>CM057452.1:389770000-399770000 GCA_016271365.2 Neoceratodus forsteri
TACCCTCAAGTTATCCGCTTCTCCCTCCAGCCTTTTATGTCATCCCGCTCTCTTCCCCTATATTGTTTATCCCTCTTCCTTCCCTCTTGTGTCTCCATCACCTACCACTGTTTCCTCACCCAACTCCTCCTTCCAGTGATACCATGGTCCCCAGATTTCTAAAAATTTGTCCTTTCTTAGCTGGATAGTGTAGGTTATGTTTCCTAATCTTTCAATTTCCTCCACTTTGGAAGCCCATTGTTGATAGGTTAGTGGATCTTGTTTTAACCATTTAATAGTAATGCATTGTAGTGTTGCAATCCGCAGTATCTGGTATAACTCCACACTTCTTCTTTTTTGGGAGGAAAGGGTTGGCAACCCTAGGACTTGGTCCTGAAATGTATATGGTACAGGTACCCCCCCAGTCGAGTCATAACCCCGTGAATCTGAGACCAGAATCTCTGTAGCTTTGCACACCCCCAGAATATATGGTAATGTGTGCTTTGAGCTTCCCCGGATACACGCCAACAGGCCGATGACACCTGAGGGTTAAAGTATTTGGTAATCATTGGTGAGCAGAAGTAACGGGTCAGAATTTTCCAGTTGAATTCATGCCACGTCATGGCTGAGGTTACCTGCCATCCCCTCTGCAAGTGGCGTTCCCAATCTCCCCTAGGAATTATCCCCCTTGATTCTGTCTTCCACTTCTTCCTAATCTCTTCTAGCACCGGGGTTCCCTTCCTCTCTATGAGTATCCTATACAGGATGGAAAGATAAGGTAATTTATCTTTGATTCTTCTAGAATCCCACCAGAATTCCTCAAGGGGAGTTAAGGCCCTAGTAATTTTTTGGAGATGTTCTCCTGTATTAATAAAGTGCCGAGTTTGAAGGTATCCGTAAAAATCTTCCCTACGTAATGCAAAGTGTTCCTGAAGTGTGGCATATGCAAGGCAAGACCCTCTATCTATCAGTTGTCTAAAGGTGGTTAAACCCTTGCACTCCCTGATAGCATATCCCTGATCCAACCTCAGGGGAACAAAATTTGTTGTATGTCTGATTAAAGACAAGGGGCCCAGGGCATTCGGGGTGTTTGTTTTTTTCCTAAGTTTAAGAAGAATATATACAGATTGTTTTACCCAGGGATTAGAGATTAACCGCCAGTTATGTGGGTCGATATGGCAGGTTGGGTATGTCCATATTTTACCATAAGGGATTGATTCGTTTTCAATGAGGTACCACCCGGACTCGGTATGTTGTTTGGCCCATGTAATTAGTTGTGTTCCCTGTGCAGCCAGGTAATAATGATACATATGTGGTTGGCCCAAACCTCCCATCTCCCTTGACTTCATCAGGGTACCAAGTGCTATCCTTGGACGTACCCCTTCCCATATGAATTTAGAAATTTCTTTTGTAAGTTGGTTCCAAAACTGAGATGGTATGGGAATCGGGAGTGTCTGGAATAGGAATAACAGTCTGGGAAAAACGTTCATTTTTATGATTTGGATTTTGCCATAGAGAGAGAGTAGGGTAAGAGCTTCCATCAGGCAAAGTCTGATCTCAAAACTAGAAGTAGTTTAAGAAGGTTGTTACGGTATAACTTGGACGTGTCCACAGATACCTGTATTCCCAAACATTTAAATGTGTTTTTCTTGGCCCAAGTAAAT
This sequence comes from Neoceratodus forsteri, assembly GCA_016271365.2. NCBI lineage: Eukaryota > Metazoa > Chordata > Ceratodontiformes > Ceratodontidae > Neoceratodus > Neoceratodus forsteri. The sequence continues at coordinate 389,771,644 of CM057452.1, forward strand.
GGGAAAGTTTCTCTTAGGTGTTTAGTAAGGGTGCCACACAGCACCACCCCTTCCGACTTAGATAGATTAATCTTGTATCCTGCTAGGGAGCCAAATTTTTCTAGAGCTTCCAAAAGATGTGGCAGGGAGCTCTGAGGATCCTGCAGGAAGAAAAGGGAATCATCCACATAGAGCACTGTTTTATGCTCCACTCCCCCTGCCCAAATACCCTTGATATGTGGGTTGTCCCGTATCCAGATTACCAATGACTCCAGGGAGAGGGCAAATATCAATGGCGACAGGGGGCACCCCTGTCTGGTGTCTCTCATAAGGGGCAGACGGTTCGAGAGCATGCCGTTCACCCTAACCCTAGCTTCTGGTCTGTGGTACAGTGCGGCAATGGCTGAAACAAAATGCTCTCCCAGCCCAAACCTTGACAGGGTGGATGACATAAAGTGCCAGTCCACCCTGTCAAAGGCCTTCTCAGCATCCATACTGATTGCTAACTGCAGGGCCACTGAGCCTCTCTGAGCCGTGATGATGTTCAAAAGGCACTGTATTTCGTCTTGTAAATATCTTCGTGAGATAAATCCCATCTGGTCCGGGTGGACCAGGGTGGAGATGCAGCTCTGCAGCCTATCTGCCAGAATACCCGTAAAGATTTTTAAATCCACCGGCAACAGGGATATCGGGCGGTACGAACTACATAGTTCTGGGTTTTTACCCTGCTTTGGAATCACTGATATCTGGGCCAGGTTCCAGGATGGTGGAACTGGTTCCCTCTCCACCAATATCTCATTGCAGGTGGCCACCAACAGGCCCACTACATGAGACCTAAAACCCTTATAAAACTCTGCCCCGAACCCATCTAACCCCGGTGCTTTACCATTTTTAAGTTGTTTAATTTTATTCATAATTTTCTGGACTGTAATTGGGGCATTCAACCCCTTCTTCACTGGGTCCACCAGGGTAGGTAACTTAAGGCTATCTAAAAAAGATTCCACCGCTTCCCTGTGCCCTGGAAAGGTCTCAGCTCTGTATAAATCTGTATAATAGTTTTCAAATCTCTGTACAATTTCCACTGGAGAGGTGGTTGCCTGTTCCGTATCGCCCCCCCCCCGAAGATGAATCACTGCTCTACTTGCCCTCTCCTGTCTAAGCTGCCATGCTAATAGTCTCCCCGCCCGGTTACCCTGTTCGTAATATTTTTGTCTAGAGTACTGCAATTGTCCCTCAATTTGAATGTCTAAAATCTGGTTTAGGTCATGTCTGGCCTTATCAAGCTCTTGTTTGACTTTGGGATCCTGGCTCACCTGATGGATGGATTCAAGCTGAAGAATATTCTGTTCGAGCTGTACCCTCTGTTGACTCCTCTCTCTTTTAATTTTGGAAGCATATTTTATGATCTCCCCCAAGACTACATTTAAGGGCGTCCCATCTCATATCCTCCCTTGTGTCACCTTTCGGATTTTCCAGTTCAAACTGTCGGATTTTATTCTCTATTAGTTCTTTAAAGTCTTCCCTGGTGAGAAGGCTCACGTTAAGCCTCCAGCAGGATTGCATCACTATCTGGGCCATAGAGACACTAAGGGAGACTGGCGTATGGTCTGAGATTACTATTGGGCCTATGCAACACTGTTCTACTCTTTGTACCCAATTGGTAGAGATCAGAAAATAATCTGTCCTGGAGTAAACTCTGTGATGTGGAGAGTAATAGGTGTAGTCTCACCCTCGGTGGTGCAGAAACCTCCAACACTCCATTAACCCCAGTTCCTGGCCCAGTCTGAGAATAAGTTTCCCTGTTCGTGTTGCCCCTCCTTGGGTCCTCCCAGATCTATCCACTCCTGGGTTTATGACTTCATTGAAGTCCCCCCCAATGATTACCATGCTTTGTGCATCTGAGTCCGCTTCTTTTATTATTGTCTCTAGGAATGCCAACCTTGGTGCTTCTTCGTTTGGTGCATATGTATTTACTATGGTGCAATCTTGACCCCCTATAGCTCCCCCAGATCTACAAAAATCTACCTTCTGGATCCATTTTGACTTTTGAAATTGTCAGTGGGACGTCTCTTTTTATCAGAATTGCTACCCCACTACGGTGTGGGCTGTTAATGTAATGTGAAGCGTACACATTTCCTACCCAAGCTCTTTTCAATTTCAAATGCTCTTGAGCCGTCAGATGCATCTCCTGAAGGAAGGCCACCATGGCCCCTCGTCTCTTCAGGTCTTGCAATATTTTGGCCCGTTTCACCGGGTTGTTAATACCCCTCACATTTAGGAAGACAACCTTTAAATCAGCCACTCTCAATCCCTTGAATTAGGTACACATTCCTGATGATCTTCTGGGGATGGGGACACACATTCAAAACACACCATACATTTGTTCTGTTCATTGTTTCTAACATGTAACTTCGTTTCATTAAAAATTAATCTTTATAACCCAACTTCAAATTAGTAAACAATATAACCTTACCTAACCTCTCTGACTTCAAGATGTAATTGCCCTTCTTGCCACCCTCTGCAAACCCCCCTGATGCTGGAGGCGTGGCTGGATGTCCCCATCACTGTGGGCCCTCTGCCTGGCTTTAGGCCAATATTAGCCCAATCACCAGAAGGGCAGATCGAAAGCACCGTAGCTGCATGCTCCAGGCACTTTATGAGCAATTTTCTGAACCCCAATAGGAGAAAAGGAAAACCCCTACCATGGGGAAAAAATGCGCCTGGTCTCACCTGGAAACATCCTCCCCCCTCCTGCTGTAGCCCATTACTAATCTTGATTCATCTTCCCCGTAGATCCCTTTCCTGCTCAAAGCCCTCCTACTATTTGGAGGAGCTAATTTCTCCCCTCCTCTCTAAGCTTGGGGTCCAACTCTATAGTTTCCCTTTACTCCCCCTTGCCCCCTTCCCCCCCTCCAACCCCCTCCCCCTCCATGTCAAGCACTTCAATATTCTGGGTTGTCAATGCTCATACCATACCTTTACCCTACCCCTCCAAGATTAGGCCTACCCTCGACCTCATAGTTTGATCACAAGGCTCCTCTCCTTTAAATGTGACCTGGGCAATATGATCCACTGAGGGTCATCCTGTGATTGGTCCTGATTCTCTTCCTGCTAACCTTTCTCCTATTAGCCATACTTTATAATTTCCCTTTCCCTCCTCCTCGTTGCCCTCCCCACCCCTCCCCCATCCCTAGGTATCTGGCATTCCAATTTTTCAAATTGCAGTTATAGTTGCTCTTATCCTGCCGTCTACCCCTGCCCTTCAAAATCTACCCCCGCATCTTAATTCGGTCCCCAAGCTTTCCCTGTACAAATTGAGCCAGAGCATTGGGATCTGCTAAAGGTCATCGTGTGTCTACCTTCTAAAAAGTAAGAGAAGGGAGAGAAACCTGCCCTCCCCCTTTTTGTTAAATGTTTGATTCGAACCATTTCCCCCCTACCCACTTCAGCGGTACAACAGCTGAGATCTGCAGCAATTTTTCTCCCCCTCTGTTTAAAGTCACTCACATTTGGGCGTCAGACCAAAGTCCACCTTCTTTCAGGTTTCTGAATCTGTTGACCGGTCATTCTGATCTGAAGACTCTCCCTTTTCTCCATTCTGTTTGACTCCACGTGCAGGCACAGCAATGGTCGCTTCTCCCCGTGCGATGAGTGAGTCCCACATAAAGGAAGTCCCCAGGTGATTGTGCAGCTCCTTCCTTTTGGTTCCACCCTGATGCCAGGCCCTTTCTAACTAGCGCTCCTTCTGCTGTGATGTACTATTGGGAATCTCTATCCCCATCGAGGTCAGGAATTTTTGGGCAGCTTGTAAGTCTGTAAATCATTTGATGTTATTCTCTGTGACCACCTTAAGTCATGCAGGATATTCTATAACTGCTTTGATTCCCTTTTGCTGCAATAGGCGTACCACTGGTAACAATTTTCTATGTTGTGCTAAAAGCTGGGGGGAGTAGTCCTGCTCGAAGTAGAGACGGGTATCCACAAATAGAATCTCTTTTTTGGACCACGCTTTCCTCAAAATCTCTTCCTTGGTGCGGAAATCCAGGAATGCTATTACCAGGGACCTGGGCCGAGCTTTCCGGTCCTGCGGCTTAGGTATCAGAGAACGATGGGCGCGGATTATATCGAGAGGCTTATCTGCTGGCCAGCCCAGGATCTCCAGCAAAAAAGACTCCAGAAATTGCGGCACTGGACCAGTTTCTGTCCCTTCTGGTAGTCCGTGATTACAGACATTATTCCACCTGTTCTGGTTCCCCAATTCTTCTAATCTCACTTCCAGTACCAGCCCTCTTCTATGTAGGTCTAGCAGGGCCGCACTGTGCACATCTGTGGTGGTTGTGTAATCGGTCAGTGCCCTTTCCATCAGCTCTACCTTCTGGGCAGTAAGTTCCATTTTCTCCCGGTCTTCATTAGCTTTTGCCTCTAGTCTCTCTAGTGTAGCATTCATCTTCTGGAGGGTGTCGCACAACTGTTTGGAGGTTATAATATATTCTTGTTCCTCCATCTCCTCCATGCTGGTTCCCTGTTTCGGTGAGGTGGGTGGTGCGTAGGCCACGGCCTGCTGGGCAAAGTCCAAAAGTGCTTTGTGTTGTTTTACCTGCTGCACATTTATTTTCTCTTTACTCTTGTGTCTGGAGGATATCATACCCATTATTCCTGCAAGTCTGACAGCTGGATGATTCTGATTAATTGAAGATTAAGGTGGATTTAGCTGGCGGCAGACTGAGGTGTCTGAACTAGGCAGCCATTCAGTCTGTGCACTTACTGGAAGTCCCACCAATGTCTTTTTGATGCAGAATTCTGCAACTAGATTTTTGATGCAGGATCCTGCATCAAACTACCGAGGTATTTAAGGAGTGCTAGCTGCACATTCGAGCAGACTTGATAGACCTCTGGGCCTTTATCTGCTGGAAAATTTCATATGTTCGCATGTTCGTATTGCCCCACATTCCTGTCATGCTCCTCTGACATCAGGGCACCCAATCTCCATGTCTGTATATCTACCCCCCAACACAGACACAGTTATGTGGCACACTGGGAGCCCACCCCAGTGTGCCAAAATGTATTTCATTTTTTAACCTGTTAATAAAGAAAACTGTCCCCCGACGTCATCTTTATTTTTTCATGTAAAAAAGAAAATGGTCCCTCATTGTCTCCCCTGTTCCCCATCCCCACCCTCCCACTGAGCTCTCACCTCCCCACACCCTCTTATCCATGCTTACCTCTGTAGGTCAGGAGCAGCAATTTTCTCTGGAGTGGGACAGGTCTGCTCTCTTCAAAGCCAAGCTATGAACTGAAGGAATCAAGATAAGGGTTGTATAATGGGGGTCTATGGCTCTTTGAACTTACGTTGATATCCCAGCCATTTTTTATGTTTTCGTCACCAAATTTTCAACATGTGGTTCTTGGGCCCCCTCCTCATGAACACTGTCACTGTCATCTTGTCAATTGTATGAAAAAGGTGATTCTGTGATCACTGCATGGAATCACCTTTGGGACCAATTAACAAAACAGCAGTGCCACTGTTCATGAGGTGGGGTCCCAAAAAGCCCATTTTGCAAATCCAGTGAAATAATTGCAAAAAAGGGCTACGTTACGAGCGTGCATTGCACAGTTTCTATGCACGTTCATAACTTCATCAATTTTTAATATTATCACTCCAGATTTTCAACATTGCCCTTTTTTCACATCTCCTTATGAGCAATACAACTCATTTATTACTTCCTGCCCCAAAAGTGTTTTTGCACTTATGTCGCAGAATGCCATGGTCGCTGTGCAAAAACAACTTTCAGGATGCAGTAAGAAAATCACCCTGTGACTGTTCATGAGTGGAGGTCTCAAAAACCCTATGTTGTAAATTTGGTGAAAAAATGCCAAACAATGACCGTATTATAAGCGTGTGTTGTGCGGTTTCTACGCATAAATGGGCAGACTGGGTGGGCCATAGGCCCTTATCTGCCAACACTGTCTATATATCTATGAAAACATAAACTGAACTTACAAACTCAAATGGGCAGACTGGGTGGGCCATAGGCCCTTATCTGCCGACACTGTCTATGTATCTATGTATCTATGTATGCTGGTAACTTCACCAATTTTTTATATTTTCAAACCAGATTTTCAGTATTGGCAATTTATAACATCTCCTTATGAACAATATAGCTGTAATTTTTCACTTCCTGCCTGAAGTGTGCTTTTGCACCTGTGTGGCACAGTGGCACAGTTTCTGTGCAAAAACAACTTTTGGGATGGATTAACAAAATCAGGTTGTTATTGTTCATGAGTGGAGGTCCCAAAAACTCCATGGTGAAAATTTGGTGAAAAAATTCCAAAAATGACCTTGTTACAAGCATGCGTTGAGCAGTTTGTACTCACATGCGTAAAATTGCCAATTTTTCAAATTTTCATTCCACATTTTCAACATTACCATTTTTTCTCCAGGTTGAGTTGGCTAGGATTTGTGGGACCTCCTCTTCCATCCAGGGACCACCAGTGCCACTGCCGTTGCCTCAGAGGTTGCCAAGAAAGAGGACCGGTTGGACCACAGTGGGATCAGGGAGGGTGAGGGGGTGGAACAGAGGTGCATCCCTCCAGTTGTGCCTCTCCACAATTCCTATGCCATTCTGGCAAAATGTGGTTCCTCTATGGAGGCACCCACAGTGGAGACCAAGAAGGAGGACACTGGGAACCTCCACAAAGGAGACCCACGGGAAGGTGGCTGTGGACCCCGCAGGGGAAGGAAACAACTCCTGGTGGGGGACTCCATTGTTAGGAAGGTAGAACTGGGGGAGGAAGGGGAGAGGGAGGTAAGGTGCCTGCCTGGCACCATGGCTTGGAGGGACAGGGAGCGAATCCTCAGGATTGTTGGAGCAGCTGCACAGGGGAGGGAGCTGGATGTCATTGTCCACCTGGGGACAAATGACTTGGCTAAGAAAGGGATTAAAGAAGTGCAGAAAGAGTTTTGGAATTGGGGAAGGGCCTTAGACAAGTAGAACACACGGTAACATTCTCGGAGGTGCTGCCCATCTATGGCGTAGGAGAGGCTAGGGTGTTCCGCACCATGGGATTCAATCAGTGGTTGAAAAACTGGTGTGGAGCTCTGGGATTTGGTGTCATTGGGGACTGGGGGTCCACCTGGAGTGATGCAAGCCTATACTGGCATGATGGGCTGCATCTGTCCAGGAGGGGAACCAGAATCCTTGGTGATAGGTTTAAATGCTTCATTGGCAAGCATTTAAACTAGCCAAGGGGAGGCACTGGAAAGGAGCAGGGAAATCCTAGCCCCTCCAAAAAAATAACGGTAGTAAGTGCGATAAACACCAACATAGAGGTGTCGATAGGGAGAAGGGCAGGGGCAAATGGAAAAAGAGACAAATGCAAGAAGGACAGGGAGCAAAAAGGAGTAAGGCCATCAGGAAATGGAGGGTAATGAGTACCAATGCCCGTAGTCTGGGCAACAAGCTCCCTGAGCTGGTGGCCTTGATGGAAGAGGGATGCCTGGATATCATAGCAGTCACAGAAACATGGTACACAGAGAACCATGACTGGGATGTTAACATACCAGGGTACATAACCTACAGGAAAGACAGGCAGGGGAGAAGAGGGGAGAGTAGCTCTCTATGTAAAGGAAGGGATAAAAGCAACTGAACAAAAGAGATAAACAGGAGAGAGGAGGCACTGTGGGTCACCTTGAGACTGAAAGGCACCACAATCCACACAGGGTTAGGTACAGACCCCTGATGGCACGGGAGGAATGTACAAGATATGATGGAAGGTATTCTTAGAATGGCAGAGAAAGGGGATATACCATTGATGGGAGGCCTGAATATGCCAGATGTTAACTGGAGCACATTTGCTGCAGCCACATCCAAGAGCACGGCCATTCTTGATGCCCTACAGGTGGCAAGCCTCAGACAGCTAGTTTTGGAACCCACTCATGAGGGAGCAATCTTAGACCTCATACTCTTAAATGGGGGCAGTGAGAGGATTTCAGATCTAGAAGTGGGTTGTCATCTGGGAAAAGTGACCATCAAACAGTGTGGGTCAGCTACATAGAAACATAGAAACATAGAATTTGATGGCAGATAAGGACCACTTGGCCCACCCAGTCTGCCCATTTCCCTACCTACTGGATAAGCTGCAGATCCTAGTTAACCAGCAGCCTACTTCTTCCTACTCCCACCCCCTAGAATGGCCTTATGACTGTCCCATGCATGCTTGAATTCCACCACTGTTTTTGACTCCACAGCCTCCTCCAGAAGGCCGTTCCATGCATCCACAACCTCTGTGAAAAAATACTCTTAAATTACCTCTGAGCTGCCCCCATCTTCAAATTGTGCCCTTGTTCTTGCACACCTCTTTTTGAAAGATGCTACCCTCTTGGACTTTGTTGATTCCCATGAGGTACTTGAACATTTCTATCATGTACCCCCTCTCCCTCCTTAACTCAGCTACAGAGTCAAGCCATACAAAAGTGAGGGTAGTGGACTTCAGGAGGGCTGACTTTGGCAAGATGGGAGAGTGCCTCAGAAAAGCACTAGCAAACAGGCTAGAAGGAGGTGTGGAGCAACAATGGGGAATCATCAAAACTGCCATCACAGAAGCAACAAGCTTTGTGTGAAGCAAATAAACAAATCAAAATGAAAGAAAAGCCTACTGTGGTTCTCAAAAGAGGTGGCTATGAAAGTCAGGAAGAAAAAGATAGCATTCCGGAAGCATAAGGAAACACAGAAGGAGCAGGACAGAGAGCTGTACCAGTTAAGGCAGAAGGAAGCAGGGAGGGAAGTCAGAATAGCAAAGGCCCAAACTGAGGAAAAGATAGTCAACTCAGTTAAGAAGGGGGATAAAACCTTTTATAGATACATCAGTGAGTGTAGAAAGACAAAGGGAGGGATAGTGAGGCTGAATAGAATGAACGGTGGGTGGGCAGAGGGGGACAGTGAAAAAGCAGGGATACTGAATGAATATTTCTGCTCAGTATTCACAAAAGAGGAGGGGGAAGTGCCTAATCCAATTAACAGAAGCACTCTTGATAGGGGGGTCGATCCCAGTCCTTTCACAGAAGAAAGGGTTCTGCAAGAACTCCTAAAACTGAAGGTGGACAAAGCAATGGGGCCTGATAGAATTCACCCAGAATTCTAAAAGAATTAAGGAGGGAACTAGTGAAACCATTGGCTACTCTTTTTAATAAATCATGGAGGATGGGTGGTACCAAGACTGGAGGAAGGTGGATGTGATTCCCCTTCACAAAAGTGGGACCAAGACAGAGGCAGAAAACTACAGATCTGTCAGTTTGACCTCTGTGGTAGGGAAAATGATGGAGTCACTTCTGAAGGAAAGAATAGTTGAGTACCTAGAGGCCAGTGGGGCACAGGACCCAAGGCAGCATGGGTTCACAGCGGGAAGGTCATGTCAGATGACTCTAATTGATTTCTTTGACTGGGTGACCAAAGTAGTAGACCAGGGAGGGGCTGTGGACATGGCCTACCTAGACTTTAGCAAGGCATTTGACACAGTCCCACAACAAAAGATTAATAGTCAAATTAACCAGCCTGGGAGTGGGTCCCAGGGTGGTAGCCTTGTAAAACATTGGCTGGACAACAGGACACAGAAAGTATTTGTAAATGGAGTCCACTCTGAAGAAAGAGGGTTACTAGTGGGTACCGCAGGGTTCAGTATTGGGTCCAGTCCTTTAATGTTCTTCATAAGTGACATTGCAGAGGACTGGAAGGAAAAGTATGCCTCTTGCAGATGACACAAAGATCTGCAACAGGGTTGATACACAGGAGGCATGGAAAGGATGAGAAGGGACTTGGCAAGGTTGGAGGAATGGTCAGAAGTATGGCAGCTTGGATTCAATGCAAAGAAGTGCAAAATAATGCACCTGGGAAACAAGAACCCAGGGGAAGAATACACAATGGGGGGAGGTAGTAACAACAACAACAAAGGAAAGGAACCTGGGGGTAATCATATCAGATGACCTTAAGGTTAGCAAGCAATGTGAGAAGACAGTAGGGAGGCCTGGGGGTATACTGGGATGCATAGGGAGAGGCATCAGCAGCAGAAAACAGGAAGCCGTTATCCCTCTGTACAGACAGTTGGTGAGACCCCATCTGGAGTACTGCATCCAGTTCTGAAGAGCCCCTCTCTGCAAGGACATAGACAGGATAGAGGCAATCCAGAGGAGGGCAACTAAAATGGTGCAGGGTCTGCAAGAGAAGTCGTATGAGGAGAGACTAAAGGAGCTTAATATGTATACCCTTGAGGAAAGAAGGGGGGGATGATAGAAACTTTTAAGTGCCTCAGTGGAATCAGCAAAGTCCAAGAGCATAGCATCTTTCAGAAAAAGAGACGTGCAAGAACAAGGGGACACAATTTAAAGATAGAGGGAGGGTGGTTCAGGGGTAATGTGAGGAAGTATTATTTCACAGACAGGGTAGTAGATTCATGGAGCAGCCTTCCTGAGGAGGTTGTGGGGTCTAACACTGTGGGAGAATTCAAGAATGCATGGGACAAACATAAGGCAATTCTTGTAGGGGGTAGGAAGAAATAGGCTGTTGGTTAACTAGGATCTGCGGCCTATCCTGTAGGTCGGGAAATGGGCAGACTAGATGGGCCAAGCGGTCCTTATCTGCCGTCAAAGTCTATGTTTCTATGTTTTCACACCACCTAATGAATAGTACAGCTGTAATTTTCCAAATCCTGCCAAAAATGTTGTCTAGCACCTGTGACACAAAATGGAATTACAGTTGCAGAGAATTAAATTTTGACAGGTATTTCCAAATGTTGCCGTACTGGGTACATGCCAAGAGGTGATAAGACTGTTGTGTAGAACATTTGGGGTGAAAATAATTTAAGGTGGCACAGTGATAACTATTTGCTGCACTTTCTCTACGCCTGCTCATAACATAATGTGTGGAACCACAGTGGTCACAGACTCATTGTTTCTACAGCTAGATACGTATGTGCATCTGTAGAGGGATGGGAGTGCAGGGTCCAACGGACCCAGCGCTCCCTCAGTAAAATAAAGCTACTATTATACTATCTCAAAAAGTATGGAAATTAATTGCAAAAAGCTTTGTTCATGCATTAGTTAGGGTTGAAATGACAAAAGTAGGGAAATTACATATTAGACTTCAGCCCCAGCACCCCCACCCAACCCCACCAGCCCACCCCACACCCACCCACCACAGACCAAGTTGCATCAGGGTGTGACTTGAGTTGTTGGTCTAACTCTCATCCTATTCCATGTGTAAGAAAGTTGACATGGTACAGTAGAGGAGAATGGAGTGAGAGTTAAGCCTTATGACCACATGGCACACCCCAGAGCCTGTTGGTGTGTGGAGGGTGAAGGGATGGGTTGGGGTGGGAACCCTGGGGAGGGGTGTTAGGGTTGGAAACCTAATGCCTCATTTCCCTGCTTTTGTCACTGTGGTACAGTAGCAGCCACAGACACTGCCAGCTATTTCCCAAAATTTCTGATATTTCCAGAAATATCTCATGCTTTCTTCATTTACACAGTAGGGGCAGCAGAGAGAGAAACTCTTTAGAAATTCCACAAAATATCTGGAAATAGCTGGCAATGTCTGTGGCTACTACTGTATTCACCCTAACTGATGCATTAATGAAGTTTTTTGCAAAGAATATATATAAATCTATATATATATATATATATATATATATATACTGCATACACACACACACACACACACACACATATATATAAATATATATATATACACACACATATACATATATATTATGGTAGCACGGTAGTGCTACCATAGTTAGGGTTGAGGAGCCATTTACATGTTAAACCCAAAATGTTGCACCTTAATAACTTTGCAACCGTTTGATGAATTTGCTTGAAATTTGGAAAACTCAATCAAGACCCATATGTCTTGGGATTTGCCAAGTTTTGTACCAGTCAGATATACGGCTGCGGAGTTACTAAGCTTGATCTGCTCGTGCATTTACGCTTTTTTGGAATTCTATGGTCGTGCCTACAGGTCTCATGGTTTGTGCGACCGGTCCACAATCTTCAGGGATCATGTGACCAGGGTCATCGATGTGCCTTTCAAAGGTTTCGTGAAAAAATATTAAATGGTTCAAAAGTTATTCAGAAAACAAGTTCCCATTATAAGTCAATGGGAAAAGTTAACAAAAAGTTCAGCAGTGTCGCAAATGCAGTTTTTACTTTCGCAAATGGCCCTTTTACTCTTGCAGATCCGCCATTTTGTTTTCAGTTGGTGATCAGAAAAATGCTTGCCATTTAAATTTGGGACCCTCTAGCAACCTAATTCTTTTTGTATTCACCTAGTCGGACCCCGAGGATGCTAGCCATGTCTTTATTTTGGGGTTAAACACCCCAGAAATATGTTTTTCACATTTCTGGAAAAAGTACTTTTGCACTTGTGACACTGTCAAATTAATTTGTGAAAGCTTTCGCAAATTATGACAGTACTTTTCTAGGCTGTGGGAAAATGACAGCAATTATTTTGCACCCCGCTGCAAAAGAACGGTTTGGAGTTTTGGGCTGAAATTTGGAGAGAACGCAGCCAACATCCCACAGATGTGCTTTTCAGTGTTTTGTTGAAAAAATATTACACGGCGGAAAAGTTACAGTACTCCAAAGTTGATGATTTTTCTCATAGGATAACATTGTGGTGTACGTAGCATTGCAGCAATCCTTTGGCGCCCTGCTGCAAAATAACGGTTCAGTCTTTTGGGCTGAAATGTGCAAGGAAGACAGCCAACATCCCACAGATGTGCCTTTCAGTGGTTTGGTGAAAAAATAGTACGGGGACAAAGTTATGGCACTCCGAACTTCTGTTTCTTCCCCATAGGATAACATTACGGCATTCACTGCGCCTTTCAGGGCCCGTGATCTCGAAACGTGTGAGATACGGACTTTGTTGAAAAATGCTTAGCTCCTACTGGGAGCTAAGTATAAAACTAGCCAGGAAAGTGATAATTCATATGACTTTTAAATTTTTTTCTATGTTGTACGGTTCCTGAGATATAAGCAATTTACTATTCCAAGTCCTCATTTTCTGTTCTGAGAGTCATTATTTTGCATACATTCTTTGTACTCACTGTCTTTCTCTATGCAGCTTTTGGGAAAAACCAGCCTGTGCGCTTACATTACTGTTACCATTACCATTTCCACTTGAGGTTCTGTACCTGTTTCACTTACCGTTCACGTCTACGCCACCATGTGAGTTACCCTTTGCGTTTTCATTTGCTGTTATGTTTGTGTTGTTTTTAACATTTCTGTCTACAGTACTGTTTCTCTTTCTGTTTCACTTTGTGTCACCATGCACATTATGATCTGCGTTTGCGGGCACAATGTTACTATGTGACAAGACATCACATGGCAGGAGCCCGGGGCCCCATTCACTATTTCTCGTTATCATTCTCAAAAAGAAGGGAAATTAGAGGCAAAAAAATCAGTTTAATGCATCAGTTAGGGCTGTTAGTGATAAAAGCAAGGAAAATTGATGTTAGGGTTGAAACCCCCTTTGCACCCCTCCAGCCCACCCCCAACCGGAACTGGGAGTGCGTTGAGATCATCAGTCTAACTCTCACCCCATTCTCCTATTCCTCAGCTTCTTTCCACATGTGATGGGGTGAGAGTTCTGACCGACGACTCAATGCGCATCCGATGCCAGTTGGGGTGGCTGAGGGTGCAAAGGGTTTCAACCTCAACATTGAATTTCTCACTTTTGTCACTGTGTGGACAACCCTAACTGATGCATTAAACGGAGTTTTTGCCTCTAATATATACATACATATATATATATATATATATATAATACAAAAAGTTGGACCAGCATAACATTCTGTGGTGATTTGCATATGCAGCCCATGGTGCTTTGCATTGTGGGGGCATGTGTGATTTTGTATTTCTTGAAACTTGGCTTCCCAGCCAAATGCCCTTTGGGTAACCCTTGCCTCAGTGTTTATGCACAGAGGTTCTTTTTCTTATATATATATATATATATATATATATATATATATATATATATATATATATATATACTGTATGTATAGTTAGGTTGCATGGCCACCTCTATGTTAAACCCCAAAGTTTGTACTTTAATAACTTTGCAACTGTTCGTCCAATTTGCCTGCAATTTTGCATGTGTGGTGTCCAACCATACTTCTCTAGGTCTGGAAAGCTTTTTTTCCAATTGGATGTACGGTTGTGGAACTGTAGAGTGTCAAAAAAGTGACAAAATTCCCAACTTTTGCACATTTTTCAGTCGGGCTTAAAGGACTGAAGAATGTGTTTAAGTGGATTTAGATCTGCATATCTATATATTTCCTGGGCAAAAATGGTGCCTTTTGAAGATTTGGTGAAAAACTCTTAATCCATTCAAAAGTTATGCAAGTTTTTCATGTCCCATTTTAGCCTATGTAGAAATTTATATGTGCACTGTGAAAACATTCGCGAAAACATGTTTTGTGTGCAAAAACATTTCATTATAAGGTATAGGGGTGTCACGAAAACATTTTTGTTGTTGTGAAACCATTTTTCTTTTCATGAAAACTATGCTCAAAAGCTTTGTCCCATGTGTTGTTTTCTTTGTCACTTCATTGTGCTAAGGTGGATTGTGCTTTTGGGCTGACATTTGCAGGGAGGCATGCCCTGGTACCACAGATGTGCCTTTTGGTGGTTTGGTCCCAAAACATTCAATGGGCCCATAGTTACAGCATTCCAAAGTTGAGAAATTTCCCATAGAATAACATTGCGGTGCCTGCGGCATCTTTCAGTGCCCGTATCTCCAAAACAATTTGGGATACAGATTTTTCACTACCCGCAGTTAGGTGGACTAAGCACGCATGGAGGTTTCATGTGTCATGATTATAACTGCAGTGGAATTTTTTCCAAAGTTATTATGATTACTGAAATATTGTCAAATAAGTGTTACAAGGGTTACTTGTCAGTGCTTTTGTGCTGCTGTAAGGATCTGTATTTAAGTGTAAATGGGAGCACAGAGCCCGGATAGAGAAGCAACTAATTTAAAATCTGCCGGTGAAGTGAACGCGAAGTGGCCACTTTGCCTTGCCACTTTGCTATGCGGAGTGCTCCATAGAAAAGGCTCACTTCACCTTGTTATGATTATGTCACGTTGTCGTTCTGCCTTAAATGCCAAATAAGGTGGAGTGACAACAATATTGGCAGCATCCCACCCAGACAGTCACCAGAATAAATGTGCACCCCCAAAGTGCTACTGTTTTGTGTCCAGAAAACTCCCCAGTGCTGATGAAGTGAAATAAGAGTGTAACAAGAAATGCAAAGTCTCCCAAAATTAATGGCGCACTCTGTCATGCATGCAGTGGTCAGGTCACACACAAAGTCACCAGAATTAATGTGCATCCCCAAAATGCTACTGTCTTGTGTCCAGAAAATTCCCCAGTGCTGACGAAGAGAAATGAGAGCTTAAGAAGAAATGCAATCTCCCAGAATTAATGGTGCCATGCAAATGCACAGACAGATTAAGATTGCACTGCACACTCAAGGGATGCATACGAAAAGGCACAACAACACCTATCCGGTGCTTACAAGTCACAAATCCAAATCTGGAAAGGAATACATTTTGCCAGTTGGGGAATTAGTGCATGGCAGTAACAATCCTCTACCAGTAAAGATACCACAAAGCAGTATAAAAAATTCATGCAGGTGTAGTGGATAGCAGGTTCACACTGCTGCAATTGCTCTGTAACACAATAAAAGGTGTCTGATTTAATGGCACACATCACACATACACTCACACGCACACTCAAGTAATGCATAGCAAATTGAAAACCTTTAGTAATATAACCAGATTTTTTTTATTTATTTCATTTTTGTTAACCAGGTAGGTGCACTAGACAAGAGATTTTGCCTATTATCAGGCATGATCCAGGAGGGTTGCACATCAGAAACAGCAGATACATAGCGTCCACAACAGAATACAAAACATCTAGTTAGAAGGAAAATACAGTAACACATGACAATTTAGAATTCATGGCACATTCAGGAACAACAAGTAGAATATACATAACATGAGAATAAACAGTAGTCACAGTTACATGAACTTTTATAGAATTTTGAAAACAGTATAATTGACTAAAAAAATACATATACAGCAAACACTGTGTGTACATAAGTGCTGAGAGGAAGTACCGCTCTCAAGGTGAAAGATCAGTGGTAGTAGTGCAAGTGAGTGGAGACAAGCAAGAGGTAGAGCAGGAGCAGAGATCTGAGCTCATAAGGTGAGTTCTTAAACTTTTTTGAAAGGCCCGGTGAGTAGCCGATTGTTTAACATAGAGTGGAAGGGTGTTCCACATTCTAGGAGCAGATACGGCAAATGCAAGTTCACCCTTCTTGGTGAGACATCTAAGCATAACAAAGGAAGCATTTTGAGTAGATCTCAGCATATAGAGCAAGTCAGGTTGTTTTAGTAGAGTTACAAGGGATCTTGGAGTACTAATCCAGGTTAATTTATCAACCAGACAGCCAGCTGTGTACAGACGATAGGAGAATGGGGTGAGCCAATTGAGAGAAGAATAGAGCTGACAGTGATGTGTTAGTTTAGGTGCCGCAAGGGCGAAACGGAAGATACTATTATAACAAGTGCTCCATTTCTGGATTACTTGCTTGCTAGCATTAAGGTAGACTATAGAGCCATAGTTGAGGTAAGATCAAAGAATTCCCTGAGCAATGGCCAACCTGGCTGTCGAATTTAGGGAAGATCTTACCTTGTAAGCCAGGCCAGATTTACTGTTCACTGTCTTACAAGTGGCTGCAACATGAAGAATAAAGTCCAGTGAGGGGTCAAGAGTCATCCCAAGGTATCTGAAGGATGTGACTGTATCCAGGGTTATGCCGTCAGATCCATGAAGGGAAAGTCCCATATGACAAGCTTTTAGTATAGGAGAAGTCCCAAAGAGCATTGACACTGTTTTGCTAGTGTTAAGTAGGAGCTTATTTTGTTTTAGCCAAGCCGAGAAGCAGTCAAAGTTAGATTGAAGGGAGGTGCGAACTGCCGAAATATTAGCGGCAGAGTAGATAACCATATCATCCGCATAGAAAAGAAACAAAGTCGATCCAGATGGGGGGGAGGATTATTTATAAAGAGACAGAAAAGGAGGGGACCAAGAATAGAACCTTGGGGAACACCAAATGAGGTAGAGACAAGATCGGATGTGATGTTCCCTATTTGAACAAATTGTTGCCTACCCAGAAGGTAACTGCCAAACCAGGCTGTGGCAGAATTTGAGAAACCAAGAGAGGATAGTTTGGAGAGCAGAAGAGAGTGGTCAACCAAGTCAAAGGCCTTTGTGAGGTCGATAAAAATGGCTCCAGTGAGTTTTCCTTTGTCCATATTAAGCAGCACATCATTAGTAAATTGTAATAGTGCCATAGCTGTGTTGTGGCCAGACCTAAAGCCATGCTGGGCTGGGGATAATAGATTGTTTTTATGCAGCTACTCCATGACCTGAGAAGACACAGCCTTCTCTAGGATTTTATCCAAGACAGATAAGATGGCAATTGGTTGGAAATTACTCATCGTTCTAGAGTCTCCTTTCTTATGCACTGGCACAACACGTGCAATTTTCTAGATGGATGACACTGTCCTGGTCATAATAGATAAGTTGAGTATTCTCGCAACAGGGACTGTTTTGTTTTAAACAGACAAATTTTACACTGCTGCACCACAACAATCTGCAAAAAAATTTCAAGAATTACTGAAAATATTACTGTGTGTACATTAACACAGTTATGCAAGAAAAATGTAACCAAAGCAGAGAGACTGCATTTTTCTCCCAGTTAATCTACCTACACCACAAATGCATCCCTCCCCCAAAACACACTTCACAGTACACAGACTGACTGTTCTCAATTAACATTCAAAATCCACACACAACAATAAACACTCTATGATATGAGCACAGAAGGGTTTCCTACAATCAGTGTATGAAATTTTGAGAAAAAAATATTACTCTAAAAGGCATTTTAAACAGGTTTTAAAGGTTTTGAATCGCAGAGCTCTGAGAGCAAACTGTCTCCATCTACCACTGCACACACACTACCCTGGCCAGAACTGAGGCTGTGCCGAACTATCTAGAGCCCATGTGACCTGCAATCCCATGAATAACTGCAGAAATTCATTTGGAGATCAATTACAGGGTGAAGTGAGGTGAATTACATTGATTTCAATGTACTTCGCCTTAAAATTGGTAGAGAAGTGGTTTGGGGAAGGCGGAATAACGCAAAGTCATTGGTTTCAATGGACTTCGTGCTCCTCATTATGAAGCGAAGTACTCCGCTTCACATTGTGGAGTTCTCCGCGTATTCCACTTTACTCAGTGAATCACTTCACGGAGCAAATTGGGGCCACTTCGCCCACCACTACTTACAGTACTGTAATTCACATGCTGTACGGGAAGGAACACGAATGCCTATATCTGTTCTTCCCTGATGGACTGTAGCACAAAACCCCCAGACTTAAAAATGCTTATTAATGAGTACAATGGTGGAGTGGTGAAGCCTGGCGAGATACTACAAAACAGGCTTACAATACATCCAAGTAACTAGAAAAAAAATTAATGTTGTGATTCGTGACGAGATCGTGAATAATGATTTGTGACTGCATTTGTGACCATGATGATGAAGAACGTGATTTGTATCACAAGTGACTTGTGATGATGTTCCTGACTTAAAAACACACATTAATGAGTGCAATGTTCATGCAGAATTATGCACCACACCGGTCCAGTACTCTGAAGGGAAGCCAAAGAAACAACTGTGACTTAAGTTACAGATGGAGATTGGGCCCTAAAGAGATGCAAATGCACAGACAGATTAAGATTGCACTGCGCACTGAAGAGATGCAGATGCAAAGGCACCACAGCTAACCAGTGCTCACTATCAGAAATTCAAATCTGGAAAAGAATACCTTTTCCAGTTGGGTTGGGCTGCGGGGGAGGGCAGTGTACTGCAGTGCTGCAGTAACAGTCACTAGTACTAGTACCAGTAAAGATACCACAAAGAAGTACAAAAATCACAGAGCTGCAGTGGACAGCAGGTTCACATTGCTGAAATTATTATGTGGCAGAATAAAAGGTGTCTGATTTAATGACACGCGTCACACACATACTCACACACACACTAAGTAATGCGTAGCAAATTGAAAACTTCAGTAATATAACCATGTATTTTAAACAAACTAAAATTATGCACTGCTGCACCACAACAATCAGCAAACAAAATGGCAAGAATTATTAAAAATATTACTGTGTGTACATTAACACAGTTATACAAGAAAAATATCACCAAAACAGAAAGCAATATCTTTTTCTCCAAGTTAATCTACCTACACCACAGATACACCCCTCCCCCAAAGCACATTTCCACTGTATCTCAGTACACAGACTGAATGTTGTACATCAACATTCAAAATCCACACATAAACAATAAACGCTTGACGATATGAGCACAGGAGGGTTTCCTATAATCGATGAACTAAAGTTTTAGCAAAACAAATGACTCAAAAAGGCTTTTTTTAACAGCTTTTAGAAGGTTTGAATCACAGAGAGCTCTCAGAGCAGATTGTCTCCTACAGCTTCCTACACACACTACCCCAAACTGAGGCTGTGCAGAACAATCTAGAGCCCATGTGACCTGAAATCCCATGAATCACTGCAAAATTCGCCTTTGGAGCTTAAAAACAAGATGAAGTGAGGTGGAGTACATTGTTTTCAATGTACTTCACCTTAAGAATTGGTGGAGTAGTGGTTTGGGAAGGCGGAGTAATGCAAAGTCATTGTTTTCAATGGACTTCGCGTTACCCATTATAACGTGAAGTGCTCCGCTTCGCATTGTGGAGCACTCTGTGAATTCGCCTTCACTCCACGAATCACTTAACGGAGCAAATTGGGGCCACTCCACCCATCACTAGGCCCTGAGAGACCTCACTCCCACATACGCATACCATTACACAAAAAATAGGCAATGTGTAGGTAGCACAGGGCCCGGAGGGACCGCGCTCCCATAAACACTTACCACTAACCACTTACATTATACTTTCTTAAAAAGAAGGGAAATACATTGCAAAAATCTCCATTAATGCATCAGTTAGGGTTGATGTGACAGTGACAAAAGTTTGGAAATTGATGTTAGGGTCAACACTCTTACTACCACCTCCACCCTACAGGCACCAAGAGGTACTGGGGCATGTCATATGGCTGTCAGACCTAACTCTCACCCCATTCTCTTATACTGTAGAGTGTGAGCTTGTTTACACATGGAATGGGATGATAGTGGGGCCTGGTGACCCCATGGCATGCCCCAATGCCTGTTGGTGCCTGTAAGGTGGGGAGGTAGGTGTGGTAACCCTAACATCGAATTTCCAAACTTTTGTCACTGTGACATGAATCCTAACTGATGCACTAATGAAGTATTTTGCAATGAATATATAAATATATATATATATATATATATATATATATAATAGGGGCATGGTCACGCCCCTATAATTAGGGTTGAGTAGGCACTTTAATGTTAAACCTCAATGTTTGCACGTTAATAACTTCACAGCCGTTCAATGGATTTGCACAAAAGTTGGAATGTGCAGTCTAGTGTGGTAGACCTCTTGATTTACCAAGTTGTGTTTCAGTTGGACATACACAGCAGGATTCACAAAGAAAGCCAAAAATCCCACAGCTGTGGGACAAAGGCCTGCAGTACTGTGGAAACGCAGTTGCGGGATATACTCAAAGAAAGGTTGCACAGGTGCATAATTGCATAAAAATCTCCTCAGCTGCAGAAATTCAGCAGCTATGGAAATTGAGCAAGTGCTGTGAGTCCGCAACTGTGGATCCATAGCTGCAGAACATGGTTTAGGAGGCACAGCAACAGTGACAAGTTGTAAAAGAAATGGAATGGACTGCACTAGGAAAACAAGCAGTGCACAGTTAAATATAATGCAGCAATTGAAGAGAAGAGTAGCTGTGATCACTTTTATGTGAGTTTTGTATTTTTACAATAAAGATCCATGAATATGATTATTCCTTGAATGATTTCTTCACTAATATAAGGAAAAGACAAAAGTATTGTGTTTTAAAAGCAGGTGCTGGTTCTTTTCAATTACAGCAACAGTGAACCTAATTAGCTGGGGCAGCAGACTGTAACACTGCAGCCATAGCATGAAGCTGAAAGCACCCACAAAGAGTCCAACAACCTGTCCCTCAACTGGGACCACTGCAGCACCACAGGTACCAGCACTACCATGGCACCACAGTGGCCGAATGTCACTGCTGGCCATCCCTTCCTGGGGTGTTCCTGTTGTCTGCAGAGGTAGCACTTGCTGCAGGCTGGTCAGGCTCTACTGCCTGTGGGGCTCTGCCATGGGCTGCACTAGGATTGGTGGTTGTTGCCTGTTGTCATTTCATGGCAATGTGTGCTATTGTTGCTGTAACAGCAGCCACTGCTATACCCACTTGAATGCTATTACCTGTGCCTCACCTCCACCATACTTGATTTCAGTTGTTGAGACACTACTGCAGTTTGCTGAGGGAGAGTTACACCTCACTCCAATGTGTGCAACATTTTTTCCACAACTGGGGAAAAAACTTGGCTGAGAATAACCTTTGAGGGGCTGTGCCTTACTTATAGAGATACAGCAAATTTAAAATCCACCGGTGAAGTGGACGCAAAGTGACCACTTCACGTTATCATAATGCTACAAGAAGTGGCCATTGTAAAGTGCTCACTTCACCTTCCCATTATGACTTTGCATTGCCATTCCACCTTAACGCTAATTAGGCGAAGTGACAACAATATAGGCAGCCCCCCACACATCACATGGCTTACAGTACTGTAAATCACATGCTTTAGCCAGGCACGAAGGAAGTGAGTCATTAAATCACTTAGTTTCACTTTCTCCTTTGCAGTGGTAGAAGGAGGAAGCATTTTGGGTGTAGAGGAGAGTTTTCTGGTATCTTGAGAATTGACAAAAAAACCAACAGCTCTTTTAAAAGCTAAATCTTTTGGGGGTTTTTTTGTAGTGTGTTTTTTCAGTTTGTTTTTGCTACAGATTTGGTTTTTTATAAGATTTGTTTTGTGGGTGTGCATGTGTGCGAGACTGTGAGTGTGTGTGAAATAGTGTTTTGAGGCATCGGACAGAGAGGGACTTAGTTGTGTGCAATGGACCCGGGGGGGGGAGAGTCTGTGGCCCATGAGCAGAGGGGAGTGCACATGCATTGGTGCGGGTGTCATTGAACCACTCCTGACTGTTTGGTGTTGTGTCTCCCCCTCTGGAAGCAGCAGCAGCATCACCAGTGCCACCAGTAGTGGCAGCGCATCCACCAAGTCCACCACCACCACCACCAGTAGCAGCTGCAGAGACTCCAGTAGCATCCCCTCCACCACCTCCACAGCCACAGGTGGAGCTCCAGGTGAATGAAGGTGCTGCCAGCAGTACATCTGCCCCTTCTGTGCCTGGTCCACCTCCCCACAGCTCCTCAGTGTGGCAGTTTTTTTAATTGTGTGAGGGGGACAGCACCATTGTGGTTTGCCATTTTCTGTGGTGTGCAGGTGTGCCGTGGCCCCCAGGTGACACATTTGGGGACCGGTGGCCAGTGCACACACATGGCAAACCACCACAAGGTGGAGTGGCAGGCTGCCCTCAAAGGGGCCAGGCATCCACCTGCTGGCCCTTCTGTGGCAAAGGCAGAGGGATTTGGGGGTGTTGTGCTGTGCTGCTGCAGGAGGAGGACAACAGCAGTAGCTGCTCCACCACCACCACTGCCACCACAGCCACCAGCACCACCACCACCACCACTATCTGGCTTTCCTGCTTCAGTGGACCCCACCACAGTGTCTGCAATGCAGGCAGATATTGCACTGGTGTGGGCATTCCTTGAGGAAGCAACGAGGGGGTTGGAGCTGTGCAGCAGCAGGTGGAGCAGATCCAGCAACAGCAGCTGCAGATACTGTCAATGCTCCACCTGCTGTTGGAACACCATGGAATCCCCCATTAACATATTTTTTCTGGACACCTCCCCCCACACAACTGCTGTGCTGTAGTATTTTGTGATTTTTTTTTTAATGTTAAATAATAGACACTTGCCCTTTTGTTATAATGCAGGGCCTCAGTAATGTTTACTTTCTGTTATGAAGTGCTTGTGGAAAAGCTGGTGTGAGCAGTGCAAGTATGCTAAATTGCATGTGTAAAACAGAACAAGACTCAGCACTCCTCAACTAGGCGTAAAACACTGGCATAATTTATTACAGCAGATGCCACAAGAAGCCTCGATGACATGCAGTTAGCTTGAAACCGGTAGGGAGTTTTCTTGCATTGTTTTGAGCCTTTGAGCCTTCGAGGCTTCTTGTGGCGTCTGCTTTAATAAATTATGCCAGTGTTTTACGCTTAGTTGAGGAATGCTGAGTCTCGTTCTGTTTTGCTTATGTTTCTGACTCGAGCACCCTCGTTCAGCGGTAGAGCTGTTTTTGCTGTACTTATTATAAATTGCATGTGTGCAGTCAGTGTTGCTTTGTGTGTGTGTGTGTTTGTGTGACATCAGACATTGTGCAGCTACTTGCAAACATATACTGCTGACTTGTTGTAGTGTTTATGGTAGAAAGAACATTGAGCAGAATAGTGTATATTTTATTGTCACCATCCTCATCAGTGGACTAAGTGATACAAACCTTTTTTAGAGGTGTCTGGCCAGAGTGCACCTTAGTCACATACTGCTCACATGAATTTTAGGAGAGCATATTCTTTTTGGGCTATGATCTCCACTAAGTCATGTGTGCATTGTGAGTGACTGAGGTGCACAGTGACCTGATACCTATGAAAAAATATCGTAATACTTACTCCGCTGGTGCTGATGGTACAAATAAAATATACGTCATGTATTCTTTGTTATCTTTATTCTTAAGATACTACAAGTCACACCATATATATATATATATATATATATATATATATATACAGTATATATATATATATATGTGTGTACGTTTGCATGAAGCTGGACAATGTATGCACACACAGGAAAGTACACTGATGGCACACATGCAGTTTAGCACAACATACTTGCACTGCTCAGTCATGCTTTTTGCAAAACACTTCAAATCATGAGTCCCGACACAAAGTAAACATTACTGAGGCTCCATAAATATTTCATTTGTTAAATAGACATTAAAGAGATTCACCAACTTTTCAGTATTGCACCCGATATATGGACACCTTACTTCCAGGGGAATCTTTCTTGCTCCACATGTCCTTACACAGTGCAATACGTTTTTGTGAAAAACACCCATGATTTCATTAAAGTGTGTCACGGAGGAACTCCCGTTCTGAAAAGCCATCCAAATTCTTCCCCCCATTCTCAGCAACATTATAACATGATGCCAGGGAGAGTGCGAGGGCGTGCTCCATTATAGTGAATGTCCGGCAGCTTTCTGAATGTTTTTTTATGTTATAATGGTCAGTTTGTGGTGAAACACATTGGCATGTTTCCAGTAACAAGAGCCTTGTTAGTGGAAACCTGTCCACGTTCCACCACAAACTGACCATTATAACATAAAGAAACATTCGGAAAGCTGCCAGACATTCACTATAATGGAGCACACACCCGCGCTTTCCCTGGCATCATGTCATAATGTTGCTGCAAGTGGGGGGCAGAATTTGGGTGGCTTTTCAGAAAGGCAATTCCTCCGTGACACACTTTAATGAAATTACAGGCATTTTTGACAGAAAAGTATTGCACTATGTAAGGAAATGTGAAGCAAGAAAGATTCCCCTGCAGGTAAGGCACCCATATATTGGGTGCAACACCATAATAACTATGCAACTTGGTGAATCTCTTTAAAGCAGGAGTGCAACAATCTGTTGAAAATTTTGACCTATACTTTCTAGTGCAATTTTACATTGCCACTTTACTTACATCCTGACTTGCATGATACTATGATTTCCAGTATTTGAGTCTGCTTTACTACTTTTTCATCTCTGAAATAATAAAAGGAGCACTCCTTTTAATATGGTGCAGACCAGGTCTTTGTCAGTATTTTCCACTGCTTTTCTCCATCAGTTGTTATATATCCCTTCTGTTTTAAAATTAACAGTTATGCAGCAGGCAGTGTTTTATGACCTCACAGAACAACATGTATTGAAAAACAGCTGCAAATAGTGATAAAAACCTGGTCAGAACAATATTGAAAGGCATGCTCATTTTTTTTTTCAGACATGAGAAAAAGTAGTAAAGCAGACACAAATTGTGAAAAGCAGAGTATCATTCAAGTCAGGACTTGGAGGTAACTAGTGGCTGGTAATGTAAAATAGCATAAGAAAGTACAGGCTACAGCTGTCACCACATTCTTGTAATGCTGCTTTAATGTATGATTAAAGTATGACATCATGTGCTCACAATCACAACACACAAAATGCATCTGTCTTGTGTGCATAAAATTGACAAGTGGTAATGAAGTTAAATGGGAGCGGTACACCACATGCAAAGTCCCCCAGAATTAATGGAGCACTCATTCATGCACACAGTACTCACACAGAGTCCCCAGAATTTTTTTGCATGCCCAAAATGCATCTGTCTTGTGTAGAGAAAATTGACAAGTGGTAACGAAGTGAAATGGGAGTGTTACACCACATGCAAAGTGTCCCAGAATTAATGACGCTCTCAGTCATGCATGCAGTACTCTCACAGAGTCCCCAGATTTTTCTGCATGCCCAAAATGCATCTGTCTTGTGTCCAGAAAATTGACAAGTGGTAACGAAGTGAAATGGGAGCGTTACACCACATGCAAAGTGTCCCTGAATTAATGGCACACTCAGTCATGCATGCAGTACTCACACAGAGTCACCATATTTTTTCTGCATGCCCAAAATGCGTCTGTCTTGTGTGCAGAAAATTGACAAGTGGTAACGAAGTGAAATGGGAGCGTTACATACAAAGTCCCATCAGAAATGATGACCTTTAGTGAACTGTTGCTGGTCCAGTGTGTGCTGCGATTCCTGCAAATGCAATGCGATCTTCTCAACCGGATGGAAGGGTGCCTTTTGTCTGTTCACTAATAGTAACCTTGGTGAGTTTTTATATATATATATATTTTTTTTTGTATTTTGTAGATGGGGGGGTTTGACATATATAGACTGGGGGGTTTGACATATATAGACATGTACTCATATTGTTTTGTATCGCAGGTCACAGATACTGTTGGTGTGCACATTCCAGTGCTTGATGAGAACTTTTTGCGTTGAAACTGGAAATGGGTAACTCTCAAGCCAATGAAGGTAAGTATTTTTTTTTGTGGGGGGACATATTTGCAGGTAGCTCTCATTAATGGTTTCTTATTTGGTTACTTCTTCACAGATTTCATCTGCATCCTTCTCGAGTCTGGCTGGTAATGATGGTCATGGTCATCGATTGAAATGACTTGTTCTGCATGTTGCATGTCTGCCTCAGCCCGGGGGGGCGGGGGCCAATGTTGAAGAACTTCTTTGGATAAGGCAACTGTGCCACAACAAACACCTGGAAGTTTCCTAAAGAAAAAAAATGAAGGACTTATTACAACTTGATTGCAGCAGTAACACTTCATATTTAAGTTGTGGTTGTTCCATGGGTATCTGGATTATTAACACATATAATAAGCTGTCACAATGCAATCAGCAGATCAATTGCAAGTTAATTTAGTATCAGGCTGTGTAACAAATACACTGTGCCAGTGTCTCTGGTTCTCAATCTTAACTCAAGTTACATTTCAAAACCACATCTTGTCAAGTAGCACAACCCGTGTGCAACTTTTTCAACACTGTCATGGCTGCACAACTGCAAGTTCGGATTACAGAGCATGGTATCTTGCAGAAATAGTTTTGGCGATGTACACATGTCACCTAGTTTATGAATCCTCCTCAGTCGCATTTGTTGCACTCTTTTAAAAAAAATTGAACAGATGAAATAAAATCTTGATACTTACCAGTATGGATTTGAAATGAATATTCCATAGGTTCCTGTGTACGGTACTGCTGCAGTACCATTGATACCAACTTTCAGCGGAGAGTTGTTTTTTGTTAACCTGTAAAAAAATAAAATAAGTTTACCATATTTGTTTGACCATTGTAGCTCAGAAAAGCAACAGGAAACAAAACATACAGCTAAAGGAAGTTAAATAGCATAAGAACATTAGTACACATACTCACTTTATAGTTTTAAAATTAAGAAGTCTTGTGCCTGTGGCTGGTGGATGTGGTCTCCTGTTTGGCTCCCTCTGCCTTGGCATAGTCAATATAATGGGGAAACAATGTCAGAATGATACAGGTGGTGGGTGTTGGTGGTGATAGCTGCAACATATGATGACATTTTCTGTGACATCTTCCTGCATCTGGTGGTGGTGGCAGTGGCTAACAGTGATGGTGGTGGTGGTGGTGGTCCAGGGGAGCAGACAAAGTCATTCTCTGTGGTGGCAGTGGCTAACATCAGTCCTGGTGGTGGTGGTGGTCCATGGGGGCAGACAAAGTAATTCTCTGTGGTGGCAGTGGCTAACATCAGTCCTGGTGGTGTTCCGGGGGGCAGGCAAAGTCATTCTCTGTGATGACAGTGGCTAACATCGGTCCTGGTGGTGGTGGTCCGGGGGGCAGACAAAGTCATTCTCTGTGGTGGCAGTGGCTAACATCAGTCCTGGTTGTGGTGGTCGGGGGGGGCAGACAAAGTCATTCTCTGTGGTGGCAGTGGCTAACATCAGTCTTGGTGGTGGTGGTCCAAGGGTGCAGACAAAGTAATTCTCTGTGGTGGCAGTTGCTAACATCAGTCCTGCTGGTGGTGATCCAGGGGGCAGACAAAGTCATTCTCTGTGATGGCAGTGGCTAACATCGGTCCTGGTGGTGGTGGCCCGGGGGCAGACAAAGTCATTCTCTGTGGTGGCAGTGGCTAACATCGGTCCTGGTGGTGGTGGTTTGGGGGGGGCACACCGTCTTTTAACAACTTCAGTTAAAACCTGCCAACATTAACCACATCATCATCCTCTTAAAGAAAGCTGCCCTCACAGTCATCTATGTCTGAAGTCTGACAACTGGGAAATTCTTTCTTCATTGTGTCATCATCTATGTCAGTGGTGGGCCATTTCATGCTTTCACTGCCAGTGCCACCAGGATGGTCCATTTCTACATCACCAAAACCACCATGACTAGGATGGGGTATGAATACTAAGGTTGCAGTCTGTGCTGGTATGTGCCTCTCATTCATTTTTATGAATGTTAACAAACTAACATTTGCAGGAGAGAGGTTTGTCTGATGATCCCTGACTATTGCACCTGTTGAGCTGAATACCCTCTCAACACTTACACTGGAGGGTGGGCATGTAAGGTACTTCAGTGCCACTGCAGTCAGCTCTGGCCATTCACTGACCTTTCCAGTCCAGTACAAAAGAGGATCATCAGTTATTGACAGATGCCTGTTTTCAGGCAAATATGACGCAACCATTCTCTGTCCCACACTAAGTCCAGTGGTTGATGCATCATCCTGTACTCCGGAATCATTTATTTCACAAATCCCCACTTGGGACAAAACCTCCCAAAGTGGGTTGACGCCAACAGATTTGGATAACAGACCACCTGGAATTGCAGTCCCCATCTCCTTACAGGATATGCTTGATGCTCCTCCAAGTGCACTTTCAGCTGGATTATGCCGCTGAGATTTGCTGACCTTGGCATGTGACTTCTCTGCCCCATGAACCAAGCGCACCAGTTCCTCATTTGTACAGTGGGTCCAGCATTGTTGCTATGGCAAAGTTGTCACTATGCTGAATGCTCAAAATATGATGATTCTGGTCGAATACTGTCAGCATGTGTTTCAGCAACATACTGCTAGCACTGTTTCTGGCAACATCAAGGCCTTGCTGTACATTCACCAGTGTCTGCCTCAGCACCCACAGCAGTGGAATTGATTGGCTAATGGAGGAAGACTTGCCACTCACTCCCTGTGTGGCATGTTCAAAAGGCCACAAAATTGTTGTTACATAGATCATGAGGCGCCACTGTTCAGTTGTCATAGACATGGAGGTCCCAGAACTGTCATGGCTAGTGTGCATCTCAAGATACTCTGAGATGGCTTGTATTGTTCCTACAATCTCTCTGCCATGTATAAAGTGAATTTCCACCTTGTGACAACTTCCAGCTTCAAGTAGTGCTGAGGGAGGCTGTTTCGCATCTGCAACTGCCAAAGTTGGTCATGGGCTTTTGCAGATCATGAAAAGTGAGAGCAGATATAAAATAAACATATTAATAAGATACTCATTAGGGGGCCACTAGACTACCAGGGATACAAGCATTGGATACAAAATAAACATATTAATAAAATACTAGACTACCAGGGACAATGAAAAATGCTGTTTTTTTATTCGGATGGGGGAGAGCGAAGCCCCCTGAGCAAAACCCACCCTTAAATAAGTTTATAGGACACCTCTGTGCTACAAAAATACAATTTAAAATCTGCCCATCTCGTCCCTCACTCGCGATGCACGATCGCAATCAAAGATTCTCTCGATCAAAGAATTTACAGGCTCGCGATCGAAGATCGTTAGCGAGCCACGAATGAAGATTTAAAAAACAAATAACTCTATTTTTAGACCGATTTAGATGGAACCAAAGGCATGGCTCAATAGATCAGGGCCCCCTGAGTAAAACCCATCCAAGTTTTACTTCAGAAGTGACCCCTGAGCTGAGATATTTGTAGTTTTCCGATCGGAAAACTGAAAGCAAGATGGCGGACCTCGCAATCAAAGAATTTGAAATAATCCTTGGGACAAAGATTCTTGAACCATGAGACTGCAAATTCTTTGACTGCCAGGTGGGACAAGATGGCCAGAACCCCATTCTTTGTTCGTTGAGATATACAGTACATATAAATTTTCCTATTGACTTATAATGGGAACTTAAAAGTGCCATTACTTTTGAATGCCGTAATATTTTTTCACCAAACAAAAAGCGGCATGTTCGGCCACCAAAGCTCTTTCAAACAAGCCATCTTGCAGAGCAGCATGCCACACAATGGCCATGCAGGACCATATTCAGAATCCCAAATGGTGCCTCCAAAAATGGATATTTTTGCATTGTTCAGCGTGTTCATACGTAAAGACTGTCACTCCAACTGAAATGCAATTTAGCAAATCAAGAGATCTACCATGCCCCAACACGTGTTCCAGATTTCAGGCAAATCCAATTCTACGGGTCCAAAGTTATTAATGCCCAAACTTCTAACTTTAGTATGTAACTAACCGCTGAACCCTAACTATAGTGGCGCGACTGCGCTACTATAATATATATATATATATGTTATACTGGTGCTTTAGCACCAGTATATTAGGGTTGAGTGCAAGCTTCTATGTTAAACCCAAATTGTTGAACATCAATAACTTGAATCATTCATTGCTTTTGCACACAATTTGGCATGCATAATCTCTAGCTGTAGGTTCCTTGATGTGTCACATTTTGTGTGAATACATGTTGCAGTTTTTGAGATACAGAGCATTAAACAATCCTTAATTTACCACTTTTTTGCCATTTCTTTGTTCACCTGTATCCTAGAAATGGCTTTAGGTTGGTGTCTGAAATTTTCAGAGTAGAACGCCTTTGGCTCACAGATGTGCCTTTTTAAGGTTTGGAGAAAAAAATGTTAATCCACTCAAAAGTTATTACATTTTTTAATTTCCCATTATTTCCTGTGAAAAATTTATATATCAGGCACAAAAGTTTTTTGTGATCACAGGATATAGTATTTGCACACACCACGGCACAGTACTTTTGCAGAAGTCTCCTGTGTCCACAATTTTGTTTTGCAGTTAGAGAGAAAATGAAAATGTATGAAAATAATGAAATTGAAAAAAGAAACACCAGAATCTAGCTAAAAGGGAGCCATTTAGCTAAATTATGATGTTTCTTTCTTTAACGTGTGCCTTTTCTGGGCACCCAAATTCCTGGTGTTCATTAGGTGGAGTCCCAAAAAGCCCATGTTGAAAATTTAGTTAAAAAATTCCTAAACATGACTTAGTTATGTGCGTTCGTTGAAATTTTTCTACACATGCACGTAACTTTGGTAATTTTTTATATTTTGACTCCAAATTTTCAACGTAGCCATTTTTTTCACACCACCTCATGAACAGTAGAGCTGTTATTTGTCACATCCTGCCCAAAATGTGTTTTTGCACCTGTGGTGCAGAAAGGTGTTCTGACACAGATTTGAAAATGTTCACTTATAGGTTTTATGGAGTGGGGTCATATGAAAACTATGTTCAAAATTTGGGGTCAAAACCTGAAAATATGCCTAAGTTATGACCATTCATTACAGTTTCAGTTTGCCCACTCATAACTTCAGAAATTCTAAATATTTTGACCCCAGATTTTCAACATAGCCTTTTTATTGCCCGACCTCATAGTCATAGCTGTCATTTTTCAAATCCTGGCCAAAATGTGTTTTTGCACCTGTGGCATAGAATGGCATTGCAGTTGCACAGAAATATGTTTTGGTGGGGTTTTGTCTGTGACATAAGGACAGTTATGGAGGGTGGGAATGCAGGGCCCCAAGGGCCATGTGCACCCACAGGCAAATAAAGATACAAGTAAACTATATGAAAAAGTAAGGAAATCCATTGCAAAAAACATCTTTAATACACCATTTGGGTTGAAGTATCAAAAGTAGGTAAATACGACCTTAGGGTTCCCAAGCCTAAGACCTCATCCTCACTGTGCATGCAGGAACAGGCATGGGGGTGTGTTTTTGAGGTTGTGGACCCTAATGTTCACTGCATTCTGCTATGCTGTACCCATTTTACCTTGCTTACTCATGGAAGGGGGTGAGCATTAGGGTTCACAACACCAAAACACACCCCTCATGCCTATTCCTGCATGCACAGTTGGGGTGTGGTCTTAGATTTGGGTACCCTAAGGCTGTATTTCCCTACTTTGATTCTTCAACCTTAATGGTGCATTAATGAAGTTTTTTGATGAATATATATATATATATATATACACACACAATAGTGGCATGGTAGTGCCACTATAGTTAGGGTTGGGTAAGCACTTTAATGTTACACCTCAAATTCTGCACCTTAATAACTTTGCCACCGTATGACAGATTTGCCTGAAATTTTGCATGCATGGTCTGATGCCATAGATCTCTGGATATGGTAAGTTACATTATGGTCAGATATATAGTAGTGGAGCTACAGAACACCAAAAAAACACAATAAAATTGACTTTTTGCACATTTCTTTGCTTGCACCCACAGCCAGCACGGTTTGTCCATTTGGTCCAAATATTCAGGGAAGAATCAGTCTTGGCCAACGATGTGCCTTTTAAAGATTTGGTAAAAAATATTAAACCATTCAAAAGTTATTCAAAAAACAAGTTTCCCATTATAGTCAATGGTAAAAGTTGGGAAAATCATCAAACTTTCGCAAATGCCTGCTTTAACTTTTACAAATGGCCCTTCTATTTCCATGATTTAGCCATCTTGTTTTCAGTTAGTGACACAGAAAAACGCCTGGTGTTTGAAATTGGGACCTTCTAGGTGAACACTGATTGCTGTGTTTATCTAGTGGGGTCCTGAGGATGCTAGCCCTATCTTTTTGAGGGGGTTAAACCACCCCCAGAAATGCCTTTTGCAACTTTGAGGAAAAAGTACTTTCGCAAATGTGAAAGTTTCATGATTTTTTTTGCGAAACTTTCTTGATTTGTGAAAGTAATTTGTGGAAGTATTCTCAAAATAATTGCAAATCTTTGCCATCCTCCTGCAACAAAATGGGTGTTTGGGGCTGAAATTTGCAGGGTGGCAAGCCCTGGTCCCACAGATGTGCCTTTTGGTGGTTTGGTACCAAAAGACTACAGGAGCCCAAAGTTAGAGCATTCCAAAGTTCCAAAATTTTCCCATAGGATAACATTGCGGCGCCCACGCCACTTTTCGGGGCCTATATCCCGAAAACTGTTCGAGATATGGATTTTTCATCACAAAAAGGGGCACTAAGTGCAGAAGTAGGCTGCAAAGCCATAAATAACATGGAATTTGAATTTTTTTCTACCTTGTACAGTTACTGAGATATTTGGGAATTAGTGTTCCAATTGCTCATTTTCATGTCCGAGGCCCACTATTGCACCCTCAGAGTTAGCATTCACAGCTCCTTTTGCTGCCTGTATCTCACCTTGTGTCTGAGATACGAGCAAAAAGTGTTGTGGGTTGTAAGAACTATTTTTTTTTTCTTTTATTTCAGTCTTTGGTAACCGGGTAAGGCCCACTAGGCACAAGTGCCTGTTTTCAGGGGTGACCTGGGAGCACTGGGTGGTTAAGTGACCTGCTCAGAGTCACACAGTATGCAAGTGGAGGTTGTGAGTATCAAACCAAGGTCTGGTCTGCTGGATGTACCAAGCTCATTCACAGCTCGTTACTCTAACCTCTAGGCTATACTGCCAGAACTACTCACTCTCATGATTACAACCACACTTGATTTTTTTTTCCTACCTGCTACAGTTCCCAAGATATTGGCAAAATAGAAACATAGAATTTGATGGCAGATAAGGACCGCGTAGCCCACCCAGTCTGCCCATTCCCCTACCTAATGGATAAGTTACAGATCCTAGTTAACCAGCAGCCTACTTCTTTCTACCCCCAACCCCTAGAATTGCCTTATGACTGTCCCATGCATGCTTGAATTCAACCACTGTTTTTGACTCCACAGCCTCCTCTGGAAGGCTGTTCCATGCATCCACAGCCTTTCTGTGAAAAAATACTTCCTTACATTACCTCTGAGCTGTCCCCCCATCTTCAAATTGTGCCCCCTTGTTCCTGTACACCTATTTTTTTGAAAGAGCTACCCTCATGGACTTTGTTGATTCCCTTGAGGTACTTGAAAGTTTCTATTATGTCCCCCCCCCTTTCCTCGAGGCTATACATATTAAGCTCCTTTAGTCTCTCTTCATATGTCTTCTGGTGCAGACCCTGCACCATTTTTGTTGCCCTCCACTGGACAGCTTCCATACTGTCTATGTCCTTGCGGAGACTGGGTCTCCAGAACTGCACACAGTACTCCAGATGGGGTCTCAACAGCTCTCTGTACAGAGGGACAACAACTTCCTGTTTTCTACTGGTGATACCTCTCCCTATGCATCCAAGTATCCCCCCCCAAACCTCCTTACTGCCCTCTCATATTGCTTTCCCACCTTTAAGTCATCTGATATGACTACCCCCAGGTCCCTTTCCATTTTTGTTGTTGTTAGTATCTCACCCCCCATTGTATACTCTTCCCCTGAGTTTTTGTTTCCTAGGTGCATTACCTTGCACTTCTTAGCATTGAATATAAGCTGCCTTACATTTCACCATTCATCTAACCTTGCCAAGTCCCTTCTCATCCTTTCCATCCCACCTTGTGCATCAACTCTGTTGCAGATCTTTGTGTCATCTGCAAAGAGACATACTTTTCCTTCCAGTCCCTCTGCAATGTCAGTGGCTCAGTAGGTAGCACACTCACCTCTAAGGCCGGGAGATCAGAGGGCTGTGGGTTCATTTCCCACATATGGCACTTGGGTTAATATCCCAGTCCTGACACTGTAGCGCAGCATGAGAGGGGTGCTGCACTTCTGAGGTGCCATCTTTCAGATGAGACGTTAAACCGAGGTCCCATCTGCCTGGATTGGTGATAGTTCAGGTGGATGTTAAAGATCCCATGGCACTTATCAAAAAGAGTAGGGGAATTTCCCCGGTGTCCTAGCCAAATTTCCCTCATTCACTAAAAATGCCACCAACAGCTCAATCTGGTTCAAGGTCAGTTGGACTTCATCTGGTATCCCCCTCCCCCGGGTCGTGCCTGAAAATAGGCAGGATTTGTCTAGAGCACTTACCCAGTCAACAAAAAATTAATAATAATAAATAATAATGTTGCTTATAAAGACATTGAAGAGGACCGGTCCTAATACTGAACCCTGCGGTACACCAATAGCAACCCCCCTTTCTTCAGAGTGGACTCCATTTACTATTACCCTCTGTGTCCTATTCTTCAGCCAATTCTTTACCCAGGCTGTCATCTTGGGACCCACTCCCAGGCTGACTAACTTGTATATTAATCTTTTGTGTGGGACTGTGTCAAATGTCTTGCTAAAGTCTAGGTAGGCCATGTCCACAGCCCCTCCCTGATCTACTACTTTGGTCACCCAGTCAAAGAAATCTATTAGATTCATCTGGCATGACCTTCCCGCTGTGAATCCATGCTGCCTTGGGTCCTGTGCCCCTCTGGCCTCTAGGTACTCGACAATTCTTTCCTTCAGAAGTGATTCCATCATTTTCCCTATCACTGAGGTTAAACTAACAGGTCTGTGGTTTCCTGCTTCTGCCCTGCTCCCACTTTTCTGAAGGGAATCACATCTGCCTCCTCCAGTCCTCAGGTACCACCCCATCCTCCCATGATTTGTTAAAGAGGGTAGTCAGTGGTGTCACTAGTTCTACCCTTAGTTCTTTTAGAATTCTGGGATGAATCCCATCAGGCCCCATTGCTTTGTCCACCTTCAGTTTTAAGAGTTCTTTCAGAACCCTTTCTTCTGTAAAAGGGCTGGTATCGACTTCTGTATCCAGAGTGTTTCTATTGTTTGTTTTAGGTACCTCCCTTCATTTGTAAATACTGAGCAAAAAATATTTGTTTAGTATCTCTGCCTTTTCACCATCACCTCTGCCCTCCCTCCCCTTTATTAAGCCTCACTATCCCTCCTTGGTCTTCCTTCGCTCCCTGATGTACCTAAAAGGTTTATCCCCTTCTTAACTGAGTTGGCTATCTTTTCCTCGGTTCGGGCCTTTGTTGTTCTGACTGCCTTCCCAGCTTCCTTTTGCTTTAACTGATACAATTCTCTGTTCTGCTCCTTCTGTGATTCCTTGTACTTCCTGAATGCTTTCTTTTTCTCTTGAACCTTCACTGCCACCTCCTTTGAGAACCATAGTGGTTTCTTACATCATTTTGTTTTGTTTATTTGCTTCACACAAATGCTTGTTACATCTGTGATGGCAGTTTTTATTATTCCCCATTGTTCTTCCACCCCTCCTTCCTGCCCATTTGCTAGTGCATTCCTTAGGCACTCTCTCATTTTGGCAAAGTCAGCCCTCCTGAAGTCCAGTACTTTTGCTTTGTATGGCTTGACTCTATAGCTGTGTTTATTGTTAACCATACTGTTCAATGGTAGCTAGTTCCCAGATGGCTACCCACTTCTACATCTGTGATCCTCTCTCCATCTCCATTTGAGAGAACCAGGTCTAAGATCGCTCCCTCTTCAGTGGGTTACAATACTAGTTGTCTAAGGCATGCCCCCTGTAGGGCATCTAGA
The DNA here is from genome assembly GCA_016271365.2 of Neoceratodus forsteri. Lineage (NCBI taxonomy): Eukaryota > Metazoa > Chordata > Ceratodontiformes > Ceratodontidae > Neoceratodus > Neoceratodus forsteri. The sequence goes on from CM057452.1 coordinate 389,807,982, forward strand.
ATAACCCCACTCTTAGAAGTGGCTGCTGCAACTGCACTCCAATTAACATATGGCATATTCAGATCACCCATCAGCAATATCTCCCCTTTGTATGCCATTCTAAGTATACTTTCTATCATTTCCTTATCCATTTCCTCCCCCTGAGAGTGGGGTCTGTATACAACCCCTGTGTGGATTGTGGTGCCATTGCCTGTCTCCAAATTGACCCACAGTGCTTCTTCTCCTCCCTGTTTACACTTTTGTTCTGTTGCTTTGATTCCTTCCCTTATGTAGAGAGCTACTCCTCCTCCTCTTTTACCCTCCCTGTCCCTCCTGCAGATAGTGTATCCTGGTATGTTTGCATCCCAGTCATGGTTCTGTGTGTACCATGTTTCTGTGACTTCCATGATATCCAGATGTTCCTCCTCCATCAAGGCCACTAATTCAGGAAGCTTGTTACCCAGACTACGGGCATTGGTACTCATTGCTCTCCATTTTTTGATGACTTTACATTCTGTAGCAGCATCCCCCACTGACCTTTCTACCTTGGTCTTTTTCTAATTTAGTACCCTGTTTTGTAGGGGGAGGCTGGGATTTTCCTGCTGCTTATCAGTACCTCCCCCTTGACTAGTTTAAAAGCTTGCCAATGAAGCATTTAAACCGATTGCCCAAAAGACTTGTTCCTTTCCTGGACAGATGCAGACCATCCTGCCAGTATAGGCTGGTGTCCCTCCAGGTGGAATCCAGTCCCTAATGAAGATAAACCCCTGTGCTCCACACCATTTTTTTCAACCATTCGTTAAACTGCATGGTGCAAAGTACCTCGCCTCACCCATGCCACTGACAGGCAGCACCTCTGAGAAGGATACTGTGTGTGCTACTTGTCTTAGGCCCCTCCCCAACTCTACAAAGTCCTTCTGCACTGCTCTAATCTCATGATGATCCAAGTCATTTGTCCCTAGGTGGACAATGATGTCCAGCTCAGACTCCCGTGCAACTGTTCTCATGATCCTAAGGATCTGCTTCCTGTCCCTCCAAGCCATGGCACCAGGCAGGCACCTTACTTCAGTTTTCCCTGCTCCCCCCAGTTCTATCCTCCTAATAATAGAGTCCCCCACCAGGAGCTGCTTCCTTTCCCTATGGTGTCCTCTGCCTCCTTCCTGAGGGCCTCCATTGTGACAGTTGTCTGCAACCTCCTTAGTCTCCTCTGCGGGTGCATCCATAGGGGAACTATGCTCCCCCAGAATGGTGTATGGATTGTGCAGTGGAACAACTGACTGGGTGTGCCTCTGTTCCACCACCCTTACCCTCCCTGAGCCCACTGTGGTCCAACTGCTGTACTTTCTTCACAACCTCTGAGGTAGTGGTGGTGGCTCTGGTGCTCCCTGGATGGGGGAGGTTCCCTTACTACTGTCCAGTGCGGCCTGGGGGAAGGTTCCCTTACTACTGTCCAGTGTGGCCTGAAGACGGGTAACTTCCTCCATCAGGGCAGAGAGTTGTCTGCAAACAGGGCAGCATTTCAGCCTCCAGAAAGACTCCCAGAAGACTGCTGCCCCACAGCCATTACATTGCACTACTCCCCACATGTCTGTCTACCTTCTTGTTTATTTTTTTATTTATATTTTTTTGTTTGTTTTGTTTTGTGTGTGTGTGATTGGTTTGTTATATAGAAATATATATATATATGTATTATACAATGTGTATGCTTATATTGTCAGTGCAGTGTGCTAGGAAGGATATAACAGTGATATGCACCTTGCCCTCTTGAGGAAATGATGTCAGAACCTCAGGTATAAAGGAACTATTTCCAGGGGTGGTGGGTGAGGGTGGGAAGGTCTTGGGCCTAAACTGTGCCCTCACGAAACAATCAGCTAAAAGCTCTGACTTACTGTTGTGATGAGTGCCTTCCTGTCAGCAAGATGCCCTACACAACAATTTGACAGAGAAAATACCCTGCTAATCAAACAGAGAAAAATCCAAACATTCAAGTCAGACACAGGTAAACCTCCACAGCCCCAAAACAGCCTGGTGACTTGTGCTCTGAAAGCAGTCAGCCCCAAAACAAGGCAGCTGTGCACAAGGACAGACACAGTAAACAGTATTCAGTCCCTCTGGGTTTAAACTCTTCCTGCACTGAAAATCTTAACAATTGTAACAAAAGTAAAGCAAGGTCCCGCTCCCTTTGTTGATTGAAAGACTGCCTTTTCTGATAATTCTAAGTTCCTTATTTCACGTTTCAGTTAGAAGTAGCCTCCACCTGAAGAATATTAACTTTCCTAATGAATCTGCATTACAAGGCTTCCTTGGCCTATAGGGCTGCTGTATGGCTCCATGCTTATGTACTAGTGCTAGCACAGGGCCCAGAGGGCCCGTGCTCCCACAAACACATATCATTATGTAGAAATGGGCAGCTTGGTGGCTCTGCATTCCCACCAACACATACCATTTACTATTTCTATTACATTTTCTCAAAAAGAAGGGAAATCATTGCAAAAAACTCCATTAACACATCAGTTAGGGTTGTTTCCACAGTGACAAAAGTGTGGAAATTCGATATTAGGATTACCACCCCACCACCCCATCCACATGCCCCATCCTCAAACCCCTAATTCGGCATTCCCCCCCCCCACACACACACATGCAAGACACATGCAAGATTGTAAGACACTACACCAGTCAGTCACATCTGTAAGCACAATAATCACTACTCTGTACTCCTTTCACATAGCACTATATTATGAAAAAACAAATACAGTTTGATCGACTCTATACTGCCAGCACAGTATGATGACACATTATAGCTGGCATATACAGTATTTTCATACAGTGAAACTTAGTCTGCATAGACTTTCTAAATATTGATTTTTATGTGTCATAATTCTACGATTGGCTCACTGCAGGTGTCACTGCTATCACATAGGCATGTGGTGGCACTACAGACACTGCTGACACATACACAGTACTTTTCAGATACTGCTCAGGTACGAAACTAGCACCATCACATGTTGTAATACTGCTGCGCTACCTGGAAATACTCATTAGCAGCATGTTATGGTTAGCTTTGGATGTTATAACTGTTGCTGTCTCATGTTGCCTGTAAACTATACTACAAAACATTACTTTTATTAGTACTACCATTTATTAGGTCTGATGCACTCTATCAGAAAAAAATATGCAAACATAGAAACAGAAACATAGAATTTGACGGCAGATAAGGACCGCTTGGCCCACCTAGTCTGCCCATTTCCCTACCTAACAGATAAGCTGCAGAACCTAATTAACCAACAGCTTACTTCCTCCTACCCCCCACTAGGACTGCCTTATGTCTGTCCCATGCATTCTTGAATTCTCCCACTGTTCTTGACTCCACGACTGCCTCAGGGAGGTTATTCCTTGCATCCACAACCCTCTCTGTGAAAAAATACTTCCTCACATTACCTCTGAGCCGTCTCCCCTCTATCTTCAAACTGTGCCCCCTTGTTCTTGCACATCTCTTTTTCTGAAAGATGCCACCCTCTTAGACTTTGTTGATTCCCTTGAGGTACTTGAAAGTTTCTATCATGTCCCCTCTCTCCCTTCTTTCCTCAAGGGTATACATATTAAGCTTCTTTAGTCTTTCTTCATATGTCTTCTGGTGCAGACCCTGCATCATTTTGGTTGCCCTCCTCTGGACAGCCTCAACTCTGTCTATGTCCTTGCAGAGATGGGGTCTCCAGAATTGAACACAGTACTCCAGATGGGGTCTCACCAACTGTCTATACAGAGGGATAACAACTTCTTGTTTTCTAGTATTGATGCCTCTCCCTATGCATCCCAGTATCCCCCCAGCCTTCCTTACTGCCTTCTCACATTGCTTGCCCACCTTTAGGTCATCTGATATAATTACCCCCAGGTCCCTTTCCATTTTTACTGTTGTCGGTATCTCACCCCCCATTGTGTACTCTTGCCCTGGGTTTTGTTTCCCAGGTGCATTACCTTGCACTTTTTGCATTGAATCTGAGCTGCCATACATTTGACCATTCCTCCAACCTTGCCAAGTCCCTTCTCATCCTTTCGACTCCATCTGGTGTATCAACCCTGTTGCAGATCTTTGTGTCATCTGCAAAGAGACATACTTTTCCTTCCAGTTCCTCTGCAATATCACTTATAAAGACATTAAAAAGGACCGGTCCCAGTACTGAACCCTGCGGTACCCCACTAGTAACCCTCCTTTCTTCACTGTGGACTCCATTTACTACTGCCTTTTGCGTCCTGTTGTCTAGCCAATTTTTTATCCAGGCTACCACCTTGGGACCCACCCCAAGGCTGGCTAACTTGTGTATTAATCTTTTGTGTGGGACTGTATCAAATGCCTTGCTAAAATCTAGGTAAGCCATGTCCACAGCCTCTCCCTGGTCTACTACTTTGGTCACCCAGTCAAAGAAATCTATTAGATTCATCTGACATGACCTTCCCATTGTGAATCAATGCTGCCTTGGGTCCTGTGCCCCACTGGCCTCTAGGTACTCAACAATTCTTCCTTCAGAAGTGATTCCATCATTTTACCTACCACTGAGGTCAAACTAACTGGTCTGCAGTTTCCTGCCTCTGTCCTGCTCCCACTTTTGTGAAGAGGAATCACATCTGCCCTCCTCCAGTCCTCAGGTACCACCCCATCCTCCCATGATTTGTTAAAGAGTAGTCAGTGTGTCATTAGTTCTACCCTTAGTTCTTTTAGAATTCTTGAGTGAATCCCATCAGGCCCCATTGCTTTGTCCACCTTCAATTTTATTAGTTCTTTCAGAATCCTTTCTTCTGTAAATGGACTGGTATCGACCCCCATCTTCAGAGTGTTTCTCTTGTTTGGTTTAGATACCTCCCCCTCCTCTTCCTTTGTGAATACTGAGCAGAAATAATCATTCAGTATCCCTGCTTTTTCATTGTCACCCTCTACCCACATTCCTTCCCATTTATTAAGCCTCAGTATCCCTCCTTTGGTCTTTCTTCGCTCTCTAACATACCTGTAAAAGATCATATCCCTTTTCATAACAGAGTTGGCTGTCCTTTCCTCGGTTTGGGCCTTTCCTATTCTGAATGCCTTCCCAGCCTCTTTCTGCTTTAACTGATAAAATTCTCTGTCCTTCTCCTTCTGTGTTTCCTTATATTTCCTGAATGCTATCCTTTTCTCCTTAATCTTCCCTGCCACCTCTTTTGAGAACCATAGCGGTTCCAATGACTGTTGCTAGGGTTATCCAAACTCGTATTTCTAATACAGCTATCTATAGATAACATACTGTGTGTTTCATTTCTTGACAACTGAAATATAGGCATCTGTTTAAATCTTGTTATTTATGTTTGTAATAGCAAAATGTTTGCTGTGGGCCATCTCCCATGGTTGCCCAGAATGCGTGTGTACCCACAAGGCACTCTGATAGCAGCAGAACTCATACAGTTGATGGACCATGATGATGGATGTGTCTGTACTGCTTTCATTATGTGTGTATGGGGGTAGGGGTTGGGGGAATGCCGTGTTAGGGGTTTGAGGATGGGGCATGGGGGTGGGGTGGTGGGTGGTATTCCTAATGTCAAATTTCCTCACTTCTGTCACTGTGGAAACAACCTTAACGGATGCATTAACTGAGGTTTTTTGCAATGAAGATTGATAGATAGGGATAGATAGATAGATAGATAGATAGATAGATAGATAGATAGATAGACAGAGAGAGAGAGATAGATAGATAGATAGATAGATAGATAGATAGATAGATAGATAGATACAAACATACAAATTTCCAGCAGAAACAGGCCATATGGTCTAGTGAGTCTGCTCAATTGTGCAGCTAGCCCCTCTAGCAGCTGCCCCACCCTTCCTCCCCTCCTCACTGACCTTCCCTCTCTCACTCTGTTCCATCCCCTCTTGAAGCTGCCCACCGTCCTACAGGAAACCACCTCCTTGGGTAGAGTATTCCACTTGTCTACTACCCTCTCAGTGAAATAATGTCTCCTGATTTTACTCTTAGAATATTGGCAAGCTATATGGACATGTGTCTTCTATGCTCAGATAAACCCATGAACCTATGATTTCCCTCCTGAATTTACCCCCCAATCTCAGTTGATGCTCTCTAATATCTCTCCCTCTTCTGTTCCAGAATATCTCTCCTGTATTAGCCTTGTTTATCCCCTTCAGGTATTTAAAGGCCTCGATCTTATCTCCCCTGTCCCTCCTCTCCTCCAGAGAGTACATGTTAAGCATGTTCAGCCTCTCTTCATATGAATTCCCCTCCAAACCCCAGATCATCTCTGTTGCTCTGCACTGCACCCACTCCTACTGTCTGATGTCCCTCTTCAGAAATGGATGCCAGTACTGCATGCAGTACTCCAGGTGTGGTCTGACCAGTGGCCTGTACAAGGGAAGGATCACCTCACTATATCCAGAGGAGATACCCCTTGCTATACAGCCTAGCATCCTGTTGGCTTTCACTTCTGCCTTCCTGCACTGAGTCAAGTTGTTCATATTCCCTGTTACAATCACCCCCAGGTCCTTTTCCTCCTCTGTGCTCCCCAACTGTACCCCACTCAACTGATAGCTCCTCCTCTGGCTCTTAGCTCCAAAGTGCATTACCTTGCACTTCTTGGGCATTGAACCCCAACTGCAATGTTTCCAACCACTCCTGTAATTTGGTCAGGTCCCCCTGTAGTCCTCTCCATCCCTTAATGTTATCCACCACAGCTCCCATCTTGGTATTATCTGTGAAAAGACTGATCTTACTCCGGGTCTCATGCAAGATATCTGCTATGAATATCCCAAACAGCACTGGCCCCAGTACCAATCCCTGTGGCACCCCGCTTGTTACCGCTGTTGGCGATGATAGTTTCCCCACCACCACCCTTTGCTGCCTGCCCTTCAGTCAGTTTATGATCCATTTGACCATCCTTGTACCCACTCCCACATCTTCCAGCTTCCCTCTAACCTCCCATGTGGCACAGAGTCAAAGGCCTTGCTGAAGTCCAAGTACAGGACATCCACTGCATGGCCCTTGTCCAGCTCCTTGGTCACCCAATCATAGTACTCAATCAGGTTTGTCTGACAGGACCTGCCCAAGACAAACCCATGTTCCTGCCTGTCCTGATGACCATTATGCACCAAAAATGTCACCAGTTTCTCTTTAAATATTGTCTCCATGAGCTTACCCAAAATTGATGTGAGGCTCACTGGTCTGTAGTTGCCTAGATCATCCTTTGGTCCACCTTTGTGAATAGGCACCACATGGGCCAATCTCCAGTCCTGTGGTATGAATCCTGTATGCAGAGAGGTATTGAACAGGTCAGCCAGTGGTGCTGCCAGGCTCCCTGCCAGTTTGTTGAGTACCCTAGGGTGAATGCTGTTGGGTCCCAGTGCCTTGTCCACCCATAGTGCCCTCAGCCCTTCCAGTACTCTTCCCTCTGTAATTTATCCATCTGTCACCCCTCCCCTGCCCCTCCACCACTCCCATGAGGTATATGCCCCCCACTGTGAATACAGAGCAGAAGTACTCATTCAGTACCTTTGCCTGCTCCTCCCCCTTCTCTATCCACTCCCCATCCTTCTTTATTCTTACTATCTGATCCATGTTTTTCATTCTTTCACCAATGTATCTGAAGACGTCCTTCTCTCCCTCTTTAATGCATGTGCCAGTCTCAGTTCTCTGGATGCTTTGGTGGCTCTGACTAGTTTTGTAACCTCCCTAGACCTCTTTGTATACTCCTCCACATCTTCCCCCCTCCCTGATCACTTTAATCCTTGGAAAGCTCTCCTCTTGGCTCTCACCCCCTCCACAACCTTCTTGGTCAGTAAACTGGACTTCTTTGTCCTACCCATCTTGCTCTGTACCCTAGTACATGTTACAGTAGCCTCTGTCATCCCTGCCCTAATAATACTCCATTTTTGATTGGCATCCATAGTGGGTTGGATTCCATCCAGATGCCTTATAGGGATTTCCCCCATTTTGTTGAGGTCTGCCCCCCCTGAAGCTAATCACCCTGGTATCTGAACCACCAGTTTGCTTCCCCATTCTGAGTATAAACCACACTGAGTGGTGATCACTCCTAGATAGAGGGTCCTCCACATCCAGGTCCCTTACACCCTCCCCATTCGATAGTACAAGGTTCAGAGTTCTTCCCAGCCTAATTGACTTGTGCCCCTAGTATTACCTGCTCCCTAGCACATGTGGTGGTTGGTGCACTCCAGTCCACCCCAGGTAGGTTGAAGTCCCCCACCACTACTGTGTTTCCCTTCCTGCAGACCTTCCTAATTTGATCCACCAACTCTTTATCCAGTTCCTTCCCCTGAGTTGGTGCCCTATACACCACCCCCATTCTCAGGACCCTGCCCTTTGGATCCTAAAGCTGTATTCACATGGCCTCAGTTCTGCCTTCCTCCCCCACTTCCCTTATGCACCTTATTCCTTCCATTGCATGGATTGCCACCCCCTCCACCCTTCCTGTTTGCCTTGTCCTTTCTGAATAGCCTGTATCCAGGGATATATATTTGTGTGTGTGTGTGTATATATATATATATATATATTTACACACACACAATAGGGGTGAGTGGTAAATGAGAGAGATAAAACAGTGTATCATCCACTGCAGTGTGATATTTTTATCCTCTGCTCTACTGTGATGATATCAGCCATTTACACACAGGTCACAAAAGGTCATCACTCTAGGCAGCTTTCCCCTCAGCATGCAAGAAACACCTGTGTTGTTACCATAGACACAAATGCAGAACTACTTCAGAGGTCTCACTGCTGCCTACAGCTAACTCAGTGAGCATTACAAAACACACCTACCCCCCACCAACTTCCAGCTCATTACTGTGACTGCGGCCAGAATTCTAAACAGCACAGCTTCACAGAACAGTGTAAACCACTGCCTGCAGCTAACTCAACTACCTCGGAAACACACTCTCACTTGTTCCTCAACCTCTGATTCTCACCCAATACAATTACTGTGATACTATCAGCTTGACTACAGCCAGAATCCTAAAGAACACAGTTTCACAGAACACTCTGCACTCTGCCTCAAGCTAACTTAATTACCACTGAAAACAGTATCAGCTGTTCTGACACTCATTACAGTTACTGTGATGCTCTCAGCTTCACTGCAGCCAGACTTCTAAACAATACAGTCTCACAAAAGTATGTTTCTCACTCCTACCTAAAACTAACTCATTTAGCATTGCAAAACACACTCATGTGTCTCCTAGAGTTTATAACACTGCCAACCCATTCATAAAAGCTCACACACAAAATGAGCAAACACATAAACAGGAACAGAACACAAGAGAGCATAACAAAACTTCTAAAACTCTTGGCCCTATTGTATATATCAAACACATGATGGTCAGATCATGTGTTATGGAATATTGTCACTCCTGCATCGTGAGCTCTGCAGGAGGACAATATTTTCCATATCACACTCATGCCCATCATGTACCCCATATATATATATATATATATATATATATATATATATATATATTTAATTAGATATAACCAGTCAGGTGACAGTGCATTACTAGAGCATAATGCACAGTTACCCTAGTCCTAAACCACATCACACAATGAGCAAATCAGTCCTCTTACAATCAGGACTATATTCCATCAGTCCCCCTACAACCAACATTGATCTTCCATCACAAACATGGCTGTTACCTTTATTTTTTTTATTTATTTGAATATTCAGAAAGACGTCTGAGTCAGAGACTCATTTACAAAGGTTCTACATCATACATACATACATTGCATAGGGGACGGTACTTAAGATACGGAAGGAAAGAAAACAGCACACTACATAGTGACATGAAATAAAAAAACAGGTTACATAGTTGTTTCAATGTGGGCTAACAGAGAAATTTAGGAAATTTAGCACAGCTAGGAGGGAAAACAACAAATAAATGTCAGAGAGATTCTGTAGGGGGCTGTTTGTCATGTTTCATAAATGCATTTGAGGTACATTGAACAACAAATAGCTTGTTTGTAAGGAGGCAAGGCAGATCAGGTTTCAAGGGCAGTCACATTTATTTGAAGCCTGCAGGTATTCCCTTAGCTTTGATTTATATGGGCCAAACCTTCTTTCCTCAGCTATATGGATAGGGATGGAGTTTGTCCAGGATGGGGCCCTGAAGTTGAAAGCGCGTTGGTATTGGGAGGTCCAGCCATGGGGTACCCACAGTAGCCGCTTGCTTGAACTATGGATTGTTTTGTCTCGTGGTGCTGGGAGGATAATTTGGTGCAGTGAGGGTGGGGTGAGGCCTAGTAATACCTTTTTGGCCTTAAGGCAGTTATGGTACCTAATTCTGCTATCCAGGTTTAGCCAGTTAGTGCTGCTGTATAGGGAGCAGGAGTGCGTGAGACAATCACAACCTAGGAAGAGGTGGCAGGCTTTGTTGAGTACAAGCCAGAGCCTGCTTAGGGCTGTGGAGGATGCAGCACTGTAAATTAGGATGCCGTAGTCAAGTAGGGATAGGATCGAGGAGTTTACGGTAAGCTGTAGTGCCTCGGGGTGAGGCAGTGTTTGTACCGATAGAGTACACCTAGCCTGGAGCTAAGAGCAGTAGTTAGGTGTAGGATGTGTTGATTAAAGCTGAGGGCAGGGTCTAAAGTAATCCCTAGGTATTTAAAGTTGTATACTTGTTCTAGGGGGGTCTGATTAGCAGTGAGAATTTTGGGGCACAGGTTTTTGTGCGGGTTTTGAGGGTGGGCGAATATCATGACTTTAGTCTTATTATAGTTGATAATAAGATGGTGGGTGGTGAGCCAGTCTTCGATTTCATGGAAGGAGAGCTGGAGGGTTTGGTGGAGTTTGAGGGGAGCTGGGTCAGAGGCAAACAAGACTGCATCATCTGCATAAAGGAGCAGATTTCCAGAGCAAGAGGATGGGAGGGAGTTGAGGTATAGGCTGAAAAGTAGGGATCCAAGTATGGAGCCCTGAGGAACACCTGATCGGATTGGGAGGCAGAGTGATAGGACTGGGCCTATCTTGACTCTCTGCGTTCTATCAGAGAGATAACTGGTGAACCATTTTAGGGTGTCATCAGAGAGACCCATGTAGGCCAGGGTATTTAGTAAGAGGGCATGGTTTACTGTGTCGAATGCTTTGGATAGGTCCACGAAGACGGCACATGAGAGGTGTCTGTGGTCCAGGACTGAGCGGACATGGGAGGTAAATTCAAGGAGGGCAGTAGTGGTGCTGTGGCCCTTTTGAAAACCATGTTACTGCCTTGTTAGAAGGTTATATTTATTTAGGTGTTCAGTGAGTTGGTCAGCGACTATGCATTCTAGTGCCTTCGTTGGGGGGGTAGGATCGAGATGGGGTGGTAATTGTTTGTGGATGTTCGGTCACCACTTTTATGGATAGGTGTGATATAGGCTGACTTCCAGTGGGTGGGGAATTTCCCTTGACAGAGGGAGCGATTGAGAATGTGGGTGAGAGGGGCAAGGACTTCCTGGAGGGTGAGGTGGAGAAGTCTATGGTCTAGGGAGTCATGACTGTAGTGGCTTTTGCTTAGAGCTTTAGTAAGGTAGGGTTTCGCAGTCTCCGGTTTAAGGACTCATAGGTAGAAAGGCACCACATGAGGGTGGTGAGGTATGATATGGTCCGGCAGGGGTTGAAGAAGTTTGGGGCAATACATGGGAGAGATTGGAGAAAGCGGTATTTAGGGCTGCGGCTATGCTGACAGGGTCGGCGGAGAGGCTACCATCAATGAGTATTTGGTCAGGTGGTAGATTTGGGCCCTTGCCACAGAGTTCCTTTATGTTCTCCCAGAACTTGCGTCCATTTCCCCAGGTGGAGGTTAAGGCGGCTTTGTAGTGGTTAGCCTTGGCTGTGCGTACGGCCCAGGTGCATTTGTTATGGGCCTCCCGATAGCGTTGCCTGTATTGAGGCCTTAGGGTATCATTGGCCAGGTGCCATAGAGCATCACGCTGGTGTAGTTGGCCTTGGAGGTGGTCCGAGAACCATGGGGCATGGTTCCCCTTGGTCATAGTTTTGGCGAAAGGGGCGAACTTGTCACAGGCTGCATTAAAGGTGTTGACAAACAGTCCGAGGGCATGGTCAGGGTCCAGGGTATTTGTAATTTACACTGTAAAAACCTTTAATTGGGCCCTAAAAATAAAACTACAGTACCTTAAATAAAAAATAAAACAAATTAATTAAATGTTGTTTGCTTGGTAATCACACTTGCCTTGCACACATAAACAAATTACTTTAGAAACATCAAGTATTGTTCAAAGTTTTCATTACAACTGTTTCTTTGCTGACAATGGACAGTCCTCCTTCTGTCTTTACCTGCTGATCAGGGCAATCTCTTCCGATTGTCCTGACAGTGAGATAACTGAGTTTATACCACATGTGTGGGTTTCTTTTTCAGGAAGATAAAAGAGGTATCCTACTGACCACATGAGAGATATCACTGATATTTTCAATTCGGGTATGTCACAATGGATATCTTTTCATGCTGGCTACATTACAAAAGGTTTGGAAATTATTTAGAATGTTCGACCTCAGTAGCAGTACTAACTGTATTGAAATCCGAATGTTGTTCAATACAAAAAGATCTACAAAATGAGTGGTGTTTCATTTATAGCTATCTTTTACTTACTTTTTTATAATTAACAAAAAAGCAGCAGAAATTTCAATCTTTGCACTTTTTCAACAAACAAGTGCTAATAACTTTAAAATAAAAAAATATAGCATGGTACCATGAGCCTGAAATTTGTTCTGTATAAAAAAATCTACAAAGTGAGTGGTGTTTCATTTACAGATGCCTTTTTTATAATTGGCAAAAAACAGCAGAAAATTAAATTTTTTTAACTTTTTGACAAATAAATGAATAATTTTAAATGAAAAATGATAGCATGGAACTGTGACACGAAATTTGTTCAGCACAAAAATATCTTCAAAGTGAGTGGTGTTTCATTTACAGACACATTTCAATTTTTTATAATTAGCAAAAAACAGCACAAAATTAAATGTTTTCACTTTTTGCAACAATAAAATGTAAATAACTTTAAAACAGAAAAAAAGAAAGACCCACACTTGTTGTACAAATCAAATATGACATGGGTGAGAGTGAGATAGTAGAAATATCCACTCACTGTCATTGAGCTCTAGATATCTTACTCATGGCTTTGCCACTTGGGGGATATCAAGAGTTCAATGGCAGCTCGTGGAGGTATTTCTGCTATCTCACTCTGACCCATGTCATATCCCATATTTCTGGCTCTAGAAGATGTTGTGTGTGTGTGTGTGTGTGTGTGTGTGTGTGTATACAGTATGGTAGAAGAGGAACATTCTGCCAGTGGAACTGAGCAGAACTTTGAATCCCTGTATTCCATGGTAAACATTTCTGATAAATATTAAATATCTTGAATGTGAGGAAAGACAGAAAAAAAAAACAAGATGAGGAGACTAGGCAATAATACTTCATAAACAAAGAGAAAGGGGAAGGGGACACAGTTACATAGGCATAGACAGACCCAAACTGCTCAAATATTTTCCTGAAGTTTATAAAAACAAGTACATTTGAATCATATATGGGTGTTTTCAGGTGAAATCTATCATCCCCAAAAAAAAGGTGGTCTGGTAGGTTTAAAGTTTTGAACACATTTCCATTAAGAAACAGTACTTGTACTGATTTGAAATGCAAGGCTACATTTTTTATCTTATAGAAATGTGTACCACACATAGTTTTCATTATGTTTTATGTTTTTAGCTAACCCCCCAGTTACCAGAATAGGGATTATTTTTTGTATACAGAGTTAAAATGGAAGCATATTTCAATGAAAGGTCCTTTTATCTTTTTAAAATCCTTTCTTGTTATTTTCATTCACTTTAAGTTATGTATTTACATGCCATTTTATAAGCTCAATAAGACACTTCAGGGTGGTCATTATGGTGAAATAATTGCACTTCTCATGTGCATTTAACAGCACTAGGCTGCACCTCATGCCTAACAATGCACCTGAGGCATACGATTATTTCACCATAATGCACACCCTGTCATGTCTTACTGCTTACATATACACACATAGAGTTAAAGAGGGAAAATACAGAAGTACTATATGCCCAACAATATAAAGGGGAACTGTCATCAACAGGGTTTTTTGATGTCTGAAAGCCCATAACAAGCTAATTTGATTGAGCAATTGTGTTGATCTGTGAGTCTTTGCAGTGCAGAGGTATTCATATGTAAATCACTCTGTAATTATGGGCTGGTGGCAGCCATATGTTTTGGGCTCCTGACAGGAAATGATGTCAATGAGGGTCTAGGTTCTGCTTTGACTGTATTTAATCCAACTGGTTAAATAGGAAATAGACTGTTTTATTAAGCGTGTTTCAAGGTGTTATTACAACAATTCTTACATCTATAAAGGAAGTGATTCTGCCGCTGTACAATGGACTGGTTAGACCACACCTTGAGTACTGGGTACAGTACTGGAGACCACACTTGAAGAGGGACATACAGCTCCTGGAGAGGGTACAGAGGAGGGCAACAAAGATGATACGAGGGCTAGGGGATTTGACTTACGAGGACAGACTTGAGGAGCTCTGCCTGTTTTCATTGGAGGAGAGGAGAGACAGGAACATGATTGAGGTCTTCAAGTACCTCAAGGGAATAAATAGGGTAAACATGGATGGGATCTTTAGACTAAAGCAGGGAGGTATCACCAGAGGACATGGTTTAAGTTGGAAGGTGGAAGGTGAGGGGGAAAGAGGAGGAGGTTTTCACTGAGAGGGTGGTGGACCCTTGGAATGCACTGCCTGGTGAGCTGGTTCAGAGATCCACAGTGGAGGGCTTCAAGAGAGGGTGGGACAGACACAGAAAGTGGATGTATCAGATGATGGCCTGTCCCAAGGGGGTGGGGATGGATGATAGGGGTTTCTGGAGCACAAGGGATGGGAGGGTCTCGGCACCCAACTAAGGATCTAGGTTCGAGCAGACTCGATAGACCATAAGGCCTAATCTGCTGGCAAATAGTATGTTAGTATGTTAGTATAATAATTGTTTTGTATGTGCATTGACACTAGTGAGTCATCACCTTTACATTTCAAACTGTTATTAAAAAATTCCATCTTCAAAATTGCTTTAATCGCTAGGCTATACTGCCAGTGCCAGTTGATCATCAGAAACTATACATCTCAAGGCTGGCTCTGTGGTGCCAACAGTTATTGGGGCCCTATATCAGGATTTCTAAACCCTGGCTATGTTCATGTCAGTACAGGTTTGTAGCTTAGTGCCCTTAACCATTGTGCTATATTGCCTCCTAATAATCCAATAAAATTCTGACATTGTTACAGTAAAAAAGATTGCTTTAAGACTGCTGTAAAAATGTTTTTATTTGAATGTGTTTTTGGTGCTGTCTTATAATGGATTTTTCATTATTAGAGTTGTGTTTATGTATTGAAAACACTTAGTCATACAGACCTGTTGGATATGCTAAAGGACATTGGCCTCAACCAGGTGGCCCTGAACTGGTTTAAGGAATACCTCATTGGTAGGACCCAGCAAGTTATATTAGGAAAATTTACATCTCAATTTGCATATGTTAAATCTGGGGTCCCCCAAGGATCAGTGCTGGGTCTGCGTCTGTTTAATCTGTATAAAAATGGTGCTGGTGCCCTCATAAAGGGGGTGGGGCACCACTCGTATGCAGATGATGTGATTCTGTATGCAGAAGGTGCTTCCTCTCAAGAAATACAAAAAGTGCTCCAAAGGGACTTTGATACCCTTCTAGAGTACTAGAAGTCATGCAATTTAGTACTAAATAACACAAAATCACAAGTTATGCTTTTTGGAAATAAGCAGATGATTACAACAACCACATTTCCAATTAAAACATCTACTAAACAAATATTAACTCAGGTGAATTTGTACAGATATTTGGGAGTGTGACTGGATACTCACCTAAAATGGGATATACATATAGATAACCTGACTAAAAGATTACATAGTAGACTAGTGGCATTTTACAGATTGAAAAGATGTATACCAAATAAAGCTAGGCTACAGATAATTAACTCTATAATAATTCCATTGTTTGACTACGGTGACGTGGTGTATGCCGGTGCATCAAAAACTGTACTAGAGAAGCTGGACACAGCCCTGAATAGATTTGCAAGGTTTGCATTAGATGCACCCCGTTTGACGTATCGGTGCACTATGTATAGTGCCTTAAACTGGACTAGTTTTACAGAATGTAGAAATTTTCATATATTGTATTTAATTAGTCAGCATCTAAAGAAGAAGACTCCACCCTATTTGGATGATTTCTTTCAAATTCGTATACCCAAAGTAGGCTTGCGATCAGCACAAAATATGGAATTGGTAACCCTGAAAACTAGAACAACAAAAGGAAATTCTGTATTAAAAGTTAGTGGGCCTAAACTTTGGAACAGATTACCAGTTTACTTGAGAACAAAGACAATTGCTCCATGGAATGTGATTAAAAGGTGGTTATGTCAGAGCCTCATCCAACCAACTGATAGTGGTTGTAGTTAAAGTATGCACTCTTTATGGTCATTCTCCACTATTTATTCTTCTGTGGTGTTCCCTCTAAGTCATTTTTGTAAATGTAATATGGTTATTGCTAGGATTTTGCATTTTTAAAACAAAAAAATATATAAAACAAATTTTGTAACTGTGTCATTGTTTGTCTATAGTAAGTTATATGTGTTTGTGACATAGTAATATTTTGTAAGGCATGGATTTTTACTGAGCTATGTACATTTTCTATGTAAGTGTTTTGTATGCCATGGACCCCATTGAAAGTGAGTTTAACCACTCAAAGAGCCATCCTTTTCCTTGAATTGTGAGGAATAAAATTTACAAACAAACAAACAATATTAGCATTTTATGGTTTCAACTGTTGTTATTGTACAGTGCTCTGGTACTCTGTGAAGAGCATTTAATAAATAAAGGTTATTTATTATTTATTTACATTTTTATTTATATTATATAAAATCCCATTTCATCTAAAGTATTCCAGTAAGAAACTGTTATAACTTTAACTTCATCAAAATAAGTAAAATACTCTCTTTAATAGCAGCTGGCCAGGTGGTGCAGAGGGCTGAGGTGCTGGCACCTTACTTCATGCTACACCAGTGACCCAGGTCCGGGAACCACCTTGGGTCACCGGGGAGCCAGCTCGGGGAGGGTTGAAGTGGGATCGAGCTATGGCTCTCCCCTCCACAGGAGGTGGATGTCCACTCTTCTGTAGTCCCACTCCCACTGGGTGGAGATCCAGTGGGCAGCGTAGGCGGTTGGAGCGGCGACACAAGTCTGGGGAGGGGCAGATGGAGCCACCGGATCCTGGTGTACGTGTACACACACGTGTACGCCATGACCTGGGGGGGAGAAGGGGAGAAAAAAACTGAAAAATACCATCAATTATAAATGACAAAAAAAATACTCTCTAATTAATAGTGATCACTTTTTACATACAGATAAAGACACATTTATCTCCAGTTATAACCTCCCGGGTTGATATTTGTAGTTACAACCAGGAGGTTATAATCTAAACTTGTCAATCAAGTATTACCACAGAAAGCTAACTGGCATGTAATTTCACTTTGGCTGGGCTGAACATCTTGCCCAACATGGCGGCTCCATTACTGAGTACTGGTAGCAGCATTCAAGCTTTGCCACACACTGTTAAGACAAGTAACATTTTAAATATTTTTAAATATCCATCTAGTTGATCCTGCCTTGAAAATTAAAAAATCAATCTGGTTGATCCTGCTGCTCATACCCTTTGAGCATGTCTTAAACTATGCAGCAATGCTGATGGACTGTGACTTTCCAGAATGTCGTTACCACTGTAATGTAAAGAAAAAAGAAAAGAAAAAAACAAAAGGTAGAGACAGGCTGTGTGTGTGTGTGTGTGTGTGTGTGTGTGTGTTTCTCTGTCTCTGACAGAAGTGCTGCACTAACTGAACTGTGCTGACAGGGAAAAAATATCACCATTAATTAAATAAAATAATGTGTGTGTGTGTGTGTGTGAAAAGAACAGAATTTTACACACACCCTCACTGTGTGATGCTTTTATAAACTAGTCGGGGTTTATGTTGCATCCCACACCTCAGGTTTGTGTAAAATTCTGGTTACACACACCCACCCATATATTATTCATTATTTTAATAATGCATTTCAGGTTATGCATGTTTCAACAATGTTGTTCATCTATGTGTTTTTACCATTAATAAACAAATAATTGTGGCCTATTGTTTTCTTTTCAGGTCAAATCAGGATAGAAAGAGTATATTTTCAGGATCTTAACACATGCTCAAAATCCATTCTAATGGATGAACAAAGCTTGTTTACAGCTGTGCTGCCAACTGATAATTTAAAGCTACACATTTCAAAGCTGGTCCCATGATGCCAGGCCAGAAGAAATGTAGCCACATTTGCATCTTGTAGACCTGAGTTCACATCTGAAATTGTAAGAGAAAAGGCTGCAAGAGAGGGAATGGAAAAAGACCGAAGCTGGTGTTGTGGCAGTCCCAGAAATCTGTACTGACATAAACACAGCCAGAGTTTATAAATTCTGATATGGGGCCCCAATACCTGTTGGCACTGCAGAGCCAGCCTTGAGATGTGTAGTTTTTGATGTTCAACTGGCACTGGCAGTATAGCCTAGAGATGAAAGCAATTCTGAAGATGGATTATTTTTACTAACAGTTTGAAATGTAATGGTGATAACTCACTAGTTTCAATGTACATACAAAACAAGTATTATACTGGGTATACTGGGTAGTGTAGGACAAAAGGAGGCACAAGACCCATCAAGATTGTCCTCCCACACTAGTGGGATATTATACAAAATTAAGTAGCCAGGTATCAAGATTGAATTTAAAAGAATTGAAACTAGCTGAGTCTACAATTGATTGAGGCAGAGAATGTCAACATTTTGCTGTTCTTATGTTGAAAAAAATATCAATTTTTTTTGTATTGGCCCATTCAACAGTCAATTGCTTAGCATGAAGTCTACCTACAATTGTCTTATTAGCTAGTGTTAATCCACATACCTTGGACAGCCAGGGATTATAAACTAGTTTGTACATTAATAACAGCTCTCCCCCTTTGCCTTCTCAAACATAATGGATGAAGCTTAGTTTCCCTGGGTCTAGTATCGTAACTTTTAGTGCTAAGTCTGGGAATAGATTTAGTAAGCCTCCTTTGGACCTGCTCAAGACGCTTTATATCAGTTTTAAGATAAGGGCTCCAAAAGGGAGAACAGTAATCTAGATGAGGTCTGACGTAAACTCGGCACAGTGGCACTAAAAGGTACTTAGATTTGCTGATGAAGGTTTTATTAATCTGTCTCAAAATTACATTATATGTTCTAACTATTTTACTGCAGTGGTCACTGGATGCCAGCTTGGTATTGATCATAATACCCAGATCTCTTTCACACTTAGATGATTTAATTTCCTGGTTATAGAAATAGTATTTATGAACTGTATTGTTCCTGCCAAAGTGTAGAACCTTGCATTTATCAATGTTAAAGAACATTTAATTTTTACTGGCCCATTGCTCAATAGAGGACAGATCCTGCTCAAGGAGTTGAATATTGATGGAGGTGTCAACTCTACCTCCTAGTTTTGTATCATCAGCAAATTTGGATAGATAGTTATTAAAAAAAATGCCCATGTCAAGAATAAAAAGGTTGAAAAGAACAGGCCCTAAAACGGAGCCCTGAGGGAGTCCACTTGTAACCCTACCAGAGAAAGAATAAGCCCCATTTATTCTGACAAGTTGGGTATGATTGGATAACCATTGGGATAGCCAATTAACCAAGAGTGAAGGAATTCCCAAATTGTGAAGTTTATTGATCAACAGAAAATGGGACACATGATCAAAAGCCTTACTGAAATCGAATAGCAACACATCAGCAGGTATATCATTATTTAATAACTTACCTATCTTGTGATAGAAGGATATAAGATTGGTTGTACATGAGTAGCCAGACTTAAAACCATGTTGTGAATTATCAGAAATATCAAGTTGATTAGTTATGATCTCCAGTCTGGATTTAATTAAACGTTCCATTACTTTTCCTACAATTGAGGTCAAACTAATCGGTCTATAGTTCTGTACATCAGACTTATTCCCCTTCTTGAAAAAGGGAGTTACAATGGCTTTATGCCAAACATAAGGTATTGCATTTTCAACTAAAGATTTATTGAATAAAATTTGAAGAGGGATTACAATGGAATTAGATGTTTCAAGTAGGAATAAAGCACTGATGTTACTGGGACCTGTACTAATGGATCTTTTAACACATAGTAGTGCATTTTTGATTTCAGTAAGATCAAAAAGAGGAATATGGGAATCATTTCTTGCGATTGGGATAGTGGGTGGAATAAGTAAGTCAAAGACAGAACAGAAATATCTGTTAAATTGGTCTGCCATCTCCTGATTAGATGATATAATAAGCCAGTTTTGACAAAGTGAACCAATTTTTCCATTACTTCCCTTGTTACCATTAATGTAAGAATACAAATATTTCTGATTAGACTTAGAATGAGCTAGGTTAAACTCAAATTTAAGCGTAGCTGTTTTAATTGACTTTTTTAATATAGATACTGCAGATTTGTATTTAAGGCTCAATGATAGACTGGGATCTTTTTTATTTTCTTAAATAATCATTCCTTGGTTTCAATTTGTTTGTCAGTGCTTTTACTGAACCAAACAGGAATTTTACCTTTATTATCATATTTTATTTTGAAGGAATATAGGAGTCTTCAAGTTGATATATAATTTGGGTCAAACATTCATAGGCTTTATTAATCTTTTTGCCCCTAAACAATTATACCCAGTTAATTTTATTTAATTCTGTATTCATTTGTTTAAAGTTAGCTTTGTTGTAGTCCTTATATTCAATATTATTAGTACTCTTGTGAGTATGTAAAGGAATATAGAAAAATAATGAATTATGATCACTATTACCAATAGAGGCCATAATGTTTATATCGGAGACTTTGAAACCCTCGTTTGATATAACTAGGTCCAGTTTATTGTTACCACGAGTTGGCTAAGTTACTAATTGATCTAATCCCAAATCTACAATTGAATTCAGAAATAGATTTTCATAATTGTTATTCCCTGTACAAAGATTCCAGTTGATACCAGGCAAATTAAAGTCACCTAGGATGAGAACATTGTCCTTATAAGATATATCTTAGATTATAGTTAATAAATCAGAGGTATATTGAATGTTGGCTGAAGGTGGATGATAACAAACCCCTAATATGAATTTTGGGTGGTTCTTCAATTGGATAGATATCCAAAGTGATTCAGTTTGGGTTTGAACTGGTATTTCATGGGAGACAATGTCCTCTCTAATGTAGAGACACACACCATCACCTTTCCGATCGATTCTATCTTTGTGATAGAGTTTATATTTGGGAATATACCTAGACCAAGCTGAGGAAGTGTCCCATCAAGTCTCAGTGATGGCAATGATATCTAGATTAAGTAAGGAACATATTGCAGTAAGTTCAGCCATTTTGAGTGGGTTAAGGGGTCTTGCATTGAAAGATAGAAAGTTGCAGGATTTTCCATTGCTGGTTTTGTCCTTCCAGTTAAGACAATACGGAATTGTCCTTTTCTCCCATGAACTGATCAGTTTAAATGTTTATTAATGACAGAAACAAGTGTTCTACCCAGCAGAGTACTTCCTCTCCTACTCAGATGCAAGCCGTCACAACTGAAAAGAGAGTTCCTACCACTGAAGTTTTCCCAGTGCGGGATACAACAAATATCTTGTCAAAGGCACCATTTCCTTAGCCATTCATTAGTTTCCTTAACTAAGCAGGCCATACTGTATGTCACTCTAGATACAGGAAGAATTTCTGAAAAGCACACAGTACAACCTTTCTCAGTAAGTAAGTTGTATAAGGCCACAAAATCTTTTCTTAATTCTAAGGGCCTAGTTCGATTCAGGTCATTAGTACCTGCATGTATAATAACTAATGAACTGTGGCCTGCATTGGCAAGAATATCATTAGCCATTCTAGTAATATCAGAAACTTTAGCTCCCCTAAAACTGGAACATGTTCTTAGTGATGTATCCAGATTACAAATTGCCCGATCTAGGTGTTTAATAATAGAGTCACAAAGAATGAACACTTGGCGAGGGTGACTATGGGAGCAAGAATCATGAATATCCATGACTGTAGCAGTGATCACAGGTTTGGATGAATGGGAGTTGGACCTACATTCAGAATTCTTGGATAAACTGATAGGTTTGCTATAAGTTAGCCGAGGACCCAGATCTATAAGGGCAGTTGTAGAGGACACAGTAACATTGACTGGTGATTGACAATTGGTATCTCAGCTGGGGTATCATTTTGTATGAGCACTTTCTGGCAGATTGAAAAGTGCTGAGCAGGGATTATAAATAGGGAGACTGAAATTTTCAGCTGTACTCCCCTTTTTACATACCCTAACACAAGTTACCCTAGTCCAATCATCATTAAGTTCAGTGGCATCTGAGTCATCCTCTCTACCCCTCTTTTTTAGCATGATAGTGTTTGAAGTAGATTCCTCACTAGCAGTGTCAGTAGCTGTTAAATTGTTTAGGATATGGTTTGGGAGACATACTTCTTTATTAGTTGGAGGATACAAGGGTGAACAAAAGAGTGAGGAAATAGATGTAGTATTGCTACTTGACTCTGTTAATAGGGGAGGACTATGTAGTGCTTGGAAACATTCCCACATATTTGTTTGACTCTCTTCTAGTTGCTGCAGTCTAACTGAGAACAGTGCAATTTCTTCTTGGAAAAGTTTATCATCTGTACATTTAGTGCAAATAAAGCCATCACTTGATTTAAATGTTGATTTAACCAGTTGATACATACAGAATGTGTTACATTTACTGCCTATATCCCCATCCAGGATCATTATAGTAGAGGAGACAGACACCAAGCTTTTGCTGCCAGAGTTAGATAAAACTGATATTTAAGGTTCCATATTAATGATAGTTTGTAGCTTAGATAAATTCAAATTATTAAATAGACAGTTAGTAAGGGTAAAATAAATAATCGGCAAACACTCAACCTGGAAATGGGCCATGGAGTTATGTAAACCTGATATAACGGTCACAACGCTCTTCACGCGCGATGACGTGTGCTCACCATGCTCGGGCTCGCCCTGCTCACCGCAGGGCTTGCTTAAATAGTGATCATGTGACCCGGATGAAAAACACAGGTCACGGAGCAGTTTTAGACAGTTCTGCGGTATCTGCTAATTATAACAAATGCATTTTGCATTTGGTTCTTAAAGAACCCAGGTTGCCCCAAATAGTGTGCCCAAAGTACAGACTCGCAGACAGTTATTTATAGGCTTCCTCCATGAGTTGTAGTTCTGGTTCTTAAATCACAAGTACAGCTCCTCTACATGCACTTAATTTTCTGCAGGGCTCCACTAACGCATAAAGTTTCAGCACAATACAATGTAAGTTTCATTTAAAATAAACAGAATAGATGTTGTCCTTGCAACAATCGATGTAGAAAGTGTTGTAATAACACCTTAAAACACACTTAATAAAACAGATGATTTCCTATTAAACCTGCTGGATTAAATACAGTCAAAGGAGGACTTAGTCCCTTGGTGACATCGTTTCTTGTCAGGAGCCAAAAACATATAATTACCACCAGCCCTTAATTACAGGGTGATTTACATATGAATAACTCTGGAC
This sequence comes from Neoceratodus forsteri, assembly GCA_016271365.2. NCBI lineage: Eukaryota > Metazoa > Chordata > Ceratodontiformes > Ceratodontidae > Neoceratodus > Neoceratodus forsteri. The sequence goes on from CM057452.1 coordinate 389,831,681, forward strand.
TGCAAAGATTCACAGATCAACACAATGGCTCAATCAAATTAACTTTTTATGGCCTTTCAGACATCAAGAAATCCTGTTGATGACAGGACCCCTTTAAGGAGATGCTGGAAGATTTTGATACCTTTTATTGGACCAACAATTGTCTTGTACAAAGATGGAAGTACAAGACATTTGTTGGTTCAATAAAAGGTATATAACCTTCCAGCATCTCCTGTTTTCAAGGATCGATATGGCTAAAATCTATTTTAGCAAATTAAAAAATCTAAAATTAAATAAAGAAATTACTGAGGTGGTTCATTACTTGTATTGGTGTGGGGTTGTCTAGCTAGCTGAGGGTCCATATAGTGGGTTTTACAAAGGCAAGACATTTAAGGAGTTAAGCTTGAGTGGGGAACATATGATATCCATTAAGAAAATGGATTTGGAAAATGCCTTGGCCTCATATGTGTTTGATATGAAGAGTGATGTACTGTATCAGTCAAAAAACATTCATTTGTCTTTTCTACAGTTGGGACCTTGAGGTGGTAGCCTTCACAGCACATTACTAAAATACAAATCATTTTGGGTATATGAGCAGGGACTGTAGCTGGGCAGGCCCCTGATGGATTAGAGATTGTTCCCTTTTTAAAGGGACACTGTCAAGATTTTAGAGTAGTTTTGTGGTACTTACTTCTGTCTGTAGTTGTTTTGTATTCATAGTATTTTGCCCTACCTTGTATTCAGATTTGATCATGCTATGTGAACAAATAATTTTATAAAATCATTCCTCTGTGTCCTCTGCGTTGTCTCCTCTTTCTGCTGTCCTGTGCTCTGCCATGCTCATGCATGTTTCCTGGTGGGCTGTGGGTGTGTGTGTATGGGGGGTGGAGGTATGCATATTCTATCTAGAATAAGTTTCCTGTTCAATCCTGTGTCCCTCCTTTGTTTATGTCCCAAGTAGAAGCTTGCAACTCTGTCTAGTTTGCATCGTTTTGTTTTGCCAACACTGACTCTTCATATTCTGCAGCGCTTAGCCTAAAGCTGGACATGGACTGGGTATGATTTTTTCCCTATCAGAATATTTTAAAAGACAAGCAGTGATATGTCTGTCTGCCTTGATGCTGACTATATACAGTACATAGGCTGACAGAAATCGGGGGGCATACAGTGATAGCCATCAGACAGTCATAGAGTAGAAATAGTGTTCTGCAAAACAGGGACAGCACTCATATCAGTTGCAATTAATTTGATTTTTGCATCTTCAAACATACAACAGTTTATAATTTTGCTTTGCTGTCTTACCTATCTTCAGCAGCACTTGTATGTGCTTTCTAAAAGACATGCAACTTATATTTTTCACCATTGCAGCAATACAAATTCTCAACACTCTCTGTTCCTACTTAGTACATATTATTGGCATGTCTTGCAATGGTGTGACAGTATGCTGCTTACTAACGCATTTCAATGTTATTTTAGGTTGTTTCATTGTTGGTTAGTGTGTACATTTGCCAAGACGCATGCTCCCGGAGTCAGCAGCCTTTTGGATGACCACTTTTTTTATTTACATGTCAACACACTAAGATCATGAATTCTTCATTGGAAATCAATACTTTTTTAGCCAAAATCCAAACAAGTGTTAGTGTGCCTATCCCAAAGCTGATCGCTCTGGGTCACTTTTTCTGGAAGCATTACTATTTTTTTTTTATCTAGGTCCTGAGTCAGGAACACATTTTCATGTGGCCATGGCATAGCGGGATTAACACAGGGAATTTTGGGGATGCAGCTTGTGTCCCAGGATTTTGAGAGACCTCCCAAAATATGGATGTGTTTAGAGTTTTGGGAGTTGTGGTACTCCTTTTAGCATGCTCCCTTTGATCACCTGTGACATTTCCTGGGTGGAAGCACTTTATTAAAAGGAGCCAAACAGGCAATGCACTCTGTATTTAAGAGTAGCCACTACAGGCATTTCAGAGCTGGGAAGCTGGTGTAGGGACCGAGCCGTGGGTCCCACCTTGATGATTTGGTGGTTTGGCTTACTCACATTGAAATTCCAATCTGATAACTATGAGGGCCCATTTTTCATGGAGTTTAAAGTAAGAAAAGCCAATTCAGGCAGTTAAAATGTTTAATTTGTAATATGTGCCATGTTTTGGGGGGGTTATGCACTGGATCCTGTTTGTTTGTGTATTACATGCCACAAACCAGTAACACCCCTCAGAAGACATGTGAATGATATTTTGTGAGCAATGCAAAGGTTAGAACATGCTAGTTTTGGATGTGTTTAGAGTTTTCGGAGTTGTGGTACTCCTTTTAGCATGTTCCCTTTGACCACTTGTAATATTTCCTGGGTGGAAGCACTTTATTAAAAGGAGCCAATTAGGCAATGCACTCTATATTTAAGAGTAGCCACTGCAGGCATTTCAGAGCTGGAAAGCTAGTGTAGGGACCAAACTGTGGGTCCCACCTTAACAACTTTGTGGTTTGGCTTGCTAACATTGGAATTCCAGTCTGATAACTAAGAGGACCTTTTTTGCATCGAGTTTAAAGTAAGAAAACCAATTCAGTTAGTTAAAATGTTTAATTTGTAATATGTGCCATGTTTTTTGGAGGGAGGGTTTGTGCACTGGATTCTGTTTGTTTGCCCCCAATAATATATATCATATTTAGTAATAATAAGGTGCTATTTTGTCTGCCTTTTGAGCTTAGTTCACTGATTGACTGAAGTAATATATTCAGCAAGTCCCGTACACATGGGTGAAAACTGAATGCTCATGCATTGTCAAGCCTTGCTATCTGGCATGAGCATTCAGTTTTCACCAGCATGCGGGAGCTAATGTTGTTCAGAAGAACAAGGTAGTTGGCAAGTAATTTCTAATCAATCAAGCAATGATATCTGGACAAAACGGTCCAATCCTGCAACCCGGTTCATCACTTTGTGGATTTTGAAACAGTGCCAGTTTGGTAACTTGCTTATGGTTGCATTCATCTACTCTCTGCCATAGTGGATTGTGCACGTTGAAAAGCATGTGCCTGTTTTAGTCCCCGAGGTACACCATATCATTACAGGTGGCATCTCTTGGCTTCTTTTAAAGTCAGTTCTCCATTGGACTTTCTTAACTTGAGTACTTTTACATTGGTGGCAAGACATTAAGTCCATCTCCAGGGGTGTTTCCTTCCTTAGCCCCAATATTTTAAATGGTGCAGACACAGGCTTGAAAAAACAGACCAGAAATGCCCAGCAGCTGGTATCTGGGACTGTTCATTTTTTTTATCAATGATGGCAAGAAATTAAGTCCAGGTCCAGTCTGGGGGTGTTTCCTTCCCCTGTCCTGATATTGTGACCTGTGCAGGCACAGTCTTGAAACTATAGAACTGAAATGCCCCACAGATGGTTTATAGCAAACTGTCCTCTTTTTGGCGTCCCAAAATCTTGTAACCTGCCTGGTGGAAAAACAGCAACAGGAAGGAATTGAATATTACAAGAGGGGCCCAAAACTATAACAGCCCCATGGCCCCCATCAAACTTCAACCGGCACTGGGTCATGGCCATTGTGAAGTTACATCCTGACCAACTTTTTCACCTTACACATGCAACAGTAGCACAGCTCAGTTGCAGATGATTGGAACTGTTCCTGATGTCCAAGACTAGTAGTGTGCTATTTAGATGCTAAATTATGTACTAAATATTGTCAGCTGTTTGTCAGTGCCACAATTATAAAGCAAATCAGTGTTTGGAATTTACATTGGCTGTTTTTCTAGTGTGTGCATTCTTTTTTCGCCCTTGCCCAGTGTATGCTGCATAGTAGCCCAGTTTGCCCTTTTTAAATCTAAGCTTCTGCAGTTCTCTGTTCATTTCTCCTAGGCTGTCACTTGTGTGCTAACCCACACAATGTCTTCACAACCCCCAGATCCCTGGGCATATCAGCGCCCCCTGCATGGTGCACTCATTGGCATTGCAACAGCAATTCAGCATGCATTGCACATGTTGCTAACGGCATACTGACCAGGTAAACGGTGAGATGCAGCATATGGATTACAGTGTTGCCTGTATTTTGTACACTTCCACCTTTTGAACTCAGCTAAAACAAAAGTTACATTATTTGGCATGCAATTTATGTTGGTGGACACCCCGGAACTGAGGATATCTGATTTTCAGGGTGGTCTGCTTGAATGAGTGTCTCAATTTAAGTAATTGGGCACACTATTGGATCCCAGTTTGACCTTTTCACCTCAGATTCAGTCAATGGTTAAGAAAGTAAATCAAAGAATAGGGATGTTATACAAATTCAAGTCATTCTTCTCACAAGCAACTAGATTAGCAATTGCTATTGGTTCTCTTCTTCCATGTTTTGATTACAGTTCTTGTTTATATTACAACATAGGTACAAAATAAATGTAAGCACTAACTGTGGCCTATAATAATATTTGTAGATTTATTTTAGGAGCCCCCAGTAGGACACATGGGTGTAATCCTTATTCTCGGTTGGGGTGGTTTTCCCCTAATTGCAGAATAGAATATTTTGTTGGCTGTCTGATGTATAAATGTTTTTACTTTGGCTCCCATTTTCCTCTTTCTGATCTTGTTGTAATGAAAGATTACTTCCCAGCCTGAGGTCGGCTGACAGCCCCCTATATTTTGTCTCCAAGTCTCGGCTTAGATTAAGCTCTAAAGGTTTTTCAATAGCAGCACCATTGTATTGGAATTCATTCCCACTTGATGTTAGGATTGCTCCCTCTGCTTTAACTTTTAAATAAAGGTTGAAAAGTTATTTATTACATAAATCTGTTTGTAACTGCAATTTGTAATTTGTATTTTTTGATTTTGTATTGCTGTTGATTGTACTTGTGTATTTCTGTATTTTGTTTGTCCGGGTCGGGCCTGAAAAAGGACCTTTGGTCCAGTGCCTTTACTCGGCTACCAAAGAATAAATGAAAAATTAAATGAAAAAAGTGGTGACCAACAATTATCCTCCTTGCACGAGATCCATTTTATATATGAATCTAAACCTTACAAGAGAGCACATGTAACCACTGAGTGTGAAATAATCACATCTCTAATTTTAGGGGACATGGCTACAAGCTGTGTAACTAGTGCCAAGCCATAAGGAATGACTCTTGTTGTAACAGAAACCTCCTGTCCTCTGCTGTCATAACATTATGAGTAATGAGCAGAGATGTCACCAGGAAGCTTTTAGCTTACTTTCAGAACTAACTAACCAATAAACACACATTTGCACATCAGATAAGTGAATGCCAATGTCATATCTTCTCTACTTAGAAACATCGCAAACACAGCACATCCAGCTACCATTGCTTCTGTTATGTTATGCTTAAATGTTGACATGTTTTTGGGGACAGTACCTTACATTTCCTATACTCATTCATTGCTCATCACAAAATATCACACACTTGCCTTTTCTGGTACCATTTGATGAACTACATCACCATACAGTCTGAATATACATTTACTTTCACTAACATTCTTCCTTTGATATTCCTCTTGCTGGCAGTTCAAGATGTTTCATGCTTCCTGCTGCCTATTTATCTACTTTAACCGTATTCAAATGCTACTCTATCACCTCTTTGTGTTTCTCTGATGTTTTAGTTGAGGCCTCTTATCCCATTGTCCAAAGTCTTGCATAGCTACCCCTAATTGATGACACCCATTTATGCTTTTGTCTTCTCTTCCCTTCCTTATCCTCAAAGTGCTTGCTTCCTGCATGAATTATTCAACTTGCTCATTACATTTCCTGTTGAATAATACCCTCAGGGCTACTGTCTTGAACTGTGAATTACAGCATACACAGTTTTCAGTTTCGGGGGAAAAAAAACACAACAATTTCATGGTTTGTCACTATGAGCAATTCAGAAACCCCCCACAGACATCCATTCTCCACCACCCATATGCAACACTGCCTTGTGCCGAAGTCTTATGATGACAAACCAGTACCTTATTATGTCATGTTAACAAAACAAGTTTGTAGGCTTTTCTTTTATTGTCAAGACACAACTTGAAATATTCACAGATACTTCCTAATCTGGGCTTGGCCTCATATGCAGAATTTAAGTTTAGCATGGTAAGCAGAATTGTACCATTTATTTTTTGTTTGGGTCTCCTGTTTCACAACTCCTTGTGGTGCTTAGCCAAAATTGGGTATTACATGCAATTAGGAATGCCCAAAATATTCCATAATAATTTTCTTGGTACAGTCATTCATTGGTGAAAGAGTCAATCACTCATTGATAAGGGTAACGAAGTGCCTGGAGGTGAGCGGTTTGTTGGATGACAGACAGCATGGGTTAACTCGGGACAAGTCATGCGAGTCCAATTGGATCACATTTTTTGACTGGGTGATGCAGGTACTGAACCAGGGTGGTGGGGCAGACATGGCCTATCTGGATTTAAGTAAGGCCTTTGGCCCCGTACCCCATAGGATGCTGGTCCACAAATTGGATAGCATGAGGTAGGGGGCAAAATAGAAAGATGGGTGGAAAACTAGCTGACAGAGAGGAGTGCAAGGGTGGTGGTGAATGGGGGTGCACTCAGGGATCAGGCAGGTTAGGAGTGGCATTCCCCAAGGAGCAGTGCTGGGACCCCGGCTCTTCATTATCTATGTACAGAACATCAAAGATGAACTAAAAGGGAGGTTGGCCCTCTTTTCAGATGACACACAATAAAGTTGACTCCCCTTGGGAAGTGGAGGACATGAGAAGGGAACTGAGAGTACTGAAGGAGTGGGTGGAGACCTGGCAGCTAAAATTCAACATCAAGAAGTGTGCTGTTATGGACCTGGGACACAGGAATCTAAGGGCCAAGTACATGCTGGGTGGTGGAAGAGTCAGGGTGACAGAGGGTGAGAGGGATATGAGTGTAACTGTCTCCAGTAACCTCTAGGTAGGGAAGCAATGCTCAAGGGCGGTGGGTAGGGCATATGGGATGCTAACAAGTATCGGCAAGGGGATCAGCAGCAGGCATAGGGAGGTCCTGGTGCCTCTATATCAATCCCTGGTGAGGCCTCACCTTGATTATGCAGTGCAGTTTTGAAGGCCTTACCTGTGCAAGTATATGGACTCTATCAAAAGGGTTCAGAGATAGGCAACTAAGATGGTGCAGGGGATGAAGGGCAAATCATATGAACAGAGATGCGAGGAGTTGAAGCAGTATACAATGGAGTCCGGAAAGGAGAGTGGGGACATGATCGAGACTTTTAAATGCATCAAAGGAATGAATAAGGGAGGCACAGGGAAGTTATTTCACAGGAAGGAAAGAAATATAGCAAGGGGGCATGGACTGAGATTCCAGGGAGGGCACTTCAGGCACAATGTGATGCATCAATTTTTCAAGGAGAGGGTAGTGGAGAACTGCAATGGGCTTCCAGAAGAAGTGGTAAACTCAGAGACTGAAGAGGGATTCAAGACCATGTAGGATAGACACATGTAGCAAATGGGAAGGGGGGTGCCTCAAGTTGTGTTAAGTCACGGTAGTGTGGTAAGGGGCAGACTAGATGGGCCATGAGGTGCTTTTCTACTGTCTCCTTCTATGATTCTATGCTTCTATGAATGCCAGGTATGAGGTCAGGGCAGGGTATGATTGAGGCTAGTCAAACCACTGCAATAGTCCTAGACTTCAGGGGAGCAGATCTTGCCAGGAAGAGGGAGATATTCTGGGATAAAGTTGGGGGGTGGGAGGGGATGGAGGTGGGGACAGAGGAACTTTGGAAAAAGCAAGTGGGGGCTCATTAATGCAACTGAGAAATGTGTATGGATGATGAGTAAAATCAAAAGAAGGTGGAGGAGGCCATTGTGGTTCAGTTGGAAAGTGAGGGAGGCAATTGCGGAGAAGAAAAGTGCTTTCAGAGAATACAAGAGGAAGCAGGGGGGAGGGAGGATAGGGAAACTTACAAAGGGAAGCAAAGGGTGGCAGGGCAGAGGATTAGGAAAGCTAAAGCAGAAATCGAGAAGAAAATTGATAGGCAGGACAAATGGGAGGACAAGATGTTTTGTCAGTACATGGAGAAAGAAGGAAGGTAAGGCAGGGGATAGTAAGGATTAAGAGGGAGGGGGGAACACAGGTAGAATGGGATTTCCAGAAAGCTGAGGTACTGAATGGATACTTCAGCTCATTCTTTACAACAGAGGAGAAAAGAAGGGGACCAGCGCAGATTAAAATGAGAAAGGGGGAAAAGGGGTGGATCCTAGACAAATCAGTGTGGATGAGGTAAGGGAGGAATTATGAAAGCTGATGGTGAACAAGGCCATGTGCCTGGATGGCCTACAGGGGTGCTCAGGGAATTTAGGGGTGTACTGGCGGAACCATTGGTGGGGCTATTTAACTAGTCACTGGACACGTGGTGGGTACCAGAGGACTGTAAGGAGGCAGACGTGATGCCAATTCATAAAGCAGGCAGAACGGAGGAGGCGGGCAATTATCACCTGGTCAATCTTACATCTGTGGTAGGTAGAGTAATGGAGACAATATTGAAACAAAGAGTGGTCAGCTATTTAGAAGATGAGGGGCTACAAGGTATTCAGTAGCATGGTTTCATTCTGTGTCGGTCATGTCAGATGAACCTGATCGAACTCTTCAATGAGGTAACAAGGGTGCTTGATCTGGGTGGGGCAGTGGATGTGGCCTACATGGACTTCAGGAAGGTCTATGCCACTGTGCCCCAGAAAAGACTGGTCAAAAAGCTGGGGAGTCTGGGAGTGGGGCAGAAAATAACACGATGGGTGTAGAGTTGGCTAACAATTAGAGGTCAAAGGGTGGTGGTCAATGGGGTGCACTCTGCAGAGACGAGAGTTACAAGTGTGGTCCCCAAGTGTTCTGTATTGAGGCCCACTCTGTTTAGCATTTATGTCAGCAACATAGCAGAGGGGCTTCCAGTGAAGGTCTGCCTTTTCACGGACAGTACGAAACTCAGCAATAGGGTGGACACCTCAGGGGGGGTGTGGAGGCAATGAAGAAGGATCTAAAATTGCAGGAAAAGTGGTCAGAAACATGGCAGCAAAAGTTCTACACCAGGAAATGCATATTAATGCATTTGGGGATGAGGAATCCAAATATCACATACACACTAGTGGGTGAGATAATTGCTGCTAACTGGCAGGAGAAGGATCTAATAGTAATAATCAATGATGACCTTATGGTTGGGAAGCAGTGCAGCAAGGCATTGGGCACAGCAAATAGGATGCAGGTGTGCATAGGGAGGTGGATAATCAGCAGAAGGATGGAGGTGATGATGGCACTCTACAGCTCCATGGTTTGGCCATACCTGGAGTATGGTGTACAGTTCAGGATGCCCTGTCTACAAAGAGACTTAGATGGTATGGAAAGGGTGCAGAGAAGGGCCACTGAAATGGTGCAGGGGCTAAGTGGGAAGTCCTATGATGAGAGTTTGCAGGAGCTGTATTTGTATCCTCTGGATACAAGAAGGGAAAGAGGGGACATGATCGAGACATTCAGCTATGTGAATGGTGTCAATGAAGTGGGGGACAGCTTGTTTGCAGGGAAGGTAGATACAAGAACTGTGGGGCATGAATTGAGATTGGAGGGTAGAATGTTTATCGGAAATGTTAGCAAGTACTATTTCATGCATAGAGTGATTGAGCCCTGGAACAGATTGCTGGAGGAGGTGGAGATGGTCACTACAATGAAAGGTTTCAAGAAGGTCTGGGACAGACACAAGGGTTTGTCAAGGGGAGGAGGGGGGAAACTTGGAGGTAGGGACAAGTAGAGGGGGGAATGGGCTTACTCAATGGGCCAGGAGGGTCCTTTTCTTTTGACACATGTCTGTGCATCTATAAATTTATGAATGCCATGATTTTCTTATGTGTATCCAGGCTTCACAGTTTTATTTATCTATCCATCTTGAACAAGGACAGGAACAATTATGATTTAAGCATTTGAGCTCAAAAGGCGCAGAATTCTGCAAAAGATGCATGCCACATCATCACAGTTGGCCCAGGTATGTGGACCTACACATCACCAGTCCATCTGGTCCCTTGTGGCTATTGGCGGGCACTCCACCCATCTTCACTTTGGCTGTAAAAAAACAATGTCTAGCACTATCATGCCCTGCTACTATGCACCCTCATGCAATGCAAAAAAAAAAAAAAGGCTAAGTATGTGTGGCAATGAATCCACAGTTGAGAACGCTTATCACACACCTATTCCATGCTCCACTATTTCATTTTTATTTTAATCACTCCAGTTCAATAAAATTGCCATCTCCTGAGACTGCTCTTAGACATACTGTACCTTTTCTTTGTAGGCTGTCACTACCCCAGCTAAAAACTGCCTCATGTCTGATCCCCTATGCTGGGGCGCCTCTTCTAGCCCCTATGGCAGCCATTATGCCCACCCCCCATGCCCTTCTCATAGGAGCAGAGAAAGGGGCAATCTCCATCTACCTTTGTGCACTACCAATCCAGTGACCATGTGCATAAAGGAGATGAGGATGTGTGGCTACATCTGGGTCCATCCAGGCGAAGCTGTGTGGTCAGTGCAAATTCTCATCATTATCTTGTCATGTGCTGCAGTTTTCCCATGTTCTTGTTTCCCACACCACACCGAGGCTATGACATGCAATGCGATCAAATGCCAATGGAGAACAATCATGTGACTAAATGCTGGACAGCCATCAATGCCTCCACCTTTCCACAGGGCCGTCCATCAACAGCAGTGGTTAGTCTCCACTGAGAGCCACTACATGCTGTTGATCCATTTCTCCCTCTCCTCCCCAGGAGAAGAGAGCAGCCTGCTCTAACCTCAACCACAGTCCACCGATGACCATAGATCTATCATGACCCTGGATCACAGGCATGGCATACTGAGTTACTGCTGATATCTCTACCCTGTGCACAACCATGCCTCTCTCTCCTTTCCCCCTGATTGGTAACACTTGTCCATCCCCGATAATCTCGTGGACTGGACAATTAATGCCACAATGCAGTGTTTACATATTTGTGTGTGTACATCATGACACCAGGGATGTATTGTTTTGCAAACACCAAAGGGGATTGTGGCAATGTGGTGCTAACCACTGGATCACACACGATGTTCAACTGTTGTAGCAGTGATTATTGTGAGTTTTAGAGTGCCATCCACAATATCTAATCAGATCACATGTGCTGTCAAAACTGGTAATTGTACCATAGTAGAAGTGCACATTGTGCTCGTTGGCCTGAGATCATGTCAGTTTCTATGTTACTGTGTAAGCACAGCACATGACTGTGCATCTGTGCCCTGCTCTACTTCCTCTTGTGATGGCATTTGCATGACTTGCTGAACAGTGGTAGCCTGCGTTGGTTGTCTTTTGGCACATGCACACAAACAATAACAGGGTGCAGCCCCATCCTAGCCATAATGCTGCCTCCACGGAGGCAGAGCCCTGTCGCTTTGCCCATTGCATGTTCATGTGCCAGAGGCTAAGCAGCAAATGTTTAGCACAAACAGGGTCTTTGATGACCTGATACAGTCATGTTAGAAGATGAGTCCCTCTGCAGTAGTGTATTATCCATCTGTCTGCTCCAGAAAAATAAAAAAAGGTCTGCATCATAGCACATATGAATAACCTATGCCACCAGGTGGACATTCAGTTATGGAAACGTGTGGATGTCAAAAGTAACCATGTTATCTATGTTCATTGTAGTTGCTCTATGGCTGTATTCTAAGTAGTGTGCGTGTATGTGTGTGTGTGGGGGGCGGTGGAGGGGGTGAGGGTGTGTGGGTGTGTGTGTGTGTGTGTATCTGCACGCACATATGTGTGTGTGTGTGTGTGTGTGTGTGTGTGTGTGTGTGTGTGTGTTTTTGGCTAGCATATTTTTGTGTGACTTACCATTGACCTGTACCTTACTGTTTTAGGTTATATCTACTTCATCTGAATCATCAGCCTGGGACAGTAGTGACTGTGACTCCTCTCATCCTGGTGACCTTGTGGCCCATGTTCCAACAGCACAAGTGAATCTATCTTCTGCAAGAGGAAAAGGCATGTGGCAAGAGGAAGAGGAAGAGGAAGAGGACAACAAAGAGAGTGTGGCACATGCCGTGGATGGGGGAGGGCAGTTGGTCATGCAATTGTGGCTGTTGCACCAGCACATTTGGACCCAGTAGCATGCCTGAACCACCGATCAGATAAAATTCTGGAAATGTGCAAACTTTTTACATGAATGTCTTTCTTTTCTTTCTTATTTGTTTATCTAAAAATTGTGTGCTTTAGTTTCAAGGTGGGTGTGTATTAATTGCCTAGCTTCAACAGGAGATGATCCTGTTCTCTGGACCCTAGACAACCTTTTGTGTTTGTTCAATACCCGGTTTGAAATCGTCCGCTATTACGGCCACCACCACCTCCACAAGCAGACTGTTCTGCACCATAAGCAGCATCACTGTGCATCTTATGGGACTGAATTTTAGCTGCCACTTTCTCATGTTAACCAAAAAAGTAATGCTACCCCTTGCTCATCCTGCCCTTCTGGAACTTAATGCTCTCCCTGATGTACAGCGCAACTCCCCACCCCTTCCTGCCTGTCATATCCATGCCACATTAATTGTCTCACATGAAGGCCTCATATCACAAACTAGAAAAAATGTGAAAAAGATGCACATATAAGCTCTCCTGATGGTGCTCTAGCACACAAACACACTCTGTTTCACAATCTGTATGAAAAGCAAGAGAATCAATAATGTAAATTCAGTCTGTAACAGTGCAGCAATGCAATTGGGTGAATAGTCATACTGACTCGTAAACCACCAAACAAAGTGTGAGTGGAAATCAATGGTTACACAGTATTGTTTAGCCCAAGAGATTCAGTACTGAGACATGCTTAGCATGTGTAACACCAGTGTCAGTGTCTTTAAAACAACATGCATATCATAGCATGGCTAGCACTTTGACCGCGTTTTGTTTCTCATGTGTCAATCTTTTCTGTTTCTTTAGGTACAAATTAACAATATGAGCTTGTCTGGAATACAAGATCTTTGCCGGCAGTGTGCAATGCAAAATCTAGGGATGATTTTCAACATTCTGACAGGATGGATGCCCAAGCTGTCCCAAGCTGTCCCAGACACCTCCACAAAAGAACGGTTTGGCACCTGACTGGTATATTTGCCATAAGTGCTGCGAGGTGCCGACTGCAGTGGAAAGTTTGTGCTGTGGGTATCATCCAGATGATTGTCTGTCCAGCTTACAGGTATGTACAGTGCACAGTTGATTGGGAACTTTGCTAACTGTTCTAACTCATGTTGGACTAGGCCCAATGTTGGTGTGTGTGGCCAGCACAGACAACAGTAACAGAGAAACAACGGTCACCTAAGAGCCAATTTGCACCAACAGGACACCATAAGTCAATCAATAGCAGCACTCTAAATTACTGTACATATTTAAGGTATTTGCTCATTGAACTTTTATGAGTACATTATAAGTGAAGTGTGTTTACTATTGTCATATGTGCAGGTGCCACCACTATCTTTGATCAATTGATACAGTCAGGTGTACCTCAATAACATCAGTGTATGGCAAGCATGTACACTGACGAACACTTTACATTACAACACTTGAGTAGCCACTCACTCAAAGTTGAAAATGTATTTACATTTACATAACAGTGCAGTGGCTCTCACGGCAAACTAAACAGAGACAATGTAATATTGCTGCACACCACAGAAGTGTACGGCTACTGTTTTGCTTCACGTGCCCACAATTTCATAGTGTTTCCACAGCTAACATGTAGCAAATTGTGTGCTCCCAGAGTTCATTTCATTGCCTGGTAAGGAACTTGAAGTTCACTATAAATCCATTTGGAATAGAGGAGGTGATTTGAGAGGGTCAGAGCAACACAGGCAATGGTAGCTCAGACAACTATTTTATTTTGTATTTGTAGAATCTTGAGGAGTTTGGCCATTAAAGCAATCAAGCAATAATTTACTGCTTTGCACGCTGTCTGTAATTGCAGTTTACTTTTTATGATCTGATTATATTTAGCATATATGAGCTATGGTTGTTGCAATGTGTCATATGGAGATCAGGTCATAACTGACCATTGAATTATTTGTGTTGCCAATGTTTTCATGGGCCCATGCTGGAGTCATTGTTTGAATGCTCTTAATGCCATGGCCACCACAATGTATCAGCCAATAAGGGCACAACCATTTCATTGGCAATTATTGAAGTCAATGCCAGAGAGCGGTTGCCATGGATGAGCCTGGTAACTATAGAACAGGCAGCCAGACATCCATTGTCGATGAACTCATGGAAACAATCCTAAATGAAAGATCGGTGACCTTCTTGAAGGTACACGGTTTTATGGAAGACAAACAACATGGGTTTGCCTTGAGGAGATCATGTCAAACAAACCAGGTTCACTTTTTCACAGAATCACAGGATTGCAGAAGGTGATGGCAGAAAAAGACCCCATAGCCCATCTAGTCTGCCCCTTACCCCCCTAGTCCACCCTACCATATCTTGAGACAATCCCCCTTTCCCTTTAGCTCATGTGTCTCTCCCAAGTGGACCTAAATCCTGCTATGCTCTGATTTCAACACCTCCTCTGGAAGCCCATTCCTGTTCTCCAACATCCTCTCTGTAAAAAAATTACGTCTCACATTGCTGTTGAAGTGCCCCACCTGGAGTCTCAGTTCATGCTCCCTTGTTATTACAGTATTCCTACCTTCCATGGAACAACTTCCCTAGGCCTTCCTCATTCATCCCTTTGGTATATTTTAAGGTCTCAATCATGTCCCCTCTCTCCATCTAGTCTCCAATGTATATAACCCCAACTCCTTTCACCTCTGTTCATATAGCTTGCCCTCCATCCCCTGCACCATCTTTGTTGCCCTCTGCTGGACCCTTTTCAATTGAGTCTCTATCTTTGCATAGGTAACACCTCTAAAACTGGACACCGTGCTCATGGAGTGGCCTACCAAGGCTTGAGACAGCGGTCTATGGACCTCCCTATGCCTGCTGGTGATCCCCCTGTCAATACTCGCCAGCATACCATACACCCAGGATGCTGGAGGTACAGGTGGGAAAGAAGCTTCCATCTCTGCAGTATGTATTACTAATGTCATTTGCATGAATGCATGCTCATTTTCACATTTGTTCACATTTCACATTTTCACATTTGTTCTCATCTAACAAAAAATATTTGGTAAATTGGATATTTTTATTTAATCAATCAGAAAAAAACAATTGTAACAAACCAAGAAGGAATACTTTTCAGAGAATATTAAGAAATCATACTTTGGGAGGACGTTATAGGCCTTTAAATTCTTTTAGGCCTAATAATGCTATATCAAATTTATCTGGGGCAAGTTGTTTTTTATTAATAATGGGGGGAGATATTGAAGTGAATCCAGGGCCTTCAAATTTAGAACTTAAAATCTTTCATGGTAATGCACGTAGCATTAGTTCTAAATCTGATCTTTTAGCAACTTTACTGAAAGATAAAGATCCATGTACATTAGGGTTAAGTGAAACATGGCTCTCAAACAAACATCAAGATGAAGAATTTGGCACTCAGGATTACAAAGTATGGAGAGTAGATAGAAAAACTAGAGGGGGTGTGATGCTTCTTTTAAAATGAACATTAGGTTTTTCAGAAAGACAGCAACCAGGAAGTGCAAACCACAACAACAACACAGTGCACAGAGACGTGAGGGTAGGTAGAGAGGAATTATGTGGCCAATGTGTGTTCTGGCAAATGCAGGGACCCAGTACAGCTGCAGGCAGCAGCACACATGAATAAACAGTTATCAAAATTGTATAATATTCCCTGAACCGTTAGCGCCGAGCTGCTTTAGCGCGGAGCTAAGCGGTTTGCCCGGTGCAAACACGTTAGCCCCGCACTAAACTTTGCCATATTCAAAAGTGACATGCAAATGAGCCTACTTAGATAGTCTGTGGGCAAACAGCCACATTAGCATCTCATCATGCCCTGATTTGTATGCAGTTTGCACAGCGTTACTGCAGGGTCCCACAGCTCCACCTGTAAGTCAGTCTGGAGGTACAGGGGCTGGCCAGGTCCAACCGCAGCTCCACCTGTAGGTCAGTCAGGCAGTGCATGTTGATAGCTGCAGGCTTCATGTAAACAGTACAGCATAGCATATCATACCCCAGGTGACAACACAGCATAGGCACAGGTGGTGGTAGTGCTGCATGCAACCGTCACACTGTAGGTCATGCTACAGTGCACAGCAGACACTACAGTAGCAAGAAGGCTGGTAGTGTGAGGGACACGACACTGCCTATGGTATGTAGGGCAGTGATGACCACTGCACTGTACACAGTGACAGGCACAGCTTGCAGGTAATTACTGACAGTGGACAGTACTATCACGCTGTTGTGTGATCCACAGATGCTGCAGCTGTGACATGGGATGCACACAGTGTCATGTATATGGCTGGCAGTGTGTGCTGTGACATCTGTACAGTTGTGTGGTAGGTGGCTCGGGGGGCACGTAGGATCTGACAGGCACACAGGTGGTGTTGTAATCCCACTACTGGCCCATGTGCACTGAGCAATGTGTCCCAGCTTTGTGGCTACACGTGGGCTGTGGTGAGGTCTGGCCACCCATACAGCCTACTCTCACTGGCCACCATGCCCACAGTGCTGCATGTCTGTGCTGGCATCTGTTACACACCACAGACATATGGTCACAGGTGTGTGCTGTATTGTCACTCTACCATGCTGTCCCCTGTGGGTTAGATCACCCCTCACTGTTTGTGCTTGGCTCGGACTGGTGGCGGCTGATGGCATCATTGTGGTGCCTGCAATGTGCAGCATGTGTCTTCCATGTCTGGCTGTTTCTAAGTGTCATACTCATATGTTAGGGCCACGCAAGCCGTGCTAATGCTGAGATAGCACCACGCAAAGCACGCAAAGCTGCTTGCCCAGGGTTAAGACCAGCTTTTTCTGGGCAGTAAATTGTACCGTGCTATGGGTCGCGCTATTTCGTGCTAAACACCTTAGTGCGGTGCTAGTCGCTGAATATCTCATTGCACCTGTATTCATGTTCACTTTGCCCCCTTGCATATAATTATAGTTTGCCTGGCGCTGCTGCTGTTTGCCTGCACTATTCAGCCTTTTGAATATAGCAGACCTGCGCTAATCCCGAGCTAAACCCGCACAAACGTTTTTTGCCCAGTGCAAAGCTTTGAATATCTGGCCCATAGTAACTAACCTAGGATTAAAACAACTCATAAAAAAACCTACCAGGTACACATTAAATATGACAAATGGATTCATCTTAGGTTTGATTTTGCTATCTACTGAAACTGAAATTGAAGCAGTGGGTGTTTTATCACCATGTCTTGGAGACCATAACTTGATCTGGACTACTTTGCCCAGGTCTTAGTTTAATCAAAATTGGGTATATGAAAATAAAAATTGAACTAGGGACTTTAGAAGATTTTCAGAATCTAGGTTTTTAGATAGTGTTAGTAAAATAAAATGGGATAGATTTAAATTAATTCCAGATATTGACACTTCAATTAAATATTTTAGCAAAACTTTTGAAGAAGTGTGTGATTTTCATGCACCAAGAGTTAAAGCAAAGATAAATAAATTACCATGGATAAATGATAGACTCTTGAAACAAATTAGAATCAAAAATAGAATTTGGAAAAAAGCATTGAGATCAAAATTAGAAAAGGATTGGATTTCTTTTAAGGTTGCTAGAAATAAATGTAAAAGGTTAATTAAGGCTTCAAAAATTTCATTTTACAAAAATAAAATAGATTCAAGTATAGATCCAAGACAGTTTTGGAGAGTGGTCAAGAAATTAACTAAACCAGGATGCGATTCCTCAGAGGAGATATTAAGATTAAAAAATTGGGATATCATTAGTGAAAATCCAGAGGAAATTTGTAATGTCTTAAATAATTTTTTTGTAGATCTCCCAAATTGTGAAATTCCTTGTAATTTAGACTTGGAACAAACTAATGTAGAGTCTATACAAAATAAATGTCCTCCATTTAGATTTAAAATTTTGACAGTCACTAAAGTATATAAAATTCTTCAAAATATAAATGCTCATAAGGCTTTTGGTAGTGATTGTCTGGAAGGTAAATTCTTAAAGCTAGCTGCTTTTCATATAGCACCAATTATCACTTATTTATTTAATTGGAGTCTTCAAATTGGATATTTTCCTTATCTTGGAAATAGAGTAGAAAAACCTATTTTCAAGGGGGATGTGGTAGAAGTTAATAATTATAGGCCCATAGCCTTATTATCTCTTTTGTCGAAATATTTTGAAAAACTTGTCTCTAGCCAGATAATGGAATATTTGATAGATACAGTTTGTTGACAACTAAACAATCTGGTTTTGAAAAACTATTCTACTACAACAGCCCTTTTGGAATTTTATGACCAAATAAATAGGTCATTGGGGAAACTAGGGAGACAGCTGTTATTTTGTAGATCTTTCAAAGGCTTTTGACCTGGTGGACCACCCTTACTAATTGAAAGACTTCATGGAATAGGCATGAGGAAGATCCCTAAATTGGTTAAAATCTTATTTGGATGATCGTTCCCGAGAGTCGAGGTACAGGGATGTTTGTCAGAAAGAGGAAAGTAAATAGAGGAGTTCCCTAGGGATCAATTTAGGACCTCTTTTGTTCCTAATATTCATAAATAACTTGCCATCGACTATAGAAAAATCAGAGATTCGACTTTATGCCAATAATACGGTTATAATTAGTCTCGGAAAATGGAAGAAATATTACAAACTAACTTGCAGTCTGATTTTTGAAGAATTGAGGGTGGTTCACCATGTCAGGGCTGATAATGAACACAAAAACAAAGTGTATGTATTTCCCATTGAAAAAGTGGTGAACTTGTTTATGATTTATCCATTTATACAGGAAATCAAACTAAACTAGAACAAGTTAAAGAATATAGTTATTTAGGGATTATATTTGATGAATATCTGACCTTTTCAAATCATATTATTGCACTGATTAAAAAAGTAATTAGAAGGGTAGGGGCATTAAGAAGAAGTACTGATTATTTATCTTTTTTAGATAGAAAAAAACTGGCAGATCAGTTAATTATTCCAGTGCTAAGATATGAAGAATTAATATATAGAAATGCAAATAAAACTCTATTGTCTAGATTAGATAGAACTTATTA
Source organism: Neoceratodus forsteri (assembly GCA_016271365.2). Classification (NCBI taxonomy): domain Eukaryota; kingdom Metazoa; phylum Chordata; order Ceratodontiformes; family Ceratodontidae; genus Neoceratodus; species Neoceratodus forsteri. The sequence goes on from CM057452.1 coordinate 389,850,784, forward strand.
TTGCGTAGCAAGATATGTATTACACGGAAACTATCGGATTCATCATTGTCTATTGTTGAAGAAAGTGAACTGGTCACCTTTAGACATAAATCATAAGTGTCATTGGTTATCTTTAATACACAAAATGAAATATTCATATGTAAATCATCCAATTTCTTTAATATTATTTACAGTGAACAACTATCAAAAACGGATATTGACAAGATCAATTCACTTAAATAAGATAGTTGTAGGTAAACATTATAATAAATATTGGGACTGGTCTTTGCTATATCCGGCTGCTAGTTTTTGGAATTCTCTTCCTGATAAGGTAAGAGAAATTCCAAGTCATTCATTGTTTACTCATACTATAAAGGAGCTATATGCTCACATTTGTGAGTGTTAAATGTTTTTTTTTTTCTCTAAGGTTCCTTGGGATTTTGAGATTTTATAATCTAGCTGTTGCAAGTCTTTTAGGTATACCGTGTTGTTTGTATATTGTGGTGTTTGTATTTATATGTATTTAACATGGAACTCATTTGTATGTGACTAGTTAGGAATTTACACAGGTCTGTTTTGTAAACTGGATTATGTCCAAATGACATGTATTACCTGTATAAAAATAAATTTTACCTACCTTTACCTATATTCACAGCTAACTCCCTACCTCAAGTTATAAGGCGCTGTAGTTGCATCACATTTTCTTGATGTGGCAGTGGCTGTGATGTCACAAGCAGTGCATTATGACCTTTGGTATGGAGACAGCAAGAGGAATGGGAAAAGTAGTTGGGAGCAAAGATCATGTTTCATGTTAATCCCAGCTTAATGTCAAATATATACTTTACTGCATCCACATAGCAGGTGATGTGACATTTATGTTGACGCCATCTACTGCTCCATAAGAAAGCTGATTTTATTCTCTATTCATTCGTTAAAAAACATTGTTACGCAGTGTGTAATTGCCTAATGGATGCATTCCAATACACATGCATGTGCAAGGTTGCAAAGATACAGCAGTAATATGCACTTGTATATTCCCTGATAATCAACATTGTTGAAACTCTATGGCTGAGACAATGCACACATTACATTTTGTTCACTAACTTCTAATGTTTCTATTACAGGTGATGAATCACCTAGTCTTAGATCCCTCAGTTCTCTCCTTGGCATCCACATATAAAGAGGATATCTTTGCTTTACCACCGATGCAGACATGAACAGACCACGTCAACATGCAGCCTAGCGGCAGTTCATATTGTGGCGACTAGGATATCTAGGTGGCTGTTTGCGCACGCCCATTCCAAGCTGCTGCGTGCGGTGCATCAATGACATTTACCCTGATCCATCAGACCAATACATGGGATACCGAATGGTTAGACTCTCCGACGCACATCGCTCATCTTCCTATTTTTGATTATGTGCTGCACATACTATGATTGGTGTTTCATCAGCTATTTACCTGTCTTTTTTGAGCTATTCTGGATGATTGCTGTGCATAGAAAATCAAGTTCCAAATAATACATGGTAATTGGCAGTAAACAATGTTGGTGAATAAAAATGTTTCATTTTTTTAAAAAAGCATTGTTCACCTTTCAAGCCCTATAGCAGGTGTTTCTCACATGTGTTTGCAGTAAAATAACGCAACATGGAAGAGGTTTTGGGTTTCTTTCATTCGTTGAACACTGTGTGAATTGAAGACATGTTTCACAGTTGTAATGGATGACAGTACATACTGATCGTTGAGACAGCACGCTCAAACTACAGTTGATTGCATATGAGCTGACAGTGGCCCTCAACATAGAAATGGCACCAACTGCTGCTTCTGAGTATGTCATGCAGACAAATGATAAAGAAAGGGTTAGGGAATGGTACAGCTGGTAGATCACAGTCAACAAACAAACTTTTCTTAGGAATGTGTGTTGCATGTATTCAACATCTGTGCAACATCACCCTTGGTATTGTTAAGGATAATGCATGTGACAATAACAGACTTTTTATGCATGACACTAGAGAGTCCTGTAATGACACTGACATCTTAGGGTTATACTGATCAGTCTAGTCACTCAATGTCCAGGCACACATCAAGCGTTACAAAGAAAGGTCAATATTTCAGTTTCAGTTACAGGGTGCAGCCTTTATTGTATCGCACAACTGGCCTACCCCATTTTGGACCCTACCTTGTCTTGCGGAAAGGATCCTTAAGGCACAAAAATAGGTAAGCTAGGATGTGTAGTACAATAAAGGATGACCTGTTCAACTGAAATTGTAATTGTGGCATCACTCTTTAGAAGCTGGCTTGTGTGTGCCTTTACTGTGACTTACTGGATTGATTGTTTGACTGACCAATGTCCTTGACATCAGTCTATACACGTGTTTATAGTGGGCATTCTGAATTGAACCACTGTATAAACACTCTCTGGGAATGTGATGATCATCTGTAAATGTATGCACTTGACGCACAGGTAAACATCCTAGAGTCTGTAAATTACTAGTGTGTCATGAAATCTATGCCAGTGGTAAAAGTAAGAGTATGACGGCCCTGTGTTTCTGATGTCTCCAACACAGAATAACATACCTTTAGGCTATGTGTGCATGTCTTGTTCAAAACTCACGCCCTTGTCTTTTGGTAGCCAGCAGGTGGGCCTTGAGTGGGGGGTGGAGTGGTGGGAGAAAGCTGACATAACCTCAGCTCTTCAACACAGGGTAGCCTCTCTGCCAGCAAAGCATAGTACCACTTCCCATGGGTGGCTGTCCAATGGGCAACCTTGATAGGCGTGGGTTGTAAGTAGTAGCACTGTGTATCTGAACCTTGGAATGTTCCAACTGGCATACCCCCCCATACAGCAACACTTCTACAGTGACATACGTTGAGAATGATAACAGCGACATGTCACTATCAAAGTCTGCCCAGGACCCAGCCACACTTTCCCCCATCCTGCACCCCCCTCCCTGGACCAACCCTTACTCAGAGTTGGAATCTAAGAGTATGGGGCGTTGGGGAAGAGCTCCCCGCATGGGTGGTTAGGTGAGCGAAGCACCCATTAAGGAAAAACACAGTCTGATGTGCACGGCTCTCTGCAAACTACAAATCATGGTTGACATGGAGCCTGGCACTGTAATGCCGGTCGAAGAATTAGTTTTCAAACCGGCATCATAGAGACATTCCAACTAGGGTATTGAAAGAATGGTTAAATGCAAGCCTATCAAGCCTGTGCTTGGTACTAGAGGTCAAAGAAACAAACATATGTGCACTTGAATGAGACAAGGTTGTCACTAAACTGGCACTGGATATCACTGAAATCCAGCTGGCACTTGATCTCAACACTGGAAGTACAATTACAGGAAGTAAAAAGGATTGTTCCATTGGTGTACATATGGATATTTTCAGTATTGAGAAGACAGGACAAATTATAGGGTCAAGTGCTGAACCATGGAGGGGCCCAGTGTTTGTTTGTTTTTGATGGGAGTGGGGAATGCCAACCCTTACAGATTGTGAACTACACATGAGGTAGGAGCTAATCCACCATGTGGCACAGTGGGTCTTATGAAAACCCAAATGAAAGGTGGTGAAGCATGACTCAGATACAAGAAAGGGAGAAAGCTGTGCCATGGTCTAGTCTTTGTAGGCACCCACAGTGGAGATCAAGGACGATACAGGGAATCTCCACAAAAGAGTTCCATAGTATGGATGGCATGCGAACACACGAGGTACTGAAAGAACTCAAAGTGAGGGACTCAACCATTCAATAACTAGATTCGTGGGAGGGAGGAGAGAGGTAGGTAAGGTGCCTGCCAGGCACTAGGGCTAGTAGGGCCAAGGTGATAATCTTTAGGATGTTGTGGGCTGCAGCTTGGCAGAGCTGGCTGGACATCATTGTCAACCAACAGACACATGACCTGACTTGGAATGGGATCATGACAATACAGGTAGATTTTCTGTAGTTGTAGAGGAACCATAGAAAAGCAGCCTGCATGGCACCCTTGGATGAGGGAGGGGCAGTCTATGGCATGGTTGTGGCTATGGGACATGGCACATTGCAGTTCAATGAATGGTTAAAAAGCAGGTGCAGAGATTACTGTTTTGACTTAATTGTGGACTAGCAGTTCACCAGGAGTGATAAAGGTATATAATGGCATGAATGTCAGCATCTGTCCTGGAGGTGAACCAGGATCATAGGTGATAGGTTCACATGTTTTGTTGGCAAGCATTTAAATGAGCAAAGTGTGGAGGTACTGAGAAGGAGCATGGTAAACCCAGCCCCCCAAGCCTCCATATAACATGATATGTAGCTTGGTGAACACAAAGGCAGATAACTAAATCTAGAGCAGTACAGGGCTAATGTGATAAAAAGGCAAAAGCCAATAAGGACAGTGTGGTTTCTAACCCCAGGACTTGAACTGCAGAATACAGCAGCGGAAGCGAGGGACACCTTGCTGTTACAGGGCCCCCCCTTCCCACACCCAGGCCCAGAAGCACATGGATCGCTGCACTACCACAAGCCCACACCTCCCATGCACCGGAGCAGGGGATGACCGGAGACATAGCCTTTTGTTTCTTGAGACTGAGAAGGCTGGGGGGATACTGGGATGCATAAGAAGAGGCATCAATAGTAGAAAACAGGAAGTTGTTATCCCTCTGTACAGACAGTTGGTGAGACCCCATCTGGAGTACTGTGTGCAGTTCTGGAGACCCCATCTCCGCAAAGACATAGATAGAGTGGAGGCTGTCCAGAGGAGGGCAACCAAAATGGTGCAGGGTCTGCACCAGAAGACATACGAAGAAAGACTAAAGGAGCTTAATATGTATACCCTTGAGGAAAGAAGGGAGAGAGGGGACATGATAGAAACTTTCAAGTACCTCAAGGGAATCAACAAAGTCCAAGAGGGTAGCATCTTTCAGAAAAAGAGATGTGCAAGAACAAGGGGCACAATTTGAAGATAGAGGGGGGACATCTCAGAGGTAATGTGAGGAAGTATTTTTTCACAGAAAGGGTTGTGGATGCATGTAACAGCCTCCCTGAGGAGGTAGTGGAGTCAAGAACAGTGGGGGAATTCAAGAATGCATGGGATGGGCATAAGGCAGTCCTAGTGGGGGGTAGGAGGTAGTAAGCTGTTGGTTAACTAGGATCTGCAGCTTATCTGTTAGGTAGGAAAATGGGCAGACTAGGTGGGCCAAGCGGTCCTTATCTGCCGTCAAATTCTATGTTCTATGTTTCTATGAGACATTGCCTGTTGTTTCAGCTGCCTACAAGCTTTTCTGACACAGATTTCCTCCAGTCCTTACCTCCCAACCGACACCTGGATTCCCCTCGTGGCACAGCTCCAAGGTCGCCCAGCGAACGTTGACCCCCGCGGACAACTTGACAGAGATTTGGGTGCCAACTTTGAAACTCTTCCTGCAACCCTGCTATTGGCTGCCCAACCGCAGTGACACTCTGACTCAGGCTACTGAAAAAGGCCTGTCGGAGCCCCCGCTGGTCACTTTCCAGGACTTGAACTGCAGAATCCAGCAGGGCAAGCGAGGGACACCTCGCTCCTAGAGGGCCCCCCCTCCCCACACTCAGGCCCAGAAGTGCGTGGACCGCTGCGCTACCACAAGCCCACACCTCCCCTGCACCGGAGCAGGGGATGACCGGAGACATAGCCTTTTGTTTTCTCCTGCCCACCTGCCCCGTTCCTTCCTCCCATTAAATACGGGAGTGCCACGCCCACAAAATCACCGATGCCAATCAATACAGCATTTGAGGGGTAACACCTACCAAATTAACAAGACTCATACTGTATGCCTACTGATGTCAATGTAGCCCTAGTTTTAACTCTCTATAGAACTGTGAATAACGCTAGATCTATCACCCTAAAGTAATTCTATTTTGCTACCAATCTCTCTTAAAACTGCTGACTAGTGTATAACTCTTTCTCTCTCTCTCCATGACTGCCGCACTTGCTCTTGTTTCTTCTCTAACCTGTTGCTCCATATGTTATTTTTGAGCTAACTGCCTTTGAGTACTAATTCATGAATTATGTTACGGCTGCCTGTGACTAAGAGATACTGAGAAACTTACAGTGCTTGAGAAACTTAAGGTATTCTCTCCCCACTTAATTTCTTACTCTGTCAAATCTAAGGGCCCCAACACAGTGTTTGCAATAGGCTAAGGTATTCTCTCCACGTTTTTAAACAACAGCTATCTACTACCTTAACAACTGCTAATCCACCTTACTATACTATAGTTATTTAAAATCTGAACTACTGCCAATCCTTAACATTAAGACAGTTCCTGCCTTCCTCGTGCAAAAAAAAAAAATTTACACTGTCTCTCCACAAGGTGTGGTAGTAACCTCAGGCTTCCCTACATCAAAAGTACGCATTGAGGCAAAACCTTAGCAAACTTCCTAACTCTAAACCCCTACTCTTAACTGCTCTGCTGGCAGATAACCCATAGCCCCCAGCGTCTGCTGCCCCCTGAACAGACCTAAGTCAGGTAACCTTGGAGCACCCAACCCCAACTGATACGGTGCAGATATCATTTTAATCATGCCTGACAAAGTACATGTCTCCTCCCATGCTCCCTAGAGTGCTCATAGCCAAGGTGTCCCTCCCCCTAATAGGGGCATACTCATTGCTATAGCCTACTCACTGACCCTACTCTGGGTGGACAGGCTCATTGACCCATGCAACCTCGAACCAGTGAGCAACCTACACAAGGCCCCCCTCCCGAATTCTATAGCAGCAACACTATTTCAAGTATGACTACTCACTTAAAGGGGCATGAGATGGTGAAAAAGAGAGTATGCTACGACCTGCTTTACTACATAAGCAGGATGTGTCATAGACAACTCATCTCTAAAACCAGCACTAGTCTGCTCAGGCTACTAGCTAGGCTACTACTCCTATCTGGAGATATCCAACCCAACCCAGGCCCGCATACCCCCAATATCTTGGTAGCATCCCCCCAGGACCCTCACTAGGCAGCTACCAAGGGTCTGAAGATTGCACACATGAACATATGCAGTCTCAGACCGAAAATACATGAAGTCAAAGCATGGATGGACCTCTACAAACTAGATGTACTAGCCATCTCGGAAACTTGGTTAAAAGCCCACATCCTTGATCACGAGATACAAGTTCTGGGCTACAATAGCTTCCGCAAGGACCGGGTATCCAAAAAAGGGGGAGGGGTACTAATCTACACAAAGGTTGACCTCTCAGCATTACCCCTAACCCTGCACACAAAGTGCACCATAGAGGGAGAAAGTATATATATCTGCATAACCTTAGGACAAGCCAAACAACTAACAATTGGCTGTGTCTACCACCCACCAAAATCAGCCATCCAATCCCTTGAAGCCATTACTAACTTGCTCGCTAGCAAGGGAGCTATGGAGCTGCTTATCTTGGGAGACTTCAACATAAATTGGGCTCAGGACCCGGTCCAGGCTTCGATGTCCTTGACTCAAGAAGTAGGTCTGACGCAGGTTATCTCTGTACTGACCAGACTTAATTACAAAACCGGGAACCGCACCACCCTTGACTGGGCTTTGGTGTCAAATCCCTCTAATATACAGAGTGCGGGAACTATGGCAGACTCCTTGAGTGACCAGTCCCCCATCTTCTGTATATGGAAAAACAGACCACTCAAGGTACAGCCAAGAATCCTCTCCACCCGAGACTTCTCCAAATTCTCAGAACTACAATTCAACAACTATCTAAGTAGTCGGGACTGGAACCCCATAATTACTTTCCCAACTCTCTCTGATGCCCTGATATACTTCCAGGGCGAACTAAACACAGCTGCCAATCTCTTTGCTCCAATTAAGAGACTGAGGGCAAAAGGCAGCTGCTATAAGTGGATCTCTCCCTCCCTCAAAGCCCTTATGGTTACTCGAGACAAAGCCTGGAAAAAGTTTACGCTCTCCTCCTCTCCGGCAGATCTTATGGAATACAAAGCCCTAAGAAACAAAGCCAAGAGGGCCATAAAACTTGATAAGCGTGACTACCTAACACACCTCCAGAAATCTAGCCTGGGCAACCCCAAGCAATTCTGGAACCATGTTAATGATCTAATTAAGGGGGAGCAAAAAATCTGAATCTTGCCCCATAGAGATCAACAGTCAGCTCACAACCGACTCTTCTCAAATATCGGCTGTCCTAAACAGGCACTTCTCAGCCCTAGAGGCCTTTAAGACATGCCAGTCCCCCCCCAACCTCCCCCCCAACTCAGCTGAAGCACCACATATGGAGTGACCCTTATTTCACCTGAGACTTGCCAAATGGACTGAAGTCCTTACCCTCCTAAGAAACTTGAAACCCAAAGGTTCAGGAGGACCCGATGGGATCAACCCTCAGCTTCTCAAGGCAGGAGCTACCTTCTTATCCTGGCCCATAACTATGCTCCTCTACAGATCCCTAAGAGAAGGAGCAGTCCCCGACCAGTGGAAACACACCAATGTCGTACCTATCCACAAAGAGGGACCCAGGGATAAACTAAACAACTATAGGCCTATCTCCCCTCCTCTGCTTACTCACCAAGGTGCAAGAAAGGGTAATTTACAACCAACTCAGAGACTATCTGGAAGCACACCTGCTCCTTGCCCCCACCCAACAAGGGTTCAGAACAAACCACGGCACTGACACTGCCCTCATCAACTTCTCGGATGAAGTGCTCAGGGCAGTTGACAAAGGGATACCCAGTGGTGCAGTCTTTATTGACTTATCCAAGGCATTTAACCTCATAGACCACAACTTGCTGTTACAAAAACTACAAAATGTTGGCCTTGACACCCATGCCCTACAGTGGTTTGGGAGCTACTTATCAGACTGGGCTCAAAGGGTCACATGGAATGGCGTCATGTCGGACTTGCTACCCCAAAAACAGGGTGTACCTCAGGGATCAATAATTGGCCCCCTCCTATTTTCCCTGTTTACCAATGACCTAAGCTCCTACTGCGGGGAGAGCTCGGTTGTACAGTATACAGACGATACTGTCATCTTCTGTCACATGAGCGATGTAGCTACACTTGGCCCTACCCTCCAAAAGGATCTCATGTCCCTAGAGACTTGGCTATGTGAGAACAGAATGGTGCTCAATGCTGACAAGACCAAGTCAATGCTATTCGGGCCAAGATCCCTAGGACTTGACAGGTCCTCACTCCTCCACTTAACCACACTCTCTGGCAAGGACATCAACGTTGTCCCTTCCCTCAAATACCTAGGCCTAATGCTTGACCAGAACATCACTTACAAGGAACACGTAGACCAGGTCACTAGGATCCTTCATCGCAAACTCGGCACCTTATACCGACTCAGGGACCAGCTCATCCCTGAGGCCAGGCTCTCCATTGCTACTAGTGTCCTGCTTCCTACCCTGACCTTTGCAGCCCCGATAATACGGGGTGTGGGAAAGCAAGAGATAACCAGGATGCAAACCCTGTATAATAAAATAGCTCGCTTTGCCACTTAAGACCACCCACGATGACACCACTGCGACTATCTAGCCCAGCTCTGCTGGCCCACCCTGGCTGCTCATCTCCAATATCCCCTGCTGTCCAGGCCTTCAAGCTTCTCAAACCAAACGCTCCACCTAGCATAGCCAAGTCTATAACTCTCAAGCATAACCCAAGGACCCTAAGGACTTCAGATAGAACTCTATTGGAAGTCCCCAGAGTAAGGACAAATGCCAGCACTAGGTCCTTTTCCTCCCATGCACCCTGCCAATGGAACAAGACCCCCCCCCCCGTCCAGGATGCCCCCTCACTTATGAACTTCCGCACCAGGCTCAAGTCCCTTATGCTAACCTCAAGCTCATGCCACTGCCATGGTTCATAAGGTTCCTTAGGCACTCCCCTCCTTCTCACACGCCTTCTACTAGCAAAGCCTACCTACTACCTGCCTCCAACTGTTTCTTCTTTTTCTCACCTGGGATCATACGCTACCTCTGGAATTATACTGCATGCAATGAATTACCTACTCAAATTGTGTCATGATGATAACCAGGCCTGTATCCACTGATTCCTGTAACTTCCTCATGTTGTAGTAACTTATGTATACAAATGTTCTCTTTTGTTTTTTTGCTCTTTCTGTATCTAACTAGTATTGTTATCCCTGGTTGCCCCTGAAAAAGGGACCTTCGGGGCCCAGTGGGCCTACCTGGTCACCAAAATTTAATAAATAAAAATAATAAATAACAGTGGTAAGGCCTACTAAAAATTATGGGCGATGAGTAACTATGTTCGTAGTATTGTTAACAAGCTCCCTGAACTCGTGGCCTTGATGGAAGTTGGACACCCAGATATTGTGGCAGTCACCGAAAACATGTTACACAGAGAGACATTGATGGGATGCCAACAAACCAGGGTTCACAAACAACAGTACAGGAGGCACAGGGTAAGTAAGAGAGGAGAAGGAGTAAATCTCTACATAAGGGAAGTGATCAAAGAAGTGCAACAAAAAGGGTGAAGATGCCAGTGTGGGTGCACTGTCGCTTGTCGTGGATACTGGAACTGGCACCACAATTTAGAAACATAGAATTTGATGGCAGATAAGGACCGCTGGTCCCACCTAGTCTGCCCAGTTCCCTACCTAATGGATAAGCTGCAGATCCTAGTTAACCAACATCCTACTTCCTCCAACCCCCCACTATAATTGCCTTATGTCTGTCCCATGCATTTTTGAATTCCCCCACTGTTTTTGCCTCCACAACCTCCTAAGGAAGGCCGCTCCATGCATCCACAACCCAACTGTGAAAAAATACTTCCTCACATTATCTCTGAGCCGTCCTCCCTCTATCTTCAAATTGTGCCCCCTTGTTCTTGCACATCTCTCCTTTTGAAAGATGCTACCCTCTTGGACATTGTTGATTCCCTTGAGGTAATTGAAAGTTTCTATCCTTTCCCCCATCTCCCTCCTTTCCTCGAGGGTGTACATATTAAGCTCCTTTAGTCTCTCTTCGTATGGCTTCTGGTGCAGACCCTGCACCGTTTTAGTTGCCCTTCTCTGGACAACTTCCATCCTAAGTCCTTGCAGAGAATGGGGTCTTCAGAACTGCATGCAGAACTCCAGATGGGGTCTCACCAACTCTCTGCACACATGGATAACAACTTCTTGTTTTCTACTGGTGATGCCTTACCCTATGCATCCCAGTATCCCCCCCCAGCCCTACTTATTGCCTTCTCACATTGCTTGGCTGCCTTCGGGTCATCTGATATTACTACCTCCAGGTCCCTTTTCATTTTTGACATTGTTAGTATCTCACCCCCCCCCCCGTGTACTCTTCCCCTGGGTTTTTGTTTCCCAGGTGCATTATTTTCCACTTCTTTGCATTGAATCTAAGCAGCCATACATCTGACCATTCCTCCAACCTAGCCAAGTCCATTCTCATCCTTTCCACCCCAACTTGTGTATCAACCCTGTTGCAGATCTTTGTGTCATCTGCAAAGACACATACTTCAACTTCCCGTCACTCCACAATGTCACTTATAAAGATGTTAAAGAGGACCGGGCTTAGTACTGAACCCTGCGTTACCCTGCTAGTAACCCCTGTTTCTTCAGAGTGGACTCTGTTTGCTATTGCCCCTCTGTGTCCTGTTGTCCAGCCAATTTTCTACCCAGGGTACCACCTTGGGACCCACTCCAAGGATGGCTTATTTGTTTATTAATCCGTTGTTTGGGACTGAGTCAAATGCCTTGTTAAGTTCTAGGTAGGCCATGTCCACAGTCCCTCCCTGGTCTACTACTTTGGTCCCCCAGTCAAAGAAAACTATTAGATTTGTCTGACATGACCTTCCCGCTGTGAATCCATGTTGCCTTGGGTAGTGTGACCCTCTGGCCTCCAGGTACTCAACAATTCTTTCCTTCCAAATTGATTCCATCACTTTACCTACCACTGAGGTCAAACTAACAGTTCTGTAGTTTACTGCCTCTTTCTTGCTCCCACTTCTGTGAAGTGGAATCTCATGCTCCCTCCTCCAGTCCTCAGGTACCACCCCATCCTCCAATAATTTGTTAAAGAGGGTAGTCATTGGTGTCACTAGTTTTCCCCTTAAATCTTTAAGAATTCAGGGGTGAATCCCGTCATGCCCCATTGCTTGTTCCACCTTCAGTTTTAAGAGTTCTTTCAAAACCCTTTCTTCTGTGAAAGGATTGGTATCAACCACCCTATCCAGAGTGGTACTATTGTTTGGTTTCTGTACCTCCCCCTTCTCTTCTTTTGTGAATACAGAGCAGAAGTATTCATTCTGATGATATTTTTTGTTTTCTCTCTCTATTGTTTTCACTTGATGTACCACCCATTGTTTTGTACCCATTACTGTTTACATGCTGTTGTATTGTGACCTACCTTTATGTGACAAGGTACCTTTGTAAATGAGCCTCTGGCTCAAAGGTCTTCCCAAACTGCTGTACTAATAAATAAATAAAATAAATAAATAAATTCAGTATCCCTGCTTTTTCACTGTCACCCTTTGCCCACATTCCCTCCACTTTATTAAGCCTTTGTATCCATCCCTTGGTCTTTCTTTGCTCCCTAATGTACTTATAAGACACTGTCCATACTGGAGATCTTAAAACATTACAGATGCCCTGTAACATTTTAAAATCAGGGAACACGGTTCACGTCCACACTGGTAACATTATCGAACTGTGTTTCAAAACCGTGTTTAAACCCTGATGCAATCAGGGTTTTAGCACAGTTTTGAAAATGGATGAAGTGAAAAATGTTTTTACTTGCCAGTGTGTACATGTGTTTAATCTGTGTTCCCTGCAATGATACTTCTAGTGCCCACGATGCAGCATGTGATCTGCACTGGCAAGTGATCTGAGAGCATGTTAAAATGCGCATTCATTTCAGGAGGTGTGGATGGGCACAGAACTGTGTAAAGACATGGTCTCACCTAGTGTGGATGCAATAGCACGATAAGCACTGTAACAGTTTAAAACCCGTTAACAAATTTTAATTGTAAGTGTGGACAGAGCCTAAAAGGCTTTATCCCCCTCCTTAACAGAAATATTAATACCTCATTTCTATTTTTAGCTAGACAGCATGAATAGTTCAATCTGGAATTATAATGAGGGGGAGGTGATGGGGGGGGGAGAGGGAGAAGGAGGGGGAAGAGGAAAGATAATGGAAAAACATTAAGCAGTCCGTTTCTTGGAATTTCAGTATTTCCGATTACTGCTGGTTTCAGCTGATATTCTTTCATCTATTCAAATGCAGTCCAAATAAGATTTTCATTAAGTCCATATCTTTTCTTACATGTTCTCAACATAAATATCCCTCATGTAATATGCTGTTTTAAAGGCCTAGTTGTTTGGCCTATATAATACAGGGAAATAGGGGCACATGATACAGTAGACTACATAATCCAAATTACAGGTGATGAAATCATTCATTTCATATTTCCTATCGTTCCATGTACTTTAAATGTATTTACTCTTCATATCATTATTACAATGTACACAGTTCCCACAAGTACAAAACCCCTTCATATCTCTCTGTAGCCAGGTTATGATAGATAATTCTGGACTCCAATGTTGTGCTCTCACTACTTTATTGCGTATTCTTGTTATTTTTCTCGCAGTTACCCAGGGTTTCTGTGAAAAAATATTTGCTCCCACCTCACTGGACTGCAATATATTCCAGTTTTGTAGTACAACATTTTTTATTTTCCCAACATATTCTGATAATTGTGTGGACATTGTCATTTTTTCAGATGTTTGAGGTTGTACAGGATTTTTGTCTTTTAAAAGATCTCTCCTAACTATTGATTCTGCTTTTGTCCTTGCTTTCTGCAATATATATTTTTTGTAGCCTCAAATCTTATTGTCAAGTCCAACATATTTTTTTTTTTATGTGCCTCCCACACACACCCCGACCGGCCACTCCTTCAGAGCGTCAGCTCCTTCCTGCCACCCTCCAACCTCCTGCCACCTTCTCCCAGCCCCAATTGCAGCCTGTCTTGGGTAGCCCGGTGTATTCCTATGCCAGGAGGGTCTCTCTCTTCCAAGGGAGAATGGACTTGCAGCTGATATCATGTCCCAGGTGCTGTGGAGCTGGATCTGGGCTGGCTCCGGGGCTTTGGGTGGCAGGGGCCAAGGCGCTTGTCACCCGGTCGGAACGGGGCATATTTTTTTCTGTTTTTCTGTGCCCCACCTACTGCAGTTCTCAGCACTGCGTCAGTGCATAGGGTATTCCTGGGTGGGGGCGTGCAGGGGGCATGTGGAGGCAGCACATCCCCAAGCTCACCACTAATCCACCAGCAGGTCCCCAGGCAAATCCCCCCCCCGGGAAGGGAATCATCCAATGGATGCTTATGGAACCCCTCCCTTGCCAGTCTCCACTCCTGGTACCCGGGATCAGAGTGCGAACCCGGGTTGCCAGCATGCCAAGTAAACCCCTTCTCTCGGTGCCATGGAACTGGCCCCAACATATTTTTATTACATCTGTCATTTGACCCACTGTTCCTTTTGATTCTCAACATCTGGCTTTAGGGGATGCTCTCTTTGAGGTTTCTAGGATGAAAATGTTTTGCATGCAGTAAAGTATTCTTTGCTACTGTATTTCCTTTCTATATAGATCTGTGATTAGCTTTCCATTCTCTTTAATGAGTTTCAAATCCAAAAAGGCTATGCTAATTCTGCTGTATTCCATAGTCAAGGAAAGATTTTCAGTTGCCCCTTCTATATATTCATAGAATATTTTTAATTATTATTCTGTTCCATTTAAGATTATTAATATGTCATCAATTAAATGCTTGCACAATAACAACCTTGATCTGTATATGTTATTTTCAGATTGTATATACATCTCTTCAAAATGAGCCATGTAAAGATTTGCATATGTTGGTGCTAAAGTAGCCCCCATAGCAATGCCTATTCTTTGTAGGAAATGTTGGTCTTCAAAATCAAAGCAATTGTTATCAAGTAAAAATTTTGTCAACTTCAGTAGAATGTTTTTTTCTGGTTAATTTTTTTCCTCTTTACGATAGAAAATGTTCAAGTGCCAAAATCCCATCTTCATGAGGTGTATTTGTATAAAGACTATTCAGATCTAAATATCACCAAAAAAGTTTCTTCTGATGCAATGCTTGCCATTTTTTCAGTACCAACTTTTTACAATAATTTATTTATTTATTTAGTTTTTGTTGACCGGGTAAGTGCACTAGACAAATCCTGCCTATATCAGGCACGACCTGGGGGGAAGGGGATACAGATAAATGCCAACTGACCTTGAACCAGATTAAGCTGTTGGTAGTATTTTTAGTGAATGAGGGAAATTTGGCAAGGACACCAGGGAATGTCCTCTACTCTTTTGGATAAGTGCCATGGGATCTTTAACATCCACCTGAACTACCACCATTCCAGACAGATGGGACCTCGGTTTAAGGTCTCATCCGAAAGACGGCACCTCAGAAGTGCAGCACCCCTCTCATGCTGCACTACAGTGTCAGTACTGGGATATTAACCCAAGTGCCAGATGTGGGAACTGAACCCACAGCCCTCTGATTTCCTGGCCTCAGAGGCAAGTGTGCTACCTACTGAGCCACTGACACTGCTAATAGTCAACATATATCAACAATGGCTCTGTAATCAATCCAATGCCAGATAAAATGGGTCTTCCTGGTGGTTCAGTTAAGTTCTTATGGATTTTCAGAAGACAATAAAACAAGGGAATTCTAGGCTTTTTGTTTATCAGTTCTTGTTCTATCCATTGTTCAATTATTCCTCTGCCTATGGCCTCTGTCACTATTTTAGTGATTTCTTCTTTCAATTCAAATATTGGAATTCTTTGTACCTTTTCATATGTCTGGGGATCATTAAGTTGTTTTAAACATTCTTCTCGATATGTACTTTGATCTTAAATAACAATCCCACCACCCTTGTCAGCAGGTTTTATTATAATGGTTTTATCTCTGTTTAAAGTATCAAGAGCTTCTTTTTCTTCTTTGGTTGTATTGTAATTAGGTCTTGTTCTTTCATCCTCCTCCTGAAGCACCAATGGCAGAAAACAGCCTCTGGCACCAGTGTACAAGCCAAAGTGCCATAACCTCTTCATCCTTCTCCCAAAGCACCAGTGGCAGAAGTCAACTGCTGGCATCAGTGTACAAGCCAGAGTGGCTAGATCTCTTCATTCTCCTCCTGAAGCACCAGCAGTAAAAGACGCCTCTGGCACACATGTACAAGCTAAAGTGCCATTACCTTTTTATCCTCCTTGTAAAGCACCAGTGGCAGAAGACAGCCTCTGGCACCAGTGTACAAGGCAAAGTACCATTACCTTTCATCCTCCCCCTCCTGAAGCCATTTTAAGGAATATATAGCAATTTTCCATTAAGGCCAATTCTATACCTGAATACTGAATACTGAATACCTGGGACCTGAATACCGAATATTCAGCTGAATATTCAGGAAATGGTATTCACACAGCCCTAATTTTTAATTCTTGTTCTGTTACATTCCAGTTTATTAATATGTCATCAATGAAATGCTTGTACAGTAACAACCTTGATGTGTATATGTTATTTTCGGATTGTATATACATCTCTTGAAAATTAGTCATGTAAAGATTCGCATATGTTAGTGATAAAGTAGCCCCCATAGCAGTGCCCATTCTTTGTAGGAATTGTTGGTCTTCCAAATCAAAGTAATTGTTATCAAGTGCAAATTTTATCAACTTCAATAAAAAATTTTTTTCTGGTTCATTTTTTTCTTTTTGTGATAAAAATGTTCAAGTGCCAACATCCCATCTTCATTAGGTATATTTGTATAAAGACTATTCACATCTAATGTCACCAAAAAAGTTTCTTCCAAACTATTTCCAGCAGAATTCAAAATTTCAATTATTTGGATGCAATGCTTGCTATCTTTTAAGTATGATCATTTTTTCGGTACCAAATTTTTAGAGTAATAGTTAACATACAGTATATTGACAGTGGCTCTGTAATCGATGCAATGCCAGATATAATGGGTCTTCCTGGTGGTTCAGTTAAGTTCTTATGGATTTTCAGAAGACAATAAAACAAGGGAATTCTGGGCTTTTTGTTTATCAGTTCTTGTTCCATCCATTGTTCAATTATTCTTCTGTATATGGCCTCAGTCACAATTTTAGTGATTTCTTCTTTCAATTCAAATATTGGAATTCTTTGTACCTTTCCATATGTCTGGGGATCATTAAGTTGTTTTAAACATTCTTCTCGATATTTACTTTGATCTTAAATAACAATCCCCCCACCCTTGTCAGCAGGTTTTATTATAATGGTTTTATGTCTGCTTAAAGTATGAAGAGCTTCTTTTTCTTCTTTGGTTGTATTGTAATTAGGTCTTGTTCTTTCATCCTCCTCCTGAAGCACCAATGGCAGAAAACAGCCTCTGGCACCAGTGTACAAGCCAAAGTGCCATAACCTCTTCATCCTTCTCCCAAAGCACCAGTGGCAGAAGTCAACTGCTGGCATCAGTGTACAAGCCAAAGGGCCATAACCTCTTCATCCTTCTCTCAAAGCACCAGTGGCAGAAGTCAGCCGCTGGCATCAGTGTACAAGCCAGAGTGGCTAGATCTCTTCATTCTCCTCCTGAAGCACCAGCAGTAAAAGATGCCTCTGGCACCAGTGTACAAGCTAAAGTGCCATTACCTCTTTATCCTCCTTGTAAAGCACCAGTGGCAGAAGACAGCCTCTGGCACCAGTGTACAAGGCAAAGTGCCATTACCACTCATCCTCCCCCTCCTGAAGCCATTTTAAGGAATATATAGCAATTTTCCATTAAGGCCAATTCTATACCCGAATACTGAATACTGAATACCTGGGACCTGAATACCAAATATTCAGCTGAATATTCAGGAAATGGTATTCACACAGCCCTAAGTTTTAATTCTTGTTCTGTTACATTCCAGTTTATTAATATGTCATCAATGAAATGCTTGT
Organism: Neoceratodus forsteri; assembly: GCA_016271365.2. Classification (NCBI taxonomy): domain Eukaryota; kingdom Metazoa; phylum Chordata; order Ceratodontiformes; family Ceratodontidae; genus Neoceratodus; species Neoceratodus forsteri. Next base: position 389,868,670 of record CM057452.1, read on the forward strand.
ACAGTAACAACCTTGATGTGTATATGTTATTTTCGGATTGTATATACATCTCTTGAAAATTAGTCATGTAAAGATTCGCATATGTTAGTGATAAAGTAGCCCCCATAGCAGTGCCCATTCTTTGTAGGAATTGTTGGTCTTCAAAATCAAAGTAATTGTTATCAAGTGCAAGTTTTGTCAACTTCAATAGAAAGTTTTTTTCTGGTTCATTTTTTTCTTTTTGTGATAAAAATGTTCAAGTGCCAACATCCCATCTTCATTAGGTATATTTGTATAAAGATTATTCACATCTAATGTCACCAAAAAGGTTTCTTCCAAACTATTTCCAGCAGAATTCAAAATTTCAATTATTTGGATGCAATGCTTGCTATCTTTTAAGTATGATCATTTTTTCGGTACCAAATTTTTACAGTAATAGTTAACATATATCGACAGTGGCTCTGTAATCAATGCAATACCAGATATAACGGGTCTTCCTGGTAGTTCAGTTAAGTTCTTATGGATTTTCAGAAGACAATAAAACAAGGGAATTCTGGGCTTTTTGTTTATCAGTTCTTGTTCCATCCATTGTTCAATTATTCTTCTGTATATGGCCTCTGTCACAATTTTAGTGATTTCTTCTTTCAATTCAAATATTGGAATTCTGTGTACCTTTTCATATATCTGGGGATCATTAAGTTGCTTTAAACATTCTTCTCTATATTTACTTTGATCTTGAATAACAATCCCCACTCCCTTGTCAGCAGGTTTTATTATAATGGTTTACCTCTGCTCAAAGTATCAAGAGCTTCTTTTTCTTCTTTGGTTGTATTGTAATTTGGTCTTGTTTTTTCACTTTCTTCCATTATTTTTTCAATGACTCTGTTAACTTTCTCTATATACGTAGTAATATAGGGTAGCGTATGTCCTATGGGATCACAATTGGATGTTGTACCCACGGCATGCTTTGAAAGATATCTCTCTTTCTGTTTATTTGGATCTTCCCAGGGTGGTTCTTTTAAGTCTAATTTAACAAAAACAAATTTCAGGGTCTAGTTTTAACTCAAATGGGTTTAGTTTCTCTGTCAGACTAAATGAAAGTCCTTTATTTTAAACTTTCTCTTCAGTTGTGGTTAACTGTTTTCAAGATAAATTAAACACAGTTAATTCTGTGTCCTGGACCTCAATTCATGGGCCTTGTCCCTTTCCTTTTCTCCTCCTCTTGTGTCTTTTTCTTTTCTTCTTACACTCAATACCCCAGGGTCCTCGGAACCCCTGTGAACAATCCTGTCTTGTTGTCTTTCTTTTTGTTGCCACTCCAGTCTTTGGGGATCATAACATTGTTGTTCATAACAATCCCATCTCTCTCTATAGGGAGTCCTTCTACAAGATCTATTGAAACCGGAACATCTGTAGCATCTTGGGTAAAATCTACTCTGATTGTTATCTCTTATAGGTCTTCATTCTATACTTCCTGAGTCTGAGGTACCTGATGATGTAGCTGTGTCATCCAAATTATATATATTTTTCTGATATTCAGATTTCCTCTATGTGTAAACTTTCCCACCTTTATAATCATTGATGTCCTTTTAAATTTACTTATTTGTATACCCTGTATATGATTATCATAATATATCAATGATTTTTTCTATTTTTTTCTAGAAGTGTTTTCAAGTTTTGGGATTATATAGTTTCTTTCATTTTATTCTCTAAGGATTGTATCTCTTCTAATACTTTTCCTTGTTCTGTGGTTAGAGTTTCTATGTATAAAAGCATGGGGCCAATTCCAAGAGAGTGGTTAGAGCAGGTCACAATCTGCGTTGTGGCATAAAACTATGCCCAAACACTTGTGACATGTGAGCTGCACCCCATTCCAGAACAAAGGCCAAGTACGATGGAAATCATTGGACTTATGCATGTCGCAAATTATGCCAGACATACAAGGCACAAGCCACAAAAGCAGGTAGAAAGATCATGCATGACGCAATGCAATGCCACTATAAAGGTGCACAAACTGCAAACCCATCACTTACGGCAATGTAGATGGAGGCAATGGCTCAAGCTGGGACAGAAGCACAGGTGGCATGCAAATGAAAATGCAACTTTACAGCCAAGGAGACTGACAAGCTCCTAAATGAGCTAGAGGCACAGGCCACTCTGCTAATGGGCAAGGGTAGGGAGTGTGAATTGTGCAAACAGTGTAAGGTGGCCTGGGATGCAGTAGCCTGCAAGGTGAATGTGGTGGCCAATGCCAGGAGCACGGTCAGGGACCTTCAATAGAGGGTCAATGACCTCAAGTGGCATGCCAAGGAGAAAGAGGTATATAACAGGTATCAAGCAGCAGCTACAGGTAGTGGGCCAAGGGAGGAAAGACCACTGAGCACACTTGAGGAATGAGTTCTGGCCTTCCTGAGCCAGCACAGCATGCATGGTGACATGGACACGGACACTACATGGATGGGGACTGGGACAGGTAGGTGGTGGACCAGCCATGCCACAGCAACATCTGCAAACCATGGCCTTGGGGCTGGAGGGGTGTGGTCAGTGAAGCAAGGCTGTGGTGGAGCACAGTGTTGTGCCAGACATGGACAGTGGCAATGTGAGTGGAATGCACCCCAGGAGGCATGCAGGGATGCAACAGATGTGGTACAGTGGTGATGGACATTAGGGACAGGCAGCATGCAAGCAGCACAGTATGGCATGGGGGCCCATGGCCACCCATGGCAGCATGGCATGTAGCGCTGACATGGTGTACAGAGGGCATGTGCATAGGCAGATGGCCTGCACCAGGGTGTCAGGGACACCCATGCCATGGTCAATGGGGGCCACATACATGTGCAGTGACCTGCAAGTGCCTGCCCATGGCAGCAACATGCCTCATGGCATGTGCCACCCCAGCACATGGCAGTGAGGCAGGGTTGGGTATGGTGGAATGTGCATAGGGCTGGATATGGCACAGTCTCATTGATGCACTGCCATCCCCCCACAGGTACAGCAGCAGAGAACACGGGGTGGAAGACAGTGGTGGCATAGGCAGTGACATGGAGTGGCCAAGCACACAGCCTACAGGCACACAGGACAATTTGTTGGACCACCAGGGCAGTGAAGACACTGTGGAGCTGGACATAGTCCCACCTGTCATGGAGGTCATGCAGCAGGCAGAGGCAGTGCCCCAGCAAGAGGATGATGGACTGGATGTCTGTGACCTGTTCAGTGTGGGCAGCATAGTGGACAACATAGCCCAGGACCTGAGCCCACCATCATATGAACAGCTAGAGGTGACCCTGGATGAGGCAGCGTGGTCCCTACAGGACAACCATGAACACAACACCCACCGACTATTCAGCATTCTGCAGAACACTGGTGACCAACAATGAGGAGCAGGCAGAGATGCTGGGCTGCATATGTCTCAACCTAGATGCACACCACAACACTCTGGAGGAGCAGATGGCCACCCTAGTCACTGCCATTGAGACTGGTACCCATGCCACGGAGACAGCCATGGGGAGGCTGTTTGATGCCATGCATGTCTCACACGCCTGTGCCAGGGAACAGACCCAGACAATCACCCAGCTGGTGATGGCCATGGAAGGGTCAGTGTCACAGCAGCAGATGCAGACTGACATCCTGGCTAAGGCACTACACAGGGCCCTTGCAACCCAGACAGTGCACTACACACCAGGGAGAGATGCTGTAATGCAGGCAATGTCCACCGTGCAACACCACCATGTGATGGAGGTGGCCACACAGGCGTCACAGTCATTGCAGACACCACAGGTCAAGGATGCAGCCACACAGGTGCAGGAGACCCTGCAGACCCAACAGCAGGGGCCTGGACCACAGGCAACCACAGTGCGCAGAGGCACACAAATGCATCCCACAGTGCCAGACGTGCCACCAACAGCACCAGGGGGCCCATGTGTGCAGCCACCAACACCACCATGAACACCACAACCACCAACACCATCACCACTACCACCACCACACCAACAGTACCACCTTCTGCCACCAGGCCTGTGGAGCCAGAAGCAGGAACCACAAGCCGCAGGACCAGGGGCAAGGCATGGCCACAACAAGGAGCACCTGGGGATGCAGGTGGTGGAGGAACAACAAGCATTGGTGCCACTAACAGAGGGCCCTTCAGAGTGTGTGCGCACCTGCTGGCAGCTCACTACAGGCCACCACACATGGAACAGCACCAGCCCTGATAGCAGAGGACAATGGCACATTACCATGGGGACAGGGGACTGTGCCAGGACTAGCACCAGCTATCACAGACAGGCATGGCAGACAGAGGAGAACAGTTACCATGCAAGGCACAAGTGACAGTGGCAGACCTGCAGTGCAGCAACTGGGTAAGGAGGAGCGCAGTAGTGCTGCAGGGGCTGAAGCACCCTCACCACAGGGTGGGGCACAGGACACATGCCCAGCAAAATGTAGATGGTCCATTCAGTGGCAGGAGTATAAATGACTGGAACTGTGTGTTGCAGGGCAGACAGAGAGGGGTGGGCACTGTACATAGCATCACACGGGGTGTGCAGTTTGTGAAGTCTGTGTGTGTGTGTGTGTGTGTGTGTGTGTGTGTGTGTGTGTGTTGTGTGTCCACAGTGTGCAGGTGTGTGAGAGATTTTTGACAGCACTGTGTGGGTGTGGATGCCATGTAATGCCACTGAGTGTGTGCACATGTGTAGTGGGAGGTAGCACCTATGAATGTTCTGTACCACTGACCTGTGTCCCACAGTAGTAATGTACAGTACAGACATAGCACTGGCAGTCGTGTGATTTCTCTCATTCCTGCCAAGGTGGCAGATGTGTTAGGGCTGCCCAACATGAGCATATAGGGTTGCCACCTTTTATGATGCCCAGAGTGGACAAAGTCTTTTCATAGCATGAATGTGTGCAGGACAGTACATAACCTCAATCAGTGCTACAGAAATGTTTCCACAATATAATCAGAAGTATGGATAACTAGTGTAGTTTATTAGTTGCTTCTATAGTTTCTTATCACATTAATGTATTCTAGTTAGGGTAGTATAGGTATCTGCAACATTTACTGGAATTTTAGACAATATTCTATCTACTACACAGTCAGGACATGCAGTTTTTATCGTGTTTCCATGCAGGACACAGCTGCCTGCATCAGGACTGTCCTATGAAAGTCAGGACAGGTGGCAACTCTAGTAGCATACTGTGACAGGGAATGGCATGTGGCAGGTGTCTGCGTGGCCACCCCATGGTGGCCACACATAGGTCCATCCCGCATGCCGTAGTTGCCCACCACACATATGCGGCACATGGCACGCGCAGGTCTGTGTGGTGATGGGGCAGATGCCTGCCCATGTGTGCACCATGCAGCTTGTGACTGTGCTCTGTGAGGCCTGTTCTGTGCCATCACGATGGCATGTACGCATGTGGGACACATGCAGGCCACACGTGTGGCCTACAGTGGCGCACAATGCAAATGCAACATGCATGTACGCATGCTGCATGTGTGTGGTGCACCACTGTAGGCTGCACATGAGGCCTGCACATGTCCCATGTGTGTACTTGTCATTGCAAAGGCTTGGAATAGGCCTCACAGAGTGCAGACACATGCTGCACAGTTGCAGGAGTGGCCTAGAGTGTAGTACAACACAAGCAACACTGCAAAATGTGTAGCCTGAGTGGCAGGGCACAAAACCTCACTGCTGCTGAGACTGCCCAGCTTATCAACCTGGTGCAGTGGTGGTGCACTACCCTACTCCCACCTGGCTGCAGGAACCACACCACTGGAGAGAGGAACAGGGACTGGAGGGCCATTGGGGCATGCCTCGGCACCATCAGTCACGTGTCCTGCATGCCCCGCCAACTGAAGCACAAGTGGCAGGACCTCACCAGGTGGAACCCTGCTATGTTGAGGCACCTGATGGGCATGGCAGTGAGGAGGGATACTGAGATGTGGACTGGCCGGCAGCCTGGAGCAGGTGGGTATGCTGCTATGTATGTGATCCCTGGCACTGCACTGCCACTTACGACATTGCCAACAGTGATGCACGGATGTTACAGTATTCACCATCCCCACAGGTGCAAGCCATGATAACCAGGACCAGCAGGGGCAGTGTGTGGTGGAGCCACAGCATGGAGGACAACATCAATGGTCGCCGGGCCACCTGAGGTCAAGCAGGTGCATGCTTTGTCTATCCTGTGTCAGAGGTAGGCTGCCAGGGTCTGCAGTGGCAGTGGGGGGTGTGTTGCACTTACAGGGCATACACATGTGGGTGGGTGGCATACAGGGGTACCAGGACATGCATCAGCGGTGTCCCCATGTGCCTCTGCAGTGCATGTGGCTGTTGCAGTCTGCCAGTGAGCCTGTTGCTGTGCTGTGGGGTTGGTGGGGTGGATGTGCTGCTATGGTACTGTCATGTGTAGTGTGCATAGGCACGCATGCACATGTATCAGAGCAGTCATGGTGTTCCTGTATACCACTTACTTATACCTATGCAACATTGCAGGTGAGTGAAGCAGCTTTGCACCATGGCACAGGGCACTGCTGCATGCCATGGCCACCCAGAAGGTAGAGGATGCCCAGAAATACGAGTGCTGCATATGCAGCTAGTGCAACAGGGCCCACCCCTTTCTGCCATCAATGGAGGAGGATGATGGGGATGAAGTCGTGGTAGTGCAGGAGGTGGAGGAGTGGGTGGACACAGAGGGTCCGGGTGATGGAGAGCATGTCGCCACAGTAGGGCAGAGGGGCTGGAGGAGGAGCCAATGGAGGTGGAGGCTAAAAACCCAGAACACCAACAGAGACAGCCAGCCGGACTGGTGCATGATGTGCTAGTAGAGGAGGGCATGCCACAGGTGGAGGAGGCCAGCAGGAATGCCAGTAGAGGGGACTTGCCACCACATCACCTTGGGGAACTGGAGGAGGATGTTGGGGCACCTGCTGGGCATCCTGGACTGCAGGCAAAGGGTGATCTTCCACAGCAGGAGCCAGGACCACATGGGCAGCCTGCCAATCATGACCAGAGGCTGATACAGTTTGTGGCAGCCATCATGGGGGATGTGACCCGCTTGCATGGGTCCCTTGGTGCCCTGCTAACAGCACTGTGGGAGCAGTGGGGTGGGTCCACAGTGGCATTGGGTGCCCACATTGGCTAGGGCCACTGGCACTGTACTGTGTCATGGGGGGGCCTGTACATAATGTTTGTTTCTGGGGTTGTCTGTTGGGGGGCATTGTGCTGTGTTGTTGTTGATTTGTTCTGTGTTCTGTAAGGTTTCCATCCTGTGTTTTTCACTGTTTGTACTTTAAAGTATATTTTTGCAACCCTGGCTCTGCGTCCCTGTCTGTGGTCTGCTTGTGTGTGTGCCTGTGTGCGTGTGTGTGTCACTGTGCATGTGTGGACACACACATGTTACAGAGCAGCGCTGTTGCATGTGTGTCCCCATCCAGCACATGGTACCTGTGTGATGGCTGTCCAATCTACATGCCTGCATGATGCACTGTGCCTGCTGCAGCGCTGTGTGTAGGGACATGTTCCCATGCCACCACACTGTGTATGTCATGCCTGTGTGGTGTCCATGGGCCATTATGGCACTATTCCACTCAGTGGCATAGTAGACCCTGTGAGTGACACTGGTAGCACATCACCATGGTGTGTACAACTACTGTACATCTGCAGGAATGTGCTGCCCAGTGCTGTGTTCCTGTTGTGGTGTCACTGTTTATATGTATCAGTGGCTATGGCAGGTGCATTGTGCCTGGTGGTGCTATCCACTCATCAGTGTGCCACCATCCCATGTGTGACCCGCAGCTGACTGTATCCTCATAGCACTCGACCTTGCATACAATGGTCCTCTGTGTGTTGCCCTGGAGGCCTTGCATCATGTGCAGCCATGCTTGCCAGATGCTATACAACACAAATGGCCACTGTTACAGCACCATTGTAGCCACGTGTGTTGCATGGCTCCTGGCAGACAGTATCTCATCCTGTTGTGACTCTGCAATGGTGCCTCAGGTGCCATGTTGTTGCTGGTGTTGTGTAGCACCACACTGTGTGTCTCCCATACTGCTGCAGGTGCCACTGTTGTGATGGTAGTGGTGGTGGTGGTGGTGGTTTTGTGCCACTTCAGAAGTACTTTTGTATCACCTCCCATCTTGCACAGTGTCCCACTGATGCACCTCCTTGCAACAGGTGTTCTGCCATGCCATCGGGCTCTCCATCTCCCTCCTGCAGTGCACCTTCCTCCTGGTCTATGTCAGGAAGTGGTACTTGGTGTGCCAGGTGATGTTGTGTAGGATGCAGCAGGTGAGCACTATCCTGCAGGCCATCTCTGGGCTGCACTGCCGCACACCTCCCAATGTGTCAAGGCATCTGAATCTGGACTTTAGTAGGCCAAAGGTGCATTCGATGACTGCTCTTGTGCTGGAGTGGGCCACGTTATATCACTCCTCAGCTGCAGTGTGAAGTGTTCTCACTGGTGTCATCAACCATGGCATCGGGGGTATCTGCTGTCACCTGTTGGGGGGGTACAGTTTTGTTGTCTGTTGCACTGTGCAGCATTGACATCATCAGCTACCTATCCTCTACGTGGAACACACAGATGCATGCACGTGCACGTACATGCAGGCATGCATTCACAGTCACATGCTTGTCCTTGGCTGTGTCCCTGCAGTGCATGGGCATACCGTGGTGTTGTGCGGCCCTCCCAGGCCCCTGTGTGGTGCACAGGGTGTGGTCCCTGGCACTGCTTGCATCCCGTGTGAGTCGTGCCATGTGTTTGTGTGGCTGTCACATCTGTACACTGCATTGCCTGTGCACTCCATGCCACTGTTGTGCCACTGTGTCCACTCACACCCTCACACACTGTCTATGACTCTCGCACACACTGGCGCATGCACAAGTATGCAGGTGTCATTCTCCCTGGTACATACCTATGAGCCATCCACCAATGATGTCTCTTCTCCTGAAGGCCTCCTGTAGCCCACCGCTCCTGAATATGTGGGAGTCATGGCAGGATCCAGGGTGCTTGGCCACCTCATCTAGTATGCGACATTCACTGTCACATACCACCTGGATATTCATGGAGTGGTACCCCTTTCTGTTTATGTACATATCCCCATCTGCTGTTGGATCCCTGATAGCCACATGTGTGCAGTCAATCGCACCTAGCACCCAGGGGAACTGTGCCACATTGTAGAAGGCCTGCTTCACATGTCGTTGATGTTGGGCATCCCATGGGCAGTTGATGTACCGTGTGGTGTATCCTATCAGGGCTGTCAAGAACCTCCTCAGGCACCTCCACACCACAGGTTGGGATATGCCCACTGTGTCCTCAGTGAGTGTTTGGAATGTCCCCATGATGAGGAGTCACAGCACTATGCCAACACGCACCTCCACTGGCAGTGGGTGGCCCCTGTTGCTGGAACTGTGCAGGTTCTCACACAGCTCCTGGCATAGCTTCCTGATGCAGCTCTTGTTGAGCCTGTAGCATGTAATGCACTGCTCCTCCATCAGCTCCTTATATAGTTATCTGTGTGCATCTCATTCTCTGCACAGGTGGTCTTGGCATCATCATGGGCCACTAAGGCTCTGTCCCCTGGGTCCTGCCATGGCACCTGGCATGTATGAGATCCCTTTGCTCAGCTAGCATGATGCCCAGTAGGGTTGATAATGCTAACATGTTCTGCTTGTGTCACTCCACATTGCTGTATGCTGTCTGTTTATGCATGTGGGGGTGTTATATATGCTGTGCTCTGGTTAGACCTGCTCCTCCTTGGTCTAGGTTGCATCTTACTGTTCTGGCATAACTACTTATGCCTCCTGTTCTGGAACTGCACTTCCATCATAGTGGTGCATTAAGTATGTCGCATGCCGCATTACACAGTGGCACGTGCTTTTTCTGGTATAACACTGTCGTAACTCATGTTTGGTGCAGCAGTTGCAGCTTGTGGTGCAGGGGTCCTTTTAGAATAATGGATGTCACAAGTCGCAGGTATAACATGCATTTTGTGCCATTTATGCTGGTGTAATGCATTTCCTTCAGGTGTATCTGTTCTGGAATCGGGCCCATGAAGTCAAATGAGCACTTGGTCCATATTTCATCCCATTTGGGTTGAAATCCCTCAGGAGTGATGCCCAAATGGGACTCCACAAGGACTGTTAGACCCCTTGGTATTCGCTTTTGTTTTATATATTCCAGTAGGGTAACAGCATGCCAGTCTAATCTTATCTCAAGTTCTTTCAGAGATTCCAGTTTATTGATAGAAGTTTTTGGTATTTCAATACTTATAGTAGTTTCTTTGAGTTTTTTACTTTTTACCAATCCCATAATTCTATTGGCTTCATCCTGGTTGATGCTCAAAACTATTGAGCTGTTTTCAGTTAACTTTCCTAATTCAGAAAAGGTGGCCATTATATGTGTTTGTGGCTTAATAGAGTGGGCCCACCACTTGGTCAAATATCCATAAATATTAATGTCAAGACTTTACAGAAGTCCACATTTTAGGGTGACATAAAAATCCACTTCCGTTATGAATAGACTCTATCTACAGTTCCACCTTATGTCTCTCAAGGTTCCTTATTATTTTATTATTTCTAGTAGGGATCAAAAAAGTATGAATAGGGAAGGGGAGATTTCCGGGAAGCAAAATGCAAGCCACTCAAATTCTCTCTCTCAACTCAGAAATCCAAACACAGTTTTGTCAAAAATGTTTTGCTTTTATTATTCCATGCTGTTTTTACATTTCAATCAGCTCTTTTCTTCTTTTTAGTAACACTTCAGTAGCAAAAGTTCCTTCAACAGACTAATGAGGTTTTTATTCTGTATTCTTATACTTGATATGTTCTTCTTGTTATAATTATTATTTTAAATTAATTTGTTCCACAACAGATTCTTCTGTAAAACGATATGAGACAAATACATTTTATATCACTACTAGTCTCTAAACCACATTTTCTATTTAAAGATATAATTTCAGCTCCGAAAGTAAATAAAATATAATACAATGGCAGGTGGAACAAACCTGCATGTTAACTTGTTACCTTTGTTTTTAAATATAAAAATCTAACTTGCTTCTGCTGTATAAAACTTCCAAACGGGGTAGGTAGGGGTGGAGGTGAACTGATTTTGAATAACCTACAGAAGGAAAAAATATTTATTTATAAATCTTTTAAAGATTTGTTAAGATTTTGATATTTAATTATTTCAGTTTAAGGTAAAAACAGCTCATTTTAAACTCTATCTCTAGTAATTCACTTAGATAGGCATTCCAAATTGTGGACCTGCCTGAAAACAAAAATGGAATACAAATTTACTTTTATCTCCAGTAATTTATCTGATGAATAAAATGTCACTTGGTTTTAACATATGTTTGTATCTAAAAGGAAACATTCCATGTTTACCTCCTTGTGAGTGTCCTTCTACTGCAATTGCTATCAGGAAGCCCATTTTTTACACCTGCCACCATTAGGTTAGACGCTGCTCTGAGCTGAAAGTATTCCTTCTTTCTCAAAGGGTAAAGAATGGGCCAGGCTGTAGGGTGAGCACACCCGGGGGTGTGCTTATATCACCAAATGACTTCATCCTGGGTGCCCGGTCTATAAAGAAATCCCTCAAAGGTGAGCACCTGTTAATGAGAGATCCCCTTCTAAACATGGTTTTTCAAACCGTCCTTTTCTCAACAAAGATCTGACATTTCCCCAAAGGAGTAGTACAACTCCAACAGCCACATCCATTCATTTTTACTTTCGTTAGGGTCTTTTACTAGGAAACCTAAAAGAAACAGGGATTGGCTTTTCTGAATTAATCAAATAGACAAGGTGGGGAAGACCCGCTAGATATGGCACCATTGGGGGGTAGTTTTATCATTTCAAATCATTATTTTAAATTCTTCGGTTTCTATTTTCCTTTTTTACTGTCTCATTCCTATTCAAATTGGGTAATCCAGAAAGAGTTTATGTCACAGGAAAAACTATATGTATAAATCTAAATGCTTCACATTTTGACTTATTTCTCTTGCTCAAGGTAAAATAAACAAATCTTTTTTTAATTTCCAGAAACATAAATAAATAGGACATTCAATGATATTCTTGTATATAGTTACCTCAGTATTAATCTGATTCAGAGTTTCATCCATGTCAAACCTTACTGGATTAACCAGTAAGGAGCATATGCAAATTAAGAATTCAAAATCTTATTAGGTTTTAAATATCTTAATGTTAAAATATTGTATTAATACCTCATTTCTAATTTTATCTAGACAGCGTGTATAGTTCAATCTGGAATTATAATGAGGGAGAGGGGAAGAAGAAGGGTGAAGGAGATGAGGGAAGAGGGGAGGGGGAAGGAGAAGGAAGGGGGATGGGGAGAGGAAAGACAAAGGGAAAACATAAAGCAGTCCATTTCTTGAAATTTCAATATTTCCAATTACTTCTGGTTTCAGTTGATATTCCTTCATTTATTCAAATGTAGTCAAGATCAGATTTTTGTTAAGTCCATATCTTTTCTTACGTGTTCTCAACATAAATATCCACCATGCCTCTCTTCTTAAAAATGCTGACTTCCTGTCACCACCTCTTGTTTGTGTCATAACTCTCTCCACTCCCAAAAACTTGAGAGATGATACTTGATGTCTACATTCCTTAAAATGTCTTGCAATGGGGGATCTTATGTTTTCCCTTCTTATGTTGCTTTTATGTTCTGTAATGCACTGTTTTAAAGGTCTAGTTGTTTGGCCTATATAATATAGGGAACAGGAGCACATGGTACAGTGGACTACATAGTCCGAATTACAGGTGATGAAATCATTTATTTGATATTTCCTATCATTCCATGTACTTCTAATGTATTTACTCTTCATACCATTATTACAGTGTACACAGTTCCCACACATATAAAACCTCTTCACATCTCTGTAGCTAGGTTATGATAGGTAATTCTGGACTCCAATGTTGTGTTCTCACTACTTTACTGCATGTTGTTCTTTTTCTCACAGTTACCCAGGGTTTCCGTGAAAAAATATTTGCTCCCATCTCACTGGACTGCAATATATTCAAGTTCTGTAGTATAAAGTTTTTTATTTTCCAAAATGTTCTGAACATTGTGTGGACATTGTATTTATTTCAGATGTTTGAAGCTGTACAGGATTTTTGTCTTTTACAAGATCTCTCCTATCTATTGATTCTGCCTTTGTCCTTGCTTTCTGCAATATATCATTTTTGTAGCCCCTCTTTTCAAATCTTATTGTCAAGTCCAACATTTTTTTATTACATGTGTCATCTGGCCCACTGTTCCTTTTGATTCTAACATCTGGCTATACAAAATGCTCTCTTTGAGGTTTCTAGGGTGGAAACGTTTTGCGTGCAGTAAAGTATTCTTTGCTATTTCCTTTCTATATAGAACTGAGATTGTCTTTCCATTATATTTAATGAGTTTCAAATCCAAAAAGGCTATGCTAGTTCTGTTGTATTCCATAGTAAAGGAAATATTTTCAGTTGCCCTTCTATATATTCATAGGATATTCTTAATAGGGCTGTGCATGGTCCGAATAGTATTTCTTGAATACCACGAATAGTAGGCTTGCTGAATATTCAGATGGATGTCCAGAATAGTTCACTATTCAGCCACTATTCAGGACGTACTATTCGGTATGTGAGATTTCAAAATCTCACAGAGCTTTGCTGACCAATCAGAGGCTGTTTTCAGAGCTCACAGCCAGGAACACCATGTGACCTCCTCACTCTGAGTGTGTAGATGAGTGGAGACAGTCGTTTCTGAGAGAGCTAGCTCTGTTTAGTTTATCACTTGTGACTTTTATAACTGTTTAAAAAATGTTTTGTGTGTGATCCAGTTTTGACATCTGATCACCTTGTGACTGCATCTGACTGCAGTTTAGTTTTTCATCCTTGAAACTGGGCTCAGTTTCATGGAGTAAAAAGGAGAGTCTGTGTGTGAATGAATCTGTGTGTGCTGCTGCATGTTGACTCCACTCCCCCACTGCTTACAGTTTCACAGCTCAGCTGAAGCAGTGTGGTTTGATTTTTTTGCTTAAGAACCAATTAGTTCTTATCAGGATTTTTTTTTTTTGTCAACAAAGTCCAGCTTGGCTTTTGCATGTAGTGAGTAACTGTTACTGGGCTCAGTAACAGTGAGTGGCTTAAGCTTTTGCTGACTGCCCTATCCCCACTGCTGTGCTTGCTTAGCTTTTTGTTCCAAATCCACACACAGCCCCTGTGGTATTTTTTATTTCTTTTGTGAAGCAAATTGGTATTTTGCTGTAATCAGGTTCCGGGCTTGGTTCCCTGTATAAGTGAGGTGTGATTGTCATCTGACTCCCTCTTGTCTGTGTTGCAGCTTACCCCGGCAGACACATCATCCAAGTGTGCATTGTATTGTTGTTCTTGTAATCTGTGTCCTGCAAGTGCACACACAGTTGTCTACATGCATTTTTTTTTGTGATTTATAAAGCAGGGTATTTTTTTCTCATTGGGTCAGGCTTGGCCCATTGAATTGTTGCTGACTGTGTCTGGTTCTTGGCTCAGTTCCTTGTACAACTGAGTAAAGTGGGTGTCACAGGTGACTCCTCCCTCCACAGCTCACTGCACCCGAGTGGCCTCCTGTGCATGTGAGTTTTTTTCTTTTTTGTGTGTCTTCGCCCCCTGTGTGTGCACTGCTGTGAGTGAGTACACGTAAATTTTCTGTGAACTGCTTTAGTATTTCAGTGTGTCAGGCATGACTCACTGGGTTCTGTGTGTTGTAAGTTGTTTGGTGTACCTTCAAAGCTTGAATTGCTGTACTGTATGACTGCACAACTGACACCGTACAAGTGAGAAGTTGTTTGTTGACTCCATCTCTCTCTAGTAACAGCCTGTCTTTATTAGCTGCTACATAAGCGGTGTTGGTATTGTTGTTTTCTGAGAGAAGCACCAACATAAACAAAAACACGATCAAAAATTATATACACAGTAAGCTACAGACCATGTCTCATCGATCCCATAAACATGCATGGTCCAGCCCAAGCAAGTCATATTCACCACCAGTCGTAAGCGATGAGGAACAGGGTGAGAGAAGGTCTGTTTGTATTCACTGCTCTAAAATAGTTTTCTCCCCTGATAAGCCTTCAGGTTCTGGTGTCAGTAAGATTGGGGGTAGTACTAGTACTACTATAACTACAACTGCTGCCACTACTACTACTAGTACTGCATTTGCAGCACCATCATTTTATAAAAGTAGGAGGGCTTTACAGCTGACATCTCCAGTTATATAAGAACAAGAACCCACCCCCACTACCAGTGGTAGTGCTATTCACACAACTGCCCCCATAGACATAACATCACCTATTAGTGTGCTCCTCTCCACCACCACCAGTGCCATGATTTCAGCAACCAGAGCAAATCCTTTGTGTACTGTTGACACCACCACTGCCATAACAGTGTGCACTGCTATTTGTGCTCCTTGCACAGCCACTGTCACCACAACCTTTGCCTCCATTAGTAGTCCTGAGTGTTCTGCTGTCACCATGACTACTGCTGCCAGTATTACAACTAGCTGTAATATGATGCCAATTTATTTGACTGTAACTCCTGATTATAATTCTGGCACCAGGACTACTGTCGACAGTGCTACTACCTTGCCAACTGTGCCCATGACCATAGGTACTGTGACTAGTACTGACCATGAGTCTGTTACAATGACTTCACCAATTGTGTTGCCAAAATGTACTGTTGCTCAGCCTTGTAAGTTTCCTCTCACCACATTTCCTTTAGCTGATGTGGAGGGTTCTGAAGAAGAACATTCATCTGGTTCTGAATATTTACCAGAGCCACAAGACTTGCTAAGTACATCATCTGACAGTGATACCCACCTAAGCAAATTTGGCGATGAAGCCAAATATGCAGCATATCTGTGTGAGAAGCATGACTGTGCAGCTGCCAAAAAATGCAGTGCTGCTCATCGTGGCAAGCAGGTTGCTCAGGGTCACCCTCCTCCTCCTAAAAAAAAGAAACAGCCCACCCTGTCCTTTCAAAGATTTGTGTCAAGTTCAACTCCATCTGATACATAAAGTAGTTTTACAACTACATCTGTTGCAGAGAAAGAAAGGGGCAGAACAACTGCATCCACTGCACCCAGGTCTGATAAGGGGAAAGGGGCAAAACATGCCCATGGTCACCCTATTGAGGCCCGTACTTCCAATGTCAGTGCAGGGAAAAGTGTGGTGTGGCTGTACTTTAGTGTTGTAAAAGATGATCCAACAAAGTATGTTCTGTGTGTGACTGTACTATAAGTCATGGTAAAAACCTTTCAAATCTCACAACAACATCAATGATGAACCATCTCTGAATGAAACATCCTAGTGCACTTCAATGATCCACAGCTGTTCCTACCCACCACATGTGCCTGTCAACCCCTCTTCTGGTACTGGTCCAGTAGATGCACAAAGTATTGTTAGTGATTCTATTACTGAGACAGACAGTGTGCCCTGAACTCCCCCACACCACTTATAGTGCATCCCTGTACAGGAGCATCACCCATTCTGCCTTCTTCTGCTCAATCATCTATTATTGTAACACCCTCCACCATGGGTTCAAAGTCAAAATTAATGCGATGTGGTACCACTTTGACTACACCCATCATGCAAGCCTTCCATGCCCACACCAAATACCAGGTGTCACACCCAACAGCACAGCAGATCACCAATTTAATTGGTAAGATGATGGTCTTGGATCTGCAGCCATTTTCCATTGTGGAAAACACAGGTTTCCATAGGCTGCTGCAGCATTTGCACCCCAGGTATAATATACCGTCACGGACCACATTTTCACGTTCTGTAGTACCCAACATTTGCCATGATTTGAGAAAAGAAGTTGCCAGACTACTAGCACAGGCTGATGGTGGAGTTTTCCACTGCACAACTGACATATGGACCAGCATGAATTCAAATCATGCATATATGTCATTGACAGCACACTGGTGTGTTGCAGATGTGGTAGTCACTGGTGGTGATGGTGCCGGTTCTGTCTCTCCCCCTCTCCCTGCAGGTCTGCTTTGCTAAATGTCAGTGTTATGGAAAAGGAACACTGGGCTATAAACATACTGTCATTCCTGCAAGAGATGTTGAGCTCATGGATTGATGGCAACAATTCCCAGGTAGGGTTTGTGGTCACGGACAATGCCACAAATATGATAAAAGCACTTAGAGATGGCAATTTTTAGGGGATACGCTGCTTTGCTCATACACTAAATTTGATGGTGATAAAGGCTTTGGCAATCACAGCAGAGGCAGAACACACAGTCAAAGTAGCCAGAAGCATATGCAGCCACTTCCATCACTCTGTGAAAGCCACAAACCATCTGCATCAGCTACAAGAGCATCTACAAATGCCGCAGCATCATCTCATCCAGGATGTACAGACCCAATGGAATTCCACCTACTACATGCTGCAAAGGCTTCTGGAGCAAAAGCGGGCCCTTCATGAGATGAGCATGGAAACTGATATAGGGGGAGTCCTCGGACATCAGAACTGGGCTGTGATTGAGAGCTTAATAAAGGTTTTAGCCCCATTTGAAAGGAGCACTTGTGACCTTAGCTCTGATTCTGCACTGCTAAGTTAGGTAATTCCTGCTGTACAGATCCTGAAAAAAGCTATGAGGAGATTCAGTGAAAATGCTGAGAAAGATCCAAACCAGACACCAGAAACAGTGATATCTCTTGTGGAAAACCTCACCACAGAACTAGAAGTTAGATTTTCTGATCTCTGTTCTAATAAAAAGCACATATTTGCCACTATGTTGGATCCACGTTTCAAGTGTGAGGTACTACACATTTAAGGTTACCACCTACTCAGTTTTTGACCGAGTGATTCGGTTTTCTAGGTCCAGATTCGGTCCTCCTGTTTTCACCATTGCAAATTTGGTTTTTATGGTGGGCTAAGCAGCACCTGTTAGATTCCCCACTAACTGTTTCATTTTCTTCTCAACTGACTGTAAGCAAGTGTCTGACATTTTAGTGTGCTTGCTCACTTGCAGTGCATGCTAATCAGGAAGAGTCTTCAAGAGCAGGGCACTTAAAGACCCAAATGTGTCCCTGTCTGCTCAGTTGTCACCTCTAACTTCACACCAGCAAATTGGAAGATTATTCACAGGAAGGATAAACAATACCACCTTAATTAACGCCTTCATTTTTCTGAAACCAGACAGGCACCACATTAGGGTAGCTTCCTGTCCCAGTATGGACTGTACAAGGTGTTTCAGAAACTTTACCTGCTAATGCAGTTTTATTCAGAGGCAGTACTTTTTCAGTCATTTTGAATGCTCAAATGCTTGTAAAACAGATTCTGTTAAATCCTTCACCATTTCAGTGTCAGTGGCTCAGTAGGTAGCACACTTACCTCTGAGGCCGGGAGATCAGAGGGCTGTGGGTTCAGTTCCCACATCTGGCACTTGGGTTAATATCCCAGTACTGACACTGTAGTGCAGCATGAGAGGGGTGCTGCACTTTGGAGGTGCCGTCTCTCGGATGAGATGTTAAACCGAGGTCCCATCTGACTGGATTGGTGGTAGTTCAGGTGGATGTTAAAGATCCCATGGCACTTATCGAAAAGAGTAGGGGAATTTCCCCGGTGTCCTGGCCAAATTTCCCTCATTCACTAAAAAATACCACCAACAGCTTAATCCGGTTCAAAGTCACTTGGCATTCATCTGTATCCCCCCGGTCGTGCCTGAAAATAGGCAGGATTTGTCTAGTGCACTTACCCAGTCAACAAAAACGAAATAAATAAATTTTACTTGCATGGTCAGATTACAAACAAATTCTGATGTCATGCAGACCTTTGTTTGTATACAAGTCAGTCTGAGAGGTGTAAAGTAGGGCTATTAAGACCATTAGCAGCAAATCAAACTAATCCTTTCCAGGCTGCATTGCGAGTATGGTCTTTGACTGCTGTGATAAGGAATACTTTTATACCTTTAAATGTTCACCATTTTTTCTTTTAGGTTCTGTCCTATATTTTAATATTTGTTGCCCCTTTTGTTGTTAAATTAATAATCTAATATTTTATTTCATTTCTAACAATACTATGCCTCTCTCTCCTCACTAGTTATTGCTATCAATTTTCATACTACTTGGATATTCCAGAAAGACCAAGCCAGGCCTTTCAGATGAACAGCACAGAATAATGTGGCTAATGTCATGCTAAGCTACAGAAATGATAAAAGGAAGAGAGAGAGAGAGAGAACAGTAGCTGATGAGATGACAGGAACACAATTTAGATTTGATGACACTGCAAATTTAGGCAATTTATCAACATTTTTTCAAAACATTATTATTTTTTTACCAGAAGAGACACATTAAGCTAAAGCTTGTTTACAGGTGCAACCTGAGAGCACAAGGGAAATAAGTGATTTGTGTAGAGTCACAAAGTATGCATGTTTGGGCTGTAGGATTCAAACCCTGGTCTGCAGAATTGCCGCTCAGAGCTTTAAACCACTGCACTATACTGCCTCCACACTACATATCACATACCATGCTATCTACTATGTATGACTGACATGGAAAACAAAATAGGGTATTTAACAGCATAGAATAGTTCTTACCACTTTTAAAAACTTCTCTGACATTACAAATAACTTTAGAGTAGGAGTAATGGGAGGGACAGTAGCACATCTTAAAATGGCAGATGATGTTTGTAATTACATCTTGTCCACCATTACTGGTGTAGTTTATTTATTTCTTGAAAGAGTTTTACCAGAAAAGGCCACCTGATCCATTCCAAACTAGCCAGTTGTCAGAGGTGTCCTTGTAGTCCCTCGATTTGTCAGCTAAGCTGTGTACACAGGATGGAAAGTCCTCTGAACCCCCCTCTCTAACCCCACCAAATGTTAACACACACTGAAATTTAAAATATTTAAATCTAAATCAAATAAACCAAAAATAATAATCATGATATAATTTAAAGAAGTTGTACACAATGTTATATCAGCAGCAATTCAGAATAAATCAAGTGAATTAGAGTCCAAGCGATGCCCGCATTAGTCATAAAAGGGGCCGGGTTAGGGGTGGAGTTTGGGGGTGTGGTTTAGTATTCGGTTTTCATCTCATCCAAAGGTGGCAACCCTATACACATTATAATTTCCACTCACAGGGTTACAGACTTTCAGAAGCAGATATGCTCAGAACTTAGTTTCTGTATCCTTGGGTCAATGAGACCAGCAGGCAACCCTACTGATAAGCTAGTCTCAGAATCACAAACTGAAAGCAGTATGGAAAACCTTGAGAGGGAGGGTGACAGTTGGGCTGAACTCAGCTCAACACTACAGGCTGAGCAGCAGAAGAGAACAGAACAGAACAGCAGTCACAGTCGGCACCCAATCTGCTGAATAATTATTTCAATGAACCTCTGGAGTCATTCCCCATAAATCCAGTGGAGTACTGGATCAAAAGGATGAAAGCATCTCCACACTTGGCACAGTTGGCCCTTAAATATATCTGTTGCTCCCCTACCAGCGTACCGTCTGAATGAATGTTCAGCACTGCTGGGGATGTGGTGGAACCTCACCAATCCTCGCTTGATCCAGCACATGTGGAACAACTTGTTTTTATAAAAATAAATCTACCTCACCTTGGGTACACATATGGCCACTAACAATTGCATTAAATAATTGTCTTGTACTGGACACAACATTTGTGTGTTGTAGCATTGACCCATACACAAGCCATTCTGTGTTAACCATCATTGTTCTGTTAGCAAATAAGCACAACATGTTAACATTCATATTCAAAGTCATACTAACACAAATCTGTGACCAGCACCCTGTTTCTTTATTACTTCCACTGTCATGGCGTATTCTTTTGAACGAGCATGCCTTGAAGTTCCCAGTGCCTAAAACTGCCACCCACCTATTGACTGCTGTTCCTAATACAAAATCCTCAACTGGTGTTGCTACATCTCTAATCTCCTGTGCTGCTTGTGCCCATATTCCATTGATCCCTTTAACAGCTTTCCAGGTACCAGTTACCAGTGTGGCATCACCAGTCTCAAATATTTCACGTGCATAAAATATGGTATTTAATAGTGTGTCATCTCCAGTCTCATTGGTTTCCCATGCCTGAAATATGGCAGTTACAAGTGTGGCATCTCCAGTCTCAGTATTTCCCATGCCTAAAAAATATGGCAGTTAATGGTGTGGCATCTCCAGTCTCAAGTATTTTACATGACTGAAATATTCTGGTACCAGTATGGCATCACTTGTCTCAAGTATTTCACATGACCGAAATATTCCTGTTACCAGTATAGCATCACATGTCTAAAGTATTTCACATGATTGAAATGTTCTGGTTACCTGTATGGCATCACCATTCTCAAGTATTTCCCATGCCTGAACTATTCCAATTACCAGTATGGCATCTCCAGTCTCCAGTATTTCACATGACTGAAATATTCTAGTTACCAGTATGGCATCGCCCATCTCAAGTATTTCCCATGCCTGAAATATTCTGGTTACCAGTGTAGCATCACCAGTCTCAAATATTTTCCATGCCTGAAATATTCCAGTTACCTGACTATAACCGGCTTGTACCATTGTTTTGTTGCAATAAGTTGTTGATGCTGCTGTTGATGATGATGGCAATAATGATTGTGAAGAAATCTGGAATATATTACTGATGACCAATAACCGATGACCACCAAAGCTAGAGTCTGATGCTTCTCATCTTCGATGAACACATGGGCCCAGATATTCAAAAGAGTTGCACCATGCGCAATAGGGTTGCACCAGTGCAAGTCCAAAAATGTGCCATTCTGCAATATTCAGCGGGAGGCAGTTGCTCCCCCCCCAAATCACGCTGAGCAACAGCCCAATGATAATGAATGTATGCGCAACTGAAGGGGGAGGAACCATGCATAAATGGCACAGTGCGATATTCAACAACATGCGCCATGCGCAATAGGGGAGCCAGCGGAAGTTGCCCATAGCGGAAATGAGCCAAAATAAAAAGGAGCAAGGGAGAGGCACAAGAACGCTACAGGGAAGCCTCAAGTTACAGAACTATAGCCAGCCGCACAGGCAATACATACACACCGCGGCAGGACAGTGAAAGGGCGCCTGGAACCCACAGGCTCAGGAGAAGGTGTGGGGAGCCACAGTGCAGAAGGGGGAAGTACTTGCCACACAGCAGTGAGGCCAGCACAGTCAGGTGTTCCTGGTGCAGGGGAAGTAGCAGCCAGGACAGTAGGGGGAACACAGAAACAGCTGCCAGGGGGGAGTGAACACAAGCCAGGGACATGGCCAGTGCCACCCTCCAGATGGAGGCAGTAATGAGGAGGATGAGAAGGCTGGCAGCAGGGGGGCGCAGCCATGGAAGGGCCCTTCAGCGGTATGCCCCCAACAGGCAGTACCGAGCCCACACCAGCTTTGAGCTGTACAGTGATATGGAGATCGTGGGCCGGTACTGCCTGAATCAGGCAATTCTGAGGTGGCTCTGTGAGCTGTGCAGTGATGTGATGCAGGCACCCACACGACGGAGCCATGCTCTGTCAGTGGAGATGAAAATGACAGCTTGAATGTGCTTGCTTGCCACCAGTACCTTCCAGAGACCAACTGGGGACACCACAGGCATAACCCAGTCGGCCGCGTCACGCCACCTCACCCAATTACTTAGCGCCACATGCTGCGGAGTACATCCATTTCCCCAGCACACTAGTGGAGCGCACAGTAAACATACAGGAGTTCCACAGGGTAGCACGTATGCCTGGCATGTTAGGGGCAATAGACTGCACCCATGTGGCCATCCACACACCATCTGGCCCCAAGGGGGCCACATATATAAATCAGAAGGACTATGCTAGCATCAACTGCCAGGTGGTGTGCGATGCCAGGTGGCGCATAATCAATGTCTGTGCCATGCACCCTGGGGGAGCACATGATGCCTTCATCTGGCACCAGTCAGCACTGTGCCACGAATTTGAGAGTACGGATATCCCCACTGGCCACCTAGTGGGTGAGTATGCAAACTACACGGACAATCATAGGGCCTGGGGAGGCATGGTCAGAGGTGACATGGGTAGTGGCCTACATGGCCTGGGGCAGGGCGATGCTGATCACCAAACTAACCTCCACACTCTACACACAAGTGACAGTGGATACCCACTCCATCCCTGGCTGCTCACACCATACCGGCGGCCTGTGATCCCATCGCAGCAACACTACAATGAGGCACACGCCACCACATGTAATGTCATCGAGCGGGTGTTCAGGATGCTGAAGGCACATTTCCATTGCCTGGACACCTCCGGCAGTGCTCTACAGTGCAGCCCCTCAAAGGCCTGTGGGCTATTCCTGGCCTGTTGTATCCTGCACAACATGGCCAACAAATTTGGGATAGCCGTACAGGTCAAAGAGGGGGACAGTGATGGGGACGATGAGGACGCCAGTGACAATGGTGATGGGCAGCCCCCCCTTGGCCGACGGGACCCCCAACTGCTCCGGCTGGCACAGCTGCACCGGGACACCATCACGGAGGAGCACTTCAGCCAACCCAGGCAAGTCATGGGGCCATGTGCAACCACCAGTGGCTATATCACAACCCACAAACATGCATGGACACACACCAGGGGTGCATGCCATCAAGGGAACTGGCTGGGCATGGAACCACACACACCACCAGGGATGGGTGAGGTCTAACATAAGCACACAGACAGACACACACACACACACACACACACAAACGCACCAGACATGCACAAAGGGTAGGAGGCACACTGACCCAGAATGCCACCCCTAGCCACACACATGTCCACAGACCACCACGCCCACTGCCTGTCATTGTGCATGTGTCAGATGCTGAGCACCATTGCACATTGGTGTACAGTGCAATGCAGGCATCATCATGCACACACAACTGCAGGCAGCAGCCGGGAGGGTGTGCAGATGGACTGTGTGTCTGCATGCAGGGCCGGGTACCCACCCGTGCATTGACCGCAGAATGACACAATGCACACAGGGAAGCATCAGACAGTAGCCACATTGGGAGACAGGTCAGTCACGTGCCACAGTGCCCCGGCCACCATGGATGCATGGGTGGCCCCACCAAGACCCTGACCACTGGCCTCATGGGGTGGCACCGATGGTCCCTCAGGGGTTCCACTGCATGAACATGACCGTGCTCGCGTAGGGGTCTGCAGCACACCGAACATGCCTGCACCAGGCGTGCTTGGGATGCCCACAGCTGAACTCAGTGTCGACAAGGATGGTGTCGCACGACACCGGGAACAGGGGGTGGACGGTGCACTGCGTGGTGTCTGTGACACATGGGCAAATAACCGTGTGCCCACTGTGGCCATGACAGAAGTGAATGCCTGTGTCTGCCTGTCAATGGCAGCAGTCACATCCTCCCACAACCAGTCCATCACTGCCAGAAGCAGAGCGGTGTCTCTGCTGCGATGCTCCTCTGCCCACTCCAGAGCCACACGCAGTGCATCCACTGACATCGCAAGCTGCATCTGCTGGTTGACTGATGCTTGCAGTATGCGGGTGTGCTCATCCAAGAGGTCATCTGCCTGCTCGGCATCCTGTCCTTCAGGGTGTGTGCGGCTCTGATGTTCAGCACCCCTTGAGGGTGGGCGATGCACACCAGGACCAGGCCTGGGCATGTCCACAGGCAGCGCACTGATGCCGCCCCCGACACTGTACCTCCAAGCCCATTGGCTGACTGCTGATGCTTCCCCTCCAGCTGCCACTCCCCAGGGCTCACTGGTGCTACTGCAGTGGCCGCAACAGTCCTACTGTGCTGTACACACACCAGTGCTGCCCCACCGGTGCTGACAGGCACAGGCTGGGACTGTGATGACATGCAGGCCTCCATGGTGGCACCACCTACAGCCATGGCCACGATGTTACCTGCTGTGTGGCCATCCTGTGGCACACACGTGTCACTGTCCATGACGTTAGCGACATCATCATCGGTGATGGACCTGGCAACAGCCCGAGTCACAGCATGCTGGCATCCATGGATGCTGGCACGCTGGGACATGGGCAGGGCCTCCTCTGCACCTGTTTCAACAACATCAGTCTGGACATCCAGGCGGGCCCACTGTCGCACTGAGCCACGTATTCCTGTGGAGGTGGATGGGCCCTCCTCCATCTCCATCTGACTGGCCTCAGTGGAGAGGCCCACCACCGCTGACCCATGTAGATGCTCAGGATCAGTAAGGGAAAACAAAGTCGTGTTACTGCATGTGACCTACCCTGCCTCCCCCAATAGACAGACCATGACCTACCATGCAGTGATGGGCTACCACCCATCTGGAAGCCACCACCCAGAACACCCTCAATGGCACAATGCTGCATGCTGCCAGCAACCCTCTCCTCCTGTGAGGTCAGGTGTAGCACCTCCGGCTGTCCCCCACCTGTCGCAGATCATGCTGCCCTGATGCCAGCCACCTTCTCCTTAATCCTCCTCCTGTCTGTGCCTATCTTCTTCTTCTTCTTCTTGCATTCCTGCACGGAGCGCTGGTAGCTGCCATGCAGGTTCACAGCACGTGCCACCTCCTCCCATGCAGCAGCATGGGCCTGTGTTGTTCCCTGGCATCCGCTGAGAAGTGGCTCCTGGTCCAGGTAGGCTTCAAACAGGGCATCTGTCTCTGCCTTGGTGAAATTTGGCCTCCTCCCAAAACTCTGTTCCTCTTCTCCCACAACTCGCTCGGTCATGATTTAGCCTGTGAGAATGAAAGTTGTTACTTGTGAGTGTGCAGTTCCATGCATGTCCCAAAATCCACAGTCCACACTACCTAACAGCATGCAACTCACCAATAGACTGCAGTAACCGACTATGGCCAGTGTAGCCCAATGTCGCTCTTTTATAGCGCAACCCATGCAAATGAGGCGAGGCGCAACTTTAAGTGGATGCAAATTGCAGTGCTGCGCCTTTGAATGGCTGATTAGCTGATTTGCATATGACGGCTGAATATCGCGCTTTTGCACTTTGCGCAATTGTGTTGAACGTGCTGAGCCAAGGGTGCAGTTCTGTGACATGCGCGGTACACACCTAACTTCGCATGCCCGGGTTGATGACGCAGGTGTCTCCTGTGCTGCTGATGTGCTGTGCGTGGGAGGCAATGCAGGGCACGGCCACCATTGTGCCAGTGGCGCTACAGCGATGTTCACCTATATGGCGCTGTGGCACTGGGGCATCGTAGGCGCACTGGGGCAACAGCGCGGTAGGCCGATACTGGAGGTGGCACACAGGCACCCAATCGCGCTACATGCATTGGGTTCCAATCGCGCTGTGACTGTCTGTGCACCAGAGACCCTTGACCCTGTGCCCGACCTTTGCCCCCAGGCACCATGCATCAGGCATGGGTGCACCACTATCCTGCTGTTCGGTGACAGTGCGATTGGAAATGGCAGCGTTGTACCGCACAGCATCTGCACGTGGTGGAACCATGCTGCAGAGTGCCAATTTGACCCTACCAAGCAAGAGAGATGGCGCAGAGGAGAGCTGCCCAGTGGAACCAGATTGAGATGGCAAACCTGGTTGCCATTGTGGAGTCACTTGTTGGCCCACTGTTTGGGGAGGCACCCCTTGACAGGTCCAGGAGTCAGGTGTGGCAGGAGGTGGCCGACGCTCTGTAGGAGGCCACAGGAATGGGGCAGATGGCGGAGCAGTACCACCACAGATATGGGGACCTGAGGCGGAGGGACCCAGACCTGCTTGCCCGCCTGTGGGCACGTGCCAGGAGGGGCACCGTGCCATGGCCAGGTAGGTGTAACGTCCATACACTTTTATCTTCCATATGGCTATCATGGTTGCATGTGTCCGGAACATGGGGGGGACCATCTGGTGTTGGCTGTGGTGGTGTTATCAGGGTGTGGGGTGGGTGGGTCTGGCTGTGTGGGATTGCACACACATGGGGGCAGGAGGACTTTGCTACAGGATTGTACTGATGTTCCTCTCTCCATGTTTGCACCTTAGGCCCAGAAGAGAGATGGCTGGTGAGGGAGAGGAGGCGCCAGCTGGAAGACTGGCACACCAGGAGGGGTGAAGACCCACAGAGGCAGAGGGACCAGCCTGATGGTGGTGAGTGCATTACATCCATGAATACTACTGCATGCTGTGTAACAGGGTGGGCAGCGGGGCATGGCCACCATCCACTGACACCACTGCCATGCACGCAACTTGTTACTGTCAGCACTGTCCAGTGGCACTGCATGTCTGGAAGTGCGTCAATGGTGGTCCATGCGTGCACCAGGTACATGGCTGTGCCACTGCCTTTGCACCACATAGTCACTAAACAGCCACGGTGGTTCTGTGCAGGACTTGGCCAGTGGGTGTGTGCAGCAGTCCGCATGGCTGTGTGCACCTGGGTGGGCAGGTCTTGTGGACATGATCACTGTGGGTGGTCACACACCATCACAGAGGCATGTCCCACAGCCGTATGCCATGCACAGTGGGTGGGCTGTATGGGGCTGTGCATTCACACCTATTGACTCTGCTCCCTTGTCCTAGGTGGACAGCAGCTGCGCATGATCCGGGAGGCGCTGCAGGAAATCCTGACTGTTGCCAGGGTGTCGCTGGACATCCTGCAGAGGATCGAGAGGCTGGGGTTCAGGCGGCGTCATGGCAGGAGGAGCAGCCAGAGCGGGGAGTGGGGCTCCCACTGAGCATCACCCTGCCTCTGATTTCCCCTACCCCCTGGACCCACCCTTCCACCCCTCCTTCCCTGTACCATTTGTTCACCCTCCCCTTACCCACCCCCCACCTTGTTTGTGGCCCTCCCCACACATTTGTAAATAATTGTACATAGTTTTGTTTGATGTTTTTGAATACATTTCTTTTGTTTATTTATTTATTTTTATTTATTTTTTTATTTATTAGAACATCAGTTTAACAACCTTTGAGCCAGAGGCTCATTTACAAAGGCACCTCGTCACAGAGAGGACAAAACAGTGCAAACAACAAACATCAGGGCAGACAAAAAATCAGAGTACATTTAGGAAACTGGCAAAAATACAGGCATATGTCAAACACAGTATACAACAGGCTTACATGTGAGCTTTACAGAGTAGACAATATACAGTAGTTACATGGAGATTGATTCAGGGGGCAGTTAAAGGTAAGGCTGGGTGGAAGACATCAGAAGAGGAGTGTGGGGAAGATAGTAGCAAGTAAAGGTAGAGCTGGACAGAAGGTCAGAGAGCTGCTCAGCGAGCTTTGTCTGGAAGGATAGGAGGAGGCTTAGAGGCAGGTACAGCTGCGTGTTGAGAGCAGGTGATTTCTAAGGCTAGTTTTAAAATAAGATAACGAGGCGGCATCAGTGATTCCGGCGGGGAGGGCGTTATACCAACAGGGGGCTCTGTAGGGGTAAGCCCTTTGACCTTGTGAGGTTCTCGCCCTCGGTATAACCAGTGCAGTTTTGTGGGATATACGGGTATGCACTGTAGGGTTTGCTCGGTGGATAGTGGTTGACAGACCCGGTGGGGATAGCCCAAGGAGGCAGGTTTGGTATTTGAGGCGCTCATCTAGGTTGAGTAGATTAGCCATGGTGTAAAGAAGGCAAGTGTGGGTTAGACTAGGAGCCCCAGTTATAAGCCTGCAGGCCTTGTTTAAGGTGAGGCGGATCTTGTGCAGGGCAGTCTGGTCTGCTGCACCATACACAGGTAAGCCATAGTCTACCAGAGATAGAACAGAGGATGTGACTGCAAGTCGGAGGGCATCCATGGGGAGGCAGTTTTTATGACGATAGAGGATACCCAGCCGAGTGTTAGAGGCTGAGGCAAGGGCAGAGATGTGGGCATGAAAAGAAAGGGCAGGGTCAAAGGTTATACCGAGGTATTTATAAGAGTGAACTAGCTCAATAGGGAGTTTAGAGGTGGAGTGGACTGCGAGAGAATAGTTACTGGATTTATTTTGAGGGTGGGCAAAGAGCATGGTTTTGGTTTTCTTTAGATTAATTACGAGTCTGTGCTCAGTAAACTAGGCTTCTGCGTCTTTGTAGAATTCTTGCAGAGAATCCTGAAGTGAGATGGGATTACAGTCAGAGGCAAAGAGTACAACATCATCTGTGTAAAGAAGGATTTTACCAGTACATTCACTGGGCAGGGAGTTGAGAAAAAGGGAAAAGAGGAAGGGGCCAAGAATGGAGCCCTGAGGGACTCTGGAGTGGATAGGGTAGGTGCTGGAAAGTTTCCCGTTGATTTTTACATGTTGTGAGCGGGCCAACAAGTAGCTGGAGCACCAGGAAACAGGCCCAGTGGCAAAGCCTAAGTGACTAAGGGTAACTAGCAAGAGGGGGTTGGAGGCAGTATTGAAAGCTTTTGATAAGTCAATGAACACTGCACCTGCTAGGGAGCCAGAGTCCAGTGAGGTGTGAAGAAAGTTAGAGAACTGCAGGAGGGCAGTATTAGTGCTGTGGCCTGCTCTGAAACCATGTTGTTCTGGGCAGAGGATGCTATATTTATCGAGGTATTCAGAGATTGGGGTGGCCACAATTTTTTCTAAGGCCTGAGAGAGAGGAGAGAGGATTGAGATAGGTCGATAATTGCTAGGGAGGGTCCTATCACCACCCTGGTGTATTGGGGTGACAGTAGCTATCTTCCAGGCAGAGGGGAATTGCCCTAGGCAGAGAGATTTGTTAAAGAGGCTGGTGATTGGTGAGATAACCAGATCCAGAACCTGATGGAGAAGACTGGGATCAAGGGAGTCATTGCCAATTGTGTTACTCTTTAAGACCTTGAGTAGGTAAGGTCTGACTTCCTGGGCAGTGACTCGGTGCAGGTAGAACAAGAGGCATGGGAGAATAGGGACAGACCTGGAGGGAGGGGGAGTGAAGAAATTATCTGGGAGCACTGGGCTAAGGTCTGTGAAAGATTTGTTGAGGTGGTTGGCAATAAGGACAGGGTCTGAGGAGACCGAACCATTAATGTTGATAAGCAAAGGTGGGGAGGAATGCGTGCCACCATTCAGCTGCTTAATGTTGTCCCAGAAGGTCCTAGTGTTCCCCCATGAGGAAGTGAGGGAGGCTTGATAGTGCTCAGCCTTTGCTTTGCGGATGGCCCATGTACATTTGTTACGGGCAGCAGCATAGGCCAGCCTGTCAACTGGGCAGCCTGTTTCCGTGGCAATGTGCCATAGATTGTCCCTGTGCTTAAGAAGTTGGCGCAGGGTGGGGGTAACCCAGGGGGCATGCCTTACTTTGGACCGGCATGCAGTTATGGGTGCAAATATGTCGCAAGCAGAGTTGAAGGTGTGGATAAAGAAGGTAAGGGCCGTGTCAATATCTGGGGCATTTAGTATAGGGGACCAGTCTATGAGGGCTAGGAGTTGCTTAAGGCCTTTCAGCCCACCAGGTCTAAGATGTCGCCGAAGGGTAGTTTGTGCTGTGGGTTTGGGCAAGGAGGTTGACCAATAGAAGAGAACAGGGGAGTGGTCACTAAGACAGTCTGGGAGGATTTGGATATTGCGGATGCGGTTAGGGCAGTTTGTGAGGACCACATCCAGGAGTGTGCTAGAGCCCATTCTAGGATTCACTCTGATGGGTTGGGAGACTAGTTGGGTTAGGCCTATGGCTGCAAAGCGCCACGGAGGAAGTGGATGAAGGCTAAGCCAATTGATGTTCAAGTCCCCCAAGGATTTGGTCGGAGGAGTGGGGTAGGGAGGTAAGATAATCAATTAGTAGGCCTAGTGCTTGTGCTTGATTTTTTGGAGGTATGTACACTGTAGTCAGGTAGATGGGACCCCTAGAGGGATCAGGAGATAGTTTTAGGGTTAGGGCCTGAGCCCTGAAGTCAAGGACAGGGGCTGGGAGGGCTAGTCCAACGAGAGGGTCTTTGACATGAATGGCACAGCCCCCACCTCGCCTACCAACACGGTCCTCCCAATAGAGGGAGTAGCCAGGGAGTGAGACCAGGGAGTCAGGGGTAGAGTCTGACAGCCAAGTTTCAACTACTGAGATAACGTCAGGTTTATGAACCGCAACCCAGCAATTGAGAGAGTAGAATTTTTTAAGGAGGCTACATATGTTCATGGAAGCAATATGAAGTCCGGTGGATTCCTTTGAGGAGCCTTTGCAAGCTGGACCAGGATTGGGATGTATGTTACCAGTCAGAAGCGAGAGCCGCTCTGGACAGAGGGTGGCAGAAGGAGAGTTTACACCGGGAATGATAGGAAGAGAAGGGGGGTTTCATAGCACAGGAGGTGGGTAGGGCAGCACAGGCTGGGAAGGCTTGAGTGATAAGATGCCTGAGGGAGCAAAGGGGGGAGGAAAGGTAGTGTCTAGATGGGGGTGAGGTGGAGAGAGCATATGGGGTGAGTGGAGGAGGAGGAAGGGGGTGGGGCAGTGGCATAGAAGGAGGGGAAGGCAGGAGGGCAGGTAGGAGCACTAGAGTAGTGAGGCTGAGGGTTTACAGGGACATTAGGGTTAGCGGAAGGCAATAGAAGGAGGAGAGAGAGAGAGGCAGGTAGGCAGGAGGTGTGCATGCATGATTGGTAAGGGTGTGAGAGCTGAAGTGAAGAAAAATGGGGGAAACTTAGATGATAGAGGGGAAGATGGTAGGGGCTGGATTTGGATGGGAGAGGTGAGAAGAGGGGTATGATATTACTACTGTGGTGATCTCTGATTTGCAGCGGGCTACCGGTGCTCAGCTGCAATGGTGTGCATGGCATCAGGGGTGGTGCAGTCATGGGTATGTGTGTATGTTCGTGGGGAAGTGACTATGGTGTGGGAGTAGCTATCAGTCAGTGTCTGTGGTGTGTGTGTTGTTTCCTGTGCACTGGATGACTGTGTGCAGTGGTCCATGGTGCATGCTCTGTGTCTATGGTGCACCTGTCAGCCCGTCCATGGCCTGTGCAGCTGACACCCTTGCATGTCTGTGACCTGCACAGTCTGCTGGCATGTCAGTGGTGGCTGTCCATGCAGGGCAGCCACTGTACCTGTCACAATGCTGGGTTGCCTCGTGTCACTGGTGTGGTGCATGTCTGCCTCAGGTGACACTGTGGCCTCCGCTGTTGTTGTCCCACCTCCATGCTGTGGCTTGTGTGTGTTGCAGGGGATGTTCACCACTGTCTGTGACTTGTGCTCCGGGCAAATGCTGGTGGCGTACAGGTCCACAGTGCCTGCTCAGGGTGGCTGGCACTCCTGTGCCATGGAGGACTGCTGGCCGTGTGTACATGGTTTCCATGGCCCCATGCTGGGGGCTTGGTTGCCCCGCTACTGTGTCCCTGTGTTGGTGTACCCTTGGGTATGGGTGGGAGTTTGTCCATGCACTGTGCTGCATCCGGTGTGATGCATGCTTCCATGCACCACTGTGGGTGTCTGCGCTGGCTGTTGTGGCCAGTGCTGGGTCGGGGTGTATCCTTGGGAGGGTGTGCAGGGTGCTGTACCACTGGTGGTGGGGCCCGGGGCATGCCCTGTCACATGTGGGGTACCTCGTGTGCTGACGCATGGTTGGTCTCTCAGCTGTACCTCAGGGGGGCTGTGTATGGTGGCACTGTGTATGCTGTCGTTGCATCGCTGTGTGCTGCCACCCACTGATGGGTGCTCATGGTGGGGCTGCCTTGCATGGTTCTGTGGTGCACAGGGTTGCATTGTCACAGTGGGGGTAGTGGCATGCATGGGGTATCCTGCACTGCTGGACACTGCTCCTGGGTAGGGTGTCTGGGGCTCATGGTGCAGGGTGTGCTCTGCATTGGGGGGATGGTGTGGCACGGGGTGGTCGGCCCTCCTTGTGTGCCGGTCACAGCTTGCCAGGGGGTGTGATGGGGCACCATGGCCCAGATGTGGGTAGGTTGCTTGTCTCCATGGGCCAGTGGTTATTCCAGCCCTTCCCCAGTTGTGCAGTGCATGGGGTGTGGGGGACAATGTCTGTTCTGCTGTGTGTTCCTCTGCCCATCTGTGGCATGGGTGGTGGGCCCCTGCATCCCTGGTTGTGCTGTTGCATTGCTGCCTTGCTGCTGGGGGCATCCCTGGTTGTGCTATGGTGCATCTGGACTGCTCAGCTGAACATCCCTTGTTGCGCTATGGCACATCAGATATGCTCAGCTTCCCCTCCCTAGTTGCGCTATGGCACAGGTGGTGCGATATTCAGTCGTCAGCTGTAGGCACATCTTGGCCAGAGCAGTATTTGAATATCATGCCTCTTGCGCATGGGTGCAATGGACTTGCGCTTGCTCCTGCTGTTGCACACTTTTTGGGAGCAGTTTGAATATCTGGGCCATTGTGTACTACCAGCAACAGTAAGTGAAATATGCAATTTTTTAATGCTTTCATTTTTGTTTCTGTTTTTTTTTGGGGGTAAATTGTGATTAAAGTGTATCTCTAATCATGTTTTTCTCCTGTTTTTTTTTTTTTGGTATACAGGTATTTTACCACCAGGGTGATGAACTCTTGGTAGCACATCGGGTATGAACAGCAAAGGTAAGTAAGGTATTTAATCTGTTAATTGTTTTCTTTCTGTTTTGAGGTGTGGGGTGGGGTCTTATTAAAATAGAACAGGGAGACTACCTGGATGTGTGTAGGCCATTTTGGAAAAGCACTGCATTTCATTATGTCTCCCTCACAGGTAGCATCCAACCAAAAGACCTTTATGGGGGTAGCACATCATAGGCTGAATGGGCATCATGCTAGAGTGCCATCCTCACAGCTGTACCTCTCAGCTCCGAAGATAAGATGTAAATGTGTATGTTGACCTGTTGAAGTTACAGTGTTATCCTGTGGGCTTAATTATGTCTAATTGCTTGCTTTTCTTAATGGCCACAATTATTTAAGGCTCTGGCATATGGTATTCTTGTAGTGGCCACTGAGTCCTTTCATACCATATATAGATTGTTACTTAGCTCCAGATATTGCCAGAATTATGGCCTGTTGAAGTTACAGTGTTATTCTATAGGCCTAATGATGTCTTATTGCTTGCTTTTCTTTATGGCCACAGTTATTTAAGGCTTTTGCATATGGCATTCTGGTAGTGGCCACTGTGACCTTTCTGACCACATATAGATTGTTACTTAACTCCAAATATTGACAGAGTTATGGTGTCTTATACTTCTAGTGTTATCCTATGGGAAACTGCATGCCCATGATGAACTCCTTTCCTCTGCATCCTCCTCCTGAAGCATCAGCATCAGAAGACATCTTCTGGCACCACTGTACAAGGCAAAATGCTGTGACCTCTATATTTGCCTCCTGAAGTACCAGCAGCACAAGACAGCCTCAAGCACCCATGCACAAGCCAAAGTGCTGTGACCTATTCATCCTACTCCAGAAGCATCAGCAGCAGAAGACAGCCTCTGGCACCACTGTACAAGGCAAAGTGTCGTTACCTTTGAATCCTCCTCCTCAAGCACCAGCAGCACAAGATAGCCTCTGGCACAAATGGGCAAGCCAAATTGCCATGACCACTGCATCCTCCTCCTCCTCCTGAAGCACCAGCAGCACAAGACAGCCTCCGGCACCAGTGTGTACAAGCCAAAGATCCATGACCTCTGAATCCTCCCCCTGAAGCACCAGTGGCAGAAAACAGCCTCTGGCACCAGTGTACAAGCCAAAGTGCCATAACCTCTTCATCCTTCTCCTGAAACACTAGTGGCAGAAGTCAGCTGCTGGCACCAGTGTACAAGCCAGAGTGGCTAGATCTCTTCATCCTTCTCCTGAAGCACCAGCAGTAAAAGATGCCTCTGGCACCAGTGTACAAGCTAAAGTGCCATTACCTCTTTATCCTCCTTGTAAAGCACCAGTGGCAGAAGACAGCCTCTGGCACCAGTGTACAAGGCAAAGTACCATTACCTCTCATCCTCCCCCTCCTGAAGCCATTTTAAGGAATATATAGCAATTCTCCATTAAGGCCAATTCTATACCTGAATACCGAATACCTGGGACCTGAATACAGAATATTCAACTGAATATTCAGGAAATGGTAG
Source organism: Neoceratodus forsteri (assembly GCA_016271365.2). NCBI lineage: Eukaryota > Metazoa > Chordata > Ceratodontiformes > Ceratodontidae > Neoceratodus > Neoceratodus forsteri. The sequence continues at coordinate 389,903,534 of CM057452.1, forward strand.
TCACACAGCCCTAATTTTTAATTCTTGTTCTGTTACATTCCAGTTTATTAATATGTCATAGATACATAGATACATAGACAGTGTTGGCAGATAAGGGCCTATGGCCCACTAGTCTGCCTATTTGAGCTTGTAAGTTCAGTTTGTTTTCCTAGAAGTCTGTTTCCCCTTACCCCTGACCTCTAGAATTCCTTTATGTCTATCCCATGCATTCTTAAATCCCATGATTGTTTCAGCCCCCACCACTTCCTCTGGCAGGGTGTTCCACTTGTCCACCACCCGTTCTGTGAAGAAATTCTTTCTCACATTTCCTCTGAATCGTCCTCCCTCCAACTTCATCCCATGACCTCTAGTCCTGGAACATCTTTTTCGCTTAAAAATAGTGTTTTTCTGCACCCTGTTCCTCCCTGTAAGATACTTGTATGTCTCTATCATATCCCCTCCCTCCTCTCTCCTCCAGGGAGTACATGTTCAGTTCCTTCAACCTGTCTTCATAGGACTTGTGATGCAATCCATGCACCATCTTTGTTGCCCTCCTCTGAACCTTCTCTACCCTGTCTGTTCCTTACATAGGTATGGTCTCCAGAACTGTACACTGTACTCCAGGTGGGGCCTCACAAGTGTCTTGTATAGTGGAATTATGACCTTCCTTTTCCTGCTGGTGATGCCCTGCCTATACATCCCAGCATCCTATTTTCTGTACCTGCTGCCTTGTCACACTGTTTCCCTACCTTGAGGTCATCAGAGATGACAACCCCAAGATCCCTTTCCTGCTTGGTGCATGCTATATCCTCACCCCAACTGATATATTGTGCCAGGTTTTTGTGCCCCATATGCATTATCTTGCACTTCTTTGCATTGAATTTCAACTGCCAAACCCTGACCATTCTTCAAGTTTCTGCAGGTCGCTTCTCATTCTGTCTACACCCTCTGGTGTGTCTACTCTGTTACAGAGCTTTGTGTCATCAGCCAACAGTGAAATTCTGCCTTCTAGATCCCTGCAATGTCACTGATGAAGATGTTGAATAGGACCGGTCCCAGCACTGATCCCTGTGGTACCCCACTGGTCACTCTTCCTCTGTGGAGTGACAGCCATTAACCACCACCCTCTGTGTCCTACCACCCAGCCAGTTACCTACCCACCACACTACTGTCCTGCCCACACCCATATTCCCCAGTTTGTGTAATAGTCTCTATGTGGCACAGTGTCAAAGGCCTTGCTGAAGTCCAGATAGGCCATGTCCACTGCCCTCCCTGATCCACCTCCCTAGTCACCCAGTCAAAAATTCAATGAGGTTGGTCTGACATGACTCCCCTGGTGGAACCATGCTGCCTTGGGTCCTGTAGTCCATTGACAACCAGATGTTCCACCAATCTCCTTCAGTAGTGCTTCCATGATCTTCCCCACTACCGAGGTGTGAGGCTGACTGGTCTGTAGTTCCCTGCTTCCTCTTTGTTCCCACTTTTGTATAAGGGGACTACATCTGCTGTCCTCCAGTCTTTGGGTACCTCCCCTGTTTCCAGTGATCGGCTAAACAGGATAGCCAGAGGTTCAGCCACCACCTCTCTTAGTTCTTTAAGGACCCTGGGGTGCACCCCATCTGGCCCAATGTCATCAATGAAATGCTTGTACAGTAACAACCTTGATGTGTATATGTTATTTTCAGATTGTATATACATCTCTTGAAATGTAGTCATGTAAAGATTCGCATGTGTTGGTGATAAAGTAGCCCCTGTAGCAGTGCCCATTCTTTGAAGGAATTGTTGGTCTTCAAAATCAAACTGATTGTTATCAAGTGCAAATTTTGTCAACTTCAATAGAAAGTTTTTTTCTGGTTCATTTTTTTCCTTTTGTGATAAAAATGTTCAAGTGCCAACATCCCAACTTCATGAGGTATATTTATATAAAGACTATTCACATCTAATGTCACCAAAAAGTTTCTTCCAAACTATTTCCAGTAGAATTCAAAATTTGAATTATTTGGATGCAATGCTTGCTATCTTTTAAGTATGATCATATTTTCGGTACCAAATTTTTAGAGTAATAGTTAACATATATCGACAGTGGCTCTGTAATCGATGCAATGCCAGATATAATGGGTCTTCCTGGCGGTTCAGTTAAGTTCTTATGGATTTTTAGAAGACAATAAAACAAGGGAATTCTGGGCTTTTTGTTTATCAGTTCTTGTTCCATCCATTGTTCAATTATTCTTCTGTATATGGCCTCTGTCACAATTTTGGTGATTTCTTCTTTCAATTCAAATATTGGAATTCTTCGTACCTTTTCATATATCTGGGGATCATTAAGTTGTTTTAAGCATTCTTCTCAATAATTACTTTGATCTTGAATAACAATCCCCCCTCCCTTGTCAGCAGGTTTTATTATAATGGTTTTATCTCTGCTTAAAGTATCAAGAGCTTCTTTTTCTTCTTTGGTTGTATTGTAATTAGGTCTTGTTCTTTCACTTTCTTCCATTATTTTTTCAATGTCTCCATTAACTTTCTCTATATATGTAGTATTATAAGGTGGAGTATATCCTATATGGTCAACATTGGATCATGTACCCAGGGCATGCTTTAAAAGATATATCTCTTGGTTCTTTTGTACCAAAAAAATTTTTGTCTAATTTTACAAAAAAATTGTTTGAGGTCTAGTTTTAACTTAAATTGGTTTAGTTTCTCTGTCAGAATAAATGAAAGTCCTTTATTTAAAACATTCACTTCAGTTGTGGTTAACTGTCTTTGGGATAAATTAAACATGGTTTATTCTGTGTTCTGGACCTCGATTCATGGACCTTGTCCCTTTCTTTTTCTTCCCCTCATGTGTCTTTTTCTTTTTTTTCTTCTTACACCTGATATCCCAGGGCCCTCAGAATCCATGTGAAAAACCCTGTCTTCTTGTCTTTTTTTTTTTGCCGCTCAAATCTTTGGGGATCATAATATTACTGATCATAACAATCCAACCTCTCTCTATAGGGAGCCCTTCTATAACATCTATTAAAACTGGAATGTCTGTAGCATCTTGAGTAAAATCTGCTCTGATTGTTACCTCTTACAGGCTTTCGTTCTATACTTCCTGAGTCTGATGTACCTGATAATGTAGCTGTATAATCCAAATTATATATACTTGTCTGATATTCAGATTTCTTCCATGTGTAATCCTTCTCATCCTTATAATCATTGATGTTCCTTTTAAATTTACTTATTTTCATACTCTGTTTATGATTATCATAATCTATCAATGAACCAACAAGAGGTAGTGGATATTTTTGTTGAGAACATATAAGAAAAGATGTGGACTTAATGAAAATCTAATTTGGACTACATTTGAATAAATGAAAGAATATCAACTGAAATCAGTAGTAATTGGAAATTTTAAAATTCCAAGAAATGGACTGCTTAATGTTTTCCCTTTATCTTTCCTCTCTCCCCTCTCCCTCCTTCCTTCCTTCTCCCTCCCCTACCCTCATCCTCTCCCCCTTCTTCCCCTCTCCCTCATTATAGTTCCAGATTGAACTATACATGCTGTCTAGCTAAAAATAAAAAATGAGATATTAACATTTTTAACATTAAGATATCAAAAACCTAAAAGTATTTTGAACTCTTAATTTGCCTTTGCCCCTTACTGGTTAATCCAATAAGTTTTGACATGGATGAAACTCTGAAACACATTAATACTGAGATAACTATACACAAGAATACCATTGAATGTCCTATTTATTTATGTTTCTGGAGTTATATCCAAAATTAAAAAGTATTTGTTTATTTGACGTTGAGCAAGGGAGTCTGACCTCTCCATAGAAATAAGACAACATGTGAAGGGTTATATATATATATATATATATATATATATATATATATATTCCCTGTGACAGAAATTATTTCTGGATTACCCAATACTGAATAGGAATGGGACAGTAAAGAATGAAAACAGAAAGTAAAGAATGTAAAATAATGATTCAAAATGATAAAACTAATCCCCCATGGTGCCTTATCTAGTGGGATTTCCCCACCTTGTCTATTTGATTAATTCAGAAATGCCAATCCCTGTTTGTTTTAGGTTTCCTAGTAAAAATACTCTAACAAAAGTAAAAAATGAACTGGTGTGGCTGTTGGAGTTTTACTACTTCTTTGGAGAAATGTCCGATCTTCATTGAGAAAAGGATGGTTTGAAAAACCGTGTAGAGAAGGAGGATCTCTCATTAACAGGCGCTCGCCTTTGAGGTATTTCTTTATAGATTGGGCCACCCAGGGTGATATCACTTGGTGACATAAACATGCCCCCAGACATGTTCACCCTGCAGCCCAGACCATTCTTTACCCTTTGATAAATAATGAATACTTGCAGCTCAGAGCAGTGTCTAACCTAATGGCAGTGGGTATAAAAAATGGGCATCCTGATAGCAATTAAAGTAGAAGGATACTCACAAGGAGGTAAACACAGAATTTTTCCTTTCAGCTGCAAACATATGTTAAAACCAAGTGACATTTCATTCATCAGACGAATTACTGGAGATAAAAGTACATTTGCATTCCATTTTTGTTTGCAGGCAGGTCCACAATTTGGAATGCCTATCTAAGTGAAGTACTAGAGAGAAGAACTCTGGATTGAGAGGTATAAATATATAAAAAGAGTTTAAAATGAGCTTTTTTCACCCAAAACTAAAATAAGTAAATATAAAAATCTTAAAAAATATTTAAAAGATTTACAAGTAAGTATTTTTCCTCGTGTAGGATATCCAGAATCAGTTCACCCCCAACCCCACCTATCCCGTATGGAAGTTTTGTACAGCAGAAGCAAGTTATATGATTTTTATATTTAAAAACAAAAGTAACAAGTTAACATGCAGGTTTGTTCCACCTGCCATTGTATTATATTTTATTTATTTTGTGAGCTGAAATTATATCTTTAAATAGAAAATGTGGTTAGAGACTAGGGGCCAGATATTCAAAGCTTTGCGCCGGGCAAAAACCATTTGCTCAGGTTTAGCGTGGGATTAGCGCGGGTCTGCTATATTCAAAATGCCAAATAGCGCGGGCAGACTGCATTAGTGCCGGGCAAAATTATAATGTATGCAAGGGGCAAACTGACATGAATACAGGTGCAATGCTATATTCAGCGGCTAGCGCCAAGCTAAGTGGTTTAGCACAACCTAGCGTGACACTTAGCGCAGTGCACATTACCGCCCAGGAAAAAGCTCGTCTTAATCCTGGGCAAGCAGCCTTGTGTGACACTGTGGCTTTGCACGGTGTTTGCGTGTGTTTAGCATGGGTTTAGCGTGACCCTAACAAATAAATATGACACATAGATAAAGCCAAACATAGAGGAAGCATGCTGCTAACTGATGGCATCACAATGATGCCATCATCTGCCACCAGTCCCAGCCATGCCAGGCAGTAAGTGGTGACCCTGCCACCAGTGGACAGCATGACAGTGTGGCCATACAGCACACACCTGCGGACCACACTGCCGTGGACACCAACAGATGCCAGCACACACATGCAGCACTGTGGGCATGGAGGATGTTGAGGGGAGCATGAATGGGTGGTGAGGCTGTGCTACAGACCAGGTGTGGCCACAAGGCTGGGACACATTATGCAGTGTACATGGGCCAGTATTGGGAATACCCCAACACCAGTGTGCCTTTCAGATGATATATCCCCCCACCCCGGCCACATACCTCACAGTTGTACAACTGCCATAGCACACAAAACCAGGAATGTACATGTCACTGTGAGCATCCATGCCACAGGTGCAGCATCTGTGGGTCACACAACAGCGTAACAGTAATGTCCAGTGTCAGTAAACATCCGCAGGTTGGGCCTCTCACTGTGTATAGTGCAGTCCTCATCACTGCCCTACACACCATAGGCATTGCTGTGTCCACACACTACTGGCCCCCCTTGCTACTGTAGTTGCTGCTGTGCACTGTAGCATGCCCTACAGTGTGACAGTTTCATGCAGCACCACCACCACCTGTGCCTATGCTGTCGTGTCCCCTGGGGTACAATATGCTATGCTATGCTGTACTGTTTACGTGTAGCCTGCAGCTATCATCATGCACTGCCAGACCGACCTACAGGTGGAGCTGCGGTTGGACCTGGTCAGCTCCTGTACTTCCAGACTGACCTACAGGTGGCTCTGTAGGACCCTGCAGTAACACTGGGAAAACTGCATGCAAATCAGGGTATAATGAGATGCTAATCTGGTTGTTTGCCCAGAGACTAGCTAAGTAGGCTCATTTGCATGGCACTTTTGAATATGGCACATTTTAGCTCCGGGCAAACGTGTTTGCTCCGGGCTAACTGCTTAGCTCTGCACTAAGCGCAGCGCTAATGGTACGGGGAATATTATACACTTTTGATCACTGTTCTTTCACATCTGCTGCTTCCTGCAGCTGTACTGAGTCCATGCATTTGCTGGCACACACATTGGCCACGTAGTTTGTCTGTACCTGCCCTCACATTGCTGTGTACTGTGTTGTTGTTGTGGTTTGCACTTCCTGGTTGCTTTATTCAGTGCTGTGTTATTCCAGGGCAATGTTTGCCCTGCACTCCCAGCCCAGTTTGCATGGCCTCATTACCATGCTATATTCGGAAGCTGTTTGCCCTGGGCTATTCCATTTGAATATAGCTTGCTCTGTGCTCCGGGCTAAGTTTGCCTGCCGGGAAGTGCTAATTTTGCCCCGGGGCAAAGTTTTGAATATCTGGCCCTAGTAGTGATATAAACTTTATTTGTTTCTTATTTGTTTATAGAAGAATCTGTTGTGGAACAAATTAATTTAAAATAAAAATTATAATAAGAAGAACATATCAAGTATAAGAATACAGAATAAAGCTCATTAGTCTGAAAAGAAGAAAAGAGATGATTGAAATGTAAAAGCAGCATGGAATAATAAAAGCAAAGAGTTTTTGACAAAACTATGTTTGGATTTTGGGTTGAGAGAGAGAGAATTTGAGTGGCTTTTGGATTTCTCTTTCCGGAAATCTCTCCCTCCACATTCATATTTTTTCGGATCCCTGCTAGAAATAATAAAATAATATGGAACCCTGGGAGACATATGGTGGAACTGTGGGTGAGACATAGCAGCTGTCCATTCCTTGTCACATTGCATTTCCAATGGAGTGTGGGCGTACCTGCTATGCCCCTATCCAACCCCCTAATTACCACTCATGCACATTTGTCACATGATGACCCACTCCTCGCCACTGTGCCTGTAAAAAGCAGCAGAAGGTTAGGATCAAAATGTCAGGATGACACACCAATACTGTCACCCCTATGTATTATGTTGCACATCGCATACTATGAAGTCATGATAGTTGGAGGACACCTCACAACAGTGCCAAAAATGATTCACAATATTATGGAACCATTTCAGCAAAATTGTATACCCTGGCTGCATTCCTGCCTACAGTAGGACAGAAGAAAAAAACATTCAATGACTGAAGTTGTCAATAGGCTCACAACAATAATAAGTGTCAGGGTGCTTAATTGGTAATCATGACTCAAAAAACTGGCTCACAGCACAAATCCTCTTGCTAAGATTCTTTGCACCATGCCACATGTCATATGAATGTTTAATTCATGGGTAAAAATTCCTTAGAAGGAGAAGACATCAAGTGAGGAGAAAATCCACAACATGGCCACATGTAGAACTATAGTGAATTGTCAATACTCACGCATCAAACATGAAATTTGCGAATGTGCATCCGTGACCACCTCATTCATTGCGATGCTGCGGTCAAGTAGATTGTTCAATGCACACTGAACAGCTAACTTCTCCCTATTGGTGGACTTGAGTACTGTCTTACACTTGTCTACCATGTGAACAGAAAGTATTTCCTTGGCGTCATAGTCCATGCATGTGTACGACGTGCAGTACTGTGTGCAATGTCCAGGACTATCCATGTGACTGTCACCTTAGAGAATGTAAGTTCAAGGATACATAAATGATGAGAAAACATTGTTTAAAGACTAACAACAATATACAGGCACTACCACTGAGTGTTTCATTTATGCCAACACAGCACTCTAACCACAATGCTTGTTGCCATACCCATTATCATTACTTTCTTGCCACACCGTTCATTGCACAGCTTTGACTGCATTGAATCCCACACGCTTTCAATGATCGGCACAATATATAGTCTTTGGAACTGAAAAAAGGATGATTCACTGATCATTGCAAGCTTCAAAAGTCGGTAAGTGCATAAGTGCAATCTTGCCATACTTATTGCCTGACAGTATGTTATAGTTGACAAGTATCAAATCCCCTGCATTGAATCCATGCTTTAGTTGTGGCTGACTGGTCTATTTGAATTCAGTGTGATTGTTGGCATAAATCTGTTACAAAGAGAGGGACATGATCAGTAGTCATCCCAATAGTTATATATGTCTGAGCAATGCTAAGTTTCTGAATGTAACAGAAGTCATGTAACAGTATACTATTATTTTTGATAGCTGAACTAATAACATAGCTATTAATTAACAAACCACTATGAACTGCCTATTTGCCAATAGCACCTGATAATGATGACAATAATCCATATGTTGTGTGTCAAGTAACATACAAGAAACATGAATTTGACAATTGACTAGCATATTAATAAAAAACACCTGTTCATAGTTTAGCTGTCAATTAGATTGTGTACTCTTCTTTAACTTCTCTTACCCATGCCAGAGTCAAACAACTAGCACTGGTGCATGAAACGATATCCACTTCACAACCGCACATGCAACACATATGGAAGCAGGACTGTTTTGCCAATGTCATTATATTCTCCAAAAAAAACACAAATAATTCTGGTCAATGATCAAGCGTGACTGTTTATTGTTATCCTCACTGGCCTCATGGTTGAGTTTCATCGGATCCACACTTTCACAGTGCTCTTTCTCATCTGCTTCATATGACAGTCCCAAAACATCAACAGCAATGGATCCATCTGGTAGCTGTGGCACACTGTGTCAGTACATAGAAAACCATGACACAGACTGTGACTGCAAGCACATAGTGATACAAAATATCGATTTTTGGCTATTTTTGGATACACATAGTACATAGACAACAGTTCAATACACAGTATGCAAACAAAAGTAAAGGCATAGGCAAGTAAACATTAAGCTTTGAGAAACTATTGGTTTACTGTGGAATTAAACCACTGTTGGGGGTTTAGGGCACATGAGGCCACAGGCCAAGTGCTTGCAACAACCCATACTTGGATTAATTCCACAGTAGACCCATCCTTACTAGTGGTGCAATTCTCTTGTAACATGGCAATGCTATTATTGATAATGTTATGTGAGTAACAAAATAGAGAGAAAGTGATTTTGTTTTTCAGTTGTTCATGCTGTGCAGTGAAACACGGATAGAAACATAGACTTTGATGGCAGATAAGGACCACTTGGCCCACCCAGTCTGCCCATTTCCCTACCTAGAGGATAAGCTGCAGATCCTATTTAACCAACAGCCTATTTCTTCCTACCCCCAACAAAAATTGCCTTATGTCTGTCCCATGCATTCTTGAATTCTCCCACAGTTTTAGACCCCACAACCTCCTCAGGAAGGCTGTTCCATTCATCCACTACCCTCTCTGTGAAATAATACTTCCTCACATTGCCCCTGAACCGCCCCCCCCTCTATCTTTAAATTGTGTCCCCTTGTTCTTGCACGTCTCTTTTTCTGAAAGATGCTACCCTCTTGGACTTTGTTGATTCCACTGAGGTACTGAAACATTTCTATCATGTCCCCCCCTTTCCTCAAGGGTATACATATTAAGCTCCTTTAGTCTCTCTTCATATGGCTTCTTTTGCAGACCCTGCACCATTTTAGTTGCCCTCCTCTGAACTGCCTCCATCCTGTCTATGTTCTTGCGGAGATGGGGTCTCCAGAACTGGACACAGTACTCCAGATGGGGTCTCACCAACTGTCTGTTCAGGGAGATAACAACTTCCTGTTTTCTGCTGGCGATGCCTCTCCCTATACATCCCAATATCCCACCAGCCTTCCCTACTGCCTTCTCACATTGCTTGCCAGCCTTAAGGTCATCTGATATGATTACCCCCAGGTCCCTTTCATTTTTGTTGTTGTTACTACCTCCCCTCCCATTGAGTAATCTTCCCCTGGGTTTTTGTTTCCCAGGTGCATTATTTTGCACTTCTTTGCATTGAATCCAAGCTGCCATACTTCTGACCATTCCTCCAACCTTGCCAAGTCCCTTCTCATCCTTTCCACGCCTCCTTGTGTATCAACCCTGTTGCAGATCTTTGTGTCATCTGCAAAGAGGCATACTTTTCCTTCCAGTCCCTCTGCAATGTCACTTATAAAGACATTAAAAAGGACTGGACCCAGTACTGAACAATGCGGTACCCCACTAGTAACCCCTCTTTCTTCAGAGTGGACTCCATTTACAAATACTTTCTGTGTCTTGTTGTCCAGCCAATGTTTTACCCAGGCTACCACCCTGGGACCCACTCCCAGGCTGGTTAATTTGACTATTAATCTTTTGTGTGGGACTGTGTCAAATGCCTTGCTAAAGTCTAGGTAGGCCATGTCCACAGCCCCTCCCTGGTCTATTACTTTGGTCACCCAGACAAAGAAATCAATTAGATTAATCTGACATGACCTTACCACTGTGAACCCATGCTGCCTTGGGTCCTGTGCCCCACTGGCCTCTAGGTACTCAACAATTCTTTCCTTCAGAAGTGATTCCATCACTTTCCCTACCACAGAGGTCAAACTGACAGGTCTGTAGTTTCCTGCCTCTGTCTTGGTCCCACTTTTGTGAAGGGGAATCACATCTGCCTTCCTCTAGTCCTCAGGTACCACACCATCTTCCCCTGATTTGTTAAAAAGTGTAGTCAGTGGTGTCACTATTTCTCTGCTTAATTCTTTTAGAATTATGGGGTGAATTCCATCTGGCCCCATTGCCTTGTCCACCTTCAGTTTTAGGAGTCCTTTCTTCTGTGAAAGGACTGGGATTGCCCCCCCCCCCATCCAGAGTGCTTCTGTTAATTGGATTAGGCACCTCCCCCACCTCCTTTTTTGTGAATACTGAACAGAAGTATTCCTTCAGTATCCCGGCTTTTTTGTAACTTTCTCTGTTTACCCCAGCACTTCTCCCTATCAACATCTCTATGGTGGTGTCTACCTCACTTAGTACCCTGATTTTTTGGGGGGAGGCTAGGATTTCTCTGCTACTGTCCAGTGCCTCCCCCCTTGGCTAGTTTAAATGCTTGCCAATGAATCATTTAAACCTATCACCTAGTATCCTGGTTCCCCTCCAGGACAGATGCAGACCATCACGCCAGTATAGGCCTGCATCCCTCCAGGTGGACCCCCAGTCCCCAATGAAGCCAAATCCCTAAGCTCTGCACCAGTTTTTCAACCACTGATTGAATCCCATGGTGTGGAGCACCCTAGCCTCACCTGTGCCATAGAGATACAGCACCTCCGAGAAGGTTACCATGCGTGCTACTTGTCTAAGGCCCCTTCCCATCTCCACAAATGTTTCTTGCATTGCTCTGATCTCTTTCTTAGCCAGGTCATTTGTCCCTAGGTGGACAATGACATCAAGTTCCCTTCCCTGTGCAGCTGCTCCCACGATCCTGAGGATTCGCTCCCTGTCCCTCCAAGCCATGCGCCAGTAAGGCACCTTACCTCCCTCTCCCCTTCCTCCCCCAGTTCTACCTTTCTAACAATAGAGTCCCCCACCAGGAGTTGTTTCCTTCCCCTGTGGGGTTCCATGCCATCCTCCTGTGGGTCTCCTTTGTGGAGGTTCCCAGCATCCTCCTTGGTCTCCACTGTGGGTGCCTCCATAGAGGAGTCATACTTTTCCAGAACGGCATAGAAATTGTGGAGAGGTACAACTGGAGGGATGTGCCTCTTTTCCACTACCCTCACCCTCCCTGAGCCCACTGTGGTCCAACAGCTCCTCTTTCTTGGCAACCTCTGAGGCAATGGCAGTGACCCTGGTGGTCCCTGGGTGGGAGAGGAGGTCTCACAAATCCTGGCCAACTCAGCATGGAGATGAGCAACCTCCTCCCTCAGCCCAGAGAGGTGCCTGCAGATGGGACAACACCGCATCCTCCAGAATATCTCCTGGAAGACTGCTGCGCCACTGCCACTGCACTGCACCACTCCCATCATGTCTTATTTCTGGCCCCCTAATTGTTGTTTGGAAAACTTACTCTTTCCTCTGTTTGTTTATTTCTTTTTTTTTTCTTCTGTCCCTACTTACACCTCTGTGCCCTTTTAGCTCCTGATCTTCCTGTTCTGAGACAAGAAGTTCCTGTATTTCTCTGTATTCTCCTTACTTGCTCAAAGTCAGGGCTCCTGCAGCTAGGGGGTGATGGAGAGCTACTCTTGCCCTTTTAGGATAGTGAATCTTTGGTGGCTCTGTGATCACTCACTTCCTGCTCCCAAACAGGAAGTTCCTGTTGTCAGTTAAATCCTGTGCCTATAAAAGTAGAACTGCCTTTGGATGGGGGGGGGGGAGGTGGAGGGGGGAAGGAGAGCAATATAGTCTAAGTAGAGAAGTTTAGTTATACCAGCAGGTCCTTCCTCCTGGTGCTCTTTAATACACCTCTTAGAATTATCACGGCTGTTATTATGCTTCTGTAAACACACGTTTTATTCAAAGCACAAAGGGTTTCTACTGTGCTCGCTAATGTTGCTGTAGCAATCATGCTGTGCTGCATTGTAGGAAGGATGACATCCCAAATGTCACATTTTAATACAGCCTAGTACTGTAAGCAAGTAGCATCAGTTGGCCGATCGGCCATTTCTAATTTATAAACCTAGATCGTACTGTTTAACTTGGCAACAAACTTTTTAAAATGGACTACAGCAGTATCTTATTCATAACAAAGGCATGTCTAAGACACAACCAAACAGGCAAAACAGAGCATTGAACTGCTCCATTTTAGTTTTCCTTTGTACATGATGGGTGGGTGGGTGTGAAACACTACTGCTGCTCTTTAATTTTGTGGCTTACAACAGTACTGCATGAGCAACCAAGGTCTACTTGGATATTGGACCATAGTTGCTCTGTGTCCACCTGTTGCAGTTCTACCAATAGTAATGCTACATTTCACTTTCTGGTTTACTGCTGCCATGTTACAAAACATATACATATTTATTTATTTTTTATTTTATTTATTGAAATCTCAGAATTACAACCTTTGAGTAGGCATTCATTTACCAAGGTTCCACATCAAACAAAGCAGGTTTACAATTACACAGAGACAGGTTACAGCCAGTACTGCTTTGCAGCATAAGAAGATTACAATAGGTTACAGTATTAGGTAAGTAAGATACAAGGCAGTAATAAAGTTTAGGCACAACAGGAGTGCTATAGTGTAGGGTAGAAGAAACATTGGAGATGGTAGGAAGCCAGGTCATTGGAGCAGATAACCATTGCCTGGGTACCTTTATCAGGTTGCATACCGGGGTATGGGGGAGGGAAGAAAAGTGAGGGAGAGGGAGGGAGGAGGAAGAGGGAAGGGGTAGGAAAGGAGTGAGGTGAGGGAAGAGGAATTGGGGAGGGGGTTTCTGGGAGAATAAGGATAGGGATTGGTGGGTCACAGTGAGGGGTAAGATGAGGGATAAGTAGCAGCTTGGGTAAACGTAAAATGTGCAAGATTAACAGGGGAGTCACAGGAGGTGGGGGCAGGTCATTAAAAACAGATGCACTTCATTTGGCTTGTTAGGTGCGACCAAAGTTTAGGTTTGAAAAGAGATTTCATCTCTCTCTCCTGGATTTATCTGCCTTGATGCTAAGAGACAACTTCAGAAACACACAGGACAGAAGGACATTGGAATTTAAATATATAAAACAATTTAAATCTAACATTTCTGGACTGAATCAGGACATCGGTTTCATGATGCACTATGGTAAACTGTAATTCTTTTTTATTGTGTACTATATCATGTCTCTATTCATCACACTTTGGTTCTGTATCTTTCTGACTATTATATTTTTTCCTCTGAGTTCTGCCTGTTCTGTTTTTTAACCTATACCTTACATCCTCCCTGCCTCTCCTATTAACTCCTGAGCTCAGTCCCACCTACTCCTTTTTGTTTTCACACCTCTGTTTATCTATGTCTTTGTTCTTTTGTTTCTGATAATTTCTTGATTTCCCTGCATCTATTAGGCATCTCCTGTTCATTCTACTCTTTCAGCCAGCCTTTGATATCAGATCCAGTCTGCATGCTTTTGTCTTCCCTTTAGCTTCCTTTGATCTCCTACTGACCTGCTCCTACTATGCCCCCCTCTCCATTTCTTCTCATGTTTTAATTTTTGGCATCTTAGACTTTCATCTCTAGTCCACTTTATCACCTTCCTACTTCACTTCCTGATTTTTAATTGCTCCACAGTGGATATAAATACTGCTTGTTGCTCAGTTTTGCTATTCTCCTGAAGAAGGGACCTGTGTGGCCCCGAAAGCTTGTGTATAATTCCATCTTTGTACAAGACACTTGTTGGTCCAATAAAGGGTATCAAACCTTCCATCTTCTCCCGGTTTGAAAAGATAAATTTTTTGTTCAGTGTGTAGCTCAGGGGTAGGGAGTTTATCTGGAGAGGAGCACAACAGGCAAAGGATCTATGTCCTTGCGAGGTGCATCGGTGAGGCATCTTGTATAGTTTGCTATTTGTTGCCCTGGTTTATCTTACAGATTCTGGGGGGCAGACCATAGAATGAATGTTGGGGGGCATGAGGCAAAGGTCAGCTTTTTTGGCCAGAAGGCAAATCGGATACTGAGTTCTCCACTTGAGGTCAAGCCAGCCTTATTGGGAGTATAGATGACAAGTGTGGGTCAGACGAGGTGCACTTTGGACTAACCTGCAGGCTTTATTCAGGATAGTTTCAATGTGTTTGAGAGTACTGTCTGAGGCTGCACTGTAACTAGCAAATCCATAATCTATTACGGGAAGGACTGAACTTGTCACTGCTAGTTTAAGGGCTGCTTCATTTAGACAGTGACAGTGTCTGTAGAGCTGACCTAGCTTGTGATTTGCAGATCTGGCAACTAGGTCTATATGAGTAGAGTAGGAGAGGGAGGTGTCTAGGGTGACACCAAGGTATTTAAAGTTATGTACCACCTCGAGTTCATTATTCATGTTCCTAATAGTTATTGATGACGATTTATGAAGATTGTGGGTTGAGGCAAAGAGCATTATTTTTGTTTTTTTGTAGTTTAAGAGTAGCTTTGCATTTTGGAACCAGTCTTCTACGTTTTTGAAGCCATACTGTTGCTGCTGTTCTAGTATGGCGGGGTCGGGGTGACTGGTGTAAAGAACAGTGTCAAATGAAATAGAGAAGTATTTTATGTTGACATGGAAGGGGGAGTTGATTTAGGATTAGGCTAAACAGTAATGGACCTAAAATGGAGCCTTGGGGAACTCCAGTGTTCACAGGCAGAGTGTTGGACAAGGTGTTGGCAATTTTTACCTTCTGATCACTTCCTGAGAGGTAGCTTCTGAACCAACCCAGCGATGCTGGGGATAACCCTGTGGAACATAGTTGTCCCAGTAGGAGCTCATGGTTGACTTTGTCAAAGGTCTTGGTGAGGTCAATGAAGGTGGCTCCCACCAAGTGCCCATGATTATAAGCGACATGTATGACCCCTGTGAACTCAATAAGAGCTGAGGTGGTGCTGCAGTGTTTCATAAATCCATGTTGTTGATCACATAGTAGTTGATACTTGTCAAGATATTCAACTTACTGGTCTAGAATATCCTTTCAAGACCTTTTGAGATAGGCAGCAGGATAGAGATTGGATGATAGTTTGTGTGTAGTGTCTTATCTCTGTTTTTAAATACAGGGGTTACTACTGCAGTTTTTCATAGCTTCAGGAAGTTCTCTGAGGTGAGGGAGAGGTTTAGGATGTGTGTCAAATGGTGATATTAGCTCATCGAGAGTAAGGGATAGCAGCTTTAGGCTGAGGCCATTGCCACTTTTCCTGCATTTCCCTAGCACCTTAGTCAAGTATTTCTTGGCTTCAGATTTAGTGATAATCTTTAGGTAGAATGGAGGAATTGTGTTCGTAGCAGATGTACTTGGTGGGTTAGTTAGGGCAGTACTTGCTGGCTTGAGGAAATCTGATGGGAGTAACCTGCTTAGATCAGTGAATGCTTTGCTAAATATGTTTGCAATGGTTGTCTGATTCTGTGTTGCACTCCACTGATGTTCAGCATAGTTGGGGCTGCTTTGTCACCTTGCCCAGTGATCATTTTAATGTTCTGCCAGAATTTTCTAACATCACCCCATGAGGTGTTTAGTTACGACTTGAAATTATTGTCCTTAGCCTGTCGGATGGCTTGTGTGCACTGGTTCCTAGCTGTCTTGTAGCTTTGGAGTGCGGAGGGTGATCCTGTGCTTTTGTATCTTTGTCATAGGTAGTCTCTTTCCCACATTAGGTTAATAGGCTGCAGAGATAGCCATGATTTGTGGGACCCTTTGACCTTTCTTTTGGTTAAGTGGGCAAAGATGTCACAGGCTTTGTTAAATATTCTCATAAAACTATCCAGTACAATGTCAACCTCGTTGGTTGAGAAAATGGGGGACCAATTCAGCTGCTTAAGATACTGCTTCAGAGTATCTAGTTGTCCTTTTCTTAGAACCCAGTAGGTGATCAGATTATTTAGCTGCTTTCGGACCTTATTAGACCATTAGCAGAGGATGGGGGAGTGGTCAGTCATTGATTCAGGGAGTAGGTTTGTGATCCTCTCTGGGTGATTTGTGAGTAGCCAGTCTAAAGTTGTGTTGGTTCCGGTTTGATAATTTACACGTGTGGGTGAGTCCACCAGCTGGTAGATGTTGATTGCTGAGATGGTATCCTTGTAGGGAGCAGCATCATTGGACAACCAATTGATGTTAAAGTCCCCCAGTACTAGTACTTCTGATATGGTGCAGAGATCAGTTAGGTATTCAAGGAACACCTTAACACCCTCAGTTTGCTCCACTGGGGGGTATAGACCATGAAAAGTGTTATACCCTTGCCATGAGCACCAAGTATTAGTTTGACCAGTAACATTTGATTGTTTTGCCCCATGTTCAGCAGAGGTAGGACCGTTCCCTGCAGGGGTGGTTTAATATAGGATAAGTCCTTGGGGTTAGCCAGGTCTCAATCACTGACAGTGCATCTGGATTGTACTGTGTGATCCACACTTGGAGCAAGTCAAGATTTGAGAGGAGGCTGCATATATTTATAGAGGCTATGGAGATTGCCCCTGTTTGCCTTAGTGGGTTTGCAATTGCGTTCTTGGGGCCAGGGTTTGGGTGAATGTTGCCTGATAGAAGTAACAGCAGCCACAGAATCCTGGTAGCCTGCAGTTTCAACTACTTTATGGATTTTGTATTGTGATGCAGGGTGAAGGATTGTTTTGGATGTGCACAGGATATAGGGATCGTATTAATGGTTGGTGGAGGGATAGGACTGCTCGTTCCAGTGGGAGATAGTGGCTGCCAGCATGGGCATGTGCAGCCAGTGTTTATCATGACAGGAGTAGTCGTGAACCTTGGGGAGCTATAGCAGAGTGTTGGTTTTATGTTCTGCGTCTTGTTTAGCCAAGTGCTGTGCAGTGAGTTTAGTACAAGGACTGACATTATCACTAGGGTGACTACCCAGCCTGATAAGGGTTGCATGATCAGAATGCAGGAAGAAGAGCACACCTGTGGTTGACAAGCTAGCTGGTACTTGATCATGCAAGATAGGGGGAGAGGGAGGGATTGGGAGAGAAAGAGAGAGAAAAGCAAGAAATAGAAAAAGGAAAAAGTAGGGGTGTTGCCCCTTTAAGATGACTGGGATCCAAAGATCAAGTAGGACCAATCAGATGAGGGGGAAGGCATGACACTGGAGGCAAAGAGGATTTAATAAGTTGTGGGGATGGGGGAGGTTGGGCAGGAAAAAATTATAGCCTACACAGACAGTAGCAGCAATTAGTCCCCAATAAAATTGCAGTCCAGGTCCCAATATAAACTTGAGGTTTGCACATTGGAGCCATGGCCTATCAGGGGAAGAGCTGCAGGTTCAGCCTCCAATCAGGACAGTGGTTTTCAAGCTGCAAGATGCTTTGAGGTGTAGTTAAGTTCGTATCTGCTTCTTTGCTGGTGTAGGCAGGCAGGGGAGAGTGCAGCAGCCAGCCGAGGAACAGAACCATGCCACTGTCTGTGGAGGAGCCAGTGGTCAGGGGCTAACCCTGCAAGAAAAGAAAATAATTTATACATGAGGAAATGTTTGTGCATAGTAATGTTATAGCAAACTGTTAGCCAAAAGAAGTTGCGTTAAATGACATTGGGAATTACAGACTGCTCAGCTATGGTAACTGACACAGTTCACTGAAGTGAACATCTTACCTCAATATCTGATGATATGTATTGCATTCAATGTCACTTTCTGACTCTTGTGTCTCTGCCACATAGGTTTGGTCATAGTCTTCTGTTGCTGCACTTCTGTGGAAATCAGACAATGCATATCAATGACAACCACTAGGGCAACAATTAGTGACAAGGTGCACCAATGATGGCATAAAACCACATGGCGAGCAACTTCAAGAGCACAGATCCAACAGTAGAGCATTAAGTGGCATAGCAGAAACATAGTAAAGTTTCTTTGAGAAGCAACAGCATGGAGATCATAGGTTAAGTGTTCAAAATGACTATTACTGTGCATCGTCAGAAATTAATGCCGAGCAATGTATTGACTATTAGTCTATGGCAACATGGCACGTGCAACACAACCATGAATTTAGGCAAACTAATATACTTACTGTGGTGTTGGCATATAGAGAAACGAAGATGGTTAGGTCGGAGTTCCACATAGCCATAATGTGTTGCCAAAGCATCTACTCCACTATGTGGTGGATGTTCATCATCTGACATTTGTTCCCGCTATGACCTAGAAACACAAAGGAGCATAACTTGAAAAAGAAATTAGACATGATGGGGTGGGCAGTACACACTAGTCATGCGCTGCTTGTGGGTGTAGTGATGCACAAGGCCACCAGCCTAGGGCTGGCAGTCCTACAGCAATGTGTCCTACATCTGTCATACGCAAATCACTGTGATGGCTTATTCCACTTTTAAAAATGGGACTGTGTCTTTTAAAATGTGCTTTCTAGATTCATCTGTGCCTTAGGCACGTCTAACACATGGCTAACATCCAATATGATTGCTAAAAATTCCTGTTGCCATTTTATAAACAGTAATACAGCATTTTGTGCTAGCAAAAAACATCTCATTAGCAACTGTGCCGAGATGCCACTGAGATCTGTTGGTCACGCACGACTGTTCGGAATTGGTGTTGACAGCAACCTGGTGTTAACAGTTCCTTTTGTGGACAGTGACGTAGAGTGCACTACTGGCGATGGGACCATGGGTGCATTACTAAGCACTTTTTGCAGTACTAGATTGTATCTAGTGAATTAGGAATGAGACAGAACAGAGAAACATGTTGACAAAAGGTACTACTGTTAAGATTGTTTTGGTTTGCAATCAGGTACATAAGTAATACTAAGGGAAAAAAATAATAAACATAGCAATGAATCAACAGTGTGTGGCATCTGGAAAAGGTATGCAAATTCACTGTCCTCCAGACCCCTGTCAATAAAGACACTGACAATTTCTGTGTGGGTGCTCAGAATTGGTAATTAGTTTACTTAATTCATTCATTTCAGCATTCCATTTACATTCTTCGGTTATACATATACATATTCACATCAGTTCTTTTAGATACATTTTATACATCATACATTCAAAGTTCCACTTCTCCAATTATAATATCTTTTCAATTCATACTTGATTAATCTTTCCTTTATTTATTATCGTCTTCTTCTCCCCCCAATGTACATCATGGGGGGCCATCTTTCTTCTTCCTCCTTCGTTCTACAGGGTATGAGCATACACACCGTACCCCTGCTTAGTTGTTGAGTTGTTCTCTGTCCAATTTATTGCTTCCCGTCTTTTATCCCCCCCTTATCCTAACCTCCCCCTTCCCTAATTTCCTCTTGTTCTTTGTGTAACTGCCGTCCACCTTTGGCAGACCCTCCAGTCGCCTGCACTCCACTGTCAGTAGTGACCACTCAATCACTTCTTTCCTTCAGGGTGGGTGGATGGGAAAAGTTCTTAGAGCAAATTTTGTGAGCTCCCTGCCTTGTGCAAGCCCTTAAGTATCCCCCTTCCTCTCCACCTTTCTCCCTTGTCCTGACCAATCCTTGCTTCCCACCTCACCCTGTTATGACATCATGAGGCCCTCCCCTTTTGTGACCTCACTAATCCCATCCCCTCCTTCTTCCCCCTCCCCCTTCCCTCTTCTCCTACCTTTCTTTGCCTATCCCCTATTTCTGGCCCTCCACACACCACTTGTCAGGGCCTGAGGACAATGGGGTCTGCTCTTTTAGATGGGCAACTCTCTTTGTCCCCCAGACCCCCGTCAATAAAGATACTGACAAATTCTGTGTGGGTGCTCAGAATTGGCAGTTAGTTTACTTAATTCATTCCTTTCAGCATTCCATTTACATTCTTTGGTTATACATATACACATCAGTTCTTTTATATACATTTTATACATCATACATTCCCAATTCCACTTCTCCAATCATACTTTTTTTCCAATTCATACTTGATTAATCTTTTCTTTGTTTATCTTCTTCTCCTCCCCAAATGTGCATCATGAGGGGCTGTCTTTCTTCTTCTTCCTCCTTCGTTCTATGGGGTTATGAGCATACACACCATACCCCTTTTGAGTTGTTGAGCTGTCCTCTGTCCTATTTATTGCTCCCCCTCTTTTATCCCCCCTTATCCTAACCTCCCCCCTCCCTTAATTTCCATTAGTCCACCTCCAGTTTGCGATGGACGGTTGACTTCCCCCTCTTGATTCACACTTTTTCCCCATATCTAGGGCTCGATGACATCAGCAATTTTGGAATTAAACATTGCCAACCCTACACCTGACAAATGTACTCCATCTCCCCTGTAATACTCATCCACACGCTCAAGTATCCCCCCATGTATCACCCTGCCCCCTCATGCTCTTGAAAAGCCTTTCTGCCCTAGCATTCATCTGTTTTTGGGCCCTATCCACAGCTTTATTGTTGGTTGCATGTCTCCATACCCTCCTTGTGGTAATATCAGACCATACTAGAGTAACCTATGGCCACCACTCTTTTATTTTATGTGCATCCTTCTTGATTTGAAAAAATACATCCAGCCACAGTCTGGTCTCCAAATCATTTCCCCCCAAATCAATCATAAGCAGATCCGGGTGGCTGTGTTCCCACCTCATCTCCCTCAAAGCCGGTAGCAGCAGGACCCACTTCATGCTTCGCATGCATTTCCACATCAATCTGATTGTACTGATATCTAAATACAGCTGCTTCCCCCCCTAGTCTCCTGGATGCCCATTTTTCTGCACAGTGGACAAAGGAATGTCCACATATCCAGGCTTCCAACCTCCTTGTCCGCCCTGTGGGAACCATAAATAGAGAACCGGTTAATGCTTTCTCCTCCCCTTCCCTACCATCCTCTCCATTTTTCTACCCCTTTTTATAGTCCCTTACCACCCATATTATCATTTCTGTACCACCTTGCTGTGGGGGAGAAAGAAGACAAGATTAGTAATACTGCATCAAGGTACAGATGTATGTCTTGTAACAGTTTGAAGCCCATCTGCCCCTCTGTTTACATAAGAACAACCGAATGTGCCAGCAGAAACAGACCACCCGGTCTATCTAAGTTTGCTCAAGTGTGCAGCCAACACCCCTAGTTTGCAGCTGCTCCACCCCCCTTCCCTTTGTCATCCCACTGCCACCCCACAGGCATGCTTCCTTGCCACCCCCCAGGCATACTTCCTTGTACTGCCATCATGGAGGCAGCTCCAATCCTGAATGAGCGGGAGGAATATCCCATAGGGCTTTCCCCTATGAAAACTAAACCTTTTTTCAGAACTGCCAACATTTGGGTCCTCTTCACTGGGGACCCATTACCATGTAGAAATAATATGGGATTTGCACCCTTAGGTCACTCAGCCACATAAGTGTGAAGGGCCCCTACTGGGCAAATGGCTGTGTTCTCATGGCATCCTAACCACACTCTGTTCCCTTGTCCCTTTTAATAAGTCTTTGACCTCCTCAACAGCAATGATATCCCATCTCCCGTCCACATCATGTCATCCCAGTGCTCACCTGCAGACATGTCTTGTTTCCCATGCCCCACTACCTCACTGACCCTGAATGCACCACCATACATAGTAACGTATATCACCCTAAACAAAATTGCTTCACTACTCGATGTGCACACATGGTGTAAAGCCCCCACTAGCTTCTCAAGCAGTATTTCTGTCATCGATCTCTGACCATCACGGGACCTCTCTGCCCCCCTTTGCCATCCCTGCATCATGTACCATATCAAGTTACTCTTTGTCAGGTCCTCCCAACCCTTTAGGGTGCACAGCTGTGCTAGCACTGCCAAATGTACACACATTGTTGCGTGTGCCATATTGCTCCTCCATCCTATAACTATGAATTGTGCTACCTGGTCCCCTGTTACCCTCCCTCTTACCTGGCTGCCATTTTGCTTACAAAATGCCTGAAAAGCCCTCCAAGAGGTTTCATACACCCTCAGGGTCCTGGGGGCCAAGCATTCTGAAACAACTGCTTGGCTCCCCCAATTCAATCTTCCAGATGTGATCCGGAATAGCCATATGTCTATTTTCTGCTCCTGGTGCAATGGCCCGAAACTTGTCCATCTGTAGTTGGGAGAGGCAGTCAGCTCTCAGGTTGTCCACACCATCTATGTACCTAGCTCTAAATGACGGATTCAATGTCAGCCCCCTTAGTACCATTTGCCTCAACACCCTCGTGACCCTCTCCGATATCGCCCTCTTTTGTTCAGTACATCTACTGCTGCTCTGTTGTCATTCCAAAATGTAACCTGCTGGTTCCTCAGCTCCTCCCCATATCCCCATGGCTACCCAAATAGGGAATATCTCACAAAAAGTGATATCCCTCATCACTCTGATCTGATACCATATGCTGGGCCATGCCACAGCAAACCACTTCCCTCTAAAGTAAGCTCCCATGCCTATACCTCCTGCAGCATCTGTGTAAAGTTGAAGGTCAGTGTTAAAAACCCATTCCTTTTGCCAAAATATCTTCCCATTGTAACTGTAGAGGAACGTCTCCCAAACCTCTAAATCCTCTCTGGTCCCTTTGTTAATGTCCACCCTATGGTATGGCCTTGAGGCCTCTCGCATCACTGTGGCCAGGCACCATGTAAGCGTGCAGACCAGGGCAATGGCCCTGCAAATGAAGTTGAGATGCCCCTACAACTGCTGCA
The DNA here is from genome assembly GCA_016271365.2 of Neoceratodus forsteri. Taxonomy (NCBI): domain Eukaryota; kingdom Metazoa; phylum Chordata; order Ceratodontiformes; family Ceratodontidae; genus Neoceratodus; species Neoceratodus forsteri. Next base: position 389,926,866 of record CM057452.1, read on the forward strand.
CTTGCTGCAGCTGTACCCTTCATTTTGTTTTTACCATCCCTTATAATGAGTATAGCTTTTGCATCTTCGCCTCCAGTAACTGAAATAATGCCCCTATTTTATCTATTTCAATGCCCAAGAATTTGATTGTTTGGCTAGGCCCCGCTATTTTGTCAGGCGATGGGGCACCCCTAACTCCCTGCACATTGCCTCGAAATCCCATAACATCTTCTCTGTCTGTTGTCACCCTTCTCCAATGAACAGGAAGTCATCCAGGTAATGGACCACTGTCCCATACCAGTATCTATCCTGAAAAACCCATTGTAACCAAGGTGCTAAACATTTCAAATGTGTCACAGGCTATGGAACAACCCATGGACATGGCTTTATCAAAGTAATAGTCCTCCGGCACTTGGAAACCCAACAGATCCCAATCTTTTGGTCATACTGGCAGCAGATGAAAAGCTGCTTCAATGTCCATCTTGGCCATCCATGCCCCATGCATAGCCCTAATCAGTTGGACCACCTCTTCCAAAGTGGCGTATGTCACCCTGCTACAGTATCCTCCTCACTGATGTGGTCATTGACTGAGTCCCCATCTAGGTATGGCAGGTGATGAATCACCCTATATTCCCCCGGCTGCTTCTTTGGGACCAGGCCCAAAGGAAATATTCTCAAATCTGGCAATAGTGGGTGCTCAAATGGGTCTTCCACAATGCCGGATGCTGTCTCTTTCTGGATTTTTTGTGCTAACATTGCCTCACGCCCTTTCACAGACTTCAGGTTTTTTGCCCTCGTTCCTTTCTTTGACCCTTTAAAGTGAAAACTAAAGCCTTCCATAAAACCTAACACTAACTTGTTTGCTGCTTCATTGTCCAGATACCCCTTCATCCATCCATCCAAAACCTTCACCTTTATAGGTGTACAGGCCAGTCTGAAAGCCTTAGCTGTCCCCTTCTTAATTGTCCTGTTGTCTGTTATAGTACATGCTACCTCTGCCACCCCCTGTCCCCCTCCATCTGGTCCCCCTCCCCCACTGCTGCCCTCCTGAAAACCTGTGTGACCACCCTGAAATGGCTGCTGGTATGAGTTGTCATGGCTGGAGTTGCCTTTGTTCCAATTATACCTACATTTTGTTGCTGGGTGCGTGCCCCCACATTTACAGCATGTGTGCCTAAATCGGCAGTTAAGCCAGGAACAAGAAGCTTGGTTGTATCCCCAGCAACACTTTTGGGCCATCCCCCCTTTTTTGTCCCCTTCATTGTTCAAGTTGGTTGACCCCATACAGATCTCCAACCAGAGGTCAATCTGCCTCATATCCTACTATACATCCCCAAAATGTGCCATTCTGTTCCTAAATTTTTCATCTTATTTTAACCAGCCATGCCCCCCCCCCTTTTGTAAGTATTTTTTATGATTAGTGAATACGTCAGCAAGGAGTGGCCAGGTCCAGCCTCTTTTCTATCACAATTGCTGTGTAGTATGTGAAACCCGTGGACCAGTTATCCCATGTTTTTTTCCTTTATGGACTTGTCCTCCTCCTCTTTTCCAAACAACACAATGGCTGCCACCATGTCTTTCTTTTCAAAGCTTTCCTTTTCTTCATATTTATTTATATTGTCCACATTGGCCAGGGTGAACATGTCCACAAATTACCATTTCCAAATTTTTTCTTTTGTGACTAAGGGTACATGGTCCCCGATCCTGACCCCCGGTGCCCCAATCTCCACCCCAAGTCCCTTCTCCCCACCTGCTCCCCCCCCCCCCACTGCCTCTCCATTTTCCCTGGTCTCCTTACTCTTAATTTCACACAGCGCCTTCTCTAACTGACCCAAACCATTGTCTCCCATTGATTTTAGCATCTGCTCTATATATTACCTTACACTGCTTTCCAGTGTAACTTCCTTATTACCTTCCTGGATGTTCAGCTGCATGTTGGACCCCATCTGTGTGATCACCGTCTGGGCATTGACTGGAACCAGAGTTGTGGACTGGGGCAATGGCAAGGCAGGAAAGGCCGGATCCCCCAGGACTGCTGGCTCAGGCAAAGGAGCAGGTGCAGGGGCTGGCACCGGGGCTGGTACCGGCACAGGAGGAGGAGGTACTGGGGTAACCAGCTCCGGGATGGAGTCCGTAAGCCTGAGTGCCCACTTGTCACCCTTCCCTACCCTCTCCTGATTTCCCTTCCACTTCTTGCCTTTGGCTTGGCTGGCTGGGTCTGCAGCATCCAGCAACTGGTTCACCTTGCTCACCAACTCCATAACTGCCTGGTAGCAATCCTCATTGCTGGACTTGGTTTTCCTTGGAGCCATACCGCACCTGTAAGGTCCCAAAAACACAAAATACCATTAGCACTCAAAACATCTTTGCAGCAGTGTTGCCCCTGCCACCCCCAGAGGGTTACAGATCATCCTGTCTGCTGGATACCCGAGTGCTCCCAGCCCTGCCCTTTCTGTAAAAACATTGTCTGTTTTCTTGGAAATGCATTTTTTGTTGTGTATGTGTGCATATATATATATACAAAATCACACATGCCCCCACAATGCAAAACATCATGGGCTGCATATGCAAATCACCACAGAATATATATATAATATCTTTAAACCTGAGGTGTGTCCCCTTCTATCTGTCCTACCACCTTTGGATAGTGGTCTGGTATACCTTTCTGGTATATTTTGGAGGTAGCTGTTCCCATTGTCCCCTAGCAGCAGCCCCCCCCCCAACCAGGTGGCTGGCCCTGCTTCCCCCAGTATGCAGTCTGCTTCCTTGAGCCTAATGCCCCTCTTCTCCTTGCATTCTGAAACCTAAGAATTTTTATTTATTTATTACTTGTCCTTGTGAGGGCTGCTTCCTTCATGTACATGCCCATCCTCCATTTTAAAGCCATGCTTTTACTCAATCATGGCCTGTGCCCCCTGCCACCCTGAATGGCAGTCTGACTCTTCTCAACCACGTGGTGATGATGTCAGACGCCACCACAATGCAGTCCTCCCATCCACCCCATTCAGCCTACTCTTGGCCCAGTTTTCTGCCAAGCACAGCAAATTCCACATGTATGGCAGGGCCACAAGGGAATACCAAATTGCTCCCCGCCCCCAGCATTCTCCTCCTCCTTCCCTTCAACAAATCTTTTTTTTTTTCCAACTCCATCCTTTCACGCATTTCGTTGCTTTTTGTGGCGACAGTGGTGGCCCTCCCCTGCTTCCCCCCGTCTCTCTGAATTTGAAAACTCGCTTGTCTGTAGGGTCCAGTCGCTGTCTCCCCCGCCCAGCAAAAACAGAGTAACCACCAAACCAGCCACAATTCCCCTGCTAGAACCCATAAACACTGGGTTCCGATGCCACCACCCACTGACCTCACAAGCAAAACGTTACATCCTTGTCAGCATACCAGATCTCGGAGCCAATCTTCCCAGTCCGTTTTGGCACCAAACCCCCCCCAACTTCACACAGCCCAGCACTCTACACAATATTGCAGTTTTAAACTTTATAAGCTGTTCTTTCACATTACTGCAAACAGATATTTACTTACGACAAACTGCAGCCCCATAAAAGTTTTAGTGGTAGTCCATTCAACTGCAATATTTCTGGTCAAGGAATTCATTTGTCAGACAATATCACTGAAACACTTGTTCATTTGGGTTTAATCAAAACATTTACCTAGCTAGTGTCTCACAGCCAATTTTTATATATTGCCTCACACAAACCTGGTTCCCCCCAGCACCACAAAGTTTTTCTCTTTACATATGAATATATATGTGTTTACACTTACCTGTTTTTCCAAAAACTCCTCAATACTCACTTGTAGCTGGCCAGGCTGCCCCCCACAGCAGTCACTCTCTTGAACTTATCACTGAACCTTAATTCTTACCCAGTAACCCATAATAATTAATTTGCTGTGCTGATTTACTCCAAATATCTAGTTATAAACAGCCTTGGTAGCTAAAAATCTAAAAAATAACTCAGAATAATTGCCAATCTGACATGCTTCTAAGAGAAGAGTTCTTTATAGAAAATTTTGTGAGCTTCCTGCCTTTTGCAAGCCCTTAAGTACCCCCTTGCTCTCCCCTCTCTCTCCCTTGTCCTGACCAACCCTTGCTTCCCACCTCATCCTGTTATGACATCATGAGGCCCACCCCTTTTGTGACCTCACTAATCCCACCCCTCCCTCTTCCCCCTCCCGCTTCCCTCTTTTCCTACCTTTCTTTGCCCATCCCCTATTTCTGGCCCCCACACACCACTTGTCAGGGCCTGAGGACAATGGGGTCTGCCCTTTTAGGTGGGCAACAATCTTTACATGACGAACAGGTTATAACACTATTTGACATCACTGATGATGACGAAGTTGAATAATGCATTCACAACAAGTACCTTTACTTACCCTATGCATAGCAACATTAGAATTGACAATGTTAGAATAGAAAATGAGATTGTAAAACTCACATGTCCAGTAGCATTCTAGCCTGTTCAGAATGAAGTTCAAGCTTCAGTGACTGCTTCAGTGCCACCCAGCATTCCATCTGTGAGCCAGTGGCAATACAGCATTTGTCACATTTGGCATCATGCTCCTTCTTTTTTCTTTTCTTTGCAGATTCAGTGACAATATATGTCCATGCTTTGGACATATTGCACTCTGCATATTCTGTGTCTGTATTGCTGACATGGTCAGCTGGGGAGAGCTAAAAGGAAAGTAGAGTTACAACCCTAATGCATGTGTACCAATGATCACGGCAAATGTAGATTGGTGACCAACAGTCAGCACCAGTATGCATCACTGTACATATCAAATGCCATAACATGATATGGTGCCAATGCCCTTTGTACTTGTTCCGTTTTATGAAAAACTGCACTAGGTGTGTTGGCATTCTCATAGTAGGTGTTTACGTACCACAATATAAAGACAATCACAATTATGAGAGGGATCAGCAAGTGTCAGTGACTCTGTCACTCATGGATGCACTGATTTAAAGCCCTGTTTACACCTTCACATTTGCACTGGAGTAACCTGTGAGAATGAGTTGCTCCATTGCAAATGTGACTGTGTAGACATGTACCCGATCACAGTAAGCCTCTCACTAAGATGCTCCCAGATTCCATGGCAAGCTGGGAGCACCAAGAGGAGAGAGTGGCTTACAGCAGTTTAAGTGGCAGTGTGAACTGCCTGCACCGCAGCAACCCAACCATCTGCCAGAAGATGGCTGGCTCCCCCCTGATGCATGGCCCCTAACCAGCACTGACTGCAGCGGTGCAGAGAGGTGCCATGAAGACAGACAGGATGTGGACTGTGCTATTGCAGTAATTTTTTTGTAGCACTACTGCCATGTAAACACAGCTTGAGAGGCAATGAAGCACTAATGGGGTAGGACTTCAGTAGTCAAAGTGTGTCCAAAATTATTCTGCACGCACAATGACATGCAAAAACTGCTTCTTGCAAGTAAAGAAAGTCAACATAAATCACATTTTTCTGGATATTCAAAGGTACAACATAACAGGTGTAGGACTCATTTTTATCCTAATGTTGAAGTGAAAGTCTTATTCAAGTACTATATGGCTAAGAGTAAATGTATAGTTATTCAAATGCCAACACCATTCTGCGTTCCAGGGCACGCTGTGGTGGCAAGCCAGATGGCATGCATCATGAAGGATGCCATCTCACTAGCTTTCAAAATCACTGCTGCTATCTTCATTGATCTGGCAAAAGCTTTCAACTCTGTCTCTCAACGTCTCCTTTGACAGAAACTTAACTCTCTCTGCCTAGCTAAACCCATGATTGACCGGCTACGTTCTTACCACCATAATCAACAACAATCAGTCCAAATTGGTGATGCACTCTCTACTCCTCTCCACATCCTCCCCGTAGTTCCTCTGTGTTCTATCATTGGCCCCATCCTCTTCTCCCTTATCACAAACAACTTTCCATCTGTCTGTCTTTCCTCTATTATGCAAATGTACGCAGATGACACAGTGATCTATGCCGCTGGACCTTCCTATGACAGCATTCTCCCTAATCTCCAAGATATTTTCAGCCGAGTACAATCCAGGTTCTAGTCAAACTAGCTAAAACTCAATGCAAAAAAGACAGTAACCATGATTTTTACCTACAGGCAGAAGCTGCCCTCACTCACTGCTACCACAGTGATTTACACAATGAATGTTCTCCACTTGCGTTGGTCCTTGCCTTCACATACCTGGGTGTCTGGCTGTACATTCACCTCTATTTCTCTACTCATGTTGACACCATCTGCACAAAACTCAGGCCCAAACATGTAGTCCACCACCACCACAAAGCCTACCTCCATCTCCCAACTTGATAGGAACTAGTAATTAGAACAACTCTGACAATGCTGGATTATGCTGATGTAGTCTACAGCATTGCCCCAGACTCTTTTCTCTCCAAACTTGACACACTACTTAATTTCTTCTGCTGCCTCGCCACTGTCTCCCCCCTCTTACTCATCAATGCATCTGCTATGCTCCACTCTTCTTTGCACCACCCTCACTCAGGTAATCGATTCACTGCTCCTCTCTCATTGCAAAATTCTGGTTTAGCGTCATCCCCTCCTATCTCTCTTCCAGCCTCTCAACAGGCATGCCCACAACCTACTCTGTCCAACGCAGGGATTCATAGATCTTCTCCATTCCCCATTCACACTCTACTGCTGGCCAGTCCACCTACACGTATCGGCTCCCTTTACTTTGGAATAAGGAGCTTCACTTGCCTCTCCTCTATGATCTTTCAAAAGACTCCTCAGACTTCTCCCTTATCCTCTGTGCCTCTGTGCCAAAGGGAAAGGTCTGCCTGATTGCAGATGGTAACACATTCTGCTACAGAGGGGATATATGAGGTGGGGTGGAGAGAATGATTAGTGACCTGTAGAAACTTGGTCTGAATTTTGCAACATAATGTTCCATTACAAAAATTACTTACAGAAGCCCTTGAGAAGAGGGAACACTGGGAAGTCATATGGGAATGAGTGGGTAGTTAATGACAAGCAGCAAGGATGAAAGAAATCTGTTAGTTATCATTTCTAATTACCTAGAGATGACAAAGAAGAGTACAAAAGATGCAGTGAGGGCCAGTGCCATGCTGGTGTGCATGTGCAGAGGTATGAGAAGCAGAAGGTGGGAGGTGTTGATGCCATTGTTCAAAATGCTACCGCGACATCACCTAGAGTACTGTGTTCAGTTGAGGAGGCAACACCTTCTTAAGACATTGGCTGGGTGGTGAAGCGACAGAGAGGGACAACTATGGTAGTATGTATACCCCCCCCTGACAGTGACACCCCAGCAGCGAATGACACTACAGTGACTACAGTACCACGTCACTGTAGTGTCTACGCTGGAACCCGGCACTGTCTGTCGGGGGTCTTGCACCCCCCCAAATCAGCTCCTATTTGGAGCTGATTATAGTTAATGGGGGTGGTGCAGAGTGTACAGCCCCTCACATGGGAGGTTCAGGGGGGGCGAAGCCCCCCGAAGGAAACACTTTGTGATGTTGGGGAAACCAGTAGCCAACCACAAAAAGCAGTCGGCCTGCCAGTTTCACTGTCTGGTCATTCAACAACAAAATTGTCAAAGACCAGTCATGGATTCAGTGTAGTAGAGGCCAATGGTAGAGGACTTGCAGCAGAATACAAATTAAGAGATACTAAAGGAGGTCCTCAACATGTGGTTGCTGGAAAACAGGAGGGATGGGGGCCATAATATAAACCTTGAAGTACCTTAAGGGCATTAAAAAGCGGGGTGGTGGGGAGACATATGCCCATATAAGTGACTCACAAGAAAGGTGGGTGGTAGGGGGACAGATATAAAATGGGAAGGCAGCATGATGATGGAAAAATAAAACATGTTGTTCTTCTCAAAGAGAGGGTTGGATAAGTGGACAGCACATGTACTGCAGGTGGTGGTGACAAGTACAGTGGAGGGTTAAAAATGGACATGGAACAGGCACAAGTGTCTGAGAGGGTAGGAATGGGTGAGAAGCCTTTAACCCAGTATGATCAGGGGCACAAACTAGTGTTGGGCTTACAGGTACAGTGGTGGTGCCTGTTGGTCCTGAGATGCTGACAATTCATATGTTTCTATATGAAAATAAGCACTACGAACAGTGGCCCATAAAAAAAAAAGGGACTACTAGTACTGGTTGATGGATGCCTCCATTCATGAGAGCTGAAGAGAAGTGTGACCCCATATCTATTGTTGTGGTACTGCTGCAAAATCATGTGGGGTCAAGAAGGAATGCAGTGATGATCGGAAACAAAGTAAAAAAAAATGCAACATGAGACAATCTCAGTTTCTGGATGAATCAGATGCTGGCAACACAACTTAGTTTTTGTGTGACCAGTTTGAGCCCATGATGTTCTCTGAAAAATGTGACAATGCCCCACATGATATGTAAGCAATAAGGCATGAAAAGGTGTGTGTAAAACATATTTTACAGTACGGCCAGGGGGCGTGGTAAGTCACGAGGCCGAAGGACAAGTGACTTCAGCTGCTAGACGTGCTGTAAAATATGTTTTATATACATCCCTGAGTACCTTATTGCGCTTATAAAATTGGCTCCATTTTTTTACTTTTTACTGTTGGGAAAAGTATGCTTATATGTAGAAACAATAGATTTACTTGTGTGCATTTGTGATAAATTAGTCCTTCCACCCACTATAAGTGATGTCGTTGATGATGTCATTGTATTATTGCCTGCTTTCTTCTTCCTTTTTTTTCTCTGTTTTTCTCCATATTCAAGATATCGAATGTTTATCAAGGAATGTTTACCAAGGAATACATGGATTTAAAATTCTGCTCAGTTCCACTGGTAGAATGTTTCTTTCCTAAAACACTGTACATACAGACAACAAATGCCTTTGTTACAGTTAGAGACTCAATTATCTCACTGTCAGGGCAAGAAGAGAGTTCCCCGATGAGCAGGTAAAGATAGAAGGGGGATTTTTCACTGTCAGCAAAAAAAACATTTGTAGTGAAAACTATTAACAATACTTATTGTTTCTAATTTGTTTATGTTTGTAAGGAGAGTATGATAATCAGGGAAACAACATTTAATTAATTACATTTTTTATTTATGGTAGTTTTATTTTTAGGGCCCAGTTGAAGGTTTTTTTTTTACAGTGTAAAGGTAGCAGCCATGTTTGTGGTGGAAGATCAGTTCTGGCTGTAGGGGGCTAACTGAAATGCCTGTGTTCCAAATGCCCATTGATCTGGGTTCCAAACTGCTCACTGCTGAGCAGTCCTTTTTTTAATCATGTGTAAAGCAAGCAATAATACCCGACAGGGTGGGCAGTACTGGGCAATACCAGACCACCCAGGGGTGTAATGAGGCCCGATGCCACAGGCGGAGGGTCTTATAGGCCCCAGAAGGTCCAGTATTGCCCATACCACCCACCCTGGAGGGTATTACTGCACTTAGAAAATGGGTACATGTTTTATTTTTTATAGGATTACCAAAAAATCCTAAAATAATTCTATAAAAAATTACTAGAAATGCATTTTTGTCCTTTTTTGGGAGTAAAGTAGTCCCTGTATCCACTATATTATCCAGTAGATGGCTCTGCAGTGTTTGCCACTTATTTCTTTATGGTTGGGTTTTTTTCCCCCTTTTAAATTGTGATCAGTGCAAGACCCAGAATTAAGAAGTGGCAGTGTGAGAAGGATATTTTCTTTCTTTCTTTTTTTTTTTTTTTAAAGCTGAGATTTATAGCACTGTATTCTGTTCTGGACCAGGTAACCATTTTAGTGGTTGGCTGAAGACTCCGCATGTAAGCCCCTAAGGTGAGAGGACTTACATTGCTATAACTGTTCACTTTAGGTAACAGTATTTTTTTTTTTATGTTCGAGTCACAGATGGAGAATAATGGGGTTAGGGGACATCAGGGGAAGCTCCTTTAGAAAGGGTAGCGTTGTCACACAGTTCGAGAGCTTGGTTGGGAGAGCGCTGCCGTCATAGATGCTGGAACCGGGGTCCTATGACCGTGGCTGGGAGAAAGGATGAATTTGCTCTGTGACAGCAAAAGTAAATGCTGGAGTGTGGTTCTTTCTTTGTTTAAATATATACAATATTGTTGTTGAGCAGGAGTGGGGGCTGCTGTGAGGAATCTCGCACTGCATGTTTTAAAATGGCAGTGACAGCAGGTGGTTCCGTGAAGCCAATCGGTCTGACGGCTTGTTTTCTCATACTGCTTTGGCTTTTTGAATTCATGGCTGTTTTTTTCTTTAAAAAAGTAAAGTAGATTTCGGGGGGGTTGCTTCTTTTGCTTGCGGAGTGGGGGGACTGCTGCCTTGCTCAGTCGTCCCATTACAGTGACAAGCATGGAAACATAGAAACATAGAATTTGACAGCAGATAAGGACCGCTTGGCCCACCCAGTCTGCCCATTTCCCTACCTAATGGATAAGCTGCAGATCCTAGTTAACCAGCAGCCTACTTCTTTCTACTCCCAACCCCTAGAATTGCCTTATGCCTGTCCTATGCATGCTTGAATTCAATCACTGTTTTTGACTCCACAACCTCCTCCGGAAGGCCATTCCATGCATCCACAACCCTCTCTGAGAAAAAATACTTCCTTGCATTACCTCTGAGCCGCCCCTCTATCTTCAAATTGTGCCCCATAGTTCTTGCACACCTCTTTTCTTGAAAGATGCTACCCTCTTGGACTTTGTTGATTCCCTTGAGGTACTTGAACGTTTCTATCATGTCCCCCCTCTCCCTCCTTTCCTCGAGGCTATACATATTAAGCTCCTTTAGTCTCTCTTCATATGTCTTCTGGTGCAGACCTGCACCATTTTAGTTGCCCTCTTCTGGACAGTGTCCATCTTGTCTATGTCCTTGCGGAGACTGGGTCTCCAGAACTGCACACAGTACTCCAGATGGGGTCTCACCAGCTGTCTGTACAGAGGGATAACAACTTCCTGTTTTCTACTGGTGATGCCTGTCCCTATGCATTCCAGTATCCCCCCAGCCCTCCTTACTGCCCTCTCACATTGCTTGCCCACCTTTAAGTCATCTGATATGACTACCCCCAGGTCCCTTTCCATTTTTGTTGTTGTTAGTATCTCATCCCCATTGTGTACTCTTCCCTGGGTTTTTGTTTCCCAGGTGCATTAACTTGCACTTCTTAGCATTAAATCTAAGCTGCCATACATTTGACCATTCCTCTAACCTTGCCAAGTCCCTTCTCATCCTTTCCACCCCATCTTGTGCATCAACTCTGTTGCAGATCTTTGTGTCATCTGCAAAGAGACATACTTTTCCTTCCAGTCCCTCTGCAATGTTGCTTACAAAGACATTGAAGAGGACTGGTCCTGATACTGAACCCTGCGGCACCCCACTAATAACCCCCCTTTCTTCAGAGTGGACTCCATTTACTATTACCCTCTGTGTCCTATTCTCCAGCCAATTCTTTACCCAGGCTATCATCTTGGGACCCACTCCCAGGCTGGCTAACTTGTATATTAATCTTTTGTGTGGGACTGAGTCAAATGCCTTGCTAAAGTCTAGGTAGGCCATGTCCACAGCCCCTCCCTGATCTACTACTTTGGTCACCCAGTCAAAGAAATCTATTAGATTCATCTGGCATGACCTTCCTGCTGTGAATCCATGCTGCCTTGGGTCCTGTGCCCCTCTGGCCTCTAGGTACTCGACAATTCTTTCCTTCAGAAGTGATCCCATCATTTTCCCTATCACTGAGGTTAAACTAACTGGTCTGTAGTTTCCCGCTTCTGCCCTGCTCCCACTTTTGTGAAGGGGAATCACATCGGCCCTCTTCCAGTCCTCAGGTACCACCCCATCCTCCCATGATTTGTTAAAGATGGTAGTCAGTGGTGTCACTAGTTCTACCCTTAGTTCTTTTAGAATTCTGGGATGAATCCCATCAGGCCCCATTGCTTTGTCCACCTTCAGTTTTAAGAGTTCTTTCAGAACCCTTTCTTCTATAAATCGGCTGGTATCAGCTTCTGTATCCAGAGTGTTTCTATAGTTTGTTTTAGGTATCTCCCCCTCTTCATTTGTAAATACTGAGCAAAAATATTTGTTTAGTATCTCTGCCTTTTCACAGTCACCCTCTGCCCATCCTCCCTCCCCTTTATTAAGCCTCACTATCCCTCCCTTAGTCTTCCTTCACTCCCTGATGTACCTAAAAAAGATTTTATCCCCCTTCTTAACTGAGTTGGCTATCTTTTCCTCAGTTCGGGCCTTTGCTGTTCTGACTGCCTTCCCAGCTTCCTTTTGCTTTAACTGATACAATTCAATGTCCTGTTCCTTCTGTGATTCCTTGTACTTTCTGAATGCTTTCATAAGCAGCATAATTTTCGGGAGTAAGCGGGTGGCCGGATGGATGGCTGGGGAAGCACAGAGAGCACGGTCAGCTCCCATAGAAGAGGTAATAAAGTCGCAAAAAAAATGTGCTAAGAAATGACACAGCTGAGGTTGTGTCAGACAAGAAGTGGGGGGAAGGGTTGTTGCACAATGAAGCTGATAGGAAAACGGCTTACGTTTACTTTTTGTTAGCGTGGCAGTGTGAGATCACGGTTGGGAGAGTGGTGTCATGGTAGAGAATATGGCAGTGAGAATTTCTTCACTCTTCTGACTGCAGAATCAGTGTGCTTTCTTTTTTTTTTTTAAGAAGAAGCAGACAAGAAGCAAGTAGTGGGGGGGGGGCCTGTAGCTCTCGCTAAGCAAGACAAAAAGATGGTGGGCATTTGAAGTTTTCTGGGGTACTTTTACCCAATTACAAAGTAGGTTGGGCACCATTGGAGAATGGTACTTGGTGAAGGGGCACCTGGACTGGCTCTTATTTTTAGCTGGGCATCTATTGTCTGATAGATGCCCACCTAAATATGTGTCTCAGCCAATCAGGAGAGAGAATTGTCTTTGCCCATTTTCTAACCATATTTTACTCATAAATAAGAGCCAATCAGATCACATGATTTTATCCTGCCATTTTATAAGCATTTTTGCTGGGGGCTCGCTCATTCACGGCTGCAGTAGCACATAGGCATTCTTTATTAGGACTTGACAGGCATTAAGTATAATTATGCACCTCAACTTTATAATCCGATGTGGTTATAGTGACTAACTGATATAGGCTGTTCTATTATGCCACATTAACAATGGACACACTATAGTGTATGTCTTGTGCTGTGTAGGTTTCCTATTCACAATGTGTGGTTGAGTCAGGCAATTTTCGTTGAGGCAAACATGTCCACATTTCATGACATACTGTGCAGGAGACATGTCTTAATGAGTTCTGATGGGGTGTGGGGGGTATGGAGGGTTGGTAAAGCATTGATTGCTGTTGTGTCCTAAGCATTTATTGATTGTTTGACTTCCGTATTCCATGAATTAGTGATTTAATTTGTTAGCCTTATATTTATGTTTCTATTTAAACAATTATTTATTGAGTTATGTACTGTATTTATTTGTTCAGTTATTTATTTCAGTTGAAACTGGGGTATGGAGAAGAGGATGAAGCATGCCCTCATCAGAGTAATATAGTACCGTGCTGTGTTCTGCACTTCACTGTAAATCAAAGGTGGGCACTGTGTTGCACTGCTCTTGGTGTGTTGTGCACCACACAGACTATTGAAACACATGAAGCAGCATATATTATTAATGTGCTTTGAGCCCATTGCTCCAACACTGTGACTGTCCTTTTAATTTACATCTTGGCATTTGAATACTGTTTCTGTATGCCGACATCACTGCATAGTAACAACTCGACATGCAGAAGCTTAGTGGTAATAACATCTGCACCAACCACAGACTAGCATGGCAGGCAGAAAGAATGATACAGTGTGCAGTGTACCAGGTTATCACAGGCACATAGTGTTGGTTGCACAACGCGCTGTCTGATGCAGCCCATGCAATGTGTGCGGTTCAGTGCTGCCCAACCTTACTCACACACACACACACAACTCAATGAACTCAAACTGTAGCAAAAATAAACCACACCAAAAAAAAGAGAATGAAAAACGCACAGTGAGATCGGGTTTGAGTGCCATCAATTTGCCCACTTGTGTCATCTTTGTTTGGTCAGAGTCACTGTCTATGGGCATGCATTTGACATGTTACACTGTGTGTGGAAAAAATAGTAGTAAATTAAAAAGTGGCAACAATACTATCGTCAGTGACTGCTAACACTACTTGAAGAGCACCTTATCTGCGATGGTTACCTGCTCATGCATACTTCTGAAGGGCATTTATCTCAAAGCAGTTGCTTAGGGATGGTTGAACAGGAATCAGGTGTCATTGTATGCATAGGTCTGGATGTAGGTGGGGGGAAGGGGTCAATTGTCACAAGTGAAAGGCTTCATTTTGGAGACCTAGGGCCAGATATTCAAAGTTTGCATGGTGTGAAAACCATTTGCGCGGGATTAGCAGGGGATTATCATGGGTCTGCCATATTCAAAAGGCCAAATAGTGCGTGCAAACTGCATTAGCACTGGGCAAACCATAATCATATGCAAGGGGCAAAGTGAACATGAATACAGACTCTATGAGACATTCAGCACCTAGCGCCGCGCTAAGGTGTTTAGCGTGACATTGCATGACCCTTAGCAAGGTACAAATCACCACCCAGGAAAAACTGGTCTTTACCCTGGGCAAACAGCTTTGCATGACATTTGTGCTTTGCACGGTGTTAGCTCTCGATTAGTGTGGCTTGTGAGACCCTAACATATGATCATGACACTTAGAAAATGCCAGACATGGAGGACACATGCTGCTCACTAATGGCACCACCATGATGCCAACAGCTGCCACCAGTCCCAGCCAAGCACAGACAGTAAGGGGTGATCTGACCCACAGGGGACATCATGGTAGTGTGGCCATACAGCACACACCTGCAGACCATACGTCTGTGGTGACCAACAGATGCCAGCACACACATGAAGCACTGAGGGCATGGTGGCAATTGGGGGAAGGTGTACAGGTGGCCAGACCTCACCACAGCACAGGTGTGGCCACAAGGCTGGGACACATCACGCAGTGCACATGGGCCAGTAGTGGGAATACCCCACCACCTGTGTACCTGTCGGATCTTACATGCCCCCCAAGCCACATACCGCACAACTGTACAGATGCCACAGCACACACAGCTGGCCATGTATATGTCACTGTGAGCATTCCATGCCACAGGTGCAGCATATGTGGAGCACACAACAGTGAAACAGTACTCTCCACTGTCAGTAACAACCTGCAAGCTGTGCCTGTCACTGTGTACAGTGCAGTGGTCATCACTGCCCTACATACCATAGGCAGTGCTGTGTCCCTCACACTACTGGCCCCCTTGCTACTGTATTGTCTGCTGCGCACTGTAGCATGGCTTACAGTGTGACGGCTGCATGCAGCACCACCACCACCTCTGCCTATGCTGTGTTGTCCCCTGGGGCACACAATGCTATGCTGTACTGCATACATGTAGCCTGCAGCAACCATCATGCACTGTCAGACTGACCTACAGGTGGAGCTGCAGCCAGACCTGGCCAGACCCTGTACTTCCAGACTGACCTACAGGTGGAGCTGTGGGACCCTGCAGTAATGCTGGACAAACTGCATGCAAATCAGGGAAGAATGAGATGCTAATTTGGCTGTTTGCCCATATACTACCTAAGCAGGCTCATTTGCATGTCACTTTGGAATGTGGCACATCTTAGCACTGGGCAAACATGTTTGCACTGAGAAAACAGCTTAGCTTTGTGCTAAAGCCGTGCTAACGTGTTAGCATGGTGCTAACGGTGCGGGGAATATTATACAGTTCTGGTCACTATTCTTTCACATCTGCTACTGCCTGCAGCTGTACAGGGTCCACCCATTTGCTGGCACACACATTGGCCACATAGTTCATCTCTACCTGCCCTCATGTCGCTGTGCACTGTGTTGTTATGATTTGCACTTCCTGGTTGCTATATTTAGTGCTGTCTTATTCCAGGGTTACGTTTGCCTTGCACTCCCAGCCCAGTTTGCATGGCCTCATTCCCATGCTATATTCAGAAGCTGTTTGCCCCAGGTTATTCCTTTTGAATATAGCTTGCTTTGTGCTCCAGGCCAAGTTTGCCCACCGAGCAGTGTTAACTTAGCCCATGGGCAAAGTTTTGAAAATCTGGCCCCTAGCCTGTTAAATCTGCACTTGCATACTTTGCTGTAGCAATAATATGACTGGTTGTCAGAAATCAACAGCATATGCGCATTGATGTCTACTGAGGATGTATATCGCAACACTGTTCCATGGTCAGAGAAATTAATTGAGAATGTGACCAGACAACAAGCCACCCTACGCACACAAACATCACACTAGCTGTGTCTCCGATTTTGTTGACAGCAGGAAAACCTAATGAGGGTCAGGTTGCTTGCACACACCACTAGCGAAAGACCACTGGTACCTTCAATTGGATCTTGGAGGGTGCATGAAATGTTGTAACAAAAGAGCCTTTTCAAGAAAACAAAATGAGTACATTGTAACAGGAAAACAATGTCACAATTCAACACAGACTAGATTGAAAATAACTTTTATCACAATGTTTCAGGCATCCTTGCAGTACAGAGAGAAGTAACCAGGGGTCTTTTTGTACTGGTGTGTATTTCTGTAAGGCTATCATCACCAGTATAGGCTCTAATCCCTAGTGGCACTTGTTTGACCTGGGTGGGTGGGGGTATTTGACTACTACACGGCACACCCTGGTCAAGGGAGAAAAAAGAATGCATGAATAAGGGAATCAGCTACTGTACATAACAAATACTAGTTTGATTCATAATAGCTGCACTGGCGAGCATCAGATAATATTGGCAGCATAATCTAGCATCTAAAAAGCCCACTACTAACCAGGGACATCAGGAACACTATCATTCATCTGACTGAGTTTTGCCACTGTTGCAGGTGTGAAGTAAAAAACTGTATCATTATGCAATTTCACAATGCCCATAGTCGCACTGAAATGTGTTCCTGAGTGGGGACACGGAGAAAAAAATTATAAATGTCACATCACAAAGGGAGAATTAGCTAACAGCTTAGGGACAGGCATAAACAACAGGTGGCATATTATGACAATCGTGTTGAGAGTCAGTGAACAACTGCTCCAAATTTGAAACTGGCTATCATTTATGCAGCTGAACTGCAGACTGCTGAGTGGCCAACCTGAAGCACCTGTACATAATGGATGCTATGCGTTTTTTTTTGTTTTGTTTTTTTGTTTGCTAAAAATTCCGGTTAACAGTTAACATGAAAACTGCCAATGGGAAAGAGGAACAAACAAATTGGTTAGCATTTAAAAACCTTTGCCAATGCAAGGTCTGGGAAGGAATACTAGTGCCTCAAAAGTGGCAGTGTCACCTCTGTATTTTGCTTTGCTGATACCCGGGCATGGCACTCACGAAGGGCAACAATTCTAGTACGAGGACTTAATCCCACAAACAATAGTTACTAAACAGCGCATACTCAATGAAGGGAAAAAAATAAACAAACAGTGTACCAACATTGAATGGAATGCAGAGTTTGCCCCATAGTTTGAATCGCCATAGCCCCAACAAGCCACAGATATTACACCGGCAGACCGGTCTGTTAATAATAATTATAATGACCATTAAAACAAGTAAAAAATTGCACAAATGTCATGCTGATTTCACACAAGCACTGAATTTCTGCAAAAAAATACCCCCCACTGGGATAGCCATGGCCAGAGCCCAACACTGTAGCAGGGCTTACCTACTGAAATGAAAGGCAATGCGTGAAGCTCGGAACTCATGCCGGGGTACTCCAGTGTGAGTAGGATAACAAATGGGACTGGAATGAAGGGTCAGCTATCCTAGAGTGTGCACGCGCATGCATGGGGGAGGTCCAGACACTGTCCTTGCACAGTGAGCAGTCTGAATGAAGACAGGATTTTGGGCAGGCCGCTGTGAAATTGAAAGAAGTTAATTAACACAACAAAAATTATAGTTACGTGCAAACAAGGGGGGCACAGCATAACCAATGGGATTTTGGCACAGAAATGTGACACCACAAATAGGGATTACATATCACCACTAAGACTTTTGCTAACAAAAAAGATACACCTAGGCCTCATGCCACCAGGTGTCGAAAAGCTCCTAAACATTCACTGTACCACCCAGCATACCCGAAACACCAGCAATCAAACCTACCAGGTTCCCAGATGTTGGACCTCTATGAGACAGAGATCGTTTGCCTACAGGGCTCTGCACTGGTACAATGCTCTCAGCTGGGATATCCTGACTGCTCCCAAAATTAACCCCTTCAAACGGCTGCTCCGGGCACACCTCACCTCTTCTAGTAGCTGCAACTGTTTTACCTAGTGCTCCTACCGCCCCTAGCACTTCGGACTTTCCTGCTCCTCTCCAATTAAATCTCTGCTACCTAGTACACCTCTTTGTCTCCCCTCCTCCTCCCACTACTACACCCACCTCATCCCCTCCAACACCAGACTTTTTGATCCCCTGTCCCTACCCCTACCCAACTAGCACTACCCAACCATACACTTCTCACTCCCTCCTCTCACCTTGACTATGGCCTCCAGCCTGCCCACTCCCCTGGGAATACCTTCCTCACTGCTCTCCCCAAATCTCCTTCACATTTAGCCTACCTATGCAATGCTCAGTTCTTAGTCTGAGCCACTCTCTCCATGTCTGCTCACTGGTCTTTGCTCTACTCCTACCCAACATGTGTAGTCTCGAATTTTGAATAATGATTTGCAAACCTGCATTCGCTGTACCATCTGTGCTACTTCTGTATAATTTTTGTAATGATGTTCACCCTGTTTGTCTACCCACACTATGATGTGGAACCTTTGTAAATGAGCAGTTCCTGCTCAAAGGTGTTAATCCTGGAGTTATTAAATAAAAATAAAAAGAACCTGACAGTGTCCCTTTAATACAAAAAGCTAAGCATATTACCAGCTGTAATCTGAAATGTAGTATTAAACAAATTGCAGGTTGCAATATTTTGTATTTCTTGCAACTTTGGAAGTTTTTAATAATCAGGTTTTTAGCACCCAATAAATACTTGTATCTGTTTATTTTATTTATTTTGAAAAGTTTCACCAGGAAAGGTATACTGAGCTGAAATAGTTCTTTCGAGATGTGTCCTGGGGGAAAGGAGAAGGGATACAATACTGAATACAGAATCAAATAAATTATACATAGAGCTAAGTCTGTACATAAAGCTGAAACATTTAAGGTGAAATCAAACACTTTTGTGGGATAAGTACTCACCATCACACATGTACAGATTTTTCATATAACACACACTTGTTTAGCAGTCATATACGTAATCCTAAACATACACACAAACACTTAAAACAGATATATTTTGCATTTAACACATGGCGGTAGTAAGTGAAGACTTTAGTAGGTAGTCAGAGAGGACTTTGTCAGAATAGTGGAATGGAGAGGTGGTTTGTTAGCCAACTGTGCCTGCAGCCCTGCATCCCTCTGGGATGTAAACCTCACAACAGGAAAGGCAGGGGATGCAGAAGGGATCGCTTGGGAGACAAGTACTGGCACAGAAGGGATATAAGAGGATAAGTTGAGGCAAGGGTGGGTTTGATAGCCAGATGGATCTTCACCCCTGCACCCCTCCAGGATGTAAACCCTGCAAGGGAATGGCGGGGGGGGGAGGGATCAATTGGCAGAGAAAATGCTGGCACAGAACAGGTGGGTTGGGCTAAGCTGAGGCAAGGATGGGTGGTGATTGGGATATAAAAGGGGGAGAGGGAAGGTAGGAAATAGCAAGGGGAAGAAATTGGAGAGAAAGTGGGGAGGTGGGGAAGAGGGAGGCAAGCCTCACCCACAAGAGCAGAACTCCAGGGGTAATTAACACTACTCGATGTAAATCAAGCTAGTGCTATAGGCTAGGGCATGCCTAGGGGGGAGGGGAGGGGAGAAGGGGCTGAGAGAATATATAATAAATGTATATAAATCCAAGCATATGAATAACTGCCATTGGTTGTTTTTCCAGGCACAGTATTTAGCATCTTTTGTATTTGTTTTCTTGTATACATCAATGAAACTGGTGGGATGTGGTGCTTACAATCAAACCAACCAGTCCCTCTATGCCTCAGAGTACTAGTGTGTAGTGGCAGACTGAAGGTGCTGACATATAAATTACAATAATTAAATGTGGGCTGTTTGGGATATGGCAGCCTGTATGCAGGCCGCCATGTCCCATGATCTCCTGCTCCTGTGGAGCAGGAGATTGACTGTGGGGCCCAGTTGGGCTTCCAATCAGTAACCTCCAGTCCAGACCATCTTCAGCCCCTGTCCAGCCCTACCTCTTGATTGGACTCACATGGCCGCACATCAGGCTCATGCATCCTGTGCGGGATGGCTATGCAGTGCAAAATTACACAGCCCAGCCCATATCCCTATGGCAGGTACCAGCCTTTTTAATGGAGATATCCCATAGTTCTCAGTGCACTTGTACTTTGTTGTTCTTTTCTGCGTAACCACTAAGAAAGGCTGAATACAAGGGAGCAACACAGAAGGGACGGAACTCTTCATAATGTTACAAGTACAATGGAAAATGTTTAGTGCTTCTAGAGAGGGGGCATACTAATTGTGACTGCAGTGCATCTTTATTTTTAACTTTGGAGAAATAAAGTGGATCTTTTTAGAATCTTCCTGTATCTGTGAGCCTTTATTTGTGCCAGTGGTGAGTGCATCCATTATTAGTTATTGTAAAATTCTAATAAACAACTAAAAAGACCTTTACTATTCTCCAAATCTGTTAAGGACACAACAGTATACATCTAGGCCATGGAACATGTTTTCAACAAGAGGTTTCACTGTGTATAAAATATTTGTGAGTGCTGAAAACCCATTTGCTCATAAATGTTTTTTAAAGGAATAACACAGATATTGTATATATGCTGAGGTCCCATTTCTGTTCTGTTTGCTCTTGTTCTCACCTATCAGACACCTGATCCAGCTTTGCCTCTGCTCTTGTCAACCCAGTGCTTCTCTATGATTGGTTGGTGCATGTGGTGAGTTACATATTTATTGCTCTTATTTGGTTGGGATTTTGTTTTTTCTTTTTCTGCCCACTGTCTTCAGGGGTCATATTTTTTGATAACTTAATGTGTTGCATTGCTACTCTACTGCTATTATCAGTAGTAAGCTTCTACCATAGAAACATAGAAATATACAAATTTGTCGGCAGGAAAACACCATTTGATCCACCCAGTTTGCCCAGAGGATTCCCTGCCTAATCTGTTTCCACAGATCCTACCTGGTCTCTGGCAACCCTCACCCCTCCCTGCCTGTTTATTAATATTCCCCTGTGTCTAACTCAATCCTATGCATGGTTGAAGCCCCCCCCACTGTTTTACATAGAAACATAGACTTTGATGGCAGATAAGAACTGCTTCGCCCACCTAGTCTGCCCATTTCCCTACTTACTGAATAAGTTGCAGATCCTAGTTAACCAACAGCCTCATCTCCATTGCTTCTGCTAGCAGGCTATTCAAGGTGTCTACTATCATTTCAGTGAAGTAGTACTTCCTCATATTCCTCTTCAACTCACCACCACCCCCCAGCTTCATCACATGTCCCTGGTCCTGGTGCTCTTTCTCATTTGACAGAGACTTCCCTCTGGCACCCTGTTCATCCCTTTTGAGGTACTTGTTGGTCTCTATAATGTCCCCCTCTCATTCTCCTCTTTTCCAGAGTGTACATGTTTAGATCCCTCAGTCTCTCCTCATGTGGCTTCTCATAAAACTCCTACACCATTTTAGTTGCTCTCCTCTTGACTTCTTCCACCCTGTCTATGTCCTTTCAGTGGCATGGCCTCCAAATTTGTACACAGAGTCCAGATGAATCTCACCAGTGAGTGAAGCAGTGGCAACAATAATTTCCTTCTCCTGCTGGAGATAGCCCTCCCTATACACCCCAGCATCCCGCTAGCCCTACCCACTGCTTTTTCACTCTGCCCTGCCACTATGAGGTTAACAAATATAATAACCCCAAGTTCCCTTTCCTGGATCTAACCCAATCCTCCACTCCGCTCTTGGATTCCTATGCCCCAGGTGCATGATTATATATTCGTTTTGATATTGATCACCAACTGCCATTCTCTTAATCACTCCTCAAGTTTCCCAAGATCCCTTCACATTCCTTCTACCCCCTCCTGTGTGTCCACCCTATTACAGACGTTGGTATCATCTGATAAAAGCCATACTTTCCCTTCCAGCTCATCTGCAACATCACTTATAAAGATGTCCAGTTCCAGTACAAGCCCTGTGGCACTATGCTAATAGCACTCCCACCATTAGAGTGAGTGCCATTACCACCACTCTCTGTTGCCTTGCAGTTAACCAGTTTCTAACCCAAACCACCACAATATGAATCACAACCACAGGCTGCTTAATTTCTTTGTTAGTCACCTGTGTGGTACAGTGTCAACCCTGCTAAAGTCCAGATAGGCCACATCCACTGATCTTCCCTGATCTTTTTCTCTGGTCAACCAGTTGAACATACAAACGTACGAAAATGCCGACAGAAACAGGTCATTTTGGTCTATCTAGTCTGCTCGAATATACAGCTCTCAGATGAATTTACTGGTGCTGCCCCCCTTCCTTTTCCACATAGAGTCTTCCTCCCCCCCATCCCCCCACCCATCTTCTCACATGTAATGACTCTCCCTTTTATTCTGTCCCGACCCCTTTTAAAGCTGTCCACTGTTTTCAATGATACCACCTCCTCCGGCAGTTCCTTCCACTTGGACACCACTCTTTCTGTGAAAAAGTGCATTCCCATTTCCCTTTTAAATCTCTCCCCAACTAATTTTAGACTGTGCCCCCTAGTGGACCCATTCCACCTAAGAGTGATTATGCCATCTGTCCTAACCTTGTCTATATGTTTAAGGTACTTGAAGATTTCGATCATGTCCCCCTTCTCTTCTATCCTCCAAGGAATACATATTGAGTTCCTGCAACCTCTCCTCATAGGCTTTGTCCCACATGCCCTGGATCATCTTGGTTGCCCTACGCTGTACCCCCTCCAGTAGTTTGATGTCCTTTTTTGGATATGGGCACCAGAAATGCATACAGTACTCCAAGTGCAGTCTCACCAAGGACCTATACAATGGCAGAATGACTTTGCCTTTCCTGGAGGTGATTCCTCTGGTGATGTATCCCAGTATACTGTTGGCTTTGGCTGCTGCTTTACAGCACTGCACAGTGTGCCTCATGTCTCTTGAGATGATGATCCCTAGGTCCTTTTCCTCCTTGGAACTGGACACCTGTACCCCTCCCAACCAGTAACTGGCTCCCAGGTGCTTGACCTTGCACTTCTTGGCATTGAACTCCAGCTGCCAGATATCTGACTACTTTTTAAGCCTAGCCAGGTCCTCCCTGAGCTCCTGTCTCCCCTCCTCTGTGTCCACTCTCCCACAGAGCTCTGTATCATCTGCAAATAGGCAGATTTTACCTTTGATCCTATCCACTATGTCAGTAATAAAGATATTAAGCAACGCTGGACCAAGCACTGAGCCCTGTGTGACCCCACTGGTTACAGGCCAAGGCTTCAAAAGTCCCCCCCCCCACTACCACCTTCTGGTTTATGTCTTGAAGTCAGCTCTTGACCCACCCCACCAGCTTCTACCCAATTCCCAGGTCCTGCAGCTTACTGAGCAGTCTCTCACATGGCACAGAGTTGAAGGTCTTGCTGAAGTCCAGATACAAGACATCAACTACCTGGCCCCTGTCCACAGTCCATGTGGCCCAATCCAAAAAGTATATCAGGTTGGCCAGGCATGATCTCCCTAAGACAAACCCATGTTGCTTTTCATTCTGGAGACCACTAACCTCCAGAAAGTCCACTAGTCTCTCCTTTAGTATGGTCTCCATGAATTTGCCTACAATTAAGCAAAGGCTGACTGGTCTGTAGTTACCTGGTTCATTCCTGGATCCACTTTTGTGCAGAGGCACACCATGTGCCATTCTGCAAGCCTGAGGCATGCACCCTGTCTCTAGTGAGGTGTTAAGCAGGTTCACTAGGGGGCTAGCCATGACTTCCTCCAATGCCCTCAGAATTCTCGGGTGCACGCCATCCAGTCTAGGAGCTTTGTCAACCCTAACAGACTAAGGTCCTTTAAAACCTTGTCCTCCTGAATTGCTCCATCCGATTCACCCCATCTCCTTCTGAACCCCTGTTTTTCCCTGTGGCATAGGCCCATCCTTTCCGCTAGTGAAAACCAAGCTGAAGTACTCATTCATTGCCTCTTCCTGTTCCTCACTACTTCCCCCCCCCTGCTTTAGTCTAACAATCTCATCTTGATTCTTCTCCCATGTACTTAAAGTCCTTTTCCCCTACTTTTATTCCCTGGGCTAGCTTTAGTTCCTTGTGCCACTTGCTGCCCTGACTGTTCTGCTTGCCTCTCATGACTTCACTGAGTCTTCATCCTTCAGAGTACTTTTATACTTATGAAAGGCTGCTTTCTTTTCCCTCAGTTTTGCTGACACCTCTTTGCTGAACCAGCCTGTTTTTTTATCCTGTCTTTCCTGCTCTTGGCCTTTGCACACATACTACTGACCTCAATCAGATCCATCTTTATAATGGACTATTTCTGCTCCACTTCCATCTCTGGACTGATTTTGGCTAGATGCCCCTCTCAGATTTCACCCATTTTTCCAAAGTCAGCCTTCCTAAAGTCCACTACCCTCATCTTAGTCCTGGCTATTTCCTTTTTCTAGAAGAAATCAATCAGATTCTTTTGGCATGACCTCGCCCCATGAATCCATTCTTGCAGCTCACTGAATTCACAATACTCTACCAGCCTTTCCTTAAGCAGGGTTTCCATTAATATTTTTTATGCACTGAAACTTACTTTTGAAGTGAGACTGAGCAATCAAAAACTGCTCGCCTCCTCCCTGCTGCCATCCTTTTGCAGAGGGACTATGCCTGCTCTTCTCCAGTCCTCTGGAACCATGCCTGTTTCCAGTGACCTGTTGAATAAGGTCATCAGTGGGCCTGTTATCACCTCCCTGATTTCCTTTAGTGCCCTTGCATGTATCCAGTCCAGTCCCATAGCCTTGCCCACTTTCAGAACTGCAAGTCCCTTCAGGACTGTTTCCTTTGAAAATGGACTTGTGTCCTCCTCCCCCCCTTGTTCCTGCTACTCACTGGTGGTTCATCTCCTCTCCCACCACTGTGAAAACTGAATAAAAGTACTGTACCTGTTCAGATGTCTGCTTCTTCTTGGTCATCTTCTGCACAGTCTCCCCCTGCCACATTCCTAATATACAAATTCCCTACCCTTGTTTTCCTTTTTTCACTTCTGTAGCTGAAGAAAGTCTTATTCCTCT
Source organism: Neoceratodus forsteri (assembly GCA_016271365.2). Taxonomy (NCBI): domain Eukaryota; kingdom Metazoa; phylum Chordata; order Ceratodontiformes; family Ceratodontidae; genus Neoceratodus; species Neoceratodus forsteri. The sequence goes on from CM057452.1 coordinate 389,952,163, forward strand.
TTGCTACCCCTTTGGCTATCCTTTCCTCTGTCTGCACATTTGCTCCCCTCACCACCTTTCCCACCTTTCCTGCATCCATTTGTTTTACTTGAGAAAAAATCCACACACAAACTCCTTTTTCAAAAGTACTCTAGTGCAAGTTTATTTTGGCAACTTTGAGAAACCACAACAACAGCCCATCTGTTTTACTTGGTATACACCCTGTCCTCCCTGTCCTCCTTCTTCTATGTTTCCTTATACCTCCTGAATGCCACCATTTTCCCTTCTCCACATTGGTCACTTCCCTTAAGAACCACAGCAGTCTCCCTTTCCTTTGCTTTTACTTATTTCACTCTTGCAGAGGCTGGTTGCCTTAATTATGCCCTTCCTTACTGTGCCCTACCTGGCAATCGGCTCTATGAGACACTTTCTGAGGCAGTCTCCCATTTCTTTAAAATCTACCCTCCTAAAGTCTAGGACCCTCATCCTTGTGTGGTTTGCATCTGCTCCTGTTTTTATGTTTAACCACACTGTACAGTGATTACTGACACCTAGAGAACTGCCTACTGTGACATCTGCAATGCTATCCCTGTTTTTAAGCACCAGGTCCAACACTGCTTCACCCCACTGGATTCCTTAACTAGCTGCCTGAGAAAAGCCCCTCATAGGGACTCAAGAATTGTCCTGCTCCCTGCCAAAGCCACCACTGGAAGGCTTTGCTCCACATCTCACAGATTGAAGTCACGAGCTAGCAGCACGTTTCCCATTCTTGATATCTTGATCATGGCTTCACCAAGTGTCTGATCCAACTCTTCTCCCTGGAGGTTTTCATACTAGACCCGTACAGATAGCACCCCAGAATATGTCTCCAGGATGACCCACAGCACCTCCAGCTCTTCTTTTTCCTCTGAGTGACCCTGTACCTCTGTGGCTTTGATTCCCTCCTTGACATATATTGCAACCCCTCCTCCCATATATTTGGCTGTCTACAGCATCATATAGCTCTTGTGTCAATATCTGTATTACTGTCCCCTGTTCCTGTTGACCCAGGCTACACAAGGAAATAAATCATGGATCAGTGCATCTTTCCTGGTCTCCAGTTTTCAAATAAATAAACACATGTACTGTGTATTTATGTGTTAAAAAACACATCAATGCATCTCTTATCATCAAAGCACAAAAAGTAAGGAAATGAAACATTAATAGCTGTAGTTGAAAAAAATCATTTGTATAGACTAATAAATAAAGAATAAAAAAACTCAGGATCTGAAGACCTTATGTGCAAGGTTGTCCTGTTGTCACAATGGTGTTAAATGTATCATTAGGGTTAAAAGTCCCTAGAATAATCCATGTTGTGGTGTTTGTCAGGGTTTGAATGATCATGTGATGCACAGATCATCTTATAATATTCACACCATCTATGCAAACATTACTGCGTAACTATTTTACTTTGTCTGACAAGACAGTGCTAGTGTTAGAGTAATGTCAACACTGCCCCGGAAGATTGTTCAGACCTGAGTAGCACCACACCACAGATATGTCAAGGTTCTAGGGACTTTTTGTATGTATGTTTCATTTCCCTACATACCATGGTTTGTGTTTCAGTGCTAACAAAGGCATTAACATAGTTTTTTGCAGTTGATATCCTCACTTTTTGAAAAAGATGTATAGCAACTGATACTCTTAGCTTTCACTTTTCTCATATTTATTTATTCATTTATTTAAAATTTGATAACCGGGAAAGGTACCATGAGTGAAGCTCATTTCCAGGTATGACCCAGGGAAGGGGATACAGAGACACATACAACAGAGGGTAGACATAATTTGCCAACAAGTCACATAGATTTACATAGATTTGCATCTAACATTCAGTAAATTTACAATATGATTCAATTGTATTTTCAATAATATTATAAAACGGTGTAGGAACTCAAGTATATACACTTAAAGGAGCAGGTGTATCAGATAGAGAGAGGAGGGGTTCTTCTGGTACATTGGGGAGCGGAGAAAAACTAAGGGCCATCTCAGCAGATTGAGATCAGAAGGAGGGTGGGTGGAAGTGGCAAGGGACCAGGCAGAGGTATTAAATGAGTACTTCACCTCTGTGTTCACTAGGGAGGGGGATGGGATATCTACAAAGCAAGGCACGATGGGGATAGAAGTGGCAGTGAGTGGGATCAGGGGAGCAACAGAAATGGAGCAAGAGGGAGGGAGAAGTACCCCAGGAGTGTCACATCAGGATAAGGATAAAAAGGCCAGTAAGGTGGAGGGGATGGATGATGCTATCTCCACCGAAAGGGTGTGGTTAGCCCTCAAGGCCCTAAAGAAAGACAGATCTCCTGGGCCGGATGGCATTCATCTGAGAGTACTATGGGAATTGGCGGACATACTGGCTGCACCCCTGGCGGAGCTCTTCAACAGGTCACTTGAGACAGGGAGGGTACCTAGGGATTGGTGAGAGGCTCATGTGGTGCCAATCCATAAATGGGGGTCGAGGGAAGTACCAGGTAACTATAGATCCATCAGTTTGACCTCAGTGGTGGGAAAATTAATGGAGAGTATACTAAAGGAATGACTGGGGGTGTACTTGGAGGAGGTGGGAGGTCTGGATAGTCGGCAACATGGGTTTGTGCCGGGTAGATCATGTCAAACCAATCTTGTGGAGTTCTATGAATGGGTAGCATCAGAACTGGACAGGGGAAAGCCTGTGGATATATTATTTTTGGACTTCAGCAAGGCGTTTGACTCTGTCCCCCACAATGGTCTGGTGGAGAAACTGATGGGGTTGGGAGTAGGCCCTTTGATGGTCAGATGGATTGAAAAATGGCTAGCTGGATGCACCCAGACAGTAGTGGTCAGTGGGGAGCTCTCGAACCCTAGAGAGGTCGGTAGTGGGGTACTGCAGGGCTCGGTCCTGGGTCCGATCCTGTTTAATATATACATATCGGACATCAGAGAGGGTATAGGGTGTGAAATGAGTCTCTTCGCTGATGACTCCAAGATGGGAGCAGTAGTTGAGGGGCAAGAGGGGAGGTTGGCCCTGCAAGGGGACCTGGACACCCTGGAAAGCTGGGCTCACACATGGAAATTAAATTTCAATATCACCAAGTGCAAGGTGTTACATCTTGGGTGGGGAAACCCTAAACACAGGTACACCCTGGGAGGGGAGGCGCTGGAGGCCTCAATAGGGGAAAATGACCTAGGGGTCATGGTGGATGCATGTATGAATAACTCTGAGCAGTGCAGGAGAGTGGCTAGCAAGGCAAACAGGATGCTGGGATGCATCGTAAGTGGGATCACCTCTAGGAGCAGGGAAGTGATTCTGCCGCTGTACAATGTACTGGTTAGACCACACCTTGAGTACTGTGTACAGTACTGGAGACCACACTTTAAGAGGGACATACAGCTCCTGGAGAGGGTACAGAGGAGGGCAACTAAGATGATATGAGGACTAGGGGATTTGACGTATGAGGACAGACTTGAGGAGCTCTGCCTGTTTTCATTGGAGGAGAGGAGAGACAGGGGGAACATGATTGAGGTCTTCAAGTACCTCAAGGTAGTAAATAGAGTAAACATGGAGGGGATCTTTAGACTAAAGCAGGGAGGTATCACCAGAGGGCAAGGTTTGAAGTTGGAAGGTGGAAGGGTGAGGGGGGAAAAGAGGAGCAGATTTTTCACTGAGAGGGTGGTGGACCCTTAGAATGCACTGCCTGGTGAGCTGGTTCAGAGATCCACAGTGGAGGGCTTCAAGAGAGGGTGGAGACACAGAAAGTGGATGTATCAGATGATGGCCTGGCCCAAGGGGGTGGGGATGGATGATAGGGGTTTCTGGAACACAAGGGGGGAAGGCCTCAGCACCCAACTAGGGATCTGAGGTTTGAGCAGACTCGATAGACCGTAAGGCCTAATCTGCTGGCAATTAATATGTTAGTATGTTAGTATGAGATATGAGACAGAGGGAGAGAAGAGAGAGAGAGTATTAGGGATGAAAACAGGTGCAGAATGAGGTAAGAGTTGGTCTGAGTAGGAGCTTAAGAGCAGAAAAAGGAGGGGATGAGGCAGGTTGGTGGGGGGTGTTGGTTCAGAGGAAAAGAAAGTCTGTAGGAGAAGGCAAGTTTACCGACTGAGGTACAGACACAGGGGAGTGCAAAAGAAGGGGCACCAATTGTCCATGAGTTGTATGAGGATGGGGTGGCAAGTCTGAGGAGAGATACAAGGTAAGGAGGTAGAGACCCGAACCAGAATTTGGATATAAGGGTGGAGCAGTGCAAAAAGCATCTCTGGAAGAGAGATTGGAGGGATATAGAAGAATAGAGGTCACAGTGGTGAGTTAGATGGGGGGAATTGGTGGCAAACTGACAAAAGGCATGGTAGAGGATGTTGAGTTTAGAGAGGGAGGTTGCAGAAGCAGCACTGTGGACCATATCAGCATAGTCAAATGTCAGAATGATCCATTTGATCACTAGGTCATGTTTGTTGGGGAGGGGAAGGCTAGCCTTGTGGTGGTAGAGCAGTCCTAGCTTGGGATACAGTTTGGTATGGAGAGCATTAAAGTGTGCAGAGAAGTCAAGGGAGGGATTCAGCAAGACCCCAAGATACTTATATGCTTGGACATTTTCAAGGGGAGTGTTCTCTCCGGAGAGGAAGGAGGGTAGAACTTGTAGCCTGGTGAGTTTTTGCTTGGTTCCAAAAGTCATGGCAACAGTTTTTTTTTATGTTTAGTTAGCACTGAGTCAAGAGGTAATTGCTTTGAAGTCCTCTTGTAGGGGGGTTGAATGGTTGAAGCAGATGGACCAGAAAGGAAAAGAATGGTATCATCTGCATACATGTGGATGTTGGCATGGGAGCATATGGAAGGGAGATTATTTATGAACAGGGGAAAATAGAACAGGACTGAGGATCAAACCTTGGGGTACACCTGCTCAGATAGGGAGGGAAGAGGAAAGAGCGTTATTTATTTGTACCGATTTGGAATGACCAGTTAAGTAGGACCTGAACTAGGACACAGCGGGAGGTGAGAGGCCAAAGTTGCTCAGTTTGTTTAAGAGCAGGGGGTGGGACATGGTAGTAGTAGTAGTAGTTAAAACTTTTATTCATTTCATTATGAATTGGATAGCTCGTGTGAGTAAAACTCATTTCTAGTGAGGTCCACTATACAAAATGTCCAGATATAGTTACAATGATCATACTTACAGTACACCTATTTATATATATATAAAACATCACATTATATAACAACAGCAAAACAAGACATGCAATGTATAAAAATACAGAGAATAGACACTGTAAATAATTATATAATATTATCTCCTATAACATAACCCCTTACTTCCATTATTAATTTATCCCTTACCTCTTTTATTAATTCAATTATGATACATCTGTTATTGTTCTTAATTTGGCTTCCTCACTAAGTTCTTAATGGAACGTATACATTTTTTTTTTTACTTTCAGGCCTGAATGCTTGAGGTAAGGTGTTACAGATCATAGGACCAGGATTGTTCTATAGTTTGGGTGTTTATACTCTAATCCCTGTGCAGACCATAGTCCTTGTTTAATGTGACTAAATACAAAATTATCTAGGATGTAATCTGGAGCTAATCCCTTAATACTCTTAATCATGAACTATATTATGTGCAATGTTCGTCTTTCTGCCAGACAGCTCCATTTATGTTCTTTATAAAGGTCTATCCTGTGAGTTCTCCTTGGTGTGTCTAATATGAACCTAGACAGTTTATGATAAATTATATCAAGTCTACTGAGACTCCTCTGGGAAGCATTCTTGTACACAAGATCTCCAAAATCAATTATGGCCATAATTAAGGTCTGTACTACATGGTTCCTAGTTTTTTCTCTCAGGCAATACTTATTTCTGTATAAAAATCCTAGGCACTTAACCACTTTCTTTTCAATGGATTCAATATGTAAGTCACACTTTTAGGCCGGATCCAACATTCCCAAACACTTATAGCTTTGTACCCATTCGAGATTAATGTTACTTAATGTCTTGATCTGAAGTGGAATTTGAGAATTCAGGTTTCTCTTTCTAGAAAAGAGAACAACCTGGGATGTTTAGCATTTAACACTAATTTAGATTTTGAAAGAAAGTGTTGCAATTCACCAAATGCCATCTGAAGTGGTTTTAAATTTTATCTACGGAGTAACCCTCCATGTATATGATGACATCATCCACGTATAGATGGTATTTTACCCAATTATCTGAAATTTGGATTTTGTTTACATATATATTGTACAAAACTGGCCCCAATATCGAATCCTGTGGGGCACCCGAGATTGTGGTTTCCATGTCCAATGTCCAATCACCGAGGTTTACCATTTGTTTCCTCCCTACAAGATATTGTTTAAACCACGATTACCAATTCAGACATCCCAATATCCTTGAGGTTGGACAGGAGGATGTCATGGGCCAAGGTATTAAAAGCTTGGGATAAGTCAACAAAGAAGGCACCCACAGACATCCCCTTGGCCAAAGCCTCATTGATGTCCCCTTTTACTTTTAATAAAGCGGTTGATGTACTATGTAATGGCCTAAAGCCCGACTGGTATTTATTTATTTATGATCTATTTTTGTTTCAGATAGCACTGTAACTGGGTGGCAAGAAATCTCTCAAATACTTTGGCTATAATCGGTAGTAAGGATATGGATCTATAGTTCTCGCTAATGATTTTTAACCCTGATTTATATATTAGGACAACTCTGGCTATTTTCCATTGTGTAGAAAATTCTAATTGTGTAATCGATCTATTAAACAATTTAGTTAATGGGTAGGCAATTATTAGTGCCGCATATTTTAGTAACACTGTTGGAGTTCCGTCAGGGCCACAACCTTTTTTTGTATTTAATTTCAGTAGGGCTTCCTGCACTTCATTAACCCTTATTTTTTTTAAGAAAATTTCTCATTATGGTGTGACAAAACTGGATTGTCTGTCATTATATCCAATACTTTTCGTACTCTCAACACCTGTTTATTCATAGGCTGACTATATTCTAGTTGAATAGGATCCGAAGTAGAGTCTAAATTTGATGCTGAATTTGTATGGAGTCAAAGGCCTTCGCTAAACTGAGGAAAATGGCTGAGGTGATGAAGCCTTCATTCATAGCAGAGTGGATTGCATCAGTGAAGCGTAACAGGGAGGTGGTAGCAGAGTGGTCCTTTCAGAATCCCAGTTGAACAGGGGACAGGGTGTTGGAGGTAAGGAGGAACTCATTGAGCCTGGAGAGGACCAAAGACTCTTCGACCTTGGCAAGTGAGGGGAGAAGTGAAATTGGGTGATAGTTGCCAGAGGCAGTTGTGACCCCCCCCTTTAAAGAGGGGGAGGACTGTGGTGGACTTCCATGCTGAGGGGACAGTAGCAGAGGAGAAGGACAGATTGAGGATGAAGGTTAGGGGGGTGACAATTGAGGGAGCAGAGATTATGAGGAGCATAGGGTGCAAGCTGTCCAGGCTTGATTTGGAGGAGTTGAGGGAGGCCAGAGTTCTGTAGACTTCAGAGGGGGATACCGACTGTAGCTGAAAATCGGAGGGTCGAGGGGGGAGGTGGGTAGGGAAATAGGTGGACAGTGCGGTACAGCGCAGGTTGTGAAGAACTTGTTTAGAGCTTCAGCAACAAGAATGGGATCAATAACAGGTGAACCAGCCACACTGAGAGTGAGCAGGGGTAAGTCAAGGGAGGGGTGAGTGAGCAAATGGAGATCTTTCCAGAAGGAGTGTTATTGGAGGCTTGCAAGTGAGCTTTAAAAAAGTCAGATGTGGCCTGTTGGATGTGCTTAGTGCAATCATTGCAGAGGGTATGGTAGGATTGATGATTAGCTGGGCTCTGTGAGGTTTTAAATTGATGCCACACAAGATCACGGGATTTACATATGGACAGAATTTCTGGGGTGATCCAGGGGTGATGGGAGTGTTTAACTCTAATGGTTTTTTGATGGTCATGGGTATCCCAAACTTTTAGAAATGTGAATGTGAAGTGAATGAGGGCTGCATCAATGGAGAGGGAGGAGAAGACGGGAGACCAGTTGGCCAAGGCCAGGTCATAAAGAAGGCTAGTAGTGTCAAGGGATTTGAGGGGTCAAAACTGAATGCATCTAAGAGGATTGGGGGGAGGATGAAACTATCTGATGCAGAAGGTGGGCAGTGGTTGTTAAGTGTGTCAGGTAAAGTGCCAGCTGAGCAGATATGATGGGGTGGGTACAGAGCATCCAGTCAAGCAGGGAGTGAGAATGGGAGTGAGGATTAGGGTGAGTGGGTTCTTTTATCAACTGGGTCATGTTTAAAGCTTCTATCTGCTGACAGAAGTTAAGCAATGAGAAGGACAGCCAGTTCAGAATGAAGTATCCAAGTAGAATGAGGTCACCTGTTGCTTCAAGTGTGGAGGCGGCGGCAATGCAGGAGATGAAGGAAGAAGAGGGGAATTTTGGTGAGGCATAGAGAACACCTTCAAAGAGGGACTTGGAGGATAGGAAAAGGAGTTTTGATACTAAGCGCTCATGGGACTGGGGAATAACTTCCCTATGGGAGATAGTGCAAGATAGGACATCCCAGAAGTAAATAGCGACTTCACCGCCCCTTTTACCGTGGTCTTGCCAATGGATGAAAAAACCAGGAAGGGCCAGCTGATTGTCTGGGATGCAGGAGGACAGCCATGTTTCAGAGATGTATAATATGTCAGGGGAGTGTTGCATGACCCAGACGTTTAGTTCATCCAATTTAGGAAGTAAGCTTCGAACATAGATATGGAAGATTCATAGTCCACTGGGCTCTGCCAAAGGTGAGGGAGAAGGAAGAGAGGCCAGGGTTTGGTTCGATGTCACCAGCCATCTGTAAGAGTATAACTATGAGGAGCTTGTGAGAGCCACAGTTATTGTGCTTAGATCTATAGCTGTGTGGTGGGGCACACAAATGGGGAGCGTGGGAAGCATAGCCTGTGAATAGCTTCAAAATGTAGGTGAGAGAGCTTTTGAGCAGCCCAGAGTGTGCAAGGAAGGTAGGAAGGGGACATGAGGGGTGGGGGAAGTAGTGACAGGAGTAGAAGAGTTGCAGAGGTGGCAGGAATCAGGGGTGGAGGTAATTGGGTGGGACGAGGGGGGAAGGGGAGTGGTAGGAAGGCAGAAAAAGAGGGCTAGGTGTGGGAGAAGGGGAACTGAAGAGAATGGCCATGGGGATACAAGGAACTGTCAGATATAGAGCAGTGGCCAGTAGCAGCTAGGAGAAAGCTGGGTGTAAAAAAGCAGAGTATTGAGTCAAAAAGAAACAAAAAGCTGTTGGTGAGAAGCTAACCTTCTGGTAGAATCAATTGTTTATGAATGTATGTCTCAGAGGCAGAAGAGGAGAGCCCTCTAGCTGTCGATGAGTATAAGGAGCCAATAGGAGACTAGGGAGATAGTCTTTCCTTTGATTGGATGGCAGAAACTAGGAATGTAATTGCTCAGATAGGGTGGGTGGGTGGGGAGAGACCATGTAGCGGTGTCGGGAAGCACTTGATTACAGAGCTCACAGTAGCAACAGCTAAATTACAGCACGCTCTGGAACAGCTAGCTAAGCCCACAGGTAAGCCCTAGAAATATTTAAAAGAAAGGCTATGGGGCTCAGAGCTCAGCTTCAGCCATGGAGTTAAAGGGCACTGAAATTAAATTAATTTTACAAAGCAAACCAGAGTGCAATTAAATGTCGCTAGGCAGCCATGGCTAGTGGATTGAGGGTGCCGTTTTTTTTTTTAAACAAATAATTTGTCCACAAAATTAATTTGTCCACAGTTATGGAAATCCTAGTACTAAAAAGCAGTAAGCTGTTTCTATAAGTAAGAGCTGCCGATAAACTGAGAGGCGGCTGAAGCGAAGCACAGCTGGCTGAAGAAAAAAGGCACCAAATTTGAAATTTCTGAGGTTGGACACTTCAGTGAGCAGCAGGTCTGTACCTTCTGTTGGTGATGCATTGGCAGGCAAGGAGCAGCTCAGCAGGGGCAGACTGCCTGTGGGAGGAGGGAGGGCAGCTTTCATTGATGGTGCACTGGCATGTGAGGAGCAGCTCAGCAGAGGAGGGCAGCCTGGAGGGAGGGCAGCTTCCATTGGTGATGCATCCATGGTCAAAGAGCAGCTCAACAGGGGCAGGCTACCCTGAGGGAGGGTGGCTTCCATAGGTGATGTGTCGGTGAGTGAGGAGCAGATCAGCAAGGGTGGACTGCCCAGAGGGAGGGAGGGTGGCTTCCATTGGTGGTGCATCAGTGGGCGAGAAGCAGCTCAGCACGGGTGAACTGCCCCAAGGGAAGGAGGGCAGCTTCCATTGGCAGTGCGTCAGAGGGTGAGGAATAGCTCAGCAGGGGCAGGCTTCCTCGTGGGAGGGCGGCTTCCAATAATGATGTGTTGGTGGGTGAGGAGCAGCTCAGCAGGGGCAGACTGCCCTGATGGAGGGAGGAAGGGTGGCTTCTGTTGGTGATGCATCAGTGGGCAAGGAGCAGCTCAGCAGGGGCAGACTGCCCTGAGGGAGGAAGGGTGACTTCTGTTAGTGATGCATTGGTGGGCAAGGAGCACTTCAGCAGGGGTGGACTGCCCTGAGGAAGGGAGGGAGGGTGGCTTCCATTGGTGATGCATTAGCAGGAGAGGAGCAGCTCAGCAGGGGTGGACTTCCCTGAGGGAAGGCGGCTTCCATTGGTGATGCGTCGGTGGGCAAGGAGCAGCTCAACAAGGGCGGGCTGCCTTGGGGAGGAAGGGGCAGTCCTATGCCATGACAAACAATATATAGTGATGCTTACTGCATGAGACCTGTAGCTTGTTTCAAGATACCTGGTGCTCTAGACCAGTAGTACGCTTTGTGACCACGAGTGTCCCTGCAAGTCACTCACAAAGCTTCTGCATCATCGCACACACTGTGCCTGTCCTGAACCTGGCTTCACAAGTGACTCTCTGAGTGTGATGATGCAGCTGCATCAACACACACATGATATCATACCTGTAGCAGATTTAACAAATGGGCCTGCATGCTAATTACAAAGCACCTGCATCATCATAAGGGATTGCCCCAGAGCTATAGATTGCTATGCACACAGCCCTGAAAGGGCATCTCTATTTTTTTCTTATTTTTAGACGGTGGTTGGTTGGGTGTCAGGGGGACAGCCGCAAATCGTGGGCAAGCTCCGGTGCTCCCTTCTCCACCAGAGCTGAAGGGTGTTTTTCCCTTGTTCTAGGGGAGTGGCTAGCACCCTGACATCAAGGCATTTACCGACGTCTGCCACTCCCCGCCCCTTCGCTACACTCAGTGCTTGCTATGTCCCCTGCTTCCACCAGAGGTCAGCCAAGCGCCGAAGCACCAAACAGGGACCCCATCCCTCTCAGGAGAAGAGAGCTGTCCTCCAGATGCTCGATCCTCCCCCTCCCCTGCCGACCCCCAGCAACCCAGGCTCGTTCCTGAACCCGGGTCGTTGGCATGGCATGAGGTGTGGCATCCAGCATCTAAACCCTCAGCACCACCAGGCTGGCCCAAACCATGGCCTTTTTGTGACCCCACCTCATGAAAGCATTTGGGACCTCTGCTCATGAACAGTGTCCTTGTGATTTTGTTAATCTGTCTCGAACGTTGATTTCCCAAAGTGACCACGCCATTCTGCACCACATTAAAATGTCAGCTGCACATATCTACTTATATGCAACTTCATATTTTTGGGGGGCATCACTCTCCTTTAACAATTTAATGTCTCTAATACAATCTGTTAGACTGGAGATGTATGGTTGTAACACCTGTATGATGTCTGTGTACAAAGAATTGTAACCTTTAATAAAGCATATTTAATGGTTAAAAAAAAAAATTTCAGCTACACCATTGATAAGGAGGTGTGAAGAGATGGCAATGTTGAAAATCTGGAGTGAAAATATTAAACATTCTCGAAGTTACAAGTGTGTGTGAAAACTGCACATCACACACCTGTAACACAGTCATGTAGTGGAATTCTTTCACCAAATTTTTAACATAGCCATTTTGGGACCTCTGCTCATGAACAGTTGTGCTATGATTATCTTAATCTGCCCCAAACATTGATTTACCACAGCGCCCATGTGATTGTGCCCCAGATGTGCGAAACTACATTTCGGGGAGGAAGTAACAAATGACAGCAGTACTGTTCATAAGAAGGTGTGCAAAAATAACAATGTTGAAAATCTGGAGTGAAAATATTACAAATTCTCGAAGTTATGACTGTGCATGGACACCGCGCAATGCACGCTTGTAATAGTCATTTTATGGAATTTTTTCACCAAATTTTCAACATAGGCATTTTGGGACCTGTGCTCGTGAACAGTGTTACTGTGATTTTCTTGCTTTTTTCTGAACATGTTTTCCTTCAGTGACTGCGCCACTGAGTGCCAGATGTGCAAAAACACATTTTGGGTAGGATGTTGAAAATGGCAGCTGTACTGTTCATAAGGAGATGTGAAAAAATGGCAATGGTGAAAATCTGGAGTAAAAATATAAAAAATTATCGAAGTTACGAGCGTGCGTGGAAACTGCACAACGCACGCTTGTAACAGTCATTTTATGGATGTTTCTCACCTAATTTTCAACATAGGTATTTTAGGACCTCTGCTCATGAACAGAGTCACTGTGAGTTTCTTAATCTGTCCCAAACACTGATTTCCCTGGCGACCCGGCTATTCTGCCGGGAAGTCGCAAAACACAGATTTGGGGATGTGGAAAAAGAGCTGTACTGTTCATAAGGAGGTATGAAAACATGCCAATGTTGAAATCTGGAGAAAAAATTACAAATTTTGATGTTACGAGCATCGTGGAAACTACGCCAATGCTGCGTTAAATTTGCCTGATCATTTAATGGACTTTCATCACCAAATTTTTCAGCATAGGCATTTTAAGACCTCTGCTCATGAACAGTGTCACTGTGATTTTCTTACTCTGTCCCAAATACTGATTTCCCACAGCGACCACGCTATTCTGTGCCGGAATGTGAAAAATGACAGCTGTACTGTTCATAAGGAGGTGTGGAAAAATGCCAATGTTGAAAATCTGGAGTGAAAGTACTACCGATTCATGAAGTTACGAGTGTGTGTGGAAACTGCGTAATGCACACTGGTAAAACAGTAATTTTTTGGATTTTTTTCACCAAATTTGCAACATAGTCTTTCTGAGAGCCCACCTCATGAACAGTGGCACTGCCATTTCGTTAATCAGTCCTTAAAGGTGATTCTGCGCAGTGACCACAAAATCACCTTTCAGGACCAAATAATGCCATGACAGTGAATGAATTCATGAGAAGGGGTCCCAATAACCCCATGTTGATTATTTGGAGCCAAAATTCCCAAAAATGCCCGAGATATGCACCAAAGTTGAAAAACCCTATTTCTGCCATTATACAGCTTACCGGCATTTCTTCAGTTCGCGGTCGGCATTGAAGATTGCAGACGTGTTCCCGGTCCACCGAAGATTGTCTTGCCAGGCTCTGGAGGTAAGTATGGGGTGAGGGGGATGGGGGAGGTGGAGTACACAGTGGGTGGACATGGTTTGGGGGAGGGGCCACAGACAGAGAGGGACCATTTTCTACTTTACAGGTTAAAAAAGAAAATTAAACATCGCGGGAAGTTTTTTTCTTTTGACAGGTACATTTGGCATGCTGGGGTGGGCTCCCAGCATGCCACTTGCTTGTTTTGGGGTGGGGGGACTGGAGCCAACAAGGACTGAGCACTCCGTTGGCAAATAAAAAAGAGTGTTTGGAGGGAGGGATGATGCCAAGGGGGATTGGGCACCCCCTTCAGCAAACAACTGGCATGGGACATGATGCCGATGGGGATTGGGCTCCCCATCTGCAAATGAACTGGTGAGGGAGGCATGATGATGCCGACAGGGGGATTGGGCACCCCCAACATCTACTTTTCTGGGGACTGTGAAAAACGGATGGCACTGTCGCCACCATTTCTCCTTAAAATGTTACTCCAGGGAAGGCACGCCCTGCAATGAGGTGGAGCGCCCTCATTGCAGCGGCTAAAATGTTTCAAGTTGGTGGCACACTTTGCAACTGCTGTCATAGATAGCATGCAATCTCATTCATGCCATACAGCCAAGCCCGAAAAAACAGTGGTGCCACTGGCCACAACATGACCATGCATCCAAAATCTGCTCTTCCACTTCAGGCAACCCCAATATGTTGTCTGCACTGTGTGCACAAGACAACATAAAAATGCATTTGGCGGTCATGAAATCAGATTCTCTTTTCATGACATTGAACAACCAAATTTTGTATACAGTAGTAATGTAACAACTAGATTTTTTCAAGTAAACAACACTTGAAGAATCAACTTTTAACCCCACTCTGTTGATCACAAAAGTTTAAGGGCCAGATATTCAAAACGTTGCCCCGGGGCTAAATAACCACTGCCCAGCATGTTAAATTAGCCTGGACTCAATAGCCCGCTATATTCAAAAGGGATAGCCCCGATGCTAAACCTGCTGAATATAGCATGCTAAGGAAGCCATGCAAACTGGGCTGGGATTGAAGTAAAAAACTAGCCCAGGAATAAGACAGCTCTGAATATAGCAACCAGGAAGTGCACACCACAATAGCATCCAACTTCACAGCAACGTGAAGGAAGGTAGAGGTGAACTATGTGGCCAATGTGTTTGCTAGCAAAGGCATGGAGTCAGCAAGCAGCAGTGCACGTGAACTTACATTGTGCAAAAATATACAATATTTCCGAAATGTTTGCATGGCGCAAACACATTTGCACAAGTTTAGTGTGGAGCTAAGTCGTTTGCCTGGAGCAATCACGTTTGCCCGAGGCAAAACTTTGCTATACTCAAAAATGACATGCAAATGAACCTACTTAGGTAGTCTGTGGGCAAACATCCAGATTAGGTTCTCATTATGACCTGATTTGTATGTAGTTTTCCTAGCACTATTGCAGGGTCCTACAGCTCCACCTGTAGGTCAGTCTGGAAGTACAGGGGCTAACTGGGTCTGCCCACAGCTACACCTGTAGGTCAGTCTGGGAGTGCATGGTGGTAGCTGCAGTCCAGATTTGTACAGTACAGCATAGTATATTGTGCCCCCCTGGGAACTACACAGCACAGGCACAGGTGGTGGTGCTGCATGCAACTGTCAAACTGTAGTTCATGCTACATTGCACAGCAGACACTACAGTAGCAAGAGGACCAGTAGTGTGAGGGACACAGCAATGCCTATGGTGTTTAGGGCAGTGATGACCACTGTGCTGTACACAATGGCAGGCCTAACTTGCAGGTGTTTACTGAGAGTGGACATTACTGTTATGCTGTTGTGTGACCCACAGATGCTGCACCACTGGCATGGGATGCTCACAGTGAAATATTCATGGCTGGCTGTGTGTGCTGTGGTGTCGGTACAGATGTGCGGTATGTGGCTGGGGGGCACATATCATCAGACAGACACACTGGTGTTGGGGTATTCCCAACACTGGCCCATGTGCAATGCGTGGCTTGTCCCAGCCTTGTGACTGCACCCAGTCTGTGGTGCAGCCTGGTCACTTGTACACCCTCCCCTCAACACCCTCCATGCCCACAGTGCTGCATGTGTGTGCTGGCATTTGTTGGTGCCCACAGAAGGGTGGTCTGCAGGTGTGTGCTGTATGGCCGCACTGCCATGGTGTCCTCTGGGAGCTAAGTCACCACTTACTGCCTGGCATGGCTGGGACTGGTGGCAGATGATGGCATCACAGTGATGCCATCAGTGAGCATTATGTTTCCTCTATGTCTGGCTTATTTCTATGTGTCATACTTATTGATTAGGGCCACTCAAAGCCACGCAAAAGTCATGCAAGGCCACGCAAAACCACAAAGTCATGCAAAGCTGGTTTGGCCAGAGTTAAAACTATCTTTTCCTGGGTGGTAATTTGTACCACACAAAGTGTTGTGCTAAGTCATGCAAAATCACTTTGCGTGGTGCTATTCGCTGAATATAACATTGTGCTGACACACACCCTCGGTTTGCCCCTTGCATACATTATAATTTTGCCTGGCGCTAATGCAGTTTGCATGTGCTATTTGACCTTTTGAATATAGTGGGCCTGCGCTAACCCGGCGCTAAACCTGCGCAAATGGTTTGTGCCCAGTGCAAAGTTTTGAATAACTGGTCCTAAGTCTACAGCTCCAGTCATTTTATTTGTTTATGATGTGCAAAGTTATTCTTTCTTTACCCACTAAAGTGACTGCTTAGATTCACAAAAATGGAAGTCGTATCTCACAGAAATAGATTTCATCTCATGCAAATGGAAAGTACCATTGTTGTGAAAAACAACTTATGAAAAATTTATGACAAAATTAACTGTGCATGTGTGAAAATAGAAAACTATTTTGTGAATAATTTAAAATCTACAAAGTTTTCAGTTTAGCTATATAGCAAAGAATCATCCTTGGTCCAAATTCTAACCAACCTTCAGATTTCAGGTTTAAACTCAACTATTTTTACACTGTTAGTGAGTAAAAAACATGACTTAATATTTGTTCATGTTTTCCATCGTCTACAACTTTTAAACTGCCTACCAGATCATTGCCAAATTATTAAGGACTGGAGATCCTGAGCAGGAAGATGGGCATGCTAAATTTCAGGTTTTTCCATCCAGGAATGGCTGTTGTATTAGGATGCCCAAAGTGAGGATTTAATATCTATCTATCTATCTATCTATCTATCTATCTATCTATCTATCTATCTATCTATCTATCTATCTATCTATCTATCTATCTTATCTGTCTGGCTGTCTGTGTATCTGTCTAGCTCAGTCTTAACTTTCTTAGTGCAAGGCCCTGCACAGAAAAAATATCAGTCATAACTGCAGTCCCTGCACAAAGCAGAAGATCAGTCATAACTTTCATTTCATTTTTATGTTGATTGCATGCATGCGCAAGAAACATGTTGCGACAGGTTTCTCCAGAAGCAGGTTGTGGAGGCGAGGCACTATTGTGGCCAATGCCCCCACAGCCTGCAAAGGCTTGCCCTGCTTCCCCCAATGCCATGACACGCTGCTGCTGACACTAGTTCAGCCAGCGTGCCACAACTTTCTAAAAAATCAGCCGCTGCAATCAGGGGCCACCTCGTCATTGCAGCGTCAGCCATCTGCTGCAATGAGGGAGTGACCTGTCATTGCAGGGTGGGATGTAAAACCCCTCAGATTGTTTGTGAGCATGGTGGCGGCTTGCCACTGTGTTCACAAACAATATAACCCCCCCACCATGTGTAGTTGCCGACGGGGGCCCCAATCCCTATCGGCTTTGTGTGGTCTTTTGTTGCCGATGGGGAGCCCACTCCGCCGGCACTCTGTGCCCTCTGAAACCCTGCCGACGGGTGTCCAATCCCTGTCGGCTGTAGTTCCCTGTTTGTTTTGTTGCTGACAGGGGGCCCACTCCCATTGGCATTCTGTTACACCCCTTTTGTTCCTGCCGACAGGGTGCCCAATCCCTGTCGGCATAAGGATACCCCCGCCCCCGCCCGTTTGCTGATGGGGGTGCCCAATCCCCCATTGGCTACTGCTACCCCTGGACAAGAAAGCCTCTGCTGGCACACTGGGAGCCCACCCCAGTGTGCCTAGATGCCACTGCAAATAAAAAAATGGTCTGTGTTTTTTTTTTTTTTTTATCCTGGAAAAAGGAAACCGTCCCTCGGCGCCGCCCTGCCTCCCACCCGCAACCCGCTCCCACCCACTGCACGCCCTGCCTCCCCACACCCCCTCACCCCATACTAACCTTAGGAGCTCGGCGCGACAATCTTCGGTGGACCGGGAACACGTCTGCACTCTTCAAAGCCGACTGCGAACTGAGGAAATGCCGGTAAGTTGTATAATGTAATACATAGGGTTTTTTCAACTTTACTGCATATCTCAGGCATTTTTGGGATTTTTTCCACCAAATTTTCAACATGGGGTTTTTGGGACCCCTCCTCATGAATTCTTGAACTGTCATGGCATTAATTGGCCCGGAAAGGTGATTTCACAGTCACTGCGTAGAATCACTTTTTGGGGCTGATTAACAAAATGACAGTGCCAGTGTTCATGAGGTGGGCTCTCAAAAAGCCTATGTTGCAAATTTGATGGAAAAATTCCAAAAAATGACTGTTTTACGAGCGTGTGCTGTGCAGTTGCTACGCACACTTGTAACTTCGTGGAATCTGCAATATTTTCATGCCAGATTTTCAGCATTGGCATTTTGTCATACCTCCTGTGAACAGTACAGATGTCATTGTTCACATCCTGGCGGAAATGTGTTTCGCACTTCGCAAGAATAGCACGGTCGCTGTGGGAAATCAGTGTTCAGGACAGATTTAAAAATGTCAGTGACACTGTTCATGAGTAGAGTCCTGAAATGGCTATGTTGAAAATTTGGTAACGATGTCTATAATGATCAGGGCATTTAGCCTATGCTATAATAGTTTGCACGCAGTTCGTAACTTCGCGAATTTATAATATTTTCACTCCAGATTTCCAATATTGCCATTTTCCCACACCTACTTATGAACAGTAAAGCTGTCATTTTTACCATCCTGGCCAAAATGTGTTTTCGCACTTCCAGCGCAGAATACAGCGGTCGCTGAGGGAAATCACTGTCTGGGACAGATTAAGAAAATGAGAGTGATACTGTTCATGAGTAGAAGTCCTAAAATGCCTATGTTGAAAATTTGGTGATAACAGCCCATCGAATGACTGTGTTACAAGTGTGCGTTGCACACTTTCCACGCACCCTTGTAGCTTTGCAGATTTGTAATATTGTCACCCCACATTTTCACCAGTGGAATTTTTCCACACCTCCTTATGAGCAGTACAGCTGTCATTTTTCACATCCTGACTGAAATGTGTTTTCACAGTTCCGGCGCAGAATAACGCGGTCGCTGTGGGAATCACTGTTCGGGACAGATTAAGAAAATGACAGTGGCACTGTTTATGAGCAGAGGTCGTAAAATGCCTATGTTGAAAATCGGGTGACGAAACTCCATAACATGACTGTGACAAGCGTACGTTGAACTGTTTCCACAGACCCTTGTAACTTCGCAATTTGGTAATATTTTCACCCCACATTTTCAACAGTGGCATTTTTCCAAACCTCCTTATGAACAGTACAGCTGCCATTTTTCACATTGTGGCTAAAATGTGTTTTTGCACTCCTGCCGCAGAATAGCACGGTCGCTGTGGGAAATTACTGTGTGGGACACATTAAGATCGAACGAGTGAGAGGGGGGAGTGACCATGCTCAACTGAGCTCTGTCGGGACTGCTGCAGATTTGTTTGTGGGCAGAGAAAGGGCCCAACACAAGAGCCCAGTACAAAAGGGCAGCCTGCAGCACTGGGAGAAACAGAACAAGAGAGAGAGTGGGGGGGGAGTAAGCAAACTCACCGGAGCTCTTTCAGGACTGCTGCGGATTTCTTTGTGGGCAGAAAAAGGCATCAATGCAGGCAGGGGCCCAGTACAAAAGGCCAGCCTGCAGCGGTGGGAGAAACAGTACAAGCGAGTGAGACAGGGGGACTGAGTGAGCTCAACGGAGCGCTGTCAGGACTGCTGCGGATTTCTTTGTGTGCAGAAAAAGGTGCCATTGCAGGCAGGAGTCCCATACAAAAGGGCCGCTTGCAGCACCAGGACAAACAGAATGAGTGTGTGAGAGAGGGAGACTGAGCGACCTCAACAGAGCTCTGTGGGGACAGCTGTGGATTTGTTTGTGGGCAGAGAAAGGGCGCAACATAAGAGCCCAGTACAAAAGGGCAGCCTGCAGCACTGGGAGAAACAGAACGAGAGAGCATGTGACAGAGGGGGAGTGAGCGAATTCACCGGAGCTCTTTCAGGACTGCTGCGGATTTCTTTGTGGGCAGACAAAGGCGCCAACAGAGGCAGGTGCCCAGTACAAAAGGGCAGCCTGCAGCACCAGGAGACACAGAATGAACGAGTGAGAGAGGGGGAGTGAGCCACCTCAACGGAGTTCTGTCGGGACAGCTGCAGAATTCTTAGTGGGCAGAATAAGGTGCCAATGCAGGCAGGAGCCCAGTACAAAACAGCAGCCTGCAGCACCGGATGAAACAGACTGAGCGACTGACAGAGGGCCAGTGAGCGTGCTCAACAGACCAACGCAATCAGCATTCGGCATTGACAAATGCTTGTTATTTTTAATATCAGGTAAGGTACACCGGAATATATGTTTCTTTTAGAGATACGACCTAAGGTCATGGTATTGGTACATTACAAAAGATACATAGTAGAGATAAACATAATATCATGATTAATAAGTCATACACAGCTTATATCAACAATCAATAGCAGTAGCATGAGTCAAGACTCTTAAAATATTGTGAAACTTTCTTTGTGCAGTGCCCTGCAGGCCCTGTGTAAAGCAACAATTCAGTCATAACTTTCTTTGAACATGGCCTCAGACTGGTAGCATGAAAATGCAGACCCATGTGGCATGGTGTCAGACTTGTAGCTTGGCCCTGAGTCATGAGGTTAAGTGCTGGGGAAGAGGGTGGGCATTACGGATGAATAAATCCTAATGCAACATTTCCCTCCTTTGTGGCTTTTAAACTCTAACAGTGCATTAACATAGCATTGTTCAGCTAATTTCTTTATTTTGTTGTGAAATTAGAGAAATAATTTGCTTTGCACAGGGCTCTTTATGTCCTACATGAAGTAGGACCTAAGTCCTAAGGTGCTTCATGCAGGGCCATTTGGTCCACGCAGAAAGCAGCAGAAAAGTCCTAAATTCCTTTGCAAAGGACCCTACAAGTCCCTGCACAAAGCAGGACATGAGTACTAACTTACTTTGCACAGGACTTGCAGGGTGCAAAGCAAAGCAGGAGATGAGTAATAAATTCCTAATATTTTTATGCGACTTTAATTAATGCAGTGTCAGTGGCTATGCAGTGTCAGTGGCTCAGTAGGTAGCACAGTCGCCTCTGAGGCCGGGAGATCAGAGGGCTGTGGGTTCAGTTCCCACATCTGGCACTTGGGCTAATATCCCAATACTGACACTGTAGGGGGATGCTACACTACTGGGGTGCTGTCTTTCAGATGAGACATTAAACCAAGGTCCCATCTGCCTGGATCGGTGGTAGTTCAGGTGGATGCTAAAGATCTCATGGCACTTATCGAAAAAGAGTAGGGGAAAGTTTTATTAACAGCCAAAAACAAGGTACAATCATATGAACAATATCATGACATAGGAAAACAATACAGATCCCTTCAAATAAATAAATAATTCAGGAAAAGAAACAAATAAAAAAACATTATACTTGTGTACACTTTATCCCACCCAACCAAAATGTTTCCACAATCGATGACCAATGTCATTCCCAAGAGTGGGAAGTTCATATTCATAAATTTTGTCCAATTCAGATTGGATTGTAAAAAAAGGCTCCTGCTGCTGAATAATTTTCTGTTGAAAAAATCTAAGGCATTGTGCCTGCCATATTGACCATTTAATACAAGCTAGCATAACAAAAATCATACTCTTGTGCCATTTTGTCCACGTCTCAAGTATCTGTCCTAAAACTAGAGTATCATAAGAGAAAAACTGAAAGAGAGGTTCACCCCACCAATTTGCCAGGGGCGTCCAAAAACCTTGTATATGAACACACTCAAAAAACAAATGTAGAGTGGTTTCAGGCTGACCATTACACAACTGTTCAGTACAACTTTTCTCAGATGTCTGTTTGTGTTTCTGATTTCCTTTTACATTTAATTTTTGATGGCCACACAGCCAAATCATATCCTGCATTTTTCAGGGAATCCTGGGTTCTGTCATACTAGCAAGTAACATATCAGTATTTATACGGGCAGGTACCTGAAAAAGAGGCTCTTCTATATAACAATTATCCACAATATAAGTGTAAAAATATTTTTTTCATGAGATAAAAATCACTGAAGCTCAATTTTCCAAAGCGTAACATATTTCAAAGTGTCTGTGCATAATCTGGGAGGAGCTTGTCCATGGGATACCATTTTCCCCTGCTCCACACTGACAAAAACCTATTCCCCCACAAATGCATACACAGTTCCCCAATCTGTAGTGATTCCAACAACATAGGCCTAATAGTACTATAGAAATAATTCCCAAAAAAATGAACCAGGGGATGAATCATAGCTAAACCACCTGTTTTCCAAGTCCTATATGTATGTGCTCTTTTGACAGGATTTAAATGACTCTCCCATAACAGCCTAAAGAAAAGACCCATAACCTTAGCATGCATATTAAAAGGTAAAGGAAAAACATGTGAGACATAAAGAAAAAGAGGAGCAAGAAATGCTTTAAGAAGATACACATGTTTCTTCCGTGTCATCTTCCATGAATGCCATTTTATCACTTTTTGATTGGCCACATCATAAACTGAATCCTAATTCATAAAGACAGAATCTCTCATGCTAAAATAAAGGCCTAATAATTTCATATTGCCAGAGCACACCGAAATTAAGAAATTGTCTACTACCAAAGCAGAACCTAAAACTAACATTCTACTTTTAGAGTAATTAATCCTAATACCTGTATCAGGTTGTAAAGATTGAATTGTGTGAAGTACCCTCCGACTGGAAGTTAAATCTGGTACAGCAAAGACACAATCATCAGCATACGCCATAACTTTTGGCATTAAAATTCCCTCTTTAGTCCGAATAGGTAATATCTGAACATCTTTGTATATTACCCTTAAAATAGGATCCAATCCAAAGATATATAATATAGGGCTCATCGGACAGCCTTGCCTAACACCATTATTAAGATATATTGGGATACCCAAATGACCATTCACCAAAGGAGTTACTTGAGCCTCGGAATACAAAGTCTTAGTCAAAGTAAGCAACAATTTCAGACCACTATAATATCATAACACATGCCAAATATAGTCCTGACATATCGCATCAAATGCAGTTTCTTGATCAAGAGATAACAAATAATCATCCAAATTTCCCTGTAAACCTTGTTCAACAAATTCTCTAAGATAAATCAAATTTTGAATTATGTTCCTCCCTGGAACAGCACAAGTTTGTGTAGGTATAATCAGTTTATTCGCCAAATTGGCAAGCTGCACAGTCAGAATTTTAGCCAGAATTTTATAGTCAGACGTAAGTAAACTTAAAGGCCTCCAATTCCTGACATCCCTAGAATCCCCTTTCTTATAAAAAAAGATCAATACTCCATCCTTCATACTTGGCACAAGTCTATGTTCATTCCAAATAGCTTGAAAAAGAACCTGTAAACATGGGAGCAACACATCCTGAAAAGCTTTATAAAAATCATTCGAAATACCATCTATACCTGAGGTAGGATGAGCAGTAAGGCCATTTATAGCTGCTTTAATTTCAGTATCAGAGATTGGAACTACTAAATCTTTCTCCTCATCAGGCAGTAGTTTAGGAATGTCTAGGTCATCAAAAAACAATACAGGAACAGAAGAGTGCTGTTTCTGAAAAATGGTTTGAACATGCAGTTGAACAACATGCTGAATCCCTTTTATATCACTTACAACCTTCCCCTCTGTATCTAGCAAGGCAGTCATAACATTTTTACAAGTCCTACCTAAATCAAAATCAAATGGATTTACCTGCGCTTTGGTGCCAGTAACTGAATATCGTTGCTGCATCAATACCCTATCCTCCTTAGCTTTAAGAAAATCACACATTTTTTCCTTTTATTTCAGCAAGACTTTGTTGACCATTGACATCAGACCTAGCCAGAAGCCTCAAATATTTAGCCCTGAACCCCAAATAAGTCAAATATTGATCAACAGCTCTAGTACGTGACAACTGTAGAAACAATAATTTAAAATCCCTCTTCGTGTCTTCCCGCCACTCAATGGGGCTATCATAAAGAAACCCAACTGCTAATCTCAAATCAAAAAATTCAAGAACCTGAGTCCGAACATACTCTTCTTGTAAAAAGGTGATATTCAATTTCCAATAGGCTCTCCCTATAAGAAGCAGTTGTTGTTTCATAATAAGCACCATAACCACTACACGATCCGAAGTCTCAAGACGTAAAACAGAAACTGATACATTAGAAATACACTCAGATAAAAAACAAAAATCAATTCTGGTGGACAATGGACCTTTAAAAAAAGTGTGTGATGGTTCCAAATGCACACGGTCATAGACATCTTTCAAATTTCCCTGCTGCAGTACTGAGAATAATGCATGTGAGTCACAAGATATCTTCTTTGTAGTCCTCCCCCAATTTCGAGAAGCTAAACCACAATTGAAATCCCCCCCCCCCACATTACTAATTTTGAGGTAAAGAGATATGGAGCAATTTTCTGAAACAAAAAGATCTATCAGCTTTCTGCTGGGGGACATAAATATTAATAATGCGATATACAGTATCATATATTAGTACATCAACAAGCATAGCCCTCCCAGGCTCTATATCTAAAACTTTAACACCTTAGTAGTAACACCAAAAAATAACACCCCCAATCCAACACATGGTTCTTCCCCAAGTGACCACAAGGAGGCACCCCACCTCCAATCTTTCTCTGCCTCTTTCATTTCAGAAAAAGAGTGTATTCTAGTGTCCTGCAATAAAATCACATTCCCACGATCTTCTGCCAGACTAGCAAATGTGAGTCTCCTCTTTTCCTTAGATCTGATACTATTCACATTAATAGTAAGAAAAGCAATGCTTTGATCCATGAAAGGAAAAGGAGACTAAACAACAGCTAAAATACAAATATGAAAATGCATAGACAACATAGCGTCATTTGCGTTTTTTCTGTTTCTTTGGCTTAGGCTTGTTTCTAACACTAACTTCAGGTGCAACCTCAGGTTAAGAGGAGGCAACTGATGAAAAGTCAGAGTCTAAACCATCATTATCACCATCAGGGTCAGGTCACACAATAGTGCAAAGGAGTTCTGTACTGGAATAGGAACCACTTCAACTGACTCCGGTGACACCACCATAGCAGCTTTACCCGATCTTGATCATGTTACCCTCTGGAAAGTGGTATCAGACTGTAGTTTGCGGGGGGCATATTAATAGCATCCAAACCAGTATCAACAATTGTAACCAACACATCATTTCCCACATCAGGGGGCAAAGAACTAGAAGGAGGGGCCTCTTCGTCCAAAACATGCAGAGTACCACTGCCCACAGTACAGGTATCAGACTGTGATGCCATAAAGTCAACCCCTGTAGTGGTCTGCAGGTCCATATCAGTCACAACCATATCATCCATGCCCAAATCATGAGGAGGAGGAGGTACATTATCCAGCAAATCCTGCATCTTTTGTTTATCCTTTTGGGCATTTGCAACATAAACATCTTGCTCTGCCCTTATAGCCTGATCAAGACTGTTATGTGAAGCACAAGAACAAGTACGAAACATGTGTCCACATTTCTCACAGAGATTACACCACATAGGTTGTCGACAATCGGCACCAATATGACCCACATCCCCACAGAGACCACATTTCTGCTTATCACATACATTACTGAGATGACCAACTGCCCCACATTTATAACAGGCACGTGGTTGACCTGGGAAAAAAAAAGCACTCCCCTGTCTCTTCCCAAGAAAAAAACTATTCAGAAGGTGCTTTGTAAGACCCTGTTCAAGGTGCAGATCCACTGTGTATCTCTAGCCCCCAGTCCATAAGTTCTCATCATCTAAGATGGGCTCAGGATGACCTTTTACTTTACAATGTTGTGGCAACCAGTAGATGATATCTGCAACATTGACACCTTCATTACGGAATAATACAGTTATCTTTTTTGATACAGGTTTAGTCAAAGGTATAGCCATAAAACGTCTTCATAAAGGTGTAGCTTTGAAAAGGTGAAATTGCTTCCAGAACCTGTCAAGACCCCCCGGGTGTTTAAAACTAATGTCAAAAGTAGAGTCACCAGGGGCATGTATCAAAGCATTGATTTAATAAGCATAATATTTCATGCTCCCCTTGAGAAGCTCCCTTCCAACAAAATGCCTATCTGGGATCTCAGGCATAGGCCCCTGAAATTTCAGCCGGACAGCATTCCACCTGGCCGCAAGTTCAGCAATCTGCCCAAAAGTAGCAGGGAACAACTGTTCTCAAACTCTATCATGCCAAACAGGATTATTAGAGTGGGAGACCTTCTCGGATTCACCAGGAACAACTGATACCTTATCACCAGTTTCCCAATCGGTGCTATCCAAAACAGGATGTTTCAATGGAGAAGAGGAGGATGGGGGGAGAACGCTCAGCAACAGATGGGACTTCTTCTTCCAAAGCCCATATGATAGGCATTAACAAATCCTTACCAGACCCAGAAAAATGTTTTTCTGACAATAAAGGGGACTTCTGACCAGGTGTTAGCAAGTCAACAGAATGACCAAATGACCTGAGGCCACAGGAGAAGAAACAACAGGGGTGACCTCAGACTGTGATGGTGTAATAATTCCAGAAAGTTCAGAGACATTAGCATCCCAGCCTTTGCCAGAGGAATCTTTAACCCATTCAGCTGCCTCTAAGGCATGTGTAACCCAGCCGGGGGAAGGGATATCACCTGTAGCCGAATGAACAGACTGACTATCCATTGGAGAAATAGACTGTTGTTCAACTGGTGACAAAATCAGTTCTGCAGACCCCAAAACAGTACTAGCAGGATTAGGTGCACCCCTACCCTCCACTATGTCCAAGTCAGAAAAAACAGGAGCAGAATCTCCCTGGAAAGGACGCAGCTCACCATGTAAAGTAGCATCAGAAAGAACAGTTCCACCCTGCAAAAGTACAGGTAAAGCCAGCAACTGAGAGTCCAATGAAAATGGTAAAACTCCCTCTTCCCCCACTGACTGAATTTCCATGCTTACTGAGGAAGAGTCAGCAGAGTCCGGTGCAGGCAACACCACATCAAGAGCCAAGACAGTAACACATTCCGTATCCACACCAGTCAGTGTCCGAGTACCTTCCATTTCCTGTGCAAGTCGAAAGGCCTCCTGCTGCCTACAGATTTCGCTCTCCAAACAGTTCCTGGTGGTGAGCAAATGCCATTCCTCTTCTGCAAGCTGCTGCTGCAAATTATCGACAGCTTCACTGCCCACAGCAAATGGTGCCGGAGAGCAAACAGGCAACAAATCATTACTAGGAGTTGGAGTAGGATCCCCCCTCGGGATGCAACAAAATCGGTACGTGCTAAATCCATTCTCCGGTCTCGGTCTTCTGCCAGCATGGTCACTGAAAGAAAAAGGGGAGTCAAGGAGGTGACCGGCTCCTCAACCACCCACACATCCAAACCCTCTGCTGACTGCAAGCAGACTGCGGAGCACAAGACTACCACAGCGCCCTGGTGTCCTGGCCAAATTTCTCCCATTCACTAAAAATACCACCAACAGCTTAATCTGGTTCAATTTCAGCTGCTTACCATCTGTATCCCCCCTCCCCCCAGTTGCCCCTGAAAAAGGGACTTCTAGGCCCAGTGGTCTTACCGGGTCAACAAAAAAAAATTTCAAAAAAATTCAATAATTGAACTACAATATGCACACAATAGTTCTTTGGTCTGTGTTCTCAATAATTTCTTGTGTTTTGATACTTAAAACATTTTGTTCATGCAGGACATACTTAATGTTTTGAGGCAATCTTCAAATAGTCATTTGCAGCAGAAAAATCTAAAATTTTCAAACAGCTGTGATTGACTTAAAAAATGTCAAAGTAGCTATCTCAGTAGTGTGGAGGGCCGAGGCACTGGATGCCTTAAGTCCACCCATGCTGGTGACCCGGGCTTAGCAATGGACCAGATTCATCTGAGGGTTGACTGGGAGAGGAAGGATTGAGCATCTCAAAGACAGCTGTCCTACCTCAGGGTTCCTGAGGCCCGTCACCCACTTTCCACCTCTTGAAGGCTAGGAGGCAGCACAAGCAGGATCAGCAGTAATTGAGGGGGAAGTCCATTGATGCAGCACACAAGTATATTAATAGGCACTTGTGAGACTGCATTCCATAGCAACACCCCAGGGCAAAAAATTAGAGGAAGTAGTTCATGGAAATTAGTAGGATTTCCTCGATATATTATGCAATATACACTAACACTATATTTGGATATACTGTAACATCACAGGTCGAAACTGCATTTCAAAACACCATATGTGGATGACCCGTGTGTAACTTGGCATCTTTCTCAGTGGGTACTGCTTGCCCATGACTTTAGCAGCTAGGGTAATTTGCTGCAATGCAATCAGAAAATACAATGGGAGGAGTGTAGAAGAGGGTAATGCAATAAAATAAAAAAGAAACACTTAAAAACTGCCTTTAACAGGCATGCACATAGGTAAGCCAATAATTGTTAGTTTGCATTTTAAAACTACCTACCAAACAGAGAGCAAACTTTCCGTATATAGCAGGTGCTAACCATTTAAATGTGGTACCCCAGCTCCAAAAAGGACTGTATAGTGGTCTGCCTGGTTAGTTTTCCAATTTAGGTGGCCAATTATAAATCTAGTAGACCATTACCTCATTTAAATGGACTATTGGAGTAGAACCAGAATGTGGAAACACAGAGAAAGGGAAGATGACACCCCTTTTAGTCAAAAGGTTTTTCTTTATTTATTAGTCAGTTCTTACAATACCTTTCTTGCTAATGTCTTCAGTTGTTCTAGAATGACTACTGTCAAGTTTAAATTGAAAAGGTGTTTATTCACATGTGCAAACAATAAACATTATTTCTGATCTTTGTTCTACTTGTATATATTGATCTACTTTAGTTTATATTTTTTCTTTGCATCTGATCATTAATGAAAATGAGCAATCTTTTGTTCTACTCACAAGATTAAAAAAAATAAAATGAATGAATGACTGAATACGGAAGAAAAAAGTATGTTATTTTCTTGACCAAGTTGATAACATTGGTTATTTTTATACAGTTTTTCCCTTCAGTGTATAATAGTACTAAGCATGCAATAACACACAATGAGGTGTGGGTTACATGCTGATAACAGGTGTACTAAAGCACAAGGCGCTTGCACGGAGGGCCTTATGCCCCTGGGCAAGCTCTTATCAGCACATAACCCACACCTCGGAGTGTGTTATTGCGCTTATAAAATGGGTTCCCCCCCACAATAAATCCACTTAATAAAAATATATATAATTTTTTTTAAAGTATAGAAAAAGTGTTGAATATGCCAAATATTGAAAAACAGCCCCTCTGTTGTGCAGATATGACATGTAGCCACAAGAGGGTGTTGGAGTTTGTATGTGTCTCTCCGTGTCCTCTGAAGGCTGTCTGTCACTAACACATACTTCATTTTTGTATAGTTTTATCATTAATTTTGTTTTATTTAGCATTTGTTTTGAACTTGTAGCCAGCTCCTGTTTGAGTCTGAGCGAACGTGTGCCTTCATGGTTGCCAGCATGCAATTTCCTATTTTACGGTTTTGTCCCCATGTTCTGTCAAGTATATTTCTCCCCTAACTCACAAAAATTTTTTTTTTTGTATTATTTGTATTAAGTTGGAGCTATCTGCTCACTTGATTGTGTGAGACAGTGTGCCCTACGTCAGTGATCTGTGTGTCTCACCGGAGCCCTCAATGGGAAGCCCCGAGTTAGCGTTCTGGCAGCATGTGGGATGCCGGTTTAGTCTGGGTGAGCTTCGTCACTGTCAGAGCAGCACAGTTAGTGGGGACAGTTTCTGATTCAGAGGAGAGTGGCTGTTTTTTCAATTTTGTGCCACACAGTGTGGTCAGGGGAGGCAGGGAACAATTGTAATATGGAGACGGGAGACTGTAGTGAGTGGGAGTGAAGAAACACAGCGGGGAACAGAGCCGCAGCAGCAGTCCATCGGAGAGCTGTGGATAAGCGATGTGCCATAAACTTTTGAAGAAAAGTGACAAGGTTAGATTTTATTGCAAGATTACTTTTTTGGGGGTGGAGTTTCACTCAGTCATGGCAAAGAGCATGCCACGGGGGGTAGGGGTTGGCAGTGACCATAGATCACCAGCACAGCAGCATCAACATTTTTGTTGAAGTCTTCTGGCATGCATGGATTTTCAGAGGTGTTGAATCTTGACTGGCTGAAGAGGTGCCGGTTGTCACAATATGCTCTATTAAGGACATGGCCAGAGGCACCTCTCAGCCAATCGGGATGTAGAATTCTTTAGACCCATTTTATAAACACCTTTAACACATGACATATTAACAGTGACCCTATCAGTGTTTCTTTAATTTCCCTTGCTTTCTCTCATGATATGATTTCAGGCAGATTGTTTCATAGTAATCCTTGATATCTGCTTTTTTGTTTGCATTCAGAATTCTTTTAAAGCAGCACTGCAGCAGTGCAAGAAAACTGTTTTAGTAAGCTAGTTTCAGGTACAATTAAAGCAAATATTAGCATACCTTTCAAATGTAGTTATATAGGTCCCTTCTATGTGGCACACCATGTTTTTTTTCCTTGATCCTTGCCTTTGCAAGGTCTACTATGCAATTCCTAACTCAAATGAGGTGGCCATGTTTTTTCATGAGAAGAAACTAAATCGAAACATTCAGAAAATACACAAATTATGACAGAACTAGAATAGTCTACCACCAAATAGAAATGGAAGATACTGGAATCTTTTATACTGAAAAAAGGTAGTGTCATTTTGTTTCCCCCAGTTTCATTGCACTGCTGCCAGGGGAGTAGCCAGGCCATAGCCTGAAGGCTTAGGCTTTCATTTGAATTCACAAACCTTGACCAAATATCATACTAAGAATCATATTAAGAAACTATATGAAGCAAAAGGCTGAATGCCCATAGAGCTTCATACCTGCATACAGTGGTTTGGCAACTTGTTAGATTTCATGAAACTGTCAAGTCTGTTCTTGAAAATATTCTTACTATCACTGACGATAACATTTATAGACAACTTATTCCATGGCTTTACTATCCTTTGTGAAAAGTGGTGAGCCCTTTTTTTGGTTTTACACTTATTTCTAGCTAGCTGCAGGTGGTGTCCTCTGGTACTGACCCTAATTTGTTTAAGATCCAGACCACTTTCTACAAACAGATATTCGTGGTTAATGATGTCCCATGTGAGTTATGTGAGCAAGATATCACCCCATACCCTTCTGTCTTCTAGGGACATCTGATCAAATTTGAAGAGCTTGTCTGGATATGAAAGTGATTTGGAGGATACTAAATATTTTGTCACCCTTCTCTGAACTCTCTCAATTCTTACTATATCCTTCTTTTTATATGGACTCCATAACTGTGACACAAAATCTAAGTGAGGTCTCACATATGCTCTTTATAAAGGCATCAAAATATCTGGGTTTTTGGATGTTATATTATGTCATATTGCCCACCATATCTTGTTTGTTTTACTAATAGTGTTTGAGATATGGGAATCAAATACATGCTTAAGTCAATTGTGATCCCCAAATCTTTTTCACTATCTTTACTTAGTAAAATACTATCATAAAGATAATATTGATATTTGGAATTTTTTTTTCCAAAGTGCAAGACACAACACTTAGAAATGTTAAAATATAGATTCCATTTATGCCAAATATGACTTAACTCAGCTGGCCATGGATACCCACCTCCCCTACACAGCATGTGATGATGCTATTTATTTCAAAAGTTTCACTAGGAAAGACATACTGAGCTTGTAACAACTCATTTCCAGATGTGTCCTGGGGGAAGGGGAAGGGGAGATACAGGAAAACAATTAAAACGGTATTAAATAGCAGGTATAAACATACTAACCATCACCTATGCATCTTGAGACAAACAACATCGAGGTATTACACAAATTATACAAAATATGTACACTGGCATACATAGATATAGTAGGATGCATCTTGAAGACAACAGGTGGATACAGTTAAGTGAACAGTACAGAAATGCAGGCAGATATGAGCTAAGCAAACAGCTATAAGAAGATCAATTACAGGTGGAAAAATGGGGGATGGCAGCAAGTTATAGGTGAGGAGTTGAAGTAGAGAAGGTAGAAGAGGCGAGCGAGAAGAGGAGGGAATGGAAAGAGGGGAAGAGAGGTACAGAGGGGTGTCAGGGGAAGTTGCAGGGGTGAGAAGAGAACTTGAGGAGAATAGAGGAAAGACAGCTTAGGAAAGAGGCAGAGTGAATGGAGGAGGGAGAGAATTCAACAGTTTGCGGAAGTAGTAGAAGAAGGCAATCTGGTCAGCTGAGGATGTCTTAGTAGGGAGTGCAAGAGAATGGAAACCAGAGTTATGAGGGTTGTGGTGAGAAGGCGGGAGGGGAGAGAAGAGCAAGGTAAGACAAGAAGGGTGAGAACCCAGACAAAATTTAGTAAAAGCAAAGTGACAGGAGTGAAAGAGAAAATCCAGTCTGGAAAGGGTGGACTTAGGAGTAACACAGTAGACAATGCCTTCAAAGTCAAAAATGGGAAGAATCATCTACTGGACAATGGCTCTGAAAGCTGACAGGGAGAAGCAACCATGGTTCCTGTATAATGCACCTAGTTTATAGTGTAGTTTTTTGTGGATGGAATCCACATGTCCAGAAAAGTCGAGATGTTGATCGAGCCAAACCCAGAGGTATTTAAAGGTGTGAATATCATTGATAATGGTCCCATCCAGGGTGCGAAAGGAGGGGAAGACAGTAAGCTTTGAGAGCTTCTGCCTAGTGCCAAAGGTCATGGAGACTGTTTTTTGGCATTGAAGGCAGCTGATTGGAATGGAACCAGCGCTAGCATTGTCGAAGTCCTGCTGGAGCTTGACCATCAGGTTGGAAGGGGGAAGGCATAAAGAACTGTATCATCTGTCTACATATGAATGGAGGCAGAGATACATGCAGTGGGGAGGTCATTCAGGAAAAATGAAAAGAGTATTGGGCCAAGAACAGGGCCTTGGGGGACACCAGAGGTAACAGGGAGTGGAGGTATAAGGAATCACCAATTCTAACTGATTGAGAAATGAAAATTGAAACTCTTTTTCTAAGACTTTCTGGCCTTTTATAGCCAGTGGCTATGATTCATATTTGGATAAGTTAGCATCCTTTGTCTTGACAAATGATTGGGAAAACACTTTACCCAATTATATTTTAGTACAGCAGAAGAGGCAAGAAATGGTTAACTGGGTTAAATGGTTTTGCCCTAGAATTACTCAAGTATTTGAATCTATCACCTTTATGCTTCTCAATTGAAGAAATAGTGAAGGCAGTAAATATGGTTAAATTAAAAAAGGCCCCAGGACCCAACAGAATTTCTGCCAGTAATTATAAATTACATCTGGACTGGTGGTTGCTAATTTTGTTTACATTATTTAATACAATTTGTCAACATAGGGAATACCATCATCTTGGCAGTGTAGTACAATTTATTCAATTCATACAAGGATTATGTTCATGTATCACAAATGTGTAGGCTGATTAGGCTACTTTGTACCACACACACACACACACACACGCATGCATGCACACAAACACACACACCCACACTACTCGGAGGATACTGAAAAATGTAAAACTATGGGTCACTTAAAATAAAATATCTCCAAGGGGGGAAATGAATTAATAAAACACCAGAATGCCTGCACGTGGTTGACAGATAGCAAAAGGAATAGCAAACTAGAATAATTTTAGGAGATAATTATACATCCCAGTGAGAAGAAATTGTACACCAGGATCTGGTTTAAATTCTATAAAAGCAATTTCTTAAATTATAGATATCAGAAATTAAACAGTATACCTTTCTGCAAATGCAATAAGAATTTAAATGACAACCTATATCACCTCATAATGATTTGTCCTCTCTGTGAAGTACAGGGAAATTTGTATCTTGGGAACATATTAGCCTCACTTAAAGATTCTAAACATAAATTATTAAGAAGACTGATGTGTTCAAAGAATCCAGAAGTGATACACTGCATGCTTAAATTCCTCAAATCTACAGAAAGAATAACATATACAGACTAAGTGGAAACATCAGGGTCAATCATTTAACATATTTTTATGGTTTATTAGACCTTTCTTCCATAGGAATTAAAGATTACAAGGCAATACTGGGACTGTGTCTAGGTAAACAGACCGGAACTGCGCAGCATCCTTATTTCACACAGAGAATAGCCCCGTATGTGCTAAATATCTTGAAGATCCCCCCTGGCATATAATTCATGACATAAAAATGGAAATTAAACCTGCTTTGGTAATCTTCCTGAAACTCTTCCATGTATTCATGAATGTTTGCACATTTATGTATCCAAGCACACTGCTATATGGCATCGCATGCAAAATATGGAAATATGTAATAAAAAAACTAGATGATTTATGTGTATGCTAGTGTGTATTTTTGTGTATTTTAAAAATGAGTTTTATGATGGCTTTTTATGTGCATGTAATAACTTTATGGATGATCATTAAAGTCATGAACTGAATAAAACAAAACATATTTTAGGACATTTCTACCTCCTCTTACTGGTTCAATGGATATCACAGGCTTAGATTATGAACCCAGATTACCAATTTGCTAAGCAGCAAACCTGGCACTTGCACCATGCCATAAGCCAATCTGAATTCACCTTTTTATTAAAAACCATAATGGACATTTTCTTCATTAGACTGTATGACTTTTTTGTGTATGGCATTGTCTGAAAATATTTTATATCAAGACAATACTACTACTCAGTACTAAAACTGTATCATTATACTTTTGTGTGATGATAGACCATTTTCTGGTATCCTAGAGACTAAAATTCAGTCCTTCTGAAAGCTTGTACTTGGCAGAGAAGGAGATGGCAAACAGTCATTTTGACCCTACGGCTCACATAGAGAAATGATTTTTTTTCAAGAGTAAATTGCACAATACCATCACATTATAAAAATGAATCTTACAAATGGCAAGAAATAGTGTTCTTGAAGGAAAGAAAAGAACAGTGTGGAGAGATGCCTTATCTCCCTTCAGATTTTTAGTAGCCCAGATCACACTAGCAAGGTTCCTTCACTATTCACAGCATATTACCTCAGTTCTTGTGATATACATTAGTGCAGTATAATTAACCCTTATTGTGCCATGAACTTCTATATTTGTACTAAATTCTCTATGTTCTAAATCTACTGATGGCTTAGGGGATAACAGCAAGCTAGACCTTACTTTCCAAACTGTATTAATGTCACATTCGATTCAGAACAGTTATAGAAAGGATGTAAGGCAGACTGTTGGTGTATGGTAACTAAAAGACCAGGGGCTAGATATTCAAAACTTAGCCCCGGGACAAAATTAACACTGCACAGTGTGCTATCTTAGCCCAGAACCACTTGCACGCTATATTCAAAGGAATAGCCCTGGGGCTAAAGCAGCTGAATATAGTGTACAAATGAAGCCATGCAAAAGGGCTGAGAGTGCAATGCAAAAATAGCCCAGCAAATGAGACAGCTCTGAATATAGAAACCGGGAAGGCCAATCTGCAACAGCAGCCCAGTGGACACAGAAGTGGAGTAAGGCAGAGCTGCAGAGGTGGCCAATGTGGGGGACAGTAATAAGAGTGTTGCACAACAACAGCAAACAACAGTGAAGGCCACACGTAACAGAACAGTGCTATGCTTCTGACAGGTTATTCAGGGGCAAACACATAAAACCTGTGATAACACTTTGCCCCGGGCTAACACATTAGCCCAGGGCTTAAGTTTGCTAAATTCAAAGCTCCTAAGCAAATTAGCCTACTTAAGCAATCCATGTGCAAACAGCCACATTAGCACCTCATTATGGCCTACTTAGCATACATTTCCATGTAGTTTGCCCAGTGCTAGCCCATGGTGCACAAAGCTCCACCTGTATGTCAGACTGGAAGTCAAGGCTAGAAGCCGCAGGCTGGAGTGTGCACACAACTCCACCTGTATGCCAGACCTGAGAACAGCTAGGTAGCTGAAGGTAATGGGTGTCAACAGGCCCACTCACTGCATACCTCCACCCATTCATCACTCAATGGGGGACACAGACATTTGATATGAGGGTCAGTGAAGGGCACTGATTCCAAGAAGGAGGGACACAGCCTCAAACAGGGAAAAAGAAACACAGAACCCTGTGGTACCCATTACCTTTGTATGTACAAAGGATAAATTAACATGGTACCATAGCACAGATATGTCTGTTGGCAATACCAGATGTACAGCACATGCACTGTGTGTGTACCACTGTTCCCATGAGAGATGTACAGTATTTATGACAGGTAGACTTGGTAGTCTACTGGCCCCCACCGAGCATGATCCCCAACATGTTTAAATGATAACTGCATCCCCATCCCAGGAGCCACGTTTCCCCCAGCCCTGATCACTGATCCCTGACAGTATGCAGATAAAACCCACCATCTGCCCTGGTAGTCTAGTGCCCCCTCCCCAACACCGATTCCTGATCCCTGACACATGTGGGCATCATACTACACAAAGTTCAGGTAGAAATTCCCTCCCATCATGATCTCCCATATTAACTATTGACTAATCCCTGGTGGTCCAGTGGACTGCACCAGCCCCAATCTCCCATATATATCAACCCCCACATACCTGGTGATCTAGTGGCTCCCCAACCCCCCCCCGCAGTGCTGACCACCCTGCTCCCCCCATCCTGGAACTGAGACAGAACATTTCTGCAGAATTGTATTCTGTGGATCTCAATATTTTGCACAGAAATGTTTGCAGAATGATTTTCCATGGAAAAAGTGCTGTTCTGCAGAATATTATTCCATGGATTGCAGCAGGAGGAATTTTGCAGGAGAACCAGTGAAATTCCACCAGAAATTCTGCTGGCAGAATGGTCATTCTGCACTAATTTCACTGCCAGAATTCTGCATTCCCCACAGCCTTTTTTTTTTTTTTGCCTGTGAGTGAAAACTAAGCGAAGTGTCCATTCTAGGTATAACAAAGGACATTTTGAGAGTTTTTTTCCCCTAAATTTCCTGAAGCATTAATGGGGAATCTCACAAAATCCCTTGACTAATTTGGCATTACTACTGTAATCTACTGCAGTGAGATGCTTTGTCTCTCAGTGAGGGTAAGCAGGAGGGTGTGTTAGTGGGCAACAGGCATGCGTGAATATCTGCCATCATGCAGAAACCACAAGGAAAAGAACAGGAGGAAAAAGGGATGCAGGAGGAGGAAAGGAGCAGGGGAAAGGTTATACCATGCCATTTCCACCAAGTACTGGGTCTGCAAGCAGTGGTGGCAATGGAAAAGGACACAGAGACGGTGGTCATGGTAGGACTACAATTGGGAGTCAGCATAGAAACGTAAAATCTGACAGCAGATAAGGGCTCCTTGGCCCACTCGGTCTGCTCATTTCCCTCTATCTACATTCTGGCAGTGGGGCTGATAGAAGGACTAGGGCTTGGTGTGTGATAGTGCTATGTAACAGAATTAGCAAGCTCAACCATTGTTAATACTAAAAATGTGGTCACATGTCCTGTACATTTGTTTCTTAAATTTTGTGGGGGTGCTCCTGGTGTGCAGTCAAAGTCAGAATCAAAAGTTATAATACGAGTGCTCTCCCAAAGTCGCTTAAAAGCCTTCAGTTCATTTAAGTAAATTCAGCTTTCTTACTTTGCCTTCATTCCATCATTTTAATATTTTAAAGAGGTTCTAGGTCTCATCATTCAACCGAGTCATAATTAGCCTGACCACTGACAACAAGGTCACTCCCTCATCAGTCAGGTATCTACACTTTAAGTTTTTAACAGGCCAATATAAGCTGAGGTCCCATGGATTTCACACCTTCATGTGTGGGAATCCCTCTCTGACTTCATCTTTAAGTGTGTTCTGGCCCACAGGAGGCTTACATTGGAAGTTGGCAAGGCTAACACCCGAGGTGGCATAATATATATATATATATAATATATATATATATATGTATATGAAATAGATAACCCACTCTTAGGTGTG
Source organism: Neoceratodus forsteri (assembly GCA_016271365.2). Taxonomy (NCBI): domain Eukaryota; kingdom Metazoa; phylum Chordata; order Ceratodontiformes; family Ceratodontidae; genus Neoceratodus; species Neoceratodus forsteri. Next base: position 389,989,939 of record CM057452.1, read on the forward strand.
CGGTCGCACTCTGATATACACATGCCTTAGTGGGCGTTGTATGCACGAAGCCGCAGACCAAGTGCTTCAACCACCCAAGGTGTGCGTATATCAAAGCACAACTGCACATCCTAGAGTGGGGTATCTATCTTATAAAATGGCAAAATTATTTTGGTGGGGGGGTTAAAGTGCAGGTGTGCGGTCGCACTCTGATATACACATGGTCACCTGATGGTGTTTGTCCAATGCCATTGATGGTTATTAGCTGCTCATTTTATGAATATATAATATATATATGTATATATTATAGTGGCACGGCAGTGCCACTATAGTTAGGGTTCAGTACCCCATTTATGGTTAAATCTGAAATTTGGCAGCTTAATAATTTTGCCACTGTATTACAGAGTTGCCTGAAGTTTGGCATGCATGGTCTGGTACCATAGATCTCTTTACCTGTCAAGTTTTGTTATGGTCAGATGTACAGTTGTGGAGCTACAGAGCACTAAAAAACACACAAATTATGCATTTTTGCACATTCTTTGCTCGCACCTATAGGTCATATGGTTTGCACGACCAGTCCAAAACATTCAGGGAACATGCAGCCAGGGTCCCCAATGTGCCTTTCGAAGATTTTGTGAAAAAATATTAAACTGTTCAAAGGTAATTCAAACAATATATTCAATAAGAAAAGTTAGCAAAATATGCGAAAGTGTTGCAAATGCACTTTTTACTTTCATAAATGACCCTTGTAGTGTCGCAAATCGGCCATCTTGTTTTCAGTTGGTGGTCACAGAAATGCTTGACATTTAAATTTGGAACCCTCTAAGGACACAATTATTGTTGTGTTCACCTAGTCAAGCCCTGAGGAACTAGCCATGTCTTTTTTGGGGGGTAAAACACCCCAGAAATATGTTTTTAACATTTTTGTAAAAAGTAGTGTCGCAAAACACTTTTGCATATGCCACACTTTCATGGTTTCATTTACGAACGTGTCATAATTTGTGAAAGTACTTTACGACCCTATGGACAAAGCAATAGGAAATCTTTGCCACCCTGCTGCAAAAGAATGGTTTGGTCTTTTGGGCTGACATTTGGAGGGAAGAAAGCCAAGAACGTACAGATGTGCCTTTTGGTGGTTTGGTAACAAAATATTAGAGGGCTGCAAAGTTACAGCACTCTGAAGATGATGGTTTTTCCCATAGGCTAGCATTACAGCATCCACCGTGCTTTTGCGAAAATGCTTTGAGATACGGACTTTTCGTCGGAAGAATGCATAGTCCCCCACTAGGGGGCTAAGTGCAAAACTAACCTGGAAAGTCATAAATAATATGAGATTTTATATTTTTTTTCTACATAGTACAGTTACTGAGATATAAGGAATTTAGTATTCCAAGTGCTCATTTTCTGCTCCGAGGGCCATTATTATGCATACATTCTTTGTAATCACTGGGTGGGATATTCAGAATGGTTGTGCATGGCGCTACAATTCGCCATGCACAACTACTGATACACCCAGCACTGAAGATATTCAAAGGGGAATGTGTGGCACAAATCCCAATGTGCCAGGGCACATCAGTAATGTATGTGGTGCAAGTGGGGGGGGCGTGCCCATGCATACCCCCACACATCCCGATATTCAGCCTGGGATGTGCGGAGCCCATGCAGGTGCAACCTCTACATGCACTGCATACAGTTGATCCAAAAAATAAAGGAGCAACAGCCGGCCACCCACAGTTGAGCTGCCGTATTGCAGGGTGCAACACGGCAGCAGCCAGCTGTGGGTGGCCACCCGAGCTCCAGAGGCACCCTCCGCTGGGTAGTACACCCCCATCCCTGATCGCGGGCATATGTATACATAGAGAAAGTCCTATATCCCTGGCGGTCCAGTGGACCACTCGCAGCCCGATCATGGGCATATGTATATAAATAGAAGGTCCTATATCCCTGGTGGTCCAGTGGACCACTCGCAGCCCGATCGTGGGCAGAAGTCTAATGAAAGATTAATCCCCATCCCTGGTTGTCCAGCGGTAGCCCCCTTCCCACCCTCCCACTGAGCCCTTCCACCCGCTCCCTCACGGTCCAGCGGCAGGCGGCAGCTCCCCACCCGCAAGCCGCCCAGCCGCCCGCCGACTGACTGCGTACAGTACAGCTGTACACCCATTGGTCCACAGCATGGGCCAGTGGGCATGCAGACCATACTGTACTACACAGTCCAGATATGTGAATGAATCCATTCACATATCTGGACTGTGTAGTACAGTACAGTCTGCATGCTATTTCCGTTTGCATTTGTGTTTCCTTTGGTGTCATCATTGGTGTTACCGTAAGCATTTGCATTTCCAATTGTGTTACTATGACCGTGTGCATTACCATTTGCATTTATGTACATGCTTGCATTTTGTATTTCCGTTTGCGTTACTGTTTCCTTTGGCATCATTATTGGTGTTTCCATAACCGTTTGTGTTTCCAATTGTGTTACCGTTACTATTTGCGTGTTCATTACCATTTGCGTTTCTGTTGCCTTAGCATTTGCATTTTCAGTAGCATTTCTGTTGTTGAGTGTGTTACTGTTTCCTTCTGTGTTGCCAGTACCATTTCATTTCTGTTTGCGTTTGTGTTAGCGTTTGCATTTTTGTTACCATTTTCATTATCGTTTGTGTTTGCCTTTCCATTGCCATTAGAGTTTGCATTACCATTTTGTTACCATTTGTGTTTCTGTTGCCGTTAGCATTTGTGTTACCAATTGCATTACCATTTCTGTTTTCATTTATGTTTGCACTTGCATTTCTCTTACCGTTTGCATTATCATTTCCGTTTGCGTCACCGTGTGCGTTACCATTTGCATTTGCTTTACTGCTAGCATTACTGTTTTCTTTTACCTCACTGTTTCCATTATCATGTGCATTAACGTTACCATTTGTGATTTTGCGTTTGTGTAGTGCAGTGCAAAACATTATGTTTTTGCTATTGTTTTGCACTGTCTTCCATGACACATAGTGTATCAGGGTGTGCTTTGGGGTCATCGGTCCTAACTCTCACCCTATTCTCCTATACTGCATCACCTCAGCTTCTTTACACATGGAATGGGGTGAGAGTTAGGGCCAACTACCCTCACGCACACCCTGATGCCTGTTGGTGGGGGTGGGTGGGCATGGAGTGCAAGGGGTGCCAACTCTAACACCACATTTCCTCACTTTTGTCACTGTGTAACAACACTAACTGATGCATTAAACTGAGTTTTGCCATTAATATATATATATATATATATATATATATATTATGTATATGTCGTATAGATATGTATAAGTATGTATATGTATGTGTGTGTGTGTGTGTGTGTGTGTGTATATATATATATATATATATATATTATATATATATATATATATATATATATATATATATATATATATATATATATATATATATATATACACATATACATATATATATATGTTATACAGGTGCAGTTGTGCCTGTATATTAGGGTTGCAAAAACACTTCTATGTTAAACCCAAATACTTGCACCTTAATAATTTTGCCTCTGTTCAACTGATTTACATGAGATTTGGAAAGCACAGCCTCTGTGCCAGGATCTTCTGAACCTGTAAACTTCATGTAGATCAGTTCAGAGAAGGCAAAGTTACAGAGGTGCAAAAAAACAAAAATGTCTCCATTTTTGAAAATGTTAAGACTTTTTTTGCCACACCATAACTAAAAAAATAGAAGGCTTTAAAACTGAAACTTTCAGGTTTGATAAAGGTTGGGCCACAGTGTGTGTGCCTTTGTAGTTTTTAGGTCCAGCTGTTAAGTAGTTTTTAAAATATCTAATAAAAATGTTCAGTTTCTGAGTATATGCAGTTCAACAAATCAATGTTCTATTCATAACTGAATTTTACCAAAAGCAGCAGTTTGCACTATATGACACAGCTGTCTTTAATACATGACAGCTGTGTCGTATAGTGCAACCCCTGCTGCTGTCACCACTCATAGGTCAGGAACTGGGCTCTCATTGTAGCCCCGCCATCCTGACTATGCTATGTCTTCAATGGTATCTGCATACCAGGGGCCCCAATCCCCATTGGCAGTGTGTGTATTTATTTATGTATTTATTAATTTTCCATGTCAATGCCCACTGCCCCCCCCCCACAGCCTGGTGTGCCTTGTAATTCACTCCCCTCCAGCACCCCAGTGTCCCAAAATAGATTAATATTATTTGTATACCTGCAAAAAAGAAAAATGTCCCCCGATGTCTTTGTTTTATTTATTTCTTTTGCCTGACTCCTACTCCTTTCCACTGGAGGTTCTGGTCTCCTGCATTTCTCACTGCCCCCTCCATCCCCAGCCTTATCCCCCGGGGTGAGACCACAGGGTGGGCACCCCTCCGCAAAGATCTTGGTCATCTAGCCCTGGCTTGCCCCCCCAGGGCGGAGCCATGGGACACGTGGGCTGTCATTAGTGGGCCAGCATGTTTTCAGAAGGTTTTTCCCTGGGGTGGGGACATGCAATGATGCCAGCATCCACCTCGCCCCCTAATGTGTGGTGCCAGCAGCAACAGCACCCCCAGCCTCCACCAGAGGTTCACATAGGGCCTGACACTCTTCCCCCCTCCACCCGGAGAAGAAGATCAGTCCCTGGGATGCTCAGTCCTTCTCCCCATGATTGGCCCACCGACTCCCAAGACCATCTCCAAACCCAGGATGTTGGCACCACAAGCTGACTCCTTGCCGCTGTGCTGGCAGGTGAGCTGTCTTTGTTTTATTTTTATTTAAACCTGAAATAAATAAAATGGTACCTCATCATTGCCACCCTTCCCCTTCCCCATCCCGACCCTCTCACTGAGCGCCCACCACCCCACCCACCTGTACCATATACTTACCTCTGGAGGTTGTATGCTGACATCTTATGTGGACTGGGACACATCTGCAATCTTCAAAGCCCAACCGCAAACTGAGCAATAAAGCTGACTGCTGTATAATGTATTTGGTTAGGAGCTGGTTGCACTGTATGACACAGCCGTGGTTTAACAAAAGGCAGCTGTGTTGTATAGTGCAACCCTTAGTGCTGCATAATGTATTTGCCCTTAACAGCTGGTTGCACTATACGACACAGCTGTGTCATATAGTGCAACCCTCAGTGCCACGTAATGTATTTGCTCTTAACAGCTTGTTGCACTATACGACACAGCTGTATCATATAGTGCAGCCCTTACCATAACAAGCAAGGAGTATTTGAGTGTCTGATTTCTGGTGTCCAAGGAAAACAGTTATTTAAATAATTCACATAATCCAGCTCCAGAATGCCCACCCCCAGTATCGCCCCCCCCGCAGCCCTTTGTTTAATATTACCTTACTGACATTGGGGGCCCCAAACCCAGTGTCAGTATTAAGTATATTTTTCACCCCTCCCAGCAGTATGGGATACTGGGGAGCCAACCCCTAGTGTCCTGAGATAGATTAATTTATATGCTCATACCTGCAAAAGAAAACAGTCCCTGCTTCTTTATTTTTAGTAACTTGTAAAAAAGAAACAGTCCCTCATCATCCCAACCACCCCTCCCCACCCTCCCACTGAGTAACCACCACCCCACCCCACCCCTTACCCTATGCTTAACACCTGAGGTCCAGCACTGTCATCTTCTGTGGACCAGGACACGTTTGCACTCTTCAAAGCTGAACCACGAACTGAGGAATAAAGGTAACTGCCATATAATGAATTCAAATGCGTTTTGAACTTATGTTGATATCTTTGCCATTTTTTTTGTATTTTTTCACCAAAGTTTCAAGATGGGCTTTTTGGCACCCCACCTCACAAACACTGTCACTGTCATTTCATTAATTGGGCCTAGAAGGTGATTTCATAGTTGCTGCATGAAATCACCTTTTGGGACCAGTTAACAAAATTACAGTGCAAATGTTCATGAGGTGGGGTCCCAAAAACAACATGTTGAAAATTTGGTAACAAATTTCCAAAAAATAGCCGTGGTACGAGCGTGCATTGTGCAGTTTCTATGCAGGCTCATAACTTTGTTAATTTACAATATTTCAACTCCAGATTTTCTTTTTTTTTTTCAAACTTTATTTTTCACCCCTCTTACCACCGAACTCTCTCCAGCGACCTCCGGAACTGCCGGCTCTACCTCCCTACGTGGCTTGGCTATCCCATCAGCTCCTCTCTGGCTCCGGGCATCCCCCAGGTCTACCCTCTGGGGAAGGGCCGCCCCCAACCAGGGCGCTCTATCTGTAAATATTGAGACACCGGGCCGGGGGGGACACAGTGGAGGGGGCTGAGTCTGTTTCTGGGAGTGTGGACAATGGAGGGAGGCATCTTCACCAATCAGCATGGAGAGGGGTTTTTGCATGCTTAGTTATGCCCCCAGTGGATCCTGGCTATCAAGGCAATGTACTGCCATGGCTCCACTCCCCTGACATATGCTATGACACTACTTTCAGCAACCTCCAGCCTCCACCAGAGGTCACTCCTTGAGCGATCATCTCCCCAAACCTCACCAGGAAAGAGAGAGCAGTCCTTCAGATGCTCAATCTCTCCCCCCACCGCGAACCCCCAGCAGCCTGAGCTCATTCCTGAACTCTAGATTTTCAACATACACATTTTTTCACACCACCTTCATGAACAGTACAGCTTTCATGTCTCACGTGTTGCCTGAAATGTGTTTTCACACCTGTCGCACCGAATGGCATGATCACTGCACAGAATCACCTTACTGGACTGATTAATGAAATGACAGTGCCAGTGTTCATGAGGTGGGGTCACAAAAAGGCCATGCTGAAAGGTTGGTGAAAAAATTCAAAAAAATGACAGAGTTATGAGCACACGTTGAAAATTGTCAATGTAGGCGCATATCTTTGGTAATTTACAATATTTTGACTACAGATTTTCAGCATACCCATTTTTTCACACCATCTCATGAACAGTACAGCTGTCATGTTTCACTTCCTGTCCAAAATGTGTTTTCGCACCTGTGGAGTGGAATGGCATTTCAGCACAGATTTGAACATGTTCACCTATGAGGTTGATGAGGTGGGGTGATAAGAAGACTATGTTGAATGTAACATAGAGTTGGGCAGGGCATCTCCCCTATGTAGGGTCCCCAAAGTCTGGAATGCACTACCACTGGAGTTGAGGGATGTGGATGCTTCTATAAATTTAAAATTGAAAAAAAAACTGGTTTATAGCTCTAATACAAGATTTAAGAACTTGTTGTAAACATCAGTAGAGGGGATTATACTGTCTAGTACAAATGAGTTAATTAAATGCTGCTAAAGAATCTAGCACAGGCACTTTAAATCAATATATGTAGGCTCTAAAGTGATTGGGACCCGGATTGTAGTGTACCTTGCTTCCCTTTGATATTTTAAAGTAGAAATTATGAACTGTTAATGGATGAATCAATAATGATATAATTATGGGAGGGGGATTTGGGGGTAGTAGTGGGGGGAGGGAATGTAAGACTTTATTTAAATCATACACTATTTGGTTTATTCTTGTCTCTGTTATTGCTCATTAGTGTAACCATATTCTACAAACTTTTTTGGAATATTGTTCCTTCTTTTGGTGTGCTAAATAAAGCTTATTCAATTTGAAATACTGATATAATTATGTATGACATGTTTAATGAATTGTAACTATGTTCTTTATATGTCTACTGTTTTTCTGTTATTGTTTATGATTTGTTAGGAAGGTAAGCTACACTTTCTACAGAAAGTTTCATTTTTTCTTATTGGCATTAAGAAGAGAATTGCAGGATTCCATTAAAGTGTAGTAATTTTATAACCAGAGGGGGTGAAATACAACTGAAGTTGCTTGACTCCTGTGCTAGAGACCTAGGATTTGGAAGGATACTTGTGCAACATTTTAGAAGTGTTCTGCTGGCTGAGCAGTGAGTTTAGCCCTTGTTTCTGATAAGGGTTTGTGTATTAGAAGCAGACATAGCAACGTGTCTCCACTGAAAGGCTTGCTTACATCACAGGTGTCACTAGTCAATCAATTGATTCTGGGTAGGGCTTTTATCACTGAGCTGTCTTAGGCAAACTACACAGTGAGAAGCCAGTCAGAAAAGACTTGCCTGCTTCTGTTGGAAGCTGAGAAACTTGCTATACTGCAGAGAACAAACTAGAACATATTTGAGGAACTGGGAACCTGGTAAAACATAACATTATTGGGGACTTGTTAGGAAGGTAAGCTACGCTTTCTACAGAAAGTTTCATTTTTTCTTAAAAGTGTAGTAATTTTATAACCAGAGGGGGGTGAAATACAACTGAAGCTGCTTGACTCCTGTACTAGAGACCTAGGATTTGGAAGGATATTTGTGCAACATTTTAGAAGTGTCCTGCTGGCTGAGCAGTGAGTTCATTTTTATCCCTGGACTCAGTAGAGTGGTTTGTGTAGGAGCAGTGGTCTAGTAAATTGTGGTGTTTGTTGACTTACTGTAAAGGGAAGTACTCACCAGGGTGGTGGAGCAGTGGTATAGTTGATTGTTTCTAACAGTCACCAGTGGTTGTGGCCTACCCACTCATCCTTCCCCTCATCCCACCCACCCCAGGCATGGCATTTCCTTTATAGCCAAGATTCTGACATCACTTCCTCAACAGGTCTTGGGGCAGAACTGTCATATACTTAATAACCCAGCACAGTGCATAAAGGGTAAGTACACACCAAAACAAACAAACAAAAATATATATAAATATTTTATATATTACTCATTGTATATTATAAGGAAGAGGGACCTGTGGGGAATGGTGCAATGCACTGGCTGTGGGGCAGCAGTTTTCTGGGAGACATTCTGGAACCTACGTTGCTGCCCTATTTGCAGGCAACTGCCAGCTCTGAGGGAGGAGGTTGCCCATCTCCAGGCTGAACCGGCAAGGACTAAGGAGGCCTTCCCCACCCAAAGAGCACCAGTTCCACAACCACTGCCTCAGAGGTTGCCATGTGTGAAGAGGAGATGGACCACAGTAGGTTCTGGGAGGTGAGAGTGGTGGAACAGAGGTGTAGCCCCTGAGTTGTACCTCTACACAAATCATATGTCAGTCTGGCAAATCAAGGTTCTTCTATGATGACACCCTCAGTGGAGACCAAGAAGAATGCTGGGGACATCCACAAGGGAGACCCACAAAACAGTGGCAAGGGACACCACAGGGGAAAGAAACAACTTCTGATAGGGGACTGATTTGTTAGGGGTGTAGACCTGGGGAAGGGAGAGGAGAGGGAAGTAAGGTACCTGCCTGGTGCCATGGCTTGGAGAGACAGGAAGCAAATCCTCAGGATTGCAGAAGCAGCATCACAGGAGAGGAACTAGATATCATTGTCCACCTCAGGACAAATGACCTAGCTAGGCATGAAATCAGTGCAGTGCAGGATGAATTTGTGGAGTTGGGGAAGGGCCTCAGACAGGTAGCAAGCACAGTAACCTTCTCAGAGGTGCTGCCAGTCTATGGCAGGGGTGAGACTAGGTTACTGCACACCTTGCAGTTTAATGAATGGTTGAAAAATTGGTGCAGAGCACAGGGATTTGGCTTCATTGGGGACTAGGGGTCCACCTGGAGAGATGAAGGTCTATACTGGCATGATGGTCTGCATCTGTCCAGGAAGGTAAACAAGCTCATAGGTGACAGGTTTAAAGGCTTCCTTGGCAAGCTTTTAAACTAGCCAAGGGGGGAGGTGCTGATAGAAAATGGGAAAGTTCAAGCCCCCCCCCCACAAAATATGGCAGGTAGTAGGGTAAACACTGAGGTACAGAGCTTGACAGAGAGTAGGATGGGGTAAATGGAAAAATAGACAAGGGCAATAAGAGCAGGGATGGGGTAAAAAAGGATAACACCAACATTAAATGGAGGGCAATGAGTACCAATGCCTGTAGTCTTGGAAACAAGCTTCCAGAGCTAGTAGCCCTGATGGAAGAGGAACACTTGGATATTGTGGCAGTCACAGAAACATGGTACATGGAGAACCATGACTGGGATGTCAACATACCAGGGTACACAATCTACAGAAGGGACATGGAGGGTTAAAGAAGAGGTGGAGTAGCTCTCTACATAAGGGAAGGAATCAAAGCTACATAACTAAAAAGTAAAGGGGGAGGACAAGGGGCACTCTTGGTCACCTTGGAGACAGGGAATGGCATCACAATCCGTACAGGGGTTGTATACAGACCCCCGTCTCAAGGGGAAGAAATGGACAAGAAAATGATAGAGGGTATTCTCAAAATGGTTGAAAAAGGGGAGATACTGTTGATGGGGGACCTGAATATGCCAGAAGTTAACTGGACAACATGGACTGCAGCCACATCCAAGAGCAGGGTCATTCTCGATGCCCTACAGGTGGCATGCCTTAAACAGCTAGTAGTGGAACCCACTCAGGAGGGAGCAATATTAGACCAGGTACTCTCAAAGGGAGAGAGGATCACAAATTTAGAAGTCAGTAGACATCTGGGAACAAGCGACCACTGCACAGTGTGCTTCACAATAAACACAACCATGGAGACAAGCCATACAAAGACAAGGATACTGGACTTTAGAAGGGCTGACTTTGGCATAATGGGTGAATACCTAGGAATGCATTAGCAAATGGCCAGAAAGGAGGGGTGGAAGAACAATGGAGAAAAATCAAAACTGCCATCATGGAGGCAACAAGCCTTTATGTGAAACAAATAAAGAAAACAAAGCGGAATGAAAAACACTATGGTTCTCAAAAGACGTGTCAGGGAAGGTTAAGGAGAAAAAGGCTGCATTCAAAAAGTATAAGGAATCACAGAAGGAGCACAACAGGGAACTGTATCAATTAAAGCAGAAAGAAGTGGGGAAGGCAGTCAGAAAAGCAAAGGCCCAAACCGAGGAAAAAAATAGCCAACTCAGTTAAGAAGGGGGATAAAACCTTTTATAGGTACATTAGGGAGCATAGAAAGGTTAAAGGTGACCGGTAAAAAATGCAGCAGCTCCCATTCCACATACCTTAAATGCTGCTGCGGGGTCTGGGGCTGCAGTGAGCTTAATTTTTAATCCAGTGTGTTTTTGTAATATAATGCGAAACTTTCGGCCGAACAGCGCCCGCGGAGTTTCCCATATGATGGGACATGAAGAGTCATGGGGATTACACCTATTTAGTGACATAAGCTACTACCACTGCTCTTATTATAGTAGCCATGGGCGGTGCTTATTATGCATAATAAGTAGGGTCTTCATACATGTAATGTCGCACAGCAACCTCAAGTGTTGCTGGGAGTGACATTAATTCACTACTGTAACATAATAAAATACCGCCACACTATATTAAGAGCAGTGTGCGGCACTAAATAGTGTAATCCCATGAGCCACTAAGCACCCGGCTAATTCGACATCTCCATAAGCCACTGAATAAAAATGCACACTGCAACCAGCTACGCCCCAAACAGGTGAAGAATAAACTCTACCCTTTAAGGGAAGGATAGTGACAATTAATAAAGGAGAGGGGAGGTGGGCAGAGGGAGACAGTGAAAAGGCAGAGATACTGTATGAATATTTTTGCTCAGTATTCACAAAATAAGAAGAGGAGGAGTTACCTAAACCAAACAATAGAAGTACTCTGGGTTGTGGGGTTGACGCCAGTCCATTTACAGAAGAAAGAGTCCTAAAAGAACTCCTAAAACTTAAGGTGGACAAAGCAATGGGGCCTGACGGGATTCACCCTAGAATCCTAAAAGAGCTAAGGGAGGACCTAGTCACACCACTAACCATACTTTTTAACAAATCATGGGAAGATGGGGTGGTACTTGAGGACTGGAGGAGGGCAGATGTGATTCCCCTTCACAAACGTGGGTGCAAGGTAGAAGCAGGAAACTACAGACCTGTTAGTTTGACCTCAGTGGTGGGGAAAATTATGGAATCACTTCTGAAAGAAAGAATTGTTCAGTACCTAGAGGCCAGCGGGGCACAAGACCCAAAGCAGCATGGATTCACAGCAGGAAGGTCATGTCAGATGAATCTAATCAATTTCTTTGACTGGGTGACCAAAGTAATAGACCAGGGAAGGGCTGTGGATATGGCCTACCTAGACTTTAGCAAAGCATTTGACACAGTCCCGCACAAAAGATTAATAATCAAGTTAGCCAGCCCAGGAGTGGGTCCCAGGGTGGTAGCCTGGGTAGCAAACTGGCTGCACAACAGGACACAGAAGGTAATAGTGAATGGAACACATTCTGAAGAAAGGGGGTTACTAGTGGAGTACCTCAGGGCTCAGTACTGGGTCCAGTCCTCTTTAATGTCTTTACAGGTGACATTGCAGATGGTCTGGAAGGAAAGATATGCCTCTTTGCAGATGATACAAACGTCTGTAACAGAGTTGATACACAAGGGCGGGAGAAAGGATGAGAAGGGACTTGGCAAAGTTGGAGGAATGGTCAGACATATGGCAACTTAGATTTAATGCAAAGAAGTGCAAAGTAATGCACCTGGGAAATAAAAATCCAGAAGAAGAGTACACAATAGCAGGGGAGGTACTAACAACAACAATAATGGAAAGGGATCTGGGGGTAGTCATATCAGATGACCTAAAGGTGGGTAAGCAATGTGAGAAGTCAGTAAGGAGAGCTAGGGGGTACTGGGATGCATAGGGAGGAGCATCACAAGTAGAAAAAGGGAAGTGGTTATCCCTCTGTACAGACAGTTGGTGAGACCCCATCTGGAGTACTGTGTGCAGTTTTGGAGACCTCATCTATGCAAGGACATAGACACGATGGAAGCAGTCCAGAGGAGGGCAACTAAAATGGTGTAGGGTATACATCAGAAACCATATGAAGAGAGACTGAGAGAGCTTAATATGTATACCCTTGATGAAAGGAGGGACAGGGGGGACATGACAGAAACTTTTAAATACCTCAAGGGAATCAACAAAGTCCAGGAGGGTAGCATCTTTCAGAAAAAGAGATGTGTAAGAACAAGGGGGCACAATTTAAAGTTAGAGGAGGGACGGCTCAGGGGTAATGTGAGGAAATTCTTTTTCACGGAGAGAGTGGTGGACACATGGAACCGCCTTCCTGGAGAGGTTGTGGGGTCTAAAACAGTGGGGGAATTCACACATGCATGGGACAGACATAAGGCAATTATAGTGGGGGGTTGCAGGAAGTAGGCTGTTGGTTAACTAGAATCTGCAGCTTATCCAATAGGTAGGAAAATGGGCAGACTGGATGGGCCAAGTGGTCCTTATCTGCCGTCAAAGTCTATGTTTCTATGACCTCCTTGAAAAAGAGTTGAAACTCAATGGAGTTTAATCTGTTTACATTGATTATGAATAAAATGTTACCATATCATACCATTGAAAGTTTGGGATCAAAATATTAAAAAACCAAAAATGTATTAAGTAACACTGTTTGCAGGGATGTCCGTTGCACCTCTGGGGAGCACACTGCCTTACCGTGCCAGAGAGCTTAGTTCAGGTGTGAACTCAGTGAGCTGGTTTACTGAGACAAGGCTGATGGGGAAGGTGCTACAGCATGCAGCACCAGTCACAGCCTGGTTAGGGATGGAGCAGTGTTTTGGCACAGACACCACACCCTGAGGTGGGTCAGGGAACCTCACCCACAAGGTATCGACACGCGTGTTAGGGTCTGCTTGGCCCATGCACTGCATCACGCCTATCTCCAATATTGTATTTCACTCATTTTGCACAGGCAAAGGAAGATACAGTTCCACATCACAAAAAGAATGGAAATTAGCTGCAAAAAACTACACTGATGCAGAGATTAGGGTTGTAAAAATGCAAAGTGTACAAAGAAGGGAAATGAAAAAACATTAGGGATTTGGATCTCTGGAGTATTGGTGAATCAGTGGTGGGATCTTACATGAGGTTGTCAACCCTAATGCCCACCCCTACCCTGGATCAGATGAGGTCAAATGTGATGTCTTCATGAAGGGCCAGCCCATAGGGCCCTGCATGAAGAAAGCTCTGAGAGATTATGTTGGCCATACTGTATCACTATGAGGCACTAGGTTGGAGCTGAATCTTGTGCTTTGTACAGGAGGCTATGGGCTGGGGAAGGTGGGTATTAGGTTTGATAACCCTAAGTAAGACCCCAATACTGATTCGCCAATACTCCAGAGACCCAAATCCCTAATGTTTTTTTCATTTCGTGTCTTTGTACGCTTTGTATTTTTACAACCCTAATCTCTGCATTAATGTCGTTTTTTGCAACTAATATAGACATATGGGGACTGATATACAGAAATGTGCCTGGCACTGGTGCAAGGGGTGGCTCCGTGCAACTAAGTTGCGCTGGAGCAACTAAGGGATATATTCAAAAGAGATGTGCCATGGCGCATCTCTTCTGAATATACTGTATCATATAATGCGCACTGTGCAAATATAATGCTATGGCGCAACCCCTCCAGACAGGTCTGAATACCGAGAATGGGACATGCCTCAGTGCATCAGAGATACACTGTGTGCAAATTCCTGATTTTCAGACACCAGTATGCAAATGAAGCCATAATGCATACAAGGCGCAAATGGGGCCATTTGCATGTCATTATGGCCCCTTTTGCATGTGTTGTGCAGGGCTGGCCAGCGAAAAGCACCTGGCGCCCTGCCCAGCATGCAGTTCCTGTACCAGGGACCACAGAAATACACCCTCCCCAGCCTGTACCACCTATTGGCTGATGTGACAATTATACATGTCCCTGGTGGTCCAGTGGTACTTCCCTCCATGCTCGTACCACTGATCATTGTAATGTATTAAATATAATAGGCCTGGTGGTCCAGTGGCTCCCCCCCTCCCTGCACGTACCGCCGATCGCTATATTTTATTAAATATTAAAACCCTGGTGGTCCAGTGTTACCCCCCCAGCCTGTACCAACGATCGCTTGTAAGTCTGATTCAGAGTCCCTGGTAGTCTAGTGGGTACCCCCCAACCTGCCAGTAACCCAGATCACCCATGATGTTAACTAACACATTTCTCTGGTGGTCCAGTGGCACCCCCCACCCACACAGGATGCCAAGCCCACCCAGCTCCCCTCCACCATCATCAGTGGGCAGCAAACCCACCAGCATACCTCCGTGGCTGCCAGCCGAATGACAGCTTACAGTAGCAGCAGCAAGCCCATTGGACCACACTGTGGACCAATGGGCTTGCAGTGCATACTGTAATACTGATTCACAAATATGTGAATGAATGACTTCATTCACATATTTGTGAATGAATACAGTATGCACTGCAAGATCATTGGTCCACAGTGTGGTCCAATGGGCTTGCAGCTGCTACTAGCTGTAATCGAACGAGCAGCCACAGAGGTATGCAGGTGGGTTTGCTGCCCACTGATGACGGGGGGAGCTGGGTGGGCTGGGGGTCCTGTGTGAGTAGGAGGTGCCACTGGTCCACCAGGGAAATATGTTAGTTAACATCATGGGTGATGAGGGTTACTGGCAGGGTGGGGGGTACCACTGGACTACCAGGGAACTCTGAATCAGATTTACAAGTGATCAGCGGTACAGGCTGGTAAGAAGAGTAACACTAGACCACCAGTGCTATAATATTTAATAAAATACAGTGATCTGAGGTATGGGCAGGGAGTAGGGACCCACTGGACCACCAGGGCTGTAATATATAATAAAATATGAAGATCAGCGATACGGACAGGGAGGGGGGTAACACTGGACCACCAGGGCTATAATATGTAATACAATACAGTGATCAGCAGTACGGGCAGGGAGGGTGGAACCACTGGACCACTAGGACTATAATATGTAATAAAATATGATGATCAGAGGTACAGGCAGGGAGGGGAGAACCACTGGACCACCAGGGCTATAATATGTAATAAAATATGATGATCTGAGGTACGGGCAGAGGGGGGGAATCACTGGACCACCAGGGCTTTTAAAGGACAAACAATACGGTGATCAGAGGTATGGGAGGGGAGGGGAGGGGGGTACCACTAGACTACCAGGGACATATGTGGGTGCTTGTGCATGGTGTTCTGGGGGGTAGCCACCCACAGCTGGTGGCTGCTGTGCTGTGCACTGCAATACAGCAGCATGCCTGTGGGTGGTAGGCACTTGAGCCATTTTATATGGACTCAACTTTGAGCCCAGGTATGCGGCACATCTCTTGGGTGTGCCAGCAGATGTGCCACACATCCCGGGCTGAACATCAGGATGTGCCGCATATGCATGGGCACACCCCTAGAGATGTGCAGCATTTATTTATTTGGTTTTTGTTTACCGGGTAAGTACACTAGACAACAATGTTGCCTATATTCTGGCACGACCCGGGAGAGTACAGACAGGGGAGACCAGAGTCAACATTAAAGAGTATTTCATGACGCAGCATGAGGTAAGAACAAACATTTGAACAGTATACAGCCAGGTACAGTCATTATCAGTGATGACAAAGAGAAACAGATAACATTACATTAATTATTTTCATCTGATGATACATCAATGACTAAATTGAAGCGACAAACAGCAAACAAAACTTAAATGAAGTAGCATTATAACAATAGGATTTCTGCTGGATGTAGGAAGCTTTCAGATTTTGGAGACCAGCAGGAAATCAGTAAGTGCCATAGGGAGGAGAAAATGCTAGGAGAGAGGCTCAAGTTACAACACAAGAGCAGCAGTCGGATTCTAATAGGTGTGCCCAAAGACTCAGTTTAAAGGCCTTGTGGGATTTGGAGAGTTTGATGTGGGAGGGAATGGAGTTCCAGGAGCGGGGGGCAGATATGGCGAAGGATCGTTACATAGAAACATCAAAACATAGACTTTGACGGCAGATAAGGACTGCTAGGCCCATCTAGTCTGCCAATTTCCCTACCTACAGGATAGGCCGCAGATCCTAGTTAATCAACAGCCTATTTCTTCCTACCACCCACAAGAATTGCCTTATATCTGTCTCATGCATTCTTGAATTCTCCCACAGTTTTAGACCCCACAACCTCCTCAGGAAGGCTGTTCCATGCATCCACTACCCTCTCTGTGAAATAATACTTCCTCACATTGCCCTGAACCGCCTCCTTCTATCTTTAAATTGTGTCCCCTTGTTCTTGCAAGTCTCTTTTTCTGAAAAATGCTACCCTCTTGGACTTTGTTGATTCCACTGAGGTACTTAAAAGTTTCTATCATGTTCCCCCTCTCCCTTCTTTCATCAAGGGTATACATATTAAGCTCCTTTAGTCTCTCCTCATACGGCTTCTCTTGCAGACCCTGCACTATTTTAGTTGCGCTCCTCTGGACTGCCTATATCCTGCCTATGTCCTTGCAGAGATGGGGTTTCCAGAACTGGATGCAGTACTCCAGATGGGGTCTCACCAACTGTCTGTACAGAGGGATAACAACTTCCTGTTTTCTGCTGCTGATGCCTCTCCCTATACATCCCAGTATACCCCCAGCCTTCCCTATTGCCTTCTCACATTACTTGCTAACCTTAAGGTCATCTGATATGATTACCCCAGGTCCCTTTCCTTTTTGTTGTACCACCTCCCCACCCATTGTGTATTCTTCCCTGGGTTCTTGTTTCCCAGGTACATTATTTTACACTTCTTTGCATTGAATCCTAGCTGCCATACTTCTGACCATTCCTCCAACCTTGCCAAGTTCCTTTTCATCCTTTCCACGCTCCTTGTGTATCAACCCTGTTGCAGATTTTTGTGTCATCTGCAAAAGGCATACTTTTCCTTCCAGTCCTCTGCAATGTCACTGATGAAGACATTAAAAAGGACTGGACCCAATACTGAACCCTGCGGTACCCCACTAGTAACCCCCCTTTCTTCAGAATGGACTCCATTTACAATTACCTTCTGTGTCCTGTTGTCCAGCCAATGTTTTACCCAGGCTACCACCCTGGGTTCCATTCCCAGGCTGGTTAATTTGACTATTAATCTTTTGTGTGGGACTGTGTCAAAAGCCTTGCTGAAGTCTAGGTAGGCCATGTTCACAGCCCCTCCCTGGTCTACTACTTTGGTCACCTAGTCAAAGAAATCTATTAGATTCATCTGACATGACCTTCCCGCTGTGAACCCATGCTGCCTTGGGTCCTGTGCTCCACTGGCCTCTAGATACTTGACTATTCTTTCCTTCAGAAGTGACTCCATCACTTTCCCTATCACAGAGGTCAGACTGACAGGTCTGTAGTTTCCTGCCTCTGTCTTGGACCCACTTTTGTGAAGGGGAATCACATCCGCCTTCCTCCAGTCCTCGGGTACCACACCTTCCTCCCATGATTTATTAAAAAGAGTAGCCAGTGGTTTCACTAGTTCCTCCCTTAATTCTTTTAGAATTCTGGGGTGAATTCCATCAGGACCCATTGCTTTGTCCACCTTCAGTTTTAGGAGTTCTTGCAGAACCCTTTCTTCTGTGAAAGGACTGGGATCAACCCCTATCAAGAGTGCTTCTGTTAAATGGATTAGGCACTTCCCCTCCTCTTTGTGAATACTGAGCAGAAATATTCGTTCAGTATTCCTGCTTTTCACTGTCCCCCTCTGCCCACCCACCGTTCATTCTATTCAGCCTCACTATCCCTCCCTTTGTCTTTCTACGCTCCCTGATGTACCTATAAAAGGTTTTATCCCCCTTCTTAACTGAGTTGGCTATCTTTTCCTCAGTTTGGGCCTTTGCTATTCTGACTTCCCTTCCTGCTTCCTTCTGCCTTAACTGGTACAGCTCTCTGTCCTGCTCCTTCTGAGTTTCCTTATAGTTCCGGAATGCTATCTTTTCTTCCTGACTTTCACAGCCACCTCTTTTGAGAACCATAGTGGCTTTTCTTTCATTTTGATTTGTTCATTTGCTTCACACAAAGGCTTGTTGCCTCTGTGATGGCAGTTTTGATAATTCCTTTGTTGCTCCACACCTCCTTCTAGCCTGTTTGCTAGTGCTTTTCTGAGGCACTCCCATCTTGCCAAAGTCAGCCCTCCTAAAGTCCAGTACCCTCACTTTTGTATGGCTTGACTCTGTAGCTGAGTTTAATGTGAACCACACTGTTTCATGGTCACTTGTCCCCAGATGGCAACCCACTTCTAGATCTGAGATCCTCTCACTGCCCCCATGTGAGAGTATGAGGTCTAAGATTGCTCCCTCACGAGTGGGTTCCGAAACTAGCTGTCTAATGCCTGCCACCTGTAGGGCATCAAGAATGGCCCTGCTCTTGGATGTGGCTGCAGCAAATGTGCTCCAGTTAACATCTGGCATATTCAGGTCTCCCATCAACAGTATCTCCCCTTTCTCTGCCATTCTAAGAATGCCTTCTATCATATCCTTGTCCATTCCTTCCCCTGACATGGGGGTCTGTACACAACCCCTGTGCGGATTGTTGTGCCCTTTCCAGTCTCCAAGGTGACCCACAGTGCCTCCTCTCCTCCCTGTTTACTCTTTTGTTCAGTTGCTTTTATCCCTTCCTTTACATAGAGAGCTACTCCTCCCCTCTTCTCCCCTGCCTGTCTCTCCTGTAGGTTATGTACCCTGGTATGTTAACATCCCAGTCATGGTTCTCTGTGTACCATGTTTCTGTGACTGCTACGATATCCAGGCATCCCTCTTCCATTAAGGCCATCAGCTCAGGGAGCTTGTTGCCCAGACTATGGGCATTGGTAGTCATTACCCTCCATTTCCTGATGGCCTTACTCCCTTTTGCCCCATCCCTGTCCTTCTTGCCTTTGTCACTTTTTTAACCCTGCCCTTCTCCCTATCGACACCTCTATGTTGGTGTTTGTCGCATTTACTACTGTGATTTTTTGGGGGGGCTAAGATTTTTCTGCACCTTTCCAGTGCCTCCCCCCTTGGCTAGTTTAAAAGCTTGCCAATGAAGCATTTAAACCTATCACCTAGGATTCTGGTTCCCCTCCCGGACAGATGCAGCCCATCATGCCAGTATAGGCTTGCATCACTCCAGGTGGACCCCCAATCCCCAATGAAGCCAAATCCCTGAGCTCTACACCAGTTTTTCAACCACTGATTGAATCCCATGGTGCGGAACACCCTAGCCTCTCCTATGCCATAGATGGGTAGCACCTCCGAGAAGGTTACCGTTCATGCTACTTGACTAAGGCCCCTCCCCAATTCCACAAACTCTTCCTGCACTTCTCTAATCCCTTTCTTAGCCAGGTCATTTGTCCCTAGGTGGACAATGACATCCAGCTCCCTCCCATGTGCAGCTGCTCCGGCAATCCTGAGGATTCGCTTCCTGTCCCTGCAAGCCATGGCGCCAGGCAGGCACCTTACCTCCCTCTCCCCTTCCTCCCCCAGTTCTACCTTCCTAACAATGAAGTACCCCACCAGGAGTTGTTTCCTTCCCTGCAGGGTCCCCTGCCACCCTCCTGTGGGTCTCCTTTGTGGAGGTTCCCAGCATCCTCCTTGGTCTCCACTGTGGGTGCCTCCATAGAGGAACCACACTTTGCCAGAATGGCATAGGAATTGTGGAGGTACAATGGGAGGATCGCCTCTGTTCCACCACCCTCACCTCACCCTCCCTGAGTCTACTGTGGTCCAACCTCTCCTCTTTCTTGGCAACCTCTGAGGCAATGGCAGTGGCACTGGTGGTCCCTGGATGGAAGAGGAGGTCCCACAAATCCTGGGAAACTCAGCCTGGAGATGAGCAACCTCCTCCCTCAGCCCAGAGAGGTGCCTACAGATGGGACAACACTGCATCCTCCAGAACATCTCCCGGAAGACTGCTGCTCCACAGCCACTGCACTGCACCACTCCAATCATGTCATATTTCTGGCCCCTTAACTGTTTGCAATCCTTACTCTTTCCTCTGTTTTTTTTCTCTCTCTCCTTACTTTCTGCCTGTGTGTCCTTTAAGCTCCTGATTGTCCTGTTCTGAGACAAGAATATCCTATATTTCGCAGTAGACCACTTACTTGCTCAGAGGCAGACCTCCAGCAGCTAGAGGGCCGGAGGCTACTCTTGCCCTTCTAGGATGGTGGGTCCTTGGTGGTTCTGTGATCACTCACTTCCTGCCCCTAAACAGGAAGTTCCTGTTGTCAGTCAAATTCTGTGCCTATAAAAATAGAACTAGCTTTGGGGGGGTGGAGGGGAAGGAAGGAGGGCAATTTAGTCCCAGCAGAGAAGTTGAGTCACACAGCAGTCCTTTCTCCTGGTGTCTTCTGCCAAGCTATTAGCAGAAACTTTCTAAGGCAGTCTTTAAATGTAGCTTCCTTCTAGCTAAGCCACTCCCCCTACTTACCAGATCTTTCTACAAGTAATTTAAACCTCACAGCAGTTAAGTCCTTTCAGTCACCTGAGATTTACACCTAGATAACTCTTCAGATACCCATTCAGTTCAGTTAACCCAAACACACACTTTTTTTTTGTATGTTAGTTTTTTTACCCTAAATTAAAAGTAAAATACAAAAGTTCTTCTACTTTAGTCCCAGCAGAGAAGTTCAGTCACACAGCAGTCCTTTCTCCTGGTGTCTTCTGCCAAGCTATTAGCTCTGTTCTCCTTTTTGTGTGAGATATCTGGGAATTTCAAGTTGGGTTTGAGCAGATGCCCTGAGGAGGTATGTTTGGGAGGGCTGAGTTAATAGTTCGGCAAGGTATTTATGGGACCCCATTCTGATCATATTATCAATGGTACAGCCTGCAGAATAGTGTCTGAGCGAGTCTGGGGAGAGCCAATTTAGTTTCGAGTAGAGCAGGCAATGATGGGTAAGTCTGTGAGTGGAGAGAGCAAATCTACATATACTGTTATAGCAGGTGCTCCATTTCTGGAGCGCTCCTTTGCTATCTTTAAGGTAAACCTGACAGCAATATGTTAGAGCAGGGAGGAGAAATCCTTGTGCAATAGCAAGCCGGGCAGCATCATTGAGGGAGGACCTAATTTTAAAGGCAAGACCAAGTTTTGAGTAAACTGTCTTACATGTAGCCGCAATGTGGAGGTTAAAGTCAAGAGATGGGTCGAGTGTGACTCCTAGATACCTGAAGGAGGTAACTAATTTAAGAGGGGAGTCATCTAGAGAATGTATCAATAAGTCTGGAGTAAGAGATCTGATTCTTGACGGGGGGCCAAAAAGCATAGTTACAGTTTTCTTAGCATTCATTAGGAGCCTGTTCTGTAGTAACCACTCCTGCAAGCAGTTGAAGTCTGCTTGAAGATGTGTTCTTACTGATAAGGGATCTTTACCACTGGAGAGAAGCACCATGTCATCAGCATAAAGGATTAACAAGGAGGAGCAGGGAAGGGAGGGCAAGTTGTTCATGAAAAGGAGAAAGTAGTGGGCCAGAATAGATCCTTGGGGGACTCCAACAGAGGTAGGGGAAAGATTTGAGACGGCGGATTCAATTTGGACAAATTGCAATCTCCCTGAGAGGTAGCTATCGAACCAGGAGATGGTCAACAGGTCAAAGCCAAGGCAGGACAGTTTGGAAAGTAGCAGAGAGTGATTCACAAGGTCAAATGCCTTTGTGAGATTGATAAATATGGCCCCAGTGAGCAGGCTCTTATCCATCGCTGTAAGGACTGCATTTGTCAGCTGAAGTAGAGCAGTTGTGGTGCTGTGTCCTGTTCAGAATCCATGCTGGGTAGGGGATATAAGGTTGTTAAGGTGCAGGTAATTTGTGACCTGAGTAGCGATGGCCTTCTCGAGAAGTTTATTTAGGGTAGAGAGAATGGCAATCGGTCTACAGTTTGACATATTTTTGGTATCCCCTTTTTTGTGAACAGGGACAACGCGAGCAGTTTTCCACAATGTTGGTACCGTTTGGGTTATTATGGAAAGATTAAAGATTCTTGCAATAGGAACAGCAAGGGCAGGGGCGGCCTGCTTCAAGAAGCTTGGCAGTAGCCCATCCAAGCCAGCAGATCCATAGGTGGATACTGATTTGAGGAGATGCAGCACTTCGGTGGAGGAGACTAATGTGAGACGAAAAGGGGTTTCATGTGAAAGTTGCACCTCAGGAGGAGGTGAAAGAGGTTGGTTGAATTTCTCAGTGTATTCGGAGAGATCCGAGAATTATGCATTAAGAGCATTAACAATAGTAGGTAACTTATTACAGTTTCGTCATTCAGTGTCATGTCGGTAATGGCCGTCTTGGGCCTTGCCCAATGAAATTTTGATGTGGTTCAAAACCCTGGTATCACCCGCTGAAGATTGGAGAAGCTTAAGGCAGTAGCTCCTTTTAGCCTTCTGAATATCTTTTTTGCAGGCATTTCTTAGTTGTTTATAGTTAACCCAGTCTTCTGATTGTTGGGACTTCATTGCCAAGGTCCAGGCCTTATCTCTTTTTATCATGGCTCGAAGGAGGTCTTTTTTTAGCCATTTATTAGGGGAGCCCCTATGACGCCTTTTCTTCAGAGGGATGTGCAGATCCTGAAGGGCCAGAAGCTGAGACATCAGGTATTCAAGTGCTGTGTTTACATCATCAGTGTGATAGATGGGAGACCAGTCTATATTAGTAATATCTTCGAGAAGTGCAGTTCGGTTTAGTTTGGCAAAATCCCAAAATGGAATGATTCTTGCGGGGGGGTTTAAGGCAGTGGCCATTCCAGATACAGAACGTAGGCAGATGATCACTAATAGAATCCGAAAAGGTCCCTGCAGCAATTATTTTATTTGCTCTATTTGTAGCCATCCAGTCCAGGAGAGAATGATGCTCCAAGTTGGAAGAGATGTGTGTAGGGCTAGAGATAAGTTGAGCGAGGTTAAGTCGGGCGAGAGCTTCAGTATATGTACCGGCGTGACTCCCTGAAGGGTCTAGGTTGAAGTCTCCCATTAGTATGACTTCAGATCTACCCTTTAGAGTGGCCAGATAATCCAAGAGCCCATTTAAGCCAGGGAGAGCCCCCTTTGGAGGATTGTAGGCACAGATCAGATTTAGCCTTTTATCACCACCTAGTTATAGAACTGTATGCAGAGCTTCACAGTGATTTGTTATCCAAGACTGGAGTACAGAGACATTGAGATGCTCTTTATAATAAAGGGCAACTCCTCCACCCTTTTGTTTGGTGGGGCGATCGGATCTGGACAAGCTGTAGCCAGGTATTTTGTACATGGAATTAGGCATCTCTGGCCTGAGCCATGTTTCAGTTAGTCCAAGTATGTCCGGACAGTACAGGGCTATCCAGGCTTCAAGTTCAGGAAAGTTTGCTGGTAAACTTCTGATATTCATGTGGGCAATTTTCATGCCCTTAGTGGAAAACCATGAGGAGTCATCCGTGGACCTGGCATTCCAATGGGGGCCAGGGTTAGATTTTATGTCTCCTGACAAGCACAAGTGCAGAAGCATCACCCAGACTTCTTTGTAGAATCTGTAATTGTGCTTGAGGTATTTGGGCATGCTAGGGGGGTGGTAGAGAAGGAAATGCCCTAATTTGGAAGGATGAGTTATATGGAGGGACAGGTTAGGAGAAGGGAGCAAGGTTCTAGTTGGTATAAGGTTGGAGAATACAAAGGAGAATTCTTCATGGCAGTGGGACCCAGGGTATCCAGCTGGTATGTTACATGAGAGATAGGAGAGGATGATTACAGTGGGTAGTAATCCTGATACCACCAGAAGTGACCTTGGGCATGCAAGAGAGAATATTATGTATGCCTTGTATGAAACCTCTGTAAATCAGAGGTAGATTGTCCCTTATAAGAGTAGAATATAAGTGACAGAAATGGTGACTTAAGGGCAGGGTGACACCTATAGTGAAGGCAGTTTGAGGAGACCCTTAGTGGCCAGAGGTTGGCAGTCAATTATACAAGTTATTCACAAGCGGCAGGTATTTCAATAGAGTGCAGTTTATGAGGAGTGGACAGGAGCACGGGGAATTTGAAAAGGTGAGGGGAAAAGATAAAACTGGGATACCCTCAGTCTGAGTTACTTTTCCATACAAAATAAGTGTAGAACAGAGGCAAACATAGAGAATAGGCAAGAGTGAGTGGAGGAAAAAGAAAAAAAAAAGGACTGCCTCGCTGGTTTGAATTAGGACTGATGCAGCAAGGTGGAGGGGTAGGACTGCCCTGCAAGTGAGTTTATAGGTTGGAACAAAAGTGGGCGGGATTACTAGTGTATTTAATTAATGGTGGAGGAGGAGGAGGAGGGGCTGGGGGGGAGGTGGGCGAAAATTTCAAGCCTGCAAGCAGCTGCTGTGTTAGAGGATATGCTAAAATTAACTAAAACAGCAGCTGCAGTGTACCAGAATCAGCAAAAGTTAATTAAATTAAGGTAGGCAGGCTAGAGTGTATCGTAGGCACAGTCTTAGGCACAGTCTTGTGAGTCAAAATACATTAATTTCCTTGGGTTTAAAGTGGCTGCAGCAGCGAGTACTACAGCGCCAGGGAGCTGAGCAGAAAAAAGGCGCCAAGGTTTAAAACCGAGCGCAGTCTTGAGATCGCATACCTTCCTGCTGCCAGCCTTGTAGCTTCGGGGAACCGAGGGGAGCTGGGGAGGGCTTTTCAACAACTGTAGCCCTCTCTACCCTGGGGAAAAGAGAAAACATACAAGGGCTTAAATACATTGAAAATCAGGGCTGGGTCAGACAGTGAATATGCACAAAGGAGTTAATCAGGGGGATGGGGGAGGGGATTAAAACTTAGCAGCAAGTGAGAAGCAAACAGAACAAATCAGTAGAAATGAAATAGAAATTGTAAAAGGCACACTTTCAGTTCAGTTTTATACTTGGGTAACTGGAAAAACAGTGAAAATTTCAATTTAAATTTCAATTCAAATTAATTAAACAGCAGCTGCAGTGTACCACCAGCCACCGTCCCCCAGTAGTACACTAGCTAATAGTGCAAACAACAATGTAATAACTAGAACTCCACTAATAATATGCACACACCAGCCACCGTCCCCCAACAATACACTAGCTTATAGTGCAAACAACAATGTAATAACTAGAACTCTACACATAATATGCACACACCAGCCACTGTCCCCCAGCAGTACACTAACTGCAAGCAGCTGCTGTGTTAGAGGATATGCTAAAATTAATTAAAACAGCAGCTGCAGTGTACCAGAATCAGCAAAAGTTAATTAAATCAAGGTAGGCAGGCTAGAGTGTATTGTAGGCACAGTCTTGTGAGTCGAAATACATTAATTTCCTTGGGTTTAAAGTTACATTATATTTGCACCCTGGCACATTGGGAATTGCGCTTTGCAATTCCCACTTTTGAATATTGTCTCAGGGTGCAGTTCTGGGGTTGTGCTGGTGCAACTCATCTGCGCTTCGTGCAACCCCTTTGAATATCTAGACCATACGCGATATATATCTATATCTATGTATATCTATAAATACATATTATGGTAACACGGTAGTGCTACCATAGTTAGGGTTGAGGAGCCATTTACATGTTAAACTACAAATTATGCACCTTAATAACTTTATAACTGTTAGACGGATTTGTCTGAAATTTGGAATACACGATCAAGACCCATACACCTTGGGATATGCCAAGTTTTGTACTGGTCAGATACATGGCTGTGGAGTTATTAAGCGTGATCTGCGCGTGCATTTACGCTTTTTCTGGAATTCTACGGTCGCGCCTACAGGTCACACGGTTTGGGCAACCAGCCTGAAATCTTCAGGGAACATGCAGCTGGGGTCCCCAATGTGTCTTTCAAAGATTTCATGAAAAATATTAAACTGTTCAAAAGTTATGGCAGTCCGAACTTCTGTTTTTTCCCATAGGATAACATTACGGCGTTCGCTGCGCCTTTGAGGGCCCGTATCTCGAAAACGGTGTGAGATACAGAGTTTTTGTCAAAAAATTATTGGGGGCTATGTATAAAACTAGCCAGGAAAGTGATAATACATATGACTTTTAAATTTTTTTTCTATGTCGTACGGTTACTGAGATATAAGCAATTTACTATTGCAACTATTGATTTTTGTGTCCCAAGAGTCATTATTTTGCATACATTCTTCTACTCACTGTCTTTCTCTATACAGCTTTTGGGGAAAACCAGCCTGTGCGCTCACATTACTCTTACCATTATCGCTTTCTGCTTATGTTCCATACCCGCTTTACTTACTGGGGTTCAATGCCACGCCACCATGTGCTACTCCTTTATGCTTTCATTTGGCGGTTGCATTTCCTGCTGTTTTAACATTTCTGTCTACAGTACTGTTCCTCTTTCTGTTTCACTTTGTGTCACCATGTGCATTACAATTTGCGTTTGCAGGCACAATGTTACAATGCGACAAGACATCACCCCCGCGCTCCCGCCGCTGCATTACATTCACTATTTCTCATTATCATTTTCAAAAAGAAGGGAAATTAGAGGCAAAAAACTCTGTTTAATGCATCAGTTAGGGTTGTTCCACAGTGACAAAAGTGAGGAAATTCGATGTTAGGGTTGAAACCTTCTTTGCACCCCTCCAGCCCAGCCCCCAACTGGAATCGGGTGTGCATTGGGGTCATCGGTCCTAATTGTCACCCCATTCTCTTATTCCTCAGCTTCTTTCCACATGTGATGGGGTGACACTTAGACCGATGACCCCAATACACACTTTTTAATTCCAGTTGGGGGTGGGCTGAGGCAAGGGTTTCAACCCTAACATCAATTTCTCGCTTTGTCTCTGTGGAACAACCTAACTGATGCATTAAATGGAGTTTTTTGCCTCTAATATATATATATATATATATATATATATATATTTATATATATAATATTCATTTATAAAATGGGAAGAACATCCAAATCCAATGTTCCGATTTTATAAAACATATCACATGACCATGCGTATATCAGAGCACAACTGCACACCTGCAATTTTACCCCCCTCCAAAACAATTTTGCCATTCTATAAGACAGATAACCCACTCTTAGTTGTGCAGCCACACTCTGATATACGCACACCTTGAGTGGTTGACGATCTTGGCTTGTGGCCTTGTGCTTAACAATGCACACCAAGGCATGCATATATCAGAGCGTGACTGCACACCTAAGAGTGGGTTATTTATTACAGACACATCCGTGTTGGTGTGTGTGTGTGTATATATATATATATATATATATATACACACACACACACACACACACACACACACATATAGATAGATAGAGAAGCACCAAGTTATGTCAGCAGCGACAATGCCGATCTCTCCACAGTGACGGCACAATACTGACACAGGTATTGTGCCACCTGTTCTGTGTGTGTTTTTTGTGGGGGGCTGCACCCCACCCCCCATGGAGGGGGCTCTGCCCCCCAGACTTTAAGATTCCAACTCCAGGTTGGAGTTGGTCTGGGGAGGGGGCAGAACACTGGGGGAAGGCGTGAATGTCACTGTAATGGTCTGTTTTCCTGTTTCTCCATTGGGGTGTCACCGTAAAGGGGTGCACCGGATGGGTAGATAGATAGATAGATAGATAGATAGATAGATAGATAGATACAGATACAGATACAGATACAGATACAGATACAGATATAGATATAGATATAGATATAGATATAGATATGGATATGGATATAGATGTAAATATAGATATATACAGGCATTAAAAGAAAAATTACATTTTGTTTTTAAAGTTTTTAGGGGTTTCAGAGTCTTCCTCAACATACATAGCACTGTATTGACAGTGCCACTTGAGACAGACTCCTCTGACTTACCTTATCTTCCTACTTCCCCCACAGACAAGAAGGGCATCTGAGTTTCTACCCCCATCCCCCACAAGTAGCATTACTATTTAAAGTATGTCTTTCTCCTTTAATTCCTCATAATTTATAGTATATTGATAAAATACGCAGATTAGCAAACCCCTGAAGTCAAGCCCAGTGTGAGGGAAATGTTTATACCATAGGCATAACATTTACCTTTATATGCTCAGGATTGAAAGAAAAAAAATGCAACATATCAAATACAGTAAGTATGAAATAGTTAATGCTGGAATCCCAAAAATGCACTTCTGGGGCCAGATATTCAAGGTTTAGCCCTGGGTTAAAATTAGCACTGCATGGCGTGCTAATTTAGCCCAGAACCATTTGCAAACAATATTCAAAGGAATAGCTCCAGGGCTAAAGCAGCTGAATATAAAGTAGCATGCAAATTAAGCCACGCAAACAGGACTGGGAGTACAGTATAAAAATAGCCCAGCAAATAAGACAGCTCTGAGTATAGCAACTGGGAAAGCCAAACTGTAAACTGCAGCCCAGTGGACGCAGAGATGGAGTAAGGCAGAACATGCAGTAGGTGGCCAATGTGGGTGATAGCAAGACGGTTTGTCTCTAAAAAGACAAGCCCCATTGTTATAGGCCTGGGAAGCCTAGAAGGACAGACAGAGAATGGGGGAGGGGGTATAGGGAACAGGGAACCAAGGGACGGGGATTGGAAAAGTGGTCATGGGGAGGGCCGGAAGGGAGGGGGGCTCAGCTCCAGAGAGGATGAGCTCACAGATGGGATGGGGCATTAAGAAAAGAGAGCCAGGGATAGGTGGAAGGGAGAGAGGGAGTGAGAGAAAGAGAGCAAAGGGGGTGGGTGCAAAAGGAGGGATATAATGGGCTGCACAAGGAAGCTCTCCCTCACTTTTGCTAGGCAAAATTTTGATTTTTGTTTAGCACATCAGTCGGTTGAGTTCCTGAGGTTTACGGAAATGTTTAGGTAAGGTCTGTAGGATCAAAATTAGGAGTTTTTTGTTTAAAAAAAAAAAGCATGTTTTTTCAGAAAATTGTATTTAATTTGAGTAGCTTTTACCAAGTTCCTGGCATCATGATTAGGAGGCAGGAGGGCATGCCAGGATAGAGATTATAAGGGCAGATGAGGGGAACCTTGGTTAAGCAAACTTGGTATATCTAGAATATAGTTTGGGAGTGCTAGCTGGGGATGAACAAGTTATGTTAATTCAACACACAATTGAGCATTGTAGTCAGAGCTGGGGAAAAAGCAGAGTTTTAATGTTAGTTATGCAGACAATTGAGCGTTATCCAGAGTTGGGAGGGGAGTGAGTTGCAATGGACTGGAGCTGGAGTGCGAAGGATGGTGGCCCAAAAAACAGGGTACAAACACAATGCGGGGCACAGAATGGGGGGGGCAGGAGCATTGAAAGAGTCAACAAAGGTTTCTCACTTTTTGCTTGAGTCCGAGAGTGGTTAGCCGGGTGGTAGTACATGAAGGCTGGGGGGATGACCAGTTGTGCAGGGCCTGCGGCCTGAGCGGAGTACAAACATGACCGCATGGTGGCTGCCAGTGGGTGGCGGGACAACGGCAACTATATTTAGGAGGAGAAAGTAGCACGCACTTAGAGCAGCAACCAGCAGGTAAGAAAAAAGGCAGAATGGAGTCATGGGGCTGCTTATTATCTTGGTTTTTTGGTATTACTAATAACAGAGACCAATCCCCGATTATCTGGTGAGGCTTTTCCTTAATTGCCCATGGGGCTAGTTTTAATAGTACAATTGTCTTTTGGGGGAGCAGCAGAAGCTTGGGGACCAACAACAGTAGTTAGAAGGCGAACAGGTAGAAAATGCGCCAGTGATTAAACAAAAGGGCAGAACTGAATGCATGGGGACCAGTTGTATCATTTCTTCTAGTTGTAAGTGCTATTAATAGCACACCAACACCCTTTTTAAGCAGTGCAGTTGTTTCTATGTTTGGCTAAGGGGCCAGTAAAAAGCCCACTCGTTTTTGCACAGGAGCTGCAGAAGCTCGGGGATGGCGCAAAAAAAAAAAAAAAAAAAAACTGCCGGTGACTCAAAAGGAGGAAAACACTGCCTTGTTTTGCTAGTTTTTAAGGGTCCCGGTGGACCAATCAAATTGAAGAGAACCAAGCGACTGCATGTTGGGCCACCAGGTTGGGTGGAGCCTTAGATGCTCGTTTTGTTGAGGAAGTAATGGCCGCATGGAGCCTCAAGTTGAATAAAGAAGATTGCATGGAATGGAAGTTATCAAGGAACCATGTAGGATCATCTCCCGGCATCTGGTCCCCGACCAAATCTTTTCAAAACTCGGGTGTTTTTTGGTTGTGGTAACCTGAACAGGGATTCTTTTTGCTTGAATCAGGGATAGAGGGGCTGGTGGCAGGAAGTAAGGGCTGCATGGGGCCCCCAAGTTTTTTAACAAAGACCGCAGGTAATGGAAGCTGTCGTGGAGCAACATGACTCATTTGTGTGTACCACATGGACATTTTTATGGCAGAGCAGACACAAGTTTGAATTAGCCGAAGTTTAGGGATTAAAAACAGATGACATGGCAGTCATTGATTGGAATTGGGGCAGGACGGCGGTTGCCATTTTGAAGCAGGGCCGCATGGCAACCACCATTTTAAGGATATGCCAGCAATCAGAGGACAGCACCACGATAAGCATAAACTCTAAGGAGTTGGGGCAATTGGCCAGAGAACAATTCCAGAATGCAGCACAGTTAAAACAAGATAGAAAAAGTAAAAGCATAATGGGCAGGGCTTGAACAATAGCGTCAAAAAAAAAAAAAAACTCTTATCATGGTAACAACAGCAGAGATTCTAAGAGGCTAGCAATTGATCTGTGCCCTCATCGGGATAGTCCTGGGGAGTGGGGCTGCAATATTTAGGTGAAGAGTCCCATCAAAGCTTTTAAGATAGTTGTGTCCCTGGGTATTAAAAGGAGCGGTGCCCGAATATACTTTGGAAAATGGTCCAGTTTTAACAAATAAAATACTGGGTTTAACCCTCACTTCCTATCTTAAAAAAGGGATTGTTTTTCTAAAAACGGCACATGTGGGTTGATGATAATCCCGGTTTCAGTACTTGGGCACTTAAAGGGGTGGTGCCCGAGTATGCTTCAAAAATGGTCAATTTAACAAAGAAAATACTGAATCTAACCTGCACTTTCTATCTTACAAGAGGAGGTTTTCTCTGCGAAGAGGGAACATTTTGGTGACAATATTCCCAGTCCAAATGGGGCAAGCTGATTCTTATTGGGGAAAAGAGTATAGGTTAGTTTTGTTCCAAATTCCTGTTGTTAGGATTACAAGGGGAGCCAATACAACAATTTCAAATTTTGGCCCAATGTTCTTGGGGGAGTGCACATGCCTAATGCTGGAATGTGTGCATGGAATAGCCTAACTGCAAAAAAAAAAAAAAGTTTTCAATCCAGTTGGGGATCACTGTAATTGCTCCAAGGCAGAAGCTAGAAGGTATCCCCAGCCTTTGAGGTTTGCAGCCGGTTGAGCATTTTGGGAGATGTCGGGTTAGATTAGTGGCCATCTAGGGGGGCTGGGGGGGTAGTCTAATGCAGATCAGGGTTGTAACTAAGAGGAGCAAAATAGACTCATAGATGGGTTGGTAGCGGATCCCCAGTGCGGAAGAGGAGTCATACGATTGGTCTTAGGTGCTGGCAGTAGATGCTGGAGAGAGGTACTAATGGTGGAGTACAGCATTTCCAGCCCGAATCATTGAGGACAAAGATGGGGTTATGACAATTTTTAAATCTGGGGGGGCATACTGGATGCTTCAGATTTTTGAACACCAGTCGGGGGGGGGAGTTTCACCTCCACTTCAGAAATATGGTTTACAGCCACTGGGGGGTACACCATCAGAGCTTCGATAAGGAAATAACCCGTATATCGCTATCGTACAGTTGTCTGAAGTTTGTCTTAACAACGCAGACACTATAGCTATAAAATGAGATGATATAAGTACTATTGTAGCCTGGAAAAAATCTCCAGAGCTTAAAAGGTCAGCAGGAACTACCTGCTCACTCCAGGAAGAGGGCTGGCCTGGGGAAACAGTCCAGATAGCTTTCCCTGGTAAACATGGGTGAATTAACCTTTCTTCAGGAAGTCTATTCAAGCAAAAACAGTGCTAAAGAAATTTGCTGCCATGGTGGGTGGCAGGCAGTTTAAATAATCCCTTTATTAGCTTTAGGTATTTGAAGAATGTAGGTCATGTTGTTTGGTATGCTCCAGCACTCATTACAATAGACACAGGGCAAGGTCATGGTATAGCAGGAGCTACCAGAGGTTTATTAGCAGTTACGAACATGGATACAGTGGACAGCGTGAAGCATGATACAAGCATTTGCTGGGCAAGAAACCCAGCCATAACATGTAAAACTGTGAGGCATAATGCTATCTTCTCCTGACTTTATATCAGGATGGAATTTTTTCTACAGAGCAAGGCCACGATATATGGTGGGTAGATCATGTGATGGGGCCTAGTAGGGCCACATATATATATATATTAAAAAAAAAAGTGTTTTAAAAAAGAACAAAATCACGCTTAATGGGTGCTACTATGGAGCACAGCACTGCTGGTCTGAGCCGCTGGGGAGGGGGGGGGCAGATGGGATTATGATCATTTTTAAGTTTGGAGAGTGGCAGACAGTAGGTTTTTTACCTTTTACACCAGTCAGAGGGTGTGAGCATGGGTGTAGGCAAGCACACTCCATGCATTCCATGGTGAGCAGTTTTATTTAAGGAGGGTAGCAAATAGGCTCGTAGCTACTTCCTTTTTCCATGAAAAACCAACAATGAAAATACTGAACCTTTCTGTAATTTTATTCGTAGGAGTGGAAACTAGAAGGACTGGTCACTACTACTCTCTATGCATCCCAAGAACAATACAACTTTACAGGCTCTGGGCTGGTATGTGGGTGTCTTAGGAAACAATGCATGGCAGTTGTATTTACCCATGCATGGCAACAACCACTGTCATGAGAAATAGAAGCTGTATTTATTGTGACAAAGGAGGCAACAAACATGGTCTTGGTGTACATTAGTAGTAGGGTAGTAGCTCACCCTAACAAATGGGGGGGTAGCTGTGAGTCCACTTGGTGTGCAGATCTGAGATCTCTGGCTACACCCCTGGGGTGAGGAGCTTCACCCTTACTTCATGATAGCATTTGAGCAGTTGAGGGGCAGTCACCAAGGGGTGGTACAGCAGCACCTTTAGTGGCACATGGGTTGGAGAAGTACAGTAAGCTTCCACCATGGCATCTTTTGAGTCCTAGTTTTTGTTTCTCAGGTTAGAAGAGGAAGACTCTACTCCCATTGGGGAGCAGAATATTATGGCATTGAGCAGCAGTGCATTACTCAAAAGAAAAGGGGGGTTGTCTAGAGATGAAGGGTCGCAGGGGATGGAAACATTAATAATAGGTGCCAAAAAAAAAAAAAAGGTGTTGTTGGGCCCTCCTGAACAGAAAGGGAATAAAATAAGGGGTTTGGGGAGGATATAATAAATCAAACGGCGAGTGATGCTTCAGACGGTACAGAGAGTAGTTATGAATCACTGGCACCTTGCTTGCAAGGCTATGGGCACGGGGTAGGTGTTTACATGACCCCTGACTTGAGCCATGGCAAGTGCAAGGGAGCCACACATTGGGTGGGGGGGAGCATAGTGGGCAGGGAGGACATGAAGGTAAGGGAGGAGAGCTCTTGACAGTGTCTCGAGCTGGCAGAGCTCTGTGCAACAGGGATGTAAGTAGGGCAATCGGGGATTGACAAGTAGATGATATAATGGGGCAGGGATCTAGGTTCCACTACAGCAGCACAGGAGAGTGGCTCATTGCCCAGTTCATGGAAGGCGCAACAGGGAATCATATTAGGGGTATAAAAGAAAGGGGGCATGGCCCCATGAGGAAAAAAACAAACAAACAAAAAAAACATTTTTTAATTATCACATGCAATAAGTTGAGAGCAGCCTCTGAGGCCACAGCCCACTTGGTGTGGAAGGACGGAGCTTGAGAAAAATGAGCGGGGTAACACCCAGCTGCGCAAAAAAAAAAAATCTAAAGTGGAAATCACAAAGAAAATGTTTCAGCTATCAAAAAAACAAAAGAAATGGAGCAGGTGTGGGGGAGGAGCAGTATGCATATCAAAATAAATGGTTTTGAATGATCTGTTTATGTGTTATAGAGACCGGCTGCAGGACAGAAGTACTGGAGCAGCACGAGTCATATGGCGGCCAAGAGACAGGCTGAACAGAAGGGGGGGTATGAACAATTGAATTTGAGCAGCAAAAGGTACAGATCCAGTGGAAGGGCACCAAAAGGGGCATTGGGGGCCCTGTTATTGCCATTGATGGATAGAAGCTGCCAGACCAATTCAGAACCTAACTGCATTATGGTACACCTGGGTGACAAGTGATTTGGGGCACGTTAGGGGTTACTCATATTTTGTTATTTATTTTAATTAGGTTTAACCAGGAGTAGCACACTAAGCTGAAAGCTTTTCGGAGGTGCTACTGGGAGCACATGGAAGTTGGGTGGCTTGCTTGGGGTTGCGCTGTGGCGGGCGGAAGCTGTGGGTTTCGGACCCAGGTCTGGTGTGCTGGTTGTCGGCGGATTTGTAGCTCGGAGCCTTGGACCACTGTGTTATACTGCCTCCAATTAAGCAGATACGGGATGATCAGAGAGTCCATGAGTAGAGATACCTAGAGTCATGTTGGGTAGTGGAAGATGGCATTAAGAAGGGGATGGGGGCATGCTCAAAGAACACAATGGGGACATGGATGCAGGGCTGAGAATTTTGCAGGAAGGAAGGAGTTTGGGGGGGAAGCCCGTCTTCCAGCTGGAGATGGGTTAGTGGAAGAATGAACAAGGAAATATTTTCTGGAGGGAAGGGGGAAAAATTCTGGAGTTACCCCAAGGTGGGGTGTAAGGGAAAAAGGGTATGGACACCGAGGAATAAAAATGGGGGACAGGAATTGGACATGGCCCAGACAAGAGGAAAGGGTGTGGACACCCAGGAATGGGAATGGGCAGGAAATGGACCTAGCCCAGAAACATACCAGGATACACTATCTACAGGAAGGACAGGGAGGGTAAAAGGGGAGGAGGAGTAGCTCTCTACATAAGAGAAGAAATCAAAGCAACAGAACAAAAGGGTAAACAGGGAGGAGAAGAAGCACTGTGGGTCAATTTGGAGGCAGGCAATGGCACCACAATCCGTACAGGGTTGTATACGGACCTCCTCTCAGGGGAGGAAATGGACAAGAAATGATAGAGTACTTAGAATGGCAGATAAAGGGGAGATATTGCTGATGGGTGATCTGAATATGCCAGATGTTAACTGGAGTGCAGTCGCAGCAGCCACTTCTAAGAGTGGGTTATTCTAGATGCCCTACAAGGGCATGCCTTAGACAACTAGTATTGGAGCCCACTCGAGAGGAGCAATCTTAGATTTGGTTCTCTCAAATGGAGATGAAGAGAGGATCACAGATGTAGAAGTGGGTAGCCATCTGGGAACTAGCGACCATCGAACAGTATGGTTCACAATAACGCAGAAATAGAGTCAAGCCATACAAAGACAAAGGTACTGGATTTTAGGAGGGCTGACTTTGCAAAATGGGTGAGTGCTTAAGAATGCACTAGCAAATGGGCAGGAAGGAGGTGGAAGAACAATGGGGAATAATAAAACTGCCATCACAGAGGTAACAAGCCTTTGTGTAAAGCAAATAAACAAAATGAAATGAGGTAAGAAACCACTATGGTTCTCAAAGGAAGTGGCAGTGAAGGTTCAAGAGAAAGAAAGCATTCAGGAAGTACAAGGAATCACAGAAGGAACAGGACAGAGAACTGTATCAGTTAAAGCAAAAGGAAGCTGGAAAGGCAGTCAGAACAGCAAAGGCCCAAACCGAGGAAAAGATAGCCAACTCAGTTAAGAAGGGGATAAAACCTTTATAGGTACATCAGGGAGCGAAGGAAGACCAAGGAGGGATAGTGAGGCTTAATAAAGGGAGGGAGGTGGGCAGAGGGTGACTGTGAAAAGGCAGAGATACTAAACAAATATTTTGCTCAGTATTTACAAAGGAAGAGGGAGGTACCTAAAACAAACAGTAGAAACACTCTGGATACAGAAGTTGATACCAGCCCATTTACAGAAGAAAGGGTTCTGAAAGAGCTCTTAAAACTGAAGGTGGACAAAGCAATGTGGCCTGATGGGATTCATCCCAGAATTCTAAAAGAACTAAGGGTAGAACTAGTGACACCACTGACTACCCTCTTTAACAAATCATTGGAGGATGGGGTGGTACCTGAGGACTGGAGGAGGGCAGATGTGATTCCCCTTCACAAAAGTGGGAGCAAGCAGAAGCAGGAAACTACAGACCTGTTAGTTTAACCTCAGTGGTAGGGAAAATGATGGAATCACTTCTGAAGGAAAGAATTGTTGAGTATCTAGAGGCCAGAGGGGCAGGACCCAAGGCATGGATTCACAGCGGAAGGTCATGCCAGACAAATCTGATAGATTTTCTTTGACTGGGTGACCAAAGTAGTTGATCAGGAGGGCTGTGGACATGGCCTACCTAGACTTTAGCAAGGCATTTGACACAGTTCCACACAAAAGATTAATATAAGTTAGCCAGCCTGGGAGTGGGTCCCAAGATGACAGCCTGGTAAAGAACTGGCTGGAGAATAGGACAGAGAGTAATAGTAAATGGAGTCCACCTGAAAAAGGGGTTAGTACTGGGGTACCGAGGGTTCAGTATTAGATCGGTCCTCTTCAATGTCTTTATAAGCGACATTGCAGAGGGACTGGAAGGAAAAGTATGTCTCTTTGCAGATGACACAAAGATCTGCAACAGAGTTGATGCACAAGGTGGGTGGAAAGGATGAGAAGGATTTGGCAAGGTTAGAGGAATGGTCAAATGTATGGCAGCTTAGATTCAATGCTAAGAAGTGCAAGGTAATGCACCTGGGAAACAAAACCCAGGAAGAGTACACAATGGGGGTGAGATACTAAGAACAACAAAATGGAAAGGGACCTGGGGTAGTCATATCAGATGACCTAAGGTGGGCAAGCAATGTGAGAGGGCAGCAAGGAGGGCTGGGGAATACTGGGATGCATAGGAGAGGCATCACCAGTAGAAAACAAGAAGTTATTATCCTCTGTACAGACAGCTGGTGAGACCACATCTGGAGTACTGCGTGCAGTTCTGGAGACCCAATCTCGCAAAGACATAGACAGGATGGAAGCTGTCCAGAGGAGGGAACTAAAATGGTGCAGGGTCTGCACCGAAGACATATGAAGAGAGACTTAAGGAGCTTAATATGTATAGCCTCGTGGAAAGGAGGGAGAGAGGGACATGATGAAACTTTCAAGTACCTCAAGGAATCAACAAAGTCCAAGAGGGTAGCATCTTTCAAAAAGAGGTGTGCAGAACAAGAGCACAATTTGAAGATAGAAGGCGCCTCAGAGGTAATTTAAGGAAGTATTTTTTCACAGAGAGGGTTGTGGATGTATGGAACGGCCTTCCAGAGGAGGTTGTGGAGTCAAAAACAGTGGTGGAATTCAAGCATGCATGGGACAGTCATAAGGCAATTCTAGGGGGTGGGGGTAGGAAGAAGTAGGCTGCTGGTTAACTAGGATCTGCAGCTTATCCATCAGGTAGGGAAATGGGCAGACTGGGTGGGCCAAGCGGTCCTTATCTGCTGTCAAATTCTATGTTTCTATGTTTCTATAAAGTAAGAGATAACTCCCTCAGCTTTACAACTGGGGGCGAGAGAGAAAAATGAGCAAGAAAGAAAGACCCCCTTGAGTTTACACTCGGGGATGAAAGAAAAAGGGGATATAAAAAGTTGTTTATAAAATGTGACATAAGTTGTGATATTTCGAAATAAAGAGAAGATGGAATAAAGAAATACGTTAAAGATGGTATGTAAAGGAACTCAGTGTTGTTTGTAAAATTTGAATGAAAATTCAATAAACGGTGTGCCGACTGAGCAGCCAAAATAATACTGGGTGTGGTGTCCTTCTTTGGGTGAAAGGCTCTAGAACAAGACGGTTTGTCTCTAAAAAGACAAGCCCCATTGTTATAGGCCTGGGATGCCTAGAAGGATGGACAGAGAATGGGGGAAGGGGTAGGGGGAACAGGGAACCAAGGGGCGGGGTTTGGAAAAGTGGTCATGGGGGAGGGCCGGGGAAGGCAGGGGAGCTCAGTTCCAGAGAGGATGACCTCACAGATGGGGTGGGGCATTAAGAAAAGAGAGCCAGGGATAGGTGGAAGGGAGAGAGGGAGTGAGAGAAAGAGAGCAAAGGGGGTGGGTGCAAAAGGAGGGATATAATGGGTTGCACAAGGAAGCTCTTCCTCACTTTTGCTAGGCAAAATTTTTATTTCCCACCCGCCACCCAAGGAGTTATGGGATACAGTGAGGGAAGAATGAACAAGGAAAAATTTTCTGGAAGGGAGGGGGAAAAATTCTGGAGTTACCCCAAGGTGGGGTGTAAGGGAAAAAGGGTATGGACACCCAGGAATAAAAATGGGGGACAGGAATTGGACATGGCCCAGACAAGAGGAAAGGGTGTGGACACCCAGGAATGGGAAGGAAATGGACCTAGCCCAGAAAGTAAGAGATAACCCCCTCAGCTTTACCGCTGGGGGTGACAGAGAAAAATGAGCAAGAAAGAAAGACCCCCCCCCCAGTTTACACTCGGGGGTGAAAGAAAAAGGGGATATAAAAAGTTGTTTATAAAATGTGACATAAGTTGTGATATTTCGAAATAAAGAGAAGATGGAATAAAGAAATATGTAAAGATGGTATGTAAAGGAACTCAGTGTTGTTTGTAAAATTTAAATGAAAATTCAATAAACGGTGTGCCGACTGAGCAGCCAAAACAGTGCTGGGTGTGGTGTCCTTCTTTGGGTGTAAAGCACTAGAAAAATGGAGTGTTGTACAACAGCTGCAAACAACACTGTAGATCACACACAGCAGAACTGTGCTATGGAGTTGAGAGGACTGCCAGGGGCTAACTCGATTGCACAGTGCTAACACATTAGTCCGGTGCAAACACATTAGCC
Organism: Neoceratodus forsteri; assembly: GCA_016271365.2. Lineage (NCBI taxonomy): Eukaryota > Metazoa > Chordata > Ceratodontiformes > Ceratodontidae > Neoceratodus > Neoceratodus forsteri. The sequence continues at coordinate 390,029,537 of CM057452.1, forward strand.
TGGGGCAAAAGTTTGCTTTATTCAAAGCCCCTATGCTAATGAGCCAACTCAGGCAATCCATGGGCAAACAGCCACATTAGCATCTCATTATGGCCTGCTTTGCATGCACTTCCATGTACATTGCCTGGCAATACTGCAAGGAGCACACAGCTCCACCAGTAGGTCTGACAGGAATTATAGGTCAGTAGCCATAAGCTGGGAGATGCACACAACTCCACCCGTAAGTCAGACCTGGGAAACAGTTCTGGAGCTGCAGGCTACCAGTTTACACAGCAGCACAGACTATGGATCCCCATAATACCAAAGCATAGTCCCTGGTAGCATACCCCTCAAGCAATCCATATGTACAGGAACATCCCTGATAGTGCCACTGAATGTGCCTCTGTCCCTTGTACATACTGTGTATGTGTGTCTGAACAGTGGGAAACAAAAGCACACACTAATGTCACACATTAAAGTGACAAACGTGTTCCTCTTCAGATAATGCAGTAGACCACAATTCCTTCCATTCTATTAACTGTCTGAGGCAATAGTAGCAATATGTAAGATGTGGCCCTGCTTTGGGGTGTAAGTCCCTGATGTTTGTAACCACTGTCCCTGATACATGAGGCAAGAGGAGGGGAGGTATGCCTGTTAGTCTATTGCCCCCCCCACACACACACACACATACAGTGTATACAGTACGCACTCAGTCAGAGCTCAGTTGGCGGCTGGCCATGAAGGTGAGCAGTGGGTTGAGCAAGTCACTGGCTCATTTATGAGATGGGGGGCAACTAAACCACCAGTTATTTTGGGGGTGCACAATAGGGGGTGATCAGGGCTGTCTCAGTCCACTGGACCACCAGGAAGAATTAAACAGGATTCATAGGTGATTGGTGCAAAGGGGGGCTCTAGTCTAACAGGACAATGTGTTCCATGATTGCTGCAGGTGTCAGCGATCAGATCTCAGGGTTGGGGGGGCTACTAGACTACCAGGGATGCTTTGTTTATACAGAGGTGTCAGAGAATGGTCTGGGGGGCCACTAGACTACCAGAGTTTTACTGTAGTGTGTTGTGCACATGTGTCGGGGGACTGGGAGATCTGCCTCCCCCCAGTTGCATGGGTTTACCACCTGCTTTTTGATGCCAGTATTGTGTGCCATGTTACAAGTCATGCAACACACTATAGTGCAGTGCTTTTCTTTTGAATATGCTGGTGCACCAGCATTCATGGCCCCTCCCCTCACTCTCTCCCTACATACATTAATTTTTAGCATTGGTGCTATCACATAGTGCCGGCGCTAATTGACCTTTTGAATACTGCAGCCAGGTGCAAATCTGGCACTATTCTGGCGCAATGGGTTTGTGCCCGGCACAAAGCTTTGAATATTTGGCCCATGGAGTTATGCAAACTGTATAAAATATGCATTAGGCTAACAAAAAAACAAAAGGAGACATATTACCTACTAGTTATTAAAGATCCATATAGCAGGAAACTTATCTCTAGATTTAGATTAAAATGCTTTACAAGCCAATGGAGAAGTAACCAGTTTCATAAACAGAAGAATAACAGAACATGTGTAAATGTGAACTCGGCACTGCTGGCCTAGATAATTTAGTCATTCTCTGCCCATTATATGATAAATATAGGAAATTGTTACCGGGGGATATTTTAGGTATATTGGAATTATTGTAGAACCACAACACATGGTAACACATTTGATGAAATCACATTCAAAACAAGTACTAGACCATGTGGCTTCCTTCCTGAAGATTATTGAAGGGGAAAAACTACATACTATATAAACTTGAATAAAGAAAGTTAAATGCATGCTCAGGAAAATGAATTTTATAATTTTTTAGTCACTAACCACTGTCTGACATATAGTATAACATTGTGCAATATCAGGAAACTGTCAGAGCGTGTATTTAAAATATTTTTAGGTATGCTTTTATATACAATATCCAGTGTATGATGTATATAACCATTTGTATAGTGTAGTGACATTAATGTGTTGATCAATAAACAGAACTTGAACTTAATTATCTTTAATCTGGATCCCCAAATGCCTTGAAAAATATACAGTATAATTTAGTTTCAAGTTCTAAAGACTGAGGTAAAATATAACTTGAAAATTAAAAAAAGGCAGCATTAATGTTTCACTTTTAACTTGGATAGAGGTCTGGATTTCCAGGCCGCTAGAGTTCTATCAGCCAACTGAATACGTTGTTGCAAGTTTTGATCAACATCATTTTACATAAAATCCTAATGAGTCAGATGTTAAGTTAATTCCTGCCACTTGACTCAACTAGTTGTCCACTTTTGTATAACTTATTTTAATTGAAGTGCTTTTGCTGTAATATATACAAGAATCAGAAATGTTGGAGTATTCTGCCATAGTTTCCATTGAAACATAGAAAGATAGACTTTGATGGCAGATAAGGACTGCTTGGCCCATCTAGTCTGCCCATTTCCCTACCTACAGGATAGGCCGCAGATCCTAGTTAACCAACAGCCCATTTCTTCCTACACCCCACAAAAATTGCCTTATGTCTGTCCCATGCATTCTTGAATTCTCCCACAGTTTTAGACCCCACAACCTCCTCAGGAATGCTGTTCCATGCATCCACTACTTTCTCTGTAAAAAAATACTTCCTCACATTGCCCCTGAACCGCCCCCCCTCCATCTTTAAATTGTGTCCCCTTGTTCTTGCACATCTCTATTTCTGAAAGATGCTACCCTCTTGGACTTTGTTGATTCCACTGAGGTACTCAAAAGTTTCTATCATGTCCCCCCTCTCCCTTCTTTCCTCAAGGGTACACATATTAAGCTCCTTTAGTCTCTCCTCGTATGGCTTCTCTTGCAGACCCTGCACCATTTTAGTTGCCCTCCTCTGGACTGCCTCTATCCTGTCTATGTCCTTCGGAGATGGGGTCTCCAGAACTGGATGCAGTACCCTCAGATGGGGTCTCACCAACTGTCTGTACAGATGGATAACAACTTCCTGTTTTCTGCTGGTGATGCCTCCCTATGCATCCCAGTATGCCCCAGCCCTCCCCACTGCCTTCACACATTGCTTGCTAACCTTAAGGTCATCCGATATGATTACCCCAGGTCTCTTTCCTTTTTGTTGTTGTTACTACCCCCCATTGTGTATTCTTCCCTGGGTTCTTGTTTGCCAGGTGCATTATTTTGCACTTTGCATTGAATCCTAGCTGCCATACTTCTGACCATTCCTCCAACCTTGCCAAGTCCCTTCTCATCTTTTCCATGCCTTCTTGTGTATCAACCCTGTTGCAGATCTTTGTGTCATCTGCAAAGAGGCATACTTTTCCTTCCAGTCCCTCTGCAATGTCACTTATAAAGACATTAAAAAGGACTGGACCCAGTACTGAACCCTGTGGTACCCCACTAGTAACCCCTCTTTCTTCAGAGTGGACTCCATTTACAATTATCTTCTGTGTCCTGTTGTCCAGCCAATGTTTTACCCAGGCTACCACCCTGGGACCCACTCCCAGGATGGTTAATTTGATTATTAATCTTTTGTGTGGGACTGTGTCAAATGCCTTGCTAAAGTCTAGGTAGGCCATGTCCACAGCCCCTCCCTGGTCTACTACTTTGGTCACCCAATCAAAGAAATCTATTAGATTCATCTGACATGACCTTCCCACTGTGAAACTATGCTGCCTTGTGTCCTGTGCCCCACTGGCCTGTAGGTACTCAACAATTCTTTCCTTCAGAAGTGACTCCATCACGTCCCCTACCCCAGAGGTCAAACTGACAGGTCTGTAGTTTCTTGCCTCTGTCTTGGTCCCACTTTTGTGAAGGGGAATCACATCCGCCTTCCTCCAGTCCTCGGGTACCACACCATCCTCCCATGATTTATTAAAAAGAGTAGCCAGTGGATTCACTAGTTCCCCTTAATTTTTTTAGAATTCTGGGTGAATTCCATCAGGCCCCATTGCTTTGTCCACCTTCAGTTTTAGGAGTTCTTTCAGAACCCTTTCTTCTGTGAAAGGACTGGGATAGACCCCTATCAAGAGTGCTTCTGTTAATTGGATTAGGCACTTCCTCCTCTTTTGTGAATACTGAACAGAAATATTCATTCATTATCCTTGCTTTTTCACTATCCCCCTCTGCACACCCACCGTTCATTCTATTCAGCCTCACTATCCCTCCCTTTGTCTTTCTACGCTCCCTGATGTACCTATAAAAGGTTTTATCCCCCTTCTTAGCCGAATTGGCTATCTTTTCCTCAGTTTGGGCCTTTGCTATTCTGACTTCCCTCCCTGCTTCCTTCTGCCTTAACTGGTGCAGCTCTCTGTCCTGCTCCTTCTGTGTTTTTTTATACTTCCAGAATGCTATATTTTTCTCCCTGACTTTCCCAGCCACCTCTTTTGAGAACCATAGTGGCTTTTTCTTTCATTTTGATTTGTTTATTTGCTTCACACAAAGGCTTGTTGCCTCTGTGATAGCAGTTTTGATGATTACCCATTGTTGCTCCACACCTCCTTCTAGCCTATTTGCTAGTGCTTTTCTGAGGCACTCTCCCATCTTGCCAAAGTCAGCCCTCCGGAAGTCCAGTACCCTCACTTTTGTATGGCTTGACTCTGTAGCTGAGTTTAACATGAACCACACTGTTTGATGGTCACTTGTTCCCAGATGGCAGCCCACTTCTAGATCTGAGATCCTCTCACTGCCCCATTTGAGAGTTCAAGGTCTAAGATTGCTCCCTCATGAGTGGGTTCTGAAACTAGCTGTCTGAGGCCTGCCACCTGTAGGGCATTGAGAATGGTCCTGCTCTTGGATGTGGCTGCAGCAAATGTGCTCCAGTTAACATCTGGCATATTCGGGTTCCCCATCAACAGTATCTCCCCTTTCTCTGCCATCCTAAGAATGCCTTCTATCACATCCTTGTCCATTCCCTTCCCCTGACATGGGGGTCTCTACACAACTCCTGTGTGGATTGTGGTGCCATTTCCAGTCTCCAAGGTAACCCACAGTGCCTCCTCTCCTCCCTGTTTACTCTTTTGTTCAGTTGCTTTTATCCCTTCCTTTACATAGAGAACTACTCCTCCCCCTCTTCTCCCTTGCCTGTCTCTCCTGTAGGTTATGTACCCTGGTGTGTTAACATCTCAGTCATGGTTCTCTGTGTACCATGTTTCTGTGACTGCTACGATATCCAGGCATCCCTCTTCCATCAAGGCCACCAGCTCAGGGAGCTTGTTGCCCAGACTACGGGCATTGGTACTCATTACCCTCCATTTCCTGATGTCCTTACTCCTTTTTGCCCCATCCCTGTCCTTCTTGCCTTTGTCACTTTCCCCATTTACCCCTGTCCTTCTCCCTATTGACACCTCTATGTTGGTGTTTGCTGCACTTACTACCATGATTTTTTTGGGGGCTAGGATTTCCCTGCTCCTTTCCAGTGCCTCCCTCCTTGGCTAGTTTAAATCCTTGCCAATGAAGCATTTAAACCTATCACCTAGGATCCTGGTTCCCCTTCTGGACAGATGCAGCCCATCATGCCAGTATAGGCTTGCATCACTCCAGGTGGACCCCCAATCCCCAATGAAGCCAATTTCATGAGCTCCACACCAGTTTTTCAACCACTGATTGAATCCCATGGTGCGGAACACCCTAGCCTCTTCTACACCATAGATGGGCAGCACCTCTGAGAAGTTATCGTGCGTGCTACTTGTCTAAGGCCCCTCCCCAATTCCACAAACTCTTCCTGCACTTCTCTAGTCCCTTTCTTAGCCAGGTCATTTGTCTCTAGGTGGACAATGACATCCAGCTCCCTCCCTCCCCTGTGCAGCTGCTCCAGCAATCCTGAGGATTCGCTCCCTGTCCCTCCAGGCCATGGCACCAGGCAGGCTCCTCCTCCCTCCCTCCCTCCCTCTCCCTTCCTCCCCAGTTCTACCTTCCTAACAATGGAGTCCCCCACCAGGAGTTGTTTCCTTCCTCTGTGGGGTCCCCTGCCACCCTCCTGTGGGTCTCCTTTGTGAAGGTTCCCAGCATCCTCCTTGGTCTCCACTGTGGGTGCCTCCATAGAGGAACCACACTTTGCCAGAATGGCATAGGAATTGTGGAGAGGTACAACTGGAGGGATGCACCTCTGTTCCACCACCTTCACCCTCCCTGAGCCCACTGTGGTTCAACCGCTCCTCTTTCTTGGCAACCTCTGAGGCAACAGCAGAGTCACTGGTGGTCCCTGGATGGAAGAGGAGGTCCCACAAATCCTGGCCAACTCAGCCTGGAGATGAGCAACCTCCTCCCCCAGCCCTTGCTTCTTTTCTTGTATCTGAATTCTGAAATATCAGGCACAAATCATCTGCATATGCCAGAGTGTTTATGACCTGGGTATCTGAAGTAAATGCTATATCTTTAATCCTTGGATTTGCATTCAATAGGTGAAGGAGTGCATCCAAAAAAAAAAAAAAGATATGTAATATCTGACTCAGTGGACAGCCTTATTGAACTCCCAGTTGTACATGTACTAGAAGACCTTGCAATTAATTAAGCCATGGAATCATTATAGCAGTGTTATACATGAATTTAATGCATTGAACCAGTCTACCTGAAAAACCGTGGGCCAGATTTTCAAAGTGCCCTTAGATCCACTCAAGTTGTGTCAAACAATCAGCTTGTGTCAGATCTAGGTACGCCATATTTTGCAAGAAAAGCCTTCTCTGTGACAAAGTCCCCCAGACAGATGCAAGAGGTCCACTGCATCAACAAAATGAGGCAAGGGACAAGAATGATGCAAGCTGTCCCAAAATGAATCATGCACGTGAAGTCAAAAATGGTGCAAGTTGAGTCAAAAATATGACTTAAGGAATGAATATGATGCAAACTGAGTAGAAAAAGGTGCAAACTAAGTCAAAAAAAATGGTGCAAGCTGAGTCAAAATAATGGTGCAAGCTCAGTTAAAAAATTACTCAAGGAATGAAAATGATGCAAACTGAGTAAACAATGGTGCAAGCTGAGTAAAAATGGTCTAACAGTGACATTAATCTTAAGCACAGGGACAGGACTCGCATTCTTTGAAAATCCCAAATAAAGGGATGGTGCATCATTTCGGTGATGCAGACATCCCTTCTGATATGGTGCAGGCATTTTTGAGGCACAGGCATGATGCAAGCCACTTTGGTGCATCAAGACCTGTTTTTGACACAAGCACCATTTGAAAATCAGAACTGGTGCAAGGTTTGATGCATTCTGCTCCTTGCGTCAGTTGTTTTTGATGCAAGCACCCTGCATCATTCTCTAGCCTTTGAAAATCCAGTGCGATGGGCCACATTTTCAAAGAGCTCTTAGATCCATACAAGCTGCGTCAAACAACCAGCTTGTGTCAGATCTAGGTGGGCCAAATACTGTGCACCATATTTGCAAGAAAGGCCTTCTCAGTGACAAAGTCCCCCAAACTGACTCAAGAGGTCCACTACATCAACAAAATGATGCAAGGGACAAGAATGAAGCAAGCTGTGCCAAAATGAATAATGTATGTGGAGTCAAAAATGGCGCAAGTAGAGTCAAAAATATGTCTCAAGGAATGAAAATGATGCAAACTGAGTAAAAAAAAAGGTGCAAACTGAGTAAAAAAAATGGTGCAAGCTGAGTCAAAATAATTGTGCAAGCTGAGTCAAAAAATGACTCAAGGAATGAAAATAATGCAAATTGAGTAAAAAAATGGTGCAAGCTGAGTAAAAAATGGTGCATCGTTGAGTACAGAATGATGCAAAGGATGAGAATGACACAATCTAAGTCAAAAAATACAGCAGATGAAATGGCCAAGACTAAGTCCCTAAAATGTTCAAAACTAGTCTTACAGGAGATTACTGGCCTTAATAGTAGCATAGTCAAGTATAACCACCTGCTGTGGGCCTCATTATATGCTCTGGAGTCCCTTAGACCAGCTCTGGCTGGTCTAAGAGTGGCATTAATCTTAAGCACAAGGACAGGACTCGCATTCTTTGAAAATCCCAATTAAAGGGATGGTGCATCATTTCGGTGATAGAGACATCCATTCCAACATGGCGCAGGCATTTTTGTGGCACAAGTATGGTGCAAGCCACTTTAGTGCATGAAGATCTGTTTTTGACGCAAGCACCATTTGAAAATCAGAATTGATGCAAAGTTTGGTGTATCCTGTTCCTTGCGTCAGTTGTTTTTGACACAAGCACCCTGTGTCATTCTCTGGCCTTTGAAATTCCAGCCCCATGTCTCTGTAAAACTTGAAATAAAAGAAATGGTTGATTTGGTTAAAATCTATTCTAACATAAGTACAAAACTTTCAACTAAACCCCATCTACCTTTTCCATGAGTTTTCTATTAATAAATGTTCATGTATATATATATTTCTGGTACAGCCAGTTTGTGGTGGAGATATTAACACCGGGGAGACCAGTGATAATCTATTTGCTGGAATTTTTGATGAAAATGTTCTGATCTGTATAAGAAGGAATAATGGTCTCTTAATTCTGCAATAATGTATGATCTCCTTTTTTATACAAAAAGAATAGGGCTGCATGTGTCAATGATTATGGAAGCTGATTTATGTTTAGACATCTGTTACATAAAAACTGCAAAGCAGGACTCAGAATTTCAATAAATGTTTTATAGAATTCTGAAGAAAGTCCAACCATACCTGGGGATATATTATTATTGTAGGCCTTTTATTACGCTTTCAAATTCTGACTGTTGTATTGGACTTGTTAACTGGGAAAGCTGATCATTTAATACAATAATCTTACAATAACATATGCCGGTTTGCCTTTGCCACTTCCACATTAATTCACCACTGCACCCTGTACACTAAACTAGGCTGGCTAACCCCTCCCTCTCGTCACCTATTTGCAAGTGGTTGCAATCAATAACTTCATCAGGTCCTCTAAACCAGCTGCTTATGCTGCTTTGCTAACTCCCCAGGACCAGTCATTTCCTTTGTGTTCCTGCAGCTATTCACTCCTGGTTGTACCTAGATGCTCCACCAAAATGGATGAGAGGCATTTGCCACCTTCGCTCCTAAAATTTAGAATGCCCTTCCACATCACCTCCAAGCCACTCAGTCCATTATTGTTTCAAAAAAGCACTTTATAAATTCTTAGGCAACTCTAATATCTGCTCTTGCAACTGACTCCCATTGCTCTTTGTCTTGTTTGTTCCCACTGTCTTTTATTTACACTGGCTTTGAACTCCTTTAGTATTTTTACTGTAATATGTGTCCCCTAACTCTGAACCTCCTGACTGAACAATTACATTCACTAGTTCTCTCTTGATTGTTTCACCAGTGTATTTATATAGACTGAATCTGACAATATTCTATATGTTACTTATGCTTTACACACAATCCTTCCTGTAAACTGTATTGTTTTCTGCTGACTTATTGTTCTAATGTTGTCTTACAGTTCTGTAATCTCCTGGGTCATGCCTAAAAATAGGCAATGTATTTGTCTAGTGCACTTACCCGGTCAACAAAAACTAAATACAATAAATATCAAACTGTCTAAATCTGAGAGGACTTGGGATGCATAACCTGATGGAATGTGGGTTCCAAAGTAGGATTGTACAAAATCATGTAATACAGATATCATATGAGTTATGTCAGAATCTATAGTGTAGAATACGGGGTGCTAGCAGCACATTCGAGCAGACTTGATAAACCTCTAGGCCTTTATCTGCTGGCAAATTTCGTATGTTCGTATAGAACTATTCATGTCTGGACATAGATTAATAAATATTCTTTTCTGGGTTCTGTCCTTACAGGCCTTAAAACTATGTTTACCTTGTGTTCCAAGCTGCAATTTTGTATCAATTATTTGCTGTGTCATATTGATATTTTTGGATCCATGACACTGGTTCGACAAATTCGTTGTCGAACAACATTACATTAAAAACTTTATGTAGACTGCAATTGTGGTCAGCATAAAGCCGTTCCATGAAGACTTTGTTTTCTTCAGGGGGATTTGCCTCCCCAACAACCCATACAAGGGGCTCTTACCATGCACCCTTGTAACGTAAATAATCAACTCTGAGTCACAGTTGATTCAGAGAGGGGGTGCAATACCCCCAGAAAGCAGTGTAGGGGTCACATGTTGACATTACAGTGACCTGTCGCTGTTGTCACTGTAACGTCAGTCGCAGTAAAGTTGTAGAACAGGCATTGTCATGCTGATATTTTTCATCCATTTTTAATTTTTTCTGTTAAATCTACATTTTCCTCATACATTTTTGATATCAACTTGTGTAACTGATAGCTAAGATTTAAATATTTTAAATATTTTATTGTTTTTATCTATTTCATGCAAGATCTCAGTTACATTTTGATGTCTTTTTTTGTATCCACCCAGCACTGTAATGCGTCATTATAGGCTCTTATTATTGACCAACATGCTATAAACAATTTTCCAATTTATTAATAATTACGGGGTTTTCTAATATTGTATTATTCAATTTCTACATGGGTTTATGTGCCAAAGTTGCTGTGCCAGTTATACACTGGCATGATACAGCTAAATGGTCAACTGTCTCAAGTGATATTGTTTTAGCTCCCATGATGCACAAACTGTTTCGATGAAAAATTAAAAAATCAATGTGGGTTGCTAAACTGTCTTTAGTGTATGTTGTCCTATTTACTCATTGACCAGCTATAAAATCAAGTGCCAGATTTGCAGTCATCACCGTTTCTCTAAGATACAGTATATTATGCCACAATATGTTTTTGTTGTTACTCCTCCTCTAATGTTTTGTGACAGGCCACAATTATAATCACCTTGAATTATTATACGTTTACTAGTATGTAAATATGACCTTATTAGCTGTTGCTAGCCTTGCTTGTAGAGCAGAAAGCTGCTAACTAACAGAAGCTACATTTTCTTATTAATTTAACACTTATATCTCGGCAGGAGTCAGTGTATGTGAGATTAAGCAGACAGATACTTTATTAGAAGTAGAAGGGGTCTTATTTAGGGTTAAAAAAAAGAAAGAAAGAAAAGAAAGAAAGTCAGTGTCTGTTCTGTGCTGGAAAGGGTACTGTATCAACTTACTTTGCTAAACCAGTAGGAGGAGAGAGAGCTTAATTGGGGGTGTGGCTTAGACACTATAAAAGCAGGTGACTCAGATTACAACTTCCTATTGCTAGCCTTGCTTGTAGAGCAGAAAGCAGCTAACTAAAATAAGCTACATTTTCTTATTAATTGAACAATTATACTGTATCTCAGCAGGAGTCAGTGTCTGTGAGATTGAGCAGTCAGATACTTTATTAGAAGCAGAATGGGTCTTATTTAGGGTTAAAATCATTTGCCTGTCTATGGCAGGGGTGATGCTAGGGTACTCCTCACCAGGGAATTCAATGGATGGTTGAAAAACTGGTGTGGAGCTCAGGGTTTTGGCTTCATTGGGGACTGGGGAGCCACCAGGAGGGATGCAGACCTATGCTGGTGTGATGATCTGCATCTGTCTGGGGGGGGGACCAGGATCCTAGGTGAGAGGTTTAAATGCTTCATTGGCAAGTGTTTAAACTAGCCATGGGGGGAGGCACTGAAAATGAGCAGGGAAATCCCAGTCTCCCCCCACAAAACGCGGTAATTAGTGAGGTAAACTCCAAGGTAGAAAAGTCATTAGGGAGCAGGACAGAGGTAAATGCAAAAAAAGGCAAAGGCAGTAAGGACAGGAATGGGGCTCAAAGCGGTAAGGCTACCAAAAAGTGGAGGGTGATGAGTACCAATGCCTGTAGTCTGTGTAACAAGCTCCCTGAACTAGTGGCCTTGATGGAATAGGGTTGCCTGGATATTGTGGCAGTCACAGAAACATGGTACACAGAGAACCATGACTGGGATGTCAACATACCAGGATACACAATCTACAGGAGGGACAGGGAGGGTAAAAGAGGAGGAGGAGTAGCTCTCCATGTAAAAGAAGGGATCAAAGCAACAGAACTAAAGAGTAAACAGGGAGCAAATGAGACATTATGGGTCACCCTGGAGACGGGAAATGGCACCACAATCCACATGGGGGTTGTATACAGACCCCCATCTCAGGGGGAGGGACTGGACAAAGAAATGATAGAAGGCTTCCTTAGAATGGCAGAAAAAGGGGAGATATTGTTGATGGTGGACCTGAATATGCCAGATGTTAACTGGAGCACCTTTGCTGCAGGCACATCCAAGAGCAGGGTCATTCTTGATGCCCTACAGGGGGCATGCCTCAGACAGTTAGTATTGGTTCCCACTCGGGAGGGATCAGTCTTAGACTTGGTACTCTCAAATGGGGATGGTAAAAGAATCTCAGATTTAGAAGTGGGTAGCCATCGGGGAACAAGCGACCACCAAACAGTGTGGTTCACGATAAACACAGCCATACAATCAAGCCAAACAAAAGCAAAATACCTTGCAAACTTGCAAACTTTGCAGACTTGCAAAATACCTTGAAATTGGTCCTCCCTATCACTTTCTCAGCTTTCAAAATGCTTTATGCTTGTTCTGACAAGGAATCTTGTAGTTGTTTCCCCAAGTAGTGACTTGTTTCCGAACACAAAGTAACAACATCATCCTGTCACCAGCTACCTATCAGACCCCAAGTAGCGACTTGTCTCCTAACACAAAGTAACAGAATCATCCTGACACCTGCTACCTATCAGACCCTCTACCCTCTCCCCCTCCACTGGTTCCCATAGCGTTATAAGAGTTTTCAGTCATGGAGGCCTTTGAGTATATCCCACTGATTGTTGCCACTTGCCCCTCTCAGTCCTAGTCTCACCTTACTGGACCTCTTCCTCTTCAAGCTCTTCACTGCTGCCCACCCCTTCCCACTTGGTACCATTTCAGGCCTGCTTCACACAATATCCCTCCACATTCTCACTTAGTTCTCATCATCCATGTCTATCATTCAATCGTTTGTATACTGTGTACATATTACTTACCAGGTATCAGTCTTCTTCATTCCACCTGTATTTTGTATATTCTCCATGGTTATCCCCTTGGACTTTGCTTCAGTGTAAATTGTCTTGAGCATATTCTAGCCTGGTATTTGAAAATATTACTGTATGTACAATTTATTCCATGTGCTGAACATGTATACTGTTTGCCTTATCTACTCTGTGACTAAACATGCATACTGTCTGTATAATTTATTCTGCATATTGAACATGTATACTGGTATACATATATATATCTTACTTTGTTTAAGGAACATGTAAATGGTGTATATAACTGTTCTTGTGCACTATCTATATTTTTTGTTGTGTATTTTGCCCCGTGTACTGAATGCGATTTTTGGCCAGGTCCCAGGCAGCATGGATTCACAGCGGGAAGGTCATGCCAGATGAATCTGATAGATTTCTTTGACTGGGTGACCAAAGTAGTAGATCAGGGAGGGGCTGTGGACATGGCCTACCTAGACTTTAGCAAGGCATTTGACACAGTCCCACACAAAAGATTAATATACAAGTTAGACAGCCTGGGAGTGGGTCCCAAGATGACAGCCTGGGTAAAGAATTGGCTGGAGAATAGGACACAGAGAGTAACAGTAAATGGAGTCCACTCAGAAGAAAGGAGGGTTACTAGTGGGGTACCGTAGGGTTCAGAGTTAGACTAGTCCTCTTCAATGTCTTTATAAGCAACATTGCAGAGGGACTGGAAGGAAAGTGATGTCTTTGCAGATGACACAAAGATCTGCAACAGAGTTGATGCACAGGGTGGGGTGGAAAGGATGAGAAGGAACTTGGCAAGGTTAGAGGAATGGTCAAATGTATGGCAGCTTAGATTCAATGCTAAGAAGTGCAAGGTAATGCACCTGGGAAACAAAAACCCAGGGGAAGAGTACACAATGGGGGGTGAGATACTAACAACAACAAAATGGAAAGGGACCTGGGGGTAGTCATATCAGATGACCTAAAGGTGGGCAAGCAATGTGAGAGGGCAGCAAGAAGGGCTGGGGGGATACTGGGATGCATAGGGAGAGGCATCACCAGTAGAAAACAGGAAGTTATTATCCCTCTGTACAGACAGCTGGTGAGACCCCATCTGGAGTACTGTGTGCAGTTCTGGAGACCCAATCTCCGCAAAGACATAGACTGGATGGAACCTGTCCAGAGGAGGGCAACTAAAATGGTGCAGGGTCTGCACCGGAAGACATATGAAAAGAGATGAAAGGAGCTTAATATGTATAGCTCCGAGGAAAGGAGGGGGAGGGGGGACATGATAGAAATGTTCAGGTTCCTCAAGGGAATCAACAAAGTCCAAGAGGGCAGCATCTTTCAAAAAAAGAGGTGTGCAAGAACAAGAGGGCACAATTTGAAGATAGAGGGGGGGCGGCTCAGAGGTAATTTAAGGAAGTATTTTTTCACAGAGAGGGTTGTGGATGCATGGAACGGCCATCCGGAGGAGGTTGTGGAGTCAAAATCAGTGGTGGAATTCAAGCATGCATGAGACAGTCATGAGGCCATTCTAGGGGGTGGGGGTAGGAAGAAGTAGGCTGTTGGTTAACTAGGATCTGCAGCTTATCCAATAGGTAGGGAAATGGGCAGACTGGGTGGGCCAAGCGGTCCTTATCTGCTGTCAAATTCTATGTTTCTATGTTTCAAGAGTATTGGACTTTAGGAGGGCTGACTTTGGGAAAATGAGAGAGTGCCTCAGAAAAGCACTAGCAAACAGGCAAGAAGGAGGGGTGGAGGAACAATGGGGAGTAATCAAAACAGCCATCACAGAGGCAACAAGCCTTTGTGTAAAGCAAATCAACAGAACACAATGAAGGAAACAAATGCTATGGTTCACAAAAGAGGTGGCAGGGAAAGTTAAGGAGAAAAGGATAGCATTCAGGAAATTTAAGGAAACACAGAAGGAGCAGGACAGAGAACTTTATCTGTTAAAGCAGAAAGAGGCTGGGAAGGCAGTCAGAATAGCAAAGGCCCAAACTGAGGAAAGGATAGCCAACTCTGTTAAGAAGGGGGGATAAGACCTTTTATAGGTACATTAGGGAGTGAAGAAAGACCAAAGGAGCGATACTGAGGCTTAATAAAGGGGAGGGAATGTAGGTAGAGGGTGACAGTGAAAAAGCAGGGATACTGAATGAATGAATGCCAAACACCTACTTGGGCTGTGTGGCTGGGTGTTTGTGTTTGTCTCTGTCTGTAGTTTAGTTTTGTGGATTTTCATACTTTTTGGCTTGGAAGAACTAGACCATTCTTGGATATGTGATCTATGAAAGTTTCCTGGACTAAGAAACTGGAAAACATCACCAGCAGATATTGGGATTCTCATTGTAAATCAACTTTTTTGGAAGCTATCACAATCAAAGTAAGTACAGCTAAGAAATTCTACAAGCTCTGACCTGGGGAGTGCAAACTGAATCCACATTTCTGTCTACCTTGTTGCTAAAGAGAACTGCATGTCTTTGAGAACCATTCACAACTATTTAAACAAAGGGAAGGCACTGACAAAGGGTTTTAACTTCCTTCATATGCCCCAGGCCAGTGTTCCAGGAATTTAACACATCCTTTGTCTTGTCACTGTAGATCAAACAGTTTACTGGTCATTTTCCTGTGGATTTGATTATTTTACATCATTTGGCAATGGGGCAAATCCTCCCCCTGGAGGCACACCACCGAAATTGATCCGTCCTTGCTCATGTGTGAGCCTTGGGCACATCTAGCCACATTGTATACAACTATTCCAATGTTGCATTTTTGACATTACCACCTGGCATACTACTGTTCAAAAAAGAAACGCAACCTCTCTCTGACTGAACTCCGCCTATGCACCCTGAAACTTGTGCTCCTCCTCCTGCTGCTATCAGGGACTGTTCACCCTAACCATGGACCAAACACCTCCAACCAAAACAAACCAGCAGACATTCTCTCAATCATGTGCCTGAACATCTGCAGTTTACTTCCTAAGCTTGATGCACTGCAAGCCTTTACCACCCAACACAACCCAGATATTCTATCAGTAGTTGAAACTTGGCTCACCCCAAAGATTCCTGACCAGGCAATCACCCATCCTGGCTACAATGTCTTCCGGGTTGATCGTAAGTCCAAAAGAGGTGGAGGGTGTGCCTTATATGTGAAAGACACTTTCCGAGGACACTCCATTGATTCCAATCTTCCAGCAACACCTGCTCAGATTCTTCCCATCAGACTCCTATTAGGCACCCACAATAAGGCCCTCACAGTTGTCACTGTTTACATACCTCCTAAGGAACAGGGACCTGGTCTAACCGCTGTCCTTGACTTTCTCAAATCCCATCCATCGAACTCTGAAATCATCCTTCTTGGTGACTTTAACATTAATTGGCTCTCAGCTGAAGGTGGGTCATTTAAGGACTCCGTTATATCAGCTAACCTGACTCAAATGGTTGACTATGCAACCAGAAAGAACTACAGAACTGGGACCTGCACCCTACTCAACTGGATCCTAACCAACCACTCTTCTTGGATCACGAAAACCTCAGTCCTCCCTGACTCACTCAGTGACCACTCTCCCATCAGCTGTACCTGGTCAAACAAATTCTATAAGCCCCCTCCAAAAATCATCACCAGCAGAGTCCTACCCCGTGGTCAGCTACCCCACCTCAAATCGCACCTCAGTCTGCAGGACTGGTCCCCCATCTTCAAGGCAACAGATACTAATACTGCACTGGAGTAATTTATTCACATTTTCAATGAAGCCTGTAATAAATTTGCCCCCCCTCAAAAAGCGTAAAGTTAAATCGCTCAGTAACCCTTGGCTGTCAGGAGACCTCCAAAAAAACTTATATCTAGGGACCACCTCTGGGAACTGGCTAGAAACTCCGTTAAGTAACTCAACATCCAGAATTATAAACGGGCATGGAACGACTGCACCAAATCCATTCGGCAACAGAAATCTGACTACTATAAAAATGCCCTCACTAACTCCTGGGGAAATGGGAGGGATTTCTGGAAAAACATTAAAGATGTCACTGGGAAGCAGTCAAAATCTTCGCTGAACATACTCAACATAAATGGGCACACTACACCTGACTCTAAAACTATTGTGAATACTTTTAACATCGCTTTCACTGACCTTAGCAGTGTTCTCCCCTCCAACTTCTTCCAAGATGTGTCAACTCCCATCCCCCCAACTCCTCCACCCACACCTGTCACCTACCTTTCTACTTTAAAGCACTAAAGAAACATCAAGTCCGAAACTACATTGCCAAAAGCCATCAGCAAATCTAGAACAAGCAATGACATGACATACTTGACCTCAAGCTACTGGCTCTAACGCTTGACGAGGTACTTGGGCCCCTCACAAAGATCTTTAATCTCTCTCTTTCCTCTAGCCAATTCCCAGACAAATGGAAAATGGCCACTGTTACCCCGATTCATAAAAGTGGTGATAAGGCTGACCATGTGAACTTCTGCCCTATCACCATTCTACCTCCCCTACCAAAGGCACTGGAACGTATAGTAGCGGGCCAACTTACCAAGCATCTGGACAATTATAATATTCTCTGAAAACAGCAACATGGCTTTAGAAAAGATCATAGTACATCCTCTGCCTTACTCAAATTCACCAGCTCCATTCACAGCTCCCCTCGACAATGGACAACTAACTGGTGCTATTTTCATTGACCTGACCAAAGCCTTCGATACTGTCCACCACTCCCTCCTGCTGAGCCAACTAAAAAATGCTGGTCTCTCCAATGATTCAATCTCTTGGTTCAAAAGCTATCTTGAAATCCACACCCAGCGTGTAAAAATTGGAAATGTGCACTCTGATTCCAAACCTGTCCTCTCTGGAGTCCCCCAGGGTTCAATACTGGGCTCCCTACTCTTCAGCCTGTTCCTTAACACCCTACCGGACTCCTGCACTAAGCATATCACCCTATATGCCGATGATGCAGTAATCCTTGCCACACACCAGGACCCGAAGAAATTGCAAGAAAATCTCCAACTCGGCTTCTCCTCGGTTGAGAATTGGCTCACAAAGCACAAATTGATCCTTAATCAAAAAACAAAACAAAGGCCATGATCTTCAGCAGCTCCCATAATAAACATAAGCACTTTCAACTCTCCGTTATCACCAGCCAAGGTGCCGCACTGGAACAGGTCAAAAACTTTAAGTACCTCGGGATCACCCTTGACTCTCACCTCTCCTACACTGCCCACATTGACCATGTCACCAAAGCCGCTAACTCCTGGCTAGGCCTGCTATTCTGTCATAGTAAACACCTGACACCCGAAGCCCTTGCTGTCGCTGTCCAGAGCTCCATCACATCCATCAATGATTATGTCATTATCATTTACGGCTCTGCTACAACCACCGCACTCAAACGTGTATCCACCGCCCCCAACAAGGCCTGGTCAGACTTGTCACTGGCTCCCCAATGCCTAACTCCACCTGTGATCTCTATTCTCAAACTGGATGGTTGAATCTTGCCCATCGAATAAAACACCAAACTTGTATTACTACTAAGAAAATTTTGCTGGGCCTTGCCCCCCTGGAGTCAGTGCCCCTCATACAACTGAGAATCCACACCCGACATACCAGGGGATCGAAACCTCAGCATCTGCAAATCCCACATTTCCACACAACACAAGGCCAAAGATCCTTTGCTTACTGGGCCACTAGTTGGTACAATGGTCTTCCCAGTGACATCTCATCCTCACTATCACTCAGCACTTTTAAGACTCGTTTCCACCTAACACCCACTGCCTCCAATCTCTGTGACTGTTGTGGCTAAACATGTCTTTTGGTTCCATAGCTGAAGATACCCTTTTTGGATCCACATCTACTCCTGCACTTTGCCAGAACCCCCCCCCCCCATCTTCACCTCCCCTGCTGGCCCATGACAAATGCCACCCAGCTGCACTACCTCTATTCTTATCTGCCTTCCATCTCCTCTCTCTGTCCCCCAACCTACCTCCCCTTTTCTGCCATCCACTTAGTCTCCCTGGTTTCACCCTCCTCCTTTCCCTTCTCCTCCCCAAAGTTTCACCTTATTGTTCTTTTTTCATCTACAAGACTGTGTGTTTTTTTTAAATTTTTTAAACTGTTATCTTTGCTTATGATTGTCTTAATTGTATCAATGACGTGGAACCTTTGTAAAAGAGCCTCAGCTCAAAGGTATTTGTAATCCTAGAACAAATAAATAAAAAAAAAGAATTCTGCTCAGTATTCACAAAGGAAAAGGAGGGGAGGTACCTAAACCAAACAAGAGAAACACTCTGAAGCCGGGGGGGTCGATACCAGTCCATTTACAGAAGAAAGGGTTCTGAAAGAACTAATAAAATTAAAGGTGGACAAAGCAATGAGGCCTGATGGGATTCACCGAAGAATTCTAAAAGAAGGGTAGAACTAGAGACACCACTGACTACTATCTTTAACAAATCAGGGGAGGATGGGGTGGTACCTGAGGACTGGAGGAGGGCAGATGTGATTCCTCTTCACAAAAGTGGGAGCAGGACAGAGGCAGAAAACTACAGACCAGTTAGTTTGACCTCAGTGGAAGCGAAAATGATGGAATCACTTCTGAAAGAAAGAATTGTTGAGTACCTAGAGGCCAGTGGGGCACAGGACCCAAGGCAGCATGGATTCACGATGGGAAGGTCATGTCAGATAAACCTAATAGATTTCTTTGACTGGGTGACCAAAGTAGTAGATCAGGGAGGGGCTGTGGACATGGCCTACCTAGATTTTAGCAAGGCATTTGATACAGTCCCACACAAAAGATTAATACACAAGTTAGCCAGCTTTGGAGTGGGTCCCAAGGTGGTAGCCTCGATAAAAAAATTGGCTAGACAACAGGATGCAAAGGGTAGTAGTAAATGGAGTCCACAGTGAAGAAAGGAGGGTTACTAGTGGGGTGCCGCAGGGTTCAGTGCTGGGACTGGTCCTTTTTAATGTCTTTATAAGTGACATTGCAGAGGAACTGGAAGGAAAAGTATGTCTCTTTGCAGACGACACAAAGGTCTGCAACGGGGTTGATACACAAGAAGGAGTGGAAAGGATAAGAAAGGACTTGGCAAGGTTGGAGGAATGGTCAAATGTATGGCAGCTCAGATTCAATGCAAAGAAGTGCAAGGTAATGCACCTGGGAAACAAAAACCCAGGGGAAGAGTACACAATGGGGGGTGAGGTACTGACAACAGTAAAAATGGAAAGGGACCTTGGGGTAATTATATCAGATGACCTTAAGGTGGGCAAGCAATGTGAGAAGACAGTAAGGAAGGCTGGGGGGATAGTGGGATGCATAGGGTGAGGCATCAATAGTAGAAAAGAGGAAGTTGTATCCCTCTGTACAGACAGTTGGTGAGACCCCATCTGGAGTACTGAGTGCAGTTCTGGAGACCCCATCTCCGCAAAGACATAGACAGAGTGGTGGCTGTCCAGAGGAAGGCAACCAAAATGGTGCAGAGTCTGCACCAGAAGACATGTGAAGAAAGATTAAAGGAGCTTAATATGTATACCCTTGAGGAAAGGAGGGAGAGAGGGGACATGATAGAAACTTTAAGTACCTCAAGGGACTCAACAAAGTCCAAGAGGGTGGCATCTTTCAGAAAACGAGATGTGCAAGAACAAGGGGGTACAAGCAGGGATGGCTCAGAGGTAATGTGAGGAAGTATTTTTCACTGAGAGGGTTGTGGATGCATGGAACAGCCTTCCTGAGGAGGTTGTAGAGTCAAGAACAGTGGGGGAATTCAAGAATGCATTGGACAGACATAAGGCAGTCCTAGTGGGGGGTAGGAGGAAGTAAGCTGTTGGTTAACCAGGATCTGCAGCTTATCTGTTAGGTAGGAAAATGGGCAGACTAGGTGGGCCAAGCGGTCCTTATCTGCCGTCAAATTCTATGTTTCTATGTTATATCAGAGAATAGTGCAACTCAGCCTGTCTTTGTTTGTGGTGCATAGATATTTATTAATCTGAAGGTTTCCTGGTGATAGCTATATCCAACATCAGTGCTCCCTCTGGAAATATTTCTACTAAGACCAGAATGAGGGTCCATAAGACAAGTTTTGCTTGGCTGCTTTTATTTCATGCAATGTCTTTAATCTGGTATCTTGTAGAAAAAGCATGTTTCTTGGCAAAGTCTCCAGTAAATGATGGTTAATCATTTTGTTTAATAGTTTTTGTGCTATTTACATTTAACGGAATGGGAAAAATGTTTTGCCTTATACACATAGTAGGAAATCTTTGATTTGAAACTTGGTAAACCTGATTCATGTATGATCTGAGATTTGGTGTGCCAGCTAACTCTTTTTTTATTCAGATTCTTTGGCCTGAGAATCCTCCAGATGGGAGGAGTAATCATGAAGAGAAGAGGTGACTGAGGATATTTCTGAGTCTCCTTCTTTTTCTTCATATCCCCACACTGTCATATCTTTGTTAAGGGGGCACATTTGTTTTTCAATTGGACAGCTGACAGCTTGTGTCCTTTCAAAGTAACGCATTTCTGTCTACCTCTTTTTTTTTTACTGTTGCTGTTTGCATGTTATCTTCCAGTGGCAGAGGGGGAAGGGACATCACAGGCTGGGTTATATGTGGTATAGGGTCTATTTGGTTTTGCAACTTTGTATATCTCCTGGATTGTGGGTCAGGCTCATCAGACTCCAGATGTAAAATGTCCAGGGGTAATGCAGGGACAGGTTGTTCATCCTGAGAAAAAGTTTAGTGGGGGCACTCTCTGGTTACTGGCTGGTATCAGGGTTAGAGACAGCACTATTATCAATTGTCTGGTATAGATAGATAGATAGATAGATAGATAGATAGATAGATAGATACTTTATTTATATCGTGCCCCGTTTCAAGGACTTGGGTGCTGTACAGTACAAGACAGTACAATTTTTAAAATCATACAAAATACAGTGATTGTTACAAAAATGTTTCCCGGTACTGCCGTATGATGCTCGTCAATAAGAGCTACCACTAGATACCATGGTGGTGGAGCAATTACATGTTGTTAAATGCCAGCATTACAGAAGGTGCCTTAATGCACTTCCTCAGTAAACCTCATGATGGCAATCATGGTCCTGGAGCATGGTATTATTTTTTTTTACTTAAGTGACTCACTGTCTGGCAGATGGCAGAGTTTTTTATACTTTGCCAGCTGGGTTGTGAATAATAATAAATATTTAATGTAAAGGTATGGAAAAATGGTTAGGTATTTTGTTTAATGCATGTAATTGTGTGGTATTCTTCAGCCACTTTTTCATATTAGACCACATCTGTGTAAATAAAACATCTACAGAGGTTTTTGTCTCCTGATGTTTTATTATTACCTACAGGATTCTACACCATTTTCATCCATGCTCCTTGTGTTCCGATAGTAACCAAATGATGTAATTTGCTATTTCTGTAGCGCGAGTCCACACCTAGTAAAGAGTGCTGTTTGCAGGCTCACGCTGCATCATTTGGCTCCAGGTTCTCCTTTCCCTTCATTGCACTGAAATGAAGTGCTGGAAAAGTAGCATTTTAGACACCTTAATAGTGCTGAAAAGCAAACCGGCTGTACAAAACTTTGTGTAGTATGTCACATTTATTTTCCTTGGCTAGGACAATGTCAATACTATTTTTTTTTGTTCATGTTACACTTGGTGTCATCATTGATTAGTCTGATGTAATATCTAGGCAGGTCATAATTTGAATATTACTTACTCTGTCTATGTGAATGCATTTTTTTACATTTATTGGGAGATATAAGAACAGTGACCTGTTGCCTTTCTTTATATTCTAATTTATATTTGTTTTGTAAATGTAAAATAGAAGTTCTGCAAGTTGGAAAAATTGCAGAGAAACGAAAGCATTTCAAATTATGGTCCTAGTCTACCATGTCATTTTGGAGGGCTGGTGAAACAGGTGATGGGGTCTACTGGGTTCATCAAAGGTTTTGGGTGGGGAGGACAGGCACAGAGTGCATGCAGGTCAGCCCAGTATGGAAGGTTTTCCTCACTTCTCATCACAGTGGGTTCCTGAAACTGAACTGGAAAATGCTTTTCATAAATGTCCAGTTTTCTGAGATTGTGACATACAGTGCTGTATACATCAGCAACTACTCTTTGTGCACATAGAATCATGCAAACCATTAAGCTGCAGCTTCCCTGGTCTGCATCTCATCCTTATTTACCTGAACCCCAACCTGATCAGACACACACACACACACACACACACACACACAGACACACACACACTGTACAGTATAGATTACTATTACCTTATAATATAACCTTACAATGACAGAAGTGTTGAAAATAAGTATAATTTGATAAATTATTATCCTAACTGAAAATTGTTTCATTATAAACAGACTGCAGGTGATAATGCGCTGTAGGTCTTCAGCATCAAATTGCTTATTTTGTTCTGAAGCGAGATTTAGTGCAAAGGGTAAGTGTATGGTTATACATTTTAATAATACTTGCAAACTATTTGCCATTAAATTCCTAAATGCAATAAAAAGAGCTCCTCCTCAGTTTTATTAAAAAGGTAACACTAATTTCACACAGTTTTTTATACAGCATCTAGATTCACAGGAATGTATACTAGATTCTGCTTACTCTACATAACCTAGGTTTACAACTCAGTGAGGATTCACATAGTCACAGTGAGATAAAGTATTATGAGGGAATCAGCATGATAACAGATACGCATACTATTGTTTCTTTGGAGAGAAATGTCTGGTATGTGTTAGTTGAGGGAGGGGTAGCCTATCCCATGCAGTAGCCTTTCAAAACCACTGTTCTAAGAAACAATCGAGTCTGGGGGAGGGGGATTTCTAGCATCCATATTCTACATTCACTGTAGATTATTTTCAGTGAGAGGAGAGAGTGGTTTAGTGAGATCTGCAAAAATATCACTGGAAACCACTAGTACATAATACTGACGACACTATAAAAAAGAAGATTTCTGTGACATTTGCACAGTGAAATGTAATAAAACTTATGCAAATTATTTGTTGTTGTCAATCTGTCTCTGTTTTTGTTTTTACTGTGGCACATCAGGACATTGCATTCAATAAAAAATGTAGAAAGACCAGGCCATAGCCTCACAAAAAAGTGTAGGCAAATTATTATATATCCACAGGAGAGATTTGAAATGAACACTGACAGTACCAATTCAAGTCACTAGTCACTGCTTGCACTTTTAGTTTAGTGCAGTTTCAACAGTAGAAGCCCCCTTGTAGCACTTTGTGAATCTCTGTCTCACAGATCAGGTCACGTAGCTCACTGACACCAACAATGGGAATTGTCCTGACTAAGGAGAACACTACTTATATCTCGGTTTACTGTACATAAGTCTCTCTTTGACAACAGCAGTCCATTCATAAGTTAATTATCAAGTTTTAGTTTGCTTAATCACTGAGATTGTTGCCAGTTTCATCCAGTCTCACAAATAACAGCTTGCAGTCAGATTGTTTTTAATCATAACACTGATCCAGATTCACATTAGTAAATTTTAGTTTCCAAATATGTATGTTTTGTTCTTTTTTTATTAGATGGTGATATTCTGACTGCAGAAGTCCCCTGTGTTAGACATGCTGCTAAGCAATTTAAAATAATTAGACTTCAGGCTGTTAGGTGAGCTGCAAGAGGTGATGTGTGAAACAAAAATTCACACAGTGCTACAAGGGGCTTCTACTGTACAAACAGCACAAAACTAGAATTACAAGCACTGACTATTAGCAATACATAGACCATTAAGTTTTCACATCTCACTGCTAACTTGAACGAGTACTGTCACTGTTCATTTCAAAAGTTCCACTTAGCTATAGATTGCCTTCACACACTGACAGCTTTTGGAGGGATTATTTTTGAAGTCCACCAAAGCCCCCTGCCCAAGTGTCTGATATTGCTTGTTCTGCAAGAAATAAAGGGCCAGACATTCAAAGCTTTGCCCCTGGGTTAAGGTAACACTACCTGGCATGCAAACTTAGCCTGGAGCACAAAGCAAGCTATATTCAAAAGAATAGCCCGAGGCAAACAACCTCTGAATATAGCATGGGAAAGAGGTTGTGCAAACTGGGCTGGGAGTGATTGGCAACCATAGCCCTGGAATTTGACAGCACTGAATATAGCTACCAGGAAGTGCAAACCACAACAACAGCACAGTGCACAGTGACGTGAGGGTAGGTAGAGAGGAACTAAGTGGCCAATATGTGTTCCGGCACATGCGTGGGCCCTGTACAGCTGCAGGCAACAGGGGATGTGAAAGAACAGTGATCAAAATGATAAAATATTCCCTGAACTGTTAGAGCTATGCTAATACGTTAGCACGGCTTTTGCGTGGAGCTAAGTGGTTTGCCCGGTGCAAACACGTTAGCCCGGCACTAAATTTTGTCATATTCAAAAGTGACATGCAAATGAGCCTACTTAGATAGTCTCTGGGCAAACAGCCACATTAGCATCTCACAGAAACATAGAAACATAGACTTTGATGGCAGATAAGGACCACTTGGCCCACCCAGTCTGCCCATTTCCCTACCTACTGGATAAAGTGCAGATTCTAGTTAACCAACAGCCTACGTCCGACAATCCCCACTATAATTGCCTTATGTCTGTCCCATGCATGTTTGAATTCCCCCACTGTTTTAGACACAACAACCTCCTCAGGAAGGCGGTTCCATGTATCCACCACTCTCTCCCTGAAAAAAAAAATTCCTCACATTACCCCTAAGCCGTCCCCACTCTATCTTTAAATTGTGCCCCCTTGTTCTTACACATCTCTTTTTCTGAAAGATACTACCCTCCTGGACTTTGTTGATTCCCTTGAGGTACTTGAAAGTTTATATCATGTCAGCCCTGTCCCTCCTTTCATCAAGAGTATACGTATTAAGCTCTCTCAGTCTCTCTTCATATGGGTTCTGCTGCAGACCCTGCACCATTTTAGTTGCCCTACTCTGGACTGCTTCCATCCTGTCTATGTCCTTGCATAGATGAGGTCTCCAAAACTGCACACAGTACTCCAGATGGGGTCTCACCAACTGTTTGTATAGAGGGATAACCACTTCCTTTTTCTACTTGTGATGCCCTTCCTATGCATCCCAGTATCCTTGGCTCTCCTTACGACTTTTCATATTGCTTACCCACCTTTAGATCATCTGATATGATTACCCCAGGTCCCTTTCCATTTTTGTTGTTGTTAGTACCTCCCCTGCTATTGTGTACTCTTCTCCTGGGTTTTTGTTTCCCAGGTGCATTACTCTGCACTTCTTTGCATTGAATCTAAGTTGTCATATGTCTGACCATTCCTCCAACCCTGCCAAGTCCCTTCTCATCTTTTCTACCCCCCTTTTGTATCAACTCTGTTACAGATCTTTGTGCCATCTGCAAAGAGGCATACCTTTCCTTCCAGACCATCTGCAATGTCACGTATAAAGATGTTAAAGAGGACTGGACCCAGTACTGAGCCCTGATATACTCCACTAGTAACCCCCCTTTCTTCGGAATGTGTTCCATTGACTATTACCTTCTGTGTCCTGTTGTGCAGCCAGTTTGCTACTGAGGCTACCACCCTGGAACCCACTCCCAGGCTTGCTAACTTGATTATTAATCTTTTGTGTGGGACTGTGTCAAATGCCTTGCTAAAGTCTAGGTAGGCCATATACACAGCCCCTCCCTGGTCTATTACTTTGGTCACCCAGTCAAAGAAATCAATTAGATTCATCTGCCATGACCTTCCTGCTGTAAATCCATGCTGCTTTGGGTCCTGTGCCCCGCTGGCCTCTAGGTACTCAACAATTCTTTCTTTCAGAAGTGGTTCCATCATTTTCCCTACCACTAAGGTCACACTTACAGGTCAGTAGTTTCCTGCTTCTGCCTTGCTCCCACTTTTGTGAAGGGGAATCACATCTGCCCTCCTCCAGTCCTCAGGTACCACCCCATCCTGTCATGATTTGTTAAAAAGCATTGTCAGTGGTGTCACTAGGTCCTCCCTTAGTTCTTTTAGGATTCTCGGGTGAATCCTGTCAGGCCCCATTGCTTTGTCCACCTTGAGTTTTAGGAGTTCTTTCAGGACTCTTTCTTCTTTGAATGGACTGGTGTCAACCCCCTACCCAGACTGCTTCTATTGTCTGGTTTAGGTAACTCCTCCTCATCTTCTTTTGTGAATACTGAGCAAAAGTATTCATTCAGCATCTCTGCCTTTTCACTGTCTCCCTCTGCCCACCTCCCCTCTCCTTTATTAATCTTCACTATCCCTCCCTTAACCTTTCTATGCTCCCTAATGCACCTATAAAAGGTTTTATCCCCCTTCTTAACTGAGTTAGCTATTTTTTCCTCGGTTTGGACCTTTGCTATTCTGACTGCCTTCCCCACTTCTCTCTGCTTTAATTGATACAGTTTCCTGTCGTGCTCCTTCTGTGATTCCTTATACTTTTTGAATGCAGCCTTTTTCTCCTTAACCTTCCCTGCCACCTCTTTTGAGAACCATAGTGGTTTTTTACTCCGCTTTGTTTTCTTTATTTGTTTCACACAAAGGCATGTTGCCTTTATGATGGCAGTTTTGATTTTTCTCCATTGTAATTTCACCCCTCTTTTTTGGCCATTT
The DNA here is from genome assembly GCA_016271365.2 of Neoceratodus forsteri. Classification (NCBI taxonomy): domain Eukaryota; kingdom Metazoa; phylum Chordata; order Ceratodontiformes; family Ceratodontidae; genus Neoceratodus; species Neoceratodus forsteri. Next base: position 390,057,018 of record CM057452.1, read on the forward strand.
GCTGGTGCATTCTTCCGGTATTCACCCATTTTGCCAAAGTCAGCCCTTCTAAAGTTCAGTATTCATGTTTTTGTATGGCTTATCTCCATGGTTGTGCTCACTGTGAAACACACTGTGCAGTGGTCACTTGTTCCCAGATGTCTATTGACTTCTAAATTTGTGATCCTCTCTCCATTTAAGAGTACCAGGTCTAGTATTGCTCCCTCCTGAGTGGGTTCAAAAACTAACTGTCTAAGGCCTGCCCCCTGCAGGGCATCGAGAATGACCCTGCTCTTGGATGTCGCTGCAGTACATGTCATCCAGTTAACATCTGGCATATTCAAGTCCCCCATCAACAGTATCTCCCCTTTTTCAGCCATTTTGAGAATGTCCTCTATCATTTTCTTGTCCGTTTCCTCCCCTTGAGATGGGGGTCTGTATACAGCCCCTGTGTGGATTGTGATGCCATTCCCTGTCTCCAAGGTGACCCAGAGTGTCTCTTGTCCTCCCCCTTTACTTTTTAGTTCTGTAGCTTTGATCTCTTCCCTTATGTATAGAGCTACTCCAACTCCTCTTTTACCTTCCCTGTCCCTTCTGTAGATTGTGTACCCTGGTATGTTGACATCCCAGTCATGGTTCTCTGTGTATCATGTTTCCGTGACTGCCACAATATCCAATTGTTCATCTTCCATCAGGGCTACTAACTCAAGAAGCTTGTTTCCCAGACTACGGGCATTGGTACTCATTGCCTTCCTTTTAATGTTGGCTTTATCCTTTTTCCCCCATTCCTGCTCTTATTGCCCTTGTCTATTTTTTCATTTACCACTGTCCTGCCCTGTGCTGAACTCTGTACCTCAGTGTTTACCTTACTACCTGCCATGTTTTGTGGGGAGAGGCTTGAAATGTCCTGCCTCTTATCAGCACCTCCCCCCTTGGCTAGTTTAAAAGCTTGCCAAGGAAGCCTTTAAACCTGTCACCTAGGAGCTTGGTTCCTTTTGTTGACAGATGCAGACCATCGTGCCAGTATAGACCTTTATCTCTCCAGGTGGACCCCCAGTCCCCAATGAAGCCAAAGCCATGTGCTGTGCACCAGTTTTGCAACCATTCATTAAACTGCATGGTGTGCAGTACCCTAGCCTCACCCCTGCCATGGACTGGCAGCACCTCTGAGAAGGTTACCATTCTTGCTACCCATCTGAGGCCCCTCCCCAACTGCACAAATTCATTCTGCACTGCACTGATCCCATGCCTAGCTAGGTCATTTGTCCCAAGGTGGACAATGATACCCAGTTCCCTCTCCTGTGATGCTGCTTCTGCAATCCTGAGGATCCGCTTCCTGTCCCTCGAAGCCATGGCACCAGGCAGGCACCTTACTTCCATCTCTTCTCCCTTCCCCAGTTTTACCCCCTAACAATTGAGTTCCCTATCAGAAGCTGTTTCCTTCCCCTGTGGTGTTCCTTGCCACCCTTTTGTGGGTCTCCCTTGTGGATGTCCTCAGCATTCTTTTGGGTCTCCACTGAGGGTGCCATCATAGAGGAACCTTGCTCTGCCAGAATGTCATATGATTTGTATAGAGGTACAACTAGGGGGCTTCGCCTCTGGTCCACCACCTGCACCCTCCCAGAACTCACTGTGGTCCAACTGTTCTTCATATTTGGCAACATCTGAGGCAGTGGTTGTAGCAGTGGTGCTCTTTGGGTGGGGAAGGCCTCCTTAGTCCTTGCTAGTTCAGCCTGGAGGTGGGCAACCTCCTCCCTCAGAGATGACAGTTGCCTGCAAATAGGACAGCAACGCAGTTTCCAGAATGTCTCCCGGAAAACTGCTGCCCCACAGCCAGTGCATTGCACCACTCCCCATATGTCCCTCTCCCTTATAATATACAATATGTAATATATATACATATATACTGTATATTTTTTATTATTTGGGGTGTGTACCTACCCTTTATGCACTGTGCTGGGTTATTAAGAATAAAACAGTTCTGCCCCAAGACCTGTTGAGGAAGTGATGTCAGAACTTTGGTTATAAAGGAAATGTCACGCCTGGGGAGGGTGTGGGGAAGGGTGGGTGGGTAGTCCACAGCCACTGGTGACTGTTAGAAACAATCAAATACACAACTGCTCCACCACCCTGGTGAATACTGCCCTTTATAGTAATTCAACTAACACCACAATTTACTAGACCACTGCTTCTACACAAACCACTCTACTGAGTCCAGGGATAAAAATTAACTCACTCCTCAGCCAGCAGGACACTTTTAAAATGTTGCAAAATATCCTTCCAAATCCTAGGTCTCAAGCCCATGAATCAAGCAAATTCAGTTGTATCTCACTCCCTCTGGTTATAAAATTACTACACTTTTAATGGAATCCTGCAATTCTCTGCTTAATGCCAATAAGAAAAAAAATTAAACTTTTCATAGAAAGCGTAGCTCCCCTTCTTAACAAGTTCCCAACAATATTATGCCTTACCATTTTTCCAGGTCCTAAACGGAGTTATAGTTTGTTCTTTGCAGTGTAGCAAGGTTCTCAGCTTCCAACAGACAAATCAAAGTCAGTCTGACTGGCACAGCGTTACTGCAGGGTCCCATAGCTCTACCTGTAGGTCAGTCTGGAGGTACAGGGGCTGGCCAGGTTTGACCGCAGCTCCACCTGTAGGTCAGTCAGGCAGTGCATGATGATAGCTGCAGGGCTTCATGTAAACAGTACAGCATAACATAGCATATCGTACCCCAGGGGACAACACAGCATAGGCACAGGTGGTGGTGGTGCTGCGTGCAATCATCACACTGTAGATCATGCTACTGTGCACAGCAGACACTACAGTAGCAAGAGGGCTGGTAGTGTGAGGAACACGGCACTGCCTATGGCATGTAGGGGAGTGATGACCACTGCACTGTATACAGTGACAGGACCGGCTTGCAGGTAATTACTGACAGTGGACAGTACTATCACGCTGTTGTGTGATCCACAGATGTTGCACCTGTGGCATGGGATGCACACAGTGTAATGTACATGGCCGGCAGTGTGTGCTGTGGCATCTGTACAGTAGTGTAGTAGGTGGCTGGGGGGGCATGTAGGATCTGACAGGCACACAGGTGGTGGCATACTTCCACTACTGGCCAGTGTGCACTGAGGGATGTGTCCCAGCCTTGTGGCCATACCTGGGCTGTGGTAAGGTCTGGCCACCCATACACCCTCCCCTCACTGGCCACCATGCCCACAGTGCTGCATGTGTGTGCTGGCATCTGTTACGCACCACAGACGTATGGTCTGCAGATGTGTGCTATATGGCCACACTACCATGCTGTCCCCTGTCGGTCAGATCACCCCTTACTGTCTATGCTTGGCTCAGACTAGTGGTAACTGCTGGCATCATGGTGGTGTCATCAGCGAGCAGCATGTGTCCTCCATGTCTGGCATTTTCTAAGTGTTGTACACCTATGTTAGGGCTGCGCAAGCTGTGCAAATCCTGTGCTAGCACCGCGCAATGCCCCAATAACGTAAAAAGGTGTTTGCCCAGGGTTAAGACCAGCTTTTCCTGGGCAGTAAATTGTACCGCGTTATGGGTCGTGTTATGTAGTGCTAAACACCTTAGCATGCCACTAGTCGCTGAATATCTCATAGCGAATTTATTCATGTTCACTATGCCTCTTGCATATCATTATGCTTTGCCCCATGCTACTGCTGTTTGCCCTCACTAGATGGCCTTTTGAATATGGCAGACCCACGCTAATCCTGCGCTAATCCCACACAAACTGTTTGCGAGCCATGCAAAGCTTTGAACATCTGGCCCAAAATCTCTTACTGAAGCCAGTGCTCTTCTCTGCTGATGGTAAAGATCCATTTTTAATATTCATGTTTCATCTTTGTTGAATAAAAATAAACATGTTTAAAAAGGGTTCAATTTGTTTGTGTTTTGTTTCAGTTTATTTATCTAGTATGGCATGCTTTACTTACATGGTAACAAACTGCCAGTTTTTTTCTCAATCTCGGCAGATTGCTGCCTGTCAATGACATCATTCAAAGATTGATGTCAATGGCAATCATGTGTGTGGACACAGAACAGGTGATAGGAATAGCTTTGTTGTGTAGCGGCACAGCACTGTTTTCCTGGCAAAGTAATATACCTTTAATATTTACATGTAGGGGGTTTTATGTTTTATTCAGAACAGAGTTTACTGTTTATTCTGCACCCCTTCTTAGTAACTGTTTTTAAAAAAAAAGCTTAACATGCAGTATATTTTTTGAAGGAAGGTGCCTCAGCAGTTCAGTACACTTACCCCGAGTGCTGCACTACAGTATCTTAGCTTCATTTTAACAGGTGGGTTGGAGACTTAATATGGATTTCAGGGTGGTTGATACAGTGTAGATACAGTAATCTTGCACTAAATAAAATGCTCTGCTTGCAACATTAACTGATTGGCAGCAATTTGGAAGTGTTGGTTTGTGCAGTGAGACTTTTGAGACTTGTAACCCTCTTTCTAAAGTGAATACAAACTATAGAACTCCACCCTTGCCATCACCACTCACCACTCACCACTCAATTTGCTTGGCTGTAATTAGGTATGTGATAGAAAGAGATCAGTCACCATAACAACAGGTAGTCCAACTATTGTTTCTTGCACTGGAGTGTTATGTCTTGTGCATGGCAGCGAAGGTAGCCTTTCAAAACCACTATTCAAAGAAACAAGTTAGTGGGTAGGGGGGATTTCTTGTGTCCATAGTAAAATGTTGGTAAATTATCAGTTCTCAGTCTCTCTCTCTCTCTCTCTCTCTCAGTGTTTTTGCTGTTGTTGTTTTACTGTGGCACAGACAAATTCTGTTTAAGGAGTTGTAAATAAACAAACGTAAAAACGTATCCAAACAGCTAGAAAGATCATTCAGGGAGCAAACATACTGCAATGTATAGGTATACTGTAGGAGAGCAGCATTTCTGTATTTTGCTAACAATATAAACACGATATTACTCTAAGTAACAAATTGGAAAAAAACATTTTGCAAATATTTTATTTCTTAGAGAAGATTTAAGAAATTAACTTGATTAAGATGAGCACACATGAGAATTGTCCACACTATCTACTCCCCAATGTCAGTTAAGCTAATTTTATATTTCCTAAAGGATAAATTTGCACCAGTAAATAAATTATGAAATTATATACTGTGCAGGCAGCACATACCGCAAGACTAGGCTTGAAGTGCAGCATACGAATCGCTCCACGTTATACAAAAAAAAAAAAATGGTAAATGTAAAGTGCAAAACATAAAAAAACAAAAAAGATGCTAAAATCAGGGGACATTGGTATGTGCCACAGACATGTTTTCACAGAGAAAAGAGAGTTAAATAAGATACATAATTAACATGTATTAACATGTTATTTATTAACATGTAAATGAATCTAGACAATGGAGATCTGAGTAACTGTTTTGATCCAGACCAGTGAAGCTGCAGTTTCTCAGTATCATCAGTTTTTATTTACTTGTAGGTGTTTTTGTTTTTTATTCGGAGCAGAACTTACTGTTTATTCTACGTTCCTTTTATGTGCCCCCCAGCTCTGAAATTTTAGCTGCTCATTTAGTTCTATGTATTTAGTATTTAACCATAGTGTTTTAAATACTTCTACATAATATATTAATAATAAAGATAGATGACATATAATGAATAAAAAACAAAGTTAGGAGTTTAAATTTCAAGCAGTACAGCCCACATGACTCCCACTGTACAGTAGGTACCAAGATACAAGAGGGCATGCTTTACTGACTCCTCAGATCTGATACTACCTGAGCAAGTACAAGTAAATGAAAGTGATAATTTAAAGTGGACCTTTAACCCTTACAGGGCCACGGACTCCAACGTGCTCTAATTCTGTTGGCAGTCTCAGGGTCAATTGATTTCCTTGGGACACACAGGACCTTCTAATTGTACATGAGGTTCTTGTTTTTGGGGGAGAGACTTACTCCCACAACATTAGTGAATGGGTGTGCTGGTCAGAGCACATAATAAAATATTGAAGACTTCAGGCCAGATATTCAAAGCTTTGTGCGGTCCACAAAAAGTTTGCACGGGAATAGAGCGGGATTAGTGCAGGTCTGCCATATTCAAAAGGCCAACTAGCGCGGGTAAACAGCAATAGCACTGGGCTAAGCATAATGATATGCAAGGGGCATAGTGAACATGACTAAATTCACTATGAGATATTCAGCGACTAGCGCCGCGCTAAGGTGTTTAGCGTCACATAGCACAACCCATAGCACGGTACAATTTACTGCCCAGGAAAAGCTGGTCTTAACCCTGGGCAAACAGCTTTGCACGCTTTGCGTGGTGCTATCTCAGCATTAGCATGACTTGCCCGGCCCTAACATGTGAGTATGACACTTAGAAACTACCAGACACGGAGGACACATGCTGCTCACTGATGGCACCACCATGATGCCATCAGCTGCCACCAGTCTGAGCCAAGCACAGACAGTGAGGGGTGATCTGACCCACAGGAGACAGCATGGTAGTGTGGCCATATAGCACACACCTGCAGATCATATGTCTGTGGTGCATAACAGATGCCAGCACACACACATGCAGCACTGTGGGCATGGTGGCCAGAGAGGGGAGGGTGTATCGGTGGCCAGACCTCACCACAGCCCATGTGTGGCCACAAGGCTGGGACACATCGCTCAGTGCACATGGGCCAGTAGTGGGATTACGCCACCACCTGTGTGCCTGTCAGATCCTACATGCCCCCCAGCCACCTACCACACAACTGTACAGATGTCACAGTACACACTGCCAGCCATGTACATTACACTGTGTGCATCCCATGCCACAGATGCAGCATCTGTAGATCACATAACAGCGTGATAGTACTGCCCACTGTCAGTAATTATCAGCAAGTTGTGCCTCTCACTGTGTACAGTGCAGTAGTCATCACTGCCCTACATACCATAGGCAATGCCATGTCCCTCACACTACCAGCCCTCTTGCTACTGTAGTGTCTGCTGTGCACTGTAGCATGACCTACAGTGTGAAGGCTGCATGCAGCACTACCACCACCTGTGCCTATGCTGTGTTGTCCCCTGGGGTACGATATGCTATGTTATGCTGTACTGTTTACATGAAGCCTGCAGCTATCATCATGCACTGCCTGACTGACCTACAGGTGGAGCTGCGGTCAGACCTGGCCAGCCCCTCTACCTCCAGACTGACCTACAGGTGGAGCTGGGGGACCCAGCAGTAACGCTGTGCAAACGGCATGCAAATCAGGGCATGATGAGATGCTAATGTGGCTGTTTGCCCAGAGACTATCTAAGTAGGCTCCTTTGCATGTCACTTTTGAATATGGCAAAGTTTAGCACGGGGCTAAGGCGTTTGCACCGGATAAACCACTTAGCTCCATACTAAAACCGCGCTAACACGTTAGCGCACCGCTAACGGTTCGGGGAATATTATACAGTTTTGATCACTGTTTTTTCATGTGTGCTGCTGCCTGCAGCTGTACTGGGTCCATACATTTGCCAGAACACACATTGGCCACATAGTTCCTCTCTACCTACCCTCGCGTCATTGTGCACTGTGTTGTTGTTGTGGTTTGTACTTCCTGGTTGCTGTATTCAGTGCTGTCTTATTCCAGGGCTATGTTTGCCCTGCACTCCCAGCCCAGTTTCACAGCCTCATTCCCATGCTATATTCAGAAGCTGTTTGCCCTGGGCTATTCCTTTTGCATATAGCTTGCTTTGTGCTCCAGGCTAAGTTTGCATGCCAAGCTGTGTTACCTTAACCCAGGGGCAAAACTTTAAATATCTGGCCCTTCTTGTTTAAAATTGAGTGTAAACTTTCTTTGTGTGCTTGTATACACTGTTTTATATAAAAAATGGAACTGAAATCAATGAATTTTGTCTGTTTCTTTACTGGTAGCCAAATAGTTTGCTAAGCTCGGTGCTCATTTGTCATACAGAATCAATCCAACCTTCCCTTACTGCTGAATGACACTCAGTATTTCTGTACTATGTTTTTCTTAAAATGTATTTGCAACTGCACTTTTGGCCATCACAAAAAAAAAACACAGGATTTTACCTAGATAGTCCAAAGGAATTCTTAGGTTACTAGTGCTTGAACCTGCAAAGGGGGAGGGGGAAACTCACCTAATAATTACTGTCTTTCTGCACCCTCTATAAAAACATCAACTTTAGCCTGTAACCAGAAGCCGAAATGTAAAGCAGCTTCACAAATCAGGTCAGGGAAGGCAGGTAGAACATGATAGAATAGTTCCATGTATTTCTACTGTCCAACCTTGCCATTAGTGTGCATTTAATAAATGAGTTTATCGGTGGACCAGACTGTTGCTACTAATCCCTTTCATGCCCTGAACACCATTGCTACTGCTCAGAGTATTAATCAATTAATAAGGCTATTCTTTTCCTCACAAGTCAGATCACGGAAGGCAGGTAGACAGTGATGCCTTAGTGGGGAGTACAAACAAGGCAAGGAAGGTAGGTACAGTAGCCAGGGAGGCCTAAGTGGGGAGTAAAAAGCAAATGCACACGGCAGTAAACCCTTTCCAGTTTGGTAATGTCTTGCTGCTCAACCTTCTCACTCTATGCCAAGGACCTGCACTTTTTTTGTACTTGGCAGGTAGCGGGGGGAAGGGATTGAGGATCTAATAAATGATTCAGTTGGCACTTAGTAGCATATGACCTGGAATGATCAATGGAGAGCACATAAAAAATGCAGTTATGTAAATGACTGGAGCATAATTGCAATGCTTTCTGTGCAAAAAAAAGTTTTAAATTGTAGTATTCAGGAAGAATTTCATACTGTGAACTGATGTATAAACACTTGTTTGATAGAGGAATCAAAACATGTTGGGAGTCATGATCACCAGCCTGATATTATGCAAAAACTGAAAAGAATGAACTAATACCTCTCCTCCTAAGAGAGGTAACTCATAATGGTGTAAAGATGTCAATTCCTCTGAAGCAATTATATGTGATGGGCTTGTTCTGGGTGGGAGGGTGCTGATTTTGTTTGGAGATAAAAACAGAAATGAGAGAAAAAAAAATGTATCAGATCACTGGATCAATTAATATAGGCAACATCCAGCCCTGCAGCTCAAGTGATAGCCCTGCTGATGAGAGGAAGAAAAAAAATAAATCAACCAGATGAAACATTATAATAAATAAATAAATAAATAAACAAACATTTTTAATCTAGCAGAGAACTGGAGCATTTGATTCATTAAAATGCTAAAAAAAAAGAGTGTTAGGGAACTATAAAGCAAGCTGTCATCTTGTTTCCATCATCCTGTCCTGGATTAAAAACAATGATGAAATATTCATGCTTGTGTGGATTTCTGCACACACTGGATAAAACACAACTTGTGAGTATACACAGTGAGAACAGACATAGGGAATGAAGAGGTACTGTACAGAGACCGATGGAAAGCTTATATTATATACTGCTTCATTTGAGAAAAACAAATATAGTGCTAAACAATATTTATATGCTGTATTTCAACTGGACTCCAAAATACTCAGTGAACTGAAAGAAAATTCAGTGATTTTATTTTTTTTTTCATATAGGGTCACAAAACACCATTCCTCCTACTTGGAGTGCCAATTTCTCGGTTCTAGGACTGAACTCCCAAATGTTTTTCTTCACCCGCTATGTACAGTACTTCCCCTATCTCTCACTTTGCATCCAAAGGGAAGGATTCAAATGCAAATACAATTTTCATCCAGAAAATTTCACAAACAGCAAGGTGAAAATCATGAGACTGATAAATGAGTAGGTGCAGTGAAGGTGATTCTCAGGAAGGCACTGTGACAGTGATTATAGGGCAGGTGCAGTGATAGACTGGGTGCAGTAACAGTGATCATCAGGTGGGTACAGTGACAGTGATTAGTGGGCAGTAACAATGAGAGTGAGAGAGAGATTATTGTGTGGGCACATTGACAGTAATTATCAGGCAGGCACAGTAAGAATAAGATTAAGGGGGTGAGTGCCGTGATAATGATTATCATGAGGTGCAGTGAGAGTAAGAATTATCAGATGTGTGCTAGAAGTGGCAGTAGTGTATTTCTAATTGCGAACTATTTTTCATGCAGAGTAGCATGTCACTGTACAGTATTGTAGAGTAGGATGTCAGTGTACCATATAGAACTTCTCATTCTCCTGCTGAGCCTGGGCAGCTGCACTGCAGAGCAGGCTTGTGCTACTAATAGTGCATAGGCAATACTAGGATGGGCATTATTCACCATCATTTTGGGTACAATGTAAACTAACATTTGTAGTAAAATGGGTACTGTATTATCAAAGCACAATGAGCTAGACATTTTATTGTTTGATGCCATTTCAAAACCTCTGCACTTTCCTGTTTAAAGAGCACTGATTATGATGGGGTTTAGCCCTATTTATTAAAAACTTTCTTGCAATTAATTTTCACTGAGATTATAGATAGATTGTCATACATAGTATAGGATGGTGGGTGGCTGAATAGCCTCCCCAAACCACACACAATAAGAAAATAACAAAAAAGATGTTCCTATTAGAAAACGAAGAAGGTGTGCTAATGTACATTAATCAGTCTGCTGTATGCCATCTGACAAACTGAATTAAGGTGCTGGAGACACAGTTCAGTTCAATTTTTTTATGGGCTGTCATGTTCCTTTAAACTCTATTCTAGATGTCCAATGTATTAGGATGCTACACTTTTGAATGCGAGTCTGATAATCGCTACTGAAAATCTGTACTGGGCTGATGCCAGGATCTAATGTAGGACAGTGTGGCTGAAAAAGAACCCCCCCCCCAACTAATTTGAAAAGAGTACGTGTCAATTAAAAAAGTAAGAAATGGTGGGTTTGTGTATACTCGTGCAACACAAGCTGACCACATGAGTGACTGCCTCTATACAAGACGTTTCAGTCCTAAATAAAAAAAAAAGGCAAATGAGAAACATTTTCTTTCTTCATATGGAGACACAGTTGCTTTCCACTAAGAGCATGGTGTAACATTCCTAATAACCAAGCTTTCCAGTAGTTGGGTGTTCCGAGGGAGCCATCAATATCCATCTATATTGAAACCACAGGCTTCTAACCTGTCCCGTTACCTGCACACTGATTCAGAAAGCAATTCAGATGACGTAAATCGTCCTCTACTATAGGGACAGTGGACTGTGGGGACACCTGCTGGAACACCACAACCAAGGCAGGTTAAATGTGACCACAAACAGCTCCATTTAGTGCATTTCATCAGAAGAAGAGGTAATGCATACCCCATTAAAGAGGTGATGCTCAGCATACCGCGCCTGCAGAGGAATACCTTGGCATTGTGAAACTTTTTCATGACTACCACTGTAGATAAATTGACTGGGAGTAAACTGTTAATCTATCTATGATAGATATAGATTGATATTAAGGACATAGCAGATATTTTGGGGTTCTTACTTTTTGAATCCCTCGTACTCATCCCTTAACAATAAGTGCTTCTTGATCAATTCCACCTCCTTCATTATGAAAAGCCCATGGATACCTCCTGTATGAGTGCCCTTGCGCTTTGCATAAGTTTCACTTGAAAGGATTAAGGCATTGATGGCTTAGATGACCTAGATGCCCACATTCAATGCAACTATTACATCTATCTGTGTCATGGGCAAAGCTTTGATGGGTGCAGACACCATATTTATGGCATGTTTTCGGCTGACCAGGGTAGAAGCACATCCCTCTGTCATGACCAAAAAGGAATGACCTGGGAGATGATACACCAATGTGTTTGTGTGGTGCAATTTTACCTTAAATGTTCATCCCCTTGTCCAAACCTGTCAATTGTCTATTTGGGGTATAGGAGCTTAAGCCAATAGATTATAGCTAAGATGTGGACACCCTCATTTTGAAATAAAATTGTAATGGTTTTAACTGCAGGCTTTGACAGAGGTATAGTTATAAATGGGACCCACATCATCATATCTTTAAGTTGTTCATATTTAATTGAAAATCTAAGGATTTTAGTGCTTTAAAACTGATGTAAAAAATGCTTTCACCTGATACATGAATACAGCATATACTGCATTTCTGCTGCAAAAAATTCCAGAGATTCTTTTATTAGCCATTTTACCATATACACCCTGTTTGGTTGTGTTTCCATATTCATTTTTTATTTTAATCTGATGGTGTTTCCCATTTGCACTGGTTTCCTCTGTGATGAGAATAAATCTGACATTTTAAATCCTCCTGGATGCCCCCCACCCCCACAGTGTATGGTACATTCCCTGCAGTTCTTGATTGAGCTTGGGTAGAACTGTCCATCTGGGGTGCTGATGTTCCTTCTCCAGCATCAGACAATACAAAGTCTGTATCAATTTCTCCCTCTAAAGGGGGAGAGTTGAGTGGACATTACCCTCTGTCCAGTATGCTTATCTACAGGCAGTTCCTTTGGTATAACCTCAGTGGCTAACTCCTGGGTTGAAGCTGTATGATTTTGCTCTGGTGGGGTTTTAGTTTGTGTAGGTTTATTAGACAGGTTGCTCTCTTCTGTCCCATAGCATTTTTCATCCAGAAACTCCCAGGATACCCCATCATCTTCTTTTCTCCATCCTACTGCTAATAGTGAGGCTTCCACTGACCATTTGGCTAATTATTTCTTTGCTAAAGACATGGGAGGAGGACCTTATCTTAGGCCAAGCCATTTACTTGTTGTTCAAGTTCTGGGTAGGGTCCTTTTGCCCGTTTCTGGGCTTCATTTTTCTGAGCGGAGTCATGTGGCAGAGCAGCTACCACTCATAGTGTTGTTTCTCTGGAAACAGTTCAGTGTTCTCTCAGCACTGTAGCATCAGCATGCTGACATGCAGGAGTCAAGAGGTTGTTGCTGGCAGCTGTGGAGCAGTAGAAAGGATTACAGCCATAATGTCCCCTGCTTGGGTAAAGGAATCTACCATTTTATGGAGGCAGCATCTACAGAATTTTGTGTGTCGTCCCTTTGCTCTATTCAAACTTTCTGCCAACTTGTAAGGGTTTCTTGTTATCGGCACCTGTGTAACAGTAGATGGGATTGCAGCCATACCATCCTGAAAGTTTTCATTACTTTGTTCCAGTGAGATATTTTGTTGTTTTGAGAAGGCATTATTTTCTGTAGTTTGTATTTCTTCCCCTTGTTCCATGGGATGTGCTGAAGTCAAGGTTTCTGGCAGCATTTCAGAGTTTGTTTCCCCATTTGCAGCAGTTCAGCAGAAGAGTCTTTCATTCACTTGAGCCAGTATTCCAGATGAAGTACAAGTCAGGGTCTGACTTATGCTATTGGTATTTTTATTTCCACAGTTTGTATCTGTGTAAGATGATATTCCTTGTGCTGCATCTTTGAATTAACTCTTCTTTATTGTGTGGCTACATGCAATAGCTCTACTGTGAGTTTTTCTTTTTGTTTTTATATTCAGCTTCCTCCTCAGCCATTAATTTAAAAAGCAGTCTTTTTTTCTCCATAGCTAGTGTCAACTTGTCCTCTTCTTCTCTCAATCATTTTTGTAAACTTCACTCACACTCCTGTGAGTCATTGAAATCTGATTCAACCTATGGGATCACTTTTACAATCTATTCTACTACTGTAATTAATTCCATATTGTCTTCTGACATAGTCACTTGAATTCTAGAAGTAGGGAAGGAGGCCCACTCCCCTGCACCTGAGACATCCATCTGCTCATCCCCAGGGTCAACCATCTTGGCTGATGGCCAGAGTTTCCCCTAGGGGAGAGTAGAATAATGTCCCCATTGTCCTGGCCAAATTCCCGGTCACTAAAATACCACCAAAAGTTTTATCTGGTTCAGTATGTCAGTTTGCATCTATACCCACCCCCAAAAAAAAAAAAAAACAGGATGAAGCAGAAAATAGGCAGAATTGCTTAGCCCTCCTTCCGGTCCACAACAACTAAATAACTACATAAATATTAATAGTGGCAGGACAGGCATGCACACATGCTCTGAGGAGTGTGGAGTCCTACTGAAATGGCAGCTGTTGCAGTGCACACACACACATTCACTCATAAAACAAAACACTAGAAATGAGGGGAAAAAACAGTTTAGAAACCAAGTAACACCATTGATCAAATCTTCGATAATTTAAAACTTTTCTAAACACATCACATCCCTTAGAAGAGGACATGGCTACTACAGTGAATAACCCTTTCTATTTTTCAGCAACAAGGATTTAGCCTGTGGTGGATTTCACTTTACACTGGTTTGGGGCAATAGTAAACTTAGATTCACTTGACAAGGTAACAGACTGTGTTTTAGCATATATGACTGATGTGAAAAATGTGAAAGTGCCGCTTAACTTCTGAGTTTTTTTTACTTTTGCTTTTTATTAAATCCTAGTTTTATGCCCAAATTTTTAAAGAATATGTATCTGTCTGTCAAGTTCCCTACTCCCCACATTTTTAACCTGAGTGAAACACCTACATTAGGCCTGGGTGACTTGAGAGACCAAATAGTTTCAGAGAAACGTGTTACCAGCATCACTGTTGCCTTGCAACAATCAGAATGCTTAGAGCACCAGGGAGCACTGACACAATAATGTCGTAGAAGTAGTAGTAGTAATAAAACATTTTATTTTTCAACAGGATGAGACTATTCACACCCAAAGGCCCAGTTTTTAAACCTTTCCTGATGATTATGTTACAAGTCTGTTGCAAGATATTTTCAATAGAATATTCAGAACATATACATCCTATAAATATTTAGTTCAAGGCGTATATAACATGACCTATAGTATATTAGCAAATAGTGATTTAAATGTCAAACCTGAGCATAGTTCAATAATATAGTTCAAGGTAGTTTCAGCTTAGCAGTTAGAAATGCACATCTTAGAATCTTAATGTTCAAGGCATAGATTAAGTGACACATGATAAAAGCAGTTTCACTGATTAAATTCCATAGATTCAGGAGTGGATTAATAATATAATAAGTAATGTCCTGTGTACATTGCTGTTATGATCCTTTTAATTTTAAGTTTTGAAATTCACCCAGTGTTGTCACCATTCTAGTTTGTGGTATAAGAAAATTCCAAAACTCAGATGCACTATATTGCAACATACTAACATATTAATTGCCAGCAGATTAGGCCTTACGGTCTCTTGAGTCTGCTCGAATCTCAGATCCCTAGTTGGGTGCTGAGGTCCACCCCCCCTTGTGTTCCAGAAACCCCTATCATCCATCCCCCCCCCGGGCCAGGCCATCATTTGGTACATCCACTTTCTGTGTCTGTCCCACCTCTCTTGAAACCCTCCACTGTGGATCTCTGAACCAGTTCACCAGGCAGTGCATTCCAGGGTCCACCACCTCTCAGTGAAAAACCTCCTCCTCTTTTCCCCCCTCACCCTTCCACCTTCCAACTTCAAACCATGCCCTCTGGTGATACCTCCCTGCTTTAGTCTAAAGATCCCCTCCATGTTTACCCTATTTATTCCCTTGAGGTACTTGAAGACCTCAATCATGTCCCCCCTGTCTCTCCTCTCCTCTCCTCCAGTGAAAACAGGCAGAGCTCCTCAAGTCTGTCCTCATACATCAAATCTCCTGTCCTCATATCATCTTAGTTGCCCTCCTCTGTACCCTCTCCAGGAGCTGTATGTCCCTCTTCAAGTGTGGTCTCCAGTACTGTACACAGAATGCAAGGTGTTGTCTAACCAGTCCATTGTACAGCGGCAGAATCACTTCCCTGCTCCTAGAGGTGATCCCCTTACGATGCATCCCAACATCCTGTTTGCTTTGCTAGCGGCTCTCCTGCACTACTCAGAGTTATTCATTCAGGTACATGCATCCACCATGACCCCTAGGTCTTTTTCCCTTATTGAGGCCTCCAGCACCTCCCCCCCAGGGTGTACCTGTGTTTAGGGTTTCCCTGCCCAAGATGTAACACCTTGCACTTGCTGATATTGAAATTTAATTTCCATGTGTGAGCCCAGCTTTTCAGGGTGTCCAGGTCACCTTGCAGGGCCAACCTCCCCTCTTCCCCCTCAACTACTGCTCCCATCTTGGAGTCATCAGCGAAGAGACTCATTTCACACCCTATAACCCCCCCCGATGTCCGATATGTATGCATTAAGCAGGATCGGACCCAGGACCGAGCCCTGCGGTACCCCACTACTAACCTCTCTAGGGTTCGAGAGCTCTCCACCAACCACTACTTTCTGGGTGCATCCAGCTAGCCAGTTTTCAATCCATCTGACCATCAAAGGGCCTACTCCCAACCCCATCAGTTTCTCCGCCAGACCGTTGTGGGGGACAGAGTCGAACACCTTGCTGAAGTCCAAGAATAATACATCAACAGGCTTTCCCCTGTCCAGTTCTGATGTTATCCATTTGTAGAACTGCACAAGATTGGTTTGACATGATCTACCTGGCACAAACCCATGTTGCCGACTATCCAGACCTCCCACCTCCTCCAAGTACACCCCCAATCGTTCCTTTAGTATACTTCCCATTAATTTTCCCACCACCGAGGTCAAACTGATGGGTTTATAGTTACCTGGTACTTTCCTTGACCCCCCCTTTATGGATTGGCACCACATGTGCCTCTTGCCAATCCCTAGGTACCCTCCCTGTCTCAAGCGACCTGTTGAAGAGCTCCGCCAGGGATGCAGCCAGTATGTCCACCAATTCCCATAGTACTCTCGGATTAATGCCATCCAGCTCAGGAGATTGTCTTTCTTTAGGGCCTTGAAGGTTAACCACACCCTTTCAGTGGAGATAGCATCACCTGTCCCCTCCACCTTACTGGCCTTTTTATCCTTATCCTGATGTGACAACCCTGGGGTACCTCTCCCTCCCTCTTGCTCCATTTCTGTTGCTCCTCTGATCCCACTCACTGCCGCTTCTATCCCCATCATGCCTTGCTTTGTAGATATCCCATCCCCCTCCCTATTGAACACAGAGGCGAAGTACTCGTTTAATACCTCTGCCTGGTCCCTCGCCTCTTCCACCCACCCTCCTTCTGATCTCAATCTGCTGAGATGGCCCTTAGTTTTTCTCTGCTCCCCAATGTACTGGAAGAACCCCTTTTCCTCTCCATGTATCCCCTGTGCCAGCCTCTGCTCTTTACTGGACTTTGCCCCCTCACCATCCGGGTGACTTTTCTACATGCAAGATGGTACATTTCCTATCCCTATCCCCCTCTTGTTGTTTTATATTTTTTGTAGGCTACCTTCTTTTCTCTGACCGCTACCTGAACCTCACTGGACCACCAGCGTGGTTTATGTGACCTTGCTCCCTTACGTTTCACCTTAGCGCAGGACTTGACTGCCTCATGAAGTCCCCATTTTTTGACCTCCCATCTCTTTTCCATAACATCATAGTATTGTATTCAGCCTTCTCTTTAGGCAAGTGTATGCCTTGGAAGCAAAGCTCCTTTGGTTAGCATTTTTGAGAATATGCAATTCAAGTAGTATTCAAGTTGTATGGGGTCAAAGCCCTGAGCATCATAAATACTTAGTATAAGGCCATTATTATGTTGTGATGTTCTGCTTGCCATACTAAGGTTCATACTAACGTTGATGCTAATGTGGTAAAGGAAAAAAATAGTCATGCGCCCATTTACTGCACCTATACATTACCCCTAGTAAACTAATTTCTCTCCACTGAGTGTGTACACATTTAATTTAGATTTAAAAACTGTTTCTGAATCATTAATATCTATTTCAGTAGCCAATTTGTTCCACAAATTGATTATTCTTTGGCTGTAAAAAAAAAATATTTCCTACTGTTTGTATGACATTTTAAATTTTTAATTTGAAAAGGGTGCTCTCTCAGATTAATATTTAGATCTTTAAAATCCAGGTTCAGTTTCTTTAGCAGATATGGATAATTAATAATGTTGTGCATTAGCAATAGATCTCCACACGCCCTTCTGGTTTACACAGACATTAGGTTTAGGCTAGATAACCTCTCCTCATATGATCTGCCCCTTAGGTCAGTGATAATTTGTGTTGTACACTTCTGCACACATTCTACTGTCTTTATGTCTTCTTATACACATGACACCATACAGTACCTGGATAACATATTCTAGATACAGCTGCACAAATGCTCTATATACAGGCATGATAACTTCTTTCTTGTGGCTTTTGAAATTTTTCCTAATTGACCACAAAACCTAGCTTGCTTTGGCAAAATGGCAATAGCCACTGAGTAATGTTTATCTTATTTGAGTTTATTTGTAATTGTAATACCCAACTCACTGTCATTGTTTACTACCTTGAGTTCAGAATTACAAAGTACACTTTTATGTTTTTTTTTTATTTCTTCCAGAAAGTATAGAGCTGCATTTCTGGAGTTAAACTGCACTCCCCATTTGAATGTCTCTCTCTCTCTCTCTCTCTCTCTCTCTCTATATATATATATATATATATATATATTAGAGGCAGTACTCCCAGCCATCGCAGGCCAGCCCACGTTAGTACAGAGACCTTCTCACCACTTGCAGGTGACAGACGTTAGCCCTAATCCTCCACCCCATGACATGTGTAAATCAAAGCAGAAGCATAGGAGAATGGGGTGAGAGTTAGACTCACTATCTCAATGCCACCCCAATGCCGTTGAGGGGTGGGCGGGGTCCAAGGGTTTTCAACCCTAACAGTTTAATTTCTCACTTTTAGTCGCTGTAGAAACCCTAACTAATGCATTAAACGGAGTTTTTTGTCTCTAATTTCCCTTCTTTTTGAGAATGATAATCTAGAATAGTGACTGTAATGCAGCGCGGGGCCTCAAGGCCTCACAGTGCATATTGTGTTAAGGGAGCGCTGGCCCTTTGGGTCTGCTGCTGCCCGCCTACATGATGTTGTGGGTATAGTAACAGGGACAGCAACTCAAACAGAAATGTTAACAGTGGCGCATATGGTAACACAAGCACGAATGAGAACAGAAAGGGTAACGCTCATGGTGGCGTAGACGGGAATGGTCTGCCACGTGATGTGTTGTCACATAGTAACATGGTGCTGCAAACAGAAATGTCAAAGGGCATGGTGATGTAAAGTGAAACAGTAAGATAAACAGTACTGTAGACAGAAATGGCAAAAAATAATAGAAACGCAAGCGCAAATGAAAACGCAAAGGATAACGCACATGGTGGCGCAGACGTCAATGGTAAGTGAAACGGGTACGGATCCGCAAGCAGAAAGGGCAACAGTAACAGTAATGTAAGCACACAGGCTGGTTTTCCCCAAAACCTGCATTGAGAAAGACAGTGAGTACAAATAATGTATGCAAAATAATGAGTATCGGCACAGAAAATGAGATCTTGGAATACTAAATACATTATATCTCAGGAACCATACAACGTACAAAAAAAATTTAAAAGTCATATTATTTACAACTGTCCTGGCTAATTTGAATCTTAGGCCCATGAAGGGGCTAAGAAATTTTCCGACGAAAAGTCTGTATCTCGCACCGTTTCCGAGATACAGGCCCTGAAAAGCGCAGCTAACCGTAATGTTATCCTATGGGAAAGAAAACGTTGAGCGCCATAACTTTGCCTCCTGTAATGTTTTTTCACCAAACTACTGAAAGGCACATCTGTGGGCTGTTGGCTGTCTTCCCTCAAATTTCAGGAAAAAGACCAAACCGTTATTTTGCAGCAGTGTGCCAAAGGATTCCTGTAATGCTTCGGGCGCCGTAATGTTATCCTATGGGAAAAACTGTCAACTTTGCAGTGCCATAACTTTGCCGCCATGTAATATTTTTTCAATACAACACCGAAAGGCACATCTGTGAGATGTCAGCTGTGTTCCCTTCAAATTTCAGCCCAAAACTCCCAAAGGTTATTTTGCAGTGCAGTGCCAAAGAATTGCTGTCATTTTCCCACAGACTAGAAAATTACTGTCGCAATTTGCGAAAGCTTTCGCAAAAATTTGCGATACTTTCGTGAGCACGAAAGTAATTTGTGAAAGTACTTTTTCCAGAAATTTGAAAAACATATTTCTGGGGTGTTTTACCACAAAATAAAGACATGGCAAGCATCCTCAGGGCCCGACTAGGTGAATACAAAAAAATTAGATTGCTAGAGGTCCCAAATTTAAATGCCAACCATTTTCTGATCACCAACTGAAAACAAAATGGCCGATTTGCGAAGTAACAGGCCCATTTGAGAAAGTAAAAATGCATTTGCGAAAGTGTTGAACTTTTTGTTAACTTTTCCCATTGACTTATAATGGGAAACTGTTTTTTGAATAACTTTTGAACCGTTTAATATTTTTTCATGAAATCTTCAAAAGGCACATCGGGGACCCTGGCTGCATGTTCTCTGAAGATTTCGGGCCGGTCACATAAACTGTAATGCACCTGTAGGCGCGACCACAGAATTCCAGAAAAGCGTAAACGCCACAGACAATCATGCTTAATAACTCTGCAACCGTATATCTGATCAGTACAAAACTTGGCAGATCCTAAGGCCTATGGGTCTTGATCATACATTCAAATTTCAGGCAAATCCATCAAACAGTTGCAAAGTTATTAAGGTGCAAAATTTTGGGTTTAACATGGAAATGGCTCCTCAACCTAACTATGGTAGCACTACCGTGCTACCATAATATATATATATATATATATATTCTGTTGAGACCTTCTTGAATGTTTTGTACCTGCTCAGGGTTACTACACAGACTGCTTAGTTTAGCATCTTCTGCATATCTGTTATTTCAATTTATGACCATAGTATTCATGACTCTTATGAACAGTTGGAATGTAATGGGGCACAGGACTGATCCTTGTGGAACTCCACTAGAAATGAGACCTATATTAGATAGATGCCCATTAATTACCACTTTCTATATACAACTCTGCAAGCAATTGTTTATCCAGTTAATAATACATGGATGAATGTCTAAACTAGACATCTTATCACTAACAGCCCAGTGTGATATGGTATCAAATGCTTTGCATAGGTCTAAGAAAAGCATGTTGTTAGGTGTATTTTTATCCAGGTCTTGGGTTACCTTTTTATATAAACAGACTAAGTTTGGGGTGCATGAACGTCCCTTAGTGAAGCCACATTGTTCACTGTCAATCTGATTGTTTTCTGACCTGTGGTTTATAAGGGATATTCATTGGGGGACAGTTAAATAACTGATTTATTTATTTGAGTGCAGTTTGACCATGGGTAACCTCACAAGTGGCATAAGCTGCAAATGAGGTAGACAAGGGCAAACTGCACAAATATAGATAAATCAGTTATCTAACTGTCCCCAATTGCATATTTCATTTATGCAGTAGGTGTCAGTTTGGATAGTATAGGTTGATTTGTTTTTGTATTTTATTTATTTCTTGGGGGAGGAGGTTGTTTCTTTTTTCTTTAAGAACCTATAATGAATGTTTCTGTGACTTCAATGGGAAGGTTCAATTAATTAACATGTTGCTTGGCAGGTTCTATGGATGCTGCAACATCCTGCTGTCTGTGATGCCCCCAATGTGTGTTTTCATTGGTAAACAGGTTCTTTTATGCATAATTACACATAAAAAATGGCAGCAGCTCTAAGCAAGGATGTAGAATGGATTGTGCTATGTTCTATGTGACCATTTTGTATATTAAAAAAGGATTACTTTTTTTTTTTTGGAAACATTTTACCCTTGTTTTAAAAGATAGCAGAAAGATTGATGGATGCAGTTTGAGTGATTGTTGAGTAATGTGTTCAGCATTGGGTGGAATCAGCATTGGCATGTAAGTAAATGTCCAGGCTATGAAAAACTGAATGTTTGGGAAGCAAAAATAGAACAAACAATAACAAAAAATGCTTGTGTTTTTCTGAGAGAGTGTACAATGTGGAAAAACTAGCAGTGTGGTGGGCTTGGGAGGTTGGAGAGTTGCATGTGAGAGGGATCCAGCATTACAGAATGAAAGCAGGAGCACAATTTGGGAGCCAAAACAACAAATGCAAAGTTATTTTTGTTCCAATAGGGTATGACACTGCTGAGAGGCTTTTTATGATTTGTGGAGTTGGGGGGTTGGCTTGCAGGATATTTTGTTGAGGTTGGGGTAGTTGCGCATGTGTGTGTCTGGTAAAATAAGTAGTGACGGCAGACAGGGCAGCTGGCAGAGTGTTGATGACAGTACTATTTGAATGAATCAGTGATGATGACAGTACTATATAGGTAAACACATGGTCTCCTATTTAGTCATATAGTTGCTCTGATTACCATGCTTATCAGTGGTGATCAGAGTCCACACCTATTGCATAAATTATGATATCTTTAAGGATTCTAGAATTTTACCAGGGATTGAGGTTAGGCTGATTGGATGGTAGTTCTGGGTTTTATGTTTATTTCATTTTTATGGCTGCAGTGGGTGGAGCCTTGAGCCGTCTTGCAACGAGGCCTAAAAATGACTCACCAGATTATGGTAGAAGAACAAATTTGGAGTTGCAGCACAATCGCTCCATATCCCAAAAGGTGAAACACTCCACTCTGGTCATTTCTGTAGCAGTTCCCCCCATGGACACACTACTTCACCATGTCCAAGATGGCCACTGGAGGTCAGTGTGCATATGTGAGCAGTCACACATGTGCAACTTCACTTCCACAGTTGGGGCAAACTCATGCATGTGCACTGAGTTCACAGAAGAACAGTCCATCTGGCTTGATGGCTGTCAGAGCTCAGTGCACATCTGCAACTTCACCGCAAGTATGGAAGTGAACTCACGCATGCATACCGAGCTTCAGTGGCCATATTGGGCATGGCAGACTGTTCCACAAAGAGCACAGCGAGCACTCTTAAAGCACAGCTGCAGTTGTGCCAGCTCTTGCCAGATTCGTTTATGTATGGGGTCTAAATTAGGGATCTTAAAAAGTATTTTGAGAGGTGTAGTTATAGCAGCTCCCAGTACTTTCAACATCTGGGTGGAAATATTAGGTCCTGGGGAACTCTTTTTTTTTATTTTGGATTTTTCTGAGTATGTTGTCTGCTTTTATTTTAATTTTATTGGCATGTTGATTGATGTATAGTGAAATCGAGTTAGTGTTAGTTTTGAATATGGAACAAAAATAATAGTGATTCGCTATTTCCAATCATTTCCCATTTTACACTGCTACTATTCATATTGAGATAATTTTTGTAAGCTATTAATGTAACTGTAAAATTGTTTTGCAGTTCTTTTTATTTGCATTGGTACCAAATTGTAATTCTATTTTCTTTTTCAAATAGTTAATTGTATTATAACATTTCCTCAGTGTGTTCTTATATGCTGACCATACAAACTGGTTAAATGTTTTCATATATTTACTGTATAATTTGTTCTTCTTTATAAGTTTATTAACATCCTTATTCAGTCATGTTGGTATATTTCTTAATCCTTTTAATATATTTGCTACAAATTGTAGTTACATTGTCCTTTATTATTTGCCACATATCCTCCACTGGTTTACTGTCTAATATGGTAGTCCACTCAATGTCATTGATTTTATGCATCCATTATTTTGTTCTTGTCTGATGTATTGTAAAGACCAGCTTCAGCTACACCTTGAATACACCTGCATTTATGTACAAGTACAAATATAATGCTGTTGTGGTCATTGCCTCCAAGAGGTGGTTTGATGTGAAATTGTAGATAGATGTTTTTACTATACTTAAAACAATGTCTAAGATATTGTTCTCTCTTGTATCCCTGGATACATATTGTATTAAATTAAATTCAGTGCAACTTGACATGAGAGCTATGATTGTTTTTGTTGTGGTATTTTGGTTTGCCTGGGCAGTATCTCCCAGGTTTATATCACTGAAAACACCTAGGAATATAATGTCTCCCATGTCACTAGCCATACTTAGTTCTCAAAGTAATGACGCATTTGTTTCTTCTTTAATATCAGGAGGACTGTATCAAAGGTTGACAATTTTACCATTCATTTTTTAACCATAATTTTAAGCCATATTTTCTCTGACATAGAATTTATAACCTTGAATTTATTAGAAATGTCTATTGCAGTTATATTATCTCTAATAAAAATGGATGTCCTTCTACCTTTATTATGTAGTCTGTTAGTTCTAATTAAAGTAAAACCTGTAATATTTTCCCCCAAGTGTCTTTGGGCGACCACCATGTCTCAGTTATGAAAACCAAGTCAGGACTATTTATTTTGACAGCCAGAATAGTTTCCAACTATCTCTGCTTGTTCCCAATGCTTCTTGTATTACATAGTAAACATTTGATAGTGTCTGTGTTCTTTTCTTGGATGTGTCTTCTGTTCTGGTGCATCAAGTTTCAATATATTTCTTTTGTGTTGAGTGTTATTGGCTACCTAATTCCCTATCTGATTCAGTTTAAATGAAAGTCCAGAAATTTGCTTTTTATTATCATACCCAATAAGTGAGCTCCCCTTTTATTTAAATGCAGGCCATCTTTGGCATATAAATTGCCCCATCAAGAAAATGCCCCCATGAGTCAATAATGAGAATTTCTTTCTCATGCACACCAGTTTTTTAATTGACAGTTCATCCTGTAGACTTCCTCATCGACCTGTCATTTGAGTCGCCCAGATTGATGATTCTGGGTGACTTCAATGCCTTGGTCGACGACGCACTCTCACAATTTGATAATTTCTTCCTCCAATTAATGTCTTCTTTGGGCCTTACACAGGTAGTTTCCACTGCTACGCATAAATCTGGACACTCTTTGGACTTAGTCTTCCTTCTAGGGATTGATGCATCCGACGTGGGCGTGGAACCAGTCACCTGGTCTGATCACTACACTGTGAGGTTCAATTTTTGCACCCCCTTAGAAGGCCATTCCCTGTGGAAATGGTCAGGTACCACCCATTATGGAATGTTACTTCACAAGGCCTAGCGGCAGTCCTTGGCCTATCATTCCCTGCGTTGGTAAGCGGTAATCCAGAGGCACTGGTGTTGGCCTATAATGAGGCCATCACGGTTGCCCTGGATTTTATTGCTCCTGTTCGTGAGTGCCCCCTATCCCTTCACCCCAGGTCCCCTTGGTTTGATGGGACTCTGAGGGAGATGCAGAGATGGGGCGAAGGTTAGAGCGTTGTTGGCGCAAGTCTGCCCTTGAAGCCGACCACTTTAGATTGATAGAACATTATGCTAGCTATCACTCTGCAATCACCCATAAGAAGGCAGAATTCCTGTCCAGGGAGATTGCAGTTGCTCAGAATTGACCAGCTCAGCTGTTTCGAACTGTAGACAGACTGTGCAACCCAGCCTGTCTGAAAGTTCGAAAAGCCTTTTTGCAAGTAGAATGCGACGAGCTCGCTCAGTACCTTGCAACTAAAGTGGCTGACATCAGGGCGGACTTGTGTCCGGCAACCTCTAAGGGTGATGTTGTAGGACCATGCAAGATCACAGTACCTCAATTCTCTTGGAGTTCCTTTTGTCGACCTGAGTTTGTGGATATTATGAGGAACATCCATAGTGTGCGTCCCATAAGCTGTGGTTTGGACCCTGGACCGACTTCCCTAATTTTGGGTTGTTCTGATGTCATTGGTCCAGTCCTGGTGCAAATAGTCTGGTGCTCCTTGGAGTCAGGTGAGTTTCCTAGCTCCCTGAAAGAGGCAGTGGTGACACCTCTCCTGAAGAAAGCTTCCTTGGACCCAGACTGTTTCTCAAACTACAGACCTATCTCTAACCTTCCCTTTATTGGGAAGGTTATTGAGAAGGTTGTGGCTGCCCAATTGGATGACCATTTAACCATCCATAGTATCTACGAATCCTTCCAGTCTGGTTTCCATAAAAGACATAGCACTGAGACTGCGCTGGTTCGGGTGCTTAATGATCCTCTGAGGGCGAGGGATCAGAAGAGACGTTCCATCCTGGTTCTCCTTGATCTCTCGTCAGCTTTTGACACTGTGGATCACATGGTGTTGTTAGCACGCCTGAGGCAAATCTGGGGAATGTCGGGAACCATTCTTCAATGGTTCACTTCATTCCTCACTCAGAGATCACAGAGTTGTGTCGGGGATTTTTTCCTCTGGCCCAATCTCTTTGTTGTGTGGAGTGCCTTAGGGTTCTGTGCTGTCACCCATGTTATTTGCAGTGTATATGCTGCCCCTCGGAAACATTGTAAGATGGTATGGGCTGAGGTTTCACTGCTATGCAGATGATACCCAGCTATACCTATCTTTTGCACCCGACCAGGATGGAGCTCTCTCAGTGTTTAACAACTGTCTGGGGGAAATCCAAGACTGGATGGATACTAGCTGGATAAAGTTGAACTCGGAGAAGACAGAGGTTCTGGTGGTGGATCCGGGTGGTCAGATTGAGAGGTCACATATTGGCACGCCTTCTGGAATTTTTCTTGGTGGTGTGTCACTTCCGACCTCTGAACGGGTGCGTAGCCTTGGGGTTATCCTAGACGACAGGCTGACTCTTCAATCTCAGGTGTCGTCCATCATCAGGACTTCCTTTTACCATCTTAGGAATATTGCCAGGGTTAGCCACCTTGTTCCGCCTGACTCTCTGCCAACGTTGGTCCACGCCTTTGTGTCCTTGCGCCTAGACTGCTGCAACACCCTTTACTTTGGGCTTTCTGGGGTAGAAATCCATTGCCTACAGCTGGTGCAGAATGCTGCAGCCCGGGTTTTGACTGGGATAAGTAGGTCCCGTCATATTACCCCGGTGCTGCGTGAACTGCACTGGCTTCCTATATGGTGGCGGATCACCTTTAAAGTTATCTTATTGACTTTCAAAGCCCTTCACGATCAGGGTCCATCCTATTTGAAAGACCTTCTGGTACCTTACTGCCCTGGCCGATCACTCCGCTTGGCCGACATGGGGTTGTTGGAGATTCCTAGAGTGAGTTTAAAGTCTTCAGGCAGCAGAGCATTTTCTCACGCTGCACCCACTCTTTGGAATTCTCTACCATGCCAGTTACGGGAGTGCACCTCCGTGGAGATTTTTAAGAAAGATTTGAAATCACATTTATGGAAAATGGCCTTCTTGGATAATTAAGTTAATTTTAGTATGATTGGAATTTTTTTATAATTTATTATGCTATTATGGTGTATTTTTATATATGTTTGAAGTTTTGTATTTGGAATCTGAATGTATGATTTTAAATTGTTCAGAGCCTTGACACATTGAAAGGTGCTATATAAATAAAATTATTATTATTATTATTATTAATGGTCTTAATTTTTTCATTATGTGCTTTCATGACTACAGCATATCCAAGATTGCCATCCTGCATCCCCTTTTTTCAAGTTTATTTTTCCTGCTACAACTGTTTCAAAACAAACACTCTTCTCATGATCATTTTCCAGTGTTGTTCATTCTCCATGTAGGGCAACAGTAGTATTCCTATTGGAATGACTTATTATTTTTAGTATTCTGGTTTTAATGTTCTCAATTTTTGCTCCCAGGAAGCAAATCACCAGTGTCGAGTTTATTGTTTGCACAGATACATAGAAACATAGAAGTTGATGGCAAATAAGAACCACAAGGCCCATCCAATCTATCCATACCTGTATCAAAGTCTCTTATAGTATAGTCTCCTATCACAATTGTTTAGGGGACATCTGCATGTATCATATGTACAGTAAAGCCCACCAGGATGAAGTGCAGTGCTACATAATTCTGCAGTAGAGTTACTGTAGCAAACAATGTAATTTCAATGGGAGTTAATCCCTTTTGTCATGCAGGAAACCTGTGACACTGTGCTTCATCCTGGCGGGCTTCACTCTATGTGTATATATGTGTATGTATATGTATATATATATATATATATATAGTAAAAAACAAAAACAAGGCACTGCATCAGCATGTGGTCTAAAAGCAAAACAAAATGGTTATATTATATTCTGCTTAAAGTTGGACCAGCATAACATTCTGTGGTGATTTGCATATGCAGCCCATGATGCTTTGCATTGTGGGGGCATGTGTGATTTTGTATTATATTAAATGCACGCTGAAAATAGAAAATAGAGTTAAAAAATCTATGTTTTGACCTTAGGTCTTCTGCAGGAAATATCTAAAAGAGAAAAAAAACAAAATTAGTGTAGAGGAGAGGTAAAATGGGAAATATATATATATATATATAGAGAGAGAGAGAGAAAGAAGAAAGGGCAGGCTCAGGGAGAAGAAGTGATAAATGGTAAGACTAAGAGAGAATCTGTGAAACAAAAAGGTGATGATGGGAAAGATAAAGCATAATAGGAGTGAAAGAGCTAGGGGAGTTCCCAGGTGGGGACTAATTAACAGGGCCTAGTAAAAAGGCTGAAAGGTGACAAATGTGTGGGAAGGAGACAGAGATGGAGACTTATGGTGAAAAAGAAAATAAATTAAATGAGTACAAAAACAAATAGACTTTAGGGGAAAAAAGGGATGGCTAAAAGATGTTAATGGAAAATAAGTCTATCATTTAAACCAGAGGGCTGCTGGGAGCTGAAGCAGATGATCAGTTTGGCTTCCATGTTTTTTCTATGGTCAGGATCCCAGAAGCCCTGCTGAAGGACACAAACAGAAAGGTCATTGACATTGTGGTCCCTGGAGATAAAGTGGGATATAATGGGTTTAGCAGTTTCACCATTCCTGACTGCTCTGTAATGTTCCCTGAAATGGTCAGCAAGACACCTACCAGTTTCTCTGATGTAAATAGCTGTACACTTCCTGCAAAGAATACAATACACCACATTAGTGGAGGTGCATGAGAACTCCTTGGTGATGTGAAAAACACCTGTAGGCCCCTGAATTTCAGTCACACTGGAAATAAATTAGCAGAAGTAGCAGCGAGTCCTGTTGCAAGGTTTGGTACCTGGGAGGGAGGAACTGTTAGGAGTAGGTAGGCTGCTTTTAACCAGGAAATTCTGCAGGTTAGGTGGCCGGTGGTAGGAGGGAATAGGTGGTTCTGTAAAGGAAGCACCAATCTTAGGGTCAGTTTGCAAAATGGGAAAGTTACTGGTGATGATCCTGTGAAGAGAAGGTGTGTTCTGATGGAAAGGAAGCACTTGTGGAATTTGCCATTGTTCTTGTGTGACAGTATCCTTCCTGCGGGGGTCAAGGTTATGGAGCATGTTACTGACCTGGGAGAGTGCTCTGTCCACTGTGCTTTTAGGGTATCCCCTGTTGATAAAAAACTATGAATTATTTGGGTCTGCTCAGTAAAATCATCCTCTTCGCTGCATAACCTGTGAAGTCTAAGAAACTGTGAATAAGGCAGGCCATTCTTGACATGTTTAGGATGGAAGGAGCTGTGGAGGAGGAAACTGTGAGAGTCAGTGGGTTTGTAATAAACTGATGTCTTCAGACCAGTGTTCTGTACTGACAGCTGGATATCCAGAAAAGGCAGTGTAGAGGAGGATACATCAACAGTGTATTGAAGGGAAGGATGGGCCGTGGTAAACTTGTCAAGGAAGACTTGGAGGGTCACCCTGGAACAGGAGGTGGCCCCCACACAGTCAACAATGTAGTGTTTGAGAGTTCAGGCACAGTCCCTATGAATGAGAGAAAAAAGTTCCTCCACCCAACCCACAAACAGATTAGCAAAGCTGGGACCCATCTTGGTACCCATGGCAACTCCACTGACCTGCTGAAAAAAACTGTTATTAAAAGAAAAAGCATTGAGTGTAAGAACCAGTTCTGCCAGACGAATTAGTGTGTGTGTGGGTGGCTGCTGGACTTCCCACTTATTCAAGAAATGCACAAATTACAGTTTCTTTCCAAATACTGCCACCTGGGTATTATTCCTAAAGGTTTCTCATTTTACCTCCCCTCTACACTAACTTTGTTTTTTTTCTCTATTAGATATCTCCTGAAGAAGACCTAAGGTCGAAACATAGATTTTTAACTCTATTTTCTATTTTCAGCGTGCATTTAATATAGCCATTTTGTTTTGCTACATATATATATATACATATATATATATATATATATATATATATATATATATATATATATATATATGCAAGATTATAAAACTGCCAGGAATAAGTGCATCTGGGCTATTCACATTGAAAAAAGCAAGCACCATACGGAACAGCTTGCTAACACTTGGGGTGACAGTAAGAACTTTACGAACAATATAAAAGACGTAACAGGCAAAGATGCTAAGGTTGCACCCACCATGCTAAATATTAATGCATCCCCCACCCTTGACCCATTGACCATAGCCAATGCTTTTAATAATGCATTCAATGACCTGGGCAGTGTCCTCCCACCAGACTTCTTCAAGGACATCACTGAAGACACTGAACAGTGGGCAGATGAATCTCTTCCTGCACCACGTCCTTTCTACTTCAAAGAGGTCCCACTGTATATGGTCAGGAAATACCTAATAAAAGTACTCAGAAAGTCAAGGCATAGTGGTGATTCCTTAGACTTCAAATTAGTTGCCCTTACCATTGAAGAAATACTGGCGCCCATTGCAAAGATTCTAAACCTCTCACTGAGACTGACACAAATCCCCCAAATCTGGAAGTCAGCCCTTGTTACCCCGTTCACAAAATTGGAAACCACACTATATACACAAACTATAGACCTATCTCTATTCTTCCACCTCTGTCTGAGGCACTTGAGTGCATACTTGTGGATCAGCTGGTGGAGTATATGGAAAAATACTCGATCCAGTGCCCTCAGCAGCATGGATTCAAAAAGTGACATAGCACTTCCACAGCACTGCTAGAATTCACTGTTTCATTCACCAATCTCTGGATCAAGGTAGATTGGTGGGTGCAGCCTTCATAGACCTCACAAAGGCCTTTGATACAGTTAAGCATGCTCTACTTCTCAGGCAACTGTCCTCAGTTGGCCTCTCAGCAGATACTGTGTCCTGGTTCAAAAGCTATCTAGTAGGTCACTCCCAATAGGTGAAGATTGCTAATGTGACCTCTGACTATCAACATGTCTGCTCTGGAGTACCACAGGGCTCCATACTGGGTTCACTTCTCTTTAGCATCTTTCTTAACAATCTCCCTGGCTCCTAACACCAACAGATCCTCCTCTATGATGCAGATGATGTGGTCATATACACCAGCAACACTGACCCTGAACCACTGGAACATCAACTTCAACTCAACTTTGAGGAAGTGAAGGACTGGTTCAGGAAATACAAGCTGATTCTGAACTATAAATAAATGAAAGTCATGTTGTTCAGCAGTGATCACAGCAAACACAGATCCAGTGCCCCAACCATCAGGAACTCCTCTGGCACCCTGCTTGAACAAATTCATCATTTCAAGTATCTAGGGGGGTAACCATGGATAGCTCACTATCATATGCCTAGAATGTTGAGAATGTTGCCAGGTCTGCCAGTATCAAGATAGGGTTACTCCATAGACATAAACACAATCTAATGCTGGAAGCACTTATACTAGCTATCTATAGCTCCACAGTATCCATTGTTGACTATGGTCTGGTTATCTATGGCTCAGCTTCCACCACTACCCTCTGCAGAATATCAGTGGCACTCAATAAAGCATGCTGACTTGTTGCTGGAGTAGAATACCATACCCACACATGTGAACTGTATGCGCAAACAGGTTGGCTTCAGCTAAATGGGAAGATTCACTATCAAACCTGCTTGTTAACTAAAAAAGGCACTTTGTGGGCTCCTGCCTTCTGGTGTTACAAACTTACTCAAACCATCTTGCAGCTCCCAGCACACGTGTAGCTCAGTTAACCAACTCTTCTCTGTCCCAAGATGCCAGATTACAAAAGGGCAACAGTCGTTTGCATATAGAGCACCACTATGCTTTAATGCGCTGCTCAGAGATATCTCTTTCTAACCAAAATTGGGACCATTTAAAGGCACTCTTCATCACCATCTTACAGCTAACAGTTCCTGTGACTGTTTCAACTGACATGACACTACCTCAGCAGTATTGACACATCCTTGTGTACCTACTTCTCCCCTTTTCTCTGTGAATGACCACTTTCACCCTAAAGGCTCTGCCTTATTTCCTGCCTCCTTCCCCGATCCTTCTTTCACCTCACCCCTCTTACCCTCCACCTTCTTTCCACTGTTTATCTTCACTTACCTGAACTTTTGTTCATCCAAGTCCAACTATAGCTACCTGAAAAGCACCTTGGGCCACCTCCTTTTATTAGGTTATTTTTGGTTTCCTATCAATTCATAGTTTTAATTTTAGTTGCAATATTAATGTCATAGTGTCATTTTAAATACTTTCTTGCCAATATTTTATGTAATACCATCAGTTGCATGTATGTCACCCTTCCCACTGATGTGGAACCTTTGTAAAAGAGCTGCTATGTGCTCAAAGGTATTATAATTTGAGAATGAATAAATAAAAATAAATAAATCATGTTTGAACAAGTGTTTTGACTCTCAGTTTCCTCATTTTTCAGTGGAGTGAACCTATTTTCTGTAGGTACTATTTGTGTGCCTTTTGTGTCAATGTGTTTTCTCATTCTATATTCATGTTTCAGTGAGACCATGCACCAGTAGACACATTTAAATCTTCCCTCTCCCTTTTTCTTTTCCATTTCTGTTGAGTGTGCCTTCAGCATTTTCACTCTGCCTTTTCCTTCACCCATTTTTTCTTTGTCACTAGTTTTACTTCTCATGAAATGTGTGTCTTTTTCTAAAGATTTTAAAAAGTTTTTAGTTTACTTATTTTAAGTATGTTTTTGAGTTCAGCCTTTACATTGACAAGTTCAGTCTGCAGTTCTAGGTATGCTTTACATTTATTACAGGTAAGCATATCATTTTGGTCATTTTGGGGCCTTTCATCATACATGAAGCAAATCGGGCATTTAATTATCGGCCCTTCACTGCATAGCAAGACCTAAATGTAACCAGTGGGGTCCGTGTTCTTTTTACAAATTGTAGACTGGTTGCAGTTAGAATGTTGCTGTTGCTTGAGAGGGGGTCTGGCCAGTCTCACATTCTATGGAACTGATGCCAGCAGATGTGCTTGCCTATGGCTCATGTTGCTACTGCACACCCTCACCAATGCTCATTGGTTGTCTGGCTTAAGTAGTGGTGAAAATGGAATTTCTGTCTCCCATAACTTCCAGTTTTGTGATTTTACAAAAGTTGGTTTTAGGTGAATAGCCTGGCTTTCCGGGCAATATTACACTACCAAACCTCCTCAGTGCCTGGAGTGCTATGTCTTCCAACTAGATTGTACTGGTTAGAGGCTGGTCCTCAGCTACCCAGTATGTTCCACTACTAGCTAACGAGAGAGAGAGAGAGAGAGAGAGATGAGGGGGATAGGTTTGTTTTTTTGGGGAGATATTTCTCATTTTTCCAGAGAACTTAAAACAAAGGTAGTCACAAGTATACAACACATGAAATAAAAACACTGACATAGTACTGCCAAGTACACACCCTGCAATAGACAAGGATGCTCACTGGGTGCCAGGCTTACGTAGTTGCAAAGCCAGAAATTTTGCCTCCTACAACTTCCAGTTTTGTGATTTTGCAGAAAGTATTTTTAGGTGACTAGATTGTCTTCCCTGGCAATATTACACTGCCAGAGACAGATGTTGAGGATACATAGCCCTCCTGAGCACCTAGAGTGCTATGTCTTTCAGCAAGATGGTTATGGCTAGATGAAGCTTCTCCAGCTACTCAGCATGCTCCACTACTAACCAACAAGGGAGAGAGACATAGAGGGGTATGATTTTTGGGGATATTTCATTTTTCAACAAGGTATAAAACAAAGGTAGTCACAAGCACACAGCTCACAAAATACAGATGCTGACAGACTACTGTAAATCACACACTCTGCAATAGACAAGCATGCTCACTGTGTGTCTAGTTTAAGTAGTGGCAAAACTGAAAGTTCCACATCTCACAGCTTCCAGTTTTGCAGTTTTAGGAAAGTTGTTTTTAGGTGAATAGTCTAGCTTTTCTTCCAATATTACACTACTAGAGACAGAATTTGAAGGTATATAGTCCTCCTTAGTGCTCTGACAGCTAACCTGTGGAAGCTATCCTTAATCTCCTCTAACTCATTACTGGCCAGCTCATTTGTTCTGAAGTGGGCAATCACATCTGACTCCTCCCCATGCATTTGGTTATGCCCACTATCCTGATATGTCACTCCCAACTACGGTCTCTGAGAGGCATCTGACTACCTTCCTCCTCCGCTCACCTTCACACATCACCCTCTCGGTATCCCTGACAACTTAATCCCTCACCACCAACACCTTTTTAGCAGTACCTTTTTCTGTATGCTCTCCCTTTCCTATGCATTGTCTTGTTGGCAGTTTTGGGAGATTAGCAGTTAAACAATGTATAGCCCCCCTAAGAAGATATTGGTTGTTCCCATCTGCAGACCCCACTCCAGTGTGTTGAGTAGCAGGCATATTTAATCCCATGCCACAACCAAATGTGAACTGAGTGTTGTAAATCTTTTACAGAATGGGCATGCACCATGTCAGTCTCCAAGCAGTGTCAGTGGTTTAGCAGGTAGCACACTCACCTCTGAGGCTGGGAGATCAGAAGGCTGTGGGTTTTCCTCATGCCAGGTTAAATCCCAATACTGACACTGTAGTACAGCATAAGGGGGTGCTGCACTCCTGAGGTACCTTCTTTCAGATGAGACATTAAACTGAGGTCTCATCTGCCCTTCCTGGTGGTAGTTCAGGTGGATGTTAAAGATTCCATGGCACTTTTCGAAAAGTGTAGTGGTATTTTTATTGAAAGTTTGGACTTCATTACAATCATAATACAAATAATCATGCAAGGAAAAAGAAAATTAAATAACATAAGAGAACTCAATCATGAAGAATAAAAGGAAACTTATCTTTAGAAACAAACTCATAGGTGATCATCAGAAAACAAAGGACTATATACAATGATATTGACAAGTTAGGATATCCATTCAGCACAGTTAATCCATAAATGTTTGACTTTTTTTGCAGAGATGCTTAGCATGTCCAGTTGGAATTTTTTTTTACCATTTTCTTTATATTAGTGAACAATTCTAGTGAGTTACCATTCTTTGTTGGAGAACCCATATACAGCAGGCCTGCCAAATAAAGTATCAAATAATGCCAAAAGTGACATATACAGTACTGTATCAAAATGGCATTTACTCCAGGACCCAGCATGGGGTCCATATACTACAGCTGGGTATGAAAGATTCAAAAAAAGAAGTTCCTTCCATTTAGGGGCAAGAAATACCCGCAAGCTCTTAACATAATGACACTCTGAAAATAAATGTTGTTGTTTTAAAAAACTTGCCTGCTGGAGTCCTTGAGGAAATACTTTCCCAAAATTTGCTTGTGCTTATTATTCCCTCTGACACTCAATCTGCCACAGTTAACTAGGCAGACACAATCCCAGACAAAGGGAATGGGTGGATTCTAGGATTATTAAGATACTTGAGAATCCATTGGACCTGAGTATCCTGGCAAAGTGGGAATACAACAGTTGTCTGGCATTCTGTTTGCAAAATAGCCTTACAGAAGGATTTCTTGACAGATGTCTGTAACTGAAGGGGGAGATGCCCAATTTTATAGCATTTTTAAGCTGTCCTGGCCATATTGGGGGGTCACTATGTTTCTGCCTAGTAACCTTGGCTTACCCAATTCCCATGAGAGAAGACATGGTTGTAGCCATGCATCCACCAGTGGTTTCCACCCCTTTGCTCCAGGTTTTAACGTGAAGCCAATATTATAGCACAAAAAAAATACTAAAATAGAACGCTACTAGGTGCACCATGTTAAGACCCCCCTTCCACAATAGTACAGTAAGTGAACTTCCTTTTGATTGGATTTAACCTGGATCCCCAGAAAGCTTGAAAAAACACTGTAAAGACTAGTTATAACATTCCGTGTGTTGGGTGGGGGGGATAAATATAGCAAAAATACAAAAAAATGGGGACCAGTAAGGTTTTAATCAGAACAGCTCCCTATTTCTTTGAGAGCTGCTGCTCCTTCTACCCACTAACCAATTTGTTAGCGTGAGCTACCCCCTTCTCCCAGTTTCGGAATGCAATGTCACCTGGTCCAAACTCTATACCTAAAACTAATATGGGGTCCTGTGAAACATTGATGCCTGCAATAAGGCCTGATGGGGGGCAAAGGGTGGATCCTAGGGTGACCCCTTTACTTTTCCCTATGTTTATTCTGGATCCAGGCATAGCTGAGAAAACCTGTAATGAGGCAGATAGATAAGCTACAGACCAGGTTGGGGCCAATGTTAGAACCAACTCATCTGTGTAAGCTAAAACTTTCACTGGTGGGGAATCTGGAGTGGCTGTGATCTCTTCTATGTCTCTGTTGGAGAGCAATATTTAGATCAGGATGTCAATTCCAAATACATAACGAAGGGGACTGAAGGGGCATCCCTGTTGAATACCACTGCAAATTCTGATTTTCCTTCCATACCAGCCGTTGACATTAGGCACAATAAGCACGCTTTGGTACATGACTTTAATCCAGGCTACAAATACATCAGGTATACCAAAGGCAGATAAGGTGGAAAACAAGAACTTATGTGCCAGCCTGTTGAATGCCTTTTCTTGGTCAAGCCCTATAACATAAACCTGCAAACCCTCTTGTTCCCCTTTAAAAAAAGAATTCTCTCAGTATTATTAAATTGCCCTGTTGCTTTCTATCAGGAATAGCACAGTTTTTTTTTTTTTTTTTGGGGATAATGAGATACTTTGAGACCTTCAATAATCTAGTCAAGAGAATTTTCCTCAGAATTTTAAGGTCAGCATTGAACAGGCTGAGTGACTGCCAGTTACCTATTTCATGTCTGGGACCCTGCTTATGTGGTAGAACCAAGATAGCTTCCTGCATGGATGCAGCATGCTTGGATGTGGCCAGCATGTGATTAAACAGTTTCTGTGCAATTCCTACCTATCAAACTACTCCTTGGGGCCCAAAATAAAATGCTTACTGTAGTCTGAGTCTACATCCCACCAGAATACCAAGGGATTGGTCTCTGTGTAGTCCTGGACTTTGTAAGATCCCAACCTCCCAGATCTGAGATCCTCCTCCTTGGTGATTTTAATATAAACTGGCTTGCACCTGATGTAGGAACCCACAAGGATGCTTTCTCTTCAGCTAACTTAACTCAGACGGTCAATTCCCCCACAAGGAAGAACTACAAGTCAGGTACCAGCACTCTCCTGGACTGGGTTCTTGCCAGCCACCCAACCCATATCAAAAATACCACTGTCCTCCCAGATTCCCTCAGCGACCATTCCCCTGTCATCTGCAACTGGTCAAATAAGTTTCGTAAGCCTCCTCCTAAAACCATTTCCAGCAGAGTCCTACCCCATAGCCAACTGACCCATCTCAAATCCTGTCTTAGTCACCAAGACTGGTCTCCCATATACAATGCACTGGATGCTGACTCTGCCCTTGCTTATTTCATCACCACATTCAACACTGCCTGTGACTCCTATGCCCCAGTAAAAAAGCACAAAGTCAAGAAACTCTCTAATCCCTGGCTCACGGCAGAGCTACTGACTCAGTTAAAATCAAGGGCCCACCTCTGAGCAACAGCTAGGGCCACAGGTGCTCAACTGGACATTCAAAACTACAAACAGACTTGCAACAGCTGCACAAAACAAATACAACTGATGAAGAGTTCCTACTACAAGGAAGCCCTCACCAACACCTGGGGAGATGGGAGAGCTTTTTGGGACAATATTAGGGAAGTCACAGGGAAGCAGCCCAAATCCTCCCCAACCCTACTGATGGTTGATGGAGTCACCACCCTTGACCTGAAGGCCATTGCCAATACTTTCAATGCAGCCTTCACTGACCTTAGTGCTGTTCTCTCCCAGGACTTTTTCTCCGAAACTGACTCCCCTGCTTCAAATTCCCTACCTACCACCTCAAATTATCTGCCATTCCACTTCAAAAACTCAAGGTGAATGATGTCTGCAAATACATAACAAAGGCTATCCCCAAGTCCAGAGCCAGTGGTGATTCACTGGACCTTAAACTGTTATCCCTCACCCTTGAAAAGGTATTGCGCCCGCTTACCAGAATCTTCAACCTCTCCCTCAGCCTCAGTCAATTCCCAAACAAATGGAAATCTGCTATTGTCACTCCAGTCTTTAAAAGCAGTAACAAGTCCATACAGCGGAACTACCAGCCGATCTCTATATTACCCCCCTCTCCAAGGCTCTTGAGCGCATTGTTGCTAACCAGCTTACAGACTACCTGGAAACATAGAAACATAGAAACATAGACTTTGACAGCAGATAAGGACCGCTAGGCCCATCTAGTCTGCCCATTTCCCTACCTACAGGATAGGCCGCAGATCCTAGTTAACCAACAGCCTATATCTTCCTGCCCCCCACAAGAATTGCCTTATGTCTCTCCCATGCATTCTTGAATTCTCCCACAGTTTTAGACCCCACAACTTCCTCAGGAAGGCTGTTCCATGCATCCACTACCCTCTCTGTGAAA
Organism: Neoceratodus forsteri; assembly: GCA_016271365.2. Classification (NCBI taxonomy): domain Eukaryota; kingdom Metazoa; phylum Chordata; order Ceratodontiformes; family Ceratodontidae; genus Neoceratodus; species Neoceratodus forsteri. The sequence goes on from CM057452.1 coordinate 390,095,298, forward strand.
TAATACTTCATCACATTGCCCCTGAACCACCCTCCTTCTATCTTTAAATTGTGTCCCCTTGTTCTTGCAAGTCTCTTTTTCTGAAAGATGCTACCCTCTTGGACTTTGTTGATTCCCTTGAGGTACTTGAAAGTTTCTATCATGTCCCCCCTCTCCCTTCTTTCCTCAAGGGAATACATGTTAAGCTCCTTTAGTCTCTCCTCATACGGCTTCTCTTGCAGACCCTGCACCATTTTAGTTGCCCTCCTCTGGACTGCCTCTATCCTGTCTATGTCCTTGCGGAGATGGGGTCTCCAGAACTGGACACAGTATTCCAGATGGGGTCTCACCAACTGTCTGTACAGAGGATAACAACTTCCTGTTTTCTGCTGCTGATGCCTCTCCTATACATCCCAGTATACCCCGGCCCTCCCTACTGCCTTCTCACATTGCTTGCTAACCTTAAGGTCATCTGATATGATTACCCCCAGGTCCCTTTCCTGTTTTGTTGTTGTTACTACCTCCTCACCCATTGTGTATTCTTCCCTGGGTTCTTGTTTCCCAGGTGCATTATTTTACTTTTGCATTGAATCCTAGCTGCCATACGTCTGACCATTCCTCCAACCTTGCCAAGTCCCTTTTCATCCTTTCCACGCCTCCTTGTGTATCAACCCTGTTGCAGATCTTTGTGTCATCTGCAAAAAGGCATACTTTTCCTTCCAGTCCCTCTGCAATGTCACTGATGAAGACATTAAAAAGGACTGGACCCAATACTGAACCCTGCGGTACCCCACTGGTAACCACCCTTTCTTCAGAGTGGACTCCATTTACACTGGACCTGGACAAATACAACATCCTATGTGCACAGCAATATGGGTTCAGGCAAGGGCACAGCACATCAACAGCCCTCCTGGAGTTCACTGGAGTCCTTCACAACTAGTTGGACAAAGGCCATCTAACTGGAGCTGTATTCATCGACTTGACTAAGGCATGTGACACTGTTCACCATGGGCTGCTTACCAAACAGCTGCTGAATGCTAGGCTCTCCCAGGACTCCACTACATGGTTTAATAGCTACCTGGACCAGTGCTCACAAAGAGTAAAAATCTCAGGAGTACTGTCCGACTCCAAACCTGTTCGCTCATGCATCCCTCAGGGATCCATACTGGGCCCACTACTTTTCAGCCTTTTCCTGAACTCCCTTCCGCTATTCTGCCCAGAACAAATTATCCCCTATGCCGATGATGCTGTACTTCTCACCCCCATAAGGACCCACAACCCTTACTTCACAACCTACAGCTTACTTTCTATGCTGTTGAAAATGGGTTCACAAAACATAAACTAGTTCTAAACCACAAAAAGACTAAATCTATGCTTTTATGCAGCTCACAAAACAAACACAGGAGATACTCCCTTGATATCATTACAAGCGCTGGTAATACCCTCGAACAAGTGTCATCTTTTAAATACCTTGGAATCTCACTTGACTCTTGCCTATCTTATGGGACTCACATTGATAGTGTTGCCAGAGTGGTAAACTCATGCATTGGAATTCTCTACCGAAATAGACAGCATCTTACCCAGGCAGCACTGAAGACTGCTATCCAGAGCTCTGTGGTCTCCATCATAGATTACGGCCTCATAATCTATGGCTCTGCCTCTACTACTGCCCTCAGGCACATAACGATCTCCCTAAACAAGGCCTGTCGACTGCTTACTGGATCCTACTGACTCACACATACATGCAAGCTTTACACTCAAACGGGATGGCTTCAACTCGCTAACTGCATAAAGTACCTTACCTGCTTGATGGTGATACAAACTACTTTGGGGATTACTCCACCTAGTGTCCAAGTCCTTCTGTGCCTAAACACTAATCCTCGTAACACCAGAGGGTCTGAACGTCAGCTTCTACAGGTCCCCGATTCCACACCACTCTGGGCCGAAGATCCTTTGCACACTGTGCACCCAGCTGGATGAATGCCCTCAGCACTCACATCACCTCCACCTCCTCACTGGGCATATTCAAATCAAGCCTCCATCATCATCTCACAGCCTCCAGCTCATGTGACTGCCACCCCTAACTTCCCCCTTCCCCACTAAGATCATCCTCCCCCCTCTGATGTTCTTTGACAATGACGTGAGCTGCTCTAGTCTCTTTTTTGGCTGCCACCCCCTATCCTGTCACCCTTCCTCCCAGATTTCTTCTAGGTTCCTGAAATGATTCCTTATATGTGTTATTCATGTATCCTATTTACTGTGATGCCATACCTGAACTGATGAATATGGTTGTATGCTGTCTTTAATGTTGTATGCCCTTGTTTAATATGTTTAACATGTATGTACTCTCCTGACATGGAACCTTTGTAAAAGAGCCTTGGCTCAAATGTAATTGTAATTCTAGATCTAAATAAACAAAAAAAAACAGGATAACCAGAGCTGGGACTATGTCAGAACTAACATTTTGTACAATTCTGACCACAGACCATTAGAACCAGGGGCTGTGTCTTTAGTCAGATGAGTAATGGCATGAGCCACCTCCTCAGTAGAGATGTCCTGAATTAAGTCTCTTGCATCTTCATCTGCAACCTAAGGCAGGCCCTGAGAATTTAAACAGTCCCTGGCATCAAAGTCTTGCGAAGTTCTCCTGAAAAAGTCCTCTATGGGATGTTCAACCACCTCCAAAATCTGTTAGGGAGTCTTAACGAAAGAAAAAGCCACTGTGGTTCCCAAAATAAGTGGCGGGGAAAGTCAGGGAGAAAAATATAGCATTCAGGAAGTATAAGGAAACACAGAAGGAAGTATAAGGCAACACAGAAGGAGCAGTACAGAGAGCTGTACCAGTTAAGGCAGAAGGAAGCAGGGAGGGAAGTCAGAATAGCAAAGACCCAAACTGAGGAAAAGATAGCCAACTCAGTTAAGAAGGGGGATAAAACCTTTTATAGATACATCAGTGAGCATAGAAAGACAAAGGGAGGGATAGTGAGGCTGAACAGAATGAACAGCGGGTGGGCAGAGGGGGACACTGAAAAAGCAGGGATACTGAACGAATATTTCTGCTCAGTATTCACAAAAGAGGAGGGGGAGGTGCCAAATCCAATTAACAGAAACACTCTTGATAGGAGGGTGGATCCCAGTCCTTTCACAGAAGAAAGGGTTCTGAAAGAACTCCTAAAACTGAAGGTGGACAAAGCAATGGGGCCTGATGGAATTCACCCCAGAATTCTAAAAGAATTAAGGGCAGAACTAGTGAAACCACTGGCTACCCTTTTTAACAAATCATGGGAGGATGATGCAGTACATGAGGACTGGAGGAAGGCAGATGTGATTCCTCTTCACAAAAGAGGGACCAAGACAGAGGCAGGAAACTACAGAGCTGTCGATTTGACCTCTGTGGTAGGGAAAGTGATGGAATCACTTCTGAAGGAAAGAATTGTTGAGTACCTAGAGGCCAGTGGGGCACAGGACCCAAAGTAGCATGGGTTCACAGTGGGAAGGTCATGTCAGACGGATCTAATTGATTTCTTTGACTGGGTGACCAAAGTAGTAGACCAGGGAGGGGCTGTGGACATGGCCTACTTAGACTTTGGCAAGGCATTTGACACAGTCTCACATGAAAGATTAATAGTCAAATTAACCATCTTGGGAGTGGGTCCCAGGGTGGTAGCCTGGGTAAAACATTGGCTGGACAGCAGGACACAGAATGTAATTGTAAATGGAGTCCACTCTGAAGAAAGAGGGGTTACTAGTTGGGTACCGCAGGGTTCAGTACTGGGTGCAGTCCTTTTTAATGTCTTTATAAGTGACATTGCAGAGGGACTGGAAGGAAAAGTATTCCTCTTTGCAGATGACACAAAGATCTGCAACTGGGATGATACACAAGGAGGCATGGAAAGGATGAGAAGGAACTTGGCAAGGTTGGAGGAATGGTCAGAAGTGTGGCAGCTAGGATTCAATGCAAAGAAGTGCAAAATAATGCACCTGGGAAACAAAAACCCAGGGGAAGATTACACAATGGGGGGGAGGTAGTAACAACAACAAAAAAGGAAAGGGACCTGGGGTAATTATCTCAGATGACCTTAAGGTTAAAAAGCAATGTGAGAAGGTGGTAGGGAGGGCTGGGGGTATACTGGAATACATAGGGAGAGACATCACCAGCAGTAAACAGGAAGTTGTTATCCCTCTGTACAGACAGTTGGTGAGACCCCATCTGGAGTACTGCATCCAGTTCTGGAGACCCCATCTCTGCAAGGACATAGGCAGGATATAGGCAGTCCAGAGGAGCACAACTAAAATGGTGCAGGGTCTGCAAGAGAAGTCATATGAGGAGAGACTAAAGGAGCTTAATATGTATACCCTTGAGGAAAGGAGGGAGGGGGTACATGATATAAATGTATAAATTCCTCAGTGGACTCAAGAAAGTCCAAGAGGGTAGCATCTTTCAGAAAAAGAGACATGCAAGAACAAGGAGACACAATTTAAAGATAGAGGGGGGGCAGTTCAGGGGCAATGTGAGGAAGTATTTTTTCACAGAGAGGGTAGTGGATACATGGAACAGCCTTCCTGAGGACATTGTGGGGTCTAAAACTGGGGGAGAATTCAAGATTGCATGGGACAGACATAAGACAATTCTTGTGGGGGTGGTAGGAAGAAATAGACTGTTGGTTAACTAGGATCTACGGCTTATCCTCTAGGTAGGGAAATGGGCAGACTAGGTGGGCCAAGCAGTCCTTATCTGCTGTCAAAGTCTATGTTTCTATGGTAACTGTTTGCCCCATGGGGGTATGAAGTTCCGTGATCTCTCTATTGTCTATCCTGGCCTCGCATTCTTTATAGGGATCCAAGGACCCCTTCTGCACTGCGTGCCAAATATGAGTTCCTGATAAAGAGATTTGTCATGGTTATACTGTATGTCAGCCATTTTTTTATTATAGTACTGATTTGGGGACTATAGTCAAAGTGCATCAGTTCAGTTTGTGAAATTAGGTGTTGCAACTGGTGTCGTAACTGTAAGTAGTGTAAATAGTCCTTGTTGGCTATATAACTGGCCCTGTCACTAAAGCAGTAGGTAAGGCTAGGGGGATGTTAAGGTGTATTAGTAGGGGTATCACAAGTCAGAAGAGGGAGGTAATAATCCCTCTTTACAAGGCACTGGTTAGGCCCCATCTGGCGTACTGCGTGCCATACTGGAGGCCACACCTTCACAAGGACATTAACCAAATTGAGGCAGTCCAGAGAAGGGCAACCAAAATGGTGCAGGGACTGCATCAGAAAACATATGAGGACAGGTCAATGGAGCTCAATGTGTATACACAAGAGCAAAGGAGGGAGAGAGGTGATATGATCGAAACATTCAAACACCTTAAGGGTATTAACAAGGTGAAAGAGTCTAACATGTTTCAATATAAGAAAAATTGCAGGACAAGAGGACACAGCATGAAATTAGAGGGAGGCTGATTAAGGGGTAATGTGAGGAAGTTCTTTTTCACAGAAAGGGTGGTGGATGTATGGAACAGCCTACCTCAGGAAGTGGTGGATATGAACACAGTGCAGGGCTTCAAACAGGCATGGGATAGGCATAAGGGAGCAATACAGATGAGTATGAACAGATAAGTCATTGACAGAGCAAAGGCCGATGGGACATTTATAAGGTAGAAAAAGAAATAGGCAGACTGAATGGGCCTTGCAGTCCTTATCTGCTGTCAACTTCTATGTTTCTATGTTTTGAAATAAAACTTGCCAGAACTTTATAGTGTCCTCCCACTATTTAGAGATGTCATCATAGCATTCAACTACTGAGAGCTGAGCTGCCCAGTCCTTTCTCCACATGTGTTGTACTTTCAGGTCATCTAACAGAGACTCATTAAGTCTCCATTTGGTTTTCCTGCAACATGCTGCAGAATCCCATGTAACCTGTATCTTGATAGCTACATGGTCTGAAAATTCACTAGGTAAATTATTGATATTCAAAATTCTCTATATTGGGGATATAAAGATAACATCTATACAAATTTTAAGGGGTCCTTGAAAATAGATGAATCCCTCTGTGGGGTGAGCTTTCTGGTAGGCATCAACCAGGCCTGCAGTATTTATTTATTTATTGAATTTTGATGACCGGGTAGGCCCACTGGGCCTCGGAGGTCCCTTTTTCAGGGGCGACCCGGGGGTTAAAATTACATACAGGTAAGCAGATCAGTACACACGGGTAAATACCATATTGTTTGACAATAAAAGACTTCATGGGGTTACAAGCAGATAGGTGGTGGAGGAACATACAGGCAATAGGACATTAGGAGTTAGACATAAAGAAAACATTTTTCATACAAATATCATGTAGAAATAGGGAGTGCTCAAGATATAGGCAAGAAGTTGCTAAAGAAACAAGGGGCCATAGAATCACAAAATAATTTTAAAGTCTGTAGACCCCTACCTGTTTGTTTCTGGCCACAGTTAAAGTCACCCAACCAAACCAAGATGTGTGAGGTGTGTAGGAAAGGCTAAATTTCTCTGAATAAAGCCACCCTCTGAGATTTTGTCTGGGTGTATAGGTAGCTATCAGATGGAACTTTTCAGAGGAGACAGAAATATCTAAAAGTAGGGCCCTTCCAGTGGATGAATATCTACTAGCCTAGAGACTTTAAGAGGTTTATTCAGGAGAATGCTGACCCCATCACAGGTGTCTTTGCCAATGGACCAAAATGAGGGGCACAGGATCCATGTTTTAGTGGCCTGTTGAAGCTCAAAATGGGTTTTGAGGCATGTATCCTGAATGCAAAGAATGTCAGTATTGTGTCTTTGTAGTGAAAACAGAGCCCCTACACACTTTTGTTCACTCTTGATACTGTTGATGTTCCACATGGATATTGTGAGGATATGCATCTGGAACTGATATAGAAAAATCAGGATCATAAAGCAGTGGGGATCAAAAAACTACAGCATTTTAGAGGTCCGTCTCTGCCTAGTTCTTTTGACTATTGAATCCTCCCCCCCCCCCAAGTATCTGTAGTGGAGGCAATAGAGGAGGCATCAGTGCCTTCTTCATCAGAATCCATTTCTGCCCCTTCAGAGTTAAGAGCTGCATATTTGTTCCCTGTCTTCCTGGAGTGTGAGTCTGAATCATGCTTAGCCCTAGCCTCTTCAGATCTTTTGGGTACAGACTTTACCAATCTGGTTCTCTTCTTCTGAGTTACTAATTTGAAAGGTCTGTCTTTCCCTGCAGGTGGGGGGGGGGCATTTAAGAGACAATAGTTCCTTCCTTTTTCACTTACTGGAAGGGTGGCTCCTTCATCCAAAGCTGTAGTGTTCTGAACAGGGGTTGTTAGCTCTGCCTCCATAGGCTGGAGGTTGGGGACTTGTGGCTCAGGGGGGACCTGTACTGGGGGGGCTTTCTGTGCTGTCAGGGTGTTGTTTGCCAACCTTAAACTTTGCTCAGCCACTCTTTTTGCTTGCTGTTGCTGGGCAACACTGATCAGACCTTCGTGGGAGGGACAGTCCTCCCTGTTGTGAGAGGCCCACGGGCAGCACCCATATGCATTTAAATAGATTTAAATATAAAGAGGCTACATGTCCATACTCCAAGCAATGGCTACAGCGGGAGGTGTTACAAACTGAGCTAAGATGGGAACAGGACCCACATTTAAAGCATGAATGTAGTTGCCCTATATAAAATATAAAGCATCGGTCTTTACCTAAAAAGAAAGAGCTAGGGAGGTGGACTGGCCCAGAGTTGGTGGAATACAGTTTTACATGGACCCTCCAGCCCCAATCCCAAATCTGCTCATTATCCAGGGTTGGGGTAGGTCTCCCTAAAATCTCACAGCTCTTCCTTATCCAGAAGAGGATACCCTCAATGTTTACCCCTTTATTTTTGAACATGACTGTAATGTTCTTGACCAGAGACTTCGCCAGAGGAACAGCCTAGAAGAGGATCCAGACAGGCTGTTCCTTAATGCCTGGTACTCTGCCCAAAAGCGATTTAAACTAGACACATTTTTAAAACTAATGTCATAGTTGGAATTACCCAGGCTAATGAGGGTGAAAATCTCCAATGAGAGAAACTTCATAAAGCCTTTCAGTAACACTGTGGTAATATGTATTCTGTCAGGGGGAGCTCTAAACCACTTTTATATAATAACCTGACAGTGTTACATCTAGGAGCTGGTTCTCCCTTGTTAGAAAACAAGTCAGAGAGTTTAAACATTGGGTCTAACCCTGTCCTACCTTGTGAGTCTTGCTGTACTTCTTCAGAGGGGCCTAACGTTACAGGCTCCTCTTCTACCTGGGTGCTATTAGGGAGAGCTTTCACAGAGGGGGCGCCATCTAAAACATTATCAATCACAGATAAAACAGTCATGTGTAACAGTAACATTAGTAACAGGAATATTACCCCATAGTGAGTTGGAGCTTGGACTAGTTACAGAGGTGGTGTCCACAGTACTTGGTGCAGCAGAAGTCAGTTGTTGGTAAAAGGTATCCAAAGGGTCCTGGGTCCATTGACTGGAGGACCCCTGAATCTAGCCTGCATCCTCCAAGGCATGGACAGGGGACCAGTTCCCTTCCCCAATGTCAGTGTTCTGTGGAGCTTAAGATTGAATAGTTTTTGATGGGGCCTCGGGGAGAGGCTTGCTCCATCAAGCAAAGTTCTGTTTCTCAGGGAAGGAAAAAACAGTTTCTGAAGGGCTGCCATGCACTGGTCCTGTAGAGGAGGTAGCTGATTTATTGTTCATGATGCAGGCCTGTCATCCAGGTTCCCAAATACTGTTTAGCAGCTTTTTTGTTTTGAGGTGGAGTAGAAGAAACCGGGGAAGGTGGTTGTTGGCACATGACTTCTGAGTCATTTTCTCTGCCGGCTATGATGTGCACATCACCCGGTTCAAGCACTGCTGTGTCTTTAACAATAGTATCTGTTTCTGGAGTGGCAGGCTTTGATGCCTGCGTGTTGTCTGTAGGCTGACTCATTCTGCTTTTGACAGCTGGTGCAAAGGTTTTGACAGTTGTCTGCCTGGAAAGCATCACCAGTTTGGCTTCCAGTTCTTTTACCTTCCTTAAACATTTATTTTTTTCAGACTGTAAAAACAGCAAGCAGTTTGTGCATTGCTCTATGCAACCACACCCTTCAAAACTTTAGTGGACTGTTGATTCAATACCTTTGTGTTTTGATCAGGAAAGACTTCTTCCTGAATGTCCTCAGAGGAAAAGAAACCATCAGTAGCTGTGTCATCTTCCGAAAATTCTGCAGCAGCCATTACCAAGTTGACAGCCTCTTGAGTTGTGAGATCAGGAGAGGAGGCCTTCTCCCCTGCCTCAGTGACATCCATCTTGTCCACAGGTTCCTCCGAAGTGGCCATCTTGGAAAAGATGGCCAGGGATTCCCCCTACAGACAGAGTAGAGGAATTGCCCCGGTGCCCTGGCCAAATTTCCTCCCATTCACTAAAAATATCACCAACAGCTTAATCTGGTTCAAGGTCAGTTGGCATTCATCTGTATCCCCCTCTCCCGGTTCATACCGGAAAATAGGCAGAATTTGTCTACTGCACTTACCTGGTCAACAAAAACTAAATAAATAAATGTCTCTAGAGCATCAACCAAAGGATAACCACTCCATATTCCCCGCCTACTCCTGAACAGCATACTTAATGTTTGCATCTAAACTTTAAATAGAGGAACTTTCCTGACACATTTTATTAGTGATCCTTCCCTATCCTTCCACCATTCTTTATTTTAGTCTTATTTCTAAAGTAATCACTCTAAAACTTCAGTTAAAACCAATGGTAGAACCTACAGTACCCCAGATATGGATTTACTGCTAACCCAGCTTGCATTGACTTGTATCATCCTTACAAACTCCAGTGAGGGTAGTTATAAAAATACACCTTAGTTAGTCCCATGACTGGGACATAAACATACCAGGATACACTATCTACAGGAGGGACAGGGAGGGTAAAAGAGGGGGAGGAGTAGTTCTTTACATAAGGGAAGGAATAAAAGCAACAGAACAAAAGGGTAAACAGGGAGGAGAAGAAGCACTGTGGGTAAATTTGGAGACAGGCAATGGCACCACAATCCGCACAGGGGTTGTATACAGACCCCCTTCTCAGGGGAGGAAATGGACAAGGAAATGATAGAAAGTATACTTAGAATGGCAGAAAAAGGGAGATATTGCTGATGGGTGATCTGAATATGCCAGATGTTAACTGGAGTGCAGTTGCAGCAGCCACTTGAAGAGTGCAGTTATTCTAGATGCCCACAGGGGCATGCCTTAGACAACTAGTACTGAGCCCACTCGAGAGGGAGCAATATTAGACTTGATTCTCTCAAATGGAGATGGAGAGAGATCACAGATGTAGAAGTGGGTAGCCATCTGGGAACTAGTGACCATCGAACAGTATAGTTCACAATAAACAGCAATAGAGTCAAGCCATACAAAACAAAAGTACTGGACTTTAGGAGGGCTGACTTTGCCAAAAATGGGTGAGTGCCTAAGGAATGCACTAGCAAATGGGCAGGAAGGAGGGTGGAAGAACAATGGGGAATAATAAAACTGCCATCACAGAGGTAACAAGCCTTTGTGTGAAGCAAATAAACAAAACAAACGATGTAAGAAACCACTATGGTTCTCAAAGGAAGTGGCAGTGAAAGTTCAAGAGAAAAGAAAGCATTCAGGGAAGTACAAGGAATCGTAGAAGGAGCAGGACAGAGAACTGTATCAGTAAAGCAAAGGAGGCTGGGAAGGCAGTCAGAACAGCAAAGGCCCAAACCGAGGAAAAGATGGCCAACTCAGTAAAGAAGGGGATAAAACCTTTATAGGTACATCAGGGAGTGAAGGAAGACCAAGGGAGGATAGTGAGGCTTAAAAAGGGAGGGAGGGTGGTTAGAGGAGACTGTGAAAAGGCAGAGATACTAAACAAATATTTTTGCTCAGTATTTACAAATGAAGAGGGAGGTACATAAAACAAACAGTAGAAACACTCTGGATACAGAAGTTGATACCAGCCCATCTACAGAAGAAAGGGTTCTGAAAGAACTCTTAAAACTAAAAGGTGGACAAAGCAATGGAGCCTGATGGGATTCATCCCAGAATTTAAAAGAGCTAAGGGTAGAACTAGTGACACCACTGACTACCCTTTTAACAAATCATGGGAGGATGGGGTGGTACCCGAGGACTGGAGGAGGGCAGATGTGATTCCCTTCACAAAAGTGGGAGCAAGGCAGAAGCAGAAAACTACAGACCTGTTAGTTTAACCTCAGTGATAGGAAAAATGATGGAATCACTTCAAAGGAAAGAATTGTCAGTATCTAGAGGCCAGGGGGCACAGGACCCTAGGCAGCATGGATTCACAGTGGGAAGGTCATGCCAGATGAATCTGATAGATTTCTTTGACTGGGTGACCAAAGTAGTAGATCAGGGAGGGGCTGGACATGGCCTACCCAGACTTTAGCAAGGCATTTGACACAGTCCCACAAAAGGTTAATATACAAGTTAGCCAGCCTGGGAGTGGGTCCCAAGATGACAGCCTGGGTAAAGAATTGGCTGGAGAATAGGACACAGACAGTAATAGTAAATGGAGTCCACTCAGAAGAAAGGAGGGTTACTAGTGGGTGTACCACAGGGTTCAGATAAGATCAGTCCTCTTCAATGTCTTTATAAGGACATTGCAGAAGGACTGGAAGGAAAAGTATGTCTCTTTGCAGATGACACAAAGATCTGCAACAGAGTTGATGCACAGGTGGGTGGAAAGGATAAGAAGGGACTTGGCAAGGTTAGAGGAATGGTTAAATGTATGGCAGCTTAGATTCAATGCTAAGAAGTACAAGGTAATGCACCTGGGAAACAAAAACCCAGGGGAAGAGTACACAATGGGGGGTGAGATACTAACAACAACAAAAATGGAAAGGGACCTGGGGGTAGTCATATCAGATGACTTAAAGGTGGACAAGCAATGTGAGAGGGCAGCATGGAGGGCTGGGGGGATACTGTGATGCATAGGGAGAGGCATCACCAGTAGAAAACAGGAAGTTATTATCCATCTGTAAAGACAGCTGGTGAGACCCCATCTGGAGTACTGTGTGCAGTTCTGGAGACCCAATCTCCGCAAAGACATAGACAGGATGGAAGCTGTCCAGAGGAGGGCAACCAAAATGGTGCAGGGTCTGCACCAGAAGACATATGAAGAGAGACTAAAGGAGCTTAATATGTATAGCCTTGAGGAAAGGAGGGAGAGGGGGGACATGACAGAAACGTTCAAGTACCTCAAGGGAATCAACAAAGTCCAAGAGGGTAGCATCTTTCAAAAAGAGGTGTGCAAGAACAAGAGGCACAATTTGAAGATGGGGGCGGCTCAGAGGTAATTTATGAAGTATTTTTTCACAGAGAGGGTTGTGGATGCATGGAAACGGCCTCTGGAGGAGGTTGTGGAGTCAAAAACAGTGGTGGAATTCAAGCATGCATGGGACAGTCATAAGGCAATTCTAGGGGGTGGGGGTAGGAAGAAGTAGGCTGCTGGTTAACTAGGATCTGCAGCTTATCCAATAGGTAGGGAAATGGGCAGACTGGGTGGGCCAAGCGGTCCTTATCTGCCGTCAAATTCTATGTTTCTATGACAGAAAGCCCCCTCAACAGCTCACACTATGGTGCTTGGTCCAAGAACAAACAAAGCAAACAGAAAATGATCAGCATTCAGAAGCTGCCAAAATACAAGATTTATTATACGATAAAGTGTTATTTAGTGCAGACCCATAGTAAATCAGATGTTAACACCCTATGTGCATTCAGAATCATGGGCTCCTTCCTCCATGGGTGGAAAGAGGTAAGCTTACAGAGTCCCGTGTGTAACTGAAAACAATCTGCAGACACCACTGCAGAGGCAGCTTCCCTTCTACTTCATAGCCTGACTATTCTGGGGTCCTGAACTTTCTGGGGTCACTGGTTCCTCAGTATTTAAATCTATGCTACAACATACCTATTGGTTGGCTGTTTTCACATGACCTGCCCCTCTGCTAATGGTGCTGAGGCTGGCAGTCAAGTATCCTGCCCCTCAACCTCCGTAGTGCCAGCCACCCATTTCTCCCCTCCCTTCAGTACCCACCCAGCAGTCTCAAACTCACTCTGTTTTACTTTTTTGTAACTCAAAGATACCAGCACACTTCTTTGTACCCCCATGGCATAGTAATTGTTTTCTCCATAAAATAAAATAAAAATTACTAATTAAAGTCTTTCAATCCATGTTACATCTATGCTATTGACCATCTATAGCCATGTGATCTGTCCCTCAGCTAATGGGTTCGGCAGCTTCGTATTCCACCTCTTAGCCTTCCATAATGCAAGCCACCTGCTTCTTCCCTCCTTTTGATAACCACCCAGCACAGTTCCAAACTTACTTTTTTTTTAAGTCAATAATATCAGCTTACTGCTTTGTTCCCCACTACAGCACAGCAGCTATTTTCTCTGTAAAACCAAAAATGTTGTTTAATGCACATTAAATGGAAGTACTGACAATGCCACAAATTTTTGTAAATTTATGGGGACTACCGCCCTGAGTAAATAGCATGGGCCACAAAACATTGGCTCGATATGTGACCAGTGAGTGTATATATCAGTTATGAAATGTTCTAGGCCACCTGATGGCTCAATGGTAGGGTATTGTGCTTCCATGTTGGTGAACTTAATTCAGGAGCAAACTCAGGAGCCACAAGGTGCCATACAGTGCTAGGAGACAACGCTGCTGAAGGCAGTATGCTTTCATGCCACAGCAGCTCCTGCTGGTGGGACAGAGAGCCCACTGTCCCAGCAGGAGCATGCTGTGAGCAGCTGAGCCATCATCTCTCACTCGCGCTTTGTATGCTGCCTATGGCTAAGGGAGTAAAAGATGAAGGAATAATGTCAGGTCATGGCATGATGAAGGCCACCCGTCCCCCCACAGCCTCCACATCACTGACTTTGCTTCCCCCTTCATCAAATCTGGGCCATGGAAGGCTTTTGAAGCCTCAGAGACAGAGGAGAAGGAGGAAGTCCCTGCAGAAATACGGGAGTTTGATTTGATGGTGGTGCATAAGTACTCAGAGATGGTGCGTGATAGTGCTGTGGGACAGTCTGAAGGGGGCAGACCACCAGGAGGAGGATAAACACAGAGTGAAAAAAATAAAGCAATGTTCTATCTAACTGTGTGACCGAGTGGCATCTCATTTTGAGTTTATCTGACTAGAAGTTCTCTCCGACTATGGCCTCTTCCCCATAACTATCCTACATTTGCCTACATTTCAAGGAGAACTGAGTCACCTGGAAGCCTTTGGACTGTCAAATTTGATGTCATAGTCCAACCATTTGCCCAGGTATTGAGAGAGAGATAGGTCAGCAAAAGTGGTGATGTGAAAACCATAAATATGTTTAATTTTAGTTTAGCACTGGTTTGGGTGCCAATTGTCATAATATTTATTTTCCTATTATTTTCTAGAAGATCAAAAATGCTTGAAATGTTGTGAAATCTGATTGCTAGCTGCACATGATGGGCCCAGTGCAAGCCAGAAAAAGTGTGTACCTGGCCTCATAGCTGCACACCACGTACCCAGACCTAAAGCAGTGTACAGGGCTAGCATTCGCTATCCTTTGGCAGTTCCTCCCCTTATGCCTATAGCAGCATGATGAGGAAGGGGGCAACCTGGAGGTAGGGTTGGCCAGATTATTAACCTTCCAGTCAGAAGCTCAGTCCAGCTCTGTTGTGCATCCGTATGGCCTGAGGAAGAACTTGTATATGTATGAAGTGCCAGAGTTTTAGTCCTGTGGCTAGGAAGTCACAATAAACCACTTAGCATTACTTTGGCAGTTTTGCCTTCATTAATTCTGCACGGTGTGTTTTCTAGGTGCTGCACCTCTTTTCCTGCTGGACCTGCCACCAGTGTTTTTTTTTTCTGGTGATAGAGTTGGCCAGAACACCAGCCTTTCAGTCAGAAGCTCAGTCCAGCCCTGCAGTGTAACCTTTGCTACATGGATCATAAGAATTACCTGTTCCTTTCATTCCCTACCAGTCCTTCTCTGGGTTCTCTGTGCTCACTAGGCATCCCTATATTGGAGTACTCATCTATTTTTTTTCTCTGGGCAGGCACCTAAAGGTATATTTCTGAGGTTGTATTGTGTATCTTTTTTGTATGTCTGTTTCTACAAATTTGTAAATTGCTACACTGTGGATTCTTACAGTGAACTCGTGATTGTGCATATGCATTGTAAATAATTGCATTTTTCTTGTCTCTTTCGAGTCAAAACAGAAGTGGAAGGAACAGGCAGCGGACTCCCTCACAAAGTCTCATATGGTGAAGCGCTGGGGTACCTGTCACTAGACAGCAACTTCTTGGTGTGCTTAACCACGTTGACACAATAAATGAAAAATTATTTTCCTCGAAAAACTTTGGGGAGTTTGTCTTCACTGGAGTAGCCTACAAGCCGCTCCTGGCTCTGGAGTGCAAGTGAATTATTAGGTTTTGTTACAAGCAGTAGATAACCTGCTCAAATGCAATTTTCTGCAAATGTCATCTGGGCAACCACAGCATAACTTGGATGGCCACTACCTTTATTCAACTCATTGGCCATTGTGCAGATACCACATAGGCAGGGATCACAGGGCATTGTGATAACAATTGTTTTTGGTTACATTATAGAGCTGCTTCTTTTTGTATGAAATGTACTTTTCAGGGTTTTAAATAATTGATTAGCACTTTTTTTCTTGGGACGATGCTAACTGTACAGAAAGTATTTATATAGGTTTTCTAGAAGTGTTATACTTGTTAAATACAGTGAGGCAAGTGCTATGCATTTTCACAATGTTTTAGTACTTTTATGAGCAAAATGCTAATCAATTTTTGGAGTTAAATAAAACCCTGCTTTTACCCATTATGTCTTTTAATCTCTTTTATATATATATATATATATATATTTTTTTTTATTTATTTAGTTTTTGTTTACTGGGTAGGTACACTAGACAAGTTGTATGCCTATTTTTAGGAACGACCCGGGAGAGTACAACAAGGAATACAGATACATCAGAACATAACAGCGAGTAGAGCAAATACATTGAGTCACAAAATACATTGAGTCACAAAAAACAGTCTAGCATAGAATGATCTACTGTGGCAGAAATTGTTAATATACATATGAACAACAATATATAGTCTAGAACATACAGTGGCACAGGCGAATGCCTTGGTGAGCATAAGATCATAAGAAATGATCAAGAGAACATTAGCAGGTCCTCAAAACAGTTAGGTTCCAAGTATGAGGCCAAGTGTGAGTCCAGTGCATGGGACATTAGGCTAAGGAGGCTTGGGACACTCGCATGCTGAGGCCAGCTTCAGATGCCCCCACAGGGACTTCTGGAGGCACTGGTTGGAGGAGACAGAGCGAACATAGTCAGAAAAAGAGTTCCAGAGCCTGGGAGCATGTGCAACGCAGTCCCTATCCCCATAAGGGTTTGGGTGAAGGGTACTTTTAGCACCCCAGGACCCTGGGACCTGAGAGAGTAGGAGGAGGGGTCAGGAGGTGAGAGAAGCTGTGCCAGTCCCGGAGGGGTGCCAGTTCTGATCACTTTACCCATGAAGCATCCCAGCCTGAAGTTCAGGTGATTTGCCAGGGAAAGCCAACCTAGTTTTTCATAAAGCTCACAGTGATGGGTGAGACGAGGGGCTGCCAGGGCAAAGCGGCAAATATTATTATACGTCGTATGCCACTGAGTAAGAAGAGCCTTGGAAGTGCAGACAAATTGGTGAAGGCCATAGCTGAGGGAGGGAAGCAGTACACCTCTAGCAAGTGCCAGATGAGCAGTAGGTGTCAGATTATTCTTGGCCTTGTAGGCCAGACCCAATTTACAGTTCACAGTTCTACAGACATTTAGGATGTGACTCCCTAGGTCCAGTTGGGTGTCAAGTGTCACCCCGAGGTATTTGATGGAGTCCACAGTTAGGAAGGGAGCACCATCCACACAATAGATGCGCAGAGTAGCTGGAGAGGCTTTTATCTTGACTGATGACCCAAACAGCATAGCCTGCATTTTTTTCAGGTTGAGGACCAGCTTGTGATTGGTTAACCAAGATTGAATGTTCTTAAAGTCCTCAGTCAAGTGGTGGTCAAGAGTTGCAATGTCCCGGGAGTGAGCCAGGATAACCAGATCATCTGCATAAAGGGTGGCACTAGTTTGTTACTGTGGCTGGGAGATGGTTAACAAAGAGGGAGGAGAGAAGGGTCCCAAGACCGAACCCTGAGGGACACCTGAGGTCACCGGTGAGGGATCAGAGAGGACCTTGTTGAATTTGGTCAGCTGTACTCTGCCCTGAAAGTAGCTGGTTAGCCAGTTCAGAGCAGGAGGAGACAGGCCAAGGGACCACATCTGAGTGCAGAGCAATGCATGGTCTACAAGGTCAAAGGCCTTGGACAAGTCAATGAATATCGCTCCAGAGAGTTTATATATATATATATATGTAGAGAGAGAGAGAGAGAGTTTATATACATATGTGTGTGTGTGTATATGTAATATACACATATATTATAGTGACACGGTAGTGCCACTATAGTTAGGGTTACACGGCCATTTCTATGTTAATCCTCCAATTTTGCACTTTAATAACTGTTGAACAGTCTGCCCAATTTGCTTTAAATTTGGAATGTAGAAAGATGGACCACAGATCTCTGGATCTGGAATTTTATTTTGGTCAGATGTACGGTTGTGGGACGGTAGTGCACTGAAAAACTGAATTTTCCCCAATGTTGCAAATTCTTTGTCCACCCATAATGCACTGAAGAATGCATTTGAGTGGATTCACATTGGGTTGTCTGCATGTGTCCTGGGCTGCACTGGTGCCTTTTGAAGATTTGGTGAAAAAATATTGTTCTGTTCAAAGGTTATGTCATTATTTCATTTCCCATTATAGCCTATGGAAAAGTTATATGTGCACTGCAAAAACATTCGAGAGCAATCAATCAATCAAAATCTTTATTTAACCAGGCAGGCACCATTGTGCAAGCTCATTTTCGAGGTGGGCCTAGGGTTGGTCATACAATGGAAGAATACACACAATGGAGATCAAATTTTGTTGTCGAGCTTGCCCAAAAATGTTGTCATGCTGCCACCATCTTGTTTTCAGTTAGCAAGAGAGAAAAAATGCTGTCATTCAAAACATACTGTACTTTACAAAGAACTAACCATTGTGTTTACCTAATCGGGCCCCGAGGAACATGTCCCTGGCATTAGTTTTTCACCAGCTAGTCTGGTAATTTTTTTACATTTTTTTCATTTTTTGATCATGCAAACATTTATGTTGCCATGCAAACAACCATGCTAACTCTAAAAAGTAACCATGGTAACATTGTTTTGTGCACGCCAACATTCCCATTATAAAGACTGGAGAATTTTGCTATGTGTTACTTTTTTTTGTCACTTGATTGTGACAAGGTGCATTGTGCTATTGGCCTGCAATTTTCAGGGTGGCAAACCCTAGTCCTAACAGATGTGCTTTTTAGTGGTTTGGTATGGAAACATTGAACAGGCCCATAGTTACAGCATTCTAAAGTTCAGAAATGTTCCCATAGGATAACATTGCGGTGACCGTGATGCTTTTCAGGGCTCATATCTCAAAAACAGTACGAGATATGGACTTTTCATCACAAAAATTCGTAGTCCCCTTATACAGGGATTAAGTGCAGAAGTAGGCTGGAAAGCCAGGAAAACCATGAAATTTGAATTTTTTTTCTAGCTTGTATGGTTCCTGAGAATTAGTGTTCCAATTGCTCATTTTCATGTGCATAGGCCCCTATTATGCCCTCAGTGGTAACAGTCACAGTGCTTTTCGGTGCCCATATCTCAGAATCAATGCAAGATACAGATTCAGTCAATTTATGCTTTGAGAACTATTCACTCTTATAATTACAATCACACTTGAATTTTTTTTCTAGCTGCTACGGTTCCAAGATATGGGCAAATTAGTGTTACAAGGGTTCCTTGCCTTATAGGGCTGCTGTATGGCTCCAGAATTATGTGTAAGAGGAAGTGCAGGGCCCGGAGGGCCTGCACTCCCACAGACACATATTATGCAGATATGGGCAGCTTGGTGGGAGCACGGGGGCCCAAAGGTCCCCGCACTACCACCAACACATACCATTTACTATTTATATTACACTTTAAAAAAAGAAAGGAAATTCTTTGCAAAAACTCTGTTAATGCATCAGTTAGGGTTATTTCCACACCAACAAAAGTGTGGAAATTCCACGTTAGGGTTACCACCCCACCACCCCACCCCCAATGCCCCTTCCTCAAAACCCTAACTCTGCATTCCCCCCATACACATGCAAGACACATGCAACATTGTAAGGCACTATACCACTCCAGCACATCTGTAAGCATAATAATCATAACACTGTACTGATTTCATATAACACTATGTAATAAAAAAATAAGTACAGTATAATTGACTCTATACTGCCAGCACAGTATAATGACACATTACTGCTGGCATATTATCTTAATACAATGACACGTACTCTATACACATTTTTAAAATATTGATTTATATGTGTCGTAGTTCAAAAATTGGGTCGATGTAACTATAGCTGTTAAATAATTACTTTTATTATTACCACTGTTTGTTATTAGGACTGACTCACTGTATCAGAAAAAAAATGCAAACATCCAATGACTGTTGCTAGGCTCACAGAAACTGTCATTGCTAATACACTATGTGTGGATAACATACTGTGTGTTTCATCAGCTGTTAACTATTGAAATATGGGCATCTGCTTAAATCTTCTTATTGCCATTTGTAATGCAAAAATGCTTACTGTGAGCCATCACCCATCATTGCCCAGCATATGTGTGTACCCCCAAGCCACTATGATGGCTGCAGGACTCATACAGTTGGTGGACTATGATGATGCCTCTGTCTTGTGGAACATTTACAGAGCTATATGTTACTTCATGTTACCTGATCCTGCTTGTCTTTGGTTGGTTGTCTTGCCTTGGCCCTTCCCTTTCTTGCATATGTGTGTATGTGGGAGGTGTGTGTGTGTTGGGTATGCTGAGTTAGGGTTTTGAGGAGGGGCATTGGGGGAGGTGGGGGGGGTGGTATCCCTAATGTGGAATTTCCACACTTTTGTTGGTGTGAAAAGAACCCTAACTGATGCATTAACACAGTTTTTACAAAGAATATATATATATAGATGTGTGTATGTGCATGTGTGTGTGTGTGTGCATGTGTGTGTTTTTTACACTGCATTTATAGTTGGGTATTATGGTATATTTTTGGTTAAGGCTATGTTTTCCCAAACACCCAAATGCCTCTATTTACACGTACTTGGTCCAGCAAGTTGTCATGTGATCAAGGAGTGTATAAATAAGGTGTCAGTTTAGAAGGAGCCCTCCCCAGAGGAACAGCTAGTTCAGTCAAAGAGCAAGGGCATCTACTTCCCCACTGTCTGCTGCTGTTGATGTGTTGCCATTGCACCTTTAAATACTGTAAATGACTCTGCAGATAATCTCTGGCTTCACATCAGGTCAATAGGTGAGTGTGCCTTACTTCTGTTGTGGTGGCCAAGTATCTAGGGTCTGCTAAACCCTAAGGCAGCACCTGGTGCTAATGAACTGCTAAGTGCAGACCCATTCATCTCTGGTCCTATACTGGATCATGCTGACCCACTGAATCCTCCATTATCATGTTGTCAGCTATGACAGCGTATCTGATATCATCCAGATCTGAATGGTTTAGGGTGCTATGCAGATATAGCCAATGATATGGTTGCTCCTGTTTTGGAATTTCAAGTCAACAGACAAGGTTTTACCACTCAAGCAAGTGCTGTGCACCACCACACAACACTTGCATGAGTGGCTTCCACATGAGTGATAGGGGTCACTCTAGGAGCCACTGTAGGAGGCTGAGGGGAGGTTTATATAAAATGTTTTCTCGGGGCCGGCCCGCTGGCACAGAGGTTGGATTTCCGCTTGCGACGCCGGCGACCCGGGTTCGGGAATGGACCCGGGTCGTCGGAGGGCCGGCCGGGGGGAGTAGGATCGAGCGTCCGATGGACAGCTCTCCTTCTCTGGGGAGAGGGTGTGGGCAAGCATTCGGTGCCTTGGGGACCCCTGGCAGAGGCCGGGAGTTCCAGGCAGCCGACGCTAGAAGTGAGAGGGTCGGAGGCAGGGCGGATGTCTGACGTCATTGCACGACTCCGCCTCCCTCGAAAACCGGAAAATGGACGGCTGCCAGCCGCCCTCAATGAAGCCCACCACGGCTTCAATTAGCCCCCCAGGCCAGCCCTCCACCCTATCCCGGTGTCTGCAGTGGTGTCTCCCCTCCGCATCCCGCAGCCCCGCCGTGGGGGTAAGCCACGGGGTACCGGAGGGCCCGAGGCCAATTTGGGGGGGTGGAAGCCGTTGGCCCGTGACCGAGCCGAAAGTACCTGGCAGCTGGCAGCTAGGTTAGGTGGGATAAAGATCGAAAATAAAAAAAAAAAAATGTTTTCTCTTCTGTAATTTGCTTTTAAGCTAATTGTTATAATTTGGAATTGTATATGTTGAACAAATGTGGACACTAGTAGATGGAGCCAAGTAAAAAACACCATGTACTATGATCAACAAGAAACACTCAGCTCTATATTTAAAGAAATGAAAAATGCTCCACTGCTGGTGCACAATAAAGAAACATTTATTCAATAAAAATGCCTCACAGCACTCATTTAAAAACTAGTAGTAGCACCCCCCCCCCAAACGGGACATCAACATTTCTCGTCAACCTGATGCTTTTTCAATTGTATGTGTACAGTGTGGATACTGGGTTTGTTAATCCTTTTGTTGGAGATGGGACTAGCTGGGGTGTGGAAGTAGACTGAGTAATTGGGTAATAAGGGCAAACTACTTATAACTAAATGTTAAAGCCTACTGAAGTAATCAATTTTCATGTTGAGAAAACTGTGCAGCAATGGCTAGCACCAGAGAGCCTCATAAATTCAAATTGTGATTCTGGTAATAATATTAACTTCCAAATACAGGTAGTATGGGGTTTAGGACTAAGGGCATGGTATCTGATAACTTAGTAAGTAAGAAGCAGCAAGTGGCCCCTGCAAATTATTGGAAGAGAAATGTGTTCCTTTTTAGGATCTTCACAGCCCATAGCCTGATGCTGTGTGGAGACATAAACCACAATTATGAGCCATATTGTTTCTCCCAAGTAGATAATGTTAAAGGTAAGGGGGTATTTCATGTGTACAGATGAATGTTAAAAGCATGTTTAACAAAATGGAAAAAATTAGGACATTTGTAACTGTAAATTAATCTGATTTCCTCATTCTGTTGTAAGCTTGGTTATCCAATAGAGTGAATGATTGGGAAGTGAAACTTGCAAGGTACATTTCTAAAGAGCTTCCCTCTGCTGCCCCTACAGTGGAACTGCAGAAAGCAGGAAATTTCTCTGGAAATATCACAGACATTTCAGGAATTATCTGAGCATGTCTTTGGCTGTGACTATCATTCCTATCGAGCAAAAAGGAATAAAAAGGTGGAGGATAGATTGTTTATCATGCCAACAAATTCATTACTACTCATTTAAACTTACCTATTCTGTATAATTGCTGTGAGTACCTGGCTGTAGAATTCAGTCTCAAGCCAGGGAAACCGAAGTTAAATCCTGGCTAATGATAAGTACATGTGTAATTGATACATTGTAGCCTTACTTAACTTATTCATTCTACCACATGGCATTTTTGCAATTATTGTAGTTGTATTCTTAATTCTGACATCTCTTTGTGCTGCTCATTGTTTCATGTTACTCCTGTATTTTGCCTGCTCACGTTGATGTTACTGTGTTTATTGTGTCCTTGTAATGCTGTTCAATGATTGTCTGTAGTTCTCCCAGGATGTGCCTGAAAATTGGCAAGCTTTTGTCTAGTGCACCTACCCGGTCAACAAAAACTAAATAAATAAATACATCTGTGGATGTTACAGACTGCTGAAACATACTATGTCAGGTATTCTTAGCTTATCCAAAATATTAATGCCCTATTCCAAATCTTATGAACGACTTCAATATGAACTGGTTGGTAGATGAGAACTCAGCCTAGTGATACAGTAAAACAAATGGCAATAGAGCCAACCTATATTAGCTTGAAGAAACCTACTGATTCCACTCTTTTGGGACTGATTTTCACAAATTGCCCTCAAAACTTTAGGGAGCTGGGTTTTATGGTTACACATATTTAGTGACCATAACACCATGTATTGTATGAGATAGAATCCATTGCAGTACAAAATCTGGCCCACTTTAGATCTTTTAAAGGTTTTGATTTGTTGTCTTTTATAGCAAATCTGGAAGGAATTGATTGGGGCAGACTCAGACTGATCCCTGAAGTTGATTTAGCCTGGTATTATTTTGTCCCTAAATTGAATCATGTCTATGATAGTCACATACCAATAAGATTGAGGAAACTAAAAAAGAATTCCGCAGATTGACATTTTTATCTCCTAATAAAATTAAGGTGGGAAAGGATAAGTTGTGGAGAAATGCCCAGAACAGTAAGATACTAGGAGATTGGGAACTTTACAGGAAGGTAATGAATAAATACGCAATAGAAGTGAGGAATACTAACAATTCCTTCTTTAGGAAAAAGACAGCAGAGAAGGCAGGTGATTTAACAAAGTTCTGTGCAACTATTAAAAAATCTAAAACAGAATGATACTAGTAATGTAAATATAAAAATAGTGAAAGATAAAGGACAATGAATCCCAGAAGATATCTAGCTGGATGAATTTCATGCTTTCTTTGTCAGTTGTCAGCTCAGGACTTTTTCCCCCAAGCAGGGCAATTCAGCTCAGTTTTCAGTTGGTGGGAACATCTCAGATATTAATATGCCTTTTGTATTTGACTATACTCAAAAACATGAGGTTATATATCGGAGCACAAATGAATATATCGAAAAACTTGTCTCTGTGCACTAAAGTTACTATACACATTTGGCACAAAGTAGTTAAAAAAAACGAAACAATCCACAATAATTGACTGGGTTTTGGAAAATAATGTTTTAAATAAAAGTTTATCAGGTGTTTTTTCAAATGCCATTAGTGACCACTCACCGATCTATTATGTTTGGAGTAATAAAAAACCCAAGGGTAACTCAGTAAATGAGTAGCAGTGAGCACATGGATGGTGGTGCACCAGTAAAGTCAGTATCCAATTAAATAGAATACCAGGCGCTCGCCCCCTGTCCCAAAAAATAATCACATCCACAACAAGGAATGCTGTAAAAGTTATTCTCCTTTACTTAATCCATCAAACAAACAGCTAACAGTGCAATACAGGAACAAGTGATGCAGACATGCTCAACACCTTGCATTTCACCAGTCCTTACTGGATTCTTCAGAGATGGTGAACATAATTACTTAATGGCTTTATATATATATATATAAGTCTTAAATCAGAAATTGGTGCATTTACCCAATCACAGCCCAACTTGCTTTACTGTGAAATAATTAACCATTTAACCCTTCTGTGGCAAAGCATCTAGTGTTAACATATTCAAAAAATATACATCATTTATTCAAAATTAATGATGAGTGCTGTTTGTATTTCCTCTCCCATCATTGTCCTTCTTCCCCCCACCATTCCTCCTTCCCTTCCCTTTCCTTACCCCCTCCCCACCCCTTTTCCTAATAACTTTCCTCTCCCCTTCCCTTCTTCCCTTCCTTGCCCATCCCATGTTCCTTTGTTTCTTATATTTTAAGTTACAGTGCCTGGTTAAAAATTAAGTAATAAATGCTCTAAGTAGGAGAAACACTATTTTTGTAGAGAAATCAGATGAAAAATAGCTTGATCTTAGTTTTCCTCCCCTCTCTAGGTGTTCATACAAGCTACCTTGACTAAAGAGGAAGAGAACCATATGGTCTAAAATCTATATGTGAATGAACATGAAGTTGACAATTGTGGAATGAATTAAGTGCTAAAGAACTAAAAAAATATTTTTTTTATTAATCTTTTGAATAAAGGATTTATATTTTTTGAATATGTAAACACTAGGTGCTTTGCCACAGAAGGGTTAAATGGTTAATTCTTTCACAGTAAAGCAAGTTGGGCTGTGATTGGGTAAATGCACTAATTTCTGATTTAAGACTTATGTATATAAAGCCATTAAGTAATTATCTTCACCATCTCTGATGAAGCTAGTAAGGACTGGTGAAACATAAGGTGTGGTGCGTGCCTGCACCACTTGTTCCTGTATTGCATTGTTGGCTGTTTGCTTGATGGATTAAGTAAAGGAGAATAACTTTTAAAGCATTCCTTGTTGTGGATGTGATTATTTCTCGGGATGGGGGTGAGTGCCTGGTATTCTATTTAATTGAATCCCAAGGGTAAATACAGAATTGTAGAAAGAAGGGCCTTGAATGAATCTAAATTATTAGAAATAAAACATGATCTATCCCAAATCAATTGGCCCTCACTATTGCATAAAGTGGATGTAAACATGGCAATGGAAATTTTCCAGATACAACCAGATAGGGCAATCAATAAAAGGGCACCAAAAACTAAGAAAAGAATATGAGGGGTCTGCAATAGATTGATAAATAAGGATTAATTTGGCCTAAAGAAGAAAAGAGATGAGGCAAATCTGATTAAAAAAACTCAACTTGAAAGTGATTGGAATTGTTTCAGGCAATTGAGAAATATGTGTAAAAAGGAAATTAAAAGGGCCAAGGTTGAGTTCTATAAAACCTAACAAGTCAATAAGTTTCAGGATAGAAGAAAATGTTGGCAGAGCATAAATAATCTAATTGCCCCAAGGACTAACAGAAACATAATAACCATAACTAAAGACAATCAACAATTGACCGATCAAAAAGATATAGCTGACTCTTTTAATGAAACATTTACATGCCTATCTGATTATGTTCAGGACTTAACTCAAGTTTCTGCAGTTTTTAGTGAATGTGAAGGTGCAACCTCAAAGATGACTGCACCTAACTTTTATTCTAGAGAGATCTCCTGGGCAGAGGTTTATTTAGAATTACTTAAAATTGATGAGACTAAAGCATCTGGGATGGACATGTCAGATGCAAGAATACTGAAGTGTGCTGCAGGGAAATTGCCTGTCCTCTTCAGATCATATTTGATAAATCTTTAAATTCTAGTATAGTCCCAAACTAAGTGCAATAGTCTCTCCAGTTTGTAAGGGTGGACAAGCAGAGTACCCCTCCAACTATCAACCAATATCTTTGTTATCTATAGTTGGCAAAATCCAGGAGAGAATACTACATAATCAGATTGTGGAACATCTAAACAAATATGGTCTGTTGACGACAGCACAACATGGTTTTAGAGAAGGATGTGGCACATCGATGGTCTTGGTCAGGTTCATGAATGACTTGCAAGTTAGTATGGATGATAGTAAAAACATCAGAGCAGTGTTTGTGGACCTGACCAAGGCCTTTGATTTGGTGGACCACATGTTAATGGTGGCTAAGTTCAAGAAATTGGGTTTTGGGGACCCTGTAGTGTGCTGGTTCCACCGTTATTTGACTGGTACAACTCAGCAAGTTCAAATTAACAGCATTTCATCTGATCCAAGAAAAGTTGAATACGATGTACCACAGGGTTCAATGTGGGCCCCTTTGTTACTTTCACTTTTTATAAATGAGTTACCATCTATTTGTGCAGAATCATCCATCATCTTATATGCTGATGATGCGGTGATTTATGTCTTGGATACATTGACACGGTCCAGCAACAGTTAGGTAGAGAGTATGCTAAATTGACTAACTGGCTGATCACAAATCATCTAGTATCAAATAAAAAGAAAACAAAAGGTATGCTATTTTGTTCTTCAAAGAAACATAAGAAGGTAATAGACACATTTTTCCTTGCAGCAAGTGATGGTACACCAATTGAATTGTTACTGAGTTTAGATATCTGGAGGGGTGACACTAGATTGTCACCTCAGTTTTCAGGTACATATTAATAATGTGACTAAACAACTACACAAAAAGCTAGGAGCTCTATATGTAGCAAGACCTTTTCTTACTGATGAGGCTAGAAGGACAATAGTGATAGCATGTCTAATGCCTATACTAGATTATGGTAGTTTAGTCTCTAGCATTTGATACTTCCCATATCAATGATCTCCACACAGCTCAGGGCCCACCAACCCATGAGTCCCCCCCTACCTAGGAGGCCTTCTCCCTCCTGCCTGTCTCTCTAAAAGAGGTGGAAGACCTACTGCTGTAACTGGACACCAGGAAGGGAGCAGGCTCTGACTTCATAGATCCATACTATCTGAAATGTGCCTACCATGTGCTTGCAGTGCCAATCACCAACCTATTCAACATGTCACTCTCCCAGGGTAGCCTTTCCCCCTCAATGGAAAATAGTCCATGTCATCCCTCCATTAAAAGTAGGTGACCCCTGCAATCTAAATAATTACAGACCGATCTCCCTCCTCCCCATCCTGTCTAAATTACTAGAAAAAATAGTGTGTGGCCAGCTAGGGGTATACTTAGTATCCAGAAGCCTATTAAACCCGGTTCAGTCTGGATTCAGAGCAAAGCACAGCACCATAACAGCCCTAGCTAAGGTGACCAATGATTGGCTCCTAGACCTTGACAACAAGAAACATGTCTGTGCCATCTTCTTTAATCTTAGTAAGGCATTCGACACAGTCGATCACAGCCTGCTTCATTCCTCCCTAAGCACCTTAGGCCTGGAACATAAATCTATGTGCTGGTTTGCAGACTACCTCAGAGAACGGAAACAGCAGGTTAAAGCTGAAGGTGATCTTTCTCCATTAAAACCTATGCTGAGGGGTGTGCCCCAGGGCTCTATCCTTGGTCCCCTCCTCTTTGCAGTCTACATTAACAACATCAATGACCCCATCAAAAAAGCCAACATCCACTTATTCACAGATGACACTGTACTGTACTTGAGTCATCCCACTCTGGAAGCAGCCTGTGAAGACCTCCAGCTGAATTTAACCCTCTACAATACCAGCTCATAAACAAAAAGCTTTTGCTCAATGCAAAAAAGATAAAAGCCATGCTCTTCTCCCCCTTCTTACATGTGGCAATTTCTGCTGGAGGGGGGGCTATCCCACAAACTACCACTGTTCTTGGAGAAACACTAGAGTATGTAGCTAAATTCAAATATCTAGGAGTTTGGCTCGATCATAAACTTTCCTTCGCTGACCATCTCGAAGAACTACAGAAGAAACTAAGGCAAGGGGGGAGGGCCAAGTGGGATTTGGGGGGTGGGAATCAGCACAGCTCTTCTGGGTTTCTTAGGACTGTGTATTCTGGGGAGTTTAATACTTCTGCGACTTTTATTGTAAGGAGTGTGTAATAATGGCTAATGTTATAAGCATTGCAACATGGAATGTTAAAGGACTGAGACAGTGCGTGAAACAATATAAGGTCCTTAAGCACCTTGCCTTGCTGTCTATAGACATTCCCTTAATACAAGAATCACACTTATTGGATTCAGAAGCAAATTGTACGAGAAGGCAGCAGTTTAGTCAGGTATTTTCTGCAGGGGTCGCTACTAATAGGGCCGAGGTATTGATCCTAATTAATAGAAAAATTCCTTTTGTTCCTAAGCAGGTGCTTAAGGACCCACGAGGTCCATTTTTGTTTATTCATTGTATTTTATATGCCACCGAGCTTCTCCTGGGAACTCTCTATGGGCCTAATGTAGATTCTCCTGACTTTTTTACACAACTAACTGAATTTCTATACCCCTATATCTCTTTACCAATTACCATTGGGGGAGATATAAATACTGTTATGGATCCATTAATGGATCGTTCTTCTCCTGTGAGAAGAGGCCGTTCCCATGCTCAAAGGGCCCTTCAAGAGCCTATAGAACATTATGCTATGTGTGATGTCTGGAGAGTATTACACCCTTCGGAGAAGGAATTTACTTTTCTATCGGCAGTAAATAAAACAGCTACACGTATCGATTACATCTTTCTTTCCCAAACTCTTCTTTCGGGAGTGTTAGAGGCCTCCATACAGCCGGGTCCACCCTCTGACCATGCGTTGGTAACGTGTCAGCTTGTTCTCTCAACTCTTCCTAAGAAATCTTCCCGGTGGAAGATTAATAATCAAATGTTAAAGGATGCCCATATTGTTAAAATTATTAGTAAACACATAGAGCATTTTACTGAAACCAACCTTCATTCTATCTCCAGACCAGACCTAATATGGGGCGCTTTTAAAGCCTTTATTAGGGGTGTGTTAATCAGTATAGCTACACACAGAAAAAAAGGAAAAGGTAAAAAACAAATTTCTTTTCTTGAACAAATCCGTTCAAAGGAATCACTGCTTTCTCAGAATTTCTCAGAATTAACACAGCAGGAACTGGTTAAATTAAATGAGAATTATTTGGAAATCCTAAGGGATAAAGCTGAATTCGCTATTCTGAAAGCTAAGGGAAATTATTCAGATAAGGGAGAGAAAGCTGGAAGATTATTGGCACTCTGGATCAAACAACTGGAAGCGAATAGATATATTCAGTCAATCCGCTCCCAGTTAGATGGTACCCTAAAAACATCTCTGGAGGATATAGTCCTGGAATTTCAGAGGTACTATATAAATTTATATAACCCCAAAGTAAAGTTAGTATCTGAACATTGCCTAGATGATTACTTAGGGGCATCCAGTTTATCCTCACTTTCAGATTCTCAGCTGGAATGGCTGTCATCTCCAATAACACCTGAAGAAATTTCCAGGGTTATTAAAAACTTTCCCTCAGATAAATCACCTGGCCCAGATGGTTTCTCAGCTAACTTTTATAAGGCATTTCAAGAGCAGTTATTACCTTTGTTACTTCCCTTATTTCAGTATATTCTATCAGGTGCCCTAGTGGATCTTACCTTATGGGAGGCTTTACTAGTTCTAATATTGAAACCCAGGAAGAATCCAGAACTACCCACGAGTTATCGCCCAATATCCCTGATGAATCAGGATATCAAGATATTAGCTAAAATATTAGCGGATCTCATGACATCAGTGTTGCCCGATCTTATTGGTCCCGAACAAGTGGGATTCATGAAAGGGCGCTCCTCAGTGGACCACCTCCGAACCTTGTCGCACGTCCTTTCGACATCTAGGGATGCCTCATTTCCAGCTGCTTTGGTTTCTCTGGATGCTGAGAAGGCGTTCGACAGGGTAGATTGGAATTTTTTATTTAGGGCCCTTAATGTTAATAAATTTCCTGAACCTTTTCAAAATTGGGTTAAAGCCCTTTATAACACTCCCTCGGCCCGAGTAATGGCTAATGGGGTTATCTCAGAAAGATTTATGTTGCACTCAGGAACTAGACAAGGCTGTCCGCTATCACCTTTACTTTTTAATTTATATTTAGAACCCCTTATTCACCGCTTAAAATTTTTACCGATGATTCAAGGAATTACGATTCAGTGATATGAGGTTAAAGTATCGGCTTATGCCGATGACCTATTATTGCAGTTATCGTACTCGGATAAGTCAATACCTGTCATGTTATCTATTATAGAAGAATTTTCCAATTTTTCTAATTACAAATTAAATATTGACAAATCTCTTGTTTTCCCGCTTAACTATAAAGTGATTAAATCAAGTATCGTAGAGACAGGTATGTCTTGGGCGCCGAACTCTTTAAAATACTTAGGCATTCAAGTTGTCAGAAATCCTGCTTCGCTTCAAAAGCTGAACTTTGATGATCTAGTAAATATTGTAGGTGCTGATTTAGACAGATGGGCAAAATTATCTATCTCGCTTTGAGGCCGAGTGAATTTAATTAAAATGAATGTTTTTCCTAGGATTTTTACCCCTTGTATTTGCTTAATAATTGGATACCTATTACCTAGTTCCGTAAAATTAATGGTCTGATAACAAAATTTATTTGGGCTAACAGACAACCTAGGATTGCATTTTACAAGCTGGCAGCTCCCAAGGATAAAGGGGGTCTCCGTCTTCCGCACTTGATTTTTTATTATTGGGTGAGCCATATGGCAAAGTACATGAGATGGGTGGAACAGAGGGGAGAAATGAATTCCGCTGGTTTTGTTCCTATCTGGCTCAAAATTGAGCTTTCTCTAATTAAACAGAGTGGTCTCTCGCCAGCATCGCTACTTCATGTCAGGCCGGGTACCCTTCCTGTATTCTTGAGGTCAACCCCCACTGCCACATCGGTCAGAGTGCACTCCCAGATAAGCTCATTCATGGAATATAGTCATAACTTTAGATTTAGCTCAACCTATAGGGGGTAACCCTAATTTAAAAATAGGTAACAAGCCAATCTCGCCTAAGTGGCTCCCTCAACTGGAAGATGCTAAGCTTTCTCAGCTTGTTGCACCGGATAATTCTTGGCTTTCAGTTGTTGAAATACTAGATAATTTTAACATTCCCAGTAAACTTATTTTTAAAGTTTTTCAGTTAAAACATTTAATTATGAAGGTGTTTGGGCCGACCCCGGCCCAAAGAAGCATGAGAAATCTTTTGGATGAACTCGCACTAATGTTCGGCACACCTCACTCTGTATTCAACATTTACAAAATTTTGTACAATTATAAATACCCGGCTGTGTTTGCACCGGAGAGATATTGGACCTTATGTTTCCCCGACTTGGAGATAGATTGGGCAGCATTGTGGTCGAATTGTCATAAGTACATTACTCAGGATAGATTACGGCTTACACAGTTTCATACTGTATACTACATAACATATATTACATTCCCCAAAAATTATATAAGTACGGTCTTATTGATTCGCCCACTTGCTCTCGTTATAAGCAAGCAGATGGCTCGCTTTACCATATATTTTGGGCATGTCCTAAGGCCTCCACCCTCTGGAAGGACATCCAATGGAGGATGGATCCATTACTGGGCCTCTCTGACATCTTTACTCCTGAGGTATGCCTTTTAGGTGATTATACCCTCATTTCAGTGATCTCAAGATGGTATTATATGGCTTTGATTTCCCTATTGGTAAAGAAGGTTATTCTCCGTCACTGGAAAGATGATGGAGATATTTCATATACGGAATGGCTCAAAGAATTACTGGCCAATCTCAGGATGGAAAAAATGGTGGCTAGTTTAAGTAACAGGATGAATAGATATATGAAAATTTGGGAACTTTTACACGCGCTGCTTATCACTTAGTTTATCTCATGCTATTATTGAAGTTAGGGTTTGATTATCCATTTGACAAGTTTGAGCTGTGCTGATTGGGGAGGGGATTTAGTATGGGGGGGTTTGGGGAGAACAGCTCAATGTATGCAGTGAAGGACTGCTTCTTGTTTCATTTATAATCCAAATTATCATGATTGGATCTGTTCTTTTTGTGTGTAAAATAAACTTTGATTTGAAAAAAAAAAAGAAACTAAGGCAAAGATTAGGACTATTCTACAGAATTAACCATCTGCTCACAAAGGAGGCCAAGATTCAGCTGGTTCAAGCTACCTTCCTATCTTTACTAGACTACGTGACCTGCTCTACAGCCACTGCACTGCCACTGCACTGGCTAAGTTGGACACCCTCTACCACAGAGCTATCAGGTTCATTACTGGCCTTCCACTTTCCACACACCACTGCTCCCTGTACTCTTCGTTAGGCTGGACTTCTCTTCACTATAGATGGAATAGAAATGCCACCCTATGGGCCTTCAGAGCGCTGAGCAACAAGCTCCCCTCATATGTCTCAGATTGTGTTAGGCACCTACGCTCTAAGGAGCTATTCCCTAATTGCCCTCCAAGTTCCAAGGGTCAAAACTCGTTTTGGCAAAGCTGCTCTAAGCTTCTCTTTACCCACATTGTGGAATGGTTTACAAAGGAACTTGAAGCTGAGCTGTCCTGTTAGCCTGAATATCTTCAAGGGGCTCTACAATCGCTACATGAAAGCACCTTGCAAATGTTTTTCTCACCGCTAGCCCACTAATTCTACAACTCCCCCTTTCCACCCTAATGCTCACCATGTTTCTACCCCTGGCTCTCACTCTTTCCCTATTAACTCTTCCTGCTGCACCCACCCTTCCCTATCAGCTCCAGCCTGGCTAAAGTCCCACCCCATTCATAGTAGTGTCCCAATTATCTACCCCTCCTCCGTCATTATCATAATAAACAAGTTCATGACAGCCGCCATTGTCACTTTCTGTGGTTTTAGCCCAAATTTTCCCCAGTCATCAGTAATATATCCCTCCTCTTCTTTACCTCTCTAACCTACCACCCTATACATGGCCTCCTTCCCCTATATGTGTAGTTGCCGGCTGCCTCACTTAAAAGATCTCTGCTTATAACCCTTGTATGCCTATGGTCGATTGTACATCTGCTGACTTCTTCAATTGTAAAATAATGCAGCTTTTTTTATTTTATTTATTTCAACCTTGTACTGTACTGTATACATAGTATGTACTTTTTCTTCCTTGTATATTATTGCTTTTTGTATACCTGCTTCTGTACTGTACTTTGATGTATTCATGACTAGGTCCACCTTGCAAATGAGCCTTGCTCAATGGTGCCTGCCTGGATAAATAAATATTTTGATTGATTGATTTTGATAGTCTGAGGAGGTGCTTCAGAGAAAATCAGACAACAAAGAAACACTCTGTATAATTTAATATGTTGATTTGCCCTTAGGGCAAAATTCAGGGAACATCACTGTAGCCTCTACAGCAGACTGAGGTGGTTACTGTTCTACAGTAGAGAAATATTACAGGCAGCTTGTTTTGTTTGTAAGACAATTCGTCACACAATATAAATCCAATGTATAATTTTTTTACACAACGAATTGCTATGAGAGCATTACATTCTAAGAATTAAATTTGTTTGACTGTGTCAATTTGCAAAACCACTACATTTCAAAAATATTTTATATGCCACGCTACAAAAATCTGGAATGTTCTGCCAGCTGACCTACAAAATGCAATTAGCTTACATCAGTTCAAGACGCATTTGAAAAAAATGTTATAACAACAGCCTGTATGCACTTGCATATGAGTGTGCTGCTCTTTTATCGTTTTCATTTTTTTCTTGTATTTTGCTGTATTTTATTGTATTGCTAGTATTTTGGCTTTTAGTTTGTTATAATTTCTTGTTTGTCATAAATGTTTTAAGAGTCCCTGACCCTCACTGGGTCAAGCCCATAAAAGGGCCATGTGGCCCAGTTGCTTTTTACACAGTTATCAAATAAAATGAAATGAAATGCAAAATGAAATGAAAACTTATGAAACAATTTCAGCCGGTAGGCCTATCATATCACTCACCCATTTATTTAAACCCTTATTTTTTACCCTCCATGACTGACCCAATATTTAAAAGTTGGTACTTTAAGGGCCTTGGAGAAATCTGCCATTTTGTTAAGGATGGACAAATAAGTGAATCTGAATCAATACGAGCCAAATATGATTTGTCAAAGAAGCATTTCTATGCCTTTTTACAATTAAGAGATTACATTTCTAAAAACAAAGATAAATTTAATAATGCAAGGTTAAAACAACTTGAGCAGGTACTAACTACTCTTTTACAAAAAAAAAATATTCTCTCAAAAATACAGAATTATACAAACTGAAGACAGATGGCCCATCTTATCTCTTAAACAAAAATGGGAACAGAAAACTAATCAAAATATGCCAGAAAAGCTGTGGAAGAAAATAGTTAATAACAAAGATTGGGGCCTCAAATCAGCAAAAATGATTCAAATACAGTTTAATGTATTACATCGAGTCTACTATATGCCTAGTTGGTTACATAAGATCAATCTTTCTATTTCGTCACAATGCCCAAGATGTGATGAAGCGGAAGTGACAATGGAACACATGTTGATATCGTGCCCAAGGCTAAATGACTGGTGGCAAAATATTCTTTCTTATCAAAAGCCATTGGCAGCAGGTTAAATAAAGACCCATTTTGGATGCTTTTATGAGTGGGTGGCCCAGTCCAAAACATTCCATACCACACACGTAGCCTTATAAATATGACTTATTACAGTCTTTAAACTAATACTAATTAAGTGGAAAGATAAGGATTCCCCAGTCTTTATTGGATGGTTAAATGCCATCATGGAGATACATATAATTGAAAGAGTCCACTATACCACTAGTAAACAAATGAGTAAATATAATAAATAAAGTTCGGAAATCTTTTGTAGATACTTTAAAATCAGATTTTCTCTTTAATAATATTAAAATTCAAACAAAAAAAGAGCCATAGACTAAAGTAGAATAGTTAGTTATTAGAAATACTGCTGTGAAGAACAAGGAGGATGTGTCTCTTGAGAAACTAAAACTTTGAACGTTCTGATCAAACTTCAGCCCCTTAATAGATTTTGTTAAAGTAACAACTATATGAGCAATGCGCACCGATCATTAGTGCATCATGGCTGTTTGGTACATTTAAGCACTTTCCAAATGAAAGGTTAGCAATACTATGATCAAAATACTTTGTTTATATGGACTAACAGTTTATATTAAAGCAACTTGTTAAAGAATAGCACTTTTCTGCACATGACAGAACTTTTTATTGCAATTTTGTACCACTCTGTTTTATATTGCAATAAAAAACATGAGGTTCTTGAAGCACTGCTTGAGTTGAGGGTTAAGTTAAGGGTTGAGTTAAGGGTTTCAGCTAGCGGAGTATAGGCTGTAAGAACTAAGTGTTATTGGCTGTAAAACCACCATTTCCAGCCGTGCTCTTACAAGCGTAGCCTGTATGCATCATGTTAGAGTGAAGTAAGCACCTTTCAATGTGTGTTAAGCAAGCAAACTGTAGATTCCATGCATTGAGTGATACTGGCTGTAATTAGTGCAGTTTCAGCTGTTCACCAACAATGAGAGCTATGCACTAATGGGTGTAAAGTACACACCAAAAGCGCGTACCCTGCCCACGTAGCTCCACATCTGTGGACAGGTGCACACAGGTCTGTAATCACAACTGGCCGCCACCTGTCCATGGCTCTGCCCCTCTGCATGCAGGACTCTGCAGGGCAGCTGGGGGTGGTGTAGTGGACTCAGGCAGGCATCCAATTGCTGGGTCCCTGAGTGGATCACTTATACCCTAAGGTGCAGATCTGGATGTGTGAATAGCCGCTGCAAGCACTTGGATCCCCGTGGCAATGTCCCTGTGGCCAGCAGTGCCCACCTGGTGCACAGATGTCACAGAAACATAGAAACATAGAATCTGTCAGCAGATAAGGACCATATGGCCCGTCTAGTCTGCCCATTTCCCTACTCATTGCTACAACCCCAGATCCTATTTGATCTGCAATGCTCCTGCTCTGCATATCTCCAGGGTACCCTTATGTCTATCCCATGCACTCTTGAATCCCAGTATTATTTTCACACCCACCACTTCTGCTGGAAGGCTGTTCCATGGCTCCACCACCCTCTCAGTAAAAAGTACTTCCTAACATTACTACTGAGCCTTCCACCTTTCAGCCTCATATCATGCCCCCTTGTTCTTGTGCAGAGTTTTCTACAAAACATGCTTTCCACCATTACCCTGTTTATTCCCCTGAAGTATTTGAAAGTTTCTATCATATCTCCCCTCTCCCTTCTTTCCTCCAGTGAATAGATATTCAGATCCTTAAGTCTTTCTTCATAGGGCTTCTGGTGCAGTACGTGTACAGTACCATCTTCCTTGCCCTTCTCTGGACTGCCTCTATTTTATCCATGTCCATCTGGAGATGTGGTCTCCAGAACTGGTCACAGTACTCTAGCTGAGGCTTTACCAGTGATCTGTACAGTGGCATCACCACCTCTTTCCTTCTGCTTGTTATGCCCCTCCCTATGCATCCCAACATTCTGTTTGCACTCCCCACCATTTTTTCACACTGTTTGGTCACCTTCAGGTCATCAGATATGACAACCCCCAGGTCCATCTCGTGACTCCCTTGGATTCCTGTGACCCAGGTGCATGATCTTGCACTTTTTAGCATTGAAACTCAACTGCCAGACACCCGACCACTCCTCTCATAGGCTTAGGTCCTTTCTCATTTTGTCCACTCTGTTACAGATTTTGGTGTCATCTGCAAAGAGGCACACCTTTCCCTTCAGATGCTCTACAATGTCACTAATGAAGACATTGAATAGGACTGTCCCCAACACTGACCCCTGTGGTACCCTGCCGTTCACTTCCCTCCCCTCAGATTTCATGCCATTTACCACCACCACCCTCTGAGTCCTGTCCCTTAGCCAGTTCCCAACCCACTTTACTACCATAGGACCCACTCCCAGGCTCCCCAATTTATTTAGCAATCTCCTGTGCAGGATGGTGTCAAAGTTCTTGTTAAGATGTACCTAGGCTACATCCACCATCCCTCCTTGATCTACCACCCTGGTTACCAGTCAAAAAAATCTATAAGATTCATCTGACAGGACCTTTCCACAGAGAATCTATGATGCCTTGGATCCTGTGCCCCACTATCCTCCAGAAACTTCGCAATCCTCTTCTTAAATAAGGACTCCATTAGTTTCCCCACTACTGAGGTAAGACTTACAGGCCTGTTATTGCCTGCCTACTCTCTGCTTCCAGTCTTGTTGAGATGGACCACATCCACCCTCCTCCAGTCCTCAGGTATCTCTCCTGTGTCTAATGATGCACTGAAAAGGGTAGCCAGTGGTTCCACCAACTCTTCCCTGAGTTCCTTTCATACTCTGGGGTGGATCCCATCTGGCCCCATTGCCTTATTCACTTTTATTTTCCAGAGTTCTTCAAGGACTCTTTCAACCATGAATGGGCTGGTGTCTACCTTCCTCCCCTGAATACCTCTCTTACTGAATCTTGGTCCCTCGATCTCCCCTTCTCTGATGAATACCGAGCAAAAGTACTTGTTCAGTATCTCAGCCTTTCTGGTCTTTTTCCTCTCACTAATGAATTAACTGAAGAAGGTCTTGTTGCCGTTCATAATAGCCTGGGCTATACCTTCCTCTGTCTGTGCTTTAGCCTTTCTAATTATTTGCCCGGATTCCCTCTGCTTCTCCAGATGTTGTTCTCTGTCATCATCCTTTTGTGTTTCCTTATATTTTCTGAAGGCTTTTCTTTTCCCTTACTTTCTCGGCCACTGCCTTCAAGAACCATAATGGCCTTTTCTTTCTGTTACTCTTGCTATGCATTTTGACACAGTGACCTGTTCTGTTATGACTCACTTGAGTCTAGACCACTGTTTTCCCACATCTCCCCCTGTACCTTCTGCTGCTAAGGTTCTTTTGAGATTTCTACCCATCTCCTTAAAGTTAGCCTTCCTGAAATCTTGAACCTTTATCCTTGCATGTCTAGCCTCCTCCACTGTGGATACCTTCAACCACACTGTTCTATGGTCACTGGTACCAAGAGGACTGCCCAGCTCCACATCTGTGATCCTATCCCCATTAGTCAGGACCAAATCCAGTATAGCCTCCTCACAGGTTGGTTCTGCTACAAGCTGTCTTAAGTTTGCCCAATTCAGGGCAGTCATGAAGTCCCTGCCCCTTGTTGTACTCACAGTCTGAGTGCTCCAATCTACTTCAGGTTGGTTGAAGTCACCCATTAGTAGCAGTTCCCTTTTGGCTGCCATTTTGTGGATGGTTTCCACAAGAGCTTCATCTGATTCCTCTCCCTGTGCCTGAGGCCTGTAAATCACTCCAGTGCAAATGGCTGTCCTTTTTCCCACCTCCACAGTGACTCACAGTTCCTCTGCTCATTTGTGTGACCCTTCCTTAACCCTTTAATCCTCTCCTTCACATACATAGCAACTCCCCCCCCCCCTTCTCCCTTCCCTATCCTTCCTAAAATGTGTGTATCCTGGTATGGTTATATCCCAGTCATTGTTCCCTGTGTACCATGATTCTATAATAACTATATCCCCCTGCCCCATGCCCAATTGTCCTCCCCTTCCTGCTCACATCTACCCTGTCCCCAAGTAGCCAAACAAACCCCCCAACACAGCGCTGCCCTGTCCCCGCAATGCCAAAGCTGCACCCCAAACACAGGTCAACCCAGTCCCCGTACGTCAGTACGGACACCCCACCACATGGCTGCCCAACATGACTGCACATACCATACACCCCACCCCTGACATGTGGCAGCCCAGTCCCACCATTTGCAGAATACAGATCCCCATCCCAACATATGTATGTCCATACTCCATCAGTACCAATCCTACCCCCATCCCCACAAGAGGCAGCCTGTTCGAGTGTAAAGCATGCCACCCCACCTGGAACACACAGAGGTGATCCCAGTAAAGTATACAAACTCCCCACACACACATGTGCCCTGGTCCACAACATCCTGAGTCCTGACCCCGGTACCTATGACCCCACATTGGTGTTCTGTGGTCCCCCAGCCCCTGTGGCACCAACAACACCACCCCCCAGCCCCCATACCTGCATGTCACTGCCACAGCTCAGGATGGCTGGTGGCATAGCCCTCCTCACACCACCTTGGACGCCGGCCATCCAATTGATGCTGGGTGCACGCTGCCTATGCCTTACCCTAATCTTACCATAAAAATTAAATGTCTGGGCTGTCTCACCTGTTATCAAGAGACAAACAACCTGCCCTTACCCTAAACACCACACCCAGCTAGCCCATCATAATACCATCTCAAATAAGAAAGAGTTTGCAATACTAAGGTCCAACATAAAAATCTTATGCTTTTGCTATTATGCTTGGGAAATGTTAAAGTAAACCACCCTGAAAAGATCACAGATACCACAGTGTTACCTGATGCCCAGAGTCACCACTTCCCAATCACATGTCTCTGGACCAATAAGGCCCCTAAACATCAATATAAAACATCTTACCAGTGGTTTCTCAGGAAAGGGCATCAGAAGCAGTTCCAAGAATATCTCATCAATTGTGATTAGATCCCAGTCTTCCTCACTGAAAGTGTTGATGAGGCACTAAGCCTCTTCATCACACTATTCAACACGGCCTGTGACTTATTTGCCCCTTTCAGGAAACAGAAGGTTAAAGGCATCTCTATTCTCTTCTGCACCTTATGGCCACTCATGACCACCTTTGGCAAGTGGTGTAAGCCACTGGCAAACCTGGAAACTGGCAATGCTATAAGGCTGCCAGAAATAACTGCACCTGGGCCATCTGGTGGGCAAAGGCCACATACTACCAAGGCATATTTGCTAGCTCCTGGGATAATAGTAAAACATTTTGGGACATTAAAAACCATATGGGTATGCCCAATCATTCGACTCCCACCTTACTCAACTCTAATGGGGTCACTGTTCAAGACCCGAGAGAAACTGCTAACATTTTCAATGCTTCATTCACTGACCTGAGTGGAGTTCTCCCCCCTCCCCAATTTCTTCAATGATCCATTTGCTGAGGATATTGCCCATAATAGCACCTCCCCTCCAAATGCTTCCCAGTTCTACTTCAGGTCAGTCTCCCCTTCTGCTGCCAGGAAACACTTTGTGAAGGTGCTTGATAAGTCAAGGCACAGCTCTGACACTCTTGACCTCAAACTGCTTCTCCTCTCCATTGATGCAGTCCTGGCCCCACTCACCTGGATCCTGAATCTGTCCCTACGCCTTGGTCAATTTCCCTCTGTCTGGAAAGCTGCAGTTGTGACTCCAATCCACGAGAGTGGTGACAGAGCAAACTATGCCAACTACCATCCCATTTCAATTTTACCACCCCTCTCGAAAGCCCTTGAACTCTTAGTGGCCGAACAGCTAACTGAATATCTGTCTGCCCATGGCATTCAATGCCCTCAGCAACATGAGTTTAGGAAAGATCATAACACTGCCACTGCCTTCCTTACCCACACAGAGTGTATCTATAAAGTGCTCGACCATGGTCACCTTGTAGGGTGGTCTACATATATATATAGATCTTGCAAAGGTTTTTGATACGGTCAATCACTTCTTATTGCTGCAGACACTACCTTCCCTAGGACTCTCCAGTGATGTTACCTCCTGGTTAAGAAGTTATCTAGGTGGCAGAACCCAATGTGTAAAATTCTTAGACTCACTCTCAAGGAGACACCCTGTACAATCAGATGTTCCACAGGGATAAATCTTTGGTCCCCTACTATTTATTTATTTATTAATGTTTGGTAAATGGGTAGGCCCACTGAGCCCCGAAGGTCCCTTTTTCAGGGGTGAGCCGGGATAACAGTACAAGTTCAAATACAAAGAACAAGACAAAATTAGGTACCTGATATCAAGTATACGAAGGTTAGAATGCTGATTACAGTCTTGGTTATCAACAAGTTACTGTGCAAGGTAGAGATTAGTAAGGATAAGAGACATGAGTAACAGATGACAAGTATACTGGTGAAGTGCTGCCAAGCAGAACGATAGAATGGTCAAAGGGGAGGGGACACTGACAGGGTCTCTAGGAGAGAAAAAAAGGTAAGGGAGTCTTATGAGCCATGACAACAGCAAGTACTTGTGTCAGTCATGTGGGACTTTAGACTGGAGCAGAAATTAGCAAGTGAGGGGGCTTCATGCACTGGCAGAGGTAGTTGGTTCCACAGATAGGGGGCTAGGTAGGAAAAAGACCTGCCTCCAGCATTGGACCTAATTCTGGGAAGTTCTAGTAGTGTACGCCCTGAGGTCTGTAGCCTCCAGGGGTTCTGTTTGGTGGCTATGGTTCCTACTATGCTAGGCAGAGCAGATGGTCTGAGCAGCTTGTAAGTCAGACAGAGCAGAGGGTACTGTAGGTGAGCGTTCAGTGAGGGCCACCATAGCTGGGCCAGGGTATCACAGTGATGACTTCATGAGTGATCCTGTATAGAGAAATGGGCAATCTTGTTGTACAAAATTTGCATCCCAGTGACCTCTTGCTTAGCCATGCCTTGTATTATCAGAGCGGCATAGGTCAGGGTGGGAAGCAGGACACTCGTACCAATGGAGAGCCTGGCCTCAGGGATAAGTTGGTCCTTGAGATGCATAGTACCAAGTTTACGGTGTAAGGTCTTTGGTAAATCTGGGCCATGGTTCTTGAAAGTGAGGCATTGGTCAAGTGTTAGTCCTAGGTATTTTAAGGAGGGCACTACCTCAATGCAGCTGCCAGAGAGTGAGGTGAGTTGCATGGTGTAGGTCCTGTTTTGACCAAGGGATCTGGACCCAAATAGCATCGCCTTGGTTTTGATAGCATTCAGGACCATTTTGTTTTCCTTCAGCCAGACCTCAAGTGAGGCGAGGTCATCTTGGAGGAGGGGATCTAGGGCTGCCGTATCACCCAAGGATCAATAGAGGACGGTGTCATCAGCATATTGCACAACTGATCTACTACCACAGTGGGTATGTAGGTCATTGGTAAACAAGGAGAAAAGGAGGGGGCCAAGGATTGAGCCCTGTAGTACCCCCTCATTTAGGGGTAGGGGCCAGATGTGGCACCCTTCCAGTTAACTCTCTGTGTCCTGTCAGTTAAGTAACCAATTTAGCCTCTACCTCAACACCCTTCCCCTAGCTTGCCCTTTTAACCTTCTCCTGTATGCAGACAATGCTGTGGTTTACACCAACCAGCCTGATCCTACACCCCTTTCCAGTGACTTGCAAAGTAGCTTTACCTCCGTTGAAGCCTGGTTTGTTGAGCATAAATTAATCATGAACTATAAAAAGACCAAAGTGATGGTCTTTGCTGGGACTCATAACAAGTTTCAAAGAGCCCAACTACCAATCTCCAACAATATTGGCACACAGCTTGAGCAGGTAACTAGTTTTAAGTACCTGGGCATCACCCTGGACAGTACTCTCTCCTATCAAGAACACATTAATAACATCTCCAAAACTGCTAATATCAGGCTAGGCTTCCTTTACTGACATCAGCACTGTATGACCCAAGAAGTACTACACCTTGCAGTGACTTGCTCCATACTCTCTATCATTGATTATGGCATTGTATTTTATGGTGCTGCCATCACCGCTGCCCTCAGAAGGTTAGATATTACTTTTAACAAAGCCTGCAGGTTGGTTACTGGTGCTAGTAGGGACACACATGTCTGTGACCTATATACACAGTCCAATTGGCTCAACCTCCAGAGCAGAATCTCCTATCATACCTGTCTTACTGCCAAAAAGATCTCTTTAGTGTTAGCCCCCCTGTCTACCCAGCAGCTCCTCAACAGGGCCCACACTAACACACGCTGCATGTGAAGCACGCCCAACCTAACTTTTCAGGTACCTTTACACTGGACAACTCAAGGACAAAGAGCATTTATGTACAGAGCACCTAGCTTGTTTAATAACCTCCTCGCACACCATCAATCTACTCCCAAAATTGGTCCTTTCAAAAACTGTCTTTGACAGCACCTAGCCAACTGCAGCAGCTGTGACTGCCCCACTTATCCCTGGTGGGCCTCTGCTTATACCTATCCTGCCATTTTAATGACAATGCACTCTTGGGCTGCTATTCTGTGTCACCACTGAGTCTGTGGTCATCTGCAATGTTTCCCATACTAAAGCCTGGAAAATCACCACTATTATTCCCTGTCTAAAGTCAACCTCCTTGTCTGCTCTTTCTTCTTCTTTTCTTCCTCCACCTATTGGCCTGTTATGCCTCATAACTCATCACTATTGTATTTTGCTTCTAACTGACTTTCTCTGCCTGTACACCTGCCCTCCACCAAATTCTGATTACCTTTTTAACCTTAGCACTGAATATCAGTATAATTATGTATTTTTAACCCTAACACTTAATATCAGCATTATTATGTATTGTATATACTAGGTTTATTTTCAAATGTCTCCTGGATTTATTGTACCTCACCCAGCCTGCTTATTTGTACCCAATGAACTCGTGCCTATTACTCCCTCCACTGTATAATTCTTTGTAAAAGAGACCTGGTTCAAAGGTCTTAATTCTGAGATTCAATAAATAAAATAAAATAAATAAATAAACCTGAGC
The DNA here is from genome assembly GCA_016271365.2 of Neoceratodus forsteri. NCBI lineage: Eukaryota > Metazoa > Chordata > Ceratodontiformes > Ceratodontidae > Neoceratodus > Neoceratodus forsteri. The sequence goes on from CM057452.1 coordinate 390,139,099, forward strand.
CCCCCTAACCCCCCTCACTTCTCCAACAGAATTTTCATCAGCTCCAGGCCTGAAAAGAATGCTGATCAATGCTTATAGCCTTTTGAAAAAACATGATCTAATAAAAACATATGTAGCCCATACAAACCCAGATATATTGGTCGTCACCAAAATATGGTTAAAAGGCAATACTACAGGCCAACAGATAACATTCCCTTCCTTTAACACCTTCAAACTGGATAGACCAACTGGGGGGAGGGGTAGTCATCTATGGAAATTCTAAATACCCAGCCACCAAATTCTTATCATTATCCAAACCTACGGAATTCTAATGTTTAGCCCTAAGACTCCTATTGCTCTCTTCTCAGGCATTCAATGTTATTGGCTACTATAGACCATCAATAGGGAGTGCTGAACTACTAGCAACCCTTAGAAATAGCATTGAAACCAATCCCAATGAATCTGTCATACTTGGCAGCTTGAACTGGGACCGGCTTATGCCCAGAGCAAACACCATAAAAGACCTATGCGATGAGCTGGTATCTCACAGCTTATCTCTGAACCCACCTGAATCAATGTAAAGAATAAGAATAAAAGAACCATACTCGACCTGATCCTCACAAATAAACCACATAAAACCTCACACACAGCTGCCTTACATAATGATTTAAGCAAGCACAATATAGTCATATGCACATGAATCCAGGAAAAACACATCTCCTGTTCTAAAATTATCACAAAGAGGAGTTTCCATAAATTTGAACCAGAAAATTACTTAGCAGACCTCAGTTGCATAAATTGGCAAACCCTATATCTGACCACCTCAGTGGATGAAGCCACTGACATCTTTAATGCAAACCTCACAAGTCTAGCTAACAAACATGCCCTGTTCAAAAAACATAGGGTGAAAAAGGCCTTGCACTCCTGGTTCTCCACTGACCTTAAAGAAGCCCTCACCCAACGGGATAAACTATGGGCCTTACCAAGATGCACCAAAGTCTCCGGAGACTGGAAGGCCTTCAGAACATAGAGAAATGCATGCACAAAGCTTGTAAGAATGGTCAAAGTCAATTATCATATGGAAGCCCTAGATGGTGCCAAAGGCAATTCCGCCAAAATCTGGCAGACAATCAAAACTGTTGAGGGGCATAGAATTCCCCCTGCTATACCTATTAAAATCTTAACCCAAGGCACCATGATCTCTGATCAAGGTACCATACTAAAAAAGTTAAATGTGCATTTCACAACAGCAGGTCTTGCTTTTGATTCCTTGCCAGCAGCTGGGATCATTGATTGCTCCCTGTCTATGGTCATCCCTCCTGACCTGAGGACCCGAGACTCCTTCTGCCTATCCCCAGTAACCTACAAACAAGTTGAAGACCTACTTTCAAAATTGGACACAAAAATGAGTGCTGGTGTGGATGGAATTGAAGCCACATTCCTAAAACTAGGGTACCATTTCTAACAGCCCCAGTAATACAAATTTTTAACTTACCCATCTCATCTGGAATGGTTCCCTCTTGTTGGAAAACAGCCTTCATACTACCCTTGTTTAAATCAGGTGACTTGGTTTATCCTTAAAAAACAATAGACCTATCTCTACCCTGCCAGTTCTGTCAAAACTACTGGAAAAATTAGTCAACGACCAATTAAAGGAATATATTGAACACTCAAACCTACTCAACCCTTTACAATCCAGCTTTAGACAAAATCACAGCACATCTTCAGCACTGGCCAAAGTAATGAACGACTGGTTCACTGCCTTTGACAACAAACACCCCACCGGAGTCATATTCCTAGACCTAAGCAAGGCCTTTGATACAGCTGACCACAGTCTACTACTCCTTAAACTAAATGAGCATCGCCTGAATAACCACTCAGTCAGCTGGTTCACCAGCTACTTATCGGGCAGACCCCAATGTAAAAAGCCGATGAACTTCTCTCTCCTGCCACCAACAAGACAGGCACCCCAAGGCTCCATCATGGGTCCCTTGTTGTTTTCAATATATATCAGTTCCCTGGGTAACAACATCCATAACTCCAAACTTAACTTATTTGCAGATGACAGAGTGCTGTGCACCTCAAACCCCTCCTTGACTAACGTAGGTATTGAGTTGCAGTCAGACTTTAACCAGCTGCAACGTAACCTCCTAAGTGCCAAACTACTATTGAATGCCAAGAAAACAAAGGCAATGTACTTTCTCCCCCAACCCCACTCCTTATCATCCCTTCATAAACAAGCACACCGGCATGAATTACAACACTTCAAGGTGACTCCCTTGAGTTTGTGGAAATATTCAAATACTGTTACTTAGAAATTTGCATGAGCACTGCCCCCTTAATGCCTATCGTTTTCACCTAGTTCTCTGGGCTTCACCAGAGCTAATACAATTTAATGGCAGTCCACTTATATACAGCTTGGTAAATTAGTTAATTACTCCATTGACCAATAACCATTCTTAAAGCATTAACAAAAATAAGTAACAAATTCACTGTCCCTAAGGGAGCTATACATAGTGCAAATATATTTTTCTTTGTAATCACTGAATCATGTTCATTCTTTTTATTCCTTTTACTGGTGCTTCACCAGTGTAATTCTGCATAAATAAAATGAGAAATGTTTGAAAGAGTCCTTTAAAGTCTCCAAAGGATCTTGAAAGGTTATTTTTTCCAAACATAAAAAATCTTGAGCGAATCATGTGTCAAGCAGGGAAGCATCCTGATTCTCTGCCAAGAGGACTTGTTACGTTCTCTAAATACTTGGAAAGAGCAACAGATCATAAGTGAATATACAGTATGTTCTTTAAAAGCTACTTAAGCACCATTCTAAATCCGGGGTACAATGTTCCAAATACAAAAAGTTAAAATATAAGTCTTCTAAGTTGTATAGACTTTTGTGATAGTGGGAGGTCAAAATATCAACCCTATTTTTTCTTTTTCTGCTTTAAAAAGGGGGTTAGTTCAAATTTGTCATTAAGCCCCTTTGCATGCAGTGCTCCAAATCTGTAAGTCCATTTCTGTTCACAGCAATTTAAAGTCCTTGGCAGAGAATCAGGATGCATCTCTGCTTGACACATGATTCGTTCAAGATTTTTTTATGTTTGGAATAAAGAACCTTTCAAGATCCTTTGGAGACTTTAAAGGACTCTTTCAAACATTCTTTGTTTTATTTATGCACATTACCCTGGTGAGGCACCATTAGAAGGAATAAAAAGAATGAACATGATTCAGTGATTACAAATAAATATGTATTTGCACTATGTATATCTCCCTTAGGGGCAGTGAATTTGTTACTTATTATGTTTGTTAATGCATTAAGAATGGTTATTGGTCAATGGAGTAATTAACCAATTTACCATGCTGTATATAAGTAGACTGCCATTAAGCTGTACTAGTTCTGATGAACCCCAGAGAACTGGGTGAAACGTAGCATGTGGGGGGGGGGGTAGTGCTCTTGCACTGTCCTGTTTGACTGTCTTTGATGCTTTGGATGTGAATAAAACTGTGAGCAAACTGCACTGATACAAATTTGTACATTGCTTCCTTTTGAGTGATGAGTGCTTCCATCCTGCCTTTCATCTAATCATTGTTTTGGAATGCACCACTGTCCTAGTGCTACACTCCTGCAGCAAACCGAGGAATTTGATGGGACAGAAAACTGTACTTTGCCTCGCACATCGACATTCTCTCTCTAAAAAACTAAAATCAAGGTCGGGCTTCTTCTATAGGAATAAATCCTTATTCCCAGCAGATATTAGGAGAAGATTAGTTCAGGCCACCTCCCTCCCATTAACAGACTATACAGACATTATTTACAGTAGTAGCTCCACATGTAACTTACACAACTTAGACATCCTCTATCACCATGTGTTGCACATTATAACTAATGCACCCTATAGAATGCACCATTGTGACCTATACTCAGCAGTGTGTTGGATATCCCTTACCACAAGAAGGACGTTCCACATCAGTACCTGGGCTCTGAAAATCCTGTTGAATATATCACGTCACTTATACACAGGTCACACAGCTGTTATTTTCTAAGGAAAAATGCCCTTATCCTGCTAAATGTGCCCAAATTTTGAACACTCCACAACAGAGCAGCAATCAGCCATTCCATTCCAATCACTTGGAATCTACTACAAGCATCACTTAAGCTCCCAGAGCTAGTCTTCACTGATGTCTTCAAAACCCTGACCAATAAGGCACTTAGGGAAACCTGCCGATGCCAAAATGGCTAGACCCCTTTACTCCTTGACCAACTATATTAACAAGCACTTCCCCCCAATTATCCCCACTCTCCTATTTGACCTCTATTGCCTATTTTTACCCTCACTTGTATTGGTTATAGTATATTCCTGTTCTCTGTGTCCCAAAAGATGTCTTCCTCGCTCTGTCTGAACCTTGTTTAACTGTTGCTTATGTAATTTTATTGCCTAAAACTGTATCATGCCTGTATCAAATTTTTCCTTGTATTTCCATACTGTATTGTATATGATGTGTTACAGTGTCCTATCAGGACCTCTTTGTAAATGAGCATGCTCAATGGAGTTTTCCTGCAAATAAACTTAAACTTGAACTTGAAGAGTAATGGAATTGATGAGTTGTCACCATGTCTTTTGAAGTGTTCTGCTTTTCAAATAGCAAAACCTTTAGTTTAGCTACTTAACTGGTCATTGGCACCTGGAGTTGTTCATCAGAGTAGGAAGCTGGCCAGAGTTGTCCCCATTTTTAAAGAGGGCAGCCTTGATCAGATGACTATCTTTTACTCTATTTCCCTCCTCCCAGATATATCACAAAATGTTGAATGATTAGTTGCTAGACAATTGTAGGATTATCTTGAGAAGGGTGGCCATTATGATGCCATTCAGTCTGGGTTCAGAAATAGGCACAGTACCATCTCCTCCCATGCAGAACATCTTGGATGACATCAACAAAGCTAAGGACTGTGGGAAGCATGCCAAGGCAAATTTTGTTGATCTCTCCAAGACCTTTGACATGGTGGACCATATGGTTCTATTGAGTAAATTAGAGAGGGTGAGGCTAGGAGCTGAAGTATTAAGGTGGTTTTTGTCTTATTTTGAGAACCGCCAACAGTGTACTATGGTAAATGGGTGGTTGTACCAAGAGTAATCAATTTCAAGAGGTGAACCACAGGGTTTGGTTCTTGGACCCCTTTTGTTTGCTATTTATGTTAGGGGACTGGAGGATTGCATCTGAGACATAGATTACTATTTATATGCAGATGATACGGTGATCTATGCCTTCAATGCATCTCTCATTGTGGTACAGGAGAAGCTGCAAAATGGTTTTAATGGGCTCTAGAATTTCTTTACATGCTTCAAAATAAAGTTAAATGCAGGGAAAACCTAATTTACAATTTTTGGATCTCCCTCCAAGTTAAGATGTTCACCAAACCCAATGCTAAAGATTACTGCAGATGATAGAACCTTCTTAGAGCAGGTTAACATCTTCAATTATTTGGATTTTTGGTTAGAGCCTAGCACTTCTGGTAATGTTCATGTTTTTTTTTTTTTTTTACTGACTCCTTTCTCCCCAGCACCGGTGGTTCCGATTTCTCTGCACAGCTTGCCACACCCCTATCCCCAGGCTTATGCTCCCAAGGGGGGTCACCAGGCAGGTACCCCCTTCCTGAGGAACTCAGTCTCCTAGCCTTGGTTTTGCCCCCCCAGGGTGGGGCCACAGGAGTGGGACCCCCTGGTGGACCTTGGTCTGCAGCAGGAGCATCAGTGGAGATGGGGCCATCATTAGCAGGCCAGCATTCTTTTTTGTGAGAGTTTTTCCTGGGGGGCAGGGATGTGCAAGGATGCCAGCCTCCACCCCACCACCCTAACATGTGGCACCAGCCATGATGGTACCCCCAGCCTCCACCAGAGGTCCGCATAATGCCAGACAGTCTTACCCCCTCCCCCTAGAGAAGGAGAGCAGTCCCTGGGATGCTCAGTCCTTCTGCCCCCCAGTCAGCCCTCTGACTCTCAAGTCTATCACTGAACCTGGGATGTCAGCTCCGCAAGAGGACACTTTGCCACTGCACCAGTGGGCCAGCTGTTAATGTTTATGTTGATGAATTGACAAAGAAAATTGGAATTAGTGTAAGATTACTGTACAAATATCAAAACTGTATCGATCCTGAACTTCATAATAATTATGTCACAAATGTTCCCATTATTTGATGATGGGGACATGTTGCATAGTAACTCTTTTAAAGACAGGCTACACCATCTTGAATTTCTATGCAGTTGCTTAGCCTGGTTTATATTAGAATGTTCTAAACATATACATTACTGTGAACTTTATAAGAGATTGGAGCACAGCCTCTTTCCAGTTGAAGAAAACTTCATAAAACAATCTGGACATTAAAATGTATATATGGCTTTAGTGCCAGAGTACTTGGGGTGTCAGCTTGCAAAACACACCCTGAAACATGTCCAATGGAATGCTGCATCCTTGGAGGGAGTTTTACCCAGAAACAGAACAACCAGATCAATGTATTCTTATAGTCACATGATCCCACAATTTTGGAAGCTACTGCCACCATGGTTAAGAGTTATCTCAAGAAAAAAGCCTCAAATAAATAGGGTAAAGTTGCAGTTTTAAAAGTCAATTCCAGAGCTAAATGTTGTTGTCAATGGTTCTTGGAAGTTTAATGATGTAAAGTACTGATGTGCAATAATTGTATTATGTGTACTGTGCCTAATATGTGTAATGTTGTTACTATGTGTTGTGTCATGATATTTATTTTTGTACTTGATATGCGATTTATTACTATAGCTGATGTATGACTGCTAGGATGCCATTGCAAATGAGCTGTGCTCAGTGATTTTATCCCATAATAAAAACAAACTGAAAAAATAAATTACCTTAGTTTGGTAACACTAAGGCATCATGTTGGAGCAGACTAGAAGCTATTACACCTTTTTTGTAGCTGGATACCCCATTCCCCTTACTGAGACCTCTGATGTCTCTACAGTGCAGAACTATTTTATTTAGTTATTTATTTACATGTTGTTGATCAGGAAAGGCCCACTGAGACAAAGCTAATTTCTAGGTATATCCTAGTTGGGAATGGGATTACAAGAGGAGTGGAGTACCGTACATTGCACAATAAACTTACTGTGCAACCAGTTAGCAACTCATTCTCTTTATGTGATTGCAATTAAGTGACTGCAATTGGTTGACAACTAGTTGGAGTGTTTCACCTTCAGCTGCAGAATGTTGTTTTGGGGTGGACATTTGAGGGCAACTTGGTCAAAAGAGTGGAAAAGACAGGATCCAATCTGGCTAGGGGGGGCAACTGGGGACAACATACCACATCTGAGGGCAGCACTCTATACCACATCTGTCTATTCAAACTCTGGGAAGACCATCTTGTGGATAATCTCTTAACAAGGAAGCCATTCAGGGAAATAAATTAGTCACTAATGCAATGATGAAATAGAAAGAAAAAAATACCCATTAAATTCTGAGCTGGTAATTCTAAAACACTCCTGATACAGATGGAGATTCACAGCAAGGGTTAAAACAACTCCCATTAACAAGCCAGTTTCTCAAAATAATTAGGATCTATCCCATGTCCACAAAATGTATACAATATACATGTGGACCTCAGGGGGAAACATTATCAGAGATCTATTATACAGAAGGAAAATACATCTTTTAGCATTATGAGTTCTGTGTTTTAGCATTCAAATGCTGAATTTTGCAGTGTCAAAAGCTTTCAAAAATCCATGAAGGGATTAAGGGGCATTTCCTAATAATTCATATTACTAAATTCTGATTAAAAGTAAATATATAACCTACATTTTTTACATACATGAAAATGAATTGTTACAAGACATGTGGTAAGTGCAACAATACCGCAAACAAGTTTGATGTGTGAGATAGCTACTCTGGACTTTGGGCCAATGTAGTTCGTATAACTGCAGATTTAAAGATGGTTCCTCATTAACCTAAAAGGATCAAAACACAAAAGGGACTCAGCAAACAATCACAGTATTCATCCCACTTGGATGAAATATATATTGTCACATTTGAGAGAGAAAATCAATGTTTATATAATGAACACAGGGCACTTAGTGATTTGACTGGAATTTAATCATAAATGAATACCAAATTACAATACTGCAGTAAAAAATTGGCTTTTCCCAAGAGAAAAAAATAAGGATATGGTTCATAACTCAGTGGCTGTAGCAAAATAATTCATGAAATATGGATGATGTGAGAAGGCTCATTTGATGTTCCCTTTGGAAAACAGTCACATACTGTACAAAAACTCATCAGCAAAACTAGGCACTGGTGCAATACACACAGTTACACTAGCAGAAGTTCTTACTCTGATTTTTATTACATTTTGCAGGTCATTTTTACACCCCTTAATTTTATCCTGCTGTGTACCAAGAGACTGTAAGCTAGAATTGTCATTACAGATACTATACAACACAGTTGCCATGAAGACAGCAGTTTATTCATCCTGCCCTGTGTGGATTTGGGAATTATATTATTGTGGCATCTCAGTGAGTACAAGTGCAGGGTTCCATCATTTTGGTCATTTTTATACCCATAAATGATCAATGACCTCTAAACTTTTTTGTATTGTCAATGGGACTTCAAAAAGCCCTGATACAATTGTTCTGATATTTGATCAATCATGCTGTGATTTTCTGACAATAAAATCACACTCCTCCCTGCTTGTTAGGTTTTCTCTTTCTTAAAAATAAGACAAATATGGTAGCTGCTGGAGCCCTTTTTGCTGGTTGGGGATTTTCTTAAGAAACATATCTGCTCAGCTGTTGCAGCCTATTCCCAGCTGGCAAAGAATTTGCTTTCAAAAGTGCTGCAGTATAAAAAAAAAGAGGTGGGGGACAGAAAGGCTATATTAAGCATGGCAGAAATTACCATGGACAATCTTTAGAAAATGTCAGCTAGGCTGTAGATGGACACAGCAATTAGCTGAATCCAAACAAGAGAATCTTATTTTCTGTTTTTTGTCATAAGTATTTTTATTTCTTTGTTTGATTTTTCTAATAGTGGTAGCCGGGGCATAAGTTAGACATTTCTGAACCATCAGACAGCAGAATAGGAATGATTTTAACTGGGGAGCATTTAGGAGTAAAGACAATAAAATAAAACAAAATACAATGTTCTCGATTGCAATGTGGGGTTTGGTTGGCTCATCCGGATTTCTATTACCAATCCCATAGTTACTTTTTCCCTGGTACTCAGATAGCAGGGAAATATGAATTCAAGAAACTGTTCTCCAGAAGGGGGCAAAGTCTAACAGCACTTAGTCAATACTCTTGCCATCTGTTGTAAGTCACCACAACTGTTCCAACTTGCTAAAATTCACTAGGTTTGTAAATTTTATAGGAGCAGCAAAGAAAAGTTTCAACAGGCTCTCCAGGCTAGGGGCAGCTACTAGGAGCCAGATTCACAATGTAATGCTTTGGATCCTGTGGAAGCTTTTCTTTGCTAGTTACACGCTTGCAGCTTGTTGTGAAGCTGGCTCCTACTAGTTGCCCCTAGCCTGGGAAGCCCTGTGAAAGCTCTTTTGTGACCACTTTTAATGTTCCTTGAGTTGGATAGCTGGGGAAGTTCTATACCTTAAAGACATTTTGTTTGTGGAACACTGATAGTTTGTGTGGGGAACAGGAAAGCATTGGAATGCTGTTCCTATGAAATTTACAGATCTAGTGAACTTTTAGGAAGTTGAAACAGTTGTGGTAACAGACAATGTTTCATGCTTCATGTTTATTCATTCAGAAACAACCTTTGAGATAGAAGCTCATTTACAAAGGTTCCACATCATAGTACAGCATACAGTACAACTCATAGTAAGGTCAAAATCAGACTGCAAAATCGCATAAGCAAGGTTCACAATATGTACTATAGTTACACACAGTTACAAAATTAAAAATTTTGTTATATACATGTAGCATAATGAGCAGAGATATTGAAGGGTTAGAGTATGGCATACTAAAAGTGCCAACTAGTGATATTGTGAAAGAAGAGAATGGCTTACAGAGAAGATAAGGGAGCCTAATGCTGCCAGATATACCGTACCATACTGCAAATACATTAGATAGCTAGGCAGGCAGGGGGATTGAGTCTTTGGAGAGTTGGGGGGGAGAGGACAAGGAAATAGTGAGGGGTGTGTGGGAGAGAGGAGGTGAAGGGAGGAGCAGTCTAACTATCATATATTGTGAAGCCTTAGAAACAGCCTAACAAGCATATTTTGTAAACCTTTGACCAGAATGAGATAGGCCCTCATGCACTAGTAAGGTTGGGGGGGGGGACAGATCACAGCCATAGAGTCAAGCCATACAAAAACAAGAGTATTGCACTTTAGGAAGGCTGACTTTGGGAAAATGAGAGAGTGCCTCAGAAAAGCACGAGCAAATGGGCAAGAAGGAGGGGTGGAGGAACAATGGGGAATAATCAAAACAGCCATCACAGAGGCAACAAGCCTTTGTGTGAAGCAAATCAATAAAACAAAACAAAGGAAAAAAAACACTATGGTTCTCAAAAGAGGTGGCAGGGACGATTAAGGAGAAAAGGATAGCATTCAGGAAATATAAGGAAACACAGAAGGAGCAGGATAAAGAATTTTATCAGTTAAAGCAGAAGGAGGCAGGGAAGGCAGTCAGAATAGCAAAGGCACAAACTGAGGAAAAGATAGCCAACTCTGTTAAGAAGGGGGATAAAACCTTTTATAGGTACATTAGGGAGCGAAGAAAGACCAAGGGAGGTATACAGAGACTTAATGAAGGGGAGGGAATGTGGGCAGAAGATGACAGTGAAAAAGCAGGGCAACTGAATGAATATTTCTGTTCAGTATTCACAATAGAAGAGGAGGGGGAGGTACTAAACCAAACAAGAGAAAAACTCTGAATAGTGGGGGTCGATACCAGTCCATTCACAGAAGAAAGGGTTTTGAAAGAACTCTTGAAACTGAAGGTGGACAAAGCAATGGGGCCTGATGGGATTCACCCAAGAATTCTAAAAGAACTAAGGGTAGAACTAGTAACACCACTGACTACTTTCTTTAACAAATCATGGGAGGATGGGGTGGTACCTGAGGACTGGAAAAGGGCAAATGTGATTCCACTTCACAAAAGTGGGAACAGGGCAGAGGCAGGAAACTATAGACCAGTTAATTTGACTTTAGTGGTAGGGAAAATGATGGAATCACTTCTGAAGGAAATAATTGTTGAGTACCTAGAGGCAAGTGGGGCACAGGACCCAAGGCAGCATGGTTTCACAGCAGGAAGGTCATATCAGACGAACCTAATAGATTTCTTTGACTGGGTGACCAAAGTAGTAGACCAAGGAGGGGCTGTGGATATGACCTACCTAGAGTTTAGCAAGGCATTTGACACAGTTTCACACAAAAGATTAATATACAAGTTAGCCAGCCTTGGAGTGGGTCCCAAGGTGGAAGCCTGGATAAAAAACTGTCTGGACAACAGGGCGCAAAGGGTAATAGTAAACAGAGTCCACAGTTTAGAAAGGAGGGTAACTAGCAGGGTACCGCAGGGTTCAGTACTGGGACCAGTCCTTTTTAATGTCTTTATAAGTGACATTGGAGAGCATCTCGAAGGAAAGATATGTCTCTTTGCAGATGACACAAAGATCTGCAACAGGGCTGATACACAAGGTGGGGTGGAAAGAATGAAAAGGGACTTGGCAAGGTTGGAGGAATGGTCAAATATGTGGCAGCTCAGATTCAATGCAAAGAAGTGCAAGGTAATGCATCTGGGAAGCAAAAACCCAGGGGAAGAGTACAGAATGGGGGGTGAGTTAATAACAACAAGAAAAATCAAAGGAGAGCTAGGAGTAATTATATCAGATGACCTAAAAGTGGGCAAGCAATGTGAGAAGGCAATAAGGAGGGCTGGGGGGATACTGGGATGCATAGGGGGAGGCATCAACAGTAGAAAACAGGAAGTTGTTATCCCTCTTTACAGACAGTTAGTAAGACCCCATCTGGAGTACTGTGTGCAATTCTGGAGACCCCATCTCCACAAAGATGTAGACAGAGTGGAGGCTGTTCAGAGGAGTGCAACCAAAATGGTGCAGGGTCTGCACCAGAAGACATACGAGGAGAGACTAAAGCAATTTAATATGTATACCCTTGAGGAAAGGAGGGAGAGGGGGGACATAATAGAAATTTTCAAGTATCTCAAGGGAATTAACAAAGTACAAGAGGGTAGTATCTTTCAGAAGAAGAGATGTGCAAGAACAAGGGGGCACAATTTGAAGATAGAGGGGGGACGGCTCAGAGGTAATGTTAGAAAGTATTTTTTCACAGAGAGGGTTGTGGATGTATGGAACAGCCTTCCTGAGGAGGTTGTGGAGTCAGGAACAGTAGGAGAATTCAAGAATGCATGGGACAGGCATAAGGCAATTCTAGTGTGGGGCAGGAGGAAGTAAGCTGTTGATTAACTAGAATCTGCAGCTGATGCATCCGGTAGGGAAATGGATAGACTAGGTGGGCCAAGTGGTCCTTATCTGCCATCAAATTCTGTTTCTATGTTTCTATCCACTGCATGGCCCTTGTCCAGTTCCCGTGTCACCCAGTCATAGTACTCTACAAGGTTTCACTGGCAGGATCTGCCCACTACAAACCCGTGCTGTTGACCATTCTGGAGACTGTTTTCCTCCAAGGATCTCACTAGCTTCTCTTTTAGGATGATCTCCATGAGCTTTCCCATGATCGATGTGAGGCTCACTGGCCTACAGTTTCCTGGTTCATCCTTTGGGCCACTTTTGTGGATGGGCACCATGTGGGCCATTTTCCAGCCCTGTGGTACACATCCCGTGTCCAGGGAGGTATTGAATAGGTCAGCTAGTGGCCTCTTCAGGACCTCTGCCAACTCCCTTAGAACTCTAGGGTAAATGCTATCAGGTCAGGTGCTTTGTCCACCCATAGTGCCCTCAACCCATCTAACACCCTGCTCTCTGTAATCCCTAAATCTGTCATCTCCTCCCCTTACCCGCCCACCCCCTCCTCTGGGGTATCTGACCCCTTCTCCTGCATGAATACAGAGCAGAAGTATTAGATTCCAATGCCTTTTGCCTACTCCGCCCCTTTCTCTGCCCGCCCCCATCCTTCTTAATCCTTACCAGCCGATCCTTGCTCCTTTTTCTCTCTCTGATGTAGTGGAAGAAGTTTTTTTCTCCACTTTTGATTCCCTGTGCCAGTCTCAGCTTCCTGGAGACCTTGGCCGCCCTGACCAGTCTGGTAACCTCCCTGGACTTCTCCATGTATGTATCCTTATCTTCTCCCCTTCCTGATTTCCTGTACTTTCGAAATGCTGCCCTCTTGGCCCTCACCTCTTCCATAACCTCCTGTGTTGGCCAGCTGGGTTTCTTTGCCCTTCCCTTCTCGCTTTTCTTCCCAGTGCGAGACTCAATGAATGTCATTATCACCTGGGTATAGGGCTGGGAGGAATGTATCTTCCACCAGTTAAATGCTGGCAGGATTCTAATTTCATGAAATTTCCATAAAAGTTTCATGAAATTTCACCAAAACTGTGATTTCAGTTATTTTTGTCTAATTTAAAAAGTAGTTGTCCAAATTGTACCACATTTGGTATGATGCCTTTACAAAGTCCATACAACAGTGTAACAAGTTTCAGATCTCTGTCTTTTAAGGATACTGAGTAATAAGCCTCCACACTTTCAATAATTTTAAAATTACATTTCACAATTATGTTAAAGAGATGGTGACATGTTCAGGAGAACTTTAACAAAACATAATATTTATGCACTGTTCAGCTTGCATTTCCCATTAGCTCTGTTTTCCTCCTCCTCCCCATTATTTAGTAGTGAGATCATTTCCATGAAAACATGATCTTTGCTCCTGAACAGTTCATCTATTCCTGCTGCTTTCTCCCCACCTTAAGTAATAGAGCACTGCTTGTGACCTCACAGTTACTCCCATGGCAACAGAGTGTGATGTCACAACAGAGAATCATGACTTGAAGTAGAGAGTAAATTAAAGAGGCAGATGAACTCAAAATGAACTCTATGGGACAGCAATCATATATTCATATACATTTCTTTAGTAATACGTTTTGGGGAGGAGAAATACATAAACTATAAATGGAGTGCAAGCAGAATTGTACATAATTATTATGTTTTTTAAAAGTTTTCTTTGAGGCATCAGCCGCTGTTTAACTAAAATATATTTGTCCAGATTGACCAAATTTGGTATGTTGACTGTACCAGGATTTATACATGTAACCCCTACCCGATATGCCGTTTCTATCTGACAGCTCTACCAGGTGGGCTGGGTTCAGGGAGGAATATGTCACTCGGTACATAGGCTAGGTTTGGCTACTCTGCACAGGGGCACCCAAGTAATTCCAGACAAAGGAAGCAATAACTATAATGTCCAATACCAGAAGTGGGATTCTAAAGTGTGGCTTTTATTCACATCCAAACAGAATAAACAAAGTATAGATGGACCCCCACTGGGCTACACTCCTGGTAATGCAGATAAAGGAGACCAGAACACATCCTCATCACTTTAGCCTTCAAGCTCTGAAACACACTGGGCTCACAGCCCAAACTTGTACACTGCTCTGGGTTTTGCCTGGCTCAGCTCCCTTGCCAGCCACTTTGACACTTTCCATATATCATGGAAACATTTACTGGTGGCTCCCTAAACCACCTAAGAGCACCTCTGCTCCATAAGGGAATCTTCCTCATCAATCCCACATCTGGGTACTTTCCTCAGGCACTGGCCAAGTACCTGAGAGAAAGCAACAGGTGTCTCAGAGCAAATCCATAGAGGTGAATTTGGTTACTATTGATGGAGGGGGGGGGTCTCCCACCTCTCACTCCCACAATTCATACCCGGTCATTTCTCTGGACTGTAGCACCTCATCCTTTAACACTTTGCTGTGTAGATCCTTTTAAATGTATTTCACATTCAATCTACTGTCTTTCTTCCCATTTGTGCTGGACTTGAACATACTTATGAGTGGCTTTGTCTATTACTCTAGACCCCCCACAGAGTTAAGCAGTCCAATCCCCACATCCTCCAAACTGTACTTGGCTGTCTTTTCCTGACCCCACAGTAACAGTTCCTTTAGTTTCATCGTGATGCAGGTGAAAACACATGGCCCTTTTGCAGAGCGAACTCATCCTTCGGTTGCAGGTGCCCCACAGGTGTTTCCTCCTCAAGGAACCTTCCTTCCGGAGCTTCTGGTGCCTCAGCACAAACTTAAACAGGCATCTTCTTTTCTCCCTAGCAGGACCAAGGGGGTTGCCCCTGGAAAACAGGCTGATACCTTCCCCCCATCCCCGCAGGGATGGGGCCCTGAACCATTGAAAGCAGTCTCCACCACTTCAAGTTAGCAGTTCCTGTGTTCCTCTTCAGGTGGAAAAACACACCTAAAACAAAAGCAGCTCTTAACAGAGCTTAAAACTCTGAGGGCCTTCGCTCAGCAGAGCACCTCTGCTACCTCTACAGACTCTCACTCAGACTGACTTCAAATTCCCAAACGTTCTACTCTAACCTCCAACTGCAACATTCCAGTGTGGCTTATGCAGCTGCAACAGTTCTAAATGATGTCATCCCTCAGTCTCAGCTGAGACTGAAAACAGAGTGAGACAGTGTGAAATCCATTTAACTGGAGTTTCACAAACTGCCTTCCCTGCCTACCACTAGGTCTTACTGGGATTCTAGTAATCCCGGGTAACGGGGGGTTACATACAGAAGTGTACCAAGCTTCCGAGCTCTATCTTTAAAGGTGACTGATTTATATGCCTCCAAATATTCAGAAATGTTAAAATTGCATTTTGTATAAGCAATAATCCACCACAGCGTATGGTGTTATTGAGGATTAATCAATACCCCAGTGTGTTGTGAGGCACAAGACCGCAGGCCAAGTGTCCTCACAGCACCCGGGGTGTTGGTTAATTAAGCAATAAGCCATGAGGGGGTGTGAGTTATCAGGGGATTTACAATGGCTGGAATGGTTTGCCCATGAGGTGCAGCCAAGTGGGTAAATTTGCACCAGCCATGGTAAATCCCCCAATAATCCAGATCCCCCGAGTGCCTTATTGCTATTATACCAAGGACTGGTATTTTATTTTTGTAAACAAAAGGGGGGAAACAGTGTTTTTGCAGTCTGAATGTTTTTTTTTAAGTTTATTGTATGTAGTCCCTTCCTTAGGCCAGCAGCAGTGAAGAGTTCCCCACTCGCATTCTGAAATGCAAAGAGTGAGAGAGCACTAGTAAAGCAGTATTTCTGGACAGGGACACAGGTAGAGTAACTGTGTGTTAGACAAGAGATAGATGGAACAGAGATCCAGTACTGATACAATTTTTCAGTTTTTTTTTTGGTTTTCCGATGTACGGAGAGGTTGTGTTTATGGTGTCCTCTTAGCAGGGAAACAAGATGGCGGTCAGAGTTCTGTCATTTCGGGGTAGGATTTTTTTTATTTAAATATACGGCTGGCTGGTACCTTTTGTGGTGATTATCAGAGAATTTACAACAGAGGTAAGGTGCCAGCCTGCCGTTCTGATTGGTTGCTGTCCAAGGTCTATGGTATAATCCCCAATAACACCATACCCTGGAATGGGTTATTGCATGTATAACATGGGTTATGTTGAAACAACAAAAAAATCCAGAAAGCAGTTTTATGCTGTTTAAATAAATAGAAAGAAAAGTAGTGTATCCTGACACTTTGCAAAATAGTCCCTAACAAATAATGCAAACTGCAATGCTGTTATGCACATAGAAATGTCACACATACACTACTGAGATGATTTGAGACATTTCTATTGTATAACACTGTCTGCTACATTGCCTGCCATGTTAATTCTCCCACCACCATACACACCCTCGCATCCACATGCACAGTACTGAGGAACGACTGGTACTGATAATATGACACTGACATGCACATATATTGAGTCATGGGAGGGTTGCTCCCAGGTGCGTCATACTGTTTAATGAACCATATGTATATTTAAAAACCAAACCGCACATTGATTGCACTATAACACACACACATATATAAGCTTGCCTGCTCACTCTCCATCTGTCTCTCTCCCCCTCTCCCTCAGCACTTGTCTGTCTCTCTGTCTCTCCTGCAACATCACTCACTGCACTGCACATTATTGTTACAGATGCAGAGGACCGCAAATCTCTGCAGGACATTTTTATATATTTATTGAAATGTTTCACCAGGAAGGCACACCGAGGTACAAGTCACTCATCTCTCGGTGTGACCTGGGGGGAAGGGGTACAATAAGAATGATACATTAAACATTCAAGTTACAAGATCAACATTAACATACAGTTGTAAGGCAGGTGTTACATACAGTGTTACAATAATGTTGCTCATAATATGTAGAAAGAGTGGGCAATAAAAAGTTCTGGATTAATAAGTAAACAAGTGCTTACGTGAAAGAAAAGGGGGAAAGGGGAGGGAGGGGTGAGGTTAGGGGAGGGGGAAGAGTTGTGTCCCTGGAGACCCCCTCAGGAAATGAGGATCCCTGCAAGGGGACTGGGGGAACGAGAGAAGGGGATACGACATTGTCCCAGAGAGACCCCTTTAGGATGGTGGGGGAAGGGAGCAGATGAGAGAGATGCAAGAAGCCCTTTGGGGGTAGGAGAGGGACCCATGGAGAGCATTTGGGGTCCTTTACATTTTGCGAGAGATCAAGGGAGGCCAGTAAGGGGGAGCAATTTGGGGAAGGGGAGGAGAGCTAGAAATGTGGGGGATGGGTGTGCACAGGGTAAAATGAAGGTGACAGTAGAGGGGTAGGATTTGTCCAGGGCTTAGAGGAGGGAATTAGGGAGGGACATGGCAGGAGCAGCTAGGTGCAAGGTAATTATTGAGGGCAGAGCTGATGAAGTAGGTGGAAGATGAGTGCAGGATTTGAGGGGGGAGGGAATTCCAAATTTTTGGGAGGCGGTGAGACTAACTGGTTTGGCTGATTTGGGTGGATCTGAGGGGGACAACCAGGGTATGGGAGTTGGTTGATATAAGGGAATGGGAGGGTGGGGGGTGTTATAAAGGAGGAGGAGGTGAAGTAGGAAGGGAGCTCACCCAACCAGTGCTTGGAGGTGAATTTAGCACAGTGGAAGAGTCACCTATTTGTAAGAGAGGGGAAGGATAGGGCACAATAAAGATTGCAGTGATGGGTGCAAAGGGGGCATCCAGGACAAAGTGGCAGAAGCAACTGAAGAGGGTGTCCAGTCTGGCCAGGGAGGACTTAGTGGCAGCACCATAGACTACGTCACAGTAGTCAAAAATGGACAGTATCATCTTCTGAACAAGTTCACGTCTAACCATAGGAGGGATGCAACTATGGTTCCTGAACAGGGCACCAAGTTTGGGATGCAGTTTTTGCTGGATAGTGCCAATATCTCCAGAGAAGTTTAGGGGTTGGTCCAACCAAACACCTACGTACCTGAAGAAGGATGTGTCCTCAAGTAAAGTCCCATCAAGGGTGTGGAAATTGGGTAGGGAAGGAAGCCTAGAGAGTCTCTGCCTTGTGCCAAAGGTCATGGAGACAGTCTTCTTGGCACTGAGGAAATGTTTATGGTTAGCAAACCAGAGCTGAACCTTGTCAAAGTCTTGCTGTAAGCTGGTTGTAACCTCATCAGGATAGGAGCCAGATGCATACAGAACTGTATCATTGACATACATATGTATAATGGAGGATGGGGAACAAGCAGAGAGAAGGTCATTTAAGAAGATGGAGAACAGGAGGTGCCCTAATACAGAGCCATGGGGGATTCCAGTGCTAATCAGGAGGGGAAGGAAAGTGGCATCCAAGATCTTAACTGATTGGGTTCTGCCAATAAGGTAGGTCTTGAACCAGTTTGTGGCAGAGGGAGATAGGCTAGTTGCCGGGAGTGAGTTGAGGAGAAGGGAGTGAGAGAGGGTGTAGAAGGCCTTGGACAGGGTGACAAAAATGGCAGAGATAATTTGGCCATTGTCCATGCTGGTTAGGATGGAGTCTGTGAGCCATAGGAGAGAGGTGGTGGTTGAGTGACTTTTCTGAAACCTGACTGAAAAAGGGTGAAAAAAGAGGTGTCAGATATAAAAGAGGTGAGTTGGTAGAAGACAATGTGTTCTTGAACCTTGGCAAGGGTAGGGAGGAGAGAAATGGGGCGATAGTTGCCAGGGGATGAGGAGTCACCCCTTTTGGGTAGAGGGAGGACCACAGCATGTTTCCATGAAGATGGGACTGAGGCAGTAGAGAATGAGAGATTTAGGATTATTGTAAGGGGTAGGTAATGGCCGAAGCATAGAGGGAGAGGAGTTTTGGTCAAGGTCATCATGGGAGGCACCTTTAGAGGGGTAGATGGTGAGGAGGGCACATAGGGCATTGTTTGGGGTTACAGTAGCAAAAGAGCAGGGAAGGTGGGAGGGTGGGAAGGTGGGGGAGGAAGCACACCGGTAGAGGGTGGGGAGGGGGATGGGTAGGAGAGGAGGGATTTTAGTAGCTCAGTGGTGCAGGAGGTATAGTAAGAGTTAAATTCCGCAGTTACAGCTGGTGGGTCGGATAGTAGTGAGCTATTTATTTTAAGTACCAGGGGTGAGATGAGGAGGTAAATAGGGCATGGACCACCTTCCAGAACTTTGAAGGGAAATTTATGTTGGTGATGAAGGCAGATTTGAAATATTTGGACTTGGCTAATCTTGTAGTCTTGTTGCAAGCATTTTGGAGCATGTGGTAGTTCGCGAGGTCACTAGGATGCTGGATAGCTTTATGACGCTTTCAGGCTCAATCTATAGCTCTGACGTAGGCCAGAAATTCAGGGGTTATCCAAAGTAAGTGGTTACCTCTGACTCTGGTTTGTTTGAGTGGGGCAAAGGCATTCCAGTTTGCAAGAAATATTTCTTTAAAGTAGGCAAGAGCTGTATCAACTGAGGGGAAGAAGGTTAGGGGGGACCAGTCAGAAGTGGCAAGGTTACTCAGGAGAGGTTCAAGGTCAAGAGACTTGAAAGATTCTAGTTGTATGGTTTTGTGTGGTGATTTAATTCTGTGGATTTTCATAACTATGAATATTGGGTTATGGTCACTGAGAGCATCAGGGAGAATGCCAGAGGTGATGATATGGTGGAGGTGGGAGATAAGGGCCCAGCTGAGTAGGGAGTGTTGTTGTGTCTTGTGGTTTGGGTGGGTGGATTCAGAGATCAGTTGGGAGAGGTTTAGGGTTCCAATCTCATTTTTAGTTTTGGTAGTTTCAGGTGACAGCCAGTTTATACTGAAGCCACCTAGGATGATTAATTCCCCAGAGTGAGCAAGGGAAGTGATGGAAGCTATGAGGTCTAGCGCAACTGAAGGATGGATATTTGGCAGTAGTATATGCTGGCTACAAAGATTGGGAGAGTGAAGGGGACCTCGGCTGTTGACTGCCAAAAGGAAATCTCTGAAAGACTTCACTGTGCCGGTCTCAGCACTTTTGTTGACACTCTATCTCTTTCTCTCTCTCTCTCACTCTCTCTCTCTCTTGGTGCTGTGCAGTTGGTCAGCATGGTTCTGGCTTGCCCTTCATATTGTCTGGCTTTCTGTGCCTCTCTCACACTGTGGTGAATGGGGGGGAGAGAGAGAAAAGTCTGCTGGACCCCTGACTTCAATGTCTGCCTCTCATTCTCTCTCTCTCTCTCTTTCTCTCTCTAGGTGCAGGTCTAGGAGTGGTCTGTCATCATGGTTGTGCTCACTGTCAGTGTGGGGCACTCAGCAGATGGAGACAGAAAGGCTGACAGAGAGAAGAGAGTGCACAAAAACTGCATATTTTGCTGAAAGATGGGGACTTGTCACACAGAGTGAGAGAACAAGCAGCACACTGCGCTGCTACAACACCGATTGGGGCACAACACTTGCCAGGGTGACAACATCATGCTACTGCACTGGCTCCCTGCCTGGTTAACTATCTGCCAACTCTGTTTCTCTCAATCTCAGTGTCTCTCTCGCTGTCTGTCTGCTGTGCCCTGCTTCAGCCTTTTTTAATGGCAGATTTTGCTTCTGCTGTCTGAGGTACAGAAGGTAGCAAGGGCTGATGTGTCCTACGATACAGCTTACTGGCGCTTCACAACAACTGTGCCTATACTGCTGCTTAATGTACAGCCATGCACACTGAGTGCACCAAAAGGGTTCAACATTTTTAGCAACTCATGTTATAAAACTATTTAAACTACAGCATTATAAGCCCCTATAACTTTAAAGCAGCAGTGCAATGAAAATGGGCTAAATTTTGACCCCATCTTTTTTTCTTCCTAATTAATGCCAGATGTCTTCCAGTTTATTTTGGTAGTAAAATTTTGTCTTTTTCATTATCATTTGAAAATGTTATGAACGTTTTAAAGTTATTATTTCTCAAGAAAAAAAGATGGCCGCCTCATTTTTGCATAGAAATAATATTGAGGACCCAAGGAGGGTAAGAAACCAGACAGAAATACAAATGTACACTACACAGGATAGGAAGCATCCAGAAAAACCAAACCAATAGTTTTGCCAATATTTGGCATAACCATAGCAGAAAATTAGCTTTTTGGAATAACTTTTTTCATTGCACTGCTGCTTTAAAACTAGAGAACAGAATATCACCAATTTTGTTAGGGTCATTGACTCTAAATATTGGGCTCTGAGGCCACCAACCGGACCCAGCAGTACAGCGTTACACTGCCATGCTGATGACATGGGTTTGGAAGAGATCCCCAATAGTCATGTCGGGAGGCAGGCCATCTGCTCAGCAGTTCATTTCATTTGGGGAGGGTTGGCAGCAGGTACCATCAACACGGCAACCACTGCAGCTGGGCCAAGGAGTTTGCTCCTGTAGCAGGGGCAGCTGTGGCTGTGCAAGGCTGACAGAGGCACTGCACCCCCTAGTGGAGATGAAATGGAAAACATGTCAAAGAAAAAACAGTAGCTAACTGAATGATGGCTGGGTTCAGCCTGATCAGGGTACATCCCTGTGAACAGGGTATACCCCTGAGAGACAAGCTGCTGGCTGGGAGAAAAAAACAATATACAAAAGAAAAATGAGACTGTGTGTGTCAGTTCTCCAATCTTTTGCTCAAAGGCTGCCCAAGTTTTAAGCAGCTAAAGATTCCAAAATAACATCAGTAACTGAAGTTGGATTTCAAGAGCTTTTGTGAAACTGTGGCATGCTGCATATGACAAAGCCAGTAGAATAAGCCCATTAAGTCTATCTAGTCTGCTTGTAATGCAGAGTTCTTAGCAAACCTACTGACCCTGTCCCCCTCTCATGTTGTGATTCTTCTGTTGAAGCCATGTCCATACATTTTGCCCAGTCATACACTTGAGTTGCCACAGTAGAGGAAAGCAAAGACTGGGTAAAGTGGCAATAAAGTAATAGTCCCAGTTTGCTCCATAGTAAACATATAGTGGAGCCAAGTGTCAGGTCACTGTGTTGAGTGATGAATCATGAAGAATAGTCATGGTCACCCCTGTGCATTAGCCTGAATTATTGCAATATGCCAGAAAACCCTTTAGAGCTCACTGACTTATTGATTTGTGGAAGCACATGCTCGTGCAGCATTGTTTCTGTACAGTGTCACCTACTGATTCTTTAGCAACCTTGTAGATAATAATGTATATTTTTTACTATTTGAAAACAGTGGTACGAAGTGACACCAAGCCTCAAGCCTTACAAGTAGTTGTGGCTTAGGCTATTGTGACAGAAGGATCTGAATATCTTTAGTCATGCTGGAGCATGATGCTGGGCATTGCTGTCACAGGAATGTTGGAGGAGTATTACAGGGCCATGATGGTAGTGCTGGTAAGGTGATTCAGTGGTGATAAGTACTTTATGAAAAGTTAAATTCCACACATGGAATTTTAGAGGTATTACCTTTTATGTCTTCATGGATTTTTGAGCAACATTTTGCCAATTAGTAATTTCTAAAGCATCCACAGTAAATTTTAACTTACTAACCCCCATTTATCCAGCTAAATTAGATTCCAGGGCATATTTACTTTGGTATGCATGCCTAATCTTTAGTGTATACTTGCGATAGCAGTGGAAGTATAAACGTCAAATATTTTGAACATTTTTAAACAATTTAACAAATAATTAAACTGCGAGATTTTGATCTCCTGCAACTTACAGTTTACACAACCCTTTACCTCTCTATTTAGCAATTATTATGACTCTTTCAAGAAAGTATGCATATACATTTTTTGTTATCTAACTCTTAAGGTGGCAAGTTGTAAGCACAGAAATATTTTCAGAAATTTTCACATGAATAATAAATTGTCAGATTTGGAGCCCCTATAACTTTCCCGCCCCTCATTCAAATGTCATAGAAACATACACAGAAACATAAAAGTTGACAGCAGATAAGGACTATTTAGCCAGCACAGCCTGCCCATTTCACCTACCTATTACAAACCACAGATCCTAGTTGAGCTGCAGCTCACCCTTTCTTTTCTGTCCCTAGGGTACCCTCATGTCTGTCCCATGTATTCTTGAATTTCCTAACTGTTTTTGCACCTACCACCTCCTTTGGGAGGCCGTTCTAAGCATCCACCACTCTTTCATTGATAAGGTATTTCCTTATATTACCCTTGAACCTCCCTCCTCAACTTCATTTCATGCCCCCTTGTTTTTGCACATCTTCTTTTTTGAATGATGCTACCCTCCTGTATCTTATTGATTCCCCTTAAGTACTTGAACATTTCAATCATGTCCCCCCTCTCTCTCCTCCAGGAAATACATATTGAGTTCCCCTTGCCTCTTTTCATAGATCTTTTCATACAGATATGCAAACAAAAAAAACTTGCAGCCCTCTCTAAAGTGCACCTTATAAATAGAGTCCAAACCAAAGTGTGTCTTGTGCAAATAAGTAAAATATATTCAATATCAAGCACACACTAGAATACTATATAAAAGAATAAAGTGCTACCCCTGCAAAAATGCCCAAAGGCATTTCACTCCCTTTATTAAGAGCTCCATTTCATGTACACCCTCCAACAACTTTGTAGCCCTCCTCTGGACCATCTCCAGTCTGTCTATGTCCTTCCGGAGATGTGGTTTCCAGAACTGGACATAGAACTCCAGCTGAGGTCTCACTAGCAATCTGCACAGTGGCATAACCACCTCCTTCTTTCTGCTGGTATTACTTCTCCCTGTGCAACCCAGCATCCAACTGGTTTTCCCCACAGCCTTCTCACATTGTTTGGTTGCCTTTAGGGCATCTGATATCAATCAATCAAAATCTTTATCCAGGTGGGCACCATTGAGCAAGTATCATTTGCAAAGTGGACCTGGTCATGAATACATCAAAGTACAGTACAGTACAGAAGCAGGTATACAAAAGGTAATAATATACAAGGAAGAAAAAGTATATACAGTGTATACAGTACAGTACAAGGTTGAAATAAATATGAGTACCCCAGGTCCCAATCCTGCTTGGTAGTTGCCAGTACCTCTCCCCACCATCTTGTACATCGCCCTTGGATTTCTGCTGCCCAAGTGCATGACTTTGCACTTTTTTGCATTGAATCTTAGCTTCCACACTTTTGACCACTCCTCCAATTTGCTTAGGTCTTTTCTCATTTTTTCTATCCCTTATGGAGTATCAGCCCTATTGCACATCTTATTGCCACCTGCAAAAAGACATGTTTTCCCCTACAGCCCCTCTGCAATGTCACATATGAAGACATTGAAGAGGACTCGTCCCACGATTGATCTCTGTGGCACCCAACTGGTCACCTCTCTCTCGTCTGATTGAACACCATTCATCAGCACCCTCTATGTTTTGTCCCTCATGAAACTTGGAATTCTTTTAGGGCCACTTCTCAACAGTATGCATGCCAGATGTTAGATCTCTAACCATAAGACTGGCTGGCCTATAGCCAATTAAAGAATTCTGGAAAATTCCAAAAATGTTTGCAAAATGTCATGGAATTTCGTGAATATTCCATGAAACCAGAATTTGCTAATTTCACCCAGCCCTACCTGTGGGTTGTTTAATGGATTATGTCAAATTAGTTGTGGTGGTCTCAATCCAGTTACCAGTGGGCAGGTGTCCACATCACAAACCCCCTAGCACAACTAGCACTAATTGGCATCCTTGTTGGTAGTGTAACATAAGAGGCCAAGGACTGGATGCACATGGAATCTGAAGTAACCTCTGACCTACAGTATGTGGGGATCTCTCCATTACAGGGTTGAAACATATTGGTGGGACAATGTAGGGAATTTTGCATTTTGATTGCCTCTACTGTATCTGTCATGCATATAAACTGAGGGCTTCATTTTTCATTGCTGTCAGTCCTGCACATTTCATGAACACTAAACTCATGCACAGAAAAAAAATCCTTAATGACGTGGGACAAAAGAAAAAAAAATACTCAGCATAGTTATTGTGTTTATTCCAAGGAATCAAACAATGTTACACAAAAGTGGCTGTCCAGGGCAACATCTCTACATGATGATGATGCAGGCTTTGTATAACATTACTGTTGGATTTCAGTTATTTAGAAATGTTTACTCCGTAATATGTA
The DNA here is from genome assembly GCA_016271365.2 of Neoceratodus forsteri. Classification (NCBI taxonomy): domain Eukaryota; kingdom Metazoa; phylum Chordata; order Ceratodontiformes; family Ceratodontidae; genus Neoceratodus; species Neoceratodus forsteri. The sequence goes on from CM057452.1 coordinate 390,164,606, forward strand.
CTGTATAAAATGTACCACTTCTGGGGGAGAGATGTGTATGGTATCTTTCAACATCTAATGATGCAATTATTAATATGGTGTGTGATGTGATGTCTGAATTCCTAGATATAGCATCACCATGGCATCTTTCAGCATCTAAGGATGCCATCATAGCAGCATCTGAACACAAGGTACTAGTCACCAGAGGCATAGTATCCTCCACTATCTAAGGATGTCATCACTACAGCATCTGAAAACCAGGTACCAGTCATCTGAGGCATAGTATCCTCCACCATCTAAGGATGTCATCGTTATGATAGGTGAGCACCTGATACTGGTCACCAGAGCCATAGTATTCCCAACACCCAAGAATACAATCGCTATGGTATGGGAACACCTGGTACCCATCACCAGAGGCACAGTACCCACCACTATCTTTGGATGCTACAGTATTACAGTGGCTGAGACAGCAGCATAGCAGTAGAGCTACTGAGTGCTATACTGGTGAGCCAGGTTTCGGAATGTCCATAAGACAGCTCTCCTCCCTCAGGGAGGGCAGTGACCATGTCCAGCTGCTCAGCTGCCAACTGGAGGAATGTGCGTGGCAGGACAGCAGGACTGATTGGGGAGGGTGGAGCTCTCACATTGCATCATTGCAAAGGTTGCGGGCCCCAAGGAAGGAAAATGGAAAAAACCCAGCCATGGCTGAATGACAGACGGTTCTTCAAAGACCTTGAACTAGTGACAGGGCACCTCCACAGTCCTGTGACAGAGGAAGACAGTGTGAAGATAAGACAGTTTCAAACAAATTTTTTACCTTGCTGCACTCAGGGAACGGATGGGGTGCGCCTGTAAGAGTGAAGCCCCACAGAAACCAGATGATGGGGCTTGGTGGACCAGTATGGATGGTGGCAGGTCAAGGAAGAAGGAGTTAAATTACTGATTGAAAAAGATGCTGTTATATCAGCAACTAGCCACACATCTATCTGCACATCCACAAAGCTATGGGACTACAGGATAGAAGTTGCAAACATGCTGTCTCCAGTGGCATCTACTGTGCCTACAAAATTCACCATACTGTACTTCCAAATCTACTATTACTCCAAATCTTCCATGTCTTCAAATCTACCATTACTCCAAATGTATAATTTTCCAAATCTACCATGTCTCCAAATTTACCGTATTTTCAAACCTACCATGTCTCAACGGCAACCGTGCCTCAAAAGCTACCATATCTTCAAATCTACCATGGCTTTCAGTCTACCATACCTCCATATCTACTGTACCTCCAAAACACAGAAACATAGAAACATAGAAATTGATGGCAGATAAGGACCACTAGGCCCATCCAGTCTGCCCATTTTTCCTACCTATTGCAAAAACTGCAGACCCTCCTTGATCTCAAGCTTTTCCTTCTCATTTCTATTGCTAGGGTTCCCTTATGCCTGTCCCATGCATTTTTGAATTCCCCCACTCCTCTGAAGGGAGTCTATTCCATGCATCCACCACCCTTTCTGTGAAGAAATACTTCTTTACGTTACCCCTTAGTTTACCCCCTTCCAACCTCATGTCATGCCCTTTTGTTCCTGAACATCTCCTTTTCTGAAAGATGTTATCCTCCAGTACCCTATGTATGCCCTTTAGCTATCTGTAGGTTTCTAGCATATCTCTCTTCTCTCTTATCCTCCAGGGTATACATATTGAGGTCTCTCAGTTTCTGTTCATATGACTTTTGGTGCAGGCACTGTACCACCTTTTATGCCCTTTTTGAACTGCCTCCACCCTGTCTATATCCTTACAGAGGTGCAGCCTCCAGAACTGGACACAGTACTCAAAACGAGGCCTCAACAATGATCTGTATAGTGACATCACCACCTCTTTTCTTCTGCTGGTGATACCTCTCTCTATTTACCTCAGCATCCCACTGGCTCTCCCCACAGCCTTGGCACATTATTTGGCCACCTCTAGGTCATCAGATATGATTACCCTCAAATCCCTTTCCTGTTTGATGACTCTCAGTATCCCCCCCCCCCATCCTTAAGCTTCCGAGGAAGGACTTGGTTGGTCAGAAAGCTTAGGCACTTTGTTCTTTTTGTAACATCTAAGCTGGTCCGATAAAAAGTATCAAACCATTTGCCTCTGGATCTGTTCTTATAAGAACCAATACAGCAACTAAACTAAATCTCGCCCCCCCCCCAATCCTGTAATCCTACCCTGGGTTCTTGCACTCCAAATTCATGATTTTGCACTTTTCACTTTGAATCTTAGCTGCCACACTCTAGACCATTCCTCTAGTTTACTTGGGTCCCTCCTCATTTTTTCCACCCCTCCCAGAGTGTCCACCCTGTTGCAGATCTTAGTGTAATCTGCAAAGAGGCACACCTTTCCTTCTAGCCCCTCTGCAATGTCACTTATGAAGACATTGAATAGGACTGGCCCCAGAACTGATCCCTGTGGTACCCCCGCTAGTCATCCTTCTTTTCTCAGCTTGAGCTCCATTTACCACCACCCTCTGTCTTCTATCACTCAAACAGTTCCTAACTCAGTCTACCACCTTATAGGCCACTCCCAGGGTGTCCAGTTTGTTCACAAGTCTTCCATGTGGAATGGTATTGAAGGCCTTATTGAAATCCAAGTAGGCTACACCCACTGCTCTCCCCGAATCCACTTCCATAGTCACCCAGTCAAAGGAATTAGATTTGTTTGACATAACCTTCCCAATGTGAATCCATGCCGTCTTGGAACTTGTGCTCTGCTGTATTCAAGGTGTTCCACAATCCTTTCTTTAAGTAGTGATTACATAATTTATAAGCTATTGAGGTGAGGCTGACTGGTCTTTCATTTCCAGCCTCCTCCCTACTCCCACTTTTGTGATGAGGAACTACATCTGCCCTCCTCTAGTCCTCTTGAACCACTCCCATATTGAGTGACCTGTTGAACAAGGCTGCCAGTGGTGCTGCCAGCACCTCCTGTAGTTCCCTTAATATTCTGGGATGTATACCATCTGGCCCCATTGTCTTGTCCACTTTAAGTTTTGTGAGTTCTTTTAGGGCTCTCTCTTCTGTAAATGGACTGGTGTCCACTTCCCTCCCATATTTGTTCATGTTGCCTAACTGTGGCCCTTCACCTTCTCCTTCTTCTGTGAATACATAATAAAAACTCTCATGTTTCCAGATCTACCATGTCTCCAAATCTACCGTTACTCCAAATCTATCGTGTTTCTATATTTACGTCTTCAAAACCACTTTTCCTCTAAATATACATTTCCAAATCTACTGTCTCTAAAATTACTATGCCTTGAAATCTACCATAACTTCAAGTTTGTCCCCAAAACTACCATGCCTCGAAAATACAGTACCACGACTCCAAATCTACAATACCTCCAAATCTATCTGCCATATTTACCATGATTCCAAATCTACCACACAATGTTGCTAGCCTTGCTAGTAGAGCAGAAAGCAGCTAACTAAAAGAAGCTACATTTTCTTATTAATTTAACATTTACATCTCAGCAGGAGTCAGTGTCTGTTGAGATTAAGCAGCAGATACTTTATTAGAAGTAGAAGGGTCTTATTTAGGGTTAAAAAAAGAAAGAAAAGAAAGAATGGCAGTGTGTGCTCTGTGCTGTGAAGGGTACTGTATCAACTTACTTTGCTAAACCAGTAGGAGGAGAGAGAGCTTAATTGGGGGTGTGACTTAGACACTATAAAAGCAGGTGACTCAAATTACAACTTCCTGTTGCTAGTCTTGCTTGTAGAGCAGAAAGCAGCCAACTAAAAGAAGCTACATTTTCTTATTAATTTAACACATATCTCAGCAGGAGTCAGTGTCTGTTGAGATTAAGCAGCAGATACTTTATTAGAAGTAGAAGTCTTATTTAAGGTTAAAAAAGAAAGTCAGTGTGTGTTCTGTGCTGTGAAGAGTACTGTATCAACTGTATGTAACAACAGCTGATCTAAGTAGGCAAAAGTGATATTTAAGAATTAAGCATCCCAAAACTGACTATTTTTTAAGGTAATCAGCTGTTCTGTGTTAGGCTAAATAAAGTTGGTGTTAATTAAACTAGAGAGATTTCAAAATGGCCAAGTTTATTACATCCGCAGCTGGTGAAGTTGGCAGAAGACACCAGGAGAAAGGACTGCTGTGTGAATGAACTTCTCTGCTGGGACTAAAGTAGAAGAACTTTTGTACTTGGACCTTTAATTTAGGGTAAAAAAACTAACATACAAAAAAAAAGTGTGTGTTTGGGTTAACTGAACTGAATGGGTATCTGAAGAGTTATCTAGATGTAAATCTCAGGTGACTGAAAGGACTTAACTGCTGTGAGGTTTAAATTACTTGTAGAAAGATCTGGTAAGTAGGGGGAGTGGCTTAGCTAGAATGAAGCTACATTTAAAGACTGCCTTAGAAAGATTCTGCTAATAGCTTGGCAGAAGACACCAGGAGAAAGGACTGCTGTGTGACTGAACTTCTCTGCTGGGACTATATTGCCCTCCTTCCCTCCCCTCCACCCAAAGCTAGTTCTATTTTTATAGGCACAGGATTTGACTGACAACAGGAACTTCCTGTTTAGGGGCAGGAAGTGAGTGATCACAGAACCACCAAGGACCCACCATCCTAGAAGGGCAAGAGTAGCTCTCCGGCCCCCTCTAGCTGTGGGAGATCTGCCTCTGAGCAAGTAAGTGGTCTACTGAGAAATAAAGGATATTCTTGTCTCAGAACAGGACAATCAGGAGCTTAAAGGGCACACAGGCAGAAAGTAAGGAGAGAGAGAAAAAAGACAGAGGAAAGAGTAAGGATTGCAAACAGTTAAGGGGCCAGAAATAAGACATGATTGGAGTGGTGCAGTGCAGTGGCTGTGGAGCAGCAGTCTTCCGGGAGATGTTCTGGAGGATGCGGTGTTGTCCCATCTGCAGGCACCTCTCTGGGCTGAGGGAGGAGGTTGCTCATCTCCAGGCTGAGTTGGCCAGGATTTGTGGGACCTCCTCTTCCATACAGGGACCACCAGTGCCACTGCCATTGCCTCAGAGGTTGCCAAGAAAGAGGAGCGGTTGGACCACAGTGGGCTCAGGAAGGTTGATGGTGGTGGAACAGAGGTGCATCCCTCCAGTTGTACCTCTCCATAATTCCTTTGCCATTCTGGCAAAGTGTGGTTCCTCTATGGAGGCACCCACAGTGGAGACCAAGGAGGATGCTGGGAACCTCCACAAAGGAGACCCACAGGAGGGTGGCAGGGGACCCTACAGGGAAGGAAACAACCCTGGTGGGGACCCATTGTTAGGAAGGTAGAACTGGGGAGGAAGGGAGAGGGAGGTAAGGTGCCTGCCTGGCGCCATGGCTTGGAGGGACAGGGCCGAATCCTCAGGATTGCTGGAGCAGCTGCACAGGGGAGGAGCTGGATGTCATTGTCCACTTAGGGACAAATGACCTGGCTAAAAGGGATTAGAAAGTGCAGGAAGAGTTTGTGGAATTGGGAGGGGCCTTAGTCAAGTAGCACGCACGGTAACCTTCGGAGGTGCTACCCATCTATGGCATACTAGAGGCTAGGGTGTTCCGCATCGGGATTCAATCAGTGGTGGAAAACTGGTGTAGAGCTTAGGGATTTGGCTTCATTGGGGACTGGGGTCCACCTGGAGTGATGCAAGCCTGTACTGGCATGATGGGCTGCATCTGTCCGGAGGGGAACCAGGATCCTAGGTGATAGGTTTAAATGCTTCATTGGCAAGATTTTAAACTAGCCAAGGGGGGAGGCACTGGAAAGGAGCAGGAAAATCCTAGCCCCCAAATAATCATGGTAGTAAGTGCAGCAAACACCAACATAGAGGTGTCGATAGGGAGAAGGGCAGGGGTAAATGGAGAAAATGACAAAGGCAAGAAGGACAGGGATGGGGCAAAAGGAGTAAGGCCATCAGGAAATGGAGGGTAATGAGTACCAATGCCCGTAGTCTGGGCAACAAGCTCCCTGAGCTGGTGGCCTTGATGGAAGAGGGATGCCTGGATATCGTAGTAGTCATAGAAACATGGTACACAGAGAACCATGACTGGGATGTTAACATACCAGGGTACATAACCTACAGGAGAGACAGGCAGGGGAGAAGAGGGGGAGGAGTAGCTCTCTATGTAAAGGAAGGGATTAAAGCAACTGAACAAAAGAGTAAACAGGAGGAGAGAGGAGGCACTGTGGGTCACCTTGGAGACTGGAAAGGCACCACAATCTGCACAGGGTTGTGCACAGACCCCACATTGGGGAAGGAATGGACAAGGATATGATAGAAGGCATTCTTAGAATGGCAGAGAAAGGGAGATACTGTTGATGGGAGACCTGAATATGCAGATGTTAACTGGAGCACATTTGCTGCAGCCACATCCAAAGCAGGGCCATTCTTGATGCCCACAGGTGGCAGGCATTAGACAGCTAGTTTCGGAACCCACTCATGAGGGAGCAATCTTAGACCTCGTACTCTCAAATGGGGCAGTGAGAGGATCTCAGATCTAGAAGTGGGTTGCCATCTGGGGACAAGTGACCATCAAACAGTGTGGTTCATGTTAAACTCAGCTACAGAGTCAAGCCATACAAAGTGAGGGTACTGGACTTTAGGAGGGCTGACTTTGGCAAGATGGGAGAGTGCCTCAGAAAAGCACTAGCAAACAGGCTAGAAGGAGTGTGGAGCAACAATGGGGAATTATCAAAACTGCCATCACAGAGGCAACAAGCCTTTGTGTAGGCAAATAAACAAATCAAAATGAAAGAAAAAGCCACTGTGGTTCTCAAAAGAGGTGGCTGTGAAAGTCAGGAAGAAAAGATAGCATTCGGAGTATAAGAAACACAGAAGCAGCAGGACAGAGAGCTGTACCAGTTAAGGCAGAAGGAAGCAGGGAGGGAAGTCAGAATAGCAAAGGCCCAAACTGAGGAAAAGATAGCCAACTCAGTTAAGAAGGGGGATAAAACCTTTTATAGGTACATCAGCGAGCGTAGAAAGACAAAGGGAGGGATAGTGAGGCTGAATAGAATGAACGGTGGATGGGCAGAAGGGGACAGTGAAAAAGCAGGAATACTGAATGAATATTTCTGCTCAGTATTCACAAAAGAGGAGGGGGAAGTGCCTAATCCAATTAACAGAAGCACTCTTGATAGGGGGGTCGATCCAGTCCTTTCACAGAAGAAAGGGTTCTGCAAGAACTCTTAAAACTGAAGGTGGACAAAGCAATGGGTCCTGATGGAATTCACCCCAGAATTCTAAAAGAATTAAGGGAGGAACTAGTGAAACCACTGGCTACTCTTTTCAATAAATCATGGGAGGATGGTGTGGTACCCGAGGACTGGAGGAAGGCGGATGTGATTCCCCTTCACAAAAGTGGGACCAAGACAGAGGCAGGAAACTATAGACCTGTCAATCTGACCTCTGTGGTAGGGAAAGTGATGGAGTCACTTCTGAAGGAAAGAATAGTTGAGTACCTAGAGGCCAGTGGAGCACAGGACCCAAGGCAGCATGGATTCACAGTGGGAAGGTCATGTCAGATGAATCTAATAGATTTTTTTGACTGGGTGACCAAAGTAGTAGACCAGGGAGGGGCTGTGGACATGGCCTACCTAGACTTTAGCAAGGCATTTGACACAGTCCCACACAAAAGATTAATAGTCAAATTAACCAGCCTGGGAGTGGGACCCAGGGTGGTAGCCTGGGTAAACATTGGCTGGACAACAGGACACAGAAGGTAATTGTAAATGGAGTCCACTCTGAAGAAAGGGGTTACTAGTGGGGTACCGTGAGGGCTCAGTATTGGGTACAGTCCTTTTAATGTCTTCATCAGTGACATTGCAGAGGGACTGGAAGGAAAAGTATGCCTTTTTGCAGATGACACAAAGATCTGCAACAGGGTTGATACACAAGGAGGCGTGGAAAGGATGAAAAGGGACTTGGCAAGGTTGGAGGAATGGTCAGAAGTATGGCAGCTAGGATTCAATGCAAAGAAGTGCAAAATAATGCACCTGGGAAACAAGAACCCAGGGGAAGAATACACAGTGGGTGGGGAGGTAGTAACAACAACCAAAAGGAAAGGGACCTGGGGTAATCATATCAGATGATCTTAAGGTTAGCAAGCAATGTGAGAAGGCAGTAGGGAGGGCTGGGGGTATACTGGGATGTACAGGAGAGGCATCATCAGCAGAAAACAGGAAGTTGTTATCCCTCTGTACAGACAGTTGGTGAGACCCCATCTGGAGTACTGTGTCCAGTTCTGGAGACCCCATCTCTGCAATGACATAGACAGGATAGAGGCAGTCCAGAGGAGGGCAACTAAAATGGTGCAGGATCTGCAAGAGAAGCCGTATGAGGAAAGACTAAAGGAGCTTAATATGTATACCCTTGAGGAAAGAAGGGAGAGGGGGGACATGATAGAAACTTTCAAGTACCTCAGTGGACTCAACAAAGTCCAAGAGGGTAGCATCTTTCAGAAAAAGAGACTTGCAAGAACAAGGGGACACAATTTAAAGATAGAAGGAGGGCAGTTCAGGGGCAATGTTAGGAAGTATTATTTCACAGAGAGGATAGTGGATGCATGGAACAGCCTTCCTGAGGAGGTTGTGGGGTCTAAAACTGTTGGAGAATTCAAGAATGCATGGGACAGACATAAGGCAATTCTTGTGGGGGGTAGGAAGAAATAGGCTGTTGGTTAACTAGGATCTGTGGCCTATCCTGTAGGTAGGGAAATGGGCAGACAAGATGGGCCTAGCGGTCCTTATCTGCCATCAAAGTCTATGTTTCTATGTTTCTATATTTCTATTTGCAATATGTACTCCTTTTCTGCTGACATATTAAATAAACAACCAAGTTATAAATGCATTAAATGTACTATAAACAAAGAAGTACAACTTGAAATTGGTGCATTTGGGGAGAGATTACAGTTTTTAGAAACTAGCCAAAAAAATATGGCAAACAGATTTCAATCAAATTGTCATGTACAAAGTCAACCTTTGACTGACCTACTTTGCGATATGGGAAGTTTAGTTAATAATGATTTAATACATTTTCAAGTTAACGATTCCTTACCAGAACCTGAATCCTTAGTACACATGTTAGACTTAAATTTTCAGACAGAGACCCTGCTTAACAATAAAAAAAGACCTAGAGAAACTGACTCTAATCATATAGAGAGTGACTGGATGACTGTTAAAAGCTGCAGGGATGCAAAAAAAGGATGAAGAGCTAAAGCATATGATTTGCCCCTATCAAACCAGTACTCTTTATTTGGTGATTTTGATGAAAATGTGGTTAATATGAATCTTTTGAGAGTTGATAACACATCTCATGCAACTCAAGATCTACATAGTGCAACCGATTTAGTAACCCCTCCTATCAATACTTCTTCATCCCCTGGTGAACCTATTCCGATAATCCCTGATCATGAGTTGAATGTTAAACCTCTGTTTGTTTTGGGTAACTCTATGGTAAAGTACCTGGATAGGCTAATTTGCAATCCTGATAAAGAATTTAGATCATTATCTTCTTTTGGAGAAGCTAAAATAGGCGCTATCATATTAATGCTAGACAATGTATTAGCAAATTCACAAAATCCCATGGTGATTATACATGCAGGGGCCAATAATGTGTTAAGAGAACCTTTAATAAAGATTAAACAGGACTTTGTTGCAATGGCTAATAAATTAGTTGAACTAAACTGTGATATCACTTTTTCTGAAGTACTACCTATACCTAAAGCATCTGAGTTTAATCTAAATAAAATCAAAGCATTAAACAGCTGGTTGAGAAGATGGTGTTTAAAACAACAGATAGGATACATAACTCATTGGGAGGACTTCTTTTTAAAAGAAGAACTTTTTTCAAAGGATGGGCTACATCCAAGTAGGAGGGGCAATGCTTTGTTAGGGAAACACATATTGTCACATATTCAAAATGCTTTAAACTAAGTTATAGGGGGAGAATTCCATTTTCTTGGATTCTCTTAATACCACACAGGTTTCTAGTAAAAAAAATATTGGGCAATGTATTTACTTTAAAAGACACTAACTTTGCGACAGTTAATAATTTAAATAGCTTAAATGGAAATAAGCTTGTATCCAATAAATTGAGTATCTTACTTCTCAATGCAAGAAGCCTTTTGAATAAAATAGATGAATTATTCTATTTTCTACAAATTAATAATATTGATATATGTGGGGTGACTTAAACCTGGTTTCAAAATGAAGATTGGGCAACTGAAATAGCAGGATATACCAAATTTGAGAAAAGTCACTTGACCTCTAGAGGAGAGGGAATAGCATTATATATATATTAAACTGAAAAGTTTTTTAATAAACAATTCGCATAAAGAATGTACAAGTGAAGTAATTTGGATTAAAATTAAACTTACCATAGACCATACTGTCACTGTCGGATCAGGCTATAAAGCTCCAAATTTAAGCAAAGAAGAAAATGATCTATTTCTAGCTAATATAGAAGACAACCTGTTTGATAAAGATTGTATACTTATGGGGGATTTTAACCTCCCAAATATTGATTGGAGTAACTATAGAGGCAGATCATCATTCGACTGCGCTTTTTTAGATCTCATGGCCATAAACAATTTGGACCAATTAGTCAAATCCCCTACTAGAGCAAACAATATACTTGATTTGGTCTTTCCTTTTTTTTTTTTAATTCAATATGTTTTATTCATTTTAATTGACATCATTGAAAACACACAAGGTTTTACAATATGGAAAGCAATACAAAATAAGAGCACAATGGAAACACTGAGCGGCCATAGCTGGCCACATACTACCAATTTCTACAGAGTTCAATGGAAAAAAAAACAAAAAAAAACAAAACTAAATTAACCAGTTAAGTGTAACCCTCCCTCCTCCCGCCTCCCCCCCCCATCCTCCCATAGCATCCACATCCTACTTGAGGCAGTCTTAGAGCTCTACATAACGAAGGAATCCACAGAAATGTAGAGCATCAGACAAGAAGGCAGACCCGGTTACTAGGTATTTTGACTACACCACGTAGATAGAGCGGTACTCAGAACCTCCCAAATGGTGTCATGTAAGTGACCCAAGCGATTCAATTTAGCAATATGCAGCTCAACTTGCAGTGCAAGGACCATCTCTCTATGCCATTCTATGACTGATGGGGGGTTTGGGTCCTTCCAGTGCCTTAAAAGTACTGCCTTTGCAGCCACCGAAATAATGCCCATATACAACTTGTCTCTCTTAGTCGTGCCCTCCTGTTGTCTATTCAGCAGGCAGACTTCAGGAGTAAACAAATCGAGTATGCCAGGAATTTGTGATAGGGAAGACCTGATTGTTCACCAGAAGGGTTGAACTTGGGTACATTCCCATAAAATATGATACAGGTCCCCTTCCTTAATCCCACACCTGTTGCATAAGGGTGACCCCAGCCTACCCATCTTGCAGAGTTTAACAGTGGTGTAGTACATATTGTGCAATATATTAAATTGTTGTAATCTATATTTATCCTGCCTAATGCACTTATAGTTACTAACCCATATCTGTTTCCAAATGCTTGAGTGTTCCACCATCCTTAATTTGTGCACCCAATAATAACAAACACCCAAAGGAAGACCTTCATCCAAATTTTGTAGCAACTTATAAACTTTGGAGATGGAGGGAGCTGATCGGCAACCTTAAGTAGAGAGGACAGTTCAATTTTATTTTGTGCCCACTTTATTCCTTTAAGGTGGCTCTTTATCGCCTCTAACTTGACAAAATTTGAAGCTATAAGCCTTTATCTCTGGAAATTTAGAGCAAGCATGTTCGTATGATAAGACCTTCCCTTGAGGAGCCAGATCCCCTAATTTTAGTCTTTCTAATGGACCTAGAAAACCAGGTGGAATCGGAGTTTGTTGAATTAGGAAGTGCATGTTCTGTATCACTCTTTGTTCTGGTGAATTATGCCAGTCAACTTTAAGGAGGCCTTGGACTTGCTGTAACTCCTTAAGGGACCATCTGATAGGAGTATCCCACAGTGGTTTAGGAAGGAGTTTAAGATTAATGTAGGGGATTGAACTCAGGTCAATCGAATATTTAAGCGCTAGTTCTCTCTCTATGCTTAACCAGGAAGGCACATAAGAACCTAAAGTTGGAGGAAAAATTGATTTGCACCATTGTGTTACTTTATTGATGTGCGTGGCAATGTAGTATTTACAAAAAGAAGGTAACGCAAGGCCTCCCGACTCTCTTAGAGTCGTGAGTTTCGAGTAGGCGCGCCTAACCGATTTCCCCTTCCATAAATATGCATTAATTTCTCTTTGCAGGGCCCCAAACCATGCCTTGGGTAAATAACATCCCAGCATATTTATGGGTAGAGGATTCTGGGTAGAATATTCATTTTAATCGAATGTATTCTGGCCCCTAACGATAGTGGCATTGCATTCCATCTTATTAAGTCTTGCCTTACTACCTTGATTAACCCATGGAGGTTCTCTCTAATCATAGAGGCCAAACCTCTGGTAATTTTGATTCCCAAATATGTCATGATTTTTGGTTCCCATGTCAATCCATACTCTCTCGCTATGCCCGGATAGCATCTAACATTAAGTGGGAAAAGCTTGGTTTTGGAAACATTAATCTTGTAGTTGGAGACTCTTGAGAATTTTGAAATCTCTCTAAGTATTACTGGGATGCCCTTTTCCAGATCTTCGAGGTGTATAAGAAGATCGTCAGCATAAGCCGAGACTAAGTATCGGTTATCGCCCAACTTGATTCCTTTGATTTCCTGCGATGTGATTAGTCTGTGTATCAGGGGCTCGAGATATAAATTAAACAAAAGTGGGGACAATGGGCATCCCTGTTTCATACCACACCCCATTGCAAAGGAAGCCGATAATATACCATTGCACCAAATCCGTGCGGACGGTGCCCTGTACAGAATCCGAACCCAATTTAGGAAATCCTTAGGTAACCCCAGATTATCAAGTACTGTAAATAGGAATTCCCAAGACACATGGTCAAATGCTTTTTCAGCATCAAGTGCAAGAAGTGCCATGGGAGGAGTTGTATTTTGTGCATGTATAATTATATGGTGAAGTTTACGAGTGGTCACTAGACAGCCTGCCGCTCATGAAGCCCAACTGTTCGTTGCTGACTAAATTACTCATTAGTGGACTAAGCCGTTAGCTAGAATTTTGCCAGAATCTTGATGTCAACATTCAAAAGCGATATAGGCGATAACTATTCGGTAACACAGGATCCGTCCAGCTTTGGGAATGAGGACGATCAGAGCCTCCAGGAAGGAGGATTCAGAGCCCCTCATTAAACCAGAAGTTAAATACTTTAGTTATAATAGGGTAATTATAGGTTCATATGTCTTATAAAATTAGTAGTTAAACCGTCGGGCCCGAAGTTGTCCCAGCCAATTGGGAGATCGCTAGCTTCACCTCTCTCTCCTGTATTGGTGACCCTAACCTCTCTGCGTCAGAGGGTACACACCTACACATAGGTATCGAATCTAAGAAATCCTGAATTTCTGCAGTGGATACCCATTCTGATATTCCAGTAGAGTATAACTGTTGGAAATACTCTCTGAATACATCTTCAATTTCTTTGGGATCCCTGACCACAATGTTACCACTGCCCTTTTGAATAGCGGCAATATGCCGACTAGAGACCATCTGCTTTAATCTAAGAGTGAGAAACTTACCCGCCCTATCTCCGGATTCCAGATATCTTATTTTAGTTCTATGGAGGGCTAATTCTGCCTTTTGCATCATGATTGCTGAGTATTGAGCCTGGAGTTGTTGTAACTTCACCCATTCCGCCTCAGCGGAGCACCGCGTAATATTAATTTCAGTACACTTTATGACATTTAGAATCTGATTCAAGTGTCTCTGGCTTTCCTGACTCTGGTAGAGGCTAACCTAATGCACTCTCCTCTAAACGCATTTAAGGGTTACCCAAATAATATCCATTTTGGGGGAAGAACTAAGATTGAAACTAAGGAAATCAGATAAGAAGCTCCTCAGCTGTCCCTGGGTAAAAGGGTCTTGAAGCAACTGATTGTTAAGCCTCCACATAAAATCTCTTTTAACAGTGCGCCCTGGCTCAAACATTATAGAAACTGGGGAGTGGTCCAATATAACCCTGGGATTAATATTAGCCTCAAGCACACAGGGAATCACACCAATACTAACTAGAAAATAGTCTATTCAAGAAAGGGGTCTATGCGGGGTATAGAAAAAGGTATACTGTCTCGCTTTCCCATTAAGTAGCCTCCATATATCTGCCAGCCCCAGACATTCCATCATCTCTTTCAATGCTCTTTGGGAGAAAGTCCCACTCTCTTGTTATCAGACCTATCCAGATACAAATTGGGTGTCAGGTTCCAGTCTCCTCCAATAATCAATTTCAAGGAGACATAGTTATTTAATGTATCAGTGGCTGTGTGAAGAAAATAGGGAGTCAGAGTTGGGACCATAAACTGATCCAATAACTACTTGTTCAAGCACTAAGGTCCCAACTATAAAATGTAACGGCCTTGAGTATCCAAATTCTTTTTCCAGCAAGAATGGGACCCTCTTATGAACTAAGATGGCTACCCCACCTTGCTTGTAGAGGAGCCGACCAAAAGCTTGACCCACCAATATCTCTCAAAAAGCTTTACGTCTTGTCTGTGCAAGTCGTTTCTTGCAAACATGCTACATCGCAGTTGAGGGCAGATAAGTGTTTCAAGACAACTTGTCTTTTGCACCTATCCCGGGCCCCTTTGACATTCCAACTTATAAGGTTAATGCTGCCTTTTTTCATTTTTTCGGCAAACGAAATACAGTTAAGATCACCCTACATGTTACCACCCTACATAGGATGTGAATGCTGAACCGCCCAAATCTCCTAACCCTCCTATAAACCCAATCTAGCTCCCCCCTCTAACACCCCCAGTTCGAGCAACTGCATACTCACTACCAACTCGCCTTGTGATAAGTCTTTCAGCCTAGCTACAAGCCAACCCATTTCCCAGCCCAGGTCCCAGACTTATTATTCACAGCAGCCCAGCTATGCCCATCAGTCACTATTTCTTTTGAGTGAGGGAGGCCCATGAATTAGTGCAAGTCTCCCTCCTATTAATTATAATGATGGATTTCTGCCAGTCAGCAATATATATCAATAGAAAACTGGAGAGGAGAGAAAAAGAAAAGAAAAAGAAAAAAAAAACCTGCATAATTAGTCCGCAAGTAATCTTGTTATATCATCAATTTGACAGAGTCGATATAATTTAATTTCCTTCTGTTGTTGAAGGTTAGATCAAAAGTTTCCCAAGGGTGAGCAGTACACATGTTCTTTCCACGGTGTAACAGACCAAAAGAAGCAGCTGTTAACTTGCAGAACATTCCTCCAAGTTGATGTAGAGACCTGCTATATGCATCAGCGCCACTGCTGTATATGTCACTGCAAGTGTTCCCCCTATATGCTCGCTCTAAGAGTTAACATTTATGTACAGGCAATGATCTCCGTGAGTCCAGAAGGTAAATCCCAGGTCGAACTAGGGTGCTTACTGTTTACAAGCCCCTTTTTTTATTGCAACATTGCTACGCAATGCATACTAGTTAATGCCTATAGTGACACCTCTAGAAAATCGTGTAGTTGTACCATAGCAAGAACACCCAGGGCATCACTTCATGCCAGGGAACCGAGGTTGGCAGTGACACGTAACCAGCAGTGAAGGCAGTTCCATATCTGTCGGAGACTATATTGGGGTCGTACTATTACTTTAAACCGCCACTAACATAGCAAGATTTTGTTTTGAGAAGTCCATTTGCTGTTCTTTCATAATTCCCGGATCTACAGCACATAAGGACACTAAGGGGGTCATTCTATATAGAACTTCGTATCAATTCTTGCTCACTGAAAGAATAAACCAAAACAACAGAATAAAAAAAAAAACCCAACCCCCCCAACTCCCCTCTACTAGGATTAGAGAGGTAATGTTAGAGTCTCTTGTCCATTTCCTTTAGTGTAGTGTCGTAAAGCGACTGGTCCGATGTCGACCCTTGTGACACACAGGAAAAAGTGGACAATGAGTTACAAGTCAGAAATTGAAGGTCGTTGTGCCACACAAACACCAATTTTCCCTTTAAAATAATCATTTCTGTACCATTTCACTTGCAGGGCTGCAGGGTGCTCATTATGCCCCCAAGTTCACTTAAACAGGTCTGGAAGTGCTTTCCTGAGTTCAGCTTGTGCAATCTCTGCCGTTTCATAAGAACACCACTGATCTTTAATTTTAACCTGGAATAAGGCAGGATAGCGAACTCTAAATTGAAAATCCGCAGCAATTAATTTTGAGATGACAGGGTGCAGTTCTTGCCTTTTAAGTTGCACCGAGTGAGGAATTTCATTAGCAATTCTAATTTTTCTGCCTTCCCAAGTGATCTCCTGCAAACCCTTAACTTTGCTCATAATATGGTATTTATCCAGGTAATTTAAGAGCTTGCATATCATCGGCCTTGGTGGAGCATTTGGGGGGGGTGGACGCAGCGATCTGTGTGCCCTTTCCACCACATAACTGCCATTCGAGAGCTGTCCTGCAATCTTTTCAAAAGCTTCTGGACAAACTGTAGCCGCAGAGCCTTCTTCCTTTTCAGGAACTCCGATTATAACCAAATTGTTTCTCCTACTTCACCCCTCCAGGTCTTCCAGCTTCTCCTCTATTTTTTTAATTCGTTTATTCAGGGAGGCACGCTCTAGATCTTGTTAATCTGCTCTTCTTTCAAGCGACTTAACTCTCACTTCGTTGTCTCCTACCCTAGTAGTTAGGGAATCTAACGCTCCCTTAAAACACTGTATTTCAGATGAGATCTCTTGAATGGATGCTTGGAGTGGAGCGAAGAATTCGAGAAATCTCTCCTCCGTTAACGCGGAAGGCCCCGGGGTCGATTTATTAGATCCCTGGAGAGGGCGTTTAGTGGCCTGCTCTTTTTCAGAGGAAGGCGGCGGCGTATGTCTCGCCAGTTGTTTTTTAACGAAAGCTTCCATTTTACCACTGAAATGGTAATAATCTGTTACTCCAGCACAGTATTGATGTTTTAACCTCGAAAAAACGGGAATAACTTGGGGTTGAAAGAGGTTAGTCTTAGCTGCGAGCTGAGCTGTTCAGATGCGCTGCTCACTCTAGGCTGCCATCACGTGGTCCCCCCGATTTGGTCTTTTCTAATATAGAAAATACAAAATCAAAGGTTGCTATTAAACATCCACTAGCTAACAGTGATCATAATATGATTCTCACAACAATGAACCTATTATATTTTTCTGAAACTTTTGGCTGTACTGTAATAAGAAACTTTAAAAATGCAAATTATCCCAAAATAAAAGAATGTCTAGAGAATTGGAACTGGACCTCTGATCTTATCAGAAATTATCTAAATACAGTTTGTAACAAATCTGACTCTAAATTACAAGCTAGTATTAATTTATGGGTTCCTATTAGAAGGAAATACAGCAACAAATGAAGATCTCCCTTATGGTGGAATAATAATATTAGGAAAAGTTTGGCTAAGAAGCAATGGTTATATAAGAAATAAAAAAAAAAACTTCTCTTAATTGGAATCGGTATAACATGATTGCAAATAAAAGTAAGATTATGATAATTAAACAAAAAAGGAATCTTGAAGAAAAACTTGCTAACAATTATATTGGTTCATTAAAACATAACAGTCCATCTATAGGACCAATACAATCTCCTGATGGTGTTATAACTGATGAAACTGAAATTGAAAACAACTTGAATAATTATTTTATAAATGTTTTCAAACCTAAATGCTTGGAGTATGAACCTAATAAACCAGTGAAAACTTTCTTTATTCCCATATCTGAATATGAAGTACTAGAAGCAATAAATGTTTTGAAAAACTGTGGGTCTTCTGGCCCTGATGGTAGTCCTCCAATATTTGTAATAAATTAAAAGGAATTATTGGTGGGTCCTTTAACATTACTATTTAACTTATCAATGAAAACAGGGAAGACTGTTCCGACATGGAATAGAGCCATCATTATTCCACTTCATAAAGGTGATAGTAAATGCCTTGAACAAAATTATAGGCCCATAAGTTTAACCAACATAATTTGCAAACTGCTTGAAAGGATATTAAAAAATAGATTAATCAGTTATTTGGAGGATATGCATTTTATTGATGTTTACTAACATGGTTTTGTGAAGAATAGATCATGTCAAACAAATCTCTTGCATTTCCTTGAGCTAGTTAGTGAAGCCCTGGATAATGGCTTATCAGTGGATATAATTTTTTTAGACTTTTCCAAAGCATTTGATTCTGTATCTCATCAAATACTTCTTTTTGAGCTTGAGAAGTTAAATATCCACCCTGTTATTGTTAGCTGGATACATGCATGGCTATCTAATAGGTCACAACAGGTTTCAGTAAAAGGTCATCTGTCAGCATAGGGTCCAGTTACTAGTGGTGTGCCTCAAGGCTCTGTGTTGGGCTCAACTTTTTTTAATATATTGATTTCATCTATGAGTGCATTAACCAACACTTGCTGGCTTGTTAAATTTGCAGATGATTGTAAAATAGAAAGCATCATCAATAGTGTAGATTCTGCTAAGGAGATGCAGAATTTTTATTTATTTATTTAGCTTTTGTTGACCGGGTAAGTGCACTAGACAAATCCTGCCTATTTTCAGGCACGACCCGGGGGAGGGGGGACACAGATGCATGCCAACTGACCTTGAACCAGACTAAGCTGTTGGTGGTATTTTTTTTTTTTAGTGAATGAGGGAAATTTGGCCAGGACACCGGGGCAATTCCCCTACTCTTTTCGATAAGTGCCATGGGATCTTCAACATCCACCTGAACTACCACCAATCCAGGCAGATGGGACCTCGGTTTTAACGTCTCATCCGAAAGACAGAATAATTTAACTTACCTTGTTGATTGGTCTAAAAAAAGGGACTTTTGTTTAATGAATCCAAATGTAAGGTCATGCACTTAGGTAAAAACAATCCCTGCTTTACATATACCATGAATAATATAAGTTTGGAAACCACAGATCATGAAAAGGATTTAGGGGTAACACTTTTTAAAGATTTTACATTTAATATGCATACAATTAACACTGTCAAAAAAGGGAATAGGATTTTAAATTGCATTTTAAGGAATATCAAAAGTAGAGACATTAAAGTTTTGATACCATTGTATACTGGTCTTGTCAGACCTCATTTGGAATACTGCTCCTCAGTAACTGCTCCTTATTTGGTTAAAAATAAGAAATTAATTGAAAATATTCAACGAAGAACTACAAAAAAAATAACATCTTTCAAGATCTCGATTATGAAACTAGATTGAAAAAAGGAGATCTATATTCTATGGACTATAGAAGACTTCGTGGGGATCTACGCTTGACATATAAAGCTATACAGAGCAATATAATATTAGAAACAATTAGACTACAAAAAAATATGACTACTGTTAATACTAGATCCCATTCACTTAAACTCAAAGGTACTCAAAATAATACTTCAAAAATAAATAACTGGTATGCACAAAGGGCAATAAACACATGGAATAAACTTCCAGAAAACGTGGTATTTAGCACTTCTTTGATGTAATTCAAACTTAATTTAGATAATTAAATAGACGATTTAAAGTTTAGATTCCACCCTTGATTTGGTGGCGAGTTCATAAAAGGTAGTAATACCTACTGAACTTGTATTGAACCTATGAATCTATGAACACAGTAATGATGTAGTATATCACAAAATTCTTTAGTATACTTCAGGGAACAATGTAATTCAATGGCAATTAATCAATTAGTCTATACAGTATTTTGTGACATGTTGTTTACTGCAAGTTATTGCATTGCATTGTGACTGGCTCCATTGTACCTCCAAATCTACCATACATCCCAGAATACCATTACTCCAGATCTGCCATTCTTCCAATTCAACTGTCTCCAAATCTACCATTACTTTAAATAAACAATGCTTCCAAATCTACCACGTCTCCAAAACTACCATGTCTCAAAATCTGACATACCTCCAGAATACCTATGCCTTAAAATTTACAATAATTCCAACTCTACCATGTCAGCAAATCTATCATGACCCTGAATCTACCATGACCCAATATCTACCATATCTCCTAATCTAATACTACTCCAAATCTACCATGTTTCCACATCTACCATGTCTTCAAATACCATGTCTCCAAATCTACCATATCTACAAAACTACCATGCCACCAAATCTACCATAACTCCAAATCTACCATGCCTCAAAATCACTGTGAGAGAAGCCAGCATGGAATACGTCTCACTATTTCCAAACACCTGCTACCAGACTGGACTATCAAAAGAGAGAATACCTGCTAGCATCACCCCTCCATCCATGAACCAGGTAAAGACAATTGTTTATAAATGACTGCAAATCCTTGCCCAATAGAACTCCATGCTTAACATTTCATCTGTGGTAAGTAGATAAAGAATAAGACATGAGCATTTTCCTGGGGGGGATGCTGAGAGTTAATTAAGTCACTATCATGTTTGCACACTGTATAATAGTGTATGAACAAAATGTTGTGCATGGATTTAAATACAAAATCAAAACATCAGCTACCGCAATTCATATTCATTGCTGACCTCAGCACCCCCTTGTAGTCTGTTTTACCTTATGTCAATTACTACACTGACAGCTGCAGTGATTCAGCCAAATTGAGGAACCTGAATCAAATTTTCAGGCCCCAGTTCAAAGAGCAACCAAAGCTGGCTTAAGCCCACTTTTCTCACCCTTAGGTGGACCACACAGAACTGTTCCAATTAAAAGAATGTTCATCCAAGAGGGGGTACAATTGAACACTAGTGGTGGTGTAAGGAGTTCAGAAAATATTTTAAGAAGTACTTTTTTTCATGGAGAGGGCAGTAGATAAATGGAATAACTTACCCAGAACAATAGTTAATGCAAGACACTTTGCTAGAATTAAAAATGGCTGGGCTGTCTACAAAGTAATTAACCAGGGAAAGGTATAAAGGACTTTGGGAGGGGGGGTAGAGGGAGGTATCATCTCAGAGTAGCTCCAGGTAGGTTTATAGAGCAGACTGGATGAACTCCAAGTGTTTTTCTTCCCTTACCTTTCTTGGTTTCTATGTTTCCATCAAACACTACTACATACTGTAGTTGCAATCTGTCATCTAATTCATGGTAAAACTTGGAAAGATAAAAACAAATGGCAGAGAAGAATGCTTCTAGGTTATATGCCTGGAAGACAGTATGAATTTTCAGGTTAGAAACATAGAATTTGTCACAGTAATTGAATGCTTGGCCCAACCAGTCTACCCATATGGTCCCTGTCTATTCTACTTCCACAGATCCTAATTGATCTCTGGTGCCCCCCGGCCCCCACCTACAGTATTCAGTAATACTACATGACCAAACGAGCAGACGCAAAAGACCGTTAGGCCTATTCTGCTGGCATTTTAGTATGTTAGTACATTATATCTATCCCATACATCCTTGAAGCTCCCTACTGTTTTTGCCTCTACCATTTCCACTTGCAATTTATTCCAGGCATATACCATTCTTTCAGTGTGAAAGTACTCTTTCCTCTGAAAATGGACTTGGAAACCACCTCCCTCTCTCCCTTGTTCCTGCTGTTCCCTGTTGGCTTTTCTTCCCCCAACTGTAAAGACTGAGCAGAAGTACCTGTATAGGAATTCTGTTTCTCTTGGCCCTCTTCTGTGCAGTGTCCATCTGCCATTCTCCTTATCATCTCTATCCCTAACATCACTACCTCTTCCTTAATGTTCACACCCCACTCTATTCTGCATCACCCACCTCTCTATGTGTTCCATGTGCCAATATTTATATCCACCAATTCTCTCCCCAACTATACCCTGCCATTCCCCTTGCAGGGTTCTTGCATCCCGAAGGGGGGGCAGGCCCATCTGGGTGCCTTACTCTTCCCCATCACCTTAGTCTGACCAAATCCTCACACTCTAACCCTGTCACCTTACTTTTGGCTAAGTTCTCATTTATACCCCGAGGCCCAGATATTCAGAGCAGTTGCACATGGTGCAACTGAGTTGTGCCAGTGCAAGTGTGGAATTGTGCCAAGGAGCCATATTAACTGGGAGCCATTGCGCAGCACAAAATCCATTGCACCAATGTACAACTATAATGTATGCAGTGCAGGGGGCATTCCTATGAATATCCAGTGCAGTGGCATATTCAACCGTGAAACCATGGCCCAAGTGTGGAGCAAATTGAAGTTGCTCCAAACAGACTTGTTGCTATAAATACAGGGTGCAAACACACAGACAGCAGATGTGCCAGGGGTGAGAGTGAGAGGGAGAGATAGACAGAGACAGACAGACAAAAAGGCCACACACAGAGGGACAGGGACAGAGAGGTGGCCTGGGAGAGGAAGAGCAGGCAGAGAGAGAGACACACACACACACATACAAACTGTGTACCAGGGTGGCATACAGCCAGCAGCCAACCGCCCAGGGGGGCAGAGGACAGCAAGGGCCATGGATAGTGCACCCTTCCTGATGGAGGCAGTAATGAGGGGTGTGAGGGGGCCAGAGGAACAGTGACATGGCCGAGGAAGGACCAGTCAGCAGTATGCCCGACATGGGTGGTACCGTGCCCTCATCACCTTTGATAACTACAGTGACACTGAGATCGTGGGCTGGTACTGCCTGAACAGGGCCATTCTGAGGCAGCTCTGTGAGCTGTCCAGTGAGAAAATGCAGGCACGCACCAAACGGAGCCATGCCATGTCCATGGAGATGAAGGTGACCTCCGCCATGTGCCTGCTAACCACAGGTACCTTCCAAAGACCAACAGGGAACACCATAGGCATCACCCAGTTGGCCACATCCCCTCCTCCTCACACAGTTCCTCAATGCTGTGCTGCCACATGCTTTGGAATTTATCCATTTCCCCAGCACACAGGTGGAGTGTACAGCAACCATGAAGGACTTCCACAGGGTGGCACGCATGCCTGGCATGATTGGGACCATTGACTGCACCCACATGGGCATCCACATGCCATCTGGCCCTGAGGGTGTGGCATATATCGACAGGAAGGGGAGCCCAAGTGTCAACTGACAGGTGGTATGGGATGCCATGGGGTGCATCACCAATGTCTGTGCCACACACCCTGGGAGTGCACATGACGCATTCATCTGGCACAAGTCTGCACTGTTCCACAGGTTTGAACATGGGGAGATCCCCATGGGCCACCTAGTGGATGAGTATGGCATGGGTAAGGGGCAATGGGCAGAGCAGACCTGGGGATGGGGTTGAGCAGGTTGTGCATGGTGGCATGGGCACCAAGGACAGGCAATGGGTGCAGAACAGAACAGCAGAGGGCTAAACATGTCATTCTCCAAACAGGTGACAGCATACCCACTGAGGCCCTGGCTGCTCACCCCCTACTGGCACTCGTCATCCCCAATAGAAGAGCGGTGCAACGAGGCACACGCCAGCATGCACAACATCATCGAGCATATCTTTTGCATGTTGAAGGCATGGTTCCATTACCTAGACAGGTCAGGTGGTCCCCTACAGTACAGCCCCCCAAAAGCCTGTGGCATGTTCCTGGCCTGCTGCATACTGCACAACATGGCTATTGACCATGGGATAGTTGTCGAGGCTGATGAGGGTGACAGTAGTGGGGATGATGGAGGCAATGGGTCAGAGGGTAGTGGACAGCCACCCCCTGGGTGGAGGGACCCCTGTCTACTGCAGCAGGTGTGATGCCACTATGACACCATTGCACAGGAGCACTATCGTACACACAGGTAGGTGGTGCGGTACACATGCATGGGCCACGCAAACAGGTACAGCACACATTCAGAGATGTGCATGGCAATGGGCATGCACACGCAGAGGCATGATGCAGGGGTAGGGGAGTCAGTGGCACACAACCACACACAGCAACACACACACAGAGACACACACACACACATATACATGCCCCCACCCACCCAGGCGTTGGTATGTGGAATGGATCAGACACATTGCACTGGTGCACAGGTGCAACCGGTGCTAGATTGCCCTCATCATGCCCATGCCACACAGTCCAGTGGCTGGGCAAGCACACACACACAGGCAGCATGTGGAGCAACTCACAGGCATGACACCAGTGGTACGGCACATACACACCTTCCATGTGCTCACAGGGCAGCAGCTGTAGACTGTGGTCAGGGCGGCAAGCAGATCAGGGCTGCTGCATGTACCATGGCCACCATGGCCACGGGGGGGCCACACCGAAGCTGATAAGCAGCCACAGGGGTGGTGTGTAACCGTTGGACTGCGACCATGTCCTTGCGGGGGGGTGCAGGCACCCAAACAGGCCAGCCCCGGGTGTGTCTGGGATGCCTACGTCAGAGCCTGGCATCAACTGTTTTGGGTTCGCTCAATGCCAGTTCCATGGGGTGGACAGCGCACTGTGGGGGGTCACCTGTGCATGGCCACACCCTGTGGCATCCAGCAATGCAAAGCCATCCAAGATCGCACTGGCAATGCAATCCAAGAATGCAGTCATGGCCTCCTGCATGCATTGCATCCCTGCCAGAATCTGTGCAGTGCCCCTTTCCTGTTGCTCAGCTAATTGGTGCACCTCCGCATGCAGTGCACACACCCCAGTGGCAAGCAGCACCCATTGCTGAACGGATGCCCGCAGCAGCCGGGTGTACTCAGCCAGATGGTCGGCATCCTGGGGATCCCGGGTGGAATGCCATTCCTCTTGTGGTGACTGGCCATGCTCCACAGCCCCTCTCTATGGTGAATGCTGCACGGTGGGGTCTGCAGGGGGAATGGGCACAGCAGGCGCACCAGCGGTGGACCTGTGGCCGGCTACCCGATGGCACCTGCAGCCTGCTGCTGTCGCCTGTTCAGCTGCTGTATGTGGCCCTGCGCAAGTGCGGCCACACCACCACCACCGCAGGGCACAGCCATGGCAGTGCACACTGCTGCACCAGCAGTGGTGGCAAGCAGCTGTTCTGCCACTGGCAGAGCACTGGGTGCGGTACCTGTGTCTGAAGCCAGCAGGGGTGACACACCCACAATGTCGCCCATGCTGTCCAAGAGCTATGAGTAGTCCTCATCAGAGTCAGACCCCGCCCTGATCTGTGTCTCCACACACAGGACATCAAGGCTGGCATCCTGCAGGATCACATCCAGGGCCTCATCTGACCCTAGGTCTCGGACAACCGCTTGCACTGTGGTGCTGAGCTGCAGCCTGTCGTGCCCCCAGATGCCCATGGATGTTGAAGGCTGGTCCTCCGGGGCCATACCAGTGTCCACTGGTGCTGCTGCTGCCAGTGCCCCATCCTCTGCACGGAGGCATGCTGGTGCTGCAAGAGACTAATGGTGTGTCAGTGATGCAATGCCCACATGTGTCCCCTATACACTGCCGCTGCATGTGTTCTGCAGCATGGCATGTGCGTGGGTGCACACACACATGCAGATGACATGCATGATGGCCTAATGCATGCCAGCATGCCCGTGTATGCACCCATCTTGCCACCAGCTGTGCATGTCTGACATACATACCATGCAATGATGGGCTGCCACCCATCTGGAAGCCTCCTCCAAGCACACCCTCCACTGTGGTGCGGCGCATGGTGGCTGCCACCAACTCCTCTTGCGGCGTCAGTGTGGGTGCATCCACTGGCCCTCCTCCGGTGGCAGTACGGGATGCCCTGATGGCTGCCATCTTCTCCTTAATCTGCCGTTTGTCTGTACCAACCTTTTTTGGGGCACTCTTGTGCCAACTGCTAGTGGCTGCCGTGCTGGTTTACATAGGTCGCCACCTCCTCCCATGCACCAGCCCTGGCCTGTGGTGTGCCCGTGGCACTGCTCAACAGGGCCTTCCTGTCCAGGTAGGCCTCAAACAGAGCATCAGCCTCGGCCTTCATGAAGTTAGGCCCCCCTCGCTCCTCACCTTCCTCATGTGCCAACATGTTGCTTCCTGTGGACATGGACAGCACAGTGTGTCAGTGGAAGCATCTCCCAGGTCCATCTCATCCTGCAGTTCTGTCTGCTCCCAGTGTGCTGCAGTGGCACCCACCACTTACCTATCAAGGCTGCAATACCGGTCCATGGCCTGTGCTGTTCCATGGCACTTATGTAGAGCAATGCATGCAAATGAGGTTGGGCACAATAGTAATGACATGCTAATGCACCCCACTGTGCCACGCATTAGCTAATGAGCTCATTTGCATGTGGCATCTGAATATCGAGATATTGCACCTTGTGCAATGGGATTGCGCTGGAGCAAGTCATGGCGTGATGTGCATGCATGTATGCATGCATGTTGTGCAGGCCTGCAGTACGCATGCGTGTCATGCTATCATGGTGTCAATCACACACCACGCATGGACTGCACAATGCAAGGGTGTTGTGAATGTTGCGCATGACTAGCTACATGCATGGTCGTGCATTGGGGTACTATGCCCTATCACGCACGTGCACTCTGCGCAATGGCGGAGACCTCTGATCCCTGGGTCAGACCTCCATATCCCCGCTTAGCCATGCCCATTCTGTGCATCTCTGGCACTGCACAACGGGTGGGCACTGCTCATTCTCCCACACATAGTGTGTCAGGCGCATGTTGTGGACACGTGCACCTCCTTTCACCATTTTCGCCTCTGAACTCACTACAGTAAAATGGTGCAGGGAAGAGGCAGACTTACCCCTAACTGGTCACAGGTAGAACTGACCAATCTTGTGGCCTATGTCGAGCCCCACGCCCCCCCCAGCTGTTTGGGCAGGTACCCCTGCAGCAGGCCAGGGGCACTGTGTGGCCAGGAATTGCTGCCAGTCTGGAGCACTGGACAGGGGTGCCCAGGACTGGTAAGCAATGCAGGCACCACTATGGTGACCTCAGCAGGCAGGACTTGGAAAGGCTGAGGAGGCTTCAGGCACACGCCAGGCGTGGGGCTGTGCAACAGCCAGGTAAGTCATCTCATGTTGCATGTCTGTCCTGGTGCTGTACTGAGGTGTTGGCTTGGCTGCCTGGCATGCCCTGCAGAGGGGTAAACTGTCATTGTGTGCATCATGGAGTGGCATTGCCAGCTTCTGCTTGTGTTGTGATGCAGTCGTGCAGGATGTGTCGGCAGGGGCACACCCTGTGCACAGGGGGTGAGGGTAGGGCAGCTGCTGTAGTCAGTTACTGATGTGCACTTGTCTTCTTTCCATTCCCAGGACTGGAGGACCTCAGGTGGGACAGGGCTGCAGCAGCGCAGCACAGAGTGGTGTGCCATGACTGTGGTGGACCGGCACCAGCAGGGCTGCAGGGGGCAGGTAAGCACTGTCATGATCCTGTACATAGGGAGTGGCAGGGGGGAGTGGGTGTGGGCATGGCTGCCTATGCCATGTGCCATAGCAGCTGTGTGTGTTACACTGTGCATGGTGCATGCCACTATGGTGCATCCATTGGACACGTTTGCCAGCTGTTGGTGGGGTGGGTGTGCACCCAGCTGCCACTGTTGTTGCTGTGGTGCTGCCGGTGCACTATGCCATGTGACTGTCATTGCACAGTCGTGTGGCCATTGTGCGGCAGGGCCCACCTCTTTGCAATGTCATGGTGCGCCATGTTGCTGGCTGGTGTTGGCCACCCCATGGGTGGCTGTTACAGGCCCTCCAGAGGTGTGTGTTCCCATTGCCCATTGTGCACTGTGGGTGGCATGGTTCCTTGGGCCATTGCACTGATCACCTGTCCTGTCCCTTGCTATAGGTGTCCTGAGGCATGTGCCCAGACCCCCGAGGAGGATGCTGAGCCACCTAATGCAAGAGACCCTCCTAGTCATGTCCTCAATCCTGGTGGTGGTGGTGATGAGGCACATGATGGCAGCGGAGAGGCAGGAGAGGCATAATGCCAGGGCAGCTGGATGGAGCTGGCATTGAAGCTTCACCAGTTTTCTCCTGTATCCCCTGTTTAACCTTGCCCTACAGTACCCCTTCCCACTGTACAGTCCCTGTTCCCTGCCCTTGCTGTACCTACCCTTTCCCAGCCCCTGTTTATCTGCATATAGTTTATTTAAATATATATTTTTTTCTGACATACCTGCTTGTGTCTATGTCTGCTTTGCAGGTGGCATGAGGAGCCATGCTGCAGTGGCCCAGTGTCTGTCCGTGTGGTGTGCATGTGCAGGGGCGCATGTTGTGCTTCCATGGTTCACTGCTGTGTGTTGTGGTGTGTCCCACTGTGGTGGTGTCCATCCCCTGGGTTGGTGACTGTGCCTTGGGGTGCCCATGGGGCAGCTGTCAGGGGTGTGTGGCAGGTGTGTGCGTTGTGGTGGCACATGGCCATTGTCATTGGTCGGGTACTGTCCACACACTGTGTTGGGGTCTTCTGCTTGGCATTGTACAGCCTGTCCCATGTGGTCCACCATACTGCCTGCCACCTGGCACTTTCAGTGCCTACTGCATGGGCTTCATGTGTGCCTGTGTGGCATGTGTGTGCTTGGCTGCATGATCCTGGGTGTGGCCTGCTATGATCTGGGAGGGGAGGCACAGCCAGTGGCCTGCCAGGGGGGCTCCCTTGGTGGCCCTCCATTGGCACCTCCTGTTGCCTGCTATACGTGCCACTGTTGTGTTCTGGGGTCAGATGTCTGGGTGCCTGTGTGTGCCCTGCTGAGCCCTGCTGGTGGGAGCATCCTGTGGCCTGTCACTGTGCCACCATGGCTCTGTCCCTGGGTATGTTCTCTGTGCCCTGACCCCCTCTGTTGCTCTGCTCCATGGTTGTGCTGGAGCATCTTTGTTTGCACCATGGCACACCTCTGTTTGCACCATGGTGCAACTCTCTTTGCGCCATGGTGCAACTCTACCATATTCAGCCGGTTTGCGCTGGCACAGTTCAGCCTGCACAACCTCTGAATATGACTCCAGTTTCACCATGGTGCATTGGTTGCACTGCGCCGGACTTGTGCGGGCTTTGCACATTTCTGAATATTGGGCCAAAGTATTAAAGTAAAGTTCAACTGTATGGAATTGCTGTGCACATATGGACTGGAGATAGTAGCATGGGTGGTTGATCGCACTGTGAATTCGCTTCTGATTGATTTTGTTTAGGGCAATGCACTTTAGATATATGTGTGTATATGTAAATAGGTAAATGTACATACTATGGAAATATATGCTTATTTACATGTATATGTAAATTGGTTAGTTGTACCTAGTCCACACATGATGGAATTTACTGTATGCATATCTAAAAATGTTATTTAACTGCTTTAATGATTTTCTGTGAGACTTCCAGTATGATTATTCCTACCTATTCTGTATTTAAATTGTTGTATCCTCCTTTTCCCTTCCCCCAAGATGCATCTGGCAATGAGCTATTGTAGCTCAGTATGCCTTTCCTAGTGAAACTTTTCAAAAAAATAAAATAAATAAATCCTCACTATTCCTCCCCTTGCTTTCCTCTTCTCATTAATCTACCTAAAGTCTTACCTCAATTTACTATCCCTCAGGCTATTCTTTCCTCTGTCTGCACTTTAGCCCTCATCACTGCCTTACCAGCTTATATCTCCTGAAACAGGTAAATCTGTAGGAATAGTAAGACTCGTTAAATCCTATAAAACTTTTCAGTAAGTACTACCTCTGAATTAACTCTGCAAACCTAAACTCTGTAAATAGGTATACAGTATATTTTTTGAATGCCACTGATTGTTATTTACTATATAGTATCTCAGCTTGTATGTATTTAATGAATTATACATTTGATAATTATATTTGTTGCAGCAATTGTCCCCCTGGGACTGTCTTGGAAATTAGCCTATTAGCTTAAATGAGAATAGCCTGGTGTGCAGAAATGCTAAATAAGTAAACTAAACAAATAAGTGACAAGATAAATATTTTCCTCTAACAGTGAAGGAACATTTTTTTGTCATATCTCTAGCATCCATATTTCAAACAGATGAAATCAATACAGCCTTTTCCAAAACCCATTAAACCCATGGAAGTTAAATTTCAGAACATAAATAAATTAAATTTAATTAGGTTACTTTGCTTTCAAAGCTTACAGTATCTCTATGTCTCACTCTTTCTATCACTCTATGTCTGCCTGTTTGTCTGGCTGTCTGTCTTTCTTTCTCCATGTCTGTCTCACTCTTTCTCTCTGTCTTACTCCCCTCTCTCTCATTCTTTCACCTGGCTAGCTGCTTCTTAGAAGAACAATGCAACCCCTTTATCAAAGTCAGAGTCTCCCAGCACCTTTTCACAATCATACCTGAATTCAACCAATCAAGAAATAAACAAACTGAAATGCTAGGAGAGAAGTATCAGGATCAATGCTCAGAATAATGTTCCTGTCCTAATTATGCCAAATTGGAAATCCCAGCAGCTCCTATCACAATTTTTCAAACTAAAGAATATACTTCTGTTTCTTTATGCAGTGATGTCCATGTGTAATTGTTGTCAGGGATTAAGTGTATGCTTCCATGAGTTAAATGATGCTATTACTTGTGTTTTTCTATTTCTGCAAACTTTGTTATTTTTGGCCACTGAAACTAACTATGGATGAAGTTGCTTTACTTATTTACTGTCCCTATATATTATTAATATGGATCAGTCAACAGACTAGTGCAAAACACAGCAGATACTTAAGCAATAAGGTACTGTACAGCAAGGAATGGGGAGCTGGAGAATTTACTTATACCGTGTGTGGTGTAATATAAGGAAGCAGGCCAAGTGCCTTTCACCTCATGAGAAGTGGGTAAATTCACCAATAACCCACACTCTGGAATTTTTTGCTGTACTGTAATTATACAGTGGACTTATGCAATACATAAATAAATAAAAAAAAACATTATTTACTTGTTACATTAGCATTTTATTTGAAAACAAACTAGTAAAACATAACATTGACATTTGAGCCAGATACAAAGTAGTCACAAAATGAATAACAATCAATAAATTAATAGATGTAGAACTTTTGATGCACTAAATAGATTTTGATCCATATTTGGCAAGAAGAAAAAAGATTTGTTTTAAACTGTTCAGTAGGCCTTTTAAGTGAGTAAGAGAGACCAGCACAGTAGGGAGAGCACTGCAGCAGAGAAAGACAACAGAGAAACAAAGCAAATTTGAATGGGCTAGGTGCCTTTTAGGTGAATTTGAATGGGGCAACTGCCTTCATTTTTTATTTATTTTATGTAAGTTCTTAGTTCTGTGCTCCATGGACAGTTTCTGTGCAGGGAAAATGTGAAAATGCATCTGGCAGATAGTAAAAGGAAGACTTAATGCCATAAGTGACAAGAGCAGTAGTGCAGAGTTGGGAAGCACAGAATACTTTAAGGGGGCTCTAGTGTGTATGTAGATTTGTGACAGTTTTTTTTCTAACTCTGACATTTAAAGTTTATCTACAAACAGCAATTATAGTAATTGTTATACGCTGGTGACAAGAAATGACAAAGAGCACCATGAGAGATAGTGTGACTGGACACAATCATTAGGTGTTGTCACTACAATGGCCTAACCATACCGTGTCTTATTGTTATGTGGATATTGTCAGTTGTTTAAGAGAGGGGTAGGAGGAAGAGCAGTGTATGGCAGGAGAAAGGAAGTTCCAAAGGGAGGTCAGTCTCATAAAAGAGACAGATTGCCAGCAGAGGAGTTGCAGTGGAGAACAATAAAGGAGAATGCATCCAAGGAACAGAGTGAGTAGGAAGAGGCAATATAGAATGAGAGTAGGTCAGTAAGGTAGGATAATAATATAAATAATAATAAAACTTTATTTTTATGGCACCTTTCCAAAACCAAGGCGTCAAACACAATTTAAAAACATAGACATATTACACATATTGCAGCAGCTTAGTTACTATACAAACATCTAAACAAACTTCTAAAATTAAAATAAGTGCAAGCCATTATTTTGAATGGAAAGTGGTGCAGTGAGAGAAACACCCAAGATACAAGAGAGGATAGAGAAATTCTGGTAGAGCAAGCAGTGATGAGTATGTAAGAGGATGTCAGTGATAGAGCAATAGAATTAATGGAAGAGAGGATTCCACACAAACAGGGAGAACTTGGAGGCAGCACCATAGACCACATCCACATAGTCAAATGTCAGTAAGATCCTGTCATAGTCCTTTGGGCTAGCACCACCTGTGAGGTTGCCCCCAATGGGAATCTACACACCTCCACAGTGAGAAGAACCTGCTGCCACCCATCCCTGAGCCCTTGCTTGCAGGCGTCCTCTCATAGCCCTTTGGGCTAGCACCACCTCCGTGATCTCCTCCGATGGGGATCTACACACCTCCACAGCAACAAGAACCTCCTGCCACTCACCCCGAGCCCTTGCTTGTTGGTGTCCTCTTATAGCCCTTTGGGTTAGCACAACCTTGGCAGTCACCTCCAACAGGGATCTGCATGCCTCCATGGAGAGAAGAACCTGCAGCCACCTGCCACCGAGCCCTTGCTTGCAGGTGTCCTCTCATAGCCTTTTGGGCTAGCACTGAGTCCACGGTCACCTCTGAAGGAGATCTACATGCCTCCATGGCAAAAAGAACCTGCTGCCACCTGCCCCGAGCCCTTGCTTGCAGGCATCCTCTCATAGCCCTTTGGGCTAGCACTACCTCCGTGGTTGCCTGTGATGGGGATCTACATGCTTCCACAGTGAGAAGAATCTGTTGCCACTGGCCCCAGAGCCCTTGCTTACAGGCATCCTCTTATAGCCCTTTGGGCTAGCACCGCCTCCACAGTTGCCTCCAATGGGGATCTACATGCCCAATGGGGATCTACATGCCTCCACAGCAAGAAGAACCTGCTACCACCCGACCCCAAACCCCTGCTTGCAGGCATCATCTCATAGCCCTTTGGGCTGGCACCACCTCCACGGTCACCTCTGACAGGAATCTACATGCCTCCACGATGAGAAAAACCTGCTGCCACCTGCCCCCGAGTTCTTGCTTGCAGGCATTCTCTCATAGCCATTTGGGCTAGCACTGCCTCTGCGATCACCTCCGATGGGGATCTACATGCCTCCACGGCATGAAGAACATGCTGGCACCCACCCCCGAGTCCTTGCTTGCAGGCATCCTCTCATGGCCCTTTGAGCTAACACTGCCTCTGCCATCATCTCCAATGGGGATCTACACGCCTCCACATCAAGAAGAACTTGCTGCCAGCCTCAACATCAAGAAGAACTTGCTGCCACCGGTCACTGAGCCCTTGCTTACAGGTATGGCCCAGAGAGCGCTCCGGGAACTCAAGGCTATGTGGCTGTCTCTGTAAATTTTCAAAGGACAGGTGCTTTTCTCTTGGGACAGCTCTCATTGGTTGCCTGTGGTCCATGAACACCCTGATTGGCTCCTCTTCCTAGCCCAGTATTTTCAATTCCTCCCGACTGGACTATGCCACTACTATCAGCCAAATTTACAATATTTTTCCCCTAATCCTGTATTGCCTCTGATTTCTGGGCTATTTTTATACTCAGTGCTGTGTCGGTATCTCAGCCTTTGCAGGGGTCTTGTCTCCTGCAAACTGTCGATTTTTCTCATGCTCCCACTGCTGAATTTCTGTCAGTTTAAAGTGTAATTTTACTTGTGCTTAAACTGTGTGTTTGAACTAGAATTTTAGAGGGCTAAGACTGTATTCCTAATTCTGTGTTAGAACTTGAACAATTCTGTGCCTCTGTTATCTAATTGGGATTTTCTGTGAAAGCCATTTTCAGTTCATTTCTCCTGTCCACTCCCGACTGTTGCTTCTTTGTTTCTCCCCTTTGCAGACCCTGCTGGTGCCTAGCTCGCTGTCTGTGACCCACCCCTCAATTTAACTCCCATTATGTGTGACACAGCTCTTTTGTGAATTTGTAAAGCAGGAAGTCTCCCACTGTTTCCTGAGCTATTTCTAACCCCTGCTTGCCCCTTTCCCCCCCCTCAGGTGTCCTGTCATAGCCCTTTGGGCTAGCACCACCTCTGTGGTCACTTCTGACAGGGATCTACATGCCTCCATGGTGAGAGGAACCTGCTGCCACCCATCCCTGAGCCCTTGCTTGCAAGTACAGCCCGAACAACGCTCTGGAAACTCAAGGCTGCGTGGCTGTCTCTGTAAATTTTCCGCCCACGCACCCTCCCCCACCCCTGCTACTCTTTAAATCCACCTCAAACCCCTCCCTCCTTCATATAACTTGCTCTCATTGGCCCCTTGGCAGTTTCTTGAAATCTAAAGGACACAGGCCCTCTCCTGCACTTGTCCCACCCTTCTGCTCACTCACCCACCAGCCTCTCCTCCCACAGTTGTTCTCCCTGTCAGCTTATCCATAGCAATCATTCTGACTGTGACTCTTCCCTCCTTTCCCACCTTTTGTTATTCTTGCAAGCTCTCCTGCCACCATGTACTTGCTACAGCTCACACTGCTCTCTGTCTCACTGCCATCCCTCCTGGTGCTGTTTGACTACTGTGCCACTGTGCTACCCATGATCAAGAGCACCTTGTCTTCTTCTCTGTCACCCACTCTCCCCTGCTACGCCCCTCTCCTTGCTCCTCCTGGGAACTATCCTCCTTCGGCTCTCTCCCACTCTTCTTTCTCTCTAACCTTGAACATGTCAACTTAGCCACTACCTGGCCTCCCTCTCTGGTTCTCCTGTGGTCTCCTCCTGCCCATGTATACTCTTACTATCCCTCCTTCTCCTAGCCGGTGACATTGAATGTAACCCTGGTCTACCCAACTCCCACACTGATCCCTCCTGCAACATCTGGGCTGATGCTCCAGAGCTGAAAATCGTGCACATCAATGTGTGCATTTTTCCAAGTTCCCTGACCTGGAAGCATGGGTTGCACTATACAAGCCCCACATTCTGGGACTTTCCAAAACCTGGCTAAAGCCCCACCATGCTGACACCACTTACCAGCTACCTGGATAATCCTCCCTGCAGCATGATAGACCAGGCAGGAAAAAGGGTGGTGGTGCTGCATTATTCCTTAGGGAACCCCTTTCAGCCAATATTGTCCTCTGCTCAGATCCAGCCTCACCTAGCAAATGGCTCCTATCTGAAACTACCATGGGAGTCTGTAAGAAATTCTACATAGGCTGCTGCTACAACAACCCTCCCTCTGTTGGGACTGTGGACCTAGACAACTTCCTCTTGGGCCTGAGCTCTTTATCTCCCCAAAGAGATGCAATTCTCCTTGGCAATGTTAACTTAAACTTAAACTGGCTGAGCATCCACCAATCTGACTATGCGTCTCTCCTAAAAGAACACAACCTAGTCCAAACTATTACACTTCCCACCAGGCAAAAACCTTGTACAGGCACTCAGTCCCTTCTGGACTGGATCATTACCAACAGAGATGATTACGTGCTGCATGCTGGTACCATGGTGGACTTAATCAGTGACCACTCACCTATGTATCTCCTCTGGTCATCTAAATTCAAATGTCCCCCTCCCAAATACTTGTCCTTTCACAATTTCAGTAGCCCCAACAACCCCAATCTCCTCAAAGAGGCTCAGTCCTTAGACTGGTCTGCTGTTTACTCATTCTCCGATGTGACACAGGCAGTAACCCTCCTCACCCATACCCTTTTGATCCTGCAGGACTGGCACTTCCTGGTCACCACAAGAAGGATCAGAGGTGGCTGCTCACACTGAGTCACAAAAAACCTCCTTACCCTTATGAAGGATAGGAATTGTGCTTGGTCCACATACTGTACAAAGCATCCCCCTCCTCCACCCTATGGGATGCCTACAGGAGCTGGAGGACTCTATGCAAACATCTGGCAAAATCCCTCAAGCAGACCCACTTCTGTAATCTCCAACAGGCTAACCTTGAAGACTATAGGAAATTCTGGGCATTTATCGGCTCCCTACTTAACCCCTACTCCAACAAGGCTACCCTGCAACTTAACTCCCTAAATGGCCTTATTACAGATCCTCTGAAAGTGGCTAGGGCTTTTAATGACAAGTTCGCTTACCTGACCATGTATCAAAGTAAACTCCTTAAGGGCCAACCAAATAACTTGGTCCACCATCTGACCCCCCCGACTACCTCTGATGTGCTGACCAACCAACCCCAGATTCCCACTTTCTTCTTCAAATCTTTCTCAAGAGCTGACACAGCTAAACTCCTCAAAAGCCTTCCTAACCATGACTTCTCTGGTGCTGATGGTCTATCCCCAGTCTTCCTTAGGCTCATCTCCCCAGCCATCATTGAACCACTCACTTGTATCTTTAACCTTGTCCACTTCTCCTCCTCCATGCCTGAACTCTGGAAGACTGCAAAGGTGATTCCCATTTTTAAAGCTAGGGGTCCTCTATCTACGGACAACTATTGTCCAATTTCCATCCACCCCCCACCTAAGTAAACCACTGGAGAAAGCTGTCCACCATCAACTTGCTGGCTCCATAGGCAAACATAAGCTCCTGTGCAGCCAACAGCATGGCTTTCAAGAAAAACACTCCACTATCTCTGCCCTCACTCTTCTGACTAACCACATCCTCATTAATATGGACCATGGTAATGCCACTGGAGCAGTCTTCACTGACCTCTCCAAGGCTTTTGACATGGTAAACCATGCCCTTCTCCTTTCCTAACTATGAAATCTTGGCTGCTCTCAAGAGGTTACTACCTGGTTCAAGAGCTACCTTACTGCCCATTCCCAATTTGTTTGTATTGGCCCTGGCCACTCCCCCACCCTGCCTGTCTCTACAGGTGTCCCCAGGGTTCCATACTAGACCCCCTGCTATTCTCTTTATTTATAAACTACCTCCCCTTGGACTGTCTCAGTTGCCACTTTCTCGCTCTCTGTCTCTGCTCTATGCTGACAACCTCATGCTCTTCCACAGTAATAAATCCCCAGACAATATTTCCTCAGTTCTCTCCCGAAACTATGCTGTAGCCCATAACTGGTTCACAAATAACCTCCTTTTGGTTAATGCCAAAGAAACAAAATCTATGCTGTTTGGATCAAAGCCCTTCCTAGCTAAATACAAAACTCACCCCCCTCTCAACATTGTGTCCCCTGATGGCTAAGCCCTTGAAGATGTGTGTACTTTCAAATACCTAGGAGTTATACTCAATCCCTCCCTCTCCTTTTCCAAACACATCTATTCAGTAGTTCAAAGGTTTCACCAAAAATTAGGTGCTGCCTACAGATTCCAGCAATACTTCTCTCTGGAAGCCTGACTTGCCATTGTACAGGGAAATCTACTCCCTATCCTGGACTACTGCTCCCATATCTATGCCAGGACATCCACCACTCTCATGGCCAAGCTCACCTCTGCCTATAACAGTGCCTGACATTTCAACTTGCTGGCCCCTTTTACCATACACCACTGTGTCCTCTACAACTCACTAGGATGGCTCCCTCTGCAAGGCTGTTTCAACCTAGCCCTGTTCTGCATGGTGGATTCCACCATCCGTATTGGCCAGGTATCTCCCCTTGCTTCCTTCCTTGCTGTATGAACCTCACACCGTAGCCTCTGCTCAAACAGCACCCCCCCTTGACTGTCTCCAAGGTATCTACCAATATGGGCGGCAGAGTCTTGTCTGTGACAGCCCCTACACTGTGGAATAAACTACCTGCTGAGGTCTGCTTCCTCGACACCCATTGCCAGTTCAAAACCTTCCTCAAAGACTGGCTCCTGATGATTTCCTGCTGGCACTGCTTCCATGGGTAGTTCACTCAGTTTCCCGACTGCACCCCACCAGGGAATGTGTATGTGTGTTAGGTCAAGTGGGAATCAATTAAGCTAGCCTGCTTGTGCACTTGAGTTTTGGTACCTATGTTTGTTAATTCTGCCTCCTACCCCTCCGCCTCACCCCTTCCCCTTCCTGCCCTTATATTTTGTTATGCCTTATCCCTCTTTCTACTTATACTTAGACTCCCTTGTTTGTCTCCTATTGTAACTGCTGCTGGTAGAACTGTACATTTATGCATACTCTTACTTATTGTAATGCCTAACTGATGTATGGTTTATGGGATCCTGTATTTTTTGTTGCTGTTTTATTTTCTATTCCCATGCACTATTGTAACCTTTATCTTGTTTTTTTTTGTTTGTTTGTTTTTGTCAACTGTTCAGTGCTTTGTTATTTGTTACATTAGTTCCTGTGCCACACTATGTGGCCCGGGTCATGCCTGAAAATGGTCCCTGGGATCAGGGCACCTACCCGGTTACCAAAGTCATAAATAAATAAATTCTTAGCAGGTACTCTTGAAGGCCTGGGAGTTGAAGGCAGAAGCATTTCCTGTATAACAGCCCAACCTCTGGACTGAGATTTTGTGCAAAATGTCAGTGTGGGCAGAGAAATTCAGGTTTCTATCAAGTCACATGCCAAGCTACTTAAAGTGGGTGCTCTCAATAAGTGAAGCACAATTTAGGGATCAAATAAGAGGAGAGTGACTCAGTTTGGTGAGGTGTTGCCTGGAGCAAAATGACATGGAGACCCTATTTTTAGGGTTCAAGGTGAGGTAGTTCAAGCTGAGGCAGTGCTGGACACAATCAAAGTTATGCCATAGTATAATTTCCAATTTAGACTCCTAGGCACAAAGGGCAAAGAAGACTGTCATCAGCATACGTGTGAATGTTAGATGAGAAACAGACAGTGAAGAGGTTATTGAGGAACACAGAGAAGGTAATGGGTCCAAAAATGGAGTCTTGGGGTATGCCAGAGGTGATGGAGAAGAGGGGGTGGGGATCAGGTGTTGCCAACCTGGATTGACTGATGTCAGGCAGTGAAGTAGGAGTGGATGAACCCTACTATAGGGTCATAGAGTCCCACCACACTCAGCTTACCCAGAAAAGCAGGATGAGCAGCTATATCAAAGGCCTTAGTTAGGTCAACAAATCTGGCATTATGTAGTCAGCAGGTGGTGCTGTAATAGTAGATTCCAAAAGTTAGGAGAGAAGGAATCAGCATAATAATTAGGAGAAGGAATGGCTTTGAGTTTGGAGCGTAGTTAACAAGCACATTCTTGTTGTGTGGTGGGATTCCAAAGCTGCAGAGTGCAGCAGCAGCAGGTCAGGTGTGTTAGAAACCTGGGACTGGCAGAGATGTGCAGCAGTAGTTTTACTAGCTCAGTTGGTGCCTCTTTGATAACACCATGGCAAAGAATCAACAACGGGCAGTCATAGCATATCCAGTGTAGTCAAACTGTGGTCACAGGTGACTGGAATGCTAAAATGGCAAGCAAAAAGCTATTGGTTGTCCCTTTTGTTGTTTTACTGTGGATATGTTCAGGGATGCCCCCACAGTTGTTAGCCAGTCAAGTCTGGGTTTCTGGTTTAACCACTGGACAATTAACTATAAGTCTACAACATTCTGTACATCCACACACTGGGTGAACATGTGAAATGTGCAATGAAACATGGGTTATGTTCTTCTTGGAGGAAAAATAAAATCCTCAACACTGTAAATGTCACTACAAAATGCTTCAGAGTGACCTTTGCAAAATGTTTTGCAGTGATACAGGATAGTATCTGTGTGGGCAAAAGTCTATCAGTGGAATTTCTGAAGTCTCACAGGCACACTACAGAATGGATTCCACCATGAATTCTGCTGGAATTCGACGGCATTTACTATAATATAGAATAAGACACTTTTTCCACTGAGCAGAATGTCATTGTAGGTAGAGGGAAGAACTTTCAGTGCAGAATTTGAAAAAATGCAGGGCAAGAGAAGTCAGGAGGACATCAAAGTTATGCACCCCTCCCCACAATCTACACTCACAGTCAAAGGGAAAAGTGATGATCAAATTCAAATAAAACTACAGTAATTTAACCCAAGTGTTAATGATGTGGCGTTTTGGTGTTGGTCCACCACTAAAGACCCTTGTGGTCCACCACTTTGACCCTACCTCTCTCTGGTCTGCCAGACCTCTCTGTTGCTACTGGTGAGGACCCCTTGCTGGACTATGTGAACAGACTTGACGGAAGCAGAAATAAATGCATTAAAGATTTATTCAGAGATAGGAGTAGGCACATCTTCCCTCTATGAGGTTCAGACTCTGACTTGACTAGCTCTCTGCCTGACAGGCATACATGGTACTGCCAAGCAGTGCAACAAATGGTAACATGCGAGTTCTAAGTGCTCTTAAAGGGGCGGCAGCTAACATTAAGCCCCATGCTTGATGTGTACTTCACATCATTCCCGGGGTCATGTAAGTGAGTACCACTCAAACAAGCAATAACATACTATAAACAGTTTCTAAGAAATTTTAAAGCAAATAAAAAAACATGTTTAAGCATTTCGAGGTAGCACACATTTAGAACACAACAATACTCCACTGCAGGGAGGGGGGAGGAAACAATCTGGACTACATTGGTGACCAGTCAGAGTACTGCCAGGGGAAGGGAAATACACCATAGCAACTTGAAGCTTGGTCATGCCACAAGTGCTAAAGTGCAGGGACTGGATAAGAAAGGGAATGGGAGCAGCTAGAGGATACCCAAATGCAAAATAACCTTTCAATAACAGTTTCAGGACAATCAAAAACATATGAACTGTCTAAGGGCATTCCTGGAAGAAATACATTGTTAATGCAAGTATGCTGTACCATAGCAAAAGGTGCAATGAGATAGGTACACGACATTTATTGCAAAACAGTTAACCCAGAGAATACCACAGCAGTAGAATAATTAGCCCCACACCACAATGAGTCTGGTAACACAAAAGTTCAAGATCTCCTTCAACTTTTCCAGTCTGTGGGAATGGAGGCATGTGTAAAATGCACCGGTTCCTGGCAGGACAGGGTCAGGTCATTAAAAGCAACCCAGGAGTTCTGTGCACTGTCAAATCCACACCACTTTATCTGTAAGTTCAGGATCCATTGGTGTACTTCCTCCTTAAGATCTTCTTGACCTGGTACACTGGTGTGTGTGTACAAGAGAGGAAGAGGGAGAGGGACAGGAAGAAGAAGAAGAGGAGGGAGAGGGAGAGGGAGGGGGAGAGGAAGAAGAAGAAGAAGAAAAAGAAGAAGGAGAGGGAGAAGAAGAAGAAGCAGTTGTTGTCATCCCAGGAAGGTCAGCTGGCAAATCAGGCAAAACGGAGTCCAGCTGGAGAGTGTCAGGAGTGGGAAGATCTGTAGAAACTGGTTGCAAGTTGTCGGAAGGGATCACAGCATCAGACAGGATGGCAGGCTCAAGTGCAGCTTCTTTGTTTGGTGGGCTGGGGTCATCTGGAAGGGTGTTACTCAGGTACCCATGTTTCAAGCGATTGATGTGGACTTTGTTGTGTACCAGCTTTCCATCAGACTTGTGATGTAAATGAACGTGCACAGGAGGAAGCTTTTCTGCAATGTAGAAGGGACCAATCCAGGGATGAAGCAGTTTCTTGGTGGTTTCTGGAACTAGGACAGGTCGGTACAAGTACACAATGTCCCCAACAGAGAATGAAGGCTCATGCAACTTAGCTGCGGACATTTTCTGCATTGCAGATTTTCTCTGGCCCAACATGGAGATTGCAACATGTCTGGCATGTTCAAGCTGTTCCAGCATTGGAATGATGAAAGAAGAAGCTGATTTTGGAACTTCTAGCAGCGATAGATCCCTGTCCAGTGGAGTTCTTGTGTGGCATCCATGGACTAAGAAAAATGGTGTATACTCTGTACTGTCGACACAAGGGCTTGTGTTGTAAGAAAATAGCACAAATGGAACAAAATGTTCCCAAGGGTCATGAGTTTCATCCAGGCACTTGGAGGTGTTTTGAGAATAGTAGACATCATTCTTTCACTTTTGTTCACTGTATTGTGGATGATAACTGCTTGTGTGAGTCTTTTTGATGTCAAGAAGTTTGCATGTTTCTTGGATAATGGTTGAAAGGTAGTTAGTGCCTCTGTCTGAATTCAGGTATGATGGTGTAGCATGATGATAGATGACTGTGTTAAGGAAGGCACTTGCCATTGTGGCAGTTTTGATGTCTTTTAGGAGGATTAGTTCCAAATACTTAGATAGTCCACAAAAACAAGAATGTATTTGTTGACAGAGTCAGAGCATGTAGATAAAGGATTGAGAAGTCTGTGCTGACTCTTTGGAATGGTTCAGTGGCTACAGGCATTGGAATGATGTGTACCTTTGTCGGCTGGGCAGGAGGCTTTCTTTGGGATCAGGACTGGCAGGATTTGAAAAATCAGACAATATCCTTGTTCATGTGAGGCCAGAAGAAGTGAAACCTTGTCTTTTCAAGAGTTCTGTGGATTCCCATATGACCTCTGGAAAGTGGAGAGGCATGAGTGGAGAGAGGAACCTGATTGATTAGAGAGGCTGGCACAGCTGAACATGAGTTCTATCTGTGTGATGGCCCTTGCCTTCCCTGGTCCAAATGTGAAAAAAACACACCGTCATTGAGGAAGTATTGCGAAGCAAAGAAAAGTACATCCTGGCAATGCTTCTTTTGTTGTGGTAAGGTTCCAGATTCTAAGTATGAGATTACTGCATGTATGTGAATTGAGAATCAGTTCTTTGTTACATTTTGACCTTTACCAGGGAGAGGTCAGAAGTAGAGGAGGTGAGAAGCTCTTCAGCTGCTTGCAGTAAGTGAGAATTTGTGTGTCTTTCTGTAGAAGCAGTTGGCAGCAGTAAAGCAACATTAGGTGCTATAGGAGTGTCCACAAGAACCATATCCATGGTGTGAAAGGGAAGAGCTTGTAAGCAGGATTCTTTGTCTGTGGAAGATGATGAGGAGGGATATCATCTCTGGTTTACACCATCAGCATTTGCATGAACTCAACCTGGTCTGTACTGAATTTCAAAGTAGTAGGATTGCAGCATGGCAAACAATTGGGCGAACTTGCCTACTGGCTCCTTCATTTTGAATAACCATCTGAGGTCAGAGTGATCAACAATAGCTGTAGAGGAGTAGCAAAGGTAACAGTCACATTTCTTTACAACAAATACCATGGCATTCTTTTTCTGTGATGCCACAGTTCTGCTTAGCTGAAGAAAAAGAGTGCCCAGCATAGGAAACAACTTGTTCTGTTCCATCTTGAATTTGACATAGCACAGCACCCATTACAACAGAACTAGCATCTGAGTAGAGCTTGAAGGGTTGGTCAAACCTTGGGTAGGTTAATTCTGGAGAATATATTAGGTTTTCTGTCAAGGTTTCAAAGGCCTCTTTGCATCTGAAAGTCCAGGTATAGTCACATCCCTTTTTGGCAATGGCGTACAATGGAGCTGCAATCTTGGCATAGTTGCAAATGAGGTTTTGGTAGTAGCCAGACAAACCCAGGAAAGCTTGAAGGTCTTTGAGATTGTTAGCTTCTGGATAGTCTTTGACTGCTGAGAGCTTGTCTGGGTCTAGAGAGATGCCTTGAGAACTAACAACATATCCCAGGTAATGAATTTGATGCTGTGTAAAACAACACTTCTCTGGGCGAAGTTTAAGATTGGTTTGTCTGAGACAATCAAACACTTCTTTGAGATGTTGGAGATGCTCTGGCCAAGTTCTGCTGAAGATAATAACATTGTCCAGGTAAACCAGGCAAGATTTCCAAGACAATCCATGTAGTACAGCTTCTATAACATGTTGTAATGAGTCTGGACTGTTCCGAAGTCCATTAGGCAGCCGTTTTAATTGAAAAAATCCCAAGTGGCAGCACCATACTGTGTACGGATGAGAAGCTGGATCAATAGAAACTTAGTAGAACCCACTCTGAAGGTCTACAGTGATGACATAAGTAGGGCTGGCCGCACCAAGACTCTGTAAGGCATCTTCA
Source organism: Neoceratodus forsteri (assembly GCA_016271365.2). Taxonomy (NCBI): domain Eukaryota; kingdom Metazoa; phylum Chordata; order Ceratodontiformes; family Ceratodontidae; genus Neoceratodus; species Neoceratodus forsteri. The sequence goes on from CM057452.1 coordinate 390,208,217, forward strand.
GTTGTAGGTAAGGGGATGAGCATCCTGCAACATGTAGGCACTGAGTTTTCTGTAGTCTACCATGAAGCAATACTCTTTGTCCTTCTTTACCACCAGCAGGCAAGATGCAACCCAGGGACTTGTAGACTCTTCAACAATGTGTCATTCCAGCATGTATTGATTATAGGACCTGTTTCTGTTTGTGTCCCACTTTGTAGGCTTGCTGATGGATTGGTTTCTGGTTGGGCTGCACTTTGATGGTGTGTTGCAGGATATCACAACATCTGATCTTGTTATCCGGACCCACAAAAAACATCCAGGTCATTTTCCATGAATTTCAAAAGTTGTTACATAGAAACACAGAATGTGACGGCAGATAAGGACCACTTGGCCCACCTAGTCTGCCCATTTTCCTACCTAACAGATAAGCTGCAGATCCTAGTTAACCAACAGCTTACTTCCTCCTACCCCCCACTAGGACTGCCTTATGTCTGTCCCATGCATTCTTGAATTCCCCTACTGTTCTTGACTCCACAACCTCCTCAGGGAGGCTGTTCCATGCATCCATAACCCTCCCTGTGAAAAAATACTTCCTCACATTACCTCTGAGCCATCCCCCCTCTATCTTCAAATTGTGCCCCCTTGTTCTTGCACATCTCTTTTTCTGAAAGATGCTACCCTCTTGGACTTTGTTGATTCCCTTGAGGTACTTGAAAGTTTCTATCATGTCCCCTCTCTCCCTTCTTTCCTTAAGGGTATACATATTAAGCTTCTTTAGTCTTTCTTCATATGTCTTCTGATGCAGACCCTGCACCATTTTGGTTGCCCTCCTCTGGACAGCCTCTACTCTGTCTATGTCTTTGCGGAGTTACTTTTCTGTTGGAGATGTTGGAAGTTTTGAAGAGGATAGTCGCTGACTGAGGGGTAACTCTGTTGAAGCTGGAGTGGTTGTGATAGTACTGACAGGACTAGAGTTGGTGAAACCTGGTTGAGGTTCTTGCATGAGATGGAGTTGGTCCGCTGTAGGCAAGCAGGCAAACATTCTGATGTTGGCATCCTTTGAGATGACCACAGGCTCATCTGTAAAGTTGTAGGATTTTTGGAAGACTGCACCACCATGCACCGCCAATAAGGTGTTTCCTGGAAGGAGGCCTGACAAATGCAGCATGAGGAATCCCATGATGATTCCAACAACACCTTGTGGAAGTGGTTCACCTCAAATCTTGGCAATCAAAACCATCTCTGACTAAGGAGGCAAAGTGACTGAGTCTATACCTGCAAGTTGCCTCCAAAAATCTAGTGACAGTTTGTTTGAGGCAAAGTCTAGGGTGGCTTTGTAAACTTTGAGGAAGTCCAGGCCAAGAATCACTGCAGGTTGTAGATCAGGCAGTAGACCAGGCACTAAGTAGAACTTGACAGTATCTTGTTGTGAGCCAAAGTGTAGTTTGAGATGGACCACACCTGTGATAGGTACTATAGCTGAACTTGCTATGATAATGTACTTTAGGTCAACTGGAGAGACATTAGGTACATGATGAATAGCTTGGTTGTTCAGAATACTGTTGTTGATACAGTAACTGAGATTTCTGCTCCACTGTTGACCAAGGCATGCGTGGACCAATCTCTGATGATTACAGGCACATAGTTTGCCAGGAGAGGTGATCAAATGACAGGTACCTTTGCCCCTGTAAGTGAAAGGGTGCCTGAGTTAGCAGTTAGAGGGTGCAGTTTGTTTGAATTACGAGAGTCAGATGGTTGGTCAAGTGCTGTGTTCCTCTGATCCAGGAAGTAGTTGCAGTTATCTTGCTGATTGTGCGGTGGTGGGCACCTTTGTTTCTCTTGATTTCTGTTGTGGTACTGTAGCTTTCAGCAGACAGCAGCAGTGTGTTCTGTGAATCCACATCACTGGCAGATCACTGGTTCTCATGCAGGCAGAAGTGGCTCAGGCTGCTGTCAAAATGGTCAATGAGCATTGACAGAGGCAGCAGAAGAAGCAGTTGAGCTGAGGTGCAGACTATCGACAGTTGTGGTAAGCGTCTCTATCATTGATTGCTGCTGCTGGACACATGTTGTGAGTGCAGCTAACCGTGATGACTAAGGTGTTTGTACACTGGTGGCCTGTGACATTAATATGGAATCTTGTGCAAGTCATGCAGCTTGGATTGTGTCCATCTAGGTTGTTGGTTTCTGCTGGATTCCATAAAGATGGCATTGAGATAGCAGTCCCTGGACAAAGGTTATGATTTGCTCTTTTTTCAGTCTTCTGCAGATGCTTGCACCATGACTCAATGCCCACTATGAAAGCTTCAAGAGATTCAGAGGGTTGCATGGTACATTCCCACAGCTGTTGTTCCAATAGTCAGGGCAGATGCGCTTGGAGAAAATGATATTTGAAGGTTGCATACCTGGTGGCAGTATATTCTTTGACTTGTTCTGGAAGTGCGTTGAACCAGGAAATGGCAGTCCCTCTTAGAAAGAAGCACAAGGCATTGTAAATATGCAAAGAATCAATTCAGCCATTTAAGAAAATCCAGGCTTGGAATTGTTTGAGCCAGTCAACAGCATCTTTGTGCGGCAAGGCTGAGAAGGGTACTGGCTGTAGAATCATACAGGTCATGGACTGTGGTGAAATAGCTTTAATGTAGGCAAGATCATCTTGAATCACTTGCATAGCTTGTGCTCCTTGAGCTGAAGTAGAAGACTGGATGTCATGGAGGTTGGTTTCAATTTCATAGCCCCATGCCCTTAAGGTGGGTGAAGATAGCTCTCCAAATGTTCTGCCACCGATATTGGTATCTTTGTCAGATATTGTGGTTGGAGAAAGCATCGTTTCATTGAATAAAGGTTGTAAGGATAAGAAGGAGTTGCCATCATGTAGGAGACGGGACATCGTGGAGTAGATGAAGTGCCAAGAAAAAATATCTTTGTAGACAAAAGTACATTTATTTGTAAGCAAATTCCATAAAATGATGTCTTAATAAACAATTCCCACTCAATTCTGTGTTGTCTGTTATTTAAATAAAGTTTTGTTTTAAACATCAGCTATTTGTTGCAGTGTCCCTTCATTTCAATATGTTTGCCATTAATTTCTATGGAGTGAGGTCATTTTGTGCCCTTCAAAGATGGCCGCTGAACTTTGACATACATTTCCTGTAGTATGTGACTGTAGCAAGATGGCCACCAGTAGGGGGGGTTAAGGGTCACTTACTGTCTTGCTGTGTTATGTAAACAAGATGGATGCTTTGTGCCACAAGGCTGCTTGCAGCTGCTGCAAGGGACAAAATGGTGATTGCCGCCCTGCTGTCTTCTTCTCCAACCCTGACACTGGAAATATGGTGGGCTTTCTGTTTTTGTGGTGAGTGGCCATTGCTGGAGGAATTACTGGATTTATTTGCTGTACTCCATTTTGGTTTATGGAGCTTATGTTTTTGTTTAACTGCTCATTTGTGCCTTTGTTTTACTTTTCTGTTGACTCCTTTCTCTGCCCCCATTTAATTCTGTATGCTGTGCCCTGTTTGAACTTTGTTTGTATTGTTATTTATTTATTTTGTACTGTATCTGTTCCCCATTTATTTATTTGTGCCACGTGGGCTCCTGCAGTCTGTACTTTATTTCTGAAAGTCCTTCTGTAGCATGGCCAAGCCTGAATGAAACGCTCCATTTTATTTTTTATATATCTCCTGGAAGTGCTTATTTAATTTATTTTTGTTTCTTACTGTTCTGTAGTTCAGACTGCATAGTCCCTTGTATATTTAATTGTATGGACCTTTTTCTTGGAGCATGACTGAGTGTGGAGTGGATCGCTTCATGGCAGTCCTTAGATTTATTTTTATTTATTATTTGTTGTAGAAGGCCCTTTTGCAGCATGGACAGTGGGAGAGGAGGCTCTATACAGCGGGAGTTGTAGTTCAGGAGGAGCGGGGAAAGGCTTTGTGTTTATGGGTGGCTGGGTAGACAGACTGTGGTACATGAGGGAAGTTAAAGCATCAATCAGTCTTGGAGTGCTGAGCAGCGGTACATAGAAGTAGCCTCCAAGAACTCAGGGAGAGCAGTGTGAGCCGCAAGGTAGGAGGGATAGTCAGGAGCAGATCTTTCCATGAGGCTGCTGGTGTGAGGGAAGCCACAGTTGCTGTAGAATAGCTGGGTGGCTGTCTTTTGTTGCAGGACACTGTCCTCTAGAAGTTACTTGCAGAGTGGAGCTGCTGTGAGGAAGCTGCGGCTGTGAGTTGGGGGTTGTAGCTGTGAGTAGGACAGGGAATCTGGAGGGCTGACAGAGTGCATTCTTCTATTTTTTCTTGGTCCTGAACAGAGTTCAAAATAGCATCAACAGGTGGAGTAGAGTTTTAGCTGTGGCAGGCATTCCCAGTGGGCATGAGCAGCCGTTAGTACAGGAGGTGTCTGGAAGATCGGTGTACCCAGGAGCAGTATTTGTTGAGGCTAGTCTGTCAGCAGGAGGTACTCAAGGCCGATACTGGTGCAGTGGCCCAGCTGACAGGCTGCGCTACCTAGTACAGAAGGGGGACAGCCCTCGGTATACTGTGGAGGCCAGTGGCTGTTTGACTGAGCAAAGGGGCATAAGCTGAGCAGTGGAGGGACAGAGTGGCCGTTACACGGTCAGAGCACAATCGTGTAGGAAGAGGCAGGAGCGCTGAGCAAGGCAGGTGACACACCAGAACTGAAACTGTACCACATGCTATTTAGCTTAGGCAAGAAATGAGCATTGTAATTCTAGAAATCTGAGTGAAGGGAAGTTTGGAATGGTACCCCAGGTGGTCCGAAATGAAACTAAGCACAGACTCCAAGTGGTTGTAACTTGTTTCAGATATTAAAAAAAGTTATAATCTGAAACTAGAAACAAACAGGAAACTGATTCCTAGTTGTTCTAAAGCCAATAATGAAAGAATTTATTTAGGAACACAAGATCCTAAGCCCCTGAGAAAGCCCGGTGTTGGGTGAAACATTGGGTGTACCTAGGGGATCATGGTGTTCTAAGAAAATATCAAAATAAAACTACATTTCTTATGATGAACAGAGTGGCTGGTCTCCAGAAACTTTTTTTTCACTATACTGACTCTGAATAAGCCATTTATCATCTCTTGAGAGGGGACAGAACTCCACAACTCATTTATGGCTCTTCCACTCATTAGTTATTGCCCTGCCCCTTCACATTTGAAAATAAATGGCATATTCTGAGTCAATCCATTGCATATCCCATATGTTTTTCAATTTTCAATTTACTGATCGATAAAAATACCATTACAATCTTAAAAAAGACAAAAGCATTTATAATACTCTAACATAACAATAAAATAAGTTGGCTATATAGATACAAGGTTTTACAAATAAATTAGCCTTAAAGGCATTCCTTAAAATCTCACTGTGCAGAGTATGTACAAAATCTACAACTGTAACAGTATATGGTTATAATATATATATATATATATACATTCTAGGAGTTGAACACAATGATTAGAGGTAAGTTGAGCCTAGAAAACCGGCCACAGCCTGTAGTTTTACAGGATCCTTTGATATAAAAAGGGCATAAATTATTAAATTTGGTGATACATTCAAGTTACCTAAAATACCCCCCAGCCATTTATCTCTATTTTTATTATAGAGAGGGCAGAACAAAACCACATGTTTTAGATCATATTCCTGTAGTTTCCCGCACTTAAAAAACAGTGTGACAACATCAGCTCCCCTTTGGAGGTGATAGAGATAATTTGATTTGTATAATTCCATCTTAAATCTGCATATCAAATGCCTATCTTCTGGTATAGTTAAAATGCGTAAGTAGGGTTTGAAAAAATTTGTTGTTTTAAATTGTTTGAACCACCTGAAACACTTCAATTCATCCATGCAAGAATAATTGTTGGAGATATCAGTATCCCTAATTCTTGTGGTTACCTTGGTTTTGATTTCATCCCAGGATTGAATATATATTTTGGTTAAAATGTTTCCAAGGCCCAAGGGAAACACTTGTTTTCTTATCAGTTGCATAGATGGGGAGAGGAAACCCTTCTCCATGTATTCCATCTCCTCCCCGAGGCACCAACACTGGAGTTGTGAGTCAGGAAGAAGAAAGAACTTTAGCAAAAATAGAATCCTTCTTTCCAAAGCCATAGATTCCAGAGAAAACTGGCCCAATTCTAATTGCAATACTGCTGCTGGTACCAAGCTGGGTACCATCAAAAGATATCTATAGAGCTTATTAATTGGTATTTCAATAGTCCTGGTACTTTCGTTGCACCAAACCTCAATGGCATAGAGAGCACATGTTTTAATTTTGGCGTTCAACACTTTAATCACTCCTGGTATTGAGGATTTTCCCTAACTTTGCATTAAAAGACCGAAAGGCTTCTTTCTGATGCCTTTTTCATTTTATTTCTCAGTAGAGTTTTATGTTCTCTCCAAGAGGTATCATGTGTAAATCGTACACCCAGTAGTTTTCAATTTTTCTAGTCCTACCCAGACTGAAGGAGGGTTCTTAGCCTTGTTTCCAAATATAATCAATTTGTTTTTTTTTCTTATATATCTTTACTTTCAGATCACTGGACAAAGTTAAAAAACAGTTCAGTGTTCTCTGAAGACCCAGCAATGATGCGGACATTAGCACGATATCGTCTGTGTATGCTAATAGCGGTACTCACCTTTCGCCTGTCTTGGGGGAGTGAAAATCTAAACATTCCAGGTTTCCCAACAATAAATTAATATATATATATTGAAAAGAGAGGATGCCAGTAGGCATCCCTGTGTAACCCCTAAGTGTGTTCTAATTGTTGGGGTTATGTGGTCATACGGGTTGTATTGAATCATATCCCAAGTATTAGAATATAGCCTAATAATTATGATAACCAATTCTGGATCCAGTCCATATTTCTCTAGTTTCCTCCATAAAATACTCCTACTTATGCTGTCAAAAACAGAGGAAAAATCAATAAAGCAGCAGTAAAGTTCGTGAGACTTAACCTTAACATATTTCCATACAAGGTAGTTTAGGACATAACAGTGTTGAGTTGTAGCCCTCCCTGTTCTAAATCCATTTTGGAATTCACTTAAGATGGAATTTTCCTTGAGCCATGCGAATAATCGGTTCAATAATATTTTAGTAAACAGTTTCTGAGAAATATTGATTAAACTAATTGGGCAGTACATTTCTGGGTCATTACTATCCCCTTTCTTGAAAACTGGGTAGATAATACTACCTTCCAGCTTTCCAGAATATCTAGGCCTTGTAAAATAGCATTGGACAAAGCTTTAAGTATAGGAAACCACCAGATAGGAAAAGCTATGTATACATCTCCTAGTATAGAGTCTGGCCCAAGGGCTTTTTTAGAAGAGAGTGAGATAATTGCTGCATATATTTCCTCCTCACTGATACATAGCAAGGCAGGGAAATGTCTATTTACATTTGTAATGTTATATTGAGTAAGTAGTTCCTGTTCCTCGAAGGAAAAGTATAATTTTTCAAAATATGATATCCATATACTAGGTGTTATGTATGCTTCCACCTTAGTAGAAAATGTGTTGTAGTCTGTAACTACTTGTTTCCAGAATGTCTTAGTGTCCTTCTGGAATACAACTTTCTTTAATTGTTCCCATCTTTCAACATTATGCTTATATCTTTCTTTTTCAAGATCCATATACTAGGTGTTACATATGCTTCCACCTTAGTAGAAAATGTGTTGTAGTCCATAACTACTTGCTTCCAGAATGTCTTCGTGTCCTTCTGGATTACAGCTTTCCTTAATTTTTCCCATCTTTCAACATTATGCTTATATCTTTTTTTTTCAAGGACTTCTTTATATTCTTGCCTGTATTTGTTCAAAACAGAAGCCCTAACCTTTGAGTCCAGATTGTCTCTTTTCACTTGTCTTACTCTAAGGTTTAAATTGTGTTTTGGCAATTTAAAGGATTTTTTGAACCATGTTTTACCTGACAGATTATTATTTTGTTTGACAACTTTATGCACTATGCAATGGGGTCTTACCAAGGTGTTAATTTTGTTCTATTTATCTGAGATTTTGACAAATTCAATCTCAGTACGGAACGCTTCTCTTATATCTGTGAGATCCTCACTTTCTAAGATTTCATTAAAATTATTAGCTGCATGTTTACTCCATTTAATTCTTCACTGATTTATTATTTCCAAGTTATCTGATTTGCTCACTAGATTTAATAGTTCTCCCATGGCCTTTAGCTCCAAAGAAACTACAATTGGGGAATGGGCTGATTCAATACGATCTAAAGCCACAAAGTCTTTTATGAGTTTAAGGGCTTCTATATTTGCCCATGCCAGGTCTATTGTTGAAGAGTCATGAGGTCCACAGAATGTTATATTACCCTTGCTGTCACTGGGTAAACATCTATTTAGTAAGCATATGTTTAAGTCCATCATTAATTTAGACAAGCGTATCCCTCTATCATTGGTTACTGAATGTATGGTTGATCCTTGATCTGTGACTCTAGAATTTATTTGTGAAGATGAAATAAGGTCCCCGTACAAGTTCTCTAATGATTTATTTGCAGACATTCTTGTATTATCACAATGGAAAAATGTGGCCATTCGTTTGTAATATCTTCAAGGGCCTTTCTGAAATTCATGAAGACATCCATGCCCTTATCTTTAGTCGGGGGGAAATACGCATTAATGAAAACAAGGTTTCCCATGTTACCTTCCAATTGTAGTGCAAGAATTTCATTTACATGGGTCTCAGGATTCCTGATCTTATAGTTTAGGGAAGTCTTCACAAAAAACATTAACCCAGCTTTATATCTGCCATATCTCCCTTCCCTAACAGCTGGTGTTACATATCTAGAGTATCCCACTAACAGTGGGTGGAAATTATCCATACACTATGTCTCTTGTAGGCAAAGTATTTTGTTTCCCATTAGAAACTTCTTTACCTCAGGGTCTGCAGGGTTAATATGTAGACTCTCTATGTTCCATGGCAGTATCTTAATTTCCCCTCAGATCTATACTCTTTTTTGGTATGACTATTATAGATTGCCCATATTTATGCTGTAATGGTCAATCATTCCTTGGGGTCTTCAGGGGAAGAAATCTGTTACTTTGTGATATATTTTTATCAATAGGCTGATCGCCTGACTTTCCTGTCAATAATGAAGTCTCTAATGTCCGCCAATAAAGCGGTTGTGGATGCAGATTAAGCAAAGGGCTGACCCATTGTTGGGAATTGATCAATATTTTACTCCTGATATATGTCTGATAGGGGATTACTCTGGAATCATGTTTAGGGAGCGTAGATTTTATATGGCCCTGATTTCTGGTTCATTTAAGAAGGTAGTTTTGTGATATTGGATGACGGATTCCCCAATCACGTATGTGGAATGGTTGCGGGGAAATGTTGTTTAACTTGAATATGGAAAAATTAGGAGCAGTAAGGGATAACCGGATCCATATATACGAAAAAGTTTGGAGTAGCTTCCAAGAATTATATCTCTCCCAGGTGTAGCCAGTTGGAGTATACTGGAGTAGAGAGGTAAGTGGGTGGGCAGATCTTCCTCATGGGTGGGTGGTAGGGAGAAGCGGATTGGGGTAGGGGGAGGAGGGTGGTTTTGGACTTTGTTTGTGGGATGGGGGGTGAAAACAGTGACTTGATTATTTACCTGCCAACTGTTTGATAGTATAACAGGTCTTGTTTACTTTTATTTTCCTTGGCATGTGTTGTATATGGACAATAGTTCTTGTCACAATAAAATTTTGAATTTCAAAAAAAAAATAATGAAGTCTCTAAACTCTGGGGAGTTAACATGTAAATACCCAGAGGATCTAATTTATCAGCTGCCAATAAAAGAGCCTTTGCTATGCGGGGATTCTTAAATATGACATTGATTTGTGATGCAGTTCTATACCATCCCTGTACTTTTAGTCATTCTATCGAGTTGCTAGATATACTTATGTGTAGAGTTCTGTCCCAAAATGTAGTTAAATCATTTTTGATCTTTTTAACTGTTTCCTATTTTGCGATCTCCCAACCAAAGATTGTGACTGTTCTACATTCCCACTCTTGCTTATTTCTTAGTTCCTTTTGTCTAATGATTTCTGAGAGTTCCTCTATTCTTGCTTTGTCAGGCTCTTCTCCCCTGGTTTGCATGCTGTTGTTAAAGTTTACTGGCTCCTTAGATGTTGGTACCTTCTGTGACGGGGCAATAAGAATCCCCCCTATACCTAATATGGCATTCTTTTGCCAAATATTTTTTGCGAATTCCTCTGTACGATAATATATCAGAACACAGTCCTTAAATTGTTGATTCGGTGGCCCCATAATATAAAGGCCCTCAGGAAGCTCCAGGAAGCCCAATAATTGAGACATCCAATGCAGCAAAAGGTCTTGTTTCTCATTTGGGAGTTTATGAATACCATGACTTTCTATCAGATAGTCATACCCTCCTCTTTCGTCCTGGTCTGGATCTGCCCATGTCTCATATATTCATATATCCCATATATACATATATCAACATACAGTGATGCCCAGCAGCAGGTTCCATTTTGACGAACTATATTCGGATACTTCTGTCACAATGTCCTCCATTGCAACTAATTGTAATGCTTAGTGTCACTTGGCATTACTGTTTTTATATGCTGTAAATATACATTGTCCTCTGCAGGGCTTTTAAAGGCCATTTATTAGTCTCAGGTACACAAACGGTTCATAACTAACCTGCCCTGATCTACCTAGCAATAACCTAACTAAATGAAAACAAAACCTTTTTCCATAAAAATAAAGATGCTTCCACTTTTTAAATACAAAACTCCACAATGGGGTGCATGTTTTTTCAAAACAAATGCACTTCCTGGGATCATTCAAAGGTACCCAACCTTTATTCCCAAACTCACATATCCTGCCTAGCAACAACCTAACTAAAGTTAAATAAAAACTTTTTCCATTAAAAAAAACTACTTTTTTCCATTTTATAAGCACAATAACCCAGACCTGAGCATGACTTTCTTAAGAATTAATATACTTTCTGGGTGTATTAAAGTTCACTTGGTTGTTGACCTCATACCATCCAGTTCACCAGGGGTGTACATAAATTGTTTAGAAACTCATGCCCAGTTGTGAGTTATTGCTTAAAAAACATATGCCTTGTTGAGGGTTATTGCTATGTATACATCAAGTGCAATGAAGGATAGAGGGCAGGTAGTCACAATAGCAGAGTGGAGAGAAGTGAAACAGCAAGAGTGATCCGAGAGTGGAGGGAAGGTAGCAGTGTAGTGCGGAGATACATGGTGTTCCAGAATGTGGGGAGGAAAACAAAAAAGGCAGACTGGCCTGCAGAGGATTTGCAGTGAGGGACATGAAAAAAACAAGCACTAGAATATGGAGGAGAGTAGCAGGAATTGATGAAACAAGTGAGGAAGAAAGAGAGGTACAGTAGGGATATGGCTAATTAATATTGAACTGGCTCTGAGCTTTCATTTAAAAAAAATATGCTTCTTGTCCTAACGGTCTCAGAGTTAGCCCTTCAAAATATGATTTACTTCAAAATGGCTAACAATGAAACTGTTTGGGCTAGAAGTTCAATTTTTTTTAATGAAAGTTTGGAATCCAGCATACTGATGTATCAAACACTCATGTTATTAAAATGTTCATTAGTCAATATATAAAAATCAGACAGTTTTGAAAAAGAAAAATTAGAAATACATTTTTAAGCTTAACTGTGCATTGATGAGCTGGCTGTGTGGTACCAAGCAATTAATGGGGACTGATCTTGCATACTGGAAACCTGGACTCATGCTCCTGAGCCTGGGACTTCAGGAGCAGAGGTTGGGAGGGAGGGTGAGGAGTGTTTATGTGGATACACTCTTCCCAGGTGGGTGTTTCAATGTGCAACTCACCAAGTGGCACTTATGGGTGTCATGTTAAAGGTGACATTGGTGGTATCAGTGAATTAGTACCACAGTCACCCCTAGTGCAGTCATCATGCATGCACAATACAAGGAGAAAATGGTCCTTATGGGGTAAAAGCATACCCTGACTGGTACAGAATGATTAACAGATATCAGCTGTAACCCATACCCTGAAGGTGCATGTCATTCCCCTCGACCGGACTGCTACTGAATGCTACAACCTCTTCTCAACTGCAGTGATCTTGCAGGAAGGTAGTAATCTGAGGGTGACTGGCAGTGCAAATGACTAAGACTGTGACATATGAAGGAAGTAAAGACAAGACTTACCAATAGTGAAAATGTATATCACTATATAGGTTATAAGAGTAATGTAGGCATTTACTGATGAAAATATATTGACAGTTATGAAAATATAATAGTGATATACCACTATTGTGTAAGATTATATAGTATGTACTTGTATATAACATTAATAGCTGTAGAATATACTAGTGATTTTTCCATTAAGGAACAAATACATTAATTTCTAGGTTTTGCCTCAAAAAGTTTCACAGTCAAAAGAGAAAGAAAACTACAGAGAATTATACAAAACTATAACATGTAAACCATATATAATATGGACCCATTTTACATTGTACTTATATTAATTATATTTTACCCTACACTGTCATAAATCTATTATATGTTATATCATAAAAGCTTTAAGCTGATCGATCAATTGATTAATAAATAATTGAAATTGAAGTGGATTGAAATATTTGATAAAATGTTTCAGAATCATTGGATTTGATGACATTTGCATAGTCAATTAAATAAGAATAAATTTAAATTACAGGAATATAACAATGTAAGGCAATGAGTAAGATGTTTTTACATAGACACATAGAAACATAGACTTTGACAGCAGATAAGGAAGTCTTGGCCCATCTAGTTGGCCCATTTCACTACCTATTGGATAAGCTACAGATTCTAATTAACCAACAGCCTACTTCCTCCTACCTCTCATTATAATTCCCTTATGTCTGTCCCATGCATTCTTGAATTCCCCCACTGTTTTTGACCCCACAACCTCCTCAGGAAGGTGGTTCCATGTGTCCACCACCCACTCCAGGAAAAAATACTTCCTCACTTTGCCTCTGTGCCGTTCCCCCTCTATCTTCAAATAGTGCCCCTTGTTCTTGCACATCTCTTTTTCTGAAAGATGCTCCCATCTGGGACTTTGTTTATTCCCTTGCAGTACTTGAAAGTTTCTATCAATTCCTACCTCTCCCTCCTTTCCTCAAGGGTATACATATTAAGCACTTTTAGTCTCTCTTCGCATGGCTTCTGGTGCAGACCCTGCACCATTTTAGTCTCCCTCCTCTGGACTGCCTCCATCCTGTCTATGTCCTTGCGGAGATGGGGTCTCCAAAATTGCACACAGTACTCCAGATGGGGTCTCACCAACTGTCTGTACAAAGGGATAACAACCTCCTGTTTTTTATTGGTGATGCATCCCCCCATGCATCCCAGTATCCCCCAGCTCTCCTTACCGCCTTCCCACATTGCTTGCTTACCTTAAGGTCATCTGACATGACTACCCTCAGGTTCCTTTCCATTTTTGTTGTTGTTAGTACGCCCCCATTGTGTACTTTTCCCCTTGTTTTGTTTCCCATGTGCATTACTTTACACTTTTTGCATTGAATCTAAGCCACCACATTTTTGACCATTCCTCCAACCTTGCAAAGCCCATTCTCATCCTTTTCACCCCCCTGTGTATAAATCTTGTTGCAGATCTTTGGGTCATCTGCAAAGAGGCATATTTTTCCTTCCAGCTCCTCTGCAATGTCTCCTATAAAGACATTAAAGAGGACCAGTCCAAGTACTGAACCCTGTAGTACCGCACTAGCAGCCACCCATATTACCCTCTGTGTCCTGTTTTTCAGCCAATCTGTTACCCAGGCTACCACCCTGGGGCCCACTCCTAGACTGGCTAACTTGTTTATTAACCTTTTGTGTGGGACTGTGTCAAATGCCTTGCTAAAGTCTAAGTAGGACATATCTACAGCCCCTCCCTGGTCTACTACTTTGGTCACCTAGTCAGAGGAATCTATTAGATTCATCTGACATGACCTTCCCACTGTGAATCCATGCTGCCTTGGGTCCTGTGCCCCGCTGGCCCCTAGGTACTCAACATTTCTTTATTTCAGAAGTTATTCCATCAGTTCCCTACCACTGAGGTCTAGCTAACAGGTCTGTAGTTTCCTGCCTCTGCCTTGCTCCCACTTTTGTGAAGAGGAATCTCATCTGTGCTCCTCCAGTCCTCAGGTACCATACCATCCTTCCATGATTTATTAAAAAAGGTAGTCAGTTGTGTCACTAGGTCTCTCCTTAGTTCTTTTAGAATTCTGGGATGAATCCCATCAGACCCCATTGCTTTGTCCACCTTGAGTTTTAGGAGTTCTTTCAATATCTTTTCTTCTATGAATTGACTGCTATCGCCCCCCCCCCCCATCCAAAGTGCTGCTATTGTTTAGTTTAGGTATCTCCCCCTCTTCTTCTTTTGTGAATACTGAGCAAACATATTAGTTCAATAGCTCTGCTTTTTCACTGTCACCCTCTGCCCACCCCTCCCTTTTATTAAGCATCACTATCCCTCCCTTGGTCTTCCTTCACTCCTTGATGTACCTAAAAAAGGTTTTATCCTCTTCTTAACTGAGTTGGCTATCTTTTCCTTGGTTTGGGCCTTCACTCTCTGACTGCCTTCCCTGTTTCCTTCTGATTTAACTGATACAGTTCTCTCTTGCTCTTTCTGTGATTCCTTATACTTTCTGAATGCTATCATTTTCTCCCTATTCTTCCCTGCCACCTCATTTGAGAACCATAGTGTTTTTTTTACTTCATGTTGTTTTGTTTATTTGCTTCACACAAAGTCTTGTTGCCTCTGTGATGGCAGTTTTGATGTTTCGCCATTGTTCTTCCACCCCTCCTTACTGCCCCTTTGCTAGTGTATTCCTTAGGCACTCACCCATTTTGCCAAAGTCAGCCCTCCTAAAGTCCAGTACCTTTGCTTTTGTATGCCTTGACTCTACGGCTGTGTTTATCGTGAACCACACTTTTCCCTGGTTTCTAGTTCCCAGATGGCTACCCACTTCTAAATCTGTGATCCTCTCTCCATCTCCATTTGAGAGTACCAGGTCTAAGACTGCTCCCTCCTGAGTGGGTTCCAACACTAACTGTCTGAGGCATGCCCCTGTAGGGCATCAAGAATTACCCCACTCTTGGATGTGGCTTCAGCAAATGTGGTTCAGTTAACATCTAGCATATTTAGGTCCCCCATCAACAATATCTCTCCTTTTTCTGCAATTCCAAGGATGCCTTCTTTCATTCCTGTCTTCAAGATTCCCTGACAGGGTTCCATCTTCTGCGCTAGTGGTCCAGCACTGAACTCAGCCAGCCACTGGGTGCTTCCCAGCCAGCCCTCAAGAGCAAGGATCCGGGATTCCCTGAGGGGGTTCCATCTTCTGCGCTAGCGGCCTGGCGCTGAACTCAGCCAGCTGCAGGATGCTTTCCAGCCTGCCCTCAAGAGCAAGGATCCAGGTACACTTTGGGAAAGCAGCAAGATCCCAGCTTGCTAGCTGTGAACTCAGCTGGTGGATGGTGCCTGAATTTAGGTCTACTATAAGCTGATTCAGCACTCCGTCTCCCCCTGATTGGCTTCAGCTCCTGGGGATTTGAACTGCCTGGCATCTTCCCCTGGAGCGCATTGCTCTGCTGCCTAAATTTCTTTTCTTGTCCTAACCTCTGCAACTGAATCTGTAATGTGCCTAATGTACCCACTGCTGAGTCTGAATTGTAAGTGTACGGAACTACAACCATTTCTGAATTGTTAAGAGTAGGAAACTATAGTATTTTTGGAGTGTTTCATCTGCCTTAAGCTATTTAAGTATTAACAAAGTTTGAAGTTAAAAACTGCTTTGTCTAGTTGCTGAATCACTGTCCCCCCTTCTGCAACCCCTTCCCCGCGCTTGCCTTTCCTATGTATACTGGTGATGCTGCTGGTGCCTAATGCCAGCCACTCCCAGAGCCATTGTCTCCCTCCCTGGCTAACTAAGCACCCTTAATTTCTCACCTTGTTACTGAATTCTTTTGTCTCCTTACTTCCTCCACCTCCCAAACTCTGAGGCCTTTGTCCTGTCAGTGCATATAAGCTGATTTCTCCCTTCTCTCCTTCTCTCTCTCTTTTTGGGTTCCTCTGAGGGGGTTCCATCTTTATTTATTTATTTATTAGTTTTTGTTGACTGGGTAAGTGCACTAGACAAATCCTGCCTATTTTCAGGCACGACCCAGGGGAGGGGGATACAGATGAATGCCAACTGACCTTGAACCAGATTAAGCTGTTGCTGGTATTTTCAGTGAATGAGGGAAATTTGGCCAGGACACCGGGGAAATTCCCCTACTCATCAGTAGGGAGAACCTCTGACCATTGAAGGATGGCTGAGTCAGTTGTTGAGCTGTCACTGGAGGAGATGGATGTGTGGCAGGACAAGGAACCTGTCTCCAACTCAGCTATAGCGCTGCTTGCTATGGATGCTCCTGCTGAAGCTGATGGGTCTGAGCGCCTTTTGGAGGCTGCCTGTTCAGCAGCTTTGCCAGTTTTGGATGGCTCAGTTGAGTCAGTGTTACCTACTGTGGAGTCTCCTGATGTGGAGCTGCAAAAGTTGTTGCAGTTGGAAGAACGTCAGTTTTTTCTAAAGAAAAAGGAACTTTTGGAGTGTTTTCAGTCAAAATGTTCGGGGCCTAGGGCTGGGGCTCCTGGCTTTGTTGTTGATGCTCAGCAGTTGGTTTCCATGGTTATGGCTCAAACGGAGGTTAGGACTGAACTGAGCGTAGTCTTTCACTGCTCAGGACAGGACCAAGCTGCTGTAACTGTTTTTTCTTTCAACGCTGCACCAGACGACCCTCACATGGAGGGAGTTACTTGTAAGGGGTGCCCCAGCAAACTTAGTTGGGCTGATGCTCCTGTTGTTGACGGAGGTCCCTGGACTGTGGAGGACCCGTTGCAGGCTGCAGGCTGGGTTCGCTCCCCAGATACTGGGTCATGGATCTCGGGCTTTGCGCCCATTAAAATTCCGGGAATCAAGCTATCACCTCCTTCTACTACTCGTACTATCTCAGAGACTGTAAGTACTACTCCTGACACTGTAGCTACTGCATTAACTGTTGGGGTTTCTCTACCTGCTTTCCCTCAACCCACTCCAGTGCTAGAATCTTCACCAGCTAAAGACCATTTACAGCATTCTCCTCTCCACTTGCCTTCGGATTTGGAACTTTCTCAAACCCCAGTATTACAGCAGCTTAGTACAACTAGGGCTAGTTCTCCCTTATGTGAAGTGGAGGCAGCTGAACTAAGTGACATTTCTGACTTTTCGGATATACCTAGAAATATTCCAGCTGATGTTAAGAATTTTCCACAGGCCTCTCATGGTGTGGGGGAGCAGCCCCCCCATTCTGCCCCTCCTAAAGCACCTCAGCCTTTTGCCTCCCTTTTTCATAATCCTGCTCCTTCGGCTAAATGTCATAATGCTGTATGCATCATATATAAAGGGGGTCTAGATACCTTTCCTGATCGAGTTTATGTGGGTCGTACATTATTGAAAAGAGGTTTAAATTTTCATGTTTCTGAATTATATGCCCTAATTCATGTGTCTGGTGAGAATGTCTTCGATGTCAGCTTTAAACTGGGGAGTGGCATTGACAAGTTCTGGGCACGTTATCACCAGGTAAAGGCCACCCCTTTGTGGGCCCCTTTTGAGGTTTTTCCTCTTACCAGGCCTGCTCACAAAACCATTTCAGTACTCTTTCGAAATGAAGGGGTCAGTGTTACTGACTTGCTGTTTTGGCTTAAACAACGTTGCACTATAACGGGTCATCCAGAGGCTATATTTGACTCTGAGGGAATCTGGACTGGAGGATGGAAAATTAGGGTGATTTTAAACTCGGAGGATGGGGGTCTTCGCCATCTCCCTAATAGTTTTTTTCTAAATAGAGATAGAGGTGTTCTATTTTATCCTGGTCAACCCAGGACTTGTTATAAATGTGGGCTCCCAGGTCACATTAGAAGTGCATGTGACCAGCTAAAATGTTCCCTTTGTCACAAGACTGGTCATCTTAGTGGTCAATGTTTGAATTCGGTTCGTTGTAACCTTTGTGGGAAAGAAGGACACGTTTACGTGGCCTGTCCTGAGGCAGCGCATAGGAAATCCTCTTCTGCTGATGGGGAGGAACAGCGTCTCTTGGTTACTTTACCCAGAGGAAATTTAACGAAGCACCTACCACACAGTTAGCTGAGGAGGTTCCTCCTTCTTCATTACCTGTTTCTACTACCCCAGGCCCTCCAACCCCTGATGTGTCTGTCACTTGTTCTGTTCCGGTTTTGCAGGAGACTTCTTCTCCTTTAGTTGTAGACCCTCCTGAACACTCCCCTGTTTTGCAAGCTGCCTCAGTACCCACCAATATTACTGAGGTTCTACCTGGCTCCATGCCCCCCCCCATGATGTTGAGGGTCCTCCTGAAAGGAGAATGCCGACCAGGAAAAGGTCTACTGGGGCCTTACCTACTCCTAAAATGCCTAAAACTTCACTGCATGATTCCTCTAATAGATTTTCAGTTTTTTTGGATGCTGATCACTCCGACACTGATTCAGTTTGTTCTTCAGCAGATTCTATTCTACCTAAAGATGCTTCTGATTCTTTGATGCCTGATGAGGGTGAAAACCCCACACAATCCTCACATCAGAAAGCGAAACCTAGGAAGAAAAAGCGTTGATTTCGTCTCCCCAGTTTCAGTTTTCACAAAATGCTTTTTCCCCTCCCATTCTTAATTTTGACGTCTAGCGTCAATAGTATTAAGAATGCAGTTAAACGGAGTGCGGTGTTTTTATTTTTACGGACTTTCCCTCCTGGAGTCTTTCTTTTACAGGATACTAGGCTACACACTACTTTTGAACTCACTCTTTCCACTAAAGCATGGCTCTCGGAGATTTTCTTTTGGTCGATTGGCCCAGAACGTTGCATGGGAGTTGGTATCCTTTTTCACCATATTCAACCTAATGTGGTTCGGGTGTTGGACCTCGTCCCTGGTAGAGTGTTGTTACTTGATTTCATTTTGGACACAGTATTTTTTCGAGTCATAAACACTTATGCACCCCAGACTAAAGCAGAGCGTACCCTTCTTTGTCAACAAATTAGTCCCTTTCTACATATTGCTCATTATGTCATTTGGGGAGGTGATTTTAATTGTGGATTAAGTAAATGGGATCGGGGTTCCACTACCACGACGGAAAAAATATTTGGTGATATGGCTGCAATGAATGAGGCTATACAAGATGCTTGTCTCAAGGATGCTGCTTTTTCCCCATACAGGTGTGCGGGAATGAACCTTTTTTAAAGGGGCATTATCTACCCATATTGATTTTTTGTTTTTGTCTCTTTCTTTGTTACTCCAGACTGTCTCTGTGGAACCAACTGCTTATTCTGACCATAGGCTTTTGAAGGTTACTTTGGGCAAAGCAGTTTCTCCTATGGGACCTGGATACTGGAGATTAAATTCTAGTCTTTTGCAGCAAGCTGATTTTTTACGGCTCACCTCTACTTTTTTGGCCTGTAGGAAATCTTTGTATTCCTTATATGAAGATCCAGTGGTTTGGTGGATGGAAACTAAATCGGACCTGTGCTCCCTACTTATTTCCCATAGCAGATACTTTAGGAAGGAGACTTATTTTTTGTATTTACAGGACAGAAAACAGCTACAACACTTGTATTCCCTCTCACAACTTACCCGACATGATTTTTCGGCTCAGATTGCTCATTTTCAGACGATGATGATGCAATATCACTTAAATTTAACAGTAGATCTTCAGTCATGGCAGCAACATGGTACACAGGGACCATTTGCTACCACTTGTCCCTTACTTAGTCATCAGGAGAAGGTACAGGCTAAATCTATTTCCGCTCTTTATGATCAACAGGGGGTGGTCCACACTGAGCAGAGTAGTGTTTTGTGTATTGCATCTGCCTATGTTGCCTCTTTATTCACTGCCCCAACAGTTCAGAATTTAGATTTAGTTTCTTTTCTTGGTAAAATTCAGGTTCCCCAGGCACTGCCAGATCAGCTTTTAGGCTTAACGGCTCCTTTTCAGGCCCAGGAAGTTGCTGCTGCCATTCAATCTTTATCTAAAGGTAAAGCCCCTGGTCTGGATGGTCTCACCTCTGACCTTTACCATTTTTTACGTGGTGAACTTTTGGAAGAACTGACCTCAGTTTATAATTCTATGGTGCTGACTCAAAATGTCCCTTTTGATATGACTACAGGAATTCTCATCTTTACCTTTAAGAATAAAGGTGATAAATTGGATCTATCTAATTGGAGGGCTATTAGCCTTTTGAATACTGATTTTAAAATTCTTTCGAAACTTTTGAACACAAGGCTGTTAACAGTGGCAAAGTTCTTGATTTCTCTGGCACAATCTTGTACTGTGCCTGGGAACTCAATCACAGATCAACTACTTTTGTTGCGGGATATCTTTTTTCATGATTCTATTTCACCACTGGATGGTTATGTGCTTTCCTTAGACCAGAGGCAAGCCTTTGATAATGTGGCACATGTCTTCTTATGGCAAGTACTAAGCCATTATGGTATTCCTGCCACTTTTATAGCATGGCTACAGGCCCTTTATCATACTGCCACTGTTCGCCCCTGTATTAATGTTTTTTTAGGCCCTCATGTTCCTATTAAGAAAGGTGTTCGACAAGGGTGTCCGATCAGTCCCCTTTTATATGTATTTAGTATAGATCCTTTATTAAGGCTTCTCAATTCCACACCCGGTATTGCTCCAATTCAGATATCAATTTTTAGGGTTCCTTATACTGCCTTGGCCTATGCGGATGATGTGGTTCTTTTGGTTGGGAATACCCAGTCTGCTGAAATAGCACTGACTGTCTGTACCACTTATGGTACATTCTCAGGGACCAGTCTGAACCTACCAAAAAGTATTGGGAAGCCCCTGGGAGGTCAGATTGTTCCTACTGATCACATAGTCGGTCTCCCTTATACATTAGGTTCTTTAAAAATCTTAGGCATTGAGTATGGGTCATCCCAAATGGATATTGCAAACTGGAACAAAAAATTATTGATTGGATCACAAATGGTTCAGAATTGGAATAGGACCAAAATGATTTATTGCAAACGTATTTATTTAATAAGGACTTACCTCGTGCCTCTCTTTTTGTTTCTTAGTTCAGTTTTTCCTATTCCCAAGTCAAGGGAGGTTAAGTTGTATAGCCTATTTTTTCAGTCCTTCTGGGGCAGCCATCTAAATCCTATCAAAAGAAATGTATTATATTTACCTTGCAATCAAGGTAGACTGCAAATGGTTAACCCGGTGTTGTTTTTTTTCTGTCAGTTTTTATCAACTAATTTGAAATCTTTGTTCATTTCTCCTGATAAATATTGGTGTGATCTTTTTCTTCACACCATATCACCCTGGTTTGTAGCTTGGGATTTGGGTCATTTACACCACATTAAGCAGGTAGTCACTTCTCCAGTGTATTTGGGTGAGGTCTTTGTCAAGCTTCAGTCATAGGGGATCACTAGCAGACATGTGATCTCTAAATTTAAAAAACTGTTATATGCATTTGTTATGGAGAATTATTTTAGTGAGTTGGACATCTTCCCGAAATGTCCAGATATACATAAAGGAGCTTTAATAATCTTTCTGAATGAGAAGAGAATTCCAAACAAATTTAAGGATCATCACTGGCTTAATTGCCATGAAAAACTGAATGTAAAGGCTAATCAAAAGCATAAACGGGTGGAGGAACGTATTTGTTCTAGATCTCGATGCATTAATCAATCAGAAACCTTGCTGCATTTGTATTTTACTTGTACTTATATTGTTGATTTTTGGAAATTCTTATATGACAAGTCCCATCTTTCTTTTTTTCTACAACTTACATATCCTGCACTTATGTATGGTAGTTATCCTCGCAACTGGGATATTTGGGACACAAGCACATTAACTGTCATTTTTGTTATTATCAAATGGTTTATCTGGCATTCTCAATGTTTGTTCACTCTTCAACAGCATGAATTTTCTTATTATGATTTGTATGGTAATATTTTCAAATTCCTACAGGATGTTTATTTTTCTGAATCTACAAGTCTCAGTAGGATCCGTTTGTGGGCCATCTGCTAGAATTTGCCCTGGATTACTGACAATGACTTTCCAATTACTTGAAGACTCTCATCAAGGCTTGTCCTTTCCTTTTCCTTATATCTGTTTATTTTGGTTACTACAGGAACAGCTTATATTTTTTTTCAGTGAGTATTTTTGAGTTCTGTGTTGTATGATTTCTTTAATAAAGTCTTCCCCTACTCTTTTCGATAAGTGCCATGGGATCTTTAACATCCACCTGAACTACCACCAATCCAGGCAGATGGGACCTCGGTTTAACGTCTCATCCGAAAGATGGCACCTAAGAAGTGCAGCACCCCTCTCATGCTGCACTACAGTGTCAGTACTATGATATTAACTCAAGTGCCAGATGTGGGAACAGAACCCACAGCCCTTTGATCTCCCAGCCTCAGAGGCGAGTGTGCTACCTACTGAGCCACTGACACTGTTGGCATCTTCTGTGCTAGCGGTCCGGTGCTGAACTCAGCCAGCCACAGGGTGCTCCCCAGCCTGCCCTCAAGAGCAAGGATCCAGGTATGCTTCAGGAAAGCAGGTACAGCCCAGCTTGCTAGCCATGAACTCAGATGATGGATGGTGCCTAAATTTGGGTCTACCATAGGCTGATTCAGCACTTCATCTCTCCCTGATTGGCTTCCCTTCCTGGGGATTTGAACTGCCTGGCACTGTCCCCTCGAGCTCATCTCTCTGCTGTCTAAATTTCTTATCTTTTCCTAACCTCTGCAACTGAATCTGTAATGTGCCTAATGTACCCACTGCTGAATTTGAATTGTTAGTGTAGGGAACTACAACCATTTTTGACTATTCCATTAGCAGATTTTATCTTCTAGCCACTAGAGGGCGGTACAGTGCTGAATTTACTCTATCAGACCATTCCTCCATCTGCACGTTATGCAACTCTGCCACTAGAGGGCTTTGATAGCCACACCAAAATTGCTAAGATTTATATAGTGTCTGCTCGCTTCTACACCAAAATTGCTGGCTCTATAAAGTGGATCTACTTTAATGTCTCTGGGCTTAATCCAAAGGTAATACTAAGACAAAAGGTCTAGGAATGCTTGTACCAAGCTAATTAGGTCAGAAAAAGCTAGGTACTTCCAAAAAGAACTAGAAGACAATGAAAACAACTCTGCCAAATTTTGGAACATCCTCAAAGAAGTTGAAGGTCAGTCCACTGCAACACCCCTTCCAAACAAAATTGTGTCTGATGGTACCACCTATACGGACAAAGCTGGTATACTAGAGAAGCTTAATGATCACTTTGCCACTGCAGGGCTTGCCTTTGACACCTCACCTATCAGCAAACTTAGCCCGGCAAGAGACTACACTGTTGGCTTCACTGATAATCACAACCATAACCAACTGCATCCCACCCCCTTCAGCTTCCTCACAATTACGTTCAAGCAAGTGGAGGACCTCTTCCTTTCTCTGGATACAAAAAAGAGTGTGGATGCAGATAATATTGAACCTTACTTTCTAAAACTTGGCCATACCTATCTGACCACCCCAATTACACACTTATTCAACACCTCTCTGATTCAAGGTGAGCTACCTGTCTTGTGGAAAACTGCCCACATCCTACCATTATTCAAGACTGGGGATCCAAGTGATCTGAACAATTACTGGCCTATTTCTATACTATCCGTCCTCTCTAAATTACTTGAAAAAATTGTCAACATCTAACTTAGAGAACATTTGGATTCACAAAAGTTGCTAAACCCGGCTCAGTCCGGCTTCAGAGCCAAACACAGTACAGTAACGGCTCTTGCCAAAGTAACTACAGACTGGCAAATGGCCTTGGACTCTAAGAAGCATGTATTTGACTTCTTCCTTGATCTAAGTAAGGCCTTCGATACTGTGGATCATACCATCATGCTTACTGAACTGAGTAACATCGGACTTGATAGTTCTGCCATTAAATGGTTCACCAGCTACCTAACCAATAGGTTACAACAAGTCAAAGCCATAGGAGACCTGTCCCCACAAAAATCCTTGGTACGAAGAGTACCACAAGGCTCCATCCTGGGCCCTATCCTCTTTGCAATATACATCAATAATCTGGACTCGCAGCTGGGCACAGCAAATGTGCACTTATTCGCAGATGATACTGTACTCTGTACCACAAATTCATCCTTGGATCTGGCCCATGAGTACTTACAGAAAGACTTTGTCACCCTCCAATACAACCTTCTCACTCATAAGCTCCTCCTCAACGCCAAAAAGACTAAAGCAATGATTCTCTCACCAAAGTCTACTTCTCGATGTCCACATATCACACAGATGCGAACACTCTTAGATGAACCCCTTGAAGTAGTTGATACCTTTAAATGCCTAGGGTTCTGGCTGGATAACAAGCTCAACTTTCTGTGCCACTTAAATGAAACCTTAAAGAAACTAAGACAGCGAATAGGTTTATTCTATTCCATTAAACACTTACTCACATTAGAAGCCAGAATGAGATTAGTACAAACTGCATTCCTACATATACTGGACTACGCTGACTTCTTTTACAGTCATTGCCCATCAACGATGCTAAACACACTGGATACCCTTTACCACCGGGCTTTAAGATTTATTTTAATTCTACCCCATAGTACACATCACTGTTGTCTATACCAGGTTTTGGGATGGACCTCACTCTCAACTAGAAGAAAAAGGAATGCTCTCCTCTGCTTTTTTAGAGCATTATCTGATAACCTCCCTGCATACATCTCGAACATCTTCAAATGGGCTAAAGGTTCCTATGGCCTGAGGCGCTTCTCCTTAATCTGCTTCCAGATTCCTAGAGTGAAAACTACCTTGGCTCAGCAGCAATCAACTTCACTTCCATCACTTTGGAACACTATGTAAGATTCATTAAAATTATCCTCACTTCCAAGCATTTTCACATTCAAAGCTCTATTAACAGATTATCTGAAGGAATCATGCAACTGTTTCAGATGCAGATTACCCCTAAGCCCCGGGTGCCACTCTCAAATCCTACACCTAAGTATCTCATCCACCCCACATTCCTAACAACAGAAACCTAGGACCTACAAGCCTAGTTTCCTTAATCCAAGATGGCCCTGCCTATTCTCTACCTTTTACCTATTCTGGCCTCCCTTTTGGCTGCCTACTCCATCACCCCAATTTCTACCCTATTCCTTAATACCTCCTTATTTTTTATCATTTAGGTATGAGCTCTTACTTAGCGGAGACTATATGGGATTGTTGTCTCTTCTCATTTCAGTAAAGCTTATCATTATTTTTATTTTATTTTAGCTTTTGTTGACCGGGTAAGTACACTAGACAAGTATTATGCCTATTTTCAGGAATGACCTGGGAGAGTACAACATAGGGATACAGACATTTTTACAGTAGAGAGTAAGTACAGCATGACAACATGTAAGAAATAGTAACATAGTCCAGGGATATGGACGGTCATAAGAAAACTTATAACTTTAAGGTTAATGTACCCCGGGGTGAGTAGGTCACCTACAGATTCCAACAAAACCATATACACATTTTACACATTAGAGACAATTTAGAAAGGCAATGTCCAGGGAACCTTGACATGGGCAGTGTGCCCTAGGCTGGGTACCCTGGTAAATTGGTAGAGTCAAGGAAAACAGCAGGAGTTATGGGTATCATCTGAGGGAGGCAAACTTTGAACCAGAAAGACAAGCATATTGAGAAATTCTCTAGGGAGGCTTAGGGCAGTCACACGCTGAGGCTAGTTTCAGGAAACCCCAGAGGGAATTACGGAAGCACAGGTGGGAAGAGGTCAAATGGGTATGCACAGGAAGGGAGTTCCAGAGTCTGGGCACATATGCGGTGAAGTCCCGGTCACCCATGAGGGTACGGGTGGAGGGGACCATGAGCATCCCAGGGGCCTGGGACCTAAGGTGGTAGATAGTAGTGTCAGTTTGTGGCAGGAGCAGTGCCAGCTCTGGGGGGGTGCCAGTTCTGACCACTTTGTCTGTGAGACAGCCCACCCCGAAGTCCAGGTACCTAGCTGGGGAGAGCCATCGAAGTTTATCGTATAACTCGCAGTGATGGGTGAGATGGGGGACAGCAAGGGCCAAGCGACAGATGTTGTTGTATGTAGTGTGCCACCGAGTAAGATGAGTCTGGGGAGGCGGCGAATAGGTGCAGCCCATAGCTGAGAGAGAAGAAGAACACCTTCATAAGGGCTAGTCTAGCCGCTGTGTGAGTTGAACTTGGCCCTGTAGGCCAGGCCCAGCTTGCAGTTAACTGCCCTGCAGATGTTTAGGATGTGGCTACCCATGTCGAGTTGGGGGGTCAAGGGTGACCCCTAGGTATTTGGCAGAGTTCACTACGGGGAGGGGAGATCCGTCAGGACAGGAAATCTTTAACAAGGCCGACGAGGCTTTGAGTTTGGCTGTTGAGCCAAAGAGCATGGCCTGTGTTTTTTTCAGGTTCAGGACCAGTTTGTTTTCAGTGATCCAGGTTTGGACTTTGTTAAAGTCTTCGGACATGGCCTTGTTGAGAGTAGCGACTTCTCGAGCGTGTGCCAGGATCACCAGGTCATCAGCATAGAGGGTGGCACTGCAGGTGGAGGTCACCACAGGTAGCTGGTTGATAAAGAGGGAAAAGAGGAGAGGGCCCAGTACCAAACCCTGAGGGACACCGGAGGTCACAGGAAGGGACTCTGAGAGGACTTTATTGAAACTGGTCCACTGCGTTCTACCATGCAGGTAGCCCATAAGCCATTTCATGGTGAGTGGAGAGAGACCGAGTGACCACAGTTGTGAGCCAAGCAACGTGTGGTCAACAAGATCAAAGGCTTTGGACAGGTCAATAAATATGGCTCCCGGAGAGTTTGCCCTGATCCATGGCTGATCTTATTCTGGATGTGACCGAGATCAGGGCAGTAGTGGGGCTGTGACCCTTGCGAAAACCGTGCTGGGCCGGGGACAGCAACTCCTGTGACTGGATGTGCTCCGAAATCTGTTCGGCCACTACCTTTTCAAGGAGCTTACTGAGGGATGAGAGGATGGCAATCGGGCGATAATTATCTGGTAGTTTAGGATTGCCTTGCTTCAGTACTGGGACAATCCTGGCCTCTTTCCAGATATCGGGGAAGGTACCGCTTCCAAGGGATAGGTTAAAGATGTGGGCTACTGGATGGGCAAGGTGGACAGCGCCAAGCTTGAGGAGCTTTGATTCCAGGTTATCTGGGCCAGGACTGGAGTACTGGGAGAGGCCAGCCAAGTGCCTCTGGGTGTCCAGTACAGACACTTCCCTGAGGTTAAACATAACTGAGGGGGGTGACCCTCCCTCCGAGCCGAGGGGGGAAGGGAGGGGGGCGAGCTCTTGTTGGACGAGAAGAGTGCAGTGAAGGCAGAGAGATCTGTGAAATGTGAATTTAGGGAGTTGGCAATGGTGTGGGGGTTCGTGCAGGAGACCCCATTGATAAACATGTCGGATACCCCTGCTTGGGAGGATCTGTTGACAAGAGTTTTTATATTCCTCCAGAAACTCCTGAGGTTGCTGGCGGTGCTAAGTAGGGCGGACTTGCAGAAGTCACTTTTCACAGCCCTGATGGCCTTTTTACAAGTGTTTCTAAGGTGTCTATATTTTTGGAAAGTGGTGGGATAGCTGGAACTTTTGAAGTGGGCCCAGCACTTGTCTCTCTCCCGCATTTGGGCCAGGAGATTCCCATGTAACCAATGAGTAGCAGACCCCCTCACCCTTCTGGTGACCTTGGGGGCGTGCTTATCTTGCAGGGTCCTGAAGATAGTGATGAAGGAGGAGGTTGCCACTGAGGGGTCAGTGGCCCTAACACCTCGGACCAGTCAGTAAGCCATAGGTCTTCCAGGAACTCCCCAGGGTTAAACCTGGAGTAGTTCCTGACATGCAGGATTTTGTGAGGACTCTTGGGGGAGGAAATTTTCCATACACAGTAGACCAGTGAGTGGTCTGAGATAGAGTCCGACAGTGTACCAGCTGAGGAGATTCTATCCGGGTGGTTGGACATGATCCAGTCCAGTAGGGTACCGGAGGATCCGTTCGCTGACCGCCTGGTTGGATCCTGGATGAGTTGAGTCAGAGTAAAGTTAGCAAGTAGGGCCTCATACTGCTTCACACTACCTCCAGCCCAGTTGAGGTTGATGTCCCCTAGGATTAGGAGTTCATTGTCCCCAACGTTGGGACCAACTGAGTCTAGGAGGTGGGTCAATCCGGGGAGCCCACCCTTAGGTGGGTTGTAGGTGCACACCAGGTGCAGTTTCTTTGTGTCCCCAAGTAGGAGTAGCACATGGAGTACCTCACACTGGGACATGTGGGATTGATGGTGGGCAACTAGGGAGACTTTGAGATGGCACTTGTGGTAGATCAGTATGCCTCCCCCCTCTTGCTCCCCGCTCTGTCCAGGCGAGTGAACTCATACCCAGGGAGGATACAGGCTGAGTCAGGGATCGAGGGTTTGAGCCAGGTCTCAGTCAGCCCGAGGATATCGGGTTTATAGAACGCCATCCACGCAACCAGTTCATCTCGGTTGTGTAGCAGGCTCCGGATGTTGAGGTGTGCTACTTTTAGACCCTTGCCCACGCCCCATACAGAGGGGATGTTCTGGGGGTTGTACAGACCTGGGTTAGTTTCTATATCTCCTGCCAGTAGCAGAGTTAAGAGGAAGAGCCTTTGGAGATGCCACTTCATGGTAGATTGGCCGGCTGAGGAATTTAAGGCCCGGATGCGCTGAGTCTTGGCCGAGAACATGGGACTCCGGAGGGCTGGGCAGCATGTGGGCCAGCATTGAGACTTGGAGGTCCCAAGGAAGTTTGAGAGGGAGAGATCTGTTAACTCACAAGAGGAGGACCTCTCCCAGTATCCCCCCAGTGATATTGGGGGGGAGTAGCCGTATGGTGCAAGGAGCGCCCTAGAGCAGGACCAGCTGGGACCAGCGTCCTGTAAGAGGCAGGCAACACACCCATGTTCGATGTCATGGAGGTGTCCCCAACCCCCTTGAGCTGGGGGCACGTGAACCTGGACCACATCTGGGCTGAAGACATTGGACCCACAGGAGAGTTTGTGCTAGGTCCTTATGGGGCCGAGTTAGAAGTTCAAACAGTCGGCCGAGGGGAC
This sequence comes from Neoceratodus forsteri, assembly GCA_016271365.2. Classification (NCBI taxonomy): domain Eukaryota; kingdom Metazoa; phylum Chordata; order Ceratodontiformes; family Ceratodontidae; genus Neoceratodus; species Neoceratodus forsteri. Next base: position 390,237,388 of record CM057452.1, read on the forward strand.
TCTGAGAGGAGAGAGGGGGGCTGACAACTAGATAGGAAAAAATAGGAGCCTGGCACAGTTGGTGCAGGCAAGGTAGATGACAATATGGCTGGGACTGGGGGCTAGAGGTTGGAGAGAGACCGGTCTGAGCTTCAGAAGGATGGCACTTTCCCTAGGCACTGCGAGAGATTGTAGGGGGAGCTGGATAGTTCACTTTGGTGATCAGGGCAGGCTCCTATTTGGCCCCGTGGATGGGGATGAGCTTGGGACCTGGGACAGTTAAACAACAGGCTAGGCACAAAAATAGGCAGAGCTCAGGCAGTAGGGAACAACTTTGGCAAAGGTCCATGTAAAAATAGGCAGAGCGCAGGCAGTAGGGAACAACTTTGGCAAAGGTCCATATATCAGCACAGCCTAAGGAGTTAATCATGGAAAGAGCTTCACAGTGGGTAGATGCAATCAGAGCCCCAAGAATGCGAGGTTGGACCGCCCCCTCAGGCTGATAGGGTGAGTTTCCTCATGGTAGGCGGGGCCAAAACTGGCATATAAGTTCGTGACACACTCGGGTGGGCGGAGGGTTCAAACTGAAAACTCTCGCTCATGATTCAGCTGCCGAGGAGGCCCACCAGAGCTGCAAGCCCACGGCACTCTAACTCGGCTGTCTCAGCAGGATTTGGTGCGCGGGGGGGGACCTTCCAGGAGCAGGTCACCCACGCCTCCCCTCCAGCGCGAACGTCGGCAAGTCCAGGATAGGTGGGGCAAGCTCGCCCTTTGTAGAGGGCAGTGGAGAGCGTCACTACAGCCAGGAACCAATGGAGGTGAGCGATAAATTCAGCATCAAAATTCAAACGAGCAGCAGATTGTAGGTCCTTGGAGTGCAGGTTTCGGCGGTGGGGTCCCCGGTTTCACTCCGTCGAGCGAGACGCTCCACAGGCGATGATATTCAGGCGGATTCCCGGCAAGAGTACTGGCGAGGTAGGAGGTGCAGGTTTACTGTTTGGCGGTCTCTCTCCTATGCCGGGGCAGGGGCCGGGAAAACTCTTGCTTCACGATTCAGCTGCCGAGGAGGCCCGCCGGAGCTGCAAAGCCCACAGCACCTCTAACTCGGCTGTCTCAGCAGGATTTGGTGCGCGAGGGGAGGGGGGACCTTCCAGGAGCAGGTCACCCACGCCTCCCCTCCAGCGTGAATGTCGGCAAGTCGGCAATTATGTACCTTTGCATGTTAATTATGTTGACCGATATGTATAGGTCCATATTGACCGACACCTTCACAATGTTTTTTTTTTTTTTTTGCACCATTGTCCACCATAATTGTAATCTTATGAAGTGTACTGTATTGTATTAATGCCCAGGACCACCTTGAAAATGAGCTTGCTCAATGGTGTTTATGCCTGGTTAAATAAAGTGATTGATTGATTGATTGAAAAGTTGCTAAACTTTATAAAGTTTCTGTTCACCCCTACACCTAAATTGCTGTCCTTATAAAAGTGAATCAGATAGCAAGACCCTTGCTCTAACACCTTTTTTTCTGTTTGTTTTAAACTAATGATGGCCAGTCAAGCCCTGTTAGTGCTGACTCTCAGCCTGGTTCTACTATTCCTGAGCGTACTCACAATCGATGTTTCACCGGACCTATATCTGCAAGGGAGTATAGACCCTGATGACTTCACTTATTCAAACATGATAATCCAGCCAGATAGGTACATTGAGGCTACCCCAGCACTCCTCCCAGGATTCCTTATCTACTCCACTGCGGTGTCAACAGCAAAATGGTGGCATCTCCATAGTTATCTAAATCCCTCCTTTTGTGCCTCGTAAAGTATGGTACCTGGTATTATTAGCCCTTATACTGTCTGGAGACGTAGAGCTAAACCCAGGTCCTATACCCAGCCAAGCATCCATAAGCAATGCCGGTTATGGCACTAAGGGTCTGCGCATAGTTCACCTAAATGTTAGAATTCTGTTCCACAACCATCCAGAACTTGATGCTTGTGTCGACAGCTACCAGCCTGATGTCCTATGTACATCAGAGACATGGCAAAAGCCCTTGATATCTGATACCTACTGCCTAGTCCCTAATTACAACTTTCTAAGGTGGGATAGGCCACCCCCTAAATGCACTGAGGGGGTGGTGGTCTTTTTCCAAAACCACCTTAACCTATCCCTAGTGACTTATAACTATATTTCTACATGTGAGTCACTACATACCATCCAAACCCTAGGGGCAAAGACGCTTCACATTATACATCCTTACAATCCTCCCAAAGGTAGACAATCTGGCCTGGAGGATTTACTGAACCACAGTGCCTCAACAGCTGGGCAGAATGAACTACTCATCCTCGGGGACATAAATAAACATTGATTGAGTAAATCCCATGGTAAACTTCAATCTCTGGTGCAAAGTTACAATTTACAACAGGTCATAACTGACCCAACAAGAGAGTCACAAAATAATGGTTCTAGCATCCTCATTGTTTGGGTCATGATGAATCGCATAGATAGAGTTGTGGCCTCGGGCACTCTGCCAGACACAATAAGTGATCACTCCCCAATCTTCTGTGTATGGAGTCACTCAGTAATCCCCATATCTCCCCCACGCAATATATCATTCGGGAACTATGCAGCTCTAAACCAGGCTCACTTTCTACATGATGTCGCTATGATTGACTGGTCCCCTATCTACTGGGCCCATAACACTGATGTCGCCCTCAACCTTTTTCTAAGTAAGTTTTTATCACTTCAGGCTAAGCATGCCCCTCTTCACACTTGCTGGGTAAGCAGTGAGCAATCCAAATGGTTGGACAAGGACTTACTCGCATCACTCAAGGCTAAGAATAAATGCTGAAGAAAATTCAAAACTTCAGGCCTCCAAGCATACTTTTATTTCTATAGGGAACAGCGCACAAAGTGTAAGAAGCAAATCAGGCTTGCAAAAAGCCAATACTGCAAGGGATTATTGGTGGATGTGGCTGGTGACCCCAGGAAATTTTGGTTACACATAAAAACCTTCCTCGGATCCAAGCAATTCCACACTACAAATTACAATATCCTGAATGGAGTCCACTGCTTAGATCTACACACAATAGCAAACACTTTCAACAATCATTTCTCAGACCTCTCCAAATATACTACTGCCTTCCCCACCACACCCTCTACTCCTGATATCTCCTTCACAAAAGGTACACCAGCAGGACTGCTATTCTACTTTAAAGCTGTCTCTAAAACAGATGTACTCAAGTTACTCAGTGCCATATCGGACAGCACTGCAGTTGGGTCTGACTGCCTGTAACATAAGCTCATCAAGCTGGCTGCCCCCTTCATTGCAGGGCCACTATCTTAAATCTTCACTATGTCCCTTAGTGAAGGAGTAGTGCTCAATATCTGGAAAATGGCCAGAGTAACACCAGTCTTTAAGAAAGGTGACTAGAAGGATCTGGCGAACTATAGACCAACTATAGAGTGAATCCTCAGGATTGCCGGAGCAGCTGCACAGGGGAGGGAGCTGGATGTCATTGTCCACTTAGGGACAAATGACCTGGCTAAGAAAGTGATTAGAGAAGTGCAGGAAGAGTTTGTGGAATTGGGGAGGGGCCTTAGTCAAGTAGCACGCACGGTAACCTTCTCGGAGGTGCTACCCATCTATGGCATAGGAGAGGCTAGGTGTTCCGCATCATGGGATTCAATCAGTGGTTGAAAACTGGTGTGGAGCTCAGGTTTGGCTTCATTGGGGACTGGGGTCCACCTGGAGTGATGCAAGCCTATACTGGCATGATGGGCTGCATCTGTCCGGAGGGGAACCAGGATCCTAGGTGATAGGTTTAAATGCTTCATTGGCAAGCTTTAAACTAGCCAAGGGGAGGCACTGGAAAGGAGCAGGAAAATCCTAGCCCCCCCCAAACAATCACGGTAGTAAGTGTGGCAAACACCAACATGGAGGTGTCGATAGGGAGAAGGGCAGGGGTAAATGGAGAAAGTGACAAAGGCAAGAAGGACAGGGATGGGGCAAAAGGGGGTAAGGCCATCAGAAAATGGAGGATAGTGAGTACCAATGCCCGTAGTCTGGGCAACAAGCTCCCTGAGCTGGTGGCCTTAATGGAAGAGGGATGCCTGGATATCGTAGCAGTCACAGAAACATGGTACAGAGAACCATGACTGGGATGTTAACATACCAGGGTACATAACCTACAGGAGAGACAGGCAGGGAGAAGAGGGGAGGAGTAGCTCTCATGTAAAGGAAGGGATAAAAGCAACTGAACAAAAGAGTAAACAGGGAGGAGAGGAGGTACTGTGGGTCACCTGGAGACTGGAAAGGGCACCACAATCCCACAGGGTTGTGTACAGACCCCCATGTCAGGGAAGGAATGGACAAGGATATGATGGAAGGCATTCTTGGAATGGCAGAGAAAGGGGAGATACTGTTGATGGGAGACCTGAATATGCCAGATGTTAACTGGAGCACATTTGCTGCAGTGACATCCAAGAGCAGGGCCATTCTTGACGCCCTACAGGTGGCAGGCATTAGACAGCTAGTTTCGGAACCCACTCATGAGGGAGCAATCTTAGACCTCGTACTCTCAAACTGGGGGCAGTGAGAGGATCTCAGATCTAGAAGTGGGTTGCCATCTGGGGACAAGTGACCATCAAACAGTGTGGTTCATGTTAAACTCAGCTACAGAGTCAAGCCATACAAAAGTGAGGGTACTGGACTTTAGGAGGGCTGACTTTGGCAAGATGGGAGAGTGCCTCAGAAAAGCACTAGCAAACAGGCTAGAAGGAGGTGTGGAGCAACAATGGGAATTATCAAACTGCTATCACAGAGGCAACAAGCCTTTGTGTGAAGCAAATAAACAAATCAAAACAAAAGAAAAAGCCACTATGGTTCTCAAGAGGTGGCTGTGAAAGTCAGGAAGAAAAGATAGCATTCCAGAAGTATAAGGAAATACAGAAGGAGCAGGACAGAGAGCTGTACCAGTTAAGGCAGAAAGAAGCAGGGAGGGAAGTCAGAATAGCAAAAGCCCAAACTGGGGAAAAGATAGCCAACTCAGTTAAGAAGGGGGATAAAACCTTTTATAGGTACATCAGCGAGCGTAGAAAGACAAAGGGAGGGATAGTGAGGCTGAATAGAATAAACGGTGGGTGGGCAGAGGGGGACAGTGAAAAAGCAGGAATACTGAATGAATATTTCTGCTCAGTATTCACAAAAGAGCCTAATCCAATTAACAGAAGCACTCTTGATAGGGGGGTCGATCCCAGTCCTTTCACAGAAGAAAGGGTTCTGCACGAACTCCTAAAACTGAAGGTGGACAAAGCAATGGGTCCTGATGGAATTCACCCCAGAATTCTAAAAGAATTAAGGAAGGAACTAGTGAAACCACTGGCTACTCTTTTAATAAATCATGGGAGGATGGTGTGGTACCGAGAACTGGAGGAAGGCGGATGTGATTCCCTTCACAAAAGTGGGACCAAGACAGAGGCAGGAAACTACAGACCTGTCAGTCTGACCTCTGTGGTAGGAAAATGATGGAGTCACTTCTGAAGGAAAGAATAGTTGAGTACCTAGAGGTCAGTGGAGCACAGGATCCAAGGCAGCATGGGTTCACAGCGGGAAGGTCATGTCAGACGAATCTAATAGATTTCTTTGACTGGGTGACCAAAGTAGTAGACCAGGAGGGGCTGTGACATGGCCTACCTAGACTTTAGCAAGGCATTTGACACAGTCCACACAAAGATTATTAGTCAAATTAACCAGCCTGGGAGTGGGTCCCAGGGTGGTAGCCTGGTAAAACATTGGCTGAACAACAGGACACAGAAGGTAATTGTAAATGGAGTCCACTCTGAAGAAAGGGCGGTTACTAGTGGGGTACCGCAGGGTTCAGTATTGGGTCCAGTCCTTTTAATGTCTTCATCAGTGGCATTGCAGAGGGACTGGAAGGAAAGTATGCCTTTTGCAGATGACACAAAGATCTGCAACAGGGTTGATACACAAGGAGGCGTGGAAAGGATGAAAAGGGACTTGGCAAGGTTGGAGGAATGGTCTGACGATGGCAGCTAGGATTCAATGCAAAAAGTGCAAAATAATGCACCTGGGAAACAAGAACCCAGGGAAGAATACACAATGGGTGGGGGTAGTAACAACAACAAAACAGGAAAGGACCTGGGGTAATCATATCAGATGACCTTAAGGTTAGCAAGCAATGTGAGAAGGCAGTAGGAGGGCCGGGGTATACTGGGATGTATAGGAGAGGCATCAGCAGCAGAAAACAGGAAGTTGTTATCCTCTGTACAGACAGTTGGTGAGACCCCATCTGAATACTGTGTCCAGTTCTGGAGACCCCATCTCCGCAAGGACATAGACAGGATAGAGGCAGTCCAGAGGAGGGCAACTAAAATGGTGCAGGGTCTGCAAAAGAAGCCGTATGAGGAGAGACTAAAGGAGCTTAATATGTATACCCTTGAGGAAAGAAGGGAGGGGGGACATGATAGAAACTTTCAAGTACCTCAAGGGAATCAACAAAGTCCAAGAGGGTAGCATCTTTCAGAAAAAGAGACTTGCAAGAACGAGGGGACACAATATAAAGATAGAAGGAGGGCGGTTCAGGGGCAATGTGAGGAAGTATTATTTCACAGAGAGGGTAGTGGATGCATGGAACAGCCTTCCTGAGGAAGTTGTGGAGTCTAAAACTGTGGAAGAATTCAAGAATGCATGGGACAGACATAAGGCAATTCTTGTGGGGGGCAGGAAGATATAGGCTGTTGGTTAAATAGGATCTGCGGCCTATCCTGTAGGTAGGGAAATGGGCAGACTAGATGGGCCTAGCGGTCCTTATCTGCCGTCAAAGTCTATGTTTCTATGTCTATGTTTCTATGTTAGCAATATTATCTGTCTTAAACAAAACCCTGGAGATGTTCATCGCAAGACATGTAACAGAGCACCTCACCAAGTATAACCTCCTGTCCACAAATCAACATGGCTTTAGAAAGGGTCACAGCACCCAAACTGTCCTGCTTCTGCTAACCAGTGATACACTACATGCTATGGATCAAGGTCTTCTAACAGGAGCAGTTTTTATAGATCTCACAAAGGTGTCTGATCCCATTGATCACTGCCTCCTGCTAGTTTACCTCCTATCCCTGTGTTTCTCAGCACAGTCTGTGAACTGGTTTAATGGCTACCTGTCCAACAGGATGCAAGTTGTAAAGTTCAACTCTGCAACCTCTGACGAAACAGTCATTCACATTGAGGTACCACAAGGATCCATCCTTGGACCTCTCCTCTTCTCAATCTTCATTATTAATATAAAGAAAAATACCTCCTCCTGCTCATCGCTGCTGTACACTGATGACCTCGTTCTCTATACCAGCTCTAATAACATGCTAGCTCTCAACCACAGTCTATCAGGGGACTTCCTAAATGTACAATCCTGGATCACTAGCCAAAGGCTGGTTCTCAACATTAGCAAGACTCAAGCTATGCTTTTTGGCTCGCCTGCCAAACTAAAAAATAGTCATGATCTCTTCAAAATAATAAGTGTGAACGGTACCCCTTTGGAAGTGGTAAACTTGTTTAAATATCTGGGGGTACTACTCGATGGATCTGTTAACTATGAGATCCATATTACTACTGTGTGTAAGGCGGTTAATACTAAGCTAGGGTTAGCCTACAGAACTAGTCACATTCTCACTCCCTTCCATGAGGTTGGCCATTGCCAGAGGAATTCTTCTCCCATCCCTTGCATACGGAACTTCAATCTACTGCAATGCATCTAAAACCTCCCTACACAAAGGGGACATAACCTATAATAATATATGTTCTTATGCCTCTGCATCCCCTAAGTTAAAACATCCCTGCCTGCTCTATGCAGACCTTAATTGGCTCTTTCCTATGGTCCACTGGCTCCTTGCTGTTGGAGTCCTTCTGGATGGAATCCTGAGGTCCAGTATGCCTAGCTCTCTCGCTGCTGCACTCACCCCACACACCACCTCCTATGGTCTCAGTTCTGCTGATCATTTCTTACTCCATATTCCCAGATGTAACACTTCCAAAGGAAAAACAGTTTTTTCCGACATGGCCGACAGTTACTGGAACTCGCTGCCCCTTGAAATATGTCAGTCACCTAGCCATGTCTCACTTAAAAAGAGGCATCGCTCTCTGCTTATTGACAGTACACAGTGCAATTGTTTTAAACCATCCTAAATTCCTGACTCCCTATGCTATTACTGTCTCAGTGTCCTCCTCCGATACTTATACCTCATAGTTTCTACTTGTCTTACCACCTCTTTCCTACCCCACCTCTTACACATCTCTCTCCCCCTCCTACTTTCTCCCCATAAGGTCTTACTACCTCAATCCTTCCTACCTACTTGCTCCCTCTTTGATGTCATATTATATATGTTATAGCCAGTTTTGTAGAATAGAGTTGATGCCTAGATTGGTAATCAGCTGTTATATGTGCACTACCTTTGTTGTGCTTTGATATGTGAAATGTCTGTATTGTCTCCTGGTTACACCAATTGCTCAAACTGCTATCCATTTTTACTGTATCCTTAAATGCTATAGTATAATATGCACTTACTTTCATTTCTGATATGAAGTACATTAGAATGTTTCTCCCATCACCTCAGATAGCTCAAATTATCTATTTTATGAACATAAGAACTTAAGAAATTTACCAGCCGATAAAGGCCTAGAGGTCTATCAAGTCTTCTTGAATGTGCAGCTAGCACTCCTGATTCTGCAGCTGCCCCTCCCTTCCACTCTTCCCCTTCATTGACCCTCCCCCTTGTCCTGTCCCATCTCCTTTTGAAGCAGTCCACTGTTCTACTGGATACCACTTCTGCAGGTAACGCATTCCACCCAGCCACCACCCTCTCTGTAAAAAAGTGTCTCCTCATCTCCCTCCTGAACCTTCCTCCCTCCAGTCTCATATCATGGCCCCTGATAACCCTCCCCTCCCTTACTTTGAACAGTCCCTCTGTACCTGACTTGTGCATTCCTTTCATGTACTTAAAGGTTTCAATCATGTCGCCCCTGTCCCTCCTCTCCTCCGGCAAGTACATGTTCAACTCCTTCAGCCTCCTCTCGTACGACAAGTCCCCCAGCCTCATGATCATCTTTGTCACCCTGCGCTGCACCCTTCCAGGAACTTAATGCCCCTCTTCAGATACGGGTGTCAGTACTGCACGCAGTACTCCAGGTGCGGTCTAACTAATGACCTATACAGTGGCAGAATCACCTCCTCAAAGATATACCACTTGCAATGCAACCCAGCATTTTGTTGGCCTTTGCAGCTGCCTTCCTACATTGTGCCGAGTTGTTCATTGACCCTGTAATGAGCACCCCCAGATCCTTCTCCTCCTCTGTCTGGGCTAGCTGCACTTCCCCCAACTGGTAACTCCTGCTTGGGTTCTTTATCCCAAAATGCAGCACCTTGTACTTTTTGGCATTAAACCCCAGTTGCCAGGTGTCTGACCAGGTTTCAAGCTTTGCCAGATCATCCTGCAACCCCTACCATCCCCTTAGGTCATCCACCACCGCTCCTACCTTGGTATCATCAGCAAACAGACTGATCTTGCTCTTGATGTCCAATGATATGTCTGCAATGAATATCCCAAACAACACTGGTCCCAACACCGAGCCCTATGGAACACTGCTTGTCACTACCCTTGGGTGTGAGAGCTCCCTACCCACCACCACCACCCTCTGTTGCCTTCCCTGAAGCCAGTTCCCTACCCATCTCACCAGCTTTGCACCTGCCCCATGCCTACTAACTTACTTCCCAGCCTTCCATGCGGGACCGAGTCGAATGCCTTACTGAATGAAGTCCATATACAGGACATCCACTGCATGGCCCCTGTCCAGTTGCCTAGTTACCCAGTCATAGAATTCCACCAGGTTGGTTTGGCAGGATCTGCCCCATATGAAGCCATGCTGTCTGCTGTCCTGTAGTCCTTTGGCCTCTAGGAGGGCCACCAGCCTCTCCTTCAGGATAGTCTCCATTAGCTTACCCACGATGGATGTAAGGCTCACTGGTCTGTAGTTTTCTGGTTCATCCTTGGGGCCACTCTTGTGGAGGGGCACCACAAGAGCCATCCTCCAGTCCTGAGGTACACACCCCAAATGTAGTGAGGCATTAAATAGGTCTGCCAAAGGCCCTGCAAGGACCTCTGCCAGGTCCTTCAGTACCCTGGGTTGGATGCCATCTGGGCCTGGCGCCTTGTCCACCCTCAGTGCCTTCAAACCCTCCTGAACTCTGCCCTCCATGATTTCCCCATCTGTCACCCCATCCCCCCCGTTTCTGTCATTTCTCCCCCCTTGGGTGTCACCCCCCCTCTTCTCTTTAGTAAATACTGAGCAGAAGTACTCATTTAGTGCTTCTGCCTTATCGCACCCTGCTTCCGCCCAACCCCCCCTAATCCTTACTATGTGGTCCTACAGCTCCTTTTCTCTACTCTGTAGCTAAAGATCCTTCTCCCCCCTCTTAGTGCCTTGTGCCAGCCTGCATTACATAGATGCCTTGGCTCCCCTTACTGCCCTTGTCACCTCCTTCGATTCCGTCAAGTACCTCTCCCTGTCCTTCTCCCTCCCTGTTTTCTTGTACTACCTAAAGGCAGCTGTTTTCCTCCTTACCTTTTCCATGGCCTCCTTGCTCAACCAGCTTGGCTTCTTAGTCCTAGCCTTCTTGCTCTGGGTCTTGCAGCAGGTTTTGGTTGCCTTCACTCTCCCCAGCTTTATGAGCTCCCACCTCTGGTTAGTGTCTATACTAGATTGAATTCTGGCCAGGTAGCCTTTTACCACTTCCCCCATCCTCCCAAAGTCAGCCCTCCTGAAGTACAGCACTCTTGTGTCAGATTCCACTCCTTCCTTACCCATATCCTATGTGAGCCATACTGAGTGGTGGTCACTCCCTGACAGCAGTTCCTCCACTGTAAGTTCTCTCACAAAGTCCCCATTTGACAGCACAAGGTCAAGGGTATTCCCTAACCTAGTTGGTTCACTGACCATTTGCAGCAGGAAGCTGTCCTGGAAGGCATCCAGCAGTACTTGCTCCCTTCTGTTCCTGGTTGTTGGGGTGCTCCAGTCCACTCCACTATTTTAATTGTATCCCTAATATGTTGTACTCCTATATTGTACTGTGTCATCACTGTTTTTTTTCCTGCTGATGTTGTAACCTTGCGGGTCATGCCTGAAAATAGTCACTTTTGTGTCTAGTGCACTTACCCGGTTATCAAAAACTAAATAAATAAATGTCCTTGTCCATTTCCTCCTTATATTCAACCCCCCATGCAGATTGTGGTGCCATTGCCTGTCTCCAAATTGACCCACAGTGTCTCCTCTCCTCCCTGTTTACACTTTAGTTCCATTGCTTTGATCTGTTCCCTTATGTAGAGAGCTACTCTTCCTCCTCTTTTACCCTCCCTGTCCCTCCTGTAGATTGTGTACCCTGATATAGTTACATCCCAGTCATAGCTCTATGTGTACCATGTTTCTGTGACTGCCACGATATCCAGGTGTCCCTCTTCCATCAAAGCCACTAGTTCAGGAAGCTTGTTACCCAGACTACGGGCACTGGTACTCATCACCCTCCATTTTTTGAGGGCTTTACCCCTTTTAGCTCCATGCTTGCCCTTACTGACTTTGCCTAATTCTCCATTTACCCCGTCCTGCTCCCTATTGACCTTTCTACCTTGGTGTTTACCTCACTAACTACCCTGTTTTGTGGGGGGAGACTGGGAATTTCCTTCTTCTTATCAGTGCCTCCCTTCCTTGGCTAGTTTAAAAACTTGCCAATGAAGCCTTTAAACCTATCACCTAGGAGGCTGGTTCCTATCCTGGACAGATGCAGACCATCGTGCCAGTATAGGCTTGTATCTCTCCAGGTGGAACCCCAGTCCACACTGAAGCCAAAATCTTGTGCTCTGCACCAGTTTTTCAACCATTCATTGAATCACATGGTGAGGAGTACCCTAGCCTCGCCCATGCTATAGGCAGGCAGCACCTCTGAGAAGGTTACTGTGTGTGCTACTTGTCTAAGGTCCCTCCCCAACTCCACAAACTCCTCCTGCACTGCACTGATCCCATTCCCAGCCAAGTCATTTTTCCCTAGGTGGACAATGACATCCAGCTCCCTCTTCCATGCAGCTGTTCGCACGATCCTAAGGATTTGCTTCCTGTCCCTCCAAGCCATGGTGCCAGCCAGACACCTTACCTCCCTCTCCTCTGCCTCCCACAGTTCTAGCCCCCTAATAACTCAGTCCCCCACGAGGAGCTGCTTCCTTCCCCTGTGGTGTCCCGTGCCACCCTCCTGTGGGCCTCCCTTGTGGCGGTTCCCAGCCACCTCCTTGATCTCCACTGCGGGTGCCTCCATAGGGGAACTATGCTCCACCAGAATGGTGTATGGATTGTGGAGAGGTACGACTGGAAGGATGCGCCTCTGTTCCACCACTATCACCCTCCCTGAGCTCACCATGGTCCAACTGCTCCTCTTTCTTGGCAACCTCTGAGGCAGCGTAGCAGTGGTGGCAGCCCTGGTGTTTCCTGGGTGGAGAAGATTTCCCCTATTACTGTCCAGTTCATAGAAACATAGAGGTTGATGGCAGATAAGGACCGCAAGGCCCATCCAGTCTGCCCATTTCTTTTTCTACCTTATAAATGTGCCATCAGCCTTTGCTCTGTCAGTGGCCTATCTATTCATACTCATCTGTATTGCTCCCTTATGCCTATCCCATGCCTGTTTGAAGCCCTGCACTGTATTCATAGCCACCACTTCCTGAGGTAGGTCGTTCCATACATCCACCACTCTTTCCGTGAAAAAGAATTTCCTCCCATTCCCCCTTAATCGGCCTCCCTCTAATCTCATGCTGTGTCCTCTTGTCCTGCTATTTTTCTTATATTTAAACATGTTAGACTCTTTCACCTTGTTAATGCCCTTAAGGTGTTTGAATGTTTCGATCATATCACCTCACTCCCTCCTTTGCTCAAGGGTATACAGTACATATTGAGCTCCGTTAATCTGTCCTCATATGTTTTCTGATGCAGTCCCTGCACCATTTTGGTTGCCCTTCCCTGGACTGCATCTATTTGGTTAATGTCCTTGGGAAGGTGTGCCCTCCAGTACTGCATGCAGTACTCCAGATGGGGCCTAACCAGTGTCTTGTAAAGAGGGATTATTACCTCCCTCTTACGACTTGTGATACCCCTACTAATATATCCTAACATTCCCTTAGCCTTACCTACTGCTTTAGAGGTCTGCTTGGATGATTTCAGGTCATTGATGATGATGATGCCCAAGTCTTTTTCTTCCTTAGTGACTGCCAGCAACTCCCCTCCCAGCCTATAGGTGGCTTCAGGGTTTCTCTTCCCTATGTGCATGATCTTGCACTTCTTTGCATTAAATCCCAGTTGCCACTCTTCTGACCATTTTGCTAATTTATCCAGATCTCTTCTCATTCTGCCCATCCCATCTGGATCATCTACTCTGTTGCATATCTTGGTGTCATCTGCAAACAGACAAGCCTTACCCTCTAGTCCATCTGCAATTTCACTAATGAAGATATTGAAGAGGACTGGCTCCAGGACTGATCTCTGAGGTACCCCACTTGTGACTTGCATCTCTTTTGACTGTATACCATTTACCACCACTCTCTGTTTTCTGCCCGTCAACCAGTTTGCCACCCAGTTGACCAACTTCTGACTCACCCTGAGCCTACCCAGCTTATTTATCAACCTTCTATGCGGAGCAGTGTTGAAAGCTTTGCTGAAGTCAAGGTAGGCAACATCAACTGCTCCCCCTTGGTCCACCACTCTGGTAACCCAGTCAAAGAAATCTATGAGATTAGTTTGACAGGACCTTCCTTTTGTAAACCCATGCTGTCTTGGATTCTGTGCCCCTATGGATTCAAGGTGTTGCACTATCCTTTCCTTAAGAAGTGCCTCCATAATCTTGCCCACTACTGAGGTAAGACTGACTGGTCTGTAGTTCCCTGCCTCCTCCCTGCTACGACTCTTGTGGAGTAGGATCACATGAGCCCTTCTCCAACCTTCTGGGACCTCTCCTGTGCTCAGAGACTCACTAAACAGTTCTGCTAATGGTTCTGCTAGTTCCACCCTTAGCTCTTTAAGTACCCTGGGATGTATGCCATCAGGTCCCATTGCCTTGTACACCCTGAGCTTAGCGAGCTCTTGTAGGACCCTTTCTTTTGTGAAGACAGTAGTGCTCGCCTCCCTCCCACCTGTGTCCATGATGCTGAGCTGTGGGCCCTGCCCTACCTTCTCTTCAGTAAATACTGAGCAAAAGTATCTATTTAGGATGCTTTTACAGGGTTGTCCTCCTCACATGCCCCCTTTTCTCCTTTGAGCGTAGCGATAACCCCTCTGGACTTTCTCCTTTCACTAATGTATCTATAGAAAGTCTTGTCACCTTCTTTTACTGTTCGTGCTAGTGTTTCCTCAGTTTAGGACTATGCCTGGTTTACTGCCTTCCCTGCTTCCCTTAGGGCAGTTTGGTATGCCTCCCTATCTTCATCCCGCTGTGTTCCCTTATATTTCCTGAAGGCCAGCCTTTTGGCTCTGACCTTTTCTGCTACTGTATTTGAGAACCAAAGTGGTTTCCTTCTCCTTTTGCACATCCTTTTCTGTCTAACACAATGGGATGTTGCTTCAAGTATTGCATCCTAAATGCTTGCCCACTTTGCTGTACCCCCTCACCTGTGTTTCTTTTTGCCAGGGCTAGCTTAACTCTGTTGGCCATCTTATCAAAGTCAGCTTCTCTGAAGTCCCATATTTTTGCCACGTGGCCAGCAAAAATGGAGATGTATCTTTATGCAAGATGTAAAAAGCAAGAGCAGAGTGCAAAACTGAATACAATGACAAGAGAATAAAAAGAAGCATAAAGCAAATTATAACAAGCATTTGTCAATGCCGAATGTTCACCGTTGGTCTTGCTATTGTACCAGGTGGAGCAGAACAACAGTTCCCAGCAGCCTCGGTTGCTGGCTTATTTACATGTGCTTTTTAGCACTTTAAAAAAACAATTTTTAGCTGGCCACGTGGTGCTGGAGGTTGAGGTGCTGGCGTCACACTTCGGTGGTCATGCCAGCGCACTCGGTTCGAATGCCTTCAGGCCGGAGGTCAGGCAGGGCAAGAGAGGACTGAGCATTCAGAGGACTGCTCTCCTCTCTTGGGGCAGGGAGGTTCTGTCATCCCACTCACTGACTTCCCTCTGGTGATGGCTGGAGGGCAGTACAGTTTGGGAAGCATCAAACTGCATCCTTGTGTTGGTGGGCAGTGTGGATGTGAGAAAACATGAAAAAGGGAGCTGGCAGTCTCCATGATAGCCCATCGCATCCCCATGGCTGCCCCCAGCTTCTGGATTATACTCTGGGGGGAAGAAAGCCAGCCCTGGCCCCTCCACAGGAGAAAGCCATGGGAGGATTATAGGGGTCAGTCAGAATGGGGATATGTGGGCATGGAGGATGAATCCCTCCAAGGGAGGGCCATAGCAGCCTGCTAGACTCCAAGAGATAAAAACTTCTATGGAAAAAAAAATTTTTTTACAGCCCCTCATGTCCCTCCCTCATGACTCTGGACCTTGATTAGGTGACTCGAGGTTCCAGGAACATGGGAAAACCTCAATTTTGCTGCAAGAGTGGCTTTAAAACAAACATGTGCTTCCCTGTGCTTCCATCCCTCCGTAGACACGAATATGTACAGTATATAGCTGTGGGAGCACAGGGCACTTTGGGGCCTGCGCTTCCATTTATAGGACAACAGTGACCAAACTATCAGCATAGTCACCTTATAACCCTACCTCATGTATTTGGTACAGAAAATGTTCAAATCACTGCCAAAACGTAATCCTGCACAAATGCAACACCATTCCGTACCACAGGTGCGGAAACACATTTTAGCCCAGATTTGAAAAATGACAGCTGTGACATACATGAGGTGGGGTAATAAGAAGGCTATGCTGACATTCTGGGTTCAAAATATTTAACATTTCCAAAGCAACCAGCTGGCGTAGCGAAATTGCATAAATGGTCATAATGTTGGCAATTTTTAATATTTTGACCCCAAATTTTCAACATAGTATTCTTATGACCCCACCTCATAAACCCCAAAGGTGAACATTTTCAAATCCACTCCAAAATGCTTTTCTGTACCACAGGTACAAAAACACATTTTGGACAGGATGTGAAAAATGACAGATGTACTGTTCATGAGGTGGTGTGAAAAAATGAACATTTGGAGTCAAAATATTGAAAATTACCAAAGTTATGTGCATACATAGAAACATTTCAATGAGCATGCACAACTCAGCAATTTGTTTTAATTTTGTCACCAAATTTTCAAAATGATCTTTCTGGGACCCCTCCTCATGAACACTGGTGGAGAAATGTCATTATATGGTCCTAAAAGGTGATTTTGTACAGTGACCACAAAATCACCTTTTTTTTTTTTTAAGAGATCACGTGATGCATCTGTGAGACATGCAGCTCTTGGGCTGAGCTCCTGCTCCAACTCTAATAAGCAGCACTAAATACAGCTAGCGGAACTTGATCTTTGCCTGCCTACGAGTGGAGGGTGCTCCTGAATGTGCCTAGAGCGATCAGAAAGCAGTTTGAAGGGCAGACTCATGAAAATAAATCTAAAGCGTTTATCTCTGATATCGAGGCCTACCAGAAATATGGAGATGGAAATGCGCCAGGTCTTACCTAGACACACACCTCCACAGACCCCCGAGAAAGGGCCAAAACGAGCGAAAGGTACGTGGGGGGTCTCACCGAAACCCACTGCTTCAGATGGAACTTCACAAACGCTGACTCCGCTCTCAGAGCACAAGTTCATGGAGGAGTTACAACCATTCAAGGAGGCACTGCAAGAGATCACCAGAGAAATCAGATCACTCAGGGGGGAGCTCTCGGATACAAATCGGGCCATCTCAGATGTTACAGCCCGTACTACATCATTGGAAAGCTGGAAAGATAAGTTAGAAACAGAGATAGCTACTATGAGGCAGTGGCTACACAAAATCGAAGTTAAACAGGAGGACCTTGAAGGCCGAAGCCGCAGGAATAACATAATTATCTTCGGCCTTCCAGAGGATGCTGAGGGCTCCGCACCCATCATATTCCTGCAAAAAATGCTTACTAAAATTACTGGCCCCTCTCCCAATAACACCACCTACATAACAGAGAAGGCTCACCATTCACTACATCCCAAACCAGTAGCTGGGAAACCTCCAAGGCCAATGATCATAAAATTCCTCAACTTTTTGGATAAAACACACATTCTTGGGCACATTAAAAGCCTCCAGCAGGTGCTATGGGAAGACCACCCCTTGAGATTTGCGCAATATTTGCCAGCCACAGTGAGACAGAGGAGATCAGAATACCACCCCTTGTCTCAAAGCTAATTGCTGCAGGGATTAAATTCAAGTAGCAGTACCGCCTCGCCTGTCAGTGTCACGCCAAGGAAAATGGCTCTCTTATGACACAGCGCAACAGGCTAACTCAGCCCTACAGTCGCTGCTTCCTGATTTATTTAAGCCTTGCTGAAGTTACTGGAAGGAAAACCTCCCGAATATAATTTTCTTACTTCGTTCATTTGATTGGGATGATGTTTTGGTGGGTCAGGTGGAAACACCTCCATTAAACGACCACAAGAGGGCGACAAAGACCGTGACTTTGGAAAGGGGAAGCCGTGGGTATTTCATACACCCTTAACAACTCAACTAAAAAGCTAGGTTGAGGAAGGTCAAGTGGTAATCTCCTGACATTTACCAGAAGGGACTCTGGACTAGGTGGTGCATAACCCGACAAGCCTTCCGTTGAAGACAGCCAGGTCTCTTGGATTTGTGTTTTTTCCACGTGGTTTTCGTTTTTCTTCTGCTGTGGGACTGTTATGTGATAACACTGTTTCCTTTAACTAAACTCCAAATGATGGGACCTTCTTATTTGTTGTAAATGACCCTGTTTTACTTTTGCTGAGCAAGCTAATCCTGGCATTTCTGTTTTAACATTTCAATGGGACCGCCTAAAAGAGAACTACCCCTTCTCTCGTTCTCTTTTTCTTTTCCTTTCCAATTCTTATTGAGGACAAACAAGAGTACACATAAATAAGTTCAAAGTGTCTGCTCAGACTAACGTTTTGGAAAATGATTTAGAGGGGTTTAGAGGGGTTTCCTCCCCCTGAATAAGCTTGCAAATCCTGGCACCTAACGCTTTACTAACTGTAATAAGTAATCAAAGCAATACTCTGCTATGCTGGTTATATGATTTTGGGTGGGGGCTGGAGCGGGTGGCAAGGTCTGGAGATTATTGCAGTCTAAACATAGCACCATGTTCCGGCATAGGGTGGGGGGGGTACCGTGGCAGGTAAATCAGCCTGGCGTTTATGGAATGTAATAGTTATGTTTTTGGGAGTACACAATACTAGGGACCAGGTATCTAGGCAGTGTACTAAGGATGTTAAATACTCAGTTACGGGAAGGGGGATAGGGTTAAGGGGTGTGAAGGAGGGGTGTAGTTGTTTTTTTCATTTATTATTAGTATTTTATGTGTCTCTCATGTTTATAAAATTACTTGTATTTCTAACAACAGTAGAGATACCAAATGATGGGGAGGACTGGGGCCGGGGGAATATAATTGTTAGAGTAGGGGAGTTTGCACTAAGGAGGGGGAATGGGAAAAGGGAAATATATCATTCACCACTGGGTACTGATGCTGAAGAAATCAGGGAAACTGAAAACTATAGATATGGGGACGTTTTTCCTATGAGACGATCTAAGATAATTAACATCTGACCATGGTAGCATCGCTAAAGTTTTGTTCATGGAATGTCAAAGGTGCACAATCCCCCACCAAAAGAGTCAAGATTCTTTTGCATCTCCACAGGCTTAATGTTGATGTGGCTTTCCTTCAAGAGACACACCTACCCACATCCCAGGCTTCCAATCTAAGACGAACATGGGTGGGAACAGTGCTGGGGGCAGGGTTGGATACGCGTAAATGTGGTGTGGCCGTGATGATAGCAAGGCAGATACCCTTTAAGCTGTTACATTCAGTAGTTGATCCCCAGGGAAGATATATCCTGCTCAGGGCCATCTTGATTCACACGGAGCTGATATTGGGGTCTATTTACGGCCCAGTGGGGGATGACCCACAATTTTTTACTAATTTAATGACCAATCTGGCCCCCTGGTCCACCCTTCCAATGTTAATTGGTGGGGATTGGAACCTAGTCGTTAATAATCTACTGGATAGATCTAATGCCAGACATTCCTCCCTTACCCCTCCGCAATGGGCACTAAGGGAAATGATGGATTCCTTGGGTCTAGCGGACCCTTGGAGGACTCTTTTTCCCACAGCAAAGGATTACTCATTTCACTCTCTGCCCCACAACACACGGTCGAGAATTGACTACTTTTTGTTGGGGATTGAGCACCTATCAGGGGTCCAATTCTGTGATTACCTAGCAAAAGTGATATCGTATCATCACCCAACTGTACTGCAATGGGTACTACCTAACTCGATGGCTCATGACAAGTCCGGAGATTCAATTCCCAATTACTAAAATCTGATTATATAACAGGGCAGCGTAATAGCTTTATAAAGAATTTTTATGAATACAATGCCCCTACTATGCCAAAACTGGATATATTATGGGGGGCATTAAAATGCTCATTAAGAGGAGAGGTTATCCGGCTAGCCTCAACCAGGAAAAAAAAATCACCCAAGAATCCTCCCAACTATTACAGCAGATTAGAATGTTAGAACAATCCCTTATTGTTTATTCTAATCCAGCTGACCTGGAAAGACTAGAGAGCCTTCGCTTTCAATACAATACCCTTCTTAGCGACAGAGTTGAACACCTCCTCTTATGTTCTAAATCCACCTACTTTGACCAAGGAGACAAGGCTGGGAAATTGATCGCAATGAGACTCAGGGCGCAGGTGGCAGACAGGATAGTCTTAGTGGTCCGAGATGCCTCGGGCACCCTCCATACCTCCCCCAGGGATATTGCTTCCTCATTTAAAACTTACTACCAATCACTGTATTCATGTTCTCCCATACCCTTCAAACACACTGAATTACCAGGTCCCGATGGCTACACACCTAATTTCTATAAATCATTTAGAGACCAACTAGGTCCTAAACTCCTGGATTTCTACAATTATATCTACAAATATGGCCTGTCAGATCATAGTTTTACCTCAGCTACTATTGTGGTTCTTCCAAAACCAGATAAGGACCCCACATTGATGTCAAACTACCGACCAATTTCCCTTATAAATGTCGACTTGAAGATTCTAGCAAAACTCTTAGTTAACCGACTGGCTCAAATATGGCAGACTCTGATAAGCCCCGAACAAGTGGGATTTGTGGCTGGATGTCTATCGGCAGATCTGCATAAAATTTCTTACCTCATTTCTGCGTCCAGGGATTCCAATGTACCATCAGTCTTGGTGTACCTGGACTCAGAAAAAGCCTTTGATCGGGTGTCATGGGATTACCTATTCAATTTACTTCCAAAATATCTTATCCCAGTACAATTTATACAATGGATTAAGATCCTTTATTCCCAGCCGTCAGCCCGCATTTTTTGCAATGGAGTTCTCTCCCTTCCCTTTACATTACAACAGGGTACCCGCCAAGGATGCCCGCTTTCCCCTTATTTGTTCAACTTATTTCTAGAACCTTAATCAGGAAAATAAATACCTCTACCTCAGTTCGGGTATCCTCATTCACCATCTCAATACAAAATATCAGTTTATGCTGATGATATTTTACTTCATGTTACCTACCCATCTAAATCTATACTGGCTACACTGGACATTATTCAGGGATTTGGGCACCTATCTAACTACAAACTAAACCTGTCTAAGACAGACGTGATGCCTCTAAACAATTGGACTTTAAAAGCTGATATTCAACATCTTGGGCTCTCTTGGATAAAGGATAAAATGAAATACCTGGGTATATATTTATCACCATCTAATTCTAAAATGAAGCAATATAATCTAGACCAATTAGTAGCACAAATTAAAATTGACTTGAATCGTTGGGCATTGCTCCCCATTTCCCTGTGGGGGCAAATTAATATCGTTAAAATGAACGTTCTACCTCGGTTATTATACCCCCTTCAATTGTGCCATCAATATCTTCCCAAGGCCTGGTTCAATCATGTACATGGTATTATATCTAAATTTATCTGGAAATATAAAGCTCCTCGTAGAGCACTGTCTAAACTATAGAGATCAAAAGTATTAGGTGGCCTACAAGTCCCTAATATATATCTTTATTATCTTGCCATCAACTGCCTAGTTGTCTCACAATGGATGACTCCCGCTCTGAACTCCAGTCTGGAACCTTATGTCCCACTGTGGTTGCAGATAGAGAAGTTGCTTTGCACCTCGGCTGGCATAAATATCAGAGTATTACCATATCTCTCTCTTAATAAGGTTCCGGGACAGCTTAAAAAATACTCCCATTATAAGAACCCTCATACCTATAAACAATTAAATAATACTACAAGATATTCTACGGAAAGGGATACCTCACAGTATATCTTAGGTAATCCAAACTTTAAAATTGGAGGAAAGGCCATCAACCACTTGTTCTGGGCGGGTGGAACAGAGAAAAAAGGTTGTAGACATAACAGAGAACTACAGATTACTAACATTCCCAGAGATAATGGCAAAATATAAATTGCCAGTTACCTTCTGCTTCAAATATCTCCAAATTTCCCAGGTCTTAACAAAACATTTTGGTACAGGCCTATGGGATCACCACATGGTTGGTACCATACTTAGTATGCTACAAACAAGGCCCACTTCTCACTTAATCTCCTTCTATTACAAAGAGTTGCATAAAAGAGTTATGGATCTAGAAGGCACCCCTCATTATGGATGGGACAGAATACTCCCCTCGACTTCCATGACCCCTCGACAGTGGTCACAAATCTGGAAAAGACTATATAAGGATATTAGGTGGGACCATTACAGACTGCTCCAATTTCAGATAATACAGGATTTATATTATACCCTGTAAAACTTTGTAAAATGGGTAAACTTCAGTCAGATTTATGTACAAAGGTGTGAAGACCAGCGGGCACATTGTATCATATTTAATGGAATGTGACAAGGCATCCCCTCTCTGGGGAAGTATCCGCTCCAAACTTGACCCACTATTGGGGCTACAAAATGCCTTTCGACCAGAGATTTGTATACTAGGGGATTCTGGGAACATCCTTATTGGAAACCAAAGGAAACATATGATGTTAATTTCCTTATGTGCTAAAAAAGTGATATTACGTCATTGGTTGGACCAGCAGATTCCCACATATACGGAATGGCACCAAGAAATCCTCTTTGCTTTACAAGCAGAACACCTCTTAGCGAGCATTTCTAAAAACAGTAATAAATATCAGAAGATTTGGGCCCCTCTGCAAACTTTATTATGTAATTAGCACCCCCTTAACTATAAATAAGACCGCCCTGACTTCCTGGTGCTGAATCCAATGGGTATCAGCTGTTCTAGCTAAAATAATGTATATTGCAGAATGGACGAATATACCCCAAAATACATGGAGCACACTAACTAGGTGAATGTTCCCCTTTCGGTCCCCTCCCCTATTTCCTTCTTCTTGTTGTTTCCTTCCTGGTGGTAAAGGGAAATGGGGAGGGAGGGTGGGGGATACAGGGTGGGGGATGGTTGGGGGGCCCCCTCTTCTTTCTTTTATGATCGTTTTTCTTTTTGCTAGCACCATTAACTTTTCAAATAGTAACATAATTTACTTCTTTACAAAGTACTAAATACTGGACATTGACCTGTAACAATAGGGAAAAAACAGATCGGTGTTACTGATGTACTGCAGTGTAGCATACTATGTAATGGTGCTTATGTGTATCACTTGTTGTATGGCAAAAGTAATAAAGCTTATTAAATATGAAAAAAAAATCACCTTTTGGGCCAGATTAACAAAATGATAGTAACAGTGTTCATGAGGTGGGGTCCCAAAAAGGCCATGTTGAAAATTTGGTGAAAAAATAAAAAAAAATGACAAAGATATCAACATAAGTTTAAAACACCTTTGAAATACATTATACAGGACTTACCTTTATTCCTCAGTTCATGGTTTGGCTTTGAAGAGTGCAGACATGTCCCAGTCCACAGAACATTACATCATACAACCTCCCGTGGTAAGTATAGGGTAAGGGGGTGGAGTGGGGTGGTGGGTGCTCAGTGGGAGGGTCAGGATGGGGAGAGGGATGGCAGGGACAACAGGGGGCTGTTTTCTTTTTTTCAGGTAAACAAAACAAAAAAAAGACGTTGGGGGACTGTTTTCTTTTTTCACAGGACAATTGTTAAAATGAATACTTCAAGACACAGGACATGGGCTCCGCAGTGTCCCACACTACTGGGGGGGGGCTTGTAAAGCCAACATGGGGATTGGGCATCCCCATGTTGGCAGAATAAATTACACTAAGAACTGCTGGGTGTGGGATGAGGGACAGTGATTGGAAGGTGGGGGCTGCTAGCTGCCATTTGTGTAACACTTCATATGTGGCTGTGAGGAAATGTGAATTGAATCCTACTTGGAACAGGTCTGCAGTTTGTTGCAAAAAGCCAGCTCTGATTTAATGAAGTTCCCTGCTGCAGCAATGAGCTGGGTATAATGAATTAATCAGAAATATGGCTCCTGGGGAAAAAGTAATAGTAGTTTGCGGTATTGATAACCCCAGTGTAATAAAGGATTCATTACAATGTCCATGGGGGGTGCATACTATCGGCAGCAGAGCAGAAAGTGAAAAGGCTGACATCAGTCTCATTACAATACCAATCAGCCATTGGCTGAGTGGTGTCCTGTGGATCAAAGGAAAAAGCTGCCATATTATTGGTTTGGATTTTTCTTTTGATCACCACACAGTTTCTGCCCACCAAGACAAAACTGCATAAGCATTAGCCTGCTTAAGGATTGGTCTGCCACTGTCTTGCCCATTGCAGACCACTCTGCATTGGGCAGACAGTGTCACACCCATCTCAGAGCCATTTGTAGCAAGAAGTTCATGTGTGCGGCAAGCTTAAAAAGGGTCCCATAAATTTTGCAATCTGATTGGCTGTCAGCATTCTGAGACCATTACTTTAATCTGCTACACTGTCATGTACCGCCTGATCACCATGGTGCATTAATTCGTCCTGTCAGCATTCCATCCTCTACTACTGCTGAGTAACTAACATGACACATTCTGATTCTAAATCAGCATTTTTAAACAGTTGGAGGATGAACTATTTTATTAGAAAACTCCCTCTCAATGAAGAAAACATTTAAAAGGTACACTGCTAATACTTTTATTTTTGAGTAATTTTTATAATAACAATATGATACTCCTAGGAGATAGGTTAGCAGTTAATCCCCCTTATGGGCAATATGGCACCTAACTGTGTCTCGTGCCACATTATGCCCCAGGGGGTGATTAACAGACAGTTAATCTAACTCCTGTCATGCTTTGTTTCTTAAAAGAAGAGTAGAAATACATCTGATAAAAGACAGTAAGAGCTTTAAAATCAGTACACAACTAAATCTTGAACAGTCACTTACTGTAGGGTCATCAACAGGGCTGGAATGTGGCAGAAAGTATGTCAGCCCACTGCAGCACACAAGAGATTTCCATTTTCTGTGTCCAGACGTGAACCCAGGTCGCGTCTGGAATTGAGCAACTCTGCTCAGTATGCCTTCCTGGTTAAACTCGTAAATAAACAAATAAATAAAACTCTTTGCAGAAGGTACTTTTTTTGGGAATGGGAGACATAGGGACTAAATGTATGCAGCTTCACAGAACTGTACCAATATAATTCCTCTATTAACATAACCTCTGAACTCTAGTCTGTTAGCAACTGCCTTTTCCACTGTGGGTGGAATTCTACTGGTGGAAACAATTATTTAGCTTGGCAAAACTTATGCAGTCCCCATTAAATCCATAGAGCCAGACTCCATGCATTACTCTATTCTACAGTAACTATCATAGCCACCTAGGCTTTATTCTACATGAACTATCATAGCTAAAGTGAATTTCCACAGTCTGCTTTTGGGGATTTCTTACACTTCAGAAAGTATATGTGTTTGGTAACAAATTCCAGGTAAGTTCTATGTTTTGCAACTGGCTTATGTAATTGAGTTTATATAGCTGTATGCTCTTTCCACTACCTTTAGTTGTTAAATTGATTTTCCGAAGTCTGCTTTTGAGGATTTCTTTTGCTGCTACACTTCAGGAAGTGTCTGTGTTTGGTCACAGATTCCAGGTAACTTCTGTGTTTTGTAACAGGTTTTATGTAATTTATCTGTAGTTTACAGAAAAAAGTATTTATTTTTACCTGATTGTTTTTTATAGACACCAAGTTCCAAAGGAACAACCCCATCACCACCCCCATTCCCCATCCGCCCCCAGGTGCGTTAACTTTATAGTGGTTGGCCAAGCCACACCTACATAAAGACACAGGAACAGTTAGGCAGTGCAGCACAAGCAATAGCCTAGCTGGTATATAGGCTGAAGTACAAAGAGTGCAGCTAACAACTAGGTCCACAAGGGCACATACAAGAGGAAAAGAAAGAATATATAAGTTACTACAGAAGAAGAGAGACAGGGATAGAAGGAAAAGGAAACAAGGGCTAGCAGGCAGAAGAGGGAAGAGGGTTAGGAGATAGCAGATAGCAATTTGGAAGCATAAGCAGGCAGAAGAGAGAGGAGGGTAACAGTCATGATGGGATTGGTGCAGTGCAGTGGCTGTGGATCAGCAGTCTTCAAGGAGACATTCTGGAGGCTGCAATGCTGCCCTAGTAGGCACCTCTCTGGGCTGAGGGAGGATGTTGCCTGTCTCTGTGCAGAGCTGTCCAGGTTACAAGCAGCATCCACCACATCCAGAGACCACTGGGTCCACAACATCAACCTCATAGGATGCCCAGAAAGAAGTGTGACTGAACCATGGTGGGCTCAGGGAGGGTGAGAGGGAGCAGTCAGAAGCACATTCCCCAACCAGTCCAGCTGAATAACTCCTACACTGTTTTAAAAGAATGGGAAACCCCCACACAGGCACTCACAGCTGGGATCAGAAAGGATGGTCAGGACTTCCAAGCTGGAGCCCCAGAGAAGGGGTACAGGGGACCCTGGAGGAGGGGGAAGTTTCTCTTAGTGGGAGACTCCATTGTCCAGGGTGTGAAGTTAGGGACAGCTAGCAGAGGGGAGAGGGAGGTCAAGTGCATCCCAGGAAGTGCTGCAAGGAGGGACGGGAAGTGACTCCATAGGATCGCTAGGGCAATAGCCAGGAGGAAGGAGCTGGATGTCATTGTCCACCTGGGGACCAATGACCTGGCGGGGAGAAGGATGGAGTTAGCCAGAGTCCAGGAGGATTTCAGGAAGCTGGGGTGGGACATGAAACAGGTAGCAAGTTAC
Source organism: Neoceratodus forsteri (assembly GCA_016271365.2). Classification (NCBI taxonomy): domain Eukaryota; kingdom Metazoa; phylum Chordata; order Ceratodontiformes; family Ceratodontidae; genus Neoceratodus; species Neoceratodus forsteri. Next base: position 390,263,814 of record CM057452.1, read on the forward strand.
ATCCCATCTCATTCTCAGAGGTGCTACCCGTCCAAGGCACAGGGGAGGCTAGGGCACTCCACATTCAAGCCTTCAACATCTGGTTGAAGGATTGGTGTGGAAGGAAAGGATTTGGCTTCTTAGGGGATTGCGGACCCACCTGGGCAGATGGGAGTTTATATAAGGAGGATGGCCTGCATCTGTCAGGGAAGGAGACCTCACTCCTTGGTGAGAAGTTGGAATGCTTCAGCAGACAGCATTTAAACTGGCAAAGGAGGGAGAGTCAGAAAGGACAGGTGGCTTAGGAACACCCCCCCATGGTAGCATGCAAACACAAGTTGACAACAGGAGCAACTGAAGCGGGCAGTGAGGAGCAGGTAGGCGAAGTGTGTAAAAGGGGGATATGGGCAGCAGCACATGAACAAGAAAACCAGGGTGGGGGATACAGGCAAGGGAGAGAGAACAAGAACAAAGGGAGGGCAGGGTATAAAACATGGAAGACCATGTTCACAAATGCCTGCAGTCTGGAAAATAAGGTTCCAGACCTGGAAGCCTTGATGACAAATGCAGACCTTGACATAGCAGCAATAACAGAGACATGATACTCTGTTAATTACAGCTGAGATGTAATTATACCAGGCTATACGCTGTTCAGAAGGGACAGGGAAGGTAAAAAGGTGGGGGGGGGTAGCCCTATACATCAGAGAAGGCATAAAGGCTACAGAAGTACAGGGAAGACAGGGGGAGACCAAGGCAATGTGGGTCACCCTTGAACCAGGGAAAGGCACAGCAATACGTACTGGGGTGATTTATAGACATCTGGCACAGAGGGAGGAAGTGGACAGGGTATTAATGGAGGAAATTCATGACATGGCTGCTAAAGGTGAAATCCTGCTGATGGGGGATTTCAATATGCCGGATGTAGATTGGACCACCCAGGCAGCTGCTTCAGCCAGAAGCACGGTCATCCTGGAATCCCTGCAGGGAGTTGAACTCAGACAGCTGGTGCATGAACCAACTAGAGACAAATCGATTCTGGACCTGGTATGGACCAATGGAAACAGATTTGAAGGAGTCCAGATGGAAGGGCAACTGGGATCAAACGACCACTACATGGTGTGGTTTGGCATGGAGATGGACTTAATTAAGCTACACAAGGGCAAAAGTATTAGATTTCAGTGAAATGGGTAGATGTTTAAGAGCAGCCCTGGAGAAGGGAGAGGTAATGGCAGGAGTGGAGGAACAGTGGGAGAAACTAAAAGGAGCCATAGTGGAGGTAACTAACCAATGTGTTAGGATAGTGGCCAAAAGGAAAAGAAGGAAACCACTATGGTTCTCTAAAGAGGTAGCAGACAAAGTAAGGGCTAAAAGAGCAAGTTTCAGGAAGTATAAGGGAACCCAAAGAGAGCAGGACAGGGAGGTGTATGTTGAATGTCTAAGGGAAGCAACAAAAGCTGTTAGGAGAACCAAGGAACAGGCAGCGGGAGATTTAGCATGGACCATGAAAAATGGGGACAAGACATTCTATAGGTACGAGGGGGATTGTGAGGCTCAAAGGAGAGGAGGGAGAGTGTAAGGAGGGGATCTAGACAAAGCAGAAATACTGAACAAATACTTCTGTTCAGTATTCAATAAGGAGGGAGAGGGTCAAGGACCACAGTTGGGGAGAAGAGGCAATGGGGGGAGAAGTGGACACCAGTCCATTCACAGTGGAGAGAGTTCTGGAGGAACTCACAAAGCTGAAGGTGGATAAAGCCACTGGGCCAGACCACATACACCTAAGAATATTAAGGGAGCTGAGAATGGAACTAGCAGTGCCTCTGACCACCCTGTTCACAAAGTCACTCAACACAGGCATAGTTCCAGAGGACTGGAGGGGGGTGCATGTAGTTACACTGCACAAAAGTGGCAGTAGGGAGGAAGCAGGGAACTACAAGCCAGTCAGCCTCACCTCAGTGGTGGGGAAGACCATGGAGACACTGTTGAAAGAAAGGTTAGTGGCACACCGTGAATCCAATGGTGCCCAGGATCTGAGGCAACACGGACTCACAGCAGGAAGGTCTTCCCAAACAAAGCTGATAATTTTTTTGATTTTGTGACTAGGGAAGTGAATCAGAGACAGGCGGTAGACATCACCTACCTAGAGTTCAGCAAAGCCTTTGATGCCATCCCACACAGAAGGTTGGTTAATAAGATGAGTAGTCTGGGCATGGGGCATAAGGTGATACATTGGGTTAGAAACTGGCTGATGGACAGAAGACAGTGGGTGGTGGTAAATGGGATGCAATCCAGGGAGAGAGGTGACCAGCGGAGTACCACAGGGATCAGCACTGGGACCAGTTCTATTCAATGTATTCATTAGTGACATTGCAGAAGGGCTGGAAGGAAAGGTCTGCCTATTTGCAGATGACACCAAGATCTGCAACAGAGTGGATACTTCAGAAGGGGTGCAGAAAATGAAGAGGGTTCTGGAGAAGCTTGAAAGCTGGTCGGAGAATTGGCAACTGAGGTTCAATTCAAAAAAGTTCAAGATAATGCACCTGGGTAGGGGGAACTCTGGGGAGAGCTACAGATTGAGGGGGCGGTGCTGCCTGTCACCAAAGAGGAAAGGGACCTAGGGGTTATCATATCTGATGACCTCAAGGTATCAAAGCAGTGTGCAAAGGCTGCAGGGAGGGCCATTGGCATGCTGGGGTGCATAGGCAGAGGCATTACTAGCAGGAGACAGGAGGTGTTGATGCCATTGTATAAAACACTGGTAAGGCCTCACCTGGAATACTGCATTCAGTAATAGAGACCACATGTGCATAAGGACATAGACAAGGTGGAGGCTATCCAGAGAAGGGTGACAAAGATGGTGCATGGCTTGCATCACAAAACATATGAGGAGAGACTAAGAGTCCTCAAAATGTACCCAATGGAGGAGAGGAAAGGGGGGACAAGACAGAAACTTTCAAGTACCTCAAGGGCATAAACAATGTGCAGGTGGGGGATCTTTTCCAATGTAGAAAAGATATCAGAATGAGGGGACACAATGTGAAATTGGGTTTTACCACAGGACGTCAACAACAACAATGTTGACATCCTGCACATCGAAGGGAACAATACCAACAATCAGCATTGTTCCTGATGGACCGAAGTGTTTTTCTGTGGGGGTCTTTGCCCCCACATCTCTAATTAACCAACTCCAAATCAGAGTTGATTTGGGGTGGGGGCACAACTATGGGAATCGCTCCGTCAGCTGACAGCGGACCACCACAGTGAAAGATCTCGACCTGGTGAGATATGTCGCTGTGGTGGTATTTTGCCATAATGGTGTCACTGTCCTGATGGTACACCATGAAATTGGAGGGGGGTAGATTAAGAGGTAACATGAGGAAGTTTTTCTATACAGAGAGGGTGGTGGACGCTTGGAACAGTCTGCCACAAGAGGTCGTGGGGGCAAGCACAATGGAGGGGGATAAACATGCCTAGGACAGGCACACGGGAACATTGGGTGGTGAGGGAGTGATGAAAAGCCATTGAGCACTTAAGGTCAGTGACTAGATGGGCCTAGCGGTCCTTATCTGACGACAATTTCTATGTATCTCTGTATAGCCATCTAGGGCTTGTTTTTTTTTGTAGATTGCTTAAAAAAAGACTGCAGTTTTACATATTAACATAGTCATATAGTAATTTAAGGTCAGAAGCCATGCTATTTTAGATCCATCATTTCCACACACACACCCCCGGCCCCCAACACTGCTTCACGTGCAGGGATGAAATAATAAATAATAACCTTTTTGTACAATATACTGTGCTGAAACATTATGGATACATCAGCTTCATACACTCTTACAGTCCATCTAAGGGAATGAATGTGTTTTACTGAGCTCTCTGGCAACACAGAAGCTACCGGACCTGTGAGTGGTGAGGATGAGAGGGCTTGGGTGTAAGAAGTGTCTCTCTTTCCTCCACTGCTGATCATCACACCAGCTGTCACTGGCCATTGGTGGGATACAGGAAAGTAGGGAGCCTCCACCATTCGTGTTGATGGAGCAGAGAGGGGGCAGAGCTGAGCAAGTCTGCTGTTTTAAATACTGGCTCCATGCTTTTGTTGCAGATTGAGTTCTCCAGCAGCACAGAAACTACTGGAGCTGTGAGTGGTAAGGGTGAGAGGGCTTGGGTGTAAGAAGGGCCTCTCTCCCCTCCACTGCTGATAGGCACACTGGCTGTTGCTGAATGTTGCTTGGATACAGGAAAGCAGGGAGTCTATGCCAATTAGGTGGACAGAGCAGAGAAGAGTCAGAGCTGAGTGAGGCCACCCTCCCCATATCAGTTGTTACTGCCAAGTGGTCCTTTCACTTGTGGTCATCATGCTAAGGATGAGCATGAAGGACATCAACTGGAGTCTGCCAGAAGTCATCCAAGGAGACAATTGACAGACAGGAACCCTGCCCATCTGAATAAAGGCACACCTGTACTGTATTTTATTTTTTATTTGTTTAGTTTTTGTTGACCGGGTAAGTGCACTAGACAAATCCTGCCTATTTTCAGGCATGACCCGGGGGAGGGGGATACAGATGAATGCCCACTGACCTTGAACCAGATTAAGCTGTTGGTGGTATTTTTAGTGAATGTGGGTTTGTTGGTTATTTTGTGGTTGTGGGTTGCATGTACCCGACAGATAACATGTTACAGATTGGGCAGCTTGCAGCTAGATTAATATCTAGGTAAGGGGATGCTATTTTGTCTGGAGAGAGGGGAAGAAAAAAACAAAAGAAATTGTTTTTAGTGTTTGTGTTACAGCATTTCTGTATCTGTGACATACCTATGGAAGTGTAACTAAAGGGTTGAATACTGCACTTCAGTTTATAACATATCTATCAAGGGTAGCTTAACTAAAGGGCTCCATATTCTACTTTAGTAACTCATACTGTGCTCAGCTTAGCCTTTACTCAGTTCTGGGAAAGAAGGTCAGGAAAGACAGAGAGAGCAGGAATAAGGAATGAGTGGAGTGGTGCAATACAGTGGTTGTGGGGCAGCAGTCTTCAGGGAGACCTTGTGGAGACAGCAGTGCTCACCATCTGCATGCACCTCTCTGGGTTGAGGGAGGAGGTTGCTAGACTCCAGACCAAGTTGGCTGAGAGTTGGGGACCTTCTCCTCGACCCCTACCCAGCATCCAGCAAGTCTGACACTCTTACCTCAAAGGATGCCACATAGGAGGAGCAGCTGGACTACGGTGGGCTCAAGGAGGGTGGGAGTGGTGGGATCTGGAAGGCTGGGGGGGTAGGTTGCAGACATGTTCCTCAGCCAGTGCCACTGCAGAATTCCTACACCACTCTGGCCTGGAGGAGACACCCATGGTAATGTCCAGGGAGGATGTGGCCACCCTACCTGGTGGAGACCCCAAGGAGGTTGGAAGAGGACCTGAGATGAGGAGGAGGAAGCAACTTCTGGTGGGGGACTCAACTGTCGGGGAGCTAGAATTGGGAATAGAAAAGGGGTGAAAGGGAGATCAAGTTCCAACCTAGTGCCACAGCCTGGAGGGATAGGAAGCACTTTCTATGGATCACTAGGACAGCAGGAAGGAAGGGGGAGTAGAATTTCATTCTCCACCTGGGGACAAATGACCTGGCTAGGGATGGGGCAGAAATAGTGCAGGGGGAATTTAGAGAACTGGAACAAGGTCTTAGGTAGCACACTCAGTAGTTTTTTGCAGAGGTGTTATCTGTCTATGGTGGTGGGAAAGAGAGGGATCTCCACACCAACGCCTTCAACTCATGGTAGAAGGAATGGTGCAGAGAGAAGGGGTATGGCTATATTGGGGACTGGCGGCACACCTGGGAGGATAAGATCATATACAGAGATGATGGCCTACATCCATCCAGGAGGTGTACCGTAATCTTCACTGGATGACTTAAATGTTACTTCAATGAACATTTCTTTGCAGTTAATCATTTTTATTTATTTCTTTTACTTTTACAATGCAGAAAATCCTTGTATTTACAGCTTATGGATAAGTAATGAATACAGTTACATTACAGGCAAATGTAATTTCCACTTGCATACTGTGTGACCCTGAGCAAGTCACTTAACTTCCCTGTGCTCCCTGGTCACTCCTGTAAAAAAGCTTTCAGCTTACTGTGCTACTCCTTGTTAAACAACTAAAAAAAAATGCTTTGTAATAGATTGAGTCTCAGAGTGTTGGGTGGATATCATCTTATGCTACCTTGTAATTAAAAGGTAAAGTTATTATATCTGTGATTTCTATGATTAATACATTGAAGCAATATCTGATCCCAAACAGGAGGGAAAAAATACAGTAAATAAGGTAGGTGCGGGCATACAGATGTGGCTGTATCGTAAGCTGCACCCAAATATACTGCTTCGGATAATGCATTTAATAAATATTTCCATTGACTATGTGGGCTGTTCTATGACCTTGTAATAAATGTATACGTTTGGCATACAATTGTTTACAAAAACACAATTAATCACATTATCTATCTTACAATTGGTTCAGGTTGAGCCTTCCAAAAAGGGGGATCTAAAACTCCAGAGCAGGTAGGTCATGAGGGAGGATGAGAGTTGGCTTTAATTGATACTATCATAATACTAGTAAGAAATGTGTTGTTGCTCTCAGCCTAGCCTATGCCAATACTAGGCAGGGGTGTCGGTAATTTGGATGAAGGTAAAGTGATCAGTGCTGTTTGTTTGAGATACTGGTTGAAATTAGCCCATGTTTTGTCAAACACTGTTATGGAGTTGGAGGACATATGTGAGTCATTCATATTGGGCCAGCTACACAGAAACATAGAAACATAGAAGTTGATTGCAGATAAGAACCACAAGGCCCATCCAATCTGCCCAATTCTTTTTCTGCCTTATGAATGTGTCATCGGTCTTTCCTCTATCAATGGCCTATCTATTCATACTCATCTGTATTGCTCCCTTATGCTTATCCCATGCCTGTTTGAAGCCCTGCACTGTATTTATATCCACTTTTTCCTTAGGTAGTCCGTTCCATGTATCCACCACCTTTTCTGTGAAAAAGAACTTCCTCACATTACCCCTTAATTGGCCTCCCACTAATCTCATGCTGTGTCCTCTTGTCCTGCTATTTTTCTTATATTGAAACATGTTAGACTCTTTCACCTTGTTAATGCCCTTAAGGTGTTTGAATGTTTCGATCATATCACCTCTCTCTCTCCTTTGCTCTAGGGTATACATACTGAGCTCTATTAATCTGTCCTCGTATATTTTCTGATGCAGTCCCTGCGCCATTTTGATTGCCCTTCTCTGGACTGCCTCAATTTGGTTAATGTCCTTGTGAAGGTGTGGCCTCCAGTACTTCACACAGTACTCCAGACGGGGCCTAACCAGAGTCTTGTAAGGAGGGATTATTACCTCCCTCTTCTGACTTGTGATACCCCTACTAATACACCCCAACATCCCCCCTAGCATTACCTACTGCTTCAGTGGCCTGCTTGGATGATTTCAGGTCATCGGTGATGATGACGCCCAAGTCTCTTTCTTCCTTTGTGACTGCCAGCAACTCCCCTCCCAGCCTATAGGTGGCTTCGGGGTTTCTCTTCTGTATGTGCATGATCTTGCACTTCTTTACGTTAAACTCCAGTTGCCACTGTTCCGACCATTTTGCTAGTTTATCCAGATCTCTTCTCATTCTGCCCACCCCATCTGGATCATTTACTCTGTTGCAGATCTTGGTGTCATCTGCAACAGACAAACCTTACCCTCCAGTCCTTCTGCAATGTCACAGATGAAGATATTGAAGAGCTGTACCATACAGTTCAAAAATTCCTGTATGGATGGGATTTCAATAGTACACCATCTACAAAGTAGCAGCTGTTTTGCTTCTGTACTGGTAAGTGCTACTAAATTATATTGGTACTCATGAAGGTGGGGTATAACAGTATTTACACCCAATAAGAATAGTTCTGGTGCTGCAGAAAGGGATGTTTGAAGGATCTTTAGCAGGGTGTTTATAATTTGCCACCAATAACCTATAATTTGGAGGCAGGCCCATTGGATATGAAACAAATCCTGTTGTAGTTGGGAGCATCTCCAACATTCATTATGTGGAAGAAGATGTGTAGCGTGCAGAACTGTAGGTGTACATTACCATGAATGTAATACTTTGTTCTGCATGAGTCCACTGCTTGTATTCTTTGCTGGGTATCGTGTGGTTTTCCAGCATGTACAGTATTCCAGTCGGCAACATCAAAACTGAGATTAAGGGTTATTTCCCAGTATTCTTTGGCCCTAGTAGTTTCATCTGGTATACTGTCCCTGATAGTGTAGTAAATGTGTCTGACCACTCCTTTCTGATGGATTTTCCATTTAGTGAGTAGATGGGAAGAAAGGTCTGATGGCATTCTGGTTAACTGACTCATAATAGGAGCTAAAGCACTTATGAGTTGTTAATACCACCAGAATTCAGTCTTAGGTAGACCAAACTTGATTTGAAGGCCCTGGACGGAGTCAAGTGTGAAATAATGGAGTAACCGTATATCTGATAGTCTTAAGATATGCCTGTCCTTCTAAGATACCCAATTCAGAGGTTTCCCTCCTACTTGGATCAATTTAGTGCCCCAGAGAGGGGAGAATACTTGGTGAGACAGTGGCATCTTTAGCCATTTGTCCATCTGTGACCAAGTTGTCTGTGATACAGATATGCAGGTGGAAACTGTGTTGTTTTGAACAAGCTGGTATAGGGAGGATGATTCCCAAATAGTTACATTTCGATTTCTGACCATAATGGAGCAGTAAGTCTAGGATCTGGGAACCATCTTAAAGTTGAGGCCACTTTATAGGCCCAGTAATAGTCTTTGAGACAGGGGAGGCCTAGCCCTCCCACACATCAATGTGATCTTACTTTGTTCCTACTGTACCATGGCATTTGACCTCCCCAAAGAAATTGCCCTATAAGCTTATCAAGGCTTGTGAAACACTCATTGGGAATAGCTACCATGAGGTCTGTTATAAGGTGGAGTAATTTAGGGCCTGAAATAATTTTTATCACTTCTATTTTCCCAATCAGTGTTAATTTTTGAGCTTTCCATCTATCAAACTTAGTTTTCAGTTTATCTAATAGGAGTTTAACATTTAAGTCTACTATCTGGTTAATCTTGAGAGTGATTTTGATGCCTAAGTAGATGATTGATTCTGGGGTCCAACAAAGATTTAACAAGGTGAAATCTGCAGCCTGACATAACTGATTGAGAGGAAGTACCTCTGTTTTACTTCAATACAACATTTAAATGAGCCGGAGGGGTGGAAAAAAAGGGGAGGCAGAAATTTCCCCTCCATAGGCTGAGATAGATAGTAGGGAGATCCTGAGGGGAGAGAGTCCCACCAGAGTGCAAGGTAATCAAAGAAGGAGGAGGCTAGCAAAGGAGGAAGGACAGCAAAACAGCAGTCAAAAGAGAATGGGGTGAAAGGTGAACAAAAGGAAAAAGGGGGGGTGGCAAGCAAAGAGGTAACAGAATCTGTAAAGCCATGTGCGCTAATGCTAGAAATCTGGGGAGTAAGATCCCAGTCCTAGAGGCCATCATGGCAGAGGCCGACCTAGCTATTGTGGCCATTACCAAGTCATGGTGCACTGACATCCTTGACTGGGATGTGGCCATGCCAGGTTACACGCTGTTCATAAAAGACTGGGTGAAAAGGAAAGGAGGAGGTGTGGAGCTTTATGCGAAGGAAAGCATAGAAGCCACAGAAAAACAGGGAATTCTGGGAAGGGGGTGATGTACTGTGGGTTGCCCTTCAGTCAGGAAATGGAGCCATTATTCAGACTGGTGAGATCTACAGGCCTCTGGCACAGCAGGAGGAGTTAGATAAGGAAATGTTGGAAGCAAATGGCAAAATGGTTGAAAAGGGAAAGGTGTTCCTGGTGGGGACTTCAATCTGCCAGATGTAGATTGAAGCCTCCCAGCTGCAGCTTCAGTTTAAAGCAGGGACATCCTAGGATCCCTGCAGGAGGCATTCCTCAGACAACTAATAAGTGAACCCACACATGCTGGGGCAATAATGGACTTGGTGTTTACTAACAGGGACAGCATTGCAGACATCAATTTGGGAAGCAATGTGAGGACCAATGATCATTGTACTGTGTGGTTCAACATAAGAATAGCTACAGAATCCAACCACACAATGGTGAGAATCCTGGACTTCAGCAGGGATAATTTTACAAAACTGGATGAATGCCTCAGGAATGACCTGGCGGTTGCAGGAACACCGGGCCAAACTAAAAGAAGGAATAGTGAAGGCAACAAACTTCTGCATCAAGCAAGTAAGCAAAAACAAAATAAAGAGGAGATCACTATGGTTCTTGAAAGATGTAATAGGAAAAGTAAAGGCTAAAAGAGCAGCATTCAGAAGGTGTAAGGAGATCTAGAGAGGGGAGGATAAGGAAGTGTATCAGGAAAAACAGAGGGAAACAGAGAAAGCTGAAAAGAGTGCTAAGGCACAAACTGAAGAAAGAATATGTCATGCAGTATCAAAAGGGGACAAGACATTTTTAGGTAAAGGGAGGACAAATGTGCAGAAGGGGACCAAGAAAAGGCAGACATCCGGAACAAATGTTTCTGCTCAGTGTTCACAGTGGAAGTGGAAAGGGAGTGACCACATAAAAGCATCAGGAGCTTTGATGGGAGGAAAGCTAGTCCTTTCACTGAGGACAGAGTCAGGAAAGCACTCACTTACCTGAAGGTGGACAAGGCCACAGGGCCAGACGGGGTGCATGCACGAGTGTTGTGGGAAATCAGGAGGTACTAACTGCAACTTGCATGGGATAGACATAAAGGAATTCTGGAGGTCAGGGGTAAGGGGCAACTGACTTCTAGGAAAACATAAACTGAACTTACAAGCTGAAAGGGGCAAACTGGGTGGGCCATAGGCCCTTATCTGCCGACACTGTCTATGTATCTATGTATCTCTGATAGACCTATTTAACAGATGGAGGCCATAGTGGTCCTGAAAGACTGGAGAAGGGCAGATGTAGTTCCACTTCACAAAAGTGGTAGCAGGGAAGAGGTGGGAAATTATAGGCCTGTCGGCCTGACATCAGTGGTGGGTAAGTTAAAGGAAACACTACTAAAGGAAAAGTTTGGTGAATATGTGGAATCCAGTGCATTAACGGATCTAAGGCAGCATGGTTTCATATGGGGAAGTCATGCCAAACAAATCTAATAGATTTATTTGACTGGGTGACCAAGAAATTAGATCAAGGACTAGAGCAGTGGACATGGCCTACCTAGATTTCAGTAAGGTTTTGACACTGTTTCACATAGGAGATTGGTAAGCAAGCTGATAGCTTGGGGGTAGACAACAACTTGGTGACCTGAGTAAGAAACTGCTAAGGGAATAGGGGACAGAGGGCAGTGGCAAACAGAGTTCACTCTGAGGAATGGAAGGTGACGAGTGGGGTACCTCAGGGTTTGGTGCTGGGGCTGGTCCTCTTTAATGTGTTCATTAGTGACATAGCAGAAGCTCTGGAAGAGAAGGTCTGACTCTTTGCAGATGACACCAAGATCTGAAATAGGGTACTCCGGGGGAAGGGGTAGAATGGATGAAAAAAGATCTGAAAAAAATTGAGGTGTGGTCAAGAGTATGGCAGCTGGGTTTTAATGCAAAAAGTGCAAAATAATGCACTTAGGCCATAGAAACCCGGTGAAGGAGTACAAAATGGGTGGAGTAGTACTGACAATGACCAAGCAGGAAAAGACCTGGGAATAATCATATTGGATGACATAAAGGTGGCTAGGCAGTGTGACAAGCCAGTCAGGAGGGATAGTGGGATGATGGAGTGCATAGGAAGGGCTAGCACCAGCAAAAAATAGGAAGTTGTATTGCCCCTATATACTGTAGATCTCTACTAAGACCACACCTTGAGTACTGTGTCCAGTTCTGGAGACTGCATCTTAGAAAGGACACAGACATAGTGGATGCAGTCCAAAGGATGGCAACCAAAATGGAGCAGGGCCTGCATCAAAAGCCCAATGAGGAGAAGCCAAAGGAGCTTAACATGTACACCCTGGATGAGAGGAGAGAGGGTGGGAATATGATAGAGACCTTTAAATACCTCTTGGAGGTTAGTAAGGTACAGGAGGGGAGTATTTTCAGAAGAAAAGGTGCTTTAGAACAAGGGGATGTGCTATGAAGCTAAGGGTGGTAGGTTCAGGAAAGATGTGAGGAAATATTTCATCACATAAAGAGTGGTGGATCCCTGGAACAGCCCTCCAGCTGAGTTAGTGGGGTGAAAACAGTGATAGGGTGCTAAAGTGTATGGGATAGGTACAAGAGAATTGTAGGGGTAAGGGGTAAAAGACAGCACCATAGCTCAAGTGGGTCTACAGCAAAAAATGGAAGAAGGAAGGAAGGGAAGGAAGGAAGGAAGGAAGGAAGGAAGGAAGGAAGGAAGGAAGGAAGGAAGGAAGGAAGGAATTGGGCAGACTAGGTGGGCCAAGCAGCCCTTATCTGCCATCAGATTCTAGATTTCTATTTAACAGTATGATTAAAAGATAACTAGATTACTATAACAGGACTGAAATGAATTTTCAGAAAAGGGTTTAATGAAGTTGGAATAGGGCTTGATCCACAAAGTGGGCAATGATACACCTAGAAAGCACACAAGTGTCCTGAGTAGCTGCACACATAGCAGCATCCACCTTGGAAATGCATAGACCAGGGGAGTGATAAGTATCATGCAGAGTTTTGAACAGAGGAAGAAGGAGTTATCTGTGATGCATCCAGCATGCTCATGCTATCATTTGACCCTTGTTTTTTCCTTCCTCCACTATCCAACCAGTTTCCCCAGCCCCATCACTCCAGTATCCTCCAGGACCTATCCTGTCCTGTGTCTGTCCCCAGGCCTCTCCTGCCCCGGCAAAGTCAGTGGGGTTCCCCAACCCTATTGTCGATCTGGATCCAGTTTCACTGGACAGGGCCAGGATAGTTGGTTGTAGGCCTGTGGGGGGACCAGTGTCATCCAGCTGGTTGGACTTTGTTCTTGTTCTCCCAGCAGAAGGTGCAGATGTGCAATGCCATCATAAGATGTGCAATGCTGAGCTGGCCCGGTGGCACTGAGGGCTAAGGTGCTGGATGCCTTACCTTGCACTATGCTGGTGATCCAGGTTCAAGAACAAGCCATGGTCATCAGGAGCCAGCAGGAGGCAGGGAGGGAGTGGGATTGAGCAGCTGCAAGGCAAGCTCTCCTCTCCTGGGAAGGGATCCTGTCTCCCCTCATAGTTCCACTACCCCCAGGTGGAGGCCTGAGGGTAGTGTAGGTGGGTGGGTGGCATAGAGAGGGAAGGCATTGTGGAACTGTGCTGTGTGTGTGTGCCTACACATGCGTGCGCACAGCCATGGCATGGTGTGGGGGTAACCAGTGGCACGAAAAAAATGGGGAGAAAATGTAGATTAAAAAAAAAAAGATGTGCAATGCCATCATAACACATGTGACACATTTCCGCACTATGTGTGCTTATGGCCACCACACCTCCATACATGTCTAGCGGTCCCAGACTACTTTCTCCCTAGCCTCTCGTAAGGAGCAGGTGCATGGGGGCTCTGCATCCCCCACCCTCAAAGCAGGAGAGCAGTCCTTTGGAAGCACAATTCTTCTCCACCTGGCTGAGCCTCTGATGCCCCAAATTCACTACCAATCCCAGGTAGTCAGTGCTGCAAGTGGCAGTGCTACAACTGTGCTTGAGGGCCAATTTCCTTGACCCTCCCATATAAAGCACTCTGATAAAGATGACACTATTTACTATGTAACAAACTGGGGAAATTGCCATTGGATTATATTGTTTTACTTTTTTATCTAGCACTTGCATATCCAAAGTCAGCGGTGTAGTCAGGAAGTATAGTTTAACACCAAGAAGTTTTTCTTTTCTTGTCTTGGCTATAGTCAGGGCCCCTACTTTTCTGCGGCACAGTGGGACCAAGTTCTGCGGCAAGACTACCATTTGCCGCAGAACTTTTGCAGCAGTAGTTTGTAATTCCTGTGGAAGTTCTGCAGCACTAACAAACTACCACATCACAGTGTCAGTTTGTCATCCTGACTTCACTTTCATGGCAGTTTTTATAGCAATCAGGATGGTGGAAAGCACAGTAACACTAGTTCAAAAAATAACAGACTTATAAAAATAATTTTATGCCTAAAAAAGCAAAACAAATGTCTCTTCCTTAAGGTCCTAACTTGTTGCATAAATGACATATGCAGAGGGGATCTTATGTGACAAATAAGGTATTTCTATATGCATGCTATCTAACACACTAATGAGGTTTCCACTATCACTTATATATCTGTGTGTGCTTTCTACACCACTCATGAGGTTCCCACTGTGTATCACTTACATATTTATATGCAATCTGTAACATACATACCAATGTGTGTGTGTGTGTGGTGAGAGAGACAGAGATACTGTGTGTGTAAATATGTATATGTGTATATATATATATACACATATCTACTTTTTATTTAAAATTTCCATGAACTTGCATCCTCATTCATACAGGTCCCATTGGAAATGGAATAGAGGAGTTATTGCAAAACTGATTTTTCATGTCAACCTGCTTACCCTGACACACTGCATAACACCATCAAGCCATGACATGCATGTGAACTGATTGTGATATAGAGCTCTCCAGCCCATCACAATGTGTCCACCATGTGACAGAACACTGCACCATACCTTCCCAGGCTCTGAGCAGTGATGTGTTCCACCAATCCTTGTGCTGCCCAGCCACCTCCCAGAGCTAATCTTTGAACCTGAGTTGCTGGCACGGAAACACAGCATGCTATCCTCTGGCCCAACAGCTGACCCTGCATACAACATTTCTCCATAACTTTTAGGTGATTTTATCAACCAATGACAATATGTAATCAATAACCCTGGCAAAAAAGCTTGCAGTGCAATTATTTATTTAACAGATCTATTCTTTCAACAGGTCTGCACATTATTATATTCCACTTTTTTGGGCATAATTATTTTTCTTAAAAATGACAGTTAAATTCATTTTACCAGTTATTCATTTCAGATGGCATCTATATACCATAAAGGCACAAATAGATTTGTACAAAGTGAGGTATGGACTTAACAAGTCTGTGCTATTGACAAGGTTTTCTTTAAGTTGGCCCTTGTGCAATAATGTAAGACTGAAAATTGTATTAGGCTGTAGTGCAGGTTGAGCAAATATCGCCATGCCTGATGTGCTGTGCCACTGCCTCTGGCAGTGGGAGCTGTGGTAGATAAGTGACTATTAATTTCTGTGGCAGAATTCAACCATTTCATTAGCTAATGTATGATGTTATAGCAATGATAACATCACATTCTGAGCATATAGGGGGGTTTTGGTTATAAAAAGAGGGGAAGGGAACCAGACTCTATGTATAAATAGAAATATTAATAAAAAATCACCAAGAAGAGTGAATTCTGCGGCACCGCAGAAGTTCTGTGGTAGATTACAAGTTCTGTGTAAAATTCTGCGGCTGCAGAATTCTAGGGGCCTTGGCTATAGTGTAGCAGAAAGAAGGGTAGTGAACTTGCACTGTGTGAGACAGATGAGCAGCAGCTATGTGCTCTCTCTCTCTTTCAACTGCCTTCACAACCAGCCATATATAACTGTTGATCACACCATGGTTATCTATGTGTAATTTCCTTTAGTCAGTAATTAGGGTGGATCTGAGCTGCTGCTAAGATGATCTGGAGATCTCACTGCTTACATTGTAGGCATTTTTTCTGAATAGAATTGATAAGCCATCTGTATCAGACCAAACGATGATGATATATGCACCTACATTTTTATAGCTTAAAAGGTATTACCATGAAAGAGCAGTTTCTGTTTGTTGTCAGGTTTTGGACCAGGACGGTCATCCCTGGACATCGGGGAATGGAGGCTCATTAGTCTGTGCCCACTTCAGAGAGAGAGAGAGATGGGGAGAGACAGAGAAAGAGAGAGAGAGAGAGAGAGAAACACCATGGTTGAATGCAGTTGGAACTAGGATGATTTGAGAGTAGAGACTGGAGAGGATCATGAGAAGGGCTATGAGAATACTGGAGGGATAACAGAGTGAACAGGAAAGTTGGTAGTCAAACTTGAATGTGCTGCAGGAGGATACAGAGACTGTATATAACATTTTTAAAATTTTCTATGTGCATTTATTCAGTCTGCAAATGCTTCTCTCAATGCCTTTTTAAATGCATGTTTTGCTTATAAGCTCTGCACAGAAGGTTCTAAAATGAGAATGCTGAAAATGAGTAGGTAATTTATAGCACTTTATTGCTCTATGGCAGCTGAAGGAATTGTGGTTCATTTTTAGAAAAAAGAGATGAGCCTGTAAGTAAACCAAATTATTAATGAAAATTGAGCTTCAATATAAATTCTGATTTGACCTATACTTTTCTTGCACTGAATTACATTTTTGCCATTTATTATTTATACAGACATTTCAGGAAAACTGTGCAAGTATATCACATATGTATTTGTTTTTAATTAGAGAGGGAGAGGTAGAACTAGAGAAAAGGGGGTTAGTAAAGGTATACAGTAATTGAAGTCACATTTAAACAATGGGTAATTCTTAAATAAGGGGACTTGAATCACATGTTCTCTGCCCTGCATGTTATAGATACTGTACAGTGGTATTAGTACAAAAGTTAATTAGTACTGAGGTAATGCTGAGGTATGCTGAGGCAGATGGACATTACAGCCAATACAAATTGCAACTTGAATGCCTCAGCATACCTTAGCATTACCTCACTACTGATAAACTTTTGTAGTGTAGGGAGACTCACACAATTGTATTTAAGGTCGCCATACTGAAGAACTTGTTCTGTGGAAAGACGTTGTTGGACATACCCGCCAATGACTGAAATAGGAACACATCATGGATTTGCACGGACTACAGTATAGGACTTAAGAAAATCTAAAGAAAGCAGAAAAAGAAAGAACATTGCATCGAGAGTGCACTAAGAAAGATCAGATTTGAACTGGAGACCAAGTATTCTTATTTACTCATCGCTGCAATATAGATTTTAAAAAGCTCCACAGTTCCTGAACTTTTATTTGTACTTTACAAGAGGACAATCAAGGAACTTTTTAGAATGTGTATATTTATGACATAGAATACTTATTTTAATTACCGCCTGTTTTAAGTACCATTTTTACAGCTGCAGTAGGTGGAGCCTGCAGACGTATTGCTTTGAGAAAAGGGATACCTACATAATTACCTTCCAAACAACATGGTAGAGTATTAAAATAGTGTCCTCCGCTGAAGCCTCATTACTACACTGCCTGAGTGTGTATGGGATTTAGAGAGCACTATTTTTCCTCTGGCTCATGTTCCCTCCCTGCAAGGCATCAAAGGAGGTAGGACTTTGTCTAGGGGCATGACCAGAACATCTAGATGGACAGGTTGGGGGAGGAGAGCAAGAAGGTGCCACCCACTAGGGGCAGGCAGTTGTTCCCAGGGCAGAGGGAACTTGCATCCAGGAATAGGGAGGAAATATCTCATCATTTCTAACTTTCCTAGGTTGCAAGAACAGCCTCAGAGGAACACACACACAGCAGAACACAACTGCAAAATGATTAGATTTGTCTACAAGCACTGTCTTCCATGCAAGACACAAGCAATTGAATCAAAAGTACACACACACACACACACACGCACATACACACACACACACACACACACACACACACACACACACACCAGAACACAGCAGCAAAGTGATTGGATTGTCTACAAGCACTGTTTTCCATGCAAGACAGAAGCAAGTGAATCAAAAGTACACACACTCACACACACACACACACACACATATCATGTAGTTTTCCTTTAACTGAGCTACCCCCAGTACTGTCTTTTTTGCAGTTACATCAATAGCCTAAACCAACAAACAAAAACAAAATATGCCAGTATATTAATATTAAAGGTGATACAGTAAAAAATCCAGTGGAGATAGCAAAGCAATGTAATGAGTATTTGTGTTCCTTATTCAAACCCAGTCAAAACTCAGTCCCCTGCCCCTGTACATTACCAGGAATGCCAACAGAATTACTATAAATACAGGCAACATACTGCAAAAAATTTAGAATAAGAAAATCAGAGTGCAAAGCTTTCACTAAAATGCTGAAATTCAAGACACAAGCAATTGAATCAACACACACACACACATATATATACATACATGTATGCATGAGATACACATATGAGGACCTTGGTAACAGGGCTAGCACACGGGGGGGGGGGTTAAGTCTGGAGATCAGTTATGGTCCATGGCATAACCACATGGTCAGAACATTAAATATTTTAAAATAAACATAAATGCAAAAGTAACCATTTGAAGAAGAAAATGGAACTGCAGACATCAACAGCAAGCAATTGTGCAGTGTCAGGAGGTCTAAACCTCACTTTCAGGTTCTTGGCAATATTGGGAATGCAAGTAATCACAGACATGTTGCATAAGAGTAATAAACTTGTTTATTACTACCAAAAGGAGAAAATCACAGTTGCCCTAACCAGTTCTTACCAATACGAACTGGGAGCCAGTGCCAAGCGTTCCCTATACCTCGAGGTTTCTTTGTGTCTCTTGGGATCTCCGAGGTACAAGACTAGTGTATCACATTATATACCTATGATAATTACTATGGTTACTGTAAGATAGAAACATTTCTAGTTACAGAGATGAGCCCTATTGGCTAAATTAGAGGAGGTTCCACGGTCCAAGATAACATTATACAATTTTGTAGTGGTCATCAGTTTGTGAACAAAAGAGTTCTTATTCAGAGTCTTACATAACGCAATGCAGTGGTACAAATCACCAAAAGGTGGCAATGCCAACTTACATATCATAATTATTCCAAGGACACAGGTGCCTTGGCATCTTACAAGTAAGAAATACACAGAAAATACATAGAATATATGTATTAGCAAGCAAAGCATATTACAACAATATGCGTACATATTCTGACATCTACTCTTGTACATGCCCTTAGCCCTATATGTTAGTATAACATATGCTTAAGCATTAGCTGTCTATGGTGTACCTCTGAGGGTACCAATTAGGGTGCAGGGACCTTGTGTAACAGCAGTTACATCAGAAGCCAAACCAGCCAAATTATATGAAGATTCATCACTGTAAGTCTCCTGTATTAATATGGCAAAGGGTTACAACTGCACTTGTAGAAGGCCGCGCCATAACCGTTACAGATATTATGAGGCTTGTTTCGTTACAGACATTGCATTGATTCATAAACAATTGTAGCTTAGCATTGAACTCCACCACATGCAGTGTCATTCGTTTTATTCGATACAAAACAGCAAATCCAAAATCCAAATAGCAATAGTCCTAGTGAGGTACACAACACACACACTCTCCCTATTCCAGAAGTTACTACCTGGTATGTCCCACGTCACCTGATGCGTTTCGCTCAATAGGAGCTTTCTCAAAGGTTAGTGGGCTTAAAGTGCACTAACCTTTCAGAAAGCTCCTACTGAGCAAAACGTGTCAGATGACGTAGGATTTTGGATTTGCTGTTTTGCATCGAATAAATAAACAGATGACACTTCATATTTTGAACCTGGAGTAGGTGAGTTTCTTACAAAGACCGCAATTGTTTACATAGTAAGATATTCACAGTAATTGCCTTGGCAGAGGTGCTGGTCTTGTTCTTCTGTATTATGCAGACTGTGACACTTAACAGTTGTAGGGTAAGTTAGTGCATCTGGACTTATTTGCTGCATGTGCATCTCATTTGCTAAGGGATCCTGACCATGTTCACCCTTCCTGAAGCCAAGCTGGCTGCAGTATGTCTAGTAATAACATGGATGGAAAGATTATGCCATATTTTCAACAAGAAATTAATGTTTTAAAAAGACAGTGCTGTAAGCTGAGAAGCAGCTTGTGTAGGTGAATTCATCATGCTAGCCAAGCTATGTTCTGGTTGTGTTCCACAAGGCTAACCAGTAGGAGCAGTAGGGGAAAGGGATCGAAATCTAAAATAGAACCAATTAACCCATTTGTGATTTAAAGTTGCATGATAGAAATGTGACTTCCAGAACTGGACATCATATTCCAAATGAGGCCTCACCAGTGATCTACACAGTGGCATCACTACCTCCTTCCTTCTGCTGGTAATACTTCTTCCTATGCACCACAGCATTCCACTGGCTCTCCTCACATCTTTGGTACATTGCTTAGCCACCTTTAGGTCATCCACTATGATTACCCCCAAATCCCTTTTCATTTTGATGACCATCGGCCCCACCCCCACCCCCCGTAATCCTTCCCTGGGTTCCTGCAACCCAGTTGCATGATTTTGTACTTTTGTTTGCATCAGATCTCAGCTGCAACATTTTGGACCATTCCTCTAGTTTTCCACTCTTCCCAAAGTGTCCATCCTGTTGCAGATCTTAGTGTCATTCACAAACAAGCAAACTTTCCCCTCCAGCCCCTCTGCAATATCATTTGTGAAGACATAAAATAGGACTGTACCCAGGACTGATCCCTGTGGCACCCTGCTTGTCACACTCCTTTCCTTTGACTGAACACCATTTACCATGACCCTCCATCTATCATTCAACCAGTTCCTAACCCAGTTTACCACCTTGTGTACCACTCCCAGGCTGCCCAAGTCATACGTGGAATGGTATTGTAGGCCTTACTAAATTCAATTCATGTTTGAGTCCATGAAACACCGTTATCAAGTTAATGGCATTTGCAGCTGTAGTTTTGTTTCCCCATGCCTCCTTAACAATTCCACACAACTTCACTAACTCCATTATGCACCTGTGGTGGATCTGACCAGAACTTGTTTACTGTAGTGAGCTCAGAATTTATGGTGTTTGCTAGAAGTGGGAAAGTAATCCACCCAGTCTCACAAACGGAGAGGACAGATAAAGGAATACAAAAATCTAAGAAAAAGTATAATGATAATTGTGTGTTTCATGTGGCAACAAATATAATAATCATCCACCCCTACAGTTTTCAGAGCAGAAAGTAAAATTGTCCCTTCAGAAGTTAGCCCTAAAAAATATCTGCTAACAGGGAGAAAGGTGCTATTCCAGTACACAAGGATATTTTACAGAATCAGGTTTTATTATCTGAGCAGATGGAAAGCAAGCAACATTACCTGACAGGGTGGGTGGTATTAACATAGAAACATAGAAACATAGACTTTCACGGCAGATAAGGACCACTTGGCCTACCCAGTCTGCCCATTCCCCTACCTATTGGATAAGCTGCAGATTCTAGTTAACCAATAGCCTACTTTCTGCAACCTCCCACTATACTTTCCTTATGTCTGTCCCATGCATATTTGAATTCCCCCACTGTTTTAGACCCCACAACCTCTCCAGCTATACTGAACCACAAAGGGTATAATGAGGTCCAGTTCTGCAGGTGGTGGGTCTTATAGCTCTGGAAGGTCAGGTATTACCTATAAAGCCCACCCTGGAGGGTATTATTGCACTTAGAAAATGAGTATTAGGTTAAATAAATAAAATGTTTTTTTTAAAAAATTAGAAAAAATTAGAAAATAAATAAAAAAAACAGAAACTAGCAGTAAAGTAGTTCCTCAAATGCTGGAATTGCCAATGCAGAGTGCTAGTGTAGTTCAGTTTCAGTGTAAGGTATAGCCTACCACTTTCATTTTTATAGTACCCTACAAGGGGTTTATTTGTATTATCCCCCGAACTACTAAATGCTCATGCTCCCCTATCACTGAGTGTCCATTGTTTTAAATGGCTTGATGCTTCACTCCCCTTTCCCTACTGCAAATATGAGAGGAGAGGCAGTTTTCTGGTTGTGATGCCTGCAGATGGAGTCATGCTACTGGGTTGTGGCACTAGCAAATGCATGAAGCAGTTGAAGGTCAGGGACAGCATTCTCTGTGGTAGCACTATATTATGTATATATGTTTGTTTCTGCTGAATGTACAGTAAGAGAAACTGTCAGTTTGTGGCAGTTGATGTACTAGGTGAGTGTCTATGGAATGGGGCCTGTCACTTGCTAGGTGAGGAAACAAGATGGCCATATGGGCAAGTTTACATTTCATTGGGCACACTGATATTCCTGGTAAAAAGGCAGCCTCGCATTGCACTCATTTTGTCCCAGTCTCCGGTGGTACTTAATGCACTCCCTTGCCAGGGGTCTCAGTCAATCAGAGACTTGGAAAATATCTACCCATTTTCTAAAACTAGATATCGACCATAAAGTTAAGAAGGGAAAAATGGGAAAGAAAGAGCAAGGTAGAAAAGCAAAGGAAAAACAAGAAACCAGACCAAAAACAGGTTCTAATCAAAGTACCAAAGCTACAAAAAGGCATGAAACCATATACAACATTCTGCAATTTCAGAATAGGTTGTATGTGCTTGGTATCTCAAGAGGTATACCTGGGATCAAGCAGCACCATTACTGACACATTTTGTCCACCAACTGAACCCATGCCTTGGGCTGGGCAAAGAGGGCAATGAAGTGGTGCAGGCAGTGGGGTGAGGTGGAGGGTTCATTTGTCTCACCTGACACC
The DNA here is from genome assembly GCA_016271365.2 of Neoceratodus forsteri. Taxonomy (NCBI): domain Eukaryota; kingdom Metazoa; phylum Chordata; order Ceratodontiformes; family Ceratodontidae; genus Neoceratodus; species Neoceratodus forsteri. The sequence continues at coordinate 390,286,327 of CM057452.1, forward strand.
ACAACATCAGCAGTGCATGTTTAGCACACAGCAGCATCAACTTTTCAGCCTTTAATGTCAGCACAGACTTCAGGAGGTCTGGAACCAGACAATGTGTGAGATAAAAGACTGAAGGCTGGATTGCAGCAGGTACCTTAAAAACTAAGATAAAACATATAGAAAATATTGGGCAGAATTTTCAAAATGTGGTGCAGGGCTTGCACCTTTCCTTGAGTTTTATTTCTTTATCTGTTCCTTCAGGGTGTCTTGCACCTTGACCGGCTCTTTAGCCAGTCAGGATAAACCTTCCTTGCTTTCCCCCCAGTATTACAGGGTTGGGTTAAGACCTTGTCTCATTTATTATGCAGAGACAGTTAAAAGTAAAGATCTATTTTGTTCTCTCCTATTTCTGACAGTTATGTGTCCCTTGTCTGTCTGAATTGGACACTCTGAGGCTCCCACAATGTACTCCTGCTATCTGTCTTCATTCACTTGTTTCTATTCTTTCTTTCACCCTTGCTTCACTGTAGTTTATATATATATATATATATATATATATATATATGTGTGTGTGACTCTTCATGTGAAACTGGGATCCCTTGGTTTGCAAATGTGTATGATTATTTTGTTGAAATCATTGCAGAAAAGCTCTTTGGATTTATTAGAAAAGATATCAGTCTAAAATACAGGGGGTTAACCTATTGTGACCTCCATAAGCTTGTTTTCAACACTGTCAATAGGAGACAAGCTTGGGAAAACATGTTCTATTATGTTGTATCTGTTAAATGTACTCTTCAGGTTTGCCTCAGGAAGGTAATTTACAAGACTAGGATGCAGAGTAAAACAGTCAAGAAAACCATATCTTGTAAATAGAGAGCAATGCCATGTTTAGAGATGATAGAGTTAGAGATTTTAAAGAGACTCTCAGATGAAATATTTTTGTGTGAAGAGATATCCATTACAAACATTATTGTTATTTTTGTTGTTGTTGTTGCTGTTGTTATTAATACTAATGAAATACTACCTGCAAATGTTATAGTTCAAGTTAAAAGTTTTTATTGATCTCCTAAAATCCATTACAATATTAAACTATTTAAGATAGACATTCATATATATAAACACCCAATTAGGATTAAAACATATTTCCAGTAAAACTTGATGCTTGAAGTTTTGATGATGTACATAGTTCATTACCATTTCATTTGCTTTATTTTACGTTAACCAATTTTAGTAGTGCTTATATTGTCCTGAGCCTATTAATAATATTCAATCAGAAACATATACATATACAGTCAAAAGAGCCCTTGTTTAGTTTAGAGATATATAGTAATGAAAAAAAAACATGTTATTTTATCTAAAATCTGTATATTATCTGAACAGAGAAAAAATTACATTCAGAAGGGAGGTCGAGACCACTCATGATGTCACCCAACCACTTAATTCTCTGTATATTGTAAAGAGGACATACCAATAAAACATGCTTTAAGTCATCCTCTGTGTTATTTCCACATTTGCAAAATGGGGTAGTAACATCTGATCTCTTTTGTCTAAAGTGAATATAACATGCATCATAAATTTCTAGTCTAAATCTAGTTATAAGCCTTCTTAGTTTTGGATTTGAGATTTTAGTCAGATAAGGTTCTGAATCATGCTGGGTTTTTATTTGTTTAAACCACCTATAGAATTTGGTTTCCCCTAGACGGCTATAATTCCTGGCTATGCTGATGTCTCTAAGTCTAGTTTTGACCGTGGTGACTATGTCCTCCCATGGTCTAAGGTAGATTTCTCTATAGCACATGTCCCAATCCATTGGGAAAAAAATGATTTCGTGATTAGTTGTATAGTCAGAGCCACAAACCCTAGGGAGGAGTAATTTATCTCCTCTTCTAGGCATTTCCTAGGTAAATGATTTTCCGGCAAAAGGAAAAGTTTTAATGTATAAAGACGTTGTCTTTCTGTAACCAGGGTCTGGAATGAAAACTGTCCTAACTCTAACCTAAGGATAGTGGCAGGGACAGCTTAAGGCACCATTAAGATGTACCTATATTTATTTATTTATTTATTTAAAAGTTGATAACTGGGAAAGGCACACTGAGCCAACGCTCATTTCCAGGTGTGACCCGGAGTAGAGGGTAAGGGAACAAATACAAGCAAGCATAATCAAATGCAATTAAATAATACTAATTGGAAGACCAGCAGGTGATAAGCAGACATACATGAGGAAAATCAGCAGTTATAGTAAATGCAGTTACACAGTTACGGGAAATACATGTAGTAGGGCCTAGTAGCTTACCTAGTAATATACAATTAAATAAGAGGACCTGGTTGCACTTGAAATAGTTCTTGACAGACAGCACTGTAGGCAGGTTATGTACAAAGAGGGAAAGGGAGTTCCAGTGGATGGCGAGACAATGAGTGAACGCTATTTTACCAGCGAGCGTGCGGTGTGTGAACAGAGTGAAGGAACGGCGGTCACGTGAGCATAGGGAGTACTCAGTACTAGGAGCTGGGATTCATAAGGAGGAGAGGTAGGAGGGAAAGGATGTTGAACCAGAACTTAGTGATAAGGGCCATACAATGAGCTGGGCAACAATTAGCAAGATAAGGCAAGGAGACAGATTGGTAAAGGAGGCAGTGATGACTGCGGTATGGGAGATTTGAGGTGACTTGGCTGAAAGCATGGAATACAGGGTCTAGTTTGGCCAGGGAGGATTGCAGCACTCAACTATAGACCACATCTGTGTAGTTGAACAAGGGAAGGATAAGCTTAGAAATTATTTCACTTCTGATAGGGAGGGATAGACTATCCTTGTGCCTGTGAAGCATTCCTAATTTTGGACTCGGTTTGTTGTGAATGGTGTCCAAGTGTAGGGAGAAGTCTAGCTTGGGATCCAGCTGCATTCTCAAGTACTTGTATGTGTCAACTGCTGAGATTTTGGAGCCATCTAGGGCATAAAGGGAGGGATGAAATGTCATTTTAGCTATTTGCTGGGTGGAACCAAAGACCATGTTGCATTTGAGGGATGTATCTTCAAGCCACCTTAGGATGTTCATGAACTTGGCTGGGAGGATGAGTTCAACCTGGGCTAGGGAGGGACCAGAAGCAAAGATAACAGTGTCATATGCAAACATTTGAACCTGGGATACTGAACAGGTGGAGGGGAGGTTGTTTACAAAAATGGAGAACAGGGTAGGTTCAAGGATCATCCCCTGGGAAACACCTGCCAGAATAGGGAGTGGGGCTGATTTGGTTTCCCCAAGCTGGATGAATTGAAACCTGTCTGTGAGGTATGCTTTGAATCATTCAGTAGACAACATGGATAGTCCTATGACTGAGAGATCCTCAAGGAGTAGATTAAGGGCCACAGAATTAAAGGCCTTGGCCAAATCTATAAAGATGGCAAGTGTCAGATGACCCTTATCCATGGCCGAGTGGATGAAGCTGGTGGGGTGGAGAAGGGAGGAGAAGATGGAGTGGAGGCAATGGAAGCCAGACTGGTATGGTGTCAGAATATCCTGGGAGGCAAGGAAAGAGTTTAGTATTTTAGAGTTGAGGAATTCCAGGATTTTAGAGAGGGAAGGAAGAAGAGAGATAGGCCTGTAGTTACTGGGGATGAATGGGTCACCCCCTTTGTCTAGTGGGATGACTTTGGCTAATTTCCAGGTCTTAGGTGGGGAGCAGGTGGAGAGGGAGATATTAAAGATATGTGTAATTGAATGGACTATGGGGGGAGCTGAGAACTTCAAGAGAATGGGATTTATTCCATCTGGGCTTTGTTTGGAGGAGTTCAGAGATTTGAGGGCATGAAGTATCTCTAAAGGGGTGGTAGGAAGGAAGGTGTAGTTGGGTAGATGAGAGAAGGGGTTCGTGCCTGTGTTGGTGGAAAAGGGTGGAGGATTTAATAACCAACTGGTCCAGGAGGGGATATACAGGTGTCTACGTGGAGGGGATAATGGTGGGGTGGTTGCCTTTAGGGAAAGGCACAGGTAGTGAAGAAGGGGTTTAAGAAAGAGACAACAGCACCAGGGTCATCATTCTCAAGGTCAGAACATGGAGGTGGAGCTTGTTGAGCTGAGCTGAACAAGGAGGGAGTGGAGGGTTTTTCAGAAGGCAGCTGGGGTGGGACAACAGTCCTCAAGCTGTGACTTAAAGAATCCAGCTTTAATAGAGTGCACAGCCTGAGAACATGCATTCCTCAATGTTCTGTACATTTGATGATCAGAGGCATTGGAGGAGGCTTTAAATACTTTCCAAGCTTTATCTCTGACCTTGAAAAGCTTCATCAGTTGGGGGGAGATCCAGGGGAGATGCCTAAGCCAGAGACACAACTTCTTTAGAGTGGCATGAGAATTCCATATGCCCAGGAAGGTAGAGTTCAAGGCCGCCAGTGTGAAGCCCATGTCCAAGGCAGTGAAGACTCTGGACCAGTCAGCCAGGTAGAGCTCGGACAGTAGAGCCTGTTGGTTGAGGGACCTTGGAGTCCTGAACCACATATACTTGGGAGGGGCAGGGGTGGGTGGTGCTTCCTGATGCAGAAGGTGATGCAATGGTCACTGAAGGCATCAGGGAGGGCACCAGCTGAGAAGAATTTTTGGGGTGAGTGGTTAAAACCCAGTCCAACAATGAGTGGTTGGGGGAGCGAGTATTGAATCTGGTAGGGACAGTGATGAGCTGCATGAGGTTAAGAGATTCAATCTCATGGGTGATGACCTTAGAATGTTGTGCAAGCCAGTTAGTGTTGAAGTCACCCAGGTTTAGAAGTTTACCTGAGGTGGCCAAAGATATTAGAGCAGCTAGTTTGGAGACCAAAGAGGAGGGAGGGGTGCTAGGGGAGAAGTAGCAAACGGCGACAAAAAGGGGGGGAGGAGTAAGGGAACACTAGCTTGGAGAGTAGGATCTCATGGGGTTTTGAGGTGACCTCCTGGGAGACGATGGATGCAAGAAGGGAGTTGTGAGTATAGATGGCAACACCACCCCCATGCTTACCCCTGTCCTGTCAGAAAATGGAGTATCCTGGAATGGTGATCGAAGAGTCGGGGATTTTAGCAGATAGCCAAGTCTCTGAGATACAGAGGATGTCGAGGGAGCAATGGGATATTCAGGCTTTGATGTGATCTAGCCTTCTCAGCAGGCCCCTTGCATTTAGGTGGTAGATGGGCAGCCCATTAGTGTTGGAAAGTGTAGAGGCCAAGGATACAGGCCCTGGGTTGGGTTCAATATCCCCAGCCAATAACAGCAGGGAAAGTAGGATGTGGAGGAAATATAGCATGTGGAAGAAATTGGGGGAGAGAGATTGGGTGGTGGGGAGGAAAGAACCTAGCAGACGATGCTCATGGTTTGATAGGAGGCAGAGTATAATGGTGCCGAGAGAGTTTAAGATCCAGCCAGCATGAAGAAAGGAAGGAGAGGACAGTATGTCTTCTGAGAAGTGGAGGAGTTCAGCCTGTTTAAGGGAAAGTACTGAGGCTGAGAGGTCAGTTAACAGAAGTGTGCCTGACAGAAGAATAAATACTGCCAGTGGGAGTAAGTGTTTCATTATGGCATGGATCCTAGGTGGATAGCTCTGAGAGGTAACTGGTGGGGGACCAGGTTGTTTACTAGCAGTCGCCTTGCGGGTGGTATTGGGGGGGGACTTAAGCTTGTGCTCCAGTTGGGTTAAAGACGCAATAGATCTCATGTCTCTTTAAGAGAAGGTCTTGGTGGGAGCATAGGAGGAGGGAGAGGTGGTGCTGAGGTGGGGGAAGTATATTTAATAGACGTCGGGGCTGGGGAGGGTTGGCGGGACAAAATACAGGGTTACAGAAACAGTTTTGGCAATTTTAAAAAGAGTTTCAGCAGTTTAAAAATGAAGTGCCGAAGTGCCAAAATTACAGCGGTGAGCCAGTCCAGTGAGGAGAGGCCTTCAAGCGGTGGCATCCAATGAGGAGTCAGGTCCTAGCAAGGCAGCCAATCAGAGCTTGCAGTTCTGAGCTGGAGCTCCCTAGGTTTTGAGCAGGCTTACAAGGGTTGGAGTAGTAGTCAGGGTTCCAGGAGTGGCCGGCATGGATTCAGGCCGGTGCCACTAGCAGCGGGGCACCCGGTCAGGGGCAAATTAGTCCTGGAGAGGAAGAGAGGAGAAGAAAGCAGCAGCCAGTAATATACAGCAGGAGAGCAATCGGGGAGCTGAAGGGGGGCAGGTATGGGATGGGACAAAAGAAAGTGCAAGTATGTGAGAAAAAAGGGTGGGAAAGAGTAAAGAAAGAAATTGTTGGGGGGGGGCCGAGGATGAGGTGCCTAGTCCCCAGAGACAAAAGAGCAAAAGAGAACAGATTTAGCTGGATGGATTTGTGGGGGGGGGGGGAGACGAGAGCAAAGATCAGAGGAGTCAAGTTTAGCAGGTAAGAGGGAAGGGAGATGTGGGCAGTTGAAGAGGCAGGGATTAAAAAGAAGAGTTTAGGAAAGTGTGAGAGGGAAGTTAAGAAGGAGACACTGAGTGCAGTTTAAAAGATGTAGCAGACATAGATCTCTATAGATAGAAACACTTAGGCAACACAACAAAAACACCCATCAGCACTAGTCAAGCTCAAAACAGTTAGCAAACAGATAGTAAACAGGTTAGGAATAAAAAGAGCTGAAGCGCCAACAGCAGTAAAAAATATAGGGTTAAAGACACAGTTTAGGCAATTTTAAAAAGAGTTTCAGCAGCTTAAAAATGAAGCACTGAAATTACAGTGGTGAGCCAGTCCAATGAGGAAAGGCCTGCAAGTGGTGGCATCCAATGAGGAGCCAGGTCCTAGCAAGGCAGCGAAATCACAGCTCGCAGTTCCGATCTGGGGCTACCTAGGATTTGAGCAGGTGTACCTGAGTCATTGTAGCAGGTTGGGGTTCTAGGAGCTGCTGGTACAGATTCAGGCCAGTGCCACTAGCAGTGGGGTGCCCAGTCAGGGGCAAACTAGTCCTGAGTTGGTGTAGCAGGCCATGGTTCCAGGAGCAGCCAGCACGGATTCAGATCAGTGCAGCTGGGTGCCCGATTGAGGACGAATTAGTCCGGAGTCAGTGTAGCGGGTTGGGGTTCCAGGAGCAGCTGCCATGGATTCAGGCTGATGCCACTAACAGTGGGGTGCCAGACAGGGGGCAAATTAGTCCTGAGTCAGTGTAATGGGTTGTGATTCCAGGAGCAGCCAGCATAGATTCAGGCTGGTGCCACTAGCAGCAGGGCTCCTGGTTGTGGGTGAATTAGTCCTGAGTCAGTGTAGCGAGTCAAGGTTCCAGGAGCAGCCAGCACGGATTCAGGCCCGTGCCGCTTAGCAGCGGGGCACCCTGTTGGGGGTGAATTAGTCCTGAGATTGTTAAAAATTATTTCAAGTTTCTCCAAGTTAGTATTTCCCCCAACATTCCACTGCATAAAGTGCACTGGTTTTAAGTTTTGCATTAAGGACCCTTAGTACACCTGTTACCAAACTTTGTTCCATTTTGGTGTTCAAGATTTTAAATCCACTAATGTCAGTTGTCATTTTATTCTGTAAAAATTGTAGATGTTCTTTCCAGCCTTAATTTTGTTCAAATCTCTCTCCCAGGTAGTCATAATATTTAACCACATCAATTTTATCTTTTTTAATCCAGAAACTTGGAGATTTTTTAGCTCTATTGTCAAATATTGCAATCTTTGTTTTATCTCTGTTGATCTTCAGTTTATGGGAAGTACACAAAGTAGAAAATGCTTCCAATTTCCTTCTAAGTCCTACTCTTAAGAGTGAGAAAAGAATCAAGCCATCAGCATATACCAAACAATCAACCCTAGTATCAGCTATTTTGGGGGAGCGGAATTCTGGATCATCTTAATTTCTCAGGATATCATTTATGTAAATATCAAAGAAAGTAGGTGCCAACAGGCAACCCTGTTGAACACCAATGTTAGTTTGGAAATAAGCAGTTGTATGTCCAAATTGATCACATTGGACTTTAGCCCATGTGTTTTCATGGACTCTGATTAAAATACTAAGTAACTCCTGTGGTGTGTCCAAATTATTCAACTTCTGCCATAAAAGATAATGGCTTATGCCATCAAAGGCAGATGGGAAGTCCACAGAGCAGCAACAGAGCTTCCCCATCTTAGTTTTTACATATTATCATATGAGATGTTTCATCACATAGCAGTGTTGTATTGTTGATCTGTTGCTCCAAAAAAACATTTTGTGTCTCACTGATAATGTCATTCTCCTCCAGCCATGTCTGCAAATGGGTCAGAATTATTTTTGTATATATTTTTTGAGAGACAGCTATCAAACTGATTGGTCTGTATATATTGGGATCATGTGGATTATTTTTTTTCTGAAAATGGGAAAGATTGTACTACCCTGCCAACTTCTGGGGCATTTTTGTCCTTGTATGAAGATGTTATATACTTTCTTAAGAATCGGTATCCACCAGTCAAAAAATATTTATAGATGTCACCCCTAATATATAATCTGGCCCTGGAGTTTTATTAAATGCCAGTTCAGTGATAGCCATAAGAATACCTGTGTCTGTTATGTGTATTGGTAAAGGGTAGACTAAATAGCTTGTCTATTTTATTTAATTCAGTAAAAATTGCTTCTTCCTGAGAGTAATAAAGTTTTGAGAAAAAGGTCATCCAGGTGTCTACTGTAATATGTGCATCTACTTGATTTGAATATTTGTTATAACCCTGGTTTACTAATCTCCAAAATTGTTTACCATCTTTTAATATTGTTGCTTTCCTTAATTTTTCCCATAATTTAACAATGTATCTTTGTTGTTCCTCCTCCAATATTTTCTTATACTACTGTCTATCTTTATGTTTTGCATGTGGGATTTGTTTTTATGTGTAATTTGTTTGTATTGTCTAAATTTCTGGTTAAATTCTAATTTTGCTTTCCAATATTTTTGATTAAACCAAGATTTACCTTGATTGTTTTTTCTAGTAATACTTTTCTCAGGACAATGGGGTTTAGTCAAGATATTAATCTCATACCAGGTTTTAAGTATTTCATTAGGATCTGTATTTTCCATAATTTTAGTCTGTAAATTATACAATAGTCCTATATAAAATAGAACTCTAAACTGCTTAACAGCACTCTCCCCCATTTAATTCTTCTCTGATTTACTATCGCTAGTCCTTCTTTAATATGTCTTTCGTGGGGCTTTTCTTGAGTATGTGTAATATGTATATGAACTTCCAATGGGAGATGAGTGTACTCTGGGTGATCCTGGATTATAATATCATATGCAAGCTTTAAGGCTTCTGAATTGGTCCTGATCAAATCAATGGTAGATGAACTGAGGGGTCCAATATAAGTTAACTTTCCTTCACTATCACCCGGGAATCAGCCATTAAGAATGCACATATTTACTTCCTGAAACATTTTCTGCACCATCTTTCCTCTGGTATTGCACTTGGTATCACTAGATGCCCTATAACTAGTTACCCTAGGGTTTATTATTGAAACAAAAGAAGATAGACAGATAGATAGATAGATAGATAGATATTTTATTTATATAGCACCCATCTCCGTGGACTCTGGGTGCTGCACAGTGTAGGCATACAAATCATACAAAACATTTTAAAGATACAGTGATGACAAAATTCAAACATTAGCAGGATGCAACTGAGATCATGAACTTATCCATCCATCGTGAAATACAATAAGCTGTAAAATATCCTCAGTTAAAAGCTTGACAAAATAAATATGTTTTGAGGCCCTACTCAAAGGATTCCACTGAAGTGGCCTCCCTTAGATAACCAGGCAGAGAGTTCCACAGGGTAGGTGCAGCTGCTGCAAATTCTCTGTCTCCGGAATGCCGCAGCCCACCCCTGGGAGCTCCAACAAGGCCACACCCGGCAGAACGTAGGGCCCGAGCTGGACGGTAAGGCACAAGGAGCTCTTGCAGATAGATGGGATCCCTCTCATGCAGGGTCTTATAGGTCAATAGCTCTATCTTGAAGAAAACCCTAGGTACAGGGCATTGCAGTAGTCTAACCTGGAAGTTACGAAAGCATACACTAGTGTGGGCAGGTCATCAGGCAGGGATCAGGGCTCAAATTCAGGCAATATTCCTGAGATGATAAAACCCACTTCTCACCTAGGCTGACACCTGTGCATCAAATGTCAGACCATTGTCTAGGATTTCTCCCAAATTCTTCAGCTGCCTAGAGGAAGGATAAAGGCACATCCCCAGCACAAAGTCAGGGAGGTAGTACCACACCCCCCACCCTATGACCTGGCTCCAGCACCAGTGCTTCAGCCTTGTCTGGGTTGAGCCTAAGCCAGTTGTGAGTCATCCACATCTGGATTTCCTCAAGGCAGCTGTTAAATACTAAGTCTGACACCAGGCTATTGGGTGCACAGGACAGGTACAGCTGGGTATCATCTACATAGCAGTGAAAACCTAGCCCATACCACCTGATAATGTCCTCCAGAGGCAACATATATGCCATGAATCACAGAGGCAACAAGACTGACCCCTGCGGAACACCACAGCCCAGGGGCTTCAGATTTGATGAGAACATTCCCATGGTCACCCTTTGCACTCTGTCTGTCAGGTATGACCAGAAACAGTCGATGACATTTCCGGACAGACCACACCAGAACCACAGGTGGTCAAGTAACACATCATGGTCCACAGTGTTGAATACCACAGAAAGTTCTAAGAGGACCAAGATGGTACGGTCCCTCCTATCCCTCACCATCAGGAGGTCATTAAGTCCCCTCACAAGGGCCATCTCCATACTATGCCCCACACAGAACCTAGACTGGAATATATAAAGTGGGTTATCTCCACATTTAAATTTCCATGGGATTCTTGCATTAAAATCTCCCATGCAGAAAACAGCATGATTATTTACTTCTTCACTAATCTTTTCTACCAAATCTCTAAGCTGGTTAGTTACATTATCTTGTGGCCCCGGTTTAGGTGGATAGTACACATTTAAAATTAACATTGGGGTTTGCATGTATTCATAATCAGCTTGAATAGCCAAATTATTATTGGGAAAAATATTAGGGCTCTCTACCTTAAAGTTCAGTGAACTTTTAATATATGTAGCTAACCCCCCTTTTATAGCTACAATAATTCTCATCCTTAGTTGCTGATTTGGAACATTTGGCATATCCAGATCAATCCATTCTCATTACACCAAGTTTCTTGTAGGCATATTATGTCAAAGGAGTTTAAGTAGCTTTTCACTTCAGGATCTGCCAGTTAGATATGGAGGCCTTCTATATTCCATGAAAGTATGTTGACTGCCAGTAGTGAGGTCCCCTGTTTTGTTGCCTCATTTTGGATTCTGTTTATGCCCAGTCAGTCTCCCTGTATATGTTCTAATAAGGAGAATCTGTTAGGCCTAAATGAATTTACATATGGGGAAGATTGTATATAATCCAAATTTTCTTGTAGTTGAGTTCCTTCATGCATTTCTCTGAAAACAGACATGTTATCCCAACCTTTTGCAACATAATGTAAATACCAAGGGCATCTAGTTTATGTCCACTCTCCAATAAGGCTTTAGTCATTGTTGCATTTTTTAATGTGGCATCTATCTGGGAAGCATTTCCCATTTGTCAGTATGTCCTGATTGAATCTATTAAGGTTTGGTGAGAAAAAGATAATATTCAGAAAGTATAAGGAATCAGAGAAGAAGCAGGAAAGAGAAATGTATCAGTTAAAGTAGAAGAAAGCAGGTAAGGCAGTCAGAATAGCAAGGCCCACACCGAGGAAAAGCTAGCCAGTTCAGTTAAGAAGGGGGAATAAAACCTTTTATAGGTACATTAGTGAGTGAAGAAGGACCAAGGGAGGGATAATGAGACTTAATAAAGAGGAGGCGGGGTGGGCAGAGGGTGACAGTGAAAAGGCAGAGATACTGAATGAATACTTTTGTTCAGTATTCACAAAAGAAAAGGAGGGGAACCTACCTAAACCAAACAATAGAAGTACTCTGGATGGGGGGGTTGAAACCAGTCCATTCACAGAAGAAAAGGTCCTGAAAGAACTCCTAAAACTAAGGTGGACAAGGAAATGGGGCCTGACGGGATTTACCCCAGAATTCTGAAAGAACTAAGGGGAGAACTAGTGGCACCACTGACTACCCTTTTTAACAAATCATGGGAGGATGATGTGGTACCTGAGGACTGGAGGAAGGCAGATGTGATACCCCTTCACAAAAGTGGAAGCAAGGCAGAGGCAGGAAACAACAGACCTGTTAGTTTGAACTTAGGGGTGAGGAAAATGATGGAATCACTTCTGTAAGAAAGAATTATTGAGTACCTAGAGGCTCGCAGGGCACAGGACCAAAGGCACCATGCATTCACAGTGGGAAGATCATGTCAGATGAAGCTAATAGATTTCTTTGACTGGGTGATCAAAGTAATAGACCCGGGAGGGGCTGTGGACATGGCCTATCTAGACTTTAGCAAGGCATTTGACACAGTCCCACACAAAAGATTAATAAACATGTTAGCCAATCTTGGAGTGGGTCCCAGGGTGGCAGCCTGGGTTAAAAATTGGTTGGATAACAGGATGCAGAGGGCATTAGTAAACAGAGTCCACACTGAAGAAAGGGGGATTACTAGCGGGGTATTGCAGGGTTCAGTATTAGGGCCAGTCCTCTTTAATGTCTTTATAAGTGACATTGCAGAGGGACTAGAAGGAAAAGTATGCCTCTTTGCAGATGACACAAAGTTCTGCAACAGGATTGATACACAAGGGGGGTGGAAGGGGGTTGAAGGGAGTGGAAAGGATGAGAAGGGACTTGATAAGGTTGGAGGAATGGTCAAAAGTATGACAGCTTAGATTCAATGTAAAGAAGTGCAAAGTAATGCTCCTGGGAAAGAAAAACCCAGGGGAAGTGTACACAATGGGGTGGGGAGGAGGTACTAACAACAAGAAAAATGGAAAGGGACCTGGGGGTAGTCAGATGACCTAAAAGCAGGCAGGGAAATGTGAGAAGGCAGTAAGGAGGGATGGGGGATATTGGGATGCATAAAGGAGAGGCATCACCAGTAGAAAACCGGAAGTTGTCATCCCTCAGTACAGACAACTGGTGAGACCCCATCTGGAGTACTGCGTGCAGTTCTGGAGACCCCATCTCCACAAGGATATAGACATGATGGAGGCAGTCCAGAGGAGAGCAACTAAAATGGTGCAGGGTCTGCACCGAAAGCCATATGAAGAGAGACTAAAGAAGCTTAATATACATACCCTCAAGGAAAGGAGGGAGAGGGGAGACATGATAGAAACATTTAAGTACCTCAAGGGAAAAAACAAAGTCTTAGAGGGTAGCATCCTTCAGAAAAAGAGACGTGCACGAACAAGGGGGCACAGTTTGAAGACAGATGGGGGACAACTCAGGGGCAATGTGAGGAATTATTTTTTCACAGAGACGGGGGTGGTGGACACATGGAACGGCCTTCCTGAGGAGGTTGTGGGGTCAAAAACAGTGGGGGAATTCAAGAACACATGGGACAGACATAAGGTAATTATAGTGAGGGGTAGGAGGAAAAAGGCTGTTGGTTAACTAGGATCTGCAGCTTATCCAGTAGGTAGGGAAATGAGCAGACTGGGTGGGCCAAGTGGTCCTTATCTGCCATTAAAGTCCATGTTTCTATGTGTCTATGTTAAGTTGAAGGGAACTTGCAAGGAAAGATGATATTTCCCTCTTGATTGTGCCTATAGTATCATTCTTTGTTGTTTCTCAGCCGAAAACTGAGACTGTGTTGCATTCCCACTCTTCTAGCTGGTTTGCTTCATAATTTTTTATTGTTTTAATGATTTTATCTAAGTCTCTCCTATTAGAATTTTCACTTCACCTCTTGTCTTCCTTAACCTTCTCACTTTCTTTTATAGACTCTTGTATACCCTTGTTATATGCTGTTTAGTTTCACTTTGTGTATTATGATAAACAGGGATGATCTGTGAGGGCGTTATTATGATATTCCATTATATCATAGTTTGTTCCTTTTTCCAAATTTCCCATGCCAGCCTCTTTGACTGTGTATATAATAAACCACAGTCATCAAATCAGACATTTCAGGGCCCTGTCATGAAGACTTCCCTTCCATCATTAGCAGATAAATGGAAGAGATGAGTCATCCACCAGTTATGTAATTTCTCACTGGTTTCTATATATAATTTTTGTATGCCATAAATCTCTATTAAATATTCAACCTTTTCAGTATCTTTATTGTTTGGAGGTTCAACTGATGTACTACCTGGGATATTTCCATCAAATTTCCCTCCCACGGTGAGTCTAATAGGTGTATCATAAGGGTGGTCTCGACCTCCCTTCCCACATATCCCATTTCCTATTTATCTCCTAAGAGTACATCAGATCTCTCCTTTACAATAGTTGCCATTTCTTTTGTGGATGCTTTGTGTTGGTTTTCTGCCAAGTTACTCCTCTTCAGTTCAACTTCCTCTTTCCTAAAACCCTTTGCATTTTTATTTGTAGGGCTTGAGGGTTCCTTCCTTTTTACTGTAGTAACAAGGTTTAGTTTCTTATCCATCTTACTTTCTCTTTTTAGCCTTTCTTCTCTTTTCTTTTTGGGCTGTGATTTACTTCTGTGGGTTCCTGTAGCATTCACAGATCATGTCTTTATGGAAAGGGGGAGGAAGATTGACCTGAGTTGCCTTATTTTGCATTAAGGTTAGGTCTTTCTCTCCTGTTCCACTTGTATGGATATTGAGCCATTACAGCTTGGATTTTGCTGTAATAGTCTATCTAAAATAATTCTGTTATGGAAGACATTAGTTCTTAAATTAGATATTTCTTCCATAATTACTGACTAGTTTTCTAGTATAACAATATCTGAATAATACAGATTTTTAATAATTTCAAGCATTTGCTTAGAAATAGAAGAACAGACAGTAAAGTCCCCCTTATCCATGAAATATTCCACATTGTATTCAATATTTTGTCTAATATTCTTTTTTTTTCATTTGCTGATTGCATTTTATCCAAGTTATCTGTACTTTGAAATGTAGTAGCAGCCTTGCTGTCTAACTCAAATCTGTTCCTTATCTTATCCATAACATTTCCCTCACCTTGTAAAGAATCCAGTTTTTTAAACCATCTATGGTGTTATTTAATTTCTGCAATATAGAGGCCAACTCCACTTGCACTGTGGTCCTCTGATCTTTCTGGTCCTTACGTTCCTTTAGGTCTCCCTCCTTAATAATGGTGGGAGATCTTGATATTGTAAGGTTAAATTGTGGTGGACATTTTTTGGATCAGTGCTATTACTACATGGTGAAAATATTAAGAGGGTAAAAACCCCTGTTTCATTTAAAGATCCATCAAAAAGGATCATGTGATGCCTTCCATGTAGACAGATGCTTCTAAAACCCGCTGTCACCTCAAGGCTATCAAATTCAGTGAAAACCTAACTTTTAGAGCTCACTAATCAACTCATTTTGGTTCCACTGTCTGCTGAAAGCCCTAGGACTTCTCCAGAGTTACAATCAACTCAAGGAATGGTGAATAAATTGGAGAAATAGAGGCCGAGATGAAACAAGCCCTCCCTGCATGCACGCCACCTGCAACCCCAGACAAGCAGTCTAAGTGGCCTAAGACTCAGAACGCTGCTTTAGGCAAATCATCGCAGGCTTCGATCACCCCTACACTTCTCTCCAAGGAAACATTTCTGGCAGAACTGGCTCTGCTAAAGACAGCATTTCAAGATTTTGCTTCAGATTTAAAATTCATCAAAGAAGAGCTAAAAGACACCAACCAGGCAGTCGCAGATGTATCAGCGCGCACATCCTCTCTTGAAAAATGGCAATCCAGGATGGAACCTGACATATCTTCCATGCAGCAATAACTCAGCAAGCCGAAGCTGAAACTGGAGGATCTGGAAGGCCAAAATAGGTGTAATAACTTGGTTATTTTTGGATCTCCAGAGGAAGCTGAAGGACACTCGCCAGTGATTTTTGTGCAGAAGTCATTTCTAAAGATCGCCAGTCCCCCACTTCATTCTGCCTCATACGTAGTGGAAAGGGCCCACAGATCCTTAAGACCTAGGCCACCTCCTGGATCAAAGCCCAGGCCATTTATCCTATGTCTACTTAGTTACCTGGACCATCAACATGTACTGGCCACAGTTAGGGATTTACAGGAGATTAAGTGGGAACATGCAGACCTTAGGGTTTCACAGGACCTCCCAGTAGCCACACACCAGAAGCGAGCTGAGTATCACCCTAGCACCACTAAATTAATTGCTGCCAGTATTAAATTCTGGATGCTATACCCGGCCAGACTGTCCATATTGCATCAGGGTAGCTGGAAATCCTTTGACAATGCTGACCAAGCTGCCCGAGATCTAGCAATCTTGTTTCCGGACTTGTTCAATCAATGCTGATCTCTTACATCCAATTGGTAAGAAGAATGGAATTTAAAGTGGTTTTGAGGCAGTCTTTAATTGGGCTCCTAGTGTTGACTAACTGGGTTATCAAGTACTGATGTGAAGACACAGTCCACTCTGCATGCAGTGGACATTTTTTCTTTGGGTTTACTCCTTAAGTTATTAGTGTTGCTTCAACCGAGAGCTCACAGCTCTCTTTCGTGAAAATGATCCTGGATAGTGCTCATTTTGTTTCCACCTTTTCGATCCTTGGTTGATTTTTCAGATGCTGATAAGCCTACTTGCCCCAAGGTGTTTCCCTGCTTCTCAAGCGATAGCCATCCTCTCGAACTCTAGCATGCACCCTCATAAGTGTGCGAACAGAGGAGCCACTCGAAGGTGCACATGCTTACAGTTCTGCTGCTCGATTGCGTGAACTTTTGTCTACAAGCACAGCGAGGGGTAGTAAATAACCAGTCAACTATGTTTTTTTATGTAGCCCCCAACAAGCATTGTTCATTTTGATCTCTGTCAGTAACGTCGGGATTTTAACATTAAAGTCATGTAAATCGGTTATGCTGCGGTTTGACTCATATGTGGACCTAACAATGGTGACTTTGAATATTATATTTTCATTACCAGGGCTTCTTTGTTGTTTTCTTTTTAACTCAAATTAATGACAATAGCTTAAACAGATCAAAATGCCTTTTTTATTTTGTTATCCCAGCATATTAGTAATTAAGGCATTTTTTTTTTAAGAATTGTCTAGTATATTCTTGTAAAACAGTGGCCCCCCCTCTTTTTTTTCTTTTTGAGGTTAAGGTTATAGTGTTGGACAGGGTTTGCCACTGAACATAACTTTATCTAGGGGCTCTTCTCTGTATTATTATCATATATAGTCCAGATGTATTTCCACTGAAAGCATATAAAAAATTTGAGTTTAATTAGTGTTTTAGGTGGCTAGTAGCCACTTAGTGTTACATACATAGTACATTTCCAGTTCAATTTTGTTAGGTAGGAACTACATATAGTTACTACATCTATTCTTTGAATGTTATTAAATGTTTTTTTTGTAATTTATAAAACATACTTCAATCACTGGCTTGGGGTGAGCAGGGAAGAGCAGGACTGTCTAGTTTTTGGAAGCAGTCATGAGTCAGACATTGAGTTTTGATCTTTCCACATTAGAGTCCCAGTTTGTTTTTTTTTCTTATATTAATAGTTAAATGTAGACTGGGGAGATCAAAGGAGTACTTCCAGAGAATTGGTAGTCGGAGCTTAAGCATATTGGGATGGGGGATGGGGAGGTAGAATAATAACACAGGGGATGTCTGCCACTGGGTTGGGTTTAGTTTTTGTTAAATTAGATGTTTTGATCTGGTGTTCTCCTGATAAGACATATTTCACTTTTATAGGTCTAAGTTTCATTTATGGTGGGTCTTAAATACTGTTCCTGGAATATAAAAGGGGCACAGACCCCGGCTAAGAGAACCAAAATTCTACTCCACTCCACTCCACCTTAAAAACCTGCAAATAGATGTAGCCTTTCTATAAGAGACACACCTGTTACCCAATCAAATAAATTACTTACAGAGAAACTGGGTGGGTCAGGTATTTGGCTTTGGTATTGACTCCCATAAAAGAGGTACAGTTATCCTTATATCCCGGAGAGTCCCTTTCCAGCTCATCCATCAAATTGCTGACCCAGGAGGCTGATATGTGATTTTTAGGGCCCTTTTGGGTCATTCAGAATTAATATTAGGATCCATTTATGGACTGAACAGCGATGACCCAGAATTTTTTCCCAGCCTTATGACCCCTGGACTACATTTCTAATAATTTTGGGGGGAGATTGGAACCTGGTCTTGTCTAACCAACTAGATAGATCTGGCCAGATAAGGCAAAAACCCTCACCAGGACAAAAAGCACTATACTGTATGAGCTAATGCACTCCCTTTGTCTCACAGACCCTTGGAGGCGTTATTTATTTATTTATTTCAATCTAGGATTACAATACCTTTGAGTCAAGGCTCTTTTACAAAGGTTCCATGTCAGCGAGTGCAACAGTCATCATTTTTAGTTACAAACATATAGTCATTGACTTACAGACATGTAATAACCAGTACAAAGACTTGAGCTATGAGCAAGACAAGGGAAGGAGGGGTGGGTGGTGGGGGAAGTGAGGGTAGGAGATCGAGGTGGGAAGGAGGTGCAAGGGGTAAGGGGGAGTATGGAGGCAGTTGGGGCGGGGGCAGGAGTGGAGATACGGTGGGGAGGTGGGCGAGGGCAGGAGACAGTGCAGCCAGGGGGCCTTGTCAAGGGAATATGACAGGTAACATGCTAGGGGTGCAAAGACTGATTGTAAGTGCTGGGTGCTGGGTGCTGGGACATTTGCAGTGGGAATGGTGGAAATGTTAAGATGGGCAATCGCAGGATACAAGCAGTGAGAGGCGCAGCTTTTGCATCCAGACAGTAAGGAATTTTCACTTCATTCCCTTCCTCATCACTCCTTTTCCCGTCTAGATTATTTTTTCATCTCAATAGACCACTTTCCGGGTGTCTCCCTGGCATACTATTCCTCTAAGGTCATTTCAGACCACCATATTGCCCATCTCCTCCTTGATGTTTCTCCTAGTATACATAGAGACAAATTCTGGAAATTAAACAACCAACTTCTGAAATCTGATGAACAAATACAACTCCTGAAAACTTTCATTTCTAATTTTATGGATTTTAATGTCCCATCAATGCCTAAAAAAGATTTTCTATGGGGGTCTCTGAAATGTGCACTGAGGGGTGAATTGATTCGTCTGGCGACTAAGCGTAAAAAGCCGAGAGCTGCAGTCCTCTCCACAATCCTGGCCCAGGCAGAAGAACAAAAATGTCACCTTCTACCCTCCACTCCAATAGAAGACTGGGTAAAAGTAGACTCTCTCTGTGCACAATACAATCAAATATTAGCTGAAAATGCCAAATTCTTAATGCTTCAGTCCAAAATCTCTCACTTTGACCAAGGGGAAAGGGCTGGGAGGCTTATGGCCCTTCGTCTTCATACCCAAATGGCTGATAAGATAGTCATCTCTATCTACTGTATTTTGGGGGACCTACTTACTGCCCCTCCAGATATTGTGAATGCATTCCAAGAATATTACTGGCATCTATATTCAGCCTCGGCTCATTACTCTTTGCTCCAATAATTTGACAACTTTCTCCAAGATATTGATCTCCCAGTGTTATCAGACTCACAGATCAATATCCTGAAAGCTTCCATTACCTTATCAGAAGTTTGTGAAACCATAGAATCCCTGTCACGGGATAAATTGCCTGACCCAGATGGATTCACAACAAATTTTTATCAAGCATTTAAAGAAATGATTGCTCCCATTCTCCTAGATACTTTTCAATATATCTTTAAAAAAGGTATATCCGACACCTCCTGACTCAGACCATCATAATTGTTTTTCCTCAACCTGACTTAAATCCTCTCTTTATTCCCAACTATAGACCAATTTCTCTAATTAATGTGGATCTTAAGATCCTTGCCAAAATACTTTTATCTAGACTAGGTCAGGTCTTGGAATCTCTTATTAGTATAGAACAGGTTGGGTTTGTTAAAGGGAGATTATCATCTGATCACCTTAGAAAAGTAGCCTACCTTTCTCCTGAATCCAGGGATCTTACTACATCTGCCACTCTTGTTTCCCTGGATGCAGAAAAGGCATTTGATAGAGTTTCTTGGGATTATCTCTTTTTGTTATTGTCCAGTTAACATATCCCACAAGAATTTATACAATGGGTTAAAATTTTGTATACATTACCAACAAGTTCTCTCTACACCCTTTACTTTATCCCTGGGTACCCGACAAGGATGCCCCCTCTCTCCTTTCCTTTTCAACTTGTATCTGGAACCACTTATTAGGAAAATTAAAAACTCTGCTCTGGTATCTGGGATACTAATTAGTCATACGGAATATAAATTATTGGCTTATACACACGATTTACTCCTGCATATCACCAATCTTACCCGATCCCTCTCGGCAATCTTTCAAATTGTATCGCAGTTTGAGGCAATTTCGAAATACAAGCTAAACATGGGAAAAAAGGAAGTTTTCCCCCTTAACAAATTTACACTGAGGAGTGACATTGAACATTTGGGCCTACGCTGGAATACTGAAAAATTCAAGTACCTAGGAGTCCTCCTGCACCCCACTCCCCACATTATGAAAAAACTCAATTTAGATGTTATAAATAAGATCTTAACAGATGATTTCAAGTGATGGTCAAAATTACCTATTTCTCTATGGGGCGTATGAGCATAATAAAAATGAATGTACTACCTCAGATTTTATACCCTTTACAAATGTTCAATGGGGCCCTCCCGCTATCGTGGTTTTCGCAGATGCATAGAATCATTAGTAACTTTATATGGCAAGGGAAAAAAGTTAGGTGAAAATATCTTAAACTTACACATCAGAAAACTGACCAAGGTCTTCAAGCCCTTAACTTTTATATATATTATCTAGCTATTCATCTGGCAAGAATCAGATTCTGGTTACAATCCTCAGAAGCTATCCTATAATCCACTTATTGTCCCTCCTGGGTCAGAATTAAACATGCTCTATGTTTGGAAAATGGCATTGACCCTAAGACTCTTCCTTTTATTACTAGAAAGAATCTCCCTAAATCTTTACAGGACACACCATTATATGCCCTACTTCACACTCAACATCAGTTAAATAATTTCCTTAGAATAGATGCATACAGAGATATTACCCAACCCCTGTTCTCTAATCCCAACCTCTTAATTTCAGGGAAGATAAGCTAACCCCACCTCTTTTGGGCAGATATTGGGAGTGAAATGTGTAGACCACTTGGTCCGAGATCAAAAACTGCTCTCCGTCAAGGAGGCCAGATTCATTTTTAAATGGCCTAAGAATCAAGTGTTTAAATTCTTTCACAAATATACCACTTATCAGTGTCTCATTTTGGCTCAGGAGGTTGGAATAGCCCCCTAATGTCTACTTTACTCCCATATATCAAATCCACCCCTACATCTCACATCATTTCCTATTCATATAAATTCCTCCTAAAAAAATTGCTACCCTAGAAGGTCAGAGGTTCTATTAGTGGGATAATATTTTACCATCGAATTCCCCTTCTAGGACTTGGTCCAACATCTGGAAACATCTATATAAGTATATTAAGTGGGACAGGTACAGACTCATGCAATATTACATTAACCACAATTTTTATTACGCAGTATTTAAACTTCAGCAAATGGGAGTATTACCTTCCACCCAATGTCCAAAGTGTCAGTAGTCACCTGCTGATTTATTCCATATGCTATGGTCCTGTGACAAAATTATCTCCTTCTGGCTGGATATTCAAAATCATCTTAACCCTTTACTCACTTTAGCTGACAAATTCAATCCTGAAATTTGTATTCTGGGTGATTATATGCAGGTACAAGGGTCTCAACAGAGAGCCCATATGGCTTGAATTACAACCTGTGCTAAAAAAGTAATACTAAGGCATTGGTTGGACTCATCTATACCCTCTTTACTTGGAATGGTTCAAGGAAATCAGTTCATAATTGCAGGAACCACGAATAGATTGGGGAGATATCGACAAAGATGGGAATCACTGCACACTCTTATATCGACACAATAGACCCTCTCCATACTTACCTTTACTGGCTTTTTTCATGAGGGTTACACCCCACATGGGATAACCCCCAAGCCAGTATTTCATAATCACATTTTCATAAAGGTTCTTAACAAAACCATGTGGCAGACTGGGTTGTGGGAGGAGGAGGATATGGGGGGTTGGGATGCAGACAACTTAATCATATTACAGGTTTTTATGTACAGAAACTTGTCACTGAATGCTATAACTTATGTAATTGATTATTATCAGTTGCTTTTTCTCCCAACATTGTCATGTTGTCTGTATTGATTGCTGTTATATATCTAAAATTAATAAAGTTTATTAAATTAAAAAAAAGATCCATTGAAACACTCATAAGTCCTAGATGATTCTGGATAACCTGTGATTTCAAAGGAGGCCAGAGAGTTATTAGAACCACATGTATCCATGCATAAGCTCCCAACAAGATACCCTCTGGAGTATGGATGGAGGTATAAGTATTATTAGCATTTGATGTTTTTAATTCATCTGTATTTTCTGTCTGACTCCCATTCCCCTCACTCTCCTGTAACTGTGGTTCAGTTTGGAAGTTGGGGGTGGAGAGGTGCACTGGTTTAACATTTTCTCTCCAAATTTCTGCAATTTTCAATTGTTTGTTCTCTTTAATTTCCTTCAAATCTACCCTTTGTTCTTTTTTACTCACATTTTTATTTTTAGTTATATTTGCTCTTTTGCCTGAGCTGCCTTTTTTAGTCCTATCTGCAATTGTGGTGGATGCCTTTTCCTCAGTTTCCCATGGTGCAATTTCTCCCACTTTCAGTCACAATCATCCTGTTATATCTAATATGGTTCAATGTCCGCTAGAAAATATCTTATTTTCCAGACAGATTTAATTAATAAATCTTCTACTAATACTACTAAAAGAAGTATAAATACTAGCTATTTCACAATACAACAAGATGTAAACTAGTACAGTAAATGTGAAAATCCAAAGTGCAAGTACCAATGCTAATGCTAATGCTTAATATCTTCACACAACAAATAAGTGGATAAATAACAATACAGGTTAATTGTTAAGGTTATTTAAGCAGTAGGTTCTGCATTTGGTGTAGTTCAATTGGGCACATACTGTAAATCAGATGATGTAACACTTCTCCTTAAATCTTTAAACTTAACTGGTTTAAATGCTAAGATGTTCCAACGGTGTTTACTAGTAAATTCAAATTAACTTTTTTCAATAAATCCTGATAAATGAGTCATGTACAATATAGTCCAGCTCTCACCACACCATCCAGCACTAGGCTAGATGTGTTATACTCTTTAAGGATGGCAGTCTTCTAGTCAGTAAATGAGAAGAGTCCCAATAGTCTCTTTGGTCAGGTTCCAAAAGTTCCACTTGGCTACTCAGTCTGTGCACTTTTCTTTATTTATTAGCCCCACTTGTATAGTTATTGATCATCCAAGACGGCCTGTCCAGTTTGGGTCTGATAGTTCCAGGGGTAATACCTATGTATGCAAATATAAATTAAAGAAGTATTTTCTGACAAAAAAAAGCCTAGAATCACTCCAAAAGGGAGTGAAAATGTGCATAGATAGATAGATAGATAGATACTGTATATAAATAAAGTATACATCCAAACCAGGTCTAAGCCAAGTCCAACTAGTATATATTTACATTGATGGTAAACAGTAATCTGTAAACTTTTAACCTGTGTGGTTTTGATTATGCACCAATGCAATTTTTTTATAAATGTCTTAACTAAATGTTCTAACTGAAATCAATCATATAATTATATAATCCGTACAATTCACAGGGGAAAACACAGGCAGAGAAGACAATAAATCTGCGCCAAGGAGTCTGCTCCAAAATCTAAATAAAATTATCAGGATTTCAGAAATGATGGCATTTAAGCCTTTGAGCCTTGAATCTTAATTCTTAATGTCATTTCAGGTATTTTTTTTAAACTGTCCAGAGCACTAAGCACGTTTGCTCCAAACGTAAATTCTGTAGTCATAATATCTTCAATTATACTGTGGGTTTGATCACAAATAAGTTTACATAAAAAAGCAAGAAATGCACATAGGCAATATCTGAGAACCTGTTTAACTTTTTAAAAGGCTAATTACCATTCCTGATCGCACGAGATACAAGGGGATGGTCTGTTCTTCACCATGATAAAATGCAAAAAAGTGCTTTGTGTTATCCATTTAAAAAATATGTGGCTCTCAAATTTCACCCTTCCACACTCTAGCGCTTTGCATGAGAACAGGCCAGGACAGTCAGACACAAGTCCAGCAGTAGGGGTCTAGAAAAAAATATATGCAATTTAATATTTAGTTAGCTTGGTTTCTACCAAACCTAGCAGTTAAGGTGACAGAATACACACTGGTGAGAAAAGCATTTCAAGGGAAAAGGTAGTAGCATTTTCTCACAATAAAGGTGAGTTTACCACGTTTGGAATTTTCAAAACATGCAATGATTTCTTTAATCTTTTCCTTCTCTCTGTTTGTAAAAGGAATCTGCCCCAAAGCCAGATCTGATGTTGCCAAAAGAGTATGAGTACAAACACAAGAGAGGGAAAGCTGCTTTATCGAGATGTTCAGTGCGCAATGTCTCAGTAACAAATGGCAGCATTCAAGTCTAGTATCCACTTGCAAAAGGAGTAGAAATGATCCAACTGAAGCCGAGTACTCTGGTGAATGTAAAATAAGGACAATTTATAAAGTCTATCAATTTATCAATTAAAGGCTCTAGTGTTGGGTAAGTCATTTAAGATAAATGAGACAAGCTCTGGCGTCTCACTAGTCAATTGGCCTCTCCCAATAATAGTCTGATTTAATTTTTATTCAAATGAATTATAGTAAGTTAGAGTAAGTTAGATGGTGTGCCTATAGCCCGTGTGATCAAAAGTTTCAGTCAGGGTTTTTAATCAACCTACCTGGATACTTAAAGCCCAAGGCTATGCTACTGCAGATGGAATATATTAGATACAGAAGATTTTAGAATTTTAAAAAATATAAAACCTCAAAATACACCAATCATACATAATGTAACATCAATAAAATTATCTGAAATATGTGTCCAATGAATTGTAATGCTCTAAAATACTTTTAAAATAAGTTTGGAGCCAGATTCTCTGACCAGTATTTTAACACTCAGTTCAGCCACTCTATTTCACTCTGTTTCAAAAGGAAGATAGGCCCCATCTCGAGTACTGTGTGTAGTACTGGAGGCCACACCTGCACAAGGATATTAACAAAATGGAGGCAGCCCAGAGAAGGGCAACCAAAATGGTGCAGGGACTATCAGAAAACATATGAGGACAGATTAATGGAGCTCAGTATGTATATCCTAGAGCAAAGGAGGGAGAGAGGTGATATGATTGAAACATTCAAACATCTTAGGGCATTAACAAGGTAAAAGAGTCTAACGTGTTTTGATATAAGAAAAATTGCAGGACAAGAGGACATAGCATGAGATTAGAGGGAGTCTGAATAAGGGGTAATGTGAGGAAGTTCTTTTTCACAGAAAGGGTGGTGGATGCATGGAATGGCCTACCACAGGAAGTGTTGGATATGAATACAGTGCAGGGCTTAAAACATGCATGGGATAGGCATAAGGGAGCAATACAGATGAGAACTATAAAAGAACCCCAGAGCAAATGCCCTGAGGCATGGGTTATCCCAGAGGATATTGGACATAGAGTCAAATTTTAAAGAAAGCACAACTGCACATACCCTAATAATGCAAAGAATCATGGGAAACACATGCTAATCACCATGATACAACTTGGACTGGCTCAACTTAACTCAAAATACAGATGAGTATGAATAGATAGGCCATTGATAGAGTAAAGGTCTATGGCACATTCCTAAGGTAGAAAAAATGGGTAGACTGGATGGGCCTTGCAGTCCTTATCTGCAGTCAGCTTCTATGTTTCTGTGAAGAGACCCAAGCAACTGCTTAAACCTGTAATTTTTATAAATGGTTTAAGCAACACAGGTCAGGAGGTGCAATAAGATTTCCTCTTGTATTGTGTTGTGTTGTGTTATGTTGAACAGAGTTTTACCAGAGATTTTCCTAAAATCTTAATCAAACATATATCTACATATATGTGCATTATAAATTTCGATAGCAGTCTAGCATACAGTTTAGCATACAGTCTGCCTCCAGGAAGAATATTCTAGGGAAGTATGCCTGGCAGAGGAATAAACTTAGATTTCGACTTCTGAACAGTAGTGCATTCACATTTCCGCAGGGTTAATCATGGGCTGCCCACCAAGCGGCTCCAGCCACCACCGGACTCCCTGTTTTAGCACTAGGCCCTAGGGACACACATGGTCAGAAGTAAGATTTGAGTGACACAAGAAGGTCCAGAAAGACTGTGTTACACAAGTGACCAGACAAAGCCCAAACAATCTTGAACAATGTGATTGTGGGCTTGTCAAAAATAACGCAATGGTGGCATATCTTTTAATGGTCACTATAATGCCTTAACACCGTCCTGCTTTCAGTGCTTCTCCTCAGTACTGCAGCATGCACATCACACCTTCTCCCTGAATCCTAGGCTACCACAAATGTTATGACTTCTGGTTTGCCTATGTGTCCTGACCTATGCCTCTACCACAGTTGGTGTCAGACAAAGTGGGATTTACTCTGTGAATACTCTACTACAGGAGTTTTATGCATGGGTACTAGACCTGGTACCAGTGAAGCATAGAAGAAATGTATGGATAGTGCAACAGCAAGCCCAGTAATGATTACCAGAAGAATGGCAGCAAAACTAGATACTGGATAAATTGGAACACCAGTACGATTTACTTAAATTGTTTGTGTATTAAATGGTATATTTGGTACACCCGGGTTCAATTTCTTTTTTCTTTTGCAACAGAAATTTCTCATGTTGGATAATTTGGTATCAAAAGTTTGGCATGAAATTAAAGCAGTATACCTATATGAATCTAAGACTTTGCCATCTAGGAAGTTTAATATCTAACGGAAAGGTTCTGACTATATTATGAAAAAAACTGAGCAGACTGGGATTGGCTAATATGGTATTTGCATTCTAATCTTCTAATTTACTGTTTTTTTTTTATGTGTCTAACTTTGAGCAACATTTTTAAATATTGTTTCTTTTTTAACTTCAGATCTCTCCTTTTTTATTGTCATGCCATCTTGATTTCCTTTGTTCAGATTTCGATTAGATTTATTGTTTGACAAAAAATATTGTCTTTACAAAGATAAACACACACATAAATTACAAAAATAAACAATTATTCTAAAATTAAAAAGCTGCACATATCCTTAATGTAAAACAGTTTATTTTTAAGATATACATTCAGACCTACCGTGATTACAATATCCCAAAATGCATAAAGAAACATTCTATTATGGGTTGAATTGATTGGCAAATCTATTGCACAAAACAGAATCATATAAACATATTAAAGTGCAATCTCTGTTTACTATTCCTCCTATTTACCTAGGTATTTCCTACAGATTGTGTGATAATATGTTTCTTTTTCTGATCTATAATTTTACAAAACTTTGCTACATTTTCTAATACTTTAAGGGTATTAGATTTCAATAAATAATTGATCTGATATCCAGGTTCCATATCTAGGGATGCCAATAAGTCCCCAAGATATAACTTTCTCTTGAATTCATATAATTTTATTTATTTAGTTTTTGTTGACTGGGTAAGTGCACTACAACAATCCTGCTTATTTTCAGGCACAACCCAGGGGATGGGGATACAGATGAATGCCAACTGACCTTGAATCAGATTAAGCTGTCGGTATTTTTTTTTGGGGGGGTGGGGCATAATGGGCACAATATCTTCATATGTACTAAATTATCTTCCTCCAACCTGCACTGACAAGTGCTGGTTATAGATTTCCCATAGAATTTTCTTAGGGTCTGGCTATCATAGTATCTGAACCTAAATTTTGTAACCATTCTTCTTTTTCTTGGATCTTTAATTTTATTTAAATATGGCTCTATACTCAATTCCCTTGTTCCATTCTTGGCCAACCAGGAACTAATCTTGCAATTCCTTGTTAAGTCTAAATCTCTTTGTATGTGAATGTCCCTTATTCTGTTTTTAATTGTTATTTCTAGGAGCCTCTTAAGAGTTGTAAGACTTTCCAGTAGGCATCACAACAGCACGTATGGTTTAATTATTATTTCCAAGGTTTTTTAGCTTGGACATAAAAATCCATTCAGTCCCTTCATTATAGTCTCCTCCAAACATGCTCTAGGCAATCTTCCCTCTGTCATGTTATAGACCTTAATCCAGTACACGGCTAATCTCATTTTGAGGTTACATTTTACTGGTAATTGTCTAATCTCAAGTCTGGTCAGTAGGAAGGAAGCCCCTGGAGGTAAACCAAGTAGTCTTTTATAAAACATGTTCATCAGAATCTCTAACACTTCTATGTTATCTTGTCCCCAGAGTTCAGCTCCATAAAGTATCTAACTTCTCATCTGGTCATTAAAGTGCTCTCAAAGAACCCTTAACAAAATGTTCTCCAAATTTATACATAAGTCTTTCAACCGTGGGTATGAAGATCTTGACCCTTTGTACCATCAATCCTTTATGCATACACCACTTTAGATTAAAGGTCGATGTCACTCCTAGGTAACAAAAGTTATTTACTCTATTTTATTGTTGTGGCAAAATAACTTACAATCCCTCCCCTTTCTTTCTTGATACCTGTTACATATTAAATACTTAGGCCTAGATATTCAGAGCAGTTTCACATGGTGCAACTGAGTTACACTAGCGGAAGTATGGAATTGGGTCAAGGAGCCATATTCAGCGGGAGCCATGGTGCAGTGCAAAATCCATTGTGCCAATGCACAACAATAATGTATGTGGTGCAAGTGCAGGGGATGTTGCCATGAATATCCAGTGCAATAGCATATTCAACCATGACGCAAGTGTGGAGTAAATCGAAGTTGCGCCGACCAGACTTGTTCCTATAAAAACAGGGCACAAACGCATAGACAGCAGTTGTGCCAAGAGTAAGAGGGAGAGGGAGAGATAGAGAGAGACAGACAGACAGCCACAAGACTAGACACAGAGGGAGAGGGACAGAGAGGTGACATAGGAGAAGGAGAGAGGGGCAGAGAGAGAGACACACACACACACATACAGACACAAAACCTGTGTACCAGAGTGCCACACAGCCAGCAGCCAACCACCCAGGGGGACAGTGGACAGCAGGAGACATGGATAGTGTACCCTTCCTGATGGAGGTGGTATTGAGGGGTGTGAAGAGGAAGGAGGAACAGCTACATGGCTGATGAAGGGGCCCATCGGTGGTATGTATGACACAGGTGGTACCGTGCCTGCATCACCTTTGAGAACAAGGCACCAGGAGGAAGGAGTGCTGTGTGACTGGACTTCTCTACTGGAACTAAAGAAGTAGAACTCTTGTACTTGGACCTTTAATTTAGGGTAAAAAAAACTAACACACAAAACAAAAAAAATGTTGTGTTTGTCTGAGTTAACTGAACTGAATGGTTATCTGAACAGTTACCTTGGTGTAAATCTCAGGTGATTGAAAGGGCTTGATAGCTGTGCAGTTTAAATTACTTGTAGAAAGATCTAGTAAGTAGGGGAAGTGGCTTAGCTAGAAGGAAGCTAAATTTAAAGACTGTCTTAGAAAGATTCTGTTAGTTACTTGGCAGAAGACACCAGGAGGAAGGAGTGCTGTGTGACTGGACTTCTGTACTGGGAGTATATTGTCCGCCCTTCCACCCAAAGCTAGTTCTACTTTTATAGGCACAGGATTTGACTGACAACAGGAATTTCCTGTTTGGGAGCAGGAAGTGAGTGATCACAGAGCCACCAAAGACCCACCATCCTAGAAGGGCAAGAGTAGCTCTCTGGCCCCCTCTAGCTGCTGAAGGCCTGCCTCTGAGCAAGTAAGGGGTCTACTGAGAAATATAGGATATTCTTGTCACAGAACAGGACAATCAGGAGCTTAAAGGACACAGAGGCAGAAAGTAAGTAGAGAGAGAAGAGAAAGAAAAAAAAGAGGAAAGAGTAAGGATTCCAAACAACAGTTAAGGGGCCAGAAATAAGACAAGATGGGAGTGGTGCAGTGCAGTGGCTGTGGAGCAGCAGTCTTCCGGGAGAGATTCTGGAGGATGCAGTGTTGTCCCATCTGCAGGCACCTCTCTGGGCTGAGGGAGAAGGTTGCTCATCTCCAGGCTGAGTTGGCCAGGATTTGTGGGACCTCCTTCTCCATCCAGGAACCACCAGTGCCACTGCCGTTGCCTCAGAGTTTGCCAAGAAAAAGGAGCGACTGGACCACAGTGGGCTCAGGGAGGGTGAGGGTGGTGGAACAGAGGTGCATCCCTCCAGTTGTACCTCTCCATAATTCCTATGCCATTCTGGCAAAGTGTGGTTCTTCTATGGAGGCACCCACAGTGGAGACCAAGGAGGATGCTGGGAACCTCCACAAAGGAGACCCACAGGAGGGTGGCATGGGACCCCACAGGGGAAGGAAACAACTCCTGGTGGGGGACTCCATTGTTAGGAAGGTAGAACTGGTGGTGGAATGGGAGAGGGAAGTAAGGTGCCTGCCTGGTGCCATGGCTTGTAGGGACAGGGAGTGAATTCTCAGGATTGTCAGAGCAGCTGTACAGGGGAGGGAGCTGGATGTCATTGTCCACCTAGGGACAAATGACCTGGCTAAGAAAGGGATTAGAGCAGTGCAGGAAGAGTTTGTATAATTGGGGAGGGGCCTTAGACAAGTAGGATGACATGGTAACCTTCTCGGAGGTGATGCCCATCTATGGCGTAGGAGAGGCTAGGGTGTTCTGCACCATGGAATTCAACCAGTTGTTGAAAAACTGGTGCAGAGCTCAGGGATTTGGCTTCATTGGGGACTGTGGGTCCGCCTAGAGTGATGAAAGCCTATACTGGCATGATGGGCTGCATCTGTCCAGGAGGGGAACCAGGATCCTAGGTGATGGGTTTAAATGCTTCATTGGCAAGCATTTAAACTAGCCAAGGGGTGAGGCACTGAAAAAGAGCAGGGAAATCCTAGCCTCCCAAAAAAATCATGGTAGTAAGTATGGTAAACACCAACATAGAGGTGGCAATAGGGCGAAGCGCTGGGGTAAATGGGGAAAGTGACAAAGGCAAGAAGGACAGGGATGGGACAAAAAGGAGTAAGGCCATCAGGAAATGGAGGGTAATGAGTACCAATGCCTGTAGTCTAGGCAACAAGCTCCCTGAGCTGGTGGCCTTGATGGAAGAGGGTTGCCTGGACATTGTAGCAGTCACAGAAACATGGTAACATAGAAACGTAGAAACATAGACTTTGACGGCAGATAAGGACCACTTGGCCCACCCAGCCTGCCAATTTCCCTACCTACTGAATAAGCTGCAGATTCTAGTTAACCAACAGCCTATTTCCTGCCACCCCCCACTACAATTGCCTTGTGTCTGTCCTATGCATGTTTGAATTCCCCCACTGTTTTAGCCCCAACAACCTCCCCAGGAAGGCAGTTCCATGCATCCACCACTCTCTCTGTGAAAAAAAGATTTCCTCACATTACCCCTGAGCTGTCCCCCCTCTATCTTTAAATTGTGTCCCCTTGTTCTTACACATCTCTTTTTCAGAAAGATGCTACCCTCCTGGACTTTGTTGATTCCCTTGAGATCCTCGAACGTTTCTATCATGCCCCCCATCCCTCCTTTCATCAAGGGTATACATATTAAGCTCTCTCAGTCTCTCTTCATATGATTTCTGATGCAGACCCTGCACCATTTTAGTTGCCCTCCTCTGGACTGCTTCCATCCTGTCTATGTCCTTGCATAGATGAGGTCTCCAAAACTGCACACAGTACACAGTACACAGAGAACCATGACTGGGATGTTAACATACCAGGGTACATAACCTACAGGAGAGACAGGCAGGAGAGAAGAGGGGGAGGACTAGCTCTCTATGTAAAGGAAGGGATAAAAGCAACTGAACAAAAGAGTAAAGGCTCTATGCATGAAAAAGGGCTACCAAAGTGTGACATTAGTGTCATTTTTTAAACTATATAATATAATGATTATTATAAGCATTTCTTAATGCTTTGACTCACCTTATAAAAATGTAGTGTGGTGTGGGATAACTCCAATTTTGAGGACTGAGAAGAAGCCACCACAAAGTTGCACATGTAACAGGGGACATAAAAGCAGGGCTGCACGTGTAACAGAGGACATAAAAGCAGGGCTGCACGTGTAACAGGGGACATAAAGGCAGGACTGCGCATGTAACAGGGGACATAAAAGCAGGGCTGCACATGTAACAGGGGACAGAAAAGCAGGGCTTCTCATGTAACATGGGACATTAAAGCACCACAGGCACACCACTACCTGTCTGAACACAACATGGAGGCATGCCACCACTCATCTATAGACAACATGGAGGCACACTACCACCCATCTGTAGACAACATGGAGGCACATCACCACCCATCTACAGACAGTATGGAGGCATGCAGCTAAACACCTGATGGAATCTTTCAAAGAAGTTCATCATTAAAGTATGCATTCTTAATCAGGGCATCATCAGTCCATATCACCTGAATAATGGACTGTCCATGTAAACTGAACACAGACAACACCCGAAGAAAACAGTATACTTGGTTTTCACAGTAAGTTTGTTTTTTTTGCTAGGCAAAGTTTTGAAAACCCCACACACATGTATGATATGGCTGACCAATATGGCCCAGAGAATAATGTATCCTAATTAGGGCACCACAACAAGCAGCATGGGGAGAGTGCTTTTTAACATTAGGCTCCACCTCTCCAAAAACAGTGACCGTATGGTTTGTGCTATGATTAACAATATACCCTGCAATGCAACCAGAAAATCCACGAAGGCACAATAATAAACACTTTAAATGTGCAAAAAATAGAATATGCAGGCAGCGCCAGACAAGTTAGCTAATGCAGCAGCATCACCCAAACACCATCTGAATAACAGCACACAAACCAGCCACCCCACCAATATTAGTTGTTGCCTACTTAGGCATACAAGTCATTTGTGCATGAACAGGTAATTGTGTAATGGTGTAGTAAATACATGTGTAATATGCATAACTGTTTTTTGGGGGCGGGGTTGTGGACATAGTCACACACAACATGGCTTTTGCCAAGATCACCAGCCCAGTACAAGCTACCTGTTTGAATACAAAAAGTGCATATTTGGGTTGTTTGGTGATTTTGAAATTGAAACCAAAATAGCAGGTAGGGTTACCATGGTGGTGGTGCACAAGCTAAAAAAATACAAAAAAAAAACAAATTCATTGTGTTCATTTTTTTATTTTCAAATACCAAAGTCCTAATCCACTGTTCAAACAATCACAAATTTGCTAACAAAGCTGTTCTAATTACTAAATAACTTCTTAAGTGAAGACAAAAAAGGAGAAAAACATAATAAGCGCAGTATGAGCCATGCATCATCCCATCTGCCAAAAAGAAAAAAAAAGTAAAATATTGAACCCAGGCATCCACAGGTCTGCCAACAAAATGGCGGCAAGCATTCACTCATCTGGTAACAAAGGAAGCCATGCATCCACACAGCTGCAGACAAAATGAAGGTATGCAGCCATTCGTCTATAAACAAAATGGAGGCATGCATCCACCAATGTGCGAATCAAAATCGAGGCAATCATACACAAATCTGCAAACAAAATGGAGGCATGCATCCACCCATCTGAAAATCAAAATGGAGGCAATCATACACAAATCTGAGAACAAAATGAAGACATGCATCCACCCGTCTGCAAACAAAATGAAAGGAAGCATACACCCACCTGCAAGCAAAATGGAGACACATATCTAGCCATCTGCAAACAAAATGGAAAAATGGAAGCATGCTTCCAGATGTCTGCCAACCAAAAATGGAGGCACACCGCAAAACATACCACAGGGACTCCGTTAAAAACTGTCATCAGACCTAATACACACAGACGAAATAGTACACCCCCCCACGAAAAAATAAAAAAAATTATCGGTGACCACATGGTTTGGTACCCAAATTAACAAAAAAATGCTGTGGGTGCCCTGTGATGCACAATGACAAAACAGAAGTGATGCACCCCACTAATAAATAAGCCAGTAACAAACACATTATGCAGTGCAATAGCCCATCACAACCAATGTCAAGATTATGCCAGGTAAACCTACCACTTCACCTAAATTTGTGGTTGCCACCAGCCCAATGGCATGGAGGGCTGAGGCATCTGTGCTTTACCTACTACCACACTGGTGATCAGCCAGCGTGCCATGGGCAGAAGTGTGCACTGCATGGCCATTGCCAACATTGCATGCTCTACCCAGGGGGAAACACAGGACAAGGAAAAATGAGGTCCCAGATCTTGCAGGATGATGACAGCCACCTGCCACAGCAGGCCCCAACTCTGAATGGCACCCCACAGAATCTGAATCCTAGTCAGGGTGAGTTTGAGCAAGGGGGGGCTCCTCGCCGCCCTGCCATGGAGGGTAAACTGTGGGGGAAGAAGAGGCTAGCTGCCTGATGTTGGGGTGTGGTGCTGGGCAGAAGGCTGAAAGATAGATGCCAACAGGTGGGGATCCAAAGGAGAATCAAATAAGATAAAATGAATAAAATTTGTGGTTGCCTAATTTGGGCGCACCAAACTAACATGCACATCTGATCAAGCCACACCTCTCAGTTGTACCGCATCATGAGGAACAGTTCCTCATTTTATTCACAAAAGCCCCTTGTTAAACATTGAGAGGGTTTGTTCAATGTTCAACAACAACATTATAAAGCAAAAATGCATAGCAGTTCATATGAAAAACCAGTATTTTTGGCGGCAGGCATGATCAGTATTTATCTGCTGCAGTGAGGATAGTGATGTAATGAGGGTCACACAGTAGGACAAGAGCTCTTCAGGACAAGACAGTCAATCACAGAAAAGGGCTAGAAATTGCAAGGAATTGTCTTTTAAATCCCCTCATGGCCTGCCCCAATCTCACGCTGATATAAGTGCCCAAATGTTTTTACAAGTGGCTCCCCTGGACCCCTGCTGTCACGTGTGAACATCTGGTGGTGGGGGACAGGAAAGGATCACATGAGCAAAGGGGACAGATTGTGATCATGCTGTGTACTTAAAGAAACAGGGCAATGCACTATAGTACCCTAAACAAATTCAGCAAGTAACCTGGGGACAAACATACAACACAAATCGCATCAAAGTGCAAATTATTACAAAAGTTCAGAGGTAACACGAGGGGGCATTAATGGTTACACGAAAGACTACATCTTTAGGGCCCCCTGGAGGTGGGTGGGAATCAAGGTAGCACAATAAGGAAGTGTGATAAATGAGAGCAGGACACGGAATTAGTTACAAAAATATTTGTATTGCCAGAAAAATCTAGTTAAATGACACTGAGAGACTATTTCACACACATGGGGAGTCATGTCACAAATTAGTAAACAAATTTTCATGCATTTTGACTAATGAAAGTGCATTTTTTTTAATATGGAATCATCTGATTCCATTAATGTTATCTTATGTATCTCTCCACATAAGCTACTTAAAAAGTCTATATCAATGGCTGTATTATAATCAAAATCCTGCATATGTACTGCATTACAAACTTTAGGATCCATTGGGAACCCCTTTTCATGCACGGAGCCTAAACAGGGAGGAGAGGAGAGGAGGCACTGTCGGTCACCTTGGAGACTGGAAAGGGCACCACAATCCACACAGGGGTTGTGTACAGACCCCCATGTCAGGGGGAAGGAATGGACAAGGATATGATGGAAGGCATTCTTAGAATGGTAGTGAAAGGGGAGATACTGTTGATGGGAGACCTGAATATGCCAGATGTTAACTGGAGCACATTTGCTGCAGCCACATCCAAGAGCAGGGCCATTCTCGATGCCCTACAGATGGCAGGCCTCAGACAGCTAGTTTCAGAACCCACTCATGAGGAAGCAATCTTAGACCTCATACTCTCAAATGGGGACAGTGAGAGGATCTCAGATCTAGAAGTGGGTTGCCATCTGGGAACAAGTGACCATCAAACAGTGTGGTTCACTTTAAACTCAGCTACAGAGTCAAGCCATACAAAAGTGAGGGTACTGGACTTCAGGAGGGCTGACTTTGGCAAGATGGGAGAGTGCCTCAGAAAAGCACTAGCAAACAGGCTAGAAGGAGGGGTAGAGCAACAATGGGGAATCATCAAAACTGCCATCACAGAGTGAATGTGAGGCAATGTGAGGAAGTATTTTTTCACAGAGAGGGTAGTGGATGCATGGAACAGCCTTCCTGAGGAGGTTATGGGGTCTAAAACTGCGAGAGAATTCAAGAATGCATGGGACAGACATAAGGCAGTTCTAGTGGGGGTGAGGAAGAAATAGGCTGTTGGTTAACTAGGATCTGCGGCCTATCCTGTAGGTAGGGAAATGGGCAGACTAGGTGGGCCAAGAGGTCCTTGTGTGAAGCACATAAACAAATCAAAATGAAATAAAAAGCCACTATGGTTCTCAAAAGAGGTGGCTGGGAAAGTCAGGGAGAAAAAGATAGCATTCAGGAAGTATAAGGAAACACAGAAGGAGCAGGACAGAGAGCTGTACCAGTTAAGGCAGAAGGAAGCAGGGAGGGAAGTCAGAATAGCAAAGGCCCAAACTGAGGAAAAGATAGCCAACTCGGTTAAGAAGGGGGATAAAACCTTTTATAGGTACATCAGAGAGCGTAGAAAGACAAAGGGAGGGTGAGTGAGGCTGAATAGAATGAATGGTGGGTAGGCAGAGGGGGACATTGAAAAAGCAGGGATACTGAACGAATATTTCTGCTCAGTATTCACAAAAGAGGAGGGAGAAGTGCCTAATCCAATTAACAGAAGCACTCTTGATAAGGGGGTTGATCCCAGCCCTTTCACAGAAGAAAGGGTTCTGCAAGAACTCCTAAAACTGAAGGTGGACAAAGCAATGGGGCCTGATGGAATTCACCCCAGAATTCTAAAAGAATTAAGGAGGGGACTAGCAAAACCACTGACTACTCTTTTTAATAAATCATGGGAGGATGGTGTGGTACCCAAGGACTGGAGGAAGGCGGATGTGATTTCCCTTCACAAAAGTGGGACCAAGACAGAGGCAGGAAACTACAGACCTTGTCAGTTTGACCTCTGTGGTAGGGAAAGTGATGGAGTCACTTCTGAAGGAAAGAATTGTTGAGTCCCTTGAGGCCAGTTGGGCACGGGACCCAAGGCAGCATGGGTTCACAGTGGGAAGGTCATGTCAGACAGATCTAATAGATTTCTTTGACTGGGTGACCAAGTAGTAGACCAGGGAGGCTGTGGACATGGTCTACCTAGACTTTAGCAAGGCATTTGACACAGTCCCACACAAAAGATTAATAGTCAAATTAACCAGCCTGGGAGTGGGTCCCAGGGTGGTAGCGCCTGCAAAACATTGGCTGCACAACAGGACACAGAAGGTAATTGTAAATAGAGTCCACTCTGGAAGAAAGAGGGTTACTAGTGGGTACTGCAGGGTTCAGTACTGGGTCCAGTCCTTTTTAATGTCTTTATAAGTGACATTGCAGAGGGACTGGAAGGAAAAGTATGCCTCTTTGCAGATGACACAAAGATCTGCAACAGGGTTGATACACAAGGAGGCATGGAAAAGATGGGAAGGGACTTGGCAAGGTTGGAGGAATGGTCAGAAGTATGGCAGCTAGGATTCAATACAAAGAAGTGCGAAGTAATGCACCTGGGAAACAAGAACCCAGGGGAAGATTACACAATGGGGGGGAGGTAATAACAACAACAAAAAAAGAAAGGGACCTGGGGGTAATCATATCAGAAGACCTTAAGGTTAGCAAGCAATGTGAGAAGGCAGTAGGGAGGGCTGGGGGGATACTGGGATGCATAGGGAGAGGCAACACCAGCAGAAAACAGGAAGTTGTTATCCCTCTGAACAGACAGTTGGTGAGACCCCTTCTTGAGTACTGCGTCCAGTTCTGGAGACCCCATCTCTGCAAGGACATAGACAGGATAGAGGCAGTCCAGAGGAGGGCAACTAAAATGGTGCAGGGTCTGCAAGAGAAGCCGTACAAGGAGAGACTAAAGGAGCTTAATATGTATACCCTTGAGGAAAGAAGGGAGAGGGAGGACATGATAGAAACTTTTAAGTACCTCAGTGGAATCAACAAAGTCCAAGAGGGTAGCATCTTTCAGAAAAAAGAGATGTGCAAGAACAAGGGGACACAATTTAAAGATGGGGGGATGGTTCCGGGGCAATGTGAGGAAGTATTTTTTCACAGAGAGGGTAGTGGATGTATGGAACAGTCTTCCTGAGGAGGTTATGGGGTCTAAAACTGTGGGAGAATTCAAGGATGCATGGGACAGACATAAGGCAGTTCTAGTGGGGGTGAGGAAGAAATAGGCTGTTGGTTAACTAGGATCTGCGGCCTATCCTGTAGGTAGGGAAATGGGTAGACTAGGTGGGCCAAGAGGTCCTTATCTGCCGTCAAAGTCTATGTTTCTATGTTTCTATGTATTGACACCGAGATCGTGGGCCACTACTGCCTGAACAGGGCCATTCTGAGGCAGCTGTGTGAGCTGTGCAGTGAGAAGATGCAGACACCCACCAGACAGAGCCACTCCATGTCCATGGAGATGAAGGTGACCACCGTCATGTGCCTGCTCACCACGGGCACCTTCCAAAGACCAACAGGGGACACCACAGCCATCACCCAGTCGGCCACGTCCTGCCTCCTCCCACAGTTCCTCAATGCTCTGCTGCCACGTACTTCAGAGTTTGACCATTTCCCCAGCACACAGGTGGAGCATACAGCAATTATTCAGGACTTCCACAGGTTGGCACGCATGTCTGGTGTGATTGAGGAAATTGATTGCACCCATGTGGGCATCTGCATGCCACCTGGCCCTGAGGGACTGGTTTATATAAAAACAGGAAGGGGAGCCTGAGCATCAACTGCCAGGTGGTGTGCGATGACACAGGGCGCATCACCAATGTCTGTGCCACATACCCTGGGAGTGCATATGACACATTCATCTGGCACAGCTCTGCTCTATGCCACAGATTTGAACATGTGGACATCCCAACAGGCCACCTAGTGGGTGAGTATGGCATGAGCAAGGTGCATGGGCAAAGCAGTCCTGGGGATCGGGGAGTGCAGGGAGTGCATGGTGACATGGGTACTAGGGACAGGCAAGGGGCACAACACAGCATAGCAGAGAGCTAACCATGTCATTCTCCACACAGGTGACAATGCATATAAGCTGAGGCTCTGGCTGCTCACCCCCCTACTGGTACCCATCGTCCCCAGCAGAGGAACAGTACAACAAGGCACACACCAGCACATGCAACATCATCGAGCGCGTCTTTGGCATGCTGAAGGCAGACTCCCGTTGCCTAGACAGGTCAGGCGGTGCCCTAAAGTACAGCCCCTCGAAAGCCTGTGGCCTATTCCTGGCCTGCTGCATACTGCACAACTATGTCATTGACCATGGAATAGCTGTCGAGGCTGACGGGGGCAACAGTAGTGGGGACGACGGAGGCAATGGGCTGGAGGGTGGTGGACAGCCACCCCCTGGGTGGAGGGACCCCCAACTGCTGCAGCAGGCATGATGCCACCGCATCACTGTCACACAGGAACACTTTGGTGAACACAGGTAAGTAGTTGGTACACATGTATGGGCCACACAGACATTTACAACACACATGCAGGGACATGCATGGTGAGGGGCATGCACACACAGAGGTGTGATGCGGGGGAGGGGAGTCAGTGACACATACCCACACACAGCGACACACACACACACACACACAGGCATTTGACTGTGGCATGGATCAGAAGCATGGCACTGGTGCACAGGCACAACAGGTGCTAGACTGCGCCTCATCATGCCTATGCCACCCGGTCCAGTGGCCGGGTGCGCACACACATAGGCAGCATGCAGTACTTCACACAGGTGAGCAACCATCTGTATGGTGTGCACACACACCACCCATGAGTGCACAGGGCATCAGCTGCAGCCTGTGGTCAGGACAGCAGGCAGATCAAGGTGACCGCATGGTACCATGGACACCATGGCCATGGGGGCAGCTGCGCTGGGCCAATTGGCAGCCGCAGGCTATGCATCAGCCAGGGGG
Source organism: Neoceratodus forsteri (assembly GCA_016271365.2). Lineage (NCBI taxonomy): Eukaryota > Metazoa > Chordata > Ceratodontiformes > Ceratodontidae > Neoceratodus > Neoceratodus forsteri. Next base: position 390,326,452 of record CM057452.1, read on the forward strand.
GTGTCCTAAAGCCCCCCAGGGGTTGAAACACAGGACCATGACTGTTTCCTAGTGAGGGGGTGCAGACACCCAAACAGGCCCGCTCTGGGTGTGCCTAGGATGCCTACATCTGAGCCCAGCATCAACTGTGTTGGGCCACCCGACGCCAGGTCCATGGGGTGAACAGCACACTGCCGGGGTCTACTGTGCTTGGCCATACCCTGTGGCAGCCAGCAACACAAAGCTGTCTGCAATTGCACTGGCAATGCAATCCAAGGACGCAGTCATGGCCACCTGTATGCATTGCATCCCCTCCAGGATCTGTGCAGTGCCCCTGTCCTGCTGCTCGGCTAACTGGCGCACCTCTGCACACAGTGCACACACCCCAGAGATGAGTAGCATCTGTTGCTGAACAGACGGGTGTGCTCAGCCATACGGTCCGCATCCTGGGACTTCCGGGCTTAATGCCGATCCTCTGGGGGTGACCTGTCATGCTGCACAGAACCCCTCTCTGTGGATGCTGCACAGTGGGGTCTGCAGGGGGAATGGGTATGGCAGGCACATTAGCAGTGGACCCTGTGTCCAGCTGCCCAGTGGCATGCACAGCCTGCTGCCATTTCCCCTCCAGCTGATGTACACTACCCTGCACCTGCACAGCTGCACCACCACCACCACCACAGGGCACATCCATGGCAATGCACACTGCCGCACCTGCAGTGGTGGCAGGCAACTGTGCCACAGCTGGGATAGCGCTGGACGTGGTACCTGACTGTGATGTCAGCAGGGGCAACATGCCCACAATGTAGCCCATGTTGTCCAGGAGGTGCGTGTGGTCATCATTGGAATTGGACCCTGCCCCAATCTGTGTCTCTGCAGATAGGACACCAAGGCTGGCATCCTGCAGGATCATATTCAGGACCTCGTCTGACCCTAGGTCTAGGACAGCCACAGGCACTGTGGTGCTGGACTGCAGCCTGTCAGACCCCTGGATGCTGGTGGATGTAGACAGCTCAGCATCTGGAGCCATCCAGTGTCCACAGGTACCACTGCTGCTGCCAGTGCCCCATCCTCTGCATGGAGGCATGCTGGTGCTGCAAGAGAAGGATGGTGTGTTAGTGATGCTATGCCCACCTGTGCGTCCCCTGTACACTGCCCCTGCATGTGTCCTGCAGCACGGCATGTGCATGGGTATGCACACATGCACATGGCATGCAGGACACACGCATGAACACCAGCATGCCATGCACACACCCTCCAGGCCATCAGCTGTGCATGTCCAACATACGTACTATGCAGCGATGGGCTGACACCCATCTGGAAGCCTTCTTCAGGCACACCCTCTACTGTGGTGTGGTGCATAGTGGCTGCCACCAACTCCTCTGTTGGGATCAGTGTGGGTACATCTGCTGGCCCTCCACCAGTGGCATTATGGGACACCCTGATGGTTGCCACCTTCTCCCTAATGTGCCGCCAGTCAGTCCCGATCTTTTTGCAGTACTCCTGTGCCAACTGCTGGTGGCTGCCGTGCTGGTTCACATAGGATGCCACCTCCATCCATGCAGCAGCGCTGGCCTGTGGTGTGCCTGTGGCACCGCTCAACAGGTCCTTCTTGTTGAGGTAGGCCTCAAAGAGAGCATCAGTCTCACCCTTCATGAAGTTGGGCCTGCGCTTCTGTGCAGGCCCCCTCTCCTTGCCCTCTCTTGTTCCGACATGTGGCCTTCTGTGGACATGGACATCACAGTGTGTGTGAGTGGCAGCATCTCCCTGGTCCGTCCCACCCTGCAGATCTGTCTGCTCCCAGTGTGCTGCTGTGGCATCCACCACTTATCTATCAAGGTTGCAATACTAGTATATGGCCTGTGCTGTTCTGTGGTGCTTATGAGGCACAATGCATGCAAATGAGGTTGTGCACGATGGTAATGATATGCTAATGCACCCCACAGTGCCCCGCATTGGCTGATGAGTTCATTTGCATGCGGTGTCTGGATATTGAGATACTGCACTGTGCACAATGTTACTACACAGGAGCAAGCAGCGGCACAATGCCCATGCACTGCGCTGTCATGGTGTCAATCACACAAGACGCACAAACAGCATGATGTATCAGCACTGCACAAGCTGCGCATGGCTGGCAACATGCACTTCACGTATGATGGCATGTTCCCTATCGTGCACATGCACACTGTGTGCTAAATTACTGACCTCTGACCCCTGGGTCTTTGGCATGACCCTATGACCCCACCTAGCCATGCCCACTGCATATTTCCAGCACTGTGCAATGGGCTGGCACTGCACAGTCTCCCACACATCGCGCACCCGGCACCTGTGGTGGACATGTGCGCCTGCTTCCGTCAGTTTCACCACCAATCCAGAGCAAGTGCAATGGCACAGGGTAGGGACACTGTGCCCATAACTGGTCAGATGTAGAGTTTGCCAACCTGGTGGCCTGTGTGGAGCCCTACAGTCCACAGCTGTTGGGCCAGGTGCCCTTGCAGCAGGCCAGGGGCAGTGTGTCACAGGCAATCACTGTCAGTCTGGAGCAGAGGACAGGGGCACTCAGGACTGCAGAACAGTATAGGCACCGGTACAGTGACATCATGCACAGGGACCCTGACCACCTACGGAGGCTTCAGACAGACACCAGGCATGGTGCAGTGCCACAGCCAGGTAAGTCATCCCATGTTGCATGTCTGCCCTGGTGCTGTACTGTGGTGTTGGCTTTGCTACCTGGCATGCCCTGCAGTGGGGTATACTGTCATATTGTGCATCACAGAGTGGCATTTCCAGCTGCATCCATGCTGGCATGTGGGACATGTTGGGCAGGGGCAAACCCTGTGCACAGAGGGCTGTGGTGGGGGGATGCTGTTGTGGTCGGTTACTGATGTGCACCTGTCTTCTTTCCATTCCCAGGGCCGGAGGACTGCAGGCAGGCCAGGACTGCAGTGGCATGTGACAGGACAGTGCGCTCTGATGGTGGAGGACCTGCACCAGCAGCACCGCACGGGGCAAGTAAGCAATGTCATGGTCCTTCGTACTGTACATGGGGGGTGGCAGTGGGGTGTGGCTGCAGGCATGGCCACCTGTGCCATGTGTCATGGCATCTGTGTGTCCCGCACTCTGCATGGTACATGCCACTGTGGCGCATCCATTGGACATGTGTGCGGCTGTTGGTGGAGTGGGTGTGTGCCCAGATGCCACCATTGTTGCTGTGGTGCTGCCAGTGCAGTGTGCCATGTGACTGTCACTACACAGTCATGTGGCCATAGTGCAGCAGGGACCACCTCTATGCACCATCATGGTGCACTGTGTTACTGGCTGGTGTTGACCCACCCCCTTAAAGGTGGTGATTCTGGGTTCTTCAGGAGTGTGTGGTCCCACTGCCCATTGCACACCGTGGGTGGGCATGGTTCCTTGGGCCACCGCACTGATCACCTATCCTGTCCCTTGCTATAGCTGTCCAGCATCCAGTGCAGAGACCGCAGCACCAGATGCTGAGCTGGCTCATGTAGCATACCTTGCTCGTGGTCTCGAGCATTCTTGAGGTGGTGGTGGCCTTGCAGAGAATGATGGCGGCAGAGGGGAGGGAGTGAATGCTTGCTAGGGTGGCCGGACAGGACTGTCACTAGGGTGGCACCTGTTTTCCCCTTTAGCACCTTCCCCTACAGTCCCCTCTCCCACTGTACAGTCCCTGTGCCCTGTTCCCTTCCCTCACTGTCCCTACTCTTCTCCAGCCCCTGCTGTTTTTGTAAATAGCTGTTTCATATATAAATATTTTCTGACATACCTGCCTGTGTCTGTTTCTGCTTTGTAGGTGGCATGTGGAGCCATGCTGCAGTGGCCCAATGTCTGTCTGTGTTGTGTGCATGAGAGGGGGTGCATATTGTGCTTCCATGGTTCCCTGCTGTGTGCTGTAGTGTGTCCCAGTTTGGTGGTGTCCATTCCCTGGGTTGGTGGCTGTGCATTGGGGTGCCCATGGGGCGGTAATCAGGGGTGTGTGGTGGGAGTGTGAAAGGTGGTGGCATGCGGCCATGGTCACAGGTCTGGTACTGTCCTCACACTGTGTTGGGGTCCTCTGCTTGGCATTGTGTGGGCTGTCCCATGTGGTCTGCCATGCTGCCTGCAATCCAGCCTGTTCAGTGCCCACTGTTTGGGCTCCCTGTGTGCCTGTGTGGTGTGTGTGCTTGGCTGTATGGTCCTGGGTGTGGCCTGCTATGGTTTTGGGGGGCACGGCCAGCAGCCTGCTAGAGGGGGCTCCCTTGGTGGCCTCTATTGGCCATTGGCACCTCCTGTAACCTGCTGTTCATGTCACTGCTGTGTTCTGGGGTCCAGTGTCTGGGTGCCTGTGTGCGCTTTGCTATGCTCTGTTAGTGGCGGCCTCCTGTGGCCTGTCGCTTTGCTTCCATGGCTCTGTCCCTGGGTCTGTCCTATGTGCCCTACCCCCCTCTGTTGATGTGCTGCACTGCTGCCATGGTTGCATTGGAGCATCGCTGTTTGCACCATGGTACACCTCTGTTAGCACCATGGTGCAACTCTGTTTGCACAATTGAGCAACTCTGCGGTATTCAGCCTCATTGCACTGCTACTGTTCAGCCTGCACAACCTCTGAATATGGCTCCAGTTGCACCATGGCACATCAGATTTGCGCAGCGCCAGACTTTGGAACATTTCTGAATATCCAGGCCTTAGTTTTTTCATAATTTATCTCCAAGGAAGCTATTTCACATCCCTTGTAAAATTTGTTAATTTGTTCAGATTTGTAAATGCAACATTTCTTGTGTTTTGTGATTTTGGTTTGTTCCCGATTTAATAAAAATTCCCCTACTCTTGCAAAAAAGTGCCTTGCATTCTGTTACTTCCCCCTAAACAGCACCAGAGACCATAAAAGGGACCTTGGTTTAAAATCTCATCAAAAGGATAGAACACCCTGACAGTACAACACAGCATCCCCCACTAGTGCTGCACTCAGCTGCCAGCTTTTATGATTTTAACCCACTAGAACCCATGACCTTCAGGACCACCTGAGGCAGATGTGCTACCAACAGAGCCATACAGGCTTTGACAGGGAAAACATTATTCTGTGTGGTGAATGCACGCTGAATGTCAATCTGTACTATGCTCATGACCTGCTGCTTGCTGCTCTTTACCTATAGTTAATTAAGCAATAAGGCATGACAAGGTGTGTGTTATCGTAAATAATGTCACTCCTGGGGTGGGTTGAGGCACGAGGTGAAGCCGAGTGCTTCCACCACCCCAGGAGTGACGTTATTACACGATAGCACACACCTTGGAGTGACCTATTGCAACTATACAATGGCTCGATGTTATAGAAAACAAAAAATAAAAAAAAAATGTTTTTACTAGATTTTTAGTGAGGCAGTGTAGAAACACAGAGACACAGAAGTTGATGGCAGATAAGGACCGCAAGGCCCACCCAGTCTGCCCATTTCTTTTTCTACCTTATAAATGTGCCATCGGCTTTTGCTCTGTCAGTGGCCTATCTATTCATACTCATCTGTATTGCTCCCTTATGCCTATCCCATGCCTGTCTGAAGCCCTGCACTGTATTCATAGCCACCACTTCCTGAGGTAGGCCATTCCACGCATCCACCACCCTTTCTGTGAAAAAGAATTTCCTCCCATTCCCCCTTAATCGGCCTCCCTCTAATCTCATGCTGTGTCCTCTTGTCCTGCTATTTTTCTTATATTTAAACATGTTAGACTCTTTCACCTTGTTAATGCCCTGAAGGTGTTTGAAAGTGTCGATCATATAACCTCACTCCCTCCTTTGCTCAAGGGTATACATATTGAGCTCCATTAATCTGTCCTCATATGTCTTCTGATGCAGTCCCTGCACCATTTTGGTTGCCCTTCTCTGGACTGCCTCAATTTGGTTAATGTCCTTGTGAAGGTGTGGCCTTCAGTACTGCACACAGTACTCCAGATGGGGCCTAACCAGTGTCTTGTAAAGAGGGATTATTACTTCCCTCTTACAACTTGTGATACCCCTACTAATATACCCTAACATTCCCCTAGCCTTACCTGCTGCTTTAGAGGTCTGCTTGGATGATTTCAGGTCATCGGCAATGATGATGCCCAAGTCCCTTTTTTCCTTTGTGACTGCCAGCAACTCCCCTCCTAACCTATAGGTGGCTTCAGGGTTTCTCTTCCCTACATGCATGATCTTGCACTTCTTTAGATTAAATCCCAGTTGCCACTCTTCTGACCATTTTGCTAGTTTATCCAGATCTCTTCTCATTCTGCCCACCCCATCTGGATCATACACTCTGTTGCAGATCTTGGAGTCATCTGCAAACAGACAAGTCTTGTCCTCTAGTCCATCTGCAAGGTCACTAATGAAGATATTGAAGAGGACTGGCCCCAGGTCTGATCCCTGAGGTACCCCCACTTGCGACTTGCATCTCTTCTGACTGTATACCATTTACCACCAATCTCTGTTTTCTGCCCATCAAACAGTTTGCCACCCAGTTGACCAACTTCTGACCCACCCTGAGCCTACCCAGCTTATTTATCAATCTTCTATGTGGAACAGTGTTGAAAGCTTTGCTGAAGTCAAGGTAGGTGACATCAACTGCTCCCCCCCTTGGTCCACCACTCTGGTTACCCAGTCAAAGAAATCTATGAGATTAGTTTGACAGGACCTTCTTTTTGTAAACCCCTGCTGTCTTGGATCCTGTGCCCCTATGGATTCCAGGTGTTGCACTATCCTTTCCTTAAGGAGTGCTTCCATAATCTTGCCCACTACTGAGGTAAGACTGATTGGTCTGTAGTTCCCTGCCTCCTCTCTCTGCTACCACTCTTGTGGAGCGGGATCACGTGAGCCCTTCTCCAGTCTTCTGGGACCTCTCCTGTGCTCAGATAATCACTAAACAGTTCTGATAATGGTTCTGCTAGTTCCACCCTTAGCTCCTTAATTACCCTGGGATGTATGCCATCAGGTCCCATTGCCTTATCCACCCTGAGCTTAGTGAGCTCTTGTAGGACCCTTTCTTTTGTGAAGGGAGTAGTGCTCACCTCCCTTCCCCTGTGTCAATGGTGCTGAGCTGTGGGCCCTGCCCTACCTTCTCTTTAGTAAATACTGAGCAAAAGTATCTATTTAGGATAGATGCTTTTACAAGGTCCTCCTCCTTACATGCCTCCTTTTCTCCATTGAGCTTAGCAATACCCCTCTGGACTTTCTCCTTTCACTAATGTATCTATAGAAAGTCTTGTCACCTTCTTTTACTGTTTGTGCTAGTGTTTCCTCAGTTTGGGACTTTGCCTGCCTTACTGTCTTCCCTGCTTCTCTTAGGGCAGTTTAGTATGCCTCCCTATCTTCATCCTGCTGTGTTCCCTTATATTTCCTGAAGGCCAGCCTTTTGGCTTTGACCTTTTCTGCTACTGCATTTGAGAACCAAAGTGGTTTACTTCTTCTGTTGCACTTCCTTTTCTGTCTAACACAATGGGATGTTGCTTCAAGTATTGCTTCTTTAATGCTTGCCCACTTTGCCTGTACCCCCTCACCTGTGTTTCTTTTTGCCAGGGCTAGCTTAACTCTGTTGGCCATCTTATCAAAGTCAGCTCCTCTGAAGTCCCACATTTTTGCCTTGGAATGGGATGATTTAGATGTAGTGGCCAAATTGAACCATACCATGTGATGGTCACTGGCTCCAAGGTAACCTTCTACCTGGAGATCTGTGATCCCTTCCCTGTTAGTCAGTACTAGATCTAGAATAGCTCTGTCTCTTGTGGGTTGTTGTACCAGTTGTTTGAGGCCCTTCCCCTGCAGAGAAACCACCATGTGTCTAGTTCTGGCAGATGTTCCTGCTGGTATTGACCAATCTGTATCCAGCATGTTGAAGTCTCCCATTATCAGAACCTTCCCTTTAGCTGTCATGTTTTGTATATCTTCTAACAGTAATGTGTCTATGTCCTCCCCCTGGTCTGGGGCCTGTAGACAACCCCAGTTCTTATGGCTGTCCCATTTCCTGTTTCCAGGGTGACCCACAGTTCTGGCTTCTTATGTGTATTCTGAATTTCTGTAGCTTTGATATTTTCATTGACATACAGGGCCTCCCCCCTTTTTGCACCTCGGTCTCTTCTGAACAGTACATAGCCAGGTACTGAAGTGTATCTTTGTTTCTGAAGAAGAAAAAAAAAGGATCATAAGAATCATCCAAAAAAATCAATACAGTGATGTTATTGTGTAATAACATCACTGTCTCAGGCACACATTGACCAATCAGAGTCCAGGAAATTTTCTTGCCATTGTATAATTAGTATTATCTTACAGCTAATTTTGTAATTAATGTACCATATCATTAAAGATGATCACTTGCAGTTTTTAAACATTTCTTCCATTGAGGTTACCATTGAATGTACATGCTAGATTCACAATGTAGATGTATTTTAATGGTGTTGCCACATGTTTCTGACGGTAAACTGCATAAAAGGGTACCAAGATACAGGATATTACAGTATTATTTATTACAGAATATTATATTATAGGTATTTTATATTATATATTATATATCATAACATTATTATATTATACTATACTATGTAAAGAATAATGTATGGGATAGTGTGTATAATTAGAGTCTTACACACACCCAAGGTTTGGGATGCTACATAAACTCTGTGGAAGAAATGTTAAGGATTTATATAAGCATTTCACATTGAGGGTGTGTGTAAAATTTGAGTTTTACATACCGCTCCATGTCTTGTAGTATATAACTGCTGGGGAACATGTTTTCACCTCAGCAAGTGTTACTTGAATAGGCAAACAGTGAAGCATGAACCACTCAGTGTCTCACAGCTTTCCCCTTGGGGGCTTGTTGGTAAATGCCACCTTAGCCCCTCGGCTCACATATATTATGGAGAACAGCTGGGGACCATTTGTTGAGAGTGCTGGTTAAATACATTACAAACCTCAACAACCCCCCACCCTCCTCATCCATTCCCCTATTCCTGCACAGCCAGTGGATAGTCAGTCCTAACTATACCAATACATACACTGCAGTACAACTAAGTTCTTGCCTGTATTCGCCTGAAACTAGCTAACAGTGATCAGTGACCCCAAGCAGAACTGATGATCTGTTTTCACAAGTATCTATTGTCACATAAATATCTAATATAGAAACCTTATGCCTAATATTACTCATGGACACCATCAAACCTGACAGAATTGTTGCCTGATAGTGATGTATACTTTATAAGAAATGAACAGGTGTGGAATGGTGAGCCTGCTTATTGATACCTCTAAGCAATCTAGTGTGGAACCGAGTTGTAAGGCCAACATGTACATTTTAAGAATGGAGATACCATATTGAAAACATCAACATTACTGGAGACAAAGCAGCCACTCAGATATATGTGGAATCAGTAAATATATACATAAATTGCACTTGGCAATTAAAACTAAATATCTAGTAAAACTTAGGGCTATCATGATCCATTGGAAAAATAATAAATTTAAAAGTAAAATGAATACTGGAACAAAAAAACAAAACCATTGTACTTGCAACCAGCCACACTTACATGGAGATTACACACTCTATACCTGCTTCAAATACAACTATGTGGGCTTTAGGGGCAGAAAGCACATGTCTTGACGTGCCCCTGCAATTGCCTAGCGGGAGCATGACAACACGCTCACGAGAATTCGCTCTGCTAAAATTGGCTCCCGACAGTTCATCCCCATGTCTATTCGCTCCATTAACAATCTGCTCCTTACAAATACACTCCCTGACCATCATAGTGTCAGCAACAACTGTCGGCAGCACTACTTATGGCCAATACGCTCTGAGCTTCATAGCAATATTTTCTCTTACCTTGCTCCAGACTCATTCTGATTCTCATTCATTGTAGATTTTCAGTTTAGTTTGATGTTTAGTGAATTAAATGAGTGTGTTGTTTTGAGTACTATCTATGCAACGGACGCTGGCAGGAGACTAGGGTAAAAATGCTGCAGCAACTGAGGTCCAGTTAAAATAAACAGCCTTACTGGAAAGACTGCCTTGGGTCATTTTGATGCAGTGAGAGATCACTTAGCCCAGCAACAGTTAAACAAAGGTTTCCTATGCACTGCAGAGACCGTGCCCCCCCCCACCCGAGGGTGCAGAGGGATGGAACAAGTGATTCTCTTCACGGCAAGTATTGGAGACCACTCAGATACAATTTGAGCATCATAGCAATATTTTGGTGCAGAAATAAATAACTAATCAGTAACAGCTGTCGGCAGCACTACTTACGGCTAATACGCTCCCTGACCAACTTAACATTAGAGATGCTGAAATAATTAAACAGCAACAACTCATTCATTGTAGAGTTTCCAGACTGCAGGCAGATGAGTGCTCCTGTAAGCGAATTTGCTACATGTAATGTATGGTCAGGGCATTTTACAGTGGCAGCGCTACTTAAGGCGAATACGCTCCCTGACCAACTTAACATTAGAGATGCCAAAATAATTAAACAGCAACATGTAATGCATAGTCAGGGGATTTTACAGTGGGAGTGGGAGCAAGTTTGATATGGAGAGAGTTTGAATGGGGGTGAGTTCAGCAGGAGCGAGTTGTCATGTACCCTTGCCTAGCAACCATCCAGCATGCAGTGCTCTTAGGATCACTTCCATGATCCTGGCACTGTTTGCTGGCCACCACCCCTCAGCCCAATAAACAAATAAACATCAACTAGTTTTCAGCTCTGTGCAGACCAGAGGGTAGCAGACAGATGCACACACCTTCAGGTAAGCCTGCACTACAGTGCAATAGTAATGACCACATTATTTGAGTTGTACAGTATCATGACATTGACACCAAGCATTTGTCAATGCCAAATGTTTGCTTGCTGATATTAGCATTGAACGTGCAGGAGTCAGACAGATGCAGAATAGGAATGGCAGTGAAGTATTAAACTCATGCTAACCCCACCTCCACACTGCAGAGATGGACAGGCATTGGGGTGTGCCTTTGGGTTGTCTCCCATAATGCTCATGGCATTTCACCTCACCCTATCCTGTAGACACTCACAAGTGTTGAAATGTGCCTTGGGGTGTTTGGCTTCACAGTCACCCCATTTCATAAGAACATATGCTGGAATGGGTACAGTATAGGAGAATGGAGTGAAGTCTGGGATCAAAGAGTCCTAGGCACACCATGATGCCTGGCACTGGCTTCAGGGGTGGGAGTGGAATGGCATGAGCATTATAGCCGGAAATCCAAAGGCACACCCCTGATGCCTGTCAGTCTGTACAGGGTGGGAGGTTATGGTTAGAAAATCTAATGCCTCAGGCATTTGTTGGTATTTGCACTACACATTTTCAACACAGCCTTTTTGTGATCACCACCTCATGAAAGCATTTGGGACCTCTGCTCATGTACAGTGGCACTGTGAGTTTGTTGATGTGTTCCAAATTCTGATTTCCCACAGAGACCATGCCATTCTATGCCAGATGTGCAAAAACACAGATCAGGCAGGATGTGAAGAATGACAGCTATACCATTCATAGGGAAGTGTGAAGAGATGGCAATGTTGAAAATCTGGAGTGAAAATATTAAAAATGCTCGAACTTCCACGCATATGTGGAAACTGTGCAATGCATGTTTGTAACACACTCATTTACTGGAATTATTTCACCAAATTTTCAACATGGGCATTTTGTGCCTCTGTTTATGAACACCATCACTGTGATTTTCTTAATCTATCCTGAACATTGATTTCCCACAGTGACTGCACCATTGTGCACCAGATGTGCAAATACATACTTTGGGCAGTATGTGAAAACTGACAGCTGTACTGTTCATAAGGAGGTGTGAAAAAAGGCCAGTGTTGAAAGTCTGGAGTGAAAATATTACAAATTCGCAAAGTTATGACGATGCGTGGAAATTGAGCAATGTACGCTCGTAACACAGTCATTTTATGGACTTTTGTCACCAGATTTTCAACATAGGCATTTTAGGACCTCTGTGCATGAACATTGTCACTGTGATTTTCTTAATCTGTTCCGAACACTGATTTCCCACAGTGACCGTGCTATTCTGTGCTAGAAGCACGAAAACACATTTTGGCCAGGATGTGAAAAATGACAGCTATACTGTTCATAGGGAGGTGTAAAAAAAAGCCAATGTTGAAAATCTGGAGTGAAAATATTACAAATTTGAGAAGTTAGAAGACTGTGTGGAAACTGCGCAATACACGCACTTAACACAGTCATTTTATGGACTTTTGTCACCAAAATGATTTTCTTAATCTGTCCCGAACACTGCTTTTCCACAGCAACCTCGCTATTCTGCACCGGAAGTACAAAAACACATTTTGGCCAGGATATAAAAAATTACAGCTATACTGTTTATAAGGAGGTTTAAAAAAATGCCAATGTTGAAAATCTGGAGTGAAAATATTACAAATTCGCAAAGTTACAAGTGTTCGTGGAAATTGCACAATTCACACTCGTAACGTTGTCATTTTTTGGAATTTTTTCACCAAATTTGCAACGTAGCCTTTTTAAGAGCCTACCTCATGAAGAGTGACACTGTCTTTTCATTAATCAGTCCTGAAAGGTGATTCCATGCAGTGACCGCGAAATTACCTTTTGGGACTGAATAACACCATGACAGTGACTGAATTCATGAGGCGGTGTCCCAAGAACCCCATGTTGAAAATTTGGTGCCAAAAGTTGAAAAACTGGCCGAAATATCCACATAAGTTGAAAACCCCCATTTATGCCATTATACAGCTTACCGGCATTTCTTCAGTTTGCGGTGGGATTTTAACAGTGCAGGCATGTTCCCAGTTCACCAAAGAGCATCGCGTCAGGCTCTGGAGGTACGTATAGGGTGAGGGAGGTGTGGAGAGGTGGAATGTGCAGAGGGTGGTTGCAGGTTGGGGGAGGGGACAAGAGACTCAATGGGGGACTGCTTTCTTTTTTTTATAGGGTTTAAAAAAAAAAAAAAGACAATGCCGGACTTTTGGCATGCTGGGGTGGGCTCCCAGCATGCCACATAGAAACATAGAAACATAGAATTTAACGGCAGATAAGGGCCGCTTGGCCCACCTAGTCTGCCCATTTCCCTACCTAACAGATAAGCTGCAGATCCTAGTTAACCAACAGCCTACTTCCTCCTATCCCCCACTAGAATTGCCTTATGCCTGTCCCATGCATTCTTGAATTCCCACACTATTTTTGACCCTATGACCTCCTCAAGAAGGCTGTTCCATTCATATACAACCCTCTATGTAAAGAAATACTTCCTCATATTACCTCTGAGCCATCCCCCCTCTATCTTCAAATTGTGCCCCCTTGTTCTTGCATATTTCTTTTTCTGAAAGATGCTACCCTCTTGGACTTTGTTGATTCCCTTGAGGTATTTGAAAGTTTATATCATGTCCCCCCTCTCCCTCCTTTCCTTGAGGCTATACATCTTAAGCTCCTTTAGTCTTTCTTCATATGTCTTCTGGTGCTGACCCTGCACCATTTTGGTTGCCCTCCTCTAGACAGTCTCCACCCTGTCTATGTCTTTGCGGAGATGGGTCATTGGGGCACAGGACCCGAGGCAACATGGATTCACGATGGGAAGGTCGTGTCAGACGAATCTAATAGATTTCTTTGACTGGGTGACCAAAGTAGTAGATCAGGGAGGGGCTGTGGACATGGCCTACCTAGATTTTAGCAAGGCATTTGATACAGTCCCCCACAAAAGATTAATATACAAGATAGCTAGCCTTGGAATGGGTCCCAAGGTGGTAGTCTGGATAAAAAATTGGCTAGACAACAGGACACAAAGGGTAGTAGTAAATGGAGTACACAGTGAAGAAAGGAGGGTTACTAGTGGAGTACCGCAGGGTTCAGTACTGGGACCAGTCCTTTTTAATGTCTTTATAAGTGACATTGCAGAGGAACTGGAAGGAAAAGTATGTCTCTTTGCAGATGACACAAAGATCTGCAACAGGGTTGATACACAGGATGGAGTGGAAAGGATGAGAAGGGACTTGGCAAGGTTGGAGGAATGGTCAAATGTATGGCAGCTCAGATTTAATGCAAAGAAGTGCAAGATAATGCAATGGAAACAAAAACCAGGGGAAGCGTACATAATGGGGGTGAGATACTGACAACAGTAAAAATAGAAAGGGACCTGGGGGTAATTATATCAGATGACCTAAAGGTGGGCAAGCAATGTGAGAAGGCAGTAAGGAAGGCTGGAGGATACTGGGATGCATAGGAAGAGGCATCAATAGTGGAAAACAGGAAGTTGTTATCCTCTGTATAGACAGTTGGTGAGACCCCATCTGGAGTACTGTGTGCAGTTCTGGAGACCCCATCTCCATAAAGACATAGACAGAGTGGAAGCTGTCCAGAGGAGCAACCAAAATGGTGCAGGGTCTGCACCAGAAGACATCTGAAGAAAGACTAAAGGAGCTTAATATGTATACTCTTGAGGAAAGAAGGGAGAGGGGATATGATAGAAACTTTCAAGTACCTCAAGGAATTAACAAAGTCCAAGAGGTAGCATCTTCCAGAAAAGAGATGTGCAAGGACAAGGGGCACAATTTGAAGATAGAGGGGGGACGGCTCAGGGGTAATGTGAGGAAGTATTTTTTCACTGAGAGGGTTGTGGATGCATGGAACAGCCTCCCTGAGGAGGTCGTGGAGTCAAGAACAGTGGGGGACTTCAAGAATGCATGGGACAGGCATAAGGCAGTCCTAGGGGGTGGGTAAGAGGAAGTAAGCTGTTGATTAACTAGGATCTGCAGCTTATCTGTTAGGTAGGAAAATGGGCAGACTAGGTGGGCCAAGCGGTCCTTATCTGCCGTCAAATTCTATGTTTCTATGTTTCTATGGGGTCTCCAGAACTGTACACAGTACTCCAGATGTGGTCTTACCAACTGTCTGCACAGAGGGCCAACAACTTCTTGTTTTCTACTGTTGATGCCTCTCCCTATGCATCCCAGTATCCCCCCAGCCCTTCTTACTGCCTTCTCACATTGCTGGCCCACCTTTAGGTCATCTAATATGACTACTTCCAGGTCCCTTTCCATGTTTCTTGTTGTCAGTATCTCACCCCCCATTGTGTACTCTTGCCCTGGGTTTTTGTTTCCAAGGTGCATTACTTTGCACTTCTTTGCATTGAATCTAAGCTGCTATACATTTGACCATTCCTCCAACCTTGCCAAGTCCCTTTTCATCCTTTCGACCCCACCTTGCGTATCAACCCTGTTGTGGATCTTTGTGCCATCTGCAAAGAGACACACTTTTCCTTCCAGTCTCTCTGCAATGACACTTATAAAGAGATTAAAAAAGACTGGCCCCAGTACTGAACCCTGCGGTACCCCTCTAGTAACCCTCCTTTCTTCGCTGTGGACTCCATTTACTACTACCTGCTGAGTCCTGTTGTCCAGCCAGTGTTTTACCCAGGCTACCACCCTGGGACCCACTCCCAGGCTGGCTAATTTGTTTATTAATCTTTTGTGTGGGACTGTGTCAAATGCTTTGCTAAAGTCTAGGTTGGCCATGTGCACAGCCCCTCCCTGGTCTACTACTTTGGTCACCCAGTCAAAGAAATCAATTAGATTTGTTTGACATGACCTTACTGCTGTGAATCCATGCTGCCTTGGGTCCTGTGCCCCACTGGCCTCTAGGTACTCAACAATTCTTTACTTCAGAAGTGATTCAATCATTTTCCCTACCACTGAGGTCAAACTGACAGGTCTGTAGTTTCCTGCCTCTGTCTTGGTCCCACTTTTGTGAAGGAGAATCACATCCGCCCTTCTCCAGTCCTCAGGTACCACACCATCTTCCCATAATTTATTAAAAAGGGTAGTCAGTGGTGTTACTAGTTTTTCCCTTAGTTCTTTTAGAATTCTGGGGTGAATTCCATCAGGCCCCATTGGTTTATCCACCTTCAGTTTTAAGAGTTCTTTCAGAACCCTTTCTTCTGTGAAAGGACAAATATCGACCCCCTATCCAGAGTGTTTTTATTGACTTGATTAGGTATCTCCCCCTGCTTTTCCATTGTGAATACTAAGCAGAAATATTCATTCAGTATCCCTGCTTTTTCACTGTACTCTCTGCCCAACCACCTTCCTCTTTATTCAGCATCAGTATCCCTGCCTTCATCTTTCTTTGCTCCTTAATGTACCTATAAAAGGTTTTATCCCCCTTCTTAACTGAGTTGGCTATCTTTTCCTCGGTTTGGGCCTTCGCTATTCTAACTGCCTTTGCCGCTTCCTTCTGCTTTAACTGGCACAGTTATCTGTGTTTCCTTATACTTCCTGAATGCTATCTTTTTTTCCCTTACCTTCCCCGTCACTTCCTTTGAGAACCATAGGGTTTTTTTCTTTTGTTTTGATTTGTTTATTTACTTCACACAAAGGCTTGTTGCCTCTGTGATGGCAGTTTTGATGTTTCTCCATTATTACTCCACCCCACCTTATTGCCTGTTTGCTAGTGCCTTTCTGAGGCACTCTCTCTTTTTGACAAAATCAGCCCTCCTGAGGTCCAGTACCTTCACTTTTGTGTGGCTTGACTCTGCAGCTAAGTTTATTGTGAACCACACTGTTTGGTGGTTGCTTGTTCCCAGATGGCTACCCACTTCAAGATCAGAGATCCTCCTCCATCCTGATTTCAGAGAACCAGGTCTAAGGTTGCTCCCTCCTGAGTGGGTTCCAAAACTAGGTGTCTGAGGCATGCCCCCTATAGGGCATCAAGAATGGCCCTGCTCTTGGATATGGCTGCAGCAAAGGTGCTCCAGTTAACATCTGGCATATTCAGGTCCCCCATCAGCAATATCTCCACTTTCTCTGTCATCCCAAGGATGCCTTCTATCATTTTCTTGTCCATTTCCTCCCCCTGAGATGGGGTCTGTATACAACCCCTGAGCGGATTGCGGAGCTATTTCCAGTCTCCAGGGTGACCCACAGTGCCTCCTCTCCTCCCTGTTTATCCTTTAGTTCTGTAGCTTTGATCCCTTCCCTTATATAGAGCCAACTGAATGTTTGATGGAGGGGAGTGGAGCTGATGGGGATTGGACACCCACGTCAGCCATACAGTGTGGGAGGAGCACATGAGCACGCTGGGGTGGGCTTTCAGTGTGCTGCCTGGGTGTTTGCTTGGGGGAGAGGGCTGGAGCCGATGGGTATTGGGCACCTCCATCAGCACATAAAAATTATCTGTGTTTGGGAGGGGAACATAATGCTGGGGGATTGGGTTCCCCAGCAAATTAAATGTATGGGACACTATGCCAACATGGAGTGGGCTCCCCATCGGCTAATGAACTGGGGAGGGGGGCATGCTGACAGGGATTGGGCAGCCTGACATCGGCTTTCATGGGGACTCTGCAGCCCATGGCAAGAGCTGCTGCCATATTAACTGAGATGTTATACCAGGCAAGGCTCCATCCTGCAATGACGGGTCACTCCCTCATTGCAGCAGTGAATTTGTTTCAACTTGGTGGCATGCTTGCTGAACTAGTGTTAGCAACAGTGTTCCACCACATTGGTGAAAGAGGGCCAAACCTCAAAATGCAGTGGGGGCATTGGCCTCCACAGTATCACACCTACAAAATCCCGCTTCTCTCCTAAGCTGTCAGATAATGTTTCTTGCACATGCACGCAAGCAGTGGTGGGCATTTGGGTACATAACTAAGGGCCTTAGATTGTGAAATACCCAACTGAATAAGCCAGAGGTCTGGGGGCCGCCTAGGCCCCCATAAAAATCTCAGATTCTTGATGCTCTGAGATGCAATCTGAGCCTTTTTTCTAGCCAAATATCATCATGAGTACTGAGTAGCAAGTTCCCAGTAATCCTTATGTTTGGCAAGACAAATGCACAAGTGTCTCCAAAAATGAGGTATTTTAAGGCCATGCCCGTGTGTCACATAGGCAATGACTACCATAGCACATGGATATGGTCTAAAATGAGTAGTAGACAGCACCAGACCAGACTATGAAACAATACTTAGACCATGTATGTGTGTGGTAGACTTCCACCATGCACATGCCAGGTCTGACAAAGTACTTCATATATATATTTTTTATTTATAACTACTGTGAGGTGTTTACATTAGCATGTGTTTGATGATGCATGCATTGCACATACTGTCCCAAACACAAAAGGATGGAACTCTCTTGCAGTGTATAGACAACAAAATAAAATTAATGTGAGTAATAATAGTAAATTCCCAATATGCCAGCAATCCTAATTTTTGCAATCCATGTTACAAATCCAGATTAAAGTTTTACAAATGTGAACCAGGTATTATTCAGGACAAATGTCTGCCCTACAGAAATTGAGTCACATTATTGCAATGGAGGCTGAAAAGGTATAAAGACAAGAAAGTAGCAATATCTTTTCATTGCACCTGCAATCTATGCTGCTGTTCTGTGCTCACACTCAAACAGATAGTATGGAAAAAAAATAACAGATTTGTTCAAATGATGCTAAATCTACAGCAACATTCTTCTTTGTTTCATGTCCTTAAACCTGTCAATGACAGCATCGATGGGAATGCTTTTCAGATGACTGCATTCAATATTAATGACAGAGAGGTGCCTCAGTCTTTCATTTGACATTGTGTTTCTCAGTTGAGTTTTGATTATCTTCATTTTACTGAATGAACACGCACAAGATGCCACTGTCACAGGGAGGATATTTAAGTACATGCTGCACTTCATAAAATTGGAATAAGCTTGAGTTAAGCCACTTTCATGAAGGAAATGGCAGATCTGATATGATGCAAGACTTTGAAGCTTTTGTACTTTACATACCAGCTGTGATTCTGAAATGAGAAGCTCTGGATTAATGTCAAGGTAAGTACATGAAATGACCTCGGCAGCAGCTTTTATTTCATCTGTGGTGGAATTATTGAAGTGCTTTGGTGTAAAAACAGATAGAGATTTAATGATGGGCACCTCAGTAAACCGATCATTCAGGGCACTGACAATGGTGTTGACTGTGTCGTAGTAAAAGTCACTTTTAAATTGCTCTTTATTGCTTTGACTGTCTACTACATTCCTTTGCATGTGTCACCTACAATAAGACACACTTAGGTTAATATCTAGGTTGAAGTCACTGTTAAGTGTTTCAGCAAATTTCACTGAAGAAGTATAAATATCTTCAAAGTGTTCATCTGACCTCATTTCTGAAAGGCTATTTTTCAGTAGTCGTACCTGATCTAGTGCATCAGCAGTATGGATAGAGGGAAACTGTAGGCACATGGAAACTGTATTTATTTTGGAAAATATGTTATGAAGTGCAAAAAAAGCAAATAATAAAATCTATCTTTTTCATTTTCAGAATCACAGCTTTTACTTGTGGCTTCAAGGCAGCTGATGAAGCAGCAGTACATTGCTTCATTTCCTCTAGGGTTTGCAAAATGGGAGCGTACAAGTTGTTTAATGCTTCTAGGCTATATGCTCATGCATACCAATGAGTTGTGCACAGAGAGACAAGGTGCTGATGGCCACCAACCTCAGCCTCCAAGTTCATCACTCGTCTCACCTCTTTTAGATGCTCAGTTCTTTTCGGACTATTTGCAAATATTGAATACAAAATCTGAACTTGTGCAAACATGTCACTAGTTATTCTGCAGTTTGCTACTGTGTCAGTTGAACTGAGTGAGAGCTCATTGACCAAGCAGTGAACATGCAAAGCAGTTGGTGAAATCTCTCTAAATCTAGTCTGCACTCCCCTGAATTGGCCTGACATATTTGCTGCCCCATCATACCCCTGACCATACAGTTTCTTTAAATCAAGTTTGCAATAATCTTGAAGAACAGATTTCAGTTTTTCAAAGATTCCTTCCCCCCAGTGGTGCTTGTTAATGGGTAGAAGCCTAGGAAGCTTTCTTCAACTGAGAAATCTGGCAGAAAGTATCTGACAACAAGAGATAACTGCTCTTGCAGAGAGATAACACTAGTTTCATCAACTATAATAGAGTAAACTGGTGACTGTCTTGCATCATGTATAGAAACATAGAAACACAGAAACATAGAATTTGTCGGCAGATAAAGACCACTTGGCCCACCTAGTCTGCCCATTTTCCTACCTAACAGATAAGCTGCAGATCCTAATTAACCAACAGCTTACTTCCTCCTAGCCCCAACTAGGACTGCCTTATGTCTGTCCCATGCATTCTTGAATTATGATCTTATCTGTTATTAGATTGCTAGTTGCATGCAGGATATCATTCTGTAGTGTAGGTGATAGATATTGCTTTCTTGTTTTTATACCTTTGTGTCTTAACTCAGAAATTGTGTGTGAATGTGACTAAAGTAAAGGCTCATATTCAGCAATGAGCTTAACTAAGTCCACAAACTTCCCACCAAAATCTTTGTCAATACTTTCTCTATGGCCCCTCAAAGCATTCTCATGAGATGCAAGATACCAAACAGCCTTTATTATTGGTCGGAGAATCTTTCTATTCTTCTCCTTTTCTTGTTCTGCTTGCTTACACATAACTTATCCACATGTGTACTCTCATTTTGAAACAATCACCACTCTGGTACATTTTCTCTATGCTGACTTGACTTTTCATGTGTAACAATTAACTCAAGAACTTTACAAAAATTTGTAACACCCCCTTGAACCCACTGTGATTTTGTCTTCCCAAAAACCATGCATGTAAAACAGAACATAGAACTTTTGGTAATGCTGTATTCTAACCAGTCTCGCTTAACACGTTTGCCTGTTATTTCATTTATGGTATAGTACCAATCATTGCAAAAAGTTCTAAATTGTTTACCTGAAACATCATATTTCATGGGGTATTTACTTAGTTCAGGTTGCATGGGCCCTGCCTTTACAAATTCTGATCTGAGGGAAGGCAGAATTACTAGTGGTCGATCACCAGGTTCAGTTACAATCTTCAAACTGGCATAACCACTGACACTTAGAATACTATTGAAAACTGTTTCACTATCATCATCATCATCTTCATTTTCGTTATCTGTGTCAGTGGACAGTGGCACTGGGAGCTCATCTGGACTACCAATGTCCTTCATACTTATCTCACTAGTGTCTATGTTCATGTCAGGCTCAAAATATTCTGAAATGGAATCATGTGTGATATTAACAACAAATGAAGACCTGGCAGTGCCAAGGTCCCAGTCCTGTATTTCACTGACATCCTTAACCTGGGAGTTTACAATATTTTCAGGCTTCTCAACACAACAATGAACAATTATTGTGTTGCTACCAGTACTAGCTTTAGAACAAGCAGCTGCAGACATGTCTACAGCTGGTATTATTGACACATCCACTGATGGACAAGGTAGTTCACCTTCACCACAGTAAGGTGTCTCAGAATCTGAAGATTCATTTGAATTTATGCTCTGGTTATTATCACTACATGCTTGTGTTATGGATGTAGTCCCACTTGTACCATGGAAAAAACTAGCAATAGCTGGATGAGATGTATGTAGTTTGTAACAAATAACTTGCCTTGCTTTCAGGAGCTCACTATGCATTTTTAAATTATGCTTGTTTCTGTAATCATTGTCAAATACTGAACCACATTCCAGACACGTAACCTTTCGTCTTTTTGTTTTAGGCATTATGGTTTGCAAAGTTTATATATCTTTGTTGAGAAACATCAAAAAACAATCTCGCTCAGGTCAGCACACAGCTGGAATAAGAAATAAGTACAGGCTCAGAAGTCCGTCACACCTTAGACCAAAAGTTTATATGAGGGAGAAGAATGACAGGCTGCAGCAAGCTAAATGGGTGGCACAACACCGTGTACAGGCTCTGAAGTCCATCACACCTTAGACCGAAAGCTTATATAAGGAAGAAGAATGACAGGCTATAGCAAGCTACAGGCTCAGAAGTCCATCACACCTTAGACCGAAAGCTTATATAAGGAAGAAGAATGACAGGCTGCAGCAAGCTAAATGGGTGGCACAACCCTGTGTATAGGCTCAGAAGTCTGTCACACCTTAGACCAAAAGCTTATATAAGGGAGAAGAATGACAGGCTGCAGCAAGCTAAATGAGTGGCACAACACCATGTACATAGAAACATAGAATTTGATGGCAGATAAGGACCACTTGTGCCGCCTAGTCTGCCCATTTCTCTACCTAACAGATAAGCTGCAGATCCTAGTTAACCAACTGCTTACTTCCTCCTACCCCCCACTAGGACTGCCTTATGTCTGTCCCATGCATTCTTGATTTCCCCCACTGTTCTTGACTCCACGACCTCCTCAGGGAGGCTCTTCCATGCATCCACAACCCTCTCTGTGAAAAAATACTTCCTCACATTACCTCTGAGCCATCCCCCCTCTATCTTCAAATTATGCCCCCTTGTTCTTGCACATCTCTTTTTCTAAAAGATGCCACCCTCTTGGACTTTGTTGATTCCCTTGAGGTACTTGAAAGTTTCTATAATGTCCCCTCTCTCCCTCCTTTCCTCAAGGGTATACATATTAAGCTCATTTAGCCTTTCTTCGTATGTCTTCTGGTTCAGACCCTGCACCATTTTGGTTGCCCTCCTCTGGACAACCTCCACTCTGTCTATGTCTTTGCAGAGATGGGGTCTCCAGAACTGCACACATTACTCCAGATGGGGTCTCACCAACTGTCTGTACAGAGAGATAACAACTTCCTGTTTTCTACTATTAATGCCTCTCCCTATGCATCCCAGTATCCCCCCAGCCTTCCTTACTGCCTTCTCACATTGCTTGCCCACCTTTAGGTCATCTGATGTAATTACCCCCAGGTCCCTTTCCATTTTTACTGTTGTCTGTATCTCACCCCCCATTGCATACTCTTCCCCTGGGTTTTTGTTTCCCAGATGCATTACCTTGCACTTCTTTGCATTGAATCTGAGCTGCCATGCATTTGACCATTCCTCCAACCTTGCCAAGTCCCTTCTCATCCTTTCCACTCTATCAGGTGTATCAACCCTTTTGCAGATCTTTGTGTTGGCTGCAAAGAGACATACTTTTCCTTCCAGTTCCTCTGCAATGTCACTTATAAAGACATTAAAAAGGACCAGTCTCAGTACTGAACCCTGTGGTAGCCCACTAGTAACCCTCCTTTCTTCACTGTGGACTCCATTTACTACTACCTTTTGCGTCCTGTTGTCTAGCCAATTTTTTATCCAGGCTACCACCTTGGGACCCACTCCAAGGCCGGCTAACTTGTGTATTAATCTTTTGTGTGGGACTATATCAAATGCCTTGCTAAAATCTAGGTAGGCCATGTCCACAGCCCCTCCCTGGTCTACTATTTTGGTCACCCAGTCAAAGAAATCTATTAGATTCATCTGACACGACCTTCCCATCATGAATCCATGCTGCCTTGGGTCCTGTGCCCCACTGGCCTCTAGGTACTCAACAGTTCTTTCCTTCAGAAGTGATTCCATCATTTTCCCTACCACTGAGGTCAAACTAACTGGTCTGTAGTTTCCTGCCTCTGTCCTGCTCCCACTTTTGTGAAGAGGAATCACATCCGCCCTCCTCCAGTCCTCAGGTACCACCCCATCCTCAATTGATTTGTTAAAGAGAGTAGTCAACAGTGTCATTAGTTCTACCCTTACTTCTTTTAGAATTCTTCAGTGAATCCCATCAGGCCCCATTGCTTTGTCCACCTTCAATTTTATTAGTTCTTTCAGAACCCTTTCTTCTGTAAATGGACTGGTATCGACCCCCGTCTTCAGAGTGTTTCTCTTGTTTGGTTTAGGCACCTCCCCCTCCTCTTCCTATGTGAATACTGAGCAGAAATATTCATTCAGTATCCATGCTTTTTCATTGTCACACTCTACCTACATTCCCTCCCCTTTATTCAGCCTCAGTATCCCTCCTTTGGGCTTTCTTCGCTCCCTAATGTACCTATAAAAGGTCTTATCCCCTTCTTAACAGAGTTGGCTATCCTTTACTCAGTTTGGGCCTTTACTATTCTGACTGCCTTCCCAGCCTTTTTCTGCTTTAACTGATAAAGTTCTCTGTCCTGCTTCTTCTGTGTTTCCTTATATTTCCTGAATGCTATCCTTTTCTCCTTAACCTTCCCTGCCACCTCTTTTGAGAACCATAGCGTTTTTTTTCCTTTGTTGTGTTTTGTTGATTTGCTTTACATAAAGACTTGTTGCCTCTGTGATGGCTGTTTTGATTACTCCCCATTGTTCCTCCACCCCTCCTTACAGGCTCAGAAGTCCATCACACCTGACCTTAGACTGAAAGATTATATAAGAAAGAAGTTTGACAGGCAGTAGCAAGCTAAATCAGTTGGGGGGGCACAACCACATGTATGTATAGGCTCAAAGGTCCAACTTCATCCCACTTTAGTTAGAGTACAGTGTGATTTTATATCTTCTGTGTGGAAATGGGCTGGCATTAATAATAAAAGTAAGTCAGCACAGATGAGAAAAATAGTCTATACTCTGCTGCCGCACTCTATAATGTAATGTAGACCTTGTCATCTAGGTATCAGAGCCCCCAGCCCAGGCCTGCCAAATCATCAAGCAAAGCAAGCACTGAGTGAGCAACAGTACTGCACTGCAGCAGCAACATTTAGACACTGTTTGTTTTCAAGTGTTCCTATTTTGTTAATTTTTTTTATATACTCATTCAATTCAACTTCTGACACACTGCTGCAGTGCACTGCACAGCTTCAGCGAATCTCTCCCCCAAGTTCAAGTTCAACCACTTCCATTTCCAGCAGTATTAGTTGGCAGTCACTCAGCAGGCAGGTCCTCTTCTCAGCCCTTGCCTCTCAGGAGCCTTTTTCCTCCCCTCCCCCTATCCCTCCCTAGCCTCCCTCGAAGATTACTTTCTTTTAACTAAAAATATCCCTCCATTCATTTCTAGCACGTATTTTGTTTTGGTAGTATTAGACTGAGACTAATACTATCATTCTGTTTTGCTTGGTGTAAAAATACTTGACGTGAAAGCAGTGCCTTCCTTCCAACAAGAGAGTGAGAGAGAGAGAGAGACAGAAGACTGACTCTCCTCTTGAAGAACTAATGCACTACTGTGTAAGAGTGCACGCAAACAGTGCACTGACTGACAACTGGGCCTCAGTCAAGCTGTCAGTGTGTGTACACTTAATTAGATCCAAGATTCATCCTCCCAATTCCCTATTCAACACAAATTCCACTTTGCTAGAATTATTCCAGCACCTGAGCGCCACATAACGTGTGGAGTATAGGAGGGTCCTGGATGTAACCAAGAGCTGCAATATCAATATCATTCAGCATAGCAGGGCAGGGTGGGTATAGCAACAACAACTATGTATTATGCATGCATGTCAAGCATAATATAGTTGTTGTGCTATATAGCCCGCCCTGCTATGCTGAATGATATTGATACTGCAGGCAGCTCTCAGTTACATCTGACCAGGACCCTCCTATACTCCCGCTGCCAAGTGCAGAGTCAACTGTCTGTGACTGTGTCCAGACTCCGAGTACACACACACCATTTCTCCCCAGGCAATGCGAGCCCGGCTTTGGTCTTTCTCTGAAAATTTCAACCAGCCACAGCAACTGATCTCATCACAATAAATACGAGTATATATTCTGATTACTCCTATAGAAGTTGCACTGCAGATCTAAAAGCTGACATTATTTTTCATAATGTTATTCAGCATTTTTTGATAAGAATTTGATTCCGCCTTATTACTGACATTTAGGCTGATGTTCGTTATGATCCTATGCTCTGTTCTCAATCAGCTGTCTAAATGTCTGTAACGTCAGGGATCAAATCCTTATCCAGAAGAAAAAAATCAAAATAATATTATGAATAATAATATCCACTTTTAGATCTGAAATGCAGTGCAATTTGTATGGGAATGATCACAATCTATAATAATGTGTATTGCAACCAGATTGATACAGTGGCTGTATTTTTCAGGAAAAGACCACAGTGTTAACAAAAAAATATAAATAAATAAATGAATAACAATGAAAACTAGCAGCCAGAAGCAATAGTATCAGCTGGTTTTAGTAGGCAGAAAAATCAGTGTCCCAAAAAGTCTTACAACTTTAAAATAAATTGCATATCAACCCCCTACAAATGTTTTATTTTTTATAATAACTGGTGCAAAAATAATAAATATGGTACCTTATGGTCGTGTGTTTAAGTCGGGTAAAGCGGATCAACTTTCGTGGTAATGGAAAAAAATGTTCATTTAATTTATTTAAAAAAACACGTTAGAAGCAATCCTCCAGCTTCAGTGTCTGTTGTTGCATCATCTCGATGGGTCGAGGTCATTACAGTCTGAAGTGAAAGTTCATGCAGCCTAGGGAACCAGTAAGGGGTAATGGGGAAAGTGCATTTTTAGTAGAGCATTTTTCGAGCTAGTAAGTACTTAATTTTCCCCTGTCACTGCTGCAGGCAGCAACTAAACGGTTCTCCATTGTGTGACATTTCAATGTTCACTTTTAATTTAGGATTAGGCATTGAGCTCTGTTTAATTTCTTTTAAAATGGGGTCAGTGATGTGAGTGTGAGTTTATGGTAGGAGAACCATCTCGTGCTGCCTCAGTCTGTTTGATTGGTCTGAACTGCTTTGGGCTTCTTGGTGCGAGACTGTAAAAGTTCTATCAACCCACAGGTTGTTATGAGTTTTTTTCATATCAACCTGTGGGCTGATATGACTTTTTACAGTAATCGAAAATGGGATGATAGCGGGGGTCACCAGTTATTATAGTACATTCACAACTGGTTTTAGTAAGCAGAAAAATCGGTGTCACGAACAGTCTTACAACTTTAAAATAAATGGCTGAGAAACATGAATTTAGTCCTGTTTATTAAGGAAAGGTTGTTCTTAATGCTAGATTTAACGTATTTTGACAGCAGTAGTCCTTGATCCTGGCCACACTTTACCAACATACTGTATGCAACTCAATTAGTGTCAGTTGAATTGCTACACTTGAGTTTAATTATTAACCAAAATGCACGAACAACTGGAATCTACAATATGTGGTTCTGGTAAGAGCAAGCTACCAATGAAGTTTAATAACACAAAACCCAACACTGGCAAATACAGTATAATCCAATTAATTCAGTGTTTGGGGAGGCTTTCTTTACAAACTCAAACTCCCAAAATTACCAGTTGCTGTTAGAACAGGCTTCCTTAACATACATAATGTTTTATTTAGCAGTGATAGATGAAATTAGGAAGTTACATTAATTTTGGTTCTGCCTCAGTTTCCCACTATTTACGCCACCTGTACCACCTGCAGGTATTTTAATTGATACACCAATAGGGAATTAGTGTTAGGGAGGAACCACTTTCACCACCAGCTATTTTAACTGAAGTACCAGCAGCTGATTGGGGCCAAGGAGTGAACACATGACCACCAGGGATTATCATAAAAATAGCAGGGAGAGGATTGAGGCAAGGGACGGACATCTCAACCACCAGGGATTTAATAGAAAAATGGGAGAAGATTGGCATTAGAGTGGGACCGCCGAACCACAAAGTATTTTAACTGAAATATTGGCAGATGACTGGGGTTAAGGAGGGACCACTGGACCACCAGGGATTACAATATTATAAAAATAGCAGGGAGAGGCCACTTGACCAACAGGGACTTCTAACAGTTTGTGAGATCATCTGGATAATGCAGCGAGTGGGTTACTTACTCACATATTAGTGTGGAACGCATTCAGTGGGCAATGGAGAACAGCACACATCTGGACATCGTACTAGATGAATATAGTAGAATTCAGTCTGTTTGAGCCACCCAGGGCTCACAACAGTGTTGGTGATTTTGAAATGAAAAAAAAAAATAGTCACCATCACAATTGCTAATGAGTACTGTCAACCCCCCCCACACACACACTCACACACATTGTCTCTATCAAATTACATCTTTCATTTCATTTTTCTTTTCAGCATTTGCAAAGAATACACCCTATAAAAATGCCTAGTTCGGCAGTGTTTTGCGATAAATTCTCTCTGTTTTTTTTTCACTGTGATTTCCTAAATTCAGGTAACATTGTAAATGTGGTTTGTGTGATTTCCTTTCAACACCTATATACCTGTAGGATCATACATAATGATACATTCAAGGGACTGCTGACTCCAGTTTCATTATTCCTCAGTCTCAACTATGAGAATTGGGACATATTTCAGCTTACATGTGTGAACAAATTATTTCCCTGCAAGTCTGCTCTGTCATCGGAATCACACATGGTAGCAGATGAACCCACTGTTCAGTGACAGGATCCTGCCAAATACATTGGCAATGCAATGAAAAAAAGTCCTACTTATCAAGTTTACACATAGGGCCATGCACAGTAACCTTAATTTAAGGATAAAAAATCAACCAAAAATTATTATAAATAAATGAAGAACATTTCCAGTGTAGTCCTGCCCCCCCCCCCCCCATTTCCCTTGGTGAGTGGTCTGTAGCACTTGGAGGCTCAGTGACTTTATCTGGGTCACAGACTGATTATTTGCTCTGGTGATATTTGGACCTGAGGTTTCCCAGTTCCATAGTTGGTGCTCTATCCCCTGTACTACACTGCTTCGGATTTTGGAGGACCTCCGACGGAGCATGCACAACAACAAAAAAGATACAGAAAAGTAGAAAAACTATATCTCCGTTTGAGCTATAATTAACTACAAAATGTCCAGAGGTCATATTTATTTCAAGTAACATCAGGTTTAATAAAATAATAATGATAAGAAACTCAATCTGACTACAGGTGAAGTAGTTCAGTAGTGTGTATTTGGACTTTTGAGTGCATGACAGGATAAAGGCTTATTGATGAAAAGATATACATTAAATACAAAGGTACAGTAAAGCCTGCACCAATATACAGTATGTAGTAGGACCAGTGTTGGTGGAGGGGTTGGGGGTGGAGTGAGGGAGGAGGATCACAGAGCTTGAGGATGATTTTGCATCACAATGGATTATGTATTATGATAGCTGATAGCGTGTCACATATCTAAATGTACTTAGATACATACTGTAGCTACATTACCTGTACATAGAAATGTGACAGCAGAAAAGGACCGCCAGGCCCACCTACCGTAGTCACTATGTATTCAACATAGGGGTAGTACAGGAGGGAACAATATCACCACTGCTGGGTTTCATTGAGGGGAAAATATTAGAAAGAAGTGATGTTTAATAAATGACTAAAATAATAGTTAAAGTCACATAATGAAACCCAAACATAAAAAAAATGTTCCGAACCAAAGCCTAATTGTTTTCCTTTGAGCCCATGAAATATTGGTATGTATGAGTGTGTTAGTGTGCATGTGTGTGTGGGGGGGGTAGGGTTGAGCAGAATTATAGTGGTGTTGAAGAGAGCCAGGCAAAACAGGCAACTGGAATCTATGTATAATCATGGTACTAAGTGGTCGACGATGGGAGACTGCTAACAGTCTCAGATGTGGGGGCAAACTACATAGAGAAAAAAAATGAGTATTTAAATGGAATAACTTCAGAAATAAATCTGATCAGATGTACAAATGTAAATAAATAGATAGAAAGCAATATAACCCCATGGTTTAGGTCTATGAGCAGGAAATATGCAGGCTATAATATCCCACACTTGCATACTATGTAAACCTGAGCAAGCCAATTAACTTCACTGTGCTACCCAGTCTCTTTTGGAAATTAGAGTATGCATATCGTGGTTTGTTTGGTTAGACCATCACCCCTTGCCCTTTCTTAGAACTAATGTACTTGTGGACTATTAAAAACAAATCAAAGGTCAACAAAAGCAGTAGAAAATGAGTGATGTGGTGCATGGAGATGCACTGCTGTAGAACAGAGATATGTAAAACAGAAAACTATGATCTGTGTACTATACTGGAGCTAAGTGGTCGGGAAAGGAAGTTTGATGTCAATTTCAGTCGTGAGAAAAATGGACATTTTGAAGGAAATAAAAAAAAATGATCAAGTGTGCATCCAGATAAATATAAGTAAATAGATATGAGCCAATATACTGTAGCCCTATGGTTTAGGAGTCTGTCCATCACAATTGCACATAAGTGTTTTACTGCAACAGCCCACTCTTGCATACTATGTACACATTAGCAAGCCAATTAACTTTGCTGTACTCAGCTGGTCCCTGGAGCTAAGTGTTCAGGGAGGGAGACTGCAGACAAGTTCATATGTTGGAAAAAGGATATTAAATTACAACAAATAAATAAATAAAAAATATCATATGTGGAAACATATACAAATAAATAAATAGATAATCCAGCACCATCCTTCCCCCATTGGGCTGTTTTGTTGCATTGTACTGTACTTGTATTTTTTGGACATGCTAATGGGGAGTGTTTCACTTCGGCAGCTGATTCATTTTGTTTTTACCACCTATTTTTTTCAGACTACAATGGGTTACAGCCGGTACACAGATGATGGATTTGACTCATTCCTCCTTCCCACCCCACTAGTACAGTCTAGTAGCTGGAAACTTGATAGGGTAGGGAGCTCCAATAGGGTTGTTTGTTTAGTGGCAGTGAGTCAGATTGTTAGAGCCTGAGTCAGCTGAGCTGATGCACCCGGCTAGCAGCTAGTGGCTTTGTGATCCTCCTCCCGACTCCTGCCTGGGCTAATTTTTTCTTTTACTCCCTCCCTATCTCCTGATCATGACATTAGCATTAGGCACTAGGCAGAACTCGTATGGGAGTCAGAAGCTCTGCAAACTGCTGGGTGCCCTGCAATACCCGACTGAGGACATCTGACAATCAGTTTAAATTGGGGGCTTCAGCCCCTTAGCCCCCCCCATGTCCGCCCCTGCATGCAAGCAAACATAATAAATGGCATACTGCTCACAACAGATAGAAAGTATTATGTTAAAACTTTACAAGTACATTGTGACGCAGCAACAAAAAGAAAAGCACTAGTCTTATAGTAAGTATGGAGTAATATACAATTTTAAATGAAAATATGGTTTGAAAATCTGACAGTGCAAGACTTCTAATAATAGACAAAAAATAGAAACTATTATGATATTAACATGTTGTTACTGAACTTGAGAAACTTGTATAATGAAAAGGCCCCAGAAAAGTGATAAAACTTACTAAACAAGGTTAGTTTTGTAGAAGAAATGGCAAGAAAGTAAATTTGTTTGCATAACTTATAACATGTTATAACGTCATGTTTTTAAATTAATTTAGAGGGCACACAAGCTTTGAAATAGCAACCAGTTACTTGCGCCCAGTGTTTCTAAATGAACAAAGTTAAGGTTAGAGTTCTCATTAACAGAACAATGTATGTTATAAATAGGAATATTCCTCACCTATAAAGTAACCTATAACCCTTTTCTATGAAACATTTAGAAAGAAACCTGGGTCCTGCAGTATGAACAAGTTACAAACTCCAAAAGGAATGCTCACTAGATAAAGCAAGGTAAGAGAATTACACACTGAAGTAGGATGATATATGACAGAATATACAGTAACTATGTTAAGAATAAAGTAACTAGAGAATATCAAGTTCAACACTGTGAGAGAAAAATATTTAAGTACATAATGTATGCACTTTGTGTAACTGATTGAATATCAGTGGTATATCTAGTTCCAGTGGAAACATCCTACTTTACGCCCCCTTCTGGTAATGTTTAGAACTGTTAAATATACTGAACTTCTATACGAAAACAGCACACTATAACTGATTGCTTGTATTATAGGAAAGTACTTAGACCATATGTTAGCAAGGTGCTGAACGTATCCTAAAGCCCAGCACCATAAAATGCATTATGTGTAAGTATACTAATAAGAATACAAATATTATATTCTTTTAAAAAAATATATGTATTAAAAAAACATTTTTGACTGTTTATAATTTGGATCCTCCCCTGAAGATGCCTGATGTACAGGTGAAACATTGGTAATAAGGATCTTATGGTTATTTGAAAAAATATGAAAAGAAAAAGAAACAATTTTTGGAAAACTACCTGAGTGGCTGGAACTTTGAGGTTGTTGTAGTGGGTGCACAATTGTCACTGAGATGAGAGTCCAACATCTGAAAGTATGGCAGTAGAGAGCATAGAGGAACTGGATGATGACCTGAACAGGCTAGAGGGAAATGCTAGACTGGAATGAGACATGAGAGGAACCACATAAAAACAACAATAATATTGGGAGATGGTAAATGGACACTTGTCCCCTTTTAGAGGAGAGCATCTGAAGGCACTCACTAACCTAAAGGATTCCATGTCAAGATAGCTAAAATAAGTGGGTGACTTGCAAAACAGTGAGTGTACCCTGCCAAAATCCAATTCGGAACAAAACAACAAATGTTGAACACTAACTCGGCAAAGTTGCAAATTAATGTTTTATGCGGGGGGGGGCATAGGCTTTTGCAGGGGGCAAGCCTCATGCACCCCCCATACTTAAATAATCACCTCTGAGGGGGGAGAGGACACTGAAGGAAAAAAGAGGGACTGAGGACAGCAATACTTAACAAAATCAACATGAATGCCTCAAAAAAAAAAAAGAAAATGTACCTTGGTATAGTACTGAGCCCAGGACCACCAGCACTGCAGTCCATGTCCCTATCCACTACACTAGGCAGGCAGCTTGGTAGAATGACACTCCAAAAATCTATTTAGCACCATCTCACTATTCCCTCCCTTTCATTGCTATTCCCTTCCATCGCTGTTGTTCCTCTCCTCCCTCACTGTTCCCTCCTTACACTATTCCTTCCCCATTGCCGATCTCAAAAGTGACCAAACTGAGGCACTCAGTTGTAAGTCATTCAATTTGGTTTGCTATCATCATGGGATGCCACCTAAAGGTTAATAAGGTTATGGGGTAAGATGAAGTGCATCCAAGGCTGCTGAGGGAGCTCAGAGAGGTACTGAATACACCTTGGACAGCACTTGTCAACAGAACTCCGGAGACCAGAGTGGTTCTGGAGGATAGGAGGAGGGCAGATGTAGTCCTACTTCAGAAAAGTGGTAACAGGGAAGAGGCTGGCAACTACAGTACAGGCCTGTCAGCCTGACATCAATCATGAAAAAATAAAGGAATCACTGTTAAAGGAAAATATAGTGGAATATCTCAAATCCAATGGGTTGCAAATCCAAGATGGCATGGATTCACGGGGAAGGGAGGTCATGCCAAACAAATAGATTTCTTTGACTGGGTGACCAAGAAATAAGACCAAGGAAGATTGTGGTATACCTGGACTTCAGTAAGGCTTTTGACACTGTTCCACATAGGAGACTGGTAAGAAAGCTAGGCTGCTTACATTTAGGTAATAAGGTGGTAAACTGGAAAAGAAATTGGTTAGGGGATAGGAGACAGAGGCTAGTGGTTAACGAAGTTCACTCCAAGGAAGGGAGGATGACCAGTGGGGTACCTCAAGCTTCAATGCTGGGACCAATCCTCTTTAATGTATTTAAAAGAAGTGATATAACAGAGGGCCTTGAAAGCAAAGGTCTACCTCTTTGTGGATGACACCAAGATTTGCAACAGGGTGGACACTCCAGAGGGGTGCAAAGGTTGTGCCGTGATCTGAAAAAAACTACAGGAGTGGTCAAGGATATGGCAGCTAGGTTTTAATGCAAAAAAGTGCAAAATAATGCATGTGGGCACAGTAATTTTGGGGTGGAATACAAAAGGGGTGCAGTGGTACTGACACTAAAAAAGCAGGAAAGAGATCTGGGGTAATCATAATGGATGACCTGAATGTTGTCAGGTAGTGTGACAAGGCAGTCAGGAAGGCTAGTAGAATGCTGGGGTGCACTGGTAGGGCTATCACCAGCAGAAAGAGGGAGGTGGTGCTTGTTTAGATCATTGGTGAGACCCCATCTGGAGTACTGTGTCCATTTCTGCAGACCACATCTTCATAAGAACATAGAGTGTAGGCAATCCAGAGGAGGGCAATGAAAATGATACAAGGTATGTATCAAAAGCCCTATGTGGAGAAGCTAAGGAACCTCAGCACGCACACTCTGGAGGACAGGAGAGAGGGGAGATATGATAGAGATCTTTAAATACATCACTGGGGTTAATAAAGTACAAGAGGGAGAATTTTAAAAAAAAGGTGTTCTAGAATGAGGGGACATGCTATGAAGCTATATAGGAGCAGATTCAGGAAAGATGTAAGGAAGTAATTCTTCACAGCTAGAGTGAAAGATGCCTGGAACAGCCTCCCAGAAGAGGTTGTAGGGGTGAAATCAGTGGTGGTGTTCAAAAACACCTGGAGAAGCACAAGGGAATCACAGAGGTACGGAAGGGGGCATATAAAGAGCAATAGATCAAACAAGGTTTGTGGCAAGTATGAAGGTGCTGCAAATGAGAAGACTGGGTGGACCAAGAGGCCCTTACCCGCCATCAGAGTCTATATTGAAAGCCCAAGCACTCAGGAGATAAACATGGTCAATGCTTCAGAGGCCAAGGCAGGAAGGACAGCAAAGGTGAGGCAGGAAGGGCATCCACAACCATGGAGGAAAGGGGATGCCACTGAACAAAACACTGAGGGGGAGCACAGCAGCAGTCACAGCCACCAGGGACAACAGAAGGAGTGGTCAGTAACAGACAGACGAGAGAGCTAGGAGGAGGGAAAGCAGTAAGCCACATCACCGTGAATGTTTATTAATAAGAAACAAGAGCATATACTAGTTTTTGACAGGTGAGTCCTGAAGAAAGTTCTTATTTGTGCATGGGTAACAGAGTTTCAGACACTTAATGGAAATGAGCTCTAGTACTTGGGAGCATAGCAGGGAAAAGAGAGCTGACCTATCATAGTGGAAAATTTTGGAATGTGCAGGAGTAAAATATTATTGCAGGTACATACAGTAGGGAAGGATACCTTCAGCAGGAGGAAGGAAGTGGTGTTGACCTTATCGCTCACTGGTAAGACCTCACCTGGAGTACTGTGTCCAGATTTGGAGGCTGCACCTCAGAAAGGACATATACAGGGGGCTGGCAGTCCAGAGGAGGGCAACTAAATGCTGCATGAGTTGCATGAGAGCCTTACAAGAAGAGACTGAGAAATATCAACATGTACACTCTGGAAGAGAGGATAAGAAGAGTGGACATGATCCACACCCACAAGTACCTTGCAGGAGTAAACATGGTGCAGAAAGGGAGTCTCTTTCATATGAGAAAGACCACCAGAACCAGAAGGCATGCCAAGAAGTTGGAGTCAGGGAATTTTAATAGGGGTGTGAGAAAGTATTACTTCACTGAAAGGATAGCAGATGCCTGGAACAGACTACCAGCTAAAGTGGTGGAAGTGAAAACAGTGGAGGGCTCCAAGCATGCAAGGAATAGAAATATGGGAATATTAGTAAATAGGAAGTGTGGGGGTAGGGTTGCTGGAGATCAGTTAGGGTCTGCGGGAAACAAATTAGTCAGAGAACATCTGGGCAGACTGTGCGGGCCAGGTGGTCCTTCTCTGCCAACAAATTCTATGCCTCTATGTTTCTAATGGGATTTCTAGTGGGATACAGTCAGCAATAAGACCTGTATAAATTGTGATTCTATACTACAGTGTACTTATGTATGATTGCCTGCTCCCTCTCCCTTCCCCTGAGGACACATCTGGAAAAGAACAATTACTGTTCAGTATGCCTTTCCTGGTGAAACTTTTGCATAAATAAATAAGGGCACCACACCCAAGTGTGTGGATGGTGACACTTTGCTGACATTTTGCACTTTTTTTACTTAATGAGTACTGCAGAATAGTAGAATGTGACTTAATAAATTTACTGACTTGTTAGGTGACAGGACCCCTGGCAGAGCTTTTCACCATCTCTCTGAGGACAGGGTGGGTGCCCCAAGACTGGAAGGTGGCGCATATAGTGCCTATCCACAAGGGGGGATCAAGGGAGGTGGCAGGGAACTACTGGCCTGTCAGCCTGACATCGGTGGTGGGCAAGGTGATGGAGGGCATTGTCAAGGAGAGGCTGGGGGGACCTGGATAAGTCAGGGTGCCTGGACGATAGACAGCATGGATTCATCCCGCGGAAATCGTGTCAGACAAACCTGGTGGAGTTCTATGACTGGGTGACAAGTGCCTTGGACCTGGGTAGACCAGTGGATGTCCTCTTTCTAGACTTCAGCAAGGCATTTGACTCTGTTCCTCACGTGGGCCTGTTGGATAAGCTGGGAGAAATGGGGGTGGGGAACCAGATGATCAGATGGATAGGCAATTGGCTCCAGGACCGGACCCAGAGGGTCATAGTTGGTGGGATAGTCTCATCCCCAAGGAGGGTCATTAGTGGGGTCCCACAGGAATCAGTCCTTGGGCCCCTTCTGTTCAATGCCTACGTATATGACATAAGGACAGGGTGGTGTAGCCATGGAATGCACTGCCTAGGGGGCTGGTGGAGGCAGAGACAGTGGAGGGGTTCAAGGGGGGTGGGACAGGTACAGGGGAAGGGTTCTGGAAGCAAAATCCAATGCAGCAAGAATATCCGGAACTGGGAAGGGAGAAGCCAGAGAAGGCGAGGGCGACAGCAAGGTCAGCACCCAGGGTGGGGGCTGACCAAACGAGCAGACACGAAAGACCGTTAGGCCTATTCTGCTGGCATTTTAGTATGTTAGTATATTCTGCAACTACAAATGTCAGAATTCCCTGCAGCTGATGACAGATCAGGTCTGCAGTAGTGGAATATTCAACAATATGAATTGCATGTTATATCTTTTGAAATATCCAATCAGATGTTTACCAGTCCCTTTGTTCTCTGGAGGCAAGGTACAGTCCTCTGACAGTAGATGGCCCTGGGAGGACACCTTGATTAGCAAACAAATGATCAGAGTTGATACAAATCCTAAAATGCACTGCAGGATATTGATTTTCCCAATGATGCAGACATCCTCTAATGTCTACCGCAGTGGATTTTATGATTTGAAGTTACAGAAAATGTCAGTTTACAAGCCAGCAAAATTATTCTCATACATCCAACTATACTGCAGTAAAAGGTACTTTAAGTTAAACAAATGTTTTTGCACACAGTGCGAACTGGGTCCAGCCCCACATGTGGCTGTGAGGCTGATAGTGTTAACCGTTCCCCTTTAAATAATGCTTGGACGTGGATTACATTTGAAATATATTGACCATTCACTAATTCACCTACACTAATTCCATATGCAGAATTTTCTGTTTCTTCAGTCCATGAGA
This sequence comes from Neoceratodus forsteri, assembly GCA_016271365.2. NCBI lineage: Eukaryota > Metazoa > Chordata > Ceratodontiformes > Ceratodontidae > Neoceratodus > Neoceratodus forsteri. The sequence goes on from CM057452.1 coordinate 390,363,463, forward strand.
CTACAACTGCATATTTAGCAGAATGTCAGGATAAACAATATTGTGCGTCACTGCCAAAATGTAATCTATCACTTGGCTCTCTTAATAATTTGCTTTGTTGAGCATTCCATATTTCTAGCCAGAACCTCCTTGTAAATAACTTGCTCAAAGGAGCTTTTTTCCTTGAAAAATAAATAAACTGAAATACATGTTCAATTGCAGGTATAGTGCATGATTTTTGCAGCAAACAAAATGTCTGATTTGAAAACGAAGGACTCTCGTTGACTTCATCATGGTAATGGCTTTTTGAGGCATCACACCACTCAGAAATATAACAAATGCTAACTCTAGGTTCCCATAAGGCATTCTGCCAGCCAGACATAGGCTTACTCTTCTATTGTTTGCAATGTCCAATTACAGAAATTATTTCAAGTGTACTGTAACTGATTTCCCAATTTGTTGTTTTATAAAACATTTCTATGTGCACAGTAGTTTACATATTGGGAAAATGCTAGGCAGAGATGATTCATAAACAATGAATTTTCTCTGATGCTCTGGTAGTAGTCTGCCAGATAATTTTGTCCACCTGTGTTTGGAATAAAACATGAGGGAAAATATTTATTTAATAATTAGTTTATATGATATGTAAGCAACATGTTCAGGTTATAAATTAAGCAATAAGTTATGTCTAAATATAGTATAGGTATCAACTACAGATTTCAGATTATTCTGTAAGTTTGGCATTTAAAAAAAAAACTACTTCCATCTCGATCTGCTACAGGAAGCCTGCTTTGAGATGGCATTCTAAGTTGTATTGTAGTGGTAACATCCTTATTGAAACACAACACATTTATATCACTACTATAGCACAATATACCAACTCTACATATGGATCTTCTTGCCATACAAAATGCAGTCATGCACTATATGTCAAACCCAGTTAAGGGTACTTGAGGGCTGAGTTACTTATTGGGATATTTAAATTGCTAGGCTATGCATCATGACATAACACTCAAGTTACAAATGAGTATGAATAGATAGGCCACTGACAGAGCAAAGGCCGATGGCACATTTATAAAGTAGAAAAAGAAATGGGCAGACTGGATGGGCCTTGCGGTCCTTATCTGCCATCAACTTCTATGTTTCTATGTTAAGTTGTTGGTAAATCCCAAGTGACCCAACATCTTGTCATGCCGTATTAGATAGTAAGTTAAGAATAAAGCATGTCAGTGTGTGCTGATCTGAAAACAGTAACACCTGACAGTGTGGGCATTATTGAGCTACACCTGCCCTCCAAGACACTTAATGAGGCACAACACTGTTAGAGAATGGCTTTATATTCTATGGAAGGACTTGTTTAGCCTATACCGCCCACCCAATAGGGTATTTATTCATTTAAAAAAATAAGATAGTCATGATATATACATCACTATAGCAAGATATTAAAGAGCAAGTGTACTACCTAAAACTAATACTATTTTTTAAAAGCAGTCAATCATTACCTTTTAAATCTGAGGTAATTTTTCTTTTCCCACTGGTTAATTAGAAGATTGTTGGCCTGATGTTAGTAAAATGGATTCTAGCTGCTGTCTACTGTGTGCAGTAAGCAGATGTTAACAGGTGGCTATCGACACTTTTCAAAAGGCTGATTGCCACCTGTTAACACCTGGGAGTTCCTGGGACTATTGCAGCTTTTGTCTGTTGATTGGTCGCACCACAGATATGAGGGGTGAGACTGAAAGAAAATGTCACTGTAGTTTTTGAGTGATGAGGCACTGTCTGCTCGTACAGGGAAATCCAGCTAAAAGGCAAGTAAACAAGCTAAACAGCTACAAAGATCTCCACAGTCACAGCTCCAGATCAGACTATCAGCACCTTCATAAAGAATGTAAAGTTATTGTGGAGAAAAAAATTAGACCAATGTTTAAATGTTGCAGCATTGTTCCTGACCTGAATGAAGCTAACGCCCTTTATCAGTCAGTCACGTTGCTTGCAGAGGGCGGTTGAATACTAAGAAGCAAACCCCTGGGCTCCAGAAGACACCCACCCACTGACACTGGCTGACTTGCCAACAAAGAAGCAGAACCCCAGGGCTCCAGCAACCAACTGTCCTCCCACCAATGCCGGCTGACCTGCCAACAAAGATGCACTGTACTGTACTGCCAAACCTCTCCTCTCCTGTTGTAAACCTGTGGTCCTTGATCCTCCTCCCTTTGCAAGGGAGTTTGTGCTGCACCCAAATTGTACCACACAGAAACCAAATTAATAATTATGTCTTTCAGCGACGTTGACTTCCACAGGACTCCGGACCCACCGGAAAGTCACACAAACAATCAGAACCTCATTTATCCAAAATCTCATTTATCCGAATGTTTCTCATGTCCCCCAATACATTCGGATAAACAGGGAACCCAAAGGGGGTGTCAGAGCAGTAAATTTAAAAACACAGCTAAATGTTGTAGAAGGGTCAAGGGATGATGGAGAAAACAGTTCCTTAGAAATATTACAAAAAAAAAACACAGGGAATGAGGAATTGTTAGGCAAACTGATGTAAGCATTTAGGTGGATATACAGTTTGGGGGAGTCAGAGAGAGAGTTTGGCAGTCAGTATTTACCAGTGAAAGGATTCAGAAAGGGCTAGCTGCACAAAAGATAACATGGGGGGGAGGTGAGGAACAAAGAGCAATCAGGTAAAGAAGCTGGAAGATATGGATTCAGCAAAGGATACAGTTAGATGGGTGAGAAGCTGCTTGGAAGAGAGGCAGCAGAGGGTTGTGGTTAACTGATGTAGATCAGAAAACATGTATCTTGTCACTGAACTGCCACAAGGATCAGTCCTGGTTCAAGTCCTTTTCAATGTATAAGTATAATTAAATATTCATGAGCCTAGTGCAGCTCTTGATTGGCTACTGGACTGGTCATTAATGTCTTAGAAACAGACTGTGAATACATCATAAAATGATCTGGGTGTATCTCACTGCTTATTTCAAACGTGCATGATGCACTCATTTTTAGAAGTGTCTCACATGCAGTGTCACATTAAACGGCATCTTGAGAGACGTAGTGCTGCATGGAAGTACAGCATTTTTAAATTGCAAGGGTTACTTTTTGTTTTACAATGCATAAAACATGTATATAAAGTTAGGATGCCTCAAAGTTTTTTATTTTATTACATTTAAATTATCTCCTGATGCATCCACATTCATATGTAGCTATCCTAGCAGCACTATAAATGTGAACAATTGCAGAAGAGGTGCATGCCCATCTCATGCAGGCCATATGGGTCTGTAGTGCCCCTACGTGCTTCTCTCTGACTTAGGAATGTTTATGCACCATGGATAGTGCTGCATAGGCATTGTGTCCCTATGTGCATAGAGGCCCAATGTTTAAAAACACTAGGAAATTCTAGGCAATTGAGCAATTAGCAAGTGATTGTTGACGGTTTTGTATATTCTTGCCTGTTCTTCACTTACTGTCCAGACTGATAACTAGACAAGAAGGAACCTGACACTAGGCACTACTGCACTGAGACTCACCAATCTTTCCCCATAGTATCTACCTTGCTGCCCCTAGATAATTTTTTTGCCATTTTTGGTATGGCTTCTAGCCTGTCTGCCCTTCCTCAGATGTAGACTCCACAACTACATACAGTGCACCAGGTGTAGTCAAACCAGTGGTCTGCACAATGGCTATATTGCCTCCCTTCTGTGACTGGTGAAGCCATGTATTATGCATTCTATCATTCTGTTTGCCTTCCCATATACTTTAATGCATTGGGAAAAAGGTTTTTAGACTACTGATAATAATTACACATGGTCTGTTTCCTTCTTTGAGTGCTTCACCCTTACCACATTTATGGAATAAACCACATGTGGATTTCTGCTGCCAATGTGCATTACTTTACATTTTTTGGCACTGAATTTCTACTGTCAGATACAGTAGTAGACAACTTCTCTGGCACTTCAACATTCTTCTGCATGATACAAATCCTCTCATTACAGTTCAGTCTCTGCAGTTTTGTGTCATCTGCAAATAGATCAGCTTTTCCCTGCAAACCAACCCCTGTATCACTTATGTAAAGTATGTGTTAGGGTAGAAGCCCCAGGATAGGTTTCTGAGGCACCCTACTAGTTACCCTCCAGGACATCAAAGAATTTTCAATATTCAAAACCCCTCTCTGGGATTGATTTTCAAAGATCCTTTAGATCTCCACAATTTGCGGTGATCTAAAGCTGCAGTGAAATCCAGGTGTGTCAGGGACCCTGCACCAAATTCTAGATGTTGTTGTCAAGAGAGTCCAAACATGTGTCTCTTAGTTGAAAACAGAATACTGTTTTAAAACTGTCTTTGCCAACCTCTTTGCATGAGGTCACCTAGCTCCTCCCTGTCAGAATATAATACATTATGCACCCAGGATGTCTTATCAATCAGGATGTAAATTAATTAAGTGACATTTCAGCAAAACTCATTTTACAAATTGTGACATTCTTTAAATAACATCCCATCTTTGATCTCAAGTTGCTCTTCTTCCTAGGACACATCAAAGAATCTTTTATGACTTCGCACTAAAGCATCATAACCTGCTCTCTCCTCTAAACATTATAAAAGTTTATGATTTCCCATCCTAGCAGCTGACAAGCTACAATTAAGCTAGATAAACAGGGGATCCTTAATTTAGCCTCTTCTAGTCTGTAATTATCTCCTGGCTGTTATCTTTTAGCTGAAACAGCATGTCTCATGAGAGACACTCCATAACACATTTTTATATTACAAAAATCATACAGCGATCAGAACCAGCTGTCCAAGTGTCGCAATACTTTCTGAGGCACTGAGCAAAGGTAGGCTTGCCCTGTCTACCAAAGATGGGATTCCATTACATCACTATTTTCTACTACTTACAAACCAGACATCCTCCATCCCTAACTCTGCTTGGCAGCATTGAGTAAAGGTTAGCATGCCCCAACTACCAGGGTTGGGAGCCATGTCTGCAATCTACTGGTTCATCCTTATGCATTCTCTACCTAATACCTGGTTGCTGCTTCCTTTCAGGAATGGGACCACTTTACCCCATTTGCCTTCAACATCCTACCTCTGCCAGATGGCACTGAGTAAAGGTCATCTCACCTCGACTACCAGGTATAGAAGCCTGTGTCTGCAATCGACTGTTTCAACCTTATGCATTCTCTACTTGATACCTGGTTGCCACTTCCCTTCAGGAATGGGACCACTATACCCTATTTGCCTTCCACATCCTTCCTCACCAGTCTACATCCTGCACTTCCATGGACTCATCATACTCGTCCCTGCCTTGGACTCCTCACACTCTGGATTGGACTCCGCCAGCTTGTTTAGTCTCTACCTCCATTCAGTTCAACTACCTCCTGGACTGCCTTGCTGCTGGTTTCCACTTCCTGACAGCTCTGCAGGTTCACCTTCTCCTTCAGAAGTGGAAACCTTGTGCCTCATTGCTGTAGTGCCTTCTGTTCTCTACACTTGTTGTTGTTCTTCTTTGGACATGGAACTCTTGCACTTCAATTTCATGGCACTTGAAACCTGGATTCACTTCTTGGTCTTATATGCATCCACCACTCATAGCCTGCAACAGCTTTCCTACATTCTGATTCAGCTTTCTGTGGTTATGACCCAAGTTATACTTCCTTCTGCATCTACCGATGTCAGTATGGCTTGACCTATGCTGTCTTCTTCTTTGACTCCTTCCTCCAGTCCATGGACATCCACTCTGGACTGTTCCCATTCCTTGGACAGTTGCCTTCTCCTTGCTGCCCTGGTGCCTTAGGGCTCCTTACCATTTGCTGTGGCTCTTTTGGGTATTGTACACCTATCATCAGCCAGTATCCTACCCGGTCAACTACTCCTCCCATTCATTTATTTCATACTCCTACCTTGGCTATCCTAACAGCTCCCATATACTATTCTATGGAGCACTTGTTCATTTCACCTGATGAAAACTTCTTCTAGTAACATCCCTTCCACAGCTTGCCTTATAGATTCCTACATCACCATAGAGTTATCAGTACTTCCCAATCATCTCCCCAGGACAAGCTCTGGAATCCCATTCAACTAGACTATAGAAAGATCTCATTCCTTATCTGACCATACTGGATGCTCCCTACGCATCCTGTCAGTTCAAGTGGCATGGCATCCTTATCTCCCATGTCTTGTAGGATCTAAGATTTAGTGGAGCCTTCTCCACTCCTATCTTTTTACATGGAAAACTGTCCTAATTCCTTCCATGATACACCAACTCCATAATCATCATTGCTGTTATGAATAACAGGAACCGCAAGATACACCATAGCAGTACTGGCATCATCCATTTTATTTTTTTGTGGCCTTCTCCTATGAGCCCTGGCTCTGTTTGATCACATTACTCAAATACTACTTCCTCAATAGCCATTGGATGTCCTAAGATCTTCCTAGCTATATTCCTAGAACTCCCATCATTGGATATCTGGTGCCTAGCTGCTTTACTAAAGTTAATCTATCTAAGCGACTGTTCTCCAGCCCCTGGATGTCACCATACTTCATACAGTCATCTACATTCCTTCATCATATTACCATCAATCAGGTCAGCAGCTCACCAGTGGTCCTTCTAGCTCATCCTTCATGTTTCACATTCCATACTTCCTTCAGCGAAGACTTTCACCTAGAGCAGACTTCCACCGATTCCTCAATCTGCACATCTGCAACTGATCTGGCTGTCTCGCTATCTCAGTCATGCCTCTCAACAGGTCTATATCCAACTAAACTGCTAGGCACCCCTCACATTCTACACCGCTTTCAACTTCCCATTGCCACACCAGTATATGGACTCCCACCTGCAGACCAGTAAGAGCCTTTACAAGTATCATTATGGCATCAATATCCAAATCAACTCTCAAATTCATCGTACTGAACTTCCAAATATTTCCACATTCATTCAGTTACTATCTCTACTGCATATACATTACCAGCCTACCTTCACTGGTCTAAAATCTTCCACATCACCCCTCCTACCAGGTGCCTAAAGATTCTGTCTGACTTCTTCATCTTCTTCATGGATGCCTACATTTCAACTTATCACTCATTGCTTAACTTCAAACCTTCAGACTCTAACTTGAATGTCAAACCTTCTACAAAGTCAGATTGTTTACCTTATGATTTCATAACCCATCATACTTCCCACTGTTCAATGTCTGGCAGCAAATTTTATCAACTCAGGCTCTTCATGCTCTCTTTGTCTCTGTAATCCCATTGGATATCACCTTTCATCGTCTCAGAAACCTGGACTGCATTCGCCCCTTTTCAACTAGATCTACTCCACTTTCAGAATTCGATGCTCCTTCAGAATAGACCTACCTCTTTAACCTCAGACTCGTCCTTCCAGAACGCATCATCCAATGGACTTTGAAGATGGACCATCATATCTCCAAACAGTTCACCTTCCTCAGAAATTAGAATATGGTCGCTAGAACCTAGATTCATCTCCTCTTAGTTTGCCTGGAGGACAGGTGAGTCAGTAGCCATGGGTCCTCAGAGGTTTCCTCCATCTGGGGTTTTTCACCCTCTCCTGTGTGTTACTGGTCATATTCTCTGTGAGTTGGAGGAGATAATCATACTCTTTTGGACATTCACTGGTAATTCTTTTGGGCTTTCTATTCCCTACTCACTACCCGGTTTTTCTACCAAGAGTGGGAACAGAGAAAAGCCAAAAGTAAACTACGCTACACAAGCACTACTGACTTCATACGCTCTTCACCAAAACATTGTATGGGAGGGCTAAAGCCTGAGGTTCAATGTGGGGGAATAGCTTCTCCCACATTCCCCTTAAAGGACTGCATCCTACAGAAGTCCCCTGCTTAGCACATTGTGAAAGCATCCATCATCCACTCCTACCTCCTCCTTCTCTGGCACTCTGCTCACCCTTGGTACTGGGCTATCTATTTCCTACTCACTACCTGGTTTCCCAATCAAGGGTGGGAATAGAGAAAAGTCAAATGTAAATTATGTTACACAAGCACTACTGACTTCATACACTATTCACCAAAACATTGAACATTAGCATGTATGGCGGCTGGCAATTTCATCCTGCCCCAGGTGATCAGTCAGGGAAAACCTTAACGGAGCCATCCATCTGAGTGGAACATTGCACATGCAGAAAATCACTGGGCCAATGCAGGTACTCTGATAGAGGACATTGATATTGTGATATATACAATAGGGGTGAGTGGCAAATGAGTGATATAAAACAGCGTATCATCCACTGCAGTGTGATATTTTTACCCTGTGCTCTACTGTGATGATATCAGACATTTACACACACAGGTCACAAAAGGTCACTGATATAATCACCCTAGGCAGCTTTCCCCTCAGCATGAAAGAAACACCTGTGCTGTTACCATAGACACAAATGCAGAACTACTGAGAGGTCTCACTGCTGCCTACAGCTAACTCAGTGAGCATTACAAAACACACCTATCCCCCCCCAACTTCCAGCTCATTACTGTGATGCAGCCAGAATTCCAAACAGCACAGCTTCACAGAACAGTCTAAACTACTGCCTGCAGATAACTCAACTACCACTGAAACACACTCTCACTTGTTCCTCAAACTCTGATTCTCACCCATTACAATTACTGTGACAATTTCAACTTCACTGCAGCCAGAATCCTAAACAGCACAATTTCACAGAACACGCTGCACTCTGCCTGCAGCTAACTTAATGACCACTGAAAACAGTATCAGCTGTTCTGACACTCTGCCTCTCAGTTCATTACAATTACTGTGATGCTCTCAGCTTCACTGCAGCCAGACTTTTAAACCATATAGCCTCACAAAAGTATGTTTCTCATTTCTGTCTAAAACTAACTCATTTAGCATTGCAAAACACACTCATGTGTCTCTCAGAGTTTATAACACTGCCAGCCCATTCTGAAAAGCTCACACACAGAATGAGCAAACACAGTAACAGGAGCAGAACACAAGGCAGCATAACAAAACTTCTGAAACTCTTGGCCCTATTGTATATATCGAATACATGATGGGCAGATCGTGTGCTTTGGCAAATATTGTCACTCCTGCATCATGAGCTTGGATATCTCACTCGTGCCTTTGGCACTCGTGAGATATCCAGAGCTCACTCTGCAGGAGTGACAACATTTGCCATACCACACTCATGCCCATCATGTATCCCCTATAGCCCCATATAAACAGAAAATTATCAGACAGAAAGACCTCCCAAACAAGCAGAGAGCCCTTTTTGTCATGGATTTGTTCTTAGCTCACACCACAGAATAAGTAAACCAGAAATGTTCTTACATTGTCAGTGAACATACTCATAAAGACTGTTGTGTAAACATTTTTTCTTTTGTTGTTTTAGGTGCTTGCCAAACTGGAGTTGCACAGCATACTCCCCATATTTGTTCAAGCAACCTGCACAGACCTCCTGCAGTTGCTTGATATCAGTTAACAAACTGTTTAAAGATGCCATGAAGCAACAGTTTACCACATGGTAATTTGAACATATTATGGGTCCAATCAGCCAGGGCAACAGTGGCACAGACATTGTGGTGGATCTTAGGATGCAGACTCTTAAAAATAAACATGCACAGCACCTAGTTTCCAGCTCTAAGCACCTCACTACTCGAACCAAAGACTGCATTACGGGATTTATTCTGACCTGGATCTCAGTGGTACACACCAAATGCCTTAATAAAAGTACTGATGCCAAGCTGTGAGAGGTACAACCATATCAAAACACTGCTTTCTGTCGTTCTAAGTTTTTAAAGGGTTTACTGCTGAACATGCATGTTGTGTTTTATCATGCCAATGAATGTTTACAAACACTGGTTGCAATTTTTTTCCTTCTTATTGGGGAGGGCAGCTCAATAACTATTAAAAATTATTAACCGAAAAGTAAAAATATTGATGCAAACAATATATTTTCGAGGACCTGTGACAGACCATGATTACAATGAAAATATCTTGACCATGTAAATTTCGAGTTCTACAGTATATTCCCCTGTGCAGAGCCCTAAGTGTCATGTCAAAAAGCACATTATAAAAATATGTATGCACTATGTGTGTGTATGTATGTGTGTGTGAGTGTGCATGCGCGAGTGTGTCCATGTATATATATAAATGTGTGTTCCTGTCATAAAATTACTAACACTCAAACACTGTAGCCATTTTTACCCATATTTTGAATGTATGAATTGCTTTTGTTTTTATTCCTTTTAGCCATAGGTTCAGCTGGTAAGTAAGGAATAAAACAGGATAAGGTGTGGTTTATGGGCTGATAAGGGCACATCCCAGGTGTGTAATGCGGCACAAAGCACTTACACCGAGTGCCTTTAGCATATGAGGGGGTGCTCTTATCAGCCCATAAACCACACCTCAGTGTGTCATATTCCACTTATAAACTGGGTCCCCAGTAAGAAAAATTAATAAAAGAAAAAAAATCACAGAACAAAAAGTGGTAAAACAATCCTAAGGAAAAAAGACAGAAATATATTTTAATAGAAAAGTAGTCCTTCATGACAGGCCACTACAGGGAGTTAATGTGTGTGTCTCTCTCCCCCTGCCACATACACATAAACAGTGTCCAGAATGTATTTGTTTTATCTCCCACATCCTGACACATTCAAGTACCCTTGAGAAGTTTTCTTTTTTCATTTTTTTTTTTGTGGCTGTTATTTTTTAAAATCTCAGAAGTTTCCATGTTAGTGAGCATGTCCCATAGCAGCCACCACAGAAAGTGCTTTTCTCCAAGAACTTTCTTGAGGAAAGATTGCACAATGTGGGGAGGTAGTAACAACAACAAAAATGGAAAGGGACCTAGGGCAATCATATCAGATGACCTTAAAGTTGGCAGGCAATGTGAGGAGGCGGTAGGGAGGGCTGAGGGTATACTGGGATGTATAGGGAGAGGCATCACCAGCAGAAAACAGGAAGTTGTTATCCCCCTGTACAGATAGTTGGTGAGACCCCTTCTAGAATACTGCATCCAGTTCTAGAGACCCCATCTCTGCAAGGACATAGACAGGATGGAGGCAGTTCAGAGGAGGGCAACTAAAATGGTGCAGGAGCTGCAAGAGAAGCCATATGAGGAGAGACTAAAGGAGCTTAATATGTATACCCTTGAGGAAAGGAGGGAGAGGGGGGAGAGGGGGGACATGATAGAAACATTTAAGTACCTCAGTGGAATCAGCAAAGTCCAAAGGGTAGCATCTTTCAGAAAAAGAGATGTGCAAAAACAAGGGGACACAATTTGAAGATAGAGGGGGGATGGCTCGGGGCAATGTGAGGAAGTATTTTTTCACAGAGAGGGTGGTGGACCCATGGAACAGCCTTCCTGAGTAGGCTGTGGGGTCTAAAACTGTGGGAGAATTCAAGAATGCATGGGACAGACATAAGGCAATTTTGGTGTGGGGTAGGAAGAAATAGACTGCTGGTTAAATAGGATCTGCAGCTTTATTTATTTGTTTTTGTTGACCGGGTAGGGCACACTAGACAGCCAAATGCCTATTTTCAGGTGTGACCCGGGAAGGTTACATAGGTTGTAGCATACAGGGGTCAGTTACATACAGTTGAGCAAAAACAGGATTAACAGGAGATGGATAGGCGGCTAACAGTAAAAACCGTAAAGTACAAGTTTAGCAAACAATACAACAACAGACATTACCTGGAAAGAAAGAGGAAGCAAGGTATCATTAGAATTGACATGGGGAACATGGGTGCACACAATTATGGGGAAATACAAAGCAAATTTGGGTAGAAAACAAGATGAGGTTAGGTACATTTTGAGGGTTAAACTAGTGCTATCAGAAGTAAGTGCTGGGGGGGAAGAGTAGGAAAAAAAAATGGGTGAGGGGTGGGGGAGGGACTGGGTGGAGCAGGTGAGGCCAGGTTGGAAGGGAGGAGGGAAGGAAGAGAATGGGTAGGGATGAGAAGTCTGAGTGGTGTTGCTGGTTCAGAGGGGTAAGGTGCAGTGGGGCTCTGGGAGCTCATGGCACATGAATAGGGAGGGAGAATCTAGGAGGTACAGGCAAGCAGGAGGAGGTTCAGGAGCGCCAGAGTGAGGTTTAAAGCAGGGATGTGAGAGGGCAGACGGGTAAGGACTGGGAATGAGTTCCAGATTTTAGGGAGGCGAGAAGGAGGAAGGTCCGGTCCCCCAAGAGGGAGCGAGTTCTAGGGACAAGCCGATCAAGGGTCTCTCTTGATCTTAGGTGATAGGACGGGGGGTTAGGGTTTAGGGGGGATGAGGGCAGAGGGAGTGGCCAATCTTATAATGTTGTCGATGAAATTGCCAAGCATGAATGCGAGATGCTTTTTGGGAGGGAGCCACTCCAGTCGGGAGTAGAGATCACAACGGTGAGTAAGGGGCAGGGCGGAGCAGAGAGGGCGAAGCGGCAGATGCTATTGTAGGCAGTGTCCCATTTCAGGAGGCTGGAAGGGGGTACGGGGTAAAAGGTAACCAGCCTGTAGCAGAGGGTCGGGACGAGGACACCTCTGGCTAACGCCAAACGAGCTGCGGGGATTAGGCAGTTCTTAGCTTTGTAGACAAGGCCGAGCTTATAATTTGTAGTCCTGCAGACGTTACGAATATGCAGGGTGAGGTCGAGCTGCAGGTCCAGGGTGATGCCCAGGTACTTGACTGAGGCCACTGTCTGCAGAGGAGAGCCACCGACATCAAGAATTTGGAGGGGGGTTGGGCAGGACTTTATCTTGTGCCGCGACCCAAAAAGCATAGCTTGGGTTTTTTTTTAGGTTGATGGTGAGCCTGTGATCTGCAAGCCAGGATTGAATGCAATGAAAGTCCACGTTCAGCTGGGAGTTTATGGTGGCAACATCATGGGCACTAGCCAGAATGACCAGGTCATTCGCATACAGAGTGATGTGCCCATGGATAGCGGTGGATGGAAGTTCGTTGATAAAGAGGTAGAAGAGGGTGGGACCAGGGACGGAGCCCTGGGGGACCCCACAGTGGACAGGAGAGGGGGAGAAGAGGGTACAATTGAAGTTGGTGTACTGCTGTCTACCAGAGAGGTAGTTGAGGAACCATGCATGGGCAGGGGAGGAGAAACCAAGGGATCTGAGAATGGAGCAGAGCAGGGAGTAGTCAACCTTGTCGAACGCTTTGGAGAGATCCACAAAGATGGCACCAGTGAGGTTCCCCTGGTCAGCAGAAGTTCTGATGGTCGAGATGACTACAGTGAGGGCAGTGGACGTGCTGTGCCCTTTTCTGAACCCATGTTGGGCCTGTGAAAGGAGGTTATAACATAGAAACATAGAAACATAGAATTTGACGGCAGATAAGGACCGCTTGGCCCACCCAGTCTGCCCATTTCCCTACCTACTGGATAAGCTGCAGATCCTAGTTAACCAGCAGCCTACTTCTTCCTACCCCCACCCCCCAGAATTGCCTTATGACTATCCCATGCATGCTTGAATTCCACCACTGATTTTGACTCCACAACCTCCTCTGGAAGGCCATTCCATACATCCACAACCCTCTCTGTGAAAAAATACTTCCATAAATTACCTCTGAGCCACCCTCCATCTTCAAATTGTGCCCTCTTGTTCTTGCACACCTCTTTTTTTGAAAGATGCTACCCTCTTGGACTTTGTTGATTCCCTTGAGGTACTTGAAAGTTTCTATCATGTCCCCCCTCTCCCTCCTTTCCTCGAGGCTATACATATTAAGCTCCTTAAGTCTCTCTTCATATGTCTTCCGGTGCAGACCCTGCACCATTTTAGTTGCCCTCCTCTAGACAGCTTCCATCCTGTCTATGTCTTTGCGGAGATTGGGTCTCCAGAACTGCACACAGTACTCCAGATGGGGTCTCACCAGCTGTCTGTACAGAGTGATAATAACTTCCTGTTTTCTACTGGTGGTGCCTCTCCCTATGCATCCCAGTATCCCCCCAGCCCTCCTTGCTGCCTTCTCACATTGCTTGCCCACCTTTAGGTCATCTGATATGACTACCCCCAGGTCCCTTTCCATTTTTGTTGTTGTTAGTATCTCACCCCCATTGTGTACTCTTCCCCCGGGTTTTTGTTTCCCAGGTGCATTACCTTGCACTTCTTAGCATTGAATCTAAGTTGCCATACATTTGACCATTCCTCTAACCTTGCCAAGTTCCTTCTCATCCTTTCCACCCCACCCTGTGCATCAACTGTGTTGCAGATCTTAGTGTCATCTGCAAAGAGACATACTTTTCCTTCCAGTCCTTCTGCAATGTCGCTTATAAAGACATTGAAGAGGACTGGTCCTAATACTGAACCCTGCGGTACCCCGCTAGTAACCTCCTTTCTTCTGAGTGGACTCCATTTACTATTACTCTCTGTGTCCTATTCTCCAGCCAATTCTTTACCCAGGCTGTCATCTTGGGACCCACTCCCATGCTAGCTAACTTATATATTAATCTTTTGTGGGACTGTGTCAAATGCCTTGCTAAAGTCTAGGTAGGCCATGTCCACAGCCCCTCCCTGATCTACTACTTTGGTCACCCAGTCAAAGAAATCTACCAGATTCATCTGGCATGACCTTCCCGCTGTGAATCCATGCTGCCTAGGGTCCTGTGCCCCTCTGGCCTCTAGATACTCGACAATTCTTTCCTTTAGAAGTGATTCCATCATTTTCCCTATCACTGAGGTTAAACTAACAGGTCTATAGTTTCCTGCTTCTGCCTTGCTCCCACTTTTGTGAAGGGGAATCACATTTGCCCTCCTCCAGTCCTCGGGTACCACCCCATCCTCCCATGATTTGTTAAAGAGGGTAGTCAGTGGTGTCACTAGTTCTACTCATAGTTCTTTTAGAATTCTGAGATGAATCCCACCAGGCCTCATTGCTTTGTCCACCTTCAGTTTTAAGAGTTCTTTCAGAACCCTTTCTTCTGTAAATGGGCCGGTATCAACTTCTGTATCCAGAGTGTTACTACTGTTTGTTTTATGTACCTCACCCTCTTCCTTTCTAAATACTGAGCAAAAATATTTGTTTAGTATCTCTGCCTTTCACAGTCTCCCTCTGCCCACCCTCCCTCCCCTTTATTAAGCCTCACTATCCCTCCTTGGTCTTCCTTTGCTCCTGATGTACCTATAAAGGTTTTATCCACCTTCTTAACTGAGTTGGCTATCTTTTCCTCGGTTTGGGCCTTTGCTGTTCTGACTGCCTTCCCAGCCTCCTTTGCTTTAACTGATACAGTTCTCTGTCCTGCTCCGCTGCAATTCCTTGTACTTCCTGAATGCTTTCTTTTCTCTTGAACCTTCACTGCCACTTCCTTTGAGAACCATAGTGGTTTCTTACATCATCTTGTTTTGTTTATTTGCTTCCACAAAGGCTGGTTACCTCTGTGATGGCAGTTTTATTATTCCCCATTGTTCTTCCACCCTCCTTCCGCCCATTTGCTAGTGCATTCCTTGGCACTCACCCATTTTGGCAAAGTCAGCCTCCTAAAGTCCAGTACTTTTGTCTTTGTATGGCTTGACTCTATTGCTGTGTTTATTGTGAAGTATACTGTTCAATGGTCGCTAGTTCCCAGATGGCTACCCACTTCTACATCTGTGATCCTCTCTCCATCTCCATTTGAGAGTATCAAGTCTAATATTGCTCCCTCTCGAGTGGGCTCCAGTACTAGTTGTCTAAGGCATGCCCCTGTGAGGGCATCTAGAATAACTGCACTCTTGAAGTGGCAGCTGCAACTGCACTCCAGTTAACATCTGGCATATTCAGATCACCCATCAGCAATATCTCCCTTTTCTGCCATTCTAAGTATACTTTCTATCATTTCCTTGTCCATTTCCTCCCCTGAGAAGGTCTGTATACTAACCCTGTGCGGATTGTGGTGCCATTGCCTGTCTCCAAATTTACCCACAGTGCTTCTTCTCCTCCTGTTTACCCTTTTGTTCTGTTGCTTTTATTCCTTCCCTCACGTAAGAACTACTCCTCCCCTCTTTACCCTCCCTGTCCCTCCTGTAGATAGTGTATCCTGGTATGTTTACGTCCCCGTCATGGTTTTGTGTGTACCATGTTTCTGTGACTCCACGATATCCAGATGTTCCTCCTCCTCCATCAAGGCCACTAATTCAGGAAGCTTGTTACCTAGACTACGGGCATTGGTACTCATTGCTCTCCATTTTTTGATGGCCTTACCTTCTGTTGCAGCATCCCCACTGACCGTTCTACCTTGGTATTTTTCTCATTTAGTACCCTGTTTTGTAGGGAGAGGCTGGGATTTTTCTGCTGCTTGTCAGTGCCTCCCCCATTGACTAGTTTAAAAGCTTGCCAATGAAGCATTTAAACCGATTGCTCAAAGACTTGTTCCTTCCTGGACAGATGCAGACCATCCTGCCAGTATAGGCTGGTGTCTCTCCAGGTGGAACCCCAGTCCCCAATGAAGCCAAACCCCTGTGCTCTGCACCATTTTTTCAACCATTCATTAAACTGCATGGTGCCAATTACCCTCGCCTCCCCCATGCCTTTGACAGGCAGCACCTCTGAGAAGGATACTGTGTGTGCTACTTGTCTTAGGCCCCTCCCCAACTCTGCAATGTCCTCCTGCACTGCTCTCACCTCATGATGAGCCAAGTCATTTGTCCCTAGGTGGACAATTACGTCCAGCTCAGAATCCCTTGCAGCTGTTGTCATCCTGAGGATGCGCTTCCTGTCCCTCCAAGCCATGGCACCAGGCAGGCACCTTACTTCAGATTTCCCAGCTCCTCCCAGTTCTATCCCCCTAATAATTGAGTCCCCCACCAGGAGCTGCTTCCTTTCCTTGTGGTGTCCTCTGCCTCCTTCCTGTGGGCCTCCCTTGTGACAGTTGTCCTCAGCCTCCTTAGTCTCCTCTGCGGGTGTATCCATAGGGGAGCTATGCTCCCCCAGGATGGCATATGGATTGTGGTGTGTAACATCTGACTGGGTGTGCCTCTGTTCCACCATCCTCATCCTCCCTGAGCCCACTGTGGTCCAACTGCTGTGCTTTCTTTGCAACCTCTGAGGTAGTGGTGGTGATTCTGGTGCTCCCTGGATGGGGGAGGTTCCCTTCCTACTGTCCATTGTGGCCTGGGGGAAGGTCCCCGTACTACTGTCCAGTGTGGCCTGAAGAAGGGGAACTTCCTCCCTCAGGGCAGACAGTTGTCTGCAAATAGGGCAGCATCTCAGCCTCCAGAAAGACTCCCGGAAGACTGCTGCCCCACAGCCATTACATTACTGCACATACTTCCCACATTTTTTTTTTTTTTTTTTGTGTGTGTGATTGGTTTGTAATATAGAAATATATATTTATATTATACAATGTTTATGCTTATATTGTCAGTGCAGTGTGCTAGAGAGGATATGACAGTGACATGCACCTTGCACTCTTGAGGAAATGATGTCAGAACCCCAGGTATAAAGGAACTATTTCCAGGGGTGGGTGGGGTGAGGGGTGGGAAGGGTTTGGGCCTAAGCTGTGCCCTCGCAAAACAATCAGCTAGAAGCTCTGACCCACTGCTGCAATGAGTGCCTTCCTGTCAGCAAGATGCCCTACACAACAATTTGATAGAGAAATACCCTGCTAATCATGGTTTTGAATGTAAAGGAATAACTGGGAGGCAACAATTTTTTCGAGAATCTTGGAGGCGGCAGACAGTATTGCAATAGGACGATTGTTCTAGGGGTCCTTAGGCTTGCCTTGTTTTAGGACTGGAACCACCTTAGCCACCTTCCAGATATCAGGGATTAACCCAGAGCTGAGGGAGGAATTAAAAATGTGCGTGAGAGACTTATCCTCTAGGTAGGGAAATGGGCAGACTAGGTGGGCCAAGCGGTCCTTATCTGCCATCAAAGTCTATGTTTCTATGTTTCTGTGAGTGGCTTCCAGCAGTTTTTAACATCGGCCTGCCCAGGGCTACATAGGTAAAGGCAGGACTGATGTTCATTATTTTAAAATTATTTTTTTAAGATATTTTTCAAAGTCCTGCTGGAGCTGCAGGTCTTAGCTTTGATTCCAAAGCTGTTTCTTGGCAGCAAGTGCAATGATGCTTGCTGGATCACAGGTGGCCCATTGTGAAGCATAGATCACAGGTGGCTCTTTCAAAACCACAGGTCAAGTTTTTGTATGTAAAACTTTTACTTTTATTGATCGAATAGAGTAATGTAGGGCAGCTGCCTGCTGTTACAGAGGATGCAGTGGGGGGGAGGGCTCCAGCTCAGCCATTACAGCACAGAGGTTGGCACATTGATCTGTGTTGTTGTCAGTCCTGACTGCCTGAAGAGGTACCAGTTGCCACAATATGCACTAATAAGGATACAGCAAAAGGTATCTCTTAGCCAATCAAGATGCAGAACGCTCCCAACCCATTTTATAATATTCACTAAATACCAAGCATGGCAAATAGGAGAAGAAGTAGGCTGCCTAACGACATTTCTATATCATTGCAGATTATTCTTTAGAAAGGAGTTCAAACTCAATAAATAAAAAGGTAATTGCTAGAATCTGCACCAGATTTCAACCTCTTTTAAGACATTTTTTGTTTGGAAAGGAGTGAGTCAGCTCCAGGAAAATGAATGGGCTGTTCATTAATGTCTAAGTAACTGAAAGGCAAAGGTGGTAAATTGAAAGAACAAAGCCTGATCATTAAAGCAGCTTTCCTAGTAATTGGAATCTATACATCTGTAAAAGATTAATGCTCAAGCAGATGTCATTGAATCCATCAGAAATGATTCAGACAACGCTTGATTAACTGTTGAGGACTGGCTATTGTATTGCACAGCAGAACAAATGTGTTATAACTCTACTGTGACTATTGAGAAGTTGATTCCTCTAGTAAGACAAAACAGTTATAATTACTAGTGATTCTGCCTTTCTTATTGCAAATGTATACTGCCTGTTTCACAACTTCCGTGTTTCACATTTAAATATTAAAAATAAGCACTTGTATAGCAGAAGCTAATGCCCTAGCAGATGAAGAACTCCTCAGTTTAAAAAATTCTGAAATTTGATTTTGATCATGTTGTGTGCATAGCTAACACTGTATTGCCAATATGGGATTTGTAACCTTCTCTGGTGTAAACAATGATACTGTACTGTACATCACTAAAGAGAACCTCAGTTGGACATTAAGCACACATCCATAATTATAATTACAATATAACTATAATATAATTTGCCAAGGCTAATAGGCTAATTTAGGGGGAGAGGGTGACAGATGGGGACATCATGGACGGCAGAGTTTGGGAGGGTTTGAAGGCACTGATGGTGGACAAGGCGCCAGGCCCAGATGGCATCCACCCCAGGGTACTAAAGGAGCTGGCAGAGGTTCTTGCAGGGCCTTTGGCAGACCTATTTAATGCCTCACTACATTCGGGGTGTATACCTCAGGACTGGAGGATGGCTCATGTGGTGCCCCTTCACAAGAGTGGCCCCAAGGATGAACTGGGAAACTACAGACCAGTGAGCCTCACATCCATCGTGGGTAAGCTAATGGAGACTATCCTGAAGGAGAGGCTGGTGGCCCTCCTAGAGCTCAAAGGACTACAGGACAGCAAACAGCATGGCTTCATATGGGGCAGATCCTGCCAAACCAACCTGGTGGAGTTCTATGACTGGGTAACTAGGCAACTGGACAGGGGTCATGCAGTGGATGTCCTGTATCTGGACTTCAGTAAGGCATTTGACCCGGTGCCGCATGGAAGGCTGGGAAGTAGGTTAGTAGGCACAGGGGCGGGTGCAAAGCTGGTGAGATGGATAGGGAACTGGCTTCAGGGAATGCAACAGAGGGTGGTGGGTGGGGAGCTCTCACACCCAAGGGTAGTGACAAGTGGTGTCCCACAGGGCTCGGTGTTGGGACCAGTGTTGTTTGGGATATTCACTGCAGACATATCATTGGACATCAAGAGCAAGATCAGTCTGTTTGCAGATGATACCAAGGCAAGAGTGGTAGTGGATGACCTAGGGGGGTGGCAGGGGTTGCAGGATGATCTGGCAAAGCTTGAAACCTGGTCAGACACCTGGCAACTGGGGTTTAATGCCAAAAAGTGCAAGGTGCTGCATTTTGGGATAAAGAACCCAAGGAGGAGTTACCAGTTGGGGGAAGTGCAGCAAGCCCAGACAGAGGAGGAGGAGAAGGACCTGAGGGTGCTCATTACAGGGTCAATGAACAACTCAGCACAATGTAGGAAGGCAGCTGCAAAGGCCAACAAAATGCTGGGTTGCATTGCAAGGGGTATATCTTCGAGGAGGGAGGAGGTGATTCTGCCACTGTATAGGTCATTAGTTAGACCGCACCTGGAGTACTACGTGCAGTACTGGCACTCTTATCTGAAGAGGGACATTAAGTTACTGGAGGGGGTGCAGATCAGGGCAACAAAGATGATCAAGGGGCTGGGGGACTTATCATAAGATAGGCGGCTGAGAGAGTTGAACATGTACTCGCTGGAGGAGAGGAGGGACGAGGGGACATGATTGAAACCTTTAAGTACATGAAAGGAATAAACAATACAGGTACAAAGGGGCTGTTCAAAGTAAGGGAGGGGAGGGACACCAGGGGCTATGATATGAGACTGGAGGGAGGAACGTTCAGGAGGGAGATGAGGAGACACTTTTTTACAGAGGGGGTGGTGGCTGGGTGGAATGCGTTACCTGCAGAAGTGGTATCCAGTAGAACAGTGGACTGTTTCAAAAGGGGATGGGAGAGGACAAGGGGGAGGTTCAATGAAGGAGAAGGGTGGAAGGGAGGGGCAGCTACAGAATAAGGGGTGCTAGCTGTACATTCAAGCAAACGTTTTAGACCTCTAGGCCTTTATCTGCTGGCAAATTTCATATGTTCGTAAGATGCTGGGGTGCATTGCCAGGGGAATCACCTTTAGGAGAGAGGAAGTCATTCTACCACTGTACAGGTCATTTATGAGACCTCACTTGGAGTACTGTGTGCATTTCTGGTGCCCCTATTTAAAGAAGGATGTCAAACTACTGGAGGAGGTCCAGTGCAGGGTGACAAAGATGATCCTTGGGCTGGGGGACAAACCATGTGAGGAAAGACTTGGGGAGCTCAACAAGTATGTCCTGAAGGATAAAAGGGAGAGAGGGGCTATGATTTAGACAGTCAAATATTTAAAGGGCATGAATAGGGTTAATACTGAGGGCATGTTTAGATTAAAGGGGGGAGGGACACAAGGGGACAGTCTGAAACTGGAAGGTGAAAGATTCAGGAGGGAAATGAGGAAACACTTCTTCAAGGAAAGGGTGATAGCAAGGTAGAATGCACTGCCAGAGGTGGTGATATCATTGAAATCTGTGGGCGGTTTTAAGAGGAGGTGGGACAGGGTAAAAGGTAAGGTCAAGACTGGGGGAAGCTGGGGAGAGGGGAGTCGGCTGAGGCGGGCAATAAATCAGATGGATGGGCAAGGGGGGGCAGCTGCAATAGATTAGACGGGAGCTGCGCACTAAAGCAGACTGGATAGACCATATGCAAGGCCACTGTTTTTCGTTTTTTTCCAGAAAATCCGGTAAAATTCTGGAATTAGGGCTGCCTGAAAACCGGTAAAAATGAAGATTTCATGGAATCTGCCATTTTCTATCAGATTAGTACATCTATAAAAAAGTCTGTTTTTCCTTTAATTCCTTACTGTACTATTTTCAGTTTGCTTTATTTAATGCTCTGTATATTAAGCCTTCTTTAATTCTGATTATTTATGCACATACTAAAAGAATGATAACAGAATCCCGGTAAAATCTGGAAATTAGAGTAACAATCACTGGTGAAATTCCAGAATCTTAAGTCTTGAAAACGGAATGTAATTATTTTAATCACCGTAAATCGGTGGCCTTGACCATATGGCCTGTATCTGCTGCCATTTTCATATGTTTGTATGTATTGTAGAGCCACACATAAATAGCTGAAGCACAGCAGTGCAATATCTCAGATTATGAAATGGGTTTGGAAAATAAAGAGCAAAGCAAAAGAACTGTGCACTTGCCACATTTCATGCAGATGTGGATCCACTCCTGAAAATGTTGGTTGCGTAGGTGAGTCTATTCCATTGAAAATGATTAGTGCAGCATAGCATATAGGAATGCAGGGAGCTTGGGTGCCATCTCAACATTTTGCAAGGATCCTTACTTTGTCAAGAGACTGGTGGCACCCATCCCAGCAGTCTTCATATACAGTAGGTTTGATTTTAAGATACAGGCTCAGCAGAGGCAAGGAAATATTGTTAGCATACATTGGCAAAGGTTTTGTGTAAAATGAAATTGCACAAAGCAAAGCTATGTAATATGTGAGGCAAAAACATTTTAAAGATTAAAAATAGCAGTCAGTACATAGCATTGAAAAGGTTCTGTGCTCAAATCATGCAAGATACAATTTGTGTCTTAGGATAATAGCACAGAAAGC
Source organism: Neoceratodus forsteri (assembly GCA_016271365.2). Taxonomy (NCBI): domain Eukaryota; kingdom Metazoa; phylum Chordata; order Ceratodontiformes; family Ceratodontidae; genus Neoceratodus; species Neoceratodus forsteri. The sequence continues at coordinate 390,385,816 of CM057452.1, forward strand.
AATGTTCAGTATCTTCCAGAAAGGAATCTATAAAACAGAGGGAAATTGCAGGTTAATAACATCTAATGCATTGATTCCTGCATAACATCATATCATTTGCATGTGGGTCCCATATATCAAACAATGTCTGGCACCAAAATGAATGCTCCCAGCCATGTAATATTGGTGTGCAGATGAAGACTCCTCCACAGAAGATAACGTGGGGATTCCTCAAACACCCGAAATGGGTAGTGGGGGACAGGGAGGGTGCTGGGGAGATTTGATCAGTGACATAAGTGGGCTTAACATTGCGGCCCAGCATTGCAGGAATTAAATATTCTGTTACAACGCATTCATTAAAAGGTGTCATTAAAAGCAATGATATTTCTTAATACACATGTATATCTATGAGAACCAATAACCAGTGTAAAAAGTTATAAAAAGGGAGCCTGCTCAGTTTTGTCATTAAGGCTGGGTGGAATGGTTGCCCTTAGTTTGAAAATCCACTAGGATTCTTTTCTAACTAACAGGGCTTCCACATTACACCCCCTTGTCCAACTGAGACCCTCTCAATGCCAATGAAAGATCAACCACATGTGGCTACAACACTGGAGCAATTCAAATGGAAATCTCTGCTTATACCCAGACCGAGAATACATAGAGATTCATTTTGCCATAACATTCAGCACAAAAGCTGCAGAACATCATTAGAAAGCATTTGGGGTACTTTACAAACTGGGCCTAAATTAAAACCTTATGTTAAAGATACCCCTATAATGGTCATTCATACCACAAAAGCCCTTTAAGACATCCACCATGTGTTCCCTGTATACTCTTAGCACTGCATTATGGGCCTTTCTAGTCAAAATCAAGCCATAATCAATACACCACAAACAAATGTGAATACCTCTTGAACCATAAGTGCTACACAAAAAATATGAGTGGCAAAATTGTGCAGCACAAAATTACCTTTCTAATGGTGCTGTGCAGTCAATTGAAATCCATTTAGTTTTTATTTTATACTAGCTGACATACCAAACAAATGTGTTTTTTTTCCAGATTTATTCAAGGTGCTTAGGTGAGGTTTGAGAAGCAGATGTCAGCCATGCACACCATACTTTAAACAAATGCGAATAACTCCTAAAGTACACATGATAGACACAAAGTATTAGCAGCAGAATTGTTCAGCATGAAGTTACCTTTCTAAGGCCCTGTCCACACTACACCGCTCAGACCCGGTAATGAATACAAACCGTTACGGCCGAGGAGCGGTACAGAGTGTCCACACTACATAGTGTCCAGTGCAGGACCGCTACCACCGGTCCACACTGCAGGAGCCGGGTGACCGTTACGGCAGCACCCAATTCCACAATGCAGCTAGAGCTGTGGGCACTGCAGGGGACCATTTCCACACATCCACACTACAGCCGGTAACGGTACAGTGGCAGATCCAGTTCTGTAACCATTGTTGAAACCACCTCACGAGTGGTTTCGACAATGGTTACAGAAATGCCTCCTGTAATGTTACAGATGTAAACTCAAATCATTGCAGTAACAGTTTAGGCCCCTGTAATGTTACAGAGAGGTGGATCTGGTGTAGCGTGGACAGGGCCTTATGGTGCTATGCAATCAGTTCTAAGCAATTTGGTTTGTTTAATGTTTAGGTAAATATTGCTGACTTCCTCAGATGTTTCCAGGCCTGAGTGTATGTCAGCTGAGTACGTCTACGGGTGTTATTGGCCTGAGCGGCTGTTTTCATAAGCCACCTACAGATGTATCTAGGCCTGAATGAGTTAAAAGACTGCAGAATGTTGGTGATCATGTTACCAAAAGTTTGAAACCATGTCCCCCACATGCCACAGCTTGGTTGCCAGTGGCTACCCTTGCCCAGCAGTGCACACAGTTATGGACTTTGCAGATACTGCAGGGTAATATCCCTGGGGACTACTTTGCCAATCCTGTCACTGATGAATCAATTAAAATCTCATGATTCACTACTTGTGACATGACTCATATTTTTTAGTTTGACACATACCAATGTTTTCCTTATTATATGGGACACATAAAAAGAAAATGTGAAGACAGGGTAGAAGATTATATGCATGCAATCATGCATGGCAACCTAGAATCTGCATTGGCTGCTCATTTGAATTGCCCCAGCATTGTAGCCACACATGGTTGGTCTTTCATTGGCATTAAAAGGGTGTCAGTTGGACCGGGGGGGGGGGGGCTAATGTGGAAGTCCTGTTAGTGAGGAGATAATCCTATTGGATTTTCAAACCAAAGGCAACCATTCCACCTGGCCTCAATGACAGAATTGAGCAGGCTCTCTTGTTATAATTATTTACACTGGTTATTGGGTTTCATAGATATATGTGTGTGTTAACAAATATCATTTTTTTAATGCGACCTCCTAGTGAATGAGTTGGTACAGGACTTTTCTTTACTGTGACACTGAGTCACAATGTTAAGTCAACTCATGTATTTTCCCAGATCTCCCCAGCACCTTCCCTGCCACCACCCGTTTCGAGTGTTTGAGGGATTCCCACATTATTTTCTGTGGGGGCTCTGAACCTACGCACCAATATTACATGGTAGGGAGCATCCATTTTGATACCAGACAGTGTTTGATAAATGAGACCCCCATGCAAATTAGATGATGTTATGCAGGAATCTGTATATCAGATGTTATTAACTTACCATTTCCTTCTGTTTTATAGTTCCCTTTCTGGTAGACACTGAAAACTGCCTTTTGTGCCATTATCCTAAGGCACAATGGTTTCTTACATCATTTGAGCACAGAATCTTTTGGTGCTAAGGACTGACTCTTGTTTTTAATCTTAGAAATGTTTTTGTCTCACATATTGTATAGCTTTGTTTTGCACAGTTGTATTTTGCAAAAGCACTTTTGGCACTGTATCGTAAAAACATTTCTTGCCTTTGTTGAGCCTGTTTCTTTAAAATCAAATCTATACTGTCTAAAGGCTGCCTGGAAGGGGTGCTGTCCATCTCTTGACAAAGCAAGTTTCACTTGCAAAATGTTGAGATGGCATCCCTGCCCCCAGCATTCCTGTTTGCTGTGCTGCACTAATCATTTCAAATGAAATAAACTCACCTAAGAAACCAAAGTTTTTAGTAAACGGTGAGTCCTCATCTGTCTGAAGTGTAGTGAGTGCGCAGTTCTTCTCCTTCACCTGTACTCCATCAATGCAAGCACCGTTGATCACGCAGAGTGGCATTCTGTTTGCATCTCTGAAAATAAAGAACACTGATTGGCTGAGGACCTTAGAACCCTGTGCTGTTAGCCCAGCAAAATACAATGGGAAGAAGATCTGAGTCCTCTTTACTTTTTCCACCCTCTAGGATATAAATACTTCTCCCTGCTGCTGCAGACTAACCACTCATTTCCACTCTGAAACCAATTGGTGTCTTTATTTAACAAAAAAAAACTTTCCTCGTTGTTACCAAGTGCTTGCTTACACCTCATCTGAAACTGATTGGTATTTTTATGTCCAACCTGATTAACATGACTGCCTTTCATACTGCTGTTTCATTTTCCGTTCCGGTGCCAGCCGATACCACAACTTGCCACACTTCCACCAACCATGGTTGTTAGGAGACAGTCTCACTGCTGTGGCTGATTGAAAAATGCCCCATCAGTGCTCAACACACTGCCTCTGACCATGGCTATTAAGGCCCCAGCAAGATTCGGCACACTGCCACCAAGGCTCATTTCCAGGTGCAGCCTGGGGGAGGGGGAAGGGGAGAACACAATTACAAAGATTACTGCAAATCAGATGATGCAGTTGCAAGACAGTGACAATAAGGTGCAATAGTACAGTGCAGAGCAAACAGAGATCCTTGCATGTAACAGAGGACAAATACATTTGCATACAAATTAGCTGTGCAACTGGACATGATCAAAAAGTGCTTAGGGCCTGAATGAGTGGAAACTGATCTAGTCTTAAGGGAAATAGTGAAATAGGCTGATTAAACTACACACAAAATAGCCAAAATACTGCAGTTAGGGAGGAGGGAAGGTAAAGGGAGGGAAGAATATCAGGGGAAGGGTTAGGAAGGGTTCAGGTAGAGGACTGACAGGAGCAGGGGGGAGAGGAGAGAAGTTTTAGTGGTAACTATTTAACTTCCCATAATCACTCTGCCCAACCATCACTATCCCAACATCGGGATTTGCCCATGGTGGAGTTGGAATCTTAAATTGGGGGGGTGTGGGGGCACATAAAGTAAACTCTGCCATGGGGAAAATCACGATGTTCGGCACCCCTGTCTCAGGCACCCGGCATCAGGATTGGGAGATTCAGCCAGAGTGATTACGGTAATTCCTAGTAGACCTGTTTTAGCTGGCGCCTGACAGAGGTAAGGGAGGTGGAAAGATTGGTGGAGGAAGGTAGCTGGTTCCAAAGGGAGGGGAGATGATAGGAGAATACAGATTTCCCAGCTGAGGAGTAAGGAAGGGGGAAGGAGAGGTTGTGATTGTCCCTAAAGCATAGGGAGTAGAGGAGGAAGGGATGGGGGAGAGGAGATGGGATAGGTACGAGGGGAGGGACTCAAACCAGTATTTAGAGATGATGAAAGCACAGCGGGACTGACGATGTGAGGGCAAAGGGAGGATGGATAAAGAGGAGTATAGGGAACAGTGGTGAGTACAAGAGGGTGAGCTGGTAGCAAAGTAGCAGAGGGCATTACAAAGGGTGTTCAGTATGGAATGTGAAGTGGAGGGGCGGTGCCACAGACCACATCCACATAGTCAAAAACTGGGAGAACCATTTTGGTGACCAGCTCCCAGTGGACCTGGGGAGAAAAGCAGTCCTTAATGCAGTTCAGGCACTGATGCTGGGGTGGAGTTTGGCATGGATGGCATCCATATGGGCAGAGATGTCAAGCCTGCTATCTAACCATATAATGAGGTTCTTCATAGTTGGGACTACTTCATGGGGGTGCCATCCAGCATGGAGAAAATAGGGAGAGGGACAGCCTGGCCAGATTCTGGCTGGTACCAAAGGTCACTGACACTATCTTTTAGTGATGACCTGAAGTTGGTTGGACTGGAACCAGCGCAGAGCATTTTGAAGAACTTTCTTGAGTAAGACTTCCACAGATGCAGTCGAGGGACCAGAAGTGTAGAGAATTATGTCATCTGCATTCATGTGAATAAGCAAGTTGGCACAGACAGAGGGGAGGTCATTTGGGAAGGTGGAAAATAGGACTGGACCCAGAATGGAGCCCTGTGGGACCCCAGCCTGGATAGGGAAAGGTGGGAACAGGGTGCCTCCTACCTGTACCAACTATTAATGGCCCAAGAATCTGGAACAGAATGAGTCGACAGCAGGAGATGAGAGGCTGGTGGAGCTCAGCTTGTCCAGGAAGACTGAATGGGACACAGAGTCAAAGCCTTTGGACAAGTTGATGAAAATGGCCACTGTGATGTGCCCCTCATCCATTACAGAGGATGGAGTCAGTGACCTAAAGCAGGGAGAAGATGGTGGAGTGGTCCTTTCTAAAATTAGACAGGAAGGAGGAAAGGAAGTTAGAGGAGTAGAGGAAGTCTGCAAGCCATGAGTCGACTAGTTTCTCTTGCAGCTTTGCAAGAGATGGGAGGAGGAAGCTATGGCCAAAGTTGCCAGGGTTGGAGGGCTCACTCTCTTTGTGGAGGGAGATGACCTTGGCAATCTTCCAAGACTGAGGTACAGCACAAAGGGTGAAGGAGAGGTTTAGGAGGTGAGTAAGGGGGGAGGCAATGGCAGGAGCTCACAGATGGAGAAGTGTGGGATCCAAACCATCTGGACTATATTTGGACCGGTTGAGTGAAGAAAAGCCAGTGAAAGGATTTAACCCTAGATATCCCAATGGGGGCATGCTTGTCCCAGACAGAGGTAATAGTAGACTGGAAAAGGGAGAGAGCCGTGTCAATGTCTAGGGGTGGACAGCATGGGAACCAGTTAGTTGTAGACACAGTAGATCACTCAGTAGAGCTTCTTTGTTCAGGGATGGGAGGAACCAGGACTTGGGAAAGGAGGGAAGGAGCCAGACTTTCCTGACACAAAATGTTATGCAATGGTCACTGAAGGCATCCAGCAATATACCTGCTGCAACAATGTGGTGAGGGTGCGAGGCAAGAACTCAGTCCAGGAGGCTATGGTTTAAGGAATGAGGATTGAGATGGGTGAGTTCAGTGATGAGCTGTGAAACATTAAGGGACTCAATCCTGTGGGAGGTTGGTCTGGGGGCCAGGGAAAGCCAATTAATGTTAAAGTCCGCTAGGGGAATTAGCTCAACAGCAGAGGAGGGTGAGGTGAGGTTAGAGAGCGAGTCCAGCAGAGGAAGGGTAATTCTCAGACAAGCACAGAAAAAAATGTATTTATTTATTTTTATTTATTTAAACTATTTTGACCAGGTGAGTGCACTGGCACAGGTGCCTTTTTGAGTCATGACCCAGGTGCAATAGCACATACAACGGGGGTAGGATAATATGCAACAGTTCAGGTTCAACAAAATGATAAAACAGGTGAACTACAATAGCAAAAACAATGACACTTGTCTTGAAGATATGTACAAAAAAGAAAGAATGTATGATTTATAGTACAAGGGGGAGAACAACAATGTACTAGAAAACAAGTAGATAAGTAAATACATGGTATGTACGAGTAAAAGAAAAATAGAGAAAAGAAAAAAGAAAAAGGAAAGAACGAAGGAGAAGAAAGGTACAAGTCAGGTATGTTAGCAAACTCCTAGCCTAGGGTCATAAAGAGATGAGAGATAATAGCAATGACAGCACTGAACAATGTAAAAAAAAAATTTATGAGGATGAAAAAGGGATAGAGGGTATGGATATCCAATGTTGATTGAGAGAGGAGGGCTGGAAAAGATGGGGGAGGGAGGGTTGCTGGGTGGAGGGAAGGATTGAAAGGTTATGAGGGAGAAATACAATTTGGGGTAAGAGCATAGTTGGTGGGGGGATAAGTGCATTTAAATAGGAGTGGGGGAGTGAGGTAGGAAAGGGGGTAAGAAGGGGGTTGAGGTGGTGGGAAGTGGAGGTAGTAGAGGGGTGGAGGGAATAATTGTGCAGGTTACTGGAAGCAGTGACATGCTTGGGCTGATGTGAAGTGTGCTTTTAGGAGCTTTGTAAAGGCTGAGGTGGAGGTGGATTTTTTGACAGGAGGGGGAAGGAAATTCCAGATGAATGCTGCATGGTAACTAAAAGAACATTGTCCCATGTTTGTACGGAACATTGGGACTACGGGGTTATTATTTGTGATTGAACAGGATGCAAGGAGATTCACAAATGAGAGTTGTTTTTTGAGTTTGCAGGGGTGCCTGATTGGATAGTTTTCTTGACAAAAGTGGCAAAAGCCAGATTGGCTTTGAGGTCAGGAGGAAGCCATATGAGGGAGTCAAGGACCAAGCAGTGGTGCGTATTAGATCTGTTGCCAGAGGCACATTTACCACTTTTTTATAGTAAAGGGTGTCCTTTTTTTGTAAAGTGGATTTGTTGATGGCATCGACAATAACAGAACTATAATCGAGGGAGGGGACAAGATTTGCCAGTGCAATCTGAATTCTAGCAGTGGGTGTTAGATATTTGTTTATTCTGTAGAGAGAACCAAGCTTCTGATGAAGTGAAATAATGTGCATGACATAGGGCTTGAAAGACAGTGAAAGATCGAGATGGACACCCAGGTACTTAAAGGATGTGGTGTTTAGTAAGGGAGTGCCAGCTGCAGTTAGTATGGGGAATTTGGGAGAAAGCTTATTTAGGCAGTGCCTAGTCCTGAATAGCATGGACTGGGTTGTAGGGAGATGTATGACCATTTTCTTGCAAGAAAACTATTCTTGGAGCTTGGCAAGGCAGGAGCTGAGTGAACAGTTGATGTTGTCAGTATCTGCTGTGTGTGAAAAGTACTGCATCATCTGCATACCGGGGAGATTGAATGGGTTTTCAGGCTGTAGACAGGTCATTTATAAATATGGTATAAAGGAGAGGGCTGAGAATGGAGCCTTGAAGGACACTACTGGTGATACTGTTTACTGTGGACAGAACATTTCCTATTTTTATAGCCTGATTTCTATGGTTCAGGTAGTCTGTGAACCAATATAGAGCAGATGATCCTAGGCCCAGGTCCAACAGTCTGTCAGTGAGCAGTTTATGGCCTTGGTCAGGTCCACAAACGTGGATCCAGTCGCAAGACCCTTGTCCATAGATTGGCATAAGGCATTAGTGAATTCGATCAGGGCTGTGTTGGTGCTGTGCCTTTTGTGAAAGTCATGCTATTCTGGGCATGTGAGGCTGTATTTTTGCATGTAGTCCACTAATTGGTTGCGAACAGTTTTTTCTTGTAGCTTAGCAAGAGTAGGTAGAAGTGATATTGGGTGATCATTTTCAAGAGATTACTTTTTTCCCTTCCTGTGCAAAAGGAAGACTGTGGACAATTTCCATGTGTCAGGCACAGTATCAGTTGAGATTAAGGACACATTAAAGATCTTGGTGATTGGAAGAGCAATATGAGGTGCAGTAGGTTTAAGGAATTTGGGTAAGAGACCATCAGGACCAGCGGGTTTGTTCAATTTTAATGTGGCTAGCACCTTATGGACGTCATGGCAAGTAACCCTTTTTAAATAGAAGTGGGGGCTGTGCAGGTCTCTTTGAGGAAAGGTGGGGCTGTTTTTTTTTGGGGTGGGGGCTTGGTTCTGTATTTATCCAGATCGAAGAAGAAGTTGTTGAAGAGGTTGGCAATATCAGAAGGGTCAGTGTGGCTTACACCATTGATGTCAATGGTGGGTGGAGGAGGTTGGGAGCAGTTTTGATAAGAGAGTTTACTGACTGCCAGAACTTTTTGGGGTTGTTCAGGTTACTGAGTTGTTGATTTGTAAGGTATTGAGATTTGTGCTTGAGGATTTCTCTCTTACAGTCATTCCTTAGGAATCTATATTTGTTCCAATCAGTGGTAAGGTGTGATTTCTTGAACTTACTCCAGGACGCTTCTCTTCTGCACATCAGTACAAAGATGTTGCTAGTGAGCCAACATAACATGATTTTTTCAGTTTGACTCTGCACGTGTGTAATGGGACATGCTTTTCGAGGATAGCTGTGAAGGTCTTTATAAATTGGTCAAGTGCTACACTGGCATCGGTGGTTGTGTCTGGGAAAGCCCAGTTGACAAGTGATAGGTTATGCAAGAAGAATGTGGTGTCTAGGTTGGTGCAATTTCTAAAGGAAATTATTCTAGGCAGAGAGTTATTGGGGGTACTATTGTGCTACTGGTAAAATGTTGCCAGGTGGTCACTGACTGAGTCACTGAGAACACCAGATGAGATGATTCTTTCAGGTTTTTTGACAAAAAATTCAATCAATACGTGTGTGGTTGCCTGTTTTATGGTTAAGTCTGCTTGGGCTTACTAGGATTTGGTGCAGCCTACATGAGTCTAGGTTGTGTTTATATTGAGCTTTGTTGCCAATCCAGTTTAAATTTAGGCCACCTAGTACAATAAGTTCAGAAGAGGGGATTTGATTTTTCAAGAGGGAGAGGTCATTCAGACAGTTCAGGCCTGCTTTAGGTGGGTTGTAGACACAGCAGAGTTTTAAAGTTGTTTTGCCAAGAATAATATCAATAATTAATGATTCACATGGGGACTTAGTGGGGAGGAGGGGGTCACAGATTTTTGCCTCAAGGTAGAAATGTACGTAGGACATGATACCACCTTCTTTTTTTGGAGGTCCTGTCCTTGTGGAAGATATTAAAGTGAGGGATACTGAGTTCAGCATCACTAACTGTGGGGGTTGAGCTAGCTCACAGGGACGGTGACTACATGGGGTTTATACAAAGAGATAAGGGCTTCAAGGTCATGTATTTTTGAGACAACACTCTTGGTGTTTAACCCTTACACAGCCAAGGCTTTTCTGTAAATTGCATATCCCTGCTGCCAGAGTTTTTTTCACTGGGTTTGTACACTTATCGGTTATGACGTTATTACATAATTTTTCTTAGTTCCCCGGTAAACTTTTTTGTTAGGGTAGTAAGAAACTAACACAACTATAATTCAAAGTGAAAATGTAACTTTTCCAACCAAGACATTTGGAGATATATATGTTTATTTAGTGAAATTTTGATTGTTTTTGCGAATTTGTATTCGAAAAAAATATTGAAGTTTGTAAAAACGTTAAAATCGGTTGCATCACTGATAAAAATTGTTGTCTAAAATGTAACTAATTTTCACTTTCAGGTTACAAATTCTTTATATAAACACAAATTTCACATTGGTTTCTCACCTACAGATTATGAAAGTGATCAGAACGGACCATCTATGATAGGGCCATGCTGGCCTATGGGGGGGTACCTATTGGATTATGGGGTACAAGTCACGAAATCCATTAAGAAAAAGTAAGAAGTAGCCTGTTTCACATGACAGGGAAGTGAATGAGTAAATCAAGGGCCAGATTGCACCTATAGCTACCTCCCCAGGGTCACATGACCAAAAAAAGATGACTGACACCATTCAGTCATTTTCTGTGTCAAACTGCTTGTGACTCATTTATTGAGATCACTAGATCATAAAAGTGGTAAATGTCAATAGATTACACCCTTTCTTATGGCAGCAGTGGCTTGGATGAAATTTCTGATCCATAATTTCACATTATAGACCCACTTGCAGTTAGCCGGGGTGCCATACCCAACCACCCATGGTATGACCGTGCTGGGCAATGGGGTGACCACCTATTGCATTATGGGATGCATGCTAATAAATTCAAAAAGGAAAAGTAAAAAGTAGCCTGTTTTACATGGTGGGGAAGTGAATGAGTAAATCAAGGCCCAGACTGTACCCATAGCTACATCCCCTGGGTCACATGACCAAAAACAAGATGGCTGACACCTTTCAGTCATTCCCTGTATCAAACTGCTTCTCTTACACATTTATTGGGATTAATAGATTATACAAGTGGTAAATGTCAAAGGATTACACCTTTTCTTACATCTGCAGGGGCTAGGATGAAATTTCTGATCCCTAATTTCACATTAAAGACCCACCTGCAGAGAGCCGGGGTGACATACCCAACCACCCCTGGTATGCCCATGCTGGCCAAGGGGGTGTCCACCTATTGCATTATGAGTTACATACCAATAAATTGAGAAAAGAAAAGTAAGATGTAGCCTGTTTTACATGACAGGGAAATGAATGAGTAAATCAAGGCCCAGACTGTACCCACATATCTACATCCCCTGGGTCACATGACCAAAAACAAGATGGTGGCTTCTGTTTGATCATTTTCTGTATCAAACTGCTTCTGTTACACATTTATTGTGATAACTACATTATAAAAGTGGTAAATGTCAATGGATTACACCTTTTCTTACATCTGCAGGGGCTTGGATGAATTTTCTGATCCCTAATTTCACATTACAGACCCACTTGCAGATAGCCAGGGTGCCATACCCAACCACCCCTGGTATGCCCATGCTGGCCAATGGAGTAACCACCTATTGCATTATGGGGTGCATGCCAATAAATTCAAAAAGTAAAAGTAAAAAGTAGCCCGTTTTACATGACAGGGAAGTGAATGAGTAAATCAAGGCCCAGACTGTACCCATATCTACTTCCCCTGGGTCACATAACCAAAAATAAGATGGCGGCTGCCGTTCAATCATTTTCTGTATTAAACTGCTTCTGTTACACGTTTGTAGGGATAACTACATTATAAAAGTGGTAAATGTCAATGGATTACACCTTTTCTTACCTCTGTCGGGGCTTGGATGAATTTTCTGATCCCTAATTTCACATTACAGACCCACCTGCATACAACCGGGGTGCCATACCCAACCACCTATGGTATGCCCATGCTGGCCAATGGGGTGTCCACTTATTGCATTATGGGTTGCATGTAAATAAATTCAAAAAGTAAAAGTAAAAAGTAGCCTGTTTTACATGACAGGCAAGTGAATGAGTAAATCAAGGCCCAGACTGTACCCATAGCTACATCCCCTGGGTCACATGACCAAAAACAAGATGGCGGCTACCGTTCGATCATTTTCTGTATCAAACTGCTTCTGTTACACATTTATTATGATAACTACATTATAAAAGTGGTAAATGTCAATGGATTGCACCTTTTCTTACATCTGCAGGGGCTTGGATGAAATTTATGATCACTAATTTCACATTATAGACCCACCAGCATATAGCTGGGGTGCAATACCCAACCAACCAAGGTAGGGCCATGATGCCACATAAATGGCCCACCTATTGCATTATGGGTTACATACCAATAAATTGAGAAAGGAAAAGTAAGATGTAGCCTGTTTTACATGATGGGGAAGTGAATGAGTAAATCAAGGCCAAGACTGTACCCATATCTACATCTCCTGGGTCACATGACCAAAAATAAGATGGCGGCTACCGTTCAATCATTTTTTGTATCAAACTGCTTCTGTTAGACATTTGTAGGGATAACTACATTATAAAAGTGGTAAATCTCAATGGATTACACTTTTCTTACATTTGCAGGGGCTTGGATGAAATTTCTGATCCTTAATATTTCATTACACACCCACCTGCAGATAGCTGGGGTGCCATACCCAACCACCTAAGGCAGAGCCATGCTGGCCCTTGAGGGGCCCACCTACTGCATTATGGGTTACATCCCAATAAATTGAGAAAGGAAAAGTAAGATGCAGCCTGTTTTACATGACGGGGAAGTGAATGAGTAAATCAAGGCCCAGACTGTACCCATAGCTACATCCCCTGGCTCACTTGACCAAAAACAAGATGGTGGCTACTGTTCAATCATTTTCTGCATCAAACTGCTTCTGTTACACATTTGTAGGGATAACTACATTATAAAAGTGGTAAATGTCAATGGATTACACCTTTTCTTACATTTGCAGTGGCTTGGATGAATTTTCTGATCCCTAATTTCACATTACAGACCCACTTGCAGATAGCTGGGGTGCCATACCCAACCACCCCTGGTATGCCCATGCTGGCCAATGGGGTGTCCACCTATTGCATTATAGGGTGCATGCCAATAAATTCAAAAAGGAAAAGTAAAAATGAGCCCTTTTACATGACAGGGAGGTGAATGAGTAAATCAAGGCCTAGACTGTGCCCATATCTACATCCCCTGGCTCACATGACCAAAAACAAGATGGCGGCTACCATTTGATCATTTTCCGTATCAAACTGCTTCTGTTACATGTTTGTAGGGATAACTACATTATAAAAGTGGTAAATCTCAATGGATTACACCTTTTCTTACATCTGCAGGGGCTTGGATAAAATTTATGATCCTTAATTTTTCATTACAGACCCACCTGCAGATAGCCGGTGTGCCATACCCAACCACCCATGATATGTCCATGCTGGCCAATGGGGTGTCCACCTATTGTATTATGGGGTGCATGCCAAAAAATTCAAAAAGTAAAAGTAAAAATAGCCTGTTTTACATGACAGGGAAGTGAATGAGTAAATCAAGGCCCAGACTGTACCCATAGCTACATCCCCTGGCTCACATGACCAAAAGTAAGATGGCGGCTACTGTTCAATCATTTTCTGTATCAAACTGCTTCTGTTACACATTTGTAGGGATAACTACATTATAAAAGTGGTAAATGTCAGTGGATTACACCTTTTCTTACATCTGCAGTGGCTTGGATAAAATTTCTGATCCTTAATATTTCATTACAGACCCACCTGCAGATAGCCGGGGTGCCATACCCAACCACCCATGGTATGCCCTTCCTGGCCAATGGGGTGTCCACCTATTGCATTATGGGGTGCATGCCAATACATTCAAAAAGAAATAGTAAAAAGTAGCCTGTTTTATTCTTGAAAGACAAAGAACCTCTGTGCACAAACACTGAGGCAAGGGTTACCCCAAAGGGCATTTGGCTGGGAAGCCAAGTTTCAAGAAAATACAAAATCACACATGCCCACGCAATGCAAAGCATCATAGGCTGCATATGCAAATCACCAAAGAATGTTATGCTGGTTCAACTTTAAGCAGAATTGCATGGTGCCGAAAGGCCTCTCACACAGTTTGCAAAGGGTGCTTACAGCTGTTTTATTCTTGTTTTCTTGGTAACCCTTGAGGTCTTCTGTTACCACGGTAACCTCTCGACACAAGAATACACTTGTATAAGTTTGCTCACAAACAATTCTTTATATTATCCTGTTTATTGTCCTATTATAGAGCGAGGGACCTATTAAAAAGAAAAACCTGTCCCAAATTGTGCCCATTTCCGAGGTATTTGTATGTCATAAAAAACTACTCACCACAGTAATGCTGTTTCTTCTAATGGAGTCTTGCTGTATTCGGACTATTGCAATTAGCCTCAGCACTTGAACTGCTCCAAAGAGGAAAGAGTCAACTCTATGCAGAAGCATAGAACGTTGAGCTCAAGCTCAGGTCTCACACCTCTGTCACTGGTACATTCTAATGCATCTGTCAGGTTCTTACGAGCACTAAACTAATAGCTATAGAAATCATTTTAAAGGGGACAGGAAATCATTTCTAATTGACAGTTGTTTATAAAGTTCTTATTCTCAGAAATCATATGCATTTTTCTAAATTACCCATATTTAACTGTACCTAAATAAAAAGTGATGTGAAAAACTGTATTTTGCATTGTTTTGTTTTTATGGGCAGCATTCTGTTACAATTCTCTTCATGGAACCAGTAATTTGGAGTTTTTACTATGTCACGGTTGGTGCACAGAATGCTATTTATCAGCTACTGTCCTATCAGAACTATGTTTAGAGTTCTGTGCACAAACTGTGACATTGTGAAAACTCCATATTATTGGTTCCTCAATGAGAACTGTTACAGAATGCTGCCCATAAAAAGAACAATGCAAAATACATCACTTTTGGAGGAATGCATATCATTTCTGAGAATAAGAACTTTATAAACAAGCTTCTCAAGGATAAAATTCAAATCCCAAGGAGGGGCTGGAACCCTGATAGGGGGTCTCGGGTGGAGGACCCCTCAAAGGAAGGTATTAGAGACCTCTAGCTGAGCAAACATCCTGTCTGCAAAAGGGACATGGTAGGCTGAGATGGCCACTATGTGAACCTTCAGAGATGAATGCCAGACCCAGATCAAAGAGGTGTCACAAGTAATCCAGAAGCCACCCAACAGAGCATGAGAAAAGCTTGAAATCTGGCTCCAAGGAATGCCACTGATTAACCTCCTGGATTTTATGCAGCAACTGCGTATAGAAAGGATCCTCCCGAGGTGACTTCGGAGGAGTCCTCAGCCTGGGCTAATCCGGAGAGCGGAGCTCGTCATCCAGGTCGGAACAACCATAGGAGTCATCCAAAGTCTCAGAGGAAGAAGAAGAAGAAAAAGACGACTTCCCCTCCCAAGGTGGGGGAGGAACATACCCCTTGGGGAGCATATCCTGCCCCGCTCTGGAACCAAAATGGTCGCCTCTGGTATCCGGAGGAGGGGATGGAGTCTCCCGTCTCAGACGTAGGAGTTCCAGAACTGGGACCGGCATTGGAATTTGGCTCTACCTCCCTGGTGAGCCGAGCTTTGGCCTCAGCCCATCAGGAGGCTAGAGTCTCCTTCAAATCCACCAGCGGCTGAGGGGCATGGTGGAGGAAGAGGAGGGGGATATGGATATTGGGGATATCCGCATTTCATGTATCCATACCCTGACGAAGTGAGGAGGTGACCCAGACTGACACATCAGGGCAGGAGCCCTAGACTGAGAAGAGGATGCAGCCCTGCTCATCCCCCTTTTGCCTCTCCCTCTGAAAAAAACCCTCTGCTGGAAAGAAGAGGAAGCCTGGGCTTGGTAAAAAGGCATCTGAAAAGGCCTGCCCCTGCCAACTCAAGACTGATGCTTCTGAGGAGTGGTCTGCTTCTCTTTGGCCGCTGCACTCATGTAGGTGGTCTTATATTCATCCACCTTTTTCATGTAAATCTCTGTTTGCTCTCCAAACTGAGAGTTGTCTAACCGGGAAATCCTTGGCCTTAGCCTGGGTATCCTGTGGTAGGCTAGTACATCTGAGCAAAGCAAACCTCCACAAGGAGACAGATGAAGCCATGACTCTTGATGCCACATCATTGGAGTCCACAGCAGCATGAAATTGTACTTTAGATGCCTCTATACCATCTACAGCCACCGCCTCCAGCTCCTTGGACAGCTGGGGAGTAGCAGTTTTAGCTAGCTCCAGAAATGTAACACATCTAGATTTCTGGCACCTAGCAGCATAGGCCATAAAAAGAAGCCGTTTGGTGAGTCCCAAAGAGGATGCCAAGTACTGTTACTTTGCCATGGCATCCACCTTCCTGTAATCCTTATCTGGGGAGTGAGAAGCCAAGGAGAGGTTAGCCTTATCACAGGCTGCAGCCTGCACCACCCCGACATGACTGCTGCCAGAATAAAGAAATTCTGTACCAGAACCTGACAGCACGTACCTCTTGTCCACAGGAGGTATGGAAGATGGCATCTGAAGTTATTTTTTCATCTGTTTCCCCAAAGATTTATGCAGGGGAATAGACAGTTTCTGACTCTGGGACATCCATCATCTCCACAGTCAGGTTCTTCTGTTTCCTCACAAAAAGTACCCCTAACAGCTTTTACACCAGGTAATAAAAAAACATTTCGGTCACTAACTGGTTCAAGGGTTGTTTTAAAAATACAAACATGGAATAAAACATAAGTTTTTTGAGACCGAAAAGTTCCAGACCAGACTCTTTAGTTCACAGAAACAAGTTTTTTAGGATAGAATTTCGACCCACACCGGACTGACCAATAAGGAACCGAATAAAAGCAAATTTCTATCACTATCTACCACTAATTACACTACCTGTACCGAAGACCGATATCTGATGACCGAAAAATAAGAAAGCAGTAGGATTAAACCAATCTAATAATTATACCGAACCAGCGAGACGTTCTCCAGAGCATCTTCATAGTCAGGCGGAGTAAAAAATCTGACGGGTACATTAGAATGTGCCAGTGACAGAGGTTTGAAAACAGAGTTTGAACTCAATGTTCTATGATTCTGCATAGAATTAACGCTTTCCTCTCCGGAGCTGTTCAAGTGCTGGGGCTAACTGCAATAGTTAGAATACATTAAGACTCCATGTTGTTTGAAATGATCTTCGCAGCATAAGGGTGTCTCATGGACCTGGGAAAGGAGTGCTCTGATCTATAAAGTAAACATCAATTATTCGAAATGAACAGTGCTGTACTTACCTTGTGGGATTTTTTTTTGTACTCGCAGAAACACGTTGATTTTCTACTACTTTTTTTTAATCCTCCATTTCCAGTCATCACATATACGATTGAAATATGAACAAGAGTGTCATGTGACCACTTCATTATGATTGCATAGTGACTTCAGCAATAGTTACCAGATTTTGTTTACTTTATCGCAGAGACACAAAGCCTGAGAATCTGTGGGGTGGGGAGGGACAGAAAACTTCTAAAGAATCATGATTACAAAATGCACATTCAAAAAAATTTAGTAATAATAAAAAGCAATAAATATGTAAGTTATATAGAAATAACTTATCTAAAGATGCATCTGAGTAGATTCTCATTCAGATATTGAAATATTCATAGTGGCCACCCAAAATTAGTTCATTTTGTACATTTGTCTATAGAGATCTGGTCTTTTGCCATACATAATATGATGCAAATATCTGGTTCTGCCAATCACATCAATTTCCACCCATTGGAAATATGTATATTGGTTTGACCTTCCAGCACCTTGGCACCTGCAAGAGAGATTAAAATATAGATACTGTATAAAAAACGTAACATAAAATGAAGGTGTTCACTAAATAATAAATGTACTGTAATACACGAGTGCATTATGAACATGCACATAAGATCATAAATAATGATGAGACTTTGCAACAAAAATTAATGTGCACTTTTCCTAGCTGCCATGTGTCCGATGTGGAGACTCTGATCGAATGGTTAACCCGTTAAACGTGTACCCAACCAGCATTAATAGGGGAAATCAAGGGATAACGAAGGCATCATTCCCAAAGATACTAACCTGACCACTGGAAAGATTAAATCCACCACCCCAGGTGGCATAACGCCCCCCCCCCCTTTTCTGCTGTCAAGATCTAGAATTCGAGGGGAGGCCACACTAGTGTTTACTACAGTTGCATCACCACCCCCAGCATTCTGCTAGTGTTATCTCTGCCTATGCAAGCCAGCTTGCCAATGACCCACCCCACACATTCCCCTCCTCTTCAATAATAGCCCCCCTTACACACAGCACCATCCTCCACAATATTACCCCCTCCACACACAGTCCCCTCCTCCCGAATAATACCTTACCCCTCAATCGTCTATGCAAATCATGCAAAACAGAGTCGTTGATTGTTTAGAGGCAAGAACATGCGAATTGGGTTACTGAACATGATATACTATATCTGCACATCCTCTTGGCATAATGTCCAACCTCCCCACAATCATTTGGAGAGGGAGACCAAAGTCTCACACACTAAAGATACCTAGAGTACAGTATGCAGTTCTGGAAACTACCTCAGAAAGGACATAGACAGACTGGAGACAATGCAAATGACAACTATAAAAAATGATACTTGGACTCCACATCAAGGCATATGAGGAATGTCTCCATGGCCTAAACATATACTTCCTGGAACAACAGAGATGGGGGGACATGATCGAAACCTCTAGGGCAGATGAAAGGCAGAAGAGGAGAACCTGGAACTGGTAGTGCTGGTCTGGAAAACCTCCTCCCTTACACACCTCAGTCCTTCCCCCACATATAGTGCCACCCCCCCTCCTTTCCACAATCACCTTATCCCTATAAAGAGATCTATCTCTGAAGTGCCCCATCACTACCATCACTTTGGGAAGGAATTTCCTATTTGTTTGAAGGACTATCTTATCCCTGCAGAAAGCAATGTAGTCCTTTTCAATACATAAGGCCTGAAGCTCACTAATGCTTCTAGCCAAAGTGATGGCCACTAGAAATGTAGGTTACTCACCTGTAACAGGAGTTCTAGGAATGGTATATGTTGTTGATCCACACTTACAGGCAGGTTCCTTGCCACTTTAAATCTTGCCGGAATGTCTTCAAGTTGGCTCCTCCCACCCACCCAGGTGGTAAAACTCTTGGCTCAGCCCCATGATGCCAGATCTAGCCCGCTGGAAGCCAGGTTGTGCATCAAAGCTGGGGAGGTCGGGTGGGTCATGTGGATGAACAACATATACCATTCCTAGAACTCCTGTTACAGGTGAGTAACCTGTATTTCTAGGGACATGGATATGTTGTTCAATCCACACTTACTGGCAGACTCCCAGCAGTTCTTCTGGAGGAGGGAGGCAAGGCACACACCCACTACTTGAGAAATAAGGACTGGCGAACCGAAGTCCCAAAACCAGCATCCCGGCGTGACTCAAGGTCGATGTGGTAGTGGGTGACGAAGGTATGTGCTGACTTCCAGGTAGTAGCCCTGCAGATTTCCTGGATAGGGACGTCCCTGGAAGCATTTTATAAGTGGCTCATGCCAATGATTCCATCATTTGCATAGCATTCCATCTCCGGGCATTCTGACCTTAAAGCCACACTGCAAAGAGTTAGGAATACTGGAGTATTCCTGGGATGAGAAAAAGGCATTTCCTGATGTCTAATGGACCCCCAGTTTCCTCTCATACAAGGCCCCACCAGAAGTAATTCACTTCCTGTTGTCCAATAGCCCAACAATGACCTCATATTCCATGATCAATCCATCAAAAAGGATACCCAATTTGCCAATTGCCACTCAAATTCCTTCAAAATCAGGCACTGCATGAACTGGGATTATAGGGCACATATCCCACCAAGCCTTCCTATACCAGACATAACCAAGTAATATGTGGAGAGCGTCTTACCAGGATACTGTGGAGTCAGAAGCTGGAATCTTGAAGGGACGATGTCTGTCAGTACTGAAAAATAAAATACAGGAATGGAGTCACAAGGGATCCGTAGTTCTTAATAAATTATTAATATATGACATGTTCACAACAGAGCAATACTTATCTGATGGTGAAGGAGTCCTCATCCATTCAGGCATGCGAAAGAGAAACAACAATAGGTTACTATGAAAAAGATACAGTAATGAGATAAGAAACAGATAGTGGATAGATACTGCTGGTGCATCGGACTACATTCGAGTGTAATAGTGCAGAAGATAGAAAATTACTGTTAAAACAGAGTATAACAATAGTAATAGTGATAGAGAAATAAAATTAGTTAACAAATAGAAAAAATGTGTTAGTAAAGATGATTAGAAAGACCAGTGCTCTCTGCCTAGATGGCCAATTTTCAAGTGACTGTAGTATCCCAGTTGGGATAGGTGATATTCTTTTTGGTTCACTGGCCCTTTGTTGTCTGGGCAATCAGCTAAGTTCATTCACTGGCCCTTTTAATGGCATTCCTTCTTTGCACCTCTTCTGTAAATGAAGCACCTAGCTCACTTCGACCATCAAATTGGCACAACATGCACCTTGATAATTTGTACCATCACAAATTCACACTTCGACCATCAAATTGTCCAAACATGCACTTTGATGACATGCGCTATCATTAATTTAGCACCCTAATATAGTATGGTTGAGGATCGATTTCTTCAGCAGAGATCAAAATGTTGAGAAACAAAAAAACAACACAGCAACATTTACTAAACATGTCTTGTCGGTGATGTGTCTAGCATCATCCTACCTGTTATTACAGGTTGCATGCAAAGTAGCCCAATAGTTTTGTCCACCCTCCAACACCCTGAATCCAAGAAAACATGTTATTTATTTATGCGACCATAAAACATCTTAGTCCACAGTGGTTAATCTCACTCTCTCAAAACTCCCCCAAACTGGGATCCAGCAATCATAACAGTGTAGTTTAGCATAAAGATAGATACTAACTCAAGTCATACTAGGACAAAGGTTTTGGATTTCAAAAATGCTGAGTTTGCTGAAATGGGGAGAGGTATCAAAGGAGCCCTGGAGAGAATGGGGGCAGGAGGGGGAGTGGAAGAACAGCATAAGCATCTAAAGGAAGCCTTAATGGAAGTAACAAACCAATGCATTAGATTGGTATCCAAAGGCAAGAGAATAAGAAAGTTACTATAGTTCTCGAGAGAGATGGCAGTAAAGGTCAGGGCAGAAAGGAAAGTGTTCAGGAACTGTAAAGAGACCAGGGAGGAGTACCTAGAGTGTCTAAGGGAAACGGGAAAGGCAGTAAGGACAGCAAAGGCACAGACTGAGAAAGGTTTAGCACAGAAAGTTAAATAAAGGAACAAGATATTCTCCAGCTCCCAGGGTGGGGGCTGACTAAACATGCAGACACGAAAGACCGTTATGCCTATTCTGCTGGCATCTTAGTATGTACATCAGTGAAAGGAGAAACAACAAGGAGGGGATTGCAAGGCTCAAGGGAGAGGTAAGGGAATGCAAAGAGGGAGACAGGGAAAAGGCAGAAATACTGAATGAATATTTCTATTCAGTATATGCAGAAGAGGGGAAGGG
The DNA here is from genome assembly GCA_016271365.2 of Neoceratodus forsteri. Classification (NCBI taxonomy): domain Eukaryota; kingdom Metazoa; phylum Chordata; order Ceratodontiformes; family Ceratodontidae; genus Neoceratodus; species Neoceratodus forsteri. Next base: position 390,407,310 of record CM057452.1, read on the forward strand.
ACAGGGACAACAGCAGTTTCCAATGGGGTGAAGAGGTAGACATTCCATTTACGTGTGAAAGCATAGTGGAGCATTTATAAGCCATTAGAGCCCTGGACCATAGGCAACATTGTCTCAGTGTGGAGGTCATTTCAGACAAAGCTGACCGATTTCTTCGTCTTTGTGGCAAAGGAAGTAAATTAGGGTGGTGAAGTGGACATCACTTGCCTGGATTTCAGCAAAGCGTTTGACACTGTCCCACATAGGAGGCTGATAGACAAGCTGGGTAATCTGGGCATGGGGGACAGGGTGGTAAACAGGGTTAGAAACTGGCTAACAGACAGTAGGCAGAGGGTGGTGGTAAATGGGGTGCAGTCTGGGGAGAGAGGTGGTCGAGGTGGTCGAGTAGTGGGGTGCCTCAGGGATCTGTCCTGGGCCAGTCCTGTTCAATGTCTTCATTAGCGACATTTGCAGAAGGGTTCTAGGGAAAGGTCTGCCTGTTTGCAGATGGCATCAAGATCTTTACCAGAGTAGAAATCCCAGAGGGGGTGGAGAAAATGAGTATGGATCAGGGGAAACTTGAAAAATGGTTGCAGGATTGGCAACCGAAGTTTAGTTTAAAGAAGTGCAAAATAATGCCCCTGTGACACAGAAACCCTGGGGGGAAAGCTACAGAATGTGTGTGTGTGTTTGGGGGGGAGAGAAGAGAGGGTCACTGCAAGTCACAAAGGAGGAAAGGGAACGGGGGGTTATGTCAAAGCAGAATGCTAAGGTAGCTGGGATGGGCCAGTGACGTGCAGGGATGCATAGGCAGGGGTATCACCAGCAGGGGAGAGGTAGTGATGCCATTATATAAAACCATGGTCAGGCCTTACATGGAGTACATTAGACTAAGATGGTACATGGCTTGAAACACAAGACTTATGAGAAATTAAGGGACCGCAATATGTACTTGCCGGAAGAGGGAAAGAGTAGACACGAAAGAAATATTCAAGTACATCAAAAGGTATAAACAAGGTGGGTATGTGTGTGGGGGAGACTGTGGATGGATTCAATCATCCTTGGAAAAGGCAGAGGGGAACCATAGGAGGCACAAAAGCAGGTGGGTCAGAAGCAGAAATCCTCAATGCTGTCACTTACCCCCTTCTGATCAGTCTTCCTGACACTGGACCCCCACCCAGACTACTAGCCAACCCCTAAATCTTTGTCCCCCAACTCGACCACCCTACATTCATGTCATCCCCCCTTTATTAACCAGGACAGAGAAGCCATGGCGGAGGGTAAGAGACAGCACAAGTAGGAGGGAGGGGTTTGGGAAGAGACAGCACAGAGATAGGAAACAGGACAAGGCAGGAGCAGGGCAAGTGGGGGGAGGGACTGACGCCGAAGCAAACAAAAGGGGGAAAAGCGAGCCAGGAAGCAGCAGAAGGGGACAGAAAATGCAGGAACGGTGGGGCAAGTAAGTAATGCAGGGAGCAGGCAAGTGGCCAGAGGCAACTGCAACAACAGGGAGATGGGCAGAATGGGAGATAGGAAGAGCGGCGCCACCGTCTGTAACGAAAAGATGAATCCTAGTGAGGCCCAGGAGGTGTGGCGTTTTAAGCTCGATGGGGAAATGACGGTGTTGCTCTGCCCTTCGAAACTCTGGCTTAAAGCCCTCCCAAAAATGCCAGCAGAGTAGGCCTAATGGTCTTTCATGTCTGCTCATTTAGTCAGCCCCCAAACTGGGAGCTGAACCTGCTGTCCCCCCTCCACCCCCTTGGGTTTCTTCAGTTCCAGTACAATGAACTCCCCTTGTATTGGACTGTGTCAGCACACCCTTTCTCCTATATCTGTCCAACCCCTCTTGAATCCCTCCACAGTCTCTGCCTCCACTAGTCTCCTGGGCAGCACATTCCATTGTTCCACCACCCTCTCAGTGAAGTAGCACCTCCTCCCATCTCTCCCCCTCCAGCTTCCACCCATGTCCTCGACTCATTTCACGCTTGATACCCTTCCTTATGTCAGAGACATAGGCATTGAACAGGAGGGGCCCAAGGACCGATCCCTGAGAGATACCACTAATGACCCTCCTTATAGATGAGACCATCTCTGGATGGCATGTCAAAAATGTGTTTTTCCAGTGATTCGTGTGACTGTAAAAGATGACTCTGATCCCCTGAAGACATTGCTATGTCCTTAGGAGCTAGGCATGCAGGTACAATGGCCTAAGTTTCGGGTGAATTATACCAGTTTTCTTATGACAGCGCAAGCTGAATTGAAGACGAGTGGTGGTTCGCTCGCTAGCCCTTGCAGAAGAGGGAACCATATCTGTCTGGGCACTCAGGTGTGTGTGTGTGTGTGTGTGTCTCTCTCCCCTGTGTGTATCTCTCTCTCCTCCTACCTCTATCTCTATCCCCCCTTGCCCTGCCAGTACACAATCATACCCTGTTCTGTTGTACCCCAATTCCCTCCCATATCTAGTGCAACAACATGTAATGCATAGAACTAACCTTGGCAAGTGAATAAACTGATTTTCTAAAATCTCTCAAAAGCTCAGGTCAGGACTTTACAAGACAGATGTTCTTGTCGATCAGTAAGATGTCCAGTCAGGAGCTTTCCTGTGGGAAGACAAAGTGTGGCAGTAAAAACATCCCATCACATATCCTTTAAATAAACAGTCATCCTAGAGTGTGTGTATGTGTGACGGGGGGTATGTAAAAAAGAATGACCCTCTGTAAGATGGAGACATCACACAATGCATTATGTGTGGGATGGTGCAGGTTCTCAGGGGTTGGAGTTGAGCCACTGAATGCTACTTGTAGGATGGTGCCGAGTGTTGCACCACCAGCACCGCCCAACACACTAACAGTTCTTCTAGTACCAAGGTCCCTGAAAGCAGCTGGGCCTGTCCTTGATAGCACCACCGGTAGTTTAAATTTTGGTTCACTGACCAACTTATTTAACAGTTCTGCCACTGCCCAGCCAAATACACAAACCGCCACACTGAGGAGAATATACTTTATGTAATTTCTAAAATTGTACAGTTATCTCTTTGGGGGCCCATAGTCTCTCTCTCTCCCCCCCCTTTCCCCTGTGAATGGCACAAGTTGAACATGCATTTTATGTCTGCCCATGCCTGACCTATATACGCTATCCTGCTATCCCCCCCCTCCTTTATATACCCCCTTTCCTGCCCTTTTATGGGATTCACTTCATGCACCATGTAAACCTAGGACTGATATTTTCATCAGCCTGCCACTGCCTGGACTGTACATAAAAGCCACATTTAGTACAAGAATAAACTTTTTGTAATTTTTGTACCTCTAACCCTCTGGAAAGAAAATCCTCCTCCATATTTTCTGACCCAGGAAAGTAGAGTTACGTAGGATCTTACCATAACAGTAGATCTTAGAGAGAGAGGTGCCTTCAGTAGGTCATCACATATAGGACTGGCGCCACCTGGCGTCGGGCCGCACAGCATACTTTTCTAGCAATACCCGACATGGGGGCCACCCACCCAACGTTATGTGATCAATGTCAGCATGACCATGTATAGTGGACGGTCTCCCACGCCTGTCCTCCAGGTTGAGTATGAGTCTGAAGTCCCTCGACTTTTTGGGGACCAGGAAGAAATGAGAGTAAAACCCCTTTCGCAGAGGGGAACACGCTGTATGACTTCTTTGAGCAAGAGCGAGCAGACCTCCCCTTGCACGAGGAGGGCCTGATCTTGGGAGTAGGAGGACCTCTTTTGCATAGTTTCCGGGGGAATTTCCAGAAAATCTATACTGTGTCCGGACACTAGTTACAGGACCCATTCGTCGGAGGTGATCACTCTCCACTCCTGCGCATGGTGAGCGAACCTCCCCCCCACCTGCTCCCCGTTAGTAGAGTGGGAAGGCAGTGAGGATGGGGAGTCAAGAAGTGGAAGTTAAGCATTTCCCGTGTACAACGTTAATACACACACCCTCCCATACCAGACCCTACCACTAATTTCTGTTGCTGTAAAAATGTATCTTTGGTACCCAATAGTCTGTCTCTCTCTCTCCCCAGTCTGCACAAGTCAAAGATTTATTTTACCAGTCCGCCATTGCCCGGACTATACACAAAAACCCACATTTTGTCCAAGAATACACTATGTGATTCATGTAACTGAAAGATCTCTTTTGTGCCCCGTAGTCTCCCCCCCCCACACACACACACGGTACAAGTCAAAAGATTATGTTGCCAGCTTGCTTTTCCCCAGTCTGTACACACACACACACACACACACACATTGAGGCCAGGAATACACTTTATTAGTGACCTTTATGCCTGTATAAATATATCTTTGGTCTCCAGCTGTCTCTGTCTCTGTCTGTACCTCTTTCTATCTCCCCCTACCTCTATATCTATCCCCCTTTCCCTGCCTGTACACAGTGTAACATAGCCTCACTTTGCCCCATCAATGACCTCCCAAAACTCTCATAAACCAAGCACTGCCACAATGGCATCATACCCTGTTGTTCTGTTGTACCCCAATTCCCTCCCATATCAGGCGCAACATGTAATGCATAGAACTAACCTTGACAAGTGAAGAAACTGATGTTCGACAATCTCTGAAAAGCTCGAACCAGGACCCTCTATGAGACAGATGCTCTTATTGATCAGTAAGATGTCACAATCAGGTGCTTTCCTGCTGGAAGACAAAGTGTGATAGTAAAAACATCCCATTGCATATCAGGTGCCACCACAAGTTAAGCATTCACTGGTGTACCATGTCAACTCGCACAAACCCTCCCAAACCAGGCCCCACCACAAAACAAAAAAACAAACAAAAAAGACTTTTCCAGCACACCCTATTCCTGTCCAACTCCTCCTGAACCCCTCCACAGTCTCTGCCTACAATAGTCCCAAGGGCAGCACAATCCCTAGTTCCACCACCCTCTCGGTGAAGTAGCACCTCCTCCCCCCGGCATAGATCGTGGGACCATGGCCACTGATCCTATCTTTACCTACCACCGAGGCAGGGGTTCTTAGTTTACCTGAAGATGGTCTGCTACCAAGGATGTCTGTAGAGAATAGGCCAGAGACCAGACTTTCATGGCTTCTGTGCACAAGTCCGTTGACCAAGTGCCTCCCTACCTGTTGATGTACCACATGGTGGTGGTGTTGTCTGTTCTCACCTGAACCACCTTGTTTTGTACTGCCTTTGCAAAAGCTTGTAAGGCCAAGTATACTGCCCTGAGTTCCAGAAGGTTGATATGAAGGAGAGACTCCTGAGGGGACCACACTCCTTGTGTTGTGAGGGCTCCCAAATGAGCCCCCCACCCCAGGAGAGAATAATCTATGGTCAGAACCACAGAATGAGTCTGAGAGACAAATAGGACTCCTTGTCTGAGATTGTCCTGATCCAATCACCATTGGAGAGCATGGATCAAGGTCTGAGTCACTGAAATCAGTTTGGTGAGAGGGTCTTTTTTCTGGGATCAAAAAGCCCGTAGGTGAAATTAGATATCTCTCATCTGAAACCTGTCCCCTGGAATCACTGCAGTGGCAGCTGCCATGTGGCCCAGTAGTTGGAGAAAATGTCTTGCTGGACAAGAGACCAGGAGACAAGATGAGGAAGCTAGGTCTGTAAGTGCCTTTTACCTTGACAAGGGAAGAAAGGCCTTTGCCTGGACAGTGTCCAACTCCACCCCTATGAAGGTGAGAAGCTGCACTGGTTCGAGAACTGACTTTGGAAGATTGAAGAGGAATCCTAAGGAAGTGAGCACTTGCTGGATGACTTGTAGATTTGACTTGAACTGGAGACTGCCCCACAATGAGCCAGTCGTCGAGATATGGGAAAATAGAGATGCTCTGTCTCCTTAAAAATGCTTCCTTGTCCCGCTTCTAGACCAGTGTCCCCACTCTGTCCTATCTGCCCCTGTTCTGCTGAGAAAAAGCCAGGAATAAAGAATTCCCTGTTGTCCTATAACCCCCCCACCAGCCTTCCCATGCCAGCCTCCAATAGTACCCAATAGTCCGTCTGTAAACCCCGGACTGCACAAGTCAAATATTTATTTTACTGGGCTATAAGTAAAAGCCACATTTTGTCCAAGAACAAACTTTTGTGATTTCTGTGCCTGTAAAATATCTGGTGGGCGGCAGTCTCTCTCCATCCTCCCACCCATGGCACAAGTCAAAGGTTTAATTTGCCAGTCTGCTCTTGCCCAGTCTGTACACACACAGCCACACTGAGGCCATGAATATACTTTATTTGTGATATCTATGACTGTTGAAATGTCTCTTTGGTCCCCAATAGTCTCTTCTCCCTCTCCTCTCTGGACTGCACAAGTCAAAGATTTATTTTTCCAGCCTGCCGTTGCCCGGCCTGCACACACACACACACACACACACACACACCCACACACACACACACACAAAAATAAATTAAAGAAATAAAAAAAAACGTAAACACGTTTAGTACAAGAATGAACTCGCCCTCAAACACCCAGAAGCAACACAGGAAAAGCATTCGCTGGTTAACAGTGGATCTCCCTATCCTCAGCTGCCCCCTCAAAAAAAAGTACTCCTTTGGCACACTGGAAGCCCACCCCAGCGTGACAAATGCCATTGCAAAATAAAAACCGTCCAGCGTTGTCTTTTTTTTTTTTTACCTGAAAACAAGAAAACGGTCCCTCGCAGTCTCCGGGCCCCCCCCCCCACAACTTTGCAAATGTCTCTTCAGTACCCAGTAGTCCTTCTGTCTCTCTCCGTGTTTCTCTCCCTGTCTCTCTCTCTGCCACCCCTCTGGCTGCCCTCCTCCCGGACTGCACAAGTTAAAGATTTCTTTTTCCAGCCTCTAACAACAGGCACCATAGCAAATACATGGCCTTGTTCTGAGTGCCTGTGATCAGACAGGTTGTTCTAAGCCAGGCGAAGCGTCTCAGAGATATGGCATGGGTCATCGCCCTAGAGGCTGCGTCATTGTCATCTGCCATGTGGAATTGGTACATAGTAGCTTCCAAGGCAGTTTTTGATGTATCCACTAATGCTAAAGGATTCCTGGGGTAAGAAAGGATGGGTTAGTCATAGAGTAATACTTATGTTATGATGACTGAGTCAGCATCCTGTCAGACCTGTTAAAGAGAAAAAAAAAATAGGTTAATATGAAAAATACAGTAGCAATACATAACCCCCACCTCCTCACCATCACACACAACCTCCTCCCCCTCTAACCCCACATTCTCACCTCCTCTTTCAGTTCTATATCATCTGTTTAGTACTTTTTCCTGTGGTGGTAAGAGGCTAGATTGAGTAGCCTTGCCCTCCCATACCAGACTCCAAACAAAAACAACCTTTTGCCCATTCTACAATTGCCTCCTCCCAAATTCCCTCTCACACCTAGTGCCTCCAAAATAAAAGCTCTTCCTGGTGTTCAATGACCCACCCAGGCCCACATACACCGTCCCACACCAGAATTAAAGAGTTCACTGATTTCCAGTGGTCACACACTTTAATCCCATACCAAGTGCCACCACAAGTAAAGGCCCCACCAATGCACCCCAAAACTAGGGCCAAACAAGAAATGTAAAAACTAAATGGAGGCATACCAATACACCACTTCAAACAGAGTTTTTTTTTTAATTATGGATGTTAAAAACACTCACCGAGGGCCTCGCGCTAATATAGAAAGCACCAGAGACAGAACCAGAGTGCAAGTGTCTGAAGCTCCTGAACCACACTACCAAACAGCACTATTTTTTTTCAGTCACTAATAAATATACATAACTTACAATCCCCCCCCCAAAAAAACATTACTTTTTCCCCGTCTCCTTAAAAAGCAGACATTGCATAATAGCAATTTATCCCTCCAGGGTGTGGTAGCACGACTAGCGTAGTTCAGTCACTCGGCTGTGCCTTGTGACCGAACCACACCAGCCATGTCAAATCCTCCAGTATACTCTCTCTCTCTCTCTCTCTGCGGCCCCATCTCTGTGTGCACCTCCCCCTCTCTGTCTGCGCCTTTCCTCTCTGTGTGCCCCCCATATGGCACAAGTCAAATATTTATTCTATCTGCCTTCCTTTGTCTGGCCTGTACACAAACAAAAACACATTCAGTCCAAGAAAAAACTTTGTGATTTCTGCAACTGTAAAATGTCTCTGGTCCCTATTAATGTCTCTGTCCATCTCCCCTCCTCTGTTTAGTTTACCAGCTTGTCACTGCTCGACCTGTTCACAAAAAGGTACAATAAAATTTATTTTTGCCTGGATTGCAAAATGTCTCTTTGGTTACCAATAATCAGTCTCCCCCACCCACCCATCCACAGGCTCCAACATCAGGTGATCCAGCAACTGTGGAGATGGGGTCTCAGAAATAACGTTAGGAGGCGCCAGGGTGGCCGGAGTTGGAAGAACTTTGACCAAGTGATCCAGCCCCCTCATCATTTTTGTTGCCTTCTCCTGAACTAGCTCCACTCTCTCTACGTCCTTCCTAAGTTATGGCCTCCAAGCGTCTCCCCCTCCCCATCTGAAATAGCATTTTATCCAGCCCGCAACCCCCCCATATGGCGCAAGTCAAAGAATTATTTTACTAGTCTGTTCACACACACACACACACACACACACACACACACACATACATACCCCCGCAACACTGAGGCCAGGATACACAGATATACAGAAACATAGACTTTGATTGCAGATAAGGACCACTTGGCCCACCTAGTCTGCCCATTACTTCATATTGGATAAGCTGCAGATTCTAATTAACCAACAGCATACTTTCTCCTACCCTTCACTATAATTGTCTTAGGTCTGTTCCATGCATTTTTGAAATCCTCCACTGTGTTTGACCCCACGACATCCTCAGGAAGGTGGTTCCATGTGTCCACCACCCTCTCCATGAAACAATACTTCCTCACATTGCCCCCGAGCTGCCACCCCATCTTGAAATTGTGCCTACCTGTTCTTGCACATCTCTTCCTGAAAGATGCTCCCGTCTAGGAATTTATTGATTACCTTGAGATGCGGCTACCATGCCAGGCATTTCTAAGAGATTTCAGTCCGGCACAGCTGCCAATCAATGAGCTTCTTTAGCTCACGAATAATTAATTATACTTATAATTGTGATTACTGTGAAAGTATGTCTTTGGACCCCAATCGTCTCCCCCCATCTGAAATATATTTGTTTTTCCCAGCCTGCCCCTGCACTAAATCTACACACACACACACACACACACATCCGCAATGAAGTCAGGAATATACTTTGCGATTTGTGACTGTACATTTTTTACCTCCCCTGACCTCTGGATGGAGGCACCCGCCATAGAACCTAGACCACTCAACCTGTCAGTAGTCAAGCAGGCAGGGGTAGTAGCCCTTGGGATAGCGTCACCTGGGGGTTACACTTGTGATACCTCTACCTATGAATGCCAGCATGCTACTGCCCTCACTGTAGCCTTTGAACTCTGCTTAGACACCTTTAGTTCATCAGAAATGATCCAGGTCCCTTTCTACAATTTTAGTGATTATCAGTCCCCCCACCCCACCCTGTAGCACTCACCAGTGTTCCCTCTTCCCAGATACATCACCATAACATGCCCAGTCAAAATAAAACCAAGTAACATATGACGAGTCTCTTACCAGGGTACTAGGGAACCAAAATCAGTAATCTTGAAGGGAATATGTCCAGCAAAACTGTAAAGTAAAAGTACATGACACAAATCACAAAGGATCTGCAGTTCTTAATGAATAATTAGGCAGTATAGGACAGGTGAGTCATAGAGTAATACTTATCTGATGGCGACGGAGTCAGTATCCTGTCAGATCTGTTAAAGAGAAAAAATAGGTAAATACAAAAAATATACAGTAGCAATACAGAACCCCACCTCCTCCTCACCGTCGCACAAAACCTCATCCCCCTTCAACACCACATCCCCTCCTTCTCTTTCAGTTCTATATCATCTGTTTAGTACTTTTTCTGTGGTGGTGACAGTCTAGACTGAGTAGCCGTGCCCTCCCATACTAGACCCCAACCAAAAACAAAAACAACCTTTTACCTGTTCTCCAATGCCCCCCCCATTCCCTCCCATACCTAGCGCCTCCAAAAGAAAAGCTCTTCCTGGTGTCCAATGACCCACCCAAGCCCACATATACCAGCCCACACCAGAATTAAAGAGTTCACTGATTTCCAGTGGTCACACACTAATTCCATAACAAGTGCCACCACAAGTAAAGGACTTTCTTAAATCCAGTAGCTGTCTCATGCCCTTCCATACAAGGCCACAACACAAAAAAATAATTCCCTGTTGGCAAGTAGGTCCCCAATTTCCTCCAATACCAGGCTCCTCCACAAGTAAACAACTCCCCGGTGTCCAATGGCCCCACCAATGCCCCACAAAATTAGGGTCAAACACCAGAAATGTAAAAACGAAATGTAGGCATGCCGCCACGTGGCTTCAAACAGAATTGAATCACACCTTCACCTGTTTGCAGACAAAAATGAGGCATGCCAGAATCCATATTCTAACAAAATGGCTGCACGCCACCACTCACATGCAAACAAAATGGGAGCATGACACAACCAGCATTCCCTGGTGTCCAATGGCCATGCATAAGCCCTCCCATACCAACAAATATGCATTCCCTATTGTGCAATGGTCCCCCAATTCACTGCAATGTCAGGAGTTACCTAAAGAAAAGCACTTACTGTTGTCCAATGGCCTCCCCATTGGGTTTGTTTTCCTGTGATGGTGCCATGTGTCTGATGGTGGAGTGGACCCTGCGGACACCATAGAATGCAAGTTGCGTAACAGAGTCAGATGTTCGAGGGTGTGTTTGAAGCCACTGACACCGGGGAATATCCCCCTTCAGAGCCATTCTTGGAGCCTCCGCAGCATCTGCATGTCCGCTTCCTCACTCTGCGTTGAGGGTCGGAATACCACCGTTGAATCTTATTGCTATCCCAGCTTTCCTCTCCAGTGACCCATATCACAAACAGAAGGCGGCATGTGGTTATGCCATTGTAGACAATGCTAGCGAAGCCTCACCTGCATTACTTTATACATTTCTGGCAGCTTCTTTCTCATTGCATGTCCACACCTCTGAGTAAGGGGGGATGGGAGGTTTGTGCACCAGAACAAGGAAAAACCGTGCTCTGCGGGGTAGGCAATGGCACCTGACCCCCATGCCCTCCACCGTATCCCTCCCACCCATCCTCCTAATTCCCTCCTCCCTGGGCCCCACCTGCAGCAGCTCCATCTGTAAGTGCACCAAGAGGAGTGGTGGCCCCTCCTCCGGGGTTTAAGCTGGGGGTGCCAAGCTGCAGGGTGGGGGGTACCGCAGTGGATGCTTGAGATGGGGGGACTTCAGGCAGGTAGGATCAGGTCAGGATGCCTGAGATAGGCCCTGCAGCCAGTGATCGGAGGGGAAAAAAAGTTTAAAAAAAAAAATGTGCTTCATCGTTATCTTCCCCACTAATGAAGGAAGGAGGATGACTGACCTATTGTTCCCCACTTTCTCTCATGCACAACAAGAACTGCTACAGTAAACCCGAAACAAAAATCAAGTAATATGAGGAGAGTCTCTTACCAGTATACTAGGCAGTCAGAAGCAGTAATCTTAAGGGACAGAAAAGGAAGTGCAAAAGAAGAAGGAAACCACTTTGGTTCTCAAATACAGTAGCAGAAAAGGTCAGAGCCAAAAGGCTGGCCTTCAGAAAATATAAGGGAACACAGCAGGATGAAGATAGGGAGGCATACCAAACTGCCCTAAGGGAAGCAGGTAAGGCAGTAAGGCAGGCAAAGTCCCAAACTGAGGAAACACTAGCACGAACAGTAAAAGAAGGTGACAAGACTTTCTGTAGATACATTAGTGAAAGGAGAAAGTCCAGAGGGGTATTGCTAAGCTTAATGGAGAAAGGGAGCATGTGAGGAGGAGGACCCTGTAAAGGCATCTATCCTAAATAGATACTTTTGCTCAGTATTTACTGAAGAGAAGGTAGGGCAGGGCCCACAGCTCAGCATCATGGACACGGGGGAGGGAGGTGAGCACTACTCCTTCACAAAGAAAGGGTCCCACAAGAGCTTGCTAAGCTCAGGTGGATAAGGCAATGGGACCCGATGGCATACATCCCAGGGTACTTAAGGAGCTAAAGGAGGAACTAGCAGAGCCATTAGCAGAATTGTTTAGTGAGTCTCTGAGCACAGGAGAGGTCCCAGAAGACTGGAGAAGGGTTCATGTGATCCCACTCCACAAGAGTGGTAGCAGGGAGGAGGCGGGAACTACAGACCAGTCAGTCTTACCTCAGTAGTGGGCAAGATTATGGAGGCACCCTTAAGGAAAGGATAGTGCAACACCTGGAACCATAGGGCACAGGATCCAAGACAGCATGGGTTTACAAAGGAAGGTCCTGTCAAACTAATCTCATAGATTTCTTTGACTGGGCAACCAGAGTGGTGGACCATGGGAGCAGTTGATGTCGCCACCTTGACTTCAGCAAAGCTTTGACACTGTTCCACATAGAAGATTGATAAATAAGCTAGGTAGGCTCGGGGTGGGTCAGAAGTTGGTCAACTGGGTGGCAAACTGGTTGACTGGCAGAAAACAGAGAGTGGTGGTAAATGGTATACAGTCAGAAGAGATGCAAGTCACAAGTGGGTACTCAGGGATCAGTCCTGGGCCAGTCCTATTCAACATCTTCATTAGTGACCCTCGCAGATGGACTAGAGGGTAAGGCTTGTCTGTTTGCAGATGACACCAAGATCTGCAACAGAGTAGATGATCCAGATGGGGTGGGCAGAATGAGAAGAGATCTGATAAACTAGCAGAATGGTCAGAAGAGTGGCAACTGGGATTTAATGCAAAGAAGTGCAAAATCATGCACATAGGGAAGAGAAACCCTGAAGCCACTTATAGGCTGGGAGGGAGTTGCTAGCAGTCACAAAGGAAGAAAGAGACTTGGCATCATCATCACTGATGACCTAAAATCATCCAAGCAGACCTCTAAAGCAGTAGGTAAGGCTAGGGGGTGTTAGTGTATTAGTAGGGTATCACAAGTCGTAAGAGGGAGGTAATAATCCCACTGTACAAGACATTGGTTAGGCCCCATCTGGAATACTGCGTGCAGTATTGGAGGCCACACCTTCACAAGGACATTAACCAAATTGAGGCAGTCCAGAGAAGGGCAACCAAAATGGTACAGGGACTGCATCAGAAGATATATGAGGACAGATTAACGGAGCTCAATATGTATACCCTTGAGCAAAGGAGGGAGAGAGGTGATATGATCAAGACATTTAAACACCTTAAGGGCATAAACAAGGTGAAAGAGTCTAACATGTTTAAATATAAGAAAAATAGCAGGACAAGAGGACACAGCATAAGATTAGAGGGAGGCCGATTAAGGGGAATGTGAGGAAATTCTTTTTCACAGAAAGGGTGGTAGATGCATGGAATGGCTTACCACAAGAAGTGGTGGCTATGAATACAGTGCAGGGCTTCAAACAGGCATGGGATAGGCATAAGGGAGCAATACAAATGACTATGAATAGATAGGTCACTGACAGAGCAAAGGCCGATGGCACATTTATAAGGTAGACAAAGAAATGGGCAGACTGGATGGGCCTTGCGGTCCTTATCTGCCGTCAACTTCTATGTTTCTATGTTTCTATGTTTCTATGTTTCTATGACATCTGCCAAAACTGAGAAATAAGAACATAGGGAAGGAGTCACAAAGGATCTGTAGTTCTTAGAGTAAATAGTAAATATATTATGGGTAGTCATTGAGTGATACTTATCTGCTGGAGACGGAGTCAGTATCCTGCCAGACCTGTCAGAGAAAAACAAAATAAAAAAGGTTAATATTGAGATGAATTAGTGGCAATGGAAGAAACTGAGCAGGGAGAGATATGAATTAATGTAAACAAGGGTGCATTAGATACAAAGTTAGTTAAAGCTAAGATTGAAAATAGAGATGTAGTACAATAAAATTAGTGAACTAATAAAAAAAGAGAATAGAACTTTTGATTGGGGAGATGATGAGAAAGAACAGTGATCTCCTCTCAGATAGCTTAGTTGCCAGCAAGTGTGATGACCCAGGTGGACTAGAAAATATTAATTTCTGGATCAGTGGACTAGTATTACTTGGGCGAGTAGTGAGGTCCCATCTTGCCATTAAATTAAAGCATTTCCTGTTGTTCAATGGCCTCCCCATTCCCTCCCACAACAGGTCCTACTCCCAAAAAAAACATCCTCAGTTGTCCAGAGGACCATCAATTCACTCCCATACAAGGCACCACCACAAGTTAATCATTCCTTGGTATCCAATGGCCCACCCACAAGCCCTTCCATACCAGGTCTCACCAACAAAAATGATTTCTCTGTTGTCCACTGGCCCCCAAACTCCCTCCCATATGAACGCAACACCAATTAAAGCACTTTCCTTGTGTCAAATGTCCTCCATGTGCTCACCTAAAGCAGTGCCATCACAAAAAAATGCATTCCCAATTGGACAGCGGACCGCCAGTTCATTACCATGCCAGGCACCAACACATTTAAAGCATTGCAAGGTGTCCAATGCCCCCCCACAAGCCTTCCCATGCCAGGCCCCAGCAAAAAAAAAAAAATTTCTATTGTCTACTGGTACCCAAATTCCCTCCAATGCTAGGCACAGTACCAAATAAAACATTCCCCTAGTGTCATGTGTCCTCCACATGCCCTCACAAAGCAGGCCCAAAAACCAAAAAGCTATTTCCTAGTGTCCAGACAACACCCCAACCCCTTTCCTGTCCTTCCTGTCTCTCCTGCACGTCCTTAAACCCGGTATAGCTGTCTCCCACATGTTGTGAACAGTCCACCAAGTTTCAGTTACTGCTATGATGTCTAACTTGTCATGCTCGATGATGGTCATCAATTCCCCCATTTTATATGCCAGATTCCTGGTGTTCACTACCAACCTGGTGGCATGGACCCTGTGGACACCAGGAAATCACCATCCCAGGGTCCAGGGAGTCCACCCTACCCTCCAAGACTAAGTAATTATCACACAAAACGCATTCACGGGAGACCATGGGGTCCAACCAACACTCCAGGACACAGCACCATCACACAAAATGCATTCCATGGCATATGTGACCTTCACCCCCTCACCAGAAAAATAATTCAAACAAAACTAATTCTCAGATGTCCATGATGTTCACCCCACCCTCTAAAACACGGCACTATAACATAAAAAACTTTCCCTGCCCCCCCAACCTATGAGACACGGCACAATCACACAAAACACATTCCCTGTTGTCTGTGATATAAACCCAACAGTCTGAAACCCAGAAACCATCTCACAAACCGAATTCCCAGATGTTTGTGGTGATCACATCACCCTCCAAAACCCATCACCATAACAAATAAACATTCCCTGATCCCGCCCCACCTCTGATAACCAGCACTTTCACAGAAACCACACTCCCTAGACACAGCCCACTGGCACAGCAGTTAGATGTACACTTGCAAAGTCAATGGCCCAGGTTTGGGAACACCCGGGGAGTCGGACAGCCATCTGGTGGAGATGGAGAGAGTGACTTGTGGACTGCTCTCCTTCTCCTGGGGGAGGGAGGGAGGAGGAAGGGTAAGAGTGTGTGGCGCTTGACAGACCCTTGGCAGAGGTTGGGTGCACTGTAGCATTCAGCGCCAGTACGTCAGGGTGTACACTGGATGTCATTGCATGTCCAAGCCCTCAGGAAGAAAAGCAATAGAAAATGCAGGCACCAACATGACAGCCCCGGTCCGCTGCACCATCCACTGCCTCCAAAGCCTGCCAGGGGGATCCTGCTCTCATAGCCCCAACCAGGGTAATCTGGGGCTTAACCTCATTGTCCTAAGGGAGGAAGCTTCCCTCAGCAGTCCCAGCTAGGGGGATAAGCATGGGTATGGGAACAATGAGTGGATGAGAACAAAAGGAAGGGAGTTCGGAAAAGAAAAAAAACATTCCAAGGTCTCCGTGGGATCCATCCCACACTCCTGGAGTCAACAAGTGTGGGATCACCTCCCCACCCTCCACCCAAGAGATGGTGAGCAGTCATCATATGCGCAAACCTGCTCTCTCCAGCCAGCAGTCCAGCTCCCCAGGTCTGTACCAGAACACAGGTCACCAGCATTGCAAGCAGAAATCCTACCGCTGCACGTAAGAGCAAACTATTTTTCAAAAACAAATGTTAACTATATATTCCTCCTGCAACATCATCAGTTACAAGCTCCTGTGACAGGCTGCAGCTCATTTGATCCACCTTCTGTTACTGCTCTTGCATGTACAGAGCTGCTCCAGCCTCCACTTCTCAACCCCTAACCCCACCATCCACCTTCACGGTACAGGGGCTGGCATTCATAACACAGCCCATAACCAATATGGGGAGAACAAAATCAACTGAAAAATTTTTTAATCAATTTTTATCTGCAGTAACACATCCAAGGTATCTTTGTTCCATCCTTTAGACTCACTCACACCTGGATCACCTATCCGTTCCCACCCCCAAATATGACAGTGACAGGTCAGTAACAGATAGCACAGATAAATTAATGCGTAAAACTTTTCAATAAAACAAATAAATAAAATATCAATTAATAATCCATGTGACCTTTGTTTAGTACTACACTGTAAAAGCACACACTGAACGCACTCAAACACATGCACACACAGAGCACTCAAAAGCACAAGCACTCACACGCACATGCACACACATGCACTCAAATGCACAAGCACACACACTAACCCACCCACAGACACAAACACACACAAGTGCAAGTAGACATGCTCACATGCACACTCAGTCACTCACACACACAGTCCTCACTCACTCACAAACATATGCACACACGCACGCATACGCATGCGCACATGCAAACACACATTCTCTCTGTAACATGCACAACAAGAACAATCAAGAACTGCTACATGAAACCTAACAAACTCAAGTAATATATGTAGAGTCTATTACCAAGGTACCAGTGAGCCAGAAGCAGTAATCTTGAAGGGACGACTGTCAAAACTGTAAAGAAAAATATAGCAAAGGAGTCACAAAGGATCTGTAGTTCTTGTAGAGTAAATAGTACATATAGCAATTGTAGTCATATAATAATACTTATCTGATGGTTAAGTAGTCCATATCCTTTTCAGACCTGTAAAATGGAAAAAGTAAAAAGGTTACTATGGAGACAGATAAGTAGCAACATAATAGACAGAGTGCAGAGATATATGGAAATGGTTTAAAAAAATATGTGGGGAGTAGTGCAATGTAATGGCTGTGTGGCAGCAGTCTTCTGGGAGTCTTTCTGGAGGCTGAGATGCTGCCCTATTTGCAGACAACTCTCTGCCCTGAGGGAGGAAGTTGCCCGTCTTCAGGCCACACTGGACAGTAGTAAGGGGACCTTCCCCCAGGCTACACTGGATGGTAGGAAGGGAACATCCCCCATCCAGGGAGCACCAGAGCCACCACCACTACCTCAGAGGTTGCGAAGAAA
This sequence comes from Neoceratodus forsteri, assembly GCA_016271365.2. NCBI lineage: Eukaryota > Metazoa > Chordata > Ceratodontiformes > Ceratodontidae > Neoceratodus > Neoceratodus forsteri. The sequence continues at coordinate 390,424,746 of CM057452.1, forward strand.
GCACAGCAGTTGGACCACAGTGGGCTCAGGGAGGGTGAGGATGGTGGAACAGAGGCACACCCAGTCAGTTGTTCCACACCACAATCCATACACCATTCTGGGGGAGCATAGCTCCCCTATGGATGCACCCGCAGAGGAGACTAAGGAGGCTGAGGACAACTGTCACAAGGGAGGCCCACAGGAAGGAGGCAGAGGACACCACAAGGAAAGGAAGCAGCTCCTGGTGGGGAACTCAATTATTAGGGGGATAGAACTGGGGGGAGCAGGGAAAACTGAAGTAAGGTGCCTGCCTGGTGCCATGGCTTGGAGAGACAGGAAGCATCCTCAGGATCACGAGAACAGCTGCACGGAGTCTGAGTTGGACATCATTGTCCACCTAGGGACAAATGACTTGGCTCATCATGAGATTAGAGCAGTGCAGAAGGACTTTGTAGAATTGGGAAGGGCCTAAGACAAGTAGCACACACAATATCCTTCTCTGAGGTTCTGCCTGTCAATGGCATGGGTGAGGTGAGGGTACTTTGCACCATGCAGTTTAATGAATGGTTGAAAAAATGGTGTGGAGCACAGGGGTTTGGCTTCATTGGGGACTGGGGTTCCACCTGGAGGGACACCAGCCTATACTGGCAGGATGGTCTGCATCTGTCCAGGAAGGGAACAAGTCTTTTGAGCAATCAGTTTAAATGCTTCATTGGCAAGCTTTTAAACTAGTCAAGGGGGGAGGCACTGATAAGCAGCAGGAAAATCCCAGCCTCTCCCTACAAAACAGGGTACTAAATGAGAAAAAGACCGAGGTAGACATGTCAGTGGGGGATGCTGCAAAAGAAGGTAAAGCCATCAAAAAATGGAGAGCAATGAGTACCAATGCCCGTAGTCTGAGTAACAAGCTTCCTGAATTAGTGGCCTTGATGGAGGAGGAACATCTGGATATCTTGGCAGTCACAGAACCATGGTACACACAAAACCATGACTGGGACATAAACATACCAGGATACACTATCTACAGGAGGGACAGGAAGGGTAAAAGAGGAGGAGGAGTAGCTCTTTACATAAGGGAAGGAATCAAAGCAACAGAACAAAAGGGAAAACAGGGAGGAGAAGAAGCACTGTGGGTAAATTTGGAGACCGCCAATGGCACCACAATCCGCACAGGGGTTGTATACAGACCCCCTTCTCAGGGGGAGGAAATGGACAAGGAAATGATAGAAAGAATACTTAGAATGGCAGAAAAAGGGGAGATATTGCTGATGGGTGATCTGAATATGCCAGATGTTGACTGGAGTGCAGTTGCAGCAGCCACTTTAAAGAGTGGGGTTATTCTAGATGCCCTACAAGAGGCATGCCTTAGACAACTAGTATTGGAGCCCACTCGAGAGGGAGCAATCTTAGACCTGGTTCTCTCAAATGGAGATGAAGAGAGGATCACAGATGTAGAAGTGGGTAGCCATCTGGGAACTAGTGACCATCGAACAGTATGGTTCACAATAAACACAGCAATAGAGTCAAGCCATACAAAGGCAAAAGTACTGGACTTTAGGAGGGCTGACTTTGCCAAAATGGGTGAGTGCCTAAGGAATGCACTAGCAAATGGGCAGGAAGGAGGGGTGGAAGGACAATGGGGAATAATAAAACTGCCATCACAGAGGTAACAAGCCTTTTGTGTGAAGCAAATTAACAAACGAAACAATGTAAGAAACCACTATGGTTCTCAAAGGAAGTGGCAGTGAAGGTTCAAGAGAAAAAAGCATTCAGGAAGTACAAGGAATCACAGAAGGAGCAGGACAGAGAACTGTATCAGTTAAAGCAAAAGAAAGCTGGAAGGCAGTCAGAACAGCAAAGGCCCAAACCGAGGAAAAGATAGCCAACTCAGTTAAGAGGGGGATTAAAACCTTTATAGGTACATCAGGGAGTGAAGGAAGACCAAGGAGGGCTAGTGAGGCTTAATAAAGAGGAGGGAGGGAGGGTGGGCAGAGGGTGACTGTGAAAAGGCAGAGATACTAAACAAATATTTTTGCTCAGTATTTACAAAGGAAATGAGGGAGGTACCTAAAACAAACAGTAGAAACACTGGATACAGAAGTTGATACCAGCCCATTTACAGAAGAAAGGTTTCTGAAAGAACTCTTAAAACTGAAGGTGGACAAAACAATGGGGCCTGATGGGATTCATCCCAGAATTCTAAAAGAACTAAGGGTAGAACTAGTGACACCACTGACTACCCTCTTTAACAAATCACGGGAGGATGGGGTGGTACCCGAGGACTGGAGAAGGGCAGATGTGAATCCCCTTCACAAAACTGGGAGAAAGGCAGAAGCAGAAAACTACAGACCTGTTAGTTTAACCTCAGTGGTAGGGAAAATGATGGAATCATTTCTGAAGGAAAGAATTATTGAGTATCTAGAGGCCAGAGGGGCTTAGGACCCAAGGCAGCATGGATTCACGGCGGAAAGGTCATGCCAGACAAATCTGATAGATTTCTGACTGGGTGACCAAAGTAGTAGATCAGGGAGGGTCTGTGGACATGGTCTACCTAGACTTTAGCAAGGCATTTGACACAGTCCAACACAAAGACTAATATACAAGTTAGCCAGCCTGGGAGTGGGTCCCAAGATGACAGCCTGGGTAAAGAATTGACTGGAGAATAGGACACAGACAGTAATAGTAAATGGAGTCCACTCTGAAGAAAGGGGTTACTAGTGGATTACCGCAGGGTTCAGTATTAGGACCGGTCCTCTTCAATGTCTTTATAAGCGACATTGCAGAAGGACTGGAAGGAAAAGTATGTCTCTTTGCAGATGACACAAAGATCTGCAACAGAGTTGATGCACAAGGTGGGGTGGAAAGAATGAGAAGGGACTTGGCAAGGTTAGAGGAATGGTCAAATTTATGGCAGCTTAGATTCAATGCTAAGAAGTGCAAGGTAATGCACCTGGGAAACAAAAACCCAGGGGAAGAGTACACAATGGGGGGTGAGATACTAACAACAACAAAAATGGAAAGGGACCTGGGGGTAGTCATATCAGATGACCTAAAGGTGGGCAAGCAATGGAGAGGGCAGCAAGAAGGGCTGGGGGATACTGGGATGCATAGGGAGAGGCATCACCAGTAGAAAACAGGAAGTTATTATCCCTCTGTACAGACAGTTGGTGAGACCCCATCTGGAGTACTGCGTGCAGTTCGGAGACCCAATCTCCGCAAGGATATAGACAGGATGGAGGCTGTCCAGAGGAGGGCAACTAAAATGGTGCAGGGTCTGCACCGGAAGACATATGAAGAGAGACTTAAGGAGCTGAATATGTATAGCCTTGAGGAAAGGAGGGAGAGGGGGACATGATAGAAACTTTCAAGTATCTCAAGGGAATCAACAAAGTCCAAGAGGGTAGCATCTTTCAAAAAAGAGTGTGCAAGAACAAGGGGCACAATTTGAAGATAGAAGGGGTGGCTCAGAGGTAATTTAAGGAAGTATTTTTTCACAGAGGGTTGTGGATGCATGGGCGGCCTTCCGAGGAGGTTGTGGAGTCAATAACAGTGGTGGAATTCAAGCATGCATGGGACAGTCATAAGGCAATTCTAGGGGGTGGGGTAGGAAGAAGTAGGCTGCTGGTTAACTAGGATCTGCAGCTTATCCATTAGGTAGGGAAATGGGCAGACTGGGTGGGCCAAGTGGTCCTTATCTGCCGTCAAAATCTATGTTTCTATGTTTAGCACAACAAACACTGGTGTGAACAATGGCACATTACATAAAAGGTTGCACTGAAAGCTAAGATTGAAAATAGAGATATAGTACAATAAATTAGTAAACTGACAGAAAAAGAGAAGAACAGCTTTTGGTTGGGAAGAGGGTGAGAAAGAAAAATTACATCCTCCAAGACGGCCTAGTTGCAAGTAACTGTGATGACCAGGGTGGGCTTAGAAAAATTCATTTCTGGGTCAGTGAAACAGTATTGCTTGTTCAAGAAGTGAGGCCCCACCTTGCCATCACTTTTGATGATGCAATACATAGCTCTCTTCAGTATTACCATAATGAGGCAACTGAGGCATGTGTGTGGGGGGAAGGGTCTGTTTGACAGCTAGCTTTGAGACTATTACGTGCACAGTGTCAAGAGTGGACAGATACATCTTTGGGGAGAAGGCAGCAATGTTGTTTTTGGGCACAGAGATGTGGAAGCAGATGCTGGTGCAATTATTATAAACTATAAGCCGGTGGCCTGGTGCATATAACACTCTCTCTTCCAGGTTGATTGTCAGGATGACGTTTAATAAATTAGAATTTAGCCCCTATATCCTCTCCCAAGAACAGACGCAAACATTGTCCCAGTGTCTTGACACATTGCCCCCATGCACCTCCATTCAGTCATTGTATTACATGTGTACCATGATTTTTTTTTTTTGGGGGGGTGCCAGCCAGTGTCAATTCGTATGCTACCTATGGCACAAATAAAACTAACAGCACACACATCCCCTACACCATGTGCCAGCAGACACGGCTGTGCCAGAAAGGCATTACTGATGAGCAGGGGATGGTGGGGGGGGCTGCAAATTCTATCACTACTGGTTCAATGCAACCTCCAGTCCTGTTATTATAACAAAAAATAGATCCACCAACCCCCCAGTACAAGTCGAAGATTTGTTGGCAGTCTGCTCTTGTCCTGTGTGTAAACACAAAACCACTCTAAGGCCATGAATAAATGTTACTTTTTTGGCCATAAAATGTCTCTTTGGTCACCTCAAATCCCTCTTGCACCACCCTTTGCCATGCCTGCACATACACAGCTTCACTGAGTATAGGAACAAATATTATTTATAATTTATGGGACTGTACAAATATCTATTTGGTCTCAAGAAATCTCTCCCTGTCCCTCCCCCCCACACACACACACACACACACACACACATCCACGATATGGCAGAAGTCAAATAATTAAATTGACAGTCTACACTTGCCCTGCCAGTACACACACAGCTCACTGAGACCAGGAATAAACAGATTGCAATGCTCAGCAATTGCTTACTTACATTGAAAGTGGCATGCAGTTAGGTTCTGCTTGTGATCAATATTTGAGGGACTAATGCTTAGGGAGGGCAAAACAACTGGCACACAGTGACACAGCACATATAAGATCTATGATGGGAACCCGCCATCTACACTGTTCTGTGCACTAATCTTTTTTGTTTGGACCAAAGGTAAAGTATTACATTCTGGGGTGAGATGCCACAAATTCGGTGTAAGAGGGCTGAGTTTGGAAGTAACTCCAACTGGGGGGGGGGGCCACATTTTGGAAATCAGCATTCTAAGATCACGTTATTTTCCCGTGAAAATCTGTGAAACTGTATGCTCTATGCTTACCTACAACATCGTTATTATGTCATTTATGCTTTACCTTGCATTACCTGGATTGCTGCAGCCATTGAGAGCCAGACCAACCTTTAGCATAGGCACTAGGACCTAGACAGAAATCTTTTGACAGAGATGAACTTTCCCTTCACCAGCCTGACAGACCATGACTAAAACTGTGCTGAAGAAATATCAGTACATTACAGTACGTCTTTGTTGGCTGCTTGCTAGGGTATGGGGAACTCACATCACAGTGATCACGGCAGAGGAGTGGACAAAAACTGAGCCAGCAAATGAGGACGAACTGGTCAGACAAATGAAGCAAAAAGCACTTTGTTAATGAAATGAAGCAACAATTTAACTGTCCAGCATTCCAGGCAGTAAGGAAGAAAGTTTCTTGTGCACTTCGTCAAAGCATCTGACTTTCCCATTCACACCTCTCAACTGCCCCACTTTTGAAGGGACAGCCCCTTATTTTACCATTCTGAAGCCCTCTCATTGAGACAGCACTGTCCTATATTGTAAGCTGTGTTGGAAAATTAAACACATCCACCGTGGGAACCTACCCTCTTTGATGTAGGAGAACGTGCCTGCCAGGGGTCTGGCAACACGTTTCTTCATATGTTGCATTTTGCACTTTGTTTGACCCATTTATGGGGCTACATTTTACACAGGTGCAATACTTTGTGATTTTGCCCCAACCAGCTGAGCCAAACGTTTAATTCCACTGTGGGATCTGTGCTACCGCTCCATGTTCATTGCTGATTCACAGCTGACATTCATATACTGCTCAACAAACAAGCAAACTCTGAATATGACAAAACACAGTTTCACTGTTCTGAGCTTCTGCCTGTAACACTTAAATAGTTTAACATATTGGAGTGTTTGAAACCTGCTGTACTTTTCAAACTTGCCTCACCCAATTGAAGGGGACAAATGACATCAGATATTCTCCTGTAATTACTTCTTTAGTTAAAGCAGCAGCTCCTTTGCATACTGTATACTTCATTATGTACCCATTTTCAAACCCCATGTTGATCCCCACTGTTTATTTTGTGTTTTCAAGTCCATGAAGCCACATTCCATTTGTTTTACTGTTCATTTTTTTGGTTAGCTGCAGCATTTAAACATCCTTCCCTGCAAGATCACCAGCCTTTTATTTCCACTGGGGCACTTGTGTAATATACTTTAAGCAGCAGCTATCCAAGAGATCTGTGTTTTTGGATCAGTTTGGCAGCTTGAAAATGACTGTGAGTGCAGCATAGGTGTGACTTTGCAACTGAAACTGCTCTGATTTGTTTAATCTTGCTGCTCTGCTGAACTGAGGGGATTACCCAGGTGTGTGCCAGAGGCCATTTACCTGCATGTAATTTCAGCTCAGGGGTGAGCCAATAATAGAGCAGGTTTGCCTCTGTGGGAGGGTTAGCTGCAGCATTTAAACATCCTTCCCTGCAAGATCACCTGCCTTTTATTTCCACTGGGACACTTGTGCAATATACTTTAAGCAGCAGCTATCCAAGAGATCTGTGTTTTGGAACAGTTTGGCAGCTTGAAAATGACTGTGAGTGCAGCATATGTGTGACTTTGTAACTGAAACTGCTCTGATTTGTTTCATCTTGCTGCTCTGCTGAACTGAGGGGATTACCCAGGTGTGTGCAAGAGGCCATTTACCTGCATGTAATTTCAGCTCAGGGGTGAGCCAATAATAGAGCAGGTTTGCCTCTGTGGGAGGGTTTGCTGCAGCATTTAAACACCGCATTCACGCATAGCGTGAGCGTGAGTGGCACGAGCACCACTCGGAGAAGATTTTGCATAGGAATATGTACCCATAAAAGAGAGGGACCTCATTTTAAATAGGTTTTATTGTTTATCTGGTTTTAACTGGTGGGTCTGGTTGTTTTCGGGTGGGAAGGCTTTCTACAAATTTAAGGAGTGATGCTCGTGGAAGATTTAGCTCTTTAGATAAGCTGTCACCTGACTCCTTTTCAGTCCCTTTTGTTTGAGTTAGGATTTGATTTTTTTTTCTTTTTTCTCTTCTCTCCTTATATGTATACTCGAAGTGGTAAGATGGTAAACAAAACTGTTAAAGGGGCAACTAAAGGGAAGCAAAGGATAAATCCAAAAAAGAATAAAAAAGGCAATTAATGTGTTTTTACGCAGGAATTGGTCATCACGACTTTTACCCCTAAAGATCTGGTAGAAAGTCTCGTAGTATCCTACTTACCTCACTCCTTTAAGGAGTTTATGAATGAGGAATGCAGATCAGATTTAGCTGGAGATAATTCAGAATTTAATGGCAGAAATCAAATTCCGATGGCTAAGAGCTGGGATAAGAACAGTCCGAATAATACAGATCAAGAGACTTTGATTAATTCATTGAAGAACCAATTTAGTGGTAGCGATGGGACTAACAGGGAATTTGAGGAATTTAAACAATTATCCTCTTTTGACAATAAGAATATAACTCTGGACTTGGAAGTAATTAGTAACTTAGAGACTGGTGTTAAAATTCCGTCCCAAGGGAAAATCACTGATTTCTTTAAAAAAAAAACCCTTCCTAAGGCCCCTAATAATATTTTTCAGCACATTTCAAAAATGAACAGCACACATATGGTTTCCAATATAGGAGGTTACGATTGTACCACTTTTTGGGAAAAAACAAATATAGCGGATCATTCCCAGGTTTTTAGACAAGATGAGTGGATGGGGGAGGTAGAAGCAAGTCAGCAATGCATGTCTGGGCAAGGAGATTATATAGATAAAGATGATGGTATTTCATGCTTTCCCCCAGGAATAAAGTTATTTAGTCCATTAGAGATCTCCAGTGAGGTAGAGGTCTGTAATATCGACTCTAAAGAAATGGTGTATTCATCCCTTAATGATGTGCCTGAAGAGTTTTTTCCAAAAATGGACAAAGAGGTCCAGGACATCCATTTAGATAAAGAATTTTTGGTTTGGTGTCCGGATACTATATCGAAATATACCATTAAGGCTCTTGCACATCCAGTAATGTCAAATGTTGTTTTATTGGAGGCATATAATGGTATTAAGCCAGCCTTGGAAACTCTTTCTAGTTTTTGTGCTGTGAAGTTTGCAACTTTAGAACAACAAATTTTACAATTATTGAGGGAAAGGAAAGTTCACAGATCTAGATATAATTTGTCATTTTCTCCCCTAAATGTTCAAGAGCCCTCAAAAGGCAAAAAGGGCAAAAAGAGGGGTGGAGTAAGTAAGAAAAAAGGAGGGAAGAAAAAGTTTGGGCCTGTGGGACTTACTCAGACTCCTAACTTAGGAAAACAGAAAGATTAATTAAATATTAAGGATGAAAAGACTAATAAAATTGGGGTTACAGGTACCATTAGGATAGGAGAGGTACAGAGAGATACAAGGAAGAATCCTGACCAAAAAAACAAATCTATACTTGTGGATGGGACACTGATAAAAGATCAAGAAAAGGGGGAGGGTGATTACATTGTGAAACAAAAAACAAATTCTAAGGAGAATTTAATTAAGGTAGATCAGTCTAATAAAGATCTTTGCCCAAATTTCATGTTGGCCAAGGAGGATAGTAACCCAAGGGGTATGACCTGGAAGCATATAATTTAATTTGTACAGGGAAATAAGTAGTTTTTAAATTAGATAAGCTGTATTTTAAACATTATGAATCTACTGCAACCCTAACCAGCCTGATAGCCCATATGTTGAGAGCAGAATTAGGGTTACCAACAGTCGCAGATGCTCTTATTATGGTGACTAGGGATACTTCCAACCCTACTAATTCAGTTTACTTTATGCTGCCTAACATGGATATGGCAAAATTGGTCTGGGCTAAGCAAGGCCTGGTAGACTCTTTGGGATTACTGTTATCAACACCAGTGACCTGGTCTACAGTTTGGAAAAATGTTTATAATAGGGCAAAAATAGGAAAAAAGTTAACATATGATATATTCAAAACTACTCTTATAACACTGAATTGGGAGTTTGGAGTTTCCCGTGAAACCTCAATGATCTCTATTTTTGGGCTGGATATATTGGAGGGAGAAACTGCTACTAATTTACCATCATTATTGTGGATGATTTTATCAACTATTATCAAAACCCATATACTTCCAGAAGAATTTGTGGAGGTGAATAGAGTTTGGAATGATAAAGAGGGTACTCAGATTAACTGTATTATTGGTTCTGCACAATTGTTAGTATTACTTTTTGAAAATAAACATGTGTTGGATGAGGTGGGTCTTTACATGGTGGAATTGAATGAGTGGGAGACATCAGGTCAATCTAGAGCCGTGCAACCTTGACTAAGTTTTTTGGAAATACAAAGTAATGAGTCCTCATTAGAGTAGGAAGGGGGGTCATAAAGTAACCCTGGTTATAATGTCCTTAGTTGGAATATAGCAGGACTCCATAATAAGTTTGTGAATCCACAGTGGGTTGCTTTTATTTCGCGACATGAAGTGATTATTTTCCAGGAGACATGGGTTTTAACATCTCCTTTCCTGAATGGATATGAAACTAGTTTTGTGCCAGCAATTAAAGGGAAAAAAACATGGGAAGAACAAAGGAGGTCTGGTTACAATGATTAAAATTAGGGAAGGATTAAGGGTAATCAAAAGTTACTCTCCAACTCCCGAGATCCTTATGGTAGTGGTTAACTGGGACCTTTGTATGGTTCTGATTGTTAACATTTATATTCCACCATGTTTTCACACTTACTCTACATATGATTTTTGGTCCAAACTATTGATGGAAATAGATTTAATGATACAGTCAAATTGGATAGATACTGTCCTTTTAGCTGGGGATTTTAATGCTAGGATAGCCGAGTTCGATAATTTATCATTGTTACAAGAACTATTATATATGGCAGATTTGGAAAAAATACAACTGACATGATTGTAAATGAGGCAGGAGACATTTAGTACTTTTTCACAGAGAATAATTTCTTGATTCTTAATGGGAGATTAGAAGGGATCGTCGGGGTGATAGCACTTTTTTTTCCCCGGTTGGTAAGAGCGTAATTGATTTTATATTATGCTCTCCTTTTAGTTATCATTTCTGCAGGAGATTATATGTGGCTATGAGAACAGAAAGCGATCGTGCAGCAATTTTGCTGGATTTTAGGATTTCTGATAGTGTCATTCCTCCCCCCAATAAGCCCTTGACGGATATTGAGATTAGTGGGGAAAAAAAAGGTTAAGATTGAATAATGAGTCGATGCAAGGAGTTTGGAACCTTTTCTACTCTTCTATTTTTGTCAAGTTATTTCAGCAGGTACATAATGGCTCCAAAGGTGAAAGGATCAGTGAATTATTAAACATAGGGTATCAACAGATTAAGACACTGATTTACTCAGCTAATAGTGTTAAGCCCCAGTTAGCATCCTGGTTTGATGGGTATTGTAAGAGAAATAAAAGAAATTTGATGAGGGTCATCAGGCAGACAAAAAAAATTCGAGTAAGATGGCGATTATAAATTTAAATAAAATGCGAAGGGAGTACAAGGAATTTCTCTTTCAGAAAAAAAGAGAATTTACTGAAAAACAATGGGGTGTTATGTACCGAGTTATTAAGGAGGGTGATATTAAGCTTTTTTGGGATTTGGTGTCCAAGGGGACAGCTGATCAGAATTCTAGACCTCCCATATATATCCCCAAGGAAACTTGGATATCTTATTATAGTCTACTATTTAATAGACATTCTACCAACGATGATGATGTGATAGAAAATTTTACATTGAGGGAATACACATCGTTAGTGTTTTCATTTGGAGAAGTGGAAGAAGCCATTGTGAATTTATCAAATAATAAAGCACCTGGACCCGATTTGATACGGGAGAAATTTACAAGGGGCACTTGAATTATTGGGTAGCTTTTTTTACTAATTTTTTCAATATCTGTTTAAAAGAGAGATTTATTCCATTATCTTGGACAAGAAATATAATAGTTCCAATCCATAAAAAGGGACAACTTCATTTGCCATCTAATTATCGTCCAATCAGTCTCATTGACATTAGTGGAAAAATCTTTGCTAAAATAATATTACATAAATTGCAAGATTGGATAACTGCAAACTCCCCTTTATTGATGTTTCAAGCAGGTTTTCATAAGGATTGTTCTATGACAGATAATATTTACATCTTAGCCCATCCGATAGAAAATACAGATCATTTCGTAAAATAAAGCTGTATGCTGTGTTTGTAGACTTTTCTGCAGCATTTGACTCGGTTAATAGAGCCAAGTTATGGGAGATATTATTAAATAGACATGTACCATTAAATTTATTAGCCCCCATTATTAGGTTATATTCTCACACAACATTGGCTATTAGATATGATAATGAGGGCAATATTTCTGACTATTTCAGTACAACTTCAGGAGTTAAACAGGAATGTCCTTTGGCCCCCCCTTCTTTTTAATTTGTATATTGATGCCCTTCTGACTTATAAAGATATAGATATTCTTGATTCCCCCAAAATTAAGAATATCCCAGTACATTGTCTGGCCTATGCAGACAATTTGATTATTTTTGCTTTATCTGCTCAAGGTTTACAAAATAAAATAAATCAATTTTGCTCTAAATGTAAACATTTGGACTTATTAATAAATATGAAAAAAACTAAGCTGCTGATTTTTGCACCCTTACAGGGACATCAAATTAAACCAAGGATTTATTTAAATAACAAACTTATTGAAGTGGTATCCTCTTATATATATTTGAGGGTGAAGTTTGCTTCGAATGGAAATTGGATAGAGCATTGGAGAGGACAAGTGATAAGGGCAAAACTGATTGTTAGGGCTCTCTTACATTTTGCCAGGAAATATGCAGGATATTTGGTCTTGCTGGCATTGATAGCCGGCAAGGCCAAAATTAATCCTATTCTTTTGTACGGCGCAGAGGTCTGGAACAACAATGCCCCTTCATGGTTGGAGATCCCACTTTCTCTCTACCATAAATCTTTATTGCAGGTTCCACTTGCCACGTCTAATGTTATAGCTAGGACTGAATTGGGTAGAGTACCTATTGTTACAATAATTGATATACGTCTCATGAGTTACTGGATCAAAATTATTAATCAATTGACTAATATTATGCCTCTACTATGCCTTAGAGAAAAATTATCTTGGCACAAACAGAATTTTAGGTCTCCTTGGGTCAAAAATATTCAACGTATTTTGGGCAGTGTTAATATGCTTCATCTTTGGACAGACTGGGAGAAATCAATATCAATATCTCATGTGTTTAAGGAGTATGTCAAAAAGAAAATACTTAGGCTTGCCTATGATATGCAAATGGAGCTCCTTAGAGCTCATTGTCAGGCCAGATGGTTAGCTCAAAATAAAATTGATGTGTTTATAGAGAAATATCTTACTCTTGGGCTGACCCTGTTAGAAAGAAAAATGATTACTTGGGCAAGACTGGGAATCATCTGTTCTAAATATGCTTTTTTTAATAAGACGACTCCACCCAATTTAGGTTTGGAGTTTTGCAGATGTAACAAGGGTTTCCAAGAAGATCTTTATCATATTAAGGTACAATGCCCTTTATATAAAATCCCGCGGTTTAATCTGTTAAATGATTTCCTTATTAAATATGTGAATGCAAAATATAATATTTTATTAATACTTCTTCACCCTCAGACATTGGAGGAGGCTAAGATGGTTTCAAGTTTTTTTTATCAGGTGTTGAAACACAAAGAAAAACATCTCTCTGCCTATGACAATTAATTTGTTCATGGATTTTTATGTGTTAAAATTTTAAATGTAATATTAGATTTACTATTTTTTTTTCTCCTTTTTCTTTTTTTTTTGTACATAATTTTGTCTGCTTAGTATGTTGTAAAGGCTTGATTGCTGAACAATAAAAACATTGAAACCTGAAACTGTTCATTTACCCAGAAGAGTCTAGCTGAGATTCAAGATCTCATTTCCAATAGGGTCCTGCTTTCTGCTTTTGTCCAGTTCTGCAGTTGGGTGGACTGGAGCACTGTAAGGTTAAGCGACCCAGCAAAGGTTACATGCTGAGTATTTTGTCTAGTTAAACCTGTGATCTTCTAGTTCCAAAGCTGATGCTTTAAACAAGACCATGTTCATCATGATGTACCCTAGTGTTCCTTAAGTTCCAGAAAGGCAGTATAGCACAGTGGTTTAAGGCTCTGAGCTACAAATCTGGAATCCTGGGTTTGAATCCCACAACCCCCACTTGCATATACTGTGTGACCCTAAGCAAGTCATTTGACTTCCCTGTGCTCCCAGGTCACACCAGTAAACAAGCTTTTAGCTTAGTGTGCTATCCTTGGTTAAACAATTAAAAAAAAAAATTCAGGCCTCAGTTTCCATTGCCTGTGACTTAGTTACTGTGCAAATTTGGGTGCCAGATGTCTGTGTGTGCATATTCTCTAGTGGCATCCACAAAGCTGCACCATGGCACAGTACTAGAAACATAACACTAACCCATGCTACAAATTGTGCGAATGGGCAGTGCCACTTGGAAGTCTCCCCGCAACCCCCTACTAACTTGATAATTTAAGGCCAGAACTGACTCTACATTCATCATGTCCTCCCACCCCACTTTACAACCAGAGATGAAATCAGTATGCATTGCAAAGGCATACCAGTTTAGAAAGATTCCCTACCCATTCTACAAGTCAGAATTCCTAGTGATTCCCTTGGTAAGCAGAAATGTGTCCTAAATGTACCAACCCTAAGCTTCAGGATGTGTCCACGCATCCTCCTGTAGGACACCCGAGCAAACATCTCTGTCTATTTGATTTGGTTGATATGGTTGAGTATACTAAAGACTTTGATCATTTCCACTGTCACCCTCCTTTTCTTCAGGGGAAGTTGGGAACATGTTATGTGCACACAGCTTCTCCTTGCAGCTTTTGTTCTCCACCCCACTGCTCATTTTGGTGACCCTGTGCAGCACCCTCTCAATTGCCTGTGTCCTTACTGTATTGAGGAGACCAAAACTGCATGTAAACATGCAGGTGGGGCTGGACCAGGGCTTTATAAAGTGGCTAGATTAGATCCCTTACTCTACTGGCCACCCTTTTTGGATGCATCCCAACATTCTGCTGACCCTCTTGACAGCAGCCACACTGCTCGTCATGCTTCAGCCACATGTTTATGACACCTAGGTCCATTTCCTTATTTGCAGCAAGAGAAGCCCCACACAGTGTGTTGGTCCTAGCTTTATTTGAATTACCCAAGTGTAGCATCTTATATTTAGCTACATAAAATCTGAGGCTCAAGGAGTCAGAACAATTGCTTAGTTTGTTCAAGCCCACCTGAACTTTGTCCCAATCCTCAAGGGAATGCACCTCCTAGGCTTGCTAGTGTGATCTGCAAACATTGTTGATTATTAATAGGCTATCTTTGTCTACCCCCCCACCAAACAACATTCATCTCACTTGCTACAAACTGAGTGCTATACTGAGTATTTAAGATGGAATAAGGCACTACAGCCCATCATATCTGTCTCCCAAGTAGTAGGGCCGCATTTCACCCTTCTTGTCAAGCAAGTATGCATCCAGCTTGCTTTTTAATTTTTTTAATAAGTAAACTTTATTGAAATTAAATACATATACCAACAGCAAACAAACAGACCACTACTGACAGAAAGGACATATGAATTATTCTAGCTTTCCCATCAATGTTCAGGGGAAATATAGGGTATAATGCAGATACATACACATTCATTGAGTACAAATATTATCAGCAGTAAATGTCAGTCACAATGTCAATGAGGGCTTTTTTGCATGCCCCTACCCCTGATGTATATCAGGTTAACCCTTGAGGGGGTTGGTTTTAATCAGATAGAAGGAGTAGAGTGTAGAGGGTCTCCCATATTTTGGTATAGGCTGGCTGCCATTTCCCCACTCTCAGAGGATCCATAATTGCCATGTGCCATTCTCTATATATGGGTGCTGGAATCATCCAACTAGTGTCTTAGTATAACTCTTCTGGCAAAGGCTGCTATTATTAACATAATGTGGTATCTCTTGGGTTGTATACTGCTGCATGCTAAGTCCTAGTTGACAGACATGTGGGGAGAAGCAGATTTTAAGCCTAGGAGAGACTCTAGTTTAGTTTGTATAACTTCCCACAGGGGTTTGGCTTTAGGACAGTCCCACAATATATGTTCAAGGGTTCCTGTCTTGGATCAACATCTGGTGAACTGGTCAGAATGGTAACCCATGAGGTGGGAGCATGAGGAAGGGCACCGTCCGTAATGGCGACACCTTCATGGCACAATCCCTCATGGTGATGGGAGGGTAGGGTGACCGGATGAGGGGGTGGGTGAACTGGGTGACAGGATATCACTATGCATATGCATGGGGGGGAGTGAGCACGGGGAGCATGGGCTGGGAGGGGGTGGAGAGGCTGTAGGGGTGGTGCTGCAGTGGATGGCCGAGCTGCGTCGTGGTGTTGGGGATTAGCTACTGGCTAGATTAGTCTGTCCCTACCTTGCCAAAACATACCCAAAGCACATTATTACTCAACCCACCACACACAATCACTTTGTCTTTACCACACTCATCCCACCTTCATCTCATCCTTGTAATATCTGACCTGCCCTTTCAGCACTCACTCATCCTACCAATATTGAAGTTTGTCAAAATCCTAAATAAAATAAAAATAGATTAGTTGCCGTAATGGTCCTTGTAGGAACTGATCCAGTAGCATATGGTTTGATACCTTTTATTGTACCAACATAGATGTTACAAAAGAAAACAATGTCTAAGCTTTTGGTGCTTTCTCTGAGGAAGGACTTGGTTGGTCTGAAAGCTTAGACATTGTTTTCTTTTTGTAACATCTATGCTGGTCCAATAAAAGGTATCAAACCATTTGCTTCTGGATCTGTAAATAAAATGGTGCACTTTGTGCTTACTTGCCCATATGATAAGGACACTTCAACAATGCTAATAGTACTTACCTGACCTAAACCAGTTGATATAAGAGCAAAAATGTGGATATCTTTATAATTTAATTAAGACATGTGCTTCTATTGCTCTGTGAAAAGTCATAGATTCTGTTCTACCTGTATCCTAATCATATTAACATACTAACATACTAAAATGCCAGCGGAATAGGCCTAACAGCCTTTTGTGTCTGCTTGTTTGGTCAGCCCCCACCCTGGGAGCTGACCTTGCTGCCCCCCCCTTTCCCCTCTCTGGCTTTTCCCTTCCCAGTCACAGATATTCTTGCTGCCCTGGTTTTTTCTTCCAGAACCCTTCCCCTGTACCTATCCCACCCCCTCTTCAACTCCTCCATCATCTCTGCCTCCACCAGCCCCCTGGGCAGTGCATTCCATAGCTCCACCACCCTCACAGTGAAGTAGCACCTCCTCCTTTCTCCCCTGAATCTCCCCTCCTCCAGCTTCCACCCATGTCCTCTAGTTGTCCTCCTCCTTCCTTTGAAGCACCCTGACTGCTTCTCCCCTACAGTATTTACCCCCTTCATGTACCAGAAGACCTCTATCATGTCCCCCTGGTCCCTTCTCTCTTCCAATATGTACATATTTAGCTCTTCAAGCCTCTCCCCATGAGTCCTATCCCCCAAGCCCCAAATCATTTTGGTTGCCCTCCTCTGGACCCTCTCCAGGAGTTCAATGTCCCTCTTTAAATGTGGCCACCAAAACTGCATGCAGTACTCGAGGTGCGGCCTCACCAAGCAGATATACAGTGGGAGTATCACTTCCCTCCTTCTGGAGGTGATCCCCTTGGTGATGCATCCAAGCATCCTGTTGGTCTTTGCCATTGCCCTCCTACAAGTCTCTGAGTTGTTCATCTTGACATCCACCACTACCCCCAGGTCCCTCTCAGCTATCAAGACTTGTAGCATCCCCCCCAGGGTGTACACTTGGCCCAGGTTTCTGGCTCCCAGGTGCAGTACCTTGCATTTCCCTGCATAGAACCTCAGCTTCCACTTTCTAGACCAACTTTCCAGAGCCTCCAGGTCCCCATGTAGGGCCACCCTCCCCTCCTCCCCATCCACCACCATCCCCAATTTTGAGTAATCCGCAAAGAGACTCATCCCACTCCTGATACCCTTCCTTATGTCAGAGACGTAGGCGTTGAACAGGAGGGGCCCAAGGACTGATCCCTGAGGGACCCCACTAATGACCCTCCTTATATTGCTTATGATCATGTGATAACTACACCCTCATTGAACCAAAAATTATAACCTAATTTGACCAAGCCAACATTTCATTTGATGCAGATAGATTTTGGAATAATTTAGATAGTACAACTGAAATTTGTAATTTTCCTTCCCCCTTTAACATACCAAATTAAATGTATATACTATGATTGCTTTTGAGGTCTTGATTAGTTCAAAATTTCATCTAGGCTAAACAAATTATAACTTTGATTATGTATATGTAATAATTTATTTGATATTTTTTAATTTTCTTTATGCCATTTAGGCTCAGAGGGGATGTACTCCCCCCCATCTTACTTCTTCATGCTGGTAACTACTGTAGGTACTCTAGCAGGTTGTTGGTGTAAATAGCCTTTTGCCTACTGTCTTTTACCTGCATGAAATGCATTTTTATTTACTTGCTTATTATTACACTAATTGCCCCCACTCTCATCCCATCGTTTCATTATTTGCCCTTCATCCCATCCTTTCACTATTCACCCCTCATACTAACTCTGTCCTTACACTACTCATCCCTCACTCTCTCCATACCATGTCCAATATACTTATATCCATTCTTAACACCCTACAACATATACCCTGTCCCGATCCCTTTCACCACTGAGCTTCACACCATCCTTATCCTCACTTTAATGTCTTCAATCACCCTCACTACTACCCCCTGCTTAGTCCTTACCATATCCCAGTACCCTCACTCAGTCCTTTCTCGGTTCACCCCCCAGACAGTAATTCACATGTACACCCCTGCATCCTGACTTCTCACCCTCATTAGCCAAATTACTTCACAATCATATTGCTTACCCCATATCCTTACTCAGCTTACTCTCACTATATTTTCTCCAACTCACCTTCTCCCCTTACCATTTTAACCCTGCTGCCCTCACCCTAACAATACTTACTGTTTGCCCTGCACATCACCATACCTCACTCCACCTGTGTCTTTTGTCCCATCTTTAACCTATTCATCTCTACACACTTGTCTAAATCATAGACATCTTTACTCTTGCTTCATTCTCACACTGATCACCCATTATTCTAGCCCCATTCTCCCTCTTGCTCTTACTCTATTTTTACCTCAGTGCTTTTTTACCCTGTTTCTATACCCACCTTGCTCTTTCTCTCTCTATCCTTTCACCAATCCTTAGAGTACTTTCACCCTTGCATATAGCCTTATGTGTGTCCTGCATTGCCTACTTCTTACCTTAATCAACATTCACCAGTGTGTTGCCCTTACTTTGCTAACTTTGTGCTTTTCCAGGTCTCTCACACCTCTCACACTGCTGTTCTAATCCCTTCTGTAGCTTTATTGCTTTTCATACCACCTTGCTGTCATTGTCCATTGGCCTCATATGTCTGTGCCACTCCCTGGCTCACTCCCCATCACCCTAATGATTCTTCACCTAGTCCTCTCCTTAACCTTCATCCTCTTCACCCTCACCTCAGCCTTATTTCATCCTCCCTTGATTTCAGCTGTCATTACTGTTCACCCTTCCTCTATGCTGTCATTACCCTGCTTCCTTCCTTCCATTTACCCCCTAAAATTTCAACAAGTACATACCCCTGGAGTTGTCCCATTTCCCCACTCCTGCCCTATTTCCCTCACACCATCATCCCACCTTCATAGCTTGCCCTTACACCAGTCCCTATCACTATACCTCTCAACCTTTTGTCACTGAAATGTGGGATACAGACACTCAGAACTAGGGATGATGAGGGCCACTGACCCTCAAAATGAGGGACATGTCCTCAAACATGGAGCTATAAGATCCAAACACTTTGGAAACCACTCTGTTTACTTGTACAAATTTTAATTCTGATTTAGCATCTTAAAATATTTCTGATTTAAAGTCTGACTTTAAAACACATTTTCTGTGTGGGCAGCACCTTTTCCATGAGGGACAAAGCAATTCTGAGTAGAGGTTGGCAAGTCAGAGCAGGCTGAAGCTTCATTAGTGCCAGGCTCTGCTGGACTCCACTTGATCTCTGTAAGCAACTGACAGCCCAGGTCAAGCCGAGCCAGTTATGGTCAAAGTAAGCATTATTGTCAGCCTGAGTGGTTAGCGTAGTGTCCCAAATGTCCAACTCCTTTGTAGAGAACAGCCTGCAGTAGCCAGGGCCCTGCTTATGTTTTAGCTCCTATAGTCAGGCCAGATCCTTAGCTTGGCTCTGGCTTGTCTCTAGGTGAAAAATCGTTGACTTGCCCACCTCTGATTTTGAGAGGTAAGATGAAGACTTCGTTTGCTGGCCAAGGCACCTAGCTTCACCTGAGCGCTTTCCTTCCAAGACTGCTTGAAAGGCAGAGTAGAGAACCTTACCAGAGCAAGGGAAAAGGATTAATACTTCTTTTGGCTAAGCAGATTTACTGTGTGGTGGTGTTTTTTATTTTTTACTCACAGGGATTGCTACTGTTTGTTGCTAACATTTCATTGCTTTATTTTTCTCTGTAGCAAAGTGTTTCTTACAGCGTATATCTTCTCTGAAATTATTACAGGTGGTGCTTTACAGGTTTTACAGTTTTATCTAACATTAGGATAAGCTTTCAGGGTTACTGCATTTGTTGCTGACTGATTGTTTCTGCTCTTACCTTCTTGTTCTTTTGTCCGTGGTTCTTCTTTTTCAGCAGGGGAAGGGCCCAGCCACCCACCCCCATCTCCAACCACCCCACACTATACTCCTTTTATAGGGTACCACAGTTGTGACATTTCCTGTGGAAAAGCAGGAAGGGGAAGATCAGTGGGGCATCCACAAGGTGAGCTCATTTACAGGGGGCACTAGTAATTTAACTTGTTATAACAAGTTAAACAAAAACAAAACACAATCAAACCATTACTTGCATTTTTTTCCTTCTAATTACTCTGACTAGGTCATAAACCCAGCAGCTTATCTGGAATGGATATCATTAACTGCAGGTACTGTGGAACAATTTTCAGAAGGACAGTCTTACAGGATTTAGGACACTGTCCTACATGCTGGGCCATTGGAGATCTTAGGGCTCAGCTCCGGGCAGCATGGGCAGAGATTGCACACCTCAAATTTCATATTCAAGAGGAAATACATTATAAGAACCACCCACCATTTCCCCAGCATCCAACAGAAAAACCTCGACCGCAGAGGGTAGTTGGACCAAGAGGTTGGCAGGTGGTTAGGAGGGGCAAATCGGGTGCCCCATCACTCTCTGCTCTCCAACATATTACCTCCAAAAACCATATAAACACTACAAACAGGTATCTGCCTCTATCTCTGAAATCAAACAAAGAGGCAGAAGACACTGGAGAGCAGGACACTGCGGCACAGGAGCTAGCACAACAAAACTCACCCAAATCAGGAACCAAAACAAAAAAAGCAAAAAGGAAATCCAAAAAACTTCTGATCATAGGAGACTCCATGATTCAAGTTCAAGTTCAAGTTCAAGTTCAAGTTCAAGTTTATTGCAGGAAAACTCCATTGAGCAAGCTCATTCACAAGGAGGTCCTGTGACATAAACACTTAAAGTACAAACACAGATAGGTAATAACAGTATATACATGAAATACACGTTACATGATACAGGCTGGATATACATACAAGGGTACCACATAGGGTGACCGCAGGTGGTAAACATTGATATGAGACAGGGAAGCGACTTACAGGTCGTATACTGATAAATGAAACATGATGACTGGTGTGTGCAATACATATACAGTATTTTGGCAGCTAGAACAAACAACAGTCTACAACTGATATGTGGGGAGGAGAGATTTGATAGAGTAGCAGTGGAGCGTAAGCAAAGATAAAGCCAGGAGTAGAAGGAGAAGGGGAAGGGAAAGCAGTTTATATGACAAATCAATTCGGGGAGTTGATACCCATCTCCAGCCAGGGGTAATGGTCAGATGTCTCCCAGGTACATCAGCATGGAGAGACACTGACCGCATTGATAAAATTGTGCACAAAGCAGGAGAAAACATTGATGTCCTAGTACACATAGGGACTAATGATCTCACCAGCCGGTCAGTTGTGGAGACCAAGGAACACCTGACCAGGCTGGGTAACAAACTATCATCCATTTCATCCGGCATCTCCTTCTCTGAGATCCTGCCAGTCTGGGAGGGGCAGATGGACGGAAGGTCAGAGAAGGGAGATAGGGAGCTAAACATGTGGCTTAAGGGCTGGTGCCAGGAAAAGGACACAGATTTGTAGGAACTGGCAACAGTTCTGGGAGCGAAATTTCTTTAAATTTGATGGACTGCATCTGACTAAGGAGGGAGTCAATGCATTGGGGCAGAAGTTTGACGTCTTTGCAGAATATTTAAACTAGCAAATGGGTAGAGGGGTGCAGCACCCCATACGTCAAATGGGAAGAACACCCCTTCCCCCTCAGCTAGTGGTCACACAGGGATTCAGCATGTTTGCAGTTCATTTGCATCACCAGGTAAGAAAAAAGGTTTGTCTCGCCATAAGATGCACAGGGGTAATGCCAAACCTCACCCAACAACTAACACACCGAAATCTGGCCAATGGAAAATCATGTACACAAATGCTCACAGCCTGGGAAATAAGATCCCAGACCTGCAGGCAATAATGTCAGAGGCTAAACTGGACATAGTATCAATTAGTGAGATGTGGTTTACCAGTAACTACACTTGGGAGACTTCAGTACCTGGCTATGTATTGTTCAGAAGAGACCGAGGTGCAAAAGGGGGAGGAGTGGCCCTGTATGTCAATGAAAATATCAAAGCTACAGAAATTCAGAATACACATAAGGAGCCAGAAGAACTGTGGGTCACCCTGGAAACAGGAAATGGGACAGCCATAAGAACTGGGGTTGTCTACAGGCCCCAGACCAGGGGAGACATAGACACATTACTGTTAGAAGATATACAAAACATGACAGCTAAAGGGGAGGTTCTGATAATGGGAGACTTCAACATGCCGGATACAGATTGGTCAATACCAGCAGGAACATCTGCCAGAACTAGACACATAGTGGATTCCCTGCAAGGGGGAGGGCCTCAATCAACTGGTACAATAACCCACAAGAAACAAGGCTATCCTAGATCTAGTACTGACTAACAGGGAAGGAATCACAGATCTCCAGGTAGAAGGTCACCTGGGGGCCAGTGACCATCACATGGTATGGTTCAGTTTGGCCACTACAACTAAATCATCCCATTCCGAGGCAAAAATATGGGACTTCAGAGGAGCTGACTTTGATAAGATGGTCAACAGAGTTAAGCTAGCCCTGGCAAAAAGAAACACAGGTGAGGTGGTACAGGCAAAGTGGGCAAACATTAAGGATGCAATACTTGAAGCAACATCCCATTGTGTTAGACAGAAAAGGAAGTGCAAAAGAAGAAGGAGACCACTTTGGTTCTCAAATACAGTAGCAGAAAAGGTCAGCGCCAAAAGGCTGGCCTTCAGGAAATATAAGGGAACACAGCGGGATGAAGATAGGGAGGCATACCAAACTGCCCTAAGGGAAGCAGGGAAGGCAGTAAGGCAGGCAAGGTCCCAAACTGAGGAAACACTAGCACGAACAGTAAAAGAAAGTGACAAGACTTTCTTTAGATACATTAGTGAAAGGAGAAAGTCCAGAGGGGGTATTGCTAAGCTTAATGGAGAAAAGGGAGCATGTGAGGAGGAGGACCATGTAAAAGCATCTATCCTAAATAGATACTTTTGCTCAGTATTTACTGAAGAGAAGGTAGGGCAGGGCCCACAGCTCAGCACCATGGACACAGGGGGGAGGGAGGTGAGCACTACTCCCTTCACAAAAGAAAGGGTCCTACAAGAGCTTGCTAAGCTCAGGGTGGATAAGGCAATGGGACCTGATGGCATACATCCCAGGGTACTTAAGGAGCTAAAGGTGGAACTAGCAGAGTCATTAGCAGAACTGTTTAGTGAGTCTCTGAGCACAGGAGAGGTCCCAGAAGACTGGAGAAGGTCTCATGTGATCCTCTCCACAAGAGTGGTAGCAGGGAGGCAGAGAACTACAGACCAGTCAGTCTTACCTCAGTAGTGGGCAAGATTATGGAGGCACTCCTTAAGGAAAGGATAGTGCAACACCTGGAATCCATAGGGGCACAAGATCCAAGACAGCATGGGTTTACAAAAGGAAGGTCCTGTCAAACTAATCTCATAGATTTCTTTAACTGGGTAACCAGAATGGTGGACCAAGGAGGAGCAGTTGATGTCGCCTACCTTGACTTCAGCAAAGCTTTTGACACTGTTCCACATAGAAGATTGATAAATAAGCTGGGTAGGCTCGGGGTGGGTCAGAAGCTGGTCAACTGGGTGGCAAACTGGTTGACGGGCAGAAAACAGAGAGTGGTGGTAAATGGTATACAGTCAGAAGAGATGCAAGACACAAGTGGGGTACCTCAGGGATCAGTCCTGGGGCCAGTCCTCTTCAACATCTTCATTAGTGACCTTGCAGATGGACTAGAGGGTAAGGCTTGTCTGTTTGCCGATGACACCAAGATCTGCAACAGAGTAGATGATCCAGGTGGAGTGGGCAGAATGAGAAGAGATCTGGATAAACTAGCAAAATGGTCAGAAGAGTGGCAACTGGGATTTAATGCAAAGAAGTGCAAGATCATGCACATAGGGAAGAGAAACCCTGAAGCCACCTATAGGCTGGGAGGGGAGTTGCTAGCAGTCACAAAGGAAGAAAGAGACTTAGGCATCATCATCACTGATGGCCTGAAATCATTCAAGCAGACCTCTAAAGCAGTAGGTAAGGCTAGGGGGGTGTTAGGGTGTATTAGTAGGGGTATCACAAGTCATAAGAGGGAGATAATAATCCCTCCTTACAAGACACTGGTTAGGCCCCATCTGGAGTACTGCGTGCAGTATTGGAGGCCACACCTTCACAAGGACATTAACCAAATTGAGGCAGTCCAGAGAAGGGCAACCAAAATGGTGCAGGAACTGCATCAGAAGACATATGAGGACAGATTAACAGAGCTCAATATGTATACCCTTGAGCAAAGGAGGGAGAGAGGTGATATGATCGAGGCATTCAAACACCTTAAGGGCATTAACAAGGTGAAAGAGTCTAACATGTTTAAATATAAGAAAAATAGCAGGACAAGAGGACACAGCATGAGATTAGAGGGGGGCCGATTAAAGGGGAATGTGAGGAAATTCTTTTTCACAGAATGGGTGGTGGATGCATAGAATGGCCTACCTCAAGAAGTGGTGGCTATGAATACAGTGCAGGGCTTCAAACAGGCATGGGATAGGCATAAGGGAGCAATATAAATGAGTACAAATAGATAGGCAACTGACAGAGCAAAGGCCGATGGCACATTTATAAGGTAGAAAAAGAAATGGGCAGACTGGATGGGCCTTGCGGTCCTTATCTGCCATCAGCTTCTATGTTTCTATGTTTCTTTATAATCAGGGACACTTGAGAAGCACAGTAGTGTATGACTCTCAGGCTGAGAGTCTCAGCCTTGCTCATGCATACCCAACCGCTTTACCCTTGCTTCTCCACTACCCCACTCCTTGCCCATACTTGACCAGACCCCTCATCATTATTCAGCCCCCTGGCCATATTCTTACCTTACTTGCCGAGTCTGTAACAAGCGGTGCCCCTCTTTGCCCATTCTTCCATAACCTGCCAGTCTTGACCGGTTCATAAAGTGATCTCCCCTTCCTCCTATGTCTTGCTTTGTTTCTCTTTTGCTTTTACCTCTAGCATCCTTGCCAGATCCTCTCAGCCTTAGCCATCTTTACTCTACTTCACTCACATTCACCCACGTTTAACGAGATCCCACTCACCTTCGACCTTTCTTGCCAAGTTACCCCAGCCCTCACCACCTTCCAGTCCCCCCCAACACATACACACACTCACACACACACACACCACCCGTTACTCTCGGTCGGCTGTCCCGCTCATGTCCTCCTTACACTGTTCACTGTTCTGTGCACTGCTGATCTCGCCCGTGAAGATTGAAGACATCGCTAGATGCACCAGTCCTCTACGAATAGTTTGTTCTGGAGGGTTGGTGTGCAGTAGAGACCCAGGTGAGAGCAGAGCAGGCAGAAAGGGAGGGACACTGGCTTCCTGGGACAGGTTTTGACTCGGGACACTCCTCCCGATCTTAGCTGGGGTACAAAGGGAATCAAAACTCGAACTTCCCCTGGGACCGACTGAAGATTCCATTGGGTCACTATTCCTCCTCGGATCTGCTGCCTCAATGCCTCGCTCCTCCAGGGATTAGCTGTGGCTGGGACTCGAGGTAATCAATCGAGCCTCTCACTCTTCCCGGGACTGGTCGCTACTCACTGCATATACGGTATGGATTCCTAACTCCTACTTCTGTTTTTGGGGACCGAAAACAGACTCAAGAGGAATCGAACGTCTCGAGCTACCTCCCGGGACAGCTGAGATTTTGCTCAAACTCGTAACTACTCATCCGGCAGAGACTAAGAGCTCAAACCATTCTCTGTCTCTTCTAACTTTCTTGGCACGTTTGGCGAGCTGCAGTCACTTGTCATACAACAACAAAGGCAAAGGGTTTGGCTTCAGAAGTTCAGTCATCCTTTTCTAGCATCCGAGCATCCAAGCTACAGACTTTGACCAGCTTGGGGGAACCAATATAGCCTTTGCCAAATTGTGCCTTTTTTATGGCATCGCTTAGTATGCAGCATTTGTGCCTTTATAAACAAAGAATTAGCAATGCTCTTTAAAATAAATCATCTTTCTTTACTTAGAGGCATTTTTGCTTTTGACCCCCTTCAATGCAAACTCGTTAACCTAACCACCCGTTTATCCGAACAATATCACTGTCTCATGCTGTGTTCAGATAAACGAGGTTGTACTTGGAAACAATCTACTAGGAAATTATAGCAAAGGTCAAATGTTTTGACACAACTTTGACTAATCTTTTTTCCCCCAGTAACACCAAATGCAGACAGACATACTCTACAGCCACGATAGTCAGTACCAACTTTACCATCTAAAAGGGTGGAGGCTCCTTTTTGGTTCTGACTTTTAGCCCATGCCTGCACCGATTGACAGCATTTCAGTAGCACATTTCAAATCGCGCACCAAGTAAGTAATAGCCAACCAATCAAAAAAATGCATGAAAAACTATACTAAACTGCATACAATAATAAAAAAATAAAGTGAGATATTTATGATGATCAAAAAAATGAAATCCTGCATCCATGAGTACACCCAAATTGTTTTATTACTTAGATCGAATTTGATATAAAAAATAAGGAAACCAGAGACTCCTGCAGTGAACAGCGATGAAAAAAATCAAACTTGATCAGGGAGAGCACAATCTTTGATTGTCTTATGTTCAGATTTAACTCATCATAGACTTCACTTGGGGGAAAAAAAACGCGGCAAAACTCAACATGAATTGAAGTGTCTGAAAAAAATTATTCCATTACACAGTGGCCCTTTCCTTATCTAATGAAATAATAAACAGTAGAAAATGAACAAGACCAGGGTCCAGTTTCTAATAAACTGATGTTCTGAATAAGGTATTTTGCTGTAGTTACGAGTGCCCATAGTAGACCATTGAAAAAAAAATCTAAGGATGTCGTTTTTTGGCGAAAACATAAATAAATACTAACTGACCAAACAAAGCTTGAAATCATAAACAGTGGAAAATGAACACGACCTAGCCACCCCTTTATCCGAACAATATCGCTGTCTCACACTGTGTTTAGATAAAGGAGGTTGCACTTTGAAACAGGCATAATTCAATCTGCTAGGCAATTATAGCAAAGCTCAAACTTTTTGACACAACTTTGACTAAAAACACCCGCACTGAGAGGGAAATGAATCTGAATACTAAATGTAGTGGTGTCTGTGTGTAGGGGGAGTCTGCAGCACCTAAATACTTGACTCGAATAAAAATTCACACAGCACAAGGCCACCAAATACTTGTCTATTTCAAGACACTTATTGTTTTTCCCCCAGTAACACCGTAAATGTAGAAAGACATACTCTACAGCACGATAGTCCATACACTGGGAGCTGCGGGTTTTGCAAATGCACCCTTACTGTTGTTTTTATTATCATTACTATTATGTATAACAAAACTACCATGCTTATTTTCATAAATGTAATAACTTTACCAACTAAAAGGGTGGAGGCTCCTTTTTGGTTCTGACTTTTAGCCCATACCTGCACCGATTGACAGCATTTCAGTAGCACAATTCAAATCACACGCCAAGTAAGTAAAAGCCAACCAATCAAAAAAATGCATGAAAAACTATACTAAACTGCATACAATAATAAAAACAAATAAAGTGAGATATTTATGATGATCAAAAAAATGAAATCCTGCATCCATGAGTACACCCAAATTGTTTCATTACATAGATCGAATTTGATATAAAAAATAAGGAAACCAGAGACTCCTGCAGTGAACAGCGATGAAAAAAATCAAACTTGATCAGGGAGAGCACAATCTTTCATTGTCTTATGTTCAGATCTAACTCATCATATACTTCACTTAGGGAGAAAAAGACACGGCAAAACTCAACATGGATTGAAGTGACTGAAAAAAATTATTCCAATACACAGTGGCCCTTTCCTTATCTATTTAAATCATAAACAGTAGAAAATGAACAAGACCAGGGTTCAGTTTCTAATAAACTGATGTTCTGAATAAGGTATTTTGCTGTAGTTACGAGTGCCCATAGTAGACCATTGGAAAAAAAAATCTAAGGATGTCGTTTTTTTGCAGAAAACATAAAAAAATACTAACTGACCAAACAAAGCTTGATTGCTGACTTCACAAAGCTGTAGATCGATTTCAGAGCTTCTATCAGACTGGTAGATTTCTGTGCGCTGAGAAACAATAGTGGACATTCTAGCAAGAACTGCGGTCTACACAGGAAACTAGCAAGTGCGAGCAGGAACAGCAGGATGTTGTATAAAAAATGCCTCCCGAATGAACAGGATCATTGATTGGATGATTTGCTTGCCAATGCAAGTAAGCCACTACTCCCTGCCTTGCATATCACTGGGCAGATTTCTCACACAGGCATTTATGTAAATGTTATAGAGCTCGGGGAAAAAAGTGTACATATGGACGAGATAACTCATCGGCGGCACCAGTGGCTGCATTTTACAAGGACGAGATAACTCGGTGGCAGTATGGGGTTAAATTAGTCAAAGGCCTATCCACATTTGGTGGGCAGGAGCATGTGGGGTGGCTACTAGAGGGCAAGGATTTGAGTCCACATCTCCTGAGAATAGTAGTAGGAGGAAAGTATGAGACAGCATAATGGTGGATAAGAATAGGTGAGGGGACTATTGGTGTGCTGAGTAATATCCAAGAGAATAAATGTGTTTCCTGTGCAGGAGTGCAGCTAGAGGGATGTTAAGGGGAGGTAGGTGAATATAATAGTTAAAAATGGTTTCTTGGCCATGTTCCTATTGGACTATAATGTCTTGAAATGCATCATTGCTCAGCTGTAGCCGCTGGAGTGTATCAATGGATATATGCTGACTAAAAGTGTGGCTATTTTGGCTGTGTGGGTAATGGCATCAAACACCAAATTCAGCCTGGCGTCTCAATTCATGGGTCAAGGGTGCAGCCTTCCTGAGACTGAAAGTGCAGGAGAGGCTCTGGCGGACATAAAGGGCAATGCCACCCCCTCATTTAGCCCTACTTTGCCTGAAGAGGTGGTAGTCAGGGACAACTAAACTAGAATCAGGGATCCTGGCAATTCATTTCCAAGTGTAAGGGGGCAAGACCATAAGACACAGGTGGCAAAGCCAATGGTATCCCGTGAGGTGGGTGCATGGGGAAGGGCGCCGTTCACAATGGTGAGTTGTTCCCTGCAGAATCCCTCATGGCAATGGGAGGGTAGAGCGACCAGATGGGGTGGGTGAAATGGGGGGCAGGATGTCGCTATATGTATGTGTAAGGGGGGGAAGCGAGCATGGCGTGCATGGGCTGGGAGGGGGCAGAGGAGCTGTAGGGGACAGCACTGCGGTGGGTTGCCATGTTGCATCATGGCATTGGGGGTTGTCCTGTGGTTGGGGTGGGTGAGGAAATGGGTTTGGGTCCAGACGCTGGTGTGATTTCATTGTGCCCTGCCTGAACCTTTAATTTTACATGTTTTCACCCCCTGACATGCACCCCCCTGGAGTTGAGAATCCTTTAGTAGAGGGGTGCAGGGGGCACAGCCCCCCCCCACAGAAAGCATTGAAATTTATGTCCTCAGTGCCGTTGTCCTGTGTGCCAGGGTGTCAGAGTGCCAAAAATGTTTTTGGCACTCTGACTGCACAATCACAGCGATCGCCTGTAGGCTTTCACAGTTATCACATAGAACCAAAGCCAACAGTGTACATAAGTTAATAAGTAGTAAATTTGATTTTTATTTAAAACAGGATGTGAAAAAAAAACACTGAGTGCAAGCTCAATTCTAAAGGATTCCATATAAAGAGACAATAGTACAGCAGCGTAGTTCATAAAATATTATGATTATATAAAATCAGTTTTACCATGTCAAATTCAATATGTCACAGACCGATGAATTCATTTACATATAATAAAACTTATTCAAAGTACGTTTACAGAAAGATGCACAACAGGGACGTGGGATTTGAAGTTGGCCAACAAGCCATAGAGCAATGGCCGAAAAATGGGGGAAAGGGACAAGAATGGGATGAT
The DNA here is from genome assembly GCA_016271365.2 of Neoceratodus forsteri. NCBI lineage: Eukaryota > Metazoa > Chordata > Ceratodontiformes > Ceratodontidae > Neoceratodus > Neoceratodus forsteri. The sequence goes on from CM057452.1 coordinate 390,454,873, forward strand.
CATGTACGAGAAGTTCCACAGGGTGGGCCAAAATTTACAAAAGCCTCTCTACCAAAAAAGCTGGAAATAGGGTCATGTACCACCTCAAGTTCAGCAGATGAGCATAGATCAGGTCTTAGGGTTTTAGGGCTCTAGGTTACAATATATGACAGAAGACATCTGTGAATAAATTGGACAAAACTGAATCATTTACATTCCGCCAGAGACAGCCAATGCAACCTGCAGTACAAGTCACAGTGCTGGGTGTCTCTGGGGTCAGGAAGAATAAAATGCCCTAGACTGTTAAAAATAATATCCAATTTATGTAACTGGGTGACAGAGGCTGATCCTGAAACAAAGTCACTGTAATTTATTTTATGTGATCAGCACTGAGGAAACAATGTTTTTACAGACCGTCTCAGAAAAACAATTGTGTTGAAATAAAAAAAAAAAATAAACAGTCTGTGTCCCAAGTTTTTTGATTTGGTTTGTGACATGGACATATCAAGATAAATACAAATTAAACTATAAGCCCAGCTATCTGAAGCCCTGAACAATTTCAATGTTGCTGTTGTCAAGAATCAGAAGAGTCGCTGGCCCAGTGGCACTGAGGGTTGAGGTGCTGGACACCACACCTCGTGACACAACAGCGACCTGAGTTCAGGAACAAGGTTAAGTCAGCAGGGGTTAGCAGGGACAGAAGAGGATTGAGCATCAAGAGGACTGCTCTCCTCTCCTAGGAGTGGGTGGGTTACATCTCCCGCTGTGGCAGCAGCTCCCAGTGAAGACTAGGGGCAGTGTGACATGCAGAAGACTCGCAAGTGGGTTGGAGGTGATGGCAGAAGGCATGCAGACTGGTGCGGGAGTGCGCCCATCGCCCGCTGGCCATCATTGCATGTCCACACTTCCAGGGGGCAAAATGCATGGAAAAGCCCGGGCAGGTGAAGGTGGGGTCAAGGACGTCCCCCATGACCACAGCCAGGTCTTACCTGGCTGGTCACTGTCTCTCTCCTCCACTCCCTGGCTGCCCTTTTATATTATAGATAAAGCACCAGAGGAGTAGGTGGTCCTGCCCTGGGGAGCTCAGAGCCGGGGAACAGGATGGTTGGTGGAGCTGGAGGAGAGCTCCTGGGGGCAATGAACCGGTACAAGTGGACCTCAGGTGGGGCGGGAAACGGGCGCCTCTACACCCCACTGGAGACAGCTCTAAGGGGCCAGTGAGAAGAAGTAAAAAGTGCTAAAAAAGAGTCAGAAGAGTCAGAGAATCTGGTAATTGTTGTTTCAATACATGTTGCTCAGTACTAAATGTGATTCACTTTGTCACTGTCAGATTATTAAAAAATCAGAATCCAACCCAAAAGACAATGTTGCCAATCAAAAACTCCAACTTAGCTAAACTTAAAAAAAGTAAAAACAAAGTAAATCTTATGCAAGTCCCACTCCCTACCTTATCTTCCAGACAGGCTTTATTCTTTCCATCCCTTTTGCATTTGCTTGCGCATGTGCAAGGAACGTCTTGAAACAGTATGACTTTTTGGAGGTGTGTGACCCTCCTCATGAATTCAGTGTTCAGTGTAGCAGGCGCGACCCTATCAGACCAATACATGCCAAGCTGTGCATGACAGCAGTTCGACTGTGCTGGTCTTCACTTCAAACAAAAGGTCCACTGCAATCAGCGGTGGTAGCGAGGGTGCAATTAGCATACTGATGTCTTTATGTCTTCAGTACAGCTAAACTGCTGTCATACACAGCTCGGCAAGAAATCCCTCCTGCTTCCTCCCTCTGCTAATGTCCTCCTCCTCCCTCATTATTGTCCACCCCAACCCCCACATTGTGTGCCAAGGTGGGTGCCCAATCCCCCTCAGCTCATGTGCCCTCCAGCATACTGTGTGGCAGACGGGGTGCCCAATCCCCTGTCGGCTGCAGCTCCCCCCAAAAAAACAACCAGTTAGCACACTGGGAGCCCACCCCAGCATGCTCATGTCCCCCCCATGCACACTGTATGGCTGATGGGGGTGCCCAATCCCCACTGGCTCCAGTCCCCCCCCAACAAACACATAGGTGTCATGCTGGGAGCCCACCTCAGCATACCAAATGCGTCCCGTGCCATCTTTTTGTTTTAAAAATTCCTATGAAAGAAGTAAAGGTCCCTAGGTAAGTCCCTTGCCCCCCCACACCCCCATCCACCCTCTGCGCAACCGACCTCCCCACACACTCTCACCCCATACTTACCTCCTGAGCCCAGCGCAACGATCTTCGGTGGACCAGGAACACATATGCACTCTTCAAAGCCAACCATGAACTAAGGAAATGCTGGTAAGCTCTATAATGGCATAAGTGTTTTTTTTTTTAATTTAGGTGGCTATCTCAGCCATTTTTTCAACTTTTCGCACCAAATTTTCAACATGGGGTTCTTGGGACCCCTTCTCATGAATTCAGTCACTGTCATGGTGTTATTCAGTCCCAAAAGGTGATTTTGTGGTCACTGCATGGAATCACCTTTCAGGACTGATTAACAAAACAACAGTGTCAGGGTTCACGAGGTGGGCTGTCTAAAAGCCTATGTTGCAAATTTGGTGAAAAAATTCCAAAAAATGTCTTGTGTTATGAGCATGCATTGCACAGTTTCCATGCACACTCATAAGTTTGCAAATTTGTAATATTTTCACTCCAGATTTTCAACATTGGCATTTTTCCACACCTCCTTATGAACAGTACAACTATCATTTTTCACATCCTGGCCGAAATGTGTTTTCACGCTTCTGGTGCAGAATAGCATGATCGCTGTCAGAAATCAATGTTTGGTACAGAGTAAGACAATCACAGTGACACTGTTCATGAGCAGAGGTCCTAAAATGCCTATGTTGAAAATTTGGTGACAAAGGTCCATAAAATGGCTGCGTTGTGAGAGCGCGTTTCACAGTTTCCACGCACACTCATAAGTTCACAAATTTGTAATATTTTTTCCACATCTCCTTATGAACAGTACAGCTGTCATTTTTCATATCCTGGACACTTGCAGCGCATGAAATGACTGAGTTATGAGCATGCATTACACAGTTTCCACACACCCTCGTAATTTCACAAATTTGTAATATTTTCACTCCACATTTTCAGCATTAGCATTTTTCCACACCTTCTTTTGAACAGTGTGGTATGAGTGTACATTGCGCACTTTCCATGCACCCTCTTAATTACGCAAATTTGCAATATTTTCACTCCAGATTTTCAACACTGTCATTTTTTCACTCCTCCTTATGAACAGTACAGCTGTCATTTTTCACATCCTGCCCAGATTATACATTTGTGCATCTGGCACACAATGGCGCAGTTGCTGTGAGGAATCAATGTTTGGGACACATTAAGAAAATCATAGTGACAGTGTTCATGAGAAGAGGTGACAAAATGCCTATGTTGAAAATTTGGTGAAATAATTCCACTGAATGACTGTGTTATGAGTGCGCATTGCACAGTTTCCACACAGGCTCATAACCTTGAGCATGACCAGGGTGTTAGGGTTCCTAAGACAGACACTTAAGAAGTATGAGGCTGAAATGTTAATCAGATGCAACAGGAGTTGGAGCATGGATGCTGAAGGGACATGGATACAACTGGGGGGGCCCTGCATAAATGCCAAACACCACTGCAAATACCTGCAAGCAAACGTTCAGCATTAACAAATGCTTGTTACAAGAGATGCAGCGAATTTAAATTTTGCCGGCGAAGTGGACGCAGAGTGAGCAATGCAAAGTGCTCACTCCACCTTGTCATTACCACTTCGCATTAAGGTGGAATGGCAATGCGAAGTAAGATGAAGTCATTGTTTTTAATGGACTTCGCGTTCCTCATTATGATTCTAAGTGACCCACTTGGTGTTTCAGATTTGGCAGCCCCCCCACACATCACATGGCTTACAGTACTGTAAGTTTCATGCTGTTTAGTTAGGCAGGAAGAAAGTGAGTCATACAAGCAGACACCTTTACTTTCTTTTGTGCAGACGGAGAGAGAGTAGCGTGTTTTGTGACTGCTGATACTTTGAGATCAGAACGAGGAGATTTAAACTTTGATTTAGACCCAACAGCCTTTTTAAAAGCTAAATTCTTTTGTCTTTTCTGTACTCTTTTTTTACTTAATTTGCTCTTTCTGTAAATTTTATTTTTCTTACCTTTATAAGTAGTTAGTTGTTTGTCTGTGTCTGTGTGACTGTGTGTGTGTGTGTTGTGTGACAGTGTGAGTAGGGACTGCTCGGACTGAAGGAGCTCAGTAGGAGAGATGGACCAGAGTGAGGGAATGTCTGGGGCGGGGCAGCTCTGGGAGAGCATGGTAGTGGTAAGCGTCGTACCGTGCGCATGTGTGGAGGGCATGGGCGCCCATTCCTGTTGGACTGCTCAAAACTTGTGAGTGCCCCCCCACAGAAGCAGGACCAGCACTGCCTCCTGTCCTAACTCTGAGACAGTTGAACCACCACCACCAAGTCCAACACCAGGTCCTCTGGAGCAGGATGTACCTGTTCCCCTGGGCCCAGGTGTGGATCCCATCCCTGTTCAGCACCATGACCAGCTGGCTGACAGTTCATCTCGCTGTCCCCTGCCTGTGCCTGGTCCTCCTCGCACCTCCATTGTTTGGCAGTTCTTTGACTGTGTCGGGGAGGACAGAAGTGTGGTCAAGTGCCACCTATGTGAAGTGGAGGTGTGCAGTGGACCCCAGGGGACTCACCTTGGGACTGGGGGCCAGCACAGCTATATGCTCACTCAACAGCAGTTGGAGTGGTAGGCTGCCACAGAACAGACCATGTCTGCACCTGCCGACCATTCTGTGGCAGAGGGTGCAGCTGTGCATTGCAGCATCCCTAAGAAGAGGAGGGCCACAGCAGCACCTGCTGCTCCACCAGCACCCCCACCCCAACCACCACCACCACCAGCAGCAGGTCAGCCTGTAGAACGTGTGGATCCCAGAGAACTGCATGTAACACAGGCTGACTTGGCAGTTCTCTGGAGTGCTGCTGAGGAAAACAACGAGAGGGTGAGTGCTGTGGAGCAGCGGCTGGATCACATAGAGGGACATCAGTTGCAAATTATGTCCATGCTGGAACTGCTGCTAGATCACCATGGGATCCCATATTATTTTTTCCTCACACCATGTGCCCCCCCACACCTTCCTTGCTGTGTTATAAAATGTATTCCTCCACCATCCCTGACCCTTGTATGTAATTATGCCCTTTTTTTGTTGTCTTCCATATGCATGACACTTTGTATTCTGAGCAGTGCAAGTATACTGTACTAAACTGCATGTGTGCAGTCAGTCTTCTTTCCAGTCTGTGTATGTACTGCAGACACTGTCCAACTCCCAGACTTAAAAACACATATCAATGAGTACAATGGTGGGGTGGTGAAGCCTGGAAAGATACTACAAAACAGGCTTACAATACATCCAAGCAACTATTAAAAAAAATTAATGTTGTGATTCGTAACGTGAATGATCGTGAATCGTGATTTCTGAATGCATTTGTGACCGTCATGATGAAGAAACGTGAATGCCTACCGCCTATGGCTGTACTTCCCCGACGAGCTGTAGCTTAAAACTCCCAGACTGAAAAACACATATCAATGAGTACAATGGTTGGGTGGTGAAGCCTGGAGAGATACTACAAAACAGGCTTACAATACATCCAAGTAACTAGAAAAAAATTTAATGTTGTGATTTGTAACGTGAATGATCGTGAATCATGATTTGTGACTGCATTTGTGACCATGATGATGAGAAACATGATTTGTATCACGAGTGACTCGTGATGATGGTCCTGACTTAAAAATGCATATTAATGAGTACAATGTTCATGCAGAATTAAGCACCACATCTGTCCAGTACTCTGAAGGGAAGCCAAAGAAACAACTGTGACTTAAGTTACAGATGGAGATTGGGCCCTAAAGAGATGCAAATGCACAGACAGATTAAGATTGCACTGTGCACTGAAGAGATGCAGACACAAAGGCACAACACCTAACCAGTGCTCACCATCAGAAATTCAAATCTGGAAAATAATACCTTTGCCCGGTTGGGGAGGACTGCGGGGGAGGGGGGGACAGTGTACTGCACTGCTGCAGTAACAGTCACTAGTACTAGTACCAGTAAAGATACCACAAAGAAGTACATAAATCACACAGTTGAAATGGATAGCAACTTCACATTGCTGAAATTATGTGGCACAATAAAAGGTGTCTTATTTGATGACACGCATCACACACATTCTCACACACACACCAAGTAATGCATAGCAAATTGAAAACTTCAGTAATATAACCACATATTTTAAACAAACTAAAATTATGCACTGAGGCAGTAACAGTCACTAGTAATAGTACCAGTAAAGTTACCATAAAGAAGTACAACAAGCATTTGTCAATGCCGAATGTTTGCTTGCTGGCATTGGCATTGGTAGTGTAGAAGTTACAGAGCTGCATAATAGGAATGGCAGTGAAGTATTGAACTGAAGCCAACCCCACCACCACCCTGCAGAGAGTGACAGGCATTAGGGTGTGTCTTTGGGTCATCAGGCATAACGACCAAGCCATTTCACCACACCCTACCCTGCAGACACTGACAAGTGTCACGGTGTGCCTTGGGGTCTTTGGCCCTTATCAGCACCCATTCCATCAGGAAATACAGTGAGATGGGTGTGGTATAGGAGAATGGGTGAAGTTTGGGCCCAAAGAGTCCGAGGCACACCTTGATGCCTCTCACTGGCTGCAGGGTGTGGGTGGGGTGGGAATGGTATAGAGCATGACAGGCAAGAATCCCAAGTCACACCCCTGATGCCTGTCATTCTCTACAGGGTGAGGCGTTATGGTCGGAAACCCTAACGCCTCAGGCATTCGTTGGTATTTTCACTCCAAATTTTCAACATGTTTTTGTGACCCCCACCTCATGAACAGTGGCAATATCAGTTTGTTAGCTGAAAACTGCTTTTGCACAATGACTATGGCATTTGGCACCACAGGTGCAAAAACATATTCCGAACAGGATGTGAAAAATGACAGTGGTACTGTTCATGGGAGGTGTAAAAAATGGCAATGTTGAAAATCTGCTGTGAAAATCTTAAAAAAACTGGTGAAGTCACGAGCGTGCGTAGAAACTGTGCAACGCACACCCGTAATGTAACTAGTTTGGGGATATTTTTACAGCAGATTGTTAACACAGGCATTTTGGGATCTCCAATCATGAACAGTGTCAGTGTGACTTTCTTTATCTGTCCCCAACAATGATTTCCCACAGCGACCAAGCATTTCTGTGCTGAAAGTGTGAAAACACATTTCGGCCATGTTGTGGAAAATGACAGCTGTACTGTTCATAAGGAGGTGTGGAAAAATGCCACTGGTGAAAATCTGGACTGAAAGTATTACAAATTCACAAACTTACAAGGGTGCGTGGAAACTGCGCAATGCTCACTCGTAACACAGTCATTTTATGGAGTTTTGTCACCAAATTTTCAACATAGCCATTTTAAGACCTCTGCTCATGACCAGTGTCAATGTGATTTTCTTAATATGTCCCAAACATTGTTTTCGCACACCGACTGTACCATTGTGCGCTACATGTCCGGAAACACATTTTGGGTGAGATGTGAAAAATGGTAGCTGTACTGCTCATAAGGAAGTGCAGTAAAATGGCACTGTTGAAAATCTGGTGTGCAAATATTACAAATTCGCAAACTTGCCAGCCTGCGTAGGAACTGCGCAATGTGCTCTCCTAAAACAGTCACTTTTGGGATTTTTTTTCACCAAATTTTCAACATAGCCATTTTAACACCTCTGCTCATGACCAGGGGCAGTGGAAAATTACAGAAAAATCATGGCCAAATTGCGGGGATTTATTGCGGGGAAATTGTGGGCCCTTGACATCGTAGTTGCGTAGTTTCCAGATAAATAATATTTAGTACAACACCAAAAAAAATAAGACATAATGCAAAATAACCAAACTTTAATGAAAGCTATATATGGCAATCAATTACACCATTGAAAAATAAATCAGAATACCAATTTTCTAACAATGCCCAAACTTTATTTAACAATATATCTAGACTATAAAGGGCAGCAATATAGATAATTAAAACATTTTAAATATCAATTTCCTACAAATTGCAGATACTGCAATTTTATTCCTTACGTACACTTATACGCACTCTCCTTTCAATGCCACTCAGAAACCACTCTAAAAATCTCTATATAGTTTTATTGTACTTCAACATTAAAAGCAATTTTACATTGTCCTTTGTTAAAGTCCGTCGGTTGTCCTTCAGCAGGTCTGAGTACATTGAAAATGTTCGTTCGACATCGGCTGTGCTCACTGGAAGCCAGATGTATTGCTTGGCAATGGCAGCGAGCTCTGGCAGTGCAACATGCTGTGCCTCCCACCATTCTGACAGGTTGAAGTCAGATGGAATTGTCTGGGCTACAGCCATGTATGCGTGCCATTCCATGTTTGAGACCTTGAGCAGTCCAGAGATCAGTTCAGTGTAATCAGTTTTATTCTTCTCCACTGTTGGTAGCTGCTGGGGATCGAAGACTCTTGCTGCTTCAAAAATGTTCAAGGAGGGGTGGTGGCTTACAATGTTTGTCATTTTCTCACTGCTCTGCAGCAACAGAGTCTGAAAAAGAGTGGTACAGGCCTCACGTTCCTGTACTTGGCATCTGGATAACCATTCCACAGTCTGGGGCCTGTACTCCTGAGCACCAGCTGTTGTGCAAAAGTCTAAAAAGAGATGAACAGTTTGCAATTTTGAATAAATGTTGTGCCCATGTGGCTTGGAGTTGGACTGTAGCTCTTCGATGAGCCTAACCAACTCTACTGAATGTTCTTTGACAAATGTTGCTTGCATCATCAACTCTGTTAATTTGTCCTTCAGCCTTTTGAGGGTCGCTGCACCAGATGTTTCACTTTGTAGAAATTCAGCAATGATGGGCATGTATTCAGCTAAATAGTCCACAGCACTGACCCACGAGCACCATCTTGTCAGGACCGAATATACCGGCATCTTTGGAGTCACATTATCTTTCGACTCCATAAAAGACAGGAACTGGTGGCGGTGCATTGGGCTCTGACAAAACACCTTCTTGACAAGCGCTACCACGCTGTTCAGATCTTGTAAAAGTGTCTGCCCAGATTTCGAATAAGATTGAGAAGGTGTACACACAGGTCACATGCACAGCGTTTGGTAGTACTCCAGAGAGAACTGAACCAAATGCTTTGTGCATGTAACTGCACTATCTGAAACAACTGCAAGTACTTTGTCAGGATTCACAGAGTTGGCATTTAAAACTCACAGCGGAGCCTGTGATATTGTTGAATGGTTAACACACTGCAGGAACTCCACACCAATCAGAATGGGCTGTTTTCCAACTTTATTCAAAGGCTGAGCCAAAACTGCTAACACGCTAGGCCACAGGAATCTGTGGTTTCATCCAGAAAGATAAAAACGTTGGCATCCTCCACTTCTTTACGTTAGCTTCACGTTGTGGGCGTAGTTCTTGCAGATACGTGCTGTGCAGTTGTGCTGGTCTGGGAAGTGTTCCTCCTTGTTTGATGTATTTCTGAAGAAACTCTTGAAAACCTGAAGCCTTTTCCAGAGGAATATCTGCTCGTGTCAGACATTGAATAAAGTCCAGCACAAACTCCTTTCGTTCCAATGAGGGTGTCGTTGCTCTGGCAAGACATGTTGTGAGAGCTTGTTGTCGCTGACGACTGGCAGCACCTGGAAGACACAAAAAACAATTCAGATAACATTTTTATGCAGTTTGCACATAGTCACTAGTCTAACATTCCACAACCAGTATGTAAAGAAAAACAAAATACTAAGCAGGTGGAACAGAACAGTTTGAGCCAGCCTGGTGGCACAGAGGGCCGAGGCATCTAGCCTTACCTCAGGCCATGCCAGCAGCCCAGGTTCAGGAAGCCCTGATGTCGGGGGGGGTAAGCAGGATTGCACATCCTGGACAGCCCACTGGTGCAGCGGCTGGATTTCTGCTTATGACACCAGCGACCCAGATTCCAGAACAGACCCGGGGTGGAGGGCCGGTCAGAGGGAGAAGGATGGAGTGTCCAGAAGAATGCTGTCCTTCTCTGAGGGGAGGGAGGGGAGGGTATCCGGTGCATGATGGACCCTGGCAGAGGCTGGTAGTACTGTAGCAATAGATGCCTGAATGTTCAGGGGGCAGGGTGGATGCTGGACATCACTGAACGTCCATGCCCCCAGGAAAAGAAAAATACCACCCCCCAACATGATGGCTTGACTTGTTCCTCCACCCCCTACCACCAATGCCCCATGGGAGGGTCCCACTCTCATGGCTCTGACCTGGGGGGTAATCTAGGTCTTGTCTACAATGTCTGCTAGGGAGTGGGAAGCCCCTTCTGCAGGACAGCCCAGGGGGGTAAGCCTGAGCATGGAGGTGGAGAATGGACAAGACTCTGGGTAGAGGGACAGCTAGTAGTAGGGGGTGTCCCACAGTTCATCTCTCCACAAGGATGAGTGAGTGGGCTGGGGAAAACAGGAAAATGCAATAAATGCAAAATTAATAAAGGAATAGAACAGTGCTTTTACCTTTGTTTCTTTTCTTTATTTCTGCTTTCCGGTCCAGGTGTCTCTGTGACTTCATATGGATGTCGATGGTATGCTTCCGGAGAAAGTCGATCGTGTGGCAGCAAAATCAGCAGAACAAGTGGCCTCCATCCTCATAAAGATCTTCTGGATACATCTTTACATGATCCTTGGCCTGGATACAATACGAAACATGGCGTGCTTTGGCTTATTCCCATGAGAACCGTGGACGCTTTGCTTGTGGTGCGGACATGCGTGCGAGATGGACTGGAAATGTACAATCATGATTTTTTTTGAGGACAAATTTTTAATGTTTTAATACTACTACATTTTTATGTATATATCTATGAAATTGTGTAATTAGTGTATTGCTCTCCCTTTGTATTCAAATTAAATAAAAATATACACACACACACACACACGAAAGCTTAGTATGTTGTTTTATTTAACACTTCCACAATAGGTACATACCTTCTATCCTACACCAAGAAATCTGTCATTGATGGTCAGGACTGTCCCCACAGACTGGTATACATGTTGGAAAACAAATTCTTCTGGCCACTGCTGATGGATAGATAGAGGGAGGGAAGTAGAGGCAAGACAAGAGGCACGGAACAGTTTGTTTTCCAACATGTGTACCAGTCTGTGGGGTCCATCCCGACTATCAATGACGGACAACATGAAACAGCGCACAGTACATGAAGGATCGCACAATCAAATAATTAAATTAATAGTCCGCCCCATGCCCACAATCACCCGAGGCCAGAACAATTTTTTTTTTCTGCATGTGGGCCAGTCCGCCAGGCCCGACCCTCCACCGACCATCAACAATAGCGACTGGAGCTTGGCGCGGACCTGGCGGACTGGTACATGCAAAAATGTTCTGGGCCAGCCTGCATGTCCGCCCCGTGCCCACCATCACCCGAGGCCAGAACAATTTATTTTTTCTGCATGTGGGCCAGTCCGCCAGGCCCGAGCCTCCACCGACCATCAACAACAAGCGACTGGAGCTTGGCATGGACCTGGCGGATTGGTACACATGCAGGAAAAAATTGTTCTGGGCCAGCCTGCACCTCCGCCCCGTGCCCACCATCACCAGAGGCGAGACTGGCGGACGAACAGGCTTGCACAGAACAATTTTTGGCAGGTCGGAGCAGCAAGGGTTGCCCAGATTGACAAATATGTTCAAACAAAAACAGAAATATTCAAAGACAGCATATACACTTTGCTTGCCAACAATGCCAGCATGTGCCCTCCCCAACCCCATCCCAAACTAGCCAGCAGTAACTTACCTTAGATGCAGGTTGGCATTTTGGGAATCCAGGGAAAGCCTTCTGTCCTCACTCCTTCAGATGACAGAATGCAGGCAGCAGATATCAACACAGCAGGGCAGCTCATAATTTATTTATTTATTTCAAAGACAAGTCCTTCCACTGGTAAGTGTGGACCTGAAGTGCAAATGCACCTCCTTTAGCTCTTGCTGCTCCTGTGGTGTTCTTGTGCTCCGGGGGTTAATTAGTGCTCCCCGTCGATCAAGCTGCAGCTTCTCGTTCCTTTTGGTCGCTGGTCTCGAGTCGGAGGGTTGAGGGTCGCTGGTCGGTCTCGCCATGACGTTTAGTTCACTGTCTAGGGTTACTTCCCCCCTAACAGTCCATTGCATTTAAGAGGCTTAGGCGGACCTGAGTGGGGGCATAAAGCAGAAAAGGCGCGAGACAGCGCAACTGTACTTATAAGGAACCAGGAACCCCACAACTGGTTGTTTAAGCATGACGTCACGGGGGGGTCAGAATAGCATTACTGGTGGGGGGATGCAGCAGTCACTGGATGGCAGCACAATGTGGCGAAACTAAGAGCCACAGATTTTGTAGTGAGATGCAGACCCACCAGACACCTCCAAGAGCAGGCAATATCCATGTGGAGTCACGGAGGGAGCACATAATCACGGAAAATGTGCTGAATTCATGCCCATGATTTTCCAGTGCCCCTGCTCATGACCAGTGTCACTGTGACTTTCTTGTGTCCCATACATTGATTTCGCACATCGACTGCGCCATTGTGCACTACATGGGCAGAAACACATTGTGGGTGAGATGTGAAAAATGACAACTGTACTGCTCATAAGGAGGTGTGGTAAAATGGCAATGTTGAAAATCTGGAGTGAAAATATTGAAAATTTGCGACCTACAGTGCGCATAGGAACTCTGCCTTGCAGCTCGTAAAACAGTAATTTTAGGAATTTTTCACCAAATTTTCAACATAGCCATTTAAGACCTCTGCTCATGAACAGTGTCACTGTGATTTTCTTAGTGTGTCCCATACATTGATTTGCTTACCGACTGTGCCATTGTGCACTACATGAGGCTGGAACACGCTTTGGTGAGATGTGAAAAATGACAGCTGTACTGCTCATAAGGAGGTTTAGTAAAATGAAATGGTGAAAATCTGGGTGAAAATATTAAAATTTGCAAACTTACGTGCGTAGGAACTGTCAACGCTACGCTCGTAAAACAGTCATTTTAGGAATTTTTCACCAAATTTTCAAAATAGGCTTTTGAGAGCCCACCTTATGAACACTGGCAGTGTCATTTTGTTAATCATATCAGAAAGGTGATTTCGCAGCAGTAGCTGCGAAATCACCCTTTGGGCCCTATTAATGCCATAACAGTTCAAGAATTCATGAGGAAGGGTCCCAAAAACCCCATTTTGAAAATTTGGTGCAAAAATTCAAAAAAATGCCTGAGATATGCAACAAAGTTGAAAAAACCCTATCTATTCCATTATACAGCTTACCGGCATTTCCTCAGTTCGCGGTCGGCTTTGAAAGAGTGCAGACGTGTTCAGTCCACCAAAGATCGTCGCGCCGGACTCCGGAGAGTAAGTATAGGGTAGAAGTGTGGGGAGGCAGGGTGTGCAGTGGGTGGAGTGCGGGTTGTGGGGGCAGGGAGACTACGAGGACAGTTTTTTCTTTACAGGTTTTTGTTTTAAAAAGGCAGCCAGGACATTTGCCATGCTGGGTGGGCTCCCAGTGTGGCAGAAGGATGGCTGGGGGCGTGGAGCCGGCGGGAGATTGGGCACCCCGTCAGCCATGGCATCTGTTGCCACTCTGGGGTGGGCTCCCAGCATGGCACTCTGTACTCGGGGGAGACACAGTGGAGATGATGGGGTTGGGCACCCCATTGTTATACAATGTAGCCACGCTGAGGTGGGCACCCAGCATGGCATATGAAACTGTGTTTTGGAGGGGCGCAGCACAGCCTACGAGGGATTGGGCACCCCCGTCGGTTATACAGTGAGTGCGTTGGGGGGGAGCAGCAGCAGCAGCATGTGCGTGTGTGTGTGTGTGTGTGCGGGGAGTGCGCATGAGCAGGCGATATCTGATCGCTGCTCACTGAAGCGTAGCTCCCCCTTTCAACTGTATGCCACTGCATTTTGGAGCTGTCATAGACAGCTCCAGCAGGCATTGGAGAACTGCAGCCGCACCTGCAAACACACTGACTGAATTGGAAGAGGGCTGATGCACCTCCAAAAACTCCGATGATGGCACTATGTTTCTTGCACATGCATGCAAGCAAACATAAAAATCAAACCACTGCAGTGGATAGCAGCTTCACGTTGCTGAAATTATTATGTGGCACAATAAAAGGTGTCTGATTTGATGACATGCATCACACACATACTCACACACACTAAGCAATGCATAGCAAATTGAAAACTTCAGTAATATAACCACATATTTTAAACAAACTAAAATTATGCACTGCTGCACCACAACAATGAGCAAAAAAATGGCAAGAAATATTGAAAATATTACTGTGTGTACATTAACACAGTTATACAAGAAAAATATCAGCAAAACAGAAAGCACTGTCTTTTTCTCCAAGTTAATCTACCTACACCACAGATATGCCCCTTCTCCAAAGCACACTTCCACTGTCTCTCAGTACACAGACTGAATGTTGTACATTAACATTCAAAATCCATACACAAACAATTAACGCTCGATGATATGAGCACAGGAGGGTTTCCTGTAATCGATGAACTAAAGTTTCAGCAAAAAAATGACTCAAAAAAGCTTTCTAACAGCTTTTTGAAGGTTTGAATCGTAGAGAGCTCTCAGAACAGATTGTCTCCTACAGCTTCCTATACACACTACCCCAAACTGAGGCTGTGCAGAACAATCTAGAGCCCATGTGACCTGAAATCCCATGAATCACTGCAAAATTCACCTTTTGGAGCTTAAGAACAAGGCGAAGTGAGGTGAAGTACATTGTTTTCAATATACTTCACCTTAAAATTGTGGAGTAGTGGTTTGGGGAGGTGGAAATGCTTGTGATCAGTGTTTTCAATGAACAGTACCCATCTTCATAAAGTACTCCGCTTCACGTTGCGAGCCCTCTATGATTCGCCTTCACTCTGCGAATCACTCCCCGGAGTGAATTGAGACCACTTCGCCCATCACTACTTGTTACCTTAGTGAGTGTTGTAGAGCATACCATCCTGTCCAGGGGTGCCAGGTGTGGTGGTTCATTTGTGCTGCCTTCTTGTCTTCTACAGTAGAGACAGTGAACTTGATTCCTGAGTAAAAGAGAGAAACAGTGTACAAATGTCTGTTAGTTCAACAAGTCTGTCCCTAGAAGCTGATGTTAGACTGACACCTTAACCCCTCCCTTGGGATGAAAATGTCTTCTTGGATGCTCCTAGTCCTTACCATTACTGCCAGCCTCTACTCCTGCAGTCTTAATCTTGGTGCCTCAGTTCAGACGTCCGCATGATGAGATGATGTCCCACTATGCTATACCATAATCTGCATTTTATTTATTTAGTAATTTTACTTTTTTGACCTAAACTTTTCTAATATTATAAAAATACTTATGTTTAAATTGCCTTGGCAGCAAAGAAGACAGTGTCATGACCAATGTCTTTCTTCACATTGCTGTTGAAACATGCCTTTTTGAGCAGAATAACTTGCTGCTGAAACATGACATAAAGAGGGATGATGAGAAAGAAAAAGGAAAAAAAAACATTTTAGCCAGCATTTAGGACACAGGTTTTTATGTGGATCAATGTTATTCATGCTGCTGCTAATACAGCACTGGCAATACTGCCTTGGTAAGTGTGTTGCTTACTTTATTCTACGTATGTGGTGCATATGTTGTGAATGGGTGAATCCTTCAACAGAATGACTTAACCTTGGCAGCAAAGAAGGCAAGCTTTAACACACTGCAGTGCTGTATCACAGCAAATTTCTTTCCTGTAGTCAGAGGATAAAGATTATGAAAACTGTGATGTGTGTTCCTGAGCTGAGAAACCATGATTGAGGTGAGAAAGAAGGATAAAGACCTAAGTTTTGGATTTTGGAAGACTATGATTCATGATGCTTTGAAGGATAAGGAGGAGAAAGGAATCAATTTGGGCTTCTAGATGATTGCAGTGCATACTGCTGCTAGTCAGCTGTGAACCAATGCTAGAGGTGAGAGATAAGATGCTCCAGGAATCAAAGATTGCAGTCCATGAGAGGATGATAAAGGCATTAGTTTGACCTTCTTGATGTCCGTGATGCATGCTGTTTCAGGACAATTAGGAGGAAGAAGAACACATCAGTTTGGGCTTCTAGATGACTGTGGTATGTCCTACTGCTGAGCTGAGAAAAATTTGCTGGAGACAAGAGAAGAAGTTTCAGAAACAGAAGACTGCTATCCACAAAAGGAAGATTAAGGCATCAATTTGGGTTTCTAGATGACTGTGATGCATGCTACCTTTACAGAAGGAGCAGGAAGATGAAGGCATCAGTTTGGGTTTCTGGATGTATGTGATGTATGCTGCTGCTAAGCTGAGAAACAATGCTTGAGGTGAGAAAGAATAGGTTCCAGAATACAGAAGATTGCAAACTATGAGAGGAGGAGGAAGTTGTCAACTTAGGCTTTTAGATGACTGTGATGCATGCTGCTTCTGGAGGATGAAGGTTTAAATGTGGGGTTCTAGATGCCTGTGATATGGGAAGCTGCTGAGCTAAGAGACAACACTGGAGGTGAGATGGAAGAGGTTCCAGGAACAGAAGGTTGCAATCTATGAGAAAAAGATGAAGGCATCAATCTGAACATCTACAGTACGTCTGTGATGTGCATTGTTTTTGGAAGATGAGGAGGATGTAGTCATCAGCTTGGGTTTCTAGATGACTGTAATGCATGCAGCTGTTCAGCAGAGAAAGAAATCTGAAGACAAGATAGATTAGATTTCAGGAAAAGTAAATTTCAATCCACAAGGGGAGGATGTGATGCATGCTGCCTCTGGAGGATGAAGAGGAGGATGAAAGCATCATTTATTACTGATACTGTAGAAGACCTGGAAGAGAATATGTCCTTTTCCAGATGACACCAAAATCTACAATAGGGTAGGAACTCCAAAGGTGACAGAGAGAATGTGTTGAACCATGTGAAAACCCAAGCAGTAGTCAATGGCATGGCAGCTCAGTTTCTAAGTGAAAAAGTGCAAGTTCCTGCGCCTAGAGCACAGAAATCTATAGGCAAACAATAAAATGGGGAGATGTATTGATAGTCCCAAAACAGGAAACAGACCTTGGGGTAATCTTATATGATTATCTCAAAGTGGCAAAGCAATACAACAAGGCAGTAGGTAGGGCCAGCGGGATGCAGGGGTGCATAGGGAAGGGTATCACCAGAGAAGTTGAGAGTATACAATGTATAGGGCCTATGGGCAGACAGCATGGGCCTGGTGGTTCTTATCTGCCAACAGTCTCTATGTTTCTTTGTTTCTACAGACAAATCTGATAGATTTCATTGACTGGGTGACCAAAGTAGTTGATCAGGGAGGGGCTGTGGACATGGCCTACCTAGACTTTAGCAAGGCATTTGACACAGTCCCACACAAAAGATTAATATACAAGTTAGCCAGCCTGGGAGTGGGTCCCAAGATGACAGCCTGGGTAAAGAATTGACTGGAGAATAGGACACAGAGAGTAATAGTAAATGGAGTCCACTCTGAAAAAAGGGGGGTTAGTAGTGGGGTACCACAGGGTTCAGTATTAGGACCAGTCCTCTTCAATGTCTTTATAAGTGACATTGCAGACGGATTGGAAGGAAAAGTATGTCTCTTTGCAGATGACACAAAGATCTGCAACAGAGTTGATGCACAAGGCGGAGTGGAAAGGATGAGAAGGGACTTGGCAAGGTTAGAGGAATGGTTAAATGTATGGCAGCTTAGATTCAATGCTAAGAAGTGCAAGGTAATGCACCTGGGAAACAAAAACTCAGGGGAAGAGTACACAATGGGGGGTGAGATACTAACAACAACAAAAATGGAAAGGGACCTGGGGGTAGTCATATCAGATGACCTAAAGGTGGGCAAGCAATGTGAGAGGGCAGCAAGGAGGGCTGGGGGATACTGGGATGCATGGAGAGCATCACCAGTAGAAAACAGGAAGTTATTATCCTCTGTACAGACAGCTAGTGAGACCCCATCTGGAGTACTGTGTGCAGTTCTGAGACCCAATCTCCACAAAGACATAGACAGGATGGAAGCTGTCCAGAGGAGGGCAACTAAAATAGTGCAGGGTCTGCACCAGAAGACATATGAAGAGACTTAAGGAGCTTATATGATGTAGCCTCGAGGAAAGGAGGGGGGACATGATAGAAACTTTCAAGTACCTCAAGGGAATCAACAAAGTCCAAGAGGGTAGCATCTTTCAAAAAAAGAGGTGTGCAAGAACAAGGGGGCACAATTTGAAGATAGAAGGGAAGCGGCTCAGAGGTAATGTAAGGAAGTATTTTTTCACAGAGAGGGTGGTGGATGTATGGAACGGCCTTCCAGAGGAGGTTGTGGAGTCACAAACAGTGGTGGAATTCAAGCATACATGGGACAGTCATAAGGCAATTCTAGGGGGTCGGGGTAGGAAGAAGTAGGCTGCTGGTTAACTAGGATCTGCAGCTTATCCATCAGGTAGGGAAATGGGCAGACTGGGTGGGCCAAGCGGTCCTTATCTGCCGTCAAATTCTATATTTCTATGTTTCTATGTTTCTATGAGAGGTGGTGTTACCACTGTATAGATCATTGGTAAGGAGACCCCATCTGGAGTACTGTCTCTGATTTTGGAGACCATATCTTAGGAAGGACATAGGATAGATGCATTCCAGAGGAGGGCAAGTAAAATGGTGAAGGAGCTGCTTCAAAAGCCTTATGAGAATAGATTGAAGAATCTCAATATGTACACTCCGGAGGACAGCGGAGGGAAGGGAGACATGACAGAGACTTATAAATACCCCATGGGGATAAATAAGGTACTTGGGGAAAATATTTTTCAGAGGAGAAGATACAAACGGACAAGGGTGCATGCAAAGAAGCTGGAAGAGGGAAATTTAGGAAGGATGTGAGGAAGTACTGTACTTCATTGAGAATGGTGGATGCCTGGAACAATTTTCCAGTGGAGGTGTTGGAAGCAAAAACACTGGCGAGCTTCAAGCATGCTTGGGATAGGCAGAAAGGAATCTTGGTAAGAAAGCAAGGGAGGGGGCCATAGATCAGGTAGGGTCTGCAGTAATGGTATAGGCAGGGAAAAATCGGCAGACTAGGTGGGTCAAGCAGACCTGGTCTGCCAACAAATTCTATGTTTCTGTGTTTCAATGAGGGCATATAAATGACTGTGATTCATGTTGCTTCTGGAGAATGAAAGCATCAATTTGGGCTGCTAGATGACTGTGATAAGTGCTGTGCAGAGGTGCAAAAAACAATGTTAGAGGTGCTAGAGAAGAGGTTCCAGGCAGTGGAGGATGATGGGTGCAATGCAGAGCCATTCCGAGGAGGTCTACAATGTATTGTAGATGAATAATTTAAGTATTAGCCTTCAGGAAGGGAAATACAGAGTGATGAAAATGAATCTATGTAAAAACTTGAAAGCTCTCTACTTATTTTATGGTAGCCAATGTAGTTAAGTAACAAAGTTCAAATAACATATTACATACCTTGAATTAATCTTCTGCTTCTTTTTGTCGTGAATGACTTATGAACAAGCTGAGATGTCAGTTATCATACTCATCAGCCATATATTATACCTAACTTGATGTATATGGCATCCAAAAGAGCTGTGAGAAACTTTGAGAATAGAAATAGACCTGTAAACATCAGGATCAGACAGGACAGAGTATAAATTGTACTCTAACATGAAAAATATATAAGCAGCACAGCAGGTTTTACGGTAACATTTTATGTTAAACATTTTCCAAAGATGTATGCAATTCATATTATGTTGCATTACATCATGTGATAATGCTATGATTACCAATTACAAAGCATTGGCCTAAAATGCCAACACATGACAACAGTTTTAAAGAACAAAATAATGATGAAATGTAAAAGTATGGGCAATGAAGCCTCAAAATGCCCTTTTATTTCACTGTCCTTCAACATAATATGGAATGCATGTATGAAAATAGAAAAACAGCAAAAATGAAAGTATGTTTCCCTATCACATTACATGATAGATATGGGATATAGATAGGATAGAGAAGATGGTAGATGAGAGGAGCTTTCCTTCTGGCCATCTGTGTGCTGGCAACTGTGCACCTGTCATTAGGGTGCCAACTTCAGGAGTTCATCTCCCCCTCCCCAAGATCCCCTCCCGGAGTTGGTATATTTAGAAAGAGGGGTGTGTGGAGGGTGCAGCACCCCTCCCCAGCAAAGAGAGGGATCAGCGACTTTGGGACTTGGCACCCTAATTACCTGGCACACTCCTGCCTGCACCCTGAATGGGTGGAACTGGGCAGCTTTGGGTGCTGGTATGCTTGGGTACCAAGGATCTGGCAATCCAGCCTACTGAGACAGTAAAGCATAACCTTTAAAGGCTGAGGGACAACTTGAAGTCATAATCAGTTTCCCTGGTCTTTTCTGAGATCTTGGCTATGTTGCCTGTGTTGGGAAGGGAGAATGGAAAAGATAGGGTGAGGACAGAGGAGACTGAGGGATTTAATGGGGGGGTGGGTTGAAGGGATGGTGTAAAAAGAAGGGGTACCATTTTGTGAGATACTGGGGAGGGTTTTGAGGCAGGAGGCTGTTCAAGGAAGAAGGTCTTCAGCTAGCAAGTGAGTGGGCCAGTGTGTTGGACAGAAGTTTGATGTCTATGTAGTGAGACATTTAAACTGAGTTGGTGGACCCGCCTTACTGGGAAAATGTTGACAGGCATGGTGGTGAGGACTGTAAGAAACCAGAGGCTTATTACTAATACAAACTGCAGATTTGTAGAAAAAATAGGGAGAAGAGTATAAATAACTGTTTAGATGTGTTACAGTGAAAATTTACAAAGCAAGCAGATAGCATATTAATTTCTGATGAAGTGGTCAGAGCTTAGACCAAGAAAAATCACAAGATGTGTAAGGAAACGTAGAGGGAGAAAAACAGGGAGGTACATTAAGTAAATCAGAAAGGACCAGACAAGATGATGAGGGCAGCAAAGGCACAGACAGAGGAAACTATTACCAAAGGGATTGCTAAATGGGCTAAGACTTTTGTCAGACACATAAGTGAGATGAGGAAAGCAAGTGGACGGATAGTAAAGATACCATAAGAAGGATGGGGGGGGAGAATATGTAGAAGAGGACCAAGAAAAATGCTGACATCCTAAACACATATTTTAGTTCAGCCTTCCTTCTAGAGGGAGGGAGGATCACCAAAGAGAAGCAGGAGTGGGGAGGGGGTGGGAGGTGGCCGCAAGTCCATTTTTAGTGGAGAGAGTCCTGAAGGGACTTGCAGCCCTGAAAGTTGACAAGGCTATGGGACCAGATGGAATACACCCCAGGGAATTAAGAGAACTGGATGTGCTATCTGCCCCACTGACAGTGTTGTTCATACTCTCACTGGAAACAGACATGGTTCTGGAGGACTGGAGGAGGGTTGACATGGTCTGTCTACATAAGGGTGGTAGCAGGTAGGAGACTAGCAACTATTGGCCAATCAGTCTTACCTCACTGGTGGGAAAATAATGAAACCCTTCTGAAGAAAAGATTGGTAGAGCATCTGGAACCCAATGGACTGCAAGACCACTGACAGCATGGATTCATGGGGGGAAGATCATGCCAAATGAATCTGATAGATTACTTTGACTGGCTGGCCAGGGATATTGATCAGGGAGGGCACTGGGGATGGTCTATCTGGACTTAACAAGCCCAACACCACCATACTGCACAGGAGGCTGATAAAGATTTTGAACATCCTAAGACTGGAATTAAAAGTGGTAAATTGGTCTAGAAACTGGCTGAATAGGAGGCAGAGGGTGGTGGTTTATGGCACTCACTCTAATGATGGGAGAATGACCAGTGGGGTACCACAGTGCTCAGTACTGGGACAGGTCCTCTTAAATGTCTTCATAGGGGACACTGCAGAAGAACTGGAAGAGAAGATATGCAATTTTCCAACCGATACCAAAATATGTAATAGGGCTAATATTTAGGAGAAGCTGGAGAGAATGTGCAGGGATCTTGGGAAACTGGAGGAGTGATCAAAAGCATGGCAGTTAGGTGTCAATGCTAAAAAGTGCAAACTTATGCACCTATGACATAGGAACCCTGGAGCTGATTAAAGGATAGAGTGCAAGTACTGATGAACACTAGACAGGGAAGGGACCTTGGAGTTGTCATATCTAAGGAACTCCAAGTAGCAGGGCAATGTGACAATGCAGTGGGTAGTGCTAGTTGAGTGCTGAGGTGCATTAGGAGGGGTATCCCCAGCAGGATGAGGGTGATGGTGTTGCTAATGTATCGCTCACTGGTGAGGTCCCACTTGAAGTACTGTGCCCAGTTTTGGAGATCATGCCTTAGAAAGGAAATAGACAGGGTAGAGAAGGTCCAGAGGAGGGCAACTAAAATGGTGCATGGTTTGAATAAGAAGTCTTATGAGGAGAGACTGAGGGATCTCAAAGTGTACACCCTGGAAGTGAAGAGAGGCAGAGGTGACATGACAGAGACCTACAAGTACCTCACAAAGGTGAACAGAATGTGGGGTACTGTTGCAAATGTAAATGAGCAACATATCAGGGGGTATGTGATGAAACTGGGAGGGGAATTCGAGAGAGGTGTGAGGACTTGTTTATTTACTAAAATGTGATAAACACCTGGAATAGAATGCCAGCAAATATAGTGAAGACTAAAATGGTGGAGACCTTCAAGCTTATGTGGAATAAACATAGGGGTATATTAGAAAGGAGGCAGGGAGGTGGGAGGATCTGCAAAGACCAGATATAGTCTGGTGAGGCAGATGAGGCAGGAAACATCTAGGCAGACTGAGTGGGCCAAGTGGTCCTTTTCTGCCAATAAATTCTATTTTTCAAATTTTTTTATTTATTCTTTTTGGTGCCCATCCCATTGCTGGGCCATCCGCCCAGTCACGTACCCCTCAGCTGTGGCTTCCCATTAGGCGCTCTCCCAGGACCCCATGGATTTACCCCCCGAGGCAGGGTCTTGGCACCCTCCCCAAGGTGCCACAAATGATGGGATAGGGTGGGAGTCAGCCTGGGGAGCCAAATGCAACCGGAAGGCGGCCTTCATTGAAGCAGTGGGCAGGCATCTACTTTTCCCCTGAAGGCAGGTGGTGGGAACGTGCAATGATGCCAGCATCCATCCCACACCCTTGGAACCTTGCTGGTGCTAGTCACTGAAGTGCCCCTGGCCTCAGCTAGGGGACCCCATGCACTGGTGACACACCACACCCTCCCCCCAGAGAAAGACAGCAGTCCATGGGATGCTCGATCCCTCTCTCCCCGGCCAGCCCTCTGGTGACCCAGGACTGTTCCCAAACCCGGGTCGTTGGCATCACAAGTGGAAATCCAACCACTGCGCTGACGGGCCAGCCTTTCTGCCAATAAATTCTATGTTTCTGTGTTTCAAGAACAATTCACATTAATATGCCATTGTGTTATGATTTTGTACTGAGGAATTGAAGGGGCTATTCTTGAAACAACAAAATCGTGCTTGAGAATGGTTACTAAGGGTGATAGGTACAAGAGACCAATCTTGTTATCTAAGAAGATCTAGGAGGTAATGATTGCCAAAAAATTGGCTTCATTAGCTGCAAGGAGAAACAGGGTGACAAGGAATGAAGCAAATACCAAATAAAGACGAACGAGGCCAAAAAAGCAGTCAAGGACAAAAAAGCAGACATACAGCTGCATTCTGCAGAGGGGGTAAATGGAGGGGGAAAAGCAGTTATTCAGGTACATCAGTGAAAAAGGAAGATGAGAGGGCCAATTGTTTGGCTGATGGAGGGGGACAAGGTAATAGGGTCAGATGAGAAGAAAGTCATTCTAAAAATGACTACTTCTTCTCAGTATTCATAATAGAGGATCAATGTGCATCTGCTAGAAAAATGGCATGTAGGTTGCTGCAAAGGGGATCCAAGAAATGGTGCAGGTGGTAATTACAGGGGACAGGATTAGAAAAAATACCATATATCTTCAATTTGTAGCAGTGATTTTTATTTCATAATTGATTTTTTTGGTGTAGCTTGTGTTAAAGGGTGGCTACTGATCAATGGTGGCTTGTAATACAAAATGCCAGTTTTTAGGTATGGTACCAGTGATTGAAACTTCTATTTAAATGACCATTGCTTGAGTGAGTAGCACAGTACAACACAGTGAGTTGTTAGAGCAAGTGGTTTGAATGTGATACCTTGAAAGATGCCTAAAAGAAAGTCGTTTGATGTGGAGTTCAAAGTTAATGCCACCAGATGAGCAGAGAGAGAAGGAAATTAAACCATGACTGCTGCTTTCCATATTGATGAAAAGCAGCTACTGGAGTGGTGGAAAATTTACCTTCTATGGAAGAGAAGGTATCATTGACTGACTAAATCAGTTCAAATAAAAAATGGAGGCATGGCCGAGGATCTTTGGACAAGCTGGTGTAGAAAATAACAGAAATCCAAGAGGGAGACATTTCCAGTGCTGAAACTACAAGCTCTGAGTGCAGCACATATGAAACTCAAGAGTCACAGAGCTGTTCTGATGCGGATATCAGCTGGTGAATTAAAACACACATCTCTACATAGGGTACACAAACCCTAACCTTCCCAGTAAGTTATCATTGCATCTGATTAGACCAAAGGAAAGATAATATTTTGTAACTTCTGTCTTTTAGAAATGCGGCACCAGATCCCACCATTACTTTTGCAGTCATCAGTTTCTTGTGAGTGGGAGATCTCTGTTTTCTTTACGGGGGTGAACTGCTGGGGGGAGAAGCAGTCATCAGATTCTCATTTGTTGGCAATCACATCTAACAATAGCTGTGGCTTTTGATCAAGGGAGGCTTTTATTTGCAAATTTGATTTTGCTCTGTGGTTTACATTTGAAGGCAGCTACAAATCAAAGATACAGTATATGGTACTCGCAGCCTTGAAAATAGATAACCCTTACAGAAATATAGGTATGCTGTCTACATGCAGAATGCATGCCACATGCCTAATTGTGCAATGTTTGCATGCAGTTTGCATACACAAAGTGATCCTAAGTGAACCAGATCTAAAATGCAAATCAGGTTCACATGCTGCAAGCTTAAAATGTGCACAGCAGGTAAGTTGGTGTGAACATCTAAAAATTACATCAGGTTCACGTGTTGCACGCTTGTCATGAGTGCAGCAGTTAAGCTGGTGTGGATATCATTTAAACATCACATCAGATTCACATGCTGCATGCTTGCCATGTGTGCAGCAGCTAAGCTGGTGCAAATCTCATCTAAAAAAAACATCTGTTTCTATTTCTTATACTACTGCTTGCAATTTGAGTCATTAAAATACATTTCTATTTGAATTCCTGTAAAAATTAGGTAAACTCATTAATTCTGATCCTTTTGCAAGTTGTTTAATGGCTTTTGATTTTTGTCATTAAATCACTATTAATTTGTTAAGTATTGTTTGCTTGCTACATTAAATGCCTAGGATATAGCCAGCCAACATCCTCTATTCCAGATGTAAGAAGAGGGGCCTCTGGGTTTTGAATCCTATCCTTTTTGTTTTGGACCATACAAATCCCTTATGCATATTTAGTGCTATAAATGAGTTTCTCCATGACTGTTTAATCTCACTTACTTTCCCTTTGTCATTCTGTACTGAACATATACACTATGGCCATGCTCAGCACTATTTGTGCTGAGTAGGGTCTTTGATACATGCACCATACCTCACATTTTGTTTCTAAAATGAGGGACATGGACACAAACTGAGGGACAATAAGGTACACTAACCCACGTGATGATCAGGACACATCATGAAACATGGAGATACAGCTCCTCAATACACAATGGAAACCATTTCATTAGCACCTGAGAATGAATTTCTACCATTAAGCAGGGGTGCCATTTAGGTAGGGCAGAGAGGGGGCAGTTGCCCCTCTCCCCCATATTTGTGCCTAGGTTGTCCTTATGGTGTGGCAATAATGGCTTTAAATTTGGATATAATCTTTAGCACAATAAGAGCCCACCTGGTCTGTATGTGCTCACACTGCAGGTACTCTCCAGATTTGACTGTGTCTGTATTGCATTGTCCACTCTCTCCACCTATTAGCAGTAACACAATCACATGTGATGTGGATGAGTTCCAGCCAAGAAAGAGCCTATGAGTCTTGCAAGTGCGACTCTGTCTTTCCCTCCACAGAGCAGAGAGACTGCTCACTACAGCTTGGAGGAGTTAGTGAGTACTGAACTCTCAATAGCAATGTTATGGCAGCATATTTTTGTTGGTCTACTCTTAGTGAGTCTCTGTCTCCCCTGGTGGCTGAAGGGGCAGAGGGTGAGCTAGAAGCTAACTCAAGACTAGGCTGCCTACTTACTCTACTTGGCTCACCTTGCAAAAAAACAAAAAACAGCACAGATCCCCACGGCAGCAAACTAGGCTTAGCAGCAGTGGTGACAGCAGTGTGGGTGGCCTTCATAGGCCTTGATCAGTGCAGTGTGTCAGCAGCCACAGCAGCAACCAAGCGTGAAGCAAGCAACCCAGGTTGGGTGGGTTTGGTTGGTGAGGTGTCTTGGTCCCGGACCACACTGGGGACCTGTGATGGTCAGTTCTAGTATCCAGCTTTTGGTGGAAAGACAGAGAAGGAGCGGACTGAAAACTGGGCTGGTGGCACACTATGCCAGGCTGCAGGTTCTGGCCATATGGCCGGGTAAGTAAAGTTAAATACATTTATTTACAAGGGGATTAGGGAAAGAGGGAGGACTGAAATATTGATTTGTTTTTCTCGTTTCTTCACCTTTAGGTGGCTTCATGATTCATAGGGAATGGGCATTGATTGGAATGGAGTCGGGGAGAAAAATTGGGACAAAGTTCTTTGGGGGGGTGCAGAACTTCAGTAAGGAAAAAAATTGGTTAGTAATTGAGTGGAGTAAGCCCAAATCTGATGCACTGCTCCACTGTATATAGATGAATCTTATACATTTGAATTTTTCCTGATTTGCATATCACTTTTCAGTCAAAACAAATAAGTTGCATCTATTAGAGATGTTACAGACATTTTAAAGCTGTCCCTTGCATTCACAGACAGCTGAGTGGTGTGGTATGCACAGACTATTGAAGCCCCACTATAGTCAGGCTTATACCCCCCCAACCCAGTGAAGCTGACCTCCACATCCCCATGCTCAGGCACATTATGACAAAGGGCAAAGGAGACTGCAGGGGTGTGCACCTTTGAAACGAATGGGGGGTATTTTTTCATTACTATTATTTTATACATTATTGATGGAGAGTTGGAGATTAATGAAGGCCACCACTCGACATACATGGGTCTTGTTAGTAGAACAGTGGCCTTCATTATTCTCCAGCTCATGGTCATAATGTATAACACAGTAATAACCCCAGCACTTTGACCCGTGGACATCATCTCTTAAAGACTCCTGCTTCTGTCTCCCTAGTAATCAATTAAGAGACTTTTTACTTTTAACTATTCTTGGTGGGTTGTTTGTAGCGTCATGACGGTACCTACTACAATGTATGTGCATGGTGGGGGGGGACTTGCCAGGTGTGTGTGTGTGTGTGTGCCAAGTTACTGCTACACTTGTGTTTGAACCTTAAAGTCTGTTTGTGGTTTGCATGGAAACATTCAAAACTATGGAGAGAACATAGTAAGAGTACAAGCCAGACAGAAGTAATTAATTGTAAACTGAGATGAGGGACTGAAGAAAACTGAAAAGCATAACAGTGGCTACAAGCATGCTGCGTGCGTGCAGATATATTCAGATACAGTATGTGCTGAAGTACATGTGAGCCATATGCATGCAGACAGTTTGGCTTAGTGGTTAAAGGCACTGAACTGCAAGCCAGGAAACTTAAAGGCATGAAGACCTGGGTTTGAATCTCATCAAACCCCACTTGTGTATGGTGTGATCCTGAGCAAGTAACTTAACTTTTATGTGTGTAGTTATCAGTGACCACTTGCCTTTTGCATGCATGCCACATGCATGCAGTCTTTCCCAATTTAACATAAAAATCATGGTTTCCACACTTGCTTGCTGTACACATGCCATGTGCTTGCAATTGTTTCCAATTTAACATTTTAATCATACTGGGAGCATGCATATCACTTGGGTAGTTTCATGTGTGCAGCATGAAAACATTTAATATAATTATTTCTGTAAGGGAAGGCTTCAGGGCCAGGAGGGATGCATCCAATGGTACTCAGGGAACTGGCATTGGAAGTGGCAGAACCCCTGACAGGGCTGTTCAAGAGCTCACTGCAGTCAGGGGTGGCTCCAAGAGACTGTAGGATGGTGGACATGGTGCTGCTCCACAAGGGAGGGGACAGGATGAAACCATGAAATTACTAACCCGACAGTCTTATCTCCATTGTTGGTAAACTGATGGATACACTACTATAGTTAAAGAGAACATAGTGGACTACCTGAATAGAACTGGGCTCCAAGATAGTGAGCAGCATAATGTTAAGGCAGGGGGATCTTGTCAGACCAACTTTATAGTATTATTTTTTTACTGGGTAACAAAGGCAATAGATAAGAGACAAGCAGTAGATTTGTTCGATGTCAGCTTTCAGCAAAGCATGTGATTAGGTGCCACACAGAAGGCTGCTGAAGAAATGAGAGGATCTGGGAGCAGCAAAGGATCTAGTTTTTTTTTTATCAATCAATAAATTTTTACTGTTTGACAAAATGTCTTTACAAGATCTTAAAAAGGAAATACAGTGATAAAAACGTGGTAAAAGGTACCTCAGGTACCAACAACCCAAATTTACAAGTATCTTATAACTTAAGTTAAGCCAATAATTTACAGAGTCTTGTTAGTATTCTGGGAACACATCTGGAGCCAGAAAATTTGTTCACTATTGCTGTTTGCTGTTCTTCACTATAGCAAGGAGTTTCTGGAACACAAGGGGGGGGAGGGCCTCGGCACCCAACTAGGGATCTGAGGTTCGAGCAGACTCGATAGACTGTAAGGCCTAATCTGCTGGCAATTAGTATGTTAGTATGTTAATGTGCCTAATTAGGTAACAATGGGAGCCATTACAGATGTTCACTATAACATTAATTCCTTAGAGATGGGTTCACTATAGCGAGGGAGCACTGTAATATGCAATTGATCTGAGGGAAGATCAAGGGTAGTCAGGGCCGGACCTAGCCAATATTTTCTCTGGGCCTCGTACAATGGACAATGTAATACAATGTGTTTTACATCATCTTCAGCTTTTTTCATACAATTACAAGATGGAGATATCATGCATGGTCTCTTCTGTCTAAGATATATATAATTTGCAGAATATGATTCCATTCTATATCTTGCTAATATTCTTTGATCTGTAGGTTTAGTTAGATTAGAAAGGTAATATTCTAAGCCTGTTTTAAGTCTCTGCCATCTGAAATGCACAAGCTGGTTTATTTTTTTTTTATCATAAATTAATGCTACATCCACCAATCTATTTTTAATTTGTAAAATTATCTCTGGAAATGGTTTAGTGTAAATTTCAAACAAAAGGTGTCCCAGGCCAAGTGGGAATAATATTTTCCTAATTGTTTTTATTGTAGGGGATATAAAGGTCCTTTGGTTATAGTTCAGTTCTTTCTCAAGCCATACTCTTGGCAGACGATTCTCTGGAAAAAGAAATAATCTCAAAATAAATATCAGTCTTTTTTCTAATTTCATGGTTGTAAGAGGAATCTGGCTGAGCTTTTGTCTAAGAACTTCAGCTGGGGCTGAGTGAGGGACCCTCAGTAAGAATCTATACATTTTGTTACAAAGAACCTAGTTAGATGAGTGGGAAGTTTGCTGGGGGGGGACAGAAGAGTTGGGGTAAATGGGGTCAAATCAATGAAAAGGGAGGTCATGAGTACGGTACCACAGAGGTCAGTCCTGGGACCAGTCCTTTTCAATGTGGTGCAGTGCAATGGTTGTGGGACTGCAGTCTTTTGGGACACCTTCTGGAGATGAAGATGCTGCTCCATGTATACTCACCTCTCCCAGTTGTGAGCAGAAGTTGCTGGACTCTGAGCTGAAGTGGCAAGGGTACATACTGTAGGACCTTCTGCTCCAGCCAGGGCCACCAAGTCTTCCACCACTTCCACAGAGGATGCCTAGGCAGAGTGAATAAACCTTGATGGACTCCATGGGGGGGGGAAGGTGCACAGTCCTCTGCTTATACCACTGCAGAACTCCTTCACCATATTAGCTGGAAGGGACAGCCCAAAGAAGACACCCATCATAGTAGAAAGAGATGAGGTGGGAGTCCTTAATGATGCAGACCCCAATGAGGGAAGGAAAGGCCCCCAGACAAGGAGAAAGCAGCTGCTGATCTGGGATTCTGTTAACAGGGTCATAGTTTTGGAAGCCAGGAGGAAAGGATTTTATTTATTTATTGAAATTTCAGAATTACAATCCTTTGAGTCGAAGACTCCTTTGCAAAGGCTCCACGTCAGTACAAAACAGAAACATTACATCTAGACATATTGTACATAGTTTTCAAAGCAGAACATTACATTTCGACAACTTTTAGAAATTTTTTGGGGGAGGTGGTGTGAGTGGTGCTTCTGCTTGAAGGGATAGAGAGTATATCCAGAGAATTACTAGGGAAGCAGTAAGACAGGAAGAAGCTAGACATCGTTGTTCATCTGGCTATGAATAGCCCGGCAAAGAATAAGATAGGGATAGTACAAGATAACGTCAGGGAGTTTGGGAGGGACCTTTAGCAGTTGTGACAGATGGTGGTTTTTTCCAAGGTGTTACCTATGTTGAGCTAGGGAGATGAAAGGGTATTCCGCACCAGGCAATTTAAAGACTGGTTGAAGGCATGGTGCATGGAGAAGGACTTCAGATACATCGGGGACTGGGGGCTAGCCTGGAAGAATATGGGCCTCTATAATGGAGATGGCTTGCATCCTTACAGGAAGGGAACCACAGGCCTTGGTGGGAGATTTAAATGCTGCTCAGATGAGCATTTGAACTAGCCAAGGAAAAGACAATAAAACCAAGGGAAGCAATAACTGCTCCTTTGATGATAGGGCAGCAGGGAGGGAAGGCCTGAGATGAGAAAACTACCCTGGGAGTTGGAGGGCCAGCCAGGCAGAGAAGGATTGTATGCCTGAGGAGTGGCTCTCCTTCAACAGGGGGGAAGGGGTGAGCATCTGGCATGTTAGCAGCCCCTTGCAGAGGCCAGGGGAACCACAACATTGGTGCCAAAATGACTCTGGATAGAGGACAAATGCCATATGTCATTGCATGTCCTGCCTCCTGAGGAACACTCAGCATTCAAAAAAATCCAGCCCTCTCCATGTATGAAGCCCTGTCCAGCTGCCATTCCTGGCTTCCACCAGTGTCCTGCCGGGGGGTGTCCCGCTTCAGTGACCTGCCCTGGGAGGTAAGCCAGGGCAAGAAACCATTGACCTTGGGAGGTGGTCCCCACCCGGCGGCCCCACCCAGGGGGGGTAAGCCTGGGCATGGTGGGGTGCCATGCTGGGTGGGAGCTGAGCCTCAGCCTGGAATGGAGAAAGGGGAAGGCCAGGCCAAAAAAAGAAAAAAGAAAACTCCCTTAGAAAAGGGGTGCTGAAAGGCAAGAAGGGGGTCAGCACAGAAGAAAAGGGGGATAAAATTAATGACAGTGAGGGTAGAGGACTGAAGGAGATAAGGAATGGGGAAGGTAAAAAGGGAAGAGGAGAGTCAAAGGGAGCATCAAGAAAAAAATAGACAGAAATGGAATGGAAAAGAAGGGCAGCAGGCAGAGGGGAAGAAAGGTGTGGAGAGCCATATACGCCAATGCAAGGAGTCTTGGAAACAAAATTCCAGACTTAGAAACCATTGTGGCAGAGTCTGACCTGAGTTTAGTAGTCATAAGAGAGTTGTGGTGCACTGAGCACTATGACTGGGATATTGCCATACCAGGCTACTCTATGTTTAGAAAAGACAGGGCATGGACGAAGGGTTATTTAATATGTGAGAGAGGAAATCAAGGCAAAGAAGGAGCAAGGGTACCATGAGGAAAAGGAAGAGATGGCGGTACTTTGGATCACCTCTGTGTCTGCTATCTGTGCCAAGGTAGTGTACAGAGCTGCAGCACATGGAGAGGAGTTGGATAAGGCACTTGGGGAAGCCATTCAGAATGGTGAGTAAGGGGTAGGTGCTGATAGTTGGTGACTTCAGTCTGCCATATGTGGAGTGGAGCCTTCCAACTGCAGCTTCAGCATGGACTAGAGCCACCCTTGACTCCCTACAAGGGACTTTTCTCCGGTAGCTAGTCAAAGAACTCACTAGGGACAGGGCAGGGCTGAATCTGGTGCTTGCAAACAGGGAAAGCTTTGCAGACATCACAGTTGGCAGTCCCCTGGGTACCAGTGATCATCGCACAGTGTGGTTAAAAATAAAGATAGGAACAGAGGTTAACCACACACGGACAAGGGTCCTGGACTTTAGGAGGGAGGATTTTAAAGAAATGGGGGACTGCCTCAGAAACTGCCTCAAAGGATTAGGGATTGCTAGGAAGAGGCAGAGGCACTCTGGGGAAAAATAAGGGTGGCCATAATTAAATCAATTAACCTCAGCATGAAGGAAGTGATTAAAAGCAGAAGAAAAAAAGAGGCCATTACGATTTCTCTAAGGAAGTGGCAAAGGTAGTGAAGGAACAAAGGGTGGCTTTCAGATGGTTTAAAGAAACACAGAGGAAGGAGAACAGAAATATATACCTAGTAAAGTGGAGGGAAGCAGGTAAGGCAGTAAGGGTGCAAAGGCACAGACAGCGGAAAGGGGTTACGAATGGGGATAAAACTTTCTTCAGGTAAATAAGTGAGAAGAGGAATGCAAGGGGTTGGATAGTGAGGATTAGAAAGGCGGAGGGGGAGACGGAACAGAAAAAGACCAAGAAAAAGCCCACATCCTAAACAGGTACTTCTGCTCAGTCTTCACAGTGGAGGGGAAGGTGGACAGCCAGGAAGTGGCAGGAATGGAGGGAGGTAGACATAAGTCCATTTTCACAGGAAACAGTCTGGTGGGGACCTGCAGCTCTGAAGGTGGACAAAGCTTTGGCACCGAATGGGATACACCCAAGAGTTCTTGAAGAACTCAGGGAGGTGCTACTTGCCCCACTGACAGACTTATTCAGAAGCTCGCTGGAAACAGGTATGGCTCCAGAAAACTGGAGATGTGCTGATGTGGTCCCCATACATAATAGTGGCAGCAGGGAGAAGGCTAGCAATAGATCAGTCAGTCTTACTTCAGTGGTGGGGAAATTAAATTGAAACCCTGCTAAGTGAAATCCTGGTAGATATATTGAATCCAATGGACTGTAAGACCACAGGCCATAGGGATTTACGAGGAGTGGGGTCATGCCAAATGAATCTGATAGATTTCTTTGATTGGTGAGAAATAGATTGGGGAGGAAAGTGGGCATGGCCTATCTGGACTTTAGCACAGCTTTTGACATTGTGCCACACAGGAGGCTGATAAAGAATGATAAGGAACCTCTAACGCTGGTCAGATTTCTTGAGGAATTCAAACCCTTTCGAGAGGAAATGAAGGACATGGCAACAGACTTGAAGTCGTTATCCAGAAAATTAGACGAGCTCTCATTATCTGTAGTCTAGCCAGATAACTCATTCTAAAATGTTGCCCTATCATATGCCGGTTCCTGAATTATCTGAAGAAACAAAATTTTCTACAAAAAGTGTGTGCCCTACAAGAGGTTCGCTGGGAACACATAAAGCTGAGAATCTCCCAAGATCTACCCATCTCGGTCTGCAAGAAATGCAAGGCGTTTCACCCTATTGTTGCCAAACTAATTGCTGCAGGCCTGAAGTTCAGAATGAGTTATCCAGCTAGATTACAGATTTCAACTAACGGATCCTGGAAAAGCTATGAAGACCCTGAAGAAACCCTGAGGAACAATGTAAAGACTCGGGCGACTGCATAGTTTGCAGTGAACTTGGGGGGGGTCACTGCAGGCCGCCCTGTTCCTTCTTTTCTTTCCATTTCATAATGGGCATATAGTGGCCCAATGTAAAGGACACTGGAGTTTCGAGCCTTCTTGGGAGGGGTTTGCGAGCCAGGATTTTTTGGCGACAATTTTTGTTGGGGGTTGTAAGGGCCCAGTTTAGTAGTGGGCTAGTTTTTTGATTTCTCCTTCGGGTCTGTTGTTGGGATGGTCCTGGGCTTTCTCCATCTCACCCTCTGCTTGGGCTGGATCTGGGAATTGACCGCTAGAGGGCGCTCCTATCTTTAGGGACTTGCGGGGAAACTCCACTCATGAGGGCTTTAACAGGAGCATTGACTAGCTGGGAGGCAGCACTCTCAATTTCTCACACAGGCCCTGTTTACTGGACTTTGGCTGTGAGTGGGGAAAGGTAGTTTTAATGCCATTCTCCTATGGTCTATAGTTTCCAGCTTTCCTATATTAACTCTCGCCTTTAATGCGAGCTGGGGCACTTCTCCCTCCAAGTGCTGCTGAAACCAGCACCTTCGATATTAATATGGGCTACCACGAGTGAGTGGGCACTGGGACTGCCTTATCATAGCCCCCCTATGTTATTCTTTCTCATGGACATACTTTGGTCGGATTGAGGTGAAGGCCCAGGACCACTCATTCTCGTTGGGGGTATAGCTGGTAGGGCTCGATTTTGGAAGTCGGTCCTTAGTGTGCAACAGCGTTAAATAGTAAACCTTGCTATCGGGGGGCAGGAGCAGAGGGATTAGAACCAGTACTGTGCTGAACGTAGCTTGTAACAGATTGGAGGGAAGAGAGGGGGCAGGGATATGGTCGGGGGTTATAGGGGATGGGGGATATCTACTTCTGGGCGGGTTAGGGAGGAGAGCGGGTTTTACTGCAGTAACCCTGGGGATACAAGTAATGGAGTTTTGCATCTCGTGTGCTGAGTATATTTATTTCGGTTTGATATCTCTTCTGGATGGTAAATGAGTTAACATTTGTGTCTTGGAATGTTAAGGGTATCAGAAAGCAACATAAGCAAGTTCAGGTTCTTAAACACTTAAGCTTGTTTAATTCACAGATAGTTTTCTTGCAAGAAACCCATTTATTAGAAGGGGAAGCTTTGCAATTAAGGAGGCAACAAGTGGGATCGATTTACAGTGCCCTGGGCACAACAAATAGCTGTGGGGTCATGTTCATGATTAACAGGAGTATCCCTTTTTCTCCTACACAAGTGATCAGAGTTTCCGAGGGTAGGTTCATTTTGGTCAGAGGTACCCTCTGGTCTGTCCCAATTTTATTGGGCTGTGTTTATGGCCCTAACCAGGACGACCCCGGATTTTTCGTGAGACTTATGTCTATCATTCTACCAATGATTCCCATTAAAATTATTTTAGGGGGAGATTTCAATCAAGTATTTGATTCTCACTTAGATAGACTGGGTAGTGGCCCAGGTGGAGTTACCCTGGACAGAAGGCACTCAGGGAGCTACTAGATCAATGTGGGCTCTGTGACGTCTGGCACGTCTTACACCCTGATTCCAGAGAGTTTACTTTCAGGTCCATGGCACATGTCTCGCAGTCATGCACTGGCTATTTACTTATTTCCCAGTGCCTCCTGCCCAGGGTGAAAACCTCCTCAACTCAACCTGGCCCAATCTCCGACCACTCACTGGTGGTATGCAATTTGGTACTGCTCAATTCATTTAACAGGGAAACTAGATGGAAGCTCAATGATCAACTTCTTAAAGATGCTAAATACTGCAAACTTATTAGGGAAAAAATAGAATATTTTTCCTCACTAAACCCCTTAGAGGGTGTGAAACCTGATATCTGGTAGGGGGCCTTCAAAGCCTTCATGAGAAGGATACTGATTAGCATGGCGGTTGGTAGGAAAAGAGAGCGCGAGGCAGACCTTAAATCCCTATTATCCCAAATTAGATCTCTGGAAACAAACCTTCCGACTAATCCTCTGGATGAGGATATTCAGAAACTCCTGAAATTAAAGGATAAATACCTGGGGTTACTTCAAGAGAAAGCAGAACTAGCTATTATTCGTACCAGAGCTAAATACACAGATCAGGGGAAAAAAGCGGGACGTTTACTGGCATTGTGTATTAAACAGCAGGAGTCAATAAGATTCATCCTGCCTATCAGGTCATCAGCAGACGGAACTCTCAAAGTGTCTCCCAATGAAATAGCCCAGGAATTTGCTGCTTATTATTCTAAACTGTATAGTGACATGGAGCACCCTCCCTGCCTAGAAGACATACAAGGTTATTTAAGAGGTTCCCACTTGCCCCTTCTCCCTGACAGGTGCAGTGAATCTCTGGTTGTCCCTATTTCTCAGGAGGAGATTGCCAAGGTTATTAGTGAATTGCCTGCCGACAAGGTCCCTGGTCCAGATGGATTTTCTCCTTTATTCTATAAGGTCTTTCGAGACCTTCTTGTACCAATACTTGGTCGTTTATTTCAACATATCCTATCTAGGGAGGATACAGATCCATATCTCTACAAGGCCCTGATTGTTCTGCTTCCCAAACCTGATAATGATCTTGATAAGGTTTAAAGTTATAGACCTATCTCCCTTTTAAACCAGGATGTCAAGATTCTCTCCAAAATACTGGCCAACACGTTGGCATTGGTTCTTCTGGGGTTAATAAGTACAAACAAATCACCTTTTTAACAAATCATGGGAGGATGGGGTGGTACTCGAGGACTGGAGGAGGGCAGATGTGATTCCCCTTCACAAAAGTGGGAGCAAGGCAGAAGCAGGAAACTACAGACCTGTTAGTTTAACCTCAGTGATAGGGAAAATGATGGAATCACTTCTGAAGGAAAGAATTGTCGAGTATCTAGAGGCCAGAGGGGTACAGGACCCTAGGCAGCATGGATTCACAGCGGAAGGTCATGCCAGACAAATCTGATAGATTTTTTGACTGGGTGACCAAAGTAGTAGATCAGGAGGGCTGTGGACTTGGCCTACCTAGACTTTAGCAAGGCATTTGACACAGTCCCACACAAAAGATTAATATACAAGTTAGCCAGCCTGGGAGTGGGTCCCAAGATGACAGCCTGGGTAAAGAATTGGCTGGAGAATAGGACATAGAAGTAATAGTAAATGGAGTCCACTCAGAAGAAAGGAGGGTTACTAGTGGGGTACATGAGGGTTCAGTATTAGGACCAGTCCTCTTCAATGTCTTTATAAGTGACATTGCAGAAGGACTGGAAGGAAAAATATGTCTCTTTGCAGATGACACTAAGATCTGCAACAGAGTTGATGCACAGGGTGGGTGGAAAGGATGAGAAGGACTTGGCAAGGTTAGAGGAATGGTCAAATGTATGGCAGCTTAGATTCAATGCTAAGAAGTGCAAGGTAATGCACCTGGGAAACAAAACCCAGGGAAGAGTACACATGGGGGTGAGATACTAACGACAACAAAATGGAAAGGGACCTGGGGGTAATATCAGATGACCTAAAGGTGGGCAAGCAATGTGAGAGGGCAGCAAGGAGGGCAGGGGGTTTATTGGGATGCATAGGGAGGCATCACCGTAGCAAAAGGAAGTTAATTATCCCTCTGTACAGACAGCTGGTCAGACCCCATCTGGAGTACTTGTACAGTTCTGGAGACCCAATCTCCGCCAAAGACATAGACAGGATTGAAGCTGTCAGAGGAGGGCAACTAAAATGGTGCAGGGTCTGCACGGAAGACAAAGGAAGAGAGACTTAAGGAGCTTAATATGTATAGCCTCGAGGAAAGGAGGAGAGGGGACATGATAGAAATGTTCCAAGTACCTCAAGAGAATCAACAAAGTCCAAAGAGGTAGCATCTTTCAAAAAGAGGTGCATGAAGAACAAGGGGCTAATTTGAAGATGGGGGCGGCTCAGAGTGGTGGGAAGTATTTTTCTACAGAAGATTTGTGGATACATGGAGCGGCCTTCTGGAGGAGGTTGTGGAGTCAAAATCAGTGGTGGAATTCAAGCATGCATGGGACAGCCATAAGGCAATTCTGGGGGGTTGGGGTAAGAAGAAGTAGACTGCTGGTTAACTAGGATCTGCAGCTTATCCAGTAGGTAGGGAAATGGGCAGACTGGGTGGGTCAAGCGGTCCTTATCTGCCGTCAAATTCTATGTTTCTATGTTTAAACCAGGTTGGATTCATGAAAGGGCGATTATCTTCTGATCATTTACGCACTTTGTCGCATGTCTTCTCGGCTACCAGGGACGCGGGGTTCCCAGCGGGCCTGGTCTCCTTGGATGCCGAGAAGGCATTCGACCGTGTGAACTGGAATTTTTTGTTTCATACTTTGGAGGCTTTCCATATCCCTTCTCTGTACATCTCCTGGATTGCCCCCCTTTATAAAAACCCTTCGGCAAGGATTTCTGTGAATGAGGCCTTCTCCCACTGTTTTCCATTTTACTCAGGTACTAGACAGGGGTGCTCCCTCTCTCTCTCTCCTCTATTATTTAACTTATATCTGGAACCTCTTATCCAAAACATTCTCAATAATGACTCCATACAAGGAGTTTGAATTGGGCTGCATGAAGTGAAGGTTACCGCAAATGCTGATGACCTGTTAATACATTTGTCCCATCCGGTATCCTCGGTTCCGGCCTTACTAAGTGAAGTGGCAAGGTTCAGTGTTCTCTCTAACTATAAATTAAATGCCAGTAAGTCCCTGTTTTTTCCCTTAAATCACAAAGTCTTCAAAACTGGTATTAGTCCCTTGGGGCTATGCTGGACTCCCAGGTCTTTCAAGTATCTGGGTATTAAACTTTCACATAACCCCTTAGTATGGTTCAAGGAAAACCTAGATCTTTACTGAAGGGAATTACACACGATCTAGAGAGGTGGTCATAACTCTCTATCTCTCTATGGGGCCGAATCAATATAATTAAAATGAATGTATTTCCTAAAATGTTTTACCTGTTGTCCCTTCTTAATGCTTTTGTTCCCTTAGTCTGGTTCAAAAAGGTTCACGGTATTTTTACTAAATTTATCTGGGCCGATAGGTATCCCCTTCTGGCTTACCATAAGCTGGCAGCTCCTAAATTTGAAGGGGGGTTGCGAATCCCCCACCTGGCTATAAATTATTGGGCTAGTCATCTTGTGAAATGTTTACGGTGGGTTTCTCCCGGCCCAGAGGAAGTGCAATCCATCTGGCTTAAAATAGAATTGGATGCAATTAAGGCCAATAATCTGGACCCTCTCGTGTTATTTTTTCTTATGTTATCTCAAGTAAGTACGGCTGTAGATTGTCCTATAATAAGGTCCTCTTTAAAGGTCTACCTACAGATGTGCTCCTTTTTGCAGTACTCTCCCCATCTGGACCTGGCCCAGTTTATATGGAACTCTCCGTCATTTACTGTTAACACAAATCAAATCTCCCATTTTTGGTTGCCTCAACTCAACCTTTACTGATAATAAGGGGAATTGGCTATCAGTGGAGGAGATGGTTAGGAAATTTCACATCCCGATTTCTTCTTTCTTCTTTCTTCAAAGCTTTGCAATTGAGACATCTACTAGTAATCTCCCTGGGGAGTATTCTTCCCTCACAGAGCATCTCCTCTCTGATACCTGAGTTATCTCTGCTCTCTGGGTCCTCTGGTGTAATCTCTAAATTATATCAGGTTTTGTTTCACAAAAGTTTGGGGGCCCCTTTGGGCCATCAAGATTTTGGATCAACGTTTTCCCCCACCTGCAGTTAGACTGGCACTCTCTCTGGAAGTCATGTCACAAATTTGTCTCTCATAATAGACTGCGTCTCATGCAATATCATGTATTACACAATCTATACTATTCCCCGGTTAAGCTCCACAAGTGGGGCTACTTAGATTCCAATAAGTGTAACAAATGTTTGCAAGATGAGGGCACGCTTTTTCACATGCTTTGGTCTTGCCCAAGTATTTCCACCTTTTGTGTCTCAATTCAAACCTCCTTAGACCCCATGCTGGGCCTCCAAGAATACTTTATCCATAAGGTATGTGTCTTGGGGGACCTGTCTTCCATTAGATTCAAGATGCGTAAGTTTCACAAATCCATGTTCGCCTTGTCGGCTAAGAAAATAATTCTCTGTCTTTGGAAAGACAGGTCCTCCCCTTCTTTCCAGGAATGGGTAAGAGAAGTTTTATCCAACTTGTGCACAGAAAAAGCAATAGCCAGCCTACAGAACAGACTGATAACTTATGCTAGAATCTGGGATCCCCTTCACTCATTAATCTCTCTGGTTCCTAACTAAGTTTACAATAGGCTCAAGGCTTTTACAGGGCCTTTTGATTAGAGGCTCGGCAGTTACGGGTATTGTGATGGGTTACTGCAGTAAGGGAAGGTGGGGGGGCAGTATCTTTTTTCTATGTATCAATGTGTCTCTGCCAGTTTCTTTGTATGCTGCCTTTTATGGTGGAAAATGTGTGAATAAACTTAAAAAAAAAAATCAGGTCTAACTAAATCTGAAATTTGGTGGGTTTCTGTCATGGTAATCATAAGTTGTTAAAAAAAACATGGCAGCTCTGATTGGACTCACACTGAAGAATAGATGGTGGCAGCTCCCAGACAGTCCTCCTTGACAGATGCAGCAGAGATAAAAGCTCTAGTACAAATGGTACACAAGGAAATAAATAAGTTTAAGTAAGCAGTTTCAGTATTAGAAGACATGGTCCAGACTCTGACAATGAAGGCAAACGATTCTGAGATCTTCTTATCCTACATTGATAAAAATGACAGCCATCATGAGAGTGGAATACAGGAGTTGTAAAGGATGGTCAACTTACTGTGGAACAAAGCAGAGGATGTTGAGAATCAGAACAGAAAAAACAATCTAACATTTATTGGATTAACAGAAGGAACTGAGAACCGGGATGTTTCTACTTTTCTGCAAAATGAACTACCAAATTTTCTAAGGCATAATTGGCAACCAACCTTGGAAATGGAACAGGCATACAGATCCCTTGCCCCCCCTTCAAAACAGGGGGGTTGCCCAAAGCCAATAATACACAAATTCCTGTAGTTTCCAAAGACACGATTCTACTGTAGCTCTGACCAGGGACAGGGATCTCTCACCTGGAATGGGCACAAAATATACATCTTCAGTGAGTTTTCCACAGAGTTGGCACTCCACAGGAAAGACTTCACAGAAGTATGGAACCACTTTCAAGCACTAGGGGGTCCCCTACCAACTGCAATATCCAGCAACCCTGAAGATAGTGAGGAATGGCATCCCCCATGAATTCAGGTCCCCAGAGGAGTCAGCAAACTATATCCAGAGGAACTGGTTGGAGAGAGGGAAGGTGATGCTGGCTATGACAGCAAACTACAGAAAATTCACACTGATCTAACATGCCACACTGTGACTCTAAAGGTCAAAAATTGGCTGGGCCTCAGCACAAAGCAACGAGATTAACTAGAAACATAGAAACATAGAATTTGACAGCAGGTAAGGACCGCTTGGCCCACCCAGTCTGCCCATTTTCCTACCTAATGGATAAGCTGCAGATCCTAGTTAACCAGCAGCCTACTTCTTTCTACCCCTACCCCCCTAGAATTGCCTTATGACTGTCCCATGTATGTTTGAATTCAACTACTGTTTTTGACTCCACAACCTCCTTAGGAAGGCCGTTCCATGCATCCACAACCCTGTCTGTGAAAAAATACTTCCTTACATTACCTCTGAGCCGCCCCCCCTCTATCTTCAAATTGTGCCCCCTTGTTCTTGCACACCTCTTTTTTTTGAAAGATGCTACCCTCTTGGACTTTGTTGATTCCCTTGAGGTACTTGAAAGTTTCTATCATGTCCCCCCTCTCCCTCCTTTCCTTGAGGATACACATATTAAGCTTCTTTAGGCTCTCTTCATATGTCTTCCGATGCAGACCTTGCAGCATTTTAGTTGCCCTCCTCTGGACAGCTTCCATCTTGTCTATGTCCTTGCGGGAGATTGGGTCTCTAGAACTGCACACTGTACTCCAGATGGGGTCTCACCAGCTGTCTGTACAGAGGAATAACAACTTCCTGTTTTCTACTGGTGATGCCTCACCCTATGCATCCCAGTATCCCCCCAGCCCTCCTTACTGCCCTCTCACATTGCTTGCCCACCTTTAAGTCATCTGATATGACTACCCCCAGGTCCCTTTCCATTTTTGTTGTTGTTAGTATCTCACCCCATTGTGTACTCTTCCCTGGGTTTTGTTTCCCAGGTGCATTACCTGCACTTCTTAGCATTGAATCTAAGCTGCCATACATTTGACCATTCCTCTAACCTTGCCAAGTCCCTTCTCATCCTTTCCACCCACCTTGTGCATCAACTCTGTTGCAGATCTTTGTGTCATCTGCAAAGAGACATACTTTCCTTCCAGTCCCTCTGCAATGTCACTTATAAAGACATTGAAGAGGACCGATCTAATACTGAACCCTGTGGTACCCACTAGTAACCCCTTTCTTCAGGTGGATTCCATTTACTATTACCTCTGTGTCCTATTCTCCAGCCAATTCTTACCCAGGCTATCATCTTGGGACCCACTCCCAGGCTGGCTAACTTGTATATTAATCTTTTGTGTGGGACTGAGTCAAATGCCTTGCTAAAGTCTAGGTAGGCCATGTCCACAGTCCCTCCCTGATCTACTACTTTGGTCACCCAGTCAAAGAAATCTATTAGATTCATCTGGCATGACCTTCCCGATGTGAATCCATGCTGCCTTGGGTCCTGTGCTCCTCTGGCCTCTAGGTACTCGACAATTCTTTCCTTTAGAAGTGATTCCATCATTGGCAAGTAACAAAGTCTAAAAAATGGAAGTGGTAGGCACAGGAACCACAGAGGACAATAGCAGTATGGCCCCAGGATTGCAGTAGTGACAGAAACAGAGAATAAAGGTACTCAGATGCAAGCACAGATTCTGTGGATGTACTGGCACCCAAAAGAATGAAGCTGTGCCCCTCATCTCCACCCAAGAAAGAGGCAATTCCAACAAAAGTACCACCACCTACAGGAGATATATCAGGACTAGCTAAGCTTCCAGAATCACCCAGCACCTCTTGGGCTGACATTGTCGAGGGACAGACTACCACACAGTCACTAGGATCAGAACCAATTAAATATAGACTGGCAGCCATCTGATAATCTAGTTCTACTAATGACTAACTACACTATGGACTAACTGTAACTCTGAATACTCTATTACACCTTCCACAGTCAAAGGTAAATATCTCTCCCTCAAATCCCCCATTATCCCACCTCTTCTTCCTAATCACATTAGTATCTTGTATTTTCAATAACTTATCTTTGTATTTAAATAATATGCTCAGCTGGGGACACAACTTGCCTAAATAATTATGGCTTTGAAGGGTGGCAAGATGACATGATCTATGAAATCTTATATTTTGGCCTAGGTTAAATGACGTGTCCAACAAGGTGAGGTGACTGGGTGATTCATTTGTGCTCTCCATGACAAGCAACAAAGAAATGATGGCAGAAATGTAACCAGCCAATCATGCTGTGCCACGACATACCCTGCCAATTCTTGAAGAGCAACTGCAAACACACGGAACTTGAGAAAGACTAGAATGGCAACGCCCCCTTCTGAGGCATGTTATGTGTGCTGCCATCTTTGGATGGCAAAAATGTGTTGCCTCTGGCAGTTATTGCTGGATTGCATGTGGTTTTGACCCCAAACTGCATGCAGACCTATATTTCTGCTCTTCAGGCCATGTCAGGACCAGAGAGCATTCCTAGTATTGCAGCATTGCTTTGGCTCGTTTGAAAGCCATATGTTTTCTGCTGCCTAGCTCTCTTACTAGCTGCAGAATAGACTGGGGACTGGGAGCACAAAGCAAGTGTTTATCTGGCTGCCGGTGACGATGTTCAGCTGCTGAGTTGCAGGACTGGTGAGGGGGAGTTGCAAGGGTGGGGCAGCTGCAGAAGCGGGGTTTTGCTGCAAGGATGGGGAGCTAGTTCCATACACCCCAACTGTCTCTGTACGAGAGATGTCCCTCATTTTACCTCAGATTGAACTGCAGATCATGGCAGAGGAGAACACAGTCCACTGGGGGTGTAGGTTCCAGCTGCTGGGAGGGGGAGGGGAAGGGGAATATCCTTGAAAAAGAAGGGGGTGTGTACTCAAGACTTTAAAGCACAAATTCATAAATTTCTGACATGAAAGTAAAATTTAACTTTCACAAGTAAATGCACAAGCTCCTGAGCTGCTTCCCACAGCCCTGGCCGCAGCCTCCATCCCCCCAGCCCCACTAGGGACAGCAGACTCTTGAGCACCAACCAGTGCCAACAGCAGCCTCACGAAAGCCCTGCCAGCCATGACAGCAGGCTCTTGAGCACCCCAAGTCCTGGCAGTAAGCTCCCGAACTCCCTCCCAGTGCTGGCAACATCATACCCCCATACATAACCCTGTTGTATAAAAATCCTGTTTCCAGTGCATCCTTCTTGACCCTTTCTAGCAAACAAGGATGACTTGCTGTGTTGGAGGGAGGGAGGCTGCTGCTGCCTGAAACTTCTTGGCTCTCGTGCATCCACATGATATAGCTGGTCCAAACAGGGCAGTGATCGTCAGCCCCAAACCAAGTAACCCATTACACTGAGTACATTGCTTCTATTTGTCTTATAGCCTGTTGACAGCTTTTTGTGCTGGAGTAGGGT
Organism: Neoceratodus forsteri; assembly: GCA_016271365.2. Lineage (NCBI taxonomy): Eukaryota > Metazoa > Chordata > Ceratodontiformes > Ceratodontidae > Neoceratodus > Neoceratodus forsteri. The sequence goes on from CM057452.1 coordinate 390,499,479, forward strand.
AGGGGTGGACAGCTGATGGTGCTTGGCTCTCCTGCTTGACCATCTACATCAGCCACATGGCGCAGCTGACCAGCACCCTTAGAACAAGGCACTCACTCCTTCATGCCAATACAATGCTGCTGCCAGCAGGACACACCACTAGCTGCTCACTCCCAGATTCTTCAGATTCTCCAAGACTCAAAGGGTCCAGCTTATCCCTGCAAGTGGGTCCCCCATGCAACCATCAAGGGAGGAAAGTGCCTTGGTCCTGAGTGCTAGGTGAAGGTGTCTACTGCTTTGTGCTAGAAGATCATGTAGGATGGTGGACTTAAAGGGCCTTAACCTGACATGTGGGATTGGCATTTTTTTTTCTAAGTCCCTTCCTCCATCCACATCAATTTCCACCTGTTGTAATGGTTCAGGGCAGATGTTAAGCTTAGCGGAGGATGATGCTCAGTTCAGTACAAACTGACCTGCGCTTGAGGAAAATTAATGTGGCAAAAACACAATATTTAGATTTTAAAGGTGCAGTGCCAGTATTTAATTGCCAATTGACCACAAAATAATACAAAATACAACTTTTAAATTCTTGTTAATTCAGAATTCAATGCATGAGACTTATAACACTGCAAGACTAGGAACAATGCTCCGTCTCTTCACTCTGCTAGAGCTTCCTCGGGGACTCCCTGAGGAAGCTCTAGCTGAGCGATGCACTGGGGCATTGTTCCTATTCCTGCAGTGTTATATGTCTCATGCACGGAATTTTGAATTAACAAGGATTTAAAAGTTGTATATTGTATTATTTTGAGGTCAACTGGCAATTAAATATTGGCACTGTGCCTTTAAAATCTAAGTACTGTGTTTTTGCCACTTTAATTTTCTTCAAGTGCAGGTCAGTTTGTACTGTGGTTTATCTCAATCGGGATTTGCACACTCCAGACCTTCCACCATCTTTCATTATCGGGGTGCAACTTCCTCTTGACTGGATTCAGACGATGCTCTGTTCGCCTCGGTGGGGCAGTGGGAGGTGTTCTAGTTGCAGGAAGAGTAGTCAATATGGGGTGGGTGGTGTGTCTGTGGGTGGCCCAGAAGAGGTCCAGATGCAATGAGGGTGGTTGGCTGGGCAGAATGCAGGTTTGGGGGCTGTGATGTGGTCCAGGGAGGGTGAAAAGCTTAGTGGAGGCTGGTTCCAGGGTCAGGAATGGTGATCCATTTGCAGGGAGGGTGGTTGAGTGTGTTTCAGCTCCAAGTGCATTGCTGACACCGCGTTGTGCCACACGCACTTCCAACACCACACTGTGCCATGTGCACTGCCATCACTGTGTGTTGCCATGTGCAGTGCCATCACCATAGGATGTCACTCATGGACTCCATTCTGTGCCACAAGCACTGCTGACACTACACTGTAACATGTAAACTGCCATCATTGCATTACCACGTGCACAGCCATAACTGTACAATCTGTACAATGTCATGTTCACTGCCAACTCTGTGCTATGCAATGTGCACTTCTTACGCCACAATGCCATGTGGATTGCCACATGCACTGCCCTGTGCATGTTTTGTCATGTGCACTGCAGTCACTGTGTGGTGCCATGTGCATTGTGGACTCTGCACTGTGCTACATGCATAACCAACACTGTACAGTGCACATGCAGTGCCACAAGCACTGCCAACATCACAAAGTTCCACATGCACTTCCATCACCAAGCTGTTCTATGAAAACTGCAGCAAATGTGCTGTACTAGTCACAGTGCTGCTAATGTACTATAGTGCACTGCCATCACAGTGTGATGCCACATGCTGTGCTAACACCACACTGTGCCACATGCAGAGCTGACACCATATATTGCATGCATGCTGCCAACACTGCCAGAGTGTAATGGCTGCAGTACAGGAGGAACAGGGATGTGGTGTCAGTGCATATGGCACAATACAGTGTCTGCAGTTCATGGTGCACTACAGTGTCAGCAGTTCATGTGGTACTGCACAGTGATGGCTGTGCGCATGGCACTGTGTAATGTCAGTGTTGCATGTGGCATGGCATGGAGTCTGCAGTTCATGTGGCATTGCGCTGTGATGATGGTGCCCATGGCACAGTGAGGTGTTGGCAGTGTATGCGGCAAAGCCCAGTCAGCAGTGAACATAGCACTGCACAGTGACTACAGTGCACATGACAGTGCAGTGATGGCAGTTTGTAGTGGTCACATTGCAGTGTCACGTTCACCTCTGACTGCACTTTGCCACATGCACTGCCATCCCAGTGAAGTGCCATGTGCACTGCCAACTCCATGCCAAGCCACATACAATACTGACACCACACAGTGCCATGTGCACTGCCAACTCTTCACAGTGCCACATTCAAAGCAGGTACTGCATTGTGCTTATTGTAGGGTTGTACCTGACAGGGCCAGGAGAGACTCTGCACTATCTTCTTTACTTCCAAAAAGTCTGTTGCAACAGCATATTGCTTGTTTTACTGTCCTTTTCTGTCCTTTATTTTCTCTGTTCAGTTAGGAAGGTCACCTGCAGCCCCTGGCCCCATTTCTATACTATCTCCCTCTGTAATTCATGTATTCCTTTCCTGTCTCTCCACATTCCCCCAAGCTCCTGAAAGTGGCTCAAATATGAGAAAAGCTAGCTACCATAATGTCCAAATACTGATATTTTATTATTAACCATGGGTCATTGATTTTGTTTTAAATAAAAACATTGGAACCATGTCGTCTATGAGAGCATGCTGTTTTACAGCTCTGAAATGATAAAGCATGATGGTGTGCTAGATATTTGATAAATACTAGGAAAGGCTTTTGAGTTTGCTGTATAAATTCATGGGTTGTCATAATATAGCCATTTACTGTTTTATAATGCAAAAGTTCCTTGTCTCAGAAACACTGGTAGGGAACATTGCAAGCTGTTCCCTACAGGTTTCTGAGTTAAGTTCCAAAAAGTGTTTTATTTTCTCTCTTCATGGAGAAATACATTTGGTGCTTTTTGTTTAAATCCTACAGCTCAGATTGCAGAAGACTAATGTTTAAAACAGTGTTACTGAGTTGGGGTAGAAAACTCCCCTGTCTAAAACCATGCCTAAAATTAACAGCATACTGTTTTGTTTTCTCCTTTTGATTCCCCCTCCTCCAAAGCTCTCATAAGGAAAAAGCCACAATAGGGTGTCTCACAATGAAAGACGGAATTTTTTAATGTTACAGTTGATTTACTTTTGCTTCTGGTACTTTAATAAAATACCTGTAAGAGTGGAAAAAGGGGGCCTGCCTGAAAGACTGAAACCATGGACTCCTAGTGGAGCCAGCGGCCCCTACTGACAGGGTTTATATCCTAAAAGTCAGCTATGACATGAGAGATGTAGGAAGAGTTAAAAGCTTGTTAAGGCTTGCTTTCTATTCATTTCTGTTTAAAAACCAGAGGAATAAGTTTTGAAATATTTTACCTGAATGTTCACATGATCCCATATATTACTTTAAATCCTGAACCTTTTTGAGTGTGACAGTGACGATTTGAACTGTATATTCTTTATTTTGTGAAAAGGGGTGGTTCACATGGTATAGTGGGTGGGTATATAACCCCACTGCTTGGGATGCTAGAGAGATCTGATGTTCAGATGAGCCCTGACCAGAACAAGAGAGGACATACAAGTCGTTCATGTTCACAAAACCAATTGATGGTGGAAGAAGCTCCTTGGGAAACAGTAACCAACATAGGATTTGAAGTCCTATAAGAAAACATGATCCTATCCTGATGATCTGCTGTTTCATTTAGGTATTTTATTTATATTAGTTTGCTATTTTAGTTCCTGATTTGTGCAATAAAACCATGCAGTCTTTGTGTTAAACTTAAAATTTCTGAGTGCTATCTGTTTACCAATACCATCCAACAAAGTGGTGTTAGTCATGGGATGCTGGGGCATCTGGACTAGAAGGGGAATATCTTCAGTGGATATCAACCTGGTATCCAGATAGACTAATGCACCAGGATCACCAAGACGACTTGTAAAACACAAAGATCAGTGGTGAAATGGCCAGTGATGGACTGCATTCAAGAGGCCAGAAAAGAGACAGAGTTGTGGCCTGGTCAAGGCAATGGAGATGATCCAAGCAGTGGAGTCTCTGACAAATCTGGTGAGGTGGCTGGTTGGACAATGGCAAGAGACTGAGAAGCAATGCCTGGAAGCTGAAACTAGGTATCAGGTGGTATTGGAGGATGTCAAAAGGTTGAAGGAGAGTACTGGGGGAGCTGGTGGATTCTCATTCCTGTTATTGCCAGTCAGAGGAGATGTCCATTACTGAGGAGGAGGTGGAATTTCCAATTTTCTCAGGGTGCTTCCTCTGCCAACAGAACCCAGAGACTGATAGAAGACAGTGGAGATGGCAGCTGGAGTGCCGTTGACTTTACTAAAGAGACAGCTTCTGTGATATATAGTTTAGCAAAGGAAAGGCCATAACCTGCACAACAAGAAGTAGAAGAAGCCGATCAGAAGGCTGAAGGGGCTGTAATGTATGTAGCTGAACCAGGATTTACCTGGAAACATATGGTCTGGGGTAAACTACAGAACAATGATAAATGTGTAACTAAGCTAAGCCAGTATATGAAAATAATGGATGGCATACCTGTAAATGGTGGGGAGGAGAATGGAAGGCATTCATGGTACACACTAGAAAAAGGGGTGTTGTGCCGAATTCATGCAAATTCCAAAACTAAAAAAGCTAGATGCTCAAGTGGTAGTACCTGAGAGGTACCAGAAACAGGTTATGGAGGCAGTTTACTTCAGTACCTGTGGGAGACACTTAGGAAGATGAGGGACACTGGCTAATTTGTTGCCCCACTTTTACTGAACAAGGGTGTACAGACAGGTTGCAACCTACTACGAGACCTGTTCTGGCTGCCAGTCTATGTTGGTGACTGCCAGGTTAACCCTGAAGAAAGTGTCCCAGAGTAGAAAAGGTGCCAGTACACTTGCTAGGAGGGTGGAGTTGGCATATCCAAGGGATAAAGACAACTGGGGAAAAGAATGGATTCCCTGGAAAATTAAAGGTAACCCTTCCTCCTGGGCTGAGTGGTGCCTAAAAGGAAAATCCTTCTCAACTAAGGTTGAAAGACTGAGATGAAAATGGAATGGCAATGGTTTATGATATGGTATACTGAAACAAGTTAAAGTGCCTTTACTTTTGAAATTTAACCCCAGAGTATGATGTTATGAATAAGTATATGTCAGTAAACTACATTTAGAAAAGTAAAGCATTAAACACAAAAGGACCCTGGAGTGGATCTTCTGTAGAGGGTGGGTGGAAACTCCATTCCTTTCAGCTTATGGTAGGAAACCAGTTTGCATGTTGCTAAACTGATTCCTTCTTGAATGGGGGTGGGGGGTGGCAGGGTTGTACTCTGACAGGGCAAGGACGGACTCTGCACTATTTTCTTTACTTCCAAAACATCTGCTGCAAAAGCATATTGCTTGTCTCACTGCCCTTTTGTGTCCTTTATTTTCTCGGTTTAGTTAGGAAGGCCACCTGCAGACCCCCCTTCCCCCATCTCCATACTATCTTCCTCTGTAATTCTTATTTTCCTTTGCAGTCTGTCCACAGTGCCCCAAGCTCCAGAAAGTGGCTCAAATTAGAGAAAACCCAGTTAGCATAATGCCCAAATACTGATATTTTGTTAACAACTATGGGGCATTGATTTTGTTTTAAATAAAAATACAGGAGCCATGTGTTCTATGACAGCATGCTGTTTTTACAGCTCTGAAATGTTAAAACATTATGGTTTGCTAGAAATTTGATAAATATTAAGAAAGGTACTTGAACTTGCTGTATAAATTCATGGGCTATCATAATATAGCTAGCCATTTAAGTTTTAAACTGCAAAAGTTCCCCGTCTTAGAAACACTGGCAGGGAACATTGCAAGCTGTTCCCTACAGGCTTTTGAGTTACAGTAGGTTCCAAAAAGTGTTTTTTTTTTTTTTTCTTCCTTCATGGAGAAATACATTTTGTGCTTTTTGTTTAAATCCTGCAGCTCAATTTGCAGCAGACTAATGTTTAAAACAGTGATACTGGGTTGGAGAAGAAAATATCCTCTCTAAAACCCTGACTAAAATAAACAGCATATCGTTTGTAGGGCTGTGCGAACCTCTAAAAGTTTTACCTTGTGAACTTTCTGAGTAGAACCCAAAAATGTTCTATTTGGTTCTACCTGGTTCTACCAGGTAAAACCCAGTAAAATCGGGTTCTACCAGGTAGAACTGTGTTCTACAATTTATAATCAAGTTCTACCAAGTAAAATCAGGTTCTACCAAATAAAACTAGTTCTATTATGTAAAAAAACAAGTTCTACTAAGTAAAACCAGGTTCTACATAGTATAACAAAGTTCTATAATAAATAACGCAAAAAAAAAGTTTGCATGGTTCTACTTAATTAAGACATCCACAGAAGTATTGTTTTTTCTTTGGGAAAGTACATGTAGTACTAAGAATGATATAAATACAATTAAGTATTGCAAAGCTTTGGTGCATAGGATTCTGTCTCGGTGCTCGAAAGCTTTGCAAAACTTACCATTCTTAAAGTTAGAACCTTAGTATACATGCATATTCCCAAACATGCAAAATAAAATATGTGGATTTTTTTTATAGTTAAGTAGAACCAGGTGGAATGGGCTTACTGCTTATATATCATAGAACTACCTGGTTACTCAGCAGATGCTTAAAAATACTAGTGTTTAAATAGATTTAACAAGCAGTAAAGGTCAGGGATGATATATGACTCATACATTATCCCTGACAACTTTAGCTTTTTAAATCTGGTTACAGGCATCCCAAAGGGTTACTCCCTGAGCTACACCCTGTTACAATAATTTTAAATCATCCCCCACTGTTAGACTCAGGTACTAATACAGCCCAGTTCAAAATAACTGGCGCCAGTGGTACCTATAAGCTCCAGCCTTTAGTACCAAATAAGTACATGGACGAAGTTTACAGTACAAAATATTATTTAATCCACACAATGTGTAAGTAAATGCCACACTGCCCCTGCGCTTTCTGTACCTTACCTCTTCCTCAGTGCCCCTCCGAGAAAGGCATGGTGCCGACACGCTGGGGCAGTGTGGTGTTTTGCTTTACTAGATTGTGTGGATTAAATTATGTTTGTACTTTAAATTTTGTCTGTGTAGTTACTAGTTTGGGGCTTTCTGTTATTCTGAGTAACTAGTGTCGATGTTAGTAATACATTACCCACCACACTCTCCTGCCCTGATCCCTATACCTCCCATAGGTAACTATGTCAATACTGTTACTTTATTTGTCCCACCCTCCCAAACATCTGCCCCTTCCTCATCTTTACTCAGAATAATTGAAAAACCCATAACAGTATACCATCTTCAAATTGTGTTTATTTATGATGCAAGGTCATGTGCATGGTTTGGTGTCTAACAATGGAGGGTGAATAGTGTTTGTAAAAGGGAGCGTCCCAGGGGGTCTGGAGGGCTTGGAGTTTCAGACGGAGCTAGGGTAAGATCAGTGATTCTTTTTTTTATTGTCTTGATAGTCAGTTAGTGCAGTATGTGAGAACAGCATTTTGTAAAATCTATTTTTTTTTATTTTCATTTTACAGGTTATAATGAAAACAGTTTCTATCTGGTGAATGGTTCATTCACATCAAAACATTGGATGTCACTGGGTGCAACATTGAAATTGAGAATGTATTGTAAAGTTGATATTTTACAGCAAAAAAAAAACATTTTTTTAATTAAATTCCCATTAAATTCCCATCTGGAATTGAACCAGAAGAACAGTTATTTATTTATTTTATTAATGTTTTTGTTTGTTAACAGCCAGTAATAAGTATTCATTGAGTGTGTATTTTGTAATAAAAATCCAATAAAACAAATGGATGAAGACAGAGCTGTGTGACAATGTGTAGTCATTTCTGGTTATTTTAGTTGAACTGCCATATGCAGTGGTCCTTTAGTTTCTGGTGCTAGTTAGATTGGGCCTTAGTGGCACATGAGACCCAGCAGTGGATGTTTGTTTCTGAAATTAATGGAACTCCAGGATGAGGAGGAGATAGGGGGACCCACCAGTGGAGGAAAGACAGCTGGAAAGGCTAGTGGCTACTAGTGACAACAGAATCCTTCACCATCATCATCATCAGCAGCATGGCATGATGCCATCTGTGTGCTGTCACCCTGCATAAATTTGGGACAGTATATGTTTTTGAACTGAGGCAGGTTCATTTTTAAAAAGGTGAGCCTCTCTACATTCTTTGTGGAAAGACATGTTCTTTTGTCATTCACTATTGCCCCAGCAGCACTAAAAATTCTCTCTGAATATGCGCTGGCAGGTGGGCAACTGAGGTATTCAGTTGCAATCTCAGTTAAAGAAGGCCAGATCAACTTTTTCTGTTGCCAATAAAGCAATGGTTCATCACCTGCAGTGAGATGTACAGTCTCCTCCATATAATCCTTATCCATTTTTGCAGTAGGGACTTCTGGTACCACTATTGCCGCCTGAGCCTTCCCAGCTGTCTTTATTAGACCAAAGTCTGACAGCATGTCCCACAGTGGTTTGTCCTCTTGTGGTGTAGCAGCAGTTCTGGTTTGCATCTGATGAGCCAAAACATCAGTAGTGGTGGCAGCAGTAGCAGCAGCAGCAACAGCAGATTGTGCTCCCTCCCTCTCCACCAGATTTTGGTCAGAATTTGAATATTGCCAAAAGGGCACTGATGATGTACTACTTTTCTGAACTACACATGCTGACATTTTCTCAATTAACAGTTCACGATAGTGTTCCAGGTCTTTAAAGTCATGTGGTTTGAAGAATGTCTCAATTGTATCCTTAAACCGAGGGTCCAGAAGTGTGGCCAAAATGTAATGTTCTGCTTTGCACATATTTACAATGCGCTCATCAGCCAGGAAGGGTTGTATCATTTCTCCAACAAGTGATGCAGCATTGATGTCATCATTGTCAAAGAACTGTGACTCGAGATGCTGCAGTCTCATCCTGATGAGTGAAATTAAGGGTAGGATCTGACTTAGTCCGGCACCATCAGAGCTCACCACTTGGGTAGCCTCCTCAAAGGGTTTAAGTATACAACAAAGATTCTCCATCAGACGCCACTGATTGGGGCTGATATTCACATCTCCTTTCCCAATGCCATGTTGGACTGCATATTGATGGATGGCTTTCTGTTGTTCAAGCATTCTCTGCATCATATAGTAAGTGGAATTCCACGGGTTGGAACTTCCTGTATCATCTGGTGGAGAGGAGGCTGTTTTAATCTGAATCTGCATAACAACTCTCTGGCTTTCACAGAATGGCTAAAGTAGTGTACACAGTGCTGAGTAGCTGCAATCAAGTTCTGCACATTTGGTTCTCACTGATAGAGTCTTTTACCACCAAGTTAAAAGTATATGCAAAGCATGGTACGTGTGTAAACTTACCAAGTCTTACTGCTTTCACAATATTTGAAGCATTGTCAGATGCTATAAAGTTGCAAGGACTTTGGAGTCAGCCACTCAGCAAAATTTTCTTCAAGGCCCTCCGGAAGATGTTCCGCTTTGTGATCTTTTTCAAAACTATAAATACATAAAGCTGCCTGCCTTCGAACTGTGAAAGTCCCTTGCTTCTTGCTGCTGCTGCTGTCACCAGTGCCACCACATCATGATGATGATGATGATGATGAGGAGGAGAAGGAGGAGGAGGAGGAGGTGGCGGAGGGAGGAATGTTTACGCAGTGACCAGTCACAGCCACATAGTCAGTTGTCTGTCCACTGGTCCACATATCTGTCGTGACATGAACCTTTTTGCCCATTGAACCTTTCAGAGCATCAGACATGCTTTTCTGAACAGCGTCATACAAATCTGGAATAGCAACACTGTAGAAATAGGTCTGGCTGGGGATCTGATACTTTGGTACAGTGATTTCCATGAGTGTTTTAAAACCTGGGTTAGCCACAAATAAGAATGGGAGCAAGTCAGTGGCTATCATCTCCCCAATTGCCTTAGTCACTCGCCTTGCCTCAGGCCTGTTTGCTTATATTTCTGTGACCGCTCAAAGCAGTCTTTCAAAGAAATTTGATGCCCGCTATGCTTGCTGCTATCACCTGATTGTCTGGGCTGCTTCCCTTGACCTTTACCACCATGAGGGGTGGATGTTGTGGCCATGGATGGTATATGACTCCGGTTGGGCTGTGGTGATGGAGTCAGCGGGGTAAAGAAATGAGAAATAGAGGATGCTGTGCTTTGACTGGAAGGAAGACTTTCATCATCCTCCACCTCTGCATCAATTACTTCATCACCTTGGTAAACATCCATTACCTCATCCTCCTCAGCTGAGTGCAGAAGTGCAACAATGTTTGTGTGCTCCTTTTGTGCTTTTTGATACTGATAAATGTGAGACTTGTTCATATGTCTTATTGTTGATGTTCCCAGTCGAGTACCCACTTTACCATGACTTAATTTTGTTTTGCATAATTTGCAAACCATATGGCTGCCAGATGATGATCTTGTGTGAAAAAATCTCACACAATGGATTTCACAGATTTTGTTGCACTGCTGCTTATAGGGAGGATAGGTTCATTACTACCACTGCCACCACCACCACAGCCACTACTATTTCCACTACCTCTTTGAGGTCTTTCCATGCCTATCTGCGCATAATTTTGAAGAAGCACAACCTCTCTGACTGGTTGAACTGCATCTCTTTCTTCCCTCGTGAAGCCTGTCCATCTTCTGTCCTTTGTTGTTCCTGTGCATGTGTGGGTGTCTGACTCTCCAAGTTATGCCCCACTATCATTAATGTTTTTTTAGCACCACAGCCATCCTTCCCATAACTTGTTTTTGTTCTTTTTCTGTCTCTGTATTCCTCCTCTTCATCCCACTCTCCAGAGCTACTACTACTTGACATACTGACTGTTGCCTTATCTACTACAAACTCAGGAACTGTTCCACTGATTTCCCCCTCACTCTCATCAGTCTTCTCCTCCTCCTCCTCATCATCCATCACTCTGCTTACTAAAACTGGCTGCCGCACTATTATGGCCCTTGTGCTCATCCTCTGAGTACCACGACGGGTTACTCCTGCAATGTTCTGAATTTTCTGTACTATTGTTACTGTTGCCTGGATTGCCTGAGAAGTGCTGCTATTTTTTTTACCACTCATGGCTGCATCGAGTCAAGTACTTTTAGTGGTAAGACACAGGGATATTTTCTCCCTAACAGGTAAATACAGCACTGTTTGCTGCGTCAAGTCAAGTACTTTAAGTAGTAAGGCACAGGGATATTTTCTCCCTAACAGGTAAATACAGCACTGCTTGCTGTATCGAGTCAAGTACTTTAAGTAGTATGGCACAGGGATATTTTCTCCCTAACAGGTAAATACTGTACTGCATGCTGCGTTGAGTCAAGTACTTTAAGTAGTAAGGCACAGGGATATTTCTCCCTAACAGGTAAATAACAGCACTGCTTGCTGCGTTGAGTCAAGTACTTTTAGTGGTAAAACACAGAGATATTTTTATTTTCTCCCTAACCGGTAAATACAGCACTGCTTGCTGTGCCAAGTCAAGTACTTTAAGTAGTAAGACAAGGATTTATTTTAGATGTGTATATTGGCAGCTTATACAACCTGATTACAATTTACACCACTACCCCTATGTGTGCACTAAGTTCAAATCGTTGCACTTTGCCTTATTTCCCTAAGTTGCTCCCTGTCCCAGACTGAAAGACTACTTTCTCTTGAGATTATTTTTTTAATTATCTGTATAATTAAGATTTACAGTTTGAATTTACAGACAATAGCAGGCTAGCTGCCAGTCAACCAAAGAAAGCAGCCAAGCACAAACTTATACTTTTTTCCACTTTCCAGGCTCTTTATAAAATGTTTCTGTTTGTTTTGAAAGCCAGTAGAAGAGATTTGTTTATAAGGTTGAATGTGACTGTGCTTGAGTCATGTGTACACACACACACACACTCCTTTTTCTATACACAGAAGTTATAATTAAACAAAAAATCAAATACACAAGTTACAACAACCAGTTGATTGATACAGTCTGCTGCTATTATAATTTCTGTGTGTGATGAATTGCTCAGTCTAGAAATTGAATCGGATCAGGGAGCTCTCAGAATTTCAGAAATATAAGGTCAGCTCTAAGCTACCCCCAGTTTCATACAAGAAAGACAACAAATGGCCTCAGACAATCACACCACTCCACCAAAGCTGTCTGCCAGGCCCAACACATCATTTGTCGTTATGCTCGTTTTTTTTTTTGTTAAATTTTTCTTCCCTCCCAAAACTCCCCCCACCTTGCTGCCTATCATAAAACTGAAGGAGAGACCACCGAAAAATATAGTTTTTTCCACAGCCAAAAATGCTCGAGAGAGTCAGAGAACAGAATAATACACACAACTGCTCTCTCAAATTCTCCACAATGTGCTGCGCTCACTGCAGCAAGCAGCTCAAGAAGTATGACCCACGTGGGTCTCTCTGTGACACCCTCCAATAGCTGACTGACTTATTGTACAGTTATGTAGGGCAATCTGACCAAAAACAATCCCTCATCCCCATGTAGCAGCCTGCAGGCATACCCTGACCCTCCCTTTCTCCGCATATTTTTTCTCCGTTTCGAAGGAATTTTGCATATGCAAATGCTCCTGCTGTCTGAGGCACATCACGTGTGCCACTGGAGGGAGAGAAACTGAAGAAGCATGCATGGCACTGAAGCCCAGCATCTGGACTGGTGGTATGTGATTTTTTTTTTACTTTTCAGGGTGAACCAAAGTTTGCAAAGTTCACGTTTTTTCAATAGAAGTTCTACCACAGTCGGACTATGGAGAACCATAGGGGTTTGACCTTTTTTTAGCTTTGGTCAAACCGAACTTGCAGCCCTAATCGTTTGTTTGTTTTTTTCCTTTTGGGTCCCCCTCCTCCAAAGCTCTCATAATGGAAAAGCCACAATGGGGTTCCTCACAATGAAAGAACGAATTATTTAATGTTTCAACTAATTTACTTTTGCTTTTGGTACTTTAATAAAATACCTTTGAGTGTGTCAAATGGAGCTTTCCTGAAAGAGTGAAACCCTGGACTCCTATAGCAGTCAAAGGCCCCTTACATCCTAAAAGTCAGCTATGACATCAGACATAGAAGTTAAAAGCTCATTAAGGCTTATTTTCTATTCATTTCTGTTTTAAAAACCAGAGGAATACGTTTTGAGATATTTTACCTAAATTTTGTATGATCACATATATTACTTTAAGTCCTGAATCACTTTGAATGTGATAATGATTATTTGAACTCAGTATTCTTTATTTTGTAAAAAGGCATGGATCACATGGTATAGTGGGTTGGTACATAACCCCACTGCTTGGGATACTAAAGAGATCTGATGTTTAGATGTGCTCTCACCTGAGCAAGAGAGGACATGCAAGTCTTTCATGTCCACAAAACCAACTGATGGTGAAAGAAGCTCCTTGGGAAACAGTAACCAAGACAGGATTTGAAGTCCAATAGGAAAATGTGATCCTAGGCTGACGAACTGCTGTTTCATTTAAGTATTTTTTTATTTCAGTTTGTTGTTTTTATTACTGATTTGTGCAACAAAACCTCATAGTCTATGTGTTAAACTTGAAATTTCTGAGTGCTGTCTATCTGTTTACCAACACCCTCCAACAAAGTGGTGCCTGTGGTGGGATACTGGGATGTCTTGACTAGAAAGGGAATGTCTTCAGTGGATATCACCCTGATATTCAGATGGACTCATGCACCAGGAACACTGAGACAACTTGCCAAACACAAAGATCAGTCGTGAAATGGCCAGTGACAGACTGCATCCCAGAGGTCAGAAAAGGGACAGAGTTGTGGCCTGGCCAAGCAATGGAGATGACCCAAGCAGTGGAGTCTCTAACAAATCTGGTGAGGTGGCTGGTTTTACAATGGCAAAAGTCTGAGCAGCGATGTCTGGAAGCTGAATCTAGGTATTGGATGGTGTTGGAGGATGTCAAAAGTTGGAAGGAGAGTACCAAGTGTGCAGATGGGAAGCTGATGGATTCCCATTCTTATTTTGGTTTGTTTTTTTCATTATCTTTGTGCTTCTTCCTCCTGCAGCCCCCATATGACAGACCCCCCATACCTGTCTCCCAGCTCCGCTGGGACTTCCCTTGCACCTTCAACCTCTGCCACAGGACTTGTGGTGCGTGCACAGCCACTGGTGTAGAGCCTGCAGGGGGGCCATCTTTATCCTACCTTGAAGGTTCTGTTTTTCTGCCTGGATTCCACCCTTTTTACCTTAGTCTTAGTCATTCATGGCAGCGCATGTGCATGCAGACACACATGCACCCCCGCACTGAGCAAACCCTGATCTTCCCACCTGGCTTAGCACCAGCCCCTCCAATGCTCTGCCACTACCAGTGAGCCTCCGCTCAGTGGCATTCAAGAGCCAGAGAGGCCTACCTGCCCAATCTGAGAGAAGAGAGCTGCCTTGCGGCTGCTGTATCCACTCCACCCCTCCTCCTCCCACCCAACCCCCAGCAACCCATGCTCATTTCCGAACATGGGTCACCATCGTGGTGAGAGGTAAGGTACCCAGCATCTCATCCCTCTGCACCACCTGGTCAGCATCCAGTTCTCGTTATTGCCAGTCAGAGGAGACATCCATTCCTGAGGAAGAGGTGGAGCTTCCAATTTTCCCAGGGTGCTACCTCTGTCAACAGAACCCAGAGACTGATAAGAGACACAGAGATGACAGCTGTAGCACCACTGACTTCACTAAAGAGACAGTTCCTGTGAATTATGGTTTGCCAGAGGGAAGGCCAAAACCTGCACAACAAGAAGGAGAAGAAGCTAAACAGAAGACTGAAGGGACTGTAAAGTATGTAACTTAACCAGGAGTTACCTGGGAACTTATGGACTGGGGGTAAGCAACAGAAAAATGAAAAAATGTGTAAATAAGTTCAGCTAGTATGTGAAAATGATGGATGGCATACCTGTAAATGGTGGGATGGAGGATGGAAGGCATTCATGGTACACACTAGAAAAAGGGGTGTTGTACAAAATGCATCCAAACCCCAAAACTGAAAACCTAGACGCTCAGTTGGTGGTACATGAGAGGTACTAGAAACAGGTTATGGAGGCAGCTCACTTCAGTACCTGTGGGAGGCACTTAGGAAGATGGGGGGCATTGGCTAATTTGTTGCCCCACTTTTACTGGGCAGTGGTGTACAGACAGGTTGCAACCTACTGCAAGACCTGTTCTTTCTGCCAGTCTGTGTTGGTGACTGCCAGGCTGGCCCTAAAGAAAGTGTCCCACAGTAGAAAAGGTGCCTGTACACTCACTAGGAGGGTGGCGGTAGCATATCCAAGGGATAAAGCCAACAGGGGAAAAGAATGGAGTCCCTGGAAAATGAAGGGTAACCTTCCTCCCAGGCTGAGTGGTGCCTAAAGAAAAAACATTTCTCAACTAAGGTTGAAAGGCTGATACAAAAATAGAATGGCAATGGTTTATGATATGGTATACTGAAACAAGTTAAAGTACCATTGCTTTCGAAATTTAACCCCTGGGTGTGATGTTATGAATGACTATAGGTCAGTAAACTTTATTCAGAAAAGTAAAGCATTGAACACAAAAGGACCCTGGGGTGAATCTTCTGTAGAGGGTTGGTGGAAGCTCCATTCCTTCCAATTTATAGTGAGAAACCAGTATGCATGTTGCTAAACTGATCCCCTCTAGAACAGGGGTGTGTGTGGCAGGGTTGTACCCTGACAGGGCAAGGACGGACTCTGCACTATCTTCTTTACTTCCAAAAAGTCTGTTGTAACAGTATACCACTTGTCTAACTGACCTTTTCTGTCAATTAGTTTCTCTGTTCCGTTAGGAAGGCCATCTGCAGACCCCCATCTCTATACTATTTCCCTCTGTAATTCATATTTTCCTTTGCAGTCTGTCCACAGTGCTCCAAGCTACTGAAAGAGTCTCAAATTAGAGAAAAGCTAGCTAGCATAATGCCCAAATGCTGATATTTTATTATTAACCACATGGCATTGATTTTGTTTTAAATAAAAATATAGGAGCCATATGTTCTATGAGAGCATGTAGTTTTACAGCTCTGAAATGATAAAACATGATGGTTTGCTTGAGATTTGATAAATATTAGGAAAGGTACATGAATTTGCTGTATACATTCATGAGCTGTCATAATACAGCCATTTACAATTTTACACTGCAAAAGTTTCTTGTCTCAGAAACACTGGTAGGGAACATTGCAAGCTATTCCCTACAGGCTTCTGAGTTAAGTTCCAAAAAGTGTTTTATTTTCTCCCTTCATGGAGAAATACATTGTGTGCCTTTTGTTTAAATCCTGCAGCTAATTTGCAGCAGACTAATGTTTAAAACAGTGATGCTTGGTTGGGGAAGAAAAACCTCAATCTAAAACCCCTGAAAAAAATAAACAGCATACTGTTTTGTTTTATTTTTCTTTTTGGTTCCTCCTCCCCCAAAGCTATCATAATGATAAAGCCACAACAAGGTTCCTCACATTGAAAGAAGGAATCCTTTAATGTTATAGTTGATTTACTTATACTTCTGGTACTTTAATAAAATACCTGTAAAAGTATCAAACAGATCCTTCCTGAAGGAGTGAAACCATGGATTCCTATAGAAGCCAAAGGACTCTTACATCCTAAAAGTCACATATGACATCAGAGATATAGGAGTTAAAAGCTCATTAAGGCTTTTTTTCTATTCACTTCTGTTTAAAAACCACAGGAATATGTTTTAAAATATTTTACCTGGATTTTACATGATCCCATATATTACTTTAAAACCTGAACCTTTTTGAATGTGACAGTGATGATTCAAACGGTGTACTCTTTATTTTGTAAAAAGGTGTTGATCACATGGTATACTGTAGTGGGTGGGTATATAACCCCACTGCTTGCAATACTAGAGAGATCTGATGTTTAGATGAGCTCTGACCACACCAAGAGAGGACATGCAAGTCTTTCATGTCCACAAAACCAATTGATGGTGGAAGAAGCTCCTTGGGAAACAATAACCAAGATAGGATTTAAAGTCCTATAGGAAAATGTAATCCTATCCTGACAAACTGCTGTTTCAAGTATTTTTTTTTTAGTTTGCTATTTTTGTTCCTGATTTGTGCAATAAAACCATGCAGTCTGCATGTTAAACTTGAAATTTCTGAGTGCTGTCTATCTGTTTACCAACACCTTCCAACAAAGTGGTGTCAGAAGTGGGATACTGGGATGTCTGGAACAGATAGGGTATATCTTCAGTGGCTAGCTCCCTGATATCCAAATAGACTCATGCACCAGGAACACTGAGACAACTTTTCAGACACAAAGTACAGAGGTGAAATGGCCAGTGATGGACGGCATCCGAGAGATCCCAAAAAGGGACAGATGAGTGGCCTGGCCAAGGCAATGGAGAGGACTCAAGCAGTGGAGTCTGACAAATCTGATGAGGTGGCTGGTTGGACAATGGCAATAGTCTGAGCAGTGATGCCTGGAAGCTGAAACCAGGTATCAGGTGGTGTTGGAGGATGTTAAAAGGTGGAAGGAGAGTACTGAGGATACAGATGGGGAGTTGGTGGATTCCAGTTCTTGGGTTTTTTTTTCTTTCATTATCTCCTTGTGCTCCTTCCACTGGCTGCCTCCAAATGACTGCCCCTCCCCCATTCCCACCACCCAGCTCCCCTGGAACTTACCTTGCTCCTTAATCCTCCACACAGGACTTGTGGCGCACTCCCAACCACCAGTGTGGAGCCTGCAGGGGGTCGGTCTTCATCATGCCTCCAGGGGCTCTATTTTTCTGCTTGGTTTTCACCCTTTTTACCCCTGGACCTTGACCATTCATGGCAGTGTATGCGCCTGGAGGCATGCATGCGGACTGGCACTGAGCACACCCCGATCTGCTCACCCGGCCTAGTGCCAGCCCTTCCAGGGCTTCACCGCTACCAGTGAGCCTCCACTTGGTGGCAGTGAAGAGTCAGAGAGGCCTATCATACCAATCCAGGAGAGGAGAGCTGCCTTGCAGCTGCTCTATCCACTCCCACCCATCCCCCTCCCTGCTGACGACCAGCAACCCATGCTGGTCCTGAACATGGGTCACCGGCATGGTGAGAGGTAAGGTGCAAAGTGCCTCAGCCCTCTGCACCACCAGGCCAGCATCCAATTCTTTTAATTGCCAGTCAGAGGAGATGTCCATTCCTGAGGAGGAGGAGGTGGTGCTTCCAATTTTCCCAGGGTGCTACCCCGCCAACAGAACCCAGAGACTGATAAGAGACTCATAGAAGACAGCGAAGATGACAGCTGGAGTGCCATTGACTCCTATAAAGAGACAGTTTCTGTGATGTATGGTTTGCCAAAGGGAAGGCCAGAACCTGCAAAACATGAAGGAGAAGAAGTTTATCAGAAGGCTGTGTACTCGTATATGAAATTATTGTATTGTGTATTTGTAAAGTGTTGTATTATGCATTTGTACTTTCATCTATATGGTTGTATGTTTTATATGTTTTGTTATTGTACAAATGTCAGGCATGGCTGAGAAAGGGCAGTGCCCAGTCCACTACCTGGTTAAAAATTAAAACTTAAATGAAAAATGAAGGACCAGTAAAGTATGCAGCTGAACCAGGGGTTACCTGGGAACTTATAGACTGGGGTAACCTACAGAAAAATGATAAATGTGTACGTAGAGCCAGTATGTGAAAATGACGTGTGGCATACCAGTAAATGGTGGGTTGGAGGATGGAAGGCATTCATGGTACACACTAGAAAAAGGGGTGTTGTACCAAATGCATCCAAACCCCAAAACTAAAAAGCTAGATGCTCAGGTAATGGTACCTGATAGGTACCGGAAAAAGTTTATGGAGGCAACTCACTCTAGTACCTGTGGGAGGCACTTAGGAAGATGAGGGACACTGGCTAATTTGTTGCCAACTTTTACTGGACAGGAGTGTACAGACAGGATGCAGCCTACTGCAAGACCTGTTCTGTCTGTCAGTCTGTGTTGGTGACTGCCAGGTTGTCCCTGCAGAAAGTGTCCCACATAGAAAATGTGCCTGTACACTCACTAGGAGGGTGGAGATGGCACACCCAAGGGATAAAGCTAACTGGGAAAAGAATGGATTCCCTGGAAAATGAAGGGTAGCCCTCCTCCTGGGCTGAGTGATGCCTAAAGGAAAAACAATTCTCAACTAAGGTTGAAAGGCTGATACAAAAATGGAATGGCAATGGTCTGTGATACGGTATACTGAAACAAGTTAAAATAGCAAAGAAGTGCAAAGTAATGCACCTGGGAAACAAAACCCCAGCGGAAAAGTACACAATGGGGGAGGAAGGTACTAACAACAACAAAAATGGAAAGGGACCTGGGGTAGTCATATCAGACGACCTAAAGGTAAGCAAGCGATGTGAGAAGGCAGTAAGGTGGGCTGGGGGGATACTGGGATGCATAGGGAGAGGCATCACCGGTAGAAAACAAGAAGTTGTCATCCCTCTTTACAGACAGTTGGTGAGACCCCATGTGGAGTACTGCATGCAGTTCTGGAGACTCCTTCTCTGCTAGAACATAGACACAATGGAGGTAGTTCAGAGGAGGGCAACTAAAATGGTGCAGGGTCTGCACAAGAAATAATATGAAGATAGACTAAAGGAGCTTAATATGTATGCCCTAGAGGAAAGGAGGGAGAGGGAGGACATGATAGAAACTTTCAAGTACCTCAAGGGAATCAACAAAGTCCAAGAAGGTAGCATCTTTCAGATAACGAGGTGTGCAAGAACAAAGAGGGCACAATCTGAAGATGGGGGGACGCTCTGGGGCAACTTGAGGAAATATTTTTTCACGAAGAGGGTGGTGGACACACAGAACAGCCTTACTGAGGAGGTTGTGGGGACAAGAACAGTGGGAGAATTCTAGAATGCATGGGACAGACATGAAACAATTATGGTGCAGGGTAGGAGGAAGTAGGAAGTTGGTTAACTAGGACCTGCAGTTTATCCATTAGGTAGGGAGATGGTCAGACTGGGTGGGCCAAGTGGTCCTTATCTGCCGCCAAAGTCTATGTTTCTATTTTACCATTGCTTTCAAAATTTAACCCTAGAGTATGACGTTATGAATGAGTATATGTCAGTAAACTTTATTCTGAAAAGTAAAGCATTAAACACAAAAGGACCCTGGGTGGAGCTTCTGTAAAGGGTGGGTGGAAGCTCCATTCCTTCCAACTTATGGTAGGAAACTAGTATGCATGATGCTAAACTGATTCCCTCTTGAATAAGGTTGTGTGTGGAAGGGTTGTACCCTGACAGGGCAAAGACGAACTCTGCACTATGTTTTGTACTTCCAAAAAGTCTGCTGCAACAGCATTTTACTTGTCTTACTGCCCTTTTCTGTCCTTTATTTTCTCTGTTCTATAGGAAGGCCACCTGCAGACTCCTCCCCCCCCCATCTCTATACTATCTCCCTCTGTAAGTCATATTGTCCTTTGTAGTCTCTCCACAGTGCCACAAGCTCCTAACAGTGGCTCAGATAAGAGAAAAGTTAGCTAGCATAATGCCCAAATGCTGATATTTTATTATTAACCATGGGGAATTGATTTTGTTTTAAATAAAAATATTGGAGCCATATGTTCTCTGAGAGCATGCTGCTTTACAGCTCTGAAATGATAAAACATGATGGTTTGCTAGAGATTTGATAAATACTAGGAATTGTACGTGAATTTGCTATATAAATTCATGGGTTGTCATAATATAGCCATTTACTGTTTTAAACTGCAAAAGATCCTTGTCTCAGAAACACTGGTTGGGAACATTGCAAGCTGTTCCCCTCCAGGTTTCTATGTTAAGTTCCAAAAGGTGTGTTATTTTCCCTCTTCATGGAAAAATACATTTGGTGCTTTTTGTTTAAATCCTACAGCTCAGATTGAAGAAGTCTAATGTTTAAAACAGTGTTACTGGGTTGGGGTAGAAAAATTCCCTGTCTAAAACCATGCCTAAAATAAACAGCATACTGTTTTGTTTTATTTTTCCTTTTGGTTCCCCCCTCCTCCAAAGCTCTCATAAGGAAAAAGCTACAATAGGGTTCCTCACAATGAAAGGAATCCTTTAGTGTTACAGTTGATTTACTTTTGCTTCTGGTACTTTAATAAAATACCCGTAAGAGTGGAAAAAGGGGGCCTACCTGAAAGACTGAAACCACGGACTCCAAGTGGAGCCAGCAGCCCCTACTGACAGGGCTTACATCCTAAAAGTCAGCTATGACATGAGAGATGTAAGAAGAGTTAAAAGCTTCTTAAGGCTTGCTTTCTATTCATTTCTGTTTAAAAACCAGAGGAAAAAGTTTTGAAATATTTTATCTGTATTTTTACATGATCCCATATATTACTTTAAATCCTGAACCTTTTTGAGTGTGACAGTGATGATTTGAACTGTGTATTCTTTATTTTGTAAAAAGGGGGTGGTTCACATGGTACAATGGGTGGGTATATAACCCCATTGCTTGGGGTACTAGAGAGATCTGATGTTGAGATGAGCTTTGACTTGAGTAAGAGAGGACATGTAAGTCTTTCATGTCCACAAAACCAATTGATGGTGAAAGAAGCTCCTTGGGGAAGCAGTAACCAAGACAGAATATGAAGTCCTGCTAAGAAAACGTAAGCCTATATTGATGAATTGCTATTTCATTTTGTATTTTTTTAAATATTTTAGTTCATTATTTTTGTTCCTCATTTGTACAATAAAACCACACAGTCTGCGAGTTAAACTTTACATTTCTGAGTGCTGTCTGTTTATTTGTACCCTCTGACAGTGCCACAGGCCCTGCCACATTGCTGTTTCTCTTTCATTACAGTCATTGCATGTTGCCATGTGCACTGCAAACACTGCACTGTGTGAGAGTGTCAGGAGTATGTATACATGCTTTAGTTGATGTGTGGCATTAGGTGGGTGATCCATGGCACTGAAGGGGATTCCAGCAGCATTTAGTGTTAATGTCTAGGGAGGGAGGCTGGTATGGCTACTGGAAAGGTAGTCCAGCGAGAGGGAGGCTGATTGGCTGAATAGTCCGGTTGGTCTGGGGTGGTCATCCACATTAGGTTGGTTGGGTGGTAGGTTACTGGGGGTTTTCCAGCAATAGAGGGTGGTCTCAATGTGGAGAATAGGGTGAAGGCTAGTCCAGCTGGTGGTGAGGGGTTCAGCTGCAGAAGGGGTGAGATCTTGAGGATACTATCACTGGGAAAGGGAGCACCACCTATCTACTTGTAATTTGTTTTTAAACTGGGTCTTAGAGCTTTGGTTCCAAATTTCCTCTTGCAAGTGTTAAATGAATGGCCGCAGATGCCCAGTCTATTGATAGCCAACTCATGGCCTTCCGGCTCAGAGGAAGATGTGCTAACAACTGATCAAACAGGAAATGAACACTGGCACCAGGGAATTCTTTTAATCAAGGAGACCAAGTTAATCAGGGTGGGGTGGGGTGAGGAGAGAACATAACTTAGTGAAGACCAAAAAACCATTGACCACTGTTGCTGACAAATGCTGCCCCCCCTCAAAGACAGCAGCAAGCATGTGCCCTCTGCTGCTGCCCCTGTCTCAAACAAGTAGCCACTTGCTTTACATAAGTAGCTTTGTTGATATTGTATTAATGCAACTATACCTGTGTGGGATGTTGGACAGCTGCAGGTTGAGTAGAGGGTAAGTGCCACATGCACTGCTGCCCCAGTGTTGTGCCAAGTGCACTGCCAACACCATGCTGCCATGTGCACTGCAGAAACCACATTTTACCAAATGTACTGCCAACCCTGCACTGTACCACATGCACTGGTGACCACACAGTGTCATGTGCACTGCCGACCCCCCACAGTACAATGTGCACTTCTCCCACTCACTGCACTGCCATTGCTGTGCAGTGCCATGTGTACTGCCAACTGCGCCCTCTACTAGGTGCACTGAAAACATCACAGTACCACATTCACTGCCATCACTGTCTGTTGTCACATGCACTGCCATCTCTGTGTGGTTCCATGTACACAGCTTGATCCATGTTGTGCAGTGCCAACACTGTGCAGCTAACACCATTTCTACCATCTCTCTGTGCCACTAACACTGCCACTACAAAGTGTTAATGAATGACCCAAGGCCCCTGGTACATTGCTAGAACAACCCATGCCCTTCTCACTCAGAGGTAGATGTGCTACCAACTGAGCCACACTGACACATACCTTCTGCCTCTCTTACTGTACCATGCCCTGTGTACTACTGTCAACGCACTCTAAAATAGTTTCCCAAAAAGCTGCCAATTCCCTGCACAAGCCCAAACACCCATCATTTGCCAATTCTCTTCAACTTCATTTGAATGCATTCCTTCTTTGTACAGTTTTTTTCTTGTTGTTGTTGTTTTGCATATGTTTGTTTGTTTGTTTGTTTGTTTTGTTTAGTTTTTGTTGACCGGGTAAGTACACTAGACAAATCCTGCCTATTTTCAGGCACGATCCGGGAGAGGGGAATACAGATGAATGCCAATTGACCTTGAACCAGATTAAGCTGTTGGTGGTATTTTTAGTGAATGAGGGAAATTTGGCCAGGACACCGGGGAAATTCCCCTACTGGCTGCTGGTCGGCGGCTAGTCTGGGAGTCATCCTGATGTCACGCTGCAGTATGGCAGGCGTTGGAGGCATCGGGAGGTGATGGAAGTTGGAAGTGTGGTCTCTCAGGACAGCATGGCTTTGCAAAATGAAGAGCTGAATTTTCTTTACCTACTATAGAGCTGCAAAATCCGATTGTGGAGTTGTCTTCCTTGGATTCCGGCGCTGTTGGTCGGTAGTGCCTTGAGCGATTTACCTTATAGTTCCTTGTCTGCTTCACAAGTTTCTCTATCGGCCCGGCGAGGAAGAGGGGCGTACGGAGGAAAAGTACAAACTGAGCTAGCGGACCTTACTTCATGGGATATGGTTCCGGAAGGAGCGGTTTTCGGGGATGGACCAGGTACTTCCTCTATTGTGCGTCAGCAATTTGGCTTGCATGGAGACAGTCAGGCTGTGGGCTTTCAGGACTGGTCAGAAGAAGTGGCCTTGACGGAGGAGGATGGCGGAAATCGGGTTGGAGTCTGGACACGGTTTTCTTCTTGGACCTGCGTCTACGACTTTGCATGCCAGCGATAAAAGCCCGGGCAATGAGCTCAGGTACTGAAATACAGCATGTTACTGGGTTTCAAAGCAGTGCAGGAAGAGTTGGGAGGGTATCTCGGCTTTCTCTAAGCCTAGTACCTCCACAGCTGTTTATGTACTAAACCACATTCTACTGACTCTGCTATACAGGAGCATACTCAAAAACCCCCATGTCTGAACTCTTTAAGAACAAATTGGAACAAGCACCTCGAAGGAATGCCATAAGGATCAGATATAAAGGGGTTTACAGTTCATCCAGATAGATATTTTGTTTTCAAAACTTTGTTGAAAGGGTCTATGGGTTTCATGGCTAAGGACATATATGCTCTCATTCATATATCTGGGGAGGACTCTTTTGATGTTAGTTTTCAGGCTAGTTCTCATATGGAACGTTTTGGGAAAAATACTCTGTGTGCAAAAATACACCCCTATGGTCCCCCTTTCTTTGCAGTACCCCTTTCTAAACCTCTTGTCGTTTGTAACCATAATGTTTAGGAATGAAGGCGTTCATGTTAGTGATATTTACCACTGGCTTCAGTCCAAATGTGACGTTTTGGGATCACCTGAGGCCCTCCTGGATGTGGAAGGCATTTGGACAGAGGCTGGAGTTTAAGGTTAAACTTTTCAAGTTAATTCGGACATTGTACACTTGCCTAATAGTTTTTTTTTGGGGAAGGATAGGGTGTTTGTTTCTATGCTGGTCAGCCCGAGCTTGTTATAAATGTGGGACCGCACTCATATTAGTAGTGTGTGTGATGTTCTAAATGTCCTTATGTGGTGGTTTGTCACTCTATTGATAAATGTATTAATATTTTTAGATGTAACCTTTGTGATGAGAAAGGACATACGTTTCATCAATGTCCTTGGGCACGACATAATTGCTCAGAAGGTCTTGATCAGGATGGTTTGTTGCAAGGCTCATTCAACCAATAAGGGATTTTGTGAACCTACTGCTATTCCTACTACTCCTTCTACTCCTCCTACTATTCCTCCTGCCGTGCCTTCCTCGGCTCCCATAGATTCCCTTGGTGAAGGGTTGGGTCTTTCTGATGGACTTCAGGCTTCGGATTGTAACACCAGGCCCAAAACCTCCACCTGTTAGGTAAGCAACCACCTACTTTACTTATGCCTCCACCTTTGAACTAGTGAAGAACCGACGTCTCACAAGGGCTTCCTTAAAACAAACTCCTCTACTCCTCTCCCTACTGAGAATTTTTTTTCCCTTTGCAAGATGATGTCCGGATTCAGATCTTGACTCTGATGCTTCCTATATTTCAGAGCTTATTACTGATGATGAAGACAGTAAAGCGCCTGAATTGGCCAAAGAAAAAAGGAAAAAAGGCAAAACGAAAAGTTAGCCAACAAAAATAGTATTTTAGACCTGCTTTATGTCCACATTAAAACTTGCTACATATAATGTCTGTGCTTGAAAGCCTTTAGAAAACACCTACCTATTTTTTGTATTTGAAATCTCTGAAACTGGACATCATCTTTTGCAAGAAACTAGGCTTTCTTCACTTGGGAAACTACACAATTGAAAGGTAAATGGACTATGGGGCTCTCCTTTGGACCTTCGGACCAGATGTAGCTGATGGTCTTGGAATATTGTTTTGTAGTTCTATATTTAAGATTACTAGAGTGGTTGATGTCCACCGGTAGAATTTTGATTTTGGATTGTTCCTTTCACTCTTATTGCTTTGCTAATTAATATTTATGGTTCCCAATCTAAGACTGGTCGTATTGACTTATTTGATGCAATTAAGCCTTTTCTATTTACTAAAAAGCATATTATTTGGGGGTGATTTAATTGCTCCATAGATTTAAAATTTACAAACCTTACTGGCAAAAAATTTATTGTGATTCCAATGTACTTTTCACATAGTAAAGGATGCAAATCTTAAGGGCGTCTATAGAAGTATGCATGCACAGGCGGTGAGACCTACCATCGTCATACTTTTCTACACGGATATGGTCTTTATCTCTCGTTACTTGTATCCTGTTGACTGCTTCGTTATACCTACGGAATTTTCAGATCACTTTATTTTACTTTGCACCCTTTCTTTGACTAATCTACCCCGATATTTCATTCCCTGATCAATCGATGGAGACTTAATGTTTCCTTTTGAGTAAACTGGATTATTTTTCTAAATTAGAAATTTTTTTCAGCTAAATACTCTACATTGGATTTTTCCTCTCCTTTTGAATGGTGGCTGCAGGTCAAAACAGAAATACGAGCATTATTTCAGGGTTGAGGTAAGGGACAAGTAGTTTCTGATTATCGAAATATTTACTTCTCAGGAATCAATTCTATAAGTTAATGTCTATGCACCTGGTACCGAGTCGCTTATGCTTCTCAAATCTCTGACCTTAAAGAACAAATGAGAAAATTTCAATATAACAGAGCTTATTCCCTGGATTTAGAATTTCGGTTCGGAACGAAAAAATATCCAGCATCTGATCCCTATCAAGCTTGTAAATTGCGTTTAGCTGACACTTTTATGACGGGATTGTGTGACTCAAATAATACTCTATTTACTACAGATTTAGATATGTTGGCCTTAGTACAGCGTTATTTATTGGATTATTTTTCATGTTCCTTTACATCTGCTTTGGATTCTTTCCCAATACAAAAGTTAGGTGTTTAACCTGCGATTCCGGACAGTTTGTTACAGCTATTGACAGACCCTATCTCCTCGCAGGAAGTTATTGACGTTATTAAACAACTCAATTCAGGATCCTCTCCGGGACTTGATGGTATACCCAACGAATTTTATAAATCTTGTATTTCTTATATGGGATTTTTTCTACCTTTAGTTTATAATTCCTTTTTGTTTTCAGGTGAGCCTTGTAAAGAATTCTCCATTTCTTTGCTGAAGTTTATCTACAAAAGGATAGGTCTTTTAACAAATTGGAGACCTATAAGTTTACTGAATAGTGACTATAAAATTTTAGCTAAAATCTTAAATGTCCGTTTGGAAAAAGTGGCTAGAATTTTAATACACCCTACACAAACATGTGCCATTTCACAAAGGAAAATACAGCACAATCTTTTTCTGATTCGGGATTTATTTGCCAGTAAGGTTACTTTTCAAAACTCTGAAATTGTGGTTGCATTAGATCAAACAAAGGCATTTGATGCGGTTTGTCATTCATATCTTTATTTTATTTTGCGACAATATGGGATTCCAAACACGTTTGTGCACTGGATTAGTAAATTATATAATCAGGCGGTTACCATTCCCATAGTGAATAGCTTCTTTGGTACTGAAGTTTCACTTTCTAAGGGAGTTAGGCAGGGCTGTCCTCTTAGTCCCCTTTTATATACCTTCGTATTGGATCCTGTCATTAGACGTATAGTTTTGGAGGACAATATTATTGGTATCTCCCTTCTCCTCATTGGTGCCCATTA
This sequence comes from Neoceratodus forsteri, assembly GCA_016271365.2. Classification (NCBI taxonomy): domain Eukaryota; kingdom Metazoa; phylum Chordata; order Ceratodontiformes; family Ceratodontidae; genus Neoceratodus; species Neoceratodus forsteri. The sequence goes on from CM057452.1 coordinate 390,527,039, forward strand.
AAATTACGTGCTTTTGCAGATGATGTCACTCTATTATTAGCTGATTCAAGGTCCTGCAATTAGCATTGATATTTTTATGTTTTTGGACAATATTCAGGAGCCTCAATAAATGTGTATAAGAGTTTTGTATTACCATTAGGTCCTATCCTTCCTAATCTATCATCTTGTTATAATATTCCTTTATTAACTTCACCTCAGAAGATTTTAGGGATTTGGTTTGGGATGGAGGATATGGCACTTTTTAACTGGGATAAACTGTTATTGAATGGTGAGTTGAAAGTAAATCAATGGAAACATTGGCATTTTGGGAAGCAGAAGAGAGTTTTGATTATTAAAAAATTTCTTTTACCACTTTTTATTTATGTTAGTCACCTTTTTCCACCTCCACTTAATTGTGAGACTAGACTGTATAGCATTTTTTTTCAAATGCTTTGGGGAAATAGACTCAATCCAGTCAAGAGGGACTTTACCTACCTTAGCAGAAATAAAGGAGGATTAAATATGATTAATCCTGTAGTTTTTTTCCACTCCATTTTTTTCTTTTCTTCTTCTTTTTCTTATCTTTGGAATGATGTAGGTTTACCATGGTATTTTTGGACACGCTCCATATGGCATAAATATTTTTTTAAATGGTCCCTCTTTCCCCCTAGAGTTTTAGATTCTGATAACCTTCCAACTTATGGTATACCTACCTTTAAAAAACTTTATCAGTGGAAAATCTCCTTGCGTCAACTGCTTTCTTTTAACAGGAAAGCTTTTTATAACTATATTGTGTATGACTTGTTAAAAGTTATTCTGATTTTTCCTGATTGTTCCCCATCTGGTATGCAACATGCCTTAAATAAATTAACAGATTTTAGAATTCCAGTTAAAATTTGGGATGTGATATGGATGGCCACACATGGAAGGTTGGGAGTCAGGGGGAACTTAAAATATAAACCAATGAGTGATAGGTATTGTCTACGACCTGGTTGTACTAATGTTGAGGAAAGTCAAAAACATTTTTTTTTAGAGTGTCCGCACAGCCAGGATTTCTGGTCTTTTGCAGCACTATACTGGCACATGCCTCATTTAAGCTGTTTAACTTATTGTACTCTTGTTCTAGGAGAATACTCAGGAGTTTGGGGTACTTATCATAGAAGCACTTTGAATGTGTTTTTTGCTTTTTTGCAATTTTTTTTATGGCAAGCACGTTGTCACTTTGTTTTACTGACAACAGTATACATCTCATTCTATGATTATTTTTATATTGAATCAGAGTTGAAAGCACTTAAAACCAGAGATGGACTGAAATTTCCAAGACTTAAAGTTGTTAACTTCTGGAAGAATTTTGTGTTTATTAAGTGAACTGTTTCTTTGTATAACTTCTTTTGATGTTATTTCATTTTGCTTTTATATCTTTCTGATGGCACTGTTTTTTCTGTGATGGTTATGTTATTTTGTTCAATAAAAATTCCCCTACTCTTTACGATAAGTGCCATGGGATCTTTAACATCTACCTGAACTACCACCAATCCAGGCAGATGGGACCTCGGTTTAACGTCTCATCCGAAAGATGGCACCTCAGAAGTGCAGCACCCCTCTCATGCTGCACTACAGTGTCACTATTAGGATATTAACCCAAGTGCCAGATGTGGGAACTGAGCCCACAGCCCTCTGATCTCTCAGCCTCAGAGGCGAGTGTGCTACCTGCCGAGCCACTGACACTGACATATGTTACAGTTGTGTCATCTCCAGTTTCTTTTGTGGTACCCTTCACACTTGTGCTTTTTTTGCAAGCACCATACTGCATGCTGACACACTGCATGCTGCAGGATAAGCCACACACTAGTCCATCTTACTGAATTTATACATTTTTTTCCAGATTGTATCAGGTTGAGGATCTGCCATAGTTTCTTGCACTTCTGTGCTAATTTCAGCAGCTCTGTGCTGGGAAGGGAGGTGAAACTCTTCAGTAGAAGCTCAGGGATGGGGAGCAGCCATGGGGGGGCAGTCCTCAGTGTTGATCACTGCTGCATCCTTCTTTACAGTATTGTAGTATGTAACCTTCCCCATCAGTTTAGTTTTGTTCCTAAAGAACTATAGATCCTTTATGACCCCATGGCTATTCTTCTTCCACAAGTTATGACTAGATATCACCTTGATACCCCAATCAATCCTAGACTCCCCAGGACCCAGGTAAGAGATCTATTATCTATGCAAGGTAGGTAAGCCATAATGGTGCAGTCACATATGTGCCTTGTCTGTTCCTGAACCCTTTGCATAGCCTATCTTTGTGTTGCCGGTCCCTGTTACATAGAAGGGGGAATGTCAGTCTTCAGGAGGGCTACAGGAAAGGTCAGTGAGTGTGACAGCATGCAGGGAGTATGGTGTTGTTATGTGTTATATCATGCATGGGGCTATGGCGTTGATCGATGTGACAAATAGAATGTGTGTATTGATTGGTGGTGTGACAGTATGCATACGGTACAAGGTCAGCTGATGGACATGATAGCATGCATAGGGGTCTGGGTTAATGAAATGTGACATTGTGCATGGGGTTGGGTAGTGTGACGGGGTGTGGGGTTCAGTGTGACAGAGTGCATGGAGTTATGTGGTCAGTGGTTGTGATAGTAAGCATGGGCGTGTGGAGTTGGTCTGTGGTTGTGGAAGCACGTGTGGGGTATATGGTCATCGGTGTGTGTCACAGCATAAGCACCCAAGTGACCAGATGGCTCAAAACACACTAAAGACTGGAGTCAAAAAATGTTTTACTTACAGTTCAGGAGAATTCAGCTTCCCAGTCACTGCTCAGTCAAAAACAAGGAGTCTCGTTGCTCAAGTTAAAATCCATCTTATTGGTAATCCATAGAACCAGCTAGCACCATCAACCGAAGTTGAAATAGCTGCCCTTCCCAAAAGTAAAACATTTTTGTGCCTCTTGCACTTTTTCAAGACTAAGGGTATGGCTGTATAGTGTCACCTTTTATAGTGCCTTGTCTTAAAGCCACAGTGCACTAAAACAGCTTATTTTCTGAATCATGCATAAATCACCAGCCTACCCATAAAAACTGCATATGTGCAATATAATAAATAGTCACCAGGCATAATAAATGTCAATGAATGCATATCTACAATAAAAAAAAAATTGCTAAAACAAACACATAAACAAAGAGAGACGGGGGGGGTTACAATCTCTTCTTCCTCTTCTTTTTCTCTCATATAAAAAGATAAACTTATGATGATTCTACATATATATATGTATATATATATATATACTGTATATATACATGTTATAGATAAACCACTCTGAGGTGTGCAGTCATGCTCTGATACTACGCACACCTTGGTGTGTGTCAACCACCAAGGCATGCATATATCAGAGCGTGACTGCACACCTCAGAGTGGTTTAGCTATCTTATAAAATGTCAAAATTGTTTTGGAAGGGGTTAAATGTGCAGGTGTGCGGTTGCGCTTTGATATAAGAACACTGGATTTGTAATTGTATCTGTTGCCCATTTTAAATATATATATATATATATATATCACTATTATATTATAAAGATCAACATGCAGGGAAAGGTAAAGGGAGAGGGGTAAAAGGAGGAAAGAGAGAGGGTAAAGAGGAAAACACTAACAACAACAACTTATCATTTTAGATGATCAACTAAAAAGATTAATTAAACATAGGATAAACATCTCATGTTACAATTCATAGCATATTTTCAGCAATTCAATATTTCAATAAATGCCTCTAACTGTAAACTCAATTAATCATTCAGAAATGGGGAGAGCTGAAAGTATTCATTTAGTCCTGGTGGGAAATATGATCTGAGTTTATATTGCCAGAATGTTTTTCTCTGAAGTAATCTATTGTCTAAATGTCCACATCTGACATTTTCATATAGTCTTTCAATCATCTGAAACTGAAATTCATGGTCCCTACCACATGAGCAAGTGTGCTGAGATAAAGCACTCACATAGTCCCCTCTAGAAATACTCCTTACATACTGACGAATCCTATCCTTGAACTTGTGTCTGATCTTGCCTATATAGAACGATAAACATTTCTTGCATGTGGCCAAATATATGGAATTAACAGTATTACATGTAGCAAAATCAGGAATATCATAAATGGCATTTGTGGCAGGATCATTAAATTGTTTTCTACCAAAATGTATTTACAAAAACTGCTATGTCCACAGTAAAAAGTTACCAGAGGTAGATTTTTCCCTAGTCATATATTTATTTCTAAAGAGAAAATCCCAATAAGTGCTATGCACCAAAAGATCCCCTAAATTTGTGCCTATGTTATATACTATTCGAGGTGTATTTTTAGCCACCTGTTCAAGTTTCTTGTCTGTACCCAAAATGTGCCAATTACACAATATGATGTCTCTGACCAAGTACAACAGTGGAGAAAATGTGGTGATAAAGTCCATTGTACATCTGTTAAAATGCTCATTTCTCCTCTTTACACTTCATGTCAATAAGCTTTCCCTATTCATAGAATCTACTTTTTTCTTTGCCTGTTCCACCTGATTTGAGTCATTGCCTCTTGCTGCAAATCTGTCCATAAGATGTGCTGCATGACTGTGATACGTAAGATCTTCTGCACAGTTACGCTTAGTTCTCATGAATTGTCCATTTGGAATGTTATTAATAACATTTGATGAATAACAGCTTTGGTAGTGTAATATTGAATTCTTGCTCATTTCTTTCCTGTATTATTGTGTGATAATGTCATTATTTGTCCCTTTTGATATTGTTAAATCCAGAAAGTTAACACTACATAAATTGCAATTAACTTCAAATTTCAAGTTCTTATATGTCCCTTCAAGGTAGGCAATAAATTGCTGCAGTTTTTCTAGTGAGCCCTTCCATATAAAAAAGACATTGTCTATTAACCATTTGTAAAGGTCAATTTTATTTAGAAATGGGTTGATGTCACTATAAATATATTCCTCCTTCCTCTTTGCCATGTAGATACAGTAATTGCATAATTGGGGGCCATTGCTGTTTCATTTATTTGCAAGTACATTTGGTTCTTCAACATGAATACATTGCATTTAAGGATCTTTTCAGTTAAAGATATCAAGAATTCCATGAATTGCTGTGTATAATCCAACCTATTAACATCTGTCTCATGGCCTTTAGCCCAGCTGCATGTGGTATATTAGTATATAGTGCTCTAACGTCCATACTGAATAAGAACCAGTCCAATTGAATTTCTACATCTTTCAGAATGTTTAACAAATCTGTGATGTCTTTGATTCATCTTGTTTTTTAGTTTGTTTTTTGCCACATGATCCCAGAGCTCAGCCCCTTCTGCTTTCAGTCCCCACCAATCCCTCTGGACTTACTGGCATGGTCGGCGATGATCCCAGGCTTGCTCCCACTGGGAGCAGCCATAGGCCAAACTCAGAACCCATGGACCTAAGTTGGGAATTCCAGTGGGTATCCCCACAGGAGGAACCCCCTGGCTTGCCCTCCAGGGTGGTGCCATGGTACCGGGTGGCCAGTGGACACATGTTTACCCCATCACCAGGCAGAGCTGATGGGAATGGTTGGGCTGCAGTGGGAGGCATCATAAAGGGCAGCGGCAGGAACTTTTGCATGAGCAAGGATCCCCGGGGCAGAGATGTGCAGTAATGACCAGCATCAGCCCCACCCACCCAAGATGATAGCACCAGCTGCAGAAGTACTCCCAGCCTCTACCATGGGTCCAGAAAGCACCAGACACTCTACCTCCTCCCCCGGAGAAGGAGAGCAGTCTCCAGGACACTCAGTCCTTCTCACCCCAGTCAGCTCTCCATCTCCTGAGTCTGTTCTTGAAACTGGAATCTCAGCACAGCAAGAAGATGCCTTGCTGCTACGGCAGCAGGCTGGCTTTCATTTATCTTGTTAAGTGATCATGTAAAATGATATGTTGTTGTTGTTAATGTTTTCCTCTTTACCAGCTTTCTTTCCTCCTCCCTCCCTCTCCCTTTACCTTTCCCTTCTTTTGATCTTTATAATATAAAATAATTATACATATATGTATACAGTACATATAAAAAAAAATCATCATAAGTTTAGCCTTTTACATGAGAGAAAAAGAACAGAAAGAAGAGATTGTAACCCCTCCCCCACCCCTTCCCATACACCCCTTCCCGCCCCCACCTTGTCTCTCTTTGTTTATATTTTTGTTTTGGCAATTTTCTTTTAGTTGTAGATATCCATTCACTGTTATTATTCCTGGTGATTATTTATTGTATTGCACATATGCACTTTTTATGGGTAGGCTGGTGATTTATGCATGATTCAGAAAATAAGCTGTTTCAGTACACTGTGGTTTTAAGACATGGCACTGCAAAAGGAGACACTATACAGCCATACCCCTAGTCTTGAAAAAGCACAAGAGGCACAAAAATGTTTGACTTTTGGGAGGGGTGTCTTTTTCAACTTTGGTTGATTGTGCTAGCAAATTTTATGGATTACCAAAAAAAAATGGATTTTATCTTGAGCAATGAGACTCCTTGTTTTTGACTGAACAGTGACTGGGAAGCCAAATTCTGCTGAACTGTGTGTCACAGCATGCATGGGGAAAATTGTAAGTGAGTGTAACAGAATATATGTGGTAATGAGGTGTGACAGTGTGATTGAGGTTATGGGGACTCTTGGTGTATGGTGCTGTGAGGTGCAACACTGTGCATATGATATTGGGTCGATGGATATGAGAGTGCATGTGTAGTTGGTCATAGCTAGGTGCTACATCATGCATGGAGTATGAGGTTGGTCGGAGGATATGACAGCATGCATGAGGTCCATGGGTGTGACAGTGTGCATGGTAGTATAGGATCATGAAGTGCGACAATGTACATGGCATTATGGGGTCTGTTATTATGACAACCTACATGGGATATGGGGTTGGTGAGAGTGACAGCATTTAGGTGCATGGAGTTGTGACGTGTGTCAGCATGCATGGTGGTACTGGGTCAATGACTGTGACACAAGTGTATGGGGTCAATGGGTGTGATAACTGGCATATGGCTATGTGGGTGGTGGTTCTGACAGTGTGAATGGTAGTATGGGGTTGGCTGATGTATGTGGCTCTGTGCATGGTGGGTCTGGGTTAATGAGGAGTGACAGGTTGCATGGGATATGGGGTCAGTGGCTGTCACAGCATGCATGGGGTAGGGGGCTGTTATGAGGGCATACTGTACACAAGTTATGAGGTCAGTTAATCAACAAAACACTTGCAGCAGAATACAGATCCACATTAGCTGTGGCATTCAGCATCCTGAGCCCCCCAATGGCTGCTTTAGGAGATGCACCCTCCACCTATTATAGCCATAGGCTGTTATGCCCCCTTCAAAGAAATGAGAGGCAAACTGAGGGACTGCCCCCTCCCAAAGGTCTCATTCCTCAACAGCCCCCCCCCGATCATTATTGGGCACAATGCATCCAGAGAGAGAGACAGACATGCAGATATTAAAATGCATACAGCATAAACATGGGCTATATAAAAGCTAATGGATGGTCTTCAGATAACAACCATGCTGCAAACACTTCTTGTGGTTACCATTACAACAGTAAACCTCTCGCCCTTCACTCTCAAGGTTTACAATGTCATGACAACCTCTCAATGTGACTATATTGTGGTTATTACCTAAAGACCATCCATTATCCTGTATAGTATCTGTCACCTCACTTATCCTTGATAACTGATAATAACACATAGCGGCAGTAGCTTACATAATGCAATCACAGAATAAAGCAAAAATATTTGTATTTTTATTTATTTCTTATTCGGAAAGTGCCTATGAGTCAAAGACTCATTTACAAAGGTCCCACATCACATTTAGTTGGATAATATAACAGTATAACATAATTCACATAGACTTGTTACAGCTAATAATGTAACTGGCTAATAGTCATACCATGAGGAAAAACAGTAAGGCTAGATTAAGCCAGTTTAGAAAGAAAGGCCCAGAAAGAGCTGGGTAGGTGGAGGCAAGAGAGTGGGAGAAGAAGGAGGAGTGCAGGCCAGGGCCATTGTCAGGGAAGGGCATGGGGGTTTAGTGACAGGTGAATGGGGTGGAGACCTGGAGATGGTCTCTGAGTAAGGTTTGAAGGGGCCAATTATGATTACATTGGCAAGTGTACTGGGAAGGCAGTTCAGCAGGGAAGGAGCCATGTGGCTGAAAGATCTTTGGAGTTGGGAGGTTCGACACCTAGGGACCAAGAAAAGAAGTTTGCCTGAGCTACGGGTGGATCTATGAGCAAGGGCCAGCTGGATAATAGGGGAGAGGCCAGTGGGAACATGACCCAGAGCATTCTTTTGGTCATTAGGCATGTGTGGAACTCTATCCTACTATCAAGATTCAGCCAGTGGGTGTATAGAGAGCAAGTGTGTGTGAGGTGACCACAGCTGAGGACAAGATGGCAGGCTTTGTTCAGGGAGAGCTGGAGTCTATCTAGGGCTGATGTGTTAGTAGATCCATAAATAAGTATGCCATAGTCAAGGAGAGACAGGACAGAGGACAAGACAGTGAGCCAAAGAACTTCTGAGGTAAGAAAGTGTTTGAGGCGATAGAGGATTCCAAGGTGAACATTGAAGGAGTGGACAGGAGATGGATGTGCTGGTGGAATTTTAGGGCAGGGTCAAGAGTTATGCCCAGGTATTTAAAGGTTTCCACTTCCTCTAGGGGGTGCCATTGGAGGTAAGGATTTGAGGGAAGAGTGCCTTCCGGGAGTTCAGCTGATGAGAGAAGTACATGACTTTAGTCTTCTTGTAATTTAGTGTGAGACACTGTGTAGAGAACCATACTTCGGCATCAGAGAAGGAGGACTGGAGCAAATTGTGTAGTAGGGTGGGGACAGGATTGGAGGAAAACAGGACAGCATCATCTGCATACAATAGTAGGTTGCCAGAGCAGGATGAGGGGAGGGAGTTAAGGAAGAAACTGAAGAGTAGAGGACCAAGGATGGACCCCTGGGGAACACCAGAATGGACTGGTAGTCTGCTAAAGAGGGTGGTGACAATTTTGACCTGTTAGTAGCTATCCGACCGGTAGTTCATAAATCAGCCAAGGGCGTCCAGGGAGAAGCCAGTGTTGGAGAATGTGTTAAGTAAGATGGAGTGGTTGACAGTGTCAAATGCCTTAGAGAACTCGACAAAGATCGCACCTGTGACGTGCCCTCTGTCTAAAGTGGAGTGTACATGTGTGGTAAATTCCAGGAGGGCTGTTGTGGTACTGTGCTCTTTGTGAAAGCCATGTTGCTGTTTACAGAGTAGGTCATGTTTGTTGAGGTGTTCGGTGAGTTGGTCGGAGACAATACATTTAAGCACGTTCGATAAGGGGGGATAGAGATGGGGCAATAATTGTTTGTGGCAGTACGGTCACCGCTTTTAAATATGGGGGTGATGGAGGCAGATTTCCACCAGGAGGGGGAACTTCCCTTGCCATAGTGAGTGGTTGAGAATGTGGATGAGGGGGTGGAGTACCTCATCAAGAGTGAGCCAGAGGAGTCTAGGGTCCAGAGTGTCACTACTGTAGTAGGAGTGTCTTAGGGCTTTTACTAGATAAGGCTTGGCTGCCACAGGGGTGATACAACGAAGGTGGAGGTGAAAGAGGAGGGGGTGAGGGAGTCACAGAGGAGTGGGTGGGGGGTCAAAGAAGTTGGGAGGGAGGATCTGGCTTAGATTAGAGAAGGCATGATTAAAGGCTGAAGCAATATGGGTGGGGTCTGTGGTCAGGCATCCGTTGACCTCTATCAGACTGGGGGGGTTATGGTTCTTGCCAAGGATGTTTTTATAATTATTCCAGAACTTGCGCCCCCAGCCCCAGGATGAGGCTAGGGTGGATTTGTAATATTCAGCTTTTGCTTGGTGAAGTGTCCATGTGCATTCATTTTGGGCCTCACTGTACCTTTGCCAGTCAGATGGCAGGCAGGTCTCATTGGAGAGGTGCCATAACGAGTCTTGCATTCACATCGGGGCCTGTAGGTGGGTATTGAGCCAAGGTGCAGGGTTTCTTTTGACCACCCATTTAGTAGGTGGGGCAAAGGAGTCACAGATTGCATTGAAGGTATGTGCAAAAAGGTTGAGGGCTTGGTCGGGATCGAGGGTATTCATTAAGAGGGACCAGTCCCAAGAACAGAGGTGTGATTTTAGAAAGGCAAGTTTACTGAGTCCAAGTTTACGTTGTTGTACTATTTTAGGGTTTTTGGGGGGGCTTTGCACGACCAGTAGCAGAAGACAGGGGAGTGGTCACTAAGTGTGTTAGGGAGTACAGTGGCGCTAGTGATCTTGTGGGGGGGGCGGTTGGTGAAGACAAGATCCAGTAAGGAGGAGGATCCAGTGCGTGGGTTCAGGCATGTAGAGGAGTGGACTACTTGAATAAGGTCTTGGGCAGTTGCAGTGTCGATGAAAGGGGTGGTTTTCTTAGCCAGCCAATTGATATTGAAGTCCCCTAATGCTATTAATTCATTGTTTGATGGGAGGGTGGTGAGGTAGGACAAGACAGAGGAAAGCAGTGTGCTGGTTCCTGGGAAGAATGTAGACTGCCATGATGAGAAGAGGGGTTCAGGTGCATCCTAGAGAAATTTTGAGTGTGAGGACTTGAGGTCCAGGGACCAGTGGAGGGGGTGGGAGTAATTGACCATGTAGTGTGTCCTTAATGTAAACGGTGCAGCCACATACACCCTTTTTCCCTGCTGGTTAGCTCTGTAGAGGTTGTACTTAGAGATAGTTATAGAGGAGTCTGGAGTGTGAGGGGAGAGCCAGGTTTCACCCACGGTGATGATGTTGGGGTGATGTTGAAGGACCCATCCCTGGAAGGTATCCCATTTTTTCAATAGGCTATATACATTGATGGTGGCAATGAGTAGGCCAGGGGCCTGGTTTTGTCCAGGTGCAGAGGTTGCCTGGGTTAGGGTGTATATTGCCAATCATAAAGAGGAGAAGGAGGAGGGATCTGAGGAGGGAGTTCCAGGCTAACTTTTGAGATAGTGGGATTTGCGTAGGATGGACCTCTGGGTGTCTGAACATGTTGGGATGGGGAGGGTAAATGTGCGAGGGGAAGCCAGAGAGGGAGAGGGTGGGGAGGGGTTTTGGGACCTGGGTATCCTTAGGGGTGGGAGGAGATAGCTGAGAGGGGAACATTTGGTGTGGCTGGGGCAGTGGCTGCTGCCTATTGCAGGGAAAGGAGGCAGGAAAGTGGCCACATCCGGGGGGGGGTGATGGTATCAGAACATAAGGGTTACTAGGTGTAAGAAGACTTAACTGGTTAGTGGGGAGAATATCAGGGGGATCAGGCAGGGATGCTGGCTTTTGTCATGGAAATAGGGAGGTAGATGTTCTGGGCAAGAGGAGTAGGGGAAGGAGAGCACCAGGAGTAGCAGAGTTAATTGTAGAAAAGACATTTCAAAGAATAGGAAGGAGGAGAAGGAAGTATGGGGAAAGAGTCCTGTAGGAGGAGACAAGTAGGCAGAGATACTTCTAGTGGAGAACTGGTATAGCTTGCAGGTGGAAAATCAGGCTGATTGTTTCACGCAGCCTCAAGCAATCCTATAAAGTGGTGTGACGACTAAGGGTGGTGGTGGGGGTGGTGGGAAGCCAACGCGGTAGTGTCGGTGAGGTCAACTAAGTTTGTGCTGTGCTGCGACTTTGGCTTCAGCGATGCAGCCAGGCGTTGCGATCTTTCAGATGCCGTACTGTGTGACTGTTTTCGGGGGTGGGGGGGAGTGACGATTCTGTAGCTCTCACGACCTCTGGTGGCCTCAAGCAGGCATCAGATATGAAAGAGCAGCGAGAGAGTGGTGAGTTTTAAACAGCAGGAGAAAAGTGAGGGGTAGAAAAAAAAACTATGCTGCTAACAGAGCTAATTAGGTTCCCTGTGGTTGCTAGCTTAGCAGATTTCCACACACAATACTTAAAGGGGCACAAAATAATTAACGCAGGATAGATTAAGTGAGTTACAGGCAGTAGCAGTTCTTGGTTCATAAATAAATGTAGCTGTGCACTTAACAAAGGGAAATGCCTAACTCAGACTCTGGGTCACTAAACAGAATGAATTGAATTGAATTAAAGGCAGTATGATTTCTTTAGGCACTGAAATTATCCTGGAATTGCAGGTAGTGTATCAGTTCAATGGAAACGTGCAAGAAATAAGTCTATCTCTGTTTGTACGATGACACAAAATACAAATGCTGACAGTTTGAATCTGAAAAGAAAAAAGGCGCCAAACTAAGTTTGTGCTGTGCTGTAACTTTGGCTTCGGGATGCAGCCAGGGGTTGCGGTCTTTCAGATGCCATACCTGTGTGACTGTTTACAGGAGGGGTGGGGGACAGCAACAGTTCTGTAGCCCTCACGACCTCCAGTGTTCTCGAGCAGGCATCAGCTGTGCGACTGTTTTCGGGGGGTGGGTGAGAGCAACAATTCTGTAGCCCTCACAACCTCTGGTGGCCTCGAGCAAGTTTTTATTAAATGCATGCAAGCCATTCTCTTTTTTTTTTTTTTTGCAGTGAAACAATTGTATTACTAATTTCTAACTATTCGCAAAGCACAGGCATCACAGAGTTGAGCGTGGCACATACAGTGTGTTTGCCATCCTCAACATGGCACCGTGCTCAATGTACTAAAGCTAGGCACCACTGAGGGGCATTGCCATTCTAGTGTTTCTTATGAGTTCTGTGAGTAAAAGGCTCCTCTGTGGCAGCTCAGATCATCTCACTGCATGCTCAACAGGGAGATTATTGCTGGGTGAATGCTCTTGAGGGAACCTCTGCAGTCATCCTTGCCTTCCTCACAGCATCTTAAGATGCCTAGTGTATACGTAAGAATCTCCTCCTCGCTAACAACACACCTCTGCACCTAAGCCTAGAGTAAGAAGGCACTAGATGGAAATGGGACCCAATTAAAAAAAAGTAAAGCCCTCTTACTGGAATTATGTTCCAATGTGGCTATATGCTGCTCCCCAAGTACTCATGGTGAACAGAGGGTCAATCAGAAAAGACAGCTAGAAATGGAAAAAGTGGCATTTGATTAGTAGGGTCTAATGTAGTCCTCCAGGGGCCCCACATCTAAATGATTATACAGACCAACAGATGGGCAGCAGGTACCTATGCAGAACTTACCCGCTACCAGACTACTTGTCCTCATGTGCAGCATTAACCCTTTCACTGCCAGGGAAATTTTACACTCCTGTGCCAGGCAATTTTTGTTACGTTTACACAGTGGTTAAATTGGAAATGCTTGGGAGGTGGAACTCTAATTCCTACATTTGCTGGAGGTGGAACTGTCATCCCTAGGAGGTGGAACTCTCCACTAGTACTCAATGGACAAAGGTGTCAGAAGAGCTGGAAATGAGTTCCTGAATCCTTGCCCAATTTAACCCATGATTTTACACTAGATTATGTAACATTAAAATTTTCATACTTTCCCTTCAAGGAAAAGTATGAAAACCATGAATATTTTTTTTATTGGCAGATTATGACCTTTTTATAGGTAGTAATGTTTAGTCAATATCTGGTCATGTTACCATGATACACTGCCTGAAATGTAAACAATATGCTATTTCTGCTCAAAAAATGTTGCAGAAAAGACCCCATAAAATGTATTATTTAACTGCAAATTATAGAAAACTATATGTTGCTGAATTTCTGTACACCTGTACTATATTTTTTACCAATTATTTTACCAGGTGAGATGCACCAAGCTGAAAGCTTGTTTGCAGGTACAACCTGGGAGCATGAGGAAGTTAAGTGACTTGCTCAGGGTCACACAGTATGCAAGTGGGGGCTGTGGGATTCAAACCCAGGTCTCCAGATTTGCAGCTCAGAGCCTTAAACCACTGCGCCATGCTGCCTCCATACTGCCTATCTAAACAACAAAAAATTGTTTGTACAAGCAGAAACATGTTACAATAGTTACACTCTATTTAATTTCTAACAAATAAAAGGTGAGAAAAATGGCAATGTGCACCTTTGATTTCTTCATAGTTTTTTCAGTCAGGTTAAGTATAAAGACTGTGGGCTGGTGGGGTCACATGAGCCCTTAAACAAGTTGAACACTTAATTCAACATCTCTGTGCCACCTCCAGCAGATATAACTTCATCTATTGATAAAACAAAGCTGAACAGAAAATCAACAATTGAATCCAATTGCCTCATGAGAATGTCAAATACCTGGGCAGAAAATTTTGATTCAGCAGCAAAGCCTATGGAAAAAAGGGAACAAAACATCACTGCCAACTGCTGTACAACCCAATCCAAAAATGCCAAAACGCTACACCTCCCCGATAGCCCTCCTAGACCCAATGAGGCAAGCCCTTATTGAGCAAATGATGTTTGGAGAAAGGAGACCTGCTCACTGGTATTTATTTTGAGTAAACAAATTAGCACATATTGCTAGTTGCTTTTGAATCATTTAATTCTGGAAAGATATTCATATCTTTACTTCATGTGAGATGGGCCTTGAACAGAAGAATGAACCAGACCATTTTACCCTTTGTGATCTTCCAGTGAGGTAGGTTCAGAGGTTATTTCAGAGCATAGAAGACATATGTCCATATAGCTCGCTGATTATTAACAATACCCACGAATACCTTTACTGACTAAGTAAGTGTCCAACCTATTCTTAAAGATATTCATGGTAGGGCTGGATACTACTTCACTTGGTAGTGTATTCCAAATACCTGTTATTCTTATACTAAACCAGTTTTCCCTTTTTTTGGTATTATATTTATCTTTAAACAGTTGAAAAAAATGTGTCCTGGTATCGTAAATTTGTTTCTTGATATTGATATCCAGTTGTTCCCGTCATTTTCCATCGCTGAGTGCCCTGTATGTTTGACACATGTCCCCGCATAGTCTATGGTACTCCAATGAAAACAAACCAAGTTTTTCTAATCTTTGATCATATTCCAAACCCCAAACCTCCTTCATGCCTTTTGTTTCCCTTCTCTGCACCCTCTCGAGTGCAGCCACATCCTTCCTATAACCTGGTGCCCAAAACTGGGCACAATACTCCAGATGGGGGCCGCCCAGTGACGTGTACAGTGGCAGCAGCACCGCACTTTCATGACTTGTAATATGTCTACGTATACATTGTTGGATACCACTTGCCTTCCTTATCGTATGGATGTATTGCTGTCCAAATTTTAATTCATTATCTACCACCACTCCCAGATCCCTTTCATCCTGTACAATTCTTAGTTCCTTGTTGGCAAGTTTATATTTAAAACACATATTATTTCTGCCAAAATGCATAACCACAGACTTATCTATATTGAATGTTGATCCCTTGTTATTCACCCATTCCTCTAATTCAAAAAGTGCTGACTGTAATTTAGTGGCTTAATTTATGTTGTTGACCAGGTATCCCAGCCGTGTGTTGTCCGCAAATTTTGATAGCCATACTTCATTGCTTACTCTCATATTAGATATGTATATATTAAAAAGGCACGGTCCCAACACCGAACCCTGCGGCACTCCGCTTGACACCTCAGCCCATCCAGAGCATGCCCCCCTCACACAAACCCTCTGTCTTCTATTAACCAACTATGACTCCACCCAAGTAGAGAGTTTTTCATGTACTCCCAATTCTCTAAGAGCTCTGATCAGTTCTACATGTGGCACCTTGTCAAATGCCTTTGCAAAGTCAAGGTAAACAACATCCACTGAACTGCCCAAATCCACGGCCCTGCTGACTCTACCATAAAACTCTAAAAGGTTTGCCTGGCATGATCTGCCCCTGGTAAACCCATGTTGTGACTTGTCTGAAATATCATTTGTACTTAAATAATCAAGGATATATTCCTTGATGAGGGATTCCAAAATTTTTCCCAAGACCAAAGTCAGGCTAATTGGGCAGTAATTTTCAACTTGTTGTTGAGATCCCTTCTTAAAAATAGGTATGACAAGGGCCTGTCTCCAATCATCGGGCACAATGGATGTATCCAGGGATTTTTGGAAGATATGGGTTACAGGCGATGCTAATTTTTGTGCCAGTTCCCTGATTATTCTTGGGTGTATCCCATCTGGACCTTGTGCTTTGTTAGGGTTTATCTCCGTTAGTCATTTTAATATATCAGTAGTATTTAGTGTGAAGGTGGAAGCCTGAGTCAAATTTTGTTGTTTCGTTTGTATAGGCAATCCTTTATTAAAGACCGATGAAAAGTAAAGATTACACTTTTCAGCCATTTCCTGATTATCTGAAGTTACACATCCGTTTGGATCCTTCAATGATGAAATACCACTGTTAGTACCTTTTTTGGATCTAATGTATGAGTAAAAGGATTTATAATTGTTTTGAACCTTATCTGCTAATTTGTGTTCGTATGTTTTTTTTTGCAAAGTTTATTGCTGATTTAGTTCTTTTTAAGTACTTTTTTTGTATATCTCCCAACATGTCTTATTTTTACTTGTTTTAGCCCTTAGATATGTTTTATTTTTATGCTTTATCAATTTCCTAGCTGAGAGGGTCATCCATAAGGAAAGAGCTTTTTCAAATCCATTTTATTTCCTTTTTGATGGTACATACTTATGGACTAATGCATTGATCATAGTACTCAGCTTGTTCCACATTTCTGATGCTGATATATTAGTAAATTCTTTTTGCCAATTCCAGGCAGCCAACTCTTTTCTCATTAACCCAAAATGTGCTTTATTATACATTTGGATTATTGTGCTACCTGTGCAATTACCCAAATCTCCCAAATACTTAAAACTAACCATTGCGTGATCACTGGAGCCCAATGGAAGTAATGTTTTACAGTTATGAATATTATTGGTTACATTACTTAACAACAAGTCCAATATGTTATGCCCCCTGGTGCTATCAGTTACATATTGTTCTAGTCCAGCTAGTGTAAAAATCTCTAGGTAACTGGTTTCCACAAGTGATGAGGCTTCTAATGTATCCCATTTGATTCCTGGTAAGTTAAAATCTCCCATTAGTATAACATTTTGTGTTTCAGTCAACTGCTTAATGAAATCTAACAAAATAACATTGTCTGGGTTAACAGTGGATGGTGGTCTGTACACTAACCCTAAATTGATAATAGAATCATTAGGTGGTGTGCGCTTGATCCATAGAAATTCTAAATTATCCCATCTGTCTGTTTCTATGTTAGCAGATGTGATACTGTCTGAAACATATACAGCTACCCCACCCCCTCTGGATGATTTTCTATCCTTGGAATACAATGTATATCCACTTATTTCCCTACCCCAGGTATCATTAGGATTCTACCAGGTCTCAGTATTGGCACATATGTGTATTTGGGAGGTTTGTAATATTAATTTTAATTTGTCCATTTTATTAGTTAGACTTCTAGCATTGACCAACAGAATTTTCCAGCGTGTTTGTGTATCGCTTTCTGGGCTATTGGGCTTCAGATTTGAGGGACCCCCTCCCCCTTCTGTAGGCAGTTTAAATGGAGATTTACAATGTGTCTCATTCTTTGGGCCAACACCCTTTTACCATGTCCATTCAAATGCAATCCATCCTGTGCAAATAGGTTGAAGTCCATAAGAGCTTGTCTATGATCAATAAAGGCATGTCCTTCCCTATAGCACCACCTTTTCAACCATCCATTCAGTCACTGGATGTCATTATTTAACAACTTGCTGGCTCTGGGAACAGGTAATATACCTAAGATTACCAAATCGCATCCTTTGTTACCTAAGTAGGAACCCACATACTCAAAATTACTCTGAATCTCTGACATTCCTAATTTCCCTACATCATTTACTCCTATGTACAATATTACTACCAGTGTGACTGTATTTTCCAAGAGGCCTGGCATCATCTGTTTAATGTCCCTGATGCCTACCCCTGGTAATACACTGACTGTGGTATAATCATTTTGGTTTTTACATAGTATGCTGTCTGTATTATGCAACATTGAATCCCCAAGGTAGTCATGTAACCATGTGAGTGCTAAGTGATCTAGACCTAACTGATGCAAATTACCAAGGAGAAGGTGGTGGTTGACCAGATCAAAGGCCTTAGTCAAGTCGACAAATACTCCACCAGTTAGAAGACCAGCATCAATTGCATTAAGAATGTCAGTCGAGACTTTGACAAGGGCTGTAGTAGTACTATGGCCTTTTCTGAAGTCATGCTGGCAGTCTGTGAGAAGATGATGTAAGTCTAGGTAGGATTGTAGCTGAATGTGCAGGATCCACGCCAGGATCTTAGCCAGTGGGCAAAGAATTGAAATAGGCCTATAATTTTCCACAGCATGGGTCCTTCTCTTATGGAGGGGGACCACCACAGCCACTTTCCAAAGACTTAGCACTTCACCAGAGAGGATGGATCTATTTAGAAGATCACAGACAGGTGCGGCGAGTGCTGCTGCCCCTTGTTTGAGAAACCTAGGTTCTAATGTGTCATGGCCAGGAAAGCTCTCTGACTTGAGATTTGAGAATAGCCTGAGGGCTTCTCTTCTAGTGCCTATTTTTGGGTGGAAAGGGGGTTGGAAACCAAGAGTGGCATGATGCTGAGTAGGGATATAGAAATCCAAGACTGGCAGCAGGTGAACTGTGTACCTATCAAGGTCAGTGAGGAACTAATTAATTCCTTCTACAATGGACAGGGGATCTTGAATGAGGTGGCCACCAGACAACATGGAGCTTGGACATTGGGTCGATTTACCTTTGATCAAAGAATTGATATGTTTCCAGAATTCCTTGGGCTTGCTGAGATTCTCAGTCTGAAGTGAGCAGAGATAGGTACGTTTAGCACCCTGTATCCTATTTTTAAAAATATAGAATTTGACGGCAGATGAGGACCGCTTGGCCCACCCAGTCTGCCCATTTCCCTACCTAATGGATAAGCTGCAGATCCTAGTTAACCAGCAGCCTACTTCTTCCTACCCCCACCCCCTAGAATTGCCTTATGACTGTCCCATGCATGCTTGAATTCCACCACTGTTTTTGACTCCACAACCTCCTCGAAGGCGTTCCATGCATCCACAACCCTCTCTGTGAAAAAATACTTCCTTAAATTACCTCTGAGCCGCCCTCCCTCTATCTTCAAATTGTGCCTCCTTGTTCTTGCACACCTCTTTTTTTGAAAGATGTTACCCTCTTGAACCTTTTTGATTCCCTTGAGGTACTTGAAAGTTTCTATTATGTCCCCCCCTCCCTCCTTTCCTCAAGGCTATACATATTAAGCTCCTTAAGTCTCTCTTGATATGTCTTCCGGTGCAGGTGCACTTATTTCTCAGCTGTTGATAATATAGTCAATCAGCATGAAGGAGGTTGTGTTTATAGGTCTTCCAGTCTGCATCACAACTCTTCATGAGGGTCCTGATTTCAGTAGAGAGCCAGGGTGCCTTAATACCCTTAGATCTATGTCTAGTAAGTGGAGCATGTCTGTTGATAATGTTGATAATGTTTTTAAAGGTAAGGATAAAATAATTGAGTGCCTGGTCTATTGAGGGGGGCGAGTAATGGGTGTCCAATCAGCATTACTAACGGACATTGAAAAATGGCCTACGTAAAACTGAAACATTTTCCTGAATTCATGTATTATGGGTGGTGGGGCATCAAAATTATTATGCCACACATAGTTGGTAGGAGAGTGGTCACTAATACAATCTGGTAAAACACTGACTGTTTTGATCCTATGTGGGCAATTAGATAATAACCAATCCAACAGCATTGCTGCACCTGTTTTGGAGTTATGTTTTGTGGGAAAGAAGATAAGTTGAGTGAGCTTTGTGTCAGAGACTAGCATATGGGTCTTGTTTTTGTGGGGGGACCGCCAATCAACATTGAGATCTCCACAGATTACTGTGTCATGAGGGGGGACAGCTGACAATGCTGACATAAGGGAAGGCAGTTCATTGGAGACATCCCACTGGGGTAGGTAAATACATCCAATAAATAGTTTCTTAACATTGCCTAAAGTTAGTGAGATAAATAAAGATTCTGCATTGGGAGGCATGCCATGGGAAGAAGAGATCAAAGTGACATGAAATTTAGACTTAACATATACTAAGACACCTCCCCCCCCCCCACCTAAATGGTCATGCCTGTGGCAGGAGTAGCCAGAGAGATCAATTTCATGTTGTTGTATACCAGGCTTCAACCAAGTTTCTGTTTTGCCAAGGATGTCTGGGTTGAGATTAGTTGCTCATGCCTGAATCTCAGCAATTTTAGGCTGGAGGCTTTGAGCATTTAAATGAGCGAATTTGATGCCTTTTTCCCTCAGTGTGTAAGGGGCAGAAGCAGATAGAGGACTCTGAGGGCCAGGGTTAACTTGTATGTCATCAGCTAGAAGAAGGAGAAAGAACAAGTGTATGGCCGAGGTTAACTTCAAGAAGTGTAGTCCTATGATATTTATGGTAATCCTACATAACAAGTGCAGGGAGGTTCAGGTACATACCCCAAGGTAGTAGGCATCCTTTTTTTGCATGAGATGAGTGAGTTGAACGGGAGGTGAACTGTTGATGTAGGTTTGGCTAGAATAGAGGGGTGACGATTCTTGAGGCAGGGGGGCTAGGCACTGTGCAATAATTATATCAGAGAAAAGGATAAGATAAATAATAATGCAATAGCACTACCCAGCTTGGCCATGCTATAACCTGACACAGGACAATGATGATGGGTAATCTTCTAGAGGCCAAGCCTCCTGGAATTATTTGTAGACCTCAGGTAAAACTGACAGAGTAACCACTTCTGTGAAAGCCATCTGTCAGACAGTGACTGACACACAGACAAGCCTTGCTTCTCTTACCAGCTGAGTGGCTAAAGCCGAAAGAAAGATTGACAAGGTGACTGAGGAACCGCAGGACCATGATCAGTGCTTACAATTGGCAGAGAACCTGATCTCTCAACTAATGGTCAAACTAGAAGACCTTGAGGGAGGGGTCGGTGGAACAATTTAAGAATCATTGGCTTACCAGAGGGCATAGAGGGCTGTGATCCTGTCCACTTCCTGAGGGAAAATCTCCACAGCTGGCTCCAGCTTACTCCAAATGACTCTGACTTTCAAAGTGACAGAGTCCATAGTGTGAAACATGTGGGAGGAGCAGGCATGAATCGACACCCATACCCACTGATCTTTAAATTGTGTAGGTACTAGAACAGGGAGATGGTCCTTCATGGAGCACGTAAATTGAAAGGTATTCAAGTGGGCAGCAATCCTCAACTACCCATGGGGAGTCATGGAAAAGAGACAAGCATTCGATCCTACAAGCAAGACCTATGAAATCAGGGAATCGCTTACTCCCTATTGTGTCCTGCAACCCTGGCCATAACTCTGGAAGGCAAGAATCTTCAATTTCAAACTCAGGATGGAGATACATATCTGCAAGAACATCTTGGACCAACCTGTCCACTTTTAGCAGTGTCTCAGGCTGACAAAACCCCAACATTGTGACTAGAAGAGGAACAGCCCAGATCCTCCTTGAGAGTTAATTAAAAACTGTAAGTAATGTCTTTCTTCTCCTTGGGTCCTCAAGCCTGCATTAGTCTCCCACTATTGAGACTTAAATTATCAAGCAGCATGCAGCCACTGACCTTGGAACACTATCCTCTAAATGAGCTTGACCATGCAGTCACAGGCCTCTCGGACAACAACCTGAATCATCCCTGAGGCTTGCTGGCATGGGACCCAGAAGGGCATCTTACATCTGATGGACAGCTGCCTTCCCTCTCTCCTGTGCAATTTGATGATGTAGGACACAGAAATGGAGTACAGTGTAAAACTTGTCCCCAGGCAGCAAAAGACTTGTTGAGCTGTTTTGTTTTAAATGTTTTCTTTTAAATGTTCCAGTGCTTTTAGGCCAGCCTGGTGGCACTCAGGGTTGAGATGCTGGATGCCACAATTCACACCATGCTGTTGACCTGAGTTTGGGATCGAGCTTGGGCTGCCAGGGACTGGCCGGGGGGAGAGTGAGAAGTCAGATTGAGCAGCCACACTGCAGCTCTCCTCTCCAGGGAGGGATGTGGGGTTTCCCTGGCTCTTGGATGGCACCCAGAGGAGGCTATGTGGCAGTGCCAAGCTGTTGGGGGGGAACCCAGCATAAGGCCAGGAGGGAGGAATGTGCCATTACCGGAGCTGCGTAGCACATCTCTGCCTCAAAATGCATGAGTAACCATGATCTGAGGTCCACCTGTAATGGGGATAAAATCAGAAATACCATGGCTCCCCTGTTGTCAAGTAAGGCACAGGAGTAATGGGGGAGCAAAAGGCTTTCTGGAAAAAAAAATGTTCCAGTCACTGGCTCAGTGGCCCTGAGGGTTGAGACACTGGACGCCACATCTCTCACCATGCCAGCGACCCGGGTTCTGTAATGATTCCTGGTCGTCGGGGGTTGGCAAGGGAGGACTAGGATGGAGCATCAGCTGACTGCTCTCCTAGTCCTGGGGAGGGCTGGGGCACATGCATCATGTGGCAGTGACCTCTGGGGTTGCCTGAGAGTACTGCCTAGCATGGTGAGACTTAGGGAGGGGCGTGGCTGATGTTGGCATGTAGAACCTGAGGTCATTGCATGTCTGCACCCCAGTGGGCATTAACAGGAGGGAAAAATGGCTGGGCATGACTGAGCAACTTAATGACCATGCCCTGAGCTGCCTGGAAGACTTGTGAGGAATCCCGTCAGGAAGGGTTTGGGGCTGTCCTGGCTGCGAGTGGCATAAGGGAGGCCCTCCAGCAGGAATGCAAGATGGCCATCCTGGATTCTCCTGGGTGTGGTTTGAGCTGCCCAGCTCTCCAGGCAGGTAGGGCTGGCAGCAGGATGCCCCATGCCCATATACATGCTGCAGCGAGGTGTAAAAATAGCAGCCATGATGAAAAAATAATGTTCCAGGGCAGTTACACTGGATGTTAATGTCTATCAAAGCAGGATCTCTTGTGTTGAGTTTAATGTTACCCCAAAGGTTACCCCTCAACAGAGGGAGATTGTATAAATGTTATTTAATGAAGAGGTTGCCTCCCTAGAGGGAGAAATGGAAACCTGGAGGGAGCTCTGCAAAATATCCTATGATGTTGGTCGGAAGGAGCCCTGGAAATCTGCTGCTTCCCAATGTGTGCTCAAAACCATGAGTAATTGCTATCCTTCCCCTTGCATCAGTCTCCCTGTAGAATGCTTTTTCCCCCCAATGGAACATATTTTATGTCATAAACCTTTAGTACTTCAAATATACATATATATATATATATATATATATATATATATATATATATATATATATATATATACCTGTTCATTTCTCCAATCACCATAAAATGACAAGTGTTAACAATTAGTATCTAAACTGGAGGCAGATACCCCCAGGAAGGTTACCCTTATTTTTACAAGACCTTAAGAACTGTTTTTTATATAACCTTATTCACACCTTACAAGGGTATTTGCTGCCGTCCTGCCAATTAGTTTCAAGAATTGCTCATGGCATCAAATTTAATCTTGAACAGTTGCTATATTTGCCCATATCTATGCATTTCTTTGAGTGATGTATAATGTATCCATTCCAGAGCATGAGTATTAATTATGGCATTTAGCCAGTTTCTAAAATGGGGTGGATCCGCATCCTTCCACCTTAGAAATATCTGTTTGAAAGCTTGTGTTAAATTAATATTTACCAAAATTTGTTTAGCGAGAGGTAGAGCATTATATAGATACCCAATTCTCAATAACATCCACATAGGATTTTTAACCAATGGTACTTGAATAGCTTGTGAAATAAATGTCAGAATCAATTCCCACCATTCATATAGCCTAGAACATTAGATGAACATATGCTCCAATGATGTAGCTTCAAACTGTCATCTAGGGCAGGATGAAGAAATACTGGGATTAATCTTTTGTAAAAAAAAAATAAGGAGTATAATAATTTCAATATAAAATGTTAAATATAATCTGCTGCATTCTAATGGATTTTAACCCCCAGTTTTTAACATTTATAGATCTTTCCCATGCCTGTAATAGGATACATTTCTTAAGCTTTTCTTCCCACTTAGCCTTTAATGCATAGACTTTTTCAGTAGAGAAGGGAAGAAGACTGTTATAAATTTTAGAAATCAATTTTAAGTGTAAAGGTTGGCTAACAAAATGTTCTAATTCTTTCAACCTATCATTGTATTTGTTCATATTTTTACTAATAAAACTATGCAACTGCAGATAGCAATAAAATTGAGAATTAGGTATACCGAATTTTTTACTTAAGTTTCCAAAGTCTATTATCCCATTGTCCTCCATACATTGTCCAATTTCTCTAAGATCTTTATTATACCATAGCTTAACTATATGGTTGTTTAAAGATGGTACAAAACTGATATTGAGAAAAATGGGTGCATGTTCTGAAATAGCATTTGTATGTCAATAATGCCCCAATACTTTATTCCACACATATAAAGTGGTTCTTGTGGTAAATGTTAATTTCAATTTAGCTTTACTGGGGATTGTATACAAGATATGTTTAATACTGTAATAAGGGGTCTGTACAGACTCAGTAACAAAAGATACATCCTGTTGATCCTCTTTAAACCAAGTAGACATAGTAGCCAAATTAGTTGCCCAATAATAAGACTTAAAATGAGGTATGTTAGGCCCCTCTTTAGTAATGGAGACATTACTTTTCAGATTTTAGTCTTAGCCTCTTCCCTCTCCACAAAAACTTTTTAATTAAGGTCTCCAGCCCCCTTAAAGAAACTTTATGAAATGATTATAGGAAGTACTTGAAATAAAAACATAAATTTTGGGAGAATGGCCATCTTAATAACAATTACTCTACCCATCAGGATATGTGGAAGTGTTTTCCAATGCATTAGCTGACCCTTAACCTCCTCCAACAGAAGGTCAAAATTTAATTCATGAATATGCTGAAGTTTATTGTCTAATTTTACTTCTGAATAAGTTATTTGTGAGACTTTTTTTATATATTGCATTATGGAGGTGGGGAAAAGGGATTGGTGTGTCAGGGAGACTCTAGAGTCTCCATCTTCAACCAATTTACTTTATATCCAGAGATATTACCAAGCTGAGTTGTTAGTTCTAAGATATATGGAAACACTTTATTAAGGTCTTTTACAAAAATCAACATATCATCTGCATACAAACTCCCACATTGTTACTGGCCTTTGATTATTGGGCCTTGAATATCAGGAGATGATCTAAGTGCATTGGCCCTGGGCACAATAGCCAATGTGGGTATTAAAGGAGGCAGTGGGCATCATTGATGTGTGCCACAATGTAAATAAATATTAGATGACAGGTCCCTATTCATTTTAACCCTAGCTACCAAGCCTGAGTACAGCAGATTAACCTAGCTGCAAAACCAAGGTCCAAACCCATACTTTTTAATAATGGAATTTATATATTTCCACTCAACTCTATCAAAGGCTTTTTCAGTATCAGTTAATGCCATTGATAGATCTGAATTCTGACAATAATCCATTATACTGTATCAATGGTTTGATGTATGTTAGATCTTGTAGTTCTGCCTTTTATAAAACCATTTTGATCTGGATGAATCAGTATGGGCAATATTTTCTCAAGTCTGGCAGCCAGGGTTTTAGTCAAAATTTTTAAGTCTGAGTTTAACAAAGATATAGGTCTGTACGAGGCCAGATCTTTTAGGTCTTTCTCTTTTATAAGGAATAATGAAATTGAGGCCTCTTTAAAAGAGTGGGGCCAAAGAATGAGAACTCAGTATGTAATTAAAGATATTTAATATGCAGGGCCAATTGTTGGGAAAAGTATTTATAAGAATTGGTAGGAATCCCATCCAGTCCAGGTGTTTTCCCTACAAGTAAATTTGAAATTGCTAAAGTAATCTCCTCTAGCGATATATCTTGCTCCAATCCATCCATGAATGGGAGAGTACTGTAGATATAATATTTTTTTAAAGAAAATCTGTTTCCATATTTATTGGACTTAAATTACTAGTGGAATATAAATTCTGATAAAACTCACAGAAAATTCTGTTAATCTCCGTAGGGTTAGCATGAGTTTGCCTGAGCGAGTCACAGATCTGCGTGACCATATACTTCTGATTTTCAATTTTTAGTTGCCAGGACATTATTTTTTGTATTCGCTCTCCAGTGGAATAATAATAGCTTCTAGTATATAAAACTTGTTTTTCAGCTATTTCTGCTATCAAACTATTATATTCCTCTTTAAAAGAGGTTAATTTTTGAAGGGTCTGGTCATTATTATAAAGCATGTGATCATGCTTTAAGTCCATAATATTTTTTTTCCAGGTCTCTAGGTTTGGCCCCCCTCTTTTTTTTGTGTGCATAATTTGAAATGAAGTTATCGAACCACATATAGAGGCCTTAAAAACTTCCCATATATTGATCATATTGGTATCAGCTACAGTGTTTAAAGCAACAAACTTTTCTATTTCTTTTTTTAATAAATTCAGCAAATTGCGTATCCTTTAATAAAAAGAATCCAGCTTAAAAAATGGGGTCTGGATATTATTTGTAACCTGTAAAGTAAATGAAATTGGTGCATGATCCAAAATCAAAATATTATAATATTTAACCTCTTGGGTCTGATATTCAATAATCTGAGAAATAAGAAAGTAATCTATGCGGAAATACGTTTGATGGGGAGCCGGAAAAAGGAATAAAGGTGTGTTAGCCCACTTTTCTGACACCATGGGTCAATTAAACCATAATCCTGCATAACATTTTTGATTTTTTTGGCAGACGAAGAGAGACCATCAGAATGTAACCCAGAGTTATCCAATATAGGGTTTAGGACCACATTAAAGTCCCCACCAATAATATAAGAAGCCAGGAAATTTGCCAGTTCCAAAAACGTATGATTATAAAACTCAGGGGAGTTTTTGTTAGGCCCATATATATTAATAAAAATATACATATTCTCCACAAACAAGACCTCAACAATAATAAAGTGTCATTTGGTCCCTGTAGAAAACTATACATCAACTATTCCACACATAGAAACATAGAAACATAGAATTTGATGGCAGATAAGGACTGCTTGGCCCACCCAGCCTGCCCATTTCCCTGCCTACTGGATAAACTGCAGAGCCTAGTTAACCAGCAGCCTACTTCTTCCTACCCCCACCCCCTAGAATTGCCTTATGACTGTCCCATGCATGCTTGAATTCCACCGTTTTTGACTCCATGACCTCCTCCGGAAGGCCGTTCCATGCATCCACAACCCTCTCTGTGAAAAAATACTTCCTTAAATTACCTCTGAGCCGCCCCCATCTTCAAATTGTGCCCCCTTGTTCTTGCACACCTCTTTTTTTGAAATATGCTACCCTCTTGGACTTTGTTGATTCCCTTGAGGTACTTGAAGTTTCTATCATGTCCCCACTCCTCCTTTCCTCGAGGCTATACATATTAAGCTCCTTAAGTCTCTCTTCATATGTCTTCCGGTGCAGACCCTGCACCATTTTAGTTGCCCTCCTTTGGACAGCTTCCATCCTGTCTATGTCTTTGTGAAGACTGGGTCTCCAGAACTGCACACAGTACTCCAGTTGGGGTCTGACCAGCTGTCTGTACAGAGGGATAATAACTTCCTGTTTTCTACTGGTGATGCCTCTCCCTATGCATCCCAGTATCCCCCCAGCCCTCCTTGCTGCCCTCTCACATTGCTTGTCCACCTTTAGGTCATCTGATATGACTACCCCTAGGTCCCTTTCCATTTTTGTTGTTGTTAGTATCTCACCCCCCATTGTGTACTCTTCCCTGGGTTTTGTTTCCCAGGTGCATTATCTTACTTCTTAGCATTGAATCTAAGCTGCCATACATTTGACCATTCCTCTAACCTTGCCAAGTCCCTTTTCATCCTTTCCACCCCACCTTGTGCATCAACTCTGTTGCAGATCTTTGTGTCATCTGCAAAGAGACATACTTTTCCTTCCAGTCCCTCTGCAATGTCGCTTATACAGACATGGCTTATAAAGACATGGCAACGAAGTTGCTGGCCGCATAACGAGTTCTTTTGCAGAAACTCAGCCATGCAGTCACAGATGCCTTGAGCAGTAATCTGAATCATTTCAGGGCATGCTGATATGGAACCCAAGAGGAAATACTACCTCCAATGGAGGGCTGCCCTTCCCTCTCTCCTGTACAGTTTAACAATGTGGGAGAGAAGCACAGAAGCAAACTCTGCCTTAATTTGACCTCCATGAAACAACCATGTAACCTGTTTTTTTTTTATTATTATTGTTACTTTGTTATGTACTGTATTTTTCTGTATCATAAGTCCCATCCTTGTTCAATTTATGTATGACAAGGAACCTTTGTTAATGAGTCCCTGACTCAAAGGTCTTTCTGAATATCACAATAAATAAAATAAATAAATAATACAACAGAATTAGAATTTACTTGTTCTGTCTCACCCATATTAGTGAAACCGTGTTTGCAATTACTACCTCTGAAGAGGTGAGCTTTTCTTTTGCAACCTTGTTGCACCCTTTGAGGTAATCCTGCTCCAGAAAGGTTTTAAAAATTTTAATTTATCTCAGCCCCGGACTCACATCATGGAGAAATGGGCAGTGGGGGGAGGTGGATGGATCCTCACTACTCATTCTAGGATGCTGAGTGAACTGCGGCTGGTAAAATCTACAGCTTCCTGTTGTGACTACTGTGCGTTAACCACTTGGGAACCATATGTGGGGTTAGACTATCAGAATGGATTGGTGCCCTTTATTAACACGGTTGGTGCTGCTCATTGTTGCAATAGTCTCTGAGAAGTAGGGAGCTTAGCTATACTGCAACAAGTTTTATTTGCCAAACACTGGGATTTGTTTTATGTAACAACTTGGTGCAGGGGCTGACGTAAGCGAGTGCTGGGGGCAGAAGGTTTGCCTACTGGATGCCAAATGGGATATGCCTTGTGCCTTGATGGAGTGACAGACTCTTGCTTATGATTACTTAATTTGACTGGCCACCAGGGCAGCAAGTCTAGATAGCGTGTTGCTGGAGGGATCACTGTATGGTGAACTGCTGGGGGGGGATCTAAAATGGCACCAATTTAGATATTCAGAATGGCTCCTTGATTACCATTATATTCCTCTGAAATGTCCATTAGCTGTACCCATCTCCCTGCTATTTTTGTTCACAAGTGTTGCAGGTGAGGGGAATATAGCAGTTGAATTTCACCTTTCATACACCTGAGTGCAAAGAGGTCCCGAGGGACAATGTGCAGAGAGTGTAATAGTTCAACATAAATCACCAATAAACACATAATACCCAGTCCTGAATAAAACATGGTACCCTCATTGATTCCCT
Source organism: Neoceratodus forsteri (assembly GCA_016271365.2). Taxonomy (NCBI): domain Eukaryota; kingdom Metazoa; phylum Chordata; order Ceratodontiformes; family Ceratodontidae; genus Neoceratodus; species Neoceratodus forsteri. The sequence continues at coordinate 390,556,237 of CM057452.1, forward strand.
CCCTCCCTCCCTCTACATCACACATATGTTAATTAGACTTGACCTGTCTGTACAAATAGGGGAACTAAATGACCTGTTAGTCCCACAGCAATATCAGATGATACCTTAACCTGCACAATGATGTTATTGTGTTTTGGGCAATACTTCTGCATGCTTCCAACCTGCTACTGAATACATAGGAAGAAGATAGCTAATAGAGGTGGCCCGGTCCTCATCCCTGCTAAACATAAGGGTACTGTGTGAGTGGTGGTGTAAACGCCACCCAGTACTTTCGCTAGGGAAGTGACTAGTCCATCTTGACTAGAAGGGATTACTCTATTGTGTAGTTTTCTTTGTTTCTGTCTTTTTTATTTTCCAGATAATCACAGGAGAAGCAATTGAATGTAACCTGAACTCATAACCATTGTTGGTAGTGTGTAATGTTCAGAGACCATCTACCATATTTTACCAGCTCTAAGCCTCACTGTCTTATGTTGATTATTGAACTTTTGTCTCTGCTTTAGATGGTGGGGTTGTTGGGGCGGCTGGGGGAAGGTGCACAGGATGATAAGATTGTCGCTATACTTCTACTCTGTGGGGAGCAAATGTCTACAGCCAGTCACTTGAAAATTATTTCATGGAACATGAGATGCATTAATTGCCCTATAAAATATAGAATAATAAATTGGTAAGTGTGCATGATGAGAATTTTATACACACTTGAGGTGTGTGATGCTTCATAAACCCCAAGAGCGAAGTTTGAAGGGTTATAATAGCAGCACACACCAAGGGTGTGTATAATATTTGAGTCTTCTCCACACCTACCCATGTGTTATTTTATATAATTGCTGGGGAGTGTTTTCTGACCTGTATCATTCTAGTAAAAATAAATAAATAACAGTTTGGACAGTAGGTGGAGCTGCTGTTTCATGCATGAAAGTAGCATTGGTGTTTAAACCACCACACACACACACACACACACACGTTTGAGAATTTGCTCTTTGTGTTTTATGCCTCCCTATGTCTCTTTGTCTATCTCTCCCCCTCACCTCCTCTTAGAATGACCGGCACAAATAGTGGTCGCCCTAGGTCAGATGCACTCAGCTATTGTGCAATTTTTACTTTCACTTTTTTTTTTCTCGGAGATCAAAATCCCGGTGTTACTATGCCTTTGTGAAGTGGACTCTGTGGTGCTGGGAGATAACCTGCCCTATAAATTGTAAACATGTTGAAGGAAGTGTGATGGAAATGCCGAAGTGAAGTGGTGTTATTGGACAAGAAGCAGTGTGAGCATGCATGGAACTAGAGAAACATGGTGCATGTTCACTCTTATAACTGCAAATTATAACTGTGTTTCTCTATGCGAAAAAACACTCCCCAGTTATTATTAGAGAATAATGCCTGTGTAAGTGTGTGTTTTGAGGATCTTTCACACACCAAAGGTGCATGAAAAATTTTCATAACACAAACCTTGCACACAGACATTATGTTTTATAATACTCTAACTGGTGCAAGGTTTTGCTAGAGACAAAACCCATAAGCTTTATTTGTGTTGGAAGTGAGCGTACCCCTGAGCAGTCACTGCATTGAGCTGTTTTTTTATTTAGTTTTTAATTTTATTAAAAAATGTGTTTTAGGTGGCTGCTATGATGGATACAGTTTGCCCAGAGATGGAAGGCAGAAATGTAAGTGTGGTAGTACATTTTGTTGTAGGGACTGTAAGGGAACACCAATCCCTCCTCAGATTCTAGATGGTAATAAACCATCAAATGAAACAACAGACAAGTGGCAAAAGCAGTAATAACTTGTTCATTACTTACAAGAATCAGACTTACACTCAAAACAGCGTCTCACCTAAGTAGACAACTGGGAGCCACAGTTTATCATCGCCACAAGATGGTCTCAGTGAGAATACGTAATGCTACAGTTCTTGTAGTAAGATTGTGACTATGGCAACAGCTAGTCCATGCATATATCATAATTACTGTTAGCGTTACAGACAAGCCCTACTGGCCAAAATAGCTAGGTGGCTCCACAGTGTAGATAACATTATACAAAAAGTGTAATGTTGACTAAAATGAACAAAGAGCTTATTATACAGAGTACAGGAAAAACATGTGCACTATTACATAAGTGTAGTATTACACAAATCCAAACAATGGTGGTGCAGACTGTATAATAACTTATTAGAAGATAACAAAGACACAAGTAACTTAGCCTACTACATGCTGTTACTAAGCAGAGTGAAATGGAATCATAATGTTTCTCTGGCTGCTTACATCTGTACGTAAGTGCTAATGCCGTACAAGTTAGTAGTGATTTGTTATAATATGTATAACATAAGGTTTTTTCTAAAATTCACAGTGGGAGGCTAAATAGGATGTGGGGACTGAATGTAACAGGACAGAGAGTGAAAAACTGGTCTCCAGCTACTGTATTTTCTTTCATGCTTCAGTGAAGAGAGAGCACAAGGAAGAAAAAGCTATAATAACCCACTAGCGAGTTATTACGGAATTCAGCAGGTTATTATAGCATTTTGTCAGGTGTGCATATCCATTCATTAGAGGGGGGGCCACCAGTTATTATAAAGCAGAAAAGTGCTACAAAAGTTACAGAGCATGCAATGTGATATGGCACTCATTCAGGAAATGAACATGCTTGAGAGGGATTCCCACAGACTGCGTAGCAGGCTGTTCATAATGCCTTCAACCAGAAACAGTATGGGGTGGCCTTATAATGTAAAAAAAAGGGCTATGGTTAGGACCACTGAATGAGTATAAAGACTCGGGGTAGACTCATCCTTCTGACTGGTACATATCAGGTCAGACCACTGGAAGCTTGTATGCACCTAGTGTTCTTGACCCATCCTATTACAATTATGGAGTTTTGGCTGAATTTCCAGGAGATCCAACCCATGTCATACTGGGAGGGAACCTTAATCTAGCCTTGGACCCAGTGCTAGATTATACAGGTCCTGGTCCTTGAAACAAACAAGCAGTAGCAACCCACTTGTCCTCAGCTTTTACACATTGGCCGTATATTCAAACTCGCCATTCTGGCATAGTCGCCGAGCTGCGCCAAAATAGTTGCGCGGGGTATGTGGCTGGGGTGATATTCGAGGAGTTGCGCTATTGGGCAACTCCTTTGGAACTCACCCCAACCACAGCCACTGTGCATGGCGCAGTGGAACTTACGCCACCGCAAGTTGCCAGAGTGAAGCATTCAACTTGTGGTGGCGCAAGTACCATTGCGCCATGCGCAAAATCATGATATTCAAAAGGTGACATGCAAATGGGGCCATAATTCATGCAAGGTGCAGGGGGGGCCATTTGCATCTGATTATGGCCCCATTTGCATGCCATTAGCATGTAGGTGCGCTGATCCCCGAGGACTTGCTCCTGGCCGCCCTGCCAGGCAGCAGCCGTCGGGGACTGATGCACCCTGCAGCCCGATCGTGGGCAGAACGTGAAAAGAAACCCCCCAAAACATCTCCCTAATGCCCGATCGTGGGCAGAATGTGAAAGAACCCCCGCCCAAACATCTCCCTAATGCCCGATCATGGGCAGAATGTAAAAGAACCCCCAGTGCTCGACCATGGGCAGAATGTAATAGAAACCCCCAACCCAAATATCTCCTGGTGGTCCAGTGGACCGTAATGCCCGATTGCGGGCAGAATGTATATTGACAACCCCGCCCAAACATTCCCTAATGCCCGATCGCGGGCAGAATGTAAAAGACCCCCAGTGCCCGATCGTGGGCAGAATGTAATAGGAACCCCAACCCGAATATCTCCCTGGTGGTCCAGTGGACCGTAATGCCCCATCGCTGGCAGAATGTATATTGACAACCCCACTGCCCAAACATCTCCCCACGTCCGATCGTGGGCAGAATGTGAAAAGAACCCCCGCCCAAACATCTTCCTAATGCCCGATCGCGGGCAGAATGTAAAAGAACCCCCAGTGCCCGATTGCAGGCAGAATGTAATAGGAACCCCCAACCCAAATATCTCCTGGTGGTCCAGTGGACCGTAATGCCCGATCGCGGGCAGAATGTATATTGACAACCCCCAAACGTCTCCCTGATGTCTAGTGTCCCCCACCCCACCCACCCACGAAGCCCCACCACCCCGCTCTTCTCGCAGTCGGGGCGGGCGGCAGCATCCCACCTGCCTGCTGCCCCGCTGCCCGCCGACTGACTGTTCGGTAGGGCTGCACGCCCATTGGTGCAGAGCTAGAGCCAATGGGCGTGCAGCCCATCCTGTACATGACAGTCCAGATTTGTGAATAACATTTTCCAGTATAGTATAAAGTTTTCCAGTATAGCCAGTACCTCAAAAAAATGTTATAAAACAACATTTTTTAGAAAAGTAAACATAGGGGAGAAGGTATTTTCCAGTATATGCTTACACTCAACTATACAAAAATGAATACTGGACTTTCACCCCACTCACCCAATTAAACCACAAAGTTATATTTTTTAAGATTCTCAGAATTTTTCTTTTATTTCAGTAATATCCAGTATTAACTTTGACGTTTTGGGTTAAACCCTTCTTCAGGAACTGGTTTCTTTGTTACTGGTTTCTTTTCTGATGGCTACCCTATGGAATGTTATCTTACCTTTGCAGAGACTCTTGCGCCCCAACTAGCTGGAAGCTTCAACGAGGCCCAGCATAAGGGGAAACTGCGCCCCTTTTTCTCTCAGGCACTCATCATGTTGATCCCTAAGAAAGGCAACAACATCATTCTCTGCTCCCAATACCATTCTATCTCTCTTTTAGATTTTGAAGCAAAGATTTTTGCAAAGACAAAAGCCCACAAACTGGAACCTGTAATGCCATCCCCCATACATCCAGACCAAGTTACATTCATGCCATATAGACATGGATCAAACAACATCCACAGAACTGCTGACATTATCTGGGAGACTAAATCTATGCCCCAACCTGCTGCAGCACTAGCACTTGACACAGAAAAAGCATTCCACAGGGTGGAATGGACATAACTGTTCAATGCAATGACTAGATTTGGGTTCCCACAGGCTTTCATTTCCCTAGTTGGCTGTTGCATGTTTCCCCATCAGCAGCAGTAATGACCAATTCCCTGGTCTCTCCCTGTTTCTCACTGAGTAGGTGGACTCTCCAGGGCTGCCCATTATTTCCTTTCTTATTCCTTCAGGCAATTGAACCCCCTGCCCACAAGACTAGAATAGCCACAGGTTTTGTCGTAATCTCAATAGGGACACCACCCATAAAATATCAATTTTTTCTGATGATATCACATGGTTCCTATCAGACATTCAGGCATCACTAGACATCCTACAGTTGATAATATCTGCTTATGCATTATTTTCAGGCTACAAGCTTAATAGCTCTAAAAAGAAATGGGCACACTGGATGGGCCTTGCGGACCTTATCTGCCGTCAACTTCTATGTTTCTATGTAAATCCCAGATAATGCTACTAAGTGCTACCTGTGCATGTCAGTTATTTCATAATGCTTTCTACCAGTGGTCCCCGGACAGCATTAACCTTCTTGGGCATCTTCCCGAGACCCACGTTAGCAGACATAACTGCACTCAGTATTCAGGTCATGCCAGATAAACTAGATAAAGCTCTTGCCAGATGGCGTTCCCATATTCTGTCAGTCTTGGGCAGAATAAATGCCCTTAAAATGGTTGCACTTCCTAAGCTGCAATATATCCTAACCAACTTGCCAATCCAATTACAGGGGAACTATTTCACCCACCTTCACTCCAAAATAAATGATTTCATTTGGTCAAGCAAGCCCCCAAAGATCAGATTAAAAACATTGCAAGAACATTGGAGCAAGGGAGGTTTCAGTCTCCTCGGTCTCCACCTGTTTCACGAATGTGTTGTACTCAGATAAGCCATTGTCAGCTACTCCCTGAGCCTAATAATTCCAACCCTGAGATGGGTTCACCTTGAACTTAAGTAGGGCTGCCTCCCCTCATCACAGACCTTAATACTCTCTGACTGGTCCCTTAAGTCGCATATTTCTCCCTATGTCAGATATACAAAATTCATCTGGGACAAACATAGTCAGTGACTAGGCTGGAACCAGAAGACCGTGGGTAACAGACCCCTGTGGCACAAGCTTCAATTGACCATTGAGGGGAAACTGATTTGATGGGAATCCTGGGTTGCTTAAAGGCAGGCCAAGTTATAAGCAAATATTCCAAAATAACATCAATAAATAAAGTTTAATTTCATGAGCTTTTGTGAAATTGTGGAATGTCGTGATGCTTTTGTCAAAACCATGTCCATACATTTTGCCCACTCTTACATTTGAGTTGCCATTATGGAGGAAGGTAAAGGCTGGGTAGAATGGCAATAAGGTAGCATTCATTCATAGGGGGCTCAATAGTAAAAGTATAGTGGTGCCAAGTGTCAAGTCACTATCTTGAATGACAAACCATGAAGAATAGTTATGAATATCACTGTGCAGCACCCTGAATTCTTGCAATATGCCAGATAACCACTAGAGCTCACTGATCTAATGGCTTGTGGAAGCACATGCATGTGCAGCATTGTTTCTGTACAGTGCCACCTGCTGACTCTTTAACAACCCTGAAGATATCAATCTACATTTTATACTACGGTATTTGAAAATAGTGACACCAGGTGACTCGAACCTTATAGCTAGTTGCAACTTCAGCCACTGTGACACAAGTATTTGGGTATCTTTAGTTGTGATAGTGCATGCTGCTGAGCATCACTGTTGCAGAAGAGTTGGAGAGGTGTTGCAGCAGGGCCATGGTGCTAGTGCAGGCAAAGTGATTCACTGGTGGTACTGTAGGTGCTTTGTGAAAATTAAATTCCACAAGTAGAATTCTAGTGGCATTACCTGTTATATATCAATGAATTTCTGAGCAAATTTTGCCAAGCAGTCAATTTTAAAGTATTAACAATAAATTTTAGCCTACTAAACCACATTTATCCAGCTTAGTTAGATTCAAAACATATTTACCTTGGCTTGCATGTCAAATCTTGAATGTATAATTGTAATACTAGTAGAGCTGTAAACATCCAGATATTTTGAAAATGTTCACACAACTCAAATAAATTGTGAAATTTTGAGTGCCTCTAACTTGCAATTTAAATAACCAATTGGCTCTCTATTTAGCAGTTTCTGTGACTCTTCCAAGAAAGTATGCATATAAATGTTCAGTTATCAAGCTCCAAGTATGGCTAAGTTCTAAGTATAGAAATATTTTCCAAAATGTTTACATGAATAATAAATTGCCAGACTTTGAACCCCCTGCAACTTCCCCTCCTCTCATGCAAATTTCATGATACCTTGAACCGTTTTTGGGCGTCTTCCAAACAATATGCATGCCAACCATCAGATCCCAAGCTATAATACTGGCTGAGTTACTACCATAAGTAATTTCAGAAAATTCCAAAACATGTCACATAAATTTGCAATGTTTTATGAAATTCCTGGAATTTTGCAAAAATTCCATCAAATTTTTATTTCTTAATTTCACCCAGCCCTAGTGTTAAATTCCTGGAACAGTCTTCCAGTGGAGGTAGTGAGGACCAAAACAGTTGTGGGGTTCAAGTATGCATGTGATAGGCATAAGGGAATCTTAGGGAAAGGGAAGGGGGCATGAATGGGATGCAGATTAAGTAGAATCTGCAGTGATACCATAGGTAGGGAAACATGGGTAGACTTGATGGGCCAAGCAGTCCTTATCTGCCAACAAATTCTACATTTCTACATTTCTGTGTTTCATAGGCTTATTTACAGGCCTGTCCCCACATTTCCATTGCTTTCTCCACCCATTTCCCCATGCAGGCACGAGACACCAAGCAGCTGGGGAATTGTATCTGATCTCACCCTGTTGTATATAGCATAATCTGGCACAAAATAGAACACTGTTGCAAAAAAAGGTAATTCCAATCATATTGTGCCAGTAAACTCAGTAGTATTTCTGGCCCCTGGTTTAATGAAAACATTTATAGTAATGAATGTCCTGAAAATCAATTTTTCAGTGAAGTGTTACCAGATTTAAATCCTGCTGCTGCCAATAGTAATTATTCTGTAGGATACTGGCAAATCACTTTAAATAGTGTAGGCTTATCTAAATGATTTTTGTTTACTATTTACTCTTCAATTTGTATGTCTTCTCAACCCCAAAATAAATTAAATGCAAAGTTATATTGTATGAATTCTATAACATAAATGTAGCAAGTAATATGCATGAGAAATTTTGGATAGCATGTTCCAAAGTTGTTTGCTTTATTACATCAGTATTCATGTTGGAAACCGTGATTAGCCATCTTTTTAGCCTGTGCTTATGTTATGAAACAAATCTTGATGCCTGAGGGAATATTATTTTCAAAGGCTTTACTGAACCCTTCACACTCAATTAAATACAGAGCTTGTATCAAGATTAGTTAGCTTCTAGCTGCTTTTTTCCAAAGCCTCCCTGATAGATTTTCATAATTTACAAACACAGAGCTGGTAAATGAAGTGTGACAGACCTTCATGCATTTGTCTTGCTCATGACATACTAATTTCAATACTGCCAACACCTCCTTAACAAAGATCTCTCTGTGGGCATGTAAAGAAAGTTAAAAATAATGTATATTTCATCACATGGACTCTTCTTAAAGCACAGACACATCAGCATTATACACAAATTACTTTCACTGTGCCAGTATTTTTTCTTCATTATTATTTACAATTATTGGCCCCTATGAATTAAGGGCTGGGCTGCCTACAAGCAGCAGATCTGTGGTGCTTAGGTAACCCTACAACTGAATGCTTTGACCCGGGAGAGTCCTCAGGACCCCATGCACATTCATGGAAGGGATGAACATCCCTTCCATCTAGGATCCTCCGGCCAGTCATGTAGCTTCACATACGACCAGTCCAATGGCATAAGTGGGGGGTGCCAGCACTCCAGAAGATTCACAGAAAGGTGGAGTGCCAGGCAAGGGGCACAGAATACGGCAGCATGGACCCTGCTGTATATTTTGTGCACCATCTCTGTTTACACCTGCCAGCTGCAGCAGGACAGAGAATTCAATGTCAAACAAATCTCAGCTCACAGCCATACCATGAACAACCTCAACACTACTTAGAAAAATGCATTTAAGATACTTTATTATTTGCTCCAGCAGACTATTCTGTTAAAAACTTACAGGCAGCAACACACAAGGAACTAGCCAATGATCATTTTGTAGTGACACACTTTTTCCTAAGTGGTGTTGAGGGTGTTCATGGTGTGGCTGTGAGCTGAGATTTTTTTTTTTTGAGAATAGTTATGTTTATTGTGGAACTCAGCTATTTCTAGAGCTGCTAATTATCTTGGAGGACAAAGAATCCCCCCACCGTATTGCCTGAACCCTCTGGATTGACTTGGAGGGCTGAGGATCAGCAGTTCAGGCACTTGCCCATCTTTTATATATGTACATATGAACATATGAAAATGCCAGCAGAAACAGGCCTCAAGGTCTATCGAGTCTGCTTGATTGTGCAACTAGCCCTTCAGTTTGTAGATGCCCCACCAACCCCATCCCTTTTCATAATTATCCCCCCCACTCTGTCCCATTCCCTCTTAGAACTGTCTACCGTGCTACAGGCTACTACCTCCTCAGGCAGAGTATTCCACTTATCCACCACCCTCTCAGTGAAATAATGCCTCCTGACTTCTCTCCAAAATATCCCCCCCAATCTCAGCTAGTGCCCCTTCGTGACTCACCCCATTTTAATTTGGAAAATCCCTTCTGTACTAGTCTTGCTAATCCCCTTTAAGTATTTAAAGCTTTCGATCATGTCCCCCCATCCCTTCTCTCCTCCAGGGAATACATGTTCAGCTGACACAGCTTCTCCTCATAGGAGTATTCCTCTAATCCCTGGATCATCATTGTCACCCTCTGCTGTACATCTTCCAACAATCTGATTTCCTTCTTCAGGAATGTGCGCCAATATTGCATGCAGTATTCCAGGTGCAACCTGACCGGCAAACTGTATAGGAGCAGGATCACCTCCCTGTTTCTGGAGGAGATTCCCCTCGTTATGCACCCCAGCATCCTGTTGGCTTTTGCTGCCACCTTCCTGCATTGCACTGAGTTGTTCATACTCCCCATTATAAGCACCTCTAGATCCTTTTCTTCCTTGGTGCATTCCAGCAGTACCCCCCCCCCAAGCTGGTAGCGCCTCCCATGGTTATTAGCCCCAAAGTGCAATACCATGCACTTTTTGGCATTAAACTCCAACTGCCATGCATCTGAGCACTTCTGTAGTCTGATCAGGTCCTCCTGAGACTCCCTCCACCCTTCATTGTCATCTAGCACCACTCCCATCTTTGTGTAATCTGTGAAGAGACTGATCTTACTCCAGATCCCAAAGGAGATATCAGCTATGACTATCCCAAAAAACACTGATCCCAACACAGATCCCTGTGGCACCCTGCTCATCACATCCCTCAGAGATGAGAGTTCCCCTTCCACCACCACCCTTTGCTGCCTTCCCTTCAACCAACTGACGGGTAGAACTCAGAAAGTTAAAACAGGAGATTTGTTTTCATCCTCTTTACCTACTGCTAGGGGAGTCCCACAGGGATCTATCTTAGGCCCCGTCCTCTTTTCCTTATATATAAACAACCTTGACCATCAGATTACCAAGTCCCACTTACATTTTTTTTGCAGATGACACAATCCTGTACACATCTGGGCACTCACTGGAAGGAGTTAGGGACACCCTTCAAGCTGACTTTGCACAACTAGAAAATAATCTAATTAATGCAAAGTTGCTCCTTAATGCCAAGAAAACAAAAGCCATGATCCTCTACCCATGTACCTCCCCCTCTACCACTCCTGTTCTACCTAATGACTTTATAAATACTTCCCTAGGTGAACATTTGGAAATCATTTCAAAGTTCAAATATCTCGGTTTCTGGCTTGACAACAAGCTTTCCTTCAGTGATCGTATTGATGACTTGGCCAAAAGACTAAAAAAACAGGTTAGGCTTTTTCTTCCGCAACAGGTCCTTCTTTCCCGCGAAAATTAGAACCAGATTGGTTCAGGCCACATTCCTCCCCCTTCTTGATTACGGTGACATAATCTACAACTCTTCAGCACTTACCAGTCTTCATAAGCTAGATGTTCTCTACCATAGCTCCCTCCGATTTATTACTAACTCCCTTCCCCAAACCCATCACTGTGATCTATACGCCATAGTTGGCTGGTCCTCGCTGACCGTTAGATGGTCAGTCCACGCCGGTATCTGGACTTTAAAACTTCTTCTGAACAAACTACCGCAATACCTAACCTCCTTAGTACACATATCGCACAGTGTTTACTCACTCAGGAAGTCTGATTTTCTCCTTCTCTCGATGTACCTAGGACCTGTACTTCCTTTGGCAAACACACTATATCATGTTCGCTGCCAACTATTTGGAATCGGTTACAATCCTCTCTGAAATTACCCAGTAATGTCCCTGTTAACCTTTTTAAAAGGTTAGCCATGGCCAAATTAAAAGATACCTGTAACTGTCATTAAACTGAATATCATTTTTGGGGCATCAATTTATCGACCACACGGTATCTCAGGCTCCATCTGTCCATGTCATTAGCTCCTTCTCTAACCATTAATAGTGTATCAGTTGGAATTCTGTTAACATATTTGTTACAATTATGTAATTACTTTTACTTTCTCCAGGAACATTAATTTTCTCTGGTGAAATCCTAATGTATGTAATGTATTGTTTTATAATCAGTGTCACTGCCCATCATGAATTTTGTGTACCCGGGGAGCTCTTTATGTACGTTACATAATATCATGTAATTCTCTTAAAGTATCTGACTGTATGTCTGTCTCAGGACCGCCTTGTGAATAAGCTTGCTTAATGGAGTTTTCCTGCAATAAACTTGAACAACTGGTGATCCAACTAACCATCTTTGTTCCCACTCCTATATATTCCAGCTTCCCTCGAGTCTCCCATGCAGCATGGAATCAAAGGCCCTGCTGAAGTCCAAATACAGGGCATTCACCGCATGGCCTTTGTCTAGTTCCCTTGTCATCCAGTTGTAGTACTGAATCAGGTTTGTCTGGCAGGATCTACCTGAGACAAACCCATGCTGCTGACTGTCTTGGAGACCATTGTTCTCCAAGAAGATCACCAGCCTCTCCTTTAGGATCATCTCCATGAGTTTTCCCACAATTTATGTTTTTATAGAAAGGGAGATCCTGTGCTGTTCCTTTTTTAATTTAGTAAACTTTATTAAACATTTTCAAGCATAAAAACAAAGTAACACAGCCAAAAAGACAAACACACAAAAAATACAAGCCATAATTATAGCTTGAAATCTTACTTTAAAAAGGAAAAATTCAGTGCTGTTCCATATCTGCCTTGCTCTGTGCTGTAGCAGAAACAAAAAGGCCATGCAAGGAGTTGGAGGGCTCTCAGTAAACTAAAGTACAGAATGTGGAAGTAACAACAGGTGCCACGCTCCAGCACTGAATGAATACCTGAAGGATCACTTAACACTTAAAGATTTTATTTCAGCTCAGCAACCCACTTCAACAGTTGGCTCGCAGACAAAATCAGTCCCAACATTTTGCGCACATGCGCTTTGTCAAGAGACTGGATTGTTCATTCACAACAACCAATTTAAATAAACAATTTAAAGAGACAGACCCCAATGTAATACAATGTGTAATAGTGCTGCTGAAATCATTCAAAGTGCTAAGTCCACTATGGGACCAAGTCGGGCATCCAACTGGATGCATGCCTGTGTCCTCCAATCTGCCCCACACACAGTGGCGCACCGGGGGGGGGTGGGGCCATGGACCAACACTGTATGGTGGTGAGTGCTAGTGCATCTCATGCCCCATATGACTATCCATGGGTGCAGAGTGGTATGGGCCTGGTATGTGCCTCTCTCATGTACCCAGCTCACATTTGTGCACAGCCCAAATTAAATAACTTGATCATTTGCATGCAGCAATTTGGTTGGTAAAAATAAGGCTTTACTTACCTGCAGTAATACCTCACACAACTGTGATGAAACAATTGCTTTACACTTTACACAGGTTAGTCCAGCTAAGATGTAACATCTTGTTTTAGTTATATGAGCACTGACTAGATGCTTTTAACAAGTTTCAAAGTGTCATACCATTCAAACAACAGAAATAAAACCTATCATACAGGAATTAAAAAAAGGAGTTGACCTTCTCATAACATTTTTAAGGACTCTGCAGACCAAATTTGAAGGGAGAGATTATTTCAAATTTTGGGGGCAAATTGAGAGAGAAGTGGGCCATTGGCAACGTCACTTCGGCTCTACAGTTGATTCAGCTTAGAGAACGTATCCAAACCACATTGGTTCCCAATGTAGTAACTGGCATGGGGTAAAGCAAATGACAAATGTGGTGGGGGGGTAAGGAAGGCATGAGGTAGTCATATTAATTACTGTAGCTTACTTGTGACATTTGCTGTTGGCATGAATCTGTTGCAGATTGCTGTTTATGGTGTTGTGACGGAGTCTGCAAAACCCTATAAGACTGTCACAGTCCAGTGTGATCTGTAGTATTAGTTACTGCTCATTGCTGACCTCAAGTCATATACACCCCCCCCACACACACACACACAGTCTTTGTGTTACCTCCACTCCAGCTGCCATATTCTCTTTGGTTCTGTTGATTTTCAGATTATATAACAATACACCCCCCCCAAAAGAAAACAAGTTGTGCAACACAAAACAAAAAAGAAGAAGAAATAAAAAGTCATTAGATGAAGGCCATTATATTGTTCTTCACAATATTTTTCATAGATACATAGATACATAGACAGTGTCGGCAGATAAGGGCCTATGGCCCACCCAGTCTGCCCATTTGAGCTTGTAAGTTCAGTTTGTTTTCCTAGAAGTCTGTTTCCCCTTACCCCTGACCTCTAGAATTCCTTTATGTCTATCCCATGCATTCTTAAATCCCATGATTGTTTCAGCCCCCACCACTTCCTCTGGCAGGGTGTTCCACTTGTCCACCACCTGTTCTGTGAAGAAATTCTTTCTCATGTTTCCTCTGAATCGCCCTCCTCCAACTTCATCCCATGCCCTGTAGTCCTGGAACATCTTTTTCTCTTAAAATAGTGTTTTCCTGCACCCTGTTCCTCCCTGTAAGATACTTGTATGTCTCTATCATATCCCTTCTCTCTCCCTTCTCCCTCCAGGGAGTACATGTTCAGTTCCTTCAACCTGTCTTCATAGGACTTGTGATGCAATCCATGCACCATCTTTGTTGCCCTCCTCTGAACCTTCTCTACCCTGTCTATGTCCTTACATAGGTATGGTCTCCAGAACTGTACACTGTACTCCAGGTGGGGCCTCACTAGTGTCTTGTATAGCGGAATTATGACCTCCCTTTTCCTGCTGGTGATGCCCCTGCCTATACATCAGAGCATCCTATTTGCTTCACCTGCTGCCTTGTCACACTGTTTCCCTACCTTGAGGTCATCAGAGATGACAACCCCAAGATCCCTTTCCTGCTTGGTGCATGCTATATCCTCACCCCCCAACTGATATATTGTTCCAGGGTTTTTGTGCCCCATATGCATTATCTTGCACTTCTTTGCATTGAATTTCAACTGCCAAACCCCTGACCATTCTTCAAGTTTCTGCAGGTCACTTCTCATTCTGTCTACACCCTCTGGTGTGTCTTCTCTGTTACAGAGCTTTGTGTCATCAGCAAGCAGGAAATTCTGCCTTCTAGATCCTGTGCAATGTCACTGATGAAGATGTTGAATAGGACCGGTCCCAGCACTGATCCCTGTGGTACCCACTGGTCACTCTTCCTCTGTGGAGTGACAGCCATTTACCACCACCCTCTGTGTCCTGCCACCCAGCCAGTTACCTACCCACCACACTACTGTCCTGCCCACACCCATATTCCCCAGTTTGTGTAATAGTCTTCTATGAGGCACAGTGTCAAAGGCCTTGCTGAAGTCCAGATAGGCCATGTCCACTGCCTCCCGATCCACCTCCCTAGTCACCAGCGTGTAATCCAACGAGGTTGGTCTGACAATGACCTCCCCCTGGTGAAACCATGCTTCCTTGGGTCCTATAGTCCATTGACAACCAGATGTTCCACCAATCTCTCCTTCAGTAGTGCTTCCATGATCTTCCCCACTACCGAGGTGAGGCTGACTGGTCTGTAGTTCCCTGCTTCCTCTTTGTTCCCACTTTTGTGCATCCATGGATGAATAATGCTATCACTTCTTTTTTATATATTTAACTTTAGTGTTTTATTTTTTACATTATTTGGACTTAGTTTGACTTGAGCACAGGCACTGCCCACTGGCAATTTGATGAGGGCCATCAGGCAGACAAAAAAAATCCGAGTAAGATGGCGATTATACATTTAAATAAAATGCGAAGGGAGTACAAGGAATTTCTCTGTCAGAAAAAAAGAGAATTTACTGAAAAACAATGGGGTGTTATGTACCGAGTTATTAAGGAGGGTGATATTAAGCTTTTTTGGGCTTTGGTGTCCAAGGGGACAGCTGATCAGAATTCTAGACCTCCCATATATATCCCCAAGGAAACTTGGATATCTTATTATAGTCTACTATTTAATAGACATTCTACCAACGATGATGATGTGATAGAAAATGTTAACATTGTGGGGGAATACACACCATTAGTGTTTTCATTTGGAGAGGTGGAAGAAGCCATTGTGAATTTATCAAATAATAAAGCAGCTGGACCCGATTTGATACCGGGAGAAATTTACAAGGGGCACTTGAATTATTGGGTAGTTTTTTTTTACTAATTTTTTCAATATCTGTTTAAAAGAGAGATTTATTCCATTATCTTGGACAAGAAATATAATAGTTCCAATCCATAAAAAGGGCCAACTTCATTTGCCATCTAATTATCGCCCAATCAGTCTTATTGACATTAGTGGAAAAATCTGTGCTAAAATAATATTACATAAATTACAAAATTGGATAACTGCAATCTCCCCTTTATCGATGTTTCAAGCAGGTTTTCATAAGGATTGTTCTACGATAGATAATATTTACATCTTAGCCCATCTGATAGAAAAATACAGATCATTTCGTAAAATGAAGCTGTATGCTGTGCTTGTAGACTTTTCTGCAGCATTTGACTCGGTTAATAGAGCCAAGTTATGAGAGATATTATTAAATAGAAGCGTACCATTAAATTTATTAGCCCCCATTATTAGGTTATATTCTCACGCGACATCGGCTATTAGATATGATAATAAGGGCAAATATTTCTGACTATTTCAGTACAACTTCGGGAGTTAAACAGGGATGTCCTTTGGCCCTCCTTCTTTTTAATTTGTATATTGATGCCCTTCTGACTTATAAAGATATAGATACTCTTGATTCCCCAAAAATTAAGAATATCCCAGTACATTGTCTGGCTTATGCAGACGATTTGATTATTTTTGCTTTATCTGCTCAAGGTTTACAAAATAAAATAAATCGATTTTGTTCTAAATGTAAACATTTGGACTTATTAATAAATATGAAAAAAACTAAGCTGCTGATTTTTGCACCTTACAGGGACATCAAATTAAACCAAGGATTTATTTAATAACAAACTATTGAAGTGGTATCCTCTTATATATTTGGGGTGAAGTTTGCTTGAATGGAAATTGATAGAGCATTGAGAGGACAAGTGATAAGGGCAAAATTGATTGTTAGGGCTGTCTTACGTTTTGCTAGAAATATGCAGGATATTTGGTCTTCGGCATTGATAGCTAGCAGGCCAAAATTAACTTATTCTTTTGTACGGCGAGAGGTCTGGAACAACAATGTCCCTTCATGGTTGGAGATCCCACTTTTTCTCTACTATAAATCTTTATTGCAGGTTCTACTTGCCACTTCTAATGTTATAGCTAGGGCTGAATTGGGTAGAGTACCTATTGTTATAATAATTGATATACGTCTCATGAGTTACTGGATCAAAATTATTAATCAACTGACTAATATTATGCCTCTACTATGCCTTAGAGAAAAATTATCTTGGCACAAACAGTGGTCTCCTTGGGTCAAAAATATTCAACGTATTTTGGGCAGTGTTAATATGCTTCATCTTTGGACAGATTGAGAGAAATCAATATCAATATCTTATGTGTTTAAGGAGTATGTCAAAAAGAAAATACTTAGGCTTGCCTATGATAAGCAAATGGAGCTCCTCAGAGCTCAACATCAGGCCAGATGGTTAGCTCAAAATAAAATTGATGTATTTATAGAGAAATATCTTACTCTTGGGCTGACCCTGTTAGAAAGAAAAATGATTACTTGGGCAAGACTGGGAATCATCTGTTCTAAATATACTTTTTTAATAAGATGACTCCACCCAATTTAGGTTTGGAGTTTTGCAGATGTAACAAGGGTTTTTAAGAAGATCTTTATCATATTACGGTACAGTGCCCTTTATATAAAATCCCGTGGTTTAATCTGTTGAATGATTTTCTTACTAAATATGTGAATGCAAAATATGATATTTTATTCATACTTCTTCACCCTCAGACATTGGAGGAGGCTAAGATGGTTTCAAGTTTTTTTTTTATCAGGTGTTGAAACACAAAGAAAAACGTCTCTCTGCCTATGACAATTAATTTGTTCATGGATTTTTATGTGTTAAAATTTTAAATGTAATATTAGATTTAATATTTTTTTCCCTTTTTTTTTCTCTTTTTTTGTATATAATTTTATGTGCTTAGTATGTTGTAAAGGCTTGATTGCTGAACAACAAAAACATTGAAACCTGAAACCTGAACCACTGGCAGCAAAAAACTGTAGCAGTTGATTACTTACTAGAGGTCAGACTGGAGAATTATGCATACCTGTGTGTAGCCAGTCAGGTCACTCATTCTGCTGCCATCCCATTAATGTACATTGGATAAGCAAGCAATAATACCCTCCAGGCATTATTGGGCAATACCAGACCACCCAGGAGTGTATTGAGGCCCGATACCACAGGTGGAAGGTCTTACAGCCCCTGGAAGGTTCAATATACCATCCACCCTGGAGGGTATTATTGCGCTTAGAAAATGGGCTACATGCCATATTTTCATTTAAGAAATAAAAAGTGCCAAGAGAAAAGAAAGTTATTTGTATGAATGATTGTAAAGTTGTATTTACTGTAAAATAGTCCCTCCACTGATATATTTAGGAATAGCGGGCATTGCATTGTTTATTACTTCCCTACTGAGACATTCTCCCCCCCCAATCCAAAGTGTGTCTCAGAGTTGTTTCCCCTTGGAAACTAATCTGCCCCCCCAAACAGTCTATGGTTGTTTTTTTTTCTGAAAGCCCTACTTTAGCCCTCCCCCCCGCACCCTGCTGGAGTCAGGAAGGGCAGTAAGTAGTGTCTGAAATCAGGCAACAGAGGAGAGAAGAGGTACCTCTTTTAAAGAAGTGCTGAAACCACTTTGTTTTTGTGTGGTTTCATTCTATTATCAGCAGGCGAAAGATGGGATGGTCGTGCAGCAGGAGCCACTCGGGAAGCAGCAGAGCAGGTGGATGGCATATACAGAATCAGGCACCAGAGCAGGGACAGGAGACTGAAACTAAGCACAGTTGTGGAAACATTCTTTGTCGCCAACCGCAGAGTAACTACTGGAGTTTTTTCTTTTTTTATCTTTTATAAATGTGTTCTGTTTAAGGTCCATTTTTCACATTTGTTGTGTTTCAGTCAGAAAAGGAGCATTTGAGATGTGACTGAGTAGCAATACTGGCACACAGAGTGTTGATTGGGCAGTATCTTTTGCTAAGCGTGAGAAAAAAACTGTGGCGTTTTCAAATTGAATGGGATGCTTTCAACCAATGGGAAGGCACAGTGGGTACAAGGGGTTTTGAATGGGTTAAGGGGCACTCTGGCATGTACTTGTTATAGAGGGCTCTACCTGTAAGTCAACGTACCCGTGCCAGCCAATCAGGTTTCCTGGATTTTTATGCCCATTTTCTAATGTGTCATATTTAACTGATATGAACTCTGGGCTAGATTCACAAAGCCTTCAGAAGGTGCAAAATCTTCCCTAAGTCCCCAAAACTGCCGTAGCTAAAAAAAAAAGTGCTATTCACAAAAACCTCCGCCTTTGCAGAGAAAAGCAATGCGGACTGTGGAAAAAAAGTGTAGTTGTGGAAGTTCCTGATGAAAAAAAGGTGTGAGATAAGTAAGGCACAGCCCCTGAAAGGCTATTCTCAGCCAGCTTTTGTCCAGAGTTGCGGAAAAAATGTTACACACACTGGAATGAGGTGTAACTCTCCCTCAGAAAACTGCAGTAGTGCCCCAAAAATTGGAATCAATTAAAGTGGAGGTGAGGCACAGGTAATAACATCCCAGATAGTATAGCAGTGACTGATGTTACAGCAATAAAAGCACACATTGCCATGATATGGCAACAACCACCAGACCCAGTGCAGCGCATAACACAGCCCCACAGGCAGTAGAGCTTGACTAGCCTGCACCAAGTGCTACCCCTGCAGGTAACAGGAATGCCCCAGGGAGGGAAGACCAGCAGTAACAGTCAGCCACTGTGGTGCCATGGTATTGCTGGTATCTGTGGTGCTGCAGTGTTCCCAGCTGAGGGACTGGTTGTTGACATCTTTGTGGGTGCTGTCAGCCTCATACTATGGCAGCAATGTTAATGTCTGCTGCTTTAGCTACTTGGTTGTACTTTTGCTGTGCATCTTCAGTCATTTCCACAGCTGCGGATCTGCAGCCGCGGATTCACAGCACTTGTGGAATCCCCACACCTGCTGGAATTCTGCAGCTGTAAACTTTTTGTGGAATTCCACACCTGCGCAACGTTTCTTTCAGAATAAGGTGCAGATGCGTCTCTGCAGTGCTGTAAGCCTTGTTCCTGCAGCAGCAGGATTTTTGCTATTCATTGAGAATCCTGCTGTCTGTGTTTAGTGGCTCAGATAATCACACTGAGCTTGTTGGCGATGATAATTTGTAGGTTGTTGCAGTGTCATCAGGAACATGAGTTACACCACTATTGCTGGCTGGAAGTGATGAGCTGGACTATGTTGCCAGTGAGCGAGGTCTGGGGGTCTCACATTCAGAAGGTGTAGGGTTAAGAAGAGTAGTAAATGTCACTTGTTGGACATGTGAATAATCAAATAAATAGTTAAAGCTGATCTTTGGTAAGTAGTGTTTGCGATGCTAGGAATGAAAGATTCTCAGTATGTGGCCTTGACCAATGTGGTGAAGCATTATCTCCATTTCTACTGAAGTAGCTCTCCAAAGCAACCAGTGTTGGAGGGCATCCAAGAAAATATAGTCACTTTAGCCAGTGAGGGACAAGTCATGACTTTTCTGCCTTGCCAGAATTTAAGTGGATCACTATTTCTGATAGTCAGTGGCTCTGCTAGATAAGCCTATATCATGTACTCTGGTAACAGGTCTGTGCCTTCCTCCAAAATGTCTGAAATGTACCGGCATCAGTATCAAAAGCTCCCAAATATCCTTGGTTGTGTCAGGATCATCACTATCCAAGGCTTCTTCTTCCACATCCTGCTGATACTTGGCACTGGCACAAAGTGAAGTTAGCAGAACAGGAGCAGTATGACACGGGTATGCACATTCTTGCTCTGTTCTTCAAGCTGTCTTTGCTGTTCCATAATAAGTGTTCACAACACTTTCTGTTTGATATACTCTGTGTGTCCAGGGCACACTGCTGATTCAGCACTGAGATCTTTAGTGGCCTGTTCATATGGTTGCAGAAGCAAATCGTGCTTTGCAGAACACACCACTGCATCTGTGATGGATATCCCCCACCAGCCATATTATCAAATTCCATAGCCCAGCACATAGATCTGTAGCCAATCTGCCAGCACAGCAATAGTGCTACCACTCATGACGATGCCGACCCAGATTCAGAAACGAACCTGTGCCATTGAAGGGCCAGCCAGTGGGAGGTTGATAGAGCATCCCTGTGGATGCTCTACTTTTCAGGGGGGGAGGTGTCTGCTGCTTTACCACCACCCGGGTGCACACTGGTGGAGGTGCTGCGGCTTATGGACTGGAAAGGCAGACAAAACAGCTCCACTTGCCTAACAGTGTGCATGGCAACATAAGCATGAATCACAAAATCAATGCCTGCACCACTC
Organism: Neoceratodus forsteri; assembly: GCA_016271365.2. NCBI lineage: Eukaryota > Metazoa > Chordata > Ceratodontiformes > Ceratodontidae > Neoceratodus > Neoceratodus forsteri. The sequence goes on from CM057452.1 coordinate 390,577,342, forward strand.
AGCTGCATAGAAAAAGCATTATTTAATTAAAAATTACATACTGGTGTGAGTTTGGATAGGTTGTATTTGGGTTCCCCAACGGCCTATCCCCATGCGCACTCCTTGCCATGGGGCAGGATGACTGAAAACAGGAAAATGGAGGTGCAGGATCAAAGGATTAAACCTCTGCTGGCCCACCACCTTCATCATTGCATCCCTCCACCAGTCACTGGGAGAGAGCACCACCAATCTTCACATCTGCCTTGGGTGGCGAAATGTCTGCAGCGGGGAAGAAGGTGACCATAGTCCCTGGGGCACAAATTGAGGGGGGGAAGCACAGCAATGTATTATGGGTTGGCTGGTGGTCCCAGTGACTGAATGGTGGATCTCAACTAGAGGGTATACAGGCAAGGCAGTAGGTTTAAGAAGGTTCCAACTTGGCCCATAGCAGAGGAGCATAAACTACATTAAAAATGTTCCATGAGTCTCTCCATCATATTAAAAAATTTCTTATTTTTTGGTTTTGTTTTTACAAGGAGAGACACACTAAGCTGAAAGCGTGTTTACAGGTGCGACCTGGCAGCACAAGGAAGTTAAGTGACTTGCACAGGATCACATAGTATGCAAATGAGAAATGCTGAGAAACATTGCTTTTGCTGGTAATGGGTGAGGAGCTCAGCACATTTGCTGGGCGATGCAAATATCCATGTTTGTCAAGCACATGACTTGCCACCAGATTTAGAGTATGTGCAAAACTAGGTGCATGGGGAAAATCCCAATCATTTATCACCATCAGCATGTTACTGCCACTGCCTTTTACGAAGACTTCACCCACAGGTCATTATGGTATATTCACTAGCAGTGATTGAATTAACTGCCACATATTTTCCTCTTTACTTCCCCTCCATGACCAACAATGACATTTCCTCTAGTGGAATGCATCTCTGAGGCTGTCTTCTTCAATATAACACCTAAAATAACCTGTAATGGCTGTGGTGGGAGTCTGGGAGAGGAGGGCAGGCAGACAGAAGGTCAGAGAAGGGAGACATAGGGGAGCTAAACATGTGGCTCAAGGGCTGGTGCCAGAAAAAAGGACACAAATATTATATGTAGGGAACTGGAGACAGTTTTGGGAGAGAAAGTTCTTTAAATTCTATGGACTGCATCTGACTAAGGAGGGAGTCAGTGCATTGGGGCATAGGTTTAATGTCTTTGCAGAATATTTAAACAAGCAAATGGGGAGAGGGGTGCAGCACCCAGTAGATCAAATGGGAAGAATGCCCATCCCCCCTCAGCTAGTGATTAAACAGTAGTTCAGCATGTTTGTAGTTCATTTGCATCACCAGGAAAGGGAAAGGGTCTGGCTCCCCATATGACATGCAGGGGAAATGCCAGACCTCACCCAACAACTAACGCACCAAAATCTGGCCAATATAAAATCATGTACACTGGTGCCCGCAGTCTGGGAAACAATATCCCAGACCTGGAGGCAACAATGACAGAGGCTAAACTGGACATAGTAGCCATTAGTGAGACATGGTTCACCAGTAACCACACTTGTGAGACTTCAGTACCCAGCTAGGAACTGTACAGAAGAGACTGAGGTGCAAAAAAGGAAGGGGACTGACCCTTTATGTCAATGAAAATATCAAAGCTACGGAAATTCAGAATACACATAAGGAGCCAGAACTGTGGGTCACCCTGGAAACAGGAAATGGGACAACCATACAAACTGGGGTTGTCTACAGGCCTCCAGACCAGAGGGAGGATATCGACATACTACTGTTAGAAGATATGCAAAACATGACAGCTAAAGATGAGGTTCTGATAATAGGAGACTTCAACATACCAGATACAGATGGGTCAATACCAGCAGGAACATCCACTAAAATTAGACACATGGTGGATTTCCTGCAGGGAAAGGCCTCAAACAATGAGTACAACAACCCACAAGAGACAGGGCTATCCTGGATCTAGTACTGACTAATGGGGAAAGGATCACAGATCTCCAGGTAGAAGATCACCGGGGAGCCAGTGACTATCACATGGTATGGTTCAATTTGGCCACTAGAACTGAATCATCCCATTCCAAGGCATAAATATGGGACTTCAGAGGAGCTGACTTTGATAAAATGGCCAGCAGAGTTAAGCTAGCCCTGGCAAGAAGAAATACAGATGAGGGGGTACAGGCAAAGTGGGCAAGTATTAAGGATGCAATATTTGAAGTAGCATCCCATTGTGTTAGGGACCAAAAAAAGAGCAAAAGAAAGAGGAAACCACTTTGGTTCGCAAAAACAGTAGCAGAAAAGTTCAGAGCCAAAAAGTTGACCTTCAGGAAATATAAGGGAACGCAGTGGGATGAAGATACGAGGCGTACCAAACTTAAGAAAACAAAAAGAGTTTCTAGAACACACTAGCCCATAAGAGGGACACCATAGCACAGATTCTAAAATGGCATTTTATTCAAAACCAAACCAGGCTCCAGCCTGACATGTTTCAGATTATTCATCCTTCTTGTTCAACTTTTGAAAAAGGATGAATACGTCGAAACATGTCAGGCTGGAGCCTGGTTTGGTTTTGAATAAAATGCAATTTTAGAATTGATGGTGTGTCATCCCTCTTATGGGTTAGTGTGTGCTAGAAACGCTTTTTGTTTTCTTCAGTCTAGTAGTTTCTTTAGCACCATGTCCTTGTGCATACTCCTAAGCCTTTGGCATACCAAACTTCCCTAAGGGAAGCAGGCAAGGCTATAAGGCAGGCAAAGGCCCAAACCGAGGAAACACTAGCATGAACAGTACAAAAAGGTGACACGACTTTCTATAGATACATTAGTGAAAGGAGACGGTCCAGAGGGGGTATTGCTAAGATCATCTGGGATAAGGGGGAGTGTGTGGAGGAGGACCAAGGAAAAGCATCTATCCTAAATAGATACTTCTGCTCAGTATATACTGAGGAAAAGGTAGGGCAGGGCCCACAGCTCAACATCTTGGACACAGGGGGGAGAGAGGTGTGCACAAGTCCCTTCACAAAAGAAAGGGTCCTACAAGAGCTCACTAAGCTCAGGGTAGATAAGAAAATAGGACCTGATGGCATACATCCCAGGGTACTAAAGAAGCTAAGGAGGGAACTAGCAGAGCCATTATCAGAACTGTTTAGTGAGTCTCTGAGCAGAGGAGAGGTCCCAGAAGACTGGAGAAGGGCTCACGTAATCCCACTCTATAAGAGTGGCAGCAAGGAGGAGGCAGGGAACTACAGACCAGTCAGTCTTACCTTAGTAGTGGGCAAGATCATGGAGGCACTCCTTAAGGAAAGGATAGTGTAACACCTGGAATCCATAAGAGCACATGATCCAAGACAGAATGGGTTTACAACAGGAAGGTCTTATCAAAATAATCTCATAGATTTCTTTTACTGGGTAATCGGAGTGGTAGACCAAAGGGTGCAGTTGATGTTGCCTACCTTGACTTCAGCAAAGCTTTCAATACTGTTCCACACATAAGACTGATTAATAAGTTGGGTAGGCTCGGGGTGGGTCAGAGGTTGGTTAACTGGGTGGCAAACTGGTTGGCAGGCAGAAAACAGAGAGTGGTGGTAAATGGTATACAGTCAGAAGAGATGCAAGTCACAAGTGGGGTACCTCAGGGATCAGTCCTGGAACCAGTCCTCTTCAATATCTTCATCAATGACTTTGCATATGGACTGGAGGGTAAGATTTGTCTGTTTGCAGGTGACACCAAGATCTGCAACAGAGCAGATGATCCAGATGAGGTGGGTAGAATGAGATGAGATCTGGATAAACTGACAAAATGGCCAGAAGAGTGACAAGTGGAGTTTAACGCAAAGAAGTGCAAGATCATGCACATAGGGAAAAGGAACCCTGACGCTACCTATAGTTTGGGAGGGTAGTTGCTAGCAATCACAAGGGAAGAAAGAGACTTGGACATAATTATCACAGATGACCTGAAATCATCCAAGCAGACCACTAAAGCACTAGGTAAGACTAGAGGGATGTTGGGGTGTATTAATAGGGGTATCACAAGTCATATGAGGGAGGTAATAATCCTTCTTTACAAGACACTGGTTAGGCCCCATCTGGATTATTGCATGCAGTACTGGAGGCTGCACCTCCACAAGGACAGTAACAAAATGTAGGCAGTCCAGAGAACAGCAACCAAAATGGTGCAGGGACTGCATCAGAAAACAGGGGAGTAGCCAGAAATTTCCATTTTCTACACAGTCTCTAACAGTTACACCCCCCATAAAAAATGTACACATCCTCTCAAAATGGTATCCCCTTCCAAACAAGTCAGATTGTTGTCAGATGATTCTTCTAATCTCTAGAGAGGTTATACATGTATCTGTCTCTTAAACAACAGAGGCTTAAACAGAGACACTCCTCAGTGGCCTACACTAACCCAAATACTACAGATTAGAATGAAAATGTTAATAGTAAGGCATGGTTTGTGACAGGCACGCAACAAAACTGTACACAAATTAGTGAGTATACCTACTACACCCTTGTCAGAAAACATATGAGGACAGATTAACAGAGTTCAGTATGTATAACCTGGAGCAAAGGAGTGAGAGAGGTGATATGATCGAAACATTCAAACATCTTAAGGCATTAATAAGGTGAAAGAGTCTAATATGTTTCAATATAAGAAAAATAGGACAAGAAGAGGACACAGCATGAGATTAGAGGGAGTCTGATTAATGGGTAATGTGAGGAAGTTCTTTTTCAAGAAAGTGTGGTGGATGCATGGAATGGCCTACCTCAGGAAGTGGTGGATATGAATACAGTGCAAGCCTTCAAACAGGCATGGGATAGGCATAAGCGAGCATTGCAGATGAGTATGAATAGATAGGCCATTGACAGAGTAGAGACCTATGGCATATTCATAAGGTAGAAAAAATGAGCAGACTAGATGGGCCTTTCAGTCCTTATCTGCCATCAACTTCTATGTTTCTATATCACTTGTGAAATGCACACAACCATCCTCTGCCTTCTTCTGAAGGCGGACTTCAGATCTAACACACTTCAGTCACTCACTATTGCAATCCTCCCGACCATGATCCAATGCATCCAGTGACCCTGGTGCTTGATGCTTCCAGAGGGAGGAGCAAGATGGTGGCCACACTGGGCTGCTGCGGTCTAGATGGAGCTCCGAATGGAGTAAAGTTTTCTCCCTCATCTGTTTCATACTAGCTTTCAGGAGAGACTAAATAATTTGCAGTTCTGAGACCTGTGGCTGCTTATTCGTGCCCAGGGTTTTAAAATTTTAATTTATTTTAGTCTGTTAGATTGTTGCTGGGGTCAGGGCAAGGAGTGATAGGAAATTGGAGTGAGTTAGTTTGAGGAGCCAGCTTTTTTGTTTTCAGTGAGGTACCCTTCTCAGTGGCTCGGATTTGTTCATGGAGAGGAGCTGAAGGAGTGATTACATCTGAATACTGTGGTCTGGATGTAAGCAAGTGTTGGAGGTCTAAGTTCTGAATGTGGTAGCCCATATTTGCGAGGTCCTTCATACAGTTAAGAATCTTTTGCCACTGAGTTTGACTCGGGAAGTTTGGCCTAGGTCGGTCGACGAGCAAGGATCCAGTTACAACACTGAACACCCGCTGTACTTGACGTGTGGTGGTCTGGTACTGTAAGAATGTTTAACATCAGTTTCATTTGCTTTACCAGTTGTTTACCTCTGGTAAGTGAGCAGGGAGTTTCCCCTTAGTGCAGTTGGTATTCTGGCTTGTTGACAGTTGCTGCCCCTATCCATTTAGAAAGAGCCGTGGTGTTAGAACTTGCTGGTGCGGCTTCATGTATTGGAACTTTCTAACTATTGTTTTGGAACTTGCTGTCCTGTCCTGGTGTGGGGAGTGATGTCCTTCTCCCTGGAAAAACTTGCCTTGGACTCTCACCTGGCACCGGTGAGAGTGAGGCCTGGTAGTGTTCTTGAGGAACTGAACTTGTGAGTTCCTACTTCACAGATATATTTCCCGATCTGTTCCACAGCAAATCTGCTACCAGTTGCAAGTGAGGGGAGTGGTGAGGATCTGTGCTGCCAGGTTAGATCGTCTCCTCCAAAAAGTCTTCTCTGTGTTACTAAAATCTTCTGCAGTGCAGTACCAGCATTACATAACTTGGAATTCTGTGGTGCAAGCACAGTTTCTGTTGGCATTTTCTCTCCAGTTAGATGAGAGATGACTGTGGTTACTGCCACACTAGCAGTACCTGCCTTGAATTAAATTCTGCTGAACCATTTAAACTCTGAATTCATAATATAATATTGGACTCTGCTTCAGAAAAGAAGCTGTTGTTATATATAACTTTATTTCCAGGACACTGTTTACTGGTCTCTCCTGAGAACTGAAATCTGGCTTGTTTTTAGTGTTTCATTGTTTATTATTTTAAAGGGGATTTTTGGGGGTATTTATTTGGAGGGTGGGAGTTTTTGGGTGGGGGGCATTTATTTGAGTTGGGTGAGGGTGAGTGTATGTGTATGTGTGTGTGTGTGTGTGTGTGTGTGTGGAATGTGTGAGTGGATTGTTTTGTTTTTGTATCAGGAGAATGTGATGGGTACTTGTTTTTAGCGATAGCTCAAATCTTATTTAGTTTTTGTTTACTGGATAGGTGCACTAGACAAGAATGTTTCCTATTTTCAGGCACGAATGAACAGTCACAGGAGACTGCCCTGCCCTCCAGAGGTAAGTGATGTGCGGATTCTGCATTGTTGTAGTCCTGTCTTCATGGCGCTGCAGTAATAAATATTGCCATTTATTTGCCATGCAAAGTTGTATTGCTGTTACTTTGCCATCACTTTGAGAATCTATCACATCACTCACCTGTGGAATGCAGGGCGGTCTCCTGTGACTGTTCATTCATGTTTCATGGTGTGCCGCACCTTGCCCTTGCACCCCATCCCAAACCGTGAAGCGCTGAGGAAAACATGGGTTTTATTTTCAGGCATGACCCAGGAGAGTTAGAACAATGGAACATTGTGCAGACAGGAAATACAATGGGCATAACACAACAGGAATTAGGGAAAATTTGAACAACAAAGCAGTGTTTACAATTGGAACAAAGACAGTTGGCAAGAAGAACAGAAAAATACATTAATTTAGTGCACTAGACAAGAAAGCTAACTATTTTCAGGCAACAAACAGGGAGTGTGACATGCGGTGGTACTGGCAGGAGTATAGTATCCAAGTCATAAACTTCAGTGTACGTACCAGAGTTGCTCCCAGACCAGTCCAGTCCAGGTTGAAGTCACCCAGTAGAATGACCCAAATTTACCCTTTAGAGTAGGAAGATAGTCCATGATACTGTTAAGCCCAGAAAGAGTACCCTTCTGTGGGTTATAGGCACATATCAGATTGAGTCTCTTTGCACCACCTAATATCAGTACAGCATGCAAGATTTCACAGGAGCCAATTAACCCGAGTGACATTGAGATGCACTTTATAATAGAAGGAAATCTCACCTCCCCTCCATTTGGAGGGGCAGTCAAATCTAATAAGGTTATATCCATTTAGATTATACATAGCATCAGGAATGCCAAACATAAGCCAAGTCTCAGTTAGCCCTAATTTGTCGGGGGGTGTAGGGTGACCCATGCTTGCAGGTCATGAAAGTTGGCTGGCAAGCTTCTTATATTAATGTGGGCAATTTTAATGCCCTTAGTGAAGAACCCATAAGGGAAGCTGAGAGGACTTGAATGGTGTAAGGGCCAGGGTTTAGCTCTGTGTTGCCAGATAGTGATAAGTGCAGAAGGGGAACCCATGTCTCTAGGAGGAGCTGAAAAAGGCACCTGAAACCTTTAGGCACATGAGGAGGGTGAGAGTGGAGGCAGTATCATAGTTTGACAGGGCAGATGACATTAAGGGACCAGTTGCATATTGGGGGGAAAGTTTTTATTAATTAGGAGATTTGAGTAGACAAAGGAGGATTTGTCATGAGAGTGAGACTGTGGGTTGCAAGCCGGTATCATAAGAGTGAGGGCGGAGAGGGTTGCAAGGGCAAGAAACAATCCAACTATCTCCAGGATTATCCCTGGCTGAGTTGAAAAAAACAACATGGTAGTAGGAATCTATAGTCAAGTAAGGGCCACAGATACCTCACTGGATTAATTGATTCAGTTTAGGAGATCTCTGGGTACAGAGGCAACTGAATGCAGAGACGGTCCAAATTCCAGTAGTAATGCCTCTTAAGTTCAGAAGTATGAGTAACATAAGCGAGATTGGCTTCAGTTAAATTGGTAAGAGCACAGAATTAAACAAAAGCTGTATGAGGAGATGATTTTGCCCTGCAACTTTCAAGGGAAAATTTAGGGGCATTTCTCACTGTGTGTACAGCCAGAGGAGAAAGCAGACGAGGAGAGACTGAGAAGACAATATACTTTGGAAGTAAAAAGAGTATACAAACTCCAGAAACAGTAAGGATCCAGGTGACAAGAAAAGACCCACCCACAGATGTACTTCCCATCCACAAACATACTTCCCAATCAGTTAGCAGTAGAGATCCAGTAGACAGGAAAGGACCCACCTACCACAGTACTTCCAGTCAAATTAGGAAAGGAGGGCGGAGTAATAGTGCATTTAACAGACAGCGGGAGCTGGGTGGGCCAAAAAATGGCCAAATAGTCAAAGACAAGCAGTAGCTCTTAATTAGCTAAAGACAAGGAGCAGCTTCTAAGGAGCTAGTACAAATTAAAGAGATTAAATTCAGACAAGCAGCTGCTCCTAAGGAGCTAGGCAAGGCAAGGCAAATTTTATATTTCTGGTGCCCAATCCCAGAGGCTCTGGGCGCCGTACAAAAACACAGAAATTTAATTTAATAATACGTATATAAAAATAATTCACAATGCAAAACATCCAAGTCGCTATACATAAATAATCTCTTTAGTTAAAAAGGACTGATAACCATGTTATCATACAGTATCTGAGAAGGCCTGTCTAAACAGATAAGACTTTAGGCAGGCCTTAAATGCATCCAGCGACGGGGTCTGCCTCACCAATGGCGGGAGTGAATTCCACATGGCAGGGCTGGTGATGCTAAAAGCTCAATCACCAGCTGTTCTCAATCTTCTCCTGGGAATCGCCAGGAAGCCCCTCGAGGAGGACCAGAGGGGATGAACTGAGGTAGCAGATGTAAGAAGGTCAGCCAGGTAGCAAGGGCCCAGTCCATGTAGGGCCTTACAGGTGAGCAAGTCCACCTTAAAAAGCACCCTCCATCGAACTGGCAGCCAGTGCAATTCCCGCAGCACTGGGGTGACATGAAAAGTATTTCGACTGACCAGTCAACAACCTGGCAGCTGCATTCTGCACTAGCTGCGGTCGACGGAGGCTGCCTCCAGAGACCCCGAGGTAGAGTGCATTACAGTAGTCAAGCCTAGATGTTATAAATGCATGTACCAAGGTGGGGAGGTCCGGGGGCGGAATCAGGTGCTTAATCCTGACAATGTTTCTCAGATGGAAAAAACTCACCTCGACAACTGCAGATACCTGATATTCCATTGTCAAGCCGCTGTCAAACATTATGCCAAAATTATGCACCTTAGAGGAGGCCATCAATGGGACAGATCCTAGGACTTGTCTAGTATCTGCCCCAGAGGCCAATTCCTCATGCCTCCTGTTCGACTCCACCACCAGTACCTCCATCTTATCGGGGTTCAGTCGCAACCAGCTAGAGGTCATCCAGTCATTGATCTCTGCCAGACAGTTGTTCAATATTTCCACTGTATTGGATGTTCCAGGAACAAAGGATAAGTACTGCTGGGTATCATCAGCATAATAATGAAATCCCAAGCTGTACTTCCTAATGATCTCTCCCAGGGGCAGCATATACATGGTAAACAACATCAGTGACAACACCGAACGCTGAGGTACTCCACAAGACAGAAGGCTCGAAGATGAAGAAAAATTTCACATCACCACCCTCTGTCTTCTGTTTGTCAAAAAGGACTCAAACCAGCAGATGACAGTAGTGGTGAGTCCACAGAAGTCCTTCAGGTGGTCAAGTAACACCCGATGGTCTACCATGTCAAAAGCTGAAGAGAGATCAAGTAGAATGAGATTTGTCCCCTCAGCTCAATCGCTCGCCCTGAGGAGATCATCATGCACCTGAACTAATGTGGTTTCTGTTGAATGTCCTGCTTGAAAACCTAATTGGAGCAGCTCATAAATATCAAATACCATGAGGTGATCTCCCAACTGTCACGCCACAATCTTCTCCATAACCTTTCCTAAAACTGGAAGGCTGGAGACCATTCGATAATTTGCCTTGATGTCAAGGTCCAATGATGACTTCTTCAGAAGGGGTCTCGCCAGGGCATCTCCTGCACCTAACTACCCAAATGGTACAAATTAAGGGGATAGAATAGCACTGTCCTTGTTAGGTTGAGGATAGTTGGGGGTCATAAATAGCAATGTTTGGTGCATTATTCTCATTGGGATGTGCTGGAGCCTTGATCCCTTGCACCTAGCATATGCAGCATCCCAGCTGAATGACTTGTATCCCTTCTCCAACCTCCCAGTATCAGATGCTACAGCGAGGCACTGTAGGGAGGTCAGCATTACAAGTGCACGTGTTGGTTGATGGCAGCAAGGTGCAGCTGATGTGGCAGAGGTGAGTGATATTGGGGCGGTTAGATGCAGGAGATGCCCTGGGTTTAGGTGGAGCCTAGAGAGAGGCTGGACATGTTTGGTCTCCATCCCCAGGATTTCTGCCAGTCTGAGTGGGCAGGTAGCCGGGGGGCTGACAGCATCTGCCAATCCCCTTCGGGCAGTGCTGTGCAATACCAGGTTGATGAGGAACAAGACTACAATTATGGCAAACTTGATTTCCTTGGTCAACCTGGCTTGCATTACAGAGACCTGGTTGGATGACAATGCCAGGCCAGTCTTGGAAGCAGCATTGCCGCTGGGTATTCCGTAGTGCATTGCCCAAGGAGGGAACACAGGGGAGGGGATATAGCTATCTGCTTTAGATCCAACTTGGGCTTCAGCATGCACCCAGTGGAATTGGCCAGGTCTTTTAAGTGTGTGTTGGTCCATGGGAGTCCAGGTGCAGGTTGCAGGATTCTCCTCATTTACCTCCCTCTGGGGTCAGAGGGAGATTTCCTGCAGGAGGTCACAGCAAGGTGTTGGAGTCCCCCAGATGTTTCATTCTAAGGAACTTCAATGCCTGGGTCAACAACTAATCCTCACAATTTGGTTATGACCTCCTCCAGCTAATGTAATCACTGGGCCTGACACAAGTGGTTACTTCTGCGACCCATCAAGACCACATGCTTGACCTGGTGTTCTCACTGGGGCTTGAGGTAGCTAATCTCAAGACTGATCAGGTCATTTGTTCTGATCATTGTATAGTGATGTTCTTGCTTGGGACCTCCCTGAAAGTCCCTTCCCTGCTAAGATGGTTAGCTATCACCCTCTGAGGGGACTGTCCCCAGAAGAACTGTTAGTGAAGGCTGACTAATCTAGTGTAGATGCTGCATGTGCAGTTGGCACAGGCAAGGCAGTGGCAGCCTATAACAGGGTGGTCTCCAAGGCACTCAATACCAATGTACCAGTCCATATACAACTCAGATCTTCTCACTTGAGATCCCCTTGGAATGATGGGGATCTCAAGGTGATGAAGATCAGGGGTCGAACATTGGAGCATTGTTGGCAGAAGACCCAGTCAAAGGAGGACAAACAGGCCTTGCGTGCTCATTATCATGAGGACCTAGGGGCAATCAACCATAAGGAGGCAGAATTCCTGTCCAGGGAGATTGTTGCAGGGAGATACAAACCATCTCAGTTATTTTGGACTGTGGACAGACATTTACATCCAATCTGTCTACAGCCTGGGGAATTACCATCCTATCTCCAACCTGCCATTTTTGGGCAAGGTTGATGGAAAGTTAGTGGTACAACAGTTCGAAGAACACCTCATGTCCTCTGACATCTATGAGCCATTCCCATTGGGTTTCAGGGCTAGGCATAGCACTGAAATGGTATTTGTTAAAGTGCATAATGACCTCCTCAGGGGAAGAGACAGAGGGGACAGGTAAATTCTTGTTCTCCTCAATCTCTCTTCAGCCTTCAATACCATGGATGACATTGTGCTTCTTGATCATCTTCAAGAGTATTGTGGACTCGCTGGAACTGCCATCACCTGATTTGAGTCCTATCTCTCTGCAGGGTACAATTGGTGGTGATGGGGAATTCCTCATCCTCCTCGAGGCCCCTGTCTTGTGGAATTCCTCATGGATCGATCTTGTCACCTATGTTATTCACAGTATACATGCTGCGCCTGGGAGAGCTCATTAGACAGTACAGTGTGGGCTTTCACTGTTATGCAGATAATACCCAACAGTATAGAAACATAGAAACATAGAATTCGATGGCAGATAAGGACCGCTTGGCCCACCCAGTCTGCCCATTTCCCTGCCTACTGGATAAGCTGCAGATCCTAGTTAACCGGCAGCCTACTTCTTCCTACCCCCATCCCCTAGAATTGCCTTATGACTGTCCCATGCATGCTTGAATTCCACCACTGTTTTTGACTCCACGACCTCCTCCGGAAGGCCGTTCCATGCATCCACAACCTCTCAGAAAAATACTTCCTTAAATTACCTGTGACGCCCACCTCTATCTTCAAATTGTGCCCCCTTGTTCTTGCACACCTCTTTTTTGAAAGATGCTACCCTCTTGGACTTTGTTGATTCCCTTGAAGGGTACTTGAAAGTTTCTATCCATGTCCCCCTCCCTCCTTTCCTCGAGGCTATACATATTAAGCTCCTTTAGTCTCTCTCATATGTCTTCCGTGCAGACCCTGCACCATTTTAGTTGCCTCCTCTGGACAGCTTCCATCCTGTCTATGTCTTTGAAGACTGGTCTCCAGAACTGCACGCAGTACTCCAGATGGGGTCTGACCAGCTGTCTGTACAGAGGATAATAACTTCCTGTTTTCTACTGGTGATGCTCTCCTATGCATCCCAATATCCCACCAGCCCTCCTTGCTGCCCTCTCACATTGCTTGCCCACCTTTAGGTCATCTGATATGACTACCCCCAGGTCCCTTTCCATTTTTGTTGTTGTTAGTATCTCACCCCCCATTGTGTACTCTTCCCCTTGGTTTTTGTTTCCCAGGTGCATTACCTTGCACTTCTTAGCATTGAATCTAAGCTGCCATACATTTGACCATTCCTCTAACCTTGCCAAGTCCCTTTTCATCCTTTCCACCCCACCTTGTGCATCAACTCTGTTGCAGATCTTTGTGTCATCTGCAAAGAGACATACTTTCTGTGTATCATAGTATACTTCTGTGTTCATAGTATCTGTGTCTTGCCCCCGGAACACACAATGTTGTGGAAGTGCTTAACAACTGCCTGGCTGAGATCAATGACTGGATATCTTCCAGCTGGTTGCAACTGAACCCAGATAAGATGGAGGTACTGGTGATTGAGCCAGGTCACGGGCATGATGGAAGTGCCCTCTGCGTGGGTACGGGATTATTTCTGGGATCCGCTCCATTGATGGCTTCTCCTAGGGTGTGGGATCTTGGCATTATCCTGCATAGCAGACTGACATTTGAAGATCAGGTGTCATCTGTGTTCAAAAGTAGTTTCTACCACTTGAGGAATATCACCAGGATTAAGCCCCTAGTTCCACCTGAAGACCTGCCAGCACTGGCGCATGCCTTTGTTACTTCGAGGCTCGATCACTGTAATGCTCTATACTTCAGCATCACTGGAGGTACCCTTCATCAGCTGCAGCTGGTGCAGAACACAGCGGCTCAGTTAATGACAGGCCTGGCTAGGTCCAGTCATGTGACTCCAGTCCTGTGAGCTCTGCACTGGCTGCTGGTCAGGTGGAGGGTCATCTTTAAGGTAGGCTTGCTCACCTACAAGGCCCTATATCGGCTGGGCCCTGGCTATCTGGCTGATCTCACACCTGAAACCTCAGTCCATTCCCTCTGTTCTGCAACCAGGGGCCTCCTTGATGTTCCTAGGGTCAGGTTTAAAACATCTGGTGACTGTGCCTTTAGTGTCACTGGGCTGAACCTATGGAACACCTTTCCACCTGCTGTCAGGGGGGCCACAGTGGTCAAGTTCTTTAAAAAGGGGCTAAAGGCTTACCTGTTTTCTCTGACTTTCCCTTGCGAAGATGCTTGAACGCATTGACCACCTGAGGCTTTATATATTCTAAGACCTAATTATTGTCTTAAATCTGCACGCTAATATATTACTTTTAAAGAATTTTGTATTGTTTTTACTTAACCTGTTTTTTTATGTGAGGAGCCAATAGCCTCCAGGATTTGGCACCGTAGGAATAAAATTTGCCGTGCCTTGCCTTGCCTAAAGTGTAATCATCTGCATGGGTACTGGTTTATAAATACTTGAGCGAACATGCCTCGAAAAGTTGAAGGATGATGGAATGTTGTAGTCTGGCTTCAGTTCATGCAACAGTCTTCAAAAGCCAGTGTCTTTTATAATACAGAATGGCTGAAGATCAAGGGTCATAATATCCCAATGAGTTGTGTCATTTGGACAGAACCTGGGTGAGTACAGTAGGTGGCTGTTCAGTACAGGCATGTAAAGATGCAGGAAGATTAGTTTGTTTTGCTGGTAACGGTTAAAGCGATGCTTTAGAAGCAGCACCAGTTCCTGGGTCAGTTGGCTGCTGTAAACATGGTGGCTTCATTACTTGAGCAAACTGCCTAATCCCACCGCCTCCCATACCCAACAGTCACTGTTGCTTCTGCTAGCCCATCTGACCAGAGTGGGAACTGGGAATGGATGTGGTTGTTAGGGAGATGCCATGTTTATGTTTAAATGATCAGCTAGAACACTGGTTCCCAATGATCCAATAGACTGTCCCTAGATTATCTTTCTACCACGCTGACTGCAACATTCTTTCAGTGGATTTGTAGTTTCATTTGTAAAATACTCCCACAGTTCAGAAGATCCTGTTAGTATTCTGGCTATGTAAGCAGACAGTTGGTGGGGGGGGGGCTTCACAAAAAATTAGGCAGTGACTACAATATGATTTTTTTTTCTGCCACTGTGCTATGTTGTGGCTGGAATATCCAGGCAGGACAGCAGAAGCAGCAGTTGGTACAATACTATGGGTCTGATCATGCTGGATGGCTGAGTGTGGTGCTGGTCTTCAGATTTCCCTGCCTGAGAAACTTGCTTTCTTGCTTTTCTCATTTTCATTACCTTTCTATTTTTTTATTACTTTTTTTTTGCATCTCCTCCCATGATGGTCTCCACTTCTGAGTACCACACTCATCATCATCACCACTAGTTGGTCATGTAGCTGACAGCAGACCTTCAAGCTACTCATGTTCTTTCTCCTCTCCTGCGTCTACTTCCTCTGGTGCTTTCTCATCTTCTGCTCCATCCCTCACTCTTGTTCTTGTACAGTACTTCTTCCCCCTGCCTTTCTTTCTTCTTTGCATAAATCATGTGCTCTTCCCTGTCCTTTCTCCTCCTCATGCACTTCTCCCATGCTACCTCTTCATGCTCATGCCCCTGCTCTGACAGCTTTACTTCCATATTTGTGCAGGAAGGACAGGGTGGGAAAAAGGGGGAGGAGTTGCTCTTTATGTGAGAGATAGCATAAAAGCAACAGAGATATAGGGGAGACAGCGAGGAGTAGAGGTGCTGTGGGTCACCCTGGAGAAGTGGAAAGGAGCCACTATTCACAATGGCATGATCTATAGACCTCCAGCACAGGAGAAGAATTGAATAGGGTTCTGGGGGAAGCCATCCAAAAGATGGCAGATAATGGGGAGGTACTGCTGGTGATGGACTTTAATCTGCAGCCGAGCAGCAGCTTAAGCTAGGAGCTGGGACATCCTGGACTGTATGCAGGGATCATTCCTCAGGCAACTAGTTAGGGAGCCCACTCATGGGGGGGCAATACTGGACCTTGTACTAACTAATGGGGACAGTGTTGCAGACATCGTGGTGGCAGCCACCTAGGGACCAGAGATCACCGTACTGTGTGGTTCAGTGTAAGTATTTTGGCAGAATTGAACCACACAAGGATGAGAATCCTGGACATCATGAAGGCTATTTTTAAAAAGATGGGGAAATGACTCAGGGATGCCCTGGTGGTGGTAGTGGTGGGGGAGCAGACATGGGTGGAGTGGAGAAACTGTGGGAAAAGGGAGCATAGAGAAGGCAACAAACCTCTGTGTCAGGCTAGTAAGCAAAGGCAAGAGGCAAAAGAGACAGCTATGGTTCTCTAAAGAGGTGGCTGGGAAGGTAAGGGCAAAAAAAGCTAGCATTCAGGAAGTATAAGAAGACACAGAAACAGGAGGATAGGGAGCTTTATCTGGGGAAACAGAGGTAGGCAGGGAAATTAGTAAGGAGCGCAAAGGTACAAACAGAGGAGGAAATAGCCTAGGGAGTAAAGAAAAGAGACAAGACGTTTTTAGGTACATAAGTGAAAACAGAAACACCAGGGGATTGATTGTAAGACTAAGAAGGGAAGGGAGGTTGTGAGGACGGGGGGCCAAGAAAAAGCAGACATCTTAAATAAATACTTTTGTTCCATGTTCACGGAAGGAGAGGGGCCACTGAAAAGTGACAGGAGCACTGAAGGAAGGAAGGGAGGTGGACACTACTCCATTTACAGAGGAGAGGGTTCTGAAGGAACTCGCAAATCTGAACGTGGATAAGGCAATAGGGCAAGATGGTGTCCATCCAAGGATACTAAGGGAACACAGGGAGGTGCTGGCTGCACTTCTGATAATCCTGTTCAATCTCTCACTAGAGACAGGGGTGGTTCTGGGGGGACTGGAAGAGGGAAGATGCAGCCTCACTTCACAAACGTGGTAGTAGGGAGGAGGCAGGCCACTACAAGCCAGTTAGCCTGACTTCAGTGGTGGGGGAATTTTTGGAATCACTACTGAAGGAAAGGGTAGTGGAATACTTTGAATCCAATGGCTTACAGGACCTGAGAGAGCATTGATTCAGAGGCTGGAGGTTTCCTCAATCAAATAGCAAGTTAACAAGTTACGAATTTATGCAGTGTGTTGTGTGGATAAGGAAACATTCACCTTTACATCATCAGAAGTTACAGTTTGTTCCCATCTGTCATAAGCTATATCAATATCTTCCTTAGCAATTTCTGGTAAAATGAACAAAGCAACCTGTGGTATTTTTTCAACCCTTTTCTTCAGGAGGTTAGCATGGTATATCTAGGTAGGATTTTTCCTAGCAGGGGTCTCAGTCTCAGAGTTAACTGTACTAGTATATTGAACCACTTTATAGGGCCCTTGCCACTTCATTAATAGTTTGTTTTCTGTGTTAGGTAACAGTAACAAGACCTTTTCACCTAGCTCAAATTTTATTTCTTTTACCCCATGGTTATAATACATCTGCTGTTTTGGGGCCTCTTCCTGATTACTCTGGGCAATTTCTACATATTTACCAGTTTCTTTCTCAGTGAATACAGTATATATATAAGATGTAATATATTTTTTCTGAGATAAGATTTCTTCCCATTTTTTTATCACATCTTGTGGCCCTCAAGGTTGTCTACCATACAACATTTCAAAGGATAAAAAACAGTTAATGCTTGTGACACTTCTCTGTAAACAAAAAACCGGTAAGGTAAGTATTGGTCCCAATCTTTCCCTTCACCTTTCACAAACTTTTTTCACATGAGTTTTAGGGATGAATTAAAATGCTCAACAAGACCATCTGTCTTGGGGTGATAAGGGCAAGTTTTCACGGCAAAGATACTTAGTAGTCAGTATAGCTCCTTCAGTAATGCAGCATCAAAATTGCTACCCCGATCAGTACTAATTTCTTTAGATATGCACACCCTGCTGAAAATTTTGTCAAGCTCTGCTGCCACTTTTGGGGCTATGACAGTACATATAGGAATTGCCTCAGGGTATTGAGTAGCATAGTAATATACTACCAAAATGAATCAATTACATTTTTTACTTTTGCCTCTGGGGCCAATCACATCCACTGCAATTCTCTCAAAGGCACATCTGTCAAGGGTAAGGGCACCAGAGGCATCATGTCTTTTAGCTACTGGGGCTGCTTTCTGACATTCAGTAGTAGAACTGCAATAGGTAGCAACATCCTTATAAATTCCAGGCCAGTAAAATCTGTACAACAATCTGGCATTAGTGTGTTCCCTTCCTGAGTGACCAGCCATAAGACTATCATGTGCTGTCTGTAACAACTCAGTTCTATACTTCTTTGGTATGGCCAGATGTTATATCTGTTCCTTCATCTGAGGATTAACTCAAACTCTGTACAGTAGTCCATTGCATTTTTTTAACATTGGTTCATCCTGTTTTTGTTTCACCCCTAGCTGCTTAAAATAACCTTGGAGAGAAACATAATTAGTTTGTTCAGAAACAAAATCATTATCAGTTATCAGTTTAGTTTCAGCATTTTCATCTGTCAGCCTGTTATGCCCATCAGTCTTTTTTTGCCACTGTTTCTTCAGGAGTCTTCTTTCTTTCCTGGATATCTAGATCTTGCAGCTGGGCTCAAACGTACAAATCAAAGCCACCAAAAGAAAAAGAGTCCACAACATCTGAGATTTTCCTTGCCGGTACTCTTGTTATCACAGCTGCTCAAACAGCAGGATTTACTCCCTCTATGATTAACTTACAGTAGCAACTCTTAGAAAGTAATTTCCAATAATCACAGGCACAAATAACTTTAGTGCTACCACCACTTTCATTAGGTGTGCCACCCCCATTAATATTCAGAGTCACTTGGGTGGTGGAATACTATTGAGTGTCCTATAGATGCAGATGACTCCAGTACCTAGTCCTTTTGCACAGTCTTTTCCCAGAACTTCAACATGCACCAGGGTCTGTCTGCTTCCTGAATCTATAAGTCTTGCCTCAATTTGCTTACACTGCCAGATATTTCCCGAAATTTCTGTGATATTTCCAGAAATACCTCCTGCTTTCTGCATTTCCACAGTAGGGAGAGCAGAGAGAAACTCTTCAGAAATTTCACAAAATATCTGGAAATAGCTGGCAATGTCTCTGGCTACTACTGTACCCTCCTTATGTTTATGACATTTTTCTTTTCTTTGCAAAATGGCTTGGCTTAGTACAGTTACAGCAAATAAAGTCTTTGGGTGTAAATTTAATACCCCCATCAGAGTTCTTATTTGATCTGGAGTTAAACAGAAAAAAAGAAGGTTTAACCATTCCTTGGCTTTTACTTTGTGCTGTGGTATGTCAGGCCATGTGACAGTCCTCAGCCAAAGAAATGGTCTTTTCCCCTTTTCTAGTTGGTGTTCTTTTACCCAGAGCTGCACTTCTGTAAGAAGGATGTTGACTACTTGATCCTTTGCAAATATGTTGATGATCTGTGGGACTGTTGGAGCCAGTTTAGGAGGAGTTCTTTGAGTTGGGTGAAAGCTTCTCAGGGCTTGTCAATTGAGTGGTACTTCAGGGACCAGAATATCTGCCTGTAGGTCTCTCCTGAGTTGTCATACCTTTTAAGGATTTCCCTTTTTACAAGGTCATACTTTTCTGACTGTGCAGTGTCCATTTTGATGTAGGCGGCTTGGGTATTACCTGTCAGATAAAGTACCAGTCTGACTGCCTATTGCTGTTGTGGCCACTGGTAGGCTCCAGTGACCCTTTTAAAAGTTGTTAGGTATGCTTGATATCATCCCAGTGACACAGCTTTGTAAGTTTAATGTCATTTAAGTTGTTTGTGTTTTGTTGATCTGCTGAACCTGTGCATGATCCTCCTGCTTTGATTGCATGTAAGGCATCCAGCCATTGCTGCTCTTGTCACTGCATCTAACTTCTTCTGTGTTAGAAACATACAAACATAGAATTTGATGGCTGATAAGGACCGCTTGGTCCACCCAGTCTGCCCATTTCCTTGCCTACTGGATAAGCTGCAGATCCTAGTTAACCAGCAGCCTACTTCTTCTTACCCCCAACCCCTAGAATTGCCTCATGACTGTCCCATGCATGCTTGAATTCCACCACTGTTTTTGACTCCACAACCTCCTCAGAAGGCCTTTCCATGCATCCACAACCCTCTGTGAAAAATACTTAAATTACCTCTGGCTGCCCCCTCTATCTTCAAATTGTGCCCCTTTTCTTGCACACCCTTTTTGAAAGATGCTACCCTCTTGGACTTTGTTGATTCCCTTGAGGTACTTGAAAGTTTCTATCATGTCCCCCCTCTTCCTCCTTTCTATTTTTTTAAGAAACTCAAATATCTTTCTGCGATCATTGACTGTTTCTCAGTCTGTCTTTATTGTATAGCCCACCATTTGAAGAAGGCAAAAACACTTTCAGGTTCTGTCCCTGTTTGTTCTTCTTTCATCACTGGTGCCAGCTGTACAGTTTCACTTTGAACTTTTGTTTCTGCTTCTAGTTTGACTGCCATTCTTCTGCTAATCACTCCTAGGCTTGCTGTTGCAGGATCTATACCTTTCTTCTATGCTTCCCTGGTAGCAGGTCTAGTGTCCATGCACAAACCTCCTGGCATAGAGTATGCACGGCATAAATCTCACTTTGTCTGACACCACCTGCTGTAGGTATATAAGTCTGAAAGCATAGCTAGACCAGGAGAAGTTATGAAATTCACAACTAGCATTTTATTATTATCAATAAGAATTAAACAGAAACAAATAAAATTGCACAGGATAGCTCTTCAAAAAGCCAGTACAAACAAAACAAAATCCTCCATCTGAGACTATTTTTCTCAATTTAAATCTCAGACTCTCTAACTCCCTAAACAAACTTTGCTTTCTTTTAGTAAGATGTATTTTCCCTGCAGATTAAAATCTGCATCATGTCTTTGAAAGTTTCACCTCCTTTCTCAAAATGTAGCAGAGCTTTGTCAATTTTTTACCTGTGACCAGCCTAAAGAGTACATGTAGTCTTAACAAGTGCAACAAAATATAACATTCTGTCCCAGAGCTGGTCTCCTGCTGACAGTTCTGTAAAGAAGCTTGCCGAGGTCAAAATACATCTCAAGGTCAGTGTTACAGATTGATAATTTTTTAAGAAACTCAAATATCTTTCTGTGATCATTTCAACAATATTTATTTATTTATTGAATTTTGGTAACCTAGTAAGCCCACTGAGACAATACAATCCCTTTTTCAGGGGCAACCCAGAGTGAACAAAATAGTACAACAAATAAGTACATCATACAGTTGAACAGCATAAACAACAAAAAAATTGATATAGTAATACAGGTACAGTTGCAAGGAGGCTTTGGTGTTATACTTTGTTACAGCATAATAAACGTGCATCAGGCTAAGTGCAAACAACAAAAACTGAGTTGGAAGCAAGTATATGGCAGTAATGATATGGACTAAAGGAAATACAATAGATAGGCTAGTTCATGTAGTGAGACAGCAAAACAGCTCAGCAGTGTGTAGAGTGTGTGAACTTATAAGATACGTAGTGAAAACAGCAATAAACTGCATCACTCACAGAACCTAATAAAAGGCAGTATTTTAATGTTGAATAACACCGCAACAAACACTAAAACGCTACAGGTGTGTGAACAAAACAACCTCTACCGGTTTCGCACAGTTTGCGTCATCAGGAGGATGACCATTCAAGTACATGGACCCTTTTTATAGCCAGTGAGCCCCTTAGATTTAAAGTGTCAGTACTACAATTAGACTAAACATATAAAGCACAGGACCTACATGTATCATAATTTAAAATTGTTTGGTTAACATTTCATACACTCTAGGGAAGAAGTTAGAACAAAAAGGAACTAAATAAAAACATATATGAAATTTGTAATAGGCATAACATATTGGTATCTTATATGCGTCATTATATTCTTCATACTTCTAATAATTATGTAACACAATTGAGGCATAACAAAATAATACATTTTTGCCCTCAGTAGAAGAAATGTACTGTACATATCATACACCTTGCAGTTATATGTACAGCAGTAGATTAGAAACTATATTTGATGCTTTAACATTACCACCAAAAGTTCACCATGAATTCTATGCCCTTAGTAGTATTTGGGACTAAGTCATGATGAAATTGAGGACAAGCACTTATTCCCTGTAACCTGAAAGACAAACATAAAAATATATCAAGAATAATACATATATTCATAATACTGTTTATCAGAACTTATCACAATTGTGAATTTTAGAAAGAAGTGTATATATATATATATATATATATATATATATATATATATATATATAAATGTACAGTTACACAGGTTCTAATCCCAGCAAAGGGCAATCAAATAATATAACCACATAAAGACAACTATATATTTCTCTTGATACATGATAACTGATCATTTCTATCATTAAAACCTGGAGGTTTTAAAGCTCCCAAGGTGAAAATCCAAAAGGATTCACGATAGAGCAGTTTATCATCCAAATTACCACCACGTGGTCCCAATGTTACCCTTTCAAGAGCACAGAACTTGAAAAAATGCTTACCATCCCTTGTATTGTTAACATGTGATGCCAATGCATTCTTGGCATCATTGCTTTCAATAGAGTGAAGATGTTCACCTATCCTGATCTTAAATTGTCTGCTGGTTTTGCCAACATAAAACGACTCACATTCACATGTTGCCAAATTTATAACATTATTCGGGTTGCAATTAAAAATTCCCTAATCTGAAATTCCTTCTGAATGTTATGTGTAGTGAATGTGTCAGTCCTCAAAATGTGGGAGCAACATTTACAGTTCCCACAACTAAAGTTCCCAGCAGGTAGTGGTGGCAGCCAAGTTTTAAATGCAGGCTCTGTTTTGTCAATAAGGTGACTATGCACTAGTCTATCCTTTATGTTTCTGCCTCTATGATAAATAAAACACGGTTTTTCTTTAACATCTTCGCTCAAGAGAGGCTAATTTTCCAAAATGTGCCAGTTATTATGAATAATATTCTGTACTTTATGGGTATGTCTAGTGTAACTAGTAACAAAGTTCATCTTGGATGACACCACTGGCTTCGATTTCACTATCAATAATGTTTCCCTTTCAATGTCCAAAGTATCCAAAAAAGTTTGGCCTACATGTTTAGAGGAATAACCTCTTTCAATAAATCTATTACACATGTCACTACCCTGAGCAAAAACAATCATTATCTTCAGAACAGTTTCTATGTGCTCTATATAGTTGGGCCTTGGGAATATTTTTAATCATATGGTATGGATGGCAACTGGATGCCAGCAAAAGTGAATTCCGATCAGTTTCCTTATGAAACAGATCAGTTTTCAAGGTTCCATCTAGGTTTTTAGAGATCTTTAAATCTAAAAAGGAAACACTATCTGTATCACTTTGCACAGTGAACTTTAAGTTAGAATCAGTAGATTCAAGAAATTTTACAAAATCTCCTAGTACTACTAGTGTGCCAGTCCATACCATAAAAATGACGTCAATAAAACAACACCAGATATCAATCTTATCATGAAAAAGATTATTCTGGACATCATAGACCTACATTTTCTCCCATCTGCCCAAATAAAGGTTGGCATAGTTTGGTGCAAAAGTTGCTCCCATAGCCGTACCTTTAGTTTGCATATACATATCTCTTCCAAAAAGAAACACATTATTTGTTAGTACATGTTCACTACAAGTAAGTAAAAACTGTTTTTTAGAATCTGTGACAGTTTCATCTAAGGACAACCAGTAGTCAAGTGCCCGTATACCCCCCCAAATGGGGAATATTAGTGTAGAGGGAGGTAATGTCCATTTAGACAAGATTCCATTCATTTTCAGTCTGCATTTCTCCCAATATACCTAACATCTGGGTTGTATCCCTTATGAATGAAGGTAAGGTCATAACATAAGGTTTGATATGTGCATCAACATATCTAGACAGTGGTTCAGTAAGTGAACCAATCCCAGCTACTATTGGCCTTCCTGGTGGATCATGATAATTCCTATGTATCTTAGGCAAAATATAGATACTAGCCCTGACTGGTTTAGATACAGTAAGAAAATGGGCTTCAGTCATAGATATAATGCCTGTACATACAGCATCATTGATAAACACATATATTTCTTGTTTAAATTTGCATGTTGGATCACTTTTAAGGGGGATATAAAAATCCACATCATTAAGTTGTCTAGTGATTTCCTTAACATACATATCTCTAGACAAAATCACTACTGAACCCCCTTTATCAGCTGGCTTAATAACTATATCATAGTTCTGTTCAAGTTCTTTTAGAGCAGCAGCTTCTTTGCCAGAAATGTTAATATATCCAGCTGCTGTATGATATATATATAGGCTAGTTCATACAGAGGCAAGAGAATAGTGGAAACAGGTGCATAGAGGAGGGACTAGAAGGTAATGGGATAGACTGTACTTAAATTATGTGAGGGAGGTGGAGGACAGAATCTTATGCAGGAGCAAGTTCAAGACAGACATTGCTGTAAAGGCAAAGGACTACCTGTTGACAGCCAATAGGGGATTGGGTATAACCAGATGGGGGAAGGCCATGGAGCATAAGGTGTGCTGGCTTCATTTATGATTGATGAAATCACTCAGGCAAGGTGGAGTAAAGCAATGTACCAAATTAAACATAAGGCACATGATGGTGTACCAGAATTTTTATCTCTATGGGTGCCCAGCCCAGGGAAGATAGAACTTCACAATGCTGAAGATGGGGGTCAGTACAGAGTGCATAGCACCCTATTCTCAAGTAAAGTTGGTTAATGCATGAGAAAATGGATGTCTGTGTATGGAGGAGTAGCAAGACACCATATGCAAGCAGAGGGAGAAGAGTAGACATTGCTATTTTTAGACATGAGGCTCAAGTCAGGAGGGGATGAAGGCAGTATAGCTGACCAAGCCACTGGTTGAGTGTTTTTGTCAAAACATTGACATGACTCTTCAAAGTGAGTGAGGGGTTTGAGGTGACCCCAAGGTATTTAAATGAGGTTACAGGTTCTAGTGTATTGCCATTCTGTGATCTGACCACAAGGGGGTGCTGTGATGGGCTGCATCCCCCGAATTATGAAACAGTATGGTCTTGGTCTTCTTTGTGTTGAGGACCAAGTGGTTCACAAGGAACCATGCCTCAAGGGCATGGAAATCAGATTTCAGGTTCCGGTTAATCCAGCCCAGGTCAGAGGATGAACGATAGATGATGATGTCATCAGTATAGAGATTGACAGTGGCACCTCCACAGTTAAGTGGCAGGTCATTTATAAAGAGCAAAAATAAAAGCAGACCCAGTATGGAACCCTGAGGAACACCATACTGGATTTTTCTGAGATCTGAGAGGGCCTCTGACCACTTGACCCTTTGAGAGCAGTGAGAGAGATAGTTACAGAGACAAGCTGAGGCACTAGGATCAACACCCCGGGCATGGAGTTTGCACAGTAGAAGATTATGATTAACTAGATCAAAGGCCTTCATTATGTCAATGAAGACAGCGCTCATAGCTTGACCTTGATCCAAGGCAGTAGATATTTCTGCAGTAACATTTATTAGAGCTGTCAAGGTGATGCGGTTCTTCCTGAAACTGTGTTGGTACATGAAGATGAGGTGGTATGATTCTAGGTAGTCCTGAAACTGATTGTAGAGAATGCCTTCTTATATTTTTGCCAGTGGGCACAGAATTGAGATGGGTTTGTAGCTTTCTACTAACATAATTGGACCACCTTTGTGGATTAGGACAATCACTGCTACCTTCCATTTGTCAGGTACCATACCTGTGAGAAAGGATCTGTTTATTAAGTTCCTTACTGGTGTGGTAATGCCCTCTGTACCAAGTTTTAGGAACTTAGGTTCCAGGCTGTCATAACTGGGAGAACTTTCTTGCTTTAAGGTGGAAAGAAACCTATGTACCTCCTTATTGGTAGCTAGTTTTAAATGAAAGGCAAGCCTTTGTCTCAGATCCATGGGTGGGGGGTGGAGGGGAGGGGTTCATAGTGCTGTCAAAGTGAGAGGTATATTTGTCAAGATCAGTGAAGAACTCATTAAGACCAGTTGAGGCTGATGGGGGATCTGAGAGGACACAGACTTGGGCATTGAGGGAGCTGAGTTTACAGCAGTTTCACCTTTCATAATTGAGTTGATTTGCTTCCAAAAGTTCATTGGGTTGCTGAAGTGTTCAGTATGTAGCATTTTGAAGTACTTCCGCTTAGCCTTGCAAAGGGAGTTATTGCAGGCATTCCTGAGCTGTCTATAGGTAAGCCAATCTTTGCAGAGACCTTGTTCTTTGAATGCATGCCAGGCCTTGTCATGAGAAATCATGAATTTTCTTTGATCTGAGGATAGCCACAGAGCCTTGAGGCCCTTGATTCTTTGTTTCTTCAGTGAAGCGTGAAGATTAAGTATAGCAGAAGAGGCTGAAACAAAGTAATCTAGCTCTTGATTGATATCTGGGAGGAGGATGATAGGTCACCAATCTGCACTAGTTAAAGCTTCCTGGAAAGCCTGTGCATTGAAGTGAGACATGTCCCTAGCTAGTATTATTTTTGGGGAAGGTTGGGGAAGTTTTTGCGCCATATACAGTATGTCAGCGAGTGGTCGCTGATACTATCTTGGAGAATGCCAGCTGACCTGACCTTGTGGGTGCAATTTGGTGATTATCCAATCAAGCAGAGAATGGTTGCTTGATCTAGTATTTAACCTTGAGGGGTCTGTGATGAGCTGGCTGAGATTGACCTCAGCCAAGATTGACTTAATCTTGTTCATGTATGGTTTAACCAGTCATGGTTGAAGTCACCACAAATCACCAGGTCATGTCACAGGATGTCTGCTAGGGACGGGATAAGGGGGGGAAGAGCAGTGAGTGCATCTTTAGGGGGGAGTTAGATGCAGCCTATTGTGAGTTTCTTTACATTCCCTCGAGCGATAGTAAGGAACGGAGATTCTACTGCAAGGAGGTCTAAGAATGGTGTAGGTCTTTCACCTTTATACCTGATTTAACATAAAGAAGAACCCACCCCATTCCTACCTATCCAGTCCTTCCTGAAACAGCCGTACCCTTGCAATGCAACCTCATGTTACTTAATGGAAGGTTTGAACCAGGTTTCAGATATCCCTAAAATATCTGGATTATGTTGCAGCACCCATGCCTCAAGCTCAGCTAATTAAGGACGTAGACTACTGGCATTCATATGGGTAATCTCTAGGCTGTTACCATTTAGACTATGTGCAAATGATGTTGTAGGGTCTACAGAGCCACAGGGGGGCATGGATTAAGCTTGACATCACATGTGCACAGAAGTAGACAGAGGTGATGTAGTGGGATGAACACACGTGAGCAGTCAGTTATTTTGGAAAAATCACCAGGTGGTAGACAGAGGTTAAGGAGGAGCCAGTATCATAGGCAGACAGCATCATGTTTGGATAAGCAAAGGATAATAAGGCACAACAGAAGTGGGTCCTTGTAGAGGTGTCCCTGCCTATAGGTGGGTGGTTGAGTGAATGAGCGATGAGGTAGGCAGGGAGGACACAAGAAAGGATTAACAAACTCGTCAATGTGATACATGTATTGAACATATTTATAATAATTCAAATCAGCAATACCTCTGTGAACTAGCTGCATTGATGAGAGTTTTGTAACATAGGTCAGGTGATAAGGAAGTTAGAAGTAAAGTGTTCCTAGAGGAAAACACTGAGATATCTGTGACAGGTACTTCAAGTGGAAAAATAGTGGGGGAAGAGGCCACAGTGTTAAAGAGTGCAATGAGCCAGATGAAATTGTTGCCTCTGAGATGGCCTGGTGGTTAGAGTCCCCACTTCTAAATCAAAAGGTTAGAGGTTTGAATCCTGAGATGGGAATTAGTGTAAAGGGGAAGGGAAAGCACTGGCTATGGGTTGATTTGGGGAGAGGACCCTAGACATCAAGGCTTGATTCAGCATGGATAGAGTTAATTTTGCTGGTGGTCTAGGAAGGAGTATCATGCACAGCAGTGACTCCTAGTGACCACAGAGTGTAACCTGCTGTAGGGAAACTTGGGAGACAGTTTCAGATCTGTCTGGTCATGTGATGGGTCAGGTGATCTATGCACACTATAAAGGAAGTTATGAGCCAGGGTGGGTGGGGCAGTCACCACATTAACGGTGATGGGCTGCTGCAGGGAGCTCTCCTGTGAGCTCCCTGGGAGGGATGGGAGTGTAGTCTGAGGAGCCCAGCCTTTGGGAGAATTGAATAAAACAAAGGATTAGAAGGTCACTGTACGCAAAAGGGTTAGGGTCAAGGCGAGAACAGGGGTAGAAGGGAGAGCAATCAGGAAGGCTGTCCTTGTGCAGTAGACCATGCTCAGAACACAACAGAGGAATGTAGAAACAGGTATGCAATGTAATTAATCGCAACCTCTGAAATGAAGTACTAGGCAAAAATACATTCAAAATGGACCCTGTATAACAGCATTAGGCTACCAAAAACTGCAGCAAATTTCATACGTGCGAACAGTAGTAAAGTCTACGCCCTTCATGGCAGCACTAAGCTAACACTCTTAAAATAACATTAACAGCCATCCATAACACAGACACCCACTGGGAATTGGCAAGAGAATGAAATCAATCTGTTTTGGTCTGCCGATGGAAAACGGTAATTAAAGTGTCCTTTTACAGTCCCTAAGATTATCTTCCTGTACCTGATAAATGCTGGCTGGGCTGCTGTAGGGAGGTCTCCTGGGAGCTCCCCGGGAAGAATGGGAGGGTAGTTTGGGGAGCGCAGCCTGTGGAAAGGAGAATAAAACAAAGGATTAAGTCACTGTACACAAAAAGGCTGGGGTCAAGGTGGGAACAGGGATAGAAGGGGACAATCAGGAGAACTGTACATGTGCAGTAGACCATGCTCAAACACAGCAGGGGACAGCAGAAACAGAAATGTAATACAATTACTCACAACCTCTGAAATGCAGTACTAGGCATAACTACATTCAAAACAAACCCTGTACAACAGCATTAGGCTACCATAAACTGCAGCAAATTGTATCCATGCTAACAGTAGTACATTCTACTCCCTTCATGGCAGCACTAAGCTAACACTCTTAAAGTAACATTAACAGCCATCCACAGCACAAGCACCCACCGGGAATCGACAGGAGAATGAAATCAATCTGTTGTGGTCTGCCAGCAGAAAATGGTAAATATGATGTACTGTTGACCTACGTTTTTGGTGCTATGTACCTGTATATCTGCTATATATGTATAAGAAAGTATTTAAAAACTTGAATAAACTTTAAGTGGAAAGAAGACAGTAAATAAAGTGTCCTTTTACAATCCCATAGACTGTCTCCCTATACCTGAGAAACACTGGCTGGGCTGCTGCAGGGAGCTCTCCTGTGAGCTCCCCAGGAGGGTGGGAGGGTAGTCTGGGGAGTGCAGCCTCAGAAACACTGGCTGGGCCACTGCAGGGAGCTATCCTGAGAGCTCCCCATGGGGAATAGTAGGGCAGTCAGGGGAGTTCAGCCTGAGAAATGCTGGCTGGGTCAGTGCAGGGAGCTCTCCTGTGAGCTCCTAGGAAGGGATGGGAGGGTAGTCTGGGGAGCGCAGCCTGAGAAACCCTGGCTGGGCCACAGCAGGGAGCTCTCCTTTGAGCTCCTGGGAGGAATGAGAGGGTAGTCTTGAGAGCATGGTCTGAGAAACACTCTAGTGAGCTCTCCAGGAGGGATGGAACAGTAGTGTTGGGAGTGCAATCTGAGAAACACTGGCAGGACTGCTGCAGGGTGTTCCCCTGTGAGCTTCCCTGGAGGGATGGGAGGGTAGTCTGGGAAGCACAGCCTGAGAAACACTGGCTGGGCCACTGAAGGGAGCTCTCCTGTGAGCTTCCCAGGAGGGATAGAAGGGTAGTCTGGGGAGCGCAGCCTGAGAAACGCAGGCTGGGCCACTGCAAGGAGCTAAGCAAGGGATCCCATTTCACATAAAGAGTCACATATATTGTTTAATCACAGAGAAGTAAGGAGAGAAAGAAAGAATATAAACAGCAAGTGAAGAAATGGATATAATGGGGGAAAAGGTGGGACCATCAGAGTGGCCAATTCCTAGGTCCCACAAGAATATTTGATTGCACATTCAGACAGGCAAGGGACAGGCAAATGGCAGAATGGGAAAGGACAATGGACATGGCCTACCTAGACTTTAGCAAGGCATCTGACTCAGTCACACACAAAAGATTAATATGCAAGTTAGCCAGCCTGGGAGTGGGTCCCAAGATGACAGCCTGGGTAAAGAATTGGCTGGAGAATAGGACACATAGGGTAATAGTAAATGGAGTCCACTCTGAAGAAAGGGGGGGGGGTTAACAGTGGGGTACCACAGGGTTCAGTATTAGGACCGGTCCTCTTCAATACCTTTATAAGCAACATTGCAGAGGGACTGGAAGGAAAAGTATGTCTCTTTGCAGATGACACAAAGATCTGCAACAGAGTTGATGCACAAGGTGGGGTGGAAAGGATGAGAAGGGACTTGGCAAGGTTAGAGGAATGGTAAAATGTATGGCAGCTTAGATTCAGTGCTAAGAAGAGCAAGATAATGCACCTGGGAAACAAAAACCCAGGGGAAGAGTACACAATGGGGGTGAGATACTAACAACAACAAAAATGGAAAAGGACCTGGGGGTAGTCATATCAGATGACTTAAAGGTGGACAAGCAATGTGAGAGGGCAGGTAGGAGGGCTGGGGGATACTGGGATACATATGGAGAGAGGCATCACCAGTAGAAAACAGGAAGTTGTTATCCCTCTGTACAGACAGCTGGTGAGATCCCATCTGGAGTGCTGTGTGTAGTTCTGGAGACTCAATCTCCGCAAGGACACAGACAAGATGAAAGCTGTCCAGAGGAGGGCAACTAAAATGGTGCAGGGTCTGCACCAGAAGACACATGAAGACTGACTAAAGGAGCTTAATATGTATAGCCTCGAGGAAAGGAGGGAGAGGGTGGACATGATAGAAACTTTCAAGTACCTCAAGGGAATCAACAAAGTCCAAGAGTGTACCATATTTCAAAAAAAGAGGTTGCAAGAACAAGGGGGACAATTTGAAGATGGGGGTGGCTCAGAGGTAATGTAAGGAAGTATTTTTTCACAGAGAGGGTTGTGGATGCATGGAACGGCCTTCCGGAGGAGGTTGTGGAGTCAAAAACAGTGGTTAAATTCAAGCATGCATGGGACAGTCATAAGACAATTCTAGGAGGTGAGGGTAGAAAGAAGTAGGCTGCTGGTTAACTAGGATCTGCAGCTTATCCATTAGGTAGGGAAATGGGCAGACTGGGTGGGCCAAGCGGTCCTTATCTGCCATCAAATTCTATGTTTCTATGTTTCTATGACAAAATGGATCCTTGCTTTTAACTCTGTATGAATAAGAAATGGGACAGGGTCTTACCCAGCTTGTCACACAGAGAAGGAGACGTTGATGAAATTGATAATAAGGATGGTGATGGCAGGAGCAGAGAGATGCAGAAGATTAGGATTGAGACTATCAGGACTCACATCCCTGTGGAGGTAAGAGCTAGAAGTACCTTGAGGGAGTAATAGGAGAGGAGGTTAAGGAGTGCAAGAGAGTAGGTCTGTGATGAGGGGGTGAGAGGTGGGGGGTGTAGAGAAAGAGCACAGGAGGTGAAAAATGAATTGAAAGAAGAAGCTACACTATGATTTATCTGGACTTCAGGAACACCTTTACTACCATCCCACATAGAAGGCTAATAATGAAGCTTAGGAGCCTGGGGGTGGGGATAAAGATTGGAAAATGGATGGAAAATTGGCTTAGGGATAGGAGTCTGAGGGTGGTGGTAAATGGGGTATGCTCAAAGGAAGGGAGGGTGACCAGTGGGTTGTCACAGGGATCTGTGTTGGGACCAATGATTTTTAATGTCTATGTCAGTGATATTACAGAAGGTTTGGGAGGGAGAGTATTCCTGTTTGCAGATCATGCAAAACTCTGTAAAAAGGTGGACATATCAGGAGGGGTGAACAAGATGAGGGCTGACTTGGGAAAGTTAGAGAAGTGGTCAATACTAAGAAATGCAAAATCATGCACCTGGGGAAAAGAAACCCAGGTGCAGAATACATATTTAAGGGGAGGTGCTGGACGCCACTGGGAAGAGAGAGAGACTTGAGAGTAATTATTACGGATGACCTCAAGGTGACAAAACAGTGTGGGAAAGCAGAGGGAAAAGCTAATCAAATCCTCGGGTGCATAGAAAAGGGAGATCCCCAGCAGGAGGAGAGAGGTGATTCTCCTCCTGTATGTATCACTGGTAGGACCACACCTCATATGGCATTCAGTTTTGGAGGTCCTACCTCCGCAGGGACAGGTTGGAGGCAGTGAACAGGAGGGTTACCAGGATGATGTTGGGTATGAAGGGGTTGTCCTATGAGGAGAGGCTTGGGGAATTAAATCTGTACTCCCCAGAGGACAGGAGAAGAAGGAGGGATATGATTGAGACATTTAAATGTTTAAAGGGGATTAATAAGACACAGATGGAGAGTCTGTTTCAGTGGAGCAGAGCTTCTAACACTAGGGGCATAGTATGAAACTGTTGGGGGGCAGGGGTGGGGGAAATGTGAGGAAGTTCTTCATTGAGAGGGTGATAAATGACTGGAATAGTTTACTGGAGGAGGTGGGGGATGGCAATGATCAAGTAGTTCAAGCATTTATGGGATAAGTATATGGGTATACTGGTGATGGAAGGGACAGGTCTGAGAGCCCCCCCAGTAGACAGATACTACTTGGAGATTGTCATGGGCAGACTATGTGGGCCATGCAGTCCTTTTCTACTGACTACTTCAATGAATCTATGAATTTATGAATCTAAAACAGGATCAGTGATAATGGAGTTGCCAACCTTGAGAATGGGGGGAGGGCTTGGTCAGTGGAGAGAAAGGGAGTGGATTGCTCTTTTCAGAACTTGGAGGGGTGATTCAGCTTATTTTGGAGCATGGATGCAAAGTATTCACATTTTGCAAGCCTGGTGGCTAAAGTGTCAGCATTGCAAAGGGCCAGTAATTTAACAGGGTAGCAGGGAGCCAGAGATCTTGAAGGAACACCAGGCTAGATCTCATACTCAGATGCAAGCCAAAAATGTGGCAGAGATCCAGGAAAGAAGTGAATGCCAGATGCTCATTTTCTTGAGGGGGACATGGTGCTCTCAGACACCAATGAAACTGGTTTGGAAGAAATTGAGGGCTGAATTGATGTCCGTGTCGGTGGCAGTTGAAATATGGGACAAATCAGTGATCAAAAGCTCAGCATATAGGAAGGACAAGTCCAGTGTCCTGAAAGACTGAAGGAAGAGGATCTTAGGATGAGCTTTGGGATACTGAATTTGCACACATGGTAGACTATATGATGGTTACTGAAGGCATCAGGGAAGATACTATGTGAGAGAAGACTGGAATAAAAATTCTGGTGCCTTTTACTGGATCTGTGAGCATTTCAGTGACAAACCCAGGCATCAAATTAACTGGATCACAAACAATGCCTGTAAAAATGGGACTGTGCTAGATGCGAGTAGATCTAAGGGGATCTTGTGGTGTTAAGACCTGCAAGCTGCACCATCCCAGGCCAGAAGTGATGGAGAAGAGCTATAAGCAGAGTTGCTGTTCATGGTGAAGAGAAGAGTGGGATTTGTGTGCTAGCCTGTATGATTGTCAACACTGATGAGACAGCATGGAGTGATGAAGATCAGCCTAGAACTGCTATCGTCAGACTGCAGCTGTGTGCAGAGAGGGAGGCCTGAAGAGGGAGCCCTTTTGTATCAGAGTTATCTGAAGACAAGGGATGCTCCATAGTAACTGCTGTGCCAGGGAGAGCCATTTGAGTTTGGGAAACATAAGTGCAATGCAGGGCATCCCAGCCTTTGGGAGGGTTCATCTGTTTTTTCAGCCAGTTTCATGTTGGCCATTGGAATAGAGTAAAAATACTCTAGTTTATTCAGTCCTTTTGCCATTTCAGGAACTGCATGGCCTTTGGGAGAATATTAAATTGAGTGTATTGCTCCTTAATGAAGGTACACCAATGCCGTCCAACCTGCAGCAACATCATTGGGCCATCGCCAGTTCTGCATCTAAGGTGCCCAGAGACTGAGTAACAAGTGACCTCATGTAGGAATTAAAATAAATACTGGTACCAGATGGCAAAGGGTATCTCTGGCCCACCTGGTAAGGTAGCAAAAGTAAAAGCTATTCAAAACCACCAAGGTGGGTTCACAACAAACTCACTCAGCGCAACAATAAGAACTGCAGAGTCAATAGCTAAATGAAAGTGCTAGTGAATTTATTTATTCATTGTATAACAATATGCAAACACTCATATTCAGCCCCACAAAAAGTAAAAATGCACATAGGAGGGTCGCCGATCCTAAGGTCCTCTGACTGGTTTTGCACTACTGTGCACCCTCAGGGAGTGTGGCATATCAAAATGTGAGCCATTTTATACATGGATCATAAAATGTGACATGTTGTGCAATACTTGTGAATAAATATTCTGAAAATATCTAAAAACATGTTACAACAACTTATGGCAAAGAGAGAACAACAGTTGTAAATAAAACTTGTACTGTAATGAGTCCCTAATGAATTTAAAACCTTTGTACCTACCACACCATAGTTCAAACCAGGTCACTTTAGTAAATAAAGGTATATAGATGACAGACAGAAGATACTCAAATTAACTTAGGATGAGAAACAGGAATCCAGTGATGATAGCGACTATAAATGAGTGACTTTTAGAAAGTGACTCATTTACAGCGCTACCCTGTTGAGCTACCCTTAAAGGGCAATGACGGAATGCGAAGGCAAAGGTAGGGATGAGCGAGGGAGTATTATGAGGGTGACTGGAAGGGCAGGTATAGGGAGAAGACTTTGTGTGGGGTAGTGTGGCCTGCTGCTGCTGATCTAGCCATGTGGTGTGGTGGTGAAGGTGGTTAGCTTCATTGCAGCAGGTGCTGGGTTCAGGGCTGGGGACTAGGAAGTATTTTGTTGCTTGTGCTGTGATTTCTTTTTTCTGTCTTCCTCTTCCTGACACACACACACCGTGGAGTTGGTTATATTAAATCAGGGGGTTATGGGTGGCAAAGCCCCCAGCAAAGGAGTGAGGGGAGTGCAGCCCCCCCCATGCATCTTATTTTCAGTTGCCAGATGTATTGTCACCCAAAAGTGTACATCACTGCTGTGCTTTTTGGTGATGTGCACTAGCTCTAATGGTGATCACTGTCTTGCAAACGCCATTATGACATGGAACTGAAAAAAGGCGCCAAAGTCTGTTTGGCAGCACACATACCACAAAGGGAATAGTGAATACTATTAATAAACAAATGGAGGAAACAGCATCATCCATACAGCAGCTTACTTACCAACCGCGGGGGAAATTATATCTGTTTCGGAGTGAAAAATATTTAGTCCACAAACTCTAAAGATTCTGCAAACTGTAAGATGAATATGCTACTGAGCTGCATAAATGAATTGGGGTATTATCTGTCATTCGTCCTACTAAGTTAATTTGAGTGTCTTCTGTCTATCATCTCTATATCTGCATCCAAGAGCGCACCCAGGTCACTGAGTGCAGGGCCTGTGGGTGTGATAAAAAGTCATCATTCTGCACGGTGGGGGGCCTTTTTTAATCCCATTCTTTCCCTTAAGGTGCAGGCAGCTTGGATGTGCATGTGCACACACACAAGAACAGCATAGTGCAGCACCAGCATGTGTGTCTTCCCTCCTTGTTAGCCACTCTGTTGCACTACTACCTGTGGTCACCTACATGGCAGTATAGCACTGGAGCTTGCTGCCCTCCCTCCCTGCAGGAAATGAGTATACCCAGGGACACTCAACCCCTCCCCCCCAAATCTGGCCCTCGTTGACTGTTTCTGAACATGGATCACTGGCATGGTGAACACTAGACTTCTGCTGCCCTGATGGGTGGCTTTATTAATCACTGAGTCATTATACACTAATGTTCCTCATGAGGCAGTGCGTAGATGGCTGAACACAGACTCTAGCTTTGAGCATGATCACAAAGAGTTTCTTCTGAAATTGTCAGAATCTGTCCCTAAATACAATACATTTGTTTTCCAGGGTCAGTTTTTCCTCCAGATAAAGGGTACTACCATGGAGGCAACATTTTCCCCCATTTATGCAAACTTTTGTAGGGGGAATTGGTAAAGAAACTTTAATAGTCACAGGAATCCCAACTACCATTCCATCAACCTCCTGCGTCATTTCATAGATTGCATTTTGATGGTATGGCACAGTGGCATGGAGGAACTGATGTTTTTTGTATCATACGTACCTAGAGCAGGCTAACCCCACTCTCTACTTTACTGTTAAATATAGTATGGACTTGTATAATTTCAAGAAAAAGGATGATACCTTGCAAAGTGCTCCCTATAGAAAGGAGGCAGATCAAAATACCATCCTCTATGCCACTAGGTTTTACCTGCATTAAACTATCAAAATTAGTGCTGTGCAGGATTTTCAGATTCAGTCAGAAGTTTTCAGAATTCTTGAAATTCTGCCGAAATTCCAACAAATTTCACTGGAAATGGAACAGTGGAATTCCACAGCAGAAAAATGCAGAATAAGTTTTCTGCAATTTGTCTGTGGAATTATGTTCCACAGATCTCAATATTTTCTGCACAAATGGTTGTGGAATGATTTTCTGTGGAAAAAATGCTGTTCCAAGGAACAGAATTCTGTGGATCACAACAGGCAGAATTCTGCAGAAGAATCAGTGAAATTCCAGCAGACATTCTGCTGGCAAAATAACCATTCTGTACTAATTCTACTGGCAGAATTCCACATTCTGCACAGCACTAATCAAAAACACCTAAATCCCAATTTCTGCACATCAAAAGGACTTGCTCAGGCTCGTCTGATTTCCAGAAAAGAAGTGAAAAGATAACGAATATATTTCTAGTCGGGGTTATGGAAGGGATTTTAGAGCTAAGGCCAGGGAGGATACTGCTAAGATTTCAGTGGATCATCTATTGAACTACTGGAAGAGGGAGAAGTTATACAATAAGTCAGTGAATTTAATCACTCAGCATTCACTGAAATCAAATGAAATTAATTAAAAATATGTTGATGAAAAACTGCCACGTTTTGGAAATAGAAGCAACATTGGTGAATGTGGTCAAAAATCCACTTAAAATGATCTTCAAGAGAGGTCTGAATTTATTGGGCCATCTGGTGTATAGTTTCCAGCCTGTAATGGAAAACAACCTTTTAGCTAGCTACCCTCACCATGGGTTGGTTGTCATCAGTGTGGTCTCTGTGCTTATTGTACAGTGATCCAGAAAGCATTTGTGTTCTATACAGTAAATTCTCCCAAGGATTTCAAAATCAACACATTAATAAACTGTTCCACTGCAGGTGTTATTCACCTAACTACATGTTCTTGCCAAGTATTTTTATCTTGGCAAGACAAACAAGAATTTAAAGGTTGTAGATTGGAAAACACTCAAGTGTCACCAGAAATAAGGATATTCACAATTCCTTGGACAAACATGTTTCTGGCACTTCTGATTTTGATAGACATAGTTTTACATTCTGTGGCATAGGAAAAAGTAGTTTGGGGCATGCACGAGGTGGTAGCTAGGACTCACTGGTTCTAAGATGTTAGTCACAGGATTTTTACCCTGGAAGGGATGAAATTCCCAGGATTAAACTATGATATAGAACTAGTTCCTTTTTTGATATGCCCAGTGGTAGTTGTACTAAGCTGATCAGTACTGAGGTGATGCTGAGGTATGCTGAGGCACTTAAGTTACTATTTGAATTGACTGTGATATGATTTTGCCTCAGCATACCCCAGCAGTATCTCAGTACTGATCAACGTTTGTACAGCTCCCACTGTAAGCAGGTGTTCAGTGATAATTGGGATATGATGTGACAGTTAATCTCCATATTTCCTATGTTGCCAATCTGTTTTCCTTTTTTTAACCTTTTTTTCAATTGTGAAGTACAGTAAATATAACATTGCACCATGTCAGAAGTAAATATTCTGGAATCAGTGGGTGTTTTTTTCCCCTAATATGTTTAGTATACATTATGGGTTCCAATCCCATGAACGCCTTCTTTTTACCTTCTTATAACATATTTGATTATTAACTTTCATTACATATTGCTGCTTCAAAAGGTCTTGGTTTACACTGTGCACACCAGTAGTACATGCTACTTTTGATTTCATGTGTTTCAGACTTTATGGATTGAATCTGTTCCATTTATAAAGCAGACATCACTTTCCACTGGCTGGTACAGTAAGTCACTATCTCCTGTTTTGTCTGTTAGCAGTATTCACTATTATGAAGTAAATTCTAAATAGCACCACAAAAGCAGTAACTACTTTAGAAACAGTGAGTGCATCATTTTCTATGACTTTTAATAGATATAGTAGGTTCAAATTCCACCAACTCCCTTTTTTTGACCAAATAATATAACTGACTACTTTACTTTCCAAACGTACCTGTACTTTTTAAATAGGTCATATATTAACTCTGTGCAGACTGGTAGTACAGTATCTGCATCTTCAGTTTGCAGATTCTTTGGAGTTTGTGGACTAAACCTTTCCATTCCTAGGCAGATACCATTTTCCCATTGTTGATGAGTGAGCTGCTATACTGATGGTGCTGCTCCCTCCATTGTTTTATTAGCAGTATTCATTATTCCCTTTGTGGTAGTGTGCTGCCTAACAGACTTTGGTGCTCTTATTGGTCCTACTAAGTTAATTTGAGTATCTCTTATCATCGCACTCCATTTATCAAGACTCTCTGCTGCGGGGGCAGAGCTTGCCATCCAAAATGGAAGCAGTGTAATTGAGGTACTGCAGTACCAGCTTCACCCATCTGGACACATCTGACATCTCAGAACCCACTACTCAGGATTTGCTCAATGGCTCTGAATTCCTCGAATGGAGCTGTTCATTTTGATACCTGAATTTTGCAAATCAGACTCAGGATTGTCATTTGATTCTAGCAAGTAGATTTTGCCTGATTGCAACTGTCTGCCCTGTGAGACATTCCTAAGCCACCAGGGTCGAGTTGGCCTTCACATCACAACTACTGGGATGGCAGATCCTAGGGTCTTACAACTAGAGATGCAGTGAATTTAATTTCTGCTGGTGAAGTGGTGGCGAAGTGGCCAAATTCGCCACGTGGAGTAATTCACAAAATTTCCCACATTAGGTGAAATTTCACTGTGGAAGGCAAAATTTTGCTGTTCCACCGGATGAAATTGCACCATTCTGCTGGCTAAATTTTCACATTTCACTCCCTGAAATGAGCAGAATTTAGCAGATCACCCTGCAAAGTGAGTTTTCCTCACTTCAGCCACCACTACTTGCAACCTGCTACCCCTCAGTCTGTGAGAGAGCAACTAGACAACATAACATCCTTGCTCAATAAGATACTTCTGGACACTGCTGCTCTTATTGAAACTACCACAAATTCTAAAGCAGATGCAGTGAAATTGACTAGTCAGGTAACTGACAATGAAGTACTTGTCAAAAGGCAGGGGGAGATTCTGCATGACCATCATTAGCAGCTGAGGGAGCACCATGACCAACTTAAATTTCTGCTGGCAAAGATAAATGACCTGGAGAACTGAAGGAGGAGAAAGAACATTAGGATCATGGGCTTACAGGAGGGGGCTGAAGGTAACAACATGCTAGTCTTTTTACATTGTGCCTCCCGGTAATGCTGAAACTTAACCACCACCACCCCCCCCCGAGCTAGAGAGGGCCCATAGATCTCTAGTGCCCAGACCACAGCCAGGCCAATGTCCATGTCCTATCCTGTGCAAATTCTCCTGGTACCCAGTTAGGGAGACATTCTTAAAAGTGGCTAGGGATCTGAAAAGCCTACAGTGGGAAGGGGCACAGGCACAAATCTACCAGGATTATTCCTATGATTTGTCCCACAGGAGGAGCGCTTATGGCCCAGTGAAATAAGCCCTCTACAAGCTAAATATCCTGGCATCATTGAGGTAGCCAATGCAGCTGAGGATCTTGTATAGGGGTGAGCAGATCACCTTTAACATGCCGGAGAAAGTTGAGATGTTCCTAGCTGACATCGCTGACAAGAGAGCGCTCCCTGCCTGCAGCTGCACATGCCTCATGGTGAGACCCAACACCCGACGGACACAACGGAGCAGCCAGAAGCATCAAGACGGACCACCAGTACCCCAGCAACTGTGGATGAAACATCTACAGAATGGCAGACTCCTCAACAGGGAAGACAAAAGGAAAAATCTGCCTCCAAGTAGCCCAAAGCCCCATCAACTCCACCGGCCAAAGCACATAGGACCAGGTCGAGAAGCAAACAGAGGAACGTGCATGGACTAGAAGCCCATCTCTTCAAGTTGTGTAACAGGGTGTGCTTTGAAACAACTGAGAAGCTACATGGGATATACTATATTGGACTAGAAATCTGCAAGAAATCTCTCTTACTTACATCTGAGGGAAGTTTTCCTTACTTTACAGTATTACATTGGTATTGCTTTGTGTTTAATTATTTTCATTTTTAAATCAGGAAGGGTTCTTTCAAAACTGCTTATCTTGTGAGCAACTTCAGAAGGGTTGAAATAACTGCATATTTGATTTTCCTTTGTGGGTAACTGGACTGTCTACTAGTATTCTGTGACAGTTTGCATCAATATATTTTGAAATAATTTACTGGTAGTGGCTGTGTACTTCGAATAGCAAAGGCTGCAGTTTGTAATTTGATGCCAGACACAGCCTCAGGTGGGGGAAATTGTCTTCACTAGTTAGGGAGACCTTGCATCATAGCCAATTGTTTTGGGTGGAGGAACATTCCAACATTGATCAATTGCTATAAACTACTGGTGTGATCCTGTTTCAGACAGATGCCCATCTCTTCAAGTTGCGTAACAGGGTGTGCTTTGAAACAACTGAGAAGCTGCATGGGATATACTATATTGGACTAGAAATCTGCAAGAAATCTCTCTTACTTACATCTGAGGGAAGTTTTCTTACTTTACAGTCTTACATTGGCATTGCTTTGTGTTTAATTATTTTCATTTTTAAATCAGGAAGGGGGTTTTCAAAACTACTTATCTTGTGAGCAATTTCAGAAGGGTTGAAATAACTGTATATTTGATTTTCCTTTGTGGGTAACTGGACTGTCTACTAGTATTCTGTAACAGTTTGTATCAAATTTCTTTTAAATAGTTGACAAATCCGTTAATGGAGGTTAGCTGAATTACTAAAAAGGGCAGTACTCACCAGGGTGGTGGAGCAGTGGTGTATTTGATTGCTTATAACAGTTCACCAGTGGTTGTGGACTACCACCCACCCTTCCCACACCCCACCCCCAGGCGTGATGTTTCCTTTATAGCCAAGGTTCTGACATCACTTCCTCAACAGGTCTTGGGGCAGAACGGTCATATTCTTAATAACCCAGCACAGTGCATAAAGGGTAAGTACACACCACAAAAGGAAGAAAAAAATATATATTTATATACATTATATATTGTATATTTTAAGGGAGAGGGACATGTGGGGAGTGGTGCAATGCACTGGCTGTGGGGCAGCAGTTTTCTGGGAGACATTCTGGAAACTGTGTTGCTGTCCCATCTGCAGGCAACTGTCAGCTCTGAGGGAGGAGGTTGCCCACCTCCCGGCTGAACTGGCAAGGACAAAGGAGGCCTCCCCATCCAAAGAGCACCACTGCAACAGAGGAATCAGCAAATTCAAAGAGGGTAGCATCTTTCAGAAAATGCAACTTGCAAAAACAAGGGGACACAATTTAAAGATAGAAGAAGGGCGGTTCAGAGGCAATGTGAGGAAGTATTATTTCACAGAGAGGGTAGTGAATGCATGGAACAGCCTTTCTGAGGAGGTTGTGGGTCTAAAACTGTGGGAGAATTCAAGAATGCATGGGACAGACATAAGGCAATTCTTGTGGGGGGTAGGAAGAAATAGGCTGTTGGTTAGCTAGGATCTGCAGCCTATCCTGTAGGTAGGGAAATGGGCAGACTAGGTGGGTCAAGCGGTCCTTATCTGCCGTCAAAGTCTATGTTTCTATGTTTCTATAAGATTAATAAGGGAGAGGGGAGCTGGGAAGAGGGAGACAGTGAAAAGGCAGAGATGCTGAATGAATACTTTTGCTCAGTATTAACAAAAGAAGATGAGGAGGAGTTACCTAAACCATACAATAGAAGCACTCTGGGTAGAGAGGTTGACACCAGTCCATTTACAGAAGAAAGAGTCCTGAAAGAGCTCCTAAAACTCAAGGTGGACAAAGCAATGGGGCCTGATGGGATTCACCCCAGAATCCTAAAAGAACTAAGGGAGGACCTAGTGACACCACTGACCACACTTTTTAACACATCATGGGAGGATGGGGAGGTACCTGAGGACTGGAGGATGGCAGATGTGATTCCCCTTCACAAATGTGGGAGCAAGGCAGAAGCAGGAAACTACAGACCTGTAAGTCTGACCTCAGTGGTAGGGAAAATGATGGAATAACTTCTGAAAGAAAGAATTGTTGAATACCTAGAGGCCAGTGGGGCACAGGACCCAAAGCAGCATGAATTTACAGCAGGATGGTCATGTCAGACAAATCTAATAGATTTCTTTGATTGGGTGACCAAAGTAATAGACCAGGGAGGGGCTGTGGATATGGTCTACCTAGACTTTAGCAAGGCATTTGACATAGTCCTGCACAAAAGATTAATAATCAAGTTAGCCAGCCTGGGAATGGGTCCCAGGGTGGTAGCCTGGGTTGCAAACTGGCTGCACAACAAGACACAGAAGTAATAGCAAGTGGAACACATTCCAAAGAAAGGGGGGTCACTAGTGGAGTACCTCCGGGCTCAGTACTAGGTCCAGTCCTCTTTAACATAGCAGTGTCAGTGGCTCAGTAGGTAGCACACTCGCCTCTGAGGCTGGGAGATCAGAGGGCTATGGGTTCAGTTCCCACATCTGGCACTTGGGTTAATATCCCAATACTGACACTGTAGTACAGCATGAGAGGGGTGCTGCACTTCTGAGGTGCCGTCTTTCATATGAGACGTTAAACCGAGGTCCCCTCTGCTTGGATTGGTGGTACTTCAGGTGGATGTTAAAGATCCCATGGCACTTATCGAAAAAGAGTAGGGGAAATTTTTATTTCAGAAACAAAGCATAGCAAACAGTGTTATTTCACACAAATAAAGAAAAAAAACTGTAACCAAGAATAATGAAGTTATACACTCACAGCAAGTTTTACAAGACAAGGAATAAACACATTAGGTCAAAGTAAAAGGAAAAAAAATTCATTAATACCCAACCATTAAGAAAAAAAGCATACAAAATAGTTTCAGGTACACCCCCTTAATAAGAGAACTTTGAAAGGAAAAACAGAAGATCCAAGGTTTTATCTAAAAAAGAAAAACCTGCAGTACTTTAGATAAATAACTGTCATATATAAGTAATTAGAAATCAAAAGAAAAAACCTTCAACCTACCCAAAATACATTTTTCCAAAGAATCCCAGCAACAGAAGTCCCTAGTGTGTTAATTTCATAAGGCATCCAGGTCATTCTGTATATGAAAAAAATTTCCTGTATAGTGTAAATCTTATTTTGTAAAATTCTCAAACATCATGCTTGCCAAATATGCCATTTAAGCCAAGCCAGAGGTACATATACTGTACTTTTATGCCATTTACACCATTCTTGTGGGAATTGGCCCAATATCAAGGTATTATATGTTATAGATTCAAACAATGGTTCACCCCACCAAAGTGCCAGTGCTGACCAAAAGGAGGCCATGTGTGTGCACTCAAAATATAAATGTCGTATTGTCTCCAACTGTCCCTGACAGGAAACTTCTGGACAAACCCTATCACTTATTTGTTTGTGCATCTGGTTAGCTTTTACATTTAGTTTCTGATGTGCGCAGAACCAAACCACATCACGCATTTTCTCCGGTATTCTGGGCTCTATCATACTGGCTAGCAAAATGGATGTATCTATGTCTGTAGAAACTAAAAAAAAGGGTTCCTCAAAATAACAAGTGGTAATAATATGATTATAAAAAGACCTTCTCTCGTGTGACACAAACCAACTTAATTCAATCTTCCATAAACGAATATATTTAAGTGTGTATTGCACATAGATAGGAAGTTGCCTTTCCACAGGGTGCCATTTTCCTCAACCCCAGGCTGCTAGAAAAGGGGCTCCCCACAGAGACATACACATAGTACCTACAGCACTGTTTTCCAACAAAAGAGGTCGAATAGAGGTATAAAAAAAATTCCCCAAAAAGTGCACAATTGGATGTAACATACCTAAGCCACCTTCTTTCCAGGGTCTGTAGGTGTGTTCTCTCTTCACAGGATTCAAGCGACTACCCCATAATAACTGAAAAAAAGACCCATAATTTTAGTATGCATCACAAAAGGCAAAGGAAAAATATGAGACAGATAAAGAAAAAGAGGGGCTATGTAAGATTTGAACAGGAAAACACGTTTCTTTCGCATCATTTTCCATGCTTGCCATTTTTTGACTTTAGTAAGAGCCGTATCATTAATTCCATCCCAATTACTATTTACTGATTCTTGAGAACTGAAAAAAACCCAAGAAATTTCACTTTAGTAGTGATTACTGGTATGTCAAATAAGTTCACACTAGGAGCAGAACCTAAAGGTAACAAAAAACATTTAGACGTGTTAATTTTGATACCAGTGCTCAATTGTACAGAACTTAAGAAGGTTATGTGTCTCTCTGATTCTACATCCACAATAGGGCAGATACAATCATCAGCATAAGCTAAAATCTTTGAGAAACAGAAACTCTCAGTAGACACAATAGCCTGAACCTGTGTATCCCTGTCAATATATCGT
This sequence comes from Neoceratodus forsteri, assembly GCA_016271365.2. Taxonomy (NCBI): domain Eukaryota; kingdom Metazoa; phylum Chordata; order Ceratodontiformes; family Ceratodontidae; genus Neoceratodus; species Neoceratodus forsteri. The sequence goes on from CM057452.1 coordinate 390,622,071, forward strand.
AAAAAAGGGTCCAAACCAAATACAAATAAAAGAAGACTCAAAGGGCAGCCCTGTCTAACTCCTATCCGATAAGGGATCAGAATCCCCAAAAACCCATTAACCAAAGGCGTTACCATAGCTGTGCTATATAGAGTTTTAAGCAGATTTAAAAATATAGACGGTATACTTCTTAAAGAATGTCTTAAAGAATCAAACGCCTTTTCTAAATCTAACGCTAATAGATAACCAGTAAGCTGTTTCTTTGAACCGAGCTCTAATAATTCCCTAATAAAAATTAAATTTTGAGAAATATTCCTTCCTAAGACTGCACAGGTTTCAGTAGTAACCAACAATTTTTTTGAAACAGCTAACAGTCAGTTATTAAGAATACTAGCCAAAATTTTATAATCTATGGTCAAGAGACTTAAAGGCCTCCAATTCTGTAATTCCATAGAATCTCCCTTTTTATAAACAAAAAAATAGGACCCCATTCCCCATACTAAGAGTAACTCTTTGTTCTTGCCAAATAGCCTGATAAACGAGCAACAGCCATGGTACAAGTGTATCTGCATATGTTTTATAAAACAGGTTTGGCAAACCATCCCCACCAGGTTTAGAAGTAGTGGACAAATGACCAATTGCCTGTGTATTTTCAACTAAGGAAAAAAGAGCCTGAAGGGTTTCAATTTCCTGATCTGTAAGTAACGGTATGTCCAAGGTATGTAAAAAGGAAACAGGGGGTGCTAAACCTAGGGAAGAAAAGATTTTTTCAACATGTTCTTGCACCATGTTCCTAATCTGACGAGTATTTTCAACTAAGGTGCCATCAGGTGATTTTAAAGAGTTATCATGCATAATGGTGGCAAATTTTGACTGGCTAAATCAAGAGGATTCACTTGTTCTCTAGTACCTGTAGTTAGGACATTTCTGTTGTAACCGAAATTGTTTTTCTCTATTCTGGAGAAAGGCTATCATTTTTTCCTTGAGAGCTAAAAATTGTTGCCTCTGTACACCCTGTGAGGAAACTGCTTGTGACAAAAAGGCCATATATCTGGCTCTATACCCCAAATATGTGAGATAGGCATCTCTTGCCCTATATCTAGAAAAGTGCAAAAAAAGACATTTTAAATCCTTTTTCGTGTCCTCCCACCAATCCAGAGGGCTATCATATAAAAAGGAGATATCAGACCTCAAGGAAAAAAAGAAGTCTAACTGAGCAGCAAGTGTAACATCCTGTAAGAGGGACTGTATTTAACTTCCAGAAACCCTGGCCTAGAACAAGATTTTGATAATTTCCAAGAGTAAATTTAACAATTAAATGATCAGAAGTTTCCAAAGGCAATGTCGAAATAGAGCTACACGTAATCCTCTTAGATACAAACCAAACATCTATTCTGGTAGAGATTGTTCCTTTATAAAAAGTGTGTACTGGCGTTTGGTGAAGTAGATCATAGGAGTCCACCAAATTGTTTGCTCTTAAAACACACAACAATGCATTTGTATCACAGAATAATTTTTTGTCTTACATCCCCAATCTTTATCTGTTAAACCACAGTTAAAGTCTCCCCCCCATACCACCAATCTCGAGGTATGCAAATATGGGGAAATCCGTTTAAATAGAGCCGCTCTATCAGCTTTGGACTGGGGGAGCATAGATATTTAAAAGTCAGTAAATGCACTGTGAAACAACTATATCCATGAGCATCACTCTACCAGGAACTATATCTAATAATTGCAACACTTTAATGGATAAGTTTGAAGAAAACAGAATCCCTAAGCCATCACAAACAGCTTCCCCTAGTGGCCAAAAGGAAACACCCCAGCACCAATCCTGACTAGCTGCTTTGACACAGTCCAGGGAGTTTATCCTGGTGTCTTGTAAAAAAATAATAGAATCAGGGTGAGTACTGAGGCTGGCAAAAATGGTTCTTCTCCGTAAAGGAGACTTTATACTGTTAACAATAACAGTAAGTAAAGAAATATGCATTGCTAGGAAGGATTAGGTGTTAGGAAAAACCAAAGAATTCTAAAAGGCGAAAATCACTTCCGTTTTTCTCCGCTTTTTTGGTTTGGGCTTATCCTTAACTTCAAAATCCTGGACATGTTCAGGGAGTGAGGAGGCGATAGATGAAAAATCTGAATCTGCCTCCTCATCATCTCCATCTGGTTCTTGTAAAGGAGCAAATGGGTTCACAATGGCAGAACCTACCATTTCAGGACAAAAGGGAGGGGCCCCTGAGCTCATTCTAGATGCTTTTGATCTAGTGACACTTTGAAAGGGAATATCTGATGATGCTCCAGGAGGAGGCATATACAAGGGTTCCTGAGTAATACAAGTTTCCGCAATTGGATGGGAAGCAGAAACTGTCAGCTCCTTACCCGGCTGCTCACTGGTCTCCATCCGGGGAAAAGGTTCAGGAACCAGAAGTTCAATCTGCCCCATTTCAATTGAAGAGGGAGGATCCTGGGCACTGCCATCCATTCCATCAGGGATCGGGATATGAGAAACCTCACCCTCAGTCAAAAGTGGAACTGCTTCCTGAGCTGCATTAAGGACTAGCAAATCTTGAAACCTTTGATGTTCTCTTTGTGCATTTGCAACAAAAACATCTTGTTCCACCCTATGGGCAGCGTCAGCTTGGTTATGCGACACCCAAGAACAGGTAAGGAATGTGTGTCCCTTTTCGTCACATAAATTACATGTCATGGGGTTTCTACAGTGTGCACCTATATGCCCCAGTTCCCCACATAAGCCACATTTTTGCTGGTCACATATATTACTCAAATGACCCAAATCCCCACATTTATAACAGGCTCTGGGCTGTCCTGGGTAAAAAAGTACTCCTCTATCCTGACCTAAAAAAAAATTTGGCAACTGTTTAGTCATGCCATTCTCAACACGTAAGTCAATTTGATATCTCCAACCCCCTGTCCATAGATGCTCCTCATCAAGAATGGGTTCCAGGGGGCTTTTAACAGAACAGTGCTGTTTCAACCAGTATGTAATGTCAGCTACATTCACTCCTTCATTCCGAAATAGAATAGTGATTTTCTTTGAAACTGGTTTAGTTAAGGGTATTGCCAAGTAAGGTTTCCATAAAGGAGTATGTTTCAAAACTAGGTACTGCTTCCAAAACCTGTTCAAACCTGCTGGGTGTTTAAAACTGACATCAAAAACTGTATCCCCTGGCATATGGATCAGGGCGTAAATCTCATAGGTGTAAAACCTCATACTGTTTTTCAATAGTTCACGACCAATAAAAAGTCTATTCGGGATCTCCTCCTGTGACCCTCTAAACTTCAAATGAACAGCATTGCATCATGCAGCAGGTTCATTACCTAGACCAAATGTGGCTGGAAAAAGATGTTCAGCAATATTACCTTGCCACACAGAAGAACCTTCATCCCGACCAAGCTCAGTCATATTCACTGGAGTAGGGGAGACAATACTAGCCTGAGCAACCACATTGGGGGGGGTTCAGGAGACTGACTTATATCACCCTCTTCCAAATCTCTAATGTTCTCCAACATATCAGGACTAGGAATTTTAGATAAAGGATCCAATGTAAGAGCTGTTAGTTGACGTAAAGGAATGCTGGGTACACTGGGAGTCAAAGTAACAGAAGAGGATAAATTTGCATCCCAGGATTTCCCATCTGGAGATCTGAACCACCCCACAGCTTCCAAAGCTGTGGCCACCCACTGAGGAGATTCAGGAGCCTCAATAGACCCCACTTTTAAAGAGCTCAGATTTGGAGAAGAGGGAAGGGGTGGTCAGGATCAGGTAATATAGATGACGCTATGCTAGTAATACTAGGAGTAACAGTCAAGTCTTTTAAACCTGCTGCTGGAGACTGGGAATACAGAGGCTGTAACTCAGTAGTGCTGGATAGTCTTTCAGTGGGGAACAAGGGACCCGCAGCATCGGCTGCAGTCAGCACTTCGGAAATATCCATTCCAGTAGCAAAAGAGGACTTACCCTGTGAAGCCCCATGTGAAGCAACAGAATTAAGCAGATCCTCATCAGATTTTTCATACTCCGTAGCTCCGGTATCCATAACCCCGCTTTCCAATTCCATCAGAGACTCTCCCTGTGCCACTTCCGGTTCCTGTAGGTACGCATCCAAATAACCAGACCACCGTTGTTCCAATGCCTTCACCATGTCATTCCGTTGTGCAATATACTGTTGTTTCATATCTGCCAGCTGAATACAAAGATCTGCCTCTTCATTGGGAACTTCGATCCTGGAAACGGACTCTTCTTCTGTGTGCATTAACGAAACCGCTGCCCTCACAGCACCTCCGTCAGAGGCAGATTCCATTATTCAAGACAAAAACGCAAAGGCAATAGCCGAGGAGAAGAGCAGCTCCTCAGCTCTCCATATGTCCTGCTCCATTGGTGTCTGCAAGCCTTCTGGTCAAAATGCCATCCGACAACGCCCTCCAGAGTAAGGGAATTTCCCCGGTGCCCTGGCCAAATTTCCCTCATTCACTAAAAATGCCACCAACAGCTTAATCTGGTTCAAGGTCAGTTGGCATTCATCTGTATCCCCCTCCCCCGGGTCGTGCCTGAAAATAGGCAGGATTTGTCTAGTGCACTTATCCGGTCAACAAAAACTAAAAAAATAAAAATAAAATATCATCTTTATAGGTGACATCGCAGAGGGTCTGGAGGAAAAGGTATGCCTCTTTGCAGATGATACAAAGATCTGTAACAGAGTTGATACACAAGGGGGGGTAGAAAGGATGCGAAGGGACTTGGCAAGGTTAGAGGAATGGTCAGACATATGGCAACTTAGATTTAATGCAAAGAAGTGCAAAGTAATGCCCTGGGAAACAAAAACCCAGGAAAAGAGTACACAATAGCAGGGGAGATACTAACAACAACAAAAATGGAACGGGACTTGGGGGTAGTCATATCAGATGATCTAAAGGTTGGTAAGCAATATGAGAAGTCAGTAAGGAGAGCCAGGTGGATACTGGGATGCATAGGAAGGGGCATCACAAGTAGAAAAAGGGACGTGGTTATCCCTCTGTACAGACAGTTGGTGAGACCCCATTTGAAGTGCTGTGTGCAGTTTTGGAGACCTCATCTATGCAAGGACATTGACAAGATGGAAGCAGTCCAGAGGAGGGCAACTAAAATGGTTAAGGGTCTGCATCAGAAATCATAAGAAGAAAGACTGAGAGAGCATAATATGTATACCCTTGATGAAAGGAGGGACAGGGGGACATGATAGAAATATTTAAGTACCTCAAGGGAATCAACAAAGTCCAGGAGGGTAGCATCTTTCAGAAAAAGAGATGTGCAAGAACAAGGGGACACAATTTAAAGATTGAGGGGGGACGGCTCAGGGTTAGTGTGAGGAAATCTTTTTTCACGGGGAGAGTGGTGGTTGCGTGGAACTGCCTTCCTGGGGAGGTTGTTGGGGCTAAAACAGTGGGGGAATTCAAACATGCATGGGACAGACACAAGGCAATTGTAGTGGGGGGTGGCAGGAAGTAGGCTGTTGGTTAACTAGAATCTGCAGCTTATCCAGTAGGTAGGGAAATGGGCAGACTGGGTGGGCCAAGTGGTCCTTATCTGCCATCAAAGTCAAAGTCTATGACTCCAGTCAAGACATCTAATCATTCTGGGCTGCTCGGCGAGCTTCTCCCAGGGGCCCTTGATCTAGCACAAAAGAGCCTAATTACTGATGAAATTGCCATTCTGACATCGGAAGAGCTGGCCAGGGACTGGGCCCAGATCTTCCGAGACTGGGTGGCTGACTTGGGAAGTCCCTGATCGGAACATGAAGCAGTCATTTCATCGGAGGCCCTCACCACCAGTTGAGGCCTGGATCCAGCTCCTAGAGTTTGCAGTTAAGAGGTTGTGTCTATCCCCCCAAAGTGCTCCCTATTTTTAGTGAACAGTTTCTCAATGTGTTTTCAATATGTTTTCATCTGGCTCACAGTTGTGGGGGGTGGGTTGCCTAATTTTGAGGAGAATTGGAGTGTTGAGGTTCTAGGTAGCTTCCCCCCTCCCTCCCTCCTGCTGACAGCTGCAATACTGCCACATAGACTACCGCACACCAAGTTTTTACCAGTGCTGCTGTGGGACTTTAAAGTTTACAGCTCTGACCAAGGGCTCTGTTCTGCAGCCAGTGTTAATGTTTATGGTATTAATTTCTATGGCTCTTTCACAGTTGTTTCTGCTGTGAGGGTTTCAGTGCACAGTCTAGTATCGAGGTATTGTATCTTCACTGCCACAAGGAGAATTCTCATCATACTGCCATGTAGAAATGACAAAAGCAGCTATGTAAAGGGAATTCTTAAAGTATAATTTAGCCTACTCAGTTTGGGACCAGTTTGGGGGGGGGGTGGTTGTTAAGTTTCAGCACTACCGGGAGGCACATTGCAAAATGACTAACATGTTCTTACCTTCAGCCCCCTCCCATAAGCCCATGATCCTAATGTTCTTTCTTAGACAGCAGGGGGTTGAGATTGAAGCCATGAAGGGGACTATTAAAGACCCCAGCCCAAACTGCCGCACAGCCTGAATGCCTTGTAGTAATAAGGCACTCACTAGTCCCTGGATAGCGCTCAGTCACAATGTGCACACTCTGGTAAGGGCAATGCTTTGGGGCATGTCAGCATGGGAGGTAAGAAAAACACTTACACCCTGAGGCATGAACTTGAATACCCCTGTTAAATACAGGAGATAGAGAATAGCTGTCACTGCCTAGTGATTTGCCTTGTTTAAACAGGAGGGCATGCTCCTTCCTTTTTTATGGGAAGGTACAGGCTTCAGGCATGTCTTGGGAGATGGTTCCACATCCTGCTGTAAAGTTACATGGCCTGATCTTACCCTGGAGGGGGTGAGATTTGCTCTGGGAATGTTTCTTGGCCCTGACAAGATCCTGGAAGATACGGGTTCTCAACTGCCCTAACAAAGGGGTATTTTGGAGCGCAGAGAGCCACAGAACTTCCCCAGGTATTTATTTATTGGAATCTCAGATAACACCTTTGAGCTGAAAGCTTGTTTACAGGTTCCACATCATAAGGCAATAGACAAGATACGTAGACATTACAAAACAGATAGGGGTATACACAGCAGGCAAGTACATTATGGTACATACAGATACAGATTCAAGCAAGTACAACTAAAAACATCAGGTAGGAGTGGTCAACTTTATTGCAACAGTACTAAGTGCATGCCTAAGGTGGACAAGCAATTTATAGTGGTAGCTAAGCCTTAGAGCATGTAGGTAGAGTTATGGAGGGTCTGAAATGGTGGTGACTAAAGGAGGGGAGAATAGAACAGATGAGAGCAGGGGAGGTGGGGGCAGAGACAAAGGGGTGACAGAATAAGGGGTTGAGTAGTCAGAGGGTGGGATTGGATAAGAATCTATCCAGGGTTACGTAAGAAGGTGATAGGGCAGGGCTGGTAATGTAGGGAGAGAGGAATAAGGGAAAGGGTTTTAAAGTGGGGGGGTGAGGTGAGAGGGAAATCAGGGGAAGGGTGAAAATTGGGGGATTACTATTTGTGAAGAGGAAGTAGGAAGGTGGGAGGATAAAGAAGGGACATGGGAGTAAGAGCTCAGTGGGGTCACACCAGGTGGGGGGATGGGTGCTATGCAGGACCGATAAGAGGAAGTGGTGGGGGCTGAAACAATCACGGGATTTAAGAATGCGTGGGATAGACATAAAGGAATTCTGGAGGTCAGGAGTAAGGGGCAACAGACTTCTAGGAAAACAAACTGAACTTACAAGCTCAAATGGGCAGACTGGGTGGGCCATAGGCCCTTATCTGCCGACACTGTCTATGTATCTATGTAAGTTATCAACAACAGTAGGATTAGGCACAGGTGACACAGTTGCAGTTACTAAGAGTGGCAAGGTACTGCAGCAGCTTGGCCTTAAATGGGCAAAGTTTTGTTTCCTCAACCAGCTCAGAGTTAAGGGAATTTAGCCAGCAGGGGGCCCTGTATTCGAAGGACCGTTACCCTAGTGAGGTCTAGTGGAATCGGTTAATAAAGATAGCTTTACTCGACCCCCTAGTTAGTCTGGAGGAATTGGAATTTCTTAGCAGTTGCCTCACTCCAGGAGGAGCAAGACCGAAGGTGGATTTTTTAGCTAATAGACAGACTTGGTACTGAATTCTGCTATTCAAATTTAACCAACCAGTGCGTGAGTATAGTTCACAAGTGTGAGTTAAATGGTACACACTCAGGACTAGTCTGCAGGGTTTGTTTAAGACAATCTTGATTCACCTTAGTGCTGTATCGGTACCGGCTCCATAGACTACAAATCCATAATCTATGACAGAGAGCACGGAGCTGTTAACTGCAAGCTTGATGGCACTTTCAGTGAGGCACTGCCTATGCCGGTAGAGCTGACCTAGTCTGGCAATAGCTTCCTTGGCAACATGGGCTATGTGCTGGCTGTAGGAGAGAGAGAGAGTTGTCAAGGTAGACACCAAGGTACTTAAAGGTGGTGACCATTTCAAGTGTATCAAACTTGTTATTGTAGATATTGAGGTGATATGACTTATGACAGTTTTAATGGGAGGCAAACAACATTGTTTTAGTCTTAGTGTAGTTGAGCAAGAGCTTAGACTGAAGGAACCATTTTTCCACAGCAGTAAAGTCATCTTGCATGCCTTTTTCCAGCTCTTCTGGAGTAGAGTGACATGTGTAGAGAACAGCATCATCTGCATATAGAAGGATCTTATTCTGGCAGACCTTGGGGAGTTTATTTAGAAACAGGCTGAACAGCAGGGGGCCCAAAATCGAACTTTGGGGCACCCCTGTGTTGACATGCCAATGGTCGGATAGAACGTCAAGAATCTTGACCTGCTGGTTCCTGTCCAGTTAGCCTACAGCTGTTGCTGAGACCTATCTAGGACGTGTTGACATTCCCAGTTCCATGATAGCTTAGGATGCATACCCCAGTCTGCCAGTTTATTAGCACCACATAGGGCGGATTATCATTACAGAGTTCTGGGCTGACCTGGCAGGCTGTGATGTGGGTTTTGTCATCTGGTAGTGGCCCAAGTCCCTCCACTGGGGTTCAGGCTGGACATGCTGCAAGGAGCGCAGTTCAGTGAGGACAGCAGGGTGAGCAGGCCGAGAGTAAATGGGTGGCTGGTCCCCCTGTGGCTCAGGCCTACCTCTCTCTCCAGCAGTACAAGTTTGGTTGCTAAGAAGCAATCTGCCCAACCCTCTAGAGGTGTAGCACTAGACCATTGGGAGGTAGGCTGCTTTCTCTCCCTCCCTGGTCAGTGATGGTCCTACACTTTCCACTGATCAGAAACTCTGTGAGTAAAATTACACCAGATCTCACATCTGGACCCATTCCCTCCCTATTTATGGGTACAGAGACATTGTTTACAGCAGTTCCAGGAAAGCACTCTCTTGTCTACCCACGACAGAAAGCAACCAATCAGAATGGCAGTCTGGCACCTTACCTCTGTTGTAAATCCTCTGATAATCACTGCAAAAGATGCCAGCCAGCCGCATGTTTAAAAATTTGGTTGGTAGACACAGGGCCATGGGGTGCCATGCCTTCCTGGACCTATATACAGTGTTATTAATGGTAAAAAAGTTAAAAGGGTGACTTCAGGGTCCACATGTGGACTAGCACTACAGAAAGTGATAGACTCTTACTCAAGAGGGAAGGTTCCTAGCAGAAGGGGAATTAAGTGGTTTTATGAAATGGGTAATGTTATGGATGCACTCAAGTTGGGAATATTTACAGTATTCATTTGCTGGTGTATAAAATGAAGACACCTTGATTAGGGCTGATCTTAATAATATAACCACCACTTTTTGGAATGTGAGGGGTCTAAACTCCCCGGTGAATTGGAAAATGGTCCTATCACTCCTTAAGATGTTGGGTACCCAGGTCGCTTTTCTCCAGGAGACTAAATTAAGCTCCAACGATGCTGCTAAGTTGGTCAGAGACTGAGTGGGTAAAGAGGCTCATAGTGTGTAGCAGGAACAGCAAAAAGGGGTGCCTCCATTCTGCTGCATTAGCAGCTACAATGGCAACCTTTAGAGGTACACACAGGAAGTGAAGGCAGGTAGATTATAATGAAGATCTTCACCCCAACAGGTATGTTGGTACTGGTTAATGTATATGGCCCAAGTGAAGACTCCCCTGAATTTTCTTATGTCATCTCCCAAAAAATATTGGACGTTTCTTTTGACAATCCTGACATCCTAATAGGAGGAGATTTCAACCTGGTTCTGGACCACTTATTGGACAGATGCAATGCTAGACTGGAACCCCACCAGAGATCCCTCCAGGCCCTACATGAACTTATCTCCTTACACCAGCTGTCAGACATGTGGAGGGTACTATACCCCACGGTCAAAGATTATACCTTATTTTCTGCTCTGAGAGCTATGGCCAGCAGGTTAGATTTCTGGCTTACATCTCCTAACCTAACTGCTGCCACCTCGAGGGGTTAATATTTCCCCTACATACATCTCGGACCACGCCCCAGTGTTACTTACTTTCCTTCCATCCCTACAAACCTCCAAGTCACTTATGTGGCAGCTGGATCCCCTCAATGCAAGACAAAGAATTTGTCCCATGGCTGCAAAAGGAGACTGAAGGCTTCTTTACAGACAAGTCTGCTGGCTCTGCCTTGGCTGCCATTATATGGGAAGCCTATAAGGCCACCATAAGAGGCAAAATAATAGGCTTTGCCTCCTATAGGTGTAAACAGAGGGAGAAGGAGCAAAAACAGATTGACTCTGACCTCGGTATGTTAGAGGCTAAATAGAAGTCAAAACCCTCCTTATTGCAGTCACCCTCGGTGATAGCAGAATTTATGGTCCTCAGACTAAAACTTCATAATTGGTTGACCAGGAAGGCCAAACTATATATATACCAGGTGCAACACCAGTACTGGGCAGATGGGGAAAAAGCAAGTAAACTGCTGGCCTATAGATTAAAATAAAGGTAGGCGGAAAGAACTATCCTTAAGCTGAAAGATGAGTCAGGAAAGCTAACCACCAACCCCAAAGCCATTAATGATATTATGGCCAATTTCTATAAATCCCTTTACTTGTCACAAGTGAAGTGGGATATGGGTAGCTTTATTGAATTCACTGAATCCGTATGTCTCCCCAAAGTGACTGAAACCCAGAAGGAAGCTCTTGACCAGAACATCACTAAGAAGAAAATAGCCACAGCTATAGCAAATATGGACCCACACAAGGCCCCTGGAGGGGATGGTTTCCCAGTGGATTTCTACAAACTGGTCCAGCCCCTGATAAGCACCCCAATGGCTGATATGTTGCAGGAGGCCCACGCACACAAAACGCTCCCCTCCACCCTGTTAGAGGCCATAATAACAGTTCTTCCCAAAGAGGGTAAAAACCATATTATACCATGCACCTCAGAAAGCAACCAATCAGAATGGTAGTCTGGCACCTTACCTCTGTTGTAAATCCTCTGATAATCACTGCAAAAGATGCCAGCCAGCCGCATGTTTAAAAAAAACCAGTCCAACCCCGAAATCTCGGAACTCCAACCGCCATCTTGCTTCCCTGCTAACCGGGAATCCCAAAACAACACCTCCGTACATCACGAACAAAATACTCTGTGAGCCTCAGTGTCTAATTTTAAACAGCCTTTCTGTTTCCTGCAACCACTTCCACCGGCTCACCTCGAAATAATGTTTTCTCCGTTCAGCTCCGCTCCATTCCTGTACAATTCCTCTCTCCCTACAGTCCCTGTCATTTTAAAATCCCCTCTTCATCTATCAATGGCAGACGAAAAAAAATATAAAACAACAAAGAACTTCCGATGACTGTAACAGATTCCCCGTCCATTTTCATGATGCGGACATTAACCCGGAGCTCCATGATGGCAACACAATGGGTCACAGCATGTCAAGAAGAGGGAACACCTCCGGTTTCTCCACATGCCGCAACAGTCCCTCAGCCAGCTACACCATCACTTTCTCCCGCAGCTCCCAACTCAAACTCCGCGGACCCTTAACAGCAACTTGGCCATCCAGTCCTGTCGGCAACAAAATGCAGCATCAAAAGCAAGCAACCAATAACGAAATGCTGCAGGTTGCAGCTTGAACTGCAACAACATGAAGAAACCTCCAAAAGACAAACATGGTAGGCTATAAATGTTTTTCTATGTGCATATTTATGAATATAAATCTTAAATAAGGCACTATTTTTTTTCAGTGTAAGCTTGTTTCTCTGAAAAACATTATTTTTAATACATAAAAAATATACCTTTTTTAAAAAGAACTCACCCATGGTATATCTATGGTATAATAGCAATAAGCCACTTGGGGGATGTGGGTTATCGGGGATTTACCACGGCTGGTGAGGATTTACCCACTCGGCTGCGCCTCGTGGGCAAACCACGCCAGCCGTGGTAAATCCCCTGATAACCCACACCCCCTCATGGCTTATTGCTTAATCCTCCCTGCTAGTTATTGGCCCATCTCGTCTATCAACACGGACGCCAAGATCTTGGATAAAGTCTTGGCCTCCTGGCTGGAGAAGTTTCTGCCAGACTTGGCACATCCCTCCCAAGTGGGATTTATCAGGGGTAGAATCAGTTCTGACCATATAAGGGCCCTAATATCCATAATGCAGACAGCGGCAGCCCTCCCCTCTCCAGCCACTGCAATTACTATAGACTTAGAGAAAGCTTTTGGCTTGGTGGAGTGGGAGCACCTGCACATGGTGTTGGAGTGTTTTAACATATAGGCCCTTACTTTGCCTCCTGGATTAAAATTTTATATGCTGGCCCAGTTGCAAGAGTGCTCACTAATGGGAATCTGTCAGACCCCTTCCAGTTATAGAAAGGGACTAGAACAAGGGTGCCCCCTGTACTCACTGTTGTTTTCCTTGCAATAGATCCACTAGCTGCAGCCCTGAGAGCTTACCCTAGTATACAAGGAATCTAAATTGGGTATAAACAATATACTACCAAACTATATGTGGATAACTGACTGATATTGACTCAAGATTTACCCCTCAGTCTCCCAAACATCCTTCCAACATTAAAAACATATGGGGAACTCTCAGGTCTCAAAATTAATGTTTCAAAGTCAGAGATCCTTCCATTGAATGGTTTCAGCTACCCAATCATGCTGGGCAACTTGGGTCTCGTGTGGGCACTTACTGACCTCAAGTATCTGGGGATCAGAACTTCCCCAAAGATACATTCCATGATGGATATTAATTATAAGCTGCTTCTAGACACCATCTGGAAGGACACAGCAAGGTGGGAGCACTTGCACCTGTCCTTAGCGGGGAAAATAACAACGGTCAAGATCATTTTAGCCCCTAAGGTATTTCACTTACTAGCTTACATCCCTATAGCATTGCCTGACAATTGGGCCACAAAATTAAACTGTTTAATCAGTAAATTCCTGTGGGAAGCCTCCAGGCCCCAGTACAGTAAGGCAAAACTGCGAACCCAGAAGCTGAGAGGGGGGATGGAACCTGTCGGACTTCATCCAATACTCCATAGCTTTTACAGTAGCTACTGTAAATCCTTGAGTGGGTTAAGTTTCTCACCCTTCCCACCCCCTCCAGCTTGGACAACAATAGAGAAAGATCTACTGATATGGTCCACTCTCTGGTATTCCTGCCCCACCCCTTACCAAACAAGTGCATCACTGGCTCACTCTGTATAATTCCTTCCTGGCCTGGCAAAAGCAAGGGCTTCAGAGCAAATATTGTCTTAACCTGGGTAGGTACACCCCAATTTGGCTAAAACCCCAACCTCTGTATCTAAGATAAACCCTTTAGGTGGCTAAGCTGGCAGTCTAGGCAGATAGAATACTGGGGCAACCTTGTAAATCCTGGGATTACATCCATCGACTCATTTCAAGGGCTAAGAGCCAGATACAGCCTACCACAAACAGATTTCTGGAGGTACCTTCAAATCAAAAACCTCTTCACCTCCTGGGCTAAGCAAAAAAGTTCATGTGTTGTGTGTCTCCAATTCAAGAAAGGCATTTGCACCCCATTACCTGTAGAGCCCTGGCTTCAGCATCCAAAAGGACGTGCAGGCACTATTCAAAAGTTTATGAGAGATTGTGCCCTCAAACCCTCCCTCCCAGCCATGATTAAGTGGACAAAAAAACTGGGTTCCCCTATCACAGAACAGCAATGGCAACAGGGATAGATGAAAATACACCAGGCCTGCTGTGACCAAAGAAGTCTACTGATCCAAAACAAAATAATGAACCTCTGGTAATGCACACCCTCCCACCTCAAAGTGATGGGCCTGCTCCCAGCTGATACATGCTGGAGGTGCGGTGCTCCTGGGGCTGATTTGCTTCATATACTTTGGGAATGTCCTCCTCTGACCCCATTATGGTCTTCAGTAATTAACCATTTCTTCCAAATGCTAGGGATACCTATCCCTTCAAACCTAGAGCTCTGAGTACTGGGCCTTTCACCTCACACCCAAGCCCTACCCAAATCCCAGCTGCTTTGGCTCATACAGTATCATATAGTGTCCTCCCTTCTAATTTCTTTGATGCCCTCTTTGGTAGTAGCCCTCCTGCAACTACTCCTCCTCTCCTACACGCTGCCCCACAATTCTACTTCAAGGAGATCCCAGTGCATGAAGCCAGAACCTATATTTGGAAGGCCATTCACAACGCAGGCTACAGCTGTGACTCCCTTGACCTGAAGTTGTTAGCACTTGTCCTTGAAGAAGTCCTTGAACCCCTAACAAAGGTCCTCAATCTATCACTAAGGATGTCCCAGATCCCATCTCGCTGGAAACAGGCGACCAACACACCGGTACACAAAAGTGGAGACAAATCATTGCTCTCCAACTACAGACCTATCTCCATCCTCCCTCCATTGTCTAAGGCCCTGGAGCGCATCGCCTCAGACCAACTAGTCAAGTACCTGGAAAAATACGACATCCAGTGTCCTCAGCAACATGGTTTCTGAAAAGGGCACAGTACCACCACTGCACTATTAGAATTCATGGGCTTCATCCATACCATGCTCGATCAAAGAAACTGTGTAGGGGCCGTATTCATCGGCCTTTTGAAAGCCTTTGATACTGTGAACCACCCACTCCTACTCATGCAATTATCAAACATTGGGCTCTCCAGTGAAGTGCTGCTCTGGTTTTCAAGCTACCTTGGGGAGAGGATCCAGTGGGTTAGGATTGCCGGTGTCACCTCAGAAGAAAAGCCAGTCCTTTCAGGGGTCCCACAGGGGTCCATCCTAGCCACTACTCTTCAGCCTCTTCCTCAATGACATTCCCAGTATCTGCCACCAGAAATTACTGCTCTACGCCGATGATGCAGTCATGTTCACCAACCACCAAAACTCAGAGCTCCTTGAGAAACAATTACAGCTTGAATTCATGTGTATCGAAGAATGGTTCAAGTCACACAAACTGGTCATGAACTACAGCAAAACAAAGGTTATGACCTTCTACAATGCCAGGAGCAAGTACAAATCCCATGGCCTCACCATCCTAAACCAATCAGAGACCTTCCTTGAACACGTTCCTGATTTTAAATACCTAGGTGTCACATTGGACAGCTCACTCTCCTACCCTTGGCACATAGATTCTGTCGCCAAAGCCACCAACATCCGTATAGGCCTGCTCTACAGGCACAGACACTGCATGACTCCTGACACTCTCCGGTTGGCTATCAACAGCTCTGTCACCTCCATCGTTGATTATTGACTAGCAATTTATGGCTCTGCCTCAGCCTCTGCCCTCTGCAGAATTACAGTTGCACTCAACAAAGCATGCAGGCTGCTACCTGGGGATGAACAACTTACACACACTTGTGACCTATACACTCGGGCAGGATGGCTTCCTCTCATCAGCCGGATACAGTATCAAACCTGCCTCTTAGCCAAAAAAGTCCTCCTCGGGGTTATGCCCCAGGGCATTGAAAAGCTCCTCATTGACCACCACAGCACCCAGTGAACTAGAAGTTCACAACAATTAACCTTCCTTGTCCCCAGATGCCAGACTACCATGGGCCAGAGGGCCTTTGCCCACAGAGCACCACAGTGGTACAATACTCTCAACAAAGAAACTCTTAATGCTGCTGCTCTTGGCCTGTTTAAGAGACAACTCTGACTTCATCTCATTTCAACTAGTCATTGTGACTGCCTCGCCTAATTAGGGGCCCGCTGCTCACTGCCCTCCACTTCAGTCTTGACAGCTACCTCTCCCCGCCTTGCCCCCTCCTACTTGCCTACCCCCTTGCCCCCTCTCCCTTTCCTCCCTCCCCAGGCATTTCCTGACTTTTATCCCTCCCATCCCTCCCCTTTAGAGCTCTTACCCTCACCCTCTACCCTCCGACAATGGCCTTCCTGCCTGCATACCCCCTTCCCTCTCACCTGCAGTGCTTATTTCTAAGATTGCCCTTGGCTGGTATGTCTTGCTACCCAACATTTGGCACATTTTGAATTACTGGAATTTCCTAAGCCTCAGTCTCTTAGTTCTTTTTATTGTGTAACTATGTATTATTATGTTGACCTTTGTATATCTGTATACCCCCATTCCTTCGACGTGGAACCTTTGTAAATGAGCAGTTCCTGCTCAAAGGTGTTTGCAATCCTAGATTTCAATAAAATAAAATAAAATACAGGCCTCTTTGGAAGTGAAAAGGTTAATCCTGAAGTAATGGAGAATGACAATGGTCCCGCTAGATATGGAATGGCATAAGGCCATGGAGGGAGTGGCTAGCTTAACTAGAATGTCCAGTTATAAATCTAGTAGTATTTCCAAATATGAAATGGTATGGACCCCCAACCTCTCTTTCATCAACTTCCTAAATGCTGGAAAGCACACTACACATTAGGAACAAGAAAGATCGACTTCAACCACCCTGAATTTACCAGAAGAGATGGTGAGATAAGAATGTTTATGACTGTTTACTATCTCTCCTGATAGGTATCTTGAGTGCTAATTTGTGAATAGCTACTTGATCCACCCTCCCCCAACCCACCACCTTCTGCACAACAGGGGAAGAAGTCTAACCTCCACAGCAGATCCTACTAACCCCTTTTGGCCAAATGTTCACAAGTTCCAGTACAATCAGGTCCAAGTAAAATGTGCGTAATTCACCCTACTGAGTTTTCCATCTGTATCCTGAAGATTGTCTTTTCTTACATGTCTCTATCATTATTTCTTTGTAGCTATATATGCTTAAATCATTCTGATACTGTTGTACTATTTTAATCTACAGTGACAACGTTGCAAACCATTCCAATCTACCTGTTATTTAAGGCTCCAGTATTTGTATTAACTCTGAAATCACTCAATTAAAAGATTAACAGTAAAAAAAAGACCCTCTGCTGCATCCTCCTCCCCAATTTTCTACTCATCTTAGAATATCCCTTGCTGCCCACATATTTTCCATCTTTTACAGTAATCACCTGTGAGATAGCGAGTCAGAGGCCTTACTGAAATTGAAACAGCATAAGTCCACCATGTTGCTCCCATGTAATGTCTTTATCTCCCAGTCAACAGAAACAAATAGGTTAGTCTGACAAGACCTCCCTGCCATGAACGCATTCTGTTTACTATTTTGGAGACCACTGCTCTCCAGGTAGTCCACTAGGTCTTCCTTGACTAGTGACTCCATCAGTTTCCCTACAACTGAGATAAAGTTGACAGGTCTATAGTTCCCATCTTGCTTCTCGCCCCCCCCCCATGAAGTGGAACAATGTACACCACCGTCCTGTCCTTCAGAACTATCCTTGTCTGTAAAGAGCTATTGAATATCCCTTCCAGGGGTTTAGCTAGTTCCGCTGCCAGCTGCATGTGCCCCTCAGATCCATCCTGTCCAGTCCCTAGGCATTATATATCTTAAGGGCTGCTAACCATTTCCAAACCATTTTGCTGGTAAATACTGGCTGCCTCATCTCCAGTACACCCTTAGTGGCCACCTTGATGTCACTCTCTAGCAAGAGCTGCTATCTTCCCTGGGGAAGACAGAGCAAATGTAGTCATTAAGGATGATTGCCTTTTGTCCACCTTCTCTATTACCCTACTTCCCTCTGATAACCTAACAATTCTTACTTCCTTCTTTTTTCCCTAATTCACCTGAAAAATTGCTTTTCTTCCATGTTGATCCCCTCAGCAATATGCAGCTCAGTGTCTGTTTTAGCCTCCCTAACCATGCTTCTTGCTTCCCTAGTTCTTAGTGGGTTTTCTCCCCATTCTTCCTCCCTCTGCTTTTCTTTGTACCTGACAAAGGACCTTTTTGGGTCCTCACTGCTTCCTTGACCCTTTCCAAGAAGCATATATGTTACTCGTACCTGTTACTCTTGGTTTCTGTCCTCAGGCATATCTTTGGTGCCTTAAGAATGGCCGCCTTTATTGCTCATCATCACTCTTCCACCTCTCCTATGCTGTCTACCCCAACTAAGTTGTCCCAGATCAACTCCCTCATCCTGTCGAAGTCTGCACTTCTGCAATCAATTACCACAGCTTTTGACTCAGGGTCACGATAATGAAGCATTTAGTCATTTGTTGCTTTTTGACCAAAGAATAATGTCATATTGCAATCCATTGCACATAAACCAAATATCCACAATTTGTTTGGACCAATCCATAGAACAAGGGGACAGGAATAGGACTAGGCTACTGAGCTCAGTCAAAACATGTTTCATTATCATACTGGAACATCAGTGATTATAGTAACATAGTAACATAGAAACATAGACTTAGATGGCAGATAAGCACCACTTGGCCCACCCAGTCTGCCCATTTCCCTACCTACTGGATAAGCTGAAGATTTTAGTTAACCAACAGCCTACTTCCTGCCACCCCCCACTATAATTGCCTTATGTCTGTCCCATGCATGTTTGAATTCCTCCACTGTTTTAGACCGCACAGCCTCTCCAGGGAGGTGGTTCCATTCTCTGTGAAAAAAAATTTCCTCACATTACCCCTGAACCATCCCCCTCTATCTTTAAATTATACCCCCTTGTTTTTACACATCTCTTTTTCTGAAAGATGCTACCCTCCAGGACTTTGTTGATTCCCTTGAGGTACTTGAACATTTCTATCATGTCTCCCCTTCTCTCCTTTCATCAAGGGTATACATATTAAGCTCTCTCAGTCTCTTCATATGATTTCTGATGTAGACCCTGCACCATTTTAGTTGCCCTCCTCTGGACTGCTTCCATCCTGTCTATGTCTTTGAGTAGATGAGGTCTCCAAAACTGCACACAGTACTCCAGATGGGGTCTCACCAACTGTCTGTACAGAGGGATAACCACTTCTCTTTTTCTACTTGTGATGCCCCTTCCTGTGCATCCCAGTATCCCCCTGGCTCGCCTCACTGACTTCTCACGTTACTTACCCACCTTTAGATCATCTGATATGACTACCCCCAGGTCCCTTTCCATTTTTGTTGTTGTTAGTACATCCCCTGCTATTGTGTACTCTTCTCCTGGGTTTTTGTTTCCCAGGTGCATTACTTGCACTTCTTTGCATTGAATCTAAGTTGCCATAAGTCTGACCATTCCTCCAACCTTGCCAAGTCCCTTCTCATCCTTTCTACCCCCTTGTGTATCAACTCTGTTACAGATCTTTGTGTCATCTGCAAGAGGCATGCCTTTCCCTTCAGACCCTCTGCAATGTCACCTATAAAGATGTTAAAGAGGACTGGACCTAGTACTGAACCCTGAGGTACTCCACTAGTGACCCCCCCCCTTCCTTCGGAATGTGTTCCATTCACTATTACCATCTGTGTCCTGTTGTACAGTCAGTTTTCTACCCAGGCTACCACCCTGGGACCCACTCCCAAGCTGGCTAACTTGATTAACAATCTTTTGTGCAGGACTGTGTCAAATGCCTTGCTAAAGTCTAGGTAGGCCATATCCACAGCCCCTCCCTGGTCTATTACTTTGGTCACCCAGTCAAAGAAATCTATTAGATTCATCTGACATGACCTTCCTGCTGTAAAGCCATGCTGCTTTTGGTCCTGTGCCCCACTGGCCTCTAGGTACTCAACAATTCTTTCTTTCAGAAGTGATTCCATCATTTTCCCTACCACTGAGGTCAAACTTACAGGTCTGTAGTTTCTTGCTTCTGTCTTGCTCCCACTTTTGTGAAGGGGAATCACATTTGCCCTCCTCCAGTCCTCAGGTACCGTCCCATCCTCCCATGATTTGTTAAAAATTGTGGTCAGTGGTGTCACTAGGTCCTCCCTTAGTTCTTTTAGGATTCTGGGGTGAATCCTGTCAGGCCCCATTGCTTTGTCCACCTTGAGTTTTAGGAGTTCTTTCAGGACTCTTTCTTCTGTAAATGGACTGGTGTCAACCCCTCTACCCAGAGTGCTTCTATTGTCTGGTTTAGATAACTCCTCTTCATCTTCTTTTGTGAATACTGAGCAAAAGTATTCATTCAGTAACTCTGCCTTTTCACTTTCTTCCTCTGCCCACCTCCCCTCTCCCTTATCAATCTTCACTATTCCTCCCTTAACCTTTTTATGCTCCCTAATGTACCTATAAAAGGTTTTATCCCTCTTCTTACCTGAATTGGCTATTTTTTCCTCAGTTTGGGCTTTTGCTATTCTGACTGCCTTTCCCACTTCTTTCTGCTTTAATTGATACAGTTCTCTGTCATGCTCCTTCTGTGATTCCTTATACTTTTTGAATGCAGCCTTTTTCTCCTTAACCTTCCCTGCCACCTCTTTTGAGAATCATAGTGGTTTTTTACTCCACTTTGTTTTCTTTATCTGTTTCACACAAAGGCTTGTTGCCTCTATGATGGCAGTTTTGATTTTTCTTCATTGTTCTTCCACCCCTCCTTTTTGCCCATTTGCTAGTGTATTCCTCAGGTATTCACCCATTTTGCCAAAGTCAGCCCTTCTAAAGTCCAGTATGCTTGTTTTTGTATGGCTCGTCTCCATGGTTGTGCTTATTGTGAAGCACACTGTGCAGTGGTAGCTTGTTCCCAGATGTCTACCGACTTCTAACTTTGTGATCCTCTCTCCATTTAAGAGTATCAGGTCTAGTATTGCTCCCTCCTGAGTGGGTTCCACACTAGCTGTCTAAGGCCTGCCCCTTGCAGGGCATCGAGAATGACTCTGTTCTTGGATGTGGCTGCAGTACATGTCATTCAGTTAACATCTGGCATATTCGGGTCCCCCATCAACAGTATCTCCCCTTTTTCAGCCATTTTGAGAATGTTCTGTATCATTTTCTTGTCCATTTCCTCCCCTTGAGATGGGGGTCTATATACAACTCCTGTGCAGATTATGATGCCATTCCCTGTCTGCAAGGTGAACCAGAGTGCCTCTTGTCCTCCCTTTTACTTTTTAGTTCTGTAGCTTTGATCCCTTCCCTTATGTATAGAGCTACTCCACCTCCTCTTTTCCCCTTCCTGTCCCTTCTGTAGACTGTGTACCCCCGTATGTTGACATCCCAGTCATGGTTCTCCGTGTACCATGTTTAGGTGACTGCCACAATATCCAGTTGTTCATCTTCCATCAAAGCTACTAGCTCAGGAAGCTTGTTTCCCAGACTACGGGCATTGGTACTCATTGTCCTCCATTTAATGTTGGCTTTATCCTTTTTTTCCCCATCCCTGCTCTTTTTGCCCTTGTCTATTTTTCCATTTACCCCTGTCCTGCCCTCTGTTGAGCACTGTACCTCAGTGTTTACCTTACTATCTGTCATGTTTTGTGGGGGGAGGCTTGAAATGCCCTGCCTCTTTTTAGCACCTCCTCCCATGGCTAGTTTAAAAGCTTGCCAAGGAAGCATTTAAACCTGTCACTTAGAATCTTGGTTCCCTTTGTGGACAGATGTAGACCATCATGCCAGTATAGACCTTCATCTCTCCAGGTGTACCCCCCAGTCCCCAGTGAAGCCAAAGCCCTGTGCTCTGCACCAGTTTTTGCAACCATTCATTAAACTGCATGGTGTGTAGTACCCTATCCTCACCCCTGCCATGGACTGGCAGCACCTCTGAGAAGGTAACCATGCTTGCTACCTGTCTGAGGCCCCTCCCCAACTCCACAATTTCATCCTGCATTGCACTGATCCCATGCCTAGCTAGGTCATTTGTTCCAAGGTGGACAATGATATCTAGTTCCCTCTCCTGTGATGCTGCTTCTGTAATCCTGAGGATTTGCTTCTTGTCCCTCCAAGCCATGGCACCATAGATATTTTATGTTGTAGTTATTAAAGAACTGACTTCCACTGTTGATTTCAGGAACTTTTAAATGAGCATAGAGTTATAATCATTATTCCAAGCACGTGTCGGGAAGTGGCACCTGTTCTGCAGGCAGCAGTTTCCTGGCAGATGATGCTACTGTGATAGAAGTGGGAAATTGCTTCCCTGTACTTCTGTTTTCCTCAATGATCTAATTAGCTACCATTACAACACAGACATATTGTCTTGCTATAATTTGAAGTCTGTGATTTTTTTATCTGATAGGCATTTTGTTTGTATGAATTTTATTTCAGATACATAGTTGACATATTGTCTAACTTTGCTGTGTTGCTCCACCCACATGTGATACAAAATATCAGCACAGCAGTGCAGAATTATTAGGGTTGCATCTCTTTAACTGAATCAGCTTATTAACTGCAGTCTAACAAAATTTTTCTATTATTATTTGTTGGGAAGTGTTATTATTTGAGATTCCCTATGCCACCTTGATGTATAGCAGCTAACTGTGATAACACTCAGGAGCTGTGATTCTCATCATTCACATCCCCAAGAAATAATGGTCTGCATAGTAAATGGGACTGTTCCATATAAATAAAAAGAGCAGATCGGAGGGGTGCTAATGACTCCTCAGGCCTATGCCCATATAATTTCAAAAAGGAGTGTCTGACCCATCAGTCCTGGCTCTATATAAATTGCATTTGACTTGTGGTTTGAGATTACTGCCATGCCACACACAGTGCCCACAATTCATATTTCCATGAGTGTAACAGATGTAAACCAGCCATCTTTTAGTAATCTATCTTCCAGTACTTCATTTGTCCCAGATTTCAGTGACCACAATAACAATGCAACAGACGGCAGTATGGTTGATACAGCGTAGCTGTACCCCACTGTTTACTTTGAGGGAGCATGAGCCAACAAAGAAGAAAACTAAAGTCTGTTGTGCCTTTCATAAATGAGAGATTGCTGAGGTACAGTACTGAATTGTGTTTTTACACCTGTCTCAAAAATTGTTTTTTAAACTTAGCAGATTATGTGATGCTGTTACACATTTCTGAAGCACCCTTGTGTTGTGTCATGCTGCCATCTGGTTCTGCTGTGCTTATGTGCCCAAGGTGTTGAGGGTGAACCCATGGAAGACTGACAGACTGGCATGATATGCTGGAGAACCCATGGGGGCTGCCAGACTGCATAAATTTGCAGGAGCACCTTGCTGGGGTTGGTACTGCCAAGCTGGCATGATGTACTGAGGTGCCCATTTTGTGAGGCCTGCCAGTCTGGCATGCTGCACAGGAGCACATTTGGGGTGGCTGTCAGTGTAGGATGAATCTGGTCTGGAGCACCCTTGTGGGTGTGTGTGGTTGCTGCCATGCTGCCGGCCTGATATGATGCAGTGTCCTGGTGGATGCTTTTAGGCTGTCAAAGAGAGGAAAAGCAACCTTGTTTCGCCTATGCTATGGTGTTACCCTCTGGCCTTGGTGTTGTTCAAAAAGAAGATGGCATAGAGATGCCCTGTTCCACAATCCTTCTTCTAATGAATAGAAACTGTCATTATACAATGGCAAGAGAGAATTCTGGTCCCTGATTGGTCAGACTGGGACTGGACCTGGGATGTTATCCCAGCATAACATCCTGGCTGTAGTCCCAGCACACTGACAACCACATAAAATGCAAAAAAAAAAATCACTCCTTGCCAATGGGTACCCTATTGCCATCCTCGCTGACAGTACAATCAGCTTCCTTTCCTAATAAGAACTGTTCCACTCTGCTCTGGAGTGAGAGGATTTAAGTCTGCTCCCAGTTCTGTTTTTGCTACCCTTAAAAAAAAGGCAAACAACACCATAGTGCCTTTGACCATAAACTAAACAGAGCGAGCAACCACATCTCTTTAACAGTCAACATGTGATCACTGACTCACTTGCCATTCAGGTCACATCTTCTGTCTGCATTTCTTTTTAATTCAAAAACATTTCTCCATACCACCACCCTAACTTGACTACTCATCTTTCCAGCGCACAGTTCCTAACAGTGGTGGTCCAGGGCATCTGGAAAAAGTGCACACATGGCTGGAGTTCCTTCACAGTTCTGCTGCCCTAACAGTTCTTCACAGAAGCGGTCACAGGTGGTCAAAAGCACAGGAGACACGGTAGGAGTTCCTTCACAGTGCTGCCACCCTAACAGTTCAAACCTGATTTGAACGAAGATGGAGGATGAATTGGGGAGGGAGAACAGCCATGACAAAACAGCTCCACCTACTGCAGTGAGCGGGGCGGGGGGGGGGTATGACAGCCATTACAATGCCACAGAAAGGAATTACTTTTTAAAGCAGTATTTTTCCACTATAAAATCTACAAAGAATACAATTAAAACACAATTAATTTACCTATTTTTCAAATGTAAATGTAAACGAACCATTGTATCATAAGAATAATGCACTCCAGGGTGGGTGTTATGCTGAGATAACATCTCTTCATGGGTGTTGGACACCCTCGAGCTGTGGCCTTGGGTCCAACCACCCAAGGTGGGATGTTATCCCAGCATAACACCCACCTTATCATGCATTATTCCTTTATTGATGTACGCCTATTACATGTCTTTATTTTTCATTCATCAATGGTTTCTGTGTTGTGATGCCGAGTATTGTGAAATACAGGCACATTATGCTGAGTATTCCCAGTGAAGGGTAAAACACATGAAAAATAAACACAAAGAATTAGTTTTTTCATCTTCCTGCATTGTGCTCATGTTCTTCATTTACAGAAGGCAATGCTGGTGAGATGACATGAAACAGCTTCAGCACTGTCATGTCTTAGTGGTGAGATCCCTTTTTCTTTGGTGCATAATTTTTTTTTATGTATGTGAAACAATGTGTTGTGTGTTTTGTTATATTAGTAAATATGTTATTTTTATTACATTTCGGATTCTGTGACACTACCAAGAAGAGTGTGAACTGACTGGAGGATGATGAAACAATGACTCAGCCGGATTCTGTTTCATTTACTTCTGAATCTATTCACAGCAACTCCAAGAAGCAGTCCAGTGAAGTACATTTGGATGATAATAACACAAACATACATACAGGTGTGAATACATTTGCCAATAAAAGTGTTCATTCTTCTTTGAAAAGCCTAGTCCAGTGCAACATAGGTATTACTTTTTCTTTACAAATATTATGCAATGTTTATTGCTATAAGCATATATGTCAGAAAGTAATGTTGCTGGCATTGTATAAATATATACAGCACTTGTGTTTGATTGTCAAACACTGTAATTACTGTTTCTATTGATATGACAATATGTACAGTATTCAGGTTAACTTGGTGAAAGACAGGCCAAAGTTTGAAGTCCTGGCTGAGGCACTTATTTCTTTCTCTCTTCTGTTTGCATTTAACATAGTAACATAGTAATTGACAGCAGATAAGGACCACTAGGCCCACCTAGTCTGCCCATATTCACTGCTTGCTTCAGCAGCCACTGACCCTACTTGACCATTGACTTTTGCCTCTCTTCCTCCACATCTAGGGTTCCCTTATGTTTATCCCATGCATGTTTGAATCCCCCCACTGTGTTAACACACACCATTTCATGTGGCAGGCTATTCCAAGCATCTGCCACCCTCTCTGTGAATAAAAACTTCCTCACATCTCCCCTTATCCTGCCCCCCTCCAACCTCATGTCGTGTCCCTTTGGCCTTGTACAACTCCTGTATGTGTTCCATAAATGCGCACACTGCACTCCTGTAACTGAAAAAAGACACATCAGTGTTGGTTGTATACATATCTAACGTCTATGCACATTGGGCACTATGCATGAAGCGGCGGCAATTACACACCAAAGGCATGTATCCCACTCATGCAGCTCTGCAGCCCAAGATAGGTGCATGATGCATGAAATTCACAATCACAGACACTGGCAGGGCACCTGTCCATGGTCCCACCCCCAGCATGCAGGACTGCACAGGGCAGCCAGGGGTGGAGTAGCAGACCCAAGTGAGTATCCAATCGGATGCCCTTCCTGGGTCCCAGACAGAATCACTTGCACCCAGGGCACAGGTTCATATGTGTGAATAGTGAACTCAGGCACCCAGACCTGTGTGGCTTGGCCCTGTTGGCCAGAGGACCCCCTGCCCAAGCCCTTGTGGCTTTACAGGCCCCCCACACACCCAAACTGCCACCAGCAGGACCCCCGCCTAGAGGCCCATACACCAGCTCCCCCGATACATTTCTGCCCCGACCCATAAAGAATAAGCATACTTCCACCCCAACACAAGTCACATCACACCCAACCCATGCTTGCCCCATCCCCACCATAGCAGAGATATCCCCCAGCACAAGTGTGCCCTGAGACCATAGGGGCAATATAGAACCACCCAATGCACAGCCACCATGCCCCTGTAGGGTGATTGCATACCCTCCCCCCACACACACACATCTGCCCATCCCCTAGGTATATACGCCCATATGGCTTAATAACATTTTACAGTACATTAGTGCTTGGAAAACTTAATCCTTTCAATTTGTATATCAACATCTTCTCTATGCACAACCTTGGGAAAGAACTATCTTGCATGTTATATACCTTAAACCAATAATTCATCAGTCTTACTTCTGCAAAATATTTGATTGGGAGTTGACCTAACTCAAGTCTAACTAAACATGATGTGGCGCCCTTAGGCAGTGCCAACAGTTGTTTATAAAATTGATTTACTATTATCTCTAACTATTCTGTTTTTTCCAACCCCAAATCTTTGCCCCATATAAGATCTGAGAATGTATTTAGCATTTATTACCCTCTGTGGTCCTGTCACTGATTGGCCTCCCTATTTATCGTTAAACCTTTCAAAAAGTGGTATGACTTTATCAGTCCTTGCAGGTATTGAGTTAAAGTGTTCTCTCCATTTGAGATTATATGAGTATGTTATACCAAGTTAACAGAATTTAGTCACATACCCAGTTTCATTGTTACCACAACTTAATCTACACATCCTGCCATTTCCAACAAAACTATTATAAAATATCATGTACTTTGTTTTATTAAAATTGATCTTTAGCTCAAGTTTGAGACACTCTTTATGAAATTGGTTCAAGCTCCTTTTTATCCCCAAATAGCGTGTGGAAATTAGTACCGCATCCTTAGCGTATGCCAGGTATGGACATTCCTTGGATCCTAGAATGGGCTTGTGCAGCTCTGGATCCCTCATCCCTATCAATACTTTATTAAGAAATAAATTAAACAAAATAGGAGATAACACACAGCCTTGTCGAAGGCCTATATTAGATGGAAATGTATTAGTACGATCACCGTCTATATTATATTGTACTAAAGTAAAGTGGTCCTGATATAACTTTTTTACTAGTTGCAATATAGCTTGATCTAATCCATAACTGTGTAGTACCTCCCATAACTTTTCCCTAACCACCCTATTGAGAGCTGCCCTTAGATCTACAAAAACACAACATATTTTTTGTTTTTTAATTTTTGTATATTGATGTATCAGATGAGTCAAAAAACAGCACTGATCTATAGTGGAGTAGCCTGGCATAAAGCCAGCCTGGGCCTCATTAAAAATGTGTTCATTAGTTACTCATTCCATTATTCTATTAAGTAGGATCTTTGTAAATATTTTTTGAAAATTATCCAGCAAACTGATTGGCTTATAATTATTAGGATCACTATGATCGCTTTTCTTAAAAATGGGAATAATTACGTTTTCCCTCCAAGTGTGCGGGATTATACCTGTTTGAATGATCTTATATAAACCTAAGAATACAGGGGTCCACAAAAACAAGTCATCCATAATAATATCCATAGGAATCCCATCTGGTCCTGGGGCCTTATGTCTTTTAGCATCAGAAATAACTTGGAGTATTTCACCTGCAGAGATTTCAAATATTACTGGGAAGCAATTATTCTTTTCTTTGTATTGTTCAACATCCTGCATGTAGAACATAGCTTTAAAATATTCTTCCCAGGTCATAGGGTCTATATAACTATCAATCTGCTCAGGGGTATCTTTCCATCCTTTTAAAACTATTCGCCAAATTTTTTTACTATCATTCTCTTTAGTTATTTTATCAAGCTGACTCCACATTTTAGTTCTATTTTTTTTCTTTTTTTTTCCAGCATCCTTTTATAATCTTTCTCTTTTTTATTTAGGTTGGATTTATTGATTTTAGTTGGAGATTTATATGTTTTTCTCTAGCACATCTGTTCAGGTCCTTTTTACAATTCCTGCATTCAACATCATACCATTTACTCCCTTTCTTTACCTTGCTAACTGCAACTTTTAATATAATGGATGACATTACCTTCATGATCTCACTAAACTTAGTAACAAAATCTATTGTGGTTTCAAACTGTTCAAAGCTTATTAAATCTTTTCTGATTCCATGATCTGATAATAATTGAATAGATTTAAAATCTGACAATAGATCCCATCTGAATCCTTTCCTTACTCTTACTATCCCCTCATCTCTAACTGCCTGATTTTTTGAGTGTGACCACAAATTTATTTTCATTTCTAAAGGTCAGTGTTCACTTTCTGTTCTTAACCCAAGGTCCTCCAAAGATGAAAGCATTTTAAAGGAGAGCCAGCAAATATCTAATGTCGAGGACCTCCTGATTCCTACATATGTAAAGGCTCCTTCCTTTTTTGGAGGCGGTATAGTGTAGTGGTTTAAGGCTCTGAGCTGCAAACCCGGAGACCTGGGTTTGAATCCCACAGCCCCACTTGCATACTGTGTGACCCTGAGCAAGTCACTTAACTTCCTTGTGCTCCCAGGTCGCACCTGGAAACAAGCTTCAGCTTAATGTGCCTTTCCTGGTTAAACAATTTCCCCTTTCCCCCCCTTATCTTCCCTAGTTCTCCCATTAATCATTATCAGTGCTTTTTATTCCAGCTCTTGTACAAATCTCAACCCTCTTACAATGCCTTAGACTATATATACACCGGGTGCAACACTGGTACTGGGCAGATGGGGAAAAGCAAGTAAACTGCTGGCCTATGGCTTTAAATAAAGACAGGTGGAGAGAACTATCCTTAAGCTAAAAGATGAGTCAGGAAAGCTAACCCCCCAACCTCAAAGCCATTAACAATATTATGGCCAATTTCTATAAATCCCTGTACTTGTCACAAGTGAAGTGGGATAAGTGTAGCTTTATTGAATTCACTGAATCACTATCTCTCCCTAAACTGACTAAAACCCAAAAGGAAGCTCTTGACCAGAACATCACTAAGGAGAAAATAGCCACAGCTATAGATAGTAGGAACCCACACAAGGCCCCTGGAGGGGACAGTGTCCCAGGGTATTTCTACAAACTGGTCCAGCCCCTGATAAGCACCCAAGTGGCTGATATGTTGCAGGAGGCCCACACACACAAAACACTCCCCTCCACCCTGTTAGATGCCATAAAAATGGTTCTTCCCAAAGAGGGTTAAAACCATATCCTCCCTGCTAGTTATAGGCCCATCTCACTTATCAACATGGACGCCAAGATCCTGGCTAAAGTCTTGGCCTCCCGGCTGGAGAAGTTTCTGCCAGACTTGGCACATCCATCCCAAGTGGGGTTTGTCAGGGGTAGAATCAGTTCTGACCATATAAGGGCCCTGATTTCCCTAATGCAGACAGTGGAAGCCCTCCCCACTCCAGCCACTGCAATCACTATAGACTTAGAGAAAGCCTTTGACTTCGTGGAGTGGGAGCACCTGCACATGGTGTTGGAAAGTGTTAACATATAGGCCCTAACTTTGCCTCCTGGATTAAAACTTTATATGCTGGCCCAGTTGCAAGACTGCTCACTAATGGGAATCTGTCAGACCCCTTCCAGTTATAGAAAGGTACTAAGCAAGGGTGCCCCCTGTCCCCCCTGCTGTTTGTCTTGGCCATAGAGCCACTTGCTACAGCCCTGAGAGCTTACCCTGGTATACAAGGATTCTAAATTGGGTATAAACAATATACTACCAAATTATATGTG
This sequence comes from Neoceratodus forsteri, assembly GCA_016271365.2. Lineage (NCBI taxonomy): Eukaryota > Metazoa > Chordata > Ceratodontiformes > Ceratodontidae > Neoceratodus > Neoceratodus forsteri. The sequence goes on from CM057452.1 coordinate 390,652,179, forward strand.
GATGACTGCCTGATATTTACTCAAGATTTACCCCTCAGTCTCCCAAACATCCTTCCAACATTAAAAACATATGAGGAACTCACAGGTCTGAAAATTAATGTTTCAAAGTCAGAGATCCTTCCATTGAATGGTCTCAGCTCCCCAACCAGGCAGGGCAACTTGGGTCTCATGTGGGCGCATACTGACCTCAAGTATCTGGAAATCAGAATTTCCCCAAAGATTCATTCCATGATGGATATTAATTTTAAGCTGCTTCTAGACACCCTCCAGAAGGACATGGCAAGGTAGGAGCACTTGCACCTGTCCTTAGCGGGGAAAATAACAGCGATCAAGATAATGTTAGCCCTTAAGGTATGTCACTTACTGGCTTACTTCCCTATAGTATTGCCTGCCAATTGGGCCACAAAATTAAACTGTTTACTCAGAAAATTCCTGTGGGGAGCCTCCAGGCCCCAGTCAAGTAAGGCAAAACTGCGAGCGCAGAAGCTGAGAGGGGGATGGAACCTGTCAGACTTCACCCCATACTCCATAGCTTTTATAGTAGCTAAATCCTTGAATGGGTTAAGTCTCTCACCCTTCCTACCCACTCTGGCGTGGACAACATTAGAGAAGGATCTCCTGATGTGGTCCCCCCCTCCAGTATTCCTGCCCCACCTCTTACCAAACAAGTGCATCACTGGCTCAATCTGCATAATTTCCTCCTGGCCTGGAAAAAGTTAGAGCTTCAGACCAAACATTGTCTTAACCTGGGCAGGTACACCCCTACTTAGCTTAACCCCAACCTCTGTATTGAAGATAAACCCATCAGGTGGCTAAGCTGGCAGTCAAAGCAGATAAAATGCTGGGCAACCTTGCAACTCCTGGGATTACATCCATCGACTCATTTCAAGGGCTAAGAGCCAGATATAGCCTACCACAAACAGATTTCTGGAAGTACCTTCAAATCAAAAACCTCTTCACCACCTGGGCTAAGCAAAAATATTCATGTGTTGTGTGCCTCAAATACAAGAAAGACATATGCACCCCATTACCTGTAGAGCCCTGGCTTCAGCATCCAAAAGGATGTTCAGGCACTATTCAAAAGTTTATGAGAGATTGTAACCCCAAACCCTCCCTCCCAGCCATGATTAAGTGGGCAAAAAAACTGGGTTCCCCTATTACAGAACAGCAATGGCAATATGGATGGATGAAAATACACCAGGCCTGCTGTGACCAAAGAAGTCTACTGATCCAAAACAAAATAATGCACCTCTGGTAATGCACACCCTCCCAGCTCAAAGTGATGGGCTTACTCCCAGCTGATACATACTGGAGGTGCGGTGCTTCCAGGGCAGATTTGCTTCATATACTTTGGGAATGTCTCCCACTGACCCCACTATGGTCTTCAGTAATTAACCAGTTCTCCCACATACTAGGGATACCTATCCCCTCAAACCTAGAGAACTGAGTACTGGGCCTTTCACTTCACATCCAAGCCCTACCCAAATCCCAGCTGCTTTGGCTCACGCAGGCCTCTTTGGAAGTTAAAAGATTAATCCTAAAGCGATGGAGAATGACAGTGGTCTCGCTAGTTATGGAATGGCATAACGCTATGGAGGGAGTGGCTAGCTGAACTAGAATGTCCAGTTATAAATCTAGTAGTATTTCCAAATATTAAACAGTATGGGCCCCCTACATCTCTTTCATCTACTCCCTAAGTGCTGGGAAGCACACTACACATTAGGAACACAAAAGATCAACTTTGACCACCCTATATTTCCTAGAAGAGATGGTGAGATAAGAATGTTTTTGACTGTTTACTCTCTTTCCTGATAGGTATCTTGAGTGCTAATTTGTGGATAGCCACTTGATCCCCCCTCCCCCCCATGCCTTCTGCACAATAGGAGAAGTAGTCTAACCTCCACAGCAGATCCTACTAACCCATTTTGACCAAATGTTCACAAGTTCCAGTGCGATCAGGTCCAAGTAAAATTTGGGTAAGTCACCCTACTGAGTTTTCCATCTATATCATGAAGGTTGTCTTTTTTTGCATGTCTCTATCGTTATGTTCTTTGCAGCTACATATGCTTAAATCATTCTGATACTGTTGTACTATTTTGCTCTACAGTGGTGATGTTGTGAACCATTCCAATCTACCTGTTATTTAAGGCTCCAGTATTTGTATTAACTCTGAAATCACTCAATAAAAAGATTAACAGTAAAAAAAAAAGACCCTCTTCTGCATCCCCCCAATTTTCTACTCATCTTAGTATGTTGCTTGCTGCCCACAGATCCTCTATCTTTTACAGTAATCACATGTGAGACACTGAGTCAAAGGCCTTACTTAAATTGAAATAGAGTAAATCCACCATGTGGATCCCGTCTTTATTTCCCAGTCCAAGGAAACAAATAGGTTAGTCTGACAAGACCTCCCTGCCATGAACACATGCTGTTTACTATCCTGGAGACCACTGCTCTCCAGGTAGTTCACTAGGTCTTTCTAGACTAGTGACTCCATCAGTTTCCCTACAACTGAGATAAAGTTGACAGGTCTATAGTTCCCATCTTACTTGCCCCCTCCCCGTGAAGTGGAACAACATACACCACCATTCTGTCCTTCAGAACTATCCTTGTCTGTAACAAGCTATTGAATATCCCTACCGGGGGTTTAGCTAGTTCCGCTGCCAGCTGCATGTGCCCCTCAGATCCATCCTGTCCAGTCCCTAGGCATTATCTATCTTAAGGGCTGCTAACCCTTTCCAAACCCTTTTGCTGGTAAATACTGGCTGCCTCATCTCCAGTACCCCCTTAGTGGCCACCTTGATGCCACTCTGTAGCAAGGGCTGCTATCTTCCCTGGGGAAGACAGAGCAAATGTAGTCATTAAGGATGATTGTCTTTTGTTCACCCTCCTCTATTACCCTACTTCCCTCTGATAACCTAACAATTCCCACTTCCTTCTTTTTTCCTCTAATACACCTGAAAAATTGCTTTTCTTCCATGTTGATCCCCTCAGCAATATGCAGCTCAGTGTCTGTTTTAGCCTCCCTAACCATGCTTCTTGCTTCCCTAGTTCTTAGTGGGTTTTCTCCCCATTCTTCCTCCCTCTGCTTTTCTTTGTACCTGACAAAGGACCTTTTTGGGTCCTCACTGCTTCCTTGACCCTTTCCAAGAACCACATTTGTCACTTGTACCATTACTCTTGGTTTCTGTCCTCAGGCATATCTTTGGTGCCTTGAAAATGGCCGTCTTTATTGCTCATCATCACTCTTCCACCTCTCCTATGCTGTCTACCCCAACTAGGTTGTCCCAGATCAACTCCCACATCCTGTCAAAGTCTGCACTTCTGCAATCGATTGCCACAGCTTTTGACTGGGGTTTACTTAACCTCAGGGCCACGATAATTAAGCATTTAGTCATTTGTTACATTATGACCAAAGAATAATGTCATATTGCAATCCATTGCACATAAACCAAATATCCACTATTTGTCTGGACCGATCCATAGCACCAGGGGACAGGAATAGGACTAGATTACCGAGTTCAGTCAAAACATGTTTCATTATCATACTGGAATATCAGTGATTATAGTAATATTTTATGTTGTAGTTATTAAAGAACTGACTTCCACTGTTGATTTCAGGAACTTTTAAATGAGCATAGTGTTATAATCATTATTCCATGCACATTTCAAGAAGCGGCACCTGTTCTGCAGACAGCAGTTTCCTGGCAGATGATGCTACTGTGGTAGAAGTGGGAAGTTGCTTCCCCGTACTTCTGTTTTCCTCAAGGATCTAATTAGTTATCATTACAACACAGACATATTGTCTTGCTATAATTGGAAGTCTGTGATTTTTTTATATGATAGGCATTTTGTTTGAATGAATTTTATTTCAAATACATAGTTGACATATTGTCTAACTTTGCTGTGTTGCCCCACTCACATGTGGTACAAAATATCAGCACAGCAGTGCAGTATTATTAGGGTTGCATCTCTTTAACTGAATCAGCTTATTAACTGCAGTCTAACAAAATTTTTCTATTATTATTTGTTGGGAAGTGTTATTATTTGAGATTCCCTATGCCACTTTGATGTACAGCAGCTAACTGTGCTTACACTCAGAAGCTGTGATTCTCATCGTTCACATCCCCAAGTAATAATGGTCTGCATAGTAAATGGGACTGTTCCATATAAATAAAAAGAGCAGATTGGAGGGGTGCTAATGACTCTTCAGACCTATGCCCATATAATTTCAAAAAGGACTGTCTGACCCATCAGTCCTGGCTCTATATAAATTGCATTTGACTTGTGGTTTGAGATTACTGCCATGCCACACACAGTGCCCACAATTCATATTTCCTTGTGTGTAACAGATGTAAACCAGCCATCTTTTAGTACTATATCTTCCAGTACTTCATTTGTCCCAGATGTCAGAGACCACAATAACAATGCGACAGACGGCAGCATGGTTGATACAGGGTAGCTGTACTCCACTATTTACTTTGAGGGAGCATGAGCCAGCAAAGAAGAAAACTAAAGTCCATTGTGCCTTTCATAAATGAGAGATTGCTGAGGTACAGTACTGAATTGTGTTTTTACAGCTGTCTCAAAAATTGCTTCTTAAACTTTGCAGATTATGTGATGCTGTTATTCATTTCTGAAGCATCCTTGTGTTGTGTCATGCTGCCACATGGTTCTGCTATGTTTATGTGCTCAAGGTGTTGAGGGTGTTTCCAAGCTGGCATTATATGCTAAAGAACCCATGGGGGCTGCCAGACTGTCATGGTATGCTGGAGAACCAATGGGGGGCTGCCAGACTGCATAAATGTGCAGGAGCACGTTTGTGGGATTGGTACTGCCAGGCTGGCATGATGTACTAAAGTGCCCATTTTGTGAGGCCTGCCAGGCTGGCATGCTCCACAGGAGCACCTTTGGGGTGGCTGTCACTGTGCAATGAATCTAGTCTGGAGCGTCCTTGTGGGGGGGAGGGGTTGCTGCCTTGCTGGCCTGATATGACGAAGTACCCTGGTGGATGCTTTCAGGCTGTCACAGAGAGGAAAAGCAACCAAGTTTTTGCCTATGACATGGTGTTACCCTCTGGCCTTGGTGTTGCTCAAAAAGAAGATGGCATAGAGATACCCTGTTCCACATGTCTTCATCTAATGAATATAAACTGTCATTATACAATGGCAAGAAAGAATCCTGGCTCCTGATTGGTCAGACTGGGACTGGACCTGGTATGTTATCCCAGCATAACATCCTGGCTATAGTCCCAGCACACTGATGACCGCATAAAATGTAAAAAAAAATCACTCATGCCAGTGGGTTCCCTATTGCCGTCCTCGCTGACAGCACAATCGGCTTCCTCTTCTGATAAAAACTGTTCCACTCTGCTCTGGAGTGAGAGGATTTAAGTCTGCTCCCAGTTCTGTTTTTTGTCACCCTCAAAAAAAGCAAACAACACTACAGTGCCTCTGACCATAAACCGAACAGAGCGAGCAACCACGTCTCTTTAACAGTCAACATGTGATCACTGGCTCGCTCGCCATTCTGGTCACATCTTCTGTCTGCATTTCTTTTTTTTTTTTATTCAAAAACATTTCTCCGTACCACCTCCCTACCTTGACTACTTATCTTTCCAGCCCACAGTTCTGAATAGTGGTGGTCCCGGGCATCCTGAAGAAGTACACACATGGCGGGAGTTCCTTCACAGTGCTGCCACACTAACAGTTCTTCACAGAAGTGGTCACGGGTGGCCAAAAGCACAGGAGACACAGTGGGAGTTCCTTTACAGTGCTGCCACCCTAACAGTTCAAACCTGACTTGAACCAAGATGAAGGATGAATTGGGGGGGGAGAGAACAGCCATGACAAAACAGCTCCACCTACTGCAGTGAGTGGGGTGCGGGGGTATGACAGCCATTATAAAGGCACAGAAATGAACTACTTTTTAAAGCAGTATTATTCCACTATAAAAAGCTACAAAGAATACAATTAAAACACAATTTATTTACCTATTTTTCAAACGTAAATGTAAATGAGCCATTATATAATAAGAATAATGCACTCCAAAGTGGGTGCTATGCTGAGATAACATCCCTTCGTGGGTGTTGGACACCCTTGACCTGCAGCCTCAGGCCCAACCACTCATGGCAGGATGTTATCCCAGTATAACACCCACCCTGTCATGCATTATTCCTTTATTGATATACGCCTATTATGTGTCTTTATTTTTCATTCATCAATGGTTTCTGTGTTGTGATGCCGAGTATTGTGAAATACAGGCACATCATACTGAGGATTCCCAGTGAAGGGTAAAACACATGAAAAATAAACACAAATAATTAGTTTTTTTCATCTTCCTGGATTGTGCTCTTGTTCTTCATTTACTGAAGGCAATTCTGGTGAGATAACATGAAACAGCTTCAGCATTGTCATGTATAAGTGGTGAGATCCCTTTTTCTTTGGTGCATAATTTTATGTATGTGAAACAATATGATATGTGTTTTGTTTTATTAGTAAATATGCTATTTTTATTACATTTCAGATTCTGTGACACTACCAAGAAGAGTGTGCACTGACTGGAGGATGATGAATCAATAACTCAACCAGATTCTGTTTCATTTACTTCCGGATCTATTCACAGCAACTCCAAGAAGCAGTCCAGTGAAGTATACTTGGATGATAATAACACAAACATACATACAGGTGCGAAAAAATTTGCCAATGAAAGTGTTCAGTCTTCTTTGAAAAGACTAGTCCAGTGCAGCATAGGTATTACTTTTTCTTTACAAATATTATTATGCAATGTGTATTGCTATAAGCATATATGTCAGAACTAGTGGTGGGCGAAGTGGGCTCAAACCACTCTTGCGAAGGCAGATTCATGTAGTGCTCCACAATGCGAAGTGGAGTACATCGCATTATAATGAGGAACGCAAAGTGCATTGAAAACAGCTACTTTGCGTTACTCCACCTCCACTGTTCACTTCTCTTTCAATTTTTAAGGCGAAGTACATTGGTGGCAGTTTACTTCGCCTCAATTCGCCTTCTTTTTGAGCTCTGAAGGAGGATTTTGCAGTGATTCATGGGAGTTCAGGTCATATGGGCTCTATATACTCAGTTCGAGGTAGTATGAGTATGAAGGAGTAGGAGACAGTGTGCTCTGAAAGCTGTCTGTAGGAATCTTTTAAAAGCTGTTCAAAAAGCATTTTTGCTTTTTTTGGGGGGATCCAACTGTAGTTCATCGATTGCAGGAAACCCTCCTGTGCTCACATCATTGAGCGTTTTTGTTTGTGTGTGGATTTTGAATGTAAATTTACAACATTGAGTGTGTGTGGCGAAAGACAGTGAAGTGTGCTGTGTGGGGGAAGGGTGTATCTGTGTGTAGGTAGATTTAAGTTGGAGAACTAGTGATTTCTTTGTGTTTTGGCTATATTTTTGTTATATAACTGACTGTGTTACTGTACACATAGTAAAATTGTCAGTGATAGTACAAATTTTCTTGCTGCTTGTTGTGTGAATGTGGTGCAGCATTTCATAAGGTCAGGTTGTTTAAATTACAAATTTACATTCCGTGGCACTGAGTACTCTGAACTTTTGCATTTGCATCGCATTCCTCAATCAGCATTGTACACAGAGGGGCAGATATTCAAAAGGGTTGTACCATCTGCAATAGGGTTGCTACAGCGCAAGTCAGAAAATGCGCCATTCTGCGATATTCAGCGGGAGGCAGATGCGCCCTCCCACGTCACGCTGAGCAATAGCACAATGATAATGAATGTATGTGCAGCTGAAGGGGGAGGAACCATGCATAAATGGTGCAGTGCGATATTCAACAACATGCGCCATGTGCAATAGGGGAGCAAGTGGAAGTTGCGTGATAGCGGAAATGAGCCAAAATAAAAAGGAACAAGAAAGAGGTGCAAGAATGCTACAGGGAAGGCACATGAGGCTGAACTCTAGCAACACAAACAGGGCAGGAGGGACACACAGGGCAGGCCAGGGAAAGTGCACCCTGAACACAGAGGAACAGGGAAGGTGTGGGGAGCCACAGCCAGTGCAGAAGGGAAGTGCCACACAGCACAGAGGCCACCACAGGAAGGTGTTCCCAGTGCAGGGGAAGTAGCAGCCAGGACAGCGGGAGGAACACAGAAACAGCTGCCGGGGTGAGACACAAGCCAGGGACATGGCCAGTGCCACCATCCAGATGGAGACAGTAATGAAGGGGGTGGGAAGGCAGGCAGCAGGGTGGCATGGCCGTGGAAGGGCCTGTCGGTGGTATGCCCCCAACAGGCAGTACGGAGCCCACACCAGCTTCGAGCTGTACAGCGATACTGAGATCATGGGCCAGTACCACCTGAATTGGGCAATTCTGAGGCGGCTCTGTGAGCTGTGCAGTGATGTGATGCAGGTGCCCGCACGATGGAGCCATGGTCTGTCAGTGGAAACTAAAGTGACAGCTTGCATGTGCTTGCTCACCACGGGCACCTTCCAGAGACCAACAGGGGACACCACAGGCATAACCCAGTTGGCCACGTCACGCCACCTCACCCAATTCCTCAGCGCACTGCTGCCACATGCTGCAGAGTACATTCATTTCCCCAGCACACCAGTGGAGCGCACAGCAAACATACAGGAGTTCCACAGGGTAGCACGTATGCCTGGTGTGCTAGGGGCAATAGACTGCACCCATGTGGCCATCCGCTCACCACCTGGCCTGAGGGGGGCTGCATATATCAATCGGAAGGGCTATGCTAGCATCAACTGCCAGGTGGTGTGCAATGACAGGGGGTGCATAATCAATGTCTGTGCCATGCACCCTGGGGGAGCACATGATGCCTTCATCTGGCACCAGTCGGCACTGTGCCACAGATTTGAGCATTGGGACATCCTCACTGGCCACTTAGTGGGTGAGTATGCAAACCACACGGCCAAACATAGAGCTTGGGAGGGGCATGGTCAGAGGTGACATGGGTAGTGGCCTACATGGCCCGAGGCAGGGTGATGCTGATCACCAAACTAACTAACCTTCACCCTCTACACACAGGTGACAGTGGATACCCACTCCGTCCCTGGCTGCTCACACCATATCGGTGGTGGCTCACGACCCCATCGCAGCAACGCTACAATGAGGCACATGCCACCACATGCAATGTCATTGAGCAGGTGTTCTGGATGCTGAAGGCACATTTCCGTTGTTTGGACACCTCCAGCGTTGCCCTACAGTACAGCCTCTCAAAGGCCTTCAGGCTATTCCTGGCCTGTTGCATCCTGCACAACGTGGCCAACGAATGTGGGATAGCCATACAGGTCGAAGAGGGGGACAGCAATGGGGACAATGAGGATGCTGGTTACGATGGTGATGGGCAGCCCTCCCTTGGGCGACAGGACCCCCGACTGCTCTGGCTGGCACAGCTACACCAGGACACCATCACAGAAGAGTACTTCAGCCAGCTCAGGTAAGTCATGGGGCCATGTGCAACCACCAGTGGCAAAAGCACAATGCACAAACACGCATGGACACACACCAGGGGTGCATGCCATCAAGGGAAGTGCACGGGCATGGAACCGCACACACCACCAGGGATGGGTGAGATCTAACATGGCATGCGGTCATACACACACACACACACACACACACACACACACACACACACACACCTCACCAGACATGCACAAAGGGTAGGAGGGACCCGGACCCAGACCGCCACCCATGCCACACACATGTCCACAGACCACCACGCCCACTGCCTGTCATTGTGCGTGTGTCAGATGCTGGCACCATTGCACAGTGGCATACAGCGCAATGCAGGCATCATCATGCACACGCAACTGCAGACAGCAGCGGGAGGTGTGCAGATGGACGTGTGTGTGTGTGTGTGTGTGTGTGTGTGCTGGGCATGCCCACCGTGCATTCCCGCTGACTGACACAATGCACACAGGGCAGCATCAGACAGTAGCCACGCTGGGAGACAGGTCAGTCACGCGCCACAGTGCCACGGCCACCACGGATGCGTGGGTGGCCCCGTCGAGACCCGCCAGCAGTGACAGGCTAATCACTGGCCTCATGGGGTGCACCGACAGTTCCCCAGGAGTTCCACTGCGTGAACGTGACTGTGCTCGCATAGCGGTCTGCAGCACACCAAACATGCCTGCACCAGGCATGCTCGGGATGCCCACAGCTGAACCCGGTATCAGCAAGGATGGTGTCACACGACACCAGGAATGGGGGGTGGACATTGCACTGCGTGGTGTCTGTGCCGCATGGGCAAATAACTGTGTGCCCATTGTGGCCATGACAGCTGTAAATGCCTGTGTCTACCTGTCAATGGCAGCAGTCACATCCTCCCGCAACCAGTCCATCCCTGCCAGGAGCAGAGCGGTGTCTCTGCTGTGACTCTCCTCTGCCTAGTGCAGAGCCACACTCAGTGCATCTACCACCATCACAAGCTGCATCTGCTGATTGACTGATGCCTGCAGTATGCTGGTGTACTCATCCAAGAGGTCATCTGCCTGATCGGCATGCTGTCCCTTAGGGTGTTCGCAGCCCTGATGCTCATCACCCCTTGAGGGTGGGTGCTGCACACCAGGGCTAGGCCTGGGTATGTCCACAGGTGATTCACTGACACCACCCCTTGACACTGTACCCCCATGGCCATTGGCTGACTGCTGATGCTGCCCCTCCGGCTGCTGCTCCCCACGGCTCAATGGTGCTGCCACAGTGGCCGCAGTAGTCCCACTGTCCTGAACACACACCAGTGCTGCCCCACTGGTGCAGACAGGCACAGGCTGGGACTGTAATGACACACAGGCCTCCACGGCGGCACCAACCACAGCCATGGCTGTGATGTCACCTGCTGTGTGGCCATCCTGTGGCACACATGTGTCACTGCCCATGACGTTAGCTCCATCATCATCGGTGACAGATCTGGCACCAGCCTGAGTCTCAGCATGCTGGCATCCATGGATGCTGGCACACTGGGACACAGGCAGGGCCTCCTCCGCACCTGCTCCACCAACATCAGTCCAGATGTCCAGGCGGGTCCACTGTCGCCCTGACCCCCATATGCCTGTGGAGGTGGATGGGCCCTCCTCCGCCATGTGACTGGCCTCAGTGGAGAACCCCACCACTGCTGACCCATGCAGATGCTCAGAAGCTGTAAGGGTAAAAAAGTAGTGTTACTGCATGTGACCGACCTGTCCCCCTTCAATAGACAGACCATGACCGGAACACCCTCAATGGCACAACACTGCATGCTGCCAACAACCTGTTCTTCCTGTGGGGTCAGGCGTAGCACCTCCGACTGTCCCCCAACGGTCGCAGACTGTGCTGCCCTGATGGCAGCCACCTTCTGTTTAATCCTCTGCCTGTCCATGCCCAACTTCTTTTTGCACTCCTGCATGGAGCGCTAGTGGCTGCCATGCAGGTTTACAGCACGCGCCACCTCCTCCCATGCAGCAGCACAGGCCTGTGGTGTTCCCTGGCATCTGCTGTGAAGTGGCTCCTGGTCTAGGTAGGCCTCAAACAGGGCATCTGTCACAGCCTTAGTAAAATTTGGCCTCCTCTTCCTCCCACAACTCTGTTTCTCTTCCTCCTACCTCTACCTGTGACTGTGCAGTCTCGTGCATGTCCCAAACAATACAGTCCACACTCCTAAACAGCATGCAACTCATCGCAATAGACTGCAGTAACCGACTATCGCCAGTGCAGCCCAATGTCGCACTTTTCTAGCGCAACCCATGCAAATGAGGCGAGGCGCATCTTTAAGTGGATGCAAATGCAGTGACTGTGCCATTGAATGGATGATTAGATGATTTGCATATGCCGGCTGAATATTGCGCTGTTGCGCTTTGTGCAATTGTGCTGAGCGTGTTGAGCCAAGGGTGCAGTTCTATGGCATGCGCAGTACACACCTAACTGCGCATGCCCGGGTTGATGACACAGTCGCTTGCCATGCTGCTGACGTGCTGTGCACAGGAGGCTATGCAGGGCATGGCCACCATTGTGCCAGTGGTGCTACGGCGCTGTTCACCTATATGGCGCCATGGCACTGGGGCATCGTAGATGCACTGGGGCAACAGTGCTGTAGGCCACTACAGGAGGTGGCACACAGGCACCCAATCGCACTACATGCATTGGGTTCCAATTGTGCTGTGGTTGTCCGTGCGCCAGAGACCCTTGACCCTGTGCCCGACCTTTGCTCCCAGGCACCATGCATCAGGCATGGGTGCACCACTATCGCACTGTTCAGTGACAGCGCAATAGGAAATGGCAGCGCTGTACCGCGCAGCATCTGCACATGTCAGGACCGTGCTGCAGAGTGCCATTTTGCTTGAACCGGGTAGCAGAGATGACACGGAGGCGTGCTGTGCAGTGGAGCCAGATCGAGCTGGCAAACCTTGTGGCCATAGTTGAGTCCCATGTTGGGGCTTTGTTTAGGGAGGCACCCCTGGACAGGACCAGGAGTGTGGTAGGGCAGGAGGTGACTGACGCCCTGGAGGAGGCCACTGGTATAGGGCGGATGGCAGAGCAGTGTCGCCACCGTTATGGGGACCTGAGGCACAGGGACCCAGACCTGCTTGCCTGCCTGCAGGCACATGCCAGGAGGGGCATGGTGCCATGGCCAGGTAGGTGCAACATCCATACACTTTTATCGTCCATATGGGTATCACGGTTGCATGTGTCTGGCAAATGGGGGGGGGGAGGTGTCCGGTGTTGGCTGTGGTGGTGGTATCGGGGTGTGGGGTGGGTGGGTCTGGCTGTGTGGGATTGCACACACATGGGGGTGGAGGGACATTGCTACCAGATTGTACTGATCTTCCTCTCTCCATGTTTGCACCTTAGGGCCAGAAAAACAGAGGTGCAACAGAGAGGGGAGGCACCGCATGTTGGAGCAGAGGGAAAGGAGGGATGAAGGTGGTCTGCGGCGTGTGGACCAGCCTGCTGATGGTGAGTGCCTTACATCCATGATTACTATTGCATGCTGTATAACTGGGTGGGCAGTGAGGCATGGCCACCATCGATTAACACCACTGCCATGCACGCAACTTGTTACAGTCAGCACTGTCCAGTGGCACTGCATGTCTGGGAGTGTGTCAATGGTGGTCCATGCATGCACCAGGCACATGGCTGTGGCACTGCCTTCACACCGCATAGCCAAGTCACTGTACGGCCATGGTGGTGCTGTGCAGGACATGGGCGGTGGGTGTGTGCAGTGGTCCACATGGCTGTGGCTGCCTTGGTGGGCAGGTCTTGTGGACACGGTCACTGTGGGTGGTCGCACACCATCACAGGGTCATGTCACATGACTGTATGCCATGCACAATGGGTGGGCTGCAGGAGGATGGACAGTCACACCTATTGACTCTGCTCCCTCATCCTAGGTGTCCGGAGACTCCTGCAGATCCAGCGGGACATTCAGGAGCTGCTGCAGGTTGGGAGGGAGACCTTAGGTCTCCTGCTGTGCATCCACTACCACGGGGTCAGGAGGAGGCGGAGATCTCATCGGCGCCAGGAAGAGGAGGACCGGGGTGGCCAGTGAAGTCCCCATGCCCTGACTACCACCTTCTCCACTTTGACCCACCCTCACACCCCTTCTTCCCTCTCCCATATGTTTACCCCTGCCCCTTACCCACCCCTCCTGTTATGTGGCCCTTCCCCACTCTTGTTCATAGTTGTATATACTTTTACTTTACATTATTTCAGTACATACATTTTGTTATAACAACTGTGGTGGTCTCTGATTTGCAGCGGGCTACAGGTGCTCAGCTGCAGTGGTGTGCATGGCATCAGGGGTGGTTCACGCATGGGCGTGTGGGTGTGCAGAGGTGAACCACCTATGGTGTGGGCAGGGGGATCAGTCACTGTCTGTGGTTTGTGTGTTGTACTCTGTGCACTGGATGCCTGTGCGCAGTGGTCCACGGGGCCTGCACTGTGTGCATGGCACCCCTGTCAGACCGTCCATGGCCTGTGCAGCTGACACCCTTGCATGTCTGTGATATGCACGGTCTGCTGGCATGTCAGTGGTGGCTGTCCATGCTGGATAACAACTGTACCTGGCACAATGCCCAGGTTTACTGCCATCACCAGTATGGTGCATGTCTGCCTCTGGTGGTACTGTGGCCTCCGCTGTTGTTGTCCACCATCCATGCTGTTGTTTGTGTCTGTTGCAGGGGATGTGCTCCAGTGTCTGTCACTTGTGCTCTGGCAGCATGCTGGTGGCATACAGCTTCATGGTGCTTGCGCAGGGTGGCTGGCACACCTGTGCAATGTAGGGGTGCTGGCCATGTGTACACATCAGCCATGGCCACACGTCAGTGGCTTGGTTGACCCGTTACTGTGTCCCTGTGTTGCTGTGCCCTTGGGTATGGGTGGGTGTTTGTCCATGCTCTGTGTTGCATCCTGTGTGCTGCATGCCTCCATACTACACTGTGTGTGTCTTTGCTGGCTGTTGTGGCCAGTGCTGGTATGGGATGTGTCCTTTGTAGGGTGTGCAGGGTGCTGTACCACTGGAGGTGGGGTCTGGGGCATGCCCTGTTGCATGTGGGGTACCTCGTGTGCTAACGCATGGTCAGTCTCTCAGCTGTACCTTGAGGGGGGACATGCAGGATGGCACTGTGTATGCATCTGTTGCATCACTGTCTGCTGCCACCCACTGCAGGGTGCCCATGGTGGGGCTGCCTTGCATGGCTCCATGGTGCACAGGGTTGCATTGTCACAGTGGGGGAGGTGGCATGCATGGGGTGTCCTGCACCATTGGGTGCTACTCCTAGGCAGGGTGTGTGGGGATCATGGTGCAGGTTGTGCTCTGCATTGGTGGGATGGTGTGGTATGGGGAGGTCGGCCATCCTTGTGTGCCGGTCACAGCTTGTCAGGGGGTGTGCTGGGGCACCATGGCCCGGCTGTGGGGTGGTTGCTGGTATCCATGGGCCGGTGGTTATTCCAGCTCTCCCCCAGTTGTGCAGTGCATGGGGTGTGGGGGACGATGTCTGTTCTGCTATGTGCTCCTCTGCCTATCTGTGGCATGGGTGGTGGGCCCCTGCATCCCTGGTTGTGCTGTTGCATTGCTGCCCTGCTGCTGGGGACATCCCTGGTTGTGCTATGGTGCATCTGGACTGCTTAGCTGAACATCCCTTGTTGCACTATGGCGCATCAGATATGGTCAGCTTCACCTCCCTAGTTGTGCTATGGCACAGGTGGTGCGATATTCAGTTGTCAGCCATAGGCGCATCTTGGCATGCACAGTTTTTGAATATCGTGTTTCTTGCGAATGAGCGCAGTGGACTTGCGCTTGCTCCTGCTGTTGCGCACTTTTTGGGTGCAGTTTAAATATCTGGGTCAAAGTTTTCTGTATTGTGTGTGCAGTGTTGCATGCATCAAATATAATACACCTTTTAAAATTTGTGTCACAGATCAGTGTAAGTGCAACTAAGCGCAGCAGTGTGAACTGCTATCCACTGCAGCTGCCTGAATTTGTACTGCGATTGTGTTCTATGTACTTAGTGTTGCTGCTTGTAGTGCTGTAAAATCAGCACTGTCTGTATTCAGTGCCCCCCAAGTTGAAAAGATATTTTTTACCAGACTGGAGTGATTTTGTGACACCATCAGCACCACTGGTTACTGAAGTTGTTTTAATTCCGTGACAGTGTCACAACACAGTAGTCCCCTTATCTGTTGCTGAAGCCACGGTTGTTTATTTTGCTTCACATCCAGCTAGCGATAGTAGCGAGTAGCGACCCTCCAGTCAGAAAGTGAACGTATCAAAATCTGAATTTGGTAATAATATTGTGGTTGATCCCCCAAAACACCTGCAAAGAGATACATAGATACATAGACAGTGTCGGCAGATAAGAGCCTATGGCCCACCCAGTCTGCCCATTTGAGCTTGTAAGTTCAGTTTATGTTTTCCTAGAAGTCTGTTGCCCCTTACCCCTGACCTCCAGAATTCCTTTATGTCTACCCCATGCATTCTTAAATCCCGTGATTGTTTCAGCCCCCACCACTTCCTCTGGCAGGGTGTTCCACTTGTCCACCACCTATTCTGTGAAGAAATTCTTCCTCACGTTTCCTCTGAATCGTCCTCCCTCCAACTTCATCCCATGCCCTCTAGTCCTGGAACATCTTTTTCTCTTAAACATAGTGTATTCCTGCACCCTATTCCTCCCTGTAAGATACTTGTATGTCTCTATCATATCCCCTCTCTCCCTCCCTCCTCTCCTCCAGGAAGTACATGTTCAGTTCCTTCAACCTGTCATCATAGGACTTGTGATGCAATCAATGCACCATCTTTGTTGCCCTCCTCTGAACCTTCTCTACCCTGTCTATGTCCTTACGTAGGTATGGGCTCCAGAACTGTACACTGTACTCCAGGTGGGGCCTCACTAGTGTCTTGTATAATCTTGTATAGTGGAATTATGACCTCCCTTTTCCTGCTGGTGATGCCCCTGCCTATGCATCCCAGCATCCTATTTGCTTTACCTGCTGCCTTGTCACACTGTTTTCCTACCTTGAGGTCATCAGCGATGATAACCCCAAGATCCCTTTCCTGCTAAGTGCATGCTATATCCTCACTCCCCAACTGATATATTGTGCCAGGGTTTTTGTGCCCCATGTGCATTATCTTGCATTTCTTTGCATTGAATTTCAACTGCCAAACCCCCTGACTATTCTTCAAGTTTCTGCAGGTCCCTTCTCATTTTGTCTACACCCTCTGGTGTGTCTACTCTGTTACAGAGCTTGGTGTCATCAGTGAACAGTGAAATTCTGCCTTCTAGGTCCTGCGCAATGTTACTGATGAAGATGTTGAATAGGACCGGTCCTAGCACTGATCCCTGTGGTACACCACTGGTCACTCTTCCCTCTGTGGAGTGACAGCCATTTACCACCACCCTCTGTGTCCTGCCACCCAGCCAGTTACCTACCCACCACACTACTGTCCTGCCCACACCCATATTCCCTAGTTTGTGTAATAGTCTTCTATGTGGCACAGTGTCAAAGGCCTTGCTGAAGTCCAGATAGGCCATGTCCACTGCCCTCCCTGATCCACCTCCCTAGTCACCCAGTCAAAAAATTAAACGAGGTTGGTCTGACATGACCTCCCCCTGGTGAAACCATGCTGCTTTGGGTCCTGTAGTCCATTGACAACCAGATGTTCCATCAATCTCTCCTTCAGTAGTGCTTCCATGATCTTCCCCACTACCGAGGTGAAGCTGACTGGTCTGTAGTTCCCTGCTTCCTCTTTGTTCCCACTTTTGTATAAGGGGACTACATCTGCTGTCCTCCAGTCTTTGTGTACCTCTTCTGTTTCCAGTGATCAGCTAAACAGGATAGCCAGAGGTTCTGTCACCACCTCTCTTACTTCTTTAAGGACCCTGGGGTGCACCCTATCTGGCCTCATTGCTTTATCAACTCTTATTACTTCCAGTTCCTTCAGGACGCTTTCTCATGTAAAGGGACTTGTGTCCATTTCTGCACCATTCTCACCCCTTGTACTCCCTTCAGACCCATTACCCTCCTCTTCCTCAGTAAAGACTGAGCAGAAATACCTGTTCAATATGTCAGCTTTACTGTTGTCATCCTCCACGCGGCCCCCATCCTCCCCCTTCAGTCTCACTATCCCTCCCTTTGCCTTTCTTTTTTCACTTATGTACCTGTAAAAGGTTTTGTCCCCTCTACCCACTGATTTTGCAATGTGTTCTTCTGTCTGAGCTTTGGCTTCCCTTACTGACCTCCCTGCCTCCCTTTGCTTCTCCTGGTACTTCTCCCTATCCCCTTCTGCCTGTGTCTTTTTGTATTGCCTGAATGCAATCTTTTTGGCTTTCACTTTCTTTGCTACCTCTTTGGAAAAACATAATGGTCTCCTCTTCCTTTTCCTCTTGCTAACCTGCTTAATGCATAATTCTGTTGTTCTTGTAATCCCCATTTTAAATACTGCCCACTATTCCTCAACCCCTGATTCCTGCCCCATTCCCCTTAATGCCTCTTTCAAGTATCTCCCCATTTTCCCAAAGTCTGCCCCCCTAAAATCCAGGATACGTGTTTTTGTGTGGTTTGGTTCTGCTCTTTCTGTGATTTCAAACTACAATGACTGGTGGTCACTGTTCCCCAGGTGCTCCCCCACTGTTACCCCCATCACACTGTCCCTGTTTGTGAGCACAAGGTCCAGTATTGTCTTCTGCTGAGTTGGTTCCATGACCAGTTGCTTGAGGAAGGCACCCTGAACGGAGTCCAGGATAACTCTGCTCCTAGCTGCTGCTGCTGGGATGCTCCAGTCCACGTCTGGAATATTGAAGTCTCCAACCAATACTACCTCACCCTTGTCTGCCATCCTTTGGATTGCTAGCATCAGCTCCCTATCTGTTTCTTCATCCTGGGCTGGTGGTCTATAGACCACACTTGTGCGGATGGCTGTCCCCATTTTCCTTTCCAGCTTAACCCACAATATCTCTTCCCCATTTTGTTCCTCCTGGATCTCTGTGGCCCTTATGTCATTTTTCACATACAGTGACACTCCTCCTCCCCTCCTGCCTGCTCTGTCTCTTCTGAATATGTTGTAGCCAGGTATGGCCATCTCCTAGTCGTGGTTATCATTACACCAGGTTTCAGTGATGGCCACAATGTCCAGGTCTGACTGCACCATGACAGCCTCCAGATCTTCCATCTGCACTGCTTCACACTCAATATGTTTGGATACGGTACACTGGTTGGAATTAGAACTTGACGCAACAATGCTAATACTACCTCAATGTGCAAGTAAAGCTGTTTCTGGCCATGGCAATGTTGGCAGTAAGAGGGCCTGTGGGCATGGTAGTAGTACGCGGACAGAGAAATGCACTGGTGATGTGAGGAAAGTTATTTCTCCTGCAATGTTTTTTACAGCCCAAACAGTAGCTTCACTGATAGTTGGAGGAGATGATATTTTCCCAGCCGGTGGTGTTAGTGTTACTGGTGTTAGTGGTGGTGGAGGTAGTATTAGCATTGTTGCATCAAGTTCTAATTCTGACCAGTGTACCGTATCCAAACATATTGAGTGTGAAGCAGTGCAAGTGAGTGATAGCGTAGATGATGTCATACTTCCCAGTAACATCCCATTAACTGAACCTGATTCTGATGATCATGTCAATGATAGCATACAATGTGATATTCCATCCACCGTGGCACTTAACGTCATTCATTTTCCACGCAACAGTGATTCACAGTGTGGTGAAAAAATATTAGGTGATGGTGGTGTCGATGCTGATGATGAATGTGACGATGATGATGTTGCTGTTGTTGCATCATGCAGTCCACATGTTAGCATCCAAGCAGAAGATGTGGATGTGTGTGACAGTGACGTTAATGAATATGATGATGATTTAATTAACCCCAGTTGGGAACTGGAGAAAAAGAAATTAAAAGTGGCTGTGTCTGAAATTTCTGAATATGTTTGCAGGAATCTCCCCCCTGTAAAAACTTGTGATGTAGCGGTTTTAGTGGATGATGATGATGACGACTTCAGTACTCAAAATGATAGGTAGTCGTGGTGGTCAGCTGCAGTCCAGGTGTGCAGTGCCAGAAACATCACGTGCCCCCCCCACTTCAGTGCTTAAAATAACAGACTTAAATGAGCCACATCATCTGGACATGTTAAAAGCAGAGCATCACAGTCCCTTGTTTGGGATTTTTTTTGTTCAAGATGCAAATAATGATTCAGTTGCAATCTGCCAGGTTTGCCATGTGCGTGTGAGTTGAGGTAAAAAGGGGAGCCATCTTGGGACAGGAGGATAGTATACGCATCTTAAGAATAGGGACTTGGCTCTGTGGACCCAGCACAAGCTGGCAGCTAATACCAGACTTGGGCGTTCACCCATATCACCGGTGGCAACCATAGCCAGCATGTATCCCCTTCCATGACTGTTAAGCCCAGTAGGAAATTAAACGTGTGCAGTAGTGCGGCAATAAGAGCAGAGGATTACTACAGGCATGATGATGATGAGGTGGAGGACCATAATGACTTTGAAATGTTGTCCAGTGCTGGTGAGAGTAGCAGTATTTTTGGTGGTGGTGGTGGTGGTGGTGGTGAATGCTGTATGTCTAGTGCAAGTGGTACATCAACCCCGGTTGGCAAATCTGGAAAAATAGCATCATTTCTGGGTTTGTCATCATCACCTGTGCAACTGTCTTCATCAAATGTCCACACTCCACCCCCTGCCAATGCCATGCATCACAGAGCACAACCATTTGTGACCAACACACACCCTGTAAAACATTTAAGTCAGCCCACGTTACAGAGTGTTTTTGCACATAAGCTGAAGTACCCCACCAATCATACAGTGTTATGTGAACGTAATACTGCTGTAGCGGAAATGCTGGCAATCAATCTTTTGCCCTTCTCCTTTGTGGAGAATTCTGGGTTCCAGTGGTTTGCTGCCTGTGCCTGTCCAAAATGGAAAGTTCCATCCAAGATATACTTTTCTACCCGTGCTATTCCTGAGTTGTTCCGCACTGTTTCAAACTCAGTAAGACATGCCTTCAACATTCCTCCTCTCCATTCATCCATTTAAGTATGGATATGTGGAGAAGTGGCAAAACAGCGGGGAGTTCATATCTGTGTATAACTGCACACTGAGCGCAGGTGCTGGGGGTTGTTTGTGATGCTGGTAGTCTGAATAATCAGTGCAGGAAGGTGGATGTCACGGTAGCAATCTTCCTGGAATTCAGCCAGCATGCAACAATTGCTATGCGCAGTGTGACCTGTTCACACACTGGTGAGAATATGTTGGACATGGTACTCACTGAAACTGACAGATGGCTAAACCCTGTCCCTGAGAGCTAGGTTCATAGCAAGTGACAATGGGTCAAATGTGGTGAAATGCATCACGAATGGAGTTTTTTTTCGTGTTCCATGCATGGCCCACTGTTTAAATCTTGTGGTTCAGGAGTTTATGCAGCACCCTGACATAAAGGAAATGCTGACCATTGCACAATGTATCTGCTCTCACTTTTCAAGATCTGGAAAGGCCCGTGACCAACTGTGGCAGTTGCAGATACAAAACAGCCTGCCTCAGCACCGCTTGAAGCTGGAAGTTGTCACCCAATGGAACTCCACGTTATACATGGCAGAGAGGTTGTATGAACAATACAAAGCCATCACAGAATATCTTGTTATGCACACTAGCTGTGACAGTTCTGGGGCCTCAGTGTCTATGACGACTGAACAGTGGCGCCTCATGGACTCTGTAATAACAATTTTGCAGCCTTTTGAACATGCCACACAGGCAGTGAGTGGTGAGTCTGCCTCCATTAGCCAATCAATTCCACTGCTGCGGGTGCTGAGGCAGACATTGGTGAATGTACAGCATAGCCTTGATGTTGCCGGAGACGGTGGTAGCAGTATGTTGCTTCAACACATGCTGACAGTATTGGACCAGAATCGTGACATTGTGGGCATTCAGCGTAGTGATGACTTTGCCATGGCAACAATGCTGGACCCACGATACAAACGTGGAATTGAATCAGTACTGGAGGGAGGGCCTGAACAGGTAAAAAATATCAGTGGCTAACTGGTTCGCTTGGTTCATGGGGCACAGAAGTCACGTGCCAAGGTTTGCAAACCTCAGCAGCATAATCCAGCAAAAGGTGTAACTGGAGGACCAGCAAGCATGTCATGCAAGGGTAAGGGGACTGTAGTTCCTGGTGGTCTGTCATCCAAAGTGGTTGGTGTCAACCCGCTTTGGGAGGCTTTGTCCCAAGTGGGTATTTGTGACATCAATGATTACAGGCAACAGGTTGATGCATCAACAATCGGACTTAGTGCGGCACAGAGAATGATTTAGTCATATTTGTCTGAAAACATGCATCTGTAATAAGTGTAGATCCTCTTTTGTACTGGAGTGAAAAGGTCAGTGAATGGCCAGAGCTGACTGCAGTGACACTGAAGTATCTCACATGCCCACCCTCCAGTGTAAGTGTTGAGAGAGTATTCAGCTCAGCAGGTGCAATAGTCAGGGACTGTCAGACAAACCTGTCTCCTGCAAATGTTAGTTTGCTAACATTCACTAAAATGAATGAGAGGCACATACCAGCACAGACTGCAACCTCAGTATTCATACCCCGGCCTAGTCATGGTGATCTTGCTGATGTGGAAATGGAGCATCCTGGTGGCACTGGCAGTGGCTGCCTGAAATGGCCCACCACTGATGTAGATGATGACACAATGGAGAAAGAATTTCCCAGTGGTCAGTCTTCAGACATCGATGACTGTGAGGGCAGTTTTCTTTATGAGGATGATGATATGGTTAATGTTGGCAGGTTTTAACTGCAGTATTTAAAAGGCAGGGTGCTCCCCCACCCCAGACCACCACCACTGGGACTGATGTTATCCAAGTCTGCTGCCACCATGAGTCTGTCTGCCCCCATGGACCATCACCACCACCGGGACTGATGTTATCCAAGTCTGCTGCCACCATGAGTCTGTCTGCCTGCCATGGACCACCACCACCACTACCGGGACTGATGTTATCCAAGTCTGCTGCCACCATGAGTCTTTCTGCCCCCCATGGACCACCACCACCACTACCGGGACTGATGTTATCCAAGTCTGCTGCCACCATGAGTCTGTCTGCCCCCCATGGACCACCACCACCATTGGGACTGATGTTATCCAAGTCTACTGCCACCATGAGTCTGTCTGCCCCCCATGGACCACCACCACCACTGGGACTGATGTTATCCAAGTCTGCTGCCACCATGAGTCTGTCTGCCCACCACGGACCACCAGTCTACCAGTGCACCACCACCACCAGCTTCTTAATATTTAAACCATAAAGTGAGTATGTGCACTCATGTTTGTTATGCTGCCTCACTTCCTTAAGTTGTCTGTTTTGTTTTCTGTAGCTTTTCAGAGCCACAGGTGCAAAACACATACAGTACACTGATTTTGTTTCTTTTACAGGAGAAGAAAAACAGGCTGCATCGGTACTATTACTTGTTGGGAAAGATGCTGTAGCTATACCTTACAGACAGAGAGGAAGCGATGTAATGTCCATGTGAAATCCATTCTGGTAAGTATGAAGATTTTATTTCATTTGTTTCATTGCTTTGTAAAGACTGCTGCAAATATTGCAAACAACCGGTTGTCTTAGTACTTGATGAGATGTGCCTCTGAAATGTAACTTAGTTGACAATAGGGATTGAGATTTGAAAACCAGAGAGGGACACATAACAATGAAGTTGTAACTTTTAAGAAGTCATTCATGGCCGGCACGTTGGGTGCAGCAGTTGGATTTCTGCTTGCGACGTCAGTGATCCGGGTTCGGGAACGAGCTTGGGCCGCTAGAGGGACGGCTGGGGGGGAGGTAGCTTGAGCGTCCCAAGACTGCTCGCTGTCTTCAGGGAGGGAAGGGGTCATGACCAGGTGCTGAAGCGACCACTGGCGGAGGCCGGTGGTAGAGCAGCATGTCGGGGTCATTACAGGTGGTGCATGACAGACGTCGGCTCTTGTCTTGATGTCCGGACGTCATGCACCTCAAGAAAGCCAGGAAAATCACTCACTGGCCTCTGGATGATGGCTCTCTGTTCCTGAGGGCCTGCGGTGCTTTCCCAGCACCTCCTGTTCCCCAGCTGCATTCCCAGGCCCTAGAAGTGTGAGCTGGGGCTATCCTCCCCCCCAGTGCCTTCACCCTCAGAGGAGAGGGAACCGCCCAGTGAAGAGATATAGCGGGATATCCCAGAGGTCAGCTGTGATCTAGGGAATCAGAGGAGGGCCGGGCAGGGACAGAAAAGGTCAGGGGGAACTTGGCAGAGCCCGAAGGATTGGAGGACCAGTGAGCACGGGGCAGAAAAATAGATGATAAAAAAAAAAAAAGAAGAAGTTATTCATTTCTTTTTCTAGGAAAATTTACAATAATTTGTTGTTCTGTCAAAGTGGCCTTATCCAAAGACGTTCATCAACATGATCAGGCACACCCCTTCCCGTCCCGAGCTTGGGGACACCTGCAACACACAAAAGTCGATTCATTCCATGACCATGACCATCATTAAGAACCGGACTCCAGAAGAATGCTGACGAAATCTGTGAAGAAATAAAAAAATAACAAACCATTACAGACAAAAGTGAAAATATGATTCCCCCCCCCCAAAAAAAAAGAAATACTTACCTTCATGTCCTTGAAAGTTATCCAGTTCCATTTAAGTGCAAAAAATTCTCATTGAGCACTGGACGGTGCACAGCAACAGTTGAAATGGAGTCACCTGTGTGTGATGCAGAACAATAGCATGAATTCATGTCCATGTCAAGTTCAACCCCCCCTTATCATCATCTGCAAAATACACAACCATATATCTACTCACCAAGGCTACTATTACTGTACATCCCAAGGGCACCTTTCAATCCAGTTGTGATGATCACTTTTCACTTCTCTGCACACAAGGAGGCCACATTCTGGGCCTGCAGAAAAAATCTGGGGACTCTGTGCCACTGTTGTGCGCATGACTGAGTGCGCCATACATTCTGGGGGACTTTGTATGTGCTGAAACGGTCTCATATCACTGTGTTACCACTTGTCAATTTTTCGGACACATGGAGGATGCATTCTGGGCATGCAGAAAAAATCTGGGGACTCTGTGCCACTGTTGTGCGCATGACTGTCTGTGCCATAAATTCTGGGGGACTTTGCATGTGCTGAAATAGTCTCATTTCACTGTGTTACCACTTGTCAACTTTCTGGACACAAGACAGATGCCTTTTGCGGATGCAGAAAAATGAGGCACCAAAACAGTGCACATACACAAAACACACAAACACTTAGCAGAAGGAAGGGGCCCCAGAATACAAAGTGTAACGCATACTGAAGACAACAAAAAAAGGGCATAATTACATACAAGGGTCAGGGATGGTGGAGGAATACATTTTAGGGCACAGCAAGGAAGGTGGGGTGGGAACATGGTGTGAAGAAACAAAACTAATGTGGGATCCTATGGTAATTCAGCACCAGTTCTAGCATGGACATAATTTAAAGCTGATGTCCCTCTATGTCATCCAGCCGCTGCTCCACAGCACTCATCCTCTCACTGTTCTCCTCAACAGCACTCCAGAGAACTGCCAAGTCAGACAGTGTTACACGCACTTCTCTGGCGTCCACTCCTTCAACAGGCTGACCTGCTGGTGGTGGGGGGGATGCTGGAGAGCAACAGGTGCTCCTGTGGCCCTCCTCTTCTTAGGGGTGCCGAGCCCGCTATGCAGAGTGGCACCCTCTGCCACGGAACTGCCAGAAGGTGCAAACATGGTCCGTTCTGTGGCAGCCTGCCACTCCAACAGTTGGTGATTAAGCATATGGGTGCGCTGGCCCCCAGTCCCCAAGTGACTTTCCCGGGTCCATGGCGCACCTCTACCGCACATAGGTGACACTTAACCACACTGCTGTCCCCCCAACACAGTAAAAAAACTGCCAAACAACAGAAGTGTGGGGAGGACCAGGCACAGGCGGGGGGGGCCAGATGAACTGGCAGTAGGCTGCTCACACTGCTCAACAGTTCTGATGGTGGGATCCACACCTGGGCCTTGGGGCAGGCACATCCTGCTCCAAAGGACCTTGTGCTGGACTTGGTGGTGATGGTGGTGGTTGAACTGCCTCAGAGTCAGGAGGCGGTGCTGGTCCTGCTTCTGGGGGTTAGACACTGTTTAGAGTGGTCCAACACAAATGGGTGCCCATGCCCCCCACGCATGCGCACGCTATGACGACGCATACTACCATGCTCTCCCAGAGCTGCCCCCGCCCCAGACATTCTCTCACCCTGCTCCATCTCACGACACAAGCACAACACACACACAGACAAACAACTAAGTAGGTAAGAAAAAAAAAATTTACAGAAAGAACAAATTAAGTAAAAAACAGTACAGAAAAGACAAAAAAATGTAGCTTTAAAAAAGCTGTTGGGTTAAGCATCAAATTCTCTCTGCAATCAAAAAAACACTCCTCTCTCTAGTACACATACACTCCTCTCTCTCAGTCTGCACAGGAGAAAGTGAAACTGTCTGTGTGACTCACTTCCTTCCTGCCTGGCTAGAGAGCATGTGACTTACAGTATTGTAAGCCATGTGATTTGTGGGGGGGCTGCCAAGTCTGAAACACCAGGTGGATCACTTAGAATCATAATGAGGAACGCGAAGTCCATTAAAAACAATGCCTTCATCTTACTTTGCGTTCTCATTATGCCAACGCGAAGTGGTAATGACAAGGAGAAGTGAGCACTTTGCATTGCCCACTCCACGTAGTGGAGTGGCAACACGAAGTGCCCACTTTGTGTGCACTTCGCTAACGAATTTTAAATTCGCTGCATCTCTAGTCAGAATGTAATGTTGCTGACATTGTATAAATATATACAATACTTGTGATTGACTGTCAAACACTGTAATTACTGTATCTATTGATATGACAATAGGTACAGTATTCAGGTTAACAGGGTGAAACACCTGTAGTGTACCTGGAGTGCAGTGTACAGTTCTGGAGACCTTACCTATGTAAGGACATAGACAGGGAAGAGAAGGTTCAGAGGAGGGCAACAAAGATGGTGCATGGATTTCATCACAAGTCCTATGTGGACAGGTTGAAGGAATTGAATATGTACTCCCTGGGGAGAGGAGGGAGAGAGGGGGATATGATAGAGACATACAAGTATCTTACAGGGAGGAACAGGGTGCAAGAATACACTATTTTTAAGCGAAAAAGATGTCCCAGGACTAGAGGGCATGGGATGAAGTTGGAGGGAGGATGATTCAGAGGAAATGTAAGGAAGAATTTCTTCACAGAACGGGTGGTGGACAAGTGGAACACCCTGCCTGAGGAAGTGGTGGGAGCTGAAACAATCACAGGATTTAAGAATGCATGGGATAGACATAAAGGAATTCTGGATGTTAGGGGTAAGGGTCAGCAGAGTTCTAGGAAAACATAACTGAAGTTACAAACTCAAATGGGCAGACTAGGTGGACTGTAGGCCCTTATCTGCCAACACTGTCTATGTATCTATGTATCTATGTATCTATGTAAGGCAGGTCAAAGTTTCAAGTCCCGGCTGAGGCACTTATTTATTTCTTTCTTCTGTTTGCATGTAACATAGTAACATAATAATTAACAGCAGATAAGGACCGCTAGGCCCACCTAGTCTGCCCATATTCATTGCTTGCTTCAGCAGCCACTGACCCTACTTTTGCCTCTCTTCCTCCACATCTAGGGTTCCCTTATGTCTATCCCATGCATGTTTGAATCCCCCCACTGTGTTAACATACACCATTTCATGTGGTAGGCTATTCCAAGCATCTACCACCCTCTCTGTGAATAAAAGCTTCCTCACATCTCCCGTTATCCTGCCCCTCTCCAACCTCTTGTCGTGTCCCTTCGGCCTTGTACAACTCCTGTATGTGTTCTATAAATGCGCACACTGCACTCCTGTGACTAAAAAAAGACACATCAATGTTGTATGTATATGCATCTAACTTCTATGCACACTGAGCACAATGCATGAAGCAGCAGCAACTACACACCAAAGGCATGTATCCCACTCATGCAGCTTTGTAGTCCTAGACAGGTGCATGGTGTGTGGTATTCACAACCGCAGACACTGGTGGAGCACCTGTCCATGGTCCTGCCCTCCCAGCATGCAGGACCACGCAGGACAGCCAGGGGTGGAGTAGCAAAGCAAGGCCAACATCCAATCAGATTCCCCTCCTGGGTCCCAGAATGGATCACTTGCACCCAGGGTGCAGGTTCGTGTGCATGAATAATGATCTCAGGTTTTCTGTTGGTGGCTCCCTCAACCACACATGAGCATGTCCTAGCTGTAAAGGGAAAAACACACATCCTTAATCCCACATCTGGGTACTTTCTGCAGACACTGGCCAAGTGCCTGGGAGAAAGCTATAGGTGCCCAAAATGAATCTGTAGAGGTAAATTTGGTTACTCCAGATGGGGGTCTCCCACCTCTTGTCCCCAAATCCATACACAGCCATTCATTTGGAGTCAACACCTTTCCTTTGAACTCTCTGTTTGTAGAATGCTATCTTAAAATGTATATCACATTTAACAATCTACTGTCCTTGTAACTGGTGTCCTGACTTGCAGCATTCTCTAAGTGGCTATGTCCATTCCTGTAGACCCCCACTGATTAGATGCATTTCAAGCCATACACATAACTTTAAGTACTGTACTTGGCTGTCCTTTCCTGACCCCACAGTAGCAGATACTTTACACAACTGTCTCAGTGTAAACATAAGCTCTATGGCAGAGCAGACTCACCATGGTTCGCAGGTGTCCCATGGCTTCTCTCACAGGAAAAAAACACACTTCTGGTACCTCACCACAAATTCTCTCATCAGGCAGCTTTTCCTCTTCCAGCAGGGCTAGGGGATTGCCCCTTAAAAGCTGGTCTTGTTCCCTCCATCCTTCTTAGGGATGGGGCACTGAAACAAACCAGGGAACGGTTTCAACCACTTCTATTAGTTTCCTTCTGTGTCCTTCTCTAGGGCAAGAACACACACCCTCTTCCTGTGGTGGCTCTATAACAGAGCTGGGCTCTGAGGGGCTGCCAGCTGCAGCACACCTCCTCTCACTGCTCACTGCCCAAGACTTCTACTCTGACTCCTTTGAAAACCCCAACATTCTAAACAAACTCCTAGCTGCAACATTCCACTGTAGCTTAAGCTGCTGCAAGAATTCTAAGTGATGTCATCCCTCCAGCTCAGCTGAGACTGAGGGCAGAGTGAGATAGTGTGAAACCCATTTAACTAGTGTCTCTCAAGCTGCCTTTTCTTGCCTGCCACTAGATCTAAGTGGGATTCTGGCAACCCCAGGTTACAGGGGGTTTACACTCCAATTCCTTTTCTTTGCTTAATACCCTTTTTCCATACCTCAGGATTCCCCAATCTTAATTCTTCTATAACACTATCACTTTGTTCAAATCCATCTGGCAACATTACTAATTCACTTGCTGTATCTATGTCTGTTCTATTCCTCAGCAATTCAGAAACTGTGTAAACACTCATTTCAGCCTTCAGTTCATTATATGAATCTATCTGTTTAGGATCTTCTTTACTTTTTTCCAGTTTCCATACTACATTGGTCTGACTCATTCAGTCTAGTACTTTCTCTATCCCATTGTCCATTACTCAATCTACTGTATCATATATCCAATCCATTTTACTTTTGCTCTCCAGACGAACCCTTTTAACAAGTGAGAGGTTCTGGAGAACTTTAGTAAATTGTTCATATACCATGGTGTTAGCTAATAATGGAACTCTAAGTGCCCTCACACAACCCTTGGTCAAATATTCCAAGGGATGAGTATCTTCTATAAGGCTCATAAATTGTGCCATTTCAGTTGTGGACCATGAGACTTTAAGGGTTATTTCTTCATGTTTCCACTGATTGTCTCCGGGTCTTTCCTTATTATTTTAAGACTTCAGAAGTGGAGAACTTCAGCAATTAGACTCCATGTTATTCTATTAAATTCTTCGAGTTTTTCTTCTATTCTAATATTAACTTAAATGGCTTCTTTTATATTAGCTACCATATTACTCACTACATTATTTGCCTGTTCAATCAACCCAGGATCTTGTGAGAAAGACACCAGGGGCCCTAGGGACTCTAGCTTTTCCATAATACTTTGATTGAATAATTCCAGTTTTTCTGTGGTCCTTTGACTGAGTAGATCTGGGGTCCCTTTATCACTTGTTTTTTGTTTGCCGAGAATACCCATTGGCTTCTTGTCTTTCCATTGGTCCCACACTGAGGGTGGAACCATCTTGTTTTTATCTATCTTAACCTCAGCAATTGCACTGTCCTTTGATAAAGCTTTGATTGAGCCCTCATTAGCCTTATCAATAGGCAAATTGCTGTCACTATCCAGTTCCCCATTGTCTGGTACCCCTATTCCCCTAATACTTCTGCATTTCCTATCCAGTGTCTTATCCATAATTTCTATACTTAAATGTCCTGATTTGTCTAACTGTCCAATTTGTCCAATTCTTTTTAACATCTGTTTCCTATTACATTTATTTCCTTTATCATATTTTTTAATTGGTCCCTTTGTAGGACTATTATTTAACTTTCCCCTAGTCATTACAGGCATACTAAGTAACACAGATAAAATAAACAGGAAACTGAAGCACAATACAAGCCTACAATCTTTGAATCCTATGTTAACTCTTGTATTAATCACTAGGAACTGCACCAGTCCCAAAATTCAATACACTCAAGGAAACCAGGTACAGTCAGACCTGGTTAATCCATAAGCATTTGTGTTAGCCTAAATGTTTACGTAATAAAAATCTACATA
This sequence comes from Neoceratodus forsteri, assembly GCA_016271365.2. Classification (NCBI taxonomy): domain Eukaryota; kingdom Metazoa; phylum Chordata; order Ceratodontiformes; family Ceratodontidae; genus Neoceratodus; species Neoceratodus forsteri. The sequence goes on from CM057452.1 coordinate 390,682,467, forward strand.
GTAACCAGACATTGACCAAATGATGAGGTTTTTTCAATGATTTATTACAATACTTTTTTAAAAAATCACTTTTTAAATACAGTACTGTACAGTGCAAAACATATGGGTACTGTACATTATTCTGCTTCAGTCAGTTCAGTTAAGCAACACTCAGGAAATAATAAAATTAGCCTGATCTGAATTAAACTTTGGCATTTAAAACAAAGACTGAGGTAGCCATTGTCAATTGCAGCACAGGAGAAATCTCAAAATGCCAGTGTTTGTCATGAATACTGTAGATCGAGGGCTCACATACGTGACTGCTAGCCAGGTAGCCTGAACAGTGGGAAGTCGGGCATATTCTATGAGAATAATCGGGAACATTTTATTTTCAAGGTATGCTTAGAGCTTAGAGAACATGGTCAGAATGGGACTTGGGGGAAAATGTGAGAAAGGGAGCCATGACCACACTGGGGCAGAGAGCGGAGAAAAACAGAACAGATCAATGGTCAGAATGGGACTTGTAAAGCAGTTTGAAGAGCAGTAAAAAGTTAACTCATACAAATGGGTCACCGCTACCATTATTCTGAGGCAAACAGAACTGCTATCGAGCAACTGCCAGGGCGAGCAGCAGGCGGGGGGGTGTTTAAATTTTTTTTAGAATGGTTTGTGGGGCAGGGAGTGGAGAAAAACAGAACAGAGTGAGGGAGGAGGAATCTCAAAACATCAGTGTTTGTCATGAACAGATTGAGGGGCTCACGTCACTGACTGCCGTGTAGCCGAACAATGGGGGTTGGGAATATTCTACAGGAACAATCAGGGGAATGTAAACATTTTGTTTTTCAAGGTATGCTTAGAGCTTAGAGAACATGGTCAGAATGGGACTTGGGGTAAAATGTGAGAAATGGAGCCATGACCACACTGGGGCAGGGAGTGGAGAAAAACAGCACAGATCGAGGGGCTCATTTCACTGACTGCTATCCGGGTAGCCGAACGATGTGGTCAGGCATATTCTACAAGAACAATAAGGGGACTGAAAATGAAAACTGGCAGTGCGAGCAGCTGTTTGGGGGGGTGTGTTTAAAATCTGCTGTACTCACAAATTAAATTAATTAAAACATGTCTTTACTTAACCTAAAATGGCGGCAGCAGCAGAACGAGAGAGTACATTCATGCAGTTATTGGAAGTGTTGGTCTCCGCTGAGGTAACACACTGGAGGAGATTAAGAGGGGATTAAGAGAGTTTGTAATTAACAGTCTGTTACAAACCTGTTAGCACCTCTGCCAGAGCACAATAAAAAATGGATTAAGGAGGTCACAGTGAATAGGAATTAATTAGACTAGTTAAAGACAAATGCAAACGGATTCGGATTCTCAGTTTTACGTATTAAAGAGGTAATTAACATGAGAAAAAATCCGTTTGCATTGTGTCTCATTCGGAAAGTCAGACATATGGACTAATGAGGCACGGATAAACCAGGTCTGACTGTATTATATTTTAATGTCCAGTCTAACAAAAATTCAACAAAGCAATGTCCAAAAAATACATAATTGAATCTTACACATTCAGAGTTCTTTGTGTCTTCTCTCTTATCTCCTTCAAATTCCATTTTCAAATTCTACTTCTTGACGCAGTTTAAAAGGTTTTTTTAGAGAGGGGTTTTAACCCAAAAAGTTCCACAAAAGGAACAGTTCCCTTAGTTCTCTTGGGTCAGTCTTAGATTCTTTCTCCAATTCTCAAATTCTCAGCTGCTCGCTTTCCTCTATGTCTGGTCTTCCAATAAAAATTGCACCTCGATACAAGTTGTTACACCTTCCTTGGCAATAATTTCCAACTACGTGGGCCAGCCTTTAGGTCTATTGGTGCATAATTCAATTATCTTTCTTTTAATAATCTCTCCTTTGTTGCCCTCAAAAATTGGTTCCAATGGCACAAGATATTAACAATAAAGAGGGGGAAAACATAGAAATATAGCAAGAATAGAAATGATGCCTCAGTGCTATCCAGTTTCAGTTAGTCTGTTAACTGTTTACAATTTGATAATTGACAGATTATCAGGTTTAACAAGTTTATCAAGTTACCAAACAAATTTAACTAAAAAACACTCTCACTATCAATCAATGTAATTAGGAAAAAAAGCTTAATTAATTAATTAAATCCCCTATGCATCTGGTAGTCAGTACTTTAATAAATTATTTCTAAAATAAAACAATTTCATAAAACAGCAAAAGTACAATAAAACTTCAAAAATACTTGCAATTAAACATAACAAACTTACTTTTGTACCAAGTGGCTGAACTGTAATTAAGCAGTAGCACTACAATGCTATTTTACAGCATGTATAGAGTTGTATAGTAATGCAATACTCAGGAAATGCTGGGAGTAGAATATTTAGAGGTTCAGGCAAACCACACTCCTCGTTCCTCTTCCATTGAATCCACATAAATTGTAACAGTGTGCACAAAATCGCACTAAAAGACCTAAATATTTATTTAAACTCTGCTTTTGTTCAGATTTAAACACAGCATCCCTCACTCACTTGTGACTGCAACTACTACACTATAAAGCACTGTAATGTGGGAGAAAAAATAAAAAACTCCTCTTGAAAAGATCTTTTACAGGACCAGACCTTGCAAGCACCCATCTTGCCTGAATGTCACTGCTTTCAATGAGAATAGGTAAGGCTTGTATGAGGAACTGCGCACTAAATACAGGTAGGTCACATGCCACTTTGACCCAATCAGATTTTGTATAGACTTCCTAGATCCAAAAAATAAGAAAAAAAAATCAATCTTTATCTCTTTATCTCTTTATTTCTTTAAACTTTTAAGCTTTAAGTTATAAACTCATAATCCCATTACCGAGTGCCAATGTAAGAGAAATGCTAAAAAAAAAATAACAAAAAAAGAAAGAAAAGGAGAGATGTCAACCCCACCCGCAATCAGCTATTGTGAGTATCTTTGAGTTTCCCTTATGTTTCTCTGTGTTCCTGAATGCAAAAACACTTTAATTACCCACTATCTTCAACTATCTGCAAGACAAAATTCCAAAGAAGAATTCTGCAAGTCTCTGCAAGGCAAAGCTACTGTTTAAATCTAGGAACTGGACTACAGTAGCTACAACCAAGAAACATACATACATACATACAAAGTCTATAGCACATATTACAAATACATGTGAGCTAATAAAAAAAAGCTGGAAGTATAGAAATGCAGAAATATGTGAAAATCTGGATAAATGTACAGAGGAAATATAAAAAATATGTATAAATAATCAAAACAAAACAAATCTTCATTACACTGGGTGAAGCACCCCGCAGCATTCAGGTCTATGAATCTCACAGTCCTCCCACAAGAAGGCAGGCCGATAGGCCCCACAGGTTTTACTAAAACTGTCCTCTGCAAGCTTGGCTAAGACCATCGCTCCAACTCCTCACTCCAACAAAGGTTGTCCAGAGGTCTGGTCTCCACTGGGGGTTCTTCAAACAGCAAGAACAAGCCACTCTCTCATCTTCTATATATTTTTTTTTCTAGTGGCACCAAAGATAGTCTGGAAAGGTTAGTAATAATTCTCTAGTTATGCAACAGCGGCATACCTGTTCTAAGAGAATATAAGCCTTTATTAACTCCTGCTGAAGCTGGTTCTCCACAACAACCCAGCGTGTGCCCAGCCAGCCCACCAGATACAAATGTGGCTATAATGCATTGTGTGGGCATGTGTGATTTTGTATTTATATGCCTACTAGCCTGGCATCATGGGGGCAGTCTTGAAATGTGTCGCTTTTGATTATCAACTGGCAGTATAGCCTAGAGGTTAATGCAAAGAACTGTGAACAAGCTTTGTTCACCCAGCAGAATTGGTTTTGAGCATGTGTTAAGATTCTGAAAATATTATACTCTTTCTATCCAGATCTGACCTGAAAGGAAAAAAATAGGACACAATTACTTGTTAATTAATTTTAAAAACACATAGATGGATAGCATTGTTAAAGCATGCATAACCTGAAATACATTATTAAAATACAGACTAATATATGGGTGGGAGGGTGTAATCAGAATTTTACACACACCCAAGGTGTGGGATGCTACATAAAAGCATCCCACAGCAAGCATGTGTGAAAATTCTGGTTTTACACACCCATATGCTATTTAATGGTGAACATCTTTTTCCTCTTTCAGCACAGTTCAGATAGTTCAGCACTTCTGTCAGATATATATATATATATATTTATAAAATGGGCTAACAAATCCCAAGGCACTGATTGGCTACAACATCATCTGAGCCGTGTCCTTATCAGATGATATTGTAGCCAACCGGCACTACCACCCAGCAACATGCCTCATGACCGCAAAAATCAGTGAGCTCTGCCAACTGAAAACAACAACGCTGACTGGCAGAGCTCACTGATGCCACAGACCGACACCTTTCGCCTCGGCAGCGAACTGAAACGCGCCAAAACCAAGGACCGCTAACTCCACGACTGTTTAAAAGGGAAGGAATAATACTCCACAACCACACAACAATAAAGGCAAATCATGTAAAAAAAAACAAGAATTCGAAATCCCCCAGCAGCTGTTAACGTTACACTGACGATCATTTTCAGTGAGAGCGAGTGTCTCTTACTGGAACCGCCGTAGTTAGCGCTTTCTCCTGGCCTTCCTGCATTTCTCCTCCTAATGGCGGACTGGTTCATGATACAGGATTTCGTTGTACAATATTTTTTTAAACTGTTTAAAAAGCATCAACAGTGAGAGCAAAGTGTCTCTCCTGGAACCAGCCTGTAGTTAAGCGCTTTTCTCACAGCGCTTCCTGGATTCTCCTTGTAACGGTGGGCTGGTTCGTCATACAGCGGCGGTTCCAGTGAGAGACACTCGCTCTCACTCAAGCTGATGCTTTTTTAAACAGTTTTTAAAAATATTGTATAATGAAATCCAGAGAATGCAGGAAGCGCTGTGAGAAAAGCGCTAACTACGGCGGTTCCAGTGAGAGACACTCGCTCTCAGTCAAAATGATCATCAGTGTAACGTTAACAGCTGCTGGGGGATTTCGAATTTTTTTTTTTACATGATTCGACTAATATAGTGGTGGACAAGCAGGGTCAGATAGTTTCACAAAACCAGATACTGCAAATGTATGGTACCCAGTAAGGGACACTCTCACTCCCAGTGGCCAGCTGTAATTCAAATGAAACATTTTTACAGTGACTACATAGGGGACTAAGGGGACTATTTTCCTATATGAACTATTAAACCTTCTTTCTATATATTTTTACTTTATCACTTTTCTTTTTACTCATTAAATAATCAATAAAAGCCCATTTTATAAGCGCAATAACACACTCCGAGTGTGGGTTACGTGCTGATGAAACACGCCTGGGGCATAAGGCACTTAGGCTGGCGCCTCGATGCCTTGAGCACACTAAGGCGTGCTCTTATCAGCACGTAACCCACACCTATCGTGGTGTTATTGCTATTTAGAGAGAGAGAGAGAGAGAGACAGAGACAGAGAGAGACAGAGAGACACACACACACTGTCTGTCTCTCCCTTTTTTTTCTGTTTTTTTTACTTACTTTACTTACTGAGAACATTGACGGCACACATGCAGATTAGCACAACATACTTGCACTGCTCAGGCATGCTTTTTGCGAAAAACTTCAAATCATGAGTCATGACACAAAGTAAACATTACTGAGGCTCCATAAATATTTTGTTTGTTAAATAGACATTAGAGAGATTCACCAACTTACAGCATTGCACGTGATATACGGGTGCCTTACTTCCAGGAGAATGTTTCTTGCTCCACATGTCCTTACATAGTGCAATACATTTCCATCAAAAAAGCCCATAATTTATTAAAATTAATAATATTGGAGAATTCCCTCCAGAAAAAGCCACCAAGTTCTGCCCCCGCTCTCAGCAACATTGTGAGTGTTGATGCTAGGGGAGAGCGTGGGGCATGCTCCATTATAGTGAATGTCTGGCAGCTTTTCGAATGTTTCTTTATGTTATAATGGTCAGTTTCTGGTGAAACACATAGAAACATAGACTTTAACAGCAGATAAGGACCACTTGGCCTGCTCAGTCTGCCAATTTCCCTACCTACTGGCTAAGCTGCAGATTCTAGTTAACCAACAGCATATTTCCTGCCACCCCCCACTAAAATTGACTTGTGTCTGTCCCATGCATGTTTGAATTCCCCCACTGTTTTAGCCCCAATAACCTCCCCAGGAAGGCAGTTCCACGCATCCACCACTCTCTCTGTGTGAAAAAAAGATTTCCTCACATTACCCCTGAGCCGTCCCCCTCTATCTTTAAATTGTGTCCCCTTGTTCTTACACATCTCTTTTTCTGAAAGATGCTACCCTCCTGGACTTTGTTGATTCAATTGAGGTACTTGAATGTTTCTATCATGTCCCCCCATCCCTCCTTTCATCAAGGGTATACATATTAAGCTGTCTCAGTCTCTCTTCATATGGTTTCTGATGCAGACCCTGCACCATTTTAGTTGCCCTCCTCTGGACTGCTTCCATTCTGTTTATGCCCTTGTGTAGATGAGGTCTCCAAAACTGCACACAGTACTCCAGATGGGGTCTCACCAACTGTCTGTACACATGGATAACCACTTCCCTTTTTCTACTTGTGATGCCCCTTCCTATGCATCCCAGTATCCCCCTGGCTCTCGTTACTGACTTCTCACATTGCTTACCCACCTTTAGATCATCTGATATGACTACCCCCAAGTCCCGTTCCATTTTGTTGTTGTTAGTACCTCTCCTGCTATTGTGACTCTTCTCCTGGGTTTTGTTTCCAGGTGCATTATTTGCACTTCTTTGTATTGAATCTAAGTTGCCATATGTCTGACCATTCCTCCAACCTTGCCAAGTCCTTCTCATCCTTTCTACCCCCTTGTGTATCAACTCTGTTACAGATCTTTGTATCATCTGCAAAGAGGCATATCTTTCCCTCCAGACCCTCTGCAATGTCACCTATAAAGATGTTAAAGAGGATTGGACCCAATACTGAGCCCTGAGGTACTCCACTAGTGACCCCCCTTTCTTCGGAATGTGTTCCACTCACAATTATCTTCTGTGTCCTGTTGTGCAGCCAGTTTGCAACCCAGGCTCCCACCCTGGAACCCACTCCCAAGCTGGCTAACTTGATTATTAATCTTTTGTGTGGGACTGTGTCTAATGCCTTGCTAAAGTCTAGGTAGACCATATCCACAGCCCCTCCCTGGTCAATTACTTTGGTCACCCAGTTAAAGAAATCTATTAGATTCATCTGACATGACCTTCCTGCTGTAAATCCATGCTGCTTTGGGTCCTGTGCCCCGCTGGCCTCTAGGTACTCAACAGTTCTTTCTTTCAGAAGTGATTCCATCATTTTCCATACCACTGAGGTCAAACTTACAGGTCTGTAGTTCCTTCTTCTGCCTTGCTCACTTTTGTGAAGGGAATCACATCTGCCCTCCTCCAGTCCTCAGGTACCACCCATCCTCTCATGATTTGTTAAAAAGTGTGGTTAGTGGTGTCACTAGGTCCTCCTTAGTTCTTTAAGATTCTAGGTGAATCCCATCAGGCTCCATTGCTTTGTCCACCTTGAGTTTTAGGAGTTCTTTCAGGACTCTCTTCTATAAATGGACTAGTGTCAACCCCTACCCAGAGTGCTTCTATTGTCTGGTTTAGGTAGCTCCTCCTCATCTTCTTTGTGAATACTGAGCAAAAGTATTCATTCAGTATCTCTGCCTTTTCACTCTCCTCTGCCCATCTCCTCTCCTTATTAATCTTCACTATTCCTCCTTAACCTTTCTATGCTCCCTAATGTACCTATAAAAGGTTTTATCCCCCTTCTTAACTGACTTGGCTATTTTTTCCTCAGTTTGGGCTTTTGCTAGTCTGACTGCCTTCCCCACTTCTTTCTGCTTGAATTGATACAGTTCCCTGTTGTGCTCCTTCTGTGATGCCTTATACTTTTTGAATGAAGCCTTTTTCTCCTTAACCTTCCCTGCCACCTCTTTTGAGAACCAGAGTTTTTTTACTCCGCTTTGTTTTCTTTATCTGTTTCACACAAAGGCTTGTTGTCTCTATGATGGCAGTTTTGATTTTTCTCCATTGTTCTTCCACCCCTCCTTTTTGCCCATTTGCTAGTGTATTCCTCAGGTATTCACCCATTTTGCCAAAGTCAGCCTTTCTAAAGTCCCGTATGCTTGTTTTTGTATGGCTTGTCTCCATGGTTGTGCTTATTATGAAGCACATTGTCCAGTGGTCGCTTGTTCCCACCAGATGTCTACCAACTTCTAAATTTGTAATCCTCTCTCCATTTGAGAGTACCAGGTCTAGTATTGCTTCCTCCTGAGTGGGTTCCAACACTAGCTGTCTAAGGCCTGCCCCCTGCAGGGCATCAAGAATGATCCTGCTCTTGGATGTGGCTGCAGTACATGTTATCCAGTTAACATCTGGCATATTCTGGTCCCCCATTAACAGTATCTCCACTTTTTCAGCCATTTTGAGAATGTCCCCTATCATTTTCTTGTCCATTTCCTCCCCTTGAGATGGGGTCTGTATACAACCCCTGTGCAGATTGTAATGCCATTCCCTGTCTCCAAGGTGACCCAGAGTGCCTCTTGTCCTCCCCCTTTACTTTTTAGTTCTGTAGCTTTGATCCCTTCCCTTACGTAAAGAGCTACTCCACCTCCTCTTTTCCCCTCCCTATCCCTTCTGTAGACTGTGTACCCTGGTATGTTGACATCCCAGTCATGGTTCCCTGAGTACCATGTTTCTGTGACTGCCACAATATCCAAGTGTTCATCTTCCATCAAGGCTACTAGCTCAGAAAGCTTGTTTCCCAGACTACAGGCATTGGTACTCATTGCCCTCTATTTAATGTTGGCTTTATCCTTTTTTCCCCATGCCTGCTCTTTTTTCCCTTTTCTATTTTTCCATTTACCCCTGTCCTGCCCTCTGTTGAGCACTGTACCTCAGTGTTTTACTACCTGTCATGTTTTGTGGGGGGAGGCTTGAAATTTCCTGCCTCTTATTAGCACCTCCCCCATGGCTAGTTTAAAAGCTTGCCAAGGAAGCTTTTAAACCTGTCACTTAGGATCTTGATTCCCTTCATGGACAGATGCAGACCATCATGCCAGTATAAACCTTCATCTCTCCAGGTGTACCCCCAGTCCCCAATGAAGCCAAAGCCCTGGCTCTGCACCAGTTTTGCAACCATTCATTAAACTGCATGGTGTGTAGTACCCTAGCCTCACCCCTGCCATGGACTGGCAGCACCTCTGAGAAGGTAACTGTGCTTGCTACCTCTCTGAGGCCCCTCCCCAACTCCACAATTTCATCCTGCACTGCACTGATCCCATGCCTAGCTAGGTCATTTGTCTCAAGGTGGACAATGATATCCAGTTTCCTCTCCTGTGATGCTGCTTCTGCAATCCTGAGGATTCACTTCTTGTCCCTCCAAGCCATGGCATCAGGCAGGCACCTTACTTCCCTCTCCTCTCCCTTCCCCAGGTCTACCCCTCTAACAACTGAGTCCCCTATCAGAAGCTGTTTCTTTCCCCTGTGGTGTCCCTTGCCACCCTTCTGTGGGTCTCCCTTGTGGGTGTACTCAGCATTCTTCTTGGTCTCCACTGAGGGTGCCATCATAGAGGAACCTTGCTCCACCAGACTGGCATATGGTTTGTGTAGAGGTACAACTAGGGGGCTTCCCCTCTGTTCCACCACCTGTACCCTCCCAGAACCCACTGTGGTCCACCTACTCTTCATACTTGGCAGCCTCTGTGGCAGTGGTGCTCTTTGGTTGGGGGAGGCCTCCTTAGTCCTTGCCAGTTCAGCCTGGAGGTGGGCTACCTCCTCCCTCAGAGCTGACAGTTGTCTGCAAATAGGACAGCAATGCAGTTTCCAGAATGTCTCCCGGAAAACTGCTGCCCGACAGCCAGTGCATTGCACCATTCCCCACATGTCCCTCTCCCTTATAATATACAATATGTAATATATATATTTTTTTTTCTTCCTTTGTGTGGTGTGTTCTTACCCTTTATGCACTGTGCTGGGTTATTAAGAATATGACAGTTCTGCCCCAAGACCTGTTGAGGAAGTGATGTCAGAACCTTGGCTATAAAGGAAACATCACGCCTGGGGGGGTGGGGTGTGGGGAAGGGTTGGGGTAGTTTGCAACCACTGGTGACTGTTAGAAACAGTCAAATACACCACTGCTCCACCACCCTAGTGAGTACTGCCCTTTATAGTAATTCAGCTAATCTCCAGTAACTGATTTGTAACAGTAATTGATTACACCTCATGCAAAGTCCCCCCGAATTAATGGTGCACTCAGTCTTGCACACAGTACTCACACAGAGTCCCTAGATGTTTTCTGCACGCCTAAAATGCATCTGTCTTGTGTGCATAAAATTGATAAGTGGTAACGAAGTGAAATGGAGCGTTACACCACATGCAAAGTCCCCCAGAATTAATGGCACATGCAGTCATGTGTGCAGTACTCACACAGAGTCCACAGATTTTTTCTGCATGCCCAAAATGCATATGTCTTGTGTGCACACAATTGACAAGTGGTAATGAAGTGAAATGGGAGCATTACACCACATGCAAAGTCCTGTCAGAAATGATGTCCATGAGCAAACTGTTGCTGGCCCAATGTGTGCTGCGATTCCCGCAAATGCAATGTGATCATGTCAACTGGATGGAAGGGTGCCCTTTGTCTGTACACTAATAGTAGCCTTGGTGAGTTGATATATGTTTATGTATGTCTGTGTGAGTGTGTGTGTATATATATATATATATATATATATATATATATGTATTTTGTAGGTGAGGGGTTGACATATATAAACATGTACTCATTGTATTGTTTTGTATCACAGGTCACAGATACTGTTGGTGTGCACATTCCAGTGCTTGATGAAAACTTTGCTGGTTTGTCTCATTAATGGTTTCTTATTTAGTTACTTCTTCACAGGTTTCATCTGCATTCATTTTGAGTCTGGTTGTTAATGTTGGTCATGGTCATCGATTGAAATGACTTCTGCATGTTGCATGTCTGCACCTGCCCAGCGGGGGGGTCTGATGTTGAAGAACTTCATTGGATAAGGCAACTATGACACAACAAAGCATCTGGAAGTTTACTAAAAAAAGAAATGAAGGACTTATTACAACTTGATTGCAGCAGTAACACATGGGCCCAGATATTCAAACTGCACCACAAAAGTGCGCAACAGCAGGAGCAAGTGTAAGTCCACTGTGCACATGTGCAACACGCGTGATATTCAAACACTGCACAGGTCAAGATGTGCCTGTGGCACATGACTGAATACTGTGCCAGCTGCGCCATTGCGCAACCAGGGATGTGCAGTGGTGCGGGTCAGATGCGCAATAGCACAACCAGGGATGCTCAGTGGAGCAGGGCAGCAGTGCAACAGCACAACCAGGGATGTGCAGGGACAGGATGCAGGGGCCCACCACCCATGGTAGGGATGGGCAGAGGAACACATAGCAGAACAGACATCTCCCCCCATACCCCATGCACTGCACAACTGGAGGAGAGCTGGAATAGCCACCGGCCCATGGACACCAACAACAAACCCACAACCAGGGCATGGTGCCCCAGCACACCCCCTGGCAAGCTGTGACTGGCATACAAGGAGGTCCAGCCACCCCATGCTACACCATCCCACCAATACAGAGCACACCCTGCACCGTGATCCCCAGACACCCTGCCCAGGTGCAGCACCCACCAGTGCAGGACACCCCATGCATGCCACCACCCCCACTGTGACAATGCAACCCTGTGCACCACAGAACCATGCAAAGCAGCCCCACCATGAGCACCCTTCAGCTGGTGGCAGCAGACAGTCATGCAACAACTGCATACACAGTGCCACCACACACATCCCCCGGAGGTACAGCTGAGAGACCGATCATGTGTCGGCACACGAGGTACCCCACATGTGACAGGGCATGCCTGGACCCACTACCAGTGGTACAGCACCCTGCACACCCTCTCAAGGACACACCCCATCCCAGCACTGGCCACAACAGCCAGTGCAGACACCCACAGTGGTGCATGGAAGCATGCGCCACACAAGATGCAATACAGTGCATGGACAAACACCCATCCATACCCAAGGGCACACCAACACAGGGACACAGTAGCGGGTGAACCAAGCCACTGGCATGAGGCCATGGAAACCATGTACACATGGCCAGCACCCCTCCATGGCACAGGTGTGCCAGCCACCCTGCGCAGGCACTATGAAGCTGTATGCCACCAGCATGTGCCCAGAGCACAAGTGACAGACAGTGGAGCACATCCCCTGCAACAGAAACAAGCGACAGCATGGAGGTGGGACAACAACAGCAGAGGCCACAGTGCCATCCGAGGCAGACATTCACCACACTGGTGACAGGACACAACCCATCATTGTGCTGGGTACAGTGGCTGTCCAGCATGAACAGCCATGACTGACATGCCAGTGGACTGTGCAGATAACAGACATGCAAGGGTGTCAGCTGCACAGGCCATGGATGGTATGACAGGGGTGCCATGGACACAGTGCATGCACCGTGGACCACTGCACACAGTCATCCAGTGCACAGGGAACAACACACAAACCACAATCAGTGACTGATAGCTATGCCCACACCATAATCGCTTCCCCTATGGACACACACACACACACCCATGACTGCACCACCTCTGATGCCATGCACACCACTGCAGCTGAGCACCTGTAGCCCACTGCAAATCAGAGACCACCACAGTATGCATAACAAAACAAATGTATATTATAAGGTAGACTATAACTATATACAAATATATACACATCAGTTGGGGGTGAGGGCCACAAACCAGGTGGGGGTGGGTAAGGGGCAGGGGTGAACAAATGGGAGAGGGAAGGAGGGGTGTGAGGGTGGGTTCAGGGGGAAAGGGTTGAACTCGGGGCATGGATGTGTCAGAGGGCACCCCACTCCCCATTCCTGTGGCGCCTCCTGCCACGATGCCTCCGGACACCATTCTGGTCCAACCATTGCAGGATCTTTAAAGACACCTGTGCAACCTGTAGCAGCTCCTGCATGGCTCTCTCCATCTGCAGCATCCTCCGTCCACCTAGGACAAGGGAGAAGATTCAATAGGTGTGAATGCCCATCCCCCCTGCAGCCCACCTATTGTGCATAGCATACAGCCATGAGACACACCCCTGTGATGGTGTGCAACCACCCACAGTGATAATGTCCACATGACCTGCCCACCCAGGCACACACAGCCATGTGGACCGCTGCACACACCCACCGCCCAAGTCCCACACAGCACCACCGTGGCTGTACAGTGACATGGCTATGCGGTGCGAAGGCAGTGGCACGGCCATGTATCCGGTGCATGCGTGGACCACCTGCGATGCACACCCCACACATGCAGTGCCACTGGACAGTGCTGACTGTACCATGTGGCATGCATGGCAGTGGTGTCAATGGATGGTGGCCATGCCCCGCTGCCTGCCCTGCAACACAGCATGCACAGACTATCCTGGAAGAAAGGTACTCACCCTCATCAGCCTGATCTGTGCACTGTTCTACATTGGGACCAGCAGCCTGTGGCTGTTTCCCAGCTCCCCTACCCATGCCTCAGTAGCGGTCTTCACGGGCTCGGTGTCGCTCTTCAGGGCCTAGGGTGCAAATATGGAGAGGGGAATATCAGTACAATCCAGTAGCAAAGGCCCCCCCAACCTGGGTGTGTGCGATCCCGCACAACCCAGCATTGCCACAACCCCCCCAATACCACCTCCACCACCACCACCACCACTGCCCACACTGGATGGCCCATCCCCCGTGTGGTGGACACATGCCCACCGTGATACCCGTACAGACGCAACTAGTGTATGGATGGTGCACCAATCTGGTCGTGGCACTGTGCCTCACCTGGCACGTGCCCGCATGTGGGCAAGCCTGTTTAGGTCCCTCCGCTAGAGGTCCCCATATCAGTGCTAACACTGCTTCATGGTATGGGCGAGTCCTGTGGCCTCCACCTGCACCACTGCCACCTCCTCTCATACGGCCCTCCTGGCCATGTCCAGGGGTGCATTGCCAAACAGGGCCCCAACATGGGGCTCCACTATGGCCACCAAATTGGCAAGCTTCACCTGGCTCCAAACAGCAGCTCTCTGTCTTGCCATCGCTGAATATGGTCAGAGTCAAAATAGCACTCGGGTAGCACATGTCCACCACATGCAGATGCTGCGCGGTACAGCACTGCCATTCCCCATCGCGCTGTCACCAAACAGTGTGATAGGGTGCACCCATGCAGATGCATGGTGCCTAGGGGGCAAAGGTCAGGCACTGGGTCAAGGGTCTCTGACGCACGGACTGCCACAGCACGATTGGTAGTCCCTGCATGTAACACGGTTTGGTGCCTGTGTGAGATGCCCTGTAGTGGCCTACCACGCTGTGGCTCCATGGTGCCTACAGCGCCCCAGTGCAAGAGCGCCATACATGTGAACAGCACACTGGTGCCACTGGCACAGTGGTGGCCATGCCCTGCGCTGCCTCCTATGCACAGCACATCAGCAGCAAGGCAGGTGTCTGTGTCAGCACCCTAAGCATGCACCGTTCGGTGTCTACTGTGCACGTCACAGAGCTGTGCCCTTGCCTGAGCACGTTCAACACAACTGCGCAAGGCGTAACAGCACAATATTCAGCCGGCATATGCATATCAGCTCATCAGTGATTCAGTGTCACTGCTACTGCATTAGCATCCACTTAAAATTGAGCCTTTCCTCATTTGCATGAGTTGCGCTATATAAATGCAACATGGGGCTGCAGAGGCCATAGTCTGGTATTGCAGTCTATTGTGGTGAATTGCATGCTGTTTGGGACTGTGGACTGTGGTGTGTGGGAGATGCATGGGACTGCACAGTCAGAGGTAACACCTGTCATTCCCACAGGATCAATGAAGACCGAACGTGAGGTGGAGGAGGAACAGACATGTGGGAGACAGAGGAGGCCCAACGTTACCAAGGCAGAATCAGAGTCCCTGTTAGAGGCCTACCTTGACCAGGAACCACTGCTCAGTGGACAGTGGGGGACACCACAGGCCCGTGCTGCAGCATGGGAAGAGGTGGCGCATGCCATCAACCAGCATGGCAGCCACCAGCGGTCCATGCAGGAGTGCAAGAAGAAGGTGGGCACAGACAGGAGGAGAATTAAAGATAAGGTGGCTGCCATCAGGGTAGCACAGACTGTGACTGGTGGGGGACAGCCAGCCGTGTAACACCTGATGCCACAGGAAGAGTGGGTTGCTTGCAGCATGCAGCATTGTGCCATTGAGGGTGTTCCAGGTGGTGGCTTCCAGATGGGTGGTAGCCCGTCACTGCATGGTAGGTCCTGATCTGTCACTGTGGGGGGGTGGAATGCCACAGGGTAGGGCAGATACATTAATGCTACTGTGTTCCCTTACAGCTCCTGAGCATCTACATGGGTCAGCGGTGGTGGGCTCATCCACTGAGGGTGATACCCTGGACACAGAGGAGGACCTATCCACCTCCACAGGTGTCCGAGGGTCAGGATGACAGTGGGCCCTCCTGGATGTCCAGACTGATGTTGGTAGAGCAGGTGCGGAGGAGGCCCTGCCCACGTCCCAGCATGATAGTGTCCATGGATGCCAGCATGCTGAGACTTGGACTAGTGCCGGATCCGTCACCGATGATGATGGAGCTCACATCATGGACAGTAATATGTGTGGGCCACAGGATGGCCACACAGCAGGTTACAGCACGGACATAGCTGTGGGTGGTGCTGCCATGGAGGCCTGCGTGACATCACAGTCCCAGCCTGTGCCTGTCTGCACAAGCGGGGCAGCACTGGTGTGCGTCCAGGACAGTGGGGCTGTTGCGGCCACTGCAGTGGCACCATTGAGCCCTGGAGAGTGGCAGCCAGAGGGGCAGCGTCAGCAGTCAGCCAATGGCAATGGGGGGACAGTGTCAGGGGCAGCATCAGTGCACCACCTGTGGACATGCCCAGGCATGGCACTGGTGTGCAGAGCCCAACCTCAAGGGGTGCTGCCCAGCATGGCCACAAACACCATGAGGGACAGCATGCCGATCTGGCAGATGACCTCTTAGATGAGCACACCCACATACTCCATGAATCAGTGGATCAGCAGTTGCGGCTTGTGACGGCGGTGGATGCACCAGTGCGGTCCTGTGCCAGGCAGAGGAGCGGTGTAGCAGGGACACTGGGTCTGCTCCTGGCAGGGATGGACCGGCTGTGGGAGGATGTGACCACCACCATTGACAGGCAGACACAGGCATTCACAGCTGTCATGGCCACAGTGGGCACACAGTTATTTGCCCATGCACTGCAGACACCGCGCAGTGCCCTGTCCACCGCCCGTTCCAGGCATCGTGTGATACCCTCCTTGTCGACACCGGGTTCAGCTGTGGGCATCCTGAGCATGCCTGGCACAGGCATGTTCGGTGAGCTGCAGACCCCTGCTCGAGAATGGTCGCGTTCCCGAAGCGGCACCCCTTGGGGACCGTCAGTGCCACCCCATGAGGCCAATGGTTAGCCCATCACTGCTGGCAGGTCTTGGCGGGGCCACCCATGCATCCGTGGTGGCCGTGGCACTGTGCTGTGTGACTGACCTGTCTCCCACCATGGCTACTGTCTGATGCTGCCCTGTGTGCAGTGCGTTGTTCAACATGCAATGCACGGGTGGGGTATCTAGCCCTGCACACTCACACACATGTTCCATCTGTATACCTTCCCAGCTGCTGGCCACTGTGGCGTGTGCACAATGATGCCTGCATTGTGCTGTCCGCCACTGTGCAATGGTGCCCAGCATCTGAGACACACACAATGACAGGCACTTGGTGTGGTGGTCTGTGGACATGTGTGTGGCTAGGGGTGGCGGTTGGGGTCAGTGTGCCTCCTACCCTTTGTGCATGTCTTGTGGGGTGTGTATGTGTGTGTGTGACCACATACCGTGTTAGGCCTTGCCCATCCCTGATTGCATGTGCCGTTCCATGCTCAGCCAATTCTCTTTATGACATGCTCCCCTTGGGTTTGTCCATGCGTGTTTGTGGGTTGTGCAGTAGCCATTTGTGGTTGCACATGGCCCCATGACTTACCTGGGTTGGTTGAAGTGCTTCTCTGTCATGGTGTCCCGGTGTAGCTGTGACATCTGGATCAGTCGGGGGTTCCTTCAACCAAGGAGGGGCTGCCCATCACCATCTGCACCAGCATCCTCATCGTCCCCATCATTGTCCCCCTCTTCGACCTCTACAGCTATCCCACAGTCATTGGCCATGTTGTGCAGGATACAACAGGCTAGGAATAGCCCGCAGGCCTTTGAGGGGCTGTACTGTAGGGCACCGCCAGATGTGTCCAGGCAACAGAAACGTGCCTTCAGCATCCCGAACACCTGCTCTATGACATTGCGTGTGGTGGCATGTGCCTCATTGTACCGTTGCTGCGATGGGGTCGTGGGCCACTGGTATGGTGTGAGCAGCCAGGGACAGAGTGGATATCCACTGTCACCTGTGTGTAGAGGGCGGACATTAGTTTGGTGATCAGCATCGCCCTGCCATGGGCCATCTAGGCCAGTAACCATGTCACCTCTGACTATGCCCCTCCCAAGCTCCATGTCTTTCTGCATGATTTGCATGCTCACCCACTAGGTGGCCAGTGGGGATGTCCCCACTCTCGAACCTGTGGCACAGTGAAGACTGGTGCCAGATGAAGGCAACATGTGCTCTCCCAGGGTGTGTGGCACAGACATTGGCTATGCACCCCCTAGCATCGCACACCACCTGGCAGTTGATGCTGGCATAGCCCTTCCAATTAATGTATGCAGCACCTTCCGGGCTAGGTGGCATGCACATGGCCACATGGATTGCAGTCAATGGCCCAGAGCACACCAGGCATACGTGCTACCCTGTGGAACTCTTATATGTGTGCTGTGTGCTCCACCTTTGTGCTGAGGAAATTGATGTACTCCGCAGCATGTGGCAGCAGTGCGCTGAGGAATTGTGTGAGTAGGCGTGATGACGCCAACTGGGTTATGCCTATTGTGTCCCCTGTTGGTCTCTGGAAGGTGTCTGTGGTGAGCAAGCACATGACAGCTGTCACCTTTGTCTCCACTGACAGAGCATGGCTCCGTTGTGTGGGTGCCTGCATCTCATCACTGCACAGCTGACACAGCCACCTCAGGATCACCCAGTTCAGGTGGTACCGGCCCACTATCTCAGTGTCACTCTAGTGCTCGAAGCTGGTGCGGGCTCAGTACCACCTGTTGGGGGCATACCGCCGATGGGCCCTTCCACGGCTGTGCCCCCCTGCTGCCTGCTTTCTCACACCCCTCATCACTGCTTCCATCTGAATGGTGGCACTGGCCATGTCCCTGGCTTGTGTTCCCCCTTGGCAACTGTATTCCCTTTCCCCCCACTGTCCTTTGTGCTATTCCCCCTGCACCGGGAACACCTCCAAGATTTGGCTGTCTTGCCCACTGCCACTGCCTTCAGTCTACTGTGGCACAGGCTCCCCACTCCTGTCCTGTTGCCCTATGTTCCCAGGTGTGCCCTGTCCTGCTCTTTTCCAGTCCCACTCACTGCTTCCCTGTCTTCTGTGGCTGTCAGCTTTCTCCCACCTCTGGCTTCCCTGTAGCATTCTTGCGCCTCTCTCTTGTTCCTTTTTATTTTGAATCATTTCCGATATCACGCAGCTTCCAATTGCTCCCCTATTGCGCATGGCGCATGCTGTTGAATATTGCACTGCGCCATTTATTCATGGTTCCTCCCACTTCAGTTGCGCATACATTCATTACCATTGCGCTCCTCCCCAAGATTATGTATTTGGGGTGCAGCCTTCGCTGAATACCTGCATAATGGCGACATTGACTTTGGCTGGCGCATCTCTGTTGTGCATGGCACAACCCTTTTGAATATCTGGGCCATCATGTTTAAGGTGAGGCTGTTCCACAAGTATCTGGATTATTAACATGGATAGTAAGCTGTCACATTGCAATCAGCAGATCAATCACAAGTTAATTTAGTACCAGGCTGTGTAACAAATGTACTGTGCCCGTGTCCCTGGTTCTCAATCTCAAGTCAAGTTACATTTCAAAACCACATCTTGTCAAGTAACACAACCTGTGTGCAACTTTTTCAACACTGTCATGGCTGCACAACTGCAAGTTCAGAATACAGTGCATGATATCTTGCAGAAGGGGTTTTGGTGACGTACACATGTTACCTAGTTGATGAATCCTACTCAGTTGCATTTACTGCATTCTTTTAAAAAAATTAAACAGATGAAATAAAATCTTGATACTTACCAGTATGGATTTTAAATGGATATTCCATAGGTTCCTGTGTATGGTACTGAGCAGTACCATTCATACTGACTTTCAATGAAGGAGAGTTTTGTTTGTTAACTTGTAAAAAAACAAAATAAGTTTACTGTATGTATTTGACCACTGCAGCTCAGAAAAGCAGCAGAACACAAAACATACAGCTAAAGGAAGTTAAATAGCATAAAAAACATTAGTACACATACTCACTTTATAGTTTTAATATTAAGAAGCCTTGTGCCTGTGGCTGATGGACGTGGTCTCCTGTTCAACTCCCTCTGCCTTGGCATGGTCAATGTAATGGGGAAACATTGGCTTAATGACACTGGTGGTGGGTGCTGGTGGTGATAGCTGCAGCACATGATGACATTCCTTGTGACATCTTCCTGCATCTGGTGGTGGTGGTAGAGGCTAACAGTGATGGTGGTGGTGGTGGTCCAGGGGGGCAAACAAAGTCATTCTCTGTGGTGGCAGTGGCTAACATTGGTCCTGGTGGTGTTTGTCTGGGGGGGCAGACAAAGGCATTCTCTGTGGTGGCAGTGGCTGGAATCAGTCCTGGTGGTGGTGGTGGTCTAGGGGGGCAAATAAAGTCATTCTCTGTGGTGGCAGTGCCTAACATCGGTCCTGGTGGTGGTGGTCCAGGGGGCAGACAAAATCATTCTCTGTGGTGGCAGTGGCTAATATCGGTCCTGGTGGTGGTGGTCTGAGGGGGGCAGACAAAGTCATTCTCTGTGGTGGCAGTGGCTAACATCGGTCCTTGTGGTGGTGGTCCAGGGGAAAGACAAAATCATTCTCTGTGGTGGCAGTGGCTAACATCGGTCCTGGTGGTGGTGGTGGTCTGACTCCAGGAGGGCACATCGCCATTTAACAACTTCAGTTAAAACCTGCCAACATTAACCACATCATCATCATCCTCATAAAGAAAGCTGCCTTCACAGTCATCTATGTCTGAAGTCTGACCACTGGGAAATTCTTTCTCCATTGTGTCATCATCTACGTCAGTGGTGGGCTATTTAATGCTGCCACTGCCACTGCCAGTGCCACCAGGGTGGTCCATTTTTACCTCACCAAAACCACCATGATTAGGCCAAGTTATGAATACTGAGGTTGCAGTCTGTGCTGGTATATGCCTCTCATTCATTTTTATGAATGTTAGCAAACTAACATTTGCAGGAGATAGGTTTGTCCGATGATCCCTGACTATTGCACCTGCTGAGCTGAATACCCTCTAGAAACTTACACTGGAGGGTGGGCATGTGAGGTACTTCAGTGGCACTGCTGTCAGCTCTGGCCATACACCGACCTTTTTGCTCCAGTACAAAAAAGGATCATCAGTTATTGGAAGATGCCTGTTTTCAGACAAATATGACTGAACCATTCTCTGTGCCACACTATGTCCAGCGAGTGGTGCATCATCCTGTTCTCCGAAATCATTTATTTCACAAATCCCCACTTGGGACAAAGCCTCCCAAAGTGGGTTGATGCCAATTGCTTTGGATGACAGACCACCTGGAACTGCAGTCCCCTTCCCCTTACAGGATATGCTTGATGCTCCTCCAGGTGCACCTTCAGCCAGATTATGCTGCTGAGGTTTGCTGACCTTGGCACATGACTTCTGTGCCCCATGAACCAAGTGTACCAGTTGCCCACACTGAAATTTTTTACCTGTTCAGGGCCTCCGTCCAGTACTGAGGCAATTCCACGTTTGTATCATGGGTCCAGCATTGTTGCTATGGCAAAGTTGCCACTACTCTGAATGCTCAAAATGTGATAATTCTGGTTGAATACTGTCAGCATGTGTTTCAGCAACATACTGCTAGCACTGTCTCCTGCAAAATCAAGGCCATGATGTACATTCACCAATGTCTGCATCAGCACCTGCAGCAATGGAATTGATTGGCTAATGGAGGCAGGCTCACCACTCACTGCCTGTGTGGCATGTTCAAAAGGCCGCAAAATTGTTGCTAGAGTCCATGAAGCGCCACTGTTCAGTCATCATAGACATGGAGGCCCCGGAACTGTCAAGGCTTGTGTGCATCACAAGATGTTCTGAGATGACTTTGTATTGTTCATACAACCTCTCTGCCATGTATAAAGTGTCATTCCACCGGGTGACAACTTCTAGCTTCAAGCAGTGCTGAGGGAGGCTGTTTCACATCTCCAACTGCAGAAGTTGGTCATGGGCCTTTGCAGACTGTGAAAAGTGAGAGCAGATAAGGCGTGCAACTATCAGCATTTCCTTTACATCAGGGTGCTGCAGAAACTCCTGCATCACAAGATTTAAATAATGGGCCATGCATGGAATACGAAAAAAGCCACCATTTGTGATGCATTTTGCCACATTTGGCCCGTTATCACTTGCTATGAACCCAGCTCTCAGGGACAGGGGGTTCAGCCACTTGTCAGTTTCAGTCAGTACCACATTCAACATGTTTTCACCAGTGTGTGGATGAGACTTTCCATTTTGGACAGGCACATGCAGCAAATCACCGGAACCCAGAATTCTCCACAAAGGAGAAAGGCAAAAGATCAATTGGCAGCATTTCAGCTACAGCAGCATTAAGTTCACGTGACACTGTATGATTGGGTGGGTACTTCAGCTTATGTGCAAAAACACTCTGTAATGTGGGCTGACCTAAGCATTTTACATGGGGTGTGATGACAAATGGTTCTGCTCTGCAAATGGCAGGGGGTGGAGCGCAGACTTTCGATGAAGACTGCTGCACAGGTGATGATGACAAACCCAGAAATGCAGTTATTTTGCCAGATTTGCCAACCGGGGTTGATGTACCACTTGCACTAGGCATACTGCATTCACCACAACCACCACCAAAACTGCTACTTTCAGCAGCACTGGACAACATTTCAAAATCATTCTGCTCCTCCACCTCATCATGCCTGTAGTAATCATCTATTTCCTCACTACTGCACACATTTAATTTCCTACTGGACTTAACACTCATGGAAGGGGATAACAAGCTCATAATGGTTGATGACGAGGGTGGATGCCCAACTGTGGTATTAGCTGCCATCTTGTGCTGGGTCCACAGTGCCATGTGCCTGTTCTTAAGATGAGTATGCTGTCTTCCTGTGCCCAGATGGCTCCCCTTTTTACCCCGACTCACACACACATGGAAAACCTGGCAGATAGCAACTGACTCATCATTTGCATCTTGCACAAAAAAATCCCAAACAAGGGATTGTGATGCTGTACTTTTTACACGTCCATGATGCTGCCTATTGAACTCGTTCTTTTAAGCATTGAAGTGGAAAGGGGGGTGCTACAGGATTTTTCCGGTAGTGCACACTTGGACTGCAACTGACCACCATGACTACCTATCATTCTTACTGGGTCTTCATCATCATCATCACCATCAACTTAAACTGGTAAATCACTAGTTTTTATGGGGTGGGGGATTAATACAAACAGACCCAGACACAGCCACATTGAATTTTTTTTTCTCTGGTTCCTAACTGGGGTCAATTACATCATCATCATATTCATCAACATCAACCACATCCAAATCTTCTGCTTGGATGCTGGCATGTGGACTGCATGTTGCAACCACAACAACATCATCATCATCACATTCATCATCATCATCAACACCACCATCATCTGATATTTTTTCACCACATTGAATCACTGCATGGAAAATGTGTGACACGAACCACAGTGGAAGAAATGTCACATTGTATGATATCAGAATCCTCAGGTTCAGTTACTGGGATGTTACTGGGAAGTATGACATCATCTACACTGCCACCCACTTGCACTGCTTCACACTCCACTATAGTTTTGGACATGGTACACTGGTCAGAAGTGGAACTTGAGGCAGCAATACTCAGACTACCACCACCAGCAACTGCACTAACACCACCGACTGGGACAACATCATCTCCTCCAAGTATGAGTGAAGCTACTGATTAGGTGGTAAAAAACATTGCAGGAGAAATACCTTTCCTCACATCAGCAATACGCTTCTTCGTCTGCGTACTACCACACACACAGACAACCCTACCACTGGCAGCAGTGCCATGGTGAGAACCAGTTTTGCTTGCATGTCTCTTTGTGGGCATATTAGGGGATCAATAACAATATTGTAAACAAATTTAGATTTTGAAACATTCACTCTGCATTGGGGGAAACTGGATGTGAAGCCAAATAAACAACTGTGGCTTCAGCAACAGATAGAAATGCAAATTCACAAGTGAAAACAACACCTTAACTAACCAGTGGTGCTGAGGTCACAAACAATACAATCTAAAAAATAATTCCTTTTGTCACTGGGGGGGAGCACTGACTGTTGCTTTTTATGGAAGAGCAAGCAGCAAAGCAAAGAAAAGATAACACAATGGCAGTACAAAATCATTCGGCCGAAGTGGCTAGCAGGTTCACACTGCTGCACCTGCAGTTACACTGTGGCACAATAAAAGGTGTATTATTTGATGTCACACAGCACTGCACAGTGCACACACACACACACACACACACACACACACACACACACACACACAATTTGTCTACAACGAATAATGCATAGCAAATTGAAAAGTTCAGTAACATGCCATGTATTGTAAACAACCTGAAATTATGAACTGCTGCACCAGATCCACACAACACACAATCAGCAAGAAAATTTCAACAATAACCGATAATATGACTGTGTGTACATTACCACAGTCAGTTACTGTATATAACAAAAATATAACCGAAAAACAAAGAACCCCCATTTCTCCAACTTAAATCTACTTACACCACAGATACGCCCCTTCCCCAAAGCACACTTTCACTGTCTTTTACTACACAGACTCAATATTGTATATTAACAGTCAAAATCCACACACAAACAAAATTGCTCGATGATATGAGCACAGGAGGGTTTCCTACAATTGTGAACTAGAGTTTGAGCAAATAAAATTACTCAAAAAGGCTTTTTTAACAGCTGTTAGAAGGTTTGAATTACAGACAGCTCTCAGAACATACTGTCTCCTATAGCTTCCTACTCGCACTACCCTGAACAGAGGCTGTGCATATCAATAAAGAGCCCATGTGACCTGAAAACCCATGAATCATTGCATAATTCGCTTTCAAAGCTTAAAAACAAGGTGAAGTGAGGCAAAGTGCATTGTTCTCAATGCACTTCGCCTTAAGATTTGGTGGAGTAGTGGTCTGGGAAGGCGGAGTAACGCAAACTCATTGTTTGCAATTGTCTTCGTGTTATCCATTATAACGCAAATTACTCTGCTACACATTGCAGAGCACTCCGTAAATTTTCCTTGGCTCAGTGAATCACTTCACAGAGTGAATTGAGGCCATTTTGCCCACCACTACAGTACATAGAAACATAGACTTTGATGGCAGATAAGGACCACTTGGCCCACCTAGTCTGCCCAATTCTCTACCTACTGGATAAGCTGCAGATCCTAGTTAACCAATAGCCTATTTCTTCCTACCCCCCACAAGAATTGCCTTATGTCTGTCCCATGCATTCTTGAATTCTGCCACAGTTTTAGACCCCACAACCTCCTCTGGAAGGCAGTTCCATGCATCCACCACCCTCTCTGTGAAAAAATAATACCTCACATTGCCCCTGAGTGGTCCCCCCGTTATCTTCAAATTGTGTCCCCTTTCACATCTCTTTTTCTGAAAGATGCTACCCTCTTAGACATTGTTGATTCCACTGAGGTAGTTAAAAGTTTCATGTCTCTCCTCTCCCTCCTTTCCTCAAGGGTATATATATTAAGCTCCTTTAGTCTCTCCTCATATGGCTTCTCTTGCAGACCCTGCATCATTTTAGTTGCCCTCCTCTGGACTGCCTCCATCCTGTCTATGTCCTTGCAGAAATGGGGTCTCCAGAACTGGATGCAGTACTCCAGATGGGGTCTCACCAACTGTCCGTACAGAGGAATAACCACTTCCTGTTTTCTGCTGGTGATGCCTCTCCCTATACATCCCAGTATCCTGCCAGCCCTCCCTACTGCCTTCTCATATTGCTTGCTAACCTTAAGGACATCTGATATGATTACCATCAGGTTCCTTTCCATTTTATTTATTTATTTATTTATCTATTGAGGAATCAGAAATACCTTTGAGGCAAAGACTTATTTACAAAGGTTCCATGTCACAGAAATCTGGTACATAACAGACTTTACATATCAATTCAAGGAGAACACAGGTCAGCAATGGATACTAGGAAACAGTGAAGGTTAACAATCAGGAACTAGGGATATTTAGTACAGTTGGAGATATATGGTAAAGCTCAGAGACATATCATAGGTCTGGAAGCATAAGGTAGGTAAGCCAGTGGCATCGGTCAGCGGGGAAGGGGAGAGGGTAGGGGTTAAGTAACAATCACAGGTATTTGAGACCTGGAGGTGGTCCCTAAGAAGGGTTTTGAAAGTCCCAATTCTGTTTTCATTTACAAGCAAGGTTGTAAGGCTGTTCATGAGGGATGGGGCTGTGGAGCTGAAGGACCTTTGGAAATTGTGAGGTACAGCAGGATGGAACCAAGAGGAGTGGCTTGGCAGAACTCCAAGTGTGCTTAAGCTTCAAGGCTGGGTGGACTAAGGGGGCAAGCCTAGGGGGGAAGAGGCTGAGGGTAATTTCTTAAGCCATGAGTCAGGCATGGAACCTGATCCTATTGTCAAGATTGAGCCAGTTGGTGGTATTGTAAAGGGAGGATGAATGGGTGAGATGATCACATCCCAATATGAGGTGACATGCTAATTTATTTAGGGGGAGACAGAGTCTATACAGGGCAGAGGTGCTTGCAGCGCTATAGATAAGTATGCCATAGTCGAGCAGGGAGAGGACAGAGGAGGAGATGGCAAGCCTAAGTGTGTCTGAGGTAAGGCAGTGCTTGAAGCGATACAATAACCCCAGCCTAACACTGAGGGCTTTAGACAGGAGATGGATATGTTGGAGGAAATTGAGCACAGGGTCTAGTGTGATGCCCAGGTATTTGAAGGAGTCACTTGCTCCAAGGGGGTCCGATTGGCAGTTAGAATTTGGGGGCAGTGCAACTTCTGGGTGTTGAGTGGATGAGAGAAAAGCATAAATTTGGTCTTCTTATAGTTGAGAATAAGGCACAGTGCAGAGAACCAGTTTCAGCACAGCTAAAGGTGGATTGAAGGGAAAGATGGAGTTGAGAGGGGTCAGGGTCGGAGGAGAGTAGGACAGCATCGTCCATGTACAGTATCAGGTTTCCAGGGCAGGCCATGGGGAGGGAGTTAAGGAAGAGACTGAAAAGTAGAGGTCCTAGTATGGACCCCTGTGGGACACCTGAGAGGACAAGCAGCCTATTGGATAAGGTATTACCAGTTTTGACCTGCTAGAAGTGGTTAGAGAGGTAGTCAGAGAACCAACCAAGGGCGTCCTGAGAGAAACCAATGCTGGACAGGGTAGTTAACAGGAGGGAGTGGTTGATGGTGTCAAATGCCTTAGCGAGGTCAATGAAAACAGCACCAGTGATATGACCCCTGTCCAGGGTGGAGTGCATGTGTGTGGTAAACTGGAGAAGGGCGGTGGTACTACTGTGACCTTTCCAAAAGTCATGCTGTTACTTGCAGAGTAGGTTGTATTTGTTGAGATGGTCAGTGAGCTGATCAGAGACAATCCACTCTAGGGCCTTGGAAAGGGGAGGAAGAATGGAGCTGGGACCGTAGTTACTGATGATGGAAAGGTCACCACTTTTAAATATGGAGTGATGGAGGATGATTTCCACCTAGAGGGAAATATAGCCTGACATAATGAGTGGTTCAGTATATGGGTGAGGGGGTAGAGAACCTCATGCAGTGTGAGCCACAGGAGTTTCAAGTCTAGGGAGTCACTACTGTAATTGAAGTGACTTAGGGCCTTTTTAAGGCATGGCTCAGCAGACTTGGGTGTAATAAGGCATAAGTGAAAGGGGGGGCTTTTGGGGGAGGGGTAACTGGCTGAAGGAGGGTCAAAGAAATTGGGGGAAGAACGTGGTCAAGGTTTGTGAAGGCATTATTGAAAGCAGCGGCTATACAGGTGGGATCAGATGTCATGCACCCATCAACCATAATCTAGTTAGAGACCGGGTCAGGGACTTTTCCACAGATATCCTTAATATTGTTCCAGAATTTGCATCTCAAGCCCTAGGTAGAGGTTAAGTTGGATTTATAATTCTCAGCTTTTACTTTGCATAGGGCCCATATGCAATTGTTCTGGGCCTCTCTGTACCTTTGTCTATCGGCAGGCAGGCCATTCTCATTGAAGAGGTGCCACAGAGAATCACTAGTCCTCATAACGGCCATCATGTGGTCCGAAATCCAAGGCACCAGGTTGCCTTTGACCATCCTTTTGGTAAGTGGGGCAAATTTGTCACATGCGGTGTTGAAAGAGAGGATGAAGAGGTCAAGGGCCCTATCAGGGTCCAGGGTGTTCATTATGAAGGACCAATCCGTATAACTGAGGTGTGATTTAAGAAGGGCAAGTTTTTCCATGGCCCAGTTTGCATTGCAAGGTATTTTTGGTAGGAGATCTGGGTGCTTTGCCGGTCCAGGAGCAGAGAACAGGGGAGTAGTCACTAAGAGCATTTGGGAGAATGGTTGTACTTATAATTTTGTGGGGGCGATTGGTGAACACAAGGTCCAGCAGGGAGGAAGACCCCATAAGCTGGTTAAGGTTGGTGGGGGAAGTGACTAATTGAGTTAGGTCTTGGGCAGCAGCAGCATCAACTAGTGGCTCAGTGGCCTTATCTAACCAATTAATACTGAAGTCCCCGAGTGTGACTTTTTCAGTACTGGACAGGAGGGTGGACAGGTAGGACAGTACTGAGTGAAAGGCCACATTCTGGTCCCTGGTAGGAATGTATACAGTTGTAATAAGAAGGGGAGGTTGGGAGCATCCCAAAGTGAGCTTAAGAGTAAGGACCTGGGGTCCTGGAGCCAGCTGAAGGATGGGGAGCGACTGCACGCTTAGCGTGTCCGTGGTGTAAATGGCGCAGCCTCCCCCACGCATACCCATCCAATCTGCAAGGTATACGTTATAAACAGAGAGTGTTACTGTCGAGCCAGGAACCCGAGGGGAAAGCCAGGTTTCATCCATGGCTATAACATCAGGCTGATGTTGCTGTACCAAACCCTGGAATGAGTCTCACTTTTTTAATAGACTGCATACATTATTGTTGCTGTTACTACCTCCCCCCATTCTGTACTCTTCCCCTCGGTTTTTGTTTCCTAGGTGCATTATTTTGCACTTCTTTGCATTGAATCTAAGCTGCCATACTACTGACCAATCCTCCAACCTTACCAAGTCCCTTTTCATCCTTTCCACCCCCCCCTTGTGTATCAACCCTGTTGCAGATCTTTGTGTCATCTGCAAAGAGGCATACTTTTCCTTCCAGTCCCTCTGCAATGTCACTTATAAAGACATTAAAAAGGACTGGACCCAGTACTGAACCATGTGGTATCCCACTAGAAACCCCCCCCCCTTTCTTCAGAGTGGACTCCGTTTACTATTACCCTCTGTCTCCTGTTGTTCCATCAATGCTTTACCCAGGCTACCACCCTGGGACCCACTCCCAGGCTGGCTAATTAGTTTATTAATCTTTTGTATGGGACTGTGTCAAATGCCTTGCTAACGTCTAGGCAGGCTATGTCCACAGCCCCTCCCTGGTCTACTACTTTGGTCACCCAGTCAAAGAAATCAATTAGAGTCATCTGACAAGACCTTCCCACTGTGAATCCATGCTGCCTTGGGTCCTGTGCCCCACTGGCCTCTAGGTACTCAACAATTCTTTCCTTCAGAAGTGATTCCATCATTTTCCCTACCACAGAGGTCAAACTGACAGGTCTGTAGTTTCCTGTCTCTGTCTTGCTCCCACTTTTGTGAAGGGGAATCACATCCACCCTTCTCCAGCCTTCAGGTACCACACCATCTTCACATTATTTGTTAAAAATGGTAGTCAGTGGTGTTCTTAGTTCTTCCCTTATTTCTTTTAGAATTCTGTGGGGAACCTGTCAGGCCCCATTGCTTTGTACACCTTCAGTTTTAGGAGTTCTTTGGGAACCCTTTGTTCTGTGTAAGGACTGGGACTGACCCCCCCATCCAGAGTGCTTCTGTTAATTGGATTAGGTACCTCACCCTCCTCCTCTTTTGTGAATACTGAGCAGAAGTATTCATTCAGTATCCCTGCTTTTTCACTGTCCCTCTCTGCCCACCCACTGTCCATTCCATTCAGCCTCACTATCCCTCCCTTTGTCTTTCTATGCTCCCTAATATACCTGTAAAAGGCTGTATCCCCCTTCTTAACCTAGTTGGCTATCTTTTCCTCATTTTTTGGCCTTTGCTATTCTAACTGCCTTCCCTGCTTCCTTCTGCCTTAACTGGTACAGTAATCAGTACTACTCCTTCTGTGTTTCCTTATACTTCCTAAATGCTATCTTTTTCTCTCTAACCTTCCACACCACCTCTTTTGAGAACCATAGTGGCTTTTTCTTTAATTTGGGTTTGTTTTATTATTTTTGTTTTCTGGTAGACACAGTACAACTTCACTGAATTGTTTATAAATATTTTCTGTTTGCTGGGTAGTTTTTCAGTCTTTTTACGGGACTGTCTGTGTTGTACTGTACTGAACAGTTAAAGTTTATGTGCCTGACCTTAATCTGTGTGCATGCTGTCGATTGATATGCATTTTATTGTGGCACTGCAATAGCAGTACTCTGAATTTCTAAGCCTGTCTGCAATTTATTTCCCTGCTTCTGTATAGCTAAGTATTGCATCTCTCTCCCCCCCCACATCAAAACAAGGTATTGTTTTTTGACTGTCTGCTTTTTGAAGCTTGGTTAAGGATTCAAGACCAGATATTGTGTTGTGCCTGTGCAGCTGCATTTAGTGTTTTGCTTCCCAGTCACCCAAAAGTGCCAAAATATCAAGTTGTTGTAAATTGTCTGTGTCATCTGAAAAAATGCCCACAAAGAGATGGTCAGACAAAGCAGTTTCTAGCTGTTGTGCTGCTGCCAAGAAGACTATTAGCAGTAAAAGTTGTGAAGATGAGACAGGTTCATCAGGGGCTACCAACAGTAGTAGTGTTAAAAGTGGCCATGGTACTGTGCAGCAGAAGGGAAAGGTAGTAGTTGATGCAAATAAAGGGATCTGTGTGACTATGTTTTCCACAGTGAAATCAGTCACTTCAATGATGGTTGGAGAAGGTGTTGTCCTGCTGTTAGTAAAGTGAGGGCATACTTGTGAACAACATGAGTACTGATACAAGTTCAGCCCTGTTAAACTTATCATGTAGGAAAAATGTTGTTGAATCTGCAGACTTGAGTGCAGTTGATGTCCCACTACCTACAATACTTGAACATGATTCTGATTATGATGATGACTCACAGTCTCAGGTTTCCACTTATGTTGAGGATAGGCCATCCAAACATTCAGACACTGATGAGAAAAAGTGTGGCTGATAATATTGAGGCTGCTGTTGGACTCAGAATATCTCCACAGGAGGACAGCCTCCAAAGTGAATTAGTGGATGATGATTATGATGATGATGCTAGCAACCTCATTTGGGAACCAGAAAAAAGAAAGTCAAGATGGCTGTTTTTAAATATTGTTAGTCAATCGCCCCCTCATCAAAGTTCTGCTGTAGCTGTGTCTGTTGATGATGATCCTGAATTAATAGTCATAAATTGTGATGTTCAGTCAAAGTCCAATTGTGCACAACAGCAGAAATCATGCATCACACCCCCCATTTTATTGCCACCAAAAGTGCAGTTACATATGCAGCAACAGTATCAGCAGTGACATGTGAAGAATTTTTGCATCCAAATCCCTAGTTTGGGATTTTTTTGTACAAGATGGCAACAATGAAACAGTGGCAATCTGCCAGCTTTGCCAAGTGCATGTGAAGCATAGTAAAAAGGGTAGCCATTTGGGCACTGGGGGGCCAGCATACTCATCTGAAGAGCAGGCACAAGGCACTGTGAATGTGGCACCAGAGGGGAGCTAATGCCATAGCTGGGTGTTCACCCTCAGACACATTAGTGAGCATGGCATCCCCTTCCATCAGTGTAAGTAGCCATGTTGGTAAAAGTGGTGAAATAACCCAGGAGGATTACTACAGGCATGAGGAGGAGGAGGATGATTTGTAATGTTCAAGCAGTGGTCAGAGTAGCAGAGGCAGTCCATGCAGTAATTCTACTTCATCAACCCCAGTGCTTAAAACAAGGAAAATAACTGTATATATTTGCTTGTCACCTGTGCTCCCACCACACACATCCAAGGTACCCCATCCATGTCAATTAGTAGAGTAGAACCATTTGGCAAGCCATGTGTAAAGCAATGAACAATGCAGCCCACACTGCACAGCCTTTTTGCGTGCAACACTAAATATCCACCCAATCATGCAGATGCACATGAACTCAATGCTGCCATAGTGAAAATGCTGGCACTAAACCTTTTGCCATTTTCCTTTGTGGAGAATGCGGGTTTCTGGCACTTTGTGGCATGCGCATGTCCTAAATGGAAGGTCCTGTCCTTGACATACTTTTCCACCCGTGCTGTCCCTGAGTTATACTGGACAGTGACAAAGTCTGTAAGACATGCCCTTTAACATTCCACATCACCTTACATTCACTTAAAGATGGAGTCTATTCAAAAGTACTACATTGCAGATTTAGAATCAGCCTACCCCTAGTAAATCTCACATTGGGCACAGCTACCTGAGGTTGCCTGTGATGGTGGGATGGGAAAGCAGTGTAATAAGTCAGACTTTGGTGGTGGTAGCAACCTTCATGGCATTAGACAGCATGCCATGCTTGCAATACATAGTGTAGCAGGGTCACATACAGGTGAACACATGCTAGATTTTTCTACTGACAAAAACTGGTGAGTGGCTGCACCCCCTGTCACTAATAGTTGGCTTCATAGCAAGTGATAATGGATCAAACATTGTGAAATGTATCAGCAATGGAGGCTTTGTGCAGGTTCCCTGCATGGCACACTATTTAAATCTGGTGGTAAAGGAGTTTCTGCAGTACCATGAAATTAAGCAAATGCTGACTGTTGTAAGCTTCATTTGTGCCCACTTCGCACTTTAAACACTGACTTCCCACCTAATTAACTACATCCCTGAACCATGTGATCTGCAGACCTGTAGAGACAGTCAGGCATGTGATTAGTTGCCTGTCTTTTAATGACTTTGCCTTATTAAACTGTAACTCAAAGTGGACAATATGAAGTAAGATGAATTTCAAGTGTTTAATGGACAATTTGCATAGTGCTATGCAAATTCAAA
Organism: Neoceratodus forsteri; assembly: GCA_016271365.2. Taxonomy (NCBI): domain Eukaryota; kingdom Metazoa; phylum Chordata; order Ceratodontiformes; family Ceratodontidae; genus Neoceratodus; species Neoceratodus forsteri. Next base: position 390,715,077 of record CM057452.1, read on the forward strand.
GTAAACCACTTCGGGTTCACTTTGCCTGCAAATTAAAACTTCGCTGCATCTCTACTCACAGACAAACACAATGGCTCACTTTAAATTATCTTTTTATGGGCTTTCAGACATTAAGAAATCCAATAGGTGACAGTTCCCCTTTAAAGATATTTATGTATATGCACTGGTGTTGTTGTTCCAGGCGGTGACAGATTGCTGTCATCTGGGTCTGTGGGCCTTGGGGGGGGGATCTTTTGCCACTTGCCCATTTCATCCCTGTGTGGGGCTGTGGGCCATAGGTAATAGTGGTCTGTCTGGTCCTGCACCTGTGGGATCATGTGCAATGGGAGTTCTGTGCTGCAACATCGGTGCCTGTCCTGCATGCCTGTAGATTATGGCAGCCCCCCACAGGGCATAGTGCTGCACATGCTGCTCCACATCTCAGGGTGACATACTGTAGTGTGTATTCACATTGCACCTTTGCAGGTATGCATCCATGCCCCAAGACACATGCGCAGTGTTACCAACATGTACAGATGTGGCAGCCAGGATGCAATGCAGAAATGCAGCAGAATATCAGAGAATGCTGCAGTTTACTGCAGGGGCCATTGTAAGTCAATGGCAATTAAGCCCTTTTGTCATGCAGGATTTTGTGACATGTCATTACTGCAAGTTATTGTGTTTCGTCATGGCTGACTCCACTGTAGCTATGTGTGATCTGTTCATTCGACACTGCATGCCACTTGGCTGTAGGGTGCACTTGTATACCCTTAGGTGCACGTGTTCCATTGAAATCTGGTGTTTGTGCCTATTTGGGGTGTTGGGCAACTAAATCCTGTGATATTATAGCCTGAGAACTGAAAGGAAACTTGGAAACACTTAGGTAGAGTGTATCAGTGAGTGACCTTTGACCCTGCATAGCGAGGGACAGAAGATTTAAGCTGCTACTGCTTCCCCATAGTTAGAGTTGCCCATTTGTGCATTCTGGTACCTTCAATCTGCCTTTTTTAAAAGCAGATTACCTGCATAGCTGCATCATTTTTAGAGTTTTAATCTACGATCAGACCTGGCACTAAAAACATACTAGCTAGGTATAAAAACTGTTACCTGTTTTCGTGAGAACCTGTGCAGTCTGTTTTAGCTGCAATAAAATTTGGTCTCATGCAATCCTAGCCAATTTGCATTCTGCTTCTGTTATGTGTGCTCTGTGTTTTGCCTTGGATAAAAACATTTCTGACATGGTAACTCACAGTTACTACATTGATAAGGTGAATCAGACATCCACCCAGTTACAGAAGAAAGCTATGACATTAATCATTACTTAAATGGTAAAACCACCCACATTATATATGTGAGTTGGTGTGATTGTAACATGTTATGTGGGGAGGACACAAAAACAACTAAAATGTCAAATCCAGGAGCATGAGAGGGTGATTTGCACAGGAGAGCCTCAGAATGCATTGGGGTTACATTTTAGCAAGAACTTCAAATGTAGGCCATTGGAACGTATTAAAAATGGGGGGGGGGGGACTTATATAGAGACCTTGGCTCTGAAGGAATTGGAATGGGATGTTCAAATTATCCTCACTAGCACAATCTGAGTTGAATGAGATTTTTGACCTGAGACCTTTTCTTTAAGAGGCAAAGTAACTGCTGACTGCTTCCTATAGATTGTAATCATTTAAGGTTAGATTTTCCAGCACTGGCTTTTCTTGGTAGTCTATATTTTATATATGTTTAATCAGATCTATAATTGAACTCATTAATGATAAGTGGACATTTCTGATATTATTTATGGGAATACACTGTCTTCATCAGTAGCATGGTCAACTTAGGACTATAACATGAAGCATTCGGCATATTTTTTAGTCCTCCCCCACCCCTTTTCCTTTGCTGTGGTTTAGTGGACACATGCTGGAAACCATTTTTTATTTATAGTGTGAATACATTTACAATTTTAGTTTCATGGGCATGTTGTGTTCCTATATATATACTTAGTTTTCATGGTCATTTTATAGTGGATAGTCTGCATTGGATCCCCCTGTAGTTAAACATATGGGCCCAGATATTCAAACTGCACCCAAAAAGTGCGCAACAGCAGGAGCAAGTGCAAGTCCACTGCGCCCATGTGCAAAAAGCGCGATATTCAAAAACTGCGCAGGTCAAGATGTGCCTGCAGCACACGACTGAATATCATGCCACCTACACCATAGCGCAATCAGGGATGTGCAGTTGCACAGTCCAGATGTATCATAGCGCAGCCAGTGATGCTCAGTGGAGCAGTTCAGATGTACCATAGCGGAACCAGGGATGATCAGTGGAGCAGGGCAGCAGTGCAACAGCACAACCAGGGATGCACAGGGACAGGATGCAGGGGTCCACCACCCATACCACAGATGGGCAGATGAGCACACAGCAGAACAGACATTGCCTCCCCCCACACCCCATGCACTGCACAACCGGTGGAGAGCTGGAATAACTACCAGCCCATGGATACCAGCAACAAACCCACTGCTGGGGCATGGTGCCCCAGCACACCCCCTGGCAAGCTGTGACCGGCACACAAGGAGGGCATACCACCCCGTGCCACACCATCCCACCAATGTAGAGCACACCCTGCACCATGATTCCCAGTCACCCTGCCCAGGAGCAGTGTCCACCAGTGCAGGACACCCCATGCATGCCACCACCCCCACTGTGACAATGCAACCCTGTGCACCACAGAACCATGCAAGACAGCCCCACCACGAGCACCCATCAGTGGGTGGTAGCACACAGCAATGTAATGATTGCAAACACAGTGACACCACACACATCTCCCCCTGAGGTACAGCTGAGAGACCGACCATATGTCGGCACATGAGGTACTCCACACATGACAGGGCATGCCCCAGACCCTACCACCAGTGGTACAGCACCCTGCATACCCTCACAAGGAGACACTCTGACACAGCGCTGGCCACAACAGCCAGCGCAGATGCCCACAGTGGTGCATGGAAGCATGCACCACACAGGATGCAACACAATGCATGGACAAACACCCACCCATATCAAGGGCACACCAACACAGGGACACAGAAGCAGAAACCTAAGCCCCCCAGCGTGCGACCAGAAATAATGTACACATGGCCAGCACCCCTCCATGGCACAGGAATGCCAGCCACCCTGCGCAGGCACCATGGAGCTGTACACCACCAGCATGCACCTGGAGCACAAGTGACAGACAGTGGCGCACATCCCCTGTGACACACACAAGCGACAACATGGAGGTGGGACAACAACAGCAGAGGCCACAGTGTTACCCGAGGCAGGCATGCACCACACCAGTGACAGGAGGCAACCCGGCATTGTGCAGGGTACAGTAGCTGTCCAGCATGGACAGCCACCACAGGCATGCCAGCAGACCGTGCAGGTCACAGACATGCAAGGGTGTCAGCTGCACAGGCCATGAATGGTCTGACAGGTGTGCCATGGACACAGAGCATGCGTCGTGGACCACTGCACACAGTCACCCAGTGCACAGGGAACAACACACACACCACAGACAGTGACTGATAGCCACTCCCATACCATACTCACTTCCCCACAGACACATACACACGCACATGACTGCACCACCCATGACGCCATGCACACCACTGCAGCTGAGCACCTATAGCCCGCTGCAAATCAGAGACCACCACAGCAGGCATATCAAAGGAAATGTATTTAAAAATAGCAAAAAAACTATATACAACTATTTACAAAGGTTTGGGGGGAGGGCCACAAACAAGGTGGGGGTGGGTAAGGGGCAGGGTGAACAAACAGTAGAGGGAAGGATGGGTGTAAGGGTGTGTCCAGGGGGTAGGGGAAATCAGGGGAATCGCTAAGCTCAGTGGGAACCCCCTTCCCACTCTGGCTTCTCCTCCCACCATGACGCCGTCTGACACCCAGCCTGTCGATCCATTCTAGTATCTCCAGTGATGCCCTGGCAACCTGGAGGATCTCCCGCAGCGCCACTCTGATGTTGTGCAGCTGCTGTCCACCCAGAACAAGGGAGCAGAGTCAATAGGTGTGAATGCACAGCCCCATGCAGCCCACCCACTGTGCATGGCATACGGCCATGGGACATGCCTCTGTGATGGTGTGTGACCACCCACAGTGATCACGTCCACAAGACCTGCCCACCCAGGTGCACACAGCCATGTGGACTGCTGCACACACTCACCAGCCAAGTCCTGCACAGCACCACTGTGGCAGTTCAGTGACATGGCTATGCAGTGTGAAGGCAGTGGCACAGCCATGTACCTGGTGCACTCATGGACCACCATTGACGCACTCCCAGACATGCAATGCCACTGGACAGTGCTGACTGCAACAAGTTGTGTGCATGGCAGTGGTGTCAATGGATGGTGGCTATGCCCCGCTGCCTGCCCTGTTACACAGCATGCAATAGTAATCATGGATGTTAAGCACTCACCATCATCAGGCTGGTCCCTGTGCCTGTCTTGTCCGGCCGCCCTCTCAGCCTGCTGTTCATCACAGCATAGCCTTTCCTCCCTCACCCGCCGGCACTCCTCTGGGTCTAGGGTGCAAACATGGAGAGAGGAACTTCAGTACAAACTGGTAGCAAAGTCCCCCCTTCCCCGTGTGTATGCAATCCCACACAGCCATACCCATCCTCCCCCCAACCCGATACCACCACAGCCAACACTGGAAGGCCCCTCCATGTGCTGGACACTTGCCACCGTGATACCCATATGGACATTAACAGATTATGGATGGGGCACCTACCTGGCCCATACCCCTCCTGGCACATGCCCACAGGTGGGCAAGCCTTTCTGGGTCCTGGCACTGAAGGTCACCATAGCAGTGCATGCACTGCTTTGCGGTCCTTTCCATGCCTGTGGCTTCCTCCAGGGCCACTGCCACCTCCACCTCCTTCCACACCACACTCCTGGCCCTGTCCAGGGGTGCCTCCCCAAATTGGGCAGCAGCATGGGGCTCCACTAACTGGACCAGACTGGCCAGTTCCAGTTGGCTCCAGATGGGCGCCCATCTCCGTGCCATCCTGTACTGTTTTGGTGTCAAAATGGCACTCTGTAGCGCATGTTTGCCACGTGCAGATACTGCGCAGTACTGTGCTGTCATTCCCCATCTCACTGTCACCGAACAGCATGATAGAGGTGCACCCATGCAGATGCATGGTGCCTAGGGGGCAAAGGTCAGCACAGGGTCAGGGTTCTCTTACGCACAGACTGCCACAGCATGATTGGTACTAACTGCATGTAGCGCCATAGGGCACCTGTGTGCCACTTCCTGTAGTGGCCTACCATGCTGTGGCCCCAGTGTGCCTATGATGCCCCAGTGCCAGAGCGTCATACATGTGAACAGTGCAGTAGCGCCACTGGCACAATGGTGGCCATGCCCTGCATTGCCTCTTGTGCACAGCACATCAGCAGCGTGGCAGATGTCAGTGTCAGCACCCCAGGCATGAGCCGTTCGGTGTCCACTGCGCATGTCACAGAAATGCGCCCTTGCCTGAGCACGTTCAACACAATTGCGCAAAGCACAACAGCGCGATATTCAGCCGGCATATGCAAATCAGCTAATCAGCCATTCAATGGTGCAGATATCGCATAAGCATCCACTTAAAATTGTGCCTCACATCATTTGCATGAGTTGCACTATAAAAATGCGACATTGGGCTGCAGTGGCCATAGTGTGTTATTGCAGTTTATTGTGGTGAGTTGCATGCTGTTTGGGAGTGTGGACTGTGGTGTGTGGAACATGCATGGGACTGCACAGTCACAGGTAACACCTGTCATTCCCACAGGATAACGAATGAGTGATCGTGAGGTGGAGGAAGAGGAACAGAGATGTGGGAGGAAGAGGAGGCCTAACTTCACCAAGGCAGAAACAGATGCCCTGTTTGAGGCCTACCTTGACCAGGAGCCGCTGCTCAGTAGACAGCGGGGAACTCCACAGGTTCGTGCTGCTGCATGGGAACAGGTGGCTCTTGCCATCAACCTGCATGGCAGCCACCAGCGGTCCATGCAGGAGTGCAAAAAGAAGATGGGCACAGACAGGCAGAGAATTAAGGACAAGGTGGCTGCCATCAGGGCAGCATGGGCAGTGACTGGTGGGGGACAGCCGGCCATGCAAGTCCTGACCCCACAAGAAGAGTGGGTTGCTAGCAGCATGCGGCATTGTGACATTGAGGGTGTTCCAGGTGGTGGATTCCAGATGGGTGGTAGCCTGTCACTGCATGGTAGGTCCTGGTCTGTCAATAGGGGGAGGAGAGACAGGGTAGGGCAGATACATTAATGCTACTGTATTCCCTTACAGCTCCTGAGCATCTACATGGGTCAGCGGTGGTGGGCTTGTCCACTGAGGGTGACACCATGGACATAGAGGAGGGCCCATCCACCTCCACAGGTGTCCGAGGGTCAGGGTGACAGTGGGCCCACCTGGCTGTCCAGACCGATGTTGGTGGAGCAGGTGTGGAGGAGGCCCTGCCTGTGTCCCATCATGCCAGTGTCCATGGATGCCATCATGCTGAGACTTGGGCTGGTGCCGGACCATCACTGATGATGATGGAGCTCACTTCATGGACAGTGATACGTGTGGGCCACAGGATGGCCACACAGCAGGTGACAGAACGGGCATGGCCATGGGTGGTGCCACCGTGGAGGCCTGCGTGACATCACAGTCCCAACCTGTGCCTGTCTGTACCAGTGGGGCAGCACTGGTGTGTGTCCAGGACAGTGGGACTGTTGCGGCTGCTGCAGTGGCACCGTTGAGCCCTGGACAGCGGCAGCTGGAGGGGTAGTGTCAGCAGTTGGCCAATGGCCATGGGGGTACTGTGTTGGGGTTGGCATCAGTGCACAGCCTGTGGACATGCCCAGACCTGGCACAGGTGTGCAGCACCCACCCTCAAGGGGTGCTGCCCATCAGGGCTGTGAACACCATGAGGGACAGCATGCCGATCAGGCAGATGACCTCTTAGAAGAGCACACCCGCATACTCCAAGAATCAGTAGATCAGCAGTTGCAGCTTGTGACAGCAGTGGATGCACTCAGTGCAGCTCTGCACCAAGCAGAGGAGCGGCGCAGCAGGGACACCGGTCTGCTCCTGGCAGGGATGGACCGGATGCAGGAGGATGTGACCAATGCCATTGACACAGACAATCACAGCTGCCACGGCCACAGTGGCCACACAGTTATTTGCCCATGCATCGCAGAGACTGTGCAGTGCAATGTCCACCTCCCATTCCCGGCGTCGTGCAACACCCTCCTTGTCGACACCGAGTTCAGCTGTGGGCATCCTGAGCATGCCTGGTGGAGGCATGTTCAATGTGCTGCAGACCCCTGCGCGAGCATGGTCGTGTTCACGCAGTGGAATAACTGGGGGACCATCAGTGCCACCCCATGAGGCCATTGATCAGCCTGTCACTGCTGGCCGGTCTCAGTGAGGCTGCCCATGCATCCATGGTGGCCGTGGCACTGTGGCACATGACTGACCTGTCTCCCACTACTGCTACTGTCTGATTCTGCCCCGAGTGCATTGTGTTGTTCAACGTGCAATGCACGGGTGGGGTACCCGGCCCTGCACACACACACGTTCCATCTGTACACCCTCCGGCTGTCCACTGTGGCATGTGCATGATGATGCCTGCGTTCAGCTGTCCACCACAGTGCAATGGTGCCCAGCGTCAGCACACACAATGACAGGCACTGGGCGTGGTTGCACTAATAGACGTGTGTGGCAAACAGCGGTTGGAGTTGACGTGCCTTCTACCCTTTGTGCATGTCTTGTGGGGTGTGGGTGTGTGTGTAAGAGTATGTGTGAGTGTGTGTGTGTGTGTGTGTGTGACCACGTGCCGTGTTAGACCTTGCCCATCCCTGTTGGTGTGTGCAGTTCCATGCTCGGCCAATTCCCTTAACGACATGCATGCCTGGGGTTTGTCCATGCGTATTTGTGGGTTGCGCCCTTGCCACTGGTGGTTGCGCATGGCCTCATGACTTACCTGGGTTGGTTGAAGTGCTCCTCTGTCGCCGTGTCGGTGCAGCTGTGCCATCCGGATCAGTTGGGGGTCCTTTCGATCAAGGGGTGGCTGCCCATCACCATCTTCATCAGCATCCTCATCATCCCCATCGCTGTCCCTCTCTTTGACCTGTATGGCTATCCCACAGTCATTGGTCATGTTGTGCAGGAATAGCCTGCAGGCCTTTGAGGGTCTGTACTGTAGGGCATCACCAGATGTGTCCAGGCAACGGAAACATGCCTTCAGCATCCCGAACACCCGCTCTGTGGCATTGCATGTGGTGGCATGTGCCTCATTGTAGCGTTGCTGTGATGGGGTCGCGGGCCACCGGTATGGTATGAGCAGCCAGGGACGGAGTGTGTATCCACTGTCACCTGTGTGTAGAGGGTGGACATTAGTTTGGTGATCAGCATCGCCCTGCCATGGGCCATCTAGGCCAGTACCCATGTTACCTCTGACTATGCCTCCCTGGCTCCAGTCTTTCAACTGATTTGCATACCACCCACTAGGTGGCCAGTGGGATGTCCCCACTCTCAAACCTGCACAGTGTGGACTGGTGCCAGATGAAGGCATCATGTGCTCCCCCAGGGTGCATGGCACAGGCATTGATTATGCGCCCCCTGGCATTGCACACCACCTGGCAGTTGATGCTTGCATACCCCTTCCGATTCATGTATCCAGCCCCTTCGGGGCCTGGAGACATGCGGATGGCCACATGGGTGCAGTCTATTGCCCCGAGCATGCCAGGCATCTGTGCTACCCTGTGGAACTGCTGTATGTTTGCTGTGCGCTCCACCGGTGTGCTGGGGAAATGGATGTGCTCCGCAGCATGTGGCAGCAGTGTGCTGAGGAATTGGGTGAGAAGGCGTGACGCAGCCAACTGGGTTATGCCTGTCATGTCCCTTGTTGGTCTCTGGAAGGTACCCATGGTGAGCAGGCACATGACAGCTGTCACTTTGGTCTCCACTGACAAAGCATGGCTCCATCGTGTGGGTGCCTGCATCACATCCCTGCACAGCTCACAGAGCTGCCTCAGGATCGCCCGGTTCAGGCGGTACCAGCCCACGATCTCAGTGTCAGTTTATAGCTCGAAGCTGGTGTGGGCTCGGTACTGTCTGTTGGGGGCATACCGCCAACGGGCTCTTCCACAGCCGCACCCCCCTGTTGCCTGCCTTCTCACGCCCCTCATGACTGCCTCCATCTGGATGGTGGCACTGGCCATGTCCCTGGCTTGGCTTGTGTCCCCCCCCCGGCAGCTGTTTTACTGTTCTCCTGCTGTCCTTGATGCTATGCCCCCTGCACCAGGAACACCTCCCTGTAGTGGCTGTACTGCCCACTGTTTGTGCCCTCAGTGCTGTCTGGCACTTCCAAATGTTGTCCTGTGCTGTGGCACAGGCTCCCCACACCTTCCTTGTTCCTGGAGATTCCAGATGCTCTGTCCTGCTCCTGCCCTGTCCTGCTCACAGTTTCTGTGTGCCTGTGTGGCTGCCTGCAGTTCAACAACATGTGGCTTCCCTGTAGTGTTCTTGCACCTCTCTCTTGTTCCTTTTTATTCTGGATAATTTCCGCTATCGTGCAACTTCCATTTGCTCCCTTATTGTGCATGGCACATGTTGTTAAATATCGCTCTGTGCCATTTATGCATGGATCCTCCCCCTTCAGTTAGGCATGCATTCACTACCATTGTGCTCTTGTGCATTGTGATTTTGGGGGCGCATCTGCCTCCCGCAGAATATCACAAAATGGCGCGTTTTGAGACTTGCGCCGGCACATCCCTGTTGTGCATGATGCAACCCTTTTGAATATCTGGGCCCAGTTATTAAAGACTTTATCCTAATCGGGACTATATGGTTTTAGCCCCTCTTTTGTTGATTTTGGCCTCCTGGGGAATCCTTTTACATAATTCTTAGCAGAACTTGGATGTAGTTTGTTCCCATACATTAAGTTAATTTTGATATTTATTCACCAACATACATTGTAATATTTTATTTTATTCACATTCATCCTTTTGTGTAACATATTTGTTTACTTTTTCCCTCCTTCCCCCTTTCCTTCCCTACCTTTTGTATTTTCCCTTCCCTTCACTTTATCCTTCCACATCCACTATTTAATAATTAATTTTTAGGCATGTGGCACTTAACTTTTACAATTGCAGTACTCCCAATTCCTATGGTACTGTCTAAAAATTCTTTGCAATCTAATTCAAGGTAAAGATTAAGAAACTTGGAGAGCCTCCTATCATGTATACACAGCAAAACTATTGAATGTGGATTTCTGGCAGCCAGTATAGAACAACAATAAATAAGTTGTTTGCAAGCTTTTTAACGTGAATTTAACCACTAATATGATAACTTTAACTACTGTATATAATTTACGTACTTTGGGGTCAGTGTATTAGCATAACACTAAAATTTGTTTGTATGATTTGCATGGGCTTTCTAGCTCCACATGACTACTTGTTTCTATGAATATGCATGCCTTCTTACATAAATGGGCACCTTAATGTAATAGTAATGCCCCCGATGAAGCCTTGGATAAGTGACTCTGCATGGGGTAGTCATTTTCCTGTGTTTTTATTGGTGTTACATTAAAAGATTTGCCCCTGCAGTTTGGTGTGCATGTGCGTGTATGTGTGTGTCTAATTTTCTGTTTCAGGGTGCTCCTGCTTATCTATGCAGTCTGGCAGCCCCCCAACCCTACAATGGTGCTATGGCCCATCACGCTAGCATAACAGCATGTTAGCCCCCTTCCCACACATGGGCAATTATGTACATCATAGTAACATGGCAGTCTATTATACCCACCCCCATCAGGGAACAATAGCACATTATATGAGTCTGGCCTACCTGCCAACAAACACCCCCATTCACAGGCACTCCAGCCCATCATACCAGACTGTTATCAACAACCACAACCATAATCAGAGCATTAAGATACATTTTACAAAGACTGGCAGCCCACATCCCCACAAGTGTACTCCTGACTAATGGCCTGCCCAGCTGCCCATCACAGAACCATGGCAGCCTGGAGGGCTCCACACCCACAAATAACAATATGGAGCTCAAGCACATCATGAAAGCAGTGCTGATAAAACCACAAAAGGGAGCTTCAGTACATAATGTAACCAATACAGTAAAGGCAGAAAGTTAATATACCTGTACAATAAAAAACACACTAACCAGTCATTGTTGCTGCAATAAAGAGCAACAGAGGAATCATTAGACTCATCTGAACCAGTGCTTGACTCCAAGCCTCTGTCTGGCTGCAGGGGACCAAGAGCACAAGGATCTTGATAAAAATGGATCCTCTTCCAGATTGTTGTACTCTCTATCATTGAGAGTGTCTTCCACACTGAACATCATTGTTGCTCAGATACCAGAAGAGACTTGACGTTCGGCAGATGACATCACTTCTGATCAACACTGCAGAATGACTCGTTTGGAGGGTGGTACCAAGATTGTTTACACTGCAAAAATAAAAATTGGAGTAACTACTAGAAAGTGTCAAATTTCAACAAAAAAAACACAGTCGGTGTTATTTAAAATTGCAACTCATGCACAGACAAACACTGCTAAACACTGGAACCCCTCTTTGACTAGATGTCCCAGTTTGAACTACAGTATTCTCTGGCAGGTCTAAATGTTTTAAATTCATTTGGGATTCATTACAATGAATGAAAGTTTATTTACAACTGTTGTTCTCTCTTTGCTATAAGTTGTAACATGTTTTTTTAAATATTTCACATTATGTATTCACAAGTATTGCACAGCAGTGTAGCACTTTAAAGACTGAGTCTGGCCAAAATGCCTAGCATCAGTAAATTCAGAACTAGGCGCAGCATATCCTCAGTCAGCCTCATGCCAAAAAATGAGATCTCAGATGCACTTAGTTTAAAGGTTATATGCCATTTTGTAACCCTATTTACACTGTCTGTTCAAAAAAGCCCATTTTAGTGAAGAGCTACCAGTGATGTCATAAGCAGACTTAACAGCATAGTCCTCCTTGTAAGCAACCTTATAGGACTTATTTCACATGTGTTACATAAAACTGCAGTTGTAGTAAACAATTGAAAAAGGAAAGCTGACACTGGCAGGATTACAGGGCATACAGTTCTGGAATGTGCAGATGGAACATACTTAAGAATGTGATCAAGGTTGACATGCAGCAGCAAACATGGCTTTAGAATGCCATGGTTGTATGCCATTTTTGCGGCAGCATGGTGATGTCACCATGCTAACGTATTGCTGTGAGTAGGGGACTGAGGACTATTTAACAGGACAGTGAGAGTGTGGTCTTCCATTTAGTAATTTGGATGGCTGCTCAACTCATATTACTCCACTGTTCTCTCCATTTACAGGTTTTTAAATGATTGATTAGCAGTTTTTTTTTTCTTGGGACAATACTAACTGTACAGAAAGCATTTATACAGGTTTTCTAGAAGTGTTATGTTTGTTAAACACAGTGAGGTAAGTGTTATGCATTTTCACAATTGTTTAGAACTTTTATGAACAAAACGCTAATCAATTTCTAGAGTTAAATAAAACCCCAATTTACCAATGTGGTGTGTGTGTGTGTGTGTGTGTCTGTGTGTGCAACCCTGCCTGGAGAATATAGCACTGCTTCTAGAGCTCCTTAAATAATTGTGCATGTTAAAAGAGCTTAAGGCAGTAATGGCTATAGTTTCCATTGAAACACATTCATCAATTTAAGGGCATGTAAGATAAATAGCATGAGAACAGCTAACTTCCATAAACAATGAAAATATATTTTTTTCAAGTGGCACTTCTTTTCCTGCACTCTAGTACTGCATTCCATTGTGCAGTGACATTTCAGTCTTTTCTTCAGCTTGATTCATCATTACAAGATGTTGCCTTTAAAGCGTCTTCTCCTTAATATGTATAGCCTCGAGGAAAGGAGAGAGAGGAGGGACATGATAGAAACTTTCAAGTACCTCAAGGGAATCAACAAAGTCCAAGAGGGTAGCATATTTCAAAAAAAGAGGTGTGCAAGAACAAGGAGGCACAATTTGAAGATGGGGGGTGGCTCAGAGGTAATTTAAGTATTTTTTTCACAGAAGGGTTGTGGATGCATGGAGCAGCCTTCCGAGGAGAGTTGTGGAGTCAAAACAGTGGTGGAATTCAAGCATGCATGGGACAGTCATAAGAGCGAATTCTAGGGGTGGGGTAGGGAAGAAGTAGGCTGCTGGTTAACTAGGATCTGCAGCTTATCCATTAGGTAGGGAAATGGGCAGACTGGGTGGGCCAAGCAGTCCTTATCTGCCATCAAATTCTATGTTTCTATGATTCTATGTATGTGCTTATAATTTTTTTAATGCTGCACAATTTCTTGATTCTGTGGTATATGTGTTGATTGCCTACAAAATGTGTCTTTAAAACAAAGATATTTATATATTTTTTTTAGTTAATGAAGATGTATACCTTTTCTGGTGTTTTATTGGTTTCAGCTCCCACTGTTCTCAGATTACTTTGCAACACATGATTATCCTGGTCATTAATCTTCAGCCTTCTTGTGTGCTTTTAAATACATAGAAGTTGACATTTTATTGTCTTATTCAGACCCATAAAGGCATTGTGTTTTTGCAAAGTTTTATTCAAATTCCTGAATCTTTCATTTAATTTGCTGTCCAATGTCCACCTCCATATTTACATTTTTTATTTCTATTTGATCAAACTTCACAGCATGTAAGGCTAGCAACAGTGGTAGCTCTAGCTTCTATTTGTTACCAGGGTACTGGCTGAGCACTGCAATTGGAAGCCAGGGCACCTATTGAAAATGGAATGGAAAGCATATGTGCATATTCATGCATGGCTGCTTCTTGGAGTATTTGAACTAATGATGAATGTTATGTTTCTGAAATAAAAATGCAAATTCCATTTTATTTTTTACAGAGGATGGTCTTGCTTCTCCTGCTTTAGGGGTGGGGGTAGGGATAGCCCAGCTTCTCTTGGCTTGGGATGGATGGCTCTGCTTCTCCTCACTTAGGGAGAGAGGGAATGGTCCTGCCCCCTGCTTTTCCTAGCAGGAGAAGCAGGACCACCTGACCCAGAAGATAGGGCCACCTCCCCAGCCAGGAAAAGCAGAGCCACCCCAAGCCAGGAGAAGCAGGGAGGTACCGTTCCCCCAAGACAAAAGAAGCAGGGTCATCCTCACCCCCCCAAGACAGGAGAAGTAGAGCCTCCTCCCCCACCAGGAAAAGTAAATCTATTCCCCCAGCAGCAGTAGAAGAAAGGCCATCCCCATACCCGAACAAGAAGAAACAGCGATTCCACCGCTTTCCAGCAGGTATCCACTTCCCAAAATGGTCCTCAATGGATTGGTCACCCACATTGGCAGGGCCAGGAGATAGAGGGCCATGCATTCTTTCCTTAGAGTCTCTTCCCTCCCCTCCCCACAGTACTGACACATTTTAAAATAAATCAGTCACTTACCTTAATGAAAAGGCACAAGCAGTTAGAACCCTGTCTCTCTGATTCTGCAGGCAGTTTCTTTCTTGGCTGTTTTTGTTGCTGGCAGGACTTTTACTTGAGGATCTGACTCTGTGCTACAGCTACTGGCTGGGCAGGGTGGCTAGCTGGTGCTGTTGTCTCCCATTACTGACCAGACTGTGCTCTAGTTTTTTTATGAAGAAAGCACAACGTAGTACAGCTCTTTTAAGGTTAGCTATACTGCTGGGTTGGTGGGGGAACTTCTGTGCTGTAGCTAGCGAGCAATGCTAATGCGATTCTGGTTTGGTGGGCATGGCTGGCTGGCGGGGTGGCTCCTGATTCAGGCAGCTAGGCAGTCACCAGAAGTCAAACTGCAGTGCCACTCCCTACCCCCAACACTGGGTTCCCAATTATGGGGGTGGATTGTAAACTAAAATGAAAGCAAGTAGCCACTTGCTGCTCAACCCTGTTGCCACTAAACTTCTCCAATTCTGACACTAGGTGCCCAAACCTCGACTCAGACAGTAAATGAAAAAAAGCAAGCAATCAATGACAACCAAACCCCAGTGCTGCCAACTCTCCATTCTAACACTAGGTTTTCAGCCCCCAGGTCCAACAGTCAATGAAAAAAGTAAGTAGACAATGGGAGCCCATCTCCAGTGATGTTTTAGAAAGAAATGTTAGTTGTTTTCTGCATTAATCTATTGCAGCATTGCTTCCTGCTATTCATTTTACTATTGCACATTTATGTACTTGCCACTTGTACATTAAATAAAAAGCAATGTTGTTCCATAGTCAGCAATAAAACTTTAACCCACTTAAAAGAAAAGCATATGCCAATTCATAGGATGCATACTAAAAACCTAAAAAGTGCAGTAATGCAATGAATATTGAGGAGCAATGCTATACCAGATTGGGGCAAAAACAACTAATGTTTCACTCCAGAAGCAGAGCTTTATCAGATTTAGTAACTTAATGCAGAAATGCCCTTACATTATCTGGCACTAGGTCTGAATAGCACATGTATGAACAGCGCTATCAATAACTGCACCTTCCATACAGCGCTATGCAGAACAGTGGCAGGAACAAATGCCACAAGTAAAGGCAATGCCACTGGTAGCAATCACAAAGCACACTGACAACTGCTACCAGTCCAAACACTTATTTTAGTGAGGGCTTTGCCCCCTCCACACCCACTTAACTAAAATATTCAACTCCAAGTTGGAACTGGATTACGGGAGAAAAACAACATTTTGAATGCCAGGATTAGAACACTGATTTTCTCCACCATTGTGGCCAAGCTGCTCCATGTCTCAGTCCTTTCTGCCACAGGAGCAGCTCATCCAAAATTTTCAGATGTATTTTGGATGAGACATTAAACTGATGTTCCATCTGCCTGTTCTGGTAGTAATTCAGGTGGATGGGAAAGATCCCATGGCACTTCTCAAAAAGAGTAGGGGTATTTTATTGCAAAAAATTCAATACAGTGTATACAAAATAGAATACAAAGAAAAATCAAAAGGAAATCAGTAATACACACTAGGAAAATCCCACAGAAATCATTTACCATGCAGAAAAACTAAACAAAAAAGAAATAAACCCCAGCAGTATAATCAAAGAACCCTCCAAAGTGAGCACAGAACAGTAAATTATATACATTACTAAACCCTTCATAACTATAAAAGGAACATACTCATTAAAACAACTACAATAACACTAATGTATTCCTGCATTTAACAGTCATACAGTATCCCACATCCGGAGGGGTATCCTCTGATTATTTAACTGGCAGATAGCTATATGGGTCCAATCCACAGTGCACTCTGGTAACTCAGGAGCGGAGGGCCCTATACTACTTAAAACCAGGCAGTACAAATGTGGGCACCATGTGGTCAGTACTTGTGCTTTAGTCAGTTTCCAGAGACTAGGTTTCTTCAGTGAGGGTTTAAACAGCCCAGGTATACACATGGAAGGAACAAATCTAGGGGGTTCTATATCCCATTTTTCAAAAAAAGGACCTAAAATACATCAAATCCACTCCCTACAGAGGGACAGAGCATCTTGTATCCTGATTTTGAGGGTCCCTGCCCAGAACAAAGTATGGAGAAAAAAGTGGGTGTAGAAGGCCAAGGCCTCCTTATTTCCCACTTAAATAAGTAAATTCTCTTTTAATCGGGTTCAAGTGACTTCCCCACAACATTTGAAAAAAGAGGTTATACAATCTGGTGTCATATTGGAAAGGGATAGTGAAAATCCATGTAACATATTAAAGGATGGGGACCAGAAATTGTTTCATCATAAAAATACGCTTAAACTTAAATACCTGCCAACCCTTCCATCTGGAAACTAAAGCTTCACATCTGGTGAGGGAGCTGTCCCAGTTCATGGCAACCACATCCTCTCCTCCAAAGTATACCCCTAAAATGTTGATAGTTTCAGTAACAATTTGAATATCAGCGATCTGCCTCCCAGGTCCTTGCTTACAAATATAGATACCACAGCTTTTATCAGTATTTATGTGAGCTCCAGATACTGCTGAAAAGGTTGATAATTCTTCTTCAGCACTTAGTACATTACGGTCATCTTTAAAAAATAACACTAAATCATTTATATAAGCCAATGACTTAACTTCAGAGTGTCCATAAGGGTTAAGAAGGCCTCTAATTTCAGGATTGTACCAAATGTGTCGAATACAAACATCTAGAAAGAACACATATAATACTGTGCTCAGGGGGCAGCCTTGTCGTACCTCACATTTTAGCTGGATCCATGAACCTATGTGACCCCCAATCAGCGGAGTGACAGTAGCTGTACTGTACAGTAGCTTAATCCAATTTATCAAAGCTGAGCGATAAATGGAATAAAAATGTGTGCAACACTCTGTCGAAGGCCTTACTTTAGTCGAAAGATAGTAAAAACTCCACATGGTTATTGTGTCTATGAAATTCAAGACAATCTGTCACAATGTATAGATTTTCTTGAATTCATCTCCCCGAGATCGGATAAGTTTGAGAGAAATGAATCAGGGAGTTAAGGGGTTTCTTCAGTCTATTAAGTAAAATGGTCATGAAGATTTTCCAGTCAGAATTGAGAAGACAAATGAGTCTCCAGTTCTGCAAGGAAGTCTTATCACCTTTCTTAAATAGGAACATTAAGAGGCCCATAGAAAAATTAGGGTGTACAGTACATTGCATAGTGATCTCCTGGAATAGTAAAAACAGAAAGGGGGTAATTTCTTTTGAAGCAGCTTGATAGAACTCCCCAGGCAGTCCATCCCAACTTGGGGAATTTTTGTTTTCTTCTCAGAAATAGCAAATTCAATTTCTTCTACGGAAACAGGAATCTGTAATGCAGACCATTCCTCTGTGGATAAGGGAGTGCCTATACCATCAAGGTAGTCTTCCCTTTCTTTGAGGATACCAATCTGGGCATTACCAAAGGTCTGGAAATGATGTTTGATGATCTGTTCTACATCACTGACTTTGGTACATTCTTTGCCTGACTCATCTTTGGGTACAGTAAGTGTGGAGGAATCCAATTTAGATTTGCATGCAGCGCATGGATCATCTATTGGCGTCTTTGCTGTGCCAAAACTAAGTTCAGCTTCCAGTGTTGCAGCCTGGTCATACTGATAGAGTTTCATCTGCTATTTGATCTGAGAAATTTGGGTCAAATAATCTGTCTCAGATTTATTCGTAGAGGAAAACAGGAACTGTAGCTGATGCCGTAATGCTAAATATTTTAAAAATGTACCTGACAGTGTCTTTGCACCCTGTTTCTGCAACCAGGTTCTAATAGCCACTTTAGAATCCTCCCACCATTCATCAGCTGAATCGTATAAACTACAAACTCACCAATGGGCTTGGAGCACTGAGAATATACCCAATTTAACCTGACTGAGGTGGGAGGATGAGACATTGGCTCTCCATCGACTGCGGTGACCAGGGCTAGATGTAGCCAGTCCTACAATAGCATGGCGGATAACATGATCTGAGAATTCCCAGGGTACAGTACTTAGGTTGTGTACCATGAGACTTGGGGGAAGAAACAAAAAATCTATCTGGGTCACCAGATTCCCCCTAAAATAAGTGCTTTCTGGGGTTTTCCCCTTTGCCTGGTATACATATTGTAGGCTCACTTTAGAAATACATTGTATAAGGGCATGGGAATCACAATATAATTTTTTCCCTGCATTTAACCTGTCAGATATTTCAATGATGCAATTAAAACCCCCTCCCGAGAACACTGTTCTGGCAGTAGTCCAATAGGGTTGTATCTGTTCTAGCAGACCTACCCTATCTTCCTTCACCTGGGGAGCATATGCATTTATAAATCTGCATGGTCTTATACCCCATAAGCCATACAAATATGTTCTCAACCTGGAATAAAATCAATCAACCTGTGAACTTTAAAGGCATGACCTGTAAACAAAATTCCCACCTCATCAGCCCTATCAAGACTGAAGGACCAATAGGAAGGCCCCCAGATCCACTCCTTTTTGGACTGTGTGAGATGATAAGAATCAACGATCCACATTTCCTGTAAGAAAATAATATCAAGGTGCATTTGTTCTAAGGCATAAAAACAACAAATCTTTTACTAGCATTCTTAATACTACACATGCAAAGGGTGGCAAGGTGTAATTTATCCATAATGAAGCTACTAGGTCATGTCAACAGTCAGTAAGAGTACTCCCATCAAGATGTAACTTTAGTCCCTTCTATGTGTTTCTTCTTTTTCTTTTTCTCCTACCATCCAAACCTTCAGGTAAGGGCAGTGAGTGAGTGGAAGTATTCAATTCCATGGCTTCGTAATCAGAGTCCTCTCCGTTCTTAGATTTGGTAAAGACTGCATATCTGTTTGTAGTTGGAATGGGAGAGGCTTTGGATGCCTGAAGTCTAGCACTTCTTCTGGTTTGTCGGGTAGACCACTCCATGTGGGGGGGCATGGTAGTGTAAGAAGCAGTGTGGCCAGTCAGTACATTATTGGGTCACAATGTTCTGGAGCTCGATAGGAGTCTCAAAAGAGAGGTCACAGGAAGTAGTCACAGTGGAAGCGGAGGGAGTATGGTCTCTTTTCTCACTTTCAGGAGGAGCTGCCTGGGGTGGTTCCTCTGTGTTCTCTTCCTGGAGTGCAGTGGAAGGTTGAGGGGGGACAGCTGGATGATGTTCTTCTGAGGCTTCTGTCACCTTGCATTGTGCATTTTTAATCAAAGTGTCCTGGTTCACCCCATCCATTCAGTTGTGGGCATCCCAAGGGCATTTTTGAAAAACATGCCCCCAGTGTCACACAATTGCATTTTGCAACATTTCTGCAAGCAGTGCTTAAATGATTATATTCCCCACACAGAATACATCACAGTTTATCACAAGTACTGGCAAGATGTGTGTGTTCACCACATCTATGGCAAGCCTTCAGTTGTCTCGCATAAAAGTAAACCCCACAGTCTTTCCCAATAAAAAAACTGTTAGGGATGTGAATAATTCCATGTTCTGAATGGTGGAGTTTTACTCTAAAATGCTATTCCCAGTTCAAAATTGCTCTGAGTCCATAATGGGTTTTGGTGCCCTGAGAATGTCGCACCATTTCAGTAACCAGTGATGAATGTCACCCACGCTGACCTCTTCAGTTCTGAACATCACCGTGATTCTCTTTATCAAAGTCTGGGTCAGGGGAATTACCAAAAACAGAGTCTGAGTGGAGCAAATTTTCCCTGGTTGTATTTAAGCTAAAATCATTCCAACCAATGGGGATAGGTAAAGCTAATGTCAAAATTATCCTCTCCTGAGATATAAATTAGTGCATGAACATCTCCAGTAGAAAACTTGAGCGAATCCCTGATAAGTGTCCAGTCCACATATTCCCTGTCAGAGTGCTGCTCCAGTCCTCCCTGTACAAGAGTTGCACCACATTTCTGCATGGTTTAGGAGTAGATCTGTCAAATAAATCTGAAAACCTCGGTTGTTGGGGAGTCAGGCCTTTCTACCTGTGACCCCCCTTAGCTACAACTAGCAGCACTGTGAAACTGTTCAGAGTCTCCCAAGTGATCCTCATTAGAATGGGTAGGAGTGTCCTTAAATATTATGGGTTTTGCAGTTGCTATCATTCCAGAAGTTGGATTGTGTGATACAGTGAAACCTGGCATCTCCCCACTATCCAGACCTACTGTAGGGAGTTGCATTGGGCCTGTGTGTGAATCTGTATCTTGTTTAGCCACACATTTGGTAGAAACCTTAGTAGGTTTAGGCAGAATAGGAGAGGATGGCATTTCAATAGTTAATATGTTTGTGTGCAAAATATAGGTGTCTGGGACAGCTGGGGTCCCAGAAGCCACAACCACAGGTGACATGACAGTATGAGGTACAAGAGGAGAGGTACTCACCCCGCCATTGCCATCAGTAATACCATTGCCCAAAGAAAGATCTGCTGCACCTGGGAGTCCTGAAGCAGCAGCAGCAATGCTGGATGCATCATCAGGTTGTGAGATACCACTCAGGATGTCAAACACTGGATCTGGTACCCAAATCTCTTTCTTGTCGAGCATCCATCCTGCCTTTGATAATGCCGATTCTGGCGTCCAGCATTGTTTCACATTCTCCGGTGTCTGGGTATGAAAAGCAGCTTTAATAGCATCCCTGGCTGAAGGTCTTTTCAGTAAGCTGGTAGACCCAGATTGAGGTGGCTTCCATTTTATGTAAGAACTGGAAGCTTTCTTCAGTTTTCATCATTTTACATCCTTCTTAGCCAAATCCATTTTCTTCCTTAAAGAAACATCTGCCAGTTCCATTTCTTCAGTCAATTGTTCCTTTTTCTCAAACACGTTTTGTTCCAAAAGAACCTCCATATTGCTCATTTCCAAATGAGAACAATCCATTGTTGTGACTTGTTGAGCCTGAGTCTTTATATCCGTAGATGTTTCTCCGATGTCAACCGTCACAAGAGACAAATTCATGGTAGTAACAGCCATTGCAATACCATGTCATGTTGGGGAAGGAACCTTCTCTCCCTCCTTCACAACAATTTCTGGCTCCTCAATGACAAGAAATGGGCCGACAGTGCCCCCTTCCCCACAGGAAGTCAAGTCCCCTGCTGGCAGAGTAGGGGGATTTTTTATTTGCAACGAACACACACATTTTAGACATACATTATTTACATTTTCCTACATACAACTTATTTACAGCTTTTAAACCAACTTTCTTAACCTATTCCTAAACATTTTTCCACAATTTTCTTGCTCTGTCTTCCCCAAATATTCTACATTCCTCCTGATACACTTTATCAATTTCTGCTTGCATTTTAAACAATAAATCCTGTATGGTTACTTCTTTTTTCTGTAAAAATCGTAAACATTTATTTTGCCATATTACCCATTTTAACACAACAAAAATCACATATATAGTACGCCTCTCAAAGTTCTCCTATGTTTTAGTCAATTGCCCATATATTAGTGTGTCATAATTCATCTGCTTAAAGCATTCCGCTCCCCAAAATGTAGCTAACATACTCCAGAAAGGTTTACTATATGACCAATCAAAAAAATGCATCATTGTTTCCTCCTGTAACCCACAATTCACCTCATTACATATTCTTTCTTCCATTACTTAATGTTTATGATTACTTCTTTACGTTCAACTTCCCATGACTGCTCATCCAACACTCCTCTTTCATTGTTTTTGAATTTTTTTTTCCAGTGTTGCCGTCAGCACATCATCCACCACTATTCCTTTATCAACTTTAAACACTTCTCTTTCAAAAAAAATATTTTCCATTATTTCCTTATATACTTCCTTCCTATTTTTCCTGATTAAAGAATCAACTTTTACTCCCCATTTGTAAGATAACTCCTACAAGCCTCTATATATCCAGGCCATACTTTCCCACCTTTTAAATTACATAGATACATAGATACATAGACAGTGTCGGCAGATAAGGGCCTATGGCCCACCTAGTCTGCCCATTTGAGCTTGTAAGTTCAGTTTGTTTTCCTAGAAGTCTATTTCCCCTTACCCCTGACCTCTAGAATTCCTTTATGTCTATCCCATGCATTCTTAAATCCCGTGATTGTTTCAGCCCCCACCACTTCCTCTGGCAGGGTGTTCCACTTGTCCACCACCCGTTCTGTGAAGAAATTCTTTCTCATGTTTCCTCTGAATCGTCCTCCCTCCAACTTCATCCAATGCCCTCTAGTCCTGAAACATCTTTTTCGCTTAAAAATAGTGTTTTCCTGCACCCTGTTCCTCCCTGTAAGATACTTGTATGTCTCTATCATATCCTCTCTCCTCCTCTCCTCCAGGGAGTACATGTTCCAGTTCCTTCAACCTGTCTTCATAGGATTTGTGATGCAACCCATGCACCATCTTTGTTGCCCTCCTCTGAACCTTTTCTACCCTGTCTATGTCCTCAACGTAGGTATGGTCTCCAGAACTGTACACTGTACTCCAGGTGGGCCTCACTAGTGTCTTGTATAGCGGAATTATGACCTCCTTTTCCTGCTGGTGATGCCCCTGCCTATACATCCCAGCATCCTATTTGTTTTACCTGATGCCTTGTCACACTGTTTCCCTACCTTGAGGTCATCAGAGATGACAACCCCAAGATCCCTTTCCTGCTTGGTGCATGCTATATCCTCACCCCTCAACTGATATATTGTGCCAGGGTTTTTGTGCCCCATATGCATTATCTTGCACTTCTTTGCATTGAATTCCCCTTCTTTCCTATATTTCTAATCAGAGGATTCAACCACCCTTGTGTAAACTGTAACCATCCTGACTTTTACCCTTTAATCATAGGAACTACATTAAATGTAGTCAATATCCCCACTAAAAAAACAAATGGCTGCAACATATTTAGTCCGCCATCTTTAATTTCTTTATATGTTATGCCTCTCTTAATAGGATTTAATTTGCTTCCCCATAACATCTCAAAAAATAATGACAATATCTTAGCCTGCATCTGTTGTGGTATTGGGTATACATAGGCTAAATTTAAAAAGATTGCTTAAATAAAAGCCTTTATCACAAGTCTCTTTTCCTTTGTCATATTCCACTGTTTCCAAGTATTTACCTTCCTTTGTGCTATACCCAACTTTTCCTCCCAATTTTGCTGTATCACCTTAGATTTCCATGTAAAACCTCCAAAATCCTTATTTCCCCTTGTACAACACCCAGTGTACCTGTTTGTTTTTTATTTACATTACCTAATGGATATATTTTACTTTTATTTTTATTTATCCTTATACCCATGTATAGACTATTATTTTCTATCATGTCTAACATTTTCTCCCCTGCTTTTTGGTCCTTAACCAATACTATGCAGTGATCTGCATATGCACTATCTTATTTAAATCTTTTCACAACCATTTTATCTGCTGGATCTCTTTATCTTCTTCTATTTTCCTCAACATATGGTCCAAACACAACACGTATAACAAAGGACTCAATGGACATCCCTGTCTCACTCCATTCTTTATAAACATGGGTATTCCCATGTGACCATTAATCATTGGGCATGTCTGAGCTTCTTTATATCAAGCTTTAACCAAATTAATCAGTTCCACTGGGATATTATATTATTTTAGAGTATCTCATATATATGTTTGTTTAACTACGTCAAATGCAGTTTCTTGGTCCAGTGCATACAAAAAAAACTTCTATTTCATTTTCCTGACCCTTCTGTTTGGCCTCTCTTATATATGTTAAGTTCTATTGTATCTTTCTTCCTGGAATTGTACAAGTCTGAGTTTTTAACACCAACTGATCTGCAAATAGTCTCAACCTATTATTTACAATTTTTGCCAGTATTTTATAGTCATTTGTTAACAGGCTTAGTGGTCTCCAATTTTGTATTTACTTTCTGTCACCCTTTTTAAATAAAAACACTGTTACTCCCAACTTCATGATTTCTGGTAACTCCCCTTTTTTAAATACCGCATTGTCCACCGAACCTGATCAATAAAGACACAGACACAAATGATTGTGACTGCTGCATTCGGCAAAAGTTTACTGAGACTCCAGTTTCCATTCTTTACAATAACTGATCACTCTCATTGTCCTTTACACACAGTTCGATCATATTGCTTATAATTATACATATACATTCACTGTGTCACTCATTTTCCTTTTGTCCCCCCAGATGTATGTCATGGGAGGGGGGCCCCCCTTCTTCCTCTTGGTTGCCTGGGGTGCTGAGCGTAAACCCATACCCTGCCTCTATCATATCTCCCTGTGACCTTTTTCCTGTTTTCTTTAAAGCTCTTTCCTGTCCTAGTCCTCCTTTTTCCACTAGTCCACCTCCAGCTTACGATGATTGGTGGACTCCCCCCTTCCCCCCTTTTTTTTTAATTCACACTGACTTAGCCATTTCCCTTTCCTTTATCCATCCTTCAATAGCATTGGCTCTTTCTTGGTTAAACAGTGCTAGACCAAGCTCTGAGAGGTGTACTTCACCTCCCCGGAAATATCCATCTACCCTTTCTTGAATTGCATGGTGAATGACCATTCCCCCCATGGCCTCAAATAACCTGCCCACCTGTGCATTCATCCTCCTCCTCCTAGCCCTATCCATACCTTTGTGGCTCTCCTCATGTCACCACACCCTCCTCGGAGTTACATCTGACCAGGCCAAAGTCACTTAAGGCCACCATTCCTTAATTGCCTCCACATCCTTTTTTATGTGGTAGAATAAGTCCAACCATGGCTGTGTCCCCAAACCATTGCCACCCAGACGTATGATTATGAGGTCCGGTCTCCCGTGTACCTTCCTGACCTCCCTCAGCTCCGGCAGCAATTGAGCCCACTTCATTCCCCTCTGGCCTTTCCGCCACAACCAGATGGCATCAATATTCAGGTACAATTGCTTCCCCCTTGCCTCCTGTTTGCCCATTTCTCCACTCAGTTGATAAATGAATGACCACAAATCCATGCTTCTAACCTCTTGTTTTTTCCTGCATGCGAAAAACATACTATTGTTAGTGAAATGCCTGTCTTCCCTTCCCCCCACTCACACCTGCTATGGGAGACAAAAGAAATACATTATTGTGGGACCTTACCTATGTACTTCTTATACTGTTCAGCTTTCCACCTTCCTTTTTCCATGATTGCCGCAGCCATTCCCCCTTGCACAGCCAATTCTGATACTGCCCCAATCCTGAATGAATGTGAAGAGTAACCTTCAAGGTTGGCCCCAAGGTGAAGCCCCTTTAGCAACACGGCGTCACCTGATATCCAGTGACTGGTTTGCCATTACCGTGTGTAATAGGTTGGACCATTCAACTGGACGGGTCGCTCTGATGCATATGCATGAAAGGCTCCTACCGGCAAATGGTCATGTTGCTATGCTTCCTTAAGCATACTCTGTCCCCCTGGCCCTTTTGATCTGTTTTTGAGCATCTTACCTTTATGACCACTGCCGCCATTCTCCACTATATATCCTCCCATTGCAGTCCCCCCCATCGTCCTTCCCATTGTGCCCCACTACCTCACTTAACCTAAAAGCCCCGCCATACATTGTGAGATACAAGGCTTGAAAGACCAATGCCTCACCACTTGACTTCACTATGTGGTGCAGTGCTACCGCTAGCCTTGAAAGCATGCTCTCACCTATTGGTTTCCTAATGTCGTGTTTCCTGTCGGTCCCCCGGGCCCAACCTTGCATCATTCTATGAGTCAGGTTGCTTTTTGTGGGGTACCCCCACCCTTTCAGGTTGCATACTTGCCCTAAGGCTGCCAGGTGCACTCCCATAGTAGCATGCGCCCCACCCTGTTCCCACCCTTTTACTATAAATTTAGCTGCCTGTTCCTGTGTTGCTGCCTCACTTACCTGTCCACCGTGTTGTTCCCAAAATTTCTGAAATGCCCTCCATGACGTCTCATAAGCTCTACGGGTCCTTGGGGTCCCGGAGTTCTGGATCAATATTTCTGCTCCCCTGATCCAATTGTCCATACAGATGCTGGAATGGTAGTCCCCTCTGCCTCTGCTATGGGTGCAGTGGTCCAGAATTTGTCCATCTGCAATCAGGAGAGGCAGTCAGCGATCACATTTTCCACTCCATCAATGTGCTTAGCCCTGAATGACATATTCAGGGTCAATCCTAAACCCACCATCCTCCTTAGGACCCCCTGTTACCCTTTCTGACCTGGCATGTTTATTGTTCAGCTCATCCACCACTGCCTGATTATAACTTCATAAGATGACCTGCCTGTTCCTGAGCTCATCCCCCCATACCACCATTGCCACCCATAAGGGAAATATTTCTAAGAATGTTATGTCCTTCATTATTTTCCTTTCCACCTATTCTTCGGACCATGGTTCTGCGAACCATTTTCCCTGAAAGTACCCTCCCATGCCCACCCCCTCGCTACGTCCGTGTAGAGCTGCAGGTCTATGTTGTAAAGCCACTCCTCCTGCCAGAATGTCTGCCATTATAAGCTTGCAGGAAGTGCTCCCACACTGCCATGTCCTCCCTAGTGCCTTTATTCAGATCTATCCAGTGATGGAGCTGCTTTGCCCCTCTCATTGCCCGTGCGAACCGCCATGTAAATGTGCATCCTGGTGCAATGGCCCTGCATGTGAAATTCAGGTGCCCCATTAGCCATTGAGCCTGTCAGAGCTGTACCCTTCTGCACCTGTACACCTGCTTTAGCAACACCTGTAGCTTCCTGACCTTCAACTCCAGTAGCCATTATAGCTCCTGTACCATATCCAGTTCCAAACCCAAAAACTCTATCTTCTGGAGTGGCCCCTCCGTCTTGTCTTCTGCTAATGGCACCCCTATTTCTTGATGTAAAACCTTGAATTCCCTCAGCATCTTTTCCGTCTCTTCTCTGCCCTCCCCTATGAACAGAAAGTCATCGAGGTAATGTACCACTTTCCTGTACCCAAACCTTCTCTGAAACAGCCACTGCAACCAGGTACTAAACATCTCAAATGTAGCGCAGACTATCGAGCACCCCATAGGCATGGCCTTGTCAAAGTAGTACCCTTCGTCTATCTGGAAACCTAGCAGGTCCCAGTCTGCCAGCCTTACCGGTAATAACTGGAATGCAGATTCTATCTCCGTCTTTGCCAGCCATGCCTCTTGTTTGGCCCTAATGAGTCGCATTGCCTCTTCCAATGTAGCATAAGTAACCCTGCTATCCTCCTCCCCATGGCATCATTAACTGAATCCACTTCTGGGTAAGAAAGGTGGTGTATCACCATATACTCCCACGGTTGTTTTTTGGGGACCAGACCCACTGGGGATATGCGTAGTCTTGGCAGTGGAGGTGATTCAAAAGGGCCTTCCACCCTTCCCGCTGCCACTTCTTTTTGAATTAACCATGATAGCATAGCACTTTTCCCTTGAGTCAACTTAAGGTTTTTTGCCTTTGTCTCCTTCCGACCACCCCTATACTTTAAACTAAAATCTATACGAAAACCTGTTCCCAGTTCCTTGGCTGCTACCTGGTCCGGGTAACCCACCAAACCTTCCTAAATAGCAGGCACCTTGATTGGTGTCTGCACCGACCTAAAGCTGCCCCTTGCCACCTCAACTGTCCTGGTACCTGGTCTGGTATGAGTGACCCCTCCCTCCCCCACTTGTCCTGCCCCTGTTGCCCCTCCCCCACTGCTGTCCCTGAAATGCCCCTTGGCTTGCCCGAAAGGGCTGCTGGTGTACCTGTTCCAGCCCCCCACTGTTTTTTTTCCAACTGTATCTGCACCTTGTCACTGGATGGTGCCCCCCGCATTTTGCGCAAACATGCCGGAATCGGCAATTAGGCCAAGAGCAAAATGCCTGGTTGTATCCCCAACAGCCTTTAACACTCTTCGGCCTCTCCTTTCTCCTTCGGCCTCCTTGTCCATTGGCCCCATATAGATTTCTAGCCACAGGTCAATGTGTTGCGCATCCCACTTTACATCCCCTAAATGTGCCATCCTCTTTCTGAACTTCTCATCATATCTCAGCCAACTATGCCTCCCTTTTTTGTACGTGTTCTTAATGATCAAAGAGTAAGTTAGGAGCGGGGTTGCTAACTCTGGCTTCTTCTTGATGGTGATGGCCGAAAAATAAGAAAAACCTGTGGACCAATTGTCCCAGGTCTTCCCTTTCCCTGCTTTTTCCTCCCCCCCCCTTACCTAACAGCACCACTGCTGCCGCCATATCCTTCTTCTCAAAGCTGTCTCTTTCTTCCAACTTGTCCATGTTGTCCACGTTCACTAAGGCGAATACGTCAACATATTCCCCATTCCATATTTTTTCCTTTCTGGCCATCGGCACATGCTCCGCTAGTCTGACCCCTGGTGCTCCCACCTCCCTACTGGGTGTGGGCCCATTCCCCCCCTTCCTCTGTGCTTGTCCCTGCTCTTTTATTTCCCCTAATGCTTTCTCCAGTTGCCCCAGTCCATTTTCCCCCATGCTTCTCAGCATCTGCTCCACATATTCCTTTACGCTGCTTTCAAGTGTCACCACTGGATTACCTGCTGGGCTTGGCTGGGTCCCATTGTGGGCTCTCCCGGTGCAGGTGTTTGTCCTGGCCCTAGTGGTGGGGCCAGCGGGGTGTTGGACACTGGTGTTGGTGTGGGGCAAAAAGCAGGAGCCGGCACTGCGCTACTCTGGGGCCACTCTCGGGGCATCTCAGGAGCTGGCACCCCTTCCTCGTGCCCAGGCTCCAGCACCCTTGCTCGCTTTGGCACCCTTATGTCCTTCCCTTGCCCTTTACCTGTCTCCCCTTCCGCTTAGTACCTTGTTCTGTCTGGTTCTGCCACCTCTAGCAGCCAGTTGGCTTTCTCCACCAAGTCCATGACTGCTCGATAACACTCTTCCTTATTTGCTTTCCCTTTCTTTGGTGCCATCATCTCGTACCTACTAAACAGAGAAGACACACTATCAATAACAAAAACTTTTTTTGCCTCTCTTCCACTTCCCCCATAGCTGTCCCTTCTACTCTGGTATGGTCCCCCTCTCCTTCCTGTTGTTTCCTTTGTCTCGCTTGCCCCTGGTCACACGCCCCAACCCCTGTTGGAGGGCTGTGTCTGCCCTGCTGCTTCTCCTATTCTTCTTACTTAGAAACCCCTTTTTCCTGCCCCCACCCTCCTTGTGACCCACTTCCCATTTGCCCTTATAATTTTAATTCAGTTGCTGGCCAGCACCCCTACTGGCCCCTTACTTCTGTGCCTTGCATAAAAAATGACCCCATATCTTTCTTTTTATGGCCCTCCTTTGATGCACCTTATACCCCCCCAAAGCATGCCCCCATCACTGTCCAGGCATACCTTGTCCTTCCCCAACCCCTTCTCTTTTATTTTATTGTCCTGCTTTGTTTTCGAGTGCCCACCCAGCGCTCTTTGTCCTCATCCCCCCCCCCCGGGTCTTCTACCATGTGGTGATGATGATGTCAGTCGCCATTCCACGTGGTAGGCCCAGCTTTTCTGCCACTACTCGCTCTCGTCCTTCCCCATACCCTGTTACTGCCCCTGGCTCTCGTGCCATTTTCCCTTTTTTACTGTATCCACCATTCCCCACCATCTCCTGGACCGAGATGCTCTCTCCAACTGCGTGCTTGAATGGCCAAATCACCTCCTTTGTAAAACCACCCCAGCCACCCACATGCCACTTCTTGCTACTCCCCCACCCCACACCTAGGTTCTCCCCATCCCAACCACCTGTCCCTTGCCCGACTCTTCGCTGCACACCACCTCCTTGAGCAGCTACAACTGTATTCTTTCCACTATGCATCCTGTACCATATGCTTTGGCTTCTCGCTTAATTGCCCATCCAGTCTTTTGCCAGCCACTACAGGAATGACCTTACCCTTTTCACTTGTGCAAGCCCTGTACCTGTGCCTGAACATCCATTATTTAAAACGCCACAACCGCTGGGACCTTAACAGCTTTGCGCTATCACAAACCATGTGCCTCACTCTTTCCAGCCTGTGCTTCAGCTCTCTCACCAAACACAACTGTGCTGCTGTATGCCCTGTGACTCACTTCTCTCGTACCTGCGCATACCTTCTGCTACTGTGACTATGTGCCTCGCTCATCCATGCCTCAGCCTAAGATCTCTCACCAAAAGACACCACTGCTTACTTACGTGCTATATGCCCCCACGATCCTTGCCTGGACACAGAAATCTTTTCTACATTACCTCTGATTGGTACTGCTCCCACCTTCTCAGTTCTTCTCTCCCGTTGGTCAGTTTCCGATACTTACTGCTGCTGGAGCTGTGCTTAATTCTCTCCGGTCCTCGCTACCGCTATGAAGATAGACATTTTTCTCTTTTTTTTTAAAGACCTCCAAATTATCTCTACGCTAACCAGCCCCAAGGCTGACAAATCCCGCCGAACTTCTGTGCTTCCCAAGGAAATTTTCATCTGGAGCAAGTTGGGACTGTTTGCTCCCTTGCAGCCATTCTTAAGCCCTCTTTAGCTCTGCCCCTCCTGGCCTTACCAATCCTGGGCTGCTTACCTGTATTCCCCTCCTTTTTCCTACTTTACCTCCTTGTGACCTCATCATAGGAAACTCCCCCCCCCCAGCCGTAGCCTCTACTACTATTTCTTGTCCGGTCATGGGGACAACATGGTCTGTCCTTTAAGTTGGACAACCCTCTTTATACACTTGCCATAGCATTGGTGTTAATTGTTCTTCAAATACCTTATAAAACTTATTTGATATACCGTCAACTCCAGGTGAAGTATTACTTGACAGTGATCTTATAGCGTCTTTTATTTCCTCTATCCTAATTACTTCTTTTAGAAAATCTGCTTCTTCCTTTTTTAATTTTGGTATATTAATATTGATAACAAAATCCTTTCCATCTTCCCCACTTCCTTTCTGATATTTTTCGTTCAAAAATTCTTGCACTATCCCTTTCGACTGTCCTATCTCTGATGTGACTTCCCCTGTTTATCTTGTAATTTGTACATTACTCGTTCTTTTATTCTGTCCTTATTGCTGTCAAATGGATTTGTTTGCTGTTTTGTGCCCTGTGTTCCACTGTTTTGTTCCATTATTAGTGATTTTATTCTGTTATACTGATATTCCCCATTTCTTGTTTTATCTGTAGCTCCTCACTTATTTTCTGCTTCCCTTTGTTTTCCTTTTTCTATTAAAAATGCTTTAATATCATTCTTCATATCTTCCCACCACTCTCTGTTACTATCATAAATTTCTTTAACCATTTCCTTTGCTTCTAATAATTATTTTATTCTTTCTTTACAACCCTCTTCTTTTAGTTTTGCCATATTTGCTTTAAGGTTATCTTATATTTCCAACCCTCCCCCTTCCCCCATCTATATGCATTATTTGTCCAAGATAGGTTCTGGTGGGCCATGCATTGTGCATCTTTGTTTAATCCAGAAATTAATATCCACACTATTTACCCCTTCATTTCAAAAAAGTACTGTCACTATTTTGAAAGCTAGTTTTGTTATGGGTATCGCTATTAAATTTCTCCGTAATTCTGTATATGTTACTTGCTGATATAATTTCCAAAATCTGTTAAGACCACTTTGATGTTTAAAGCTGATGTCATAGTCTGCATTCCCAAGGACATGTATGAGGGCATATATTTCATACAGATAAAACTTAATGTTTTCCTTTTAAAAGTATTTTCCCTACAAATATCCTATCAGGGCATCGGCTGATGACCCTCTGTATTTTAATCAAACTGCATTTCTCCTCTTGGCCTGTTGCAGTTTATTTTCATTTAGGAGCAATTTTTCTTTTGTATTTCCTTCCCAGGCCTGCTCTTTCTCCTCACTTCTAGTTTAGTTTTCTTCCTCAGTTTGTATTGTTTTCTGTTCTACTTCCATTGAAGTATCCTCACTTTCTGTTACCCCTTCTTGTATCATTCTATTTCAGCTTGTTTTTCCTTTCCCAGTTCATCTTTTGTCTCTTGTATCTGTTTGTTAACTTCTTTATTTTTTTCCAAACTGTTTTCCCCTGTTTTAGATGTACTAGGCCTATTCAGGTTCCAGCCTGATCCATCTTTTTTTACTTGTCAATTGGACCCTAACGGTGCTTCTGTGACCCACTCTGGATTATCTTTATAACTTCCAAATTTAGTGCCTTCAAAATCACCTTCTTATTCTGCACTTTTTCTGCCATCTTCCGCCTCTTTTGTTTTGTTTCATGCATTTTAGTTTTCTCTTTATTTTTAACTTTTCCATGTCTCCTATTTCTTCCAATACATTGTACAGTATATATCCTACTTTCCTCCATAGGCCTAGCCTTCTCTGACTGTTGGCCTTGTTTTTATGGTTTCCCTGTTATTCTCTTCAGAGCTACTAGGCATAGTTCCCTTTGATGATACTTCATCATCATTTTGCAGCTGTTTTTTACAGGCTTCAGGCCTGTCAGATTTACTCTGCTTTTTATTTACGATTACTCTCTTTTTTACTGAATTTCCTTTTTCTTCCATGTTTCCTCCCTCAGGCATAGAAACCATTTACTCATATTTTTTCTGGCATCCTCCATCTCCATGGAGGATTGTTCTCCTGCTGGATCCATTGCTATTTCTTCACTCCCATGCAACTGCATCTCATTGTTCCATTTCACATTTTTCTCCTGATCCATAGCCTCTAGTGTTATCAAGACTGGGGTGGAGACCCTCTCCCCAGTCTCATACATCTGTTCTCACTCACTCCAACAAAGACACTGCCACATCAGCACATCCTCCTCTTCTGCTGTCTGGTTCCAAACTGAGCTCCTCCACTCTGTTCCCAGGAAGTCAAGCCCCCTGCTGGCAGAGTAGGGGAATTTCCCTGGTGCCCTGGCCAAATTTTTCCCTATTCACTAAATAAATACCACCAACACCTTAATCTGGTTCAAAGTCAGCTGACATTCATCTGTATCCCCTTCCCTGGGTCATGCCTGAAAATAGGCAGAATTAGTCTACTGCACTTATCCAGTCAATAAAAACGAAATAAAATAAATACATTTTCAATTTCTCAGCCCTTGTCTTCTTCCTAGTCCCACAGACAGTGACCTGGGTAGCACTTGCTGAACAGCACTGTTTAAACCCTGTTGCTGTCTTTGGTACACCATTCGGACATCGCTGTTTTTTCCTTATGCTCTATTTGTAGCACTATTGTAACTGGTTATTATATTATCCACCACCAGTGATGTATACAAATAAACAAAATTACCAAGGAATATGATGCATCCTCAGGCTATGAGGAGGCACTTATAAAATTACAACCATTAATTAAGGTAATGCAAAGTTTAATATCAGAGCTGGTATAAACTATCCAAAAGGCATATTTTCACAGTTGGTAAGTACATGTAATTATAAAAAAAAGCTTTACATATAAACTACAATATCACAAAATCTAAATCATATAGAAATCCATTTTGTGGATGTTGAAGTGAAGCACTGAGGATAAAAAATGGACATGTATTCATTTATATATCCCTTCGCTTAAGAGACATTTTCTTTAGAACTGTGGAACCAATGAACTCTGCAGTGCAATGATTACAAATATTAGATAAATATTAGATACAGTAGAAAGTAGGGCATTATTATATCAGATGCTCAGCCATAATGGATCTATATCTTGAGGGGGGTCACTATAGCCCAGGTGTCAATGATTGCTTTGAACCTCTGCACTTTCTGTAAGATTTCTGTAGACAATCTTTATTTCTTCTGTATAAAGATTGCAGGCATACCTTGACATAGAAATGTTTTTTTATTGTATTACAGAGACAGTTATTTAAAGGTTGCCTACCTCAAGGTACCACTGAGGTATCACTGTGGCACTCAAGTTACAATTTGCATTCACTGAAAAGTGATTCTGTCTCATTCTGCCTCAGTATACCTTGGTATAGCTCAGTACTGAAAAAAACTCCAGGTATACATCAATACTCAGAAACTTTTCTACAGCTGCTACTATATGATTATGACTAAATGAGCATCTGATATACAGTAATAATGTCCTGCTTTTTATTGTATAATTGTTTTTTTTAGAATACATGCCTGACATTAGTATTTTGTATTGGAGAGTTTATTGGATCCACAGTACTAGAGAAAATGTCTCTCAAGAGAAGGAATATATTTGAATGAACACCTTTTAAGGAGGAAAGAACTCCCCTATCAGGTTATTGTTAGAGATAAACAAGTGGAAGAAATGATTGACAGTGGCAAGTCACGTAATAAACAAGTTTATTACAAAAAAATTACAAACCGTACAATGCAGGCACTGGGAGAAGCAGGTTTTCACAATAACAAGGTATAGCAAATTCTCTAAGAGCTATGTGTTACAAAGGGTATTATACCCTGATAATTACTATAGCAACAGCTAAGGAAGATACTGTACATAAGGTGAATATAATTGGACAAAAACAGGTGGCCTGAGTAACTATCCTAACTAATATGAGAAGTTGCATAGCTTGCAGAAATATAGAACAGTTAGGTTCTTGTAATTCTAAGGTTATAGTAGTAGTACAATTATTAAAGATGGCACTATTGGCTTACTTATGGAAAATAAGGTGAAAATAGGGCAAAAAGCAACTCTTATAACTAATATATCTCAGTAGAACATAACAGAGCATCATATGCATTAGTAAAACATAGCAAAGCACAGATCCTGACACTTATGCTTATACGATAAGTTTTCTTTGCCCGAAGGTTAGTATATGTACCTACATATATGTTGCTGTCCATGAGGTTGGTGGCCCAATTAGGGGTGCTGGACCATGGATAACATTCCTCATCTTATTGCTTCAAAAGAGGCAACACAACCATAGGAAAGTAGTGGGCTGAAGCTACAAAAGCCATAGTTCACAAGCCCAATGCACAAACCATGTAAAGGCATTCAAGTTGTTCATGATGTTTTCTAATAGTATGTCACAGACAACAACGGGTTAGTATAATATATAAGAAGGACAATAATAAATAAATAAAACAGGTTACATGTGTGATGGATAATCACAGATTGAAACCTAAATGCAGACAAAAATTCACACAGTTTGTAAAAAGCAGACAGATAGTCAGGGTTACTGTCGAAAACTGGCCTTTTGAGAGGTTGGTACAGGGGTGGTCACAGATGGAGCACAAATGGTGTACATGTAAAGCATAGTGCAGAACCTAGGGATATCAACATCACAATTGAGATATGTGAAAAGATGTTAATGTGTGATACCACATAGAACATAACAGTGTCTGTTGATAAAGAAGAGTTAATTGAATCCACATTGAGAGTGGATAAGGTAGATGCTACCTGGCTGTCGAGGTGTGGCACACCCTTGAAGCTTGATTGAAGAATCTGTCGATAATGTTTTTGACAGATAGGTCATTATAAAATGGATATGACTAGTTTAGAAAGTTCATATGAGTAACAGTCCATAAAGTTCATATAAGTAACCACAAGTTGGGGTAGATACAGGTGCAATGTCGTTTGCAGAAAGATGGTAACCTGACAAGGCACATGGGGCTACGCAGATGGTAATTTAAAGACAAAACACCATCATAATAATAACTACTGCAGGCTTAGCTTCATAGTAAGCAGAAACAATAAGCTTGATTGTAGAGTATAAATTGGTTGAACCTTTTTCAGTTTATTTAAAGATACACAAATATGTGTACTTTTGCTGAAAATATTACACTTGCAGAGGTTATAATAGCCTGTTTCATGTAGTAGTCCTTATATGGAGCCACTCGGGCACAAAGATGGTGACATTAAAGTTATGGTAGCTGTTATCTGTTCATGAAAAAGATGAATGTTTTTGCAGCTTAGAGGAAAGTGTTACTGCTTTTGTGCTTGGTGATATTATGTGTGCCAAACTGTGGAAACCTGCAAACTTGTGAAATGTGTTAGAAACTCAGTTAAGAACACATACACACAGTTGTTGAAAAGGCAAAAATAAAAATAACAATGTTTTATACCAATGACCTTTTTGTTTTGTGAAAAGTGGTGTGCCAGAGACTAAATTTCTGATGATTGTGGAAAGAGAAAAATAAAAATTGGGCATTGACCACACACCTAGGGGTGCAGGCTGAGGTACAATAATACCATTTGACCATCTGTAAATCCATGACAGTGTCATGGCTACACCCTGCTTTCAGGTCACAGAAGAGGCCATGACAGGGATTAACATGATTTCCATGACTATGTGTTGCTGGCAGGTTTAATGGAGGCCTGTGTTATAAAATCTTTTAATGTTATACTAATAACACTCTTCAAACATGTAGCTTATGGAAATATGCCCGTTACACCATGTAATAGTGGTACAAATATATTGTTGGCCTATACCAACTGATGATAATGCATATTGCACTTGTGACAAGTGAAAGGGTCTACTTTCTTTGCATTGTATAGTGAAATACTCTAAAGTACTGAGTAAGGCAGGTCCTGCTATGAAGCCTTGAAGCATAGGTTGTTGAACATAATCTAAATTCTGCCATATTATAATTGCTAAGATTTAAGACCACAATACTTGCATACATTGCACTTTATTTTTCTGGGGTACCTGGGAGTGATGAGACAAACAGAGAACTAGTTGGTCTGGGTTTTTACTTGGAACATAGTGTAGAGGTGGGTCAGCAATACTGGCCCCAGTATCTATGTTTGGTTATGAGCATTAAAAACATTCCTAAATGTGGAGCAGTTCTCTGAGGACACACTTGATAAAGTGTAGCAAGATGTATATCAAAGCATGATAGCCTAAACATAAAACATAAACATTTTTGCAATGGAACAATATTAGTATTGAGCATAATGCATACAATACATTTTAAACAACAGGACACATGTAGACTGAAAGTTTAGTTCAGAGTCCAGGAATCTTGGAATATTGTGAATACACTTGTGTTGAGCACAATAATGGAATAAGTTGCAGCAGGTGGGGGACAGTTTAGGTTTGTGGGTTGCAGTCCTTGGTTTGTAAAAATTGTTTGGTTTTAGTTGAAAGAATTATTTTAGCAACCCATCACTCTGTTTTGTTAACTTGAAAAGAAGGTATGGCTGTTGCTTTGTTAGCCAGGCATGGCACTTAAAACTTGTAAGGCTTTTTCAGGATATGCAGGGCTTTGGAACTTTGAAATTAAAGAAACTTGTTTGTGCTTGTAGAAAGCACATGTTTACGTCCATTCCTTTAGTGCTGAAAACACAATAAAAAGATATGAATATGTGGAAATACATACACAACCCCCTCCAGCTCAGCTGATTACTTGTTGAGGGCAGTAGCCCTTGCACCAATAATATGTTTTGTGTGGTTTAGCTATTTGCATTAGAAAAAGCTGAGGGGCTGATTTGGGTTATGCTGTTAGAATACATGGGGTCTTTTTCAAGACTGTAAATAACAAATGGTTATTAGCAAATACACATTTTCTTTTTATTTACCCCTATGGGGAGACAGTGAAATACCTTGCAACCTCTGTGGGTGTTGCACAGCAAGAAAGGGTATGTCCCCCCTCCCAAGCTCCTACTGTGGTAAAAGAGGAAGCTTGAGCACTGTAGCAATAAAAGGATTGTGCTGTGGATGGTGATGTGGATGCTGAACCAGAAATGTGTGATGGTCTAGAAGTGCTCTGTGAAGTACTCTACTGTAAAGGTGGTGAAAAGAGACGAGTGAGGCACCAAGGTCCGAATTATGTGGATAGGATAACTATTACCCAGACAGAGGCAGGAGTCAACCTAGTGCTTCAATGCCCACAGGGCATTTATTTTGTACCAAGGGTAGAGAGACACAGTCACAAGAGGAAGGAGGGGTTGCCTGAGAACAATAGGGCAATGAACATAGAAATACTTTATCTATGACTACTAAGATTATCACCACAAGAATAGACTATAGGCCTACTGCCACTCTTAATCTGAAATTATTCTACACTTTGATACTCTTAGATGAGGATCAGGTGACATAAGCCACTCAGAACTGTACTAGGGTAATTATCACCACACATTTCCATCAGAGTCTAGATATTACAAGAGCCCAGGGATCCAGCGTCTTTGTGTACACCGTCATTCTTCATTGGTAGCTACAAGGGAAATAAAATAGAACTGTAGAATCCTAATCACAATTCCCAGCAAAGACCTAGTTAAGCCCACTGGGGTGGTGAGAGGTTTGGTAAACAGACCATATGTTTTTTCGGCAAAAGCCCACTCTCTCCAAGGCTGCAGGAATGAAGAACCAGAGCAAATGGTTCCTGAGATAACACACTGAAAAAAAAGGGTTCCTCAGCCAAAACCCACTTTCAGGGTTGCCAAGGATGAAGATAGATCAAGATCTACGTGGCGATGAATCCAATGGAGGACTACCATGACCTGACTGATGCTGCGGCACTCCAAGGGCCAGCTAAACTCAGAAGGAACTCTGACAGAACCAGGAACCAGAAGAATTAGAAGAGATGATGGTTGATTCTGCAATCCTAGGATCAGGAACTAACACAAAACAAAGAAACAGCGGATGCGTCCCCGCACTGGGCTTCAACAGACTTGACTTTCGGCAAACGACCAGGAAGGGCGCAGACCAGGTTCTCCAGGATAAGCACACTCTTCTGTAGAGGGTGACCAACTTTGGGACATCTGGAATGGGAACCATACAGAACAACACTGGCACGGCAGTCGTGATGTGTTTTGGCAGACGTACCTTCGAGCTGTGAAAAACAAGAAACGGCGGGTACAACTTGTACGACTGGTGACGGATTCGACTTTGGTGGATGACACACAGGCAGACATGATGAGCTGATGGATGATCCCACAGGAGTGAAGAATGCTGAGAAGATGTCTTCTTCTTAGTAGAGACTGATTCTGAGTACGTAGTATTACAGACCACACCATGGGACTGCAGTGTGGCAGAAGATTGAGACTGTCTTCATACAGTAGTAACTATATAACTGAAAGATGCCCAGAGAACTGTGGAATGGTACAATAATTTGCCGGGGGAGGGCACATTATAAATTTAGGGGTAATTATTACTGGTGAGGGCCAATGTCCAGGTGCTTAGAGCAATAGTTCAGATACTTAGAGCAATGGTTCAGGTACTTAGAGCAATAGTTCAGGTACTTAGGGCAATAGTTCAGGTACTTAGAGCAATAGTTCAGGTACTTAGGGCTATAGCCATTGCATAAGCAGTACACTTGTTACAGTAGCTTCACAGTATAGGCAAATCGAGCACTCTTAGATGAACCCCTGTTCCTAAATGTAGGGTCTTCCTGAATAGGATCTCTTCCTGGACGTCATGGCTAAGGCCTCCCTTTAGTACCACTAGGCTGGAAAGCCCTATTACACTAGGCCGGGGCCTCCCTTTAGTACCACTAGGCTGGCTTGCCCTATTACACTAGGCCAGGGCCTCCCTTTAGTATCACTAGGCTGGCTTGCCCTATTACACTAGGCCAGGGCCTCCCTTTCGTACCAAGCTTTACCTCAGGCCTAATGCCCTACTTTTGCCTCGGGCCTGACACCCTACTAAGACTTGGGCCTGGTGCACCACTTTATATTGGGCCTGGTGCCCAACCTTATATTGGGCCTGATGCCCCACTTTATATTGGGCCTGGTGCCCCACCTTATATTGGGCCTGGTGCCCCACTTTCTATTGGGCCTGCTGCCCCACTTTCTATTGGGACTGGTGCCCCACCTTAAATTGGGCCTGGTGCCCCACTTTCTATTGGGCCTGGTGCCCTTCTTTCTATTGGGCCTGGTGCCCCACTTTATATGGGGCCTGGTGCCCCACCTTAAATTGGGCCTGGTGCCCCACTTTATATTGGGCCTGGTGCCCCACTTTCTATTGGGCCAGTATTGCTCCTTTAAGTCCTAAGAGTGGTAGGGCCCCCTTAAATCTGCAGCTCTCTAAGAGCTGCTGCCACTCAGTAGCCGAGACGCCGCCCGAGTCCCACCCCCTAAATTAATATTTAACAGGCCACTATACAGGCCTTGATGGATGGCCCCTCCTACGGGTGTCGCATTGCCCCACCTCCCCTCCGCCTACTTAATTTTGGGTCCTGATGACCCGCTTCCCCTTGTGGCACTCTTTTGTAAAGTGCACTTCTCAGCGCCTTCAGTGCGCCTTACAAAAAAAAACAAAGTCTCTTTTGAACAGGTGGTTAGTACGCTTCTAGTGCTGCCGCCGACTCACCGCTCCGCTGTCCTCTGGAGGGTTGCTGTGCTGTTGGGAGGTGGAAGGGATGCTGGCAGTGGGAGGGAATGCACAGGCAGATGAGGGGACAAACAGGGGGCCTAAGACGGCCTAAGACGAGCGTTGATGCGGCTGGCAGGGCTGCCTACGGGGGACCGAAAATGAAACTGAAATAAAACACACAAGGGGGGGTCAAAATAATAAAACGATGGGCTACACAGCCCAAACTGCGGCAAACAGCTGATCACTTTCTTCTGGTGCCCCGATGGCACCGCAGACCAAAACGGAGCTATTGAGGACTCTTCACTGGCTGGAGCCAGAGCAGGCACACAGACTGGCCCTCGGGGAACAGCTTCAACCACCAGGTAAGCTCTACTGGTTCCCCTTAACCATCTGTGTCCTCTCTGCTCCACAGCCAGCAGGAACTACCCAGATCAAAAACTGTTAACTTTTGAAAACAAACCCCCAGGTTCTGGAGTGTTTGGACTGGAATGCTGTGCATGAGCAGCTCAGCACAGCGTTCCATCCAAGCCATTGTGACATATGTTGCTATTAAATCTGCTTTTTGACCATACTGTAAAGTGCACAGGGTACTTTTCTGCATTATTTTACAGTTTCCCTTTATAAGGAGGTGAATCTTTACTTTTAGGGGCCCCTTATCATTGTACCCTGCTGCCTACACCTACAGCATGCACCCTGAGCACCTGTAAACCCCTAATTTATTTACTGATTCTAGTTTTCTGGGATGCCCCAACTTTGGGGCATTACAGATTCGGGCCCACGTAAAAATACATGTCCCCATGTATTCCCTTAACACTTAATAAAATACATAGTCTTACCAACCTCTAAAATCTTACTTAACACTCTTTGAAGTCTTATGTTAATAAAACACTCTTAAATTCTCTAAAATATTCTTAAAACATCTACTATACCATACATTTTTGAAGTTTTACCTTAAAGTGACTGTGTCTGGGAAATTACTTGGATTAGATCTACCTGTTGTACTGGGGTACGAGTTGAGAAGCTTCTGTGATATACCTCCTAGGAGGGATACCTGCATTCGATCTTTGGGATCTGAGAGGTTGGAAATCAACAGGTTCTTGAACAATACGTTCTCCTTTCAGGAAATCCAGTATTTCTGGAGCTATCACTGGTACACAATTGAAATGGTCATGGGAATGCATATACGAAGTATGTGTCCAAGGTACTGTACTCCAACTGGTTGGTGATTCTAGTTCCCACATTTTGTCTTTTGTGGACTCCTGCCTCTCTTGTGACGTAGGACTGTCCTGATCTTTAACGAGCACAGCGTCTCTGAAAGTGTAAGCTTTTAGGAGATTCCGATGAACAATCTTGGTACCATGTCCTAATTCCTGTTGTATCTTGTATACCGGTAGTTCGGGATAAGGTATTTCAATAATATAATAAGGTTCTGGTTCCCACTTTGAAGACAGTTTGCTGCATCTTTGGGTCTTCTTCAACATTACTCTTTCTCCAACAAGTAAAGGTGTAGCCTTGGCCTTGATATCATAGTTTGATTTTTGCTTTTGCCGTGCTTGCTCCATGTGTCTTCCAACACTTTTTCCAGCA
This sequence comes from Neoceratodus forsteri, assembly GCA_016271365.2. Lineage (NCBI taxonomy): Eukaryota > Metazoa > Chordata > Ceratodontiformes > Ceratodontidae > Neoceratodus > Neoceratodus forsteri. Next base: position 390,757,161 of record CM057452.1, read on the forward strand.
TCCTGCAAACGTTGATTATGTTCTTGGACCCAATTTGTCACTGGCTTCTTTACTTTAGTTTCTTCTTGTGGTACTTCCAGCACTAAGTCCATTGGAAGTCTTTCATGTCGTCCAAACATTAAATATGAGGTGTATAACCCATGGAGCAATGAATAGTATTATTATAAAGATATGTGAGTTCGGGAAGTAAAGCTGGCCAGAAGGGATGTTTATATTCTGTTAGAGCTCGCAACATCTCCAGGAGAATCTGATTTGTTCTTTCGCAAAGTCCATTACCTTGGGGATGGTAAGCAGTGGTTTTTAACTTATGGCTTCCATACAGGGCACAAAGTTCATGAAATAGTTGGGATTCGAAAGACGTTCCTTGATCTGTGAGGATTTTTGTAGGATATCCGTAAGGTCATACAAAACATCTCATAAAGGTTTCAGCAGTAGTTCGAGCAGATAGGTCTTTTACTGTGCTCGCAACCACGAATTTGGAAAAGTGATCAACCATAGTGAAGATATAGATGTGTCCATTTGTGCTTGGGTCTAACTTCAAATGATCAAGAGCAACTAGTTCCAATTGTGCGTTACTAACTATTGGATGGAGAGGAGCTCTCTGATTCACCTTTTCCTTGCACTTTAAGTTACATGCTGGACATTCCTCACACCATTTTATTATATCATTTCACATTCCTATCCAGTAAAATCTCCTTCGGATAATAGCTTCAGTTTTTTTGTGACCAAAATGTCCTGAATTATCATGGTACGCCTCTAACACTACAGAAGCACTGGTCTTTGGAACTATGATCTTAGTCAATTCTATGTGTGTGGTAGGATCTCTACTTTTCTTAACCAAATGACAATCTTCTATGGTCAGACGAGTTCTGTGCCTCCAAAGTTTCATCGCTTCTATGTTCAGCTTCTTTCTTTCTTTTTGGGTCATGCATTTCTGTTGAGCAACTAGAGCTTTTACTTGGTGAACTATAGGGTCTTGGCTTTGTAATTTCACCCATAGATTCTTTTGGTTCGCAATCATGTCATCCACTTCTAGTTGACTTTCCACTTTAGACTCCGGAGCAATTTGACAACATGCCTGTACAATCTCAGCTGGTACCTGCAGAAAAGATGGCATTTCTAAGTTTTCCAGCAAGGTATCATCTATTTCTGATTCTCCTTGTCCAGGCATCCGGGACAAGGCATCTGCATTCACATTAACTTTACCAGAGCGATATTTTAAGGAGAATTGGCAATTCGCGAATTGAGAGGCCCACCTTTGCTCGAGGGCTTCCAGCTTTGTAGTATTTAAGTGTGCTAAAGGATTATTATCCATGAAAGTGGTGGCAGCTAAATATTGCCAGAATTTCTCAGTGATAGCCCAGACTAGCACTAAAAATTCAAGTTTGAAAGAGCTATAGCGGGCGTCATTCTGCTCGGAGCCTCTTAATCCTCTGCTTGCATAGGCTATTACTCTTTCCACACCATTCTGTTCTTGTGTGAGTACCGCGCCCAACCCTTTGTTACTGGCATCGGTATACAACAGAAAAGGTTTCACATAATCTGGATACGCCAATATAGGAGCCTCAGTTAGTATCTTTTTTTAATTGATTGAATGCCTCTTGTTGTTCAGTACCCCATGTACCAGGCAGTTCTTTGGGACTTGACCTTCTGCTGATCCTCTTAAAAGTTCATGTAAAGGCACAGCAATTTTGGAGAAGTTCTTGATAAATCTCCGATAATATCCCACAAATCCCAAACATTTTCGGATCTCTCTAATGGTAGTAGGAACAGATCATTTCTTTACTGCTTCAGTCTTCTCTGGGTCTGGCGTCACTCCATCCACGGAGACTATATGTCCCAGATAACTCACTTTAGTCTGCAACAGATGACATTTAGAGGGTTTTATTTTAAGACCATATTGGATCAATTTTTGGAACACTTCATCCAAGTGACGCAAATGATCTTCATGAGTCTTTGAATATACAATGATATCATCTAAATATAACAACAAGGTATCGAAATTCCGGCTTCCAAGACAATGTTCAACCAGTCTTTGAAAAGTTCCCGGTGCATTACACAATCCAAAAGGCATCCTGATGAATTCAAAGAGACCCATGGGGGTAAGAAAGGCTGTTTTCTCTTGATCCTTTGGCACCATAGGAACTTGCCAGCATCTGCTGGTTAAATCCAGAGTGGAGATTATGGCTGCTGATTGGAGAGCCGTGAGAGAATCTTCTATCCGAGGCAAAGGATTCGCATCCTTATGGGTGATGGCATTTCATTTGTGGTAATCCACACAGAATTGGATCTTACCATCCTTTTTCTTTACCAGGACAATTGGCGCTGCCCATGGGCTGTGACTTTCCTTGATCACATCAGCCTCTTTCATCTCTTTAATCATTTCTTTTACTTGCTGGTACATGGCTGGTGGAATAGGCCTAAATCGTTCTCTGATAGGCGGATGTCCATGGGTACTGATGTGATGTTGTACCCCACAAGCTAACCCAAAATCTAAGGGGTGTTGGCCAAAAGCTTCCTCCCAGTGTAAAACCACTTTCAAAAATCAGCTGTTTGCTTCACGGAGGTATACGGATTGCCTACTTTAATCTCTTTAGTCCATTCTGGTATCTGGTTGCTTTCTATCCCACCTTCAGGCACTTTCTTTACCTCTTCCCCAGCTTCAATAATGTCCTGTAAACACACCATGTGGATCTGAGCAACTGGCTGGTTTCGGTACAGTTGTACATCGTGAGTCCCGTAATTCAGCACTCGGACTAGTATCTGACCTCTGATTACAGTAGCTACACTCTGGGCCACTATTATCGGCTCTTCCTTGTTCATTGGGTAAGGTTCCACTAGAGCATCATAATCTTGACCCCTCTGGCCCACCTTTGTTTTGCACCAAAGGGTGGTTTTGGTGCCTGGCTTCAATGTTACTGGTCTAGCATCTGTCACTCTTACTTTACCGATTTCACCCTCAGCATTAGCAAACCATTGATGGCATTAAAAGTTGTAGATAGTTTGTTGCAGGGCATGTTTCTCCATTCGGGGTACGTGTTTGACTTACTGTTGGAGGATGCTCACTAATTCGTTGAAGCAATTTTGTAGAACATTCATCCCCAGAATTAGTGGCGGCAGTTGATCACTCTTGAGGTCGCTCACAATGATGCCTGTGTTGCACTGGATGTTCTTTCCTAGGTGTACATTGGCTTCTAGATATCCTAAGTACGGTACTTCATCGCCATTGCTCGCTATTAACTTTACCCAAGATCTAGGAGGTGGCTTTAGATCATTAGGTGTCCACTATCTTTGGAACTCTCATCCTTGCAATGTAGTAACCTGTGATCCAGTGTCTAACAATGCCATAAGCTCGATGCCATCGACCTTGACTGGTGTCGTTGGACTTCTACCAATGAAACACTACTGCTCTAATGGGACTGCTGGACCTGATCGTCTGCTCTTCGAGGGTCGGTCCTCATCCCAGAAGAATTTCTGTTTAAATTCAGGGTGTTATTTACTGGCTGACCACATCTGCTTTCTATATGGCCACTAACACCACACTGGCGACATATGAGTCTTCCTTGGCCATCAAACTGATCTGTGGAGCACCTCCCTTCACTCCTTCTTGAGTGGTTCATTTGGTCAGTGCTTCCTTTCTTTCCCTGATGGATTGAAGCCTCTCTCATTCTTCCAACCCACTTTCCAGTTTTGCATTTCCTTACACATCTACGCCACCTGGTTGGTCAGGGTAGCAATCTGCTCAGTCAGCTCTGAGTGTTGTCTAGTGCTAGTCTACACAGAACAGATCGGTGTCTGTATCCTTGGTTCATGCATCTGCTCATGTTCTGAACACTGGCTCGGGTAGGCAACAGCTTCTCTTACAGGTTCCAGTCTTTGTAAGGACATTTCCTCTGGCTGAAGTCTTGATTGCCTAGAGTTGTCTTCTTTCCATCCTTTTGTAGTGTAGGTCTGCCATTGAGTTCCCATAGAGGTTGCCATTTGGGGATATACTAGAGTCTCCTCTCTGGAATGTCCCGAACCAAATATACGAATGGCTTTCTCCTTAAAATCCAGGAAGTTGACTTCGGGGTTTTGCAAGTGCAGCATGTGTAGCTCTCTCCTCAGGGCCTCACTTTGCACTCCTTCAACAAATTTTTCTACTAGTACTCGATCTGCATCTCGGACCTCTGCCGTGTCTACCCTCTCTATTGCTCGTAATAACTCTTGCAGACTCAGTGCAAACTCCCTCAGGGTCTCTTGGGGCTTCTGGGTGCAAGAAAAGAACTTCATTTTGAGGTCAGACATGGTCCTAGCATCAAAGATTTGCTGTAGCCTCTGGAGTATCTGATCCACTGTGGCTTTTGCTCCATTCGGCTAGGATTGGACCTCTCGGTGGGCAGCTCCCTTTAGTTCCTCGGGGATCTGATACAGCTGAAACATTGCCTGCATCTTTGAGCAGAATTCCCCTAGGTTGCTGGTTCCATTCTCATCTTTTTCTCTGGAAAACTGTGGAAGCCATGGCACTCCAAAATAATGCGGCATGGTTAGTGGAGATGGTAGTATATTCCATTGAGGTCCATCTCAGTCTCCTCCAGCTGACTCTCGATCTACCCCAGACAGTCCACTACTACACCCTGGCTCCATCTAGGCTTCATACTAAGCCACTCCAACTTTGGACTCCTCGAATAAATAATTATCTCTATCTTGCTGACTATGCCAAGAAATTTTTACTATGTGATGGTCTAGAGGTGCTCTGTGAAGTACTCTACTCTAAAGTGGTGAAAAGAGATGAGTGAGGCACTAAGGTCCGAATTATGTGGATAGAATAACTGTTACCCAGACAAGGAGAGGCAGGAGTCAATCTAGTGCTTCAATGCCCGCAGGGTGTTCATTTTGTACTAAGGGTAGAGAGATACAGTCAGAAGAGGAAGGAGGGGTTGCCCAAGAACAATAGGGCAATGAACAGAGAAATACTTTATCAATGACTACTAAGATTATCACCACAAGAATAGAATATAGGCCTACTGCCACTCTTATTCTGAAATTATTCTACACTTCGATATTCTTAGATGAGGATCAGGTGACATAAGCCACTCAGAACTGTACTAGGGTAATTATTACCACACATTTCCATCAGAGTCTAGATATTACAAGAGTCCAGGGATCCGGTGTCTTCATGTACATCATCATTCTTCATTGGTAGTTACAAGGGAAATAAAACAGAACTGTAGAACCCTAATCACAATTCCCAGCAAAGACTTAGTTAAGGCCACTGGGGTGGTGAGAGGTTTGGAAAACAGACCATATGTTTCTTCGGCAAAAGCCCACTCTCTCCAAGGCTGCCGGAATGAAGAACCAGAGCAACTGGTTCCTGAGATAACACATTGAAAACAAAGGGCTCCTCAGCCAAAACCCACTTCCAGGGTTGCCAAGGATGAAGATAGGTCAAGACCTGCATGCCGATGAATCCAATGGAGGACTACCACGACCTGACTGATGCTGTGGCACTCCAAAGGCCAGCTAAACTCAGAAGGAACTCTGACAGGACCAGGAACCAGAAGAATTAGAAGAGATGATGGTTGATTCTGCAATCCTAGGATCAGGAACTAACACAACATAAAGAAACGTCAGATGCATCCTGCACTGGGCTTCGATGGACTCGACTTTCGGCGAACGACCAGAAAGGGCACAGACCAGGTTCTCCAGAATGAGCACACTCTTCTGTAGAGGGCAACCAACTTCTGGACATCTGGAACAGGAACGATACAAATGACACTGGCACGGTGGTCATGATGCGTTTTGGTGGATGTACCTTTGAGCTGTGAAAAACAAGAAATGGCGGGTACGACTTGTACGACTAGCGACGGACTCGACTTTGGTGGATGACACAGACAGATGTGATAAGCTGAAGAATGATCCCACAGGAGTGAAGAATGCTGTGAAGACATCTTCTTCTGAGTAGAGACTGATTCTGAGTATTAGTATTACAGACCACACTGTGGGACTGCAGTGTGGTAGAAGATTGAGACTGTCTTTATACAGTAGTAACCATGTAACTGAAAGATGCCCAGAGAACTGTGGAATGATACAATAATTTGCCGAGGGAGGGTAAATTATACATTTTGGGGTAATTATTACTGATGAGGGCCAATGTCCAGGTGCTTAGAGCAATAGTTCAGATACTTAGAGCAATGGTTCAGGTACTTAGAGCAATAGTTCAGGCACTTAGAGCAATTGTTCAGGTACTTAGGGCAATAGTTCAGGTACTTAGGGCAATAGTTCAGGTACTTAGGTCTATAGTTCAGGTACTTAGGGCACTAGTCATTGCATAAGCAGTACAGTTGTTACAGTAGCTTTACAGAATAGGCAAATCGAGCACTCTTACATGAACCCCGGTTCCTAAATGTAGGGTCTTCCTGAATAGGGTCACTTCCTGGATGTCATGGCTAAGGCCTCCCTTTAGTACAACTAGGCTGACTTGTCCTATTACACTAGGCCGGGGCCTCCCTTTATTACCACTAGGCTGGCTTGTCCTACTACACTAGGCCGGGGCCTCCCATTAGTACCACTAGGATGGCTTGCCCTATTACACTAGGCCGGGGCCTCCCTATAGTACCAAGCTTTACCTCGGGCCTAATGCCCTACTTTTACCTCAGGCCTGATGCCCTACTAAGACTTGGGCCTGGTGCCCCACTTTATATTGGGCCTGGTGCCCCACCTTATATTGGGTCTGGTGCCCACTTTATATTGGGCCTGGTGCCCCACTTTATATTGGGCCTGGTGCCCCACCTTATATTGGGCCTGGTGCCCCACTTTCTATTGGGCCTGGTGCCCCACTTTTTTCTATTGGGCCTGGTGCCCCACCTTAAATTGGGCCTGGTGCCCCACTTTATATTGTGCCTGGTGCCCCACTTTCTATTGGGCCTGGTGCCCCACCATAAATTGGGCCTGGTGCTCCACTTTATATTGGGCCTGGTGCCCCATCTTAAATTGGGCCTGTATTGCCCCTTTAAGTCCTAAGAGTGGCAGGGCCCCCTTAAATCTGCAGCTCTCTAAGAGCTGCTGCCACTCAGTAGCCGAGACCCTGCCCCTCCTACGGGCATCACATTGCCCAGCCTCCCCTCTGCCTACTTAATTTTGGGTCCTGATGACCCATTTCCCCTTGCGGCGCTCGGCCACACTTTTCAGTGCCTTCAGTGTACTTTACAAAAAAAAAAGTCTCTTTTGAACAGGTGGTCAGTATGCTTCTAGTGCTGCCGCCGACTCACCGCTCCGCCATCCTCCGGAGGGTTGCTGTGCTGTCGGGAGGGTGGGAGGGATGCTGGCAGTGGGAAGGAATGCACAAGCAGATGAGGGGACAAACAGGGGGCCTAAGACGGCCGACAGATGAGCGGTGATGCGGCTGGCAGGGCTGCCGACGGGGGACCAAAAATTAAACTAAAAATAAAACACACAAGGGGTTCAAAATAATAAAACGACGGGACTACACAGCCCAAACTGTGGCAAACGGCTGATCACTTTCTTCTGGTGCCCCAATGGCACCGCAGACCAAAATGGAGCTATTGAGGACTCTTCACTGGCTGTAGCCAGAGCAGACACACAGACTGGCCCTCGGGGAACAGCTTCAACCACCAGGTAAGCTCTACTGGTTCCCCTTAACCATCTGCGTCCTCTCTGCTCCTCAGCCAGCAGGATCTACCCAGATCAAAAAATGTTAACTTTTGAAAACAAACCCTCAGGTTCTGCAGTGTTTGAACTGGAATGCGGTGCATGAGCAGCTCAGCACAGCATTCCATCCAAGCCATTGTGACATATGCTGCTATTAAGTCTGCTTTTTGACCATACTGTAAAGTTCACAGGGCACTTTTCTGCATTATTTTACAGTTTCCCTTTATAAGGAGGTGAATCTTTACTTTTAGGGGCCCCTTATCATTGTACCCTGCTGCCTACACCTACAGCAGGCACCCTGAGCACCTGTAAACCCCTAATTTATTTACTGATTCTAGTTTTTCTGGGGTGCCCCAACTTTGGGGCATTACAAATGGTCTGGCAATTTTAGTAGCTAGTCAGTCAGCACCTCAAAAGGGTGTACATTGGATAGGTGGTGATGGGGTGGCCCCATTGCCATCCCTAATAAATACACTTGTCAAATTATAAGAAAATTATATTGCAGTTAGTTTATTAAGTATCATTTCATGCCTTACTAGAAGCTGGGGAACTTCCTTTTCCCCAAAAGAAAGAAAAGGGAACAAAAACAAACTACACAACCTGAAAATAAAATGAGATTATTTTATAGGGCAAGAGGAGCTAAGCGTCCTTGGGTTCCCTTGTCCTAAACATTACAAAATGTCAGCTAAGTTCATTAAAGATCCAGATTGATATATATATATCTCAGAATGCATTCATAAAAGATGGTAACACAAAAAGGTGTTAAAATTCAGGCCTGGTAAACTGTCTCTAAACAACATAATATTTTTATTTATTTTTTTAACAGTTTACTGTATATATAAAAGAAAAAAACAAATACTGGGGTGGTGAGTACCCCCTCCCTCGAGTGCCTTGCATATCATGGGAATCACGTGAGCTTGCTCATGAACAAAGAGGCTGTGTTATAATTGAGCCTCCATAAGGAAGGCAGACATAATAATAATGGGCGGTGTTGACTTTATACCAGCAAGGTCTGGCTGGGAGCCCAGAGGAACATGGCTGCTGTCCACGGGCTCAGTACAGAGCAAAAAAAAAAAGTGAAATCTGAAAAATCACAGTTCATGCATTTCACTGTTCATAAGTAGCATTCATACAGAAAATGATCAATTGCTCAGGAAAACCCATGAACTCTGAGGTGATAGGTAATAATGGTTCAGACACACAAGGAGGTCAGGTGAGTTGCCAGAAGTCACACAGTATGACAGTAGTGGTTTTTGGGAATCAAACACAGCTATTTATATTTGAAACAGTAGTGCAGTGAAGCATTGGGCTGCACTAAGGTGTGTGCCTTTTGTGTGAGAACAAAAATGAATACATAGTATGTGAATTAACACAGTTATAGAACTGTATCATAGAACAAGTGGTGATTAAAATGCAGTGCATTATAAAATGGCTCATTATGGAAATGGGTGATAAGAATTAACTTTTCTATGAAACACAGTATAATAGTGACATCACAATGACACCAGGAGCAAAGAAAAATTATTTATAGATATATATGTTTGTGGCTAACATGAAAAAGTGACTTAAAAGGTTGAATCCAGTCATGAAGAGGGTTAAGTAATTTGGCCATCAGCACAGAGGAATTGGCATAAGTCCAATGACACATATGGGTACATGAGCAGCAGTTTTTTTACAAGTGAACTCAAAATGAGAGATTTTTTTTAATGAAATGTTAAAACAGCAAACCGTTGTATGCTGAGTCCAAACTAATACATTGACCATTCAAACAGTTTCGAAATATAAGCACTTATTCAACTTTGGTAATCTTTCCAAGCAAAGAATTCTCAGTCCGCCATTATGTCTCATGAATTTTCTCAAACACTGTCCAGCTTCACCTAAATGAACCATCAACAACATGCCATGCCCATCTGAACCATTATGCCTATGGAATCAGCTGAGACAATAGGATTCTAACCATAATGAAAATTTTGTATAAGAACCCCTATAACACAGATAGTGTAAACAACTGGCTAGCATTGACCCTGAAACATCGGGCTGCTATTTAATCTTGCAGAACCAAAACCATAATTAGACACAGAGCACAGAATAACTGTAATACTGTATATACCATTGGGTCTGAATGCATCCTAAAGTGAAGAGCAATAACAATTGAATAAACATATACACACACATATATATATATATATATATATATATATATATATATATATTGCACCCAAACTGTTGCAGATGACATTAGAACAGCTGTAAACATTTACACAAGGTAAACAGTTATTCTTGAAGCATTAAAAAAAGGAGTCAGAGATAAAATATCGCGTTAACTGTAAAAACATTTGCAAGATATCAAGTTGAGAAGAAACAGCTGCTTGCCCTCCAGGATCAAAGGGACAGTTTTCCATTCCCAAATCTCCAAATGTTTGGCCACAAATTGAACAACAGGCAGTTAGTCTGATTGCAATATCCCAGGTGTTTGAATAGCCTGCATAGCCAAAATGCTGTTTGTGCTGCATGAGGAGTGGAGGTCTGTTTGCAGCTCACACTCATTCTGAGGCATCCCCCATGTCTGCAAGTCTAGTCTTGTTGTTAGAAAGGATTTTTGCCTGGCAAGAAAGTGATGACTTGCCTCTGATGCTGGTAGAGCAGCATACATAGAGCACTTTGTAGAAATGCAGAGTACAAGGTTTCCTAATGACCCTGTGGCCACCACAAGGCTGATAACACCTCTGTAGGGAGTAGACATACTGACAAACAACATAGAAGCAAGCACATGTAGGAAACCTGAAAATTTTGTCTGGCACCATCATCTACCACTTTCCAGTCCCTAGTAGGCAATCAGTCATCACGGGAAGTTTGCTGTGACTTGACGTGGGTCTGCTGCACCCACCACCACTGTAAGTATGAGCAGGTCCAAGTAGGCAAAAGGAAGATTGCACTACACTGCTCGACATTAAAAATGAATTGAAAGCAAAGCGTCCCTTGTTTAATCTGTACCTTTTTATGGTTGCCATATATGTAAGTAGGACAGGACTCTCACATCAGGTTCTCGTTAGAGATAAACAAGTGGAAGGAACAATAGACAGTGGCAAATCATGTAATAAACAAGTTTATTGCAAAAAAAATTATAAACCTTACAGTGCAGGCACTGGGAGAAGCAGGTTTTCCCAATACCTAGGTATAGCAAATTCTCTAAGAGCTACATGTTACAAAGGGTCTTATACCCTGATAATTGCTATAGCAACCACTAAGGAAGATACATAAAGTGAATATAACTGAACAAAAACAGGTGGCCTGAGTAACTAACTTCTCTGAAGAAGTCCGAAATGTCAGGTGAAACATAAGCTTTCCTGTAATGTTGTGATGCCTCTGAGAGTAAAAAAGCTAAACTAACACCTATTGTGTGAATCACTTCATTTTCTTAGCTGTTTTTGCAAGGGTGAGTGCTCTCCACTATTGTTCATTAGTAGGCCTGAGCAAGTATCCTAACTAATATGAGAAGCTGCATAGCTTGCAGAAATGTAGACCAATGAGGTTCTTGTAATTCAAAGGTTACAGTAGCAGTACAATTACTAAAGATGGCACTATTGGCTTACCTATGGAAAATACAGTAAAAATAGGGCAGAAAGCATATCTTATAGCCAATATATCTCAGTAGAACATAATGGAGCTTCATATGTATTAGTAAAACATAGCAGAACACAAATCCTGACACTTATGCTTATACTATAAGTGTCTTGTCCTAAGTTTAGTACATGTACCTACATATATGTTGCTTTTCATAAGGTCAGGGGCCTAATTAGGGGTTCTGGACCATGGATAACAATCTAAACATGTTATATCCTTAGGGCTTCACCCCAACATGTGTAAAATAGACTTCAATATAAATTTATATTTACTGATAGTGTGGTTTATATGTAAAGTTTTTTTAAGACTTTCATCTACTAACCAACTGTTTAAACTATGCTGTGTGAGTAGTTAATACCAGATCTGATGTTATACTTTTCATTATCTTTATTGCCAGTTGTAATTTTATGAGCCTCCTCATATCCTGAGGATGTGTTACATTAGTATCAGACTGGTAATGTATCTTTCATATATGATACTGTATGCCATCTTACATGTAATATGACAAATTTTAAATAGAACCGTTAACAACAAAATAATATGCTAATTCCTGATATCGTCAACATTTACTCAAATCAATTTGCTGCCATATTGGCTCTGACTAGACTTTGCTTGCAATACTTCAAGGATGAGATTTCAGAATGCCACCAGGTTACAATTTTGGAAAGTAGCAATAACTCAGTCTCAGAAAGTAGCTGGGACACACAATTTTAGAGTGTGGCAAGGACACTGAAATTTGGAATGTGGTGATGTTATCAATTTTTAGAATGTAGCAGACACACAATTTTGAAATGTGGGATGCACATAGTTGCTGAATATTTTGATAAGTGGTAGTGATGTACATTTTCAGAATGTGCTGGTGATGCTTGATTTCAGATGGTGGAGGCAACATTCAATTTCACAATGTGGTGTAGACACAGAATCTCATAATGTGGCAGGGATGTACAGTTTCAGAATGTGGTTATAACATGTAATTTCTGAATGTGACAGTGATGCATATTTTTGAAAGGCGGTGTGATGCATAATTTTAGAGCAAGGAAAGGAACTGCATTTTTGGAATGTTAAAGGGATGTGAAATTTTTGAATGTGGCAGTGATGCACAATTGTGGAATGTGTCACAGAGGTACAGTTTTGGAATATGGTTTGGACATGTGATTTCAGAATATAGCAGGGGCACTCATTTTCAAAATTCTGTTGGGTTGCATTATTATGGAACATGGTTGGGATGCCCAGTTTTGGAACATGATGATGACAGGCAGTTTAAGAATGTGCCGTAACATACAATTTCAGAATGGAGTGTGAAGGTACAATTTCAGAATGTGGCCTGGACATACATATTTGGAGTGTTACAAGTGGTGCCCAGTTTTAGAATTTTGTTGGGAAATTCAATTTCAGACTGTAGTAGGGACTACTAATTTTGGAATGTGCTGAGGATGAACATTTTTGGGAGTTGACAGAGCTATATAATTTTGGAATTTAGCTGTGATACAATTTCAGAATGTGGCAGAGATACATTATTTTGTAGTGCGACTAGGACATACAGTTTCAGAACATGGTAAGAATGAGTGATTTCAGAATGTGGCAATGACATGCAATTCTGGAATGTGGAAGTAGTGTACAATGTTGGAATGTGGCTGGAACATACATCTGTTGAACATGATGGGAACATACAATGTTGGCATGTGGCTGGGATGCATAATGTCAAATGTGGTGGGAACATTCAATGATGAAATTTAGTGAGGGCATGACATTTTGGAATGTGGGGGATGCAATGTTTTGGAATGTGATGGTGACACAATTTTGGAATTTGGCGATGATGCAGTTTCAGAATGTGGCCATTGATGCACCACTTCAGAATTTGTCAATAACATACAATTTTTGAATGTGGTGGGAATGCACACTTTTGGAATGTGGCAGGAATGCACAATGTCAGCTGGCAGGGACACATAATATTGGAATGTGGGAGGATAAGCAATTTTGAACTGGGTTTGGTGCATGCAGTTCAAGAGTGTGGCAGGGTTAAGCAATTATAGAATAAAATGGTGTGTCCTGTCACATTTCAATGGTGTGAATCCCCACTATATTCTAAAATTGTCATTCCCCACTAAATTCCTAGATGTGTGTCCCTGTTGCATTCTAAGATTGTGTGTCACCACTACATTTAGAGAATGTGTACTCCTGTCACATTCCGAGACTGTACAGTAGGTCTCTCAGCAACATCCTGAAACTGCGCACAACCTTGACATTTCATAACTTTGTTCAATGCTGTATTCCAAGACCAAAACCACCTATCTACCACATTCTAAAGTACAGTATCATGCATAGGAACATTACAGAAATGGAATGAACTGCAATGAACCCTGTGTCAGTGTTTTAAAAAAATATTATTACAGCTATAGTTTCTTAAACTGTGCAGAAATAAGTTCTATAAGGTTGCTGACAGGAGGAACTAGGCCATGAGTTCTGGTTTTGACATTATCAGTAGCTCTTCACTGAAACTGGCTTTTTTGAATAGAGAGTGAAGTCAGGGTTACAAAATAGCTTGCAACTTTTGAATGAAATAACTTAAGAGATCTAATTTTTGGTATAGGGTCTTAGGTGATATGTTAATTCTAATTTTGCAATGTAGCACCTTTGGCCGGACTACATCTTTAAGTGCCATGTACTGTATAAATTGACTCTTGCTTCAGTATGCTGCACTCCATAAAGATGCACAGTAGTGCAAAACTGGTCAGAGAACCTTATGCATGCTAGCCGCATCTCCTATGTGTTGTTTTACACTTTTTGTGGCTGAATATGTGAGAATATTTACAGTATATATTTTTATACTATTAAAGAGTTAATGTACTGCCCGAAACTAATATTAGTTTTTAAAAGCAGTTAACAATTATTTATATCTAAGCTACTTTTTCTTTTACCTTAGGTTAATTAGACATTTGTTTACCTGATGTTAGAAGGTGTGATGTGTTGAACAGTATTCTGTCTGGCAGCTGACTTATCTCTACCCCCTTCCACTGCATCATCACATTGTGAGTTCACTGACTGTTACATCTCTGTTGCTTAGGAACAGCCACTCAGTAGCTACCAGGTCAGTCACCTGTAATGTTACAGTCAGTGAGATCACAATGCTGATAATGTAGTGGGAGGATAGAAACAGAAATGTCAGCTGCCAGATTGAGAGCTAGTCCACATATCCAACACAATATTATAGCATAAAAAACTTGTTAGCAAAAAGAAAATGAAAAATACTTTAGAAATAAAAAGTTACAACTGACGACTTAACATCTGTATTATTTTCCTGTCTGTCTGTTTTGGTTCCACTAGCTCTTTAAGCAAATAAATTCACTAGCATGTTAACCGTTGATTATGCAATTCTTATTATTACATTGTCTGGAAAAGTGCCTAATCAGGGCCATTTTACAATCATGTGGTTGTGCTAATCATTTTATTTCCGAGGTATCCATCCATGAATAAAGCAGTGTCCTTTTGTTAAACTTTGACTGGTAATTGACTCGAAAGCACAGTAAATAAACTAGTGGTTTCCCTATTGAGCTTACCAAGAGCTGAGGCCCTCATGGCTCAGTTTGTGCCCCCCCAGCACTTGCCCCTCGACTCAATTATACCAGACTGCCCTAGTTTACCAAAGGTGATGGCAGTGTCATATAAACTGCCTGGGCATGCCTTTCTGTGGAGTCCGTCACACTATGTTTAGGAGTCAATTCAGTACCTGTAACCAGAAGGTGTGCTTGCAAATATTTATGTCATTAAGCTTCAACAATAAGGCAAATTTGACTAATGATGGTTCTAAGTTGCTAAAAGGTTTTGTAAAGAATACTATACTGGGATTATAACTGCAGTGAATAAAAATCTGCGACTCACACAACTTACAACATGACATTTCTGTAATATTGTATTTTATTTTGTTCATGCTAAGTGTAAGAGCCCTAGTAGCCTACACCCATGTTTTGTTGCCTTGGAGCCACTTAATAAGAATTTAGGCCTGGGTTTATTAGAGTATGGCAACCCCCAAATCAGTGGTTGAATTTTATGCTACATCTATGAGTTAAAAAGAAAACAAAAATATAACAAGCAAATTACATACAAATAACACATGAAAAAAGGTAAACCAAAAAGAAAAAAAGTAGCAGTAAGCTCAGTGACCAAAAATGTTCTCTCTTCCTTGTCTTATTCCAACAGTCAAAACTGAGTAAAAGCCCTAAATAACTAGTACAATTAATTTATATTAATATGAAAACATAGTCAAAAGGGATGCAGGAAACAGTTTCCCCTTTCCCTAGAGGCACTTCCAAACAAAGCCACCATCAGCCTGGCCAAGACTAATGGGTCACCTTGCATATTCACATGTATGTAGATGACATAGTTCTCTACACCTCAAGCCCATCAACTTAGGCTGTGTAAGTGTCACTCCAGCAAGATTTCCACAATGTCCTTTGATGGTTTCAGACCAACCAGCTCTGGATCAACACCATGAAAACTGTCAATGACCTTCGGATCCAGTCAGAAACTGGCCAGGCTTGCTTCCTTCCCTTCCTTCACCACCCTGGATGGTCTCCATTTGAAGTGATTCATTCCTTCAAGTACCTCAGTGTGTGGCTTGACAGCATGCTTGTTTTCTCTGTCCTCATTTATATAATTCATGTCAAGCTCCACTCCAGCTTGGTGCCCTGTACCATATTAAAGACTACCTGACCCCATATGTCCACATGAGCTGGTTACCAAAAATTTGCTCCCAGTCTTTTACTACACGGATGTTGTTTACAGTACAGCTCCCTCCTCTTCCCTTGTCAGACTGGACACCCTTTGTAACACCTTCTGTCATCTTGCTGCAAGCTCAAAAACCTAGTTAGACAAAACAGTTCCTGACACTGACATTAACATTCAGGAATTGACCTTTTTCATAGTGATATAAATCGAAGGGGAAGGGGTGTTCTCATTTATGTTAGAGAGGACCATGGATCATGCAATTTGAGACAATCATTTAACAGTAATGGTGTAAAAGGTTTACTAATCAAAGTAAGAATGCTAGATTTAACTGTTGGGGTAATTTATTCTCCTCCTCATGTCAACTCACACAACTTCATAGATTAAGTGGATTTATAGGGGAAATAAGAAACACGCAGAATATTTTGTTCTAATGGGAGATTTTAATGCCCATTGGGTGGACCAAAGGGAAGAAAGCTGATATAAGCTTTCGGGATACTGAATGTTGTTCAGGTACTAGAAGCTCTCACAAGAATTTACAATAGAGGTGACACCATGGGCTGGATATTCAAAAGGATTGTGCCATGAGCAATAGGGTTGCGCCTGCGCAAGTCCGAAATTGCGCCATTCTGCCATATTCAGCAGGAGGCAGTTGTGCCCCCCCAAGTCATACTGAGCAACAGTGCAATGCTAATGAAGGCATGCTCAACCAGAGGGGGAGGAACCATGCATAAACTGCAAAGCCCGATATTCAGCCGGGCTGTGCAGAGTTGTGCAGGCACAACCCCCAACCTGCGCCTGCACAACCTTGAGCCAAAAAAAAAAAAAGGAGTAAGTCAAGGGCCACCCACAGGTGAGCTACCGCATTGCAGGGTGCAACACAGCAGCTGCCACCTGTGAGTGGCCCTCCACTTCTTCCCTGTGCCCCCCTGCAGCCCGATCATGGGCATAATAGTAACCCCCCCATAGCCCGATAATGGGCAGAACATACCTGAACAACTCCTCCACTTGCCTGATCACGGGCATAACATTATTAACCCCCTGACTGGCCCAATCGTAGGCAAAACAGAACCCCCACTGGCCCGATCATGAGCATAACATCATTAACCCCCAACTGGCCCGATCGCAGGCAAATCAGAACCAACCCCCACTAGCCCGATCATGGGCAGAACAGAGTTCAACCCCCAAAGACCAATATCCCTGGTGGTCCAGTGGACCATGAAGCCTGATTGTGGGCATTAGACTCAACTCCCCAGTCCAAGTACCCTGGTGATCTAGTGGCCCCACCCCACCCTACGGACCCACTCTGTTCTGCCTTTGATCGGGCTAGTAGGGGTGGGGTTCGAGTTCTGTTTTGCCAGCGATCGGGCCAGTCAAGGGGTGACTAATATTATGCCCGTGATCGGGCCAGTGGGCGGGATTTACGTCATGCCCACAATTGGGCTGCAGGGGGCATCGGTCCCTGACGGTTGCTGCCTGGCAGGGCGCCAGGCGCAAGTCTTCTGGGATCAGCGCACCTGCATGCTAATGGCATGTAAATGGGGCCATAAGTAGATACAAATGGCCCCCCCGTGCCTTGCATGAATTATAACCCCATTTGCATGTCACCTTTTGAATATCGGAAATTTGCGCATGGCGCAATGGAACTTGCGCCACCGCATCTTGAATGCTCCACTCTGACCACTTTCCATGCACAGTGGCTGTGGCCAGGGGGGTGATGTTCAAAGGATTTGCTCAATAGCTCAACTCCATTGAATATCGCCCCGACCACACCCCAGCGCAACGTTTTTGAGCAGCGCAAGGGCTTGCGCCACAGAATGGCGCAGTTTGAATATCCAGCCCCATGAATTTAATTGATTTGATCTTTGTATCTAGAAGTTAATTAGTCTCCAGATGGGAAGTAGGCTCTCCTCTGTTAGAAAACCATTGTGTGATAAGCTGTTAGATTGAAGTGAGAGCCATTTAATTTCAGACTCATTCACCAAATATGCAGTTTAGGTCCTATAGAAATTTTAACAATCAGGCATTCCCGAAGAATCTAAGACCATGAATCTAAGACCAGAAATGGTACCATATGGACCTTATACCTGATCTTGTGAATGCAGTTACATTTTTCACTAGTGAATTTCAACATATTTGTGACTACCATGCCCCAAAACATGTAAAAATGAAACAGAAGAGCATGCCCTAGATAAATGGAAAGATATTAAAGCCCATTAGAATAAAAAATAGGTTATGGAAAATTGCAAAAAATCTAAATGGGATAGTAACTGGGAAGCTTATAACGCTAATGTCAAAGGTTAATTAAGGAAGCTAAGGAATGTTTCTATAAAAAAAGATTTGAATCAGCAAGAATTCCTATGACTTTTGAAAAGTTATTAGACAACTGCAGACTCCTATAGTTCCTACTTTTCCTGGCTCTGTTAACATCGGTGGGTCAGTAGTAAGTGATCCAAAACAATTGGCCGAGGCCTTTAATGGTGTTTTTCTTTTCACTAATCTTTATTGGAGAACCTTAGTAAGGATCAAAATGCTTTTCCCAATAGCGAAAACAAAATACTTGCAACTCAGGCCATCAGTCACCCTCAATTTAGATTCAAAGTTTTGGAACCAAAGGATATTTGGAATCAATTAAAGTTGCTAAATGCAACAAAATCCAGTGGTCTGGATGGGCCTGAGGCCAGACTGCTCAGAGAGTGGGCTGATGTAATTGCACTGCCATTGACAAAACTTTTTAATCAAAGCCTATGCACAGTTTCTTTTCCCTCATTCTGAAAGCTCACTGAAATTGTCCCAATATTTAAAGGTGGGAACTCTACCCAGATAACTCAAATATATCAAGAGGTAAATTAATTGTATTCATTTACCTCTTGATATATCTGTTCCATTGGAAGGCAGTGAGAGTGCTTTGGGGCTAAAAGATAAAAACAACAAAGTAGTTTTCTGACAATAACTCTAATTTGGCTCAGGTAGTGAGAGTACCTGTGCTTTTTCGGCCTCCCTAAGTGGTGAGAGGGCCTTTGTGGGGCTTAAGACTTTTTATTTTTTCCTATATTCATTTTATTCTCCTGGACCTATGTTACATTCATAACTTTAAAGAATTATATTATTTATTTTATGATTGGTTTCTTTTTCGGCTGACCTTTTATTATTTTGGTTTTTGAGTTTAGCTATTTATATTCCTTTCTTTTTATGAGGGTGGGTGACTGAGAGTATTTATTTTATGTTTATGTTTTTAAGTAGAGGTTATGAGTTTAGAAATACTGTTTAAGTGTGAATAGTGTTATTTGGGTGGGTTTTTTAGAAGTGTTATTGGGTAGAGTGTTAATTAGGGCTGTCTGGAGGGTTGGATTGGGAGGGTGTCTATTTGCATTAAGGAAGATTTTGTTTATTCCCTGAGTTATGTGGAATGTGCTGGATGCCTGCTCCCACAGTTGTGCACTATTCACCCTCTACTTTTCATGCCCTCCGCCCTTTTTTCACTCCCCCTTTGCAGTTTACAACCTACCAGAGATGTACAGCACTGAGTATTATGCATAGGAGATGGAAGGGGGGCCTATGAACAGTGGAGGGTGAATGAGAGGGGTCGCCATATCGGGGTAGTAGGATCCAAGAGACACTCTATGGCAAAATGGAACCCAGAATGTGGTTCTTCATGTCTGGTTTCCATACCCAAGGGCACCACCGATTGTGGTGGGCAGGTGGCTCGGATGGCCCGGGAGGTTCGTCCAACTCGGGCGGTGTTGTGCAATGCCAGGTCCACCAGGAACAAGACTGCAGTTATTGCAGATCTTGTTGAAATGGTGGATCTGGCATGCATCACTGAGACCTGGCTAGATGAGAATTCTGGCCTCATTTTGGAGGCTTTAACTCTGGTCAGGGACTTGGTGATACACTGCCTGAGATTGGACCATGGGGGGGAGGGGTTGCCATCTGTTTCAAGGCTGAACTGGCCCTCATGAAGGTACTAGCTGAAGAGGCTGAGTCATTTGAGTGTGTCAGTAGCAGGTGTAGGCTATCGGATTGCCCTCATTTATCATCAACCCAGTGATGAGAAGCGATTCCTGCAGGAAGTGGTGGACTTTGTCATCGACATGGCATTTGAGTCACCCAGACTGATGGTTCTGGGTGACTTTAACACCTGGATCGATGATGAACTCTCGCAATTTGGTCAGCACTTCCTCCAGTTGATGACATCACTGGGCCTTACACAGGTGGTTATCCCTGCTGCTCACAAACATGGACACTCTATGGACTTAGTCTTCCTCCTAGGGATTGAAACATCCAACTTGGGGGTGGAAGCAGTGGTGTGATCCAATCATTACATCGTGGGGTTCAGTTTTAGCACCCCCCTTCATAGGCCTACCCCTGTGGAGATGGTTAGGTACCGTCCTTTATGAGATATAAGTTCTCATAGCCTGGCGGCAGTGCTTGACCAATCATCCCTCTCATTGGCAAGCAGAGATCCAGAGGCCCTTGTGATGGCCTATAATTCGGCCATCTCAGTGGCTCTGGATTCCATTGCTCCAGTCTGCATTCATCCTCTCTCCCTTTGCCCTTGATCCCTTTGGTTTTATGGGACTCTGAGGGAGATGCGGAGACTAGGACAAAGGTTGGAGCATTGCTGGTGGAAGTCCACCCTTGATACCCACCACCTTACATTGATGGACCATTATCAAGTCTATTTTATTTATTTATTGAATTGTTTAATCAGGAAAAATACACTGAGCAACTTAACGCTCATCTCACGGTACATCCTGGGGAAAGAGTAGTGGGATGTACAGTAGTATTAATGACAAATCATACAGCAATACAGAGGTGTGATTAAATGCAGTAATAAAGAGGTACAATAAAATATAATACAATACATATATTCATGCATGGTCAAGGAATATGTAACATAGTAAAAACATAGTAAAAAGTACATCCATGTGAGAGGCATCCATTTACAATACATAAGGAGCATAGATGATGCAGGTATACAATGCATAATACATACAAGTAATTAAGAGCAGTGCTGAGCCATGGGCCTAGGTGGAATGCAACAGTATTATGTGGGTGGTACACTGCAGCAGTCACAGTAGCGTTCCACATAGGTGAGCATGTCTCAAGGTTACATGCTAGACCATGAAGGATATGACAAGTGCATGAGGTAAGGGGGCAGGAGAGAAGGTGAGACAGGAGTTAGGTAAGGGGGGAAGAAGCAGGTGCAGGAAGGAGTGAGATAGTTGTGTAGTGCAGAGGTAAGAGAAAAAAAGGAGGAGGAGAAGCAGATTTGAGGAGGCAGAGAATTCCACAGTTTAGTTAGGTGATATGAGAAGGCTTTCTGGTCAGAGGAAGTGGCTCTGCCAGGGATAGAAAGGGTGCGAGTGTCAGCAAGGGATCTCATGGAATAGAGGGAGGGGGAAGGGGTACCAAGAAAAGAGGAGATGTATGAGGGAAGGAACCAAGCCAGAATTTAGAGATGAACTTAGCACCATGTAAAACTCGACGATCGTGGAAGGGAAGGAAGTTGAGGGAGTGGCAAAGATCACAACGATGGCTTAGAAGAGGGGCGTCAAGAGCAAAATGACAGAAGGAGTTATAGAGAGATTCCAGTCTGGATAGGTGGGACTGAGGGCCAGCACCATAGACTATGTCGAGGTAGTCGAAAATGGGCAAGATCATCTACTGTACCAGCTTGTGCCTGGTGGAAAGAGGGATGCAGCTGCGGATTCTGTAGAGGGCACCAAGCTTAGGCCTTAATTTTTTCAGAACAGCATCTATGTGTACAAAGAAGTTGAGGTATCTATCCAGCCAAACACCAAGATACCATAATGAGGAGATGTCCTCAAGAGCAGTCCCATCAAGGGTGTGAAAGGAGGGGAGGTTGCTTAGCCAAGCAAGTTTCTGCCTTGTGCTGAAGGACATGGAGACTATCTTTTTTTGGCATTTAGAAATAGTTGGTGTGAGTTGAACCAAAGTTTGACCTTGGTGAAGTCATACAGAAGCCTGGCAGTGACATCAGGGACGGATTTACCAGAGGTAAACAGCACTGTATCATCAGCATACATGTGGATGCTGGATGATGAGAAAACATGGGAGAGCTCATTTAAAAAGATGGAGAACAGGATGGGGCCTAGCACTGAACCCTGGTTGACTCTAGTGGTAATAGGCAGGGGGAGTGAGATAACATCAGCTATTCCAACTGATTACAACCTGCCAGAAAGGTAGGCGCTGAACCAGCATGTGGCAGTAGGGGAGAGTCCAGCTGCTGATAAGCTGTGTAGGAGGAGGGGGTGAGAGACAGTGTCAAATGCGTTGCCAAGTCGACAAAGATAGCTGAGGTAATGTTCCCTTTGTCAAAGCCTGAGGAGATGGTCTCTGTTTGCCTCAACAGAGAGGTAGTGGTGGAATGGGCTTTCCTGAAGTCAGACTGGAAGGGTGTGAAGAAAGTATAATCAGAGAGGAACAAGGAAAGTTGGTTGAGCGCTTTGTGTTCCTGGAGTTTGGCTATGGTAGGAAGGAGAGAGATAGGTTGATAGTTCCCAGGAGAGGTGGAGTCTCCCCCCTTTGGGAGGCCGAGGACTACATCATGCTTCTAGGCTGAGGGAACAGTGGCAGACTCAAAGGAGAGTTTTAGTATCAAGGATAGAGGACAGGTGATGGCAGGAGCTGAGAGGGAGAGGAGCCTAGGGTCAAGGCCATCAGGTAAGGAGCCTTTGGTAGAATCAAGTGCCAGGAGAGCTGACAGAGTAGTTTCAGGAGAGACAGGAGAGAAGAAGAACTGAGGGGGAGGTAGGGGTGAGATGATGATATGGGGCAGCACAACAGGGGAGGGGCAGATTGTTGGGATGGGATGGGGCAGGTAGGGGAGCAGTGGGTGGGAGGTAGAAAGGGACACCGGGGGTAGGGGAGCAGTGGGTGGGGAGGTAGACAGGGACACCGGGTAGGTAGGGGAGCAGTGGGTGGGTGGGTAGGTAGACAGGGACACTGGGGCAAGGTGGGGGTTAGGGAGGGTGCTAACCAGTGCAGAGGCACAGGTGGCAAAGTGGGAATTGAAGCAATTGGCAATGGCCATAGGTTCAGTAAGGACAGCATGGTTGTGCCTGAGGATAGATGGTGTAGTATTTGCAGAAGACGAGAAGAGGGATTAGACGGGGAGATCACGTGATGCAGGATCGCGAGTAGCAGCACTCCGAATGTCTCCCACTTGCTCCGTGTCGTTACTCTTGAAAATATTTAATTTTACCAACTCAAACAGCAGAACTCACGATTTCCAAGGGACAAGAAACACTCTACTACCCAAGTCTGCTGTTTTCCAACATAGAATGGAAGCAGAGATGAGGCAGGCATTGCTTAAACACACACCTCCCTCCATCCCAGAAAAGGGCAGCAAAAAAAAACAAGCCGTAATCTGCCTTGGCCAATCACACAGTCTCTCAAACTCAGGATCCTAATGTTCTTACAGTGGTTTGGTTTTTGCTGGAGTTTAAGCCTTTCCACGATGAACTCCATTCTTTAACATCAGAGTTTAAATCCATGGCCACAGCTTTGGAAAATAGATCTACAAGAGTTGGGGATAGTGAAGTGCATATAACTTCTGTGGAGAAACATCGGGGCAAGCTAGAACCAGACGTTGTACTGAACAGACAGAAGATGGCTCACCTAGAAGACAAAATGGAAGACCTAGAGGGGAGCAACAGGTGCAACAACGTTGTAATCATTGGCCTGCCAGAAAAGGCGGAAGGAGTGGACACAGTTCTGTTTACTCAGAAGCTGGTGGCAAAGCTGGCAGGCCCTTCTCCGTATGGGTCTGCTTATTCAATCAAAAGAGCTCGCAGATCTTTGTGCCAAATGTCAGCGGAGGGTGCATCCCCAGACCACTAATACTACACTTTCTAAATTACTTAGAAAGGCAGCATTTTCTAATGAAGATCCAGAATCTGGAAGAAATTAAGTGGGGAGAAGGTAATCTAAGAGTTACTCAAGATCTACCAGTGTCCGTATGTCAGCACAGAGCCCAATTTCATCCCCTTGTGAATAAACTAAAGTTTAAAATGTTGTACCTGGTGAGATTTCAAGTCCTGCTCGAAGGTCGCAGAGGCTACTCTGAGGGCTGCCATGCCAAATCTTTTCAAGGAACGCTGAAGAGGAAGAGGGCCTGAGATAAGTATAACTCAGCGGTAATGCTGCCACCTGCAATAGCACTTGGTGACTTTAGGAATTTTTAGAAATCTTTCTTACTGGATTTGATGTTTGTCATTGAGGGGTTAAAGCTGAAGTCCATGAGTCTTCGCCTGTCAACTTACAGAAGGCTTAAAGAGAAGTTTTACTTTCTTCTGGATGATAAGCTTGGATTAATCATGTAATTTGGTTGCCTGTGATTTGAAATTTAGCTCTATGTAAGACAAAACTTTTTAAATTTAAAATCGTTCACTCTTTTTTTTTTTTTTTTGTCCGGCATTCCGGTATGATTTATAGAGGTGACATATTCACAAAAGGCAGAAATAGGCAAGCTAACATACCCTAATTGCCTGTTTTTAAGTTACTGCTTTATTTTTGATTCCGATTAAAGGGTCATTCACATGACTGTATGTGGGTTTACTGGCAAAGTTATAGGGAGCTGTGAGTTCTCAGTTCTAACAGTGCATGCTTTAGGTGTTCATAGTGCCTGTTGCACTGCTTCATGTTTTAATATAGTACCGGAAATGGAATAGGTTATTAACATGGAAATGTGGTTTCAATAATTGATTTGTTGCTTAAAATGGGTAACACGAACACGGGTGGGTGGGAGGAGGAGGTATTGATCGTTGTATCTGTTCATCACGTGCCAAAAAGTTTATGTTGGTGGGGAGGGGAGGTTACCTTTTTCTTACAACTCACAGTCAAGCAGGGTTGTGCGGGCAAATGGCTCATTGGAGGGAACTGTTTTATTTTCTTTAAGGGATTCTGTGGATTAGAGAAGGGAGGGATGGGAAGGAAGGATGACTTCTGCTTGATGTTAATAATATTAGGGGCAACATTATCTATCTGGACTTAGGACATGATGAATATGGAATATTAAATGGCTGGTAGTATGAAAATGCTTACTTGGAACATCAGAGGTGCCAGAAAGAAAGCTAAACACTTTCAAGTCCTGAAGCATTTTCAATATCTTAAAGGAGTGGTGACATTTGTACAAGAAACCCACCTATTGGAGTCAGAGGGCTCCGTTTTCAGAAGACAATTGATGGGACAGATTTTTAAGGCAGGGGACAGTATGCAAAGTAGAGGAGGGCCATACTATTCACAAGAAATGTCCATTCATATGTGAGCACTGTATACAAGACTTAATTTTGAAAGGGGTACTAGACCGCACAGAGATGGCATTATGTTGTGCATATGGTCCTAACTCTGACTCCCCAGCATTTTTTCCAATTTATTAACAACTCTGCTTCCTACATTTCCGTTCCTTTGATTTTAGGAGGAGATTGGAACCTGTCTTTTACCCTGACCTGGATAAATCAGTGGTCAGAAGATCTGGTCTCTCACCTGCACACAGAGCTACTAGGGACATGGTGGACTATTTGGAACTGGTTGCTCTCTGGAGGGTCTTAAACCCCTCATCCAGAGAGTATACATTTTGATCTAATGTACATGGTACGTCTACCAGAACTGACTATTTTTTAATTAGTCATAATTTCTTACCGGGGTTATAGACAGCACCATTGAGCCAGGAGTTATCTTGGACCATTCAGTGGTGTGGTGTTCTTTAAATCTTACTCCTAATGTGCCAGAAGAGACCAGTTGAAAACTGAATAATCAATTACTGAAAGATGAGGCAGCTATTAGGGACATCTCAAAGGCCATTGACCAATATACAGCGCATAATCTTGATTTCTACAGGTAGAATTGACGTAGAATGGTGTGCCTTGAAGAGGGGGAGCTGATTAGAATAGCTTCTTATAAAAAGACAGTTAAAGAACAGAAAGCACTCACTTTACTTCGAGACATACGTCAGATAGAAAGAGATTTATTGCCTGCTACTCCGGAAGGAGAAAGAAGGAGAAAGAAATAGGTTGCAGGGATTAAGAGCTCAATATAGTTCTCTTCTACTTGAAAGAGCTGAGTATGCAATATTATGAACCAAAGTCAATTATGTGGATCAGGGTGAGAAGGCAGGTAGACTGCTGGACCTCTGGTTGAAATCTCAGGAAGCTTCAAGAATAGTCAAGGGTATTAGGTCCAGGCAAGATTACACCATACAGCTAAATCCCAAAGGGATAGTACAAGAATTCACCAAATACTACCAGGAGTTATACAGCCCAATGCTTAACCCCTCCTGGGAAACAAAAGATAGCAGAGTACCTTGTGGCCCTTCCTTTGTCAAAACTAACAGAGGCCCAGCAGCTAGAACTGCTGGCTCCCATAACTGAAACAGAAATGGGGAATATAATAAATGCTGTCCCTCCTAACAAGGCCCCCGGCCCTGATGGGTTTTCCCTGAACTTTTACAAATCCTTCCACCAATCTTTAATTCCCTGGTTAGGTCGGTTGATCAAGTGGTTTCTAGAGGTGAAGGATCTAGATGACAGTTTTTTTGGAGGCATTGATTATTGTCCTACAGAAATCAGGGAGACACCCAGAAAAGGTAACCAATTATAGACCCATTTCACTATTGAATTATGACATGAAAATCATAGCTAAATTGTTAGAAAACAGACTGGCTGGGGTTTTGCTCTCCATAATTCACCCAGACCAAGTGGGTTTATGAGGGGAAGAAACTCATCAGATCACTTGCCAAAGTTGTCACACATTTTCTCCACATACAGGGATTATGTCATACAGTACAAGTCACATTAAACTGTTCCATCAACTCACTGGTGTAGCATTTTTTTTGTGATGCTACTGCAGTGGCAACTTGAACTGTGGAAGCTTTTAACTATTTTCCAACCATCCTTCACTGCCTATTCAACTCACTTGTAACTGTTTAGTGAAATGGCAGTAGCTGGATTTTCATGGCATTGTTTATAAATATCACAGCATTCCTTAAGAGTTGTTTAGTCCGCCTTCTGAAATGAAACTCATAAGCACTCGGCTGAAAATAAAGCTTATAGTACATAACAGCTAGATGCAAACCAATACTAACCTTTTACCAATTCATTGAATTAAACACTGCACAGATTAGGAAACTCATTGAACAATGCTACACCAGTGAGTTGAGGGAACAGTTTAATGTGACTTGTACTGTAACGGCGGGCTTGTTATCCCTGGACATGGAGAAAGCTTTTGACAGAGTGGACTGGGATTTTCTATTTAGTACAAAGGAAAAATTTGGGTTCCCAATTAAATTTATTGGCTGGATTTCTTCCTTCTATAAGAATCCAAATGCCCATATTTATGGCAATGGGTTTTTTCAGCAAGGTTCTCTCTCCACTCGGGGACTCGTCGAGGGTGTCCATTATCCCCACTTCTTTTTAACATATATTTGGAACCTTTGCTCTCTAAGCTCAGAGGTACCCCTTTGATTTTTGGTACTCCCCTGCATGGCTTTGATTTCAAACTTTTGACATATGCAGATTATATCCTGCTTCACGCTATTAACCCTGCAGAAGCATTTGGCATGGCCTGGAAGTTATTTCAGAATTCAGCTCATATTCTAATTACAAAATTTATCTGGATTAGAGCCTGGTTTTTCCCCTTAATTATAGATTGTTGAAGAATGATCTGGCACACTTGGGGCTCCAATGGACTCCTAAACATTTGAAGTACTGGGGCATTTTTCTTGCCAACTCTGATTGCCTAATGTGGAAACTGAACCTTGCGGAAACCCTGCAGATTATATAGCAAGACCTAGCCAGATGGACATCTCTTCCTATTTCCCTTAGGGGACACATTAATGTTGTTAAAATTTATATTTTACCCAGGATTTTCTATCCTTTGCATATGCTTAACATCTGGCTACCCATCAAATGGTTCAGGAAAACCCATTCTATAATTTCCTCCTTCATACTGGCAGGTAAGCCTCCTAGAAGAGCTTACCAGAAACTAATGGCACCCAAGAATAGAGGTGGTTTGAGATTGCCACATATTGGTGGTTACTACTGGGCCAGTCAGGTCAGCAAGTATATATAATGGCTGACCAGTGAAGAGACACTGTCATTGCTGCCATATGTTCCACCGTGGTTAACTATAGAAAGAAAGATGCTAGCTGTAGCAAATGTGCCCATACCTACGATACTACATTGCACACTGAAAAATCTCCTGGCTAGTCTCTCTCACTCTCCCATTGCGGTCGCTGTAAGATGTCATGCTCAGCTTTGCACTTTTTTTAAATGTGACCACACACAAGACTGGAATCAACCATTGGTAAATAACCCTAACATTACGATAGGTGGCAAAATGATTCCCAAACTTTGGATCCCCCAGTTCCAGGCTGCTAGAATAAGAGATTTTATGGATGAGGAGGGGGTATGCCTTTCTGTGCCCGATATTATTAACAAATTCTCTCTCAGTCAAGTACAAGTGTTTAAAGTATATCAGGTAACTCATCTTCTAATCCAGATAAAAAGACAAATGGTTAAAGAGGACAAGTTTTCTTGAATTAGTTGATTTTATTAACTTAGGTCTGATCTTTTTATTCATTATTTCATTATTGTGTGTTTGCATTTTAAAGTGTGTGTATTTATGAATTGTATGGCACCTTGGTTTTTGATAAGGCACCTAATAAATACATTTTTATTATTATTTATTTTTTATTTTCTGATTTTTTCACTTCCTTGGTGGAAGTTGTTCATATTCCTCATGCAATATCCCAAGTATACAGTTCTTTCTTGGACTTGACATCCACTGATCAGGATGGAAGGCCTAGATACTGGGCTAAGCAGTTCCCAGATCATAACATTAACTGGAATAAAATTTGGGAAGGAACCTACATTTACATGTCTCAGGATAGGTTGAAACTTACACAATTCCAAATTCTGCAAGATATGTTTTGGACTCCCCTCAAACTTTTTAAAATTGGTAAGGTCCCTACTCCAACTTGTAATAGATGCAAGCTGGAAGATGGTTCCCTCAAACATATTTTCTGGGCTGTACCTCTGTTCAGGACTTGTGGACTGAAATTTGAGAAAAGACTGACCCACTGTTAGGACTTGCTGATCTGTTCAAACTGGAGATATGCCTCATTGGGGATTACTCCAGGGTCAAGGTCAAAGTGCATTGATATCACATGGCAATGATTGCATTGACACTTAAGAAAGTAGTATTAAGGCACTGGATTGATGCTCAGAAGATTCCTTACATAGAATGGCTTCAAGAACTTTTATTTAATTTGTGAGCAGAACAGTTCAAGGTTGATCGTCGATGGTCCTCTGGACCAGGATGCATGCAATTTACATGCTTCAAGTAGGTATACAGGTGGTTTAAAAGACACTTAGGGTACCACATCTTTTTGTACAAGAGACATATCTCTCTTCCTCTGCCTCAATCCAATGCCTTTCCCTGACTGGTATATTGCCCTTAGTATGTAAAGGAGTATGTATGAACATCTAAGCTGAGGTCAGCAGAGTAGGGGGAGGTAGTAGTAGGGTTGTAAGTGGGACATGGGGAGTAGTGGGAAGGTAGAGTAGGGGAGGTTGTTAATGGGGTGGGGACATGTAACTGTTCTTTCTGTTTTCCTGTATGTACATGGAGTATTTTTTTCCGTTCCTGTAACAGTGTCGTGTCATTTTGGTTGATACTGGTGAAAATCAATAAAATAATAAATTAAAAAAAAAAAAGAAGAGGGATTGTACGACCTTTGAGAATTTGGATGGGTTGTTTGTGTTAGTCTGGAAGTTGGACTTGAAATGCTTAGCCTTGGCTAGGTGGATGGCTTTGGTGCAGCCATTTCTGAGTTCATGATAAGGTTTGAGGTCGCTAGTACAGTTGGTGGCTTTAGCCCGATCCCAATCAAGGTCATGAGCTTGTTGGCAGGCCAGTAGCACAGGTGAGACCCAAGGTAGGTGTGCATTACATACCCTAGTTTTGCGGAGCATGGGAGTTCCAAATTTGTAGGAACTTGGAGCTGAAATGGGCAAGGACCATGTCAGCTGAGGAAGCTGAGGACAGGAGAGACTAGTTGGTTTGAGCGAGATCCTGAAGCAAAAGTTGCAGGTCAAGGGATGAGAATGGTCGAGTGAGAATCGTTTTTGCTGGAAGCTTGGACCTATGTAGTCTATGCACTACAACGGCCATGTGGTGGTCGCTGATAGAGTTGGGTAATAGCCCTGAGGCCACTACACAGTGGGGATGGGAGGTGAGGACTAGGTTAAGCAGGGAGTGGTTTAATAACTTATAGTTTAGTTGAGTGGGTTCCAGTATGAGTTGCTAGAGGTTTAAAGCATCTACTGTATGGTGCAGTGAATGTGAGCCAGGGATGGGGCCAGCCAGTTTAGATTTAGGTCACCCAGGATGAATAGTTCACTACCACTGGCCAGTGAGGAAAGTTCTGTGACCAAGTCAGTGACATTGGAAGTTGGCTGCCCTGGGCGACAGTAGACTCCAGCGACAAAGATAGAGATGGTATGGGGATAGGAGATTTTTAAAAGTAAGGCCTCATGGGAGGATTGAATAGTTGAAGTGAAGGAGGGAGTGAACTGGGGGGTAGAGGAGGTGTAGATAGCCACACCACCGCTTCTTTCTGCCCTGCCCTGTCAAGAGATGGCAAAGCCAGGGATGGCAATAGCATGATCAGGAATGTTTTTTGTCAGCCAGGATTCAGATATTACAATGATATCTGGGGCATATGCAAGTACCATGGGATGTTGTAGAGAGATTTTTTGGGGAGGCTTCTTAAGTTTAGGTGAATTATTTTAAAGCCATTTGGTAATGTCAGAAGGGTGGTGGTTGGGTGGGCATCGGCTGGTGGGTAATCTATGAATGGGATTGGGTTTGGGTGGATATCCCCAGATGCTAGCAGGAGTAGGAGGAGAAGGAGAAAGGGTACCCTGCTTCCCTTATAGGAGCTAAGGAGTAGCCATTTAGCATTTTTTATGGGGAACAGAATGAAACATAAGGTAGGATACCAGCCTGAGGAGGGTGATGAAGTGGGTGGGCACCAAGGTTCTTGAGGTGCAGGGGACAACTGGGCAGCAGAGGAGGGGTATAGGCTCAGGGTGGAGCACTGTGCTAGAGAGGCAGACTGTGCTCTTACCCACCATCGATGGCTTAACCAGAGTTGGTGAGACCCTCAGCAGCTTAGTAAGGAGTGGTATAAGTAGTGTTAGGGACAGTACCAAAGGTAGATACCAAAGTTTAATGGCTGGTGGCAGAGCCGTACCTGGAAGGCTGAGGATCTGGGGCAGAGAGCATTGGGAGGTGGTTTGAGATGAGCCTTCGGTCCGGTGGTCGAGGTGGCTCAGTGGTGGAAGCTTGTGGTCCCTGCAGTGGGGGCCCAGTTGAAGAGAAGAAGAGGGGATTAAGTAGGCTGTCTGTGGCACAGAGGTGCAGTCAGTCCAACAGGGAGCCCAATCTGCACAACAATAGAGCAGTCTGTTTGGGCGTCAAAAGTTTGGAGCAGCACAAAACCACAAGAGAGGCCTGTAATCACAGCTCTTTTCAGACAAATTGCACTTAAAAACTGTAAACTGGCTGTAATCAATGCATATATTTACATACAGTACTTAAATTCTCTAAAATATGCTGGTTTTGGAGAGCAAAGACAGAGGAGAGCTTCTGGCCAATTGGAGCGGGCCCTAGAGAGGCGCTCATGTTCTGATTGGCTGGTGGCTGAGCCATACCTGGAAGGCTGAGGATCCAGGGCAGAGAGCTCGGGTGGCGGCTTGAGATGAGCCATCGGTCCGGTGGCCAAGGTGGCTCAGCGGTGGTAATTTGCGGTCCCTGCGCGGTGGGGGGCCCAGCTGAAGAGAAGAAGAAAGAATTCCTGTTCAGGGAGATTGCGGATGCTCAGAATTGACCATTTCAGCTTTTCTGTACTGTAGAGAAACTGTACAACCCAGCTTGTCTACATGTACAGAAAACGTTTTAGCAATTAGAGTGCGATGACCTTGTTCAATTCTTTGCTAATAAGGTGGCTCATATCAGAGCAGTACTTTAACCCGCACACTCTATGGGTGTTGCTTTTGATCAGCGCATGGTCGCTACATCTCAGCTGTCCTGGAGTACCTTCAGCAGACTGGAATTCATGGATATCATGGAGATCATCCAGAGTGTACGCCCTACATGCTGTAGTTTGGATCCTGGACCAACTTCCCTAATTTTGGGTTGTATTGATGTCATCAGTCTGGTCCTTGCGCAGATAGTCTGGTGCTCCCTGGAATCTGGAGGATTTCCTAGCTCCCTGAAAGAGGCAGTGGTTACACCATTTTTGAAGAAAGCTACCTTGGACCCAGACTGCCATGCAAACTACAGACCTATCTCTAACCTCCTCTTTTTAGAGAAGGTGATTGAGAAAGTAGTGGCAGCACAACTGGAGGACCATTTGACCATCCATGACATCTATGAACCACTCCAGTCCAGTTTTTTAAAGAGACATAGTACTGAGACAGCACTGGTTTGGGTGCTCAGTGATCTCCTGATGGCTAGAGATCAGAAGTACTGCTCCATCTTAGTTCTTCTAGATCTCTCTTCAGCATTTGACACCATGGACCACGGGTGTTGCTTGGTCACCTGAGGTACATCTGTGGACTGTCTGGACCAGTCCTCAGGTGGTTTACACCTTTCTTCACAGGAAGAACTCAGACAGTGGTGCCTGGGTTTTTTTCCTCAGACCCCCTCTCTCTGTCATGTGGGGTCCCTCAGGGATCAGTGCTATCACCCATGTTGTTCGCCGTGTACATGCTACCCCTTGGAGACATTATAAAAAGGTATAGGCTGAGGTTTCACTGCTATGCTGATGATAGCCAGCTCTGCCTTTCTTTTGCACTCGACCAGGATGCCACTCTCTCAGTCTTTAACAACTGTCTGAAATAAATCCAGGAGTGGATAGATTCCAGCTGATTGAAGTTGAACTCAGAAAAGACTGAGGTGTTGGTTGTGGACCCAGGTCGCCGGATAGAGAGGTTGGGGGTTGGTTCACCCTCGGGATTATTTCTCGGTGGTGTTCCACTCCCGACCTCTGAACAGGTGAGCAACCTGGGGGTAATTTTTGATGAAGGGCTGACCCTGGATTCGCAGGTGTCAGCTGTCATTAAATCCTCCTTTTACCATTTTAGGAA
Organism: Neoceratodus forsteri; assembly: GCA_016271365.2. Classification (NCBI taxonomy): domain Eukaryota; kingdom Metazoa; phylum Chordata; order Ceratodontiformes; family Ceratodontidae; genus Neoceratodus; species Neoceratodus forsteri. The sequence goes on from CM057452.1 coordinate 390,790,337, forward strand.
TATCACCAGGATTAGGCACCCGGTTCCATCCAGTGACTTGCCTACTTTGGTCCACACCTTTGTGTCCTCGCACTTGGATTATTGCAACTCCCTTTACCTAGGGCTTTCTGGGGTGGAAATCCGCCGCCTGCAGCTGGTGCAGAATGCCAAAGCCCGGCTTTTGATGGGAACTGCTCGCACTTGTCACTACGGTGGCTAATAGTACAGGGGCAGATCACCTTCCAAGTCGGTTTGCAGACTTTTAAAGCCCTACACGGACTAGGCCCGGACTACCTGAAAGAGCTCCTCTGTCCTTACTGCCCTGGACAATCACTCCACTCAGCCAACGAGGGGTTGCTAGAGATTCCAAGGGTAGGCCTGAAATCAATGCGGGCAAGGGCATTTATGCATGCAGCCCCTACCCTTTGGAATTCTCTGCCCCATCAGTTACAGGAGTGCACAACTGTGAAAGGATTTAAACAAGCTTTAAAAACTTTTTTGTGGTGCCAGGCATTTAATTGACTGATCTTCTTTTCTGATGAATATTTTACTGTTGTTTGATTGATAATGTACTATTGTTTGACTCTGTTTTAAATTGTTAGGCACCTTGGTTTTGGATAAGGCGCCATATAAATAAGATTTATTATTATTATAATTACAGACCAACAGCATTGCTTTCCCTTGTATCTAAGTTATTGGAAAGAGAAATTCATAAGCAGGTCTATGCATACTTGTCTGAGTACAGTCTCCTCTATCTCTCTCTCCAGCAGTCTGACTTAGACCATTACACTCCACACAATCAACCTCGGTGGATTTTGTGGACACTGCTTCCCATGCACTGGAAAACAAACAGTGCATGGGAATGGTGTTTAAGGCTCAATCTAAGGCCTTCAATACAGTGGACTATCCACTGTTACTGCAGAAAATGGTTGCAAAGGGCTTTAGTAATGATGCATTAAAGTTGTTTGAGTCATACCTCTATGACCTCTGTCAAATAATAGTTGTAAGGGGAACTATGTCAGAAGCTACAGCAGTAAACAAAGGTGTTCCACAAAGATCAGTTCTGGGACTGCTTTTATTTATTACACTTATTGACTAGCTAGAAAAGTTGCGTACTAAGTATACAGTGAAATTATATGCCAATGATACAGTCCTACTCTTCCCTGCCAAAGACTGACTCCGTGAGGAATTAAATTTGCTGTGTGAATTCAACAAATCAGAATACTGGTTGGTGGAAAATAAGCTTGTTTTAAATAAGAATAATCTAACACCATGCTGTTTAGGTCTGGGGCAGGGAGGGGAAGCACCTTGTCAGATGAACCTGAAATATAGTCAGGTAATGGACCTATGATTGAAACCTATTAAGTGTTGCAAAGTAGGCTGTTGGTTAACTAGGATCTGCAGCTTAACCATTAGGTAGGGAAACGGGCAGACTAGGTGGGCCAAGCAGTCCTAATCTGCCATCAGATTCTACGTTTCTATGTTTCTATTTAGGGGTTTAGGTTGACTCAGAATTCAAATTTGTTAGCCACACAGAGAAGATTTGTACTAAAATGTCCCAAAAATGTGGTGCTTTCCATAGACACAAACTATGCATTTCTAAGGAAACGAGAGCAAAGGTTGTGATCTTGGTGATATTTCCCATAATAGATTATAGTTGTATAGTCTATTATTTTGCAAGCTGAAATAGTCTGCAGAAATTAGACAGGTTGCAATATCACTTAGCTAAATTTGTTTTGGGCTTAGCAGGCCCACTTTCAATGTTTCATCATTGTTCATTACTGAGTTACCTGCAAGAGCTCCTTTGTCCCTACCGCCCCCTCTGACCACTCCGCTCTGCTGAAGAGGGATTGCTAGAGATTCCCAGGGTTCATTTGAAGACCTCTGGAGCCAGTGTGTTTGCTTTTGCAGCTCCCACCCTGTGGAATTCTCTACCTCTTCAGATAAGGGGTGCCTGACTGCGGAGAGCTTTAAGTCTGCCCTTAAAACATTTTTATTCTCTCTTGCTTTTCCTGATTACTAATTTATGGAATTCTGGTATTTTAATTGGTTTTTAATTACTGTTTTTAGTTACTTGTAAAAGTGCTTTGGTATTTATTAAATTGCACTTGATATAAATAAAGTTTGTCATCATTATTTTTATTCTTCAACTGGCTTGGACGTCTCTTGAGATCAGGATCGAGAGACTTCTGTGTAACTCTCTTTTTAAATGCATGAAAGGCCTTGCCCCATAGTACCTTTTGAAAAGACTTACCCCGGTATCATCTATTTACTCTCTGTGAGAAGTTACTGTAAGACATCTAAACATTACTCAGACAAGAACCAGATATGGACAAATTACCTTTGACCATATTGCTGCTGCTCCAGTACTTGGAACTCTCTACCACCAAAACTGGGAAATATGGCTACACTGTACAGTTTTAAGGCAGCTGTTTCTGCATGGAATACATTTTTATATCATTATTATTGATTTATTGCTTTAATATTGTACCTTGTTTACTTATATGCAACTATGCAACACTGAGTGCACTTTTTAGGATGGCCCTGAAAACAGGCTCACACCTAGTGTCTTATACTGTCTAAATATAAATAAACGTCAACTCATCCCCTCTCACTCATCATTGCACACGCTACTGTTCCCTCTCCCTCTCCATCCTCCTTCTTCCCTTCTGTCATGTGCAGCATTGTACATCATTCATATCTAAATACTGGTTTGACACACTGCCCTCATATCTATCCACACTCTTCTCTCCCATTCCAGCTGTCTTGTAAATTCTTTGCATCAGAGATCCCTGCACCTTCTCCCCCCCTACCCTCACCCTCTGCGTGGCAGTCAGCCTTCTCCTGTTGACTTCCCTCCCGGTAGAACCTCTTACCCTCTTCCATCCATCTCTCAACCTCCCCAATGTCCCTTAAGCACCAGCTGAAACTCCTGTCCTCTACCTCCTGCACCTGTCAGCTCCCTACTTGACTTGTCTTTTGTTGCTCTCTCCTCCACAGTTCAGTCACCATATCTGGGGTTGGTTTTATATCTCCTAATTTCATTGCACTGTTATGTTCAGCCAGTTCTCAGATTTTATCTCAGGATGTAGAGCAGATCATGTTCCAGACACCCCCTTTTGTCATTTTGCTCTTTTGCCATATTGTGCTACATTTGTTTTCATCCTATTTGTATGGTATGCTTCAATTCTATTATATTTTCTTGAATGTATCCACATCCTAATCCCCCAGGTCACACCAGGAAATGAGCCTTGACTCAGTATGCCCTTCCTGGTTACCAATTTTTTAATAAATAAAGGACCAAAACTGAAGACATCCTACTCCCAAATAGTAATGCCCACTCCCACTGGAGGGCTACCACTGGGGAGCTTTGCTTCTGGATTTCTCAGAGTGCTGCAGTCTGCCACTACCTCTTCCTTCCAAAAGAGGACATCCAGGCTAAGATACTCCCTCAGCTACATGCCGAACATCAAGATGATGTCAGTCTCTGAAATAGAAACAGATATACTGATCCAGGTGTTACTCAGCTGCTGCATAAATGCCAAACATGAAGAATGCATAACGACACAAAGCACTCAGGCAAAGGTAGGGAAACACAAAAGGATGACAAAAGCAAGATTTACTGCTTTACAACATCAACAGCTTCAATGCAAAGAAATGCAAGATTATGCATTTCGGAGCTGAGAACAAGAGGAGAGAATATTGGTTGAGGGAGTGAGGCTGGAGGTCACTAAGGAAGAGAAGGACTTAGGGATGATGGTAACAGAAAACACGAACAACTCTACTCAATGCAGGAAAGCTAAAGCCAAGGGTAACAAGATGCTGGGGCATATTGCTAGGGGATTCACATCCAGGCATAGAGAAGAGATCCTGACCCCTCTACAGGTCCTTGATCAGGCCACACTTGGATTACTGTGTGCAGTACTGGTATCCATATCTGAAGAAGGATATTAGGCTGTTAGAGGGGGTGCAGTATAGGGCAGCAACAATGTTCTGGGGGATGGAAAGAAAAACCCACAAGGACAGATTAAATGAGCTGATAGGGGTATATGATTGAAATATTCAAGTACTTAAGGGGGATTAGCAAATCTGGCACTGATAATGAATTTAAGCTGAGAAGGGTTGGGACACGAGAGGGCATGGGCTGAGATTGGAAGGGGAAGATTTAGGAGGGAGAGGAGGAGACATTACTTAATGGAAAGGGTGATGCTGAGGTGGAACACACTACCAGAGGGGGTGATCTCATGCAAAATGGTGGATGGTTTTAAAAGGGCATGGGACAGGGCATGGGGGGGATCTGGGGAGCTAGGGCTGAGAACTTCCTGAAAGAGTAAGGGAAAAGGGGCAGGTGTAATCTAGGGGTGCTATCTGCCCCCTCGAACAGACTTGATAGGCCATGAGGCCTTTCTGCTGGTAGATTCGTATGTTCATATGCTCATAATATAGTAGCAGTGGCTAAAATAGAGTAGCATGATCTAATGGGAGCTGCAGCTCACAGCCAACCTACTCTGGTGCCATCTTGACTCCACAAGAAATTGCTCTAAGAACCAAAGCATGGTGTAGGAGTGTGAACAGCAATTGCAAATATTACAGCTATAGGCTTTTAGTGCATCTGTAAATGCAGTGCTTTTAAAATCACGTGTTAGGAACCTGGTCTAAAGGTTACTATTTTATTCCTGTTCATTTCACTGGCACCTCTCTTTTAATACAGTACTTGATTTACCATTTTCTTTTCAATTCAAATTAGAAAACTGTTGAGGTTCCTCTGCCCTATGACTTACAGACTGATTCATTTCATACAACAATACAGAGTACATACTGTTCCATATCCCTATGATTCTTTTGCTGACCATGAAACCAGTTGATCTAATGAATATTGCTACACAGTTTGTGTAATGAACAAAGCTTCATATACATAATTATGAACTGGAGATCGTAAATGGACGTTGCTGATTGGCCGAGATGTTTTTGAAACGGTGATGATATTGAGCTACATCATCACAGCTTCAGAAAACCTCCAGCCACCAGCCTCCTCACTGTCCCCTAAAGACATCTGCTTGACGTCGGTTGGATCCTCCCCCTCGCCACACACGCACATACACCCTGGTGACTCCTCTTGCACTAAAGCAACTGAATCTCATGTGTTTTGTTTTTGCCAGCTGTTGAATGTAGTACCACAACCCAAATAAACAGCTATTTTGTTTAGGAAGTGCTGCAGCGTGACATTTCAAGTCTCTTTACCTGTTTAAGAGGCACACGCATGGTTGTCCATTTTGCTGTAAAGCCGCTTGTAGCAGTGATTACAAACACAAGACACAATACACATTTACAACTTTTCCCCCTAATCTCCCACTCTGCCTAACTGCAATATTCATGCCAGCACTTAACATAGTTCCTCATGCCTTACCATACAAATCCATGGCTTGAGTTTGTCACTTCAGACATCGATGGCTTGTGTTTCTCACTTCAGGCATTGTTGGGAAAATAAAGACGTTCTCCCTTCCACTATACTTTTTTACGGGAGTGGGGGTTGTGAGAATATTTGTACTTCCTGGCAAGGGTCAGGGAGGGCGGGGTTCCAACTCGTAAGGGTCAGCAAGATTTCCACCAAGACTCATTGCAGTCAGCCTGGATCCTTTTAGCTCGCTCATGCCTTACAACAGTGCCACCTGTTGCCCACAGTAAAAATTACAAGAACTATCTTGTTTTAATGTGTCACTACACCTTACCAAATGTACTCTTAAAACATTTTAAAACAGTTTTCAATTTTCTTTTTTAGTTATAGACATACTGATCCAGTTCATAATAGCAATAAGGCACTCCAGGGTGTAGCATATCATGGGATATCGTCACTTCTCGGCTGGTTGGACACACTCGGCCTGTGGCCTCGTGCCCAACCACCCAAGGAGTGATGATATCCCATGATATACCACACCCTGTCGCGCCTTATTGCTTAATTAAACAATGGCAAGAACATTTCCTGGACTCTGGTTGGTCAGTGTGTACCTGAGACAGTGATGATATTACACAATAACATCACTGTGTTGATTTTTTGGATGATTATATGGATTTTATGGATTTTTTTTCAGAAACAAAGATATACTGCCTCACTAAAAATCTACTAAAACATTTTTATTTTGTTTTGTATAACATTGAGCCATTATATAGTGCAATAAGGCACTCCAAGGTGTGTTATCATGTAATAATATCACTCCTGGGGTGGTGGAAAGCACTTGGCTTACCACGCTTCAACACACCACAGGAGTGACGTTATTACATGATAACACACACCTTGTCATGCCTTATTGCTTAAATAGTACCCAATAGAAAATTTTAGGGTTCTTATTTTTGAGTACAAATCCCATTCAAAAGGACACATTAAAGGAACACTGTCAACCCTTTTTGCACCATATTACTTCTAGCTGAATACCCTATTTTATGGTTGCTTACCTTCTCTAAAAGGAATTGAAGTTGTTGGTTCTTTGATCTGCTTCCTTTCTTAGTAGAACTTATAGTAAATGAATGGGAGTGGTGCAATTATATCCAACTTTGTTTCACTTTAAATCCTTAATCTACTCTTAATGTGTACATTCTGAACATTAGAAACACCCCAAACTCATGATGCAGTAGTATCCTCTTGTCCCACAGCATTATGAGCAGCTAGATTGTGTTAGGGGTGTTCCCAAATTGAGGAAAGATGCTGTGGAAGTTGGTTAAAGAATTTGTTTTATTTTTTTGGAAAAGGTAAGAGAAAGAGAGAACAGAAAGAGGCACACCGAGCTGGTCATTTTAAGCTGCAAGCCAGGAGAGGGGAATGGAAGAAACAGCAGTACATAGATGAATAAGTCAGTAGAGCAACATGTATTAAATAAGTTGGTACAAAAATGAGTAGAAACAATAAACACATTTTGTGCAGCAGCTCCACTCTGGTGGGCAATCTGTTTTTTTGTTTTGTTTTTTGACTTTTAATTCATTTGGGAATAGTGTGAGTGTGTGTGTGAACTTTAACTTTGGCCTTTCTGTATTCCCACCCTCAGCAGAGGAGCTGGTCAGCATTAGGGAAATAGAAGGCCCAGCAGTAAGGGTGAGGAGAGTGCCAGAGGAGGAGGAGAGGAGGATGAAGGATGTTTTAGACTTGCTAAGCGTGGAGTGAAGGGAGAGGCTGGCTTAAGTGTAGATGGTGGGAGGAGTTATTCACTTACACTGAACCTCAGGCAAAGCATTCCCATTCAGTGATAGGGATTAGTGTAAGTGCATGAGCAAACTTTAACTTTGGCCTTTCTCTATTCCTACCCTCAGTAGATGAACCAGTTGCCATTATGGAAATTGGAGGCCCAAAAAGAAGGGATACCTCCTTCAACTCACGTAAAGTGTGAACAGTTGCACACAGGAGAGGAAGAAAAACCTTGAGGAGGAAACCTCTGAAGAACCATGGCTACTGAACTGCTATTCTTCTAGGCGTATGAAGAGGAGATAATCCTAAAAAGCTTGTCTGAGTTCTGCTTCAGGATTTTAGATGTAGGTCCCGAAGCATGAAGAGGTCCACCTTCTGAGTCCACTGATGATATGAGCAGGGACATTGTTCTTTGATGCAGAAGATGCAGCTCTGATCCAAAAACAGTGACCTGTGAAGGTAAAAGGATTAAATACAAGTCTTTATAATATGATTCTCACATGATCCATGAAACATTTGGTTGATAGTAGCATAGTGTTATTGATAGGAGAGGTGTTGAAGAACTGGAGCAAACATGATAGTGCATGAATTGATCCAGTACAACTACCGGACACCAATTACTCTGAGTGGGGTAGTATGAGATCTGAACTCTTTGATGCAGTCTGTCAGTTTCTGAGGTGAGGAGAAAGAGAATATAATGACCTTCTTGCTTTCTTAAATTGGCAACTGTAAGACATTTAGCTGAAGAGGCTGAAGAAGTAGTAAACTCTGTGGAATGCAGGAAGCTATAGAACACTAAGCAAATAGCTGATGAAATAATGATGTCTGATGTAGAGTTGATGAGATTGGTGTGCAGTAAATCCAACAATTTGCAAAATATAGATCCTTTGATAGATAATCATTTAGGAGCATTTGACTTCTTACTTTTCCTTTTCTCTTTTCCTCCTTTTAACTGTTTCCTCACCTTAGGGTATCAGAGGATAGCCAAGTGAGCAGTGAACATGTAGAGTCAGAATACAGAGGCATATAGATTAGCAATGGGGGCTTGCTGTAAAGAGTTAATTACCTCTGTGGCCTGTCATGGAAAGTTGACCTGCCGCCATGCTGAATGTTTAATTTTTTGCTAAAATATTAGACGCTGATCTCCTAGACAATAACACCCACTATTGAAACTATGCATACAATTTGGCAACTTTTACAACAAAAATCAGGGGGAATGAAGTGGGTTGCAGTAAAGCAAAAATACAGTTTAAAATTACACAGTTTGCTCAAGTATAATATGTCTAACACAATGGCATGTAGAATCAGTTTAAAACCACAGGCACAATTCCCTTAAGTACATACAGGTAAAATCAGCACCAAACACACCTCAAAACCATGATATATCAATTGCTTGCCAGCAAACATAGTAAAAGATTTTGGGGCAAGGGCAGTGACTAGTAGAAAGGTAAATGCAGTTTAAACAGGTAAACACAACAGTGGCAGAGTTTAACATTGTAGTTGTACTCAGGGAGTGGGGTAGCCTACAGGTAAGGAAAGAAAGGTAAATAGATTAATATTGCATTCCACTGGTGTGGTAGAAGTGAACAGATTAAATGCAGATAATTGAACACTGTAGTGCCACGTATAAAATGAGCACTGCAGTGGCGAGGCTAAATGTAGATAGTTTAAAATTGTAGCCATTGTGGGTGGAGGGGGAGAATACAGTGGTGAAAAATAGTTTAATTTTGCTGTTGTACCCAGAGATGGACCACGATGTATTGAATTGCAGCACTAATGGTACAAATCTTAAATGGTATAAACATTTCTCAGTCAGAACCTTTTTTTTAAACTGTTGGATACCTGCACTAAAAGGCATATTTCTACCACCTGACATGGAGCCACTCAGATTAACAGTCAGACTGTATAAAAACCTGTTCGCTGCACCATCTGTCATCGGGCCAGAATTAGTACTTGACCCGGTGCTGCAAGAGTATATATCAGAAAAGTCCAGATCTGACGTGTTTTGCAGTGATCCCATCAGCCATTATTAGATTAGAAATTAGATTAGAAGAAAACGCCACAAAAATACATATAAAAGAAAATTATCTATATTTTCCCAATAAGAATGACATGCAAAAATTACTTTCTTATATTCCTAAAACCCACAAGTAACAGTAATAAGATATGACATATTTTGTGCAATAACAAAGCAAAATTATTTTCTCATATTCTCACATTCTTATTTTGCTCATATTTCTAAAAGCAATAAGTGACAATAATAGGATATTGTATATTTTGTGCAGTAACAATAAGCAATAAGTAAAATGTTTTCTCATATTCCTACCAGCAGCCAGCAAACATAATTATCTTTTATGCATATTATGCTGTAGCATTTCTGTCATAAAGCAACTTTCTTGTCTAGGCCTAAATGAAACAAATATTTTTCCCAAAAGCAGTCTTTTCTGACTTGTAGCCTATGACGACCGTAATCTTCGCATGATAAGGCTAAAATATATCAGAAGCTCTGAGCCAATTATTTTTCTTACCAGTTCCTCTGCCTATCTGTGTGTCTATGCCCCATCAGGTCTGTCTCTGACCCATCATCTGTGTGCCATTGTGTGCTATCGTGCAATGTCTAGTGGAGACCTGCTGGACTTATTCAGATGGTAGCCATCTTCTTAGCTTGCCCTGAGCATCCTCCCTCTGCACTGAGACCTCCCTTCTTATATTGTTTGTCTCTGGTTAGACATTTTCAGAGGACCGAAAATAGGTTCCTAGCTAATGCATTGGCCAATAAATGGTTTCATATATTCTGGTAGTTTTCAGTTAGAAAAATAAAGCATGGCTTCTCATTTCTGGTGAACAGAAGTTTGTGGGTTGAGATGGGATATCTCAGGCATGAGACCCTGTAACTAAGGTAAATATGGGGAGCAGGGCATGTTATTTTTGTCTTTCCAGCAAATAGACTGTTTACTACAGCTAACTGTTTTTTCTCTTCTCTGTCAGAGATACAAAATATCTCATTTGCACTGGAGCTAGACTTTGAGGAGGCAGACAGAGAGGGAGGAGGTAGTATAGTGTAGTGGTTAAGGGCACTGAACCACAAACCTAGAGACCTGCGTTTGAATCCCATCAGCCCTCACTTGCATATTGTGTGACCCTAAGCAAATCACTTAACTTCCTTGTGCTCCCAGATTGCACCTGGAAACAAGTTCTAGCTTAGTGTGCCTTTCCTGGTTAAACAATTTCCCCTTTCCTTTGACCTGTTGGACGCAGGTATTTTCTGGCTTTTGCTCTGCCTAGATGTCCCAAGTCTCTTGAGATGAGGAAGGGGCTGCTGCTCACATGCCTCATGCAGCAAAGCCACACTTTTCTCAATAGCTGTACACAAAAAGGGAAGGTTAGAGACTAGTCTATACTTTACCAAGATGTCCAGGTTGAGAGGTATTTTTTTTCAGAAGGGGCTTCACCAGTGCCTCTTTCAAGGCATCAGAAAATAGCCCTCCAAAAGTGAACACCAGACTGTCTCGGTGAGCACTGGACCAATGGACTCCATGCAACCCACAAGGAGACATTGGACCAGGGTCCATTCCACAAAAAGTGGGCCACAGCTTTGAAATCCCCCTACAGACCTCTTCCACCCCCACTGGTTTAACTTTGCTCCAGGCAAGTGGGGTACTCTCAGGGTATACACAAGAGGAGATGCTGTTTAAACATTTTCCAGGATACCTCTATATTTCCCAGCTCTTCGGTTGGTTTTAATTGATCCACAACTCAAACTCGAAGCAAAGGTATGGCAGTATTCTGACAACATGGGCTGTTTGCCTTAGACAGACCATGGGAGAGAGCCAAAATATAACACAGAGCCAGTAGCTGCAGTCAACTTCAGTGTTTATTTAACTATGACACAATAGCTTCTGTTACATGAGCAGACTCAACCTTGTATGTATGTACAATGGAAAATGGTTATGTCTTCCTTTATGTTCTTAAACCCACTGCATGTCTATCTGGCTTGTATATATTGTTGGTGTGGGTTATAAAGGGCCCCTTTTCAAAAAGAAACCACTAGCAAATTATTTTTTCTTAAATGGTTTTATTCTCAAAAACCATGATGTATTGCCCTATATTGCAGGCTTTTTCAAGGGGAATTTTTAAATGCAATCAGCAATATTAAAAAAAATAACATATATTAAATATTTAATACACACAATTAACAGGTACTTCTATCCAACATACAGTATGTCAAAATGCCATTATATATTTTTGCTAGTGTAGATATACACCTTAATGTTGCATATGTCCTGTACCAACAAGAATGTGGTACTTTGCTTAATAGTGCAAACGTTTATATTGCTGCAAGAGAATGTAGATAATGTTCATTTAGCTATTTAGAATCAGTGAGTCCCTTCAACCACCAGTGCCAAGTTCTGCTTAACACCATATTAAGTGTTACAAGCCCTGTCGCCCAGTATCATTAGCTATTTTATTCTGCATTATTTGTATTCCTTTAATTAGTATGCAGAATGTTCACTTGCTTTTCATGCTCTTCCTACTGACAGCGGATGACAGTTATTGTGTTCAGCGGTATTTAAAAATGCTTAGTGGTAGCTATTGCATCCTCTGTTTTTAAACAGCTTACGTGTATTAATTAATTTGTTACTGTTTATTATATAGTTAAGTTCTTTCAAGTGTTTCTATGCTGTCTTATGTTTTTTGCTATATAAATATGTTCAAGTTAATACATCTCTCTACAGCTTGTAATGTCATATTATTTTCATTTCTGTTTTATTTTTAATATTTCATCACTATATGCGGTTGCTGGGTTGTACTAAAAATATAAAAGTATAGTAAATTCACCATTTACTGTAGCTGATTTCATTGATTTATAGCTCCATTTCATGTGCTCATTTGAGAGTCAGTGCTCTTATTTTTGTGTGTGATGGCATCTGCAGAGAGAATGATGTTTGCTTCCCTACCCCTCTTGAACCTGCATATCCCCCTGCTGCAGCATGACATTCTGATATCACACCAGTGCACACTGTGTGCTGATGCATGCTAATGGTTTCATTACAAGGCAACTGTACACACAGAGTCCATGTTGGTAGAGGACTCCATGGAGGTGTGTGTGTGTGTGTGTGTGTGTGTGTGTGTGTGTGTATTCTGTGGTGCTGGTGTGTCAGGGTGAAAAATGTGCTTGACATAATCTTCTGACTAGATTACTGACTGGTTGTTGCTTTTTGCATTGATTTTAATTTCATGAGCAGACTTCCTTGCTAGGCCCTCCAGAGGTCACACACACATTGACCTTCAAAGTACAGTACTTCTGGTTTACATAGCTGGAAGTACCATAACTCAACAAAATGTGTTACTTGTTTTGAGTGTTCATCTTGTTAATTTTCGATAATTAAAATGAGTGCTGATTTAGTTATTGCTCTACCTAGGTTTTCATCAATATTCTCAGAAGTTTTTGAATACCCACTGCTTAACATTACTTTCTGACCCTTCAATCAAAACATTTTCTGGCAAAGGACCAAACACCTAATCACCAGTGATAAAATATAGGCAATAGGCATCCAAATTCAACATCATTTGTAAACTGGAGACCTCACAACATTCCACAATACAGACTATGCAGGCAAACTCTTGGTTGCTAACTGCCCCAAGGACAACTACAGTAACAATGAGAGCAGTACTGTGTGACACATTTATGTCCTTCAGAGTACAATTATTTATGTATATAGAATTTCTGCTAATTATATATCATGCCTTTTGATACAGTAGCTTTGCCAGCTGTAGTTTAAGACCAGCTTTTACTTTTATTATAGAGTAAATTGTTTAAACATAGAAATTGTGCTTAAATCTGGCTTGCATATCATGGGGCATGATATCTCATTAGAGTAAGAAGAGTAAATTCTACATATATAGAGCACTGGGAAACAACCTAATGGCCGGCTGACCTGCTGAGGGTTCCCCAAAAGACAATGAGGAGGACCCTGGTTGGAGGCGATCCCAGAAAAATGCCAATGTAGTGACAGTCCATCCACAGCTGGCAAATAAAGCTGTGACAGAGATGAAAGCTGTTACACAAGTTAGGAGATTCATCCCAAAGGTACATGGAGGGACATAGAAACACAGAAACATAGAAGCATGAATAATGATGGCAGAAGAAGACCACTGACCCATCCAGTCAACCTGTAATACCCTATTATTCCCCGACACCTGTTGTCTATGTAGGGTTTTTTCCTGATTACCAGCCCACATGTTCCCTGCCTTACTGCTACCCCCCCCAGTAACTACTAAGCCTTTAACTCAGTCCAGCTGTACCTGAAACCATTAATGTCCCCATTTTAGCAACACATGGGAGAAATGTCGCAGCACTTGATACTTTAACTTGCTGACAAAATACTACACATTTATTTGCAAGGCATATGCACACACTGGTTGGTGATGGGGTTTACATGGCTGGAGTCCCAACAGAAACCCTGCAAAAGGGCCCAGTCATAATCAGTAGTATTCGGCATACTGTATATAGGTCCCAGGCTAGCTAGCCTCAATACATATTTGGCAGCAGGTTTAACATTTTTACAGTTGCGGCAAAGGACCATAGATCACAGCTCACTGATCTCAGCCATGAGGGGACTGGGCCACAGTATGTATCCATGCCCTTAAAGGCACTGCATTTACTCACTGCCTTAAGTGGAGGTAACATAGGAGGGTGTACCCTCCTAGACTGGTCATGGTGCCCAACCTGGACACTTAGGTACTGAGGTAGAAAATCAATGACTATTGCACCTAGCTCCTTGCCCATGGAGTTTGGTGACACAGTGTGACATGGTCACTTTGAGACTTACCTGGCTCACCACATCTAAATCCCTTTTCTTTGGGATTCAGATCTCATTGTGTCACCGCCTGCACTGAAATTCCACAGAACTTCCAGTTCAGACTATTTTAGTCTCAATTCCTCTGTCAAGAGCAGTAACACCTCTTCCTCACTGTATGGGAAGGTAGTACATACCCCATTAGGCAGCCATTCTTTAGAACATTAACCCTTAGTGCCAAACCTGTCACAATAGTAAAGACTGGTTAATGAGAAACCTATATGGCAATAGCTGGGTTGCACACACGGCCACCTAAAAATGTGATGCTCTTGTCAAGTACAGTGGCATCATCATAAATCAATCAATAGTGATTATAACAAACAGTAAATAACACTATATGGGAGCATTCAGAAAATTTCAATAAGCATTATCAGTAAGAAACATTGTCCACTTTGTAGTCCCTTCACTCTCCAGATACGGCATATGTTTCTTTAGTAAATTGTGTGGAGTCATGTGATGCACTTCTCCAGCTGACTGCATCTTGCTTCAACTCTTCCATAAAACTCTTTTTCTTCCACTTGGTTTGAGTTTTTTGTATGTCTAATATTTTTATTTGTGTATCAGTGTCCAGACATTGTGGTTGGTGCTATGTTTTGGTTTTATTTTGCCCATGATATGGAGGTAGCTGTTACTGCATCACCTATATCTGTGGAGCCGACTAGAGAGGATTGGGATTCAGCCATGGGTCAGAAGGCACCCAAGCGGCATAAAACAAATGACATACAGCCTCAGCCGGAGCCTTCTGCATTAGAATTCTTAACTACAGAACGTTTCCTACAAAAGGTAGAAAGTCTCCATTTCCATCTTATGGATTTGATTATGGAGGTTTGGTCCATGTGGCCCACACTGGATGAACTTTTAACCTTTTGTGTTCCAAATAATTTTTTTGCAATCTTTTCAACAATATATCTATATACATTTTCACACCAAGGGATCCCAGTATCACTTATGGTTTCACACAAATGTTCACATATTTTTTTTTATAACCGCAGATATGCAAGGGGGAAGAAAAGACAGAAGTAGCAAGTGAAGGCAAAAAGACAGCGAGAGGTGGAGAATCGTGAGACCATCTGAGTGATCAGTTCCTAGGTCTCATGAGAACATTTGGTTGTGCAACCAGACAGACAAGAGACAGAAAAGGAGATGATAGAACAGATCCTTGTGTTTAACCCTTTCTGTATAGCAAATGGGGCAGAGCCTTATTCAAGCCTGTCACATCCCCCCTCTTTAAGAGAGAAACTGTTTGTAAAAAACAGGTTTCCAAAACTTGCTTTTAATTCTCTTCCAACATTATTTTACAATCTTTACAGTTCAGTGCAAATGCTGTATAGCAAACAGTTAAGTTTAAACTCACACATTTTGTTTTTCTCTGCTTTGGAATTCTCAATTCCTGATCCATATATTAATGGAAAATCAGCATTGACATTCTCTTTCCCAGATTTGTGCATCACTTTAAATTTAAATGGCTGTAGTGCTAGGTACCACCGTGTTATTCTAGAATTTCCATCCTTCATTAGTTAAACCAACACAGAGGATTGTGATTTGTTATAAGTACAAAGACAGCTCCTAGCAAATAAAACTTAAGGGACTCCATGGCCCACTTTGCTGCAAGGCATCCCTTTTCAATGGTGGAGTACCTGTTCTCTCTGGTGTGCAATTTCCTACTGATACATAGAATAGGATGTTCTTTTCCATCTATATGCTTTCTCAAGACTGCACCTAGGCCTACCTCTAATGCATTTGTCTGTAACAAAAATTGTTTCACAAAATCTGGGAGTGTTAAAACAGGGGCTGAACATAATAAAGCTTTGATGGCTCAAAAACTTCATCACATTCTGGGGTCCAGTTTAGTGAAGGGAGTAGCTAAGTAAGCAAAGTTGGGAACAAACCTCCAATAATAACCAGCCAGCCCTAAAAATGACCTGACATGTTTCTTTGTTTTAGGGACAGGGCTGTTAGCTATAGCTTCTATTTTAGAACTCTCTGTCTTTACTTCTCCATTTCCCAAAACATAGCCCAAATATCTGGTTTCCTGCATGCCCAATGTACATTTGGTAGGATTTACTGTCAGGCCTGCCTTTTTGATCAACTGGATAACTTCTCATAGGTGTTCCAGGTGGCTTTTACAGTCTGGACTGTACACCACAACATGATCCAGGTATGCAGCACAATAACCACTGTGAGGGGATAAAATTACATCCATGTATCACTGGAATGTAGCGGGTGCACCATGTAAACCAAACAGCATGATGGTGAACTGATAGATTCCAAAAGGGGTAGCAAATGCAGTTTTTTTCTCTGGGTTCTTTAACTAGGGGGATTTGCCAGTAACCCTTGGTGAGACAAGGGTACTGATGTACTTGACACTTCCTAATCTGTCCACCAAACCATCTATTCTGGGCATAAGATAACTGTCAAATTCTGACACTTGACGTTTCCTAAAATCAAGGCATATTCTTACACTCCTTCCTTTTTATTTACTTGGTGATGACCAAACACTTCTCGACTCCTCTATGATAACCAGTTCTTTCATTTTTTGTGTTTCCTTAACCATGTCAACTCTTAACCTGTCTGGTAATCTGTATGCCTTTTGTTTGATAGGCAAGCATTCCCTGTCACTATTATGTGCTTGCCACCTTTAGCTCGACCTGGCATTGTGCTATTTATTTAAATGTTGATAACCAGGTGGGACTGCTGAGACCATTACAGTCCCTTTTTCAGGGTGACCAGGAGTTAATTACATATATCATACAAAACATCAGGAAGACCAATACATGTTGGACAATATAGCCATTACAACCATATGGTACAATTAATGGTACAGCAGGTAACTTAATTACAAATTAACACCAACTAGAGAAACAATACACAATACAACATAATTCAGGTAAAGGTCCCAATATGGGTGAAGCAATTTGTGAAGAAACACTGTTAAGTACTGTTAAAGGTCTTTAGCAAGTTATGAATTTCCGTGGTTTGTTCGGAGGTTAAGGAAACATTCACCTTTACAGCTTCAGCAGTTATGGTTTTTTCCAGTCTGTTGTAAGCTATATCAATATCTTCCTTATCAGTTTCTGGTAAAACTAGCAAAGCAGCCTGTGGTGGTTTCTCAACCCATTTCTTGAGGATGTTAGCATAGTATATCTTGGTAGGATTTTTGGTCTCAGTAAGGCAAGACAAGGCAACTTTATTTCTAAGGCACCTAATCCTGGAGGCTCTGGAGGCCGTACACCATAAAAACAGAATACAAAATACAGAAGAACATTTGTGCAGTAGCAGAATATTAAATGAGATTCTTAAAAAGATAAATATAAAATATAAAATGTGTGATAGCTGAGGGTAGAGTAGAGGGGAGATGGCTTAATCCCCAAAAGCCTGACAGAAGAGAAAGGCCTTAAGCCTCTGCTTAAAGACACACATTGAGGGGGGCCTCCCAGACTGCAGCTGGAAGCATGTTCCACGGGTTTGACTTAGAGACACTTAATGCTCGATCACCAGAGATCTTGAGCCAGACCCTGGGAACATCCAGGAGGCCACTCGAAGCAGAGCAGAGGTAGCAGGCAGGGGTCACAAGTGATGGGAGCTCAGACAGGTAGCCAGGACCCAACCTGTATAGGGCCTTATAATTGAGCAAGTCCACCTTGAAAAGGGCCCTTCACCTGACCAGCAGACAGTGTAGATCCCACAGGACCGGGGTCACATGGCATGACCAAGACAGCCCCACCAGTAACCAGGCCACTGCATTCTGCACCAGCTACAGCCTGTGGAGGGTCCCTCCCATGACCTCAAGATAAAGGGCATTACAGTTGTCAAGTCTGGAGGTCACAAAGGCATGTACTAGGGACAGCAGATCCTTGGGTGGAAGGAGGGGCTTGATCCTGGTGATGTTCCATAGGTGGTAAAAATCACTCTTCACAATGGATGACACCTGATCTTCAAAGGTCAGTCTGCTGTCCAGGATCACACCTAGATTTTGCACCCTTAGGTAAGCAACCAATGGAGCAGAACCTAGGAAAAGACCAGTGTCTGCTCCAGGTAGCAACCCATCATGCCCATGACACGGCTCACCCACCAAGCACCTCTGTCTTGTCTGGGTTGAGTTGCAGCCAGCAGAAAGCCATTCAGTCATTGATTTTAGCCAGACAGGTGTTTAGCACATCAACTGCACTGGATGTCCTGGGGAAAATGACAAATGCAGCAGGGTGTCATCTGCATAGCAGTGAAACTGTATGCTGTATTGTTGAATGATCTCACTCAGGGTCAGCATATACACAGCGAACAGCATCTGCGACAAGATCAAGCCCTGTGGAACTCCACAAGACAGAGGCATTGGAGAGGAAAATAAATTCCCCATCACTACCCACTGCACCCTGTCTGACAGATAGGACTCAAACCATCTGATGACAACACCAGTGAGTCTACAAATCTCACAGAGCTAATTGAGAAGCACACTGTGGTCCGTGGTGTTGAAGGCTGAAGAGAGGTTGAGGAGTACAAGAACTGATCTGTCTCCTCTATCTCTGGCTCTGACTAAGTCACTGTGCACCCTGACTAGTGCGGTTTCTGTGCTGTGTCTAGCCCAAAAACTCGACTGAAATGGCTCATAGATATTGAAAGACATGAGCTGATCCTCAAGCTGCTGTGCTGCCAGTTTCTCAACAACCTTGCTCAAAAAAGGCAAATTGGAGATAGGGCGGTAATTCACTAGGACATCTGGGTGGAGGGAAGGTTTCTTTAGGAGGGTCTCACCAGCATCTCTTTCAGAGGAACTGGGAACACTCCCTCCACCATTGCACCTGGCAATTCCAGCAAACACTTGACCAACAGCCTCCGTGCATCACATCAAGAAATGCATTGGGGCTGGGTCCAGTCCACAGGATGTATGCTGCAGCTCTAAGATCACCTGAGTCACCTCAGACACCTCCATTGACCTAAACTCTTCCCAAGCAGGCAGAGTTCCTCTGCTCCCAACAGACCAGCAACTGTGAGACAGGAGCCTACTTGATGGAATCCCCAACCAGATAGCTGACACCCTATCAGAGGAGTACAGAGCTAATTCCTCACTCAAGGTGGATGAAAAGGCTTTTTTTTGGCTGAAGACAGGCCAGATGAAGAAGCCTATCTACAGTCTGAAAAAGCTGAGCAGGTCTGTTCCTCCCTGCTGCAATCTCCCTGGACAGGAACCCTGCCTTCTTATGGGAAATTGTCTCCTGGTACACATGATAGTGAGTGCACAGGAGCAGTTTGTCAGCATCTAGCCGGGACTTCCACCAGCAATGCTCCAACTTCTGACCTTTGATATTCATTGCCTTGAGATCTCCATCAAACTATGGGGATCTCAAGTGAGAAGATCTGGTTTGTATACAGACTGGAGCTATGGCATCCAGAGCTTCAGACACCACCTTATTATAGGTGGCCACTGGCTCCCCAGATCTAATCACACAGGCTGCCTCAACCCTAGATAGGTCAGCCACCATGAAAAAGTCCTTCTAGGTCTCGATCACTAACCATCTCCACAGGGACAGGACTATCAAGGGGGCCCCAAACATGAACTCCACAGTGCAGTGATCAGACCAAGAAACCAGATCAATCCTGAGGTTATCACCCTCAAAACCCAGCTGAAACACCAGATCAAATGTGTGACCATGCTGGTGGGTAGTAGAAGCAACCACTTGTGTCAGACCCAGTCAAGACATTAACTTGAGGAGGTCATAACCAAATGTGAGGATTCATCATCCACCCAGGCATTGAAGTCCCCCAAGATTAAACACCTGGAGGACTCCAACACCTAGTCGATGACAAAGTCCACTAACTCCTGCAGGAATTCTCTCCCCCCTCGCTCTAGGAAGATGGTAAATGAGGAGAATCCTGCAACCTGAACTGCTGCCCTATCTGCATGCATCTCTCTGGACTGCAGGAGGAGGTAGACAGACTCAGAGTGGAAGTAAACTGGGTTAGGAGTACCATCACCCCTATCCAGGGACCACCCAGTCCAATGCAACTGCCTCAAAGGATGCCGAGAACGAGGAGCACTTGGATGACAGTGGGCTCAGGGAGGGTTAGAGCGGTCAGGCAGAGGCACATCCCAGATCCTATTCCACTCAAGAACTCATATGCCACACTGGCAAATGAGGACAACCAAATAGAGGTACCCAGAGAAGTGGAAGGAAAGGATGTGGAGGTTAGCCAGGAGGTGAACTCAGTGGGGAAAGCAGTGGACCCCAGAGGAGGAGGAAGCGAATCCTGGTGGGGACTCCATCATAAGAGGGATCCAGCTAGGGACACAGGAGGGGGAGGACAGGGAGGTGAGGTGCCTACCAGGTGCCACGGCATGGAGGGATGGAAGGAAGATCCTGGGGATCACTGGGAAAGCAAGACGGAAGGGTGAGCTGGATGTCATTATCCACCTAGGTACTAATGACCTGGCAAATGGGGAGCCAAAGGAAGTTCAGGAAGAGTTTAGGAAACTGGGGAGGGATCTCAAGTACGTAGCTACTTCTGTCACTTTCTCAGAAGTACTACCTGTGAGAGGCAAGGGAGAGCATAGGAGTGCATGCACCAGGAACTTTAACTCATGGTTGAAGAACTGGTGCTGTGAGGAAGGGTTTGGATTCATTGGTGACTGGGGACCCACCTGGAGGGATGGAGGTTTGTTCAAGCCTGATGGCCTGCATCCATCCTGGAGGGAATCAAGCACTCAATGATAAGTTTAAATGCTACATTGACAAGTATTTAAACTAGCAAAGGGGCAGGCCAGCAAGGAGGGTACCTACTTGCTCACCCCACAGCTAGCAGGAACCAATGAACCAGAGGAGTGGCTATCTCTGCAAAGCAGTGTGCAAAAGATGGAGATTAGTGCCCAAGAGGTGGATAAGCAGAAAGGGGCAAAATTCAGCAGAAGGGCGACAGCAAGGAGAACCAGGGATAAATGACAACCAAGGAAGGGCTGGAGTAGAACTGTGGAACAGTCTAGGAGGTCAAATCATGGAAAGCCATGTGTGCAAATGCCAGGAGCCTTAGCAACAAGATGGAAGATCTGAGGCTGTCATGGTGCAGTCAGACCTGGACACTGTGGCCATCACTGAAACCTGGTGTAATGATAACCCACGACTGGGAAATGGCCATACCTGGCCCCAACATATTCAGAGAGACAGAGCAGGCAGGAAGGAGGAGGAGTAGCTGTATGTGAAAAATGACATAAGGGCCACAGAGATCCAGGAGGAACAAAATGGGGGAGAGATACTGTGGGTTAAGCTGGAAAGGAAAATGGGGACAGCCATCCGCTTTGGGTGTGGTCTATAGACCACCAGCACAGGAGGAAGAAACAGATAGGAGTTGATGCTAGCCATCCAAAGGATGGCAGACAAGGTGAGGTAGTACTGGTTGGAGACTTCAATATTCCAGACGTGGACTGGAGCATCCCAGCAGCAGCATCAACTAGGAGCAGATTTATCCTGGACTCCTTCAGGGTGCCTTCCTCAAGCAACTGGTCATGGAACCAACTCGGCAGAAGGCAATACTGGACCTTGTGCTCACAAACAGGGACAGTGTGATGGGGTAACAGTGGGGAGCACCTGGGAAACAGTGACCACCAGTCATTGTGGTTTGAAATCACAGAAAGAGCAGAACCAAACCACACAAAAACACATATCCTGGATTTTAGGGGGGCAGACTTTGGGAAAATGGGGAGATACTTGAAAGAGGCATTAAGGGGAATGGGACAGGAATCAGGGGTTGAGGAATAGTGGGCAGTATTTAAAATGGGGATTACTAAAGTCTCGGATTTTTGGGCGCATGGTAGCCCTCTACCCTTCGATCACTTGATGAAGTCTCATGGAGTTGCGGACCGAGATTTATTTAAGTGGTTGCAAATTAGTAAGGCCCTAGCCCCGGTTTTCCCTCAGGTGTCCCCAGCTTACCATGGGGTTAAGGATATTGACGCCCTTCTCGCTACAGCTATCCAACCGCGTGCGGTTTCTAAAGTTTACAAGTTACTTCAGGATTGGGATTATAGGCTCCCTTCAGGGGTATGCTTTTACTGGGTAACGGAGTTAGGCATTCCGGACACTCCTGGCCTTTGGAAAAAGCTCTGGAGTACAATGTATAAATGCATAAAACAAGATAGACTCAGGATGGTGCATTTTAACATAATGCATCATCTATATCTAACTCCATCTCGCTCACGAGAGCGCAAGCAAAGGACACGCCTCTTTGCTGGAAATGCAAGAAGGATGATGGCACTCTATATCACATGCTATGGTCATGTCCTGTAATGCAGGGCTTTTGGAATGCCATTAATAGTCTCTTAGACCCTATCCTTGGCTTAACTAATATGTTCACCCCTGAGGCATGTTTGCTGTGTCTTTTTCCAGCAGGCACCCCCAAGATTAGACAGGCACAAATGTCGCTTGTTTCAGCTGTTGCGAAATTGTCAATTTTAAGACACTGGTTGACTGATAAACCCCCATCTCTGATGGAGTGGTACCTTGAATGTACCTTAGCGCTCCAGTTGGAGAAACATATCGCTCATATGCATGGTAGGCAGAATTGATATGTGTCGCTCTGGAGTTCTTTAGAAGTGCTCCTTATGGCTTGGAAACCCGGTTCCTAGAATGCCTCAGGGTTGATAATTAATGTGCTCCTTTCTTTGCGTAACCTTGGGTGGGGGTGATGAGAGGGGGGGGAGGGAGGATGTTTTATATCCCGACTGAATGTGCGAAGTTGGCAATTGAGTGTTTTATGTGACTTTATTCTGCGCTTTCAGTTCAGTACATCATTTTCTGTTTATATGGTTGGGATGTTTGTGAAACCAATAAAGATGATTAATTATAGAAAAAAAATTGGGATTACAAGAACAACAGAATTATGCATTAAGCAGGTTAGCAAGAGGAAAAGGAAGAGGAGACCATTATGGTTTTCCAAAGAGGTAGCAAAGAAAGTGAAAGCCAAAAAGATTGCATTCAGGCAATACAAAAAGACACAGGCAGAAGGGGATAGGGAGAAGTACCAGGAGAAGCAAAGGGAGGCAGGGAGGTCAGTAAGGGAAGCCAAAGCTCAGACAGAAGAGCACATTGCAAAATCAGTGTGTAGAGGGGACAAAATCTTTTACAGGTACATAAGTGAAAAAAGAAAGACAAAGGGAGGGATAGTGAGACTGAAGGGGGAGGATGGGGGCCACGTGGAGGATGACAACAGTAAAGCTGACATATTGAACAGGTATTTCTGCTCAGTCTTTACTGAGGAAGAGGAGGGTAATGGGTCTGAAGGGAGTACAAGGGGTGAGAATGGTGCAGAAATGGACACAAGTCCCTTTACACGAGAAAGGGTCCTGAAGGAACTGGAAGTAATGAGTTGATAAAGCAATGGGGCCAGATGGGGTGCACCCAGGTCCTTAAAGAACTAAGAGAGGTGGTGGCTGAACCTCTGGCTATCCTGTTTAGCCGATCACTGGAAACAGGGAGGTACCCAAAGACTGGAGGACAGCAGATGTAGTCCCTTATACAAAAGTGGGAACAAAGAGGAAGCAGGGAACTACAGACCAGTCAGCCTCACCTCGGTAGGGGAAGATCATGGAAGCACTACTGAAGGAGAGATTGTAGAACATCTGATTGTCAATGGACTACAGGACCCAAGGCAGCATGGTTTCACCAGGGGAGATCATGTCAGACCAACCTCGTTGAATTTTTGACTGGGTGACTAGGGAGGTGGATCAGGGAGGGCGGTGGACATGGCCTATCTGGACTTCAGCAAGGCCTTTGACACTGTGCCACATAGAAGACTATTACACAAACTGGGGAATATGGGTGTGGGCAGGACAGTAGTGTGGTGGTAGGTAACTGGCTGGGTGGCAGGACACAGAGGGTGGTGGTAAATGGCTGTCACTCCACAGAGGGAAGAGTCACCAGTGGGGTACCACAGGGATCAGTGCTGGGACCGTCCTATTCAACATCTTCATCAGTGACATTGCGCAGGACCTAGAAGGCAGAATTTCACTGTTCGCTGATGACACAAAGCTCTGTAACAGAGTAGACACACCAGAGGGTGTAGACAGAATGAGAAGCGACCTGCAGAAACTTGAAGAATGGTCAGGGTTTGGCAGTTGAAATTCAATGCAAAGAAGTGCAAGATAATGCATATGGGGCACAAAACCCTGGCACAATATATCAGTTGGGGGTGAGGATATAGCATGCACCAAGCAGGAAAGGGATCTTGGGGTTATCATCTCTGATGACCTCAAGGTAGGGAAACAGTGTGACAAGGCAGCAGGTAAAGCAAATAGGGTGCTGGGATGTATAGGCAGGGCATCACCAGCAGGAAAAGGGAGGTCATAATCTCGCTATACAAGACACTAGTGAGGCCCCACCTGAGTACAGTGACAGTTCTGAGACCATACCTATGTAAGGACATAGACAGGGTAGAGAAGGTTCAGAGGAGGGCAACAAAGATGGTACATGGATTGCATCACAAGTCCTATGAAGACAGGTTGAAGGAACTGAACATGGAGGAGAGGAGGGAGAGAGGGGATGTGATAGAGACATACAAGTATCTTACAGGGAGGAACAGGGTGCAGGAAAACACTATTTTTAAGCGAAAAAGATGTTCCAGGACTAGAGGGCATGGGATGAAGTTGGAGGGAGGACGATTCAGAGGAAACATGAGAAAGAATTTCTTCACAGAACGGGTGGTGGACAAGTGGAACACCCTGCCAGAGGAAATGGTGGGGGCTGAAACAATCACGGGATTTAAGAATGCATGGGATAGACATAAAGGAATTCTGGAGGTCAGGGGTAAGGGGCAACGGACTTCTAGGAAAACAAACTGAACTTACAAGCTCAAATGATCAGACTGGGTGGGCCATAGGCCCTTATCTGCCGACACTGTCTATGTATCTATGTATCTATGAACCTGGACCCCCACAAATGATGACACACTCAAAAGACCTGGTGTTACCAACTAAATGCACTGTGAAGCCTAGGCTGGCTCTAAAAATGATGGCTACACTCCTGCCCCTGTGATTCCTCCTTGGGCAGTGCACTACAGAGGATCCAGTGAGGACAGCAGTTGCTAGAACTGAGCTGGCATCATAATCCAACCAAGTCTCCATAATGGAAGCCAAGTCGACAGAGGAAATCAAGTCCGCAAAAATGGCAGTCTTGTTCCTAATTGACTTGGTGTTGCAAAGCACCACAAGGAGAGGATTGGGGAGGGGGCCAGTCATATCATAGTTAACTGTGCCAGTATATCTAAGCACCTAATAAGGCCCTTGCCCCTTCATTAACAGTTTATTTTCTGTAGTGGGTAAAAGTAGCAAGACCTTTTCACCTCTCTCAAAAGCTTTTTCTTTTACCCCATGGTCATAATATGCTGCCTTCTGCTGGTTTTGGGCTTTTTCCTTATTACTATGGGAAATTTCAACATATTTTGCCAGTTTCTTTCTCTGGGCACACATATAAAATGTAATGGATTTTTTTTGGAGTGGGGTTAACTTTCTATGTTTCTTGTATTACATCTAGTGGCAGTCCGGGTTGTCTACCATACAGCATTTCAAATGGTGAAAAACCTGTTGATGCCTTCGGCACTTATCTGTAAGCAAAAATCAGATAAGGTAAATATTGGTCCCAATCTTTCCCTTCCCCTTTTATAAACCTTTTGAACATGCATTTTAGGGTTTGATAAAAACACTCAACAAGACCATCTCTCTGAGGATGAGAAGGGGAGGTTCTTATGGCAGTGATACTTACTAGTCAGTACAGCTCCTTCAGCAATGCAGCATCAAAATTGTTACCCTGATCAGTAATAATCTCTTTAGGTATGCCCACTCTGCTGAAAACTTTGGCAAGCTCTGCTGCCACTTTTGGGGTTGTGGCAGTATGCATAGGAACTACCTCTGGCTATCAAGTAGCATAGTCACACACTACCAAAATGAATCAAATACCCTTTTTACTTTTATCTAATTGGTCAACCACATCCATTGCAATTCTCTCAAAAAGCACATCTATCAGGGTACCATGGACACCTTGTCTTTTTTAGTCACTGGGGCTATTTTCTGACATTCAGAACTGCAATAAGTGGCAACATCTTCATGAATTCCAAGCTAGTAAAATCTACACAGCAATCTGGCAAAGATGCAATCCTTCCCTGAGTGACCTGCCATACTGTAGGTCTATCATGTGCTATCTGTAACAGTTCAGATCTACAGTATACTTTTGTGATATAACCAATTGTTCTAGCTGCTCCTGTATCTGAGGTTTAACTGTAACTCTGTACTGTAACCCATTACATTTTTTAACATTGGTTCACCCTAATTTAGTTTCATCCCAGCTGCTTAAATTAACCCTGGAAAGAAACATTGTTAGCTAATTCTGAAACAAAATCACAATCATTTATCAGTTTAGTTTCAGTATTTTCATATATTAACCCCTTATGTCCATCAGTCTTTTGTTGCCATTGCTTCTTCAGTGTCTTCTTTCTTTCCTGGACTTCTGGATCATATAGCTATGCTCAACCAAGTCCAGATCAAAATCAGTGAAAGGAAAAGTGCACCTACCATCTAAGATTTTCTTTGCCTGAGCGCTTGTCATCACAGTTGCTGAAACATCAGGATTTACTCCCTCTGTGATTAAACTCAGTAAATCCTGGAAAGTCATTTCTAATAGTCATAGGTGCAGGAAACGTTGGTACTACCCCACTTTCATTTGGTGCAATACAACCTTAATAGTCAGTCATGTGGGTGGTAGGATAGTATCAAGTATCCCCATGGATGCATATGACAGCAGCACCTGGTCCTTTTGGACAGTGTTTTCCCAGCCCTTCAACATGCACTAGGGTCTGTCTGCTTCCCAAATCTATAAGTCCTTTCACAGTCTTATCTCCCACCTTGACATCTGTTAAGTACTTGCTCCAATTTTCTAAGGAAAAATCTGCTCCAGTGTTACCCTCCTTATTACTCCAGTTTCTTGCAATATGGCCTGGCTTATTACAGTTATAGCAAATAAAGTTTCCGGGTGCAGATTTGTTATCCCCACTACAGCGCTTATCAGACTTGGAGTTAAATCAGGAAAAAGAGGGTCTTACCGGTCCTTGGCTGTTACCTCGCTGTTGTGGAGTCTGTTTGGCCTTCTGGTAGTCTTCAATCAAAGAAATGGCCTTTTCCCCACTTTCTGGTTGGTGTTCTTTTACCCAAAGCTGCACACCTGTAGGCAGGATGTTGATGAACTGCTCCATTGCAAGTGTGTTGATGATCTGTGGGACTATTTTGTCCTCTGGTTGGAGTCATTTAATAAGGAGTTCTCTGAGACAGGTGAAGGCTTCTCGTGAACTGTTGACTAATTTGTACTTCAGGGACCGGAATCTTTGTCTGTAGGTCTCTCCTGAAATGTTGTACCTTTTCATGATTCCTCATTTCACCAGGTCATAGTTTTCTGACTGTGTAGTGTCCATATTGCTGAAGGCAGGTTGGGCTTTACCTGTCCTGTAAGGTACCAGCCTGATTGCACATTGCTGTTTTGGCCATTAGCAGGCTGTGACAACCCTTTCAAAAGTTGTCAGGTATGCTTCAATATCATCTGAGGGACACAACTTTGTAAGCTTAATGTCCTTTAAGTTGTTTGTGTCATCTTGCTCTGCTGGATCTGTGCCAGATCCTCCAGCTTTGATAGCTTGCAAGGACTTCAGCCTTCACTGCTCCTGTTGCTGCATCTCTTTTTCTCTCTGCTGCATCTCATCTCTTCTCTGTTTCTCCATCTCTTTTTCTTGTATAGACCCCCATTTGAAAAAGGCAGTCAGGCCTTCAGGTTCTGTCACTGCCTGTTCTTTTTCCATCACTGGTGTTGGCTCTACCGTCTCAGCTTGGACTTCTGTCTCTGCCAGTTTGGCTACCATTCATCTGGAAATTACTCCTGGGCTTGCCTCTGCAGAATCCATACCTTTCTTCTATGCTTCCCTGATACCAGGTCTAGTATCAGTGCACCAAACTCCTAGCTTAGAGTATGCATTGTGTAAATTCCATTTCTAACAAACATCATCTGTTGTTGAGGCACAGGTCAGGAAGCATAGGAAGACCAGGAGCAGTTGTAAAATTCACAGGTAACCTTTCATTATTATCATCAGAACAGGCAGAGAACAGGCAGAGTACAGCAAGAGGAAGAAGCTGCTGTTATAACTATACTTCTCTACTGAGACTAGAGAACTAGAACTCTACTACTGGGACCTTCAATTTAGGGTAAAAATAAAAAAAGAGTTAGTGTGTTTGTCTGAGTTGGCTGAAGTGAATTGTCATCTTTGCAGTTATCTAGGTGTTTGTCTAAGTTGGCTAAAGAGGATTGTTATCTATGCAATTATCTAGGTGTTGAAGGACCTGTAAAGTAGGGGGAGTAGCTTATCTAGAAGGAAGTCAGGTGTGCTGGATTTAAAAATGGACCTAGATAGCTTCTAGCAGAGAACAGCAAGAGGAAGGAGCTGCAGATATGCATACACTTCTCTAATAAGACTAAAGAACTAGAACTCTACAACTGGGACCATCAATTTAGGGTAAAAACCAAAAAGAGTTGGTGTGCTTGTCTGAGTTGACTGAAGAGAATTGTTATCTGTGCAATTATCTAGGTGTAGAAGGACCTGTAAAGTAGGAGGAGTGGCTTATCTAGAAGGAAACCAGGTGTGCCGGATTTAAAAACTTACCTAGATAGCTTCTTGTACTTCTCTACTGAGACTATATTGCCCTCCTTCCCTCCCATCCACTCCCACCACCCTTAGCTAGTTCTACTTTTATAGGCACAGGATTTGACTGACAACAGGACTTCCTTTTTGGGATCAGGAACGGAGTGATTACAGAGTCATGAAAGACTCACCATCCTAGAAGGAAAAGACTAGCTCTCCATCCCCCCTTGCTGCTGGAGATCTAACTGTGCAAGTAAGGAGACTACTGAGAAATATAGGATTTTCTTATCTCAGAACAGGAAGGTCATAGAGGCAATAAGTAAGTAGGGAGAAAAAATAAAATAAAATAAAAAAAATTCAATAAACAGAAGAAAGTGTAAGTATTCAAAACAACAGTTAAGGGGCAAGAAATAAGACATGATGGGAGTGGTGCAGTGCAGTTGCTGTGGAGCAGCAGTCTTCTGGGAGATGTTCTGGAGGATGCGGTGTCATCCCATCTGCAGGCACCTCTCTGGGATGAGGGAGGAGGTTGCTCATCTCCAGGCTAAGTTGGCCAGGATGTGGGGGACCTCCTCTCCCACCCAGGGACAACCAGCACCACCGCCATTGCCTCAGAGGTTGCCAAGAAAGAGGAGTGGTTGGACTGGGGAGGAAGGGGAGAGGGAGGTAAGGTGCCTGCCTGGTGCCATGGCTTGGAGGAACAGGGAGTGAATCTTCAGGATCATCAGAGAAGTTGCATGGGGGAGGGAACTGGATGTCATTGTCCACCCAGGGACAAAATTATCTGGCTGGGAAAGGGATCAGAGCAGTGCAGAAAGACTTTGTGGAGTTGAGCAAGGGCCTTAGACAAGTAGCACGCATAGTAACCTTCTCGGAAGTGCTGCCTGTCTATGGCATGGGTGAGGCTAGGGTGCTCCACACCATGAGATTCAATCAGTGGTTGAAAAACTGGTGCAGAGCTCAGGGGTTTGGTTTCATTGGGGACTGGGGGTCCACCTGGAGCAATGTAGGCCTATACTGGCATGATGGTCTGCATCTGTCCAGGAGGGGAACTAGGATCCTAGGTGACAGGTTTAAATACTTCATTCGCAAGCATTTGAACTAGCCAAGGGGGAGGCACTGGAAAGGAGCAGGAAATTCCTACCCCCCCCAAAAAAAATCAAGGTAGTTAGTGAGGTAAACACCAAAATAGAGATGTCAATAGGGAGAAGGACAGGTGTAAATGGAGAAAATGACAAAGGCAGTAAGGACAGGGATATGGCAAAAAGTGGTAAGGCCATCAATAAAAGGAGGGTAAGAAGTAGCAATGCACACAGTCTGGGCAACAAGCTCCATGAACTGGTGGACTTGATGGAAGAGGGATGCCTGGATTTCATGGCAGTCACTGAAACATGGTACACAGAGAACCATGACTTGGATGTAAACATACCAGGATACACAACCTACAGGAGGGTCAGGGAGGGTAGAAGAGACGGAGGAGTGGCTCTCTATGTGAGTGAAGAGATTAAAGCAATGGAACAAAAGAGTAAACAGGGAGGAGGGGAGGCACTGTGGGTCACCTTAGAAACTAGAAATGGCAGACCCCCATCTCTGGGGGAAGGAATGGACAAGGATATGATAGAATGCATCCTTAGGATGGCAGAGAAAGGGGAGATACTGTTGATGGGGGACCTGAAGATGCCAGATGTTAACTGGAGCACCTTTGCTGCAGCCACATTAAAGAGCAGGGCTATTCTTGGTGCCCTACAGGAGGCATGCCTCAGACAGCTAGTGTTGGAACCCACTCAGGAGGGAGCAATCTTAGACTTTGTACTCTCAAATGGGGACAGTGAAAGGATCTCAGATCTAGAAGTGGGTAACCATCTGGGAACAAGTGATTACCAAACAGTGTGGTTAATGATAAACTCAGCTGCACAATCAAGCTTTGAAAAATTGAGGGTACTGGACTTCAGGAAGGCTGATTTTGGCAAAATGGGAGAGTGCCTTAGAAAGCACTAGCAAACAAGCAAGAAGGAGAGGTGGAGCAACAATGGGGAAACATCAAAATCACCATCACAGAGGCAACAAGCCTTTGTGTGAAGCAAATAAACAAATCAAAACAAAAAACGCACTATGGTTCTCAAAAGAGGTGGCAGGGAAGGTTGGGGGGAGAAGAAGATTGCATTTAGGAAGCATAAGGAAACACAGAAGGAGTAGGTAGGACAGAGAACTGTACCAGTTAAGGCAGAAGAAAGCAGGAAAGGTAGTCAGATTAGCAAAGGCTCAAACTGAGGAAAAGATAGCCAATTCAGTTAAGAAGGGGGATAAAACCTTTTATAGGTACATTAGGAAGTGTAGAAAGACAGAGGGAAGGATACAGAGTCTGACTAGAATGGACAGTGGGTGGGCAGAGAGGGACAGTGAAAAAGCAGGGATACTGAATGAATACTTCTGCTCAGTATTCACAAAATAGGAGGAAGGGGAGGTACCTAATCCAGTTAACAGAAGCACTCTGATTAAAGGGGTCAATCCCAGTCCTTTCATAGAAGAAAATGTTCTGAAAGTACTCCTAAAACTGAAGGTGGACAAAGCAATGGGGCCTGATAGGATTCACCCCAGAATTCTAAAAGAATTAAGGGGAGAACTAGTGACACCACTGACTACCCTTTTTAATAAACCATGGGAGGATGGTGTGGTACCTGAGGAATGGAGGAGGGTGGATGTGATTCCCCATGACAAAAGTGGGAGCAAGACAGAGGCAGGAAACTGCAGACCTGTCAGGTTGACCTCTGTGGCAGAGAAAATTATGGAATCACTTCTGAAGGAAAGAATTGTTGAGTACCTAGAGGCCAGCAGGGCACAGGACCCAGGGAGCATGGATTCACAGTGGGAAGGTCATGTCAGACAAATCTAATCAATTTCTTTGACTGGGTGACCAAAATAGTAGACCAGGGAGGGGCTGTGGACATGGTCTAACTAGACTTTAGCAAGACATTTGACACAGTCCCACACAAAAGATTATTAAATCAATTAGCCAGCCTGGGAGTGGGTCCTAGGGTGGTAGCCTGGGTAAAACATTGACTGGACAACAGGACACAGAAGGTAATAGTAAACAGAGTCCACTCTGAAGAAAGGGGGTTACTAGTAGGGTACCACAGGGTTTAGTACTGGGTCCAGTCTTTTTTAATGTTTTTATAAATTACATTGCAGATGGACTGGAAGGAAAAGTATTCCTCTTTATAGATGACACAAAGATCTGCAACAGGATTGATACACAAGGGGGTGAAAAGGATGAGAAGGGACTTGGCAAGGTTGGAGGAATGGTCAAGTGTATGGCAGTTTAAATTCAATGCAAAGAAGTGCAAAGTAACGCACCTGGCAAACAAAAACCCAGGGGAAGACTACACAATGGATGGGAGGATGCTAACAACAACAAAAATGGAAAGAGACCTGAGGGTAGTCATATCAGATTACCTAAAGGTAAGCAAGCAATGTGAGCGGCAGTAAGGAGGGCTGGGGGATACTGGGATGTATAGGGAGAGGCAACACCAGTAGAAAACAGGAAGTTGCTATCTCTCTGTACAGACATGGGTGAGACCCCATCTGGAGTACAGCATGCAGTTCTGGAGACCCCATCTCCACAAGGACATAGACAGGATGGTGACAGTGCAGAGGAGGATAACTAAAATGGTGCAGGGTCTGCACCAGAAGCCATATGAAGAGAGACTAAAGGAGCTTAGTATATATATACCCCCAAGGAAAGGAGGGAGAGGGGGGCACATGATAGAAACTTTCAAGTACCTTGAGGGAATCAACAAAATCCAAAAGGGTAGCATTTTTCAGAAAAAAGAGATGTGCAAGAACAAGGAGACACAATTTGAAGATAAAGGGGGATGGCTCAGGGGCAACATGAAGAAGTATTTTTTCATGGAGAAGGTGGTGGACACATGGAACAGCCTTCCTGAGGAGGTTGTGGGGTCAAGAACAGTGAGGGAATTCAAGAATGCATGGGACAGACATAAGGCAATTCTGGTGGGGGTTTGGAAGAAGTAGGCTCTTGGTTAACTAGGATCTGCAGCTTAGGTAGGGAAATGGGCAGACTGGGTGGGTCAAGCGGTCCTTATCTGCTGTCAGAGTCTGTGTTTCTATGTTTCTATGTTTAACCCCTTGAGTTCCAAATAATTTTTAGTAATAATTTCAATAATATTACTAGATACATTGTCACACCAATGGATCCCAGTGTCACACAAATATTCACGTATATTTTTATAACCGCAGATATGCAAGGGAGAAGAAAAGACAGAAACAGCAAGTGAAGGCAGAGAGATAGCGAGAGGCAGAGAATCGCAAGACCATCAGAGAGATCAGTTCTTAGGTCTTATGAGAACATTTGGCTGTGCAACCAGACAGAGAAGAGACAGAAAAGAAGATGATAGAAAAGATCCTTGCATTTAATCCTTTCTGCATAAAAATGGGAAAGGGTCTTATTCAACTGTGGCATGTGGAGACACAGAGGTGCAAGTTAGTTCAATTGAAGACCACTTTGAGTGGATCAAGCCTAACATTATAATCCTCCACAAAAGGATTGCTAAAATGGAAGACCGCATAGAAAATTTAGACGAATGAAGCCACTGAAATAATCTTGTGCTGGTGGGCTTGCTGGAGCATGCTGAGGGGACTGATGTTATAACTTTGATACAGAAACTGTTACTCATATGTATTGGTCCTTCTCCACTCAACCCAGTATACATAGTAGAGCAAGCCTACTGCTCCTTAAGACCACTACCACAAGAAGGTGACCATCCCCAACTCCTGATTTTCTGCCTATTAAATTATTTATTTTTAATTTAGTGTCAGTGGCTCAGCAGGTAGCACACTCACCTCTGAGGCTGGGAGATCAGAAGGCTGTGGGTTCTATCCCCACACCAGGCACTTGGGTTACTATCCCAATACTGACACTGTAGTGCAGTGTGGGGTGCTGCACTCTTGAGGTGCCGTCTTTTGGATGAGATGTTTAACCGAGGTCCCATCTTCCTGTTCTGGTGGTAGTTCAGGTGGATGTTAAAGATCCCATGGCACTTCTCAAAAAGAGTAGGGGAAATTTTTTTTAATAAAACTGAACAATACATAAAATGAAATCAGTGTACAACAATACCTTCGCTGGACAAAAGCAAAATTAAGTAGACATTGAAAATAAGGGAAAACTCATCCAATTTTGTCTTTCATAAAGGGAACATTATTCCAATGAAGTACCCATGCACTATAAGACATGTGTTGCTGTTCAAACATACATTGTTTGTGGTAATTCTCATTCTATAATACTAATAACTGTCTTTGGATCTTGATACATTTGTTGTAAAACAAACTTACAGTGTGATTGCCATAATATAAATTTTATAAATGAAAATATCAAATGTACCAATCCCTTTTCCAAACCAAGCACCCCCAAACTAAAACCACCAACCACTTCTACATAGGTTACATTCTGCCAGTGTGGGTTGTTCCATATACATGCCAACGTTGTCCACATTTCACATACAAAAGGACATTGTATAAGAAAATGATACATAGATTCTTCTTGTGCTACACAACTCAGCCTAGGACACATGCATTCTTCTATTCTTTTGTGTTTGGCATTACCCTTACCAAACAACCGACCATGGAAACATAACCATCTAACATCCCATACTCTCAGAGGAATGTACGAATCCTCAAAGGATTCCAACACTTGTATGTGATAAATTGGAGCTACATCTTTAAAAACAACCAATGATATACATACTTGAGTTTGTAGTGCAGCATAAACCAATTTATTTGAGTCTAATCACAAAATATTCATCATTAACTTCCATTCCCTTAATTTCCCAAGGGCCGGCCTGAAGAATATACAGTTTGTCTTGACCTGGGCTGATAAAACCCCCTGTTCCTCCCATGCTCAGTATAGGGGCCTAATCCAGTGGTTTGCATATAATGCCCAAAGTGCTAAACTAGGTGTCATAAGATCCAGTAAGTTAGAACAAAAAAAAACACTATAGAAAAATACTACAGGATTTATCAAATTCAAACCCCCTTTTGCCACCAATAGATATAAGACCTCTCTTTTATTGGGATTTAAGCAATTTCCCTAAATTAACTGAAAGACTAAATTCAAAAGTGAAGCTTCCAAAGCTCATAGCAGAGGATATATGGCACTAATAAATAAAAATAGTGGAACTAGAAACATTTTAACAACTGCCATCTTTTTCTTTTAAGTTTGTTGCCAAGATTTCCATACAGCAACTTTAGATGAAGGTAGTTCTATTTTAGTCTTCCAATTTAAACATCCGTTATCCCCTCTCCCAAATCACACCCCTAAACATTGAAAAGGGTCTGCAGACACTTTTATTCCATGCCATGCATCCATTGGAGAAACATTACCATTCAATGGATAAATAACACTCTTTCCTTTATTAAGTTTTGCTCCTGTCAGTTTAGAATGTCTACCAATTATTTCCAGTACCTGTACCCTCGACTTTTGATCTGCTACCATTACACAAACATCATCTGCATATGCTATCACTCGTACCTCCCTCCCCCAAAGGGCTTAATGCCTCTGATGCATGTATCCTGTTGAAAAAGCCTCAAGAGAAGGTCTAAACAAAATACATACAGCAAAGGGCTGAGCGGGCACCCTTGTCGTACCCCATGTGAAATATTAATGTATGTTCCTAATTGCCCATTAACCAAAAGAATTGCCCTTGCATTCTCATATAGCAGAGTAATCCATGTTACAAAGGCGGGTGGGATCCCATAATGTGTCAATTTACTACTGTAAGTGCTATTGATGTAAAGTCAGTCCACTTTTTCCCTGCTGATATGGATAGGTTCTCTCCTTTTTTTTTTTTGCTTGGGCCTTAGTATGTGTTTTTTTTGTTTGTTTGTTTTGTTTATATTGTTCCTACTCTTACACATCAGATGACTCTCACTATTTTTGCTCTCAATATTTTTGCTGGCCTGGGATATGGACATGGACATGTTGAGGGGAGGCAGTTTTTTCGACCAGAGACAGCCTATCCTAATTTTGTTTGTTTGTTTATTTATTTATTCTTGGGTTGCAATACCTTTGAGCACATAACAGCTCTTTTATTATGCTTTATTGAGTGCCACTGATATTCTGTGGAGGGTAGTGGTAGAAGCTGAGCTGTAGATAACCAGACCATAGTCAACAATGGACACTATGGTTCTACAGATAGCTAGTATAAGGGCTTCAGGCGTTAGATTGTGTTCATGTCTATGGAGTAACCCTATCTTGATACTGGCAGACCTGGCAATATTCTCAACATGTTGGGCATATGATAGTGATCTATCCATGGTTACCCCTAGATACTTGAAATGTTGAATTTGTTCAAGCAGAACACCAGAGGAGTTCTTGATAGTTCGGGCACTGGATCCGTGTTTTCTGTGTTATTCATTTCTAGCTAAAGATGGAGTTGATTGTATTAGTTCTATGTGCTCCCTTTTATTGCCTGTTTCTGCAAGCTGCAATGGTAAGGGACTGCATATACTTCCTAATTCTAACTGTTTTTATGGGGAAAAGGGCTACACCATTGTTTGAATGTTGATCTTTTCTGTATGTTTGCCTCTTTTATAATAGTTTTCCATTCTGGGCTCTTTCTGGACATGGGGTTTAACTTATTTTACGTGCAAAGAGGGGTGTGAAGCCACTAAAATTGGGGGCTGATGGGCTATGCCCCCCCCCCAATTCCTGGTGGGCCATATTGTGTTTTGTCCCCTCCCTCCACAAACAAATTTTTCTTGAAAACTTTGAAATTATGTGTTTACAAAAATGAAGATGTTATCTCCACGATGTTGTTCAGCAGAAATGATTAAAATATAGAGTCTGACTTATTAGATTTTGCTCCACTATTCTTTTGCAAGACTTGAAAAATTATGCTCCACCCACATGCATGCTAATGACTTGTCAAATACAGTCTTGCCATGTCACTATGCTGCTCTGCATGGCAACCACATCTATTGGCTCCAAGTTTCATAGTCTCTCAGGTAGTGCTAGCCAGTAGATTCACAGCAGTCACTTGTAGCATGACTGAGGCACACAGTGGTGACTAGACAGTGAGCTGGTGTAAAAAGCAGATTGATGCTGAGGTAAATGTTTATTTTCTTTGATGTTAGCTTTAATACCATTAGCTGTATAAAACAAATGCACAAAAGGATGTGTACCATTACTTATCATCAAGTTAACAGCTAGTTTTTGTTAAATAGTAATTTTTTGTTTGCACTGTTGGTAGGTGGCAGCCTTGAGTTTTAGAGACAGTGTTTCAGTGTCAAATCTTTGTTGGACACAATCAGCATGAACTCACCTCTGGGGGGAAGGGTGAAACATCAATAAAGACTTGCCAGATTTTTTTTCAGTCAATAATTTTTAAATCCGATAAGAGGTCAGATGTTGGACACTGTTGATCTTGCTGTAGGTACAGTAGCAGCAAAATCCATCTCTCCAACCAAAAATAAACTTCCTCAATGTCAATTAATGTTGGGGGAGGGGTTAGTTTTCAGCATCACTCTCTATCTTCTTCTTCCGATCTGAAAAGCACCTTACATGGCATCGAAAGCTATGGGGAGGCGACACTTTTGCCAGCCGTCACACAGTTATACCTTTTCATGCTGCCGCTGTGGATGAGCTGTCATGCAACGCAAGAGTTAAGTGCCTACCATTCTGACTGCCTCAGAAGAACTCTTCTCATATTCCTGCAATTGAGCTCCAATTCTCAACTGTGTCCTGCAATTCACTTTTAACAACCTCTTACTGCAACTGCATGGCCTGATCCTCTGTAAATTGATGTTCCCCACAAGTTGACAACAAGACCAATTCCTATTCCATCAGACTGCAATTTGCACACAACAACTCAACCCTTAACAACTCTCTTGAACATAGAAATGTGTTAAGGCTAAAGGCTTTGCTGTCGGGCTATGGCATCTTTGTAAATTGCTACCATCAGCTGAGTGAAAACAAGAGGTAAGTCAGTTATAGCCTGCAGACCCATATTACTTCATAGCTGACACAATAACTGGCATTATGCGGTAGCTTCTTGCTTTGTTGTTATTTTTGCATTTTAGTTTTGCAGCAAGGACCCAGTTGGGTGCTCTTGGTCACTCAGGCTGAAGAAGTGCTGCTGTGACATGCTGGCATTCACAGATTGTTAGTATCTAAGATACAGGACCAGCTTGGTTGTGTTATGATGGTAGAAGACAGAGATATCTGGGCTGATTGAACAGGCAGTCTGGAAACATGTAGAGAAAACCAGCCACACTTCAAAAGGTTCTTCATAAAAATTCTGTATTTTATTAAAATCATTTCTAGCATCAGATCCTCATGCAAAGCCATTGTTTCACCCTACAGGGCTTCCTCAGGGAGAAGGATCTAGGCTTTTTTCTGGATACAATATTGTTGATTCTTAAATTATTCTATCCTTGTTGTTTATGTCCTTTTAGACTGTAAACTCAATTATTCTTTCACACGTGGTGGAGGACACTAATCAAGCCTTTCCAATACATTCAGCATGTCATCACAGCAGCATCCTGAGCAAACTGCAGTTGAGTATAATACTACATGCACTCAGTGACAGCTCAGTCAGTGGCCAACCATGGTGGAGAAAGAAGGGCTGTGATGGTTGACGGTTTGGCTTCGGTGTGGGCGAAGCAGGGTGGTGGGTCACTACTTGCCAGCGTGGGGGGTGGGGGTCCACTAGCCCAACAGGGAATGGGTTACATTACCTATAAAGTTGATTGGAGATGGGGGGGGTTAAACTGGACACCAGGGAATACTTGCTTCCTAAGGAAGGAGTTGCATTACCCTGAAGTGCAGAGGCTGTTACATTTGTGGTGTATGAGCTGAGATATCTGTGCTGTTAGCTATATTTTTTTCACTAAATGTTGTAAGTACTATTTTTACAACATATTTATTTAATACAACTATCACTGAATTGTATCTGTTTAAGTTTGGAGTGCTGGATTCTTTCTACGCATAATACTTGTTGTACGTATTAGGCAGATGATTGGGTGGAAGGAAGGACCACTAGCCTCCAGGGATAATTTCATTTCTGAATGGGATGGCGGTCAGCAATGGGTGATGGACCACTAAACCACTAGAGAGTTATATTATTTCCAAATAGGATGGCGATTGGTGAGGGGAGAGGGACCACTGGACCTCTAGAGTGTTTAATGTTATTCCTGAATGGGATGGTGATTGATGAGGAGGGAGGGTCCACTGGACCACCATGGAGTTCTATATTCCTTTTGAATGGGATGGTGGTTGGCGAGGGGGTCCAGCAGTTCTATATTCATTTTGAATGGGATGGTGATCATCAGTGGGAGACCACTAGATCACCATGGACCACTGTGTTGGTGGTCTGGGGCCACCACACTTCTTCT
Organism: Neoceratodus forsteri; assembly: GCA_016271365.2. Lineage (NCBI taxonomy): Eukaryota > Metazoa > Chordata > Ceratodontiformes > Ceratodontidae > Neoceratodus > Neoceratodus forsteri. Next base: position 390,829,412 of record CM057452.1, read on the forward strand.
GCTAGGGTTATGCAGTAGAAAGTCAGGGTTTCAATCAGCAGTATGTGCACCACGCAAAGGGACTGTGAAAAATGGCCTTGTGCAATACACATACTCTGAATCTTGGACTGTGCCAATATTCAGATTCTTGTCTCTTCATTTATATTGCACCCCTCTCTGTCCTTTGCTCAGTCACAAACCACGTTTATGCATGCTAACTGGGCTTTTCAACATTGCGCTTCTGCGCAAAGTCCAGTTTGCGTCGGCAAACTCAGTTTTGCATCCGGCAACATTTTGAATATCGGGTCTCTGGAGTATGATACAGTCTAATGTTTAGATGTGATAAACATATAACATACTATATTCCTGCTACACCAGCAGTGTTCTTATGTAATGTAAAGAAAAGTATTTATGTCTGAAGATGGGAGAATAGGAGTCATTTGGAAAGTTTATTCAAGGCTGCTGGTAATGTTTGTTTAGGCAAATCCCTTTTCTCTTCAGTTTCAAGTAACAAAATATTTTGGACTGTTCAGAATTGACTGGGAAGTCAGAGGATTCTGCCTCCATTTTCTTTGTGTTCACAAATTTACATAAACTGTCAAAATAATTCCTGTACTTTTGCTTTTACAAGCAAACCATAGCTTAAAAGCACTAATCATGCTCATTTTCAAAGATTTTCTTAAGGTCTCCAGCAGCAGCTTACTAATCTCATGAGGACTTAAAAAGTACACTTTTCTTAATTTTTAACCATGTGGATTTTTCAGGGGATGGGATCATAATGTCTTGGTTGCAGGAGCCGGCCACCCAATCCCATCCCCTTCTAGGTCCCCAATTTCAACAGGCACTGCCCCACGCTTTTATGTTTTGTGATGTATTAGTTTGGAGAATGTGGGTGCGAGCTGTATTGATAGTAATGGGATCTGCTTTTTGAAATCCTATTTTTTTTATATTTTAAAGAGCCACAAGCATCAAATCAAAGTTTTCGATCTGACTACTGTAGCCCTTAAAAATATAAAAAAATAGGATTTAAAAACCAGCTCCCATTGCTATCAATACAGCCCCCCCACATACTCTCCAAACTAATACATCACAAAATGTGAAGGCGTATGAGTGGCACTTGCTGAAATCGGGGACCAGAAAGGGAAAGGGAGTGGGTATCTGGCTTCTCTGACTGAGAAATTATGATCCCTTCTCCTAAGAAATCCACACAGTAATAAATTAAGAGTGGTCTTTTGGAGTCTTTATGAGGTTAGCTGCTACTGGGGGCCTTAAGGAAAACACAGAGACTGATGCTCTTAAACGTCCTCCATTTTCAATTACAGTAGTTCAGATTTCAATATAAATAACTTTCTTCTGATATGGGTGGGAGACAAACATCTGAATGTGAATTCTATTTCCTCTAAATCTTATTCAACCCTTAGTTGTGAGTATTTTTAGAATACCTTCACAATCTGCATTAAACACTACATTGATACATAGATGCTGTCAGCAGATAAGGACCACTAGGCCCATCCAGTCTGCCTGTTAAAGCTACCTAATGAAGCATCCAGCGACCCTATCTGGTCATTGGCTTTAGCTTTAAAATAAAATTGTAATCATTTCTAGGACACCTTTCTAGAGCCATTGGAGCAATTACTGACTACCCCCCCACCACCAACCCCATCCATGCTGTTAGCTCATTGCATGCCATTTTTCCTTTTCCAACATGTTTTGATGGATTACCAAAAGTATTTTTATCTTTGCTCTTATTGTTAACATGTAGTTTGATTGCCTTTGAAGGGGTTAAGAGTATTGCCTTGTTGATAACTCAGGGTATCCAACATCATTTCTTTCATTGTGTTGATTTGTCTTTCCTTAGAAATTTAGTATAGCAACCAATAAATCTGTGGTTTCAAAATGTCTTAGTATTTTTAATGTTGGGCAACGAATCTCTCATGACTAATATCTGCTGCTGAATCTCTGCCACACAGGTTTGCAATTCAATTTTAATTTAATTTTGCCAATCTGACAGTTGCTTTATCTTTGTTATAATAAATATTTAAATAGCTGAAATAAATATAACGGTTGCACATGACTACTTTTCTGTGGGGGTCTCATTTTAAAAAGATATGAGTTATGACTCTAAATGAATTGATTTTTTAGCTGGCCCAGTAGGTTGAAGGCTGAGGTACTGCAAAGTGCCTTACCTTGTACCATGCTGGTAACCCAAGTTCAGGAATGAACTTGAGTTGCCAGGGCTGGTGGGGGTGGACTGGGAGAAGATTGAGCAGCCGTTAGACAGCTCTTCTCTCCTGTACATGGATGGGTCACCTTCCCAGCTCTTGGGTGCTTCCAGATAGAGGACTGGTTACAGTGCCAATACTCAGGGGTACTAGACAGACATCTGGGAGGGCAGAAGGAGGCCACAGTTCTGGAGCATATATGTGCCTTCACGTCCACATGCTTCCACACTGTGTCATGTCTCCAGGATGGGAGGGTGAAAAATCTGGTGGAAAAGAGGGGACCAGGTCTACATAAAGCCTCCGCCAAGGTGCCATGACCTACCCTGCTGCTCCAGTTAGGGGAAGGGATATCTGGATGAGAGTCAATGGGTGAAGACGGCCCTCCCTTCATGGCCTCACCACAAGGGGCAATCCATAGGGAACATCTGATGAAGGAGAGAGGCATGGGATGGTCAATGGCATTCAGGGACAAAACTGACTAGCGGCCCAGTCAGCCCTAGAGACATAAAAACCCTTTATAAAAATAAATAAATAAATAGATTATTTAATGCTTCACTAACTGGGGAAGATTTTGTGGGTACCAGGACATTAGGGCTAGCTTTTATTTGTATATGTCCATTTCTAAGTAAAAGATAGAATTCTGTGCTAGAGTACCTCATCCTATTTATACAGTTTTAGTGGATTGCCCCTATAAACACTTAACAAAGTTTCCCTCATAGGAGTGCCTGAACCTGGCTTGTCAAAGTTTTTATGGTAGCATTTGCAGATTATGATTCCCAGAGCTGCAGCATTGAGCAGGTATTCTTCTAGCAGTGTACACAACTGAATTGCAACCAAAAATCCATAAAGCTCATATCATTCAGGGCATTAAGTAAAATAACTAATCCTGGCCTTAAAAGGATTACAGCAACACTGTATGGCAATGCTAACCAGTGGTTTACAGGTAGTTGAAGTTTCCTGGGTTATCCTTTATGGCTATGAGTGCAGCCTACAGCCCTTCTGTCATCGATCAGACTCTAGCTCTAAAAAAGCTTTTCATGGAACTCAATTTTTAGACATTTGGAAGTATTCCTCCACAGCTTCAAAGTAGTGCACTCCCACTCTGATTTTTTGCTATCTGCTGCTCTATGTTAAAGGCATCTGAAGGGAGGGAGATGCTACTGTATTGTGCCTCAGAACTTCTCAAGCTATTAACAAAAAAGAAACTTGTTAAACTACTGTTTCTATCATCTGTCCAGCTCAGTCTAATAGATGTATTCTATTTCTTTCAGCAACATAGGAGTTAACTCATTACATGATGTCTGCAAAATACTGAGCTTCTACAGTGTCAGATTACAGACAGTGGTCTATGAGCTATTTAATTCCTATGAGCACATTGCATACAAACTGTAGGGTGGGGGGGGCTGTAGCCCTATCACTTTTTTTGGCCTGAAGGATCTTGCCCATTAAGCAAACAAACAAAAAAGTAAGCATAAACTAGCATGAGAGTTAATTAAGTTCAGCTGCCTAGGCACACACAGAAAATAGCTTATTTTCTGTTTCTGCAGTCGAAAGTGTTAAGTTGAAAGTGCTTTTAAGTGTGTGTGTGTGTGTGTGTGTGTGTGTGTGTGTGTGTGTGTGTATGTACAGTTCTGCTTTGGGATGGGCCATGTGAGGCAAACTGCTTATATCTCATCAATGATTTATGGTCTGAGGCTCAGCTACCCTGTTTGAGCCCTCCCACATGGCAGAAGGCCAGTGTAAAACTGTTGTGTTTCCATCCTCCAGACAGACAGTTTCAAAAGTAAACTAAAAGGAAAAAAAAATAATGCAATTTTATAAATATATTTTTTCCTTTGGTAACCAGGTAAGGCCAACTAGGCATAGATGCTTGATTCTATGGACATTCCAGGAATACTGGGGAGATTAAATACCTTATCAGTGCCACACCGTATGGAACTGGAGGGAATGGGAATCAAATCCATGACTGAATGCTGGATGTACAAAGCTCATTTATAGCTCATTACTCTAACCTCTAGGCTACACTGCGAGACCCATAAATAGTGAACAATTTAGACTGGGCTGTTAATATCTCAAAGGAGAACTGCCTTGAATCAATAAACATGCATTTTTGTAGAAGTAGATGTTATTAGTGAAAATACCAGGTCCCATTGTGTTGCTGCTTAATCTGGTAGATTCAGCAAGTGTTTCTGATTCACACAGACTGCTGGCATTGACCATTTTAGAACAGTATGATCTTGTCAAGAAGTTACATTGTTGGTACTGTACAATGCATCTGTGTTCTAATTTAGAATTCTTAGGTGCACGGGGAGATAAACAGCATCATACAATTCTTAGGTGGCACTTTGCAGCAATATGTAACCCAAAAATACCCAATGGGTTAACTAAAAGGCCAGCAAAAGTGGGGCAGAAACAGAAGGGGACCCGCTATATGAAAAAAAGGTTCTACAAGAAACATTACTCACAGGTTCAGTGCAGTTCTCCTTTAACTAAGTTTGTAGAGAATGTCAGGTATTTTATCTAAATGGTTAGGAACTCTGTTTACAGGGATTTAGAGCCATCTACAGGGAAATTCTAGACTTGCATTAGTTATGCGGGAAAACAGAGGAATTCAGTTTTCATTGGAAATAATGTAATCTACAGGAAAACACAGGAAAATCACCCTGCAGTTACAGGAAAAAGGTAAACTTAATCTGGGAGAAGTCACACATGTGGTCTCTCACACACACACACACACACACACACACACACACACACACACACACACACACCAGTAGCATTTACTCTGACTAAATAAATTCAAGAGGACTAATTTATCAACATGGCAGTTTTTGATGATTGTGACTAAACAGCACTATATGACACTAACATGAAAATAGCTTTGGCCATTTGGTAGCTTTTCACAGCCCTATCGACTCTGGATAGAGTTTGTTTAATTGTAGCAGCAGCCAGAGAAACAACCTTTCACTGCATCCTAATTCAGCCACTGTTCACGTATGTGCACAGGGCACTCAGTTTCCTATTGCTGCTCATAAATATAAGGTATACATCAGAGAAACTGTTTAAATACTGTAATATAATATTGTATACTATATTTTATATTTCTTTGTGTTTTTAATGGGAATGGTGTTCTGAAAGTTGGTGTTGTTAACAGGGATGGGGTAGCGCCTTAGAGGCTATTTCTAAAATGTGGAGACATGAAAGTTGTGTAATTGGCAGCTTGGACAGGGCCCAAGGTTCCTTTTATTGGAATGGGGGAGAGCTGAAATTCAGGGTTGTTTGTTTTTGCTGTAGTAGTAGTAGTAGTAGTAGTACTGTATCAGTAATTATAATTTTTAACTGTGTATTATATATACAGTATAACAAGGACATACATTTTATTTTAACTGTGCATTATATATACAGTATAACAAGGACATGCATTATCTGTGTTATGATATTGTAAAATGTAAATAAAATGCACAAAGACACAGAAAAAAATTCAACATTTTAAGGGGGCCTATTCTTCCCCAGACCCCGGACCTTTTTGGGTGAAATTTACTTGCCGACCACACCCAAAATATAAAAACTCCACCACCAACCGTGAAAGCACAGACCAGATAAGTTCAAAAGCAAGTCAAATACTTTATTAAAAAAGAGCAACTACCTCTGTTTTGATACTTGTTTTTCTCCACAGCACACCCAGCCTTTGGGGCAATTTTTCTTTGTGGTTACTGCCCCCCTCACTAAAGGTACTTTAAACACCCCTGGGGGTGTTTAAAGTACCTTTTACACCCCTGGGGGTGGGGGTTAGTTATTGTTCATGTTTCTAAAATTTATCTGTGGAAATGGTTGGTGGACTTCGCTGTCTGATCCCAGAGTAGAGTTTTGCATGGGTAGTAGGGGTACTGTTTTCATTTTTCACTTTGGGTTTTGGGGGGGGATTTTTTTATTTGTTTGGATGTCTATGAGATTTTTCTGGGGATGGGGGTGGCTGCCAGGCTGAACAGCAATGATATAGAACAGATTAGCAGCATTCCTGAAATTTACCATAGTTTAGACTTTACTCAGCACTGACCATGGCTAAAGTCCCTCCTATCATCTCCCAGAATATCAAAAGAGGGTCAGTCCTCAGCTAAGAGGTACAGAATTTTAAAGTATCTACACAATTTGGGTGCTACAGTGGCCTGCCTTCAGGAGACTCATCTCTCCTGAGAACAAGCCATACTTTTTAGGCAAGAATGGGTTGGCCAAGTTTATGGGGCTGGGAATAGAACTATGTAATGGGGGGCTGCTATTTTATTTTCTTTTTTTGTCCCTTTCTGTCTTATACAAGATAGTGGGGACCCTGAGGGATGTTTTACTCTTGTCCATGGAAGAATAGGACAGAGGATATTTGGGGTTCAGTATATGGACCAAATCAAGATACTCCTGCATTATTCACTAGTGTAGCCTGTAAACTGGCACTGTATACATATTTACCTATTATCCTAGCAGGATATTGGAACCTGGTCCTATAACCTGACCTAGACAGGTCAGGCCCCCATTGATGAGGTATATCTCCAGGTCAACGAATGCTTGTGGAACTTATGGATGGGTTGGGTTGCACCTATTGTATCCAGTGGATTGGCAATATACTTTTTATTCTGCCCCACATGCTTCCTTTTCCTAAATTGATTATTTTCTTGTAGCACAAGTTTTTTTCTCACATTCAGCTCTGCAAATGTAATGCTAGGGCACTATCTGATCACTCACCCATTTTGTTGAAAGTGGACTTGGCTTGGGAGTGGAGTCAGATCATTCCTGGTGGTTTAATCCCTAACTCCTGTGCAACCCCGAATTAATAGAGAAACTTAAAGAAGGCATTGTCAATTTCCTGGCAGAAAATTCCAGTTGATAGGGCAGACATCCTGTGATCCATGACTAAATGTTACATATGTGGCAAGTCCATTTGCCAAGACACAATTTGGAAGAAGTGGCAGGACTAGATTTTTGCCTCCCTCTTGCAAGAAATCCGCAACACTGAGAAACATCTTAGCTTCACTTCTCCTGATCATATCTGGAGAAGGCTAAATACCTTGAGGGAAAATACAGTGAACTAATTAATGAAAAAAGCTGAATTGGACATTTTTAGGGCCAGGGTACAATACCTGGATCAAGGAGAAAATGCAGGCTGAATGATTGCTCTTCACCTCTGGCAGATGGAAGCCCATTGAGTTATTGTTTGGACCTAGGGCACTGACCAGTCACCCTTAATAACAAACTTCTGTCAGATAGCTGCTTGTTTTAAATGATTTTACCAGCATTTCTATACTCCTGATCAGTCAGATCAAGATATTAATGACATGACCAAGGCATTCTTGTGAGATCTCTCACTACCTCACTTAAGTAACACCCTGAAGGCTATTTTGGAATGACCCATTCAGGTCACAGAGGTGGAACAGGCGATCCAGGCCATGTCAGTCAGAAAGGCTCCAGGGCTGGATGGCTTTCTGGTGGAATTTTATAAATGCTTCCAAAAAGAATTGGTAGTTCCATTAGCAGACATTTTTAATCAGCTGTATGAGCAGGGGATCTCTAACTGCACTCTTATGGAAGCTACTCTTTGTCTTGTTCCTAAACCTGGCAAAGACTCCACACTCATTAGTAATAATGTATGTGCACATGAAGATACTTGCTCAGATTTTGGCTAATAGACTTCAGAAAGTGTGGTCTGCTTTGATAGGTCCAAAGCAAGTGGGCTACATGTCAGGCAGGTTATCTAGCAATAACTTGAGGAAAGTGTTTTATATCATAGCACCGTCTAGGGAGCTGGGGCCCGAAGCACTCCTGGTCTCCCTGGATGCTGAAAAAGCTTTTGACAGAGTAAATTAGAATGATATTTTCCATATTATGCAATGTTTTGGTATTCCCTCATCCTTTTTTCATTGGGAAAAACTTTGTACGCTAATCTGACAGCTTGAATTTCCTGTAATGGTTTGTATTCAGAGCCTTTCCAGTTAGCAAGAGGGATGCACCAGGGTTGCCCCTTTCCCATTTTTATTTAACTTGTATTTAGAATCCCTTCTTCTGAAACTAAAAATGACACCTGAAATTAGAGGAATCCAGTTAGGGGACACAAATTTAAATTACCTGCCTATGCAGGTGACATTCTCTTGCATGTTGTAAATCCCCAATATTCTATCCCTGAAGCTTTGAATATTGTTGTCTCTTTGATTGTTCTACAGGCTATAAGTTAAATATCAGTAAAAGAGTGTTTTTTCTCTTGACATGCAAGTTTCCAAACAGCAAATCTTAAACGTAGGCCTCCAGTGGTCCCCTTCCCAGTTAACTTATCCTGCATACATGTATCTCATTTTGTATCTAAACTGAAGAGTATGAATCTTGATCCCCTGCTCAAGCTGATCATTCAAGACCTTACAAGATGGAAATTTTTACCACTTACATCATGAGGTTGAATAAATATAATTAAAATGAACATTTTGTCCTGTTTCTTATACCCCATACAAATGCTTACCATTTATTTACCCTATCTTGGTTTAAAACATTACAATCAACCCTATCTTCCTTTCTCTGGAAGGGGAAAGCTCAGCGTACAACTTTATTTTAAGCTTACCTTTTCTAAAGGGGGGGCTTCATCTACCTAACTTTCAGCTGTATTATTTAGTCTACTATGCCAGCAAATAATTTCAGTGGGACTTTTTGCAGGAGAACACCACCTCTGATGATGTACCACAATGACTCCAAATTGAAAAGAGTACTTGTATGGAAACAGGTACTAACCCAGTTTTACTAATCTATATTCCTTTGTCTAGAGTGCCCACTGGTTGCAATAGGCCCACTTCAACAGGTCACTGAAGGCACAAACAACTACATAGACTGCTTCACCTTGACACAGGTAAAGATCATGGCCAGACCCTTTTTAAGAGTCCTAATCTTCAGATTGCAGGCACAGTTTTACATCCACATAACTGGTTGAGATTATCAAGACTTACAGTTTCAGGCTTTATAACCGATGATTCTTTTCTCTCTCCCTTCAGCAGACTCAACAGCCTCATCATGTATTGATCTTGGCTAGTTTTAAACTTACGCAGTTAAGGCATTGTATAACTAGTTATTTCAGCCCACCACCTTGGTCAAATAAAGTAGATGAAACCTTTTCTCAGTTGACTACATTGGTGAGTTCACCCCATCCCATCTCACAAATATACTCTACTCTCAAAGCTTAGGATCCTAGAATAGGTTGGTTCCACAAAAAAGACCACTAAAAGAAATACAGCATGGTCGATAAGAGCATGGATGAAATGTTGACACCTTAAACCACGCTTCAGAAATACAGCAGAAACCAATGACAGTGCAGCAAGTTGGGGGGGAGCTGATTTTTGTTTGGTGACTCCAGGAGGGTGAAAGGGAGGTGCAATTTAAGATTGCCGACTCTGAGAGGTTGAAAGATGACAGGGCCAGTTTACGATTGCTGACCCCAGGAGGGTGAAAGTTGGGGGGGGGGGGATTTATGATTGCCAGCTACAGGAGGAGAAAAGTCAAGGGTCACGCTATAATGATGATGATGATGATAAAAAGTTTATTTTTATACAGGTTACAAATTGTTGGGTTATAACCCTTTTTCAACAATGTCCTGTAAATCTGTACGTTCATTTCAAACAATCATCAATCTCTTTTTTATACATACAATACACAAACATAAACTTCTTTCTCTTACCAATACACAATCAGTCTATTGCATGTATACTTTTAAAATATTCTGTCTTCTGACCTCCAAGATACAGTACTCTAAAACAAATACACTTCTTTAACAAATGACTTTTCAGAACTTTTTTAAACTGTGTGGGTCCCTGAACTGTTTTTATTTCTCCAGGCAATTTGCTCCATTGGATCACAAGTTGGTTCTCTAAGGTAGTATCCCGTATTTTACTCCTGGACCTTACTTTGGGTATATGTAATTCTGAATGTCTTAGGGAAATAAATGACGTTCGTGGGGGTACTAATAAAACATACTGTTTTAACGGATGCCTGTTGTAAACCAGGTTATGGCACCAGGTCAACCAATGATATAAATGCTTTGAAGCCGGATTTAACCAACCTAAACTATCATAAATTGTACAATGATGAGTTCCAAATTTTGCTTTGGTCACAAACCTATCAAGCCTATAGTAGGTCTGGTTTACTTTATTTAAATTGGCCTAAGGAAAATTCATATAAACACTAGACCCATATTCCAGGACAGGAATTAACAGTTGATTAACCAGCCTTTCCCTGTTTTAACTGAGAGACATCCAGACAACCTTCTCAGGGCTCCTAGTCTTTGATTAACCTTACTAACTTGATTACAGATATGTTCAAAGTATTTTAATCTTGAATCTACTACCACATAGGAGTCCACATTTACAAGTTGGGTACCATCTATCAATGTTAATTGTGTGTCGGAAATATCAGACCTTCCAGCTCCCATTGAAAAGATCATACATTGCATTTTCTTGACATTGATTTGCAAAGCAGAGTTAGCAAACCATTCCTCCATGAGTGTCAGGCATCTCTGAAGCTGCTTTCCCAGCTGATCCTAGCCATCAGCTGATCACACAAGTACAGTGTCATCAGCGTATAGCCAGATCACACCTTTAGATATTATGGACACTATATCATTAACGTATATATTGAATAATAGGGGGCCCAGTATTGATCCCTTGGGTACCCCTCTTCCAACATCTACTAGATCTGAAGCTGCTATACCCATGGAGACACACTGGAGTCTATCTGATAGATAGGATTTAAACCAGTGTAATGGCGCTCCCAAAACACCTATTTTACATAATCTCTCCAACAACCTATAGTGGTCCACGAGATCAAAAGCTTTACTCAGATTCACAAACACCACACCAGTCTTCAATCCTGAACCTAGAGATGTTGCATCAAGGTTATTGAAATCCACTAGTGCGGTGTTTGTGGATCTTCCTTCTCTGAAGCCATGCTGACAGTTGGTCAATAAACTATGTTGTTCCAGGTATTGACTCAACTGCCCATGGACTAATTTTTCCAAAATCTTGGATAAAATAGACAAGAAAGCTATGGGTCTAAAGTTTGATGGAATATGTGTGTCCCCTCCCTTATTCACTGGAATTACCCTCCCTAGTTTCCATGAGTCTGAAAAAACAGCAGAACATAGGCTCCAATTAAACAAGTATGTCACCATGGGGGCCACCAGATCCGCACCTTTTTTCAAGTATTTTGCATCAATTTCGTCCATCCCGCCTGCCTTATATACATTAAGGTTCCTTAGTTGTTTCTTAACACTGTTAACGCCTATCTTTTTAAACCTGAATCCTGATCCCAGTAGGTTTTTCAATATAGTACCAGGCCCAGTTTTCACTTTGTCTATCACTTCATCTATTGAAATCTCAACAGTTTTTACATCTTATTGTTTAATCAATATATCCAGTAAATTAACAAAATAATGATTGAAAATCTTAGCTACATCTACTTGATAATACACTAACGTACCCGATTCCAGTAATTTAATTGGTGTATAATCTTTAATAGGACTTTGCATGTCCCTGATATGTCCTCAGAACTCCCTAGATCCTGCAGCTTTATTTATATGATTTGAATAGGACCTGTTCTTTGTCTGATTTATTTCCTTTTTACATTTGTTTCTCCATATTTTAAAGCTATTCCAATCATCTTCCTTATCGCCATGCTGTTATGTACATGCCACTGTTTTAACTCATGCTATTTCCACAGTGTGCATTTCACTGTGCTGTTATCTAACATAGTGTTAACTGTGTTCCAAATTGGTTATGTTGGTTGTTCATACTGAGAAACCACCTTACAACTTTCTCTTGATGAGGTAGATTGGCATAGGATCTGGTGGGACCTAAACAGGATAGATTATGGTTTCAGCAATATTATATTGTGCATAACTTATATTTCACCTACAGTAAATTGTATTAAATGAGCAAGGAACCTTCAAACTTATTTTTAAAATGTGGAGAAGCTGAGGGGACTCTTTATCATAGTCTATGGTCATGTGATAACATTCAACATTTCTGAAAGGAGATTCAGGGTTCTCTTGATCCTTTTCTGGGTCTTCTCCAGAAATCTGTATTTGGGGCTTTATGATGATCCACTTTGTGGACCCAAGAAAGGGTATATAGCTTTAGTCACTGCTGCTGCTAAATAAGTCATTTTGGGACACTGACTAGATGTCCATAATATAACTAAAGAGGAATGGCACAGAGAAATTTTCAACATTTTAAATACAGAGGAGATGACTGCAAACATATCTGGGTGCCACTCACTCTTTCAAAAGAGATAGGAACCCTTACATACATTGATTCTCTCATAACTAATAGCTCTCTATCATAATTTAGGAACATCTCTGATTGGAGAACATAGTTGATATGCAGCCTATGCTGTTTTATTGTCACTTTTCTTATTTGTGAAGGTACCCTCAGACTTTTATGGTGAAACTGTATTTTTCATTTTATAGAACATTAGATCCTTAGATGCATTATTCATGACTTCTGTATGATACTGGTTAGCTGACTGGTCTGGGCTAGTTGGTTGGGTAACTTGATATTTGGGAATAGACTGAACATTTTGCTAGTTAATGTTTTTTCTCCATTGTTTCTTTTATATGTGTATTTTTTCTTATTTTTCTCCTTTTTCTTCTTCTTTATCATTTAATGTGCCTGGAATATGTAGGTGATTTTTCTCTTTTGTTCTTATTATAAGTAAATATTTAATAAATCATATTTAACTTAAAAAAAAGTAAATTGTGGACACAGAGTCCCATTAGATAAAGTTACTTTCAGACCAACGCCGGGCTCTGTACTGTACTTGACCCAATGATACAGTAAGTTGAATACTTAAGTTTAAAACAGAATTTGCCTCCTATGGCCATCTCAGAAAACAGTCCTGTAAACAGTTTACTTTTTGTACCCACATAATTTGTGAACAAAAGTTAGCATCATACAATACCTGTTTACAGAGGTCCAGTAGTTTTGTAAGAAAACTCAAAAAGGTGATCCTCTTCCTGAATGCTGGCCATTCAGGTCTCAAGAGTTGGATCTCTGCTGAAGGTGAGAAAGATGGTTAGTGGAGAAGGAAACACTCCCCAATGATGAGACACTGCCCCCCCTTACCCTCAGGAAGGTCTAAGTTCCTAATGTCCTTCACCAGTGTCAATGACAATTTCAAAGTCCACCGCAGATGCTCCAACAACCACCTGAGGATTGATTCAAAGCAAAGTAGCAAATTAAATCAAAGCAAAACAACAATAACAGCACTCTCCTACCTCTTTATATGTCAGGGGTATACCTGGCAGACATAAACTCAAACTGATATTTTGAAATTGGAAGTACTCAACCCAATAGTATTGTTTGATGACATTCAATTTATTCTTTTGAAGTTTTCTTCCTTAGTATTTTTACATTATATACATGCAGTCAATCATTTCATATATTCGTCTATGCTCCCTCAATAGTTAATATTTAAATGTTAATAGTTCAAACCGAACATGTCTCTTCTTCAAAAGGTAGAAATATAATGTTGTTTTGTATTGAATAAATATACAGCAAATGCATAGAAAACTGTATATGTTGTTCTGCATGAGGAACATACCTGCTCTCATAAGTTAATGCACGCAATACTTTTATATTAGTTTAACTTTTTTCTGAGCCTCAGCAAAGGGGTTTCATGGATTCTGTAAGGTAATAAAATATAGTATGCATATCATATTTACAAAGTCAGACTTGGAATATTCAATATATTAAGTTAGTAGAATATAATATGCTTATAGTATTTCCAAAGTCAGGCTTGGAATATTCAATATGTTAAGTTTTTTTAAGTGACTTTATCTGTTTAAGTAAGGGCTTCCTACTTGTACTCTTGGTTAAAGTTAAGGTGTGCAGTTTGCTCCTAGTCCAAAACATAATAGAGAATAAAGTTTGTGGAGTCATATTGTGCTACTGATACTATAACAAGTGTAACATACTCTTCTGTTTGTAGTTAAAATTAAGGATTTTCTTAACTTCTTCCAGAGGATGACATATTAGATATTATTCCCCATATGCAATTTGTAAATGAGGCATCTCAGACTTCAAATTATATTTAAAAATGTATATGAACGGTCCTGACTGCCATTACTCATGGACATTAACTGGCATATTGTTTGCTTCACTGTGCAAACTTTTTTTTCTAATTTTAGTTTAGTTTATTCCTGATTGGGTGAAAAACCATTACAATGTTACAAAAAAAACCATTGCAAAACAGTTTTAAAATACAACTCCAGCAGGAACATACTGTACATAGTACATGTTCAAAAAGTTATTACAGAATATATCTTGTTTATCCAAGGCAGTGAAACTATCGGATATAATAAGAAATGTAATGATCAGTTATTAATAAACATATTTTAAGAAAATGTTTATACTAAAAGGACCTCAAATATCAAAACATGACCCTCAAGAGAGCCCAATGGTATCTAATATTTAAAACTTCTCTTATGTAAAGATTCTATAGTCAAGGGGAGTTACTTAGTTCTCCTAGGATGCACTCAGATGTGCTATCCACCAATACTTCCATACCACAAGTCATCCTTATGTTAAATTTGAGAACAGAATAAATCCACAATAATGAGGTTCCATTAGGGTACCAAGACATCCTCAGAAATACTGTGATACAAAAAGACTGAGGGGGCCTGGTCATTGAAACCACATTTAAAAATCCTATGTTGTCAGTAATACCTTCCACTTTTTGGTGAAACTCTTAGGTGCACCCCGCAGCTCATGCTGCCCCATGCTGCTATTGTCACCAGGTATGGGAGGATTTATATGCTGGCTACAATAAGAAACTTTTTGTATTTTTTCCTAGACCATGCCTATTTCCATTTGTTCACACTTTTATTTCCATGTTCAGGCCTCAAGAGCCCATTTATATCTGTCAATTCCTATCTGATAGCAGAATCACACCACAATAATTAGGTCCTGTTTAGGGTGTCGAGACATCCTGATGAAATATTATGTTACAAACTGAATGGAGAGGCTCTGTCAGAGAACTCATATTTAGAGATCATGTGTTGTCAGTAACATCTTCCCCTTTTTTGTGCAGCCATAGTATGCAACCCGCAGCGCATGCTGCCCTGTGCTCCTATTGTCACCAGGTATGGGAGGATTTATATACCAGCTACAATAGCAAATCTTTTATGAGTTTTCCTAGACCATGTCTATTTTCATTTGTTTACACTTTTCTTTCCACATTCAGGTCATTCACATTATTAGGGCCATTTGTGGCTACCAGCTCAAAGCCCATTACAAAACCTTTATTAGCTATCTGCAGGATCATATTGTTTAAGCATACCCATTGAGCACCCAGGATGTCTTTCTAATCCCACCTTTCTCACTACAATTTTACATTATTTTCAGGACTATTATGTGTTTCCTTCTATAATTGCCTTATCAATATTACATAAAAATAAAACTATTGATTCACCATATAAAAACAGAAATTTCAAATAATTCTAATAACACTTCATATAATAAATCTTATATCAGTTAACAAGGAGTTTTGGCCATGCACTCCTGGTAAACAGTGCTATGACTCCAATGTATTCTGTAGTCCTTTATGTGTAAACAGGGCATTCAAGGTGCCAATAAATTAGGAGTCTGTTAGTTTGAACCAGACATTCAAGGTCCCAATAAATCAGGGGTCCGTGATTTAATAGGGATAATGACCAGTGTTTAAAAAACAGCTTTATATAGGTATCTTGTCAAAATTACTTGCCATTTGCAGGTGTTCAAAACCAGGCTGTTTAAATATTATACCACTTGGCTCCAGAAACTAGGAGTCCAATCAAAGCAATAATTATCTTTCAATGTGAGACTTAATTCATTATCCAAGCAGGAGAGACTTAGAAATGTTATCAACAGGTGGTATTTTCAGTAATTCTACCCAGTATTTCATCCATATAAAGACGTTAAGGGCAATTCCTCTACCTGTTGCTTTCCCAAGCCAGGATGCTGCAGAATGCCACTTTTTTTCACCAGTATCTGCAAATAGTTTAAAAACTTACCCTTCCTGTAAATATTTACCATCTTCACAGGGATTTTAAGATTTGTGGGCACCAGAAAAATATCATAATATTCCCTTAAAGTCTGTCACTGCACACTGCCTCTTTACACCAGGATTCATTAATTTGTTTTCAGTGGGTCCACTCAGCCTTGGAGCATTACCTCCTTCTATCTCCCTTCTCCCTCCTTCAACACTGGGAGCAATGACATCTGCAAATTAAACAAAAGAAAAACACTCCAAAGAGTGTAGTATCCTTGGAGTGGGCATTCCAAAAGAACAATTGCAATCCTTCCCCCCAAGGTAATATTGGTATAACTTTAACAGGCCAAATTAAGCCTGTCAGCATTGAAATGCTATCACAATCCTTCTTCCTCTCCTCATCTCAGGGTCTCTCAACTCTTTTCACCAAAAGGACACCCTGAGAAATCCACCAGGCAGCCACTCATGACCACATCTGGTCCATCTATCCCAAAACTGTGAACAGGTTCCCCCTTTTGCTAAGGGTACAGAAATGTATTGACATTATTCTCTAAGCTCTCAACTCTCCTTAATCTCTGTATACTTGTCTCCTTCATTCTGGTCCAAAATTTACCTCAAGGACACCAACAGAAGCTTAACGGCTGCACAGCATGACTGAATAGTAAAAATCACAGCTCTTAAGCATTTAGTTTTGTAACAAAAGGCCCATTTCAACAAATAAAGGGCAAAGATAAAATGGGTTTCATTCATTAAAACATGAACTGTGTAATACTAAAGGCTTTCTTAAATAAAAATGCTCAATACACCCAGACACAAAATTACACAGTACAGAATATGGATCGGCAAAATATAAAAGCAGTTACTGAGCTTAGTGCAGGTACTCCAGCATCAAAATAATAGTCCACTGTGCAAGCATAGCTGGGGCCAAGCTGCAGGTTATCACACCAGAGACAGTCCCAGCATGATTGTGTCACCAAGGAAACCGCACTCAAATGAGTACCGGTGTGGTCCCTCTTCTATATATAGATAACTTTGGGGAACAGAAAACTTAACTGGAACAAGCAGTGCATCCTGTATGTTTTTTTAAGTTTATACTCAACTCAATCATTTCAAACAGCCAAGAGACAAGCCACCTAGGGTATATGTGAATTCTTTTATGTTTTAATTTGGGCTAAAGTAGGAGTTGATATTGCCAGCTCAACAAAGGGTGCCAAAGTTGAGCAATCCTTTTTTGTTTTACAAAGATTAACGTTCACACTTTTACTCCCATTAAATAAACTGTTTAGTTTGTCAATCCTGGAAGTAGGCTACAGGGAAGGTGTTGGGTTGGGGGATACTATGACTGCATAATGACCATGTGATCTGATCATGAATACCATGCCCTGTTTCTTATGGCCAGGGTCGATGCTATTATACTGATCTGACTTGTGTCATAGTGCTGGTTTAGTGCCTCTTAAATGCTTAATGATTGAATCATATATACATTCATATATTCTGAGAGTTTAAAAAGGAAACAAAAAGATATTTTCATATGCCCAAAATAATAAGTTTCTGAACAGTCCTTATTAAAGTGTTAACAGCAAACCAGCAGACAAAAGGATGTTTTCATATGCACTAAATATCACATTTCTGAACAGTCCTATTTAACTTCATTAAATGGGAGTCCACCTAAAGTACCTAGTCACACTATATTCTGTGTTACTTTCTTGTGTAGTGTACATTTTGGTTCATGGCAGTCTTTTAGATTGTCAATGAAAAGCTGTCCATATATGATTCTTATTTAAGCTACATCTGCTACTACTGGTGTTCAGAGTAAATATCCACCTTGCCTCTCATTTGAGAAGTTGTTTTTCCCAGTCCCTCCCTTGCTTAGGTTTTTTAGCTTTATCAATTCCCTTCATTTTAAGTGTCAATACTTGGTGGTGTTGTCTTGCTAATGGTGACCTTTCATCTTTCCTTCAAATGCTGCTCTTGTGTTCTGACATTCTTAGTTTCAGTGGTCATGAGGTTTTCGCCTATGTAATATAAGGAAAAAAGGAACACAATATAATATGGTATAATCACATGGTCAATATTATAAAATCGCTGACTTCAAATTTATTTTTTCCAGTGCTTTTTGTAAACTTTGACTTTTATATCGTTACTGCCATACACTCAGTTTCCACAGTTAAAAGTCCCTTTAGTCCTTTATTGAGCCATGCGGGCAGTGGTAGTTCTGGCGCCCAGTGTTGTATCCTTGACATTTTGCTGCTAATGTTAGTAGTCCTTTTTCACTGTAATCCATGTTCTTTCTTTAAAAATTATATTGCCTTGATTTGTAGACTGGAAAATCAACCAGTTTTTTTTTGTTTGTTTGTTGAATTTTTTGGGAGCACTTCTTTGATGTCATTGAAAGGTCAGAGTATGTTATAGTCATGGAGATTGTTTCTATGTTCAGGGGTTTAGGTTTGTCCTTTGATAATACCTGTCTTGGAATAGTACCTGCCTTGCTTAGTGCTTCTTGTAGAAACCTTTTAGTGTATCCTCTGTTTGTAAATCAATCATTCATCCCTCTTATATTATTTTAATATCTCTCCACAGTGCCACTGTTACTTTTGATTCTTAGGCTTTGACTGTATGGTATGATATTTTTTAATATTGGTGGGTGGTGACTTCTGGCATGAAGGATGGTCATTTTGTCCAGAGGATGCCTGTATAGAGCAGTAAGTCAGTGATGATTTGTTTGTGTTCCACTATAACCAAAAGGTTCAGGAAATGAACTGCAGTTTTGTCATGACTCACAGTGAATTTCTATTGGAAGACATTTCTTAGTCCTTCCTCAGTGTGTTACCCTATATGATGAGTATGTCACCAGTAAATCCATAGAGCAGTGATGTTTGTTTATATTGATTATTTTTATTGATAGTGATTATCCTTGTACCTTGCTTGCTTTTATTGCCATGTATTGTATTACTATGCCCATTTGTGCTATATGTTCTATTCTGCTATTGTATTATTTATTCTGTACCTACCAGGCCCTTCTTGAAAATGAGCTTGCTCAATGGAGTTTCACGTGGCTAAATAAAGATTGATTGATATTGATTATTTGCATTCTGTATATATGAATTTTCAAACTCGGACAGCAAATTCCATCTAAGCTAAGCAACAATAATGATGCTCTCCAACCTCCTTACAGGTTATGGATATACCCAGCAGAGATATGCTGACTGACTGAGATTCAAGAAGTTCTGGGTTCCAGGGACCAAACAGTCACAGTAAAAGAGGCACAGCACTAGCCTCCATTAAGTAGACTGGTTGAATTCAATTATGAGTATCCATTTTCAGTCATCTGACCTCCTCAAAGATAAAAAAAAAAGTGGTTTGGGGTGCTCACTCCACAGGTGATCTCTGAAAGGAGTGCACCAGTAGGATCAGTAGAGTCCTCACAGAGAAGCATATCATCTGGACTCAAGTCCAGAGGGATCTCAACATGTTCCACTGACATCAGAAGCAAACATCTGGGGGACCCATCTCAGAAGGGCCAGAGTCTGGTTCTGCAGCAGTGTGCAAATATTTTTTGCCCCAAGATTCTTTAATGTCACAAATCACACTGGCACCAGTATTTTAGTAAGCAGTACTCCTTGGAACTTACAGGACACATGCAGTTCACTTGGACACAGTTTTGCAGATCTTGACTGCCAATCACAGAACTAAATACTAGATAAGCAGCTCCATAAGCATGCACCCCCCACACACACACTGGCTGCCTCTACCAACATGCCTAAGGAAGGGTGGGGATGGCAATAACCAGTAGTGGACTCCTGAGCCTGGGGGTACACAGATGACATTTTTTCAGCAGAAGCCACCCACTGTGATATTGTCCTGGTCTGGCGTTCCTTCACACCATATAGGCATGATCACTGAACACCAACTGTAACAGTCTTTGCATGCCCCAGTGGAACTTGTCTGGCCATGCTACAATGTGCCCCTGTGGGGGAGACCACTCCCCATCTTCCCCACCTTCCACTGGGTCTCCATTGGTCCATTCTAAAGTGCCAGCTGAGAAACCTTAAATGCTTTCACAACCTAGAAGCAGACACTAGGCCTTGGCCTCTTCTTCTTTTTGCCCCTGACTGCAAAGACAAATCGAGCTCCACCCACCCAGCCATTGGTTAAAAGATAGATTTAAGTGTTGCACTTCAGCATACACTCAGATCCAGACAAGGCAACTCAAGATGGGATTAGTGTATTCAGAATTAAATCTTCAGCTTCATTATTTAGTGTGCAGTCAGTCACTTCAAGCAGTTTAACACTGTTCCCCTTTCAGCAATACATGGAAAAAATGTCACAACATTTGAAACTTTGACTTGCTGACAAAACACCAAACATAGACAGCATTTACAAAGCATATGCATACACCAGTAGGCAACTGGAGTTTACACGGTTAGAGTCCTGAAGGTAACCCTGTAAAAGGCCCAGTCATAATCAGTAGTATTCAGCATATATACAAGTTCCAAGCTAGCCATCCCCATGTACATATTTAGTAGCAGGTTCAACATATTAACAGTTGAAACACAGGGTCATAGATTCCAGCTTACTGATCCCTTGTCAGCTGCAAGGGGACCAGGCCACAGGATGCATCCATGCATCTAAAGCCATGGCATTTATTCAATGCCTTAAGTGGAAGTAACATAGAAAGGTACACCCTCTGGGATGAGTTATGTTGCCCACCCTGGACTCTTAGGTACTGAGGAAGAAAAAAACATGTGCTGCTGCACCTAGCCCCTTGCCTATGGAGTTCAGTGGCACAGCATTGCATGGTCACAGTTTAATCCTTACCCATCTCAGTGCATCCTATCCCTTTGTTCTTGGGTTAAGATGTCATGGCACCACCTCCTGCACTGATCTTCCACAAAATTTCAGGTTCTGACTGTTCTGGACTTAGTTTCTCCACCAGGAATAGTCACCTCTCCTGCATTGCAAGGGACAGTAGTGCGGACACTATCAGGCAGCCCTCCTTGAGGGTGAGCCAACAACAGGTCCCCACTCTCCCTGATCCCATGTAGGATCTGAGCCTCCAGGGCCCCCACCTCTGTGAGCCAGTACCACCTGGACCCAGGACCCTGCCACTCTCCTAGGTCTGCAGGTCTCCTCAAACCAGTTGTATTCAGAGAAGTGTACCCTAAGGTGCTTAAGCCCCATGGGCTTTGGCACAGGAACTTAACCTCTGGACTTCAAGAACTCAAGAACTGCCTATTTGGAGGGACACAGGTCTCTTTTTATAGGCTGTGGGCTGTCAGAAAGCAATATCCCAGAAAAGGCAGAATCAGTGGGCATAGGGCATGCATAGCACAAGGGGACACTTTGTTACTAAAGCAGAAAAGGTAGCAAAAACAGGAAACACATTATTTTACATTTAGAAACTGTACTAGAACATTAACTCCTTAATGCAATGAGCAGTATCAAAGAGCTTGCATAAGGAACTGAAACCAGAGTGTAAATAGGGCATAATCCTTGGAGAAGTCTATAAGTTACTAAAACCTTACTTTAAGAATCAGGAAATGTCTGTGGAGTCCAGTCTGCTAAAAACAGACACAATACGTTGTCTAAATCTTGAAATTTCAAGGGAACAATATAAGATACTGGGAATGAATATAATGGTACAGAATCTGCTAACAGATTCAGCAAGTAAAAATCAACCATTCTCTAAATCTGCTCTCATGAAAAGAGGACTACCTGCATTTGAAATAGATTAGAGACTGCAACTACATCTAGTGCAATATAATAGCAACTTGTAATATTTCTTCCAAAGGAACTTAATTTCATTACTTGGATGTATAAAATCATGGAGTTATTTATTTATATATGATAAATGGATTATGAGAATGTTTAAGGATCACATTGCTGGAAGGTGTTGTGTTATGAAGAAGAAAATGGAATTTTATTGAATAAATATTTTCTTTAATACATTCTTAGAAATTGGATATGGGTTATGCACATCCACTTTCAGCTTTCTGTCTATTCTCTGTCACTAAGGGAAATGCTCCATTATCAGGGTTAGATGGTATGGAGCTACAAATCAACTGCATGCATAAGATATATCCCTAGACATAGCAGGTTACCTGGGCTGTCACTGCCAACTCCCAGGACCATAAGGCAGAGAAATGGATTGCTCATGGCTAAAGGGTTGATACATGGAAGAAACCTAGAGGGCTTTAATTTCCTGGGGGACTGGGGACCATGCTGAAGGGATATGAGACTGTTTAAGAGGAATAGTCTACATCCCAATGTTGAGGGAGCTAGAGTACTGAGGCAAAGAATAGCAGCATTTATAACAAGCATTGGCCAGTGCCAACCATTATCACTTGCTGGTATTCGCTGTGTAGTTGTTGGGCAAAGGAAGCACAGCAGTCATGCTTGCATTCTGAATATGTGCTATGGCAATAAGATTTGATGCATACATATACATTTAAGATGGTATCTTTTCTCCAGTGAAGTGATGTTTAAATATGCATATGTTATTGATGTTTATTATTATGTTTTTAAACCAAATTGCTATAGCAGGAAAAGTGTTGTCTGTTTTTTTTGGGGGGAGGGGCTGTATTTTCTGTTCCTATTGGAGGACTGTCAAGTTTTAGTATTTACTTTTGGTATTGTGGGACCAGTTTGCCTGTCAAACACTAAATGTTTATTGACTGTATCTATGCTGCCCATTTTTCCTTATTCATTAGTTTATTGTTATTTTTCAATCAAAATGTGATTTTACTTGGCCTGAGCTTCTTACCTCACTGCTCGTTTGAAAATCCACCCACCTGATTCTTCTGCATGTTCCTTAGAACAAGAGAACACGTGCCTGAGTGAGGTGGCCTCTATCTAACATGAACTCGTGCATGCACAAATTATACATATTCTAAGCACTCTGAGATAAGCAAGTGGCCTGAAAGTAGGCTTTATTCTGAACACAGTGATATGTTATATATTAAAAAATGAGCATAGGAACATTTAAAACTGTTGTTTTGAAAATTGGAACTGTGACTTCTGGCATGCACATCAGCATTGGGGCTGATTTTTTATGGCTATGGGTGGAGCCTACAGTCATATTGCTTTAGCTTGAAAAGGGGTTTCCATGAAATACATTTTTAGTAGTTTTCAGTGTATTCTTCCATAACACTGCAAAACCCTATGACAGTTAAAAAATACTCCATTCTTTCATTTTAGAATGATGGACACAGACCTCCAGCTACTTTTCTCTGAAAGCAAATGTGCACACCTTACAAACAAATCTAAATATCTTTAAAACTATTCAAGGTGCACAAAAACAACCAGCATGAAAGTTGTTCAGGACAAAAAGACCCTTGACATGAGAGTAGTCACTAATCTGAATTCTTTATATTTTGTAAAATATTGTCTTTTAAACAACCTAATTTTTTTCTCTCTGAGTGAACCCAGTAGGAGTCATACCAAACAAATATAAATATCTCAGAAAGTGTACAAGTTACCAACATACAACCAGCATAAAAGTTGTTCAGGACAAAATTACCTTTCAAATTAGGGTAGTCCCTAATCTGAATTCGTTAGATTTTTTTGAATATAGCCATCAGAAAGGTGAAAATTGTGAAGAAAAATGAAAATTCAGGTAATCAGATTGCCATAGTTTAAAATATATAATTAGTGCAGCTTAATGAATAGGCTCATTGGAAAGGTAGTTTTGGAGTTAACAACTTTCATACTGATGGTTTATGTGTAACACATATACTTTTAGAGATATTTACATTTGTTTGGCATAACTCCTATGACAAATGAAAATTTAGGTAATCAGATAGCCATAGTTTAAAAAATATAGTTAATGCAGCTTAATGAATAGGCTTATTTGAATGGTCATTTTGTCCTGCACAACTTTCATACGTGTTTTTTATCTGTAACTTGTAAACTTTTAGATATATTTACATTTGTTTGGCATAACTACTATTGCATTTCTAACCAGACTCAGTTTTGCAAATTACTATGCCACTTAAGGGAAATTTTAAACCAGACCACCTTGTTCATCTTTTGTCATGCCTAATTTAAAGTGGACAGGAACTGATTACTTATGTGCAGCTATTTGAAATGTCTCTATTTTCATAAATTACATTTATATCTCTAAAGTAGCCCTATTTAACTGTCCCTGAATAAAAGCTGAAGCTGTCAGTTGTGTTTTGTATTGTTTTCTTTGTATGGACAACATTCTGTGCAGTTCCTTTCATGGAACCAAGAATTTGAAGTTTTGACTATGTCACTTCACGGTTTCAGAACTGTGGGAACTGTACTGATAAGTTCCTGCTAACATTTCTGAAACCATGAAGCCATAGAAAAACGTGTTGCCGTATTGGTCATTGTAACACAAGATCCACAAAAACAGATGTTTTGATACCTTTTATTGGACCAACAAAGTTGTTACAAAAGAACACAGGTGCATTTAGCTTTTGGATTACACAGAATCCTTCATCAGAAAACACTGGCAGTTGTTATAGAAGAACATATTTCTCAAAACCCAGATCAGACAAAAAAAAACATGAAAAGTTGTTAAGGACCCCATTGGTTAAAACTGCATTAAAAAAACAAATACCCATATAAAGACAGCAAAAGTTCCATCAAAAGAAAACTATTCCAAGGTCCAGTGACACTGATTTGAAAGTTCAATCCCTAAGAAAAGCTATAAATCAACAGAAGCTTCCTTTTAAGACTATCTGGGTGTGTCTGTGCTAGCATTAGTAAATGACAATGATTAAAAACCACAGGGAAAATTAAGCTTAAATAGCAGCTGACAACTTCAGGAGAACTTTAAAAAAACATAATGTTTAGATAAAGTTCAGCTTGTATTTCACATTAGTTCTTTATTCCTCCTCCCCATTATTTATTGCTGAGGTCATTTGCATAAAAACAGAATTTTTGCTCCTGATGAGTTCATCTATTTTTGTTTCTGTCTCCCTACCTAAGGTCACATGGACTGCTTGGACATCACAATTGCTTTCATGGCAACAGATAGTGATGTCACAACAGAGGCATAATGACTTGAAGTAGGGAGTAAGCTACAGAGGCAGATTAACTTTAAAGTAACTGTAAGGGATAAAAATCATGTATTCATGCATATTTCCTTAGTAATAAACAATGGGGAGGAGAAATCTAGAATATATATGGAATAAAAGCAGAATTTTACATACTTATGTTTTTTCAAAGTTTTCTGTCAGGTGTCAGTAGCTCTTTCAGCAATACATAGTAAATAATGTTAAAAGTCTTATAAATATAAAAATATCTATGTATTGAGTAAAAAATAGGTTAGAAGACAACATGCCCAAGTGTAAACTAAGCATTAACCAGCTATTTCACACAGTGGTGTCATTAAAATGTTACACAGTGTACTGTTCAGATACATTTTTCTTAAAGGAAACCTATACCATCTTTTAACACATTTTATTTTTGTAGATTACCCCATAGGCTTGTGAAGGAGAGGCTGCTGTTTACATTTATCCTGAAACTGCATTTATTAAAATAGGATAAATGCAGTTTCATAGCATTCTAAAACTGTAAACACCACATCTTCTGATTCAAAAATACTGCTCTCAGAATTCTAAAATGTCTTCTATGAAGATGTTACTCATGACAGAGATGACAGCTATGTTCGAGCTCTTCTAACTATATTCATATGTGAATAACTTTAAAATGAAAAATGACAGCACAGTATTATGGGCACAAAAGTTGTTCAGTACAAAAATACCTACAAAATGGGTGATATTTCATTTATTGGCACCTTTTAGTTTTTTTTTTTAATTGGCAAAAAAGGCAGTATAAAATAGAAGTGTTTGCCACTTTTTCAACAAACAAATGCAAATAGCTTTAAAACAAAATAATTATAGCATGGTACTGTGAGCAGAGCATTTGTTCAGCACAAAAATATATATGAAATGAGTGGAGTTTCATTCATAGATACCTTTTAGTTTTTTTAATAAGCAAAAAAGCAGCATAAAATTCAGTTGTTTGTCACTGTTTCAAGAAACAAATGCAATTAACTTTAAAACAAAAAATTATAGCATGGTACTGTGAGCATGACATTTGTCCAGCACAAAAATATATACACAATGAGTGGTGTTTTATTTGTATACACCTTTTAGTTTTTTTATAATTAGCAAAAACACATCAGGAAAATTACATTTTTTTTCACCTTTCATAACGAACAAATGCAAATATTATAGCTTTAAAACACAAATTATAGCATGATACTTTAAGCACAAATGTTGTTCAGTACAAACATATCTATCAAATGAGAGGTGTTTCATTTATAGATACCTTTTAGATTTTTCATAATCAACAAAAAATGGCAGCAAATTCAATGTTTTTTTTTTTTTACTTTTTTGGAGGTATGGCATAAATGGATTATGCTACCTCCCTACTGGAAATATTGTTGATAATTTGTGTTCTCATGCTGATTGACCTGATGGCATCACTTGTGGTTTCACCACTTATGATATTGTCAGGCCAACTGGCACTCAAACAAAAAATATCAACAATATCTCCAGTAGGGGGTTAGCATATTCCTGATATATTCTTTGAAAAAAAAACTCCATTAATGCATCAGTTTGAGTTGCTATTAAAGCAGCAGCAGTAGTAGTATGGAAATTTGATGTTAGGGGTTTAAACACTAACTCCACCCCCCCCAAGCAGCCAAATGGGGCAAGACAACACAAGCAACCACATACATCCATCATCAGGTAAGACAAACAGCATATAGCTCTTTCCAAATGGCATAAAATACATCCATCATCATGGTCTAGCTCTTCTGTAGCCATGGATGCACATGAACAGTTGCACACCACCTGGGAAGTGTGGTAAAAATTCCCTTAGGATTACACTGTAAATTGTAAGCAAGGAATAACTCATGACAGCATGTGATGCAATGCTAAATTGCCACATGCCCAAGGTGGGGTCTGAGGCATGAGGCATAACCAAATGCTTTAAACCTCCTGTGAAGTGTGGTATAAGAATCCCATAGGCTCACAATGTAAATTGTAAGTAAGCACTAACATATGGCAGGGTGTACAACAATACTAAATTGCTGTATGCTGAAACCCCTAACATGAAATTCCCATACTACTGCTGCTTTAATAGCAACCCAAACTGATGCAATAACAGAGGTTTTTTTTGCAAAGAATATATAATGGATACACTACCCTCCTACTGGAAATGTTGTTGATATTTTTTATTTGAGTGCCTATTCACCTAACGATATCATGATTGGCAAAACCACAAGGGATGTCATCAGGTCAATCAGAAAGAGAACAAAAAGTATCAGCAACATTTCCATTATGAAGGTAGCATAATCCATTTATTCCATACCTCTAAAAAAGTAAAAACAATTGAATTTGCTGCCATTTTGTGCTGATTATAAAAATTCTAAAAGGTACCTATAAATTAAACACCACTCATTTGGCAGATATTTTTGTACTGAACAACTTTTGTGCTCAAAGTGCCATGCTGTCATTTTTGTTTTAAAGCTATTTGTATTTGTTTGTTGCAAAATGTGAAACAAATTATGTTCTGTTTTTTTTTTGATAATTATAAAAAAAAAAACTAAAAGGTATATATAAATGAAACACCACTCATGGTGTAGATATTTTTGTGCTGAAAAGATGTCATGCTTACAGTACCATGCTATCATTTTGTGTTTTAAAGTTATTTGTATTTGTTTCTTGAAAAAGTGACAAACAGATGAATTTTCTGCTGCTTTGTTTTGCTTATTAAAAAACTAAAAGGCATCTATAAATGAAACACCACTCATTTTGTAGATATTTTTGCGATAAACAAATGTTGTGTTCACAGTACCATGCTATCATTTTTTTTCTGTTTTAAAGTTATTTGCATGTGTTTTTTGGAAAAGTGACAAAGAACTGAATTTTCTGCTGCTTTTTTTTGTTAATCTAAAAAAACTAAAAGGTATGTATAAATGAAACACCATTCATTTTGTAGACATTTTTGTGCTGAACAACTTTTGTGCTCACAGTACCAGGCTATCATTGTTCATTTTAAAGTTATTCAAATTTGAATACAGTTAGAAGAGCTAGAACACAGGTGTCAGCTCTGTCAAGAGTGACATCATCATGGAAGCTGTTTTAGAATTCTGACAGCTGGATTTCTGAATCAGAAGAGTCTTTGTTTACAATTTTTAAATGCTATGAAACCCATTTATCCTACTTTAATAAATGCAGTTTCAGTATAAATGTGAAAACAGCCTCCCCTTTACAAGCCTATGGAGCAATTTACAAAAACAAAAATTCTAAAAAAGATGGTTTAGGTATCCTTTAAACTCTGTATACAACAAGAATATTACTCATGAATAGTCAGATGTACACGGTCTTAAACATGATAGCTGTAGTTCTGTAACAAGTGACTAGTATATGTGTAAGAATGACAAAAGAACCCCAGAGCAAATGTCTGAGGCATGGGTTATCCCAGAGGATATTGGCCATACAGCCACATTTTAAAGGAAACACAATTTCATATAGTCCAATAATGCAAAGCATCATGGGAAACATATGCAAATCCCCATGAGAGAATTTGGACTGGCTCTACTTTTGTCAGAATTGCATGGAGCCAAAAGGCCTCACAGTGCAATCAGCAAAGGCTAAGAACAGCAGACACATTCACATGTTTCATCCTCATTTGGACTCATCAGTGTGCCATATCTGTGTCTTAGCCCAGGGAGAGGGAGCCAGCCACCCCTTAAGAGGGATGTTATTTGTTTGGGTCATGTGGACCCCAATTTAGAGAAGCAAAAAAACTACAAAAGAACCCCAGAGCAAATGCCTGAGGAATGGGTTATCCTGGCGGATATTGGCCTTACAGCCAAGTTTTAAAGGAAACACAACTGTACATACCCCAATAGTATGTGTATATTCAAAACCCAAACCTAACACAGATCCCCTTGTAATTGAGATGCTGTTATCCTAATATGTCCAAGTATCAACATATGTCCATATGTACCTAATCTGCTGTTGTATTAAATAACAGTTCTATAAATCTAAAAACACAACTGACAGCTTCAACTTTTATTCAGGTACAATTAAATATGGATCTTTTAGAGGTATGAATATAATTTATGAAAATAGAGACATTTCAAACACCTGCACATAAGTAATAAATTCCTGTCCCCTTTAACTCATTCAGACCCATTGTGTATTCAGAACGTTGGAGACAGAACTCCAAACTGCTTTTCATTGAGAATCTCCC
The DNA here is from genome assembly GCA_016271365.2 of Neoceratodus forsteri. Classification (NCBI taxonomy): domain Eukaryota; kingdom Metazoa; phylum Chordata; order Ceratodontiformes; family Ceratodontidae; genus Neoceratodus; species Neoceratodus forsteri. The sequence goes on from CM057452.1 coordinate 390,858,895, forward strand.
TAAGGGACTGTGCAGAATTCTTAGCAAATGTGCACACATTCCAAACAAATCTAAATATCTTTAAAATTATTCCAGGTGCACATAAACAGTCAGTCTGAAAGTTGTTCAGGACAAAAAGACCTTTCAAATGATGGTAGTCCTAATCTGAATTCCTTCTATTTTGTAAAATATGATCATCTTATTACCTGTATTTCCATTTTTGTTTTTATAAAATTCATATTTCTGATGGTAATTAAAAAAACACTATAAAGAATTTAGATTAGTGACTACCCTCATTTGAAAGGTCTTTTTGTCCTGAACACAGAAAAGTGTAAAATAATGCACTTGGGGCACAGAAATCCAGGGAAGAGTACAAAATGTGTGGAGTGGTATTGACAACATTAAGAAAACACACATTCAGAAAAAAATTACATACAGTTGATTAATGTTTAACAATATTATGCATCTATGGCTGCCACTGTACATCTGATGCAAACCCATAATCACATTCCTCACTTGAAGTGAAAAGGGGTGGGGGTGAAGGCCATAACTGACTCCTTGTTTTTGTGTTCAACGGGTCCGTTTTTTTACAGCAAAAACAAGGCAATAGGTGGTTTCTAAAATGTGCAGACAAGCATGGGGACCACTTTTTTCAGAGCATGCCACCACTGGCAGCTACCACTTCAAGACTGCTACTACTCCCATCTAATACAATCAAGGGAAAACCAGAAGTAGTCTACCAGCACTGAGATCAATATGGTTAAGGCACATTTACTAGAAATTACTGCTTAGAAAAGAATGAGAAAGTGACCATGATGATGAGCAAATCCAAGACCAGATCTCGAGTTTGTTAATAGTCTCCTACTGAGTCTGATTTTTATGGCTGTGTGGGCCAAGCTCCACAGATGTTGTGCCATCATCAGATTTGTATAAGAGCACTGTGGAAGGGTACTGGGTGATAACATCGTGGACACAATATCACTGTGCAAAACAAAGTAGGCACCACATCGCTGACTACAATGCTGGCTTGTAACATAATCACCCACCCAAACCCCGTGGGCAATGCACAGCATGAAATGGCTAAGTGCTGACTGAGTCCCAAGCCCACTGAATGGTGCCCCAGGCATCATGACTGCAGCCAGCCACAATGTGTTAGCTGGTCCCCCCAACCCGCCGTGATGTGGTACACAACTTCCCTGGTGTCTAGTGGACCCCCTCCACTACACCACCCCAGCAAGTAGCTGCCCACCCCCATGCCCCCCAACATAACCCAGCAATGGGTGGGTGGCCAGCACAGCCCTCCACACACCGCCATGGCTGGCCACTCCACTGAATGAACCACATCCAGTTCATTCAGTGGGTAACAACACTGGTGCATGGAGGCAATGCTGGCTGCGTCCATTGCCGGGTTATGTTGAAGGCGAAGGTGGGCAGCTGCTTCTGGTGGTGTGAGGAAGGGGTCCACTAGACACCAGAGAAAGTAGTGTACCACATTATGTTGGAGTTGGGGAACCGACCAACACATTGTGGTTGGCTACGGTTACAATGCCTGGGGCACCATTCCAGTGGGCTGAGGTCTCAGTTAGCACTAAGCCATTTCATGCTGTACACTGCCCATGGGATTTGGGTGAGGCAATACATTACAAGCCAGCACTGTAGTCAGCGATGTGGTGCCTACATTTATTGCACGGTGATATGTTCGATCGCAGTACCCTATGGAAGCACGTAACTGGACCGCTGTCTGATGTTCTGCCACAGTGCTCCAGCATAGTTTCCAGTGTTTCTGTTTATGCAGCCCTTCCCCTCCGCAGGCTGTATAAACATATCCACTTTGTGGCACACTACTTTTTCTTTCTACAACTGTGGAAGTGACAGCCACTGTGTGCAACATGATGGTGCTGACTTAAAGTGTGCATGCACAGGTATAGCATATACGTATGTAACCTCCACTCACCTTTGGCTAGCTAGCACCCCTCTTAAAAGAACTACTGCTAACTACATGGTATACAGTTTTCTTTTGGCAGAACTACACTCGTGGTACCACCTCTAGCATTGGGGTGTATGCCAGGCTCATTATCTAGAGGATAGAGGATGGGGGCTGGGGGTATATACTGAAATGAAACTTGTTATTTACAACCAGGTCCTGGGGAGAGGATGCTAGGCATATGCTAGTCCTAACTGCCGAAAGGCCCCAATAATGTTCACACTAGAAGCAACAAGCAGAATGTCCAAAGCAGTAACTGGGATCTTGCAGTATGGCTCTATTTACAGATGTTACTTAAAGCAAGGGTGGTCCCCCAAAGGTTTGTCATTGCAATAGAAGAACACTCTCTTTTGCAGAACACTTTGCAAAGCAGTACTGTTTTCCACAAAAAACATCTCTAGCTCTCTTCCAAAGTGTATATCTGTGGGATGTACCACACACTTTAAACATTTTCCACACATTTCCATTTCCAAAATGTATATCTGTGGGATATCCCACACACTGTGAAATCCTCCTGGTGCATTGTCTTTGCCCAGGGAACAGTGGTGATCATCCACAAACCACTTAGCCCTGCCTGAAACTCCAGATGGCATTCCTCCCACCCTTTGCCCAAAATAACCACTGCCATTCTTTCAGGGTTACACCAAATGAGTCTCCAGTCCCAAATGAATTGCTAAAGACTCCCAACATTAACTTTAAATTCAGCACAGTTGTGATGAAAGGGGTCCTGACCGGTGTGATCTAGCCTTATCTAGGGCACACACACACCTCAGAAAGCTCCCTCAGAGAACAGTCTCAAATTCTGTACTCACAGATTAGTTGTTCCTTCCTCACAGTCATGGAAAGAACAAAAGGCACAGTTCTTTCTCTGGTAGCTGTCAGATTCTACTTATTGTTCTTCCTTAAGACAGCTGCGAATTTCAGGAACTTCAGGGGACTGCCCCTTGGATCCACAAACATAGAAATATAGAAACATAGAATTTGATGGCAGATACGGACCGCTTGGCCCACCTAGTCTGCCCATTTCCCTACCTGATGGATAGGCTGCAGATTCTAGTTAATCAACAGCTTACTTCCTCCTACCCCTCACTAGAATTGCTTTATGTCTGTCCCATGCATTGTTGAATTCTCCCACTGTTCCTGACTCCACAACTTCCTCAGGAAGGCTGTTCCATACATCCACAACCCTCTCTGTGAGAAAATACTTTATAACACTATCTATGAGCCGTCCCCCCTCTATCTTCAAATTGTGCCCCCTTGTTCTTGCACATCTCTTCTTCTGAAAGATGCTACCCTTTTGTAATGTGTTAATTCCCTTGAGATACTTGAAGGTTTCTATCATGTCCCCTCCACTTTCCTGAAGAGTATACATATTAAGCTGCTTTAGTCTCTCCTTGTATGTCTTCTGTTGCAGACCCTGCACCATTTTGGTTGCCCTCCTCTGAACAGCCTCCACTCTATCTATGTCTTTGCAGAGATGGGGTCTCCAGAATTGCACACAGTACTCCAGATGGGGTCTTACCAACTGTCTGTACAGAGTGATAACAACTTCCTTTTTTCTACTGTTGATGCCTCTCCCTGTGCATCCCAGTATCCCCCAAGCCCTCCTTACTGCCTTCTCACATTGCTTGCCCACCTTTAGGTCATCTGATATAATTACTCCTAGGTCTCTTTCAATTTCTGTTGTTGTTTTTAACTCACTCCCCATTGTGTACACTTCCCCTGGGTTTTTGTTTCCCAGATACATTACCTTGCACTTCTTTGCATTGAATCTGAGCTGCCATGTATTTGACCATTTCTCCAACCTTGCCAAGTCCCTTTTCATCCTTTCCACCCCACCTTGTGTATCAACCCTGGACTGGAGCAGTGTCAGTGGCTCAGTAGGTAGCACACTCACCTCTGAGGCCGGGAGATCAGAGGGCTGTGGGTTCAGTTCCCACATCTGGCACTTGGGTTAATATCCCAGTACTGACACTGTAGTGCAGCATGAGAGGGGTGCTGCGCTTCTGAGGTGCCGTCTTTTGGATGAGATGTTAAACCGAGGTCCCATCTGCCTGGATTGGTGGTAGTTCAGGTGGATGTTAAAGATCCCATGGCACTTATCGAAAAGAGCAGGGGAATTTCCCCAGTGTCCTGGCCAAATTTCCCTCATTCACTATAAATACCACCAACAGCTTAATCTGGTTTCAAAGTCAGTTGGCATTCATCTGAATCCCCTCCCCCGGGTCGTGCCTGAAAATAGGCAGGATTTGTCTAGTGCACTTACCCGGTCAACAAAAGCTAAATAAATAAAATAAATAAATAAACCCTGTTGCAGATCTTTGTGTCATCTGCAAAGAGACATACTTTTCCTTCCAGGTGCTCTCCAGTGTCACTTATAAAGACATTAAAGAGGACCGATCCCTGCGGTACCCCGCTAGTTACCCTCCTTTCTTCACTGTGTACTCTGTTTACTATTACCCTTTGCGTCCTGTTGTCCAGCCACTTTTTTATCCAGGCTACCACCTTGGGACCCACTCCAAGGCTTGCTAACTTGCATATTAATCTTTTGTGCGAGACTGTGTCAAATGCCTTGCTAAAATCTAGGTAGGCCATATCCACAGCCCCTCGCTGGTCTACTACTTTGGTCACCCAGTCAAACAAATCTATTAGGTTCATCTGACATGACCTTCCTGCTGTGAAACCATGCTGCCTTGGGTCCTGTGCCCCACTGGCCTCTAGGTACTCAACAATTCTTTCCTTCAGGAGTGATTCCATCATTTTCCCTACCACTGAGGTCAAACCAGCTGGACTGAAATTTCCTGCCTGTGCGCTGCTTCCACGTTTGTGAAGTGGAATCATATTTGCCCTCCTCCAGTCCTCAGGTACCACCCCATCCTCCCATGATTTGTTAAAGAGAGTAGTCAGTGGCATTACTAGTTCTACCCTTAGTTCTTTTAGAATTCTTGGGTGAATTCTATCAGGCCCCATTGCAAGAATTGCATTCCCTCTCACTCCCCCGAAGTAAAACTAAAGAGTCCTGCAGGCTAAGTGAAGATTTTACCAAATTAGGGTGAGAAATACCAGGACTACCTTTGACAGATGCCAATGGCAGACCGCCTGCCACTCTGACTGCCACACTTGAACTTACTGGTTAATGTTCTAAGCTAACCAAGAGCAGCTGACTCTAAAATGGCTATGCTGCAGTGAGCATTCTAAATGACATAATAATCCTTCTGTCAGGCTAGCTGAGTAAACAGTGATGTAATTATGTAGAAAGTCCCTAATGAGCTCCCCACCAGCTGCCTTTTCCTGCCTGCCTAAGACTAGTACTAATGGGATTCTAGTAACTCGAGGGAACTGGGGTGTTACACATAGTTATGTCAGCACCATCATGTTGCACAAGGCTGACACCGGGGCAAACTGCACATGTGCGAATATCATGCATGTGTAGTACTGTATTCGCTGCAGTATTACAACTGACTCAGGTGCAGTGAGAGCACCACATATTCTTTTCACCACACTTGCCGCTCCTAAAAGCTGTCCACAGCTGTATTGACTCTGACCAGAATTTGTTTTTTTCTGTTATGGGGAGACAACAAGAAACTGAAGTGCAAGGACCTTTTTTAAAGCTGAATACAAACTCTTTATTTTTTTTTTTTTGCATCTTGCCAAAAGTGAAGCAATTTTCTTTTAATTTGAACTGCTGTCTGAAGTGCTCTCTTTGTGAGTATTCCCCAAGAAGCTGCTGAGTTTGCTATCCTGTGACAGTGTCCCAGTGTAAAAGCAAAGCAGCATAACCAAAGGCACAGAACAGGTTTCAAGCAAGAATTAGGTGTTACACAAGAAAATCTTGCATCTTGTATTTTTAGCCTTGTGATTGGAGAAGAACTTCAAAGACAAAAGGAGGAGCAAGAAGGAGTGTGGGCAGAATTAGTGAGGAGATATGGTATTCTGAAGCTGTGGTAAGTGGAGGAGGTGCATGCCTCAAAAAACCCTCTTACGGTTCAGACTGATATCAATATGATCACGTGCTTTGCAAGTGAACATAAAGAGAAATTTAAACTAGGAAAGGGGAAGGACAGTATTGCTGGAAGGGAGTTAAAGGAATCATATTCAAATACGGATGGGCCTAGTGACCTCACCAGCACTACTGTAGTAATGGGAGACAAGGAGTATGGGATGAAACAAGATATGGGGCATCCATAGCAAGGAAAGAACTCTTGGGAAAGGACTGGCAAAGGGGAGTTCAGGCAGAGATTAAGATGAACAGCAGAAGGACAGCAAGGGAGACAGGGAGGTAGAGGGGAAGAGGGAATGGAGAAGGGTTACATAAAAACTAGAAAGGAAGAGCAAAAGGGTGTACTGAAAAGTGTTTTTTCCACTAAAACTAGGACTATAGTATATGGAACAAGATGGATGATGAATGTCAGGCCAAAATGGCATTGGAGAGTTTCAACATCCTGCACTCATTGAAACCTAGGCCATGCAGCATCATAGCTGGGACATCATGATTCCAGGTAGGCAATGTCCTGTTCTGGAGACGTAGAAAAGGTGGTGATGGTTGAGGGGGGGGGCAGTCAACGTATATTGCATGTCCGAGACTTAATGGGCTTGGTTGAAAATGGAGTGATGGGGAGCAGGGAGAAGTTGAGACAATGTCCAGCTGTCTGACAAGTGGAAGAAGCATAAGGGTTGAGGTGCTCTGAGAATGGCAGTAACCAAAATGTCAGTGGACTGGTGCATGTACGTCACATACATGCACACTGTCTGTAGTGCCACTGATCAGTATCACCAGTTTTGAAGCACCGATGGGGTGTGAATGTGGTTTATTGTCTTGAATAAGTATGCTCCAGTTCTGTTGCCGCTGTAGCACTCTGCACTTTGCATTGGATTACAGGAGCACTTTATCACTTTTGCTGTTTGATAAAGCCTTTCTTGCACCACAGATGTAAGCTGCTGTGTTTTGTTGTTGTTGAGTTAATTGCTCTTGGTCAGTGGTACAGGGGAAAGAAACATAGGGCTAGATTTTAGAAGGGTGACACAGGGCTTACATCCAGCCCTGCATCAAACCCTTGCACTACTACAGCTGCAGCATTGCTGATCGTTGCAGCTGCTTCTGATATAATCTTGGGCACAGCTGTGATGATGGACCTAATTAACAGTAGCTTGCATCAAATCTCAGGTGCAATATCTGTGTAAACAGTTCCAGTTTGGGATGCAATCTAGACCACAAAAAGATGGTCTATCGAGCAGCAGTTGTTGAAAGGGATGGAAAATCCCTTTAGATTTCTGCAAGTCCAGTGAACCATATATTTGGTGCACAAAGGGCTTGCGTCAAGACCACAGTTTTCACTGTTTTTGGTTTACAGACCACCAGATCAGCAGTCAAAAGAGAAAACACCCTATGTGATGCAATACAAAAGACAACAAGCTCAGGCAGCATTGCATTATGGGAGACTTTACTCCCCTGGATGTGAATTGGGACATCCTAATAAAAGGCAGTGGAAAAAATCAGAAGATTTTTGAGGCCACGCAGGACGGTGCATTGAATCAATGTGTTTGGAAGGCAACTAGGGAATGTGCCATCCTGGACTGTGTGATGTCCAACAATGACATTATAAGTGGCATAATGTATATGATTTTAGTATATAATGATGTAAGTATCTTGGTTTTATTCTAGACAGTAGCTTACATTTTTGAGCCCATATAAACCTGGTTATTAAGAAGACTGCCTCACAAATTGCAGCTATGTAAAAATGTCCCAGTGATAGTGTTTGCTAAAGCCAGCTAGATCTAAAATTGTTATGCACCTTATTGTCTCCAGTTTGGAATATGGCAGCAAGGTTTACCAAAAAGAAGGGAAAACTGAGTTTGCCAAACTGAACAAGGTATATTATAATTTTGACAAGGTATATTATAATTTTGACAGGAGGCAGTATAGAGCAGTGGTTTAAGGCTCTGAGCTGCAAACCTGGAGACCTGGGTTTGAATCCCACAGCCCCCACTTGCATACTGTGTAACCCTGAGCAAGTCACTTAACTTACTTGTGCTCCCAGGTCGCACCCGTAAACAAGCTTTCAGCTAAATGTGTCTCTCCTGGTTAAAAAAAATAATAATAATTTTGACAGATTCATTTTAAGAAGATCCTTTGATTAGCCCCATTGCACTATATATAAAAATTAAAACTGGAATTTAAGGTCTTTACTTATTGTTCAGAGGGGCAGCAGGTGACACTCGCTATACGCCCTGAGATATATTTAAACCATGCATGCATGCCTAAGCCTCCTCAAAACACTCAGAGTCCTTGTTGCAGCTACACAGCTTCCCTTACCCTCCCATCTTGCCCATTCTTTCACTGTTGTGAAGCTGCTTCTATCCATCTCTGCCCTTTTTTACTTGCCTTGTGTATTGCTGTGTGCCACTGTGTTCTGTGGTTCTGAGTGTTGTTTAGATTGTGCTGTTGCTTTGCCTCCCACTCTCCTGCTCATGAATTCTCCAGTTATGCCATTTTAGGTCTTTGATCATTGTTCACTGGGGCAGTGGGCAACATTCGCTACACCTCCATCTCCCCAAGTGGTATTTAAACTTTGTATGCTAAAGCATCCTTCAAACTCTCAGATTTCTTGTTGCAGTCACATGGTTGCACTTCCACTCCCATCCTGTCCATTCTTTTGTTGCCATACAGCTGCTTTCATCCATCCCAGCCTTATTTCTAGTTACCTTGTACATAGTTCTGTGTTGCTCAGTTCTCCATTCTGTCTGCCTTTTTGAGACTTATGTTTTGTTCTTTTAATTGTTTTTATGAATTGTACAGTGCTTTGGTTTTAGAGATTGCACTCTAAAAATACAATTATTATTATCATTATTGAATGTACTGTGGCTTTGCCTCCTACTCCCCTGCTTTTGAACTCTCTGCCTGGGTTATTTTGCTGATTCTGCCTTCTCAAATCCAAAAGGAGCTCACTGCAACCATCAAGGAAGGGCTGGTGCCTACAGTACCAATGAAGGAAGTCTGCCCTAAACAAGTCCAGAAAACAGCCAAGAATAGTAGCACGTGGAACCTTGGAATAAGGAATCAGTCACAAATTGAAGTGAAGTTTCAACTTTTAATAAGGTAAGAATTCCAAATACTCAGCACAAGTTAGTGGCACTGCTGCAGACCCCAGCACTTCAATTCCAAAACATGTCTTCCTCAGAGGGTGGGGCCAGTACAGAACAGGGGCACTTTTAAATCAAAAAGCAATTAATTAATCATGATATACGTTTCCTATAATGACATCATAAAGTATCTTATCAATGAAAAAAAAACATATACACATTAATGCACAGTTTTAAATGTAAGAAAAATAAAAAATGATTGAAAATCTGGTATTCCTCTTACTTTAAAGTGTTATTTGATATAACATTAAATCATTAGATAAGGGAGCTGCAAGACTGCACCAAACCAGAAAGAAAGAAAAAATAAGAGGAAAATAAAAAAGTGTAGTGAACCCTTGAAACCTTCCAGTATAATTTATTTCAAGGCAATACAAATTAATTGTAAATGAGTCAGGATACAAGGCCAGGGATTCAGCAATCAGGAAAGGATCACCTAAAAGAAAAATGAGAGTGACAAGGCAAGTAGTATAAACATACAAATATACAATGATTTTTAGCTAGGAAGAAAAGAAAAAGAGAATGTTCAAGTCCAAAACATGAATACATTTTTAACTTTCTTAGAAATGGTTTGATATCCCATTGTTCATTTAGACCATTTGGTCTGACACTAAGTAGCTGATAAATCCATCTACTTTCTTTTTGAAGTAGAATTTCACTTCTGTTACCTCCCAGCCTGGGAGGGGGGACCCCTTCCAAACCTAAAAATTTAAGTACATCAGCCTTAAATCCATGATAAAGGGTCAAATCAGTTCCTTGCCAATCTATCACAGTAAGGATTTATGCATTCCTACTGTATATTATTCTGCACCCCACAACACAAACATGATCATAAAGTCCCCAATCTGACATAAAATCACTGTTTTCCCACTACCCAGCTGTTTGAGGGGGTGGAAGTGAAATACTAGCAATGCCACAAATTCCTGTGCTGTAGTGTGGCCCTTGCCATTGTAAATGTTGCCCGCATGTGTTGTGCTCTGGACACAGCAATCTAGGTGGTGTCCAGTGATCTCTATAGGGGCAGCACCACCACCACCTTCTTATAGCATATATGCACATTCCTTCCTCTCACCACCTTTGATGGCCACCGTATGCAGTGATGGGGAGTGTACATCCTCTGCACTGTAAAGGGACAGCATGCACTGTCTACTGTAGATCATAGGTGCACTCCCTGTACAGTGCAGAGGATGCATGCTCCCTGTCATCGCATATGGCAGTCATCCTATGTGGTGTGAGGAGGGCTGTGTCTGTTGCCATATGGGCTCCCTGCAGCACTGGCAGGTAAGGTAAGGTGGGCTACAATGTACTGTACCTGGTGCAGGAAGTGTGGGTGGGGGCCACTAGATATCAAGGACTTCTAGTGCATAGCTGTATTGGGTGATTGGAAGTGGGAGTGCCACTGGGCACTAGGGAAGGTTTGGATTATACTATGGCCAGGGATAAGTGGGTTGGGTGGCACCACTAGGCAATAGGGAGTATTGGAATTGTACCATGGCTGGGGATTGGAGGATGAGGGGGGACAACTAGGAGGACAACTAGGCACCATGGACTATAGTAATTCTACTGACTTTACAAGGGCCAGGCATCAGGCCCGGAGGGGATGCTGAACACAAATGTATACTTTGTTTACACCCATCAACAGCTTAATCTGGTTCAAGGTCAGTTGGCATTAATCTTTATCCCCCTTCCCCAGGCCATGCCTGAAAATAGGCAGAATTTGTCTAGTGCATGTACCCAGTCAACAAAAACCAAATGAATAAATAAATGTATACGTTTACTTCTACAAAACCCTCACACTTCACTACCATACAATATCTGTGAGGTGAGTCTAGCTTCAAAGCACCTTTTTAAGGTGATAAATGAATTGCTAGCATATGTATTTGCAAAGTGGTTAATTGCCATGGAAGAATTCAAGGCAGTCTCTTTGACCTCCTAGCAGTTCTGAGGCCCAGGCTGAAACCTTCAGGGATCATGCTTTTGAGGTGGCTAGCCAGTCCTCTGTAACTTGCTCCATAGATCTCTAAGGGATGCCCCTTCAGTGAAGGCCTTTAACAGGGGCCTAAAAGCCTACTATATCTTTTTAAAGAAGCTTTTCTGGATTAACTGCAGCTAATTTTAGTGTTATTTATTTCTGTTATTTAAATTTTTATGCTTTTATATGATTGATAACTCTGTTTTTCTCCTATTTTCCTGCCATGTCTTACATTTTGTCCAATACCACTTGTAAGTAGAGATGTGATGAAGAAAAACTTTGCTGGCAAAGATTGCATAAATTGGCATTTGTGAATTGTGTAAAATTCACAAATTAATCCACAGAGCGAATTTTGATGACTTAGCCCATCTCTACTTGTAAAGCAATCAGAGCCCCAGGGACTGGACACCATAAAAATAAAGTATTACTTATTTACTTACTTACCTTTTTAACATGTATAAACCAAGAAAGATTTTTTTTTCAAACCATACACCTAAATAAAATAAAGTGGACACTTTTTCAAAAGTACAAGTAGCAATCACCCATGGTGAAGTATTGACTTTTCACCTCCCAAAAACACCATTTTAGTTTTTTTCTATATTTAAGTGAAGTTGCAATTTAGCTAATGTTGACATTACCATTAACATACTGTAGCTCTTTTAAGATCCAGTGGTGTCTCAGAAAGTAACACTGCAGGATCTGCGTACAATAATATCTAGATGGGAAGTTTATCTATACAAGTAGCAAAGGTATCTATTTTCTTTAGATCAGTCACCAGATTATCAACGTATAGATTGAAAAGTATAGGAGCAAGGAGCTAGCCCTGCTTAACAACAAGGTTCACGTCAAAGACTTCTGACATTTTACCATCTTTACTTATACGACCACAAGCTTAAGTATTATAATGCAATATGTGCAGATTATCCAAAGGAGTCTTATTTATATTTAACTGTTAACAAATATTCCATAAAATAGATCTTCTCACCTAAATAAAAGCTGCTTTAATATCAATAAAAGCAGCACTGAATCATCTTTTTTTAAATTTTAACCTATTTTTCTATTAAATAATAGACCGTGAAAATTAGATCTACAATGCTCATGTTTTTCTTATAGCCCCCTTGGCTGACTGAAATAATATTTCAATCTTCTACCCACTACTGTGCACAGTTCAATATAAGCCGAGAGAAGATCTTTAAAGCAACAGCAAGCAAGGTTATAGGTCTATAATTTTCAGCACATATTTTTTGAACCTTTTTTATGAATGGGAACTATAAGACCAAGATTTCATGAGTCAGGTATTGTTCTAGACTTAAGTATCAGATTAAAGAATGGGGTCAGCAATTCTGTCCGCCATGCAATATCAGCATGGAAGATTTCAACTGGCAATCCATCGGTTCCAGGAGCCTTATTTTTCTTTTGGGATTGTGTAACATTAGTAACTTCAGTGGTTGTAAAATCTATCCAAGTGGAATAATTATTGGATTAATTTAGTCGTATAGTATATCCAGTTTTATGACACGGTGCCTGTAATTCTCCCAAATTTTGTTTGTGGGAAATTTAAAAAAAAATGCTGGACCCACTCAGTCAGACTAATAATAGCCTCAATGTTGTTCCTGAGACTTCCAGATCCTGAGGCAACTACTGTAGTTCTAAAAAACGTTATGTTTGTTTTGAATGGATTCTTGCATCATGGACCATAGTGAATAATCATAAGTCTGTGTTTTTTTTCCTTTTTAATATTTCTTTGTATTCTTTCCTAAAATTATAACAGACTAACCTATCCTCAAAAGATTACGGTAATTTTAAACTCCTACCTTGTGAATTCAGAGCCTTTTTAGAGTAAGACTCTCTTTATCAACCCAAACAGCTCCCTTTTTGGAATTATCAGATTGGAAGTTATTAATTGATCTATGTTATTTTTTAGGATTTAAGGAATTTGTTAATTTTTTAACATGAAATATTTTATTGAAATTTTCCAACAATAAACATATGGAACAACACAAAAGACAACCATGTACATGGGGAAAAAAACACCAACCTGTCAACCATACAGCGATCATTGAAAATAATGTGCACTGGGGAAAGAGGATAAAATCAGTTGAAAAGAACATTAACCACACACTACACAACAAGTAAAAACAGAACAGTACATAAACGGCAAAATCCCAAAATGAGTAGTACAAATAAGAGACAGATCAGTAGCAATTTCAGTGATACATACAGTGAAGCCCACCAGGATGAAGCGCAGTGCTGCAGAATTCTGCAACAGAGTTACTGCAGCAAACAATTGATCCAGAAGCAAATGATTTGATACCTTTTATTGGACCAACATAGATGTAACAAAAAGAACAAAGTGCTTTAGCTTTTGGACCAATCCAGTCCTTCCTTGGAAGCTTAATGACAGTTATTTAGAAAATCCCATATTTTTAACACCCAATTCATGCAAAAAAAACAGAAAAATAATCCCATTGGTTTAAAATATTCATTTGAAAAATAACAGAAGAAATGCCATAGAAGCTGAATAGTACCAGTTCAGCTGAAATGGCCTAAAGGTCAGATGTGCTTAGAGCATAACAACAAGTAAGGAGTACACTGCATATAAAAGAAAATGACTTAGATGTACCTTCAGAGTAAGTAAAGAACATCTCTAGCAGAGAGCTGTATAACCCAATTATGAGTGTCATGATGTGTTTAAGAATGCAATTCATTAAAGTAAAACCCACTCAGATTAAAGACATGCTAAAATGTGACATAATTGTAAATTAAAAACAAGTACCACAAAATAGAACTACAAAAAGTAAACATAGATGGCATACAAAGGGTTTAAAGTAAAGTTTACCTAACGTGAGCAATAGTTTCACACTATATGGAATGTAAAACTTAGCTGGAAACATTACCCAACTACAGTCTCAAACTGGTTATTATGCTCCATAAACCTTAAGGCCTTAAGTGTTGTAACAGGAGTTTATACATGATAATATAAATTGGCGGTATAAGAGTCAAATAAAAAGCTGCTTGTCAAGGACCACCAAGAAACTAAGACCATGCAGCCTAATATGTACAGATTTCAATAAATTCTCAGTGTATAATAAAATTACTTGATGCACTGAAAATGTCTAAGGAATCTGAATAAGAAATCATTGGAATTAAATCCCCCCCCCAGGTGGAAGATATGTGGTTGTAAGGAGATATACACACGCACACAAACACGCACACACACACACACACACAAGTCGTAATGCACCATAATTCACATCAATCACTTCAGTAGTTAACCAAAGCAAACAATGCAATTTCAATGGAATTTAATCCCTTTTGTCATGCAGTAAACCTGTGATACTGCATTTCATCCTGGTGGGCTTCACTGTACATTCTAAAGTCATAAAGTGAGTATTATAAAAGGGATAACATAATAAAGAAATAACAAGAACCCAGGATCAGTATAGCACAGTCTGCTAGGAAGCCTCAGTCCTAATCAATGGGGGACTAACGGGTTGAGAGAGAGGCACCGTACAGAGATGTGAGTGAAGGAAAGGATCCCATTTACTGTAGAAGGTGTCAGATTTACCAGGCGAGATGAAACTTAAGCAATCAAAAAGTGCATGATGTGAAAGGGAAGAATGCCACTTGAGTATCAAGGGAGGAGAAGGGGATTTCCATGATTTGAGGAGAAACCTCCTGGCCTCCAGAAGCACAGCAACTAACCAGTGCCTCCGAGGCAAGGGAAGCAGAGGGAACCAAGAGGGAAGACCTAACAGAACTAAGTCAGGATGGGATGGGATAGGCACTCGCAAAACTGTGGTACAGTCCAAAAGAACAGCTTTCCACCACTTGGTCAGGAGCAGGCAGCTCCAAAGAATATGTAGCAATCCAGCCTAAAATTGGGAAAAGTGCCAAAAAGATGAGTCCACAGTAAGGCCCATTGACTGGAGGGGCCTGGGGGAGTTATATACCAGTGGTGCAGGATCTTAAAATGAAGCAGATGACTATTAGTATCACAGCATGACTGATCAGTCAGCTGAATAACTGTGAACCATTCATTTTCTGAGGTTGGGGGCATGAAGTTCCTTTTCCCATTTGCCTTTACAGTTATGAATGGCCGAGGGCAAGGCCTCACAGAGAGTATGGTACACCCTGCCCACCCATCCTTCAGTATTATTGGCACCATATAGATTAGAAAGCCAATCCCAAGAATTTTGAGGAGGGAGGTTTTTTTTCCATAATCTCTGATAGCAGCCCCGAGTTCCAAATAATGCCAAATATTGACTCTGGAAAGCATATATTTATCTTACAGTTACTGAAATGATTAAAGATCACCAGGTTGATGGATGGAGATATTGGCAATGAGCTGAATATTCCTGTCAACCCAGGCAGACCACCGAATGGACTTGCCTCCAACAAGAATATAGGGGTTGTCCCAGAGGTATGTCAAGAGCTTAGGGGAAACCCAGCTGTCAAAAGTACAGCAGTAAGGGACATACAGATATCCCAAGTGTGAAGAGTTACACCAATAATTGGGTGGGCCAAGAATGACCACCAATTTATGTGCCCAAAGTAGGGTAAGACACAGTGCATGTGCCATCATCGCCTCCAGGTAAACCCATTCAGGAACATCCATTAATGGGGGATGAAACCACCAATAGCCATTGGACATGCAACATGCCAATGTGTAGCCTTCAAACCAGGGATGGTCAAGGTCGCCCTTGGGCCATGAAGCATGAAGCTTCATTTTACTGAAATGAGGTGTTTTTGCCTTCCCAGAGAATTGACTAACAATACAGTCCAAAGAACAAGAGATAACTGGAGGAATAACAAGCGGCAGATTTTGAAACAGATATGTTAACCTGGGAAGGGCAAACATCCAAAGCGTGGTGATTTTATACACCAAGGATAGCCACAGTTTAAGCCAGCATTGCATCTCACATTCCAAGGTGGAAAGTAAAAGAGTATAATTCACAGAAATAAGATCCTCCCTCCAAAAGGTAATTAGGACACCCAAGTATTTAAATACATCACCAGCCCATTTAATCAGGAACCCAGAACCTGAGGAGTCCTCACAGATAGAATTCAAAAAGACCAAAATCATTTTGGACATATTAGCAACTAGGCCAGAAACAGCTGCAAAATGGTGGAAGGGGGAGGAGTGGCCCTGTATGTTAATGAAAATATCAAAGCTACAGAAATTCAGAATACACATAAGGAGCCAGAAGAACTGTGGGTCACCCTGGAAACAGGAAATGGGACAGCCATAAGAACTGGGGTTGTCTACAGGCCCCCAGACCAGAGGGAGGACATAGACACATTACTGTTAGAAGATATACAAAACATGACAGCTAAAGGGAGGTTCTGATAATGGGAGACTTCAACATGCCAGATATAGATTGGTCAATACCAGCAGGAACATCTGCCAGAACTAGACTCATAGTGGATTCCCTGCAGGGGGAGGGCCTCAAACAACTGGTACAGCAACCCACAAGAGACAGGGCTATCCTAGATCTAGTACTGACTAACAAAGAAGGGATCACAGATCTCCAGGTAGAAGGTCACCTGGGGTCCAGTGACCATCACATGGTATGGTTCAATTTGGCTACTACATCTAAATCATCCCATTCCAAGGCAAAAATATGGGACTTCAGAGGACTGACTTTGATAAGATGGCCAACAGAGTTAAGCTAGCCCTGGCAAAAGAAACACAGGTGAGGAGGTACAGGCAAAGTGGGCAAGCATTAAGGATACAATACTTGAAGCAACATCCCATTGTGTTAGACAGAAAAGGAAGTGCAAAGAAGAAGGAAACCACTTTGGTTCTCAAATACAGTAGCAGAAAAGGTCAGAGCCAAAAGGCTGGCCTTCAGAAAATATAAGGAACACAGCGGGATGAAGATAGGGAGGCATACCAAACTGCCCTAAGGGAAGCAGGTAAGGCAGTAAGGCAGGCAAAGTCCCAAACTGAGGAAACACTAGCACGAACAGTAAAAGAAGGTGACAAGACTTTCTATAG
Organism: Neoceratodus forsteri; assembly: GCA_016271365.2. Taxonomy (NCBI): domain Eukaryota; kingdom Metazoa; phylum Chordata; order Ceratodontiformes; family Ceratodontidae; genus Neoceratodus; species Neoceratodus forsteri. The sequence continues at coordinate 390,875,968 of CM057452.1, forward strand.
ATACATTAGTGAAAGGAGAAAGTCCAGAGGGGTATTGCTAAGCTTAATGGAGAAAAGGGAGCATGTGAGGAGGAGGACCCTGTAAGGCATCTATCCTAAATAGATACTTTTGCTCAGTATTTACTGAAGAGAAGGTAGGGCAGGGCCCACAGCTCAGCATCATGGACACAGGGGAGGAGGTGAGCACTACTCCTTCACAAAGAAAGGGTCCTACAAGAGCTTGCTAAGCTCAGGGTGGATAAGGCAATGGGACCTGATGGCATACATCCCAGGGTACTTAAGGAGCTAAAGGAGGAACTAGCAGAGCCATTAGCAGAATTGTTTAGTGAGTCTCTGAGCACAGGAGAGGTCCCAGAAGACTGGAGAAGGGCTCATGTGATCCCGCTCCACAAGAGTGGTAGCAGGGAGGCGGGGAACTACAGACCAGTCAGTCTTACCTCAGTAGTGGGCAAGATTATGGAGGCACTCCTTAAGGAAAGGATAGTGCAACACCTGGAATCCATAGGGGCACAGGATCCAAGACAGCATGGGTTTACAAAAGGAAGGTCCTGTCAAACTAATCTCATAGATTTCTTTGACTGGGTAACCAGAGTGGTGGACCAAGGGGAGCAGTTGATGTCGCCTACCTTGACTTCAGCAAAGCTTTTGACACTGTTCCACATAGAAGATTGATAAATAAGCTAGGTAGGCTCGGGGTGGTCAGAAGTTGGTCAACTGGGTGGCAAACTGGTTGACTGGCAGAAAACAGAGAGTGGTGGTAAATGGTATACAGTCAGAAGAGATGCAAGTCACAAGTGGTACTCAGGATCAGTCCTGGGGCCAGTCCTATTCAACATCTTCATTAGTGACCTCGCAGATGGACTAGAGGGTAAGGCTTGTCTGTTTGCAGATGACACCAAGATCTGCAACAGAGTAGATGATCCAGATGGGGTGGGCAGAATGAGAAGAGATCTGGATAAACTAGCAAAATGGTCAGAAGAGTGGCAACTGGGATTTAATGCAAAGAAGTGCAAAATCATGCACATAGGGAAGAGAAACCCTGAAGCCACTTATAGGCTGGGAGGGGAGTTGCTAGCAGTCACAAAGGAAGAAAGAGACTTGGGCATCATCATCACTGATGACCTAAAATCATCAAAGCAGACCTCTAAAGCAGTAGGTAAGGCTGAGGGGTGTTAGGGTGTATTTAGTAGAGGTATCACAAGTCGTCAAGGAGGTAATAATCCTCTGTACAAGACATTGGTTAGGCCCCATCTGGAGTAGTGCAGTATTGGAGGCCACACCTTCACAAGGACATTAACCAAATTGAGGCAGTCCAGAGAAGGGCAACCAAAATGGTGCAGGGACTGCATCAGAAGACATATGAGGACAGATTAACGGAGCTCAATATGTATACCCTTGAGCAAAGGAGGGAGAGAGGTGATATGATCGAGACATTTAAACACCTTAAGGGCATAAACAAGGTGAAAGAGTCTAACATGTTTAAATATAAGAAAATTGCAGGACAAGAGGACACAGCATGAGATTAGAGGGAGGCCGATTAAGGGGAATGTGAGGAAATCTTTTCACAGAAAGGGTGGTAGATGCATGGAATAGCTACCACAAGAAGTGGTGGCTATGAATACAGTGCAGGGCTTCAAACAGGCATGGGATAGGCATAAGGGAGCAATACAAATGACTATGAATAGATAGGTCACTGACAGAGCAAAGGCCGATGGCACATTTATAAGGTAGAAAAAGAAATGGGCAGACTGGATGGGCCTTGCGGTCCTTATCTGCCGTCAACTTCTATGTTTCTATGTTTCTATGTAGATGACAAAGGCCAGAAGCACGGACTGTGAAGGATGGATAAGAGACACAAGGTGCCTGACATGTATGACCAATATCTCCAGAGTGGCCAGTAACTTCTGAGAGGGGATCCAACACCAATATGAATAAAAGAGGGCAGCCCTGATGGATGCCCTGCTGTAGGAGGAACAGAGATGAGATAGTATGATTTGTTAGTCGGGTTGTGATAAAGATCCGAATCCAGGAGACAAAATAGGGGCCAAAGCCATAAAGATCCAAAACATTATGCAAATACCCCCACTAACAGAATCAAAAGCTTTCCAAAAGTCCACCACAAGTACAGCCATAGGCAAAGAGGTAGGTTGGGTCCAAAATGTTAAGTTTAAAAGTTTGTGCAAATGATCTGCTCTCAATTTACCCTTTAGAAATCCCACCTGGGAGGGATGGACCAAAATGGGGAGAACCTTTTCAAAACATGCAGCTAGGGCCTTGGCCAGTATTTTCACATTCGAGAGAGAAGGAAGATTAGGCTATAATTAGCACAATTGAGTGGGTCTTCTGACCTTTTAGGGGGGAGAGTCATTATAGCTTTACTGAGAGTGGGAGGAAGCTGCCTGTCATGAAAGGCCTCTTGAAAATCAGCCAAAAGGGGAGGGATAATAATATCCAGCATGAGTTGATATAAATTAGTGGATATACCATCCCACCCAGAAGCTTTGTTCGTGGCAAGAGAGAGCAAGGCCAAATGAAGCTCAGCCTCCATAAGAGGTGAATCCAGTTCTTTCTGCAGCAGACATTACAGCAACAGAGTGAGAGTTCATTCCAGGAAGGACTGAATATCTGCTAGTGTGGAGAGGGGTGCAGCAGAGGAGTAAAGCTGATGTTAAAACTGCCTCCTAGTGCCATTGATCTCTTGAGAAGATGAAACAATGGCTCCATCCACTGTATGAAGAGTGGTAATTCAAGATGTGGCCTGCTGCTTACATAAGTAGTATGCAAAAGTTTTCTGCTCTTCTCTCCCAACTCCCAGGAGTGTCCTGTGCAGATCAGCTGTCATTCAGCCTTGCATGACAAAAGAGTGTTAAGCTTACATTTAAGGTCCAAGATTTGTGCCTGTAATACACAGTTGGGTGAGGAACTTTGCTTAAAATGTCATTCCAAAAAGGCCAGAGAGCAGGTCAATTCTGCTTTTTCTAGGTTAGCTTGAAAGGGCAGAGCAAGGAGCAACACTAACAGAGCAAGGAGAAACATTAAGGCTTCTTTTGGCTAATCAGAGTTACTGTCTTGTTACTATTTTGTTTTGTGCTTTCAGGTTGTGCTTACAGGTTTTGTTACTGTTTTGTGCTTACAGGCTTTAGTTTACTGCTGTATTTTTCTCTGAAATTGTTTTTGGCAGGGTATATTTTCCATTAAATTGTTAAAGGTTGTGCTTACAGGTTTTGTTACTGTTTTGTGCTTATAGGTTTTACAGTTTACTGCTTTATTTTTCTCTGAAATATTTTTTGCAGGGTGTATTTTCTGTTAAATTGTTGTGCAGGTTGCCTTGCTGAAAGAAATAAAAGCATGCATCAGGGTGGTGGGTCAGAGCTGTAGCTGATTGTTTCTGGAAGGCACGGCTTGGTCCGCCCACCCAACCCCTCACACCACCCACCCCAAGTGTATAATTTCCTTTACACCAGGGGTTCTGACATTACTTCCCCAAAAGGACAAAGGAATACACCTGTCATAACCTTAACTGCCCAGCATGCTATGTAGGGGGTAAAGGCATGCACACGCTTGCACACACTAACAAAAAAGAAAACAAAATTTAAACAGGAAAGGAGAGAGACATGTGGGGAGTGGTGCAATACACTGGCTGTGGGGTGGCAGTCTTCCAGGAGACATTCTGGAGGCTGTGATGCTGCCCTATTTGCAGGCACCTCTCAGGTCTGAGGGGGGAGGAGGTTGCCCATTTCCAGGCTGATCTGATGAGGATTCAGAAAACCTCCTCCCCCACCCAGGGATGACCAGAGCCACTGGTGCTGCCTCAGAGGTTGACAAGAAAGAGGAATAGTTGGACCACGGTAGGCTCAGGGAGGGTGAGGGTGGTGGAACTGAGGCATAACCCTCCAGTTGTACCTCTCCACAATTCATACACCACTCTGGCAGAGCATGGTTCTTCTATGGAGGCACTCACAGTGGAGACCTAGGTGGATGCTGAGAACTGCCACAAAGGAGACCCACAGGAGGGTGGCACTGGACTACACAGGGGAAGAAAACAGCTGCTGGTGGGGGACTCAGTTTTTAAGGTGTAGAACTGGGGGAGGGAGGGGAGAGGGAGGTAAGGTGCCTGCCCAGTGCCATGGCTTGGAGGGACTGGAAGTGAGTCCTCAGGATCTCTGGAGCAGCTGCATGGGAGAGGGAGCTGGACATTATTGTCCACCTAGAGACAAGTGACCTGCCTGGGAATGGGATCAGAGCAGTGCTGGAGGAGTTTGTGGAGTTGGGGAGGGACATTAGACAAATAGCACACATGGTAACCTTCTCAGCAGTGCTGCCTGTCTATGGCTTTAGTGAGACTAGGGTACTCCACACCATGGGATTCAATGAATGATTAAAAAACTGGTGTGGAGCTCAGGGTTTTGGTTTCAATTGGGACTGGCTGTCCACCTGGAGGGATACAGGCCTATACTGGTGTGATGGTCTGCATCTGTCTGGAAGAGGAAGTAGGATCCTAGGTGATAGGTTTAAATGCTTCATTGGCAAGCATTTAAACTAGCCATGGGGGGAGGCATTGAAAAGGAGCATGGAAATCCCTCTCTCCCACAAAACAGGGTAGTTAGTGAGGTAAACTGAGGTAGAGGAGTCAATAGGAAGCAAGGCAGGAGTAAATGGAGAAAAAGGCAAAGGCAGTAAGGACAGGGATGGGGCTAAAAGGGGTAAGACCATCAAAAAATGGAGGGCGATGAGTACCAATGCCCATAGTCTGGGTAACAAGCTCCCTGAACAAGTGGCTTTGATGGAAGAGGGATGGCTGGATGTTGTAACAATCACAGAAACATGGCACACAGAGAACCATAACTGGGATGTCAACATGCTAGGGTACACAATCTACAGGAAGGACAGGGAGGGTAAAAGAGGAGTAGTAGCTCTCTATATCAGGGAAGGGATCACAGCAATGGAACTAAAGGGTAAACAGGGAGAAGAGGAGGCACTATGGGTCACCCTGGAGACAGGTAATGGCTCCACAATCTGCAGTGGGTTGTATACAGACCCCATCTCAGAGGGAGGAAATGGACAAGGAAATGATAGAAGGCATCCTTAGAATGGCAGAAAAAGTGGAGATATTGTTGATGGCGGACCTGAATATGCCAGATGTTAACTGGAGCACCATTGCTGCAGCCACATCCAAGAGCAGGGTCATTCTCGAAGCCCTACAGGAGGCATACCTCAGACAGCTAGTATTGGTACCCACTCAGGAGGTAGCAATCTTAGACCTGGTACTCTCAAATGGGGATGGAGAGAGGATCTCAGATTTAAAAGTAGGTAGCCATCTGGGAACAAGCAACCATCAAACTGTGTGGTTCACGATAAACACAGCTGTAGAGTCAAGCCATACAAAAATGAGGATATTGAACTTTTGGAGGGCTGATTTTGTCAACATGGGACAGCACCTCAGAAGAGCACTAGCAAGCAGGCAAGAAGGAGGGGTGGAAGAACAATGGGGAAAAATCAAAATTGTCATCACAGAGGCAACAAGCCTTTGTTTGAAGAAAATAAACAAAACAAAATGTAGGAAAAAAAACACTATGGTTCTCAAAAGAGATGGGGGGGAAGGTTAGGGAGAAAAATATAGCATTTAGGAAGTATAAGGAAACACAAGAGGAGCAGGACAGATAACTGCACCAGTTAAAGTAGAAGGAAAGGGGAAGACAGTCAAAATAGCAAAGGCCCAAATTGAGGAGAAGATAGCCAACTCAGTTAAGAAGGGGGATAAAACCTTTTACAGGTACATTAGGGAGCATAGAAAGACCAAGGGAGGGATAGTGTGGCTTAATAAAGGGAAAGTTTGTGGGCAGAGGGTGACAGTGAAAAGGCAGGGATACTGAATGAATACTTCTGCTTAGTATTCACAAAAGAAGAGGAGGGGGAAGTACCTAAACCAATCAGTAGAAGCACTCTGGATGGCGGGAGGGGGTGATGCCAATCCATTCACAGTAGAAATGGTCCTGAAAGAGCTCCTGAGACTGAAGGTGGACAAAGCAATGGGGCCTGATGGGATTCACCCAAGAATTCTAAAAGAATGAAGGAGAGAACTAGTGACACCACTGACTACCCTTTTTAACAAATCATGGAAGGATGGTGTGGTACCTGAGGACTGGAGGAGGGCAGATGTGATTCCCCTTCACAAAAGTGGGAGCAAGGCCAAGGTAGGAAACTACAGACCTGTTAGTTTGACCTCAGTTGTAGGGAAAATGATGGAATCACATCTGAAAGAAAGAATTGTTGAGTACCTAGAGGCCAGTGGGGCACAGGACCCAAGGCAATATGGATTCACAGAGGGAAGGCCATGTCAGATGAATCTAATAGATTTCTTTGACTGGGTTACCAAAGTAGTAGACCAGGGAGGGACTGTGCATATGGACTACCTTGGCTTTAACGATGCATTTGACACAGTCCCATGCAAAAAAGATTAATAAACAAGTTAGCCAGCCTGTAAGTGGGTCCCGGGGTGGTAACCTGGGTTACAAATTGGCTGGACAACTGGACACAGAGGGTAATAGTAAACAGACTTCACTCTGAAGAAGGGGGGGTACTAGCGAGGTACTACAGGGTTCACTACTGAGACTGGTCCTCTTTAGTGTCTTTATAGTTGACATTGTGGAGGGACTGGAAGGAAAAGTATTCCTCTTTGCAGACGATGCAAAGATCTGCAACAGGATTGATACACAAAGTGGGGATGTAAAGGATGATAAGGGAATTGGCAAGGTTGGAGGAATGGTCTTGCAACTTAGATTCAATGCAAAGAAGTGCAAAGTATTGCACCTGGAAAAACCCGAGAGAGGAGTACACAATGGGGGGAGGTATTAACAACAACAAAAATGGAAAGGGACCTGGGGTAGTCATATCAGATGACCTAAAGATAGGCAAGCAATGTGAGAAGACAGTAAGAAGGACTGGGGGGATACTGGGATGCATAGGGAGAGGCATCACCAGTAGAAAACAGGAAGTTGTTATCCCGCTGTACAGACAGTTGGCAAGACCCCATCTGGAGTACTGCATGCAGTTCTGGAGACCCCATCTCTGCAAGGACATAGACAGGATGGAGGTAGTCCAGAGGAGGGCAACTAAAATGGTGTAGGGTCTGAACCACAAGCCATACGAAGAGAGCGACTAAATGAGCTTAATATGTATACCCTCAAGGAAAGGAGGGGGGCATGATAGAAACTTTCAAGAACCTCAAGTGAATCAACAAAGTTCAAGAGGGTAGCATCTTTCAGAAAAAGAGATGTGCAAGAACAAGGGGGCACAATTTGAAAATAGAGGGGGGATGGCTCAGGGGCAACGTGAGGAAGTATTTTTTCACAGAGAGGGTGGTGGATGCATGGAACAGCCTTCCTGATGAGGTCATGGGGGTCAAAACACTGGGGGAATTTGAGAATGCATGGGACAGACATAAGGCAATTCTAGTGGGGGGTAGGAAGTAGGCTGTTGGTTAACTAGGATCTCCAGCCTATCCAATAGGTAGGGAAATGGGCAGACTGGGTGGGCCAAGCGGTCTGTATCTGCCATCAAAGTCTATGTTTTCTGTGTTCCTAATTTGGAGATCTCTGCGTCCCACTTCTTCAGCTTATGGGTAGAATAAGCTATAATATGGCTCAGCAAGTAAGCCTTAATTGCATCCCAGGTAACTCCTCACTCGACATCCTTGATGCAGTTAACCTCAGAGCAAAATTGAGCTTCTTCTTGTATCCAGTCACAAAAAATAGGATTGCACAAGAGCATAGGGTTACACCTCCAGCGAGTCGAGAAGGGTTCAGAATTAGGCGGGTGAAAGCAGAGGGCTACCAGAGCATGGTCTGAGATTATAATAGGTTCACAAGAGGAGTCAGTGAAGGTAGGGCTATGGAAGTCACTGACCAGCCATGGGTCTAGATAGCTAGAGGAGTCATGGACATTAAATAAAAGGAAAAGTCTCTATCAGTGGGGTGGGCAAGCCACCATATGTTTACCAAAAAACATTCTGCCATAAGGTCCAGTATCATGGCTCGTGATTTAGGACAAGAGTCAGACGAGAGATTGGACCTATCCTAAAAAAGGATCTACAGTGAGATTAAAGTCCCCACACAGCAAGATGGGGGAAATGGGAATCAGTCTGCATATCTACCAAAGCTTGGCATAAATCAGGGATTTATTTAACTCTAAAAATTGATTAGCGTTTTGCTCATAAAAGTGCTAAATCTTTGTGAAAATGCATAGCTCTTGCCTCATTGTGTTTAACAAACACAGCACTTCTAGAAAATCTATATAAATACTTTCTGTACAGTTAGTATAGTCCCAAGAAAAAAACTGCTAATCAATTATTTAAAACCCTGTAAATGGTGAAAAAAATCAGGGTCTCCAATTGTAGGGACATAGAGAGAGTCTAACAGCAAGAACCCACCTGGATGGTGAACTTTAACATGGATCCACCTGCCATTATCATCCACTACACTTTGTATGATTCTCCAGGGCAGGGCGAGTTGAAACAAGATCATAGTGCCTCTAGAGTTACTGGATGTAAAACTATGTGCCAATTGACCCACCCAACCTTTGTGCAGCCATGGAGAAATCCAACCTACACCCTTAGCAATTTCAGATATTGCAACACCTTTGTTCATTTAATAGGGTGGTTAAGGTCCTTCACATTCCAGGAGAGCATATGCACTGGCAAACCAGTCCCCAAAGAAGCCATATTATAAGGAGCACCAAAAAACTCCAAGGAAAACACAGAAGTAAGAAGGTAAGAACAGAACAAGCCTCAAAATTCTTCCTAGTAGGCAACACAAAGTATTCCAAAATAACTGTACAATATTAGGAAATCAGAAAAATTCCCCAGTGCAGCAAGACAAGGAGGACTAAATAACCTAAGCTATTAGAAAGCCAGCTAAAATCAGCTTAACTGTAATTATCACAAAAGCAAGACAAATGTAGCAGAAAAAAACAGCCAAAAAATACAATAACTAGAGGTGGTAATAAAAACAGGTAAACCAAAACCAGGAACCAGTAGAACTAATAAATGCAAAGTGTACAAAGAGCAAACCAACAGTAAGAGAATAAGGTGACAGCATTGAAAAGGGTCACCAGGGTTATCTGCTGGAAGAAGGTACCAGAACCTCCACGCCCTGCAAATAGGGGCACCAAATGGGGATGTAGGTCACCAACTACCTGAGCCACTCCAGCCAGGTAGCAGTGAAAGCTAACAAAGGGAGTGAAAGCCCCACCTACAGTATGAGCAAAAGAAAAGAACAGAAAAGGAAAAAGAAAAAAAAGGGTACAGAGCAGGCAGACTACCCCTCTGTGTGGACAGTCTCTTGGGAGATGTAAAGGCCCACCAAAAAATGAAAAAGTACAGAGCAGAGCAGGGAAAGGATCCATGAATAGGCATGAGAAAACAAATCAGGCAAAGTGTGATGGAAAAACAGACCAGAGATACAGGAAAAACCAAAATGGAAGAGAAAAACCAAAGAGAACAAAAGAAAAAATTACTCACCTTAGTAATGTTGTTTCTTCTAATGGAGTCTTGCTATATTATAGACATTAGCAGTTTGATCCAGCTCTAGAACTGCCCCGGAGTGAAATGGTTAAAACCATTCCAAAATAGAATTTTGGCACAAGAGCAGCTCTATCTGTGTCATTTCAAACTTGAACTGTCAGATCTTTACGAGCCAAATTCACTAAGGTCTGTGTGGAAGCTGTAACCCACACTAGCCAAATGGCTACCTAAATAATAACAACCATTGATGGTCCCAACACCCAAGACTCAAGTCAGGGACCAGAAATACTAACACCATTCTAATAATATGAAAATGGAACATAAGTATAATAAAACACACACGCGTACACATACACACCCCAAAGTCCCAAAGGGACAACTTGCTAACAGGACATAAGTAGTGCCCACACTACTAAGTTGCCCGCACCCCACCAAGTAGAGGTTCTGAGAGGGCAGGTTGGGGAGGTCTATAATAGCAAGACTCATTGAAGAAACAACATTACTAAGGTGAGTAATTTTTCTTCAAACAACATGAAGTCTTGCTATATTATAGACATTAGCAGAATACACAGCAGTACCTCCATGGAGGAGGGCAGAACCTACTTAGAATAGGCTCTGAAGAACAGCTGTGCCAAACCGAGCATCTCTCCTGGCCTGGACATCCAGGGAGTAATGCTTGTAAAAGTGTGTACCGCTTTCCAAGTAGCAGCCTGGCAAATCTCTAATAAAGGATATCTCTGGCAGCAGCTAGAGACGCAGCTGCACCTCTGGTAGAATGAGTCCTCAAACTGGGGGCTCTGCCCACTTTCTGATAACAAAATTGGATACAAGAGACAATCCACCTGGCTATTGATCTCTTAGTGGCAGGTTTGCCTTTCCCAACTTCACCATAGGTAAGGAAAAGTTGGAGGGATTCGAACCTGTGACCTTTGGTACGCTCTATATAACTAAGAGCTCTCTTAACATCCAGGCTGTGCAATCTCCTCTCACCCGAAGAGGAGTGATCAGTGAAAAATACTGGAAGGGAGATAGATTGATTAAGATGGAAATCTGAAACCACCTTAGGCAAAAACTTCCTATTAGTCCTAAGGACTACCTTATCCCTGTGGAAAGAAATAAAGTCAGTCTCCACTGACAAGGCTTGCAATTCACTTATGCGTCTGGCAGAAGTGATAGCCACTAGAAAAACAGTTTTCCAAGTTAGGTACTTAAGCTCTGCAGAAGACAGAGGTTCAAAAGGGGGTTGCATTAACTGGGCAATGCAAACATTAAGGTCCCAAGCAGGGGCCGTTCCCGAAAGGGAGGATTAGTATGGAGTAATCCCTTAAAAAACTTGGAAAACACAGGATGAGAGGAAAGAGGGATGACTTTCCTGCTTGACACAAAAGCAGACACAGCTGCCAAATGAACTCTCAGGGTAGCTGGTCTGAGACCCAAGGAATTAAGATGTACCATGTAATCTAACAAAATGGGCACTACAGATTCTGGGAAATATTTTCCCAGCACACCAAATGGAAAACCTTTTCCATTTAGAACTATAAGTAGCCCTAGTGGAAGGCTTTCTGAAGCCTTTAGGATCTCAAGAACACCCTGGAGAGGTGTAAATCAGCAAATCTCTAACTCCTCAAGAGCCAGGCCTTGAGGTTGAGTGATTGAGGTCCGGATACCAAACCCTTCCCTGGGCACAAGTCAACAGATTGTGATTCCTGGGAGGCACAGGGAAGATGGACTGTCAGAGACAGAAGGAGGGGTACCAGGGCTGCCTGGCCTAATCGGGGCAATCAGAATCACCCTGCAAGGCTGAGATCTGATTGACTAGTACTTTGAATAGGAGAGGAAAGGGGGAAAGCATAGAGGAACTTCCCTCCCAATCCAGAAGAAGGGCATCCAGGGAACTGAGCCCAGCACTGGAGGCCTGCAACAGAACAGAGGAAGTTTGTGATTGTCTGGGGCTGCAAAAGATCTATCTGAGGGATGCCCCACCTGGCAAAACTATCCCCAGCACTTGAGGATCCAGGGACCATTCGTGATGGCCCTGGGAAATCCTGCTGAGGGCATCCACTAGGACATTGTCCTTCCCGGAAGATGAACTGCTATGAGGGAAGTGTTCAGGAATAGGCCAGAGACCACAACTTCATTGCCTTGGGCACAAGGCCGAAGACCGAGTGCCCTCCTGTTTGTTGATGTACCACATTGTTGTGGTGTTGTCTGTTCTGACTTGTATCACCTTGTCGTGGACAGATGCAGAAAAGCTTGAAGAGCTAAAAAGACAGCTCTGAGTTCCAGCAAATTGATGTGGAGCGAGATTCCTGGGGACCAAACTCCCTGAGTGGAAAGGTCGCCCATGTGGGCTCCCCAACCCAGAAGGGAAGCATCTGTAGTGAGAGTCAAGTCGTGAGAAGGGGAAATGAAGGGGACCCCGCCTAATTGCTCTGATCCTGCCACCACTGGAGAGCTAGGATCAAGGTTCAGTCACTGGGACCAACTTGGAAAGGGGTCTCTTCTCTGAGACCAAAAGTTTCTCAAGTGAAACTGAATGTCTCTCATCTGAAATCTGGCTCCTGCACAACAGCTGTGGATGCAGCCATGTGCCCAGGAGCTGCAGAAAGTGTCTTGCTGGTCGAGAGACCTGCAGAGTGAAGGAAGAGGCCAGAGCCACTAAATTCCTTACCCTTTCTGGGGAAGAAAGGCCTGGCTAGCTTTGTGTCCAATTCTGCCCCTATAAAGGTGAGTACCTGGGCTGGTTCCAGAACCGACTTTGGTAGGTTTAGCTGAAAACCCAGGGAGGTGAGAAGCTGCTGGGTAACCTGCAGGTGAGATTTTACCTGTTCTGGGGACTGACCTACAATGAGCCAGTCATCTAGATAGGGAAAAACAGCAATCCTCTGCCTCCTTAAGTGGGCCACTGCCACTGCTAGACACTTTGTGAATACCCTTGGAGCAGAGGTAAGGCCGAAGGGCATTGCTCTGAACTGGTAATGACCTGAGGGCAGTTCGAATCTGAGGTACTTTCGATGGGATCTTCTGATTAGGACATGGAAATAGGCATCCTTGAGGTCCAGGGAGGCTAGCCAGTCCCCTGGCCTTAGGGAAGGTAAAATCATTGCCAGAGTTACCATTTTGAACTTTGGTTTCAAAAGATGCTTGTTCAGATATCTGAGATCTAAAAATGGCCATTCTCCTGTCTTTTTGGGTAAGGAAGTATCTGAATACAGACCCCTGCCCTGATGCAGGGAGGAACCCTTCTACTGCTCTGAGAGCTAACAGGATGAGACCTCTGTTTCCAGAATGAGGGTCTCTGAAGCACTTGCAGGTAGAAAAGTCTGCTTCTCAACTTGGGAAACTTTTTGAAGCTGAGAACCAGACCCTGGCTTACTACTTCCAGAACCCACTTGTCTGAGGTTAAAGAAGCCCAATTCTGACTGAAGTAAGCCAGCCTGCCCCCCACTGGTACAGGAGAATGGCCCTGGGCACCCCATCAGGGTGCCTGTTTTGCAGGAGCTTTAGGCTGGGGGGTGGGAGCAGGCCTGCCCACCCCTCGTCTGCCCCTGCCTCTGAAGAAGCCACTCTGAGCATAGGCAGAGGAGGCCTGAGTCTGGTAGAAAGGCCTGTGAAAAGGTCTACCCCTACCCCTGGGGGCATGCCTTTGAGGAGTGGCTTGCAGCTCCTTAGCCTGGGCACTCTTGTAAGTAGTCCCATATTCATCCATCTTCTTCATGTAATTCTCTGTCTGCTCTCCAAACAGAGAATTTCCCACCACAGGAAAATCCATAGCCTTAGTCTGGGTATCCTGTGACAAACTAGTGCACCTGGAGCCAGGCCAACTCATTAAAAGCTACAGATGTGGCCATGACCCTAGAGAAAACATCATTAACATCCACAGCAGCATGAAACTGAACCTTAGAGGCTTCAATGCCATCAGCAGCCACCTGTTCTAGTTCACTAGCCAGCTGGCCATGGGCCTGCTTGGCCAATTGCATAACAGTATCCCATCTAGATTTCTGATACCTAGCTACATAAGCCATATAATTTGCTTGCCTGAGTCCCAGAGAGGCTGCATATACTGTTTTTTGCCATGGCATCAATCTTCCTGGAATCCTTGTCAGGAGGATGTGAAGCCAAGGGAATATTAGCTTTATCACAGGCAGCAGCCTGAACTACCTAACATGACTGCATTGCTGAGAAAGGAATTCTGTATTAGGGCCTGACAATGTATACTTTCTGTCCATCTTTTATCTACAGGAGGCACAGAATTAGGAGCTTTTAAAATTTTAATTGTTTGTTTCTAAAAGACTTATGTAAAGGAATAGACAATCTCCTAGACTCTGGAATATCCATCATTTCTACAAAATCAGGCTCCTCTTGCTCATCCACAGCCTCTTCTAAAGGAAGCTGGAGGGTTTCAGCAACTTTTTATAAAACATAAAATGAGATGGGGACTCAGACAGCATAGGGGAGATTCTAAAGGTCTGTCTGGGGAGATGTCCGTTCAATGGGCACACCCAGACCTTCCCAGCCACATTCATACTGTTCATAATCCTCTCCCTCTGGTTCATAAAATTCCTCAATATCATAATCCTGAACCACTGGGACCAGATGAACCGACCTTTACCAGATAGTGGTGGTCTGGACGGACCCTGAGACAGTGACTGGACAATTTGTATGGCTTTTGTTATCTCTGCAGCAGTTGGAGAAGGAATTTTGGACTCCAGACCTGCTGATTTACTTGTTTTCTTTACTGGAATTGGTTCCTCAGAACCAGCTTTTCTTTGCCTGAGGAAGTCTGGCCCTGGTCAGAGGGCACTCCCTCTGGTTCGGCTGGCACTGAACCGGGCTACAGCCATCGGTCAGCGGACTTTTGGCCTCTGTTCCCTGAGCCTGCCCAATCTTTTTCCAGGGTGGCTGCAGGAAAATTCTCACATATCTGGCAGTCTGACTGGAGGTGGTCAAACCCCAGACAACAAACACATGTGGTGTGTGGGTCAGCCTTGGCAAAGACTTCCCCACAAACATCACAGTGTTGAAACCCAGTGGGCCCGGTTTTTCTTTTGGGTTTCTCAGACATAATGCCAGCCTAACCAAAAACTTGCCCTTTTAACGGCAGTGCCAGGCAAGACACCCTTATCGGTTCCTAACCGTGTCACGGGTATTGGAAAAAAACGTAATAAATCCGTTTTTTTTAGAACCGATAAGAACCGGGAACCGCACTCTAAAATAGTAACTTTTAGTTTTAAATGAGTTTTAAACCCACTGATCGGTTCAAAACCGAACCGATAACTTACAAGTTCCACACAGACAAAACCTTCATTTACTTACGGTTACCACAGATAGAGCTTGAACTGAACGGTTTTGTGGTTAAAATAAAACTATTCTCGGTTAAATCCAACCGAGAAAACACTTTTTAAACCGAGAAATGAACCGAGCAGAAGGAGAAATCTCCGGAGCGACTGTTCACTGAGGCAGAGTAAAGAATCTGACAGTTCAAGTTTGAAATGACACAGATAGAGCTGCTCTCATGCCAAAATTCTATTTTGGAATGGTTTTAACCATTTCACTCCGGGGCAGTTCTAGAGCTGGATCAAACTGCTAATGTCTATAATATAGCAAGACTTCATGTTGTTTGAATAGGCTGCAGAGCAGGGCAAAAATGCCCCATGCAAAGTAGCAACCATAAACTATGCACCAGTAGGCTGCAATGAAACAAATATCACAGAGATTCAATGTTCAAGGCAACATAAGTTGCTAAGTCCCCACCTGGTCTTCCATATATAAAGTTGTTAGTGGCACCTAACATCCAACATTGGTAACCTTCTATAAATCCTTTACTTAAGTCTTGTATCCAGGTATCTTTTGTAACATGATAATATTAAATGTTTCAAGAAAGCCAAGTGTGTCTACTTCTTGAAATTTCCTTTTAGCCCTGTCACATTCCAGACCAGGATAACTAGATAGGTTGATTATTTCACAGCCTACACAATGCTTTGTAGGGGGAAGATGATCTGTGTCTTAAAGAAATGTCTGATTATAAAACACTATATCTATTTTGAACTTTTAAAGAATTGACTTTAGAGAAGTCCACTAAATCACTATCACCTATTTGTAATATTTGATCTTGGTCCCTGTCAGTCTCTGAATCTTCTTCCCCCTGTCGCACCTGGAAACAAGCTTCTGTTCATGGTGCTTTTCCTGGTTATCAGCTTTTAAATAAATAAATAATACTGTTATTAATCCTTGCTCCCTTTTGCAACCTTCCCATGACTACCTTAAAATTTTCTTGCAAATTTATATTATTGAGGATCAAAGTGATTGAACCGTCTCAACAGGATGCATATAATAAGTTATTCTGTTTTGAAATAATGGAAGAAATGGTTCTGTTTTAATATGTTTCTTCTCTTTTTCTAAAATTACTTTACCCTTATGGCCATTTTCATAATTGGCCCCTTGCTTCATCTTGGTCAAAATATAAAAGTTTGTAATAGTGGCACAATGAAATTGATGGGTAAATGAAAATTCTTGTCTTATTAATGTCTTGAACAACCCCTAACAATTTTCTCCTTGCCTTTTTATTTTGGGTAACTGCATAAACCCATCCTTTACTCTTTCCAACCTTGTGTTTGTATACTGATTCAATACTACTTGGCCTAGTTCCTTTAAGAATCCAGTGCTTATGAATGAAAAGTTACAGACTTTTTTCTCTGAAGTAGAGACTTGTTTATACAAATCTTATACTGTGGCTATATTTTATAATAAACCCACTATTTGGTTCAATAATGACTGTAGAGACCAATAAAGACAGCTAAGGAAGGTCCTTAGGAGAGCCAGAAGAAATGCTGACTCAGTTAGTGCTTCTAAATTGAAAGATGCAAAAAGAAATTATAGGGCCTTTTTAAAACAAAACAAAAATCTTATCATGAACGTTTATGGAAGAAGATAACAGTTACAGACAAAAATTATACTAAGGCCTTTTGGTTATTGGTTGCTAAGGGCTGTAAAAGCTATAGTAGCGACCTGGTTTACCAAACTGACGTGAGAATATGGACTGCTCATTATACTAAAATACTGTATGATTCAAATATGGCCACTTCCTGAGAAATATTTGCAATAAATGACTCAGAATATATGCATATAACTAAACAAGAAGTAGTGAAAGCTATATCTTCCCTAAAAAGAAATAAAACTAGCCGGCCCAGTGGCACTAAGGGTTGAGGCACTGGATGACACACCTCGCTCCACGCCCACGACCCAGGTTCAGGAACAAGCCCAAGCCATCGGGGGTCAGCAGGGGAAGGAAAGGACTGAGCATCTGAGGATAGCTCTCCTCTCCTCTCCCGGGAGGGAGGGAGGGAGGGTACCTGCTCGACGCCTGACTGACCTCTGGCGAAAGCCAGAGGCATAGCAGGCACATGAGCGTACAGAGAAGGTTGGGAGTGGTGGACATCAGTGGAGATGCCTTGATGTCAGGGCGTAGGCCACTCCCCTAGAATGCTGGAAAAAGATTATGCAGTGCTCCTGGTAGACAGAGCACCAGGCTTCGATCTCCAATGCCCCTTCCTGACCTGGTACCAGCATCCCAACGAGACCAAGAAGGACTTCGGGGGATGTCCCTACCCCATACCCGCCTGGGGGCTACAGCCATGGCTACATGGGGATGGACTGCACTAGGCTCCAGGTAAGAGGGTGGAGACTACAAGGCCCTAGGTGTCTCCTGAAGAGTGGTAAGCGCTACAGGGTAGGGGGGAGTATTTATTTATTTATTTAGCTTTTGTTGACCGGGTAAGTGCACTAGGCAAATCCTGCCTATTTTCAGGCACGACCCGGGGAAGGGGGATACAGATGAATGCCAACTGACCTTGAACCAGACTAAGCTGTTGGTGGTATTTTTTAGTGAATGAGGAAATTTGGCCAGGACACCGGAAATTGCCCTACCTTTTCGATAAGTGCCATGGGATCTTTAACATCCACCTGAACTACCACCAATCCAGGCAGATGGGACCTCGGTTTAATGTCTCATCTGAAAGACGGCACCTCAGAAGTGCAGCACCCCTCTCATGCTGCATTACAGTGTCAGTACTTGGATATTAACCCAGGTGCCAGATGTGGGAACTTAACCCACAGCCCTCTGATCTCCCGGCCTCAGAGGCGAGTGTGCTACCTACTGAGCCACTGACACTGCGAGTATAAAGAGTAAGTTAACAAAAAAAGAAATAATTAAAGCTCTGGGCCTAGATAGGATCCCGAGGGAAGTTTTTTTATGCTCTATAGAAAGCTGGGCAGGCTCTTTAGTGTCCTTCTTCAGCCATTGTATGCTTAAGAAGAATATATCTCACTCTTGGTCTGGTTCAATAACTGTTCCGATTTACAAAAAGGGCCCAAAAGAAGAACCATCTATGTACAGACCGATCAGTCTTTTAGATATCTTGGGTAAAATTTATGCCAAAATCTTACTTGGGAGACTTCTTTTGGAACTTGAAGTCCTTGGCGGACTGGCCTGTGCTCAGGCCAGTTTCTGCAAAAATCACTCTACCATAGGTAACTGTTATATACTCTCCCACCTGATTAAAAAATATGTTAAAATTAGAAAACAGAAATTATACCAGACATTCATTGATTACAGCTAGGCATTTGACACCATCAACAGAACCACTTTATGGGATAAAATGCTTTTTAGTGGCTTTTCTCCTGCATTGGTAAATAGTATAATGAATTTATACTCAAATATTTGGGCCCAAATTCAAGCAGGCCATACTGTCTCTGAAAGCATTAAGACTAATTAGTGGGTCAGGCATGGCTGTATTTTAGCCCCTCTTTTATTCTTCATTTGTCCCTGGATACCCACCCAGGAATGATTGAGACCACTTTTACACAGTCAAATCTTTATACAATGGACATAACAGTCCCATTTCTTCCAAGGACCTAGCAGTCCTGTCTTCCCCCTCATGGTTCTCCTCCAGCTTGTCTTTGTCTTCCTCCTCCTCTCTTTTCAGGGTCCAGACACCAGTATCTGGCCCCACCCTTCAAATCACCAACACAGGTACCACACCTACCTGGACCAATCTCCCCTGCTAGGTGGGGGCACAGGGATCCACCCACCTGCTCTATATCCCTCCCCTCCTCTCCCCCATTACTTCCATGCCTGGGTTCCTTTGTCCCCAGCCAGCAGTACCTGTCCCCCTTCCCCTACCTGCCCCCCTTTCCCCTTGCTCCCCAGGTGACCCCTTCCATTGACCCATCTCCCGCTTGCACTGGAAGATGGGGCTCCCCCCTTGTGGGTCAACCCCTTCGTCCTTTCTTATTAATATCACCTACCAACTCCTTGAACAGCCAGAGGAACAGGCCCATATTGAATTTGGTCAGGTGGACCCCATCCAACCTGTAGACCGCCTCATGTTCAAACGATATATCCCTATGCAGGATGTGCATCCCTCCCATTACTATTACTGCCCTGGCCACCTTTCTGTTTAGCCACTTCCTAGCCACCTCTATTGCCTTTGGCCCTTTTTCTCCCCCTCCATACCCTCCTAGATGTGACTTCTGACCAACCTATGATTACTTGTAGCCACCAACTCCTCACCTACTCCAAATCCCTCAGGATGTCCTTCAGCAAGGACTCCCCATGGCACTGATCCCAAATCGTTCCCCCCAGGTGGATAATAATTCCATCTGGTGCTGCCCAGTGCACCCGCAGCTCCTCTAGCAGGGTTAGCAGCTGCACCTGCCTCATGCCTCTCAGGCCCTTCTACCGCACCTTGGTGTGTTCTGCTCCCGGGTGCAGCTGCGTCCCCTGTCTTGTGGTGGCTGCAAACCTCTCTGCCCAACCGATGAACGAGTGTCCCACAATCCACACCTGTCTCTTCATGCCTACTGTGGGGAGAGAAATGGGGGACATTTGTTAGTAGTTGTCAAGCCCATACATATCTCTTATAACATTGATGTCCACCCTCTGGACCTCCCTTTCCCCTTTCCCCTTTCCCATCTGCAGCCACCTCTGATGCCGCCCCGATCCCGAACAAGTGTAGTGCAAACTCATCCAGGTTCTCCCCCATGAATACCACAGCCTTCTTTAGCACCACCCCCACCTGGAAACCTGTAACTGGATCCCCATTTCCATGTACAAACCAGGCCCCAGGCCCCCAGCCATGCCTCGCGCTACACTCCCACATGGCCTGGAACACACAAACACCCTCACCCCCTTGCCTATGGATCACTACTGTGCAGCCCTTTCCCTGCTGGTCTGTTTTAGACCTCTGCAGCCCTATGACCACCCTCCCATCCTCCAGTCTCACGTTCTCCCTCTGGAGACCCTCTGCCACCACCTGTTTTCTAGGGGCCACCATCTCACTTACCCTAAAAGTCCCTTTTGCCATGACCGTAAATATAGCGTGGAGCAGGCAGGCCTCACTTGCTGATGTACAAACATGTGACAATGCTCCCACTAACCTCGTAAGGAGAGGCCCCATGATGAGTCTTCTCCAATCCCGACTTGTGCCCCGCCCTCTCTGCCATCCCAGTGCCATCCTCTTGATGATGTGGCTGCCCATGATGTCTTCCCATCCTCTGTCCTGACACATCCAGCTGATCCCTGTGAGCTGGACCCCCATGGTGGAGGGTGCCACATCCTCTTCCCATTTTGACACCATGTACCGTATTTTTTTTTTTTTTTTAGTTGTTTAACCAGGTGGAGCACACTAAGCTGAAAGCTTTTTTACAGGAGCGACCTGGGAGCACAAGGAGGTTAAGTGACTTGCTCAGGGTCACACAGTATGCAAGTGGAAGCTGTGGGATTCAAACCCAGGTCTGGTCTGCTGGATGTCACCAAATTTGCAGCTCAGAGCCTTAGACCACTGCGCTATACTGCCTCTAACTGCCTATGACTTGCTCCTCCCTCACTGTGTCACCCATATCCCAACCCTGCCAGGACCTGAATGCCTGGAAACTGGCCCACGCCCCCTCGTAAGCCTTCAGGGTGTTGGCTGCCCAGGACCCTATGTATAGTGCCCTGGCTCTCAGCCTCCAATCTCCCACATCCACACTGGTACCCTGGTCTGAGTAGGTGCTGCCTCTGGGGCCAGCTCCCGAAATCGTTCCATCTGAAACCGAGAGAGACTGTCAGCCACTTCGTTCCGTGTGCCCACGATGTGCTGCACCCTCAAAGACAGGTTCACCTGCAACCCCAGCAATACCATGCATCTTAGGACCCGCCCCACAGATTCTGTCTGCCCGCTCTGCCTGTTGATCACTTCAACCACACTCTTGTTGCACCAGAATATTATCCTGCTCCACCCCATGCAAGCTCCCCATGTTTCCAGAGCCACCCAAATGGGGAATATTTCAAGGAAAGTGATGTCCTTTGTCAACCCCTTCTCCTTCCAGCTGTCTGGCCATGCCTCCGACATCCATGCCCCCTTAAAATAGGTGCCCAGACCATAGCCACCAGTTGCATCCGTGTATAACTCCATGTCGCTGTTGGAGGCCCATTCATCCTGCCAAAAAGTTACCCCATTGCAAGACTCCAGGAATTTTTCCCACACCTGAAGATCCTCCTTTATGCCCCTGTTTATGTCCACCCAGTGATGCGGCTACTTTGACTTACTTGTGACCCTTCCAAATCTCCTCGTGAAAGCTCTGCCTGGGCTTATGGCTTTGCAGGCAAAATTAAGGTGCCCCAGTAGTTGCTGTACCTGTACCAGCGGCACCCTCCTCCTCCTCCCCCCCCCACAAGTGCAAGCAGCCCCCTCAGTCTCTCTACCTTATCACCCGGTAAACAGATGCACTCTCCCTCCACATCCAGCTCAATCCCCAGGAACTCTAACTTGTGGGCCAGTCCCTCTATTTTTTTCTGTTGCCAGGGGGATTCCTATCTTGTCACACATGTCTTGGAAGTCACCCAGTATTGCCTGCGTCTCCTCCCTGCTGGCTCCTATCAACAGGAAATCATCCAGATAGTGAACCACTCTCTTACACCCGTACCGTGACCCGAAAACCCACTGCACCCATAAGCTAAAAGTTTCAAAAGTGGCACATGCCACTGAGAAACCCATGGGCTTTGCCTTGTCGAAGTACAGTACCCCATTGAATTGGAAACCTAGGAGGTCCCAGTCCGCAGGGTCAACTTGCAGCAACCAGAAAGAGGACTCTATGTCCATCTTAGCCAACCATGCCTCCCCCTTCCCGTTGCCCTTACTATTTCTGCCACCTGATCTAGGGAGGCATGACACTGCACTCAGACTATCCGGTATCCCTTCATTCACTGACTCACCATCGGGGTATGACAGGTGGTGTATGAGCCTGAACTCCCCCTCCTGTTTCTTAGGTACCACCTCCAGTGGGGACACCCTGAAATGGTCGCAAGGGGGTTACCGCATCAAACCTTCTACCCTGCCTGCTCTGATTTCCTTTAGGATCTTCCTTCTTACTATGTCTTCCTTCCCTTTTACTGAAGACAAATTCTTTGCCTTCGTCGCCACCCGCTTCCCCTCGAAACCCAGCGGAAAACCGCTCCTAAACCCCAGCCTTAATAAACCTGCTCCTGCCTTGTCTGGATAGCCTGCCATCCAGGCTTCCACCACCCCCAATTTTACAGAGGTGTGGCCAAGTGCGTACCCCCACCTCCCCTCCTTGTCCCCTTTTAGCTCTATCCGTAGGAGGTTGTCTGCTCTCCCCCGCCCGTGGCCCCCCCGCCCGTGGCCCCCCCAACCCTTGGTGGGTCCCTCCCTGCCTGTTACGAAAAGGCTGCTCCAGAGGCTGCCCCCCAGCCTGACTAACTCTCTCTACCCCTTGCCGACACTCTGTCACCAGGTGTGCCCTCCCACACCATGAGCATACATGCTTAAATTTGCAACTAGGCCATGAGCAGGATTCCCTGATGAATGCCCAGCAGGTCTTTGTTGCCCGGATGGGTGAAACCCACCTCGACTGTTCTACCCCCTCACCTGCTGCTGGGTCTGACAGTATCCGCACCCACAATTCCACATGGGTGCAGTCCCATCTTAGGTCTCCCTACGCTACCATCCTCCTCCTCCAGAAAGCCTCATCATATTTAACCATCCGAAACCCAGCTTTGCCTTGTACGCATCCCTAATGATAGCCATGTACGTCAACAATGGAATCACCAGGTCTGGCTGCTTCTCCAGTAACAAGGCACTGTAAATCAGGAAACCCACTTGCCATGTGTCAATATTCTTCCCTTTCCACCTAGCTTCTTCAGCTTTGTGCCCCACCACCGCCAGCGCTACTGCCATCTCTGACTTGCCCACCGACTCACGCTGCTCATATCTTTTGGCTGTCTATTTGTCTACCAAACCGAATATATCCACATATTCGCCCTTCCAAATTTTTTCCTTAATGGAGGCCAGCACGTGGTCACCCAGCATGAAACCGGGAGGCCCTTCATATGACTTCTTATCTCCAGCCCCCTTGCCCATCCCTCCCTTGCCCTTCTTGCCCTTTTCTTTGATGGACAGCAGGGCTCATTCCATCTTTGAAACCCCTTCCTCCCCCATACTCCCCTATCAAGCCCTCTATATATTCTTTTAAGTCTGATTCATTACTCATATCTAATTCCTTACCCCACCGGCTGGGGTCCCGACTGATAGATGGTGCCGTGGGTTGGGTGTCCTCTTCTGCTGCTTGTTTCTCATCCCGGCTCCCTCCCTTTCCTAGGTCTCCTTCTGCTTACTGTAGGATTCTTCTTCCGCCTCCCTCTTCTCCACTGCTTCAACCAATTCCGTCATCTGTTTCATCAACTTCGCTGCATCAGCCAACATGACAGCACTGGATGTGGTGGGTCTTCTGAGTGGCATCCTATCTGCCAAACTACAACTGTACAAGAATGGACAACATCATACCACAACAAAACCTTGGTCATTATCATTTCTCCAGTGCCCTTCTGCTCGCCCCTTCAATCCTCCTTGCCCCAGGCCCCGTCCCCTAGGTGGACAATGTCTTCATGCTCCTGTCCAAGTTAGGTCGCTGCTCTGCTGTCCCTGCATTTGCATTTCACCCCCTTAAATAGCTGCCATGCTCCTCCCCCCCGAAATTACCTCTGAGTTACCCCCATGTTTCATTCACTTCCTCAGGGTATGTGGGGTGGGCCTGTAGCTCCCCCCCCTTACATAACATTTGCTTGGCATGAGGTCTGCCCGCCTAGCCCCTCTGGCCCCTGCACCGCAGCTGGGTATGGCCCACCACCTGTAAATATCCCTTCCAATGCATTCCCTGTGTCATGTGACACGCAACCACCCCTGACTACCTACATCTTTCCATCCCTTTTTTTCTTTTTTTTTTTGCACCTTGGCCCCTCGCTCTTCTGAGCACAAAGCCCATATCTCCTAGCACCCTCGCAATGCCTATGGAGTCCATTCATCATTAGTGCCCCTTCTCATCCCTGTGCTTCCTCATCTGAGGCTCTTACAACCTTTCGCCCTTTCATTTAGCTATTTTTTTTTAAGTGTTTCCTGTCATAGGAACAGAACCTAGCACCATTGGTACAAGAACCAGTTATCAAGCCAGCTGTGCAACAACCCGTTCCCCCGTGTCAGGCTCAGCGTGGACTGACTGTCCCCAAGCCTTGCTAATGGGCTGAAACAGCCTTCCTCCTCTCCACGTGCTTAGGTCACACCAAACTTCGCTACCCATGCCATTGCGGCCCCTGGAGAAAACTTCCTCCTTGCTGCTGTTCACCCCTCCACTGCCACATGGTCAACGCCATGCTACGGCCTGTATAGCACCCCCCCCGGTCTCGGGTGAGGCGTCCGCTTTGAGGAGCACATACCTCCATTGTAGACTCGTAAATCCCCACCAGTAAAAACCACGCCCTCCCCTGTCCCCACATCCTGCTAGTGCATCAATACGCCAGCCCTGTTCTCCCTTCCACCAACCAGTGGTCAATCTCCCCTCTGCACGCTGCTCGTGCTATGGCCTGTCACCCCCATACCCACTGAATCGATTTTGTTTACAAAACTTGATAACATGCAAAATTCTGTACGACAACAACGCATCTAGCACATCTGAATGCCTACTGAGCCAATATTGTAAATAACCCTACCAAATGCATTCTTACAGTAAAATGATCCCCCATAAGCATTCCCCCAATGAATTATACCTTGTCCCTACCTGCCTGTGTTTGCCAGCCCAGCCTGTGCCCTGACTGCTGGTGTTTCCCAGTCTAAACAGCTGATGCGGGCTGCGGCCTGCCGTCCCCTACCATGCTGGTGTCTCCCAGCCATGCTGTTTTTACCCTGGGCTACCCAAACCACTTGGCAAGCCGTCTAAATGGTAGCACTTCTCCTGGTTCAAAACCTTTTGTGCTTCAAGCAGCACACCACCAGCCTCAGGCGACCAGTCTCACAACTTGCGAGTGCCGCGTGTCCCACACCTGCTTTCCCTGCATGGCCTCCCGTGCATCTAAAAAACACCATGGCATCTGCTTACCAAATCATCTCTGCCTCACAACTGTGAAATACAGCTTCATATCGATTTTTATCATCAACATGCTCACAACAGTACTTTAGATTAATTAGGCCTTAAACCTGTCATCCTTACCTACACTTCCAACGAATGTGCTGTAGAAAAGAATCTTACAGCAGAAAAAAGGGTCTCTATCCAGGATTACATGGCTTGATATACCCCTGTCCTAGCCCTCCCCTGGCCCTTCTGGCCCCTCCCCTTGGTCAATAGCCTTACTATATGTGGTCTTTCAGTGATTCGATGTTATGACTTTTTGATGTGGAACTTTATTGTATTGTGACATGGAACTTCATTGAAAATGAGCTTTGCTCAATTGAATGTATCCTTTTATTCGTTTATGAATAAAAAATTATTTACTACTACTAATAGCCAATGAGCACCCCCTCCCCTTCCCCAATGTCATCATGACATACCTATGTCCCCCCTCCTTCCTGTAGCCCCTCCCCCTGTTCCCCCCAGCCTTCATCCTGGCTGAGTCCCAGGACAACTTGGCCTACCTTTTAGGGGCAAGCCTAATTGTCTAGTCAATCCACTTAAAGAATTGCAGGCCACTGACTTGGTACAAATTTTTGCACCTTGCTCACTTATGCTGGTTACCTGGTCCTCTGCTCTTTAACAGTCTCTGGTCTTCAAAAAAATGCTTGATTTCCTTGCAAAAACTTCAGAATCCCTGTTTCTTAGAATTAATCTGGAGAAATCAAAAATCTTAATTATTGGAGCCAGGAAGATTAAGTATTCCTGGTATCTAAATAATAACAAGCTTGACACAGTTAATAAATACACGTATTTGGGTATTATTTATACCAATAAAGGCTCATGGAAATCTCATTTTGAGTATACTATCTCTAAAACTGAAAAAACTGTGGGTGCTTTGGGGAAAAGTAATTACTTATATGGGAGGATTTCTGTTAGACCCCTATTTTACGTGCTACAGGCAAAATATAATGCATAATCACTATATGGAGCAGAGATCTGGGGGTTGAGGCAAATTGATCAACTGAGAATTCTGCATTAAGGTTACTAAGGACCACATTAGGTTGTACAAAGTCTACACCAGCATATTTTTTGAGAGCTGAACTGAGGATAGCTAGATTACAAGCAAAGGCAGATCCTAGAATAATTAACTAATGGATCAGGATACTGAGTCTTCTAGATAATAGATGGACAAAACAATGCTATCTAAAAAAAGAATCTTGGAGAACAAGAGAGTTAAACATTACTGGCTGGTTCCAGCATTTTAATAGACTGCTTGATAAATATTGTCTATCTTTTCTCATGGAGTACAGACGGGACGGTATCAACATAAGTACTCAATGCAAACCCTACATAAGAAATAGAGTAATTCAATATTAAAGAGACATTGATCTTGCATACATAGGGGTTTCAAAGTGTGCAAAATGGTATGCTAATAATGACAATTGACATGGATTAAGACATTACTTAGATGTCCTAGAGATAGAGGATAATGTATGGTCCTCTATCGGTAACCAGTCTGTTAACCATCGAGAGGTTGCCAGGGTGACCGTGTAAACCTCGAGAGCAAAGCTCGAGAGGTTTATGTCACCATGGCAACCTCGAGATGGTTAACAGTAACTGGTTGCTGATAGAAGGACCATACATTGTTTTTTATAGTGTATGGTCCCAAGAAAAAGGGAAAACAGTTCCTTACTTTTCTAAATGGAGCCATCGCCGCAGGTGTTCAGTCCTTCCCTTACTGCTGCACGCATCCATCAGTTCCTGAGTGTAAAAAAAGGCGCACACATGCGCAGACCGATCCCTGTTGTTAACCTATCGATGTGACATAGCATCGATAGGTTAACAACATTACCACGTCACATCGATGGTATAACAACCTTAGGAAATGATGATTTCCTAATGTTAACAGTGTTCTACCATACATTTTAAACCCATTATGCATAAAAACTACACACGATTCAGACTGGAACTGTTTAAATCTAAGATTACAGATGCCTTGTATAAAAAAATCCCAGGACATCAGTAATTTCTTGTGTAATTGCAACTCAAATGAAAGAGAAGATCTTACTCATGTTTTACTGACGTGCCAATGATATGATAAAATTATGACCATTTGGTTAAAAACCAATTATTGACTCTAAAATTACATCTACTGATGCTGAATTAATTACTGTTATCCTTACAACTGATGATTCATTGATCATCTGTGCTGTCGGGAAATATTTAACGCTGTCTAGAATAATAAGGAAGAAAAGATTCAGTACAACTTAGACCTATATGAATTGTAATGCAGCCTACTAAAAGAATCCTTGTATCCAGAAAGCAAACCTGTGACATATAATGAACTGCTGGATTTTATAGTGTTTTATGTATTGATGATTTTTTGTTTTATGAATGTATTTGTATTTGTATGTTTAGTAGTTTGTCTGTAAATTGTTGTTTTGTGACAATCATTTTTTAAAGATTGAACAAATAAAAGAATGAACGAATCAATATCATATGAACATATGATCATGCCAGCAGATTTAGGCAATATGATCTATCATGTCTGCTTGAACTCAGCTCACAGCTGAAAGCAGACCAATTAAATTTGTTTCCCAACACCCACTTGGAAAGATTGTAAATTTGAATTTGTAATGTAGTATGATTTTCATAGTTCAGTTTGGGCAATCCTTTTACAAATAATGTTGGAAGATAGATGCCAGACTCTGTAAGTTGCTCTTTAACTTCTGCTTCCATATCTTGTGAGCTTATGAAAATTTCCTGCATTATGTCAATTTTATCAGAGTTAGGGCCAGATATTCAAAACTTTGCCCCGGGGCTAAATTAGTACTGCCTGGCGGGCAAACTTAGCCCAGAGCACAAAGCAAGCTATATTCAAAAGACAATAGCCTGGTGCTAATCCTGCTGAATATAGCAGTCTAAGCAAGCCGGGCAAACTGGTCTGGGAGTGCAGGGCAAAAATAGCCCGGGAATAAGACAGCACTGAATACAGCAACAGGGAAGTACAAACTGCAACTGCAGCTCATTAGACTCTGTAGCAAGCCAGTGCTGCAGGTGGAGAACATTGTGTGTGACTGCACAGAGATGTCTCACATCTACTGCAAACACACCTCTCAACCTCCTGCCTCATAAATCAGGGACAAGGCTTAAAACAATCAGGGACAAAGGTTTAAAATCAGGGACACACCTTAAGAATTGATGATATCCACTCAGAAAGCTGGTAGAATAAGTGGTGTAGTGTAAAATGCATTTTCTAAGGAAGAACATGTCTCTAACATTAATGTCTGACATTATTGCATGCTTACAACCCCCACTGTTTTGTCATGGAAACACAATGTTTAGGAGGGACAGAGTAAAACACTGAGGTAAAATCAGGGACATTTGAAAATCAGAGACAATTGAGAGGTATGACTGCACACAACAATGTAAGCCACACACTGCAGAACTGTGCTCTGCTGAAGTGAGGTTTGCCCGGGGCTTACCTGATTGCACAGTGGTAACACATTAGCCTGGTGCAAACTGGTTAGCCCGGGGCAAACGGGAGCTATACTGAAAGCTCCCATGCAAATGAGCCTTCTTAGGTAATCCGTGGGCAAACAGGTACATTTGCATCTCATTAAGTGCTGCTTAGCATACATTACCATGCAGTTTGCCCAGTGCTACTGCATGGAACACAAAACTCACCCTTTTGGTCAGAATGGAAGTGCAGGCTGGATGCTACAGGCCAAGGCATGTCCACAGCATCCCCTGTTGGTTGGAATAGAAGCACAAGCTGGAAGCAGCAGGAACTGTGTGCTGGCAGGTACAAGCAGTGCATACAACATACCTATGCAGCACTGCAAGTAGTACATAATGATCTACATATATATATATATATATATATATTTTATACATACATATATAGAGAGACATATATGTAGATCTGTAGTGATCTATAACTATAGATAGATACAGAGACACATGAATATATATATATATATAGCTATAGACACACACTACCAGTGGCCATACATGCCCTGGATGATGCCCCACCCCACACCAACAGCAGGTGTGGGTGGAACACAAGTATGCATGGGGCAGGCATAAGGCAAACTGGCTGGGGGTTGGGGGATGTCAGCTGTAGGATCACTGGGCTGTGCAGTACAGCCATCCAGTATAGAGGGACCTGGGCAGACAGGCTGGGCCAGGCAGCCCTTCTCAGCCATCATGGTCCCTGTTCCCACGTATGTTGGTTCCACTCCCTGGTAGTCCAGTGATCCCCCACCCCCCCAGCACATATCCCGACCCCCATTTTAAATAAAAATTAATTCATTTCCCTAGTAGTCTAGTAGTCCCCCCACCCCAAGCACGGCTCCTGACCCCTGTAGATATTAAAATAAATGTATTTTTCATGGTAGTCTAGTGGTCCCCCACCACACACATGGCTCCCGACCCCGTAGATATTAAAATAAATGCATTTCCCTGGTAGTCTAGTGGTCCCCCACCCCCGCATGACTCCTGAACCCCATAGATATTAAAATAAATGTATTTTCCTGGTAATCTAGTGGTCCCCCACCCCAAGCACAGCTCCGATGTCTGTAGACATTACAATAGATATAATTTCCCTGGTAGTCTAGTAGTCCCCCCACCCCAGGCATGGCTCCCGACCCCGTAGATATTAAATTAAATGTATTTTCCCTGGAAGTGTAGTGGTCCCCACACTCCAAGCACAGCTCCGTCCCTCATTGAAAATCAAATATATATATTTTCCCTAGTAGTCTAGTGGTTCCCCCAACTGGCGGTGATGCCCCGCTCATCTAATCAGACTCAAAGAAGCGGGCCGACAGCTCAGCCCTCTTCTCATCATCACGGCCAGCCGCTGACTGGAAAATGAGCGCCACTTGGCACAGTCAGCGCCATCTGTGGGCCTCAGCGTGTGGCCGGCCGTGGTGGTGAGAGGAGGGCTGAGCCGGTCACCAGCTCTGTTCTTGGAGTCTGATTAGGATGAGCAGGGGCATCACTGGCATGTGGGGGGAACCACTAGACTACCAGGGAAAATATATATACTTGATTTTCAAGGAGGGACAGGAGCCATGCTTGGGGGTGGGTGGACCACTAGACTACCAGGGAAATTATATTTAATTTAATGTTTATGGGCATCGGGAGCCATGCTTGGGGGTGGAGGGACCACTAGACTACAAGGGAAATTATATTTAATTTAATGTCTACAGGCATCGGGAGCCATGCTTGGGGTGGGGGGACCACTAGACTACCTGGGAAATTATATTTAATTTAATGTCTATGGGTGTGGTGGGTGAACCACTAGACTACCAGGGAAATTATATTTAATTTCTACGGGGGTCGGGAGTCATGCTTGGGGGTGGGAGGACCACTAGACTACCAGGGTATCATATTTTACTTTACAGACAATGGGGGTTTGGGATTCGTGTGTGTGTGTGGGGGGGGGGCACCGCTGCATTACTGTCAGCTTTTCCTTGGCAGTATTTAGCGTAGTGCTACCGGTTGCACTAATGCCTGTAGCAGGGTGCTATACTTTTGAATATGCCAGTGCGCTGGCATTCAGGGGCCCCTCCCCACAGTTCCTCCCCTGCATACATTATTATTTAGCATTGGTGCTAACACCTAGCACCAGTGCTAAATGTCCTTCTGAATATTGCAGTTGGACGCAAATTCGGTGCTAATCCAGTGCAACGGATTTGCGCCCGGTATTCCGCTTTGAATATCTGGCCCACAGTCTGTTAGTTTTTTTATATAAGACATAAGATTTTTTGTTCCCTAGTTTTGCATTCATTTTTTATCTTTTATTTTATCTTAAAATGGATTTTCATTCCCTAGCTTTACATCCTTTTTTGATCTTTTATTGCGTCTGAAAATGGGTATTATTTTCATCTTTCCCTGGTATTGGAGGTTCACGCACACAAAGAATATATTCTTGCTTATCTTTCAGATTTGTTTTTGTTTTAGTCTGTTGCTTATTTCTAGATAAATCAGTTTGTGCGCCTGTTTAACACCTGTTGGTACCCAGTTAGGTCCGTCTTTTTTAAGGAAACAATTTCTCTTAATTCCTTTTTTCAAAATTTCTCTGTTATAGACGTATAGGATCCCTATTTTTTTTTTTGTTGTTGTTGTTGTTTTTTTTCTTTTTTGGGGGGCAGATTTTTCTTCCTGAATAATATGGGAGTTATCCTGATTAGCAGATGATTAATTAACTTCATTGAACGAGGCTTCCAGACTTTCCTTTAACAACAAGGCACTGCTTAAAAGATTATAAATTGAAGGAGAGCTCCCAGCCAGTTGAATAACTCCTTTCTCCTGCATATGAGGCACTCTTATTCCATGAAAAGCACCTCACATGCAGATGCCCTGGAAATGGGCATGTTCTGGGAACAGTTTTTTTTTTTTTAATTATATTATTGATCACTCTCAATCAATAATATATTAATATGTCCCCCATTGTCACTCGTTCCTGTATTAGAGTGGTATCACTTGCCTTCAGTTTGAGACAGAACAGCTCAGCTTTGCTTCGCTGTACTCGATCCAGCTGAAGGTGCATGAAAGCACTCTTATACAGCAATGAGTGGCTCCAGCGGACATATTAATGTACAGTAATTATTTCCATTGTGAGCTGATTATTTGTAACCAGTTCTTTTTTAATATCTTAAAGGCCCTCCAAAATACTTGAGTTAGTTTCATAATCAAGTGGGACTTCGTTAGCCACTTTTTCATTCTTATTTCTGACAGAATGTACATCAGAATAATTCCACAAATGTGCAATATCAGGGGGAATTGAGAAGATGGCTACAGTTTTACTTTATTAACATAAGAAGTTAGAAACACTTCAAAATCTTCCAAAAAACTACATTTGTTCTTGATTTTCACCTAAACAACTTGAGACAATATAATCAGTTCCCTCCTTTTGTTCAAATTGGTATGTATTAATAGGAGTACTAAATGCTTACATCTGGGACTTCTCATTAGGTTGAATAACCTGTGTATGAACTATAATCTTAATCAACTGCTTGTTTTGTAACCCAGATCTATTGAAAGGAAGGCCAGGTAATAATGCAGTTTTAGATTTAACCCAATCAGAGTTACCATCTTCAAGCAATTTTAGTTTATTCAGAACAGGATTAGCTGACAACTCTAAATTAAAGTTTTTACTAGGAGAAGTAACTAAAATAATTAGGGTTGGTCCTTGTGTTCTCAGAATTTCTCTTTTACCCACAAGATCTATTTTATTTCCTGGAACCAATATGTAGCTAGTAATCTGGGTTTTATATGTTCCTGTCTATTTCTCCTTGGTTCTTCTCAATAATTTGTCATTCTTTAAAGTACTGGACCCTGCTTCCAGTTCCTTTCTTTGTCTTGTTTCCATTTTATAAACACAGGAACAACACTTGAGAATCTTAAAACAATAATTCCTCTGAAGATTCTATAAAAAGGAAATTATAACCACAAACAAATCATAAATAAATGAAATAAGTAGGTTCAATACTCCAAAATTAAATAAAATATTATTCAAAAACACAATAGTCCCATATACTGTAAGTATCAAATAACAAAATAGGCTGTGAGGCCCACAATAACAAATAAATAATTCCACAGTATTTTTATCTTATACAGGGAAATAATTGTCCATCAGCAGATTTCAAAAAGCAGTCTCCAGAGTTTAGACTATCTGGCTATTTGGCTGGGGCAGTAAGGCTCCCTTTTCCCTTTTCCATTCCACTGTGGAATATATCCCTGTCTTCTTCCTGTTCAGGCACAATGAAACAGGACATCCAACCTGTATTGGAGCCTTCAGAAAAATGTTGAGACAACGTTAAGTCCAGGGGAAGAAGCAGAAGGAACTATTTAAAAAATGTAAAGTTAAGATTAAAAGTAGTCATAGTTATAAATTTCCTTGACTACAAATCATGATTGCTAGATATTCATCAAAGATGACAAACTGCTAACCAAGCAAGTAAATACATCAAAAAGGATTTTAAAAACCTATAATAAATGAAAACATGCTGGTAGCAGAATAGGAAAAATGGACTATGTATACTGCACTATAAATTTTTAGCAAAAGTTGCATCTAAACAAAGAAGCAAAAGGCTAGAGGCTTAATTTTCTTAAAACAGAAAGAAAGGGAGCTCACAACAAAATGCTGCATAGAGAAAGGTGTTATCCACTAACTGCCATCTACTTCACAAAGCTTCCAATAACTCTGAGAGAAACTCTGAATTGTGAGGCTTCAGAGAGTCTCCAGTGAGAAATGGCATCTGTAACTGTGAACATCAGCACTTGCCCATTAAAAAGAAGTGGTCACGTGACTGCTAGATGCGAAGATTTTAAAAATCCAATATCATAAAATTTTTTTTTTAAATGCAGCACAACACGAGCTAATGTATACAGTATGATATATAGAGAGGTAGTTACAAAAAAGTTGATCATTACTGCAGTATTTATCACCAACAGTGGAAGAAAATACCACCAATTTTCCGCTACCATGGAAAAAATCTCAGTGTTATTCAATGTTTTTTTTTTACCATGGTAAATCCACAATATTTTTTACCGTGGCTGATGATAAATACCATGATAATGGTCAATTTTTTTCTAATTATCATTGTATATGAACATAGAAATAATGAAAGGTGTTTCAGATATAAACAAAAGAGTAATTGGCACAACGCTGAGTGTAAGCCTTGGCCAAATGAACAGTTGTGTGTTATTAGCTAAGAATGAAAAAAGGTGCTCCAAACGCTACATAAAGGCTTTAGCTTTAAATGTGCAAAATTTACTTAAAGCAGCCAACAGCAAAAACATATAAACATAAAACTAACTAATTAAGCATATCAGGAGTTGGCAGTGAGGTAAATTAGAGTGCCACTAGACACATGCTACCACACTGACTCATGACACTTTAGCTCTGAAGGATATTTTTTCTGGTTTTCCATTGTAAGCTAGTGTTATATGTTTAAAATGAACATTGAGCTCTTTAAAATTTGCAGTCTTTGCTGTCTTTGGTGTGTTCAGTGCTACTCCAAAGCTGCTTGGTACTCTTCTTTCAAAGTGATTGACATTCACAGGGCTTCCTGCACCTCCAACTTTCAGGGTAGGCTCTATTACCATCTGGACTCCAAGGCTTCCTCAGTGGGAAGGCAGAATAAAGAGAAGACAAGTACCAGAAATCACAGGCAGCACAAGATGGCCTGGAAAGGATTTATGGAATAATACTTCGAAAAAAAACAGTGAAGCTCTAGGCAATGGTGGCATATCTATTATAAATAGTAAAAAGCACATCCAAATTCCTGCTATTGTCATTCCTCCTTCGACAAAGTGTGCAGCTGCCTTCTCACCCCTCCCACTAATATGGTTTTCTACAGTCCTGCTCTTAACTATTCCCCCTAGAGTGTACCATGGCCAGGGATCAGGGGTGGGTGGCACCACTAGGCACCGGGTAGTATTCTAATTGTAATGTGGCTGGGGATTGGAGGATGAGGGGGATCACTTGGGACTATTGTAATTCTACTGACTTTACAGGGGCTTGGCATTGTGCCCTGGGGGAATGCTGGAAGCAAATGTATTATTTGTTTGTACCATGGCTGGGGATTGGAGGTTGGGGGGGTTGGAACAATGGACACCAGTGAATCATTTGGTTTTACAGAGGAAGGGGATTGGAGACAAGGGAGGGGGGCCTGCTGGACACCAATGTATGTTTGGTTTATAACAGGGCTGGGTATGGGAAGGTTGAGGGACTCCTGGACACCAGGGAGTCATTTGATTTTACAGGTGCCAGGGATCAGGGACACCAATGTATAGTTAGTTTATACAAGGGACAGAGATCAGGGATGGAGGACCACTGGACACCAGGGAATCATTTGATTTACTGTAAGAGGGGAAGTGGATTGAGGCCAGTGGGAGGGAACCACTGAACATCAATATATATTTACACTTGAGCTGGGGCCAGGGATCAGAGGTTGTCAGGGACCACTGGATGGCAGAGAATCATTTTTTTTCTCAGGGGCCAGGGACTGTGGATAGGGGAATGTAGGACACCAATGTATATGCTAATTTTAGCATGGCCAGGGATCAGAGGGTGGGTGGTGACACTGATCACAAAGGAATTTTTTATTTCTCACAGGATGGTGGTCAAAGGAGGGAAGGAGCACTGGCCAAGAGGGAGCAGGTGTGCTCCCCAAACTGCAAATGTAGTTGCTGGATGCAGTGGCTCCACCAGCTGCCACGGTTGCCTGGAGCAGGCCATATTGCACTGCACAATTAGAGATGAGAAGAAACCCAACATACTCTAGGCAACCTAGTGAGGTGTGTTGAAAACCTTCCTGAAATACAGGTAGGCCATGTGAACTGCTCCTTCTAGACTGGACTCCTTGATTACCCAGTCAATGAAATTCATCATATCTGATTGGCATCACATTCACCCTTTGAAATCATGCTGCCTTGGATCCTGGAGTCTGTGGTATTCTAGATATTCCACAATAAATTCATTTGGCCAGTGGATGTCAGGAATGTGCTGGCTCAGTTGTTCCCTTTCCTCAAGTCCTCCTCCTTCTTCACCCCCTTCCAGTCTAGTTTCAATAAATTACATTCCACCCCCTCCTCCCTTCTCTGGCTCACTGACTCCATTCTCTCAGGCATGGATAAGGGCCTTGTCACCTCAGCCATCTTTGTTGACTTGGCCAAAGTCTTTGACACCATAACCCACCCTCTTCTCCTTGGCAAGCTTTAGGCAGTGGTGTTCACTGACTCCAGTACTAGTTGGTTCTGCTCCTGCCTTGGGGATAGAACTCAATCTGTTAGAATTGGTGATTCCCTATCCTCTCCTCTCCCTATCTGTACTGGTGCTCCCCAAGGGTCTAGTCTTGGTCTGATACTTTTTTCAGTCTTCCTGAATGACCTCCCTGCTGCCAGTGACTCTTCATCCAACTACATGTAAGCAGATGATACGGTACTATTTACCACTGGTCCCTCCCTCTCTGATCTGATGACCAGGCTCCAGCTGGATTTTAACAATGCCCAACAGTGGTTTCAGTCTAATCAGTTATCTCTCAATGCCAATAAAATGGTCTTCATGACATTTGGCATCAGACAGAAGCTCACAAAGTGTACTGCTCTCCCTTCCTTCCACAACTTAGATGGAGCCTCAATTGTTGATGTTCCCTCATTTAAGTACCTAGGAATCTGGCTCGACTGTCACCTTGACTTTTCTGGACATGTGGATGCCATCCACAAAAAAAACTTCACCCTAAACTTGGTGCATTATACAGGAACAGAGGTTGCATTCCACTTCCTGCTCGCCAAGCTATTGTCCAGAAAATGATTTTCCCCATTTTAGACTTTGGTGACATTGTCTACAGTGTTGCTCCTTAGTGTACCCTAGCCAAACTGGACCCTGTCTTTCAATCCTTCTACCACTTTGCCTTGGACTGTCCACCCCACACCCATCATTGCTCCCCCTATTCCTTCCTGTCCCTTCCCTCGCTTGAAGTCAGACACCTTACTCACTGCACTCCTTAATATTTTTGGAGGTGAGCCATCCCTGATCCTCACTGTAGCTCTGCCCTGCCCTGCCTACAATCTCCCCATGCCCAAGCTTACCCCCTACAGACACTGTTGGCAAGCTCCCTCCCAATGAACACTGTTGGTAAACCCAGGCATACCCCCTGGGTTGGGGCCCCAGGAGCAGAACCCCCCAATGGACATTGGTGGCATTGGAGATGGAGGCAGAGCAGGGTGTCATGCCCAGGGGGCGGGCCTTTTTCTTTAATGCTGGGCCCCTGGGGGCAGGGATATACAATGACATCCAGCATCCTTCCGGCCCCACCTAAGGTGACTGCGCCAGCTACAGCAGTACCCCCAACCTCTGCCAGTGGTCTGTAAAGCACCAGACACTCTTCCCCTCTCCCTCTGGAGAAGGAGAGCAGACTCCAGAATGCTCGATCCTTCTCCCCCCAGCTTGCCTTCTGACTCCCGAGTCTGTCACTGAACCCAGGATGTCGGCACAGCAAGCTAACACATTGCTGCTGCACCAGTGGGTCAGCACACTCCTTTATCTTTAAATACTGGCTAGGCTCCCTTCCCTCGTACCTTACCTCTCTCCTCTCCACCCCCCACACACCTCTTACACCCTTTGTAAATCTGGCTATCGCTCCCTTGCACTCCCTTCAAGAAAACCATCAGCTGGCCAGGCTGCTTTCTCTTACTCTTCCCCCAAACTATGGAATCCCCTCCCCTTAAACATCCACTCTGTCCCTTCCCAGCAATTACTCTGCTCCCTACTCCATGACTTCTTGACACACAACTGCAATTGCACTGGACTGCTGTCCCTACTCCTCTACTTTCTACTTGCTACTCCCATCCCTTCCCAATCTTCTCTTGGCTTCCCCTTTGGGAGTCTCAGTATGTAACATATCTGGATATTAAATTGCTGCCAGCTCTCCTATGTTTGAAAAAATTAAACTTAGATCCCATTATAAGAAACATGGAGTTGGACTTGCACAGATGGCAACAGCTACTGATGTCACTGTGGGGTCGGATAAATATTATTAAATTGGCCATCTTGCCTTGTCTACTCTACCCCCTAAATATGATAAAAACACCACTTCCCAAAGCTTGGTTTAATAAGATCCACTCAATATGGTCTAAATTCATTTGGCTGGGGAAAACCCCTCACAGAGCTTTGCTTAAACTTTGTAGACTTAGAGAATTAGCAGGGTTGCAACTCCCACACGTGTTTAACTATTACCTTGCTCTTGGTCTCCCCTTCTGCTATCCCCCACTACCCTGGCACCTTGAATCCTGTTCTTCCCTGTAATCCAATAGTTGGTTTTCTCTGCCTCTTCCTTCTTATTGTTACTTTGTACTTTATTTGTTCCTCCTTGATTCCCCCAGGTTTCAATCACCTCTTTAGTCTTGCATAAATTGAAAAAACATTGCACAAAGATTGTACAATTGCTTACATGATTGTAGATTAGTGTTTGTTGCTTAGTCCTTATACATGTCATGTAATTATTGCTTGCTTATAATTGTAATTATTACTTATGATTGTCATACTTTACTCTTCTCTTCCCCTTTCCCCAGGATGCATCTGGAAATGAAGTGTTATCAGCTCAGTATGCCTTTCCTGGTGAAACTTTTGAAATAAATAAACACATAAATGTCACTGTGGCCATCACTGGTGGAATACAAAGCTTACAGGTTCTCAGCAATGCTGACAGTGCTGACCACATTGCAAGATGTCGGTACATGAGCATTGATCACCATCAGTCTCCTCATGGTGTACAACATTCCTGCATATGCAGTATTTCCCTGATGTCTGTGATCTGTCAATGCTGTCCTGTGTTTTCAGGGAGGCACACTGCTTGACATCATAACAAGACTTAACTCAGAAATGTGCTCAACACATCCTGTTACATAGATGGATCAACATATTTTAACCTTGGCACAGCAGTGTTCATTGTACATGTAATGACAGCACAAGTCATATTTCATGTTTCTTCAGTGTGGTTCCATGTTATAACAGTGAAAATTCTTGGATGACTCTCAAAACACTGAGTACACCCTATCAAAAATCAACTCAGCACATAGCAATGAACACAGAAGACCAACTCGGTGCACATTTAAAATAATGTTTAATGCGGGGGGTCTATGCCCCCCACACCCCCATACTTATATAATAATCTCCAAGGGGGGCTGACACTGGAGGAAGGAAGGGAGACTGACAATGGCAATACTTAAAAAAATAACAAAACAAACACCTACTAAAGCAAAACACAGACCATACCTGTATGCTGTCCCAAACCCAGTACCACCAGCACTGCAGATATGTCCCTACCTGCTATACTAGGTGGGTAGCTTGGTGGTGTCACTCTCCATGTCCCCCTTTAGCCCATCTCTCTTCCCCCATCGCTATTCCCAACCCTCGCTGTTCTTCTTGTCCTCCCTTGCTATTCCCTTCCCTCACTATCCATTCTTCATCACTGATCCCAAAAGTGACCAAACTAAAGCACTCATTTCTGAGCCATTCAATTTGGTTTGCTATTATAATGTGCTACCCTTCAATGCAGGTGCAGTTGTGGCAACTGCATGGCTATGCCTACTCCCATAGAGAACAACTGCTGTTGGTACTACTGCACAATTTCTGAAAAATGTAAAACAATGGATGATATTCAATACATTACTGATGTCCAAGGGTTCAAAAACATGTGTCTCAATGAAGATGTTCTTTAATCATGTCTTTATGAATATGTTGAGATTGATGGTCCGGTCAGTGACAGTGAATTGACCAATAAGTGAGTCTTACATTGTCTTTAAATATTTATACTTCATTCATAGCTGTACCATGATTCATCCCTTTCTGCAATGTAGCCTCTTAACAATGATCTACATAGTAGCAATAACATATCTCTTTTTCTGCTGGTGGTACAACTTCACATGCATCCCATCATCCCACTGACAATCCCAACTGCCTTGTTGCAGTGCATAACCATCAGTTATCACTAGTCTTTGTACTCTTGTGTATCATTTCCAACTTATTTGTATTACTAACCAAGCTGTCATAACGTATAACACTCTTCCTGTTTTACCAGGTCCATGGTCGTCTCTCCCCAAACCCCAGAGTACCAGTAAGGACCAAAAAATTACCCTTCTAGCTGCTATTCAATGTCTATTATATAGAGGACCAATATAAGCAGTGATAACTGTGGTACCTTGCTATTCAAGCTCCCTTCCTAGCAGTGCTGTCTGTTTACAACACAAAAAGGGAAAATTCCAGCTCAACAGGTTCAGGATGTAAAGATAAACCACCATCAGGATACTATGAAGCGAGCATTTAATGTTTAAAAATGCAAGTACAAAGACAAAAAATGGAAAGGGACCTAGGAGTAATTATATCAGATGACCTAAAAGTGGGCAAGCAATGTGAGAAGGCAATAAGGAAGGCTGGGGGGATACTGTGATGCATAGGAAGAGGCATCAATAGTAGAAAACAGGAAGTTGTTATCCCTCTGTACAGATAGTTGGTGAGACCCCATCTGGAGTACTGTGTGCAGTTCTGGAGACCCCATCTCCACAAAGACATAGACAGAGTTGAGGCTGTCCAGAGAAGGGCAACCAAAATGGTGCAGGGTCTGCACCAGAAGACATACAAAGAAAGACTAATGGAGCTTAATATGTATACCCTTGAGGAAAGAAGGGAGAGAGGGGACATGATAGAAACTTTCAAGTACCTCAAGGGAATCAACAAAGTCCAAGAGGGTAGCATCTTTCAGAAAAAGAGATGTGCAAGAACAAGTAGGCACAATTTGAAGATAGAGGGGATGGCTCAGAGGTAATGTGAGGAAGTATTTTTTCACAGAGAGGGTTGTGGATGCATGGAACAGCCTCCCTGAGGAGGTCGTGGAGTCATGAACAGTGGGGGAATTCAAGAATGCATGGGACAGATATAAGGCAGTCCTAGTGGGGGGTAGGAGGAAGTAAGCTGTTGGTTAACTAGGATCTGCAGCTTATCTGTTAGGTAGGAAAATGCGCCGACTAGGTGGCCAAGCGGTCCTTATCTGCCGTTAAATTCTATGTTTCTATGTGATAGCACCCCCCCAATAGGTAGGGTAAAACATATTTTCCTACCTATTGGGGGTGCTATCACTTGTTTGTACCTCACATATTTTGTCTTTGTACTTCTATTTTTAAACATTAAATGCTAGCTTCAGAGTATCCTAATGGTGGATTATCTTTGAGTCCTGAACATGTTCAGACAGAATTTTCCTTTTTTGGTGTTTTGGCTGTCTTTGTCTGACTCTGTTCTATTTGTCCTGAGCTGCCCTCGTTCTCTCCTCTGTGTTTACAACCAATGCCTGTCACATATAAATGCCATGACCTTCACCCTCTGATTACTTGGATTACTTGGATTAAAGTGGGTCTTGACCCATTTCATTGTCTGCCACTTCTCAGTGGGGATATCAAGTATTTTGAATATCTAAAAGTATATGTCTAACAGTTTTTTAAAGGTGTCAATTGATGTAGCATTTATCAAATTACTCAGAAGTGAATTCCACAATCTTGCTACTCTTATGGTATTGCAGTTTTGCCTTTTGACAATGTTTACCTTAGGGACCAAGAGCTGCCTATTCTGAGACCTTAGGTTATTTTGCCTATTATTACATTTTAAATTACATTGCTCCACAAGATATGGGTTTTTAAGAATGTTGAACAATAGTAGCAAGTCACCTCTATTTGGTATCCTGTGATAAGGGTGTCCGCTATTGAGCACTTACAAAAAGGGCAACTCAATGGCTGTACCTATTCACAGGGCTGCTGGACAGGGGGGTGAATATGGCTATAGCAACATTCTGTCACTATATGTATATACGTATGGGTGGGAGCGAGCATGCCGTGCAATGGGTGGAAGGGGAGGGAGGGTTTGTGAGGTGCAGCGTGGCAGTGGGTTGCCAAGCTGGCCATGTGGCGTTGTGGGTTCATGGCAGGCTAGGGTTGGGAGGGTACCAGGTTCGATGCTGGGTGAGTTAGTATTTTTGCGCCAGTCCATGAAATTATTTTTTGTTTGGTTTCACCCCCCTGACATGCACCCCCCCTGGAGCTGAGAATCCTTTACTAGGGGTGTGCAAAGGGTGAAAACCTATGTTTTTGGTGCCCTTTTGGTTTGCGCCATGAGTGTACATCGGCAAAATTGATTTATGCCGATGTACATTTACCCTAACGGTGATTGCCTTTCTGCGATTGCCGTTATCACATAGAACCCTTCTTTTTCTGTGGGTCTTGAGGAAGAATAATTTTAAGGACTGCAGTCTAGCCTCATAACATTCATTTTTTAAACTGGGTACTAATTTTGTAATTTTCCTTTGTGTTCTCTCCAAGAATATAATATCTCATTGGTGGATGGGTTCCACATTGGGGATCCATATTCTAAGTGTGGAATAATATAGATTTTATAGAGCATCATTATAATTTGAGCTATTTCTAGTTGTGAAGGATATTTTAATTGAGTAAATTAATATGTTAACGGTTTGGGCTATACGTCTACAGTGCTCAATTTATGATAATTCATTATTAATTATAATTCCCAAATCCTGTTCCTTAACTGAGGAGTTTAGTACACGTCCATCCAATTTGCAAGAATAGTGTCTATTTTTATATCCAAAGTGTAATACAGTGCATTTAGATGCATTGAACTTCATTTTATTGTTTTTTTTTGCCCAATTTTCAATGATATGGAGATCCTTACACAATGTAATGTATTGTTCATAAGTACTTACAATACCACCAATTTTTGTATCAGTGAATTTAGATACGATGCTCAATGTTCCAGACCCCATATCACTAATGTAAATACTAAACAATGCAGGCCCAAGAACAACCCCTAAGGTACGTCACTATTAACAGCACATTCTTGTGAAATTTGTCCATTGACTTTAACTGTTTGAGTGTGATTTGATAACCAATTATGTATCCATCTAATAACCTATTTATTGAATTGTAATGATATAAGTTGTGTTATTAACAGGTCATATGGGACAGTATCAAATGCTTTACCAATATCTAATAGAATGACATCAACAGGGTTTCCGTTATCCAAATCATTACTAACATGGTTATAAAAAGTGACCAGATTTGTAGTACAAGAGAGCCATTTCTTAAATCTGTGTTGGGTATGATCTTCGAGGCAAGATTTTTTATTTCCAGATCAAGCACCTTTTTAATAAGTCTCTCCATTAATTTACAGCACACAGAGGTTAAACATATCGGTCTATAATTGGCTACATTGCTTTTGTTCCTTTTTTTATAAATTGGAATTATCATGGCTTTTTTCCATTCATTGGGGACATGGCTGGTCTCAAGGAATTTGTTTATTAGACATGTTAGAGGAAGTGCTAGAACTTGGGCCAACTCTTTTAAGATCAGTGGGTGGATAGTGTCAGGACCAGGGGACGATTTGGTGTTTAAATTTTGTAGATCTTATAATACGTCCAAAACACACTGAATTTGATAGGTTCATTGTTATCAACATTAATAATTAGAGGAGTTATAGGAGGTTTGGAAAATACTGTCCTCAAATATTTATTAATGCATTCAGCAATCTCTTTGGCATCTGTTATTATTGCTTCATTGTTTTAAAGAGTGATCGAGTTACTTGATGTTTTATTGTTATTATTATTTTTTATGTAGGAGTAAAAGTTTTTGCTATCTTTAGTGTGAGCTAATCTTACTTTCAGTTTAATTTTAGCTTTTTAAATCACATTCTTTAATCTAGTGTGTTCTCTTTTATATTTTATTTTATTTTTGTGGGTACCACTTTTGTTATGCCTTTAGTATGCCTTATTCTTTCTATTTATCTGCTTTTTTATGCCTTTAGTAAGCCATCTTGGTATAACACCCTTGTTGTTATAGTTCTCTCTTACTGGAACATAGTTTTCCTCCACACCCTCTATAATTTGGTGCAACATTTCTCACATTTGGGTAGTATCCA
Organism: Neoceratodus forsteri; assembly: GCA_016271365.2. Classification (NCBI taxonomy): domain Eukaryota; kingdom Metazoa; phylum Chordata; order Ceratodontiformes; family Ceratodontidae; genus Neoceratodus; species Neoceratodus forsteri. The sequence goes on from CM057452.1 coordinate 390,919,416, forward strand.
AGGAATTAAAGGCCTGGCCATAAGCTCGGCAAGATGGGATGTAGATCCGGTGGCTTAGCAATTTTGTAAAAACAGGGCTCTTCTCTAAAATATAAAAGGTAGCTCAGGATCAAAATTTCCTGGGGGTCTGTCTGACATTGCCAGAGACTACAATATCATTGTTTAATTGTTATATTCCCCCAACTAAGAATATGATCAGAGTTAATGTAATATGGGACAATTTAACTAATTCAATTAGAGTTGGCCAGGTGGATTTTCCCATAGCCTACCTTTTATTAGTAGGGGATTTTAATTCTAGAATAGGTTCATTTGATGGGCTATGTGACAATTCTATTATTGGCTACATGTACCCAGATATAGATAGAATTAAAAGGGCCTTAACTGATTTAAGACATAATTATAATGGATATAAATTAATAAAAATAATGAGTGACAATTTAATCTGCCCTTAAATGGAAGAACCCCAGGAGGCAGTTTGGGTTCACCAACTTATTTTTCCAAAAATGGCTGATCCGTTTTCAATCTAATCCTCTGGCAAGGGCCACCAACTTTTTGGGAAGATCTTATGACTTCTAATAGAGTCCAGAGTGATCACTTTCCTGCTATTTTACATAAGAAGATTGTTGGGGAGCATGTGGATTTATCGATTGTAAATACTATTGCAGTCAGATACTTTAGAAAATTGGAGTGGTCACTGACTCTCGAAGAATGTATTATATACCAAATAACCTCCTTTTTAAATTCATGAGACCAAGCCATTCGTGATCCACTCCTGATTTATGGAAAGTTGCCTGAGGCAAAACTATATAAAATCATAACCCTAAAACCAAGGTCTTCAGCTACTTTGGGGTGGTTTGATAAGGACTATAAAGCCCAGAAAAACAGCTGAGGAAAATCTCAAGGAAACGTAAAACAAAAGCTGATAAAGCTAGTGTCATAATACTAAATGAAACAAATAAAAAACTATAGGATCTTTCTAAAAGAAGAAAGGAAGTTATATCATGACCTTCAATGGGGCCGGATGTTAGCTGCTATAGATAACAATAATATAATAGCCAGCATGTCCTTTTTCCCATTGGGAAACTGTGGCATAATTCGCCGTTATAAAGGAGCATTTATAATGGTGAACATGCGCCCGGTTTTCCTTGCACTGCGCAGGCACCCTCACCTCTGACACTCTTCCTCCCAGCCACTGTCCGCCTCAACTTTCCCCCTCTGGACCACTACTCTTAACTGTGGTAAGTGCTGGCAGGCAGAAATGAATCAAAATGAGGGAAATACCCCCAAAATGAAATAAAAAAATAAATAAATAAAAAGCGAGCAACCGACAAACGTAGGGCACATGCCCACAGCTAAGCAGACTGCCGCGGTCACATAACAACGTCTTTTTTTATTTTATATAGTTGCTGTGGGGAAAAAGGACATCCCAGCAATTATATAAAATAAAGTATGGTTCTGGGTGTGTGTAAACTCAAATTTACACACACCCTCGAGGTTAGATGCTATGCATAAACCTCTCGAGCTTCGCTATCAGGGTTTATGTAGCATCAAACCCCTCAGGTGTGTGTAAATTCTCATTACACACCCAGACCTATACTTTATTCTCTATGTTAAAACATTCTGGCTCTTGGTGGCCAAGGGTTGTAAAGGATGGTGTAATGACCGTATTCATCATATTGAGTTGAGAATGTGGTCTGACTACTATAGCAGTATACTGTGCAACCCTAGTTTAGATTATGCCTGGGAAACCATAGATATAAAAGCCATAAAAACTCAACATAGGCCCTTCTCCAAACAGGAAATAATAACAGTTATTTTTAGTTTGAAATGAAATAAGGCACCAGGCCTCTGATAAAATCCCTAGAGAAGTTTATCTCTGCATAGCTGATGGTTGGACAGACCTGCTGGTACTTTTTTTAATGAATGTCTGTGGAACAATTATATTCCAGTCTCCTGGGCTGGCTCAATTATTATACCATTTATAAAAATGGCCCAAGTGAGGATCCCTCAATGTATCATCCTATTGGTCTACTAGACATCCTGGGCAAGATTTTTGAAAAAGTCTTGTTGGAAAAACTTAAGGAAGAAACGAAGGCCCTTGGGGGACTAGCACCAGCCCAAGCGGGTTTTTGGGAACACTTCTCTACCCTTGATAACTGTTTTATACTTTCTCACCTAATAGAAAAGTACATCACAGTCAGAAAACAAAAACATTATCTTGCTTTTATAGACTATAATTCTGCATTTGATACAATCAATAGATCAACCCTTTGGGATACAATGTTAAATCATGGCATTTCCCCAGTTCATGTCAACAGCATCAGCATTTTATCTTCAAATACTTGGGCACAGATAAGAGCAGGAAACACTTTATCAAGTAGCATTAGGACAAACAAAGGCGAATGACAAGGATGTATTTTGGCACTAATGCTATTTTGCATTTATTTGAACAATCTGTTAATTGAATTGCAGGCTCTAAAATCTCATACTCCCAAAACTGAAACAAATATTTGTTCCTTCCTTGCCTACACCGATGATCTAGTATTGTGTTCCCTCACTGTATCGGGCCTGCAGAAAAAAAAAGATCTTTTGACTGCAATCTCTGATTCTTTATCCCTAAAGATAAATCTGGGGAAGACTAATGTTTTGGTTATTGGCACCAGGAAAACAAAGTACCAATGGAAACTTTATGATAGCTTTTTGGAAACTGTTACTAATTATTTGTATCTTGGGATTTTTTATACTAATAATGGCTCCTGGAATTGACATTTCGAACATGTACTTTCTAAAAAAAAAAAATAGGGATCCTGGAAAGATTCAATCATGCCTATGGTTGTTACTCTCTCAGACCCTTTCTTTATGCATTACAAGCAAAATTCAATGCTCAAACCTTTTATGGCATAGAAATCTGGGGATTATGTTCCACCGATCAACTAGAAAAAACAGCCATTAAACTTTTAAGAGGTGTGCTGGGTTGCCAAAAATCTATGCCAGCCTATTTTATTAGAGCAGAATTAGGTTTGACTAGGCTACAAGCCTGGGCTAATACCAGATTCATCAACTACTGAATATGAGTACTGGGTTTACCAAATTACAGATGAGTAAAGCTTTTCCTCTTAGGCAAGGCAAGGCAACATTTATTTAAAAGATGCCCAATCCCAGAGGCTTGGGTGCCGTACAGATAAGTAGACACAAGTTCAGAGGTAGATCAATAAAACACAGAAATATTTATAAACATATAAATAATAACGCTTCATATAAACATTACCCATAAACAATAAACTAAACATCAAATTACCACCAGCTATAATCATATCAGATCTATAAATTAATAACTTATTCTAAAAATGCCTGGGTGAATAGGAGGACCTTAAGGCAGTCCTTGAATACCTCCAAGGTAGGGGCCTCCTTAACCCCAAGAGGCAGTGAATTCCACAGGATGGGGGCGGCGACACTAAAAGCCCTATCACCAGCCAATTTCAACCTCATCCTGGGAATCACTAGGGGTCCCCCACAGGAGGAACGGAGGGGGCCAACTGAGAGATCAGGTACAAGAAGGTCTAACAGATAACCAGGGCCCTGACTGTGTAGGGCCTTAAAGGTGAGAAGACCCACCTTAAAGAGGATCCTCCACCTGGCAGGCAGCCAGTGCAGTTCACACAACACCAGTGTAATGTGGCAAAATTTTAGCTGCCCAGTAGTAACTGGGCAGCTGCATTCTGCACTAGCTGCAGTCTGCGGAGAGATCCTCCCGTGACCCCATGGTAGAGCGCATTACAGTAGTCAAGCCTTGAAGTAACTAAGGCATGCATCAAAGTGGGGAGGCCCAGCAGCGGAACAAAGGGCTTTATCCCAGTGACATTTCTGAGATGGAAAAAACAGGAACAGATGGTGGAAGATATCTGTGCCTCCATGGTCAAATTTCTATCCAGAATGACACCAAGATTTTGCACCCTAGAGGAGGCCTTCAATGGAACAGATCCTAGAACAAGTCCAGTCTCTGGTTCAGAGGCCATCCTATCATGCACTCTGTTTGACTCCACCACCAATACCTCTGTCTTCTTGGGGTTCAGCCACAACCAGCTAGAGACCATCCAGTCATTGATCTCAGCAAGGCAGCAGTTTAGCACATCTACTACATCGGAAGTTTTCTGGGACAAAGGATAAATATAGTGGGTATCATCAGCATAGCAATGAAAACCCAAGCCATACTTCCTAATTATCCCTCCCAGGGGTAGCATGTACACTGCGAACAACATTGGGGCTAACACTGATCCCTGAAGTACTCTGCAAAATAGGGGGCTAGGGGTGGAGGAGAAATTCCCCATCACAACCCGTTGCCTCCTGTTGATTAAAAAGGACTCAAACCAGCAGATGACAATGCTGGAGAGTCTGCAGAGTTCCTTAAGGCGGTCAAGCAACACACAATGCTCCACAGTGCCAAATGCTGAGGAGAGATCAAGGAGAACAAGAATTGTCTTTTCTCCTCGATCTCTAGCCCTGATGACATCATTCTGCACCCAAACAAGTGCAGTTTCTGTGCTATGCCTCACCCAAAACCCCAACTGGAAGTGTTTGTACAACTCATGGGTCACAAAGTGCTCCCCCAACTGAAGCGCTACTACCTTGTCCACAACCTTCCCCAAAAAAGGAAGATTGGAGATAGGTCGGTAATTTGCCCTAACCTCCGGGTCCAACGATGGTTTCTTTAGGAGTGGTCTCACCAATGCCTCCTTCAAGGCATCAGGAAAGACCCCCTCAGATAAGGAACACTGGACCATCAGAGCAAACACCAGGCCAACGGTGTCAATGCAGCTCATCAAGAAATGCGTCAGCACTAGATCCAGTTAGCAAAAAGTGTGCTTCAGAATGGTCATCACCCCGATGGCCTCATCTACCTTCACTGGTCTAAACTCCCCCCAACCAGGTGGAGTGCACTTAGAACACTTCTGGTGGCCACTGCCAGCTATAGCATTGCTGACTGGAGGAACTCCCTGCCGGATACCAGACACTCTGTCCGAGAAGAACCGAGCAAACTCTTCACATTCAGCATTACAAAAAACCTTCTTCAATCGTAGACAAGTGGGACGAAGTAGCCTGTCCACAGTCTGAAAAAGTATAGCTAGTCAGTTCTTCCTGGCAGCAATCTCCCTGGACAGGAACACTGCCTTCTTATGGTTGATTGCCCCCTGGTATGCATTATAATGCACACACAGGGCCAGTTTGCCCTCCTCCAGGCTGGACTTTCTCCAGCAGCACTCCAACCTCTGACCCTTTCTCTTCATCTCCCTGAGGTCCCCATCAAACCATGGGGACCTCAGGTAGGAAGATTTGGGTCGCACACAGATAGGTGCGAGGGAGTCAATTGTGTCAGACAGCACTGTATTATAAGAGCCCACTATGGCACCAATGCATGCATTACCCACACCAGATAGATCGGCTGCTGCCAAAAAACCCTCCAGGGCCAATCCCCACAAAGGACGACAGCTCATCATCTCTGTAGGGAGAGGCACCTGGTGGGAGCCCTGAACATGAACTGCACTGTGCAGTGATCGGACCATTCCACCCAATCAATCTTGAGATTATTTATCTCAAGCCCCAGTGAGAACATCAGGTCCAACTTGTGGCCGCCCTGATGTGTCGCAGCAGAAACAACTTGCGACAGGCCCAGTAATGACATAATCTAGAGGAGGTTATGACCAAGCTGAGAAGATTCATCATCAGCCCAAACATTGAAATCCCCCAAGACAATACATCTGGGGGCTTTCAATGTTTTGCCATCGACAAATTCAGCAACCTCCTGCAGGAAATTCTCCACCACCCTGGGGGAGGCGATAAATAAGGAAAACCCTGCAGCCTGTGCCCAGATCCCCACAAACGGCCACACATTCAAAAGAACCCGGGGTTCCCACTGGGTGCATGATAAAGCCCAAGTCAGATCTAAAATAAATGGCTACCCCACTGCCCCATGTTCCTCTTTGGGGAAGTGCACTACGGTATACCCGAGTGAGACGGCAGCCTCAAAAACTGGGCCAGCATCATCCCCAACCCAGGTCTCTATGATGCAAGCCAGATCGACCATGGAAATTAAGTCTGCAATAATTGCGGTCTTGTTACTGATTGATCTGGCATTGCATAGCACTGCCCTCAGGGGATTGGTGGGTAAAGCAGCCCCTCGGGTTACCTGACCACTCGGTCTGGTGGATTCCCATAGGACAGGCACCAAACATGTCTGGCCTCTCTCTTGTGCAAGTTGTGATCCAGGGTGCCTTCTGGACCTAACAATCTCTATCCTACCACTCTCCGCTGTGCACGGTGCTCCCCACCACCCAAGATCGCTCCAGCCCATCCAAATCCCAACCTCCCAACAACATCTTACAGTAGTATCACAAACTGAGAGGCAGGTGAAGGAACGTAGATCACGCAGAAGGGATGCCCTGTACACTATCTAAAAAGAGGACTGGTAAACCAGGGGTTCTAAAAGTTCAAATTGGTTTCAACATCTGAATAGACTCTTGGACAAGTTTTTGCTCTCTTTTCTTATGTCATACAGGCAGCAAAACAATAGCATAAGTGAACATTACAGACCCTATGTTAAAAAGAAAATTGCTCAATATTACAGGGATATTGACTTGGCTTGTATTAGTGCTTCAAATGATGCCAAGTAGTACTGGCATAATGTGGTCTCACATGAATTTAGGTTTTATCTTGATGTCCTAGAAGACCCTAATGTTCATAAAAATTTTACAAGATTTAGACTTGAAGTCTTTGAATCTAACATCAGAACTGCTTTATATAATAAAATTAGGGACATAGATGCAACCTTGTGCAAATGCAACTATGGTGAAAGAGAAGATTTAGTATGTGTTATTAAAGTGCCCCTGGTTCAACAAAATTAGATGTAAGTGGTTATTACCAGTGATTACTTCTATATCCACTTCTAGCGAGACAGAGATTGTCTTGGTCCTGCTTACCACCGAGGATCTTGTGATTATACATAATGTCGGGAAATTCTTGTATCTCACTAGGAAAATAAGAAAAAAGAGATTATCCTGTTCTCAGGATTAAGTAATAGATTTAAGCTCTGGAATCTTATTAGATTTTTTAACCGCTTTTTGTACAGGTCTGCACAGTTTTATATGTATTTGAAACTTCTGTATATTTATTGTATTTATGTATTTTTATTTTCTTGTATTATGTATAGTTTGTCTCTTGTATTCTTGTAGTTTGCAATATTCATTTTTTAAAAAGACTGAACGAATAAACTGAAACTGAAGTTATTAAAGACAGTATCCCAGTCCATAGCATTTATTTCTAGCTTCGTTTCATTCCAATCTGCTTTATTGTAATCGTAAATTTTAGTGATTTTAAGTCCTTATTTATAGTGTTTAGCGGTATACATTTGACCATACAATGATCACTGTTACCTAAATGAGATACGACCACCATTTTTTTAATTCTGTTTGGTGTATTGGTGATTATTAGGTCCAGTATACTAGCCTGTCTAGTGAGTTCTAATACAAGCTGCTCACATCTATTTATGAGTAAGGTGTCAATCAAGCTTTTTTTTTTTAAACTCATTTTGACCTTTTAGCTGATTCCAATTTATCCCTGGGGTGTTAAAGTCACCCATAATTAATACATCACCTACACTGGTGCTAAGTTCAGTTTCATGTAATAGGGCATTGTTGTCATTTTTATCACTGGATGGGGATCTATAACATACACCTATTGTCAGTTTGAGGGCACTTGGAAAATGTAAAGGTTAGCCAGATTGTTTCAATTTTGATATTATGTTTGTCAGTAAAGGTGACCTCAGAACATTTTGTTATCTGCAACATATAAACAAACTACTCCTCCCCTTCTAGTTTCACTATTCTTATGATATAATTGATACCCTTTTATTTTATTCATCCATACACTGGCTTCATCCCAGCAAGTTTCAGTGATACAAGCAATGTGGACCTTATTAGCCTTTAGATAGGCCTCTAACTCCATTAATTTAATTTTATTAAGGCTTCTTGCATTTATATTCACTAGTCTATAATTCTTGGAATAATCAGTTGGTGACATATTATATAATCCCTTGTTCCCCTTGGTTACTCATTTAAAGTCTGAGATATGACTTTCTCAAATGATTTTGCTAATCTTGCAGCTCCCTGTCTACTTAAGTGTAGACCATCCAAACTGAACAATGAATTATTTCTATGAAATGACTCCCAGTGAGTCACAGTTAAGAAGCCCTTCTCAATAGTCCATTTTCTCAGCCGATTATTGATTAATTTTATTTTAGTTTTCTTTTTATAATGTGCTGTGGGAACTGGAAGGATTTCAGAACAATAAATTTCACATCCTAGTTGTTCCAATGTACTGGCTAAATTAATGAAATATTGTTTTATCTCATCAATTGACCATTTGTTGACATTGTTTGTTCCAGCATGAATTATGACTAAAGGGTTGTCACCCGAATGTTTCAATCTATTTTAACCATCCCATGGATATCCCTAATCCCTTCCCCCAGAATGAGCTGCAAGCGATATTTTGTTTATCTCTTCTGCAGACAATTTTACCTGTGTATTTAACAATGGAATCTCCTTAGACATAATATTGCATTGGTTGTTGTGATGTGCTTGTTGTTTCCATAATGTTAGCATTTTTTGTTGATGTCTGGCCTGCATCCTCAGTAACTTGCACAGGAACTTTAGCAGGGCTATTTGGTGAATCATTACCTGATGTAATACTATGGATAGATGTACTAGGCATTACCATCTCATCATTAAGAGATCCAGAATAATTTCATGTAATATGGGGTTATATAATAATAATAATCGTTATTTATAAAGTGCTTTTCAATTGTCAAGGCACTGAACAATAAGAACAAATAAAAACATAAAATCCACAGTAATCAAACAGATAAAAACAGGGCTAAAAATCAGTTTGGGTATGCTTGAAGCCAAAGGTGAGTTTTTAGGGCCTTCTTAAAGCCCTCCATGGTCGTGCACTCCTATGTCTGACAGGGTAGAGAATTCCACAGGGCTGAGGCCACATACATGAATGCATGGTCCCCAATGTCTTCAAAAATACCCTGAGAATCTCTAGCAACCCCTCATCAGATGAGCTTAGCAATCGCTCAGGGCACTAGGGGGACAGGAGCTCTTTCAGATAGTCCAGACCTTGTCCATGTAGGGCTTTGTAGGTCAGAAGCCCGACCTTGAAGGTGATCCACTACTGAACAGGCAGCCAGTGCAGTTTGCACAGCACCGGTATGATGTGACTCACATAAGGGGTCCCCATCAACAACTGGGCTGCAGTGTTCTGCACTAGCTGCAAGTGGTGGATATCAATCCCCAAAAGCCCTAGGTAAAGGGAGTTGCAGTAATCAAGGTGTGAGGTCACAAAGGCATGGATCAACATAGGGAGGTCACTGGATGGAACAAGGTGTTCGACCCTGGTGATGTTCCTCAGATGGTAAAAAGAGGACTTGATGACTGCCGACACCTGAGAACGCAGTGTCAGCCTATCATCAAGAATCACCCCCAGATCCTGCACCCATTCAGAGGAAAGAAGCTGGGTACCTCCCAGGCAAAGTCTGTAAGGTTGGTCAGCCCCCAACCCCTCTGTCTGATGGCCCGGATCCACAACCATCACCTCAGTCTTTCCTGAGTTCAACTTCAACCAGATGGAGTTCATCCAATCCTGGATTTCGGTGAGGCAGTTGTTAAATACCAAACGAGCACTATCCTGGTTGGGTGCAAAAGACAGGTACAGCTGGGTATCATCAGCATAACAGAGAAACCTCACCCCATACCATCTTACAATGTCTCCAAAGGACAGCATATACACCACGAACAACTTGGGGGACAACGCCAAACCCTGAGGGATCCCACATGGCAGAAAGAATGGGTCAGAAGAAAAAATTCCTGACACCACCCTCTGAGTTCTGCCAGTAAGGAAGGACTTAAATCACCTGAGAACTGTACCAGACAGGCCACAGATGAACCTCAGATGCTCAAGGAGCACCCCATGGTCCACAGTGTTAAAAGTTGAAGAGAGAGATCAAGACGTACCAAGATAGAACGGCGCTTCTGATCTCTCGCCATCAGGAGATCATTGAGCACCTGAACCAGAGTGGTTTTGGTACTATGCCTCTTGCAAAAACTGGATTGGAGAGGTTCATAAATGTTGTGGATGGTCAAATGGTTCTCCAGTTCTCCAGTCGCAGTGCCACAACCTTCTCAATCACCTTCCCAACAAAGGGAAGGTTAGAGATCAGTTTGTAGTTCGCAAGGCAGCCTGGGTCCAGAACAGCTTTCTTCAGGAGAGGTGTTACCACTGCCTCCTTCAGGGAGCTAGGAAAATCATCTATTTGTCAGTTCAAGCTCATGACCTATTGTCCTTCATCTTGTTTTTGATTTTCTGCCTAGGTTTACTTCTGTCCAATCCTGGGAATCAGATTCATGGATATCACTTAGATCGTTGGTCATAAATTCATTCACAAATCTGGACTGCCTTGTACGGTATGGGCTGCACACCCATTGGCCCTTGCTCTGCACCACTGGGCGTGCAGCCCTACTGGGCAGTCAGTCGGCAGGCGGCGGGGCAGCAGGTGGGTGGGATGCTGCCGCCCGCTGGGGGGGAGAGGTGGTGGGCTTCGTGGGTGGGTGGGGCACACTAGGTCACCAGGGATGTGTTGCGGGTGCTTTACTACTCCAGCCCGCGATCGGGCTTTTCGGTCCACTGGACCACCAGGGATATGTTCAGGGGGAGTTGTTTACTTACTCCATCCTGCGATTGGGATTATCGGTCCACTGGACCACCAGGGATATGTTCGGGGGGGTGTTTACTTACTCCATCCTGGATCGGGATTATCGGTCCACTGACCACCAGGGATATGTTGGGTGGGTGTTTAATTACTTCAGCCCACGATCGGGATTATCGGTCCACTGGACCACCAGGGATGTGTGGGGAGACACATTGCTGCCCATGATCGGGCTGGTGGGGGCACAGGAGTGGTTGAGGGCAGCCACAGGTGGCAGCTGCTGTGTTGCGCCTGCAATGCAGCAGCTCACCTGTGGGTGGCCTCGACTTGAGCCTTTTTGGGCTCAAAGTTGTGCAGGCGCAGGTTGGGGTTGTGCCGCACACTCCTGCACAGCCCAGCTGAATATTGGCTGTGCAGTTTATGCATGGTTCCTCCCCCTCCAGTTCAGCATGCATTCATTTGCATTACGCTGTTGCTCAGTATGTTTTCAGTGGCACAACTGCCTCCTGCTGAATATCGCAGAATGGAGCTATTTCGGGCTTGCGCAGGCGCAACCCTATTGCGCATGGCGCAACCCTTTTGAATATCTGGCCCCTTAAGTATAGTTGAAATCATGGGGATATCGTTTATTATAGTAACTCAGACAGATATGTAATAGGGTTCAACTAGACTTGATTCCTGACCCCAATATCCTGGAACTCTAAGAATGATAGTTACAACAGTAGGGTAGTTACAACAGTGGGGTACTTACTTAAGCAAGAAGTTAGTTTGGCCTTTTCCCCTTTTCCACACCTACAACTTCACATGCATCAACCATGCGCTAGTCCCATTCACTCGGGGCTACAGTTATATACAGGTCAGACCCAGAAGTGAGTATTCCAGTCACGTGAGCTGCACCCGATGCAATTCAGCACTAATTGTAGATGTTTCACTGCTTGAAAGCAGTATCTAGCATATTACTTCAGGTCTGTGCCCCCCAAAGCAATAAAAATACTAAACAAGGTAAGCTATGCAGGCTTATTCACCTTGCTCACTCCAGTAGTTCGCCTAGACTATAACTCCCAAACTATAGCCCCAACAATCCTTCTGTCACCTAGGCACTTGTTGCATGGTGACCACAAGCACTCCACACAGTATATTTTAGAGAATAAAATATAGGAAATAAAAGTTCTGCGAAGTCTGTCTCTCTGCCACAATGAGCAGTCTCACAGCAGATGAACACAGTCTCAGCAAATGTTGTGCTCGCTCAGGGCTACAGTTATGTACAGGTCAGATCCGAAAGTGAGTATTTCAGTCACGTGACCTGAGCCTGATGCAATGTGGCACTAATTGCAGATGTTTCATTGCATGAAAGCAGTATCTAGTCTATCACCTCAGGTCTGTGCCCCAAAAACAATACAAAATACTAAATGAGGTGAGTTATACAGGCTAAATCGCCTTGCTTGCTCCAGTAGTTCCCCTAGACTGTCGCTCCCAAATGAAAGCCCCCACAATCCTTCTGTCACCTAGGCAATCATTGCCTGGTGACCACAAGTGCTCCATACAGTATATTTAAGAGAATAAAACACAGAAAATAAAGTTCTGCCAAGGCTGTGTCACTGCCACAATGAGCAGTCTCACAACAGATGGACAGAGTCTCAATAAACGTTGTGCTGTCTTGGGGCTACAGTTATATACAGGTCAGACCTGGAAGTGAGTATTCCAGTCATGTGATCTGTGTCCAATGCAATTCGGCAGTAATTGCAGATGTTTCACTGCTTGAAAGCAGTGTCTAGATATTACTTCAGGTCTGACAAGAATAAATCTAATTTCAGTCCTCCTTTAAAAAAAAACTTTTAGTTAATGCCTTGTTTCTGTCTGTTATTGAGTATGGAAACTGTATATATAGAAATAAATCTGCATTAGATGTCCTTGATCCCCTTTACCATCGTGCTTTAAGATTTATCTCTGGTTTGCCCAGGAACACTCACCATTGTCATCTATAGTCTGCTATTGGATGGGGCTCCTAAATTAGAAGACAACAATGATATCTATGTATAATTTTGTTATAGGTAAACTCCCTTCATTCCTTTTGAACTCATTATGTGTCAAGCAGACATACAAATACAGTCCTAGGTCATGCATATTACCAAAGTTTGCTACTCATAGAGCATTCTTAAAAATCGGTGTCTATGTTTTATCTGTCTCTGTCTCTCCAACTTGGGAAGAACTTAAGAAAATATTCAAACTGGGTGCCTTTAATCACTATCTCCCATTTTAAACTTTTTTATTGTTGGGACTCTTCAAAAGTAATGTGAATGTTTTGGCTGAACTCATGCATCTTATGTAACATGTTTGTATATATGACTTGTTTTTATATTGGTGTGTAATGTAATATTTTTTGTAACTTTTTTTGTATATGGATTCAGTTGTAGATGAGAGTTTCTCTCAGTTTGCCTTCCGATATATTGATGTCTGATTGATTGATTATAGTTTCTGACATCTGCCCTGATAACAGTTTGGTGAATGGTGACCACATCTGCCTTCCTTGAGTGCACTGGAACCAGTCTTGCATCAAGTTTTTCATTAAGTGTGACCATCTGAAAGCCAGCCCAGTGATGTAGATGTCTAAGGTGCTGCAAAGTACCTTACGTCTGCCATGCTGACCACTGCAGTTTGGTTGCATCTGGCCTCTGTCCTCTCCTGGATCAGAGAGGCAAGCTGTCCTGGGTCTTGGCTGTTACAGGGTGGTGGTGCAGTGGTAGTGCCAATGTATGGGATACCAGGAATACGTATAGTGGGTTTATCGGTACTGGCTGTTCTGGTGCTCATACATGCACATGCACATGCGTGATCAAGTTATCTGTAGCCCATGGGGAAGGGAGACCAAATGACTACATTACTTTGAATGCTACAACTTCTTTCACCGTGGCCAAATAATTTTTTTAGTAAGTAATTAATTATATTACTACTGTTTTACAGATTACTGAGATAAATGGCTTATAGATGCTTTGTTTATTGGATCTGGCATAAACCTGGAAGGAAAAATGGAAAAGTTCTATCCTCTTGTGCTGTTCTGGCTATCCATAATAAGTTTCCTTCTGACACATATACTGTACCAGATTCCATAAACCATAATCTCAATAACAGTAAGTAATGTCCATATCATTAGACAACAGGTGTCAGGAACACTTTTTATGTTCTGTGTATGTTACGTATATTTTATTATCTTCGGTACTGACAATATTAACTTGTGTCCTCCATGGTGTATTACACCACAATATAGACTTCTCTGCCAGGTAATTTTTTTTTCCTACCCTGTTCCCCACTGCTGGCACATGATGTCCTAATTTCATTCCCAAACTCAGATTACTAGACTCTATGGGAGGCACAATTGACTTGAAGTTGCTCTGTATATGGTGTCAAGCTGCAAAAGCCAATGGACTTTTATGATAGATTCACTCCCTGCTATGTATCAGCTGTGACAACATTATTGAAAAGTATGATGGCATGCAGCCAGCCCAGTGGTGCTGAGGGTTGAGGCACTGGATGCCACACCTCACGCCATGCCGCACCAGTGACCCTGGTTTGGTGACAGATCCAGGTCACCGTGGGTCAACAGGGGAGGGAGAGGATTGAGCATCCAGAGGACTGTTCTTCCAGGGTGGGTTGCAGGAGCTCCTAACACAGTAGCAACCTCTTGTGGAGACCAGTGGTGGTGCTAGACATTGGGACATAGTCAGAGGAAGGGTTGATGGCAGGCTCCTGTGGCATAAGGTGTAGGGAAATTGCCACACAGGGGCCATTGCATGCTGAGACCCTAGGGAGTGCTAATAAAGAAAATCCCCTACATCAGCAGTAGGCAACAGTGGGATCAGTGGCTGGACCCAGTGCCCAGTGCCGAACTCTGCTGGTGTGCACTTCTGGTCTGCCTCTTCCTGTCTGGTGGCTCCATTGAATTCTAACTAGAGTGCCAGAGAGTTGGTGGCACAACCCTGGGAGGCTCAGAGCCAGGGGATCGAGTGGCTGGATTAGGACAGAGGGTGGGCATGAACTGAAAAGCATATCAGAGAGCTTCAGGTGGGCAGAAGAACTCCTGCTGAGCAGCCACACCTGAGAGAGGCAGTTAGGGTAGGTGCAGAAACAGAGTTGGAAAAAAAAAAAGAAAAGTATGGTGACAAGTGATGCATCAGCTAACACAAATTTCTCTCTAATTATATCACCATGGTGGTCAACAGACAATGAAGAATGTTTCTACTATTGCTACTGAGAATTGCCTTGACCCAGTTGAACTCCCTCACACACCAACCAGGTGATAACACATGTCCATTTCACTCAGAATCTTCTTCATCAATGGGCAGCATATCATACACAGTGCCTGTTCACAAAGTGGGCATGTCTTCACTGCATCTGGTTGCACTGGTCATTTCTGCAGTGTTCTAGTGCCTTCTGATATTTTCAAAGGGGAACATGGTAATGGAAATTCTTTTAATGTATGAATGTGTGTAACTGGCATAGCTATTATTATATGTTTATTCTTTTTCAGATTACTGGCTTTGGACTTCTTTGGAATAAAAGAATGTTCTATAAATTGTACACTTATAATGTCGCTGTTATGTCAATATCAACACGGTGCCTTTCTAACTGCAGTATACATGTTTTCTTCTATTTTTATTTAAATGTATGGTTGTCTGGTTTTGGTTATGGTATTGTACTCTTACAATATTCATGTTAGTGAATATATTCAGATGTTCACATGTGCTTTACAATTCTCTTCTACACAATGCGTACGTCTGTTTACTGCAATAATGCATATGTTAAAAAACATAAAGAAGGGGAAAAAGTTAAAAACAAATGTCATGGACCAGTCAGCAGCTGTACTTGAAAATGCAGCAACTGTCAGTGATGTGGTGTTCCTAATGTTTTACTTTTTACAGTGAATCTGTTTGGTGCCCATCAAAAGTGGAGAAACAGGAAGTTATGTGTTGGGGTGAACAAAACTCGAGTCTGTTGTTTCACCGCTGCCTGTGTAGTCTCCCTCCTGCAGTATGGGAAGACAGCTAGCTGAGAGGGATTTGTCAGTTCAGCACTAATGTTAATATATAGTGTTCAGTTTATGCTGTCTGTTATTGTGCCTTTCAGTTCTTTTTGTGTGCACGGTCTACATTTTTTTCTAAAGTTATACTTGGCTCATTGGTTCATTGTGCTCATGCTTTGAAAATCTATGGTCATTTGACTTTCAGATAGGCAAGAGCAAAAGTGTGACTGGCAGAGAACATATGAGTGATAAAAACCTTCAAAATGAAATGTCAATACTTTTCTAAAATGATTGCTATATCATTTTGAGCCCTTGAATATGTTTTTTGTCTTTGGAGAGAGGGGTGAAACTGAATTGGACATGCGGGATATTCCAGTTAAGGAAATGCAATTTGGATTTTTAAGGCACAAACCCAACTGTAGATATTTATTTATTTATTTAAAAAGTTTCATCAGGAAGGACATACTGAGCTGAATAGCAGCTCATTTCCAGATGTTTCCTGGGGGTATAGGGTAAACAGAGAAAATAACAAAGCATTTAAAGAGCAATAGCCAGTACAAAAAAGGCCATTTGCAATAAACAGTGTATTTAAAGAGCTGTATTTACAGTATATAAATATTACTTACAGTATATGCAAAAAGGAGTAGGACCAGCCATCTCAGCAATATCTGCATTAAGAGGTAATTCAGCAGTAAGGGAAGTTAAATAGAGTTGAGGGTGAAAAGCACAGACAGAGAAGTCCAGAATAATCCAGGATGAGGGAGGCAGAAATGCAATCATGGAAGAAGAAGAATGGGATTGATACCCCTCAGTGAAAATTCATTTGAAAGTTACTATTTGCATACAGTTGAGATATGGTGTGCAGGAAAGTGTGTGTGTGTGGGGGAGGCAATGGAATGGTGGAAGATGCCAGCAGACTAACTCCTAGATAATATTCAGACATTTTATGAGACAAAATGAATACAATGAAGGCAATATCAAATGTGAAAGAAAATCTGGGTACAGATAGTCCTTTATAAGTGCTCAGATGTTATACTTTGTTTCAAGGCATCTGTTACAGATTTGAAGCTGGTTTTGTGCTTTATATTTAGTTCAGCAAAAGTCCGAAGACTAACAGCACGTCTCAGAGTCAGTGAGGTGGTGCAGACAAGGGTGGCTAGCCCAGCTCAATAGGAAAACAACAAAAGGCTGCACTTGGCACAAATATTAACACATCAAGCCTTATTTGAAGTGCTTAAATAGGGGGTTTAACCAATCTTTGCAACATTGAGGACTTACCCCAGCACTTTGACACTTATGTGTTAGTTTGTATTTGTATGAATATTGTTATGCATTCCAAGCCTATGGGAAGAAGTGCTATATATAAGTTCCTTCCTTCCTTCCGTCCTTCCTTCCTTCCTTCCTCCAGCAATTGGTCTTTATCGGGGACAGTAACATGCAGATAATCAGCTGATTAATATTTCCAGTTTGTTTACATAATTAATTAATTCACCTGTTTCAAATAACATTTAATTCATCCATTTCAAAAAAGTGCATGCTTTATTCAAATAAGAAAGAATAGAGGAGTGAAACAGGAACGTGTGCAAGTGGGGGAGTGCACATGTGTATAGACAGGAATAGTACAGAACAGGTGAAGGAAGAAATCTGAGCAAAAAAAGCAAAGCAAACAATCCCAACATTCAATGTTTTAAATGTTCTCATTACTGGTTTTTAAGATTTCATTCCAAATTCTGATACCGGAAACATTTTTACATAAGCATCTCATGTTTTACAGTTTGTCATTCTTAATGTACTCCAGTAACAGCCTTTTTTATAAATTGGATTTATCCTTTATATTGTATCATCATATCCATCCACAATCATTTATACCATTTATAAAATTCGATACTGAAAGTGAGGGGGGAAGGGGAAAGAGTGCCAAGATCAAGTCAGAATTAAGTGAAGCCTGAAACAAAAGGGCAGCAGTACAGCTGAGCCATTCATATTCAATGATCGGTAATAACTCCCAAGTTCTTATATATCATGTTATTACACATCATATAAATATATTTGATATAAATAAATTCAAAAATATTTAATTAAACAGATAGCTTACTATACAGAGAGAGAAAAATAGAGAATCATAGAAAGATTAAGTCACACACTAATAATTTTGATAAATACAAATATCAACATGACTAATAAGGACCACCGACTGCTGATGACAGAAAACTTATAAAAAGCATCCATTAAATACACTTATTTTACTATTAATTTCTAGAAATACTAATAACTTTGTTACAGTCATTTACTAGCATCATTTATAAATTGTTATTTTATTTTCTACATATTGAAGAAACTGGGGCAACTGACCATGATCATTACTGTTTTACATCAGGACGTTCATGTATTTAGAATCTAATATGTTTTTATGAACATACATAGAAACATAGAACATAGAACATAGAAACATAGAAACATAGAATTTGATGGCAGATAAGGACCACTTGGCCCACCCAGTCTGCCCATTTCCCTACCTAATGGATAAGCTGCAGATATTAGTTAACCAGCAGCCTACTTCGTTCTACCCCCACCCCCTAGAATTGCCGTATGGCTGTCCCATCATGCTTGATTCAACCCTGTTTTGACTCCACAACCTCCTCCGGAAGGCCGTCTCCATGCATCCAAACCCTCTCTGTGAAAAAATACTTCCTTACATTACCTCTGAGCCACCACCCCCATCTTCAAATTGTCCCCCTTTGTCCTTGCACACCTCTTTTTTTGAAAGATGCTACCCTCTTGGACTTTGTTTATACATTTGAGGTACTTGAAAGTTTCTATCATGTCCCCCCTCTCCCTCCTTTCCTCAAGGCTATACATATTAAGCTCCTTTAGTCTCTCTTCATATGTCTTCTGGTGCATACCCTGCACCATTTTAGTTGCCTTCCTCTGGACAGCTTCCATCTTGTCTATGTACTTGTGGAGATTGGGTCTCCAGAACTGCACACAGTACTCCAGATGAGGTCTCACCAGCTGTCTGTACAGAGGGATAACAACTTCTTGTTTTCTACTGGTGATGCCTCTCCCTATGCATCCCAGTATCCCCCCAGCCCTCCTTACTGCCCTCTCACATTGTTTGCCCACCTTTAAGTCATCTGATATGACTACCCCCAGGTCCCTTTCCATTTTTGTTGTTGTTAGTATCTCACCCCCCATTGTGTACTCTTCCCCTGGGTTTTTGTTTCCCAAGTGCGTTACCTTGACTTCTTAGCATTAAATCTAAGCTGCCATACATTTGACCATTCCTCTAACCTTGCCAAGTCCCTTCTCATCCTTTCCACCCCACCTTGTGCATCAAGTCTGTTGCAGATCTTTCTGTCATCTGCAAAGAGACATACTTTTCCTTCCAGTCCCTCTGCAATGTCACTTATAAAGACATTGAAGAGGACCGGTCCTAATACTGAACCCTGTGGCACCCCACTAGTAACCCCCCCTTTCTTCAGCATGGACTCCATTTACTATTACCCTCTGTGTCCTATTCTCCAGCCAATTCTTTACCCAGGCTACCATCTTGGGACCCACTCCCAGGCTGGCTAACTTGTATATTAATCTTTTGTGTGGGACTGAGTCAAATGCCTTGCTAAAGTCTAGGTAGGCCATGTCCACAGCCCCTTCCTGATCTACTACTTTGGTCACCCGGGCAAAGAAATCTGTTAGATTCATCTGGCATGACCTTCCTGCTGTGAATCCATGCTGTCTTGGGTCCTGTGCCCCTCTGGCCTCTAGGTACTCTACAATTCTTTCCTTCAGAAGTGATTCCACCATTTTCCCTATCACTGAGGTTAAACTAACAGGTCTGTAGTTTCCTGCTTCTGCCCTGCTCCCACTTTTGTGAAGGGGAATCACATCTTCCCTCCTCAGTCCTCAGGTACCACCCCATCCTCCCATGATTTGTTAAAGAGGGTAGTCAGTGGTGTCACTAGTTCTACCCTTGGTTCTTTTAGAATTCTGGGATGAATCCATCAGGCCCATTGCTTTGTCCACCTTCAGTTTTAGAGTTCTTTCAAAACCCTTTCTTCTGTAAATGGGCTGGTATCAACTTCTGTATCCAGAGTGTTTCTATTGTTTGTTATATATCTCCCTTCTTGTTTGTAAATACTGAGCAAAATATTTGTTTAGTATCTCTGCCTTTCACCATCACCCTCTGCCCACCCCTTCCCTTTATTAAGCCTCACTATCCCTCCCTTAGTCTTCTTTCGCTCCCTGATATACCTAAAAAAGGTTTTATCCCCCCTATTAACTGAGTTGGTTATCTTTTCCTCAGTATGGGCCTTTGCTGTTCTGACTGCCTTCCCAGCTTTCTTTTGCTTTAACTGATACAATTCTCTGTCCTGCTCCTTCTGTGGTTCCTTGTACTTTCTGAATGCTTTCTTTTTCTCTTGAACCTTCACTGCCACCTCCTTTGAGAACCATAGTGGTTTCTTACATCATTTTATTTTGTTTATTTGCTTCACACAAAGGCTTGTTACCTCTGTGATGGCAGTTTTTATTATTCCCCATTGTTCTTCCACCCCTCCTTCCTGCCCATTTGCTAGTGCATTCCTTAGGCACTCACCCATTTTGGCAAAGTCAGCCCTCCTGAAGTCCAGTACTTTTGTATGGCTTGACTCTATTGCTGTGTTTATTGTGAACCATACTGTTCAATGGTCGCTAGTTCTCAGATGGCTACCCACTTCTACATCTGTGATCCTCTCTCTATCTCCATTTGAGAGGACCAGGTCTAAGATTGCTCCCTCTCGAGTGGGTTCCAATACTAGTTGTCTAAGGCATGCCCCCTGTAGGGCATCTAGAATAACCCCACTCTTAGAAGTGGCTGCTACAACTGCACTCCAGTTAACATCTGGCATATTCAGATCACCCATCAGCAATTTCTCCTTTATCTGCTATTCTAAGTATACTTTCTATCATTTCCTTGTCCATTTCCTCCCCCTGAGAGGGGGGTCTGTATACAACCCCTGTGCGGATTGTGGTGTCATTGCCTCCCTCCAAATTGACCCATAGTGCTTCTTCTCCTCCCTGTTTACCCTTTTGTTCTATTGCTTTGATTCCTTCTCTTATGTAGAGAGCTCCTCCTCCTCCTCTTTTACCCCCAACATACTGTATAAGCAAAATTCTAGATGACAGACATCCTACAGATATAGTGCTATTGGATTTTAAAAGAGCATTTGATGCTGTACCACACTGGGCAATCATTAAAAAACTGACTTTCTTAAGAATTAATGCATACTTAATCAAATGGGTTGGAAGTTGGCTGAGCAGTAGAATGCAGAGAGTGGCTGTTAATGGATTCCTATCTGAGACAGGACATGTCACCAGCGGAGTGCCTCAAGGATCTGTTTTTGGACCAATCTTGCTCCAGCTGTTCATAGCTAACTTAAGTAACAACATCATAATTAAGCTATCAAAATATGCTGATGACACTAAACTAGGGGGTCCATGTGGGACAGCTGAGGAAGTTACTGATATACAATCTGACTTAAATGCAATTACAGAATGGGCCTTCAAATGGGGCATGTCATTTAACACACAGAATGCTGCATTATTCACATGGGTAAAAACAATAAATCTAATCAGTACATATTAAGTAATTCAACTTTAAATAAAACAAACACATACAGAAATTTATGGGTTCTCATCAACAAGGACTTAAGTTTTAAGGATAAACACACCAGTTTGGTGGCAAAGGCAAACAAAGTTCTGCTTACCGTAAAAAGGAATATAAAAAGTCGCAACTCAGTAGTCCTCATGCCATTATATAGATCCTACATCAGACCACACTTGCACTTCTGTAGTCAGTTGTGGAGCCTGTATAGAAAAGGTGATATCAGAAGAGTGGAGAAAGTGCAGAGAAGGATGACTAAAATGATAGCTGGAATTAAGGACCTACACTATGCAAAGAGAATCAAAAAGCTTAAACTGTACAAACTAGAGGAAAAGTGAAAAAGGGGGGACTTGTATTTTTTGTATTACATACTGAGAGACTTTAGTTGAGGATATTAGCATCATGGTAAGAAGTTCAGAATCCATTACTAGAGGTCATTCATCAAGACTGAGAGATGGCAGATTTAGGGGTGAAAAGAGAATGTATTTTTTCAAACAGAGGGTTGTTAACAACTGGAATGGTCTACCACAGGACATAACTACAATAAGGAATAAGGTTATCTTTAAAAAAAGGTTGGATAAGTACTTGCTTGAAGGTGGAAACCTGACTATGTACAATCCCATTTTGGAGCTCCTAAGGACCACTGCCTTATTTTGCTCCTCAGCAATACTGACAATAGTGGATGAGAGCAATATTAATTACACCTTCAGAGACAGAATAAGTTAAAAGCACTATGCTCTATAGAATGCATATTCAATTCATTATTTCAAATAAGGTCCATAATCTACATCTTCATTTAAACCTAAAGGGTGCTTTGCATTTAGGGACACAATTCACTTTGTCTGAAAGTGGATCTGAGGTCCTTATTAGTCATGTTAATATTTGTATTTGTCAAAACTAACAGTGCGTGACTTAATCTTTCTATGATTCTCTAAAATGTTTTTTTCTCTCTCATAACTTAATGATATGTAAAAACTCAACCTAGCTAATTTTGAATATGGAATTTTATAACTGGTTAAAAATGATTGTGAATGGATAAGACAAAAATATATAAAGGTTAAATCCAATTAATAACAAAGGCAGATACTTGAGCACATTAAGAATGTCAAACAGTAAAACATGAGATGACTGTGTAAAAATTATTCTGTTTTCAGAATTTGGAATGAAATCTTAAATACCAGTAATGAGGACATTTAAAACATTGCATGTGGAGAGTGTTTGCTTTGCTTGTCTTGCTCAAATGTCTGCCTTCACCTGTTCTGTACTGTTCCTCTCTATACACACACACACTCCCTCACCCCCACTCCTACTTTCTCATTCCACTCCTCTATTCTTTCTTATTTGATCAAAGCATGCACTTTTTTGAAATGGATGAACTGAATGTTATTTGAAACAGGTGAATTAATTAATTATGTAAAAATTTTGGAAGTACAAATCAGCTGCTTACCCACTTGTTACGATCCCCTGACAAAGACCAATTGTTGGTTGAAACACTGGGGTAAGTCCTCAATACCACAGAGACTAAATAAAATCCTGATTTAAGCACTTCAAGTAAGGCTTGGTGAGTTAATATCTGTGTTAAGTGCAGCCTTTTTTTTGTTTTTATATTTAGTTAATCCAAGCGAAAAGACAAATTGCTGAGAGTCAGATATTTTCTGCAAGGTGATCATTCATAATCTGCTAACTGATAGTGATTTGAGAATTAAGGTTAAGGTATGAATTTATTCTCCTTTTTCTGCCACCCCTTCCTATATTTCAACCACTGTTCACTGCTGTATTCTTTTAATCCCCCATCCCTCTAAGACTTATCAGAAATAAGCCATTTAAACTCAGTATGTCTTTACTGAGAAATACTTTTAAAATAATAAATACATAAGTAGATAAATGAAGATAGCCCATATAGCATAACAGAACAACAGTGATGATTAAACATATTGCGTAGAAAACGGCACTGGAGTACAATGAATGTTCAAGTATTGAAGTGTATCACTGCAAAGTATTTTTTGTCGCTTGTTTTTCCTCCTCCAGCTGTCAGCACTGCATTATTAGGTGGCAAAAAGCATGATGTTATTAATGTTGTTTCATGATATATACTGTAACAAATTGGTTTCATCAATCACATTCATAAATAATGTAGGTTCCCTTCATCCTTTATACCTATCTTTTTAAGAAAAGAAATTTACTATTCCCATGTCTGCTCCATTTATTAGTCTGCTGACCACTACCAACTGGTTAAATATCCAGTGTCTGCACATTTTGGTAAAACAAGATACAATGCTGTCAAATGGTTAAAAGAGTACAGACATTGGACCATACAGATTGTAGGTTCAAATCCCATCCGAGCCACAGATTCACTAAGTGATCTTGAGCTAGTCAAGTCATTACCAACCATCGATCAAGTAGTACCTCACAGCAAACAGTATGTACTGTAGCATGTCAGCAGGGCTAATTGTTGTACATTAGTTTTAAACAAAAACAAGTAAGAAACACAGAAGTAATAATTGGTCCACTGTTTTAATTTTGTTAAGCATTTCAGGCATTTTATTATTTATTATGCACAAGAATAAAAGTCAAAAGAAGTGTCTGGATATTTTGAGTAACATGCATAATTTAATTAGTGACTATTCACATTATGTGTGGATGGGCTGGAAATCTCTATCATCAGAGAAACTGGAACCTAAAAGCCACAATCTTTGAGACTGAGGGTCAAGGGAAAATCATCCAGATTTCCCATCCAAGTTCTCTTTGGACTGATAATATGGGTGATTTTCACATAATCTGCAGTCCCAAACACAGTGACTTTTGTTCATAGATTAATCTCAAATCTAGGACGTATTCATGTGTGCAGCTCCTATTCTGTAGTGAGATTGTGATACCAACTGAATAACATCATACGGTCTGCGATGCTTTTGATGTCAGTGCAGTCTAGCCAGTAGACAGCATCCCATTTATACTGTCCCATCAACTACCACTGAGGCAGGTCAAGTAGGGTTTGAGATGCACACATCTCGGCCTCCTCAAAAAAGTTCATAGCTATTTCATTTATATGGTATGAACACCTGCTGTAGGGGAGAGAAGGATTGAAATTGGGGAGCTGGGTAAAACATGATTGGCAGAATGAGTGCTGAATGAATGCCATGTTG
The DNA here is from genome assembly GCA_016271365.2 of Neoceratodus forsteri. Classification (NCBI taxonomy): domain Eukaryota; kingdom Metazoa; phylum Chordata; order Ceratodontiformes; family Ceratodontidae; genus Neoceratodus; species Neoceratodus forsteri. The sequence goes on from CM057452.1 coordinate 390,943,976, forward strand.
TGTTGTGTGGATATTCAAATTTTAATTTTAACATTCAGAGTAGAGACTTTTACCATTCTGTATCTAATGTCAGATTTGGTGTCTTTTGTTTTGGTACTGGTAAACAGATGAGATAAAAGGTGTGGGGGGGGGCCCAAATAAACATTGATTAATAAAACATGCTCTCCTTTCTGTTATGATTGTTCATGATTATAAATTAATCAAATGCTGCACATTCAACTTATTTAAACCACTGATGTTATTTTTCAAGGATATTTCATATGTTCAGACAGTTATTTTGAACTGGCATCACATCATGTATCAGCAAATTTGGCTGATGTTATACAAATAAAAATATACACCAAAGGATTATAACTAGAGGCTAGATAACATTTTATGGTAAAAATTAAAATCAAGTTGGCAATACTAACAACATTTTGTCAACAGCTAATGAAAGAAACAAAAATAATTGACCAAAGTGCTACTTCATTTCAGGTGACTGAATGTTGCCTTTAGCAGCATTTCATAACTATGCTGAGGCAGAAAGACTGTTTATTTTTTTTTTATTTATTTTTTGTGTGTGTGTGTGTGTGTGTGTGTGTGTGTGTGTAGAGACAAACTGCATTGATAAGAAGATAGTGACAACCTTACTGTGTAGAACAGATGGAGACACAATGCAACCCTACCAGGATACAGCCACATCAGACGTGATCGGCTGGGGAACAAACGAGGTGGTGGAGTGCTACTCTACTATAAAGTGCACCTGAACGTGTCTACCATTGTTCACTCACCAACTGACACCCCTCCTAATGAGTTCCTGCATGCCCTTCTCCTCCTTAGTCTCACAAAGAAAATTCACCTACTCTGTTCCTACAACCTCCCCAAGGGCGGCCTTCCAGGACTCTCCTCACTACTCCGCTGTCTTAGCGAGAAAGTGGGTCCCAGTGAAGTCCTCATTATAGGTGATTTCAACCTTAATTGGTTGAGCTCCGTCTGTAAATTATATGAGCCACTGCTCTCGGGCCTTGCCCTTAGCCAAATCATCTCCGAGCCCACAAGGCCCTCCCCCCGGCCCGGGGGGATAAAGGGTCACTAATTGACTGGATCCTTACCAACAGGCCCGACAGTATCACCTCCTCAGGCATTCTACCCGATGTCATCTCTGACCACTCGCCTACCTTTTGCACATGGGGCATCACCCAGATTAAAGTTCCCAGCAAAGTGATCCAGATGAGAGATTACTCAAAATTTTCCTTACCTGACTTCCTCGCTGACCTCGCACTAATTGACTGGACAGGGGTCACTGCTACAGTGGACCCGACCCAAGCCCTGGATATATTCCTATCGAAGTTAATCACTGTGCAGATCAAGCATGCCCCCCCCTCACTAAAAGGAGGGTAAGGGACACCGTTACCAAATGGCTTCATGGGGGCCTATTCTCCCTGATGAAACTCAGGGATAAATGCTGGGCGACCTACAAGGCCTCCCTAAGTAACAACAACCTCCTAGCTTATAGACACCTCAGAAACTCCTGCAAAAAAGCCATCCGATCAGCAAAAAGTGAGGCTTGCTGGTCAGCCCTGCTCTCCTTGGCCAGCAATCCGAGGAGTTTCTGGCAGAACATAAGAAGTACGGTTGGAGTCTCCACCAGAGTGCAAGCCACAGACCTGCTCATTGACGGGGTCAGCTGCAACAACCCTCTTATAATTTCAAATACCTTTAATGCTATGTTCTCCGAACTATCTGCCCCCCCATCTACCCGCGACAAGTCCCCCAGCTCCCCTCCTCTCGGTCCCAAGTCCCGCCCCCCCTTCCACCTACATCAGGTGTCAGTAACCGAGGCCCAGAGGCTCCTTGCCTGCCTCTCCCCCCATAGTGGGGCAGGGCATGATAGCCTAGAACCGAAACTACTTAGGCTAGGGGCCCACCTCCTAGCCAGGCCAATAATGCACATCTTCAACTCCTCCCTAACCACCGGAGTTATCCCTGACCTTTGGAAAGTGGCCAAGGTTACCCCAGTTCTTAAGCAAGGAACCCCAAAGATCCACTGAATTATCGACCCATCGCCATTCTGTTGGCCACCTCCAAGATTCTGGATAAAGTTGTGGTCACTCAGCTAACAGAGTACATACAGGAACACAACCTCCTCTCCCCAGCTCAGCATGGGTTTAGGAAGGGGCACAGCACAGCTACCGCCTTCGCTGTTGTCTCCTCGATGATCAGAACCGCAGCTGATCAGGGCAGCCTCACCAGTGCTGTCTTCCTGGCTCTCTCCAAAGCCTCTGACGGGGTAGACCACTCTCTCTCCTCAGCTCCACTCTTCTTTCCCTTGGTCTCTCACCCCTGCCCACGCCTGGTTCCTCAACCACCTCTCGGGCAGGAAGCAGCACACCAACTTTAACCGGGCCCTCTCCCACCCTACAGATGTCCAGTGCAGGGTCCCACAGGGGTCGGTCCTCAGCCCCACTCTCTTCTCCCTCTTTATCAATGAACTGCCATCCATCACCACCCATGGGCATACCACCCTGTATGTGGATGACCTGGTCATCTTGGCTAGCGCCTGAGACATAGCCATCAATAACTCCCAACTCATCTCCGACTTTAAGTGGATACAATCCTGGCTGGTGGAACACAGGCTTACCACCAACCTCAAGAAAACCCAAGCCATGCTTTTTGGGTCCCTGAGCAAAATAAAATCATGCCCTGCTCCGCTAAAAATCTTCGGGGCTGATGGCTCTCCCCTGCAGATGGTGGCCACTGTCAAATACCTGGGCATCACTCTGGATCTGCAGCTGGATCTCACCTTACATATCCGAAATGTCTCCAAGGCCACGAATGGCAAGTTTGGTCTCACCTGTAGAGCCAAAACCTGCTTAACCCCGGCAGCCTGTGTTGCCTTAGCCAGGGGGGTCCTCCTCCCTTCTCTCTGCTATGGGCTAGTAACCTTTGCCCCTATGCCTAAATCCAGCCTTTCAAAACGGGACACGGCTTACAATAACATCTGCCGCTTTTCGCTCTCGGCCCGCCCCCAACCCACCACTGTGACCTCTACACATGCCTAAAGTGGATCCCTCCTGAGAAGCACCGCACCTTTGTAGTTGAGAACTTCATTGACAACATCATCAGATCCACTACACCTGTAGCCCTCACCCTTCCCGCCACCCCTGACACCTCCTCCTACTTCCTCAGGTTGAGAGCAACACTTGACCGCTCGGTTCCCAGAACCCACACCCTTGTGGGAGACCAGGCTTTCACCACCTATGCCCCATAAATTTGGAATTCGCTCCCTGCTCTTACTCGGTCCTTCCCCTCCCATCCAGGCTTTAAAACCTCCCTTTGGAACTATCTGAAGGGATCCTCCACCTGTCCATATACCTTGTAGTACATCAGCCCAGGTATGCTGGGGCGGTCTCTGCTTCCATAGGGACCACTGTACTTAACCTCCTGGGAACTGTCCCAGTAATTGTTACATGTTGCCCTTGCATCTGTCCTACCCCTCCTCTCCTCCTCCCTGACTAGTCCACCAGGACAGGCCCTTGCCCCGCCCCGGTTGGCTCATCCTACCTGCTGGCACTTACTTCTGTTTGCACTGACTGAACCTGTCCTAAAATATTTGTGCACTGTACTTATCTTATGCTAAATCGTTACTGACTGAACCTGTCTTAAAATTTTTGTACACTGTACTTATCTTATACTAAATCGTTTCTATTGCTGTTAGCTACCTACTCTAGCCCTGTTAAGCTTGTCATGTTTCTAGATGTCAACCTCTGTTATTACCTGATTGTATGTAAACTCTACTTTCTCACTGTTCTTCTGTGACCTAGCTTGAAACCCTCCCGAGTCTCACCTGAAAATAGGCACTTGGCTGTCTAGTGTGACTTACCCAGTTAACAAAAGCAAATAAATAAATAAATCTGAGTGTGAGCTGAATAATGGAGTTTGCCCTTTAAGGAGCAGACCAGGTTGTCCTGGTGCATCCCTTTCTTTTCCATCAAGATGGTGTGCTTAGAAGGGGAGGGGGGAAAGAAGGGGAGGGCCAGGGGATAGAACAATGGGCAAGCAACAGGAAGGGGAGGGGCAAAGGGAGGTACATAAGGGGCAGCACAGAAGTGGTTCAGCCAGTTTTGCTGGAGTTTTGATCCATACAAAACTGCAGCACATCAGATTGGTGGATTTTGTTTAGAAGGTTTGTGCAAAACAGGATACAGCAGGTAAGCTAACAGCTACAATGTTTAAAAAAAAAAGAATGAAAATGTGTTTATATATATAATGTTTGAAGGGAGCCAGGTCTTTTTTGTAAGAAAAATTGGGGCAGAGGTTTGTTGGTAGCAGGGGCTGAAGATTTCTTTATGAGACTTACTGTTGAAATGCAGGTTGACTAGGGAGATGTATAAAGAGGCTTGGGGGGCTGGGGAGGCCCCGCTACAGGCTTGAGTAAAATGTTGATTTAGTTAGTTGGAAGCAGAGCTGGAAGTTCTACTGGGTTGGTCTGCTCTGGCCTTCAAGTCACGAGGCCAATGGTTTAAAATGGGGGTGGCATGTAGAAAAGAGCGTTGGGCCATGAGAAGGGCCATTTCAGTAAAAGCTGTGTTTATTTGGTGGGGAAACCTGATTGTCTAGACGCTGGTTGAATAAGGGCTCCACGGGGCCTTGGAAATTAATGGTGGAAGGGAACTGGAACTAGGAGAGGGAAACAGGATGTTTAAGCCTGGCAGTGTTGGGAGGCGCTTGCTCTGAATCGTTGGGGGGTTTTCAGAGGTTTGGACATGGGGGGAGGCCTCAGAAATCAGATGGGAAGAGAGCCCCCCAGGGCCGCAGATACGTCTGAGCAGCACTCACTCCAGGTAACAGAATCCCTCCCTGTTTGCATCTGGTGGGGCTCCCAAAAAATGAGAAAGAAGTAACCTTTTCCAAGGAGAACCCTTCCTTTGTTGCTTCACGGAGCCTCACACATGCCAGCAGGACCATGTGGCTTGGAAACAGACCCCTCCCCCACCCCACAAACCTCGCGGCTACCTCCTCGTGTCCTCAGGGGGAGTTTACACCCCCCCCCATGTTCCTCTAAAGGATCACTAGCTTCCCCCATTGAGGAGGCAACTCGGGGGCCAGTAGCAATCTCACTGTCCCATGGGCAGAAAAGCAGGCTGGCGCAGTGAGAGCCAGTGATTGAAAAAGGGCCTTCGCATATGGATAAGCGAATGCTGCAGTGCATAGTGGCCAAAAAGGGGAAATAGAGGGCTGCAGACCAGGGAAGAAGGGGACAGGTGAAGGTTTCTGAGGAACCAAGATGGCAAGATGGGCCGATGACAAGGCTTAGCGGGGGGCGACGAGCGGCCACGTGGCGTGACATCACACACTAAGGGAGTAGGCCAAAGCAAGCAGCTAGGCCGTTTCTGAAGCAGGGGAAGTTTTTTCTTGTTGAGATGAGGATTTTGGTCAGGATACTGGGCGGGGTGTCTCTCGGGAAGAGGAAATGGGGGGAAGGCACATGGGTGCCACAAGGCAAGGAAGCAGGCCAGAGGCCTGATACTGAGGGGCCTGGCCATGTGGCGTGATGTCACACACCAGGAGGGCCACAACGACAGAAGGAGGCCCAAGAAAAGGATGGTTATTCATAAACAGGGTTCGATAATGGGAGGAAGGGATCTGCCATGGAAGGGTACCATGGCCTAGGGTGGGAGGGGTACCATTTTGGGGACAAGCAGCACCTATCACCCACCAATAGGGCTGGGGGGCAGTGCATGGGAAGGGGAGTGGAGAGGCCTGGGAAGGCTTAGCAGCCATAGCATGGCAAGGCATACAAGGGGACAGCCACAGGAGGCAACATTTTAAGCGTTTTTTGAGGCCTGGGGCGGGGAGGGGAAGGCAAATTGGTTGACTGTTTCTCTCAGAAAATGGGTCCGGGTCATAGGGGAGGATTATGGGATAAGTTGTTTAACGGAATTTTCATTTCTTGTCTACAGGGTGGGGGCCCTTCCACATGAAGGCATGTTGTAAACATAAATTAACAACAGAATCTTGTTTTCTTCCATCAGTTGTCTTCACAGTTAAAAGGATCAAAGGACATGGCACTAAAAAAGAGCAGGCCATCAAAGGAGGACGCTTACAGGGCTATAATCGAGTTGGCAGAAAAAGCCAACAGAATGTGGGAACTGGTGGAAGGTGAGGAACCGGGGAGACCCGGGGAGAAAAGGAAAGCGGGACCGGGAAAAGGAGCCAGAGGGAAACGACCAGCTGAAAGGCCACACAGTCCCACTAGGGTACAACCACTAGCAGTGGGGCCCATCAAGGTGGCTGATCCAGTACCTCTGCAGCCCATAGACCCACTACCGCCAGTACCTCCCCAAGAACAAGTCGGGATCCCCTCTGCGGAACCCAGACCAGATCCCCAGAACATAGTGATTCCTCTGCAACCCCTAGTGAACCACCCCATCAACCACAAGGTGCTATAATGGGGCACCAAGAAGATGCCAGGCAGCAAGGCTCAGACAAGGACACAGGTAACACACCCAGCGCAGTGGGTGACAGTAGAAAAGAATATATAAGTCAAATTGTGTCAGCACTTGGGACAGGAGGTTTAGGGTAAATGGAATCAGCTCTGGCAGAGATTAGGACAGAGAAAGAGGTGCTAAAAAAAAATGAAGGGGGTGCAGAGAAAGAAGTAAAAGGAACAAGGGAGATAGGTGCCCCCGGGATGAGGGTAGGCGAGCATGTTCCACTGGCCACAAAGGAAAAAATATGGAAAGGAGAGTATGTGGATATATTCGCTTTGGTGAGCCGGGAAGCAGCAGTGAAGTATGAGGAAGCAGAGAACATAGGAAAGAGTGAAATGGCAGCAGTGGTAGTGTTGTTAGGGAAGAAGGAAGAGGACAAATTCACAAAAGGGAAGACTTGGGATGGGTGATTCATAGGTTTTGCCACCTTCTCGGCCATTGTGCTGGAGAAGAAGCCAGAGTTGGGCATCTCACTCATCACATACTCCCTAATAATAAAGCGGCAAAGGCAAAAGGGGGGGTGGGGTGGATATACTATAATGAAATTTTTCGGCAGAGAATGGCAACATATGGGGATGTAAGATGGGATACGAAGCAGCTAGACTTATGGACAGATGATTATGTAATGGATCAGTCCACACCCGAAGGGGAGTGGGGGAGGAAAGGAGTTACACCCCAGAGGTGCTGCTGGGCTTACAACAGGGCCTTTTGTTCATGGACCCAATGTCGTTTTCGGCACACATGTTCAAAATGTGGGGGGGAATGCACCCGGCAAGCAGATGCAGAATGACATGGGCCCAAGGAGCACAGGAACCCGGGGGTCATAGTTCAGGTCAACAGTTTTTTCGAGAGGGACAGGGGTTTAAAGGGCAGGCATGTAACAGGGGAGGGAGGGGTAGGGGGAACACGAATAGAGGAGGTCAGAATCACTGACTGGGAAAAGCAAGCACTGATTGAGAGGGAGGGACTGGGGAGGGTAAACGGGAGGAAAGACAGAGAGCAGTTTGGGATGGCCAGAACCCCCATCAGGTTAGAGGCATGGACAGTTTGCTTGGACAGATATCCGAACAAAAGAGTGGCAGAGATGATCATAAAAGGTTTTTGCACAGGTTTTTCACTGCAGTGTGAGGGTCCCAGACAAGCAAGAGAGGCGAGCAACCTGGGGTCGGTCAAAGGGAAGGAAGAGATGTTAGGACAGAAGATAGAGAAGGAAAAGGCAGCAGGGAAGTAGAGGCCATTTGATACTCCCCACTGCAGGAACATCTGGTTCGCCATTGGGCTTGGTACCCAAGAAACAGGAAGGGGAGTACAGGGTGATTCACCACCTATCCTATCCAGAAGGGGATTTGGTGAATGATTTTATCGGGGAGGAGTATAGTAAGGTGACATATGAGACATTAGAGGATGCAGTCCAGATAATCGGGCTACTCAGGACGCATGGATGGCAAAAACGGATATCGAATCCGAGTTCAGACTGCTGTCAGTTAGGAGAGAAGACTGGGACCTATTGGGTTTTAAAATTGGGGGTCAGTACTATTTTGACAAAGCCATGCCTATGGGATGTTCTATAGCATGTGCAACATTTGAAGCATTCGGCACCTGTTTGCAGTGGATATTTCAAGAGAAAACTGGTTATAGAATGGTCATCCACTATTTGGATGATTTTCTTTTCATTGGTAGGGGGGAAAGGGAGACACAACAAATGCTGTTCAAGTTGCAAGAACTGTGCAAAGAATTAGGGGTTCTGCCGGCACCGGAAAAAACAGAAGGGCCCAGCTGGGTGCTTGAATTCCTGGGTATTGAGATAGATGCCCCGAAGGAAATATTCAGGCTGCCGGACAAAAAAGTGGAAAAACTAAAAGAACTGATCCAAGTACACACCAGCAGGAGAAGGGTACAACTAAAACAAGTAGAGCAGGTGCTGGGGCACCTGATCTTCGCCTGTAGGGCTATTGGACCAGGGAGGGCATTCACAAAAAGGTTAGCAAGGGCTATAGCCAGGGTCGCCAGACCACACCATTGGGTAGACCTGACAAAAGGTGTCAGGGAGGATTTTAAAGTATGGGAGGAATTCCTCAGGGAGTATAATGGCTGCTCTTTTTGGCAAGAGGAGTGGGTGTATAACACAGACCTTGATCTTTACACAGACGCTGCAGAGGATCTCGGCATGGGGGGCTACCTGAGGGGCAGGTGGTTTGCAGAACCATGGCCTTCTAACTGGGTAAGGGAAGGCAAGGTAAGCGATATAACACTGTTAGAGATCATGCCCATCTTGGCATGTACCCTGGTTTGGGGGGAAGAATTCAGGGATCAGAGAGTGACATTCTGGTGTGACAATAGAGCAGTGGTGGAGGTCCTAAACAACAGGGGAGCCAGGTCAGAAACGGTCATGCAAGTCTTGCGACGTTTAGTATTAAGGGCCTTGCTGCTGAACATGTCATTCAGAGCAAAACACATAGAAGGGGTGCACAATACCCTGGCTGACAGCTTTTCCCATCTGCAGCTGGACCGGTTTCAGAGGCTGGCGCCAACAGTGGAGGAGCAAAGAACGCCCATACCAACGAACATCTGGGATGTTGGCAAGAAGGAGCAGAACTGTTGATTCACAGCTTATGGGTGCCTCAGACTCTGAGGGCCTATGATGGGGCCTGGCAAGTGTTTCAAGCATTCAGGGCAACACACGATATGGGGGTAAGTAGGCCACTCACAGAGGAACAATTAGAAAAGTTCACCATGGAGCAGTGGCAAAAAGGAACAGTCCACACCACAATGGGGGTCTATTTGGCAGGGATTAGTGTTATCTGCAGTCTAAAGGGATGGAAGGACCCAACAAAATCATTGTTCATTAGAAGAATGATGCAGGGTTGGGGTAGGTTGAAACACGGGCCAGTAGACAATAGAAGACCAATAGGGGAGCAGTGGCTAGCAAAACTAAAGGCTGTGCTCCCGGCAATATGGGGATCAAAGACCGAGGCCCAGCTATTTCACACGATTTATGTTGTAATGTTTGCAGGGGCCATGAGAGTGAGTGAGGTGGTAGGCCATGGCAAAAAAGACAAGGAAGGGGGATTAGAATGGGAAGATATAAGCTGGGGATGAAAGAGATACAGATCAAGATGAAGAGGTCAAAGACAGATCAAAGGGGACAGGGTTGCATGGTGACACTAAAGAAACAGGTAGAGGGTGCAGTATGCCCATTGCAGGCTTTGTGGGCTTTCGCCGCAGAGCATGGGACCAGGACAGGGAAATTATTTGTTCATGGTGATGGAAGAAGGGTCACCGGTTATCGAGTCACAGCATTGCTCAAAAAAGGCATGCAATTCCTGGGGGAGGACCCGGTTAATTTTTCATCCCACTCCTTGTGGATTGGGGCTGCCTCACAGTGGGCAGTGGCAGGTGAAACTGTGAATAATATTTTGGAAAAAGGTTGCTGGCGGTCTGCCAGTTATAAGAGATACCTTCGAGCACTGAAGTAAGAAAATTAACGTATTGCCTCTGTTTTCGTTACAGAGGTGGAGACAAATGGGGGCAGCGGGAGGACAGGGAGAGGGATACTATGGTGAGGAAACTAAGAGCATATATAAGATATTTTTTTTTGCTTAAACCCCATAGGAAGAGGGAGGATCACGGAAGTCTGGCTCTGTGTTCACTCCTATATTTATTGAGCACAAAGGAGAGCAAAGAAAAAGGCTGAGGGAAAGCAGCTGTACCAAGATGTGAAACAATGTAGGTTGGTTTGGCGTGGCATCCGTGGGATGAGATGGGCACAACTGCTTCCCACCTTGAAGGAACTTAAGGAATGGCAACCCAGTCCAGACTTAATTATTATACATTTGGGGGACAATGACCTGACGGGCAAGTCGAGGGTGGACACATACTTGCAGATAAAAAGGGGCCTAGAAGCAATACAGCAGTGGTGGCCTTGGGTAAGCCTGGCATGATCAGATATGATACCAAGAGGGTTTGGAGACAGAAGCACAGCCATAGAGCTGTGGATAGGGCCAGGAGAAAGATGAACAGAAGGGTAGGGACACTGGTAAGGAAAATGGGAGGACAAGTAATACTGCGGGGTGTGGAAGAGTGGGTAGAAGATTTCTACAGGTCAGATGGCGTGCACCTGTCAGATCTAACCATAGATATGTTCACTACAGAAATGATGGGTTTTATAGAAGCATGGAGAAGGCATGCAAAAAATGGATTAAAAAAGGGGGGAAGAGAAAGATTGGAGAGTGGGTCCCCTGAGGTATGGGGGAACAATACCCTAAGTGAGGGGAAAGCCAGTCATCCAACGCAAGCTGGAGACTGGCTACTGGGGAAAAAGAGGGGAAGCGGGGAAGAAAAAGGAATAAGATGAAAAGAGGAAGAAGCTGAAGGAGAAAAGCGATCTCGGTTTTCACCGTTACCTAACAGAAAGAAGAAGAAGAAGGCACCCAGGTTTTCACCTGGGGGGAGCAAAAAGATGAAGAAAGAGGGATGATCAGAGATTAATATATGGATGAAAATAAATAAAATTGTGAGAGATATAAGAATAAAAGTTTATAAAATGGAACATAGAATTATGATATATAAATAAATTAATTGCCAGTCTGAGCACAACAACAAACAATGGTCTCTGTATTTTTGTGAGGGAAAAGGGGGGAATCCGGGACAATGGAGTTTGCCCTTTAAGGGACAGACCAGGTTGTCCTGATGCACCCCTTCCCTTTCCATGAAGATGGTGTGCTCAGAAGGGAAGGGCAGAAGGAAGGGGAGGGCCAGGGGATAGGACAATGGGCAAGCAACAGGAAGGGAGGGGCAAGTGGAGGTACATAAGGGACAGCACAGAAGTGGTTCAGCCACTTTTGCTGGAGTTTTGATCCCTCCACCCACCCTACAACACAGAGCAAGAGGGAAGACAGTCAATAAGGAGAGTATGGTAGGTCCGTCAAGGTGGATGACAGATGTGTCCAGTGGGGCGATTATTGGACTGCCAAAGGTGGATGGCAGGAAAACAATATGGTTATTTGGACTGCCAAAGGTGGACGGCAGGAAACAATATGGTTATTTGGACTGCCAAAGATGAATGGCAGACGAAAGGGGAAAAAGGGGGGGGAAGGGGAAGAAAAAGGAAGAAGATGAAAAGAGGAAGAAGCTGAAGGAGAAAAGCGGTCTCGGTTTTCACTGTTACCTAACAGAAAGGAGAAAAAGAAGGCACCCAGGTTTTCACCTGGGGGGAGCAAAAAGAGGAAGAAAGAGGGATGATCAGAGATTGATATAAGGATGAAAATAAATGAAATTTTGAGAGATATAAGAATAAAAGATGATAAAATGGAGCATGGAATTATGATATATAAATAAATTAATTGCCAATCTGAGCACAACAACAAACAATGGTCTCTGTCTTTTTGTAAGGGAAAAGGGGGGGAATCCCGGACAAGCAGAATGAAGTTGAAAATCATCACACTTTTCTCCCAGGAGGGTGGCCATCCCTGGTCCATTGCTAGAAGTCAGAACCATCAGGTACAGCAGCCGACAGTGTTTTAGTATTGACTATTTGCTAGATTAATGAATCATTTGATTTACTTAATGTTAAAAAACTCTAACATACTTGAGCTCCCTTCGATAATTAACAGCATGAAAAAACAACAGGATCCCCTAACTCCTTAATGTACTGAACTGCAGAGGGAACTCCACAGGATTAACCACAGACAGTGATCAGCTCTGCTGACTTTTTTTCCCATAGTTTAATGCAATAATCCCCTATTCATACATTTATTCTGTTGTTCTAAGTCAGAATTTCTGCAAAATTTACTAATTTGATTTGCAAACTGTTGCAGAAGTGAAAGTCCGATTTTCATGCAAAATCCGCCAGCAGAACTTTTTTGTCACAGAGCCCTATCTTATAGTCATCACATTTTATATAATGTTGACTGAATTTTTTTCTTATTAAGATGTCTGCATGAGGAATGATAATTGCATTATGACTGAAATAAAAGTGTTCTGAATGAAAGCCGCTTTTGTGCCTCAACGTAGGTTTCCTTATTTGATTCTGAAGAAGTATATGATATGGTGGTTCTGAACTGTTAACTGGAATTGTATGTCATTGTCACTTAGATGCAAGTCAGGTAGCATAAGAAAACTGGGAGCAATTATCAGATTTGCAAGTAGTGTTTTATTGTTTTCAATAACAATACAATAAAAATAAAATTGTTCAAGATAGCTCTTTAAAAAAGGCAATACAAACAAAGAAAACAAAGACCTTCATCTGAGGGTTTCATTTCAATTTCAAATCTTAGCATATCTCTCTCTCTCTCTCTCTCCAACAAAAGATTGCTCTCTTTATATATAGGGTGGGATATTAAGAGTGGATGCGCCATGTGCAACAGGGATACGCCAGCGCAAGTATGGAAATGCACCATTGTGTGATATTCAGCGGGAGGTGGCTGTGCAGTGCAACAAGCAATGCGCCAGAGCGCAACAGTAATGAATGCATGTATAACCACAGGGGGCGGAACCATGAATAATATGCACAGTGCGATATTCAACAGCATGCGACGTGCGCAATAGCGGAGCAAGCGGATGTTGCATGACAGCGGAAATTAGCCAAAATAAAAGGGAGCAAGAGAGGGGAGGAAGAACACGCCAGAGGGAAGCCACAGATGAGAGCTTAGAGACAGACAGCCAGGGAGGAAGGAAGCAGGGCTCAGGACTGGGCAGGATCAGCGCAGGGCCCACCAGAACTGTGCCAGAGTGAGGATAGGAGTGGGTGTGCCTTTGCCAGTGTGCAGAAAAGGGTGTGAGAGTGCCACAGTAGACTGAGGGCAGTGGCAAGAGGCAGGACAGCCACAGGCAAACAGCCGGGGGTGAACCCGGTGCAGGAGGAGCACCAGGAACAGACAGCAGTTGGGGGAACCACCAGCCAGGGACATGGCCAGCGCCACCTTCCAGATGGAGGCGGTAATGAGGGGTGTGAGAAGGCAGGCAGCAGGGAGGCACAGCCATGGAAGGGCATGTCAGCAGTACGCCCAGAACAGGCAGTACCGAGCCCACACCAGCTTCGAACAGTACTCTGACACAGAGATTGTGGGCCGGTACCACCTGAACCGGGTGATACTGAGGCAGCTCTGTGAGCTGTGCAGTGATGAGATGCAGGCACCCACACGACGGAGCCATGCTCTGTCAGTGGAGACAAAGGTGACAGACGTCATGTGCCTGCTCACCACGGGCACCTTCCAGAGACCAACAGGGGACACGACACGCATAATCCAGTCGGCCACGTCACGCCTACTAACATAGTTCCTCAGCGCACTGCTGCCACATGCTGCAGAGTGCATCCATTTCCCTAGCACACCGGCAGAGCCCACAGCACACATGCAGGAGTTCCACAGGGTAGCACGGTTGCCTGGCGTGCTCGGGTCATTGACTGCACCCATGCAGGCATCCGTATGCCACCTGGCATGGAGGGTGCGGCATACATAAACCACAAGGGATATCCGAGCATAAACTGCCAGGTGGTGTGTGATGCCAGGGGGTGCATAACCAATGTCTGTACCACGCATCCTGAGGGAGCACACGATGCCTTCATTTGGTACCAGTCTGCACTGTGCCACAGGTTTGAGGGTGGGGACATCCCCATCGGCCATCTAGTAGGTGAGTATGTATATCATGCAGGATGAAGTGAGCAGACGTGAGGGGATGCATAGTCAGAGGTGCCATGGGTACTGGCCATGTTGGCCCATGGCATAGCGATGCAGACCACCATAATAATGTCCCACCTCTACACACAGGTGACAGTGGTTACCCACTACGGCCCTGGCTGCTCACACCATATCAGCGCCCCATGACCCCATCGCAGCTACAGTACAATGAGGCACACGCCACAACACGGAATGTCATCGAGTGGGTGTTTGGGCTGCTGAAGGCACGGTTCCAGTGCCTGGACACATCAGACAGTGCCCTACGGTACAGCCCCTCGAAAGCCTGCGGGCTATTCCTGGCCTGCTGTATCCTGCACAACATGGCCACTGACTGTGGGATAGCCATAGAGGTCGAAGAGGGGAACAGCGGTGGGCACAATGAGGATGCCAGTCCAGCTGGTGAAGGGCAGCCACCCCCTGGGCAACGAGACCCCCGGCTGATCCAGATGACACAGCAGCACCGGGACACTGTTACAAAGGAGCACTTCAGACAACACAGGTAGGTCATGGGACCATGCGCATCCACCAAGGGCAAGGGCACAGTCCACAGACAGGCAGTGCAGGACACCAGAGGTGGATGGCGGTAAGGGAATGAGTCTGAGTGGGGTACCGCACACGGCGGCTGGGATGGGCAGGGCCAAACACGACACATGCACAGACATGCACACACACCACAACACATGTACAAGGGGAAAACGGCACGCCTATCCCAACAGCCACCCACACAGGACCACACATGACCATGCCCAGTGGCTGTCACTGTGCGTGCCTCAGATACCGGGCACCATTGCACACTGGATGACAGCACAATGCAGGCATCATCATGCACACACCACAGTGGCTAGCAGCTGGGAGGGTGTGCACAGGGACCGTGTGTGTGCAGGGCCAGGTACCGCACTCATGCATCACACAATGCACACCACAGTGCACATAGGGCAGTGGCAGACAGTGGCCATGGTGGAAGACAGGTTAGTCATGTGCACAGTACCACGGTTGCCACAGATGCGTGGGCGGCCCCGCTGAGACCTGTCAGCCATGCCAGGCTGACCAGTGGCATCTTGAGGTGGCACCGATGACCCCGGGCTGGCGCTGCATGAACACGACAGTGTTCATGCGAAGTCTCAGCCCACGGGAACATGTCTCGGGGCATGCTCAGTATGCCCACAGCTGAACCCAGTGTCGACGTAGCAGGTATCGTACGCACCGGGAAAGGGGGGGTGGACATGACACTGTGCGGTGTCTGCAGCGGCTGGGCATCGAACTGGGTGCCCAGTGTAGCCATGACAGTTGTCAATGCAGTGGTCTGCTTGTCAATGGCAGTGGTCACATCCGCCCACTGCTGGGCCATCTCTGCCAAGAGCAATCCATGGTTCCTGCTGTGCCGCTCATCTGCCTGGTGCAGAACCGCACTGAGTGCATCCACCTCCATCACGAGCTGCATCTGCTGATCTACTGAAGCCTGGAGAAGACTGCTGTGTTCATCCAAGGGGTTGTCCACTGGTCCGGCATGCTGTCCCTCATGGTGTTCCTGACCCTGCTGGCCAGCACCCCTTGACATTGGGTGCTGCACACCAGAGCCATGCCAGGGAACGTCCACACGCGGTGCATTGCCACCACCCCTGACACTGTCCCCCCGTTGCCATTGGCCGACTGCTGGTGCTTCCCCTCCGGCTGCTGATCACCAGGGCTTACTGGCGCTGCTGCAGCAGCTGCAACAGCCCCATCACCCTGGACGCACACCAGTGCTGCCCCACTGGGGCATACAGGCACAGGTTGGGACTGGATTGTTACGCAGGCAGCCATGGCAGCATCACCCGCGGTTACGCCCATGCGGTTGCCTGCTGCGGGACCATCCTGTGTCCCACATTTATCAATGTCCGGGACATGCGATCCATCATCATCGGTGCTGGATCCAGCCCCAATCTGTGTCCCAGCATGCTGGAGACTGTGGGCGATGTCATGCCGGGACACAGGCAGGGCCTTGTCCACACCCGCACCCACAGACAGACATGAAGGTATGCACTTGGCCAGTCCCTCGGACACCTGTGGAGGTGGATGGGTGATCCTCCATGTCCAGGGTCTCCCCTTCAGTGGACACATCCACCACTGCTGCCCCATGTAGACGCTCAGGAGCTGTAAGGGAACACATTAGCATTAGTGGCTCTGCCTTGCCCTGTGGCATGCCCTCCACCACACACATACTGACAGCACAGGACCTACCATGCAGTGATGGGCTGCCACCCATCTGGAAGCCGCCACCAGGAAT
Source organism: Neoceratodus forsteri (assembly GCA_016271365.2). Classification (NCBI taxonomy): domain Eukaryota; kingdom Metazoa; phylum Chordata; order Ceratodontiformes; family Ceratodontidae; genus Neoceratodus; species Neoceratodus forsteri. The sequence goes on from CM057452.1 coordinate 390,960,391, forward strand.
GCCCTTACGACATACGAACATACGAAATTTGCCAGCAGATAAAGGCCTAGAGGTCTATCAAGTCTGCTTGAATGTGCAGCTAGCACCCCTTATTCTGAAGCTGCCCCTCCCTTCCACCCTTCCCCTTCATTAACCCTCCCCCTTGTCCTGTCCCATCCCCTTTTGAAGCAGCCCACTGTTCTACTGGATACCACTTCTGCAGGTAATGCATTCCACCCAGCCACCACCCTCTCTGTAAAAAGTGTCTCTCATCTCCTCCTGAACCTTCCTCCCTCCAGTCTCGTATCATGGCCCCTGGTGGCCCTCCCCTCCCTTACATTGAACAGTCCCTCTGTACCAGTCTTGTTTATTCCTTTCATGTATTTAAAGGTTTCAATCATGTCACCCCTGTCCCTCCTCTCCTCCAGTAAGTACATGTTCAACTCCTTCAACCTCCTCTCGTATGACAAGTCCCCCAGCCGCTTGATTATCTTTGTCACCCTGCACTGCACCCCCTTCAGTAACTTAATGTCCCTCTTCAGATATGGGCACCAGTACTGCACGCAGTACTCCAGGCGTTGTCTAACTAATGACCTATACCGTGGCAGAATCACCTCCTCTCTCCTCGAGGATATACCCCTTGCAATACAACCCAGCATTTTGTTGGCCTTTGCAGCTGCCTTCCTACATTGTGCCGAGTTGTTCATTGACCCTGTAATGAGCACACCCAGATCCTTCTCCTCCTCTGTCTGGGCTAGCTGCACTCCCCAGCTGGTAACTCCTCCTTGGGTTCTTCATCCCAAAATGCAGCACCTTGCACTTTTTGGCATTAAACCCCAGTTGCCAGGTGTCTGACCAGGTTTCAAGCTTTGCCAGATCATCCTGCAACCCCTGCACATCCCCTAGGTCATCCACCACTGCGCCTACCTTGGTATCATCAGCAAACAGACTGATCTTGCTCTTGATGTCCCATGATATGTCTGCAATGAATATCCCAAACAACACTGGTCCCAACACGAGCCCTGTGGAACACCGCTCGTCACTGCCCTTAGGTGTGAGGCTGCCCACCCACCACCACCCTCTATTGCCTTCCCTGAAGCCAGTTTCCTACCCATCTCACCAGCTTTGCACCCGCCCCTGTGCCTACTAACTTCCTCCCCAGCCTTCCATGCGGCACAGAGTTGAATGCCTTACTGAAGTCCAGATACAGGACATCCACTGCATGGCCCCTGTCCAGTTGCCTAGCTACCCAGTCATATAACTCCACCAGGTTGGTTTGACAGGATCTGCCACGTATGGAGCCATGCTGCCTGCTGTCCTGTAGTCCTTTGGCCTCTAGGAGGGCCACCAGCCTCTCCTTCAGGATAGTCTCCATTAGCTTACCCACGATGGATGTGAGGCTCACTGGTCTGTAGTTTCCCGGTTCATCCTTGGGGCCACTCTTGTGGAGGGGCACCAATGAGCCATCCTCCAGTCCTGAGGTACACACCCCGAATGTAGTGAGGCATTAAATAGGTCTGCCAAAGGTCCTGCAAGGACCTCTGCCAGCTCCTTCAGTACCCTGGGGTGGATGCCATCTGGGCCTGGCGCTTGTCCACCCTCAGTGCCTTCAAACCCTCTCGAACTCTGCCCTCCATGATTTCCCCATCTGTCACCCCTTTCCCCTGTTTCTGCCATTTCTCCCACCTTGGGTGTCACCCCTCTTCTCTTAGTAAATACTGAGCAGAAGTACTCATTTAGTGCTTCTGCCTTATCACACCTGCTTCCACCCAACCCCCTCCTTCCTAATCCTTACTATGTGGTCCTTACAGCTCCTTTTCTCCCTGATGTAGTTAAAAGTCCTTCTCCCTTCTTAATGCCTTGTGCCAGCCTGAGTTGCAGATGCTTTGGCTCCCCTTACTGCCCTTGTCACCTCCTTCGATTCTGTCAAGTACTCCTCCCTGTCCTCCCCCCTCCCTGTTTTCTTGTACTTCCTAAAGGCAGCTCTTTTCTTCCTTACCTTTTCCATGACCTCCTTGCTCAACCAGCTCGGTTTCTTAGCCCTAGCCTTCTTGCTCTGGGCTTTGCAGCAGGTTTTGGTTGCCTCCACTATCCCCAGTTTTATGAGCTCCCACCTCTGGTTAGTGTCTATACTAGACTGAATTCTTGCCAGGTACCCTTTTACCACTTCCCCATCCTCCCAAAGTCGGCCCTCCTGAAGTCCAGCACTCTTGAGCCAGATTCCACTCCTTCCTTGCCCATATCCAATGTGAGCCATACTGAGTGGTGGTCACTCCCTGACAGCGGTTCCTCCACTGTAAGTTCTCTCACAAAGTCCCCATTTGCCAGCACAAGGTCAAGGGTATTCTGTAACCTGGTTGGTTCACTGACCATTTACAGCAGGAAGCTGTCCTGGAAGGCATCCAGCAGTACCTGCTCCCTTCTGTTCCTGGTTGTTGGGGTACTCTAGTCCACTCCTGGCATGTTGAAGTCCCCCACAATCACCACCTACCCTTCTCTGGGTCCTGCTGATCTGTCCTGCTAGTTCCCTGTCTAACTCCTCCATCTGAGATGGTGGCCTGTACCACCACTCCATTCTAAGAATCCTATTCTTGGAATCCTGGATTTGCATCCAAAGTGACTCCGTACTACCCCTCCCCTTCCTCCTTACACACTTCAGTCCTTTCTTCACATATAGTGCCCGCCTTCCTTTCCCAATCACCCTGTCCCTACAAAATAACCTGTACCCTGGTACAGACAGGTCCCAGTCATTGTATTGGGTGGCCCATGTTTCTGTGATGGCTGCAATGTCCACCTATCCTCTGCCATGAGAACCTGTAACTCTGCAGTTTTCCCCAAGGCTCCTAGCATTAAGGGTAACCACCTTCCACCCTTCCCCTCCATCCTGCCCCCTTTCTAGCATCACCAATAGTACTTGCCATTTGTCCTTTGTCACTGTTATGGGGTAAGCTCATATGGTTTCCCAACCTGTGGTCTCTGCATATCTCTTCCCCAATTGCCACCCCCACTCCTAGTTTAAATGCCCAACTTCCTCTATGTACTCCTCCATCCTCTGTTTCAACACTTTCGTTCCCTCCTCACTCAAGTGTAGTCTGTCCTTGGCATAGAGACTACTGTCCTCCCAGGTCCCTCCCCACCCCCACAACAGCCCATACCCTTTAGCACAACACCAGGTTCTTAGCCATCCGTTAAATTCCTCTATTCTCAACTTTCTTATTGTGCTTGCCTTTGGCACCGGGAGTATCTCTGAAAAAGTTACTGATCTTCCTGCTCCCTCACATAATTGTGCTAGTTCCTCAAACCTCCTCTGGACTATATCTACTGTCTTGTCAGCCAGGTCATTCGTCCCAAGATGTATAATAAAATGAGGCTTGTCCCTACCCCTTCTAGCATATTTCAGAACAGATTGTCCCACCCTTTCCGCTGTCATTCATGGCATGGCCTCCACCCAACTGTGACTATGCCTGTCCCCCTTGCTACCCCACCTGACTCCTCTTAGTATTGAGTCCCCCAGCACTAAGATTCCACCCCTCTTACTCCCTGCTTGCTTCCATTCATCTCCCTCTCTCATTTCCAGCTCCTCTTCTTCCTCCTGCACATTATTTCCCCCTTTTACCCCTGTTGCAATTCTCTGAGCAGAATTTCCCCCCTGCTCCAGTTTGGTCCATGCATTTATCAGTTTACTCCTCTAATTTCATCATGTCCCTCCTCCACTTTCTTCCTCTTTAGCAGTGCAAAACTATTTTCTAAAGACCCTTCACAAATGCCTGCTCCCTCTCTCTTCATAGTAACCTGTTCTCTCCTTTCCACTCCATGACTTTTGCCACTTCTTCGCCTCCCCTCACAAGTCCCTATCTCCTCCTTCCATTTGTCTTTTGTCTCCTGACCTGGTTTCCCCGGCAATCGTTCTTCCTGGCCTGGGCCCCTTTGTCTCTGCTTCCCTTCTACTGACCCTCTCCTCACCACTGTTGGCTTAAATCGCCCTCCCTCATCTCCCCTTCTTCCTCCCTCCAGTATTGGGCTAAACCCATCCCCAATCTGCCTTGCCTGTCTTAGTTCCTCCTGCAGACCCTCAATCTCCTTTCTAAGTTTTTCTATGTGGTTGCACACTAAACATCCTCCCACACTCCAGGCAATTTTTAGAAAAATTGGTGCACCGCAGTTGTTGCAGCCTACCACCCTACCCATTGCTGTCGTTGCCCACCAATGACCCACCACCCTTCCAGATGCAGGATACCAAACGCTTCCCAAGTCTCCCCTCTCCCCCCTCTATCACTGCAAAAAATTATTTCTTTATTTTCCTTACCCTTTGTTGTACATTTAGATATATTGAGCAACTGCTTTTATATTCCTATCCTTCCTATCCACACTCAAAAGAGACTTTTAAGTAGCCATTGCACAACCTTCTTCAAACTCCTACTCCTCCTTTCCTCAATGCAATATCAATGCGAAGAAGTAATAATGAAAGCTCCTAGATTTGCATTTACTTCCCTTCCACTGAGATAGCAGTCACCTCTTCACTTGCTGCTGTTCCTTTCCTGGATGTCAGCTTCTGCTATGACAGGTGCATATCCTTTGCCTGTTTGAGGAAGTGATGTCAGAACCCCTGATATAAAGGAAATCATGGACCCGGGGTGAGTGGGGTGAGGGGTTTGAGGGGGTGGGACCCTTGATGGCACTACGCCACATGCTGCTGGCCACCCACTCCTCCTGTGGTATCAGGTGGGGTACATCCAGCTGGCCCCCACAAGTGGCAGCACGTGCAGCCCTGATGGCAGCCACCTTGTCCTTGATCCACCTCCTGTCTGTGCCTACCTTCTTCTTGCACTCCTGCACGGACCGCTGGTGGCTGCCATGCTGGTTCATGGCACGCGCCACCTCACCCCATGCTGCAGCATGGGCCTGTGGCATTCCCCACTGTCCACTAAGCAGTGGTTCCTTGTCTAGATATGCCTCGAACAGGGCATCAGATTCAGCCCTGGTGAGGTTGGGCCTCCTCCTTCTCCCCCTTCCCTGTTCCTCCTCTTCCTCACGCTCAGTCATGCTCGTGCCTGTGGGAATGACAGATGTTACCTTGGACTGTACAGTCCCATACAGCCGTCCCAAACCACAGTCCCCACATCCCCACAGCATGCAACCACCACAATGTACTGCAATACCTAACTATGGCCTCTGCAGCCCCATGTCGCATTTATGTAGCGTAACGCATGCAAATGAGGGCAGGTGTAACTGTAAGTGGATGCTAATGCAGTGGATGCATCGTGGAATGGCTAATGAGCTGATGTGCATAAGCTGGCTGAATATCACGCTGTTGCGCCTTGTGCAATGTAGGTGAGTGTGCTCAGGCTATGGCGCAGCACTGTGACGTGTGCAATCAGCACCGAATGGTGCATGCCCGGGGTACTGACACCAATGCTTGCAGCGCTGCTGACTTGCTGTGTGCAGGAGGCAGTGCAGGGCACGGCCACCACTGTGCCTGTGGTGCTAGTGTGCTGTTTGCCCATGTGGCACTCGTGCCTTGGTGTGCTGTGGGTGCCATGGTGCCACAGCGTGGTAGGCCACTGGAGGGCATCCCACTCAAGCACCCTACCACACTACATGCAGGGCATCCCAATAGCACTGTGGTGCACCATGCATGGACAGACCCTTAACCCTGCAATCGACCTTTGCCCCCTAGGTGCCATGCATCTGCATGGTTGCACCCCTACTATCGCACAGTCCGGTGACAGTGCGATAGGGACTGGCAGTGCAGTACCGCGCTGCCTCCCCACGTGGGGCACGTGCACTACAGAGCACCATTTTGTTTGCGGTTTGAACAGCAAAATGCAGAGAACCAGAGCGCAGGTCTGGAGTGCCATTGAATTGGCAAACTTGGTAGCCTTGGTGGAGCCACATGTTGGTGCCCTCTTTGGGCAGGAACCCCTCCACAGGCCACGGACTGCTGTGTGGCAGGAGGTCTCAGAGGGCCTGGAGAAGGTGAATGGGATCAGCCAGTCAGCGGAGCAGTGTTGCCACTGCTATGGTGACCTCCAGTGGTGGGACCCTGACCATCTGGGGCATCTGCAGTCACGCGCCCAGTGAGGCACCATGCCATGGCCAGGTAGGTGTGCCATCCCATCACTGGTAGTGTCCGTCTGTCCGGGTATCGCGGTGTGCATAAGGCCACGCCGCAGGGGGTGGGGACCGTCTAGTGGGGGTGGTGGCAGTGGTGGTGCATCATGGCTGGGCCATGCAGGCATGCACACACCGGGGGGGCTTTGTTACTGACCTGTACTGATGTTTCCCTCTCCAGGAACAGGGAGAGCAGGCCGGAGTGGGTACAGTGCACATGCAGCCGGGCCACGTTGGTGGAGCCATGGGCCAGCAGCGCCCTGCTGGCCAGGATGCAAGTGAGTGCCATGTTTACCCTTACATCTGTGCATGCTGGGTTGCAGGGGTGGTGGCGGGGGCATGGCCACCCACACTTGGCCCCACTGCCTTGCATGCCACACGGTGCACTCAGCACTGTCCTGTGGCACTGCATGTGTGGGTGGGTGTTACAGGTGGGCTGTGCATACACTGGGTCCATGGCTGTGCCACTGCCATTGCACTGCATAGCCATGTCATTGTATGGCCACATTGGAGCTGTGCGGGACATGGGCGGTGGGTGTGTGCAGCGTTCCACATGGCTATGGGTGCCTGGGTAGGTGGATCTTGTGGGTGCAGACACTGTGGGTGGTTGCATGCCATTCTGCTCCCTTGTCCTAGGTGGACAGTGCTGGACTGCCTTAGAGCGTAACATACAGGAGCTTCTGCAGCTGTCCCGGGCTACTCTGGAGCTGCTCCTGAGAATTGATCGAGGAGACTGAAGGAGGCGCCACAGGGACCAGAGTGGGGAGAGGGGCGCCATTAGGCCCTACATCACGCGTGTTGTGCATTCCCCCCCTGAACTTACCCTCACACCCCTTCATCCCACTCCCTGATGTACACCCTTGCCCCATGTCCACCCCCACCTGGTTTGTGGCTCCCCCCCACTTTGTACATAGTTTTGTTTGTTATGATGTTTGTACAGTTTACCCCTTTAATACACACTTGTTTGTTATGACAACTGTGGTGGTCTCTGATTTGCAGCAGGCATATGGTGCTTGGCTGCAGTGGTGTGCATGGCATCAGAGGTGGTGCAGGCCTGGGCATGTGTATGTCCGGCAGGAACCTGCTTATGTTGTGGGTGGGGGACTCAGTCCCTGTCTGTGGTATGTGTGTTGTTCCCTGTGCACTGGATGCCTGTGTGCAGTGGTCCTTGGTGCCCCTGTCAGTATGTCCATGGCCCATGCAGCTGGCCCCCTTGCATGTCTGTGGTATGCATGGTCTGCTGGCATGTCATTGGTGGCTCTCCATGCAGGCAACCCTCTGGGCAAGGTGCAATGGTGGCTTGCCTCCTGTCAATGGTTTGTTGCATCTCTGCCTCGGGTGACACTGTGGTCTATGCTGTTGTTGTCTCCCCTCCATGCTGTCACTGGTGTCTGTTGCGGTGTCTGTGTTCTGATGTCTGTCACTTGTGCTCTGGCCACATGCTGGTGGCGGATGGCTTCATGGTGCATGTGCAGGATGGCTGGTTCACCTGTGCCATGGTGGGGTGCAGGCCGTGGGTGCACAGCATCAGTGGACACACGCCAGTGGCATTTGTTGCCCCACTATTGTGGCCCTGTGTCAGGGTGCCCTTGGGTTAGGGTGAGTGTTTGTCCATGCCCTGTGTTGCAGCCTGTGTGGTGCATGCCTCCATGCACCACAGTGGGCAGCTGTGCTGCCTGTTGGGGCCAGTGCTGGGACAGGGTGTGTGCATGGGTGGGTGTGTGGGATGCTGTCCTGCTGATGGTGGGGTCCAGGGCAGGCCTTGTCGCATGCGGGGTCCCTCAGGTACTGATGCAGGGTCGACCTCTCTGCTGTGCCACGGGGGGTCCATGCAGGGCGGCATTGTGTCTGCAGTTGTTGCATCAGTGGCTGGTGCTGCCCGCTGTGGGGTGCTCACAATGGGGCTGCCATGCATGGCTCCATGGTTCACAGGGTTGCATTGTCACAGTGGGGGTGGTGGCATGCATTCGGTGCCATGCACTGTTGGGTGCTGCTTCTGGGCCGGGTGTCTGGGGATCACTGTACAGGGTGTGCTTTGCATTGGTGGGATGGGGTGGCACTGGGTGGCCGGCCCTCCTTGTGTTGCGGTCACTGCTTGCCAGGTGGTATGTGCTGGGGCACTGTGCCCCAGCTGTGGATTCGGTGCTGGTGTTCATGGGCTGGTGGTCCTTCCAACTCACCACTGGTTGTGCAGTTCATGCGGTGTGGGGGGGTGCTATCTGGCCTGCTGTGTGCTTCTCCACCCATGGCTTCCATGGGTGGTGCACCCCTACAGCCTGTCCCTGTCCCTGCACATCCCTGGTTGTGTTACTGCACATTTACCCTGCTCCACTGCGCATCCCTGGTTGCACCATGGCGCAGTTGGCGCGATATTCAGCTGTGTTGCATAAGCGCACCTTGGCCTGTGCTGTGTTTGAATATCGTGCATGTTGTGCAGGGGTGCACTGCACTTGTGCCTGCTCTTGCTATTGCGCTTCTTTGTGGCGCAGTCTGAATATCCCACCCATAATGTCTTTTCCTGGCAATTAACTTCTGCATCCTGTGCTCATTAAGATTCGTGTCTTATTTTCACACAATGCCCCAAAACTTTGTCAGTTTCTTTCCTTGCAGGTGCAACAAAATGTCAAACTGTATCTCAGGGTTAACCCCCCCCCCAGTTCCAAATTGCTTTTTGCAATCATTTCAGCAATATAACTATATACATTTTCAAACCATAGAATCCAGTTTCACAAAAATATATACATATATTTTTATAACCACAGATCAGCAAGAGGGAAGGAAATATAGAAACAGTAAGTGAAGGCAGGAAGATAGAAGGAGGGGACAATTGTGAGACTGTCAAAGTGATCAATTTGTAGGTCTCACAAGAAAATTTGATTGTGCAATTAGATAGACAAGAGACAGAAAAAGAGAGGATAGAACAGATTCTTGCTTTTAATTCTTACTGCATAACAAATGAGACAGAGTCTTATTCAGCCCTGTTTCAGTCATCATTAATAATAACATTTTAAATATGTACATGACAATTTAGTTTCATAATATGAACTTTACACTGAAGGACAGATGTCTGTATGTGTCTCTCCTCTGATTTCATAACACAGCAAACCTCATCTCTAGTTAGCTAGGGGGACTGTGATTGCACATACTATTCTACAAAATGTAATGCTGAAACTTAGCTACATAACAGTGTAACTGTTTTACATCACCAGTGCTACCATAATGGAAAGATATACAGCTACATGGAAGTTAGCAATAATGCCTGGTATAATGTAAACTGCTTTATCATGCCTCCATGACTTCAACTTGTTTGTTCAGCAGCATTCAAACATAATGACGTAGTGACAATTCCCACCACCTGATGGTTGAGCTAGTACTATAACTTAATTTCTTTGATGACAGATCAATTTTTACTTTTGTTAAAGTGGCTGCGGTGAGCAGCTACGAACTTGTCTTTATCTTGTTTCTCAAATTTAGAATCAATGGGTGGTGAAACATTACATGCACTGTATATACTCATAGCTATTCTATGACTTGGCAGCTGTTCCCTCAGGTAAACACCTCTTCTGTCAGATGTTTCAAATAATCTGAAAAGGACAATTAAAAAACAATTATTTGCAGGTGTGCAATAGTATGTTATGATGTCATAAAATGTTCAATATATCATAAACTGTCAAATAGTACAATACTTAACAAGCATTTGTCAATGGCGAATGTTGTCTTGCTGACAATGGCATCGGTAGCACAGGAGTTGAACAGGTGCATAATAGGAATGGCAGTGAAGTATGAAAGTGACGTCAACCCCACATCACCCTATAGAGACTGACAGGTACTGAAGTGTGTCTTTTGGGCACCGGCCATAATGTTCATGGCATTTCAGCTTACCCTATCCTGCAGCACGACATATATTGCATTGTGCCTTGGGGTTGTCAGGCCTTACGCTCACCCCAATCAGACATTACGCTCATGGTATTTTACCTCACCCTATCCTGCAGACACTGACAAGTGCTGAGGTGTGCCTTGGGGTGTTAGGCTTTACAGTCACCCCCATTTCATTAGAACATATGCTGAAATAGGTGCAGCACAGGAGAATGGGGTGAACTGTGGAGCTGAAGAGTCCAAGGCACACCTTGATGCCTGTCAGTGGCTCGAGGGTGGGGGAGGATGGTATGGCATAAGCATGACAGCCGGCAATGCAAAGGCATACCCCTGATCATTGATTTCCCACAGCGACCGCGCCATTGTGCGCCACTTGAGCAAAAACACATTTTGGGCAGGATGTGAAACATGACAGCTGTACATTTCATAAGGAGGTGTGCATAACTGACAATGTTGTAAATGTTGAGTGAAAATATTACAAAAGCTCGAAGTTACAAGCGCACGTGGAAACTGTGCAACGCATGCAGAAACTGCGCAACCACACGCCTGTATCATACTCATTTGTGGACTTTTGTCACCAAATTTTCAACATAGGCATTTTAGGACCTCTGCTCATGAACAGTGTCACTGTGATTTTCTTAATCTGTCCCAAACAGTGATTTCCCACAACGATCACGCTATTCTGTGCTGGTAGTGCAAAAACACATTTCAGACATGATGTAAAAAATGACAGCTATACTGTTCATTAGGAGGTGTGGAAAAATGACAATGTTGAAAATCTGGAGTAAAAATATTACAGATTTGTAAAGTTATGAGCTTTCATGGAAACTGCGCAACGCACGCTCGTAAAACAGTCATTTTTTTAATTTTTTTCACCAAATTTGCAACATAGGCTTTTTGAGAGCCAACCTCGTGAACAGTAGCACTGTCATTTTGTTAACTAGTCCCAAAAGGTGATTTCACGCAGTTATGGCGAAATCACCTTCTGGGACCAAGTAACGCCATGACAGTGACTGAATTCATGAGGAGGGGTCCCAATAACCCTATGTTGAAAATTTAGTGACAAAATTCTGAAAAATGACTGAGCTATGCGCACCAAAGTTTGAAAAACCCTATTCATGCCATTATACAGCTTACCAGCATTTCTTCAGTTCGCAGTCGACTTTGAAGAGTGCAGTCATGTTCCCGGTCCACTGAAGATCATCGCACTGGGCTCCGGAGGTAAGAATGCGGTGATGGGGGTGTGGGGAGGCAGGGTGTACAGAGGGTGGGCACAAGTTGGGTGAGAGGCCGTCGAACTCAATAAGGGACCATTTATGGTTTACAGGGTAAAAAAAAAAAAAAAATTGCGGGACGGTTTTTGTTTTTACAGGTGCCAATTGGCATGCTGGGTGGGCTTCCAGCATGCCACCTAACTGTTTGGGGAGCCTGTAGCCAATGGGGGGTTGGGCACCCCTGCCAGCCATACAGAGGTGGGGGGGGTCGCATGAGCCGAGGGGGATTGGGCACCCCCTCAGCACACAAGACATGGTGGGAGGGATACAGTCTGCCGATAGGGAATGGGCACCCTGTTGGCAAATTACCTCAAGAGGGGACATGCCAATGAGGATTGGGTATCCCTGTTGGTGAGTGGAAATGGGGGTCACATGAGCCAAGAGGGACTGGGCACCCCCTCGGCACACAAGGAAATGGGAGGGTTCATCTTGCTGATGGGGATTGGGCACCCCATTGGCTTTCACAGATAAAAGGTGGCAGCTGTCCCTTGGCTTCTCTGGGGACTGAGAAGCTGATGGGGAAGATGCCACCATGTTGCTTGCCCAGAGCAAGCAAGCAGTAATTGGCTGCTGCAATCAGGGACCACTCCCTGATTGCAGCGGCTAATTTCTTTGAAGGTGGTGGAACATTTTTCCAACTGCTGTCATAGACAGCATGCTATGCCATTGGCGCCACAGAGCCCAGCCTCAAAAAGCAGTGGCACCATTGGCTGCACCAGGACCGCACCTCTGAAACCTGCTTCTCAACTGAGGCAACCACAATATGTTTTCTGTGCTGCGTGCGCAAGACAACATAAAAATTATGTTACCATTGCAGTACTACTAATAAGCCACACAAAAAAATCAATCCTAACACTGTTTACATGTCCTGAGAGCACATTTGATTTCAATCCTTTCTGAAAATGCTGTTGTACCACACTACGAATATCTGTGAATGCGGTTTTCAACCTTCTGTGGCACAACACAATCAGTTACATGAAAGGTCACTACAACTGCACTTTCAACAACAATACTGCAACAGAAAGTTGTAGTATGTGCAATTTCTTGCAGTGTTCTTCAATTGAGTATCTGAATGCACGCTCATATGAAGCAATAATATGACAATGTTCTCACAGTTGCTTCACTATGATATAATGTCTGCATTCCAACAGCTGCATATAAACGTCTGTTACACTGTCATATACATCCTGATTGCCGTGGCTCGTAAACTGTTCATGGCATTCTATGTCACTGGTGAATGACAGTAATTGTGTATTCTGATTCTGAATCACCATTCTTAACCAGTTGGTGGGTGAAGTATTTTAATAATAGTGTATGGTGGAACGTTGTTCCAACCCAATTTCTACCTCTACTGAAATGCTGATCAACCACAGTTGAAAGGTCATTGAACATTATTCTACCTTTCTATGGTTGAACAGCATTCCAGTAGATTGGAAAGTGCACAAGCCGCACATTAAGAAACATCCATGGAAACAGAAACCGCAGAATCAACCAGATAAGTAAGCAGTGGCAGAGATGCGATCAGACAGATGCAGCCGCTGACAGCTATGGAAAAACACAGGCAGGATCAACCAGATATGTTTATGTTTATTTTTAAATTAATACAATGCAGGATCAACCAGATATTTAATTTTACTTACAAATAAACCCGGTGCTCACACCGAATGTCTTCTCACTAAGCAAGAGGAACAACCGCCATTGTTTTTCTTCAAAATCCTGCCCAACTCTGATTGTCAACCAGTGGAACTGAGTGATGTAAACAAAGGGACATCTGGTCCCTAATAACCACCAACTCACTCTAGCAACCAGCTCTAACTCTCAGCAACAAGCAATTACTTTTTCTGAAAACAAAATACACAGTGAGCAAACTGTGTATAAATGATTTTTGGAGACACCATACACATAAAAAATAGTGAATGGGCCACTACAATAAATGCAGAACCAGTGAGTTCCCTCACCTTGGGGTAATGATTCCCACGGACCTCTCGAGCTTCGTTCTCGAGGTCACAGGGATTCAGAACTCTCTGTGGCAGAACACACTGGTTTTGCATAGTTGCCCATCCACTATTCTCTATAAAATATCCCAATCAGTGATGAAAACAATCAAAATGTACACTTCTAACTCTTTAACTTTCAAATCAATTTTTACACTAGCTATACGGCACTCCCAGGACTTAGATTAGCAGTCACTTAATCACTCCTTAGGGGCAATATGGCACTCAGATGCACCTCATGCCACATTACCCCCCCCTACTGGATGATGAACAGACTACTAACCTAACCCCTGGCCATGCTTAATTGCTTACTTGTACAGGATCCATGCAGCTGTGCGGTTTATTGAGAATACCTTTGCCTTGCCTACACCTATACATTATACAGTACATATAACATAGAACATAGAATTTGACGGCAGAAAAGGACTGCTTGGCCCACCCAGTCTGCCCATTTTCCTACCTAAAGGATAAGCTACAGATCCTAGTTAACCAACAGCCTACTTCTTCCTACCCTCACCCCCTAGAATTGCCTTATGACTGCCCCATTCATGCTTGAATTCCACCACTGTTTTGACTCCACAACCTCCTCCGGAAGGCCATTCCATGCATCCACAACCCTCTCTGTGAAAAAATACTTCCTTAAATTACTTCTGAGCTGCCCCCTCTCTATCTTCAAATTGTGCCCCCTTGTTCTTGCACACCTCTTTTTTGAAAGATGCTACCCTCTTGGACTTTGTTGATTCCTTGAGGTACTTGAAAGTTTCTATCATGCCCCCTCCCTCCTTTCCTCGAGGCTATACATATTAAACTCCTTAAGTCTCTTCATATGTCTTCCAGTGCAGACCCTGCACCATTTTAGTTGCCCTCCCTGACAGCTTCCATCCTGTCTATGTCTTTGCGAGATTGGGTCTCCAGAACTGCACGCAGTACTCCAGATGGGGTCTCACCAGCTGTCTGTACAGAGGATAATAACTTCCTGTTTTCTACTGGTGATGCCTCTCCCTATGCATCCCAGTATCCCCCCAGCCCTCCTTGCTGCCCTCTCACATTGCTTGCCCACCTTTAGGTCATCTGATATGACTACCCCCAGGTCCCTTTCCATTTTTGTTGTTGTTAGGATCTCAAGCCCCATTGTGTACTCTTCCCCTTGGTTTTTGTTTCCCAGGTGCATTACCTTGCACTTCTTAGCATTTAATCTAAGCTGCCATACATTTGACCATTCCTCTAACCTTGCCAAGTCCTTTCTCATCCTTTCCACCCCACCTTGTGCATCAACTCTGTTGCAGATCTTTGTGTCATCTGCAAAGAGACATATTTTCCTTCCAGTCCCTTTGCAATGTCGCTTATAAAGACATTGAAGAGGACCGTCCTAATATTGAACCTCACGTCCCCACTAGTAACCCCTTTTCTTCAGAATGGACTCCATTTACTATTACTCTCTGTGTCCTATTCTCCAGCCAATTCTTTACCCAGGCTGTCATCTTGGGACCCACTCCCAGGCTGGCTAACTTGTATATTAATCTTTTGTGTGGGACTGTGTCAAATGCCTTGCTAAAGTCTAGGTAGGCCATGTCCACAGTCCTCCCTGATCTACTACTTTGGTCACCCAGTCAAAGAAATTTATCAGATTTGTCTGGCATGACCTTCCGCTCAGAATCCATGCTGCCTTGGGTCCCTGGCCCTCTGGCCTCTAGATACTCGACAATTCTTTTCCTTCAGAAGTGATTCCATCATTTTCCTACCACTGAGGTTAAACTAACAGGTCTGTAGTTTCCGCTTCTGCCTTGCTCCCACTTTTGTGAAGAGGAATCACATCTGCCCTCCTCCAGTCCTCAGGTACCACCCCATCCTCCCATGATTTGTTAAAGAGGGCAGTCAGTGGTGTCACTAGTTCTACCTTAGTTCTTTTAGAATTATGGGATGAATCCCATCAGGCCCCATTGCTTTATCCACCTTCAGTTTTAAGAATTCTTCAGAACCCTTTCTTCTGTAAATGGGCTGGTATCAACTTCTGTATCCAGAGTGTTTCTACTGTTTGTTTTAGGTACCTCTCCTCTTCCTTTGTAAATACTGAGCAAAAATATTTGTTTAGTATCTCTGCCTTTCACAGTCACCCTCTGCCCACCTCCCTCCCCTTTATTAAGCCTCACTATCCCTCCCTTGGTCTTCCTTCGCTCCCTGATGTACCTATAAAAGGTTTTATCCCCCTTATTAAGTGAGCTGGCTATCTTTTCCTCAGTTTGGGCCTTTGCTGTTCTGACTGCCTTCCCAGCTTCCTTTTGCTTTAACTGATACAGTTCTCTGTCCTGCTCCTTCTGTGATTCCTTGTACTTCCTGAATGCTTTCTTTTTCTCTTGAACCTTCACTGCCACTTCCTTTGAGAACCATAGTGGTTTCTTACATTGTTTCATTTTATTTGCTTCACACAAAGGCTTGTTACCTCTGTGATGGCAGTATTTATTATTCCCCATTGTTCTTCCACCCCTCCTTCCTGCCCATCTGCTAGTGCATTCCTTAGGCACTCACCCATTTTGGCAAAGTCAGCCCTCCTAAAGTCCAGTACTTTTGCCTTTGTATGGCTTGACTCTATTGCTGTGTATATTTTGAACCATACTGTTCGATGGTCGCTAGTTCCCAGACGGCTACCCACTTCTACATCTGTGATCCTCTCTTCATCTCCATTTGAGAGAACCAGGTCTAAGATTGCTCCCTCTCGAGTGGGCTCCAATACTAGTTGTCTAAGGCATGCCCCTGTAGGGCATCTAGAATAAACCCACTCTTCGAAGTGGCTGCTGCAACTGCACTCCAGTTAACATCTGGCATATTCAGATCACCCATCAGCAATATCTCCCCTTTTTCTGCCATTCTAAGTATACTTTCTATCATTTCCTTGTCCATTTCCTCCCCCTGAGAAGGGAGTCTGTATATAACCCCTGTGCAGATTGTGGTGCCATTGCCTGTCTCCAAATTTACCCACAGTGCTTCTTCTCCTCCTCCCTGTTTACCCTTTTGTTCTGTTGCTTTGATTCCTTCCCTTATGTAAAGAGCTATTCCTCCTCCTCTTTTACCCTCCCTGTCCCTCCTGTAGATAGTGTATCCTGGTATGTTTACGTCCCAGTCATGGTTTTGTGTGTACCATGTTTCTGTGACTGCCACAATATCCAGATGTTCCTCCTCCATCAAGGCCACTAATTCAGGAAGCTTGTTACTCAGACTACGGGCATTGGTACTCATTGCTTTCCATTTTTTGATGGCTTTACCTTCTGTTGCAGCATCCCCACTGACCTTTCTACCTCGGTCTTTTTCTCATTTAGTACCCTGTTTTTGTAGGGAGGCTGGGATTTTCCTGCTGCTTATCAGTGCCTCCCCCTTGACTAGTTTAAAAGCTTACCAATGAAGCATTTAAACTGATTGCTCAAAAGACTTGTTCCTTCCTGGACAGATGCAGACCATCCTGCCAGTATAGGCTGGTGTCCTCCAGGTGGAACCCCAGTCCCCAATGAAGCCAAACCCTGTGCTCCACCATTTTTTTCAACCATTCATTAAACTGCATGGTGCAAAGTACCCTCGCCTCACTCATGCCATTGACAGGCAGCACCTCTGAGAAGGATACTGTGTGTGGCTACTTGTCTTAGGCCCCTCCCCAATTCTACAAAGTCCTTCTGCACTGCTCTAATCTCATGATGAGCCAAGTCATTTGTCCCTAGGTGGACAATGACATCCAGCTCAGACTCCCGTGCAGCTGTTCTCGTGATCCTGAGGATACGCTTCCTGTCCCTCCAAGCCATGGCACCAGGCAGGCACCTTACTTCAGTTTTCCCTGCTCCCCCCAGTTCTATCCCTAAAATTGAGTCCCCCACCAGGAGCTGCTTCCTTTCCTTGTGGTGTCCTCTGCCTCCTTCCTGTGAGCCCCCCTTGTGACAGTTGTCCTCAGCCTCCTTAGTCTCCTCTGTGGGTGCATCCATAGGGGAGCTATGCTCCCCCAGAATGGTGCATGGATTGTGGAGTGGAACAACTGACTGGGTGTGCCTCTGTTCAACCATCCTCACCCTCCCTGAGCCCACTGTGGTCCAACTTCTGTGCTTTCTTCACAACCTCTGAGGTAGTGGTGGTGGCTCTGGTGCTCCCTGGATGGGGGAGGTTCCCTTCCTACTGTCCAGTGTGGCCTGGGGGAAGGTTCCCTTACTACTGTCCAGTGTGGCCTGAAGACGGGCAACTTTCTCCCTCAGGGCAGAGAGTTGTCTGCAAATAGGGCAGCATCTCAGTCTCCAGAAAGACTCCCAGAAGACTGCTGCCCCACAGCCATTACATTGCACTACTCCCCACATGTTTATCTACTTTTTTTTTTGTGTGTGTGTGTGTGTGTGATTAGTTTGTTATATAGAAATATATATATTATACAATGTGTATGCTTATATTGTCAGTGCAGTGTGCTAGAGAGGATATGACAGTGATATGCACCTTGCACTCT
The DNA here is from genome assembly GCA_016271365.2 of Neoceratodus forsteri. Lineage (NCBI taxonomy): Eukaryota > Metazoa > Chordata > Ceratodontiformes > Ceratodontidae > Neoceratodus > Neoceratodus forsteri. The sequence goes on from CM057452.1 coordinate 390,978,096, forward strand.
TGAGGAAATGATGTCAGAACCCCAGGTATAAAGGAACTCTTTCCAGGGTGGGTGGGGTGAGGGTGGGAAGGGTTGGGCCTAAACTGTGCCCTCACAAAACAATCAGCTAAAAGCTCTGACCCACCACTGCAATGAGTGCCTTCCTGTCAGCAAGATGCCCTACACAACAATTTGACAGAGAAGATACCCTGCTAATCAAACAGAGAAAAATCCAGACATCCAAGTCATACACAGGTAAACCTCCCCAGCCCCAAAATAGCCTGGTGGTTTGTGCTCTGAAAGCAGTCAGCCCCAAAATAAGTCAGCTGTGCTTTAGACTCTTCCTGCACTGAAAATCTTAAGAACTGGAACAAAAGTAAAGCTAGATCCACCTCCCTCTGTTGCTTAAAAGACTGTCTTTTCCTGATAATTCTAAGTTCCTTATTTCACCTTTCAGTTAGAAGTAGCCTCCACCTGCAGAATATCTGCTACAAACCAAAGACAATTGTAAGGTTCACCTCCCTCTGTTGTGAGCACAACTCGCTTTCTTGCAAATCCTATGTTCAGTATTGCAGCTTCCAGCCAGAGGTAGTTTCACTTGAAGAATATTAGCTGTTCCCCACAGAACCCATAGAAACAGACTCATAGAAACATAAAACATGTCAGCAGCTAAAGACCTATTGGCCCAGCTAGTCTGCCCAGTCCTGCCTAGTTGTGGGACTCTGCCCCTGTCAATTCTCATTTCTTCGCCTCCCTTCCCCAACTGCCTCATATATACTTTTGCCATGTGTCTGTCACACCCCTTTTAAACCCCTGACTATATTAGCACAGATCATCTCTTACAGATGTTGGTTCTCTTTCCATAAAAAAGTACTTCCAGGCATTAAGGCTGGGCAAAATTTGCAAATTCTGATTTCACAAAATTGTCATGAAATTATGTGAAATTCTGCTAAATTTCATGAAATTTTGTGAATTTTCCAAAGTTCTCTAATTGGTTGTACCTCAGCCAGTATTATTGCTAGAGATCAAAAATTTGACATGCTTATTGTTGGCACAAAGCCGTAAACTGATGCCTTGTTTCCTGACATTTGGATGAGGGGCAGGGAAGTTACAGGGGTTCAGATTCTAGCAATGTATCATTAATGTGAAGATTTCTGAAAATATTTCTATACTTACAACTTAGCCATCTTTAAAATTTATATGCATACTTTCTTGGAAGAGTTATAGAAACCACTTAATAGAGAGGTAACTGGTTCTGTAAATTGTAAGTTACAGGTTGTTCAACATTTTACAATTTAATTATTTATTAAATTGTGTCAAAATGCTCAACATATTTGGATGCTTATAGCTCCACTGCTATTGCAGATATACACTCAAGATTTGGTATGCATACCAAAGTAAATACATCTCAAATTGTCATGACTCAAGAGGAAAATTGTCAAGCCTGTTGGTAAAACATCACTTGGGAATGACTTACTGATCTCAGATGCCAAAATGTGTCACTAAATACAGATCTTTTTTTTTATATTATGTTGAGTAGATTGGTCCTCCTGCTCCTTCTTCTAGGACAGTGATCTGTCCAGCCCCCAACAAAAATTCCTGCAGGCAATGATCACTTAAGTGGCTCCACAGCACTTTTCTGTTACCTCTTTAATAAATTTCAAGGGAGCACAAACAAGCCTTCATAAACAAGCCAGGAATAGTACCCTGTTTGCTGACTCTTGGTGGGATTTATTTGTGGTTGCTTAGCAACCAGAGTGCTTTTTCATGAGAGGTGTGATCGGTCTCTTTCCAGGAGACCTGTCAGTCAGTTAGCACTGACCCCACCCCCTTTAATGACATACTGTATAAATAAGCCAACAGAGCAACCCTGGGCCTTGTTAAATGCCAGGGATGTCAGCAGGAAATGCTAGAGCATTGTGAGTTCACTCACTTACTGTATCTTTAACTTGTGTCTCAAAGTTAAAAAAAAATCTTTAACAACTGAAGCACCTTTACTTGCTGTTCCTCTTACTTTTTACAGTACTGAAGGCCTGTTGGGCAAAGGAATGGATTTAAAATTGTTTGTCTAAGTAAGATCAGATCCAGAAACACATGGTTTAATATCTTTTATTGGACCAACATACATGTAATAACATCTATGTTACATCTATGTTGGTCCCATAAAAGGTGTCAAACCATTGGTTTCTGGATCTGTTTTGACAAGGACCAATACAGTAACTAATTAATTCTGTGTGTTGTCTAAGTAAGCCATTCTTTAACATTTAAGTTATACTGTTTATTGATAAGAGTTGGAGCTGCACACAAAGGGTTCTTGAACTCTGTTATGTAAAGAGACTAGCATGAGAGGAAAATTGTGCTTGTGGAGTCTCTATTTGCAAGTGCAACATGTTTATATTAGCTGTATTTTAAATGAGGTTAAACATTTGATAACTGCACATTTATTAACACATTCTGCTGTTTAGATACTGACTATAGTATGCCTAGCATGACAAGTCCTTAGAGAGATGTGGATATGTTAGTTAAAGTGTTTGCATGTATGTATGCTCACAGGAATAACACTTCAGGATATATGTGTAACACCCATAGATTAATGGAAATGAGTAAACACGATTAGGCTTTTTTTGGCAACATGAATTACAGTTATGTATGTATGAACCTATTTAAAGATTAATAGAAATGTATCAGTTACATGGGTAGAGGGAATTGAATCCCTTACAGAGGGTATGTTGCTTACAGCGCATTTGAAATTATTAGCAATAAGTGTGACAGGTGCAGACAACATTTCCCTAGGACATGATTAATGAATGTATTTTTGAAACAAGTTTTCTAAAGAAAATTTATCATGGCATATTACTCTAATTTGAGCAATGCAGTATGAGCTGGTAACCGAGCCTTTGTTAAAAAGTTGTTCTATTCTTTGCAGATATGTATACTAGCACAAACTGTGGAATTTAAGAGAAGCAATATTTTGAAACAACATAAAAGAACTGCTCAAGTAGGCACCTTTTTGTTCAGTACCAGTCACCAGTGCTGTACTTTACACTACACTTTATAAAAAATTGCATGAAAAAGCATGTAACTTTCTGCACCTGGTCTTTCCAGGGTGCTATTTAAACCTGTGAAACTTACATTTTGTATATGTTCGATTACTACATAGGAGGACCATGATCTCCCAGAAGAAACCCATACATGGGTGAAACATTGGGGTGGAATGGTCATGGTCAGAAGCCTGAAGTAAAGATTGTGATAATAAAGAACTTTTGGTTAAATACCTATTTAGGAGTTTGGTTGACTTTTTTGGACTTTATCTGATCACCCCAACCTTTGCCTTGCATTAATGTTGGATTCCATGTGGGTCTGCTATTCCCTAACAGAGTTTTTGTCTGTTTGGCAGCATAACAACTTTACTGCTTCTGAAAAAAAAAGAAAGAGCCCACCCTAAAACGGCTCCCTTTGCCCACTGGAATGCACAAACTGAAAACCTTCTTCACACCCACAATCTATGGCAAATCTCACACAAAAGTAGAGCCTGTTTATCTCAGTAGCTTGCAGAAGCAAGGCAAGGAACTAGCTACCTTACAGAATCAGCAACTGATTCCTGTAGGCTCACCATTTAGAAAAAAAAGCTTAAAAAGAAATTCTAGTTGTTACCAGAGAATTGCAATTGTTGCCAGAGACTGAAATTCTGCTGTAGGCAGGACTAGGGTGATCCCACAGCACCTTAGACAGGAAATGATTTTGTCAGTAACTGATGTACCAATGGGAGGCCATCAGGGGCAGACAAGAGCATTCAGAGAATGCAGACAGTCGGATGGTGCCCAGCTATGCAAAAGACATACACAGATACTGTGATAATTACATTGTATGTGCTCAGAGTTGCCCCCAGTGTACAAAGCCTGAGTGACTACTGTTAAGAGAACCACTGATAAGTTGTTTCATGCATGTCAGTTGAAACTATTTAGTCAGAGGGAGTCAGTGCATTGGGGCAGAAGTTTGACGTCTTTGCAGAATATTTAAACTAGCAAATGGGGAGAGGGGTGCAGCACCCCATACGTCGAATGGGAAGAACACCCCTTCCCCCTCAGCTAGTGGTCAAACAGGAATTCAGCATGTTTGCCGTTCATTTGCATCACCAGGTAAGAAAAAAGGTTTGTCTCCCCATATGACGCACAGGGGTAATGCCAAACGCCACCCAACAACCAACACACATCGAAATCTGGCCAATGGAAAATCATGTACACAATGCTCACAGCCTGGGAAATAAGATCCCAGACCTGCAGGCAATAATGTCAGAGGCTAAACTGGACAGTAGCAATTAGTGAGACGTGTACCAGTAACCACACTTGGGAGACTTCAGTACCTGGCTTGTATTGTTCGGAAGAGACCGAGGCAAAAGGGGGGGAGGGCCCTGTATGTTAATGAAAATATCAAAGCTACAGAAATTCTGAATACACATAAGGAGCCAGAAGAACTGTGGGTCACCCTAAAACAGGAAATGGGACAGCCATAAGAACTGGGGTTGTCTACAGGCCCCCAGACCAGAGGGAGGACATAGACACATTACTGTTAGAAGATATACAAAACATGACAGCTAAAGGAGGTTCTGATAATGGGAGACTTCAACATGCCGGATACAGATTGGTCAATACCAGCAGGAACATCTGCCAGAACTAGACTCATAGTGGATTCCCTGCAGGAGGGCCTCAAACAACTGGTACAGCAACCCACAAGAGACAGGGCTATCCTAGATCTAGTACTGACTAACAAAGAAGGATCACAGATCTCCAGGTAGAAGGTCACCTGGGGCCAGTGACCATCACATGGTATGGTTCAATTTGGCTGCTACATCTAAATCATCCCATTCCAAGGCAAAAATATGGGACTTCAGAGGAGCTGACTTTGATAAGATAGCCAACAGAGTTAAGCTAGCCTGGCAAAAGAAACACAGGTGAGGGGTACAGGCAAAGTGGGCAAGCATTAAGATGCAATACTTGAAGCAACATCCCATTGTGTTAGACAGAAAAGGAAGTGCAAAAGAAGAAGGAAACCGCTTTGGTTCTCAAATACAGTAGCAGAAAAGGTCAGAGCCAAAAGGCTGGCCTTCAGGAAATATAAGGGAACACAGCGGATGAAGATAGGGAGGCATACCAAACTGCCCTAAGGGAAGCAGGTAAGGCAGTAAGGCAGGCAAAGTCCCAAACTGAGGAAACACTAGCACAAACAGTAAAAGAAGGTGACAAGACTTTCTATAGATACATTAGTGAAAGGAGAAAGTCCAGAGGGGATGCTAAGCTTAATGGAGAAAAGGGAGCATGTGAGGAGGAGGACCCTGTAAAGGCATCTATCCTAAATAGATACTTTTGCTCAGTATTTACTGAAGAGAAGGTAGCAGGGCCCACAGCTCAGCATCATGGACACAGGGGAGGGAGGTGAGCACTACTCCCTTCACAAAAGAAAGGGTCCTACAAGAGCTTGCTAAGCTCAGGGTGGATAAGGCAATGGGACCTGATGGCACACATCCCAGGGTACTTAAGGAGCTAAAGGAGGAACTAGCAGAGCCATTAGTCAGACTTGTTTAGTGAGTCTCTGAGCACAGGAGAGGTCCCAGAAGACTGAGAAGGGCTTTATGTGATCCCGCCCACAAGAGTGGTAGCAGGGAGGAGGTGGGGAACTACAGACCGTCAGTCTTACCTCAGTAGTGGGCAAGATTATGGAGGCACCCTTAAGGAAAGGATAGTGCAACACCTGGAACCATAGGGCACAGGATCCAAGACAGCATGGGTTTACAAAAGGAAGGTCCTGTCAAACTAATCTCATAGATTTCTTTGACTGGGTAACCAGAGTGGTGGACCAAGGGGGAGCAGTTGATGTCGCCTACCTTTACTTCAGCAAAGCTTTTGACACTGTTCCACATAGAAGATTGATAAATAAGCTGGGTAGGCTCGGGGTGGGTCAGAAGTTGGTCAACTGGGTGGCAAACTGGTTGATGGGCAGAAAACAGAGAGTGGTGGTAAATGGTATACAGTCAGAAGAGATGCAATTCACAAGTGGGGTACCCTCAGGGATCAGTCCTGGGGCCAGTCCTCTTCAACATCTTCATTAGTGACCTTGCAGCTGGACTAGAGGGTAAGGCTTGTCTGTTTGCAGATGACACCAAGATCTGCAACAGAGTAGATGATCCAGATGGGGTGGGCAGAATGAGAAGAGATCTGGATAAACTAGCAGAATGGTCAGAAGAGTGGCAACTGGGATTTAATGCAAAGAAGTGCAAAATCATGCACATAGGGAAGAGAAACCTGAAGCCACCTATAGGCTGGGAGGAGTTGCTAGCAGTCACAAAGAAGAAAGAGACTTGGGCATCATCATCACTGATGACCTAAAATCATCCAAGCAGACCTCTAAAGCAGTAGGTAAGGCTAGGGGGTGTTAGGGTGTATTAGTAGGGTATCACAAGTCGTAAGAGGAGGTAATAATCCCTCTGTACAAGACACTGGTTAGGCCCCTTCTGAGTACTGCATGCAGTATCGGAGGCCACACCTTCACAAGGACATTAACAAATTGAGGCAGTCCAGAGAAGGGCAACCAAAATGGTGCAGGGACTGCATCAGAAGACATATGAGGACAGATTAATGGAGCTCAATATGTATACCTTGAGCAAAGGAGGGAGAGAGTGATATGATCGAGACATTCAAACACCTTAAGGGCATAAACAAGGTGAAAGAGTCTAACATGTTTAAATATAAGAAAAATAGCAGGACAAGAGGACACAGCATGAGATTAGAGGAGGCCGATTAAGGGGAATGAGAAATTCTTTTCACAGAAAGGGTGGTGGATGCATGGAATGGCTTACCACAAGAAGTGGTGGCTATGAATACAGTGCAGGGCTTCAAACAGGCATGGGATAGGCATAAGGGAGCAATACAAATGACTATGAATAGATAGGCCACTGACAGAGCAAAGGCCGATGGCACATTTATAAGGTAGAAAAAGAAATTGGCAGACTGGATGGGCCTTGCGGTCCTTATCTGCCATCAACTTCTATGTTTCTATGTTTCTAAAGGTCAGAACTAACCTACTAATGAATGAGGATGCCAAAGCCCTCATCTTTGTTTTTCTTTTGTTTTTCAGAAGCTGGCAGCAATGTTCTTGATTACGGTGTCTGACAACCATGAACTTATTATGAGTACCTTACTGGCTCATACTCAGGAGATGCCAAGTTTCAGTTCAGCACCACCTCTGTTGGACCACACTACCAAGGGCACATACATTTGTATCAAAATAATGCATCATTGCTGATCAACCCAGTGCACTAATTCAATGCAGGCATTTATAGAGTGACTGTTACAGAGCCAGGGTCAACCAAACATCCAGGATCTGAAGTGATGAGAAGGTATCGCTTTGAGGATCTTTAGACTGGTACTACTGGCTCCCAATGTTATGCAGTTATCTGCAACAAAGAGGCCTGCAGAGACTGAACAATGCCCTAAAATGTGACTGGGCCTACTCAGTGGTTTGACTGCTACTTCTATCCCAGGGACCTTACTAAATAATGTACAGTTCATGCATGAACCTGTTGTTTTTCACTTTTTTCTTCACTGGGACATGTAATATGGGCCTTGTGCAGGAACAAATGTATCATTGTTTTATGCTTTTTCGCTGTTAGGTGTGGTTGCCACTCGCCAGACATAAACCAAAGATCCCATAGTGGGCCAGGAAACTGCCTGATGGGAGAAGACCGTCCATTCCAGATGGCTGCAGAGCCTAGATGGAATGGTAGGATCAATCTCAGGATTGTTTGGGTCTGGCATGTCAGTCTGACACTGAGCAGACCTGAAAACCATCAGGAAACATGTCAGTTATTTTTAACACCAGTTTTGCCAAGTACATTTTGAGCCCTGCATTACAGGGGATTCAGGGCTTTGCTACTAAAGTGAGGCATACAGTGTGCAATATTCATTTGTTAATGAGTTCATTGCAGCTAATAATACAGAGGCCCAACATAAACACATGGGTAAAGAAGTAATAGGCACAGCTTTTGGGAACTTTGTTCTCACAGTGAATACCAGTTTGTTACAGGATGTGGAGACAGGGCTTTTTCCTGACCTCATTCCAGATAACTGCTTGACTAAATGGTGTTGTTGGCATGTGTTACTAAAATTCAGAACATCTATACGGGGTGTCTGAAAGCCTGCAAAGGTTTTCATTTGTGGCAGCCAGAAACTTGAGGTATGTTTACCTTGTACCCTAACCAGGGCAATGGTTATGCCATTGAGTCCTGTTCAATACAGGATACTTTATGCATACATTTCACAGTTTCCCTACTGTTTCCCTACCAGTCTTTGACCCAGATGGAGCAGTTTTTGACAAGCTGGCCACTGTCCATTAGTAGACAACCTTGAGGGAGATATTTATAAGGAAGGGGTGGAGACACCTTCCTTGTTAGTGTGTAATCCTACCACAGGACATTGTCAGGCACGATTCACAGCTTGTTGTACAGTGAAGGGATACCGGTATGTACGTCAATGTGATGTTTTTGATATGTTGACACCTGTCTGCAGCATTTATGGGGATGTAAGACCTGCCCAGTATGGCTCACAAAATAACACCACCCTATGGCACAGGTAGCCTACAACATATATCGTCGGTATACTCATGAGTCATCAAATTGTTGCAGAAATGAAACCTGGACAAACAGAGCAGACACCAAAGACAAACTGGCAAAACATTTATCACCAAGTCACACAAAATAAACACACAGATAGAGATTACCTAATCTGGAAGACAGCAGGACTCAGCACCATGGTGACTTCTGCTCAGCTGCTCTCAGCTAACAAAGGTTCTCTACTGTTTTTATGAACAAATGCTGATAAGAACAAAGCCTTAGCAGCCGCTGCATTGGCAGTTACATACACAAACATGTATTCTATTGGCAGATGAGTTAAATAGGCTTTTGTTACACAAGTTAGACAACATCCCACTTGGGCCAGGTCCAAACTCCATATCACAGTAGAACTGGTACAAATGGGAATAGGCAGTTCAGCTAGGGAGAGGTTACAATAGGTCACTATAAAAAGAGTGTATAATACTGCTCTACATATAACAACGCTACTCTATTATGCTACTCTACACCACTATATTTTTACTAGAGAGTCTCCTTTGAATGCTGCTTTATTGCTACTTTACCAAGCCTTTACCTTCCTCTACCTTGATAACTCAAGTGTATGACTGAGCAAAATGTATTGACATGGCTTCAACAAAAGTATCACAGCATTCCACAATTTCACAAAAGCTCATGAAATTCAACTTTAATTACTGATGTTATTTTGGAATCTTTGGCTGCTTATAAATTAGCCATCCTTTGAGCAACAGATCACAGAGTTGACACACAGCCTTTTTTTTCCATATTGTTTTTTCTGCCGGACAGTAGCTCATCTCTCAGGTATATACCCTGCTCACAGGGATATACCTCAATCAGGATGAACCCAGTCATCATTCAGTTGGCTACCAAGTTTGTCTCCAACAAATTTTTCTCTTCCATCTCCCCTGGTGTAGGCAATGCCTCTGTCAGCCTCGCACAGCCACAGCTTCCCCTATGGCAGGACCAAGATTCCTAGCCCACCTGCAGGGGTCACAGTGTTGGTGGAACCCACTGCCAATGCTCCATGACTGAGAAGCACTGCCACGCGACAGCAGTCTCAGCCATGGCCTGCCTCAAAACATGACTTCCTGGGCTCACTTCTGAACCCAGGTCATCAGCATGGCAGTGCAATGTTCTGTTGCTGAGCTATGGGGGGGGGGCCTCATAGCCTAGCATTTAGGGTCAATGAATCTAACAAAATTGGTGATATTCTGTTTTCTGTTTTTAAAGTTATAGGGGCTTACTATTCTGCAGTTTATATAATTGCGAAATGTAATTTTAAACTTTCCAAATGTTTGGAGGTTTATTACTCAGTCACCTTTAAAGACAGAGATCTTAAGCTTGGCACAGTTTTGTACGGCCCTTGTGAAAGTCATGATACCAAAGTAAGTGTAATTTGGACAGCTACTATTTAAATTAGATAGAAATAACTAAAGTCACAATTGTGACATCATTTTGCGAAATTTTCATGGAAATTTCATGAAATTTCACCGAAGCAAAATCATAATTTCACCAGGATTCTGCTGATGGAAGATAAAGTTTGCAAAGCCCTACCTGGCTTCCTTTTTGATCCCCCTGCCTAATTCATGGAGTTTCCTCCTGGTGCCTGTGTTACAACTCATCATGTACAACTCACTGCTGTCCACCTTGTTTATCCCATGGAGGAAGCTGAATGTCTCAATAATGTCTCCCCTCTTCCTGGTGTCCTCCAGAGTTTACATACTGTGATCACCTAAACACTCATCATAAGACCTCTCATGTTTTCCCTGTATCATATTGGTAGCCCTTCGCTGCACCGCATCCAGCCTATTCCTCTAGTGTGGTCTCCAAAACTGCACACAGTGCTCTAGGTGTGATCAAATCAGGGATCTATATGTGAGCAGGATTACCTCCCTCTTTCTGCTAGTGATCACCTCCCAGTGCATCCCAGCATTCAATTTGCCTTTCTCACAGTCCTCTTACACTGTGCGTATGTCTTCAAGTGCACCATTATTATCAATCCCAGGTCCATTTCCTCCTTTGTGTTCTCCAGTACTGTTACATCCATCCTGCATCACTCTCTCAGGTTCCTGGCCCCTATATGCAATAACTTGTACTTTTTCACATCAAAGTTCAACTGTCACATCTTTACCACCTCTCTAATCTTTCCAGGTTCTTCATTGCCCTTACCCCCTCCTTAATGTCTACTCTACCATAGATTATGGTGTTATCTGCAGAGTCATATCTTACCCTGAATCCCCTTTCCTATGTCACATATTTTTAGTTAGTTAGTTAGATAGATATTGAAATTAATTTACCAGGTTAGCATTACAGAGAATTATACAAATAAGGTTTACAGATGCAACCTGGGGAAAGAAATAGGGGAAGAGGGAGTGGATGGTGAAATATGGAAATAGGGAGTGGCTAAATAGCTAAGTAATAAATATACTGCAAAAACTGCAATCAGAATACCCAACAGTACAATCATAAATAGTACAGTAAACTACAATAAAAACTTTGGCCCCCTATGCACCATTGGGTATAGATTATATGCCAAAAGCGAATAACCTGCCTGCGCAACACTGCACCTGCAGACAGATGTGCACCGGCCGGTATTCACTATCGGCCACCGCCTGTCTGTGGCCCCACCCCCATGGTGCACAGAACTCTGCAGGGCAGCCACGGACAGAGTCACAGTCCTGGGTGGGCATTCAAAGGGTTGCCCGTGCCAGGTCCCAAAGTGGATCCCTCATGCAGTACGGCATGGGTCCAGGGTAGTGAATGCCCACTACAGGCACCCATGCTCTAGTGGACAGCCAGCAGTTGGTGTCTCCCCACCCGCACACACACACTCACAGGCACCCTGCACTGCAAGCAAGACTTCCACCTGGTACTTTGCCACATTCATATTGTCCAGAGGCCCCCCTGCCAAACATGGCACCAACCCCCCCATGTCAACATACCTGCCCCGTGGTACCACTGGAATGGCTGGCCAATGGCACTGCCTGCACCACACCTCCTGGGCCACCGGCCATCTTACTGCTGATGAGAGCTGCCCCAGCTCTCCTCGGCTGCCTAGTGGGCTGGGGCAGCATAGAGAGTTGTATCCCAGTTCCATTGCATCTTGCAGGTGGAGTCCATGGGGGAGCACAGTGGGTTACAGCAGGGTCCCAGCTGCCATAACCTGCGCCCATCTCCACATCCATGTGGCCAGCACTAAGCAGTTTAGTGCGTACCGTATAGTTCTGGCATGCCCTTATAATGCTCCCACATTGCAGTCCATGCAGCCAGGGGAGCAGCTGTGTACCTGCCTGACATCTCTTTTGTGAATGCTGCATGGGGTCCACAGGACCCTGCTCCATGGCATTTGGGTGTATCAGTGCCAATGCACCCAGTTTATGTGGCATGTTGGCATTGTGCATAGGGCCTATAGATATCAAGAGTGAGAAAGCAAGTCAATTTATGCAAATGCAGGAAAGGGCAAAGTGGTGCTTCAGTCTTAGTTTAGAAGTGTTTACATTTGAGGAGCAAGTTATCTCATATGGCAAGTTATTCCAGAATTTGAATAGCCTAAAATGGATTGTAGCTTCACATGAATGCTTTTAACGCTGGAGAATCTGTAACCTTTTGTTCAGTTGTAATCTTTATGTGTAGGATGGGATGGAGATAGAGTTAAAAAGATTGCAGAGGTAGTCAGGGAGTTTACCAACCCAAAGTTTTGTACCTAGGAGGGTTATATGGCTGACTGCTTAAGGTCCAAACCTCTGCAGCCAAGGTTAGCATACATAGTGCAGTGATGCGTATGGGGGGGGCACACCTCAAGATCAACCTACATAGAGCATTATATGTTAATATGTTAAAGAGGCCTGGTCCTAAAACTGATTCCTGGGGCACCCCATTCTTGACTTCCTTTTGCCCTGAGAGCTCTCTGTTTAGGACTATCTTCTGGGTCTTCCCACCCAGCCAATGATTTACCCACCTTGTTATCTTATCCCCTACAGTACATCATCTCACATATGCCTACAAAATATGTGCAGTATGTGCTTTAGAAACTGAGCTGAACAATTCTTGCCCAACATAAGAAGCCCAACAATAATGTCTAAAATGCTGTACTATAAGGCCAAACACAAAACACAGCAGGCCACCAGTTGACAGAAGCAAGCCTCTTTTCAAAAACTATTCAGAATCTGACCCCCTCTCCCAGAAGTTCATTCATGTATAAGGCTTGTTGCAAGGTTGGCTACCCCCCCCCCCCCAATTCATATGATATTTAAAACAGCTGCCACAGAATCAGTGTTAAGATACAGCATGTAGTTTGGTTGATCCCCTTTACTGCACCATGACACACAGGGGGAAAGAGATATTTAGAAAGAATGGTCTTTAAGTATACCAAGTGTATGTTTCGGATTCGAACACTGCTAATAGAGTTTGCCCCTTTTATGGGGCAGACCAAATTGTCCTCTTGCACCCTTCCCCTGTAAGGTGAGATGGTGTACTCATGAAAGGGGAACCAAGGGGAGGGACGAGGGACAGCAGAACAATGGGTAGGTAGACAGGTAAGGGAGGGGCAAGGGTGGGTATTTAAAGACCAGCACGGTGGTGGCTCAGCCACTTTTGCTGAGTTTTTGTTGCCTCCCATCCACTCATTAAAATATGGAAAAAGAAGGTATATATAATGAAGGGAACAGTCGGCCTGCCAAAGGTGGAGGGCAGTGTTGGTCCGGTCAGACGGTTGGGCTGCCAGAGGTGGATGGCAGTAAAAAGGGAGGGGAGTAAAAAGGAGTAAAGGGGGGAAGGAGGGGAGGGGGGAAGAAAAAAGGAGTATGAGGAGAAGAAGAAGGAACTGAAGGAGAAAAGCGGTCTTGGTTCTCACCATTACCTACCAAAAAGAGAGAGGAAGAAGGCACCCCAGTTTTCACCTGGGGGGACCGAGAAGATAAAGAAAGAAGGATGATCAGAGATTGAAAATATGTGGATGCAAATAAGATACGATTATGAAAGAGTCAATATAAAATGATGATAGGAAGTGTAAATGAGATTATGGTATATAATAAATCAATTGCCAATCTGAGCACAACAACATAAAAAGAGTTTTGTCATTTGTAGGGGAAAAGGGGGAATCTGGGACAAATCCCCTTATACAGAAAAATGCAAACTTCCAGATTACATTCAGTTCTCCTTTATTTTTCTGATGCACCCAAAAATGTTTTTAAGGCTGTTTGCTGGCACAAGTACTTTCTTACATATTTTAAAACAATGGGCAGGATTTTCAAAAGTATTAGATCACTGCAAGCCCCAGTGCGCTAACGATATGGCGCATGGCGTTTGCGGTGATCTAACGGGATTGTCCATCCAATGTGGCAATTGCCGCAGGTTAGACCAACTTCTTCTAACCTAACATGCGGCAATCCTGGGGGCCATTATTACAGACCTTGCACCAAACATTTGGCGCAAGATGCCGTAATCCATGGAAAATGTCGCAACTGCACCCAAGATTGTAAGGTTGGGTGCAGTTGCACAGAAGAAATTGATGCACCTCCAAAACCTAAGTACCATGGCGCAGGGCTGGACGCAAGCCTTGCACCATGTTTAGAAAATCTATCCCCATGACTTGTCCTATTATATCATGCCCAGCTAAGAATATTTATAAAATAGTACTGGAAAATCCATAAACATGATTGGCTGAAGCATGTCATGTGACCATGCATTGAATCTCTGTAAATGCAAGGTCAGGTACCAAATCTTATTTTTCTCCCCAAAAAAACTACTCAGAAACATTTTATAAATCTAACAAGCCCCTCCAGGGTGTACATCATAGGATCTTAATACAATTCCCAGGAGCGTAAGGACACTCGGCCTTCACCTTTGTGCTTTACTATACCCCTGGGGCATGCATTAAAATCCCAATAATGCACACCCTGGCATGGCATATTGCCTACATACAGGATGGAAGTGAGTATGGACACTTGCTCCCACAATTGCAGCCATTGGCATCATTCATTGTCCTTCAGATACATGTCTGTCTTTGTTTACGCTGTTTCTTTTCAATCAAAGCCCATGTCATTTTGCATGTACTTTTGAACTGTTGAATAGCTTCGTGGCAAGTTTTATTTTTATTGGGATTTTTAATTACTTTTGCTCTGAGCTGGCCAGCTCTGAAACTGCACATTTGAAAGCTGATATAACCAAAAGCAGTATGGCAACCCCTGTGCTTTTTTATATTACTGATCTGTAACCATATTATACAGCTACCAAATGGTTTTATGAAAATTAACTGGGATTAAAATGGTTTTATGCATAAAAAACATAGAAACATTTTCCACATTTCTGGTTCAAGAGGATGTCATACTATTGGTAATTTCCTCTTTATTTTTATGTTTGCTTGTGCGTATGCACAAGAAACATGTTGTGGCAGCTTAGTAGAGAAGCGGGTTATGGAGGTGTGGCAGTGTTGGGGCCAATACTGCCACTGCTTTTGTGGGCTCACCTGTCGGTCACCAATGCAAGCACACGCTGGCGGTGACACTAGCTTGCAAGAATGCGACCAACTTGTAACGATTTTACCTCTGCAATGAGGGAGCGGCCAGTCATTGCAGGGCATGCACTGTCTGGTATAAAATTTCAATGGATATGGCGGCGGCTGTCGCCATCTGCCTCTCACAGTCCCCATGAAAGCCGACGTCAGGGATGCCCAATCCCCCTGTCGGCATGCCCCCTCCCTAGTTTATTTGCCAATGGGGGAGCCCAATCCCCATCAGCATAATGTCCCCTGTATAATAGAAGTATGCCGAGAGGGGTGGCCAATCCTCCTCGGCTCATGCAACCCCCCAAACACAGAAACATTTTCTGTGCCAACGCGGTGCCCAATCTCCATTGACTCCAGTCCCCCCCCAAAAAAAAAACCCAGGTGGCATGCTGGGAGCCCACCCCAGTGTGACAATTGTCACTTAAAAAAAAACTTTCCCATGATGTCTTTTTGTTTTTTTTTTTCCCTGTAAAAACAGAAAACTGTCCCTCATTGTCTTTGGTGCCCCCTCCCCAAACCCACACCCACTCTCTGCACACCCCCGCTACCCACACACACCTCTCACCCTATACTTACCTCCAGAGCCTGGCGTGATGATCTTCGGTGGAGCAGGAACACGTCTGCACTCTTCAAAGCCAACCATGAATTGAAGAAATTCCAGTAAGCTGTATAATGGCATACATTTTTTTTTTTCAACTTAGGTGGATATCTTGGCCATTTTTGTGACTTTTGGCACCAAATTTCCAACATGGGGTTCTTGGGACCCCACCTCATGAATTCAGTCACCGTCATTTCTTTATTCTGTTCTGAAAGGTGATTTCGTGGTGACTATGTGGAATCACCTTTTGGGACTGAAAAACAAAATGACAGTGTCACTGTTCATGAGGTGGGCTCCCATAAAGCCTATGTTGCAAATCTGGTGAAAATTTTCAAAAAAATGACTATGTCACGAACATGCATTGTGCAGTTTCCATGCACACTCGTAACATCAAGAATTTGTAATATTTTCACTCCAGATTTCAACATTGCCATTTTTTCACAACTCATTATGAACAGTACAGCTGTCATTTTTCACATCAGGTGCACAATGATGTGGTCGCTGTGGGAAATCAATGTTTGGGACAGATTAAGAAAATCACAGGGACACTGTTCATGAGTGGAGGTCCCAAAATGCCTATTTGAAAATTTGGTGACAAAATTCCACAAAATGTCTATGTTATGAGCATGTATTGTGCAGTTTCCACACACACACTCATAACTTCAAGAATTTGTAAAATTTTCACTCCAGAGTTTCAACATTGCCATTTTTGCACACCTCCTTATGAATAGTATAGCTGTCATTTTTCACATCCTGCCTGAAATGTGGTTTTGTGCATCTGGCGCACAATGGCACAGTCACTGTGGGAAATCAACATTCAGGACAGATTAAGAAAATCACAGTGACACTGTTTATGAGCAGAGGTCCTAAAATGCTTGTATTGAAAATTTGGTGAAGGAATTCCACAAAATGACTGTGTTACGAGTGTGCATTGCATGGTTGCCACTCACGCTCGTAACTTCGAGGATTTTTTATATTTTCACTCCAGATTTTCATCATTGCCATCTCTTCACACCTCCCTATGAATGGTACAGCTGTCATTTTTCACATCCTGCCTGAACTGTGTTTTCACACATGTGGCACAAAATGTTGTGATTGCTGTGGGAAATCAACATTTGGGACAGATTAACAAAATCACAGTGCCAATGTTCATCAGCCGAGGTCCCAAATGCTTTCATGAGGTGGGGTCACAAAAAGGCCATGTTGAAAATTTGGAGTGCAAATACCAACAAACGCCCAGGGTGTTAGGGTTTCTAACCATAATGTCCCACCCTGTACAGACTGACAGGTGTCAGGGGTGTGCCTTTGGAGTGCTGGCTGTAATGCTCACACCGTTCCACCCCCAACCCCCACTCTGCAGCCAGTGACAGGCATCGAGCTGTGGCTTGGACTCTTTGGCCCCGAAGTTCACCCCATTCTCCTATACTGCACCCATTTCAACATATTTCCTTATGGAATGGGGTGATTGTAAAGCTGAACACTCCAAGGCACACCTCAACACTTGTCGGTGTATGCAGGGTAGGGTGAGGTGAAATGGCATGAGCATTATGGGCAATAACCCAAAGGCACACTCCAATGCCTGTCCATCTCTGCAGGGTGGGGGTGGGGTTGGTGTCACTTCAATACTTCACGGCCATTCCTATTCTGCATCTAACTCCTGCACTTCCAATGCTAATGCCAGCAAGCAAACATTTGGCATTGACAAATGCTTGTTGTACTTGTAAAAAAACTGAAGCAAACATCATGACAAATGACAAGTCCTTGTTTCTCCTTTTCTTCTACACTAATGTTGACACCTGCAACAACAATACTATAATTATATAAAACAATCTATTAACCCTTACAAAGTGTTTCCATAAAGAGTAATTATATATCACCATGTAATTTAAAAAAACATGGCAACCCATGTTTTTTGTTGTGGATAATAAGTGTCCAGATGACCATCATGTGCTAGGCAAAAATATTATGAAGTTGACATGGGATGCTGAAGCACCAAAGGATGTACTTAAGGACATGTTTATGGCAACAAACTCGTCTTCATAACTCACACACAGGCAACCAATTTTCCCCTTTGGCAAAAGAGTGCAAACAGTGACCAGGCTGAGAGAACTGTTCCAGTGGCTGAATTACAAGATGTTCATGACAATAGAGTATACTGTAATTCCATATCACAGGGCAGTATCTTTTCAGGCTCTGTAAGCTAAAGTATAAAAGGTATTTAAAAAGATGCATGTGTGACAAAGATTTATGGGGATTATTGGGGGGTGGAGACAGTCCACCCTGTATATTTAAAAAAGCATATCTATGGGTAAGTCAGGTAAAATTCTGAGAAAATAGTAGGAGGTTAGAGGGAAGCCTTGATTCAGATCCAACACCCATTTACAGTCTTGTAACCGAGCTTGACTCTCACTCTGGGTATCCTTAGGTCAGAGTCCCACCACAGCCACTGCTCACACAGTACAGTGACTTTTACCAAAGGGCAAATGACCCACCCCTTTAGTCACAGCTGAGAACACTTTGCTTAGGATAGCTTAGTAGCCTGTGTTTGCAGAAATGGATCATGTCTTGCTAACTACCTCAGGTTATTAATACCTTAAAAACTCAGTCACAGAAAGCATGACGCATTTAAAAAACAACATTTAATACTTCACAATATTTACATATGGTACAGAATTATACACACTAAAGACTATGGGGAATACAATACACTACAGAAATGAAAAACAAAATATTTGAAAAGATAGAGATCACAGAGGGTAACACTCTATAAGCGCTAACTAAATTTCTGAGTTGTGCATCGCTTGTTTAAAATCACTTCTGTTGTGACTAAAATGAATAATTATGCAGTAGGCAGTGTTCCCTGATTTTATGGAATAATGGGTGTTCAAAAACAGCTGCAAATACTAATGAAAATCTGGTCTGAGTCATACTAAAAGAAGCACTCCTTTTATTATTTCAGATGTGGAAAAAAGTACTAAAGCAGAATCAAAATGGAGAAAGAAGGGTATCATGCAAGTCAGGATAAGGGAAAATCTAAAACAGCATAAAAAAGTACTGGGCAAAATTTCACCACATTAATGCACTGCTGCTTTTACCCAAAGTGGGATATTGTGAGTTATGGCAAACTGGAACACATGGGATTAGACTTTCAATGGGCCTGGTAGACCAGTGCATCTTGCAACAAATGGCAGCTTGCATTAAAGTCCAGTGGGCCAGGAACCTTGCACCAGATTTTGGTACAGGAGGGGTCCCGCGCTAAGCTCCCCAACCTTGCCATAACCACCCCTTGCATCCAACAACTAGCACATGGAAGGGGTACTGACAGAGGCTGCTGGCCTTCCTGGTCATGGGACAGATAGCCTATACATTGCACCGTAGTAGGATCAAGTAGACATACTGGTATTATGTTGGCAGGTAAGACACCATTGGGCACCGTACACCCTATCTAAAGCTCCATCTTAGTCAGCCATCTGCTGCCAACGAGATGTGTAGCCCCATGCACAGATGCCAACAGTGCACCAGATCAGATAGTTCTCTGGTGCTGTTACAGCACATCTGACAGTACCATATATCACAGAGTTGTCATACTCTGCATGCCACTGTTGTAGATAGGCTTCCCGTGGGTATCCACTGTGAGGTTGTCCATAGGATGGTGCCAAGAGTTAAGGAGTCTATAGCGCACCATACACTGGTGGATCCCAGGTTAAATATCCTTTCTTATTTGAATATTGTCACAGATTTTAGTATTTTCTAAAGTAAATGAAAATAATGACAGCCCTGCACATAAATGCTCAAAGCATCTGTTGACTCTAACACCTCCCTTTTTAGTCTATGTACCATTTACATATTTTTTTTAATATGCAATAAGATACGCAATGACAGAATGCATGATGGTTGTCCATAATAAATGGAGATTAAGTCAGAGAACAGAAGCAGCATTTGAATAACAAGCATACACTGGTCAATCAATCAGGCTAAGAAAAAATAGCACAAAATCGACAGTTGGGTCAGAAAACAAAAAGGACCCAGCCTGGCTCAGGAGTAAGTGCTCTAAAGTGATTGAAATGCTTTTACGTGTGAAAGGAGTGGGACTTCCCACACTGCCCTGCTCCTCTTACACCAAGGGAACTCTTTGTGGCTGTCTGTAGGAAGGCACTGAACAACACACAAAAGCTTTATCCCCCCTTTTCTCATTTTCATTTTGCCAAATTAATGCTCCATATCAAAGCTGCATCTCTTTGATCCTTTTTTGTAAAAAAAAAAATTTCTTAGCGTGGCATGGTTACAAAACTTCAAACATGGGGAAACTGCTTAGAGGATTTACTAATTATTTATTTTGGAGCCAAAGTGACAGGAACCATGGAACCCTCAACTTTGAGCAAGACATAAGGTTGAGATTATGTACAATTACTCTGGCATTTTTAAAAAGTCTGTGGAGCTATAGTCATACCTCTCAACTGTACCACATTACGAGGAACATTCCTCATTTTACTTCACAAAAGCTGCCTGTTCCACATTGTGAGGACTTGTTCCACATTCAGTATTAACATTTTAAAGCAAAAATCTATAGTAAATATTGCAAAAAATATATTATTCATTTAATAACAGACTTTCTGAATGTAAATGCAAACATTTTAACAGTGTTCTGAGCTTCCTAGGTAAAGAGTTGATTAAGTGTTCCACATTTTGCTCATTTGTTCCACATTTTGAGAGGCAATGTTCCACATTTGGGGGCAAAAGGTCGAGAGGTACGGCTATAGTATTTGGATTTTGTTGGTAACCATGAAGCATAGAGAGCATAGCATGCACCATACAGTTAGTCATAGACCCATCCCTTGCTGGCACTGAGCTATACCATAATCCTTGCATCTGCTGCGGGGGGAGGGGGGCTATTAGACCTGCTGTGTCTGGTATAACCACAGACTGGACCTGCCGCATTCCAAAATCCTGATTTTGTGGATGGTGCAGCAGGGTTCTGCCACAAGCCCTGTTTCTGCCATGGCACTTGCAGGTGTCCCAAGGCTAATGCACACCCATATGGCACAGGCACCCACCCAGCAGCACAGACACCCTTTGAAACTTGAGACTAATGCATGATGTGGTGCAGGGAGTCCCTTGCATCAGTTCTTTTTGGTGCAAGTACTGTGTGTCAGTCTCAGGGCTTTGAAAATTGAGCCCATTATATCAAAGGCTCAATGTCCCAGCACTGTCTTACTCACTCCTAGTAAAACAAATCAGATTTACCTTTGACGGGCCAGCTCACATGCCTGCATCATCAGCCCTGTCTCTCTGACATCACACTGCCAGACACTCCCCTGATCTAAGAGCCAACCTAACCCAGAAAACTAGTCTGAATTAGTTTTGCGTATTCACCCTTGCTTGCAATGTTACTATTGCCAACTGCTCAACAGGGAGTGTCTAACTTTGGCTTGGCCACTGTTTACTCCGAAAACATAAGAATCTTTTAGATGAAAGGAAGAAAGACTTTGTGTTGCTACTCAAAATGGAGACTCTTCAGATATAGGGAGCTCTACTTTCCACACTCCTCTCCAGTTTGAGACAACAAATTTGAAATAAACTATAATCTCAGTCTCCATCTACTACTTACATCAGCTACACTATTTTACAGAGAAAATTGATAATACAATTAAAAAAACATTTCCTGGGTGTTACATCTGTTACAAGTACATTCACAAATGAGCTCATTACAATGCTGGCTACATTTTCAATGTAATGTGCTTAACTATCTCAGTTCAAATGCTACCACCCACATTCCTATCCTACTGCAAGAGCCTATTCTGTTACGAATACCATAATGATTTATTAAACCCTTGACCTAATTTTTCTAGGCTGTATCATGTTATAGCAACAGATACTGCATTACCGAACCGAGAAGAAAAGAACCACAGTCAAATGAAAACTTGCCCATTAAACAGACTCTACCCACCTCAAAATAATATGACACACTGTCGGGGCACAATTAATACTGTTTTCCCTAGACTTCTGTCAGCACTTAAATTGATCATCTGGTATCCATGCAAACTTTAAAATATGGTATTAAAGCACAATTCATCTTATATTTCCTCCACCTTTAAAATACAGAAGCATAGACAGTGTTTGCAGAAATTGACCATCAGTCCATCCATTCTGTCCTGATTTATCCTATTGTACCCCAAGACCTATTGTCAAGACATGTTTTTTGTCCTTGCCTCTCCCTTTGCTCCCTGCTTACTGCTACCCCCTGAGTAACTATTAAGCCTAACTCTGTACCGGCCATGCTCAACTAGTAGGCTGTTCCATTGCTCAGCCACTCTCTCTCTCTCTTTAAAGTAAAACTTTCTCACATCCCTCCTGAGTCTCTCACTGCCACCTTTCACTCATGTCCCATTGTTTTGACTCACCATTCTTGCTGAACAGTTCCTCACAATTTACCTTGTTCATTCCTTTTAGGAACATGTAGGTCTCTATTATGTTGCTTCTTTCCCTTCAGGCCTCCAGCAAATACATGCTGAGTGCTTTAAGCTGATCCTCATATGACATGCCCTGTTGGCCCTGGAACATTTTGGTTACCATACACTGGATCATCTCCAGCCTGTCTTTTTCTTTCCATATGTGGGACTCCAGAACTGGGCATTGTATTCCAGATCGGGTATCACCAGTGATCACATCTGACTTCAGTGTTTGGATCAATGATGAATCCCTTGTGCCTGGACAACAATTCCTCTAACAGATGTGTATGTTTGCTTTACTGGTTTCCACTGCAACCAGTTTGGCTACAACTTGGACTTGGTTTTTCCCACTGGGACTTGATGTAGCTAACATCAAGGTTGATTTGCTTGCTTGGTCAGATCATCATGCTGTAAATATTCCCATCGGGGTCCCCCCAAAAAGAGTATCCCCCTGTGTAGATATTTCGATACTGACCTTAACATACTCTGGAGCCCTCTGTGCTCTTACCACTGTTGAGCTGCTTGACTCTCTTGCAGGTGTGTGCACTAAGAGAGCAGAACTTGCAGTGAGGGCTAATAATACAGTCATTAGTCTGGCTCTTCACTCCCTTGCACCTTATTATATACGCCTAAGAGTCACCCATCAGAGTTCTCCTTGGTTTAATGAGGAGCTCATATGGTTGAAAGGTTCCATGTGATAAGAACGAGTTTTAAATCATGACTTGCATAACAGCAAGTGCTAATCGCCAAAAACAAAACTGGCGATCACCACTACACTGAGTACAAAATCAGCGACAATACCAAAACCATACCACCAATACGAAGCACTATATCAACCTGATTTTTAGGCAGGGGGCTACCCCCACATCCCTGAACCCCCAAACTAAATATAATCAGCTTCAGGGCAGGCGGACACTGAGGGAGGGAAGAAAACATGGGAGGGGGTGACAGTTGCAGGATGGACAACCCTCAGGTTGGGGGAACAACCTAGGGGAACGGGAGCGTAGTACAAAAAACTTTAAGTAAATTGCAAAACACAGATAAAAAACATGACACCTACATGCAGTCTCAAACCCAGGTCCATGTGTGCCATAGGTAGTGACCATGACCACCATGCCCGGTGGCCAGCTCGGCAGCAGCCTGTTCAGTTTGACTACTTAAATTACTACCTCTACATTCACTAACCTCCTCAACCTTCACTATTCTGTCCCACCTAACTTGCTATTCATGCCTCCTCGCTATCCTTTCATGGTCACCGTATATGCAGGCATGCAAATTGAGTAGCTTATTTTGAGTTGCTCAGTTTACTTTTCCCATATCACAGGATATCTGGTTGAAGGCAAAGGGCAGAGGCTGAAGCATTTCTAGTGAAAATCAAGATAGGATGAGTAGTAAGTAATCCTGAGAGCCCATGATAAGAAGAATCAGGGGGCAATCTCTCTGAGAAAGGCAGAGTTCCTGTCAATTGGTGATTGATGCAGGGAAAATAGACCTGCACAACTCTTCTACACTGTAGACAGGATATTTTTTTTTCCTTTGGCAACCGGGTAAGGCCCACTAGGTACATGTGCTTGTTTTCAGGGGTGACCTGGGAGCACTGGGATGGTAAAGAGACTTGCTCAGAGTCACACAGTATGCAGGTGGAGGTTATGGGAATCAAACCCAGGTCTGCTGGATTTACCAAGCTCATTCACAGCTCATTACTCTAACCATTAGGCTATACTGCCATCTTTTATTTATTTATTTATACGTACATACATATCGGAATTACAGTCCTTTGAGTCATGGACTCATTTCCAAAGGCTTC
Organism: Neoceratodus forsteri; assembly: GCA_016271365.2. Classification (NCBI taxonomy): domain Eukaryota; kingdom Metazoa; phylum Chordata; order Ceratodontiformes; family Ceratodontidae; genus Neoceratodus; species Neoceratodus forsteri. The sequence goes on from CM057452.1 coordinate 391,002,075, forward strand.
CCGTCAGGTAAACAGAGACAATCACAGGGTTACATAGTTACAGAACAAATACAATAGTATATTAGGTGCAACATTAGAAGTGTACAGACAGGGGTAGTAATGGCAGTAGCAACTATACACAGGATAATATATTGTCCTATATAGCAACTATACAAAGATAATATATTGGCCTATACAAGGTGGTAGCTAAGCAATTAGGGCAATAATGCAAGCAGTGCACTAGTGTGGTGGTAGTTGTCCCAGGGGGACATTGTCACAGTAGGAGGTAGGCTAACTTTGGTTAACTATTACATCTATTGTGTCTTCAGTTCGGAGGAGTGTTCATTCTCGAAACATATGAGGAGTTTGATAAATTTTTCCTTGATAGTGTATCTTCTGTTCAGCGATCAGTTGCCCCAGATAGGCTGTTACAACCCACCATGGTCCAGTCTGTGACTAACAATGGCCTTTCACTGATCTGGAAGGGTTTGTGGCCATTACTGACTAGAGAGGTTCTTTGTTTTAACTCCGGAGCTGCAACCCACTTTGGCAAGGTAAGGCCATTTTATTTCTTTGGCATGCTTTCCATATGGCATAGGGCCTCATAGTTTAGTTTGGACTGTTCATTCAACCCAGGTCTGACCTGCCTGTTGGTGGACTGTTGGAAGTCTTGAGTTCAGTGATTGCTGAGGCTGTCTGGTGTTACCTTGAGAAGGGTGTTTTCCCTGTGGCTCTGAAAAGGGGTTTTGTAAGATCCCTCCTTAAAGAAGCCATCCTTGAACCCAGATGATGCATCCAACTACAGACAAGTCTCAAACCTTCCTGTTTAGGGAACGTTATCAATAAGGTAGTGATATCACAGCTGGAGACTTATCTGGAGGCATTTTCTATCTATGACCCATTCCAGGGAGCGGCTACAGATTCTGAGGGACAAAGATTGTGGACGAGGTTATGATGTCAGAGAGCCAACTGCTGCTAGGCAACAGTCAACAATGTACTAGTCTCGGGCACTGACTGGAATAGAGATGACTGGGGAGCTGTGCCGCCCGCACCACCCCTCCCCCAAAACACACACACAGCAGATTGTTTTGGGGGGCAAAGCCCCTCGAGCCCCCCTTCCCACTCTTACTAGTACTGTGTCACTACTATTACAAAACCCTATCAATAACAAGTGCAGTCGAGAAGATGCTGAATACTCATCATGGATGATACTCCTGCCCATCGGGAAGATGCTGAAGTCTCATCAGATATGATGCTGTATGCTCATCATCCACAAGAATCTTGGCCACCATACTGGTCGTCCCTCAAAAACTGCTGCTGGGTCCATTACAGTCAGGATTTAGAGGATAACACAGCATGGAGAGAACACTTGTGAGGGTGAAAAATGATCTTCACATAGCCAGAGATAGTGGAGAATGTTCCATTCTTGTTCTCCATGACCTCTCCTCAGCTTTTAGACACTGTAGAGCATAGGATTTAACAGCTCAACTGAGAGACTTGGTTGGACTCAGGGGCATCATCTTAAAGTGGATTGAGTCTTTCCTTTCTGGCAGCATGCAGCAGGTTACATGACGACATTTTTTCTTGTGAGCATACCTCAAGGTTCGATCTTGTCACCCATGTTGTTTTCAGTGTAGATACTACCACTGGGGGGAGGTCATTAGATAGCATAATCTGCAGTTTCATTTCTATGCTGATGATACTTAGCTGTATATACCTTTTGTCCCTGGAGAGAAAAATGCTGTCAATGTGTTGAACAAATGCCTTTCTGACATCAGTGCCATTCTAAAATACCTCATGCGGCACTTCCAAGAAAACCCATGCAAGAATGGGGCCATGGTAACTTTGTATGCCAATAAAGTGTGTTTGAACAAAATCTCTGGTGTGTGCATTTTATTTAGTTCCTCATTTCACTTGGTTAATATTCTGTGTGAAGATATTCTATTAAGATTTACTACCCCTTGGTACAGTGCCCCTATGATGTTCAGACATTGTCCCACTTTTTGGAGCCCTAGAATTATGGCCATTAGCCCTTCAGTTTTCTCTGGAAGTTGCCACGCCTTGTAATGAAGAGTCCCAATATAGGATAGAATCTGAAGGTACCTACAACAATCAGTTTGAGGTAAACTATACTGTGCCTGCAGGACTTGGCATGATCTAACACCACTGGAGTCCAGAAAATGATGTACAGTAGGTACGTACATTAGATCAAGTCGCTGCCAGATTTTCAGAAAGGGATCAATCAGGTTAAGGGTGCAAGTAGTATCCCTGGCAAGAGCCGATGCCCAGATCAACTCATTACAGCTCCAGATTCTGCTTATTAGTTATTTATCTCTACTTATTTTGTTGGTTCATTTTGCTTTTATGCCTTATCCCTGGTTATTGTTATTTGTATCAAATATTGATGTACCATTCTTGCTGTTTCCTCTGCTGCTGATAATTTGTAGATCTTTGCTTGACATTTTTCTGACATATTCTTTGTTTATTTATTTCACTGTATTGGTTTTGTGAAGCCTGCAATCTTTGTGCTTTCCTCATTACCTTGTAATCTCCCAGCTTGTGCCTGAAAATAGGCATTTTATTGTCTAACACAGGTACCTGGTCAACAAAAACTAACTAAACACATAAATAAAAGTTGCAGTCTGTCTTTTTTTAATAAGTTGATGTCATATATGTAGTGGCATGGCTGTGTACATACTAAATTTAGAGATGGGGAGATAGTTTCTCAGGGTGGCATGTAATATTTTATCTCTGCTATGTACCTGTAGGTCATGAGTGCAAATTCAATATTTTTCAAATGTACATAGAATAATGGGGTCATCTAGAAGTGGATCAATCAGAGTTGAACCGTTTGGGCATAGAGGTGGCAGATCAATTGGAGTTGAGACACTTGGCCATAGAGGTGTAAATCAGGCAAATGACCTCCCCAGTGGCTGGTGGAGTAGGAAAAAGTAGTTCTAGGTCAAGTCACTCTCTAAATAAAGTGAGAAATCAATGTTTTCCATGACTTCAAGTATATTTTATCTGGGAATATGGAAAGGGTCTGTAGAAAATTCAAAATTCTAAGCAGAATATTCTGCAGAACAGTCTCCATTCTCTGAAAGAAGCCCAGGTGCTGTTGTGACCATCTATGAGGATATTCAATGATCATTTGGGTTAGAAGCTCATAGCTGAGCAGTTCTAAGTGGGTCAGTTGCTGCACCATTGTAAATACTTGATATTTAAGACAGTATCTCTTCCATCAAAAGGAAACTCTGCCTTGAGATGGGGGGGCTGTAAATTACTGTATATAGTATATCAGAACTTCAGTTTTAATCTGATTGAGTTTAAAACCTGTCAGGTTCCCATAGGTATGTAGGTGTTCCCAAATCCATGGAAGGGATGTCTCAGGGGAAGTGACAGTAAGTAGGATGTCATCTGCAAAGAATGCTGTTTTTAATCCTTGCCCCCTTCCCCATGAGAAACCCAGTTACATCTGGATCTAGTCTGACGTCTGGCACCAGGGGTTTTATGTAGACAGCAAAAAATAAGGGTGAGAGGAGACATCCCTGTTGGGTGCCCTATGTTAAAGAGAAGGAGGGAGTCAGGGAACCATTTATACTAAGGTTCATACTGAGGTAGGTAAAAGAGGCAGGAGGCAGATTGCCCATAATTGCTACTATTCTTTCTCAAGTTAAATAGTAACTAAGCTTACCTCCTAAAAGAATATATTTATCCAACCTTTTTTTTTTAAATTCCTTTTTTGTTTTGCTTATAACTACATCAATAAGTAGTTGGTTCATTGTGTTAACTATTCTACTGGCAAAAAAATACTTCCACTTTAATGTATTAATGGGCTTCCCAATAATTTGCAATGGGTGACCTCTGGTATCTTTTATAGTCTTTTTGTATTCAGTTCCCATCTCTGACATCAGAAAGGGGTCACTCATAATGTCTTCATGTCATACATAAAAAACAAGTTACCCTTTAATCTTCATGTCTCCAGTGTCATAAGATTTAAATATTCCAAATGCCTACACATGTTCTTTTAGACCATAGATATTTTCTGAATATCTTCTTTTTATGCTATTTACAGTCATATTTATTAAATGTACACCACAATTGTGATGCATATTCCAGGTGCAGTCTGACATAGGCCCTAAACAAGGGCATCAGAACCTTGGCATCATTTGATGTTATATTTCTTTTTATGGACCATATACTGTAACTTTGTTGGTTTTATTAATTGCAGTGTTAACCTGCTGACAGCTGTTTAAGTCATGCATGATGTAAATGCCCAGATCTTTTTTATTTATGGTGGTCCCTAGAGCCTCACCACATAACCTATAGGATGTTTTTTGGTTACGTTTGCCAAGGTGCATAACCTTACACTTATCGGTATTTAACTTCATACCCCACTTTTTGACCCAAGCAGAGATTCAGTTAAGGTCTCTTTTAAGAACCTAAGCCTGTTTTAGATTACCACAAGGGTACTGAACAACTTAATATATCTTGGGTCATGTCTGAAATATGGAAGAGGAATTCACGGCACCCATAGCAGTAAACCACACACAAATGGACCTGAAACAGCTTACCATTTATTTAATAAAAAAAGTGCAGTTAACATCCAGTATCCAACTGTGAATGGTTCAAAACTGCCGAAGCTTAACAATGACATCAGGGCACATCGCCTCAAACAACTGACGTTTCACTTGGTGAAACCTGAGCCTCCTTATATTAATATACTACATCTGAATACCTTACGTACCCAAGAGTATGCAAATTAAAGTGCACATGCCCAATAGAAAAATAACATACTTCAAAGAGACATAAACATTAAAAACAAACATGGTGTCACACAGTCCATATGAGGGTAGCATATCACATCAGACATATGATAGCCAATCCCCCCATTTATGGTAGGACGTCTATAAAGCTTGATGGCAAGGTATAATGAATATATTCATACCTGGAGTGTATGTCAGCTGATTTAAATATAAAAACTTTAAATATTGAACTTAGTGGAACATGTATTTATTCATAGCATTTGCAAAGTTCCTACTACGCTCCCCACAAGAACATATGGGCTGCTACCATATGGGATAAATGACATCAGGCACATAACTTATACAGTGTAGAGATAAAATACAAAGCATGTTAAGCATCAAACCCAGCCCACTTCACAGTGAACATTTGTAATACATATTTAGAATATCTGCAACAGCAAAACACAGTAAACCTGACCAAAACTCACAATTTACATAAGAAAGCAGACAAGTCGATGTTATAATTGAAGTTCCCCTCCCCCTCGCGCTCCTAATTCATAAATCAAGTAATTGTCATGTCTACCAATACTTTTTTCAGTACCCCCGGGACCAAGACAAATGTTTTCAATGCCAATTAATTCAAATTTTTTTTTATTTTACTATTTTTTCCGGGCTGGGCTCCATATTACTTTCTGCCCTTGTCACGGCGCCCCGGGGACCTCCACCACCGCCTATGGCTGCCGAGATCCCCAGTCACCCCCAGCTTGCCCCCCGGAGGGTGGGGCCGTGGCCACCTTCACCTGCACTCACGGGCCTTATATCTAGTTGGGGATCCACAGCAGCGGTGGTGTTCCGAGGTCCTCCGGGGAGGGCGTCATATGCACGTTGCCCTTGCCTCGAGTTTTACTCCTTTTTACGGAGGTGGGGACATGCAATGACGTGAAGCGTCTGTCCCCGCCTACCAGACCTGGCTCCGTCAGTCACCTTGGGTCCCCCTAGCCTCCAGTAGGAGCCCTCAGTGCGCCGAGCGCTTCCCACACCCTCCCCCCCCAGAGAAGGAGAGCTGTCCTTAGGACGCTCTATCCTTCTTCTCCCAGCCGGCCCTCCAATGACCTGAGTCCATTCCCGAACCTGGGTCGCCGGCGTCACAAGCGGAAATCCCACCGCTGCGCCAATAGGCCGGCATTAATTCAATTTTATGCTGGACAGTTGGTATGCTATTCATATGTTTGACAATTGCTTACATTTTTATCCCCCCTTTGGAGAGCCATTATGTGCTCCCTAATACATTGCTTAAACTGGAGGGTTGTCCATCTCATACAAAAAAAGTGCAACAGCACAGCAGCAGATAAACCACCCCCATGGTATTACACGTGATAAAATTCTGGAGGGTGATTTTCTTACCTGAACTGGGGTGGATGAAATCTTTACACTGTTTCACAAAAGGACAATATATAGCATTTATCACACCTGACTGTACCTAATGGGGGTGGGGGGATAACCAACTTTCTCTAGTTGGTGCAGAACTTGGAAATAAACTCGGAACCACCAAGTCTCTAATCATTTTAGGTGTCCGATACACAATCTGTGCACCCTGTTTCACCAGATCCCTCAGTATTGGTTCTACATTCATGTCTAAAATAAAGATTTGCATAAATGAGGGGCCCAAAACAGAGCCCTGCATCATTCTACTGATAACCCTCCCCATTTCAGATAAATATCCATTTATTATCACTCTTTGTGACCTCCCTGTTAACTGATCACATATCCATTTAACAATGGATTTATGGATTTTTTTATGATTTACTTGAATGTATGCCTGTGGGTTCCAGTTCAGAGTTTGGAACAAGTTAATGAGATCCAGGGGAAATCAAACTGTTTTAGGACTTCCCACAGGAAGGGCCAGGTGACCGAGTGAAAAGCTGTCTCCACATCGAGGGTGGTCAGGACCAGGAGGATCTTCCTCTGAGATGCATAGTCCAGTAGGTGCAAAGTTCTGTGAACATTACCATGCACCTGACAGCATCTCATAAAGCCTCACACAGGACAAGACAGGCATTTCTGCTGTGTAAAGGGCCCTTTAATGGTTATTCATTATTCCATGGATGTCAGCTGTATGATAATGAATGGCAAAAATGGCAAGTTTGTGGGTCTCTCACCATAGTAATATCAGCCTAGCTCTTGTGATGGCAAAGTCTTCGTACGAGACTACAGGCCCCCGTCCCCCCTTATAATAGTAATGCCACAAGTAAAAGAGGACCTGTTCCACCCACTGATCGAATATCCTTTGTATCTAGAATGAGAGTTCCTTTGTCCTTATGATCCTGACCACTATCTCCCATCCTCTGAAGTGGATCTCCTGGAGGTCCCCAGGTCTCAAATAAAACTATCTGCAGACCAGGCATTTATGGTGGCAACACTTACTCTGTGGAATAAGCTGCCTTTCAAGCTTAGAGAGGCCTCCCTTTTGGGCCTTCAAAAGAGGGTTGAATCATCATCCTATTACTAGCTGGCTTTCTCTTATCAGTGAGTTTACAACACTGTAACTGTTAACATTATTTATTATTATTGTATTTATTCTGTTTGCATCTTGTGGTCTTAGTTATTTTACTATATTTCTGTGCTGCTGTTTTTAATGATTGTAAAGTGCCCAGAGCCTTTGAGATCAGGTGCTTGATAAATAAAATTTACTACTACTATAGATATGTAGTATTACCACTTTCCTCTTGATATCAAAACACCTTCCCTATGCACCCCAACATTCTGGTTGCCTTGCTGTTGGCCTTGTTACATTGGCTAGTTTGTTTTAAGGTATCACTTATGATGACTCCCAGGTCTCTCTCCTCTGGTGTAGGGCCAAGCTTAATCCCTCCCATCCAGTGTTCCATCCTGGGATTCTTGTTTCCTTTGTGCATCGCCTTGCACTTTTATGTGTTGAGTTTCCATGGCCACACCTTGGACTACCTCTCTAACCTTTGCAGGTCCCTCTGTAACTCCTTTAGTCCCTTCTCTCTGGCTACCCTGCCACAGAGCTTAGTGTCATCTGTGAAAAGGCACAGCTTGCCTTATTTTCCTCCACCTATGTTACTGATGAACATATTGAAAAGGACTGATCTCCGGACTGGCTCCTATGGCACACCACTTGTGACCTCTCTCTCCCCTGATCTGACCTTGTTTACCACCATCCTCTGCTGTCTCCCATAACCAACTTCCCACCAACTTAATTAAATCCTTCACTGCTCCAAGATCCTCTAACTTACTCAGCAACCTTCTGTGGGCACCAAGGTGAATGCCTTGCTGAAGAAGAGTAAATCCCCTGCTTATCCCTTATCCACTGCCCTAGCTACTCAGTCAAAGAATACTATCAGGTTGATCTGACAAGACCTCCCTGCCATAAACCAATGCTGCATATTATCCTGGAGCCCATTTCTCTCCTAGTAGCCCACATGGTTCTCTTTGACTAATGCCTCCATCTGTTTACCCAGAATGGAGGTAAAACTGATGAGCCTATAGTTACTTGGGTAATCCTTGTCCCCTTCCTTGCAGAGCTGAACCACATCTACTACCCTGCATTCTTTTGGAACTACCTCTGACTGTAGTAAACTATTGAATAGTCTTGGGTTCAGCTACTTCTGATGCTAATTCCCTGAGCACCCTCGGATGCATCCCATCCAGCCCTAGAGCCTCATCTATTTTTAAGGCTGCAAGTCATTTTCTGACTCTTTCTTCTGTTATTATCACCTGTCCCACTTCTACGATCCCCCATGCAGTAGCCTTTGTGTCACTTTCCAGCAAAGGACCACTATCTTCCACTGAGAATACTGAACAGAAGAAGTCATTTCAAATGACTATCTTCTGCTGATCCTCCTCTATTACTCTAACCCCTTTCATCTTCTTTTTTCCCTAATGTATCTGATAAACTATTTTCTCCATCCCTTGACCCCCCCCAGCAGGTGCAGCTCAGTGTCTACTTTTGCATCCATGTGTACCTTTTTTTCATCCTTCATCCGTACCTGTTATGTGCTCCATTCCTCAGCCCCTGTTTCTCCTTTTGTCTAATGAAGGCCCGGTTTTGGCCCTCACTGCCTCCCTGACCTTCTTAGAAAATCAGATTGGTGTCTTATGCCTGTTAGTCTTAGTGACCATTCTGAAGCATGGATTATTTGCCTCAAGAAAGGCTCCTTTAATTACTCCCCACCTCTCTTCCACCCTCCGGCCCCTTTAATTACTCCCCACCTCTCCCCCACCTCATCAGTTTCATTCACTCAAACCAACTTATCTTTAACTAATCCCCTCATCTGGTCAACATCTGCTCATCTGAAGTCCAGAACTTCAGCATTTGACAAAGGCATAATGGTACCTAGGGCTAGATCAAGCCAAATGGTGTTATGGTCAGTGGACCCCAGTGATTCCCCAACCCACATTCCACCTACCATTTCTGAGTTGGCATGCACCATATCAAGAATAGCGGCCTGCCTTGTGGGTTCCCTGGCGTTGATATGCTTTTCCCTGTAATTTGGCATAGCTGTAATAAATGCTGTATATGCTGATTTTGTGATGTCTCTTTATGGCTTTATTACTCACCAAACTCTGACAAGGTCAGACCTAGAAATATGTATAAATTTGCATTGGTACCCCAGTACAAGAGGTCATTAAAGGAAGCACAAAACAGTCACACATAACTCATACAACCTATGGCAAGCTTCACAGAAAAACAAACCATCCCCATTTGCCTCAGCAGCTTATAGAAACAAGATTATGAATTGGGTTAGGTAATAGCTGATTCCTGTAGGCTCGCCATTTAAAAAGCATAAAAAAAGTTATAGTTGTTACCAGGGACCGGAATTCTGCCGTGTGCAGGTCCAGAAATTGATTTTGTCAGTACTTGATGTGCCCATGGGAGGCCATCAGGTGGCAGTTATAAGACCATTCGGAATAGCCCCTCAGTGTACAAGGTCCGAGGGACTACTGGCAATAAAACTATGACAAGTGGTTCATGCAAATCAGTTAACACTGTTTAAAGGTCAGAGCTAATCTACCAATGAAGGAATGGCCCGAAGCCCTCCTCTTTGTTTGGTTTGTCTTTCAGAAATTAAGGGGCATGTGGCTGGCAGCCACAGGACTTGAGGTAACAGTGCACCAGCAAGTGGTGAAAGCATATGAGGAGATTCTGTTGCACTACCTGTCATTTATATTTCAACCATTACAGCAAGCTTGATATGGTGACAGCAGGTGTCAGACAATTTGGAGAAACAAAGTTTCAGTTTAACACCAGGTCTATTGGACCACACTACCAAGGGCACATACATCTGTATGAAAGTAATGCAACATTGTTGATCAATCCAGTGCACCAATCTGATGCAGGCAGTGACTGTTACAGAGCCAGGAACAAAACAAATCCAGGGCCTGAAGTGACGAGAAGTATCACTTTGAGGGTCCTCAGACTGTCACTACTGGCTCTCAACATTATGCACTCATCTGCATCACAGACTCTTGTAGAGACTGAACATTGCCCTATAATGGGACCGGGACCACCTAGTGGACTTATTGCTACTTCTGTTCCAAGGACATTGATCAATAATGTACAGTTTATGCATAAACATGTTGTTTTTAATGTTTTACAGTGGGATAAGATGTAATATGGGCTTTATGTGGGAGGGAACAAATGTATATTTGTTTTACACTTCTTTGCCTTTAGCTGTACTTGCCACTCAGAAGGCAAAAGCCCAAGATCCTATAGTGGGCCAAGAAAATGCCTGACGGGATGAGGCCTTCCGTTCCAGATGGCTGCAGAGCCTGGATGGAATGGTGGGGTCTGTCTCAGTGTATTGTTTGGATCTGGTATGTTGGTCTGGAATCGAGCAGACCTGGAAACCATCAGAAAACATGTCAGTTATTTTGAACACCAATCTGCCAAGTCTGTTTTGAATCCTGCATTACATAGGATTCTAGGTTTCACCACTGCTGAAAGGTATTCTGTGTACAATATGTATGATATTGTACATTTGTTTACTGAAACCCAAACTAAGATAACTGCATTAGTTGAAGACAATCTTTAGATTCCTGAAACAAACGCATACATTGAGAAGTAATATGGACAGCCTATGGGAACTATGTTATCACAATGATTTGTAATTTGCTCAGGTACATAGAAACGGCATTTCCCTGACTTCATATTAGATATCTACTTGACCAAATGGTATTGACTGGCTTGTATTACCAGTACAAAGGACATCCATTCAGAATGCTTGAAAGCTTGTCTGAAGTTTTAATTTGTGACAGCCTGGAACTTGTTGTATGTTACCTTGCACCCAAAAAAGGGCAAGTGTTACACCAGTGTGTCCTGTTCAAGCCAAGATACCTTGTACATATCATTTACTGTTTCCCTGCCAGTGTTTGTCCCTGCTAAAGAAGTTTTTGACAGACTGGCCATGGTCCATTTAATTGGCTACCTAGAAGGAGATGTAAAGAGAGAGTAAAGACACCTTCCTTAGTAGTATATAACCCACTACGTCAATATGGTAGGCACAACAAATGGGGCCAGATAGTCAAAACTTAGCCCCGAGCTAAATTAGCACTGTATAGCATGCTAAATTAGCCCTGAACCAGTAGCAAGCTATATTCAAAGGAATAGCTCCAGGGCTAAACCTGCTGAATATAGCATGCAAAGGAATCAGGGTAAACAGGGCTGGAAGTGCAGTGCTAAAATAGCCTGGGACATAAGCCAGCTCTAAATATAGTGACAGGGAAGTCCAAAATCAACAGCAGCTCAGTGGACATGGAGATGGAGCAAGGCAGAGTTGAAGTTGTGGACAATGTGTGTGACAGCAATGAAGTGCTGCACAACAACTGCAAACAACGATGCAGGCCACACAATGCAGACCTGTGCTATGCTTTTGAGAGATTTGCGGGACTAACTCAATTCCTCAGTGGTAACACATTAGCCCGATGCAAACAGGTTATCTTGGGGCAAATGTTTGCCATATTCAAAGCTCCTTTGCAAATGAGCCTACTTAGGTAATCTATGGGCAAATAGGCACATTTGCATTTCAATATGGGATGCTTAGCATACAATCTCATGCAGTTTGCCCAGTGCTATTGCATGGAGCTTACAGCAACCCTCTGTTGGTCAAAATGGAAGCACAGACAGGAAGCTGCAGGCCAGGGTGTGCACACAGCAACCCCCTGTTGGTCAGAATGGAAGTGCAGGCTGGATGCTGCAGGAAATGGGTGTTTACAGACACATTCAGTGCATACCACTCACCCATGCAGCACTGCAATGAGGGACACATATGTGCTGACTATGGGGCAGTGAGGGACACCGCTCCCTAAAACATGGCTCTCAACCTTCTGCCTCATACATCAGGGATGAGGTTAAAACAATTAGGGACTACGGACCAAACTCAGGGACACATCCTATGAATTGGTAATAGCCATCCAGGCAGCTGATAGAATGAGGGAACTGTGTAAGATGCAGTTTCCAAAGAACAACAGGTCTGTAACTTTATTGTTTGACAGTATTTGGTAATTACAATCCCCACTGTTCAGTCACAAAGCACATATTTCATGAAGGACAGGGTAGAATTCTGAGGCAACCTTAAAATCTGGGACAGTTCAGAGGTATGCCTCAGAAGGTGGGGCACAGCCTCACACATCAGACACTCATAGTACAATCAAGCTAATCATTTCCCTGTTAGTCTAGTGCCCCCCACCACCCATCACAATCCCCAACCCCTAGATCACATGTATTATTCCCCCACACCTTTTCCCCCTGCCTAATCATACCACCCTACTTCAGCTACCCTTCCCACCTCCCCTGACTACAGTCATGACAAGGTTAACCAGTCATTCTGGTTATCCACATCAATTTCACTAACCTCTTTCTAATATAATTGTATGTCCCTGCCTTTACTAATCCTCTTGCTTGCCTAATCTGCTTTTCTTGTCTACCTTATTTCACCATGTAAATGTCAATTAATTGTTAATTGCTTCTGTTAGACTATATTTGTTTATTTGTACATAACATTTCTGCTACTACTGTATTGTTTTTGTCTCCTCCTGATGTGAAACCTTTGTAAATGAGCTTCTAGCTCAAAGGATGTAATCTGAGAGTTCAATAACTAAATACAAATTCCCCTGGTAGTGTAGTGTCCCCATCCCCGTCACGATCCCCAACTCCATAGTATTAATATGCGAAGAAATTCCCTGGTAGTCTAGTGGTCCCCCAACCACCACCCCCCCCATCATGATCCCTGACTTCATAGTAATAATATGCACAGAAATTCCCTGGTAGTCTAGGGGTCTCCCACCCACCATGAAGATCCCCAAGTCCATAGTTTCCAATACACACCTTCATTCTCTGGTACTCCAGTGGCCCCCCCAACATTGCCGACCCACCCATCTGCTCCCCCCCAGAGCTGGCAACTGGCTCAACCCTCCACTCACCTCCATGGCCAGCTGCCAACTGCCCAATGAATGAGCACATACCCCAGTCAGTGGTGGATGGGTGCATGCCCATTCATTGCTCACTGGGGTATGTGCTCATTCATCGGGTGGTCAGTGGCTGGCCATGGGGGTGAGAGGAGGGTTGAACCAGTTGTTGGCTCCAGGGGGGAAGTTGGGGGATGATACTGCCAGCTGGGGGGTGGGGGCACTGGACTACCAGAGAATTATGGTGATTTATGTACACTGCGGACTTGGGGATCATGATTGTGGTGGGGGGACCACTGGACTACCATGGAATTAAGGTATGTTATAGGAACTATGGACTCAGGGATCATGTTGGGAAGGTGGAGGGGACCACTAGACTGCCAGGGAAATAAGGTATGTATTGGAAATTATGGACTCAGGGATTATGATGGGGGTGGAGGGACCACTAGACTACCAGGGTTAGACATGGGATTAATTTGGAGTGTAACTTCAAATTACTATGGAAGTAATTTGAAGTTACGCTTTGAATTACTTCTGATTCCACCGCTGCATTTCTGCATGCTTTTTGCAGGTGGTAATTAGTGCTGCGTTAGGGTTGGCGCAACAACCTGTAGTGAGGCGCTAATCCTTTGAATATGCCAGTGCGCCTGCATGCATGGCCACTCCCCTCACTCCCTCCCCTGAATACATTAACTTTCAGCTTTGGTGCTATCACACAACACTGGAGCTAAAAGGACTTCTGAATATTGCAGCCCAGTGCAAATTTGGCTCTATTCCAGCGCTACGGATTTGTGCCGGGTGCAAAGCTTTGAATATCTGGCCCATAGCATGTTACTCAGTATGTACAGTATGTCTGGGTGATATTTTTATGTGGTTCCACCTGTTTATGATCTTAATGGGGATTTCAGTCAGAATATCAATGGCATTGTTACACATAATGTTACCTGCCCAGTGTAGCTCACAAAATGGTGCCTCCCTATGGCAAAGGTACACTACAACATGGATGTTCAGGCTTCTATAGCCCCTAATCATGAATCATTCACTTATGGAAAATTGGAATGTCCAGTAACTACCCCAAACTTCTGCTTCACTCCCACTGCTCATGCTGTCATTGGTCACACATATTATCAGTACCACTTCATGATGAACAATATGTTCTCAGTGAACTGAGTCATCAAAATTATGTCATAAATTACATTCTAACATTCAATGTGCATACTGCTCCACTTACCCTACATTTATAGCTTGTACTGAACTGCTAAGATGAACATGTGATGAAAATCATTAATAGCATGAATCAAATATAGCAATCCTTGTCTACTCCAGTAAATGGTGATTTTGATTATTGTATTTACAATGCAATGTTGTCTGAGGTGTCTACTGAAATGACATTACAGTGCACTTAGGGCCTTGAAATATGCTTATGTATTACAGGCTATGTGACATTACAGATCCTTACTGATTGTGATACCACTTTGCAAGGGTATCAAATGAGGGGCTGTTAGTATACATAACGGGATCTGTCTTCTTTATATGCATTTCTTCTACATGTAAGTATTACTTCTAGGATGGATGAACTGCAGTGTATTAGTAAGTAATAGTAAGTAAGTTAGTAATAGTTTACTAGTGGTTTACTAATTTACTGGGTAAAATGAGAGGGAAGGTGGAAGAAATGTGGGAGAACATTAAAGGAGCTGTTGAGATGATCATGGACCTATACGTCAGAAAAATAAGTAATAAAAAGTAGAAAAGAAATCCTCTATGGTACTCCAATGAAGTGGAAACCATTGTGAAAGAGAAAAGAGCAGCCTACAAGATGTTCAGAGCAACAAGTAATGAAGAAGATAAAGACACATACAAACAGAAAATGAAGGAAGTAGGAAAAGTGATAAGGAATGCTAAAGCCTAGAAGGAGTTGAGGATTGTGAAAGGACTAAAGAAAGGTGACGAGACCTTCTTTAGGTTCATAAACGAGAGAAGGAAAACTAAGGGAGTTATAGCAAGACTGGCAACAGAAGAGGAGAATATAGTGGAGGGGACAGGAGAAAAAGCAGGGGTCCTAAACAGGTACTTCTGTTCGGTATTTACTGAGGAACAAGAGAGAAACGGACCAGTGGTAGTAAAAAGAAAGTAAGTAAAAATTTATTTTAAAACGCTTTTCCAGAGATCAACGTGCTTTACAGATAACATAAGCAAAACAATACAATATTAACAGTACAAAATCATAGGCCATAAGCTTTTACAAATAAAAAAGTTTTCAACTCTATTTTAAAACTCTCGATGGTCAGGCAACTTTGTATCCGACGAGGTAGAGAATTCCACAGGGCAGGAGCTACATATGAAAACGCACGAGCTCCAGATGTTTTTAAATGAACCCTGGGAATCTCTAGCAATCCCTCATTGGCGGATCGGAGTGAGCGAGAGGGGCAGTAGGGAGTAAGGAGATCTTTCAGATACTGCGGTCCCTGTTCATGTAGGGCTTTATAGGTCAGTAACCTGACCTTGAAAGTGATTCACCATTATACCGGCAGCCAGTGCAACCCATGCAGAACAGGCATAATATGACTATGCCTAGATGTTCCAGTCAAAAGCCTGACTGCTGCTTTCTTCACTAGCTGAAGATGATGAATTTCAACCCCCAGTAGCCCCAGGTAAAGGGAATTGCAGTAATCAAGGTGAGTGGTCACAAAGGTGTGGACCAGAGTAGGAAGGTCAGCTGGAGGAACCAGGTGTTTCACCCGGGTGATATTCATCAGATGGAAAAAAGAGGACTTAAGAACAGCTGACACCTGTGATTTCAGAGTCAAACCACTGTCAACAATAACGCCCAGGTTACACACCTGGCCTGAGGTCAAGAGCTGGGCATCACCAAGCCAAAGACCTGATGGTACTTCAGCCTTATGACCCACCTCAAGGCGACCTAGGTCCACAACCAACACCTCGGTCTTATCCGGGTTTAACCTCAGCCAGCTGGCGCTCATCCAGTCATTGATTTCGGCTAGACAGCTGTTAAGCAGAGGGATTACATCATCCTGACCAAGAGTATAGGACAAATACAGCTGGGTATCATCTGCATAGCAGTGAAAACCCAGACTGTAATGCCTAATGATATCTCCTAACGGCAGCATATAGACTGCAAACAACATGGGCGCCAAGATGGAGCCCTGCGGTACCCCACAGGACAGAGAGATGGTATCAGAGGAAAAAATTCCCATAGTAATCCCCTGAGTCCGCCCCATGAGGAAAGATTGAAACCAATGTAGAACTGTACCAGACAGTCCACAAAGAAAGTGCAGGCGCTCCAACAGCACACCATGATCCAGAGTGTCAAATGCTGCAAAGAGATCAAGAAGGACTAGAATAGTATGAGCCTTTCAATCTCTTGCAATTAGGAGATCATTTAAAACCCGGACAAGGGCAGTTTCAGTGCTATGTCTTTTCCTAAACCCTGACTGGAAAGCTTCATAGATGTTGTGACTCATAAGATGGTCATCCAACTGTATCGCAACTACCTTTTCAATAACCTTACCCACAAAGGGCAGGTTAGAGATAAGTCTGTAGTTAGCTGGGGCATCTGGATTCAGTGAAGGTTTTTTAAGGAGTGGTCAAATGACCACCTCCTTTAAGGGGGTGGGGAAAACCCCTTGCTCCAAAGATTTCCAGACAATTTCAACAAGAATCAGTTAGATAATATCTACACAGCTTAGTAGCAGTGGTGTAGGGCCCAGATCTCAACTACAACTGGTTGGTTGTACAGTCTGGATAATCTTCACAACATCCATGAATGCTGGCCTACTAACATACTAACATACTAACATACTATTTGCCAGCAGATTAGGCCTTACGGTCTATCGAGTCTGCTTGAACCTAGATCCTTAGTTGGATGCCGAGAACCTCGCATCCCTTGTTCTCCAGAAACCCCTATCATCCATCCCTACCCCAGGACAGGCCATCATCTGATACATCCACTTTCTGTGTCTGTCCCACCCTCTCTTGAAGTCCTCCACTGTGGATCTCTGAACCAGCTCACCAGGCAGTGCATTCCAAGGGTCCACCACCCCTCTGGTGAAAACCTCCTCCTCTTTCCCCTCACCCTTCCACCTTCCAACTTCAAACCATGCCCTCTGGTGATACCTCCCTGCTTTAGTCTAAAGATCCCCTCCATGTTTACCCTATTTATTCCCTTGAGGTACTTGAAGACCTCAATCATGTCCACCCTGTCTCTCCTCTCCTCCGATGAAAACAGGCAGAGTTCCTCAAGTCTGTCCTCATAAGTCAAATCCCCTAGCCCTCGTATCATCTTTGTTGCCCTCCTCTGTACCTTCTCCAGGAGCTGTATGTCCCTCTTCAAGTGTGGTCTCCAGTACTGTACACAGTACTCAAGGTGTGGTCTAACCAGTCCATTGTACAGCGGCAGAATCACTTCCTTGCTCCTAGAGGTGATCCCCCTTACGATGCATCCCAACATCCTGTTTGCCTTGCTAGCTGCTCTCCTGCACTGCTCAGAGTTATTCATACATGTATCCACCATGACCCCTAGGTCTTTTTCCCCTATTGAGGCCTCCAGCGCCTCCCCTCCTAGGGTGTACCTGTGTTTAGGGTTTCCCCGACCAAGATGCAACACCTTGCACTTGGTGATATTGAAATTTAATTTCCATGTGTGAGCCCAGCTTTCCAGGGTGTCCAGGTCCCCTTGCAGGGCCACCCTCCCCTCTTCTCCCTCAACTACTGCTCCCATCTTGGAGTCATCCACGAAGAGACTCATTTCACACCCTATACCCTCCCTGATGTCCGATATGTATGCATTAAACAGGATCGGACCCAGGACCCGAACCCTGTGGTACCCCACTACCAACCTCTCTAGGGTTCGAGAGCTCCCACAGACCACTACTCTCTGAGTGCGTCCAGCTAGCCAGTTTTCAATCCATCTGACCATCAAAGGGCCTACTCCTAACCCCATCAGTTTCTCCACCAGACCATTGTGGGGGACAGAGTCAACGCTTGCTGAAGTCCAAGAATAATACATCCACAGGCTTACCCTGTCCAGTTCTGATGTTACCCATTCATAGAACTCCACAAGGTTGGTTTGACATGATCTACCTGGCACAAACCCATGTTGCTGACTATCCAGACCTCCCACCTCCTCCAAGTACACCCCCAATCGTTCCTTTAGTATACTCTCCATTAATTTTCCCACCACCGAGGTCAAACTGATGGGTCTATAGTTACCTGGTACTTCCCTCGACCCCCCTTTATGGATTGGTACATGTGCCTCTCGCCAATCCCTAGGTACCCTCCCTGTCTCAAGTGACCTGCTGAAAAGCTCCACCAGGGGTGCAGCCGTATGTCCGCCAATTCCCTATACTCTCGGGATTGAATGCCATCCGCCCAGGAGATGTGTTTTCTTTAAAATTTTGAGGGCTGACCACACCCTTTTGGTGGAGATAGCATCATCCGTCCCTCCCCTTACTGGTCTTTTTATCCTTATCCAGATGTGACACCCCTGGGGTACCTTTCCCTCCCTCTTGCTCCATTTCTGTTGCCCCCCTGATCCCACTTCCTGCCGCTTCTATCCCCTTCATGCCTTGCTTTGTAGATATCCCATCCCCCTCCCTAGTGAACACAGAGGCAAAGTACTCGTTAAATACCTCTGCCTGGTCCCTCGCCTCTTCCACCCACCCTCCTTCTGATCTCAATCTGCTGAGATGGCCCTTAGTTTTTCTCCGCTCCCCAATGTAGCAGAACCCTTTTCCCCTCCATGTATCCCCTGTGCCAGCCGCTGCTCTTTACTGGACTTTGCTCCCCTCACCATACGGGTGACTTTTCTAGATGCAAGCTGGTACATTTCCTTATCCTAACCCCTCTTGTTGTTTTATATTTTTGTAGGCACTTCTTTTCTCTGACTGCTACCTGTGCCTCACTGGACCACCAGCATGGTTTCGTGACCTTGCTCCTCACGCTTTCAACTTAACGAGATCCTGACTGCCTCATGAAGTCCCTTTTATGACCTCCCATCTCCTTTCCACACTTGTCGTTGAGGTAATCCCTTCAAGTGATCTCTTGAGAATATTTCCCATGCCCATAAAGTCTGCCCCCCTGAAGTCCACTGCCAGTGTCCTAGATCTCACCCCCACTCCCCCATGCTTATTTGAAACCAGACAGTATTGTGGTCACTCCCAGTCAGGGGGTCCTGTACAACCAGGTCCCTTACCAGATCCCCATCTGCCAGAACCACATCCAGGACATGCCCCTCCCTTGTGGGCTCCATCACATGCTGTGTTAAGAACACATCCTGGAAGCCATCCAGCAGCCTCTGCTCCTTGGCCACCTTAGAGGACATGGTTCCCCAGTTTGTACCTGGCATATTAAGGTCCCCCATCAACACCACTCCTTCCCTTTTGGACCACACTGGGCAATGATGTTGTCCAGCAAACCATCCTCTAGAACATCACTCATCCCAGGGGGCCTATATGCTACTCCCAGCTTGACCTTATCTCCTGCTGGGGATCATAAGGTGACCCATAAGGCCTCCACATTTCCTCTGCCTCTTCTACCATAGCAATTTCTATATCATCTCTATATGAACAAGCCACTCACCCCCCTCTGACCTCCTTTCTATCCTTCCTAAGCATAGTGTACCCTGTACATTTAGGTCCCAGTCATGGTTTTTGTTGCCACGCCTCCGTGACGCCGCCACACCACCCCCGGAACAGCATGGCCTGAACTCCGCAACTTGTTTCCCAAGCTCCTGGCATTTACTAACACCAACCCCCACCCTTATCCCTGATCCTCTTTGTCGAACCCACCCAGATTCCTTATACTTCCATCCTCCCCTACTCCTAAACCTCCACCTCCAGTCTGTTTCCCCTCCCCTCTTGGGCTTGGCTACTCTCCCCTCATCTGGAGGAGGGCCTGGTCAGCCCTCCTCATCCTTCCCCTTCAAGTTTAAACCCCACCTTTCTTGTATGTAGTCAGCCATCCCTGTTTAAGGACTCCTTCCCTAATAGGGCAAGATGAAACCTGTCCTTGGCATATAGTCCTTATCCTCCCAAACTCCATTCCAGTTCCCTAACACCCCCAACCCATGCTCTTCACCCACTTCCTGAGCCAGTCATTAACCTCTGTAAGCTTCTTTTTTTCTCCACTGAGGCCTTTGGTACTGGCAATATCTCTGAAAAATGTTGCATCCATTATCCCGACAGACTCTGGCAAGTTCTTGGAACCTTGCTTGGATTTCCAAAATGCTATTTCCCTCTAGATCATTAGTTCCCAAATGCACCAGGAAATCTGGTTTCCCTCCACAATCCCTAACCATTTCATACACCATGAACTTTGCTCTGTGCACTGTCAGCCCAGAGATACTCACTACCTTCACCTGGCTATGACTAAAGTCAGACCAGGAGACACAAGGAATTGCTTCCTCTCACCGACCACCACAACTCCCTAAAGATAGAGCAGGATGGATGCCCAATCTGATGCTGGCAATCTTATCTGTGAAGAATCGAGCAAGCTCATCACACTTCATCTGTGAAAAATCTCTTCCAGACTGTAGACAGAGTGGATTGCACAATCTGTCGACAGTCTGAAAGAGTATGGCTGGTCAATTCCGTGCAGCAGCAATCTCCCTGGATAGGAATTCTGCCTTCTTATGGGTGATTGCTGATTGATAGACTCTAAAATGGTCCATCAATCTAAGTCTGTCAGCATCCAGGCTGGACTTTAGCCAAGCTCTCTCCAGCCTTCATTCTAATCTCCTCAGCTCCTTCAAAGAACCATCAAACCATGAAGATCTTGGGCGCTGAGTGAGTGGATGAATACGAACAGGTGCAATTTGATCCAGAGCATCACCCACAGCCTTATTATAGGCAAGTATGAGATCTCCTGGATCCATGCACTCACTCGAAATACTCGATAGGTCCAAAACCACCAAAAGGCCCTCTGGGGTAACTCCCATTAAAGGGTGATATTGTACCATCTTCGTAGGAGTAGGTCTATTTAGGGGTGCCCCGAAGCTAAATCTTATGGTATGATGGTCTGTCCACACATTTGGTTCCACCCCCAAATGTGCGACCTCCAACTTCAGTAGGAACACTAGGTCCAATGAGTGACCCCCTACATGGGTAGCAGAGGTAACCACCTGAGTATTGCCCAACATTGTCATAAGTTGGAGAAGATTTTTCCCAAAAGGCGAGAGTTCATCGTCAACCCAAGCGTTGAAGTCACCCAGTATTAACCACCTGGATGACTCCAGCGCTACGTCGATGATGAAGTCCGCAAACTCCTTCAGGAATTCTCCATCATCACCAGGTGGTCGGTAGATGAGGAGAATCCTGAATCCTACACCTGTTCCCAGGATACACTCAAAGGATCTAGTGGCACCCACTGGTACATCCACAATACAAAGGAACAACCCCCCCCCCCGGTACAGGGGTTGATACATGCCCCTTCAAGGCAGATGAAGTCCTGAAAGCACTAAGCAATCTGAAAGTGGACAAGGCCATGGGGCCAGACAACATGGACCCAAGAATCCTAAAGTAACTGGGGAATGAACTGGCAGAACTCCTAGCAGAACTCTTCACCTAATCACTGGACAGTGGGAATGTTCCCAAGGACTGAAGAAGGGCAGCAGTAGTTCCACTGCACAAAGCTGGGAGCCGGGAGGAGGTGGGAAACTACCACCCAGAAAGACTTAATTCTGTGGTGGAGAAAGCGATGCAGTCATTACTTAAGCAGAGGATAATAGCATTCCTGAAATCCAGTGAACAACAAGATCATAGACAGCATGGGTTCACAGCAGGAAAATCATGCCAAACTAACCTAATTGAGTTCTTTGACTGGGTAACTAAGGCTGTGGTTAAGGGAGGGGCCATCAATGTGGTCTACCTTGACTTTAGCAAAGCCTTTGACTCAGTCCCGCACAGAAGGCTGGTAAGGAAGTTAAATTGCATGGGTGTAGGACAGGAGGTAGTAATGTGGGTAAAAAACTAGCTACACAATAGGACTCAGAGGGTGCTGATAAATGGTACACTATCTACAGAATGGGAGGTAACCAGTGGGGTGCCCCAGGGCTATATTTTGAGGCCTCTACTATTCAACATATTTATAGCTGAGATTGCAAAGGGAATCAAGGGAAAAGTATGTCTGTTTGCTGATGACACCAAAATATGCAACAGAGTGGACTCTACAGAAGGAGTGACAAAAATGAAGTCGGACCTAGAAAAACTGGAAAAATGGTCTGCAGCATGGCAGCTGAACTACAACTCAAAAAAGTGTAAGGTTATGCACCTAGGAAGGAGCAACCCAAGAGCTGAATATTATCTGGGGGGGGGGGAGAAAGACTAGCAGAAACTAGCGAGGAATGTGATTTGGGGATCAAAATTACAGACAGACTGAAGGTGGGAAGACCGTGTGAAAAGGTGGCACTAAAAGCTAGTTGAATGCTGGGTTGCATCAGGAGGGGGATCACAAGTAGGAGGGAAGTGGTTTTACCATTGTAAAGGGCACTGGTCAGGCCCCACCTGGAGTATGGTGTATAGCTTTGGAGGCCACACCTCAGAAAGGACATAGGCGGGATGGAAACAGTACAAAGGAGGGTGACAAAAATGATTTGGGGATTGCACCAGCAGCCATATGAGGAAAGGCTCAGGGGTTGAAACATATACTCCCTGGAGGGAGAGAGGCGACATGATAGAGATGTTCAAATACATCAAGGGTGTAAACAAGGTTCAGGTGCATGAACTTTTCTACTTCAAAGAAGGTAGTAGAACATGACAGCATGATTTGAGGCTACAAGGGGGCAAGCTTGGGACAAACATCAGGAAGGTTTTCTTAACAGAGAGGGTGATTGACACTTGGAACAGCCTGCCCCGGAAGCCATCGAGGCTAAAACTATTGGGGTTTTAAGCAAGCATGGGACAGGCATAGGAGAATCATTACCCAGAATGGGTAATCAGGGAAGTGGGGTAGCAACCATCAAATCCTGGGCAGACTAGATGGTTCTTGTGGCCCCCTTCTGCTGTCACCGTCTACGTATCTATGTAGTGAGCCAGTGCTTTTTAGCTGCACTTGCGAGAACAACATTGCTGAGTTAGGGAAATATACAAACTACTGACTACGGGGAATAATATGTTTTTGCCATATGTAAATGTGCAGTGAAAAGAGACAGGGAAAATGTGTACTTTTCTACAAGGTTAGCTAATAGGAGATTAGCAACTATAAAATAAGAGGAGACAGTGTGCAGTTCTGCTGAGTACACAGTCTACATTGCCATATAATGTCATTTCGGTTTCCTAATAAAGACAAGGAACAAAAGCACTGGCTGTGACGGAAAAATTGTATAACTACAGGACGAGTTTTGGGGTCTTGTTGTCTCAAAGTCCATGTTATAACTGGGGACTGCACCTCTGTTTCCCGAGGCTGGTATGTATTATGCTTTTCCCTATAATTTGGCATAGCTGTAGTAAATGCTTTATACACTGATTTTGTGCTGTCACTTTATGACTTTAGAACTCACCATCCTCTGACAAGGTACTCGAAATATGTACAGATTGTCAGTCACCTTTTCAATTTCTGCTCGCGATGGTGCTCCACTTGAAGAGCTCAGCCATTACATGTGACTGGATAGTAATCTGGAGTTCTCCACCCACACTAACTTGAGTGTTGCTTCTATAAAAAACTCTGCCTGAAGCTCAGTGCTTTGTACAAGAAGTAGCCCTGCCTTCCTCTCCTGCTTCATGTAGACAGCCTCTAAAGGATGATTCTACCAAAGTTTGACTATATAGATGGGTCTACGGTGTTGCCCCTAAGTGCACCCTGGCCAGACTGGAGCTCCTCTTTCATTCCTTGTGGTTAATGTGCTTATTAGAAATTTTCAGTTTACAACATGCAAACCGTACATGTGTAGGTGCAGAGGTGGGCATGGCACTTAGTGCTGCACAAGTGATATTTTATATTTAGAGTTGTAGTTAGAGTTTGTGAAGTGTTGTATGATTATCCTTTCCCCACATTTTCCACTAGTGAGTGAAATTAGAGTGAAGTAGAAAGAAGAAAAAAAAAAATATATATATATATAAACTATACCCTGCCTCTACATTTACCCTATCTAACAAAGCAAGAGGGAACAGTGGGTGTGCTGCCACCTTGGAGACACTATATATGGCTGATGGGAACTGTAGTTCTCTCCCGCTATTGAGAGAACTACACAACTTTAAATGGAGTACTTTTAAGTACGTTCGGTGCTATACTTTTAATAATGAGTTGTGGAGGGACTGTGCAGTAGTCTAGGTAAGACCAGATGTAATTATACAAATTAGAGCTGTTTGAGTGAAATTTGTGCTTCGCACATTTGGAATGTTACTTACGGTAGCACGTACATCGTTTTCATCCTTGGGACAGCTAGGCAAGGGGCCAGGACACTTTGAATTCCACATAAACTGGTACTTAAACCCTGGAAGATACTGCAGGACAAATTGGGAAATGGGTAGAGTGCTTAGCTTGCAAAATGTGTAAATGGGGTGATGATGAAATAAACTTTATATGTGAAAAACATTTGTACATCTGTAAATTAGAGGATGAAATTAAAGCACTCAAAAAAGAACAGGAATTTCAGATAGAGATGAGGAAGCTGGAGCAGTTGGTGCAAAACACAAGCATGTTAGTAGAACAAAATGAGAGCAGTGGCTATGCTCAATGAACAAGAGGGAGTTAACATGGAAAAACTTAAGGAAGACTTTGTCAGGCAAGGACCTGAAGCTGAGGTGGACAGTGCTGACATTTGAGATGCCATTACTTAGACACTATAACTGCTTCATTTGTTTAAATGTTCTAAGAGAGTAAATTACTGCCAAAGCTTTCTGTTGAGGTTTGGGGCTAGTAGCCTTTCTGATCCTTTACAGATCAGAATATTCTGCTTGTTTGTATAAAAGTTTTATAAGCTAAAATAGTTTGCAAATGTTATTGCCATAATTAGCTAGAAAACAAAAAAGTTTGCACTGGGATGGTAGTGCTCCAGGACCCACATCAGAACAGTAGAAATCTCAAAGTCAAGCATACATCACCTATAATAACTGGACACCAAGCTCCAATATAGAACTGAACATAACCATGCACCAGATGCAAATGATGCTCCTGTGGCAATTGCAATAGCCTCCCTGAAACACCGTGCATTGACAACTCACAACACACCTGCACAACTTATTCAAAATGAGCTTGCCCAGGTACATCCAGAAGTACGACATACCATGCCAGGCAAGCACTCCCTGTTGCAGGTTGTTAAACATGCAAGAAAACAACATAGCATGCCTGAACCTAAAACATTAGACGGTGTGTGCATCACACAATAATTCTCAGTTGTGAATGATCACTCTTTCCTGGCCTGAGATTCAACATGTGGTAATGAAAAAATATTCCTTTTCACAATAAAAGCAAACATTGAGAAGCTTAGTACTGCAAACTTTTGGATCATGGATGGTACCTTCCGCACAGTCCCTAACCTATTTAGGCAGTTATATTCTATACATGCCCCAGTAGGAACTGGTGAGACCTGCATAATCCTCCCTTTGGTATACGCTTTGATGTTGAGTAAATCGCAGGAGTGTTATGTACGCATGCTACAGGATTTGCAGAACGTTGCAGACTAATATCACGGTTGTTCTGTCACCAAAATTTGTCCTAACAGATTTTGAGCAGGCAGCCATCAATGCCTGCAAGTCTGAATTCCCAACATTATCAACAAGGGTTGTCGTTATTCTCACTAGGACAAATTATCTCATGAAATACAAGGATGTGGGCTAGCACACAATATGGAACTGATTCTGAATTTAGCCTTAAACTTAGACAACTTGTTGCCCTTGCTTTTTTAAAAGACCAGATAAAATTCCTGATGTTTTTGAAGATGTAAAGAATGACATGTCAGCAGAGGCTGCATGCATAGTGGAGTGGTTTGAGGAAACATATGTTCTGGGAAGGGTGCGGAGGAGAATGAGAAATAATGCCACTGTTAGAACACACCTCTGTTTCCTCCTCAGTTTTGGTCTGTTCATGACCAAATGCTTCAGGGTGTATCCAGAACACAAAACAAAGTGGAAGCATGGCACCGACGCCTAGGTACCTTGATTGGAGCATCACACATAAGGATATACCGGTTTGTTGAAGAGCTACATAAAGAACAACTTGTGACCGACAGCATGATAGAAAAAATTAACCGAGGGTTGCCAAAGTCACCAATTAAAAAGAAATATGCTCTGAGAGAGGAAAAGATAAACATTGTTTCTGACATGGAACAGCGCTCTGTTATGGATTTTATTCGAGGAGTGGCACACAATATGGTTATTTAAGTAGATCTCAAATTTTAAACTTTGGAAATAAATAAAGTTACTTTTTCATTCAAGTTTTAATAATGAAACTTATGCGAGATCTGCGTTTGCTTTTAATTAATTAAACTTCTACGAGTCAGCACATCAGAGGTTCATCAGAGGCACAGGTAAAGGTAAGCCTCATCTCGTTGTCTGTTGTGTTTGCTAAAGTGTTATTTTTCCCGATCCTCTAGCTCTGGTTCCCTTCTCCTCGATGAATGAAGTTAAGCTGCCTGCACACTGAGTAAGCTGCTTAGTTTTAAGAGATCGTCAAGTTCTTTTTGCAGTGTGAACTTCAATTTAATTTAAACTGAGTAAGCTGCTTAGTTTTAAGAGATCGTCAAGTTATGTTTTAAGAGATAGTCACGTTCTGTTTTCAGTGTGAACTTCAGTTAAATTTAAACTGAGTAAGCTCCTAGCTCTGAGTCTGTGTCTGAATGAAGTTAAGCTGTCTGCAGTGTGAGCTTAAACTTTAAGAGAAGTCTGTCAAGTTCTGGCAGTGCTGATGTTTTCTTTGAGTTTTCAACCAATCATCACATATTGCATATACATAAAGGTACCTGTACTTCATTCAGTAAGCTGTCTGCAGTGTGAGCTTGTCGGGGGTTTAGGAGACGGGGTTTAATTATTGGCGGGCAAACAATGGACGGGATTAGCATTGACGGGATGTGGCATCTGTAGGGAAGTTGGTTGCGGGCAGTCAGTCATCGGGGTAGTATGAGTCGGGAAATCATACGGATCCCAACTGCTCCACCGTCTTTATTAAATGAGACCATTAGACATCGTTAGAACAGAAGATAAAACAGCTGACACATCACATGCCCACATGATGAGTTTTGGACAGTTAAGTCCTTTATCAAAAGGACCTTGATAAAGGACTAAACTATCTGAAACACATCAGGCAGGCATGGGTCATGTCTGTTGCTTTATCTTCATACCAGGAGCTTCAACTAGTAATTGAGGGAGTGGTACAGAGAGAAGGGTTTCTGCTACATTGGGGACTGGGGTCACACCTGGACGGATAAAGGCCTGTACAGGGGAGATGGCCTGCATCTGTCAAGAAGGGAACCACAGTCTTCAGTGACTGGTTTAATTGTTGGTGAACATTTAAACTAGCTGAGGGGGTGGTGGAAGGAAGCAGGGAGGCATAAACTGCCCCCCCACACACAAACTGGAGTAGTCAGCAGGGAGAACCCTGAGGGAGACAAATCCCCAAAAATACCTAACAGAAAGAAAAGCAAGTTAGTAGAAATGAAGAGAGATGGGAATGGGAACAGAGGTGTAAAAGAAAGAGAGAGGGCAAAAGGGAAAATGGGATGCTGACGAGCAGGGTGGTACTAGAAGTTGGAAGGCTATTTGTGCCAATGCTGAAAGTCTGGGAAACAAATTTCCAGACTTAGAGGCCATTATGGCAGAAGTTGATCTGGACATTGTTGCCATTACAGAATCATGGTGCACTGAGAACCAGGCTATACTCTGTTCAGGAAGGTCAGGGTGGGAAGAAAAAGGGGAGGAGTTGTTCTTTATGTGAGAGATAGCATAAAAGTGACAGAGGTACAGGGAACACAGGGAGAGGTGAAGGTACTGTGGGTCACCCTTGAGATGTGGAATGGAGCCTTTATTTGTACTGGTGTGATCTACAGCCCTCCAATATGGGGGTTGCATAAGGTTCTTGGGAAAGCCATCCAAAAGATGGCAAATAATGGGGAGGTGCTGCTGGTGGGGGACTTCAGTCTGCCAGATGTAGACTGGAGAATCCCATTGGCAGCTTCAGCAAGGAGTAGGGACATTCTGGACTCCTGCAGTAGGTGTTCCTCATGCAACTTGTTAAGGAGCCCACTTGTGAGGGGGTAGTACTGGACCTTGTACTAACTAATGGGGACTGTGTGGCAGACTTGGTGGTGGCCACCTGGGGACCAGTGATAACCGTACTGTGTGATTCAGTATAAGTACTGGGGCAGATCCAACCACAAAAGGATGAGGACCCTGGATTTCAGGAGAGCCAATTTTAAAAAGATGAGGGAATGCCTCAGGGATGCCCTGGTGGTGGGGGAGGAATTTCCATGGAGTGGAGGAACTTTGGGTGAAACTAAAAGGGAGCATAGAGAAGGCAACAAACCTCTGCATTAGGCTAGTATGCAAAGGCAAGAGGAAAAAGAGACCACTGTGGTTCTCTAAGGAGGTGGCTGGGAAATTATGGGCAAAAAAGTTAGCATTTAGGAGGTATAACAAGACACAGGAAGAGGAGGCTAGGGAGCTGTATCTGGAGAAGCAGAGGGAGGCAGGGAAATCAGTTACGAGTGCAAAGGTGCACAAAGAGGAGAAAACAGTTCAGGAAATAAAGAAAGGAGAAAATACATTTTTATGTATGTAAGTGAAAAGAGAAAGACATGGAGAGGGATTGTAAGACTAAGAAAGGAAAGGGAGGATTGTGTAGAGGGGGGCCAAGAAAAAGCAGACATCCTGAACAAATACTTTTGTTCAGTGTTCACAGCAGAAGGGGAAGGAGAGGGGCCACTGAAAAGTGACATCCAAGGATACTGAGGGAACTCAGGGAGGTGCTGGCTGCACCTCTGACAGTCCTGCTCAACCTCTCATGGAAAACAGGAGTGGTTTCGGAGGACTGTAGAAGAGTGAATGAAGTCCCACTTCACAAAAGTGGTTGTAGAGAGGAGGCTGACAGCCATAGGCCAGTCAGCCTGACGTCGGTGGTGGGGAAAATATTGGAATCACAACTGAAGTAAAAGATAGTGGAATACCTTGAATCCAGTGGTCCACAGGACCCAAGACAGCATGGATTCACAGGGGGGAGGTCCTGTCAAACAGATCTAATAGATTTCTTTGACTGGCTATCCAGGGAATTGGATCAGGAAGGAGCAGTGGATGTGGCATGCCAAGATTTCAACAAGGCCTTCAACACCATTCCATATAGGAGAATAGTAAGCAAGCTGGGTAGCCTAGGAGTGGGACCGTAGGTGGTAAACTGGGTATGAAATTGGCTAAGAGAGAGGAGACAGAGGGTGGTGGTAAACAGAGTTTGCTATGAGGAAGGGAGAGTGACCAGTGGGGTACCACAGGAATCTGTACTTGGGCAGGTCCTCTTTAATGTCTTTATTAGTGACATTGTAGAGGGTCTGAATGGAAAGGTATGCCTGTTCATGGATGACACTAAAATCTGCAACATGGTAGACACTCTGGGGGAGCGAAATGAAAGGGGATCTGAAAAAGTTAGAGGAGTGGTCAAGGGTATGGCAACTGGGCTTCAATGCAAAAAAGTGCAAAATCATGCACTTGGGCCACAGAAACCCAAGGGCATTATGTCCTCAACCACTACACACCTGCATTATGTTGTGTACTATATTTTTTCTGTTATTTTTCTGTTAATTTTTTGTTTGTGTTTATTGTTGTTATTTTTCAGAAAATACAGGTACAATACACTGGATACCATCAACTTGTCTGCTGGTGTTGGGGATATCTGAAAAAGAATGTCCATGTAGCATTATCAGCATGTGCTTTGCAAAAGATAAGTGACTGTTACCTGAATGACGCTGGAGTCGAATACATTAATTTCATACCTGAACATAGAATTCCCCCATAAGCATGCACTATGCTGTACATCATAAACATCACCAACTGGAGAATTTAAAAGTATACTTAATAGATTTACTCTAACTGTAACTGCCAATGAACAACAATTGCTATCTCGTAATAGAGGTACAGGTCAGGAAGCATAGGCAGACCAGGAGAAGTCATAAAATTCACAAGCAGCATTTTTTATTGTCAATAACAATAAAATAAAAAAATAAAATTGTGCAGGATAGGTCTTACACAGGCAGTTCAAACAAAACAAAGTTCTTCATCTGAGGGTATCTCATCATCTAAATGTCAATTTCTCCTCTCTCTCTCTCTTTCTCTCTCTCTCTCTCGCTCTCTCACAACAGATTGCTATCATGATAAATATAATTTATGTAAAATGTATTTTCCCGGCAAGTAACTTCTGCATCCTGAGCTTGTTAAGCTACATCTCCAGTTTCTCACAAAATGTATCAGAAAATTGTCAATGTCATTCTTTCAGGTGTAACAAAATAGAGCTCTGTATCCCAGAACTGATCTCCTGTTGACAACTCTGCAAATGAGTTTGTGGGAGTCAAACTGCATCTCAAGGTTAACCCCCTGAGTTCCAAATATGTCATGCAATCATTTTAGCAATATAACTACATACATTTGCGAAACAAGGGATACCAGTTTCACCCAAAGATTCACATACATGTAATAACCACAGAGAAGTAAGGGGGGGGGGATAGAAACAGCAATTGAAGGCAGTGAGATAGCCGGGGGGGAAAACATTTGGAGTGCCCAGTTCCTTAGGTGCCACAGGAAAATTCGATTGCACAATCAGATGGGCAAAAGACAAGTAGCAGAAAAGAAAAGAAAAAGACAGAAAAATAGATAATTGATTTTAACTTTCTCTGCATAACCAATGTGACAGGGTCTTATTCAACCCTGTCACATACCTGTGGTCTTGCTTTGAAATTCATAGACCGTGGTGTTTCAGTATGACAAACCTTAAAATTGACGAATAAAAACATTCATTACCTTTGATGAAACATTCTTGGTTATAATTTTTTTGTCTATTAAATTTGAATAGTATGCATTTCATATTAAGATTGTGTTACAAACTTCAACCAAACAAGAGACTGGACAGTGTTACTCTCAAAAGTACTGTTACATTTCTGAAATTCATGTAATACATTTCAATAATTTGATAAAACATAGCTATTATATGTCTGATGGTAACCTGACATTAGCGTGAGGGTTACCATTATAAGAAAGACCCATATGTAATTTTAGTTGTATATATTGTCTCTTTTTCTTACATATGCAATCTACTGGCGAATACAGTGACCATGAAGTCATAGCACCACAGCAATATAATCAATCTATGGTTTTAACCTGATGTGAAAGTAGTCATTCACACACCTCACTTCACATAATGCAATTGAACTTGAAAAGTATTTTGTCAATAAAGTCACTTCCAGTATTTTAACCATTAATCATTCATTCATAATTTGTTGAAGTGACTCACAAAATTGGCTTTAGCAGCATCACGGTCAACATCATGAAAGGCCACCATCAAAGGCAGATGTTCTTTCTTTTTTGTCGTGGTTTACCTTAGCTCCATTCTACTTTCTTTTGTTGTGATTTCTGTGTTGGTTTTGTACATCAGTCTGTGCACATCATCTATAAGACTTTTTGAAATTTCAGATTTACAAGTGATAGAAGTTACATGACATGTAGTATTGGCACATTGTATTCATTAAGAATACAGTATGTCTAATCTTACAGCTATGTGGTATGGTGTAACACAGTTTGACACAACACAGTAATATATACCAATTGTATTTAACTGTGTGTGTGTGTGTGTGTGTGTGTGTTCATGTACACATACATATGTTTGTATGTATGTATGTAAGGATAGATAGCTAGATAAATAGCTAGACAGACAGACAGACAGACAGACAGATAGATAGATAGATGGAATATGACATGGCCTGACTGAAGATATCATATTTATCTTCATGAGAGGCCAGTGATACTATGATATCTCATGAGTGGTGAATCATTGGCCTCGGATGAAGATAAATATGATATCTTCAGTCAGGCCATGTCATGTTCTGTTTATATAGGCATATGCCTTTGGCCAAAGGATGGTACCTGTACATTTTTCTATCTCCATTTTTTGTGCCTTTGTGTATAGTATTCTGTCTCCATTATACTATTTATTTTTCCATCTTGTATGTCCATTCTTCTGTTTCCTCCACTGAATGTCATTCTGCATGGTAAAGCTAGTTATACTGTGTGAAATTATGGGACTTTAAGTTACAGTTCTGCATCCCCCCCCCTTCACTTGCCTTGCTTCTCGGTTGTTACAATTTCACTTAGAACAGGATCACAGATTTATTGCTTAATGTTCCCCATTAGATGTCATATACATAGTTTGTGTTTTAGGTTGCCCTGTTCAGTATGGTCCTTTATTTAGAAAAGTGCACCTCATGTGTTCTCCTCCGTGCCAAGTTTAAATAATAGTAGGACAGGGAACTAGCACCAGTGGGGGGTTGCAGGAAATAGGCTGTTGGTTAACTAGAATCTGCAGCTTATCCAGTAGGTAGGGAAATGGGCAGACTGGGTGGGCCAAGTGGTCCTTATCTGCCGTCAAAGTCTATGTTTCTATGTTTCACCAAAAATCTTGGGTAACGTGGCCAGCAGTATGCTACCATCTGTGGTAGCGCAGTTCATAAAAATACCACTGGTGTGCCTGTGTGTGGCTGTACGCATAGGGAATTGGGCACTGTAAAAAGCAGAATGGCGTCCATCGAGGAGTTTCATCTGCATGTCAGAGGGGGCAGGACAGTATGATGTAGAAGTTAAAAGTCGACTGGAATTGAAGTATGCTCTTTGTAGAAAAATTTAAAATGGGAGTATGCAGAGTCACATGACTGGTTCGTAGTTCTGATAACTGCCACAGGTCACTGCAAAACCACTTTCACTTTTGAATTCTGTTAGTCATCCTTGCATCTGTAACATACTGGTACTGTTAAAGATACAAGAATGACATATAAGAACAATTAAAGATAATATTATCTTCCATGGTAATGTCGTATAAGAGCAACAAAAGATAAGATTATCTTCCACAGTAGCCAAGATTTAACTTTTTATCCTGGCATTTTATCCAAAGACATGTTATATAAAGATATGCATACCCCAGCATGCTGCTGTAGCAGAACATGACATATACAATCTTGAATGACTGTTTCATGTACATTGCATATTTTTCACATTACTGCATCTACATAAACCTTAAATAAACATGATTTATTTACATATTATACAATGGACATACAAAATTATGTAAAATGATTTGGCCGGTAAGGTCTTTACCCATGGATAAATCTTGCAATACTGTAAGTCATCATGGCTGAGGAAGAGCATTTCTAGAAAACATAACATTATGCTCCCCAGGAACATCCTTCTCCTGCTGCTGCTCCTACTCTGTACTGGGGTGCAGAGATGTGTTGCATAGCACTGCTGCATACTCCCTGCACACCCTTCCCAACCATCCAAAGGTGGTCCTTGTTAAGAAGGCTGCCTCAGTGGTAAAAAACAATCAACTCACTTCTGCTCGCCCACTCTCTAGGCTACTTTGGTCTTGACCTCTCTATCACTTCACACACCTCATTCTACAGGCACCTAACTGGGTTTCTCCCAGACTAGCTTCTGAGACTGTCTGGATTCACCCCTTAACTATTCGCCTTCAGTCACTTGTTTGTGCGGCCCTTCACTGCAAACAATCCTTTCACCATGTTTAAAATGGTTCCACCACTTCTCAGCACTGCATTTAGAGCACCCAGTATTTAGAGTGCCAGATTTTGGTGACATGGACCTATTGCCCCCACACCCCTCCTTGTAGGGGGAAGTGCCCCCATGCATCTCTTCCTAAACATACCAACTCCAGGGGAGTGGACCCCAGAAAGGGGGGGATCGCAAATGCAATCTTGTGCTCTAATGACCAGGCTGCTGAAACACAGCGCCCTAATGACAGTAAATGGTATCAAATTATCCAAATCATGGTCGCCTTCAGCTTCTTGTCCTCAGTTGATTTGCATTGGAATCATGGCCCTATCCTCTCTTCTGCATTGACTTCCCAACTCCGTGGCACCAGCACACTACACTGCCTCTCCTGCTGCCTAACTCCCCTGCAGGTCTCAGTTCAAGTCATTACTATGCCTTGCCCCCACCTACTCCATCCACCCTAAAAAAAGAGCTCACAATGAAATCTACCTGCTGTTGTTTTAAATGACTAACTATTCCTTGCTTTATATTATTACCTACTTTTTTGCCAGTAGTCTGACTTATCCACTGCAACATCCTTGACTCTATCCCCAAATGAAAACTACCCAAGGCTAGATCTTAAATACACAACTACAGATGTGATAGCCAGGATGCTATGTAGAAATGCTGCAAAATATCACAGAATGCTGCAGTTTGTTGCAGGGGCCATTGTAAGTGAATGGCAATTAAGCCCTTTTGTCATGCCAGATTTTGTGACGTCATTACTGCAAATTACTGCACTTCATCGTGGCTGACTCCACTGCATCTTTCAGTGCTGTTTTATTTACTTTATTTTTTATTTATTTATTTTGTTTTTTATTTATTTTAGTCTTTGGTAACTGGGTAAGGCCCACTAGGCACAACTGCCTGTTTTCAGGGATGACCTGGGAGCAATGGGCAGTTAAGTGACTTGCTGAGAGTCACACAGTATGCAAGTGGAGGTTGTGAGAATCAAACTCAGGTCTGGTCTACTGAATGTAACAAGCTCATTCACACCTCATTCCTCTAACCTCTAGGTTATACTGCCAGTCCTTACATCCATTTGAATCTTATCGTCAGGTTTATCTGATACCATTAACATTGTCTGTTTGCTCCATTGTCTGTACCTGACCAGGCTCCACTGGAGCTGGTATTGTGCATGTCTTCTTAAATTGTATCATAATACTATATTGATATGGAACCTTTGGAAAAAGAGCTGTGGTACTCAAAGGTGTTATCCAAATTTCTAATAAAGAAATAAATTTGCCCCCATGTTAAACATAGGTTGTCTGCGTAAATACAAAAAAGGCAAGCATGGAGCACTCAGACATAAGATCTCTAATTATCACCTCATAGCACATCAAATCCTATTACTCCTGCTTATCCTCTCTGGTAATATTCATCCAAACCCTGGCCCACATGTCCCCTCAGTTTTGAACAGAGGACACTTGGCTGTGGCTCATGGTAACATTGGTGGTCTCCTCCCTGAACTGGATGAACTTAGATTGTGGGTATCAAACTCTAACTTTGACATCCTTGCAATGACTGAATCTTGGCTCTCTTGCAAGATATCAGACAATGAGGTTACTCTTGAATCATAAACTATGTTTTAGCAAGATGGAGCACACAAAAAAGGAGGGGTGTGTGCTTGTTGTTTGTAAAATCCCACCTTAAAGCTACCAGACTCCTTGCCTCCTCCATTTCCACTTATGTAGAGTTCTTGACTATAAACATTGCCTTTGGTAATGGGGTGAAAAAAACTTAATCCTTGCTGTTGCTAACATTCCCTCCACTAGTGTATCCCTTGGATTTGAACAGCTTTGTGATACCATCACTAGCCTGAATCCACACAGTGAAAAGATTATTCTGGAAGATTTTAATTTGTAACTGGCTGGCAAAAAATAGTAAAAGCCATCATGATTTGATAGCCAATCTTTATCTTTTACAAGTTATTTCCCAGCCTACAAGAGCTAACCACAATACAGGAACTGCATCGCTTATAGACTGAGTTCTAGACAGCCACCTTGATTGAATCCTCCATGCCGAAGTCCTTCCTGACTTCCTCAGTGACCACTCCTCCTCAGTATGCTGGTGGTCAACAAAAACACCCACTGCTGCTCCCTCTAGTGCTAAGGTGAGAGTATTTCATTCTAATAAGACCCCACAGTTGAGAGTCTTGCTTCTGGAAATGGACTAGTCTTTCCTGCATCTGACTCAGGACGTTGGTGAAGCACTGAACTACTTCACTTTGCACTTCAACAGAATTTGTGACATAGTGGCACCACTCAAAACTATAACCAAAAACAGTAATTTCCAACCCTGGTTCACACCTAACCTCATGTCTCTAATAACAGAATGTGATAGACTATGGGCACAGTATTGAAAACTCAGCTTTTATCCATGCCTTCAAAAATATAAAGAAATTCGGAATAGGGTGAAAAATCTAGTCAGAGCCACCAAGTCTAACTACCATAAAAACAAACAAACATCCTTTAACTAACCTAAATCTCTCAGGAAAGGAATCAATGATGTCCTCAGAAACTCTCATAAACTTCTTCCTCAGTTCCTTCAAATTGGTGAATCTCAAATACATTGTGACAGTAACACAGCTAACACCTTTGTTACATGAGGTCCCTGCATCCTGATTGGTACCCCCAGAGGTACACCACAGACAGCTAGCAGTTAGGTATATGTTATACTAACATATAGTGCTATGGGCATCTACCGTATAAGAGTAGATGTCAGGATATGTATGCATATTATTGCTATACACTTTACCTTCCAATATACAAACGTATTTCTTGCTTATAAAATGTTAGGACACCTGTGACCTTGTAATGATTATGATATATAAATTGGCATTGCCATCTTCTGATGATTTATATTACCATACAGCTATGTACAAACTGTACCTCTTTGTTTCCACAAAGTGATGACTTTAACAAAATTATATAATGTTATCTTGGACTGTAGAGTCTGCTCTAATTTAGCCAATAGGGCTCATCTCTGTAACTAGAAATGTTTCTATCTTACAGTAACCATGGTAATTATCTTAGGTATATAATGTAAGACATTACGTCTTCTACCTCGGAGACCCCAGGAGACACGGAGATTCCTCTAGGTATAAGGAACGATTAGCATTGGTTCCCAGTTCCTACTGGTAAGAACTGCTTAGGGCAACTGTGATTTTCCTTTTGGTAGTAATAAACAAGCTTTGTTGGCTAGCTGGCTGAGGTTAAACCTGAATAAGACTGAGGTGTTGGCTGTGGACCCAGGTCAACTTGAGGCGGGTTGTAGGGCTGGGGTTCCATCGGGCGTATAACTTGATGGTGTCCAGCTCCCAACCTCAGACCAGGTACGTAATCTGGGCATTATTATAGACGACGGCCTGACCCTAAAATCTCAGGTGTTGGCCGTTGTCAAATCCTCCTTTTACCATCTTAGGAATACCGCCCAGGTGAAATACCTGGTTCCTCCGGCTGATCTTCCTACCTTGGTCCATGCCTTTGTGACCACTCGCTTTGATTATTGCAATGCCCTGTATCTAGGGCTACAAGGGGTTGATATCTGCTGCTTGCAGCTGGTGCAGAATGCAGCGGCCAGGCTTCTGACTGGGACATCTAGAAGTAGTCACATTATGCCTGTGCTGCGTGGACTGCACTGGCTGCTGGTTCAGTGGTGGATCACCTTCAAGGTCGGGTTACTGACCTTTAAAGCCCTACATGAACAGGGACCACTGTATCTACAAGATCTCCTTACTCTCTACTGTCCCTCTCGCTCACTCCGATCCACCAACGAGGGATTGCTAGAGATTCCCAGGGTTCATTCAAAGACATCTGGGGAACATGCATTTTCTTATGCTGCCCCTGCCCCGGGGAATTCTCTGCCTCACTGGATATGAGGCTGCCTGACCGACTAGAGTTTCAAATCGGAGCTCAAAACTTTTTTGTGTTTAAAAGCTTTTGGAGAATGATTTTATTGTTAATAATATGTTTGTTATTTTAAATGTTGTTCATTTGTACAGTGCTTTGGAATTTTGAAAAGTGCTTAAAAAATAAAATTTTACTTACTTACTCACTTACTTAATACTCTTATGCAACGTGTCTGTGATTACTTGCATGCCCATTATTTCCAAGAACCTGAGAGTGAGGCTTAGACCTCCTGACTCCTACAGCAACACATTCAGTGACCTCGGCCTACATTCCTCCACAGCTCTGTCACTATGTGCTAGGCCCCTCCACACCCTATTAATAATCCACACTCTAACTTCTATCTCAAAAGATTTTCCCGGACAGGCACTTGCAATTACCTTGCTCGCCTGAAACTATCTACTTGTACAGGGCCTGATAACATTGACATTAAGCTCCTAAAAAGTGCACTACATGAGGTTACACATCTCCATTAGCTCATTTTCAATCTGTACCTCACCATTGGGTGCATGCCTAATATCTGGAGATCAGCACATGTTAATTCTATATACAAGGGGGAGCACCCTTGACCAACCCACAAACTACAGTTCCCATCTCCATTCTGTCTCACCTTTCAAAAACTCTTGAAAAAATTATAAGTGACCAACTCTCCCAATACTTGAGCAAATGTAACATACCATCCTCTGAACAGCATGGTTTCCAGAAGAACTTTGACAGCGCTAATTGAATACACAGACCACCTCCACTGTGCCCTTGACAAAGGTACCTTGCTGGTTCCATATTCATCAACGTCACTAAGGCATTTGACCTTGTTAATCACAATCTGCTCTGCCTCAAATTATCCAAACTTGTCCTCTCTGCAGAAGCTACTGGTTGGTCAAAAAACTAACAGACAGAACATAAGCAGTCAAATGCAGGTCATCTCTTTCTGACTTCATGTCTGTTACAGTGGGTGTCCCCCAAGAAGCCATCCTTGGGCCACTTCTGTTCAGTCTCTTTGTTAATAAACTCCCTAAAGTATGCTAATGATGCAGATATCACTGCTACTCATCACAACCCTGCACTCATCCAACACTTCCTCCAGTCTGACTTCAGTTCCATCTGTGATTGGTTCTCCAACAACCTTCTAGTCCTCAATTCAAAAAGAAAAAAAGTAAATCTATGGTTTTCTATTCCAGTTACAAAACCTAAACCACACCCACTCTAGCCATCACTATTGGCTTGGGCATCTCAACTGAACAGGTCTTGACTTTCAGATACTTGGAGATTACAGTTGACTCGAGCAGTACTTACTCAGATCATGCTGACAAGCTCATCAAAGCTTCCAATTCTAGACTCGGCCTGCTCTATAGACACAAAAATGCATTCCTGCCTGATATCAAGCAGCTCCTTGTCAGATCATACATACTCAGTCTTATTGATTATGGATTGATGATCTAAAGTGCTGCATGTTCATGACAGAGTCTAGGCCCATATGAATAGGGCCTGCCACTTTGCTCTTAATCAAAAATGGGATTCCCACAAGTGCACTCTGTACACTGACTTGGGGTGGCCACCCTTGTCGCTGGCAAAAAAGGCCTGCTTGGTCAAGTCTCCTCTGGTGTCCTCTCCCTACTGAACGCCATGGCTTCCACATGCACCACTAGAGGGACACAGCATAACTCGTTAGTCTCCCACATAGAAAAACCTCCCTGGGTCAATTCTGTTTCTCCTTTAGCTTTCCTAAATTAAGGAACTCCATTCCCCCATCACTAAAAACCTCTGACTTGCTTTCTAGCTTTAAGTCACAGCTACGTGTCTCTTTTGCTCTGCCCAAACCTTGTGGCTGCCGTAGGTGACTCTGCTACCTCGGAACCTCTCTCTCTCTCTCCTTGATGACTTCCTCAGCTTCTTAGTCTCTTGCTTCCCTACTACTTCTTCCTCACCCAGTTTCCTTCTGTATATTCTTAATCTGTACCTATGCCTAAGCACTGTTGTAATAACTGAGCTACTTTACTGCATCCAACTGTACAATTGTATCCTGCATACCCTGGCTGCTTATTTACAACTGCATCCTGTCTACCCTTGCTGCTAATTTGTTTAAGTTTTTGTGTCAATCACCTCTGTAAAATGTTATATAATATGTATGTATGCTAAATGATACTTCTGACCCTAGATCCTCTGAAAATAGGCTCTGCCTAAAGGATCTTGAGTGTAATAAATAAATACATAAATAAATTATGCAATTGGTGGATTTCCCTCCTTCTCGTGTGGTCAAGTCACTCTGCTGCGCTTTGTGACACATCACACAGGTCTTGGGTAAATCTGCCAAGTACCCTTGCCCTTTCATGCCTCATAGTGTCATTATTACCAAAATAGTGTTCTACATGACAACGCCATCAAAAAAGGTAAAATATTTAAAATAAGGGCCTCTCATGAGTCACATCTTCATTCCATTCACCACTAACATGTTTGTGCAATACAGACATGAAAATAGATGTACGCTCTACAGTGCAGAACAGGTGTGCTTATACAAGACTTAACCAAGCCCTAAGAGATGCTATGTAAGAGGGAAAGTGATGCACTCACCATGAGCAACAGTGAAACACCTGGATAGATACTCAGTAGTGACAAACAAGCTCAGATGCTGTATTACTGTTGAATAGAGATTTTATTTAATTCCAGATGCACACTGTAAAAAAAAATGCTATTTGTGCAAAACCACACCATTTTCTGACAACTTAAATAGCTTTCTTGACAGTTCATCAGCTGAATGTTAATACTGCTGCCAATGCTACTCTTTTAGTTCTAATAATGTTCTCAAGTGCATTCTTAGGTATGAGAACAGTGAACCAAATGTGAGTGGTTCTGATAACCATAAGGTTGTAAGTGCGACCACACTTACAACTTTAAGAGTGGTCTCAATGGCAGTATTACTATATTATTGATCAGAATTGTTTAATAATATATAAACAATTTAGAAAACCTGCACCAAACACAACCACTTAGAGGGCAGCTGCGAGTGAGGCACTCTTCATGGAATAAGAGTGTGTCATGCATAGAGGAAAGGAGCGCTGCCATTGGCCAAGAGCACGCCCTCAATCTACATATAAAATAATGGCCATACAATCAGAAAGAATAAATATATATAAATACATGCAGTTGATAAGTGCTGAATTGGAGGGGGTGCTGTGGGTGAACAGCAAACCACATTGCTTCCAACAATAACTTACCGTAACTTGAGTTTCTTTTTCATGGTACTAACATAAGGTTCTCCTCTTTTTGCCTTGGAGATGTATACCTCTAACTTAGGCATGGCAGTCTCATCCAGTAATGCTGCTCTGCTGTTAATCTCACTGTAATGCAATGCAACCAGGAACAGTCCAGACAGCAACTGTACAGGCAGCATTACACTACCAGAATTGATCATGTCCCACGTTAATTTTATATGTACATGCCTAATGTAAAGAAATTTTGGTTGGATTTA
Source organism: Neoceratodus forsteri (assembly GCA_016271365.2). Classification (NCBI taxonomy): domain Eukaryota; kingdom Metazoa; phylum Chordata; order Ceratodontiformes; family Ceratodontidae; genus Neoceratodus; species Neoceratodus forsteri. Next base: position 391,043,344 of record CM057452.1, read on the forward strand.
TTCTTTTGCCTTCCCAGTCTCAACTGCCTCCTCAGTACAGGCCAGCAACCTCCCAGATCCAGCAGCACCATACCTGTCACTAACTCCAGCATCCGTCATCTTTGACTTCTGGTTGGGGAGCCAGGCTCCACACAAAGAATGCACTTTATTGGAGTTTTGCAGAAAGTTTGCATGTCAGGGTCCAAGGCTACTGGTGTATCTCACTGTTCTGAGCTGTGGTATTTTTTTCTGATTCTTTTCCTCCTCCCACCAAGACACCAGGCTGGCCTCACTGATTGGTATACAAACACAAGATGTGGTGATGTCCCATCAAGCCAAAAGGCACCTGCCATTTCCCTCTTCTGCTCTACATCTGCTCCCCAACGTGGGATCAGCTAGGTGGTCACGCATCTTGAGCAGGAGTTCTTCCTTCTTGAGGATGACATTGTTCACAAAACATGGATAAAACACGTGTGAACATTTGCAATATCACTGTGTAGACTGCTTTGGTCAATCAATGTGAAATATATTGCGTAAGACACAATTATGGAGAGCACAACAGTGTAGTTATGTCCTATTACATTTGAAACAAATGAATATTTATATAATGAAATACACATTATTTTGTTAATAATCAGCAAGTTATGGCTTAAGGTATCAATGACTGTAATACGTTTTATGTGAGATATTACAACAAAACTATTCATACTGTACCTGCACTGCATTCCATTTAAAAAAGAATGCAGAGTATGTTTCTGCACAAAAAACATTATGGTGCTATGAAATGCTTCTGCAGCAGCTGTTCGGTGATGGGGTGATAGGAAAGGTATGTCCTTCACCAATAGTTAATTTTAATGGCTGTGGGGGTGGTGCTCCGCAGTCATTTTGCCATCACATTACTACATACTAGCATTGTGGAAGCACATGACTGGACCACTGTCCAGTGTGCTTCCAGAGTGCTGTGGCACAGTTTAAGTGGTTGTGTTTATACATCACTTCTCCTCTGCCAGCCACATGAACACACCCATTTCAGGGGCACCTTTTTTCAGTTGCCATGCCCAAGATGGCAGCACCAAAGCAGACTGCATTGCTGCACTTGCAGTTTTGTCACCACTGCCACCTTGCTGAATGGCATTCTTCAGTGGTGCTTATAAACGCTCGGTGCAGCCATATGAGCTCTGACCAGAGTTTGTTCAGTAAGGACACAAATTTACTACTATCCTGGCTGTGATAAAGACCATGATGGGCTGTCTGTCTGCAGCACTGAGTTTTTAGGAGACTGCATTTCTATTATAAGTCTTAAATTTAGCTTATTATCTTGTTTCATTGATATCTTAGTAGTGTATTAGGGATTAGATATGGATTATAGTAATGCAGTGAAGCAGTGTTTAGTTGTTATTAGTTTTAGTACTCAGTCCAGTAAAATGTTTACATCAATACTGCTTGTTTTTTCTAAGCAGCAGCATTGCATAGCGTATGGTCAGTGTTTTCGACCCTGCTGATTTCTATATGGCAGCAAGTGTCGCAACGCAAGTGTGGTGGATCGCTAACCCAGCAGTGAAAAATCCAGGGCTGATATAGCCTGGTGGGGCCCATTTCATGACAGGGTCTGGGCCTGGATGTGCAGCACAGTGAGAGAGTGCTAACAGTGGGGATGAAGAGCTGAAGGAAGTTGGGATAATTTGAGACCTTATTTCCCTTCCTGAACTCTCTGGTATATGCTTTTCTGACATCACGAATGAACTATTGGAATGCTCTGCACCTCTGGATATCTGGAAGTTTGGTGAATCTCTTGCAGCTGGTGCAGAATGCCACAGCATGATTACTTGCTGGAGTGTCTGACACCAAGCATATCTCTCCTGTTTTGCATATGTTACACTGGCTGCCTGTGAGGTGGTGATAGGTTTGTTAACATACAAAGCCCTACAAGATTTGGGCCAAGGCTACCTGAAACAGATCCTGTATGCATATGCTTCTGACCACTGATCCTCTGAGGTGGGCCTTCTAAGGGTTTCTAGATTGCATCTGAAATTGTCTGGGGACAATGCACTTGTGGTGGCAGTGCCTGTTTTTTTTTTAGAATTAGCAGCCCCATGAGCGTAGGGAGGCCCCCCATGTGGAATTGTTTAAATAGGGTTTGAAACATCATATATTTTTAATAGTATACTCTTTCATATCTGATATACTGTACCAACATTAAAATCTTTGTATTTATTGATTGGTATTGCTGCTGAATCTTGTTATTGATGTTCTTCTGTAAGGTATCCAGGACCGACGGGATTGGGTGTCTAAGAAATTAAACTACTACTTTTACTACTGCTACTAGTTTTTCTGTCACAGCTTTGCCTGAACAGTACACATATTATACAGCGTATGACCTGTTTTACTAATAAAAGTATGACAAACAATCACAGTTGCTCTTGTACACAAAACATTACAAACATATGGGAGATGCAGTGTAGTAACAATTGTCTCTTGTGTACATTCTCAGAGTACAATAAATTCATCAACATCCTGGAGCATAACAGATATACCAATGGCTGAGCATAACAGATATACTTATGGCTTTCAGAAATGTCAAATCTTCAGGTAAAATAAAAATTTAAAACCATTAAACCACTACTTACATGAAGGAAATACATTGCTTCGATGAAAACATATCATTTTTCATGTACAAATATAATCATGTAATCCTGTTGATATGTATTTGCCATTTCTTATTCATATATTACTATTTAATAGTAACATGTCGATACTCAAAATAGTAGTAGCCTAAAGTGTACCAAAAAATTCTTGTAATACCATTGTTTGAATCCAGTGATAGTATTACGAGATCTTGTAATACTACCATTGGATCAAAACCATGGTATTACAAGATTGTACAGCCAGCACCCATGCTGCAGCAAGTGCGCACAGTTGAGCATGAGACAGCTTTTACTGTAACTGTTGCACGCAGTAAAAGCCAGTCAGCTCTTCAGGAACCAGAATTCAGTGAAGCTGCACTGTGGCTATTGTTAAAATGCCCTGATGGGCTTTCTAAGAAAAAATGCAGGGGAGGGGTCAACAGTAGCTGAGGCCAGCCAGTAAACTCACTCCTGTAGTTGTTTGCTTAAATGCCCCTCCCTCAATGCTTTATATGTAGATTTGGGAGCAGGCAGCAATGGGATGCAGTCAGAGCCACCAGCTGAAAGCTGCAACTAAGACCCATATATTACAAAAAACAATAGATAGGGGAGTGTGTATTTCTTGGCTATAATACCATCCCGAGGTTCTGGGGACATGTTGAAACCTCTCAAGCTTTGTTCCCAAGGTTCACCTGTCCCCAGAACCTCTCAATGGCATTATAGCCTTTTAATACCCAATCTCCTATCTATTATTTATAATACTTACATTAATAGAACACTGGAATAATTTTTCTAATTCCAGACTGTTTAGCAACGATGAACTACACATCACTAAGCAGAGGACCTGAATCTTAGCCCAGGATATTTTACAAGCAGTACTGATACACTTAAACTAGGACATAGGGGACAGATGGGTGGTAATATCAACTTGCAAAGGAATATGAATGCATGAACTGGAAATGGAAAATAATCCATCTGGAAATGTCTGAATATAAATGCAAGAAGCGTAGTTCAGAAGTTTGATGAACTGGTATACACACTAATAAAGGAAAAGGTGCAGATATGTGCCATCACAGAAACATGGTGGTTCAGGGAAGATCATTGGGAAAGGCAGATAACAGGTTATCATTTGTACAGTGCAAATAGATCTGGTAGAAGGGGAGAAGGTGTGGCTATCTATGTAGCTGATAATATAATATCTGAGGAAACGGAAGTAAAAGCACTGGAGGGAATTGAGCAAATATAGATTAAAGTTACCCCAGAAGGCAGAGCCAAAATCACAACTGGAGTGATATATAGACCTCCCTCTAACCCCCCCCCCCCGGTTATTGATATCCAGTTGATAGACAATATAGAAAAAATGGATGTTCCTGATAACCTAATAATACTGGGAGATTTCAACTTGCCCTGTATACATTGGGAAAACCATACAGCAAGGTCTATGATGGAGACAAGATATTTGGATGCTTTCAGCCTTATCGGTATGGAACAATTCATACAGGGAACAACCAGGCAGTCTAATCTATTAGACCTTGTACTGAGTAATATGAGGGATAATATACAGCAATGCAGGATCACTACCCCACTAGGTTCCAGTGATCATGCCAGGGTAGAATTCACTATAAGGGATCAAGTTGCCAGAGATTCAGGAGAAACACTAGTTAGAAACTACTGCAGAGCAGACTATAATAAGATAAGGGAGGAGTTTAGCAAATGGAGTTGCAGGGCTGACTTTCATGACAAAGCTGTTTCTTTAATGTGGGCTGCCCTGGCTGGGAAGATAAATCAGATAGTTGATAAGCATATTCCTGTCAAAATGAAATATAATAGATCAGGGAAGATTCCTCTCTGGATGACTGGTAAAATTAAAAAACTGATAAACAACAAAAATAGAGCTTATGTCAGGGCCAAGAAAAGTGGCCATGAGAATGATAGGGGCAAATATAGATATCTACTTAAGAAGACCAAAAGAAATATCTCAAAAGCCAAGAGGGAATACGAGCTAAAACTGGCCAATAAGATCAAGGATAACTATAAAGCCTTCTATAACTATATTAGTTGCATAAAAGGGGACCACAAGTGATAGTCCCACTAATAGACACAGATGGTAGTTTGTTACAGGATGATGCACTTATGTCTGAAAGGTGTAATAGCTATTTTTCGTCAGTATACAATATTAAGACCAGTAGCACCAAACAACATCATGACAATAATTATTGTATGCCCAGATTAAAAAAGGAGGACATCAAAAACAGATTGCTCTGCTTGAATCCTGGTAAATCCCTGGGACCAGATGGAATCCATAAAGTAGTTATTGAATTGGCTGAAGTACTGGCTGAACCTCTAACCTACCCATTCCAGGCATCTTTGGGTCAGGGAGAAGTGGTAGATGCATGAACAGAGACAAATGTAATCTCCATCTTCAAGAAGGGTTCCAGGCAGGATGTTGGCAACTATCAACCAATAAGCCTGACTTCGATACTTGGAAAAGTAATAGAAGGAGTTATTAAGGACCATCTAGAACTGGATATGCAGCAGAGAGGGGATATTGATGATGATGCGCAACATGGATTTAAACATGGTAGATCATGTCAAACTAATCTCTTGGGATTCTATGAGAATGTTAGTAAGGCCTTGGATGAGGGTAGTCCAGTGGATGTTATTTTTCCTGGACTTCTCCAAGGCCTTCGATAAGGTGCCATATGGAGAACTAGTGGACGCCCTGATAGATCATGGCATTCAGGGAAACATAACATGCTGGATTAGCTCCTGGCTGCATGATAGAAAGCAGAGAGTGACAATCAGGGGATGTAGCTTGGGATGGACGGGAGTGATGAGTGGGGTCCCACAGGGGTCTGTTTTGGGTCCTTGCCTCTTTAATGTGTATATTCATTCAATGACTGCTGGAGAAGGTGCATGGGAAACAAAGTTTGCTGACAATACTAGAATTGGTTCCACAGTTAACAGCAACCTGGAAATTGCCAGACTACAGGAAACCCTAATTAAGTTGCAGGGCTGGGCACAGGAGTCTAAGTTAACTTTTAATGTGGAATAGTGCACAGTCATGCACTTTGGCAGAAACAACACAGGGGCTACTTATAATCTAAATGGGCATCTACTAAGAGAAGTTAGTGATGAAAAGGACTTGGGAATTAGGGTCTCAAATGACCTTAAATTTAATCAGCACTGCAACTAGGTGGTCAAAAAGGCGGGTAATATATTGAGCTGCATTAATAGACACATAGACATAATAGACACATAAGGAGAGTAGGAGGAGGGAGGTCTTGTTGCCCTTGTACGGGTCACTGCTGCGACCCCATGTAGAGTACTGTGAGCAGTTCTGATCTCCAGGTTACAGAAAGGAGATCATGTCACTGGAGAGGATTTAGAGAAGGGCTACCCAGATGACTGATGAGGTACAGGGTCTGGACTATCAGGATAGATTGACTGAATTGGGGATGTACACATTGGAATACTGCAGACTGCGTGGAGACATGTGCATGGTCTACAGGGCCCTTCCAGACACCAATTTAAGGAAAAAGTTAGGACTAAGGCTATGAGATCAGCTTTATCAGACCAGAGCACATCCATTCCAGCTAATAAGGGAAAGATATAAGACTACTAAAAGGAAACACTGGTTTAGTGTAAGTGTGGTGCCAATCTGGGACAGACTGCCACTGGAGGTGGTAACCAGTAGTAGTATGCAGGCCTTTAAAGCTAATCTGGATATATACCTGATTGGAAACAACATTCTGTGGTATCAGTAGTTATTTAGAGGTGAGCAGTATGGACAGAATAAGTCTTCTGCACTCTGTATAAATCTATGAAACCTATGGCTTTAGCTGTTTCTCTTTGGCTTCTTTCTCATGAAGATGACTGTGTGCACATTGTGGATAGGCATCACTGTGTCTATCATGTATGTTTTGAATATGATGGATCATCCCTTTCCACTTGCCTTCCATTAAATCAGCATTGGTGTCTAGAGTTGTTGATGCAGTCCACTACATGTGGTTAGTAACTGTTTTTTTTGCAGGGATGCATAGGCCCTATACTCTATTGCTTGGCCAGTGCTTCACAGTTCTTTCATAGACATATTTTGTTAAATGCATGCTAGATATAACATGTTATCTGACAGTCTTAACTATATAATAGGTATATTTTTTTCTGTAAATCTATTTGGATCAAAGTATTCTTTGCATCGCAGTCTACCAACCAATACAACTAACATCTTGTCGACCTTTCATTGGGACTTACATTCACCCATCCACATAGTAAAGTGGTTGCTCATCAGATACAGTGCATGCTGGAGACAGTGTATGATCTACCTGTCTGTGCTTTATTATCCTATTTTTATTAACATGGAGTAATGACATATCCCTAGTTGCATCCCCCAGCTGTGACTATTTGCATGGTATATATGTTGTGTCATGTGCCACCCTCAATGGGAGAGGTGAGCAGTCATCCGGATGTGATATCTTTTCAAGCACCTTGCAAACGCATGCATTAATTTTGAATGTTATTATTTAAAACAGTCAACAGATAGATATTGATAGGGTTGACAATGTATTTGTGCACTGCAGAAAAATTTTAACTGTTAACACATGTCTATTTACAGTGCATTTTATAAAAATATGGCATCTTAAAATATACCTCAGTATATAACTTAACTTCAATGACATGTCAGACATCATAATAATGTTTTGCTCCAGACATCAATGGGGTATTTGCTAGCCAAGCATTTATCTTCCCCTTGCACTCCCTGCCCACCAATGCCCCCCACCAACAGGCACGGGATGTGCGTTGGGGTCGTGGCCTAACTCTCACCCCATTCCATGTAAATAAGCTGAGATGAGGCAGTATGAAGAATGAAGTTGAGAAGTTGGGCCGATGACTCCCAACACACCAATGTTGCCTGTTGGTGAAGTGAAGTGAAGGGATGCAAGGTGGCAAACATAAATGAAAACAGAAATGGTAACACAAATAGTAACGTGAATGCTAACGGCAACAGAAACTCAAACAGTAACAAAAAAATGCAAACGGTAATAGAAATGCAAACAGAATCTCAAACTGTAATGGAAGTGGCAACGCAGAAGGAAAAAGTAAGGCAGTCGACAACGGAAACACTACCAAAAATGCAAATGCTAAGGACAACAGAAACGCAAACGGTAATGATCATGCAAACAATAATGGTAACGCAACTGGAAATGCAAACGGTTATGGTAACACCAAAGATGACACCAAAGGAAACAGTAACGCAAATGCAAGCGCATACGCAAATGCAAATGGTAACACACACAGTGATGCATAAGTAGCATAAACAAAAGCAGTAGGAAATGCAAACAGTAACAGTAATGCAAAATGCAAACGCGAAACAAAGGTAATACACGGTGATGTAAATGGAAACACTAACGGTAACAGTAGCACAAATGCACACCCTTTTTTTCCCAAAAAGGTGCATTCAGAAGCACAGAGAATACAAAGAATGTATGCATAATAATGGCCCTCAGAGCAGAAAATGAGCACTTGGAATACTAAATTCCTTATATCTCAGGAACCATACGACGTAGGAAAAAATTTAAAATCTCATATTATTTCTAACTTTCCAGGCTAGTTTTGCACTTATCCTCCTAGTGGGGTACTAAGTATTCTTCTGACAAAAAGTCCGTATCTCGAGCCATTTTCAAGATACGGGCCCCGAAAGGCACAGCAGACAACGTAATGTTTGCCTATGGGAAAAATCATCAATTCGGATTGCTGTAACTTTGCAGCCCTCTAATATTTTGTCACCAAACCACCAAAAGGCATATCTGTGGGATCTTGGCTTTCTTCCTTCCAAATTTCAGCCCAAAAGATCAAACCATTCCTTTGCAGCAGGGTGGCAAATATGTCCTATTGTTTTGGGCATAGTGTAGCAAAGTAGTATCGCAAATCAAGACACTTTCACAAAAAAAATCACAAAAGTATCGCATATGAGAAAGTACTTTGCAACACTACTTTTTACAAAAATTTAAAAAATATATTTCTGGGGTGTTTTATCCCCCCAAAAAGACATGGCTCGCATCCTCAGGGCTCGACTAGGTGAACACAACAAGAATTTTGTCTCTACATGGTCCCAAATTTAAATGCCAAGCATTTCTGTGACCACCACCTGAAAACAAGATGGCCAATTTGTGACACTACAAGATTCATTTGCAAAAGTAAAAAGTGCATTTGTGATACTTTTGCATATTTTGTTAACTTTTCCCATTGACTATAATGGGAAACTTGTTTTTTTGAATAACTTTTGAACTGTTTAATATTTTTTCATGAAATCTTCAAAAGGCACATCAGGGACACCAGCTGCATGTTCCCTGAAGGTTTCGAACTGGTTGTGCAAACCATGTGGTCTGTAGGCCCGAGCAAAAAATGTGCAAAAATGCGTAATTTATGTGTTTTCTGTAGCTCTGTAGCTCCACAACCGTACCTCTGACTGTAACGATACTTGGTAGGTCCAGAGATCTATGGTACCAGACCAAGCATTCCAAAGGTCAGGCAAATCTGTCATACAGTGGCAAAGTTATTAAGCTGCCAAATTTCAGATTTAACCTTAAATGGGGTACACAACCCTAATTATAGTGGCATGGATATAAAGTTTTTATCTTGGCACTGTACTGAAAATTTTGTTTTTATCATGACAATGTACTGGAGCCAGTCTGAAGAGAAACAACATCAAAGGGTCATCTTCTGAAATAAATATAAAACAATGTTACATTGATTGAATGATTACATACTACTGGAAAATGATTTTACATTAATAAATGTGTGACAAAATTCATGGAAAACAATTTAGACCGCATTATCTGAACCAGACAGACATTGGTTACTTTATTAAAATGGTGCTCCATCAATGTATAGGACTTGTATTTGGCATAGTACGTGGGGCTATGAGCCCTCCTGTCTCTTCTCCATATGAATCCACCGTCCATTGACCTTAGACCATCAAATATTTGTTTTTGGTTTTTTGGCCCACGCAGTCTTTATTTTTGGAGAGAGAGTTGTTTTTACATTTTTTTCCAAGGTTGCTTGTATGACGCAAGGAATGCTCATATATTCAAACAGCTTGGAGACAGGGCAATCGGAGACAGTTATTGCTGCAGACAACAACATGCTGCCAGCTGCATAGTGACTAATGCACAGCTGACTGTTCCACACTTTTTGATTGTAGCATTCTAGGCATATGGCCGTAACCACAAGAAATGCCTGTTCACAGATGGCACCAAGATATGCAACAGAGTCAACACACAGGAGGGGCTAGATTAAATGAGAAACAACTTAAGACAACTTGAGGAATGGTCAAGGGTTTGGCAGTGGGGTTCAATGCTAAGAAGTGCAAGCTAATGCACCTGGGACACAGAAACTCTAAAGGAATACAGTATGGGGTCAGGTTCTAGCCACCACAAGTCAGGAAAGAGACCTGGGGTTATCATATCTGATTACCCGAGCTCATCCAAACAATGCATGAAAGCAGTGGGGAAAGCAATTGGAATGCTGGGGTGCATAGGAAGGGGCATAACTAGTAGAAGGAGCTAAGTGGTGATGCCACTGTATAGATCACTGGTAAGGCCTTATCTGGAATAATGTGTACAATTCTGGAGAAGACATCTCAGGAAGGACATAGACAGAATGGAGGCAATCCAGAGAACAGCAACAAAAATGATATATACACTGCACCACAGGCCTTATGAGGAAAGACTCAAGGAACTTAACATCTATTCATTGGAAGAGAGAAGGGAGAGAGGGGATATGATATAGACTTTCTAGACCTTAAGAGAAACAAACAGGGTACAGGAGGGGAGCATATTTCAGAGACAAAAGTGCACAAAGACAAGGGGACATAATATGAGACTGGAGGGAAGGAGGCTTGGGGGAATGCTAGGAAGTATTTTTTCACAGAGAGGGTGGTGGATCAGTGGAACAGCCTACCAGTAGAGGTGGTGGAAGCAAAACCAGTACGGAGATTCAAAAGTGCATAGGATAAGCATAAAGGCACCCTGCTGTACAGTACAGTAGGGAAAGACAGTCCAGATAAGAGTAGGGATTGCCAATCCAAGTAGGGAAATGGACAGACTAGGTGGACCAGTTGGTCCTTATCTACCGTCATATTCTATGCTTAATATATTCTCTTTTTGGGTCATCGCTTGAGAAGTGAGTTATGTTTGATCCATGGCACATTTCATAAATATGGAACAGCTCTTCAAAACAGGCATAAAACACGATGAATTTATCCTCCTCATGTGGCTTCTTATCATTGTTCTTATGTAGAGTCCTAAAAATAAAGGCATAGAACACAGATTGCTCATTGTTACTGAAGGTCAGTAATCACGCTGATTAATAATTGAGAGTTCCACAACAGTGCCATTACTGAAATTTCCACAGCAATGTGCATAGCATAAACAACTGATTTCCACACATGCAGAAAAGAATTATATTACAATAAACAGGAACAGGACAAATTGACAGTTAAGGAAATAAACAGTAGAACCTGTTGTTTGCTCACCCAATCAGGTTTATCACTTATGGAAGACAAACACTTTAAGCAAGATATTTGAAGATGAAGATATGCAAAACTATAGGACCAACATAAACCAGCTGGAGAAATGCATCAACACATTACATAGTATATAGTCCTCCTGATGACGCACGTTTGGTGTGAAACTAGTTGAGGTTGTAGTCTGTACTGCTGAGTGACCATGCATATTATACGCGCTGATTAAAATATTCTTACTTTTATAATACCTGCGGTGCCACTGTTTTCTTTTTTCATAGAATATAGTGCAATGCTATTATGTGTGGAGAGCCATACACTTGAAAAAGTCATTCTGCTGCAGTAGTGACATAGCTACCAATGCAGAATGACTTTTCATTCTGCTTTAGTAGCTACATCACATTAAAAGTGCACCCATAAGCACTTTTCATTAAACAGAGGGCCGTTGAACGATCATGTACCTGAGCTGGCTGGCGGGCAGATGATGGTGACGTGAGGCTGACAGATGGCAGAGAATGACTACTCTTTCACAAAATAGTAAGCGAGTGTGTTGTTTTAGACCATACATGATATAGAATATTGTGTGTGAGAGCGCAAACACACAACATCACTATTCTTAAACCTCATGGTTTCCATGATGATGGAAGAACCTCTCAAGTTTTGATCTTGTGGTCCTCGTCGTCATGGAAACCACTCAATATAAGAATAGTGTTGTTGTGTATGGGCTCTCACACACTATCCTGTATGTTACAACAACATGAAAGAACAAGTAAAACCAATTAAGGTGTCTTTCAAGGCACCATCCATGTCCAAGTAACACAATATATGTACATTTTAATATATTCTCTGCAAAAAAACTTTGCTAATGCACTATTATTATATTACTATTATAATGCACCATTTCACTAAAATATCACCAACAGCTTAATCTGGTTCAAAGTCAGTTGGCATTCATCTGTATCCCTCTCCCCCAGGTTGTGCCTGAAAATAGGCAGAATTTGTCTAGTGCACTTACCCGGTCAACAAAAACTAAATAAAAATTAAAATAAATAAAAAATTAGGTTCCAGGAAAAAAAGCTGAGAAATGCGGTCTGAGAGTTTCCACCCCTAACACCCCAGCCCCATCCTGGATTTCCAATGCTAACAGCCCACCCCACCTAACCCTAATACCCCCCCACCATGCAGGCAGGAAAAGGCATGGGATGTGATGTGGGACTGTCAGCCTTAATGCTCACCCCATTCCATGTGTAACTAAGCTGAGTGGGTACACAGTATGAGAATGGTTACTAGTGGGGTACCGCAGGGTTCGGTATTAGGACCGGTCCTCTTCAATGTCTTTATAAGCGACATTGCAGAGGGACTGGAAGGAAAAGTATGTCTCTTTGCAGATGACACGAAGATCTGCAACAGAGTTGATGCACAAGGTGGGGTGGAAAGGATAAGAAGGGACTTGGCAAGGTTAGAGGAATGGTCAAATGTATGGCAGCTTAGATTCAATGCTAAGAAGTGCAAGGTAATGCACCTGGGAAACAAAAACCCAAGGGAAGAGTACACAATGGGGAGTGAGATACTAACAACAACAAAAATGGAAAGGGGCCTGGGGTAGTCATATCAGATGACCTAAAGGTGGGCAAGCAATGTGAGAGGGCAGCAAGGAGAGCTGGGGGATACTGGGATGCATAAGGAGAGGCATCACCAGTAGAAAACAAGAGTTATTATCCCTCTGTACAGACAGCTGGTGAGACCCCATCTGGGTACTGCGTGCAATTCTGGAGACCCAGTCTCTAAAGACATAGACAGGATGGAAGCTGTCCAGAGGAGGGCAACTAAAATGGTGCAGGGTCTGCACGGAAGAAGACTTAAGGAGCTTAATATGTATAGCCTCGAGGAAAGGAGGTAGAGGGGGACATGATAGAAACTTTCAAGTACCTCAAGGGAATCAACAAAGTCCAAGAGGGTAGCATCTTTCAAAAAGAGTGTGCAAGAACAAGGGGACACAATTTGAAGATGGGGGCAGCTCAAGAGGTAATTTAAGAAGTATTTTCACAGAGGAGGTTGTGGATGCATGGAACGCCTTCAGAGAGGTTGAGTCAAACAGTGGTGGAATTCAAGCATGCATGGGACAGTCATAAGGCAATTCTAGGGGGTGGGCGCAGGAAGAAGTAGGCTGCTGGTTAACTAGGATCTGCAGCTTATCCATTAGGTAGGGAAATGGGCAGACTGGGTGGGACAAGCGGTCCTTATCTGCCATCAAATTCTATGTTTCTATGTTTCTAATGCGGTGAGCTTTAGGGTTGACAATTCTCTGCACTGCCATGTATGGATAAGGTCTGTGCCCCATCACTTCATAATGGTATCCATATTTGTGTGTCAGAGCACAGTGCCATCTATCCATAATGTCTGAAATATTGTAATCATATCCCTACTTCCCTGTAGGAGTGAAGGGTCCTCCTGGCCCTGTGCTCTCATCAGTCTTTAGTAGTATCCATATTTGTGTGTGTGGAAGTGCATAAGTTTTAAGAAATTGTAATGCTACACTTCTTTGTCTGTGGGAACATAGGGCCTTTTGGGCCCTGCGCTCCCATGCCATAGTGTGCAGACCCAAAGAAACACCTGACATTGCAATTTTCTCCTTTAGAAACCACAGGAACATTTGAAACTTGTGTAATTGGACACCAAATTAACATATTTTCACGAAACCAAAAAAGGCACATCAGCGGGGCAGGCACTTTTTACCCTGAAAATTTCAGAATAAAACTGCAAACCATTTCTTCACAATGGAGTGACAAAATAATGACTCAGTACACCTCCCATTACAATGTTATCCTACGGGACACTAATCAAAATGTAACCCCACAGAACTCCAGAGTAAAGTCATATAGTTTCACCAAACCAGCAAAAAGCACGTCTGTGTGGCAAGCCCTTTGCACTCTGAAAATGTCAAACCCAAATCAGAAACCATTTGGTAACTGTGCAGCAACAAAGAAATAGCTGTCTTAAAAGTCCTTTTTCGCAAATCCCAAAAATGAATTCTTTTTTGCGATTCGTTTTTCACAATTTACAGCAAAAGAAAATCCTTTATTGCAAATTGCAGGAAAAGATCCTGTTTCATGGCATTAGTTTTCCGGGGTTTGCAAAAAAGGATTTCTACAGCTAAAAAAAAACACATTTCTGAACAACATATAAAAAATAACCCCAGAATCTGATTCTGTCGGCTCTGATTTGGTAAACACAACTGTTGGTGTTTACTAAAGCCCTGTATTTTTTTAGTAATTTAATTTTATTGTCACCACTAACCAAAAACAAGATGGCAGCAGTGAGAAAAAAGATTCTGCATTTGCAGCAAAAGATCCTGCAATTGCAAAAAAGGATTCTGCATTTGCGATAAAGAATCCTTTTTCGAGCAGTATATCTAAATGGCCCCATAGAAAACAAAGGAAACTTTAACATTTAATAACTTTTGAACAGATTAATATTTTTTTACCAAACATTCAAAAGGCATATCTGTTATCCAAGATCTATGTACAATGCAAATTTCGGACCAAAATCCCTCACTGTTTTTGCGTAGCGGTGTGACAAGAATTTCATGAAAAACTAATTTTCACATTTTTTAACACCGTGGACCCAGTTCCAAGATGACATGCACATGGTGCAAGGTGATTCATGACAAACCCCATGGCGAAAATCACACCTTGCACCATGAGATACGCAAGTCATGATTCCAAGATGTGGCTTGCAACATGCCGCATGTGAGTTGAGCCAAAGGTGGACTATGCCACCCACTACACCCGCAACCTGCTGTGGCATGGTGCAAGGGTAGGTTATGGCAGCAACTGCGCCCTATTCTGAAAGGGCAGTTGCCGTAACCCACCTACGCAATTCCAAGACCCGCTATGGCACTGCAGCATGGAGGTGGTCTAAAGAGCATTCATCCTGGCAAAATAATGGATGCCCCCCGCAGTGCCACAGGAAGCACATAGCCCTGCTCCATGTTCCCCCCATCAAAGTTATGGCCCCCAACCCCGAATGTCAGGGACCCCCTGGGGTCCATTTACTGCACTGCCACCCAAATGTCTGTGCCACCCAGCCTGCTCCCTGCAATGCCCCAAGGTGGTTACGGGTGTGTTTTGGGGTGGGGGGCTCTGGGGGGGCAGTAAATCATGGGACGTGACTTGCAACACCCAGGTCCATTGCCCCATTCCTGTGGCATCTTGTCTTATAATTGGGCCCCATGTATCTCCGCACCCATGCATTCAACCCGAACAAAACTTGCCACATCAAGAGAAAGTTGGTCCCTGATGGCACGTGCAAAATTTCATGTGAATCTGTTGAATGGTTGCAAAGTTATAAAAGTCCAACATTTTCAGTTTAACATAGAGCTGAAGACTGAACCCTAATATAGAGGTGCAACTGCACCCCTGTAATATATTATATATTAAGGATGCAGTATAGCACAGTGGTTAAGGGTACTGAGCTGCAAACATGGAGACTTGGCTTTGAATCCTACAGCCTCCGCTTGCATACTGTGTGACCCTGAGCAAGTCACTTAATTTCCTTGTGCTCCCAGGTCATGCATGGAAACAAGCTTTGGCTTAGTGTGCCTTTCCTGGCTAAACAATTTCTCTTTCCTATGTTTTATTATATATTTATATATATATATATATATATATATATATATATATGTATATCAACTTTAAGATAATCGTTGACTTTTAAAAATGCAATATTTGTACAACAGTTTGTTCTCAACCCAGCATTAATGCCTTCCTCCTCTGCCTCTACCAGCACTGTACACCTACGGATTTCACTTTACGCACTTCTGTCATCACGAGGCATGTATGTTATGTAATAAATAATAGTAATAATTAAAAATGTTATCCATATTTTACAAGACACAATTAAGATGACGAGTTACCTTTGTTTTTGCTAAACATTTTGCTGTTTGTATTTTACTGGATCTTTTTAACAAAGGTGGTAAATGGTAAATTGTTTCCAGAATCAGTACACTGATTTACATTGACAACCAGACTGGGTGTGAAAATAAGGATTTCTGTGACCATTGGCATCAACATTCATCGTATCCATTTGTGTAGAATTAACATTTTGTATTATTCACTCAGTTACCAATCAGGTAGCACAGGAATGACCACTGGTGCCATCACGTATCAGTACTTCACTTATTATACACACAGTTCATCTCACAGATACCATATAGCAGCAAGAAAAAGGCTCGCCCCCAGGGCGACTATGATAAAAACTCAATTTTTATTGTGAAGAACAACATAAACTACAACGGCAGCTACCAACCCACTAGCCCGATGTTTCGGCTTTCCATGTGCACTTTTTCAAAGGCTTATTAGTACAGGCAAGCTACAGGCATAAATATGCCCACATTTAAAGAGACAGTACACTTTTACCAGTTTATGTTTTTTTTTTAACCAGGAGAGACACACTAAGCTGGAGCTTGTTTACAGGTGTGACCTGGGAGCACAAGGAAGTTAAGTGACTTGCTCAGGGTCACACAGTATGGAAGTGGGTGCTGTGGGATTCAAACCAATGTCTCCTGATTTGCAGCTCAGAGCCTTAAACCACTGCGCTATATTACCTCCTAATGTGTATTACTTATGTTTATCATTCAGGTATCTGATGATAGGATGTTTTGGGGAGGTGGGAGAGGGTGGCATTACAGCACACAGCAGGTGGGGGAGGTTTTTTTTTATTAAGTTTTAGGGTATTTAAAAAAAATTTGCACTGCGAAGTTAGAGCAGCCTCTGTGAAATTTGCGATATTCACAAAGTGTGAATTTCCACAAATTTGCACCAGCTACACCAGTGAATTAAAACATTGCTGTATTTCTACTGAAGATCACAAAGTGGCAGGACAGTGCAACAAAGCAGTGTGGAGGGCTAGTGGGATGCTGGGATACATTGTAAGAGGTATCTTCAGCAGGATGAGGGAGGTAGTGTTGCCATTGTATCACTCACTGGTGGGATTCCGCCGCCCTCCCCCCCCTCAGAGAACTGTATCCAGTTTTGAAGGCCGCACCTCAGAAAGGACATAGGCAATCCAGAGAAGGGCAACTAAAATGGTGTCAGGGTTGCAAGAGAAACTCTATGAGGAGAGACCGAGGGACCTCAACCCTACAAGAGAGGTTAGTGACAGGGAACATGATAGAGACATGCAAGTACTTCACAGAGGTGAAAAGGGTGCAGGAGGGGAGTCTCTTTCAAATGAGAAAGAGCACCAGGATCAGGGGCCATGTGATAAAGCTGGAGGGAGAGAATTTAAGAGGTATGTGAGTAACTACTACTCCACTGAAAGTGTGTTAAATGCCTGGAACAGACTGCCAGCAGAAGTGGTGGAGGTTTAAACAGTAGGGTGCTTCAAGCATGCATGGAATAGAATAGCGGAACATTATTAAATAGGCAAGGAGTGGGGAGGAACACTGGAGACCAGTTAGAGTCTGCAGAGGCAGGTTAGGCAGGGAATATCTGGGCAGACTGGGTGGGCCAAGCAGTCATTTTCTGCTGACAAATTCTGTTTCTATCTTCTAATGTACAGAATCACATTGCTGGTGAATTTATTTATTAGATAATACTGTAACCATGACTGTGAAGTTCCAAAACAAATGTAATTGAAATTTGTTTTTTATTTTATTTAGTTTTTTTGGTGACAACCACACCACAGACATGGAAACAATACCCAGACATGTCACCACCCCCAACCTAACCACAAGCTTGAACAAATGTCATCAGTGTCATGTCCCCCGACGCCTATGTAACACCCTGACAGCCATGTCCTGGCTACCCATTAACAAGCACAGAACTCCATCCTGTCTGTGCTGTCCCCCCACTCCAATGACACAGAACACCCTCACAGCCATGTCATGACCTTCCTCAGCATGCATGGAACTCCATGCAGTCCACGTTGTGTCCACCCCCAACAACATGGAACACCCTGACAGCCACCACTCTCCCTCAACTAGTGTGGTACTCCATGCTACTGGAGTCATGACCCCCAATCCACTGACATAATACCTCCTGCTGCAAGTGTCATGCTCCTTCCCCCAAACACAACCATGGAACTCAATGGTACCCATGTTGTGATTCCCCTATAGAACTCCCTGACACCCATGTTTGGCCTCCCCCAAGCCAAAGCACAGAACACCTTGCTGCCCATGTTGCTCCTCCATCCATTCACAGGTATGGAACACCATTTTTCCCATGTTATGCCCATCCTCTTAACTGACATGGAACCCTCTGCCAGCTGTGTTTAGTCTTCCCAAACTCAAGCGTGGAAATCCAGCTGCCTATGTCTTGGCCCCCGACCCTCCAACATGGTACCCTATCACCAATGTTGTGCTCTCTCCCCCATACACAAGCATGGACCTCCATGGCACCCATGTCGTGACCCCTCAATCTGACAAGGAATACACTGCTGCCTGTGTTTGGCCTCTTTAAGCCATAGTATAGAACCTCCTACCACCCGTATCGTTCCCCCCTCCACCCACAGGTATGGAACACCATTCTTCCCATGTTACGCCCATCCACCTAATTGACATGGAACCCCCTGCCAGCTGTGTTTAGTCTGCCCAAACTCAAGCATGGATCTCCATGCTTCCCATGTCATAACCTTGGACCCACTAATGGAGTATACCCTGCTGCCAGCATCATGTTCCCTCCCCCAAACACAATCATGGAACTACATGGCTCCCATGTCATGACCCCCCACCATCCAACATGGGACACCCTGAAACCCATGTTCAATCTCCCCCTTAAGCCAAATTATAGAACTCCATGCCACCCATGTCATGTTTTCTCCCCAATCCTCAAATGACATGGAACAGCCTGCCAGCCATGTCATGCCCCACACATCCAGAAGTATGGAAGTTCATGCTGCCCATATTGTGACCCATGCCACACTGACACGGAACCCACTGCCAACTACAGTATGTCTGGTTTCCCACCTCCCATGTCCAAGCATGGAAATCAATGCTACCCTTATAGTATCCAACCCACAAGTGACATAGAACACTCTGCTTCCAGTGTCAGTCCCTTCCTCCCCTAGTAAGGAACTCTATGCCAATCTTGTTGTGACCCACACCCCCACAGACATGGAACTCATGACAACCATGTCTGCTGTCACATTGAAAGTAAAATATATAAAATTAAAATTAAAAACAGGCAGTGTTAGTGGCAAGGCCCTTCCTGGTCAACACTGAAAAAAATAGCAAATAAACAAAGAAAAACAGATACCCAAATGGAACTCCATGCCACATGTATTATGCCCAACCTGCAAGACTAAGCATAGAAGTCCATGATGACACATATGCATTGCCAAACAACGCCAAACATTTGGAGCCCCTTCTGCAAATGTAGTGCCCCTCCCCCACACACAACAAGCATGGAACTAATTGCCACCTTTGTTTAACTTTCTTTATTGATTTTGTGTGGAACCACACAGCTCAATAACAGTGCAACATACAAGTACAGTTTACAGGCCGTGGAGTCATACTTAGGAACATGAGAGCCACTTCCACTATGTTACAGCATAGGGGGAATTACCAATTAAGTTGATATATAGACCTTAATACAATAGGCACGCTATTAGACATCAAGGCACTCCAAGTGCCCAGGGAGACAGGAGCTGTCAGCATACCAAATTACCATTATGGTCCCTAGACCTATTAGGCAACATGAAATAAAAGTTTTAACAATAAAATCATTCCCTTGAGACAGACCTGGCTCAAATTATATATACTAGAGTATGTTACCTAGAAAACATGTAGTTACTTCCAGAATAGGATTTAAAGATCAACAGCAACCATTATATACATTGTTTAAAAAAAAGCCTGAATTCAAGTCCCTGTGTCATGTGTAGTGTTTCCTGAAAATGACATGCTTTTTGGTTTTGTGGGTTTCTTTAAATCAGCATTTGTGAACTTGTTCTGCACTAAGTGGAAACAATCAGGCTGTTTCTGTGCCCCTGACTAAGCCTTGGAGAGTGATGACATCATATTGGAGTAAGCTACTGCTTCAGCAGTACAAGTCCCTGTTTGACTGAAGAGCTAAAAAGCTGTTAACTTCCTAATTAGAGCAGTCTGTAGAACTAATTGTTTGCTGTCCAGGGTTTTTACTAACTCAGTCTCTAGTCTGTGTTCAGATGAATTAGCTGAAATTCTATCATTCTGTTCTTATAAAAAGCTGATCATTTGAGTTTCAGTGCTGAATTGAAGTGGTATGCATTTGAGACATCAGCTTGTCTGTATCACAGCTGTGAGTTCTGTCCCATTAAAACTCTGTTTTTTTTCTAGCTATATAACACTGGGTAGTTTATTTAATAGATATAAAATGAATGTAACATTTGCTAATTCATACAAGTAGTTTGTCTTTGATGTAGCCTCAATAAATTGGCTCATGCAAGAACAAATGTATTCCTCTCAAATTAAAAAACAGGTGCCTGCCACATTCTGCTGTATCAGGTACATGTACTATATGAACTCATACATTTCAGTTCTTTGATGGTTTCTGTGTGAAAATACATAATGTATAACTAGAAACAGTATAGAGCATGCTGATGCCCACTGTCTCCTGTGCCATAGTTGAGGCAGCTGCACTCTGTTGCCCTATCCCCTGCCCCACAAGCCCCCTGTTTCTTGCCCCACATTCAAGGCTGCTTGCACCCTGCTGCCCACTGTCTTTTCCCACACAGTTGGGGCTGCTGTACCCTGTTGCCCCGATCATCTGCCTGAACAGTCAGGGCTGCTACACCATGCACACCCCATCCCACAGTCAGGGATGCTGTACTCTGATGGCCCCCTGTGTCCTACCCCACAGTCAAGGCTTCTGCACCATCCTGTCCATAGTTCCCTGCCACCACATCCAGGGCTGCTGCATTCTGCTCTTGACTACTCAGGCAGGGCTGCTGTGGCCTGCTGTGCCATAGAGCCCCTTGCCTCCACAGTTAGGGCTGCTGCACCATGCTGCCACTTGCCACAAGTGTTATGGCATTTGCTGCACCCTGTCCTCTACCCCAAAAGTTGTGCCAGTCCCACCAAGCTGTGACTGCTGCACCCTGTCCCACAGTTTGGGCTGCTGTACCCTAATGCCTCCCTTGTCTCCTGGCAAAACAACCAGGACTTCTGCACCTTACTGCATTCTGTCCTTCACCCCCATAACATGAGATGAAAGCATTTATCTGTTTTTTTCTTTGGGTAGTGCAGCAAAAAAATCTGACTTATTTATCCTATATACTCTCGGAGTAATGCTATCCTTGTGCCAGTCCTAGTATATCCATGCAATATGATAATAGCTATCATATCATTACAGTGTACTTATAACTTATGTTTACCCAGTCCTTGTTTGTTGAAAGTATTGCTTTAGAGCACAGAAGTCACCCCCAGGCCCTTTTAGGGTAGGAGCAACAGCCAATACTGTGCCCCCCCTTTACTAGTCCATGCCCGTACTCAACTGGTGGTGCTTCCCCTTCAATGAGCCTTGTTATTTATTCCTTTACATGAAACTGCTTTTACAGGTTTGTGGCTATATCCTTATAGTGATCCTTCTCTGCTCCTACATGTATGGTATGTAATATATGTCTATGTATGTATGCCAAACATCAATAAAAATTATCAACTGAAAACAAAATCTGACTTTGGGGACAGAGGGCAGCATGGTGCAGCAACACTAACTGTGGAGTCATGGGGCAGTGGAGGCATGGGGCTGTAGGGTGCAGCAGGGCACAGCAGCCCTGACTGTGCAGACAGGAACAGGGTGCAGCAGCTCTGGCTATGGTGGCAGGGTACAGACTACAGCATGGTGTAGAAGCCTTGATTATGGATCAGGACATGGGGGGTCATCAGGGTACAGCAACCCTGACTGTAGCACAGGATGCGCATGGTGCAGCAGCCCTGACTGTGGCACAGGATGCGCATGGTGCAGCAGCCCTGACTGTGGCACAGGATGCGCATGGTGCAGCAGTCCTGCCCATTTAGGAAAATGGAAGTAGGTAGCAGGGTGTAATAAATGCTGCACTCCTGGTGGTATGGGCAGCATCATGTGCAACCCTAAATGTAGAGGCAGGGAACATGGGACTCTAGGTCATAGCAGAGCACAGTAGCCCTGATTGTGGTGACAGAAACAGGGGGCAACATAGTGTAGCAGCTCTGACTGGGTGGGTGGGGGTCAAAGTGCAGCAGGGTGCAGCAACCACAACTGTTCTGGCAGGGGCAGCAGGGTGTAGTGGCCCTGATTGTTCAGGCAGGAGATGGGGGCAGCAGGGTGCAGCAGCCTCAAATGTGGGACAGGAGACAAGGGGCTTGTAGGGCAGGCGACAGGAGCAGCAGAGTGCAGCTGCTTCAACTGTAGGCAGGAGATGGGGGCATCAGGATGCCATATAATGTTTCTAGTTTTGCATATACATGATGTATTTTCATACAAAAACCATCAAAAACTGAAATTTGTGAGTTCATGTAGTACATGTGCCTGATATAGCAGAATGTGGCAAGCACCTGTTTTTCAATCTGAGAGGAAAACAATTGTTCTTACATGAACTGATTTATTGAGGCTACATCAAAGACAAAATACTTGTATGAATTAACACACATTAGATTTATTTCATATCTATTAAATAAACAACCCAGTATTATATAGCTAGAGAAAACACAGAGTTTTGATGGGACAGAACTCACAGCTATGATACAGACAAGCTGATGCCTCAAATGTATACCACTTTAGTTCAGCACTGACACTGAAATGATCAGCTTTTTATAAGAACAGAATGATAGATTTTCAGCTAATTCATCTGAACTCAAACCAGAGACTGAGTTAGTAAAAACCCTGGACAGAAAACAACTAACTATATAGACTGCTCTAATTAAGAAGTTAACAGCTTTTTAGCTCTTCAGTCAAAGATGGATTTGCACTGCTGAAGCAGTAGCTTAGTCCAATATGATGTCATCGGTCTCCACGGCTCAATCAGGGGGACAGAAACAGCCTGATTGTTTCCAGTTTGTGCAGAACAAGTTCACAAATGCTGATATAAAGAAAACCACAAAACCAAATACCATGACATTTTCAGGAAACACTACTCATGACACAGGAACTTGAATTCAGGCTGTTTTTAACAATATGTAAAATGGTTGCCATTTATCTTTAACCTAGATACAGAGCAGTTTCAGAGATTCAGTTGATGCTATACAGTAATCTGCAAGGTCAGGTTCTATTCTATTGCTAATTTAATAAATTATAATATATGAAGAACTATAAGAACTTTGCTGACACTTTAAGATAGTGGTGAGATAGGTTGCATAGCAGTGGTATAAGTAGCAAGCAATACCCACAGTTGAAAACTGTGTAATGAAGTATGAGTAGTAAATGCAAGTCCAAACTGATAACAGTCCAGCTGGGACTCAATGTGTACTGAGTTCAAATGTCAAAAATGTCCAGCACCATGGTAATTAGCTAGACAAATCAGGGACAGGAATGGGTGAGTGGGAAACTAGCTGCAAAGGGAGCAAGCACCATCTTAATGACATGACACAGCATTCATTGACATGTTAGGAAGTAAAGAAATGTCTGTAACTGAGTCAGTAAATCAAGTCTATCATTCACAATAGCCTGGCTTGTCCCTTGAGAGTCTCTCATCTTTCCCAAAGTCTAGGGCTCAGCAAATGATGACTAGCAGTTTGCAAACTTTCCATGTCCTCATCCTTGAGGTGTTGACATTCCGCTACTCATTTTGTCATGTACTTTGCTGTTTCTTTGGGTTCCGAAAACACATAATTGCAGTCTCCCTCCATTATTAACAGCTAAGCAGGGAGAAGCACCTGGTGGTATATTTTAAGTTCTATTCAGTCTCTGCAAATCAAATTGAACTGATTTCTTCACTATCTCATTCTATATCAAAAGGTTTGGATACAGGGAGACTGTTGCTTCATCAGACTTGGCCCCTTGTTGTTGTTTGGCTGCACAGAGTGAACACTCCTTCATTTTGACTCCCAAACA
This sequence comes from Neoceratodus forsteri, assembly GCA_016271365.2. Taxonomy (NCBI): domain Eukaryota; kingdom Metazoa; phylum Chordata; order Ceratodontiformes; family Ceratodontidae; genus Neoceratodus; species Neoceratodus forsteri. The sequence goes on from CM057452.1 coordinate 391,067,475, forward strand.
CACCATCAGAAGCATTCTAGGACCTTCAGATTGGGTAAGTGCACATCTTGGAGTAATGTGATAAACTTTTTTGTAGCAGAGATGTGTCCTCAGTGTTTAAAGCACACCCCAGTCAGTTCTCCACAAAGTCTTAGAGGTTAAGTAAGGCAGTAAACGTTTTTGTACAAAGAGCAGATGTGTCCTCAGTGTTTAAATCACAATCCAGACAGTTCTCCACAATGTTTTGAGGTTGTCTCCCAATTCTTCTTCGGAGAGACCCACAATTCTGACACTGCAGGCTCTGGAGAGGTTTTCCACTGCTTCCAATCTGTGGCACAAAACCTGATTTTCTTGCATCAGTTTGACTGATATGTCCTGTGCTTTTCTATCATTTGTGTCAGCTTTTTCAGCCATTGCATCAGTGGTGTCCATATGCTGCTCTAGCATGTTAACTTCGCCCAACAGAATGTCCAATGTTTTGTCCATATCTTGGACTGATCTGCATAGCTGTATTAGGGTATGATTAACTGTCTCTAGTGTTATTTCCCCTATTTGCTGTTGCTTAGAAGATGGCAGATTTGGGACCTGCTTGCTGGCTGCTGGAAGGTTTGTTTTCAGCTTGAAGAAGTCAGCTTGTGAAGTAGCACCTTTAGAATGACCCATTTTGCATTGCTACTCGATATCCCACTACTATAGGCACAATATTCAAAAATGAAAATTATATTTAAAGCAAAAAAATAGGTTTTATGGCAGCCTGTCTCAGGAGCTGATCTGTCACATGTCTGCTCCTCTTGACGTCCAAGCCATGCCCCAATGCTAGATATGTTGTGAACCCCACCCCCAATCTGAACCTACCCCACCCCCCATCTAAACCTAAGCATAGAACTCCATGTGAACATGGAACTTCATACCACACATTTTGTGCCCACCAACACCACCAACATGGAACCTCATGCCACCTGTGTTGTGCCTACCCCTGCCCAAGCATGAAACTCATTGCTGCCCCTGTAATGCCCACCAACACCACCTAGATGAACCCCCTACAACCACTGTTGTGCCTACCCACCAAGCACAAGTATGGATATCAATGCTACCCATGTCATGGTCCCCCCAAACACCAAACTTATGCATGAAATCCCATGCTGACCATGTTGTGGCTCCAACTAACACCAAGCATGGAACTCCAAGCCACCCTCATGATGACCCCAAAAAACAACAACTGCCAATGGCATGGAACCACTTGCCACAAGTGTTGTGCCCCCAATTTTAAAACCTTGTGGGTGATTTATCTCTTTTTTGAGAATTCAGATAAAGAAATGCCAGCTCAAGGCTTGTTACTGCATTCAGTCACAAATGATAATTCAGCATTTTTGGTTTATGAAAATAAATTGATAACACACCAGATTGCATGGGTGAATAGATTCACAGTACAAGTGTGTGAAATGCTGTAACCAACATGACAAAAACATGTATATGGTATTGGACACTTGTATAAATAAGCCTTGTAATGAAAAGGCCAGTTAGATCACTGGCATTACATGCACTGAATTTGAAGTGGATATGCACACTTCTGTGACTCTCAAGTCTGAAAAATGAAACAAAGCCAGAAAAAAAAACCTATAATAACTCTGGAAAAGAAAATTAGATTTGCACAAAAGCAAGTTCAAATGAAATTGGAAGTCACACTGCATTGAAATATCTGCATGTAATGCAGTTAGAAGAACTTAGAATTTTACTTTAATGACAGATTATTTGGTCTCAGGGTGATCCTTGCAAAGCACAAGCACAAAAGCAGTGAGGCAAGAGTTACCAGTGCAGAGCACTGACAATAGTTAGGCTTCAAAGAAATACATAATTACACTACCAAAATAATGCAAAGCATCAAGGAAAGAATATGGAAATCACCATGAAAGAATTCAGACTGGTTCAGCTTTATGTAGGAGTGTATGGTGCCAAATGGCCTCTAACACAACCTGCAAAGGCAGACAACAGAAGACACAGACACGTGCTTCACCCTTCTCTGCACTCATCAGTGTGTCTCATATGTATCTCAGCCTAGGGGGAGGAGGAACCAGCCCAATGATGGTCTTACAGGTTTGGATCATCATGATGCAACCCAAACCCATAGGACAATTCTAGGGCTGGTTCCTCCTTCCCCTGGAATGAGATACAAATGAGACACACCGATGAGTCCTGAGAAGGAGAAAACAAGTGTCTGTGTCTTCTGCTGTCCACAATTGCGGTGTGTATGAGAAGCCATTTGGTACAATACCCTCCAATTTAAAGCAGCGTCAGACTGCTGGAAAGACTCTGGAAAATAAAATATTTAGGCACAATTCAGCTTGGATATATCTTCTGTAGATTTTTCTTCCCCCTTATTTATTACTGAGGAAATTTGCCTGAAAGCTGCAACTTAATCCCTTAGAGTTCATCTGCCTCTATATCTTATTCCCAATTTGAATGCATAATCAGCTGTTGTGATGTCAGTTTGTTGCCATGGGAATAACTGTCACAAGCAGAGTATTATGATATCAAGTGGGGAATAAACAACAGGAGCAGATGACATCTAATGGAACAAAGATCCAGTTTTCATGCATACAACTTCAATTAATCATTACAGGGGAGAAGAAATACAGCGCTTATGAAATAGAAGCTGATTTGTGCCCAAATAGTATGTTTTGCAAGGTTTTCCTGGGGGTATCCATTGTTTTTTTATGGCTGTGGGCACAGCCTACAGCCATCTTGCTGTCTGTAGCTGGAAAAATGGAGGATTGTGGAACACATTTTTGGAGTTTTCAGTGTATCCTTCCACATCTACAAATCACTATGCCAATTGAAATAAAATACTCCCTTCTTTCTGTTGAGATAGTTGGAGACATAACTCCAAGCTGCTTATCAGATGAACATTAGAAAACTAAATATTGGTTGCCTATTAAACTGGAAATTTGGTTACCCCCTTCAAAATGCAACAACTTGCACATTTAAATACTTAGCATTTAAGCATTTTCTTGCTACTAGCTTCAGTTGGGCAGGTATTCTCTTTCAAGAAAGATTCATACCTCATAAATGTCACCCTTTTTCAGCTTGGAATCTCCAAAAAAAAGATTTACACTGTTTTTCTAACCTTTTAAGACACTATCTGATTAGTACTGTCTAAGACATATGCCAGGTCTTCTGTGAACTATCCAGGATAAATATGCAACAATCAGCAGGCATTTTTTACTATGCTTTTTAAGGAGGAAATATATTGAACTACTGCAAACACACACACACACACACACACACACACACACACACATCATCCTCATGGCCACAACATTCAAAATAAATACTGCAATCTAATATGTTATAAAACAATAAATAAATTGTTTATGTCAGTGAACACAGTGAAGTTCTGATTACAGTAGATTTCCTTTAGATATTTCTTAACCTATATTTTGTATCCTAGCTAGAGTAGGGGAGATGCTACATCTCATTGCCATAGGGATCTTCATTTACACATTTTTGCACTGTATTTGCTCAGGGGTGGGATATTCAAAGCGGTTGCGTATGGCACAAGTGAAATGCACCAGCACAATAGTGGACATGCACCAAAGAGTGATATTTAGCTGGTGACAATGTGCAGCGCATATCACAGTGTGCCAATATGCAACCCTAATGAATGCATGCACAATTGCAGGGGGCGTAACCATGAATAAGCTGCACAGTGCGATATTTAACAGCAAGCCAATGGCGCAAGCGTGGAGCAACAGGGACATGTGCAGAGCAAAGTTGAGCCTATAAAAGGATGGAGCAAGCAGGGGATGGAGGCTTGTGCCCAGGGGAACAGGGGTGAGAGACGGAGAGAGAGAGACAGAGAGAGGACCAGTGGCCAGGCAGGACAGCAGCAGTGGTGCAGGATAGGCACAGAGGCAGGAGGTGCAATGGGCTGCGGGACAGGGAGTGTGACCCTAACTCTGCCTGTGGGTGTGAGCTGCCCAGAGTGTGTGTGTGGGTCCCCAACACAGGCATGCACCCAGTGCAGGGGGTCAGGCAGCAGCACACAGCCAGGGTAGCCTAGGGAGTCAACCACAGGGGGGAGCAGGACAGGACAGGCCATGGCCAGTGCAATATTACAGATGGAGGTGGTAATGGGGGATGTGAGGAGGCAGGAGGCAGAGCGGCATGGCCATGAAAGGGCCCGACGGCAGTATGCCCAGAACAGGTGGTACTGTGCCCACACCACCTTTGAACAGTACAGTGACACCGAGATTGTGGGCCGGTACCACCTGAACCGGGTGATTCTGAGGCAGCTCTATGAGCTGTGCAGTGATGAGATGCAGGCACCCATGAGACGGAGCCATGTCCTGTCGGTGGAGACCAAGGTCATGGCCATGATGTGCCTGCTCACCAAGGGTACCTTCCAGAGACCAACAGGGGACACCACAGGCATAACCCAGTCAGCCACATCATGGCTCCTCACACTATTCCTCAATGCACTGCTGCCACATGCTGCAGAATATGTCCACTTCCCCAGCACACAGGCGGAGCATACAACAAACATGCAGGAGTTCCACAGGGTTGCACGTATGCCAGGCATGCTAGGGGCCATCAACTGCACCCACGTAGGGATCTGCAAACCACTTGGCCTGGAGGTGGTAGCCTACATCAACAGGAAGGGCTACCCCAGTGTCAACTGCCAGGTGGTGTGCGATGCCAAGGGGGCGCATAATCAATGTCTGTGCCACACACCCTGGTGGAGCACACGATGCCTTCATCTGGCACCAGTCTGCACTGTGCCACAGGTTTGAGAGTGGGGACATCCCCACCGACCACCTAGTAGGCGAGTATACAGCTAGAATGGGAAGGGTGTGGGGGGGAGATGCCATTCTGGGGGTGTAGGAGGGTCTGTCTGTGTAGGTGGGGGGGGGCAGCCACACAGACCAAAATGCAAACCCATCTTGTCCCCTCACAGGTGACAGTGGATACCCACTGAGACCCTGGCTGCTCACCCCATATCGATGCCTGTTGACCCCAGTGCAGGAGAGATTCAATGAGGCACAAGCCAGCATATAGAACATCATCGAGTGTGTATTTGGACTGCTGAAGGCACGCTTCCATTGCCTGCACAGGTCAGGCGGTACCCTACAGTACAGCTCCTCGAAGGCCTGTAGCCTATTCCTGACCTGCTGTGTGCTACACAACATGGCCACTGACCGTGGGATAGCTGTCAAGGTCAAAGAGGGGAACAGCAGTGGGGACGACACGTACGGCGGGCCATGCGGTGGTGGGCAGCCCCCCCGGGCAACAGGAACCCCGGCTGCACAGAATGGCCCAGCAGTACTGGAACACCATTGCAGAGGAGCACTAAGGTGCACGCAGGTAGGTGAACATGACCACACACATCTCAGGAACCAGGGCATAGTATGCAGGCATGTCTAGCTGGGCCCCACAACAGACACGGCTGGAGGGCAGCGTTGATGGGCATGGGACAGGACTCCATGGAAGCACCCTTCATGGCACTGTGGACCCCACCCATATACCCCCACACACCTCCACACACACAAGCACGGTCACACGGGCACCCACCCATGCACACCCCAAAGCCACCAACGGGTGTGTGTCAGACACGGAACACCAGTGCACAGTGGTGGCCGGTGCTGTGAAGGCATCATCATGCACATGCCACTGTGGCCAGTGGCTGGGTGGGTGTGCACAAGGTGTGCGTGTTGTGTGGTCCATGGTTGTCATGTCCCTGGTATGCACACACACACATCACCCCACTGTGCATACAGGGCTGTGGCAGACAGCGGACAGGAAGGGTGGTGGATCATGACCGCTGTGCAGTTGCACGGCTGCCACGGACATGTGAACATCCCCTCCGAGACTGCCCAGAAGATGCAGGCTGTGAAGCAGCCACAGTGGATGTCACAGACATTCCCCCAGGTGTGTCACTGCGGGAATGCGACCGGTCCCTCGCAGGCATCTTCAGACCCCCAAACAGGTCAGCTCCAGGCATGCCCGAAATGCCCACAGCAGATCCCGGTGATGACAATGCTGGGGTCGCACGATGCCGGGACCGAGGAGTGGAGAATGCACTCCACGGTGGCTGCTGCAGACGGCCCCACACCATGGTGGCCAGTGGTGCTAGGCCAGCCATGACCGCAGCGGTGAGCCAATCCAGGCCTGAGGTCATGTCCTCCCGCATGCGTGTGGCCTCAGTCAGGAGCTGCTCATAGTCCCAGTCACACATCCCTGTGGATTGGCACAGCTCCATGCAGAGTGCATGCACCCCTGCCATGACCTGCATCTGTTGCTCCACAGATGCCCGGAGCAGCCGGGTGTGCTTGGTCAGATGGTCAGTGCCCTGGTGGGCTTGGGCATTGCGCTAACCCACGGGAGTTGCTCGGCACCGCTGCATGGCCCCCCGTGCAAGTGGGGGCTGCACAGTGGGGCCTCCTTGGGCCTGTACTGTCTGTGGTACAGTGGCGATGGGCAATGCACTGGGACCCCCCTTGGCACTGTCCTGCTGCCACTACTGCCCCTCCAGCTGCAGTGCATGTGATGGCACTGGGGCAGCTGCACCACCACCACCACACAGTATGGACTGCGCCTTAACTATGTCATCCACTGCCTCACCGGGCAGTGCAGCTGGAGGGTTGACAACTGCCATCTGGGCACCATCTGCACTGCCGTGTCCGGTGCATGGTATGGGTGCCTCCCCCTTTTCAGCATCACCACTGTCCAGGATAACAATCATGTCGTCATCGGTCCCAGACCCCTCCCTGATCTGTATCTCAACATACTGGACGCCATGGCTGGCATCCCACTGAAATACTGCCTTGGCCTCGTCCGCGCCCATGCCACAGGCATCCGGTCAGACAGTGGGGATGGACTGGCAGCGGTCCGGGCCCCGGACACCAGTGGAGGTGGATGGGCACTCCTCTAGGTCTAGGATAGCCTCCAAGGTGGGCGGCACTACCACCCCTGCAGCTGCACACAGGCATTCAGGATCTGTAAGAGAACATATATGCATTAGTGCCACTGCCATGCATCCCTGCCCCCTGGCACCCCCCCATTCCAATGTGTCACTGTACCTACCATGCAGCGATGGGCTGCCCCCCATCTGGAATGCACAGCTGAGAACACCCTCAATGGCATTGCACCGCATGGTTGCCACCACCAGCTCCTCCTGCAGTGTCATCTGTGGCACTTCAGGCTGTCCACCGCCCGTGGCAGCAGGCGCGGCCCAGATGGCAGCCACCTTCTCCTTTAGCCACCTCTGGTCCATGCCCACCTTCTTCTTGCACTCCTGTGCTGACCTCTGATGGCTGCCCTGCTGGTTCACAGCCCTGGCCACTCCCTTCCATGCTTCCGCCCTGGCCTGTGGGGTGCCTGTGGAGCCAATCAGAAGGGACTCCTGGTCCAGGTATGCATCAAATAGGGCATCACATTCTGCCCTTGTGAAGTTGGGCCTGTGCCTCCATGCAGGCCCCTGATCCTCAATTTCCTTGTGCTCCGACATGCTCATTCCTGTGGGTGTGGACATGTGGTTTGTGCTGGCTGTCACCCATGAGACCTGCCCCCCCACTCCACTCTCCCGATATGCCCACTGCCTGGCGTCTTACCTCTGAAGGATGCAATACCGGTCTGGTGCCTGTGCAGTCCCATGGCGCCTTTATAGTGCATCACATGCAAATGAGGGAATGCGCAACTGTAATGAGATGCAAATGCCTCCGATGAGCCCTGGATATGCTGATCAGCGCATCTGCATATGTCTGCTGAATATTGCAGAATTGCATGTGGCGCATTGGAGTTGCGCATGCTCGAGCCATGGCACAACTGTATGATGTGCGCAGTATGTCTGGCACTGTGCATGCACGCTTTGACATCGCGTACATCGGTGGCACTTCCTACGCACGGTGTGCCATACGTGGTACAGCACTCTGCCACTATTGGGCATGTGGTGCTCATGCACTGTCTGCCCTATGGTGCCCGTGTGCCATTGGCACATGGATCATGGAGCACACTAGACCCTATAGCGCACCATGCCTTCCATGCCCTATCATGTTGTCACGCATGGTGTGCCTGCTGACCTTTGACCCTACAAGTGTCCCTTGACCCCCGGGTGCCTGTGGCACATGCAGGCGCTATCCCAGTTGTATCGCGCAGCAACGAGGCATGCGTGATTGGGGATGGCAGCACATCACCAGGCATGTCGCGCACCCATTGCACATGCAGTTCGTGTGCTACTGGCCACCATTTTGGATAAGCAGTGTAGATTGCAGCATGCCATGCAGGAGCTCAGTAAGGGCACCTAATTGGAGCCAGATTGAGCTAGTTAACCTGGTGGCACTGGCAGAGCCTCATGTTGGCATCCTTTATAGGCAGGTGCCCCTGGACCGTCCTTGCACCGATGTGTGGCAGGAGGTGGCCGAGGGGTTACAGGAGGCCACTGGGGCCCAGCGTAGTGGGCAGCAGTGCCACCACAGGTATGGGGACCTGCAGCCGAGGGATCCAGACTGGCTGAGGTCACTGCAGGCACGTGTCCGGAAGGGCGCCGTTCCATGGCCAAGTAAGTGCACATTGCCACATCTGTGCCTTGTCGGTGTTCTGTGGGGTGCTAGTGGGGTGTCACACCATGCTGCTGGGGGGGCTGTGGCTGGACATGCTGCCAGCCGTGGCAGTGCACCATGGGTGTGCTGTGCCATGGCAACACCACTGCGCAGAGACATGGGGTATACTGGCTGGAGGGGGTGGGGCACGTGGGCTGCTGCCTGGTTCTGATGTCTGCCTCTCTCTGTCTCCCTACTAGGCCCAGAGGATCAGCACAGAGCCAGGATGGCGGGAGCTGCTGCCAGATGGCAGCAGGCCAACGGAGGTGCACGGGTGAGGGATGCTGCCCATGTGGGAGGTGCTGGCAGTCAGGCGCCGGTCATTCCGCAGCATGCAGGTAGGCACTCTGTCAGTGTTTGTTGTTGTGTGGGGTTGGGGTGGGCCACAGCCCCCCTGTGCACATGGCCATTACAGCTGTGCATCACCGGCGTGGTCCATTGCACTATGCCGCACCTTTGGCACGTGTGTGTGTCTGCTGCAGGTGGGCTGTAGGTGCACCCAGGTTCCAGCCATGCCACTGCTATCCCCCCGCATAGTCCTGTTGCCTGGCAGCCATGGCAGACTCCTGGAGCAGATCTGGAGGGTCACCACTGCCACCCTTGTGGTGGCACGCAGTATCAGGCAGGCCCTGTGCAGGCCGCAGAGGAGATGGAGGATCAGGCGCCAGTAGGGCGTAAAGAACACTTGGAGCCCATTGGCCTGCATCACCCTCCCTTCCCCTGACCCCCCTTCCCCTTCCTCCCTTGTACCCTACCTAGCCATGTCCCCTGTCCCCCTGCCTCCCTTTCCCTGGCCTACTGTCTTGATTGTGGCCTCCCTGTTCCCTGCTCCCTATCTCTGTTCCTCTGTATATAGTTGCTGTTGTTTGTTCATTTTAATATACAACATCTGTTTTGTTAGCCATCCGTGTCTGTGTGTGCTTTGCAGCTGGTGTATGGAGCCATGCTGCAGTGGTGTGTATAGTGGCCGTGTGGTATGTCTGGGGTTGATTGGGGTTTGTGTCTGGTGGTCTGTGCCCAGTGGCTGGTGTGTGTGCCCTGGGGCGTATGTGTGCGCCCTGCTAGGGCTGTGTGGCCTGTGTGTTGTGTGCTGTCAGCATGTGTGTTGTCAGCTATGGTCTCGGTGGCATGTCCTGTGATGTCCTGTGGGTGTTGCCCGTGGCTGCTTGCCAGTGGTCATTGGTGCCACTTCACCTCCATGCACTGCTGTGGTGTGTGTGGTTGGGGCCTGCGGGTGTGTGCCTGCCTTGCCTCCCTCCTGTCATCTCCTGCACCCTGGTGGCAGTGTGTCCTGCTCTTGTGGCATGCTCCACACTGTGCCAGTTGCCCTGTGCCATGGCTCATGTGCCCCGTCCCTTGCGCTGCCCATGTTGTGCTCTTGCGCATCCTGACTTGCTCTGTTGCGCAGCCTAGGTTGTACGATGGTGCCTGCTGACTTGCTCCCTGGCACAGCCCTTGTTGCGTGATGGCGCATCCCTGAGATATTCAGCTGTCTTGCGCTGTCACTTGCCATTGTGCTCAGCCTTTGAATATCACGTTGGGTGCACACTGGCGCAGTGTACTTGCGCTGCGCAGCTGTTGCTCCTGCCTCTGGCGCATTTCTGAATATCCCACCCAGGATGTCCTAGATTAGATGTAATATCTTGTTTTCACTGTGGTCATGATTTTACCATTTTTATAATGTATTTATTCAAGGTAGCGTAATCCAGATGTAAAATATTAGTTTCAGTATGTTTTGATTTTATGCTATGCAGCATAATATTGTGTAGATGTAGAGCCCAACTGAAAATAAGATGCCACGTCTTTTGTGAACTATCCAGGCCAAACATATAGCAATCAGCAGGCATTTATTTATTTATTTATTTATCAAGTCTAGGATTACAAATACCTTTGAGCCATGGCTCTTTTACAAAGGTTCCACGTCAGAGAAATACAAATTATGGGGAACATCAAGACCGACATTACAACAATGTGGACATTGCAAACAGAGTACAGATTAATACAGTTCAAGGGTAGCATTGTAACAAGGCAGCCAGCGGCATTTGTCAGAGAAAATAGACAACAGATAAGAAGTGCCAGAGTCATAGGGAGAAGGAAGAGGGGAGGGGGGGGAGAAAGAATGTAGGAAGGGTGGCGAGAGGGTGAAAAGTGCAGCATTGGGTATACCAAGATGTGAGGGTAGAATCCAGTGAGGAGGGAGGGGAGGGGGGAACACATTGTAAAATGTAAAAAGGAAGACCACATTGAAACTGCCACTGAGCAGATCGGCATTGTGCAAATTCATTAGGAATAATGGGTAAAAGCATCCCAAAAGCTCTCCATAGCCATTTCGGATCTGACCAGATCTTGTAACAGACAGGCAGCACTCTGTGCAGTGTGTTGTTCATCTTTAAGACACTGCAGGCTGCCTTTCCAGATATTATTAAAGTAGAGCTACTGCAAAGTCAGGCCCTTTCATAAAAGCTTAAAAGCAGCATCACAAAAAATCAGTTTGTACCTGTTCTAGTACATGGCCTATAGATTGAGCTGTCAAGAGAAATTTTCTTTCAGTGACATCCATGTGCCCCAAAGCTTTCTTTCTCTGCAGAACTCAAATCAAAATCAGTTTACCGACAATTGCCCAGTGTGAGGCAAAAGTTCACAGGCTACATTTAAAGCCAATAACTCATTTTAAAACATTCATTTAAACTAGTCATTTTGGCAGCTAATGGGCTTTTGGCAAATACAAAAAATATGTTTTCTTTTTCCTTTTCTTGATATTATTGAATTCCTTGTGGGGCTAAGGAAACCCAAGCAACAATCCCAAGTCCCAGCCCTTCAAACATTCGTTGGAGTCTAAAATGCATTCTGCATTCACACAGCGATCAGATCTACCCAGTGCTACAGCATCAGTTCCAATCACTTGTAATCTTTGTTGGTATTTTAAGATTAGATTTTTACAAAACTGATTTTCACATTCAACCAGCAAAGTGTTAAAGTGCCGTAGATGTTGTAATATTTAAACTTTATTATTTTCATGCAAAAAGCACATCATTGTGGCAGATTGTGAATAAAAACTGGCACACTACTACTGGAGAATGGCAAAACAAGCTGCACAGTAATCATGCTGCCAACTGTTGTTAAAGTAATAACAGCAGCACTATACAGTTTTTGACATAGTTTGAGCATCACATTTGGCACTGCTCATGAATCACATTAATATAAGTTTGGCTATGATGCTCATGAGGTGCTGTTGCTGTAAATTGTTTGCAGGCTTGGTCACACAAGGGCCTTTTCAGTTACAGAACAGTGCACAGCCGTGCTGAACAAAGCTGCGCCAGGAAAGCAACTGCTACCCACGGGCTGACTGCAGTAGGACCCTGGAATGACATTGTCTCTATCAGTCGGTAGGTGGACTTCCAAGCAATATTCAGGTGTACTGTATGTAGCATCTAAAGCAAAACAATATAAAGCTATTCACATATGTAAATGATAACAAGCATTTGTCAATGCACAATGTTTGCTTGCTGGTATTGGCATTGGTACTGCATGAGTCAGAAAGATGCATAATAGGAATGGTAGTGAAGTATTGAACTAACGCCAACCCCTACCCCCACCCTGCAGAGACTGACAGGCATGGGAGTGTGCCTTTGGGTTGTCAGCCATAATACTCATGCCACTCCACCTCACCCCACCATGCAGACACTGACAGGTGTCACAGTGTGCCTTGGGGTCTACGGCCCATATGCTCATCCCATTCCATAAGGAAATAAGCTGAGATGGCTGCAGTATAGGAGAATGGGGTAAACATTAGGGTTGAAGACCCCAAGGCGCACCTCAATGCCAGTCAGTGGCTGCAGGGTAGGGGTTGGGGTGGAATGGCATGAGCATTGTGGCCGATGACACAAAGCCACACCCTCAACACCTGTCAGTCTGTACAGGGTAGGGCGTTATGGTTGGAAACCCTAATGGGTGTTTGTTGGTATTTTAACTCCAAATTTTCAACCTGGGCTTTTTGAGACCCCACCTTATGAACAGTGGCAGTATCATTTTGTTACTCAATCCTGAAAGGTGATTTCGTACAGCGAATGTGCCATTTGGGGCAACAGGTGTGAAAAGACATTTTGTGCAGGATGTGAAAAATGACAGCTGCACTGCTTATGAGGAGGTGTGAAAAAATGGCAATGTTGAAAATCTGGAGTGAAAATGTGAAAAAGTGGTGAAGTTATGTACATCTGTAGAAATTGCGTAACGCACGCTCGCAACACAGTCATTTTTTGGAATTTGCTCACCAAATTTCAACATGGCCTTTTTGGGACCTCCCTCATGAACAGTAGCACAGTGATTTCATTATTCTGTCCCAAGAGTTGATTTTGCACAGCAACTGCGCCATTCTGCGCCACAGGTGCAAAAACGTTTCCAGCAGGATGCAAAAAATGACAGCTACACTGTTCATAAGGAGGAGTGAAACAATGGCGATGTTGAAATCTGAAGTGAAAATATAAAAATTGGCGAAGTTCTGACATGTCGCTACTGTGCATGCTCCTAACACTTAATTTTTTGAGTTTGTTCACCAAACTTGCAACATGGAGCTTTTAGGACCCCACCTCATAAACAGTGGCACTGTCATTTCATTAATTGGTCCTTAAAGATGATTCCGCACAGTGACTGCAAAATCACCTTTCGGAACCGAGAAATGAAATGACAGTGCCAGTATTCATGAGGTGGGGTCCCAAGAACCCCATGTTTTAAATTTGGGACCAAAACTCCAAGTATTGACTGAGATATCAACCTAAATTGAACCCCCCCCCCCATTTATAATTTACATTATAGGGCTTGCCGTCATTTCCTCAGTTCCCTGTTGGTCTTTGGAGAGTGCAGACGTGTTCCTGGTCCACAGAAGATCACTGCTCCCAAGCTATGGAGGTAAGTATGGGTGAGGGGGAGATGGGGTGTACAGAGGAAAGGTGCAGGTTGGGGGAGGCGGCCCATTGGGAACGACGAGGGACCATTTTCTTTTTTTTCAGGTTTAAAAAAAAATACATCATGGGACTATTTTCTTTTTTACAGGTGAAATCAAAACAAATTTTATCACACTGGGGTGGGCTCCCACCTTGCCAGATTCGTGGAGGGAGAGATCAATGCCAACCTGGAAATGGGGCACTCCAAGGTTGGCTGACAAAAAGTGGGCATGGGAGTGCATCTGACACTGACAGTGGGCATCCTGGCATTGGAAAAACATAGGAATTACTTTGGCACACTGGGCTGGGCTCCTAGTGTGCCACAATAGTGGGGGGGCATGTCGACATGGAGATTGGGTACCTCATTGTCAGCAAAATATATGTTCGGGTTTGGGGGGGCTTGCCAACATGGGGATTGGGCACCTCAATATCAACTTTGGGGGGAGTGTGTGGTGGGTGGTAGGAGCTGCCAATTTTGCACAGCAGGGCTCATTTATTTGTTTCACCAGGAAAGACACACTGAGCAAACGAGTTGCTCATAAGTCCAGCCATGCACATTACTGTGCACTGTAATGTGCATGGCTGGAATTTGCCTGGTTGCTGGGAAGGGGGTCGGGGATCTGCTACTGCAATGATAAAACTGTCCGTGATTAGAGCGACAGATTTCTTTCAAGTCTGGCGCTCCCTCTCAAACTGCCATCATCGGCAGCTTCCCTGTTGATTGGTGGCTGAGGGATGAGCCCCTGAAAGCATTGGCTGGATTGGCCAAACACTGCCACACCTCTGCAATACTCTCCTCTCCTCAAAATGCTTTTTGTGCACTGCGTGCCCAAGCAAACATAAAAAAAATGAATTACTGAAAACAACCATGACACATAAAAAAGGCAGAGAGCAGAATCTTCCATAAGGCACAATGAAAAATCATTTCTTGAGGTGTGGATATTGTTCACTATCCACACAAAGGCAGTTCCTCTGGAAGTGCTGATTCAACAGAACATCTTCAAGCTAAGCTTCTGCTACTACCCAGGTGGTACATCCATCGGCTCTTCTCTGTGACATCAGATCTTCCCTTCCACTGGAAGGTTCTGGTCTCCTCCTGCACTGCTCTGCAGCACCATTGACTACCAAGTGTGCCATTGGCAACATTCTCAATTTCTTTCAAACCTCACAATTGTTCCTCGACTGTTTATCCTGACTTTCACTTCGGCTCTCCCTTGTGAATGAAAGATGGATTCTGCAGAAGTGAAGTCAGATCGAGACTTCAACTTCTGCCTCAGGTGCTGATATAAAATGTTGAAAATGAACCCACATGTATCCTGCCTATACTGCCTAGGGGCAGCACACCATGTCTCTGGCTGTGGCCTATGTCGGGTGATGTTTCCTTTCTCACTGAAAGATCGCGTAGCCTGGCTTCTTCTTGGCCAATCATTAGGGATCCGAAGCTCTGACCTAAAAGGTCCCAAGTCAGCCTCCATTGTGGCAGGGTTGGCTTCTCAGGTTGTGGCTATGGAAGAGTGGTGGCATCTGCCATGTCATGCAACTCGTCGGTCTTGGTGCTACTCCCGGCTGGGGCCAGTATCAGAGGGTCTTTCACTGAGGATTTCCATGAAATGTGTCTGGCCCTTCAAGCCTATGGAGAGAGCCTTGTCCACCATGGGAACAAGCACAAGCACTGCTGGTGCCAGTCATGGGACTGGAAGCAACTGCCATCCTCCAGTTCCCTTGACTTCCCTGACGACTCGACTCCAGTCAACCTGAATGTGGTTAAAGGCTCAGTCAATAACTCCAAGGTGCCCTCCTTAGGCTTTGTGGCAGGGTTGAATGAGACCCCGTCCCATTTTTCATGCAGAGAGAGTTAAGGACAAGGATCTAGTCTGTCCTTTCCTTTTCTACCACGTGTCTGTCATTGCCTGTCTGATTGCACAATCATGTCTTTTACCTGGGCACCCTGAGATCTGGCCAATGCAAAAAGGTCCCACATACCCCCACTATTATTTTCTTTACTTTCTGTTTCTATTTACATAGATACATAGACAGTCGGCAGATAAGTGCCCATGGCCCACCCAGTCTGCCCATTTGAGCTTGTAAGTTCAGTTTGTTTTCCTAGAAGTCTGTTGCCCTTACACCTGACCTCCAGAATTCCTTTATGTCTATCCCATGCATTCTTAAACCTGATTGTTTCAACCCCCACCACTTCCTCTGGCAGGGTGTTCCACTTGTCCACCACCGTTCTGTGAAGAAATTCTTTCTCATGTTTCCTCTGAATCGTCCTCCTCCAACTTCATCCCATGCCCTCTTGTCCTGAAACATCTTTTTCGCTTAAAATAGTGTTTTCCTGCACCCTGTTCCTCCCTGTAAGATACTTGTATGTCTCTATCATATCCTCTCTCCTCCTCCTCCAGGGAGTACATGTTCAGTTCCTTCAACCTGTCTTCATAGGACTTGTGATGCAATCCATGCACCATCTTTGTTGCCCTCCTCTGAACCTTCTCTACCCTGTCTATGTCCTTACATAGGTATGGTCTCCAGAACTGTACACTGTACTCCAGGTGGGGCCTCACTAGTGTCTTGTATAGCAGAATTATGACCTCCCTTTTCCTGCTGGTGATGCCCCTGCCTATACATCAGAGCATCCTATTTGCTTTACCTGCTGCCTTGTCACACTGTTTCCCTACCTTGAGGTCATCAGAGGTGACAACCCCAAGATCCCTTTCCTGCTTGGTGCATGCTATATCCTCACCCCTCAACTGATATATTGTACCAGGGTTTTTGTGCCCCATATGCATTATCTTGCACTTCTTTGCATTGAATTTCAACTGCCAAACCCCTGACCATTCTTTAAGTTTCTGCAGGTCGCTTCTCATTCTGTCTACACCTCTGGTGTGTCTACTCTGTTACAGAGCTTTGTGTCATCAGCAAACAGTGAAATTCTGCCTTCTAGGTCCAGCGCAATGTCACTGATGAAGATGTTGAATAGGACCGGTCCCAGCACTGATCCCTGTGATACCCACTGGTCACTCTTCCCTCTGTGGAGTGACAGCCATTTACCACCACCATCTGTGTCCTGCCACCCAGCCAGTTACCTACTACTCACCACACTACTGTCCTGCCCACACCCATATTCCCCAGTTTGTGTAATAGTCTTCTATGTGGCACAGTGTCAAAGGCCTTGCTGAAGTCCAGATAGGCCATGTCCACTGCCCTCCCCTGATCCACCTCCCTAGTCACCCAGTCAAAAAATTCAATGAGGTTGGTCTGACATGACCTCCCCCTGGTGAAACCATGCTGTCTTGGGTCCTGTAGTCCATTGACAACCAGATGTTCCACCAATCTCTCCTTCAGTAGTGCTTCCATGATCTTCCCCACTACCGAGGTGAGGCTGACTGGTCTGTAGTTCCCTGCTTCCTCTTTGTTCCCACTTTTGTATAAGGGACTACATCTGCTGTCCTCCAGTCTTTGGGTACCCCCCTGTTTCCAGTGATCGGCTAAACAGGATAGCCAGAGGTTCAGCCACCACCTGTCTTAGTTCTTTAAGGACCCTGGGGTGCTCCCCATCTGGCCCCATTGCTTTATCAACTCTTATTACTTCCAGTTCCTTCAGGACCCTTTCTCGTGTAAAGGGACTTGTGTCCATTTGCCACCATTCTCACCCTTGTACTCCTTCAGACCCATTTACCCTCCTCTTCCTCAGTAAAGACTGGGCAGAAATACCTGTTCAATATGTCAGCTTTACTGTTGTCATCCTCACTGCGCCCCATCCTCCCCTTCAGTCTCACTATGCCTCCCTTTGTCTTTCTTTTTCACTTATGTGCCTGTAAAGGGTTTTGTCCCCTCTACCCACTGATTTTGCAATGTGTTCTTCTGTCTGAGCTTTGGCTTCCCTTATTGACCTCCCTGCCTCCCTTTGCTTCTCCTGGTACCTCTCCCTATCCCCTTCTGCCTGTGTCTTTTTGTATTGCCTGAATGCAATCTTTTTGGCTTTCACTTTCTTTGCTACCTCTTTTGAAAACCATAATGGTCTCCTCTTCCTTTTCCTCTTGCTAACCTGCTTAATGCATAATTCTATTGTTCTTGTAATCCCCATTTTAAATACTGCCTACTGTTCTTCAACCCCTGATTCCTGTTCCAGTCCCCTTAATGCCTCTTTCAAGTATCTCCCCATTTTCCCAAAGTCTGCCCCCTAAAATCCAGGATACATGTTTTTGTGTGGTTTGGTTCTGCTCTTCCTGTGATTTCAAACCACAATGACTGGTGGTCACTGTTTCCCAGGTGCTCCCCACTGTTACCCCCATCACTGTCCCTGTTTGTGAGCACAAGGTCCAGTATTGCCTTCTGCCGAGTTGGTTCCATGACCAGTTGCTTGAGGAAGGCACCTGAAGGGAGTCCAGGATAAATCTGCTCAGTTGATGCTGCTGCTGGGATGCTCCAGTCCACATCTGGATATTGAAGTCTCCAACCAGTACTACCTCACCCTTGTCTGCCATCCTTTGGATGGTTAGCATCACTCCTATCTGTTTCTTCCTCCTGGGCTGGTGGTCTATAGACCACACCTGTGCGTTAGCTGTCCCCATTTTCCTTTCCAGCTTAACCCACAGTATCTCTCTCCCATTTTGTTCCTCCTGGATCTCTGTGGCCCTTATGTCATTTTTCACATACATGCCACTCCTCCTCCCTTCCTGCCTGCTCTGTCTCTTCTAGATATGTTGTAGCCAGGTATGGCCATCTCCAGTCATGGTTATCATTACACCAGGTTTCAGTGATGGCGACAATGTCCAGGTCTGACTGTACCATGACAGCCTCCAGATCTTCCATCTTGTTGCTAAGGCTCCTGGCATTTGCACACATGGCTTTCCATGATTTGACCTCCCTAGACTGTTTCACTGTTCTACTCCAGCCCCTTCCTTGGTTGTCATTTATCCCTGGTTCTCCTTGCTGTCTGCCCTTCTGCTGAATTTTGCCCCTTTTCTACTTATCCACCTCTTGGGCACTAATCTCCATCTTTTGCACACTACTTTGCAGAGATAGCCACTCCTCTGGTTCACTGGTTCCACTGCTAGCTGTGGGGGGTGAGCAAGTAGGTACCCTCCTTGCTGGCCTGCCACCCCCCTTTGCTAGTTTAAATGCTTGTCAATGTAGCATTTAAACTTATCATTGAGTGCTTGGATTCCCCTCCAGGATGGATGCAGGCCATCAGGCTTGAACAAACCTCCATCCCTCCAGGTGGGTCCCCAGTCACCAATGAATCCAAATCCTTCCTCACAGCACCAGTTCTTCAACCATGAGTTAAAGTTCCTGGTGCATGCACTCTATGCTCTCCTTGCCTCTCACAGGTAGTACTTCTGAAAGTGACAGAAGTAGCTACTTGCTTGAGACCCTCCCCAGTTTCCTAAACTCTTCCTGAACTTCCTTTGGCTCCCCATTTGCCAGGTCATTAGTACCTAGGTGGATAATGACATCCAGCTCACCCTCCTGTCTTGCCTTCCCAGTGATCCCAGGATCTTCCTACCATCCCTCCATGCCGTGGCACCTGGTAGGCACCTCACCTCCCTGTCCTCCCCCTCCTGTATTCCTAGCTGGATCCCTCTTATGATGGAGTCCCCCCACCAGGATTCGCTTCCTCCTCCTCTGGGGTCCACTGCTTTCCCCACTGAGGTCACCTCCTTTGCTAACCTCCACATCCTTTCCTTCCACTTCTTTGGGTACCTCTATTTGGTTGTCCTCATTTGACAGTGTGGCATATGAGTTCTTGAGTGGAATAGGATCTGGGATGTGCCTCTGCCTGACTGCTGTAACCCTCCCTGAGCCCACTGTCATCCAAGTGCTTCTCATTCTCAGCATCCTTTGAGGCAGTTGCATTGGACTGGGTGGTCCTTGGATAGGGGTGATGGTACTCCTGACCCAGTTTACTTCCGCTCTGAGTCTGGCTACCTCATCCTGCAGTCCAGAGAGATGCATGCAGATAGGGCAGCACCTCAGTGTCCAGAAGGTCTGCCTGAATATGGCTGCCCCACAGCCACTGCATTGCACCACTCCCCACATTATACTGCAATTCCACTACTTGTCTGCTGCTGAAGCTCTCCTAGTTCCTTTTTATTAATTTACTGTACTAAAATCCTGCCACTGATCCTCAGATATTTTTTTTAAAGAAAAAGAAACCAATAAATAAATAAAGGAGTCAAAACACTTGTCGTGCTGAGGGTGGGCTTCTTCCCCCTTATGCCCCTCCTACTTCACACCCCTTACTATACCCTGTGTTTAGCTCCTGTCAATCAGATTTAACAGGGCATATAATTAAGAGTTGGGGAAGGGAGGAGGGGGCGAAAATTTGCAGCAATTAAAGACAGCACAGAATTACACCACCACTATGTTTTAAATTTTCAACAGCCCAAAAACAATTATAAGTAAAGACAACAAAGAAAGTATAGTGTCACTAAAAGCCCACAATCTAAGTTTAAAAGAAAAATAGCAATTACCAGTTACTCTAAAGCACTGAATTGAATATGTTTCCTTCCTTCCCCTTCTGGCTTCTTCTGAGAAAATAAAACTCTGCTTGCTACTTTAACTCTGACTAAGCCCCACCTCCAGTTATCACGTAGCTGAGGTCAGAGGCCAGACAGTTAACACCCTTCACCCAACTACAGGGCAGTCAGACAAGCCAAGATAAAATTTGCAGCAATTAAAGACAGCACAGAATTACACCACCACTATGTTTTAAATTTTCAACAGTCCAAAAACAATTATAAGTAAAGACAACAAAGAAAGTATAGTGTCACTAAAAGCCCACCATCTAAGTTTAAAAGAAAAATAGCAATTACCAGTTACTCTAAAGCACTGAATTGAATATGTTTCCTTCCTTCCTTCCCCTTCTGGATTTCTTTCTTTCTCCTCCTTGTTTACTGGTGGTTATAAAAATATATGTGGATCTTAATGTAAAACTGGGTTCTCTGGTTTGCAATTGTATATAGTTATTGCAGAGGACTATTTCGGAATTAGAAAAGATAGCAAGCTGCAACACAGAAACTTGACCTTGAGAAACCTTTTGACCTCTTCAAGCATTTTAACAGAATTGTAAACAGGAGGCAGTTCCAGACATGTTCAATTTTGTGACATCTGTGGAGCCTGAATGTTCTATTTTGCTCAGCAAAGAAACTGACAAACTTGTTACATTTTGTGAAAACAGGATGCAGTTAGAATCTGCCAGAAAAAGAGATATTATATAGCAATGTGTTAGGGGTTTTCGGTTTTAGATTTAGGTTTGGAGATGCTCTCAGAAGGACTTTTGCTCTTGAACTGCCTGTACTGAAAAGTCATCCTGTACAATCTTACAATCTTATTTTTTAATCTTATTATAACTCATAATAATAAATCACTATTTTTGAATTGATAACTGCTCCTGGTTTGCCTATACTTCCTGACTTTTGCCTCTATGACAGGCTTGTCACCCTCAAAATCTGCCAATGAGTCGGTCGAGATTTTTCTCGACTCTGTTGATCAGTTGTTGTAGGGATAGACAAGAAGTCAATCTCTAAGACCCCGCTTTTCCTGATCCTCACCCTGGAGAATGTGGACTGGTTGGTGTCCTTACCAACACCACTCAGGATCATACGAACATGCAAGAAGGCAAGCAGATTTAGGCCACAAGGTCTATTGCATTTGCTTGAAAACATAGCTCATCGTTCAGACAACTGCTGCTGCCCCCCCTTCCCTTTCCATCCCTTCCACCAAAATTTTCCTCCCTGAGTTCCCAACCCTGGTCAATTCTCTCCCTACTTGTACCTTGCCCATTAACTTATTCCATCCCTTCTTAAAACTCCCCACTGAATCCAGCGAGATCACCTCATCAGGCAGCATGTTCCAAGCTGCCACCACCCTTTCCATGAAGTAATGCTTCCTCGGCTCCCTCCTGAAGCCCCCCACCACCAGTTTCAGGTTATGTCCCCTCATGGTCCCTTTTCCCTTCAATCTAAACATACTCTCAGTACTAACTTTGTTTATGCCCTTCAAGTACTTAAAGATCTCAATCATATCTCCTCTGTCCTCCAGGGAGTACATTTTGAGCTCTCTTAGTCTCTCCCCATAGGGCTTCTCCCCCATTCCCAGGATCATCTTGGACACCCTCCTCTGGACTCCCTCCAGGAGCCTGACATCCCTCTTTAAGTATGGGCACCATAACTGCACACAGTACTCCAAGTGTGGCCTCATCAATGATTTGTACTATGGTAGAATAACCTCATCCCTCCTTGAAGTGATTCCCCTAGCAATGCAACCCAGCATTCTGTTTGCCTTTGCTGCTGCTTTTTTACACTGTATTGAGTGATTCATATGCCCTGTGATCACCACAACCACATCCTTTTCCTCCTCAGAGACAGATATCTTCCCCCCCAAGTGGTAACTGTACCCTGGGTTCCTGGCCCCAAAATGAAGTACACTGCACTTCCTAGCACTGAACCCCAGCTGCCATGTGTTTGAACACTGTCCAAGTTTTTTCAGATCCTCCTGGAGTACCCTCCTTTCTTCCTCCACTGGTGGTCATGCCACCAAAGCCAGTGCTTTTCCATGCGCCTCTACATGTGATCTATACCAATCCTCCAGTGGTTTCTCCTCGACATTGGCCTTTGGGCCATCTGTCAACATTCAGGTCATGGTAAAGGAGCCACTTGCGCTCTCAATCCCGCTCATCAAGGAGGTGCCACCATCAATATTCCTTGACTGCCTCATCCTCAGGTGAAGAGAGGCACCACCACAGGATGCAACAATGCTTTGTGAAACTCTTCTGGCAGCAATGGACCATTGCAGGATGGGGTAAGGCTCTACCCCCAACACCTACGGTTGACTGGCGGGCACCATTCATGTTCACACTTCCCCTCTGCCTCCTCTGCAGCCTTTGATGGGAGCATTGACTGATTAAAGGACTCCTGTGCTGCAGCCAGCTTGCCAGGTCAGTTGTCAGTGGAAATTACCCAGTCTGAAGATACTTGGGTGGTCCACAGTGGTAAATGGTCTCAAGCCATTTCTGAAGAGTCCTCGGATGACTCAGATGGGTCATCGATGTTATCCATCAGGATGTATGCCCTTGTCCAGACTTTGGTCAAGGAGCATACTATTGAACATGGGCTGGTGTCAATTGTGGCTCTTCTCCAACTAATGTCAAAGCCCATGAATGTGTCCATAAAGCCAGTCCAGAAGCAGGCTAAAAAGAAACATAGAAACACAGAATCTGGCCCACCCAGTCTGACCATTTTTCCCAGGAATCCATCACTTCTTTTGTGAAGTACTTCCTCAGATATATCCTGAGTCCCCCCTTTCCACTTCATAGCATGTCCCCTTGTTCTAGATTACCTTTTTGTTATGAAAAATACTTCCCTCCTGTACATTATTTTCCCCTGTGAAGTATTTAAAAATCTCTATCATATATCCCCTCTCTCTTCTGTCTTCCAGGGTGTACATACTGAGGTCCCTTAGCCTGTCCTTGTAAGGTTTTTGCAGCAGACCCTGCACCATTTTAATTGCCCTCCTCTGGACTGACTCTGCTCTGTTTATGTCTTTCCTGAGAAGTAGTCTCAAGAACTGGACACAATATTCAAGGTGGGGTTTTACTAGCAATCTATACAGGGGCAACACCACCTCCCTCTTTCTGCTGGTGATACCCCTTCCTATGCACCCCATCATCCCACTAGCCATCCCTACTGCCTCGTTGCATTGCCTGACCACCTTTAGGTCATCCAATATGATTACCCCAGGTCTCATTCCTGCTTGGTAGTTGTCAGTAACACTCCACCCATTCTGTATTCTGCCCTTGGAATTCTGTGCCCCAAGTGCATTATTTTGCACTTTTTTGTGTTAAAACTTAGCTGTCATGCCCTTGACCATTTGTCCAGTTTTCTCAGATCTCTACTCATCCTTTCCACCCCCCCCCCGAGTGTCCACCATGTTAAAGATCTTGGTGTTACATGCAAAGAGGCAGATCTTTCTTTCCAGCACTTCTGCAATGTAGCTTATAAAGACATTGGAGAGGACCAGCCCCAGCACTTAACCCTGAGGGCCCCACTGGTCACCCTCCCTTCTTGGAGCAAACTCCATTGACCACTACTGTCTGTCGCCTTTCCCCTAACCAATTTCTTACCCAGTTTACTACCTCTCTGCCCACCTCTAAGCTATACTGCTTGCTTACTAGTCTCCTGGTTGGAATGGTGCCAAAAACCTTATTTAAATCCAAGTGGGCCACATCCACTACTCCTCCCTGATCTAGTTTCCCAGTCAAATAAATCTATCAGATCATTTTGGCATGACCTCTTCCCTGTGAATCCATGCTGCCTCAGATCTTGTAACCCACAGGTTTCATGGTACTCCACAGTCCTTTCCTTCAGCAATGATTCCATTAATTTTCCAACCACCAATGTCAGGTGGACTGGTCTATAGTTGCCAGCCTCCTTCCTGCTGCCACATTTGTGAAATGGGACTACATCTGCCCTCATCCAGCCCTCCAGAATCACTCTGGTTTCCTTTGATCTCTTATATAGTACTGTCAGAGGTGTAGCCAGCACCTCCCTATGCTCCCTCAACATCCTTGGATGTACCCCATCAGGTCCCATAGCTTTGTCCTCTGTCAGGTTAGCGAGTGCCTTCAGGGCTGTCTCCTCAGCAAAAGAAATAGCATCCACTTCCTCCCCAATAAAGCTCCTGTTTCTTTTTTTTTTCAATGGTCCCCCTTTTTCACTTTCCTCTGTGAAAACTGAGCAGAAATATTTTTTCAAGATGTCTGCTTTCTCCTGATCCCCCTCTGTACAATCCTCCCTTCTCTTTTTAATCTTACAATTCTTCCATTTGTCTTTCTTTTTTTATTTACATACCTAAAAATGTCTTGTATTGTTTTGATACTGCCAGGGCTATTCTCTCTTCAGTTTGCACCTTTGCACTCCATATGTCTTTCCCAGCTTCCCTTTGTTTCCCCTGATACACCTCCCTATCCTCCTCCCTCTGTGTCTTGTTTGTACCTTCTGAATGCAATCCTTTTAGCCTTTACCTTTTCCCCCCTCTTTCGAGAACCATAGCAGTCTCCTTTCCTCATGCTTTTACTCACTTGCTTAATGCAGAGGTTTGTTGCCTTCACTACGCCCCCTTTTAGTTCAGCTCACTGTTCCTCCAACCCCCCCTCAAGGGCATCCTCTCCCTCACCAGGTCACATATGAGGCATTCAACTATCTTTATAAAATCTGTTCTTCTGTAGTCCAGGACCCTCGCCCATGTGTGGTTCAATTTTGTAGCCATTATTATGTTGAACCACACTGTATGGTGATCACTGGTCCTTAGGTGGCCTCCCACATTGACATCTGCAACACTGTTCCTGTTAGTAAGAACTAGGTCAAGTACTGTCCCATCACAAGAGGGTTCACTGACTATTTGTCTGAGGAATGCCCCCTGAAGGGAGTCCAGAATGTCTCTGCCTCTAACTGTAGCTGCAGTTGGGAGGCTCCAATCTACATCTGGCAGCTTGAAGTTCCCCTCTAGCAGCACTTCCCCCTTTTCTTCCATCTTGCCATTGACTTCCACCAGTATCATATCTAACTCCTCACCCTGTTTCGGAGATCTGCAGATCATGCTGGTGCAAACAGTGGCTCTAGTCCCTATCTCTAGGGTGACCCACGGTACCTCTGTCACACCTGAATTCCCTGTATTGCCATCACTTTTATGCTTTCCTTCACAAAAAGCACCATACCTCCACCTTTCCTACTCACCCTGTCCTTCCTGAACAGAGTGTAGCCTGGTATGGCCATGTCCCAGTCATGGTTTTCAGTGCACCATGACTCAGTAATGGCCATTACAGTATATCCAGGACAGCCTCTGCCTCTAGGTCTGGAATCTTATTTTAGGTGGGTCCCCAATCCCCAGTGTAGCTGAACCCCTCCTCTCTGTACCATTCCTTCATCCATGAGTTGAAGGATCCCCCTCTTTCCCCCTGTCAAAAGCTATGAAGCATGCTACCTGTCTAAGACTACTTCCTAGCTCCCTAAACTCCCCCTGCACTATCCCTGTCCCTATGACTTTACTGACATCCTTGAAAAGAAAGATTCCCCAGGAGTCACCTTTCCTATGGCTGAGGCTATTGTGAGACAGGCCCTGGAGTTTTGGTAGCATCCAGCCCAGCACCCTCCACCCACATGGTCCACAAGTATGCATTCTCTACTGGGTACTTCTTGGGGTTCTTTGACCATCTCTCAACTGTGGGACTGATTTTAGACTTGCTTTCTGAAAGTCTGGGGACCAAGGGGATGTGGACAAGTCCCCTGACAAGGAGTCAAAGAAACTTGACCATAAAGCCAAGAAGGTCTATGCCACTTCCTCTCTCAGTCTCTGTCAGGTGAGCTATACCATGATGGCAGCCAACTTTGGTCACCCCCAGTGAAAGTGATGCATGAAGTCCTCCCTTACCATCCTGCTGACAAGCAGCTGTCCGTGGAGTTTGTTAGAGGCCAGGGTTAAGCACTGACTAGACACCAGCCCCAGATGGCCGAACCTGGGTGACTCCGGCATCTGTCCCATGGCAGTGGCCATCGTGATGCATTGCAGGGACTGGTTAAGGTTGTCTATCTTCACTGTGGACACTCAGCACAAGCTGGCTGATGTCTTCTTCTTGACACTGACCTCATTGGCTCAGAGGCAGAAGGGTATCTCACGAGATTTGAGAAGTCTAGTGCCACCCTGGACTAAGTGGTTTCATTCCAAAAGGACACCACAGCCCAGAAACCTAAAAAGAAGGCATTTTAGTACTAGTCCTTTTAGACACAGCAGCCTAGGCATCAGCCTTAGCAGGGGCAATACCACACCTGGCATCGTAAGGCTACGCTCTCTGGCCAGGGACCAAAAATAGGTAGGATAGGAGAAGTGATGCTCCTCTGGCCCCAGCAGCTATTTCCCCCTCCAAAGCTGCCCAGTGATGGATTGGGGGTGTCAACCCCCAGCCTGTCCACTCCCTAACCCAGATCCCTATGGGGGGGTTGACTTCATCACTTCCAGCTACATTGGTTCACCATTACAACAGACAAGTGGGTAGTAGAGGTGGTAGGCAGAGGGCTGCCTTTCAATTTCAAGACTCTCCCACCTTACCGATCCCATGCTCCTTGGGAGTCCTTAGTGGCCCAGGACACACTGTCTACCCTAAGGGAGGACATCACTTAGCACTTTGCAAAAGGGGCTATAGCCCATGTCTCAGACACCCTGATAAGGCAGGGGTACATATCCATGTACTTCCGGGTCCTGAAACAGATGGGGGGCAGACTTGCCATACTGGATCTGCCCAATCTCAACAAATTTATGCAGAAGTCCAAGTTTAGAATGCTAATCCTGAATCAGATCATACCATCCCTAGAACAAGGCATGTGGTTCTGCTCCCTGGATCTCTGGGACACATTCTTCCACATCCCAGTCCATCTGTCCCATTGGTATTACCTTTGTTTCCATGCAGGAGGGGTTCTCTATCAGTTTGTCACCTGCAGTGAGAATTGGGCCATCAGTGGTCCCAGCACTTGACCCTGGCCTCTGACAGTGACCCAGCCAATGTTGGATGCCATCCAGATGTGGCAATTCCAGAACATCTGGAGGAAGGAGTCCCATTTGACTGCCCAGAACCATCTGTCACACCCATGATAGACATGGCTCTGTTGGGGTGGGGAACACAGAGCCCATGGGTTCTGGTCACCCAGGGAGTCCCATCACCACATCAACCTGCTGGAGCTCCATGCAGTGTGATTAGCGCTGATGGAATGTGCTCCTCTAGTTAGGGGTCAGGTCATACAAATCCAGATGAGCAACACCACAACCATGTTTTATATGAAGAGGCACAGCATAACTCACTGCCTTCCCTTGTGTTGGGAGGCCCTCCCCACCCAGACCCTCAGTGCAGTAATTCCACCACAGCAGTTCAACAGGAAACTTGTCGACCACCTTTACAGTGATGGCACAATGCCGACAGTTGGCATTGTGCCATCAGGAAAACAATTTTTTTTTTTTTGCTGGGGCTGTACCCCTCACACCCCCAGACTTTAAAATAATCAACTCCAGGTTGGAGTTGTTTCGGGAAAGGGGAGCAGGACCCATAGAAGTCATGTCGGTGTCCCGTGTAACCATTACAGTGAACTACTGAATTTGTCGCTGTAATGGATTTCATAGTTTTAGTTTCACCCAAACATTAGTATACCATGTGCAGCCTGGGTGCAGATCTCCAGGTGGCTCATGTCACTGGAGTGAACAATCAGTTGGCAGATTCTTTCCCAGTGAGTAACCCCTGTGGCAGATATGTTTGCCTCCTGGGAAAACACAAAACTGAGGCTGTTTTGTGCCCACACCTCACAGTCTGGGACATTGGTGGCAGATGCTTTCATGAGGCTCTGGACCTTAGGCCTCATGTACACCTTTCATCCCTTCCCCTTGATCCACAAGGTGGTGGTCAAGGCCCAGAAGGCAAGGCACAGATGATTCTGATAGCTAGACACTGGCAATGGGAATTCTGGTACCCGGATTTCCTCAGCAGCAGGTCTCCGTGGTGGTTGCCTCTTCATTCGGACCTGGTTATCAGATTACATGGGATGGTCTTTGACCTGGACCTTCAGTCCCTGCACCTCACAGCCTGTATCTTGAGTGGCTGGAGTTCCAGGCTTTGGGTCTTTTGGAAGCTGTCCTCCACATTGTGGAGGCCTCTGAAAACAGTTAACTCGCTGATGCTATGCCTTTAAATGAAAAAGATTTTTTATTTAGTGTCAGAACAAGGAGCGTGACCCCCTTGTGTGCTCTGTGGTTAGTATCCTTGAGTATTTTTGATCCTTATCCCAGTTGGACTGCAGGCAATGATCCTCAAGGTGCACCTGGCAGCCATCTCTGCATAGTGGGAGTAGACAGGTATGCTAACACTGGCCCAGGAGAAGGTGGTTGGGTGATTTTTCAAGGGACTTGACCATCTGTTTCCTCTGCTGTGAGAACCACCACCACCATGGGACCTCCTTCTGGTGCAGGTTATGCTCATGGTAAGCCATTTGAGCCCATGCCCATGTGTGAGATGTCACTCCTGTCATGGAAGACAGCCTTCTTGGTGGCTATTACATCAGCCAGAAGAATCAGTGAGCTCCAGGTGCTCTAGATGGAGTCTGCTTACCTGCTATTCTACAGGGACAGAGTCATTCTTCGCCCCCACCTGATGTTCCTCCCGAAGGTAGTATCAGAGTTTCAACTTAACCAGGTGATTAACTTTCCAATATATTTTAATGATCCTTCTTTGGAGGCTGACTGCAGGCTCCATACTCTAGACCTGTGAAGGGTTGCTCTCCTACTCCAGGGAGCACATGGCTAGAATTTGTAGTGAGGCTCACTAGCTGTTTGCAATGTACATGTCATAGAGGCATAGGTCAGTACACATAGGCAAACCAGGAGAAGTTGTAAAATGCATAAGTAGCATTTTATTTTTAATAACAATAAAAAAATAAATTGTACAGGATAGCACTTCACAAAGGCAATAGTAATAAAAAAATAAAAAGAAGTCCTTTATCTGAGGGTCTCTTTTCAGTTTAAATCTCAATCTATCTATCTCTGACCCAAACAAAACATTGCTCTTTTTTTATAAGATATATTTGCTTGGCAGTTTGACCTCTGTATCCCATTCTTGTAAGTTTCATCTCCTGTTTTTCACTTCAATGGCCTATGCAGCCAGTATGATGTAATGCTGGTGCAACTGTGTACTTGGTTTTGGCTGTTTGCGCTCTCTATTCTAGAGGAATTACCACCCTGTAGGGATACCAAAGGCAAGGAACCCTCAAACAGAGTTCCACCCCTAGAGGTGCCATGGAATGATTCCCTTGGCTAAAGGTACCTTAGGAAGCATCCCCAAAAAGAAAAGTAGTAGTATGACAGCACGTCAGCAATCAGTAGTTGTGAGGCATAGTAGTAGATTAGGCACCAGGTAGCTTAATAACGTAATGAAAAGCACAGGTTAGCAATGGCATGAGTATAATGGGTTGCACTGAAGATTGAGGGTGGCCTCTTAAGAAGAGAGAAAATGGCAAGTAGGGACACCATCCACCTCCGTCCAACAGCGGAATCTACCTAAATGAACTGGAGAACACTAACTACAGCTAACTAACGTTAATGACCTGAGGCACAGAGGAGAGAAAAAAACCCATGAGAATGAAATCCTCTTGGGATCCAAGGACTAGGTCACCTTCCCTCCAGGCTTGGGATGTTTTGTTTAGTGATGGCTCTGCTGTTGCAATTTAGAAACCCAATTAAGGGGGGGTGGAAAATATTCCAATTTGGAGGAAAGCTCTCGATCGATCCCTCTAGCGGTAATACCATGCAAGGTTGCGAGAGTGCTCTGCAACATCGGGGGCAACCAAGGTGAGAGGAGGAGGAGAGCAACGACTGCTGAGGCACTCACCTGGCCTAACCACCCTAAAAATAAACCAGGTGAACCGTAGGTGGTCATAGGGAGAATGCAGTGAAGGTGTCTTGCTAGTAGAACACTAGAGCCAAAGGAGATCGCTGTAACCACCCTTTACAGCTAGTCTTAAATTTTACACCAGAAGCTACTGTCAAGTCTCGAACAGCTAAAGCCAGGTCTGGATCAAGGACATCCCCAGCTATGGGCGAGGTGAGAAGGACCCCACCCCAAGTCAGGCACGCTAAAGTTGCAGACTTCATAGGTGCAGAGCGAGACCATCGGCTGCAGGGAGGCCCTGTGCCATGGCTATGGCTGGCATCACCCAGAAAACAATTGAGGAGGAGCTGAATTGAGTGCTGGGACCCTCACATAGGTCAGACATGGTAGTAGTGAGCATTAAGCAAATGAATTGCATAAGCAATGAGTGGACCTGCATGTAGGTCAGTAAGCAGAATAAGCAAATGGTTGGACCTGCACGGAGGTTGAAGGAGCAGCAAATATGAATAGTGAGGCAAGCCAGCCAGGCCATCAAGGAAGCTAATGAAAGGTGACAAAATATTTGGAGGATTTTAGTAATGAAAACAGGATTCGAACATGAGTTAGCATGCCACACAGGGCCACGGCTCCTCAACAACACCTCCAGTCTTCTGCCACAGGAAAAACAAGAAAGTGATGAGAAGGCACTGTGACCCACATGCAGACATTAAAACTATTTTACAGCATCAGCAGTAGCTTAGCTGACCTCCAGGGTATAATAGCAGTGTGCAGACGTAATAGAGCAGCATCAGTATTGAGTAATTATGAGTTATAGGGGTAGCAATTTGAATGAACATAGACTGGAGGGAGGCAACAATCTGAAAGTAGTAATTTGGCTAGTCAGTGCAGTGAAAACAGCAGCAATGAGGTATGTGGTATGAGTTCAGGAAGCAGGATTGAGCTGTATGGGTTAGGGTTCAGAGTGAGCCTGAACCAGGTGAAAACAATTAAGGTGGATATCATGGAGAACAGCTTGAGCTGAAACACACAGATAATGATTGCAGTTGCATAGTGAGTAAATGGGAGCAAGTAGAATGAGCTCTGGATTAGCAAAATACAAGGAGTTTAAAAAAACCAAAGCCCCCCAAAAGAAAGCAAAACAAAGACACACAAATGCAGATGAACAGGAACAAGCAACACAAAGAAGCACACAGCTGGAGGCAAACAATATAAACCAAATGCAGGAGAACAGACAAAAGAAGTCCCGAAGAAACAAGCAGAACCAAAACACAGCAAGGCAGGGGGGCAGGCCCCAGCAGGCTGCAAAGGACAGACCAACAGAGCCTTCAGCTGCAAAGAAAAAGTGCTTGAGAGGGAGGCTCAGAGGAACTGCTTATGTATTGCAGGAAGGGGGAGTGGCTGGCTGCTTGTCCACTGAACCACAGGCACAGTCTTCCAAAAAATGCAACAAGATTTTTTTAATTGACCTTCCTGTGACCATCCTGAAGAGTACATTAGTCTTCTTAACAGGGCAGCCAATTAAAATATCCTGCCCCGGGGCTCATTTCTTGCTGATAATTCTGTAAACAAGCTTGTGGAAGCCAACATACCCAGCAAGACTAACACCTGTGTTCCAGATAAACCCAAATACTGTAGCTGTGTGCATTCATTTCAACAATATAATTATATACATTTGCAAACTAAAGGATCCCAGTTTCACATAAAGATTTACATATTATATTTTTTTAACCACATAGAAGCTGGGGTAGAAAGAAAGAATAGAAATAGCAAGTGAAGGAGGGGAGATATCAGGGGGAAATTGTGGGATCATCGAAGTGGCCAATTCCTACGTTCCACAGAGATGGTCCAGTACCACTCTTTGTGGGGTTTGATCCCTAATGGTCATATGGTAGACCCGGACCTATCATGGAGTTCAAGTGTGAGCAGAGCTCCAGAGGAGCTTATTCTTGCCTATAATAGGGCAGTGGTGGCTGCTCAGGATTCCATAGCTTCTGTCCGAGTTCGTCCCCTCACCCTTCACCCTCGGTCCCCATGGTTCGATGGGTCCTTGAGGGAGATGAGGACAGTAGGGAGAAGGCTGGAGCAAGGCTGGCGTAAATCTGGCCAGATTGATGACAGACTTAGATTGATGTACCATTATTGGGACCATCAATCCGCAATCTCCTGTCTTTCTGAGATTCAAGATTAGATGAGTGAATACTGGCTCAGGTTGAATCCAGATAAGACAGGTGTTGGTGGTGCACCCCAGTCATCAGGCAGAGGGGTGGGTGCCTGGGCAACCCTCTTGACTTTGATTGGGAGGAAACCAGCTACTAACCTCTGACAGGGTGCTGAATCTGGGCGTTGTACTTGATAATGAGCTGACTCTGAAGGCTCAGGTGTTTGCTGTCATCAAGACCTCATTTTACCATCTGAGTAACATCGCCCAGATAAAACACCTGGTCCTGCCTAAGAGCTACTCTCATTTGCATCAAGTAAAGGATAAGCCTATTTGTACAGATACGACCCAAAAACCGTAACTCATTCATGAATGAGTTTGTCTGTTACTCTGCACAACTGTAGCTCACGGACACACGAAGCTCATATTTTGGGTGGGACGTCAAAATGTAATTTTTAGCAAAATATTACATTTCAAACCTATTCTGTGGGCTTATGTAGTTAGTTACTGTACATATTTTACAATGCTAAACCTTGTAGTAGGTACCATCACTGTCAGCCTTTCAAAACTGTTCCCAAAGGCCGACAGTGTCCCTTTAACTCTCTCTGTATTACAAATGGGACAGGGTCTCTTACGCAACCCTGTCTCATACCCCCCCCCCCAAGAGGGAACCTGTTTTTTCGTCTGTCAGTTAAGCATGCACGTTTTTTTCTTCCTTCTGAATTCTTAATTCCTGAACCATATCTTGACAGAAAATCAACATTGACATTCTTTATTCCAGACATGTGCATCACTTTGAATTTACATAGTGGTAGTGCCAGATACTACTTTGTGATTCTTGGATTTTCATGCTTCATTTGATTAAGCCAACCAAGAGGATTCATTGTGATCTGTTATAAGCACAAAGTCAGCTCCTAGTATATAAAACCTAAGGGACTCCATTGCCCATGTATTTATTTTATTTTATTTATTTAGTTTTTGTTTACCAGGTAAGGTGCACTAGACAAGCAGTTGCCTATTTTCAAGCATGGCCCAGGAGAAGTACATACTGTACATAACATTTAAAATACAATCTAAGTCAGCAGTGAGAATCAAGGTTTACAAACATACAGTAAACAAAGAGGCAGGTCATAACATTTAAAATAAAATCTTGGTAGGATTTTTCCTGACAGATGTCTCAGTGTCATTGTTAATGACAGTGACAATGTCTAGCTACTTCATAAAGCCCTTGCTTAACAGTTTATAGTATATGGTTAGGACTTATTGTGGACAAAAATCGGTGGCTTTCCAAAAGTTGTTGTAGGACAGTTCAAAGAAACATAGAAACATAGACATTGACAGCAGATAAGTACCACTAGGCCTATCTAGTATGCCCATTTTACCTGCCTACTGTAAAAACTGCAGATCCTACTTAATCTCTGGCTTAACTTCCTCGTTCCTATTGCTAGGGTTCCCCTGTACCTGTCCCACCCCTGCTGGGAGACTATAGCATGCATCCACCACCTTTTCTGTGAAGAAATACTTTCTTACGCTACCCCTTAGCCTACCCCCTTCTAACCTCATGTCATGCTCCATTGCTCCTGGAAATTTCATTTTCTGAAAGATGATACCCTCTGATGCCTTATTTATGCCTTTTAGATATTTGTAGGTTTCTATCATATCTCACCTGTCTCTCCTCTCCTCTCCTCCAGGGTATACATATTGAGGTCTCCCAGTCTCTCCTTATATGACTTTTGGTGCAGGCCATGCACCATCTTTGTTGCCTTTCATTGAACTTCCTCCACCCTGTCCATATCTTTACAGAGATACAGCCTCCAGAACTGGACACCGTAATGCAAATGAGGCCTCGCCAATGATCTGTACAGTGACATCACCACCCACTTCCTTCTGTTAGTGATACCTTTCCCTATGCACCCCAGCATTCCACTGGCTATCCCCACTGCTTAGGCACATTGTTTTGCCACCTTTAGGTCATCAGATATGATTACCACCCAAATCTCTTTCCTGTTTGGTGACCATCAGTACCCCCCCATCATATAATACTTTCCTATGTTCTTCCACCCCAAATGCATGATTTTGCACTTTTTCACATTAAATCTCAGCTGCCACACTCTGGACCATTCCTCCGGTTTACCTAGGTCCCACCTAAGTTTTTCCACCCTCCCGGAGTGTCCACCCTGTTGCAGATCTTAGTGTCATCTGCAAAGAGGCACACCTTCCCCTCCAGCCCCTCTGTAATGTCACTTATAAAGACATTAAACAGGACTGGGCCCAAGACTGATCCCTGTGGCACCCCACTGGTCAGCCTCCTTTCCTCAGACTGAGCTCCATTTACCATGACCCTCTGTCTTCTATCACTCAGTCAGTTCCTAACCCAGTTTATCACCTTGTGACCCACTCCCAAGCTGCCTAGCTTGTTCACAGGTCTTCTATGTGGAACGGTATTAAAGGCCTTACTGAAATCCAGGTAGGCCACATCCACTGCTACCCCTGATCTACGACCTTTGTCATCCAATCAAAGAAATCAACTAGATTTGTTTGACATGACCTTCCTTCTGTGAATCCATGCTGTCTCAGATCCTGTGCTTCACTTGATTCAAGGTATTCCACAATCTTTTGTTTAAGCAGTAATTCCATAATCTTCCCCACTATTGAGGTGAGACTGACTGGTCTATAGTTTCCAGCCTTCTCCCTAATGCCACTTTTGTGAATAGGGACTGCTTCTGCCTTCCTCCAGTCCTCCAGAACCACTCCCATATCAAGTGTCTCATTGAACAGGGTTGCCAGTGATGCCACCAGCACCTCCCGTAGTTCCCGTAATATTCTAGGGTGTATCCCATCTTGTCCCGTTGCCTTGTCCACTTTCCATTTTGTGAGTTATTTTAAGACACTCTCTCTCTTTCATAAATGGACTGGTGTCCATCTCCCTCCCATATATGTTCATGTTGCCTAAGTGTGGTCCCTCACCTTCTTCTTCTGTGAATACAGAACAAAAATATTTATTCAGTACTGATGCTTTATCCAGGTCCCCTTCCACACACAAAGGTCAAGAACAGTTGTTCTAGTATTGTTCTGATGTCATGACAATCCTACAGCAACTTTTCCCCCTTGAGCTGCTACCTGATTGGCTCAAACAGCTCTGTGTTAAAAAATCAAATGGACTGAAATGGTGGAATCTCTTAGCGAGTGGAGGGGCGAGCAGTTCACTAAGATAATTTAGACACAAACTGCCATTGTCAATTCCATGTGTCCAAACTATCTGTTTTGCAGTTTTCTTCTTTTTTTAAATCACCAGCACTTTTAAATATTGGATCAGACGGCTCCGTGGTGCTGAGCGAAGGGGTTCACTCGGTACGCTGGTGACCCAGGTTCATGCCCTGAGCCCAGGTGCCAGGAGTGGAGTCCAGCAGAGAGGGAGTTCACATCGTCCATTGGACACTTCCCTCCTGGGGTGGGGCATACCCTGGCACCGGTGGTGGTTGGTGGGTGCATGCATGGAGCATGACACACCCTGACCAAAATGCGCCCTCACTGGCTAGTGCTGATTGGGATGGTGGGACAGCCGAAAAACTGCAAAAAAATTCACCACCCTGGCCGACCACATGATGGTGGTCCCACCTCTCCGGCCGCAAAGCCAGGAAGCCCCCGTTGTCATTTCCTGTCCAGCGCAGATGCAAGGGAGTGCTCATGGGCACTCCAGTCTCCCCTCCCACTGCCTCCTCCAGGCAGAGGGGGCTCCCCAACAAAGGGATACATTGGGTCAACCTGGTAGGAGCAACAGGACAGCAGATTGGGTGAGGTGGTTGGGGCTAGCGCTGGCTGCTTAAAGGAGAGGCTGGCTGGGGGTTAAAAATATATGCAAAAAAAATATATATACATCAGATCAGGAGCAGAGTGGGACCATAGCAAGGACCGAGATCTTTGGAGAAAAGGAAGCAGAGCAGGACTGCAGCAACAACAGAGAGCAAGCGGATGTGTGAACACAATTCGGTATGAAACCTTGCAGTTAAATTAAACTTCAGATATTTCTAGGAACCATATACTATATAAACCAGTATATAAGTGACCAGACACAACACGGTTTTGTTTCTGTGTCGGGGATGTGATGATGTCAAACAGATCTCTCCAGCTTCACTCTCGAGGTCTGCATGACATCATCACATCCCCTCGATGAAAATAAAGTCTTGTTGTGTATGGTCACCCATACACTATTCTATATGTTTTCTGTTGTGGGTAAAAGAAACAAGACCTTTTCACCAGGCTCAAAAACCTTTTATTTCACCCAGTGGTCATAATATACCTTTGGCCATTTTGGGGGCCTCTTCTTGGTTACTGTGAGCATTTTCAGTATATTTTGCCTATTTCTTTTTCAGTGCACACATACTGTATACAAAATAATAACTTATTTCTGAGCAGGATTATCTTCCCATGTTTCTTTTATTACATCTAGAGGCCCTCTAGATTGTCTAAGATCCAGCATTTCAAATGGTGAAAACCTGTTGACGCTTGTGGCACTTTTCTGTAAGCAAAAAGCAGATAAGGTAAATATTGGTCCTACTCTGTCCCTTCACCTTTCACAAACATTTTTGACATGCATTTTAGGGCTTGATTAAAATGCTCCACAAGACTGTCTGTCTGAGGGTGGTAAGGGGAGGTTTTTATGGCAGTGATACCTAGTAGTCAGTACAGCTCCTTCAGTAATTCAGCACCAAAATTACTACCCTGATTGGTAATAATCTATTTAGGTATGCCCACCCTGCTGAAAATGCTGGCAAGCTATGCTGCCACTTTTGGGGCTGTTACAGTACCCATGGAATTTATTTATTTGTTTCACCAGGAAGGCATACTGAGCAGGCTACTGCTCAATTCCAGATGTGTTCTGGGGGAGGTGAGGTGCAGACATAGTTGAAGAAGCAAGCGCAGTATGTTACTTAATACATAGAGTATAGTACCTAGAGGGATAGACGCATCACCTTGGGTACCTGAAACACAGATAAAATAGCATGAGAGGACAATTGATACTGTCTCATGCAGGCACTGTTTTGAATACAAGCATTAAGATATTAGGATAGGCAGGATTCATTAAATGTACAATAGGAAGGGTGACCAGGCTACCTTAGTGTGGACTGTTATTAGGCCTGGGCACATGAACAGGTAGGGGAGTAGTGAGCTAGGAGCATGGAGTTAAGGTGTTGGGGGGAGGGAAGAAAAGTTACAAATGTTTGCGGGGACAGAGTTCCATAACTTAGGCAACCGGTAGCTAAAGGCTGCTTGGCCCATAGTAGTGGATCTAAGTGGGATAAATAGGATCTGTGGGTCATTGCTTCTGAGTGAATATGCTTGGGTGCTTGTGTCGGCCAGGGCAGAGATGAGGTGGGGGGGTGACTGGGACCAGTACTTGGCCGAGATTTTGGCACAGTGAGGCCGCCTGCGGTAATCTAGAAATTTAAGGTTCATTGATTGGTAGAGAGCACAGTGATGGGTGGAGTAATGGCAGTTAAGGACAAAGCGGCAGAAGGAGTGGTAGAGGGGATCCAGTCTGGCTAGGGTGGAATTGGTTCCTGCACAATAGACAACGTCTCTGTAATCGAAGACAGGGAGGATCATTTTTCGCACAATGGCCCTACGAGCAGAGACTGGGATATTGTCACGGTTCCGGTAAAGTGCACCGAGCCT
The DNA here is from genome assembly GCA_016271365.2 of Neoceratodus forsteri. Lineage (NCBI taxonomy): Eukaryota > Metazoa > Chordata > Ceratodontiformes > Ceratodontidae > Neoceratodus > Neoceratodus forsteri. The sequence continues at coordinate 391,105,242 of CM057452.1, forward strand.
GGGGTGTAACTTCTTGAGTATGGAGTCAACATGTACAGAAAAGTTTAGGTACTGATCAAGCCAGACTCCGAGGTACCTGAAAGAGGTACAGGTCTTGAGGGACGTCCCGTCCAGGGTATGGAATGTGACAGGGGAAGGGAGCCTGGAAAGTCTTTGCCTAGTGCCAAAAGTCACTGAGATGGTTTTCTTTGCATTGAGGGAGAGTTAATTAGATCATAGCCAGAGCTGGATCTTATCAAAGTCCAACTGCAATCTGATCATAATCTCTGAGGCCAATGGACCAGATGTATACAGTACAGTGTCGTCCACATACATATGAATGGAGGTGGGTAGGCAGACAGATGGCAGGTCATTAAGAAAGATGGAGAACAGTTTTGGGCCAAGGACTGAGCCTTGCAGAACCCCGGTAGTAACAGGGATGGGGGGTGGAAGTGGCAGAATTGACTCTAACCAATTGGGACCTGCCAACAAGGTATGAGTGGAACCATCCTGAGGCCCAGCTAGACAGCCCAGCGTTGGCAAGTTTGGTCAGGAGGAGTGAGTGGAAGACAGTGTCAAATGCCTTGGCCAAGTCAATGAAAATGGTGGCTGTGATGTGGCCAGCATCCATCCCAGTGAGGATGGAGTCAGTGAGCCTGAGAAGGGAGGTAGTGCTGGAGTGGGATTTCCTAAAGCCAGACTGGAAGGGGGTGAAAAAGGAGGAGGAGTCAATAAAGGGGGCAGGTGAGAGAGCACCAGATGCTCTTAGAGTTTAGCCAATATGGGTAGTAGGGAAATAGGATGGTAATTTCTTGGGTTGGAGGCATCCCCACCTTTGGGAAGGGGGATTACGGTGGCATCTTTCCATTCAGAGGGGACTTCAGCAAGGGAGAAGGATAGGTTGAAGAGGTTGGTCAAGGGTTTGGCTGTGGCTGGGGCCAAGAGGTGGAGCATCTTGGAGTCCAACCCTGTAGGACATTTGCCCTTATTAGGATTAAGGGTGCACAGTGCATTAAATACCTCCTCTTCGGTGACTTGCTGAAATGAGAATGAGTGTGCTGTAGATGGGTCTGTGAGAGGGGGTTGCTGTGCAGGGTGAGGTAAGGACAGGAGGGTTGCATGGCAATTTGTGAAGTGAGAGTTAAAGTGAGAGGCTACAGCCAGGAGGTCAGTGACTGTGAGCCCTCCTACCTGTAGGGTAGGAGTGGGGAGCTGTGATGGGGGTCTCAGAAGTGATTTTACCACTTTCCAGAATTGCCTCTGGGTATGAGTAGCATAGTCACATACTACCATATGAAATGATTACCCATTTTACTTTATTCTAAGAGGCTAACCACATCCATTGCAATTCTCTCAAAAGGCACATATATCAAGGGTAGAGGCATCGGGGCACCTTGCCTTTTTTACTCAGTGGGGCTACTTTCTGACATTCAGCACAAAAACTGCAATAGGTAGCAACATCCTCAAGAATCCCAGGCCAGTAAAATCTGTACAGCAATCTGGCAAGGGTGCGATCCCTCCCTGAGTGACCAGTCACAGGACTATCGCGCTATCTGTAACAACTCAGTTCTATACTTCCCTGGTATAACCAATTGTTCTATCTGTTCCTGCATCTGAGAATGAACCCAAACTATATACAGTAACTCATTACATTTTTTGCACATTGATTCACCCTGTTTTTGTTTCACACCCAGCTGCTTTAAATAACATTGGAGAGAAATATTAGTTTGCTCAGAAATAAAATCACAATCAGTTATCAGTTTAGCTTCAGTATTTACATATATCACCCTCTTATGTCCATCAGTCTTTTGTTGCCATTGATTTTCTGGTGTCTTCTTTCTTTCCTGGACTTCCAGATCTTGGAGCTTGGCTTATACAAGTCTGAATCAAAGGCACCAAAAAGAAAAGAGTCCCCAACACCTGAAATGTTCATGGCCTGTGCACTTGTTATCACAGTTGCTGACACAGCAGGATTTACATCATCTGTGATTAACTGCACAAGTCCTGGAATTTCCAATAATCGCAGGCACAAGAAACTTAGATATTACCCCCACTTTCATTGGTGCTACATCGCATTAATGTTCAGAGTCACTTGAGTGGTGGGATAATATCGAGTGTCCCCAGTGGATGCATATGACCCCAGTATGTGGTCCTTTTGCACTGTCTTTTCACAGAACTTTAGCATGCATCAGGGTCTGTCAGATTTCTGAGTATGTAAGTCCCTTTCACAGTCTTATCCCCCACATTAACATCTGTTAAATACTTGCCCCAATATGCTAATGCCAAATTTGCTCCTGTGCTACCCTCCTCATCTTTATGGCAGTTTCTTGCCATATTTATTTTATTTGTTAATCACTAGGATTACAAATATCTTTGAACTAAGGGTTCTTTTACAAAGGTTCCACATCAGCTATGGATGCAAGCAAAACAGTGGTAAGATACAAAACAAAGTTAGGAGGTTAACATAGAAGCAAACAGTGGTAAGATACAATACAGGGAAGAAGGTTAACTTAGTAGCAAAAGACAGTACAGATGTATAGACTAGCACTGTAGCAAACAGTCAGTGGCAAATAACAATGCACAATTAACAATACAGGTATATATATAGCAAGACACAGGTATAAATGAAAACCATCCTAGGGGTGACATAAGTGGAGCAAGAAGTGGGGAATAAAAGGGGTTGGGGTCGGGATAAGGGAGGTAGGCAGTTAAGGATTTGACATTGTTGTAAGTGCAAGAACAGAAAGATAAGTGCTAGGTGGTCTGGGGTGGAGCAACAAGAGATAGAAGTGATAGAGAGGAGGACAGGAAGAGAGGGCGGGAGGGTGGAATGGTGAGGTGGTGGTGAGGTGAGAGGTGAGAGGGTGGGAGAGAGACAGGGAGTAGGAGGGAATGGAGGGGTGGAGAGAGGTGGGGAGGGTAGCAAGGGAGGAGAGAAGGGAGGGAGAGGTGAAACAAAGCCACAAGCTTAGGCAGAGCAGTCACAACTGCTAAGGTCAGTGAGGTGCTAGCAGAGTTACATTTGAATGGGACAAGTTTTTTTTCAGCTGCAATTTCAGGGGGGAAGGTTTTTTAGCAGCAGAGGGGGCCCTGGTGTGGAAAGCGCGTTGAGCTTGGTTGGTACAGCAGAATGGAACAATAAACGTTGGTTTGAGGGAACTGCACTTAACATGTGCAGTGACTGTGGGCAACATTAAGGCATGAGTTGCAGGGAGTGTGAGATTAAGACAGATTTTCTTAGCCAGTCAGCAGGTCTGGTAGGCAAGTCTACTATTTAGATTGAGTCAGTTGGATTGCTTGTAGAGATCACAGGTATGTGTATGCTTCCCTGCACCAGTGAGAAGTCTACAGCATTTGTTATGGGCCATTCTGACCCATCTTAGGGTGGTATCAACAGCAGCCCCATAAAAGACAAGCCCATAATCAATGACAGGTAGGACTGAGGCAGTTATGGCTACATGCATGGCTTTGTTAGCAAAGGGAAAGGGGACATTGTTTAGCCAGAAAAGGCACACTAAGCCAGAGCTTGTTTCCAGGTACGACCTGGGAGCACAAGGAAGTTAAGTGACTTGCTCAGGGTCACACAGTATGTAAGTGGAAGCTGTGGGATTCAAACCCAGGTCTGGTCTGCTGGATGTCACTAGATTTGCAGCTCAGAGCCTTAGACCACTGCGCTATACTGCCTCCTAAAACAGCGACAGTGGCAGTAGAGGACCCCAATTCTTGAGTTGACTGATTTTGAGACATATTGAACATGTGAGCTGAAAGACTTCAAGCAATCAAGGGTAATACCAATATGTTTAAACTCGTGCACTTGCTCAAGTGACTGTTGAAGCTCATTATGTATGGTGAAGTTTATGGATCTGTATTTGCTGTGAGAGATATAGAACAGCATGGACTTTTGGTTTTTTGTAATTCATCAACAGTTTAGGTTAAAGAAGCCAGGTTTCAACTAGGCTGACATTCATCTGTAGGACCTTGGAGATCAAGACAGGGTCAGTATGGGAGGAAAGAGGACTGCATGATTGGCATACAGTATTAAGTTATTATTGCAAGCTGCAGAAAGAATATTGATGAAAAGGCTGAAAAGTAGAGGGCCAAGAATGGAACCCTGGGGTACACCAGAGCGGACATGAAGGGCACTTGAGACAGAGTCAATGATTTTGACTTTTTGACTCCTTGCCGACAGGTATCTTTCAAACCATTTGGCTACATCATTAGATAGTCCAAGGGAGGAGAGTGAGTGAAGCAGGAGCTGGTGGTTCACGGTGTCAAAGGCCTTGGTCAAATCGATGAACACCGCACCCAGTAGGTGGCCAATGTCAATCGCCTGATGAATATGGCTGGTGAAGTTAAGCAGGGTGGTAGTAGTACCATGGGCTTTTCTAAAGCCATGCTGTTGTGGGCAAAGTAAGTTATATTTGTTGAGGTGTTCAGACAACTGGTGAGCTACAATTCATTCCAATGCCTTGGAGAAAGGTGGGAGGATAGAGATGGGGCAGTAGTTAGAAAGAAGAGACCTGTCACCACTTTTATGAATGGGTGTGACCACTGCTAATTTCCAGAGCTGGAGGAATTGTTTATGAGAGAGTGAGAGATTCAGAAGTTTAGTGAGAAGTTGTAGGACAACGTCAAGGAAGAAAGAGAGACAAAGAGAGAGAGAGGAATTTGAGGTCAAGGGTATCACTGCTGAAACTGGCTTTACTTAGCACTTTGTTAAGGTATCTTTTAGCTTCAGACATGGATACCCTCAAAGTAGAATGGGGGGTATTACTGTGGAGATTGGTTTTATTATTGAGGCAGTGCTGGGCTGAGTTGTCAAAGAAGTTGGGGGGGAAGGATGCTGCTAAGATCAGTGAAAGCAAAATTAAAGGAGTCTGCTATTTCTTTGGGGTCCTGTAAAGTGGAGCCGTTAACCTCAACCATAGTGGGGGAGGATTTGCTCGGTTTACCCGTGAGGCTCTTGATGTTCTCTCAGAAGGGTTTGCTATTTCTTCAGGAGTTAGTAAGTTCTTGGTTGTAGAAGGCTTGCTTAACTCTGCATATAGCTATTGTGCACTGGTTCCTAGCCGCCTTATAGAGCTACATATTGTGTGGTTTCCCTGACTCCATGGCTCAGTGTCAGAGTTTATCTCAGTTTTGCATGATGGAGATGAGTTTGGAGTTAATCCAGTGATTAGTGGTGTATTGAGTTTTGCATTTATATTGGGGGGGCAAAACTGTTACACACTTTGTTAAACTGGGCAATGAAGAAGTCAAGTGATTCGTCGACACTGCTCAAGGAGTCAAGGGGTGTCCAGTCAACCGTTGACAGGGCAGCAAGGAATTGTGGAAGCTTTCCTTTTGTTAAGATTCTTTTACAGGAGAAAGAGGACTTAGGTTTAGATGCCTTTTTTGACTAGCGGCAGGTAACTGGGAGTGATCACTGAGGGCATCTGGGAGAGTTCCGTATTAGTGATTCTGCTGGTATGAGAGGTGAGGATCAAGTCAAGTAAGGAGCTACTACCAGACTTATAATTAAACCTAGTGAAAGAGGCAACCATTTGAGTAATGTCTAGGGCAGCAATGGCATCCTTATATGGGTCGGCTTCTGGAGCTAGCCAGTTAACATTTAGGTCACCCATTACAATTGTCTTGCCATGGAAGGTGTTGCCGTCCATGATGTCTTTGATCATTTGGAAGCCTGTAACATGTTCATGCGGGGGGGGGGATGTATACCGATGCAACTGTGAGGGATTTTCCCTGCTGGCCAAGGATTATTTTAACTGCTAGGACTTGAGAGTTGTTTGCAGAGGGAGATAATGGGATGACTAACCCTTTAAAAGTGTCTCTCAAATACATGGCACAGCCACCTCCTCACTTGGCAATTCTGTTGAGTCAGAACAGAGCATAGCCTGGAATGGATACAATGTTGTCTAGGACTTTAGGAGAGAGCCAAGTTTCGTTGAGGGCTATAATCCAGCCTGTGTTGTAACACCCAGACTTGGAGTGCATCAAGCCTAGCTGGCAGGCTGCAGATGTTAAGAGTTTCCAGCTTGATACATTCTTGTTTCTTGTGTCATTCGTATGCCAAGGTGGATGGACTGGGATTTGGGTGTATGTTCCCAGCTAGGGGCAGGAGGAGAAGTGCAATCCTAGCAAGATAGTGAGCAAGGAGCATATGAGACAAATACTGCCTACTTCTGACAGATTGTTTAGCAGGTGTGTTACTGCAGGGCATGAGAAATTGAAGCAGAAGGGGGTACTCAAGGATGGGGAGGAGATTATCTCAGTTATTAATGAGGGAGGCTAGCATGGGAGTGCCATAGTGTGTTTTGGAAGGTGGTAGGTTACACCAAGGGATATATCCCAACATAGAGTGGTGATGCTGGTAAATGAAGGGGCTACCAGTACTAGTGGAGTTGAGGAGTATGAAAAACAGACGTAGAGGCAGCATTAGAAAGGTGTTTATGGACATAGTGAAAAGGGGTACAGGTGTCCAAAGCAGAGGGTAAGAAGAGGGTGCAGAGCTTATAAAGTTAGGGTGGTGGAGGGGAGTAGAACAGGGCTGAGTGTTAGGCAATGGGGCGAATCCAAAAGCACAGGCCTTAACAGAAGTAGAAGAAGCAGTGGGCAAAGACTTATGAATAGTGATAGACTGACCACACAATAGGTGAAACGAGACCGGGCCTGGCATATTACAGTTACAGCAAATAAAGTCTTTTGGGCAGATTTATTACCCCCATCAAAGATGATATCTGATCTGGAATTAAATCAGGAAAAAGGGGGTCTTACCGATCCTTGACTGCTACTTCACTGTTGCAGTGTGTGTCTGGCCATCTGATAGTCCTCAGCAAAAGCAACAGCCTTTTCCCCACTTTCTGGACAGTGTTCTTTTGTCCAACGTCTATGGGAAGGATGTTGATGAATTGCTCTATGTCAAATATGTCAAATGATCTGTGGGACTGTTTAGGCTGCTGGTTGGAGCCATTTAATGAATTTTCTGAGTCAGGCGATAGCTTTTCGAGAATTGTTAACTGATTTGTACTTTGGTATCTGGATTCTATACCTGTAGGTCTCTCCTGAGATGTGCTCTGCATGCAGTCCTATCCACCAGGTCTGCATCTGCCACCAGATCTATCTACCCCATTAGGTTTGACCATGTCACCAAACAGGTCTACTCCATCACTGGACCAGCCATCTCAGGCTCGTCCATCATCCCCAGTGGATTTGACCATTTCACCAAATGGGTCTATTCCATCATTGGATCAGCCACTTCAGGCTCATCCATTACCACCTCAGGCTGGCCCACTGCCACCGCAGACTCGCCCATTGCCAGACCTAGCTCTGCCTGCCCTGTTGCCAAGGCCAGCCCTGCCTGGCCCACTGCATTTACCTGTTCCACGAAATTTACCTATGCCTCTAAACTTTTATGCCACTTGGCAGGAACTGCCTGCCCCATCATTGACTCTCCCTGTTCAATTACTCAGACTACTTGCCCCACAGGCTTTACCTGCCCCTTTACCCCCAGTGATTGGTGAAATGGACCCAGAGGTCGAGGGCATAGTGACCAGATGGATTGCTGCAAACATTACACCCTGCAGACGCTAAAAAGTAGCCATGCCAGCAATTAAATTCCAATTTATAATCAATAATGGATCTTAGTGTGTCTGTTTCAGTATTGATTGATCACCAATTTATAACCTGACATTTTCTAATGGATTTTGGTGTGTTTGATTCTGTACTAATTAATTAACAATTTGTAATCTGGTAGATTATTTCTCCATGCTTAAAACTTAAGTACTTAGTTTTTATTTTTTAATTTTTCTTATAACTTCAAGTAGATTTAAGTAAGGAGGGTAGACTTGCAATTTTCCAGACATGCTGTGTCCTCATGAGTTCTGGGCTTGACCTTGTCAATTTCAGACACCTGTTGGGTGCTTTCCACTGATAGCCAGTCTAGCCATGAGAGGTTAGTGAGTGGTCAACCCTGTCCTATTGTGGGATTGCCTGCCCGATTGAGCAATCACAACCAGTTAGCCCTATCCCATTAGGTAAATAATTGACCACATGGCCAATCAACCTTGTCCTGCCAAGTAAACAACTAACCACAGCAAGTGGCCAGCTGTTCACACCTCTGTCTGAGGTGCAATGCACCCAGGCTGTGTGCCTCCCTTGAGAGCTCCGTCTTATTTTTAATCTCTGGGAAAGTTTCCCTGGCCATCTCTCACACAAGATACTATGATGTCAGGCCAAGGTTACAGTGCTCTATATCAGTCAGATGCCTTCAGGTTGTTGACAGTCTTCAGCATCCTGTCATCAACTAGTGGTCATCTGGCTTGTAAAAACAGTTAAGATCTAAAACTATCAAAGCATCTGGCCCTCCTATTTTTCTGCCTCGACAAAGTATATAAACCCCCAGGAATCAAGTCAAGATAAGGAGTCTCAGAGGGAGAACCAAGAGTCACTTCAACTCTCAGGATCTCACGTGGGCATCAGTTGGTACTGGTCGGTGAGTCTGTTCCCTTCACCTCAGGCATAGGACCTGAGGCTGACAATTTGCCTGCATTTATTTTTTATTTCTTTTATTGTGATGGCTTTTGACTTGTGATGAAGAAATTATTTTTCACTTTGCACTGCTGTTCAGAAAAATTGTTATCCTTATTTTAAAATTTTAACTGTCTACTCATATTAATGGCAAAACTGTCTTGTAAACTCTGAACACTAATATCAAAAGTACAAATATTTAAACCATGAATCCTGACTTCACTTGTACTTCTCAATTTAATATAGTTAAACTAAGGACACTAGACTTAGAAAATAGCAAACTAAGAAATAAGTTAGATTTAGACTTCTGCTTTGTTGGCCATGCTGGTACCCTTAAGATAATGCTTTCAGGTTATATTCATATGATTAATTGTACAGATTTTTCATGCCCATAATTATTACACAGATATCTAAGTTGGTGCATCATTAACTCAAGTAAGAGGCACTGGTGTAAAATACATGACTGTCCCAGGCACAAACGAGCAGATGGTTTTAAAGTAAATATAAGAATATTTGAGGAACTAGGAAGGACTCATTGTCCAGTAGGAAATAATCACATCCATAAGGGTACATTAGACTATAATGAGCACACCACTTTCGTGGACCAAGATCAAATAGTCTTGGTCAGTCAGTTGTCAGATAGGATGATTGTGGCAGGTGGTCTAGATCATAGTATAGGGGCCACTCTTCCAAACCTCTGTGTTGCCACACCAAACAAACATTATCCTGACCTAGCCAAATTAGTGAACAACTTGAAAAGACTGCCAGTTTCCAAAGGTCATGATGAAAGCCGAGTACACGAGACTGAGCAAGTAAGTTATTTCGGAGTGCTGGAAGGCACTCCATATAACTCAGATGTCATACCTTTTAAGGATTTCTCTTTTCACAATGTCATAGTTTTCTGACTGCACAATGTCTATATTGCCATAGGCAAGATGGATTTACCTGTCAGATAAGGTACCAGTCTGATTGCCCATTGTTTTGGCCATTGGCAGACTTCAGTGACCCTTTCCGAAGTTGTCAGCTATGTTTCAGTACCATCTAATAGACTCAACTTTTTAAGTTTAATGTCTTTTAAGCTGTTTGCATTCTTTTGCTCTGCTGGACTTGTACCAGATCCTCCAACTTTGACAGCTTGCAAGACATCCATCCATTGCTGCATCTGTCACTGCATCCCTTCCCTTCCTTTCATTTCCCTTCCATTTCTTTCTCTTCTTTTTGCCTCTGCATGCTGCATCTCATTTTCTTTCTGTTTCTCAATCTCTCATTGTTGTATAGCCCATCATTTGAAGAAGGCAGAGATGCTTTCAGGTTCTGTCCCTGCTTGTTCTTCTTCTTCAGTCACTGGTGCCATATATACAGTTTCAGTTTGAAATAATGTTTCTGCTTCTAGTTTGGCTGTAATTCTTCTGGTAATCACTCCTGGACTTACTGTTGCAGGAGCTATACTTTTCTTCTGTTTTCCCTGGTACCAGGTCTAGTATCCATGCACAAAACTCCTGGCTTAGAGTATGCGTAGTGTAATCTCACTATGACTGACACCAACTGTCATAGAGACATAGGTCAGGAAGCATAAGCAAACCAGGAGAAGTTGTAAAATTCACAAGTAACACTTTTTATTATTAATAACAATACATTAAAAACTAAAATTGTACAGGATATGGCTTCACAAAGGCAGTACAAATATGCAAACAAAAAACAGAAGTCCCTTATCTGAGAGTCTCTTTTCAATTTAAATCTCAGTCTCTTTCTAACCCAAACAAAGCATTGCTCTCCTTTTATAAGATGTCTCTTGCCTGGCAGTTTAACCCCTGCCTCTTGTTCTTGAGAGTTTCATCTCCTGTTTTTCACAAAATGCAACAAGATTTTTTCATTGGCCTTCCTGTTACCGGTCTGAAAAGTACATTGGTCTTCTTAACAGGTGCAACCAATTAAACATCCTGTCCCATGACTGATTTCCTACTGATAACTCTGCAAACAAGCTTGTAGAGGTCAAAATACACATCAAGGTTAACCCCTGTGTTCCAGATAAACCCAAAAATCTGTCTGCATTCATTTCAACAGTATAATTATATACATTTTCAAACTAAGTGAGCCAAGTTTTACATTAAGATTCACATAAATAGTGTTTTAACCACAGAGAAGCAAGGGGAGAAAGAAAGAACAGAAACAGCAAATGAAGGAGGGGAAATAATGAGGGAAATTGTGGGACCATTAGAGTGACAAAGAGTGTAATGAGAGGACCCATAAAAATCAGAGAGCACAGGACTTAATGATAAGAAATGAAGTCCTTTTATTTAAATACAATTCTGCATATTACACTTGCACCAGATCCCAAGATAAGCAGTAAAAAACTTTACCGTCACTGAGTGACTTCTGCTATAGTTTAGCTGGAAGGCAGCCAACTGTAGGGCTTAGGGCTCATTCCACCAGACTTACCACTGCCTCAGTGGCTGTTTCCAGGGACATACATATCCAGAAAATCTGCAAGGCTGCCACCAGGAAGTCAGCACACATTTTCATCTCCCATTGCAACATTGACTTTGATTCTCATTGGGATGCTGCATTTGAGACTGCAGTTCTCCAATCTTTGTTCTCCAAAGAGGGATGCACATCTTGCTCCCTCCCCCTGGAGAACTGTTGGAAGTCTGCCTATGTGTGGATAGTGAACTAAATCTGCACCATTAGAAAAATAGGTTACTCACCTGTAACCGTAGTTCAGGGAGTGTTATATAGTACACATCTACATCATTCACCTGTCCTCCCCTGATAAGTGGCACATGGATCCCTGCTTCCAGTATTCAAGATTTGATGTCATGGGGTGGTGCCAGAGAATATACTGCCTGGGTGGTGGGAGGAGCTTAGCTTGAAAACATTCCAATGAATCAGCACTTCCAGTGGAACTGCTATGTGTGGATGTGCACTATATACCACTCCTAAAACTATGGTTACATGTGAGTAACCGATCTTTTACCACTGCTGTTATAGCACACTACACTGTACTGTATATAGGATAATGTACTGGTAACCATATACAACAAAGTGGTTTTTCATCGAGGGGTGAGAGGAAGCTCAAGAGGTATCCATGATTTCAACTCGACCTGAGGTGGAAACATCAACATTGTTGTGTATGGTTGCCCATAAATTATTTTGTTTTACAGTGTTGGATCCAGAATTTTAAAAAGAGTCTTGCAGCAATGATGAAAGGGGACAGAATTAAAGTGGTTGGGGTGTCAGAAGTAGGCAGAATGCTTGCATATCTATCATCTTGTACCAAACATAATAGTTCTGGGTTAGTGGCCATGATAAGGTAAAAGGGCCCTGCTACTGCAAGATTTTCAGTAAAGCAGAATCTGCCACTATATATATTTTAGTACGTGTTTGTTTAAATTCATTCACCTATATAACTCTTCACCTGTGATCAAATAAACAGAAAGCAGAGTACACAGCAGGATAAGATTAAAAACATTTCAGGCTCAAGCCACAGAAAGAATTGTGCCTTCCCTTCGTGCCTTTGATGGTACCATCGTCACTTCGCCTCGCAAGAGAGCATGCTGTTTCCAGGAATACTATCAAACTTTGTATAACCGGCCCCCAGGTCCCTTCAGTCATGGTCTTCTGGATCAGTTTGTAAGGGATATTCAGCTCCTGCAGTTAGGGTAACAGTAGGTCGGGTATTTGCAAGCCCCTCTCACAACACTGGAAATTATGTCTGCCATTGATGCACTCCCATCAGACAAAGCTCCAGGCCCGGATGGTTACTCCATGGACTTTTATAAAACATTTAAATCCCATCTTGTGCTCACCCTACTCTATATCTATAATTATGTATATGAGAATGGGCTATCTGATCTCTCCCTAACTGAGGCTATGACAGTTGTCCTTCCTAAACCCAGCAAGGACCCTCTCCTGGTATCCAATTATTGGCCCATCTCACTGATTAATGTAGATCTTAAAATTTTAACTAAAGTCCTTGCCAACAAAGTCTGGCATGTCCTGATCTGTTCAGAACAGGTTGACTTTGTAAATGGCAGACTCTCTGCAGATCATCTTCGTAAAATCGCTCATCTTATCTCAGCATCTGAGGACTCCAATATCCCCGCTGCACTGGTGTCCCTCGAACACAGAGAAAGCATTCAACAGGGTCTCCTGGGATTACCTCTTCCACTTGTTGCCCAAATATGAATTCCCCTCTCAATGTATCTGTTGGATTAAGATTTTATACTTGCACTCCAAGGCCCGTATATGCTGTAAGGGGGTACTTTCCCTACCCCATCACTCTTCAGCAAGGTATAAGACAAGGTTGCCCACTCTCTCTCTTTTTGTTCAACCTGTACCTTGAACCTCTCATCCGACATATTAATACCTCACCATTCATCTCAGGGATCTCAATCAGGTCCTTCCAATATAAATTATCCATTTACGTGGACGACACACTCCTCCACGTTACGTACCCCTCCAACTTGCTCACAGCAGCCATTGACATAATCGAGGAATTCGGTCTGGTCTCCGATTACAGATTTAACGTCTCCAAAATGGAGGTTATGCCCCTTAATGTCTTCACTATACCAACTGATATTCAGCATCTCAGTTTCACATGGATAAGAGATAAAATCAAGTATTTGAGTATTCATCTATCTCGCTCTGAAATGAAAATGAAACAGTATAACCTGGATAGAGTCCTCACCCACATTATAGTCGATCTACAACACTGGGCTTTACTCCCTCTCGCTGTCTTTGGCATAGAATCAGTCTGGTGAAGATGAATGTTCTTCCCTGCCTTTTATATCCCCTCCAGATGTATAACTATATTCTGCCAAAGGCTTGGGTCTCACAGGCACACAGTTTCATCTCTAATTTAATTTGGCTGGGGAAACCCCCTGGAGAGCATTCTCCAGACTACAATGCACAAAAACCAGAGGAGGCCTTCAATTGCCCAATCTCTTCCTTTACTATCTTTCCATCAATTGTTCTGTGATCCGTCAATGGTTATCCCCACTCACTCTGGCACAGTCGACCATATATGTTCCACTTTGGGTACAAATTGATGATTCGTTTTGTGCCTCACATAACTTGGACCTGGCCTCCCTCATATACACCCCTCTCAAATGCAGTCCCAAATCTCTACGTAAATCCCCAATCATGACAACACTTAGAGCACGTTCCCAGCTGTGCACCATTTTCCAAGTCTCTCTTACACACGATGTCTCACAACCTATATTTTGCAATCCTAATTTCAAGATGGGGGACAACTCCTCAGCCCTTCCTTTTAGTCTACTGCAAAGAAACTTACCGTTAGTGATTTCTTAAACAATTTTAAGTTATTGTCTTTCCAGAAAGCTCAACGTAAATTCGGATTTCCTTCTTCGTTTTGCTTTAAATACATCCAGCTTTCTCATATGCTCCTACACCACTTTGGGTCTGGTTCCTGGTACCAAAACCTGGCTGGCGCTATTCTCCCTGTCATTTTTTCATCTCCCTCTTCTCATATCATCTCCTTTTTTATCACCTTTTCTGGGACTTTCTGGCTGAAAATGAAGGACATCCCCAATATAAATGGGATCAGGTCCTTCCTCCTGCTTTGTCCACCTCCCATTCCTGGAGTCAGATATGGACCAGGTTGTACAAGGACATTAAATGGGACCAATATCGTCTTTTGCAATTTCATATAATACATGATTTATATTATACCCCAGTCAAACTCTACAAAATGGGAAAACTCTCTAATGACACCTGTTCTCATCATGGGGAACAACCAGGTACTCTTCTTCATATTTTATGGGACTGCAGTAAAGCCTCTTCATTTTGGTCAGCCATCAAGGCCAAACTAGATCCATTACTGGGCCTCTCCAATGCTTTCCAGCCTGAAATATGCATACTTGGTGATTATGGGGACTCCTTGATTGACAACCAATGTAAACACATGGCCTTGATTTCCTTGTGTGCTAAAAAAGTGATAGCACAGCACTGGATGAACCAATCGATCCCTACACTAATGGAATGGTCCCATGAGGTATTCTTTGCCTTATAGGCAGAGGGCCAGATATTCAAAACGTAGTGCAGTGTGCAAACCAATAGCCCGGCAATAGTGCAGGACTAGTGTGGAGCTGCGATATTCAAAGGACTGGTTAGCGCGCACTAACCGCAATAGTGCAGGGCAAAACGATAATGTATGCAAGGAGCAAAGTGAGGGGGGATGGCTTGCATACATGCGCTATGGGATATTCAAGTCATTGCTCTGCGCTAGGACACATAGCACGGCATGTAGTGTGGCGTTAGCTACCACCTATAAAAGGCTGGTCTTAACCCAGGGCAAACCACTGAGGGGGAGTGACCACACCAGGAAGTGGAACTAGCTGCAGTGCTGATAGCAGTGATGCTGCCACAGATGGCAACAGTAATGGAGGAGGAGGAGAGGGAGCAAGCCCAACATGGGCCACAACACAGGCCAAGGAAACAGTATGCTGCAAACAGGTGGTACTGGCCCAGAGTCTCCTTCAAGACCCTGCTAGATGAGCACATCACTGGCCAGTACAGGATGAACAGGGGTATGTTGAGGCAGCTATGTGAACTCCTGCATGAGCAGCTGCACCCCCACACCAGATGCAGCCATGCCATGACAGTAGAGGAGAAGGTGACAGCAGCGATATGCTTCCTAGCCACAGGGATGTTCCAATGACCAACAAGGGACACCATCAGAGTATCGCAGTCTGCCACCTCAAGCCTCCTGACTCAGTTTCCTTGGAGCTTTCCTGCCACACGCTGGGGAGTTCATAGTATTCCCCAGCACGGCAGCAGAGCACAGAGAAACCATGCAGCAATTCCATTGAGTTGCATACCTACCAGCGGTACTTGGTGCCACTGACTGCACCTATGTCCCCATCTGTGCAACACCTGGTGATGGCAGTGAGGTGAATGTCAACAGGAAGGGGTACCATTCCATCAATTGCCAGGTGGTGTGCGGTGTGACTAGGCACATCAGCAATGTCTATGTGCAGTACCCTGGCAGTGCCCACGATGCCTTCATCTGGCACCAGTCCCAGCTGTGCCAGGCATTTGAGGAGGGCAGGATAACCAGTGGGCACCTAGTCGATGAGTAGCAACAAACAAGACACACACACACACCACAGCAGGGGTGAGGGTAGGCAGGTGAAGTCAAGGAAGGGGCTTGGGAGAGCAACACAGGTGGTGCAAGACAGCAATTGGCAGACAGCAGAACATCACTGACAGGTACACATCTCACAACAGGGCATAGCGCATATCCCCTGTGACCCTGGCTGCTGACACCAGTACCCCAGCCAGCCACAGTGGCTGAAGAGATGTACAATGAGGCACATGCAGCCACCAGAAACATCATAGAGAGGGTGTTTGGCATACTGAAGATGCTCTTCCAATACCTAGACACATCAGGCGGTGCCTTACAGTATAGGCCTCAGAAGGTATGCCGTATCTTTCTAGCCTGTTGTATGCTGCACAACATGGCAAGGACCCATGGGATACAGGCACCTGAACCTGAGGGACAGGCCAACAGTGACCCAGAGCCAGTGGTCAGGGGGATAGTGGAGCAACTCGAGAGGAGGGATCCTCGCATGGAGCACAGGGTTGCCATCATCAGGACACTGTCACAGGCCACAGGGTGAGTACAGACAGCATGGCAACAAGACACAGTACAATGGTAAACAGTTTAATATGTACAGACAACCACAACAGTTCTGACAATAAACAAGGCATGTGCACAGCACAGTGGCACTGAATGCATGCTTGAGGGCAGTGTAATGGGTGGGTTGTGCAGGACACACATGTGATGAGGACACACAGCCATGGTACAGTGATGTGGATGTTGCTTGATGTGTGGCGGCAGTGTGGTAAGGCACACCATGGCCGTGATGTGAGACTGTGCAAGTGAAGGGGTGTGTGGGTGTGTGTGTGTGTGTGTGTGTGTTTGTGTGTGTGTGTGAGTGCAAGTGTATGCAGGTTTGTGGGAGTGCTAGTGTGCACATGTGAGTGTCAACTGAGCACATGTGCATAGCCGCCGTGCCTATCTCAGGCGACTACCAACATGCACACAGCGCACACCACGCATGTGGGACACAGAGCCACGGGTGCTCTGAGCTGAGGACACAGTAGGGGAGGACCACAGTGAGGCTGGGAGGGCAGACCGCCTATGTCCCCACCGACCAGTGGAGCTGGACAGAGTGTCCAGATGCCCACGGTGGCACTGGGTGCCTGCCGATGTGCATGATGCAGTGATGCTCATGCCAATGTTAGTCCTGCGGCTGCGAGTGGCCCACCTGTGGGCCCCTGTGCCATGGGTGCACAGATCCCCTTGCACAGCCTGCTGCCCACCATGCGCCCCGTGCAGCAGTGTGGTGAGGTCGACCACCACGGCCATGAGCCCAGCAATGCTGCAGTCCAGTGAGGCAACCATGTGGCCCAACCTGTCCTCAGTCCGCTGTTCCGCCCATGCAAAACCCAGGAACAGCAGCTCCCGCATCTATGAGAGCTCATGCCTGAGCTCCCAACACAGGCCATGCAGGTCCAGCTGGGCCTCCTGCTGGGATGTGTGTGCAGCCTGGAGCAAAGGATGGGCCCCAGGGGCATCCGGCTCCACGGTCGCGGCACTCTCAATGGCAGCTGGTGCTGGTGCTGGTGCCTGCAGGTCCACAGGGTGGGGACACTGTCACACCAGCAGAATGTCCTGCTGCTGCAGGCCACTGGTGGTGAGCTGTGACCCATGTGAGACCTGCACCCCTACTAGTGAAAGGCACCGCATGTCCAGTGGGGCACACATGGCACCCACATGGCCAACCACCAGCTGCATGGGTACACCCATGCTGGTATGGTAATTCACCCCCCTGGCACCCATGTTGTGGACTGCACCCTGCCCCACCCCTGTGCCCCCCTCCATAGGCAGGATGTAACCCGCCTCTGATGTATCTGACTCCATGTCGCTAGTTACTGTCAGCAGGATCACTTGCCCACCACCGAGATCCTCCACCTGGGCATCTTCCAGGGCTGCACTGAAGTCCAGGCCCCCACCACCTTTGGAGCCCCCCCCATCCTGGCTGGTGTACCCCATGTCCAAATGAGTGCCACACATGGTGCGTGGCCGAGGGTTCACGACCGGCAACTAGTCCAGAGGTCGATGGCAGGTTCTACTCCACCTCTGCCTCCAGTCCCATGGCAGCCATCCCAGCCTGGTCCTGGGACACTGCAGGACTTGCAAACACCACTGTGGAAGAAGAAGGGACAGGGTCACTGACCAGTATGTGCACAGTGTGCCCCACCACCAGCAGTACTTACACACCCTAGGAAATGTACCCCCACAACAGACATGCACACCTCACACAGCAGCCCCACAGTCATAGACCGTGGTCACATGCACACACCCACGCCACAGTGCACATGCCCCGGCCTGTCAGCTGTGGTGGTAGCCTCACCAGGCACTGTTCACATGCAAACCCGCACCATGAGTACAGTGTGCACAGCAGAGCACCCCCATAGTGCACCCCAGGGCCAACACCAGCACCCAGCACCTGTGCAGTGTCACCATGCAGGGTGCATACATGTGGATACAGACCTGTCCTAGGTGGTGTGAGAGGAGTCTCACACCCTCCACCTGGCACACCGGCAAAGTGCGGATGCCACTACAGCCATGAGTGGGTCCTCCTGCCGATGTTGTGTGGATTGCGAGCCACCTCCAGTCCACAGTCTATCACAGAGCTGCTGTGCCTCCTCCTCCTTTGCCTGGTGCAGCTGGTCACTCCAGTACTTGTGCACTGCATCTGTTGACCTGCCAAGGCTGCCAACGGTGTTCACCCTTGCCGTCACCTCATCCCACACCTGGTGCACCACTGTGTCTGTCACCTTGTACTGCCACAGCACCTGCTCCCTCTCCTTTACACCATGCACCATCATCCTCAGCTCATCCTGTGAAAAGTGATGTGCCCATATACATTCAGGTTGTGCTGCAGTATGGGTAAGATGTAGAGGGATATGTGTCATCAGCTGTGGCGGCCTGTGTTGTGTGGTGCACATAGAACAGTATATGCATGCCACCCCCAATGGCCACACTTCCCACCTGGTACACCATGCACCATCATCCTCAGCTCATCCTGTGAAAAGTGATGTGCCCGTATACATTCAGGTCGTGCTGCAGTACCTATGGGTAAGATGTAGAAGGATATGTGTCACCAGCTGTGGCAGGCCTGTGGTGTGTGGCACACATGGAACAGTATGTGCATGCAACCCCCAACGGCCACACTTCCCACCTGGTTGTGGCATGGTGACGGCACAGGTCAGCATGTGCGTGTACAGCATACACAGCCACAGTGTACTATGGTGATCCCTGTGTGCACTGTGTCACTGCATGGCTCACGGCGTACGCCCATACTGACTGCACACACAGGACCCACATGGGCACTGCCAGCACCCATACTAGTCATGTGGTCCCCAGGATGAGGGGTGTCCCAATGGTCACCAACTGGCATTGTACCATGCCCCCAACGGCCCCCTAGGGGACATGTGCACTGCACACAGGGCGTGGACACTACGGATGGTACGCATGCAATAGCAGGCTACCAGGCACAGACCACATGGTGCTGTTGATGTCACAATGGGATCCAAACAGTCCTAACCCTGTGACCCCTGGGCCGTAGCTGTGTACCACCATCAGAGGATCTGGGACTTTCCATGTCCCACATCCAGGGTGACAAATGAGGGTCCATGGGTCCCATGTCAGTGAGCCACTGTTGAGGGGCATACCTGCAGGCCATGGTGGGCCCCCCTCACTCCATGACTGACACCCACAGTGTGCAGGTGGTGCCCGCATGGCACTGGCTGATGCAGGTCCATGGGCCCGGCACACAGACCAGTCGGCTGGACAGCCAGCCCAATAGCATTGTGCACCATTACGCAGCACCGAGATGGCCTGTGGTCCTGCAAGTTCAGTTGCAGACTGCTGGTGTGCAATGTGTATGCCCCAGCCCTGTGATGCACCAGTGCCCTTCCACCAGGCCTCCAGCTGCTATACAGACCTGCCTCTCACTGCTCTGCCTCCTGTGACATGGCTCCATCTGTTGTGTCTGTTCATCTGCAGCTTCTGCTGTGTGCTACAATCCCACAACACCGGTGGAGCACTGCTTGCCCGTTTATAGCCCAGCCGGGCAATCCAGCCTGTTACGCATGCAAATCATCGAATAATGATATGCTAATCACAGTGTTTGCCCCATGCAAAGACAAGTGCCCTCATTTGCATGTGCCGGTTGAACATGGGCCTGAATAGCACTGGGCGATCTACTTAGCGCCGTGCAAACGTTAGCGCAGGGCTATGTGGTGTACAGCACCACGCTGTCCCGGTAGCACAGGGCTATGTGGCATAGCACAACCACCACTCATGCGTGTGTGTCCCCAGTGCCATGCCAGCACCCCAGTTTAGCATGGTGTAGCACTCAGCTAGCCACACATGCATGGCACTGTGGCTCCAGGGTCATGATGGGGTCATGCATGCGTAGCATGCCCACTTCCAGGTAGCGCCACGCTAAGTCATGTGATAGCATGGCACTACTGCACTGATTGCTGGTGGGACCAGGGTGTGGAACAGGCTGTGCAGTACAACAGGTGTCAGGGTACCAGTGGTGCTTGGGCAATGCCAGGGAGAAGGAGGCAACATGCTGTGGTGCACAGAAACAAACGCTGAGGAGAGGTGGAGATTGCCAACCTGGTGCAGCTAGTGCAGCAGAGGCACAGACGGCTCTTTGGGGAGGTCAGGAAGGGTGACCTCCCACACCAGCAGGTGTGGGCCTCCATTGTCCAGAGGCTCAGTGACTGCACGGGCATTGCCCATGATGCCAAGAAGTGTCGGCATCATTACACTGACATTTGCCGTAGACAGCGGCACCAGTTGGAGCGCTTCAAGCACATGATGCATTAGGGCACTGTGCTGGTACCACGTTGTTCACCACTGTCATGTGCCTCTCAGACTGCAAGTGTGTGCGTGTGACTGTGTGTGTGTGTGTGTGTGTGTGTGTGTGTGTGTGTGCGCAGTTGTGATACTATGCATGGTGTTAGGCTGCATGTGGCGCAGGTCGGGCCATGCATGTTGGCCAACTAGGGGGGCATTACTGTACAGGGTGTGGGGTGGCACACATGGTGGTAGCATGGTGCATGCTGTATCCATGGGGGTAACACCAGTGTGGGTGGTGGTTCAGGACATTGTTGTTGGTGGGACCTGATACAGTACTGTCCTGCAGCCTACCACACTGATGCAGGGCTGCTGTCCCTAGGCCACTGACAGCCCACGCAGCCATGTGCGCCTGCGTCTGGCACTGTTGCACCACTGCGCCACCACGCCTACATGTTCTGTGTGCCTTACACATGCTCTGTGGGCCTTTCTGCCCTCTGTGTGGGTGCCCCCTGTGTTCAGCCACTGTCCTTGGCTTCCCTGTGTGTGCAGTGTTGTGGGGGTTAGATGTGCATCTTGCTGTGCTGCTCGCAGTACATGCTGCATGTTGCACTAATGCTGCTGTTTTCTCTGTCCACTGTAGAGTGGATTGTGCAGCTCAGGATGTCAGGAGAGGGCCGAGGGGTGTCCCAGGACAGCCAGAAGACCAACCTGAGGGTGCCAGCCATGCCACAGCGGGCACAGGAGAGCAGACCTGAGGCCAGGGGCCTGTTGTGCGGGTACATGTCTTGTTACCTTGAGGTGTCTCTCTGTGATGTGTGGTTCCTTCTGTGGTCTGCCATTGACTGTGCTGGTGGCACTGCAGCCACAAGCATCGGGCCAGTGGTGTCACAGCACCATGCTGGGTTGTGCATCTGTGTTGCACACTGCTGCCGGAGTCTAGCTGTCAGGCCGCTGTGTCCTGTGGTAGGGGGCACTGTGAGCCAGTATCAGCATGCATGGCTGCGAGGGTGCCGGATGGTGGTAGTGGCTGTGGTGGCGGAGGATCGGTAGGGCACACATGCTGTCATTTGCCATGCTCACAGCTGCAGTGAGGTGTGCTCCAGCCCTCCCGTCCCCCACGGTTCCTACGCCCATGTGTGGCTGGCAGTGTCTTGCTGTCCACAGGCTTCTCTGGCCATGGTTGGCTGTTCACTGACCGCGTGCATGTTGTGGCTGCAGGGCACCATGCACTGTGCCTTCCATGGGCCATGTTTGGTGGCATGTGTTGGCCCACCTCTGCCACCGTCTGTACTCTGTGTGCCTGCTTATGCTCTGTGTCTGTTCAGTCCTGGTGTGGGTCAGTCATTGGCAGGCCACCGTGACTGCGTTGTGCTGTTCTGGCACCCCTTAGGGTTGTTGTTGTGCTATGCTTTCTGGTACATTGCTATCTGACTATGGGCAACCTGTCCCAACGTCTGGTCTTCCATGTGCGTGTTGCTGTATGGCCCACACCCACCGCCATCCTGGGGTCCACCTGTGTGTCTGCACTGTCTCACTGTGTGCAGTGCTGGGATGGGTGGTGTCACCTGTGCCATGGTACTGTCGGGGCCTGATGCCAACACGTCTGTTGGGTATTAGGCTGGTGCCTGTGTCTACCAGGCCTGCTGTGTAGGCACCTTCTGGGTGGGCCTACTATTGCATTCCTCAGCACCACTTGGGCATGGCTGTCACTAGATGCTCTCCATCCCTGTATGGCCACCTGTGGCTGCAGTGTGCCCCCTGGCCAGTTTCCCATCCTCACGGTCTCCCCCTTCCTCTTGTAGGTCCACTCCATTCGTCATTGTGGGCAACCAGACCAGAGGAGTCGGAGGGAATGGAGGACCTTCTGCGATGCCTTGTCCGGCAGCAGAGGACGTTGATTGAGCAGCAGGCTGTCCTTATTTCAGAGACCAGGAGGGTGGTTGCTGTCCTGGAGGCACATCTGCCAGATCAGTCCAGCATTCAGCCATAATTGACTTCCCTTTTCTGTTGGCTATCCCCCCTATCTGGACTGATGTTCATCCTTACCCTCTGTTATGCTCCCCCTGTTTGTGTCCATGTTCCCTCCCCCCCCATTTCCCTTCTCATCCTGTATATATTGTAAATATGTTAATATGTTTCTCATGCCACTGTTTCTGTTGTTATAATTCCACTGTTGTATTCATTTGCATGACGATCTTCATTGTGGTTGTGTTCAGTGTTGGGAGAGGGGGTTTGCATTTCAGTTTGTTGTTTTGACTTTAAGATATTTGTGGTGGTTCACCCAGTTGATGCTGTGGTACTGTTCAGTTTTCATTTTGTTTTTGTTTGTTGTTTTATGTTCTTCATTTACCTTTTGCAATTTTGTGTGTACTGTTTTGCTTTACTATTTCTGTTGCTTTGCCATACCTTTGTTTATTATTACATTCCAGTTTATACATTTCACTGTGTCCAGTGTCATTCTTGGATGCTGGGGTTTTCCCCTCGTATGTACTGTTCCTACACATGGGTCCTGGTTGTTGCTTGCCATTTACATGCATGTGTGTCATTTACAGGGTTCTGCACTGCAATCTGCACCTGGGACCTTCTTCCAGGCTGTATTCCCTTGCTTTGTCCCAGGGTCAGGATGCCTCACCTCTGCTCTGCTCTGTATTCCACTGGGTGTTTGCACTGCCTGCCTGGTGCTATATTCAGTGCTGTCTTATTTGCTATATTTCGTGCTGTTTTTTTTTTTTTCCCGGGGAAATGTTTGCCCTGCACTCCTGGCCCTGTTTGCCCGGATTCCTTTGCTTGCTATATTCAGCTGGCTTTGCACTGGGCTAATCCTTTTGACTATAGTTTGCTTTCTGCTCTGGGATACGTTTGCCCACCGGGCAGTGTTACCTTTGCCCAGAGGCAAGGTTTTGAATATCTGGGCCAGAGAATCTTTGGGCCAGTCTCTCAAAGAAGTCTAGTTATTAATCAGAAGATATGGGTCCCCCTATACACACTGCTTTCTCTCTAAGTCTGCGATAGTGCTGTTCGCTCAGTAACTAATGGGAGATACTTTGTTAGTACTGTGTAAATTTTCATTTGTGGTGCATCGAGGGTGGGGGAAAGGAGGCGGGAGGTTATTTTGTGTATACCTCCTTATTGTTTACTACTGGGGTATACTGTATTATCAAAATATTAAGAAAAAAATGTACTTTGTTCTGTATCTCTTTACACAGGAATTGCTTCTTTTGTATTGTCATCTACGCTTTGGGCATAATGTTATACTTGAATAAAGCATATTAAATTTGAAAAAAAAGATTAAAAACATTTAATATGATTTTAGTAACAGCCACATGTGATGCAAATATTTTTAGTAGTCCATCTTTTACCAAAGTTCACTTGGGGTGTTTTCAGTCTTACTGTTGTCTTTGATACAAGGAATACGCAATGTAAGTAAGCACAGAGAGAATTTAAATAGATGTGGGATTCTATGCTGCTTTATCACAATAGTAACATCACTCCTGTGGTACCATGGCAACCTGATATCACTGCTTTGATACCTTGGTACAACAGCATCTGGAAGTGTAAGGACTTCCACACACAATAACAGTGAACCACATGCTATGACAGTTCTCCATTTCTTTGCCAATTGCAAGTTCTCTTTAAAGACAACAGTGCCCTCTTGTGGAGAACATTTTTTCAATTCCAAGTGCATGCAATGTGTTGGAAAATCTGCAAACCCTTAACATGTGCAGCTGTGTCATTGTTGGCATCATTTCACATCATTTGCTTTGAGGCTGTGTTTGTAGGATTTTGGATGCAGATGCTGAGACACTACATTTGTATTTGTTTACCAGTAAAAAAACTCCACCGAGCAAAGTTCATTTACAAGTAGGCCCTGGTTAGGACATGTAATATTACAGTAGGTAAGAAAGTGAACAACATAGTGTGGGGATAGATAAAAACAGATAATGCATTTCTGGAAAACATGATGACTTGTAAGATCCAAGTCTAACTCTAGAAAACAAACTTAAGGATGAATCGGGGCTTACAGAAAATTTAGTACAAGCGCAGTTGTAACTGTGTAGCAGGACACAATTACAGAGTTTTTTTAATAGCATTCACAAAACCTTAAAATAGTAAGGGCTAACAAGCAAACTCAGTTTAAGCATTTCTTGCAAGTTTTTCCAAAGAGCAGGGGCAACCCAGCTAATGGGCATTTTTCCAGATTGCGAGCTGTGCCTTGGGACATTAAGCAGAATAATGCTTAATGTTTTTGTTTGTTTGTTTTTTATTAGATTGCACAGTCCAGTGGTTCTTTGCAGGAGATTTGATATACATTGTGGCAATGAGTTCTGAAGGGCCTTGTAGTACCATGTATGTAGGTTTCTGAGCCTTCTGATTGAAAGTGAAGCCCAACAAACTGCTGTGTAGAGGAAACAATGGTGTGATCTAGCAGGCAGACCAGAGGTAAAGCAGAGTGTCCCATGGTAGAGCACATCTAATTTGGATGGATGTGAAACTAAAGTGCATAGGATATTGCCATGGTCTAGCAAGGGAAGGAACGTCACCTGTATGAACTTTTTTTTTTGCCTCAGTGTTAAAACAGAATGTATTCCTACAACAGAAATCAAACCTCTGGTGCAGCTTCTTACAAAGACTGTCAACATGCATACTAAAGGACAGTTTGCTATCCAATCACAGACCTAGATATTTGAAAGACTCTACAGTTTCCAGTTTGCCACTCAATAGAATGGTGATGCCCAGAGAACAAAAGGATATATACTGTTTGGGAGATAATACCACAAAGTGAAGCTCGTCAGGATTAAACCCACTTCTACAGCATTCTGCAGTATGTTGCAGCAGAGTTACTACAGTAAACAATGTAATTTCAATGGCAAAGAATCCCTTTTGTCATGCAGGAAACTGTGGCACTGCCAGGATGAAATGAATGTCACAGTGTCCTGCATGACAAAAGGGACTATTTGCCATTGAAATGACATTGTTTGCCACAGTAACTCTGCTGCAGAATGTTACAAAATGCTGCAGAATTGGGTTTAATCCTGGCGAGCTTCACTGTTCTTGGTTTTTTGTAACACTTGCTTTGAGACACACAGATTGCTCTGGAACTGATCAAGCACACTTTGTAGGTTATCCAGTGCCATAGCCGGGGTGGGACTACTAGCATACAGAATAGTGTCAGCTGCATAAAGGTGCAGCTTAGCATCTACAGTGTTTGACCACAGATCATTGGAGTAAATTATAAATAAAAGTGGTCCTAGAATGGATCCTTGCTGCACTCCTTTGCAGATGCAGACTCAAGAGGATGACAAGCCTTCCAGCTTTAGCTGCTGTTGTCACCCAGAAAGGTACTCCCTAAACCAGGACACTGCAGCTGGAATGACCCAGTATTCATAGGTTTATTCAACAGGATATAACAGTCAACAGTATTGAAGGCCTTGCTAAGGTCTAGAAAGACTACTGTATTGGTGAGTTTATGATCCAGAGCTGTTAGCCAGTCATTGGTAACATAACTAGAGCAGTTGACATAATGTGCTGAGCTCAAAAGCCTGATTCAGTTGGGTTAATATCAAGATACTCTTGATGCTGCTCATTCATCAGTTTTTTGGGAAGGCTGAAGCCTGAGGTTCAATGGGGGGAGAATAGCTCCTCCCACATCCCCTACTTAAATCCCAGCACTTCCGCCGCTCACCTTCGAGCATTTTGAAATCATCATGGACCCTGTGGCTGTGTGGCTGGTACAGCTTCACTCTGTCCTGTTGTTTTCCCCTTTCCCCCTCCCAATCCGTTTAATCTCCCTCCTTCCTTGCTGCTCCCTCCCATGCCTCCATTTCTCCCGCTGCATCTCTCCCCCTCTCCACCACCCCATTCATTGCTTCCTTTCTTGTCTGCCCTTCCCTTGCTCCTTACTCCTTCTGTGTGTCCCTGTACCTCCTTCGATCACTTTTTCTGGCATCTTTCTGTCCTCTCATTCATACTAACGTACTAACATACTATTTGCCAGCAGATTAGGTCTTACAGTCTATCGAGTCTGCTCGAACCTCAGATCCCTAGTTGGGTGCCGAGGCCCTCCCCCCTTGTGTTCCAGAAACCCTATCATCCATCCCACCCCTGGGACAGGCCATCATCTGATACATCCACTTTCTGTGTCTGTCCCACCCTCTCTTGAAGCTCTCCACTGTGGATCTCTGAACCAGCTCACCAGACAGTGCATTCCAAGGGTCCACCACCCTCTCAGTGAAAAACCTCCTCCTCTTTCCCCACACCCTTCCACCTTCCAACTTCAAACCATGCCTCTGGTGATACCGCCTGCTTTAGTCTAAAGATCCTCTATGTTTACCCTATTTATTCCCTTGAGGTACTTGAAGACCTCAATCATGTCCCCCCTGTCTCTCCTCTCCTCCAATGAAAACAGGCAGTGCTCCTCAAGTCTGTCCTCATACGTCAAATCCCCTAGTCCTCATATCATCTTAGTTTCCCTCCTCTGTACCCTCTCCAGGGCTGTATGTCCCTCTTCAATGTGGTCTCCAGTACTGTACACAGTACTCAAGGTGTGGTCTAACCAGTCCATTGTACAGCGGCAGAATCACTTCCTTGCTCCTAGAGGTGATCCCCCTTACGATGAATCCCAACATCCTGCTTGCCTTGCTAGCCGCTCTCCTGCACTGCTCAGAGTTATTCATACATGCATCCACCATGACCCCTAGGTATTTTTCCCCTATTGAGGCCTCCAGCACCTCCCCTCCCAGGGTGTACCTGTGTTTAGGGTTTCCCCATCCAAGGTGTAACACCTTGCACTTGGTGATATTGAAATTTAATTTCCATGTGTGAGCCCAGCTTTCCAGGGTGTCCAGGTCCCCTTGCAGGGCCAGCCTCCCCTCTTCTCCCTCAACTATTGCTCCCATCTCGAAGTCATCAGCGAAGAGACTCATTTCACACCCTATACCATCCCTGATGTCTGATATGTATGCATTAAACAGGATCATACCCAGGACTGAGCCCTGCGGAACCCCACTACCAACCTCTCTAGGGTTAGAAAGCTCCCCACCGACCAGTACTCTCTGGGTGCGTCCAGCTATCGAGTTTTCAATCCATCTGACCATCAAAGGGCCTACTCCCAACCCCATCAGTTTCTCCACCAGACCATTGTGGGTGACAGAGTCAAACGCCTTGCTGAAGTCCAAGGATAATACATCCACAGGCTTTCCCCTGTCCAGTTCTGATGTTACCCATTCGTAGAACTCCACAAGATTGGTTTGACATGATCTACCTTTCACAAACCCATGTTGCCGACTATCTAGACCTCCCACCTCCTCCAAGTATGCCCCCAATCGTTCCTTTAGTATACTCTCCATTAATTTTCCCACCACTGAGGTCAAACTGATTGGTCTATAGCTACCTGGTACTTTCCTCAACCCCCCCTTTATGGATTGGCACCACATGTGCCTCTCGCCAATCCCTAGGTATCCTCCCTGTCTCAAGTGACCTGTTGAAGAGCTCCACCAGGGGTGCAGCCAGTATGTCCGCCAATTCCCATAGTACTCTCGGATGAATGCCATCCAGCCCAGGAGATTTGTCTTGAGGGCTAACCACACCCTTTTGGCAGAGATAGCAACATCCGTCCTCTCCACCTTACTGGCCATTTTATCCTTATCCTGATGTGATACCCCTGGGGTACCTCTCCCTCCCTCTTGCTCCATTTCTGTTGCTCCCCTGATCCCACTCACTGCTGCTTCTATCCCCATCGTGCCTTGCTTTGTAGATATCCCATCCCCCTCCATAGTGAACACAGAGGCAAAGTGCTCATTAAATACCTCTGCCTGGTCCCTCACCTCTTCCACCCACCCTCCTTCTGATCTCAATCTGCTGAGATGGCTCTTAGTTTTTCTCCACTCCCCAATGTACCAGAAGAACCCCTTTTCCCCTCCATGTATCCCCTGTGCCAGCCGCTGCTCTTTACTGGACTTTGCCCCTCACCATCTGGGTGACTTTTCTAGATGCAAGATGGTACATTTCCTTATCCCTATCCCTCTTGTTGTTTTATATTTTTGTAGGCTGCTTTCTTTCTCTGACCGCTACCTGAACCTCACTGGACCACCAGCATGGTTTATGTGACCTGCTCCTCACGTTCACCTTAGCCGGGTCCTGACTGCCTCATGAAGTCCCGTTTATGACCTCCCATCTCCTTTCCACATTTGTCATTGATGTAATCCCCATCAAGTGATCCTTGAGAATATTTCCCATGCCCACAAAGTCTGCCCCCCTGAAGTCCACTGCCAGTGTCCTAGATCTTCCCCCCCCCCATGCTTATTTGAAACCAGACAGTATTGTGGTTGCTCCCAGTCAGAGGATCCTCTACAACCAGGTCCCTTACCAGATCCCCATCTGCCAGAACCACGTCCAGGGCATGCACCTCCCTTGTGGGCTCCATCACATGCTGTGTTAAGAACACATCCTGGAAGCCATCCAGCGGCCTCTGCTCCTTGGCCACCTTAGAGGACATGGTTCCCCAGTTTGTACCTGGCATATTAAGGTCCCCATCAATACCACTCCTTCCCCTTTTGGTCCACACTGGGCAATGATGTTGTCCAGCAAACCATCCTCAGAACATCACCATCCCGGGGCCTATACTACACCCAGCTTGACCTTATCTCCTGCTGGAGATCGTGGGTGACCATAAGGCCTCCACGTTTCCCTCTGCCTCTTCTACCCTAGCAATTTCTATATCATCTCTAATGAACATAGCCACTCCACCCCTCTGCCCTCCTTTCTATCCTTCCTAAGCATAGTGTATCCTGCCGTTTAGGTCCCAGTCATGGTTTTGTTGGCCCATGTCTCTGTGACCGCCGCCACATCCACCCATGAACACTGGCCTGGAACTCTGGCAATTTGTTTCCCCAGCTCTGGCATTTATTAACACCAGCCCCACCCCTTATCCCTGATCCGCTTTGTCGAACCCACCCAGGTTCCTTATATTTCATCCTCCTCTGCTCCTCCTGAAACCTCCACCCAGTCTGTTTCCTCCCCTTGGGTTTAGCTACTTCCTCATCTGGGAGAGGCTTCTGGTCAGCCCCTCCCTTATCCCTTCCCCCCCTCACAAGTTTAAACCCCATCTTTCTTGAATGTAGCCAGCCATCCCCTGTTTAAGGACTTCCTTCCCTAATGGGGCAAGATGAAGCCTGTCTTTGGCATACAGCCCTTTATCCTCCCAAACTCCTTTCAAGTTCCCTAACACCCCCAACCCACTCTCTTCACCCCACTTCCTGAGCCAGTCATTAACCTCTGTGATCTTCATTTTTTTCTCCACTGAGGCCTTTGGTACTGGCAATATCTCTGAAAAGGAAATGTTGCATCCATTATCCCAACAGACTCTGGCAAGTTCTTGGAACCTTGCTTGGATTTCCAAAATGCTATTTCCCTCTAGATCGTTAGTTCCCAAATGCACCAAGAAATCCGGTTTCCCACCACAATCCCTAACCAGTTCATACACCATGAACTTTGCTCTGTGCTCTGTCAGCCCAGAGATACTCACTACCTTCACCTGGCTATGGCATCCACCCCACTGTCCCTCCCACTAGATACCCCTAATCATCGAGTCTCCCAGTAACAGAACCTTAACACCGCCATCATCCTTATGGTTACCTCCACTATGCCCTCTCAGCCCCCCATCCCCCCCTTTATTCATGATCTCAATTCCATGGGAGTCTTCCTGCCTTATTAGAGACCCCCTTGTCACCCTCCTCTTTCTGTCTCCCTTATTTTGCCCACTTAACTCAGACCCCCCCCAAGAATAGGTGTCCCTTTCAACCCTCTCTTATCCGAACCATTTATGTGGGCCCTGATGGTTTCCCCTTCCCCCACACCGCCATCCTCCCCCCTTGTAATAGTACCCCTACCTCCACAGGCTCTCTGTGGGTCCCCTTTACCTAGGGCCCCATCCTTGGTACAGACCCCCCTGCTGAAGGGGGGCCCCTCCCCCACCTCCTTGTTTCTCGGTTTCTCTCCAGTCATGCTCTCCTCCCTCATGTCTGCAATATGTTGCATCTCCTCCATCAGCTTAACATTTATGTTTCCCCTGCTCCCTCTGGGACTATTTCTATCCTTTCCATTGCCAGTCTGTGATGCCATATGAGTATCAGACTCCCTTCCCCCGGCCTCTGTATCAGTTTCCTCATTTCCACTAACCCCTTCCTCCCCCTCTAGGTTGCTTAGTAGCTCAAATTTATTGTGACACTCTATGCCAGCCTCCATCAAGTAACCCGAGTTTCCCCTGACTGCACCTCTAAACTGCCCCTCTTCCTCCCCACTTGCTCTGTTCTCCTTAGGAGCTCCCTTCCCACAGTCTGCTGTTTTAGGCTTCCCCACAACAGCCCCTCCCTTCTCAATGTCTGCTCTACTAGGCTTCCACACAACAGCCCCTCCTGACTCTTCCCCTGCCACTGTGTTTGTATTCGGAATGTTCACCCTGTACGCTTTCCCCTTAGCGTCAATATCCTTATCTAAGGATCCTCTGTCCCTAATATCCCCCCTCCTGCTTGCTGTAACATAACGTCCTGTAATTTCAGAGCATTGCCCCAGCCTTCCCTCAGCCCCACCCTTCTGCTGCCCATATCCATACCCCTTATCCTTGGACACCCCCCCAACTCCCCCAGCTTACTCCTTAACCAATATACTTCACTCTTGATACAAGATAGCTGTCTACAGAGTGGGCAGCCTCCCTCTCTCCAGGCCCAATTGAGAATTATTGCCATCCCACAGCCTGTGCAGCCTACAACCCTTCCAAAGATGCCTGCCATGGTGGAATATGGCCAACCCTTTGTTTCTGGGCCTCTCCTACTTGCCAGCCACTGCTCCATTCTTCCTCCACCCCACCCAGCTCCACCTCTGTGCTTTGCAGCAGGCTCCTGCTCCAGCTGTTGCCTCCCAAAACAGTTCCTGGACTCTTTCCCTGCTTGCTTCATTTTATTCTCCCAATGGTGCCAACTTCAGACCCAACTGCTTGCTCCTGCTGCTGCTTCCTATGGGGCCGTGATCCAGCTCATTGTCCCCGTGTCCTTGGGGCTCTGTTCCTCGTCTCTCACCTGCCTCTTCCTTTGCTCTGCACCCTGGGCTTGACTCCCTCTGCTGGCAGTGCTTGGAGGCTGCTCTACTGGGTGTCTTTGTGCTGCTTCTTTCCCAGTTCGTATGTTGTCTCCTGCTGACCTGAACTTGGTCATGCAGTGCAGCGTTTTGAGGCATGTTCTTGGATGCCAGATATCCGGGCACTGAACGCGGACTCCCTGGGACTGAGTTTCACTTTTTGGGACTTGAAAATTGTACTTGGTCTGAATGGAACTGGCATTATGTGTTTTACTCTGCTGCGTTCCTGTTTACATAATATTGCTTTTCAGGCACCTTAATTGAATCTGCAACCCCTGTCTCCCCAGACCATCCAGCACATGGTCCTTTTCTGCAGGGCTCCCAGAGCTACAGGGATTCCTGTATTTTACGGGGATTTGCAGCCATCTACAGGGACATTTTTCCCATTGACTATTCGGCATGCTACTGCTGTAATCACTGTGACTTCAATATGGCCTCTATTGTGTATTTCGGTCATTTGCCAGAAATTAAGCTTGCCAGGTGTGAATACTGCTTAAGTCACTGTATTAAGAAATTTTCTGCCAGCAAGATTTGAGCTCAGAATTCTTGTGACAAAAACTCTTCCTCCAGGGATGGATTTCATTAAGTTACTAATCTTGAGAATAGTGCTAAAAAGTAGCCTTAGTCTTAAGCATGTGTCCCCCCCCTCCATACCTGTCCATGCTGGCTAATGTGCAGAATCGTACTGAGGTTACAACTCTTCTCTCTGTACCTGGCCATGAAGATAGTCCCTTCAGTTTCTACTGTTGTAATCCCTCTGCTTTCACTAGCGTTGAATTCATCAGAGTAGGGGAAGCCTGCAGTGTATCTGCACACGCTGTATGTAGTCTGTGAATATTTATTATTTATTGATGTATTTGCTTGACTTTTGTTAATCAGGTAAGTACAATAGACGATTTAATGTCTATTTACAGGTATGACCTGGAAGAGTACAAAAAAGGAGGCATAATACAGTGAACAGTGCAAGGTACAATATAAGTGGAGCAAGTACATATGACAAATAGCAGAAGTATTTAGCCAGATTACAGTGCTGTCAGTCCCTCACCTTTCACCAGTACCAGTCTTGACACAGTGTGGGAAACCTTCGGTGTACCTGCTCATTCTTTAAGTGGCATGTGGATAAACAGAAGACTTTAGACTCCAGTACTGTCAGTCTCTCACCTTTCATCAGCACTGAATTCATCATGGGGGTGGGGAGCCTGCAGTGTACCAACTCACACTGTACCTGGTCAAGGAATAAATGGGGGTTTTAAGATTACAGTACTGTCAGATCATTACCCTTCACCAGCATCAGTTTCATTACACTGTGGGGGAGCCTTCAGTAGCATTGCTTACACTGTACCTGGCCTGTGGATGAACAGATGGCCTCAATCTCCAGTGCCACCACACACTGACTTCACACCAGCACTAAATCAAGCACAGTGTGGGAAAGTCTGCACTGTTCCCGGCACATGGATGAACAGAGGGCTCTAGTCTTCAGTCACAGTTATGTCAGTTTCTGACCTTTACTCCCAAAAGTATTCCAAGTGAACGCATGCAGCAGGAGGGACAGTACATCTCAGGGGCTGGCTATCCCCAAAAGTGAAACAATGTTTCCTACAAAATTGAT
Organism: Neoceratodus forsteri; assembly: GCA_016271365.2. Classification (NCBI taxonomy): domain Eukaryota; kingdom Metazoa; phylum Chordata; order Ceratodontiformes; family Ceratodontidae; genus Neoceratodus; species Neoceratodus forsteri. The sequence goes on from CM057452.1 coordinate 391,138,391, forward strand.
GGGGACACACTCAGGTGGAAGTAACCATAAATTAAGTCTGACCATAAAAATGTTTATAGTTCTTTCTTAAAACTAATTTATGTTGTCAAAGTGCTGTGGTGCATACAATAGTGCAAAAACAAGTGTTACCTTCCTCCTCAGACAATCTGCCTACACCGCATTTGACCTGTGGCAAAAACTGAGGGCTTCAGTCTCTAGAGCCGTCAGTTCCTCATCTTTTGGTACAAAGAAAGTGAGACGAGGTGCAGTCTCAAAATGGCAGTTTTTTTTTATTTTTCACTTTGCTAGCCTCCTCAACATTTCACTGTCTTTCAGCTTATTCATGAGATGGTCTTGGTCAGAAATATGTCCTTTACAGCAAGATTACTTCAGACTTGGATGGAGCCCAGAGGACCCATGAAAATACACAAGAATTAACAGAAGACATCTACTAAATAAGCACAAACAGAGGCATGGTTGTTTGGAGGCAGTGTTGCTGTTACGAAATCCACAGGGCCTTACAGATGACACAAGACAAGTGCCTTTCAATAATCAAATCCTTAAAGGATTGCAAGTATGTAAGAATCAATATTGCAAATTAACATATTCATTCAGGAGTGTCTCATAAATAAGTTGCAAGACAATGAAAAGCTGAGGTGGCCAGCAAAGTGAACCAATAAAAAAAATGCCATTTTGAGGCTGAGTCTCATTGCACTTTCCTTGTGCTTCTGGATTTGTCAAAGAACTAGCAGACTCTGTCAAAAGAGAAAACCTAAGTCTTGTTCCTTAAAGAAACAGGACACACCTGGAAATTACAGCGAGTCCCTCGCCTTTTGCTAACACTAAATCTATCACAGTATGGGGAAGGTGGCTGAACTGTCCCTGCCTTGCTCTGTACCTGAATGGTCAGTTCCTGATAGTTCAAGGGCGCTATTCTTTTAAGGGTTGGTGCGTCAAATTAGGGTTGGCTAAACCCTTTAAAATAAATGGCTGTTCCTAAACATTAATGATGTACTCAGAGGCAGCTCTATGTATCATGTGTAACCTCTGTGCCATTCGGGGGTTACTAGTGAGGATGCCCAGTCGGCATCGCGGGAGGTGCACGCGCATATGCTGCTGAGCTCTGCTCAGGCGCGTGCATGTCTGCTTAAAAAAGTGCTGTTTGGCATGAATCGGGAGTTTTGAGATTGGTGTAGAGTGTGAGGAGGAGCAGGCGCCTACTGGCAGGCCCACATGGGGTGGCCTACAGTCCGTGCTGGAGAGGCCCAGGACCAGGGTGGGGAGATTGCACCCTGGTTCCCACAGTGGAAGAGGGATTCTCCCAAAGTGGAGATGGGGGAACAGCTTGCAGCAGGATGGGGCAGCAATGACTGAGGGATCGTGAAGAGCCTGCTAGGCTCCACCAAGAGGTCGAGAGAGTGGCTCTCATGGAGGGCCCGTTTGAAGACTGAGGTGGCAGTGATGTCTCCGGTGGGGTAGGTGACAAGATATCCCTTTGCCTAACATGTCTACTTAAAGGTACTGTGCTGCTTATGTTTTGGGACTGCTGTGAGGGAAGAGTTGGGCCCCTGTTTCTGAGAAAACCCTGCCTGTGGCTCTTCAATGTGGGTGGCCACTAGTGGAAAGGACTGGAACTGCCTATAATGTGTACATTCATACCCTGCTCCCACCCTTGAGAGGAAAGTGTGCCTGCCTCTAAAGTAATTGTGCCTCCACTCCCACAGGCAGGGTGTCAATAGTAAAGCAAAGTGTTAAGGGAAAGTAATTGTTTCTGGCAGAAATTGGAGCCCATTTGACTCGGAATGGAAGGGGAAAAGTCGTTAGGTCCCAGATTCAAACCCTGAATCCCCCAACTATGTGCCATGGCTGTGTGCCATAGAAAATGTGGAATTGTGCTAGAAATCAATTGAGGATCCTCAGAAATGTTGTTTCTGCTCGAGTCTTTCTTGTGAAAAGAAATTAATGCTGATTGTTGCACTTTAAATCATTTGGAACTGAATCATTTAACAAGATGTGGTGAAAATTGTGTTGCTTTGCTGCTTGCCTAATTAACTATTTTATAGTCTGTCTTTTGAGCCTGCAACCACCTGAGGTGCTGGGAAGGAGAAAGCCAACAGCAACTCAGCACTTAGACAGAGCTTGAACCGTGATTTAGGGGTGTCAATTTAGGCCCAGTTAGTTACTGTTAAAGGGTCCCATGGGGAACAGTATTGGAGCTGGAAATAGTAAAAATAGGGGTGCCAGTTTAGGCCTGGTTGGGTACTACTGAAGGGTCCAATGGAGAACAGAATTGGAGCCAGAAATAGTCAGAATAGGGATGTCCCTGGGAAGTGGGACATTGGCCTGGTGAAACAGCCATTTCTGGGGAGACAGGGTTGAGTAGCCATGCCCCTAGTGGAGCCAGAGAACAGCAGGTAGGTGGATTTGTCCATCTAGTTCTATTTAGTCTGTTCTTATGCAGTTGGCCTGGGGAAGCCTGGATGTGATAACCTGTGGGAGAGTGTGCATTATCCCACGGTGTACAGCAGTCACGGTTAGCCAGGGTGGAGATGGCTTCCTAAGGAAGTGAAGCATTTCTGTGGGGGGAAGTGTAACCCCTATGCCATTCGAGGGTTACTAGTGAGGATCCCCAATCAGCATCGCGGGAGGTGTGCAAGCACGTGTTGATGAGCTCTGCTCAGGCGCAAGCACGTCTGTTTAAAAAGAAGTGCCATTTGGTGTAAATTGGGAGTTTTTAAATTAGTGTAGAGTGCGAGGAAGAGGCAAGAGTGTGTGAGGAGGAGAAACATAGAAATATAGACACAGAACCATAGAAGTTGATGGCAGTTAAGGACCGCAAGGCCCATCTAGTCTGCCCATTTCATTTTCTATTTTATGCATGTGCCATTGGCCTTTACTCTAGCAATGGCCTAGCTATTCATACTCATCTTTATTGTTCCCTTATGCCTATCCCATGCTTGTTTGAAGCCCTGCACTGTATTCATATCTACCACTTCCTGAGGTAAGCTGTTCCTTGCATCCACCACCCTTTCTGTGAAAAAGAACTTCCTCACATTATCCCTGAATCGGCCTCCCTCTAATCTCATGCTCTGTCCTCTTGTCCTGCTGTTTTTCTTATATTGAAACATGTTATACTCTTTCACCTTATTAATGCCCTTAAGCTGTTTGAATGTTTCAATCATATCACCTCTCTCCCTCCTTTGCTCTAGGGTATACATATTGAGCTCCGCTAATCTGTCCTCATATGTTTTCTGATGCAGTCCCTGCACCATTTTGGTTGCCCTTCTCTGGACTGCCTCCATTTTGTTAATGTCCTTGTGAAGGTGTGGCCTCCAGTACTGCATGCAGTACTGCAGATGGGGTCTAACCAGTGTCTTGTAAAGAGGAGTATTACCTCCCTCTTACGACTTGTGATACCCTACTAATACACCCCAACATCCCCTAGCCTTGCCTACTGCTTTAGAGGTCTGCTTGGATGATTTCAGGTCGTCTGTGATGATGATGCCCAAGTCTCTTTCTTCCCTTGTGACTGCCAGCAACTTCCCTCCCAACCTATAGGTGGCTTCAGGGTTTCTCTTCCCTATGTGCATGATCTTACACTTCTTTGCATTAAACCCCAGTTGCCACTCTTCCGACTATTTTGCCAGTTTATCCAGATCTCTTCTTATTCTGTCTACCCCACCTGGATCATCTACTCTGTTGCAGATCTTGGTGTCATCTGTAAACAGACAAACCTTACCCTCCAGTCCATCTGCAATGTCACTGATGAAGATATTGAAGAGGACTGGCCCCAGGACTGATCCCTGAGGTACCCCACTTGTGACTTGCATCTCTTCTGACTAAATACCGTTTACCACCACTCTCTGTTTTCTGCCCGTCAAGCAGTTTGCCACCCAGTTGACCAACTTCGACCCACCCTGAGCCTACCCAGCTTGTTAATGAATCTTCTGTGTGGAACAGTAGCGAAAGCTTTGCTGAAGTCAAGGTAGACAACATCAACTGCTCCCTCTTGGTCCACCACTCTGGTTACCCAGTCGAAGAAATCTGAGATTAGTTTGACAGGACCTTCCTATTGTAAACACATGCTGTCTTGGATCCTGTGCTCCTATGGATTCCAGGTGTTGCACTATCCCTTCCTTAAGGAGTGCCTCCATAATCTTGTCCACTACTGAGGTAAGACTGACTGGTCTGTAGTTCCCTGCCTCCGCCCTGCAACCACTCTTGTGGAGCGGGATCACATGAGCCCTTCTCCAGTCTTCTGGGACCTCTTCTGTGCTCAGTTCTGATAATGACTCTGCTAGTTCCACCTTTAGCTCCTTTACTACCGTGGGATGTATGCCATCAGGTCCCATTGCCTTGTCCACCCTGAGCTTATTGAGCTCTTGTAGGACCCTTTCTTATGTGAAGAGACTAGTGCACACCTCCCTCCCCCCCGTGTAAATACTGAGCAGAAGTATCCATTTAGGATAGATGCCTTTCCATGGTCCTCCTCCTTACACTCCCCCTTATCCCCTTTGATCTTAGCAATACCCTCTCCAGACTTTCTCCTTTCACTAATGTATCTATTGAAAGTCTTGTCCCCTTCTTTTACTCTTCGTGCTAGTGTTTCCTCGGTTTGGGCCTTTGCCTGCTTTACTGCCTTCCCTGCTTCCCTTAGGGAAGTTTGGTATGCCTCCCTATCTTCATCCCGCTGCGTTCCCTTATATTTCCTGAAGGCCAGCCTTTTGGCTCTGACCTTTTCTGCTACTGTTTTTGAGAACCACAGTGGTTTCCTTCTTCAGTTGCACTTCATTTTCTCTCTAACAGAATGGGATGTTGCTTCAAGTATTGCATCCTTAATGCTTGCCCACTTTGCCTGTACCCCCTCACCTGTATTTCTTCTTTCCTGGGCTAGCTTAACTCTGTTGGCCATCTTATCAAAGTCAGCTCCTCAGAAGTCCCATATTTTTGCCTTGGAATGGAATGATTTAGTTCTAGTGGCCAAACTGAACCATACCATGTGATGGTCACTGGCCCCCAAGTGACCTTCTACCTGGAGATCTGTGATCCTTTCCCAGTTAGTCAGTACTAGATCTAGGATAGCCCTGTCTCTTGTGGGTTGTTGCACCAGTTGTTAGAGGGCCCCCCCATGCAGGGAATCCATTATGTGTCTAGTTCTGGCAGATGTTCCTGCTGGTATTGACCAATCTGTATCTGGCATGTAGAAGTCTCCCATTATCAGAACCTCCCCTTTAGCTGTCATGTTTGTATACTGTTAGAAGATAATGTGTGTATGTCCTCTCCTGGTCTACAGGCCTGTAGACAACCCCAGATCATATGGCTGTCCCATTTCCTGTTTCCAGGGTGACCCACAGTTCTTCTGGCTTCTTATGTGTATTCTGAATTTCTGTAGCTTTGATATTTTCATTGACAGAGGGCCACCCCACCCCCACCCACCACTTTTCCACATCAGTCTCTTCTGAACAGTACATAGCTGGGTACTGAAGTCTCCCAAACGTGGTTACTGGTGAGCCATGTCTCACTAATGGCTACTATGTCCAGTTTAGCCTCTGTCATTGTTGCCTGTGGGTCTGGGATCTTGTTTCCTAGACTGTGAGCATTTGTGTACATGATTTTCCATCGGCCAGATTTTGGTGAGTTAGTTGTTGAGTGAGGCCTGGCATTTCCCCTGTGCGTCATATGAGGAGCTGGACCTTTTTCCTTACCTGATGATGCAAATGAACTACAAACATGCTGAACTCCTGTTTGACCACTAGCTGAGGGGGGAAGGGTGTTCTTCCCATTTGATGTATCGGGTGCTGCACCCCTTGCCCCATTTGCTAATTTAAATATTCTGCAAATACATCAAACATCTGCCCCAATGCACTAACTCCCTCCTTAGTCAGATGCAGTCCATCAAATTTAAATAATTTTCACTCCCAAAACTGTTTTCAGTTACCTACAAATTTGTGTCCTTTTTCCTGGCACTAGCCCTTGAGCCACATGTTTAGCTCCCCTGTCTCCCCTTCTCTGACCTTCTGTCCATCTGCTCCCCTCTCCCAGACTGGCAGGATCTCAGAGAAGGAGATGCCAGATGAAATGGATGATAGTTTGTCACCCAGCCTGGTCAGGTTTTCCTTGGTCTCCACAACTGACTGACTGGTGAGATCGTTAGTCCCTATGTGTACCAGGACGTCAATGTTTTCTCCTGCTTCCTGTACAATTTTAGCAATATGGTAAGTGTCTCTGCACACTGATGCACCTGGGAGACATCTGACCATTACCCTTGGCTAGAAATAGGCATCAACTCCCTGAATCATGGAGTCTCCTATGATCAGAAGTGTTTTGGATTTTCTTTTTGCTTTTTTTGTTTTGGTTCCTGTTTTGGGTGAGTTTTGTTGTGCTAGCTCCTGTGCTGCAGTATCCTGATCTGCAGTGCCCTCTGCCCCTCTGTTTGATTTCAGAGATAGAGGTATATACCTGTTTGTAATTTTTATATGGTTTGTGGAGGTGATATATTGGAGAGCACCAAGTGATGAGGCACCTGATTTTCCCCTCCTAACCACCTGCCAACCTCCTGGACAAACTACCCTCTGTGGTCGAGGTGCTTCTGTTGGATGTTGGGGAGATGGCGGGTGGTTCTTATAATATATTTCCTCCTGAAGATGTGATTTGAGGCACTCAATCTCTGCCCATGCTGCCTAACGCTGAGCCCTTAGATCTCCATTGGCCCAGCATGTAGGACAGTGTCCTAATTCCTGTATCACTGCCCTTTTGAAAAGTGTCTCACAGTACCTGCAGTTAATAATATCCATTCCAGATCAGTTGCTGGGTTTATAACCTGGTCAGAGTAATTAGGAGGAAAATGAATACAAAAGTCTGATTATGTGTTTTGTTTGTTTTTGTATAACTTGTTATAACAAGTTAAATTACTTGTGCCTCTGTAAATGAGGTCACTGCGTGGATACCCCTCTGATTCACCCTTTCCTGCTTTGATATAGGAAATGTCACGACTGTGCTACCCTATAAAAGGAGTGTACTGTGGGGTGGTTGAGGATGGAGGTGGGTGGCTTGGGGCCTTCCCCTGCTTAAAAAGAAGAACCACAGATGAAAGAAACAAGGAGGTAAGAACAGAAACGATCAACCAACAACAAATGCAGTAGCACTGAAAGCTTATCCTAATGATAGATAAAACTGTAAAACCTGTAAAGCACCACCTGTAATAATTTCACAGAAGATATACCCTGTAAGAAACACTTTGCTACAGAGAAAAATAAAACAGTAACAGAAGAGATACCTTGCAAAAGACAATTTGAATCAGAAGATTACAGCAGTAATTTGAAAGCACAAACCTGTAGGCACACCCTGTAATAATGCAGCAGAAAGTATACCAAGCAACAACAATTTGAATCAGAGAAAAATAAAGTAATAAAATGTTAGCAACAAACAGTAACAATCCCTGTGAGTTCAAAAGAAAATAATAACACACAGTAAATCTGCCTAGCCAAAAGAATCCTTAATCCTTTTCCTTGCTCTGGTAAGGTTCCTTGCTCTGTCCTTACAAGCAACTTAGAAGAAAAGAGCTCAGGTGAAGCTATGTGCCTTTGCCAGCAAACCTAGTCTAGGAGTGGGCACCTACTCGCAGGCCTGCATATGGGTGGCCTACAGTCGGGGCTGGAGTGGCCCGGGACCAGGGTGGGGAGATTGCACCCTGGTTCCCAAAGTGGAAGAGGGATTCCCCCGAAGCAGTAGATGGGGAAACAGCATGCAGCAGGATAGGGCAGCAATGACTGAGGGTTTATGAGGAGCCTGCTAGGCTCCACCAAGAGGTTGAGAGAGTGGCTGTCATGGAGGGCCTGTTTGAAGACTGAGGTGGCAGTGATGTCTCTGGTGGGGTTGGTGACGAGATACCCCTTTGCCTAACATGTCCACTTAAAGGTACTGCGCTGCTTATGTTTTGGGACTGCTGTGAGGGAAGAGTTGGGCCCCTGCTTCTGAGAGAACCCTGCTCATGGATCTTCAGCATGGGTGGCCACTAGTGGAAAGGACTGGAAGTGCCTATAATATGTACCATCATACCCCCCTCCTGCCCTCGAAAGGAAAGTGTACCTACATCTAAAGTAATTGCACCTCTGCTCCCACAGGAGGGGCATCAATGGTAAAGTGAGGTGTTATGGGAAAGAAATTGTTTCTGAGAGAAATCAGAACCCATTGGGCTTGGAATGGAAGGGGAAAAGTCTGTAGGTTGCAGGTTCAAACCCTGAGTCCTCCAAGTATGTGCCATAGAAAATATGGAACTGTGCTAGAAATCAATTGAGGATCCTCAAAAAATGTTGTTTCTGCTGGAGTCTTTCTTGTGAAAAGAAATAAAATGCTGATTGTTGCATTTTAAATTGTTTGGAACTGAATCATATAATAAGCTGGGGTGAAAATCATGTTGCTTTGCTGCTTGCCTAATCAACTATTTTATAGTCTGTCTTTTGAGCCTAAAACCACCTGAGGTACTGGAGAGGAGAAAGCCAACAGCGAATCAACACTTAGACAGAGCTCGAACAGTCACCAGGAGGAACCCAAATCTTCAATTTAAAGGTACTGTATTTGTACTCCCCCCGTTTGTGCTTATAGTCAAGATGGTACCCCTCCCCTTTCCCAGAAACAGATATACCATCCAAAACTCCTAGACAGGGAGGGGAGTGGGGAAGTTTTCCCGAGTCTGCTATCTGTGCTTGGACTGAAGCTGCTGCCTGCTCAAGGGAGAGTGAAAGAAAAAGCATTTATCCTGCTAAAGTGAAGTATTTAAAGTGCCACCTCTGAAAGTTAAGTGGAAGGGAGATTACATGTGAATTAAACACTGCTGTGCCAAAAGTGGTAAACTGACTGCTTGCTGGTAGTAAAACCTGCTGGTAGAAAACATGTCAGTAAAACCTGCTTTTACAAGACTCATTTATTTGCAATTGTAACAAATTCTGTTCAGATCCACCATGGCTGCATAATGAAGTTAGGGAAGTTGTGTGGAATTGTTAAGGAGGTATGTAGAAACAGCACAATGATTTGTAAGTAGTAAGATTTGTTTTAGTTTCCATTCTAAGGAAGGCATACACATTATTAGAAAAATATATGGAGGTGTATATTTTAATGGAAGTGATAGGAAGTAATATAGGTTTACAAAAGAACTCCAGAGCAAATGCTACTGAGGTATGTGTTATCCCGGATGATATTGGCCAGACAGCCAAATTTTAAAGAAAACACAATTGCACATACCCCAATAATGCAAAGCGTCATTGGAAACATATGCAAATCCCCATGATGGTACAGAAGGTGGCAGTACATAGAAACATAGAAACATAGAATTTGACGGCAGATAAGGACTGCTTGGCCCACCCAGTCTGCCCATTTCCCTACCTAATGGATAAGCTGCAGATCCTAGTTAACCAGCAGCCTACTTCTTCCTACCCCCACTCCCTAGAATTGCCTTATGACTGTCCCATGCATGCTTGAATTCCACCACTGTTTTTGACTCCACCACCTTCTCCGGAAGGCCGCTCCACGCATCCACAACCCTCTCTGTGAAAAAATACTTCCTTAAAATCTAAGGAGACCAGGATTAGAACCCTGGTTTCTACTGCCGCCTGGCAGAGCTGCTCAATGCCTCAACCCTCCACACCACATGAAAAAGTAATGGCTGGCAAATGTTCAGCCTTGGGATTCTTTACGCAGTTGTCTTTTTGTTTTTTTTGTTTTTTTAGAGAAACAGGGTTTTTGTCCATGAAGTGATGTAAGTTATATTTAAGCAATGTGATGATGTCAGGAAGTCAGATGTAATGATGGACTGTTGGCAGAGAAAATGTGATAGTAACTGTCAGAGGGGGTCGCTTTTGATAAGGGTAAGGTAGTTATTCTTCTGATAATCGGAAACATTAGGAAAGTATGAGGTCTATGCAGAAGTGGAGTACAAATATGCACAATTTCATGAGTGTGTGCTCAGAGTGCAGGCAAATGTGATATGCAGGTTTGTTTTAGAAATAGGTAAAAATAACGATACGTGCAATTGATAGAAAGATAGATAATTACACAGACATATAGATAGAGAGCAAGAGACTCCGACAGACAAACAGGCAGAATAGGAATGGCAGTGAAGTATTGAAGTGATGCCAATCCCAACCCCACCATTCAGAGGTGGACAGGCATTGGGTGTGCCTTTGGGTTGCTGCCCAGAGCGCTCATGCCATTTCACCTCACCCTACCCAGCAGACACAGACAAGTGTTGAGGTGTGCCTTGGGGCATTCAAGCTTTACACTCACCCCATTCCATAAGGATATACTCTGAAATGGGTACAGTACTGTATAAGAAAATGGAGTGAACTTTGGGGCTGAAGAGTCAAACCTCGATACCTGTCACTGGCTGCAGGGTGGGGATGGGGGTGGAATGGCATGAGCATTATTGTTGACAATCCTAAGACACACCCCTGATGCCTGTCAGTCCCTACAAGGCAGGGTGTTATGGTCAGAAACCCTAATGCCCTGGGCATTGTTATGTGATTTCTTAACCTAGCAACAGCATTTAATGCATTACATTATAAGGACAAGTAAATGTTTTTAATACATTTACAGACAGTTACATAAACTTAATTTTCTTCACAGAATAATTTAAATTGAGTAACAGTGGTAGTACAAAGCAATTACCCAGACAACTTGAAAACTATAACTACTTTATATTGTACATTGACACCCCATAAGGACCTCCTTGAAACTGAGATGCAAATGTCGCACATTTATCAGTTTTCTAACAGGAATATTTTACTATCCTAAATACATTTCTTGCTTCAGTAACTGCTCAGCACATCTATTGCATGACCTAGGGAGGCAGTATAGCACAGTGATTTAAGGCTCTGAGCTACAAATCTGGAGATCTGGGTTTGAATCCCACAGCCCCCACTTGCATACTGGGTGACCTTGAGCAAGTCACTTAACTTCCATGTGCTCCCAGGTTGCCCCTATAAATAAGCTTTCAGCCTAGTGTGCCACTCCTGGTTAAACAATTGAATGAAAAAAAAATATATAAATACATATATAGAGGATAATGGATGGGCAACAGCGAACAACAACACAGTTGTTCCCTTCAAGAGGTTGCCATGACAACCATGTAAGCCTTGAGAGTGAAGCCCGAGAGGTTTACTGTTGTTATACAACCTTGAGATGTGAAGACAGTGTTGTTTACTGATGCCCATCCATTGTCTTGTATAGTGTATGGGCATCAGTAAATCAACAGCAGAACACTTCTTTGGTCCATGCAAAGCAATTTAAATCTTTTTGCATGACCCCCCCAACCCAAGAACAATTCTCACTCATACCCCAGTCCCATGATGTCACAAACCACTTAAAAAAAAAACTAGTTCTGAAGTACTACTGTTGCCCACCGCTAAAGGTAAGCTCACATTGAGGGCAGTAATTGCCATATAGTAGTCTCACACACATAACTGTTACAGCTACGAGAAAGTAGATGCCCCCCCCCCAAAAAAAATCATGTGACTATAAATTCCAATCCGAGTTGCCGTAATACAGGAGACAGGGTTGGGCTATGAATCGTTGTAGCTGGCAGTCCTTCCTGCAGTGCTTTCCAGATCTAAAGTGAGACACAAAAGAGAGACAAAAAGCTGGAAACAAATACCCTCTTGCTAAACAGAATCAGTAAGTGTGTGCGGGGTAGGAGGGTTTCAGGATGGTCAGGGGGACGATGTGCCATATAACTGTTATATTTGACTATAGACTTCAAACTGCAGTCTAGGTGTTCAGTCAGCCCATGCTGCCTAGGAAACAGCTGCGCATGTTCATTCTATTTTGTTGTACCATTGATGTGACGTACCATCGATGGTATAACATCATGACGACACATCAATGGTACAACAGCTTTAAGAAAAGATGGAATTTAACGAATAACAACGTTCTACCATACACTATATATTATTCTTCTTGCTTTATTTTGCTACTACATGCTTTGACTAATACATCCATCCTTAAATACTTTTTATAGCTTATGTGTCTGTGATCTAGGCAGAACTACACTTAAAATCTTACACATAAATAAATCATCAGAATAACATTTATTTCAGTAGTATCTCCTTCCTTTTCAGGTGCCCATGACACTATGTATATGTATTTATATATTTAACTTCAAAGTACTAAACCTATTCAAATACACAAAATACAAGATTTTATTCTCTTCACACATTACTACTAAATTTCAGGTCCCAGAGAGAAAAAAATGTAGGGTTTCCCCTAGCTACTTGTGTGGGTGCTTCAGCTGTGTGCTTGTGGGGGGAAGGGGTATAAAAAGCTTTTAAGAAACTGACACTCTAGTATCCAATATGGGATAGTTTTCTTTGGGTGACATATTTTACTCCTTTGTGGGCTTATACCTTAATTGTCATTCTTGTGTTGCAAGCGCTTGCTCAAGTGCTGTAATTTCAGGATGCAGTTTTACAAGTGCTGTATAAGGATGCAGTTTCAGGCACTCCTTAATTACTTTTTCTTTCATTCTGAACCTTAAGCTCTAATGCCCCAGGCAGCTCTGATAGTCAGTTGTTCCAACATGATAGATCCACCTCATGCCCCCCCACATGAACCTAAAAAAAAAGGTCGGGTGGATCTTTAGGAGCTTCTCAGGTGGCGGTGGGGGTGGATCTTACCAAATAAAAAAAAATAATGCTGTCTCCCACTACTCAGGTTCCAATTCTTGTACCTCCCATTTAAGAAAGAAAATAGTGTCCTGCAGCCATTGACTAATGTAAAAGCATATTTATTTGAGGGCAGAAAGCATTTCTTGGAGGATGGTAAGGTGGAGAAGATTATTTACACCTTCAGACAATTCCACAGACAGAAAACATGACATCAGCCCTTTTATTCATGCAAAACGTCTACAGGCTCCACCCACTGCAGCCGTGAAAAGGGTCTCAGAAATGCTGCAATCTGATTGGCTGTCAGGATTCTGACAGCCTTACCTTAATCCCTGTTACACTGTTATGTACAGCTTGATCACCATGGCACATGAATTCTTCCATCCTTTAGCACTGCTGAATCACTGGAATGACACATTCTGATCCAACATTCTGATTCTGATCCAGCATCCTTAACCCGTTGGTGGAAGAACTATTTTGTTAAAAATCTCCCTCCCAATGAGAAAAACATACAAAAAGTACACTTTTAACACTTTTCTTTTAGAATAATTTTTATAAAAGCAAAAAGGCACTTCCAGGAGTTAGACTTACAGTCAGTTAATCACCCCTTAGGGGCAATATGACACTTGTTGCACCTCTTGCCACATTACATCCCTAGAGGGTGATTAACAGACTGTTAATCTAACTCTTGCTCATGCCCTATTGCTTAATTGCCAGCATGACAAAAGGTGTGCAAAAAAGATTGATGCCCTGTAGGGCTACAGCACTCCACCTCGGTGCATCCACATTAAATAAGACTGTGCAAAAAATGCAAATAAATAACTTTAAAACAGGCTGTGCCTATACAAACATTGCCGCTCACCTCACTGCCAGCTCACCCAGACCTAGCACTTCAATCCATGATCTTCATCAGGGGATGCGGCTGGACATATAGCTCCTCCATTTACAAGTCCAAAGTGATCATTTCCTTTAACCTACCTATTGCCCCATGTGCTACGAAATGTGCAACCATAGGTTATGGTAAAACACCTACTGAGTTTTTCTCTTGGGGTTCAAATGTCCAGGATACATAGATACATAGACACTGTTGGCAGATAAGGGCCTATGGCTCACCCAGTCTGCCCATTTGAGTTTGTAAGATCAGTTTATGTTTTCCTAGAAGTCTGTTGCCCCTTACCCCTGACCTCCAAAATTCCTTTATGACTATCCCATGCATTCTTAAATCCTGTGACTGTTTCAGCCCCCACCACTTCCTCTGGCAGGGTGTTCCACTTGTCCACCACCCGTTCTGTGAAGAAATTCTTCTTCACATTTCCTCTGAGTCGTCCTCCCTCCAACTTCATCCCATGCCCTCTAGTCCTGGAACATCTTTTTTGCTTAAAAATAGTGTATTCCAGCACCCTGTTCCTCCCTGTAAGATACTTGCATGTCTCTATCATATCCCGTCTCTCCCTCCTCTCCTCCAGGGAGTACATGTTCAGTTCCTTCAACCTGTCCTCATAGGACTTGTGATGCAATCCATGCAACATCTTTGTTGCCCTCCTCTGAACCTTCTCTACCCTGTCTATGTCCTTATGTAGGTACGGTCTCCAGAGCTGTACACTGTACTCCAGGAGGGGCCTCACTATGACCTCCCTTTTCCTGCTGGTGATACCCCTGCCTATGCATCCAAGCAACCCATTTGCTTTACCTGCTGCCTTGTCACACTGTTTCCCTACCTTGAAGTCATCAGAGATGATAACCCCAACATCCCTTTCCTGCTTGGTGCAAGCTATATCCTCACCCCCCAACTGATACATTGTGCCAGGGTTTTTGTGCCCCATATGCATTATCTTGCACTTCTTTACATTGAATTTCAACTGCCAAACCCCTGACCATTCTTCAAGTTTCTGTAGGTCCCTTCTCATTCTGTCTACAACCTCTGGTGTGTCTACTCTGTTATAGAACTTTCTGTCATCAGCGAACAGTGAAATTCTGCCTTCTAGGTCCTGCACAATGTCACTGATGAAGATGTTGAATAGGACTGGTCCCAGCACTGATCCCTGTGGTACTCCACTGGTCACTCTTCCCTCTGTGGAGTGACAGCCATTTACCACCACTCTCTGTGTCCTGCCACCCAGCCAGTTACCTACCCACCACACTACTGTCCTGCCCACACCCATATTCCCCAGTTTGTGTAATAGTCTTCTATGTGGCACAGTGTCAAAGGCCTTGCTGAAGTCCAGATAGGCCATGTCCACTGCCCTCCCTGATCCACCTCCCTAGTCACCTAGTCAAAAAATTCAATGAGGTTGGTCTGACATGACCTCCCCCTGGTGAAACCATGCTGCCTTGGGTCCTGTAGTCCACTGACAACCAGATGTTCCACCAATCTCTCCTTCAGTAGTGCTTCCATGATCTTCCCCACTACCAAGGTGAGGTTGACTGGTCTGTAGTTCCCTGCTTCCTCTTTGTTCCCACTTTTGTATAAGGGGACTACATCTGCTGTCCTCCAGTCTTTGGGTACCTCCCCTGTTTCCAGTGATCGGCTAAACAGGATAGCCAGAGGTTCAGCCACCACCTCTCTTAGTTCTTTAAGGACCCTGGGGTGCTCCCCATCTGGCCCCATTGCTTTATCAATTCTTATTACTTCAGTTCCTTCAGGACCCTTTCTCTTGTAAAGGGACTTGTGACCATTTCTGCACCATTCTCACCCCTTGTACTCCCGTCAGACCCATTTCCCTCCTCTTCCTCAGTAAAGACTGAGCAGAAATACCTATTCAATATGTCAGCTTTACTGTTGTCATCCTCCACGCGGCCCCCATCCTCCCCCTTCAGTCTCACTATCCCTCCCTTTACCTTTCTTTTTTCATTTATGTACCTGTAAAAAGTTTTGTCCCCTCTACACACTGATTTTACAATATGTTCTTCTGTCTGAGCTTTGGCTTCCCTTACTGACCTCCCTGCCTCCCTTTGCTTCTCCTGGTACTTCTCCCTATCCCCTTCTCCCTGTGTCTTTTTGTATTGCCTGAATGCAATCTTTTTGGTTTTCACTTTCTTTGCTACCTCTTTGGAAAACCATAATAGTCTCCTCTTCCTTTTCCTCTTGCTAACCTGCTTAATGCATAATTCTGTTGCTCTTGTAATCCCCATTTTAAATACCGCCCACTGTTCCTCAACACCTAATTCCTGCCCCTTTTCCCTTAATGCCTCTTTCAAGTATCTCCCCATTTTCCCAAAGTCTGCCCCCCTAAAATCCAGGATACGTGTTTTTGTGTGGTTTGGTTCTGCTCTTTCTGTGATTTCAAACCACAGTGACTGGTGGTCACTGTTCCCCAGGTGCTCCCCCACTGTTACCCCCATCACACTGTCCCTGTTTGTGAGCACAAGGTCCAGTATTGCCTTCTGCCGAGTTGGTTCCATGACCAGTTGCTTGAGGAAGGCACCCTGAAGGGAGTCCAGGATAAATCTGCTCCTAGTTGATTCTGCTGCTGGGATGCTCCAGTCCACATCTGGAATATTGAAGTCTCCAACCAGTACTACCTCACCCTTGTCTGCCATCCAGCATCAGCTCCCTATCTGTTTCTTCCTCCTGGGCTATTGGTCTATAGATCACACCTGTGCAGATGGCTGGCCCTATTTTCCTTTCCAGCTTAACCCACAGTATCTCTCCCCCATTTTGTTCCTCCTGGATCTCTGTGGCCCTTATGTCATTTTTCACATACAGTGCCACTCCTCCTCCTTTCCTGCCTGCCCTGTCGCTTCTGAATATGTTGTAGCCAGGTATGGCCATCTCCCAGTCATGGTTATCATTACACCAGGTTTCAGTGTTGGCCACAATGTCCAGGTCTGGCTGCACCATGACAGCCTCCAGATCTTCCATCTTGTTGCTAAGGCTCCTGGCATTTGCACACATGGCTTTCCATGATTTGACCTCCCCAGACTGTTTCACTGTTCTACTCCAGCCCCTTCCTTGGTTGTCCTTTATCCCTGGTTCTCCTTGCTGTCTGCCCTTCTGCTGAATTTTTCCCCTTTTCTACCTATCCACCTCTTGGGCGCTAATCTCCATCTTTTGCACACTGCTTTGTGGAGATAGCCACTCCTCTGGTTCACTGGTTCCACTGCTAGCTGTGGGGGGGTGAGCAAGTAGGTACCCTCCTTGCTGGCCTGCTAACCCCCTTTGCCAGTTTAAATGCTTGTCAATGAAGCATTTAAACTTATCATTGAGTGCTTGGATTCCCCTCCAGGATGGATACAGGCCGTCAGGCTTGAACAAACTTCCATCCCTCCAGGTGGGTCCCCAGTCACCAATGAATCCAAACTCTTCCTCACAGCACCAGTTCTTCAACCATGAGTTAAAGTTCCTGGTGCATGCACCCCTATGCTCTCCCTTGCCTCTCGCAGGTAGTACTTCTGAGAAAGTGACACAAGTAGCTACTTGCTTGAGACCCCTTCCCAATTTCCTAAACTCTTCCTGAACTTCCTTTGGCTCCCCATTTGCCAGGTCATTAGTACCTAGGTGGATAATGACATCCAGCTCACCCTCCCATCTTGCCTTCCCAGTGATCCCCAGGATCTTCCTTCCATCCCTCCATGCCATGGCACCTGGTAGGCACCTCACCTCCCTGTCCTCCCCCTCTTGTGTTCCTAGCTGGATTCCTATTATGATGGAGTCCCCCGCCAGGATTCACTTCCTCCTCCTCTGGGGTCCACTGCTTTCCCCACTGAGGTCACCTCCTTGGCTAACCTCCACATCCTTTCCTTCCACTTCTCTGGGTACCTCTGTTTGGTTGTCCCCATTTGACAGTGTGGCATATGAGTTCTGGAGTGGAATAGGATCTGGGAACTGCCTCTGCCTAAATGCTCTAACCCACACTGAGCTCACTGTCATACAAGTGCTCCTCGTTCTTGGCATCCTTTGAGGCAGTTGCATTGGACTGGGTGGTCTCTGGATAGTGGGTGATGGTACTCCTGACCCAGTTTACTTCCACTCTGAGTCTGGCTACCTCATCCCGCAGTCCAGAGAGATGCATGCAGATAGGGCAGCACCTCGGTGTCCAGACGGTCTGCCTGAATATGGCTGCCCCACAGCCACTGCATTGCACCACTCCCCACATTATACTGCAATTATACTGCTATTCCACTACTTGTCTGCTACTGAAGCTCTCTGAGTTCCCTTGTTATTAATTTACTGTCCTAAAAATCCTGCCACTGATCCTCAGATACTTTTCTTTAAAAAAAAAGAAAAGAAACCAATAAATAAATAAATGAGTCAAAACACTTGTCAAGCTGAGGGTGGGCTTCTTCCCCCTTATAACCCTCCTACTCCACACCCCTTACTATCTCCTGTGTTTAGCTTCTGTCAATCAGATTTAACAGGGCATATAATTAAGAGTTGTGGGAAGGGGAAGGAGCAATTAAAGACAGCAAAGAAATACACCACCACTACATTTTAAATTTTCAACAGCCCAAAAACAATTCTAAGTAAAGACAACAAAGAAAGTGCAGTGTCACTAAAAGTCCACAATCTAAGTTTAAAAGAAAAATAGCAATTACCAGTTATTGTAAAGCACTGAATTGAATATGTTTCCTTCCCCTTCTGGCTTCTTCTGAGAAAATAAAACTCACTTGCTACCTCAACTCTGACTAAGCCCCACCTCCAGTTATCATGTAGCTGAGGTCAGAGGCCAGACAATCAACACCCCTCACCCAAACTACAGGGCAAGTCAGACAAGCCAAGACTAAATTTGTACCAATTAAAGACTGCAAAGAAATACACCACCACTACGTTTTAAATTTTCAACAGCCCAAAAACAATTCTAAGTAAAGAGAACAAAGAAAGTACAGCGTCACTAAAAGCCCACAATCTTAGTTTAAAAGAAAAATAGTAATTACCAGTTACTGTAAAGCACTGAATTGAATATGTTTCCTTCCCTTCTGGCTTCTTCTGAGAAAATAAAACTCACTTGCTACCTCAACTCTGACTAAGCCCCACCTTCAGTTATCACGTAGCTGAGGTCAGAGGCCAGACAATTAACACCCCTCACCCAAACTACAGAGCAAGTCAGACAAGCCAATACTAAATTTGCAGCGATTAAAGACAGCAAAGAAATACACCACCACTATGTTTTAAATTTTCAACAGCCCAAAAACAATTCTAAGTAAAGACAACAAAGAAAGTGCAGTATCACTAAAAGCCCACAATCTAAGTTTAAAATGAAAATAGTAATTACCAGTTACTGTAAAGCACTGAATTGAATATGTTTCCTTCCCCTCCTGGCTTCTTCTGAGAAAATAAAACTCACTTGCTACCTCAACTCTGACTAAACCCCACCTCCAGTTATCACATAGCTGAGGGCAGAGCCCAGACAATTAACACCCCTCACCCAAACTGCAGGGCAAGTCAGACAAACCAAGACTAAATTTGCAGCAATTAAGGACAGCAAAGAAATACACCACCACTACGTTTTAAATTTTCAACAGCCCAAAAACAATTCTAAGTAAAGACAACAAAGAAAGTACAGTGTCACTAAAAGCCCACAATCTTAGTTTAAAAGAAAAATAGTAATTACCAGTTACTGTAAAGCATTAAATTGAATATGTTTCTTTCCCCTTCTGGCTTCTTCTGAGAAAATAAAATTCACTTGCTACCTCAACTCTGACTAAGCCCCACCTTCAGTTATCACGTAGCTGAGGTCAGAGGCCAGACAATTAACACCCCTCATCCAAACTACAGGGCAAGTCAGACAAGCCAAGACTAAATTTGCAGCAATTAAAGACAGCAAAGAAATACACCACCACTATGTTTTAAATTTTCAACAGCCCAAAAACAATTCTAAGTAAAGACAACAAAGAAAGTGCAGTATCACTAAAAGCCCACAATCTAAGTTTAAAATGAAAATAGTAATTACCAGTTACTGTAAAGCACTGAATTGAATATGTTTCCTTCCCCTCCTGGCTTCTTCTGAGAAAATAAAACTCACTTGCTACCTCAACTCTGACTAAACCCCACCTCCAGTTATCACGTAACTGAGGTCAGAGCCCAGACAATTAACACCCCTCACCCAAACTGCAGGGCAAATCAGACAAGCCAAGACTAAATTTGCAGCAATTAAGGACAGCAAAGAAATACACCACCACTATGTTTTAAATTTTCAACAGCCCAAAAACAATTCTAAGTAAAGACAACAAAGAAAGTGCAGTGTCACTAAAAGCCCATAATCTTAGTTTAAAAGAAAAATAGTAATTACCAGTTACTGTAAAGCATTAAATTGAATATGTTTCCTTCCCCTTCTGGCTTCTTCTGAGAAAATAAAACTCACTTGCTACCTCAACTCTGACTAAGCCCCACCTTCAGTTATCACGTAGCTGAGGTCAGAGGCCAGACAATTAACACCCCTCACCCAAACTACAGGGCAAGTCAGACAAGCCAAGACTAAATTTGCATCAATTAAAGACAGCAAATAAATACACCACCACTACGTTTTAAATTTTCAACAGCCCAAAAACAATTCTAAGTAAAGACAACAAAGAAAGTGCAGTGTCACTAAAAGTCCACAATCTAAGTTTAAAAGGAAAACAGCAATTACAAGTTACTGTAAAGCACTGATTGAATATGTTTCCTTCCCCTTCAGGCTCCTTCTGAGAAAATAAAACTCACTTGCTACCTCAACTCTGACTAAGCCCCACCTCCAGTTATCACATAGCTGAGATCAGAGGCCAGACAATTTACACCCCTCACCCAAACTACAGGGCAAGTCAGACAAGCCAAGACTAAATTTGCAGCAATTAAAGACAGCAAAGAAATACACCACCACTACGTTTTAAATTTTCAACAGCCCAAAAACTATTCTAAGTAAAGACAACAAAGAAAGTGCAGTGTCACTAAAAGCCCACAATCTAAGTTTAAAAGAAAAAAAGCAACTACCTGTTACTGTAAAGCACTGATTTGAATATGTTTCCTTCCCCTTCTGGCTTCTTCTGAAAAAATAAAACCCACTTGCTACCTCAACTCTGACTAAGCCCCACCTCCAGTTATCACGTAGCTGAGGTCAGAGGCCAGACAATTAACACCCCTCACCCAAACTACAGGGCAAGTCAGACAAGCCAAGACTAAATTTGCATCAATTAAAGACAGCAAAGTAATACACCACCACTACATTTTAAATTTTCAACAGCCCAAAAACAATTCTAAGTAAAGACAACAACGAAACTACAGTGTCACTAAAAGACCACAATCTAAGTTTAAATGAAAAATAGTAATTACCAGTTACTGTAAAGCACTGAATTGAATATGTTTCCTTCCCTTCTGGCTTCTTCTGAGAAAAAAAAATCATCTTGTGACATTAGTGCTCCATGTGAAAATTAATTTACAAAACAATACAAAAAAAATCAAAATGTATAATGCACACTTCTGATCCCATCAAACAAATACTTTAGGTGTTATTACATGAAATGATGGTATTCCACACCACTCTGAAAGATGAAAAGGATTTCAGCTTTACACTGAAATTACAGCACAGGAAATTCATTTTGCCCCTTTAGAATTATGTCTTTATATAAAGTCCAGAGTTTCTTCTGCTGTTTTCTATGATGATCCCTTCTCAAACTCATTCTAACTTGGCATTGCCTACTATTACTCCTCCTCTCTGGTAATATCCACCCTAGTGCTGGCCCAGTTTCCCTGACTCCCCCTCCACTAGTAAAATGGGTGGCCTCAAGATTGCCTCCATTAATTTCTGCAGCCTTCTGCCAAAGCTTGACCCACTACGGGTCTGGGTCTTGCAACATAGCCCTGATGTCCTGGCAGTAGTCAAGACCTGGTTTTCCCCCAAAACTCCTGACTCTGCTGTTGCCCTGGATGGCTACTTACTATTTAGGAATGACAGGTTGAGGAAAAAAGGGGTGGTGCCATCTATCTACGCAACTCACTGCAAGGGCTGGTCCTCCTTCCTATCATAACTAGGCATGATGCTCAGGTTCTGGCCATCAAAATTGCTATTGGGGATGAGGCAAATCTCTCGTTGCCCTCTCAGTCTATATAACCCCCCCAAAATGCTGTGCTAGGTTTCCACATTATCCTTGATTGGGTCTTTAACCTACCAAATGGCTCTGAGGTAATATTACTGGGAGACTTTAACGTAAACTGGCTGGCCCCAGATACAGCTCCACTCAGAGAAACAGTGGCAGCCTTACACTTCTCCCAATTAGTTCCCTCCCCAAACAGAATCAACTATAGAACTGGGTATAGTTCCCTAATAGATCTCGTATTAACCAACCATCCCGAGAGACACTCTCTAGTGTAGTGGTCCTTCTGGACTCACTAAGTGACCACTCTGCAATACTTTGCCACTGGTCAAACCACTCCCCCAAACTCCCTGTTAAACTGATCTACCACCACACTCTCACAAAAGGGATGATAAAACCATTCCAATCATACTTCCTCAACTGTGACTGGTCCCTAATTGACTCAGCTTCCAGCATTGACCTAGCTCTTTCTTATTTTATCACCACCTTTAACAAAGCTTGTGATATTTTTGCACCATACTCCAAAAGGACTATCAAAGGCAACTCCCACCCCTGGATCACCCCGTCCCTTCTCAATTCCATGTCCTTGAGGGACAACCTTTGGCACAAAGCCTGCACTTCAGGCAACCCTGTGGGCTGGCAAAGGTACAAGTCAGCCCATATCTCATGTACCCATGAGATTCACCTAGCCAAAGTCACCCACTTTCTAGAGAGCCTCTCCTCCTGGGGGGATGGAAGAAATTTTGGGACAACTTGAAAGACCTCACCAGTAAGCCCAATACCACCACCTAACCTTGCTAAACATTAATAGCACCACCATACAAGACCACCAACTCATAGCTGACACTTTTAATACCATGTTCACAGACCTTAGTGGAGTCCTCCCACCTGATTTCTTCACTAATACCCCCTTAAATAATGCCACTCTATCTTCTCAGTGTCCTGACAACACTCCCCCTTCCACTTTAGGATAGTCACTCACAAAGAAGTCAAAACTCATCTACAGAGAGTTCTGAGAAAATCCAGACACAGCAGTGACGAGCTGGATCTGAAACTCTTTTACCTGGCACTTGATGCAGTCTTTCTCCCCCTCACCAGGTGGTTTAAATGGTCCCTCTGCCCTGGTCAGCTCCCCCAGCAGTGGAAAGCCACTGTGGCAATCCCTACACAAAAGTGGTGACAGGGCTTCCTGTAATAACTACTGCTCCATATATATACTCCCTCCACTCTCAAAAGTCCTAGAAAGGATCATCTCCAATCAATTATCAGACTATCTCACCAAATACAACCTTCAATGTCACCAGCAGCATGGTTTTAGGAAGGGACATACTGTAGTACCTCCTCTGCCCTCCTTGAATTCTCTGACTTCACCCACAAAGCCCTTGATCATGGTCACCTTGTGGGGCCTGTGTACATAGACCTCTCAAAAGCATTTGACACAGTCAACCACTCCCTCCTAGTCGCTAACCTTCCCACCCTTGGAAGCTCTCATGAAGTCACCACCTGGTTCTCTAGCTAGCTTTAATATATTTCAGTTTTGTTGACCAGGTAAGTGCATTAGACATATTCTGCCTATTTTCAGGGACAACCCAGGGGAGGGGGATACAGATGAATGCCTACTGACCTTGAACCAGATTAAGCTGTTGGTGGTACATTTTTAGTGAATGTTGAGGGAATTTTGCCAGAGCAACTGGGAAATTCCCAATCTCTTTTCAAGAAGTGCCATGGGATCTTTAATGTCCACCTGAACTACCACCAGAACAGGCAGATGGGACCTCAGTTTAAAGTCTCATCCGAAAGATGGCACCTCAGGAATGCAGCACCCCCCTCATGCTGCACTACAGCATCAGTATTAGGATTTAACCCAAGTGCCTGATGTGGGGATAGAACCCACAACCTTCTGATCTCCCGGCCTCAGAGGCGAGTGTGCTACCTGCTGAGCCACTGACACTGCACTGATCTTTGCAGCAGAACACAGCGTGTAAAAATCTGTGATACCCTCTCCACCAGCCACCTCGTCCCCTCAGGAGTCCCACAAGGGTCAATTTTGGGCCCACTTCTCTTCAGTCTCTTCCTTAACTCCCTCCCTCTTATTTGCTCTAGCAACCTGCTTCTTTAGGCAGATGATGCTGTCATCTACTCAAGTCACGCCGATTCCCTTCCACTTGAGGGCGCTCTTCAAAAGTTCTTCTCTGAAGTTGAGTCCTGGTTTCCTGACCATAAACTCATAACTATAAAAAGACCAAGGCTATGGAGTTTGCTAACCCCCATAACAAGCTTAAGGGGATACGCCTCAACATCCTCAATAGCCACCTCCAGCTGCTAGAATAAGTCAGTAGCTTTAAGTATCTGGGAGTTAACCTTGACTCCTCCCTAGCCTTCCATGAGCACACCAACCAGGTCTGCAAAGCAGTGAACACTAGGATTGGGTCACTCTACAGGCATAGACACTGCATGACCTCTGATGCAGTCAGGCTGGCAGTAACAAGCTCTATTCTCTATCATTGATTATGAGCTGGTAATCTATGGATCTGCAATAGAATAAAGATTGCCCTTAAAGCATGTCGCTTTGTTACCAGTGCCCCCAGACTCACTCACACTTATGATTTATATGCGTGAACCAGCTGGCTAAACCTTAAATGTAGAATCCACTACCAGACCTGTCTACTTGCAAACAAAATAACTCTTGGCCTCACTCCATCCTCCTCACTTCCACGAATCACATGTGCCGCTACTTCCAGGAACACAATAAGTTCCTAAAAAAGCCTCTTTCATTGTCCCCCACTGTAGAAAGCTGCAATGCCAGCGGTTGTTCATGTAAAGGGCACCAGCTAGGTTAAACGGCCTGCCTGCTGTAGTCCTGGCCAAATCTAAATTGGGGCCCTTTAAAACAAAGCTGCGGCAGCACCTCATCGATAGCAGTACCTGTGACTGCACTTAATTTTTTTTTCTCTCTCTTTCCCTACGTTTCCTATCCCCTTCCCATCTCCAGCCCTATACACCCTGATGCCAATGTCAATTCTGGCTGCTACTTGAATTATGATGTGTTTTACTGTATTTACTGTGCAAATTTATATTACTGTATGCCCCTGTAATGCCCCAAATGACAATGTCAATATTGGCTGCTACTTGATTTTTGATCTGTGTAACTGCATTTATTGTGCAAATACTGCTACCTGTTATATGTTACTCTCAGTACTGTATCTATGTTGTTCGCTTTATTGTATTCTCGTGCTGTTTTCTTGTCCTTTGATTTTGCAATCTTGTTCTCTTGATGTGGAACCTTTGTAAATGAGTCCCTGAATCAAAGGTGTTTAATTCTGAGATTTAAATCCCAACACAGAAAAAATGATGCTTGATCCCAACATTGCAGTTAAGATGCTTGCACTTGAATGTCTTGAATGACGGCTCTGACAGTAGTACAAATATTCACACTTGTGGTGGCCGGTGGGAATTACATGCAAAAGAATAGAAAACGGTATTAGTTCATATTGGTACTAAGAATATACATATTTCAGTTTACAGTCCTTTGTCATTTTACTTGAATAAATGCATATCTAAATACTCTAACACCTTGTTCACATCTCCTATTGATTTTGGTATTACTAATACCGTGAAGTTCATTGATAATTGCTAGCACATATTCATTTATTCCTGTACTTTAAACAGACTTTGCTCCATTTTTACAGGAATGGTTTTAAGTCAAAGTCATGACTCAGCCCATTCTGTTTTAGGCTCCTTAAATGGAAGATCCAAGATGATTCCCCCTGCAATAGCAAGTGGGTTCAATCCCCTCCACGTTTCAGTTTCTTAATGTGCAGCTGAACTCAGCCCTGAAGGGCAATGTACACAGTATACTACAGATGCTATTTTACAATTAATGAATTCCTGTATCTCACAATGTATCCTCTTTGTAGGATGTTAAAATCATTTGCAGGTGATTGCATGGCAGCACATGTTACATATGCCACAAGTGCAAAATCCAATATGTTTGCTCAGGAGTCACATTGCCCCTCCCCCAGTACATCCTTTCAGCTGATCCCTTACATTTGGAGGCTGCCTATAACTTATCCTTGGCTTCTCCTCTACACATTCGTTGATGTACATATTTCATAAAAAACTTTAATTCCTTTGAATTCACATCCCTGTGTCAAG
This sequence comes from Neoceratodus forsteri, assembly GCA_016271365.2. NCBI lineage: Eukaryota > Metazoa > Chordata > Ceratodontiformes > Ceratodontidae > Neoceratodus > Neoceratodus forsteri. Next base: position 391,164,184 of record CM057452.1, read on the forward strand.
ATTAATGTTTCCTGAAAAGATCATGCTATTTGGTTTTATGGTTTTCTTTAAATCAGCATCTGTTAATGTGCTGTGCAGCAACTGAAAACAGTGAAGAAATAGTGAAGATGTTTCTGTCCCTGTCCGTGAGCAATGACATCCTACCTGTCCAGCCTGCTGCTACACCAGTTAAGCTCCTGATTGACTGAATAGGCTGTTGCAGTTCCTAGTTAGACCAGTCTGTAGAGCTAATGTTTTCACTCAAAGTTTATTACTAACCCGTCTGGTTTGTGTTTGGAGAGATTAGTTTAAAATAATTCTGTTCTCATAAATAGTTGATCATTTGAGGTTCAGTGCTAAACTGAAGTGGCATGAATGAATGTCTGAGAAATTAACTTGTCTGTATCACAGATGTCCGTTCTCTTTCATCAAAACTATACATTCTACTCTGGCTATGTAACACAAGGCTGTTTAATGGATATAAAACAAATCTACATTCCATTAATTCATAGAAGCAGTGTGTCTTTGATGTAGCCTTAATAAATATGTTTATGTGAAAACAAAGTTGTTTGCATGTCAGATTGAAAAACTTGTGTCTGCCACATCCTGCTATTTCAGGAACATGTACTGTATGAACTCCTAAAATTCAGTTCTTTGAGGGTTTCTGTATGAAGATACATCATGTATGTGTATAACTAGATATACTATATGGCATCCTGATGCCCCTGTCTCCTGACCGACAGTTGTGGCAGCAGCTCTCTGCTTCCCCCTTTCTCCTGCCCCAAAAGCCTCCGTCTCCTGCCATCAAAGGTGGTTGCTGCAACCTGCTGCCCATTGTCTTCTCCACACAGTCAGGGCTGCTGCACCCTGCTGCCTCCTGAACAAACAGTTTAGGCTGCCACAACCTGCTACCCTCTTTTCCCCACCCTATAACACAAGATGAAGATATTTTTTGTAATTTCTATCAGATGGTTCTGGGCAGTGTACCAAAGGATCTGATTCTAGTGGCAGGGAGCAACATGGGGCAACAACTCTAACTGTCAGGGCAAGAGGCTCTATGGTGCAGCAGAGCACAGTGGTGTCTAGGGACAGAGGACAGCATGGTGAAGAAGCCTTGACTGTGGTGCAGGACACAGTGGGGAATCAGGGTACAGCAGCCCTGACTGTGTGATGGGGTGCATGTGGCGTAGCAGCCCTGCCCATTTGGGGCAATGGAAGTGGGTAGCAGGGTGCAGCAAAAGCCACAACTTTGGTGGTCTGTGGCAGCATGGTGCAGCAGCCCAAACTGTGAAGGCAGAGGCATTGGGACTCTGGGGATTAGCAGAGCACAGCAGCCCTGTCTGTGGAGAAAGGAAAAGGGGGCAACTGTGTGCATTGGCCTTGACTGTGGGGGTGGGGAACAGAGGGAAATGGGGTGCAGCAACCTCAAATGAGAGGCAGCAGATGGGGCATCAAGACGCCATACAGTATTTCTAGTTATACACATACATGATGTATTTTCACACAGAACCCCACAAAAAACTGAATTTCAGGAGTTCATACAGGACATGTTCCTGAAATAGCAATGTGGCAGACACGTTTGTCAATCTGACATAAAAACAAAACTGTTCTCACATGAACCTATGTATTGACGCTATATCAAAGACACACTGCTTCTATGAATTAATGAAATGCAGATTTATTTTATATCCATTAAACAACCCTGTGTTATATAGCAGAATAGAATGCAGAGTTTTTCCCAATTGGTTTCCCTAGTGTTCATTCATATTTTTCCAGATGCATCCAGTGCGGTAAGTTACTGGGCCTCTGTTTTCCCAATCTCTCCCTCAAGTGGGAAACAATCTGGGGTGATATGCATAGGTTTGTGTCTAATGATAAGTTGCATCTCACACAATTTCACATTCTTCATAACATATATTTCTCCTCTATTCACTTAAACAAAATGGGTAAATTTCCCTCTACCCACTGTTCCAGATGTAATGAGGCAGAGGGTAATCTACTGCATATCCTGTGGGACTGCCCTAAGGTAGCCCCACTATGGGCAAGGCCCCTGGAATTCTGCAATTCTGTGGTTGCAGAATTTTCCACAGAATTTGCATCATGCCGCAGAATTTATATAGTGCAACAGAATTCATTGTTTTTGGTGAATTTTTATTCAAATATACAGTTTTTCCGTAGTGCCAGGCTCCCGCACCCATCTTGTTTATCCTGAAGGACAGTATCAAGGCCAGTCTTGACCCTTTCCTAGGATTGCAGGACTATTTCATTCCGGAGATCTGTATCCTTGGTAACCTCTCCAGTATGCCATTGCAAGAAAAGAAATGTCACATCTTCTTACTTTCTTTGTCTGTCAAGAGGTTTGTACTCCGGCACTGGATGGACCAAGAAAATATCGACTACACTGAATGGCTGAAAGAAATACTGTTTAACCTAAGGGTGGAAGATGCGATTGTTGGCCTGTGGTATCGTATGCTGTCCTACTCCAAAAAGTGGGGTAAGCTGAAGGCACTTCTTTCAGTGCTTCCCCTCTTAATGGGGTAAATTGTAATGCTGGGCATCATAGTACTTGGGCCCATCTCAGCTGGGCCACTCCCCTGCTCTTTGTAACTGGTGTTTCCTGGGTGTCTATATTTATCTTTTAATTATGCCTCGGGGGGGGGGATACATGGGTAGAGTGGTGGGGGTTGGGGAGGGTTTACGGGGAGGGTTAGTGGGGTAGTGGTTATAGTTTCATGTCTGTGTATAGTGGATAGGGTTGTATTGCATTGTGTATTTTGTTGTGCACAGTGTTATACATCTTTCTTAATTGTTTATGCTCCGTACCCTGGTGCTAGTTCTGTGCATGCGTATGTTTTTGTGCTTGTGAGATGGTATATAACTGAAAATGAATGAAGTATATTAAATTTGAAGAATGCAGAGTTTTGATGACAGAGAACTGACATCTGTGTTACAGACAAGGTAATTTTTCACAGACATTAATTCGTGCTACTAACATTCAGCACTGCACCCCAAATGATTAGCTTTTTATGAGAACAGAAAGATAGATTTTAACCATGTATCTCTGAACACAAGCCAGATGGGTTAGTAAACTCTGAGTGAAGCCATACTCAACCTGGTTATGACGAATGGGGTCAGTATCGAGAGGGTGAAGGTTGGGGAAAACTTGGGCAACAGTGACCATAGAACAGTAAACTTTAGAATCAGGATAGCTCAGGAAAAGTGCAGTTTCAACACTAGAGTATTAAACTTTAGGAAGGCAAATTTTAGGAGGATGAGGGCAATGGTTCTGGAGGAACTAGAGGGGAAAGAAGACCTGGAAGACGTGGAAGAGCTCGAGAGGAATAAAGAGAGGAATACTGCAGGTGACAGAACTGGGAATTAGGATGGTTAGCAAGAAAAGTGGGGGTGCACTTTGGTTCATAACTGGAGTCAGGAGTGCAGTTAGGGAGAAACGGAGGGTATTCAAGGTATATAAAGCATTGCAGAGGGAGGTGGACAGGGAGGTATATAAGGAAAAACTTCGGGAGGCAGGGAAGGTGATCAGATGAGCAAAGGCTGAAACAGAAGAGCTTATAGCAAGAGAGGCAAAAAGAGGAGACAAAAAGGTTTTTAGATATGTGAGCGACAGAAGGAAGGGAGAAGTGCAGGATTACTAAGCTTAATAGGGATGGAGGAGCAATGGTGAAAGGAAATAAAGAAAAAAGCCGAGATCTGAACAAATCTTTTGCCTCGGTTTTCACAGTGAAGAGAGGGAAGAGGCAGAAGTTAGAGAGCAAGGGGAGTGTGGGTAGTGAGATGGACTCAAGTCCCTTCATAGAGGCTAGGGTATTGGAAGAACTAGGAAAGTTACGGACGGATAAGGCAATAGACCCAGACATAATTCACCCGAGGGTACTTAAATAATTAAGACAGGAACTGGCAGCACCACTCACAAGGCTATTTAACCTGTCACTGCACAAGGGAAGGGTTCCTGGGGACTGGAAGAAGGCCGAGGTAGTACCCCTGCATAAGGGGGGAAGAAGGGAGGAACTGGGAAACTACCACCTGGTTAGCCTAACCTCAGTGGTCAGAAAAACTAATGGAGACGCTAATAAAGGAAAGGCTGATAAAATATCTAGGGAGGGAGGGCCTCCTCAATGACAAACAGCATGGATTCACAGGTGGTACTGTAGGTCATGCCAGACCAACCTGATTGAATTCTTTGACAGGGTGACAGAGATATGGGATCAAGGGGGCGGTGGACATGGCCTACCCAAACTTCAGGAAGATATTAGACACCATCCCCACAGGAGGCTGATAGGGAAAGCAGACAGCTTAGGAGTAGGGAGCAAGCTCACAAGCTGGTTAGAACACTAGCTGGAGGGAAGGACACAGAGGGTTGTGGTGAATGGGGTGCACTCTAAGAAGGAGAAGGAGAAGGTGATGAGTGGTGTTCCCCAGAGGTCCGTGCTGGGACACATACTGTTCAACATTTACATTGGGGATATCACAGATGGTCTTTGGGTGAAAGTCTGTCTATTTGCTGACAACATAAAGATATGTAGCAATGGGGTGGATACGGTGGCGGGGGATGGAAGATATGAGGGAGGACCTGGTGACACTAGGGGAATGGTCAGAAAAGTGGCAGCTTCAGTTCAATATCAAAAAGTGCAAAATGATGCACATAGGACTAAATAACCCAAAGGCGAAGTACCAGCTTGGAGGGGAGGAGCTGAAGGTAATAGAACAGGAAAGAGACCTGAGGATCACGATTTCAGACAACCTGAAAGTCCAGAATCAGTGTGAGAGAGCTGCAGGAAAGGCACTCAGAATGCTGTCATGCATAGGGAGGGGATTCACAAGCAGGAGGAAGGAGGTGATCCTGACACTTTACAAAACCATGGTTAGGCCACACATGGAATGCGGGTCCAGTTTTGGAGACCATACCTACAAGGGGACAAGGACAGGCTGGAGCAGGTCCAGAGAAGAGCAACCAAGATGGTGAGGGGGCTGCAGGGGAAGTCTTACAAGGAGAGGCTGGAAGAGCTAAGCTTGTACACACTGGAGGACAGGAGGAAGAGGGGGGATATGGTGGAGATATTCAAGTATTTGAAGGGCATTAACAAGGTGAGGATCGACAACATCTTCAGAATGAGTAAGAACAATTCCACTAGAGGGCATGGCTACAAACTGCAGGGGGGAGATTCAGAATGGACATCAGGGGGAGGTACTTTACTGAGAGGGTGGTAAGGCCATGGAACAGTCTGCCAGAATGGGTGGTGGGAGTGGATACAATGGACAGCTTCAAAAGAGCCTGGGATAGGTACATGGGCCGGTAAAGGGGGGAAGGGGTCTTCCTGGGGGGGAGGGTTATAGGCAGACTGGATGGGCCATGGGGTCCTTTTCTGCTGACAGTTTCTATGATTCTATGATTCCCGACAACAGAGGTAAGACTGACAGGTCTGTAGTTTCCTCTAGTTCCTTTTCCTATCCTTCCCTATGAAGCAGAACTATGTCTGCCACCCTCCATTCCTTCAGAACTACCTCAATTTGTAGTAAGCTATTGAATAGTCCTACCAGGGTTTAGCCAGTTCTGCTGCCAGTTTCCTGAGCACCCTCAGATGCATCTCATGCAGTCCTGGGGCCTTATCTGTCTTTAGGGCTGGTAGCCCTTTCCAGACCCTTTTGCTTGTATATACTGTATTTGTTGTCTCAGCTCCGGGACCCCCCTTTGTAGCTGCTTTGATGCCACTCTTCAACAAGGTCCCACCATCCTCCTTAGTGAAGGCAGAGTGAAAGTAATCATTAAGGACAGCAATCTTTTGCATGTCTTCCTCTGTCACTCTACCTCCCTAAGGTAGCCTAATGATTCCTCTTCTTTTTTTACTAATATACCACAAGAAATGTTTTTCTCTTCCCTTGATGCCCTCTGCAATATGCAGCTCTGTCCAATAACTCAATCACCCAGATAATGGTACTGCTATTGAAGTTTTAGTAATCATCTCATTCAGTTATACTCTAGTTTGATAAACTCAGTGGGCCCCATATTCTGAGCCTGCCAGCTGTGCATGCATAACGGTGTGCTGCCTGCAAAAATAGGGCCAGCCAGCTCTGGCGCCATATTCAAACGGATAGTGCGATCCAAACTGACTGCACTAACTGTTTGAATATCAGACCCTGGTAGCACAGCACACAGCAAGTGGTTGCCATGTTCAACACAGCGCTACCAGGGTGCAGGGCTGAAAACCACCCATGGGGTACAGCATGAAATATCCCCACATCCCTGGTAGTCTAGTGGTACCCCTTCCCTGAGCCCTGATCCCATTCAACATAAATCAATACTCCACATCCCTGGTGGGTTAGTGGCCCCCCACCCCCCCTTCAACAATAGGCAGGGACCCACCACCCCGTTCCCTCCCAACCGGGCCCGAGTCGGTGACTGGCACAGCCCTCCAAACACCGCCACAACCAGCCACTGACAAAACTGTACCATAGCATCCAGCATGCCTCATTTTGGAGCAATCCTTGTACTTTATCTCCTTTCCTAGAAGTCTGATGGATATGTTCTATACCCATGAAAAAGAAATCCTTTGTGTTTCTATTATGAGCTTCCTTAAAATGTGTACTTGCACTAGACAACTTTTCCCCAGGCGAATATCATTAAGATATTCTTGCATGTGAACCATCAATGCTCTTACTGTTCTCCCTATGCTGAATATGTTTTATTTACAGTGGCATATTATCACATAAATACTAAAGTTAGTACTGCACTTAAAAAAAATCTCTGATGTCCACAGTTTGATTTCCAGTAGGGTCCTCAAACCTTTTATTGTTTTTGGTATGCCTTCCCACTGAGTAGTATCCACATTTACAAAAGGAATAGTGAAGGTTTGCCTTATAAAGGAAACACAGTTCACCTAGGATATGCTGAGTTGGGTCTAGGGCGTGGGTTAAATAGTAACAAAGTACATTATGGCCCAAACACTGCAACAACCGAATGGCATAGAAAAGGAGTATTAGATAGAGCAGGGTTTTTCAACCAGGGGTCCTAGGCCCCCTGAGGGTCCCTGAGCAAGGCACAGGGGGTCCTTGGAGTGAGCAGGAAAAATGTTAAATATGAAATTGTAGAAATGGTGTTTAATACCGTCTCTGTGTTTTGAACAGTCTTTCCATGCTCTGCCATAGCAACCCCAGCCGCATTCACGCTCCTTTTCATAAAATAAGTACTTGGAGGCAAGTAGTTGTAAAGAAAAGAGACCAGCCGAAACCGGTAATTTGTTTTAACTTGAGCTGCATTTCACTCATAGTACCTAGTATGTAGAATGTAAGAAATGGCAGTCCTAAACCACATAAAGCCACAGACAAACTGTAACTCAACTGATTGTTTACTTTATTTTTCACTAGTGTGAAAGCCCCTAGAGCCTCGGCAACATGCCTTCCAGGGGGCTCTTGGAAGGCATGTTGCAGAGGGGCTAGGGGCTTTCACACTGGTGAAAAATAAATTCCATAATTAGTTGATTTACAGCTTGTCTGTGGCTTTATTTGGATTTGGAGTGCCATTTATTGGATTCTGCAGATGTTTCTGTGCTAGCCGTGCTGTATGAGAGCACCACCCTCTGCCTAAAAGCGCTGGACTTCTGCACTTTGGAACTTGTGTACCTAATATGTATCAATGGTGGGCAGAGCAGCATCTTCCACCACATTTCTTTCTCTCCTTTACTCAGTTACAGGTATAAAAGGTGTCGTAAAAAATGTATTTAACCCATGTAGAAAGACATTATCAGACTTGTTCCACCAAATTACACAAAAGGGGAATATTCCTGACCTGCAGTGCCATCCAGTAGAGCCGTGCGAATACCTTTTTTCGAATAGTCGGCTGAATATTCGGTATTCAGGGTCCGAATGGCCGAATATTCATATTTGGCAATTATTTAAATCCTCCTACCCCCTACCCTCAGATAACACCCAAAACTCCCTTCTTTCCCCCCCAAGCCCCCAAGCTCACCAACTAGTTTTACAATTAAAAAAAGACAACAATTTCTTTTGAGGCGATTGGCACAACTCCACTCACCTCTATGGCCAGCCGCCCGCCAGGTTTCATACATTATTACTAAGGTAATTTAAAAGTTCAAATACTCCTACTGTGGTCTGCCCTGATTCTCCTCATTCTCACCCCAGTAACCAGCAGCAGCTCCTGCCCCAGACCCTACCTGCACCTAAGAAGAGTAAAAAATGTAAGCAAAAGGCAGCGGCACAGCATCACGTGATCAACTCATTCTCTATATAAGAGCAAGCAAAGCGGTTTCATTCACAAGAAGGCAGCCAGCCGTGGAGGAGGATAGGCTGTGCAGGCTGCCTTTGCTTACATTTTTACTCTTCTTAGGTGCAGACAGGCGGAGGGATGAGGACTGCTGCTTGCTACCTGGGTGTGTGTGTGTTGCGTGTGTGTGTGTGTGTGTGTGTGTGTGTGTGTGTGTGAGAACGAGGAGGATGAGGGCAGACCACAATAGGAGTATTTGAACTTTTAAATTACGTTGTAATAATATATGAAACATAGCAGGTAGGCGGCGTGGAGGTGGGTGGAGTTGTGTCAGTCACCCCAAAGAAATTGCTGAATTTTTTTAATTGTAAAACTGGTTAGTGAACTTGGGGGCTTGGGGGGGGGGAATTTTAGTGCTATCTGAGAGTGGGGGGAAAGGGGGTTATATTATTCCCCGAATACTGCACGAATAGTGAGCTATTCATTATCCGGATTCTGAATAGTGAATAGCTCATTATTCGTGGTATTCGGGAAATAATATTTGGTACTCACACAGCCCTACCATCCAGACTAGCACCTATAGCCCCCCGGTGGCCATATTGGATCTTTTATTCACAACTTTCCATTCTTATTTTTTTTTACGTTAATCTTTTTATTGAAAGCCAAAGATTCATACATGTACAATATTTAACATGTGACAGTTATGGATAATATACACATTGCAGAGGTTATGGATACAAGCACATTACATAGGTGAAATTAGTCTTATAGTGTTGTTGTCTGTTACCTTGAAAATCCATTTAAAATTTTTCCCTCTTAACACCTCCCACACCTTCATTTCCTCGGGATCGCATAGTGAATATGGGAATTTAAATATGGTCTCTGGCCAGAAGTTCTGTCTCATACTCCATACCCCCATTACCATTTGTGTAAGAAACGTAACCTCCATCCCCCACACCCTCTGTTCGCCATTGCAGGTAGGGGGTCACTGCTGCTACTGATGTTCGCTCTGGAGGTCTGTGTACACAAAAAGGTTTAAAACCCCTGAGATAGAGGGTTTGCTGGGCTGCTCTGAGTACAACTGAATATAAGTATCCACTGTAAGGATTGCAGGTCTGAGTGTCACAACTGACCAACACCCAAGGACAGATCTCCCAGATGGATGGCAGAAGAAATGGAAGACTACACAATAAATTTCAAGATCAGAAAATATCAGATCTGTCTGACCCACCAAAGAGCTACCAGGAGACATGTAGCACGATCAAGCCCGAGTCTGGCCAGGACCCTTCCATATTACACCAGTGCTGCGCTATCTGCACTAGCTGCCGTTTCAGTGGCGGATCACCTTCAAAGTCAAATTACTGATGTATAAAGCCATACATGGACTTGGCCCTGACTACTTGAAAGAGCTTCTGGTACCGTACTGCCCCGGGCGACAGCTCAGTTCGGCTGACGAAGGGTTGCTAGAGATTCCAAGGGTATCTTTAAAATCTTCAGGGGGCCTGTGCATTTATGTACATGGCCCCAGCACTCTGGAATTCTCTACCCCATCAGCTTTGAGAGTGCACAACCGTGGGGTGCTTTAAACAGGCGCTTAAAACTTTTCTGTGGTATCAGGCTTACCCTAATTTAATTAATTGAATGGATTTCTACAGACCGTTTTATTGTTTGTATGTTGATTTTATTGTTTTTTACCAATTTTATTGTACAGCATCTTGATACTCCGAAAGGCGTTTAACCTAAATAAAGATTACTATTATTATTATTATTAAAGACCCTCTAAATCAGAGAAAATGGAAAGAAACTGACTGTTCCCGCATAGTAACAAAATGCATATCACCAAGCAACACCATGCTCTGACTGAGTTGTGTTCAGTGGGGATGTAAAAGGAAAAGACAAATATGGTCAGCTCCAACTATTATTATCACATATTTGGAGACCAGAACCTGGCAGGATCCAGGTGGGCACCCCAACCCAGGGATGAAGGAGCTGAATGAGCTGAAGCCCAGCTGAAAAGATGATGATTTTTTAATGATGTATCATGAATGATCATTATCCAGTTATGTTCAGCGATCATGTTTAAGCTTCAAAAACCATCACTGCGATCATCATTAACAATAGTCATACAATGGCAAGTGAGAATCCTGCTCCCTGATTGGTCAGACTGGCACTGGAACCCATCACTGCTGTCCCATACCATTCCGGTTAAAAAATACATCAATAACCCACTCCGTCATTGTGAGTGGTTTCACAGTAGTTCTGCCTGCTACCAAGACTGTTTCCATAATAAGTGAGCGCGTGATTCACACCATGCTTCACTTACCTCAATGGCATTTCCTCAGTTCCATGGAGCAGCGAGGAGTCATACGTGCTGTCTGCCAACAGAAATCATTTTTCTCCCTTTATCTGTTTTTCAATAAAAAAAAAACGGGCTGTGGAGGTAGATGACAATCTCTTGCAGCCAGGAACAAGAAAGAGAGCTTAGTGTGGCACATTGCAGAGACACAATAGTTGCAGGTCCACCTACTGGCAGTCAATTAGAACTATTTTTGGTGAAAGTATACTTCCCATTCAAAAAACTAGGAAAAAATATACTTAAAAATGTACTTTTTTCATAAATATATATATTTTTTTCCACGGGAGTCATTGTATAATAGGAATCATGCCCTCCAGGGTGGGTGTTATGCTTGGATAATATCCCTTCTCTGGCGTTGGATGACCTCACCTGCCACCCAAGGAAGGATGTTATCCCGGCATAACAGCCACCCTGTCAGCCATTATTCCTTTATTAACCATCAACATTAAATGGCCACCAATCAAAAACCATAAAGTTATGGAGATTGTGATTATGAATAATGATCTCATATCATCATGATTTTTCATGATTGCCCATGGTCAAGATTACAGAAATAAATTTAAAAATTCAGATTGTTTTTTCAGAATTTATCTTGTATTTAAACATTTTCACTAAAATCATCAGTTATATTTTTTCACTAAGAGCACACTGCTTTCAGTCATGCTTACTCTGTTATCTCTCATAAATAAAAAAGGCTCATATTGGTTTATATATCCCCATTAAGTGGTTCTTTTATGGTTGTGGAGAGTTTCTAAAAGTACTTGGTTTGTGCTCAAAACATTTCTTAATAGTCTGCAAACAAACACTATCAATGCAAAATTAATTCAAAAATAGTAATTACCATTATTTTATTCCATAAACTGTGCTGCTGAAATATGCAAATTAGGTATGCAAATATGTATCCTATACCAGACATTGCATGTACTCTTCCAAATGGGATTAAAACTTGACTTCACATGATTTACATTATAATTCATAATTAATTTGTCTTTGCTGATATGTGACATTCATATTTTCATAATTAACGAATACTATTATTTTTCTCCTCTGACTTATTTCAACAATTTTGGTTACTCCCATATCAATAGACAATGCTTATTGTATTGCATTGTTATTAGATAACTCCCTAGTATATAATTTTCTCTCTGTATGTAATTATAGTCGTTGTTCATGATGTCTGTAACACTTGCCTGCCACACTCTGCACTGACGTGGAGCCTTTGTAATATCTCCTATTGTATATTTCTTCTCTTTGTATACAGTTACTGTCATTGTTCATGATGTCTAATACTTGTCTGACACACTTTGTACTGACGTGGAGCCTTTGAAAGAGTCCCTGACTCAAAGGGTTGTAATTCCTAGACTTCAATAAATAAATAAAAAACTTTAAGTATTACGTCTGTGACTTACAGTCTTATAGTACTGAACTAATATAGTCATGAATGATCATCACTTGATCATCCACAGATAATCAACAACTATAATGCTGATTTAAACTTAACAAAAATAATCAATAATCATCAGTTGGTGGGTTGAAAGTTTGTGCCTGATGATTAAATCATGATCTAGATGATGATCTTAGTGCTGGGGGACTCAATACTACAAGGAGTTAGGTGGGGTAGCAACAGGGAGAGGCATAGTCGCTTTTTGGTGGAGGCCATGCCAGGAATGACAGCGGAAAGGGTGGGTCAATCTGTTCTAAAATATGCTAGAAGGGGTAGGGAGAAGCCTCATTTAATCATACATTTGGGGACGAATGGCCTGGCTAACAGGATGGTGGATATAGTCCAGAGGAGGTTTGAGGAACTAGAACAATTGTGTGTGGGGACAGGAAGATCAGTAACTTTCTCAGAGATACTTCCAGTGCCCAGGGCAAGCACAGCAAGAAAGCTGAGAATAAAGGATTTTAATGAATGGCTAAGAACCTGGTGTCACACTAAAGGGTATGGGCTGGTGGGGAGAGGGGAGATTCCTGGGAGGACAGTAGTCTCTATGCCAAGGATAGACTACTCTTGAGCAAGGAGGGAAAGAAAGTGTTGAAACAGAGGATGGAGGAGTACATAGAGGAACTTGGAAATTTAAACTAGGAGTGGGGGGTGACAAGTTGGCAAGGGACATGCAGAAACCACAGGTTGGGAAGTCATAAGAGCTTAACCCCATAACAGTGACAAAGGACAAAGGGCAAGTACTAGTTGTGATGCTAGTAAAGGAGGGCAGAAGAGGAAGGGGTGGAAGGTGATCACCCTGAATGCTAGGAGCCTTGGGAAGAAAACTGCAGAGCTATAGACTCTCATGGCAGAGGGGGAGATGGACATTGCAGCCATCACCGAAACATAGGCCACCCAATACAATGACTGGGACCTGTCGATACCAAGGTACAGGATATTTTGTAGGGATAGAGTGATTGGGAAAGGAGGGAGGTGGTGCTATATGTGAGGGAAGGTCTGAAGTGTGTATGGGAGGAAGGGGAGAAGGGCAGTACAGAGTCACTATGGATGCAAATCCAGTATTCCAAAAATAGGGCTCTCAGTATTGGAGTGCTGTATAGGCTTCCCTCTCAGACAGAAGAGTTGGGGAACTAGCAGGACAGATCAGGAGGACCTGTGAGAAGGGTAGTATGGTGATTGTGGGGGACTTCAACATGCCTGGAGTGGATTGGAGTACCCCAACAACCAGGAATAGAAGGGAGCAGGTACTGCTGGGTGCCTTCCAGGACAGCTTCCTGATGCAAATGATCAGCAAACCAACCAGGTTAGGGAAATACCCTTGACCTCATGCTGGCAAATGGGGAGTTTGTAAGGGAACTTAGGGTGGAAGAGCCACTGATGCGGAGTAACCACCACTCAGTATGGTTCACGTTGGATATGGGTAAGGAAGGAGTGGAATCCAGCACAAGGGAGCTGGACTTCAGGAGTGCCAACTTAGGGAGGATGAGGGAAGTGGTAAAAGGGTGTCTGGCCAGAACTCAACCAAGAATGGGCACTAACCAGAGGTGGGAGTTCATAAAGCTGGGGATAGTGGAGGCAACCAGAACCTGCAGCAAGGCCCAGAGCAAGAAGGCTAGGGCAAAGAAACATAGCTGGGTGAGCAAGGAGGTCATGGAAAAGGTAAGGAGAAAAAGAGCTACTTTTAGGAGGTACAAAAATACAGGGGGGGGAGGAAAGGGAGAAGTACCTGAAGGAATCAAAGGTGGTGATAAGGGCAGTAAGGGCAGCCAAGGCTTCTATGGAGCTCAGGCTGGCACAGGGCATTAAGAAGGGAGAGAAGGACTTCTTCAGGTATATCAAAGAGAAAAACAACTGTAGGAACCATACAGTAAAGATTAGGAAGAAGGGAGGTTGGGTGGAAGCAGGGGATGATAAGGCAGAAGCACTAAATAATTACTTCTGCTCGGTATTTACGAAGGAGGAGAGGGGTGTGATACCCAAGGGGGAGGGAGGGAGAGAGGGCAGAAACAAAGGAAGAGGTGATGACGGATGGGGAAATCATGGAGGGAAGAGTTCTGGAGGGTTTTAGGGCACTGAGGGTGGACAAGGCGCCAGGCCCAGATGGCATCCACCCCAGGGTACTGAAGGAGCTGGCAGAAGTCCTGGTGGGATCTTTGGCAGACCTATTTAATGCCTCACTACACTCAGGGTGTGTACCTCAGGACTGGAAGATAACTCATCAAATCAAATTTTATTTTTATAGCACCTTTCAGAACCAAGGCGCTGTAAATAAAATCAGATGCAGATAAATATAAATATAAGTTAAAAACAGGGACAATAAAAACAAATTAAACATAGTTAGGGAAGGCTAAATTAAATAATTAAGTTTTTAGCTCAAATTTAAACCTATCGACAGTCAGGCATTCTCTTAATGTGGAGGGGCTCATGTGGTGCTTCTCCACAAGAATGGCCCCAAGGATGAACCGGGGAACTACAGACTGGTGAGCCTCACATCCATCGTGGGTAAACTGATGGAGACTATCCTGAAGGAGAGGCTGGTGGCCCTCCTGGAGGGCAAAGGACTACACGACAGCAGACAGCATGGCTTCGTAACTGGCAGATCCTGCCAAACCAACCTGGTGGAGTTCCATGACTGGGTAACTAAGCAATTGGATGGGGGCCATGCAGTGGATGTCCTATAGCTGGACTTCAGTAATGCATTCGACTTGGTGCCACATGAGAGGTTAGGAAGTAAGTTAGAAGGCACAGGGTGGGTACAAAGCTGGTGAGATGAGTAGGGAACTGGCTTCAGGGAAGGCAACAGAGGGTGGTGATGGGTGGGGAGCTCTCATCCCCAAGGGTAGTGATGAGCGGTGTTCCGCAGGGCTCGGTGTTGGGACCAGTGTTGTTTGGGATATTCATTGCAGACTTATCATGGAGCATAAAGAGCAAGACCAGTCTGTTTGCTGACAACACCAAGATGGGAGTGGTGGTGGATGACCTAGAGGGATGGCAGGAGCTGCAGGATGATCTGGCAAAGCTGGAAACCTGATCAGTCATCTGCCAACTGGGGTTCAATGCCAAAAAGTGCAAAGTGCTGTATTTTGGGGTGAAAACCCCAAGGAGGAGTTACCAGGTTGGGGGGAATGCAACTAGTTGAGACAGAATAGGAGAAGGATCTGGGGGTGCTCATTACAGGGTCAATGAACAACTCTGCACAGTGTCGGAAGACAACTGCAAAGGCCAACAAAATGCTGGGTTGCATTGCAAGGGGTATATCCTCGAGAAGGTGGGAGGTGATTCTGCCACTGTATAGATTATTAGTTAGACCGCACCTGGAGTACTGCGTACAGTACCGGCACCCATATCTGAAGAGGGACATTAAGTTACTGGAGGGGGTGTAGCGCAGAGCAACAAAGGTGATCAAGGGGCTGGGGGACTTACCATATGAGTGGAGGCTGAGGGAGCTGAACATGTACTCACTGGAGGAGAGGACGGGCGGGGGGGATATGATTGAAACCTACAAGTACATGAAAAGTCTAAACAAGACAGGTATGGAGGAGCTGTTCAAAGTAAGGGAAGGGAGGGAGACCCAGGGCCATGATATGAGACTGGAGGGAGGAAGGTTCAGGAGGGAGATGAGGAGACACTTTTTACGGAGAGGGTGATAGCTGGGTGGAATACATTACCGGCAGAAGTGGTATCCAGTGGAACAGTGGACTGCTTCAAAAGGGGCTGGGACAGGGCAAGGGGAAGGATCAAGGGAGGGGAATGGTGGAAGGGAAGGGCAGCTGCAGAATAAGGGGTGCTAGCTGCACATTCAAGGAGACTTGATAGACCACTAGGCCTTATCTGCTGGCAAATTTTGCATGTTTGTATTTTAGATCATGATCTCCTTTGATCTTATGATAACATTTGATGATCAGTCATGACTGACCTTCAAAAATCATGACTGATGATTTACCAATTCACCTGGGAGGTTTCCAGGAAGGGTGCTCTTTCTTGGAAGCACTCTTCGACCTGCCACCACTGCATAGCATTAAAGAGCAACTCTGCACTTCAGTATGGGCTTTCATAAATACTGTGTTTCAGCTGTTACAATTTACTAGCGAATTCATATTTTCAATTTCAGTGTTCCTTTCCAAAATTTAATGCACACCTTAGTAGTCCATCTAAAAAGTCTGTATAGAAAACATTTGAAAAACATTGATCTCTCCCCTATTAACCTCTAAGTGCCTTGTTTTATGACATAATAGTGCTCACCACGACAACAGACTTGGATGCCACAATAGCAATTGTGGTTAGCAGGGGAGAGCCAGATACATTTTGAAAGACTCAGTGAAATAATCGCTACATTATCTACAATATTTAGTAGACCAACAGCAGAGGAAAGTAAAACAAAATAACTAGAAAATAATAAAATTAAAAGATAATTAGTATAAATCCAGTGTTTTTGAGCTAAATATTATAATAGAGTTTCTCCTTAACCAGTAAGGCATAACCAGTAGACAGATGGGTCATGGACTGCACAGCCTGAGACCATAGTGCCAGCAGTATCCACTGTGGAATACATAATTGCAGGCAATCCCAGGATACCAGATGTAACCCTCACCTCGGGGGCTTACCTTGATTGCCCATGTCACTCCCATTTCTCTCACACTGCTCCTGGTGTCTCAGTTGTGTCCCCGTTATTTCCACCACCACAGCCCAAGTCCTTGAGGCTCCATGGGTTCCCCACATACAGCCCTGTATTTTATTTTAGCCCCATGGGCTCAAGAGATAAGTCGCGATACCCCTGCTATTTCCAAATGCACTGCTGTGCAAGCAGGGAACGCACATGCTCTGGAAAGCGCTTGATATGCCAACCGCCATTTGCGGTCAAAACTGGGGAGTGTGTCAATGGTTCCAGTGCCCCTGCTGAGCTAAATGGGGACCACTGACCTCAGTGGGGCTAAGGAGAAGCCACAGGGGACAATAAAAGTGAAGTTTGACTCTGGGCTAAATCAAAGGCTCATGCATAATTATGAGCCCTCATTAATATTAATAAGGAAGTTGATGCTGCTTAGGGGGACAGTGTTTCAGCAGCAGCGACAGACTCATTTTGGGGAATAAATGGTTAAAAGTGGGCTCAGTTAAGAGGGTACAGTTAGGGCTACATGGCAGTGGTGTGTTGATTTAATGAAAGTAAATATACTGGCTGCACCAAGATGTTGTTTCAGGGGGACTGCATAAAATGTTTAAGACTGTGTACAACAGCCACCATCTTTGGGGTCCAACAGCCAATTGTGAGCCTGGATTTCAGCCAGAGACTCATAGGAATTAATAGAGACTTTTGAGAGATAAATTAGGGATTATTTCTGGCACCTAAATCCATCTAGTCAAGAGACTGGGATTGTGACTGACAGCCTAGGCAGCCAACTGGATTTCTTGAACTCCGCCCTTTTTTACATTTGCTTGCGCTTGCGCAAGGAACGTCTTGCAATAGAATGACTTTTGGAGGTGTGTGACCCTCCTCCCCAATGCAGTGCTCAGTGTAGCAGGCACAACCCTACGGGACCAATACATGCCGAGCTGTGTATGACAGCAGTTTGGCTGTACTGGTCTTCACTTCTAAGAGAAGGTCCACTGCAATCAGCAGTGGTAGCGTGTATATAATTAGCATACAATGTCAGTCGAACTGCTGTTATGCACAGCTCGACATTAAATCCCTCCCGCTTCCTCCCTCTGCTAATGTCCTCCCCCTCCCTCCTTATTGTTCTCACCGGCCCCCACCTTGTGTGCCAAGGAGGGTGCCCAATCCCCCTCAGCTCATGCACCCACCCAGCACACTGTGTGGCCAATGGGGGGTGCCCAATCCCCATCGGCTGCAGCCCCAAAAACAACAAGCTGGCACACTGGGAGCCCACCCCAGCGTGCTCATGCTTCCCAACACACACACACACACACACACACTGGTATGGCGGCAGGGGTGCCCAATCCCTGCCGGCTCCAGTCCCCTCCCCCCAACAAACACGTAGGTGGCACGTTGGGAGCCCATCCCAGTGTACCAACAGAGTCCTTTTTTTTTTTTAATTCCTGTAAAACAAGAAAACGCTCCATCGGTGAGTCCTTGGTCCCCCACCAGTCCGCGCCCACCCTCGGCACACCCACCTCCCCACAGCCCCCTCACCCCATACTTACCTCTGGAGCCTGGCGTGATGATCTTCGGTGGACTGGGAACATGTCTGTACTCTTCAACGCCGACTGCAAAGTCAGGAAATGCCGGTAAGCTGTATAACGGCATAAATAGGGGTTTTCCAACTTAGGTGGATATCTCGGCCAATTCTTCGTCTCTTGGCACCAAATTTTCAACATGAGGTTCTTTACACCCTTTCTCATGAATTCAGTCACTGTCGTGGCATTATTTGGTCCTGAAAGGTGATTTCGTGGTCACTGTGCGGAATCATCTTTTGGGATGGATTAATGAAACGACAGTGTTGGTGTTCATGAGGTGGGCTCTCAAAAAGCCTATGTTGCAAATTTGGTGAAAAAATTCAAAAAATTACTGTTTTACAAGTGTGTGTTGTGCAGTTTCCACGCACACTCGTAAGTTCGTAAATTTGTAATATTTTCACTCCAGATTTTCAACATTGGCCTATTTCCACACCTCCTTATGAACAGTGCAGCTGTCATTTTTCACATCCTGGCTGAAACGTGTTTTCGTGCTTCCGGCGCAAAATAGCACTGTCGCTGTTGGAAATCAGTGTTCGCTACAGAGTAAGACAATCACAGTGACACTGTCCATGAGCAGAGGTTCTAAAAAGCCTATGTTGAAAACTTGGTGGCAAAAGTCCATAAAATGCCTGCATTACGAGCGTGCATTGAGCAGTTTCTACACACACTCGTAAGTTTGTGAATTTGCAATATTTCCACTCCAGATTTTCAACATTGCTATTTTGCCACATCTCCTTATGACCAATATAGCTGTTATTTTTCGCATCCTGGCCAAAATGTGTTTTCGCACTTCCGGTATACAATAGCTCAGCCACTGTGGGAAATAATGTTCAGTACAGAGTAAGAAAATCACAGTGACACTGTTCATGAGCATACATCTAAAATTCCTATGTTGAAAATTCAGTGCAAAAATTCAAAAACTGACTGTTTTACAAGCGTGCGTTGTGCAGTTTCCCCACGCTCTCGTAACTTAGCGAATTTGTTGTATTTTCACTCCAGACTTTCAACACTGGCATTTTCCCACACCTCCTTATGAACAGTACAGCTGTCATTTTTCACATCCTGGCTGAAATGTGTTTTCACACTTTCGGCGCAGAATAGCGCGGTTGCTGTGGGAAATCAGTGTTCGGTACACAGCAAGACAATCATAGTGACAGTGTTCATGACCAGAGGTGACAAAATGCCTATGTTGAAAATGTGGTGAAATAATTCCACTGAATGACTGTGTTACAAGCGTAGGTTGTGACGTTTCCACACAGGCTCGTATCCTTGAGCATGCCCAGGGTGTTAGGGTTCCTAAGACAGACACTTAATAAGTATAATGGTGAAATATTGATCCAATGCAAGAGGAATTGCAAAGAGGTACTCTGTTGGGATATGGATGCTAAAGGGACATGAGTACAATGGGGGGGCTGCATAAATGCCAAACAGCAATGCAAATACCTGCAAGTGAACGTTCGGCATTGACAAATGCTTGTTTTTAAGAGGGATGGCATGAACAGAGAGAGAGAGAGAGAGAGATTCAGTTGAGACTCCAGCTTGAGAGATCAAGGAGAGAGGAGCCTGTGGGGCTCTGTGTTCCTGTTTCACAGGAGAGGTCTGCTTTGCCTCCTGTGAGCCATCCTTAGTCCAAAAAAGGGGTCGAGTGCCTGGAACTGCCTGCTTGCAGACCAAAAAAAAGGTTTCTCGGCAAGCTGCTGAGGAGGAACTGGCCAGAAACCAAAAACAGAGAAGTTTGTTGCTCCTCAGGCCTGTTGCCTGTGGCCTACCTCGTGGACCAAGAAGCTGAACCAGGGTTTCCTGCACAGTTGCAGGAGACATTTGAGAAGACAGAGAAATTCCTCATTTACCAGCTGGAGGGTTCACCAGCATTCAGAACGAAACCTGTTAGAGACAATTTCCTTTTACCTGGGCTTATGTCACCAGAGGCCCAAGCAGACTGTTCCTGTATTAAAACCAGCACCAGCTCGGCAAGAGACCAGATTTGGGGAGTCAGCCTCTGCACCACAGATCAATGCAGGTTGCGGCCACCCTGGGGAAAGGCTGTGAAGTGGAGGTGAGTCATGCTGGCCCCAGTCCCCACCAGAAAACCATGCCAATGAAAGTAGCAGTAGTAATAAGTTTTATTTATACAGTGTTTACACCATTAGGACTATGAATACCCTTTTCACAAGGTGCACCTGTTTGTTACAAAAAGATATAAATACATAAGCAACTATATAAACAATACATACCATGAACAGTAGAGATATGACATGAATACTTACAGTGTAACATTAAAACAATGCCAGTATAAATGCTGTTACATTCATTTATCTATTGTACTCACAGTGAAAGGTGAATTCCTGCTGCATTGCAGTTTTAAAAGTGGTTTGTGACATTTCCAAACTTCTAAGATGTTGGGGAAGTGCATTCCAGCTATAGGCTGCTTTATATTGGAATGTTAATTTGCTAAAATTATTTATAATCTTAGGCAATATTAGGTCCCTAGCCCCTTTTTTTCTCAAATTTAGGCCATGTTTTTTGGTCTTTGCAATTTCCCTATTAAGTTATGTAATATATTGTTTTTAAGTGTTCTCCATATGTGGACATTCCATACACCTTTCCGTCTTAAGTCAAGCGGATTCTATCCTAACATAATATACATTGTGCAATGATGGGTTTTGTACGCGCACTTTAGTATGAACCTTGCCAGTCTATTATAAATCAAATCAAGCTTCTTTCAGTGCTGTTTCTAAGCATGGCCTTAAATATGGCTCCCATAATCTATAACTGGCAGGATCAACTGGTTTACCACTAAAGTATGAACATGCTTTGTTGTACATTTTGAAAGGTCTTCATGTCACCAGCGCTTCCTTCAATCCATCAGGATACAGTGAGTAAAACCAGGGTAGCTCCCTGCAACCTGTACTGTGCAATCTAGTGCTGGACAAACTGTATTGTATAGTAGTTGATGTATGACTGCTTGACCTAGCTACTGAGCAAGACTGCTGCAGTTTTCCATTTCTGCCCTACTGACAAACCATGCCCCTTCCCCACACTGGTCACTCTGCTAATTATTAATTTCTCTGCCCCACTTGTAATGCTGTCTCTCTAAACACCTTACTTTCTTCTCTGCCTTACCTACAAACCCTTCCCTTACACCCCCCCCCGCTGCTGCTGTCCTCCTCAGACGTCCCAGTGCCAAAGCACAGACCCCAACCATTAACTCCTCTTCTAGCTCTAAATAATGACACTGCATTTACCACCTCTTTACCTCATGTTTTGTCCTTCCCCATTGCTTGCCCCCCACTGAGCTTGCTATTGTACTCTAGCTGTATTTAATCCTCTGTGTTTCCCTCCTTGTTCCTCAGACAGCCCATCTGCAGGCTTCCCAAGCTGCTCCTGTGGCCCTGGCTCTCTCCGAGCAGGCCACAGCTAACAGACCACCCGACTGACCCCTGGACAGATTCAGGTATGCACTGGACCTCTGAAACTCATGGTTTTGAATGCCGCTGTTTTGACTGGACGCCCAGTGGAGGAGCCAGGCACTGATTGGCAGCTTTGCTCCTTGGCTGATTTTCCAATGCCTGGTGCTTCCTGATCTCAGGGAAATCTCTTTCCGTGCTGTGTTCTGGACTGAATTCCCCCCCCCCATCTTCTCACCTCCTCACAGTATTAAATAGACCCTAACTCCACCCCTTTCCTCAGCCTAGCAGCTGATTGATCACTCCACTGCTGCACATTTTTATGCTATTGGCCTCCTGCCTTCAATAGCTGACTTGACCCACTTTCTCACCACCCCTTTTTAAAGCAGTCTCACCCACAGGATCACACATTTGCTCTCAACCTTTTCTCCAACCACTTCCATCTAACTCCTCTCAATTACTGCTCTAACCTGCCCTATTGTTAGGGACCTCACCCTAGTTCGACTATATACCCTTTCAATTATAAACCAGCTAGCAGTTAAGCAGGCCAGCAACACCAAACAAACTACCATGGGGTGCAACCACCTACTACTACTACTACACCTCACTACCACTTTTGGCATTGCTGGTACCATATACGAATTCGGACCCCTACCTCCCCACTCTGAATCCTCACTGCGTGCAAACTGGAAGAAAAGCATACACATGGCTACTACCACGTCCGGTATCGATAGGCTCTTTATCCTCCCGCACCGCCCATACACAGTTATCGCCAAGCCAACTTCCCAAACTGTAACCTTAATGGTTAGCTTTCCCCCTAATTTAACACAGGTATATAGACACCTCCTCCACCTGAAGCGCAGGTGACAGAAGACATGAGGTAAGATGAACATCACCCTATCTGCCAGAAAAGTTATCTTTCTGCTACTGCTACTCTCTGGAAATGTTCACCTAAACCCTGGACCAACAACCCTGAGGAGCAGGAGGGTCCATACAGTGAACGGCCTAAAGATAGCATCGCTAAACATCTGCAGCCTAACTGCCAAATTCAACCAGCTCCAGGCTTGGATGACCATCCATGCACCTGACATACTCTGCCTAACTGAAACCTGGCTGTCAGGTAGGATCAAAGATGGTGAGGTGGCCATCGAAGGATTCCAAGCATTTCGACTTGATAGAATAGGCAGGAAAGGTGGCGGCTGCCTCCTATATGCCAGAAACTCACTGAGCTGCTCCATCCTCCCCATCTCCAAAGTTGTGGAAGATTATGACTACTAGTGGTAAAAATACAAGTCAGCCTAAAAGGCAAGACCCTTACCATCGCTGCAACCTACCTGATCCCCAAAAAAGCCAAGGAAGGCCTTCCTCTTGTTATGGAAGAAATTAGCACACTCAGAAAAGGGCTCAGAACTCATCTTGACCTGTGACTTTAGTATTAACTGGTTATGTAAGGAGGCGACACCCTCCAGAGACCTAATCACCTCCCACAATCTCACGCAACTCGTAACTCACCCCACCAGGCAGAACTACAAGGCTGGTACCAGCACCCTCATTGACTGGGTCTTAGCTAGCTCACCGAATCAATTCTCCAAACTCAGAGTTCTCCCAGACATGCTGAGTGACCACTCCCCAATCTCCTTTATATGGACCACTAAACTTGCCAAAAGTCCACCCCACCTAATCGAGAGCAGGGTTCTGCAGAAAGGCAAACTTGGATCCCTCAAATTGGCCCTGTATGCCTACAACTGGTCCCCCATCAACAAGGCACCTACACTGGACCAGGCCCTTAGTTTTTTCACTGAGGGCTTCAATTCCATCTGTGATATCTATGCACCATGCACAAAATGGAAAATTTGGGGGGAGGTTAACGGCTGGATTGATGGCAAGCTCCTCTCCCTCCTAAAGGAGAGGGACTGCCTCTGGGAAAAAGCCTTAAACTCAGGCAGCAAGCATAACCTACAGTGCTACAAAATGACTAGAAATTGGTGCACCAAACTTATCAGGCTCGTAAAAGCCAATTTCCATAAGACCCAGCTTAACAATGCATGGGGAGATGGAAAGAGGTTTTGGGACAACATCAAGAACATCCTTGGTAAAGATCAAAAGCAGCACCCTAAGATGCTCAGCATTAATAACTCATCCTCCTCAGATCCGCTAGCCATTGCTGATGCCTTTAACCAGGCCTTTATAGACCTGTCCTCAGTGCTGCCTCCAGACTACCTTCTGTCTGTGGAGGGCCAAGGTTGTGTCAACCTGCTCATAACTAACCACCCAGCCTTCTACTTTAAGAAGGTGACGGTGAAGGAGGCCCTAACGATGGTCATGAAAGTCCTAGGCAAAACCAGATTGGGGAGTGATGGACTAGACATGAAGTTATTATCTCTCACCCTTGACGTTCTTATCATGCCCATAACAATGCTATTTAATAAATCCTTGGCCGTAGCTCAATTTCTGGAGGTATGGAAGCAAGCCCTGGTAACTCCAGAGTATAAGAATCATGACAAGGTGCTGGTGTCAAACTACAGGCCAATATCTATTCTCGCCCCACTATCCAAAGCTTTGGAAAAAATTGTGGCAAGTCAACTCACAGAATACCTCAATAAGTACAATCTGCTCTGCCCAAACCAACATGGTTTCAGGCAAAAACACAGTACCACCACAGCACTGCTGGAATACACTGGCTATGCGCACAAGGCCCTGGATGAAGGCAAATTGGTGGGGTCCATCTTCATTGACCTCACCAAAGCCTTCGACACCATCAACCACCTTCTGCTGGTACTCCAACTCCAAAGATTGGGTAGTACCGAACCACGCGTAATTGGTTCAATGACTACCTAACACACAGAAGCCAGCTAGTTAAAATCGGGCAGACGTTATCCAGCTCCAGAGATGTACTCTAGAGTCCCTCAAGGATCAATTCTAGGGCCTCTGCTTTTCAGCCTCTTTGTAAATGACCTACCCACAGCCTGTGACACCAAACTTATTCTGTATGCGGACGATGCCATGCTGCTGAGCAGTAGCACCTCTCAGGTTGCCCTACAAACAGAACTACAGAACTCTTTCAATAAACTCGAGGGCTGGTTCAGTAGGCAAAAGCTGCTACTAAATTACAAGAAAGCCAAGGTCATGCTACAATCCAGCACCTACAACAAACACAGGCATGCTCCCCTTGTAATCACCAATAAGGCTGGTGAGCAGATTGAGCAGGTGCACTTGTTCAAGTACCTTGGAGTCACCATTGATGACTCTCTCACTTATGCACACCACATAGACTCCCTTGTCAGAGTGGTAAACACAAAGATCAGGGTCCTCTATAGGCATAAGAAATCCCTCACCCCGGAAGCACTCCGAATCTCAGTCTCCAGCTCCATAGTCTCCATGATAGACTACGGGCTGGTGGTCTATGGAGCTGCTACTGATACAGTGCTCAAAAGGATCCAAATAGCACTCAATAAGGCATGCCGCCTCACCCTGTATGCAGATCACTACACTCATACTTGCACCCTGTATGGGCGTACAAACTGGCTTAACCTAAAAGACAGGATCAAATACCAAACTTGCCTCCTTGGAAAGAAGGCACTCCTCAGAAAAACACCACCCTGTATAAGAAACCTGCTCGAGGCTTCTCTCTCAACACACATCATCAGATGGAGGAAAAATGGAGCACTGTCCATACCATTCCACCGAACCTCATTAGGGCAGCGCGCTTTCTCCTATCAGGACCCCCTCTAGATAAATGAACTCCCATTGAAATTACAAACAACAGCCTGTCTCAATTCAAAGCAGGCCTCAAACAGCACCTAATGTCTAGCTCAAAATGCACCTGCTTCTCAGGCCCCACTTGATAGACAGGCCTACCCCCAAGGTAGCACCCAGCAGGGCTACCTAGAGAACCCTGCCTCCATTCCAGTCTAACCAAGGGCTTAAGTAAGCTATCAGTCCTCTTTAAACGCATTTGGTACTGCCCTTCCCAAACCCCCCCCCACACACATACACACCATACTCGACAAAGCCCTCTGGAGCTGCTCCCCATTACAGACCCCCGCTTTCACGATCCCCACCTCTCGCCTCTGTAGGTTCAAACCAATCCCCCTTGTTTCACTGTCACCCAGCCTCTCGCCATCTGGGATAGCGTTAAACCCTATGCAGTTACTCTGCCATAGTCTTTCAACAGATTTGGAGGTTTCCAGGGGTGTGCTACCTATGACAACCAATTAGAAATAGCTTAGTATTCGATTACAACTGCTCTGTTTTTTCTCATATTTGTCTAACTGTCATGTAATCGCTCTTTAATGCCTAATGATCAAGCCTCTGTAACCACTGAATATGTGTAGTGACTTATTGTCCACCCTGCCATGGAACCTTTGTAAAAGAGCTCACACTCAAAGGTCTTTCTGAAATACTAATTAAATTAAAAAAAAAACAGTTACTTATTCATGATATCATCTAATTTTGTTGCCAGCTTAAAGTGTTTAAAAGAGACTGGGCCAGTCAGCCACAGATGCAAATGGTTTTGTGAGTTTATAAGAGTTGCTTGCAATTTAATCTTCCTTTCCATCAAAGGCCCAAACATCAACTGCAATACCGGCCAACCCACGGCACCACTCAGGCATGCCATTTAGTCACTCTTGGTAGCCAGTAGTTGCATGGAACTGATAAGTTAGCAACTAAATTATTTAACAAGCAACCAAGCCTGTCTCAGCATAGTGAAGTAAACTTTTGCCTTACCAGCCCAGTGTTGCAGAGGGTTGAGGTGCTGGATGCCACACCTTGCTCCATGCCGGTGACCAGGGTTCAGGAATGGACTTGGGTTGCCGGGGGTCGGCAGGGGCAGAGAGGGATTGAGAGTCTGTGGGACTGCTGTCTCTCTCTCTCTCTCTCTCTCCGGGGAAGGGGTCTTCAGCTGCTGGCGTACTTGTGGCCCCTAGTGGAGGCTGATGGAAGGTGCACTGGCATTGAGCTCAGAGGGGTGAGTTGGGGCATGATGCTGGGAGGGAGCGCGTGTGGACTCATGCACACCCTCCCTTGGCGTCTTTGCATGCCCCACTCACACTATCGCAAAAAAACGGGAAAACATGGCAGAACAGTCACAGGGCTTGATGCCCGTCTATGGAATGCCCGGCCAGGGGGCATCGCTACATTGCTGGATCTGGTCTCGGTCGGAGAGTGAGGGGGACTCTCCGCTGCCCTGCCATGGGGGGTAATTAACAGCGGGGGTACCACTGGGCTGGGAGAGGATCGGCCGGCGGCCAGAGGAACAGGATGCCTGGAAGTAAGAGGCAGACCGGGAAGCCAAAAGGTAAAAAGAATTAACAAAAAAATAAAAAAAAAAAGTAAAGTAATCTTTTGCCTTAATTCATGACCCTCCCTTGTTAACCTCTCCTAAATAAATCTGTTTTACTGTTTCATGTTAAACTGGGTCATGAGCATGTTATTACTGGGTTTACAGCAATAAGATATTGGTTAAGTGTTCGTACAGTGTATGTTTGCTTTGAAACTGTCTTTTACAGGGGAGTACAGGGTGCAAGCCAGAGATCCAAACCCTGTTGGTAAGTGGGTTGAGTGTGAGCATATCATTAATGTTTGTAATCGTCTGTATTTACCGTGGTAACGGTTGCAGTTGTAAAACAAAATGTAAAGGGTCACTAGATGGGGTTGTGAATGGTTATAGCTTCCCAGAGGGCTGTACCAATCTTACTAGTTACCCACAGAAGTATTACTCTGGGTGAAGGCACCATAATTGTACTACTACTGCTGGTAGGGGCTCAACATTACTAGGTAATTATGAACCCAGGCCCCTCAACCTGCCGTTAGAGAAGAAGGCAGGGGTAGTAGCCCTTGGTATAACAGCACCAGGGTTACACTTCAAAATGGGGGCTGCCATAAAACCCAGTAATCTGAGCATATACTGTGTGTGGCCATTCTCCACACTGGAGTGAATTCAAAATACAAGGGACATTCAAGCAAAGCATCTCCACCTGGGCACTGCAAACCTCAGAAACTATGGAAAAATCCTTTCAGAAGGTACAAGAACAATGCTTAAAGAAGGAATTAGGGACAGCCTCTGGTGCAGCACTGTACTAAAATACTGCAGCAAGAGGGCTACTGCTGGCATTATCAACAACAGGGCTGGGGCAGAGCCACTTTCTTTTAAATGTGTATGCCATATCATGATATGCGTTCCTGCATCAAAACATACCATGCCGGATGGCAGCAGCACACAGAAACAGTGGCACATGCATGTCAAAGACATGTTTTCCATGTTTTCTCCTTCTGACAGACGAAATGTGACCCATTAAATATTGTTTTATACAGGCTGGTATTAAAGAGTCACGTACTAAGGAGTGAGCAACAAGTAAGCAACAAGATGCGATGGGGTGTGCACTGTTCTGAGACAACCACACACCCAGGGGTGCAGTGAGGCACATGGCCGCAGGCCGAGTACCTTCAGCGAAAATCCACAACAGACCACACACACAGTAAAATGCAGCTGGTGTTAACTTAATGAACGAGCAACAACCAAAAGCAGAAATGAGGGCACGCAAGCAGAGAAAAGCTCTAAACAGAGAAATAACCTAAAAGTAAAAAAAAAAAGGAGCATACAACTCATGGTTCATTTGGTATCATGACTAAAAGATACAGCACGAAAGCTCCAGCACTTTGAGTTTTTTGCTACTTTTCTATTTTCGGATTTTTCTCTGTTTTTGCATGCTCTTGTTTGTACTTTTGAGTACCTTCAGCCCCTGGAAATGAAGTTATATCAGCATAATGCATATCCCCAGAGTGTCTTATTACAATTACAAAATGAGTTATCATATTAGGAATTGAGTGCTGGGTGGGAATAGGGTGCTACACCAGGTTGGATAAATTGTATTTTATTATTATTATATTGAGTTTAAGTGAAACAAGTGCTTTATTTTATGCAAGATGGCAGCCGGCCATGGAGGTGGGAAGGTTGAGCCACTCACCCATTAGGGGATTTACTGTAACTAATTTAACAAATTCTGGGTGCTGGGGGGAGGAGAGTGTGTTGAGATTTTGCTAGGTGAGGGATGTGGTTTACATTTTACTTGTTTTTTGACTGGGGAGGAGGATGGGGGGGCTGTTTCTTTTTTTTATTTTGTTGGTGGCTAAACACTCTTTGCTGAATACGAATAGTCCCCTATTCGAGAAGGACTCCTGAATATTCAGAAGCCCTACTATTTGGGAAATCATATTTGGCCTCTGCACTGTCCTGATTTCTTTTCCACTTTTTTATCAATAAAATGAGCTGAATTTGGGTGCTCCAAAATCTTTCTAATGACTTTTTTTGAGGGATTTGGGAATGGATATTCCGAGTCTTTTAAATGAGAACAGTCCCAGCATATTCATAAATTCTCCCTCTTGTATATCCTCTTCACTCCCAGAGGAGATAGCCAGAGTCTGAGCCATATGCCTTACTAAAGAAGAATGCTAGCTAACATCCTTATTGACTCTGGGTGGTGAATCAGTCATGTTCAGGGATTGACTTCAGTTCTGTCGGTTCCCCTTCATCCTCTTCCTCCTCCTCCAGCACAGCTGAAGCTGGGGGGGGGCATAAATGGTGGCAAGATTTCCCATGGAAAAACTGCCACATGTTTTAATGTCCTCTCCTGAAGGTAAAGCTCTCTGTTTTACTGCTGGCTCCTGGTCTTTTTCGCGGGGAGGTGCAGTCAGATGCTTTTCTTTTTGGTTTTTCTTTGATGATGCTGATGGCACCAGAGCATCTGTAGCTCTTTTTCCTTTTTGCCATCCTTAGCATCAGGGTTCCCACTATCTGACACCCCTATGCCTTTTCTCTGAGTTGGATGATGGCTTAGCAGCTTTATTCGTCTCTTTGATCAGAGACTGTTGCTTTTCTGTCACCTTCAATTAGCTTTGCGGAGAGGTACTTGAAGATGTGTGCTTTTTACCATCTGAGATACTTCCTTCCATTTTTCTTTTAGGGGAACTGTTAGGTGACTCGGTGGCAGACTGTAACTCTTTGCATTTTGCCCTTTTCTTTTCTGTTATACTATAAAAAAGGTTTACACAAATCACAGTTTAAATAGTTCAATGTTTGGTGAATAGAGTAGTGCTTGTGTATACTGTCAAACTTTGGCCTTTCTTTATTTCTACCCTTGGTAAATAAGCCAGGTAGTGTGTAGGGAATAGAAGACCCAGCACCAAGGGTTAGCAGGTGCCAGAGGAGGAGGATGGGGAGGATGGTGGTTGCTTGGAAACACACTAAACGAGGGCTTGCGGAAGAGATTGGATTTTATTTGGAATGTGGGAGGATCTATTTCCCTACACTGAACCACGGACTTCAGCCCTCCCATTCAGCATTTGGTGACTAGAGTAGTGCTTGTGTATACTATCAAACTTTGGCCTTTCTCTGTTTCCAGCCTTGGTAGATAAGCCAGGTAGCATGTAGGAAATAGAAGGCCCAAAAAGATTACCTCCTCCAACTCATGGAGAGTGTGACCAGTAGCATACAGGACAGGAAAAAACCTCTGTTGGGGAAACCACTAAGAACAAATGGCTACTGACTAGGGATGGGAGAACTCAGTGAAGTTGGGGCGGCAGTATAGCACAGTGGTTTAAGGCTCTGAGCTGCACATCTGGAGACCTGGGTTTGAATCCCACAGCCCCCACTTGCAGACTGTGTGACCCTGAGCAAATCACTTAACTTTCCTATGCTCCCAGGTCACACCTGTAAACAAGCTTTCAGCTTAGTGTGTTACTCCTGGTAAAACAATTGAAAAAAAGAAAAATGTTCTGACCCTTATTGAATAAGAACTGGAACACGGTGACGTTCTGATTTATCAGTAAAAATTTGAAAAAAACGGATAAAAGTGGCCGAAGTGCTCACATTTGACACAGATGCCTAAATGAAATAATTTAATGGATTATTTGTAAAAAAATTGCTAAACAAAAAATCAGTCTGTCACTACTAGCCTCTTCATGGCTGGCCTAAAACCGTGGCATATCATGCTCGGGCCCATAACATGGGTGTGCTGGGAGAGACAGAGAGAGAAAGACAGATGCACAGATGCAAACATCTACAGTATATCATAGCACCACCAAGCACTGCAGCTGCAGGCACTGCCAGACAGCTAAAATTTATTTTTTTATTAATGGTGTTGTGTGGGTATTATTTTGATGGATGTTCCAGTCAGAGCCAAACAAGCCAAAGAAATGGATATGAATGATCAAATGAGCAGCACTAAGACAGCCCACCCGCCCTACCTGTGTGAATGATGTAACTGCTTTGCATGCCCCAGTGTACTGTGGTATATGGTACACTACCTGGTCCAAAAGGTGGTAATTTTTCTAGTACTATGACTACTTCTACTGAATCTGATCAACATACTGAGGATGCTGAATCCTTAAAGAATAAAAACAAGACAGTGATCACCACCCAGGCAGGCAGCTGCAGTCACACATCGCATTGGTCAAGGGCAGTGCAGTCATAAAAAGTTTGCCACTGCCACCTGAAGACCTGATTACACACAACACAACACAATGACATCCTTTCTAGTTCCACAATTGCTTGCTGCCAGCCACTGCCAAATAATTTAAGTATCATAAATGTATTTATTTTTATTTATTTATTGATAACTAGGATTAACACCTTTGAGTTGGGAACTTGTTTACAAAGGTTCAGCGTCAGTAGGAGGGAAGACAGTATTACAAAGGATTAGACAACAGAGAGTATAAAACATGGACAGTAATTACAGTGGTTTATATGAGCAGGTTTGCATATACAAGACATAACAATAGAGGGCAAGATACCCTCAGTTTGCGTACATAGTAGTTTGCAGAGAGAAGAGTTGGAGGTAGGAAACAAGAAGGCTAGAGCGGGAGTATGGTGGTAGTAGGTGGGAGAAGGTGGTGAGGTCAGAAAGAGAGTTGCAGCAGTTATGGACTTTGTCAAGTGAGTGAGTGTGTGGGGGGAGTGGGGGAGGTAGGAAGGCGGCGATAAATAAAATAATCTCAGCCTAGTTACTGTAAGTGAGATGTCACCAGGCTAGCATACTACACACACACAAACAATAAAGAAATTATATGAATTTCAATTTAGTAGCATTTTTTTCTGTGGAGTATTTGCAGTCAAATATTGGGGACATGAAAAATCTACAAAGAGTATTCAGTTTCTGAACTTTCAGGCATCTGTTAAGCCGTGACTATACAAAAATTAAAACAGTACAGTCAGAACCCAGGATCAGTTGCTGAGGGCAAAAAAAGTGGCAAGTAGTAGTAGTTGTAAGGAGTAGGACTGGAGTAAGGACAAAAAGTGATAAATAAGTAGTAGTCGTGACTCATAAGGGCAAAACTGATAGTAGTAGTAGTAGCAGACAGCAGTACCCTACATTCCAGTTCAGATAGTGCTACTAGGTACGTTCAAGTAAGTTTGTGATATGAAATGCAGTTGCTTGTTGGATCTGGACTCTGCAACAACTGATGTTATTTTTTTTTCTATTCTGTGCTGCTCATGTGATCATAATGGCCCTGTCTAGCCTGTTCTGACCTGACTTGTTGCAATTAATTGCAGCCTCATGTCATAGACCCTATTCGCCAAAGATTTTCACCACAAGCACACAAATTCTTGAAACTGTTTTGTGCATAGGGCCTGCTCGGAGCAGTTACTGTATGTTTTATTCGGGTATCATATTTGAAATTAAAGTGAGGAATGTTGACTTTGAGAAACGTGAGACCCTCAGCATTTTCTGGTGTCAAACAGGATTGTGTGTCAGTAATGACGTTACCAGCTGAACTGAACAATCTTTCTGAACAGACATTAGTCAGAGGGCAATTCATGTACTTCATTGCAATGTTTACTAAAGCAGGCCACATATTTTGTTTGGATTTCCAGGATTTCAAAGGATCTGCATTCCAGCTGATATTGGGCTCTACCAGATGCATTTCAACAATGGTCTGTGCTGAGGCTGTGTTACAAGAGGCAGATGAAGATGTTACAATAACATCTTCTAAGTGACTCCAGAGACATGAAGCTGAACCAAGTGACTATGGGACAGTGCTAATATGCTTGGCTGGTGGTGAAGAAGATGATTCAGCTGCAGTGGCTAAGTAGGAAGAGAGAGAAAATGCCACAACAGTAGAGGATGGGCCACCTGATGCTGTGCTGCTATGTCGTGAAGATTCTGAATATGGTGCAGCTGTTTCATGGAACTATTTTGCTTCCCTAACTTTTCCCTAATCAGATTCAATCTGAATTTTTAAAATTTTTATTAGGGGTATCACCTGGTTCAGAGTTGCTGTGTTTGCACTAACCTCCCTGGTGATTTCTTCAAATTGCTGGAGCAGTACAATGAGAAACTCCAGCATATCCCACTGTGGTGGAGTGATATAGACTTCTGCATTACCAGTTTTATTTTCTAAGGTGTACTGCCTGACAGCTTTCTTTTGTTCCAGCAGCCTTTGTAATATATAAAAGGTTGAAGTCCATCGAGTAGAAATGTCTTGGATCAGTCTGTGCAAAGGTAAACTGTGCTCCTGCTGTATTTTTTCAAACAAGTGATGGACTTTGCTTAAGTGACTTAAATGAGTGCATATTCTTTTACCAGTGCTGAAGACAGCCTTAATCTCCCTGTCATCATTGAGAAAACCATGAACTATTAAATTTAAGCAATGCGCAAAGCAGCAGATGTGAACAAAACCCCCTCCTGCAAGGCCTTCCTTATATTGGACCCATTATCTGCAACTATAAAGCCAACTGACAGTCCCTGTGAAGCGAGCCATTGCTGTATTGGTTTTTGGAGCTCTTCATTGATGTTGTATGAGATATGTTCAGATGGAAAATAAAACATTCTTGGAACAGCAAACTGCGATGCTTCACTGTCCCCACTTCCACGTAAATTATAGAAACATGCCCAGTGGGCCATGACAGACATGAAGGGTTCAGGCTGACGGCTTGTCCAGATATCTGTTGTGAGATGCACCACCCTCCCAACAGCACTGCACAAGATGTGTCTTAATTTTTTATGTACGTCATCGTAAAGATCAGGACTCCTTGTTGCGAAGAAGTATTTCCGCAATGGTACACTATATCGAGGTTTAAGGTACTCAAACAGCCACCTGAATCCTATATGTTCAACCACGTTATATGGTAGTAAATCAACAGCTATCATTTTGGATATTTTTTGGGTTATTGTAACAGCAACAGGGTGAGTCGAGGCATATTTGGCTTTACGTTCATATGTTTCTGAGATGGTAAGCTGTCTCCTTGAAGGAGGAGGGCTTTTGAACACATGGCCACTTTCAGTAACAGTCAGAGGAGTCCTTCGAATGGCAGCAAGTGGTGGTGGTAGAAGTGTAGTGCTGCAGGGGCTGCCCCTGCTTTCATTTATGGGCGTTACTCCTGAATGTAGTGAGCTATCACTATCACTTTCTCTTCGAGACTCACAATTGACCTTTTCACTAATGTTATGACATCTGCCTAGGGGCCTTTTCAGTGCTGAAGTTCCCAATTCTCCTGTCTTTTTAACCCTGCTGATTGGCCCTTTACAAATAGCGCATGTTGATATCAACTCATTGGAACCACTAATGGAGAAGTATGACCAAACAAAAGATGATATTTGTTCAGTTTTTTTCCCAGAAACGCACAACACCTCAGTCATGTTTTCAGGGTCCCCCCCAAATTTGTCCTGGCCCTGTTCTGGTTTATTCCCACTGTCCCCCTCCTCCATGACTGAAACATTTCTCCTGTTCCTTCCTCATCTGCAGTTTCCTTCCCCTCCAGTAAACCTTCTGTTGCCTGAGCATTCTCTTCATCTTCTTTATTATCTTAATAATATTACCCTCGCCAGGTTCAACCTCAGAAGAATCGGATGAAGGAATGGCAGTAGCATAGTCTGCAATTGTTCCATTACCATTGGGTGCCTCTGCTGGTGGTACCCACTGTGACATGGACAGCCAGTTCTGAGTGCTGTATCATTTTTTTAATATAAAATGTATTACTGACTGTCTCTGCTGAAAATCTGGTGCTTTAAGAATGACCTCACTCACCCCCCCCCCAAGTTTCAGCTGAAAGATGCAAGCCATGAGGAAATGCTGAAAACAGCATGTGAGATCACACACACAGTTTTAGATACTAGGTGTTACATGGAAGGCCTTAATCAAGGATCCTGTTTGTATGAGTTAAGTACAGCTGTAGTTGCTAAATCATATCCATTTTATGACGTTGGAGAGAAAACCCAGGTTATTACACAGAAGTGCGAAATCAAAAAGGTGCTTTCATGTCCTGGAAGGAGGAAGCTTATCATGAAATCATAGAGATGTCATTTGAAGAACATATGAGTCATGCTGAGGATTGCAAAATTAATACTTTGAAAAGACATTTTGAGCAAAAGTATCTGAAGTGGACTCCACTAAAGCTTGGATCCTGTGGAGTTTATCGGGAGGTAATCAGGCTTCCATATGGTCTGAATCCAATAAGATGCTGAGGAACTTGAGGGATATCGCTAGTCCTAGGTTTTTCTTCTTCAGTCAGAGGAACTAATAGTTCTTGGAACAGATGGACAGGAACAGTAATACCAGTCACTGGAGGAGAATCTGACAGATAAATCAGGAGAACGTAATCAAACAGACGAGTAATTGCTGGACAGTGACAAATGTTAAGTAATGCCCCAAAGCCACAGAAGCAAACATGCTGAAGCCCTGGGCTGCATGACTAGCAAAATGGAAATCATACAGCAACAGAATAGCAGTCCTTCCAAGACAGTCCATAGAAATGGCAGAGAGATGGATGAACGGGGAACAGGTGAAATGCGTCCGTGAAATCATCCATTGAGAGCCAGAAGCCAGGGTCAAGGCATCCAATGATTAAAATGGCATCGTGGATATGAGCACAGAGTGCAGAACAGACATCTGAGGGAAGCAATGAAGTAATGTCAGGGGTGGATAATGACTGAGGAGGAGACAGGCTGACAATGAGATGCTGCTTGCCAGAAAACGTTCTAGGAGTGATATCAATGAGACTGGTTTGAAGGGGAGTACTGGCGGGTGCCGAACAGGACCCAGGTGGAATCCAGTTGGAAGATCAGTGCAGAACAGCTTATGAACAACTGCAGGTTCCTTCATAGCAGACTTAACAGGGATGACGGTGGACATCATAAGAGGGGAGCACTGAGACGTCAGCAGGGTCCGTGTGAAATCCAAGTCAGCAGCTGCACAACAGACAGGAGGCCGATGCCTTGCAGCTGAAAGGAAATCAGAACAAATCTCAGCATGGCATACGCTGAATGCCAGGATGAATGCAGACACAGTCAAAATTTTCAGGAGTCCAGGAGCTACAGGCAGCACTATCACAGAAACGATGCCAAAGGGGATAAAGCCTGATGTCTGAGGTAAGGAGCTGTGATGGCTCTGAGGTGGATGACATATGGACACTTGGACGAGCACCCAGAGGAGTGGGAAGGTCCAGAGCACTGCTGATGGATAAGATAGCAGAAGGAGCTGATGCATTGGAGGCTGGAAAAGGCTGAGCTGGTAGGCGAGCTACAATGTGGGCAGATGGAGCAGCAGGTTGGAAATCAAAGACATAAAAAGAGCCATGAATCTCCAAACTGCAGACAGTGGAAAAGATTCCAGCTGATGAACAGGCTGGCTGGGACCAAGATCCTGAACAGGATGAGGTTGAGAAGCTTGGAGAAAACACACAAGTCCCCTGTGCAGGCGGAAGCCAAGTGCTGGAAACCCCAGTACTTGGAGGCTGGCCATGAGGCAGGGAACAATCCAAATCCAAATGGTGGAGTCCGATGTGAAAGCCCTCCTATGGACTGGGAGAGCTGAGGAGTAATCTGAGGAGACATGGCAGGACTTTTTTACATGCTGATATAGAGGCTGAGATTCCAGAGAGCAAACCCAAGCAACGAGATCCAGGAACTTGATGGAGTGAAAGGCCCAGATATGGGAGAGGTGTCACAGAGCAGCTAGAGAGTTTCCACCTCCAGCTATGTATGGAGAACTCTAATCTTGTTTCGTAGGACCTACAGAAATAAGAATGAGGCAGAGGCAGAAGTGGATGGTTACTGAATCTCCCTCTTGCTCTCCCTCAACTAAGTTTTATGCCCTATATAGTTACCAGTTCCTGTCTGCCTGCACTTTAAGTTACATGTTTACAAAAGCATCCTGTATGGATACTCTGCCCTATGATATCACGTGTAACATCTCAATAATGCCTAGTCACTGTGACTCTTATACTATGTGTGGTAGGTACTCCACTTAAAATGGGTCTACCGATTGTTATTTTGTTATGATATGTTTGCCTACAACTTGCTCTACTTTCTCCGATATTGTATATAAAATATGTATTACTCAATTGTTACTATTGTTGGATCCTCCTGTATTTTGCACTAAAACCAATGATGTTACTGAATGCAAGTGGTTACTGGTCTTCCCTGCCTCCCCCTCCCACTCCCGAACCCTTCCCACACCTCTCCTGAGCCTTGCCGATTTCAGTTTCATAGCTCCGGGTTCTACTTGCGCCTTTTCCTGCTAAGCCGTAAAATGCTCTCTGGCTCCCCATCTCTCGCAAGCTCCCCTACCTCTTCTGTGCCTTGCTGATGATATCTCCCAAGTTTAGGGTTTTACTCGCGCCTCTTCCCACTTGAGCCGCTATAACGCTCTCTGGCTCCCCCTTCCCACTTCCGCATGCTCCTCTACTTCTCTGTACCATGCCGATTTCAGTTCCATATCTTTGGGTCTTACTCATGCCTCTTTCCGCTAAAGCCGTAATTTGCTCTCCGACTCCCCCTTCCACTCTCGTACGCTCCTCACCCCCCCGTGCCTTGCCGAATTCAGTTTCATATCTTCGGGTTTTACCAGCGCCTTTTCCCGAAAAAGCCGTAAACGCTCTCTGGTTCTCCCTCTCCCACTCCCTCACGCTCCCCTTCTTCTCTGTGCCTTGCCGATTTCAGTTCCATAGCTCCGGTTCTACTAGCGCCTTTTCCCGCTAAAGCCATACTAGCTCTCTCCCCTGTTCATCAATCTCACTCTCTGTCCCCTAATCATGCACTCACTTTAC
Source organism: Neoceratodus forsteri (assembly GCA_016271365.2). Lineage (NCBI taxonomy): Eukaryota > Metazoa > Chordata > Ceratodontiformes > Ceratodontidae > Neoceratodus > Neoceratodus forsteri. Next base: position 391,201,849 of record CM057452.1, read on the forward strand.
TCTACTTATGCCTTTCTTCCCCCCTTCTTCTCCTACCAGTCACTCCTTCATTACCCTCTGTCCTCCCTCTGATTGTATTTCTACTGGTATGTACTGCCCTCCCTTCCCTTCCCCTGCCTGTCACTTACCTCCTTACATGCACCTTTAGCAGTAGCGTACTTGCCTACTCACCGACCTTTCCCTTCTCACCCTGCCATCCCTCGGTTCCACCAGCCTGGATGCAGGTCGTAACCTAGTACCGCCTAAAGCCGTATTTTCCGTATCTCTCTGTATTAGATTTTCCTCCCTGTCTTGCCATATCACCCTTCAGAGAACTTAGTCTTACCTCTCCCTCCCTGCTTCACTTCTTCTTCCCTCCCTTTCCTACTGCCCCACAATCTGTGCTCCCTTCAGTCCCCATTGCCCCCTCCTCCCCCATCCTTGGAATGTATGCATACCTGTACTTGTTTCAATGAATCTCACTTGTACTTTGTAAATCTGAACTGTCTTTTTTTGTACTGTAACTGTACCTGTACCTCCCGGGTCGTGCCTGAAAATAGTCACTTGCTGGCTAGTGCACTTACCCGGTTAACAAAAACTAAATAAAATAAAAAATAAAAACAGGCTTCCATTCCCAGCAGACAGAGCAAGCCCACCTTCACTCAGTACCTCACAAGTTAGCGTTAGGGATGGCGATTGTCGGACTGCAGGTATGACTAACTAAAATGACTGACTGAAATGGGCTCCCATCCCCAGCAGACAGGGCCAGCCTGCTTTCACTCAATACCTCATGAGGTATGATTAGGGACTGAGAACGTCGGACTGCTGGTATGATGGACTGATATGACTGACTGAACTGGACTTCCATTCCCGGTAAACACAGTAAGCCTACCTTCACTCAGTACCTCATAAAGTTGAGTTAGGAATGGAGACTGCTGGACTGCTGGTATGGGCTGACCAAGGAAAAGGCAGCTAGCTGCTGCATAGTAAATATAGGAGCAAAGCAGAAATGATGATGTAACCCCTAGATGGTGCTATCCCAGGGGCTACTACCCCTGCCTGATTTGCCACTAACAGGTTGAGGGGCCTGGATCCAATGGCGGGTGCCTCCACCCAGAGGTCAGGGTTTGCAATAGTTAAACTAACTTGGTCACAGCCCTCTGGGACACTGCAACCCCCCTTTCTTCCCACTAGTGGCCCACACAATATATCAGAATTACCTCCACAGTATACACTTACCCCCAGGACTGGTTCCGGCACTGGGACCTCCTGTGAAATAAGATACAGTGCAACAATCACAGTACAGTAATTTAACATAGACAAATACCTCAGGCAGTATAACTTTGCTGAAACAAGCAGCTCTGATTTATTTAGGGGGATATAACAAGGACATGGGAAATCAGGTTAATTAGCTTATCACTCTACTCATCTACCTATGGCTCTGTGCACAGGCCTATCCCTATCAGTTACTGTCCCTGGGTACCCAAGCCCTAGTGGCTAGTCAAACCGTGGCAGCTGGTAGGGCCCTTTCACACAGAGAAAGAAAAATTAGTTTAAACAGTCAGCAGTACAGTGATTCCACTTGGATTTAATGTGGCAATTCAACAGGAGCGACCCTGAATTAGTACTCACGACCTCCAAACAAGATAGGGTCCTTCAACGTCAGCAGGGCTACTCTTGAGCTCCACGAGACTCTTCACACATTTATATGGCAAAAAGAAAGTACTATACCAGGCAGGCTGCTTCTCTATCCCGATCGCAATTACTGCACAATACCCGGGAGAACATATAGCAGATTCATTTCCTGACAGACAGAGTGCGATTCAGCAATTTCTCCAGTCTTCTACAGGGTGAGCCTGGTTTCTATTCTTCAGATACCCTTTGATTCTTTTCACAGGACAGATTCAGTCCTAACAAGCAGTTACACAAGCTGCAGACCGGAACTCAGGGCCTTACACACGTTTCCTGACTAAAACTGCACACCGAAAAAGCACAGGGCTCCTTCCTTCTTCACTTCCAGGGCTCAAACTGAAACTCCAACAGACAAAACCGGGCACTTCCTTTGAGTTCCTCCCAGTTCTTGACTGGATTGGCTGTCACTCACAATAGACTGTTCCTGTTGGTCCAAAAAGGCGCCGAAGTCTAAACTACATCTCCCAGAGTCACTGCCCATACAATCCTCTTGTGGCTGGCTCAGATTATGAGTCCAAGTTCTGATTCATCCAAGGCACCATTTAGAGCTAGCTTACCCCACACTGATTGGTCCAGTTCAGCAGTTCAAAACCAGAATGGGGAACTAGCAGACACAGTTCTGACTGCAAAGAAAGCAGGTTAGACAAACTGTAATTTCATTATTACTCTAAATAATTTCTGGCAAACAGTTACATCTTTCAGATAGGTTCCTTTGCACTCCTAGTGACTGCAAAATGAAGTGAATTGGCAGCAGCTCGAGTGGTACTCAAACAGAGAAGCACACAGTCCCCCATACAAACTAATTATGTCTGCAAGCAGACAGCTCTTAAAGAGACAGTACCAGAGGCTCTAAAAACACTCACTGATAAATGGCTTAAATGCCAAACACCATTCAGGCCTGGAGCATTCAAGCAAGCTCCTGGAAGTCTTTTGGGAACCCCCATTTGCAGGGGAGTTACAATGAGAAGGAAGAAGGGGAAAGTAGCAAGGAAAGGAGGACTGGGAACAGCAGGGGGAGGACAACATGTATACTGCGGAACAAGATGCAAAACAGAACAAACTAAAGGCATACAACATAGATGTGCTAGGAGACAAATAATGGTGTGTATAGCTTTAACCTGAAATGAAAGGAGATGAGAACAAATTTGTAGATTCTGGATTCACCTGAGGTGTCAAAAATAGGCAGCATAAAAGTACTGGAACAAATGTATGATTAAATTACAGTGATAATTAGTACTAGACAAGTCAGGACTAAGGGAACAAAATGATTTGCAACTTGGAGAAAGCGAGGTAGAACATTTTAATTAAATGGAGCTTGATTAGTCATGGTGTACCATCAAAGGAGCGAGTGTTATGACTGCTTTCAAGGCTGAGAAGCTAGGAGAAAGCATACACATCCCCGATGTTGGCAGAAGCCAAAAGCTGGAAACCCCAGTACATGGATGCTGGCCACTAGGTGGGAAACAATCCAAACAGAGGAGTCCGACGTGGAAACCCTCCTATGGGCTGGGTTAGCTGAGAAGTAATTCTGAGGAGACATGGTGGGACCTCTTCAGGTGGAGAAGGCATGATATCGGTAGATGCAGAAGATATCTTGATGCCAATGCATGCTGAATTAGTGGCTGAGATCCCAGGGAGCAACCCCAAGCAACAAGGTCCAGGAACTGGATGGAATGAAAGGCCCAGATATGGGAGAGGTGTCACAGAGCAGCTAGAGGGTTCCCACCACTGGTTAGCTATGGAGAACTCAAATCTCATTCTGTAGGACCTACAGAACTGAGAATGAGGCAGAAGTAGAAGTGGATGGTTACTTAATGAAACAGGCTCCCATCCACTGCAGACAGAGCAAGCCCACCTTCACTCAGTACCTCACAAGGTAGAGTTAGGGAGGGAGAACATCAGACAGATGGTATGACTGACTGACTGACTGAAATGGCCTCCCATTCCCGGTAAACAGGGAAAGCCTGCCTTTACTCAATACCTCATAAGGTAGAGCTAGGAACAGAGACCTTTGGACTGCTTGTATGGGCTGAGCGAGGAAAGGGCAGCTAGTTGCTATGTAGTAAATATAGGAGCAAATCAGAAATAATGAGAAGCAAGAAGGGGATAGTATCAAGGAAAGGAGGACTGGGAACATCAGGGGGAGGAGAACATGTATACTGCAGAACAAGATGCAAAATGGAACAAACTAAAGGCATACAGCATAGACATGCTAGGAGGCAAATAATGATGTGTATAGCTTTAACCTGAAATGAGAGGAGATGTGCACAAATATGTAGATTCTGGATTTGACTGAGATGTCAAAAACAGGCAGTACAAAAGTATTAGAACAAACATATGATTAAATTACAGTGATAATTAGCACTAGACTAGTCAGGACTAAGGGAACAAAATGATTTGCAACTTGGAGAAGGTATAACATTTTAATTAAGTGGAGCTTGGTTAGTCTTGGTGTACCATCAAAGGAGTGAGTGTCATGACTGCTTTCAATTTTCATTTCAGTAGGTACATCAAAATCATGCACTACACTTATATACCAGGTAAAGATAGAAGACAATGAGCTGAGCAAGCATTGCAACTCCTAGTGACAAACAAGGGTCGCAACCAAGTTAAAATGGTGTTTTGAAAGAAAAAACTCAAACACCAGGCATGCACAGCAGCACTACGGGAGCACCCACAACCCAGAAGCACTAGCTGAGAGACAGAATGGTGGCTCCAAAAAGGAGTGTAAGAATTGCCCAGAAGGAACAAATGGGTCAGAAACAAGAGCAGAAACATGATGAAGGTGGTAGGGGACAGAGAACCACAAAGGGGGGGGGAGTAGCACAACAGCACAGAGAACATGGGAAAGGCAGAGGAGGTGGGGGCAAAGGAGGGACACAAGAAAACAGGAGGCAAGTGAAGCAGAACACAGTGAGTGGAGCAAGAGCGGGGGGAACAAATGTACCAAGGTTAGAAACAACCAGGGGAGGAAACAGGCAAGAAACAAAATGGAGCATGGAGAGAGAGCCAAAGGAGAGATACAATGGTAGCGAGGAAGCAGGAGAAACCCAAGGAGGCTCAGCCCATGAGCCATGCTGGAGTCCGGAGCAGTCCAAAAGTGCTTGCTTTGAAACACGCTAGGCATGGGCCACTGGAAGAGACTGGATTTTCTCCTCCCACATTGAATGATGGGCCTCAGCTCTCCCATCGTGGTCAGGGTCCAAACAAGTAATACAGATCGTGGTGGTCTGCCTTCACCAAGATCTTGTGACAGGATTCACAAATTAAATTCTGTAGGCCTTGTCCTTTATTTAGGCTTTTCAGTCAAACCAATTAACAGGATATAGCCAAAAAGTATTGCTGTTTCTTTCTTTTTTTGCCATAAAAGTTATTTTTTGCCATAAAAGTTTTTATTGGGTTTTCACTTTTGCATAATCTACAGATACAACATCAGTAACTACAACTAACATTGGTATATAGTTCCACATGAATTTTAAAATGAATAGACAAGAATAAAATTTCCTACATACATGAATAACAGTTCACATACCACAGGACACCCAACAACAATGCAAAGTACAGTTCTCCAAGCATATTATAATCATGAATTAATGTCTAACTGATAAGGTCCAGGTCATACAATATATACCCATCAATATCTTGTCTTAGACCTATGGTAAGACTTGGGTATGACTTCACTGCGTAAGTTGTAAGGATGGAGTAGTGAAACAAACAACATTTTAGGTGCACCACCCAAGGGGGGCCTAATACCACTGACATCCAGTAATGATCAGTTATGTATCTCCTACAGTCCTTGTACAACAAAAGTTAATTCAGATTCATTTAACTACTGAGATTATGCCTTGGGGGGGTTGGGAGACAGAAGCAAGAGCAAGGTGGTGGGGGTCACTCTCACCTGATGTACACCTTTTCGGGTGTGGCAGCCATGGCAAGAATCCACCATGGGAAGGACAGTTGCCAACTTATGTTCATAGAGGGTCTGGGTGACCTGTGAATAGCAAAGTCGGGTTAACAAGGAGGTATGTCAAAATGGTTACAGTGATCAGTATGATGGGAGTCTGCTGTTGCTAGAGTAATCTCACCTGTGTGGAGGCAGGTTCAGTGTTCCTATATCATGGGAGTCTAGTTAAGATCCACAGGCCTTCATGTACTGGGTCAGCTTACCTGCCACAGCATGGGCTACTCTTCATATCAAGAGGTAAGAGCCAACAGAGCCTGCCACTCTTGTGTGGAAGGTGTGTTATTGTCTCTCCAATGCCTAAGTATAATTCGATTTGCAGCTGCCAGGGCACCATTGACCCACTGCAGTTGGTGGGTGCGAGATGCTATGTCTCTGAGGGGAGTCAGCCAGTGTGGGGTCCATTAGGCTTGATGTAAAATTTTATATTGTATGGTTTTTGCCTGCAGTTCTCTCTTCACCTTATACGCTGCTTGCCAGATCATATTCCAGTCCTCTGGATGAAGTGTGATATCCAGTTCCTGTTCCCAGCATATTCTAAGTGCTTGTGGCTACAGTGGGGCTAATTCTCTTGCCCTAAGGTGAAGAAAATGCCCTACCAGATGACCTACCTTCTTAATACCCCCTAACCAGGTGTCCCACGAAGAGGGTGGTGGAATCATGTTGAGACCTGTGCCCTAAGGAGATCTCTTAGTTGGAGGAATCTCCAGAAGTGGGTGCAGGGAATGTCATATGCGAGGTAGAATTCATCAAATGATTTGAGTACCCCAGTGTCTTGGTGATAGAGGTCTTCCAGTGTGACAGTTCCCTGCGCATGCCACAAGGGCCACCAAATGGGTTTATTGATGATCTGCAGCTGGGGATTGTGCCATATAGGGAGCACCCTGGAGGCCTTATGGCTCCACTGCAATTGAGTCACATGTTTAGTCCAGGTTTTCTTAGAGTGCCTGGTAGAGGGCGAGGTGTTGGGCCCAGATTTCCAGTCAGGTGGTACCAATGTCTGAGAGAGGAGGGCATTAGCCTGAGGAGTTTCTATTTCCATCCATCATGGAGGGGGCGGAAGTAAGTCATGTTTCAAGCAGGTAATGGCCTGCCTGATTATTGTGCTGTCATGAGTGAGATGAAGATTGGGAAGTCCAAACCCCCCATGTCACCAATCAGTCTGTAGTATTTGTAGTTTTATCCTCGGTGCTTTATGGTCCCATATAAAAGATGACATCTTTGAGTTTAGTTTTTTGAAAAAGGAGTTATGGAGAGCTGCTGGCAAGTTAATAAGAATATATTGCACTTTGAGGAGAGCTACCATTTTTAATGCATTGATCTGACCCCTGATGGACAGATGAATGGAGCTCCATTTCTGGATAACTTGAGAGAGTTTATCAGACATTATTCCCATGTTGGCTTGGACCATATTCTTAAGAGTTGTATTGACTCTGGATCCCCAAGCAAGTCACACCTTCAGGGGTCCATTGATATGGGTAGACAGTTAGCAAACTCTGAGTATGTGAGGGTGTAAGTGGCATAACTTGGGATTTATTCTCATTCAGCTTATACCCTGAAAGGCAGAGTATTCTGAAATTATAGAGCTCATGGTCTGTAAAACCACTGGTATGTTAGAAAGGAATAAGGTGATGTCATTGGCAAATAGTACTAGTTTTGTTAGTCATTTGTCCCACTGTGATGTCCGATTTTGGTGGCTAAAGTCTCTAGTGCCAAGAGGAATACAAATGGGGACCGGGACAACCCTGTCTTGTCCCCATTGCCGGGGGAATGCAGATGATACCACTGAATTGGTAAGGACAGATGCAGTTGGGGCTCTGTAGAGGAACTGTACCAGGGACATGAAGTGGACAGGAAAACCAAGCCTATGCAGGGCTTCAAAAAGAAATACCCACTCCACCCTATCAGGCCTTTTCTGCGTCCAATTACAGGGTAGCAGAGTGGGTTGTGATTGGTGACAGGCCTCCCAAATGATGTCTAATGTCCTACATGTATTGTCTGCTCTCAATCTATCTTGCATGAAGACCACTTGGTCTGGGTGTATAAGAGCCCCCATTAAGGGTTCCATTCTATGGGCAATCACTTTCGCAAAAATCTTTACGCAACATTTATGAGGGATATCAGTCTGTACTGGGAGCATAGGACACTATCTCAACCCTTCTTGGATATCAGGGTAATAAGTGCTTGGTGAAAGGAGGGTGGCAGATATCCTTTGTGCTAGGCTTTGTTAAAGACTGTCACAAGTTTGGGTGCCAGGATAGATGAAAAAGTGTCATAGAAATCATTCGGATAGCCATCTAGGCCAGGTGATTTGCCTCTGGCCATAGCATGGATAGCTCTTTCCACTTCTTCCCTTGTGATTGGGGCTGAGAGCGGGGATATATATTCCAGTGGGATCTGAGGGAGCTGTAGCCCACCATGGAAAGAGTCCAGCTGCTCCTGTGTGGGATAGACTTCCGAGGAGTACAGCTGGGTATAACATTTTTGGAATTCTTCATTGATTTGGCATGGGGAAGTCACTATTTGTCCCTGTTGTGTGTGGATCTTGGGAATATAGTGCTCAGATTCTCTGGTACTCAGCCAGTGTGTCAGTAACTTATTGGATTGCTCTCCAGCCTCCCAGTAAGACTGGTTGAGATGAAAAAGGGCATACTCTGTTGTTTTATGTTGTAAGCTAGTCTCCACAGCCTGACATGCTGCAGCTATCTGTGGTTTCAGTAGCTCTCTCTGATCCAGAGATACCAGAGCTAGTTGTTCTAAGCCTTTCAGTTCCCCCCTCAGCAGCCCTAGTATGGCTATCCCATTCCTTTCTCAATTTAGATGTATGGGCAATGAGGAGTCCTCTGAGTACCACCTTCATGACTTCCCACTGTGTGGCAGCACTCGCGTCAGGTGTTTCATTGTTCTGGAACTCAGTTCCTCCTTAAGCCAAGCTACAAAGTCTGCATTTTGCAGCACTGAGATGTTAAAGCACTATTTATTTCTGGGACCAGGTTGTCACCCCCAGGCAAGTGACAAGGAGACCGGGGCATGGTCAGATACAATAATATTTCCTTGTATCACCCCCCACCACCACCACCACCACCACCCAGGTTCATTGAATAAGCTCTGTAGGCTCTGCTCCTCAAGTTATTGTAAGCCTGTCCCTCTAACTGTATTCATGCAGATGTATGTAACAGGTCTGTAATATTATTGTTATGCATCTGATAGCTTTATTCCATGTAATGCTTGTTAAAGTCAAATCAATAAAAAACTTATTAACCGGTGCATATATGCTGTCCAAAATAATCAGAGTACCTTGGTAGGCACCCTACAAAATCAGGATTCTACCTTCCAGATCTTTATGTTCTTTATATATTCCTATCTACAAGCCTTTGTGGCATAGGACTGCCACTCCTTTCATCCTAGAGGAGTATGCATTATTAAAGATAGAGCCAACTCAACTACACTGGAGTCAGGAGGCCTCTGGTTCTAAAATATGAGTCTCCTGGAGGAGAGCTATATCACAATGCATCTCCTTCAAGTTGAGTAACACCTTGTGCCTTTTAAGGGGACAATTGAGCACCCTAGTATTCCAGGTTATCACCTGCAATGTATCAAAGGATGCCATGGCAGCTAATGGTAAAGCCTTAGCCCCTCTCTCCAGCACTCCCACTCAATTACCCAGACCACCCAACAAACAACCCCAAGAGAAAGACACTGATCGCACAAAACACTGTTATATCAAATAATTGCATGAACACAGAGCAATACACAACAGTTAAAATAGTAACAAATGGGCTGGCCCGTCGGCATGGCGGTAGGGTTACCACTTGTGACGCCAGTGACCCGGGTTCGGGAACGAACTCGGGTTGCTAGAGGGTCGACTGGGGGGAGGAGGATTGAGTGCCCAGAGGCTGCTCTCCTCCTCCAGGGTTGGGTGGGATGCATGTCCTGCAGCTGTACCGCCACCTGGGTGACCACAGGTGGAGGTGCAGTGGGATAACAGGAAAGAAGGAGAGAGGGGACGTGGGCGGGAGCTGGGCGCCCATGCGTCTCGATGCGGCGCCACCCTTGGCTCCCTAGCGTGCCATGTCCTGTGGGAGGGGCAGAAAAGTGGAAAAACCCGCAGTGCTCCCTGTAGACAGAGCTCCAAGGCTCTGATCCCAGTGCCCCAGGCCGGCACCTGGCGATAGCATCCCCCCAACTAAATACAGACACGTCGGGATGGTAAGGGATCCCATCCTGTACCCGCCTGGGGGGTACAACCAAGGCTTCATGGGGGGGAATGGACTGCACCGATGCCTGGCATGAGGAGCAGGGACGTACAAGGCCAATACAAGAGTCTCCCAAAGAAAGGAAGTACTGTGGTGAAGGGGGCATAAAGAGAGAAAATAATAAAAAAAAAAAAAATAGTAACAAATGGAATACAAAAGTTAAAGAAAGCAAAACTCTAATATAAGAGGTGGTCCTAACTAGCTGAAGCAGGCTAGAAGACTCACCGCCTTCATGGAACCTGTGGACATTTAACAAGTAGGGTGCTGGCCAGCCAGTGCAACCCCCTCGCTTGTCTACTGCAATGCCCCAAAAGCCCTGAAATATATTTGGAGTCTTGATGAGAGAGAGAGAGAGAAAAACCCCATTTGGATGGAATAGTAGTTCTTTTTGGTGGCTTGGTAACAATAGAAGCAAGCAACAGGAGGTCGACTAGCTGCCCCACTCCATTGAACTGAGTCTTATGACAGCAGCATGGAGAGTAGGCATTAAAGGTGCCAGAAACATACAGAATAATACAATATATAGACTGTCCCTACAGTACTTATATGAAACCAAGCAGATTCAAAGTCTGTAAATGCTGAAAAAGAACCCCCCGGTGTCTTAGTGACTATATAATGAAGACACCCAAAAGGCAGAATCCTGGAGAACTGAGCCAGGGAATGCATCATGAAGCAGCAACTCTCTCTTGTTGATGTTAATGCCCTGGAAAAAGTGAGGAGGAGGGTGCCATCTTAAGCACTGTAATTGCCATGTTGGATATTCGAAAGATAAATGTAACAAGAAAAGTAGACACACACAGGGCTGCCATCCATATTCCCAAAGGCTTAACTTATGGCTGTGAAAAAACTCACAGTGCAGACCAGGCACTGGGGTTCTTGATGCTGGGGCAGGGGAACAGTGTCTGTGACCTTGCGGCTGCTAGTCAATACGCTGAGGAGAGGTGAAGGTAGGATACTACACAAAGTTATTTTTACCTCTCAGAGCCCAAGTTCAAAGTCAGACTGCCCCTGTATAGCCTGTAAGCAGAGGACAGGCAAAAATGGCAGTTTCCACGGGGAGCTCTGAAACAAAGCGTATTTACAGTTAGTAGGTGAGGGGGAGCCTGGATGTTACCTCACCCCCAGAGCACATCACAGTCAAGGAATAGCAACTGGAGGGGTCAGTTGTCCATGTCTTTAGGTGTTGTCTCTGGATTGGGTGGTGGTCCTTACAAGCTGTGAGCAATCTCCTAGATTGAATTCTTTGAACTGGATGCTTGTCCTGGAGTCTTTGGGGTGGTTTCAGTGCAGAATGCTGGGCCCAGTCAGGCCTGGAAGAAAGCATCAGCCTCACCTGGTAGGTGACCTGGAGGATAGTTGGATAAAGAAGTGAGTAAGTAATCCTTTGATTACAGAGCCCTTGTTTAATTTTTATCAAATCCTTGGCACCACTTCAAAATGGATTCAGGGTAGTCAGGGTTGAAAGAGAGGCAGCCCCCCACCTCAATATTGCGGAGTTCATGGGCTTTATTCAGAATGATCTCTTTGCCCACAAAGCATAGCAATTAAAAAATATATGGCTGAGGTCTGTTAGTGGGCAATGCAGAGTGGGCCTGTTTAATTCTGTGAGTGCATTCAATTTCAAATACACATTCAGAGGGATCCAGTTTCAGCTATATCAGGAGGTTACTTTGTGAGTAACAGACTGGATCTCTGCCCTCTTCTCCTTCCTGCAGCTCCATTATGTGGATATTCTTGTGGTGTCCTCTGCCCTCTAAATCTTCGAGTTTGGTAGTGAGCCATTCAGTGTATTGCTCTGCAAGTTCTAATTTTTTGTCGTGGCCTTCTTCTCTCTCTGCAATGGAGGATATTTACTGTTCGTCTCCACAACATGGCCAGTTAATGTAAACAAACTTGCCTCTGTCTCCAGTACTGTAGTTCTGATCATTTCTACAGGGGTAGCAATTTTTCCAGGAGCGAGGGCACAGAATCTTCAAGACATGAATGGCTTCAGGGTGTTTGATGCACTATCTTGGAAGTGGGAAGCTGCAGAGCCTGTGGAGAATCATCATTGTCTTTTTTCCTCTTCGTGGAAAACTTTTCTGGCTGCAAATTGGTTCAATCGCTGCACATTCCTTGGTGCGCTTGTCCTGATGGGATTAGGAGCTGCTTGGCACTGATATAGGTAATGGATGGAGAAGATTGCAATCAGCCAGCTGGGAGCTCAGGGTTTAAAAGGCCATCTTAAGCGGACACACACGTGATCTCCAGTATTGCCATTTTTCAAACAACAAAATCCATAAACCACTAAATAGAACTTGTAAAATAAGCAGTTCTTTTTGTATTTTTAACTAGAATAACTGTTACTGCATTTAAATGGGAACTGGAAAACTGAGTTTTCTCTGGCTCCAGGAAACCAGTCAGGAACTGGAGAATACCACTAAAATATATACAAGTTAGATAAAATAACCTCCCTGTCACACATATCAAGAACTAACTAGCAAAACTGATAGTTTTTTTTTTTACAAATTAATGTAAAGAAAGGACCTAGCCAATGTACTTGGAGAGGGCTCTGAGCTGACTGTTCTCTTCATCAGAGAAAACAAATCTGGTGTTAGAACACTAGAGACAGGCTTCACCACAGAGCAACATTTGAATGGCATTTTATTTATTTGTTTGATAACTGAGATAGGCACACTGAGCTGAGGCCTGTTTCCAGGTGCAACCCGGGGGTGGAGGGAAGGAGTAGACATACAGGCAATTACAGTCATCAGATGTGCAATACTGCAAATACGAGGACAAAAACTCAAATGGTAACAATGTTGAACAGCAGATATACAAGGGTTGTAAATGAGCTAAGAAGCTCAAATTTAATATGGGTTGGCAGTACAAAATCGTGTAGATGAGACTGGTGAGTTTTTCCCACCAGAGAGAGCAGACTGAGGGCAGCAGTCCAGGGACACCAGGAAACAGGAGCCTTAGGCTAGACAGGAGAGTGGAAGCATTGGTAAGAAAAGGAGACCGCTGACAAGTACATGGAGGGGGAGGAGAGAGCCTTAGTAGGTATTTTAGTGATTGAAGTGGGGGATAGATGAAGAGAAGAAGTGAGCAGGTTCCAAAGGGAGGGGACCCAGTAGGTGAAAGCAACTTGACCAGTACGTGAGCGAGAGTGAGGAATAGAGAAGGTGCGTGTGTCCCTTGAGCATAGGAAGTAAGAGAAGGGAGGAAGGAAAGAGTAGAGAAGATAGGTAGGAGGACAGAGAGCCAAACCAGTATTTGGCAATGAAGGTAGTGCAGTGGAACTGGTGACACAGGGGTAGAGGGGCAATGGAAAGGGAGGAGTAGCAGGACCAATGGTAGGTGCGGAGAAGAGAGTTGGAGGCAGAGCAACAGAAAGCATCTCAGAGGGCCTCCAGTCTAGCTAGAGAAGAGGGAGAGGTAAAGCTATAGACCACGTCTGCATAGTCGAAGATGGGGAGGATCATTATGGTTATCAGATCCCAGTATATTTGGGTGGGGAGGCAGTCTTTGTTATAGTAAAGGACGCCAAGATTGAGGTGGAGTTTGAAGTGTATAGCATCAATGTGGACAGGAAAGTTCAATTTACTATCGAGCCAGCCACACACCAAGGTATTTGAAGGTAGGGACGACCTTCAGTTGGGTGCCATCCAGGGAGGAGAAGACTGGGGAAGGTGAGAGCCTTGTTAATTTCTGGGTGGTGCCAAAGATCATGACACAGTCTTCAGTCTTTTTGGTGTTAACTTTGAGCTGGTTGGCCTGGAATCAGTGCAGTACATTGTGGCAGTCACTATGGAGTGAGGCTTCAACTGCAGGCTTTGAAGGATCTGATGAGTAAATGACCATACCGTCAGCATACATGTGTGTATGTGAAGAGACACAGGTGTAGTGGAGATCTTTAAGAAAAATGAAAAATAGTATAGGGCCCAGGATAGAGCCCTGGGTGACACCAGCTAAGATAGAAAGGGGGGAATGACAACATGCCACCCACCTGAACTCACTGTTGATGGTCTGTAAGGTATGAGCAGAATCACTCAATTGCAGGAGCAAAGAGGCCATCTGAGAACACCTTGTTCAGGAGGAAGGGTTGGGATACCAAGTCAAATACCTTTGCAAGGTCAGAGAATATGGCTGCCCTGATATGCCCCTGATCCATCCCAGTAAGGATGGAGTTAGTGACATGTAGCATGGAAGAGATGGTGGAATGGTACCTTCTAAAGCCGACTGGAAAGGAGAGAGGAAAGATGAGGAGTCAAGAAAGTCAGCAAGTCTGGAGGACACTAGGGACTCTTGAAGTTTAACAGGAGAGGAAAGGAGTGAGATCGGCCTGTAATTTCCTGGGGAGGAGGAGGGGTCGCTCCCCTTGTGAAGAGGTACTACTTTGATAACATTCCAGGTATGAGGGACAGCACAGAGAGAGAGAGAGAGAGAGAAGGATATGTTCAGGAGGTAAGTGAGTGGATGGATGATGGCAGGAGTGGATATATGAAGAGGTTTGTGGTCCAACCCATCAGGACTGTATTTGATGGGGTTAAGAGACATGAGGGAAAGGAAAATTTCCTTGGGGGAGTCAGGAGGGAAGTGATCATTGGAGGACAGGAAGGGTGGTGCACAGGTGGTGAAGAAGTTGTTAAAAAGGGAAGCGACAGCGTGGCAATCAGAGACCAGTAAGCTATCTGCCAGTAGGGTGGAGGGAGGGGTGGGCTGAGCCAGTGGGTCAAATAAGGAGTGGATCACTTTCCAGAATTTAGAAGGGGAATTTAGGTTGGACTGAAGGTTGGACTTGAAGTAGTGGGACTTGGCTGTGCCCAAATAGCCTTAGTACAGGAGTTCCTTAAGGACCTGTAATGTTGGTGGTCAGATGTAGGGTGGGGAGGTCTTGAAACAAACCCATGCAAGGTCACAAGACTTGTACATTTCTATAAGATCAGGTGTGATCCAAGGGTGGTGGGAGCATTTCACTCTGGTCTTTCAAAGGGGGCATGTGTGTCCAAGTGTTGGATGACATGGTAGTGAAAAGATAGTCTCAATGTCTTGGGCAGAGTATACAGTGGACCAATATGAAGAGGCAAGGTCCGTTAAGAGGTCATCAATGCCAAGTGACTTGTGAGACCTGTGCCAGATGTATTTGGGAGTGGATTGAGGGAGACATATTTTTATAACACAGTAGGTTAAGCAGTGGCTGCTGAAAGCATCAGAAAGAATGCCTGCATGCATCTATTTATTTATTTGTTTATTTATTTATTTCAGTTTTGGAATTATAACCTTTGAGCAAAGGAGGCTCTTTTACAAAGGCTCCATGTCATGGACATAAAAAACAATACATAACAGAAAGACTTTCAGTGTCAATAATAGGGTGGGTAGTTAGAATGAAATCTGTGGAGCCGGTCCTTCAGCGCAGTGGTTGGATTTCCGCTTGCGATGCCAGCGACCCAGGTTCAGGAATGGACCTGGGTCATTGGAAGGCCAGCCGGGAGGAGAAGGATGGAGAATCCTGTGGACAGCTCTTCTTCTCTGGGGGGAAGGTGAGGGGAACACTCAGCATGCGAGGGACTCCTAGCAGAGGCTGGGAATCCCCACATAATCAGCATCAGTTAGATTCAGGAGGTGGGACGGACACATGACATCATTGCACATCCCCACCTTCCAGAAAAAAAAACAGGGAAAAAAAACTCTCTGGGACACTCTGGATGACATCGCCTCTGTGCCTGGCCACCATCGCTCCTCACCACGCTGCCAATGACACAATCCCGGTTCCACCAGGCTCCACTCCCATCACTGAACCCCGCCCTGGGAGGGGAGCCAGGGAGGCAAAGTTGGGGAACTGACACCTTTCCCATCGGAGACAGGCAGGTTGTGGAGTAGATGGTCCCACCCTGGGAGATAAGCCAGGGAGTATCACTGTCAGTTGGTGGTCACTGGGGAGCAAGGCAGGAACAGGGTAGTGTGGCTGATGTGTGAGCATCCAAGGGGCCAAAAGTATAAATAAAAAAAAAACTAAATCTGTGGGACATATGAGTAAACAGAAAACATAGGAAGACTTGGAAACAAGCAGGGTATATAACTTAACTCCAGTGAAGTAGTCACAGATAAAAACAAAACCAGTCACAAGTGCTGAGAAGTCAGTTGCTAAGTGCAGAACATGGGAAGAATGGCAACCAGAAGTGGCTTTGTCATGGCGGATTCCGAAAGAGTGTGAGGGAAGAGAAGGAAAAGGTGGGGTGGAGGGGAAGGTAGGAGGGGGTGACTGCCAGGTACGGCTGTGAAGATGAAGTGAGGGATCAAGAAGAAGCAGCCGAGAGTGAACCACCAGTTCAGGAGCCAAAAACCTGAGCTAGGGGAGGTGGGTGATTGCCCAGGGAAGGTAAAGAGTGGGTTTAGGGATGGGTGGGGGTAGGGGATGAATTGGGGAAGAATGCAGGAGATGAGGTCTGAGGTCAGTCGCTAAGCATAACAGTCGCAGTTTTTGGTTCCAGCCAGGTGGAGACGTAGGTCTTTCTTAAAGGGGGCCAATGTTTTCATGTTTTCATGTTGTAAGATGTTGGAGAGTAGGTCATTCAACCATTGTGGGCTGCAATAAGAATGGGAACGCTGGGCCAGGGAGGTTCTTTTAAACAGTACATATAGCACGCACTTCACTGAATTTCTCGTATTTTTGTAAGTAAGGTTGTGCTGGAATAATGTAACTGTTGACTCAGGTGTTTGTCCTAGTAGGGCTTTTTCTCAAGCAGGCAGGCTTTGTATTTGGTCCTTACGGAAAGGGGGAGCCACCCTGTCGAGGAATAGAGGCTGCAAGTATGAGTGTGATGATCAGCCCCCAATACAAGCTGGCAGGGTTTATTGAGGAGATGTTTTATGCGTTTAAGCACAGTCTCAGAGGCTGCACTGTACATGACTAGGCCATAGTCAATAATTGACAATATGGAGCTCCGTGTGATGAGACTGAGGGCCTCCAGGGTCATAGCTTTTCTGTGCTGGTATAGGATCTCGAGTCAGATATTTGCAGAGTTTATGACGTGGTCTATATGGGTAGCAAAAGAGAGGAAGTCAATGTGGATACCCAGATATCTGAAGATGAAGACCTGTTCTAGGACCTTACCTTTATGACTTAGGATGATCAGGGGGTTGGCATTCTTTCTGGACCACTACAACGAGAAGTGCATACATTTAGTTTTTTGTAATTTAATAGGAGCCTGTTATGAGAGAACAAGGCCTTAAATTTGGAGAAGCTGTCTTAAAGAGCAGTATTTATGTCTAGCAAGTGGTGACCAGGGACAGAGATCACTGCATCATCTGCATAGAGCAGCATTTTGGCAGGGCAAGCAGTAGGGAGTGAATTGATGAAAAGGCTGAAGAGTAATGGCCCTAGGATTGATCCCAGGGGAACCCGTGGTGTTATGTTCTGGGTTTCAGATGTGACTCCATTTATCCTAACCCACTGATTTCTGTGAGTGAGGTAGCTTGAAAACCAAGAGACTGTGTCAGTAGACTGGCCTAGGGTCGAGAGGTTTTCAAGCAAGATCTGGTGATTGACAGTGTCGAATGCTTTGGTCAGGTCTATAAAAATAGACCCCACCATCATACCAGAGTTTAGAGTGTTGTAAAGATGGGAAGTGAAGTCAGTGAGTGCTGTGACGGTACTGTGGGCTTTACGGAACCTGTGCTATTGTGGGCAGAGTAGTTTGTAGTTGTTCAGCCATGATGCAATGGGGTTGGAGGACGGCACCCAGTCCAGGAGGGAGTACTTGAAGGAGTGAGGGTTGAATCTGGTTGGTTCAGTGAGTAACTGTGTGAGATTTAGGGACTTGATGATGTGAAGGACGGGTGAAGAAGTGGGGGAGAGTCAACAGACATTGAAGTATCCAAGGAAGATGAGCTCACCAGAGTCAGCAAGGGAGACAAGAGAGGAGAGAGAGAGTTGAGAGAAGAACGAGAGATCTTAGGCGAGGCATAGAGGACACCGACAAAGATGGGGAGGGTGGGAGGAAGGGAAATATTTACTAGCAGGGGCTCATGAGAGGCAGGGAGGATTTCCTTGAAGGAGATGGAGCAAGAGAGGGTCTGATGGATATATAAGACAACTCCATCACCACGCTTGCCTCTGTCCTGGCGAAAGAGGTGGAAGTCTGGCATTCTGATTGCACAGCACCATTCTAAACTCCAAGGCAACATCTCAGAGTGGAGATTATGCAGTTTTTGCATGGCATCACTACTGGACTCACATTATTAGAAACTGTGCAATTACGGAAAATATAGACAGAAAATTGAATTATTTTTTACAGAAAGAGAGCACTCAGACAGTAATCAAGATGAGAAAGGATTGAGTCAAACCATAAGAGACAAAGACAGGAAGAAGTTTTAAATCTTTTTTTTTTATTTGAACTTTTTAGACTTTTTGTTTTGTTTATTTTTTCGTAATCAAAGAGGGGTGGAAAAAGACTCAGAGGAGACAAAAGGGAATATCTTAATTTTATACAGTAGCTAAAGATAGGGTGGAACAGAAGCAAGCTCAGTGAGGACTGGAGATGGAGTGGAACAGAGGGAAGCAAAGGGAGGACTGGAAAAGCTAGGATGGAAGCAGTATTCTTAAAATATTTATGGACCAGGTGGAACAGAGGGAAGAGCACCCACACCATCATGATGGAGCTCTTCCATGCCCTCAAGCAGAATTTATTAATTGGACAGCAGTGTCTGAAGGGTTCACGCCATCAATGCAACTATCTGGCAGAACTCCCCCATCTCTGCATGGAGTTGTGCTTATTCCCCTCTAGTTGATGTCAGTGGTGCTGCTGCTCCCTAGCCCTGTCCCTACCCCTAAGTCTGGCTACTAGTCCCAGATCCATGTGCGCCCCCCTCTGCAACTGGCCACAAGACCATTGTGGTCTCTTTCTGCACTGCCTCCCCTACAGCACAGAAGGACCACTCACAAAACCACCCCTCATCACCTCCTTTCTCTCCTCCCACTGCCAGAGGTGCCTGATCTTCAAGTGAGTGTGCTGCTCACAAGTGCCCAAATGACTGCCTCTCTTACCGTGCTGAACCAGGGTGTCTCAGAGGTTGTATTTCATGATGCTGCCATCATTGAATCAATGGTAAAGAACTCCCATGCTAGCAAGGACTTTAACTCCTGCCTGGACTGTGAAGAGACAGAAGAGATGAAACTGCATGTGGCTCTTCAGGGGGATCAGCACATAGCAGTAGTGTTACTATATGGGGGGCATAGGGAGGCTGTGGTGGTGAAGCAGGGGGAACTGGGGACAGCTGACACTGCACTGTGTGGGGGGAGGGCTACTGCATCACTCCTACTGCCACTTGCTCCTGCACCCGGACATGGTGCTGTCAGACATAGATGGATGGGTCCACACCCACTAATCCCCCTCTCCTCCATCTCCTCCACAGGCCTTCTGTGATGACCCCTTCCTGATGTCCCTGCTGTCTCCTCTTCTCCACTCATATTTGTTTTAAATAATAAAAAAAAATATAAAAAAAATCTATATGCAAACTATAGACAGAGTATGAGAAAGGAACAGTCATAGAGAAACAAAGGGAAACAAAAGGGAAAATAGAGATCTCAAAGTGAAGTTATAATTAGATACATACAGACAAAATAATGCAAAAACAAAAACTAACCAACTCTTAATAACAAGACAATAAAATAAGAATAAGAATAAAAATAAACTGTTAAACTTCTCAAATATGCTGATCTTTCTCACTCTCTCTCTCTCAACTAGCAGTATGCAAACTTAGTTGTCAGATTAACTCACGCTGTAAAATTGAAATTGAAGCACATTTTATAGAGATGTACCACATGACCTGCAGAAGCTCTTCCATATGACCTTCAGGTGCTTGTTTACCAGTAACCTCTATGTGAAAAAGCTTCACCCTGTTGTACCCTAAATGTGAAGTTACAGACAAAGTTACCAGATGACTTTCATAAAGGCAAAATTCCTAGGAAATGGCAAAACATTCACAAACTGATTTGCGAAGACAAAGTTGGTGACTTTTCCTTAACTTCACCAGCGAATTAAAACGTCACTGCATCTTGAATCAATCAATCATCTTTATTTTACCAGGTGAGACATCGTTCAGGAAAGCTCATTTACAAGGTGAACCTCGGGAGGTCAACAATATCACAATACACAAGTATCCAGAAAGGAAGTACAATAATATAGCACAGGGAGTAACAGAAGGAAATAGATAAAAGGTCATTGATACATTCAGTAAATACATAAAATTGCATGTCAGTATATGCAGGGACAGGAAACCAAGGCAAGAGCAATTAAGGTAAAAATGCAATAACTTCTAATGATAGCGCACATGGGGAGGGGTAGCAAGTCAATTCTAGGTAGGGGCGGATGTGTTCCCCATGATACACACTTGGTGGCCAGAGATAGGTGGTGGTAAGAGGTGCAGGGAGTGCGGTATTTTGGAATACTATGAGATAGTCCTGAGGTGCCGTTATATGCGGGGTAAAGGCGGGTGGCGCCCTTGACCAAAGAGGGGTATAATAGGCCAAGGAGGGGTAAATAGGGGGAGCTTTGAGGACTGAGGAAAGGACGGGAGAAAAGGTGGAAGGGCTAAGGTGTGAAGGAACACCCCCACACACATACTAGCAGGTCTTCAGTAAGGACTGTGTTTAGATTTGGCAATTTCATGGGGCTGCAAGTATGTTGTCCCAGTTCTTGCTTGCCATAGTGCTACAGCATCAGTGAGGCACAATGACCATACCGAGTGGTTCAATCTTGATCTTTGGAGAATACTGAATTTTATTCTTAAAATAATTTGAATCACCCTGCCCATTATGAACCCATTTTTATCTGGGTCATTTAAGTATGTCTTAGCTCCTTCCGGTGTGCTGGTTATTATTTTCTCATAACTTTTAAATCCACATTTATTAATGAGATTAGTCAATATGACTTAAGCTCTATTAAATTCTTTCCATATTTTAGTATAAATTTAATTAAACTGACTTTCAAATCCTAAGGTAAAACTGCCATATCTCGGGCTTCATTAAAAAATTATAGTATAACATTTGTTTATTTGTTTAGTTATTTAGAAATTTGGTGACCAGGAAAGGCACACTGAGCCTAAGTTTGTTTCTAGTTGTGAACGGGGACATGGTACAGGAAAATTCACACAAGGAGATAAAATTAGGTACATACATAAGTCTGGAAATTAACAAGGCAATCCTTGATTTGATTACATAGCAAAAAGCAATATGGTGATACAATTGCAGATAAATATATAAGTGCAGTAAAGGCAATATTTTGTGCAAGCATAAGGAAAAATGGGTCTTCGTTACCCAAGAGACTGAAATTGGGGAGGGGGGACCCTTAGGGATGAGAATAGGAGGGGATGAGGAAGGACGGAACAGAGGAAGATGGACAGGTACAGGGTGCAGCTGGAAAGGCAAAAAATGTTTTAAAGGAGAGGAAGCTGGAAGAGTTTCAAAGTTCGGGGGTGAGTTTATTCCATAAGCGAGGGAGGCAGTAGAAGAAAGCACATTGGCCAGCACTTGAGTGTGGATGAGAGAATGAGAATAAACTGGGATCCCAGGAGCATAGCGAGTACAAGGGAGGAGATGCAAGAGAAAGGCAGGAGGAGAGGTAAGGAGGGAGAAGCCCAAACCAGAACTTGGCAATGAAGGATAAGTGGACATGCCTTCTATGTGATTGAGATGAGATGGACAAAGCACAGTAAAGGGAGCAGGGGTGCATATGAGCAGGAGCAATGGAGGTGAATCTGCAGAGTGAGTTTTGCATGGTATCCAGTTTAGAGAGGGACATAGCAAGGGCTGTGCTGTAGATGATGTCTGCATAGTCTAGGGATGGGAGAATCATTTTTGAGATAAGCTCGTGCCGTATGGGAAGAGAGAGTGAGTCTTTTTTTCAGTAAAGAAACCCGAGTTTGGGGCAGAGCTTGGAGATTAGTGCATCTTTATGTGCAGAGAAATTAATGTGACTGTCTAGCCAGACCCCCAGTTTAGTACTGGTGATTATTTTACTTCCCACGTCTGACCTACAGGGTGTGCCCTAGCATCCTACTGAAGCACACCAGATCTGGCATCTCCATCTGTTTGATCTTTTCTGTACCTTAGAGTGACTGAGATGACACCCCCTCACTCCTTTTTCTTCGGGGTGAACTTGTTAACAGTCTCTAGCCTCTCCTCTTATCTTTTGTTTTCCATACCCTTGATCATTTCGGTTGCCCTGTGTTACACCATTTTGAATGTTCGAACATCCTTTTGTACTGGGGAGCCCAAAACTGCATCTTCGATGCCACTGTATATTTATAATTTTGTTTCAAACTGTATTCTTCACTCATGGTCTAATCTACAGTTTCTATAGAGACATACTGTATGACCCTATCCCTCACTACCCTGCAGAGCACGTTCTGACCCAAACCGCATCTCCAGCAGTTAGCTTGGGGACTGGTTTGAGGGGGCAGGGTCACAACCAATAAATTTATACCACACCGAGTGATGTACAGGGTGATAATGATATACCAGGGAAGACCCTGCTGTAACTCTTACATGCCGTCCCAGCACAGGCCCCCTGGACCCTTGGGGCACCAGCTTGCCCACCTTAGCTGCAGCCCCTAGTCTTCCCACATGGCATGAATGGCCAGGAGCATGAAGATGGCCACCTGTTGATTTCCTATTCATGTTTTTCTCTGTGTGGGAATATGGCAGTCCTTTGAAGACTGCCGTATATGACAATCACCTGCTCTATACTTTAGCACTGCCTTGTACCTGCCCTGATCTACCCCCTGAAATATCCCCAGCCCCTCCATGCTCCTCTATATGCATAGATTATGGTGTGGATTGCATAAACTGCAGACACCACTGGCGGTGTGGAGTGGTACATGCCAGCAGTGTGTCAGTCGCCCATTCACCAGACCTGGCCCTTACTTTGTATTCTTTTTATTTACTTTTCTACAAAAAAGGGCTGCACAAGGACAGTGGTGCTCTAAACAAAATAAAACATTTTATTAGACTAAAATTCAGGCACTCACCACCTTAAAGAAGATGATGCCTCACTTCACTTGATATATTACTCACACTTCATTTATTAAAATAAAGTCCAATAAAAATCCAATAACAAAAATCAGCATGCATATACATTTCATCAGGGATCTGTTCCCCTGCCTGACATGTTTTGGATCTTTAGATCCTTTCTCAAAGGCAATTGTTTCTGCCCCATTATATCCCTTTTATAGTCACATTGGTGACATCATCAATTACAAGAGACTTACGATTTTTTAAATTAATATACAACAAGGAACACTTTTGGAATTTTACCTTTAACTCTCATTTTAACATTTTGTTAAATTTATTTTATTTAATTTGTTAACTGGGTAAGAGCAGTGGACTGAGGGTCCTTTTTCAGGCTCAACCTGGGCACAATTATGTAGCACAAAAGAAAATACAACATTAAACAATACTGTTCATTTAAAGTTACAAATACATAAATCAAACCAATATAATTTTAGATGCTTTTTAAAAACTTGAAGAGAACAATTAATTCATAAAGATTCAGGTAAATTATTCCAAAATTGAGGAGCAGCTGCACTAAAAGCACATAAACCAGCTCTAGTTTTACAGGATCCAGCATTAAAAACAACCTCAGTAGATGACCGCAAACTAGGCAACATACCCCTGGTAGAAAGAAGATCAGAAAATGAGGAAGATGTGGCAAAAACATTTTTAAAAACTTAACAGACCAAGAAATATTGCATACATTGCACCAGGGATAACCATCCAAGCTGTGAATATAAATTACAATGATGAGTGTGTAAAGGAGCTAACAAAACAAAATGGTAATTATTGTTACAAACAGAAAGATTTTGTATCTCCTTTTAACCCAATTCAAAATAAGGCTCGATACAGACTCAGAATTGGGTAAAAGAGAACCAACTAGAATGACTTTTCGTGATTTAAAGAAAAGCTTTTCAATTTGCAAAGGGCTCCAATTTTTTGATCAACAGTACAACAAACAGACTTAATACGGTCAGAAAGAGGAAGCAAGGGATCCAAAATAACTACCGAGTACTTAAACTGGGATGCTTGCTCAATTAAATTACCTTGATTGTCATGAAGCTCACAAGTAGTACAATTGTTTAACATAAAATGTGATCCAAAAAACATAGATTGTTTTCTTTTAATTAAGAATAAGCACATTCTTGGAAAACCAATTACGAACAGAAAGAAAATCAGTCTGAAGATCTCTAGCCACCTTAGAAAATTCCATAACTGAGGAAAAAAGAATAAGACCATAAGTATAAAGTAATGACCGACAATTCATAATTTCAGATGGAAGAGAATTAACAAAGTAAACAAGTGGCCCTAATATTAAACCATGAGGTACATGCCTATCAATTTTACCAACACTAAACATCACATTAGAAACCCTAACAAATTGAGAGCAATCACTTAAATAGTCTTTAATCCAGGAGACAACATTAGATGAAAAACCCAGAGATAATAATTTTAAACAAAATAGCTAATGATCAATAAGATCAAAAGCCTTGGTCAGCTCCACGAACATGACCCCAGTTAGGAAACCATTATCCATACCACTCAAGACCAAGTTTGTGAACATGATCAAGGCAGTCCCAGTTCCTAAACCCTTTTGAAATCCATTCTGCTGTGAACAAAGTATTTTACATTTATCCAAGTAGTTACTAATTTGTTCAGCTACAATTTTTTTCTAAAAGTTTGCTGATAGGATTCAGGATTGAAATATGATGAAAATTTAAAAAAACCAGCATGGGTTTTCTCAGGAACAGACACAATCCTAGCACACTTCCAAGCAGTTGGAAATTGCTGAAAAGTAAGTGACAAATTAATTATTACACACAGTGGAGAAGCAATATAAGGAGCAACTAATATAGGAATATGACTATCCAACCCATCCCTACAAATCGCCATCATAAAACTCTACATACAAGTGCTTTCATCCTTCTAACTCTTATGTTACAATATTTCAAATACATTAAAAACTATTAAAATACAATAACAGAGAGCCTAAACTAAATATACAAAGACATGAACGCTAATATTTATTTACACACAATAAAACAGAAGAATGGGAGAAAGAAGGGGAAATGATGGCACTCAATTTTTCATTTCATTTTCATTTTTATTTTTCATACTTGTTGGCCAATAAGCAATATTGCCCATTTTCACAAGTGACACCCAAGATTTTCTTTAGAGGAAGGGAAAGATGAGGGAGGATTCAGTGCATCTCTTTTAAAAAAAAAACACATACACATGAATATTGGGAGAAATTATAAATATAGATATGATATGACTAGTGTAAATTTTTAAGCAATAATTATAGGTTCACTATTGGGATATTTATTCTGCATCTTCATATGTTTAATGCATTTTTTTTAAAGAGATACATTGAATATTAGCTTTTATGTATATTTGAGAAAGGATCTAAGGTTCTGAAACACGTTAGGCAGGGGAACGGGTCTATGATGAAATGTAAATATGCATGTTGATTTTTGTTACTGAATTTTATTGGATTTAATTTTAATAAATGATGTGTGAGAATATATCAAGTGAAATACCCCTGATGCGTCATTTTCATTTAGGTGGTGAGTGCCTGAATTTTAGTCTTTATCTTGGGACACACCAGGAAACCAACCATTTTCATCTCAGTGTACCCTGCTGGTTAACAATTTAAAATAAAATTAAAAAGTCTGCACTTCACAGTGGAGACAGAGCTGCTAGTCTTGAAGACAGACAAATCACCAGGCCTGGAGGGAGTACAACTTAGGGTGCTGAAGGAACTGGCAGGGGAGCTTGTGCAGCCACTGATAAACCTGTACAGTTGTTCACTGGAATCAGGTGTGGTGCTGCAAGACTGGAGAATGGCACATGTAGTGCCCCTCCATAACAGCGGTCCTAGGGATAATCCAGGGAACTATAGGCCACTCAGTTTCACTTCACTAGTGCGCAAGATTATGGAGACAATACTGAAGGAAAAATTGATAGAGCACCTGGAAGGACATGGCCTCCAGGATGCAAGGCAGCTTGGATTTATGGGGGTGAGGTCTTGTCAATGTTAAGAACAGCTTAATCTGATTCAAGGTCAGTTGGCATTCATCTGTATTCCCCTCCCCGGGTCGTGACTGAAAATAGGCAGGATTTGTCTAGTGCACTTACCCGGTCAACAAAAACTAAATAAAATTAATAAATGAATCTGGTCAACTTCTTTATTTGGGTTACCAAAACAGTGGACAGCGGCCAGACAGTGGACATCCTCTGCCTGGATTTCAGTAAGGCCTTTGACTCTGTAGCACACAGGAGGTTGATCAGGAAAATTGATTGACCTCGGTGTAGGAGAGCAGATGGTTATGTGGGTGAAAAACTGGCTAGAGAACAGGTCACAAAAGTTGATAGTGGGAGCAGAGTTGTCTGGTACCTGGGCAGTCATAAGTGGCATCTCACAGGGCTCAGTGCTGGGGCCAGTTCTGTTCAACATGTTCATTAATTACATTGGAGATGGCATCAAGGGCTCAATGTGCCTGTTCACAGATGACACCAAGCTCTGTGGGATGGTGGACACAGCAGAGGGGATACAGGACCTTAAGGAGGACTTAAGAAGACTTGAGAGGTGGTCCAGGATTGGGTAGCTTGGCTTCACTGCCAAAAAGTGCAAGGTCATGCACATGGGAACCAGAAACCTCAGTGCAGAGTACTACCTAGGAGGGATCTGGGTATCTCCCACAATGGAGGAGAATGATATAGAAGTGATGATATTTAGTGACCTGAAGCACTCTGTGCAATGTAGGGAGGCAGTGGCACGGGCAAACAGGATGTTGGGGTGCATTGCCATGGGGGTCAACAGAAGGAGAGAGGAGGTGATTCTGCCCTTGTATAGCTTGCTGGTAAGGCCACATCCAGAGTATGTGGTGCAGTTCTGGCACTCTCACTTCAAAAAGAATATAAACTTGATGGAGATGGTCCAAAGGAGGGCTAAGAAGATTATTGTGAGGCAGCAAGGTAGTTTGTACAAGGAGCGACTGGGGTCCCTGAATGTGTACTCTCTGGGGAACAGAAGGGAGAGGGGAAACACAACTGAGACCTTTAAGTACTTGCAGGGGATCAATAAGACAAACAAGGGGTGTCTCTTCAAGCTAAACAGCAACAAGATGAGGGGACACACAACCTTAAGCTGGGGAGTGGAGGGTTTAAGAGGGAGGTCAGGAGACATTTCTTCACAGAAAGGGTGGTGACCAAGTGGTCTAGACTTTTTCAATTTTTCTGACATTTGCAGTACATATCTTATTTATTTATTTAGTTGTTTAACCAGGTATAGCATGCTAAGCTGAAAGCTTTTTTACAGGAGTGACCTGGGAGCACAAGGAGGTTAAGTGACTTGCTCAGGGTCACACAGTATGTAAGTGGAAGCTGTGGGATTCAAACCCAGTTCTGGTCTGCTGGATGTCACCAGATTTGCAGCTCAGAGCCTTA
The DNA here is from genome assembly GCA_016271365.2 of Neoceratodus forsteri. NCBI lineage: Eukaryota > Metazoa > Chordata > Ceratodontiformes > Ceratodontidae > Neoceratodus > Neoceratodus forsteri. The sequence goes on from CM057452.1 coordinate 391,229,219, forward strand.
GACCACTACGCTATACTGCCTCCAGCAGACATTCATTGTGACTGTCCTCAAAGACTTTCCCCTACAGGACATTTGCCTGCAGAACTTTGCTTCACCGGGCTCCGGCCCAGGAGAGACTCTTTATTGGACTTGCCTTTGGGCCTGTATTTAGTCACTAGTTGGGACTTTGTAGGGCCTTCCATCCCCAAAGAACTGCTAAATGTGTGTTGTAAATATTCTGTATATACTGTTTGTATTTTCTACCTTTTCTAAAAAAACTGCTTTTTTGGGATTCTCCAGTGTCAGATGGATGGGGCTTGTTGGTTTGTTTATGTCTTAGTTAGACAGGACTGTGATTGCAGATTAGGGAGGATGTTTTTTTTGTTGTCTTGCAGGAATTTCTGGGGAAGCAACATAGACAGAACAAGAAGTGGATTGGAACTCATCGGAGTTCAGTTTTGCTTTAGTTTGTAGTAATTAAAGTATTGTTGTAAGAAGTTAACAGTGTTTTAACTTGTTTTCTTCCACAGGTGTGTGGTTGCAGGTGTCCAGGGTTGGGGGGAGGTCCCCTTTAGTGTTTTTGTTTGGGTAAAAAGGCAGATAGGATTTCCCTAGATTGCTAGGGGGGGATAGATAGGCTGTGGTCCTGACCAGCAGTGGGGGCTAAAGTACTGATCTATTAGGGCTATGCTCTGGACAATTCTACCAGAGCCACTAGGTACCCATAGTCAGCAGGTAGAGTAGAGGCCGATGCGTTGGACGATGGCCTCTGGGCCCTTAGTGTTACCTGCCTGTGCTTGGCACATGGTAGGAGAAGGCCTGATCACCACTTTCAGTAGGTAGCACAGAGGGTAGGATGGCCCAAGCCTGGTGTTAATGACTGAGGACAGTCATTTTCCTGTCTCAGGGTGAGTGTAACCCCCCTGTTACCCAGGGTTACTAGAACCCTAGTTAAATCTAGTGCCAAGCAGAGACAGGCAGCTAGTGAAACTCCAGTTAAATGGATTTCACTATGTCTTACTGTGTTTTCAGTCTCTGCTGAGCTGGGGCTATGACATTATTTAGAATTCTGCAGCAGCATAAGCCACAATGGAATGTTGTAGTTGGGAGTTAGGCAGAACGTTGGGGAATTTCAAAGTCAGTCTAGAGTAGATCTTTGAAGTCAACAGTCCAGTCTGATGTCTGAATCAGTTCTGAAGTAGGCTCAACAGAGGGAAGGATGTAGATCCTGTAGTGCAGTGGAGGGAGGGGGGGTGCCCTGCAAGGGCAGGCCCCCCTGCCCTCAGCTGTAACACAGAGCTACCTTAGGGTGTGTGCTTCCACCATAAGAGAGGCACAAGGAACCAACTCCCAGGGGCAACCCCCTGGCCTGGAAAAAGGAAGAAGCTGCCTGATGAATAGTGCTGGGGCACTACAGTTTTTGAGGAATGAGATTCCTTCAGAGTTTTTGGACATCTGCAACAATGAGGGTGATGAAGCTTTGACAAAAGGCCAGTGTCATTCATCAAAACAGTGAGTAAATAAGTCTCTGGGGCTGTGGGTCAGTCAGGATGCCAAGTCCTGGTATTGGACATTATGTTATTGCTTGTCTCTGGATTACTTTGGGTGCCCCTGTGCAGAGTAGTCAAACTAGTCACCATGCCGAGTGACACCTTTCTCCCCAAATTTTCAGCTAATAAAAATGGAAGCACCGCATCACAGGACCCAGGCCCCTCAACCTGTTCACTAGCCACACAGGCAGGGGTATTAGCCCTCTCAGTTTAGCGCTGACTGGGGGTTACACATCCAATGCTGAAGGCTTCTGTAAATCACCCACACACAGCTCAAGCAAGCAGTGTCTGCTTCAGTCAGCCATCTTGCCCCCACCTTATTACTTTCTGAATTTCATGTATTTACACTAGAACTAACAGGTTTGGTGTTCTATTTGGACTAAATGGATTGAAATGAAACATTTCATGCTGTGCATTTATTTATCCTGGAACCTACACCAGCGGGGGATGAGTGTGTTTGTCTTTTTGTTTAAGGAATAATACTTGGTCTTGGTGCCCTGGGATGCACTGTCCCAGTATCAGTAGTGCGATGCATTTCTGCATTTGGTATGAACATCCTCAGGTCAAACCGACAAACTTTACATGATATAGCAGGCACTGTAATGTTAGAGATTTTAGTAAAGAAGCCAGTGTTTGGTATTTTAGGGGTTAAAATCAGATGGTTGCTTCTCCTAAAGTGTATATTTATCAGTAATGTTTACTAATGACTAAAATGAAATTAAGCATTTATTAACTTTGGGTGTTCTGTCTCTGTGTGCTAGCTTCAGAAACTGCAGGCTTATCATATGGTTTCTTTGACTTACAACATGAAGAACATAATCAAGTTTCGTGAGAACAGAGTCTGGGTTTTCTGCCATATGCTGTAGCCATATCAGCTGAAATGCTTCTCCTTAGCTATAATGGATCTTGTTTGACAAAATAAATACTTCAGTATTTGTAATTTGGCTGCAGAAGGCTGTACACCAAGCACTGGAAACATTTCATTATGTAGCAGTCTGTACAAATACAGTACTTTATTACAAAGTAGACAGTCCAATTTACTTCTCACCATCAACTGATGTTCTCTTACTTGAAAACCACAGTAAAGCTCCTCAGTGTCTTTCTTTTTATGTCTACTAGTCAGTGTCACAATCACTGCTGTAAGAAGGAAGTCCTAATTGAAACAATCTCATTTATTTCTCACAAAAGGCAACTGACACTTCAGACCACAGTGCTAGGGCTCCTGGGTTTCGTATTTCATTAAAGTCAAAGACAGCAGGCACTGGAGTCCAGGCCTATTTCCTGATATTGCTTCACCCTGCACACAAGTTCATGGCTCCCAAAACCCAAATACACAGTGGGGCAAATGTGCTACAGTACATTGAAACCTAATTGTACAAGAGGCAGGAAAGAAGAGTCCCCAGCTTCCGTTCATTTGTGAAAGTAGAAAAACAAAGCCCACCCAGTTGTGCTCTGGGTGCAGCAGCACGAAGAGGGGAAAATTTTAAAAAGGTTCAAGCTGGCTCGAGTTACAGTACAGTATGTTATTTGAATGTAATGAAATAATAAGCTTCTCTATTTCCCCCAATTCTGGATACAAAAATTTGTAAAATGACCATTTTGTGGGCACAAGCAACCAGATTTCAGTTTGAAAACTAGGCTCACTCCATTGATATTAAACCCAGAAATACCCAATTTTGAAACCTGGAAAAAAAACATTGTGTAGGCAGGACATGTTTTCAGATTATACTGGAATTACTATTTACAGTACTTGAGGTAGTTGGCTTTCTGAGAAATCTCGATTTCAACAGTCCAGTTTAAAGCAACAAAGTTACGATGCAAATGTTGTGCCTATACCATTTTATTCCATTTCAGACTGCCCTTTATCTCCGGTCCTGTAAGATTCTCTTTTTATAATTGTTAATATATAATGGATAGGAGAAATCCTGGATGCTAATTGACTAAAGTGGTCTTTTACCTGTGATGATTTTTGAGTACATCATGCTTCAAAACTGATTGCTAAGATCAGTCATTTCCTAAAACCATGGGTCTATTTTATAATCACAATAATACACTCCAGGGTGTGGTATATCATGGCATATCATCATCACTTCTTGGGTAGTTGAAGGCACTTGGCATTACCTATTGTCTCACAATGCACCCAAAGCACAAATATATCGCATGATATACCACATACTCTTCTGTGTATTGCTTAATTGTAATGCCTCCTTCTTCCCATTTGTCTGGCACTAACCCAGGCACATTAGTCTTTAAGCAGTGCTTAGCTGTTCTGCCATTTGGCCAGAAGGCATGTGGTTCCTGGATGTAAATGTTCTTGGATTCAAATGGCATGTAAATACATTTCCTCCAACAAAAGGGGCTCCTTTCATAGAAATAACCTAATGGTGTTGCCCCTTGGGAAATGTGCAATGAGTATAGCAGTGCTTGGTGTTGTGCCCTTGAGTTGGGGGTCTCTGTCGTAAGTCTGGCAGTTAGTGTCTTACCCAACTGGGCACTTATTGTAACTGGCTTTAAACTTCAGTTAAAAAAACAGTTTCCTCTTCACCTTCAGCCATTGAGTATGTCCCTTAGCATCATTCAATCTTTGTTTGCAGAATACAGCTTAATTAACAGGGTACACATATTTCAAATTCCAATAAAACAAAAATAGGTCTATTAACAAGCTGTGTACACACATGCCTTTAGATGTGATCACTGTGCAAATGGTAAGTAGTTGACATATTTGATGACATTCAAGGTACCCTCTCTCCATATGAAGTATGACTGTCCTCAGACCTGAAAGTTAGCACTACCTGTTAGGAATTACAACTCACAGCCTGACCACATACATCACTACAAAGCCTATGTCACTGGTTCAGGCAGATGTAGAACCCTTTCCCTATCCATGCCAAGGACACTAAGAATCACCATACACATTAAGGGCTACATCTTGAAGCTTCTATAGTAAAACCAGGAGTCCAAGCAGGACTTGCGCCATAATACTCAGACTGAGCTATTCTATACCTGTTCTGCAATAGCTTCAGCCATTCACACATCTCTCTCTTCAGGAGTTCTGGTGACATCACTAATGGGTATGGTTGCCTGTGGATCAAGCTCTACTACACAGCTCCTTTTTACCTTAATCTAAACATAATTAAATAAAGGACTTACTGTTTGGTAGATTGGAGAATATAGCAAGCTATGGTGAGAAAATGGTGACAGAAAAAACAAATACCCTAGTAATGTTGTTTCTAGGGCCATGGATATTGTGTACTATCCACACTTCTGGCAGAATTCCTTTCTTCTTTAAGATTTATTGGAAGGTCTTCAGGTGGACTCCTTTCACCCACCTGGATGGTATTCTCAGTACCGCCCCGTAACATCAGATCTTCCTTTCCACTGGGAGAAGAAGGTTCCCTCCATAGCGCTCTGCGTTTGTGTGGGCCCTTTCGATTTTCAGTTAAAATCTTGGTCTTCGAGTTGCTTCACAGTTTTCACTGTTGTAGCATAATGGACTCAGCCAATTCCAAGTCGGTGTCCACTTTCAGACATTGTCCCTGTGGACAGAAAATGTCATGCACAGGCCCTCACACTACTTGCATCTACTGCCTGGACCAGAAACACGATTCCCAGGCTTGCGTCCTGTGTCGCACCATACACCCCTCCACTTTGGAAGACCAGTACATGTGACTTTTGCTTGGACATCCAAATAAGCAGGATCCTCTTGTTTGGTCCAAGGATGCATGTTGGTCAGTCTCTGTGGTTGCAGGGTCCACCGAACAGTTAGTGGCTTTTGAGGAAGCTGCAGACCACGCCCCAGCAGGCACTACATCCATGTCTGTGCTAGTCCCAATGGGCTTTGGCACCTCTTTCACTGGGGCATTCCATGACTTATGCCAGTCTCTTCCTTCTCATGGGGAAGGCCCTTCCCATAGGTTCAGATCTTCAAGGAAGGACTCCAAGGTGCAAGCTAAGAAGTCCCACCACAGGTAGTGGAACCACAGGTGCTCTCGGGCCTTGAATTCCAGCACTCCTGCTTTGTCGACCTTCATTGAAGAGTTAGCTTTGGCTGACACATCTGTCCAGGCCACTGGCCCCATGGTGTCCCCATCGGGCCTGTCGGCTGAGACGCGGGCCGACCCGGCTGTCAAGATTTTCTTCAACCCGGTTGACCCATTGTCGCAGGATGAGGAGGAGGATACTTCCCTCCACAGGACTCCGGTCATGCCTCTCCAGTCCCAGAGTGGGTCAGATCAGCTTCCTGAGCCAGTCCCTACCCCATGGGACCCCGAGCTTATGGGGGACCTTAAGCATCCCTCTCCAGTTCCCTTCTTCCCTCGCCATTTGGTCTGCCGGTGATCAAGGTTGAGGTCCCGCAGTTCAAGGTCAAGCGGCTCTCACAGGGGTTGCCGGTCTCACTCTTGACACTAGGGACGGCTGCACCACCACTGTTTCTCCTCCTCTTCTGGGGAGGACCAGCTCCACTGCAAGTTGCGATGGCACTGTGAGGAGCTGTGTCAGCAGCTCCTTTTGAGTGCTGGGCCTAAGCTGGTGCCGGCTCCTATCCCAGCACTCCCGTGGCTGCCACCACCTCAGCCCGAACCTGTTCCAGCTCAGCCACTCCCGGTCTCTCAGCCCATTCAGGTGGAACCACCACCACCTCAGCAGAAGGAGGGTCCCCCTTCTAAGGACACCCATACTGCTCCCAGGCTCCTTGATGGCTGTCGGTTGCAGTTACTCAGGCCGATGAGCCCTGCAGAGTTAGTGGGGACTCGGGGTTCAGCTGGTTTTTGACGAATCTTAGGAATTGGAGGCCTCCTCTATGCATTCCCACCATATTGACCTAGGGTCAGGAGAGGATTTGTTGATGGACCATGGTCCTACTTCCTTTGGGGCCATGTTCCACCTTATTTCAGGGCTATGGGGATCAAGTTGGAGCCCATTCAGAAACAGGTTAAGTATCCCCCCACCAAAATTCTCAACCAGGACAACTTCCCTGGGTTCATCTTCCCCATGGTTGAAGCCATTCTTGGACCCACATTGAAGCTCTGGCAATGCCAAGCCTCCTGCCCTACACCATCAGCCCATATGGCCCACAAGTACATGGTTCCTATGGGCTTCCTCTCGGGGTTTACAGAACACCCTTCAGCTGAAGGATTGGTTGCCGATTCGGTGTTCACGTGGACCAGCAATGTCTGAGATGTGGACAAGCCTCCCGACAACGAATCCAAGAAATTTGATCATGCGGCCAAGCAAAAGCAGCTTCATCTCTCAGCCTTAGGCAGGCTAGTTCGACCCTTATGATGGCCCATGTTGCTCATGCCTTGCTGAACAGCCTTCAGCAGGTGCTCCTTCTGCTCCAGGCTGATGTTCAGATGATGGTCAAGCAAGTCCAGGTCCAAGGCCGTGCTGTGGCAAAACAGCAGCTTCAGATGGTCATGGACATTGGTGACTCCTGTGCCAGGTCCGTGGCCGCAGCCACGTCTATGCGCCATAGGTTTTGGCTGAGAAACTCAATCCTCATGACAGATACCCAGCACAAACTGGCCAATGTCCCCTTCCTCAGCACTGACTTGTTCAGGCCATGGGTGGATGGTCATCTCCCCAGGACTTAGAAGTCCAATGCCACCTTGGACTCCATCACCTCTGCCCAAAAGAATGTTATGGGCTCTAAACCACAGAAGAAGCCCTTTCGGACTCACTCTGCCTCTGCAGCCAAGCCGTCCCAGTCACTGGCTGGGTACCAGCAGGCCTGGTGTCCCAGACCTAAGTCTGTTGTTTTGGTGGTCCAGAAGCCTGGCAGTCGAGGCCCACTTGCATCCTCCGCTAGCCCTTCCTCTGCTTCCAAGCCTGCCCAGTGACATGTTAGGGAGTGCCCCTTCCCTGCCCATCCTGTCTCCCCTGGGTCCTCCCATCGAGGTTTGGCTCCACCACTTTCTATCTGCCTGGTCCAGTGTTACCAGAGACAAGTGGGTGCTAGAAGTGGTTGGCCATTGCTTGCATCTGGAGTTTGAGGCTGTCCCTCCTCACTGAGCTCATGACCCTCGGGAGGATGTGGTGTCCACAGACATGTTGTCCACCCTTCAAGAGGACATCATACAGGTCCTCCATAAGGAAGTGGTGGTTCATGTCCAGGACCCAACAGCCGATCCAGGGTTTGTCTCCAGATACTTTCTGGTTCCACAACAGATGGGGGTCTGGTGCCCCAGATCTGTATGAAATGAACAAGTCTCTAAGGTCACACACCTTCAGGATGATCACTTTGAACCATATAATTCTGTACCTGTAGCAGGACATGTGGTTCTGCTACTTGGACCTCTGGAAAGCCATCTTTCATGTCCTCATTCATCCATCCCACAGGCAGTTCCTCCAGTTCCATGAGGTATGGACCCTCTATGAGTTCCAGGGCATGCTCTTCAATCTCTCCTCCACCCTGAGGGTCTTCACCAAATGCATAGTAGTGGTGGCAGCCTTCCTGAGGTGCCAAGGGGTCTGGGTGTACCTATACGTGGATTTTTGGCTCATTGCGGGCCCCTCCAAGGAGGTGGAGCCATCCAGAGACCTGGCCTTCAAGACTTGCTTGAGTCAGGACTCATCTTCTCACAGATGATTCACCTCGTTGGGGTGGAGCTTGACTCTTGTTGAGCCTGAGCACGGCTTCTGGCAGAAAGGGCAGAGGATCTTTTCTCCTTTGCCTGATCATTTCAGGTTGGACAGTTGCACACTGCCAGGGACTTCCTGCACCTCCTGGGTTACATGGCAGCTTTCATCAGCGTGGTCCGTTGAGCCACTGGAGAATGCACCCCCTGCAATGGGGACTGGTCCATCGGTGGTACCAGCATCAGGGCTATCTTGACCAAGTGGTCACAGTGACCCAGAATATGTGGGATATCAACTAGTGGTGATTGATCCCAGAACATCTACAGTAAGGAGTCCCATTTGCCTGCCCGGAGCCAATAGTCACTCCCATGACTGATGCCTCCCTGATGGTCTGGGGTGTCCACTTGGGAGGGTCCATGGCCTCTGATCCCATGAGAAGTCCCGATGCCACATCAACCTGCTGAAACTTTGAGCTGTTCTTCTTGCCTTGATAGCCTTGGCTCCATATCTCTGGGGTCAGGTCATCCAGGTCCAGACAGACAAATTGATGACCATGTACTACCTCAACAAGCAGGGTGGAACACATTCCCTAGCTCTGTGCTGGGTTGCTCTCGGCATCTGGACACTTGTGCTCAGCCTCAAGGCCAGCCTGCTGGCCATTCATGTGGCTGGTGTGTTCAATCAGCTGGCGGACTTCTCAGCCGAGTGGGTGAGGCATCTCATGAGTGGTTCCTTCATCAGGAGGTAGTAGACAGACTGTTCTCCCAGTGGGGCACTCCTCAGGTGGATTTGTTTGCCTCCAAGGAGAACGCCAAGCTGAGGCTGTTTTGTGCCTGCCCCCTTCAGCAGGATATGATGCAGGGGGATGCCTTCATGAGGGCCTGGATCCCAGGCCTCCTTTATGCCTTCCCTCCTTTTCCTCTGATCCACAAGGTCCTGATCAAAGCTTGGAGGTACAAGACATGGATTATCTTGTTGGCTCCGGACTTGTCACACCTGTTCTGGTACCCTGATCTCCTCAGCCTCAGTGGCAGGCCTCTGTGGCATTTGCCACTTCACCCAGACCTGCGCTCATGCTCTTGGAGGAAGGTTCTCCACCTGGACCTTTAGTCCCTGCACCTGACAGCCTGATTCTTGAGTGGCCAGAGTTCCAGGATCTGGGTCTCTCCTTCGAGGTCCTCCATGTAGTCGAGGCTTCTAGGAAGGAGTCAACTCATCAGTGCTATGCCTTTAAATTGAAGAGAGTCTCCATTTGGTGGCAGGGAACTTGACCCCCTGCCTTGTCCTGTGGCTTGCATCCTCGATTACTTGTGGTCCCTCTCTCAGTTGAGCCTTTGGTCAACAACCCTCAAGGTGCACCTGGCACCCATTTCTGCATACTGAGTACAGGCTGGTATGCTAATAGTGGTGCAAGAGAATATAGTTGGGTGCTTCTTTAAGGGCCTTGACCACATTTCCACTCCAGTGCGTGAATCACCACCACCACCTTGGGACTTTTTACTGGTGTTGGCAGTGCTTATGGGCAAGCCATTCGATCCAATGCATAGGTGTGAGATGTCACACCTGTCATGGAAGACTTCTTGGTGGCAGTCACATCCACCAGAAGGATCAGTGAGCTCTAGGTGCTCTCAGTGGAGCCTCCTTACCTGGTCTTCCATAGGAACATGCTTGTCCTTCGCTCCCACCCAAAGTTCCTTCCGAAAGTTGTCTCAGAGTTTCACTTTAACCAAGTGATAAATCTCCCAGTTAACTTCACCAATCACACCTCGGAGGCCGAACACAGGCTCCATACTCTACTATGAGAAACACATGGCTGGAGTTCAGGGAGAGGTTCACTAGCTGTTTATCACCTATGCTGAAGCCACACCTGGCAGACTGGAAGCAAAGCAGACAATTGGCAGGTGGATATTCTCCTGCATTGACCTCTGTTATAGGTTAGCTTCCACCAGACATACCGCTGTGTTGGTGGCTGCTTTCTGGGATGTCCTTATTCAGGAGGTCTGCAGGGCTGCTACCTGGAAAAACACACCTTCATCTCCCATACCTTATCGACTTTGAGTCACATTGGGATGCTGTTTTTGGGGCTTTTGTTCTCCAGTCTCTGTTCCCTAAACTGGGGATGTTCGGCTTGCCCTCTCCTCCCAGGGAACTGCTAGCAGTCTTCTGAAAGTGGGGATAGTGCACCATATCCATGGTCCTAGAAAGACAAGTTACTCACCTGTAACTGTAATTCTAGGAGTGGTATATGGTGTACATCTGCAAAATCCAACCAACCTCCCCTGGCAAGTGGCACACTGGTCTTGCTTCCAGCAGGTAAGATCTGACGTCACAGTGGCGCCAAGGAGGATACAGCCTGGATGGGTGGGAAGAGCCAGTATGAAGACCTTCTGGCAAGTCTTAAAGGGGAAAGGAATTCTGCCAGAAGTGTGGATGTACACTATATACCACTCCTAGAACTACAGTTACAGGTGAGTAACCTGTCTTTCTTCTCTGGTGTCCATCAATGAGCCAATAGAAGCCCTGACCCTTCCTCCTGTTTCAGAACCTGAAAATAGATTAACACAAAAATCACTTCTTACTTTTATGGTTGCTTGAGCATTACATTGTTTAAAGTTTTGTGATAAATTTGGTCTGCTTATTTAGATTTCACTTTTTTTTAAGAAATATTTTTGGGGAAGATTATAGTAGTCATTAGATAGTTGTACTAGTCACTGCTCCCAATACTTTAGAAACAAATCCGGCATTAAGCCAGTACAGGGAGCGTGACTATAGCACTGCATTAGAAGTTAATTCTAAGTTTCACTATTGGCATAAAGTTCTATATCTGGGCATAATGTTCAGGTGGAATGATGTACATTATATTGGCTCACTGATGAATCCCAGAGAAGAAACAACATTACTATGGTGAGTAATTTTTTTCTTCTAACAACCGGAATCCAACAACGATGCCTAACATAATGTGTAGGCTGAATAAGCAGTACCATGGGAGGATGGAGCTAGAACCTAATTAGGAAAATTGAGACATTCCATCATACTTACTGTAATTTCCTTTTATGTTAGCTCCAACATTGCCAGTGGGGAAGGTAGTTAATGCATATGGTAATATACTCTGCCACTGGGCTAGTGGTACACTCATAAGCTGTGACCTCAGCATAGACTCCCAGGAACATGGAACATTCTGTCTGCAATAGCTACCTCAGTACACTTCTGTCAATGCAGTGTTCAAAATACTAACCATTATTAATGCCAATATTCCTGGGCAAACCCTCACATCAACAAATACTAGGAAGAAAATCGAGATGAATGGAAAAATGCAGGCCTGCTTTATCTTGAAAGAACAGGACCCACAGTCGGGATGTACAATTATGGCTTCCATTCCACATTTGATGCTCAAGGCCTCTATCCAGGGTCTGTGAAAGGGTGGGGGAGCCAGGGATAATTCCCAGGGCCAATGCCTGCCCCACCATTTGTTGCACCATATATTAATTAATTATTTATTTTAGTTCATTCCATTCTTCACAGCGGCATAATCCATTCCTGCCCAGCTCACCTAAGTCAGTCAGCAATGAGATGATGATGACTCTGTCCCCACCACCCCTAGTCAGTTGCCCATGAGTCAGTTGCCAACACCCCGGTCACTGTGACTCTGTGAGTGGGCGGAATTTGTCTTTCCTGGACTGGTAGAGAGCCCAGAGCTGAGCGAGAAGAAATACACACACGCTGGCCGACTCTGCTACAGCTATACCTTTTGGTTTTGCCTGGTGCCTCAGGCTATCTGGTGTGGTGATTCACACAGCCTCAGATCTCAGAGTCGGGTCAGGTCGACAAATTACGGTCAGCGGGCAGGTCATTCGGTGGCAGTGGCATGGTGATGATGAGACGGGCCCCCGGCTCTGAGCCTCTGGCTCATCAAGTGTGCCGACTACTCCACAATCCTCCGAGGGCCTTGAGGCTCCAGCTCCATGGTATGGTCCCCAACTCAACTCTCCATTGCATCATACCTCCTCTCAATCTTTTGTCATTGAAATGAAGGACACGGATGCTCAAAATGAGGGACAATGAGGGACACTGACACGCAAAATGAGGGACATTGAGGGACAGTGACTCTCATAATGAGGGACACATCTTCAAACATGGGGATTCAAGTTTAGAACACTGCGGAAATCACTGCCTTTATTTGTACAAAGTTTCTTTTTTATTTAGCATCTTAGAATATTATTAACTTCTGCTTTAAAGTCTGAATTTACAGCACATTCTCTGTGTGTGCAGTACCTTTTCCATGAGGGACTAATGAGGGGCAGGGCAATTTTGAGGGGTAAAATGAGAGATGTCCCTCGTAATGAGGGACGCTTGAGAGGTATGTTTGGCATGGTTTGGTCCCACGATGACTCCCACCCAAGGCCACATGCACATACCCAGTACATTGGAATATGGTTCAAGAAATTTGTCAGTTTGGATGAACAGTGACCTGACTCACAGGCAGTGACCGTGAAAGGACCAGGAGGATGGCCGGGACTGGAGTGGAGGTACCACCCAGGGCATGATGAGGTGAGCAGAGCAGGGGCCCAGGTCACTGGGCCAGGCAGTGAGTGGGCGGGCATTCCAGGTAACAAATTGCACTGCAGGCAGTGGGCTTTTTGGGTGGCATGAAGCAAGGAAGAGGAGTCCAGTCCCAGACAGTAGCTTTTACTATAGCCACCATGGATCCAAGTCCGACTCAGGATTTCTTTGTTTTTATTAGCACAAGGCAGCACTACTAGTCATCATCAGCAGACTGCACCACCAAACCCTTCCCTTTTCTTTTCCCCTGCCAGCAGCACCTGGTCCGAGGCTGTGTGTAGAGTTTTGTAAACTTTTTTTTATAGTCACAGAAGAAAAGCACAGCGCTTTTTAGCCTTGTGTGTTTGCTTATTACTCTGCCCCCTCCTCAGAGTCGGCTCAACAATTGCAGTTACAGTACACTACTCCAGCAAAATGTACAAAAATATATATTGCTGTGTGGTTGGGTGTTGTGTTGAGAAAAATGAAATTAGTACAGTAATTGTACTGTTGCACAGTCTGCATCCTTGCTGCGGCTGCCTGAGAGGCTGAGGCTGACTGCCATGCCATTTATGCGGTTGGGTGTGGGGGAGAGTTGACGGGTGACCTGGTCATCCTAATAATTTGGTTCCAAAGAAACAGGCAAAAATGGCCAAGTGATGAGAAAAAGGAAAAAACTGACACATTTAGTCCAGAATGATTTCGGCACTTACTTTGTTTCGTGTTTTTTTTTTTTTTTATCTTAATACATTATACCTCGTAACTGTAACTGTGACTGTGCACTGTTACATATCTAATTTTGAATTTGTTATTCCTTATTTTCTTATCTCTCCTCCCCCCCTTATCCTGGTGCCTTTTCTCATTTAAAAGAGACTGCTCTCCTGTACCCTGTTCACCCTCGTGAGGTAATTGTAGGTGTCTATCATGTTCCCTCTCGATCTCCTCTCTTCAATGGTGTACATACCAAGACCCCTCAGTCCCTCCTCATAGGGCTTTTGATGCAACCCCAGCACAATTTTATTTGCCCTCCTCTGGACTGCCTTCAACCTGACTATGTCCTTTCTGAGGTGCAGCCTCCAGAACAAGACAGGTAGCTAAAGGAGATAACACTTTATTCAGGTACTGAGTGAGAATAGGAAAGCAAGAGAAGGGATAGTGAGGATAAAGAGGGCAGCAGATAAAGACTGCACAGAAGAGGATAAGAAAAGCTGTCATCGTGAATAGTTACTTTTTTTTCAGTCTTCACAGTGGAGGATGTGGGGGACGGATCACCAGACAGCAGCAGGAACAAAGGAGGGGAGGTGGACACAGGTTCATTTTTAAAGGAAAGAGTACTGAAGGGACTTGCAGCTCTGAAAGTAAACAAGGCTGTGGGTCAAGACAGGATACACCCAAGGGTACGAAAGGTACTCATGGAAGTACTAGCTGACCCAGTGACAGCCTTATTTAATAGCTCACTGGGAACAGGCATGGTTCCGGAGAACTGGAAGAGAGCAGACATGGTCCTGTCCCATAACAGCAGTAGTAGGGAGAAGGCTAGCAACTATTGGCCAGACAGTTTCACAGCAGTGGTGTGGAAATTAATGGAAACCCTGGTAAAGGAAACACTGGTAGAGTATCTTGAATCCAGTGGGCTACAAGACCAAAGGCAGCATGGATTCGGGGGGGGGGGGGTCATTCCAGATGAATCTGATTGATTTCTTTGACTGGGTGGTCAGAGCCATAGATCAGGGGAGGGAAGAGGATATGGCCTGTCTGGACTTTAGCAAGGCCTTCAACACTGTGCTACACAGGAGATGGATCAAGAAACTCAGCAGCCTAGGGTGGGTTCTAAAGTGTTGAACTGGGTAAGGAACTGGTTAATGAATAGGCGACAGAGGGTGGTGGTTAACAGCACTCACTCTAATGCTGGGAGAGTGACCAGTGGGGTGCTACAGGGCTCAGTACTGGGACCAATCCTCTTTAATGTCTTTGTCAGTGACATTGCAAAAGAACTGGAAGTGATGGTACGCCTTTTTGCAGATGACACAAAAATTTGTAATAGGGTGGATACCAGGAGGGAATGGAGATAACGTATAGGGACCTTGGGAAACTGGAGCAGCAGTCAAGAGCTTAGCAGTTGGGATTCAATGGCAAAATGTCCAAAATCATTCAGTGAGGGCATAGAACACAGGAGCTGAGTAGTGGATGAGGGGTACTGACAGTCACTAAGCAGGAAAGGGACCTTTGGATTATTATATCTGATGACCTCCCAGTGGCAGTGCAGTGTGACAAAGCAGTGGGTAGGGCCAGTGGGATTCTGAGATGCATGGGGGGGGTATCTCCAGCAGGAGGAGGGAGGTCGTGTTAACACTGTATTGCTCACTTGTGAGACCTCACCAGGAGTATTCTGTCCTGTTCCGGAGGCTGCACCTCAGAAAGGACATAGTCAGGTTGAAGGCAGTCCAGAGGAGGGCAAATAAAATGGTGCAGGGGTTGCATCAAAAGCTCTACGAGGAGGGACTGGGGTATCTCAGTATGTACACCACTGAAGAGAGGAGATCGAGAGGGAACATGATAGACACCTACAATTACCTCACGAGGGTGAACAGGGTACAGGAGAGGAGTCTCTTTTAAATGAGAAAGGGCACCAGGATAAGAGGGGAGGAGTGAGAGAGAGATATAAGAAAATAAGGAATAACAAATACTGAACCTTGCTATGCCACTGTATATTGAACTGTGAAAATGTCTAGATGAATATAGAATTATGGATTATAAGAATGTAGACATTATGCATATCATAATATTGTTCCTGTGACCAATGACAGTATATCCAGGTGCTTAAGCACCAATTAAAGTGTATGGAATTTTGTGTGTCCTATGTGTTAAAACTAAAATATATATATATATATATATATATATATATATATATATATATAAAAGAAAAGGCACCAGGATAGAGGGCATGCAATGGAGTTGGAGAGGGGAAGTTTAGGAGGGATGGACCCTATGCACAAACAAGATGCGTAGGGCAACCCTAAGTTGGAATGTCATGCAGCAAGATTCCAGTGGATCCCCAGTTGCATTCATGAGAGGTGTGTGAACCCCTTGCACACTCAATCCCCCAGCATGCCCACACTCCATGTCATTCACTAAGGCACAGAGTGCAGTGCATGGGGGTTGCAAGATACAGCAGGAAAGACCCTGACATAAAGGCTACACTCCCCCTGCTCAATGGACAGCTGCTAGCTCTGGCAGGATGCACACACCCTCAACCTTGCTGCCCCAGCCCACTATGCTGATAGGGAGGGCTGGGGGCAGCCAGTTGGACACTTGCCATAGTTTAAAAAAAATGGTCCTGCACCATCCCAGGATCCCCTTCCCACTTATGTAGCAGGGGATCCACTTTGGGAACCAGGATGGGCATTCAATTGGATGCCCACCTGTGTCCCATGATCTGCCCCATACAGTGGAGGTCAAGCCACAGACAGTTGGCCGGTGACAGTGGTGCATGCCTGTCTGCGGGTGCAGTGCTGCATGGGCTGGGTACGTGTCTCTCACAAGTACCTGGTTCATATCCATAGGGCCCAATCTGAGGAAGTACTACTTCACTGAAAGAGTGCTGGACACCTGGAAAAGACTGCCAGTGGAAGTGGTGGAGGCAAAAAGAGTAGGGGGCTTTAAAGATGAAATGTAATTAAAAGTAACTGATGAATGTGTCTTTGTTTTGTGTTTTATTTATCAGACATTATTTTAATCAAATCAATGAATTAACTGCTTTTCATAATTCTTTTGTATGCAGTTTTACACCAGCTGTAATCATTTTATGTACTCAGTTAAAAATGGCCGCTATTACCGCATGTACTGTCGGTGGCCCCTCAGTGCATTTTCTGGCCTCTAGAGAGCGAGCCCTCACATCACAGCCTCTCAACTGAGCCACCAGCCATAGTCAGCTGTCGGATGAGAGAGCGGTGTGGCACAAAGCTCATTTTCACTTCACTCAGATCCCGATGTTCTAAGTACTACAACTGTAGTTTATATTTTATGATATATACACCAACAGCATGTGAAAATAAAAAAAAAACTTGTGATATTTAATACATTTCCACACTTTTTATCATAATCTTGTGTGATGCATGTCTCAGAGTGCAAAGTCAACATTTCCATAGGAAGCTTTTCAGTGTGCCCTAAATAAATTCATTCAACAATAGTGCTGACCCCGATGTCGTCTTATTTAAGGTTTTTAAATTACAAGAATACTTGACAGTGACAGTGCACTTACAATACTTAATCCAACAGTGCGCTCTGTGATTTTTATCTGTTTTCTGGTGTTCACTGACAGACATTATGATTTTAGCATGTTTGATTACCTGACCCACAAAAAAAGTGCTGAAACTGGGTGCATTTTGAAATTGTACTGGAGCACTGGCTGCTCGGTTGTGGCATATACATGAATAAGATAAGATTTAAATTATTGAATTCTTTAGGCATTTTCATGTACTTGTTCTGTCATTATTGGTAAATTTGTGAAAGTTCATGTAGTTTATTTACAGATCGTAAATAGCTCCTGTTTCTCATCGGTTTCAGAATGGGATGTTTCTACTTTCTTGGTGGTTTACAATCACTCATCTACCTGATACTCCTGATTGTGAATGATTTTATTAGCATCATATTTCTGATGGACCCAGATTGATTGAAAGGAGAGAAAAATCACTGCTTATTTACTTCTGAACACCAAAGAAAATATTCCCTCAACAGCGGTCATCACAATCCTGTGATTTACATATTCATCTTATTTAAGCAATAAGTCATGACAGGGTGCATGTTATGTTGGGATAACGGTGCACATTGGGTGGTTTGAAGCATGAGGTGAAGTTGAGTGCTTCCACCACCCGAGAAGGACCATTAGCCCACCATAATGCACTCCCTGGAGTGCCTTACTGCAATTATGAAATGGGCCCTTTTTAGTAAATTGGATGAATTTTTTAAACATATTTTTGTTGAGCTACTTTCAGCTCAGCCGTTGTACTAGGATAATGGCCCAGGATACCGCTCTCCACCCTGATCGGGTGCTACTTGGTAGCAGCACCAGTTCCTGACTTCTGCCGGCCATGCCTCACTCCCTGCCCGCCTGCCAAGCACAGGTATGGTTGCTCCCCTGAGGTGAAGCCTGGCTCCTGAGCAGAAGAAGCCGATTGGCTGTCCCACTCAAAGCTTGTTTCTAATTGGCTGGTGGCTTATATCTCCATTGGCGCTGATTTTAAACTCTGCTTTGAATAAGATTTCAGGTTTCTAGCCTATGGCTTTAGTCTTACAGCTCATTTTGGGGATTATTTCTGAATTGTTTAAATTGCTGAGCTAGTTTAATTGATATTTAGCCTTATAGTCTGCCTGCTCCTAAACTGTAATTTCATGCTTCTGTCTAGAAGTGTAAATCTCTCTCCTCCCCTCCTCCTCTTGACTTTCTCACTTGCTCAAAACCTCTGTTAACTCTGCCACTTTCTTCACCTGTCTAGCCCTCGTCTCCCCTCCCCCAAACAACACCTTCACTTTTCCTTTGTCTCTGCCTTGGTACCACTATCCTCAGCGCCCCCCCCCCATCAACCTCTGCCTGCCTTTCCCCATGCCTTTCCCCACTCCTACCTTTCACGCTCACTCCCACAGTCTTTTGTCTGCCTGAGACCCAACCCGCTCATGTGGCCTATAACTGCTAGCTCTTCTCCTCTCTCTCTCTCTCCAGTATACCACTCTCCACCCTGATCGAGTGCTACTTGGTAGCTGCACTGGCTCCTGACTCCTGCCAGCCATGTTTCACCCCCTGCCTGCCCACCAAGCACAGGTATGGCCGCTCCCCTGCCGTGAAGCCCAGCTCCAAAGCAAAAGAAGCCGAATGGCTGTCCCACTCGAAGCTTGTATCTAATTGTCTGGCGGCTTATATCTCTGTTGGCACTGATTTTAAACACTGCTTTGAATAAGATTTCAGGTTTCTTTACAGCTCATTTTTCATCCTGTCCACCCTCCTCGGCCTCGACCTCTATTAAATACACTGTCTCCCCCCACCTAGATCCACCCCTTATCCTCTCTCACCCTCAATCTCTCTCCCTCTCTCCTTCTACTTAGTCCTCCCCTTAAAGTGACACGTGTTACATTTCCAACACCCTGTACTGGGGATATAAGCTTTTTAACCACTGTTGAGACCTGTTCCTGTGGCAAAACAATTAGTGGCACAAACCAACTCTGATCAAATTTGAAGTATAGTAAAAAGAATCTCAAGTCACAAACCCTTGTCTCAATCTTCCTTCATGACCCTCATCCTTCTCCTGCACCTCTACAGCACTATCCATCCAAACCCTGACCCTGGAAACATAAATACTCCAACCCTTCAGACCCTCCCCAATATGGAAAGAAACATTAGCATAATCCACCTTAATATTCAGAGTTTACCAGCTAAATTCGATGCTTTCCAAGCCTGGGTGGCTAGACGTGGTTTTGATGTTATCACTCTCTCTGAAACCTGGCTTTCCCACAAAATCTCTGATGGGGAGATAGAACTTAGTGGCTACACCTCTGTAAGAAAGGATAGACAGAATAAAAAAGGGGGCGGTTGCATGTTCTTTGTCTCCAACAAATTTTCCTTCACTGAGCACAACCCCAGCTCTGAATTTACCCTATTGAAAACACTCTCCATACACCTCCTCATTGGCCCCAATAAAACCATCTCCCTCGCCTACCTCCCCCCAGGAACTCCGCACTCTGACCTTGAGTCACTGCTTGCCCTTAGACACTCCCTCCTACTTAATGGAGAGTGGATCCTCCCCTGGGACTTTAACTTAAACTGGGACTCCTTTCACGTTGATAAGGCCAAATCCTGTATCACTAATTTTGATCTCCACCAGCTCATCTCCTCACCCATTAGATTCAATTACAAAACTGGCACCCAGACACTAATTGATTGGATCATTGCCTCTCACCCCTCTTGCATCACTTTCTCACATGGCCGGTTTTAGGCACCAGCAAACCCTGCAATCGCTGGTGGCCCCCTTCTTATGGAGGGCCCCAACTAGAACAGTTTACCTTAATTATTTTAAATCTTTTTTTCTTATTATCATCTTAAAACAGCAACAAAGGACTGTGCAGATTTTGATGTGGGATCATGACTTCATGAAAAGCCTTACTGAGCTATGACCCAGGCAATAAGAGATAGATGGGTAACAATGGATGTGAGAAAATGAACAGTATGCATTGACACTGCAGTCTCTCTCTACATTTTTTTAAGATGCCACTAGTACAGAAAATACAATGAAATGAAGTGTGTACTGGTTACAGTCAAACATATAGGGTGATGGTTGGTCAAGCAGGGGGGCCCCCCATGACTTCATTAATCTGCTGGGGCCCCCAAAACCCTAAAGCCGGCCCTGCGGTTTCTCGGGTGTCATGTCGGACTGTATCAGTGATCACTGTTTCATATTTTGTTCATGGTCGGCCCGGCTACCTAAAAAACACCCTAAATTCATCTTCACCAGCAGACTAACTGACCAGAAAACTGAACTGATTACCCACGACATCAGTCTTGTCAACTGGTCTTTTACCAAGGGGCCTGGAGACTGCAACTCGATCCTAGAAAAATTTTCCAGGATCTTAGCTAGTGTCTGTGACAAGTACACTCCCCTCAAAAGAATCAGGGTCAGGGGTCTTACTAATGACTATTTTTTCAATTTCTTTTTCTTTTGTTGTTTGTATTTCTTTTTTGAGCTGCTCTTGAACTTGGGCAGTGAGAGTGTCTACAACCCTGCCCCCTGGCTGTGAGAGGACCTGGGGAGTACAGTTACATGAAGAGAATGGCTGACTTTACTGCTTTTTCAAACTTCTTCTGGCAGTGAGAGTGCCAGATGAGTTTCTTTTTGTACTGACTTTTCTGCTTTGAATATTATTATTATTATTATTATTATTTTGTTTTATGGTATTTTGATGTTTGCAATGGTTATATGAAACTGAGTGCAGGATTTAAGTGAGCCAGTACATGCGGGGCGGGGTAATATATATTTTAAGTAGTTTTATATTATTTGGGAGTGTTTTAGTGTATTTATTATTTATTATTGGTGCTTATAGTTTTTAGTAAAATGCGTTGTATGCCGGGCCCCACAGTTGTGCGTTATTCATCCTCTGCTCTTCATGCCCTCCCCCCTTTCATTACTCCTTCCCTCCAATATGCAACCTACCAGTGCTGTAGAGCACTTGATATTATGTGTAGGAGGAGGAGATGGGTGGGGGGTGGCGAACAGTGGAGAATGAACGAGAGGGGGTCACTGAATTAGGGTGGTAGACCCAGAAGACGCCCTGGGGTGAAACGGAATCCTGATCGTGGTTTACCATGTCTGGTGCCCCTACCCAGGGACACTACAGATTGTGGTAGGCAGATGGCCCGGGTGGCCCGGGAGGTTTGTCCAATTCGGGTGGTGTTGTGCCATGCCAGGTCCATTAAAAACAAGACTGTAATTATTGCAGAACTTGTCGAAATGGTGGACCTGGCATGCATTACCGAGACCTGGCTGGATGAAAATTCTGGCCCCATTTTGGAGGCTAAGACTCCAGCTGGGTACTCAGTAATACACTGCCGAGATTGGGCCATGGGGGGGGGTTGTGGTCTGCTTCAAGACCAAACTGAACCTCACGAGGGTACTAGTTGAGGAGGTTAAGTCTTTTGAGTGTTCAGTAGTAGCAGGTGTAGGCTATTGAATCACCCTCATCTACCATCCACCCGGTGGTGAGAAGCGATTCCTTAAGGAAGTGGCGGACTTTGTCGTTGACATGGCATTTGAATCTCCCAGATTGATGGTTCTGGGTGATTTTAATGCTTGGGTCGATGATGAACTCTCGCAATTTGGTCAGCACTTCCTCCAGTTAATGACATCTCTGGACCTTACTCAGGTGGTTTTCACTGCTACTCACAAACATGGACACTCTCTCGACTTACTCTTTCTCTTAGGGATCGAAACATCAGACTTGGGGGTGGAACCAGTTGGGTGGTCCAATCATTACGCCATGGGGTTTAATTTTAGCACCCCCCGTCACAGGCCTACCCCTGTGGAGATGGTTAGGTATCACCCTTTACAGGACATAAGTTCCCATGGCCTGGCGGAAGTACTTGACCTCTCGTCCCTCCCTGCGGCCAGCAATGACCCAGAGACCCTCGTGTTGGTTTATAACTTAGCCATCTCAGCAGCTCTGGATTCAATTGCTCCTGTCTGTGTTCACCCTCTCTCCCTTCACCCCAGGTCCCCTTGGTTTGATGGGACTTTGAGGGAGATGCGGAGACTAGGGCGAAGGCTAGAGCGTTGCTGGCTAAAGTCCGTCCTTGATGCTTCAATCGCCTTAGATTGATGGACCATTATTTAGTCTATCAATCTGCAATCACCTGTAAGAAGGCAGAATTCCCATCCAGGGAGATTGCGGCTGCTCAGAATCGACCAGCTCAGCTATTCCGAACTGTGGACAGACTGTGCAACCCAGCTGTCTGCATGTTCAGAAAGCTTTTTTGCAATTAGAGTGCGATGAGCTTGCTCAATTCTTTGCAAATTCGGTGGCTGACATCAGGGCGGATCTTCAGCCAGCACACTCTATGGAGGTTGTTTGTGATCAGTACAGGGTTACTGCACCTCAGTTTTCTTGGAGTACCTTCAGTCGGCCAGAGTTCATGGATGTCATGAGGATCATCCAGTATGCGCACTCTACATGCTGTAGTTTGGATCCTGGACTGACCTCCCTAATTCTGGGTTGTATTGACATCATTGGGCCAATCCTTGTGCAGATAGTCTGGTGTTCCTTGAATCCAGAGTGTTTCCTTGTTCTCTGAAAGATGCGGTAGTGACACCACTCTTGAAGAAAGCTACCTTGGACCCAGACTGTTACGGAAACTACAGACCTATCTCTAACCTTCCCTTTGTAGGGAAGGTGACTGAGAAAGTAGTGGCAGCACAACTAGAGGACCATTTGACCATCTATGACATCTATGAACCACTCTAGTCCAGTTTTCGTAAAAGAACTAGTACCGAGGTAGCACTGGTTAGGGTGCTCAAGGATCTCCTGATGGCAAGAGATTGGAAGAACCATTCCATCTTGGTTCTTCTGGATCTCACCTCATCTTCTGACACTGTGGACCACATGGTGCTGATAGGATGCCTGAGGCATATCTGAGGACTGTCGGGGACAGTCCTCAGTTGGTTTACATCTTTCCTCACCAGTAGAACACAAAGAGTTGTGTCTGGGGTATTTTCCTCAGGCCCAACTGCTTTGTCTTGTGGGGTGCCTCAAGGTTCAGTGCTGACACCCATGTTGTTCGCGGTGTATATGCTGCCCCTCAGAGACATTGTAAGAAGGTATGGGCTGAGGTTTCACTGTTATGCAGATGATACCCAGCTCTACCTTTCTTTTGCACCCAACCAGGATGGAGCCCTCTCGGTCTTTAACAACTGTCTGCAAGAAATCCAGGAGTGGATGGATTCCAGTTGGCTGAAGTTGAACTTGGAAAAGACTGAGATACTGGTTGTGGACCCAGGTCATCATATAGGGAGCTCGGGTGTTGGCGTACCCTCTGGAATCTTTCTGGGGGGCGTCTCAATCCTGACCTCTGATCGGGTGCATAACCTGGGCATAGCTTTTGATGATGGACTGACCCTACATTCTCTGGTGTCGGCTGTCGTCAAGAATTCCTTTTATTATCTCAGGAATATCACCAGGATTAGGCATCTGGTTCCGTTTGACGGCCTTCCAACTCTGGTTCACGCCTTTGCATCCTCGCGCTTGGATTACTGCAACTCCCTCTATCTAGGACTTTCTGGGGTTGAAATCCATCACTTGCAGCTGGTGCAGAAAGCGGCAGCATGGCTTTTGACTAGATCTTCTCGATCCTGTCATATTACCCCGGTGCTGCGCGGACTGCACTGGCTGTCAGTTCAGTGGCAGATCACCTTTAAAGTCAGTTCATTGACTTTTAAAGCCCTACATGGACAGGCCTCGGACTATCTGAAAGAGCTTCTGGTTCCATACTGCCCTGGTCAGTTGCTCCGCTCTGCCGATGAGGGGTTGTTAGAGATTCTGAGGGTGAATTTGAAGTCATCTGGTTGGAGAAGTTTTGCTTATGCAGCCCCCACCCTCTGGAATTCTCTACCTCGACGGTTACAGGAGTGTGCAGCTGTGGAGGAATTTAAACAGGGTTTAAAGACTTACCTGTATAAAGCTTTTATAAGCTAACTGAGTTGATTAATTATTACAGAGGTATCTGGTGTTAATGTATGTGTTGATTATCTGTTGATGTATCCCTGTTTTTATTGTGAGGCGCCTTGGCATTGGAAAGGCACCTTACAAATAAATTTTATTATTATTATATAATGAATGGGTGTCTCCTGATATCATTAAACTCATGAGAACCAGGGACCAAGCCTTGGCCCACTACAGTAAGCACAAAGACCCTGCGCAGCTATCCCTTTACAGATCATTGCGTAACAAGTGCAAATCAGCAGTAAGAAAAGCAAAAATTAACTTTCTGCATGACAAACAACTCAATGGTTCCTCCAACCCCAGTCAGCTCTGGGGAACCCTTAACTCGCTACTTGGCAAGTCCAAAAACTCAGATCCCATCACATTGCATCACAGTGACATTCAAACAAATGACCATACAGAAGTAGCAAACATTTTCAACACCAATTTCGGTGACCTCGATAAATAAAAACCTCCTCCCTCCTCGCCCATACCCGCCTTTCCTCACCTCCACCCCCCCCCCCAGCCAAATCTCCCGATTTCTTCCTTAAGATATGCAGACACCAAAAAGCTCATAATTTACGAACAATCCCAAACCCAGTAAAGGGGATGACAGGATTGACTACAAAATTCTTAAGCTCTCCATCAATGCCCTGGCTGTCCCCCTCACCAACCTTATCAACCACTTCCTCTGCACGGGCCATTTCCCTTCCACCTGGAAAACCACCACCATCAGACCCTTATTCAAGTCCGGTTCTAGAAATGAGGTTGGTAACTATCGCCCCATCTCCCTCCTTGCCCCCCTTTCAAAAATCATACAGAAGGTTGTACACACTCAACTCACCACCGACTTAGACTCCAACAACCTTCTCTCTAGTGCCCAACACAGATTCAGAACTGGACACAGCACTGAAACAGCCCTAGTTAGGCTCAGCAGCGACATCATTAAAGCCAATGAAAAAGGCCAGTGCACTGGTTCTACCTTTGCTGACCTTACCAAGGCGTTCATCCTTGTGGACAGTGCCATCCTCCTACACACCCTTAAAGGGCTGCATCTCTCAGATAATGCCATAAAATGGCTCGGTAGCTACCTTTCTGGGAGAACCCACAAGACCGTAGTTGAAGGCCATTTCTCCTCAGAATATACAATTAAATATGAGGTCCTCCAGGGATCAATCCTCGGCCCTCTTCTCTTCACACTCTTTATAAACAACCTCCCCTCCATATGCTACTCCACCCAACTTGTCCTCTATGCCAATGATGTAGCTCTTTTCTGCAGCGACAAAAACCCAGCCAAGATGTTTCAGAATCTGCAGTCTGATTTCTCGAAGCTGCCCTCTTGGTTTTCTGGACATGGTTTGGTCCTCTATTCCAAGAAGACCAAGCTCATGATTTTTTCAGGGCCCAGGAAAGCCCCTACACCTGGTTTTAAACTACTAGACAATTCAGAGAACTTAATCAAACAAGTGACTGAATTCAAGTACCTAGGTCTCCACCTTGACCCCCATCTCTCCTTCAATCTCCACATTACTAACCTCATTAAGAAGGTTCATGTCAGGCTTGGTCTTCTCTACAGATCAGAAAGTTCTTCATCCCTGCTTCCAGACTTTGTCTTGCTAGCTCTCTGCTTCTGCCTCTTATCGACTATGGAACCATTGTCTTCTCTCCCCTTCCTCCTCCTTTCTCTTCTTAAAACTCAGAACCACATATAACAGTATAGCTCATTTTGTTACTGGTCCCCCATGGAAAACACACCACTGCTCACTCTATTCCTCCCTTAGCTGGCCCACTCTTGATGGGAGGTTCCATCTAAAGATTCTCTCCTTCCTACACAAGGTACACCTCGATATTCTTCCCCCTAGCATTAAATCATTGTTCCCACTTGCAGACCCCAGACAATCAATTAGGGGTGCCTCCAGTCTGTTTTTTGACACTCCATTTTGCAGAACAAACCAGGCACAGAACTATAGTACCTTCACGTGTACAAAGCTCTATAACAAACTACCCCCTGAAATTCAGACTCATGGGTCTATTTACTCCTTCAAAACTGCCATCAAGGATCACCTGCTCCTATTGTCCAATTGCTGCTGCCTTGATAGCGCCCGGCCCACTAGCTAAAAGCTAATTTCCACCAGCACTTGCTCCACCATTACCTGCACTTCTCTCCCAACTTTGCTCACTAAAATGATCATTGAACCTGGTATTTCAGTCTGCCCCAATCCCTGTAATTGGTTCCTTTCACCCAGGCCACTCATAGCTTTCCAGTGGTCTGCCCAGTTAATCTGTTTCAGCAATGTGTGTCATGCAAAAATCACTTTCTCTAATTTACATCTGTTTGACTCTTTTACTTTGCCCACTCCTCTAAATATGGTATTTATATTTTGTACTTGCTGGTTCATTGCACCCTTAACTCTGTAAACTTGTTGTATTTAATGTGTTTGTCTGTTTTAAGTATTCAGATTGTCTCTGCAACTGTCTTTTTGTTGTTTTGAAACATTGAACTTTTGTAAAAATGGGCATTTTTGCTCATATACTTTCCAGTATACAAATAAATTGAATTGAATTGAAAAGTAACTCTTGGCTAATCAGGAATCAGCATTCTTCCTAGCCATTTCATAATGAGATGCATGACACATGTCATGTCATGATAAATATTGAATTCTTTAGTACTGTTTAAGCATTTTTGCCTATTATAAGAACATAAGATAAGCGTCAAAAGATGGGGACCATGTGATCCATCTAGTCTGCCCTAGAAACTACCCCTCTCCCTATGTAGCCTTCATCCTAACTTGTCCTTTATGTCTGTCCCATGTGAGTTTAAACTCCCTTATTGTCTTTGATGCTAGCATCTCCTAGGGCAGGCTGTTCCACGGGTCTAACACTCTCTCTGTGAAGAAGTACTTCCTGAGGTTACTGTTGAACCTCCTCCTACCAGTCTCATATCATGCCCTCTTGTGCATGCTGCCATGTTCTGTTGAAATAGACTGCCTGTCTGAGCTGCATTAAATCTCCTCACGTACTTAAATGTTTCAATCATGTCCCCTCTGTTTCTTCTCTGCTCCAGGGAGTATGAGTTCAGCTCCCAGAGTCTTGCTTCATATGACCTGTGATGCAGTCCATGCACCATCTTAGTAGCCCTTCTCTGCACCGTTTCCAAACAGTCAATGTCCTTCTTGAGGTGAGGTCTCCAGAACTGAACACAGTACTCCAAGTGTGGCCTCATCAAGGACCTGTAGAGGGGCATGATAACCTCCCTCTTTCTACTAGAAATACCTCTACTTATACATCCGAGGATGCCACCCACTTTCTGTGCTGCTTTCTCACATTGTTTTCCTGCCTTTAATTCATCAGTGATGATTATGCTGAGATCTTGCTTTGTATGTGTCTCCTCAAGTTGATGTCCTCCCAGTGTGTACTTTTTTCTGGGTTCCACTTTCCTAAGTCCATTACCTTACACTTTTTGGCGTTAAAATGTAAAGTCCCTTGGGTGGCTGCTTGTACAGTAAGTCTTTTCATAGCAAAACTGTTTTCAAGAGATTATCCAGTGAAAGATAATCTTTTTAACGGCTAGCTTGCCTTGCTCTGCTACATAGAAACATAGAAATATAGAAGTTGATGGCAGATAAGGACCGCAAGGCCCATCCAGTCTGCCCATTTCCTTTTCTACCTTATGAATGTGCCATAGGCCTTTGCTCTGTCAATGGCCTATCTACTCATACTCATCTGTATTGCTCCCTTATGCATACCTCTCAACGTCTTTGCTCAGAAATCAGGGACAAGGCTTAAACAAATCAGGGACAAAGACCCCAAATCAGGGACATATCTTAATAATTGGTACTATTCACTCAGAAAGCTGATAGAATAAGTGATTAGTGTAAGATGCATTTTCTGAAGATGAACCAGTCTGTAACTTTAATGTTTGGCATTATTTTGTACTTTCAATCCCCACTGTTCTGTCACAAAAAACACAAATTTTATGAGGGGCAGAGGAAAATTTTGAGTCAAAATCAGGGATGTCCCTGAAAATCAGGGACAGTTGAGAGGTATGCCCTTATGCCTATCTCATGCCTGTTTGAAGCCCTGTACTGTATTCATAGCCACCACTTCCTGAGGTAGACCATTCCTGCATCCACCACCCTTTCTGTGAAAAAGAACTTCCTTACATTACCCCTTAATCGGCCTCCCTCTAGTCTCATGCTGTGTCCTCTTGTCCTGCTATTTTTCTTATATTGAAACATGTTAGACTCTTTCACCTTGTTAATGCCCTTAAGGTGTTTGAATGTTTCAATCATATCACCTCTCTCCCTCCTTTGCTCTAGGGTATACATATTGAGTTCAGTTAATCTGTCCTCATATGTTTTCTGATGCATTCCCTGCACCATTTTGGTTGCCCTTCTCTGGACTGCCTCAATTTGGTTAATGTCCTTGTGAAGGTGTGGCCTCCAGTACTGCATGCAGTACTCCAGATGGGGCCTAACCAGTGTCTTGTAAAGAGTGATTATTACCTCCCTCTTCCAACTTGTGATACCCCTACTAATATACCACAACATCTCTCTAGCCTTACCTACTGCTTTAGAGGTCTGCTTGGATGATTTCAGGTCATCGGTGATGATGATGCCCAAGTCTCTTTCTTTCCTTGTGATTGCCAGCAACTCCCCTCGCAGCCTATAGGTGGCTTCAGGATTTCTCTTCCCAATGTGCATGATCTTGCACTTCTTTGTGTTATACCCCAGTTGCCACTCTTCCGACCATTTTGCTAGTTTATCCAGATCTCTTCTCATTCTGCCCACGCCATCTGGATCATCTACTCTGTTGCAGATCTTGGCGTCATCTGCAAACAGACAAACCTTAACCTCCAGTCCATCTGCAATGTCACTGATGAAGATATTGAAGAAGACTGGCACCAGGACTGACCCCTGAGGTACCCCACTTGTGACTTGCTATTGAAGTGGACTGGCCCCAGGAACGATCCCTGTGGTACCCCACTTTTGACTTGCTACAATGTAGGTATACATTGGAATAAGCTGAGTTCAACAAAACAAAAAATATGCCATCACTAAACCTTTTCCACAAGGCCATAAAGGAGTTACAACATGTTTGCACATGTTTTTAAGAAATATGTTCTTTTTGTATCTTGCTATTGTTTTGTTTGTGAATAAATGATTGGATGCAAGTAAGAAACAGGAATACACTTGAAAATAGGCATATGCTGCAATCTAGCAGACTCGATAGACCAAACGGCCTTCTTCTTCTTCTGGCTAATTCGTATGTTCATATGTGCATTTCCTGTATAGAAATAAAGGTTATTTACTACTACAACCTTACCTACCTCACCATAAGTGATAAACAGCTAAATGCTGTCAGTTATGGATACTTTGGTTCTGTCCAAGTAGAAACACAAAGTACTATCTACATCCAGGCTGTGCAGTTTCTCTTCTCCTGTAATTAAGTGAGGTTTTGAAAAATTAACAGGCACAGACTGGTTCATGTGAAATTCTGAAACCACTTTAGGTAAAATTTTACATGTTGCCTAAGCACTAATTTAATAACCCTATAGAGGACTACAAAGTTTAGATCTGTTCAGAGGGCCTGCAGGTCACGGACCCTTCTGGCAGAGGTACTGTTATGTAGTGCTGCAAATGGTAGACAAGAAGTACAGGAACTCATGCACTGGCAACTATGAAATGCAGAATGAAGATTCTCAGTCTAAAGAATAGTGATGTCAAGACACAACTATCTAATTAGACACTAGTAGATTCAATTAGAGATAGTGAAGTATTTCTAGGAAAATAGTATTGCTGTACTTGTCAAATGTTGTTATGGAAACCCTGATTGCAGATCACAGGTCCAGAAACTGTCACTGTGTTGCTGGTTTAAGAATTTCAGTTTCAGTGTCAGTGGGAAGAAGTACAGGAACTCAGTTCCTGCTGCAGAAAAGGTACAGGAACTGAGTTCCTGTGCATTCCTGTTCACTTTCATCCCTGCTGTTATGGCTATTAGAAACACTGTCTTCCATGTCAGGTATCTGAGTTCTGCCAAGAACATGAGCTCAAATAATGATTCCATTAGCTGTGCCAGGATCAAGCTATTTCCCCCTCACAGGAGGATAAAGGTGGTTTAAACCTTTAAAAACACTTTTTGAATACATGTTATGAAGCAGAAGGTTTTCACAGAAACATAGAAACATTGACTTTGACGGCAGATAAGGACCGCTTGGCCCACCTAGTCTGCCCATTTCCCTACCTAGAGGATAAGCTGCAGATCCTATTTGACCAACAGCCTATTTCTTCCTACCCCCCACAAAAATTGCCTTATGTCTGTCCCATGCATTCTTGAATTCTCCCACAGTTTTAGACCCCCACAACCTCCTCAGGAAGGCTGTTCCAAGCATCCACCACCCTCTCTGTGAAAAAATACTTCCTCACACTGCCCCTGAGCCATCCCCCCTCTATCTTCAAATTGTGTCCCCTTGTTTTTGCGCATATCTTTTTCTGAAAGATGCTACCCCCTTGGACTAAACATATCTATCGTGTCCCCCCTCTCCCTCCTTTCCTCAAGGGTATAACCATATTTCCATAAGAGTAGAGTCTAACATGTTTAAATATAGAAAAATAGCGGGACAAGAGGACACAGCATGAGATTAGAGGGAGGCCAATTAAGGGGGAATGTGAGGAAATTCTTTTTCACAGAAAGGGTGGTGGATGCATGGAACGGCCTACCTCAGGAAGTTGTGGTTATGAATACAGTGCAGGGCTTCAAACAGGCATGAGATAGGCATAAGGGAGCAATACAGATGAGTATGAATAGATAGGCCACTGACAGAGCAAAGGCCGATGGCGATTTATAAGGTAGAAAAGAAATGGGCAGATTGGATGGGCCTTGAGGTCCTTATCTGCTGTCAACTTCTATGTTTCTATGTATACATATTAAGCTCCTTTAGTCTCTCCTCATATGGCTTCTCTTGCAGACCCTGCACCATTTTAGTTGCCCTCCTCTGAACTGCCTCCATCCTGTCTATGTCCTTGCGGAGATGGGTTCTCCAGAACTTGATGCAATACTCCAGATGGGGTCTCACCAACTGTCTGTACAGGGGGATAGCAACTTCCTGTTTTCTGTTGGTGATACCTCTCCTACATCCCAGTATCACCCAACCCTCCCCGCGCCTTCTGCCTTACTGTACTAAGGTCATCTGATATGATTACCCCTAGGTCCCTTTCCATTTTTGTTGCTGTTACTACCTCCCCTCCCATTGTGTAATCTTCCCCTGTGTTTTTGTTTCCCCGGTGCATTACTTTACCTGCTGAAATGATGTGTTGTGAAGCAAGACTTTTCTTTGCCTGCTGACCTAAAAGCCAAGACAGCAAATAAGTCTGCTTTTAAAGTTGAAGAATTCCGATCGTGTGACTGTAAATGCACCACTGTCATAGCTGTGACTTGTTGAGATGCACACCAGATGCTGAATCTTTTCCATTTTTCCATTTAAGTTTTCCTGATTGCTGGCTTTCTGGCAACCTTTAAAACTTCCAGACCCTGGTTGGAAAGATTTAGGTAGAGTACTCTAACTATGTTCTCTAATTCAATGTTTTGAAATCTCAGTGAGTCACCCTGACTTGGGACAGAGTTAGGAGACCCTACCTCAGAAGCAGAGAAATAGGCATTTTCTGTGACGTTGTCAACATGGAAACATAGTCTTTGACAGCAGATAAGGACCGCTTGGCCCACCCAGTCTGCCCATTTCCCTACCTATTGGTTAAGCTGGTATGACTCACGTACGCCGACACCAACACAGCAAACTACATCCCTGTCAGCAAAATTGATACTGCTGACAGGTAGCTGTGTTGGTGTGCCTGAGATAGGGGCAGACTGTCACCCAGTCCTGCACCCCTGCCCCGAATCAACTCTGACTGGGGTTGAGAATCCTATAGATGGGGGGGTGGGGGGAAGAGCCCCAGGATAGAAAAAATGGACTGGGTGACAAACTGGAATCATGTCAACCGCAATTTGCGGTTGACATGATTCCAGTCGGTGAGATGCCAGTAGACAAAAGGGTTGTCGAACCGGCATCATGCAGCCGGATAAGCTGCAGATCCTAGTTAACCAACAGCCTATTTCTTCCTAACTCCACCAGAATTTCCTTATGTCTGTCCCATGCATTCTTGAATTCCCCACTGTTTTTGACCCCATGACCTCCTCAGGAAGGCCGTTCCATGTGTCCACCACCCTCTCGAAAACAGCAGCAGGCCTACCCGGTCCAGTCTGGTATTAGGAGAATTACGGTTGTTGGTACTTTGCATACTTGCAACCCTGTGTGTCAGCCGAAAGCAAAGTGACAGGGAGCAGGTGTGTTAGTGTGCTGTGCTGGTTCATCTGAAATATCTTTGACTTTACAAGAAAACAAAGCTTTATTTCTGCACCGTAGTGTTGAGTGGCAGAGAGTGTACCAGGAAGTACTTTAGTTCTTGTATTTCTAGCTCTGAGCTGGGAGAACTACAGAATAGAACTAGCGCTGTATTTTTAGTCAAAGGGGATTTAGGAGAGGAAAACTGGGTCTCTGAGGTTTTAGTCAGGGCTGTACCCTAATAACTTTAAGTGTGAAATTGTACAGGAGTATCTGGTAACTCGCAACCCGCTCAGCACTTCCTGGTCACGGGATATATCTTGGACTCTTTGAGCAAGCACTGGTACTTTGCATACTTCCAACCCTGTGTGTCTGCCGAAAGCAGAGTGACTGGGAGCAGGTGTGTTAGTGTGCTGTGCTGGTTCATCTGAAATATCTTTGACTTTAAAAGAAAACAAAGCCTTATTTCTGCACCGTAGTGTTGAGTGGCAGAGAGTGTACCAGGAAGTACTTTAGTTCTTGTAGATCTATCTCTGAGCTAGGAGAACTACAGAATTGAACTAGCACTGTATTTTTAGTCAAAGGGGATTCAGGAGAGGAAAACTGGGTCTCAGGTTTTAGTCAGGGCTGTACCCTAATACCTTTAAGTGTGAAGTTGTACAGGAGGGACTGGTAACACGCGACCCACTCAGCACTTCTGGGTCACGGGATATATTTTGGACTCTTTGAGCGAGCACTGCAAGCTCAAGCACGTGGTGTAGCATGCAGGAAGCACCCGCATGCTAAGCAGTCAGCGGTTAAATGGGGAAGTCGAGAAGTGAAAGGGCACAGAAATATCAAGAGGTTTTCACACCAGAGTATCTATTTATTTATTTATTTATTTATATTCACATTGGACTTACAACCCTTTGAGTCAGGGACTCATTTCCAAAGGCTCCTTGTCAGTTTACAGTGCTACAACAACATAACGTGACATTAATTATAACAGAATAGTACTTGCAGATCATATATACATATATACAGTGACATAGCTAGCTAGTAAGATAAAACTAGTAAGCAGTGTTACAGTCTTGGTTACAACAGAGTATTACAGTGAGTACATTTGTAGGTCAAAATACATATATACAGTAACATAGCAAGGAGTAGTTACAGCTAGTTAGCAGTGTTACAGTCTTGGTTGCACCAGAGTATTCGAGTGAGTACATTTGTAGAAAACTTAGCCAGTGTAGCTGTAGTACTATACAGGCAGAGGTTAGGCAACTAACATAGGGTTGATACCTTGCCTCAGGAGGTGTTTAGTATGCAGCCCCTTAGGGGACATTGTCAAAGAGGCAATAATGATTGCACTGTCTGGGGCATGGGCACCCAGAGTCTAGAACCACACCTACCATGCACAGGCGCATTTACGGGTGGAGAGGATGTGATTCCTAAGTGCGACTTTAAAGGGGTCAGCTGATCCAGGTATTCACTAAGAGGATAAAAAAGGGTACATGACATATATGGATGTGAGCATAGAGAATCAGATTGTTACATTGAAGATAGGGGAGATAGGTGTTGAATGCAAAGTGTGTGGTAAAATTAGCCTAGAAAAGTACACTGACCTAATGGCGTTTACATGTTTGGAATGCCAGGAGCTAAGAGAATTGAAAGTAAAAGTACTTGGTTTGGAAATGGAACTGAAATGTTTGAAACAGGGAGACACAGTTGCAGGAGGGCTGAAAGGGGCTACTAACAGTGATTTGGGGCACAAAAGAGATAGGGGCAATGCAGATTCTGAGGACGTATGGCAGGAACAGGAGGTTTCAAGTAAACGTAGAAAAGCAAGAAGAGCCATGGTTTTTCAGATACCTACCTCCAATGGGTTTGATCCCCTGAAATTTCAAGAGGACAAGGTAGAAGTGACAGGAAGTCAGTCTCTTCATACAAAAGATCACGCCAATGATATTAGGGAAGGCATACTAACTAACAAAGATGAGGGCTTCTTACATCTAAGGCAGAATGGAACATTGGAGCAAGTACCTGCAGGGATTGCTGATGTCCAGCAACAAACTCAAGTTGCAGGACAGGCGAAATTGAAGTCATGAATCTAGATAGGGGGTCTTGTGATGTACTCACTCTAATAATCTGGTGTAACTGCTCCTAGGTGATAGGTTTAAAGGCTTCCTTGGCAAACTTTTAAACTAGCCAAGGGGGGAGATGCTGATAGGAAACAGGAAAGTTCAAGCCTCCCCCTGTAAAGCATGGCAGGTAGTAGGGTAAACACTGGGGTACAGAGCTTGACAGAGGGCAGGACAGGGGTAAATGGAAAAACGGACAAGGGCAATAAGAGCAGGGATGGGGTAAAAAAGGATAAAGCCAACATTAAATGGAGGGCAATGAGTATCAATGCCCGTAGTCTGGGAAACAAGCTTCCAGAGCTAGTAGCCCTGATGGAAGTGGAACACTTGGATATTGTGTGATCACAGAAACATGGTACACGGAGAACCATGACTGGGATGTCAACATACCAAGGTACACAATCTACAGAAGGGACAGGGAGGAGTAAGAGAGGTGAAGTAGCTCTCTATATAAGGGAAGGGATCAAAGTAACAGAACTAAAAAGTAAAGGGGGAGGACAAGAGGAACTATGGGTCACATTGGAGACAGGGAATGGCATCACAATCCGCACAGGGGTTGTATACAGACCCCCGTCTCAAGGAAAGGAAATGGACAAGAAAATGATAGAGGGCATTCTCAAAATGGCTGAAAAAGGGGAGATACTGTTGATGGGGGACCTGAATATGCCAGATGTTAACTGGGCAACATGGACTGCAGCCACATCCAAGAGCAGGGTCATTCTCGATGCCCCACAGGAGCATGCCTTAGACAGCTAGTGGTGGAACCCACTCGGGAGGGAGCAATATTAGACCTGGTACTCTCAAATGGAGAGAGGATCACAAACTTAGAAGTCAGTAGACACCTAGGAACAAGCGACCACTGCACAGTGTACTTCACAATAAACACAACCATGGAGACAAGCCATACAAATACAAGGATACTGGACTTTAGAAGGGCTGACTTTGGCATAATGGGTGAATACCTGAGGAATGCATTAGCAAATGGCCAGAAAGGAGGGGTGGAAGAACAATGGAGAAAAATCAAAACTGCCATCATGGAGGAAACAAGCCTTTGTGTGAAACAAATAAAGAAAACAAAGCGGAATAAAAAACACTATGGCTCTCAAAAGAAGTGTCAGGGAAGGTTAAGGAGAAAAAGGCTGCGTTCAAAAGTATAATCACAGACGGAGCACAACAGGGAACTGTATCAATTAAAGCAGAAAGAAGTGGGGAAGGCAGTCAGAAAAGCAAAGGCCCAAACCAAGGAAAGGATAGCCAACTCAGTTAAGAAGGGATAAAACCTTTTATAGGTACATTAGGGAACATAGAAAGGTTAAGGGAGGGATAGGGAAGATTAATAAAGGAGAGGGGAGGTGGGCAGAGGGAGACAGTGACAAGGCAGAGATAATGAATGAATACTTTTGCTCAGTATTCACAAAAGAAGAGGAGGAGTTACCTAAACCAAACAGTAGAAGCACTCTGGATAGTGGGGTTGATACCAGTCCATTCAAAGAAGAAAGAGTACTGAAAGAACTTCTAAAACTCAAAGTGGAAAAAGCAATGGGGCCTGACGGGATTCACCCTAGAATCCTAAAAGAGCTAAGGGAGGACCTAGTGACATCACTAACCACACTTTTTAACAAATCATGGGAAGATGGGGTGGTACCTGAGGGCTGGAGGAGGGCAGATGTGATTCCTCTTCACAAAAGTGGGAGCAAGGCAGAAGCAGGAAACTACAGACCTGTTAGTTTGACCTCAGTGGTGGGGAAAATGATGGAATCACTTCTGAAAGAAAGAATTGTTGAGTACCTAGAGGCCAGCGGGGCACTGGACCCAAAGCAGCATGGATTCACAGCAGGAAGGTCATGTCAGACAAATCTAATCGATTTCTTTGACTGGGTGACCAAAGTAATAGACCAGGGAGGGGCTGTGAATATGGCCTACCTAGACTTTAGCAAGGCATTTGACACAGTCTCGCACAAAAGATTAATAATCAAGTTAGCCAGCCTGGGAGTGGGTCCCAGGGTGGTAGCCTGGGTAGAAAACTGGCTGCACAACAGGACACAGAAGGTAATAGTGAATGGAACACATGCTGAAGAATGGGGGGTTACTAGTGGAGCACCTCAGGGCGTCTTTATAGGTGACATTGCAGAGGGTCTGGAAGGAAAGGTATGCCTCTTTGCGGATGACACAAAGATCTGTAACAGAGTTGATACACAAGCGGGCGGTAGAAAGGATGAGAAGGGACTTGGCAAGGTTGGAGGAATGGTCAGACATATGGCAACTTAGATTCAATGCAAAGAAGTGCAAAGTAATACACCTGGGAAATAAAATCCAGGAGAAGAGTACACAATACAGGGAGGTACTAACAACAACAATAATGGAAAGGATCTCGGTGTAGTCATATCAGATGACCTAAAGGTGGGTATGCAATGTGAGAAGTCAGTAGGGAAAGCCAGGGGGATACTGGGATGCATAGGGAGGGGCATCACAAGTAGAAAAGAGAGTGGTTATCCCTCTATACAGACAGTTGGTGAGACCCCATCTGGAGTACTCGTGCAGTTTGGAGACCTCATCTACGCAGGGCGTAGACAGGATGGGAGCAGTCCAGAGGAGGGCAACTAAAATGGTGCAGGGTCTACATCAGAAACCATATGAAGAGAGACTGAGAGAGCTTAATATGATACCCTTGATGAAAGGAGGGGACGGGGGACATGATAGAAACTTTTAAGTACCTCAAGGGAATCAACAAAGTCCAGGAGGGTAGCATCTTTCAGAAAAGAGATGTGTAAGAACAAGGGGGCACAATTTAAAGTTAGAGGGGGGATGGCTCAGGGGTAATGTGAGGAAATTCTTTTTCATGGAGAGAGTGGTGGACGCATGGAACCGCCTTCCTGGAGAGGTTGTGGGGTCTGAAACAGTGGAGGAATTCAAACATGCATGGGACAGACATAAGGCAATTATAGTGGGGGGTTGCAGGAAATAGGCTGTTGGTTAACTAGAATCTGCAGCTTATCCAGTAAGTAGGGAAATGGGCAGACTGGGTGAGCCAAGTGGTCCTTATCTGCCGTCAATGTCTATGTTTCTATGTTTCTATGAAAGAGAGTATTTATACCGGGAGATTCAATAATCAAGTTCACGGATACCTATACAGCAGAAATAGATAAGGAATGGGTAACAAGTTCTTACTTTTCAGGAGCAAGGATCAATGACATATGTAAACAAATACCAAATATTGTAAATAAACAGACTGACATACCTATTGAACTGATGCATGCAGGCGTGAATAACATAGTACATGGGAGAGAGGATCAGATACTTTGGGATTATATGGAGATAGAGAAAGAAGTGCAAAAAGTAAATGGACTTCTAATAATGTCTGAAATTCTACCCATCCCTAGAGCTAGTTCTGCAATCAATCAGAAAATCCTTCGGATAAATAATTGGTTGAGAAGGTGGTGTTTAATGAATGGCTTGAAGTGTGTAAGAATGTGGGAGGTGTTTAGTAATGATCTATGCCTTTTCTGTAATGATGGGTTACACCTATCAAAAAGGAGAAGTAGGGAACTTGGTTCAGTGTTTACCACAACAATTAGAGCACATTTAAACTAGATTAAAAGAGGAGAAGAGATAAACAATGGATTTTAATGGAAGGACATAAACAGAAAAAAGAAAAGGGTGCAATGGATGGTACCAAGATCAGAGGTTTGTTGTTAAATGCTAGAAGTTTGAAAAATAAAATGGATGAACTAAGATACATCATGCAAAAATAAAGGATAGATATATGTTGCATCACAGAAACATGGCTAAGAACAGACGATTGGGTAGATGAAATCCAAGGATATGACTTTGTTCAGAATCCTAGAGAGAACAAAAATGGGAGAAGGACTACTTTTTTATTTAGCCACACACTTAAGAGCACAACACATAAATATTAACAGGGACAGTCCATGCAAACCAAAACAAACATGGATTAAAATAAAGGGGGTTCAGAGAGATATGTTTGGATTATGCTGTTGTTCACCCAGTTTAGATGTAGCAGATAATGAAGCATTCATAGAAAACTTAGAAAATCACAATGTATGTGGTGATAGTATAATACTAGGTGACTTCAACATCCCTCAAATA
The DNA here is from genome assembly GCA_016271365.2 of Neoceratodus forsteri. NCBI lineage: Eukaryota > Metazoa > Chordata > Ceratodontiformes > Ceratodontidae > Neoceratodus > Neoceratodus forsteri. Next base: position 391,267,663 of record CM057452.1, read on the forward strand.
AACTGGAACTCCTTTAGCTCTAGTGGCCAGGGTGAGACTAGACTCTTTGAATATTGCGTTTTTAACAATATGGTGCAGTATGTGAAGGATAATACCAGGGGAGAAAATGTTTTGGATTTGATCCTAAGTAATATGGAGGAGGTATTGGATAATGCGGCCGTGATACAGCCCTTGGGGTCCAGTGACCACAACATGATCACCTTCGAAATATCAGAAAATATGAGAGAAATTCAAGGAAAAACAATAATGAAAAATTACAGGGGAGCTGCTTATAATAGGATAAGACAGACCATAAGAGACTGGAATTGGAGTCAGGATCTTACTCAACTGACAGTAGATCAAATGTAGGCTAAGTTTCAGGAAAAAAATTAATGAATGTGTACTACAATATGTGCCAGTAGTCCAGATACATAATGAGAAGGGGAGGATCCCAAAATGGTTTAATAAGCATATTCAAAGAATGATAAGGAGATGTGTCACACATAACCTTAATAAACACTCTGAAAAATATGAAGTTGGACTCAAAATTATTGGCATGGATTGTGGATTGGTTGACGGACGGGAGTCGGAGAGTGACCATTAGGGGACACCTGTCGAAATGGGGAGCAGTGACAAGTGGGGTACCTCGGGGATCAATCCTGGGTCCCATATTATTCAGAATTGTTGTTTCATCTATGCAGATCAATGATGGAGTGTGGCTCAGTAAATATGAGATGATGCAAAACTGGCAGCAATAGTAAACAATGAGGACTCGATAAGTAGATTTCAAAAACAACTAAATGAACTAGAGACATGGGCCATGGAACACAAATTAGTTTTCAACATTCCTAAGTGTAAAGTGATGCACCTTGGTGGAAACAACCACAGGGCTGTATATTACATCAGTAATAAGCCTATAGATAGTGTCACAAGTGAGAAAGACCTGGGGGTATGGAAAACGGACACCCTGAGTTTTGAAAAACACAATAGTGAATGTGTCAAAAGAGGAACCAGGATCTTGGGAAACATATTGAGAAACATAAAAAGTAGAAGGGAGGACATCTTATTGCCCCTTTATCGATCCCTTGTAAGACCAGTGTTAGACTATGGTGCCCCAGTCTGTTCATCCCAAAGTACTGGGAATACAATTGCAGTTGAAAGGGTACAGAGAAAGTTGACCAGATCAGTAAAAAGAGTTAGAAACATGGCATATGAGGACAGATTGAGGGAACTGGGACTATACTGTTCTCTGCAGATCTCTTGGCATTAGTAGTAGAGATGGAGATCGATGAGTAGTCTCCTAATATGCAAATTTCAGGCCTTACTGATGGCCGCCGTGCTGGGCATGCTGCAAATAGGCTCCTGAACGTATGCGTTATTTTCGGTTGTTTTAATCCCTCTCGTGGCTTTATTTAAGTTTATTTTTTTGTGAAGTAGAATTAACGAGCTGTGAGTTGCTGAATCTACTAGCTATAGAGTGCTATCGAGGGACCTCATCCGATTTTGAGAGGTGTGGACCAAGGTTGTTTGACCGCTCCTGTTCCCACTACATTACCCGCTATTGATACAGCCTTGTTACTGCTCCAGTTAAGGAAGGAAAGTTCTCAAGGTCTACTTTGGAATTATTGTTGTCCCCTTGGTGATTTGAAAAGTGTGTTTGAGACTGAGACTGAAAGAAGAAGTGGTGAGGGAGTGGGTTTTGACTTGGGCTTTTTGCTGGACATCACTGGAAGAGGTTGAGGAGTTTCCTGGAGGAGTTTTCACTGTTGGGAGGTCCCGCCTCTGGAGGAATTGACTGGCGAGGCGTTGTTTGATGGAACCGGGCTGCTGAGCAAGGGGAGTTTGCACTCCGGGAAGGATTTGCTGCGCCTGTTGAAAGGAGACGGTGGGCCTGGCCTAGTTGCCTCAGGGTGGGTGCTTGGCCCCGGTTGTTGCCCTAAGGGGATCAGGTGGTGCTGTCTGGAAGGTAGGTGCTTTCTGGTTTGCCTTGGGGTCGCCTTCGTGCATTTGGTTAATTTTGAGTGCTCGGGGCGGCTCTAATCGAGGCAGCTTGGGCTGGGTGCTTGCTCTGGGGTTGAGTAGGCTTTGGGCAAGTGGATCAGCAGGTGCTGGATTGCTACAGGATTCGTTTCTCCTGGAGTTGCGACTGCTGTTTGGCAGAAGGTCTCTGGGATTTTCACCGAGATGTGGCAGGGTCTTCTTAGTTTCTCGCGTGGTTTATGACTTTGTGGAAAACTCGAACTTTTCATCCCCTTGGATATTTTATTTGTGACTTTACAATCTGGGGCTGGGACTGTTCTGAGGATACACATGGTTCAGCTTTGAAAGGCTGTGAGAGGGCCTTATTTTGTTGCTACTTGGCCTGGGGATCTGAACTTTATTTATGATTGTATTGATTTTGTTTAATTTGGTACACCTCAGTGAGAGAGGGGGTGTACTTAAGTTTTATTTTAGTTATTGCAGTGGTTTATGATTTTGTGGAAAACTTAAACTTTTCATCCCCTTGGATATTTTATTCATGACTCTACAATCTGGGGCTGGGACTGTTCTGAGGATACACTTGGCTCAGCTTTGAAAGGCTGTGAGAGGGCCTTATTTTGTTGCTACTTGGCCTGGGGATCTGAATTTTATTTATTATTTTATTGACATTGTTTATATTATTTGGTACACCTCAGTGAGAGAGGGGTGTACTTAAGCTTTATTTTAGTTATTTTGCACAAAAATACAGACTGTGAAAATATTAAAATTCCATTCTATTTAAAGCTCTGTTCTGACAATATGTGAGAGATATTGTTTGAGGAGTTTTATGTTAGAGATAAACTGTTGGTTTAAATTGTTCTGCCTTTGTTTTTAGGGGTGGGGGTTTATTTGTTATTAATTGTGTTAGTTGTATGGTTATATATTTGTTTGGTTTTGGTTTTAGAAAATGTGTTGGCCAGGGTTGACGGTTAGGCATTACTCCCCCTCCAGACTGAGGGATCTTTGCCCTTTCTTTTGACCCCCTTTGCCCCCAGAGGTGTATAGACACTGTAGGGGTCTGGGAATAGCAAGGAGGGCTCGGGCTCAGGCACGGACTCAGCCTGCAGGGGGAGTGGAGAGGAGTGGACGGATTGGGATAGTGGGGACAAGGAGACACCCTGGGGCAAAATGGGTCCAGGAAATGGGCTCTCCCTGTTTGGTTCCCATACCCAAGGGCTCTGCAGACAGGTAACTCGATCTCCCCCGGCTGCTCATCGAACCCAGGTGATGTTATGTAATGCCAGGTCGATTAGGAACAAGACCGCCATAATTGGGGATCTTGTTAATTCGGTCAACCTGGCTTGCATCACCGGGACCTGGTTGGATGGAAATGCTGGCCCTGTTTTGGCTTTAGCGATTCCTCCCGGGTACTCGGTGATACACCACCCGAGGATCGATTGTAGGGGCGGGGGTGTGGCCCTTTGTTTTAAATCAGAACTGAACCTGATGGAAATCTCAGTGGGAACCACCAACTCCTTTGAATGTATTGTGGGAGAGGGTGTGGGGTGCAGGATTCTTCTCATCTACCGTCCACCAGGTGACGGGAATGTTTACTTGTGGGAAGTTGAAGACTTCATCACCGACCTAACATCGGGACCCCATAGATGGCTGATCGTTGGAGATTTTAATGCTTGAGTCGACAATGAACTCTCGCAGTTTGGACAAGACTTCCTCCAGTTAATGAATTTACTGGGCCTCACACAGGTTGTTTCTGTCTCAACCCATATTGGTGGTCATTCATTGGACTTGGTGTTCCTCCTGTGGATGGAGATATCCGACTTGGTGGTGGAACCAGTCGGGTGGTTGGACCATCATTCCATCAGCTTCAGTTGTGAGGCCCCCCCAAGAGGTCTGCCCCTATGGAGATGGTCAAATACCGCATTTTGAGAAGTGTATCCCCGGATGGCCTGATGGTAGAGCTTGACCTACTGGGCATGCCGAGAGAATGCATGGATCCAGAGGATCTTGTGCTTGCCTATAATAAGGCAGTGACAGAGGCCCTGGATTCCATTGCTCCAGTTTGTGTTCGTCCACTCTTCTTTCGCCCTAGGTCTCCATAGTTTGATAAGGACCTGAGGGAGTTGAGGAGAGTTGGACGAAGGCTAAAGAGGCGATGGTGAAGATCTGGCCTGGAGTGTGACAGGCTTAGTTTGATGGACCATTGTTTGGTCTGTCAATCAACAATTTATCACAAGAAGGCAGAATTCCTGTCCAAGGAAATTGCTGCTGCACAGAATTGACCAGCTCAGCTTTTCCTGACCATGGACAGATTGTGCAATCCACTCTGTCTTCAGCTCAGAAATGCTTTTTCACAAGATCAGTGTGAGGAGATTGCTCAATTCTTTGCGGATAAGGTTGCCATGATCAGGTCCGAGGTCCGAACGACCCTTTCGCTAGGGAGTAGCAGTGGTCGGCAGGAGATGTCGGACCCTCGGTTTGAGTGGTGTGACTTTGATTAGCCTACAATTAGTGATATTGTGATGGTTATCCAGACTTTTTGTCCTACCAACTGTGGTTTGGATCTGGGCCCTACGTGTTTGCTTGTTGGCTGCGTTGATGTTATTGGCCCAGTCCTCATGGAGATTGTCAGGTTATCCTTGGAGAGTGGAATTTTTCCAGCTTCTGTTAAGTAGGCTGTGTTTCTGCCTCTTCTTAAGAAGCCCTCCTTGGATCCTGACTGTCTTAGAAACTACAGGCCTGTCTCTAACCTCCCATTTTTGGGTAAGGTTATTGAGAAGGTGGTGGCTTTACAATTGGATGACCATTTGACCAGCCACAGTATCTATGATTCTCTCCAGTCTGGTTTCAGAAAGAGACATAGTACTGAGACGGCTTTAGTTGGGGTACTAAATGACCTCCTGATAGCGAGAGATCGAAAGACTCGTTCCATCTTGGTCCTTCTTGATCTCTCTGCAGCATTTGATACTGTGGACCATGGTGTGCTGCTGGATCACCTGTGGTTTATCTGTGGACTATCAGGGGCTGTCTTCCGATGGTTTCAATCCTACCTCACGGGAAGGACTTAGAGAGTGGTGTCTGGGGTTTGTACCTCAGCCCCATTCTCCCTGCCTTGTGGGGATCTGCAGGTGTCCATTTTAGCGCCCATGTTGTTTGCAGTGTATATGCTGCTGTTAGAAGCGATTATTAGATGGTATGGCTTGAGTTTTCATTGCTATGCAGATGATACTCAGCTATACATGTCTTTTGTCCCTGAACAGGATGATGCCATTTCGGTGCTCAACAGCTGTCTGGCCGAAATCCAGGCCTGGATGAATATTAGCTAGCTAAGGTTGAACCCTGAAAAAACTGAGGTGTTGGCTGAGAACCCGAGTTTCGTAGAGGCGGGTGTGTAGTGTGTCTGCCTTCGGGCTTGTTCTGCTGGAGGTGTCCAGCTAGCTACCTCAGACCAGGTAAGGAACCTGGGTGTTATGTTTGATAACTGTCTGACTTTGAAATCATAGGTGTCAGCAGTTGTTAAAACCTCTTTTTACCATCTGAGAAATATTGCCCAGGTGAAATATCTGGTTCCTCCTGATGATCTTCCAACATTGGTTCACGCCTTCGTTTTCCTCCCGCCTTGACTACTGCAATGCCCTTTACCTAGGGCTGTTGGGGGTTGATATCCGTTGCTTGCAGCTGGTGCAGAACGTGGCTGCCAGGCTGTTGACTGGTGCTTCAAGAGCCAGTCATATTACGCCTGTGCTCCGCGGTCTGCAGTGGCTCCCAATTAAGTGGCGGATCACCTTTAAGGTTGCTTTGTTAACCTATAAGGCCCTACATGACCAGGGACCGAGCTACCTGAAAGATCTCCTTTGCCCGTACTGTCCCTCCCGCCCTCTCCGATCCACCAATGAGGGATTGCTAGAGGTTCCCAGGGTACGTCTGCAGACATCGGGAGCAAGGGCATTCAGCTTTGCTGCTCCATCCCTGTGGAACTCTCTACCTCATCGGGTACGAGATTGCCTGACCTTCCAGAGTTTTAAAATTGCATTAAAAACTTATCTATTTGATCTGGCTTTTGGTAATTGAAATGTTTTTATCTGGTTTCATATTTATTGGAATTTATATAATGTATGTAATTTTACTTTGTTTTATTTTATTGTACAAGCGCCTTGGTTTTGTAAAGGCGCCTTTTTTATAAATAAAAAAATTGATTGATTGATTGATTGATACTCAATGTCCTATCGGAAAATAAGAGGGGACTTATGTTGTGTTTATAGGGCCTTTCAAGATGAGGTGTTCTGGGAAACATCTGGTCTTTTTAGGAAGATTACCTTAAATAGAGCTACAAGACTGCATTCATATCAGTTGAGTGGGGAGTTATACAAAACCACAAGGAGAGGCAAGTGGTTTAGTCAGAGGGTGGTAATGGTTTGGAATGCCTTGCCAGAGGTAGTAGTAGAAGCTATAAGTATGATAGCCTTTAAACATCAATTAGATATATACATGGGGGATAAGAAACTAGACTACATCTACTGTTGGTGGCAAGTCTCTTATGGCTTTTTAAGCTTCCTTGACTTGAAATTTTCACCTATGAACCTATAGGACTACAAGTTTGGGTCAACCATTCTGGTCAAACCCCCGATGTTCATGATAGTCCACTAATGCACAAACAAAATAATGAAATATGCGAACTTTGGTTTGCCTAGTTTGTCCCTGCAATACGACTCTGACCATATGTGACTGGTAGACTGCTGAGCTGACAATCATCTCTGTAGTTTACAGCAGCCAACCCCCTGTGTCAGCATTAGAGTCCCACCAGGAATGGATGTAACTGATTATCTGCTGTAGAAGGCTGTATCAGAGATAACTATCTACTGGATCTGGCAGCAAATGTGGGTGGGTGAGTCGGTGGGTTGCTGGCCTGGCTAACACGCAGCAGCACCAGTTCTTTTGCAAAGTTGTTTGTGTGTGAGAGGAGAGATGAGCAACTTCTTTCTTGGTGATTGCTCTGTCTGTTGGCTATCATTCATCTGAGTGACCGTGTGGCAGAACAAAAGTTAAAAACCCTAACATTGCTGCATTAGGTATTTAAAGAAAATGTTAAAAGGCAGTTACTGGACGGAGGTACAGGGGCATCGGACTCAGACTTGGGAGACGGGTAGGGAAGGGAAAATAAAAAATCGAGTAGGAGCATGTGAGTGCCAGTGACTGTGTATGGGTAGGTGGTCACTCTAGGGCTCAGAGTCCTTCAAGGACCATGGTGAACTAACTGAAACCCCATTTTAAACATTGCCAGCACAGCAGAGCAAGGCATATAGCAGTGTGGGGACTGGGGAGGTCTAACAGACAACTCTTCCGTTGTTGTCGGATACTTAGATTCATTAGTGCACTAAGCAGCATCTTATCTGAGGCAAACAGATTATATTTTAGTGTTACTATTTTCTTTTCTGTCTGGGAGGGAAACATAGAAACATAGAAGTTGACGGCAGATAAGGACCGCAAGGCCCATCCAGTCTGCCCATTTCTTTTTCTACCTTATAAATGTGCCATCGGCCTTTGCTCTGTCAGTGACCTATCTATTCGTAGTCATTTGTATTGCTCCCTTATGCCTATCCCATGCCTGTTTGAAGCCCTGCACTGTATTCATAGCCACCACTTCTTGTGGTAAGCCATTCCATGCATCTACCACCCTTTCTGTGAAAAGAATTTCCTCACATTCCCCTTAATGGCCTCCCTCTAATCTCATGCTGTGTCCTCTTGTCCTGCTATTTTTCTTATATTTAAACATGTTAGACTCTTTCACCTTGTTTATGCCCTTAAGGTGTTTAAATGTCTCGATCATATCCTCTCTCCCTCCTTTGCTCAGGGTATACATATTGAGCTCCGTTAATCTGTCCTCATATGTCTTCTGATGCAGTCCCACTGCCATTTTGGTGCCCTTCTGGACTGCCTCAATTCAGGTTAATGTCCTTGTGAAGGTGTGGCCTCCAATACTGCCATGTTACTCCAGATGGGCCCTAACCAATGTCTTGTACAGAGGGATTATTACCTCCCTCTTACGACTTGTGATACCCTACTAATACACCCTAACACCCCCTAGCCTTACCTACTGCTTTAGAGGTCTGCTTGGATGATTTTAGGTCATCAGTGATGATGATGCCCAAGTCTCTTTCTTCCTTTGTGACTGCTAGCAACTCCTCCCAGCCTATAAGTGGCTTCAGGGTTTCTCTTCCTATGTGCATGATTTTGCACTTCTTTGCATTAAATCCCAGTTGCCACTCTTCTGACCATTCTGCTAGTTTATCCAGATCTCTTCTCATTCTGCCCACCCCATCTGGATCATCTACTCTGTTGCAGATCTTGGTGTCATCTGCAAACAGACAAACCTTACCCTCTAGTCCATCTGCGAGGTCACTAATGAAGATGTTGAATAGGACTGGCCCCAGGACTGATCCCTAGGTACCACTTGTGACTTGCATCTCTTCTGACTGTATACCATTTACCACCACTTCTTGTTTTCTGCCAGTCAACCAGTTTGCCACCCAGTTGACCAACTTCTGACCCACCCGAGCCTACCTAGCTTGTTTATCAATCTTCTATGTGGAACAGTGTCAAAAGCTTTGCTGAAGTCAAGGTAATGAAACATCAGCACCCCTTGGTCCACCACTCTGGTTGCCAGTCAAAGAAATCTATGAGATTAGTTTGACAGGACCTTCCTTTGTAAACCCATGCTGTCTTGGATCCTGTGCCCCTATGGATTCCAGGTGTTGCACTATCCTTTCCTTAAGAGTGCCTCCATAATCTTGCCCACTACTGAGGTAAGACGCGGCGGTCTGTAGTTCCCGCCTCCTCCTGCTACCACTCTTGTGGAGTGGGATCACATGAGCCCTTCTCCAGTCTTCTGGGACCTCTCCTGTGCTCAGAGACTCACTAAACAATTCTGCTAATGGCTCTGCTAGTTCCTCCTTTAGCTCCTTAAGTACCCTGGGATGTATGCCATCAGGTCCCATTGCCTTATCCACCCTGAGCTTAGCAAGCTCTTGTAGGACCCTTTCTTTGTGAAGGGAGTAGTGCTCATCTCCCTCCCTGTGTCCATGATGCTGAGCTGTGGGCCTTGCCCACCTTCTCTTCAGTAAATACTGAGCAAAAGTATCTATTTAGGATAGATGCCTTACAGGTCCTCCTCTCATGCTCCCTTTTCTCCATTAAGCTTAGCAATACCCCCTCTGGACTTTCTCCTTTCACTAATGTATCTATAGAAAGTCTTGTCACCTTCTTTTACTATTCGTTACTAGTGTTTCCTCAGTTTGGGACTTTGCCTGCCTTACTGCCTTACCTGCTTCCCTTAGGGCAGTTTGGTATGCCTCCCTATCTTCATCCGCTGTGTTCCTTATATTTTCTGAAGGCCAGCCTTTTGGCTCTGACCTTTTCTGCTACTGTATTGAGAACCAAAGTGGTTTCCCTTCTTCTTTACTTCTTTTCTGTCTAACACAATGGGATGTTGCTTCAAGTATTGTATCCTTAATGCTTGCCCACTTTGCCTGTACCTCCTCACCTGTGTTTCTTTTTTGCCAGGGCTAGCTTAACTCTGTTGGCCATCTTATCAAAGTCAGCTCCTCTGAAGTCCCATATTTTTGCCTTGGAATGGGATGATTTAGATGTAGTAGCCAAATTGAACCATACCATGTGATGGTCACTGGCCCCAGGTGACCTTCTACCTGGAGATCTGTGATCCCTTCTTTGTTAGTCAGTACTAGATCTAGGATAGCCCTGTCTCTTGTGGGTTGCTGTACCAGTTGTTTGGGCCCTCCCTGCAGGGAATCCACTATGTGTCTAGTTCTGGCCGATGTTCCTGCTGGTATTGACCAATCTGTATCTGGCATGTTGAAGTCTCCATTATCAGAACCTCCCTTTAGCTGTCATGTTTTGTATATCTTCTAACAGTAATGTGTCTATGTCCTCCCTCTGGTCTGGGGCCTGTAGACAACCCAGTTCTTATGGCTGTCCCATTTCCTGTTTCCAGGGTGACCCACAGTTCTTCTGGCTCCTTATGTGTATTCTGAATTTCTGTAGCTTTGATATTTTCATTAACATACAGGGCCACTCCTCCCCTTTTTTTTCTCGGTCTCTTCTGAACAATACGCAGCCAGGTACTGGAAGTCTCCCAAGTGTGGTTACTGGTAAACCACGTCTCACTAATTGCTACTATGTCCAGTTTAGCCTCTGACATTGTTGCCTGCAGGTCTGGGATCTTATTTCCCAGGCTGTGAGCATTTGTGTACATGATTTTCCATTGGCCAGATTTTGGTGTGTTAGTTGTTGGGTGAAGTTTGGCATTACCCTGTGCATCGTATGGGAGACAAACCTTTTTCTTACCTGGTGATGCAAATGAGCAGCAAACACGCTGAATTCCTGTTTGACCACTAGCTGAGGGGAGGGTGTTCTTCCCATTAAGCGTATGGGTGCTGCCCCTCTCCCATTGCTAGTTTAAATATTCTGCAAAGGCGTCAAACTTCTGCCCCAATGCACTGACTCCTCTTTAGTCAGATGCAGTCCATCAATTTAAGAACTTTAGCTCCCAGAACTGTTGCCAGTTCCTACAAATCTAATGTCCTTTTTCTGGCACCAGTCCTTGAGCTCCGTGTTTAGCTCCCTATCTCCCCTTCTCTGACCTTCCGTCCATCTGCTCCCTTCTCCCAGACTGGCAGGATCTCAGAGAAGGAGATGCCGGACGAAATAGATGATAGTTTGTCACCCAGCCTAGTCAGGTGTTCCTTGGTCTCCACAACTGACCGGCTGGCGAGATCAGTAGTCCCTATGTGTACTAGGACATCAATGTTTTCTCCTGCTTTGTGAACAATTTTAGCAATGAGAGATCAAGGGAGGCAGCAAACCAACCTACATAAAGGCAAGGCATTTTTTTTTACTGTGTGGTCTGAATCTGACTTGAACAAATTAATAATACTTAGTTGCCAAACTTATCAAGAGTTTAAAGTTCAAAAAAACAGCTTCTCTCTCTGCTGCTATAAATTTTAAGACACTTTTTTCTACTTGCCTGTATTCCCAATCCCAATACACCTTCCTACCTACCAGTGCTTTATTAATCTATTTGGGATAATGTCCCTGTTTTCATACAGTAGCTACTCGACACAGTCAGTAGTGCTGTACTGACCTGTTTGAGAATAGATCTCCCTGGGTTTTTTTGAGTGCAGCTACTCGATGCAGCCAGCAGTGCTGTTGACCTGTGTGGTAAATAAATATCTCTGTGTTTTCACTACTTAAACTACATGGCTCGATGCAGCCAGCAGTACTTATGTACTGACCTGTCTGGGAATAAGTTTTCCTGTTTTTGGCACAGCCATTTGGCATAGCCAGCGATGCTGTACTGACCTGTTTGGGAATACATTTCCCTGTTTTTGGCGAAGCTACTCGACATAGCCAGCAGTGCAGTACTGACCTGTTTGTGAATAAATATCCCCAAACTACTTGATTCAAGGGAGCCAGCAGTGCTGTTCTGACCTCTTTGAGAATAAATATCCCTGTGTTTTCACTACTTAAATTTCTTGACTTGAAGCAGCTAGCAGTTGTGTGCTGACCTGTTAGGGAATAAATTTCTTTGGTTTTGGTGCAGCTACTCAACACAGCCTGGAGTGCTGTACTGACCTGTTTGGGAATACATCTCCCTGTGTTTTCATGACTTAAACTACTTGAGTCTGCAGCCAGCAACGCTGTACTGACCTGTTTGGGAATAAATCTCCCCGTGTTTTCACTACTTAAATTACTTGACAACACAGCCAGCAGTTGTGTACTGACCTGTTTGAGAATAAATGTCCCTGGTTTTGGAGCAGCTACTCAGGGCAGCCAGCAGTGCTGTAATGAGCTATTTGGGAATACATTTCCCTGTGTTTTCACTACTTAAATTACTTGACTCAACACAGCCAGCAGTTGTGTACTGATCTGTTTGGGAATAAATGTCCCTGTTTTTGGCATGGCAACTCAACACAGCCAGCAGTGCTGCACTGTCCTCTTTGTGAATAAGAGATGCACCCACTATTTGGTATAAATAAAATGTTAATTAGGAACATTTATAACATCCATTATGAATGACAGGAAACATGAGTCGGGCCATTTGTGTAAAACCATGGGTGGTAAAGAAGCCAGTAGCAGCACTTATCAGGCAATCCAGGGAACAGTGACAATGGTACAGAAAATTCAGGACATTGCAGGAGTAACCCACTGTGGTACTCTGAAGATGAGCACAAGGGTCATCATAGTGTGGCAGCCAGCCTTAGTAAACAGAGTGATGGATGTTGATGAGGAGGAGAAAACAGATCAGTGGAACAGATCCTGAGTTTGTAATAGATAAAACAGCAGTCAGTCTATCAAGTAGCAGTAGTTCTGGGGGGGGGATCACGTGATGAGCTGAGTTGAGTAAGACGTTTTCCGAACAGCTCCGAGCCCCATAGCTATTTATAAAGTTCAATTTCCTTCGGGATCAACCAGATCAACAATGAGAAACCCCTCTCAGACATGTGAGGTGTCAGAGGACCTGATCGGTGGTGAATTAATAAGATAAAGGGAGACGTACCAGCTTAAAACCGCGGTAAGCGGCATGCATTTACGAGCAGCACTAGGCCATGTTCTCAAGCCGAAATGGAACCAGAGGTTATGGAACCACTAGTGGGGAGATCCCCGGCTTCCAAAAGGCCAAAGCCCCAATCCCTCACCCCCGGTGAGCAGCAGGAGGTGGCAGGAGAAGAAGGGGGGGTCAAATCGAGAAACGGAGACATCCAGAAAATCAAGCAACTACTACAAGGGCTAGTAGTGGATTTTGCAGCGGGTAAGCCAGCGTTGCAATCACTAGCCCAGAGAATGGGAGATGCGGAGGCTCGTATTGTGTCCCAGGAGAGGAAACTATCGGTAGCAGAGCAGGAGCTTTTGATGGTCAAGAAGCAAGTTAAGAAACTGGAAGAGAGAGGTTAGAAGACCAGGAGTCGAGGAGCCGACGGAACAATCTGATTCTGGCAGGGCTACCTGAGAGGGCAGAAGGATCAGACTGTGTTCTTTTTATTCAAGATATGCTGCTCAAATTATTTGGCCCCACGCCATATGGAGATGCCTATAATCTTGAGAGAGTTCATAGGGCTCTGAGAGAGGTACCACCACCGGGGGCAAGACCCCGAGTTATCATCATGCGCTTTCTCAACTATAAAGAAAAAGTCTTTGTGTTAGCTGCAGCGAGGCAAAATAAATCTTTGCAGTGGAATGGTGCCACCCTGTGGATGTTTCAGGATCAAACACCCGCAGTGAGAGGAAAGCAGAAAGAATATGTGGAAATCAAAAAGAAGTTGTATATGGCTGGAATCAAGTTTCGACCCCAATATCCGGCGACATTGGTGGTTCGGCTCCAAGCTGGGGAGAAACGATACCTCACGGCTAAAGATGCACTAGAAGGGCTGCGGATAGAGCTTCCGGATCTATTTAGAGCACCGAGTTGACCTGCTACAGATGCTTGGGAGAGATGAAGAGTTCTTGGCTTAGGACTCCTGAACTGTTAACCTGCTAAATTTAAAGTTAATTTTGTGGGGTCTGAACTTTCACTTAGTTGACGTGATGAAGGGGCATTGAAGTGGGGGGAAACGAGACCCTAAAGTGAGTGGATGTGGGAGATGGGGTGAACATGGGTGTACAAAGAGAGACAGGGAGATTTGTTAATTATACGGATGGGACGGGGGGACGAGAAGAACGACTAGGGAGAGAAGGCTAAAAGGGCAGTGGTTGTGACCTCTGCTTCAGAGTATGTAGAAAGGAGCCCGGTTTGGGGGACACTAAAAGTGGCAAGGGTGGGAGAGGGTAATCCATAGAGTATAAGTAAGCCCTAGCTAGGGACAAAAGGTGGGTATGGTAGCCAGATTTGGTGGGTATTTGGAGGGGGGAGGACTGTTCTAACCCTCGGGCCACTAGGAGGATTTACCCTAAGGAATTCTTTGGTTACTGGTCTCCCTTGCTTGGTGTTTGTAAAGATCAGCACTGCTCCCTATTACCCTGATCGTTCAGGGGAAAGATAAAGGGGAAGTTTCATAAATGGGGTAAGAGGAGGGCTAAGGATTCTAACAGTATTCATAAGGGAAATTCGACCCTCGGCTGGGGACTGGTATTAAATTAGAAGATGGCTCAAGGTTATTGTAAAGGTAAAGAAGGGTGGTATAAGAGCCCATGGAGTGAGCTCGGTGAAGGGGGGTGGAGGTCAGACTTAATGGGACAAAAACTGGAAAGGGCTACAACTTAGGACAATAATGGGGGGGGTAAAGGGTTTATACATGTTGTCTCCCAATAACTTGAGAGGGAGATAATAATGACCAGTAATCTTTTGATAGGTGGAAGAGGTTACTTTGGAACGGCTTATTAGAAGCTAAAGGTAGAATGGGGGGGGAAGGTCAGGTAGTTTGAGGGTCAGGGAGGGGGATGTAGGTTAATCAGGGCTATGGTAGCGTAACGTTTTGAGTTGTTTACAAACAGATCCTGGAAGCTAGAGAACATGGAGGGCCAGGAGTAGTTTGGGAAGGAGCTCATCGATGACCCGAGGAATGGAAGGTGAGCAATCTAGGGATCGGGGACAGGGGGACGGGGGGAGGGGGTGGGTTTTCGGAAAGAGAGAGAATCCGTCAAGATAGAGATAAAGGAGGCAGGCTCAAGTAAGGCATTGAGGATCAACAGTCCCAATATGATTTTCTGGTACGGTTCATGGCGTATGTTAGACTAATTTCTTGGAACATTAAAGAGCTCAGGGGTAGGCGTAAAAGATTGATATTTATGAGACATCTGGACCAGTTGGGGGCCCATATTGTCGCTTTACAAGAGACACATTTACTGACGGAGGAGCTGAATAGTCTCAAACAATTATGGGTGGGGCAGGTTTTTGGGGTAGGTAAGGAGAGGGCTTCAGGGGGAGTAGCGATCTTAATCAGGAAATCCTATTTGTATAGCGTGGAACAGGTGGTTACAAGAACTGATGGCAGGGGGATTTAAATCTCGGGTTTATTATATGGTAGTGCCACCTCGGTGGCCTCCTTCTATGGTCCGACTCCCCCAATCCAGAATTCTCTACCTCGATAGAGAGGGATGTAGCTGGTTTTCTGGGGCATGCGCTTATTTTAGCAGGAGACTGGAATGCGTATGGGGACAATTGGGAGGATAGGATCCCACCAGCGAAAGGGCCACTAACAAAGGCTCAAATTGCCCTGAATAAGCTGTTAGAAGCTACGGCCTTAGTAGATCCGATACAGACTCATGCTGACGGGGGCAATAATATGACATTTTACTCGGCGGCACATAAAACCCAATCTCATATTGACTTTTTTCTAGTTAATAGGGAGGTACTTGCGGGTATCAAGGGGTTGGTGACGGAAGTTAGAATTTTTTCTGACCACTCCCCAATTAAATTAACCTGGGAACCAAAAATTGGCCCAGCTAGACCATTTCAATGGAGGCTGAACGACTCCTTATTGGCGGATTCGGCAACTAAAGATGAACTAGAGGGAGCTCTAATAGAAATTATGCAGCAACAATTACACACGTTGTCAAACAGGAAGTTGGCGTGGCCAACTTGCAAACTGCTGTATGCAGGAGTAGCTCGGAAGCTGGCAGCCCAGAAAAACAGACAGAGGAAGGCAAAGGAGGACTTTATTTTAGGGGCTATTAGTTATTTGACACCAATGGAGTGGCCCACAGAGGAAATTGATGGGAGCTCAGAAGTTTAAGACGTGACTTGGGGGATATTATAAATATCTTTTGAAAGGGGATGTTCTGGGGCGCCTATTGGCAGCCAAAGTAAGGGAGTGGGAGGCGTGCAGAATGGTGACATCTATTCGTTATGATGGGAGGGTCATAATAGATCCCCAGGAGCTAGCAGACACTTTTGCTTCCTACTTCAAAAATTTATACCAAATTGGGAATACGGCAGGTGAGAAAGAGATTAGGGCTTTTTTGGAAGGAGTGCCTCTACCTGTGATAGACCCCGGGCGGGCCAGGGAACTAGCAGCTCCCATAGATGTATCAGAGATTGCAGAGGTAGTCAAGTCTCTACCCGCAGGCAAGACACCAGGGCCAGATGGCCTTACGGCGAAGTTTTACCAGACCCACATACACACTACAATGCCCTTACTTCAAGAATTTTTCAATAGTATAATGCAGGAAGGAGTGCCCCACTCCCCTCTTTATCAGGCCTATATTACATTAATCTCTAAACAGGGCAAACCTAGAGAAGAACTAGGTAATTACAGGCCCATAGCATTAATGAACCAGGACATCAAGATTCTTACAAAAATATTGGCCAATAGAATTTGGCGGGTAGCGTCCACTATAATTAGTCAGTAACAAGTGGGATTTATGCCGGGGAGGGGAGCCCACGATACTTTGAGGAAGCGTCATCATATCCTGAACTATGCAGTGGACTCTCAAATACCTTTAGCCTTAATATCCCTAGATGCGGAAAAGGCCTTTGATAGGGTCTCTCATCCCTTCCTGTTTGCAACAATGGAGAGGATGGGCTTCCCGGAAGGCCTACTTAGAGGCATTAAAAATCTATGTGCTGCACCAACGGCTAGAGTCCTTTGCAATGGTTATATTTCTCGGGAAATACAATTGGAGAATGGAACTCGTCAAGGGTGTCCACTTTCCCCGATATTATTTAATATCTACTTGGAACCCCTGTTGAGAGCTATTAATACTGATAGACAGATAAAGGAAGTGGAGATAAGGGAAGGGAAGGGAGTTAAAGCTCTCAGTCTTTGCAGATGATGTATTGCAGCATTTACGAGACCCGGTGGAGGGATTTGAGAGGACTAGGGAGCTAATTGAAAGATTTGCTAGAGTCTCTAATTATAAACTTAATCTGGCTAAAACTCAGATCTTCTCCTTGACGCTGTACGTATATAAGGCAGACTTTGCTCAGCTGCGAGTCCAATGGATGTCAGACAAGCTTAAGTATCTAGGCATTTGGATCACAAGGAATAATGATAAAGGGGCTGAAAAGAATTTGGAAGAGACGTTGTCAGCTATCAAGGGAGATTTAATAAGATGGAATAAGCTGCCTTTGAATTTTATTGCTAGGCTTGGGCTTATTAAAATGAACCTGTTGCCTAGGTTGTTATACCCGGTATACTTAGCTCCATACAGTATCTCTAAAAAGTGGTTTAGAATGATTAAGGAATTACTCTCAGATTTTCTATGGGATGGTAAACCCCCTAGGAAAAAATATAACGATCTGCGGCTCCCCCTTTCTTTGGGAGGGGTCAAGCTGCCAGATCTTCATTTGTATTATGTAGCAGAGCAGCTGGGTCTAATGGCTCGTTGGGGCAATAGTATGGAGGGAGCAGAATATGTTCCGGATTGGCTATATCTAGAGTCTCAAATGATGCGGGAAGCTGGGCTTTCTCCAGAAGCGCCTTTATATGCTAATATGACTAATCGCTTCAAGCAAAGCTTGGGAAACCCAATCTTGAAGGTGGCGGAGGCCTGGTGGTCGTTTTTGACTAGGGCACAGAAAAAGGACCAAATGAAGGCCCAAGAACAGCCGCTGGTGGGTAATCCTAATTTACTCATAGGGGATAAGGTAATTAAAGGGAAATGGGTTAAGTGGGTCTCGGGCCTGTACTTAAAGGATGTTATCAGGGAGCAACAAGGGTGCTTCAGTTGATCAGTACAGAAAATGCCTTTTTTTCATAGATTGCAACTTATACGGATGATAGAGGGGGTTTTAAAGAGGACAGGGGGTCTCTCAGATTCTCCCTTTAAGTGGGACGATTTGAAGGAGATCGATCTGAAATCTAAACCCCTATCGCAAGTTTACAGAATATTATTGGAGTTTTTTAGTCCCGGCTCCCCCGTATCAGTGCCTTATTGGAACGATAGGTTGGCTCTCCAGGGCATTGACTGGGCTAGTATATGGAAAAATAGCAAATACATAGTGATACCTAAATATAGGAGTTTACATTTTTTTATTGCTTCTAATCTGTATTTTACCCCTGTGAAACTATGTGACAGAGGCCTTAGACAGACAGACCTGTGTTTTAGATGTGAGCAGGAGAGAGGGGATTTATTTCATGTGCTGTGGAATTGTAGCAAAATATCACCCTTGTGGGATGAAATTAAAAGACGGATGGATCCAATGCTGGACTATTCGGATTTCATAACGCCAGATATATGCGTTCTAGGGGATCTATTGCAAATGGTGGGCGTCGTACCAAAATATCATATATCTTTGATGGCGGCAGTAATTAAATCATATGTGGTCCAGCACTGGAAAGATGATCAACTTTATGAGTATAAGCATTGGGTGGGAGATCTCATTGGGGCCCTAATCAGGATTAAAAGACATTTATATTCAATGGGGAGGAAGGGACTATACGCCAAAAGGTGGGCAGTATTGAAGGCAATTTATTCCCAATAAGGATAGGGATAGGCTGTGTTGGCAAGAGGATTGGTAAGGTTTTGGGACATGCTTAGTATGAAAAGTGGGGTCTGCCATGAAGCTGGGGGTTGGGGATTCTCTCTCTTTCCGGGCGCAGAGAGGTATCACCTCCTGAATAAGTCTTAACTCAGTATAAATTTAGCCTAAAGAGCACTTGATAGGTTACATGGGATCCATCTGGGAGCAAGGGGAGATGGTCGGCATGGCAAACAGTATGACGCTTTGACATTGGAGTGCTGTCAAGTACAGAGTCAGATTAGATAGGAGGGGGTGATACTTTCTTTGTGCATGTAAATAGTTAAATTGTAAATAGTTTACACAGTCAGTTTTGGATTGTGTATCCTGGGATTCCAGGATTGTTTGTTTGTCTTGTCCTTTATTTGAAAATAAATAAAGATGTGCTTTAAAAAAAAAAAAAACAAGTAGCAGTAGTTCTGGAGAGTGGGATGAAGAGGAGTAATACAGGGCCACAAAAAGAACAAAAAATACTTCTAGGAAGGGTGGTGATGGTGGTAAAAAAATTATGATAGTGGAGTATAAGGAGACACCCGCACAAGCAGAGGAAAAATAGAGGATAGAAGATGGGCAGCCTTTCAGAGGAGTAGAAACGGAAGCAGTTGAGCCAGTAAAAGATGCTGTGCATCACGATTTGCAGATGGACATGGAAAGATCTCAAAGAGACATTGGCCGCATTAGTGGCTATGGTGGTGGTGGTGACATTAGTGGTGGTGAACATATTCTCCCCATAAGCAGCAGTGCAACAGAATCTGTGAAATCTGTAGTGTGAGACTTTTTTCACAAAAGATAAATCATCTAACAGCCATGTGGTTTGCAAATTATGCAAAACAAAATTAAGCTGCGGTGAAGTGGGTACTTAGATGGAAATATCAACAATGATAAGTCATATGACCAAGTCTCACATTTATTAGTATCAAAAAGGGTTCTATGTCATAATGGTGATCGAGGAAAGGTGATCGCCATTAGGGCAACTGTACTTCGCCGATAATCAGTTTTAGCGCTATAACACTTACGGCGCACAGCAAAACGGCGCTGGAGACTTTTTTTTTTTTATGCATGGGGCTGTGCTCCCCATAACCCCCTACTAAAGGATTCTCAACTCTGGGGGGTGCAAAAGCAGACCAAAAAAAAATTAACGGCCGGGCGCAACAAAACGAACTCACACCGAACCGAACTCCGGCACCCTCGCATCCTACTCCCCTGCCACCAACCCACCACACCACAAGGCCGGCTTGGCAGCCCACTGTTGCAGGACACCTCACAAACCCTCCCTCCACTTCAGCCCGTCGCATGGCATGCTCACTCCACCCCACACACATGTACATATAGCGACATCCTGTCACTATATCCGTTACCTCTATCCAGTCTCCCTCCCTGTCCAGTAGCCCTGAGAACATGACGCCGTTATTGAGTCGCCCTTTTTGAAAGCACTCAATAGCAGTTGCCCTCATTACAGGCTAACTCAAAAAGCACAAAGGAGCACACACAAGTTGTTGCAGTGCTACAGTCAGCTGAAGAAGATGAGGATATGGATGTTAACAAAAGTGAGGAAGTAATTGCTGAGGAGGGGAAGGATGAAAGTCTGCCTTCCAGTCAAAGCACGGCATCTTCAATTTCTCATCTTTACCTCTTTGAATCCACCACCACAGCCTATTAGAAGTCATATACCATCCATTGCCATGACCCCAACATCTGGCAGTAAAGGTCCAGGGAAACAACCTAACATAATCAGGTGATATCGGCAAATGTAGCAGCCATCAAATTTCTTTGAAATACTCTTTCGAGTGGTTGCAGAAATATAAGCCCAATAGGCCTGAGGCAAGGCAATTAACAAAAGTAATTGGGGAGATGATAGTCACCAAGTTGCTCCTATTTTCCTTTGTGGCTAATCAGGTTGTAAGGCGCTAATGGAAATTGCAGTGCCAAAGTACCAGGTCCCCAGCAAGACCTATTTCTCAACCATTGCCATCCCAGACTTGTATGATGTTGTTCAAAATTGTGTGTCTGATGCTCTGAAAAGTTCAGTGGACAAAAAGATTCATGTCACTACAGGTATGTGGGCCAGTGGCCAGATGACTGACTATATGGCTGTGACTGTCCACTGAGTAAACATTCCTCCCTCCTCCTCATCATCAGCATCATGTAGTGGCAATATTGGTAGCAGCAACAACAGTAGTAGCAAGATGCAAGGGACTTTCACTGTTCAACGGCAGGCAGCATTATGTATTTGTGGTTTTGAAAAAGACCACAAAGCAGAACATCTTCTGGAGGGCCTTCAAGAAAAGTTTGTTGAGTGGCTGACTGCAAAGTCCTAGCAACCTGGGTTTATAGTGTCTGACAATGCTTTAAATATCCTGAAAGCAGGAATGTTCAGTCACTTTACACATGTACCATGCTTTGCATACACTATAAACTTTGTGGTAAAAAAAATTCACTGATGAAGACAGAAAAGTCCTGAACTTGATTGCAGCTGCTGGCACTGTGTGCACCCACTTTAGCCATTCTGCTAAAGCCCAAATGTTGTTGCAGCAGATTCAGAATGAAAATAGGCTCCCTCTCCACCACATGTTATGGGAAGTTCCAACTTACAATATGCTGCACTGCAGAGAATGCTTGAACAATAGAAAGCCATCCATCAATATGCAGTCCAATGTGGCACTGAGAAAGGAGATGTGAATATCAGCCCCTATCAGTGGCGTCTGATGGAGAATCTTTCTTATGTCCTTAAACCCTTTGAGGAGGCTGCCTGAGTGGTAAGCGCCAATGATGTTGGTCTAAGGAAGATATTACCCTTAATTTCACTTCTCAGGCTGACACTGGAGCATCTCAAGTCACAGTTTCTCAAGAAAGATGATCTCAGTTCTGCATCATTTGCCAGAAAAATGCTAAAACACCTTCCTGGGTGACGAGTGCATTATCAATATGTACAAAGATGAACATTATATTTTGGCCACACTTTTGGATCTTCGGTTTAAGGACACAAATCATTCTTCACATCACATGACTTTAAAGACCTGGAATATTATCGTGAACTATTAATTGAGAAAGTGTCAGCATGTATAGTTGAGAAGAGTAATACATCATCAGTGCCCTTTCGACCACATTCAAATCCTACACAAAATCTGGTTGAGAGGGAGGAAGCACACTCTGCCATTGCTGCTGCCGCTGGTACCACCGCTACTGATGCTTTTGGTCGTCAAACACCAACCAGAACTGCTGCTACTACCGGGGTGACTGCTGCTACATCACAAGAAAAGAAACCACTGTGGGACATGCTGTCAGACTTTGGTCTGGTAAAGACAGCTGGAAAGGCTCAGTCAGTTATTTTGGTACCAGAAGTCCCTGCTGCAAAAATGGTGAAAGATTATATGGAGAAGACTGTGCATGTCGCCACTGGGAACAAACTATTAATCTACTGGCAACAGAAGAAATCAATGTGGCTTTCTTTAACTGAGATTGCAATTTAATACCTCAGTTTAATACCTCAGTTGCTCACCTGCCAGAACATGCAATTGAATACCTCAGTTGCCCAACCACCAGCACATATTCAGAGAGAATTTTCAGTGCTGCTGGAGCAATAGTAAATGGCAACAGTGAATGACAAAAGATTGTGTCTTTCCATAAAAAATGTAGAGATACTCAATTTTCTAAAAATGAACCTGCCACAATTCAAGAACATATACTGTCCAATATGTATGCAGGATAACAGCACCCAGATGGCATGTCACACAGATGATGGCGATGATGGTGAGGGGTTCTGCTGCCACTAGTTTTTCAACCTGTCTTTTCTCCAGTGGGTCCTCCTGTCACCTCCTCCTTCTCTTCCTTAAGTTCCGTTCATTTCTCAAACATACAGCATGTTTACTGCTGCTTCTGTGCCACTGAGGCCCAGGTCCAGATGCGGATTTTGTTTTTTAATTTTTGTTGCACTGTCCATCCACTTTCCCTTCTCTATTTTAGTGCTGCACTCAAGGACTCATCCAAGGCTTTGTTCCAATATGAGCCCTCCTCCAGATACAAACTTTTCATCCTAACTTGGAAAATGAAAATAAAATGGTAGAATGTAAAAACAATTGTGTTCCCACATACTGATAGACCATCACGAGAATAAAAATAATAAATCCCTGTTCTTACTGTAACCACTCAACTCCAAGTGCAGACCCCCTGGCCACTCCTTCTTACAAATACAATCCACCTCACCCTCCATTGTTAGATCCTCAACCCCACACCTGGTATCATAAAGAAAAATTGTTGACAGGAGAGCGTCATGGGTTTTTTGTCACTCCATTCCTTTGAAGTGCTGCTACTACTAACGCCATGCATTAAGGGAACACTCTTGGGGCAGAGGTCAGTCCAAAAGGCATTGTTTTGTATTGGTACTGACACCATATCTTCTCTGAGGCATAGGTACAGGTATTTTCTGTGACTTGCTCTTATTGGAATGTGGAAATAAACATCTTTCAGATCCAGTGAGCAAGGACAGATCCCTTATTGTAAAGATGAAATTACTGACTACAATGTGACAATTTTGAGCCTTTCCTTTTCTAAGACTCTATTCAGACACCTTAGGTTGAGTACTAGTCAACACTTTCATGACTGTTTCTTTGTTAGAAACACCTTGAGAAAAAAAAACTTTCTCCATTTCTTTTACTGGTACCTTATCCACAACATTTTGAACTTCCAATTTTAATTGCTGCATCTGTTCTGATGAATTTGGCTTGAATATATTTAATGTCTCTTGTTTTGGCCTTGTAACAAAAGATAGACTGAGGTCTTCTCTCACAGTGTCCAGCACCCATTTGTTTATTATAATAGAGTGACAGTGCTAGATTGGGTGACAGGCATTCTCCATCTAGGGGTTGAGATGTGGCAGAATGTGACTCATCAGGAGTGTATTGCTCTGGTGGGGAGGGACTACTGAGAGGAGGTACCCATGGTAGTGACCAGGAAGGATGGTGGGGGTCCTCCATAGTGGAGTCCCCAAGAAGGGTGTTAGAGGACCCCAGAGGAGGAGGAGGAGGACAGTGGTAGAGGACCCCAGAGGAGGATAAGGAGGAAGCAACCTCTGGTGGGGTACTCAGTTATGAGGGGGATAGGTTTTGGAATAGGAGGGGGGAGAGGGAGGTTAGGTGCCTACACAGTGCTGTGGCCAGAGGAATGGGAAATGAATCTTAAGAATCACTAGGGCTGCAGGACGGGAGGGAAAGTTGCATATAATTATCCACCTGGGGATGAAAGACCTGGCTAAGAGCAGGGTTGGGATAGTGCAGGGGGAGTTTAGGGACCTGGGAACAGGTCTTAGACAGATAGCAGGCTCAGAGGTTTTTGCCGAGGTACTGCCTGTCTATGGCAGGGGTGAGAGGCAAAATCTCCACACCAGGAGCTTCGACTTATGGGTGAAAGAATGGTACAGAGAAGAGGGGTTCAGCTACATTAGGGACTGGGGATCCACCTGGAGGGATAAGGGACTATAGAAACATAGAATTTGACAGCAGATAGGGACCGCTTGGCCCACCTAGTGTGCCCATTTCCCTACCTGATGGATAAGCTGCAGATTCTAGTTAATCAACAGCTTACTTCCTCCTACCCTCCCCTAGAATTGCCTTATGCCTGTCCCATGCATGCTTGAATTCTCCCACTGTTCCTGACTCACAACCTCCTCAGGAAGGCTATTCCATGCATCCACAACCCTCTCTGTGAAAAAATACTTTCTAACATTACCTCTAAGCCGTCCCCCTCTATCTTTAAATTGTGCTCGCTTGTTCTTGCACATCTTTTCTTCTGAAAGATACTACCCTCTTGTACTTTGTTAATTCCATTGAGATACTTGAAAGTTTCTATCATGTCCCCCCTCTCCCTCCTTTCCTCAAGGGTATACATATTAAGCTGCTTTATACAGAGACGAAGGCCTGAATCCATCTAGGAATGGAACCGCAGTCCTTAATGGACAGATTAAATGTTACTTTAATGAACATTTAAACTAGCCAAGGAGGATGGTGGATGGAATCGGGCTGGCAGAAACTGCCACCCCCCCATAGGCTGAAGTAGAAAGTAGGGAGAACCTGATGTGGGAGGGATTCCCCAGGGTGCAAATTAATAAAGGAAGCAGGGTGGTAGAGATGAAAGGGGGGTGGGGATAGAAGCTTTACGAAGAGAGGGGAGAAGAAGGGAAGACAAAGGTGAAAAAAGGGGGGGTAACAAGCAGAGTGGTAACAAAATCTGGAAGGCCATGTGTACGAATGCTAGAAGTCTAGGAAATAGGTTTCCAGACATAGAGGCTATCATGGCAGAAGCTGACCTGGATGTTGTGGCCATTACTGAGTCATGGTGCACTGAAAACCAGGACTGAGACATGGCTAAACCAGGCTATACTCTGTTCAGGAAGGACAGCGAGGGGAGGGAAGGAAAGAAGGGGGTGTGGTGCTTAATGTAAGAGAAAGCATAAAAGCAATGGAGATTCGGGTAATGTGGGGGGGGGCAGAGGTACTGTGGGTCACCCTGGAGATGAAGAAAGGAGCCACTACTTGCACTGGCATGATATACAGACCTTCAGCACAGGAGGAAGAATTAGATAAGGCACTGGTGGAAGCCATTGGCAAGATGGCAGAAAAGGGGTATGTGCTGCTGGTGGGGGGACATCAATCTGCCATATGTAGAATGGAGCATCCCAGCTGTGGCTTCACCTAGAAGTAGGGACATCCTGGACTCCCTACAGAGGATGTTCCTCAGGCAACTAGTCAGTCAACCAGCTTGTGATGGGGCAATAGTGGACCTGGTATTCACTAACAGGGACAGTGATGCAGACATCCAGGTGGGAGGCCAGTTGGGGACCAATGATCACACTACAATGTGGTTCAATATATAGACAGCTGCAGAATCAAACTACCCAAAGGTGAGGGTCCTGGACTTCGGGAGGGCAGATTTTATAAAGATGGGTGAATGACTCAGAGATAACCTGGCAAAGGGATGTCCTGGGTGGGGTGAAGGAACAGTGGGCAATGCTAAAAGGAGGCATAGTAAAGGCAACAAGCCTCTACATCAAGCAGACAAAGAACTGGAGGACAAAGAACAGAATGAAGAACTATTTTTCTGGCTTGTCTGATGATGTTATGGGGTTCCCGCTGCTGGCAGACCATGGTGTTGGTCAGTGCTCCTAACAGTGGAAGACCTGAGTAAGTTTCGGCAAATATCTTTTCTCAATGGACACAGGGTAGAATCGAGTGGTGAAAGCACCAGTTCTGCTATTTGTACCACAAACTGTCTTTTCCTTTCTGCTCTGCAAATCCTCCAAGCAGTGGTGAGAGCACTTTTGGGGAAAGGACCCCTTGCACAAATTATTGGAGTGGGACAAGATCTGGTGGCAATAGAGCTAATTTGTTTATCTCACAAACTGAGACAGAATAACTGCTTTTTCAGAGCTCTGTCCTCTAGAAGCACATTTCCTGGCTTCTTCTGACTATTTGGTCTTGTATTATTTAATTATTATGGTCATTACTATTGTGGTTTTATTGGGGGAGGTCGGGAGGTAGGGGTAGGTTTGACTGCTATTAGGTTACTGATTGGATGGCTGTTGTGTCTGAATAGTTATTTTAGTGCATTAGGTCAGTGCGATTATGTGATTGTATGTACTGTATAGGATATAGGGTGAGTGAGTGGAAGGGATGTTGATTTTAAGCCTAAGACTGCATTTTGGAGTAGATATGGAATATAGTAGTGAGGTCTGTTGATCGGTCAGTGTACTTATGTGTGTGGGTGTCAGGCCCCTTAGACTTAGCTACTCCCCATCCCAGCTGCTAGACCTCCACCCCTTCAATGATCACCCCCTGCCAGTGATGGTATATAGGCACTGTAGGGAGGAGGGCATCATGAGGAGGCAGAATGGTAGGCGATGAAGTATGGGAAGTGTTAATGGGGAGAGCGGTATTAGGGTGGTGAGGACCAGGAGGTGCCTTGGGGCAAAATGAGACCCAGGGAGAGGCCAGATGTGTTTGGTTCCCATAGCCAGGGCTCCTACTGAACAGAATGGGCAGGTAGCTGTTAGGCTTGGAACCTCTACCTATCCCCTTCAGGTGGTGCTGTGCAATGCCAGATCAACAAGGAAAAAAATTATAGTGGACTTGATTTCCTCGGTTGATCTGGCTTGCACCACAGAGACATGGTTGAGTGATGATGCCAGCCCAGTTTTGGAGGCATCAGTCCCGAATGGATTCTCTGTGGTGCATTGCCTGAAGAGGGACTGCAGGAGTGGGGACTGCAGGAGTGGGGGTATGGCCATCTGTTTTAGATCTAACCTGAACTTTTCAGTGCACCCAATAAAATCTACTTCATCATTTGAATGCATGGCCATACATGGAGGTCCAGGTTCAGGTTGCAGAATCCTTCTTGTGTACTGGCCTTCAGGGCATGAGAGAAAATTTCTGCAGGTGGTCAAGGACTTAGTTGTCAAGAGTGTTGGAGTTGCCCAGATGGTTGATTCTCGGTGACTTCGCTGCTTGGATCAATGGTGAAATCTTGCAGTTTGGACAAGACTTCCTCCAGATGATGGACTTGTTGGGCCTTGCAGAAGTTGTTACTACTACAACCCACAGACATGGTCACACCTTCGACTGGATATTCTCAATGGGGCTAGAGGTAGGTAACCTCAAGATAGATATGGTCATGTGGTCAGATCACTGCATGGTAAAGTTCTCATTTGGGCCCTCCCTTAGTCCTCCCCCTGTGGAGATGGTCTGTTACTGCTCTTTCAAGGGGTTGTCACCAGCAGGACTCCGGGTGGTGATGGACCTCTCAGGTGTGATGGTTGTTTGTGGGGCAGGTTCCGGAGAGTCAGTGGTGGCTTATAACAGGGCTGTTGCCATGGCTCTCAATTCTGCAAAGGCCTTCTTGCTTGAGATCCCCGTGGTTTGACAGGGAGCTCAGGGAGATGAAGACCAGGGGTTGGAGATTGCAGCACTGTTGGTGGAGGTCTGGGACTGAGGAGGATAGACTAGCTCTGAAAATACACTATGGTGAGTATCAAAGGGCAATCTCCCATAAGAAAGCAGAATTCCTGTCCAGGGAGACTGTGGGAAGGAGGAACAGACCAGCTCAGCTTTTCCAGATGGTGGACAGGTTGTTTCATCCTACCTGTCTTCAGTCGGTTAGAGCAGTATCACCTACTAGATGCAAAAAGTTTGCTCTGTTCTTTAGCAGAGTATCCTCTATCAAGGCTGAGACTGCCCCATTAGGGCTACCATGGCCCTGCATGGAGAGATGGTCGTCAGTAGGAGCACTCTTCCTGTCTGGAGTGAGTTTAGGCCAGTGGGGGTGGAAGAGGTCAGTAAGATGATTTCAAAGCTGTGGCTCACTTATTGTGAACTGGATCCAGGTCTGACATGTCTCTTAGTGGGTTGTGTGGAGTCCATAGGTTCAGTGTTCGCTGAGGTTGTCCAGCGCTCGCTCTCAAAGGGCTTGTTCCCTAATGCCTTGAAAGAGGCACTGGTAAAGCCCCTTCTGAAGAAAGTTTCTCTGGACCCGGACTGCTTGGCAAATCATAGACTAATCTCTGACCTTCCCTTTTTGGGAAAGGTTATTGAGAAAATAGTGGCTGTGGAGCTCGAGGCATGTCTCACTGCCGTGGACATCTACGAGCCTCTCCAGTTGGAATTTAGGTCCATGCACAGTATGGAAACCATGTTATTCAGGGTACAAAATGATCTCCTCAGGGCAAGAGATAGAGAAGAATGGTCAGTTCTCATTTTATTCGATCTCTCCTTAGCCTTTGACACTGTGGACCATGGTGTGTTGTTGGATTGCCTTAAGAAGCTCTGCGAACTTGCCAGCACTGTCATCAGCTAGTTTGAGTTCTTTATCACAGACAGGATGCAGAGGGTGATCATGGGGAATTTTTCTTCCCCTGAAGCCCCTGTCATGTGAAGATCCTGAGGGCACAATTCTGTCACTCATGTTGTTCACAGTGTACATACTTCACATGGGTGACATCATGAGACATTACAGCGTGGGGTTTCACTACTATGCAGATGTTACCCAGCTGTATTTGTCACTTGCAATTAGAACACAAGATGCAGTTAAAGTACTGAATTTGTGCTTGGCTGAGATCCAGGACTGGATGTTTTCTAGCTAGATAAAGTGATACATAGACAAAGACAGAGGTTCTGGTGATTGAGCCTAGTCATCAGCAGGATGTAGAGGTAGCAGGAGAGCAGACTGACTTGGTGTTCGGTTCCTCTCTTCTTACCACCTCTGCCAGGGTGAAGAATCTGGGAGTCATTCTGTATAATGGATTGACACTGAAGGCTCAGGTGTCATCTGTTGTTCAGAGTGGCGTTTACCACCTCAGGAACATTGTCCAGATTAAAGCCTTGATCCCACCTAACAACCTGCCCTCACTAGTCCATGCTTTTGTGACTTCCAGACTCAGCTACTGCAATGCTCTGTACCTTGGGGTGAATGGAGGTATCCTACCTCACCTGCAGATGGTGCAGAATGTGGTGGCCAGGTTGCTGACGGGTCTTCTAAGATCTTGTCATGTGACACTGGTCCTGTGTGATCTGCACTGGCTCCTGATGAGGTGGCAAATTATCTTCAGGGTTGGTATAATGACCTCTAAAGCCCTATATGGACTAGGCCCTAGCTATCTGTGTAACCTCCTGACTCCTCATCATACCCACAATGCCCTCTCAGATCTTTTAAGGTGGGTCCCCTAGTGGTTCCCAGGGCACAGCTAAAATCATCTGGTGACAGGGCCTTTGAGGTAGCTGGCACAGCCCTGTGAAACTCACTTTCAAGACTTTTGAGGGAAGCTCCTTTGCTGGAGTCCTTTAACAAGGGCCTGAAATCACACCTGTTTAAAGAAGCCTTTGGACTTTAGGCAATAGCTCCTGATTCACTGGCTGTGTTAAACATGTATTTTATTTACTGTTATTTATCTGATTAGTTTATTTTTGTTTTAAATTGTATTTTTTAGTTAGGTGATATTTATTATGAGTTTTATTTAATCTGAATTAACTGCCCTGAGCTATGTACCATGCCCTGAGCCTCAGGGAATGGGCACCCAATAAATAAAGCTTGCTTACTTACTACATACTTACAAGCAAGTGAGCAAAAGCAAGAGGAAAAAGAGACCGCTATGGTTCTCAAAAGAGGTGGCTGAAAAGGTAAAGGCTAAAAGGGTAGCATTCAGAAGCTATTCAAAGATGCAGAGGGTGTTATCCAGAAACCAGCTCTGGAATAAATAATAAGATTCTTGTATGTCTACAGTGTCTGCCAAAGAAACACCTACACAAGCAGGAGTAATAATGATAATTTATTACGATACTTACGCCAAGCATGTGACAGAGAAAATCACAAGGTAGATGGGTTTCTCATCAGTCTCCTGAAGAATGTACATAATCTCCAGAATTTCTAAGATCTCTGTGAGGAGCTGGGTTACACAAGGTTATATACAACAGATAACATCATAGCAATACAGATTACAGCATAGTTACGGATATGAGAAATAAAATGTGTTGGTTCTATATTATAAACAATGTTGTACAAGACATTCTCCATTTAATAATTATTTAGGAGACAGAATTACTAATGAGTATAATGTGAGACAAAGGATTTGTCTCTCTCAGCATAAATCTTAGACAAAGAATAATGTTCCTGTCTGCATTAAGTTTAGACAAAGGAAATGCTGCAAGGCCCAAACTACTATACATGGCATATTTGCCTATGTGTAAAACACACACTACATATGATTATGAGAATATAAGTATGTGCAATAATCACTGATGATCCATAAGAGTCATTTTATCAGTGATTAGGTAGATTATATATGGAATATGTGTAAAAGAAAAACATAATGCATTATAGTGAAGTATAATAATCGTGTATGATATAATCCTATAAAAGATGTAGACAGTACCATATATTAGCAGCAAAGCACATTCCTGGCACGCATGGTTATATGATGGGTGCCTAAATCTACAAGTTAGTGCAAAATAGCAGTATTACAGTATAATGGACCAGAAATACAGTGTAATGTGTATATGGGATGATAGGGGGCATAACCCAGGCACAACAAGGGGAGAGGATAGGGAGGTTGTATCAGGGAAACAGAGAGAAGCAGGGAAAGTAGTAAGGAGTATGAAGATGCAAACTGAAGAGAGAATAGCCGAGGTGGTGACAAAAGGGAAAGGGAATAAGACATTTTTTAGGTATGTAAGTGAAAAGAGGAAGATCAGGGAGGGATTGTAAGGTTAGAAAGAGAAGGGGGGGAATGTGCAGACGGGGACCAGAAAAAGGCAAACATCCTGAACAAATACTTTTATTCAGTGTTCATGGTGGAAGGAGAAGAGAAGGTGCCACAAAAAAGTAACAGAAGCTTTGGAGAGAGGGAGGTGAACAACAGTCCTTTCTTGGAGGAGAGAATCTGAAGGAACTCGCTAATCAGAAAGTGGACAAAGCAATGGGGCCGGAGGGGGCAGGTCATGTCAAATTAATTTGATGGATTCCTTTGACTGGGTGACCAAGGAATTAGATCAGGATGGAGTGGTGGGCATGGCCTACCTAGATTTTAGCAAGGCTTCGGACACCGTTACACGTAGGAGACTAGTAAGCAAGCTGGGTAGCTTAGGAATGGGTCCAAAGGTGGTAAACTGGGTGAGAAATTGATAAACATAGTTCACTCCAAGGAAGGGATGGTGACCAGTGGGGTGCCTCAGTGATCTGTGCTGGGACTGCTCCTCTTTAATGGCTTTATTTTTCTTTTTGAACTCTTTTTATTGCCCCTTACCTCCGAACTCTCTCCTGCAAACTCCTGATCTCCAGTCTCTACCTCCCAACGTGTCTGGGTGTTCCACAGGCTCCTCTCTGACTCTGGGCATCCCCCGGGTCAACCCTCCGGGGAAGAGCTGCCCCCAACCAGGGTGTTCTTTCTCTTAGTATTGAATCACCGGGCCAGAGGGGGGGGAAACAGCCTGAGCTCCAAGACCATGTATGGGAGTGTGGTCTGTGGAGGGAGGCGCCTTCGCCTATCGGTGATGAGGATTTGTTTTTTCCTTTTTGCGAGAGATTCCCTGTGGAGCCCCACTGTCATGGCAATGTGCTGCCGTGGCTTCACCCCAGGCATACGCCACGACACTGCTTTGGGCTACCTCCGGCCGCCGCCAGAGGTCGCTCTTCGAGCAGTCGTATCCCCGTCCCATCCATGGGATGAGAGAGCAGCCCTACAGATGCTCGATCTCTTCCCTCCCTGTCGACCCCAGGCTCCCCAGGCTCATTCCTGAACCCGGGTCACCGGTGTGGCGTGAGGTGTGGCGTCCAGCGCCTCAACCCTCAGCGCCACCAGGCCAGCACCTTTAATGTCTTTATAAGTGACATTTTATTTTATTTTTATTCTTTGGTAACTGGGTAAGGCCCATTAGGCACTAGTGCCTGTTTTCAGGGGCAGGGAGCACTGGGGTGGTTAAGTGACTTGCTCTGAGTCACACAGTATGCAAGTGGAGGTTGTGGGAATCAAACCCAGGTCTGCTGGATGTACAAAGCTCATTCACCACTCATTACTCTAACCTCAAACAGCAGAGGATGAAAAAATGGGGCCCTCACATTGGGGTAGTTAGGTCCGGAAGATGCTCTGGGGTGAAATGGAGCCTGGAGCATGGATCTCCATGTCTTGTCCCCATACTCAAGGGCACCACCATTACTGGTGGGCAGGTAGTTGGGGTGGCCCCCGGAGACCCATTCAACTCGACCAGTATTATGCAATGCCAGGTCCATTAGGAACAAGACTGCAGTTATTGCAGATCTTGTCAGTTCAGTGGATCTAGCTTGCATGACTGAGACCTAGCTGGATGAAAATGCTGGCCCCATATTGGAGGCTGCTATTACGGCCGAGTACTCAGTGATACACCGCTCGAGATTGGACCACGGGGGGGGGTTGCAGTTTGTATCAAGACTGAATTGGGCCTCACCAGTGTACTGGTTGAGGAGGCTGGGTCAATTGAGTGCACCACAGTAATAGGTGTAGGTTGTAGGATAGCCTTCATCTACCGTCCACCCAGAGATGAGGAGCGATTCCTCCAGGAAGTAGCAGACTTCGTCATTGACATGGCGTTTGGGTCACCCAGGCTGATGGTTCTGGGTGACTTCAATGCCTGGGTCGATGATGAACTCTCGCAATTTAGACAGCACTTCCTCCAGTTGATGACATCACTGGGCCTTACACAGATTGTTACTCATAAATACGGTCACTCCCTTGACCTAGTCTTCCTCCTGGGAGTCGAAGCCTCCGATTTGGTGGTGGAACCTGTGAGATGGTCCGACCACTACACCGTGGGGTTCAATTTTTGAACCCCCCCCCTTCATAGGCCTACCCCTGTGGAGATGGTCAGATACCACCCTTTACGGGATGTGAGCCCTGCAGGCCTAGTGGTGGTACTTGACCTATCAGAGTTTCTGGTGCCAAGCGGGGAATCCAGAAGCTTTGGCATTGGCCTATAATAGGGTTGTGACCACAGCCCTGGATTCTATCGCTCCTGTCCATGTTCGTCCTCTCTCTCTCTTTGGCCTCGGTCCCCTTGGTTTGATGAGACCTTGAGGAAGCTGAGACGATACGGACAAAGGTTAGAGTATTGTTGGCGGAAATCCGCTCTGGTGGCTGACCATCTTAGATTGTTAGAACATTATCAAGCCTACCAATCAACAATCACCCGTAAGAAGGCAGAGTTCCTGTCCAGGGAGATTGCTGCCGCTCAGAACTGACCAGCTCATCTCTATCGAACAGTGGAAAGGCTGTGCTACCAGGCCTGTCTACAGTCTCAAGAGCCTTTTCGCAGTCAGAGTGCGATGAACTTGTTCAGTTCTTTGCGGATAAGGTGGCCGACATCAGGGTGGAGATCTGATCTTCACGCTGTATGGGGGAAGCTGTTGTTTGGTGCTCAGTCACAGTCCCTCACTTTTCCTGGAGTACCTTTGACCGGCCGGAGTTTGCAGATGTCATGCAAATTGTCAAGGGTATGCACCCTACATGCTGTAGTTTGGATCTGGGCCCAACTTCCCCTGATTATGGGTTGTTGTGACATCATTGGCCCAATCCTAACACAGATAGTCTGGTGCTCCCTTGACTCAGGTGAACTTCCGAGCTCATTGAAGGAGGCAGTGGTGACACCCCTCCTGAAGAAAGCTTCACTGGACCCAGAATCTCTTGCTAACTAAAGACCACTCTCGAACCTTTCTTTTGTGGGGAAGGTTATTGAGAAAGTAGTGGTGGTACAACTGGACCTGACCATCCATAACATCTACGAACCTCTCCAATCTGGTTTTTGAAAGAGGCACAGTACTGAGATTGCTCTGGTTCAGGTGCTCAATGATCTCCTGATGATGAGAGATCAGAGAAGCCATTCCATTCTGGTGCTCCTTGATCTCTCTTCAGCGTTTGTCACTGTGGACTATGGGGTGCTGCTCGAGCACCTGAGGTTCATCTGTGGCTTGACTGGTACAGTCCTCAGATGGTTTAAATCTTTCCTCACTGGCAGAACTCAGAGGGTGGTGTTGGGGATTTATTCCTCCGACCCTCACTGCCTGTCACGTGGGGTCCCTTAGGGCACGATGCTGTCCCTCATGTTGTTTGCGGTGCACATGCTGCCCCTCAGAGACATTGTAAGATGGTATGGGCTGAGGTTTCATTGCTATGCTGATGATACCCAGCTCTACCTGTATTTCGCACCTGACCAGGATAGCGCACTCTCTGTATTTAATAATTGCCTCACTGAAATCCAGGACTGGATGAATTCCAGTTGGCTGAAGTTGAACTTACGAAAGACTGAGGTGATGGTGGTGATGGTGGTGGATCCTGGTCACTGGATAGGGGGTTGGGGGCTGATCAACCCACAGGTCTTTTCCTTGGGGGCTCCCAGCTCCTTACCTCTGATCGGGTGTGGGACCTAGGGGTGTTGCTTGATGACGGGCTGACTCTGTGGGCTCAGGTGTCGGCAGTCATCAAGTCATCTTTTTACCATCTAAGGAACATTGCTAGGATCACACACTGCTAGGATCGCTATGGAACCCCTTGTTCCATCCGGTGACCTTCCCACTCTGATCCACACCTTTGTGACCTCGCGCCTTGACTATTCCAACTCCCTTTACTTAGGGCTACCTGCTACCGGGGGTTGATATCCGCTGCTTGCAGCTGGTGCAGAATGCTGCAGCATGACTTTTGAAGGGGATTCCCCAGTCATGTCATATCACTCCGGTGCTGTGTGAACTGCACTGGCTGCTGATTCAGTGGTGGATCACCTTTAAGGTCAGTTTCCTGATGTCTAAAGCCCTCCACGGACTTGGCCCTGACTACTTGAAAGAGCATCTGTCTCCCTACTGCCCGGAGTGATGGCTCTGCTTGGCTGACGAGGTGTTGCTAGAGATTCCAAGGGTTTCATTAAAATCTTCAGGAGCCCGTGCATTTATGTACACAGCCCCAGCCCTCTGGAATTCTCTACCACATCAGCCATGGGTGTGTGCAACCCTGAGGGGCTTCAAACAGGCACTTAAAACTTATTTATGGGGCCAAACCTTTGTTACTTAAATTTATATATAATAATTGATTTTACTGACTTTTTATTATTGTTTTATCTTCATGTTTTAGTTATTTTTTAAAGTGCTTTGGTATTACTGAAAGGCGCTCAATCAAATAAAGATTTATTATTATTATAACCTCTAGGCTATGCTGCCAGCCCATTGCAGAGGAGATGGAAGGGAGGGTCTGCCTCTTTGCAGATGACACCAAAATCTGCAGTAGAGTGAACACTCAGAGGGAATGGAAAGGATTAGCAGAGACTTAAGAAAATTCAAGGGTGTGATCAAGGGTATAGCACCTGGGTTTCGATGTGAAAAAAGTGTAAAATAATGCACGTAGGGCACAGAAACCCAGGGACGGAGACATTGTCTGACTGCTAAACAATAAAAAAAAAACTCTTGCAGGAAAGGCAGAGAGCTTTTTTTTCCCCAACATAAAATGATGTCAAGAGTCTGCTGGGGGGGGGGGGTCTTCTTGTGGAGACTGTGGTGTTGGGGAAGAGGATATGTAGAATAGAATGGCTCTGTGTGGGGAGGGAGACAGGACGTGGAACACTACAAAACAGGGACTACTTTACAGCACAGATTTAAACTCCATTCTTAATGTACTGTTTTAAATGTTTTTCTTAACTTTTTTAAAATCCCCTATAAAAATGGCACAAAGCCCACTTTTTCAGTGCAATAGTACCCTCCAGGGTGGGCGGTATGGGCAATACCAGACCTTCCAGGGGCTATAAGGCCCTCCACCTGCAGTGTCGGGCCTCATTACACCCCTGGGTGGACCGTATTGCCTAATACCGCCCACCCTGTCAAGTATTATTGCTTGCATAATATACATGTGTAATAGATACCAGACAAAAACAAAATAAATTATTCATGATTTATACATACCTCTATCTGTACAACTGGAGTTCATCTTGTCATTAATCATGGAGATATTTACACTGAATTGTTTTACAGTGCAGCTTTAACTCAGACATACATTTTATACATTTATACTTACACATATGACTATTGCTATTTAGAAAATGGCAAGGATGGATTCTCAAGCCTGATTGACTAATGCCACCTCCAAGCTGGGCATTCATTTTTCAATAGATGCCCAGCAACAAATAAGTACCAGTCCGAGTGTCATCTTACCACATACCCTTCTGCAAGGGTGCTCAGCCTGCTTCATCATTGGTTGAAAGCACCAGATAAACTTTAAAACCCCCGCCATGTTTTTTTTCTCACTTAGCGAGAACCAATGTCCCCCCCCCAACCGCAACACTATTTCCCTCAATCCTAGCTCCTTTCACACAAAAACACAACACCAGTTCCAACTGTGTTTTGGCCTGAAGAGTGAAAATCAGCCGTTTTCTCTTACAATGGCAGCACTCTCCCAACAGGTTCTCGCTGCGCTAACCGAAAATCTGAAGCCAGTCTGATGTGATCTTGATAGCAACAGCACAAAACTCCCCATGGCACAATATACCCAGAGTTAGTGAACATTCACATATTCAAAATTGGAGCCTTCAAAAATAAAACCCAGAAATAATTTACCTTCACACATCTCCCTCGCAGCAGAAGCTGACGCCACGTCCATTAGGGTCAAAGGTAGCAGGCTCACAAAGAACTTTCACATTCAGACTGCAGCGAAATAAAAACAAATGCTGCAAAAGTACAGCATAACAAACAAATGTCCAAACACTGCTAAGCAGTTTTTCTTGTGCCCAGTCCTTTTCTTCTGAACTTGCATGCTGCCTGTGTGTGTATGCTGGTAAAGTGGGTGGGGGAGGGGGTGACAGTCCTCCAGAACAGCTTAGTGGGGAGGAGTAACAGATCTGTAACAGCCTGTGGACTACTTTTTGAAACAAAACTTTATATATATATATATATATATATATATATATATATAAATTTTTACATGTGTTCCCTCTTATTTTACCAATGAATTAAAATGCACAAACATGGCCATTTTCTAAATGCAATAATACCCTCAGGGTGAGCATTATTGAAAAATACCAGACCTTCAAGGGGCTGTAAGGCCCTCCAGCGTGCAGCGACGGGGCCTCATCACACCTTAGCGGTCCGATATTTCTAATAATGCCCACCCTGTCGGGTATTATTGCATACTTATACCACCCCATTTTGTTTTACTTTTAGGTCAGGGTGAGGTCTTACATGTCATTGCTTTATAACTTGCACCTTTTTTTTCATTCTGTAAGCTAGTCTTGTAAATTCAAAAGTACTGTAAAACTAGAAATTATCATGAGTTGGAGTCCCCATTATGAGTGAGTAGGAGAAACCATTGCTGGTAGGTTAAGCTTTAAAATTGGCTGAGGTTTGTAACTTAATTGCAGGTATTACATTTCAACAGGGG
Source organism: Neoceratodus forsteri (assembly GCA_016271365.2). NCBI lineage: Eukaryota > Metazoa > Chordata > Ceratodontiformes > Ceratodontidae > Neoceratodus > Neoceratodus forsteri. The sequence continues at coordinate 391,305,009 of CM057452.1, forward strand.
GTTAGTGAAGATTGAAATTCAAGTGTGTGCCTAACAGACCTTCAGTTGGAGTCCCCATTTTGAGAAAGTAGGAAAAACTGTTGCTGGAAGGTGAGTCTTTAAAATTGGCTGAGGTCTGTACCTTACCTGCAGGTATCACATTTCAACAGGGGATTAGTGAAGGTTGAAATTCAAGTGTATGCCTAACAGACCTTCAGTTGGAGTCCTCATTTTGAGTGAGCAAGAGAAACTGTTTGTTGGTATGGTGAACTAGAGCTGTGTTTTTGCCCTGTGGTTTACGGAAGTATGTCTTTTTTTACCTGATTGTTTTTGTAGACACCATGTACCAGAGGAGGGCAGCACTGTTTCTGGGAACCTGGTGGAAGGTGGGGGGTTGTCCAGTATGCAGGATATTCAGACAACTTAGGCTGGAGATAGAGAGCTTGAGACAGGAACTGGGGGAAGGGACAGGGATGAGTAGTTGAGGAGGAGAAGGGACACAGGGGCAGGGAGGGTTCCATTGCAAGATAGACCAGGCTGCCACGGGGTGTAAGGGGGTGCTTGGCCAGGGGGACCAAGTCAACAGGGTCCCAGAAGCACCTAAAGGGGTTGTTGGTAGGTGGTAGGGAACACGGGTAGATGGCGAGGAAGTAGGAAAGAGGTTCAGGATAAGCAGAGGCAGGAAGGGATTTCGGGGAGGGCAGGGGCAGGAGGTTGGAGACAACAAACAGGTACGCAATACTGGTCGATGAAACAGAGCAGGATGTTGGGGAAGCCACCATAGAACAACAGTCAGGTGATCAGGAGGGAAGGGGGGAACATACAGTTCAAGAAGAGAGGGAAGACGGTGGTGTAAAAGTGGGGAGGGGCAGGGAGGTAGGTCAAGTTAGCATGAACACACTAAACAAAGGGGAGGAAGGCCAAAACATGTTGGGGGGGTGGCACAATGGAGGGAGCAGTGGGAGGAAGTAAAAGTAGTGGAAGGGGAGTAGTTGGGGAAGGGAGAAAGCACAGAAAGGACAGAGGAGGAGGAAGACAGCAGGCAAAGGTGCAGTTGGAGCAGAAAGGAGGGGGAAGGGCAGGGTATGACAGCAGAGGACACTGAGGAAAAGTGGTTAACAGGAGGGTAAGTCATGGGGGCAGTGCAAGGGATGGGGGAGTGTGTACTTGTATTAGGGGATTCTATGCTCAGGGGGTGAGATGGGGAGGTAAGGGGGCAAGGAAGAGCCAAACCTGGGTAGAATGTATGCCTGGTATGACAGTGGGGAGAGTAGGGCAATGCATTCAGAAATGTGTGAAGAAGGTGGGAGGGAAGCCTCATATCACTGTACACCTAGGAACAAATGACCTAGAGGGCAGTATAGTGGAAGAAGTGCAGGAGATGTTCAGGGATGTGGGGGGTATCTGCAATTGGATGGGAAGCTCAGTGACATTCTCCGAGGTACTCCCAGCACCTAGGGCAAGCACAGCGAGAAAGCTAAGAATACAGGAGTTTAATGGGTGGCTTAAGGATTGATGTGCAGAAATGGGGTACAGGTTAGTAGGGGGTAGGGCAAAACATGGAAGAATAAGGGGCTTTATGCCAAGGATAGGTTGCATCTCAACATCAAGGGTACAAGGGAATTCACACAGGGGCTGGAGAAGTACATTAAAAACAACATAGATTTAAACTGAGGAAGGGGGAGGAGCTGAGTCGGATAGCAGGGAGGAGGCACTTTCCAGGGGAGACTGAAAGGCCTCACCCCCCAGAGACGGAGGAGGAGAATGAGGAGAAGTTACCAAAACAAAAGTGGAATGTGAAGAGATGGGAAGAGAAGGGGCAGAACACAAGGTGGACTGTAGCATCCTTGAATGCAAGGAGCTTAGCAAACAAGGTGGCAGAGTTCCAGGCAATGATGGTGGAGGGGGAGGTAGATATTGCCACCATCTCAGAGACCTGGGCCACCCAATACCATGACTGGGATCTCACAGTCCCGGGACACAAGGTGTTGCACAGGGACTGGGAGGGGGAAGGGGAGAGGTGGCTATTTATGTCAGAGAGGGGATACTGTGTACTAGGGAGGAAAGGGACGAGGGGAGGCCAGAAGTCATATAAGTATTGCTTCAAAGCCCTGAAGGTAAGAAACTCAGGATGGGGGTGGTGTAGATGCCACCCTCACAGAACAAGGAGGTGAATAGGGAGCTGGGGGAGCAAATCAGGAAAGTCAGTGGCAAAGGGAATACAGTTATAGTGGGAGACTTCAACCTACCTGAGGTTGACTGACAGACAGTAGCTACAGTACACGCCAGGGAACAGGTGCTGCTGGAGGCTATCCAAGACAGTTATCTAGTACAAGGGGTGATGGATCCCACTAGTGAGAGGAGCATACTGGACTTGGTGTTAACAAATGGAGACCAAGTCTAGGATGTGGTAGTACAGGACCCTCTAGCAGGAAGTGACCACTGCTCAGTGTGGTTCCTCCTCAACACAGGGAGGGAGTCTGCTAAGACAGGACAAGAGTGTTGGATTTCTGGAAGTCAGATTTTTCCAGAATGGGCAGCATCCGAGAGGGGTATTTAGCTGAAATTAACCGAGGGATGGATGCTGGTGTAACCCCCCTGCAAATGGGGGTTCCCAAAAGTCTTCCAGGAGCTTGCTTGAATGCTCCAAGCCTGGATGGTGTTCGGCGTCTAAGCCGTTTATCTGTGAGTGCTTTTAGAGCCTCTGGTACTGTCTCTTTAAGAGCTGTCTGCCTGCAGACGTAATTAATGTGGATGGGGGTCTGTGTGTTTCCCTGCTTGAGTCCCACTCGAGCTGCTGCCAAATCGCTCCATTTCTGACGTCACTAAGTGGGCAGAGTGAGCACTTTTCAAAGATATAACTGTTTGCCAGACATCATTTAGAGTAATAACGAAAATACAGTTTGTCTAACCTGCTTTTCTTTGCAGTCAGAATTGTGTTTGCCTAGTCCCCCATTCTAGTTTTGAACTTCTGAACTGGACCAATCAGTGTGGGGGAACCTTTGAAATGGAGCCTGCTGCTGGCAAATCAGAACTTGGACTCTCATTGTGGAGCCAGCCACCTATGTACTGAATGGCCAATACTTCTGGGAATTGTAGTTTGGACTTCCGCCTTTTTTCCACCAACAGGGGGAGTTTACTGTGAGTGACAGCAAAACCAGCCATTGAACTGGGAGGAACTCAAAGGAAATGCCCGGCTCTGTCTACTGGAAAGTTCAGTTGAGTTGTGACTATGAAGAGGAAAGGAGCTCCGTGCTCCTGCGCCGTTGAGTTTTTGCGCAGAAAGCTCATGTGGGGCCCCAAAGTTCGGCCTGCAGCTATTTGTAAGTGCCAGTGTGGACTGAATCACAGTTGTAAGGAGAAAGAAGCACCAGAAGCGAGGAAATGAGGCTCACCCTGTAGAAGACTGGAGAAATTGCTGAATCGCGTTCGGTCTGTCAGGAACTGAATCTGCTGTGTGTTCTCCCGGGTATTGTGCAGTTATTGTGATCAGGATAGAGAAGCAGCCTGCCTGGTATAGTACTTCCCTTTTTACATATAAATGTGTGTAGTGCTTGTGGGGAATCGCATTTCAAATCCCCTGCACAGTGGAACAGAGTGCATGAAGTTGGAAGTAAACCCCAGCTTAAGCCAGACTACATCCATTTGCTTTAAACTGCAGTGGGATCCAGTCACAAGGACCTTGTCCACATGGTCTGCTCCTCCTGGCAATCCAGGACAATCTGCCTTCCATCCAGTTCCCAGCATTGAGTTGTGAGTATAAAGCAGGGTACCTCCCTGCTATCTGTTTGTCGAATTGCAAGTGTGTCATCTAATTGTTGCTTTTTCATTTCTTCATGAACTGAGCCTCGGCTCTGGATTACAATTGGTATTGTGCAAGTGTTTTTCCATCACAGGGCCCCAACCAGCTGCAACCGATCCTGGCTAGCCCCATCCTGGGTACCCAGTGAAGGTGACAATTTGGGACTCTGAATATGTGCACAGTATTGTGATTATTAATGTGTTTAACCTAATTAATCTGATTTCCTCCTGTCCTTGTTATATCCCCCTAAATAAATCAGATTTGTTTGTTTCAGCAAAGTTACACTGTCTGAGGTATTCATTTATGTTAAAGTATTGTTCGGTGGCTTTTGCACTGTATCATCTTGTTTTACAGGGTGTCCCCAGGGTCCAGTCGACGGAGCCTGTCCTGGGGGTAAGTGTACATTGTGAAGATATTCCTAATGCATTGTGTGGGCCACTAGTGGGAAGAAAGGGGGGTTACAGTGTCCCATAGGGTTGTGATCAAGTTAGTTTAACTACTGCAAACCCTGACCTCTGGGTGGAGGCACCCGCCATTGGACCTAGGCCCCTCAACCTGTTAGTAGTTAAGCAGGCAGGGGTAGTAGCCCTTGGGATAGCGCCACCTGGGGTTACACTGAACAGAAGTGGGCAATCATCAGGAAGGGGCTAAATGAGGCCACAAACATGTGTGCCAAATCTCAGAGTAAGCAGTTCAGGTAAAAAAAAAACTAGCTGACTCGGCAAGGAGGTGGAGAGAAAGGTGAGGGGAAAAAAGATTGGCCTTCATTAAGTTCAAAAAATCTGGGCATGAGGAGGATAGAGAAGTGTTCTCAAAGGCATCTAGGGAGGTGACCGGGTCAGTCAGGGCAGCCAAGGCAGCAAAGGAGCTGAAGCTGGCTCAGGAGATCCGAGAGGGGGAAAAGGGGTTCTTTAAATACATAAGGTAGAAGAGGAGTTGTAGGGATGACATTGTTAGAATCAAGAGAGAAGGAGAATGGGCGGAACAAGAGAAAGATCAGGCAGAGGCACTCAATGAGTATTTCTGCTCGATGTTCACAAAAGAAAGGGATGGCCTAACATCGCAGGGGGAAAGGGGGCAAGGGTGGAGGGGTGGGCAGAGATAACAGATGAGGTCATCCAAGAGGATAGAGTTCTGAAGGGCCTTAAAGGCTTGCAGGCGGACTAGACACCAGGACCGTATGGTGTACACCCAAAGGCCCTGAAGGAATTGGCAGAGTTGTTGGCAGGCCGTCTGACAAACCTGTTCAACACCTCCTTGGAGATGGGGAATGTAACCAGGGACTGGAGGATGGCTTACGTGATGACCTTTCACAAGAGTGGACCTAAGGACCAATCGGGTAACTACAGCCAGTGAGCTTGACTTCCATAGTGGGGAAGTTGATGGAAACCATTCTGAAGGAGAAGTTGATAACCTTTCTTGATAGCAAGGGCCTGCAGGATGAGAAATAGCATGGGTTTGTCACGGGAAGATCTTGCCAAACTAACCTGATCGACTTCTTCGACTGGGTCACTAGGGTGGTTGATGAGGGCCACATTGTGGATATCCTGTATACGGACTTCAGCAAGGCTTTCAACTCTATGCCACACAGGAGGTTAATGAGCAAGCTGAGGGACATGGAAGCGGGGGAAAATCTGGTAGGGTGGGTTGAGAGCTGGCTGCAGGGCAGACAACAGAGGGTAGTTGTAAGGGGGGAGACATCCAAGCCACAGCCAGTAACGAATGGAATACTTCAGGGTTCGGTGCTGGGCCCCATTTTGTTCAATGTCTTCATTGGAGACATTGCAGAGGGGGTCAAGAGTAAGATCTGCCTGTTGGAGGATGACACTAAGATTTGTGCAAAAGTGGACAATGAGGAAGAGATGTAGGGACTCAGAGAGGATCTAACTAAACTTGAATACTGGTCTAGGGAGAGGGAGTTGGGGTTTAACACTAAGAAGTGCAAGGTCATGCACCATGGAGCCAAAAAATCCCAAGAACAGCTACTGGCTGGGGGAGTACAGGTAATGGCTTCACAGGAGGAAAGGGACATGGGGGTAATAGTCACAGAGGACATGAAGGTATCTGCATAGTGTAGGAGAGCTGCAGCAAGGGCAAATAGGATGCTGGGGTGCATTGCCAGAGGGGTCACCTCTCAAAAGGGAGAGGTCATCCTGCCACTGTATAGAGCACTGGGGAGGCCACACTTGGAATGCTGTGTACAGTACTGATGCCCATGCCTCAAAAGAATGTGAGATTACTGGAGGGGGTGCAGTGTAGGGCTACAAAAATGATCATGGGACTAGGGGAGCTGCCATACGAGGAAAGGTTGAAAGAGCTCAACATGTACTTGCTGGAAGACAGAAGGATAAGAGGGGGCATGATAGAGACCTTTAAGTACTTGAAAGGCAGCCACCCGTGTCCCATCAAGCGACTGCCATATCCAGTTTATTTGTCCAGCCCTTTTCCAGTTGCTGCTGCCCTTTATCAATACCTCCAGACAGTACACACAAACCCCAATACATTTTACACAGGTTCCCAACTTTAGACTCCCCATGCAGCCAACATGTACACTTTAATTTATTTATTTTCCCATGGTATCATAGTGTTCCCCTAGCCCTGGCACACCAGCACTTCATTTATTTAATTTATTTTTTCCTCTGTCACTAACACTGTTTCCCTGTGCCCCTAGGTGCTGGACAGACCCAGCTCATCTTCATTCATGAGCTGCCTCATTAATATTTATGAGGCAGCTCTCAGTATCTCGAGCATGACTGGCACTCACAAATACGGCTCCTGCGCCTTGCCGGCTGCCTCCCCCGGTCCTGCTAATGGTCCCGGTCCCTTCCTTAGTGGACTACTGTAGATGAAAGCCAAAATGGCCACCAAACAGCCGATCTAAAATGTGCTACTGCATATGTGTGGAGCTTGCCGGCACCGCAGTGCCATTTTTCAAACTGGTGGCTCCACGAACCAGCTCCTCCAACCCCACTCTCTCTAAAAAGCCACGTCGGGGCCAGCAGGAAATGACAAGGACACGGGGGCAGCCAAGAAAACTGGGACCCAGGACAAAAAAGAACGGGTGTGGAACCAAAACCCTGGGGAAACACAGCCTTTTCAGGGGCTCACAGGTAAACCTCTGACATGGGGGCTACATCTATATATAAAAACACATGTTGGCATTCAGAAATAACATTTCTGTAATAATGATAGCAGCAGCTCTCAGCATGTCTGAGCGATCTGCTTTATTTCTCTGAAAGTATACTGGTCCCAGTATGTAATGTGTCAGGCACAATAATTGGGGTTTTATTAGTGAATGCAGAGTTTTTATTTTGTGCCATTGCCTAGGAATTATGATGCTGCTATAGATCGCAGTACTCATTTGCAGACTGATACTTTGCTTCTCACAGAAGACTCCCAGGCAACTCCCTTACATTCAATTCTTTTTTTTCAATTTAAAGTTTATTAAAGGTTTTACAATTCAGATAACAGATCCATGGTGTATATGAGTTAGACATCATACATAATGTTAAGTACATGGTCTATCCTCCCCTCACGCACCCCCTTATCCCATACCCCCGACCCTCACCACCCCCCACAGAGAGATCCGTTCTATACATTATAGATTTGGGATTGAGATATCATTACCTACAGGTTGCAAAGAGTAAAGGGATTGTAAAGGCCCCCATATCCTGTAAAAACATTTAGACCTATTGTGTAAACTAGCAATAGCTTTTTCCGTTCAGAGATTTGCCAGGAGCTCTTGAAGCCATTCAATGTAAGTAATTTCTATACTCTCTTTCCAGTGCTTCAAGACTATCTTCTTGACTGACATGGAGATCAACACCATGTGATATTTGCTGTTCAATACTGGAATGGTTGAAAAGTCTCCTAGCAGGCAGATTTCAGCTGAGAATAAGTCAGTCAGACCTAGAAGGGAATCAGCCCATTGTTTAATAAGTGCCCATAAGGGGGCGACTTTAGAATAGGACCAGAAATATGAAGCAAGTTGCCCTCCTCTTGGTGACACCTGGTACAAATTGGAGACACTGCAATGCCAAACTTGGCCAGCTTTTGAGGGGAATAGTAAAGATTATGTAAAATTTGAAATTGCATGAGCCGAAGTCTATCTTGAGCAACAAATTTGTGACAAGCTTGCCATAATTAGGGCCAGTTAAATATCTTGTATGGGAAAAGAAAGGACCAGTAAGTTGTTGGGCCAAAACTATCTGGACAAATCCAATTGTATAGCATACTGTAAATTTTAGAGACAGCTGGCAGGAAGCCTGCTAGTGGACCTAGTTCTTCCCAGAAGGTGAAAGTTGGAGATTGTGGAGGTATAACTCCAAAGATTGTAAGAAGGAGACGGTGCAGTTGAAACACTTTGAAAATATTGGAGATCAGAATATTAGCCTTGCTCAGGATCTCTGGAGAAGAAATCCAAGTTCTATCTTCTTTGACAAAAAAAATATTTATTTATTTATTTAAATTTTGGTAATCTGGTAGGCCCACTGAGACTTTGACAGTCCCTTTTTCAGAGGCAACGCGAGATTAGTTACATATGCCTAGAGGGGAAAAGACAACCAATGCTTTTGATTGTACTACAGTATATGGTACATTGATCATGTATACGTGTCGCAGAGATAGACATTAGTATAGTTGACATAGGCGAGTTTACGTATGAACAACCTTGTTAGTACACACATTCATGAGTAGATAGTAGATGTAAGTGCAGTTCAGTACATTATGTCCTTCCTTACTGTTCCTCCCTCCCTTTTTGTCTGTGTTTACATAAGGCATCCCCCTTTAGCAGAGGTGGCTTTATGGGTTGCGGCACCTGAAATGAGACTCATCGCTAGGGGTAGTTTTAACCCTTTCTTGTACCTCTCACGAGAGGTGCAGTCCTGGAGCTCTCTTGGGAGATTGTTCCAGAGTTTGGGGAGGGTTATTCTAGGTGACCGTTGTCCCATAGTTGATCTGGCTCTTGGGAGTTCTAGCTGCTTGCGTTCAGTCAACCTGAGCTCCCTCCTGTTTGCTTTTGTGGCTAGTAGATTTCTCAGGCTCGGTGGGGAATCAGGTTGCTGCAATTTGAAAGCTAAGCACAGGGAGGGATAGGCGGGTCTCGCTTCAAGGGGTGGCCAGTTTAATGCTTGTAGTACATCGCAGTGGTGCTCCATTCTTTGCGCCCTGGCAGCGAAATGCCTGATTCTGTGGTACAGCGTAATCAGATGCGCATGTTCCACTGCCCTCAGTCCTTGAAGCATTGTTGCACCATAGAATAGGATGGGAATGATAGTCCCGTTGCTGACCACAATCCAGGTTTCTTTAGTCAGGTAGGAGCTTAGTCTGTACAGGAGCAAGTTTTTGCAGAAGAGGACAATCTCCTAATTATGGGAGCCATCCTGATGAAAGGAGTTTCCCCCCTATTTTGACACTAGGGTTGCCCCTCAGGGATTGACAGGTCATAAGTGTGATTATATTTTAGGAAAGCACACAACTGGAAAGGAACTCTGATAGATACTGCGATGGGCGTAGCCTTTATCTGGGGAGGCAGGGAACTGATTTTCGTATACAGAAGTGCAGCAGGGGAGAGTCCTTAAGCTTTCATTAGCTCTAATTCTATTTTGAGCCAGACGGTAGAAACGGAAGAGAAGTTTGGGAGTCCTCTGCAGATATCCATCTGAGATATTTATTAGCATGACTTGCCCAGCATGTGGCAGGCGCAGTCTCCCCCTTAACTTTGAGGACAGCTAGTTTATGAAATGCCATCTTAAGTTTTTTTTCCAGCCCAGATCAAATCTGTAATGAGACCATGGACCTTTTTAAAACATGACAGAGGGAGCCAGATATTTAGGAGATTTAGTGGGTAAAAAAGACGGGGAAAAACATTCATTTTAATTAAGTTAATTTTACCCCATAAGGAAATTGGTAGGAGGGACCATCTTTTCCAATCCCAAGTAATTAAAAGAAGGAGGGAATCTAAATTTAGTTTTAAAAGGCGGCTCAAACTCCTTGCAAGTTCAATGCCAAGATATTTCAAGGAATCTGATTTCCATGAAAGCCCTAAATCAGAAATGGTATGTTTTAAAACTTTATGGTTAAGGTGGAATACTACTGTCTTTTCTATGTTTAGCTTATAATTACACATCGCACTGAAATCTTTGATAATTCTCAACATAGGAGGAATAGATTTGGCCAGATGTAACAGCTGCAGGAGAAGGTCATCTGCGTAGGCTGACACCTTGACAACCTGACCATGGAAAGGTATACCTTGAACATCCGAACAATCTGTCAACCTGCGAATGAGAGGCTCTAAATATAGATTAAAAAGAAGTGGTGACAAGAGACATTCTTGCCTTGTGCCTGATTTTAAGGAGAAAAGTTCAGATGTTGCCCCATTGCTAGTTATTCTGGCAGTTGGATCTGAATAGAGGGTACCTATCCATTTCTGGAATTCTGGAAGGAAACCAAATGCATTTAAAGTAGCCAGTTGACCCTAACAAAGGCCTTTTTGGCATCCAGGGAGACCAAAACCGCTAGAGAGTTGGCTTCCCTGGATGCTGAGAAGACATAAGACAGAATGTAAAAAAAGATCCATGGATGACCTTCCTTTCATAAAGCCCACCTGCTCCTGTTCCTATGAGGTCTGTCAGTACTTTACTAATCCGGTCGGCCACGAGTTTGACTACTATCTTAATGTCTTGATTAAGGAACAATATTGGCCTGTAACTTGTCATTGAGTGCGGGCATTCATCAGGTTTGGGTAGGAGCACAATCAGATCCTCAAACATGGATGCATCTGATTTTGCCCCTGAGAGAATGTGTTGATAAAGTGGAAGAAGCACAGGGATTAAATCCTTTGTGAAAACTTTATAAAAGTTAGGGGAAAACCCATCAGGTCCAGGAGTTTTTTCCATAGGAAGGTCTCTAATCACTTGAGCTAATTCAGTTGGAGAAAATGCAGATGTCAGGGAGAGCTGCTGTGGCTCTGTAAGAGAGGCCAAATTGGATTACATTAAGTAAGCATCCAAACATTGCCTGGAGGGAAGATTAGACATTGAACCATATAATTGTTTGTAATAGCACTGGAATTCTGCCATAGTGTCAGCTGGGGAAGTCTTTAATGTATCATCTTCTGGGGAGCGAATAGCTTCTACTAACCTTGAGGATTCTTGCTATTTGAGCCACAAGGTCAGCAAGCGGCCTGCTTTCTCCCCTTGTTCTGTATAGGAAGCTTTAGCCTTCTGAATGGCAAATTCTGCTTTTTCTCTCAGCAGTTCTGAGTAGGAATCCTTCAGTTTAACTAACTCCTGTCTAAATTGCTCCGTGGATTGAGAGGTTAACTTATTGTCTTTATCCTGAATTTGGGAAAGAAGAGAGAGAAGTTGGTCCTCTTGTTTTTTCTTCTTTTTGGAAACTAAACCAATCAGTATTCCCCATAGGTAGGTCTTTAAGGCACACCATTCTACATCTGGTTTACCAGTGGAGTTGATGTTAGTAGAGATGAAGAGTGTGATCTGGTCCGAGATATATTTGACTGTTTCTGGATCTTTTAAGAGTTGATTATTTATTTTCCAGCATCCTCCTGATTTAGGGAGAAATAAAAAAGTTATCATACAAGAAACCAGAGAGTGGTCCGAGGGTGGGCCTGGGTGGATAGAGAAGTCCAACACCCCTGGAATAAGGGCTTGTAAAATAAGTAAATAATCAGTTCGAGAGGAAGACCCATGCACTGGAGAAGTAAATGTATATTCTCTAACATTGGGGTGAAGGACACGTCAGATATCACACAGGCAATTCGCGCAATGCTCTTTGTGCCGGAGACAGAGACCCTTGCGAGAACCTCCAGACCGATCTACGTTTGAATCAAAAGTTACATTCAGGTCCCCTCCTAAAATAATTGGAATGGGCAGAAAGGGAACTAGGGCATTAAGTAACTGCATAAAAAATCCAGGAGAGTCTGTGTTTGGATGATACACACTGCCCAGCAAGATATTAGTAGTATGGAGTTTTCCTTTGACCAGACGGAACCTACCTAGAAGGTCACTGATGGTTTGGATTGGGGAAAAGGGAACAGATCTACCAACTAAAATCATAACACCACAGCTTTGTGTGTTACCTTCCGCTGAAAAACACTGCCCAACCTCTTGTCTCCTTAATTGAACCACTTCTGAATTAAGCAAGTGTGACTCCTGTATAAATATATCAGCCTTCAAAAGGCCCAAATGTTTCAGTATTTTATATTGTTTGACCTTCTGCCTAGCCCCTTTGACATTCCATATAAGTAGTTTTAAATCCCTTACCATGGAAATGTGATGCAAGTGTGTTAACCCTGTAACCCAGTAATGTAGTCAGGAAACACTTGTACCTCCATCTGTGTCCTCTCTGAGTTACCCTCCCTTATCTGAAGCCCCCCTCTAATAGCCCTATACTTAGCCAGTGAGTCAAGAACATGTATCCGGTTCCTTAAATCTAAAAAATCCAGATTGAACCCCCAAAACAATAAATTTACCCCAGCCCACCCCCTCCCTCTATGTTCTGAACTGTGCTCTGCAGTACACCACAATTTATCTCCCCCTCCCTCAAGCCACCCTATCTAGTCTTTTTTCTGACTGTGAACAGATAGCAATATAATAGGTTTAATGACCAAACAGGTTAAACAGTAAACATTAAATAGCCTAACATTTCTATTTCAACCTTCCCAAGTATTTAACTTGAAAAGCACTGTTATAAGTCAGAAGTGAGCACTGTCTAACCATTAACGGTATACTGACCATATTAATAGAATGAAATTACAAACCCTGCATATTTGGCTATGCTCCCATCTATCCTTAGCCAATATACCAGAAATAGGTAGGGAGCTAAGATTAATGTCACTAAACAATTTTAACAACATCGTGAAAAAAATGAAACACTTGAAGGTACTGTATGCAGTAAAAAAACTCTATAAATGATGAATTAGAAGTCAGTCTTTTTAACCAAAGAACAAGTACGATAGTTGTCTAGAGTTCCCAGCAGGTGCTTGGGTGGAAGCCAAATAAAAACAGAGGGGATCTTTCCCTTGTACAAAGTCATTGAATATAAAACTAAAGCGTCTAGTATGTAAAAGTACAGTTGCAACAGCATGTACAGAAATAATAAATTTAGTGCCCCTGGTACAACGAAACAAGACAACTTTCATGAAATCAGCAGTAAAAGTGATGCAGCCCAGAAGGGGCAATATCAGATTCACTGTCCTTTTAGGATCCAGAACTTACAGTGGTTCCACGCTATGTAGCAGTCCAAAGCGATAGAAGCTGAAAACGTACCCCCAAAAAACAAATCTAGGACCATGTTAGGCACAAATAAGTCATTGTCACCTCTATAGTTAGAAGTTCTACAGGCAAGCTGCCCAGCCGTTGCATCTGGTGAACAAGGCAAAACAAGCACATAACACAGGTTCCCCCTAGTGGTGCATGTTTAGAATAACTCTGGGAGGTGAAATGTCAGAAGTAGCTGCTCAATGATGCACACAGTCATGTAGGGAGAGAACCCCAGATCTAGTTCCCCGGCGCCGGGTGGAGAAAAAATGAGACCCGCCATCAGGAAGTAGGGGAAAAGTCGATATGACACAGTCATTGCCCCTTTGCTGACTTTTAAATACTGCTGCTTGCAGTAGTTGCTGTTAGTAATAAAATCTTGGGAGGTCTTAGGAAAACTAAAGCAAGGAAGTACCCGTAGCTCATTATAAAACAAGAAGCAAGCACCTTCATTGAGACTGGGGTTTTATCAAATAAGGCACACATTTTGTAAAACTTTCACACAAACTGGTTCCCTTTATTCATCATTTGTTATTCAGGGGGCAAGAAAGAGGTCAGAAAGGGCAACCTTCAGTCCGGCTATTGCAGTATCAGGATCCTCATATGATGACCAGTTCCCAGCTACTAGGACTTGAAGCTTGGCTGGATAAGTCATCCTGAATTTAATCCCAGCTGCTATGAGTCTAGATACTAGTGGGTGAAATGGGTTCTGGCGTACTGTAGCCAGCAAATCCTGTGATATCCTGGCTTTGTTCCCCTCCCATCTCACCTCTTGTAGGTCTTTAAGTTTAAGCAAAACATGCTGTCTTTCCAGAAAATTTAGAAATCTGAAAATCAGGGGACGTGGTGGTCCCCCGCCAATGGTTTGAGGCGGAGAGGTCTGTGTGCCCTTTCAATAATATATTTTGGTCCAAATAGAGAGGGGCCACCAATTTTCTCCATTAGTTTCTGTACAAAAAGAATAGTGTCCAGTCCTTCTTCTCCCTCAGGAAGACCTTTGAGGACTGCATTATTGCACCTACTGCGGCCCTCTAGGTCCTCCACCTTCAACTCTAAGCAAGACATTTTTTGCCACATGGCCACAAGATCAGGATCAGTTCTTTCAGCCCTCTTCTCAGAGAACAAATTCTGGCCATGTTATCTGATGCTCTTTGTGACACGTCTTCCATGGCCTGGGTAAGAGATTTAATTTCGGAGGAAATGTTACGGAGCTCATCTTTGAAGGGAGCAAAGTCAGTCCAGAATTGTTGTAGCATAAATGGCTCTTCTTCCACTGGAGTGGGAATGGAGATCGCTACTTCTGTTGCGCTATGAGCCCGATGTTTCTTTGGGGCCTTCTCCAGAGTTACCGGAGAGGTGTGTTTCGGTGGCACTCTCCTCATCTCGCCTTGCATGAGCATTCCGATATGGTGCTAAAGGTAGCGGATGCCTTCTGCTATCGGTATCTATATCAAGAAGTAGGTTTTGCAAGGTTTAACCACTGCAAAAGTAAATAAATCAGAGCGGGTGGCTGGAGTGATATGGAGGAGCTGTTAGTGCTCTGCAGCACGTGGTCTCCCCCCTACATTCAATTCTGTCATGCTGCTGTATTGACTTTCCCCAGCCAGTTGCTGACTGTGCTACAAACAATGACATCATCAGCCAACACCAGGAACTCAGCAGTGTGACCTTCAGTGCAATACTAACAGCATTCAGGAATGGAGGTAGGCTCCTGATATTAATAATGATTTAATGAAAACAGAGCCTCATGCATGCATCATGTTAAATGGAGCTTAGGGCTACAAACAGAAATACATTTAGAAACAACAGACAGAGGCAGAATTTTAATCCTATTTAATATTCCTTTATTTGCTGAAGACTCCAGAATACATTTTTTAAACGTTAAAACAGTAATCTGGGGTTTTCTTGTTTATATGGGCACCATGGTCCTTGGTAGATGGACAATAGGGCAGCAGCACTTTCCCAGTATTCCAGAGGTTTCAACTGGGAATTACTTTTGTAGCGGGGATTATCAGACAGCATGTCCTCCACAAAAATGTCCTCTGGCACAGGTAGGAAAACACCAGCATTGGGGCCAAACTTTCTGAACTTGGCAGCACTCGCCCATTTGCTTTTAAAGATGATTTTTCTGTCTCTGTCTCTGTCTTTGTAGTTAAGAGTTGGTGTGTTTAACTTCTGTATTTGAGTACCACAATGAAAGGTTCCCTTTAAGTTGTCAGCTTTGCTTCTGTTATTTTTTGGAGCTGTTTTCTTTCTTATTAAGGCCTATCAAAGACAAAAATGTAGAATGAGTGGTCTGTCAGTAACAGAGGTAACAGTTAAGATTTTTCTGTTAACAACATGAACGCGATGCTGATTAATTATTTGTGCAGACTCCAAGCAGTGCTGGGGAGGTGGGTTTTGTAGGTTTATTTAGAAAACCGGATATGAAGAACAGAAGCCCCAAACCTGGAATCCCTTCTTATCTGAACATCAATACAGTAAGTGACTGTGAAATTGCAGGTGGAGGGCCATGTTGCAACCCTATAAAAATTTGTTAACCAAGTAGGCCCACTGGGTCCCGAAGATCCCTTTTTCAGGGGCAACCCGGAGTTAGTTACAGGTACAATCATTTGAGAGTAGGAACAATACACATGGTGACAAGCAGGGTGAGAATACAGTGCTGACAGTGCAGGAGGTCATACATACATACATTGGTAGACCGCTTAAAACATAGGTACTAACTAGACATGAAAAAAGGGATCTTCAGGACCCAGTAGGCCTGACCCAGTGGGCCTACCCAGTTAACAAAATTGAAATAAAAAAATAAACTCTAACTGAGGAACATCTCTGGCAGCAGGTACAGATGCTGCTGTCCCTCTTGTGGAAAGAGCTGTTAGTGCCACAGGTGGCTCTTTTCCCACTTTCCCATAGAACAAAGAAATGCAAGAGACTATCCACCAAGATAAAGATCTCTCTGCTACAAGGTGACCTTGATGTAATTTCCCATAGGTCACAAACCTCTGTTCTGTTTATAGTAGTTCAACGCCTGTTTTACATCTAATGTATAGATACTTTGCTTTCCATCATTTACACATACTGTTGTATAGGAATAAACAGGCAAGGTTATTATCTATGTCATGTGGAAACTTGTAACAACTTCAGGTAGGAATTTGGTCTTTGTTCTAAGAACTACCTTTTCATTATGAAAGATTAAAACATTTGGATCTGTACTCAATGCCTGAAATTCACTTACATGCCTTGGAGAGGTGATTGCCACTAAAACAAGGCTTTCCATGTTAAAGGCTTTAAACTCGACAAACCCAGGGGCTCAAATGGAGGACCTATTAGTTGAGTAAGAACCAGATTCTAGTCCCAATGTGATGTACGTTACTTACCAGGAAGATGCAAATAATTTAACCCTTTTAAGAATCTACAGAAAAGATGATTGGAGGTAATAAAAGTAATGGCTGTCAAAGATCTGTATGCCAAAACAGCAGTCAAATGTACTTTAAGGGAGGAGGGTTTTAAATGTTCCTGTTTCAAGTGTAATACATTTTCAGTATTTGAGCAATCTCTGTCTACCTTAACAGGTGTGATAGAATTATTTTAACAACGTATTTTTAACCTTTACCACTCTATATGTTTTCATAGTTGTTGATTTCCTAGCTACCTTGTTTTTCCCATTGTTCATATGGTATTTTCCCAGTGCACATAGTCTTTAATGGTTTGTACATAGTTGGTTGTTTGGCTGTTTTTCTTATGCATCTGGCCTTCTTTGTGTTGTTATAAGTGTTTGCTGGTTAAAATTTCAATAAAATATTTCATGTAAAACAAAGAAAGGTTAAGGGTTGCAACTCTTCTGGTACCAGGCTGTTAAGTCAAGTGATTTCAGGTCTGGGAGAAACACTTTGCTTTTTGAAAGTCAGAAAATTCTGCTTCAGTGGAAGGACTAATAGTTCTTTCACAGTCAGCTCTAGCAACAGGAAGTACCATGGCTGCTTCAGAATCATAGTTATCCTTTCCCTTTTCAGTTTCAGCAGAGCTTTCTGAAGTAATGGAAATGGGGAAAAGCATAGAGAAATATGCTTCTCCAACAGTGCATGACTTCATCATGGGGGGCAGTTCCCATGGATAGAGGTACATAACGAAGGTAGTTTGTTGTTGCCTATTCTGTTTGCCAGTCCTGCCATTTTCCCAGGACTAAGTACAGTCCTCTCTGACTGTACTTTAGCCCCGTGAGAGCAAAGAGACTGGCAAACAAAAGATCAGAACTCATAAAAACTGCAACATCCATTGCAGGCTACTTAATCTCCCACTGTTACCTTGCAGAGCAAGGGAACCTATAGGCCACTATAGGCCCATCTCCATCCTATGTCACCTGGCTAAGATTCAGGAGCGG
The DNA here is from genome assembly GCA_016271365.2 of Neoceratodus forsteri. Taxonomy (NCBI): domain Eukaryota; kingdom Metazoa; phylum Chordata; order Ceratodontiformes; family Ceratodontidae; genus Neoceratodus; species Neoceratodus forsteri. Next base: position 391,322,449 of record CM057452.1, read on the forward strand.
CTAGTTTACAGCCAACTCAGAGACTACCTGGAAGCTAACAGGTTACTGGCCCCCACACAACATGGCTTTAGACCAAAGCACGGGACTGATGCTGCCCTCATCAAATTCACCTCTGATGTCCTGGCAGCTTGGAACAAGAGTACCCCCACTGGGGCCATGTTTGTGAACCTCTCTAAGGCCTTCGACCTGGTGGATCACTCACTCTTGCTAACCAAGCTTAGTCAACTGGGACTGGATCAGCACTCCCTCAACTGGTTCTGCAATTACCTCACTGACCGCACTCAACAGGTCAAGTGGAAAGGGGTCACCTCCGAACCCCTACCTTTAACTGAGGGGGTCCCACAGGGCTCAGTCTTAGGCCCACTTATGTTCTCCCTATTCACAAATGACCTCTATGGACATTGTGAGGGCAGCTCCATAGTACAGTATGCAGACGATGCAGTGCTGTACAGAATGGGGGATCGCCCAACCGATCTAGGACCCCACCTCCAAAATGACTTCACCAAGGCAGAGACTTGACTAATTGAGAACCGCCTGGTACTCAACAACATCAAGACTAAGGCTATGCTGTTCGGGCCAAAATCCCTGGGTTTCTCCAGGGACCATCTTCTGCCACTCACTACCTTGTCTGGCTCCAAAATAGAGGTGGTACAATCAGTCAAATACCTTGGCCTCACACTAGATCAGGGGCTCACTCTGAAGCCCCATGTGGATGCTGTAACAAAAAACATCCACCAAAAACTGGGCCTTCTCTATTGCCTAAGTCACAACATGATACCAGAGACTAGACTGGCAATCTCACAAAGCATCCTTCTCCCAACCTTAACTTATGCCTCCCCATCGTACTCGGCATCGCTAAAACGGACCACAGTAGACTAATGACCCTATATCACAAAATAGCTTGATTTGCTTCCAAATCATACCCTAGGTCCCACCATTGTGATGCTGTCACAGCCCTCAACTGGCCATCCCTGCACAATAGGCTCCAGTACCCCCCTACTAAGCTGGACTTACAAGCTCCTAGATGCCCAACCTCCGGCAGGTCTGAACAGATTACTTGCCCCAAAGCTGCACAGATGACCACTCCATTCCTCGAACAAAAAACTCCTGGAAACTCCGTTGACCTGCACTGTTGCAGGGAGTAAATCCTTTACTCACCTAGCCCTGGAATCATGGAACAATCTCCCCAGCCATCTTCAGGAAGCACCGACATTAGCCTTCTTTCAAAAGGGACTGCAAGCTCACCTTATCAAACTAAGTCCCTGCCACTGCCCCAATGGCTAAGACAACCACACATTGTGTCAATTTGTATTGACTAGACACTGCTCCCCTACACAGGTAATGATTAATGACTGCACAAGCGGGTACTCTACCCCATACGGAACTTCCCATATGCACTCAAAGCACTTATCACCCTCAACCCCCTCTGTCATCACTGCTGTACTCTATATTGTAATGTATTTGCTGCCCTCTTCTACAGAAACTGTATACTGTACTCATAACCCCGTATTATATGAAGAAGAAGAAGAATCAGCATTTATATAGCGCTTTTCATACACAGTATCCCAAAGCGCTTTACAACCAATGCTAGACTGGTAGTGAAGTGACTGAATGTGTGGTGGCGGCCATATTGCACATCATCACCCACACACAGCCTGGGTAATTGCATGAACCAGTTTATGGGAAAGGGAATGTTAGCCAGAACACCGGGAATGTTCCCTGCACTTTGCGAAGAGTGCCCTGGGTTCTTTTACTTCCACATATGTACTACTCTGCCATGCTGTACTCATCAGTGTAATATACCTCCGGCATTAGATGTACTGTACCGTACTGCTGTATTAGATGTACTACTGTATTAGACGCACTGCACTGTACTACTACTGTACCAACTAATATCATGTACCTCCTGCCCTCTTACACAAAAACTGTAAAATTGTATATGTCTGACACTGTGATACCTGTCTGTGTGTTCAAACCATATGTAACAAACCCCGGGTCGTCCCTGAAAAAGGGACCCTCGGGGCCCAGTGGGCTTACCCGGTTAACAAAATTTAATAACTAAATAAATAAATAGTTCTGATTCTGATGTCAGCTGCAGGGGATCCTGGAGTTTCTGGTTACAGCAAATTTCAGCTTTGGAGTCAACAGGGATCAGCCAGATATGAGCTGCCATACTGTATTAAACAGTAAGTAAAAAAATGTTTTAGCATACAAACTGCAAATTGGAACCAGACCCTTTAATAAGAGGCATCACTCCACTGGTAATGGGTCTATGGCACCTTGGACAAATTTGTCAGGGATTAGTTTTATTTGTGCAGGTAGAACTGAAGCAGCTTGCTGCTTTGTTCTTCTTCTACCTCTTTCTCATCTTGAACCTCTAACTGAGGTACAGTCATGGCTCATGGTAAGCATATTAGCTGCTGAAATGATCGCTTCCTATTCCTCCCCTTTTGCAGGGCCTATAGCAGCTACAACCACTATTGCTTTCTCAGTAAGGGTTTTAAAAGCTGATTTGTTTGCTTTTCAACTTTTTTCATATACCATATAAATGCCTTTGCTTGGTTGCCAAATATGGAGGACATTTCAAAGAGAAAATCAGCTGCTTTTTGTCACAAAGCATCAGAGAGACCTGAGGTTCTCAGCCATTCATATCTTCATGCAGCAACTAAAACATATGGCATATCAGTGATATTGGGAATGGCACTAAAGGAAACATTTGCAGATTTATGGATGACACCAAGCTCTCTGGGAGAGTGGACACAGCAGAAGGGATACAAGACCTAAGGGAAGATTTGGAAAAGCTGGACAGGTGATCCAAGATTTAACAACTTGGCTTCAGTGCAAGGAAATGCAAGGTAATGCACACTGGAGCTAAGAACCTGAGGAATGAGTACAGCATGGGTGGGGTCTGAGTATCTGCATTTGATGCTAGTGATTTGAAGCATTCCACAAAATGTAGGAAAGCAGCAGCAAAGGCAAATAAAATCAATCAATCAATCAAATCTTTATTTATTTTACCAGGTGATCATCATTGAGCAAAACTCATTTTCAAGATGGACCTGGATAGCTTCGAGATCAGTGTACAATACAAATAAGACATCAAAGTTCACAATGGTTACAGTATTCAGAAAGAGTGTCAACTAGAGAGCAGTAGTATTAGCGAGTACAACACATCTGGTAAATGATGACAGTACATACACAAGAGCCAGCACAAGAAACATAAGCATAATTACATGTATATTACAGCAGACGTCCACAACATATCTCCAGCATTCAAAAAAAAAATAATTAGTAGGACTAGGAGAGTACAGCAGCTGAAGAGGGGGGCAAAGTACCTTGAGGGCAATAAGGAAGGTGGGAAGGGGGAGAGCGAAAAAAGGTATAAGGGCAGCAAGGGTGGGGAGTATTAAGGGGGAGGGGCCAAGGTGCTGAAACGGGGTATAAGTTTCAGCAACCATAGATTACTGTTCCTGCCTAATTAGCGGTAGGTAGGGCAATGAATTCAAGGCCACTGTTTTTCGTTTTTTACCGGAAAATCCGGTAAAATTCCAGAATTAGGGCTGCCTGAAAACCGGTAAAAACGAAGATTTCATGGAATCTGGCATTTTCTATCAGATCAGTAAATCTATAAAAAAGTGTGTTTTTCTTTTAATTCCTTCCTGTACTATTTTCAGTTTGCTTCATTTAATGCTCTGTATATTAAGCCTTCTTTGATTCTGATTATTTATGCACATACTAAAAAATGATAAAAGAATCCTGGTAAAATCTGGAAATTAGAGTAACAATCACCGGTGAAATTCCGGAATCTTAAGTCTTGAAAACGGAATTTAATTGTTTTAATCACCGTAAATCAGTGGCCTTAGCAATGATGCAAAATGTTGGGCTGCATTGCCTGGAGGATCAGCAGTTGGAGGGAGGAGGTAATACCATCCTTGTACTGATCATTGGTAAGGCCACATGTGGAGTACAACATACAATACTGGGGCTCATACATTACAAAGGACATAAACCTGCTGTAAATGGCCCAAAGGAGGACAACTAAGATGATCATGGGTCAGTAGGGCAGCACATATGAGTAGAAGTTGGAGGCCCTGAACATGTACTCCCTGGAAGAGAGCAGAGAGGGAGGGGACATGATTGAGACCTTCAAGTACTTGAAAGGAATAACTAGGAAGCAATATAGTGTAGTGGGTAATGACACTGAACTTCAAATCTGGATTCCTGGGTTTAAATCCCATCAGCTCCCACTTGCAAACTGTGTGACCCTGAACAAGTCACTTAATGTCCTTGTGCTCCAGGTTGCACCTGGAAACAAGCTCTGGCTTAGTGTACCTTTCCTGGTTAAACAATTTCCACCAAACAGCAGGAATCTATCAACGATGCTTTACAATAAGCAGACTCTCTAGCAGTACCTTGGGAGGATGAGGCCAGAGCATACTGTATTTGGGAAAAATGTCTCCATGACAGTAGTTCCAAAAGAGGCATCCCTCCAGGACAGTATGTCCAGGCATTAGTACTTTGCGAAGGCACACACTGTTTTCCAGGTAGCTGCTTTGTATATGTCTAGAAGGGGGATGCCCCTTGTAGCTACCACAGAGGCAAAAGTGCCCTTTGTGGAATGTGCCTTTAGGCCTCTGGGAAGTATTTTGCCAGCTTCTTTATAACAGAACTGTTTGCAAGAGACTATCCAGTGAGAGACAGTTCTCCTAGCTGGTGACTTTTTTGCCCACCTCTCTACAGGTAACAAATAACTGTGTATCCTGGGACCAGACATCCCTTTCTAAGTTTAAGTAGTGACCTAGTGCTCTTTTTACATCCAGGCAATGTTGTTTCTGCGCACCTGTACTGGAGTGTTTGGGACAGAGCACAGAAAGGGGAACTGACTGGTTCAGGTGGAATTCTGACACCACTTTAGGTAAGACTTCCTATTGGTCCTAAGGACTATCTTATCCATCTGGAAGATTATGTAGTTTGGATTTATACAGAGGGCTTGTAGCTTGCTTACCCTCCCAGTAGATATCATGGCAATCAGAAAAACAGTTTTCCATGTCACATATTGTAAATCAGCAGTTCCAATAATCTCAAAGGGAGACTCCATCATCTGGGCAAGGCAAATATTTAGGACATGGATCCCAAACATGGAGATAAAGGTGAATGAGGCCTTTAAAGTACCTTTTAAAAACTGGCTGTGAGTCCAGGGACTTGTTTTTGCCTGCTGACACTGCTGCCAAATGTACCTTCAAGGTTGAGAGTCTCAGACCTAAGGACTGTAAGTGAACTAGATAGTCCAAAACTGTAGGCAGCCCTGCCTGCATTGAGATTATCTTTCTGGGGGCACACCAGTATGAGCATCTCTTCCATTTAGAGATGTATGGTTTTCTTGTTGCTGGTTTTCAGGAAACCGTCAACACTCTTAGCACCTCTTTTGACAGATTTAGGTTACAGAATTCTAACTCCTCAAGAACCCTGCCCTCAGGCATAATGTTCTGAGGTTGGGGAATGTTATTCTGCCCTGAGACACAGTCAGCATGTTGAATTTCAGTGGCAGATTGATTTGAGTCCTGCTGGATAGGGTCAGGAGCACTGAGTACTAGACCTGCCTGGCCCAGTCCAGGACCATCAGGATCATTGTTGCTGGCTCTCTCCTGAGATTTATGAGCACTCTCTGCATGAGATGAAATGGCGGGAAGATATATGGTACAGTAAGCACCCTGTTCAGTTCAGAATCAGGTCACCCTCTGGAACTGTGACCCTTGCTGGCAGTCTGCAACAAAACTGTGGGAGCTGACTGTTCTCCTAAGAGGCAAACAGGTCTATTCCATGGTGCTCCATCTTGTGCAGACTGAGGCCAATACTTGCTGGTTCGGGGCCCACTTGTGCTTTCCCTAGCTGATTCTGCTTAGGTTGTCTTCTAGGACATTGTTCTTGCCTACTGGATGTACAGCAGAACTCTTTGTATCCAAGGAGTAGGCTATATTGCAGATCCCCATTGCTTTAATGCACAGTTCTGAGGATCTTGTTCCTCCCTGCTTGTTTATGTAATACATTGTTGTGGTATTGTCTGTTCAAATCTGAACAGACTTGCCTTGTAGCTGGGAGGAAAAGGATTGCATTGCCAGCAACACAGGCCTGAGCTCCAGGAGACTGATGTGCTCCTGAGCCTCCTGTGGGTTCCAAATGCCACTTACTGGGATATCCCCTAGGTGGGCACCCCAGCCTTGCAGTGAGGCATATTGTTGTGAGAACCCTTGTTGGGGATTGCTAGAGGAAGGGAATGCCATCTCTGAGGTTGCTTTCCTCCTCCCACCACTCGAGTGCACATACAAAGCTCTTTGCGACTGGCACTAGCTTGGACAGCGGATCCCTCCTTTGAAACCAGTGGCCCCTTAAGTCAGGGGTTTTCAACCTTTTTGTGTGCAGGGACCTCCAGACCAAAAGTCTGCAGTAGCAGGGCCCACCTACTTGCAACAGTGGACAGAGGGTGTAGGGTGTGGGGGGGGAGTTAAGTTACTTACCAATATAAAAATGTTACTTAACAATGTACAGTATGTTATTAATATAAACAATGTGTTTTATTGAATTTCATTTTAATATACAGTTCATAGGCTTCATTAAGCAGGTAGGTTAGATCAGGTAATACTGCCCTGTCTGGCATTGCAGACAAACAGCATGCTAAGATGATTTCAATTATAACAGCACATATTTGCTTTGCCTTTGACTGCCAAATGAGCCAAAAGGTGGACTGTCGGAGATTTAGCTCTAAACTGCAACTGAACTGAAATGTTTCAATAAGATTTTTTAAACAAGGTCTCTTAGTGCAGGATTATCAGAATAAAATGAGTTGGGATTAACATGGATTTGTAGATTTCTATAGCAATTAGCAGTCTCTAGTCAAGTGAAAGCAAAGAGAACTGTGAAGCTGTCAGAGAAGAGGTAATTAAGGAATGTTTTCCTTGTAGGGTGCAAATTACCGACTCAATTATTGCTTTGCCCCAGTTGATTGTAGTGGTAATTTGCAGGGTTTATTAACAGTTGCCATTGTGAACCTCTTTCCACAGACCCCCAATGCCTTCCTCGGGGACCCTGGGGGACATCGACCCTCAGTTGAAAACCACTGCATTAAATGATACCAAATGTCTCTCATCCGAAATCTTGCCCATGATACCACTGCTGTGGATGAGGCATACCTCTCAACCTGCTGCCTCAGAAATCAGGGACAAGGCTTAAAAATAAAAAACAGGGACAAAGGAACAAAATCAGGGACACAGCTTCAAAATTGGTGATATCCACTCAGAAAGCTGATAGAATAGGGGGGGTTAGTGTAACATGCATTTTCTAAGGAAGAACAAGTCTGTAACTTTATTGTTTGACATTATTTTGTGCTTACAACCCCCACTGTTTGGTCATGGAAACAATTTTTAAGAGGAACAGAGTAAGGTTTTGAGGCAAAATCAGGGACAGTTGAGCAGTATGAGATGAGGTCATATAGCCCCGCAGCTGCAGAACATTCCATGCAGGCCTTAGTTGGCCAATGCAAAGGATTCTGCAGTAGCAACTAGGGCTGATACTCTTTCTTGTGGAAGGAAAGCCCTTCCCTGCAGGGTATCCAGCTGTGCACGTATGAAGTCCAACACCTGAACAGCTCTGTTTGGGACTTCTGCAGATTTATCAGGAGCCCCAGGTTCTCTAGTGTGTCTTTACCCTTTGGATAGAACATCTTGCCTCTTGTTCTGTTTTCCCGAAGACTAGTCAGTTGTCTAGGTAAGGAAAAATAAGCACACCTTGTCTTAAGGAACATAGAAACATAGACAAAGCTGGCAGAAAAAGAACAAAGATCTGTCCATTCAGCCTGAGTTCCCTATTTATCCCTGGGATCTACTGTCCCTCCCGGGTCTGAGACCCTCCCCTCATTCTCCTGGCCTGATTATGATGCTCCGAGCAATCACTAGACCCCTAACTCTGTCCCAGCAATGCTTGAAACCACTGATGGTTTTCTGCACTCACCACCTTGACTAGCAGCCTATACCATGGCTCCACCATCCTTTCTGTAAAATAGTACTTCCTCATGTCCCTCCTCAATCTCCCCTATTAGTTTTCACTTATGACCACGTGTCTGCAAGCTAGTATTCAAGTTAAAAAGTTCCCCACAGTTCACCCTGTTAAATCCTTTTAGGAATTTGAAGGTCTCTGTCATATCTCCTCTCTCCTTTCTGGTCTCCAGCTAGCACACGTTTAGTGCCTTGAGGAGCTCCTCATAGCACCTGTCCTGCTGGCCCAGAATTATTTTTGATACAACAAAAGATCCAGTGCACATCCCCCCCCCCAAAAAAAAATTGGCAAGCCAATAAATTCCCCAGATGATGGGTGGTCCACATTGCCAACTGGTAACCTGAAAAACTAAGAGACCCTTGCTCCCCTTTGGGCATGTAATAAGCGAGTAGTCATTTGAGACAGAAGGCATATTGTAACAATTTATTGGCTTGACAATTTGGGGGAGGGAGTGCACTGGGTCTTTTGTTTTAAAATATATATATGCCATAATACATAGCACACCAATGAGAAAAGTAATTTAGAGTTTGGGTTGTTCTGCTAATTTTGAATTTGTTCATGTTTGGGAGACATCTGCCTGTCTCCATTAGCTGCCTCCCCACCAATTACCAGCAGACTAGCTGAGGATTGCACCTTATTTAAAGTGAGCCAATAAGGCAGTGCAAGTACATTGGCTGGGGACTACAGCTTATTTAAAGTGAGCCAAAAAGGCAGTGCACCATATCTTAAAAGAGTGCAACTCTGGCAGTTGCATTTTAGAATAGGATCTCAGCTAATTGGAGGTCCACCTTGACTACTGGTGGCTGAGCTTAATTTCACACCAGAGCTCTGATTTGAAACACTAAGAGACTACCACTCCCCTTTGGGATGTAATAAGTGAGTAGCCATTTGAGGCAGAAAGCACATTGTAACAGTTTACTGACCTGTAAATTTTGGGAAGGGAGGCGGGTGTGCACTGGGTCTTTTGTTTTAACTTCTGTATGCCATAACCAGTAACACACCAATGTGAAAAGCAATTAAGAGTTTGTGAACGTGATTGGGCTGAGTTGCTAATTTTGAATTTAATCATTTTTGTTATCCTGCTTTGCACTGTCTCAAGCCTATCCCTATCTTTCCTGAGGTAAGGACTCCTGAAATGGGCACAGTACTCCAGGTGTGGCCTCACCAAGGATAAATACAGGGAATTCTTCTCAGATGTGCTTCCCCCACTGCAAGGCACTTTGTGAAGACCCTTGGTGCAGAGGTAAGGCCAAAGGGGAGGGCTATAAAATGGTACTGGCAGTTTCCCAGCCTGAACCTGAGATATTTTCTGTGGGTTGTTCAGACTAGAATGTGAAAATAGTCATCTTTCAGAGCCAGTGACCCTAGCTAATCTCTTGATTATAAGGATGTATCACTGTGTCCAATATGGCCATCTTGAATCTTTCCTTTTAGATATTTTTTTTTTATTTAATCATTCAGAAACAACCTTTGAGTGAGAGCTCTTTTACAAAGCTTCCACATCAAAAATCACTGTCCAGACTTATAAAACAGAATACAACAGACAAGTTTACAGCAAAAAAGTTGACAAAGGAACATTATAACAGCTGTACTCTAAAAAAGCAATCCTGGCAAGGGAGGTAGAAAAGGATAAGTAAATAGGGAGCGGCCTCATACTGAAGGCCTTGTCATCAGATAGGAAGGTGGGGGTGGGAAGTGGGGGAAGCAGTGGGTGAGTGTGATTAGGGCAGGAGGGGCTGAGAACGGGAGGGCAGGGGAGACAGGGAGAGGAGGGAATGGGAAGGGGGCCAGGTTAAGGGGAGGTGGTAAGGAACATGGTTAGGTTGGAGGCAATACAGCGCTGTGGTTTGGAGCTCTGAGCTGCAAATCTGGAAACCTGGGTTTGAATCCCACATCCCCCCACTTGTATACTGTGTGACCCTGAGCAAGTCATTTAACTTCCTTGTGTTCCCAGGTTACACCTGGAAACAAGTTTCGGCTTAGTGTGCCTTTCCTGGTTAAACAATTTTCCCTTTCCCTAGGTACAGGGGTGAGGGAGGAGTCAAGGTGGAGGAAGGTGATACATAGTGCAGTTGGGTCGGGGGGCAGGGGGAATCAACAAGACTGAGGTGGTATCCAGTCAAAGCAGAGCATCTTGAAGAGAAGGTCAGGGAGCAGGGCGATATGTTTGTTCAGATATCTTAGATGTTACATTTTTCTTGTGCATGAAAAAGTATGTTGAGAAGATGCCTTTGCTCCACTGCGAGACAGGGACATTTTCTACTGCTTTTGCTGCAGCAGCTTCTTTATATCCAGCTCTAGCAGAATTCTATCTATTGGTAAATGAGCTGTATGTTTTTTGGTCTCTGCAGTTTTGGGAACCTCTAGAACTGCCGGGACAATACATGACCCACTACATCCAGAACCCACATGTCTGTGGTAATTTTTACCCATTCCTGGAAGTAGTGGGTCAACCTTACCCCCACTGACAATGATTGAGCAACATAGACAACATTTTCAGGGGTTTTGTTTTGGCTGTGACTTGGGGGCTGATGCTGCAGCAGCACACCTGGAGCCTCTTCTGCTTCTGCCTCAGTAGTAGCCTATTTGGGGTTGGTCTTCATAAAGAACAAATTCAAAGCAAAGTAGGAGCAGTTACCACATCACTAAAATCTCCAGACCATGCATTGGTGCTCAAATCCTTTATTTAGTGTTGCAGGTAAAAAAGTCAAAATGGCTGTAGTGCTGCTTTGATTCATAAGGAATGTAGGGCCTTTGATAGTGGCCCCTACCCCTTCCTTCCCTTTTTAAGGCCTGTATGAGGTGGAAGCCTTTTCTTTTTCGGTGTTGTTTTGTAAGTGGTCTTGTACTCATCCACTTTTTTCATGTATTCCCTTGTTTTGTCACCAAATAAGGAGTTTCCCACAAAGGAGAAATCTATGGCCTTGGTCTGTGTAGCCTGGAAAAGGATGGTAGCTCTTAGACAGGCAAACCTCCACAATGTCACTGCATGGGCTAGAGACAGTGAACCAATGTCATCAGTGTCAACAGTCATGTGGAACTAGTATTTTGTGGCATACAGGGTTTATCTTGCTGTGGCAGCCAGGTCCTGTGCTGCTTCACTGTCAGGTTTATCACCCAGTGCCAGCACTGCATTCCACATTGTTTTCTGGTACTGGGCTGTATAAGACAGGATTCCTGCCTCAGGAGCAGGGAAGCTGATATGCCTTTTTGGACATACTGTAGTATCCAATTTTCTGGAATCCTTCTCTGGGGCTGTGCGGAGAAGGTTACCTTGGCCTTCCCACAAGAAGCAGCTTGTACCACTCCTTTGTGATCTGGGTGAGCATACACATATTCCACCCTGTCTGTCCACCTGATACTTTTTTCAACATTTTTATCAATGCCATCAGCTGAATTGGGTGCTGACATGTTTTTTTGAAGTAGCCTTTTGGAGTGATTTGTGGATGAGAACTAGTAGCCTTCTTGTTGGAGCCAGCCCCATCATATCCATGAACTCCACTTCCTTCTCATTCTCCTCTATTTCATGAGAGGGGATATTGATGGTGCTCACCATCTGCTTTATGAAAGAGAAGTAGAAGGTATAATCATCTGTAGGCCTTGGAGGGGAGACAAACTCTTGTTTGGGTGAACTGTCAGGTTAGATCAATTCACCCTCCACCTTCTTCTCATAATATAAGTCCTCCACCTCCAAAGGTAAATGGTCTAGGACCTAAGCCTGAGGAGGCAGGCAGATTGAGAAAGCTTCATAAAACCTTGCAATGCCACAAAAAAATGTTAATTATGTACTCATGAGCCGACCCAAAGATACAGCAGTAGTGCTATTATTTGTGATGTTGAGGATCCGTGTTTGGTTGTGAGTTCAGTGTGTCAGAGGGTTGGCTATGGGGAGGTTGGCTGAGCTTCCCAAGGACAGCTCTCCACCTCTTGTGGGGGGAGGGTTGTGGCTTTCCGGCACACTAATGACACCAAGTGGAGACTGGGGGCCTGATTCACAAAGAGTTGCATCCGCCTCAAGTTCCCATTGCACCAAACAGATGGCACAGGGGGCTTGCAGCAGACATTTGGTGCCAATAGCAATTCACAGTCTAACTTTGCATCCAAGGGGGATCCAGTTTACACAGTTTGCGGCAAACCTTTGGCGCAAGCTACCATAAACTGGGGAACAGTTGCAAATGTGCCAGCCCTTTCTGAATCAGGCTACATTGCGCAAAAGGACTTTGGAACAGCTTCTGAAAACATTGAAGATGACGCAGGGCTTGATGCAAGCCTCGCATCATCCTTTGTGAATCAGGCCTTGAGTTTCCAGAATCCGGGACCACCAGGATCTGCAAAGCATTGGCAGACATCTGTGGGATGGGTGCAGTAGCCTGCCGATCCTGTGCTGACATCATTGCAGGGCTGTGCTCCTGAGAGTAACCATAGAAATGCCCCTGTTCATGGAGCTCCATGAAGCCTCTGGACCACCTCCCAAATATGGCCCCAGGCATAAGCCTCAGCTGGGGCCTCTGGATGATCTTGGTCCCTCCCCTCTGCTGCCAGGGGGAGCCCCACTGTAGTGGGCAAGCTATGGGCAACCCAGCTGGGCAGCCTGGTGGAAGATGCCGGGAGAGTAGCCTGTGCACCTATTAGGGGTGCCAACCCCCATGCACCCAGGCCAGGTGAAAAACAGTACTGAAAAAAAATTACGTACTCACCGTTATCTTGATCTTCTAAAAATAGCTTCACCATAGTGGGTCTGAGACAGAGGTGCTAGGACCAGGCAGAAGCTAGAACAATTCAGGGGTCTGGTGTTGTGGTAAGCAGTGTGCATGCATGATATCATGAGTCAATGCATGTAGCTGCTAGTTTATCTTGGTGTCAGCCTCCAACCGCCTCAGTACCTTTTCTTTACCAAGGAGGTGAGCAGCATGACCTAACAAGTAACTGATCAATTGATTGATTGATTTCAATAGGTTCACCAGGAAAGACGTACTGAGCTAGTAACAGCTCATTTCCAGATGCATCCTGGGGGGAAGGAGGAAGAGGAGGATAAAGTACAACAATCAAGCAATGAGTACAATTACTGGTAGAGAGCCTACGTAACAAACAATAAGCTAACCAAAATAAGAAATTAAATACAAATTAGTGCAATATTAGATGGATGAGGAGGAGACTGCAATGGTACAAAAGAAAAAAGTACTTACCATAGTAATCTTGTTTCTTCCAAGGGAATCTTACTGTATTCTGACATATACAGCAGTATGATCTCACCATAGGACTGCCACAGAGCCGAAATGGTTAAAGAACCTATGCTTATCATGGAATGATAAGCTCAAGCACAGTTTTCAAACCACTGTCCTTGGTATACTTCCTGCAACTGTCAGACTCTTACATAGCTTGCATACAACTATCTAAACTATCCTAATAAAAAGACTAACACTCCAAAACATAAACAACCCCTGTTTAAAAGGTGTGGGCATCATTAAGACTCAAGTCACAGATGCCCAAAAAACAACCAACATGTTTTAAAGACAGTGTGAACAGCTGGAGTGCAGTGCCCATAGGTTCCAGTAAAGGAGGTAGGGTGGGAGCTCAGGATACAGTAAGATTCCCTTGAAAGAAACAAGATTTCTATGGTAAGTAATTTTTTTCCTTCAAACCCCAGGAAATCTTACTGTATTCTGACATATGCAGACAACCCAAGCAGTACCTTTGAAGGAGGGAATAGAACCTATTTAGGAAACGGGCTCAGTAGTACTGCTGTGCCAAATCTGGCATCACTTCTTGCCTGGGTATCCAAGCAATAATGCTTAGTAAATGTGTGAACAATTTTCCAGGTAGCTGCTTTGCAGATTTCTAACAGGGGGATATCCCTAGCGGCTGTTAAGGAGGCAGCTGTACCCCTGATAGAATGAGCCCTGAGGACCACTGGGGGCTCCTTTCCCACCTTACTGTAGCAGAAATGGATACAGGCACAATCCAGCGTGCAATAGTCCTTTTTGCAGCTGGCTTTCCCTTTCCCACTTCTCCATAGGTCAGGAAGAGCTGTGTGTTGCTTTGCCTATGATCCTTTGTGTGGTCTAAGTAGTAGCTGATAGCCTTCTTCTTAACATCCAAGCTATGCAACCTACATTCCCCTGAACTGGAATGGTCAGTGAAAAAAGACAGGTAGAGTGATGGACTGATTGAAGTGGAAGTCAGATACCATTTGGGGAGAAACTTTTTGTTGGTCCTGAGAATTACCTTGTCCCTATCGACTGAAATGTAACTGGGCTCTGTGGACAAAGCCTGGAGCTCACCAATTCTCCTTGCTGAGGCAATAGCTACCAGGAGCATTGTTTTCCAGGTCACATATTTAAGCTCTGTTGAAGACATGAGCTCAAAAGGAGGCTGCATTAGCTGGACAATGCATATATTGAGATCCCATGCAGGAGTTGGCTCCCTGTGTGGGGGATGCAAGTGTAACAGCCTTTTGAAAAACTTCCTGAATACCTGGTTCACAGCCAGAGATGAACCCTTACCCGCTGATAGGTAAGCAGAGACAGCTGCCAGGTGCACCTTAAGGGTGGATGGCATGAGGCCAAGGGAATGAAGGTGAGCCAGATAATTCAAAGTGATGACAGGCAAGCCAACCTAGCTACAGTTTATATCCTTTTGCTCACACCAGATGGAAAACCTCTTCCACTTAGAGGTGTAAGTCTTCCTAGCAGAGGGTTTTCTAGAAACTCTGTAAAACCTCCAGAACCCCTTCAGAAAGATGCATGTTAGCATACTCTAGGTCGTCAAGAGCCAACCTTTGAGCCTGAGCGACTGGAGGTTGGGGTAAAGGATTATGCCCTATGAGGAGGTCAGTATGTTGTGCCTTCTGGGAAGGGAGACTGGTCTGGATAGTGACAGGGACAGGAGCAGTGAATACCAGGGCTGCCTGGCCCAGTCTGGAGCAATGAGGATTACTGTTGCTGGCTGAGTCCTGATCTTGTTCAGCACTCTGAGCAGTAGAGAGAATGGGTGGAAGGCATACAGGAACGTCCCTGTCCAATCCAGCAGTAGTGCATCCAGTGGCACTGTGCCCATTGCAGGAGGCCTGCAGCAGAACTGTGGCAGCTGATGGTTGTCTGGGGTTGTGAAGAGGTTGACCTCAGAGTGCCCCACCTTCTGAACACAGCTTGCAGGATCTTCCTATTTAGAGCCCACTCGTGGTGATTCTGGTTGATCCTGTTGAGGGCATCTGTGAGGATATTGTTCTTCCCTGGAAGATGGACTGCTGAGAGGGAGATCCTGAGGGCATAAGCTAGGCTTTATATTTTCATGGCCTCTGTGCACAGGAGGGATGACCATGTGCTCCCTTGCTTGTTTATGTAGTACATGGTGGTTGTATTGTCTGTCCTGACCTGAACCACCTTGCCATGCAGCATTGTGACAAAGGACTGAATGCCCAGTAAAACTGCCCTTAGTTTCAGCAGATTTATGTGAAGTAGATACTATTGCTGGAGCCATGTATCATGTGCAGTGTGCTTCCCCAGGTGGGTGCCCCATCCTAGGAGGGAAGCTTCTGTTGTCAGCACTGCTGATGGGGACTGTTGTAGGAAGGGCACACATTCTCTGGGGTTGTCCTTTTCTTTCCACCACTGGAGTGCTTGAAAAAGAGTTCCTGTGACTGGCACCATCTTTGTCAGGGAGTCTTTTTTCTGGGACCAGTGGGATCTGTGGTGGAACCGGATGTCTCTCATTTGTAACCTGGACCCTGATACTGTTGCTGTTAATGCAGCCATTTGACACAACAGCTGTTGGAAATGCCTTGCTGGCCTGGGAATGTGCAGTTGGAAGGAATTGGCCAGCTACACTAGGCTGTCCACCCTTCCCTGAGGAAGGAATGCCTTTCCCCTTAGTGCATCCAACTCTGCTCCTATAAACTCCCAGACCTGGACTGGTCTTAACTCTGACTTTTTCAGATTTGCCAGAAACCCTAGGGACTGCAGGGTATCCTTTGTGATGGTTAGTGCATCTCTGACCTGCTGAGGTGACTGGCCTACCATTAGCCAGTCATCTAGGTAAGGGAACACTGTCACCCCTTGCCTCCTTAGGTGTGCTACAACTACTGCCAGGCACTTTGTAAACACCCTTGGTGCAGAAGTCAGGTCGAAGGGCAGGGCCCTAAATGGATAATGGCACGATGGCAATCTAAATCTGAGGTACTTTCTGTGAGATTTCTTGATAAGAATGTGGAAGTAGGCATCTTTCAGGTTCAATTATGCCAACCAGTCTCCTTGCCTGAGTGTTGGGAGAATAGTTGCCAAAGTGATCATCTTGAACTCTGGTTTTGTCAAATGTCTGTTTAAATGTCTGAGATCCAGTATGGGTCGTCTCTCCCCAGTTTTCTTTAGAGTGAGGAAGTACCTTGAGTACTGACCCTTTTCCCTTTTGGGCCAAGGGGACAGGCTCCACTGCTTTCTCCCATAGGAGGTTGGCTACTTCTGCCTTCAGTAGAACTGTTTCTGATGTGGCGGCATGTCTGAAAAACCTTGCTCTCAGCCTGGCCATGACCCTGAAGCTGAGTGCAAGCCCTGGCTCACTACCTCCAGGACCTACTTGTCTGTGGTGATGGTTTGCCATGCCTGGGGATGGTGAGCCAGCCTGCCCCCTACTAGGAATGGGGAGGTGACCCAGACAGGCTCCTCAGGGGTTCTGTTTTGCCTGTGCACCTGGCTGGGGACTGGGACCAGCATGACTGCTGCCCCTTCTACCCTTGCCCATGAAGTACCCTCTTTGTGGCTGATAGGCTGGGAAAGCCTGAGTCTGGAAGAACAGCCTATAGTGGTTTCTGCCCCTACCCCCTCTATCCTGGTGTTTCTGGGGTGTGGATGCTTTTTCCTTAGCAGCCACACTCTTATAAGCCACCTTGTACTCGTCCATCTTTTTTATGTAGGTGCTGTCTGCTCACCAAATAGAGATGTGGACTCACAGGGGAAATCCATGGCCTTTGCTGGGTTTCTTGGGATAGATTAGTGGTCCTCAGCCAAGCAAACCTCCGCAGGGGCACTGAGGTAGCCATCAATCTAGCTGCAGTGTCTTTGGCATCCACTGCCATCCAAAATTGGTACTTGGAAGCTTCTATGCCCCTTTTTGCAGCCTCTGCCAGGTCAGATGCCATGGGAGCAGGAATAGCCTTAGCTATCTCTAAGACTGTATTCCAGAGATTTTTCTGGTACCTGGAAACATAGGCCATATAAAAGGCCTGTCTAATGGCCAGAGGAGATCCCAAATAAGATTTCCTGGCCATAGAGTCTATTTTTCTAGAATCCTTCTCAGGGGGATGTGATGCCAGAGGTATGCCTGCCTTATCACATGCAGTAGCCTGCACCACCCCTTCATGACATGGATGTTCAAAGAGGAATTCAGCTCCTCCCTTGGTAACCCAGTACTTCCTCTCCAACTTCTTGTCCTCCTGAGGGACAGAAATGGGTGTTTGCAAAATCTTTGTGGCCTGTCCCTTGAGGGACTTGTGGATGGGTAATAGCAGCCTCTTAGTAGCTGGTACATCCATTATTTCTATGTAATTTGGTTCATCCTCTTCCTCAGTAGACTCTTGGGTGGGGAGGTCCATAGTTTGTGCCACCTGCTTCATGAAAGTAACATGGGAAGTATAATCTTCAGGTCCCTTGTCAGGGGACTCAGGGCTTTGAGGATCAGGAGAAATATCCAGTTCAGGAGGTTCCCCGTAGTCCTCATCTTCCTCCTCCTCCTTCTTCTCCTCATCATCATCATCCAGTTCAGTGAGTTGTTCAAAGGAACTGGTAGCCAATGAGGAACCCAAAGTCTGAATCGATGTTTGATGAGAACCCAGTTGTGGAACCGGAACTGAAGTACCAGACTGTAGCAACTGTATTATTTTAATGGCATTCACGATCTCCTGAGCAGTAGGAACCAACGGGTTTGTTGGTTGCGGTTCCTGCGCTGAGTGCTTTTCCTTCTTTTTTCTTTTGGGTGCAGTAGCTGGTTCAGTGGCTGGTTCTGCACTGTGTTTCTTTCCTGAGGAACTCTCGCCCTTGTCAGAGGGCTGTTCCTCTGGTTCCTTAGGTTTATCTTTACAGTGAGGAGGAGCTGATTTATCTGAGGCCAGGTCAGCAGCCTTATCAGACATCTTTTCCCATAGTTGGTTCAACTGCCTATCAAGCGTAGACTGGGGAAAATTTTTAAAAATTTCACAGTCTGCATTCAGGAGGTCAAACCCTAGGCAGAACATATAAATTAAGTGTGGATCAGTTTTAGCAAATGGTTCACCACACTCTGTACAAAGTTGGAAACCCTTAGGGCCAGTTCTTTTAGAGAGTTTCTGTGTCATAACATAAAATACCCCCAAATCTGTTCTTTCTTTTTAGCCACTCACACAAAATGTAAAGTGGGGACTTCTCTGGTATTCCCTTTTTTTTTTTTGCAGTCGGTTCAGTGACCAAAACAACCAAGAATTACGCCGGTCAAACCAAAAGGTAAAGAAAATGGTCCACCAAAGAAGTGTAATTAACTAAATATTTCTTCAAAATACAAGAGTACGATTCCTTCCTGGAACCGCTAAACTTACTGAAACAACACTAAATCTAGGCTAATCTACAGGTAAACCAAGGACAGTACTTTAAAAATAAAAAGAAATAAACGGTAATTATAAAAACTGAGAAAAATAAATATCTTGAAGAAAGATGAAGGAGGGCTCTCCGAGGCATCTTACTTAGGCAAGCAGAGTAAAGAATCTGACGGTTGCAGGAAGTACACCAGGGACAGTGGTTTGAAAACTGAGCTTGAGCCTAGCATTCCATGATTAGCATAGGTTCTTTAACCATTTCAGCTCTGGAGCACTCCTATGGTGAGACCATACTGCTTCATATGTCAGAATACAGTAAGATTTCCTAGGGTTTGAAAGTTCCAAGTGCTAAAACAAGGAAGAGGCAGAGAAAGCAACCAGGTACGAGAAGAACAGTGATAGCGGGGGACAGCAGAAGGGAGGATCAAGAGAAGATCAGGAGGGGATAGTAGAAGCAGTGAAGGGGGTAGGGAGTAGGGAACAGAGACAGAGTTCAAGCGCAGTTGCAGGTGTTGGTTGTGAAGTCATGGAGTATAGAGAAGAGAGAGCACTGGGAAGAGGCAGAGAGGATGTTTCGCGGTAGAAAGCTCCAGAGTTTAGGAAAACCGCAAGAGAAGGCAGCCTGGCCAGCTGATGATTTTCTTGAAGGGAGAATAAAGGAGCAATACCCAGAGTAATGAAGGGTGTTCAAGGAGGTTGGGGAATGTAGACCTTAACCATAACCTATGGGCATAATACAAAACCCTGATGGCCTGTGTAAGAAGCAACACCAAATCCCGTAACACAGTATCTTCACAGACCAAACCAAGCATATTGGGGTGAAAAAAATACAACCATACTGGAGTGAGTCTGGGGGAAGATGGGCCAGTGGATGAATCAGTATGCAATTTTTATATTTTTGAAGAATTAGTCTTCACCATTGATTCCCAATACTCAGTCAGCGTACTAAACTCAGAAAAAGTCCCCCAAACTAGGGCAGCTAGATCTGATGGCTCACTCAGGATAATAATCCAATCAGGATTGTCCTATCAAAGGTGGCATGCTGCCTGGCATGGACATCCAAGGCATAGTGTTTAGTAAAAGTGTGCATTGTACTCCAAGCTGCAGCTTGGCAAATTTCTCCTATTGGTACAAAGTGGCTCTCTGCCAGGAACGATACAACTGCTCTGGTGGAGCCAGCATGTATGCTGCCCTCCAGCTACACCTGAGCTATGAAATAGCAGTGATGAAGGCAATCCACAATCTGGACAGAAATGCACTTTTTTTTTCAGACTCTGTTTTTTGCACCCCTACCTACTCCACTGAACTCTCTCCGACGACCTCTGATATCCACCATCTCTACCTCCTTGTGTGACTCAGCTACCCCTCCCACTCCTCTCTGGCACTGGGCATCCCTGGCCTGGCCTCCGGGGAAGGGTCACCTCTGCCCAGGATGCTCTTTCTTATAGTATTGAGTCACCAGGCCAGAGAGGGGAGAGGAGAGCAGAGGGGGACGAGCCCGATTCCAAGAGTGTGGACCATGGAAGGAGGCGCCATTGCCCATCAGCGGGAGGAGGTGGGATTTACATGCTTGAATCATGGCAATGTGCTGTCACGGCTCCACCACCAGGCTTATGCCATGCCACTGCTTCCGGCTACCCCCAGCCACCGCCAGAGGTCGCTCCTCAAGCGAGCGTTGTACCCTAACCCTCCCCATGAAGAGAGGGCAGTCCTCTGGATGCTCAATCTCTTCCCTCCCTTGCTGACACCTGATGACCTGGACTAGTTCCTGAACCCAGGTCACCAGCGTGGCGCGAGGTGTGGTGTCCAGCACCTCAACCCTCAGCGCCACTGGGCCGGCTGGACAGAAATGCGCTTGACTGTAATGAGATGTCCCTTTTAAACAGGATCAAAGGACACAAAGAGCTGTTTGGACTGTCTGAAATCTTTGATTCTATCCCGTTAAAACCTAAGGATCCTCTTAACATTCATTGAGTGGGCAGTTCTTTTTCACTCATTCTGGGAGTTGGCAAAATAGGTAGGCAGGACCAAGGCTTAGTTAAGATGGAACTCCCACACTACTTTTGGTAGAAACTTAGGTTGTGTACGGAGAACTACCTTGCCTTTATGGAAAACAGTATATGGAGGAGTTTTGACCAAAGCATGGGTTTCAGATACTCTGCAAGCAAAGGTGTCAGTACTAGAAGTGCTGTTTCCCAAGTTAAGAACTTTAAGTCACATGACACAACAGGCTCAAAGGGCTTGCAAGTGAACACATCCAACACAAGGGTGACATCTCAGGCAGTTACTGGCTTTCTGTCGGAGGGTCTTGTGTGTAAAATGCCCTTGAGGAACCTCTTCAACAGTGGCAGTTCTGCCAGGTAGAGGGTACCAATGGGCTAATGGTATGCTGAAATAGCATGCAAGTGAAACCTAACTGTGGAATACTACAGGCAGCATCAGAAAAGTCCAGTAGGCACTCCAGAACCTTATCAGGGGGACAACTAAATGGGTCCATGTGGGTTTTGGAGTGCCAGAAGGAAAATCTTTTCCATTTGGCTGTCTACATCTTCCTAATGGAAGGCTTACTAGGAGCCAAAAGTATTTCAGAGACCCTTTGAGATACCTTGTACCTGTTTACTTCTACCTCTTCAGGAGCCAGGCCAGAAGATGAAGGGAGCACAGGTTGGGGTGGGCCAGCTGACCCTGCGTCAACAAGTCCATCCTAAGTGGTAGAGTCATCGTCCGACTACTTGTGAGGATAGGAGCCTGTTTGACTGCCCGAGTGTTCTGGACTTCTGGTAGATAGATTGCCTGGAGTAGGATCCCCTGCTCCAGGCACCATTTCCACATTCTTATCGCCTCTCTGCAGAGAGGGTAAGAGTGTGCTCTTCCTTGCTTGCTGACATAATATATGACAGAGTTGCTGCCTATCTGAAGGAGGAATGTTTTGTGGCCACATCCACTAGGGCTATCAGATCACACAAAACTGCTCACATCCCCAACACACTGATGTGGAGATAAGTTTCTGAGAGGTCCCTGAACACCTTGTGTCTGGAGGCTCTAGCAGTGGGCTCTCTACTGCAACAGGGAGGTATCTGTGGTGAGAATCACCTCTGGATCTGGTGGGGAGAAGGGAAATCCCTAGAGGAGGCTTTCCTCCACTGACCACCATGTGAAGGACCTTACCAGGGATTTGGTCACCTGGACAGAGTAATTCTGAGGGTGAGATGCTTGTGACAATTGAACACTGAGCATCCACTGAGTTGTCCTCATGTGTAGGTGTGCCAGGGGCACTGTGAAAACTGAGAAGCCTGTCAGACCTAGCCTGTGTTGCATGGAGTGGGTTTGCACAGTCTTGTTTTCCAGTTCCAATTTCCACAAGTGTGCTGTGAGTACTGCAAAGCACTTTGTAAAGACTTGTGGCACTGAGGCAAAACCAAGGGGGCAGGACTCTGAACTGGTAATGCTGTCCCAGCATGACAAAACAAAGGTATCTGTGATGGCTGGAGTGTACCAGGATGTGCTAGTATTCATCCTGCATATCCAGGGATGCTAACCAGTCCTTAGGTTTCAGGTATGGTAGCAGGGAGTCCAGAGAAATCATTTTAATGTTTCTCCATCCATGAATGTGTTCAGGTTTCTGAGGTTGACAATGGGGTGCATGCCCCCTGATTTTTTTGGAACTAGGAAGTAGTGGGAATAGGAGCCTGCATTCCATTCTGACTCAGGCACTATTTCCACTGCCATGTTGCACAGAAGGCCTACAATCTCCTGTGCCAAAAGCTCTGACATGTGAGCTGATAATGGAAGTTGCCTTCTGGGTGAATAAACAGGGAGGGGTTTCTGTAAAATCCAAGCAGTACCCCTCTAGGATCATCCTGAGGACCCATGCGCTCATCGTAATGGACTCGTATTGACAGTAAAACTGAGTTAGGTGCCTCTGGTCACCCCCCATCATCTGCCTCAGGCAGCTAAGGCAGGATAAGGGTCAGAGCTTCAGAAAATGGCACTCAGGCTTCTGGTGCATGTGCTTTCAGCTACACTTTCTTTTGAGGCTTGGGAAGCTGATTTCTGCTGTTTTGGTCTCTTCCTTTGCCATGAAAGGACTGCTTGTTGTGAAAAGACCCAGGTCCTTTGCCTCTCTGGGAGTTAAAGATAGCTGGTCTAAAGAGTCATTCTACTTTCATTAGATGCCTTAAGAATCTACTCCACCTGCTGTTCGAACAGTTAAGTTCCATCAAAGGGAGCATTCATTACCTGCTGCTGGACATCCTGAGTGAAGCCAGCAGTCCACAGCCAGGAATGCCTTCTCATGCAAATGCCTGCAACAGTAGAGCAAAAAATAACCTGCTTATCAGTCAGCAAAACATCCTGTGACCTCTTTGGAGACAATGACTTTGTCATTCTTAATAAGAATAAGAACAGCATCAGCAATGGGCTGAGTTAAATACAATGGCTTATTTTTAGGAGCAGCAAATTTTCTCTCTGCCTGTGTGGGGACAGATGCCACCAAAGCAGGTCTCTACCAAACCATGTCAGATAAGGTCTCTAGTGTGGATTGTATAGGAGGAAATAAACTGACCTACATATGTTTTTTATTTATTCTTTGTAAACTGCGTAAGGCCCACTAGGCACAAGTGCCTGTTTTCAGGGGCGATCCAGAAGCTTTGGAGTGGTTAAGTGACTTGCTCAGAGTCACATAGCATGCAAGCTGAGGTTGTGGGGATCAAACCCAGGTCTGTTGGATGTACCAAATTAATTCACAGCTTTTTACTTTGATCTCTAGACAAAACTGCAAGCCCATTTTAGTTGTGTTTAGGAGCTCCAGCAGGGGGCACCTAGCCTGGTCAATGGCTGCTAGCTCAAAATCCAATGCTGAATGCATATTTATCAGCAGAACCTGAAAAGATAGGTCTTCCTAAGAAGCAGGCACAGGAATTGAGTCTGAGATCTCCTGACCATAAAAAGAGTCGTCATCACTACCACCTTCAGAAATAATGGGGTCTGGATATGACTCATCCCTATCTACACTGAATCTTGCAAGGAGGGTAGAAGAGAGAGTGAGGTCGCAGAGCTGACAACATAGTGCGTAGCTGCAGCAACACCAGTGACACTGGTCCTGGCCCCAGGGGTGAAAAACCAGTGCCAGGGGCAGTACAGAAACCAACACAGTGGGCAGCACTGGATGGGTACTCCAGCACTGTGAACAAATGTGACGCTGGGCCCAGCAGCAGACCCAGCACTGGGCTGCCCCAAGGGGCCCAAACCTGGCACCGCACGCA
The DNA here is from genome assembly GCA_016271365.2 of Neoceratodus forsteri. NCBI lineage: Eukaryota > Metazoa > Chordata > Ceratodontiformes > Ceratodontidae > Neoceratodus > Neoceratodus forsteri. The sequence continues at coordinate 391,346,320 of CM057452.1, forward strand.
AAACTGCAACTGACATCGACAACCCAGCCGGCACCAGAGTGATTGACAGTAGCACCATGGCTGTCCCTATCCCTTGACAGGATGAGGGCTACACCACAAGCGGGACAGACGCAAGGACCCGAAGGCTGTTGCCACAAGCAAACATTCTTATGGGCACAGAAGTACCATTGACGGTGCCAGTCCAGCCAACCCTGAGAGGTCAGAGGCCAGCATGACTAGCAGTGCCACCTGGGCCAGATGCTGCACCCACTGTTCCATAAGAGCTGCCCAGTAATGGAACTGCCCACTGACGGCCTCACTTAAAGACAGAGGCGGGCTCTGGGCTCAAGACACCGACCTCCCAGACCTACGAGTAATGATGGTGGGGATCTTGAACTTCAGGAAGTCAAGTGCCTCGTGGCAAACCTAACAGAGGGCAACCTTGACTGGTGCCATTTCGTCCCCTTCTTGTAACATAGAAACATAGATTTTGACAGCAGATAAGGACTGCTTGGCCCACCTAGTCTGCCCATTTCCCTACCTAATGGATAAGCAGCAGATCCTAGTTAACCAACAGCCTACTTCCTCCTACTCCCCACTAGAATTGCCTTATGTCTGTCCCATACATTCTTGAATTCCCCCACTGTTTCTGACTCCACAACCTCCTCAGGAAGGCTGTTCCATGTGTCCACCACCCTCTCTGTGAAAAAATACTTCCTCACATTGCCCCTGAGCCGTCCCCCCTCTGTCTTCAAATTGTGTCCCCTTGTTCTTGCACATCTCTTTTTCTGAAAGATGCTACCCTCTTGGATTTTGTTGATTCCCTTGAAGTACTTAGAAACTTCTATCATGTCCCCCCCCCCCTTTCCTCAAGGGTATGCATATTAAGCTCCTTTAGTCTCTCCTGATATGGCTTCTGTTGTAGACCATGCACCATTTTAGTTGCCCTCCTGTGGACTGCCTCCATCCCGTCTATGTCCTTGTGGAGATGGGGTCTCCAGAATTGGATGCAGTACTCCAGATGGGGTCTCACTAACTGTTTGTACAGAGGGAAAACAACTTCCTGTTTTCTACTGGTGATGCCTCCCCTATACATCCCAGTATCCCCCCAGCCATCCCTACTGCCTTCTCACATTGCTTGCTGACTTTTAGGTCATCTGATATGATTACCCCCAGGTCCCTTTCCATTTTTGTTATTGTTACTACCCCCCCCCCCAATTGTGTACTCTTCTCCTGGGTTTTTGTTTCCCAGGTGCATTACTTTGCACTTCTTTACACTGAATCCAAACTGCCATACTTCTGACCATTCCTCCAACCTTGCCAAGTCCCTTCTTATCCTTTCCACCCTCCCCTGTGTATCAACCCTGTTGCAGATCTTTGTTTCATCTGCAAAGAGGCATACTTTTCCTTCCAGTCAGTCTGCAATGTCACTTATAAAGACATTAAAAAGGATCGGATCCAGTACTGAGCCCTGCAGTACCCCACTAGTAACCCCCCTTTCTTCAGAGTGAACTCCGTTTACTATTACCTTCTGTGTCCTGTTGTCCTGCCAATGTTTTACCCAGGCTACCACCCTGGAACCCACTCCCAGGCTGGCTAATTTGTTTATTAACCTTTTGTGTGGGACTGTGTCAAATGCCTAGCTAAAGTCTAGGTAGGCCCTATCCACAGTCTTTCCCTGGTCTACTACTTTGGTCACCCAGTCAAAGAAATTGATTAGATTCATCTGTTGTGACCTTCACACTGTGAATCCATGCTGCCTTGGGTCCTGTGCCCCACTGGCCTCTAGAAACTCAACAATTCTTTCCTTCAGAAAGGATTCATTCCATCATTTTCCCTACCACTGAGGTCAAACTGACAGGTCTGTAGTTTCCTACTTTTGTCTTGCTCCCACTTTTAGGAAGTGGAATCACATCCACCCTCCTCCAGTCCTCAGGTACCACACTATCCTCCTATGATTTGTTAAAAAGGGTAGTCAGTGGTGTCACTAGTTCTTCCCTCAATTCTTTTAGAATTCTGGGCTGAATCCCGTCAGGCCCCATTGCTTTGTCCACCTTCAGCTCTAGGAGTTCTTTGAGAACTCTTTCTTCTGTAAAAGGACTGGAATCAACCCCCCTATCCAGAGTACTTCTAGTGATTGGATTAGGTACCTCCCCTTTCTCTTCTTTTGTGAATACTGAGCAGAAGTATTCATTCAGTATCCCTGCTTTTTCACTGTCCCTCTCTGCCCACCCACCGTCCCCTTTATTCAGCCTCACTATTCCTCCCTTTGTCTTTCTACACTCTCTAATGTACCTATAAAAAGTTTTATCCCCCTTCTTAACCAAGTTGGCTATCTTTTCCTCAGTTTGGGTCTTTGCTCTACTGACTGCCTTCCCTGCTTTCTTCTGCTTTAACTGGTACAGTTCTCTGTCCTGCTCATTCTGTGTTTCCTTATGCTGTCTAAATGCTATTCTTTTCTCCCTAACACCTCTTTTGAGAACCATAGTGTTTTTTTCTTTAATTTTGATTTGTTTATTTGCTTCACACAAAGGCTTGTTGCCTCTGTGATGGCAGTTTTGATGTTTCCCCATTGTTGTTCCACTCCTCCTCTTCTTGCTTCTTTGCTAGTGCTTTTCTGAGGCACTCTCCCATTTTGACAAAGTCAGCCCTCCTGAAGTCCAGTACCCTCACTTTTGTATGGCTTGATTCTGCAGCTTATTTTATCGTGAACCACACTGCTTGGTGGTCACTTGTTCCCACTTCTAGATCTGAGATCCTCTCTCCATCCCCATTTGAGAGTACCAGGTCTAAGATTGCTCCCTCTTGAATGGGTTCCAGCACTAGCTGTCTGAGGCATGCCCCCTGCAGTGCCTCGAGAATGGCCCTGCTCTTGGATGTGACTGCAGCAAAGGTGCTCCAGTTAACGTCTGGCATATTCAGGTCCCCATCAATAATATCTCCCCTTTCTCTGCCATCCTAAGGATGCCTTCTATCATTTCCTTGTCCATTTCCTCCCCCTGAGATGGGGGTCTGTATACAACCCCTGTGCAGACTGTGGTGCCATTACCAGTCTCCTGGGTGACCCACAGTGCCTCTTCTCCTCCCTGTTTACCCTTTTGTTCCATTGCTTTGATCCCCTCCCTTACATGGAAAGCTACTCCTCCTCCTCCTCTTCTACCCTCCATGTCTCTCCTATAGATTGTGTACCCTGGTATGTTGACATCCCAGTCATGGTTCTCTGTGTACCATGTTTCTGTGACTGCCACAATATCCAGGCATCCCTCTTCCATCAAGGCCACCAGTTCAGAGAGCTTGTTACCTAGACTAGGGGCACTGGTACTCATTACCCTCCATTTTTTGATGGCTTTACCCCTTTTTGCCCCACCCCTGTCCTTACTGCCTTTGTCTTTTTCTCCATTTACCCCTGCCCTTCTTCCTATCAACATCTCAATTTTGGTGTTTACCTCACTATCCTGATGTTTTTTGGGGGACTAGGATTTCCCTGCTCCTTTTCAGTGCCTCCCCCTTGGCTAGTTTAAATGCTTGCAAAAGAAGCATTTAAACCTATCACCTAGGATCCTGGTTCCCCTCCTGGATAGATGCAGACCATCGCACCGGTATAGGATTGCATCCTTCCAGGTGGAGCCCTAGTCCCCAAATGAAGCCAAAACTCTGAGCTCTGCACCAGTTTTTTTTAACCATTGATTGAATCCCATAGTGTGGAGCATCCTAGCCTCACCCATGCCATAGACTGGCAGCACCTCCGAGAAGGTTACCGTGCATACTACTTGTCTAAGGCCCCTACCTAACTCCACAAACTCCTCCTCTACTGTTCTGATCCCTTTCCCAGCCAGGTCATTTGTCCCTAGATGGACAATGACATCCAGCTCCCAGCCCTGTGCAGCTGCTCCTGCAATCTTGAGGATTCGCTCCCTGTCTCTCCAAGCCATGGCGTCAGGCAGGCACCTTACCTCCCTCTCCCAGTTCTACCTTCCTAACAATGGAGTCCCCCACCAGGAGTTGTTTCCTTCCCCTGTGGAGTCCCATGCCACCCTCCTGTGGGTCTCCTTCATGGAGGTTCCAAGTAGCCTCCTTGGTCTCCACTGCAGGTGCCTCTATAGAGGAACCACACTCTGCCAGAATGGCATACGAATTGTAAAGAAGTACAACTGGAGAAATGCACCTCTGATCCACCACCCTCACCCTCCCTGAGCCCACTGTGATCCAACCGCTCCTCTTTCTTGGCAACCTCTGAGGCAGTGGCAGTGGCCCTGGTGGTCCCTGGGTGGGAAAGGATGAGGTCCCCCAATCCTGGCCAACTCAGCCTGGAGATGAGCAACCTCCTCCCTCAGCCCAGAGAGGTGCCTGCTGATGGGACAACACCGCATTCTCCAGAACATCTCCCGGAAGACTGCTGCTCCACAGCCACTGCACTGCACCACTCTCATCATGTCTTATTTGTGAACCCTTAACTGTTGTTTTGTATATAAGAAGAGGAAGCAGCCAAAACTGAGCAGTGCCTGGACCCAGAGAAAGAGCATGTGCGGGATCAGCACTGCTTCTTTTTGTACTTATGGGAAGACTACCTTTCCTCCTGAGTACTGGACTACTACTCATAAGAACTCCTCTCCAGAGGAGAGAGTGGACTGAATGTTACCCTACTACCACAGCAGCCTGCCTCTTCAGGCTCCCTACCATCCCCAATGGTCATCGACCATTGACACTTGGTAGGGCTGATAAAGAGACTAAGTGATTTTATGAATAAAACTAAAGTGACACAAAAAAACAAACTCTGGTTTTAAACACTAAAACTCTGAAGAATTGAATGCTCTTGTCATGTAGATGTGAAGTTCTGATTCTTGGTGGCTGAGTGACATTACTCACTTGACAGTGGGGGACAAAGGAACTGAGGCAGTTGGGGGCTGATGCTGAAGTAAACTCGTGGTTGTGTGCGTTGACTTGTGATGTCAAACATTCATGCTGCTTACTGTGGCACCAGCCCTCTGAAAAGTTTTGGCTCCCACGGGATCCTAGCAACTCTCGTTCAGACCCACTATTGAGAATCAGCAGAGAAGACTTATTCTTGGAAGATCTGCCATGCTTTGGCCATATGAAATCACTTGTCTTAGGTCCCCTGCCTGCTCCTTTTCCTTTTTAAGAGTAGCAGCATGGATATTCTTTTCTCCTTGTTTCTTTTTTGCAATCAATGGTTCCAGCACCTGTTCTGAGGCTCTTTTATTTGTATTTTTGCCATCCCTGGACTGCTATCTTTATCTTTACTTTTTTCCATTCTTTTCTGATGGCTGAGCAGCTTTATCTTTTTTTATCTGTCCTCTTTGACAGGGACTGCTGCTGTTTATGAGGAGACAAACCCTCTGATGCATGCTTTTCACCATCATTAGAACTCCCTCAGAGTCTTTATTGTGTTTTAGTGGCTATAGGCCTGTTTACACAGCTAATGTGCTGGGTGTGTAGCTTTGCCACTTTATTTTTCTGGACTGCCCAAGACGATCATGCCCGTGTTAACACAGCCTCTCTCAGCACTAATACAAGCCACACTGAAGAGGGGTCATCAGTTTTCAGGTGGTCAGTCACTGAGTCCCAGAGCAAGTGGCGCAGCCTATCTACACAGCTGCTTAAGTCACTAGCTTCAGACTGCATCTCTACCTCTGCACCAACTGGGAGAGGATCAGAGGATGACTTCCCATACTCCAGTAAGTATCTTTTTTTTTTTTCCTAGCTTTAGAAAATATAACCCAAGTGTATCTTTTGTCAATATATTTTTATTAGCCTTTGAATAAACATAAATCCAAAAGTAGAACAGATTAAAATAGAACATACATTAATAAGTACATTGAAATATGTTGTAAAAAAAACTTATAGGTTACTAAATAAATATTATGAAGTGTAATAAATAATTTATAAATATGTAACATCATGAATAGATAACAGCAAGTTATAATACATATTTTGTAATGTAATCATTATAAAGTATCACTTAGAAACTATACCGCCATGACCTGCATGCTCGGGTTGCTGCAGTGCAAAGGTGACTGTGTGAACAAGCCTATAAAAGCAGACTGCAAAACCACAAAATCTTCTTTTTTTAGCCCTTTTCTCCTGGATTTTAGGACTAAACTTTTTACAGAGCACACAATTGAGAAAACTGTGATCTGGACTAGACACATGGCAGTCTGCCTGTGCCAGGAGCTGAAAACAATGTATACAATTTTTAAAGCCTGTTGTTCTTGTTCAGTTTTTAGGTCTACGAGTCACGCCAAACACTGAAAGACCTGTGTAAAAATAATTTGGTTCCTAGTTAAACACATTAAAAAGAAATAGTTTTTTCCCCAAAAACGTAAGGAAACCACAAAAAAGGGAAACGTAAGCACAAAGGACCCCACACTCAAGTGTAAGAGTGACCCCATTGTGCACTTTGTGGGCAGAACATTTCGGCTTACTTGCTGTTTACTGCAGTATAACCAATTGTATTAGACTAATTTTGCTTAGCTGTAGGCTGACATCTTCTTTTACTACAAATCCCAAAATCTCCTGCAGCTGACATCAGAACAGTGGGCAACAGTGCAAGATTTAATAGCCTGCAGTGCATGTTAGGGCATTCATAATCTCTGATCAGATGTTTTCCGGGACTGCTTTTGATCAAGGGCTATGTACAGTCCTCTGTGACTGTGCAAAGCCCATGGAGGACTGCGGAACCAGGAAACAAAAGATCAGAGCTTAACACTAACGTGCACTGCAGGCTATTTAATCTTCTCACTGCAGCCTACTGCTTTGTGTTGGTTACAAATAGCAAACAAATCAGTGAACAGGAAGCAAGTGTCTGAATATGAAAAGCTGGAAAAACAAGCTATGAAAGAGGTATGAAATACTGCAGCATAACAGAGGCAGGACATAGAATTGAGTAGGTACACTGAAAAACACATTGAAAGTTAGCACTGAGTTGCAAGAGGACAGAGAGCAGCAGGAGTGGCTGCCCTAAAAAAAAGGCAGAAGGTAGAAAGCTACAACCAGAGGAGTAAACAAAATAGTAACCAAAAGCTGCAGAAGGCAAAGCCCACATAAGAAGACCCAAAACAAGTGAGAGTAAAACAGCAACTGGGGAAGAGGGGGGGAGAGCCTCTGGCAGCGGCAAAGAAAGGGAGCCTCTGAATGAGGTTGAGGAAAGCTGGTTTGTAATGCCCAGAAAGGGGGTGTAGCAGGTTGCTCCCACCTATCAAACCACAGGCTTGCCTTTTAATTCTTCGCAATGAGTAAACATAATAAAACAAACTTCTGTATTCTAACAATATAAATATGGACACTTGCATGCTAAAAAAAAGTAACAAAGCAATGTGAACAAATGTTAGTTCACTTTTTGAACTAATTTTAAAAAGTGTTTTAATTTTTCCTTAAATTTTCCGAAAAAGACAATTTTTTAATGTAACTGCAAGAAGCCAGACAGATTTCAACGTGTGTATTGTTGAGACTCGAAGCACTTTCTGAATTACTGAATGCATTATGGTGTATATATTGCTTCATGATGTACTTAGACAGGGTTATCTTGTTGTGAGAATTTCTGGGGGGCACACAATTCAACATTAATCTAAGTGGGTCAGTAAATGGCACTTTTACAGGTTTCTCCAGCTCAAAAAGCATTACTTTGATGTGAATTTGGGAGGGGCACATGAGGTTTCTTCAGCTGAAAAAGAACTACTTTGATGTGAATTTAGGAGGGGCATATGCCCCCCCAAGACTCTATGGACATGATGGCCCCGACCCAGTGTACACTGATTCCCCACAATGACCACCCAGGTGTGGCTTATTGTTTACTTGCTACCTCTGCACTCACTAGTCAAGCAGGCTTTTCAGGCACCGATTTAAATTCCTCAGAAATTACCTGAAAGAGAGCCCATTTTTCGATAACAGTGAGCCAAAGTCAAGCACAATTATAAATCAGGCATTATGGTTTATCAAAGAATGCAACTTAAAAATGAAAAGGGAAATGCCTGAGCAACCTCTTCACATATATTACTGCCTACATCTAAGGTAGTGGGGCTACCATCTTTTGTTTTGTTTTGTGAGTCTAATGAGTTTTTCTTTCTTTTCAGCAATGAAAATATGTGAAAAAAATCTATTGTAGTATGGGAAATATTACCCTTGCAATGTCCTCCATACATTACCTTGCATTTAAGCTTTTTCTGAACCTGGTGATCCACCACCTTCTCCCTCCTCAGACTGTGCTCAGCACCAGTAGCGTTATGTAGAGAAGCAGCAGCAGGCTTTTGAAATAACAGTTTCTTCTCATGGCTTCCTTCACCTGCACAACCAGTTGGAACGGGAATCGTCAAATAGAAGGATCTGTCCTTTTCATTGTTTGAACGTCCCTCCATTTTGCATCATGTGTATTTTCTTTTTGAATTTCTTTAAATCACAGTTATAATTTAAAATGTTCACCATATAATGAGAGCATAATCTTTTTCTTACAAATGAAAAAAGCCAGCTGCAGAAAATCAGCAAATTATTTTTCTAATGAACTTAATATCTACAGTGAGAGGAGAGAATTTGGAGTCCACTGTGATGACATAATGGCCAGAATTTACCTAAAAATCTGGATGCTATAAATGGGCTGTGTAAGGTTCTAGCACTATAGCAACACAAAACAAACACAATGAAATCTTCATTATAAAATGGATTGGAAAAATTCAGCAACCTGATTGGCTACTGTACAAGTGTTCTGAGCTGTGACAATATTCAGTACAAACAAATTCTAACACCTGTCCTTGGCTATGGTTATTACTCATTACGAAATGGGTAGAAAGAAAGCTGGCTCCTGATTGGCAACGAGGTACTTTCAGCTGGGCCCTTATCCCAGCACAACAGCCCAGCTGAAAGTAGCTCAACAAAAATATGTTTGAAAAATGCATCCAATTTACTAAAAAGGACCAATTTCATAATCACAATTGGGCAGTCCAAGAGGTGTGTTATGGTGGGGCTAACAACCCTTCTCAGGTGGTGGAGGCACTTTTTATATTTTTTTGTATTTATTTCAAATTCGGATTAATACCTTTGAGCCAGGGGCTCGGTGACAAAGGCTCCAAGTCAACAAGGAATACAAGACATTTACAGGTAATGAAGCATTGCAGAAAAGAAAGAACACCAACTAACAAGTAGCATTAGTGTGCACTTACTACATTAAGCAAGGTACAACAAGTGAGGATAAACATATTAATGCAGCATTAATTAAGTGTGGTACAGTGTTTAACAATCATGTTACATGCTCCCATTCTGCAGAAATGCAGTTTTAGCAGCCAAGGTGAGGCTTTGTCAAGGGGAGGTTGTAGGTGGTGGGAGGAGGTGGGCAGTTGTGGAACAGGAGGGTGGGAGTGAGAGAGGGTAGTGTTTGACGGGTGCGAGAACGGCTGTCAGAGGCCATGGGTTAACAGAGACACTGGCAGTCAGACTTGCTGGCAAGAAGAGATTGAAGCCCATTTTTAAAGTGGCCAAGTCTGGGGGAGTCGGCAAGGTCTGCAGGCAGATCATTACACCATTTAGGTCCACAGTAGGAGAGGGATCTTTGGATAAGGGTGGTTTGTTTGAAGGGAACAGATAGGACAGCCCTAGAGGCACTCCTTGTGCATTTAGATGGTTGTGCAGGCTCAAAGAGGGCTGAAGTAGCACTAGGCATGGACCCCATTAGGGACTTTTTTGCAAGGAGGCAGGCCTGGTATTGGAGACTGTGGTGGAGTGGGAGCCAGCCAGTTTCTTTGTATAGGTCACAAGAGTGAGTCATTTTGTGTACTCCCAGGACCAGGAGGCAGGCCTTGCTGAGGATGGTTTTGACCCTTTTAAGCACTGTGTCTGTGCCTGCCCTGTATATAACAAGGCCATAATTCACAGATGAGAGAACTTGAACTACACGTAACAAGTTTCAGGGCAACCGGTGTCATAAAGGTGCGGTGTCTGTACAGGATGCCAAGCTTAATGTTGATGGACTTTACCAGTTGCTCAGTGTAACCCCCCTGTAAATGGGGGTTCCCAAAAGACTTCCAGGAGCTTGCTTGAATGCTCCAAGCCTGAATGGTGTTTGGCGTTTAAGCCATTTATCAGTGAGTGTTTTAGAGCTTCTGGTACTGTCTCTTTAAGAGCTGTCTGCTTGCAGACATAATTAGTTTATATGGAGGACTGTGTGTTTCTCTGTTTGAGTACCACTCGAACTGCTGCCAATTCACTCCATTTTTGCAGTCACTAGGAGTACAAAGGGAACCTATCTGAAAGATGTAACTGTTTGCCAGAAATAATTTAGAGTAATAATGAAAATACAGTTTGTCTAACCTGCTTTCTTTGCAGTCAGAACTGTGTCTGCCTAGTTCCCCATTCTAGTTTTGAACTGCTGAACAGGACCAATCAGTGTGGGTTAACTTGGGCGAATCAGAACTTGACTCGTAATCTGAGCCAGCCACAAGAGGATTGTATGGGCAGTGACTCTGGGAGATGTAGTTTAGGCTTCGGCGCCTTTTTGGACCAACAGCAGCAGTCTATTGTGAGTGACAGCCAATCCAGTCAAGAACTGGAAGGAACTCAAAGGAAGTGCCCGGTTTTGTCTGTTGGAGTTTTCAGTTTAGCTCTGGAGTGAAGAAGGAAGAAACCCTGTGCTCCTTCAGTGCACAGTTTCAGTCAAAAAACGTGTGTAAGGCCCAGAGTTCCGGTCTGCAGCTTGTGTAACTGCTTGTAGGACTGAATTCGTCCTGTGAAAAGAATCAAAGGATCTCTGAAGAGTAGAAACCAGGCTCACCCTGTAGAAGACTGGAGAAATTGTTGAATTGCACTCGGTCTGTCAGGAACTGAATCTGCTGTGTGTTCTCCCGGGTATTGTGCAGTAATTGCGATCGGGATAGAGAAGCAGCCTGCCTGGTATAGTACTTTCTTTTATTTTACCATATAAATGTGTGAAGAGTCTCTTGGAGCTCAAGAGTAGCCCTGCTGATATTGAAGGACCCTATCTTATTTGGAGGTCGTGAGTACTAATTCAGGGTCGCTCCCTGTTGAATTGCCACATTAAATCCAAATGGAATTACTGTACTGCTGACTGTTTAATTTTCCTTTTCTCTGTGTGAAAGGGCCCCTACCAGCTGCCACGGTTTGGACTAGCCACTAGGGCTTGGGTACCCAAGGACAGTAACTGATAGGGATAGGCCTGTGCACAGAGCCATAGGTAGATGATAGAGTGATAAGCTAATTAACCTGATTTCCCCCTGTCCTTGTTATATCCCCCTAAATAAATCAGAGCTGCTTGTTTCAGCAAAGTTATACTGCCTGAGGTATTTGTCTATGTTAAAGTACTGTACTGTGATTGTTGCACTGTATCTTATTTCACAGGAGGTCCCAGTGCCGGAACCAGTCCTGGGGGTAAGTGTATACTGTGAAGGTAATTCTGATATATTGTGTGGGCCACTAGTGGGAAGAAAGGGGGGTTGCAGTGTCCCAGAGGGCTGTGGCCAAGTTAGTTTAACTATTGCAAACCCTGACCTCTGGGTGGAGGCACCCGCCATTGGATCCAGGCCCCTCAACCTGTTAGTGGCAAATCAGGCAGGGGTAGTAGCCCCTGGGATAGCGCCACCTAGGGGTTACATCAGCATGGGCAGTGAAGGTGAGGGTGTCATCAAGGTGAATCCCTAAGTACTTGAATGTGTTGACTTGGTCTAGTACTTCTCTTCACTTCACTTGGCTTCATCTTGTGCTTCAACCCACCCTATGTGGGCCATTATCTTATCACAATGCACTTCCCCCCGTCATGTCTTAGTGCTTAATTAGCATATCAACACACAGAAACACAGAATTTGACAGCAGATAAGAACTGCTTAGCTCATCCAGTCTGCCCATTCTTCCTTAACTGCACTATTATGACAGACCGTACCTGATCTACAGCTCTGTCTCCCTCCCCCTTCCTTTCCACTATGATTCTGATAATATTTTTACTCCGCTAACATTTTTCAACATGATGGTAGAGGTAAAGGGTATGCATTTTTTAGCAGTTTTTTGGCTCACATTTTAGAAAGGGGGGCACAAGGGAATTTTGAGAGAGTTAAATTTCAAGTCTCTGGGTAGTAAGTGTACTAATTTTGGAAGTGATGGTTGCGCCTACCTAAAACTTATGGCCTCTAAATTGTTAGGTGGTCTGAGGCTTCCCCATATGGGGCTTTATTACTGGGCAAGCCACGCTAATAAATATTGCAGATGGTCTATGCCTACTGAACCTCTTGACAATAACTATACCCCCCCCTTTGGTTAACCGTGGAGAAGTCTTACATTTCTAATTTAGGTCTTTCCCCCGTCTCTCTCTTGTATTGTTCCCTAAGATCGCTTCCCAGAATGCTTCGCAATTCCCCTATTGTTACCTCAATTAAAATCCACTCACAGCTTTGTTCATTTTTAAAATACTCCCACTGTAAGGACCCATCACAGCCCTTAGTGGGCAACCCAAATCTTCTGATTGATGACAGACCCATCAGGCATAACTGGATGCCACAAATAAAGAATCTCAGGGTAAAGGATCTCCTTTCAGTGGAGGGTACGATATTATCCTCTACAGATATTATGAACAAGTTTCAAATTCCACAACCTAAGATAGTTAAGGTTTTCCAACTTCGCCACTTATTGCTTCAGAAACTGACCCCTGCCCCGGGAGCTTCTTTTATTTTTGATATTTATGAGGTAGTATACCCCTTTGCTGGTAAACCTCATGCAGTCTCTGGCATCTATAGCAGTTTTCTGGGATGGCTTCTCCCCTCTAATCTGGCTCCGACTAGCTTCTGGAATCTATACTTCCCTAACATAGTGCTAGATTGGCCTTGCATTTGGAAAGCTTGCCATAAATTTGTTGTGCAAGATAGGCTAAGACTCATGCAATTCATGCTACTGCATAATATTTATTACTCTCCCCTTAAACTCACCAGATTGGGTATGATAACTTCTCCCATCTGTTATAGATGCCAGCACGACACCAGGGACCTGCTACATATCTTTTGGAGTTGTCCCAAAGTGGCGCCGCTTTGGGCCAAGATTAGAAGTGGTATGGACCCCCTGCTAGGACTTGAGGATTGTTTTACTGCTGAGATCTGTGTTTTGGGTGATGTCTCCTCCATTTTAGTACGTAACAGGAAATATCATATTTGTATGATCTCGGCTTCAGTTAAAAAAATTGTACTTAGACATTGGAAAGATTCCCTAGATACCTCCTATGGCGAGTGGCTCCAAGAACTCCTAGCCAATCTCAGGACTGAACATTCTATTGCTAGTCTCCGGAACAACGTACATAAGTTTAATCAGATCTGGGGCCCTTTATATACATTTTATTCTTTATCGGGGTAGTATAATATTCCACACCCTATACTCCAGAGCACATAGTTCCCAATGGCGTACGGGGGTAGGCGTAGGGGAGGGAGCCCTCTGGGGGGGTTAAGTTTGGGGGTGGGGGTGTAATCCAGCTGGTTTTCATGCTACTCCTAGTTTCCAAGGTACTTTGCTTTCAAACTTAATGATCTGTTGTATTCACATGGTGTAAAACTTTAATAAAGTTTGAATGGAAAAAAAAAAAGGAAGTGATGGTTGCAAAATTCAGGATGGGTATGTGGCATAAATTTTGAAAGATCTGTAGAGTGCAAATTTCAGGGGGGAGAGAAGGGTAAAAGTATTAATTTAAGGAGGGTGTAGGGAGCAAATTTTTGAAGAGGTGTTGGTTAAATTTTTAGGCTGAATGTGGAATGGGAATTTGAGAGGGGTGCACAGTTCCAAACTTCAGAAGAGAGGTCAAAGATTTTAGGAGGGTTGAGGGACACAGATTTCAGAAGGAGTAAGAGCTTACATTTTTGGAGGGTTTGGGTAAGGGATTTAATTTTGGGTGATTCAGGACACAAATTTCAGGATGGTTGAGGCTGTACATTTCAGAAGGGATGCAGGGCACATATTTAGGAATAGGCCCAAAACCAAATTTCAGGTGGTGTGCTGGTAAAAATTTCAGAAAGGGTGCAGGTGTAAATTTCTGAATTCATGTCAGCACAAATGTTATTGGGTATGGAGTAAAACATTTGAGGAGGGATACAGGATATATCTGATCTGAGGGAGGCTGCTGGCTAAAATTTGGAATGGGCACAAAAGACAGATGGGCCAAGAGCAAAAACGTCGCTATATAAAATTCTTGGTAAAGTTCTGTCACTTTGCAAACCGCTTTGCCACTATGAGTAGCGTGAATTGCAATCAATTTGCATAATGGGCAGTGGTTAAGGTAAACTTCACCAGCAAATGCAACAGTTGAAATCCTTTTCCCTACCTTCAGTCAGTCTATCTAACCCTCCTGCCATCCACCCCATATCTAAACATATATGTAATGTAACTCCCTTCTCCCATGCCCACTTAGCACCATGTACCACCTTCTCCCCTAGTACTTGCTTATGTAAAGCTGAAAGTAAAGGTGTCCAGACTTCATGCTGCATCACCACATCTAATGGCAGCCTGAATACTGAGCTCTGCACCAGACCCACAAAAAATCCCCTTACAGAAGGCTTAGCATAGCTCAAAATGGAAAAAAAAATAAATGATGAAGGGAAATAAGCATAAAGGATCGAACTTAACAGAAAAAACCTCTTGAGATGGCACCCTAGGCGAAAGGATTGAGATCTGAGGCCTCCGTCTCGGAATGGTCCCAGGCATCCACAGAAATGGGCCCAGTGGAACAGGAATCAGCAGCCACACTCCCTAAAAACAGACTCAAGCTGCACACCATATATAAGGAGCTTCTTAACTTTACAGCCGAGATGAAACAACTCTATGGAGAGCTTCGAAAAGATACAGAAATTCTTAAGCAATGGGTCGATGACTCCGAATGGCAGATAATGACTGTGGAGAACAGGGTTGATAACCTTGAAATGGCCCTCCAGCATCTGCAAAACCAACAGTTGCAAATTCAACATTGGCACAAGGGTGCTGAAAACCGTGCCGGGTGGAAAAATATTCGTGTATACGGTATCCAAGAAGGGGAAGAAGGGCAGGATATTGCTGACTTTCTTGCTACTGTGCTAAAAACTGCCCTGGAATTACCTTCAGATCTGGAAATGGAATTTGAGTGCATACATAGGGCTCTAGGCCCCAAGCCTGCAGCAGACACCCACCCACGCTCGATCATAGCGCGATTTCTGAAATACACGGTGAAAGAACAAGTTTTAACCACAGCCTGGAGGAAACAAAAAGTTTTCTATGGCCAGTCACAAATCTATCTGGACAATGATTATGCTCCCACTATCCCTAGAGCCAGTCAAGAATATCAGCCATACTTTGCACCACTAAAGGAAAAGGGATAAAATGAAATACTCCCTACCCCACTCGAATGGTTATTCACTTTCAAGATGGTCAGAAAGAGTTCAAGTCGGCAGCTGCAGTCAAACAAGAACTGCTGTCCAGAGGCATTCAAATCCCTGAGCTGCAAGCGGGTGAAAAGAGGGGCCAGAACTCCCCAAGATGGTATACGGCACAACGGAATCGAATGGAGCACAAGGCCATGCATTCGCTTTCAACAGAGGTGGCCCAAACTTTGGCAACTTTCAGACGAGGGACAACTAGCCCGAAATCCTGACTCATTTTAACACCTTCGGGTATGGGACCATGATTTAAATCCATGTGGACTGACCCGCCCCACCCCCTTTTTCAAGATATGCCTGTACCATCCTGAACATTGCTTACTCCCATCTACCGCCCTCCAGGCCTGTGCAGAGGATCATGCAGCCCCTTATTGGAAAGCGTCCATTGGTGTCCCGTGCTGCCCTGGGAGAGGCACAATTGAGCTAAGTACTTTGATACAGAAACACTGCCTTGAGCTGACTGACAACTTTATTTTATTGCCTTGAACGGCCAACTAATATCCAGCAGAATATTATATATTCAGTGTTGTAATGCTGATATTCCTTTTTGTCACATAGGGGGCAGCTTGAGAAATTCAAATACTGTAAGACCACGCATAGACTGGGTAAAAGGTATTTGAATGAATACTGGGGTGGGGGCAGTGTCCTTTACGGAAAGCCCTGATGAGTTCAATTAGAGCTGAACGGATTGGATGACTGAGGGTCTTTAGCTGTCCTGTTATGTAATAGACCTTCAGTTCCAGGGATCCTATGTATGTGGAGGGAGTATATGAGAGGCCTCTAAGATTCCTACATAAGTTTAGCCTACTCAGCCCTCCTAGTGTGCTAAACCTACCTTAATGATCCTAACAAATACAAAATTGAGGCAGAAGAATTGCTACCTCTTCAAGCTAAATATTTTAGGGTGTAGGTGCAGGGAAAGGGGACCGATGACACATTTTCTCACCTATATTTGGTTATTGATTTATCTTAGTACCCAGAAGTAATATTTTTTAGTTATCCTTATTTAAGGGGCAAGAAAGACCCCTTGGGGCCCAGTTAAAGGTTTTAGCTGGACTACCCCCAGGCGATAGGGAGTATCACTAAAGGAAAAGGAGGAATGATAGTTATCCTTCCTACCTGGGAAGTCAATTTTAATTTTATTAACCTGAGGCAAAGTGATGTAACAATAGTTAGTGGGGTGGCCCAGTTGGTAACCCCCCCAATGTATTTTTATGCCCAGATTGCTGGACCCAGTTAACAATGTTTAAAAATGTTAATATTTTAATATTTGTTCTGCACTGACAGGCTAATATATTTAGCAGCATGATGTTACAAGCTCACGTTGATTTTCAACATGCAAAGAAACAGAAATTAGGAGTTAGTAAATGGCAGACATTCTCTCCACTGAATACCCCAAGACATAGAAACTTTGTGATCATCCCCACTATAAGAGTGATCAGAGATCCAAATACCAGAAACTACCAGAAATGATGGTGCAATCCTTAACTATACATTTATGGAATCCACTCCTCAGTTAAGAGAGCCAAGTTTCAGCAGCTAATCAACAGGGAGAAACCAGAACTTATGTTGCTCCAAGAAACCCATCTCCCCATAATGAACACCTAAAGCTTCAGACTAATAGGTATCTCCTGGTGGCCGACTCATCCCATAGAATGGGACAGAGAAGGGGGGTAGCAAGTTTTGTCGCCCAGAGGTTCACAATGGGAGCCCATAACAAAAATAGAGGATCCAGAAGGACAATATGCTATCGCTGTTGGCTGTCTGTACTCCACAGAGGTTACACTGGTTTCATTATATATACCCCCTGGGGTTGGGCAGACAAGTGGCACAAAAGTTCCTAGCAGAATTGCTTTCAAACATGAGGGGCCAACTTATCATGGGGGGTGATTTAAATACTGTCCTGGACACACATTTAGATGTGTCAAGAACAATGCCTCACAGAGTAAACCCACTGCAGAAGTATCTCTGTGACACCTCCAGTGGGTGCCGACCGGATCTTCACATATGCTCTACCGTTGTTACACCATAATCAGTGGGGTAACCCCCAAAAAGGGACACAACCTGTCATGTACTTTTTACGCTCCATGTTCCATTATTGGGTCTACAGTTCCCCCTTACACCTGCCCACCAAATTAGCACTCTGTGACAGGATACCAAGCTGCAACCCTGAGTGGATCACCTCAAAGCATTGGCCACCGAGCAAGAAGAGAAGGCCCAAAGACAGTCCCATCCTCCTGTCTTTCGAAGCCCTTACAAAACTCTTATTCTTTCTGCTGATCTGTATTGGTAATGTTGAAATCAATCCAGGCCCTCCAGAGGGCATCACCTCCCCAGCAGATCTAGCCTTCATCAAAGGACTAAGCTTCCTTCATATCAATGCATGCAGCCTCCTGAAAAAGCTTTCATTGATACAAGTCTGGGTCGCCTATACCTTGCCAGACTTTCTGATAATATCCGAGACATGGCTCAAACCTGCAACAACAGATAGGGAGGTAAATCTACCCAACTACCAAATATTCAGAGCAGACCGCCTGACAAGGGGTGGTGGAGTAGCTATTTATGTAAAATCAAATATATCTGCATCTTGCCTTAGCACAACATCAATGCCCAAAGAATTCGAATGTATATCCCTTAAAATAACTCTCCCCAACACGGCAGCTTTTCAACTAGTTGGCTGCTATAGGCCCCCCTCTGCTGACCATAAGCTCTTAACCCACCTGGGAAACCTAATCAAACCGGGCCCTGAAGAAATCATTATCCTAGGTGATCTGAATCTAAACTGGCTCTCCAAGACAGCTGCACCTTTAGTATCATTTTGTGATATATAAGGGCTTACATAACTGATAAATGAACCCAACAAGAATCAATTTAAAGAATAGAAGTAGTAGCACCCTACTTGACATCATGCTGGTAAACAAACCCCACCTGTTCTCACACACTGGAGTGCTATTCAGTGACATAAGTGACCACTGTCTTATTGTAGGAATAAGATCATCCAGCAAACCAGCTAACCCAGCAAAATTCCACCTGAGAAGACCTAAATAAAAAAAATTAAAAAAATTAATATTGAGGGATATCTCCATGACCTATGCCACTCTACACGCTGGCAGGAGTTCTACCTTACGCATTCTGTGGAAAAAAGCACATCAGGTGTTAAATAGCATAATCATAGGTGCCCTCAATACTCATGCACCAATCACTAGTCTTAGAACGAAAAGCAAATCTTGCCGCTGGTTTTCAGCCGACCTTAAATCTGCACTGCTGGAGAGAGATAAGCTATGGAAACTGGCAAGGAAGACTAAGGAACAAAATGATTGGTTGCTGTTCAGGAAAGCCAGAAATAGCTGCACCAAAAAAGTAAGGGATGCTAAGGCTGCTGTCTATATGGCTGAACTTGATGCCTCTTACCACAATCCTGCTAGATTCTGGGGCACCATCAAGGGGATCTTAGGGCAGGACTCTAGCACCTGTCTGCCATCTCAAGTGCACCTTAATAAGGTTGCTATCTCCGACAAACAGGAAGTACTGGGTGCGTTCAATAATCACTTCACAATGGCTGGCCTTGCTTTTGACTCCTCTCCAGCTAATCTACTGCGGGCACAACTTAACTCCCAGTCTACTGAGGTTCAGAGGGCTGATTCTTCCTTCTCATTCAAACCAGTTTTACTGAAGCAAGTAGAGGACCTAATGCTGCAATTGGACACTAAAAAAAGTGCAGGTGCAGACTCTCTTGACCCCCCATTTTCTAAAAATTGTAGTTCATGTGCTTGCAGTTCCCTTAACACATCTTTTTAATCTATCTTTAGCCTCTGGTTCTATTCCTTCACTGTGGAAAACAGCACATGTTTTTCCCCTCCTAAAATCAGGGGACCCCATGGACCTCAACAACTACAGGCCCATATCCATTCTGCCAGTGCTTTCCAAGATGCTAGAGAAATTAGTAAGCATCCAATTAAGACACTACCTTGAAGTTAATAATCTCTTAAACCCTGCTCATGCTGGGTTTAGGACCAGGCATAGCACCATCTATGCACTGGCCAAAGTCACAAATGACTGGCAAACTGAGCTAGACAAAAAGAACAGTGTCTGTGCTGTATTCCTTGATCTAAGCAAAGCCTTCGACACAGTGGATCATGAGCTGCTACTCTCCTCACTGCACTCCATAGGCCTAGACCCACCCTCTCTTAAGTGGTTCAAATGTTACCTCATTGATAGAACGCAGCAGGTGAAAGCTGAAGGTGACTTATCCTCATCAAAACCACTCCTAAGAGGAGTTTCTTAAGGATTTATCTTGGGCCCTATCCTTTTTGCCATTTACATTGACAACATTGACTCTAATCTCACCAAAGCCAATGTTCACCTCTTTGCAGATGACACTGTTTTATATGTCAGTAACCCATCACCTTCAATGGCCTGTGAAATACTACAATCAGAGTTCTCCCTTTTGCAATACCAACTACTTGAAAAAAAACTCCTCTTAAATGCAAAGAAGACAAAAGCTATGTTCTTCTCCACTAATTACTATACTAACACCTCCTCATCAAGCAGTCTTCCCCAACTATCCACCATCCTTGGGAGAAAGCCTTGACTATGTAGACAAATTCAAATATTTAGGGTGTGGATTGATAACAGGCTTGACTACACTCAGCATATTGAAGAACTTCTGAAAAATTGCCAGAGGCTCGGCCTGTTCTTCAGAATTAAACATTTTCTAACCAGAGACTCAAGGCTGAGACTAATCCAGGCCTCATTTCTTTCACTTATCGACTATGCAGATTTCCTTTATGGTCACTGTCCTATTTCCTATTTAAGCAAATTGGATACCTTGTACCACAGAGCTCTAAGGTTTATCACAGATCTTCCATTCAACACTCATCATTGCTCTCTATGCTGCAGTTGGTTGGACATCCCTACACCTCAGAAGGAACAGAAATGCTGCACTATGGATATACAAAGCTCTGTCTAACAAACTTCCATCCTATATTTTAGATTGCTTTACACTGGCCACAGCTAGGTCATATGCCCTAAGAAGCAACAACTTCATCACGTTTAGCTACCCAAAGCCTGCACCCGGCATGGGAGATCTGCAATCAGTTACTCTCTAGCAATCATGGAATTCTCTACAGAAGACCCTAAAGTTGACCATCTTTATACCTCTAACATCCTTTAAAAGCTCTACAAAGTCTCTTCCCAGAGAAATGCACTGCTATCACAAGGCCTAGTCCAATCACATTCATAACCCCCTTCAGCCAGCAATTATTATTGACAGCTCTTCCATAGATCATCTCCTTAGTTTTCCCTCCCTCACAGCCCCCTTATTTTGTATCTCAGCCCTCTATCATACCTTTTTCTACAGCTTTGCTACCCCTGACCAAGACCTCCACATCAACTCCTGGTACTTACTTCTACCCCAATCACTCCTCCATACCTCCTACTACTAGTAGCCTTAGTCTCTATCTAAATCTCCCACCAGCCCCTCCATGTCTTTCTTCAGAGGCTGTTTATCATCATTTTAGCAGTCATCAATCATATCTGTCTGTCTGCGTTAGTTTGCCTTGGAGCATGTAATACCGGTTACCCTGTGTTGCGTGGTACTTTTACTGTATCCTACCTTGCCCTGTCAAGTTTTATCAACCCTTATCCTCCATTTGTATATATGTTTATATTACTGTATCTGTTTAAATAGAAGTGTTCTGTATATGTCTGCTATTGTATCTTCAATTTGTTCCTTGACCTATCAGGTCCATCTTGTAAATGAGCTTTGCTCAATGATGTCCGCCTGAATAAATAAAGATTTTGATTGACTGATTGATTGATTGAAGTATATTAAACAAAATCTGGTAACCCTGGGGTTTGTAGACATCTGGAGGCACATCTTTCCTATCACCCAGAGTTATATATATATATATATATATCTGCCACAACCGGAGTAGCAATAAGACTGGATTATGACTTTACCACCATAGAACACATAGATACCATACATGATATCTGGCATAGCACCACTATTCTGTCAGATAATTGCTCTTGTTTACCTGAAATTACAGCTTGGTAGGTCTCTGAGGGTCACACACTGGAGACTCAGTTTGGCTCACCTTAAAGACCCAGATTTTAAACAAGAAATATGGGATGTAATCCCTCAAATTCCATCAGAAAATCAGAGTCAGGAGGTTAGTCCCACTATCCTTTGGGACACCTTAAAAGTGGTCGTCTGAGGCCTCATAATTAAATATGCTGCACTTAAGAAAAAACAGAGAGAAAAAACTTATAATGCATTACAGGAGGAACTGGGCTTCCTTCAGAGGATATGGGACCAGGGAGACCACTCGATTAAACCCCAAATTCAACAGGTAAAACAGAAATTGCAGAAATGCATAGACCAGCAGATTGAACAACAGTTGCTCTACTTAAAACACTATTATTATGAGGGAGGGCCCAAAGGGGCACGTAGGCTGGCAAGACGGCTAAGGGAGTATAAAGCGAGGGCCTGTATTGGTAGTCTGTATGACCCTATGACACTAAACAGCTTCTTACCCGCCCACAGAAAATTAGGAATGCCTGGCCTCTGGAATTTTATAAAGACTATAAGGACTTGATCACACCCACACTGTTGTCGGTGTTTCATGCTGTGCAGGAGAAGGAGCCACCACTTCCTTTGTGGCAATACGCCACAATAGCAGTGATACCTAAGCCACAGAAAGACTTGAAATATGCAGCATCCTACAGACTTATCTCAATGCTTAACTGCAATTATAAGATCTATATGTCTATTCTTGCACACAGAATTGAACCCCTTCTCTTGACACTGATAGACCAGAACCAAGCAGGTTTTGTGAGTGGGAGGTAGGCCCATGATGCAGTCCAGTGTAATTTCTTGTTAACAGATTATGCCCGCTCATGAGAGATCCCATTGGTTACCTTGGGGTTGGATGCCGAGAAGGCATTTGACAGGGTCGCCTGGTCATTTCTCTGGGCGACCCTGTCAAACTTCGGATTCCTGAAAGAATTGATTACACAACTCCAGAACATCTATTCCTCTTCAAAAGCATAGGCCAAAATTGATGGGGCTTTGTCAGAACCATTCTCATTAGCCAGAGGTACAAGGCAGGGGAGCACCTTATCACCCCTGCTATTCATTCTCTATTTAGAACCTTTGGTGGCCTCAATTAGGCAACAAGCCCTCATAGAGGGAATTCTCCTAGGAGGCAGAGAGTATAAATTATCATTATTTGCAGACGATATACTCCTCACCCTTATTAACCCAGAGAGTTCCATTCCTGAACTATGGAAGCAGTTGGAAATCTTCGGCCAGTTGGCCGGTTACAAAATGAATGACCAGAAGACGGAAGTCTTGCTGTATAATTTTTAGCCTTCCCACAAATTAAAGTATTCTTACCCTTTTAGGTGGAATAAGATCACCATGAGATACTTAGGGGTTAAATTGTCAACCAATATAGAAGCCATAGGCATATTAAAGTTCCAGCACATAACCCAACAGCTCACAGCAGACATGTCCAGATGGTCACAGACCTCACTGAGCTTCCTAAAAAGGGTGGAAGCGGTGAAACAAAATGTTTTCTTCCCAGAATCCTATTTTATCTTTTTTTTTTTTAATTCAATATGCTTTATTCATTTTTTCCTTTCCATTATACACGTTGGGCTATAAGACACATACATTGTCATACATTAATCAAAAACATGACATATTAGCCTTGTGGTTACATCGGCTCAATAACAACTATTATCAACTACATCTATAACTTTATCTTACCCCCTTAATACCCTTCCCCCCTCATTCTACCCCATCCCCCCACTACCTCCCCCATCCCACCCATCAAGTGTGTATATGCTACCTTCAGTATGACAGCAATATTAATCTACCACTAAAGAAAAGCAGTCAAAAAAAACCATAGACCACCATGGGTTCCATGCAGTGAGTAAGGCATCAAGGGAGCCCCATCTAGACTGGTATAGATGAGAACGGTTATTCATGTACAAAATACGTTTTTCTAATTGAAGAGCTATGAGCACTTCCCTATACCATTCCAAGACTAACAACCTTGCTCTGTCTTTCCAATGTCTCATTATGATGAGTTTAGCTATGGCAGAAACCAAAGTTAGGTGTGCCTTCCTGACCCTTGGGATAACCATCGGGAAATGATATAGTAGGCATATTTCTGGAATAAAAAGGGAATCAAGCCCAAGCAGTGGATCCAACAACTGCTTGATAGATTGCCACAAGGTCTGAACCACTGAGCATTCCCACAACATGTGATATAAGGAGCCCGGGGCTTGATTACACCGAGTACAAGTAGATGAGGGAACATGACCCAATTTATGTAATTTAACTGGTGTGCAGTATAGATTTTTCATAATATTAAACTGTATCAATCGTAATCTGTCCTGCTTAACAAATGTATAAACATTCTTCCAGGCCCTTCCCCAAGACTCCACTTCGGTTGTGATTGATAGTTCTTGGGCTCAATAATAGCAGATCCCCCGGGATAGGGTAGCATCAATAGATTGCATCTCCTTGTAGACCCTAGACACTGCATGGGATTCTCTAGCTGCCTGTAGAAGCCTGTTCAATGCTTCCGTATGTGACTGGTTTATATCCCCCCCGCCCGAAGTGAGTTTTAACTGCCTCCTCAATCTGCTTGTATTTAAAAAAGTTTGCGACATCAAAACGTGAGCGGAAAGCAGTGAAGGAAATCAACTTATAATTTTCTGATAAGTCAGCAACCTTCTTGTCAATCAGAAGAGGCCAGAATGTGGGTAAGATGGGTTTGTGATCAATTTTAAAATGGGGGTTACCAACTATCAGCTGTTCCAGGGATACATGCCAATTGCACAAGAGGTAAACTTGTAATTGATGGAGAGCTCTAATCAACCATCCAATGGGAGTGTTCTTCAGCATTCTGGGGAGCTTCTTAGGACTAACATAGATCAGAGAGGAAAGAGTACCTTGATGTTGGGATATTAGGGGACTTTTCTATATCCAGCCACAGGGGAATATAAGCCTGACCTTCAATTTCCCATCCTGCCTTTGACCAGTAAACCGCTCTACTAAGATGGTGGGTACAATAATAGGTAAAAAAGGAGGGAAATGCTAATCTACCCTGTATCTTGTGCCCCGTAAGCTTATTATATGACCTCCTAATACTTTTGCCTTTCCACAAGAAGGTGCTTAACATAGTTTGGAGCTGGCAAAACCACTTTTGGGGAAGATAACACCCAAGCATCCCTAAAGGGTATAATACCCTGGGTAGAACATTCATTTTTACAATATTTATTCTTCCCCATAATGTGAGTGGAAGACTGTCCCATCTATCCATATCCGACTTAATGACTTTAACCAGGTCTGTAAGGTTAAGCTTAATCATAGTGGGAATATCTCTGGCAACCTGTATTCCAAGGTAAGTAAGGGTGTGAGGCGCTCACTCCAAGCTAGTGTTATTCACAACCATTCACGTGGTCTTATTATTCAAGGGAAAGACCTTGGTCTTGGATATGTTAAGCTTATAGTGGGAAACCACTGCAAAGGACTGAATCTCTTTCAAAAGAGCAGGGATCCCTATTACAGGGTCCTCCATATATATCAGCAGGTCATCCGCATAGGCGGACAGGGCATACCGCTGTTCTCCAATTTTAATACCTTGAATTTGTGGGGAGGAAATTAGCCTCCAAGCTAGGGGTTCCAAATAAAGATTAAACAAAAAGGGGGATAAGGGGCAACCCTGTCTGGTCCCTCTCTGGAGTCGGAGAGGGTCAGACAAGATCCCATTGCACCAGACTTGTGCTGACGGGTAGGTATACAATATCCTGACCCATTTAAAGAACTCTGCAGGGAGGCCGTATTGTTCCAACACTAGAAATAAGAAATCCCAGGAGACCATATCAAAAGCCTTCTCGGCATCCAAGGACACCAACACCTCAACTGAGTCAGAATCCCTGGATGCCGAGAGGATATGCATAATTTCCGCATATGATCAACGGATGATCTACCTGCCATAAAACCAATTTTCTCACGACCAATAAGAGTAGCTAACATGGGACTTACTCTATTGGCCAAAATTTTGGCTAAAATCTTTACATCTGTATTGATCAGGGAGATCGGCCGGTAACTACCGGGATTAAGGGGATCCTTACCTTGACTTGGGTATAAGAATAATCAATGCTTTCAGGAAGCTATGTTCCTACATACCTTCCAGATACCAAAAGTTAAACACCTCTGTTAATAGGGGGGCAATTTCTGATACACACACTTTATATAGGTTATTAGAAAGAGCATCTGGTCCAGGAGATTTATCCAGTGTTAATTGCTGGATTGCCTGTATTACTTCCTGCACTGTGACTGGGATGCCAAGTGACTTGGCATTTTGGGGAGCCACCTTGGGCAGCGCTATTGAGGCAAGGTAATTAAAAATAGTTTGGGTTTTGAGGCGATCCATCTGGTCAACTGATTACTGCCTCAGGTAATATGTCCTCAGCTCATCTACAACTTCTCCGGGTGATGTTATAATTTGGTTGCCCACTTTAATACATGAAATAAAGCGAGAGGCCTCAGTCTGCCTAAGCCTAACCGCTAACATTTTTCCTGCCTTTTCCCCTACATCCAGATACTTGATCTTGGTACGCTTCCGAGACAGCTCCACCCTCTGGTATATCAGGGCTGAGTATTGGGCCTGCAGCCTATGCAGGGCTGCCCACTCAGTATCGAGGGATCTACTATTAAGCGTGGTCTCTAACCTGCGGATGGCAGAAAGTAACTTATGCTACTGGGCTTTAAACTGCCGAGATTTAGTGGCGGCCAATCATAGGCATTCCCCTCTCAAGGCACATTTTGCAGACGCCCAGACCATATCAATTCTTGTAACCGAACCCCTATTAATAGCTATAAAATTAGAGAGAAAGTCCTTAATCTGTTGCAGGATATCAGGCTTCTGGAGTAACTGATTATTCAGCCTCCAGACAAAATCTCTTCTAGCTCCCAGTCCCAGATAAAACAGAAGTGAAACAGGCGAATGATCTGAAATAACCCTCTCATGAACAGCTGAGCTCACTACATTTGGGAGTAAGTGGGAACTTAATAAAATAAAATCAATTCAGGAGAGAGATTTGTGCGGGGGTGAATAAAACATATACTGACGTTGCATAGGGTGCAACGCCCTCCATACATCTAAAATGTCTGCACCACTCATTAGATCGTGTAGTGCCCTCTGCGAAGGAGAGAATCCCTGTCTCCAAGAGTCAGATCTATCCATATGTGTATTTGGAACCACATTCCAGTCCCCTCCAAATATAGTTGCTACTGGTGGGTTAGTGACCACTATACTTAATAGGTGTGTAAAAAACAAAGGGGATTCACAATTTGGGCCATATATAGCACCAATTAAGATTGGCCTAGCTTCAATACTGCCATGCAAGAGAATGTACCTCCCATTAGGGTCGTATATCTCTTTCCCTAATATGAAGGGAACTTTCTTATTTATTAGGATTACCGCTCCCACACTATTATTTGATCTCCCGGCACCGTAGACCTGTCCCACCCATCTTTTGGCAAATAAGTGGATATCCTCCCACTTCATGTGGGTCTCCTGAAGGCATGTGATCCCTGTCCGCAAGTGCTGTACATGTCTGAGGACCACCCACCTTTTACTCTTGTCCTGGGCACCCTTACTATTCCAATTTATTAGGTTGTACTGACTGTTCATTACATTCAATGATACCTGTCCCTGTGGGTAGATCTACTCCCTTCCCTCTCCGAGGTCCGTGGTTAATCCCTGAAACCTGTCCTTACCAAAACTGAATAGTAGCATACCAAATATACACACTTGACACCCTCCCCCCATCCCTCACAACACAACTATATACCCCTTTATTTCTATTACTATACCCCCCAGATAAAGCAAAAAACAATCCCCCTCTTTCCTTCACCCCCAGTTCCAACAAACTGCAACGCCCAACTAACTAAGGTGCGTGATGCCTTTTCAGAGAGTGATGCGCACCAAAAACCCTCCCCCCACTTCCCGCACCTTCCCCGCTTGAACAAACAGCATGCCAAACCTGCGCACATTTAAATTAACTAAATCTCCTAGAAAACCTAATAACAGTGAGTGAGATACAGTACTCTTGAATTAATAATTCGTGATCCGGTTACTTCACCATAATCCATCCTTACTGACCCTTCATAAAAAGGAGGGGCAAAAGGAGGGGCCAAAAGGACACATGAAGAAAGACAAAAGATTTTAAATCAGTCCCCAAATAATAGGTAGCGCTGATAGCAATCCCATGTCACTGCAGGATCAGCTTGCACGGTCTTCTGTGCTTTTGTGCACTATTCCTTACAGGAGAGAGAGACAAAAAGAAAAGAAAAAAAAGGGGAAAAACAGTTTCAGACAAGCCACATTTTAAATGCACTAAGTCCAAAGTCTGACTCTGAAACAGTTTCCTCTATTCAGCGCCAGATGATCACTAGCAGTGACCTCCTCTCGGTGACACAGTTCTTAGGGAGTCCCCCGATTATCCTATACTCTCCTCGAAGAAGATCCAGCAAAATATATAATTAATACCATCACTGTCCCAGATTACAGCTTGCTCTGCCATAGCAATCTCTCATCGATTGCAGCCTTGGTATACTCGATCAGTCTGTTCCCTTAAACAGGTCGGGGAATAACTCTCTAAGCTCTTTCAGTGCTTGTTCCTTGGTTTCTAAGGGAATCCACCAATCCTCATATTTGACCTGAAGCACTGCGGGGTATCGCATTCTAAAGGGCTTTCCTGATGCAATCAATTCTGAAACTATCGGGTGCATCTCTTGTCGTTTCACCCTTACCAACTGAGACAAATCTTGTGCTATCCGTAACCGGTGCCCTTCCCATAAAACTTCTCACAGATCTCTAACTTTGGTCAAAATATATTGCTTGTCAAGGAAGTTTAGCAACTGACATATCAAGGGTCGAGGAGGGGAGTTAGGAGGCAGAGGCAGCCAAAGAGCCCGGTGTGCCTGCTCTATTACATACGTGGCTCCATTCGGGGAAGGGCCTGCTGCCTTTTCAAACAGCTTCTGCATAAATAAAATTGGGTTTGAGCCTTCCTCCTTCTCAGGCACACCAATTATAAGGAGATTGTTTCTCCTACTTCTCCCCTCTAAATCTTCCAACTTATCATCCAGTTTCTTCAGTCTCCTCCCAAACTGTGTAATCGTCAGCTCACTCTTGTCTTGTTTCTTCTCCACAGATAAAAGCTTAGCTTCTGAGTCTCCCATTCTCATTGTCAGGGCTTGTACAGAGGATTTAATCCGCTGCATGTCCTCTACGATCTCTAATATTTGGTCCTGTAGCGACCGCATTACCTCCAAAAATCTTTCCTCCGAGAGAGCAGCAGTAGGCGAGGGAGCTTTACTCGTACTCAGCATCTGATGTTTAGGCTGCTTCGCGACCTTCTCTTTTTCCAGCGTTGATGGTGGCGAGTGTCTTGGCGGCGGCTTTTTCATGAAGGCCTCCATTCTGAAGCACTTCCCTGCTTCCTAAGAGTCCCCAGAAAACACTTGATGTTGGTAAGGCACACTGTTTGCGACGAAATATATAGAAAATAGCTGTATTAGCGAGCGAAGGTGCGGAGCTGCGGGAAGTTGCTGCTGCCTTTCGCCCTGTCATCACGTGACCCTCCCCATTTTATCTTTAAATGCTGCCAGTCAAACTGAGTAACAATTATTTTGGGATTGGGACAAGATGATATATAGGTTTCTCTGGAATGGGAAAACCCCCAGAATTAGCTATAGCATACTCCAGCTCTCTGGGAACTGAGGTGGCTTGAATCTGCCAAACTTCTGTGACTACTTCAGGGCAGCTCAAATCTGCATTTTGCTGGGTTGACTGAATCCGCATTGCACCATTTATTGGAAAGAAATAGAAACTATTCTAAATAGGATAGAAGACTTAACAAGCTATTTATTTTGGAACCCCCACATTGCAGCCAGCTTACAAAATTTTCTCTATACACCAGGGTACCTTTTCAAGTCTGGCTTGAGGTACCGGGAAGTTACCTGACCCAGCAAGAGAAGCTCTATCTGCAGGCTATAGCCTGGGACCAAGCTTTTATCCCGCATCGCACGGGGACAGAGCAAAACAGTGGCCACAACAAGGGTTGAAATATTTCCATCAGGTGATGGGACCTACAGGTATGTTACCATTTGTTAGTATTCAGTCCATGTTTTCCCTTCATCAGAGAGATTTCTATAGCTATATGCAACTGAGGTCATACCTAGCCCCTCAGGAAAATAAATCAGCAGATTTGGCAGAAGCACCCCCAACCTTTCTAAATCTGATTTGTACTACTTTAAGTGGTGCCTCCATGGAGCATTGTCTCATGGGGTATGCGGAGCTTTGAGGGAATGCCCAGGAGACTCCATGGAGACTGCCAGGTTGCAGTGGGCCAGGGAGTTACAAACTCAAATCTCAGAGGCCCAATGGGAGGGAGCAGCTCTACCTGGGGGTAGTCATATCAGATGACTTAAAGGTGGGCAAGCAATGTGAGAGGGTAGTAAGGAGGGCTGGGGGGATACTGGGATGCATAGGGAGAGGCATCACCAGTAGAAAACACGAAGTTGTTATCCTTCTGTACAAACAGCTGGTGAGACCCCATCTGGAGTACTGCGTGCAGTTCTGGAGACCCAATCTCTGCAAGGACATAGGATGGAAGCTGTCCAGAGGAGGGCAACTAAAATGGTGCAGGGTCTGCACTGGAAGATAAATGAAGAGACTGAAGGAGCTTAATATGTATAGCCTCGAGGAAAGGAGGGAGAGGGGGGACATGATAGAAACGTTCAAGTACCTCAAGGGAATCAACAGTCCAAGAGGGTAGCATCTTTCAAAAAAGGGGTGCAAGAACAAGGGGGCACAATTTGAAGATGGAGGGAGGGGGTGGCTCAGAGGTAATGTAAGGAAGTATTTTTTCACAGAGAGGGTTGTGGATGGATGGAACAGCCTTCCGGAGGAGGTTGTGGAGTCAAAAACAATGGTTGAATTTAAGCATGAATGGGACAGTCATAAGGCAATTCTAGGGGTTGGGGGTAGAAAGAAGTAGGCTGCTGGTTAACTAGGACCTGCAGCTTATCCATTAGGTAGGGAAATGGGCAAACAGGGTAGGCCAAGCGGTCCTTATCTGCCATCAAATTCTATGTTTCTGTGTTACCCCATAGCAAAGTAATACAGGCTCCCTATTGGAGGGAATTCGAGTGGAAACTTAAGACTCGGGTTCTTTCACACTCCCAGTGTGATTTCCAAGTTCAAGGGGGACCCAACAGGGGTATGCTGGAGAGGATGTGGTGCCTTACAAGCTTGTCACACACATATAATGTGGGCGTGCCCATTATTGGAGCAGTACTGGAGAGAGGTAATTACTGAATTAACCTCAATATACAATAAGAAGGACTTACATACCCCTATGTTCCTCATGACCTTCACTATGCCAGAGGGTCTCAGGGTAGACAAATCAGTTTATAAACAAATTACAATCCTGCTCCTAGCAGCCCATAAAACAATTACCAGGCGATGGGGTACTATAAAGATTCCAACCAAAATCGCATGGGTTAAAACGATTAGGGAAATATATACACTGGAGAGAATGTCTGCGGCACTCCTAGATAGAAAAGAAGCATTTGAAATTAAATGGAGAAAATGGTTACTACACCAACTAAAACACTATGAAGTGTTTGTGCCCTAAAGTGAGTGTTAAGACGTTTATGTCTGATGGCTGATTAAATAGTTTGGGCCAATAATTCTAAACAATGACTGTGTTTACAGCCTGGAATGGATGTCCATTGTTCACAAAGGATGACTGGGATTGTTTACTACTTGCTGGATAAACTCTAATAAGCATTTTTCTTTTGAAGATAATTGTATGAAAGGTCTAAATGCTTCTATTATGATCACTTGTAACTCAGTATTTTTAAAAATGAAAATAAAGAATAAATTAAAAGAAAAAGAAAGTAAAGATGTCCAAAATGACTCCCCCCCCCCCCCTTTGTGGCACCCGGTTTTGTAGCTTATGTTACATGCACACACCTGCAGAGTGTAGGGTACTCGAACACAATGAAAAAAATGGCATAAAAGACTATGTAAACTCCTCACATGAAGGGGAGGGGCCAGAAATGTGCATGTCCCCAACCAATTGGTAACATCTGGGCAGGAGAGAGACTGGGGTTGCAATGCCTGCCAAGTGGCAAAGGAATATGGAAGCATGATCAAGTGCCCTTGCAGTATACTAGGAGGAGATTCGGTGGCACAAGGAAAGTGCAGCTGAGGTCTGTGGCAGTAAGAATCTAAGAGAACCTGTGCCTTTAAAAGACAAGATCTGCACAACCTGGAAGCAGTGCCCAAGTAATGAGCAGTGGTGACTAGAATGCGTGGCAGCAATTCTCAGTAGTGGCAGTAATCCAGCAGCAGTCACAGGTGTTCGTTGATGTAGGACAGTCCCAGGGGCTTGCCACTGCATGGTGGGAAACTGCACTTATACAGTTAGAAGAGGAGAGGAGAGCTAGCATGGAAGTTGGAGTGTCTAGGAGGATGAGACTACACCTAGGAAAGAAAGGAAAAAAAACGTAAGTGTTTAAATTTAAATTGCAGGTAGTGTTTTGCCCCAGACCTCTGTGCTAAAGACATTTTTTTTTAATTTGGGCCCAAAATTCTGTAGCCCTAGGAAGTGCCACAGCATGACATGGATTTTATTGTGTGTGACCTGAACTGTGTTTAAAGAAATTAAATCCTCCATAGCCAATATTCCTAAGGGGATCTCAGAAGAGAAAAACACTGCATTTAGAAGCTGTACATCTTGTCAACATGCAGCAGTCTAACACAAGAAAGGGGCAGGTCACCTACCCTTGCACCTTGCATTGTTAAATCTGTGGATTATTTGGCCTGGATAAAGTGAAAGTTTTGCTTGTGGGGACTGCTTGGGAGAGTGGGAGAAGGCTGCTTTGGGGGGACATGGCCAAGACACAGATCCCTGATGCATCCCTCTTCCCAGAGAGAACTTAATCCCAGATATGCAGAGCTCTGTAGCATGACAGGAGGCCTGTGCTGGGGCCAGGAATGACAGCAAATCCCAGGGGAAGGTACAGACGCCTGAAGAATTGCTGGTTACTGGACACAGTAAGGAGTCAGGCATAAAGACTGTCCCCCCAATGTTCCATCAATGAAGGGACTTTAAAGTATGGATTGGAAGCCAGCCCAGGAGCATAGCAGTAGTGCTACCACTTGCTCCACTGGCAGCAGGGGTTCAGAAATGGACATGAGTCATTTGGGGTCCACTGTGAAAAAATGGGGGTGGGGGGGCCCTTTGAAAAATTCAAAATGACTTTCAATCACTTTTATTTCTTCCCCTACATTTCACCCATAAAATGGGCTTGTTCACGGGGTATATATTTGTTCTCAAAGTCTTGTTTCTTTATGTTTTCTGTGAAAAATAATAAAAGCATTTTAAGTTTCTAGCTAACGATGCTTACAAGGTAATTTCATGAATAAAGCTGCTCCCCATACCTGAGCAGCTATGCTGGCTGTTTCAACAGCTTTTAAAGTAACCTTAAATTATTTCGTGCTATCAGCATTTCTTTTTTGAAAAATCTGTTAGATATACATCAATTGGTTAAGAGAACAATGTGGCAATCACTTATGTTTACACAGTAAAAATACTTGTGCTCTTTTTTAACCGGAGAACTCTCCTACCTTACCTCAATAGAGCTGTTTGGCAAATTCAATTGTTTTTGTAAAAGCATAACAAATAGAATCATTTGAATGAGTCTCCAAACAGTGTTTACATCTACTAATGAACTGTGCAATAGAACGGTTGGTAAGTACCTTTTACATGGTATTTGAACTAAGTCCAAGACAGCTTTCTAGCTTACAAGAATATCTCACTGCGCCATACAAAATGGCTACAAAGCCTTGTTGCAGTTCAAGGAGTGCTCCAATGTACCTCTTGTGTCCGTTTCACTGAATTCCCGTGAGAGGACGTCACAGCGTGATGACGTCACGATCGCGCTACCGCACATGCATGGATTGACTGACGATGCAGTCCATGGCTGGCTCCAGCTAGGAACCAGGGAACAAACAGCAAAATGGGCATTATTCGATTGCCACAGTGTTCCTATCACAATTCTCAAAGTATTCAAATATATACTGTGTTTACAAGTGCTGAAAATCAAAAAACAATAAAAATAAAGTGAGGAGATCGAAGGAAAAACTTCACTGACTACCAACTATAATGTGGGAAGCAGGGGCGTAGTTTGTTATTTTTACAGGGGGGGGCAAAGTAACAAAAAAGTCCTGATTTTCACTATCACAACAGTGAAGAGGGCAAGTGTCTTGCGTAATGCAAACAAATCAACCAGCATCAAATAATGCCCAAAAATCATTTAAGACTACAGCTGAATAACTCCTGGGAGGGACCAGCCCAGGCCAAGTCAGAGCACTTCCCCATCCCACCAGTTTTACTGCAGCCTGCTCTCAGCCCAACTCCTCCTGAGACCAGAGTCGAAAAACTGACCGAGATCTGTTTTGTATTCAGTTTTTTGTTCTTCTGCCTTGGGAGTGAGGATTTACTTGTAAAGTTGAAAATACGTAAGCAACTTAACTTCCTTCTCAAGAGGACAGGACCTCCCCTCAGCTTCAATTCAAATCAGTCTTGACCTAATTTTGCCCCCATCTGAACCTCCAGGTGGATAGAAACATAGAATTTGATGGCAGATAAGGACCGCTTGGCCCACCCAGTCTGCCCATTTCCCTACCTAATGGATAAGCTGCAGATCCTAGTTAACCAGCAGCCTACTTCTTCCTGCCCCCACCCCCTAGAATTGCCTTATGACTGTCCCATGCATGCTTGAATTCCACCACTGTTTTTGACTCCACAACCTCCTCCGGAAGGCCGTTCTATGCATCCACAACCCTCTCTGTGAAAAATTTACTTCCTTAAATTACCGCTGAGCCGCCTCCCATCTTCAAATTGTGCCCCTGTTCTTGCACACCTCTTTTGAAAGATGCTACCCTCTTGGACTTTGTTGATTCCCTTGGAGGTACTTGAAAGTTTCTATCATGTCCCCTCTCCCTCCTTTCCCTCGAGGCTATACATATTAAGCTCCTTAAGTCTCTCTTCATATGTCTTCCAGTGCAGACCCTGCACCATTTAGTTGCCCTCCTCTGGACAGCTTCCATCCTGTCTATGACTTTCATGGAGATTGGGTCTCCAGAACTGCACACAGTACTCCAGATGGGGTCTGACCAGCTGTCTGTACAGAGGATAATAACTTCCTGTTTTCTACTGGTGATGCCTCTCCCTATGCATCCCAGTATCCCCCCAGCCCTCCTTGCTGCCCTCTAACATTGCTTGCCCACCTTTAGGTCATCTGATATGACTACCCCAGGTCCCTTTCCATTTTTGTTGTTGTTAGTATCTCACCCCCCATTGTGTACTCTTCCCTTGGGTTTTTGTTTCCCAGGTGCATTACCTTGCACTTCTTAGCATTGAATCTAAGGAGCCATACATTTGACCATTCCTCTAACCTTGCCAAGTCCCTTCTCATCCTTTCCACCCCACCTTGTGCATCAACTCTGTTGCAGATCTTTGTGTCATCTGCAAAGAGACATACTTTTCCTTCCAATCCCTCTGCAATGTCGCTTATAAAGACATCGAAGAGGACCGGTCCTAATACTGAACCCTGCGGTACCCCATTAGTAACCCCCCTTTCTTCAGAGTGGACTCCATTTACTATTACTCTCTGTGTCCTATTCTCCAGCCAATTCTTTACCCAGGCTGTCATCTTGGGACCCACTCCCAGGCTGGCTAACTTGTACATTAATCTTTTGTGTGGGACTGTGTCAAATGCCTTGCTAAAGTCTAGGTAGGCCATGTCCACAGCCCCTCCCTGATCTACTACTTTGGTCACCCAGTCAAAGAAATCTATCAGATTCTGTCTGGCATGA
Source organism: Neoceratodus forsteri (assembly GCA_016271365.2). Taxonomy (NCBI): domain Eukaryota; kingdom Metazoa; phylum Chordata; order Ceratodontiformes; family Ceratodontidae; genus Neoceratodus; species Neoceratodus forsteri. The sequence goes on from CM057452.1 coordinate 391,381,673, forward strand.
CCTTCCGCTGTGAATCCATGCTGCCTTGGGTCCTGTGCCCTCTGGCCTCTAGATACTGACAATCTTTCCTTCAGAAGTGATTCCATCATTTTCCTACCACTGAGGCTAAATTAACAGGTCTGTAGTTTCCTGCTTCTGCCTTGCTCCCACTTTTGTGAAGGGAATCACATCTGCCCTCCTCCAGTCCTCGGGTACCACCCCATCCTCCCATGATTTGTTAAAGAGGGTAGTCAGTGGTGTCACTAGTTCTACCCTTAGTTCTTTTAGAATTCTGGGATGAATCCCATCAGGCCCCATTGCTTTGATCACCTTCAGTTTTAAGAGTTCTTTCAGAACCCTTTCTTCTGTAAATGGGATGGTATCAATTTCTGTATCCAGAGTGTTTCTACTGTTTGTTTTAGGCACCTCCCCCTCTTCCTTTGTAAATACTGAGCAAAAATATTTGTTTAGTATGTCTGCCTTTCTCAGTCACCCTCTGCCCACCCTCCCTCCCTTTATTAAGCCTTATTATCCCTCCCTTGGTCTTCCTTTGCTCCCTGATGTACCTATAAAGGTTTTATCCCCTTCTTAACCAAGTTGGCTATCTTTTCCTCGGTTTGGGCCTTTGCTGTTCTGACTGCCTTCCAGCTTCCTTTTGCTTTAACTGATACAGTTCTCTGTCCTGCTCCTTCTGTGATTCCTTGTACTTCCTGAATGCTTTCTTTTTCTCTTGAACCTTCACTGCCACTTCCTTTGAGAACCATAGTGGTTTCTTACATCATTTTGTTTTGTTTATTTGCTTCACACAAAGGCTTGTTACCTCTGTGATGGCAGTTTTTATTATTCCCCATTGCTCTTCCACCCCTCCTTACTGCCCATTTGCTAGTGCATTCCTTAGGCACTCACCCATTTTAGCAAAGTCAGCCCTCCTAAAGTCCAGTACTTTTGCCTTTGTATGACTTGACTCTATTGCTGTGTTTATTGTGAACCATACTGTTCGATGGTCGCTAGTTCCCAGATGGCTACCCACTTCTACATCTGTGATCCACTCTTCATCTCCATTTGAGAGAACTAGGTCTAAGATTGCTCCCTCTCGAGTGGGCTCCAATACTAGTTGTCTAAGGCATGCCCCCTGTAGGGCATCTAGAATAACCCCACTCTTCGAAGTGGCTGCTGCAACTGCACTCCAGTTAACATCTGGCATATTCAGATCACCCATCAGCAATATCTCCCCTTTTTCTGCCATTCTAAGTACACTTTCTATCATTTCCTTGTACATTTCCTCCCCCTGAGAAGGGAGTCAGTATACAACCCCTGTGCGGATTGTGGTTCCATTGCCGGTCTCCAAATTTACCCACAGTGCTTCTTCTCCTCCCATTTTCCCTTTTGTTCTATTGCTTTGATTCCTTCCCTTATGTAAAGAGCTACTCCTCCTCCTCTTTTACCCTCCCTGTCCCTCCTGTAGATAGTGTGTCCTGGTATGTTTACATCCCAGTCATGGTTTTGTGTGTACCATGTTTCTGTGACTGCCATGATATCCAGATGTTCCTCCTCCATCAAGGCCACTAATTCAGGAAGTTTGTTACTCAGACTACGGGCATTGGTACTCATTGCTCTCCATGTTTTGATGGCTTTACCTTCTGTTGCAGCATCCCCCACTGACCTTTCTACCTCGGTCTTTTTCTCATTTAGTACCCTGTTTTGTAGGGAGAGGCTGGGATTTTCCTGCTGCTTATCAGTGCCTCTCCCCTTGACTAGTTTAAAAGCTTGCCAATGAAGCATTTAAACCCATTGCTCAAAAGACTTGTTCCCTTCCTGGACGGATGCAGACCATCCTGCCAGTATAGGCTGGTGTCCCTCCAGGTGGAACCCCAGTCCCCAATGAAGCCAAACCCCTGTTCTCCACACCATTTTTTCAACCATTCATTAAACTGCATGATGCAAAGTACCCTCGCCTCACTCACGCCATTGACAGGCAGCACCTCTGAGAAGGATACTGTGTGTGCTACTTGTCTTAGGCCCCTCCCCAATTCTACAAAGTCCTTCTGCACTGCTCTAATCTCATGTTGAGCCAAGTCATTTGTCCCTAGGTGGACAATGACATCCAGCTCAGACTCCTGTACAGCTGTTCTCGTGATCCTGAGGATGCGCTTCCTCTCCCTCCAAGCCATGGCACCAGGCAGGCACCTTACTTCAGTTTTCCCTGCTCCCCCCAGTTCTATCCCCCTAATAATTGAGTCCCCCACCAGGAGCTGCTTCCTTTCCTTGTGGTGTCCTCTGCCTCCTTCCTGTGGGCCTCCCTTGTGACAGTTGTCCTCAGCCTCCTTAGTCTCCTCTCATGGTGCATCCATAGGGGAGCTATGCCCCCCAGAATGGTGTATGGATTGTGGAGTGGAACAACTGACTGGGTGTGCCTCTGTTCCACCATCCTCACCCTCCCTGAGCCCACCCTGGTCCAACTGCTGTGCTTTCTTCGCAACCTCTGAGGTAGTGGTGGTGGCTCTGGTGCACCCTGGATGGGGGAGGTTCCCTTCCTACTGTCCAGTGTGGCCTGGGGGAAGGTTCCCTTACTACTGTCCAGTGTGGCCTGAAGACGGGCAACTTCCTCCCTCAGGGCAGAGAGTTTTCTGCAAATAGGGCAGCATCTCAGCCTCCATAAAGACTCCCGGAAGACTGCTGTCCCACAGCCATTACATTCCACTACTCCCCACATGTTTATCTACTTTTTTGTGTGTGTGTCTGTGTGTGTGTGATTGGTTTGTTATATAGAAATATATATATTATACAATGTGTATGCTTATATTGTCAGTGCAGTGTGCTAGAGAGGATATGACAGTGATATGCACCTTGCACTCTTGAGGAAATGATGTCAGAACTCCAGGCATAAAGGAACTATTTCCAGGGTGGGTGGGTGAGGGGTGGAAGGGTTGGACCTAAACTGTGCCCTCACAAAACAATCAGCTAAGAGCTCTGACCCACCACCACGATGAGTGCTTTCCTGTCAGCAAGATACCCTACACAACAATTTGACAGAGAAAATACCCTGTTAATCAAACAGAGAAAAATCCACACATCCAAGTCAGACACAGGTAAAACCTCCCCAGCCCCAAAACAGCCTGGTGGTCTGTGCTCTGAAAGCAGTCAGCCCCAAAATAAGTTAGCTGTACTTTAAACTCTTCCTGCACTGAAAATCTTAAGAATTGTAACAAAGACTGTCTTTTCCTGATAATTCTAAGTTCCTTATTTCACCTTTCAGTTAGAAGTAGCCTCCACCTGCAGAATACCTGCTACAAACCAAAGACAATTGTAAGGTTCACCTCCCTCTGTTGCGAGCACAACTCGCTTTCTTGCAAATCCTATGTTCAGTATTGCAGCTTCCAGCCAGAGGTAGTTTGACTTGAAAAATATTAGCTGTTCTGATGAGTTTGCTATAAAACACTTGCTTATAATACTATTGTTCTCGGGTCTGTTACCAAAGCTATTGGCTGATAAGTAGCTATGATGTAAGCACTTCCTGCTAAAGTCTGGAATTTCCTTTTAAGGCACACACAGATAAACACAAAAAACAGTTTCCACCCCCTAGGGCTCTTGTCTGGGTCAAATACACAACCTCTACCTGCACTTATTTCAGGATTTATGACAAATTCTTAGCCCAAGGTTTAAACTCTTCCTGCACTGAAAATCTTAAGAATTGTAACAAAGACTGTCTTTTCCTGATAATTCTAAGTTCCTTATTTCACCTTTCAGTTAGAAGTAGCCTCCACCTGCAGAATATCTGCTACAAACCAAAGACAATTGTAAGGTTCACCTCCCTCTGTTGTGAGCACAACTCGCTTTCTTGCAAATCCTATGTTCAGTATTGCAGCTTCCAGCCAGAAGTAGTTTGACTTGAAAAATATTAGCTCACTAGTCTCTCACCCCACTTTGCTGCTTACATAACCCTTCCAAGTCCAGCCCTTATAGTAGACCCTGGACTTCTTGAAATGTCTGCTTGAGCTAGCCCTCCCACCCTTGAGGAGTGCAAAAAGCATGTTTCAAGGAAGTGCAGCAAATGGCTGTGCCACCTCAGTATACCTATAAACATGGATGGTATGGGAAACATCCCAGCATGTGCATCCTCACAGCATGAACCCTTATTTACAAAGATTACATAAAAAAATGTGATTATACAATGACAAGAATGAATGCTGGCCTCTGATTGGTCAGTCTTGGGCTAGACCCATGATGTTATCCCAGTACATCCGATTCATCACAGGTCTAGTCTCAGCCTCTCCGTTAACCTCTTGATGATTGTTAGCATTAGTGTGATTTTTTGTATCTTCTCTTAAAAATATTTTTCCACACCAAATAAAACATCTTTAAAATTATTTTTTTTAATTTTGTATAACAACACGCCATTGTATAATAGCAATAATGCCCTCCAGGGTGTGTGTCATGGTAGGATAACGTCATGCCTTATGTATTGGATGCACTCGTGCCCAACCACTTGAGACGTGACGTTATCCCAGCATGACACATGCCCTGTTGGGCATTATTGCTTACTTGCACCCAGTGTTAACACTTTTCTTTGTTATAACCAAGTTAATTCATTAGTTTCCCATCCCATTCCATCCCATATTATTCAATGTCACATGCCTGAATCTGGTTAGGTAAGGTAAGCGAAGAGGATAATGCTCTCCTCAGGCAAGCAAGCACTGCATACATAAGCATGGGACTTGCTGATATCCCTCAGGCGGTGCTCTTAACAAGCATGCTGATGTACCTGGGACAGTGCAACAGAACAATGTAAATCCCCTAATTGTTCAAGATGATCATGGGCATGGTGTGGTCACACCACAACCCCTACCACTCTTCTCCCCATGGGCTCTCAAGGAATATGCATCTCTGTCCATGCCCAGAGTTACACAACCCCATCCAAGCAAACACGGACTGCCCTGGCACAAAAGTGGTCGCATCACATAACCTAAGAGAACAGATGCCACAGGAAGTTTGCTGGAACAACAACTCCAGATACCTGTGCACAGCCTCGCAGGACGCACCCTGAAAGGTAAGTACTTGGTTGGTGGGTTTTATTAGCATCACCTATGACAGTGTGTGGTGGACCGGTTGTGGTAGCCCAGGTTGCCACAGATGTCCCCCCACAGACTACTTCAAAATCGCCTCATCTGACAGATTTGAAGGGCACAAATGAAACATGGTTGCTTCAGTTTAATGAGGTTTAATACAGTTTTTTTGTCCAAGCGTGTGTCTCTTTTCTTCTACACACAGACACAGACAGACACACACACCACCAAAAAATTAACTTTTTTTATACCATGTTTACATTCGGGATAGAGACAGGGCAAAGCAGGTCCAGGCAGTACAACACAGTAAATGAAACAATGCATTTTACAATGCCCAACAAACCACCAAGAGAGCACAAAACAACGGACCTTCCCCCTGCTCTGGAGGGGGGAATGGCTAGGTCACAGGTCAGGGTGCTAAATGAGGAGGAGAGACCACAGAACATCTTGTCGAACCACACAGTAAGGTGAAACTACACAAACATGCACAATTTTCATACTGTAGGATTTCATACTTTCCAACAGTTCCTAATTTTGACACAGAAACTTATCTTTAGTGCTCAGAAGCCCCTTGGACGAGGGAGGTAAGCATGGCATGGACCCAGCAGACTGGCATACATGTTGAAAAAAATATTTCTGTGCCAGTATGTCCATCCACCCCTCCCTTCTCCATCACCAGTGGCCAGAACCATTTCTTTTCAGCATGTGTACCAGTCCACCCTGGTCAGCACAGCAGCACAAAGCTGGCAGGGCAGCAGAAGGCACAGCAAGCAACAGTGAATTAAATGTCCATGCAAAAAGCTACAGCCCACTCTCCCCATCCCAGACCTGCAAGGCCACTATCTCCACCCAGACTGGCCAGCTCAGCTACTCTCTGCACCCTGATGGACTTGCACAGCCACTCTCCACACTCTGTGTCCACCCCACCAGCACAGCCACTCTCGCTACCCCACCCAACCAACACCATTTCCAGCTCCATTTTATCTGGTATCCTCTCCAGGCATCCAGATCTGTGCCTCCCCATCACAGGCACACAAAAATAAATAAAACCACATTTTATACTGCATTTTGTTTACGTTTCTTTCTTTGTCTGGAAAGAGAGATGTTGAGCTACCAGTCAGCACAGTTTGCTTGGTATACAATTACAACCCCGCCCCACCGACACAATACCAGTGCCTACACCCACCCACACAACAGTGCCCCCACCACACCCACACAATGTCTGTATCCCCAACCCCACCAACATAAATGACCAGTATCCACAACACCACACATACACACATATGACCAGCAGTGTCCCCAACCCCCAACACACACACGATCAGCAGTGTCCCCTACCCCACACACATATAATCAGCAGTGTCCCCAACCACACACACGCACAACCAGCAGTGTCCGCAACCCCACCCACACACACGGCCAGTGTTCCAACCCCCAAAAAAATCATGGCCAGTCAGTAGTTGCTATAACAATAGCCAGGTAGTAGTATAATCATTTCTTTAGGGTGCATGTTTTAGTGCAAGATTTGTTTTGCTAGTCTTTTAACACTGTACGGGGGAGAACACAAAAAGCTACCCCTTTGGTTGTGTTTGCCAGGCAACGAAGACAGAGACAGCAAGGCCGAGGAATCTGTCTGTTTCACCCCTCCACAGTGGATGATCGGAGAAATCAAAAAAAGTGAAAGATTACTTTTACAGCCAGGTAAAGGATGAGGGGGAAATAATGTTTCAACATTTACTAATGTTCATATGCTAGCTGCAGGCACAGGTCAGTGAGATACATCCCTTGACAGGTAAAGGATGAGGTGGAAATTATGTTTTAACATTTACTTCTGTTTATATGCTAACACCCAGTCAGCAAGCACAGAATGTCCCCCCTCCTAACCAACATGGACAGTTCACCAGAAACCCAGTCAGCAAACATGAACAGTCCCCCTTCACTCCACCTACAAGGACAGTCCCCCAGACACCCGAACAGTCCCCCCCCACCAGACACCGGGCCAGCGAGCGAGAATGCCCCACGTCCCAACTGACAAGGACAGTCCCACCAGACACCCAGGCAGCCAGCAAACATGGACGGTCCACCCATATCCCACCAAGGACAGTCCTCACCCCCAACACACAGCTGGCAAACACAGAATTTCCCCGCCCCACCAACATGAACAATCCCCCAAACACCTGGCTAGCAAACATGGAGAGTTCCCTCCCAACAACATTGATAGTCCATCCTAGACACCTGATCAGCAATCACCGACATTCACCCCCATAAGCCAACATGGAAATATACCCCCAGACACCAGACCAGCAAATAGTCCCCTCCACAAGACACCCAGTAGGCAAACATGGAAAACCCCTTTTCTACCATCATGGACAGTCCCCAGACAAATGTGCCAGCCAAGTCCACCAAACAATGGCTAGTGTCACCACCCCACCATCACAACCAGTATCCCCACATCACCATGGCCTGTGTCTCCACCCCACCAGACCCCAGAATAGAAAACAGACCATCCCCCCAGCCCCACCAAACACTGACAGCCCTCCCAGTCCCAAACACTAACCACCCCAGCCCCAAACACTGATCGTCCCCCCCAGCCCCAAACGCAGGCCCTCCCCCAGCACCAAACACTGACCATCCTCTCAGTGAGTCAGCCCCAAAACACACAGACTGTCTCCCCCGACCCCAACCCCACAAAACAGACCATCCCCCAGCCCCACCAAACACAGACCATCCAGTGAGTTTCCCCAACAAACCCCACCACACCAGCAGAACAGTAACTGAGTGTCCCCACCCCACCAACATGACCAGTATCCACACCATACCAAACAAATAGGCCCCCCACCCACGCCACCAACATGGACAGCCTCAACAGCCAGCAAATCCCTCCCACCCAAAGAAACACAAGCTGACAGCAAACCTTCCACCCACCCCCAGACACATGGCCATGGCCAAGACACCCACCCCCAAAAGACACATTTCTGGAATGTGAATGGTATTAATTTCCAACAACCAGCTTGCAGCACAGTTACTCACCAAATCAGTAAGGGCACAGACAGGGCAGCATGCAGCAGGGCACAGCAAGGCCAAGAAGACAGGTCAGGTAGCCGAGTCTCTCCCAACAGTCCCATTCCTCTCCCGATTAATCCCCCGACGAGACAGTAACTCATTGTTTCTGACACCAGATGAATGTGTCACATTATGGGTCTGCTATAACTTGCATGACCGCCGGCTTCTTCACTGTTCTGGGCCTGGCTGTTCACTGACCTGAATAATCCCTCTCGGTGGACCGTGGAACTGATGGGCAATGGGCGTGTTGTGGGACTCGCCGACAACACGGTAAATCTTTTCCTGGCCTGCTGGACACAGGTGCTGGGTGTGCAGGCAAGCCTGGTTGTGCCTCAGACTCACTGTAATTGTACTACTCGCGCCTCCACCTGGTCTGTCCAGTGGTAGAGGCCTTGTGGCTGCAGGCCTCCTAGGCTCTCAGGGATGGGAGGCTCAGGTGGCAGCGGGACAGCCCAGAGCACAGCTGGCTGTACTGAGAAACAAAGAGTAGGTAGTCAGAGTGAGGTATATTTAAACTGGGCTTTTCATGACAGGAGGAGGGTGGGAACACTAGACTGACTGAGACACTGGTGACACCTGACAGACAACCAACGACTGCTGCTTGACATCCTCGAATAGCTATCTCTCCTCAGCTCTATGCTATATGGATGCTGCTGCTGCTCCTTCATGGAAGGCACACAGACAACTAAATGGCGCCACTAATGGAGTACTGCTCACTCGATGGCGCCAGCTTGCAGCACTCTCTGATTGGCTGTAACATGCAAGCTACTATGGTTGCAGGCTTGCAGCCAATCGGAAAAGGGGATAGTTTTTGTTTAAGAGACATGGCACATTGCTGCCACCCCCCCTTCCCCAGAGAGGTGCAGGCAGTCCGGGCATAGTCCTGAGCCCATTCCATATTAAAAAAAAAAAAAATGATAAGTGGAGAATGGTGGCTGGGCTCCTAAAAAAGTCCTGGTCTAATTTCTCAGGGGGGGGCAGCTTGCCCCTCTCCCCCCCCCCACAATCTACGCCTATGATGGGAAGGTTATTGGAGAAACAATAGATAACCAGGACATGAGTGGATACTTCATTGCCATGGTTTTACAGTACATCGGAGGGTGGATTTGCAAATGTAATATAGTCAAAATGTTATGGACAGATTTGATGAACATCTATGTTATAAATTCGATTTACCAAATAAGAATAATCACTCTATTAAACCCACATACTTCTACTGTCCATAAGAATTATCTCATATATGTGATCAAAATAGCAATTCCATTCACAATATACAAGTTTCCAAATAGTATGATTTATTCTAAAGAAAAGGTGAGATTAGTGTGAACATGTGTACAGCCATTTTTATATGCATTCTTAATACACAACACAGGGCGGTCAGAAGGCCACCATGCCCCAAATTTATTATATCATATCAATATCTGGTGTATCTCCGTACAAAGAGACATTATACAAAATATTAAATCCTGTTATACTGGTGACCTCATGCGACTAGTTATTATTTATGCTCTTTATAAGATGTCTACAGATCATTAGAGTATACTCAATCTTGCTCTATCTTGCTCTATGGCCACAGCTAAACAAGGTTAACCTGAACCTAAGTTTCTCTAACTATGCCTTTTTTCAGCTATAATACATGTATTCTATGTTGTGCTAGTGACCAGACGTCACATATTTTCCTAATGTAACTCATGGGAGGTCAAAAGGTCAATACACTATCCATTATGTGACCATGACTACTGTGTTGTGTAGTCCCTTATTTGAAATGTTATGTTAAAAGACTTCCCAATATTCGTAGAATTAATTAATACATGATGCTAAACACCATGTATAGATAAATACCTGACTCTAAATATAGGGAGGTCAAAAGGTCAACCAAACAAATTTGTATAATAATATATATTTAAGCAAAGGATTATTGTAGAATATATATATATATATATATATATTAGAGGCAAAAACTCTGTTTATCATTGGTTGTTCCACAGACAAAGCGAGAATTGGTGTTAGGTTGAAGCCCTTGGACCTCCCCCACACCCCCAACCGGCATTGGGGTGCGCGTTGGGTTGCCGCCCCAATTCTCACCCCATCAGATGTGTGAAGAAGCAGAGGTATAGGAGAATGGGGTGAGAATTAGACGACAACCCCAACGCACCCGATGCTGGTTGTGGGTGTGGTGGGGGGTCCAAGGGGGGCTTTCAACCGTAACACCGAATTTCCTTGCTTTTGTTGCTGTGGAACAACCCTAACTAATGTAGTAAACAGAGTTTTTTGCCTCTAATTTACCTTCTTTTTGAGAAGGATAATGAGAAATAGTGAATGTAATGCGGCGCTCCCACCACGTGATGTCTTGTCACATAGTAACACGGTGCCCACAAATGCAAATGGTAATGCGCATGGTGACATAAAGTGAAACAGAAAAATAAACAGTACTGTAGACACAAATGGTTAAAATAACGCAAACGGAAGTGCAAATGAAAACGCAAAGAGTAACGCACATGGTGCCGTAGACGGGAACAGTAAGTGAAACGGGTATGGAACCGCAAGCAGAAGAGGTAAGGGTAACAGTAATTTAAGCGCACAGGCTGGTTTTCCCCAAAAGCTGCATAGAGAAAGACAGTGAGTACAAAGAATGTATGCATAATAATGGGTCTCGGAGCAGAAAATGAGGAGTTGGAATACTAAATTGCTTATATCTCAGGAACCATATGACGTAGAAAAACAATTTAAAAGTCATATGATTTATGACTTTCCTGGCTAGTGGGGGCTAAGCATTTTTCCAATGAAAAAGTCTGTATCTCACACCATTTCCAAGATACGGGCCCTGAAAGGCGCAGTGAACGCTGTAATGTTATCCTATGGGAAAAAAAGAGAAGTTCGGAGTGTCATAACTTTGGCTCCCTGTAATATTTTTTCACCAAACCACTGAAAGGCACATCTGTGGGATGTTGGCTTTCCTCCCTCCAAATTTCAGCGCGAAAGACCAAACCGTTATTTTGCAGCAGGGTGGCAAAGGATTCCTGTAATGCAGCGGATGTCGTAATGTTATCCTATGGGAAAAAGTGTCAAATTTGGAGTGCCGTAACTTTGCCACCCTGTAATATTTTTTCACCAAAACACTGAAAGGCACATCTGTGAGATGTTGGCTGCATTCTCTCCAAATTTCTGCCCAAAAGACCAAACCGTTCTTTTGCAGCAGGGTGCCAAAGAATTGCTGTCATTTTCCCACAGCCTGGAAAAGTACTGTCGAACTTTGCGAAAGCTTTCGCAAATTCATTCGACAGTGTCACAAATGTGAAAGTACTTTGTGAAAGTACTTTTTCCAGAAATCTGAAAAACATATTACTGGGGTGTTTTACCCCAAAATAAAGACATGTCTAGCATCCTTAGGGTCCGACTAGGTGAATACAAAAAGAATTAGGTTGCTAGAGGGTCCCAAATTTAAATGCCAAGCATTTTTCTGATGACTAGCTGAAAACAAAATGGCAGATTTGTGACAGTAAAAGGGCCATTTGCGAAAGTAAAAACTGCATTTACGACATTGTCGAACTTTTTGTTAACTTTTCCCATTGACTTATAATGGGAAATTGTTTTTTGAATAACTTTTGAACCGTTTAATATTTTTTCACGAAATCTTTAAAAGGCACATTCAGAACCCTGGCTGCACGTTCCCTGAAGATTTTGGACCAGTCGCACAAACTGTGCGACTTGTAGAGACGAGCAAATAATTCCAAAAATGCGTAAACGCGTGCGCAGATCACGCTTAATAACTCTGCAGCCGTATATCCAAACATTACGAAAGTTGGCAGATCCCAAGATGTATGGTTCTTGATTGTGTATTCCAAATTTCAGGCAAATCCGTTGAACGGTTGCAAAGTTATTAAGGTGCAAACTTTTTGGTTTAACATGTAAATGGCTCCTCAACCCCAACTATGGTAGCACTACCGTGCTACCATACATAGATACATAGATACATAGACAGTGTCGGCAGATAAGGGCCTATGGCCCACCTAGTCTGCCCATTTGAGCTTGTAAGTTCAGTTTGTTTTCCTAGAAATCTATTTGCCCTTACCCCTGACCTCTAGAATTCCTTTATGTCTATCCCATGCATTCTTAAATCCCGTGATTGTTTCAGCCCCCACCACTTCCTCTGGCAGGGTGTTCCACTTGTCCACCACCCGTTCTGTGAAGAAATTCTTTCTCATGTTTCCTCTGAATCGTCCTCCCTCCAACTTCATCCCATGCCTCTAGTCCTGAAACATCTTTTTCGCTTAAAATAGTGTTTTCCTGCACCCTGTTCCTCCCTGTAAGATACTTGGTATGTCTCTATCATCTCCTCTCCTCCTCTCCTCCAGGGAGTACATGTTCAGTTCCTTCAACCTGTCTTCATAGGACTTGTGATGCAACCCATGCACCATCTTTGTTGCCCTCCTCTGAACCTTCTACCCTGTCTATGTCCTTACGTAGGTATGGTCTCCAGAACTGTACACTGTACTCCAGGTGGGGCCTCACTAGTGTCTTGTATAGCGGAATTATGACCTCCCTTTTATATATATATATATATATATATATATATATATATATATATATATGTTGCTATATTTCAAATTTATGAAGCTGCACAACATGTTCACACCAAACTAATTTAACAATCCACAAAAAGGCACTTAGTGATTAGGATATACTAAACATTCCAGAAATCAGCCTGTGGCTTGGTGTTTTTACCAATCTACATCTACCAACCATACCTCTCTACGTCTAAGTGCAGGCATGCCAACTGGTTTCTATATTTATCCCTATACTTCTATCCAATGTGTGGATGTAGAATACCCATCTCATTTCAGCTGATAATAGGACTTCCCTGAGATACCCTCCTCTTTGGGGAATAGTAACTTTTTCTGTGCCCCAAAATCTAAGTGAGGCCCCAGTGTGGGCTACCTCATTAAAATGTTTAGCATCTGGGGAGTTTTCATCATGGTTTCTAATGTCCCCTTTATGTTTTTGGGTTCTACGTTGTAACTCTTGACTTGTTTGTCCAATATATAACATGTTGCAGGGGCACTGAATCAGATATATTACAGCCTCAGTATTACAGGAGATGTACTGTTTAATGGTAAATCTTTCTTGTGTATGCGGATGCACATATATCTGCTTTTTAGATGTATGGTTGCAGACACTACACCTACCACAAGGGACCATTCCAGGCCTTAAGGGACCTAACAATATCTGAGTTCCAGCTGTTTCTGGTGTTTTGAACTGTAAGTGCACCAGAGTGTCTTGCAGATTTTTTACTTTTTTAGCCACTATAATGGGCCTGTTTGTAATGACTGCATATGTTCATTGTCCGTCTGGACCAAATACCAATGCTTATTTATAATTCTCCTTATGTCAGCCATTTTGTGGTTATACTTGGTGGAAAATTCCACCCATTGATAGGCAGTACAACAGTGGGTGCCTCACTCAGATTATACCAATGCTGATGCCTGTAATACAAGCATCACTGCATGCAGCTTAAACCTTGTGAAAAACTAGGGGAGAAGATGCTGGAGGGAAAGCACCTAGACTTCAGATGACGACTGCAACATCCCAGGCCTCGCACTACCAACCGAGACACTTACCCACCACAAAGTGTTATTGGCTAAGTGGTGGTGCAAGTCCTGGAGAAGGTTGGTGGCTGAGCTGGGACATACCGCCAGAAGGGGGCTAGTGGGGCAGTAAGGTGTAAAAATGCATTTGGAAAAAAGTATGGACTGGAAAGGTTTCCCGTTGAGTCCTATGTGGTTGTGCTGTGTTTTCCCTTTTTGTGTTCTACAGGTACAATGCCAGAGATCCAATCCTAGGCTATGGCATGTTATGTGTACTGACAAGGATGTGTCTAAATTTGATTATCAAGACTAATGGAGAGAAATGTTACACAAATTATATTTATTTGGCAGTCAAGGTACTCGACGTCAAGAGGTTTGGAGAATGAACACTACATCTCCCAGTTGGGCAGTACTTAAAGGAAAACTACATGTAAAAATTACAAAAGCACATGTTGTGCATTGGGGTTTTACTTCTCTGATGATCCCTAGTGCTCTTATCTGTGTCTGTAGCAAGATTTTTTTTTTTTTTACTTTTCTCTGCAAGTTTTATTGCCTTTGACCTGTCAAAATTTTCCCAGAATGCCTCTGGAAGTGATGTGAATTAGACCCTGCATTAGAACTAATAGACCAGGATCCTAGTTATAATTTAGTCACACCATCTAAATGTGTGGGATAGGCACATGAGAATTATCAAGCTAGGGTGGGGGGAAGGGCTTGTAGCATCTAGGGTACCTTAAGCATTAGAAAGAGGGATAGGGCAGACTGGATGGGCCACAAGGCCCTTATCTGCCAACAACATCTATGTATCTATATATCTGTGTATCTAACTGCAACTGCTTGTGAAAGTTAACCATTTTGATAAAGTGTTTGCCCTCTCTCCCCAGCTGAAGTTAGATTTTCCTGTGCGCCAACTGTTATTATTCTGGATGTGTGGAAATGTTCTTTGTAAAGTGCTATCACTGGGTGACAATAAAGCCAATACACCTTTGAATGGCTTAGGTCTAATTTACGTCATTCCCAGAGGCATTCTAGGAAAATTCAGGAGATCAAAGTCAATAAAAGAAGCCTGAATTTATTTATTTATTTAAAGATTGGTAACCGGGAGAGGCATACTGAGCCAAGGCTCGTTCCCAGGTGTGACCCGTGGGAGGGATGATGCACAAATACAGTGCAATAATACAGAGTTTCAATTCATAAGTGTCTAAAAGACAGGTAGGAACAGATTATAGAGGCAGGTATAACATTGTGTATGACATTGTGTTTAACAGCAACAAGTAGGCAAAAACAGCAGTGGATGGTTACAAGCTGATACAACAATGGTACAAAAACATATACACAACAACAACACATTGAGCGATATAACAGCAGAGGGTATTGTTTGGGCCTGGGCAGACAGTAGGACACATGGGACTTGGGCAGGTGCTGACTTTGGGGAAGCAGAGGACCTGGCACGCTGTGGTACAGGTAACCAGGGGGATGATTTGGCAAGAGTACTACCTAGAGGTTAGTCAGGTAGAGAGCACATGCAAGGAGTAGGAGGGGAGATGCAGAGGGTTCATTTAAAGTGACTTAAGGAAGTCAACATGCGCAGTAAGGCAGGAAGGGAGTTCCACTCCTGAGGGAAGTAGAAAGAGAAGGCAGCCTTGCCAGTGTTGGAGTGAGTGTGAGGTAGGACAAAAGAACTTGGGTCACGGGAACAGAGACTGTAGGAGGTGGGGGCAGCAGGGGATAGGAAGGAGGCTAGGTAGGAGGGGAGTGAGCCAAACCAGTATTTAGCGGTGAAGAAGGAGATGTGGAATTTTTGATGGAAAGTAAGAGAAGGGAGAGATAAAGAGCAGTAGAGTGCACAATGATGGGTTCTGGGGAGGCGTTCAGGGTGAAACAACAGAAAGCGTTGAAGAGAACATCCAGTCTAAAGAGGGTAGATGCAGGGGTGGACCTGTACACAATGGCATAGTCGAAAAGTGGCAGAATGGTTTTTGTAAGCAGTGTCCAGCAAACAGGGAGGGAGAGGGCATCTTTGTTTCTATAGAGGGCCCCAAGTTTAGGGCGGAGCTTGGAATGAATTTGATTGATATGAGTGGAGAAATCCAGGTGACTGTTCAACCAGACACTGAGGTATTTGTAGGCCAGTACTATGACTAGCGTCCCCCCCCCCCCGGGTCATGAAGGCAGGGGATGAGAGGAGTTTGGCTAGTTTATGGGTGGAGTTGAAGTTCATGGAGACTGTTTTTGTGGTGTTGACTTTCAGTTGGTTTGCCTCCGACCCGTTCAGGACACCAGTAAAATCAGTCTGCAGTTGGGAGGTCACCAATGAGGCAGAGGGACCGGAATTATAAAGAATAGTGTCGTTGGCAAAGAGGTGTACATGGGAGGAGGAGCAAACAAGGGGGAGGTCATTAAGAAATATTGAAAAGAGGATGGGACTAAGGATTGACCCTTGAGGTACACCAGCCAGTATTGGGGGGGGGGGCAGGTCTCCAAATTGGACACATTGAGAGCAGTTAGAGAAGTAGGAGCTGAACCATTTGACCGAGAGGGGGAGAGGCCAGCATATTTTTCATAACAACATTTT
Organism: Neoceratodus forsteri; assembly: GCA_016271365.2. Taxonomy (NCBI): domain Eukaryota; kingdom Metazoa; phylum Chordata; order Ceratodontiformes; family Ceratodontidae; genus Neoceratodus; species Neoceratodus forsteri. Next base: position 391,397,938 of record CM057452.1, read on the forward strand.
TTATTGTTTTCCAACAAATACAGAGATACAAAATGGAGGAAACAGCAGATCAAAAACTCATTGGCAATACAGTGTTACTGTACTTAACACCCCAGGGAAAGAAAATGGGGAAAAGAGGGGAGGAAAAAGGGGTGGGGAGACAAATAAGGAAGGGAAAGAGGGAAGAGATAGAGGGCATGGGGTGAAATAACTAGTGGGGATAACAAAGCTAATTAATACAAGGTTCATAACTAGCAGTCTCCTAGGACAAATTAATTATTGTAAAATAAGGTAATATAATTAACTGTAGCAGCAGTAACTTCATATCGGACAGGCTGTCATTCCTACCCAGAGATGTTGACCTCATAAAGTGTATCACTGAGATGGGACCGTTTAGAGAGCTGTGATGATCCACCAAGCTCCCTCCGGGGCCTCAGGAGGGGAAATTAGGCACCTTAAAAGTACTAGAGCCTAATCTGTGTCTTCACAAGACCATATGCCCAACAAAGATTTCCTATGAGGCAAACAACCCACCCAGCTTGTATAATATCATGGTATATGTATAGCTATATCAGCCAGTGGAAAGAAAAGTCATCCACCCTCCTGGGGGATGTTTGAGTTCTGGAGCTTCAGGAAATTAAGGTAAAGGGTCCAACATTGATTGAATTTGGACATTTGGTACTCCTGCAGGTGTGAAATCCTGTCCAATTTGGCTAAAGAGGAAAGAAGTGATAACACCTCTGTCACTGTAGGCGTCAGAGGTGACCTCCATTTGCACAGTAGAGCTCTCTTAGTTTGGAGTGAGATCAATGCCAGCCATCTAATCTCATGAGGGGTCATTTGTGAGAGCTCCATTCGGATACCCAAGATGTAAAAAAGTGGACTAAAAGGGAGCTTCTTCTCTAACACTTTGCATGCAGTATCATGGATGCCTTGCCACAGGGATTTCAATTTACGGACAAGACCACAGTATATGTAGAATATCCGCGCCTGAGCCCTGACATCTCCAGCAAGAGTTGGACTCCAGAATCTTAGCCGTATAAAGCACAGCTGGTGATTTATACCAAGAGTGGGCTATTTTGTTCTGTATTAATCTAGACCTAGCATCCATCAGCCATTTATGGGTATCTTTCCAGGACTGTTCCCAGGATATAGAGGAGATAGGAGTCTGGAGCATCTTTTCCCACTTGAGTCTCGGCCTCTCAGAATATTGGGGAAGGGTATCTCTTAATTTAGCATAGATGCACCCTGCTAGGCCTATCGGATGTTGTATCCAGATATGTAGCTCTGAGCTGTGTGTTTGTGGTTTGAAAGGGTGCAATATATACCTGAGTGCTGCCCTGAGCTGAAGATACTTCCAAACGTCTGTATGAGAAAGGTTCCAGATATGCTGAAGGGTCTTAAGAGTGGGGTCTAGCAGGTCTTTTAGTACGAGAATACCCTTGTCTGCCCAGGATTTCCAATATACCCATTGTGCATCAATAGTAATATCTGGGTTAAACCATAGAGGGGTATAGAACAGGGGAAAAGAAGTCTGGTTCAATCTTTTGTGGACACCCAGCCAGTTGGACCTGGCTGCCTCAACAGATGGAGACGTATAAGGGGACATACCTCTTTCAGAGGTGCTAGCTCTATGAGCCCTGTGGAGCATCAGAAGGGATGAGAAATGTACTGACTCAGTAATATCAAGCCTATACATACCCATTGTGGGGATAATGATGTTAGGGGATGCAGCCCTTTAACTATTTGTGCCAAGAGGAATGCCTGCTGGTATCCTTCTACCCATGGAAGGCTCCACCCTCCCTTGCTCCAGTGAGCTCTCAGTTGGGCACGGTTAACGCCTTCCCATAGAAAATCTCCAATAAGCCTATCCAAAGCCAGATACCATTGTTTAGGGAGGGGAATAGGGATATGCATTAGCAGATAAAAAACCTTGGGTGCAGAAACCATTTTAATTGCAGCAATTTTGCCTGCCAGCATCATTTGAAAAGGTTTCCCTCTATCAAAATCCGTTTTTAGAGAGCTAAGAAGGGGTTGAATGTTTGTCTGCCAGAGAGTATCTAAAGAGCATGTGAGCTTAATACCCAGATATGTGATCCCCTTAGGTGCCACATAAGGCCTACAGACTAAGCTGTCTCTTGGGAACATTTCCCATCCAGGGAGAGTACCTCCGTCTTGGCCTGATTCAGTTTAGTCCTGAATATTGGGAAAATAAATCTAACAACTCCAATAATGGAGAAGCGGATCTTTGCAGGTCTGTATTCTGTATTACCCACTTTGATACCATTAATACCTGGGTGACTACGGAGTGCCACAGCTAGAGGCTCGACTGCCCAAACAAAAAGAAGGGGGGACAATGGGCAGCCTTGCCTTGTTCCCAGTTCAAGGTAAATAGGGCCAGAGAGTATGGCATTCATGTTAACTCTAGCTGAGGGAAATGTGTAAATAGCTTGAATTCTTGACAGGAATTTTGGACCAACTCCAAATGATGCCAAAGCCAAATATAAATAGTCCCATTCAACGGAGTCGAAAGCTTTTTCAAAATCCACTGTGACTGCTGCAGCAGGGGTAGGAAGATATTTTGCTATGTGCATGAGATTCATTAATGTCCTTACGTGATCAGAGCTGTGTTGCCCGGGGATAAAACCCACTTGGGATGGATGTATGAGACTTGGCAGGAGGGGATTTAGCCTGGTTGCTAAGATTTTGGCATAAAGCTTACTATCAATATTAATCAAGGATATTGGTCGATAATTGCTTGGCTTGGTGGGGTCCTTACCTTTTTTAGGGATGAGTACAATAGTTGCCTCTCTTAGTGAGGGAGGGAGAGTACCTCTGAGCTCAATATCTAGAAATATTGCCATTAACAGGGGAGTGAGAGTGGGTGCTAGAGCCTGGTAAAAATCTGCAGTATATCCATAGTTTCCGGGGGATTTGCCCAGCTTGAGAAACTTAATCGCAGTACTAACCTCCTCTGCGGATGTTTGGGACTCGAGTAGCTGAGCTTGCTGGTCAGTAAGTTTGGAGAGCCGACAGGATTGGAAGAAGGGCTGTATCTCCTTGTTCAGATGGGCATGAGTGGAAGTATATAACTTCTTATAATAGGCGGCCATTATATCATTCATTGCCTTGGGGGCAGTGGTCAGAGTTCCACATACGTCCATAAGGATAGCAGTATATGTACTAGCTTGTCGTTTATGAAGCTGATAAGCAAGTATCTTGCCGGCTTTATCGCCACCTTCCCAAAAAAGAGTGTTGTAAATATAATATGGCTATTTCAGCCTTTCTATTAAGGAGCTGATTAATCTCAAACCGCAGATTTAGAACAACTTTACCTATTGGGGAATTCCGAGTGAGGGAGGGTGTGGCCTTAAAAAGGCTTTCCGCCTCTTTCAAGTTTTGTTCCAGAGATACCAGATGTAGTTCCCGCTCCCTTCTTTTTGCTGCTGCAAATCCCATTATATTGCCACACATGGTGGCCTTAAAGACTTCCCATGTGCTACCAGCAGATGTGTCAGCTATCGGGTTGTGGGCTAGAAAAAGGGCAGATTCATTCTGAGCCCATGGGATAAAATCGGGGTCCCTAATTAGTATAGGATTACTCTAGGGAGAATGGTAACATCTAGAGATTTAGCTACAACTGCCGAGGATCCCAACCAAAAGTCCAATCTGCTGTAGGAGGTGTTGGGCTCCGAGTGGAAAGTATACTTTCTAGTTCTGGGGTGAAAAAGTCTCCAAATATCTGATAGCCCTTGATCCAAAATCATTTGATGGAGAGCATTTATACATCTAATGTGTGTCTCTTTGCTTCCATCATTCCTGTCCAGAGATGGAACTAGTGAGAGGTTAAAATCTCCTCCAATGAGGAGGGGGCAGGAAGGGGGGGTAAATTCCAAAATAGCCTGTGCTATATCATGAAAAAACTGTGGCGTATCTTCATTTGGGGCATTGGGGCATAAAGGTTACAGAGATTGATAGGTCCTGAGGGGGTATCATAGGTTCCTAAAACCCACCTACCATCAGCACTAGATAACGTCTTAGAGAGGGTCCAAGGCAAAGATTTATGAATTAAAATTATTACTCCGCATTTTCTAGTAGTGGCATGGGAAGATACCTGTTGTCCTACCCAGTCCTTAATCAGACGAGTGTGGTCCTCTCCTGAGAGTTTTGTTTCCTGAAGAAACGCCACCTGAGATTTAAGATGCTTCAAATGGGTTAAAACTTTTTTCCTTTTGACAGGGGAATTTAAGCCCCATACATTCCAAGTGTGTACTAATAAGTCTGTCATATTATCCCACTCAAGCGGCTAGTTAAAGGGGGTTAACTGTGGTGGGGGGGATATTAAGATTCAACGGGGTGACTGTACTATGTATGTCCACTAAGGTGAGACAAAACCTTAAGAGACTGAGGGTATAAACCTGAAAGGGTAACTTCCCTCATAGCAAAAGTTAGAGCACCTAACACACCGTAAACCTAATGTGAGATCCCACACTGCGCTTCTCTATCTAAAACAACTCTGTACACAAAACAAAAAGAAAATCAATCAGAACTTATCCTATAATAAGAATGGTGAGGGGCTTATCCAGCTGAAAACAGCAAATGGAAAACCCTCTCACTTCTGTGGGGCCTGTGGCAAAAACCTCCAGCCCTAGGCCAAACCCACCAAATGCTAGGGTAACTAACAAAAACACTTAATGTACTGTTAGACTGTAAACAATGTGCAAATATCAACAGCTATACCCCAGAGCCTAGCAGGAGTTATCCCAGAAGCTTTTACTCAGTTGGGGAGGGGGAGGAATAGGTATATATGGAAAATAGGTGCTTTCCACTATGTAACTGGTATTAAGCTCAAGAACGAAAGGGAGCTATTACCAAACAGATACACGTATTTAACTAAACAATAATGTAAAGATCAACTTCAACTATCTATATTCACGGGTTGGCTGAGCTATATCTCAGGCAGTGCAGGTTCAGAGAGGGACCCATAGCCTCCATGAAAAGTGCATTAACAAAGATGCAAATGTGTCTGAAGATAAACAGCATATTAAACATATTCATAAACTCTTACACGCTTTAACTCTTGAGCCAAGTGGCCCACATACATACAACAGAGTATCTCCGAGGTAAAGTGTCTGTCGAGGGGGGGGGTATCCTCAGATGGCCTGGCAAGTAAACAAAGCAGCATAGCATGAGGTAATAGGGCCCCAATCGGGGATAATTGTTTAGTAACAGTAGCTCCATTTAGACCCCTAAAGCGATCCCGTCTAGTGAGCCATGACATCCTCCCCAATGCCCCCAGACACAAAACCTTGGGTACTTATCTGAGAACCATCTCTCGGTTGGTTGTTCAAGTTGAGTTAATGTCCTCAGGTGGTTGCACCATAGATTCAAGGCCTGGCAGTGTGGTGGAGGCCGCTGGTTTCAGTTCTAAGTCCTGCAATGGGAAAACAGCCTCAACGTCCTTGGCCCAAGAAGTCTCAGTGCCCACCAAGTCTAATCCTTTACATTCTTCAGTGGAAAGTTCCATAGAGCTCAGTAGGTCATCCTTCTGATGTGATTTAAGCGGCTCAAATCTGTTCTTCGAAAAGTAGGGGCTGGTATACACGATTTCCTGGCCTTCCGCTCTGCTAACACTCTGTTCGATACCAGCCTCATCTCATCTGCGCCCTTGCAGGTGATCTCTCTTAGAGTGTGGGGATTGTGGAGGCCTCTTCCAAACTTTAGGGTTCCTGGGCTCCAGCCCATTCTTGAAAGACTGGGGAGGGGCAGGCCCCGGGGCACCCGGGGAATCGGACTTCTGAGAGGGGTTCTTCGGAGCTTGGTCATTAGAGTGAGTCAGACCAGCAGTATGGGATTCTGAGGAGCCAGAGGTAGGCCAGGTCGCTGAAATATAATCAAGAGCAGCCTCAGGAGTGGCAAATTGATGTGAAATTCTGTTCACTGTCATTTTCAATATAGCTAGATACCGGAAAGCGAAGGGTATTTGCAATTCCTGTAATCTATGGCGTATCTCTGTGAAGGCTCTTCGTTTATTTGCAAGTTCCTTCGAAAAGTCCTGAAAAATCATGATATGATGACCTCTCCATTGTAGTGCCCGAAGCTCCCTTGCTCACCCCTGTATAGCTTCTTTTTCAGCAAAATTTAATAGTCTGACGATAATGGGCCTCGGCTTGTCTCCCACTGATGGTTTGGGTTGAAATGACCTGTGCACCCTTTCTATCATTATCCTAGTGGCCTGGGGGTGATCCAGTACTTCGGGCAAAGCTGTTTGAAGAAAATGAATGGTCTTGCCTTCCTCACAACCCTCGGGAAATCCCAGGAACCGCAAGCAGCCTAGCATGAGGTAATAGGGCCCCAATCAGGGATAATTGTTTAGTAATAGTAGCTCCATCTAGACCCCTAAAGTGATACCCCTAGATCCCAGGATCGTCGAGTTTGTCTTGTAGGACAATAATTTGTGCAGCTTGATTCCTTAATGTGGCGCAATGACCTTGGACCACATCGTCTTGTGCCAATGCCTTTTGTTCTACTCGGTCTAGTTGGGCATCAATCTGTTGAACTGAGACTGCAGTTGTGTTAGAAGCCAGAGTTAAAGCATCGATACTAGAAATAATGGATGTGAACATTTCTCTGACCGACAGGTCCTCAGTCTCCTTTCTTGAGTGCACCATTAGGCCTGTAGCACAAGCAACTCAGTGGAAGACAAACAATAATCGCAACTCCCCGACGTCTGATCAGGCTCTTGGTCAGTATCGAAGCTGCTCAAGTACTCCGGTTACTAAATCTCGAGAGTGCCCAGGGGGAGATCGACTTCAAGTTGGATTTTTAATAGATCTTGGCTCTGGGGTTGTAGCAGTGAATTTTTAAGTCATCATCTTGTCTGCAGATTGGTGCCCCACGAGGCCAGCATATTTGAGTTTGGTGAGAAGGATGGGATGGGAGTCAGAATCAAATGCTTTGGCCAGATCTATAAATATAGCTGAGGTGAAGTAGCCATGGTTCATACCAGTAAGAAAAGTGTCAGTAACCTTAAGTAGGGAGGAGATGATAGAGTGTTTTTTCCTGGAGCCTGACTGATAAGGGGACAGGAAATTAGTGTTAGCGAGGAAGTTCGTGAGTTTGGTGAGGATGAAAGATTCTTGTAGTTTAGCTAGAGCTGGGAGGAGGGAGATGGGGTGGTAATTACCAGGTTAGGAGTGGTCACCACCTTTGTCCAGTGGAATCACTTTAGCCTCTTTCCAGGCCTGTGGCACTATGCCAAGGGAGAAAGATAGGTTGAGTAGGTGGGACAAGGCATGGCAATGGCTGGGGCTGAGACCTTTAGAATGAGTGGATCGAAACCATCAGGGTTGGATTTGCATGGATTAAGGGTCTGGAGAGCCCTGAGGACCTCCTGGGATGTGATTGGGTGGAACTGACATGTGTATGGGGCAGGAGAGGGTGGCGGTGCTGTGGGGGGGATGCTGTGGGGTCAGGGGTAAGTGTGGTGTGCTGGGGGTGGAGGGATGGGATAGGGTGAAAAAGAGGGCATAGGTTGTAAAAAATATTATTTAGTGTAGAGGCAACGGTGTAAGGGTCTGAGACTAGGTTGTTACCTATCTGGAAGGAGGGGGAGGAGGAGGAGGAGGTGGGTGAGGGTTTAAAAAGGGAGGAGAGGATTTGCCAGAATTTATGGGGGGAGTTTAGATTTTCTTGCAGCGTGTTCCTTAAAGTAGTTGGATTTAGCAGTCCTAATAGCTTTGTTACAAGCATTTCTCAGGGTACGGGAGGTGGAGAGGTCATTGGGGGAGAGTGAGGCTTTGAAGTGAGCCCAAGCACAGTCATGGGAGTTGTAGAGCTTGAGTAGTTAAGCAGATATCCATGGGTGGTGGAAGTTTCTCAGTCTCCTGCGGCATAAGGGGGCATGATCATTCCAGATGTTTAATATGTGGCAAAAGAGGGAGAGTGCCGTGTTTACATCATCTTTAGCATGAAAGGGGAACCAGTCAGAGGATGCGAGATCATGCAGGAGTGCTGCGGTGTTTAAGGAACGAAGGGAGTGGATCCAGTAATAGGTGGGGGGGGGGGGCAAGGTAAATGGAGTTTACTAGTGCAGTAAGTCATGAGGTGATTGCTGAGAATGTCAATGAGCGTCCAAGCTGATGTGAACTGGTGCGGTGGGAGACCAGGATCCAATCAGGGAGGGTGTGGTTTTGGGAGTAGGGGTTTAGTCTGGTGGGTTCGTTGACCAGCTGAATGGCTACCCCCAGAGCCATGAAACTGTCTGGAAAAGTAAAAAAAAAAACCTTGTTACACACACATGGAAGAAAACACCAGGGACCATCAGAAAAACAACAACACAGTGCTTAATATGTGTTCTTATTATTTTTGCATGTAGTTTTCTTTTAAGGACTTACAATAATCATGAGCTTCGTGACTGTTTATATAAAAGATATCACTCATGTGCACTGTTTATCCTAACTCTCTCTTTCCAGGTTGGAGAGGAGTGACAGTTGAGAACTGATTAGGTGGGCTAGAGACCCCAAAGTTGACAGGGTGCTAGACTTTGTCACCATGGGTAATAATGTGTATTTATGGTATTGAATGATAATCTAAGTGGTATGCAAATGTGTTAAAGATGAGGAAGTGTAAAGCTCAAGCAGCTAGGCCTTGACATATTGAGAAGGTGATGTAGTGCCAAGGGCCAGAATGTTGGGCGGATCCACCAACTGTGATCTGAAACACAAGGAAGCAGTTGGTGGATGGCCGTTCTATATGGTGGGTGTATGGCAGAGCTGCTAACCCTCGTGAGTGCAGAGGAGGCAGGGGGGACATCTGGGCCACAGCACGTGGTCCCCAAGTATATATGTGAGTGGGACTAATCAAACCAGATAGCCAGTAAGGGCTGATGTGTTTCTCCTGTATGTACAGTATAAGTATGTGTTCTATGTACAACATTCTATATTGGGTTATCCATTACATTTTTGAAATAATGCCTTAGAGTAATGGTGTAATCAAATTTTCTCTGAAGACTAGGTGAAAACAGCAAGGTTCTCACTCCTGTCTGTATTTTTGGCCATGCTGATCATTGGTCAAGGTCGTTTGCCAACCCATGCAGGCAGCTGTGGGTTGCAACGCTTTGCACCCACACATTGGCTGGGAGACAGTAATTATTTTAAAGATGTGAATAGAAACAGTTCCACCCTTGGATTGAGCCCACGTTAGGGAACTAAGTTACTACAGCACCAATCGCCAATGTTACCGACCCTTGTGGGGGGCTGTGCCCCCCTAACTATATATACAAACTCTGGGGAGGTGGACCATGGTGAGGGGGTGGCAAACTCGGGGTTTGGTACCGCAGTGACTTGGCACCCTAAGGCCGGCACCCTGATGTACTGCAGTGAGTAGAAACTAGGGGTGATCAGAATCACCAAAATTTGATCTGTCTTTGGGGTTAGGATTTTGGAATAATCTAATTCTGATTCCTCTCCATGTTCTGAATCAGAATAGGAATCTGAAATCCGATTCCAAAGGGGATCCCACTGGGGCGTATACCGGGTGCTACCAGTAGTCCTGTAACCCTCAAAGGCTGTCAACAACTGTGAGGAGAGGGTGGGCAGTGAGCAGTAAATGTCCTTCCCGCTTGAGGAATGAAAACTGGAACTAGTGAAAACATTCAGACTCTGAAAATCCTAATTCCTAGTTTCAGACTGGAATCCAGCACTAGGAAATGGCCACAGCTACAAGGGAGCATCAGGAGGGGAGTCCTCAAACTCAGCACTGCTTAACACCATTCGGGATCTTGACAAAACAGCAGAAGCACTTAACAAAAAATTCACCTTAATGGACACTACAAAAAACATGGTTTCAGCAGAAGCCAAATCTGCAACCGAACCAATGCAGAATTCAGCAACCAGTGTGACATGACTTACTGCAGAAAACAGGCAGATTCAGCTCTGACTTGAACACCTGGAGAATGGGGCCAGGGTGAGCAATGTGCGGTTGCTGGGAGTCCCAGAAAATAGAGGGTAATGTTCTTATGGCTTTCATTCATGAGACAGTAGACTCAATGCTGGGATTACAGATTGCACCATATATTTTACAAGCCTACAGAATCACTCCTCACAAGAAGCCTTCAACCAACATGGAACAACATTGTACTTTTCTCCAAGTCACAGCTGGTCCACATATAAAGAAAACTACTCTGTGAGCAGCTAAGCAAAAAGGTCAGTTAGCATTAAATAAAGTTGAAAATATACAAAAACTTAGATTGTGTTGGCAAGAAAGAACCTTTAGGACCATCCAGTTTGCTCCTTGTCCCTGCCTATTCTGTCACCACTGACCCTATTTGGTCAAAGGCATCATTCCCTCCCCGTTCCTCTACCTAATATGCCTCTGTGCCTATCACAAGCATGCTTGAATCTTCCCCCAGTCTTTGCCAGCACTATCTCCTCTGGCAGGATGTTCCAGTTAACCACCACCCTTTCCATGAAGGAGTATTTCCACACATCTTTCCTCAACTTCCCTCTATTAGCTTCATTGCATGCCTCTTTGTTCTGGTCACTCAGGAAGGATGCAGCCACTTCAACATTGAGCCCACCACATTCCACAATGCATTCCATCCACACTTCATGATCCATGGTATCAAATGTTGACAAGAGATTGAGGTAAATGAGAATAGATCATTCACCCCATCCCTCACAAGCAGCTGGTGATTAAATACCTTGATGAGCATGATCTCCTTGCTGAAGCAAGGCTGGAAACCCAACTGTAATGACTCATAGATGTCACATTTTTCCAGGTGAACCCCAAGCTGCATTGCTACAATCTTTCTGATCACATTCCCCAAAAAGGAAAGTTCAAGACAGGTCTATAGTTTGCTAGCACCTCCAGGTTCAACAATGTTTTTTTTCAAAAGGGCTCTTACAGACATTTTTAGGAGCTTCAGGAAAACAATCCTCTGACAAGGAACACTGGATAATGCCCAATGAATACTGAATTCAGAACCACACAGCAGTCCAGCAACAGACGATTAGGTCCCGCATCTGACTCACAGGATGTGGGGTACAGGCTCAAGACCACATCAAGTACATCCATCTCAGAAACAAGCTAAAACTCATTCCAAATTCATGGAGTGCTTTCATGCCTCTCTTCTAGAGCACTTCTGGCCTTGATGGAGGTCATTCCGTCCAGGAAGAAGTGGTCATACTTGTTGCATTTTTCTTGCGACAAAGCTCCCTGGATTACACCTAAGCCAGGTTAATCAACCTGTTCATGGTGTGGAAGTTGGACCAGCCTATTCTTACCTGCGACAATAACATGTGACGGGAATTTACTAGGTTTACTAGTTTTTTTTGGGAAAAAGAAGGCCGAGGCCCGTCGAGATTTTCCCCCTCATTTTTGTGGGCTAACTGATGTAGCTTGGGTAAGAGGTTAACCAGATGTCTAATCCCTTCTTAAATGTGTTAAAGTTATTGTCATTCACTAATTCTTGGGATAAGGTGTTCCAGTCTGGGGGCACACAATGAAAACAAATTTTGCCTGAGATTTGTCTTTCTCAGGGCTATAGTCCTCTGACAGTCTCTATAATGAGACCTAAGAGCCATCTTGTCATCTATAGAACAAGATCACCTGCAGGAACACTTCACCCTTCACCCTATTGCCTTCATCCTGTGAAGGCCACTGTTGTACCACGGTGAGTTATGGCAGTAGGCCATCAGGCTAACACAAACTGGTAAAATGGTATCATGCCCAGCACTGCAGAAAGAGCCAAATTACAGTCATCAGTGGCACACACTGGCACCATGCTCCAGATTTCCAGCATGCCCCGGAGGTTATCTTCCTAAAAATTGTGTAAAAAAGTGATACCCTATCATCTCCACAGGGGGGTCAGTTTCCAAGTGGCTCCTGCATGAAACAGCAGTGTAGGGCTCCCACCACCCTACTGGATCCACTTTGACATGACTAATGTCAATATCCTAGAAGAAGACCAGGTCAAGGGTGTGACTGTGTCCATGAGTGGCAGTGGAAACAGCCTATGTGAGGTCCAGGTGGTCCATCAGCTGGAGCAATTGCTGAGCAAATTGTGAGGGTTCACTGTCAACCCAAGCACTGAAGTCCTCCAACACCAGTAAGCTGGAACATTCAGCACAAAGTCAACAATGAAGTTCACAAATTCCCATAGAAACTCTGAGTCCCTTCCCGGAGGATGATAGACCAGGAATATTCAACACTTCACACCTGCACACACTCAAATGAACTTGTCTTTCTTACATGGAACACTATCAGCCCCAAGCAAGCCATAACACAGATGGCCACCTTGATTCTCCTGCACTCCTTCTGTGGGAAGTGTATCACTGAGCACCCATCAGGCATAGCTGCCTCTAGGACAGGCCCAGAGTCAGCATACAACCAGGTCCTAGTGAGACATACCAGATCTCCTAAGGAATCTGTGACAAGATTAGTAGTAAAGCTAGTGACTGATAGTAACTGTGTAGTTTGGGGTAGCCCTTTTTGTGGACTGGGATGATTTGAGCACTTTTCCAGGTGTCTGGAGCCATCCCCAAGATGAGGGATAAGTTCATGATATGTGAGTCCAGGATAAGGGCACCAAGGTGCAGAAATCTTGATTTGATCCAATCCGGACCTGTGCTACCACCCATAGGATGGACCACAGTAATTTGAAAATTTCCCTAGGGGTCACAACATTTATGAGAAAGTGAGGGTTGGTAAGGGAGTGAGGGGAAAGTAGGCAGCTCAAGCAAGTAGTGGGTAATGGTGGTATAGGCAGAAAAATCAGAGAAGTGAGAATTGAAAGCACTGTCAGTTTTATTGGGATTGTTCAGTGAACTGCCCCCAACTAACATATCACTGTTAACTTTCTTAGAGGGACAATCCAGGAGATCTTTTATGTGTCCCAACATGTCCCAGGGATTTCCAGTTGAGGCAATTAATTGTTCTCTGAAGAAGTTGCTCTCAGCATTGCAGCTAGCCCTTTTGCACTGGTTACTGAGATTCCTGCATGGGTTCCAGTCAGCTGTATCGGATGAGGCTTTAAAGGCCCACGAACATTTGTTCCTGGCCTTAAACAAGGAGAGTAGGTTGCTATGTAGTCAGCATGTGGCAATACCTCCAACTCTCCTCCTAGTTAGAAGGGCAAGCTTGTCTTGGACCCAAGATAAACTGTCTTGAAACAGGATCAGGCAGAATTGACATTTCTCAGGGAGAATGCAGGAGACCTGTCAATTTGAGAATTTGAGATAGTTCATTGAGGAGGGAGGGTGGAAGCCGAATCAAGGTAGAATAAATCCCTCCTTGTGAGTTGCTTTGGTGGGGCTTTGGGGCACTAGCTTTCTGGAGGCAAAAGGTGGGAGAATGGCTGCTCAGTACATCGGATAGCACTCTGCCAGTAGGATTCTGCCTGTTCTATTTAAGAGTATCCCATCCAAAGGTGAGTGATTTCCCCTATTGGATGAGAGGTGGGTTTTGTCAGAGATGAGCTGTGAAAGACTCAGCTTACTAATTACAGACTTATAAAACTTGGATTGGGAGGCCAGACAGTCAAGATTAAAATCCCCTATACAATCTCCTCATTCTGTCTAACCTTGGACGAGAATGTGTTAGCAAGGACAGATGGTCCGAGACACTTTGGGGAGTTATAGGTAATTGTTTAATATTTACTAGGTAAGTGCTATGTAAGAACTCACAGTAGGGCTCTGTGAAGGGGGTGGGGTGGATAGGCAAGCTGTGACATTGAGCTGACCCTTATGGTAAACAAGAAGGCTCCCCTCATTGTTTGGATGAGGGGTGGTCAGCATGGAGAAAAATGATAATTTGGTAAGGAGCAGGTGAAGTCCAGGAAAATAGGTTTCAGTCAGGTTTTGGAGACACCCAGGATATCTGAGTAGTAATGAGCCACCCAAGCTTCGAGGTCTGACTTATCAGACAATCTGGATGTTAAGGTGGACAATCCTGATGCCCTTACAACTCACCCAGGTTATAGAGGTAGAAAAGGGAGAAGACAAGGTCCTGCACAGACATTCAAACTGGTGTACACTATGTGTACTAGTGCTGAAGATAATAGGACTGCCTTTTCAGATGATGCCAGAAGGTGACAAGACTTTCTATAGATACATTAGTGAAAGGAGAAAGTCCAGAGGGGGTATTGCTAAGATCAAAGGGGATACAGGGCGTGTGGTGAGGAGGAGGAGGACCATGTAAAAGCATCTATCCTAAATAGATACTTCTGCTCAGTATTTACCGAAGAGAAGGTAGGGCAGGGCCCACAACTCTGCACCACGGACACAGGGGGAAGGGAGGTGCGCACTAGTCCCTTCACAAAAGAAAGGGTCCTACAAGAGCTCGGTAAGCTCAGGGTGGACAAGGCAATGGGACCTGATGGCATACATCCCAGGGTACTAAAGGAGCTAAGTGTGGAACTGGGGTTTAACGCAAAGAAGTGGAAGATCATGCACATAGGGAAGAGAAACCCTGAAGCCACCTATAGACTGGGAGGGGAGTTGCTGGCAGTCACAAGGGAAGAAAGAGACTTGGGCATCATCAACACCAATGACCTGAAATTATCCATGCAGACCTCTAAAGCAGCAGGTAAGGCTAGGGGGATGTTGGGGTGTATTAGTAGGGGTATCACAAGTTGGAAGAGGGAGATAATAATCCCTCTTTATAAGACACTGGTTAGGCCCCATCTGGAGTACTGCATGCAGTACTGGAGGCCATACCTTCACAAGGACATTAACCAAATTGAGGCACTCCAGAGAAGGGCAACCAAAATGTTGCAGGGACTGCATCAGAAAACATATGAGGACAGATTAACTGAACTCAATATGTATACACTAGAGCAAAGGAGGGAGAGGGGCGATATGATTGAAACATTCAAACACCTTAAGGGCATTAACAAGGTGAAAGAGTCTAACATGTTTCAATATAAGAAAAACTGCAAGACAAGAGGACACAGCATGAGATTAGAGGGAGTCCAATAAAGGGGTAATGTGAGGAAGTTCTTTTTCACAGAAAAGGTGGTGGATGCATGGAATGGCCTACCTCATGAAGTGGTGGATATGAATACAGTGCAGGGCTTCAAACAGGCATGGGATAGGCATAAGGGAGCAACACAGATGAGTATGAATAGAATGGCCATTAACAGAGCAAAGGCCTATGGCACATTCATAAGGTAGAAAAAAGAATGGGCAGACTGGATGGGCCTTGCGGTCCTTATCTGCTGTCAACTTCTATGTTTCTAAGCTGATGTCCCCCAGAATGTCTTGAAGCACTAAAAATGTGTGTTGAGGGGGCACACTCAAACAAATTTAGTTAACGTCCTTTTAAATTATTTTAAATTTTTTTGTAGATTCCCCAATGTTTCGCCACTTGCTTGGTGTGGATAACATGAAGGGGCTATAATACAGTAACATCAAGTATAATCATAACAATACAGTTCCAATGAAAGGTTTATTTATTTGATTTGTATGTTTCTGACTTCAACTGATCCATCCTGTAAGAGGCAACCTGCTTGCTAAATAAGAGATGCATTATTGTAATCTGTACAGTTTAACTGTATGTGACTGTTACTTCCTGAGTGACAGACTTTGTTTGCTCCAGTGTGCATTGAGCCCACAGGAACCCTTCCAGAAAGCCCACCAGGTTTTTGTGTGTTGCTTAGCACCATAGCATGCGACAACCATGCTTGAACCCTGCTCACTGTAACATGGGCTAAGGCAACCACTCTCAACCTACAAGGTGTTTTCTGGCTGTTCGCTGTACCAAACATTTTTGTTTTTTCATGTCACAATTCTCGCAATGAGCATGTTATCTTAACTCCAGCCTTTTTTTGTTTTTTTCCTCAGTGCCTGATCGCATGTATCCCAGCACTGCAGTTCCTACAAAGCTTTGTGCTGGTGCCACAATGATGTCTGGGAACTTGCTCGGGCTAGCACCATGTTGAAGCACAGTATGGATGCTCCAACAAACATGATCAAACACTGTTCAATAACGTTTTTTAAAACACTACTAAAAATGGTGCACAGTGTGGGCAGGGCCTTGGATTACACTAGGGGTGCCCCCAGATCTTTAAAAATGATACACAGACATTTTAAAATATATTTTCTGTAGTAGTACAGCTGCTGAACATGACCCACATGACATTGTTTTAAAAATGCTTTTTTTTTTACTTTTTTTTGTTGGGTTTATATCCCCCTTCCAAATAAAATGTTGCGAATCATGGTAAAGGTCCAGGCTGCATGCACCTTTTTGGATGGCCCCACCTACCCCCAGCTAATGAACTCAGTTAAGTGCCTGAAGATGCACTAACAAAACAGCAGTAAAAATGCAACATCATACACGCCAGATACAATTCCACCCCCCCAGCACAACACAGGTTCAACACCCCCCCAAAAAAAAACACACTGGAGACAAAACCACCCCCACCCACCCCAGACTGTCCTGCTTGAGTGTTCAGCTTATCTGTGTGTTTGACCTTGAAATGATTCTCAGTAATAGCAAGCTAAAGGGATGTTATTCATTCCATTTAAATTTGTGATTTTTTGAAATAGGTACTTCTAACCAACGATAATTTTTTCTGTTTCTATTGATGAATGATCTGAGCGTTACTAGATTGTGACTGTCTGAACAATTGTCATAAGTCTCTGAGGAAGGACTTGGTTGGTCCGAAAGCTTAGACTTTGTTTTCCTTTTGTAACATCTATATTGGTCCAATAAAAGGTATCAAACCATTTGCTTCTGGATCTACACATACACACAGACATACACATAGTCAACAGCAGTTTGCATTTGCCTACCTCTCAATCCACACAGAGAAACACAGAAAGTTTGCAGGCAAAACATGACTTGGAGTCCATCGAGTCTGTGCTACTCTACCTATACCCACTGCAGCGTGTCACTGAGTGGCCTAAATTAAGACCCCAGATATGGGCTCTGACCCACATGTAACATTGCCCTCTTCCCTGCTCCTGGAGCCCACAGTCACTATGCACCTGTATCTGTCCCATCCCACCTTAAACCCATGGACAGTCGTGGATCTTACCAGCATGTTCAGTTGTCTGTTCCAGTTGTTCATAACCCTCTCTGTGAAGCAGCACTTACTTATGTCCCTTTTACATGTACCTCCCCACCTGCTAGTACTCGTATAGAGACATAGAAATGTTTACACACTCAAAAACCAGAACACCACCAAAACAGCAATGAACCCCAGTTGCCACCCCATAATAATCATTTACAGAGTTAGGTACGTTGATTAGCAGTCAAAGGCAGTAGGTCAATAATGCAGTACTAGCTGATAGTATCAGACAGTAATATAAAACTTTTCATAACATAATAAAGAGTCACATGGTATGCACATAGTGGCTGTTGGTTTCAAACCCAGGTCTGCTCTCCAGGTTCTCTACTGGTGCTCTGACCTCTATGCTACCTCATCTTCTCACTGGGATTGGAAGTCACTGACCTCATGGTGGAACCGGTTGCTTGGTCGGACCTCCATATTGTGAGGTTCTTGTTTGGAATCCCCTAAAATAGACCTTCCCCTATGGAGATGGTCCAGTACCACCCTTTAAGTGGTTTCACCCCGCAGGGTCTGATGGTGGTGCTTGACCTATCAGGTATGATGAGTGCTTGCAATAAGCCACGGTAGTTGGTTCTGACCTATAACAGGGTTGTTACTGAAGCCCTCGACTCTATCGCACCAGTCCTTGTTCAACCCCTCACTTCACACCAGAGATCCCTTTGGTTTGATGGGACTCTCAGGAAGTTGAAGATGAGTGGTTGAAGTTTGGAGCAGTGTTGGCAGAGGTCCATGTCTGGGGAGGATAAGCTTATATTGATGTCTCATTACAGAGACTATCAATCAACAGTCTCCTGGAAGAAGGCAGAGTTCCTGTTCAAGAAGATTGCTGCAGCAACTAACAGACCAGCTCAGCTCTTCCAGACTGTCGATAGGCTATGTAATCCTGCCTGTGTTCAGTCCGTAGGAGCCTTTTCAAAGTCAAGGTGTTATGAGTTCACTCTGCTCTTGGTTGATAAGATTGCTTCCATCAGATTGGGGATCCAGTCAGTGCCCTCTATTGGGGCATGCAGTGATGGGCCGGAGGTTGCGGGCTTTCATTCTGTCTGGTTCGACTTCGACCAGTTGACAGTCTTGGATGTTGTGAAGGTCATCCAGGAGTTGAGGCCAACCTATTGTAGTTTTGATCCGGGTCCAACACGCCTCTTAGTAGGGTGTGTTGATGTCACCGGCCCGGTCCTGGATAGGATAGTCCGGTGTTCCCTGGTGACGGTGGTCTTTCCTGTGCCCCTGAAAGAGGCGATGGTAAGACCACTCTTGCAGAAAGCTTCACTGGACACGGACTGCCTGGCTAACTACAGACTTGTTTCTAACCTTCCTTTTGTGAGAAAGGTTATTGAGAAGGTGGTTGCCCTTCAACTGGAGGCCCATCTATCAACTCATGACATCTATGACCCTCTCCAGTTGGGTTTCAGGAAAAGGCACATCACTGAGACAACCCTTGTTCGGATGCTTAATAATTTCCTGGTGGCAAGGGACGGAGGAAGACATTTCATCCTTATACTCCTTGATCTCTCAGCTGCATTTTGACACTGTGGACCATGGGGTGCTGTTGGAGCACCTGCGGGTTTGTTGTGGACTGGCTGGTACAGTCCTCAACTGATTTCAATGGTTCCTCACTGGCAGGACACAGCAGGTGGTGTTGGGGATTTTTTCCTCAGCACCACTTACCCCACCATGTGGGGCCCTGCAGGGCTCCATTTTGTCACCCATGTTGTTCAAGGTGTATATGCTGCCTCTAGGGGACATTATAAGATGGTATGGGCTGAGTTTTCACTGCTATGTGGATGATACTCGGCTATACCCGTCTTTTGCACCTGAACAGCAGGAGGTGTTTTTGGTGTTTAATCAGTGCCTTGCTGAGATCCAAGACTGGATGTGGGCCAATCAGTTGAGGCTGAATCCGGATAAGACTGAAGTACTAGTGGGGGAATCTGGACAAGTCTCCAGTCTTTGGCTTGGGGACTCCTAGTTGCTCACATCTGTCAGGATGAGGAATCTTGGCGTTGTTCTGGACTGTGGCTTAACACTTAAATTTTAGGTGTCAGCCGTGGTCCAGAATGCTTTTTACCATCTGAGAAACATCACCAGGATTAAACACATGATACCCCTGGATAATCTGCTATCACTGGTCCATGCCTTCGTGACATCACAGCTCGATTACTGCAATGCCCTTTACCTGGGGCTACTGGGGGCTGATCTTCACCGCCTGCAGCTGGTGCAGAATGTAGCAGCCAGGTTGTTGACTGGTCTGTCGAGATCATGTCACATTACACCTGGGCTGCCCTCTCTGCACTGGCTGCCTGTTGGTGATGGATCACTTTCAAGGTCGGTTTGCTGACCTATAAGCCCTTGCATGGACAGGGACCCAGCTACCTGCAAGACCTCCTATGGCCCTGCCGCCCTTCCCGTCCCCTCCGTTCAGCAGATGAGGGATTTTTGGAAGTTTCCAGGGTGCATTTAAAAACATCAGGTGCCTGTGGTTTCTCTTTTATGGTACCAACCCTGTGGAACTCCTTCCATCATTCTCTGGGAGAAATTTCTACACTGGAGGCTTTTAAAAGGGAGCTGAAAACATTTTTATTTAGACAGGCTTTTCCACCTAACCAGATTTAGATGACCTAAGTATTACATTAATCAGAATTGTGTTTTATTGCATGTTATGTATTTTAACTGCTTAGATAATTCTGCTTGTTTGTACAGTGCCTTGAGTCAAAATGAAAAAGAGCGCTATTTTAAATAAAATGATAATGATGAGTATTATGATTATGATGATACACTATACTGCCTCCTACAATGGCTATGTGTATTCAGCAGATACAGTATGTTGGGGCAGAAGACGTTTTTGTTTTTTTACTCCCATTTTACAGGCCAGCTATCCCTGCAGGGTATTAGTGTAGAGGATAGCAGCTGTGTTGTAAAATCAATTATGTAAACTTTTTAGGCAAAGCAGGGTACTGCATTATAACATACTGTAGTACAGTATATCAACTATATAAAATAGTCTTCTATTGACTAAAATAAATTGAGAGGCAAGCAAAGGCCAGGGGAGCAGCTAGCTTAACAAAGAGGAGGTCAACATACAGCATGAAAAACACTGGACAAAAATGAACAATACAAAATTTTATAGCAGGGCCAACACACAAAGCAAACTCTAGCCAGAGCTGACATGGCTGTGGTGAGCTTGCAAAGCTCCGAAGAGCGAGTGCCATCTCCAAGATGGTGGCAACGCAATTGAGCATGTACGGCATTCACACGTGCATAGTTGCAGTGAATGGCACTATGTCATTCACAAGATGGTGGCACCAGCAGAACTGCACATGCACAAGAGGTGCACATGTGCAGTTCTTGTCCCGAACTGCGGAAGTAACCGCCGAAATAGGGCGGCTGTTACTCTGTAGTGGCTGATCGTGGTGGAGTGTTACAAGCTCCGTTGGACTTTCGGAAGGATACTTCCAAAAGTCCAATGAAAGATGCCATGATTGGCCATTTTAAGTCACAGAAAGCAAAATGGCTGTAGGCTCAGCCCACAGCTGTAAAAATGGACAAAGGGGCAGACAAACAAGGTCCATAGCACTAGGCTTACTTCTGCATTCTACCTGGCTCAAACAGAGGTTGTTTATTCAACCCACAGCCAGCTTTCCTGATGTTTATACTTTGCATTTTCCAGACAACAATCAGGATCTGCCAGCTCAGCCACCCACTATTACAAGCAGGCATCTCTCTTACCTTGCTCTGCTATGAAAAGTCGCAAAGGTAACCCCAAATTGAAGTTTCCCAGATGTCCGTTGCTTCGATAACGGACTCCGTTCATGCAGCATGAAAAATCTTTTTCCACCATATCCAGTGTGGGCCACAGCTTGTGGGCACTCCAGCACTAATCATGAGCACATTGGTGTGACTGCACCTGGGACCAGGGGCTACATTGGGGCCCAGATTATGTAGAAATTTAACTTCCATTAACAACAATCTAACTTCCTGATTGACAGCTTGCTGCTGAGTGCCCACCTCAGCCCCGCCCACAAATCCACATGTTAATCACAGGAAATAGTGAAGGGGCTGCAGAGATATAATAGCCTTACAATGCAATTAGGGTCAGTAGTGGCCTTTAAATGTTTTTTGTGCACTTTATAGGCAATTGCACATATTAAGAAACATGAACATAGAAGCATAGAAGGTATCGGTAGATAAGGACCTTCTGGCCCACCTAGTCTGCCCCATTCACCCTATTCACTCCAAGTCTACTATCTATTCTATCAACTTGACCTATTCTGTCTCTGGACCCCCTCCTGTATCTATCCCATGCTTTCTTGAATCCCGTAATTGTTTCCGACCCCACCATCTCTGCCAGAAAGCTGTTCCACTCGTCCACCACTCTTTCAGTGAAGATGTGTTTCCTCATGATTCCTCTGAACCTCCCTCTTTCTAACTTCATAGTGTGACCCCTTGTTCTTGAGTATCTTTTCCTTTAGAAAATGCTACCTTCCTGTACCTTGTTCTTCTCTGTGATATATTTGTGTAACCCCCTCTATGTGTCCACATTTGTAGCATGGATATACATAGGGTATCTAAGGGTTTGGGGAAGGATGAGGCTACTTGGCACAAGAGGCCTAGGTTTGACTACTCTGCACAGGGGCACCCAAGTAAATCCAACTATAGGAAGCAATAACTGTAATGTCCAAAACCAGAATTGGGATTTTTCAGTGTGGATTTATTTATTAACTCACTGAACATAAACAAAGCTCTGCATGGTCCCCCATACGGCTACGTAACTGTAATGCAGATTAGAGGTTAAACACAGTGGTCCATTTGAGGAATGAACACTACAATAGTTGTCTGGCTTTGGACCCACCAAGCACTCAGCCCGGACTTTGCATGCGCATTGGATACACAGCCCGACTGGCCTGGCTCCCCTGCCGACCACTCGACTGACGGTCCACTTGGCAATGAACCCAAACTCTACTTGGAAAGACATCCCATCAAACAAGGAGGCTCCCAAACTGTGGCTCCCCACACCACTTGAAGTCTGCAACTCCTAGAGAGATTTTGTTTTCGTACTTCCAATTCAAAACTCCCATCAAACAGGGAGACTCCCATCAAACAAGGAGTATGTTCCCATCCTGTGGCTCCCCACACCACTTAGAGTCTACGACTCCTAGAGAGATTTTCAAGTTGCGACCCACGTCTGGGTACCCACCCCATCACTGGCCAAGCGCATGAGGCAAGTAGCAAAAACACAGAAGAAATCCGTAGAGGTGGACCTGGTTACTAAAGATGGGGATCTATCCACCTCCAGCTCCCACAGCCCATACCCCGGCCATTTCTCTGGACACACAGAATTTCAGACTTTAAAACTGTAGATTGACGGTGGATGACCTGAAGCACCCCCTCTACAATGAACTTTAACACTTTAAACAGATGACTGCTCTATTTGTTTGTCCTAGTTGACATAGTTCTCCCAAATAGCAGTCCCCAATACTTGAAATCCAACTGAAGAAAAGAAGTTGTTTGCCCATTCCAATGAGGCCAAACACTCACCCATTCATTGCAGGTGCCCACAGGCGAAGAAATGTAACCTTTGCTGTTATACATGAACAGACTGAACTTAAATTAAAACAGGCAGCTTTCTTCCCAAGGTGGGAGAAGGGGATTGCCCCTGGAACCCACAAAGAACTTTTCCTCACCCCCCCAGAGGGAAGGGGGCAAACAGACACTACTGGTGTCCTTCTTGTTTGCTTAAGGACAAATTGAAGACTGACTTTGAATTCCCAAGATTCTAACTTACTCTGAGCTGAAGACTCCAAATGTGGCTCATGCAGCTGTGACAATTCTATAATGATGTCATCCCTCTAGTCTCAGCTGTGACTGAGGACAGAGTGAGACAGTGTGAAACCCATTTAACTGGAGTTTCACAGGCTGCCTTCCCTGCCTACCACTAGGTCTTACTGGGATTCTAGTAACCCCGGGTAACAAAGGGGTTACACTCACCTTGACCAGGAAAATGACTGTCCCCAGTCATTATGCACCCGGCCTTAAGCCATCCCGCCCTATGTGCTACCTGCGGAGGGGGGTGATCAGGCCCCCTCCTACCATGTGCGAGCACAGGTAGGCAACACTAAGGGCCTAGAGGCCTACAGCTGACATATCAGCCTCTACTCTATCCACTTACTATGGACACCTAGTGGCTCTGGTAGAACCGTCCAGAGCATAGCCCTGATAGATCAGCACTGCGGCCCCTATTGCAGGTTAGGGCCACAGCCTGTCCATCCCCCCAACCCTCTAGGGGAAACCTATCTGCCTCTAACATAACATCCCAAACAAAAACAAAACCCAGCAACCTCCCCGACCTTGGGCAGCCTGCAACTACAACATTAAGAACACAAACAGTACTTTAATTTCTACACATAAGCACCGAAACGAGGAACTCCGATGAGCCCCTCCTCCTCTTCTTGTCTTCTCTTCTGTCTTCCAGGAACACCTGTAGGAAAAGACAAAAACATAACAAAAAAAAACACACCCTAATCTGCATTTACGATCGACCTAAATAACAACAGTGTCAAAAACAGCAACAACCCTTACCATACAGGAAAAACAGAACACTAAACAATCCCAAAAAGAAAAAATATATATTTTTTTTTTAGAAAAGTAGAAAAGACAGTATATACATTAAGTACAGAAATGACATTGATAACAATACACCTTTTGGGGGATGGAATGCCCTAAATGTCCCACTAGTGACTACAAGGCCCAAAGGCCAGTCCATTAAAGAGTCTCTCCTGGGCCGGAGCCCCGTGAACATAGTCTTTTAAGGCCATAATCCTGAAGGGGAGAGTCTTTGCGGACAATTCACACACTGTTTGAAGTCTGTAGTGTAAGGTGTGTATCGCAATGTCATAAAGATAGAATAAAAAGATTGTGACTCACCAGCCTCTTGAAGTATTCGAACTAAGCAAACCTGGTCCCTTCCGAAAACTCTCCCTGGCAGCATTTCTTCTGATACAGCTGGGCGAACATCTTCCAGGAACCCACAGGAGTGCACATCTGGAAACAGCTGGGCTGATGTCATAACTGGAGAAGGAACCTTAGAACAGGAACAAAATGAGAAACAGCTGGTCCGGCATCATCCGATTACCAGGCGATGAACAGGCAAACAGCTGGGCTGGTGTCCTCTCTGGACCTGAAGTCATCTGGTGGTAGCAGTAGATGGTTATTGATTAGGGCAGTACACTGTGGACTGAAGAATGTAGAGCACCTGATTTGTTGTTTATTCATATTGGCAGTTCAATAAGGTTACTTCACAGTGTATATGTGGCAGTATTGACTACCACTGCTCGGCTCTCCATTTTGTAGGCACGGGCTTAATTACTGGGAGGTCCTTGCACTGAGGCCAATAGTAGAGGGGGTCGGGGCTTGAATTATTACTCCATCTGGATGCACATAATTTACACAGTGGGAGACTTCGCGTCCCTCTCCGTCCACTATTCTCACTCTGTCCAGAAACAGTGTCCTGCCTCTCTTCCACTGTGTATACTTTTCGTGGAACAGTCTATTCTTTACATGCTGGTTAGCCCCAGGATGCACATGTTTCATTGCTTCATCCCAGATCCAGGATTTCCTGCAGTTCTCAATCTCCTCCCAGACTCTCCGAGGAAAGGTAGAAAAGGTCATACCAAAGATTTCATTGGCCTTTCCAGAACCAGTCTCTCCTCTTTACTTGCTTTGGTCAATCTGAGACTGCTGGCCTGGCTTGGGGTGGCCAGTCCTGGTTCTGCCAGCTTCGTATCCTCAATGAAATTAAAAACAGATCCCTGACTTCTTCTTCTTCTGGTGAAGCCAGGGCAGTGGCATCACCACCTTCTTGAACACATTCCTCCGAGGCAAGATCTTGAGGCTGTGTACCCATTCCTATCTCACAAGGCCACTTAGGTTCCTCCTCATCTTCCTCTTCACTAAGGATCTGAGCCCAGGAGTGAGCAGTAGTTCTCACCCCCGAGGCTATCCATTCATCACTAGGAGCGGAGGTCGACACCTCCCATTCAACGGCCTCCCGCATCTCATCTTCACCTTTGAGACTTGGGCTAGGCCCCCCCACCCAGGGGTCTATTGATGCTTTATCTGAACTTGCCTTCTGAGATCCAGCATCCAAAACTTCAACTTCAGATTCAGTCTCTAATTCTGCACTCTCCAACTTTGTACCACACTCCCCCGGGGGACCTTCCTCCACAGGCTCCACCTGATGCTGTGTGCTGCCAACTGCAGATTCTTGAAGTTGTGTCCATGTGGAAGCCAAACGAATTTGAGGCACTTTATACAAGCCATATTTTTGTAGACAACCAGCACAGTGAGGAATCATGAAGACATCCCTTCTAGCACTAAAGCACATCTGGCATACACGCACTGGATAATTAGGAATTGCCACATCAGGAGGGAGTTGCCCTCTATAGCACCAATTTTCAATGTCTCTCAATCTATTTACTGCTGCTGTTATTGCAACCTGGGCATGATCCGGGTAACGAGCTGGTCCTGAGGCCATAACTGCAGAAAAACAAACAAATGTTCACTGTAACTGAAAGTCCCACTTTAAATGAACACACTCTGTAGCTTTAAAATGGCTCCTCTGCTGCTGTGTTTACTTTACTACCCCACCCTGTAATGGCAGCGGCAGCACTCCTGTGCATCAACATTCAGACTCTAGGTCAAGCCACTGCGCACCGGATTACATCAGCTACTAATAACTTTTATTTCAAACTGCACAACTTGCTCTTTTCTGGCTGTTCTACATTTACAGGATTTTCCTTGGACTTTTTCACATGCTGGCAACATTTATTTAATCACAGTCCCTTTTAAAACTTCAGGTTTCAGCACAGGATTGCCTGCTTTTACTAGTGTTGCACTTATTTTACAACCCACAGTCTCTCTCTGGCTGCAAACTTTAAACTGAGGCTACTTTCATTGCTATGCACACATTTAATGGCTTTACAGACTTGCACTTGCCAGCAGGATATCACACAATCGCTACTTGCAAAGCGAATATACAGCTGCACTCACATTTTATATGGCATTACTGAAAATCACTGATTTGAGCAGTTTTAAATCGTTTACTCACTGTTATGGTAGCAGATTGCTGCGATGGAGGAAAACGGCCTGCAGCCAGATTTTTTGAAGGCCTCGGATTTTAAACGGGCGGGCAGTCTCCGCGATCGTAGTATTAATCACACAATTCACTGATCCCACAACCGATAAGCGGGTTGAGCCCAATTTTGAACTAGAAAAGTCACTTTTCACTGTTTACAGCGCTTTGAACACTTTGCGAACGCTCCTCCACTGCCAGTACACGCACTACTCTCTGTCTCCCTCTCGAATGCTGAAGCAGACTGTGAAGAGCTGGCTGAGGGGTGGGACTAATGGCAAACTGACCAACCACACGATGCCATGCAAATGAGCCTCTTCTTCCTCACGAGGGCTCCTCTCCTTACGGCGATTGTCGAGCAGGCAAATTTAAACTGAAAAGATGCACTTTTTTTTTTTTCAACTGACTCCACGGCGGGAGCCCATTTCAACCATGTAATATTGCCATTAACTCTGCAGTCTCTAGTATTGCACAGAAAGCATTTCCAACATCCAGGGCATAATTTCTCTGTTGCTACCCCTAGTTTTCCACACTTTTCTTCACAGAACTTTATTTTAAAACTGACAAACGCTGTAAACTATATTGATGCAGGACAAGGACACACACTTTGGCTTTACAGCTCCTTGGTAAACAGTTGGCATTTTTTAAACAGCAGCACAAGATTCACAGCACACAGCACACACTAGGGAAATTGCTTCAATCTTTTTGGGCTACCAACTGCCAGATAGCCAAAACGCTAGCCTACCTGCTCAAGC
Source organism: Neoceratodus forsteri (assembly GCA_016271365.2). Classification (NCBI taxonomy): domain Eukaryota; kingdom Metazoa; phylum Chordata; order Ceratodontiformes; family Ceratodontidae; genus Neoceratodus; species Neoceratodus forsteri. The sequence goes on from CM057452.1 coordinate 391,424,873, forward strand.
ACCTTCCTTCCCAAACAAATCCAAAGCAGTGCCTCCATTTTTGTAACCCCTCTATGTGTCCACATTTGTAGCATGGATATACATAGGGTATCTATGGGTTCGGGGAAGGATGAGGCTACTTGGCACAAGAGGCCTAGGTTTGACTACTCTGCACAGGGGCACCCAAGTAAATCCAACTACAGGAAGCAATAACTGTAATGTCCAAAACCAGAATTGGGATTTTTCAGTGTGGCTTTATTTATTAACTCACTGAACATAAACAAAGCTCTGTATGGTCCCCCACAGGGCTACGTAACTGTAATGCAGATTAGAGGTTAAACACAGTGGTCCATTTGAGGAATGAACACTACAACAGTTGTCTGGCTTTGGACCCACCAGGCACTCAGCCCGGACTTTGCATGCGCATTGGATACACAGCCTGACTGGCCCGGCTCCCCTGCCGACCCGACCACTGACGGGTCCACTTGGCAATGAACCCAAACTCTACTTGGAAAGACATCCCATCAAACAAGGAGGCTCCCAAACTGTGGCTCCCACACCACTTGAAGTCTGCGACTCCTAGAGAGATTTTGTTTCAGACTTCCAATTCAAACTCCCATCAAACAGGAGACTCCCATCAAACAAGGAGTATGTTCCCATCCTGTGGCTCCCCACACCACTTAGAGTCTATGACTCCTAGAGAGATTTTCAAGGTGCGACCCACATCTGGGTACCCACCCCATCACTGGCCAAGCGCATGAGGCAAGTAGCAAAAACACAGAAGAAATCTGTAAAGGCGGACCTGGTTACTAATGTAACCCCCCTGCAAATGGGGTTCCCAAAAGACTTCTAGGAGCTTGCTTGAATGCTCCAAGCCTGAATGGAGTTTGGTGTTTAAGCCATTTATCTGTGAGTGTTTTTAGAGCCTCTGGTACTGTCTCTTTAAGAGCTGTCTGCTTGCAGACATAATTATTTGTATGGGGACTGTGTGTTTCTCTGCTTGAGTACCACTCAGAGCTGCTGCCAATTCACCCATTTTTGCAGTCACTAGAGTGCAAAGGAACCTATCTGAAAGATGTAACTGTTTGCCAGAAATCATTTAGAGTAATAATGAAAATACAGTTTGTCTAACCTGCTTTCTTTTGCAATCAGAACTGTGTTTGCCTAGTTCCCCATTCTAGTTTTGAACTGCTGAACTGGACCAATCAGTGTGGGTTAAGGTAACTCTAAAATGGTGCCTTGGACGAATCAGAACTTGGACTCGTAATCTGAGCCAGCCACAAGAGGATTGTATGGGCAGTGACTCTGGGAGATGTAGTTTGGACTTCGGCGCCTTTTTGGACCAACAGGGGCAGTCTATTGTGAGTGACAGGCAATCCAGCCAAGAACTGGGAGGAACTCAAAGGAAGTGCCCAGTTTTGTCTGCTGGAGGTTCAGTTGAGCTCTGGCAGTGAAGAGGGAAGGAGCCCTGTGCTTTTTCGGTGTGCAGTTTTAGTTGGGAAAGCGGAAAGCCCCAAGTTCGGTTTGCAGCTTGTGTAACTGCTTGTTAGGACTGAATCCGTCCCGTAGAAGAGAATCAAAGGATATCTGAAGAGTAGAAACCAGGCTCACCCTGTAGAAGACTGGAGAAACTGCTTTAGTTGCGCTCGGTCTGTCAGGAACTGAATCTGCTGTGTGTTCTCCGGGTATTGTGCAGTAATTGCGATCGGGATAGAAAGCAGCCTGCCTGGTATAATCTTTCTTTTACCATATAAATGTGTGAGGAGAGCTGTGTAGCTCAAGTGAATCCTGCTGCCATTAAAGGACTTTTGCCTGTTGCAGTTTGTCATATAAATGTGTGAGGAGTCTCGTGGAGCTCAAGAGTAGCCCTGCTGCGCTGAAGGACCCTATCTTGTTTGGAGGTCGTGAGTACTAATTCCAGGGTCGCTCCCTGTTGAACTGCCACATTGAATCAAATGGAATTACTGTACTGCTGACTGTTTAACTAAATTTTCTTTTCTCTGTGTGAAGGGCCCTACCAGCTGCCACGGTTTGGACTAGCCACTGGGCTTGGTACCCAGGGACAGTAACTGGTAGAGGATAGCCTATACACAGAGCAAATAGAAGTGAGAAGTGATAAGCTAATTAACCTGATTTCCCCTGTCCTATTATATCCCCTGAATAAATCAAGAGCTGCTTGTTTCAGCAAAGTTATACTGCCTGAGGTATTTGTCTATGTTAAAGTATTGTACTGTGATTGTTGCACTGTATCTTCTTATTTTACAGGGGTCCAGTGCCTGAACCAGTCCTGTGGTAAGTGTATACTGTGAAGGTAATTCTGATATACTGTGTGGGCCACTAGTGGGAAAGTAGGGTTGCAGTGTCCCAGAGGGCTGTGACCAAATTAGTTTAACTACTGCAAACCCTGACCTCTGGGTGGAGGCACCTGCCATCGGATCCAGGCCCCTCAACCTGTTAGTGGAAAATCAGGCAGGGGTAGTAGCCCGGGATAAGCGCCATCTAGGGTTTACATCTTGGAGGCTCACCGCTGGGATTGTGTGTCCTCTAGTAGCCTATATTTACAAACCACTGTTAAGAAAAAAAATAAATGGGTACCCCGACAGAAGTGGCTGTGCACCGGCTGGTGGAGTGGTGTACTGGGGAGGAGATCGACCCCAAAATGCTATCGTATCCTGGACATCCCCTAGGTATCAATACGGGACACTGTACAGGAGTACTTTCCAAGTGGAAGGTTTACAAAACCCCACAACATGTGTGGTGGGTCGGCATGCTAATCTGCTCCTCCCACACTTTCCTGGCCTAGTAGAGTTTAAGGATCCCATAGATAGCTCCAAAGTGCCACAGACCATTACCCCAGAGGGAGCCTCACTGCCTGGAGAGTGATAACTAAGGACAGTAAAGACCCGGGGTGGGAATGACCCCCACCACTGTCTGAAACTTTTGAGAAGAAATTTGCTAAATGGTTGCTGGGGAAGAGAGAAAACTGTGGAGGACTTGAAGAAACTATTCTTGCCACCTGGGGTGTTCCTCCCCAACACCTCTCCCGCTCCAGTACCGTGGAGCTGCTGAACCAATGCAGACTCCTGTTTCTGCACCTGCCATTAGTCAGACTCTTACCGAAGGTTGAGGATCTTCTCTGGCACCCTCCCACCCCACAAGGGAGGATGACTGGGAGACCTGGATAGACTATATTGCTCCCCAAGTGCTAGAATGGCAATGCTCGGAAGCCCGGCGAAAGAGGGGTTGGTGAGGCCTCCGAGGTCCTACCTGGCTACCACCCGTACTAAGCAGGCCAGTAACCCTGAAGTGACTGCACAGCCTATCTTGAGGCCTTGGAGAATGTATATGGAGCCCAGATTCTGATGAGGACCTATGGTGAGAGAGTAAGAAATGCACAGTACCAAGGGAAGTTGTTGCCTGTGTATGTATCTCGACTGGAAAAATTGTTGCAAGAATGCCTCAGAAAAGGGTAGTTTGCCAGTGATTGAACTGGACCGAACCAGGCTGGACAGGATCCTTAAGTCTGCCCCCTTCTCAGAACTGCTGTTGCTTCAGTTATGCCTGGCAAATTGACTGGAATCCCCACCCTCCTATGATGAGTTAATGAGAGAAATTCGAGGAGTTGAGAAAAGGCGACCTCGGGAGGGACCTGCACCAATAGCTGCGGCTACAACCCGAGTGACTGAGGGTGACCCATCAAGTGAAGTTCAAGGACAGATGCATGGATTGATAAGCACCACAGAGGTTGGCAGTCAATAGAGTGCTCAGACAAAGTAAAAGATATACCACAATGGGGAAACGAACTGTTGAGAGAGATCAAGAATTCAAAAACAGTTCCTTTGAAGGCCATGCCTGCAAATACAGCGCCTGACCTATATCCGACTGCATCTGCTATGGGGTGGGGTACCCACCCATGTATCTTCTGCTGATAACAGCTCCAAACTGCGATTACCTTGACCATGGAAGTGGAGAAACTGGCGAGATGTCTCCAAATGCTTATCACGCCACAGACAGAGATGGCACTAAGGTTTCCAGTTAGTAATACCCCCGCCATGGCTCCCAGTGTGGCGCCTCGGCTAGCTCAAACTCCAGAAAGTATGTTTTGCTATAATTGTGGGAAGGATGGGCACATGAAAAGGGAATGCAGTCCCCAAAAGACACTGACAAAGTTGCATATAGGCTACAAGGAGAGCTCGAGAACAAATCAGTGGTTAAGAGGCACGAAAATGTCCCAGTGAGGCACACAAAATCGTCTAACTCACATCCTTTTGTGGCAAGGTCAGTTGCCCAGAGCCCCTATCCAGACTCGGTCCCAGAATAGTGGGTCCCTCCATGGAGACCACTGTAAAGGTGAATGGAGTGTCTCACAAGAGCTGTATTAGAACAGTGGCTCCCAAGTGACAATTATGTTCCAGGATTGGTATCAGAAGCATTTGTCAGAGCTACCCTTACAACCATTAGAAGGACTGCATGTATGAGGGGTTAAGTGAGAAGGCTTACCTCTATTCAGGTATATCCAAATTTGGCTGTCTTTCCCCACCTCCGTGGCTGGAGTAGCAGAACAAGTAGAGACCCTAGCCCTAGTGTGTCCCCACTGGACTCTGATGGTGTCCCTTTGTTGATTGGAACAAATGCTCATATGTTCAGGAAGACTGGCACAGTTGTGTTATGAAAAACAGGGGTCAAAGACTAGTAGAGCTTTAAGAGTTCCGACTTTAATTAAGAAGGCCTACTGAAGGGCACAGAGATGCTGAAAAATAGAAGCAGAGGAACCGGTCGGAACTGTATGGAAGAAGGATCCTGAGTCTCTGATCCTGGCGCAAATGCCCAGTGTACCTTACAGGGAGAGGTCCGTATCAGAAAGGATGTTAAGAATAAAATATTAATGTTGGATGCACCAGGCGATGGAAAATTGCCAGAGGGACTGCTAGTCAAGTCTAGTATTTTGCCCGCTAAAACCCATGCTTATGCCAGAAGGGTAATGGTCCAAGTTCATAATGTGTCTGAAAGAGACATTTGAGTAAATAGAGGTTGCATCCTGGCTAATGTGCATGCATGCAGACACTGCGTGCTACCCAGCAACAAGAGTTCGAGGAAGAATGACAGAGTAACACCTGACTTGTTTGATTTCGGCGACTCCCCGTTGCCAGATGAATGGAAAGTGAGAATCAGTGAGAAGCTTGCCCAGAGAGACCAGGTGTTTTCTTTAAAGGAATGGGACGTAGGATGCATGCAAGGAGCTGAGCATAATATCCGGCTTGACGAAAGACCATTTCGTGAGAGGTCTCGACGCCTGGCACCTGCTGACACAGATGATGTGACAACGCATCTGACAGAGATGTTAGCTGCTGGTGTAATACAAGAACCAGAAGCCCTTATGCTTCCCCCATTGTGGTAGTGAGGAAAAAGAATGGGACAGTAAGGATATGCGTGGATTATCGCACCTTGAAAACGACGGACTATCCCTGATCAGTACACAATACCCACATTCAGGATGCTTTGGACTGCCTAAGCAGGGAGCAGTGGTTCTCTATGTTGGATCTCCATGATGGGTACTACTGATCCCGATGGCCCCAGAGGACCATGAGAAGACAGCCTTTATCTGTCCGCTTGGCTTCTATAGAATTCATGAGGATGCCTCAAGGATTTCAGATGCCCCAGCCACTTTTCAATGATTGATGGAGCGTGCAATGTGGGACATGAACTTACTAGAGTGCCTGGTATACCTAGATGATATTGTATGTTTGGCAGCTCACTGGAGGAACATGAGCAGATTATTTAAGGTATTGGACCGACTGGAGGACTTTGGCCTTAAACTGTCCATTGATAAGTGTCAATTCTTTCAAGCATCAGTGAAGTATGTGGGACACATAGTATCCACGAGGAATAGAGACCGACCAAGTAAAGTTAAGGCCTTGACCACCTGGCCTGGCCAAAATCTAAAGAACTATAAAGATTCATGGGATTACGGTGGTTATTATCGAGTGTTTCATCAAGAACTATTCAAGAGTGATCCGCCCTTTACTTAACCTTACTCAAGGGTATCCCCAACCACAAAAATACCAAAAGTCAGCGTCCCTCAAGACTGAAAGAGTATATTTTCATCCGAGTGAAGTATTTGGGGCCCGGCTGACTCCCCTGCAGATTGTGAAGACTGCATTCATGAGATCATATATCAACTTACCCATGCTCCAGTGCTGGCTTCATGCCAACCAAGAAAACCCTATGTCCTGACACTGATGCTAGCTTGCAAGGTTGGGGGCGTGTTGTAACAAGAGCATGAGAATGGCCTGAGATCCAGTGGCTTTGCCAGTAGAAGCCTGACCCCATCCCAAAAGAACTATCCTATACACAAGTTAGAGTTCCTAACTTTGAAGTGAGCTATTGTTGACCAATTCCATGAGTACTTGTATGGGCTAAAATACTAGTAAAACTGACAATAATCCTTTGACCTATGTAGCAGACCTCAGCTAAATTTGGATGCCACTGGCCATAGGTAGGCTTTCTACGTTATCTACATATGACTTATGTCTGTTGAATACCGAGCAGGCCCTGAACCACATAGATGCTGATGCTCTCCGGAGGCCTGTTCCCCAGAGATCAGTTGAGGTCAGATTGGCGAACCTGACATTCAGGGCACTCTGCCGGAAGTTTGACAGGAGAACAAATGTCACGGACGCAGTGGACTGCATAGTGGATTGCTTGGGACCCTCTGAAATTGCATACCTGCTGCTTGTGCCACTTTTCTGCAATGAACATTGGTGCTGCCTCAGCTGGACAATGACAGTATGATGGTGCTCAATCCCGCGATCCATGATCAAATCAGCTTTAGAAGCCCTCTGTGCAGGAAAAAATGTGTCAAGTTCGCTCCACTGATTTGAGAACTGCACTGTTATACAAAGAGAAGGTCCTAAGTTGAAACTGATCAATAAACTGTTATACAGAGAAACAGTAGACAGAGGGACAAGTAGCAAACAACAACTAGTACTGCCTGCCTTCGAGACTCAGTATTGAGGTCCTTGCACAACCACATGGGGCACCTTGGTATAGACAGAACACTTGACTTGGTGAGATCCAGATTCTATTGGCCTAAGATGGGGGCTGATGTGGAGCAACACATTTAAACTTATAGTCGCTGATTACAGAGGAAAGCATTGCCCCAAAGGGCTGTCCCTCTTGTTAACATCACCACCAGTGCACCCATGGAGCTGGTCTGTATTGATTTTCTGAGTTTGGAGTCAGATCAAAGAAATATCAGTAATGTGCTGGTGGTCACTGACCATTTCACGAGATATGCCCAAGCTTTGCCCACCAAAGACCAGAAAGCATCCACTGTGGCCAAAGCACTTGTAGAAACTTTTTGTTCACTATGGGCTCCCACAAAGAATCCATTCTGATCAAGGGAGAGACTTTGAGAGTCGTCCTGATCAAAGAGATGCTTTCTCTGTGGGGAGGCAAAGTCCAGAACCATCCTTACCACCCCAGGGCCACCCTGAGCGTTTCAACCCACTTTGCTAGATATGCTAGGCACCCCTGCACCCAAAGGACAAGCCTAGATCGAACAAATTAGCACCCTGGTACATGCTTATAACTGCACCAAAAGTGATGCCACTGGGTTCTCCCCACCGCTTGATGTTTGAAGAGAAGCTCGACTACCGTAGATGTGTGTTTAGAGGTCTCTCTGATGAGGGTTCAAGCTGACAACTATTTACAGTATGTGCAAAATTAAAGCCAGCTAACTCATGTACCAACTGGCTCAAACCATGGCTGCCAAAAGAAATCTGGCCAACAAAGAAAGAGTATGATAAAAAGGTGAAAGCACAGGAACTCCAGGAGGAATCGGGTATTGCTAGAAAAATCTGGGACTCCATGGCAAACACAAGATTGCTGACAGATGGCACCATCTCCCTCACATTATAGTGGGCAAACTAGATGATCTGCCAGTGTACAAAGTAAGGCCTGAGAATAATTCAAAAGATGTAAAAACAATGCATAGAAATCATTTCACCCATTGGACAAATCTTGATTGAGTCTGAGCTCCCAAAGATGCCCCTCTGGACCAGTGACTAGAGCTGCTGCTAAGAAAAGATCAAGAAAGTCTGCACCTACAGAAGCAGAGTTAAAGTGTTCCCCTCCACAAGTCTCAGTTGAGCATGACTGTCAGTCCATATCAGGAAAAGTGACAGTGACTTTGAATACTATCCTTCTTACGAACTGAGTCAATTGTTTGAGGCAATCCCTAGTCAATACTGGAGATGAAGCTGGGCCTTCTGGACTGTCCAAGCCCAACTTCGTCCCTGGAGCCAATGCTCCCAGAAAGTGAAGTGCAAAGCATCAGATCAGATGAAATGGAATCATTGTGCATGCTTGAACTGTTTGAGCTTTCAGGGAGGAAAATGATGGATTAGGGCAGACTGGTGATACACCAGAACAAGAAGAGTATTTTGAGTGCCCTGACAGTCCACTGCCAGTGTCAGAAGCCCTCCATGTGAGCCAAATGTTGTGGACTCAGAAACTGTAACTCCTGGAGCTGAAAGTGCCCCAAGTTCTAGCCTCTCTACCCCATGGAACTCCACTGACAGAGTGAGGACAATGCTGAAAATGAGGCTCAGAGTGCAGAGACTGCAACAGTTCCCCCTAGAAAGACTAGTCGAGCTGTAAAGCCTGTGGTGCACCTCAGTTATGATTCCCTTAGGAGGCCTGTGGACTTGCCTCTCAATGTTGTCCATAAAAGGTGTATATGTCCCGAGGCTCATTGCCCAAACTAAGCGTCAGTGCTAACTCCAAGTTACTTGTGTTGCCCTCTAAGTATGGTGCCCTTGCCCCATCCAGCCCCAAAGGTAATTGATAGGGAAGGGCCCCTCTCTTCAGGTTTCATGTACAAGAGGTAATAACTGAGTTATGGTACAATGTGTGTGTGTAATACTGTGTAAAGAGTGACGTGCTGCAATGTTTCGAAATGTGTTCTTGGTAAAATGATATATTGACTGATGATTACATGTGTGACCTAATGCAAAATGTATATGGTTGCAGTTGAAACTTATGAAATTGCCTTGGCGGCTGGCGTCAAGCTTTTCCCAAACCAGGAAGAGATTGTAACCACCCTGCAAATGGGAGTTCCAAAAGACTTCTAGGAGCTTGCTTGAATGCTCCAAGCCTGAATGGTGTTTGGCGTTTAAGCCATTTATCTGTGAGTGTTTTAGAGCCTCTGGTACTGTCTCTTTAGAAGCTGTCTGCTTGCAGACATAATTAGATTTGTATGGGGGACTGTGTGTTTCTCTGCTTGAAGTACCACTCGAGACTGCTGCCAATTCACTCCATTTTGCAGTCTACAGTGCAAAGGAACCTATCTGAAAGATGTAACTGTTTGCCAGAAATCATTTAGAGTAATAATGAAAATACAGTTTGTCTAACCTGCTTTCTTTGCAGTCAGAACTGTGTTTGCCTAATTCCCCATTCTAGTTTTGAACTGCTGAACTGGACCAATCAAGTGTGGGTTAAGGTAACTCTAAATTGGTGCCTTGGGCTGAATCAGAACTTGGACTCGTAATCTGAGCCAGCCACAAGAGGAATGTATGGGCAGTGACTCTGGGAGATGTAGTTTGGACTTGCGCCTTTTGGACCAACAGGGGAGTCTATTGTGAGTGACAGCCAATCCAGCCAAGAACTGGGAGGAACTCAAAGGAAGTGCCCAGTTTTGTCTGCTGGAGTTTCAGTTGAGCTCTGGTAGTGAAGAGGGAAGGAGCCCTGTGCTTTTTCGGTGTGCAGTTTTAGTTGGGAAATGCGTGTAAGGCCCCGAGTTCCGGTCTGCAGCTTGTGTAACTGCTTGTTAGGACTGAATCCGTCCTGTGAAGAGAATCAAAGGATATCTGAAGAGTAGAAACCAGGCTCACCCTGTAGAAGACTGGAGAAATTGCTGAATTGCGCTCGGTCTGTCAGGAACTGAATCTGCTGTGTGTTCTCCTGGGTATTGTGCAGTAATTGCGATCGGGATAGAGAAGCAGCCTGCCTGGTATAGTACTCTTCTTTACCATATAAATGTGTTGGGAGGCTTGTGTCAAGTGAATCCTGCTGCCATTAAAGGACTTTTGCCTGTTGCAGTTTGTCATATAAATGTGTGAGGGTGCGTAGAGCTCAAGAGTAGCCCTGCTGGACGTTGAAGGACCCTATCTTGTTTGGAGGTCGTGAGTACTAATTCAGGGTCGCTCCCTGTTGAATTGCCACATTGAATCCAAATGGAATTACTGTACTGCTGACTGTTTAACTAATTTTTCTTTTCTCTGTGTGAAAGGGCCCCTACCAGCTGCCACAGGTTTGGACTAGCCACTAGGGCTTGGGTACCCAGGGACAGTAACTGGTAGGGATAGGCCTGTGCACAGAGCCATAGGTAGATGAGTAAAGTGATAAGCTAATTAACCTGATTCCCTCCCTGTCCTTGTTATATCCCCCTAAATAAATCAGAGCTGCTTGTTTCAGCAAAGTTATACTGCCTGAGGTATTTGTCTATGTTAAAGTATTGTACTGTGATTTGTGCACTGTATCTTCTTATTTTACAGGGGGTCCCAGTGCCTGAACCAGTCCTGGGGGTAAGTGTATACTGTGAAGGTAATTCTGATATACTGTGTGGGCCACTAGTGGGAAGAAAGGGGGGTTGCAGTGTCCCAGAGGGCTGTGACCAAGTTAGTTTAACTATTGCAAACCCTGACCTCTGAGTGGAGGCATCCGCCATCGGATCCAGGCCCCTCAACCTGTTAGTGGAAAATCAGGCAGGGGTAGTAGCCCCTGGGATAGCGCCATCTAGGGGTTACACTAAAGATGGGGATCTATCCACCTCCAGCTCCTACAGCCCATACCTGGCCATTTTTCTGGACACACAGAACTTTAGACTTTAAAACTGTAGATTGACGGTGGATGACCTGAAGCACCCCCTCTACAATGAACTTTAACACTTTAAACAGATGACTGCTCTATTTGTTTGTCCTAGTTGACATAGTTCTCCCAAATAGCAGTCCCCAACACTTGAAATCCAACTGAAGAAAAGAGGTTGTTTGCCCCTTCCAATGAGGCCAAACACTCACCCATTCGTTGCAGGTGCCCCACAGGCGAAGAAATGTAACCTTTGCTGTTATACATGAACAGACTGATCTTAAATTAAAACAGGCAGCTTTCTCCAAGGTGGGAGAAGGATTGCCCTGGAACCCACAAAGAACTTTCTCTCACCCCCCAGAGGGAGGGGGTAAACAGACACTACTGGTGTCCTTCTTGTTTGCTAAGGACAAACTGAAGACTGACTTTGAATTCCCAAGATTCTAACTTACTCTGAGCTGAAGATTCCAAATGTGGCTCATGCAGCTGTGACAATTCTATAATGATGTCATCCCTCTAGTCTCAGCTGTGACTGAGGACAGAGTGAGACAGTGTGAAACCCATTTAACTGGAGTTTCACAAGCTACCTTCCCTGCCTACCACTAGGTCTTACTGGGATTCTAGTAACCCCGGGTAACAAAGGGGTTACATTTGTATGTTTCTATCATGTTCACTTATGTCGGTGTGACAACAAAAAGGGTGACAGACATTAGGGTGCCAGCACAATGCCAACAGCAGTCATTGTGCCTGGCCATTGTGCCGCCAGACCCCAGTTGCACCCAATGCCCTGGAGCAAGAATGGGCTATTGTGAGGGGCTGTGCCTCCCACACTCCCCACTGTGGGTGGCTTCGCCCCCACACCCTTTGAAAATATAATATAGTCACCTCCACGTCAGAGGTGTATAAGGCAAGGAACGCAACACCCCTCAAACCCCATACTTGGTAAGTGCCAAAAAATCTAGTTTGCCAGCATGACAGGCAAACTGGTTGTGGCACCCACATCAAGGCACCCTAGTGAAGTTGCCTTTCTAATGGTATATGTTCTGTCATATACCCCCTCCTCCTCCTCCTATCCTCCAGGGAGTACATGTTCGGTTCCGGAAGCCATTCCTCATGGGTTTTCTGATGCATGTCCTACACATTTTGGTAGTCCTCCTCTGACTTGCCTCTGCCCTAACTATGTCCTTTTGAAGACGGGGCCTCCAGAACTGGACACAGTATTTGAGGTCTGGTCTCACCAGTGATCTATACAGAGGCATTATCACCTCCCTCATTCTGCTGGTGATGCCCTTGCATATGCAACCCAGTATCCTGCTAGCCTTTCCCACTGCCTTGTCACACTGTTTTGGAACTTTCAGATCATCTGCAATATTCACCCCCCAAGTCCCATTCCTGTTCCGAGATTGTCAGTGCCCCCCTCCCTCCTCCCAGTTTATGCGTTGACCTCGGGTGTTTGTGCTCCATATGCAGTGTTTTGCACTTTTTAGTGTTGATACCCAGTTGCCAATCCCTTGACCATTCTTCCAGTTTTTGTACATTGCCCCTCATTCTGTCCACCCCTCCTGGTGTGTTCACCCTGTTACAGAGTTTTGTGTTGTCCACAAAGAGGCATACCTTTCCTTCCAGTCCTTCAGCAATGTCAATAATAAAGACACTGAAGAGGACTGGGCCCAGTACGGATTCCTGTGGCACTCCACTGGTTACTCTGCCCACTCCATAGTGGGTTCCATTCATCACCACCCTCTGACTCCTGCTGCTCAACCAACTCTGTTATACACACTTATAGGAGGCAGTATAGCACAGTGGGTTAAGGCTTTGAGCTGCAGATCTGGAGACCTGGGTTTGAATCCCACAGCTGCCTCGGTGCATACTGTGTGATCCTGAGCAAGTCACTTAACTTTCTTGTGCTCCCAGGTCGCATCTGGAAGCAAGCTTTGGCTTAGTGTGCTACTCTTGTTTAAGCAATGTTCCCTTTCCTCGCTACCCATTTTACAACCTTAGTACCCACTTCTAGCCTCCTTAGCTTGTTTATCAGTCTTCTAAATCATGTACTTGGGTCACAAGAACCCGACGGTGACTTACCAACTGGGGGATGTGGAGCCTGCAGTAACAAAACAGGAAAAGGACCTGGGGTGGTCATATCAAATGACCTGAAGATGGCCAGGCAGTGTGACAAGGCAGTGGGTAAGGTGAACAGGATGCCTGGATGCACAGGCAGCGGTATCACCAGCAGGAAAAAGGAGGTTATTATATCACTGTATAAATCATTGCTGAGACCTCACCTGGAGTACAGTGTCCAGTTCTGGAGGCCCCACCATAGAAAGAACACAGACAGGGTGGAGGCAGTTCAAAGGAGAGCAACCAAAATGGTGCAGGTACTGCATCAGAAACTCTATGAGGAAAGGCTCAGGGAATTAAACATGTACTCATTGGAGGAAAGAAGGCGGAGGGGTCACATGATTGTGACTTTCAAATATCTCAAAGGTATAAACAAGTGGAGGAGGAGGAGGGCCTCTTCTATCCTAAAAGATGCTCAAGGACAAGGGGGCATTCCACGAGGCTGTGGTGCGGGCTTAGGGAGAATGTTAGGATGTTCTTCTTCCCTGAGAGGGTGGTGGATGTTTGGAACAGCCTCCCAGAAGAGGTGGTGGGGGCTAAGACAGTTGAGGGTTTAAGAATGCATGGGATAGGCACAATGGGAATTTTAGAAAAAAGCAAAGAGAGGGGGATAATCACAGGGTGAGCAGGGACAATAAGGGTGATGTAGGCAGGGAGAGTAGGCAGACTGGGTGTGCCATGTGGTCCTTTTCTGACATCAGCTTCTATGTTTCTGTGTGATACTGTGTCAAAGGCCTTGCTGAAATCCATGTAGGCCACATCCACCGCCCCTCCCTGATCCACTTCCCTGATTACCCACTCAAAGAACTCGATCAGGTTTGTCTGGCATGACCCTCGCCCGTGAAACCACAAGTTGTCTTGGATCTGCAGATCATTGATAATAAGGTATTCACTAATCCTTTCCTTTAACAGTGAATACCTTACCCACCACTGATGTCAAGTTGACTGGCCTGTAGTTTCCTGCCTCCTCCCTATTACCACTTTTGTAGAGAGGGATCACATCTGCCCTCCCCCAGTCCCCCAGTACCACCCCTGTTTCCAATGACAGGTTGAACAGGGATGTCAGAGGTGCTACCAGTTCCTCTGTATGACAGGTTGAACAGGGATGTCAGAGGTGCTGCCAGTTTCTCTCTGAGTTCCCTCAGAATCCTGGGGTGCACCCCATCTGGCCCCATTGCCTTGTCCACTTTTAGTGACATTAGTTACCCAAGGACCCTTTCCGCTGTAAACAGACTTGTGTCCACTTCTCTGCCCCCAAGCCTTTGTACTTTATTATCTGCCCTTCACCTGCCCCCCCTCTGTAAACACTGAACCGAAGTATTTGTTTAGTATGTTTGTTTTTTGGTGTTCCTCCTCTATACTGCCCCTTCTATCATTAAGAGGGGTAGTGTTACATGTATACACCCCCTAACATGTACAGTTGCCTATAAAGTGTACAAGTAGCATCTAAAGGTCACCACTGCCCTCAATCACATTATAAGGCTATAGTTCTGCAGCCCCTTCTGTACTTCACGTCATTAAAATATGGTTTTGTGAGCAGGGCAGTGGTACGAGCTTGACAGAAAGCTGGAAATCAGGAAGTTAAATTGTGGTTAATGTAAGTTAAATTTCTACATAATCCATGGTTAGAGAAGTTAAATATATACTGTGGGTCACGGGGTAGGAAGCTCCTTACCATGAGTTGCCTGCTGCTGGATGTCAGCTGCTCTTTAATGACGTTATTGTGCCTAAAGCAATTACAAGATGCCACTTGCTCTTCTTTAGCTCTATTTTATAGAGATAGCTATTTTTCTTTCAGAATGATTGGCTGGCATTTCCTTAAGAGAAGCTGACGTACATCTGTATGTTGTCAAATGCCTATACTGTATTTTAATATTAATGAAACTGGAAACAGTAATCGGGGCTGGACACCAAAATGATATGTTTGCCCTTGTGAAGGCAGAAGGGATTTTAAAAATGGGGACACAGCTAGGATTTATAAGAACCCATAGGGACATAAGAAGGTATGGGTAAAAGTAAGCCAGAGTGACTTTTGGAGTTTGTCTGCCACTGCTCAGCGAGGGTAACCATCAATCCACCCCCTTTTATGCTCCTCCAGCTAAACTGAAGCAAGCTTATGGTTTTATGTTTTTGTTGATTACCACCTTAGATTCCTGGAGATCTCTGAGAAAAATTCAGGTTGATCATTAGAAATAAATCAATTCCAATTAACCAAAGCGACAGCTGAATGTCACTGCTACTCAACAGAAAGGTTGGCTGAAGAGCAACTCTGAGCTCTGAAGTTCACCAGGTTCAATCAATTACCTGCATCACTTATACTGTACCTGAAACCTTGGATTAAAATTTACATGTTAAAGTAAAGAAAAAGCTGCTTGTATGGTTTCCTCCATAACAGAGACTTTCTGGAAAATGTTTTTTTTAACCATGCATTGCATGAGTAATGCATCTACTGTAAGTACTTTGGAGGGACCCATTTGTAGGCGGAGATTTCACAATTTTCTGTGCAAACAGCAGAGTGACAATTTTCTGTGACAATCAAACAACAACTCTTCAGACATCAAAGGCATAGCTGAGTGTCACAGAAGCATAACGATTTCTTTTGAAAAATTACAGTCTTATCTGACGGTGACATCTCAGCCCTCATAAAAATAAATACATAAAATAAAAACAACAGCAAAAGCCCACAAACAACCAAAAAGAAAAAAAAAAGGAATAGCTGTAATGAAGCATGGGTAATAATAATTATAGTTCTGGGAGAAACTGAAATACTAAGGAAGTAGTACCCACTGAAAACTAAAGTACAGTGGGTGGCTATGCAGTGCTATTTGTAACATTAACATTTTGTACTCAGCATAACCTTTTGTCCATGCAGTAATGTTCCTCAGTCTGTATTATGCTCCAAAAAGTTTTTAATATTTAATTATGACATGCCCACAAATAATAATATAATAATTTATTTGGACAAAATTATATTAGGGTGACTTTTTTGTTGTTGTTGTTGTTGTTGCTGACACAATGAATTGTACAAAATAACATTCTGTTGACAGAAATATGCTGAAATGCCACCCTAATGCGCACCCCAATCCACGACCAAACAACATGACATGTGACGTGTTTTCTTCAGGCAGAGCTTACAAAGTTGGCAACATGGGGAGATACAGTTCTGTCCATCTGAAGACTATATCACACTGGGGTGAGCATTAGGGTTGAGAACCACAAGGAAAACCCACTCCTGAGTCGGCCAATCATCAGGACAGCGAAACCCATAATTTTTTTTTCTTTTCCTGCTTGGAGTTTTGGGGTGGGGGCTTAGGGTTAGAAACCCTAATGTCACATTTCTCTACTTTTGTCACTTTAATCAGAACTGTAACTGGTGCATTAATGCAGTTTTTTGCAGGGACTACACACACACACACAATAAAACATATGTTAGCTACTGATATCAGTAACAACAACATATCACAATAATTTGTTATTCCTGTTGTCACAATATATATTTTTAAGGTTACAGTCATCACAGTGGAATACTGAACAAATCAGAGGGCAGCTTTCACAATGCTGATGACATCACAATGCCTACTACAGCACTGAAGCCAGTTTTTTTATTTTTTTATTTATTGTTTATGCCTCCGATTCTCTGGGCCAGTCCTCTGGCTTAAAGCCACTGAATCAGTCCCCCACCTGACGCACCACAGCCTGCCCCCATGGAGCCTCGGTTTACCCTTGGGCAGGGGTATGGACTGGTCGGCTACACCCCCAGTCGTGCACATCATCAGGTGGCTTGGTGGTGGCAGCAAGGACTGCCCTGGATTTACCAAGATCCCACCAGAAGCCAGCACCAGGGTTGAACTTTTTGGTCCTGATGTCCATGATCCCCTGGTGACGTTGGCATGCACACAGGGAGACCAATGCAGTAAGTGTGGATCCCCCAACTGACATCACCCCCCCCTCCCTTGTGAGGTATTCTTGGCTGCACCACCTCTTGTGGTCACCCAGGTGGCATTATTGCATGGGAATGGTGATCCTCCCTCCCTGGAGAAGGACAGCAGTCCGTGTGACACTCAATCCTTCTTCTCCCTGGCTGGTCCTTCAACAGCTGAGGCTCATTCCCAAACCCGGGCTGTCGATATCACGAGCAGTAGCTCTATTGCTATGCCTGCAGGCCGGCCTAAGTCAGTTGCTAAAATCAAAGAAAAACAGCATAATTTTCAAACTGCACATTTAAACACTATAATTTGTAAAATACGGTTGTATATATCAAATATGCAATAACCTGACTTAAAGTAAGACATTTTTTATCACTCATGAAGTGGCAGGACTTTCATAACTCACTTGTGGCCCTGCCACTCGTGAGTTGTTGTCCTGCCCCCTCACACTTGAAGATAAACTGAATATTTTGTGCCAGCCCACTACATATCCCTATTCATATATATAGAAACATAGACCATGATGGCAGAAAAAAACAGAGGTCCATCTAGTCTGCCTATATTCTCTATAATCCCTGGAACCTCTTGTTCCTACAGGGTACTAACCCTCCCCACCCTATCCCCATTATCATCCCTGGTCTTGTCACCCCAGGTGACCACTGTTCCCTTTATTCTATCACATGCCTGCTTGAATCCCCTGATTGTGTTTGTGCCCACCACCTATAGATATAGATATATAATACATGGATGGGAATTATTCCCCATTGAAAAGGCCATCATTTATTTCTTTACCTGTGATTAATCTATCAATTAAAGCTGTATACCTCCACTAACCAATCAATTACAGCTATATACCTGCACTAATTAAAGCTATATACCTACACTAATCAAACAATCTAAAGTACTGTACATACCGGCTCTAATAAAAAATATACATTTGCAGTACATTAAACCCTCTGGGATACCACCAATAATGCAATTAGCATAGCATTAGGAAGCTAGCCAAACTAATTATCAAGCTGCAAAAGAACCTGAGAAAAGGCACTTACACAGAACCCTCCCAAACCCAGAAATTCCCAGCCTCCTACCTGCACTCACTACACACTATTCCCTCCTTGCTGCAAGAGACCTTCAGGTGCCATAACATGATTGCAAATGTGATCTCCATAACAATAACCATCCTAATGTATTATACTCAACAAACAATGGGTAAGGGTGGAACACTCGACAGTAAGCCCATCTCGGGGGCCAATTAGGGCAATAAGGCCACTTGCCCTTAGGGCTCATGGCTTATAGCCCTAATTAGCCCCCTTGATGGGTATACATCCTTGTATACCACCCTTACCCATCACAATATATATAACAGGTGTGGGTCTGGATTGGCCAAGATAAAACTACTACCGTATGACTAACTTGCAAGATAGTACTACTATCTTGCAAAACTGAGTATGCCACAATGGAATACTAAACCAATCATTCAGCAGCTTTAACAATGCTGATGACATCACAATAGCAATGTGCAGCATAAAAGTCAGCATATGTGAGATGCTTTGTAGACTTAGTTGCTTTCTACTTCTCATCAATTTTGATTGCATTGATTTGTAATGTACTGATTTGCTTCTCTTGTGCAAAGCCATTGATCAGAAGGGCACAGATCACATTTTGTATTTTTTCCTTTTGTAACTTTTGAGCCTATCTATCACAAAATCACCTAAACACCTGTTGTGCAAATCAAATATGATATGGGTGAGTGAGATAGTAGAAAAATGTTCACTCGCCGTACTTGACCTCTTCTGACCACTTGTGAGGTCAGCAGGTTAAGTATAGCTTTTGAAGATATTTCTACTATCTCACTCTCACCCATGTCATATCCCATTCTGAAGCCACATGTATTCATGCATGCTGTATGACATACACACACAGGTATGGTTGCCTAAGCACAGGCCCCTGTGGGGGCCTCAGCCTCAGATACAAATCCACTTATGTAGCACATCAGTGCTACTGCATTTGTGTCATCTGGAAACACTTGTGTGTTGTTTGTCTTACCTGATGACGACTGTCTGTGGTTGCTTGTGTGGTCTTGTTCTTTTGCTGCTAAAGGAGCAGTTAGGGTTGGAAACACTAACACCACATTTCCCTAGTTTTGTGGCATTAAGTTGAACCCTAACTGGTGCATTAATGCAGGTTTTTGAAAAGAATTTCCTTTCCTTTTGAGATAATGGAATCATACCCTCATTCACGCAGGTCCCTCTGGGTCCTGCACCAAGAGAAGACTCCATCCACCTATAGTACGTAAGTGCAGGCACGTCTGTGCAGCAATGGATGCCAGGTATTCATGGGGCCATCTGGTGGGCTGCAGAAGTACAGAGCCCTCTGTTCCCTATGCATCCATGTGGCCACATATACAGATACAGATGCACAGGCAAAGAGTAATCTGTCAGCAAAGCACAGGGCCCTCAGGCACCCATGGGTACAGAGGTGCAGGGCTCTATGCCAAGAGAAGAGTTCTCTTCACTATACGGTATCTGGGCCCCTGCAGACAACCCTGCACCTTCCCTTCCTAGACTGGGTGGTGGTGTTGCATGACAGCATTGTCTATTCAGCTTTGTCCCATCCAGCTGGCTCACTGGGCTTGCCCTTGAACTCAGCTCACTGGCACAGGATCATAAAGCACTACCTACTAGGGTACAAGCTGGCACCACATACAATGTTTTTTTTTTAAGAATTATTATGTATTTAAAATTTTGGCCCAACAATTTTAAAAAAAGTTGTTTAATGACTACCCCTTATCAACATGACATGTGGCATTTATAGTATAGTGGCAAAAACATCATTTCACACCACAACTGTGAAAACATGTCTTATCCAGGATTTGAAAAATGACACCTGTAACGTTTATGAGGTGGTGGGGGGAATGGCTACATTGAAAGACTGGAGTCAGAATACTGAAAATTAGCAAAGTTCTGAGTAAATATTGAAATATTTCAATGTTCACTCATAACTTGATTATTTTACCATATTTTAAAACAAAATTTTCAACAAAATCTTCTTATGACCCACCTTCATGAATGTGGTAGGTGAAAATTTTCAGATCCTGCCCAACATGTAACTTCACTAAGCGCTTGCAAAATCACCTGTTTGCCCGGATTTGAAAAATGTCACCTGCCTTGTTCATGAGGTGGGATCCCAAAATGGCCATATTGAATGTTTGGTGAAAAGTACTGAAACTCAGCAAAGAGATGTGCAAGAACAAGGGGACACAATTTGAAGATAGAGGGGGGACGGCTCAGGGGCAATGTGAGGAAGTATTTTTTCACAGAGAGGGTGGTGGACGCATGGAACAGCCTTCCTGAGAAGGCTGTGGGGTCTAAAACTGTGGGAGAATTCAAGAATGCATGGGACAGACATAAGGCAATTTTTGTGGGAGGTAGGAAGAAATAGGCTGTTGGTTAAATAGGATCTACAGCTTATCCTGTAGGTAGGGAAATGGGCAGACTAGGTGGGCCAAGCAGTCCTTATCTGCCATCAAAGTTTATGTTTCATTGATAACTTCATCATTTTACCATATTTTTCCACCAAATTTTCAACTCAAAATTTCCTGTGATCCCACCTCATGAACCTGGTAGGTGAAAATGTTCAAATCCCACTTGAAGCGTGATTTTGCACTGTGAAATCACCTTTCAGCACAGATTCGAAAAATGTCACCCACATTGTTCGTAAGGTGGTGTCCCAAAAAGACCATGTTGAAAGTTTGGTGGAAAAATATTGAAAATTGGTAAAGTTATGAATGAACATTGGAATATTTTAATGTTCACTCATAACTTAGTCATTTTACCATAGTACACATATTTACATGAAATACCATAGTATACATATATTTTTTACATATAATACCATAAAAAGGCAATGTTAAAAAGTTTGTGTAAAATTATTGAAAGATGACAAAGATATGAGTAAAAGTTCAAACTGCATTGAAATGCATTAATGGACTTAACTTGTTTTCTCATATCGCAGTCGCTGGTTCCAACAGCAAGATGTGTTTTTGATCAGAGAGTGGATCTATGCCACAAGATGCTTTTAGGTGAGTGAGAGTGTGGGGGGCTGTGGGGTGGTGGGTGCAGAGTGTGGGGTTGGGGGAGTGAGGGTGTGCAGGGGGTAGATCTCCAATGGACCATTTCCTTATTTACAGGGCACTATATCTAAGAAAAGTAAAAACAAGGAACGGTTTTCTTTTTTCCAGCTTTACCGTACTGGATCTGACACTGGGGACTGGGCATCCCCATGTCAGCTATTACTGTATGGTAGTACCGAGGGTGGACACCCCGATGTCACCACCTTTATATATTGGGGGGTGGGTGACCCGGAGGATAGGAGGTCATGCAAATGGTACCAGAGGGGGGAACCCTGATCCACTATTGTATAATTCTACATTGTGGAAGGATGAGAGCAGGCCCATTGCCAGGTGGGGTTCACATGGTTTAAATTAACCCCATTTTAGCCAAAGCACCGTACTTTAAATATATCCCTTCCCGTCTCTTTGTCAGTTATGAATTTTTTTTTTTTTAGCAGCCAGGTTTGCAAGAGACAGCCTTTTAAAATTAAGCAGTTCACCTGCTTGCTTTACTTGCAGAGGAGGAGGAGGAGAAAATGAAGAGACAGAAATTGACCTAATGGATCCACAGTACCTCTAAAATGGATGTCAGCCCAAACACCTTCAAACCGCAGACAACCAAAGGGGCAGAAGAAACTGACATGTCCGCTAGCACTGACATTGACAGTAAGCTGCTGGACCTGCTGAGTGAGGCTGACACCTATTGGGCTGCAGCGGTGAACATCATGGGCTTGTCTTTTGCACCACAGCTGACGACAATAAGCAGGAACTTGGCAGTTGTGATACAGAACCAAGGAGTCAGGAGAAGGCTGCAACAACAATGGCCTGAATCCCAGCTTTCAGAGTTCAGTGTGGAGAAGGCTTTAGCAAAAGTCTGCTGAGAACACATGAAAGACCAGGTGAGGTGGAGACCATCCACACCCAAAGAAGAAGATAAGTGGGGAGTAAATGAGAGGGACCTGAAAGAGGAAGCAGGGAAAATGCTGCAGGCACTAAATAAAGAAACTTTTGTCCCAACAACAGACACAATAACAGGTAGGATTGAGAGCTTGCATAATGTTACTCCCAGCACCTCAGTAGTTTCCAGCCTAGAAATGGTGAAACAACATGGAGCAACTGATGACCAGATGCCGGTTACAGAAGGTGATGCCCATGACAGTGCTGTGGGAGGGCTGGCCAAGCTGGGGGGGGGGGTAATTAAAAAATTAAGAAAGAAAGATAGAAACAGATAGAGAGAGACCAAGCGATTACTTACTGATTGCTGGCACTGAAGCAGGCAGTAGCACTCTATCTATGGCTGCAGAAATGAAGAAAGTCCCACTGTCCTCAAACAGACAATGCAGATGAATGACTCCTCTTGTTTAGCTGTGTACCCAGGACTTTGTGGTTTCCCAGAAACCTCATTTTAAGAATCATATTAAAAAAGAGAAACACCAGAATCTAACTAAATGGGACCTGTTTAGCTAGGTTCAGGTGTTTGTTTTTAAATACATAATTTTTAGGTATTTTCTATGTTTTTTAGTTGGAAGAAAAACAAGATGGTGCCCATCACCTAACTGAAAAACATTTTGGTTTGCGAGAACCATTTTTGGTTCATGACAACTTACCTGCCAGACAGACTACACAAGCAAACCTTTGGGCTGTTTCTTCAAATGCCACCAAAGTTATAAAGGTGCAAAAACTGGGGTTTAATGTTAAACACCTTACTCAGCCTGAACTATACTGGCATTACTGTGACAGAATAATATATATAATATATATATTCTTTGCAAAAAACTACGTTAACACACCAGTTAGGGTTCATCATACTGTCGTATTATTGTATCATGGTTTCAGCAGAGGATCTAGAAATTGTTCATTGGGGTAGCAGTTTTTCAGTTACGCAAGTGCATGTAGAAAACCATGCAGTAGAAGAACATGCTATCTAGTGATGTACCTCATACAGCATGCATGAGTACCTCTGGCTGCAGAACTGCAGGCCCCTTGGGGCCTTCTATTTGCAGAAGCACAGGCCCCCATGAGACCTGCACATCTGCAGTCACACGTATTTATGTACATTGTATGACATACACACACAAAGGTGTAGCTGCATAAGCACAGGCTCCTGTGTGGCCTATGCTTATGCAGTCACAGATACAAATTCATGAAGGATGCGCATCAGTACTACCGCATCTGTGTAGACCATAAGGCCTTTTTCTGCTGGCAATTTTCATATGATTGCATGTTCGTATCTGGAAACAGTTGTACAGTATGTTACCTGTCTTACCTGATGTTGGCTATCTGTGGTGCTTGTGTAGTCTTGTGGTTTTGCTGCTTGGGGGTGGGGAGGTGGGGAGTTAGGGCTGGGAACATTAACACCACAGCTGCCTACTTTTGTGGCATTAAGTTGAACCTGGTGCATTAATGCAGACTTTTGCAAAGAATTTCCCTTCTTCTAGAGATAGTGGAAAAGTATCCTGATTCACACACACAGGTCCCTTTGGAACCTACATGAACAGGTGCAGACACACAGTACTCATAAGCCAAGGGAAGACTCTGTCCACCTACGAAAGACCAGGGCTCTATGGGCCATGCACTTCAGTGCAGCAATGGATGTCAAGAATTCATGGAGCTGCCTGGTGGGCTGCAGAAGTGCAGAGCACTCCGGGCCTTGCACTTCCATGTGGCTGCATATACAGATGCACAGGGCAAAGAGTCCATCTCTAAGCCCAAGCACAGGGTGCCCTGGCACCCATGGGTGCAGAGGTGCAAGGCCCTATACCAAAAGAAGAGTTTTTTTTCACTATATCATACTTGAACCCAAGGGCAACCCTGCACCTTGCCTTCCCAGGCTGGGGGGTGTACTGTACATTACAGTGCAGCCAAGGTGGTCCATAGACTAGGAAGCAAGACATATGAGGAGAGGCTGCAGTACTTGAACATGTACACCCATGAAACAAGAAGGGGGAATGGGTGACATGACTGAAACATACAAGTATCAGCATGATATGAAAAGGGTGGATACCAAGGTGCCTTTTTTCTTGAGCTCAAATTCAGAGACAAGAGAGAACTCACTGAAACGTGCAGGTGGAGACTCAAAAGGGATATCTTCAAGCACTTTTTCACTGAAAGAGTGGTGGACAAGTGGAACAAGCTGCCAGAGGAAATGGTACAGGCCAAATCGGTGAGCACTTTCAAACAGGGATGGGGCAGGCATATGGGATTAATTAGACAAGGAGTGACAAAAACAAAGGAGGGGATGGTCACTAAGGACAGTGCGGAGACAGTGACACAAACTTCAAGGCCTGAACATCTGGAAAGCAGTATGCTGCAGCAAAATTTGATAATAATAGGCTTTCCTGCAACAATTCCTCACAAAAAAGATTAGAAAAAGTTCAAAAAGTGCTGTTAGCTATTTTCTCTCTTGATATTGATATTGGTGATTTTGATATTGGTGACTGGGGTGAGGGGGTGCGGGAGGAGTATTATGAGTGAATGGGTCAGGAGAGAAAGTTGATTGCACTTTCAGGGAGGTGGGGGGGTCTATTGGATCATCAGGGAATTTTCACATCTGCCTGGATGGGTTACTGGGGAGATGAGGGGATCCGCTAGACTACCAGGCATTAGGAATACATACAAACTGGGTAGTCGGGGGAAGCTGTCCAGAGGAGAGCAACTAAAATGGTGCAGGGTCTGCACCGGAAGACATATGAAGAGAGACTTAAGGAGCTTAATAAGTATAGCCTCGAGGAAAGGAGGGAGGGGGGGACATGATGGAAACTTTCAAGTACCTCAAGGGAATCAACAAAGTCCAAGAGGGTAGCATCTTTCAAAAAAAGAGGTGTGCAAGAACAAGGAGCACAATTTGAAGATGGGGGCGGCTCAGAGTAATTTAAGGAAGTATTTTTCACAGAGAGGTTGTGGATGCATGGAATGGCCTTCGGAAGAGGTTGTGGAGTCAAAACAGTGGTGGAATTCAAGCATGCATGGGACAGTCATAAGGCAATTCTAGGGGGTGGGGGTAGGAAGAAGTATGCTGCTGGTTAACTAGGATCTGCAGCTTATCCATTAGATAGGGAAATGGGCAGACTGGGTGGGCCAAGCGGTCCTTATCTGCTGTCAAATTCTGTTTCTATGTTCTATGTTAACCTCCACTAATCCTAGAATCCATATACAAACCTATGACTGGTCACAGTACACAAGCTGGGGGAGCTAGTCCTAAATAAAATCCTTCTAACATTTCTGCCACTTCTCTATCTGGAGTTAGATACATTATAATTACCTTTAAATCCTTTTCCAAAAGATAAATATTTCTCCAGATTGCACAGCAGAAAAAGCAATTTTATTAGGCAGGTAGTAGACTTCACTTATATCCAGACCTCAGACTGCAGACTTAGCAAAAAATGTAAAAGATTTTTGCTCATCTTATCTGAAAATTTAGGAAGACCCTAATGCTGTAAGAGAGTTCTTTGGAGCTAATGTTCAGTTTTTGCAGGATTATTGGATCACAGTTTCAGGAAGCCAAGGCAGAGGTGGTAGAATATCACCCTGTCCAAATAGCTGAGCTGTGAAAAATATTTTTGCTATGGGTTTATTAAAAATATAAACTAGTTGATTCTCCTAGTCTTGTTTCTATCCTTTGTGCTTTTTTGGCAAATGTAGCCAGTGAGTTATTTAAGTGGGTGTTTTGAGTATAGAGGCCCCCATGTTCTAAGCTGGACATGTGAACCATGTAGATAGGAGTGCTGCACAGCAAACAGCACATGGCCGACTCAGGGGCAATATTCGGAGTGTTAGTGCCCACCATCCCATCAATGTCTGAAACAGCTGCTTCTCCAGTAGGCATGTTTGACTGCTCTCTGCAATGCAGACAGTGGCTGGCCAAAGTGGTGAGCAGAGGGCTGTGCCAGTCGCTGTTTCTAACCCTTATTTTGATATTGGTGACTGGGGTGAGGGGGTGCGGGAGGAGTATCACGAGTGAATGGGTCAGGAGAGAAAGTTGATTGCACTTTCAGGGAGGTGGGGGGTCTATTGGATCATCAGGGAATTTTCACATCTGCTTGGATGGGTTACTGGGGAGATGAGAGGATCCGCTAGACTACCAGGCATTAGGAATACATACAAACTGGGTAGTCGGGGGAAACCATGCATCTCAAAGCAGGATTTCAGCAGTGGTAAGCAGCACTACAAAGACAACCATTTAGTGCTGTGAAACCCTTGAATATACTGCTCTGTCCTGTAGGCATTGGGGATTCCTCATTTGCATGGGCACAGTGGTATATTCTAGGTGATCACATGGCCAGCTCAGCCCCACACTCCGGGGACCACTGAATATGGCATCCCCTACCAATTACTGCCATGCTAACCATTTAAATATGGGGGCTAATGAGCTTCTACACAGTTTGATAATCCTGGGATGATAAATGCTTAGAGTACAGATAAACATGCTAAGTAATAGTTGAATACATATGGAGCTTTTCTTTTTGCTGTTAATGGACCCTATTCACAAAGGTGTGGAGTGGCTACACGTCACGTAATCCAACGAGTAGCCACCCTGTACCTCCCCGCACCCTTTGTGCCCCCTGCACGGTATTCACAACACCAATATGTGACCCCTTCACACCCAATCCCCTTACCGACCACGGAGCTCTGCAGTGGGCCAGGAAGGAGGCAGTGAGGGGGCGTGCCAGCACTCCGCAGCATTCACTAAGGTGTGGAGTGCTGTGTATGGAGGGCTGCCAGCTAAGCCATTGCAAGGCAGCCGTAGACCTTTGGGGCCTCTTACATGCCCCCTGGGATGCAGCCGCTGGCCACGGCGGTAATGGCGGGGATCCGCGGTCCCCCCCAAAATGGATGCTTCAGCCTTCTGGGGACACTCATGGTGGGCTGGTGTGGCCAACAGGGCACAGTCCCCCCAGTGCAGTCAGTGCACTGCATGCCAGCTGCCAACATGGCTTCTCGTGGGCAGAAGTGATCTACTGTTGGGACCCAGGTCTGGCAGCTGATTGGCTGCCTGTCCAGGTACGCCACTCCACACCCAGATGCCACCAGGGATCCAGCACACCAGGGGGGTGGGGCTGTGGAAGGGAGCTGGTGTTAGTAAATATGGCCACCGCACATCTTTCCCAGGGGTGCGGAGCTGCATGGGTGGGATACGTGCCTTTGGCACGTACTTCCAACCCCTTAGTGAATAGGCACCAGTATGTTTTACTTTAGAACCTCTTAAATTAAATTAAATATTTGTACTTAAGTTAGTTATTTCCAGGTGCGACCTGGGGGAACAAGATACATAGACATGGGGGAAGGGGGAACATACATGGAACAGGAGTAAAATACACTTGAGTGCATCCACATTCAGAAGAAGTATAGCGGTAACAAGTTTTGTACAACTTATTACAGTCATAACATTGTCAGTGCAGTTGCAATATTTACGTATGATAGCAATATGGTTAGGAATATTTATTTATTTAGTTTTTTTTTACCAGGTAAGTACACTAGACAACAATGTTGCCTATATTCAGGCACGACCCGGGACAGTACAGACAGGGGAGACCAGAGTCAACATTAAAGAGTATTTCATGACGCAGCATGAGGTGAGAACAAACATTTGAACAGTATACAGCCAGATACAGTCATTATCATGATGACAAAGAGAAACAGATAACATTACATTAATTATTTTCATCTGATGATACATCAATGACTAAATTGAAATGACAAACAGCAAACAAAACTTAAATGAAGTAGCATTATAACAATAGGATTTCTGCTGGATGTGGGAAACTTTCAGATTTTGGAGACCAGCAGGAAATCATTACGTGCCATAGGGAGGAGAAAATGCTAGGAGAGAGAGGCTCAAGTTACAGCACAAGAGCAGCAGGTGGATTCTAATAGGTGTGCCTGAAGACCCAGTTTAAAGGCCTTGTGGGATTTGGAGAGTTTGATGTGGGAGGGAATGGAGTTCCAGGAGCAGGGGGCAGATATGGCGAAGGATCGTTCTCCTTTTTTTGTGAGATATCTGGGAATTTCAAGTTGGGTTTGAGCAGATGCCCTGAGGAGGTATGCTTGGGAGGGCTGAGTTAATAGTTCGGCAAGGTATTTAGGGGACCCCATTCTGATCATATTATCAATTGTACAGCCTGCAGAATAGTGTCTGAGCGAGTCTGGGGAGAGCCAATTTAGTTTCGAGTAGAGCAGGCAATGATGGGTAAGTCTGAGAGCGGAGAGAGAGCACATTTGCATATACTGTTATAGCAGGTGCTCCATTTCTGGAGTGCTCCTTTGCTAGCTTTAAGGTAAACCTGAGAGCTATATGTCAGAGCAGGGAGGAGAAATCCTTGTGCAATAGCAAGCCGAGCAGCATCATTGAGGAGGACCTAATTTTAAAGGCAGACCAAGTTTTTGAGTAAGTACTATTTTACATGTAGCCGCAATGTGGAGGTTAAAGTCAAGAGATGGGTCGAGACTGACTCCTAGATACCTGAAGGAGGTAACTGAATTCAGAGAGGGGAGTCATCTAGATAATGTATCAATAAGTCTGAGTAAGAGATCTGATTCTTTGACGGGGGCCAAAAAGCGAAGTTACGGTTTTCTTAGCATTCATTAGGAGTCTGTTCTGTAGTAACCACTCCTGCAAGCAGTTGAAGTCTGCTTGAAGATGTGCTCTTACTGATATGGGATCTTTACCACTGGAGAGAAGCACCATGTCATCAGCATAAAGGATCAATGAGGAGGAGCAGGGAAGGGAGGGCAAGTTGTTAATGAAAAGGAAGAAAAGTAGTGGGCCAAGAATAGATCCTTGGGGGACTCCAACAGAAGCAGGGGAAAGATTTGAGATGGCGGATTCAATTTGGACAAATTGCAACCTCACTGAAAGGTAGCTATCGAACCAGGAGATGGTCAACAGGTCAAAGCCAAGGCGGGACAGTTTGGAAAGTAGCAGAGAGTGACTCACAAGGTCAAGTGCCTTTGTGAGATCAATAAATATGGCCCCAGTGAGCAGGCTCTTATCCATCGCTGTAAGGACTGCATTTGTCAGCTGAAGTAGAGCAGTTGTGGTGCTGTGTCCTGTTCGGAATCCATGCTGGGTAGGGGATATAAGGTTGTGAAGGTGCAGGTAATTTGTGACCTGAGTAGCGATGGCCTTCTCATGAAGTTTATTTAGGGTAGAGAGAATGGCAATCGGTCTATAGTTTGACATATTTTTGGTATCCCCTTTTTTGTGAACAGGGACAACGCGAGCAGTTTTCCACAATGTTGGTACCGTTTGGGTTATTATGGAAAGATTAAAGATTCTTGCAATAGGAACAGCAAGGGCAGGGGCTGCCTGCTTCAAGAAGCTTGGCAGTAGCCCATCCGGGCCAGCAGATCCATAGTTGGATACTGATTTGAGGAGATGCAGCACTTCAGTGGAGGAGACTAATGTGAGATGAAAAGGGGTTTCATGCGAAAGTTGCACCTCAGGAGGAGGTGAAAGAGGTTGGTTGAATTTCTTAGTGTATTCGGAGAGATCCGAGAATTGTGCATTAAGAGCATTAGCAATAGTAGGTAACTTATTACAGTTTGCCAGGTGCAAGGGAACAGGGGCACTGTACACTGTGATGGTGAAGGAAGCAGATATGAAGAACCAAGGAGAAGCAGAAAATGGTGAGGCAGGTCAAAGGAACAGGTCAGCCCATTTAGTTGGGTAGGGTGCTAAGCACTGGTGGGGAAGGGGAAGGAGTTAGGAGTGGTGTGGGGAGGGTAGAATGGGGGCAGGAACACATGCATAGGGATGTGAGAATGACCTGAAGCTGGGCTTTGAGGGCAGAGAAGATAGAGGCATGGTGGGAGGTCCATGGGAGTTGTTTCCAGAGATGGGGAGGTGGTCAGAAAAAGCCGCCTGGCCCGAGCATCAACGCGGAAGCAGAAGGGAAAATGTGCGAGCATCTCTAGAGTGAAAGGAGTATTCAGAGGGCTGACTGGAGAGAGACATGAGTTTAGGTATGAGGGGAGAGTCCCGAACCAGAATTTCCCACTGAAGGAGAGGTTATGCAGCTGTCCTCTTGTTGGAAGGGGCATAAGGGAAAGAGAGAGAGAGGAGTATAGAGTACAGTAGTGAGTGGGGGAGGGAGGTGGCAAAATGGCAGAAGGAATTCAGTAAGGTATCCAGTTTAGATAGTGACGTAGCAGAAGCAGAGCTATAAACAATATCAGCATAGCCAATAATAGGGAGAATGGTTTTGGTAACTAAGTCACGCCTAATATCCATGGCAAGGCATTTTTGTGCTGATAGAGGGCATCTAGTTTAGGGTGGAGTTTGGCACAAATGGAATCAATGTGGGTTGAGAAGTCGAGGCTACAATCCAACCAAACCCCTAGGAATTTGAATAAAGTGATTGACTGGAGGGAAGAGCCATCGAGCGTTGTGAAATTGGGGGGGTGGGTTTAGAGATTTGGACTGTTTTTGCCTAGAACCAAAGAGCATTGAAACTGTCTTACTGGAATTTAGTTTTAGTTGGTTTTGGGAGAACCAGGTCTGCACTTTGTTGAAATCCCTCTGAAGATGGGCAGTGCAGGCTATTGAAGAATAGCACGGTGTCGTCCGCGTACATATGGATATTGCAGGGGGAGGTCATTAATGAAAATTGAGAAAAGAATGGGGCCCAGAATAGAACCTTGGGGTACACTGGTTAAGATTGGGAGGGGGGAGAGGGAGATTCCTACAAGTACAGATTGCCATCTGTGTTGGAAATACAAAGTGAACCAGCATGCGGCTGCAGGGGCCAGCCCAAGAGAGTGAAGTTTTCTGGACTAGAAGGGTATGAGAGACAGAGTCAAAGGCATTAGACATGTCCACAAAGATGGCTGCAGTGACAAGGCTGATCCATGGCTGACTGGACTGCATCAGTTATGCAGAGCACGGAGGAGACTGTGGAGTGCTGTTTCCTGAAGCCAGATTGGTAAGGAGAGAGGGTGTTGGTGGCAGTTAGGTGTTCCGGGAGCCTAGAATAGATAAGGGATTCTTGGAGCTTGGCAAGTGCAGTCAGGAGAGACATGAGTCTGTAGTTCCTGGGTAAGGTGGGGTCACCATCTTTGTAGTGGGAGCTTTGGCTAATTTCCAAGCAGAGGGAATGGAACTGGTAGAAAGGGAGAGGTTTAGAAGATGAACAAGGGGGGCTGCAATTGATGGCAGAGAGATGGTGGATTTGGTGGAGATGCGGAGAAGCTTTTAGATGGAGACCGTCAAGTCTGTACTTTGCAGGGTTTAGAGACATTAAAGCCTTGTATACCTCATGATGGGGAATAGGGGGGAAAGAGAAACCAGGTCTGGCCGTGGTGGGGGGGGTAGGTCAGGGGAGGGGGTGTGGGTGATCTCGGAGGGCACAGACAATAAAGAATTTGTTTAAAGCCTCAGCAATAATGACAGGGTCAGTGACTGTTGCACCCTCTATTTTTAGAATTAGAGGAGCGTGATCAGAGGAAGGAGGGTCTAAAAAGTTGTGGAGGGTTTGCCAGAAATTGGCTGGGGAGCCAGAGCTAGCCTGAAGCTGGGACGTGAAGTAGCTAGGTTTGGATTTTCTGATGGCCTGGGTGCAGATGTTT
This sequence comes from Neoceratodus forsteri, assembly GCA_016271365.2. Lineage (NCBI taxonomy): Eukaryota > Metazoa > Chordata > Ceratodontiformes > Ceratodontidae > Neoceratodus > Neoceratodus forsteri. The sequence goes on from CM057452.1 coordinate 391,456,436, forward strand.
CTGAGGGATCTATAGAACTGGAAATCAGAGGGTAGTAGAGAGGTCTTGTATTTCACCCAGCTTTTGTCTCGAGACCTACATAGGGAGAGGAGGTTTGGCGTAATCCATGGAAGGTGATGACGCTTAACCCTGACCTTTTTTAAGGGGGCATGAAAGTTCCATATCCAGGTAATGGTATCAGTGAATAACTGTAGAGCTGTGTCTACTTTTAGGGCTGAGTACACAGACGACCAATCAGAGTGGGATAAATACTGTAGGAGCAGGGCGAACCCACATATATTTTGGGGCAAAATTTTCTTGTACAGAAAGTAATGCAGTGGTTGCTACGTGCATCGGAGAATATTCTGACAGCAGAAATGTGGTCAGGATGGGAGGAGAGCATCCAGTCGAGGAGATAGTGCTTAGAGGAATTGGAGTTCAGGCGGGTAGGCTTGGAGATCATCTGGGAGAGGTTAAAAGATTCAAGTTTTAGGATGGAGGATTTGGCTGCAGGGGAGAGCCAATCCAAATTAAAGTCACGTAACATGATGAGCTCATCTCTACTTGAGTGACAGGAGATAGAGGAGAAGCACTTGACCAAGGAGTTGTGGGGAGTCTTCGAGGCGCAGTATAGCACTGCTAAGCAGATGGGGAAGGTGACATGAAGGGAGAGGAGGATTATAAGAAACTTGTGGGAGGAAGCTTGGTGTATCTGAGGGAGATACATAGATACATAGATGTCAGCAGATAAGGGCCTTGTGGCCCATCCAGTCTGCCCTATCCCTTTTTCTAATGCTTAATTCAATTTTATTTTTTACCAGGAAATACACCACTGAGATACTCATTTGCAAGGTGGTCCTGGATGGATAACACAAGGTACAATAAGAGAACACAGATACAATTCACAATTAATACAAGATCAAAGCCGACATAATAGATACACAGTATAAAAGGCCATGGCATGAGTGCAATATTACTGCCCAAGCAATTTCGCTGATAGAGAAGAAGGTAAGGAAGATGGCAAAGTTTAATGGTAGGGGGAAAGTATGGGAAAGCGGGGTCTCGAGTACTATGATGGGGGGTACTATGACAGAGAGAGGGAAGGTGGGTTCTCAAGGGCTAGAGGATTGGGGGGGGTGATCGAGGGAAGAGGATGTAGGAAGGGCCAGAGACTGTCAGGAGGAATGGGGATAAGTAATGAGAGGGGCGACAGGGAGCTCAGAGGCAAACTAAGAAGGTATAAGTGCCATACAGGACCTCATAAGGGGGGAGGGGTTAGGAGTAGCACTGGCAATTCTCCTTTAGCAGGGATTTTAAAAGAGATTTGAAGGAGGATAGTCTGGCAAGGTGAGTCAACTTTAAGATCCTTTGGAGAGAGTTCCACAGGGTGGGTAGGGAACGGCTGATGGAGGAGGAGCCAAACCAGGTTCTAATCCTGGGTACATCAAGCAGTATGAATACGTATTTCCTGAGAGGGTATGCACATGGCTTAAATTTAAAGATATCGGAGATGTACTGGGGGGGATTCTTAGTGAGGGCCTTGAAGGTCCAGATAGAGGCATTGCACCACCCTCTTGTAGCTAACGAGGTCCAGCCTAACTTTGGCGTAGAGCGAACACTGGTGAGTTTTATACGGTGAGCTAGTCATGAATTTTAAGGCCCTATGGTAAAGTACATCCAGTCTAGCAAGTGCTGTTTTGGGACGGTTGCTCTAGAAAATCAGCATAATCTAAGAGAGGTAACAACGTAGATTGTACTAGCCTTAATTTTGCATGATTGGTGAGCAATCGCTAAATACGGAAAAATAATCCCAGTCTTTGTTTTAGGTACCCTAGATGCTACAAGTCCCCCCCCTTCACCCCAGCTTGATAATTCCCATGAGCCTATTCCACACATTCTTGAATTCCTGAACCGTGGCCACCCCCACCACTTCCTGGGGAGACTTTTCCATCTCTCCACCACCCTTTCAGTGAAGTAGATTTCCCCAACTTCCCTCTACGTTTTTCCCTTTTTAGTTTCATGCTGTGCCCTCTTGTTCTGCTATTTCCCTTCATGTGAAAGATGCTCCCCTCTGGTACCTTGTTGATCCCCTTTAGATACTTGAAGGTCTCTATCATGTTCTCACTCTCTCTCTCCTTTCCTCTAGGGAGTACATACTGAGAGCTCTGAGTCTCTGCTCATATGACTTACGCTGCATCCAAGACACCATTTTTGTCACCCTCCTCTGTACCGTCTCGATCCTGCCTATGTCTTTTTGAAGATGGGGCCTCCAGAACTGAACACAGTACTCCAGATGAGGCCTTACTAGGAAGTTGTACAATGGTACCACCACTTCCCTCCTTTATTTATTTATTTTATTTATTCAATTTTGATAACCAGGTAGGCCCGCTGATCCCCGAAGGTCCCTTTTTCAGTGCTGACCCAGATTTAGTTACATACTACAAACACTTCACATACAGAATTAGGTGTGCTGACTGTTCATGGTTACAATCTGGATCTGAAAGAACTCTGAAAACTGAAGGTGGACAAAGCAATGGGGCCTAATGGGATTCATCCCAGAATTCTAAAAGAACTAAGGGTAGAACTAGTGACACCACTGACTACCCTCTTTAATAAATCATGGGAGGATGGGGTGGTGGCTGAGGACTGGAGGAGGGCAGATGTTATTCCACTTCACAAAAGTGGGAGCAGGGCAGAAGCAGGAAACTACAGACCTGTTAGTTTAACCTCAGTGATTGGGAAAATGATGGAATCACTTCTGAAGGAAAGAACTGTTGAGTACCTAAAAGGCCAGAGGAGCACAGGACCCAAGGCAGCATGGATTCACTGCGGGAAGGTCACGTCAGACGAATCTAATAGATTTCTTTGACTGGGTGACCAAAGTAGTAGATCAGGGAGGGGCTGTGGACATGGCCTACCTAGACTTTAGCAAGGCATTTGACACAGTCCCATACAAAAGATTAATATACAAGTTGCCCAGCCTGGTAGTGGGTCCCAAGATGGTAGCCTGGGTAAAGAATTGGCTGGAGAACAGGACACAGAGGGTAATAGTAAATGGAGTCCACTCTGAAGAAGGGGGGTTACTAGTGGGGTACCGCAGGGTTCAGTACTAGGACCGGTCCTCTTTAATGTCTTTATAAGCGACATTGCAGAGGAGCTAGAAGGAAAAGAGTGTCTCTTTGCAGACGACACAAAGATCTGCAACAGAGTTGATACACAAGGTGGGGTGGAAAGGATGAGAAGGGACTTGGCAAGGTTGGAGGAATGGTCAAATGTATGGCAGCTTAGATTCAATGCTAAGAAGTGCAAAGTAATGCACCTGGGAAACAAAAACCCATGGGAAGAGTACACAATGGGGGGTGAGATACTAGCAACAACAAAAATGGAAAGGGACCTGTGGGTAGTCATAGCAGATGACCTAAAGGTGAGCAAGCAATGTGAGAGGGCAGTAAGGAGTGCTTGGGGGATACTGGGGATGCATATGGAGAGGCATCACCAGTAGAAAACAGGAAGTTGTTATACTCTGTACAGACAGCTGGTGAGACCCCATCTGGAGTACTGCCTGCAGTTCTAGAGACCCAATCTCCGTAAAGACATAGACAAGATGGAGGGATTCCAGAGGAGGGCAACTAAAATGGTGCAGGATCTGCACCGGAAGACATATCAAGAGAGACTTAAGGAGCTTAATATGTATAGCCTCGAGAAGAGAAGGGAGAGGGGGGACATGATGGAAACTTTCAAGTACCTCAGGGGAATCAACAAAGTCCAAGAGGGTAGCATCTTTCAGAAAAAGAGGTGTGCAAGAACAAGGGGGTACAATTTGAAGCTAGAGGGGAGACGGCTCAGAGGTAATGTGAGGAAGTATTTTTCATGGAGAGGGTTGTGAATGCATGGAACAGCCTTCCTGAGGAGGTTGTGGAGTCAAAAACAGTGGTGGAATTCAAGAATGTATGGGACAGTCATAAGGCAATTCTAAGGGGTGGGGGCAGGAAGAAGTAGGCTGTTGGTTAGCTAGGATCTGCAGCTTATCCATTATGTAGGGAAATGGGCAGACTGGGTGGGCAAAGTGGTCCTTATCTGCCGTCAAATTCTATGTCTCTATGTTTCTATGTAGTATGCAGCTGGGTACCAGTCTTAGTGCTGACTAAAATTTAGACATACATACATTAGGAATCCTTCTACTTGTTATACCCCTCCCTATGCACCCTAGTATTCTGTTAGCCTTTCCGACTGCTTTGTTGCACCTTTTAACCATTCTGAGGTTGTCTTCTATGACTATCCCTAGATCTCTTTCCTCTGTGGTGGCCTCCAGTGTTACCCCATCTAGTTCATACTCAACCCTAGGATTCCCTCTACCTAGGTGTATGATCTTTAATTTTTTTGCATTGAAACCCAACTGCCGTAACGTGGACCAGTTTTCTAGCCTGTTCAGATCTTCTCATTTTTTCTATACCTTCCTATGTATCTACCCTGTTACATAGCTTTGTATAATCCGCGAACAGTCTAACCCTCCTTTCTAGACCCTCTGCAATACCGCTTATGAAGACATTAAAGAGCACTGGTCCCAGCACTGCTCCCTTGGGTATGCCACTTGTTACCCATCACTCCTGTGAGCTAATCCCATTTACCACCACTCTTTGTGTTCTGTAACTTAACCAGTTTCTAACCCACTTGACCACCTCTGTCCCCACCCCCAGATTTGCCAGCTTGTGGATTAGTCTCCTGTGTGGGACTGTGTCGAAGGCCTTCCTGAAGTCCAGATAGGCCACATCTACTGCTGTTCCCTGGTCTATTTCCTTTGTCACCCACTCGAAGAAATCGATCAAGTTGGTCTGGCATGACCTCCCTGCTGTGAATCCATGTTGTCTTGGGTCCAGCAGCCTCCTTGTCTCCAGGTAGTCCACCAGCCTTTCCTTAAGAAGGGTTTCTATCATTTTACTCACTATCGAGGTCAAACTGATCAGGCGGTAGTTTCCTACCTTCTCCTTGCCACCACTTTTATGCAGGGGTACCACTTCCGCTCTCCTCCACTCCTCCAGAATCATGCCTGTTTCCAGTGATCCACTGAACAGCTTATCCAGAGGTTTAGCCAGTTCCTCCCAGAGCTCCTTTAGGATCCTTGGTTGTATCCGATTGGGCCCCATAGCTTTATTCACCCTAAGCTGTTCTAGTGCTCTTTTTACTCTGTCCTTTGAAAAAGGTCTAATGTCCACCCCTTCTCCGTTTGCCCTTCTCCATTAATGGGGGACCGTCCCCATTGTCTCATTCCGTGAATATGGAGCAGAAGTATTTGTTGAGGATGGTTTACTTGTCAATGTCTTTCTCCCCTAAGTCTCACAATCTCCCTTCCCGTCTTCCTCCTCTCACTAATATACCTAAAGAATGCCATCCCTCCTTCCTTCACCGATTTAGCTAGTTTGTCCTCGGTTTTGGTTTTTGCTGCCCTTACTGTCTTGTTCACTTCCCTTTGTTTTTCCAAGTATTCTTGCCTGTCCTCCTTGCTTTGTATTGCCTTGTACCTCAGAAATGCCATCTTTTTTCCCTCTTACTAGCTCTGTTACTCCCCCCGAGAACCACAGTGGTTTCCTCTTGCTTTTGCTCTTGGTGCATGGCCTGGCACAATGGTTTGCTACTAGATGCAGGGCTTCCTTTATCTTATCTTATCCCACAGTTACACCACTCTCCTTATGTCATCGTATCCCTGCACAACCTTCCTGAATTCGTCCTTCATCTTACCGAAGTCTGTCCTCCTGAAATCCACAGATTTTAGTCCTTGTGTGGCTATCCTCCTGTGGCATCCTTATGGTGAACCCCACAGCTCGATGGTCACTAGTCCCTAGGCTCTCTCCCACTGTGACTTCCTTTATCCTGTCCCCAATGCTGAGGACAAGATCGAGAATTGCATTCTCCCTTGTAGCAGGGTTTTAAATAATTGATTATCTGTTTTTTTTCTGGGACAATACTAACTGTATAGAAAGCATTTATATAGGTTTTCTAGAAGTGTTATGTTTCTTAAACACAGTGAGGCAAGTGCTATGCATTTTCACAATGTTTTAGAACTTTTATGAGTAAAACACTAATCAATTTTTAGAGTTAAATAAAACCCTGTGTAGGCTCCCTTACTAGCTGTGTGAGAGCTGTCCCTTGCAGGGATTGCAGGAATCCCTTACTCCTGGCTGAGGTTGCTGCCGGGATGCTCCAGTCCACATCTGGCAAGCTGAAGTCACCCATCAGCAGCAATTCAATCTTTTTTGTCATGCTCTATATAGTCTCCAGCAGTTCTCTGTCTACATCCTCCACTAGGGGTCTGTATATCACTCCTGTTCTAAGTACTATTCCCCTTCCCACCTCCAAGGTTACTCACAGTGCCTCTGCTTTTCCCTCCTTGTCTTGTGGGACTGTCGCTTTTATCCCTTTCCTGATGTACAATGCCACCCCTCCCCCCTTCTTGCCTTCCCCGTCCCATCTATGCAGCATGTACCCTGGAATGGCTAGCTCCCAGGCATACTGTACCATGTCTCTATGACTGTCATGATATCCAGGTCCTCGGAGGCCATTAATGCCACAAGTTCCAGGATTTTTTTTACCCAGGCTGTGGGCATTGATGCACATAGCCTTCCAATTACGGCCTTCCCTCTTTGCTATAATCCTAGTACCATCCCTCTTTTTTGAGCCTGCCCCTCCTGTACTTTACATGAGGTCCCTCCTATTTTACCTATGGCCACTCCTTGCTCATGGCCATGCCTGTTTCCTTTAGTCTGATGTTGGGGGGGGGGGGTTCCCTTCCATTCACCGATCCCCTTACTTTCATATCTTTCTGCTGCATCCTCATTTAGGTGTTCTTATTTGTAGTAGAGACCTCCCGGTTTAAACCCTCCAAAAAGAACTCCAACTTCTGTCTTAGCACTCTCGTTCCTTCTCCAGTGAGATGCAGACCATCATGCTTGAAGAGCTTCTTGTCCCAGAAGGTCCCCCCAGTCTTCAATGTAGTGCATCCCATTGTCTGTCTAAAGAAAGACAAATCTCCTGGGCCGGATGGCATTCATCTGAGAGTAGTATGGGAATTGGCAGACATACTGGCTGCACCCCTGGTGGAGCTCTTCAACAGGTCACTTGAGACAGGGATGGTACCTAGGGATTGGCGAGAGGCACATGTGGTGCCAATCCATAAAGGGGGGGTCGAGGGAAGTACCAGGTAACTATAGACCCATCAGTTTGACCTCGGTGGTGGGAACATTAATGAAGAGTATACTAAAAGAACGATTAGAGGTGTACTTGGAGGAGGTGGGAGGTCTGGATAGTCGGCAACATGGGTTTGTACCAGGTAGATCATGTCAAACCAATCTTGTGGAGTTCTAGAATGGGTAACATCAGAACTGGACAGGGAAAGCCTGTGGATGTATTATTCTTGGACTTCAGCAAGGTGTTTGACTCTGTCCCCCACAATGGTCTGGTGGAGAAACTGACGGGGTTGGGAGTAGGCCCTTTGATGGTCAGATGGGTTGAAAACTGGCTAGCTGGATGCACAAGAGAGTAGATGGTCGGTAAGGGTGCTCGAACCTAGAGAGGTAGGTGTGGGCCCGCAGGAGCTCGGTCCTGGGTCTGATCCTGTTTAATGCATACATATCGGACATTAGGGAGTGTATAGGGTGTGAAATGAGTCTCTTCACTGATGACTCCAAGATGGGAGCAGTAGTTGAGGGGAAAGAGGGGAGGTTGGCACTGCAAGGGGACCTGGACACCCTGGAAAGCTGGGCTAACTCATGGAAATTAAATTTCAATATCACCAAGTGCAAGGTTTTACATCTTGGGCTGGAAACCCTAAACACAGGTACACCCTGGGAGAGGAGGCGCTGGAGGCCTCAACAGGGGAAAAGGACATAGGGGGTCATGGTAGATGCATGTATGAATAACTCTGAGCAGTGCAGGAGAGTGGCTAGCAAGGCAAATAGAATGTTGGAATGCATCGTAAGGGGGATCACCTCCAGGAGCAGGGAAGTGATTCTGCCACTGTACAATGGACTGGTTAGACCACACCTTGAGTACTGTGTACAGTACTGGAGACCACACTTGAAGAGGGACATACAGCTCCTGGAGAGGGTACAGAGGAGGGCAACTAAGATGATACGAGGACTAGGGGATTTGATGTATGAGGACAGACTTGAGGAGCTCTGCCTGTTTTCATTGGAGGAGAGGAGAGACAGGGGGGACATGATTGAGGTCTTCAAGTACCTCAAGGGAATAAATAGGGTAAACACAGAGGGGATCTTTAGATTAAAGCAGGGAGGTATCACCAGAGGGCATGGTTTGAAGTTGGAAGGTGGAAGGGTGAGGGGGGAAATAGAAGGAGGTTTTTCACTGAGAGGGTGGTGGACCCTTGGAATGCGCTGCCTGGTGAGCTGGTTCAGAGATCCACAGTGGAGGGCTTCAAGAGAGGGCGGGACAGACACAGAAAGCGGATGTATCAGATGATGGCCTGGCCCAGGGGGGTGGGGATGGATGATAGGGGTTTCTGGAACACAAGGTGGGGGGCCTCGGCACCCAACTAGGGATCTGAGGTTCAAGTAGACTCAATAGACCATAAGGCCTAATCTTCTGGCAATTAGTATGTTAGTATGTCTGCACACCAACCCCCTGTTGAAGTCCCTGATCTCTTCGTTCCTGATCTTGTCCTCACTTCTGGCCTTCCTCTAAACTGGCACAACCTCTGAGAAGGCCAGATGTGTTGTGTACTCCTTTAGGCTCTCCCCTAGGGTCTTCATGTCTACCTTGGCTTCTTCCACAGTCCTATTTGCTATGTCATTTGTCCCAAAGTGGACAATGATCCCCACAAAATCCTGATATCTTCTCACCAGCCATCCTATTCTGTCCTTAGCTCTCCTTACAGATGCTCCTGGCATGCATTTCACCATGGCTTCAGCTCCCTTCGCACTGATGGACTGTGCCTCCACTTCTCACAACATAGAGTCTACCACGACCAGAATCCTCCTGTTGCTCTGTGTATTCTTCCTCTCCTTCCTTGTAGCTCCTTTCTGCTTTTGGGACCAAGAGTCAACGGAAGCAAGAGCAAAGTGATTAGGCATTGAGGTGGTATAATAGGGAGAATTTGAACTTAGTGAGGGAGGTGCAGGATAAGGTACAGTGTGGTAGTGAGTTCTAGCTAGACACCGCCGAGAAGGCAAAAAATCTCCAGGCCACTGCTACCCGAGGTTTGGGCAGTACGAGAAGAGGGAAGGAGGTGAATCTAAGAGCACGCAGAGGTTGCTGGAGCTAAATAAGTTCAGTAAGGCAAGGAGGGGTGTAATGGTGGACCAGTTTGTGCACTAGAATCAGAGTGGCATACTGGAGTTTGGATTCATACGTTAGCCAGCCCAGGGAGGAGAGGACATTGCAGTGTTGGTGACAGGCATTGACCCCTAAGGCAAACCTTCCCACCCTAAGATAGGCTTGTTTAAGGTGAAATAGGATGGTTGTGTTGGTTGTAATTTGTACTGGGAGCCATATGTAAGGAGGGGCAGGAGGGTGGTGGCTGAGGAAGGGTCATATGTGGTACAGCAGACCCAGCTTTTGGTTTAAAGCTTTGGTTAGGAGGGTGACATAAGTGTTCAGGGAAAGCGAAGAATCTAAGGTGATACCCAGATATTTAAAGGATGGGATGGATTCAAGGGCATCACCAATATGGAAGAATATTGCAAGAGGTGGGTGGGGATATGGCAAGAAGAAGGGATTGGAGAACAGCATGCATTTGTTTTTTTTGGTGTTGAGGACTAGTTGGTTATCTAGAAACCAGCCCTCGAGAATTCGGAAGTCCAAGGCGAGCATGCTGTTGAGCCACCTGACATCGGATGAAGAATGGTAAACAATGGCATCATCAGCGTAAAGGTGCACAGAGACCCCTCTGCAGTTATTTAGTCATTCATTAATGAATAGGGAAAATATTAATGGGCCCAGGATGGAGCCCTGAGGGATGCCATGGTTTACTGGTCTGAGATCTGAGAGAGAACATATTATTGATACTGTGGTGCAAATAGTAAAGGACACCCATTCGCTATTGCTATGTCACCATCTAATGTGCTTTTCAGACCTGTACCATTGCCCCTGTTTTGTGACTGGTGAAGTACCATTACATCCTCTCACGCTGGATAGCATTTGAGTTATAAAAAAAAAAAAAAAAAAAGAGAAACTCGAGATAGGCCTTTATGATGGCAATGAAAAAATGGGCAATGGAAGAACTTCCCTTTGAAATGTATTTAGCTTTTGTTGATGGGGAGGGTGCACTAGGCAAATAAATGCCTGTTTTCAGGCACAACCGGAGAGAGTACAATATACTAAACATGACAAAATGGCAAGAAAAAAATCTAGAAATCTCACTGGCCAAGACAGATCAGCTGACCATACATTAAATCTCTTTGTAACATGGCAGTAATGGCAACACTGAAATAAAGTAATCTGATTGGTCAAAACACATCAACTGACACACATCCAACCATGCATTAATTCCCTAGATATGATGAGCTATCTTTCAAAGCAAGAAAATCAGGATCACACACCTCAGTGAAAGTCGCAATCCGACCTATAGGTGGCACTATGTTAAGAATATTGTGCTATCTGTTAAAGCAAGAAAATAGGGATCGCACCTCAGTGAAAGTCGCAATCCGACCTATAGGTGGCACTGTGTTAAGAATACTATGCAAGAACGTGCTATGTTGTCCAGTGCTGCAATTGTAAAGCAGTGTAGCAACTCACTGAAGAGAGACACAGTAAGCATTATAGCAACAAGTAAAGGTTACATGTCAACGGCGAGCGCTTCTCATTTCTAGCTCATACCTCTCAACCTCACTCATCACAAATTAGGGACAAGGCTTAAAATGATCAGGGACAAATTACCAAAATCAAGGACACATCTGAAAAAATAGTACTATTAGTTTTAGAAGCTGTGTACAAACATGTTTCTTAGTATGAATAACATTTTCTTAATGAGAACTAGACTGTAACACCAATGGCAACATTTTTTTGCAATTCAAATCCCTCCTCTTCAGTGACAGAAATGCAAAATTTAGGAGGGATAGAAAAATTTTCTGAGGCAAAATCAGGAACATCCCTGAAAATCAAGGACAGTTGAGAGGTATGTTCTGGCTGATAGCTAATTATGCACGTTAGAAATTTTTCCCAGAATGCATTACCAACTTAAATGAATGTGAGGTAGGAATAGAACTGAAAAGAATGAATGTGGTGGTGGTCAATACAAGTAGGAATTTTTGAAGTTGAATCAGTATTTTATATGTGTTTTCCTACATAATCCAAACTTAGTAGTTGTAATAAATTGGTAGACACTACATTAATGCATGTGGCCTGTGCAACATGCACATTGGGAGTTGTAAAAGGCACAGAAGTGAAGCATTTCTTCTAAGGCATGAAGTTCTTTACTATACATGATTGTTGTGATTTCACTATTTTTCCATGAGAAATACCAGTATACAACAGTAATCCCATAATATAATTCCATGTTACAAGTGCATTAATGACCTCGATAGGAGGTAATTTCCCAGGAATTAATGCATGGTTGGGTGGTGGGAAACCCCCACCATGCATATCTGGAAATGACTTCCTGTCTCAGTCATTAATGCTTACATATACGCACAGTCATCCTGATCCTAAACCACATCACACAATGAGCAAATCAGTCCTTCTACACCCAGAACTATCTTCCATCAATCTCCCTGCAACCAGAAAGTACAGTTACGCAAGAACTTACTGTAACAGTAGATCTTTCAGAGAAGCTCTTGCAACATGTAATAACATATAGGACTGGCACCACCTGGCGGCAGATCACAGCAAAATGTTTCCAGCAATACCTAGGGGACCACCCACCTAACGTTGGCTCTGCCCCTAATGTCCCTTCCTGTATATAGGAAGTGGCATCCCCTCGTGCTCCAGTTCTTGGACACTGGAACAGCAGATCTTGCATGAGGCTGCAACGGTAAAGGTAGGAAGAAAAATCTGTCAATACTTCCCTTGCCAGACAAAGGAGTTGGCATGACCAATGCAGTAAGAGCCTAATCCTTGGGGGATGGAAGGAGGGAAAAATATACCTGCTGCAAGAGCTTCTCTCAAAGATCTACTGTTACAGTAAGTTCTTACGTAACCATACTATCTTACTTCGAGAGGAAGCTCTTGTAGCAGGTAATAACATATAGGACTGACTTCCAAGCAGTATAAAACTAAAGTCAACTACTTGGGAGGAGGAAAGGGAAAGGCAAGGAACAAATATTAGGGAAATCCCTCAGGAGATCAAGGTCTGCAAAACCGCAAGGCCGAAACCAGCTCTGCGTCTGGAAGCTATATCCAGACTGTAATGCCTGACAACGGTATGAACAGTGTGCCATGTAGCTGCAGCACAAATGTCTGCTGTCGATACCCTCTTGAGAGCTGCAAATGACGTTGCCACTGCTCTGGTGGACTGCGCCTTGATCGGGCCTGAAAGGGTCTTGCCATGTTTTTGGTAACAGATGTTAATGCAATGCACCAACCAATGCAAAAGTGTCTGCTTGGTGACTGGGCAGCCTAAGGACCTGGAAGCAAAGGACAGAAACAACTGATCAGATTTCCTGACCTCCTTGGTTCTGGACAAATAAAAACATAGAGCTCTATGAATATCCAGGTTGTGGAGAAGAGCCTCCCCTTTATTAGAATAATCTGGGTAGTACACAGGGAGCTGACCCACCTGGTTCAGAGTAAGCCTTGGACAAAAACTTAGGATTAGTGCACAGATCTACCCTATCTTTGTGAAAAATCAGGTAGGGTTCCTTACACATGAGTGCCTGAAGTTTGGAAATCCTTCAAGCAGCAGTAACTGCAACTAAAAACAGCGTTATCCAAGAGAGAAAACGCAGCTCACAATCCATAGCTGGTTCAAAGGGAGGGAGCGTCAGCTTCTCCAACACAAAAATGTGCAGAATGCCTCTGAGAAAGGCTTTTGACACCTCCAGTTGAGCCACTGATCTGCCTTGGACAGGGGCATGGTAGGCAGAAAGAGCAGCCAGGTGTACCTTAATGGAGGTGTAACTTAAACCTGACTCCGATAAGGAAAGCAGGTACTCCAGGACAGTATTTATTGGACAGATCAATGGATCCAAATGTCTTGCTGTGGCCCAAAGACAGAAACGTTTACATTTCATAGCGTAAGTAGCTCTCATGGAGGGTTTTCTCGCCTCCAACAGGACTTGTGCCACCTTATCAGAGACTCCAAACCTAAGCTTAGCTAGGTCCTGAAGCCAAGCATGCAGGTGCAGGGAACACAGGTTCAGATGAACCAGGGACCTGTTGTCTTGAGAGAGAAGATGTGTTGAGACTGGTAATGGCACATAAGGTTCTGCTGAGAGACGCTGTAGCAAGGGGAACCACATTTGCTGAGGCCACAGCGGAGCGATCAGGATCATAGTAGTCCCTTCTGACTACACTTTGAAGAGAACCCTCTGCAGAAGTGGGAAGGGAGGGAAGGCAAAAAGGAACCTCCCTTTCCAGGAGATGGATAATGCTTCTAGCCAAAAAACACCAGGCCCTGGATCTAGTGAGCAAAAACTGGGCAGTTTTGCATTGGATAGAGATGCAAAAAGGTCCAGATCTGGGGTCCCCCACCTGGCGAACAGGTCATCTGCCACAGTCTGAAGAAGGGACCATTTGTGAGCCTGCGACCTCAACCTGCTGAGAGCGTCTGCTAAAACATTCTGGATCTCTGGAATGTGAATGGCGGAAATTACCAATTGATGAGCCGTGGCCCAGTCCCAAACTCTCATGGCCTCTCGACAGAGAGGATAAGAGTGGGTACCTCCTTGTTTGTTGATGTAAAAGACCACTGAAGTGTTGTCTGTCTGGACAAGAAGGTGGCCCAGAAGAATTACTGAGTCCAGCCTGCAGCGCATATAGGACTGCTCTTAATTCGAGGATGTTTGTGTGCCGATTCACCTCTGATGGGGACCAGGGACCTTGAGTCCTGTGATCCCCCAAATGCGCACCCATCCCAAATTTGAAGCATCGATAGACATTGTCTGAGAGGGGTTTCCAAGCTGGAATGGAACTCCCTCTAGAAGCTTTGAGGATGACATCTACCAATGGAGTTCCTGATGGATTGGCTCCGTGATCCTGATCCATGCATCTAGGTCATCCCGATTCTGGTCCCACTGGACCCTGAGGGTCAACTGAATCGTTCTCATCTGCAGTCTTGTGAAAGGGACAGACTATGGCTGTTGCCATGTGTCCTAGCAATCTGAGCAGTAGTCTGGCTGGTACCAGAGAGGCACAAGAAATGACACCGGCTAGAGCTCGAATGTGCTCCACCCGGTCTACTGGTAAGAACACCTTCCCTTGAACTGTGTTCAATAAAGCCCCTATGAACTGCAAATTCTCAGTGGGGATTTATCGCGATGCCTAGATGCCGACACAGAGTGAGGGTGTCCCGAATCGTGACTTGCAAGCAGTCCCTGGAGGAAGCCAGCAGGAGCCAGTCATCCGGGTAGGGGAACACAAAGTGGCTCATCCTCTGTAGTGCTGTGGCAACCACCGCCATGCACTTCATGAAGACTCTTGGGGCCAGGGAGAGACCAAAGGGATGAACCCGAAGCTGAAAGTGTTTTCCCTCAAATCGGAACCTCTGGAACCTTTTGTGTCCCTTGGCGAATGGATAACGAGATACGCATCTTGCATGTCCATTGACGCCAACCAATCTCCCTCGGAAACCACAGGAAGGAGACTGGAAAGGGAGATCTTCCTAAATCTTTTGTAGGACACCCACAGATTTAGGTCACTGATGTCTAAGATGGGTCTTAAATTCCCTGACTTCTTTGGAACCAGGAAGAAGTGGGAGTAAAATCCTGAGTCTCTCTCTCTGCCAGAGATATGGGTTCTATGGCTCTTTCAGCTAGCAGAGCTGAATCTCCTGCTGTATTTGGAGTCTGTGTCCCCATGGGTGGCGGGATGGGGGGAGCTGTTCAAACTCGATGGAATGCCTGTATTCCATGAGCTCAATGACCCACTGGTCGGAGGTCACTTCTCTCCATGCATCTGCGTACAGAGAAAGTGGCCTCCCACCTGATCTCCTGATGGGACACTGAGGAGAGGAGGGTTGCATGGGTAGTCATGCATTTGGTGGAGGGGGAAAGGCAGCTGGGGCTGGTTTTGCTTGTCAAGAGGTGGAGGCTGCAGAACCCTTGGCACCACCTCTTCGACCAAAGCCTCCCCGCTGAGGCTGATTTTGAAAGTGGGGTGTTGCTGAGGCTGATGTCCCCCTCAACCACAAAAACAGGACCTGTGAAACTATCCCTGTTTCTGGTGGTACATTGACTGCATGGCATGGACAGTCTTACCAGAGTCTTGTAATTTTTAACTGATCTTCTCTGACTCTTCACCAAAGAGGACAGAGCCTTTAAAGGGGGTGTCCAGAATGTTCGACTGAACATCTGGCGTGAACCCTGAAACCCGGAGTCAGGAGTGATGCCGGAGACATATGCCCATGGCAACCACCCTTGCAGATGTGTCCGCAGAGTCATACCTAGATCGTAAAACATGCGTACCAATGTCCAAGCCCATCTGGAAAAATTTTGCAAGCTCTGCCTTTTGTGGGCAGTTGGGCATGCCTTGCAGAATGTCCAGCCCTTGTTCCAAGAGGGTATTCTGGAACTGGACCATATGGGTCAGGAAGTTGAGACTCTTGATGCTGCAAGTGGCAGATGTGTACACCTTTCTGCCCAACGAATCCAGCTGCTTTGACTCCCTGGCAGGTGGCTGGGTGCTCAGGTGTTTGGACCTCTGCGAACTATCGTGAGCTGCCAAAATCACTACCGAGTCTGCAGCTGGGTGTTCGGCCAGGAAGGGATGGTCCTTAGGTGCCCGGTACAGACGATGTGCCTTCTTGGGGGCTGCCGAGGATGAATGTGGGCACTTCCAGGTAGCCTGGGTAACATCCTGGAAGGTGTCCACCATAGGTGGGATGACCATGGGCTTGGGGTCTTTTTGGTGTAAGTATTTCACCAACCACAAGCGCTCCATGTCAAGGGCCACGGTATCCCACCCCATGTTTTTCTGAACATGGCACATGACCTCCATAAAGCTGGGGTCATCTGGTGGAAACTTTGGTTGGTCCTCTGTGTACCCAGGCAAAGACTCGACATCGGACGTGGGTGGGGTAGAGTCCCAGTTGATGTAAGAGTCAGAAGAAGAGGGGGAATGAGAGTGTTGTCTCCTTCTTTTATGCCTGTACCTGTCCGGCATAGGCGAGCAAGATGAACTTGAAGAGCAAGACCTTCTATGCCTACGCTTGTCAGAGTGCTTACAGGGACTGTGTGGTGAATGAGGCTTTCCAGTATCCTTTCCCTGCGGCTGTGGAACCTCAATAATATCTGGTGGAGGTTCGGGAACCGAATCAGATTGTGGAGGGAGAGGTAGACCTGGTTTGGGGGTCAAGTCCTGTTTGACAGTGTCCCACCAATGAATAAACAGAACTTTTACCTGAGCCATATTGAGCCTGGGCAAGCTGGGCACTGGATCAGGTGTTGGTGCCTCCGAGCCATCGTTGGCACCGGCGTTAGGTCAGTCCGGTGTCAGCTGAACTGGCGATGACGGTGGAACCGCCTGTAGGTAGTCATTGGGTTCCGAGGGCTGCTGGGTCAGTGATTGGCCCCATGATGGAGGGGTGATAGCAGATCCGGCATCAGTTGTGATGGGTGGTGCCGGCGTTGGGGTAGCCTTAGCGGGCAGCAGTGGAGTGGTAGCCGGGGGACCGGTGGCGGGCCAGAGGTTCGATGGCAGCTTCTGAGACTTGGCTGATGGACACCCCTCAGGAGCCGAAGACTAAGGGCGGTTGGAATGTTTTGAAGATTTATCCGATGGACGCCTATCGGACGTCGGGGGCTGATGGCGGTCGGAGGCCTTAGACTTAGGAGGCAAAAAGGAGGCCCTGCCAGACGAATGTCCGGATACCTTTTTTCCTTCCTGGGAGTCAGCACCTGAGATGGAGGCCGAGCGGGAGGAGGACTTACCTGAGTCTGCCATGGTACCTGCGGAGCTCGGAGGAGGGAGGATCTTAATAGGCTGAAGAAAAGCTGAGGAGGTGTAGGCCAGAGCAGCCAATCCAGTGGAGGACTTGAGGATCATCAAGCGGAACTCATGGCCCAAGAGCTGGATTTTGAGGGTGCATGCGATCCGGAGGACTGGGACCTTGAGCGGGATCTCTCCAGTTCCTTGCACTTCTCTCTATGCTTATCTTTATGTTGCTTCTTTCTAGTGGGAGTCGATGAATCCCCTTCAGATGATGAGCCTCTCTGCATGGCGGCCAACTTTTCTTGCACAAGGAAGGCCTGGAGGGATTTCTGGAGCCTTATGCATGTTCTGCTATTGAAGGCCTGGTAGTGATAGCAGGCCCCGGTGTCGTGGTCTGGGCCTAGGCAGTAGAGACAGGCAGAATGACCATCCTTAGAGGGGATCTGATGCCCACAGGAGCACTTGTTGGTGTGCCCCATCGACAGAGTGGACATACAGGAAACCTTGTATAGAAATTTGGAAAATCGAATAAGGCAGCAGTCGGTACTGGCAAAGCTTTAGCCAAGAGCAAACTACACGTACGATGGCAGAAAAGAACTGGTGCATGAGGGGACCGCCACCTCCCATATACTGGAAGGGACGTCGGAGGTGGAGCCAACGTGAGGTGGGTGGTCCCCTAGGTACTGCTGGAGAAATTTTGCTGTGATCTGCTGTCAGGTGGCGCCAGTCCTATATGTTATTACCTGCTGCAAGAGCTTCCTCTCGAAGTAAGATCTGATCTTCCACAACAGATACGGCTGCTACCTTTACACTATAAAAACCTTCAACTGGGCCCTAAAAATAAAACTACCTTAAATATAAAATAAAACACATTAATTAAATGTTGTTTCCCAGATCATCACACTCTCCTTACACACATAAACAAATTAGAAACATTAAGTATTGTTTATAGTTTTCATTACAACTGTTGCTTTGCTAACAGTGAAAAATCTTCCTTCTGTCTTTACCTGCTCATCAGGGAAATCTCTTCTACTTGCCCCAACAGTTAGAAAACTGAGTCTCTGGCTTTAAAACAGGCCTTTGTTGTGTGTGTGCGTGTACAATATGTTAGAAAAGGAACATTCTGCCAGTAGAACTGAGCAGAATTTTGAATCCCTGTAGTCCATGGTAAACATTCCATGATAAACATTCCATATCTTGAATGTGGGGAAAAACAGAGGGAATAAAAACGGGACGAAGGAAGTATGCAATAATACTTTATAAACAAAGAGAAAAGGTGGGAAAACACAATACATAGGCAGAAGTAGACCGCGGCTCCACTCTAAAATCCTGTGCCTGGAATCATGAAGACAATCAAGCATAGAACAAAAAAACAGCACTTGGCAACAGGCTACTAAAATCATGTTAACACAGCATTCTCTGGTGATGAAATGAAATGTACTGTGATGTCAAAGCATCTGTCCTGTAAGTGTACCGTCTTTTTACTTTATCATAAGTGTTACATGATTTTAGCAGTCTGTTGCCCCATGCAGTTTTTCTTTGTTCTGTGCTCAATCATTTTAAAATGTTTCCATATTTCCTCAGTCTATCATTCACTGCATAATTCTGGTGAGTAAGAAAGCTGCTCATTCAGGTACCAGTATTTCAGTATGGCGTGGTCCTGGCAGACAGATGGAATCTCGATCTTCCATTTATGCACTTGCCTAACTTCATTTGAGCAAGTCAGGCAAGTGCAGGGGGAATAAAATACTTATGTGAGTTTAAAAAAAAAAAAAAGAAAAGAAAATCGTAGCCTGATAATTCACTGTTTGGGTGGGCAAGGAGGGACACGCAGAAAGGATAAACCTACCAAACTAAAATAAAACAACAATCACTGAATCTAACTAAATTTAACAGTATCACTATTATTATTATTATCATTACTATTACTAATTTAAGCTAGTGCCAGTAGGCAGAAGGACTATTTTATGTTAAAATCACAGTTTCAGTAGTAATATATCAAATTGACTCCCTCACCTCCCTCTGGCAGACACCACCCCCTCCCATCCGCTCTTACCCTGCAAAAAGGATATCGTGGACACCTGTGGCAGGTAACTGGCAAAGCCCTCCCTCCACCTTGGCCTGCTGCTGCCTAGTGTGTGTATGTCAGGTAAGGTTGGTAAAAAAGCTAAGTCAGAAAAATTGGAAGTGCACATGTATGTGGACTTAACTGTTTTGCACCTATATTTTCCGTTACTCATAACAAATAGTTTTTCACCAAAATTGTGCTAGGCTGCAAGTTACCACCCTATATCATGACAACATAAGCGTCAACTGAAACCTAGCCTGGAGGTTCCAGAAATGAGCTGTGAACAAGCTTGGTGCATACAAGAGAAATGGGTTTGATTCCCACAACTTCCACTTGCATACTGTGTGACCATGAGCAAGTCACTTAGCCTTGCTGTGCTCCCAGGATGCACCTGGAAATCAGCTTTGGTTCAGTGCTCCTTTCTCAGTTAAAAAAACTGTAAAAATGAAATAGTTAGAAAACACATTTAAATCAAATGCATTAGATGGCTGCCAGCTGAGGTGTAGGAAGGGCTATGCCAGTCTCCCACTTTGGCAGCACTGTATTTTTATGTAGTGAGAGAGGGTAAGAGGAGGAGATTGGTGGGGGCCTGACAGTGGTGGGTCAGGGGGTCAATTTATTATATTACAGCAGGGTCAGATGGGTAGGGTGGATTTTGGCACCACTGGCGGTGGGGGGGGGATGTAAATGTACCTTACTTTATATCTGCAAATGCAATTTCACCAGGACTGGGAGTGGGAAGAAGGAAGGCTGTGTGCTAGATGGTGATGGGGTAGATGGAGATACTACTAAATGGTCTGAGGTTGTGGGAGGAGTGTGGACAATCTCAGAACATGGGTGGGGGTGGGTTTTTACACATCTGTATTTGCCCTCCAATAGTAGTGTGAGAAATCAGGAAATTTCACTTCAAAAATGTTTTCACAAAGCTTCATGATTTCATGCTATGCATAGTTGTACTTCATGCAGTTCTTCTCCAGGTAAAGTGCCTACTTTACCCAGCAAAGACTATGCATAGTTGTGTTTCACCAATGAAGGGCCTCTATAGGTAGTTCTGTGCCGGGTGAAAAGCCACAACACGCAGGGCTGTTCTAATCTAAAACCATTGCTGAAACTCACCCCACCCGTGTAGCTATATTCTCTCACCCCCTCTCACTGCTCTGACCCCTGAAAGTAAAGCCCGCCTGCTCAGCAGCACCCGTATCTACCTCTACCCACTACTTTTAAAGTTGTACTATGTGTATTAAAAAATAAAGTTCCCCTTCCCTTCCCTTTCAACTAACTTACTCAAGTCCTTTCCCCCCATGTACCACTTCCATAAGAGTTGGTGCCGTCACCCACCTTCCCTCAATCCATCCCTGACACATTACTAGCTCCCACCCAACCCATCCTCTGCCCACCCCACTCTATAACCAAAGGCCTAAGAAATGATACAGGGCACTGTTACTACAGGAGAATGCTATTATCAGTTCCCATTGCCGACCATCAGCAGACAGGGGTGGATGTGCCTGAGACTGACCCAAGAGGAGAAGGAAAACAGCTCTCAATGGACATGGGTGTCTAGCTGAGCATCATGTCTGCCCAATGATTGTCCTTCTTCTGTTTTTCCTACCTGAAATGGCCCTGCCCATGTGGATGTAGGGACATCCATGAGTCAGCGGGGAGGGGGAGGAATCTACACCTCCAGACTCACCCTACTAACCACTTGCTGGCTAGTAAGGGGCATATGGTCTGTGAGCAGCCAGGGTCCATCATCATTGTGCTCACCAAGATATGCTTTCTTGCTGTTTCCTCCCACCCCATGGACCCTGGCATCAGGGACTCCAATGAGCATGCATACAGAACCATGATGTGCAGATGTGGATCAGCCAGCATCCCCTCCCTCTCACCACAGGCACTCAGCTGCACCATCACCTGTGGTCACCCAGGTTATGGTACTGCAGTGAGGCCTGACAACCCACCCATCCTGATGGAGAAAAGTGTCTTCTTTGAAGCCCAATCCTTCTCTTGTCAGCACTCCACTGCTCTGGGCTTAGAGTACAAGAAAAAATTACTCACCTTAGTAATGTTGTTTCTTCTAATGGAGTCTTGCTATATTATCACAATTAGCAGTTTAGTCCTCCTCTAGAACTGCCCCGGAGACGAAAGAGTTAACTCCATACAGGATGGAGTTCTGAGCGCGAGCTCGGTTTTCAAAGCTCTATCTGGGCAGTTTCAAACTGAAACTGTCAGATCTTTACGAAGCAAGAACTCACTAAGGGTCTGTGTGGAAGCTGTAACTCACACTAGCCTACTGGCTACCTAATAAAACAACAACAACAACAATAGCAACAATAATAACAACACTGCTGGACCCTACCCAAAGACTCAAGTCAGGGGCCAGCAAAAAATACCATTTAACAATAGAAACAACACTCCCCAAAACCCCAAAAAGGGAAGAAAATCCTGCAATGGCATAAACAGTGCCTGCACTAGGTTGTCCACCCCTACCCAAGTAGAAGTTCTGAGAGGGCAGGTTGGTGGTCATATATAGCAAGACTCCATTAGAAGAAACAACATTACTAAGGTGAGTAATTTTTCTTCAAACAACATGAAGTCTTGCTATATTATGACAATTAGCAGACCTACGCAGTACCTCCATGGAGGAGGGACAGAACCTACTTAGGAATAGGCTCTGAAGCACAGCTGTGCCAAATCGAGCATCTCTCCTGGCCTGGATATCCAGGGTGTAATGCTTAGTGAAGATGTGTACCATTTTCCAGGTTGCAGCCTGACAAATTTCCAAAATAGGAATGTCTCTAGCAGCAGCTAGACGCTGCTGTACCTCTGAGAATGAGCCTCAATCCAGAGGGGGGTCTCTACCCAGTTTCTGGTAACAAATTGATACAAGAGACAATCCATCTGGCAACTGTCCCTTTAGTGGCAGGTTTCCTTGCCAACCTCACCATAGGTGAGAAACAGTTGATGGATTCAACCTGTGACCCTTGGTACGTTCTAAATAGTAACTCAATGCCCTCTTAACATCCAAACTGTGCAATCTCCTCTCACCAGAGGAAGAATGCTCAGTGAAAAATACTGGAAGGGAGATGGATTGGTTAAGATGGAAATCGACACCACTTTAGGTAAAAACTTTCTGTTAGTCCTGAGGACTACCTTATCCCTGTGAAAAGAAATAAAATCATTTTCTACTGAAAGGGCTTGTAACTCACTTATGTGTCTAGCAGAAGTGATGGCCACTAGAAATACAGTTTTCCAAGTTAAAAACTTAAGCTCTGCGGAAGACAGGGGTTCAAAGGGAGGTTGCATTAACTGGGCAATGCAAGCATTAAGGTCCCAGGCAGGGGCTGGGTCACGAAAGGGTGGATTGGTATGGAGTAACCCCTTAAAAAACTTGGAAAATACAGGGTGAGCGGAAAGGGAGGAAGGCTCTCCTGCTGAAATAAAAGCAGAGACAGCTGCCAAATGAACTCTTAAGGTAGCTGGCCTGAGGCCCAAAGAATTAAGATGGACCATGTAGTCCAACAAAATGGGCAAATCAGCAGATTCTGGGACGATATGCTTCCCAGAACACCAGATGGAGAACCTTTTCCACTTGGAATTATAAGTGGCTCTAGTGAAAGGCTTCCTAGAGGCCTTTAGGATGTCAAGGACACCTTGAGAAAGGTGCAAATCAGCAAATTCTAACTCCTCAAGAGCCAAGCTTTGAGGTTCAGGGATTTGAGGTTTGGATACCAGACTCTCCCCTGGGCACAGGTCAGCAGGTTGTGAATCCTGGGAAGACACAGGGGAAGGTGGACTGCCAGTGATAGAAGGAGTGGGTACCAGGGTTGCCTGGCCCAGTCTGGTGCAATCAGAATCACCTTGCAAGGCTGGGATCTGATTTTTACTAACACCTTGAATAGGAGAGGGAAGGGGGGGAAAGCATAAAGAAACTTCCCTTCCCAATCCAAGAGAAGGGCGTCCAGGGGGACTGAGCCCACCACTGGGGGCCTGCAACAGAACAGTGGAAGTTGGTGGTTGTCTGGGGCTGCGAAGAGGTCTATCTGAGGGGTGCCCCATCTGGCAAAAAACTGTCCCCAGCACTCGAAGATTCAGGGACCATTCGTGATGGCCCTGAGAAATCCTGCTGAGGGCATCCGCTAGGACATTGTCTTTCCCTGGCAGGTGAACTGCTATCAGAGAGGTGTTCAGGGAGTAGGCCAGAGACCACAACTTCATTGCCTCGGTGCACAAGGCCGACGACCGAGTGCCCCCTTGCTTGTTGATGTACCACATTGTTGTGGTATTGTCTGTTCTGACCTGGACTACTTTGTTCTGGACAGATGCAGAAAATGCTTGAAGAGCTAAAAAGACAGCTCTGAGTTCCAGCAAATTGATGTGGAGCAGAGATTCCTGGGGGGACCACACTCCCTGGGTGGAGAGGTCGCCCAAGTGTGCTCCCCACCCCAGGAGGGAGGCATCCGTAGTGAGGGTGAGGGAGTGGGAGAGAGGAATGAAGGGGACCCCCAGTCTTAAATTGCTCTGATCCTGCCACCACTGAAGGGCTAGGATCAGGGTTCGGGTCACTGGAATCAATTTGGGGGGTCCCTCCTTTGAGACCAATAGGCTCTCAAGTGAAACTGAATGTCTCTCATCTGGAATCTTGCTCCCTGCACCACGGCTGTGGAGGCAGCCATGTGCCCCAGGAGCTGCAAAAAGTGTCTTGCTGGTCGAGAGACCTGCAGAGTGAAAGAGGAGGCCAGGGCAATCAACTTCTCTACCCTTTCCAAGGGGAGGAAGGCCCTGGCCAGCTTTGTGTCCAATTCCGCACCTATGAAAGTGAGTACCTGAACTGGTTCTAGAACTGACTTTGGTAGATTTAGCAGGAATCCCAGGAGGTGAGAAGCTGCTGGGTGACTTGTAAGTGGGATTTCACCTGTTCTGGAGACTGTACTACAATGAGCCAGTCATCCAGGTAAGGGAAAACAGCAATCCCTTGCCTCCTTAAATGAGCCACTGCCACGGCCAGACATTTTGTGAATACCCTTGGGGCAGAGGTAAGGCCGAAGGGCATTGCCCTGAACTGGTAGTGGCCTGAGGGCAGTTTGAACCTGAGGTACTTTCGGTGAGAAGGCCTGATGAGGACATGAAAATAAGCGTCCTTGAGGTCCAGGGAGGCTAACCAGTCCCCTGGCCTCAGGGAGGGTAAAATCATTGCCAGAGTTAGCATTTTGAACTTTGGTCTCAAAAGGTGCTTGTTCAGATATCTTAGATCTAAGATGGGCCGCCGTTCTCCTGTCTTTTTTGGGGTAAGGAAGTATCTGGAATACAGACCTTTGCCCTGGTGTAAGGGAGGAATCCTTTCTACTGCTCTGAAGGTTAACAGGGTAGAGACCTCTGTTTCCAGAGCAAGGGTCTCTAGGGGGCTTGCAGGTGGAAAATGCCTGGCTCTCATCTTTGGTAATTTTTTGAAGCTGAGAACCAGGCCCTGGCTTACTACTTCCAGAACCCATTTGTCCGAAGTTGGGGACACCCAGTTCTGACTGAAGTAAGCCAATCTGCCCCCTACTGGTACAGGAGAATCGACCCTGGGCACCCCATCAGGGTGCCTGCTTGGCAGTTGCCTTAGGCTGAGGGGTGGTACCGCCTACCTGCGCCCTGCCTGCCTCGTTTCTGAAAAGCCCTCTGAGCAAAAGCAGAGGAGGCTTGGAATTGATAAAAGGCCTGTGGAAGGGCCTGCCCCTACCTCTGGGTGTGTGCCTCTGGGAGTGGCTTGCCGCTCCTTGGCTTGGGCACTTTGTAGGTAGTTCTGTATTCATCCATCTTTTTCATATAGTTCTCTGTCTGCTCCCCAAACAGAGAATTCCCCACCACAGGAAAATCCATAGCCTTAGTCTGAGTGTCCTGTGACAGATTAGTACACCTGAGCCATGCCAACCTACGAAAAGTTACAGAAGTGGCCATGACCCTTGAGGGAACATCATTAACATCCACAGCAGCATGAAATTGAACTTTAGAGGCTTCAATTCCATCAGCAGCCACCTGTTCTAATTCACTAGCCAGCTGGCCATGGGCCTGCTTGGCTAACTGCATAACTGTATCCCATCTAGATTTCTGATATCTAGCCACATAAGCCATATAATTTGCCTGCCTGAGTCCCAGAGAGGCTGCCATATACTGCTTTTTTGCCATGGCATCAATCTTCCTGGAATCCTTGTCAGGAGGATGTGAAGCCAGGGGAATGTTAGCCTTGTCACAGGCTGCAGCCTGCACTACTCCTACATGACTACACTGCTCAGAAAGGAAGTCTGTATCAGGACCTGATAGACTATACCTCCTGTCCATCTTTTTATCGACAGGAGGCACAGAATTAGGATTTTTCAAAATTTTTATTGTTTGCTTCCTAAATGACTTATGCAAAGGAATAGACAATCTCCTAGACTCTGGAATATCCATCATTTCAACATAATCAGGCTCCTCCTGCTCATCCACAGCCTCTTCTAAGGGAAGCTGGAGGGTTTCAGCAACTTTCTTATAAAACATAAAATGAGATGGGGACTCAGACAGCATAGGGGGAGATTCTAAAGGTCTGTCTGGAGAGATGTCCGGTTCAATGGGCACATCCAGACCCTCCCAGCCACATACATACTGTTCATAATCCTCCTCCCCCTCCTGTGGTTCATAACATTCCTCAACATCATACTCCTGAACCACTGGGGCCGGATGAACCAACCTTTTGCCAACTAGTGGTGGTTCGGATGGCCCCTGAGACAGTGACTGGACAATCTGTATGGCTTTTGTTATTTCTGCAGCAGTTGGAGAGGAAATTTTGGACTCAGACCTGCTGATTTTCTAGATTTTTACTGGGGCTGGTTCCTCAGAACCAGCTTTTCTTTGCCGAGGAAGTATCGCCCTGGTCAGAGGCACTCCTCTGGTTCAGTTGGCACTGAACCGGCTGGCCATCCGGGTCAGCGGACTTTTGGCCTCCTCGCCCTGAGCCTGCCCAATCTTTTTCCAGGGTGGCTGCAGGAAATTTTTACATACCTGGCAGTCTGACTGGAGGTGGTCAAACCCCAGACAATAAACACATGTGGTGTGTGGGTCAGCCTTGGCAAGGCTTCCCACAAGCATCACAGTGTTGAAACCCAGTGGGCCCGGTTTTCTTTTGGTTTTCTCAGACATAATGCCAGCCTAACCAAAAACTTGCTCTTTTAATGGCAGTGCTAGGCAAGACACCCTTTATCGGGTTCCTAACCGTATCACGGAAAATTTGAAAACCGTAATGAAATCCGGGTTTTAGAACCGATAAGAACTGGGAACTGCACTCTAAATATATTTTAAAATGTTTAAAATGAGTTTTAAAGCAAACCGATCGGTTCAAAACCGAACCGATAATGACAATTTCCACACAGACTAAACCCTTGTACTTACGGTTACCAGATAGAGCTTGAACCGAAATGCGGTAAAATAAAACTCTGTTCTCGGTTAAATTTAACCGAGAATACTTAAAATGATCCGAGAAATGAACCGAGCTGAAGAGAAATCTCCGGAGTGACTGTTCAGTGAGGCGGAGTAAAGAATCTGACAGTTTCAGTTTGAAACTGCCCAGATAGAGCTTTGAAAACCGAGCTCGCGCTCAGAACTCCATCCTGTATGGAGTTAACTCTTTCATCTCCGGGGCAGTTCTAGAGGAGGACCAAACTGCTAATTGTCATACTATAGCAAGACTTCATGTTGTTTGAAGCCTGGGTTGCTGACATCAGGGATGGCAATGCTGCTGCTGCACAGATGGGGGTACTGATCCATCATTTGACTTTTGTAAAGAGAAATGGCAGGCTTTTCAGAGGCTGTGACACAGATACAAGATCCACTCATATCTGTGTCGGAAAGATTCTGCATATGCCACCCACAGCTATTTTCAGATGCTATGGTCAGTTTGCAACAATTGCTGTGATTTGAGGTAGCTTCTGTCAAAACAATAATGCTTGCATCATTATTTTACCATCAACTATTGGCATTTTGGACAAAAACTGTGTCCAACTGGCTGATGCTGTTAGCCAAGCTAATAGATGGTCTAACAGTCCAGCCTGAAGGCTGCATTGACAACAGGGCAGGAGGATCTGTGTTGAATCCACTTCTAAAATCCTTCTCCAAGTCTCTGCTTAATTAAGCAGTAAGGCCTGGCAGGTTGTGTACTGTTATTAGATAATACAGTGTAATAAATGGGCCATTACAGAAACCAATAATTTGACTCCCTGAGTGAATAAAGAAGAAGACTAAAGACCGAGTACACTATCCCAATGAGGAGAATTGGAGTTCTGTGGCTAGTGAACTGAATATCATATTATCGCTACCATATTACATGTTCCTGACCAATCAGAATTGTTTTTTAGACCATTTCAGATGATGCCATTTTCTTTACCTTACCTTAGCCAGCAGTCAAAGCTAATATTCTGGTGAGTAGTGAACAAATTTTCTTATTTAACAGCTAATGGATGGAGAAGAAGCTCACTGTTGTTCAGGGCCTCATGCATACTTACACAAGAATACCATGGGAAACCCAGTTCCTGGCCAACCTGACCTATCAAATCACTGGATACGTTCTAAAGGTCAAATCCATGGCCACTGGGATGAGCCAGTCAGCAGTTCCAGTGTCTAGGTTGCTGTAACTTTGCAAGACTGATCCTCTTCTCTTAAACCACAGATGAACTGAGCAGCACAACATAAAGATTCTCTTGCATGTGCAAATTCCTAAATTAGCTGGGTGCAATCAATCAGTTACCAACCACCCTAAAAGAATCATGGGCACCAGAGTCCTCCCTGACGCGATTAGCGACCATTCCCCAGTCCTTTGCCTCTGCATGAACAAAGCTCCTAAACTATCTGGAAAAATGGTAACACATCATGTCCTAAAGCCTGGGCAGCTCAAACATCTCAAGGCCTCCCTGTTACAAAACACACTAGACTTCTGTCAGTGCTGCTTAAAATGCAGACCAAGCCCTAGAATATTGCACTGCTAAATTCAATGCAATCTTTGATAACTATGCCCTTGTAAAAAAGCGGAAGGTGAAGGGCTTAGTCAATCCTTGGATTACACCAACCCTCCTAAATCTCATGGTCAACAGAGATAACCTCCGACATCGTGCTTGGGCCACTGGCCAGCAAGCTGACCTGCAGCAATACAGAGCTGCTAGGAATGCCTGTATCAGGGAGGTCTGCCTAGTGAAAATCAATCCACTTAAAAAAGGCGCTCACAATTTCCTGGGGGGATAGCAGGCAATTCTGGAGTAACATCAAAGACATCACAGGCAACTCCAATAAGACATCCCCCTCCATGTTGGAGATAAATGGGGTAGTCACCCAGGACCCCAAGATCATTGCCGACACTTTCAACATGGCCTTCTCTGACCTGAGTGGTATACTTCCCCCTGACTTCCTCAAAGTACCCGACAACTCAACTGACACCAGTAGTGACACCCCTCTAGGTCATCCCCCTTTCCGTTTTAAGACAGTCTGCTGGACGGAGGCTAAAAAGTACCTACTAAAGGTGCTCAGAAAATCTAGGTTTAGTAGTGACTAACTAGACCTTAAGCTTGTTAGTGTTTGTTGTTTTTTTTTTAACCAGGAGATACACATTAAGCTGAAGCTTGTTTACAGGTGCGACCTGGGAGCACAAGGAAGTTAAGTGACTTGCTCAGGGTCACACAGTGTGCAAGTGGGGGCAGTGGGATTCAAACCCAGGTCTCCAGGATTGCAGCTCAGAACCTTAAACCACTGCACTATACTGCCTCCAAACCAGTGAAACCATTGATGAAGTCCTAATGCCTCAGCCAGTTCCCCCAGTGATGGAAAACTGCCAAGTTATGCCTGTACATAAAAGTGGTGACCATGCCCAGCACACTAATTACCATCCAATCCCAATCTTCCCCCTCCTTCGAAGGCGCCTGAACGTATTGTGGCAGATCAACTAAACGAGTACCTAGAGAAGTACAAAATACAATGCTCACAACAGCATGGATTCAAGAAGGGGCATAGTACCACCACAACCTTGCTTGAGTACACCTCCTTTGTACATAATGCCCTTTACCGAGGGCAGTTTGTGGGGGCAATTTATATCAACCTCACAAAAGCTTTCGACATGGTCAACCACACCCTCCTCTTAAATGCCATCCGTTAGACAGGCCTATCAAATTATGCAGTTGGGTGGTTTTGTAGTTACCTTGGAAGTAGATCCCAGCGAGTCAAAATAAGTGGCATCTTATCTGATAGCAGGCAAGTGTTATCTGGTGTCCCCCAAGGCTCTATCTTGGGCCTATTGCTCTTTAGCCTCTTCCTCAATAACCTCCCCAAGGCATGCTCCCACAATACCCTGCTATATGCAGATAAGGCTGTCATTTATACAAGTCTACCTGATCCACTCCCTTTTGAAACACAGCTCCAGGTTAGTTTCTCTGACATTGAGACCTGGTTTAAAAACCATAAGCTGCTAATGAATTACAAGAAGACCAAGACCATGAGCTTCTCTAGCCCGCACAACAGGTACAAATCCACAAACTAACCATACTGAACAATGAAAGCTCATCGCATGAACAAGTCCCAAATTTCAAGTATCTTGGGATCACACTGGATTCCTCCCTCTCCTATGGTACACATGCTGGCCTTGTTGCAAGGACAGTTAATACCAGGATAGGACTGTTATACAGGCACAGGCACTGCATGACCCCAGACTGCCATAATTAGTTAAATTCTATCTATCATTAACTATGGTTTAGTTGTTTGCAGAGCAGCCATGGATACCATGCTCAAAAGGATCTGCACAGCCCTCAACAAGGCATGCAGTTTGATTACAGGAGCTCACAGGCTAATGCATACTCATGATCTATATACACAGACCAACTAGTTAAACTGAAGGGCAGAATCACCTATCAGACCTGTCTTCTGGCAAAAAAAATCAGTCTTGACCAGTCTACCCATGTCTCTCAAAATTACTTAATCTAATCTAACCCCCACCAAACATGGGGCATGTATAAAATGGCATATGAAGTTCCCTTTTGCCGCACCTCCCAGGCACAGCATTGCTTTTCATACAGGGTGCCCTGCTGGCTAAATAATCTCCCCCACTGGAATTTGGGAAGAGTCCAGGATTGGCCCTTTTAAGTGTAATCTTATGAAACATCTCTCTGCACTTAGTAGCTGTGACTGCCGACTATAAGTCACGGCTTTCCCTACATGGCACCTTTCTCCTTCTCACCCCCTTAACACCCCCACCCTCCCATTTCCACTCACTTCCCCACCCTCTCAGCTCAGCCCCTCATACCTCAACACCCCTCCTCTCACTACCTCCCTTTCCTCTCACCCACCTACTCTTGATACTGCTCCCACCACCACTTCCCAGCCCTCTCAACCCCTCCTTTACCCCCACCCTTATGGTATTAAATATGGTCTCATCCTACCTACCTACTCCACCCCCTCTCCTATCATGCCTACACTCTAATATCTACTTCCCACCCCCTTATAAGTGTCCATCATTTTCTCCTCTCCCATCATTCTGTATACGTCACCCCCCACCCTCTAACAATGCCTACCAGCATCGTTTTCTTACTATTACCTTTCTATTGTCTTGATCTTTTTATTGGTTATGTTTTTCACAGAATGTATGAATTTGTCTCCCCACCTCAATGTTCATTTTCCCCCGTGGTCTAACTTGTTTTACCACATTTTGGTGCACTTAGGCTATTCCTCTGAATGTACTGACATGATGGTATTCTACCCTGCCGCAATTGTACTTATCTTGTTGTTATCGAATTGTATGTCAAAATTATTGTTTTAATATGCCATTGTATTCATATGTTTTTCCAACGTGGAACCTTAGTAAAAGAGCCTCTGGTTCAAAGGTATTGTAAACCAAGATATAAATAAATAAAAAATAAAATAAAATAAAAATTGTATCCAGTGTTATCATCCTGGCCCTCAGAGGAGATTTACAGGAACAGGAAGGGCTTTACAGCATGAGCCACCTCATTCCCTCAAGTCATGTAGCCGACACACGACAGAAGGAGGTTGACGAGTGAGGATTACGCAGCTGTACACTAGAGAGGCTGAGGAGAAGCACTCCAGCAGGAGCATCAGAAACGCTAACCACAGTTCTACAAAGGGTATGCCGCCATTGCCTGTGCAAACTTATCAGGGTTATCCTATTTCTTTTCCCAATTGAGAGTTTGCTGAAGTGTATAAACTGTGAGAGGTTGCAGTAGCACCTTATTCTGGTGTCTTTCCTGGCAAGCTTGTGCTACAAGACCGTACAACCTTCTTGTGGAGTCCGTCACCTCTTCTCCCGGTACCTGGAGTCCGGGTGGGGGAGCCGTACCGGAGGTAGAAGTGTTTGGAGCGTTCCTGAAGAGGACTGGGATCCCTGGGAGAATCTGTACTTCTACATGAGATGGGAAGCAGTGAAATAACAGTTTTTCTGTTCATCCTGATGTTTGCTCAATTAGCCATACAAGTATTACAGTGCTAACAGTGCTATCCCCTTTTTAATTTCCAAACTCAAACCTCAACTTCAAATCCTAACCACAACTATTACTACAAATCATAAACTACAAACTATAAGCTATAAACTGCCGTCTCAATGGAATGTCTAAATAAACTAGAGCAGCTTTTACCACTTTTTGGTGCTGTTAACATTTGAGACTGAACTTCTTACTGTCTGAAGTTCTTTAAAAACTTGATACTATTAGATATTTGATATATTGGATATTAGGAGTTTTAGACACAATTGTTAATATCAGCTATACAAGCTGCATTAGTTACAATAGTTTTATGTAAGATTTTACTGTGGAGGTTTTCTCTTTTGTTACACTATTGTTTTGTATTTTTAAAAATATATATGTCAAGTACTTACTGAAATTGAAACTGGATTGTGTTTTACTTTTAATATTTGGTTTTTCCAAGGCCTTCTATCTCCACCAAATTCTGCTATAACTAACCTTGATTTTTTGCTTACCGTTTTCAATCAAGTGCAGTATGGAGATTTAATTGTAAAAGGGCTTACAGCACTTTTACACTTGAAATGCTTTGTGGTTTTGTCCGATTATCTGACTGAATAATTGAATGACTTGGAGAATTCCGGGATAATTCTGGGCTATTAGATAAAAGGATGATGAAATAGGATTAAGATAACTAAAATAAAATAAAATTAAAATGAATTATTCACTGCCGATGTGTATACAAATTTGCACGTGATAAGATTATTAGATCTAAGTTAATTAGCTACAGCTTTTGCATGTTGCGTAATTGACTGCATCGATAAGATTTACCTAATTGAATTAATCTTGGAGATTGGATTTTAACGGCTGAAGTTCTTACTGCACATACACAGTTTGTTATAGATCCAGTAGAAGTAGAACTAATTGAGTGTATCTCTACTCGTTTGCCACTCTGCCGTTTTGCTGAATTTTTACCCTTTGTCTGTGTTCTTGATTTTGCTTAAAGCCTCTGCTTATATGACAACTAAGTGCTGCAAGCTGAGTTGAATCGATATTTAAACCACTATTTCATTTGTTTCAAAATGTTAATGAATATGTGGATATCTGGAAACAGTTGCTACTAAGACTCGAAGTGTAAGTGAGAGCGATTTAAAGTGTCCTGAAGTATTCTCAGGTTCCATTAAACTGTGTTAATATTATAAAATAAACGCCAACTGAGCTGACTGCTATCCTCGTTGCCTTCGGACTAATATAAATGGAAACCAGTGGAATTGCTGAAGGTCTTCAAATATAAAAGGCATTGGAATACAAAATTAAATCTTGGAATAGTGAGTAGCACTAGTACTTTTTAATATTCTTAGCAAATCTAAATTAGACTTCCATTCTTTGTTGTGATTAATGTTTAATGTTGAGATAGAATGTACATTTTTTAGTATCCTTGGTTTTAGTCTTTTAGTTTTTTATATTTTTTTTTGTCTCTTAGTAAAGAAAGTCGAGACTTTTATGTGTCAAGGCATTCTTAAGTGGCACACATATATAAAGTTTTATCCCATAAGGAATACAAGGTTATTACAGTCATTACAGGAACCGAAAAGGCCTAAAGGACTGGCGGGTATTATTGGAAGTTGGAAAAATTCTCCTGTGGAAACATCTGACTGGTAGACTTTAACTTTATATGGTGGAGCACACAGAGAGCTGAAATTCTGATCTTCAGTGGCATTCTGTGTTCCGTGACATTGTCTGACTTAAGTATCGCCAAATTGCTTAATTTTATAAATCCACAACTGCCTTTGCAATATTATGTGGACTTTTTTCCTTTTATAGGATTTTATAATTGGATGGCTATTTAAAGTATCAATCTGACTGGAGCTGGTGATTGAATCAGATTGAACCCGAGTCTGATAATTTATTCTTGGGAATTTTATGCTGGAATTGTTAAATTATTAATAATTTATAAGATACTATTGAATTAATTTGAAATATTAATAACTGGTGTTTGCAAATTGTTGAGTTTCTATATTTCCTGTATTTAACTTTGGTTTCTTATGGTTTCTTCTTTACAGAGGGAAAGTTATAAGAAGTCTGGCAGAATTGTGGAATTGAACTACTGAAATCTGTTCTGCTCTTGAGAGAATCTATTAGAACATATAGAAATAATATT
This sequence comes from Neoceratodus forsteri, assembly GCA_016271365.2. NCBI lineage: Eukaryota > Metazoa > Chordata > Ceratodontiformes > Ceratodontidae > Neoceratodus > Neoceratodus forsteri. The sequence continues at coordinate 391,490,139 of CM057452.1, forward strand.
GGAGCTTTCTTGTATTATCTGGCCCTTCCCTTTGAAACTATATTTCAGCTGAGTCATAGTTATATCTTTATTGAAGGTCTATTTATTTTATCATCATGGTACATACTAGAAGTAGTAAAGGAAATCCCATTCAGGTGACGGCACATTTTGATAATGCTACCAGAGGAGGTGAAGCTCAAGACCAGAGTTTGAACTTAGATCTTCACACCAAAGGGAATAATAAAAGAAAGAAATTAGATAACAATAAAAATAAAAACAAAAGTGGTAATAAATCACAGGTTAGATCACTAGTTACTCCTCTAGATATCCTCCCTATATTAACTAACCTTTCTGAAAATTTGGAAATTAACAAAAAAGAAAAAGACAACTTAAAATAACAGATTTATGAGCCAAGGGAAAAAGAGATCCTACATTTTTATCTACCCCTAAATGTTCTGTCTCCCCAAATCACAATTGGGAAGACAGATCAGGAAGAAACCAGTTTTCTTGGGAAAGGGAATATTCTCCAAAAAATTCACTTGATTATTCTGAGAGAGTATCTTTTGATAAATATGAATGGGAGACCTTCCCACAGAAGGAAAGTAAGGATGGAAGTGGAAATGATAGTCCAAATTACTTAGAGGTACACTTCTCCCCTAATTCTTTTTTACATTTTTCCTATATGTACAATCATTAAACGCCCAGACTTCAAATTGATCCCAAGTTAAGATCTGAAGGAGAATCTTTACACTCTCCAATTGTTGTAAAAATGAATAAAGGGAAAAATGAAAATACAGAATTGAAGGGCATTATACAGGAACTTAGTACAACAACTGACGGATTATAAAAGACGATAAAAGCCAATCGTGGAAAATCAATTGAAACATCTTTCTCAAACCCCACTATTATTGGACCAAAGGGTGCCTCTCAGAATGGCACTATTTTTTATGAGGAAGAACATTTTTGTAACAAGAGGAACTTTACAGCTAGCTCCTCATTATCTAAGCAAATGTTAGAAATAATTAAAAACAGGTATTACGCAGATATAGTTATTCTAGAGAATATCTCAGTATTAAAAGAATTGACTCGTCTCAGAGCAGACATTCTTCATAATCAAATACTTTCGCAAAATCTTAATAAAAATATAGGTATGCGAGAAGGGAACTTAAGTAAAGAAAAATGTACACCAGAAGTTAGAGAAAGAGAAATTAGAGGGGTTCAAGTGAAGCTACTGTCGCCATTTGACAAAGATAAAAATAAAATTTGCTTTTGTCAAGCAGAAATTAATGATCAACACAATTCGAGGAAACTAAAAGCTAAAAGAAGACAAAAAAGACAAGGGAAAAAAAGAGGGAAAATTGATAAAGATAAAGCTACAGAACAAAGTAGAGAGGACTTGGAAATGGGAAAACCTAAGACTGCTTCCATAATAGACAGGCTTTTGGGAGAAAAAAAATCAGAACCAAAACATGAACTAGAAAGTCTGGATTGAAATTCATCAGATATACTTTTATATGATGAAATTTCAAGTTCAGAGCTCCAATCAATGGCTGGGGAGGCAGATGCCAGCAGTAATCCACCGCTAAGAAGAACAACTGCAACTTGCAGGGACATACTGAATGAACATGAATCTGGGGAAGTTGAATATCTGATAGAAATAAAAGGAATTCCTAGAGATATGATTGAAACCAGGGAGGAATTATTGAAAAAAAATGTTACACATGCTCAAGATTAGATCAATCTCAGGTAAAGAAGAGATATTTATTATGAAACCTCCTAATATGGATTTCCATGCTACAGTACTCTTGTATTGCCAAACTGAAGATACAGCAAAACACATTATGAACAAAAAAAGTATGTTGGAAAAAATGGAAACTGAAATCTCTTTACCCCTACTTGTCCCAAGATTTGGAGACCAAGAATTTCTGAAAAATAAAAATTAAAATATAACTAATGCTGATAAATAAGATTCTCAAAGGCAAAATCAAAAAAAGAGTACAGCAGGAAAAGAAAGATGTAGAAGCTCTAGAAAGAATAATCAAATCTATTGAGGAATATGGGAAAAAAACAAAATAAGGGTTGGTTCTGTAGAACAATTACAATATTTGGTTGGGAGATGTCAAAACAAGATTCTGAGTTTAATATAAGAGAGGAATTGATTTCCTTTCTTACTAGGATTTCTGGTCTTAAAATATCAAAGAACATGATAGATTACATTAAAACTTACAGAGACATATATATGTCTAATCAAATAGATATTACCTTTAAAAATTCAGAGATGGTCAAAATATTCTTAGAGATGGCAGGGAATCTAGATAAACTGGGCATATACATTGTACACTCTTTGGATTTTGGAAATAGGGATAAAGAGAAATCTTTTAGAGAATCTGACAAGGAAGAAGATCATCCGTTAATAGACTTTGAGAAATGGAATGATACAAACAATTTTGAAATTTTAGTAAACCTAGAGTCAGACTGACATAATGAGCCAAATACATCTCCTAGAAGACATGGCAATTTTGGGAGGAGATTAAAGGTCGTATCTTGGAATATTGAGTGCCTACATTTAAAAATGGCAGACCCAGAGGTGGTCAAACATTTGGAAAACTTTGATATAATAAGTCTCCAGGAAACCTGGTGTACGGAAGAAACTATTCCCAAACTTTCTGGATATGCATCTTGTGGTTTTTCAGCCATAAGAGATAGGAAATTTGGTAGGCTCAAGGGAGGCCTGACTTTCTATGTCAGGACTTGTTTGAACTTGAAAGCCAAATAATTCTTCCCAAAGACTCATAATATTCTGGTCCTTGAATTAAAAGAAGGTACTCAAAAATAATAATATGCAATGTTTATTGTGATTGGTTGGCATCCATGGCACTCCAGACATTACCTCATGGGTTACAGCCCACCTGATAGGCTAATGATGCACATGACCCAGATCAGATTTCCAGTATATCCAGGTCCCAGGAACCCCTGCTCTCCAGTTTTGAACTGTGCATCTGAACAGGCAAGAAGCATACCAGGGATCCCTGTCTGCTCTTATACAAGGTAGGAACCAGAAATCTAATTCTGAAAGTTTTTATGTAAGTTTTTATGAAAGTTTTTATTAGCCTGCTAATAAATGCCTGAAAGTTTGGTCTAGCTGGCATATCCTGCCTAAGAACGCTGTTTTTTCTGTGCTAAAAAGGCTACTGAGGCTCCTGTGGTCGAGCCCCTAATTTGTGTCTCTCCCTGAGGTTCTTCTCCTTTAAAAGGGCTCATTTTTTTATTATTTGTTTGGCCTCTCAGCCCGTTGTTTTCCCAGCCACGCGGCTCCTCTGCCACGTGTGTGGCCTGGCTATCGCAGGGTCGCCCCCAACCGCCGCGCATTTCGGCATGTTTGTTGGCTTCCCCCGGCCCCCAAGGCCACGTGGTGTGCTTTTCTGGCCTAGGGGCTCCCCCGCCCACCACGCCACCGCGCCCGCTCCAGGCCGAGCTCTCCACTCCTCAGTGCCTGCGCAGCACGGTAGGGCTGAGACTCCCTTCCTCCTCCCTCGCCCCTTGTGGCGTCTCCACGGGCCGAGTGCGGCCTGCTGCCTCAGGCGCTCGGTCCGGCCACTCTCGGTAGGCCGCCGGCCTACCTCCTCCCGCCACTAACCGCAGGCTTCCTGGGAGGAAGCAGAGCCCAGTCATCTCTTCCGGGAGGCCAGAGCCTCTCGATACTCCCGCTGCCTCCGCCTCCTTCTCTCGCAGGCCGCCTCGGGAGGTGGAGAGGCATTTTCCTGGTAGCCAGTGGTCTTCATGGTCCTCTCCTCTGACGTACCGAAGGGCAAGGCCCTTCAGCGCATTCCTCTCGGACCTCCTCCGTCGCTCCATCGCTCGTTCCCTCGGGGAAGCAGGGCACTGCAAAAAAAAAAAAAAAAAAGAATTTTAATAATAGTTTAACAATAAATAGGGGGCACAAAAGGACAGAAAACCAAGGGGTTCTCTGGCCAGCAGTCATTCCTCTCCTCAGGAGCCGGCTGGTGGGCAAGTTAACGCTGGGTCCTATGAGGGAGCAATTCGGGGACCACAGCAATCCTCCAGACCTCCGTTTTTAAACCTACAGCCCCCCCCTTGGAGGCAGTATAGCGCAGTGGTCTAAGGCTCTGAACTGCAAAAATTGGTGACATCCAGCAGACCAGACCCCCTCCTCTTCTCAGTGGTTTTATGTTTTTTTTAAAAAAAAAAAAAAGAAAAGAAAAAAAGAAAAAAGGGGGAGCGTACCATTCTAACCTGCTCGGGTCCCTCCCATAGCGACCCCAGCAGAGTCTTGCGGAGTGCCTCTCTCCACATGGTGGCCCCGGCCCCCTCCCACAGCGGGCCTCGGCTCCACCAAGGAAAGAAACATGGCTTCCTCCTACTTGCTGCGATAGGGGTCCTCACATAGCACCCCTACTCTCAGACACTCCCTCAGTCCCCTCCTGCCACCTGTCCCCCTGGTCCAGATGGGGACGAACGAACGGCAGAGTGGATATTCTTACAAAGGGACAAAGAGGGGGAAAAACGGAGTTATCAGCCTCTTCACAAGTCTACCTTTTTTCTCTCTAATTCCAGATGGTAAAGGCAAAGAAGTGCTCCGCATGCAGTGCCAACCTCCTCCCCCAAACCCCGGGGCCCTTGTGCGCGGCCTGCCTTTTGGACAACGATCTTTCCTCAATGGAAAGGACACCACCTCTGGCACCTTCCAACCCTGGCCCCAGCAATTCAACGTGGGTGGACCCGGGTTCCCTATTGATCCAGAACCAGCAGGCAGCAGTGGCCATGATGGAGAGCCAGCAGAACTTTATGCTCAAGATCATGGAGAAGCTGGAGGTCCTCACCCAACACAAAGCGAGACCACCCAGCCCGGAACACCCCCAGCCGAGGAGTGCACCAGAGGAGCCGTCCATTCCTGAGGACTCCCGGCCCGTCGCACCACACGACGGCACACCAGAGGAAGGGGAGAAGGACGACGCGGATGAGGAAGAGGAGGAGGAGGAGGCTGGATTGGATTCGGACACAGAGGACATGGACCTGCAAGCAACTCCGTCCTTGACTTCCAAACTGTGCTCCTTCGACACCATTCCCGGGCTCATGAAGATCATCAAAGCCACCATGGGGCTGTCCACTGAGGAGCCGGAAGAGGGCAAGCCGGAGTCGAAGCTCGTTCCCATGATCCAGCTAAGACCCACAACCATACAGACATTCCCAGTATGCCCGGCCATCGAAGAGGTTGTTAACACGGAATGGCAGTCCCCTGACCCGGGCAGAATGCCGAACCGCAGGAACTTGAACAGAATGTACCCGGTACAGGGCGACAAATCCGATGTTTGGTGCAAGGCACCCACCATTGATCCACAAGTGGCGGCCCTGAGCAAAAAGACTGTGCTACCATGTGGCACCATAGCCCTCAAGGACGCAACGGACAAGAGAATTGAGGACATGCTCAAGAGGACCTTCGAGATCGAGGGAACCATGGCCAAGGCAATGACCACTGCCATCTACACCTCTCGGGCTCAAATTCGCTGGCTCGAGGAGCTCCAGGAGCAGGCTATCCCAAAGTCTAGAGAGGCAGAACTACTGGACTGCTCCCTAGATGCAGCAAAATACCTGGCTGATACGGCAGTGGACTCTCTACGCCTTCAGGCCAGGGCCGCCGCCATCATCAACCAGGCCCGCAGAGCCTTGTGGTTAAAGCTCTGGGACGCCGATTCAGAATCAAAGACATTATTACAGAACTTACCACTCAAGGGAACCATGTCTTTGGGGAGGGACTCCAGAACTATCTGAAACAGAGGGAGGAAGGTAGGGACCTCCTTAGGAATAGGTCAAAATCCTTCTATCTGCCCTCCGCAAGACGGAGGTTTCGGGCCGGGATCAAGGGCCAAAACCGTAGAGACTCCTTTCCACCGAGCCACTCCTTTCGGGGTAGGGCCTCCCCTTCCAGCTCCCGTGGCCACTCCTTTCACAGTTACCAGTCCGCCTCCTTCAGACCCCGGGGACAAAAATCCGGAAGCCGAGGTAGAGGCTTCAGAGGAAAACAGTGACTCCCAACCGCCCGACTTTTGCGATCAGGACCCGTACCCCCCGGTAGGTCAAAGACTAGCCCTGTTCGCCCACCACTGGTCGGCCACCACATCGGACAGGTGGGTTCGGAATGTAGTCTCCAAGGGATACGCCATCGAGCTATCCCATTCCTCTGTACCGCACCGGTTCGTCTCATCCCCAGTCTCCAGAAGGAGAGCCTCTCCCCACCAGGTTCAGCGGATTCTAGCAGAGCTAATCCAGAACAGGGCCATCCAGCCCGTCCCGAGCCAGGAACAAGGAATGGGCATGTACTCCATCTTCTTCCTGGTCCCCAAAAAGTCGGGGGAACTAAGGCCCATCCTGGACCTAAAACTACTGAACCGATACGTGGTCCCTCACCGGTTCAAGATGGAGACCATCCGGTCCACCTTACAGGGCATCAGTGTGGGCAACTTCATGACATCCATCGATCTGAAGGACGCCTACCTCCACATCCCCATCATCAGAGGACACAGGCAGTTCCTCCGCTTCCACATTCTAGGACACCATTTCCAATACAAGGCGCTCCCCTTCGGCCTGTCTTCGGCACCCAGAGTCTTCACCAAGGTCTCTATAACTCTGGTGGCCAGACTCAGGGAACAGGGGCTGGACATCGTCCCATACTTGGATGATTGGCTCATCCGCGCCCGTTCGAGGACCAAGCGCGGCGCACTCTGAGAACTCGCCTTGCAGGCCCTCGAGGATCACGGCTGGGTGGTGAATCAGGAAAAGAGCCACCTCCGCCCCACCCAACAGATAGAGCACTCTGGGCCATCATCAACTCAGCCGAAGGATGGGCAAAACCATCACCGGCCTGAGTCCGCAACTTACGGAACTGGCCACAGTTGGTCGCACACTCACAGCACGGTAGGGAAGGTGGCGCGACTTCTGGGCTGCATGGCCTCCTGCATCGACCTCATGCCCTGGGCCAGGTGGCACATGCGCCCACTCCAGAACTACGTCCTATCTCGCGGGGCGCCAAACGAGAACAACCTCAAGTGCATGGTGCCACTGCCCGTAGTGGTAAGATCATCCCTGGGCTGGTGGACGGCACTGGAGAATCTGACCAGGGGAGTCCCCCTTGAGGCCCCTCGCCCGATCCCCATAGAGACGGACGCAAGTCTCTCCGGCTGGGGAGCCTGCTTAGGGGACATGTCAGCACAGGGAACGTGGTCTCCCGCGGAGTCTCAACTCTCCATCAACGTTCTGGAAATGAGAGCAGTATTCCACGTCCTGAGGGCGTTCAGTCATCTCATCCTGGGGCGCTCGGTCTTGATCAAGTCCGACAATCGCGTGACGGTGGCCTACATCACGAAACAGGGGGGAACCAGAAGCAGGATTATGTCAAGGGAAACCACAAGGGTGATGAACTGGGCACAGACTCACCTATCACACCTGGGAGCGGTGCACTTGGCAGGGAAACTGAATGTCAGGGCGGATTGGCTCAGCAGGCAGCAGATCCACCCGGGAGAATGGCGGTTGCACCCGGCCCTCTTTCAGACAATCCAGGCAGCGTGGGGACCCGTGTCTCTAGACCTAATGGCATCACGGGACAACACCCAGGTCGACATGTACTACTCCCGGTTCAGAGACGCCCACTCCCAGGGCACGGACGCCCTGTCACAAGCCTGGGCACGGGAGTACGCGTACGTGTTCCCGCCGCTCCCTCTACTCCCACAAGTACTGACCAAGATCCAAGAATCTCATGTCACCTTCATTCTGGTGGCCCCTTACTGGCCACGCAGATCATGGTTCGCAGCGGTCAGAGAGATGTCGCTAGCCAGCTTCCGGATTCCCGTCTGACCGGACATGCTGTCACAGGGACCGGTTCTCCACCCGTCCCCTCGGACCCTAAAGCTCATGGCCTGGCTCCTGAAAGGGAAGTTTGACGGCGACCGGGTACCACGAGTCGGTCATCGGTACACTTCTCCAGTCTAGACGGGTCTCCACCACGCCCATCGCATTTGTAATGGCTATCTTCTCGCAGTGGTGCTGGTTTGAGGGGTCGGTACCAGAACAGGCTGACTGCCCACCATTCTCCTGCAAGGGTGGACAAGGGCTAGCCCCTCCTCCCTAAGGGTGCAGCTAAGCGGCCATTAGGGGCGGCCAGAGGCTCGTAGAGGGGCACCCACCGGGAGCTCACCCGGACGCCATACGCTTCATGAGGCGGTAGGGCTCCTCGTCCCAGGACCAGACCAACCATCGCACTCTGGGACCTACCTCTGGTGTTGGGCTCTCTAAAAGCGTCACCCTATGAGCCGCTCCTGGAGGCAGACCTCTTCTGGGTCGGTCTAAAGACCGCTTTCCTTGTAGCCATCTGTTCGGCCAGAAGAATTGGGGAGCTCGGCGCCCTGTCGTGCGCAGAGCCATACACCGTCTTCACCCTGCAGGGGGTCAGGCTAAGAACAGTGCCGGCTTTCCAGCCAAAGGTTTCGACAAAGTTCCACAGGGAGCAACCCATCGACCTGCCTACCCTGCCACGTGAAAGTTCTCAGGGCGAGGGCGGGGCCCCCGACTCCCTGGACGTCGGGTCGGCTCTATCGGTCTATCTGGCCAGGACTCACCCCATCCATAAGACGGAGAGGCTGTTCATCGTCTCAAAGGGCCAGAGAAGGGGGCTCATGGCCTCCAAGACCACTATCGCAGGATGGCTCAGACGGGTCGTCCAGCATGCCTACACGGCAAATCAATTGACCCCACCACAGGGGATCAGGGCACACTCCACCAGGGCGGTCGCCACGTCTTAGGCGGAGAGAGCCTCGGTGTCTTCCGAAGATATATGCAGAGCGGCCACCTGGAGCTCCTTGCACACCTTCGCTAGGCACTACAGGCTGGAACAGCTCCGGGACTTCAGGTCAGCCTTTGCAACCCAGGTCCTGGCAGTGGCCTCTTCATCCGGACACTCCGACTCACCTGTCTCCCACCCAGAGTGCTAACTGCTTCTTATCTCCCATGAGGTAATGTCTGGAGTGTCATGGATGCCAACCAATCACAATGGGTGTTTACTCACCTGGTAAAGGTGATTGTGTTGGTTGGCATCCATGGCACTCCAAGGCCCATCCCTTGGGAGTGTTCGGAGCGTCTGCCACTAGGGCAAACAGGAGGTTCCTACTTACTCCGGTGCCTCAAGGAATTTGCCATTACTGCTAAGTTCAGTCGAACCACTGGTTCAAGTTAGGATGTATATAATAGGAAATAAACGCAGGCATCTGGCCTTTCCCTTTGTAACATGTCGTGGTGGACCTCTTTTTGTGCGTGACTATCTATATACGGTTTGTTTTGTGTCTCTTGTACTAACTAACTTCCTTTCAGCTATGGAAGATTCAAACTGGAGAGCAGGGGTTCCTGGGACCTGGATATACTGGAAATCTGATCTGGGTCATGTGCATCATTAGCCTATCAGGTGGGCTGTAACCCATAAGGTAATGTCTGGAGTGCCATGGATGCCAACCAACACAATCACCTTTACCAGGTGAGTAAACACCCATTTCCCACCAAGGCCAAATAATATGGATATAGATAATCTCTACATCTCTAATCTAAAGTCTAAATTGGATGAAATCAATGAAAAAGAAGGGATTTTGCCCACCTTTATTTTAAGAGACTTCAATGCAAGAATCAGGGCTGGAAATTCAGAAAATACATATTCTACTCTTATTAATTCCTTGGAAATAATAAATCCTAGGCTGTCCTCAATATGATTAACTGAAAAGCAGGGGACAAATAATAGGGGAAGGGAATTATTCCCAGCTCTTGCAAGCAGAAACTTTTGTATCCTGAATGGGAGAACCAGTGGAGATTGTTTAGGAAAATTAACATTTATGGGTCCTATGGGTTCCTCCACACCTGACCTGAGTTGGGCTGATCTGGAGGCACTCATACTAACCCACGAATTGGAAATATTAGATCGTACGGAATCTGCTCATCTCCCTCTGACCCTTGTAATAGATGATATTTTTTTCTGGGATTGTGTATAATGAGATGTATTCAGTAGAACATGTGGAAATCATAAATGAAAAAAGAATTAGGTGGAGCCCAGTTTACTATGCTTAGCTGGAGGAAATTCTCAATTCTGGAGAATTATTTGAAATATCCACTAAAGCTATAAATGACATCTCCAGTTATGAGATTTATGACATCTGGAAAAATACACGCATAGTTTTGAGTGACTTCTGTAGGAAACATAGAAACATAGAATTTGATGGTAGATAGGGACCGCTTGGCCCACCCAGTCTGCCCATTTCCCTACCTAATGGATAAGCTGCAGATCCTAGTTAACCAGCAGCCTACTTCTTTCTACCCCCAACCCCTAGAATTGTCTTATGACTGCCCCATGCATGCTTGAATTCAACCACTGTTTTTGACTCCACAACCTCCTCCGGAAGGCCGTTCCATGCATCCACAACCCTCTCTGTGAAAAAATACTTCCTTACATTACCTCTGAGCCGCCCCATCTTCAAATTGTGCCCCTTGTTCTTGCACACCTCTTTTTTTGAAAGATGCTACCCTCTTGGACTTTGTTGATTCCCTTGAGGTACTTGAAAGTTTCTATCATGTCCCCCCTCTCCCTCCTTTCCTCGAGGCTATACATATTAAGCTCCTTTAGTCTCTCTTCATATGTCTTCTGGTGCAGACCCTGCAGCATTTTAGTTGCCCTCCTCTGGACAGCTTCCATCTTGTCTATGTCCTTGTGGAGATTGGGTCTCCAGAACTGCACACAGTACTCCAGATGGGGTCTCACCAGCTGTCTGTACAGAGGGATAACAACTTTCTGTTTTCTGCTGGTGATGCCTCTCCCTATGCATCCCAGTATCCCCCAGTCCTCCTTACTGCCCTTTCACATTGCTTGCCCACCTTTAAGTCATCTGATATGGCTACCCCCAGGTCCCTTTCCATTTTTGTTGTTGTTAGTATCTCACCCCCCATTGTGTACTCTTCCCCTGGGTTTTTGTTTCCCAGGTGCATTACCTTGCACTTCTTAGCACTGAATCTAAGCTGCCATACATTTGACTATTCCTCTAACCTTGCCAAGTCCCTTCTCATCCTTTCCACCCCACCTTGTGCATCAACTCTGTTGCAGATCTTTGTGTCATCTGCAAAGAGACATACTTTTCCATCCAGTCCCTCTGCAATGTCACTTATAAAGACATTGAAGAGGACCGGTCCTAATACTGAACCCTGTGGTACCCCACTAGTAACCTCCCTTTCTTCAGAGTGGACTCCATTTACTATTACCCTCTGTGTCCTATTCTCCAGCCAATTCTTTACCCAGGCTATCATCTTGGGACCCACTCCCAGGCTGGCTAACTTGTACATTAATCTTTTGTGTGGGACTGAGTCAAATGCCTTGCTAAAGTCTAGGTAGGCCATGTCCACAGCGCCTCCCTGATCTACTACTTTGGTCACACAGTCAAAGAAATCTATTAGATTCGTCTGGCATGACCTTCCCATTGTGAATCCATGCTGCCTTGGGTCCTGTGCCCCTCTGGCCTCTAGGTACTCGACAATTCTTTCCTTCAGAAGTGATTCCATCATTTTCCCTATCACTGAGGTTAAACTAACAGGTCTATGTTTCCTGCTTCTGCCCTGCTCCCACTTTTGTGAAGTGGAATCACATCTGCCCTCCTCCAGTCCTCAGGTACCACCCCATCCTCCCATGATTTGTTAAAGAGGGTAGTCAGTGGTGTCACTAGTTCTACCCTTAGTTCTTTTAGAATTCTGGGATAAATCCCATCAGGCCCCATTGCTTTGTCCACCTTCAGTTTTAAGAGTTCTTTCAGAACCCTTTCTTCTGTAAATGGGCTGGTATCAACTTCTGTATCCAGAGTGCTTCTATTGTTTGTTTTAGGTACCTCCCCCTCTTCATTTGTAAAAACTGAGCAAAAATATTTGAATAGTATCTCTGCCTTTTCACAGTCACCCTCTGCCTACCCCCTTCCCTTTATTAAGCCTCACTATCCCTCCCTTAGTCTTCCTTCGACCCTGATGTACCCAAAAAAGGTTTTATCCCCCTTCTTAACTGAGTTGGCTATCTTTTCCTCAGTTCAGGCCTTTGCTGTTCTGACTGCCTTCCCAACTTCCTTTTGCTTTAACTGATACAATTCTATGTCCTGCTCCTTCTGTTATTCCTTGTACTTTCTGAATGCTTTCTTTTTCTCTTGAACCTTCACTGCCACCTCATTTGAGAACCACAGTGGTTTCTTACATCATTTTGTTTTGTTTATTTGCTTCACACAAAGGCTTGTTACCTCTGTGATGGCAGTTTTTATTATTCCCCATTGTTCTTCCACCCCTCTTTCCTGCCCATTTGCTAGTGCATTCCTTAGGCACTCACCCATTTTGGCAAAGTCAACCCTCCTGAAGTCCAGTACTTTTGCCTTTGTATGGCTAAACTCTATTACTGTGTTTATTGTGAACCATACTGTTCGATGGTCACTAGTTCCCAGATGGCTACCCACTTCTACATCTGTGATCCTCTCTCCATCTCCATTTGAGAGAACCAGGTCTAAGATTGCTCCCTCTCAAGTGGGTTCCAATACTAGTTGTCTAAGGCATGCCCCCTGTAGGGCATCTAGAATAACCTCACTCTTTGAAGTGGCTGTTGCAACTGCACTCCAGTTAACATCTGGCATATTCAGATCACCCATCAGCAATATCTCCCCTTTATCTGCCATTCTAAGTATACTTTCCAGCATTTCCTTGTCCATTTCCTCCCCCTGAGAGGGGGGTCTGTATACAACCCCTGTGCAGATTGTGGTGCCATTGTCTGCCTCCAAATTGACCTACAGTGCTTCTTCTCCTCCTCCCTGTTTACCCTTTTGTTCTGAACAAGGTAATTAAACAGGGCCAACAACATTTTACCAAAACATGGTTTAACCAAAGATGTAGAAATGCCAAAGCTCTTTTTTCCAGGATACTTAGGCAGCATTGGCAAAAAACATCAAAAAAACAACTGGGATTATATAGGACTAAAGAAAGAAAGAAAAATATAACAAAGTGCTACAAGAAGAAAAGAATAAATACTCCTTTCACTTATGGGAAAAATTGAGAGATGCCATACTCAAAAGGGATTGTAAATTATTCTGGAAAATAGTAGCTCAAAGTTATAATAAATATTTGGACAAAGTAGAATCATATATTACTCCACAAATTTGGATTGATTACTTTTCAAAATTGTATTTTACATCAGACGAAGTAGAAGAATTAGAAATTAATATTAGATATGATGTTAATTGCCCAAGGCCTATTTTGATAACAAAAGTAGAAATTTTGAACTCTTTGAACTCTTTAAGATCCAATAAAGCCCCAGGTCCCAATAAAATCATTGGAGATGTATATAAATCATTTAAGGATTGGTGGCTACCATTTCTTTTTAAAATGTTTAATGGTTTTGTTCAAAATCTGAATTTCCCAAAGAGTTGGTCAGGTAGTATTATTTTTCCTATATTCAAAAAAGAAAATCCCAAAGAACCCAAAATACACAGACCTATTAGTCTGATAGATGTGTCCCAGAAAATCTTCTCAAAAATCATACTTGGCAGGCTACTGTATTAGTTGAAAGAGAACTCTGTTTTAGATGAGGCCCAAAATGGCTTCACAGGATATAGGCCTACAGTCCAGCACTGCAATGTTTTACGCCACTTAGCTTGGAAATATACTAAAATATGAAAAACAACACTATTCTGCTGTTTTCTGGACTTTTCTGCAGCTTTTGATAGCATCAGCAGAAAAATTTTATGGGCAACATTGGAAGAACTGAAACTTGAGAAGACTCTTTTGGACATTATCATCAGATTATATGACCACACATGGGCTAAAGTACAATATAACCAATATGGTCATACTACTGATACATTTTAGACTAACACTGGGATTAGACAGGGCTGTATTTTAGTCCCTGCTCTCTTCAATATAAATATATATAAACCCTATTTTACTTAAAATTAAAGACCCTGATTTCCATGCACCTAAAGTCAATGACCAATTTGGTTTTGTTGTCTACCTCTGCACTGGGCCTGAGGAGGAAGCTAAAATCTTTCGAGACCCTCTGCAGAGATAGAAAACTAAAGAAAAATTTGACCAAAACTAAAATCTTAATCTTTGGAAGTAAATAAAGTTGAGACCTGGGATTTAAAATAGATGGTAATAAAATAGAAATTGTTAATACTATGATTATCTGTGAGTCGGTTTTTCCTATAATCTTTACTGGAATAAGCACATAGAATATATACAAAATAAAATGACTTCGGCAGTAAATACATTTTAAATTTTTCACACCAAAATGGGGGAAAACCTCAATTAAAGGGATCTTGAAGGTCCTTAATGGCAGTGTAGGAGGCAGTATAGCGTAGTGGTTTAAGGCTCTGAGCTACAAACTTGGAGACCTGAGTTTGAATCCCACAGCCCCCACTTGCATACTGTGTGACCCTAAGCAAATCAGTTAACTTCCTTGTGCTCCCAGGTCACACCTGGAAACAAGCTTCGGCTTAGTGTGCTTTTCCTGGTTAAACTATTTCCCCTTTCCCGTTCCTTTCCCTACTGCTAAAATAAGATCTAGCATAATATATGCAGGAGAAGTGTGGGGCCATACTAACATTAATTCATTAGAAATCATTCTGAATAAGTTGTATCGAAATATTCTTATGCTTCGTCCTGGGACCCCAAATTGCATACTTAAATTGGAATTGGGACAACACTCTTTGATTTCATTTTTAAAGGACAGACAAATTATGTTTCTCCTTAAAACTTTTCTATTACAAGAATACCATTTTCCAAGAATGTGCTTAGAGGAGGAAATTGGAATGGAAAAATTATGTTATACATCTCAATCCATCCAACTAGTTAAAAATACAATTCTTCCCTCAGGCCTGGGACATATTTTACACAATCTCTATACTAGACCTTGGAAGGAGACAGTCTTTTCAGTTAAACAGAGAATACAAGACTTAAATATAAGTCAAATATTCACTAAGTTGTCTCAATTGAAACTACATAGTAATTATAAGCAATTTAAGATCTCTTGGGGCTTTGAGCCTTATCTATCTCAATTAACTTGCCCTAGGTCTAGAAGAGCCTATTCTAGATTTAGAACAGAAAATTATAAGGCTCATTTTATTTTATATAGACAAAAGAGGAAAGACACTTTGTCTCCATATTGCAAATGTGGGAAATTGTTTATAGACGATCTAAAACACATCTTGCTGTGTCCTCTTTTTGACTCCAATAGAAGGAAGTGGGTGGCTGGATTGTTGGGTGACCTCAGCCACCCCCTGCTGGGATTATAGAATATCTCCTTACCTGTCATGAGAAAATCACATTAGAGAAAGTAGCCAGATA
Organism: Neoceratodus forsteri; assembly: GCA_016271365.2. Taxonomy (NCBI): domain Eukaryota; kingdom Metazoa; phylum Chordata; order Ceratodontiformes; family Ceratodontidae; genus Neoceratodus; species Neoceratodus forsteri. Next base: position 391,505,520 of record CM057452.1, read on the forward strand.
TTTGTTGACTATACCTTTATAAGGAATAAAAGAAATGGAAATGAAGGATTAAGGATTGTGCAATACTCTGGAAATGATTTAAATATCTAAGAAAGATGTTACAAACAGATAAGCACCTATCCTGGATTTGGAATGTATTTTAATATTTGAAAATGATTTTAATTAGCTATGTTAATAATATTAGTATATTGTAATAGCTTTTGCTGAACAATAAAGACTTTTGTTGTACTAGGTGGTGTGGACAAAGTCAACCTCAGCATCCCGTATAGAGGCCAACTTCCCTGGGTTCTCTCATTATTTTCATATTTGAGGGTAGAATTTTGAGGTGGCTGCTACCTGTCCTGGCTAACACAGCTGTCTGGCGACTTGGTAGAATGTTGGACATGTAATGGCATGCCATTATATTCCATGTGTGTTTGATGAGCACTCTGCACTTCAGGGGAAAATGGTTATAACTTACAGAGCAACATCCTGACCTCCTTTCTAAACCTGAGCAGCGGAGCAGTGAATGCCAGTGTATGGCATGGAGCCATGTGGGGAAAGAAAGAAATGGGGAAGGGTCTTTGAGATTTAGGAAGATATGCATTAGGGAGGGACAGTGTGAGTTCTGCCTGACTGGCCACACTTATACCTAATAAAGATATACCTGGTTGATAAGTTATTCCAATGACCCCTCCCCTCAGGGGAGCAGGGGGTATGAAGAAGGGCAATCAGCAGACTCACATTAATGACTTGAGTGATACATTGCACTAACAGAGTTTCCCTTCCTACTACTGTCCAAGCACTGATGTATGTCCCTTGGTACTGGTCCTTGGGCCAGCACTCGTGGAGATATCTCGGTGTACAGTACACGCGCTGAATGAGTCAAGGCTTTCCCTTGTTGGGGGGGGTGGCACTATGCTCTGTGTACCAGGTTCCATGTCCCGCTGCCACAGGATTTGGACTCTGTATTCAGTGGTACATTAGAGAGCACTGGTAGTCAAACAAAACTGTTGGTGGCCAGGACAGCTATGGGGCAGTGGACTATCACTGGTGCCCGATCTAGGTTCTGCTTTGGTGGAGATATTCTGCTGCATTTTTCTTTTAAAGATAGGAGTAGCAGTAAGTGGGAGGGGAAGCAGCATCTATAACATGCAATGGTTTAAAGAGCAGCTGATGCCATTAGGACAACTTTAACAAAATATAATATATAGACACAGTCCAGCTTGTATTTCACATTAGTTCTATATTTCCCCTCCCCATTGTTTATTAGTGATGTCATTTGCATGAAAACAGGATGTTTGCTCCTGAAGAGTTCAGCTATTCCTCTTGCTTTTTCCCTACCTGAGGTCATAATGCTCTATCTCGAACATCACAATTACTCCCATGGCAACAAATTGTGATGCTGCAACAGAGGACTATGACATGAAGTAGGGAGTAACCTAAAGAGGAAGATGAACTCTAAGGGATGTAGAAAATGTTTCCATACAAATTTCTCAGAAATGAGTAATGGGAGAAGAAATCTATTGAATACATACAGAATGCAAGCTAAACTGTACCTAAATATTATGTTTTTCAGTTTTCTTTGAGGTGTCAGCAGCTCTTTAAGGGGCTTGACTGTTGCTGAGCCACCACTGTGTCACGAGGGTCTGTACCACCATGTTTCCTACTCTGGTGCCATGTCAGATGCATATGTTTGCCATACAATAGGTGTCCATAAAATCCCAGTTATGCAGTGCATTAGACATGCCCATGTCTGATGCAGTCAAAAGGCATAGAAAGCACCTGGAGAGTGGCAGACACGATGTGCAGCATGACCATCAAGGAGGCCTATTTGTAGACTTATGTGCTCCTTTTAAAAGCGGAGGTCTTACTAGATTTCTGAAGTGTGAAAAAATCAGGGTCTGGAGCATAAACTAGTGTTTACTTACAAGACAACATATTGATGCACATGTTTCATAATTGGGCTCTGTTTACAGTATGTAAATTTAAAGGATACAGGAAATTATGCTGAGTAAGAGCTGTGTACAGTGTTCCTATTTACAGAAATTAAATTCATACTTCATGTCCCCTCCATGACCCAGCAGGAGTGCATTCTGCTTTTGTTTTTTGCAGTCAATTCTTTTTTTTATCCATAAAAAAACACAAACAATACATATACACAACAGTGCAGTGTCAAATGCAGAATTGATACTACTAGTGCACTATTAACTACAGGAGTTTGAATGCTGGCAGCAGGCTATGTGCATATGTGAGAGAGAGCTCTGCTGCACCCCCCCCCCGCCCGTGCAGTATAACAGTTTAAATTTGTCTTACTTTTAGATTAGTTTTTAAACAGTTTAGCAACAAAGACTCAAATCATGATTGTGAAATTCAAACTCGACAAAAAGGAATCAGTTGCAGACCATTGCAGAGGACATCTTACAAGAAAAAAAACATACACTGAAAGAGCACTTTGACAGAAGTGGAAAAATAAGAGTTCAACCGTGTTTTGACAGCTTGACCGGACAGCTGATTTTCAAAAGTAACAAAACTGCCTAAAGCGGAAGTAAAGGAACTGTCTTTGAATTAATTTCACAAAGCCTGAAGTAATCTGTCAGGTAATTTACCAGTGGTCAGATTGAGTGGACTTTACCTGACTGAAAAATGAAGCCAAGCAATAATCACCTTTCAAAAAAAAAACTGCTAAAGAAAAGAGTTATGTTGGAAGGACTTTGTCAGAAAATGAAGGCGCCTCTACCTCAAAAACTGATAATTATTTCAAGAGGGTTTTCGGTGATACAGCATCTCTTCACGTGAACATGACTTAGCTGATGTTCGGTTTCACAGAGATGAAGAAAGACTTAACAGAACAGACAATGCCGGGAGTTCTGTGTACCAAGGGAAAAAAAACATACACCGAATGAGCACTTTGACAGCAGTGGGAAAATAAGAGTTCAACTGTGTTTTGACAGCGTGACACCAGACACCTGATTGCCAAAAGTAACAAGATTGCTTAAAGCTGAAGTAAAGGAACTCTCTTTGAATTAATTTCACAAAGCCTGAAAAAATCTATCAGATAATTTACCAGTGGTCAGATTGAGTGTACTTTACCTGACTGAAAAATAGAGCTAAGCAATCTCCTTTCTAATAACAAAAAAAAAAAAACTGTTAATGAAAAAAGTTATGTTGGAAGGACTTTATCAGAAAATGAAGGCACCTCTATCTCAAATACTGACAATTATTTCAAGATGGCTTTTACTGATATAGCACCTCTTCAAGTGAGCATGACGTAGCTGATGTCAAGTTTCACAGAAATGAAGAAAGCCTTAGCAGAACAGACAATGCCAGAGTTCCATGCACATGCGCAACTTGTGCATACACAGAGAACCCTGGTGGCCATCTTGGACACAGTAAACTGTGCTGTGTTCCACCAGTGACCGGCACATAAAATGGTGTGATGAACCCACAGTGATTGCCATTCACCTCCACTATTTACAGGTCTGGCTGGTATCCGGTAAGATCCTTTTACTCTACTGTACTCACAAAATGTCTGCAGGGCTACGTCCACTGCAGCCGTAAAAATCAAATAATTGTTACAATAAATCAGTATATAGAGAACAGTGTAAATATAGGTGATAAGCTTAAGCAGATATGGAGGTGAAATAAGGGAGAGATATACAAATAACAATACATACACATTCAGGTCTACAAACTAGACTGACAAATAGCTACCACAAATATCAGCAGTTGAGAAAAGTCAAAAACCATGTAAAAGTAGGTTAGGGGCATGAATACTTGACACCCTGAGAAGATAATCACGGTACCTCTGTCATCAAGGAACAGGTCAGGAAGCATAGGAAAACCAGAAGCAGTTTAAAAATTTGCAAATAGCGTTTTATTATTAATAACAGCAAAATAAAAAATGAAAATTGTTCAGTATAACTATTTACAATGACAGTACAAACATAGAAAGCAGAGTCCTTCATCTGAGTTTTTTCTTCTCAATTTCAAATCTCAGATTCTGACTCTCCGTCTTTTAAAACATCGCAGCTCCTTTTATAACAAATCTTTGCAGGGAACTCATTAAGAGAACATTCTGCTTCTCACACAGTGTTCTTGTCAGTTTCAGCAGGTGCAGCAAAAAGAACATTGTGACCAAAAACTGAAATCTTGTTGACAGCTCTGGAAATATTTTTCAAACCAGCATCTCTGATTAACCCCAAACAAAGTGATCCCAGTAACAGTGGTGTTTCTACATAAAGATTCACATATATTTTTATAACTCCAGATATATAAGGGGGAAGAAAAGACAGGAATAGCAAGGGAAGGTTGAGAGAGATAGCGAGAGGCAGAGAATTGTGAAACCATTGGAGTGATCAGTTCCTAGGTCTCACAAGAAAATTTGGTTGCGCAACCACACACAAGTGATAGGAATGGATAGGATAGAACAGACCCTTGCATTTAAACTCTTTCTGCATAACAAATGGGGCAGGGCCTTATTCAACCCTGTCACAAGCTTCTGTGAAATGAGGACGCCAAGGGACATTGTCCAGTATGCATAGGAATCGAATTCCATAAGGTTGGATTAGAGTATCCAAAAGAATATTCCCCTCATTCAGACCCCGTTCTGGTTGATTCATTCTGTTTGTTTTTACTGTATAAATAAGGAAGCCAAGGAATGTAGGGGGATGGGGTTAACACTATTGAAATTCTTGATTAGTTTTGTTTGTTGTTTGTTACCTGATCAGAAAAAGAAACAATATTTTATTTATATCTACAGACCATAGCAGAACTTCTTTGATAACCATTTGAAAGCTTGTACTGACAGCCTTTCATAAAGCAGCCATGAAAATATATACGTAGAAACAGAGAGCAAAAAATCAAGGTAATGAAATTAGAGACTGTAACTTTATTTAACGAGGGAGAGGGTCACTGAATAACTGTTTTTTGATTTTGCTGAATTTAACTTTAGGATTTTAAGTTACCAGTCACGAACAAAATTTGTGCACAGTACCAGTCTCTTTATTAGAGATGGGGGACCCATGCTGGTGTTTTGAACCAACTGCTGCCCTTCTTGTACAGTAAGAGCAGTTTATTCAGTAAGAGCAGGCTGCCTATTGATCTGGTAAATTAAGTCTGGACTCCTGGAACCTCTACTGTACCTACTGGAATCCACATAAGAGAGGATTTTCCCAAAAGAATAAAAATACTATTTTTTTATGTTCCTCTTTTTTTCTCTTACTTGTCTTATGGCTAGACAGATCAAATTCCCAACACGAATATGTATCACATTGTCACACAGTGATGCAGGGCCTTTAGACCACCTCCTGGCTGGTCTAAGTAAAGCCCCATGTTCTGTCCATGGTGGGGAAAATTCCAAAAATGGAGATGATGCAGCCCCACTGTGGCAAAAGCCTCCTTGCAACCTGGTGCACTCTGATTTCAATCCAAGGCTGGTGCAGTGCTCCCCTTTTTGACACAGACAGCATTCAAAAATCAGGACTGCCACATCTTTTGATGCAAGGTGCCACATGCATCAATAATGTTTGATGCAGGCACCTTGCATTATACTCAGGGGTTGGAAAATCGAGCCCAAGGACTTCACAGCAGGTATAAGCAATGGCCACTATTCACAAAACCTATGTGCACAGATATGCGGCATGTAGGCTTTGTTACAGTGATAAGCCACATAGTGGAGGTAGTTTGGTAAAGCCCCGGATGGACCATGGGGGTACCATGCCTCTTCCATACCCTTGACCCGCACCTGGCACTGGTTACACATGCAATGTAGTGAGGAGGGTGGATATGGGTATGCCATGGCCTTGTGCCATGTAAAAAAACAATTTTCCATATCCGGGTCATCTGTGGGAGGGTACCCTACCTGGGACCCTGTATTAGCTAGTTACACACTTCCTCCCACTGACAACAAGGGATAGCAGACATTGCGCTGCCCCACCCCGACCTGCTACCCCCAGCCTTGGAGCATATCAGGAGGGCCGGGAGTACAGTGGTGACAGAGGGCTGAAAAGCCTATCTCTTTAAGGGATATACTGGTACTCAGAGGACTGGCTATATCCCACAATCTCCCCGCACCACACAAAGTGGGGATCCAGTCCTACTGCGGCCGGGCCATCTGACTGGATGGCCGCAGTCAGTTGCTGTGCTGTCGCCACCACACCCACTGCAGCTCTGTGGACAGGGGGCAGCACCAGTGTTATGTGGCTTAGGTCCATGAATATGGACTGAGTTGCATGCCACTGCAGGTGTGGGGCCCTGAGATGCAGTTACACTCCTTTTGAGAGTAAACTGGCCACATTCATGAATAGAGGCCAATGTAAACATATGAAGTCTAAAGGAAAAATCCTAGTTTAAAGAAATAAATATATGAAGTCTGAAGGAAAAATCCTAGTTGAAGGAAAATATTTTCAGTAATTAAAAAATGAAATACCAATGAAACTGGACTTTTGGGTAATATTGTTTGTATAGGTTATGTTGTTGAAGTGAGCTGTTTGAAAAGTTCCATATAAATAAAGTTTAATTAACTCATTTTGCATAAAAATGTGTTTTGTCAAGTTCCTGACTTCATCATGTGAATTAAATGAACATACAGTAAGTACTGGCCAGCATTTTCAGTATTGAAAAACTTGTGTTGTAATTTTTGGTTACAATTAGTCATGTGTAACTGTGAGCTATCAATCAAGCTTACACTGCTCAAGCCACATGCTTCACTACCACAGTTCCCTCTCATTTAAACTTTATGTTTATCGTTTTCAAAGAAAACACACATATAGTCAGTATTTTGAGCACAGAACATACAACAATGTACGAACCAGTGAGGGTGCCACTCCTTTTAGAACTAATACATTTGATCGGTCATATGCTATTAAGATACAATTTTGAGGGGAAAGAAAAAAGTTATAATATTTATCACAAAACAAACAGTAGTTGTTGCAAACTAAAGCCCATGAACTGCATAGACAAAAGTCAAATTACTTAAGTCTTTGAAGAAGTCTACAAAACCACAGCATTAGATTTCAAGAGAGCAACTTTTAAAAGGATGACAGAATTGATTAGGGAAGACCTGAAGAGCATGGAAGAGGGCATGGGGGTGGACAGAATATGGGACACCATTAAGTGGGTTATTCAGAAGGCCTCAAGCAGCTGCACCAAATTGAGGGGCAAGAAATCAAGAGCCAGACCACTCAGCTGGTTTAATTGGGAGGTGGTCAGAGTAGTAAGGAAAAAGAGGGCAGCCTAAAGGAAATTCAAAAGAACAGCAAGGGATGAGGATGAGGAAGAATACCAGAAGTTGGCTAAGGTGTCAAAAAAAGAAGGGTGGCAGGCAAAAGCACAGAAGGAGCTCCAAATAGCAGAAGGAATAAAGAAAGGGGAAAAGGCCTTTTTTCGCTGCATCAGAGAAAGGATGGACAAGAAGGATGGCATTGTCAGGCTAAGGAAGGAGAATGGCTGGGTTGAAGAAGACGGGAACAAAGTAGAGGTATTAAATGAATAGTTATGCTCCATCTTTGCAAAGGAAAAAGAGGGACTGGTACCACATGCAGAGAATGGGAAGGAGGAGACAGGGTGTGGGGGGAATGCAATAGGGGACATTGAGATTGAAAGGATGAGGGAAGGGCTGATGGCTCTGAGAGTGGACAAATCCCCAAGCCCAGATGAAATACACCCCAGGGTGCTGAAGGAGTTAGCAGAGGAGCTGAAAGGGTCACTGACTGTTCTCTTCAATAGATCTATAGAGTCGGGAGTAGTACCACTGGAATGGAGAATGGCACATGTGGTGCCACTCCACAAGAGCAGACCCAAGGAGGACCCGGGCAACTACAGGCCAGCCAGCCTGACCTCAATAGTAAGTAAACTCATGGAGACTGTACTAAAGGAAAGGCGGGTACGGTACATAGAGAGAATGGTCTGCAGGATAATAGACAGCACGGTTATGTGGCAGGCAGATCATGTCAAACAAACCTGATTGAGTTCTTCAATTGGGTCACTAATGCAGTGGACAAGGGCCAGGTGTTAGAAATCACATACCTGGACTTTACAAAGCCTTCAATTCTGTGCCACACAGATGGTTGATAATGAAACTGAGGGATCTAGGTGGGGGAGAAGATGGTAAGATGGGTTGAAAACTGGTTGAGCAGCAGAACACAGAGAGTAGTGGTTGGGGAGGGGGTTCTCTTTTACCAAGGAGATCACCAGTAGGGCCCCACAAGGGCCGGTGTTGGGGCCGGTGTTGTTCAGTGTCTTCATAAGTGGCATCAGGGAAGGCATTAAGGGTAAAATGCGCTTGTTTGTGGATGACACCAAACTTTCCAGGAGGGTGGACACCAAGGAAGGGATACAGAACCTGAGGGAGGACCTAGCCAGACTGGAGAGATGGTTAGGAATCTGACCGCTTGGGTTCAATGCCAAAAAGTGCAAAGTGATGCATGTAGGGGCTAAGAACCTGAGGATGGAGTACTACACTGGAAAGGTTCAGGTAACTGCTTCCAAAGAGGAAAAGGATCTAGGGGTGTTAATTACTAGTGACCTGAAACATACCTCTTAATACAAGAAGGCTGTGGTGAAAGCTAACAGGATGCTAGGGTGTATTGCAAGGCGATTCAGTAGTAAGGTAATTGGTGAGACCTCATTTAGAATATGGAGTGAGGTACTGGCATCCATACCTTAAGATGGACATTAACATACTGGAGGGGTCCAGATGAGGGCAACTAGAATGATCAAGGGGCAACAGAATAGGTCCTATGAGGAGAGGCTGGGCGCCCTAAGAATGTACTTCCTGGAAGAGAGGAGGCAGAGGGAGAGGGAGAGGGATGATATGATAGAAACCTTCAAGTACATGGAGTTTAACAGAGTGGATAGGGTGGGTCTCATTAAAAGGAGTGACACCACCACAATGGGGCACAGCCTAAAACTGATGGGGGAAAGATTCAGAAGGGATGTAAGAAAGCATTTTATTTTTATGGAGAGGGTGGTGACTACCTGGAATGAGCTGCCTGAGGAGGTTGTGGCAGCAAAGATGGTGGGAGCATTCAAGACAGCCTGGGACAAACACAGAGGGAACCCTTGGGATCAAGGAAGAGGAGAAGGAGGGGGGATTGGAGAGATGGAGGGGCAGGGTCATAAGCGTCAGTTGCAAGGCCAGGACCCTGCATCATATACCGAGCAGACATGATAGACCAGGAGGTCTTCTTCTGCTGGCTATTTTCATATGTTCTTGAATATTTCTCCTCCCCCATGAGGATATAGATAATTGCTCCATGCTGTTGCTGTTCTGCCTGCACTTAAAAGTGCAATAATCACCTATAGTCCAGACTTCAAACTAATAACAAATTGGTTTGGGGCTAACATATAAAGCAGCAACAATCATATAGCTTTGAAAACCAGGGGAGTTCTAACCTTGAATTGGTAGCAAATATACTAACTAGTACAGTACAGAGTGACTAGAAACCTACTGTTCAAAAGGCAGGCAGTGTCTGCATAAAACATTTAAACAGTTTGAACCTCTTGTCAGCACAGTGGAATGCTACCTTAGTCCAACTTATAACTAACTAGTCTCTAAATAAATGAAGTGTCTCTACCTTCCCTGGGTGCATGTCCCTTACCAACCATGCCGTCCCAATCAAACTAAAGAAAGGGAAAGAACCACATAAACAGTTCAGGAATCTTCAACATCCGATTAAGATTCCTGTCGTCCATCCCATCGCCATCTGGAATGTGATGCTTCTAGGTCCACTTTAACAAGTTGACTGGGTCTGAAAAGAGAAATACCTTGCCCCGATGCACTAGCTGAAGACAAGTCATACTGGAAACACATGGAAAAACAGTGGTTGATGTCTGCATCTCTCAGCATGGCCTTTACTCAATCAAACCTCTTCTTTTTGTGATGAGTGGATTAGCTCATAACAGGATAAATCCTGACAAATCTGACCATCATGGAGCAGGGTCCCTTTGCAATGAGACAGAACCAGAATAAAATTATGAGCCTCCATGCTATCTGTCAACACTGCTATAGCGCGGGGGCCTCTGGATTGTCAGGCCTTCCCTGGGGAGTCACCCTGTAGGCTTGCTGTACAAGGAGCAGATGATTAGTAACAGCATTCCCAAGTTGCTGATTATGTTAGTAAGTTTAAAATAGGGGAAGGTGGTCCCCCTCACTCCCTTCCAGAATTCCCAGGATTTGAAGATTTGAAGAGCAGGCTTGTTTTTCCAGGACTTCGAGTTTAGCCCAGCAGTGAAAGTTTTCCTTAATGGATATTGTTGCTATCCCTAACGCCCCATCTGAGTGTTTTGTGATGTCTATAGTAGCCAGTTTCACAGAGGCCACTGAAGTTTCCAGTGTAACCACTCAGCCAGTAAGGCCTTAAAATGTGTCAGCCAAACCTGCCACTGTTTGAATTAGTCTGTTGATTTTTACCCCTCATGACTGTAGGGTCTTCTCCAAGGATTTCTCCTCAGTGTCCACTGAGCACCTTGCTTCGACTGCATGGCTGGAGCTCTTGCAGCACTTTTACTTTTCATCCCCTCTGACACCTGCTGCTCCTTATGGAGGGTTTCCATCTTCTGCTGGAAACAATTGGGCACTGATTCTGTGTAATAAAAACTTGAAATTATAGCAGTAAGCAGCAGATTTTATGCTGTTTAACAAGGTTGCTGTCTGAGCAGTAGGTCCTTGTGACCCTCTTGCTGTGGCTGCAGCGTGTCCTCCCCCAACAGCCTTTCATTTAAATATGGTGTCCCTCACAGAAAATAATGAATAAATGTATGACTGACCATACACAACAAGCCTGTGCTTCCATCGAGGGGTAGAAATAACAGCATATGGACCTCGAGAGCAAAGCTTCAGAGGTCCATTATGTTATCTCAGCTCTAAGATGGAAACACAATGTGAGTTGTGCATGGTCACCCATATTTTACTCTTTACCGTATTTGGTTTTACCTGCCTGTTCTGCTTGTTCTGCTCATCCAGATATAGAACACCAGCAGTTTCCTGAGTCACGCTACTGCAGATGGTAGCATGCTGCTGGGAAGAACGCCCCACAATCTCTGCAATAAACCAAATTGAAAGCACATAATACTCAGTTTCAGACAGTGCAAGAAGGGACACATGCACTTCATGATAGGACATGGACAACAACTTTTTAGAACATGCACAACAACTTAGAATGTACAAAACAAGATTTTTGGAGTGCCCGCTTTCTATACATAATATGCCCTAACCATAAACCATAGTATTTATTTTATTTGATAACAGGGAAAGGGCACTGGACCAAAGGTCCCTTTTCAGGCCCTACCCAGGCAAAAACTACAATAACAATACTTACAGACGTTGAACAGAACAGTAAAAATAAAATGCAAGTTACACAAAATTACAATGACAATTACATTGGTTATACAAATACTATAAAAAAACAACAACATAAAAACAGAAAGCAGATCACAATAATTCAGATAGACTGTTCCAAAAATTGAGGAGCAGCTATAGAAAATGCATGAGCACCTGCCTTAGATTTGCAAAGCCTTTCATCTAAAACAACCCCTTTATCTGAATGCAAACTAGGAAGTATTGATCTATGATTTACTAAGTCTGCAAGAGGTCCAGAAGCAAAAAAGAACACTTTTAAATACCAAACAATGACAGAAATACTTAATACATAAAAAGGGAGAAAGCCAACCAAGACGAGAATATTAAATACAAAGATGAAAAAGGATTGGAGCCAACAGAACAAAATGACAGCTATTATTATATACAGAAAAAGACTTTGAGATTCTTTGACCCCTGACAGAAAGAAAAGACTTTCTACACTATCAAAATGTGGCGAGAGAGACCCATCGGTAATAATTTTCCATGTTTCAAAAGAAACAAAAATTCAATTTATATAACAAACCAATTTTTTGATTAATTGTCCTGCAAACCATTTTTACATGCTCAGAAAGACAATCCAGTGTCCAATAGCACTCATAGATACCTAAATTGGAAAACCTGTTCTATTAAATTACCAAAACTATGCAGCAAACGTAAAACTGAAGAACCACTAATCAACCCTAGAGAACTAAATAACATAGCCTTTGTTTTCTTAGCATTAAGGGTCAAGGAGTTATTCATAAATCAAGTACAAGCAGAAAGAAAATCAATTTCCAAATATTTAATAATACCCACATTTTTACCAGCAAAGTAATCAAATAATCAGCATACAACAAAGATTCACACTGTTTAAATTGGGAAGGCGATGAGTTAATAAACAGAGTAAACATTAAAGGGCCAAGAATTGGCCCCTGTGGGACACCTTTAGTAAGGGCACAGTAACCAGAAGAAACTGAATCAATGTTCACTGTTAGTTAAATACTCCAGTACTCAAGAGATTACATTTGAAGAAAAAACAAGACATAAAAGTTTATCACCTGAGCTTACTATGATCAACTGGATCAAATGCCTTGGTCAGGTCCACAAATGCAGCCCTCACGGTATGATCAGAGTCCATGGTATTAAGGATTGTGCCTGTGAACCTGACCAGATCTATGGCAATCGGTCAACAATTTCATTGTCGACTGACGTTACAGCGACTCCTTTATGTCGACCACATTTGCGGTCAACATAAAGGGAGTGACTTCAGACTGTGTTTTCTTTGGGGGAGGCTTCACTCCTGAACCCCCCCCCCACAGCTACTAAATTAATCAAATCCGAGTCAGAGTTGCTTCGGGGAGGGGGTGTAATACCTCCAGAAAGCAGTGCCAGGGTCCCGCGCCAACACTACAGCAAACTGGCGCTGTTGCCGCTGTAGTGTCAGTTGTGGTAAAGTTGTCACCGTACTGACGGCATACTAACCTGACCAAGGCAGTAGCAATGGTATAGCCCTTGAGAAAACAGAGCTTCTGTGGACATAATACCCTGTATTTTTCTAAATAACAATTCAACCGACCAGCAGCTAATTAGTTCAACATTTTGCTGATAGGGTTTAGAATTGAGATTGGCCAAAAAACTTCAAAAAATAGTAGCAGGCTATTTTATAGGCACTGGTACAACCCGAGCATACTTCCAATTCAAATGGAACTTCTGAGAAATTAAAGATACATTAAAAATTACACACAAAGGGTACACTATAAAAAGAGAAATAAGTTTAAAAAAAATGACCATCCAAACCTGCTCCACAGTCACTTTGTTTATCCATAAGTAAATAAATTACGTGAGCAACCTCACATTCAGTAACTTCCTTAAAATAAAATTTAGAAAGCTCTAAGGGAACTGGAGTCTTGGATGATTGAGGAGGATCAGTTGAAGCTAACACAGACTCAAACCTACTGTAGTTAAATTGGTAAATTTAGAATTTAGAACATTAGCAATATCTAATGGGTCTCAAAGTACTCTATCATTATCAATCAATGTTGTACCAGAACCCTTACAACAATTCTTGATAACAACATGTGCATTATTCAAGAAGCACCAAGAATCAGATCAATTTGAATCTAATTGTTTACACAAAAATTCTGATTTAGCAGCTCTAATCATATAGGTAGGCTGAGGTACCAGGAGCAGAAAAAGCATAGTAAATAAAATAAGAAAAAAAAAAAAAGAAAAATCTAAAGCAAGATCAATATCAGAATTAAATCTAGAAAGGACTAATCAACACTGGACAATTCCAATAATAATGCAACAGAATTAATTTTTTTGAAATTTTGAAATTGATCTGTTCATGGTGGAATATGAGCAGTTTTAAAAGTCAGAACACAAAAGGTTGCCAAATGATCACTGACTGCATCATTCAAAACACCAGCTGATAACACTTTGTTTTCCCTATTAGTAAAGATCCAGTACAATAAAGAATGGTGCAAGCTACCAGAATTCAGTCTTGTAGGAGGACTAAGAACCTGAAGTAAATGATAAGTATGTAATGCAGTCTCATACTCAGAAACACAGTAACTTAACCAATTTAAATTAACATCACCAATCCCGCCAAAAAATCATGTGATCCTACATAAGGCTCAATAACCTTCAAAAAATCAACCAAACCATACAGACCACACTGAGGATTATATAAACAATGTAAAATGTCATGCTTATGCCCAACCAATAACAAACGAAGAAGAAGCCATTGCCTGTAATTAAATTAACCTGCAGATGCTCTTTAAAATGTATTTATTATTTATTTATTGAATTTTGGTAACCGGGTGAGCCCACTGAGACAAGACAGTTCCTTTTTCAGGGGCAACCCGGGAAGTGCATTACATAGGCAGTGTAAGACATTGATTACAAGATTGGTACATGGATCAAGCACATATATGGCAGAAGCAAACAACTATTACAGTTGCACTAAATGGTAGGAAACGATGTTAAACAACAACATACATTATTAGCAAACAGGGGCTTAACGGCTGTTAAGCAACATCATACATTATTAACAAACATTATTTTATATACATTTTGACAATGATATAGTACATCTTGCATTACTAACTAACATTGTTATATACATACAAGACGGAGCACAGAAATTTGCAGAGAATACACTCCTGGGAAAGTTGTCTGAAACAAGCCTCAACGAAAACAGGAGCAAGGTGTGGCAGCAAGGTGAAGAAGCAGTGAGCTTTGAAAAAGAGGGAGGCAGGTGCAGGTCAGGATTGAGGGAGGCAGCAAGTTCCAGCAGAATAAAGCAGAGAAAGCAAAGGATATCTGCGCCACGGCAAGCCGGGGGTTAGGCAACTGGAGAAGGGGAAGTGAGGCAGACCTAAGAGTATGTCTTGATGTCACCATTGAACAGTGTCAGCAAGACAGGGAAGAGTGTAGTGGGGGGCCAGCTTATGTATGAAGCTCAGAGTAGCAAAGCATAATTTAGATTCATAGGGGAGCCATCCCAATGAGGAAAGGATGTCACAGTGGTGATGCCAAGCATTGACCCCCAGTGTAAATCTACCCGCCCTTTGTTAGATCTGCGCTAGACTGGATAGCATAGTAGTGGTTGTTGAAAGTAGTAAGGGGGCTCCATAAGTGAGGAGTGGCAGGAGGGTTGCAGCCACTATCTTGCATCAGTAGGTAGAAGTGAGGAAGGGTCAGATACAGCAATGCCACCCCATTTTTTCTTTCCCACCTCATCCTGTCAGATGACTGTGTACCCCGGCAGAGCACACAAACTACCTGGTAAAGAGGGTTTTAACCAGGATTCGATTATACCCAAACTATCTGGATGATAAAAATTAACCATAACCTCCAGTTCAGCCAATTTAGGAATTAGACTATGAATATTCAAATGAAGAATTTTTAAACCACATGCATGATACCAAGAAGCAGAGTCACCCGAGGGGACGAACCCAGATTAGATTCCACATCATCCAACAACAAGCATAAAATAACACACATAATAAAACTAACTTTCCCAAAGAGAGATCTATATCCACTAAACAACTCTTTGAGAATTAACCAAGTGTCTAAATTAAATTTATCAGATAATAATAAATAATAATTCAATTTTACTTCAAAATTAACCATCTTGACTAAATAATTGGACACAGAGTAGTCAAACTCATTACAAACCACCTCCTACATATCAAAAGATACCACCCCAGAAAATAACTTACAACAAATACAACACAATATAATAAATACCCAACTCACAACAACAGCACACTTTCCCAACATCTAAAATAGTTACTATATGCCATATAAAATAAATTTAAAGTAATTAAGCAAGATATACCACAAAGTTCCGACACAGTGCTATGGCCCAGGCCCCATGGACTCCCACAGCCTCCCTGCATTTTGCTGCAGTTTGCAGCACAGAGCCACACATAGCCACCACTGCTGTAGACATCACCCTGTCTACTAGGGCCTTTGATTTAAAGTCCAAACCCCACCAAAATCAGTTTGACACCACCAATTGGGGGGGAGGGTAGCTTAACAGAGGGCAACAGGCTTGTGCAAGAGACAACAAGTGGCAGGGAAACTAGAAACACCAGGGAGTGATTCTCACAGTCACCATAGCAACAGTCAACTATTAGCCCAGCAGAAATAACAGCTAATCAGGGAAGACATGGCGCAGTTTAATCTTATATAATCACTGCTCACAGAAAATCATGACAAAAATTAAAAATATAAAACTCAACAGTTTACTTTCTTTATATTACTGTTGAAAAAAGTTGTATAAGTAAAAAAATGTGAGCTTCAAGTGCACTGTTTCTCTTGTTTCTGCATGTCCCCACCTTAATAAAAATGCTGGTCAGTAAGTCTAAAAAAAAAAAAAAAAAAGCATGAGTAGGTGTGTGTGTTTAACACAGAATTTCACACACCCTCATGTGAGATGCTTTTTTCAACCCCTCAAGCTTGTCTCTTGGGTTTTTTTTAACATCCCACATCTTGGGTGGGTGGGTATAAAATTCTGGTTACTTACAACTACCCATGTATTATTCTACAGTATATGCTGTCACCATCCTTACTGCATCCTGTAGCTATAATGCATTTCAATACATTTTTGTTAAAATATAATCTTGCACAGCTCATTCTATCAACATAAATGAAAATCACAAAATAAATTAGATGTTATTTTGTTGTGTACATAATGGAAAAGCATGTCTTCTGTGAACAAAATGGAGATTAACTTCATTGTGCAGAGAACATATTAATGATACAGGTAACAAGACGTTTTTTTGGACCACAATGTAAAATATGATGCATAAGCTTTTGAGCCCACATAAAAAGGAAAGACCAGCCTAGGCGTGGGATCCAAAGTGGTGAACTGGGTTAGAAACTGGTTAACAGATAGGCATCAGAGGGTGTTGGTTAATGGCACTCACTCTAATGAAGGCAGAGTGACCAGCAGGGTGCCGTAGGTACTGGGACCAGTCCTCTTCAATGAGTGACACTGCAGAAGAACTGCAAGGGAAGTTATGCATTTTTGCTGATGATATCAAAACCTGTAAAAGGGTGGACACTCAGGAGGGGTTGGAGAGAATGCGTAGGGATTTTGGGAAACTTGAGGAGTGGTCAGAAGCATGGCAGTTGGGGTTCAATGTCAAAAAGTGCAAAATCATGCCCCTAGGGTATAGGAACCCAGAAGCGGAGTATAGGATAGGTGGGTACTGACAGTCACTAAGCAGGAAAAGGACTTCGAGATTATCATAATGGATGACCTCAAAGTGGCAGGCCAGTGTAACAAAGCAGCAGGTAGAACTAGTGGGATGCTGGGGTGCATAAGGAGGGATATCTCCAGCAGGAGGAGGGAGGTATTGCTGCCTCTGTATCACTCGCTGGTGAGAACCCTGGAGTATTTTGTCTAGCTCTAGAGGCTGCACATCAAAAAGGACATAGGATGAAGGCAGTCCAGAGAAGAGCAACTAAAATGGTGCATAGAAACATAGAATTTGACAACAGATGTGGACCGCTTAGCCCATCCAGTCTGGCTATTTCTCCCTACCTACACTATTACCACAGACTGTGCCCAGTCTACAGCCCTTTCTCCCTCCACCACTTCCTTTCCACTATGATTATCTTGTGCTTATCCAGTCCATTCTTTAGCACCGCCACTGTTTTTGGCCCTGTCACAGCCACTGGAAGGCTGTTCCAGGAACCCATCAATCTTTCTTGCAGAAGTACTTCCTCACATCTCTCCTGAATCTACCCCCTCCAGCTTCATAGCATCTTCCTTTTTTGTTGAGCACCTTTCCTTTGAAAAGTACTTCCCTACTGTACCTTATTTACCCCCTTGAGGCATTTAAAGGTCTCCATCATATCCCTCCCTCTCCCTCCACTGTTCCATGGTGTACATATTGAGGTCCTTTAGTCTCTCCTCATAGGGCTTTTGATGCAGACCCTGCACCATTTTAGTTGCCCTTCTCTGGACTGCTTCCACTCTGTGTCCTTCCAGAGATGAGCTCTCCAGAACTGGACACAGTACACTAGGTGGGGTCTTATCAGCAATCTATACAGAGGCAACACCACCTCCCTCTTTCTGCTGGTGACATCCCTCCCTATGCACCACACCTTCCCACTAGACCTCCCTATTGCCTTGTTGCACTGCCTGGCCACCATTAGGTCATCTGATGTGATTATCTCCAGATGTGTTTCCTGCTTGGTGGTGGTCAATACCACTCCACCCATTTTGTACTCCACCCCTGGGTTTTTGTGCCCTAAGTGTATTATTTTGCATGTTTCCACATTGAAACCCAGCTGTCATACCCTTGACCACTCCTCTAGTTTTCTCAGGTCTCTGTTCATCCTTTCCATCACTCTCTAGTGCGCCCACCCTAGTGCAGATTTTGGAGTCACCTGCAAAGAGGCAGATCTTCCCTTCCAGTTCCTCTACAGTGTCACTTATAAATACATTAAAGAGGACCAGTACCAGCACTGATCCCTGAAGCATCCCTCTGGTCACCCTCCCTTCCTCGGAGTGAACTCCATTTACCACCACCCTCTGTCACCTATCCCCTAGCCAATTTCTTATCCAGTTTACTACCTTGGACCCACTCCTAAGCTACTTAACTTGATTACTAGTCGACAATGTGGACTGGTGGTGAAAGCCTTGCTGAATTCTAGGTAGGCCACATCCACTGCTAACTCTAATCTAAAGCCTTTGTCACCCAGTCAAAGAAATCTATCATATTTGTTTGACATGAACCCCCCCCCCCCACAAACACCACCCCGTGAAACCATGCTACCTCAGGTCTTTTAACCCACTGGATTCAAGATATTCCACAGTATGTTCCTTCAGCAGTGATTCCATTAACTTTCTTACCACTAATGTCAGACTGACTGGTCTATAATTGTGCCCCTCCTTCCTGTTACCACTTTAGTGTAGTGGGACTACATCCACCCTCCGCCAGGCTTCCAGAACCACTCTGTTAAATGGGACTGACAGAGGTACAACCAGTATTTCTCTTAGCTCCCTCAGTACCCTTGATTGTACCTCATCTGTCCCCACTGCTTTGTCCACCTTCAGATTAGTTAGTTCCTTCAGGACTCTCACCTCCAAAAAAGGGCTAGTGTCCACCTCCCTCTCTCCAAAGCTGTTGTTAGTTTTTTGTGGCTCCTCCCTTTCTCCTTCTTCAGTTAACACTGAACAATAGTATTTGTTCTGGATGTCTGTCTTTTCCTGGTCCCGCTCTGCATGGTCCCCCCCCACTTCCCTTTTTAACCTTACAATTCCACCTCTGGTCTTCCTCTTTTCACTTGTGTACCTAAAACATGTCCCCTTTTATTACCTCCTGGGCTATTCTATCTTCAGTTTGCACCTCTGCATGCCTTACTGCATTCCCTGCTTCCCTCTGTTTCCCCCGATACACCTGCCTATCCTTCACCCTCTGTGTCTCCTTATACTTTCTGAATGCTACCCTTTTAGTCTTCACCTTTTTAGCCACCTCTTACAAGAACCATTGCAGTCTCTTCTTCCTCTTGATTTTGCTCACTTGTTTGATTCAGAGGTTTGTTTCCTAATGTCCCCTTTTATCTTCACACACTGTTTCTCCACCCCACCTAGGCCATCCTCCTGCCAGGTCATCCCTGAGGCATTCACCCATCTTTATAAAATCTGCCCTCCTGAATTCTAGGACCCTCACCTTTGTGTGATTCAACTCTGCAACCACCCTGATGCTGAACCACACCCTATGGTGATCAGTGGCCCCCAAGTGGCCTCCCACCTTGACATCTGCAATATTGTCCTTGTTAGTGAGTACCAGGTTCAGTATTGCCCCATCACAAGTGGGTTCACTGATTATTTTCCTGAGGAATGCCCCCTGCAGAGAGTCCAGGATGTCACTGCTTCTAGCTGAAGCTGCTGCTGGGAGGCTCCAATCTACAACTGGCAGCCTGAAGTCCTCCACCAGCAGAACCTCCTCCTTTTCTGCTATCTTGCCAGTAGTGTACTTTATCTAATTCCTCCCCCTATATAGTAGGTCTGTAGATGACTCCTGTGCGAATAGTGGCAAGGGCTGCACCAAAAGCCCTATGAGGAGAGACTAAGGGATCTCAACATGTACACCATGGAAGAGAGGAGAATGAGAGGGGCAGGATAGAGACCTACAAGTACCTCACTGGGTGAACAGAGTGCAGGACAGGAGTCTCTTTCAAATAAGACAAAGCACTAGGACCAGGGGACTTGCAAAGAAGCTGGGAAGGGGAGTTTAAGAGTGATATGAGGAAGTACTTCATTGAAAGGGTGGTAGATGCCAGGAACAGACTGCCAGTGGAAGTGGTAGATGCAAAAACAGTGGGGGGGAGCTTTAAGCATGCATGGGATAGGCATAGAGGCATATTAGCATGTAGGCAGGTAGAGGGAGGATCACCAGAGACCAGTTAGAGTGTGTGGAGACAGGCTAGGCAGGGAATTTCTGGCCACACAGGGGGTGGTCCAAGTGGTACTTTTCTGCTGACAAATTCTGTTTCTAACATTTATTGGCCAAAATGCTGGTGTTTTATCTTACAAATTGGTCCAGTAAAAGGTATCATGACATTTACTCTGTCTATCCATTTGTCTAAGGGCATTTTGGATTAGAAGCATCCCTTTGCAAAGATTGAAGATCAATGTTTAATAGTACCAGCTTGTGATTAAGTTAGTCATGTAACTTCTCAGTTAAATATTTGCACAGGTAAACTGCAGAAAGTACTTCCTGCAAGAACTGCGTAGTAAATAATTAAGGAGATTGTGACGAAAATCCCCCACAAGGGACTTCAAGTTCACTGCCACCACCAGGTTTTTACCAATAGGAACCAGAAAACCTGTTTCTTACCTCCTCTGCACAAGGTCAAGAAGCTTAACACAATAACTGTGGGTAGAATGCCCCTTCAGAGATGGACTGCAAACAGAGTCCAGCAGAAATAACCAAGATACCCTGACAAATACACAGGCAGTCACTTGTTCTATCAAAATAAGATTCTTTACTAAAAGACTACAAGTATTTACAACAGGATTTATGTAAAGTCAGACAAAAGGATTACAGTTTACTAGAAATGAAAATAAATGGGAGTTACAACAGACAGTTTTTAGGTAGAAGAATCTGAGCTGTTCTCACTTTACAACCTATTTATTTACCTGCTGCTGTCTGAAGAAAACACTATTCCCTAAGCTGTCTTTCTTACCAGACCTCTAGCTGTAGGGCTCTGGGTTTTTAGATGTTACTCGGCCCAAGAAAGAGAGCTGAACCTCAACACACTGATTCATTCACTCTGTCTGTGGGAGGCGGTTTTATCCCATTGAGTGACAGTTTACTCCTGCCTTCCCCTCTCCAGATGGGTAGGTGTATGGAGGAATGACATAATCCAAGCCAGTTGGCCTCTACACACTCAGAAATCCTCAGTCCAATTTTATGATTTTGCTTCCCAGGATGTCCGAGGTGTGCAACCGCAGGCCTCTGCCTTTTAAGCTGACTGAGGCATTCAAAATGGCACTCTCCCATATGTCTTACAGGGTCTGTAGCTACAGATTCCTATGAGAACATTTTTCTGCAGCTGAGCTGGCTAAATATTTCCCATGAGACCTGCTTGGACACATGACATTGGAAGCCATGTTTTGTGTGCCCACTTTTCCAATAGCACAATATACAACCTAAGCATAACTATATTCATAAAGAAAATTAACAAAAAAGAAATTAATAGATTACTCTCGTTACATGTCCCCCCCAGGAAATGAAAGCATATCTCTTTTGGAAAACCCCAAGAGACACTGCCATTCATGTAGGGTATGGGAAATGCCTAAAGGAACATGTCATGCACTCTGCCCTGCCTCAGCAGTCCATCTGCATTGTCAGTCTGTATCCCCCTTTGGTGCTAAATGATCATATTATATAGAGGATTGTGTATGAGCAGTCATACATAACAAGGATATTCTTGTATCGAGAGGTTTCCTTGGTAACAGATGACCTCGAGAGCGCAGCTCAAGAGGTACTCTGTTACCAAGGGAACCTCAAGATACAAGAATTTCCTTGTTTGTGTATGATTGCTCATACACAATCTTTTATAGTGTATGTGCAGTCACAGCACAGAAAACCACACAAAACCAGCTGGAAAAGACAACAGAGAATAGACATTTTAACATTTTCTTTTTTTTTTTAACTGACACAGTGTGCTGCAGATGTTTCTGCAAGTTCAAGTTTAAAAAAAACAGCAACTTCCAGTTTAACTGGATTGAGGAAAGCAACTATGTGGCAGCATTCCAACTTGTTATGCTGCAGTAGTGACATAGCTAGTGCAGCATAACAGCTGTGATGACATAGCTACTGCAGCATAACAACTCCATTCTATGTATGGATTTCTATCCATAACAACATTCTACCATACACTATATGACTGTAGTATTAAACTCCAATGCAATAATAATTTAGCGTTTTGCCCACTGGTGCTATGGAGCCATGTCAGGGGGTTATGATCTGTGATCATAATGAACTCCCTCCCGTACAGATATGGCTGCAGCTTCCAAAGGCCCCACACTATCCCCAGACATTCCCTCTCAACTGTGGCATATGCCTCCTCCCTGGGCAGATGTTTCTGGCTCAGATATGCTATGGGGTGCTCCTCCCCCTACAGTGTAACCTAGCTCAGGATGGCACTCAGCCCATTGTCCAAGGCATCCACATGTACTATGAACTTTAGTCATAATTGGGGCTAGCAAGCACGGGTGACCCACATAATGCTTCCTTCAACCGTCAGAAGGCAGACTCACAGTCCTCTGTCCAGAGAACTTTCTCAGGCATTCTCTTTTTCGTCAGGTCTGTCAGGGGCTTGGCCACATCACTGCAGTGAGGGACAAACCTCCTGTAGTACCCGGCTGTTCCCAGAAATGCCCTTACTTGTTTCTTTGTGGCAGGGGTGGGCCAGGCCTGGATGGCATCAACCTTCACAGGCTCTGGATGGATGCGTCCACTGCCCACCCGGTGCGTGAGGTAGGACACTTTGGCCATGCCTACTTGACATTTTTCCACCTTAACTGTTGGCCCTGCATCCTTCAGTCTGTGGAACATGTCCCTCACATGCCTGACGTGATCCTCCCATGTCTGGCTATAAATGGTGATGTCATCCATGTAAGCCAGTGCATATTCACCTGCCCCAGCCAGGATGCGATCCACAAGTCTCTGGAAGGTTGTGGGCGCATTCTTCATCCCAAATGGCATTGTTAGTTATATAAAGTAAGGGGGGATGAGGGGAGCAAAGCCCACCGGAGCATAAAAAAACCCTCCACTGCGGGAAAACTTCGCCTTTCAGGCAACCATGTTTTGGGCTGCTGACATTGGGTTACTGAAACTCGGGGTTTCAGTAAACCATAATATATCCAAGGAAGCAAGGTAGCCCAGTAAAATCCACAGATTTTTCTTTCTAAGCAGGATATTTCTGTTAGATTTTTTATTTCCTGTCTTTCTTGTTAATTTTTTTATCTGTACAGTAATTTCTCATTTTTAATTTTTTCATTTGAGTTTGTTGTGTTTAATCCATTTTGTCACAGTAGTCCTAGTGATATTCTAGTTATGGTTTCCTTAAAGTGACAGTGTTCCTTTTCTGTGTGTCATACCAAATTACTAAATACTAATAATCCCTGTGACCCGTTACTGTAATCCTTGAGCTGTGTAAAAACAACAAAAGGGTTCTGTCACTGTTGGCACAGTACCCCATCATTGTAATCCGTGTGCTGTTTATTACAAAATAAGGATTCTGTCACTGTTGGAACTCCTGTCGTTGTAATCCCTGTGCTGTTTGTTAGCAAAAAAGGGTTCTGTCACTGTTGGGACCCCTCTCATTATAATCCCTGTGCTGTTTATTAGCAAAAAAGTCACTGCTGGGACCCCTGCTGTTGTAATCCCTGTGCTGTCTCTTAGCAAGAAAGGGTTCTGTCACTGTTGGGACCCCTGTCATTTAATCTCTGTGCTGTTTATTAGCAAGAAAGGGTTCTGACACTGTTGGGACCCTTGTCATTGTAATCTCTGAGCTGTTTATTAGCAAAAAAGGGTTCTGTCACTGTTGGGAACCCTGTCATAATCCCTGTGCTATGTAACAAAACAAAAGGGCTCTTTCACTGTTGGTACAGTACCCCTATCATTGCAATCCCTGTGCTGTGTATTAAAAAATAAGGGTTCTATCACTGTTGGCACCCATTTACGTTGTAATCCCTGTGCAGTGTAACAATACAAAAGAGTTCTGTCACTGTTGGTATGGTACCCCTGTTGTTACAATCCCTGTGCTGTGTATTAGAAGATAAGAGTTCTGTCACTGTTGGGACTCCTGTCATTGTAATCCCTGTGCTGTGTAATAAAACAAAAGGGTTCTGTCACTGTTAGTATGGTACCCCTGTCATTGGAATCCCTGTTTAAAAAAAAAAAATCAAGTTACATAGCAGAGAAGAATGACCAGGAAGAGAAGCTCAAGTAAAGGAAGAGGTGTTGGGAAGGCAGCAAGTAACAGCTCCAAATCTGTGGGGCCAAACAGTGGTGCAGTTAAAAAAACAATATCTGCAGAAGCAGAGCAGCGTATTCTATGGGGTCTGCTGCTGGTAGCAGTGAAGGAATAGTTTGCAGTGGTGGCATTAGTGTATCTAAATTTTTCTTTGCCACAGCTGTGGCAGCCATGATGGTGGGGGATGTGTCAGGTGACAAGGGAAGCAGCAGTGCCAGCAAACAACAGTGGTCGAGGAGGCGGTTGTTGGTGTCCCCATGAGTCCTGGTGGTGGTGGTGCTACGCCTGATAATGTGGAGTCAGTGGCTAAGGCGGGAAATCTACAAAATGTGGGTCAGACTCATCATGATGAGGGGTGAGAGAGCCTGGAGATGGTGAGGTTAAGGAGGACAGACCTGTGGAGGAGGAGGAGGAGGACAGCAGTGGCTGTGCTACTGCTGATGATGTGTCGGATCCCCTATGAGGGCCTGATTTGAAAAAAGATCCAAAAACAATTACAAATGTAACCCCCTGACAGGGGCTCACCTGAAAGACTCCAAAAAGGCTCATTTCCCTGGGAGTTTTGGTTACACTCCCATTCTTTTTTTCTTCTCGGGTCCCGTTTTCCTGGCTTGCCCGTGGCTTTTCTGCCTTCTCCTGCCAACCCCGTGTTGTTTTGCTGAGTGAGTGGGGCCGAAGAAGCTGTAGTGTGGAGCCGATAGTCTGGTTTGCACCTCCTGGGGCTGGGGCAAACTCCGCGCATGCACAAGAAGCGCATTGTTGTTTCGACCATTTGCAGCCATTTTGGAGTGTCTCACCACTGGTCCCAGTCCCATGGGTAAAGGAAAGGGGGACTTGGGGGAGACTGGAAAGGCAACCAGAAGAGAAAGAAATCATTTTTTAAAAGCGCCAATCACGCTGGAGCATTTAGGAGACACCCCATTAATATTCATGAGGCGGCATCCCTTTGAAGAGCGAGGAGCCTGTCTAGTGCTGGGGGCACAAAAATTAGCACTAGTGACAGGACAGGGAGAAAGAAGGAATAAAATGAATAAAGAAATGTGTGCAAGGGGAATAGGAATGCTGACAGTCTGTGGGGGAATAAATAAAATATTAAGTGTCATGGACTGCAGCCAGGGAACAAAGTGGACACACTTGGATTGCAATGAGACTAAGTGCAGCTGCCTAGGGGCTATGTATAACAGCAGCAGTGACTGCAAGAGGGTTCAGGCATCAGGTTTAAGTGTGCACTCGCTATGCAGGGCACAGGGGTGGCTATGGCTGTGTGGGGAAAAGGTATAATTAAAATGAAGGGTTTGGCTGCAGGAACTTTTGGAACTTGGGGCTCTGTATTAAATGTTGGGACACTGTTTATATCAGCCACCATGGTTGGGCAGCCATGTGACACCAGCCAGCCAACCACTGAGCCAGGACTGGCTAGGAGGATTCTGGGTCTTGTGAACAGACTCTTGGGTGAAAATACCAGGGAATGTTTAGGCGCCTTTTTGAACAGCCAATGAGGCATCAAGGGAGCCTCATACATATGTATTTTTGCAAAAGGACAGTGGCTCCAGCTGATGGGGAGCATGGAAAGGGCTCCCAAAGTCTGGGACAGTGTGAAATTGAGTTCAGTTCGGGGAGAGCTCCTCCAGAGGGAGGGGGGCTCTTGCCCCTGGAGAGATGGGGGCTGAGAAATTGGCCTGCCTGGGGGCTGCTAGCAATTTGTCCCCAGGGCAGGGAGGACCTGTCCCATCGGGAAAGGAAAGAAGCAGCTTGGAAGATAAAAGGGAACGCTGCAGGTTAAAAGGAAGAAGCAGCTAGGAAAAGTAAAACAGAAAGCTGCAGGTTGTGAAGTGTCTGCATTGTTCTGAAGTTGCACCACATTGGTGAGGCCACAGAAGCAATGCAGGAAAGGTTGTGTCCTGATCCTGCGATAAAAGGACAAAGGTTGGGTCTGGCCTGGAAAAAGACCAAGGTTGTGTTATGAGCCTGAGAAAAGAATGAAGGTTGCGCCGAAGCCTGGTGCAAAGACAGAGTACAGAGAATGAGGAATAAGGACATATAAATGTGCTGAGAGAAGAAAAGGGAAAGTGAAGAATGAGGAATAAGGACATATAAATGTGCTGAGAGAAGAAGAGGGAGAGTGAACCTCTTCGATTCGGAGAATTGCCAGTACCTGCATGGTGAGAAAAGGGACTGTGTGTGCAGGGGATGATGTGTGAGCCAGAGGGAATAGTGTGGCCATGTTAAAGTTGAGACACTGTGAAAGCAGAAAGATGGACAGGTGCTTCCTGGTCCAAATAACTGTGGTCTGCTCATGAGGTATAGCCAAGAGAGAAATGGATGGCTGTGGCTATACACCATAACAGGTAAAGAGAGGGAAAGAGAAGCAGCAGGAGAGAATGTGCTGAATGTTGCTGCTAGAAACCAGGGCCAGGTGGGGAACTTGCTAACCCCCATTGAGTGGAGTCTGTTACTGCAGGGGCCATGGGCCTCGCACCTGAGTGCTAGGGCACTCTGATCGAGGAAGCCGGGCCATGGGACCACTCCCTGGTCTGGGTCCTCTGTGGTGGTAGGCCTTGCACACATGCTCTGCACCAGGGCCTATAATGGTCTAAAGGGGACAAGCTGCAAGATCCACAAGCCAGATGAGGGAAAAGAAAGCTGCAGCCTCTGTGCCCATTAAAGAAATTGTGCTGGGTTCTGCCTGTGCCATCACTCCCTAGGATTCCCGAGAACAGTTCCATCCAAGGACTGAATCTGCAGAACCGTGAGTAAAAAGCAGGAATTGCCCTGCACCTGGTGACTGTAAATATGTTAGCACACTAGGGCTGGAGGGAAAGCCAAGGGAAATGTAACAAGGTTTAAAGTTTGATTCTTAAGTGCACCAACGCAGACTACCAGCTGCACCTCAGGCCTGCAACTAAATCTGGGTACCCAGTAGGGACTTAAGGGAAAATGGATTGGGACCTATGGGTCTGGGTTTGGGCAATTGCAGCAGATAGCGAGATAGATAGATATTTATGGCTGCATGGATTGAAACATGGGAATGAATAAAAGGGAAATGTGATCTGGAGAAATGCAGAATCAAAATGAAAATGCTTTAACCTCTATTCCACTACCCCTATTCTTAAACCCTCTCCCTGTAAATAGACCTTAAAGTTACTGTTTTACAGTAGAAAAGGAATCCAGAGCCTGATTTTAGTGAGCCTGTGGATTGATGAGATGAAAAGGTAAATGTGGTAATTGAATGTGGGGAGGTTCAAATCCTGGTAAGTCCATGTCTGGGGTAACTGTTGGGGAGGTGGGTTGGTATGACATCCCAGGGAGTTGTACTGCTGGTAATCAGACCCACTTAAAATGTACTCTGGCTGGAGGCACCGCCATTTTATCTTTTTGGGAAAGAACCTCATTGATATATCTATGGGAACCCAGACCCCTTAACCTGGCTAGTGGCCACCCAGGCAGGGGTAGTGGCCCTCTCCCAGACAGTGCCGAAGAGGGGGTTACACAAACAAAACCTAACTAATTAAGAGATAAAGACAAAAGAACTGACAAATAAACAATAAGAGATTTTATACTTTTAAGTGAAATACACTTAAAGCCTTTTGCTTCCTGTTATACTCCTCCACACAACTCAAAACACAGTTTGCAACTGAGAAACAACACACCCTGGCCAGGAAAATGATCATGTGACCTGCAGAAAGGTCTTTATGTAACCAAGCTAATTTTCTCCACTAAACTTAGCCTTTGTACCACAAAGGCAAAATTTAAAGGTGAAGTCGCATGGGCAAAATTTCACCTATTTACCAAAACTTTGCGAAATGTCTGCAGAAGCAAAATCGGCAACTTCACCTGAAATTCGTCGGCAAAATAAACTTCACAAATTCTTAAGTTACAACTGGTGAGGAAGTGATGTCATCACAACACCATTCCTGTCCAAAAAATGGACACCTCCATATTTGGGTTTGAAAAGTATTTTTTTTAGTGTTTTACTCAAGTAATTTGCTAGATGTTGCCCAGCAAACCAATTTCAGGATGGCTATAGTAATTGTTGAAATAATCTTATAGTGAATTGTACACATTCAGATTTAATTTTTCTTTATTTATATGCCAAGAAAACATGAGTCATGATGGAGGGAGGAGAAGGAGGATGAAGTAGATGTAGAGTTTTTTCAGAACCAGTTTACTTCTATGGTTTGTATTTTAATATAATTATTCATATTTGTTATTATTCTAAAGGGGTGTATCAGTTGCAGACTGCTGCCAACCATACTTGCTGGGTAACAGAATTCTCATACCTAACCCTACTTGAGGGTTCTGCTGCTGCTGGTCCATCTGACCTTAGTGAGTATTGGAAGTGGATGTGGCTGTCAGGATTATACCATGATCATGTTGTACATCATAAGCCTGAACACTGCTTCCCAAAGTATCTTTATACCACACACAGTTACAGACTTTGACTTTGACGGTAGATAAGGACTGCTTGGCCCACCCAGTCTGCCTATTTCCCTACCTATTGGATAAGCGGAAGATTCCAGTTAACCAACAGCCCACTCTCTCCTACCCCCACTAGAAATGCCTTATGTCTGTCTCATGCATTTTTGAATTCCCCCACTGTTTTTGACCCCACGACCTCCTCAGGAAGACCATTCCATGCGTCCACCACCCTCTTCATCAAAAAAATACTTCCTCACGTTGCCCCTGAGCCGTCCCCCCTCTATCTTCAAATTATGTCTCCTTGTTCTTGCACATCTCTTTTTCTGAAAGATGCTGCCTTCTTGGACTTTGTTGATTCCCTTGAGGTATTTGAAAGTTTCCATCATGTCCCCATTCTCCCTCCTTTCCTCAAGGGTATACATATTAAGCTCCTTTAGTCTCTCTTCATATCGTTTCTGGTGCAGACCGTGCACTATTTTAGTTGCTCTGCTCTGGACTGCCTCCATGCTGTCTATGTCCTTACAGAGATGGGGTCTCCAGAACTGCATGCAGTACTCCAGATGGGATCTCACCAACTGTCTGTACAGAGGGATAACAACTTCTTGTTTTCTACTGGTGATGCCTCTCCCTATGCATCTCAGTATCCTCCCCCAGCCCTCCTTACAGCCTTTTCACATTGCTGGCATACCTTTAGGTCTACCCCGGTTCCTTTCCATTTTTGTTGTTGTTAGTACCTCCCACTCCCAATGTGTACTCTTGCCATGGATTTTTGTTTCCCAGGTGCATTACTTTGCACTTCTTTGCATTGAATCTAAGCTGTTATACTTTTGACCATTCCTTCAACATTGCCAAGTCCCTTCTCATCCTTTCCAGCCCCCTTGTGTATCAACCTTGATGCAGAGCTTTGTGTCATCTGCAAAGAGGCATACTTTTCCTTCCAGTCCCTATGCAATGTCACCTATATTGACATTAAAGAGGACTGGTCCCATTACTGAACCCTTCTGTACCCCGCTAGTAACTCCCCTTTCTTTGGAGTGGACTCTGTTTACTATTACCCTCTGTGTCCTGTTGTCCAGCCAATTTTTGACCCAGGCTACCACCCTGGGATCCACTCCCAGGCTGGTTATTTATTTATTTAGTTTTTGTTAACCAGGTAAGTGCTCTAGCCATAAGGATGACTACTTTCAGGCACAATCTGGGAGGTTACAGGAGCACAAAACAAACAGTACAATATCAGGAAGTAGATACAAACAGTGCAAAATCAAGATGTAGGGGTATCAAGAACATCACAATGCACAGTAGACAATGAATAGCAGAAAACAAAAAAAACTTATCAGCAGCTGGTAAATACAGGTTACTCACCTGTAACAGGAGTTCTAGGAATGGTATATGTTGTTCATCCACACTCATTGGCAGGTATCCTTGCCGCTTTAAATCTTGCCGGAAGGTCTTCAAGCTTGCTCCTCCCACCCACCCGGGTGGTATAACTCTCGGCTCCGCCCCATGACGCCAGATCTGGCCCGCTGGAAGCTCAGGTTGTGCGTCGAGCCGGGAGGTCGGGTGGATAGTGGATGAACAACATATACCATTCCTAGAACTCCTGTTACAGGTGAGTAACCTGTATTTCTAGGGACATGGATATGTTGTTCATCCACACTCATTGGCAGACTCCTAGCAGTTCTCTGGGAGGAGGGAGGCAAGACGCACACCCCCAATACTTACTTGGGAAAGAAAGACTGGAGAACCGAGGCGCCAAAACCAGCATCCCGGCGTGACTCAAGGTCGATGTGGTAATGGGTAATGAAGGTGTTTGCTGACTTCCAGGTAGCAGCCCTGCAGATTTCCTGGATAGGGACGTCCCTGGAAGCAGCCACCATTGCAGCAGTATGGAGGGTAGAATGAGCTCTTATCCCTCTGGGAGGCTCCATGCCCGCCAACTTATAGCAGAGATCTATGCAGGAGGTTACCCACCTGCTTATCGTCCACTTGGCTGCAGGTCTGCCAGATGCGGCTTCAGCGTAGGTGACAAACAGCTGGCGAACCTCTCCCCGAATTTCAGCCGTGCGCTCCTTATAATAAGCGAGCGCCCTTCTAGGGTCCAGAGTATGGAGCCTATATTCGGCCTCCGAGGTGTGATTGGGGTAGAACACCGGCAGAGTCAACACCTGGTTAAGGTGAAACTCCGACACCACCTTCGGAAGGAATTTCGGGTGGGGGCGCAGGACAACCTTGTCCCTGTGGAAGACCAGGTAAGGAGACTCGATTGAAAGTGCCTGGAGCTCTCCCATCCTTCTGGCTGACGTGATAGCCACCAAGAAGGCGGTCTTCCACGACAGGTGAGAGACACACCTGTGCATAGGTTCGAATGGCTTGCCCATGAGCTTTGCCAGTACCAGCAGTAGATCCCACGGAGGTGGGGGTTCTCGACTGGAGGGAAATGTGATCAAGGCCTTGAAAAAGCGCCAGACCACCTTCTCCTGCACCACCGACTGCTTCCGCCCGCGCCTGTAAGCAGAGATGGCTGCCAGGTGCACCCTTAGGGTCGCGACCTAAGCCCTTGACTAGAAAGGGACCATAAATAGTCCAAGATGCTTGCCAAGGGACAGGAGGAAGGGTCCAAGCCCTTGTCCTGACACCAAATGGAAAACCTTTTCCATTTGAAGGCATAGCATTTTCTGGTCGACTCCTTACGGGACGCCTCAACTACATTGAGGACCTCGTCGGAAAGACCCAAGGCCTGGAACTCTAGCCGCCAGGAACCAGGCCGCCAGGTGCAGGGATTGAAGGTCCGGATGGAACACCTTCCCTGATTGACTGAGAGCAGGTCCGGCGAGCTGGAAGCTGCCGCGAGTCCTGGAGCTGAGACTGAGGTGATCTGGGTACCAGAACTGGCGAGGCCAGTCTGGGGCTATCAGAATCACCTGCACCTTGTCCCCTCCGCCTTGAGAAGCACCTTGTGGATCAAGGGAAATGGGGAAAGGCGTAAAAGAGCCGGGGTCCACTGCCTCGGAAGGCATCCCCTGCAGCGAGCCCTGCTGAAGGGCGGGCATGGAACAGACTCAAGCCTGCGTTCTCCCTGGAGGCAAACAGGTCCACCTGAGGTGTGCCCCAATGGGAGAACAGATGCTGTACTACCTCCGCAGGAGAGACCACTCGTGGGATGCAGCCCCTATCGGCTCAGGGCATCGGCCAGGGTGTTGGAGGCTCCTGCCACGTGAATGGCTGGAGATCCGCCTCCAGGCTGCGCAGTGACCAAATGGGAGAGCTTCCTTGCATAGAAGCATGGAGCGCGTCCCGCCCTGGCGGTTTAGATAGTACATGGTCGTGGTATTGTCCGTCTGGACTCGGACCACTTGACCCCGGAGGAACGGAGCAAAGGCGGTGAGAGCTAGGCGGACCGCTCGGAGCTCCAGCAGGTTGATGTGGCATCGGGACTCCCACGGGGACCAGAGGCCATGAGCCCGGTGTTCCCCCAGATGGGCACCCCAACCCATCAGAGAGGCATCGGTCGAAAGAGAGACCGTCGGCTCGGGGCGGACGAACGGGATGCCGTCCTGCAAATGATCTGGAATGGTCCACCACTGGAGAGCGTTCCACATCCCCTGTGTCACCGACACAAGCTGGTCTAAAGGATCGCAGCGTTGTGACCACTGGCTGGCCAGTCCCCACTGAAGGGGACGCATGTTCCAGCGGGCCCAATGGACCACGCTGGTGCAGGCCGTCATGAGACCCAGGAGGCGCAGGAAGTCCCGGGCAGGGCGCAGTTGCCCAACCAGAAATGATCGGGCAAAGGAGGAAAGAACCTCGGCCCTGTCCGCCGGGAGCCGCGCTCTGGCTCGAAGAGAGTCGAGCTGCGCCCCGATGAATAGAATCACCTGCTTCGGCTCGAGTTCCGACTTGGCCTCGTTGATAAGGAGGCCCAGTTGAGAGCAGACCTGGAGGGCCAGATCTCTGGACCACTCCGCCTCCTTCCTGGAGGGAGCTGCTATCAGCCAGTCGTCCAGGTAAGGGTACACCCGGACCCCTCGGCGCCGCAGGAATGCTGTCACCACTGCCATGCATTTGGTGAAGACCCTGGGAGCTGGAGACAAGCCGAAGGGCATGGCTTGGAACTCGAAGAGGGATCCTTCCGCTCGGAAGCGAAGGAATCTCTGGTGAGACGGACGGATAGGGACGTGAAAAAAACGCGTCCTGCAAGTCCAGAGAGCAGAACCACACGCCGCGTTCCAAGGATGGTATTATCTGAGCCAGAGTGACCATCCTGAAGGTTCGAGACCTTAGGAACTTGTTTAGGTCGTGTAGGTCGAGAATGGGGCGCCAGCCCCCCGTCCGCTTCGGAACCAGGAAGTACCTGGACACAAACCCTGGGTCTGAAGGAGGGTCCACCACCTCTCTTATCACCTCCTTCTGGAGGAGGAGAGCGATGTCGGCTCGACGAGCCGCCAGTGAGGCTGGGGATCCGAAGCCCCGAGGCGGCGGCTCTGAAGGTGGTGCCTGCTCGAATTCCAGAGGCAGGCCTCTTCCCACCACCTCCAAGACCCACCTGTCCATGGTAACAGCGGACCAGGTGGAGCAAAGTGCGGGCCGTCCCCAGAGGGACGAAATGAGTGGACGGGAATGAGGGCAACACCCTCAGCCCGTCACTGGGCAGGCTTGGAGGAGGGACCGGCCGAGGGACCTCCTGGGCCTTTCCTCCCTGCCTCCTGTTAGAGGAAGCGGCGGCTTGGGTTTGGGATGCCAAGGCCGAGCCTGCTGGCCCTGGCGTTGCTGGGCGGGCGCCGGGGCACAGAAGGGCCAAAGGGCTTAGGCTGTGGCTTCGGCCTTTGTCCTTCTGGCGGAAGAGACCGAGTCCAAGGTAGCATTGGACTTCTCGATCCTCTGCAGGTGACCTTCCACCCCAGGGCCGAAGAGGTCAGTCCCAAAAGGGAACATCCGCCAACTTGTGCTGGGTATCAAGTAAAGGTGGATATCCTCAGCCAAGCCAGCTGGACATAGCCACTCGGGCCGCCACCCATCTGGCACATGAGTCCCCTATATCCAAAGCAGTCTGGAGCTGCTGTTTGGCCACTGCCCTGCCCTGGTCCCGCACCTGCTTAACCGTAGTCTGCAGATCAGCAGGAAGATGAGGGATGACCTCATCCAGGGAGCCCAACAGGGCATGAGAAAAATGTGCCATGAGGACGGCCGAACTGGCCTGGAGACGAGAGAGGGCATAGCGTGAACTTTACGCCCGACATAGTCCAATTTCTTGGACTCCTTGTCAGAAGGTTTGTCCACATCCTGGCATTGCCGGTAGCAAGCTGTCGGTAATCAACCCTCAGCAGAGGGTGTTCGAAAAACCGGACAAGGAACCGGTGGGGACCGCATACTTCTGGCCATCCTGGCCGAAGGCGCAGGGCAGGAAGCAGAGGCGCTGCAAAGCTCCAGTGCGGACCCACTATGGCCTCGGCCACCGGAAAGGCCTCCGTCGGAGAATCCCTCGGTCCAGAATCTCCGTGAGGGGATACCTGGCCCGTTTGGAAACGGGTTCGAGCTCCATCCCGGTGGACTCCGAGATGAGCCGAAGCAGTCCTAGGAAGGACGACGGGCTATCGTCCATTGACTGACCTCCTGAAGACTCCAAGTCCAGTCGCTTGGAGAAAAAGGAGGAATCATCTTCGGACTCGGAAGAGTCCTCGAAGAGCAGCCTCTGGCCTGAGCCACCCTTCACCTGCCGAGGTCGGTCGGGAGTGAGGGTAACTGACAGCCGATGGGGTAGACCCTTAGCCGACCGAGAATCCTTGGGCGGGCCCCAATGTAGGTGGCTGTGGAAGCGGAGGTTCCACCGAGGACGGTGGAGCAGCTGGTTTTGGCCGAACAACCGGCCTGGGTATAGGCTCCTCGGATAAGTCGGGGGTTGTGTCGGCGCTCGGTGACAGCCCTTAATGGCGGGGAAGGCGGCGTCGGCTTACTCCCGGCCAGGAGGAGCTGTTGCAACATAAGGTCTCGGCCGTCGGCGTAATTCGCCAAAGCCTCCCTCATCCGAGGAGGAGGGCGAGGGCCAGCGCGACGCCGCTTACCACGCTCCGAGACCGAGACCGCCTATGACGGTGGATCGGCTGGACTCGAAGAGGTCCGAGACCGAGAGTCCGGAATTTCGAGTCGGTGCGGGAGGTGTCGGCGGAGCGGCACTCCTTCGGCTCGGATGGTTCATCCGAGGGCTCAGGAACCGAGGCACAGGCAGCCCACGGGATCTCAACTCTCCCGGGGAACCAGGAGAGGGAATCTCGGCTGCTAAAGGCGACAGCCCGTCCAATGGGCGAGAAAATCTCGACTTCATCGGTGGGGTCTCGGTCAACTGGCCTGCAGGGGACACCGTGAGGCCAGTGGCAGCCGCAGCGGTCGACTCAAAGCCGACGGTCGATGGTCTGAGAGAGGACCTTCCTGCTCCCAAGAGCGCTGACGGAGGGACTACCCCTGTCCTCTTTTTGGACCGAGAATAAGGTCCCGCAGATGGAGGCCCTTCTCCTTTAGTGGAGAGGGACAGACAAAGCTCATAAAGGAAGCCGTAAGAAGAGGCCCAGAGAGGCGGGATAAATGCAGCGGCCGAGGAAGATACGCCCGCGCCGCCTCCTCTTGAGGGCGACCATCCTTCGAGCTGATCTCCCGAGCCGCTAGCCGCGGACACCGCCAACCGGGCTTCCTTGGACTTCACCGAGGGGAAACACTTCTTGGACGGCCCAGCTGCAATCGGCATCGGGTTCGAGGACGAGGTCGAAAGATGAGCACAGGTCGCAAGCCTGCGGGTCGTGCTCAAGGCCTACAGTAGACACACGTGAGTGTGGATCCGTCCGAGACATCTTCTGCCCGCATGGGCATCTCCGAGAAATCCGAGTCGGTTGTCCGCCGCGGCCGCGAGGGATGAAGACTGAAGTCTTTTAAAATTTATTTTTAAATCCGCAAACGGAGAAATAGGAACCAGTCTCAAACGTAGAGCGTTAAGGAGGGAACCTGAGCTTCCAAGCGGTAAGGAAGATCTGGCGTCATGGGGCAGAGCCGAGAGTTATACCACCCGGGTGGGTGGGAGGAGCAAGCTTGAAGACCTTCCGGCAAGATTTAAAGCGGCAAGGATACCTGCCAATGAGTGTGGATGAACAACATATCCATGTCCCTAGAAGTACCTTATCATACAGGATAGTGAGGTAAAATATAATTAAATAGGTACATCTGAACTAAAACAAAATCCAGTAAACAATGAAACGTGCAAGCATAGGCATAAAGAAGCTGAACTTGTTTATTAATCTTTTACCTGGGACTGTGTCAAATGCCTTGCTAAAGTCTAGGTAGGCCATGTCCACAGCCCCTCCCTGGTCTACTACTTTGGTCACACAGTCAAAAAAATCTATTAGATTCATCTGACAAGACCTTCCCTCTGGGAATCCATGCTGCCTTGGGTCCCATGCCCCGCTGGCCTCTAGGTACTAAACAATTCTTTCTTTCAGAAGTGATTCCATCATTCTCCCTGTCACTGAAGTCAAACTAACAGGTCTGTGGTTTCCTGCCTCTGTCTCATTCACACTTTTGTGAATTGGAATCACATACGACCTCTTCCAGTCCTCAGGCACCACACCATCCTCCCATGATTTGTTAAAAAGGGTTGTCAGTGGTGTCACTAGTTCTCCCCTTAGTTCTTCTGGAATTCTGGGGTGAATCCAGTCAGGCCCCATTGCTTTGTCCACCTTCAGTTTTAGGAGTTATTTCAGGAGCCTATCTTCTGTGAATGGACTGGTATTGACCCCCCCCAATCCAGGGTGCTTCTATTGTTTGGTTTAGATACCCCCCTCCTCTTTTGTGAATACTGAGCAGAATGTCTGGTGGTCACTTGTTTCCAGATGGCTACCCACTTCAAAATCTGAGATCCTCTCTCTGTCCCTGTTTGAGAGTACCAGGTCTAAGATTACTCCCTCCCAAGTGGGTTCTCACACTAGCTCTCTAAGGCATGCCCCCTTTAGGGGATCGAGAATGACCCTGCTCTTTGATGTGGCTGCAGCAAAGGTGCTGCAGTTAACATCTGGCACATTGAGGTCCCCCATCAACAATATCTCCCCTTTTTCTGCCATTCTGAGGATGCCTTCTATCATTTCCTTGTCCATTTTCTCCCCCTGAGACGGGGTCTGTATACAACATCTGTGTGGACTGTGATGCCATTTCCTGTCTCCAGGGTGACCCACAGTGCCTCCTCTCCTCCCTGTTTACCTTTTAGTTCCATTGCTTTGATCCCTTCCCTTATGTAGAGAGCTACTCCTTCTCCTCTTTTAGCCTCCCTGTCCCTCCTGTAGATTGCGTACCCTAGTATATTGACATGTCAGTCATGGTTCTCTGTGTATCATGTTTCTGTGACTGAACAGAATCCAGGCATCCCTCTTCCATCAAGGTCACTAGTTCAGGGAGCTTGTAACTCAGACTATGGCATTTGTACTCATCGCCCTCCATTTTGTTATGGCCTTAACCCTTTTAGCCCCATTTCTGTCCTTACTGCCTTTGCCTTTTTCTACATTTACCCCTGCCCTGCTCCCTATCAACTTCTCTGCCTTGGTGTTTACCTTGCTAACTACCCTGTTTTTTGGGCGGGGCTTTGATTTCCCTATTCCTTTTCAGTGCCTCCTCCCTTGGCTAGTTTAAATGCCTGCCAATGAAGCATTTAAACCTATCACTCAGGATCCTGGTTCCCCTCCTGGGGAGATGCAGACCATTGCACCAGTATAGGCCTGTACCCCTCCAGGTGGACTCTCAGTCCCCAGTGAAGCCCAAACCCTGAGCTCCACATCAGTTTTTCAACCAATCATTGAATTCCATGGTGTGGAGTACCCTAGCCTCATCCATGCCATACACTAGCAGCACCTCCGAGAAGGTTACCATGCATGCTACTTGTCTAAGGCCCCTCCCCAACTCCACAAACTCCTGCACTGCTCTGATCCCATTCCCAGCCAGGTCAGCTGTCCCTAGGTGGACAATGACATCCAGCTCCCAGTCTGTGTAGCTGCTCCCATGATCCTGAGGATTCACTTCATGTCCCTCCAAGCCATGGCGCCAGACAGACACCTTACCTCCCTCTCCCCTCCCTCCCCCTGTCCTGCCCCCCCAATGATTGAGTCCCCCACCAGGAGTTGTTTCTTTCCCCTGTGGGATCCCGTGCCACCCTCCTGTGGGTCTCCTTTGTGGAGGTTCCCAGCATCCTCTTTGATCTGTCAGTGCCTCTATAGAGGAATCACACTCTTCCAGAATGGAGTATGAATTGTGGAGAGGTACAACTGGAGGGATGCAGCTCTGTTCCACCACCCACACCCTCCCTAAGCCCACCGTGATCCAATTACTCCTCTTTCTTGGCAACCTCTGAGGCAACGGTGGTGGCCCTGGTGGTCCCTGGGTGGGGGAGGAGGTTTCCCTAAATCCTCACCACCAGGTTGGCCTGGAGACAGACAACCTCCTCCCTCAGACCAGAGAGATGCCTACAAATAGGACAGCATCACAGCCTCCTGAATGTCTCATGGAAGACTGCCACCTCACAGCAAGTGCATTGCACCACTCCCCACATGTTTCTCTCCCCTGTTGTTTGATTTTTTTTTTTGTTAGTGTGTGTGAACGTGTGCATGTGTTTACCCCCATGCAGCGTGATGAGCTGTTAAGGATGTGACAGGTATATGTCCTTTACCTTTCTGGGGAAGTGATGTCAGAGCCCCTAGTATAAAGGAAACAATGCACTTGGGGTGGGTGGGGTGAGGGCAAGGTTGGTGGGACCAAGCCTGTGCTCTCCAGAAACAATCAGGTAGCTGAGGCCCCAGGTCATACAATTAGCACCCTTCCCCCAATATGCACTAAAATTAGCAGCAAGTAAAGACAGCAAAGAAATACCAGCCCTACTAAAAGCACAACAACATAGGTTTTGTTGTAGTTGTGGTGTCATCTATAAAATACTCCCACACTGTTAGGATCAATTTGTTTTTTCAGGTACAGTGAAGTGGTGGTGGTGGCAGTGGTGGTGGAGAGGGTACGTCTAGAGACCTTGGGAATCGACTATGAGATGATTTCTTTTTTTCAGATACTGTGGAATGACATGCCTATAGATTGCATTTGACAGGGCAGGCAGGGATGCAGATATGATATCTGAGAAGATAACATAATCTGATATGATATAAAATTATATAATTTAATATATGATGTTTCTTACACTTTAATTATTTATTATATTTTATTTATTTGCCAAAAATAATAGAATCTTGAAATTGCACTCATGCTGTGGGATTGTCACCTGACTCCCTTTCCTATTTTCAGAAGGCACTAGTCACAGTGGATTAAGGGACTTTGAGGAATTGGGCAGTGAATGTAGGATGTTATTTTGGGGGGGAACTACATTTTAAATTTCTGGATGGATCAGTTCTATTCTGTGTAGGGGAAATGGAAGCACTTGAAGAAGACAAGAGTGAGAAATGGTGTCCTTCTGGATTTGGATGGGACATTGGAAATCAGATTCACATATTAGATGTTTTTGTAAACGTTACCAGCTTCAGTACAGCTTTTACTCTTAAAACCCAACATCTGATGAGATGAGAGAATCAAAAGACAACATTTTCGAGGAATCCTCTTTATCAGGGCATGCAGTTACTGTCCCTGTGGTGAATACACCCCTTATGTGCAAAATTTTCACAAAAATATTTGGGCACTCACCACTGACAATTAAAAGCAGCCACATGAACTTGAATCTTAAAAATAAATCTGCATTTATTCAAGTAAAATCAACATTATCACATACATGCAAGGACCTCTATAGTGCCTGATGTGTTTCGGATCTGACCTACCCTTTTTCAAAGGCACTCAAACCAACTAATCACACCTATTTATATCTGATTTGTGATGACCTTAGACATGACATCACAATATATTTAAAGATACACTTACAAACTAACTATGCAAAAAACCTTTCCACACATATACACAGAGAATAATGCCTGTGCAGGTGTGTGTTATGAGGAATTTTCACACACCTGAGGTATGTGATAATCCATAAACCCTGAGAGCAAAGCTAGAGGAGTTTATGTGATTATCGCACACCAAGGGTGTGTGAAAAATTCTCATAACACAAACCCTGTACAGGCTTTATTTTTTATAATATCTGGCGCAAGGTTTGACAGAGACAAAAGCTCTAAGCTGTATTTGTGTGAGCAAGCGTGTCTCTGAGCAGCCGTTGTAGTCACACAAATACAGTGTGCTTTCTTTTGCCCTTCAGTGAAGTGAGAGCATGAGGAAGAAAAGGCCTTATTATACAATGGCAAGAAAATTTTCTGG
The DNA here is from genome assembly GCA_016271365.2 of Neoceratodus forsteri. Lineage (NCBI taxonomy): Eukaryota > Metazoa > Chordata > Ceratodontiformes > Ceratodontidae > Neoceratodus > Neoceratodus forsteri. Next base: position 391,545,595 of record CM057452.1, read on the forward strand.
GCTCTAATTGATCAATGTGTGCCTGAGACAGTGAGGTTATCTGAGTATAATCTCACTGTATTAAGTCCAGGCACACACATGACCGCACCACATAAACATGAAATCACTCCCCCCCCAAACATACACATACACACTCACAGAAACAAAAGTCATGTCAAGTTCCCTCCCACCAATTAAAGAGTAAACCTCCCTCACACCAAGTAATAGTCTGCTCTCCCCAGCACAAAAACCTAATGGAATAAATGTAATTTTCAAGGCCGTTTCTTCCACGAACCCAGCGGCTTCAGTAAACCACAGACACCATCACTACCAGTTGCGTGGTTCTCTGACACTGCTCAGTTTTGAGGGGGGGATGCCATGAAAACTAAATGTATTTCATCTCCTCCAAATGTCACAAATCCTCTCTCTCCACCCTGCTAAAAAAACAAAATAAAGACATACCTCCAGAAGAACACAGTTGTGGTACCTATTGTCAGTAGCCAACAAAACCACCACAGTCCTTCCATCAGCTCGGTGGCCACAGAAGTCAGATACCATAAGAAAGGGCTGCCTGAATTATTTACAACTTAAAAAAAACAGAAATTACAGGGGCAGACACAATTAAAGCTATCACACAGACAGCACAGACACAGAACTGTCCCGAGAGAGAGAGAGAAAAAAACACTACACAAGAAAACCTGTGGAGAGAGAAACACAAGACAGTTTGTGGCAGCACCATCTAGTGGACAAAAGTGGAACTATGGACTTTTTTTCCTAAACATGTACCTACACTCAGCAAAAACAAAGAAAAAACTCATTTTAAATGTATTTTTTAGTCAGTTTTTTTTTCTTTACTAGTGAGCCATTGTGTAATAGCAATAATGCATTCCAGGGTGGGGGTTGTGCTGGGATAATCTCACTTCTAGTGTGTTGGATGCACTCGGCTTACAGCCTCATGCCTACCCACCCCAGGTGTGAGGTTATCCTAGCACTACCTACACCCTGTTGTGCATTATTGCTTAAATGACCCGCTATTGAATTATTATGGAATTCAGTGGGTTATTACAGTGTTTTATCAGGAGTTGATTAAAGAGGAGTGATCAGTTAAATGGTACAGTGATGGGGGCAGCTTTAGCCCCCTCTTTGGCAAATTTATATGTGGGCTGGTGGGAACAAAATGTGATTTATTATCGATATAAAAATGTTTTTTATGATAAAATGTCTCTTTGGTTATGCTTTATAGATGATATAATAGTGTGGCATTGGGACTTATCAGAGCTGGATAGTTTTGTTGAATATTTACATTCAACTAATCCAAACATGAAATTTACATATACAGCCAGTGGAAATGCAGTCAGTTTTTCATATTTGAAATTAAGCAAGAAGATGGTAGTATTGAAACAGATATTTACAGAAAGGAAATAGATCGAAATACTTTGCTACATGCTTAGTTGTCACCCACACCATACCATTCACCATACCATTCACAAAGGACACTTTCTAAGGTTAAAACACAAATGTGGCACAATGGCAAATTGTGAACAGGGCACTTTTGACAGGGAAAGATGTTTTAAAGAATGGGGTTATAGTCAATGCTCAATAAATCGGGAGAGAGTATACAAATAAAAAAAACAAGTGAACTGACAGAAGGAGAATGTAGCAAGGCAGGGGAAGAACTATGTTTTAATTTTGTCACAGCCTTCTCTGGGCATGTAAGTCAAGTGGAAAGGATTATTAAAAAGACAGTGGCACGTGTTGAAAGCAGATAATGGTCTTACTAGATGGTCAGATATTGCAGATAAACCACCGCACATGGCATATAGGAAAGCAGATACACTGAAGGATAAATTGGTACATAGTAAACATGCCCCTATAGACAGGAAGCTTGGTTGAGCAGAAATGTTAAAGGGTGTTTGCATGTAAAAGATGTGTGTGTATACATAGATACATAGATGTTGTTGGCAGATAAGAGCCTTGTGGCCCATCCACTCTGCCCTATTTCTGTTTCTAATGCTTAAGGTACCCTAGATGCCACAAGCCCCCCACCCCACCCCTAGCTTGATAATTCCCATGTCTTATCCCACGCATTCTTGAATCCCTGAACTGATGGCCACCCCACCACTTCCTGGGAGACTGTTCCATCTCTCCACCACCTTTCAGTGAAGTAGAATTTCCTCAAGTTCCTCTAAGTTTTCCACCTTTTAGTCTCATGCAGTGCCCCCTTGTTCTGCTATTTCCCTTCATGTGAAAGAAGCTCCCCTCTGGCACTCTGTTGATCCCTTTTAGATATTTGAAGGTCTCTATCATGTCTCCCCTCTCTCTCTCCTTTCTTCCAGGGAGTACATATTTAGAGCTCTGAGTCTCTCCTCATATGACTTATGTTGCATCCCTGACACCATTTTTGTCACCCTCCTCGGTACTGTCTCCATCCTATGTCTTTTTGGAGATGGGGCCTCCAGAACTGAACACAGTACTCCAGATGAGGCCTTACTAGGGAGTTGTACAATGGTACCACCACTTCCCTCCTTCTACTTGTTATACCCCTCCCTGAGCACCCTAACATTCTGTTAGCCTTTCAAACTGCTTTGTCGCACTGTTTAGCCACTTTGAGGTTATGTTCTATGACTATCCCTAGATCCCTTTCCTCTGTGGTAGCCTCCAGTGTTACCCTGTCTAGTTCATACTCAGCCCTAGGATTCCCTCTCCCTAGGTGCATAATCTTGTATTTTTTTGCATTGAAACCCAACTGCCATTCCTTGGACTACTTTTCTAGCCTCTTCTGATCTCTCCTCATTTTTTTCTATACCTTCCTGTGTATCTACCCTGTTACACAGCTTTGTATCATCTGTGAACAGGCTAACCATCCCTTCTAGACCCTCTGCAATATCGCTTATGAAGACATTGAAGAGTACTGGTCCCAGCACTGATCCCTGGGGTACGCCACTTGTTACCCATCCCTCCTGTGAGCTAACTCCATTTACCACTACTCTTTATGTTCTGTTACTCAACCAGTTTCTAACCCACGTGACCACCTCTGTCCCCACCCCCAGATTTGCAGCTTGTGGATTAGTCTCCTGTGTGGGACAGTATCAAAGGCCTTCCTGAAGTCCAGATAGGCCACGTCTACCACTCTTCCCTGGTCTATTTCCTTTGTCACCCACTTGAAGAAAGCAATCAAGCTGGTCTGGCATGACCTCCCCACAGCGAATACATGTTGCCTTGGGTCCAGCAACCCCCTTCTCTCTAAGTAGTATTGTCAGCATACTGTATCAGGCAAGGTAACACATTTAAACTGCAACATTTGGGGAAAACTTTTGAAATCCATCATTTAATTACATGTGACATAGTAAGGGTTATCTACATAGCATTTTGTAGATGGGGAGTTTTTTATGTAGGGAAAACTACAAGAAATGTTTAAATTCAAGTAGGAGAACACTGTAGAGCCATAGAGAGTGGCAATTTAACATATGCTATTGCCCTCTGCATATTCATGAAATGACTGATCAAACTGGCCATACATTTGAATTTATGGCTATTGAAAAAATGTATCTGAACTCCAGCAGGGGACATTTTGATAAACTAATTTTAAGAAGACAAGGGTTTGCGATTTTTTCTTTAAATACACTAAGTTTCCAGGCCTCAATACAAGATTTGACCTGGTGCCTTTTCTAAATTAAAATATATTTATTTTAAATTTTTAGAGTAACATATCATAAAATGTTGTATCAATTTTTGCTTTGTTTAAAGCTTAGTTTTCCGACTGTAGGTTTACAACAGATTCCCTGCCCCATCCCCAACCCCTCCCACCCCACCCCAACAACCCTCCACACTCCCAACCGCCCACACCCTCCTCTGTCCCCAGCCTTCTCACCACACATCCCACCCCAACCTCAAACCCCATGCCTCAACCCCATCCTCCCTTCCTCCTGCCCCTTCTCCCTCCCTCCCGTTTCCCCTCCTCTGTCTTATCTTTCTCTCCCCCTTTATTCCTGGTTCCACCTCTCAGTGTGTATCCATGCGCCATTATGATGAACTGAGTCTGTTTGGAACCTTTTGTAATAGAATCTTTTGATCTCATTGGTGTCATTTTATGTAAATATGTATGTACATTTTGTATATTTATAACATGCATTTTTAGTCTATATTTTATTGTATATGTGTGGAGAGGCTTATTGCATATTTAGATTGTAAGTGTATCTTTAAAAATATTGTCATGTCTGAGGTAATCACAAATCAGGCATAAAAATGTGTGGTGAGCTGGTTTGAGTGCCTTTAAAAAAGGGTCACTCAGATCTGAAACATGTCAAGTGCTACGGGGGTCCTTGCATGTATGGGTAATGTTGATTTTAGTGAATAAATGCATATTTATTTTTAAGTTTTCAAGTTCATGTGGCTGCTTTTAATTATCAGTGGCGAGTACCCAATTATTTTTGTGAAAGTTCTACATGTTTTTATTGGTAGCCCCACCTTCCTAGTGCAGCCCCTGACATGCATTTTCTATGTGAGAAACTCATTTTGAGTCTCTAGAGGCCATCGGTTCCAAGCATTTTTGGCATCACTATCTGCATGCTGAGTTGCAGGCTGATGCAGATAGGTGCATGTGCTACTTCTCTTATGAAGACACTTTCAATGCAGACTGACTGGACTGGGAGCTTGCAAAGGCCTAGAGGTCTATCAAGTCTGCTCGAATGTGCAGCTAGCACCCCTTATTCTGCAGCTGCCCCTCCCTTCCACCCTTCCCCTTCATTAACTCTCCCCCTTGTCCTGTCCCATCCTCGTTTGAAGCAGTCCACTGTTCTACTGCATACCACTTCTGCAGGTAACGCATTCCACCCAGCCACCACCTCTCTGTAAAAAGTGTCTCCTCATCTCCTCCTGAACCTTCCTCGCCCAGTCTCATATCATGGCCCTGGTGGCCCTCCCTCCTTACTTTGAACAGCCCTCTGTACCTGTCTTGTTTATTCCTTTCATGTATTTAAAGGTTTCAATCATGTCCCCCTGTCTCTCCTCTCCTCCAGTGAGTACATGTTCAACTCCTTCAACCTCCTCTCATATGATAAGTCCCCAGACCCTTGATCATCTTTGTCGCCCTCGCTGCACTCCCTCCAGTAACTTAATGTCCCTCTTCAGATACGGACACCAGAACTGCACGCAGTACCCAGGTGTGGTCTAACTAATGACCTATACAGTGGCAGAATCACCTCCTCCTCCTCGAGGATATACCCTTGCATACAACCCAGCATTTTGTTGGCCTTTGCAGCTGCCTTCCTGCACTGTGCCGAGTTGTTCATTGACCCTGTGATGAGCACACCCAGATCCTTCTCCTCCTCTGTCTGGGCTAGCTGCACTCCCCTAGCTGGTAAGTCCTCCTTGGGTTCTTCATCCCAAAATGCATCACCTTGCACTTTTGGCATTAAAGCCCAGTTGCCAGGTGTCTGACCAGGTTTCAAGCTTTGCCAGATCATCCTGCAACCCCTGCCATCCCCCTAGGTCATCCACCACCGCGCCAACCTTGGTATCATCAGCAAACAGACTGATCTTGCTCTTGATGTCCCATGATATGTCTGCAATGAATATCCCAAACAACACTGGTCCCAACACAGAGCCCTGTGGGACACCGCTCGTCACTGCCCTTGGGTGTGAGAGCCCCACCCACCACCACCCTCTGTTGCCTTCCTGCAGCCAGTTTCCTACCCATCTCACCAGCATTGCACCTGCCCCTGTGCCTACTAACTTCCTTCCCAGCCTTCCATGTGGCACTGGAGTCAGATGCCTTACTGAAGTCCAGATACAGGACATCCACTGCATGTCCCCTGTCCAGTTGCCTAGTTACCCAGTCATAGAACCCAACCAGGTTGGTTTGGCAGGATCGCCCACGTATGAAGCAAGCTGTCTGTTGTCCTGTAGTCCTTTGGCCTCTAAGAGGGCCACCAGCCTCTCCTTCAGGATAGTCTCCATTAGCTTACCCACGATGGATGTGAGGCTCACTGGTCTGTAGTTTCCCGGTTCATCCTTGGGGCCACTCTTGTGGAGGGCACCACATGTGCCATCCTCCAGTCCTGAGGTACACACCGAATGTAGTGAGGCATTAAATAGGTCCGCAAAGGTCCTGCAGGACCTCTGCCAGCTCCTTCAGTACCCTGGGGTGGATGCCATCTGGGCCTGGTGCCTTGTCCACCCTCAGTGCCTTAAACCCTCTCGAACTCTGCCCTCCATGATTTCCCCATCTGTCACCACTTCCCCCCGCGTCTGCCATTTCACCCATCTTGGGTGTCACCCCCCTCTTCTCTTTAGTAAATACTGAGCAGAAGTACTCATTTAGTGCTTCCGCCTTATCGTACCTGCTTCCACCACCCCCTCCTTCCTAATCCTTACTATGTGGTCCTTACAGCTCCTTTTCTCCTGATGTACTTAAAGAAGTCTTCTCCCCTTCTTAATGCCTTGTGCCAGCCTGAGTTCCGTAGATGCTTTGGCTCCTTACTGCCCTTGTCACCTCCTTCTGATTCTGTCAAGTACTCTCTCTGTCCCCCCCCTCCCTGTTTTCTTGTATTTCCTAAAGGCAGCTCTTTTCCTCCTTACCTTTCCATGACCTCCTTACTCAACCAGCTTGGTTTCTAGCCTTGCCTTCTTGCTCTGGGCTTTGCAGCAGGTTTGGTTGCCTCCACTATCCCCAACTTTATGAGCTCCCATCTCTGGTTATTATCCATACTAGATTGAATTCTGGCCAGGTACCCTTTTACCACTTCCCCCATCCTCCCAAAGTCAGCCCTCCTGAAGTCCAGCACTCTTGTGCCAGATTCCACTCCTTCCTTGCCCATATCCAATGTGAGCCATACTGAGTGGTGGTCACTCCCTGACAGCGGTTCCTCCACTGTAAGTTCTCTCACAAAGTCCCCATTTGCCAGCACAAGGTCAAGGGTATTCCCTAACCTGGTTGGTTCACTGACCATTTGCAGCAGGAAGCTGTCCTGGAAGGCATCCAGCAGTACCTGCTCCCTTCTGTTCCTGGTTGTTGGGTGCTCCAGTCCACTCCTGGCATGTTGAAGTCCCCACAATCACCACACTACCTTCTCGCAGTCCTCCTGATCTGTCCCCGGTTCCCTGTCTAACTCCTCCATCTGAGATGGTGGCCTGTACACACTCCCATTCTAAGACTCCTATTCTTGGAATCCTGGATTTGCACCCAAAGTGACTCTGTACCACCTCCTCCCTTCCTCCCTTACACACTTCAGTCCTTCCTTCACATATAGTGCCACCCTCCTTTCCCAGTCACCCTGTCCCTACAAAATAACCTGTACCCTGGTACAGACAGGTCCCAGTCATTATATTGGGTGGCCCATGTTTCCATGATGGCTGCAATGTCCACCTCTCCCTCTGCCATGAGAACCTGCAACTCTGCAGTTTTCCTCCCAAGGCTCCTAGCATTAAGGGTAACCACCTTCCACCCTTTCCCCTCCTCCCATCCTGCCCTCCTTTCCTAGCATCACCAATAGTACTTGCCATTTGTCCTTTGTCACTGTTATGGGGGGTAAGCTCATATGATTTCCCAACCTGTGGTCTCTGCATATCTCTTCCCCAACTGCCACCCCCCACTCCTAGTTTAAACTCCCAACTTCCTCTATATATTCTTCCATCCTCTGCTTCAACACTTTCTTTCCTTCCTCACTCAAGTGTAGTCTGTCCTTGGCATAGAGACTACTGTCCTCCCAGGTCCCTCCCCACCACCCCAACAGCCCATACCCTTTAGCACAACACCAGGTTCTTAGCCATCTGTTAAATTCCTCTATTCTCAGCTTTCTTGTTGTGCTTGCCTTTGGCACCGGAAGTATCTCGGAAAAAGTTACTGATCTTCCTGCCCCCTCACATAGTGCGCTAGTTCCTCAAACCTCCTCTGGACTATATCCACTGTCTTGTCAGCCAGGTCGTTTGTCCCAAGATGTATAATTAAATGAGGCTTGTCCCTACCCCTTCTAGCATATTTCAGAACAGACTGTCCCACCTTTCCGCTGTCATTCCTGGCATGGCCTCCACCTCACGACTATGCCTCTCCATGTACTACCCACCTAACTCTCTTAGTATTGAGTCCCCCAGCACTAAGATTCCACCCTCTTACTCCCTGCTTGCTTCCTCATCTCCTCCTCATTTCCAGCTCCTCTTCTTCCTCCTGCACATTATTTGCCCTTTTACCCTGTTGCAGTTCTCCAGCAGAACTTCCCCGCTCAGTTTGGTCCAGGCATTTATCAATTACTCCTCTAATTTCATCACTTCCCTCCTCCACCTTCTTCCTCTCTAGCAGTGCACAACTATTTTCTGAAGATCCTTCACAAATGCCCTCCCTCTCTCTGCATAGTAACCTGTTCTCTCCTTTCCACTCCATGACTTTTGCCACTTCTTCGCCCCTCCACAAGTCCCTATTGCCTCCTTCCATTTGACTTTTGTCTCCTGACCTGGTTTCCGGCAATCGTTCTTCCTGGCCTGGGCCCTTTGTCTCTGCTTCCCTTCTGCCCTCTCCTCACCACTGTTGGCTTAAATCACCCTCCCTCATCTCCTTCTTCCTCCCTCCAGTATTGGGCTAAACCCAGCCCCAATCTGCCTTGCTGTCTTAGTTCCTCCTGCAGACCCTCAATCTCCTTTCTAAGTTTTTCTATGTGTTGCACACTAAACATCCTCCCACTCTCCAGGCAATGTTGAAAAGATTGGTACACCGCAGTTGTGCAGCCTACATCCTACCCATTGCTATGCGTTGCCCACCAGCGACCCCCACCCTTCCAGATGCAGGATACCAAACCTCCCCAAGTCCCCACCTCCCCATCAGTGCAAAACATTCTTTATGTCCCTTACCTCCTTTGTTGCACACGTTTAGATATGCTGAGCAACTGCTTTTATATTCCTATCCACACTCAAAATACTTTAAGTAGCCATTGCACAACCTTCTTCAACTCCTACTCCTCCTTTACCCAATGCAATAACTATGTGATGTAGTAATAATGAAAGCGCCTATGTTTGCATTTACTTCCCTTCCACTGAGAGAGCAGTCACCTCTTCGCTTGCTGCAGTTCTTTTTACTTGCAGTTCTTTTAGTTGCAGTTCTACTTACTGGTCACCCATCTACTCTGCCCCTGATATTTACATGGCCTTCTCTCTATTCCACTCCAGATTTATTCTAATCTGGGACAATCATGCCCTCCTTAGAAAATCTATGGTAAAAGTTCTGACCCCACCCCGGATTACACCAGACCTTATTAACCTGTCCAAGTCTTGAGGCCAAGCTTGGACCCATTTTATAGTCTCCTGTTCCCTGCAAGACCTCTTTTCCTGCTGGTCACTCAGGAACTCCTGTACGAAGGCTATCCATGCTGATAAGGCTTACTACTTCAAATCCAACCTCCAGCCTAACCTTAATTCTCCAACAAAATTCCAGAAGATTATCCATTCCTCTTTGAGCCCCCGCCCTGACCGCTCCCCAGTCCTAGTGGATAGCTCACCAGTATCCAACACTTCCTCTGTTACTGATCCCTTTAATAAGCTTTTTACACTTGTGCCCACCTCTCTCCTTTCCCTTCCCCTCACATCTCTTCTCTGTTCAACCCACTCAAAGGCTTCCACTTCCCTCCTGTCTCTCCATAGGAAACCTTGCTTGCCCTTTCCTCTCTTAACCATGCTAAGCCCAGCCCTGACATGCTGGACCCTAAACTCCTTGATCTCTAAGTTTCTGCCATTGCCTCGCCACTCACTCACCTTCTGAACCTCTCCTTTGCACTCAGTGCTGTCCCTCAGGCCTGAAGATTGCTAAGGTCCTACCTCTGCACAAAGGGGCAAACCCCTCCTCCACTGGAATCGTCTGGTCTATCTCCCTTCTTCCCTCTCTTGCAAAGCTGCAGGAAAAACTCATGTTCCCCAGGCTTGCTGACTTCCCCAGTTCTCCAACTTCCTCTCCCCCTTCCAGTCTGGTTTTCAGAACCACCACTCCACTGTCTCCTCCTTGCTGCTTGTCAGTGACTCCATCTTCACTGGGTTGGATCAGGGACACTTAACTGCAGCTATCTTTATCGATCTGGCCAAAGCCTTTGACTCTGTGTCCCACCCACTCCTCCTGGACAAACTAAGCTCTGCTGGTGTCTCAGCTCTTGGTGTTAACTGGTTCCATTTCTATTCCATCGGCTGCCAACAGGTAGGAGGTGCCCTGTCCCCTTTTCCACCTATCCTAGCTGGGGTCCCACAGGGCTCCATCATGGGTCCAATCCTTTTCTCAATTTTCCTCAACGACTTGCCATCTGCCTGTGTCACCTGCATATCCACATGTATGCAGATGATACAGTCATTTACACTTCTGGCCCTTCAGCAGTGGCTGCTGAAGGCCTGCTCCGCAAAGACTTACACAATGTACTGCACTGGTTCAACGTCAGCCAACTCCCAGTCACTATTAAAAAACAGTGTCCATGATCTTTGATACCAGCCAGGCTCTCCCCCCCCCACCCACTCTTTTCATGCTGGATGGCACCCTTCTTGAAGTCATCCTTGCCTTTAAGTTCCTCAGTGTGTGGCTAGATAGTAGGGTGGACTTCACTGAACACATTGACACTATCTTTGCCAAGCTCTGCCCCAAACCTGATGCCTTTTACAACAATATGAACTGCCTTCCTCCCCTTGTCTACTGGGAAATGGTCACCAAAATGGTTCTCCTAGTTTTTGACTATGAGGATGCGTCTATGGCACTGCCCTTTCCTCTTCCCTTGGCAGACTGGATACCCTTTGCAATGCTTCCTGCCACTCTGCCACCAACTCACCCCCCTGTACTCATCATTGCTCCCTCTACTCCCCCCTTTCCGTCCTCCCTCTTCCTTCACATCACCAATCCCACTGTGCTTCCTTCATCTCAGAATGCTGATTTGGGTCCCTCCCCTCCTACCTGTCCTCACTCCTCTCTCTCATCCCCTCTTCCTCCTACTCCTTTTTCTCCAGAGATCCTCGCACTTTCTCCCTTCCCCATCCACACTGTTCTGCTGGGCAGTCTGCCTTCTTCTATTGCCTCCCCTCCCTCTGGAACCTGTTCCCCTCCTCCCTCTGCCTCTCCCCCTCACTTCCATCCCTTAGACGCCAGCTAAGACTTCTCCTTGCTCTCTCCTTCTCACCCTCCATGTGACCCTCCCCCCCGCTCGGCCTCCCTTGTGTAAATGCCCCTCCCCCCATCATTTTGGTTCTTACCTGTGAACCAAAACTGCCTGTTTTTGACTTGTTTGCACTGCCAAAACACCGTCACTTTAAAAGGCACTGTGCACTTCATTTAGCTTTTGCCTACACTGAATGCTGCCCTGTAAGCTAATTTTATGGTTCCTCCATTTGTCATGGCATTGTTTAACTGACTGTTCTGTATTTTGTTACTGCACTTTATAAATTGGCATTGCAACTGCATTTTATGACTTTATATAATTTTGTTATTCTGCGCTCCCCTTTCCCTCTCCCCAGGTTTGCACCTGGAAACAAACCTTGTCTCTGTGTGCCTTTCTTGGTTACCAATTTTCAAATAAGTAAAATAATAAAAACTTATCAAGGTAAGAAAAACTTCTGGTGAGTGAGTCCAATTTCTAATTTCCCAGCAGTGTCTATAAAGCCGGTATTGGAACAGACTCCTGTGTTTATTTTATTTTTTTTTTTTTGACAAGGCAGCCACACTGGAGTTTCCCTGAGTGCTTCTGGATTGCTCAGGACAGTTTCATCACCAGATGCTCTGAATGCCCATCACAGCTGAAGGCTGCTTGCACTGCAGTGGGAGTGGAACCAGTGGATTTCATGGGACTAATGAACCATGGTTTCCTTGGCTAAACTATCATGTGCACACAGCACTTGACTTCATAGTCCTATAACCAAGATATTCAGTCCCATCATGACCAGTTCCTTCTCCACCACCACCTCCTCTTAAAGAACTTGTACTTGATTGAACTTGCATGGTGGAACATTTCTCTGCCCCCCCCCCGCATCCCTTTTTCCTCCTGTTCTTTTCTTCATGTTTTTTTAAATGCATTGACAAATATACACATCAGATGATGACACGCCACAGCTGCCACTAATAATAATGGCTCACAATAGTTGCAATAATTCTTAGATAGCCACATCACACAGACACCCAGTGCATGCACAAGCCACAGTGCTATAGGACTTGCAAGGTAACAGGGAAGTGTGACACTACCGGGCCATTCCACCCCACTGAAAGGCCAAACACCACCCCAATGAGAGACTATAGCCAGAAAATTCAAAACGAGATAAGGGTCTGTTCATGAAAAGGGGTTACCAATGCCCATCATACAGTGCATACCACATTGTTAAAAATCAAGAACAGTCAGGCACATTTTTTTGACTAAATCTGAATGCTGGCTATATGGGCAGATAAATCACATAACTATAGAATTCTAGGGTATCCATATTTTCTTTTGATGGGATATCCCGCTCCATTTTGCTGCTTTTTTTAACTGAAAAAGTGTGACATGCAAAAACACATGTTTTACTAATTGTTTTTGCAAGCTTTATTTACTGTTTTCCATTATTAAAGTAAGTTCACTTACTAATCTGGAGTTATGTTTTTATTATCTGTACTCTTTAGCCCATTGTAATGCTCCATTTTTAATCTATGCAGCTTTGTGTTTAATGTGGTGAATGTAACAGTTGGTGTCACAGCACGTTACATTCACCCACATGGCCCCCAAATCTGTAATTGTGCTATTAGCACTTTAAAAGATTTTCTGGCTTCTCTCCTAGTTTGCCTCCTTGTGATAACTGACTGTGTTGCTGCCTGATCTATCTTTCCCACAGAAGGGACAGCAGCCTTTGACCCTCACTCTACCTGAGGTCACATCAGGCCCAATGTTTACCTATCAATCTGTAATAGTTGCAAAGTCATAACCTGCCCATCAGAACCAAGGAGCAACCATAGATGGAGGAGCTGAGCTGTGGTTTAAAACCCATTGTTTGCATGTGGCTCCTCCATTTGTAGGGCTACATTCCATGAAGATAAGCACTGCATGCAATAACGAGGGTTGCAGTTACATTCACCACATGTAGACTTAGGTTACCATCATTAACTGATTGTTGGGCAAATTTTCAGAGATCATATTTCAGTGACAACTGCATGTCTAAGGAAAGTGCTGGGCATAAATTGTAATGGGATTATTCAGTGTATATGGGGTGGAGAGTTAAAATGGATTTTCTTTGTGATGTCACTCGTTACATTCACCACAATATGTGGTGTCAACCATCATACCTACCAGTACTGTTACTATTGTCAAATTCCCCCAGGTTTTGTAACACTATGTCAGTTATTAGTAGTGGTGTGATAGCCATGAGGCATGTTCAGTAAATTTTTTAAAACTTGAAACAAATGTGTGGTGTCACTTGTTACATTCACCACGTTATATGGTGTTAAGCATCACCCTTGCCAGTAATGTAATTGTTGATTTTTTTTCATGTTTTATAGCAGTATGTCAGTCAGTAATAGTAGTATGTTAGTTGTTAGGCAAGTTAGTACAGTTTTAGTAAGTCAAACGTAAGTGTGGTGTCACTTGTTACATTCACCACGGTATGTGGTATCAAACATCACACCTGTCACTACTGTTATTATTGTCAGATTTCTCCAGGTTTTGTATCACTGTGTAAGTTATTATTAGTAGCATGTTAGCCATTAGGCATGTTCCCTAAACTTTGTAAAACTGAAACAAATGTGTGGTGGCACTCGTTAAATTCACTACGGTATGTGGTGTTAAGCATCACACTTGCCAGTAATGTAATTGTCAAATTTTTTCATGTTCTATAGTAGTATGTCAGTCAGTAGCAGTAGTATGTTAGTTGTTAGGCATGTTTAGTATAGTTTTAGTAAGTGAAACGTAAGTGTAGTGTCACTTGTTACATTCACCATGGTGCGTGGTGCAAAACATCACATTTGCAATTAATGTAATATAATTCTTATAACATAGAAACATAGAATTTTATGGCAGATAAGGACTGCTTGGCCTACCCAGTCTGCCCATTTCCCTACCTAATGGATAAGCTGCAGATTCTAGATAATCAACAGCTTACTTCCTCCTGCCCCCCACTAGAATTGCCTTATGCCTGTCCCATGCATTCTTGAATTCTCCCACTGTTCCTGACTCCACAACCTCCTCATGAAGCTGTTCCATGCATCCACAACTCTCTCTGTGAAAAAATACTTTCTAACATTACCTCTGAGGCTGTCCCCCTCTATCTTCAAATTGTGCCCCTTGTTCTTGCACATCTCTTCTTCTGAAAGATACTACCCTCTTGTACCTTGTTAATTCCTTGAGATACTTGAAGTTTCTATCATGTCCCCCGTCCCTCCTATCCTCAGGGTATACATATTAAGCTGCTTTAGTCTCTCCTCGTATGTCTTCTGGTTGCAGACCGGTGCACCATTTTAGTTGCCCTCCTCGGAATAGCCTCCACTCTGTCTATGTCTTTGCGGAGATGGGGTCTCCAAGTTGCATGCAGTACTTCAGATGAGGTCTCACTAACTGTCTGTAGAGAAGGATAACAACTTCCTGTTTTCTACTGTTGATGCCTCTCCCTATGCATCCCAGTATCCCCCCAGCCCTTCTTAATGCCTTCTCACATTGCTTGCCCACCTTTAGGTCATCTGATATAATTACTCCTAGGTTTCTTTTGATTTTTGTTGTTGTTATTAACTCATCCCCCATTGTGTACTCTTTCCCTGGGTTTTTGTTTCGCAGATGCATTACCTTGCACTTCTTTGCATTGAATCTGAACTGCCACGTAATTGACCATTCCTCCAACCTTGCCAACTCTCTTTTCATTCTTTCCACCCCACCTTGTGTATCAACTGTGTTGCAGATCGTTGTGTCATCTGCAAAGAGGCATACCTTTCCTTCCAGATGCTCTCCAATGTCACTTATATAGATATTAAAGAGGACCGGTTCCAGTACCAAACCCTGCGGTACCCCACTAGTTACCCTCCTTTCTTCACTGTGGACTCCATTTACTATTACCCTTTGCAACCTGTTGTCCAGCCAGTTTTTTATCCAGGCTACCACATTGGGACCCACTCCAAGGCTGGCTAACTTGTATATTAATCTTTTGTGTGAGACTGTGTCGAATGCCTTGCTAAAATCTAGGTAGGCCATAACCACAGCCCCTCCCTGGTCTACTACTTTGGTCACCCAGTCAAAGAAATCTATTAGGTTCATCTGACATGACCTTCCTGCTGTGAAACCATGCTGCCTTGGGTCCTGTGCCCCACTGGCCTCTAGGTACTCAACAATTCTTTCCTTCAGAAGTGATTCCATCATTTTCCCTGCCACTGAAGTCAAACTAACTGGTCTGTAGTTTCCTGCCTCTGCCCTGCTCCCCTTTTGTGAAGTGGAATCACATTTGTCCTCCATGCCAGTCCTCAGGTACCACTCCATCCTCCCATGATTTGTTAAAGAGAGTAGTCAGTGGTGTACTAGTTCTACCCTTAGTTCTTTTAGTATTCTCGGGTGAATCCCATCAGGCCCCATTGCTTTGTCCACCCTCAGTTTCAAGAGTTCTTTCAAAACCCTTTCTTCTGTGAATGGACTGGTATCGACCCCCCTATTCAGAGTTTCTCCCTTGTTTGGTTTAGGCACCTCCCCCTCCTCATCTGTTGTGAATACTGAGCAGAAATATTTGTTCAGTATCCCTGCTTTTTCACTGTCACCCTCTGCCTACATTCCCTCCCCTGTATTAAGTCTCTGTATCCCTCCCTTGGTCTTTCTTTGCTCCCTAATGTACCTATAAAAGGTTTTATCCCCCTTCTTAACAGAGTTGGCTATCTTTTCCTCAGTTTGTGCCTTTGCTATTCTGACTGCCTTCCCTGCCTCCTTCTGCTTTAACTGATAAAGCTCTCTGTCCTGCTCCTTCTGTGTTTCCTTATATTTCCTGAATGCCATCCTTTTCTCCTTAACCGTCCCTGCCATCTCTTTTGAGAACCATAGTGTTTTTTTCCTTCGTTTTGTTTTATTGATTTGCTTCACACAAAGGCTTGTTGCCTCTGCGATGGCTGTTTTGATTATTCCCCATTGTTCCTCCACCCCTCCTTCTTGCCCATGCTAGTGTTTTTCTAAGGCACTCTCTCATTTTCCCAAAGTCAGCCTTCCTAAAGTCCAATACTCATGTTTTTGTATGACTTGACTTTATGGCTGCGTTTAGTGTGAACCACACTGTTTGGTGGTCACTTGTTCCCAGATGGCTACCCACTTCTAAATCTGAGATCCTTTCTCCATCCCCATTTGAGAGTACCAGGTCTAAGATTGCTCCCTCCCGAGTGGGTTCCAACACTAGCTGTCTGAGGCATGCCCCCTTTAGGGCATCAAAAATGACCCTGCTCTTGGATGTGCCTGCAGCAAAGGCACTCCAGTTAACGTCTGGCATATTCAGGTCCCCCATCAACAATATCTCCCCTTTTTCTGCCACTTTAAGGATGCCTTCTATCATTTCCTTGTCCATTTCCTCCCCCGAGATGGGGGTCTGTACACAACCCCCATGCGGATTGCAGTGCCATTTCCTGTCTCCAGGGTGACCCATAGTGACTCATCAACTTCCTGTTTACTCTTTAGTTCTGTTGCTTTAATCCCTTCCCTTATATAGAGAGCTACTCCTCCTCCTCTTTTATCCACCCTGTCCCTCCTGTAGACTGTGTATCCTGGTATGTTGACTTCCCACTCATGGTTCTCTGTGTACCATGTTTCAGTGACTGCCACAATATCCAGGCATCCCTCTTCCATCAAGGCCACTAGTTCATGGAGCTTGTTGCACAGACTGTGGGCATTGGTACTCATCACCTTCCATTTATTTTTTATGGCCTTACCCCTTTTAGCCCCATTCCTGTCCTTAACACCTTTTTCTGCATTTATCCCTGTCCTGCTCCCTACTGACTTCTCTGCCTTGGTGTTTACCTCTCTAACTACTGTGCTTTGTGGAAGGAGGCTGGAATTTCCCTGCTCCTTTTCAGTGCCTCTTCCCTTGGCTAGTTTAAATGCTTGCCAATGAAGCATTTAAACCTGTCACCTAGGATCCTGGATCCCCCCTGGACAGATGCAGACCATCAAGTCAGTATAAGCCTGCATCCCTCCAGGTGGCTCCCCAGTTCCCAGTGAAGCCAAAACCCTGAGCTCCACACCAGTTTTTCAACCATTCATTGAATCCCATGGTGCGGAATACCCTAGCGTCATCCTTGCCTTAGACAGGCAGCACCTCCGAGAAGGTTACCGTACATGCTACTTGTCTAATGCCCCTCCCCAACTCCACAAATACCTCTTGCACTGCTCTGATCCCATTTACAGCCAGGTCATTTGTCCCTAGGTGGACAATGACATCCGGCTCCCTCCCTCGTGCAGCTGCTCCTGTGATCCTGAGGATTCACTTCCTGTCCCTCCAAGCCATGGCATCAGGCAGGCACCTTAACTCCCTATCCCCTTCCTCCCCCACATCTACCCCCTAATGATTGAGTCCCCCACCAGGAGTTATTTCCTTCCCCTGTGGGGTCTTATACCACCCTCCTGTGGGTCTCCTTTGTGGAGGTTCCCAGCATCCTCCTTGGTCTCCACTGCAGGTGCCTCCATAGAGGAACCACTCTTTGCCAGAACAGCATATGAAGTGTGGAGAGCTACAACTGGAGGGATGCACCTCTGTTCCACCACCCTCTCCCTCCCTGAGCCCACCCTGGTCCAACCGCTCCTTTTTCTTGGCAAATATTTGTTTCTCATGTTTTAATACAACTCACTACATGTTTATTAAAGTTTTTACTACTAAAACAAATGTTTTGTGTCAGGTGCTACATTCACCACGGTGTGTGGTGCCACTTGTTACACTCACCATAATACAGTTCTTTCATCTCAGGAAACTGTGGGGCTTTTATCTCCCAATATGTTTATTTTTTCATACTTAGATCATAATATCTTGAAATGCATCACAAATGTTATCTAGAAATAATTTGAAAATTTGACCCTCATGTCACACTTTGGTAACCCCTTTTCATGAACAGACTCATAAGGGTTGCAAAAGGGGTTAGCCACTCATCAACATTCCCTAGCACCTGAAAAGTAGGAACTCAAAATTCCATATTGGACGGTATGGTTAGTAAGTCATTAACCCCTTTTTGAGCAGCTCTAAAATATTTCAGTGCACCTATGCAAAGCAGTCAACTGTGCCTTGCATACTGGTAGGTTTGGAGAGATGGTAACTAGCCATCAGTGCCTCGCTAATTACCACCTCTCCAAACCAGGTCTTATGGCCTGTGTCTCCCTAACATCACCCCTCCCCATTGCTTGCCTGTGAATTGTAATACTGTTCTCTGGTGTCCAGTGGTTCCCTCACCCCCCCCCAATCACCCATCTGTGTTATTTCTGAATTTTACCTGCTGTCCACTGGCTCTCCTGCCCCCCTCCATCACTTGTCCAGCATCTCCCTATTGCACAGAAGCCCCTCATTCCACCTTGGACACACCACCACCAGCCTCCTGTCCCCCATACAGCTCAAGCCCCGGTAATTAATGAGGCACTAATGTAGTACAGTAGTTGTGTGATTGCTTCCTGTCATTCAGATGGTGGCCGGCTGCACTGGTGAGTGGAGGAGTTGAGCTGGTCACTGGGTGGGGAGCCGGAGGGTGGTGGTGGCGTTGTGTCCAGGGAGTGTGCCTTGCATATAAAGGCACACATATAGCAGATTGTGCCAGAGTACCGTAGCAATTGCCATTTGTGGGCCCTATCAGTTGGATTGCTCCTGCAGGTCCCACTGCAACCTATTAGCCACATAACTTCTGTGGCCAGTAGGGGTATGGGATTTGCAGTCACAGCCATGAAAGTACCTGGCAGGTATATTGGAACATGCCTTCAGTACTCGCACTGTGCTTCAGCTTGTTTCAATATACTGTACCTGTGGTTTGCTCCAGGCACTAACTTGCTCCTGGAACAAACATTAAGTGGGCGCAATGCAGGAGCTTAGAATATCCTGCTCATGTGTCTTACAGCAGTCTACTTTACTTTTCACTCAGTGACTGACTAGCAGGCTCACACACACACACACACACACACACACACAATCAAAAGCTAAAAGGATGGATTTCTGTGCTGTGCTACGCCACCACCAGCAGAAGTCAGTAAAATGAAAAACTGAATGGCTTAGTGAAGAGACTAAACAGGACACTTTTAGATATACCATCCATGTTTGTAAATTCCAATAAAGATACTGTAATTAGAATACTTTACTCCCATTTGTAATGCTGGCCTCTCAAAGTAGCATGCAGTCCTCCACTGGTTTTGGACTATTTCAAGTTATTTGTGGATGGGAAATCGCATTATCTGTGGATACACCTTTTAGTAGACCATGGGGCAATAGTTGCGAGGCTATCACTGAAATTGTCCAACAGATATAGGCTTTTCTGAAGACAGCCAGGTAGGCTGTCCAGAGGCTTCAACACAAAGCCTCAAATGCATCCTAAGACATGAAAGTAACCCCCCAGACTTACTGATTGTGGTAGGAGAGTTGGTTTGTATCTGGGACAGGAGGGGATGTAAGGGACGCTCTCCTAAATTACAAAAAATATTCTCTAGCCTTTCTAAAATACTCAGATGTTCTTTATAGGGTAACATTTTTAGACATTGGAACTGAGTCAACTATGTACTGAGCCCTGAGCTACAAACCTGGAGAATTGGATTTAAATCCCATAGCCACCACTTGCATACTGTATGACCATGAGCAAGTCACTTAACTTCCCTATGCTCGCAGGACGTACCTAAAAAAAAGCCTTGGCTTAATGTGTCTTTCCTGGCCAAACATTGTAACAACAAAAAAAAGTACTACAACAGAAGAAAGCCTTTCATTGGGAAACCAGTGGATGAGAATAGTGCCTTAGAAGAACCTTTCAATGCCTGAAGCCATAAAACTGATGTCTAAGACACATCTGTGTCAAAAAAATTGTGAATGCATGCTCAAAGGAGTATTTCCAATAGGAACTGACCAAAGGGAACAGAAGTAATAAAATCAGCTTGTATAATCATACAACTTACAGGATCTTCCTTATAACTAATTAAATTAAGCCAGTTCAAAAGCCCAGGAATGTTTTAGCCAGGAAAGATCCTTCTAACAGGCCAGTGTGAGGTAATAGAAAAAGAAACACATCCTTATTGCATACCTGTATAAGATTGTAAAACCTAGGTTGACTATAAGAATCTGACATCAAAGACTATCAGGAAAATAAGATTTTTGGGAAGCGCAACAGTGCCATCTACTGGCCTAAATGTTGTGGGATTTTTGCCCACTTATTTCAAGAGTTACAGAGATGTATAAATAGCCCCTGATCAGGGTATTTGAACACACACAGTTTGCTTGGATCCTCTCTCCTGACCACAGAGAACACCTGCTAGCACAGAGACTGCCTAAGAGTCAAAGGCTGCTACAGAAAGACTGACATTTTTTTGCAAACCATCAATTCTCTGGACTTTGAAATCTTCAAACCTAAGGTAGAGACTTAGCTAACAAGTTTTAGTGTGTTTTTTCTGTATATATTTTTCCCATTTGCTTCTGCATACTGTAACCCAAATTAGTATTCTCTTTTAGCTGTAACTGTATTTATCTGATTTAGTAAAAACTTTGCTTTTCTAAAAAAATTATGCCTGCTTGAGAGTTCTTATATTGTACTGTATGTGTGACTGTAGAAGGTTTATTAATAATCTGTGAAAACTGTTAATTGCTTAGAGGGGCCACTGCAAGCAACCAAATTGAAAAAAGGATCTGCAAGGGACATCTGGAAGGATAGGGAGAATACCAGAGTCTCATACGATTGTGAAGTGGGCTGCTGCATGTCCTGTAAGGCAAAGGCCAAATCAGGCTTACACTGCTACCCCAAAGAGAGTGAGATGCCTGGGTCTTCCTCCTTTGTATAATAGCCAAGAAAAGGTTCATATTTGGTCACAAGACTCAGACTGGTATTGTTGTGCCCTTATCCAGAGCTAGAGGGATGCTTGGGGTCCTCATGGCAGAGGTGCAGTTGTGACCTCGGCAAGCATTCTAAAGGAAGAGTAAGGTATCCCTGTTCCCCCCATCACAGGTTGCACTTAAGAGTGGGCACTGTGAGCTCAGTGGGCCTGAGCCCAGGAGTGAGTTCATGACAGGGGGAAGTGTAATGATTACAGCCCCCGTCGCAGTTCACAGATCACCCCACCCTGCAGAAACCTTTTTAGTATTTTTAAAAAGAGCCAATAACTAACTGCTGTCATGAGCTGGGGTTCCATGCCCATTTGAGCTTCCTGCATGTGCCCTTAGCCAATAGGAACCCAGCTAACTGGGTCATGACAAAGACAGTATCATTGATCTGCAGCACAGGAGCTGCTCACCCCGTGGTCTATTGACCTCATCTTTTAAGGGCAAAAGGCACGTTGAGAGCACAGAACAGCCAAAGGACTTGTCTTCTTGGGGAGAAACCAAAGGAGAGCTATGGACAGCAACAGCAGATGAGGAGCCACAGGTCCTACCCGTTTGGAGCAGGACTGAAGTATAGTTACAATCGGTGGCAGAAGCAGCAGTGGCAGGAGCTGTTTAATCAGCCCAGTTGGGGCTTTACTGAAGCATAGAAACACAGAATTTGATGGCAGATAAGGACCGCTGGCCCACCTAGTCTGGCCATTTTCCCTACCTGCTTCATTTACTGCAGATCCTAAATGATCTGCAGCTTACCATCTCTTTCCTATCACTGGAGTTAATTTATGTCTGCCCCCTGCATTTTTTAATTCCACTACTGTTTTTACCCCTACAACCAGCTGTTACCTGACCCCAGGGCCTGCCAAGATTCATCTTGCAATCTACAAATTGGACTGAAGCTCCCTGCTCTACACCTGCCCTACCAGCCTACCTACCATGCACCCCCTACTCCCCTCACCTACTGCCTGTTAGCCCTTGTCTCCCTATTCCATACTCGCCCTACCCATGAACCTAACCTCCGTACCCCTTCTCTGCTACCTTTTCCTGATTAGTTCCCACTACCCCGACTGTTTATACAGCTGTGTTTATTCCCCTGGATGTAGCCTAGTAACCAATTTAGGTTAAGGAATCATGTTCAGCCACATCTCCTGTTCCTCCCTATAAGCTCCTGTATAGCTTTAGCCTCTGATTTTCTCCAGCTAGAACCTAACTTGACTTATGCACTTTATTGTCTGCCCTGCTGTTGTACTGTATCCCCATGTACCTTGTACCCACGCTCTGATTATGTGTTGCCTTTGCCTTTGTTATTTATTTATTTATTTATTTATTTAAGAGATTTACCAGGAAGGCATGCTGAGCGGAGTACCGCTCGATTCCAGATGCGCCCTGGGGGGAGGGAGTTACAGTAGTACAGTAAATACAGTAAATACAGCGGGAAACAAAAACATACATACAGTGATTAGGACAAGCAATGGATGAAGCAGTTATAACACAGTTGCGTAGGTACAGGATCTTATTTTTTTTTTTTTTTTTAGTTTACTACAAAGGAGCAGCCTGAATAAATGGAGAGCCAGACTGGGCTAACAGTTGGAAGGAGGCGGATTGAGGGTGAAGCTAAGGGGGGTGATAATAACAGGAGCAGTAGGTAGAGAAGTGCATTTTGAGAAGGACATTTTGTTGTGGAGTACTAGTGGAGTGTCTAATATTGGCTGCCAGGGAATTCCACAATTTGGGCAACCTGAAGCTAAAAGCAGCCTGGCCAGACCGGGTGGATCTGTGAGGCATGTGCAGGAGCCTGGCGTCTATGTTTCTGAGAGCGTAGGCAGGTGGAGAGAGGGCGGTTAGGGAGGAGGATAGGTAGGAGGGGTGTGTCTGTGACCAGAATTTAGCAGTGGTTCTAGCGCAAGTGGAGCAATCAGCGGTTATGTAGAGAGGAGGTCAAGGATTGGTAGAGGACACAGTGATGGGTGTTGAAGACGGTCCAATGAGAAACAGCAGAAGGAGGTTAAAGGGGATCTAGCCTGGCTAAAGGGAAGTATGGGAGGCACAGTAGACAACATCGCCATAATCAATAATAGGGAGGATCATGTTTTGGACTA
This sequence comes from Neoceratodus forsteri, assembly GCA_016271365.2. Classification (NCBI taxonomy): domain Eukaryota; kingdom Metazoa; phylum Chordata; order Ceratodontiformes; family Ceratodontidae; genus Neoceratodus; species Neoceratodus forsteri. The sequence continues at coordinate 391,568,631 of CM057452.1, forward strand.
TTGCCTGTCTGGTTGGAAGAGGTATGCAATTTTTGTTCCGGTAGAGGGCTCCCAACATGGGGTGTGATTTTTTATGCAGAGCATTTATATGTGCTGAGAAGTCAAGATATTGATCTAACCAGACACCAAGATAGCGATATGTGGTGCAGGCCTCTATAGGTGAGCTATCCAGAGTATAGAACATAGGTGGAGCCGCAAGCCGGGTTAGTTTGGACCGGGAGCCAAAGGTGAGGGAGACTGTTTTGTTTGAGTTTAGGAATAGTTGGTTAGAGATGAATCAACGCTGGATGGAATTGAAATCCTTCTGTAGGCGGGCTGTCACGGCACTAGTGGCTGGGCCAGAGGCAAACAGTACTGTATCGTCAGCGTACATATGGATAGCCATTTGTGGGCAGGTGGCAGGCAGGTCATTTAAAAAAACAGAGAACAACAGCGGGCCGAGAACAGACCCTTGGGACTCCACTGGTGACAGGAGGAGGTGGATCTAGCCAAACTAATGCGGACTGATTGGGACCTACCTGTCAAGTAGAGTGGAACCCAGTTATTTGCGTTGTCCGACGGTCAACTTGAGCCAGTTTAGCCAGCAGCAGGGGATGGGAGACCATGTCGAAGGCTTTCAGGAGTCGATAAATATGGCTGCTGTTGTTTCTCCTTTGTCCATGCCCGTAAGGATGGCGTTTGTGGCGCGGGAGGGAGTGGTGGTGGAGTGATTTTTTCTGACCGGCCTGAGTAGGGGTGAAAAATGATACAGTAACTAGATAGTGGTGGAGCTGGGAGAGTACAAGGCGCTCTTGAATTTTGGCTAGGATGGGGAGCAGGGATATAGGATGGTAGTTGGAAGGGGAGGAGAGGTCCCCTCCTTTGGGTAGGGGAATCACGATGGCTTGTTTCCATAAGTTGGGGAGCGCCCCGAGTTTAAAAGACAGGTTACAGAGCAATGTTAGCGGGTGGGCTATGGCAGGTGCTGAGAGCAGGAGCATTTTGGAATCAAGACCCGATGGACATTTACCTTTGGTTGGGCTGAGTGTCTGCAGTATTCTTAGCACCTGGCCAGGTGTGACTGGGCAGAGAGAGAGAAGGAGGCTGCGGGGGGTACAGTGGGGTGAACAATGGGCAGGGATGAGGATAGGAAGAGTAGGGAAGAAACAGTGGAGGAGAAATATGAGTTAAACTGGGTGGCTACCAGTCTAGGATCTGTGATGATTTTCCCATCTATTTTGAGAGTGGGAATGGGGGTTGAGCAGCAGGGTAAGTGATTTTATTGACTTCCAGAATTGGGTAGGGTGAGCGAAGTTATTTTTGAACGCAGATTGAAAGTAATTAGATTTGGCCTGTCGTATGAGTCTAGTACAGGCATTTCTTAGCGACCGGTAGTGTTGATGAGCCGTTTGACCACCTGTAGCCTTGAAGGATTTCCAGGCACGGTCTCTGGCACGCAGGCGTTCCATGAGGTTAGTTGTTACCCATGGAAGGTGGGCTCCTCTTACTCGGGATCTTCTGAATGGAGCATGGAGGTCCCAGATGGCTAGAAAGTTTGTGGAAAAGAATTTCAGGGCCTCATCTATGGAGGTGGCCCTAGGGATGAAAGACCAGTCAATGCTGGTGAGATCGTTTAGGAGAGCTGCCAGGTCCAGAGATTTATAAGATCTGATGTGAAGTGTGCGGGGTGGGGGGCCATGGGTTGGGAGATTTTGCGCACCATATAAATCATATGGTGGTCACTAAGGGAGTCAGGTAGTAGGCCAGCTTTGACGATCCGATGGGGGTATGTAGTTAGTGCCCAATCCAGAAGTGTGTGTTTGTTGGATTTGTGGTTTAGACGAGTGGGTTCCACCATTAGCTGGGACAAATTTAGGGCATTTATTTGGTTTCGCAATTTGGAGGTTGCGCTGCCTAGCCAGTTCAGATTGAAGTCACCAAGGATGTGAAGTTCGCCACCTTCCGTATGTGACCTCAGGGTGCCAAGGTGGTCGGGAATGCAACCCAGTGGTGTGTCTGGCGGGCAGTATGACCCTGCTATGTATACTGGGATTGAGTGAGGTAGGGTGATTTTGATTAGGAAGGACTCTATAGATTGAATGGGGGCCGTGGGGGTGGTTATGGAAAACAGGAGTTTGGAGGAGATATACATGGCAGTGCCACCACCTTTCTTTTTACCCTGCCTGTCTTGGCAGATTAGGGAGAAAACGGGTATTGAGAATTCTATATCCCTGTTGTGAGGCTTCAGCCAAGATTCAGTGATGATTACAATATCAGGGTGAAGGGCAAGGACAGTGGCTTGTAGGGCTGCTAATTTGTTTAGGATGCTGCATATGTTTAGGTGGACAATTTTAAGACCTTTAGGGAGGTCCGTACCTGAAGCGGGGGGGTTGAACAGTTATGGTTGCAGGTGGTCCTGGGTTGCGTTCAATGTCCCGGCTATAAGGAGGAGGAGAGCCAGGGTGTGCCTTAATAAGCGCATGATCTTTGCTGAGGATCCGCGTCACCTTACGAGGTTGGGAGTTAGTAAGTTGGTCTTTGGGGCTGAGTAGAGGGGGATATATAGGGCAGGCTTCTCAGCATGGAATGAGGGGGGAAGGATAGAGGCTCCCAGGGACCAATTATGCCAATGGTACAGGTTGTGGTCCACTAGTGCCGAGGAGGAATGGAGGGGTGGCTTGGTAACTGTAGGGAGAAGGGGTGCTGAATCAGGTAGAATAGGATAGGATGCAGGCGGAAGGGAAGAGAGGGTTTGGCAAAGCAAAATGATTGTTAATGTGAGGAGCTGCATTTTTAGTGTTTTTGCACTATAGTAGATTGAAATCTGCTCTACGGTGGCCACTAGTGGCTGAGTAATATAAGGAGCTAATGGGAAAGTGGGCTGATTGGTTTAGAAGGCTCACGAGGTCACTGCTATGGAGGGAGCCCACCAGGGGTGGTGTTGGGGCGGTGGGGAGCCTGCGCGTAGTGCAGGCGGGGCTAGAGCTCCCTGCAGCAACTGCTGTAGGCTGTGATGGCTACCTGGTGCTCCGCTTGTGTTCCGATATCCTCGGGGGAGAATTGGCTGTGGGGAGGGCTGAACAGTTCGCCCTCATGACCGCACTGCAGGAGGGGAACACAAAAAGGCAGCTTTAAGTACAGGTAGGGAGGGGGATCTTATTTCTTCTAAGCAGCACTTTGCAGGTATCCAGTCATAGTCCAACTAAGCACAGTATAGCTCCGAGTATAATTAAATACATTTGGCTGTACTGCAAGGTTAAAATTCAACCATTAAGTTAAAAAGGCTCTAAACCCATCTGGCAATACTGTAACAGTAGGTAAAAAATAGCAATTCGCTCGGTTTTGGAGGCAGAGTGCTATGAATCAGCACTGCTCCACCGGTACAGTTCAAAATCACTCTTTCTGCTGGAGGAAAAGGCGGAAAGTTCGAAAATCTTGTGGCGCAGCTCCCTGAAGCAGCTGCTGTAGGCTGTGATGGCTACCTGGTGCTCCGCTTGTGTTCCGATTTCCTCGGGGGAGAATTGGCTGTGGGGAGGGCTGAACAGTTCGCCCTCGTGACCGCACTGGTGCTCCGCTTGTGTTCCGATTTTCTCGGGGGAGAACTGGCTGTGGGGAGGGCTGAACAATTCACCCTCGCGACTGCACTGGTGCTCCGCTTGTGTTCCGATTTCCTCAGAGGAGAATTGGCTTGTTGTTTTGCTATTACCAATGTTATTGTTAGCTACTGATCACATTATGATGTTTTGGACAATGCCTATTTAGCTGCTACTGACTCCTAAACTCATGTATTCTCCCCTCCCTTTATGACGAGGATCCTTTGTAAATGAGGAAGCAGGCAGGCAGCTAGGCATTCAGAAACTCATTATAGGGAAAGGGCACTTTCAGCCTGAAAAGAAGTATGCCTTTAAAAAAAGACCACAAGAGTTTTTTGATGCTTAGCAGCTTACTCCTTTAATGGAGAAAACACTTCAAAGAACTGAAAAATAATAATAATAATAATAAATTTATTTATAAAGCTCCTTTCAACATACCAAGTTGCTGAACATATTAAAACCATAACATCAAATATAAATCCAATAATACATATAAATCAAATCATAACATAGTAACATCAAACAGTAAAATCAGTTAAAATATGAAGTATGATCTCAGCACAGTTAAAATTAACCTATGAATAACCATCCAAGAAGGCCATTTTCCACCAGTGAGTCTTCAGATTATTCTTGAATTCCTCCATGGAGGTGCACTCCCGTAACCAGCATGGTAAAGAATTCCAAAAAGTGGATGCAGCATAAGAAAATGCTCTGCAGCCAGAAGATTTTAAACTCACTCTTGGAATCTCTAACAACCCCTCTTCGGATAAGCAGAGGGTTCGGATGGGGTAGTAAGGCACCAGGAATTCTTTCAGATAGGCCAGACCCTGATCGTGAAGGGCTTTAAAAGTCAATAAAATGACTTTAAAGGTGATCCACCACCGTATAGGAAGCCAGTGCAGTTTGCGCAGCATCGGGGTAATATGACAGGACCTACTTGTCCCAGTCAGAACCCAGGCTGCAGCATTCTGCACCAGCTGTAGGCGATGGATTTCAACCTCTGAAAGCCCAAAGTATAGGGTGTTGCAGTAGTCCAAACACGAGGACACAAAGGCGTGGACCAACATTGGCAAAGAGTCAGACGGAACAAGGTGCCTAACCCTGGTGATATTCCTAAGGTGGTAAAAGGAAGTCCTGACAACAGTCGACACTTGAGACTGTAAGGTCAGCCTGTCATCTAGGACAATCCCAAGGCTACGCACCCATTCAGAGGTGGAAGTGACACGCTGCCAAGAAAAATTTCAGAGGGCGTGCCATCATGCGACCTCTCTATCTGACCACCTGGGTCCACAACCAAGACCTCTGTCTTCTCTGAGTTCAACTTTAACCAACTAGAATACATCCAACCCTGGATTTCTTCCAGACGGTTGTTAAACACCGCGAGAGCTCCATCCTGGTCTGGTGCAAAAGACAGGTATAGCTGGGTATCATCTGCATAGCAGTGAAACCTCAGCCAATACCGTCTTATAATGTCTCCAAGGGACAGCATGTACACTGCAAATAACATGGGTGATAGCACGGAACCCTGAGGCACCCCACACAACAAAGGAGTTGGGCCAGAAGAAAAGACTCCCGCCACAACTCTTTGAGATCTCGCAGTGAGGAATGAGGTGAACCATTGTAAAACAGTTCCTGACATTCCACAAATTTGCCTCAGGCGTGCTAGCAACACCAGGTGATCCACAGTGTCAAAAGCTGACAAGAGATCAAGGAGAACCAGAATGGAACGTCTCTTCTGATCTCTCGCCCTCAGATCATTAAGCACCCGAACTAAATTAAGAGGGAGATCTTCCCCTAAGCAGGCATATCATGTTTAATTCATTCAAACAAATATAGTAGGATGTTCTAAAATCACAGAAGTTTCAAAGGGTACTTCCTGATGAAGCCTACTTGTTTGTAGGTGAAACATCGAATATGGGCCTCATGAAAAATGAATAAAACATATTAACAGAAGAAAATTTGTGCTGTTCACTGTTATTTGTTGCACTCCCAGTTCATTCTCATTTTGAGAGACCTTATCTAAATGAGCTTTTAGCTCAAAGGTTGTAATTCCAATTACTCAGTAAATAAATAAAACCTCTGCTGGGAAGCTGTTTCATGAATCCACCACCCTTTCTGTGAAAAAATACTTTCTTACTTTACTCATAAGTCTACTTCCCTCTATCTTTATATCATTGCCCCTTATTCTTGAAAACCTTTTTTTTTTTTTTTAAAGGAAACTCTTATCAAGTCCCTAAGTGCAGCATGGCTGCAGAATCATCAGATTAGGGCTTTTAAAATAAAAGTACATTTTTGATTACCTGGTGCCCCAGAATTTTAATTAAAAAGATCCGCTCGCTCCATTATGGTGACAGAGCCCCGAGCGGACATCTTGCGCACCCAGGGTGACTTCTGCCATGAAGATTATGCTTATGAGGGCTACCAACAAATGGCAGATGCTGGTAACCCTCATTAGCATAACCATCACGATGGAAGTCACCCTGGGGTGAGCGAGATGTCTGCCCAGGGCTCTGTCACCATTATGGAGTGAACAGATCTTTTTAATTAAAATTCCGGAGTATGAGGTAATGAAAAAATGTACTTTTATGTTAAAAGCCCTAATCGGGCATTTCTGCAGCAAGTGCTGCACTTAGGGACTTGATAGAAGTTTCCCTTTAAAGATGCTACTGTCTTGTACCTTATTTACACCACTGAGATACTTGAAAGTCTCTATCATATCCCCCTCTCTCTCTCTCCCTCCTCTCCTCTAGGAATAAATACTGAGAGCCTCCAGTCTCCCCTAATATGACTTCTGGTGCAGCCCCTGCACCATTTTTGTCACCCTTCTCTGAACAGTTTCTAATATATGTCCTTCCAACTATACAGCCTCCAGAACTGGACACAGTACACTAGATGAGGTCTCACCAATGTTCTATACAGTGGCATCACCACAGCATGAACTTTAAGGTGGCCACCAACATGAAGTAACCTTGAGAAGGTAGCACACACTCAGTGGGGCACCACCTTAATAGAGACTGGCATTGCACTGCCACTTATTATAGGTGACCCAGCCTGCTGCTTCCTACACCAGACAAACCACAGAGCTTCCCATCTGCTGTTGCTGCCTGGAGGCAGAGAAGAAGAGGCAGGGATGCCAGGAAGAGTGCCCATCCCCACTCAGACCCAACAGAACTGTTGCCAAACTCTGGGAGGGATACCTACAGCTGGCCCCTCTCTTTCCAGGAACATAAGATAGAAGCCAAGCTAAGCTCTTCAGGGCCTAAAGGTGTTGGTACAGTGTTTAACCTCCTTCCTTCCTGAAAGTGCTGACTACTAGGGATGGAGGCACTGATCAGCTACTTTCAGAGGTCCTGGAAGACCACAAGTCCAACATCAGTGATCCAGTGATCCCAGCGATCAATTCCAAAGGCCCAGTGAACCCAGAGGTCCAGCGACAGAGATCCCATGAGTCCAGAGGTCTAATGAGACCAGAGGTTCAGCATTAGACATCCAGTGAGCCCAGTGGTCCAGCACTAGAGATCCAAGGACCCTGGGTTCAAGACTAGGCCCTCTGTGGTGGCCAGAACAGGGATGATGCCATAGCAGCTTTCCCCATTGCTGACATCCAGGGACATGGGGTTAAGACTGGGTATCAGTGATCACAGTACTGTGTGATTTGGCATATGGATTGGGCAGGAGAGAAACTGCGTAAAGATAAGGATCCTATACTTCAGAAGGGCAGATTCTAAAGAAATGGACAAATGCCTCAAAGATTCATTCAAAGAAGTGGATGGCCAGGTGGATGTGGGGACCCTCTGGAATAGGATTAAAGAGGGCATAGCTAAGACAGTGGCGTGCTGTGTAAATGAAGTCAGTAAGGGAAGAAAGAGGAAGAGGCAGCTGTGGTTCTCCAAGGAGCTGGCAAAGGCAGTGAAGGAGAAAAAGGCAGCCTTCAGGAAAAACAAGGGGCACAGAGGGAAGAGGACCAAGGAGTATACCTGGCAAAGCAAAGGGAAGTAGGGTGAGATCAGCACAAGTGCTAGTAGAAAACAGACAGGGAAGGGAAGGAGGAAATTGCCTTTTTCAGGTATGTGAGAGAGAAGAGGAGGAGGAGGAGGAGGAGAAGAGGAGGGACACTGAGAATCAGAAGGGCAGGGAGAGAGGGGTACAGTGCAGAAGATCAGAAAAAGGCTGACATTTTAAATGATTACTTCACAGTGTAAGTGTGTGTATGTGTGTGTATGTGTGTGTGGACTAAAATGAAGTAAAAAGCTCCAGGGGGTGGGAGAAGTGGACACTAATCCCTTTACATATGAGAGAGCCCGGAAGGGGTTGGAAGCCCTAAAGGTGAATAAAGCAACAGGGCAGGATGGGATTCATCCAAGGATCCTAAAGGACCTGAGCGAGGTGCTACCTGTCTCTCTGGCAACATTGTTCCGTACCTCTTTAGAGACAGGGGTAGTACCAGAGTACTAGAGGAGGACCGATGTGGTTCCTCTGCACATGAGTGGCAGCAAGGAGGAGGCTAGCAACTATAGGTCAGTCAGTCTTAGCTCAGTGGTGGGGAAAGTGATGGAGACCCTACTGAAGGAAAGGCTCAGGGAGTACCTGGAGTCAAAAAGGCTGCAAGACCACTAGCAGCATGGCTTCAAAGGAGGGAGTTCATGTCAAACAAATCTCTAGATTTCTTTGACTGGCTGACTAAGGAGGTGGACCAGGGAGAATGGCAGTCGATGTAGTCTATGTGGACTTCAATGAGGTATTCAACACTGTGCCACACAGGAGGTTAGTGAAAAAATTAAGCAGTCTTGGGATAGGGGAGAAATCTGTAAGCTGCATATCAAACTGACTGAAAGGATAGAAGGCAGAGAGTGGTGGTAAATGGCAGACACTCAGGGGACATAGGAGTGACAAGCGGGGTGCTACAGGGATCAGTGCCAGGGCCAGTCCTTTTCAATGTCTTCATAAGTGACATTGCAGAGGAACAGAGAAGGATACAACAATCTGCAACAATGTGGACACTCAGGAAGGGGTGGAAAGAATGCATAGTGATCTGAGGAGGCTGGAGGAGTGGTCTAAGGGGTGGCAACTGTGTTTCAAAGCTAAAACGTGCAAGGCCATGCACCTGGAGTGGAGAAACCCAGGAACTGAGTATAGGGTGGGGGAGGTACTTACAGTCACCAAGCAAGAAAGGGACCTTGGGATCATCATATCTGATGACTTCATGGCAACTGGTCAGAGTGACAAGGCAGCTGGAAAGGCTAGTGGAATGCTAGGAAGCACAGGTAAGGGGGTTTCTAGCAGTGTTGCTATAGTACTGTTCATTAATCAGACACCACTTGAAGTACTGTGTCCAGTTCTGGAGGTTGCACCTCTGAAAGGACATAGACAGGTCAGAAGCGGCACAGAGGAGGGCCATCAAAATGGCACAGGGACTACATGAGAAGTGGTGGGAGGAAAGGCTGGAGGACCCCAACATGTACTCCCTGGAAGAGAGGAGAGCGAGAGGGGGCATGATTGAGACCTATAAGTACCTCACAAGGGTAAACAAGATGCAGGTGGGCTGTCTCTTTCAGAGAAAGGAAGGCTCCAGGACCTGGGGGCATGTAGTGAAGCTTGAGGGGGGATATTTAAAAGGGATTTGAGGAAATACTTCTTCACGGAGAGTCACTGATGATTGGAACAGCCTACTGGTAAAAATTGTGGAGGCTAAGACTGTAAGAAGCATCAAGTCAGCGTGGAACAAATTCAAGAGAAAACTAGCTAGAGGACAGGGAGGCAGAGGAATGCTGGTGACCAAGAAGGGGCAGAGGTGTCAGAAGAGGCAGGAAAAATCAGGGCAGACCAGATGGTCCAACTGGTCCTTTTCTGTTGGCAAAATCTATGGTTCTATGTTTCCTACCTGCTTCCCTCTGTTTTACTTGCTATACTTCCACATCCCTCTCCCTCTCCCTCTGTGTTTCCTTATACCTCCTGAATGCCACACTTTTTTTCCTTCACCACCTTAGCCACTTCCCTACAGAACCTTAATGGAGAACTATCCCATCATATCTTGTAAGGTTTTTTTGTTTCCATGTCAGCAGATAACATTTGTCCTTTAGAAGATGGGCAAAGACTCTCTCCTGATTGGCTGAGACACTTATTTAGGTGGGCATCTATCAGACAATAGATGCCCAGCTAAAAATAAGAGCCAGTCCAAGTGCCCCTTCGCCGAGTACCATTCTCCAGTGGTGCCCAGCCTGCTTTGTAATGGCTGAAAGCACCCCAAAAAACTTCAAATGCCTGCCATGTTTTTTCTCTCACTTAGCAAGAGCTACAAGTCTCCCCCCAACACTTCTTACTTGCTTCTTCTTAAAAAAAAAAGAAAGCACACTGATTCGGGAGAGTGAAGAAATTCTCACTGCCATGTTCTCTACTACGGCACCACTCTCCTAACCATGATCTCACACTGCAACGCTAACAAAAAGTAAATGTAAGCCGTTGCACCTATTGGCTTCATTGTGCAACACCCCCCCCCCGCTTCTTGTCTGCTTCTTTTTTAAAAAAAGAAAGAAAGAACCAGTTCCTGTACCACACTATCCAGCCACAGTCACATTTAACAAAGTAACGATCTCCACATAAGGTAAACCGATCGATCAGTTCCCACATAAATGAAGTAAAAAAATAAAAGTGAAACTGGTGACAGAGATCACGATATGCATTCTGTGCCTCATTAGAAGTTGTTCAGCTCTCGCCAACAGAACCACCTTTCACCACTCGCCCAAATTGCAGTCCGGCTCCTTCCCCCAACAGTCTGCCACTTGAAACACACCTCATAAATAATTTAAAAATAGGTTTGTTTTTTAAACTACTAGCACCAGCTGATCTCCCCGATTGCCCGATCCCACCACGTGTAACCATCCTCGTTAAGCTAACTGGTGATAGGATCGGGCAATTGGGGAGATCAGCTGGTGCTAGTAGTTTAAAAAACAAATCTATTTTTAAATTATTTATGAGGTGTGTTACAAGACGGAGCATTGGAAATGTTTAATGTGGTATCTTCAAAATGGATTGGGCATGGCAGTCACAGTACAGGAATCTGGATTTGAGTTGTGGTGCTGTGCAGTTAGGTGTGATGGGCTATGAGATCTGAAGAAGGCAGCTCTGCTATCAACAGTCTAATTGGGGGAACATTTATTTTGTGTTTTAAAAAAGTTTTTTTTCGGTCAAGCGCGAGGCTGCAGTTAAGGCTAGCGGGTGTCTTCAAGTAGCAGTGAGCACAATTTGAATGTGGAAACAGACTTTTAAAAAAAACGAGTTTAATGCTCAATTTTTCTTTCAAAACCTGATTGCCCAATCCCACCACCAGTAAGCGGGGGGGGGGGTTAAAACTGCAGTCACAGAAAGAAAGGGAAAAAAAAATTAACGCAAGTAAATTGGGGGGGTGGGGAGGTGATGGTTCAGGAGCCAAGAAGATGCTGTACAGAGCAATAGAAAAACGGCAGAACTGTAAAAGATTGCACTGCCCTCTACTGGTATAAATTGGTAAGGATACCAGCAGAGGGACTACTTTACTAACAAAGTAACTATAAATTCATTTTTAATCTTTTTTATTATTATTTATTGCTCTTAAATATAAAATTTTCTTTTTTTACATATAACCCATTTTCTAAGCGCAATAATACTCTCCAGGGTGGGCAGCATGGGCAATACCGGACCTTCCGGGGCTATAAGGCCCTCCGCCTCCTGTGTTGGCCTCATTACACCCCTGGGCAGTCCAGTATTGCCCAATACTACCCACCTTGTTGGGTATTATTGCTTACGTAGCTGTGAGAAATATACGTGTTTGCTTTAGTTTATTTTCATTGCTTATGCTAGTCCACTGTAACTATCCTGGGGTTCTCCATTTCATGGTTGTTTAAATCTCATTCTCCATGAGATCTGGATTAGCATATGAGAATATGATGTCACATTGCCCATTTCTACCATGTATCTCCACAGACATCTGTTGGTCAATCTTGGTATTACAGACATCACTTTTCTTTCACAAGCTTGGACTCATAGCAGAAGCTGGAGAACAGTGATGGTCTGACCCATAATTACACTCCTGAACTATTTGTAGCCATTCAAGCCCTATAAAATAAGCATAGAAAAGTATAATCACACTCCCACATTCTGATAGAAGCTGTGTCAGACCTGTCACTTCACCAGCAGGCAGTAAAGACAAACAAAATCTATACAAACTTGCAAATTATCTTTGTGGCCTATCTGTATCACAAAAAAAGTTTACTAGAATCCTTTCTAAAGACAGTACTGCTGTGAGCACTACCAACATAGAAGACTGCACTTTGATAAGGGAGACAGAAAACTCAACTATGTACTATACCCACAATGCCTTGCTACATGGATATACATAGATACTTAGATGCTGATGGCAGACAAGGGCCTACAGACCACCTAGTCTGCCCATGTGGGCATGTATTTAGTATCTTCAAGTATCTCTAGAACTAGGTTATATGAGTACATATTAAGTGCTTTGCTGCAGTTCTCCACTACCAAAATAAGGGACTGCACCTCTTAATAATGAACACTTAAGTCAACTTTGTAATTTACCCAGAATTCCTTGGTGCTGTATGTAAAAATGTTGACAGATCCCCTGATTGAAATCATTCTGAGAGTGTGACTGCAGACAGAAAACAGGATGACCGGCAGAAATGAACACATACAAAAATTAATATAACAGTTTTTTTTTTTTACAAAACAAATTTCAGCTTCCACATCTAAAACATGGGTGACACTGGCATACTATGTGAAACAGGCATTTGTGAAATATAACCCCATCCGCATTTCAGGGCTATGAAAAATCATACTGTTGCAACTATAAGACTGATATACAAGAAATCTGTTTATTAACTCTGTTTATCTGTAAGTAGGTAATCATATTGGGGGTAACAATTTTTATTTTCAATATTAAAAATAAGAGAAGCAGAGTGAAAGTAATTCTGGTCTTTAATAAGGAATGATTGTAAAAAATCTGCTTTACCTATTGTACACAGCAGTATGGGGATACATTTTATGAGTTACAGCACTGCATCATGGGTATGTAAATAACATATTGCCTTACATCACCTGACACAGTTGAACACTGCAGTTCAGAGCCAGTTGGTAGTTTGAGAATGGATACTCCCTGCCCAGGTTATTGTTTAGCAAAAGATGTTGCAGCAAATGTGTAAAATACTACATTTATCTTCAGTTAGCTTTGCAAACTGATTTGTAATGCAAGTTTTTTTTTTTCTTTACATTGCATTCTGTTTATGTGTTTCCAGAGAGTTTTTTTCAGGATATTTGGACTTTCAGCATACAGATACATGATATAAATAGGCTATGTGACATCATGTTCTCAAAGGCAAAGAACCTCTGTGCGCAAGCACTGAGGCAATGGTTACCCCAAAGACATCTGGCAGGGAAGACAAGTTTCAAAGAAATACAAAATCACACATGCCCCCACAATGCAAAGCATCATGAGCTGCATATGCAAATCACCACAGAATATTATGCTAGTTCAACTTTAAGCAGAAATGCATGGTGCCGAAAGGCTTTTCACACAGTTTGCAAAGGGTGCCAATGGAAGACATAGACATGTGTTTCATCCTACCAGGACTTATCAGTATGCCTCGTCTGTTTGACACCCCAGTGGAAGGAACTAGCAACCCTAAATGGTCTATCTGGGTTAAGTTGTGACGAACCCAATTAAAACAAAAAACAATCTAAAAGACAAAGAACCTCTGTGCGCAAGCACTGAGGCAATGGTTACCCCAAAGGGCATTTGGCCAGGAAGCCAAGTTTCAAAGACATACAAAATCACACATGCCCCCACAATGCAAATCATCACAGAATATTATGCTGGTTCAATTTTAAGCAGAAATGCATGGTGCCGAAAGGCCTCTCACACAGTTTGCAAAGGATGCCAACAGAAGAAATAAACACATGTTTCGTCCTACCAGGACTCATCAGTATGCCTCGTCAATTTGACACCCCAGTGGAATGAAACAGCTACCCTAAGATGGTCTATCTGGGTTAAGTTGTGGTGAACCCAATTAAAACAAAAAACAATCTAAAAGACAAAGAAACTTTGTGCGCAAGCACTGAGGCAATGGTTACCCCAAAGGGCATTTGGCCGGGAAGCCAAGTTTCAAAGAAATACAAAATCACACATGCCCCCACAATGCAAAGCATCATGAGCTGCATATGCAAATCACCACAGAATATTATGTTGGTTCAACTTTAAGCAGAAATGCATGGTGCCAAAAGGCCTCTCACACAGTTTGCAAAGGGTGCCAACAGAATACATAGACATGTGTTTCGTCCTACCTATCATGTTCTCATAGGCTAACGCAGGTCTCATAGACAATGAGATTTAAACAACCATGAAATGGTGACCCCTAGGACAGTTTCAGGGGACTAGCATGAGCAATGAAAACAAGCTAAGGCAAACACATATATCCACAACAGCTGCAGGAGAAAAGTTGTCCACTGATACTGAAACAAATAAACATTACAAGATATGAGGGGGGTAGTTCTCCTTTAACAGCTTCTTCTTTTTCCTTCTGCTTTTACTTCCTTCACCAGATGCTGGCTGCCCTAATTATGCCCTCCCTTGCTGTTCCCCACTGTGCCTCTCCCTGGTCCCCCCCTCCGGGGCAGTTTCAAAGGCAGTCTTCCATTTATTTCAAATCCAACCTCCTGAATTCCAGGACCCTTGTCCTCATGTGGTTTGCCTTTATTCCTGTCATTACACATTCATTAAACAACACTGTATGGAGATCACTGATACCTAGGGGACTGCTCACTGTGACATCTGCCATGTTGTTCCTTTTTGTAAGCACCTGGTCCAATACTACCCCATCCCTATGGGTTATTTGACTAGCTGCCTGAGAAAATCTCCTTATAGGGAGTCAAGGAAGGCTCCACTCCATGTCAAATAGACTGAAGTTACCAACTAGCAGCAGCTCCGCCTTGCTTGCCATTCTGATGATGGCTTCCCCAAGCACCTTATCCAACTCCTCTCCAGATCTTATAATAAGTATGGAGATATAATACTTCAGAGTACTGTTGCTTACTATTGGAATAAATTGCCCCTAAGATTGAAGGCTATTGAAAATGTATTTACCTTCAAATGTAAAATAAGAGAATATTTGCAATTAACATGTACCTGTTTTAAGTAATATTGGTAGTGTGAATGTGATGTAAATGTTTTGTTTTTATGTATTGTGTGTTATTTTCAAAACAAGACTTTGTTGAAAATGGGACTCATGTCCCAACAAATGTGTTTCCTGTATAAAAATAAAATTTTACAATACAAAAAAATGCTGGAAGTCTTTACACCACCCCACTACACATAGCAGCCCCAGCGCATGTCTCCAGGATGACTCATAGCACCTTCATCCCTTCCTTTTCCTCTGGGTGACCCTGTACCTCTGTGGCCTTGATTCCCACCCTCACATATTTATTTATGTACTTAAGTGTTTCACCAGGAAAGACATACTGAGCACAAATGACTTGTTTCCAGATGCGTCCTGGGGAGAAGGGAAAGGGAGTAGCTAAGGGAAACATACAGTAACATAAAATAAATACATTTACATACATGATGAGATTTATTTATTTATTTATTGAAATGTTTCACCAGGAAGGCACACTGAGCAACAAGTTGCTTGTCTCCCAGTGTGACCTGGGGGAGACACAAGAGATATAGAGAGCAAATGAATACAGATGGTAGATACAATATATAGAAGTACAACATATTGAGACAGAGTAAGTCTTGTAATAAGTGAAGTATATACAATTTTACAGATAGCTGTAGTAGTTCAGGTAATAGTGTAGCTAGTAGCATACAAGGCACGTATACCATGAACAATAATGTTTCAGGGTTTAGGGACAGAAGCACGATCATAACAGATCTAGGGAAACCAGTGGGTGGTAGGAGTGGAGGAAGAGTAGGGTTATACAAGGGACTTTGGCGGGGGAGAGAAAAAACTAAGGGCCGGATATATTAAAGACAGTGGCAAGAGGGAGAGGTATGGAAGTGGAGTAAGGAGATTAGGGAGGGTCTATAGGAAGCAGAGTGAATGGGTAGAGGGAGAGAATTCCAAAGTTTAGGAAAGTGGAAAAAGAAGGCCACTTGACTAGCAAGTGATTTGTGAGATGGGGTCTGGAGGGAGCAAAACCCTGAGTTTCAGAGGGAGTAGGGAGAAGGGGTGGAAGGAGAGAGGAGGGACTCAAGAAGCAGGGAAGGGAGGAAAACCAGAATTTGGAGGTGAAGGAGGCATAGTGGGTTAGACAGTGATCCTCCAGGGAAGGGAGGGAAAGAGCAGAGTAGAGAATACAGTGGTGGGAACGGGGAAGGCAGTTGAGAGTGAAGCAGCACAAAGAGTGGAAGAGGGATCCAGTCTGGCCAGGGTAGACCTAGGGGCAGCTCTATAGACAATGTCACCATAATCAAAGATTGGGAGAATCATCTTGGTTAAGATGTCTCAGCGGGCAGGTATGGGGATGCAACTTTTGTGCCTATAGAGGGCACCAAGTTTAGAGTGGAGCTTTTTGTATATGGCATCTATGTGCTGAGAGAAATGGAGGTGACTGTCAAGCCATACACCAAGATATTTGAATGAAAGCACGTCATCAATTGGGTTTCCATCTAGGGTGTGGAACGAAGGGAGGAATGGGATTTTAGAAAGCATCAGTATAGTGCCGAAGCAGATAGAGACTGTCTTTTTGGCATTTAGTGATAACTGATTGGACCTAAACCATTTCTGGACCAAGTTGAAATCAGGTTGGAGCTTGGATCTCAGCTCAGCTGGAGAGGATCCAGAGACAAAAAGGGCTGTGTCATCTGCATACATGTGGATGGACTCAGATGAGCAGGCAGATGGGATGCCATTTAAAAAGATAGAGAACAGGAGTGGTCCAAGTAGGGATACTTGGGGGGATGCCAGTGGTTATGGGAAGGGGAGGGAATAAGGTGTCTTCAAGTTTCACAGATTTAGAGATTTGAAAGTAACAAGAAGTACAATAAATACCAATTGGGTTTTAGGGCACAACATAGTACTACTACTGCACTTGTTAAGGTTGTGTCGGACATCCAGGTGGCCATGGATAAGGGCCTCCTGGTTGGGGCCATATTTATAGATTTGTTAAAGGTTTTTGACACTTTAGACCATCTGGTGTTGATTGAAAGCTTAAGATCTGTTGGCCTCAGTCAGGGGCACCTGGATTGGTTCCATGGCTACCTGGATGGGAGACAACAGAGGGATAAACTGGGCAATAATTTTGTATCCAGCTACTTGAATATTAAATCTGGTGTATGACAGGGGTCAGTGCTAGGATCAGTTTTATTTAATATATATACAAATGGTGTCGGACACCTGATGAATGATGTCTGATACCATTTGTATGCTGATGATACAATATTGTATCTTGAAGGAAAATCTGTGGGGTACATAAAGGAAAAATTACAAAAACAATTTAATATATCGCAAACATATTTTTTGGAACATGGGTTGGTCTTAAACCCTCTAAAGTCACAGGTAATGTTATTTTCAAATAAAAAAGTATCTCTGGATTTAGATATAAAAACATTGGATGGGTGTAGCCTGGCCCTTGTGGATTGTTACAAATATCTGGGAGTCTGGATGGACCCCCATTGTAACTGGGACTTCCATATTGACAACTTGATACAAAAAGTGAACAAGAAGTTGGGGGTATTGCATAAACATAGAGATTGTCTTTCATTTGATGCCAGGTTAAAAACTGTAAATTTGTTAATTCCTCATATTGATTATGGTGATGTGTATAATGGGGCTGCTAGAGGCATCTTGGGAAGGCTCGATGTTATTTACAATAGATATGCATGCTTTGTCTTGGATGTACCCTGGAATATATATCATTGCACTCTTTATAAGGCCTTAAACTGGATATCCCTGATGGAACAGTGAAATATGCATGTGCAGTGTTTGACTCATCGCTGCTATTTTAAAAAAGCGCCAGGATATCTAGTAAGAGTTTTTGGAGGAGTGGAATGTTAAGGAGGGATTGCGTTCTGCAGGGGAAATAAATTTTAGGGTACCATTTATGAGAACAACAAGGGGCCAACATTGCTATGTATATGAGGGCACAAAATTGTGGAACTCATAGCCAGGGCACTTGAGGTCATGTACTAACAAAACATCTTGGAATGTATTAAGATTTTGGCTTGAAAGGGTTGCACTGTCTCCAAAAAGCTGTTGTACTTGAGAGATTTGCATATATTGTAAATTGTTGTTTTTGTTTATGTATGAATTCAGTTGTACATATGTTATAGCATTTTTAAGAATGAAACTGATATTTTTGTACAGTAGGACCCATTGTAAATCAGCTGCTGCTACATTGGGTTATCCTGTTTCTGCTATCAGAAATAAACTTTTTACTACTACTACTACTAGAGCATGAGCCAAGTGTATTTATCTATGTGTCTGGGTCTGAAAGGTTTGATGACTGTTGCTCATGTAAAAAAGTTTGTAGAATTCAGAATTACAACTCTTATTCACCCATAGTTGTACGTTTTCTTGGAAAATGCACTTTCTTAAGAGTAACTAAAAGTTTTACATTCATGTAATAGACACGGTTTACTTAGTTATTTATTTAATTTATCTAATTTAATAGACTCAGTTTACTTAGTTATTAATGTAATTTATTTAATGTTTCAGATATGGCTAGCAAGGCTTCTCACAAACTGCAGAGTTGATGCATCCTACACACTGATCCAGGAGTTAGCACAGACCATGGAGACCCGCTACCATTTGATGATGCTCATTGGGAGAAAGTAGTTGATGCAAAGGAAAGATGTTCTAGTCAAACACTGTCAAAGTACAACATGGTGTGTCTTGAATTGCCTGAACGTTACTCCAGCAGCCATGGGTAACATTATATCTGCTACAAGAACTTCACTGCATATAAGAGTTCTGGTAAACTTACAGCTGATGAAATTTAAAAAAAAGACATCATAAAGAGTTATCCAGCAAAACTGCTTCACAACCAAATTCACAGTGTTCTATCTGAATCTGCAGCATCTACATCAGGCATATTCCCAAATGAATGTATATTTTGCAAATCATACAAGAAAAAGAAACCTAAGGGGTCAAAGGAGACTTCTGAATATCCTACAACATGTGTAACTTATGGGGCAGCAGACAGCATAAAAAACAAAGCAAAAAAAATGGACGATTAACAAATGGATATGATGGTAGGCAGTATTGATCTCATAGCAAAAGAAGTGAAGTACCGCAACAACTGTAAGAACAAGTATGTAAAAAAGGCAGAACGAATAAAGGGCACAGGTACAAAATGTGAATACAGTCAGTTGATGAACAGTCACAAGGTTGCCATTTCCCCTGGTCTTTCCAGACTTGTTAAGTATGTGCAGAACATAATTGTTAATGGAATGCAAGAAGAATCATTGCAATCTCTACATAAAAGGAACATGGACATTCTTTTGGAGTGTAGTGGATGTGAAACAAATTATGACCCACAGAGCTTGCAGTCAAGACTGGTGGATCACTTCAAAGATGGTATCAAATTTGATATCAAAAGTAGAAAAGCAGGTGCAAGCATCAGGTCTGCTAAGAAACAGGCTAACTGGAGGGATGCACAAGCAGCACAAGCAGATAAACACATAAGAGAACAGTTGTTGGAGCTCCTAAAGGTACAGCCTCATAATGAAACCAAAGTTAAAGTTAAATACTTAATAGAAGAAAATGTAAACCTGTTAACCATTCTTTAGACATTCCTACGTACTGTACTCACGGGTTCATCAGAAGCGGGCAGTGAACGACAGGAGAGGGTAGTTCCATCTATTGCAGATGACATAGTGTTTGCAGTGTCAAGGGAGATCCAAAGGATCTAAACAAGCTGTTGAACACAATAAACTCCTCCATGAATCCATTCCGGGATGCGTTCGAGGGCAGCAATTTGTATTCAATAGGTAGAGGAAAAGCAGTATCACAAGAGGTAGCAAACGAAGTGTTACAGGTTACTGAGACAGGTACTCAGATGTATCATGTGTTTAGAGACGAATGCATTACCAAAGGCAGTAGGTTCGAGGAACCCATCAAAAGATACAAGTTGAAGAACTTTGCACATGATGCAATGAAGGTGAAGATTAAGAACAAGGATAAGAAAATCGTCCAGTTGAAAGGAACTCGAGACCTCTTTGAACGCTTGCTATATCTATCTGCGACTTCAACAGTTGAACTTATGATAGTGTTTGCCTACCCACTAACCCTGGTACCACTCTCCTTAGAAAACATTGATGGATCAATGAACACAACAATGAAGTCAACACTGCTGAAGAATCTTGAGACCAGAGTCCAAAGTAGCCACCCCAATGCTGTAAATGTCATTGTGGTTGATGCCATGTTCTTGATCACAATTCCTACAAACTTGCCACCAACATTCCATGGTGTGGCAAAAATCATCCTGTCTCTTGTTTGCTGTACTTCCGCAAATGATGTCCACCTTGTCAATGACTGTTACAAGTCACCATCAATCAAAGGTCTTGAACAAGAGAAGAGAGGAAAGCATAGCATCACTCCACTCTCCTATCTCATAATTGGTTCTGACCAAAGCCGACCAAGAGACTTTGCTAGATAGAAACACAGAAACATAGAATTTGATGGCAGATAAGGACCGCTTGGCCCACCCTGTCTGCCCATTTCCCTACCTGATGGATAAGCTGCAGATTCTAGTTAATCAGCAGTTTACTTCCTCCTACCCCCAACTAGAATTGCCTTATGTCTGCCCCATGCATTCTTGAATTCTCCCACTGTTCCTGACTCCACAACCTCCTCAGGAAGGCTGTTCCATGTATTTACAACCCTCTCTAAAAAGCAAACACACAGAAGCAGAAACAAGAATTATGCAACACATACACTACATTTGCAGTCAAAATGAGGGTGAAGATGTGCAGTGGTCAGAGCAGATGATACTGATATTCTGGTAATTCTGCTGTATCATGCAAGTCTAAATGATAATCTCAAACTGCACATGGATGTTGGCCATTCAGGTAATAACAAAAGAAGATTTACAGATGTATCCTGCTTGTTAGCAGAGTTAGGCAGACCTGTGTGTGCAGCTCTACCAGGTCTCCATGCACTGACAGGGTGCGACTATTCACCAGCATTCAAAAGCAAGCAGAAGGTGTGACCGCTAACAATTATGGAAAAGAATACAGAGTACACACAGACATTTGGAAAACTGGGATGTCCACACTTGTCTAAAGAAACTGAGGATGCAATTGAGAGCTTTGTGTGTACCTTGTATGGACAGACAGTAAAGAGTGTCAACACAGCCTGCAAAATGTCTGCAGGACTCTGCCCATGCAGTCATAAAAATTACTTGTCCCCTTTCATTACTGCCTGGACTATTCTCTCTTCAGTTTGTACCTTCGCTCTCCTTACTGCTTTCCCTGCTTCCCTCTGTTTCCCCTGATACACTTTCCTGTCTTCCTCCCTCTGCATCTCCTTACACCTTCTGAATGCTACCCTTTTAACCTTTACTTTTTCAGCCACCTCTTTCAGGAACCATAGTGATCCTTTTTTCCTGTTTACCCAAACAATTGCCCACTCACCATCTTATTTTAAGAGACACCACAGGATTATTTCAATCTTTATGTTACTCAAACTTAATTCATTCAAAAATAAGTAGATGAAAACAGCAATCAGCATGCACATTAACATTCTATGAGGGACTCATTCCACTGCCTGACACGTGTCGGATCCTAAGATCCTTAGTCAAAGAAAAATCTACAGCTGGTCAATGTGCTTTCTCTTATCACTTTCCTAAACTTTTTTTCTTGTTTATTTGCTCTGCCACTTTGGCTTTCTCCTTAAAGAGCACCTTTCCCCAGTCTTTTTGACTTTCATGCACAAATTACCCCTTCTTGCATTGATTCTGGAATTGTATTTCATTACTGTCCTCTGCAGTTAGTTTTTATATTCTAAGCTGCTAAAAACTGTAGGGTACACCACAGCTTCTATAGCAAGCTGTTGCTGTGGACCCAGGGCTGTACTGCTGACATCACTATAAACTATATGGCAGAGAAGTGACTCACACTGCAGTACAGAGATGTTGCAGCAGTTTTGCAAGGGAAAACTACATCACTATGTGTACATATTGTGGTCCCTCTTCACCAAGACACCCTGTTAGCAATACAT
Organism: Neoceratodus forsteri; assembly: GCA_016271365.2. Taxonomy (NCBI): domain Eukaryota; kingdom Metazoa; phylum Chordata; order Ceratodontiformes; family Ceratodontidae; genus Neoceratodus; species Neoceratodus forsteri. The sequence goes on from CM057452.1 coordinate 391,590,406, forward strand.
TATGCCAAAATCTAAATGCCTTGTCAGCATACCTCTCAACTGTCCCAGATTTTCAAGGCTATCCCTGATTTTGCCTCAAAAAGTTCTCCTGTCCTTCCTAAATTTGGCATTTCTGTCATTGAAGAGTAGGGATTTGAATCACAAAATAATACCAGCCATTGGTGTTACAGTGTAGTTCTCATTAAGAAAATTCTATTCATACTAAGAAGCATGTTGTACACAGCTTCTGGAACTAATATTACTATTTTTTCAGATGTGTCCCTGATTTTGGTCATTTGTCCTTGATCATTTTAAGCCTCGTCCCTGATTTGTGATGGGGGAGGTTGAGATGTATGCTTGTCAGTATTTTTATTTTTTTTTTGTAAAATTGACTTACTTCTGCCTCTGTAACAAAGCATGGGGAGTGAGAGAAGATCGAGTTGCTGTCAGCACCTTTCCCAGTCCTTTTGACTTTCGTGCTGCTATTACCCCTTCTTGCATTGATTCTGGAATTGTATTTTATTACTGTCCTCTGTAGTTAGTTTTTGCATTCTGAGCTGCTAAAAGCTGCAGGGTGTACCAGAGCTTGTATAGCAAGCTTCGTGTTGCTGTGGACCCAGGGTTTTACTGCTGACATCACTATATGGCAGAGGAGTGACTCACACTGCAATACCAAAAATGGGACCTAAATTAGAAAGTATCAAAAAGTATGGCCACCACGCTGGGCAAGTCGTCAGTCGCTAGCTTTATTTTGAAATAAGTTATTTTTATTTTTGTTCTGTGTAGCTTATTTACTGTTTATTTTGAAATCGTTTTTGCATGAAATCATTTGCCATTTGTGATCTTGCTCACTGCGTTTACTCTGTGTGCCTCGGGGGACAGTCTCCTGCTTGCCTGCATCCTTGTTTTGCCTCTCAGAGTTGGGGAGCAATACGGCACTAAATCTGCATTAGTCGGGCGTACTACACGTCCGAGTGTAGTCACTGGTGCTGGCTCCTTACCGTTGCGTAGCCTAGAAGAAAGCCGGCTGGTGTTGTTCCATCGCCGTTCCTTGGCAATTGGGCTGAGCTGGTTTTTCCCCCCTCTCCCCCTTGAGAATTCTTGTGGAGTTGGACTGCTGTTCATTGGGGAGACTGCTGGCTGAATGCTACAAATAGTCATCACCTCGAGGAACTGATAACGACTTGCTGGTGGATGTGGCTATTTTTTGGACTTTGGGTTCATCTGGATTTATCTCCTGGATTATTTCTGGATTACCTATTGTGGGGAGTTAGTTTTATGAGTTTTTGAATGTCGGTCCGTGCTCATGTTCAAATCTGCAGACATTTGGAATAAAGCTCATACTTGGTACTGGAGTGCAGGCCTTGATCCCGGGGGTGGGCTGGCTGTGGTGTGCGGCTTTGCAGGGGACCTGGATTTATTCTGCCAAGTAGTTGGCAGTGTAGCCCAGTGACCCTTAGGATCCCTCCCTGGAGACTGCTGGAGAGTGTGCCCAGGGGAGGACTGTTAGCAGGGGCTGCGGATCTATACCCGTCTGCCCAGAAGAGAGCTTGATGGATTCTGGAGCTAATTACACAGATCTGAAAGAACTATATATGAACTTTATGTGTCCTGGATCTGTGAGCAGGAAAGACAGTACTGTTGTTTAAATTTGTCTCATCATCCTCTGGCTTTTGCTGGGTGCTTTCTTTGTGGAAATTTACTGCCCCACAGGGGGCTGGGTGTTGCTACCCAGCTGGGGAGTTGGCTGGGGTATTTTGCTCCCTTAGACCCTTGGAAACGGCTGCAACTGTGGCCTTTCTCAGGATCTTTTGGTGTTGGGTTGTTTTTCTCCTGAGAGCTCCCGGCAGTAAGTACAAGGGTGGTCACGAAGGAGTTTTTTCCAGTAATTGGCAACACTGTATCCCAATTTAGCCTTTGGACTTTTGGTGATTCCTGGTTTTGGCTATTTTTAAATTCCGGGCCTGGACTATAAAAGACTGCTGACTTCCTCCTTTTTTGTGGATTATTTCGATTTCCTTCCTGGATGATGGGGTGGTGAGAGGACCCTGCGTCCATGTACTTTATTTATTTATCTTTTCTGTTGAAAGTTATAGTTCCTTTCCTGGTCAGTGAAGAGGATTGTAATTTTCCCTCACACCGTTTGTGAGAGATCTGGAGGGGGACTTTTATAGTTTCCTTCCTCACTTACTTGGACTGGAATAATTTAGTTTTGTTTTTTATTCATTGTTATATTATTATAATTTGGTTTAACTTGGCAGTGAGAGTGCCTTTCTATCCTCTTTCCCCAGTGGTGAGAGGACTGGGGGGGATAAATTATTCATTGTTTTTGTGTTAGGTTGGGGGGGTGAGAGTCCCTTAGCTCTGTTAGTAGTTCATTTGTATTGTGGATTATTTTGTATTAAGGGGGGTTTGTCAGGGTCTCTAATTTCAGGCTCTGAATTGTCGTTAGCTAACCTGGGATTTGGGTGGAGTTTTTAAACTGTTTTGTTTTTTAGAGGGGTATTATTAGTTTGTTGGTTTTGTTTATTGTATTTCCATTCTGCAGTTTAGCTTACAGCATGTGCTGGCCTTCAGCCCCCACAGTTGTGTGCTACTCATCCTCCTCTCTTTGTGCCTTTCACCCTTTTTATTCTCCCCCACTTCAGTATGAGATCTACCAGCAGTGTAAAGCACTGGGTATTGTACGTAGGAGGTGTATAAGGGCGTGGGGTTGCGAACAGGGGAGGATGATCGAGGGGGGTCATCGTATTGGGGTGGTTGGTACCAGAAGGTGCCCTGGGGTGAAATGGAATCCTGATCGTGGTTTTCCATGTTTGGTGCCCATACCCAAGGGCACCACCGATTATGGTGGGCAGATGGCCTGTGATGTCCGCAAAGTTTGTCCAACTCGGGCGGTGTTGGGCAATGCCAGGTCCATTAAAAACAAGACTGCAATTATCACTGATCTTGTTGGTATGGTGGACCTGGCTTGCATTGCCGAGACCTGGTTGGATGATAATTCTGGCCCCATTCTGGAGGCTATGATTCCAGCCAGGTACTCGGCGTTACACCGCCCAAGATTGGATCGTGGGGGGAGGGGTTGAGGTCTGTTTCAAGACCGAACTCGCCTCATGGAGGTACTAGTCGGGGGTTGAGTCCTTTGAGTGTATAGTTGTAGCAGGTGTAGGCTTTGAATCGCCCTCATTTACTGTCCACCAGTGATAAGCGATTCCTTCAGGAAGTAGCAGACTTCCGTCTTGATATAGCATTTGAGTCACCCAGATTGATGGTTCTGGGTGACTTCAATGCCTGGGTCGACGATGAACTCTCGCAATTTGGTCAACACTTCCTCCAGTTAATGACAACGCTGGGCCTTACACAGGTGGTTTCCTCTGCTACACATAAATGTGGACACTCTTTGGACCTAATCTTCCTTTTAGGGGTCGAGGCATCCGATGTGGGGGTGGAACCCGTCGGGTGGTTAGATCATTACACTGTGGGGTTTAGTTTTTGCTCCCCTTCTAGGAGGCCTGCCCCTATGGAGTTGGTCAGGTACCGCCCTTTGCGGGATATAGATCCCCAAGGTCTCGCAGCAGTGCTTGACCTCTCATCCCCCGTGTTGGCAAGCACTGATTCAGAGACCCTCATGTCGACCTATAACACAGCCGTTGTGGGGGCTCTGGATTCCATTGCTCCAGTTCGTGTTCGCACCCTTTCCCTTCACCCCAAGTCCCCTTGGTTTGATGGGACATGGAGGGAGATGCAGAGACAGGGGCGAAGGTTACAGCATTGCTGGCAAAAGTCCACCCTTGATGCTGACCACCTTAGATTGATGGATCATTACTCGGTCTATCAATCTGCAAGCACCCATAAGAAGGCAGAGTTCCTGTCCAGGGAGATTGCGGTTGCTCGGAATCGACCAGCTCAACTGTTTCGAACTGTGGACAGACTGTGCTATCCAGCCTGTCTACAAGTTCAGAAAGTCTTTTTGCAATCGGACTGTGATGAGCTTGCTCGGTTCTTCATAAATAAGGTGCCCGACATCAGGGCCGAACTGCTGCCATCACACTCCACGGGGGCTGCCGTGAACCAGTATGAGATCACGGTGCCTCGGTTTTCCTGGAGTTCCTCTGGTCAGCTGGAGTTCATTGATGTCATGAGGATCGTCCAGTCTATGCGCCCTATGTGCTGTAGTTTGGACCCTGGACCAACCTCCCTAATTCTGGGTTGTATTGACATCATTGGTCCAGTCCTTATGCAGATAGTCAGGTGCTCCCTGGAATCTGGTGAGTTTCCCAGCTCCCTGAAAGAGGCAGTGGTGACACCACTCTTGAAGAAAGCTACCATGGACCCTGACTATCTCGCAAACTACAGACTCATCTCTAACCTTCCCTTTGTTGGGAAGGTGATTGAGAAAGTAGTGGCTGCACAACTGGAAGACCATTTGACCATCCATGACATCTATGAACCCCTCCAGTGCGGTTTTCGTAAAAGACATAGTACCGAGACAGCACTGGTTCGGGTGCTCAATGATCTCCTGATGGCCAGAGATCGGAAGAGTCGGTCCATTTTGGTTTTCCTCGACCTTTCTTCAGCTTTTGACACCGTAGATCACATAGTGTTGACAGAACGCCTGAGGCTGTTCGGTGGTATATCTGGAACCGTCTTAAGATGGTTCACATCATTCCTCACTGGGAGATCACAAAGAGTTGTGTCCGGGGTTTTCTCCTCGGATTCAATGGCTTTGTTGTGTGGGGTGCCTCAGGGTTCAGTATTGTCACCCATGTTATTTGCGGTGTATATGCTACCCATCGGAGACATTGTAAGGAGGTATGGGCTGAGGTTTCACTGTTACGCAGATGATACCCAGCTCTACCTTTCTTTTGGCCCCGACCAGGAAGGAGCTCTCTCGGTCTTTAATAGCTGTCTAAAAGAAATCCAGGAATGGAAGAATTCTAGCTGGCTGAGGTTGAACTCTGATAAGACTGAGGTACTGGTTGTGGACCCGGGTCGACAGATAGGGGGGTTGTGTGATGGTGCGTCTTCCGGAATTTTTCTTGGAGGCGTTTCCCTCCCGACCTCTGAACAGGTGCGGAACCTGTGGGTAGTTCTTGACGACGGGCTGACACTGCACTTGCAGGTGTCAGCAGTCATCAAGGCTTCCTTTTATCATCTTAGGAACAACACCAGGATTTGGCATCTTGTTCCGTCTGCCGATCTGCCAATGTTAGTCCATGCCTTCGTGTCCTCGTGCCTGGATTATTGCAACTCCCTTTACCTAGGGCTTTCTGGGGTTGAAATCCGCAGCCTGCAGTTAGTGCAAAACACTGCAGCCCGGCTTTTGACAGGTTCTGGTAGGTCCTGTCACATTACTCCGATGCTGTGCGAACTGCACTGGCTGCCAATTCAGTGGCGGATCACCTTTAAAGTCAGATTGCTGACTTTCAAAGCCCTACACGATCTGGGACCAGTCTATCTGAAAGAACTTCTGGTTCCCTATCGCCCTAATCAATCACTGCACTCAGCTGATGAGGGGTTGCTAGAGGTTCCAAGGGTGAATCTGAAATCTTCGGGTGCTCAGGCTTTTGTGTATGTGGCCCCTACCCTTTGGAATTCTCTACCCCGTCGGTTGCGGGAGCGCACTTCTGTGGAGGCCTTTAAGAGAGGTTTGAAGACTTTTTTATGGAAAACTGCATTTTTAGAATACTGATTGTAAAAATTGTTTTGACAAAGTTGTATTTTTTAATGATTTGTATTGTTTTAATCTGTATTTATGTACGGTGCCTTGGCAATTGAAAGGCGCCCTATAAATAAAATTATTATTATTATTACAGTGAAGTTGCAGCAGTTCTGCAAGGGAAAATTACATTACTAGGTTTATTTTTTTATTTTAGTCTTCGGTAACCGGGTAAGGCCCACTAGGCACAAGTGCCTGTTCAAGGGAGACCTGGGAGCACTGGGCAGTTAAGTGACTTGCTCAGAGTCACACAGTATGCAAGTGGAGGTTGTGAGAATCAAACTCAGGTCTGGTCTGCAGGATGTATCAAGCTCGTTCACACCTCGTTCCTCTAACCTCTAGGCTATACTGCCAGCCCACATACAGTGGTCCCTCTTCACCAAGACACCCTGTTAGCAATGCATTATATGCCAAAATCCAAATGCCTTGTCAGTATGTTTTTATTTTGTAAAACTGACTTACTTCTGTCTCTGTAACAAAGCATGGGAAGTGAGAGAAGATCGAGTTGCTGTCAACCGAGACAGCTGACAGTTTATGCAACAGTGTGATTAGTGTCTATACCTTGATCATTTGAAATAAGTAATGCCTCCTTACCCATGCCATGCTGGTGCCTTCCCTGTCTTTCTGTAGTAAAGTGTCTGGCAGTCACCCCGATCAAAAATCCCTTACAGCTCCTCCATCCTGCACCTCCCCGACATCAGCATGTCACTGTGGAATGCCAAACACTAATTTTATGTACCATATAATACAAACAATGTGCTTACATCTGCTAAATGTGTTATAAACACTGTAGAGGTGCTTTTAGAAACTGAGGGCTATTTCTAGAGAAATTCTTATTTAAAAAGTGAAACCGGGATTCCGCGCATGCGCAGACTGGTGGTATTATATGGTATCAAAATTAGTCTTTGGCATTCCATGGTACCGTGCTGATGTCGAGGAGGTGCAGGACACAGGAGCAATAAAGGATTTTTGATCAGAGTGACTGCCAGGCACTTTATACCACAGAAATACATGGAAGATACCATAACCAGTGGGCCGTACCCAGTTACCAAAGTATAAAAAAAAGGACCTCACATTACAAGAATGAGTGCAAGCTGTACCTCCCCCAACACAAAGATGTTGCAGACACAACACAGGTGAAATATGGTATGTGCATTTAGCGCTAATGACCAATCCGACTGCCACATTCTGCCCCAGCTGAAGGTAATGCACCGACTCTCTAGACAGCCCCAGGTACAGGATGTTACAGTACCTGAGTCTCAACATAAAGGTATATATGATGGTCACTAGATCCTCACATGCAAGACAGGGTTTAATTTGGGTGATATTCTGTAACTGGAAGAGCCCACTGAAGACTACTGCTGACACATGATGTTTCCACAATGACCAACAAATTTATCCTGTCCATGGGAGACAGGATGGTACCATTCAAAATAGCAGAATTGACATACCACCTGCTCCTGCCAACCTGAAATGTCCCAGGTCCACCAGTAACATTCTGTTTTGCCTGGATTAAGACTCAGTAAATTGGAGCCCATCCAATCAGAAATTTATTGTAGGCATTGGTTCAGTACATAGACCACCTCACACCTGACATAGTAAATGTCAAGTTCATTTGAGTATCATCTGCATAGCAATGAAAACTCACACTGCACAGTCTAACTATACATCACAAAGACAACAAGTACAGTATACTAAAATAGCAAATAATATGAGGAAACAGAATTGAGCCCTGGAGTACCCAACAGTAGACAGCAGCTGTACTGGATGAGAACGATTCCCAATGACCTACTGTGATCTACTGGACAGGAATGACTCAAACCATTTCAAGGTTGTTCTGGTGATCCCCTGCATTCCAATGGGTGACCCATCAAAACCCTATGTTCCCCAGTATGAAATGCTAATAACAGATTGAGGTAAATGATAATTGAGCACTCCCCTCTATCCCTCACCAGGAGACAGTCATTAAATACCTTGACAAGTGCACTTTATGTGTTGTGCTGCAGCCTGGACCCAAACAGGAACAGGTCATAAATGTCAAACTTCTTGAGGTGGTCCTCAAGTTGCATTGCCACTATCTTCTCAATAATCTTCACTAAAACAGGAATATGTGAGACCTGCCTGTATTTTGACAGCACAACTGGGTACAAGTTTGGTTTCTTTTGGAGGGGGTTCACCCTTCCCAAAAATAGGAATATTTGAGACTCGACTGTATTTCACAAGCACAACTGGGTACAAGTTTAGTTTCTTTTGGAGGAAGTTCACCCTTCCCTAAAATAGGAATATTTGAGACCTGCCTGCATTTCACCAGCATAAATGTCCAAGTATAGTTGCTTTTGGAGGGGGTTCGCCCTTCTCTAAAATAGCAATATTATTGGTTTCTTTTGAAGAGGTTCACCCTTCGTTAGAATAGGAATATTTGAGACCTGCCTGTATTTTACCAGCACAACTGGGTGCAAGTTTGGTTTAATGGTTTCTTTTGGAAGGGGTTCACACTTCCCTAAAATAAGAATATTTGAGACCTGCCTGTATTTCACCAGCACAACTGGGTCCAAGTTTGAATTCTTTTGGAGGGTGTTCACCTCTGCCCACTTAACAGATATAGGAAAACACCTTTCCATCAGAGAGCACCAAACAATGCTGGTGAATACCCAACCAAAGGACTCCTGGCAGTCCACTAACAGCCGAGCAGGCCCTGGTTCAAAATCATAGAAAGTCGGACATGGTATAGAGATCACTCCAAGCACCTCTTCCATACAACTGGGTGAAAATAACTACATTGCATCATAAGGCCTCTGTTCTTCACACCCATGAACACAACACAGGATAGGACACACTTCCAGGTCTCTCTGTCCCTGCCACCAGCCCCAGAAAGCCATTCCTCTGACACAGTACTACACAGACAGACAGCGCTGAGAACACAGAAGCTGAGCAGGCAAAAGCTTAACTGCAAAAATAATACATTTATTGAGAACATAACACGGTAACTTCCACTACTCAAGCACTTCATCTTGCACTGAGGCTTCATCAGGAAGTGAAGTCAGAGATACAATGATTGGCTTTTAAGAGACAATGTGCTGTAAAATAAAGTCCAAAAGTAATAGGATGCATTTCCAGGTCTCTCTATCCCTGCTGCCAGCTGAAAAATCAATGCTTCTGACATACTACTACACAGATGGGCAGTGAAGCTAAGCAGGCAAAGATTTAGCTGCAAAAATAATACATCCTGTTCCCAAGGTGGAAAAGAGGGACAAAGTCGGCAGTCAGGCCAATTTCTTGCTGGTGCCAAAAGTCACAAAGTTTTATTTGTGTTGCTCCAGAGTTGGTTTTATTGGAATCAGCACAGGACATTGTGGAAGTAATGCTGGAGCAGACCTTCCACAGTTGTGGTAGAGGGACCGGAGATGCAGATGACTGCGTCATCCACATACATTTGTATATGCGAGCTGGCACAAACTGAGGGAAAGTCATTAAGTAAGATGGAGAACAGGATGGGCTAGTGAGACGAGTGGAGGTTTACACTCTCTGGTGAAAGGCAGGGTGCAGGCCCAAGGTTGCTGGCCCCTAAACTTGACAAGATGCCTCAAAGGTTGGTCTGCACTCCAATGGTCATATTTCCCAGCTTAGGAAAGTAAATGGAAAAGATTCCAAGATAATGTTGTCAACAAAAGTGAAAATGTATTGCTTAAATCAACTTGACAACTAAAGACTGCAAGTGAAACCAACAAATAATCCCAACACCACAATCCAGTCTTCAGTTGTCAAGTTGATCTGAGCAATACATTTCGACTTTTTTGACAACGTTACCTTGGAATCTTGTCCATCTACTTCCCTGAAGTGGGAAACATGACAGTGAGAGTGCAGACCAACCTTTAAGGCTTCTAGAACAGGATGCAGCCCAGGATGAAGCCCTGTAAGACTCCTGCCTGGATGGGAAGTGGAGGTGACAAGGTACTACAAACCTGTATTGACTGCAGATGGACAGAAATGTAAGAGAGGAACCAGATGACAGTAGGAGCTGAGAGGGGAGCAGAACTCGGCTTATCCAGGAGGAGTGGGTGGGACACCAAGTCAAAGGCCTTGATCAGACTGATGAAAATGGCAGCTGTTATATGCCCCTGATTCATCCCTGAGAAGACAGAGCCAGTTACAGGCAAAAGGGAGGAGATGATGAAGTGATGCTTCCAGAAGCCAGACTGGAAAAGGGAAAGGAAATCAGTGGAGGATAGGAAATTGGAGAGTCTGGTGTAGACAAGCTTCTTTTGCAGCTTAACAAGGGAAGGGAGGAAGAAGATTGGCTGGAAGTTACATGAGGAGAAAGGACCACCCTTTGTGGAGCAGTATAAAAATAATTTTGCTTTGGTTACCTTTTGGGGGATATTGGGAAATAGGGTGGATTGGGGGGTGGGGAGGGGGGGAAGGTCGGGGAAGGGCACAGTCCGGAACCAACAGAGTGTGTGTTTGGCTTCTAGTTTTCCTTACCATTTGGTATTACCTCTATTTACTGGATAAGACGGATGGCCAATGATCTTTGTTTTTCGACTTGGAATGTCAAGGGGGTCCGTAAGAAAACAAAACAATACAAGATTCTGAAACATCTGGACATTTTGCACACCAATATTGCTTTTATTCAAGAATCCCATTTGTTAGGCTCGGAAGCCATTCAGATGAGACGTTTGCAGATAGGGCAGGTTTTCTCTGCTCAGGGTACTTCTCAGAGTTGCGGGGTCTTAATTCTTATCAACAGGAATATCCCATTTAAGATTTTGCAGGAAATTAAAGACCCACATGGCAGGTATATACCGGTAAAGGGTACTATGTGCTCCATGGAATTTGTGTTGGGTAGCATTTATGGTCCTAATAGGGACGACCCTGTTTTCTTCATGTGACTACTCAATAATATCATCTCTTTATTGCCCTCCATTATAATCCTAGGGGGAGACTGGAATTTAGTGATGGATCCAGGTAAAGACCGCTCTGGTTCTGTCTCAGCTATACCTTCCCCAGCACAGCGGGCATTACACGACCTAATGGATAGACTGGGCTTGTGCGATATATGGAGGGTTTTACACCCTGAGAATAGGGAATACACTTTTATATCCCCTGTTCACATGTCGGCATCCCGTACTGATTACTTTTTATTACCCCAGGCACTACTGCTGGGTGTAACAGCCTCAGGCATTCACCCTGGTCCCCCTTCTGACCATTCCCTGGTGTTATGTAAATTGGTTCTAACTTCCCTTCCCAAGCGTCAATCTAGATGGAAATTGAACGACCAATTGCTTAAGAACTCCAAAAGTAGGGATTGTATTAAAGAACACATCACACAATTTTTTGAGTTGAATTGTACCCAAGGGATTAGGCCTGACTTATTATGGTGTGCCTTTAAGGCATATCTTCGGGGTATCTTAATTGGGATGGCCTCTGCATGGAAGAGGAGGCAGGAGGAAAAGCAGAGGGCACTGCTTGCCCAAATCAGATCACTGGAAACCAATCCACAATTGATTTATTCGGATGAGGCTAAACAAAACCTTGCTAAACTGAGGGATTCCTATATAAGAGAGAACTCAGCCCAGCAGCGGAGACTGAATTCGGGGATTGCCAGCCTTTAAGAGGTAAAGTGTCCTGCACTACAGCCTGACTGTTGGAGAAGATTACTCGCCTGGAGTCTTTCTTTCTGTCCCCACACAGTGACTGATTGTATCTCCATCTGAATTCTGGACTGCTCTGCATGGGGATTTGGGGGCTATCTCTGTGTTACTTTAAGGGCTGGTATTAGAGCATCTAGCACTAGTATCCTGTGATTTCTTAGCTGTTTAAATGCTGTTTTAGAGTGCTTACCTTGGTAGAATTGCATAGAATGTGTAGCGTGGGTGTCCGCCATCTTGAGCATGCGAAGTAGCCTCCTGTATCGGGATACAGTTCCAATAGTTGGCGCATGCAGTAGGGTCCTGTCCTAGCCCGGCTGCATACAAATGGGATTCCTTTGTTTGCCCTCCCTATATAGGCCCTGAAGCCCACTCCCTTCAGAACTCAGCCCAGCAGCGGAGACTGAATTCCGGGATTGCCAGAGCCTTTAAGAGGTAAAGTGTCCTGCACTACAGCCTAACTGTTGTGAGGCACTTCCCGCTCGCCCCAACCACCCCCCCCCACCCAGGGTCAGCTGCTGGCAGGTCACGTGGTCTACCCTCCTTTTTACTAAGTGTCCACTTTCCCATTTGCAGGTTATACATACCAACCACTAGGGGTCACTGCACTTTCCATTCTAGCTGCTCTCTCAACTCTATACCCCTCCTAGCTACCATTTCACAGCTGTCCCACTAGAGGTCACTGCAGTTCCCTTTGATTCCTTCTACCACCTACTTTCTGCACTCCTCCTTCAGCCTATCTCTAAGCACCTGCTAGTATCAAACCTGGTACCCTTCTCTCTAAAGTCTACTGACTATCCTCTGAGCCAATGAACCAGGCCAACTTCCTCTATTTTCATACTCTTAACCATTCCTCACTCCCTCCTTTTCTGAATTAAAAAATTGAGCCTGTCTACACTCTGTTCAAACCCAGTACCCTTGCAGTCAGAGTCAGCTGCTCTACCTCTGCACCACATTGCCTACCTATTTTATTACTACTTTCTAAGCCTTTAATCACTTACCCCCCCCAACCTGCCAAAATATAAGTTTACCTCTTCTTCCTTGTAGGATTTGAACCCTGCACCCTTATCTCCAAAGTCCACAGTTCCACCACTCACCTAGAACACCTGCCTATTTTTTACTGCAGGATCTCAAAACTATAAAGAACGCACTAACCCTGTGACACAACTAAAGTGTTATCTAAGTGCTTCTGCAAACCTTGAATCTGACTCCCTGCTGCTACAGCCACTAGTCTAGCTCTCTCCGACTACCCTGATCAAGAGTTGAACCTGGTACTCTATGCACTTCACGCACATACACTACCACTACACCATAGCAGCAACTAGGCTCAGAGGTGATCTCTCACTACTATCTCCCCTCTTTCATCCTAGTCCCCCCATTCTTTCCTCACTTCAGCTCCACCAGCCTTCCCAACTATGCACATGCATCCCCTGCTCACCAGCCTATCTCTTCCTCCTCCTTCCTTTGCCTTCCACCAACCCTAGTGTCCCTATTAACCCTCAGCCTCACTACTCCAGTGTTCCTACCTACCCTCCTGTCCTCCCCTCCTCCCCTTTACCACTGCTCCTCCTCCTCCTCCTCCACACATCCCATATGCTCCTCTCCACCTCACCCCCTTCCAGACATTTGTCCTCCCCCACAGCCCCCTTGCACTTCTGATCACTCAGGCCTTCTCTGCCTGTCTACCCTACCCACCCCTTTTGCAACTAAACCCCCTTCCTCATTCTATCGCTCCCAGCGTAAACTCTAGATCTGCCTCCCTCTGACCAGAGCACTTCTCCTCCTTCTACTACTAACAGGGAACATACATCCCAACCCAGGCCCTGCCCCCTCCCATCCACCCACTCAGCCCACTGGTCTTCAAGTAGCCTCCATGAACATATGCAGCCTGCTGAAGAAATTTGACGCCCTACAGTGCTGGGCCTTGGCTCACCAACCAGACATCATAGCCCTGGTTGAAACCTGGCTGTCTAAATCAACTCTTGACTCATTTGTCTCCCTCCCAGGCTATACCTTATACTGGGAGGACCGAGTAGGCAAACGAGGGGGAGGCTGTGCAATCTACACCAGGGACACAATACCTGGACACGCACTCCCCACCCCTGCCCTCATAAATGGGGCCCAGGCCCTTACCCTCAGACTCACCCCAGACCCCTCTAGGAGCCCTCTCTGTCTCACCACAGCCTACATTCCCCCAAAGAACCAGCACCCAGCCCTGGTATCTTTAACGGACTACCTGGCCACCCTCCACCATAAGGCAGAACAAATCCTAGTGGGGGACCTTAATGTAAATTGGCTCAGCACCTCCTCATCCACCACCAGAGACTCATTTGCCGCCCAAGATATGACGCAACTCGTCACCCAGCCCACGAGACTTAACCCTAAGAGTGGTACCAGCACCCTTCTGGATGTTATTATAACTAACCAACCCCATAAAATCCAAAACATCCAGGTCCTCCCAGACTCCTGAGTGACCACTCCTATCCTATTCCACTGGGTAGTCCCCAATCCCAAACCCAAAGCCCAGACCACCCTCCGCAGGTGCCTCCACCCTGGTGGGCTGAAGAAACTTAAAGCACTCCTCACCCAGATAGACTGGTCCCCCATTCAGCAGGCAACCAACATTGACACTGCCCTCACCTTCTTCACTCACACCTTCAACATGGCCTGTGATCTCTTTGCACCCTTAACCAAAATCTGGTCCAAAAACAGACGCACCCTGGGTTAGCCGGCCTCCTACAATGCCTAGAAACCGGGATAACCTCTGGCACCACTGAAACAGGTCGTCTGTCTGATAGGCAAGCATACAATGCAGCCCAGAATAAGTGCTCATGGGCCATCAGGAAAGCCAAGGCAGACCATTACCAGGCCTCCTTACCTCCTCCTGGGGCTCAGCCGGACCTTCTGGGATAATATTAAGCAACTCAATGGTAAAGCTCGCCCCTGCCCCATCCCAGCTCACTAGAAATGGCACCACCTCCACCGAGCCTGCCACCATAGCTAACTGGTTCAACACCACTTTCACTGACCTTAGCTCAGTCCTCCCTAGTAATTTCTTTGACCCTCCCCACAGCCAACCTCCCCCTGTCCTCCAGCACCCCAGCTTCCTCCTGTGAAAGATTTCCACCCGGGAAGCCAGACCCATCCTAATCAAAGCTCTCAATGACAACAATCCCAGCAGTGACTCACTGGACCCCAGCATCCTCAGGCTGGTGCTAGATGAAGTCCTTGCACCACTCACAAGCCTAATTAACCAGTCACTCTGCCTGGGACAATTCCCCACAGCTTGGAAAACAGCCATTATCACACCTATTCATAAAGGGGGCGACAGGTCATTGGCCAACAACTACCGGCCAATCTCCATCCTCCCTCCCTCTCTAAAGCCCTGGAAAAGTGGTGGCCATTCAAATCACTGATTATCTGGCTAAGCATAACATCTTATGCCCAGAGCAACATAGCTTCCGTAAGGGGCACAGTACCAGCACTGCCCTTATTGAATTCTCCAACTTTCTACACTCCTCCTTGGATACCAGCTCCTAGCTGGTGCAGTGTTCATTGACCTCTCAAAGGCTTTCGACACTGTCTCCCATCCACTTCTGCTGAATGCACTCTCCACACTGGTCTCGGCTGGCCCCTGGCATGTTGCACTAGCTACCTTGACACTCGATCTCAGTGTGTAAAAATTAATAGCACACTCTCCGATACCTGTCCCATTCTCTCTGGGGTTCCCCAAGGCTCCATCCTGGGCCCCCTTCTCTTCTCGCTGTATCTGAACACCCTGCCCAGTGCATGCCCTGGCAAAATTCTACTGTATGCAGACGACGCTGTCCTTTTTGCCACCCACCGCAATCCCATCTCCCTACAGGACTCCCTACAGCAGTCTTTCAACAGTGCCGAGGCTTGGTTTAAGGAGCGCAGACTCATCATCAATCTTAAAAACCAAAACTATGCTCTTTTCCCACCCCAAAACAGAGCTAGCAACCACCCACTCTATATCCTTCCAAGTACCAACCAGCCACTAGAACAAGTCTGCTCCTACAAATACCTTGGGGTTACCTTGATTCAGCCCTCACATTTCACAACCACATCGCGCCTAACATCCGCCACTAACACAGACTGGCATCCTATTCCCATAGAACCTGCCTTCCCAAATGCTCTCTGGCTAGCTGTTACATCATCTGTTCTGTCCCTTGTAGACTATGGTCTACCAGTATATAGTGCTGCTGACACCACTGCACTCAACAAAATTCACCTAACCCTGAATAAGTGCAGATTGATTACTGGTGCCCCCAGGCTCACACACACCTGTCAGCTGTATGTCGATGCTAACCTGCTTACCCTGGATGAATGGCTCCAATACCAAACCTGTCTCCTCACCAAAAACCCTACTGGCTCTCCCCGGGTAAGCATCCATCCACCAGAGCCCTCCCACCATTGCAACACGGTCTTCCAACAAGACCACTCTAAAGGTCCCCAGATCAAGAACCAGCTGTGGCCAGAGGTCCTTCTACTAGAGCCCCAACCTGGTTTAACTCTCCCTGCCACCATCACCAATGCCATCACCATCTCCAAGTTCAAAACCACACTTGAACCACATCTTCAGCACTCGTATGCCTGTCTCTGAACATAGCCTCCACCTCTGCTTCTCTTGACAATGCCCCCCGGGCAGCTCTCCACCTAACCATCCCCCCACCACTTCCCTGTACACCATGCCTATGTTTAACCTGGCCAGTGCCAGCTGTTTCAGTGTTTACCTACCAGATTGCTCACTTGATACCGACTTGTGTAACACCTGTTATCAATTACATGTACCCTGTACCCAGTTGTATTTGTCTGACCACAATGTGACGTGGCGCCTCTGTTGAACGCCGATTGTTTTGCAAATCTTTGCTATGTAACCAAAAACACAATGTATGTCTTTATGTGACGAAGTACCTTTGGAAACGAGCCTCTGGCTCAAAGGTTGTAAACTGATTCTTAAAATAAATAAATAAAATAAGTATACTAAATGAGAAAGCGGAATTTGCCATCCTTCGCACGAAAACCTCTTATATAGATCAGGGGGAGAAAGCAGGGAAACTGTTGGCTCAAAGAATTAAGCAACTTGAATCGGCCCACTTTATCCCCCCCCCATTCATTCCAGTATGGATGGAGCCCTGAAATGTTCCCCTCAAGAGATAGTCTCAGAGTTTGCCAATTATTATAAAAAGTTATATGGTGATATGCCCAATCCGCCCTCTGATTCCATGCTCTCCTCTTACTTGGCGGAGATTCACCTACCCTGTCTTTCTGAACTTCTGAGTAGGAAGTTGATAGCCCCTATTACTACCTCAGAAATCATGGAGGTGATTCGGGGCCTCCCTTCGGACAAAACGCCGGGAATGGATGTTTTTTCTTCTAACTTTTATAAGTGTTTTAAAGAATTAGTCGCTCCACATCTCCTTTCCCTTTTTCAATGTATTCTATCCAGCATACAGGTTGATCCCACTCTCTTTGAAGTACTTACTGTATTACTGCCGAAGGCAGGAAAAAATTTAGAGTGTGTGGAAAGCTATAGACACATTTCATTGTTGAACCAGGATATCAAAATTCTAACCAAAATTTTGGCTGACAGGATTGGTTTAGTTCTCCCTGGCCTAATAGGCTCACATCAGGTGGGTTTCATGAAGGGCAGATCATCTGCAGATCACCTTCGCACTCTCGCACATGTCTTCTCGGCCTCCAGGGATGCTCCCTTTCCAGTGGCGTTGGTGTCCTTGGACGCCAAGAAGGCTTTTGACAGAGTGAATTGGAACTTTTTGCTTCAAACCTTAAAAGCCTTCGGCTTTCCCCAACAATTCCAGATGTGGGTGAAAGCTCTTTATCAGAATCCCACTGCCAGGATTTCTGGAAATGGGGCATTCTCTGAGTCTTTTACCTTATATTCGGGTACAAGGCAAGGTTGTCCCCTTTCCCCTCTGATCTTTAACCTTTATTTGGAACCGTTAATCCGCAGATTAGTTCTGTGTCCAAAGGTTCAGGGGTTTACTATTTTAGGTACCAAACTCAAAGTGGCCGCTTATGCGGACGAACTGCTCCTACAGTTATCTAACCTAGAAACATCTATTCCTGCCATGCTGGACATAATTGAGCAATTCAGTAAATTATCAAACTACAAGCTAAATGTTGGAAAGTCTATCGTATTCCCCCTAAACCATAGAGTCCTTAAGAATAATATCACAGCCCTTGGTCTATTATGGTCCAGAAATTCCTTGAGGTAGTTGGGTGTCGAACTAACCAGGGATACACAACTTACTATCAAGAAAAACCTGGAGGCAACATTATTGACGATGTCCCAGGATTTAACTCGCTGGTCAACCCTCCCCATTTCTCTATGGGGGAGAATAAATGTGATCAAGATGAATGTTCTACCGAGGCTACTATACCCCCTTCAATTACTTAATATTTTCATATCCGAAGGCTGGTTCAAGAAAGCTCAAAGCTTAATAACGGATTTTATTTGGGCTAAAAAGAAGCCGAGACTAGCCTACCATAATCTTGCTGCACCTAAATTTAAGGGTGGCTTATGACTACCGTCCCTCAGTTTGTATTACTGGGCTTGTAACGCTGCCAAATACCTCAAGTGGCTGGATCCTGATATTCCCATGTACGTCCCCACTTGGCTCAAAATAGAACGGGAACTGATTCGATCAGTTAAGTTAGCCCCTTCCACATTATTGTTTCTTAACATATTTTCCCTGCTGAAAAAATTAAAAGAGACTACAATTGCAACATCTATTAGAATCCATTCACAGTTGTGTGGATTTTTAAAATATAAACACTGTCTAGATGCGTCACAATTGATTTGGAACTCCCCTGCTTTTAAAATAGACAGTAAGATGTTATCCCTCTTGTGGCTACCTAAATTGGGGGAAGGAAGACTGTCTTCATTCCTCAAGGAAGATGGAACTTGGTTATCTATAGCCGTATAGACGGTTTCATGTCAAAGTTTAGACTACAAAAGACAGAATATTTTAAAGTTTTGCAGCTCAGACATCTCCTTGTTAAAAAATTTGAAGACGGCTATCCTTTATCCTCCAGTTTCTCTTTTCAATTGGATCTGGGCCCCTTAGCTTATTCCCCTAAGGCAATTTCCAAATTATATAACACCCTACACGACTGGCGTTTCCCGGATCCGTTTGTACCCACAGAATTTTGGTCTGCTTCTTTCCCACACTGGGACAAAGATTGGTCGGTCAAATGGAAGAATTTACCACCGTTTTTGTCACACAAGATAGGTTGCGTTTAATGCAGTTTAATATCCTGCATAACCTTTACCACTCTCCGAAGAAATTGGCCAAATGGGGAGTAATAAGTTCTAATAAATGTGTGAGGTGCTTACAGGTGGAAGGTTCGTTGTTTCATATTTTCTGGGAATGTCCTAAGATAACCCCCCTATGGGAGAGTATTAAAGGCTGATCCCTTGCTCGGATTAACAGACCTATTTACCCCGGAGGTTTGTTTGTTGGAGGATTATTCACGGATCTCAGTTAAGAAAAGGAAATATTATATTGCTTTGATTTCCATGTCAGTTAAAAAGCTGGTACTTAAATATTGGAAAAGTATGGATGTTGTCTCTTATTCTGAATGGCTTAATGAGTTACTAGCCAACCTTCGAGTGGAAAGGGTTATTTCGAGTCTTAACAATAATAATTCCAAATATGAGAGAATTTGGGCCCCGTTACATACTTTATATTCTATTTAGATTTTTCTTCACATACTTAGGATCTCTGGATTGATAAACCTCAGGACTGTGCTGGGGGGTACATAGGGGTGTAATTGGGGGGGAGGGGGATGGGATCATGTATCCTGTTCTTGTATATGTGTATCTGGTTCTGATATCATGATCCTGTCTGGTGTTTTGTGGAAACTTCAATAAACATCATATTTAAAAAAATAATAATTTTGGCCAACATCTAGGACTGAGAGACATCAGTGAGGGAAAAGGAGAGGTGAAGTACGTGAGTGAGAGGAGACGGTATGGCAGAACCGGAGATATGGAGTAACATATGATTCAGCCCATCAGGGCTGAATTTGCACAGGTTAAGGGAGTAAAGGGCAGTCAGGGTTTCTTGGGTAATAACAGGAGGAAAGAAGAATTCTTGGAGGGGAGAAGAGAAGGAAAGTGAAATGGAGAGGAGTAGTTCAAGTTCAAGTTCAAGTTTATTGCAGGAAAACTCCATTGAGCAAGCTCATTCACAAGGAGGTCCTGTGTAGGTAGGGGAGTAGGGGTGGAGAGTGAGTAGAAGAGATAGCACAAGCGGTGAATTCGGAGGAAGGCATAGTGTCTAGTGAGTGCCACAGGGGTCAGTTCTGGGTCCAGTACTCTTTACTGAATTTATCAATGATATCTCTGAGGGGCTAGAAGGAAAGGTGTGTCTGTTTGCAGATGCTTCCAAAATTTGCAGCAGGGTGGACACTCGGGGGGGTGGAGCAAATGAGGGAGGATCTTAGAAAACTGGAAGAGTGGTCAAGGGTCTGGCAGCTGGGCTTTAACGCAAACAAGTGTAAGATCATGCACCTGGGTGGGTCACAGGAACCCTGTGGCAAAATACCATCTTGGAAGGGAAGAACTGACAGTCACAAGACAGGAACGGGACCGGAGGGTAGTTATTTCCAATGATGTGCAGGTGGCTAAGCAGTGTGACAAAGCAATGGGAAGCCAGCAGGATGCTGGGGTGCATAGGCAGAGGGATCACCAGCAGAAGAAAGGAAGTCATAATACCCCTGTAAAGGTCATTGGTAAGACCTCACCTTGAGGACTGTGTACAGTTCTGGAGGACCTGCCTCCAAAAGGATATAGACAAGGTTGACAGGGTTTAAAGGAGGGCTATCAAGATGGTGCAGGGCCTGTACCTGAAGCCCTATGAGGATAGACTCAGGGAGCTGAACATGTACCCTCTAAAAGACAGGAGGGAGTGAAGGGACATGACAGAGCCTTTTAAATATCTCATGGGTTTGAACAAGGTACCAGAAAGAGTTGCATAAGAACTAGGGGTCACACAATGAAACTGGAGGGGATAGGGACTGAGGGGAAATGTCAGGAAACTTTTCTTTATGGAAAGGGTGGAGGGAGCTTAGAACACACTCCTGGCAGAGGTAGCAGAAGCTAAAATGTTTACAGGCTTCAAGAATGCAGGGGATAGGCCTCTGTGACAGGGTGGAATAGGATCCTGTCCCATTTGTTAGAGAAAGTGTTTAAATGCAAGGATCTATTCTTTCCTTTTCTGTCTACTTCTCTGTCTGGTTGAACAACCATATTTTCCTGTGAGACTTTGGATTTGATCACCCTGACAATCTCGCAATTCTTTGGCTCTTACTGTCTCTCAGCCCTCCCTTGCGTATCTACTAATATAAAAATATGTGCAAATCATTGTATGGAAATGTAACTGATAATGGGATCGCTATTGTTTACAAAATATATAGTATTACTGTTGAAATGTATATAATTGTAATTTGAGATGATTGTAAAAAGCTAATAGAAAACTCCAGAGGTTACTTGAGTGCAAATGTTTGAGCCTTTTGCAAAAGCTATAGGGGCCTCAAGAAACACACTGTGTTCTAGCAGCTCCTGAAACTTACAAGAACAGGATGCTTGAAAAGACTTATAAAAGTGCTAAGCTGCAACTGCAAGAGAGATTAGTAGAACAAGGGACACAGAGACTGAAAGAAAACTTTATTTTATTTTGCCTTTGTAAATAGCTATACTGAACAAGTTTATTGCATGATACTGCTAGTGTAAGTAAAACATTTTTGGTGAATTCTACAACTGCTCCTGGTTTTCCTATGCTTCCTGACCTGTGCCTCGATAACAGATGGTGTCAGCCTAAGTGGGATTTATGCCATGCATACCCTAAGACAGGAGTTTTGTGCATGGGTACTGGACCTAGTACCAGAGAAGCACAGAGAAAGGTATGGGTTCTGCAGCAGCAAGTCCAGGAGTGGTTACCATGAGAATGGCAGCCAAACTAGCAGAGACAGAAGTCCAAGCTGAGATTGTATAGCTAGCACAAGTTATGGAAAAAGAACACGCAGGGACAGAACCTGAAAGCCTGATAGACTTTTTCAAATGGTGGGCTATAAAACAAAAAGAGACTGAGAAGTAGAAAGAAAAAGAGATGCAGCATCAGAAGCAGCAGATGAGAGAAGAGATGCAGCAATAGGAGCAGCAGATGAGAGAAGAGATGCAGCGACAGGAGCAGCGATGGCTGGATGCCTTGCAAGCTATCAAAGGCAGAGGATCTGGCAGAGACCCAGATGAGCAACAAAATGCAAGCAATTTAAAAGCCATTAAACTTACACAGTTGTGCCCCTCAGATGATATTGAGGCCTTCCTGACAACTTTTGAAAGAGTTGCCACAGCCACCCAATGGCCAAAGCAGCAATGGACAATCAGACTAGTACCCTATCTGACAGGGAAAGCCCAACTAGCCTACAGCAGTATGGATACTGCACAGTCAGAAAACTATGACCTGTTGAAAAGCGAAATCTTGAAAAGGTATGACATCTCCAGAGAGACATACAGGCAGAGATTTCAATCTCTGAGGTGCAACTCAGTCACCAAGCCTCGAGAAGCCTTCACCCGACTTAGATAACTCCTGATAAAATGGATCCAACCAGAGAGCAAAACAGTCTCTCACATCATTGTCACATTTGCATGGAGCAATTCATCAACATCTTGCCTACAGATGTGCAGCTGTGGGTAAAGGAACACTGACCAGAGAGTGGTGAAAAGGCTGTTTCTTTGGCCTAGGCCTACCAAATGGCTAGACAGACACCACAACAGCAAAGTAACAGCCAAGCACCAGTAAGACACTCTTTTTCCCATTTAAACTCTAAGCCTGATAAGGACGCTGGTGGGGGTAACAAATCTGGGCCCAAAGATGTTATCTGCTGTAACTGTAATAAGCCAGGCCATTTTGCAAGAAACTGCCGCAGTAAAGAGAATGGCACTGGAGCAGATTTGTCCCTGGTAAATTGGGGCAAGTCCTTAATAGATGTGATGGTGGGGGATAGGACTGTAAAGGGACTCACTGATTCTGGAAGCAGACAGACCCTAGTGCATGTTAAAGTGCTGAGAAAACATTGTGCAAAAGGACCAGGTACTGGTGTCATCTGCATCCATGGGGACACTCGATACTATCCCACCACCCAAGTGACTATGACCATTAAGGGTGTGTTGCACCAAATGAAAGTGGGGGTAGTACCTAAGTTACCTGTACCTGTGATTATTGGAAATGACTTCCCAGGATTTACAGTTACTCAAAGAGGGAGTAAATCCTGATGTTTCAGCAGAGTGGGCATACCTAAAGAAATTATTACAGAGCAGGGTAGTAATTTTGGTGCTGCATTACTGAAGGAGCTGTACAGACTGCTAGGTATCACTGCCATAAGAATCTCCCCCTATCACCCTCAGACAAACGGTCTTGTTGAGCATTTTAACCAAACCCTAAAATGCATGTTAAAAAGGTTTGTAAAAGGGGAAGGGAAATATTGGGACCAATACTTGCCTTATCTACTTTTTGCTTACAGAGAGGTGCCACAGGCATCAACAGGGTTTTCACCATTTGAAATGTTGTATGGTAGGCAGCCAAGAGGGCCACCGGATATGATAAAAGAAGCGTGGGAAGATAATCCCACCCAGAAGCAATCTACAGTACACCTTCTTATATGTGTGCCCTAAGAAAAAAGCTGGCAAAATATGTTGAAATTGCCCATAGTAATCAGGAAGAGGCCCCAAATCAGCAGAAGGTATATTATGACCATGGGGTAAAAGAAAACATTTTCGAGCCAGGTGAAAAGGTTTTGCTACTGTTGCCCACAACAGAAAATAAACTGTTACTGAAGTGGCAAGAGCTATATAAGGTTCTTAGACGTACTAGCACTGTTAACTATGAGATTGAGACCCCTGACAGGAAAAATCCTACTAAGATATACCATGCTAACCTCAAGAATGGGTGAAAAAATGGCAAAATATGTCTTGCTAGTTTTACCAGAAACTGATAAGGAAGATATTGATACAGTTTATGACAGACTGAAACACACTATAAATGCTGATGCTGTAAAGGTGAATGTTTCCTTAACCTCAGAACAAACTGCAGACATTCATAATGTGCCAAAGACATTTAACAGTGATTTTACCACAGTACCAGGCCGAGCAAAAGGGCCAGAGCATGTAATAGTGACAAGGAATGCTCGTCCTATTAGGCAAAAGACATGCAGGTTGCCAGAGCGGTTAAGAGCTGGTGTGGTTAAGAAAATACCAAAAATGAAAGAATTGGGTATCATAGAGGAGATGAGGAGTGTTTGGTCATCTCCCATGGTAACTGTAAACAAAAAAGATGGGGGTGTTGGAATCTGCCTTGATTTTAGGAAACTTAATTAACTGTCAGAATTTTACAGTCATCCTATGCCCAGAATAGATTATTTGGTGGACAGACTGGGGACTGCAAAGTATATCTGCACCCTCTGCCTCACCAAGGGTTACTGGCAAATATCTTTAGCTAAAGAATCCAGAAATAAAACTGCATTTGCCACCTCTATAGAATTCTGTCCGTTCACCACCGTGCCATTTGGTTTACATGGTGCACCAGCTACATTCCAACGGTACACGGATATCACATTTTATCCCCTCACACTGATCATTGTGCTATATACCTGGATGATGTTGTGGTGTACAGTCCAGACTGGAAAAGCCACCTGGAACACCTACAAGCAGTTATGCAAGCTATCAAAAATGCAGGTCTGACTATTAATCCTACCAAATGTGCACTGAGCATGCAGGAAACCAGATTGTGGGCTATGTGTTGGGAAATGGAGAAGTCAAGCCAGAGATTTCTAAAATAGAAGCTGTAGCTAACAGCCCTGTCCCTAAAACAAAGAAACATGTCAGGTCATTTTTAGGGCTGGCTGGTTATTATTGGAGATTTGTTCCCAACTTTGCAGAGCTAGCTACTCCCCTCACTGAACTCATGAGAAAATGGTACCCAACATGTGAAAGGGACCCAATGGTTTTGAAACTTTTCAAGCCATAAAGGCTGCATTATGTTCAGCCCATTTTAAAAAGCCCAGACTTTGAGAAACCATTTTTGCTACAAACAGATGCATCAGAGGTAGGTCTAGGTGCAGTACTGAGTCAAAATATAAATGGGACAGAACATCCTATTCTGTACATAAGTAGGACGTTGCATGACAGAGAGAAAAGGTACTCCACTATCGAAAAGGAATGTTTAGCAGCGAAGTGGGCCATGGAGTCCCTTAAGTTTTATTTGCTAGGAAATTACTTTGTTCTTGTAACAGATCACAGTCCTCACTGTTGGCTTAACCAGATGAAAGATAAAAATTCCAGAATCACAAGGTGGTTCCTGGCACTGCAGCCATTTAAATTCACAGTGATACACAAATCTGGTAAAGAGAATAGCAATGCTGATTTTCTGTCAGGATATGGATCAGGACTTGAGGGTTCTGAAGGCTGAAAAACAAATGTAGGAGTTTAAATGTTACTGCTTGCTGTACTGTTAGAAAAACACGGATCATGCACATGTGCTTAACTCCTTCTGTCCCATAGCCGCCATATGGCGTCGGAACCATCCATTGCTGAGCCTGACCCAAAATGGTCACCGGGAGGGAATGAGTTAATTTCTGAAAGCAGCAAATGTTATTAGAGAATAAAAAGTTTTGTAAACCTGTTTAATAAAACAGGTTCCCTCTTGGGGGGGGGGGTGTATGTGACAGGGTGGAATAGGACCCTGCCCCATTTGTTAGAGAAAGTGTTTAAATGCAAGAATATATTCTTTCCTTTCCTGTCTACTTCTCTGTCTGGTTGCGCAACCCAATTTTCCTGTGAGACTTTGGATTTGATCACCCCAACAATCTCGCAATTCTTTGGCTCTTACTGTCTCTCAGTCCTCCCTTGCATATCTACTAATATAAAAATATGTGCAAATCATTGCATGGAAATGTAACTGATAATGGGATCACTTTTGTTTAGAAAATGTATAGTATTACTCTTGAAATGTATATCATTATAATTTGAGATGACTGTAAAAAGCTAATGGAAAACTCCAGAGGTTACCTGAGTGCAAATGTTTGAGCCTTTTGCAAAAGCTGTAGGGGCCTCAAGAAGTACACTGTGTTCTAGCAGCTCCTGAAACTTACAAGAACAGGATGTTTGCTAAGAATGGGGGTTGAAAAGACTTATGAAAGAGCTGAGTTGCAACTGCAAGAGAGATTAGGAGAACAAAGGACAAAGAGACTGAAAGAAAACTTTATTTTATTTTGCCTTTGTAAATAGTTATACTGAACAAGTTTATTTTAGGATACTGTTAGTGTAAATAAATAATTTTTGGTGAATTCTATAACTGTTCCTGGTTTTCCTATGCTTCCTGACCTGTGTCTCGACGACAGCCTTCAGGAATCCTAGCACAAAGGCAAACATGGGGAGAATCTGAGGATGTACAGGGTGCTATGTAGGGGCTAGAGACAGGATTAGCGGGGCAGACTAAGTGGGCCAAGTGGTCCTTATCCACTGAAAACTTCTGTGTTTCCATGTTTAAGAACACACAGCAAAAGAATAGGGATCAGACACCAGTAAACCATTTACTAGAAGGATCGGAGGGGTGGACTGGGTGGAAAGGTTGAAGAGAGAGTGAGTTACCTTCCAGAACTTTGAAGCGGTGTTAAGTTTGTCCTGAAGGTTTTTTTTCCTAATTCCTTTTATTACTCAGGCTATGGGTGGGGGATGTACCCTTCATCAGCACCTGGAGCCTACCACCCGGTATCCCCCTCAGGCTGCTCAGCCTGGGAAGGCCACAGCTTGCCCCCTGTGGTGGGGCTCCCTGAGGGGAGTGACTGAGATCCATCTGAGGCCCTAGCTGAGGCTTACACCTGGGGCATTATTCAGGTGGAGGCCAGGGGCTTCATGGAGTGGTTGGCCCATGGGTTTTTTCTCTTATGTTCCCCCTGAGGAGGAGCTGACATGCAATGATGTCAGCACAGCTCATGCATGCTCCTGCACCCAACCTGCAGACATCCACCATCACCTCACCCACTGCGTGATGGTCCTGGCTGTTGCACACCCAGTATTTTGTCATTTGTATTACAGTGTACTATTGTAACTTTCTTATTATTTGTAATACTGTTCTACTGTTCCATGCCTTGCCGTTGTTACATTAACTCTGTGCCACAGTATGTGGCCTGGGTCGTGCCTCAAAACAGTCCCTGGGATCGGCACATCTACCTGGTTACCAATCTCATAAATAAATAAATGCCATGAAGCCTCAACCCTCCCCCGGAGAACTGTCCATGGGATGCTCATCCTACCTGCTCCCGGCCGACCCTCTGATACGCAATGCTCATTTCCTAACACAGGTTGTCAGCACTGCAGGCAGTAGTGCAACCACTGTGCCAGCGGGCTGGCTGGTTGTTCTGAAGGCTGGCATTGAAATATTGTGATTTTGCAGCCCAGATAGTCTTTGCACAGGAGTTCTTGATAGCCCTGTATTAGAGGAGGTCAGGAAGGGACTGAGATTATTTGTAACGAATAGTACCTCATAATGTGTGACAGTTCAGAGTATGCTATAATAATTACTGGTTATACATAATATCATGATTTCTGCAACTTTTAAATGCTATAATACACATATGTGTATTATAACCCATGTAGGAGTTTGCCTCTAGGTTTACTAGTTTTTTTTTTTAAGGAAAAAAGTAGGCTGAGGCCCATCTAGATTCCCCCACACAATGTGGGCAAGTTTTAAGACAAGGGCATCTTAGTCAGCCAATTGTCAAGACCCCTTTTAAAAGCATCAACACTAGCAGAATCAACCAATGTTTGTGGTAGTCGGTTCCATAGCCTTGGAGCCCTAACTGAAAAAAATTTTTTCTGAGATTAGTACGTGCATGAGGGACAGAAAGTTGTTTGTTGTGGCATCTAGGCAAAATTCACCTCTCAGTAAGGAAAAGTCCACACTTGTTCATAAGATCAGGATTTTTCATTAATTTATAAACTAGAATTTGATCCCCACCAATTCTTCTATTTTGCAAGGAATGCAAACCTATTATATTTAGTCTATTATGATAAGAACTGTTTGTTAGTCTTGGTACCATCCTAGTTGCCCATCGCTGAATCTTCTCAAGTTGATTTATGTCACCCATAAGGTGGGGACTCCAAAATGAGGACCCATAATCAATTAGAGGTCTAACACATGTCCTATAAAGATGCATCAAGCATTGTTCAGTTTTTATAATGAAAGAATGCTGCATTTGCTTTAGTAACACATTGGTTGTATTTGCTTTTTTTAAACAATGATCAGAAAAGGTTAGTCTGGAGTTAATCAAAATACCCAAATCTCTTTCCTTGTCAGTAGATTTAATCAAACTATTGTTTATATAATAACTGTGTTTTGGATTTTGAGTTCCATAATGCAAAACCATACATTTGTCTGTATTAAATTCCATTTTGTTAGTAATCGCCCATTTTTCAATATTTAATTGATCTAATTTAAGTGAATCAGAGTCTTGAGTGTTATCCACCACACCCCCAAGCTTAGAATCATCAGCAAATTTGGACAGCCAATTTTTATTGCTTATTTGCATGTCACTAATGTATATGTTAAACAAAACGGGCCAAGCACCGAACTCTGTGGAACCCCACTGTTGACTGCACCCAGATTAGAAAAACAATTATTTATGGTGACCTTCTGGGTTCTATTTGTCAATCATGCACTGATCCATTTTATTAGCCCATGGGAGAAACCCAATGTTTCCATTTTTTTAATAAGGTTTCCATGAGGAACTCTATCAAAACCTTTGCTGTACTCCAGCATGATGACATCCATCTGTTGTCTATTTTCTAGGCCCATACTAATATTATTATAAAAATATAGCAGATTTGTTGTACAAGAGTGACTAACTCTGAACCCATGCTGAGTGATGTCATCTATGTTTAATTCCTTCATTTTTTTCACTAAGTATGGTTTTATTATTTTTTCCATTGTTTTACAGATGAGTGATGTGAGGCTTATGGGTCAAAAATTCTGAACTAATGATCTACTGCTCTTCTTATGAATTGGGGTTATAGAAGCTGTTAGCCAGTCTGCTGGAATTTTGGCTGACTGTAAGGATTTGTTAACTAAAATATTTAACGGTATTGAGATTGCTTCAGTTTCTATAAGAAATCTGGCACTAATTTGGTCAGGTCCTGGGCTAGTAGTTTTCTTTAAGGATTTAAAAAGGGGAAGGATATCAGAAACAGTAATATTATAACTGTTGTTGAAATTTTGACATATATTAGGATCCATATGAGGGATATAATGATCTTTCTTAGACAAAACTGAACAAAAATAGGAGTTAAAGAAGTTAGCTATATCAATATCTGACTATATTATATTACCATTTTGTGTGAGAGTCCCAATCTTTCTAGAATTCCCCTTTTTATTGTTTAAGCAGGAGAACAGTGCTTTATAACCATCTTTAGTATGAGCCAATTTGAATTCTACTCTCATTTTGACTTCCTTAATCATGTTTTTTAAAGTTTGAAGAGATTTGTTATGTTTGGTATAAATGATATTGTTATCTGTAGAATTATTAGATTTAAGTTTTTTGAAAATCTTTTTCTTTTTTTTAATCTGTAATCTAATAGATTTATTAAACCACTTTGGTATCCTACCTTTATTGTTGTATTTATTTTTTATAGGTACATATTTTTCTTCTAGCTTAAAGATTACACCTTTTAATTTAACCCAGGCCTCATTTACTGTAAGTCCATAAAGGATTTCACACTCGTCTGTTCGTTAACATTTTTCTTGTGCCATAAAATGCGCACAGCACAAGCCCAGTAGTACTGATTCATATTATAAATGGCTTTCAGTCTTTCTGTGCTCCTTTCCCTAAGCCTGTATAATACCATTTTGAAAAAATTAATTTCTTTATGTAAATTGCTTCCTTACCTTGTGCATCAGAGGACTGCTGAATCTGTGGCACCAAGTACTACTAAAAATTAAAATCTCCCTGCCATTGTGGACATTTACTTATTTTGTTTTTGTTAACCAAGTAAGTACAATAGGCATAAAGATGACCATTTTCAGGCATGGCATGAAAGAGTACAATGCAATAAAAACAGTATCAAACATGATAATACAAAACAAAGGTAATAAGACAATACAAGACAGAGTAACATGACAACAGTTGACAAAATTCATAATTTCAACAAAAATCAGAGTACAACAGCCCCGCAATTCATATGAACATATGAAATTTGCCAGCAGAAACAGGCCACATGGTCTATCAAGTCTGCTTGAATGTGCAGCTAGCACCCCTACCTTGCAGCTGCCCCTTCCCTTCACAATAACCCCCCTGTTCCATCCCCTTATGAATCCCTCCACTATCTTGCAGGATACCACCTCCTCTGGCAGATAGCTCCATTCCACCACAACCCTCTCCACGAAAAAGTGTCTCCTCATTTCCCTCCTATATCTTTCCCTCTCCAATCTAAGACCATGAGCTCTCATGTCCCTCCCCCTCCTTAATTTAAATATCCCTTCTGTTCCTGTCTTGTTAATCCGTTTTAAGTACTTGAAGGTTTCAATCATATCCCCCCAATCTTTCCTCTCCTCCAGGGAGTACATATTCAACTCACGCAGCCTCTCCTCATATAGCCTTTCCCCCAGTCCCTGGATTGTCTTAGTTGCTCTGTGCTTTACCCCTTCCAGTAGTCTGATATACTTCTTTAGATATGGGCACCAGAACTGCATGCAGTACTCCAGATGTGGTCTGACCAGTGACCTGTAGAGAGGCAGGATCACCTCCCTGTTCCTGGAGGAGATTCCTCTCGCAATACACCCCACCATCCTGATGGCCTTTGCTGCTTCCTTCCTGCACTGCCCTTAGTTTTTTTTTATTTTGCCAGTTACAACCACCCCTAGATCCTTTTCCTCCTTGGTGGTACCTAGCTGAACTCTACCCAGCTGGTAGCTCCTTCCTGGGTTCTTCACTGCAAAGTGCATCTCCTTGCACTTTGTAGCACTGAACCCCAGCTGCCACTCTTCCAGTCACTCCTCCAGTTTAGTCAGGTTGTTCTGCAGTCCCTGCCATCCCTCTATGTTGCTCACCACCACCTCCAACTTGGTATCATCAACGCAGAGGCTGATCTTATTCCTGACGTCATGCGAGATATCCACTATAAATATTCTAAACAATGCCAGCCTCAGTACCGATCCCTGCAACACGCCACTCATCACTGCCCTTCAAGATGACAGCTCCCCCCACCACCACTACCCTCTGCTGTCTCCCCTGTAACCAATTTTTTATCCAGTTAACCATCTTACCCCCACATACCTCAATTTCCCTTCCAACCTCCCATGTGGCACTGAATCAAAGGCCTTGCTGAAGTCCAAAAATATGACATCCACCACATGAGCTTTGTCCAATTCCCTCGTTACCCAGTCACAGTACTCAACTAGGTTAGTCTGACAGGACCTGCCCTAGACAAACCCATGCTGATGACTGTCCTGTAGTCCATTATCCTCCAAAAATGTCACCAGCCTCTCCTTCAGGGCTGTCTCCATCAGTTTCCCCACGATGGATGTCAGGCATACAGGTCTGTAATGTCCTAGTTCATCCTTAGGGCCACTTTTATGAAGGGGCACTACGTTGGCCATCCTCCAGTCCTGTGGCATGCACCCTGTATCCAGTGAGGTACTGAACAGGTCAGCCAGCGGCTCCACCTGTACCTCCGAGAGTTCCCTCAGCACCCTGGGATGTATGCTGTCCTGGTGCCTTATCCATCCTCGGACCCTCCAATAACCTGCCCTTAGTGATTACCCCGTCTGTCACCCTATCCCCTCCTGCGGAAGCTGCCCACCCTTCTCCTTCCTGAATACAGAACAGAAGGTACTCGTTTAGTACTTATGCCTGTTCTGCTCCTTTCTCTGCCACCCCCAACCCCCATCCACACTATCTGGTCCTTGCAGCGCTTTCTGTTTCTAATGTATCGGAAGAAGTCATTTTCTTCGTCTTTGATTCCCTGAGCCCACCCTGTCGGGTATTATTACTTACGTTCTGTCTTGCATGCCTACCCGATTGCTGTATTTTATTCCTTCCTTTGCAATCCCATACCCTTTCAATAAAATAACATTTCGAGTATCCGTGGCATGTATTTCAATGCCAAAAGGTTGAGCTGTACACTTCCCGGAAAAAAAATAATATGCTCCGGCATACCTCTCAAGTGTCCCTGATTTTCAGGGACGTCCCTGATTTTGCCTCAAAATTTTACTTTGTCC
Source organism: Neoceratodus forsteri (assembly GCA_016271365.2). Taxonomy (NCBI): domain Eukaryota; kingdom Metazoa; phylum Chordata; order Ceratodontiformes; family Ceratodontidae; genus Neoceratodus; species Neoceratodus forsteri. The sequence goes on from CM057452.1 coordinate 391,622,070, forward strand.
CTCCTAAAATTTGTGTTTTTGTGGCTAAACAGTGGGGACTGTAAGCACAAAACAATGTCAAGCATTAAAGTTATAGACTTGTTCTTCTTTAGAAAATGCATTTTGCACTAAGCCCCATATTCTACCAGCTTTCTGGGTGGATATGTCTAATTTTGAAGATATGTCCCTGATTTTGGTCCTTTGTCCCTGATATTTTTAAGCCTTGTCCCTGATTTATGAGGCAGGAGGTTGAGAGGTATGTGCTCCGGGTTCTGCCGCAGGCATCCACCCTGTCTAGCTCAAAAGAAGAAACAAAACTTTGAAATTACAGGTAGGGTTCAGATGTGTAGCAGCGCTTCAATCAGCGTGTACTCTCGCTTTCCCAAAGTCCGGTTTGCACCTACAACACCGTCTCATTGGGGCTCCTATTTCTGTGGACGTATCATTCAAGTCTTTTATCCAGTTCTTATGGTTACCATTCTATTCGCCACAGTTCTGTGGTTGCTAGAACACAGCGCAACGCAGAGCATTTCGGGACTGTAGTTCCGTGGGGGTTACCGAACGAACTTTAAGCGAATTTGAAAACTACGCTTCCCAAACTGCATAGGGAAGCCCTTTGCTCTTTTACCTTTAAATCACTAAACTGCGGGCGAAATCACTGGGCTCATTGAGTAGCTACCTGATTTTGATGCTGTAATGGAGAATAATGTGTTTAAACTGATACTAGCGCTGCTGGTTTTCTGCTTGCATCCGGGAGGCTTAGCAGCTGGAGGTAAATATTCTAGAGAACTGAATGAACCCACAAAGGATTCCGTTGATACAAAGAATCAGTTCAGAATTGCCAAACTAAACCAGGTCTGGGAGAAGGCACAACGGGTGAGTCATCCAGTTTGTCATATGATTTTCTTTACTTTTAGAACATGGACGTTTTATGTTTGGTAATATTGTTCTTCTTTGGTTTTACTCCATCAGTCATTGTTATCTTTATGCTGTATTGGATATTTAAAGAAGACGTTCACGGAGTTTACTTATTCTGTTCCTGTTCTAGAAGTGTCAGTCAGCAGAACACACGCAACATTTACTAGTTAGTACGCATAACTGTCAGTGTCCTAGTGTAAAATGTATCTCTCCTTGAGGAAAAGCGAAAGTTAAATTTGTAATTATGTTAAATTTTTTTTTAATCATTCAGTTTTATAGTATTATACATCATTGATCTGCATTGTTAATCTTTTCAGCAAGAGGAACACTTGGCGGCTGGAGCCTTATTTTCAAAACGGTTTCTCACATTATATGCCTATTGCAAGTAAGCAGCAGTAGACCACAAGGGTCCGTTGGAGCAGCCGCCTCATAGAAGCATAGAATTTGACGGCAGATAAGGGCTGCTTGGACCACCCAGTCTGCTAGTTTTGTTATCCTCATTTTGCCGCAGACCTTACTTGATGTACAGCTGTTTCTCCCCCACACTTCTTACTTCTACAGTTCCCTTCTGTCTATCCCAGGCATTCTTGAACCCCACCACAGTTTTTGCCCTGGACATCTCCACTAGAAGGCTGTTCCAGGAATCCAACACCCTTTCTGTGAATAAGTGCTTCCTCTCACCCCTCTTGAATATATTCACTTCCATCTTCATAGCATGTCCCTTTGTTCTGGATTACTTTTTTTCTGAAAAATAATCCCCTCCTGTACCTTATTTACCATATGAGGCATTTAAAGGACTCGGTCATATTCCCTTTCTCTCCTCCAGGATAAACATATTGAGGTCCTTTAGCCTCTCCTCGTACTAGGGCTTTTGATGCAGACCCTGCACCATTTTATTTTCCTTCCTCTGGACCGTCTCCACTTTGTCTATGTCCTTCGTGAGATGTGGTCTTCAGAACGGACATAGTACTCAAAGTGAGGTCTTGCAATTTATATGAGGAAACATTGCAACCTCATTCTGCTGGTGATACCTTCCTGTGCACCCTAGCATCCCACTGGCCATCCCGACTGCCTTGTCGCACTGTCTGGCCACCTTTAGATCATCCGATATGAGTACGCCTAGGTCTCTTTCCTGTTTGGTCATTGTCAGTAACACTCCCTCCATTTTGTACTCTGCCCCTTAGTTTCTGTGCCCCAAGTGCATTATTTTGCACTGTTTTTTTTGCATTAAAGAGCTAGTAGAGCCAAAACAGGCAGACAGGAAAATAATACAAATTTTAAGTAGTAGTCAGTTGTAACTCTTTATTTCTGAAGTATTTTTCTTTTTCCTTTTGCTCATCAGAAAGTATTCTATGTGATATTATGCTGGATGTCTGGAACAGCTCTTAGCCTGGCAGCTGACATATCTAACTCTACTGACCCACACTACATCCTCAGCATTGTGATCTCACTGACTGTGACACACAGGTGACTGACCTGGCAGTCACTCATTTGCTGTCCCTAGGTTGCAGTGAAGTCACAGTCCTTGAGGTCACAATGCTGGTGATGAAGTGTGGGACAGTAGAGAAATATATGTCAGCTGCCAGGCTAAGAGCTGTTCAACACATCACACCTACTAACTTCGCGTAAACAATCCTCTAATTAAACAAAGGGAAAATAAAAAGTTCTTCAGATATAAAAGGTAATAGTTGGCTACTGTTTAAAATCTAATATTAGTTTTAGGCAGTACACTAGCTGTTTAAGACCCAGCTGCCCTACCCTTGTCCTCTCTTCCAGTTTTCTCAGAGCTTTGCTCATCATTTCTGCCCCCCCGAGTGTCCACCCTGCTGCAGATCTTGATATCATCTGCAAAGAGGCAGACCTTCCCTTCCAGCTGCTCTGCTGTGTTACTTATAAAGACATTAAGAAAGACCAGTCTCCGCGTGGAAGCCTGAGGTACCCCCCAGTCACCCTCCCAAAAAGTGGGTTGTTAGAGCAAAACTCACAACCTCCCAGGTGGTATATTGCAGTTATAAAATGGGACATTGGCCATTTAAAAAAAAAAAAAAAAAAAAAAAAAAAGTAGGTGTAAAGGCAGATTTTGCCAAGTGGCTGCTTTGAACTGCCTAGTTGCTAAGGTGAGCCACTAGGACAGTACTTTTTTTGGTTTTTTATTAGTAAACTTAGTGCGAAACCAGGCTTCATAGTCCCAATACCTGCACACCATTTCTTTTCTTGATATGTATATTATGCAGCTGTGAGTGGGCTGCTGTGCAGGATGGAATGACATGGGGTGTCCAGGGTCCCACTGATTTTAATGAGACCCTGAGGTGACCATACTTCATTCTGCCCTGCAATGTAACTGACTGGGAGCTGCAAAATGTATATAAAAACAAAATAAATGGCACATTGGTACAGGAATACAGAGTCTGATTTCATGCTGTGTTTATATGACATGAAAACTGTCTCAGTCCTCCATCTTAGTGACTAGGCAGTTCAGGATCACTACTTGGCAAAACTGAGTCCCAGTGTAAAATCAGGATCCCCTTTAAGCATGAAAGAGAAATATTTATTTGTTGCAGTGACTGTATTGTGCTGCAAGAGAAAATATTTCCTCTGAAAATGAAACAAAATATTTTGTAACTGGATCTCTGATAATGGTCAGTAGTTTTGTTTATTAAAAAAACAAAACAAAGTTTTGTTGAGCTGCAGTGACTGGGGTATGTCCCCTGCACTTGTCACAGTCAAGTAACTCCCTTTTTGGGTTCTTTAAAGGTAGTCCGAGGCTCTAGTGGCTACACGTGCTGACTCTTGATTTAAAATCAATCCTTGCTGTTGCTGCAGCTTTAGCTGTACACGGGAGGGAGTAATGCCAGAAATTCTGGTCTTAACTTTCTAACTTTCATATAATTTAAAATTTATAGTGGTACCGGCCAGTTAGCACAGCAGTTGGTGAAGTGACTCCATGTTGGCATGGCATTGAGTGCACACCATGGGACCCTCACAGCTGGCATCCCCAAGAGTGGGTGACATGGAAAAGGAGGAAATGAGTCACTTGAGCCCATGCCTGTGCATGACTTCACAACATCCTATCTCCTGAGTGGGACTGGGACTGTCACTAAAAGCTCCGTTATTGGGGTGGCGGGTGTATAGAGGGTTAAGGGGAGAAGGGGTCATGTTGCAGGGACACAGGCCAGTTAAGGAGGTTGTCAACACATGTAGGTCACAGGTATTGTGTCAGTAGGGAACTGTCCACAAACTAGCGTAAACACCTTGAAAAACAAAGAAATTGTAGCATACTACTATCAAAAAATGAGAAGTTCAGTCACCTGAAGAAACAGTTTGGTCCCTTTTGTTCCACTAATTGCTTTAAGATTATAATTAACCACAATTTCAAAGCAGACAAGTTACTGATTCATTTTATTCATTAACACTTACTGAAAGCTGAGGATCCCTGGTTCTGAGATCCTTAGTTTTATTGTGTCTGCAAGTTAAACATTTCATGAGATACTTCATAAGACATGGTATTAATTAACTTTGTTACTCTAAATCAGGTCTGAAAGAGCAGGTTAGACTGCAAGCAGCTACTCTGAAGTCAGTATAACTTTGTTCTGAAACAGTATTATGAACACCTTGATAATCCTCTCTCATGGGCAGATATAGAGGATTTTCTGGGACACTTGTTCTCTGCTGCTTTTGCCTGTTAGGATGTGCCTTTCCTTGTTGGGCTCTGACTGGCTGATGTCTAGGTTACAGTATACATGCATGTTTGTTATGTACCTTTTGCTGTGTCTGCAGGAGTAGGTGATATATCTGTAGTTAGGATGCAGTTTGCTGTAAAAATAAATAAATAAATAAATAAATAAAAAGGCTGAGGTGGTTCCTTACCTTCTACGATGTCGCCTGAAAAGTTCCACACTGTGTAGTCAAGAAATTGTAAACACACACCCATATATATATATATATATATATATATATATATATATATATGTGTGTGTGCGTGTGTGTGTGTGTATGTGTGTGTATATTATATATATATATATATATATATATATATATATATATTTATAAAATGCTTGAGACAATCATGGTCAGCAGCACCATCAGCACTGGACAAACACCATCACATGACCGTGCGTATATCAGGCGCGACCGCACACCTGCACTTTTACCCCCTCCAAAACAATTTTGACATTTATAAGATAGATATACCACTCTGAGGTTCGTGCAGTTGCGCTCTGATATCCTTGCGCCTGGGTGGTTGGCCTTCGCTGCGACACCATGCGTATAACGCAGCAAAGCGCATGGATATCAAGCGCGATCACACACCTCAGAGTGGTATATCTATTACATATATATATATATATATATATATATATACACACACACACACACACAGCAGTGTCAAGAAAAGATCCACTCTGTGAGATCAGTGACAGACCTCAGGAGGACCTGAACAAGCTGTCCTATTGGTCAGACTCTTAGAAACTCAAATTCAGTATAACCAAATAAAAGTGCCACACTTGGGGAGGGAAAACAGAGTTAGGACCTGCACACTGTTTGGGGCTCCCCTTGTTACAGCAGAGGAAGAAAATGATTTATTTATGCCTGCTTATGAAATGGGAGAAGTGGCAGATAGGACAGCCCTAAAGTCCCTTCCAAACTTAAATTATTGTACTACATTGATCTTAACACGTATGCCAACTATGATGTTTACATGATCTCTCCCACTGTGTCTTAAAATGTTTAACTTGCAGGCACAATAAACATGAGTTCAGAACCATTGACACTCGTAAAAGGTGAATAAAGAAAGCAAATCAGTAACTGGTCTATTTTAAAATTGTGGTTAATTATAATCTTAACATAATAGTGGAACAAAAGGGGCCCACATGTGCCTGAACTTCTCATTTTCAGATAGAGATGTCCTAAAATGTCTTTGTTTTTCAAGGTGTTTACACTCCTAATTGGTGGGCAGTTCCCATTGGCTTATTGTCTGTGACCTACCAGCCTTGGTACCCCCTTAACTGGCTTGCACCCACAACAGCATGACCCCCACTCCCATCACACAAACTGCATGCTGGCTAATCTTTGCTTACCAACGTGCCCTGCTGCTGCTTACCATGAAGACTCAATTTTTTTGGTTAAGAATTTGGGTCAGATAGTGCCAGCAAAATGAATGTTTTGTTTGTGGAAAAGCAATGCTTGGTAGGGGTGCAACAGGAGAAGGAAGGGAAAGTTGGGGGTCCAGTGGGGGATGGATAGGAGATTTCTGGATCTTGGGGATTCCATAGCCTTGGGAACAGGAAGACCAGTAAAGGGAAATGAGCCACATTGAAGGAGCTTCATTTGTCTCCTGGATATGAGAGCAGAGAGAATAATACCCAGGCTCCAGTCCATGATAGGTGGGGGTTGAATGTGCTGGTTCGTTTGGGAACAAATGACCTGGCAGAGTGTACAGTAGATGAGGTGCAGGGGAGGTTTAGATTGTTGGGGTAGAAAATTTGGGAGTGGGTGGACACTGCTGCTACCTCAGAAGTTTACCAGAACCTGGAACCAGTCATGTAAGGAAGCTCCAGATCAGAGCTCTCAAGACATGTCTCAGGAGGGGTAACAAGGAGCAGGGATATGGCTACATTAAGAAGGATAAAGGAACAGTATGGGAGGAAAGGCCCTGTACTCAGCGGATCGTCTGCACCTGAGCAGGGTAGTAATAAAGATCTTGGAGGTGAGACTAGCTGAGTACATCAACCTAAATTCAAACTAGATGGGGGAGGATTCAAAAGGGCATCCAGCAATGAACCTTCCAGTGAAGGAGGACACAGCCTCCTCAGGAAGATGGAATAAGGGAAGGAGCAACACAGTAAGAAAGGTAAAACAAAAAGGGCAAGGTGTAAATCAGAGGAAATAGTGTTCAGATAGTGGTGGGTTGAAGGGCAAGTAAGTGGGGAAAACAGTGGGGCTCCTAAAACAGAACACAGCAAAGAGGAAACCAGAAGCTCAAAGGGTCAGCAAGGGGGCAGGCATTTAGCAGTCACTGTGGAAAGTTGTACGCATTAACACCTGTGAAATAAAATTGGGGACCTCCAAGAACTAGTGACAGAGGGCCAGCTGTATGTGGTGGCTGTTGTGGAGACCTGGTCATCCGTGAACCATAACTGGAACTTGAACATCCCCAGATACACTGTCTACAGAAGGGATAGGGTAGGGTAGGAAGAAAGAGTGTGAAAGTTGTGCTGTTTGTCAGGTAGGGATTAAAGCCACAGGGGAAGAGTTGGGGAAGCTGTGGGACCGAGATACTGTGGGTCACAGAAACGTAGAAACATAGACAGTGATGGCAGAAAAAGACCAAGGGTCCATCCAGTCTGCTCAAAGTTGCCCAGGATCCCCCATTTCAGCTCATCCTTTCTCACTCCCGTACTCTGAGTACAGCTAATTTCTTTTTTGCCCGTACTCTGTCCCACCCGTGCTTGAAGTCCTCCATGGTCTTGGCACCCACCTACTCAGCAGGCATACTGTTCCATGGCCCCACCACCCTCTTAGTAAAGTAGTACTTCAAGTCCCTCCTGAAATTCAGGGTGAACTAGTCATCTTTTATCAGCCATTCTAAATACCTAGCATCTTTTTTTAACATGGGTGTATTTAATAAAGATCTCCACAGTCACAGCAATGGGCAAGTAAGATGGGACTGTGGCTTGAGCTCAAGTCCCTGACTTAACGGGGTAAATAATAGTTCTCGTACATCTATCTGATTTGCCATCAGTTCTAAATCTTTCCGGGGGGGCTGCTGAATCTAGCCAAGTCCGAATGTGCTGCTGTTGTGCTGCTCTACAGTAATCGGACAGGTTGGGGAGAGCTAGTCCTCCTTGGGATTTATGGAGTTGTACGTTTTTGTAGGCCATTCTTGGACACTGCCCATTCAAGATATAGTGGGAAATAAATGTGTTCCCTCTATTATAATCTTTGGCTGGGGGTATCAAGGGTATGTTTTGAAAGAGATACAAGAAATGGGGGTAAGGTATTCATTCTAACTGAATCAGTATGTTATATTAAAGAAATAGGGAGGTGTATCCATTTGGCCAAATCATCATTAATTTGGGTGTTAAGTTTATCAAGATCTTGTAAGTTGTTTGGGATGTATATACCCAGATATTTAATGTTGCGTCTGTTCCATTGCCATTGAAATTGGTGTTACAGTGTAGTATGGAAATGAAAAGTAAGAATTTTCGTTTTATGGGTGTTCAATTTGTATTCTGGTGAACTCTCTCCCTCTTTCAAAATTGTAAATAATTCTTTAAGGGGTTGCTTGGGTTCGTCAAATAAAATAAGAGATCGTCTGCATAAAATGTGACCTTGTGTTCTGTATCGCCCACCCTGATACCTGTAATACTATCGGTTGTCTGCAGTAAATGTGCTAAGGGCTCAACATAGAGCACAGGTAGTAAGGGGATAAGGGGCAACCCTGACAAGTACCTCTGGTTAAGGTGAATCTAGGGGAATATGTACCATTAGTCTTTGACAGCCTGAGGAGCATTGTATAAACCTTGAATAAGATCTAAGAAGGGCAGGGGGAACTGAAATGTAGATAGGATGTCTCTCTTAAAAAATCTCCATGAAGCCCTATCAAATGCTTTTTGTGCATCTAAACTTAATATAATAGAGGGGAGTTTGATTTTATTAATATGCTGTGTTCATTTAATATTATCTGTGGTTTTACATGCCACAATTAACCCTGATTGATCCTTGGGGAGCAGAGTAGGTAATAGGTTTTCTAATCTCTTTGCCAGAACCCCCGAAGAGATTTTGTAATTGACATTTAATACAGATATCGGACAATACGATTCACAGTGAGTAGGGTTTTTTTTTTTTTCTTTTCAGATTTTAAGATAGTGGAAATATTGGCATAGTTCTATCTAGTTGGGGGAGTCTGTGTTTCTAGTACCTCTCTGAAGGTAGTTTGCAGAAGGGGTAATAATTTTCTTTCTTTTTTGTTTGTTTTTTATGTCTGTAAAACTCCAGGGTGTACCCATCAGGTCTCGGGCTTTTCCTTGTTTTAAGGTTCTGTATAGCCATCCAGATTTCAGATGTCAAAAGTGTGCCTGTAAGTCCCTTGACTTCTTTTAAACCCTTAGAATCCTTCTCTTTGGGTGCTGACCACTTGCCTAACCTTCCCTGAGAACCATATGGGTCTCTTGAACTTATTTCTTTTTACAGCTCATTTCATACATAGTTTTGTTACCTCAAGGATGGCCTCTTTTATAACCCCCCACATTACTTCCTCCCCTACTAGATCCCTCACTTTGTTTAGTTTATCCCCCATCAGCATTCTGATTTTGTCAAATTCTGCCCCTTTAAAGTCCAGGACTTCCATACTTGAGTGTGTTCTTTTAACTTCTATGGTCAACTCAGACCAGACGGAATTATGGTCACTGTTCGCTAGTGGTTCCCCTACTCTTACTGCCATTACTGCTTCTGAATTCATGGGAACTACATCTAGAATGGATCCCTTTCTGGTAGGTTCCTTTGCCAGTTGGATCAGCAGGCAGTCCTGACAGGTTTCCAACATAGCTTGACTTGTAGAACCATTTGCTACTGCAACACCCCAATCTACATCCAGCAGGTTTAAATCTCTGATTACCACTTCATCCCCCTATACTGCCCCTCTTTCTGTTTCCTCTCCTAGCTCCTTGTCCCTCCACTCTCCTTGTCCTGTCCTGGAAGTCTGTACAGCACCCCCATACATAGTTTTTGCCTGATGCCACTGTGAGCTGTACTAACAGCGACTTGACTTCCTTCATTCCATGCCTGATTTTCCCATCTTCCACTACTTTAATACCCTCACAGACATAAAGGGCTACCTCCGCTTACCTCCCCTTCTGTCTCTCCTGAATAGTGATTATTCTGGTATTGTGAGGTCTCAGTCAGGGTTGTCTGTGGCCCAGATTTCTGTGATGGCAACAAGGTCCATCTTAGTATTTGCTACCATTGCCTGTATCTCACACATTTTTGTTGTCCAGGCTCCTGGCATTGAGGCAGACCCGCTTCTAGGTACCACCTAAACTTTTTTTGCTGTAAGTTCTTCCTCACCCCTCCTCAGTCCTCTCTGTCCTGTGCTACTTGCAGCACCCTTTTTGTATTCCCTGCCTTCTAACCCCTGCCCTACTTCAGCCTTGCTCTTGACCATACATTCCTGTCTAATTGTTTTGTTTCCAGCCATCATTTGTGGGGCAGTGCCAGCTAGGTTCCCCATGATGGTCTTCCTAGCCTTAGACTGTCCCACGGTCAGTTTAAACATCCAATATAGATGTTAGACTTCTGCCCTAGTGCTCTTAGTCCCCCTCCTTTGTCAGGTGGCGTTCATTGTCCTAGAATAGCCTCAGTTCCCAGAAGTCTCCCCAGTCACCCACAAAGTGAAAGCCTTGTTTTTTTTTTGTTTTTTTTTACACCACCCTTTAAGTCACCTGTTAAATTCATCTATTTCTTTCTGTCTGTCTGATTTTGTCCCACTCCCCCTCTATCCCACACAGGGAGGACCTTGGAGAAACATAAAAACATAGAAGTTGACGGCAGATAAGGACCGCAAGGCCCATCCAGTCTGCCCATTTCTTTTTCTGCCTTATGAATGTGCCATCGGCCTTTGCTCTGTCAATGGCCTGTCTATTCATACTCATCTATATTGCTCCCTTATGCCTATTTCATGCCTGTTTGAAGCCCTGCACTGTAAATTCATATCCACCACTTCCTGAGGTAGGCCGTTCCATGCATCCACCACCCTTTCTGTGAAAAAAGGACTTCCCTCACATTACCCCTTAATCGGTTTCCCTCTAATCTCATGCTGTGTCCTCTTGTCCTGCTATTTTTCTTATATTGAAATATGTTAGACTTTTTCACCTTGTTAATGCCCTTAAGGTGTTTGAATGTTTCAATCATATCACCTCTCTCTCCCTCCTTTGCTCTAGGGTATACATATTGAGCTCCATTAATCTGTCCTCATATGTTTTCCAGGGTTTTAAATAATTGATTAGAAGTTTTTTTTTTCTTGGGACAATACTAACTCTACAGAAAGTATTTATATAGGTTTTCTAGAAGTGTAATTTTTTAAACACAGTGAGGCAAGTGCTATGCATTTTCACAATGTTTTAGAACTTTTATGAGCAAAATGCTAATCATTTTTTTTAGAGTTAAATAAAACCATGGTTTTCTGATGCAGGTCGAGGTGCTGACAATCATCTCCCCAGTCTCTCAAAGCCCTGCTTTGCTGCTTCCACTGACTGGTTTGCTTGATCATTGGTTCCCAGGTGCACCAGTACTCCCAGCTCTCTTCTCACCCTGTCCACCATCCTCTGTATGCGCTGTGTGTCCGAGTGGGCTGAGGCACCAGGAAGGCACCTAACCATCCTCTCTTGTTGCATTTCCCTACCCATTGCTGACTCTACACCTTTGATCATTGAGCCTCCTACTACTGGGATTTATTTTAATTTTACTCCCATTTCTAACATTGGGTGCCATTTTTATGTTTTGCCTTGGCCCACTAACTGACATGGAGACCCCCACCCCCCCAGGTTCCTGCACCTCTGCAGCGGGTGCAAAACAATTTGAAGTCAAGAGTGGCATCAGTCTGGCCAACCCTTCCCCCCCCCCTCCCTGCCCACCACTCTCCACCCCACCATGGCTAGTGGGCCACTGTGGGATTGGGAATGGGGGGGTGAGCGCCAGTTGAGCTGAAGATGCAGCAGATATTTCCACCTTTGCTGCCTCCAGCTGAAGCCTGAGCTCAGAAAGTGTTTTGCAGATTGGGCAATGTCCCACCCACCAGAGCAGCCTCCTGGAGATGAAAGCCTTACACCTATTACATTTCACAATCCCCATAGCAGCCTTAAGCAACAAGTATTTTATGCTTGGCACCTAGTGATTCAAGCGGAGTGAAATGGAGAAAAAAAATTAAATAATGTCTGCAAGCCGCAACACTTTAGGTAATGAAGCATCATCCTTGAATGAGTTTTGATATGTACTGGTGTAGCCTTACAGCAACCATGCCCTGCTATGACAGTTTGATTTAGTCTGAACTCAAAAGCATCTAGCTGCCCTAGCAACAAGCCACGTTAAGTGCTGGAGGTGGTCCATTAACCACCAAACCAGAGTGAGAAATTGGATAAGAACTGTTAAACCCTAGCTTCTACCTATATACGGTAAGGTTATAAAATATGCAGACAGACGGGCTATGCCACAGGTGGGGTAGAAACATAGACTTTGATGGCAGATAAGGACTGCTTGGCCCACCTAGTCTGCCCATTTCCCTACCTACAGGATGAGCTACAGATCCTAGTTAACCAACAGCCTATTTCTTCCTACTCCCCACAAAAATTGCATTATGTCTGTTCCATGCATTCTTGAATTTTCCCACAGTTTTAGACCCCACAGCCTCCTCAGGAAGGCTGTTCCATGTGTCCATTACCCTCTCTGTGAAAAAAATACTTCCTCACATTGCCCCTTAACCCCCCCCCCATCTTCAAATTGTGTCCCCTTGTTCTTGCACATCTCTTTTTCTGAAAGATGCTACCCTCTTGGACTTTGTTGATTCCGCTGAAGATGCTTAAAGTTTCTATCATGTCCCCTTTTCCTCCTTTCCTCAAGGGTATACATGTTAAGCTCCATTAGTCTCTCCTCGTATGGCTTCTCTTGCAGACCCTGCACCATTTTAGTTGCCCTCCTCTGGACTGCCTCTACCCTGTCTATGTCCTTGCGGAGATGGGGTCCCCAGAACTGGACACAGTACTCCAGATGGGGTCTCACAACTTTCTTTTTTCTGCTCGTGATGCCTCTCCCTATACACATCCCAGTATTCCCCCAGGCCTCCCTACTGCCTTCTTACATTGCTTGCTAACCTTAAGGTCATCTGCTATGATTACCCCCAGGTCCCTTTCCATTTTTGTTGCTGTTACTACCTCCCCCCATTGTGTAATCTTCCCCTGGGTTTTTGTTTCCCAGGTGCATTATTTTGTACTTCTTTGCATTGAATCCAAGCTGCCATACTTCTGACCATTCCTCCAACCTTGCCAAGTCCCTTCTCATCCTTTCGACACCTCCTTGTATATCAACCTTGTTGCAGATATTTGTGTCATCTGCAAAGAGGCATACTTTTCTTTCCAGTCTCTCTGCAATGTCACTTATAAAGACATTAAAAAGGACTGAACCCTGTGGTACCCCACTAGTAACCCCTCTTTCTTCAGAGTGGACTCCATTTACAATTACCTTCTGTGTCCTGTTGTCCAGCCAATGTTTTACCCAGACTCCCAACCTGGGACCCACTCCCAGGCTGGTTAATTTGACTATTAATCTTTTGTGTGGGACTGTGTCAGATGCCTTGCTAAAGTCTAGGCAGGCCATGTCCACAGTCCCTTCCTAGTCTACTGCTTTTTTCACCCAGTCAAAGAAATCAATTAGATTCATCTGACATGACCTTCCCACTGTGGGCCCATGCTGCCTTTGGTCCTGTGCCCCACTGGCCTCTAGGTACTCAACAATTCTTTCCTTCAGAAGTGATTCCATAACTTTCCCTACCCCAGCGGTCAAACTAACAGGTCTGTAGTTTCCTGCCTCTGTCCTGCTCCCAAGGAGCAACCGGGAAACTATAGACTTTTGTGAAAGGGAATCACATCCGCCTTCCTCCAGTCCTCAGATACCACACCATCCTCCCATGATTTGTTAAAAAAGGGCAGTCAGTGGTTTCACTAGTTCTCCCCTTAATACTTTTAGAATTCTGAGGTGAATTCAGTCAGGCCCCATCGCTTTGTCCACCTTCAGTTTTACGAGTTCTTTCAGAACCCTTTCTTCTGTGAAAGGACTAGGATCGACCACCCCCATCCAGAGTGTTTCTGTTAATTGGATTAGGCACCTCCCCCTCCTCCTCTTTTGTGAATACTGAGCAGAAATATTCGTTCAGTACCCCTGCTTTTTCACTGTCTCTCTCTCTCTGTCCACCCACCGTCCATTCTGTTCAGCCTCACTATCCCTCCCTTTGTCTTTCTATGCTCCCTGATGTACCTATAAATGGTTTTATCCCCCTTCTTAACCAAGTTGGCTATCTTTTCCTCAGTTTGGGCCTTTGCTATTCTGACTTCCCTCCCTGCTTCTTTCTGCCTTAACTGGTACAGCTCTCTGTCCTGCTCCTTCTGTGTTTCCTTATACTTCCTGAATGCCATCTTTTTCTTCCTGACCTTACCCGCCACCTCTTTTGAGAACCATACTGGCTTTTTCTTTCGTTTTGATTTGTTTATTTGTTTCACACAAAGGCTTGTTGCCTCTGTGATGGCAGTTTTGATGTTTCGCCATTGTTGCTCCACTCCTCCTTCTAGCCTATTTGCTAGTGCTTTTCTAAGGCACTCTCCCATCTTGCCAAAGTCAGCCCTCCTGAAGTCCAGTATCCTCACTTTTGTATGGCTTGACTCTGTAGCTGAGTTTATCATGAACCACACTATTTGGTGGTCACTTGTTCCCAGATGGCTACCCATTTCTAGATCTGGGATCCTGTCACTGTCCCCACTTGTGAGTACGAGGTCTAAGATTGCTCCCTCGCGAGTGGGTTCCAAAACTAGCCGTCTGAGGCATGCCACCTGTAGGGCATCGAGAATGGCCCTACTCTTGGATGTGGCTGCAGCAAATGTGCTCCAGTTAACATCTGGCATATTCAGGTTTCCCATCAACAGTATATCCCCTTTCTCTGCCATCCTAAGAATGCCTTCTATTATATCCTTGTCCATTCCCTCCCTGCTGACATGGGGGTCTGTATACAATCCCTGTGCGGATTGTGGTGCCATTTCCAGTCTCTAAGGTGACCCACAGTGCCTCCTGTCCTCCCTGTTTACTCTTTTGTTCAGTTGCTTTTATCCCTTCCCTTACATAGAGAGCTACTCCTCCCCCTCTTCTCCCCTCCCTGTCTCTCTTGTAGCTTGTGTACCCTGGTATGTTAACATCCCAGTCATGGTTCTCTGTGTACCATGTTTCTGTGACTGCTGTGATATCCAGGCATCTCTCTTCCATCATGGCCACCAGTTCAGAGAGCTTGTTGCCCAGACTATGGATATTGGTACTCATTATCCTCCATTTCCTGATGGCCTTACCCCATCCCTGTCCTTATTGCCTTTGTTACTTTCTCCATTTACCTCTGCCCTTCTCTCTATCGACATCTCTAACTTGGTGTTTACTTCACTTACTACCCTGACTTTTTTTTTGGGGGGGGGGGCTAGGATTTCCTACTCCTTTCCATTGCTTCCCCCCTTGGCTAGTTTAAATGCTTGCCAATGAAGCATTTAAACCTATCACCTAGGCTCCTGGTTCCCCTCCTGGACAAATGCAGACCATCACTCCAGTATAGGCCTGTATCACTCCAGGTGGACCCCCAGTCCCCAATTAAGCCAAATCCCTGAGCTCTGCACCAGTTTTTTAACCACTGATTGAATCCCATAGTGTGGAGCACCCTAGCCTCACCTACGTGATAGACATGCAGCACCTCCAAGAAGGTTACCATGCATGCTACTTGTCTAAGGCCCCTCCCCAATGCCACAAACTCTTCCTGCACTGCTCTGATCTCTTTCTTAGCCAGGTAATTTGTCCCTAGGTGGACAGTAACATCAGCTCCCTTCCCTGTGCAGCTGCTCCAGCGATCCTGAGGATTCGCTACCTGTCCCTCCAAGCCATGGCGCCAGGCAGGCACCTTACCTCCCTCTCCCCTTCCTCCCCCAGTTCTACCTTCCTAACAATAGAGTCCCCCACCAGGAGTTGTTGCCTTCCCTTGTGGGATCCCATGCCACCCTCCTGTGGGTCTCCTTTGTGGAGGTTCCCAGCATCCTCCCTGGCTCCATTGCGGGTGCCTCCATAGAGAAACCACACTTTGCCAGAACAGCATATGAATTGTGGAGAGGTACAACTGGAGGGATGCGCCTCTGTTCCACCACCTTCACCCTCCCTGAGCCCACTGTGGTCCAACCGCTCCTCTTTTTTGGCAACCTCATAGGCAATGGCAGTGGCCCTGGTGGTCCCTGGATGAGAGAGGAGGTCCCACAAATCCTGGCCAACTCAGCCTGGAGATGAGCAGCCTCCTCCCTCAGCCCAGAGTGGTGCCTGCAGATGGGACGACACCGCAACCTCCAGAAAATCTCCCAGAAGACTGCTGCTACACAGCCACTGCACTGCACCACTCCCATCATGTCTTATTTCTGGCCCCTTCACTGTTGTTTGGAATACTTATTCTTTCCTCTGTTTATTTTTTAATTTGTTTTTCTCCCTACTTAGTTACTGCCTCTGTGACCTCTAAGCACCTGATCTTCCTGTTCTGAGACAAGAAAATCCTATATTTCTCAGTAGTCCCCTTACTTGCACAGAGGCAGACCTCCAGCAGCTGGGGTGGGGGTTGGGGAGGAACAGAGAGCTACTCTTGGCCTTCTAGGATGGTGAGTCTTTGGCTCTGTGATCACTCACTTCCTGCTCCCAAACATGAAGTTCCTCTTGTTAGTCAAATCCTGTGCCTATAAAAGTAGAACTGGCTTGGGGGGGGGAGGAGGGCAATATTATTTATTTATTTTTTTTTAAATTGTAAGTTTTTATTATTCCACTTTTTCCAAGAAGAACAGGTTACAGAAAAGGAGAAAAAATGTAAAGGGTAATACATTCTCATAGGCAGAAACTATTCCTGTACAAACTTAGTTTGCACAATACGAGTCATGAATTAACTTAAATGTCCAGCCATATACAATTAATAGAATAATCCACCAATCTAATAGAGAACTTCTAGGCTGGGTTGTGAACTGAGCACAGCACTTAGTTTCATATTTTAGATTTATAGTCTTATAGTTAATCGCTATGAGACAAACATGTAAAGAGATAAAGAAAAGATAATAACAACTTAATCAAACTTTATCCCCCCCCCGCCAGCAGATGGTGAATCTATAACAGTCATCCTAACTCCATACCCATACCAGTATATTTTGGTTTTATAACCACCTAGGGGGTGCTATACTACGAACTCTTTCTAGGTCTTAGTCAAGGGCCTCTCTGGCCAGGATCTCCAAGGTAGCAACTCCCTCTCTCGCTCCAAGGAACTCAAAATAGGGAAACCAACGAGATTTATGTAGTTCAAGCCTTAAATTCAAGTTGGCTGTAAGCCTCTCCATTACTTTAATCTGGTTACAACAGGCCAGCCACTACTCTTCCCCTGGGGATGCCTCACTTAGCCACAGCCTCGTAATTGCCTTTTGGGCTGCTGCCAGCAGGATTGGGAATAAATATTTGGCTTTTGAACCTTTCAGGCCTGGAGGAGGCTTCCCCAACAGAAGATAGCGAGGCTGCTCTGGAATCTCTATCTGAAAAATCTGGCATAATCCCTGAGCCATTAGATTCCAGTAACTCCTAACCTTAGGGCAACTCCAAAAAGTATGTTCGTGACAGCCCACTTGCCCACAGCCCCTCCAGCGTTTATCTGAACAGGTTTGACCAAAGTGCTTGGTTACCACTGGTGTTCTGAAGAATCTTGTAAGCACTTGCCATCTGAACTCCCTCCAAGAGGGTGAGGCTGTGGTTCTGTGCGCCATCCTCCATAGCACCTCCCAGCTGGGTACCCCCTCCCCCAGACCCAGTTCCTTTTCCCAGCGGGTTTGAATTCGGGATCTAGATTCTGAGCTAACCGGTTCTCCCACCGCATATAGTTTAGAAATCAGATGGGTCTGGAGCGCTGACCCATTAAGTAATTCCAGAAGTAGATCCAGGAGTGGATGAGGCTGAGCTGACCTCTGCTCTGGACTACACTTCTCTACCGCCTGGAGGTACTGCCTGATCTGTAAATAGCCATAAAAATCTGAGGTTGGGATGTTGAATTCCTTCTGCAACTGAGTGAAACTTTTAATAGTGTCTCCCATAAAAAGCTGTGAGGACTTTTCAAGTCCCAACCTATGCCAACGTGTAAACAACGGGTTTTCTCTCCCCGGCAAGGAGTCCTACTATGGCTGTATTCTCAGGTCCCTCATAGTGTGTGACCATAATGTAATCGGTGTCTTAAACCCCAGATTCTGTAATCCTTGTATTACCCTTGGGCTAATTTTATTAAATAAGATTGATGTAAGGGTAAGTGGTTTTAGCAGTTGTAGGTCCATTTTAACCCAGCTTTGCATCTCCCCTGAGGAAGCGTACGCCGCTAGGTGATGTAATTGGGCCGCTTTGTGGTACATTTTAAAATCTGGGACCCCCAGCCCACCCCTCCCTTTAGGCAGTTTCAAGAGAGCCCAACTAAGCCTAGGCTTCTTCCCAGCCCATATACATTTGCTTATCAACTTTTGGGATTCCTGCTAAAACCTCCTTGGAGGGCACAGGGGGAGTGCATCGAATAAGAAGAGCAACCTCGGTAAAATGTTATTCAAACACCATGAAGTCTTGCTATATTATGACTAATGCAGTTAGCCACTGCACTTGAACTGCCCCGGAAAGGAAAGAGTTAACTCCAGGGAGTCTGGAGTTCTACAGCGCGAGAGCGCTTATGCCAAAGCTCTATCTGGGCAGTTTCAAATGAAACTGTCAGATTCTTTACTCCGCTTCACTGAACAGTCGCTCGGAGATCAGCTCCTTCAGCTCGGTTCATTTCTCAGTTCAGCAGTATTTTGGTTCAATTGAACGGCAAAAATATTTATTTTACCGCATTTCCGTTAAAAGCTCTATCTAGTAAACCGTAAGTACAAAATTTAAAGTCTGTGTGGAAATTCAATTATCGGTTCGGTTTTGAACCGATCGGTTTACTAAATTAACATTTTAAAGTGTTGGTTGGGCTTTTAGAGTGGTTCCGAGTTCTTATCGGTTCTAAAAACCTTGCTTTAAAATTAGGTTTTTTTCAAATACCCGTGACACGGTTAGGATCCGATAAGGGTGTCTTGCCTGGCACTGCCATCAAAAGGGCAAGTTTTTAGTTAGGCTGGCATTATGTCTGAGAAACCCAAAAGAAAAACCGGGCCCACTGGGTTTCAACACTGTGATGTCTGTGGGGAAGCCTTTGCCAAGGCTGACCCACACACCACTTGTGTTTATTGTCTGGGGCTGACCACCTCCTGTCAGACTGCCAGGTGTGTAAAATTTCCCTGCAGCCACCCTGGAAAGAGATTGGGCGGCTCAGGGCAGGAGGCCAAAAGTCCGCTGACCGGATGGCCAGCCCGGTCCAGCACCCACTGGCCCAGAGGAGTGCCCTCTGACCAGGCGAGACTTCCTCGGGCAAAGGAAGGCTGGTTCAGAGAACCAGTCCCAGTGAAAAGACAAAGAAATCAGTAGGTTTGGAGTCAAAATTGTCTCTCCAACTGCTGCAGAAATAGCTAAAGCCATACAGATTGTCCAGTCACTGTCTCAGGGTCCTGTCAGACCACCAACAGTTGGTAAAGGGTTGGTTAGTTCAGTTCCAGTGGTTCAGGAGCATGATGTTGAGGAATTTTATGAACCACAGGAGGGAGGAGGAATTTGATCAATATATATGTGGCTGGGAGGGTCTGGGCGTGCCCAATGAACCGGACATTTCTCCAGACAGACCTTTAGAATCTCCTCCTATTCTGTCTGAGTCCCCTTCTCATTTTATGTTTTACAAAAAGGTTGCAGAAACCCTCCAGCTTCCTTTAGAGGAGGCTGTGGATGAGCAAGAGGAGCCTGATTACGTAGAAATGATGGCTATACCAGAGTCTAGGAGGTTGTCTATTCCTTTGCATAAATCATTTAGGAAGCAAACAACAAAGTTTTAAAAAAATCCTCATTGTGTCCCTCCTGTAGATAAAAAAATGGACAGAAGGTATACTTAGTCAGGCTCTGATACAGACTTCCTCACTGAGTAGTGTAGTCATGTAGGTGTGGTTCAAGCTGCAGCCTGTGACAAGGCTAATATTCCCCTGGCCTCACATCCTCTGATAAGGATTCCAGGAGGATTGATGCCATGAGAAAAAAACAGTATATGGCAGCTTCTTTGGGACTCAGGCAGGCAAATTATATGGCATGTGGCTAGATATCAGAAATCTAGATGGGACACAGTATTGCAGTTAGCCAAGCAGGCACATGGCTAGCTGGCTAGTGAGTTGGAACAGGTGGCTGCTGATAGCATTGAAGCCTCTAAAGTTCAGTTTCATACTGCTGTTGATGTTAATGATGTTTCCTCTAGGGTCATGGCCACTTCTGTAGCTTTCCGTAGGTTGGCATGGCTCAGATGCACTAATCTGTCCCAAGATACTCAGTCAAAGGCTATGGATTTTCCTGTAGTGGGTAATTCTCTGTTTGGGGAACAAACAGAAAACTATATGAAAAGATGGATGAATACAGAACTACCTACAAAAGTGCCCAGGCTAGGAGAGGCATGCCACTCCACAGAGGCACGCTCCCAGAGGTAGGGGCAGGCCTTTCCACAGGCCTTTTACCAATCTCAGGCCTCCTCTGCGTTTGCACAGAGGTTTTCAGAGGCAGAGGTAGATGGGGCACAAGTAAACTGTCCCCTCCCTCAGCCTAAGGCTACTGCCAAGCAGGCACCCGATGGGGTGCCCAGGGCTAGTTCTCCTGTACCAGTGGGGGCAGGTTGGTTTATTCAGCCAGAACTGGGTGTCCCTAACTCCGGACAGATGGGTTCTGGAGGTAATAAGCCAGGGTCTGATTCTCCGCTTCAAACAGTTTCAAAGATGAGAGCCAGACATTTTCCACCTGCAAATCCTACAGAAGCCCTTGCTTTGGAAGCAGAGGTTTCTTCTCTTCTGGACTGCAAGCAGTAGAAAGGTCCCCTCCTTGCCATCAGGGCAAGGGCTGTATTCAAGATACTTTCTTACCCCAAAAAGACAGGAGAATGGCGGCTATCCTAGATTTAAGGTACCTGAACAAGCATCTTTTGAAACCAAAGTTCAAAATGTTAACTCTGGCAATGATTTTGCCTTCCCTGAGGCCAGGGACTGGCTGGCTTCCCTGGACCTCAAGGATGCCTATTTTCATGTTCTGATCAGGCCTTCTCACCGAAAGTACCTCAGGTTCGAACTGCCCTCAGGCCACTACCAGTTCAGGGCAATGCCCTTGACCTTACCTCTGCGCCAAAGGTATTCACAAAATGTCTAGCTGTGGTAGTGGCTCATTTAAGAAGGCAAGGATTGCTGTGTTTCCCTACCTGGACGACTGGCTCATAGTGGGTCAGTCCCCAGATCAGTAAAATCCCACTTGCAAGTCACCCAGCAGCTTCTCACTTCCTGGGATTCCTGCTGAATTTACCAAAGTCAGTTCTGGAACCAGTTCAGGTACTAACTTTCATAGGTGCAGAATTGAACACAAAGTTAGCCAGGGTATTTCTTCCCTCGGAAAGGGTAGACAGGCTCATTGCCCTGGCATCCTCCTTTACCCTCAGGGTTTCTCGACCAACAAGGCATTTTCTGCAACTCCTAGGGCACATGGCTGCTTCCACAGCCAGTAGTGCAAGGAGCAAGATTCAAGATGAGGGACATTCAGTTCCATTTGAGGGCCTATTGGTCTCAAAGGAGGGACCCCGTTCCAAATTGGTTCCAGTGACCCAAACTCTGATCCTGGCTCTACACTGGTGGCAGGATCAAAGCAATCTAAAACAAGGGGTTTCTTTCATTCCGTCTCCCTCCCTCACCCTCCCACGGATGCCTCCCTGTTAGGGTGGGGAGCTCACTAGGCGACCTGTCCACTCAGGAGTGTGGTCTCCTAGGAACTCTGCTCCACATCAACCTTTTGGAACTCAGAGCTGTCTTTCTAGCTCTTCAGGCGTTTTCAGCTTCTGTCCAGAACAAAGTAGTTCAAGTCAGGACAGACAACACCACAACAATATGGTACATCAACAAGCAAGGGGCACTCGGTCATCAGCCTTGTGCAGAAGCAATGAAGTTGTGGTCTCTGGCTCACTCCTGAACACCTCCCATAGCAGTTCACCTTCCAGGGAAGGACAATGTCCTGGCGGATGCCCTCAGCAGGATTTCTCAGGGCCATCACGAATGGGCTCTGAATCCCTCAGGTGCTGGGGTCGGTCTTTGCCAGATGGGGCACCCCTCAGATAGATCTTTTCGCAGCCCCAGACAACCACTAACTTCCTCTGTTTTGTTGCAGGCCTTCAGTGCTGGGCTCAGTCCCCCTGGACGCCTTTCAGTTGGATTGGAAAGGGAAGTTCCTGTATGCCTTTCCCCCCTTTCCTCTTCTTTTCAGGGTACTAGTAAAAATCAGATCTCAGCCCTGCAAAGTGATTCTGATTGCCCCAGATTGGGCCAGACAGCCCTGGTACCCACTGCTTCTGTCCTTGACAGTCCACCCTGCCCTGAGCTTGCCCAGAGTCCACGACTTGCTGGCCTGTGCACAGGGGAGAGTGTGGTATCCGGACCTCAAATCCCTCCATCTCAAGGCATGGCTCTTGAGGGAGTTAGAATTTGCTGACTTACACCTTTCTCAAGGTGTTCTGGATATTTAAAGGCTTCAGAAACCTTCCACTAAGGCCACTTACAATTCTAAGTGGAAAAGGTTTTCCATCTGGTGCTCTGGGAAGCAGATTATCCCAGAATCTGCTGATCTGCCATTTACTGGACTATTTGGTCCATTTAAATTCCTTAGGCCAGCTACCTTAAAGGTTCATCTGGCAGCTGTCTCTGTTTTGTGTCAGCAGGAAGCCTGCTTCCCTTTCTTCTCACCCTGTGTTTTCAAGTTTTTAAGGGGTTACTTCACACTAACCCTCCTTTTTGAGAACCAGCTCCGCCTGGGACCTGAATGTTTGCATTGCTCAGTTAATGCAACCTCCCTTTGAGCCTCTGTCCTCAGCAGAGCTTAAGTTTCTAACTTGAAAACTGTTTTCCTAGTGGCTATCACTTCTGCCAGGCGCATAAGTGAACTACAGGCCCTGTCAGTGGAAGAAGATTTTATCTCTTTCCACAGAGATAAGGTAGTCCTCAGGACTAACAGAAAGTTTTGCCTAAAGTGGTTTCAGATTTCCACCTGAACCAATCATATCTCTTCAGTATTTTCACTGAGCATTCTTCCACAAGGTGAGAGGAGACTGCACAGCTTGGGCGTCAAAGAGCCTTAAGATACTATTTGGAGCAGCACCAAGGGTCACAGGTTCGAATCCTCTCAACTCTTCCTTACCTATGGCGAGGTTGGCAAGGGAAACCTGCCACTAAGAGGACAATTGCAAGGTGGATTGTCTCTTGTATCAATTTTGTTATCAAAAACTAGGTAGAGAACCCCACTAGGACTGAGGCTCACTCACCAGGGTACAGCTGCATCTCTAGCGGCTGCTAGAGATATTCCATTCTGAAATCTGTCAAGCTGCTACTTGGAAAACAGTTCACACTTTTACCAAGCATTATTCCCTGGATATTGGTCCAGGAGAGATGCTCGTTTTGGCACAGCTGTGCTTCAGAGCCTATTTCTAAGTGAGTTCTGACCCTCCTCCATGGAGTACTGCTGTGTAATCTGCATTAGTCATAATATCAAGACTTCATGGTGTTTGAAGAAAAAATTACTCACCTTAGTAATTGCTTTTCTTCTCATGTAGTCTTGCTATATTATGACCACCCTCCCTCCTGCCCTCTCAGAACTTCTACTTGGGTAGGGTGGCAAATTAGTGCAAGCACTGTGTCATGCCATTGTAGGTTTTTCCTTACCTTCTTTTTATTTAGGTTAGGAACTAGGTTATTTTATTTAGGTATATATTGGCCCCTTCCTGGACTTGAGTCTTTGGGGAAGGGGGTCCTAATAGTGCTTGTCAGGGGTAACTAATAATACTATTATTCATTGTTGTTATTGTTATTGTTGTTTATATTGTTGTTATTTCTACTAGTAGGTAGCCATTTGGCTAGTGTAGAGCTTTCCACACAGACTTGTTGCTTAGTATTAGCTTAGTAAAGATCTGACAGTTTCATTTGAAACTGCCCAGATAGAGCTTTGGCATAAGCGCTCTCGTGCTGTAGAACTCCAGACTCCCTGGAGTTAACTCTTTCCTCTCCGGGGCAGTTCAAGTGCAGTGGCTAACTGCATTAGTCATAATATAGCAAGACTCCATGAGAAGAAAAGCAATTACTAAGGTGAGTAATTTTTTCATTCTTACCGACTCCACCCTACCAGTAATTGAGAGAGGTAGAGCCGCCCATCTCTCACAGTTTTTTCTCACCCTGTTTAAGAGCGTCACATGATTAACTTGGAATAACTTGCCCAGATTCCTCGCGATCTGTATCCCCAAGTATCTAAAGGTGCTGGTACTCCACCTTAGGTTAGTCAGGGATTTCACTCATGTGGGAACGTCTGCTTCCATTGCTATTACCTCAGACTTGGATTCATTAATTCTGAATCCTGAAATGGAGCCGAATTCCCTAAGAAGATTCATGGCGGTTGGTAGGAAGAGTTTTTTTTTTTTTAAGACAATAGAGTGTCATCGGCATAGAGGGATATGCGGTTGTCCACCCCTCCCATTGTAATTCCAGAGATACCCTCATGAGACCGAAATGCCTCCGCTAAAGGTTCCATACTAAGGGCAAATAGCAGGGGTGAGAGGGGGCCACCCTGTCTTGTACCTCTTCTGATTTGGAATGGCTGGGAAAATACCCCATTCAGTCTCACCCTCGCTGAGGGGTTGTTGTAAAGGGCACTCACCCATGCTTGGAACTTAGGGCCAAACTCAAATTTCTTAAGGACCTCCCCCCAAATACCCCCACTCGAGGCGATCGAACGCCTTTTCAGCATCAAGAGTAATCACCAGTGAAGTGTCTCCCTTCCCTCTAGATTGAGAATGTGCCATTACTGTGAGCAATCTCCTGACGTTATCGTGGAGATGCCTCCCTGACATAAAACCAGATTGATCAGGATGGATCAACTGGGTCACCACGCCCTGAAGTCTGTTAGCTATCATTCTTGCCAGAATTTTAACATCCAAATTTAACAGCGAAATAGGGCAATAGCTACCACACAAGGTGGTGTCTTTGTCCTGTTTTGGAATTACTGAAATTAGGGCTTGAGCCCAGGTATCCGGAGCCTCGGAGGGTGTGTGGACAATATTACACACCTGAAGCAAAAGCGGGGACAACTCGTCTTTAAATTTTTGGTAATATTCAGCTATGTAACCGTCTGGGCCTGGGTCTTTGTTGTGTTTAAGCTTCTTAATTGCCTCCACTAATTCTGACTGCGAAAAGGGCTGATCAAGCTCTTTCTCAAGAGCACTAGAGAGACTGGGCAACTTTAATCGAGAGAGGAACTTCTTAATCGTTTCTGTTTGATTCGTGCAGGCTTCTGACTTACATAAATCCTCATAGAACTTTTTAAAGCAATCCGCTGTTTGGGGAGCTCCCGCGATCAGTCCCCCCAGCACTCTTGGGTCATAAACTCCAGGAATGTGCCTATCCGCCTCTTGCTTTTGCAGTCTGAATGCTAGCAACCTGCCCGCTCTGTTGCCCCCTGCATAGTACTTTTGTGCTGTGAACCTAAGGGCGTTCTCAGTTTTTATCAAGAGAAGCTAATGCAGCTGATCTCTTGCTAGCTTCAACTCTGTTAGTGTACTATGGGGCCCCCTTTTTTGTGTATATCCTCTAGCTCCTTGATTTTTTGTTCCAGTCTGTCTTGTTTCTGCTGCCTGACCTTTTTCTGTTGAGCTGCATACGAGATCATCTCTCCCCGCACTACATCTTTTAAACCATCCCAGGGGAACTCCACTTTTGACACCGATCCTGTATTCTTCTTAATATAATTTTCTATCACCTCTTTGATCCTGGAGACAAAAGCTTCGTCCCTGAGGAGCCCAGCATTCAGGTGCCACAGGGATTGCTTGTGTTGGGGCCCCAGGTCAATAGTGAGACTGATTCTTGCATGGTCTGATAAGCATATAGGGTAGATCTGCTGGTCCACTATCGAACCCACCCACGCTTTTTGGGTGTAAAATCTATCTATCTGGGAATACGAATCCTGTGAATATGAATAAAAGGTGAAGTCCCAACTGGAGGGATAGCTATCTCTCCAAGTATCCACCAAACCAGCCTCAGTGCACAAGTGAGAAAGGGTCTTGGGTCCCCTTCCTTTAACCCGGCTCCCCTTTCCCACGGATCTGTCCCATTTCATATCCTCTACGCAGTTCCAGTCCCCCCCCATGATAATCTGGCCCTCCGGGAGCGAGGCAGTCACTCCAAAAACATGCCTGAAGAACTCAGAATTAGCAGGGGTGGGGCATAAATCTTCACAATGTGAATTACCCTCTCTGCCACCTTTCCCAAAAGGACCACCCACCTGCCCTCCTCATCTGAAAAGGAGTTCAACTGAGTAAAGCCTGGGCCTTTCCGTACCAGGATAGCCACCCCAGCCCTTTTCGTCTTTTTATGGGATAAGGCAAAGACCTCCCCAACCCACATATGATGTAATTTTTTATGCTCCATTACTGAAAGGTAGGTTTCCTGCAGGAGACCTATATCACAATGGACCCTCGCCAAGTCCCTTAGAATATTATACCTCTTTATCGGCGATCCTAGCCCCTTAACATTAAACAAAACCAACTTTAAAGTCCCCATAGTGAGCCAAACTAAGTCTCTTCGGATCTAGTCTCTCCTCATACTTCCTACCTAAAAAAAAAAAAAAAAACAATCTCTAAGGCCCCACTTCTTTGGAGGATGGCGACCAAACCAGCCCTCCCTCCTCCGAACACTATACTTCACCACCACTCCTCTGTCTTCCCCGCTCCCCCATAACCCAAGACCCCAACCCCCAAATATAACAACCCATCATCGGCATTGCGATAACAAGAAAAAACCCAACCAAACTATTTACATGTAGGCCGGTCAAGGCCTTAATCAGAGGGAGGCTCCTCTGCCCAGGAGCATGAGTCCACGACTAGCCCCACCCCCCAGCACTCCCAATTGGAAGTGACCGGAAAGGTGGTCTCCTAGGGTGAACTGTCAGCGGGAAGGCAAAATTCCTTTCCGGGGGCAGCACCGTCCAAAGAAAAGAAATGAGAAGGACTGGCTGACCTCCCGATGGGTGACCTATCCCCTGAGAGGGCTTCCGGTTCAAGTACTTATATTACGTGCAAGGCGGGTGAGGGTTAAAGAGAGAAAAAACGTACACCCGCCTTGCCACCTTTAAAACCAAGCCCAGTGCTATTATTAATTAGGTTCCAGCCTCATAAACCAAATAGAGTGCATTAGTGACCTCTATCAGATCCCATTTTTGGGAGCTCCGTCCTTGTGCCCTCCAATAGGGCCCAGATCAGCTGTCGCACCCGAGAGATCTTACCATATTAACCATTTTAACTTATACCAATCTTCCCGAAGGGGGGGAATTGAAAAAGCCAACCATCTATGTATAAACTTTAAAATACGTAAACCAGCCCCAACTGCTCTTCCCCACAGGAGGCCACTTTAACTCACGATCCAACCTTGAGCCTGTTTTAAGGCCCACGAGTACTCTGGTGATTAAGCCCCTAGGGAAACTGTCTCACACCTTACTACGCTAGAGTTCAAAAATTCAGTTCTTGGATCAGCTTTATTTTCCATTCCTTTCCCTCACTTCAACCATGTGTATAATAACTACCTGATAGCCGACAGGCTGGGGGTCAAACTCCGCTTCCCTGTGGCCTCCACCCCGCCCGCCCACCAGGCAGCAAGATCATCACTGCAATTTAGCGACTGTCTCCAAAGGTAGCGGGCACGAAAGAAAAAGTCAGACAAAAACATCTCTCGCTACGAACTTCATTTCCGCTGAAGGGACTGCAGTCCTTTACTGAGGTGCACCAGGTCGCTGCAGAGCTGCTGGTCGGGGCCTGTCACCTTAAACACCCCACCTCTCGTGGATCCTTTCTCCACCTTGGACCAATGCAGTTGCAGCAGGGTTTGCTCTGAGAGATCCTGCTGAAGATCGGGGAGAGTAATTCCTGCTTTCTGGAGCAGTTAGCTGGCATGTAGGAGGGAATCATACAATTTACTGCCCGTGGACCAATGCACTAGTAATTTCGCTACATACTGTAGGTAGGCCTTAATTTGTTGCTCTCTCAATTGCTTGATGACCACCAGGACCCACTTCCTTCTCAACATAGTGGCGGGAGGGAAGTCATGATCTACAAATCCTCGTTTCCCATCAAGATTCAAGTCCCTTTTACTCCAGGCCTTGCGAAGCACCATTTCTTTTACTGGGTAGCAGGTGAATTTAACCAGGATTGAACGGGGAGGGGGCATCCTTCTTTGGTTTTGGGCCCAGGGCACGGTGAACTCGTTCAAGCTCCAGGGGTTCTGTGTCGGGAATGTCCAGCTCTTGCCTAAGCCAGGTCTTGGTGAACTCCACCGGGTCGTCTTGCTCAGCACCCTCTGGAAAACCAAAAATACGAATAGTTATTTTACGTTCCCTGGATTACGCATCTTCGGCCCTTGCTGTGAGTTCCCTCTCCCTCCTAGCCAGGTAGGTCACTGCCCTAGTGAACCTTATAGAATCTTCACGGAGCCCATCCAGGCCTGATTCCAGATCCTCCGTTCTCCTCTCAAGATGTTTTAAGTCCTGTTTAATATCTTTTACATTACTGTTGATCCTTTGAAGCATTTTAACTATGTGTGCTGATGCACGGCCATCCAGGGAGCTTCCCCATGAAGTGGTTTCCTCCTCCTCTTCCCCGCCAGAGCCAGCAGTCGATTCCGATGCCCTAGACAGAGGGATACTCGGGCTGCGGTCCGATTTCGATCTACGTCTTGTGTTTTTTTTTGTTTGAGCTTCTACCCCTCGGATTCACTAGCTGGCTCATTCTTCTTGTCAAACTGTCGACGATAATTGCACTCTGGCCACTGAAAGCACTGGATTCTAATGGATTATCACACTACCACCTCGGAGCTCAAAATTAAGCTGCCATTTCGATTGATGACGTCACCGGAAGTCGAAGGAGGGCAATATAGTCCCAGTAGAGAAGTCTAGTCACAACAACAGCTCCTTGTCCTGGTGTTCTCTGACAATTCTCTGGCAGAAGCTATCAAGGGCAGTGTTTAAATCTGGCTTTAACGTGGCTTCCTTCTAGCTAAGCCACTCCCCCTACTTAAGAGATCTTTCCACACTTAAATTGCACAGATAGCAATCCCCTTCAGCCGCCTGAGATTAACACCTACTGAGAGATTAACACCTGGAGAGGTTGTGGGGTCTAAAACAGTGGAGGAATTCAAACATGCATGGGACAGACATAAGGCAATTATAGTGGGGGGGTTGCAGGAAATAGGCTGTTGGTTAACTAGAATCTGCAGCTTATCCAGTAGGTAGGGGAAATGGGCAGACTGGGTGGGCCAAGTGGTCCTTATCTGCCGTCAAAGTCTATGTTTCTATGTAGATAACTGCTCAGATAATTGACTTCAGCCAACTCAGACAAACACACTAACTTTATTTTTCTACCCTAAATTGAAGGGCCCAGTAGTAGAGTTCTGCTTCTTTAGTCCCAGTAGAGAAGTCCAGTCACAACAGCAGCTCCTTGTCCTGGTGTTTTCTGACAGTTCTCTGGAAGAAGCTAGGGGTGCTACTGATTACTGCTTATACTGTTAATGTTAGTTTCTCCCTGCAGTATATGGGATAAAAGATGGGCAGTTGACGTCCACAAATCAATAAGTAACTCTGGCAGTTTTATAAGCACTCGGCAGACTAGAATGGACCATAGGGTGGGTGGGGTGGTAGTCAGTTCTGGGGATTGTGGGACACTCATCTCCAGGACTTAGATTTGGAGTAGGGGACGTTGTCATATATGTAGGACATTCTGGAAGTTCCATGCTCAGCTGGCAGCAGCAAGGGAGGAAATATCCCAGCTGCAACTGCAGCTTAGCTAATGGTGCCCACCTCCTGCACTCCCACTACACCAGTGGCCCACTGGTTTGGGGGATGGAGGGTGGTGGGGAGGGGGAGGGGGAGGGGGAGGAGATATGGTGGCAGAGGAAGTCACATAGCAGTCAGCCATACCAAAGAAATACCAATGGCAAATTGCTTTGCATCTATGGAAGAGATACTGGTAAATGACTCCTAACAGCGAGGAACTCGAATCACTTGGTGTTGAGGGGAAAAGAAGACATGGTGACAGCCAGGGACAAGACCGGGCAGAAGTTAGTAAAGAGGCTTATTAAAGGTGCAGAAGTGATCTGGAGGAGTGCAGTGTCAAGTTTTGTTTTATGTTGCTCACTCTATCCTCCCCCTTCTCCCTTCCCCAGACGGGGAGGATCTCAGGAAAGGCCAAGGAAATCAAGTGCTTCTTTAGTCTGTCCACCAGCCTCTGGAGGTCCTGCTTCACTGTCTCCACAGGCCGGTCTACCACATCAATGGTACCAAGGTGTACCAGCACTCCAAGCTCCCTTCCTTCCGCCACTATCCTCCCTAGCTTCTCCCAATCCTGGATGGCTAATATTCCAGGGAGACATCTGACCACCCCTCTCCCACACTGCTTCCAGCCTCTCTACCCCTCTAACCAAAGACTCCCCCATCACCAGAATTTGCTGTTACAGTGAATCCCACTGCAACAATGGTGCCCCGGTGCTTTGCTCAGTGGAACTTTGTCAGGCTCCTGATGAAGCTCCATTGAGTGAAGTGCCGGGGCACCATCATTGCAGGAAGGTTCATTGCGACAGCAAATTAAGTGTGAAGTTTTTGTGTGCATTGTAATTAATTTGATTTATTAAAACTCTCAAAATTAGTTGGATATCTGGACTGTTGGTTCATTACTTCTGGGGTAGTGCGCTAGAACAAGTAATTTGGAGGAGTGCAGTGTCAGTTATTTATTTTTTTTTATGTTCAATTTCTAGGGGGTTAGCCACCCCCAGATACCGCACTGGTCTTGCAACAGTGAGCGTGGCAACTCTTCTTGTCTTTCGTTCTTGGAGAATAGAGTGAGGAGTTCAATGGGTGATTTATAAGGATGGTGTCAGGAACAGGGGTACCACTTTGTGGGATATGGTGGGCTTCTGGGATAGAAGACTCTTCAAAGTTAATGGCTTTCACCTGACAAAAGAGGTGACAAGAGCATTAAAGCAGAGGTTTGATGTCTGTACTGGCAGAACGTTTAACTGCAGAGGAAGCTGGGGCTACGGATTCCACAGTTGAGGTAGGTGAGGTGGGCCCTCTCCTTTTCAGCCTCTTTTTAAACTCCCTACCGCAATCCTGCTCAGAACAAATCATCCTGTATGTGGATGATGCTGTTGTCTTTTCTACGCACAAGGACCTTTCACCACTACAACACAGCCTCCAACTTGGATTCAGTGCCGTTGAGACATGGTTCTCCAATCATAAACTAGTCCTCAGTCACAAGAAGACCAAGTCATTGCT
The DNA here is from genome assembly GCA_016271365.2 of Neoceratodus forsteri. Taxonomy (NCBI): domain Eukaryota; kingdom Metazoa; phylum Chordata; order Ceratodontiformes; family Ceratodontidae; genus Neoceratodus; species Neoceratodus forsteri. The sequence goes on from CM057452.1 coordinate 391,653,231, forward strand.
ATTTTGCAGTTCACAGAACCGCTATAGGCAACACCCCCTTGCCATCTCCACCAAGCAGGGGACTGTACTCGAACAAGTTTACTCTTTCAAATACCTAGAGATTCTGCTTGACCCCAATCTCTCCTATATGGCTCACATTGACAGGGTGGCTAAAGTTGCCAGCACACGCCTTGGATTACTCTACAAGCACAGGCAGCACCTCACCCCAGAGGCCCTGAAGAGTGCTGTCCAGAGCTCTGTGGTGTCAATTATTGATTATGGCCTCATTATCTATGACTCCGCCATGACGTCCGCTGTCCGACGTATAAGAACTGCTCGTAACAAAACATGCCGAGTCACAACTGGTGCCCACGGCCTCTTCCACACCTGTGCCCTTTGTGAACAATCTGGATGGCTCCAACTCTCCAACCGTGTAAAGTATCTCACATGTGCTGTGGTGGGAAAAATCAACCTTGGCCTCACATCCCCCGGTGTTACTGCCTTGTTACATCAAAACACCAACCGAGAGAACACCAGGAGCTCGACAACCTAGATTCTACAAGTTCCTCGATGTCTAACTATGCAGGGCCAACGCTTCTTCGCCTGTAGGGCTCCTCTATGGATGAATGGTCTCAGCCACACCATCTCCTCTGTCTCAATACTAGGTCTGTTCAAAACCAGGCTCCGGGCCCATCTCATTGCCTCTAGCTCCTGTGACTGCCTCTCCTAGATGATGACATACCCAGCTTTAATCCTAACTTATTTACCGCTTAACCCCAGGCCCCTCAAGTCCCCCTTCCCCCAGCTCCTGAGGTGTCACTTCAAATCTCAGGTCTTCATACCACCTCATTAGGCTTTCCTTGCCCAATTACAGCACTTATCCCACCACCCTGCCCCCTTTTTCTCTTCTATCACCCCTTCCCATTTATTTTTCGACAAATGCCTCTGGCTGCATCTTCATCCTCCCCCTCTCCTCTCATCCCTGTTTCTTTGCCACCCCCGGGCACCTGACCCTACCCATTCCTTGTGGGCATATGCGTCCTAGCTGTGTTCACCATCTTACTATAGCTGCCTCTGTTAACTACCTACACTTCTCCTCCTCCTCCTCCTCCTCTACACCTTACTCTTCCTATAATTGACCCCTTTCAGTAGCACTTTTGTACATGAATTGTTTACTGTTATTTCACTGTTGCTTCCTTGTTGTTTGTTATTTCTGACATGGAACCTTTGTAAAAGAGCCTTGGCTCAAAGGTACTTGTAATCCTAGAATAAATAAAAAATTAAAAAAAATAAGGGATGTAGGCATGGTGTACAAGAAGTAGCAGCAGAGTGGAATGAGTTCAGGGGACTGGGGAGTGTAGATCAAATACATCAACAAAAGGGGAAAAACACAAAACATCTAGGATATCAAGGAATTGTGACTGTGGTTAGGAGCATGAGATGGAGTGTGGTGTGCCTCAGTGCCAGGAGTGTGGATAATAAAATTAGCAAATTCTGGGCACTGATGGCAAACTCTTGGCTGGATCTAGTGGCCCTCACAGAAACTTGGGCCAACAACAACAATGACTGTGGCCTGGCAATCTCTGGATACACCTTTCTATAATCACGCTAAATGGTAAGGTGAAGATGGAGGGGTGGCCAGTTACGTCAGAAAAGGAATAGAAGCAGTAGATGATGCATCCATTGAGGGAAAGGGGAGGTAGAATCACTGTGGGCACAGCTCACAGAGTTAACAGTCCACCAGAGCATGGAGAGGAGAGAACTAAGGAGCGAGGAGCACAAGTAGAAAAGGGGGCCGCAGAAGGGGAGGTCGTAGCAGTAGGAGTTCTCAACCTGCTGTACATCGAATGGGCCATTCCTTGATACTTTGCAGGGCTACGTGCTGGTGCAGCATGTCAGTGAACCCATTAGACGGTCAACCATTCTCGATGTGGTACTCCCTAACTCTGAAAGAGTAGCTGGAGTGTGGGTTAGGAAACCACTGGGGGTACAGCAACCACAGTACTATATGGTTTCAGTTGGCCCTGGGCACCAGTAAGCCCTTATCTAAGGCTAAGGTGCCAGACTTCAGAAGGGCAGATAGCAGCCAAATGAGGGAACTGATCCTGGCCAGGTTAGCTGGGGTAGACCGCATTGGGGTAGTAGAAGAAAGATTGGGGGGGTCATAAAAGGTCCTGTTCTGATCGCAAATAAAGAAAATCTGCACAAGAACATTTATCAAGAGAAACAAGTATAAGAGACCAATTTGGGTCTTTGAAAAGGTCAGGGAGGCAGTGAAGGCCAAAAAGAAAAGGTCTTTATATGATACAATATTAAGATGTGTATGAAGAAGAAAGAAAGACGGGAGGGAGGTTGTCAGGCTAAAGGAGGGGGCAGCATAATTTGAAGAAGACTTGCAGAAAGGAGCTGTGCTGTATGACTACTTCTGCTTAGTATTAACTATGGAGAACAGCTGGCTCTTGCTGGAGAGCAGTATAAAGGCAGCTGATAGAAAGGTCCTGGAAATGAAGCTGTAGAAGTATACTAGCAAAGAGTCAGAATAAGGTTAGTTGCCCTAAAGGCAAACAAGGCCAGATAGGGTGCATCCGAGGGTACTAAGGGAACTGGCATCAGTGTTTATCTGAACCTCTAATGGCGCTGTTCAGTAGGTCTTAGTAGCAAGGGGTGGTCCCCAAGGACTGGAGGATGGCGGACGTAGTTCTTCTACACAAGGGAGAGAACAAGGAGCAATGAGGAAACCAATGACTCATCAGCCTTACCTCCATGATAGGGAAACTGATGGAGACACTAGTCAGAGTGGACGTAGTGGAATACCTTGAACAGTGGGTGTCAGGAGAGCAAGTAGCATGGGTCTGTGGCAGGGAGGTCTCGTCAGACCAACCTGATAGTATTCTTTGACTGGGTAACCAGGATAGTTTACAAGGGGCATGCAGTAACATAGAAAAATTAAAACATAGACTCTGTCATTGAATAAAGATGGTTTGGCCCACCCAGTTTTCCCATTTGTCCCTACCTACAACATCCATGTAGACCCTAGTTGATCTCTGGTTCTCTTTTCCTCCCCCCATTTATTTTCACTAAGATCCCCTTGTACATATCCCTTGCATTCTTGAAACCCCATCACAATTTTCACTCCCCACCACCTAGACTGCTTGGCTATTTCACAAATCCACTACCCTTGCTATGAAGTACTTCATCACATCTATCCTGAACCTATCTCACTTCACAGCATATCCTGTTGTTCTTGTACATCTTTCTTTCTGAAAACTACTTCCATCTTGTATCTTATTTACCCCTGTGAGATATTTAAAGATTTCTATCATATTCCCCCTCTCCCTTCGCTTTTCCAGAGTTGCATATTGAGTTCCCTCAGTCTTTTCTCATAGGGCTTGTGATGCAGACCTCTCACTATTTTAGTTGCTCTTCTCTGGACTACTTCCACTCTGTTTGTATCCTTCCATAGATGTGGCTTGCAGACCTGTACACAGTATTATAAGTGAGGTTTTACCAGTCATCTGTACAGAGACAACACCAACTCCCTCCTTCTGTTGGTTATACCTCTCCCTGTGCTTCCCAGTGCTTGTGATGCAGACCGCTCATCATTTTAGTTGCTCTCCTCTGGACCACCTCCACTGTCTATATCCTCCCGTATATGTGGCCTCCAGAACTGTACGCAGTTATAAGTGGGGGTCTTACTAGTGATCTATACAGAGGCGGCACCACCTCCATTCTCTTGCTGGTTATACCTCTCCCTATACAACCCAGCATTTCACTAGCCCTCCCAACTGCTTTCACATTGCCTGGATACCTTTAGGGCATCAGAGATTATTATCTCCAGATCTCTTTCCTGCTTGGTGCTCATTATTAACACTCTACCCATTCTGTACTCTGCCCTTCGGTTTCTGTACCTTCAATGCATTATTTTGAACTTTTCCACATTAAAACACAGCTACCATACTTGTGACCACTCCTAAAGTTTTCTCAGGTCTCTGCTCATCCTTTTCACCCCACCCAGAGTATCCACCTTATTGCAGATTTTGGTGTTCTCTACAATGAGACAGACCTTGCACTCCAGATCCTCTGCAATGTCACTTACAAAGATATTAAAGAGGACTGATCCCAGCACTGATTCCTGAGACACCCTGCTGGTCATCCTCCCCTCCTCGGAGTGAACTCCGTTTACTACTACCCTCTGCCGTCTATCCTCTACCCAGTTTACAACCTTTTGATGTACTAGGCTACTCAGCCTGCTTAATTGTCTGCTGTTTGGCACTGAGTCAAATACGATACTGAAGTCTTTAATTTAATTTTAATTTTTTGTACTGGAAAGGCATGTGAGCAAAACTTGCCCGTTTTTTCCCAAGCGTCCAGTTAAGATACATTACAACAAGAAACATACATTACATTGAAAGAAAAATTATGCAACAAAGTTAAACATAATTAAAAGATGTAAGGGTAAAATAGGCTACATGATATAATACAAACAAGATATGTTAGGAATATAAATGGATGATGAGCGTACAAAAGGATAAGTGCATGGTAACCAAAAGGACAGGGAACAATAGATGCAGTAGGAGCAGGTGAGACAGTGGATATGTGAAGGAGACCTGGAGGAAGTAGGAAAGAAGCCAGAGAATGAGACGGATAAGGGAAAAAGAGAAGAAATCTAGGCACAATTACAGGAGAAGTTATCCCTGAGGGGTTTCTTAAGGTTGATTTTAAAGGAGGAAAGAGAGGGGCAAAGGGACAGGCTGGGGGGAAGGCTGTTGAAAAGTCTGGCACCCTTGAAGGAATGGAAGTGCTGACTGTGGGAAGTTTGACAGAAAGGAGTGGCAAAGTAAGTGCAAGTGGAGCTTCAGGTGGGTTGAGAGATGACTGGTTTCTGAAAGATGCTGGCAATAAATCCTTCCCTAGAAAGCAAATACAACCTGCAAACTGCTGACGTCAGGGGCCGGCATAATACCAGGACGGTCATCCAGGGCGAAATTGATCTTTTCAACAAAAGATATACATAGTGTACCCTGTTGATGGAGTTCATTTTAGGTGGAGCACCCGCTACCAGCCCTTACGGCTGAGTTGAAGCACTTTACTCTCCTGACCAACCCTGCTACAACCAAAGCTACCTGGGACTGGTCTAGGGGAGTGAGACATCCTTGAGACAGTAGAAAGAACCCGACTATCACAAAAGGGGACACTGCTCCTCAAAATGGCAACAAGAAGGTGGTCCTGGGCCCCCCACCCACGCGGCCCCGGACTGGGCAGAGAAACAATACCAAGTTTCCTATTCCCAAACAAGGGAGTTCTCCTCTCTACTCTTTACATCCTGTCCCTTCTTTGGGTTGACTTGATGGTAGGACACTGGGACCCAAATATCTGGGGACAGCATGACAGGGACATCCCTCCCCAGGACCTACCCTACACCAAGTCTGACCCCAGACTCCTATCCTTACTAATGGCCCATGAGCTAGGGAGTCAGGCTGTTTTAACTTAAGACACTCCACTTCTCTACTAGGAGACTTGGGAGCAACCTAATTTCAACGGCCAGCCACAAGTTACTTGGATTGCTGACGGCGCTACTTCTCCTGGCAGGGGACATCCAGCCTAACCCGGACCCTCCCAACCCCAATATCTTAATATCCTCCCCACTGGACCCACAGTGGGTGCTCTCCAAAGGTCTGAAGATTGCACACATGAACGTCTGCAGTCTCAGACCAAAAATGCAGGAGGTGCAAGCCTGGTTGGACCTCTACAAACCTGACATCCTTGCCATCTCTGAGACCTGGCTTAAGCTCAATATCCTGGATCATGAGATCATGGCACATGGATACAAATCCTTCCGCAAAGATAGGGGGAGAAAAAGAGGGAGAGGTGTCTTAATTTACCCAAAAGACAACCTAACGGTGTCAAGCCTAACCTTTACGACTGACCCCTACCTAGACAGTGAATCTATATTCATACGGATCACCCTCGGACAGGCCAAGCACCTCACTATAGGATGTGTCTACAACCCTCCTAAGTCAGTTCTCCAATCCCTGGAGGCCATCACCAGTGCCACGTCCAAAGCCGTCGACACAGAGCTTATTATAGTGGGGAACTTCAACCTAAACTGGGCCCATGACACCAACAAAGACCTCACGTCCCTAACACAGGAGGCTAACCTGACTCGGATCATCTCTGAACCCACCAGGTTGAATCACAGGTCTGGGAACTACACCATCCTGGACTGGGCACTGGTGACTAACCCTGCTAATATCCAAAAAGCTGGACTCATGGCAGATGCCTTGAGTGACCACTCCCCAATATGCTGTATCTGGAGGAATAATGTGCCCAAAGTCCAACCAGAATATTGACTGCCCGAGACTACTCTAATTTCTCGGAGGCACACTATAATGACCATCTCAACAGCCTGGACTGGAGTCCCATCAGGCTCCTCCCTTCCGTGGATGCGGCACTAGAATTCTTCCAAAACACTTTGGCCACAGCAGCCAACCTCTTTGCCCCACTAATGAAACTCGGAGTACAAGGCAGCTGCTACAAGTGGATTTCTCTGACCTCTGAAAGCTATTATGATCAGCCAGGACAAGGCCTGGAAGAGGTTTAAAAAGTCTTCTCTCCCAGCCGACCTGGTGACATATAAAGCCCTGCGTAACAAATGCAAGAGCGCAATGAAACAGACTAAAAGGGACTACGTCACCCAGCTTCAAAAAAATAGCCTAGGAACCCCTAAACTTTTCTGGTCCCATATCAACGAGCTGATCAGAGGAAAACACAAGGCTGAACCGGGCCCAATGGAAGTCAATGGTAAGTTAGTCCATGACTGCCCACAAATTGCCACAGTCCTCAACCGTCACTTCACCAACCTTGACACATACAAGGCTGGACTATCCCCCCCACCACCTGGCACCCACTGACACTGATCTCCCAAAACTACATCGACCACTCTTCCACCTCAGATTGGTTAGGACCAACGAGGTACTAGCCCTTCTGAAGGCCGTCAAAACCAAAGGCCCAGGAGGACCAGACAGAATTAATCCCAGGCTACTCAAGGATGGCGCACCATCCCTAACCAGACCTCTGACCTGGCTCATAAACAGATCTCTGCTGGAAGACACAGTTCCAACCCAGCGGAAACAGGCTAACGTAGTTCCCATCCACAAGGGGGAGCCAGGGAGCTCACGAGTAACTACAGACCAATTTCCCTGCTCTGTCTGCTTGCTAAATTGCAGGAAAGACTAGTATATAGCCAGCTCAGCGACTACCTGGAGAAGCACCAACTAATGGCCTCATCACAACATGGTTTTAGAATGAACCGTGACACTGACATAGCCCTCACGTTCCTAACTACTGAAGTACTCAGAGCCATGGACAAAGGGACCCCCATTGGCGTGGTATTCATTGACCTGTCCAGGGCCTTTGACCTTGTCAACCACAACCTTCTGCTAGCAAAACTTTAAAAAGATAGGCCTAGACACCCTGGCTCTTAAGTGGTTCAAGAGCTACGTATCTGACTGCACCCAATGAGTGAACTGGAAGGGTGTGCTATCTGATCTGTTGCTCCTAAAAGAGGGGGTACCACAGGGGTCGATCCTTGGTCCCCTTCTTTTCTCACTGTTTACCAATGATCTAAACCTCTACTGCGGAGGGAGCACAGTAGTTCAATACGCGGATGACACTGTTTTATATTCCACTCCTCTGAAAACTTGGGGTCTCTCAGACACTTACTCCAGTCTGACCTTAATTCTCTGGAGAACTGGATAGACATAAACAGAATGGTCTTGAACGCAGGCAAAACAAAAGCCATGCAGTTCGGGGCCCGATCTCTAGGTCAAGACAGGACCAGTTCCCTACAGCTTAAGTCACTGGCTAGAACCAACATAGAGGTTGCGCCATCCTTAAAATATCTAGGGCTCATGCTGGACCAAGGTCTCGCCTTCAAGAATCATGTGGAGCAAGTGACCAAGACCATCCATGGGAAACTTGGCATTTTGTATCGGATTAAGGACCAGCTTATTCTGGAAGCCAGGCGCTCCATTGCTTCATGCATCCTGCTCCCCACACTGACCTACGCTGCCCCTGTAATCCAGGTTATGGCCAAGTTGGAGGTCCACCAGATGCAGATCCTATACAACAAGGTAGCAAGGTTCGCTACCTTGGATCATTCCAGAAGCCACCACTGCGAGACGCTTGCCAAACTACAGTGGCCTACTTTTGAAGCTTGTCTCCAATGCCCCCTCCTCTGCCTAGCATTTTTGAACTACGCTGCCCCACAGCACCACCCATCCTCTCCTCATACTTAGCCACCAAATATAACCCTCAAAATCTAAGGTCCACAGGGAGGACTCTACTTGAAACCCCTAGGGTCAGGGCCAGTGCAGGCCAGAACTCGTTTTCCTACTCAGCCCTTCACCTGTGGAACAGACTTCCACCAGAGATCCAGGAAGCCCTCTTGCTTAGGTACTTCTGTACCAGGCTCAAGGATCATCTACTCGAGGCAAGCACCTGCCTATGTCATGGCTCCTGACGGCCCCCCCCCCCGACTTAGGCAGATCACCTTACTGATAAGAGTTGTGCCAAACCTCTTGGATTATATGCTCTACTGTTATTATCTATGTCAAAACTGTAATTATAGTACCTGTATATCAGTTTAATATTTGTGTACTGTCTCTTCACCATGTATACCTGCAATTACATGTAATACTATTTAATGTCTCCCCAGGTCGCCCCTGGAAAAGGGACCCTCACGGCCCAGAGGGCCTACCCAGTTATCAAAACTCAATAAATGAATAAATAACGCTGCTGGGGAGGAGGCCCCAGAAGGCCTTGTAGAGAAAGGAGAGAATTTTGAAGTTGAGTCGATCTTCTAGTGAGAGCCAGCTTGCTGCCAAGTAGAGGTCGCAGTGGTGTGTATTCCTGGGGAGGCCAGAGACAAACCTGATTATGTTGTGGTATGTGGCTCTCAGCCTACCAAGTTTTTTGGGGGGAGAGGGAGGGTGAAGTCTAGGTAGGCCGCATCCACCTCTCCACCCTGTTCTAATTGCTTGGTCACCCACTCGGAGAAAACTGAGATTTGTTAGACGTGACCTCCCACCCATGAATCCATGCTGTCTTGGGTTTTGTAACCAGTTTGATTCAAGATATTGCACCATCCTCTCTTTTAGCAGATTCCATTAACTTTCCCGCCACCAAAGTGAAACTGACTATATAATTGCCAGCCTCCTCCGTGCTACTACTTTTATGAAGTGGGACTACATCTGCCCTCCTTCAGTCCTCCAGAACCACACATTTCAAGTGAGCTGTTGAATAGTACTATCAAAGGTGTAGCCAGTACCTCACAGAGCTTCCTCAGTATCCTAGGATGTATCACTTTAGGACTCTCTTGTCTGAAAAAGGACTAGTGTCCACCTCTCTTCCCATAGAGATCCTGTTACTTTTTTGTGCTCATCCCCTTCTCCATCCACTGTGAACACTGAACAAAAATACTTGTTCAGGACAACTGCCTTTTCCTGGTTTCCCAGTGCATTATCCCACTCATCCCTTTTTAAGCTTACAATCCCATCTCTGGTCTTTCTCTTTTCATTTACATGACTAAATAAATGTCTTCTCTCCTTTCATTACCACTTAGGCTGTTTTCTCTTCAGTTTGTGACTTTGCTGTTCTTCCTACTGCCCTACTTCTCTCTGTTTCCGCTGATGCACCTCCTTATCCTCCTCCCTCTGTGTTTCCTTCTCTTCTGAATGCCACTTTTTAGCCTTAACCTTTTTAGCTACCTCTTTCAAGAACTATAACAGTCTCTTTCATCGTCCTCACGTGTTTGTTGCCTTCACTATGCCTTTTAGTTTTGCCCACTTTTCTTTCATCCCACCTATTTCTTGCCTCATGCCACTTCATCCATTGGGCATTCTCCCATCTTTATAAAATCTGCCTTCCTGAAGTCCAGAACTCTCACCCTTGTGTGATTTTGCTCTGCAACCATCCTTATATTGAACCATACCGTACGGTGATCACTGGTCCCTAGGTGATTTCCCACCTTGACGTCTACAGCACTGTCCCTGTTGTTATTAAGTACAAAGTCCAGGATTGTCCCGTCATATATATTTACTATACTTTAAATTGTTATTATTAACAGTAAAATAAAATAAAATTGTTCAGTATAACTATTTACAAAGGCAGTATAAACAGAAAAAGTCCATCTGGATTTCTTCTCAATTTCCAATCTCAGTCTCTCTGTCTCTCTTTTGCAGAACAATGCAGCTCCTTTTTATAAGTCTGTGCAGGAGCTCGTTAAGAAAATAGCATGCTTCTCACACAGTGTTCTAGTAAGTTCCCAATGTTCTTGTCAGTTTCAGCAGGTGCAGCAAAAAGAACATTGTGACCCAGAACTGACTCCTTGTTTACATCTTCTGCAAAAAGCTGAAAAATTGCATTTTGGGTTAACTCTTTGAGTTCCAAATAACTTTACAACCATTTTAACAGTATAGCTATAGTTTTAAACAAAGGAATCCCAGTATTAATTGCATTTCCACAAAAAGATTCACGTATATATTTTTATACCTGCAGATATGCAGGGGGGAGAAAAGAAACTGCAAGTAAAGGTAGAGAGATAGTGAGAGACAGAGAATTGCAAGACCGTCATGGTGATCAAGTCCTAGGTCGCACGAGAAAATTTGGTTGTGCAACCAGACAGAGAAGAGACAGAAAAGGAGAGAGTAGAACAGATCCTTGCATTTAAACTCTTTCTGCATAACAACTGGGAAAGGGCCATATTCAACCCTGTCACATACCCCCTTCTTTAGGAGGGAACCTATTTTACAAAAAAACAGGTTTCCAAAGCTTTCTTTTAATTATCTTCTAGCATTAGCGTATAGCTCTTACTGTTCAGTGCACATGCAACATAGTAAACAGAGAAAGCTTCACCTCACATTTTTTTCAACCTTCAGAATTCTCAATTCCTAATCCATATCTAGACAGAAAATGAGCATTTATATTCTCTTTCCCAGATTTGTGCATTACTTTACATTTAAATGGCTGTAGAACCAGGTACCACTGTGTGATTCTAGCATTCTTATCCTTCATTTGGTTAAGCCAACAGAGAGGGTTGTGATCTGTTAAAAAGTATAAAGTTGGCTCCTGGTTAGAAAAACGTAAGGGACTCCATGGCCCATTTTACCGCAAGACATTCCTTTTAGTGATGGAGTACCTTTTCTCTCTGTCATGCAATGTTCCACTTTTATATACAGAATAGGATATTCTTTCCCATCTATATGCTGACTCAAGACTGTACCTAGGCCAACCTCTGATGCATCAGTCTGTAACAGACATTGTTTCTCAGAGTCTGGGCTTCTTAAAACAGGGGCTGAACATAATGCAGCCTTAATGGCCTGAAAAGCTTCATCACACTCTGGGGTCCATTTCACATTATTCGGGAACTGTTTCTTTGTGAGCTCAGTGAGGGGAGTAGCTAACTTGGCAAAGCTGGGAACAAATCTCTGATACTAACTAGCCAGACCTAAAAATGAGCTGACATGTTTATTTTTGGTTTTGGGGACAGGGCTGTTAGCTACAGCTTCTATCTTGGAAACCTCCAGCTTAACTTCTCCATTTCACAAAACATAGCCCAAATATCTGATTTCCTGCATGCCCAGTGCACATTTGGTAAGATTAATTGTCAGACCTGCCTTTTTGATGGATTGGATAACTGCTCGTAGGTGTCCCAGGTAGCTTTTCCAGTCTAGACTGTACACCATGACATCATCCTGGTATGCAGCACAATAACCAGTGTGAGAGGGATACAATTCCATCCATGTACCACTGGAATGTAGCGGGTGCGCCATGTAAACCAAACAGCATGGTGGTGAACTGATAAGAGTCCTATAAGAGTGGCAAAATAAGTTTTGTCTCTGGAGTCTTTAGCTAGGGGAACTTGCTAGTAACCCTTGGTGAGATCGAGGGTACAGATGTACTTGGCACTCCCCAGTCTGTCCACCAAATCATCTATTCTGGGCAAGGATAACTGTCAAATTCTGACACTTAAGTTTCCTAAAATCAAGACAGATTTTTACACCCCCTTCTTTTTTGTTTACAATCACCATTGGTGATGACCAAGCACTTTTCGACTCTTCTATGATACAAAAAAATGAAAGAATTGGGTATTTCCTTAACCATGTCTGCTCTTAACTGCTCTGGTAATCTGTATGTATTTTGTTTAATAGGGCGAGCATTCTTTGTTACTATTATGTGCTCAGCCTGGTACTGTCGTAAAAGTACTGTTAAATGTCTTTAGAAAGTGACAAATTTCTGCAGTATGTTTGGAGCTTAAGGAAATATTCACCTCTACAGCATCAGCAGTAACAGTTTGTTCCAGTCTATCATAAGCTACATCAGTATCTTTTTTTATCCGTTTCTGGTCAAACTAGCAAAACAGCTTTTGGTGTTTTTTTTTTTTTTTTAAATCCACTTCTTCAGGAGGTTAGCATGGTATGTCTTAGTAAGATTTTTCCTATCAGGGGTCTCAGTCTCATAGTTAACTGTGCCTAACCACTTTATAAGGCCCTTGCCACTTCATTAACAGTTTATTTTGTGTAGTGGGTAACAGTAGCAAGACCTTTTCACCTGGCTCAAAAACTTTTACTTTTACCCCATGGTCATAATGCACCTTCTGCTGGTTTTGGGCCTCTTCCTGATTACTATGGGCGATTTCAACATATTTTGCAAGCTTTTTTCCCAGGGCACATATATAAAATGTTATAGATTGCCTCTAATGGGGGTTATCTACCCATGTTTCTTTTATTACATCTAGTGGCCCTCTAGGTTGTCTAGCATACAGCATTTCAAATGGTGGAAAACCTGTTGATGCCTGTGGCACTTCTCTGTAAGCAAAAAGCAGGTAAGGCAATTATTGGTCCCAGTCTTTCCCTTCCCCTTTTACAAACCTTTTTAACATGCGTTTTAGGGTTTGATTAAAACACTCAACAAGACCATCTGTCTGGGAGTGGTAAGGGGAGGTTCATATAGCAGTGATACCTAGTAATTGGTACAGCTCCTTCAGTAATAATCTCCTTTGGTATGCCCACCCTGCTGAAAATTTCGGCAAGCTCTGCTGCAGCTTTTGGGGCTGTGACAGTACGTACTGGAACTGCCTCTGGGTATCGAGTAGCAAAGTCGCATACTACCAGAATGAAACGATTACCCTTTTTACTTTTGTCTAAGGGACCAACCACATCCATTGCAATTCTCTCAAAAGGCACGTCTACCAAGAGTAGGGGTACCAGGGGCACCTTGTCTTTTTTTAGTCACTGGGGCTACTTTCTGACACCCAGCACAAGAACTACAGTAGGTAGCAACATCTTCATGAATTCCAGACCAGTAAAATCTGTACAGCAATCTGGCAAGGGTGTGATCCCTTCCCGAGTGACCAGCCATAGGACTATCATGTGCTATCTGTAACATCTCGGATCTCTACTTCTGTGGTATAACCAATTGTTCTATCTGGTCCTGTGTCTGAGGTTGAACCCAAACTCTGTACAGTAGCCCTTTCCATTTTTTTAAACATAGGTTCACTCTATTTTGATTTCACCCACAGCTGCTTAAGATAACCCTGGAGAGAAACATCATTAGCTCGCTCTGAAAGAAAATTGCAATCAATTATCAGTTTAGTTTCAGCATTTTCATATGTTATCCCCTTATGTCCATCAGTCTTTTGTTGCCACTGTTTCTTCAGGCAACGTCTTTCTTTCCTGGACCTCTGGATCTTGGAGCTGTGCTCAAACAAGTCTGAATTAAAATCAGCAAAAGGAAGAGTCCTCACCATCTGAGATTTTCTTTGCCTGAGCTCTTGTCACCTCAGCTGCTGAAACATCAGGATTGTCACCACAACTGCTGAAACATCAGGATTTACTCAATCTTTGATTAACTTGGTAAATCCTGGAAAGTCATTTCCAGTAATCATGGGTATAGGTAACTTAGGTACTACCCCCACTTTCATTTGGTGTGACACCCCATTAATAGTCAGTCACTTGGGTGGTGGGATTGTATCTAGTGTCCCCGTGGATGTAGGTGACGTACCTGGTCCACCAACAAGTAGTTATGAGCACTGCAGAGTGCCACCGATGACATCCTAACACTTTCACCGGCGCAGGCCCGAATGCTGGCAGTCGCTCCCAGTAAATCTTTGCGATATCGTGTGTAGGAGTGATTGCCGGGATTTGGGCACACATTAGTGAGAGTGTTGGCATAATATCAGCGGCACCCTGCAGTGATCATAACTACCACAGGACAGTAGTACTGTACCACAGTGATCATCCATCTTTCAGATGAGACATTAAACTGAGGCCCCATCTGCCTATTCTGGTGGTAGCTCAGGTGGATGTTAAAGATCCCATGGCACTTCTCGAAAAGAGTAGGGGAAAGTTTTATTTAAGATCCAAAACAGAATATACAGGAATCAACAAAAACATATGTACAAATTCTAAATCTGTTCTTTATACAGCGATCTAAAGAAATTCACCCTATTTTATCTTTCATAAATGGAAAATTTTCCCATCTTACTGTCCATTCATTGTGAAACATATGTTGTTTTTCATACATACTTTGCTTATACATGTCTTGCTCAATTACTTCAATAACATTGTGGGTCCTGGTATATTTACTGTAGTATAAACTTGCACCTAGTCTGCCACAGTGTGAATCTAATAAAGGCAAATATCAGCCTTACTAACCCAGCATTTAGTTGTGAACCCCTTAATAAAAAATAAAAATAAAAAAAAAAACCTCCATGTATGTTGTTTTTCCCCAAATGGGGTTTTTCCATATTTGAGCTAGCCAGGTCCATACCTCTTGAGCATATGGGCTCTGAATAAAAAATGCAACATGGTTTCCCCCTGTGCTATACAACATTCTCTAGGGCACATTCTCTCATTTAGACTTTTGTGCTTAGCATTACCTTTCACATTCAGCCTGCCGTGGCAGCTTAGCCATGTTGCATCCCATAGTCTGGGCGGAATTTGTTTTTTTTTTCTCTCTCCTAAAGTTGGTCTCTGGGCTCATCACTTCTGGGAGGTCCTTCCTGGAACCACGTGACAGGCAAGAAGCATACAGACTTCTGCAGGACGGCTATACCCTCCCGCTCATTTCCTCCAGACATCTGTTTACTTTCTGCCTGTGTAGTGGCAGGAGCTCTGCAGGACCTCTGTCACAGGAGTGGCAGAACCGAAGACTTCTTCAGTGAGTGAACTTATCTTTCTATTTTTGGACTTAATAGCGCTATTGAGCACTAGTGCAGGGACCCCTGTCTCAGCCTTGCACGCTGCACAGATAGGCTCCCTGCTCCCTCTCGCACCCTGCGCTCCGAGCCCCCTTCCGAAGCACCAAGGAGGCAGTCACTATCTGGCTGGGGCCAGCGGATCAGCGCAGCAGCTGCTTCGTCGATGAGCACATGAGGGATTTAGGCTCGTCGATGGGTGCCTGCAGCTTCTCAACCATCGATGGTCACGAAAGGCTTAGACCGTCGACACGCCTGCCAGTCAGAGAGCCGCATGGATGCATCGGGCTCTCTGATGCTGGGCAAATAAGTGGGAGCTTTCACGCTCTTTAGGCAGGTGGGAGACAGACCATTAGGAGGGTAGAAGAGGGTGCAACATTACTCTATCGTTGACGAGCACCAGCCAGTTAGCTCATCGACAGATCCACTTGGGGGGCACCTAAGCCTGAAAGGGACTGGACTAAAAACTACAGCAGGATTCAAATCTTATAAAACATATCCACTTGGGGGACACCTAAGCCTGAAAGGAGCTGGACTAAACGACAGCAGGATTCAAATCTTATTATAAAAAAAGAAAAATATGAGTAACATGGCCTCAGCAAAATCGGACTGACCCCCCCCCCGAGGCAGAATGTGCTACAAGTGCAGAGCACCCATACTAGCCACATTTGCAGGGTCTCTGTGTGTCAGATACAACAGTACAGTGTCACCAGCCCGGGACGAGGCAGACGAGGTGTCCGCCTCAGAATCTCAGGATCACCGAGACCAGATCAGGGGCAGTCTCCCACCTTAGAGGGGCGTCGCCACTCGGCTGGGGCTGTAGCCCAGGATCTAATAGAGAAACTGAATATGGCCTTCGCCCTCAACCCCTCGTATTTTGACATCCTTCAGCAGTCTCTGGAGCCCAGGACCCATAGGAACCCCCACAAGCACACTCCCTCCTCATCCTCAGACGAAGACACCCCCTCACTCCTCACGACGCGATAGGAGAAGGAAGAGGCCCAGATCCAGGAGTAGATCCAGAGCCAGGGACACGACCCATGGGAAGCACAGATGGGACAGGTCACCCTCAGGGTCCGGCTTTTCATCCCTAGAAGAGGGGGAACTCCCAAACTCTGATTCCGACTTGGACTCCTCGCCAGCCAGAAACTTTGATTTGAAAGATGAGATCCATCTGAGCCCATCTTCTCCATAGCCCAAGTGAGCGAAGCCAGCATTCTGGCTTGTGTCAGTTCAAAGCCAGTGACTGCTTTTCCCATCCCTCTGGCCATAGAGGACTTCTTAAAGGAAGAATGGCAGGGACCTGTCCCTCACTGCCTAACCAAACTACTGAAATTTGACAAGAAACTTTGGAGAAATGGCTTGACTGTTCCAGGATAAACCCTCTTATCTCAAACCTCACGAAAAAGATGGTTATCCCAGCAGATGGTGGATAGGAAAGTGGACACCTCTCTAAAGAAAGCTTTTCAGTCCACCGCAGCCTCCCTCAAGGCAGCTACGGCTAATCTCTACTCGGCTCAGGCTATGCTTTCCTGGGCCACTGATCTGGTATTCCAGCTCGCTAATGAGCCCGAGAAGAATCGATCCATTTTTACAGCAACTGCAGCTCATGGGGCTAGCTTCGGCCTATTCGACTGACTTATCGGAGGGGGCAGTCTTGTGTGCAGCAAGGGCTGTGTTTTACCAGACCTCAGCTCAACACAACTTATGGCTACGGCCTTGGCGGGCAGATGCCTCCTTGAAGATGCATTTGGTAAATGCCTCTTACAAAGGAGGCCTTCTTTTCGGCTCAGCTCTAAAGGAGGCGGTCAGGAAATCTGGAGAAACGGCGAAAGTGCGAATGCCGCAATCCTGGGGAAGGAACAAGCCCTGGGCTTCGGGATCAGACAGAATTTTCGTGCCCAAAATTATTCCAGGGGTCAGAACAAGTCGACTCCAGGCAGACGATCCTGGTTCACCTCGCGTAACCAATGTAGCTTCCGGAGTGGCAGGGGAGGCACCCGAGATGCTGAGGGTGACTCCAGAAAATCACAGTGAGGACTCACGGACCCATCCTTACGTCGGGGGCAGGCTTTCCAGCTTTTTCGAGGAATGGGTCCACACCACCATGGACAAGGGGTGTTGGACATAATTCGTGAAGCTGAACCAGCATAACATTCTGTGGTGATTTGCATATGCAGCCCATGATGCTTTGCATTGTGTGGGCATGTGTGATTTTGTATTTTCTTGAAACTTGGCTTCCCAGCCAAATGCCCTTTGGGGTAACCCTTGCCTCAGTGTTTGTGCACAGAGGTTCTTTGCCTTTTAAATTTTTTTTATTTTAATGGGTTCACCACAACATAACCCAGACAGACTGTCTTAGGGTAGCTGGTTCATTCCACTGGGGTGTCAAACAGACGAGGCATACTGATGAGTCCTGGTAGGACGAAACACATGTCTATGTCATCTGTTAGCACCCTTTGCAAACTGTGTGAGAGGCCTTTTGGCACCATGCAATTCTGCTTAAAACTGAACCAGCATAACATTCTGTGGTGATTTGCATATGCAGCCCATGATGCTTTGCATTGTGTGGGCATGTGTGATTTTTGTATAATTCGTGAAGGTTACTTTGAGTTCAACTCCCAGCCCCTCCTGCCCCACATGGTGCCCTCGCCAGTCTCAAGCAACCCAGTAAAAAGAGTGGCGACCCTGCAAGCGATTACAGCTCTCATACAGGCAGCAGCGATTAAACAAGTCCCCATTCCAGAAAGGAACAGAGAAGCGTACTCCCTATTCTTCATAGTGCCAAAATGCTCAGGAGGTGTCCGGCCAGTGTTAGATCTCAAGTTTCTAAATGGATTTGTTCATCACAGAATATTCAAGATGGAGACCCTGTCCTCAATCATCTGAGAAATCCATCAGGGGGATTTTTTGGCCTCAGTAGATTTACAAGATGCTTTTCTACACATTCCCATCCGGAAAGCACACCCGGCAATTTCTCAGGTTCAAAGTGGAAGGTCGCCATTTCCAGTTCATGATACTGCCCTTTGGCCTGTCCACAGCCCCCAGAGTCTTCTCCAAAGTCCTAGTGACAGTGGTCGCTTGCCTTCGAATGCAAGGGATCCAGATCTTCCCATACCTGGATGACATTCTTATCAAAGCCCCAGGGTGTGATCAAGCAGTCCAAGCAGTGACTGAGGTCACCCAGTGCCTTTCCTCTCTGGGGTTCATAATCAACCAGAAGAGCTCCCTGCGACCGTCACAGTCTGAGTCAACTGGGGGTGCATATCAACACGATCCAGAACAAAGTTTTCCCCACAGAGTCGAAATTCAAAGAACTGAGGACTCTCATCTATGAATTCCAAGCAGCTTAATCTCTGCCGGCCTGCTGCTTCATGCAACTCATAGGGACTATGGTCTCCCTGGCAGACTCAGTCCCCTGGGTGCTAGTCCACATGTGACCTCTCCAGTCAGGCCTCCTCCAGCAGTAGTTCCAATCAAGAGGCACAATGGACCAGAGGATTTAGGTATCTTGCCAGGTGAAGGACTCCCTGATATGGTGAACTCAGCAGGGCAACATCATGAGAGGTCTCAATCTGGGACACCCTCACCAGATGAGTCACCACTAATGCCAGCCTCCGGGGCTGGGGGGGGCTTTCGGAATTGCTCTTGGCACAGGGCAGGTGGTCTCTGGTAGAGTCTTGCTACAGCATCAATGTACTGGAGATGCAGGCAGTCCTCCTGGCACTGCAGCAGTTCAAGATGCAGCTTTCCCAACGGGACGTCCTCGTCCTTACAGACAATCAGACAACAATGGCCTACATCAACCACCAAGGAGGCACAAAGAGCTCTTGGATGCTACAGGAGACCCTTCTTCTCTTTCGGTGGGCGGAAGTCAACCTGGGGAGTCTAAGGGCCACATACATCCCAGGCCAGGAAAATGTCACAGCAGATTGGCTAAGTTGAAAGGACATCAAGCCAGGAGAATGGGAGCTCAAGGACACTGCCTTCAACTCATCACGGTGCGGTGGGGCCACCTGCAAGTAGATCTTTTTGCCTGCCAAACAAATTGCAAAGTTCTGTGATTCTGCTCTCTCATCAAGGACGAGAAGGCCATAGCACAGGATGCCTTCTCCATCAACCGGGGTCAGTTCGATCTTCTGTATGCCCTTCCTCCAATTCCGATCTTATCAAGTGTACTGCACAAGATTGCCCAAGATCAAGTGGTGATGATTCTGGTTTGCCCACACTGGCCCCGCAGACCGTGGTTTCCTCGATTAGTCCAAATGTCACTTCATTCTCCTCTGGTGTTCCAAGTAAGCCCAGACCTACTACATCAGGGACCGGTGCTGCACCCCAGTCCTCGCAATCTGTCCCTTTCGGCTTGGAGATTAAACGGGAAACTCTCAAGAAGTTAGGTTTTTCTGCACCTGTCATAGAAATGATGATTCAATCCAGGCGGGCCTTATTCTCCAAGGTTTATTATAGGATCTGGAGAAAATTCCTGTTGTGGTTATGAAACACCTCTCTACCAGATGACTCTGTGTCTCTGCCTACCATCCTTCAATTCCTTCAGGAGGGTTTCGACAAGGGCCTCCAACCGCTTACCTTAAGAGTCCAGGTGTCTGCTTTAGGGGCACTCCTATTGGCGGACTCAGGCAAATCTTTAGGAGCTCTTCCTCATGTTAGACGATTTCTGAGAGCAGCAACGTTGTAGCGTCCTCCAGTAAATCCTGTAGTACCACCTTGGAGGCTCAACCTAGTACTCAAAACACTCACCAATCCCCCTTTTGAGCCCTTATAGGAGGCATCCTTACTTCATCTAACCATGAAGGCCGTCTTTCTGATTGCAATCATCTCAGCTTGCCGCATCCATGAGATAGGAGCCCTGTCATCCATTGAACCTTACACTATATTTCATCAAGACTCAGTAGTTATGCCGACAGATCTGGCCTTTTTACCAAAGGTGATGTCTCCTTTTCACTGCAACCAAATCTTGAACATTCCTTCATTCTGTCCTCATCTCAAGAATGAGAAGGAGAGGGAATTCCATACACTTGATCCAAGGAGAGCTCTTAAAATTTACATAAAGAGGTCTGACTTTGTCTGTAAGACTTCAAGTCTAGTCATCCTTACCTCAGGCCCGAACTCGGGGCAAGAAGGCATCAAAGGACTCTATTGCTAGATGGATTCGTTCCACCGTCGCCATGGCTTACCAGAAGGCCGGGATCGACCTGCGGGGACCAGTGCGGGCTCACTCAACCTGAGTGATGTCTACGTCCTGGGCAGACTTCACAGAGGCTTCTCCAGCAGACTTTTATGTAGAGCGGCCACGTGGTCATCCATTCATACCTTCACAAAGTTCTACAAGTTGGATGTCGCCACCTCGGCCGAGGCGTCTTTTGGCCGCAGGGTCTTCCAGGCAGTGGTGGACCCATAAGGGACTATGAACATTCTTCCCACCCGGGAAGTGGAGGGATGTACTGCTTTTAGTATATCCCAGAAGTGATGAGCCCGGAGACCAGCTTTAGGAGAGAGAAATAGAAATTTTAAATACCTGTAAATTTTCTTTCTCTGACTGCTGGTCTCCGGGCTCCATCCCTCCCAGAATGCTGAAAGTCGGCCTCCAGCCACAAGTTACACTGAACTTTCTTTTGTTTGTTTCCAAGTTATGTGTTTCCTCAGAGGACAAAGGCTATAAAAGTACTGACGTCTGGAGAAAATGAGCGGCAGTGTAGGGTAAGTTACTTTTTCTATTACTGTCTATTTCTTTTTGAAACTTGATCCAGGAAGCTCTGTGCAGTCACTAGCAAGGATGGAGAAGTACTAGAAAAAGTAATACAGCTGACAATTACAGTTACTTATTTATTTTTGTACAAAAACAATACAAAATAAACTATAACAAATGATATTTATTAGAAAGTAATAGGTTAGTTACTAGTTACTTTCAAATAAATGTAATCAGTTACAGTTAGGTATTACTTTTGTATAAAAAGACATAAGTAATTGTAACTGTAAGGTGTATACTTTTACCAGTACTTCTCCATCCTTGCTAGTGACTGCACAGAGCTTTCTGGAACAAGTTTCCAAAAGTAATAGAAAGTAACAGAAAAAGTAACTTGGCCAACACTGATGAGCAGGAGGGTATAGTCGTCCTGCAGAAGCCTGTATGCTTCCTGCCTGTCACGTGGTTCCAAAAAGGACCTCCCAGAAGTGACGAGCCCAGAGACCAGCAGTCGGAGAAAGAAAATTTACAGGTATTTAAATTTCTGAATCTTGCAAGTTGACCAAAACTTGTATGTGCTGAGTTACTGGAATACCTTTAAATTCAGAGGTTCTAGTGTAAGCTTGGGCCAGTATAGCTGAGTAAATTAATTTGCTTGACGTAAATTGTATTATTTCAGGGGTCAAGTTCCATGTTTTTATTTTTTTAAGGGCTGTCCTAAACTACGCTGGGCACAATTTCACATTTGCAGGCATCACTTCATGAGTGGCCCACATGCTATTAAGGGGTCTCAGCCACTTCCCTGCAAACAGTGGCCATATTACTGTGTTAGGTTTGGTATAATCTATTAGATTTTTATGAAAGAAAACACTAAAATAGAAGGCCAGTGGGTTCAATAAGTTTAACCCAGCTTGTGCTATTGGTAAATACAATATGTCCCTCTTTATTGGGTTCAGCCGGCTCCCCCAGATTATCTGAAACACTAAACTTAGAAGTACTGTTTCCAGTGCCTGTGGGATGGGGTATATTACACTTACATATAAAAAAGGTTTTTACTACAGCAACTTTTTTTCTTTTTCGTTTGCTGCCATGTCTTCCAAATAGCTACCTTTTGTTTCACATACTCCAATTTCTCACCTCAAAGTCTAAAACTATTTTCTAAAATCTATTTTCCTACCCTCAGTCTGGGGTGCAGTATACATATCTACCAAATGTTGTGATACTGCTTTCAGGATCTCTGGGGTGGTAGACACAAAAGCTCCATCCATTGTTTTTACTGATGTTATAGTCCTGTCTGTAGCTCTTTTATTACAATTTTTAAAAGCATCTCCAAAACTGGTTTTGGCAGGGGAACAGATCCGATGCTCATTAAGCATTGAGGTGGCTTGAGAGTATTGCAATGTTTCCATTTCTTTTTTTATATTATTAGCTTGTCAGGTCAGATTTATATTCTAGGTATTAATAGTGGAATATATTTTTTCCAGCTGCGTTCGCAACGCTAGGTATTTTTTATACTTATTTACCTGTTGAATTGAGGAAAAATGAGTAATTATGATTTGTATCTTTCTCTTTTTGTCTCTGCCCACCAAAAACTAAGATCATCCACTAAACCTGCCACAGTCATATGTGCTTTCAGGAGCTCCTGTATTTGACTTACCAACTGATCTTCATTCAAAAGTGTAAGATTAATTTTCCAGTACCCTTTCCCGTGTGAGCACTGTGGATTGAGGCCTAAAGTAGAAGTTAAAATAACATGATCTGATGTTTCAATTGGGATTGTTTTAGCGTGATGCACATAAATTTGTTGTTTTGTAAAAATAAAATCTATTCGAGTGGAGAGACTTCCCCTCCTTGCACATTTAGTGTTCTATATGTATCCTGCAGACCACATGACGAGATTATATTTCGGTAACAATCCGTGTCTCAAAAGTCTTTTGTTGTAACTGCTCCTGTCTTGCTTGGCAACAACACAATAAAAGTCCCCTCCCCAAATGACATGCTTTGTGGTGAACAAGTAAGGCTTTATAGTGTTAAATAAGTCTACTCTATCTTTTTTCCGGGGCACACACATTTATTAACCTCCACGCTGTTTTTTCAACAACAAAATCCAATAATAGCACCCTTCAAACAACATGAAGTCTTGCTGTATTCTGAGATATTGCAGTTAGCCCCAGCACTTGAACTGCTCCAGAGAGGAAAGAGTTAAATTCTATGCAGAGCATAGAATGTTGAGCTCGAGCTCGGTTCAAACCTCTGTCTGCTGCACTTTGAAGTGTAACCATCAGATTCTTTACTCCGCCTAACTGAACAGTCGCTCCGGAGAGTTCTCCTTCGCTCTCTGTTCGCGGTTTAAAAATAGACGGTGTTACCAATATTATCTCATTACTTTTCGGTTCAGATCCCTGTCTGTGGTACAGTAAGTGCATAGGTAGTGGACTTAGCTAGAAAAAGTGTGTGGAAATTGTATTCTGAATTTGTGTGACCGGTTCAGCTGAACTGGTCTCTGGGTTACTAATTTTTTCTTTTCTTTACAGGAATTTTAGTGAGGTTCCAGTCCTTATAATAAAAAAATGAAAAGTGTTTTCGTTTTTTTTTTTTCAAATACCGTAATACCCATTAGACGATAAGGGTGTCTTGCCTGGTGGTTGCCATAAAAAGGGTAAGGGTTTAGTTATGGCTTTGTCTGAGAAACCCAAGAAAAAAAACGGGCCCACTGGGTTTCAGCACTGCAGTGAGTGTGGGGAAGCCTTTGCTAAGGCTGACCCCCACACCACTTGTGTTTACTGTCTGGGTTTTAGTCACCTAGAGTCAGACTGTCAAATCTGTTAAAATCCCATAAGCCACCCTGGGTAAAAGGTTGGGCAGGCTTAGGGAAAAGGAGGCTAAGAAGTCCGTGGACCCGGATGGCCAGCCCGGTTTGGTTCCAACCGAACCAGAAGGAGTGCCCTCTGACCAGGGCGAGACTCCTTCGGGCAAAAGGAGAGCAGATTCTGAGGGATCGGTTCCATCAAAAAGGAAAAGAAAAGACAAATCTGCCGGTTCAGATCCAGAACCGCATAATCCGATCACCGAGGAAATTGCCCGAGCGATTTGTATAGTGCAGTTGCTTAGTTTGGTTCCGACTGATCCGGCGCCTTCTGGCAGGTGTTCGGTTTAGTCAGTCCCTCTGGTTCAAGACTATACCCCTGAAGATTTTTATGTACCGGACTTGGAGGGGGATGATGGTGATGATGATGATGGAATTGAAGGTCTGGATGAGCCTATCGAACCGGACATCTCCCCAGACAGGCCTGGTGTTTCCCCTCCCAGGCTTTCTGAGTTCCCTTCCCACTTTATGTTCTACAGGAAAGTGGCAGAAACCCTCCAGCTCCCTATGGAGGAAGCTGTTGAGGAACAAGAGGAGCCTGACTTTGTGGAGATGATGGACATCCCAGAGTCCAAAAGGTTGTCTATTCCCCTTCACAGATCCTTTGGGAAACAGACACAAAAGCTGTTAAAATCTCCAAATTCATTACCCCCTGTGGACAGACGGATGGACAAGAGGTACATGCTGTCAGGCTCGGATTCGGAGTACTTGTACCAGCAGTGCAGCCATGTTGGGGTCATGCAGGCTGCAGCCTGTGATAAGGCTAACATTCCCTGGCTTCACACACCCCCAGATAAAGACTCCAGGAAATTGGATGGCATGGCATCAACAGAGGGAGGTGGACCTTGCTTTACTTTTGCTACAATTGTTAAGATTTTCAGTGCAGGAAGAGTTTAAACCTACGGGGACTGCATACTGTTTACTGTGCACAGCTGACTTGATTGGAGTTAGTGATTGACTATTTGCACTGCAATATTTATAATACTGTGAGTTATTCACTGGGCTAAGAATTTGTCATAAGTCCTGAATTGAGAGCAGGTTACAGGCTGTGTATTGGACCCAGACAGTGCCTAGGGGGTGGAAACTGTTTTTTCTTTTGTTTATCTCTGTGTGCCTTAAAAGGCCAGGCCAGACTTTGTCAGGAAGTGCTTACATCACAGCTACTTATCAGCCAGTAGCTCTGGAAGAATCTTACAGACCTTGATAACAGTACTACTTTTAGCAGGCTCATCGGATAACCTAATATTCTTCAGGTGAAGCTACCTCTGGCTGGAAGCTGCAACACTGGACTTAAGATCTGCAAGAAAACGAATTGTGCTCACAACAGAGGGAGGTGAACCTTACAATTTACAATTGTCTTTGGTTTGAAGCAGATTCCTTAGGAAAGTTAATATTCTTTAGGTGGAGGATACTTCTAACTGAAGGGTGAAACAAGGAACTTAGAATTATCAGAAAAAGCAGTGTTTCAGTCAACAGAGGGAGGTGGACCTTGCTTTACTTTTGTTATAATTGTTAAGATTTTCAGTGTAGGAAGAGTTTAAACCCACAGGGACTGCATACTGTTTACTGTGTCTGTCCTTGTGCACAGCTGACTGGCTGTTTTGGGGCTGGGAAAGTTTATCTGTGTCTGACTTGGATGTTTGGATTTTTCTCTGTTTGATTAGCAGGGTATTTTCTCTGTCAAATTGTCGTGTAGGGCATCTTGCTGACAGGAAGGCACTCATCGCAGCTGTAGGTCAGAGCTTTTAGCAGATTGTTTCATGAGGGCACAGTTTAGGCCCAAACCCTTCCCACCCTCACCCCACCCACCCCTGGAAATAGTTCCTTTATACCTGGGGTCCTGACATCATTTCCTCAAGAGGGCAAGGTGCATATCACTGTCGTATCCTCTCTAGCACACTGCACTGACAATATAAGCATACACATTATATAATACATATTTCTATATAACAAACCAATCACACACACACACACACACACACACACGCAAAAATAAATAAACAAGGTAGACAGACATGTGGGGAGTAGTGCAATGTAATGGCTGTGGGGCAGCAGTCTTCCAGGAGTCTTTCTGGAGGCTGAGATGCTGCCCCGGTTGCAGACAACTATCTAC
The DNA here is from genome assembly GCA_016271365.2 of Neoceratodus forsteri. Classification (NCBI taxonomy): domain Eukaryota; kingdom Metazoa; phylum Chordata; order Ceratodontiformes; family Ceratodontidae; genus Neoceratodus; species Neoceratodus forsteri. The sequence goes on from CM057452.1 coordinate 391,679,149, forward strand.
CCTGAGGGAGGAAGTTGCCCGTCTTCAGGCCGCACTGGACATTAGTAAGAGAACCTCCCCCATCCAGGAAGCACCAGAGCCACCACCACTACCTCAGAGGCTGCGAAGAAAGCACAGCAGTTGGACCACAGTGGGCTCAGGGAGGGTAAGGGTGGTGGAACAGAGGCACACCCAGTCAGTTGTTCCACTCCACAATCCACACACCATTCTGGGGGAGCATAGCTCCCCTATGGATGCACCCGCAGAGGAGACTAAGGAGGTTGCAGACAACTGTCACAAGGGAGGCCGTCAGGAAGGAGGCAGAGGGCACCACAGGGAAAGGAAGCAGCTCCTGGTGAGGGACTCAATTATTAGGGGGATAGAACTTGGGGGAGCAGGGAAAACTGAAGTAAGGTGCCTTCCTGGTGCCATGGCTTGGAGGAACAGGAAGTGCATCCTTAGGATCACGAGAACAGTTGCACGGGTAGTCTGAGCTGGATGTCATTGTCCACCTAGGGACAAATGACTTGGCTCAACGTGAGATTAGAGCAGTGCAGAAGGACTTTGTAGAGTTGGGGAGGGGCCTAAGACAAGTAGCACACACAGTGTCCTTCTCAGAGGTGCTGCCTGTCAATGGCATGTGTGAGGCGAGGGTACTTTGCACCATGCAGTTTAACGAATGGTTGAAAAAATGGTGTGGAGCACAGGGGTTTGGCTTCATTGGGGACTGGGGTTCCACCTGGAAGGACACCAGCCTATACTGCAGGATGGTCTGCATCTGTCCAGGAAGGAAAAAGTCTTTGGGCAATCGGTTTAAATGCTTCATTGGCAAGCTTTTAAACTAGTCAAGGGGAGGCACTGATAAGGCAGGAAAATCCCAGCCTCTCCTACAAAACAGGGTACTAAATGAGAAAAAGACCAAGGTAGAAAGGTCAGTGGGGATGCTGCTACAGAAGGTAAAGCCATCAAAAATGGAGAGCAATGAGTACCAATGCCCGTAGTCTGGGTAACAAGCTTCCTGAATTAGTGGCCTTGATGAAGGAGGAACATCTGGATATCGTGGCAGTCACAGAAACATGGTACACACAGAACCAAGACTGGGACGTAAACATACCAGGATACACTATCTACAGGAGGAACAGGGAGGGTAAAAGAGGAGGAGGATTAGCTCTCTACATACGGGAAGGAATCAAAGCAACAGAACAAAAGGGTAAACAGGGAGGAGAAGAAGCACTGTGGATCAATTTGGAGGCAGGCAATGGCACCACAATCCGCACAGGGTTGTATACAGACCCCCCTCAGGGAGAAATGGACAAGGAAATGATAGAAAGTATACTTAGAATGGCAGATAAAGGGGAGCTATTGCTGATGGGTGATCTGAATTTGCCAGATGTTAACTGGAGTGCAGTTGCAGCAGCCACTTCTAAGAGTGGGGTTATTCTAGATGCCCTGCAGGGGGCATGTCTTAGACAACTAGTATTGGAACCCACTCGAGAGGGAGCAATCTTAGACCTGGTTCTCTCAAATGGAGATAGAGAGAAGATCACAGATGTAGAAGTGGGTAGCCATCTGGGAACTAGCGACCATTGAACAGTATGGTTCACAATAAACACAGCAATAGAGTCAAGCCATACAAAGGCAAAAGTACTGGACTTCAGGAGGGCTGACTTTGCCAAAATGGGTGAGTGCCTAAGGAATGCACTAGCAAATGGGCAGGAAGGAGGGGTGGAAGAACAATGGGGAATAATAAAAACTGCCATCACAGAGGTAACAAGCCTTTGTGTGAAGCAAATAAACAAAACAAAACGATGTAAGAAACCACTATGGTTCTCAAAGGAGGTGGCAGTGAAGGTTCAAGAGAAAAAGAAAGCATTCAGAAAATACAAGGAATCACAGAAGGATCAGGACAGAGAATTGTATCAGTTAAAGCAAAGGAAGCTGGAAGGCAGTCAGAACAGCAAAGGCCCGAACCGAGGAAAGATAGCCAACTCAGTTAAGAAGGGGATAAAATCTTTTTACGTACATCAGGGAGCGAAGGAAGACTAAGGAGAGGATAGTGAGGCTTAATAAAGGGGAGGGGGGTGGGCAGAGGGTGACGATGAAAAGGCAGAGATACTAAACAGATATTTTTGCTCAGTATTTACAAATGAAAAGGGTGAGGTACCTAAAACAAACAATAGAAACACTCTGGATACAGAAGTTGATACTAACCCATTTACAGAAGAAAGGTTTCTGAAAGCACTCTTAAAACTGAAGGTGGACAAAGCAATGGGGCCTGATGAGATTCATCCCAGAATTCTAAAAGAACTAAGGGTAGAACTAGTGACACCACTGATTACCCTCTTTAACAAATCATGGGAGGATGGGGTGGTACTTGAGGACTGGAGAAGGGCAGATGTGATTCCCCTTCACAAAAGTGGGAGCAGGGCAGAAGCAGGAAACTACAGACCTGTTAGTTTAACCTCAGTGATAGGAAAATGATGGAATCACTTCTGAAGGAAAGAATTGTCGAGTACCTAGAGGCCAGAGGGCACAGGACCCAAGGCAGCATGGATTCACAGCGGGAAGGTCATGCCAGACAATCTAATAGATTTCTTTGACTGGGTGACCAAGTAGTAGATCAGGAAGTGCTGTGGACATGGCCTACCCAGACTTTAGCAAGTCATTTGACTCAGTCCCACACAAAGATTAATATACAAGTTAGCCAGCCTGGGAGTGGGTCTCCAAGATGATAGCCTGGCAAAGAATTGGCTGGAGAATAGGACACAGAGGGTAATAGTAAATGGAGTCCACTCTGAAGAAAGGGGTTACTAGTGGGTACCGCAGGGTTCAGTATTAGGACTGGTCCTCTTCAATGTCTTTATAAGCGACATTGCAGAGGGACTGGAAGGAAAAGTATGTCTCTTTGCAGATGACACAAAGATCTGCAACAGAGTTGATGCTCAAGGTGGGGTGGAAAGGATGAGAAGGGACATGGCAAGGTTAGAGGAATGGTCAAATGTATAGCAGCTAGCCGGCCCGCCGGCGCAGCGGTTGGATTTCTGCTTGCGACGCCAGCGACCCAGGTTCGGGAACGAGCCCGGGTCACTGGAGGGCCGGCCGGGGGGAGAAGGATTGAGCGTCCTAGGGACAGCTCTCTTCCGGGGGGAGGGAAAGGGACTGGTCCGGTGCCTGCTGGCTCCTAGTGGAGGCTGGGAGTATCACAGGACGCACGGCCCAATACTAACTGGGGGAGGAGCGGACGTCGGTGTATGCCGTGACATCACTACGCTGCCCCCGGCAGAAAGCCAGGAAAATTGCTCACTGGCCCTCCGGATGACGGCTCTCTGTTCCTAAGGGCCTCCAACACCTTCCCTGTGCCTTCTGTTCCTCAGCAGCATCCCCGGGCCCTAGAAGGATGTGCTGGTGCTATTCTTTCCTTCAGAAGTGATTCCATCATTTTCCCTATCACTGAGGTTAAACTAACAGGTCTGTAGTCTCCCAAGAACCTCTGGCAAGGCATTTTATTAATCCCGGAGGAGCCCTCGGTTACTCTGAGGATAGACACTGGTGGGCCAGGCTGCACATGTGCAAAACTGCACATCACATAGGTTCTGATCATCAAGTGAGACTCAGCTACACATCAACCTGCTGGAACTCTGGATGGTTTGCAGGGTTTTAAATAAGCTTAGAAAACCAATTAGCAGTTTTGCACTTGAAAGTGCTAATCGACTGTGAAAATGAATCGCACATACCTCGGTCTGAATAGCAAAATTAAAAACACTTAAATGTATACATATAAATATTGTAATCTAAATAAAATCCTTCATTAAAATTAGTTCGGTCTTTGCTTCATCTATTTCAGTATCCCCCAGAACACACAGACACACACACACACACCCCTCAGCACCACACCTACCCTAACTTGTCCCCTTTGCCAGAACTACTGAAACCCTCCTCCTACCCGTTTCAGTGCCTAACCACCTACCCCATCCATGTCCCCTTTGCCAAAAACTAAAAGTCAGCATCACAACCCCCCCCACCACCACCATACCTCTCGACCATTAGGCACTGAAAAGAGGAACATGGACACTCAAAATGACTGACAGTGACAAAGCTAGACTAAATAAAATCAATTCAATAGAAAAGTGAAAAGGCGCCACTCACCAGCGTAGGTAAAGTAAAAGGAATTACCAGACTCGGTTACAAGATATCAAATAAATCCTTTCCTTTATGTCAGCATTCAGTCTCACTAGCATTTAAATCCCTGGTGTTCAGGCAACCATGCACAGGTCCCAAAGCTGTTGTTGAGTGGTGCTTTTCACTTTTGCATTGACAGGAATGTCCCCCTGTCTCAACACCACCACCTTCCCCATGCATGTCCCCTTAGACACACTCACCAACAAGTTTATTTATTTATTTATTTAGTTTTTGTTGACCAGGACAGGAGGACTAGACAATTCTGCCTATTTTTAGCCTTGTCCTGGGGGAAGGGGATACAAATGGATGCCAGCTGACAATGAACCACATTAAGCTGTTAGTGGTATTTTTAGTGATGGGGGAAATTTGGCCAGGACACCGGGAAAATTCCCCTACTCTGCCTCCTGTAAGCTGAGGGGTCCCATTTTCATGTGGGACCAAGATGGCTGCCGCTGGACATGCTGTGGAGGACATGGAGGTGTTGGAGGCAGTGGAGCTGGTCTCTTCCCCTGTCTCTGTTCTGAGAGAGACCCCATCTTCTATGCCTATTGTGCTGCAGTCTACTGAATATGGTTCTTCTGTGCCTTTGGATACTTCCCCTGCTGCTGTTGTGGATTCTTGTGTGCAGTGTTTGCCTGTGGATCCTTCATTTATTCCTCAAACTGTGCTTACAACGTCTTCTAGCCCTGCTACTATGGATATACGTGAGTCTTCTCCTGTTTCTATGGATGTAGATATGTTACTTAAAATCGAGGAACAGCGTTATTTCACTGCTAGACAGGGTTTGTTAGCCCTTAAGCCTCAGTCTGGTTTTGTACCTGCTGCTACTGACTCACCATCCGGGAAAGATTGTTTTACTGTCTCTTCACCGATTCTGACACTTCCGCATTCTTTGCCTGTTGCTACGGACCCTCCTCACTCCCTACTGCCTGTACTGACTGCACCTGTTGCTCAGTTTTCTCCAGAAATTTCTTCTGTACAGGTGCCTGCTTCTGCTCTCCCTGATGCCTTGCACATGATGGACTGGTCTGTTGAGTCGGTCCTGGAAGCGGCTGGGTGGGAGAAGGATCCTACCGTTGGGACTTGGCTTTCTGGTTCTTCCCCAATCTGTACTAGGCCACCTGACAAACTGCTGGCCTCTCCTGTTTTGAAAGACTCTGCTGCTTCTCTTGATCTTTCTTTGCCAACTGAACTTCTTCTGACTCAGAACCCGACTTTGCAATTTGGTCCTGCTTCCTCGACGTCAAGAACGGACTCTTAGGGACCCTCTGTCTCGTCAGTTCCTGCTACTTCTACTGTACGTCCCCTAAAATTTATGCTGCATGCTTTCCAACCCCTGTACATCAAGCTAAAAGACAACGCTGTTCGGCTGCATTATTTGGGGGGCTTACCTGACCTTCCTGACCGATTTTTTTGTAGGTCGCACTCTTTTGAAGGATTCTATGCAATTTGCTGCTTTTGAGATTCATGCCTTAATTCATGTTTCTTCAGAGTCTCATTTTGATATTAGTTTTAAAACTATCACTGGTTTATAAAAGTTTTGGAGAAAATATCAGGAGCTTAAAACTTCTCCTTTATGGTCACCGTTTAATACCATTCCCTTAACTAAACCTATTCAGAAAACTGTTACTATATTGTTTCGTAACGAAGGTGTTAGTCTTAATGATATTACTGTCTGGTTAAAGCAAAGATGTACTGTCCTTTCTGACCCAGAGGCTATCTTTGATTCTAAGAATATCTGGACGGGTGGGTGGAGAGCGAGGGTTCTGCTTCGCACTTCGGAGGTTGGAATACAGCATCTCCCGAACAGCTTTATGCTTGGGAAAGACAGGGGAGTTTTTTTTTTTTTTAACCCGGCCAGCCTAAAGCTTGCTACAAATGTGGCTCTCAGAATCATATCAGTAGTGTCTGTGACAAAATTAAATGCTCCGTTTCTGGTAACATTGGTCATGCAGGTTCCCAATGTGTGGATGAACCTCTTTGCGTCCTTTGTGACGAATTGGGGCACACTTTCCAGACTTGTACTTGGGCAGCTCACAACTCCCCAACTCTTGCCGATGGGGAAGAACAACGTTTGATTATTACTGTCGCACAACGTTCTCATTTATCTGACACTCTTTCTAGACTTCAACGCGTACCCCTCCCTCACCCTGTTGTACCTGCTGTTGACCCCTCTTCTACTTTACACGAACGGTCTGCTCCTGTTTTGGAACCACAGACCTCTACTACAGCTCTCCCTCCCCCTTCCTGTGATCTTGCTATTTCTACCTCGGAAGAGGTCCCTATTCCTGTCTTGCCTAGTATTTCTGGGTCTTCCATGGCCCCCCCCGAACCTTTTGTTAGAGTTACAAGAGGATCTAAGAAGGGGACTTCTCCCTCTTCTAAGGCCCTGAAATCCTCTACTGTGACTCATATGAATAAATTTGAGGTTTTACGCCACCCTCAGGACAACACTGACTCTGATACGTCCTCTGTTCTTTCCTCCCACCCTGATGTGACTACGGACACTGAAGTACCCATTGATAATATTGGTTCTCAAAAAAGAAAAGCTAAGGCAAAACTGAAACATAGGGAAGGTACCCCTATGAAAGGTAGGTTAAGGTGACTTATGTGTTTTTGTTTTCACTTTCCTGTTTCATGTCTTCTGCTTTCTCAGTGCATACTGTTAATGTTAACAGTATAAAGAAGCATGCTAAGAGAGATGCATTTTTTCCTTTTTATCTGGCTTGACAGCTGGTCTCATCTTTTTGCAAGATGTGCGTTTCCATGCTGTTCCAGAAATTTCCAGGGCCACTCGTGCCTGGACCTCTGGGCTCGCTTTTTGGTCCTTCGGACAGGACTCTTGTTCTGGTTTGGGTATTTTATTTAGTATACCTGTTGTTACTGTTAAACTGTTGGATGTCTACCGGGGTCGGCTTCTGTTGTTGGATATTTTGATTTCTTCTGTCCCTTTCTGGATTATTAATATTTACGCCCCTCAATTGAAATCCCACAGAATTGAACTACTGAAACTGATTCAACCCTATTTATACACATCAATGCATGTGATTTTTGGGGGTGATTTCAATTGTGGGTTATCCACTAAAGATAAGTCTTCTACAGCTAATGTTTTTTTAAGGTAAGCTACCTCTTGCTGGGAGCTACAATACTGAACATAGGATTTGCAAGAAAGCGAGTTGTGCTCACAACAGAGGGAGGTGAACCTTGCAATTGTCTTTGGTTTGTAGCAGATATTCTGCAGGTGGAGGCTACTTCTAACTGAAAGGTGAAATAAGGAACTTAATCAGGAAAAGACAGTCTTGTTACAATTCTTAAGATTTTCAGTGCAGGAAGAGTTTAAACCCTGGGCTAAACATTTGTCACAAATCCTGAAAAAAGTGCAGGTACAGGTTGTGTATTTGACCCAGACAGTAAACTGTTTTTTGGGTTTATCTTTTGTGTGCCTTAAAAGGAAATTCCAGACTTTCTCAGGAAGTGATTACACCATAAGCTACTTAATCAGCCAGTAGCTTTGGTAACAGCCCTGAGAACAATAGTATTATAAGCAAGTGCTTTATAGCAAACTCATCAGAACAGCTAATATTTTTGAAGGCAAGCTACCTCTTGCTGGGAGCTACAATACTGAACATAGGATTTGCAAGAAAGCGAGTTGTGCTCACAACAGAGGGAGGTGAACCTTGCAATTGTCTTTGGTTTGTAGCAGATATTCTACAGGTGGAGGCTACTTTTAACTGAAAGGTGAAATAAGGAACTTAATCAGGAAAAGACAGTCTTTTACAAATCTTAAGATTTTCAGTGCAGGAAGAGTTTAAAGCACAGCTGACTTATTTTGGGGCTGACTGCTTTCAGAAGCACAAACCACCAGGCTGTTTTGGGGCTGGGAGGTTTACCTGTGTCTGACTTGGATGTCTGGATTTTTTCTGTTTGATTAGCAGGGATTTGCTCTGTCAAATTGTTGTGTATGGTATCTTGCTGACAGGAAGGCACTCATCGCAGCGGTGGGTCAGAGCTCTTAGCTGATTGTTTTGTGAGGGCACAGTTTAGGCCCAACCCTGAAATAGTTCCTTTATACCTGGGGTTCTGACATCATTTCCTCAAGAGTGCAAGTGCATATCAATGTCATATCCTCTAGCACACTGCACTGAAAATATAAGCATACACATTGTATAATATATATATTGCTATATAACAAACCAATCTCACACACACACACACACACACACACAAAAAAAAAAGTACATAATCATGTGGGGAGTAGTGCAATGTAATGGCTGTGGGGCAGCAGTCTTCCGGGAGACTTTCTAGAGGCTGAGATGCTGCCCTATTTGCAGACAACTCTCTGCCCTGAGGGAGGAATTTGCCCGTCTTCAGGCCACACTGGACAGCAGTAAGGGAACCTTCCCCCAGGCCAGACTGGATGGTAAGAAGGGAACCTCCCCCATCCAGGGAGCACCAGAGCCACCACCACCACTGCCTCAGAGGTTGCAAAGAAAGCACAGCAGTTGGACCACAGTGGGCTCAGGGAGGGTGAGGATGGTGGAACAGAGGCACACCCAGTCAGTTGTTCCACTCCACAATCCATACACCATTCTGGGGGAGCACAGCTCCCCTATGGATGCACCCACAGAGGAGATTAAGGAGGCTGAGGACACCTGTCACAAGGGAGGCCCACAGGAAGGAGGCAGAGGACACCACAAGGAAAGGAAGCAGCTCCTGGTAGGGACTCAATTATTAGGGGGATAGAACTGGGGGGAGCAGGGAAAACTGAAGTAAGGTGCCTGCCTGGTGCCATGGCTTGGAGGGATAGGAAGCGCATCCTCAGGATCACGAGAACAGCTGCACGGGAGTCTGAGCTGGACGTCATTGTCCACCTAGGGACAAATGACTTGGCTCAACATGAGATTAGAGCAGTGCAGAAGGACTTTGTAGAACTGGGAGGGGCCTAAGACAAGTAGCACACACAGTATCCTTCTCAGAGGTGCTGCCTGTCAATGGCATGAGTGAGGCGAGGGTACTTTGCACCATGCAGTTTAATGAATGGTTTTAAAATGGTGTGGAACACAGGGTTTGGCTTCATTGGCAGACTGGGGTTCCACCTGGAGGACACCAGCCTATACTGGCAGGATGGTCTGCATCTGTCCAGGAAGGGAACAAGTCTTTTGAGCAATCGGTTTAAATGCTTCATTGGCAAGCTTTTAAACTAGTCAAGAGGGGAGGCACTGATAAGCAGCAGGAAAATCCCAGCCTCTCCCTACAAAACAGGGTACTAAATGAGAAAAAGACTAAGGTAGAAAGGTCAGTGGGGGATGCTGCAACTGAAGGTAAAGCCATCAAAAAATGGAAAGCAATGAGTACCAATGCCCGTAGTCTGAGTAACAAGCTTCCTGAATTAGTGGCCTTGATGGAGGAGGAACATCTGGATATCGTGGCAGTCACAGAAACATGGTTCACATAAAACCATGACTGGGACGTAAACATACCAGGATACACTATCTACAGGAGGGACAGAGAGGGTAATAGAGGAGGAGGAGTAGCTCTTTACATAAGGGAAGGAATCAAAGCAGCAGAACAAAAGGGAAAACAGTGAGGAGAAGAAGCACTGTGGGTAAATTTGGAGACCGGCAGTGGCACCACAATCCACACAGGGGTTGTATACAGACCCCCTTCTCAGGGGAAGGAAATGGGCAAGGAAATGATAGAAAGTATACTTAGTAAGGCAGAAAAAGGGGAGATATTGCTGATGGGCAATCTGAATATGCCAGATGTTAACTGGAGTGCAGTTGCAGCAGCCACTTCAAGAGTGGGTTATTCTAGATGCCCTACAGGGGCATGCCTTAGACAACTAGTATTGGAGCCCACTCGAGAGGGAGCAATCTTAGACCTGGTTCTCTCAGATGGAGATGAAGAGAGGATCACAGATGTAGAAATGGGTAGCCTTCTGGGAACTAGCGACCATCGAACAGTATGGTTCACAATAAACACAGCAATAGAGTCAAGCCATACAAAGGCAAAGGTACTGGACTTTAGCAGGGCTGACTTTGCCAAAATGGGTGAGTGCCTAAGAAATGCACTAGCAAATAGGCAGGAAGGAGGGGTGGAAGAACAATGGGGAATAATAAAAACTGCCATCACAGAGGTAACTAGCCTTTGTGTGAAGCAAATAAACAAAACTAAACGATGTAAGAAACCACTATGGTTCTCAAAGGAAGTGGCAGTGAAGGTTCAAGAGAAAAGAAAGCTTCAGGAAGTACAAGGAATCACAGAAGGAGCAGGACAGAGAACTGTATCAGTTAAAGCAAAAGGAAGCTGGGAAAGCAGTCAGAACAGCAAAGGCCCAAACTGAGGAAAAAGATAGCCAACTCAGTTAAGAAGGGGATAAACCTTTATAGGTACATCAGGAGCAATGGAAGACCAAGGGAGGGATAGTGAGGCTGAATAGGGGTGGGCAGAGGTGACTGTGAAAAGGCAGAGATACTAAACAAATATTTTTGCTCTGTATTTACAAAGGAAGAGGGGAGGTACCTAAACAAACAATAGAAACACTCTGGATACAGAAGTTGATACCAGCCCATTTACAGAAGAAAGGGTTCTGAAAGAACTCTTAAAACTGAAGGTGGACAAAGCAATGGGGCCTGATGGGATTCATCACAGAATTCTAAAAGAACTAAGGGTGGAATTAGTGACACCACTGACCACCCTGTTTAACAAATCATGGGAGGATGGGGTGGTACCGAGGACTGGAGGAGGGCAGATGTGATTCCCCTTCACAAAAGTGGGAGCAAGGCAGAAGCAGGAAACTACAGACCTGTTAGTTTAACCTCAGTGGTAGGGAAAATGATGGAATCACTTCTGAAGGAAAGAATTGTCGAGTATCTAGAGGCCAGAGGGGCACAGGACCCAAGGCAGCATGGATTCACAGCGGGAAGGTCATGCCAGACAAATCTGATAGATTTCTTTGACTGGGTGACCAAAGTAGTAGTAGATCAGGGAGCGGCTGTGGACATGGCCTACCTAGACTTTAGCAAGGCATTTGACAGTCCCACACAAAAGATTAATATACAAGTTAGCTAGCCTGGGAGTGGGTCCCAAGATGACAGCCTGGGTAAAAAATTGGCTGGAGAATAGGACACAGAGAGTAATAGTAAATGGAGTCCACCCTGAAGAAAGGGGGGTTACTAGTGGGGTACCACAGGGTTCAGTATTAGGACCGGTCCTCTTCAATGTCTTTATAAGCGACATTGCAGAGGGACTGGAAGGAAAAGTATGTCTCTTTGCAGATGACACAAAGATCTGCAACAGAGTTGATGCACAAGGTGGGGTGGAAGGATGAAAAGGGACTTGGCAAGGTTAGAGGAATGGTCAAATGTATGGCAGCTTAGATTCAATGCTAAGAAGTGCAAGGTAATGCACCTGGGAAACAAAAACCCAGGGGAAGAGTACACAGTGGGGTGAGATACTAACAACAACAAAAATGGAAAGGGACCTGGGGGTAGTCATATCAGATGACCTAAAGGTGGGCAAGCAATGTAAGAGGGCAGCAAGGAGGGTTGGGGGGATACTGGGATGCATAGGGAGAGGCATCACCAGTAGAAAACAGGAAGTTATTACCCTCTGTACAGACAGCTGGTCAGACCCCATCTGGAGTACTGTGTGCAGTTCTGGAGACCCAGTCTTCGAAAGACATAGACAAGATGGAAGCTGTCCAGAGGAGGGTAACTAAAATGGTGCAGGGTCTGCACCGAAGACATATGAAGAGAGACTTAAGGAGCTTAATATGTATAGCCTCGAGGAAAGGAGGGAGAGGGGGACATGATAGAAACTTTCAAGTACCTCAAGGGAATCAACAAAGTCCAAGAGGGTAGCATCTTTCAAAAAGAGGCATGCAAGAACAAGGGGCACAATTTGAAGAAGTGGGGGACGGCTCAGAGTGCTAATTTAAGGAAGTATTTTTTCACAGAGAGGGTTGTGGATGCATGGAACGGCCTTCCGGAGGAGGTCGTGGAGTCAAAAACAGTGGTGGAATTCAAGCATGCATGGGACAGTCATAAGGCAATTCTAGGGGGTGGGAGTAGAAAGAAGTAGGCTGCTGGTTAACTAGGGATCTGCAGCTTATCCAGTAGGCAGGGAAATGGGCAGACTGGGTGGGTCAAGCGGTCCTTATCTGCCGTCAAATTCTATGTTACTTCAAAGACTACTAAGTTGTTTTGTGACACGAATTTTATGAAACAATTGCTCCATTCCACAGGTTTACAGGATGCATATTTATCTTTTACGGGTCGGCATACTCCTACTTTTCACAAAGGCCCCCTTGCAACCCATATTGATTTTTTTTTTATTTCTTCCCACCTTCTACATTCTGATGCTGTAATTCAAGTTGCAGAATTTTCGGATCATAATTTATTATCTATTTCTTTAGGCCCTTCCTTGACATCTCGTTTTGGCCCTGGCATTTGGAAACTGAATGCTTCCCTGTTATCTGATTCACGCTTGTTAAGTCACTTAACTGAGTATATTCATAATCGAAAGACTTTTTTTTTTATATGATGCCCCCTGGGATTGGTGGCAGGATACGAAATCTGGACTCCGAACTTTATTTAAAAATTTTAGTAAACATCATCATGATTCATTGTATTTCCTTTATCACACTAACAGACGACGACTTCAAAAATTACTTACTTTATCTCATGAAACTGGCCATGATTTTTCCACCCAAATAAGTACTCTTAAGGAGCGCATGATGGATTATCACCTTCTGAAGACTACTTCTGTTCAGCATCAACAGCTTTTTGGGACCTCTGGTACCCGTGGCACAGTATGTCCATATGCCTCTATTCGTCGAACAGTAGAGAGTAAAACCTTTACTACGCTGTTTGATGACAGTTTCACTGAGCTCACTGATATTTTGGATATCAGGCACTGTGCTACCTGTTATACACAAAAAACTGTTTGGTCCCATGGTGCCCCCCCTCCCCCATCTGCATCCATAATGGACTACTTTTCCTTTTTACAACTTCCTGATGTACCTTTTTCTGTTGTAGATATGTTAGATACTGAGATACAAGCACGTGAAATTGAAGCAGTAATCAAGTCTTTACCTCCAAGAGTGACACCGGGCATGGATGGTCTCTCCAGTGAGCTGTATAAATTGTTTTCTGCTGACCTGAGTTCTGAATTGGCTACAGTTTATAATTCTATTCTACAGTGCGAACATCTTCCTTTAGACTTTAACATGGGTTGTTTATTTTACTTACATAAATAAGGGGATAGAAGATTGCTCTCCAATTGGAGACCTTTATGCCTCTTAAATACTGATTTTAAAATATTGACCAAAATTTTGGCCTCAGACTTTCTAAATTGGCCATATATGTGATTTCTACCGCACAATCTTGCAGTGTCCCTGGGAGATGTATTCAGGACCATCTAATTTTACTTAGAGAAATGACTGAACGTCGAAATTCTAATGTTTTACATGGTTTCGTATTCTCACTGGACCAACGGCAGGCTTTTGATTCTGTACATCATGATTTTTTATGGTCTACTCTTCGATATTATAAAGTACCTGATTATACCCTGACTAGACTCCAGTTGCTATATCGGTCTGCAACTGTTGTCCCACTGGTCAATGGATGGAAGGGCCCTATGCTTCCTCTACACAGAGGGGTTAGACAGGGCTGTCCCCTTAGTCCACTTTCTATGTTTTTTTTGGATCCCTTTACTTGCTCTATTAATTCGGCCCCAACAATTATGTGCCACTTCCTCAGCCCCATATTCCGTGTTGGCCTATGCAGACGATATGAGTCTCATGGTGGCTACTGTTGCCTCCGTATGCTCTGCATTATGGCATTGTTCCAAGTTTGGGGTTGTTTCTGCACGGCCTTAATCTTGATAAATGTGTAGGCCGAGATTAGGTTCCTTTGTAGATGAGTTTTCTGTTGACATTAGACTTTGTGATGACCCTATTAGGATTTTGGGCATTTTATACGGTACTGGTCCTTTAGATGTCCTTAACTGGACTCCCAAATTAGATTATGCTCAGACTATGGTTGCACGTTGGAATTCATGGCAGATGAGTAAGAAAAAAAGGATTTACATGATTAAAACCTTTCTGCCTCCCCTTTTTCTCTTTCTGGCTTATATTTTCCCCCCCTGCCCGGCAATTTGAAACTAGATTGCTTAGTCTCTTTTTTTCAAGCCCTATGGGGTAGCCACCTGAACCCCATCAAACGCCAGATCACCTATCTCCCTATTCGGGATGGAGGCCTAGCTATGGTCCAACCTGTTTTTTTTATACTAGTTTTTTCTTGTTTTATAATATTAGACCCCTGCTGGTTAACCAAGATCGAGGTTGGGAACCTTGGTTTCTTGAATCCTGTGGTCCTTGGTTTCATAAATGGGAACTTAACAAATTGACGGTTTTAACACATTCCCCCCAGATTTCTGCTTATGTTAGGGATAGTTTTTTTCATTTGAAACACTGGCAGATTACTAGCCATATGCTAATAATTGTCTCCAGAAAATCATTGTATAAGTATTTAGTGGACCGTGTATGTTTGGAGATTGTTGTTTTTCCCAAATGTCCTACGCAGCATCTCCCTGCTTTGCTCACTTTACTTCGTAATTCTAGGGTTCCCCAAAAGATGTGGGACTTGCATTGGCTTAGCTGCCATGAACGTATCAACGTCAAATGTAACCATAAACACAAATCACTACAGGACAGATTTTGTTCCAGACCTGAATGTCAGCAACAAGAAGAAACTATTTCACACCTTTTTTTTTTCATGTACATTTATTGTTTCTTTTTGGACTCTGTTAGCTGCCAGATGGCGTGAACCCTTGTTTGCTCTCATTACTTATGACAATTTGATGTATGTTTTTTTTCCCCCTCACTTGGTCTCATTGCAATATTAATACGTTAAATTTGATTTTTGTAATAATCAAATGGCATGTGTGGAATGCTCGTTGTCTGTTTAATTTACAGAATCAGGATGTGCCTCTTCTTACCATTATTCGAAGGATCGAACATGATTTGAAGGCCATATATTTTTCAGAGGCAGAGCATTTGCCGTCTGACTCTTTGTTGGAATTATGGACACTATTACCTTGGATAACTGATTCTGATTTTCCTGTTAATTATTTTGTGTTTTATATTTTTCTCTGTATCATTTTCGTTTTTCCTTTTCTGTTCAGTTGATGTTCAATAAAAACTTCCCCTACTCTTGGGTAGGGGCGCCACTGTTCCCATGGCCGCTGTTCCAGAGCAAGTTCATTTTGCTGGCGAACCTGTAGGTGAGATCTCCCAACCTACAGGTCCAGCTCAGGAGATCATCCCAACTATTGTAAACTCAGGTACAGAGAATGCTGTAAGTAATTTGGTGGATAATGTGCCCTCCAGTATGCAACCGCTGGACGAGACGTGGCTAAGAAGAATGCTACAAACTAACAGAGAGTTAGTTTTGGCAATGATAACTGCAGAAGAACAATCCACACGCCCAGTTTCAGACAACGTACCTAAAGATTTAGAGGCAAGAGAGATAATGAAGACACAAAAGGAACAAGAGGATACTAGAAAGGAGTGGAGTTTCAGTCAAGAGCAGCCTGCATTGCCAAACGCAGCTGAGGCCCATATCAAGCCAACCTGTGATGTAGTAGCATCAAAGGCAAGCCGAATTCATGACTCAGCATCTGTGGAAATACAGGCTGGTGCTGCTAATCTGTCTGAGGTTCCAATTGCTGCAGGAAGGAAAATGAATAGCGAGCCTGGCAGAGAAAGTACTGACTCTAATAATGTGAATGCTACAGAAAATAATGCAGACACTGTTTTGGGCGGGTGGGTCTCTCAGATCCCCCAATGAGTAGAACGGGCAGAACTCCTCATTCTTTGGAACACTCACGAAAAAGTGCAGGATGGAAGAGCAAAGCATCAGGTCACTGGATACCTGATCCAGCACATAGTCCTATTCCAGGACAACCGGAGGTGAATAAAACATTGCAGCAAGAATTAGACAAGTATTGTCAATATGGTGCAGAACTTTGTCACAGACTCTGACTTAGAATTAAATGCTGACTATGTTCAACCAAATACAGCTTCTGCAAATGATTTGGAAAAAGTACAGATGGAAACAAGTTCCACATCGGGTGATGAAGGCCCCAGTTCCCAAGCAGCTAAGTGGGGTGACCAAATGGACATGGAATCAGGCCCACCAAGGCCCTCCCCTGACTCAAGAGAGAAAGCAAGAACTACGTGGGAGGAATTTAGGAGAAGGGACACTTTTTCTGGACATCCTCCCCCACCGCAGAGACGTAATGCAGTAAGACTTCAATATTTAGGGGGTTTGGATGTAACTATGGACAGAATTTATGTAAGCAGACAGCTTATTAAAGAATCATTAGGATTCTTTACAAATGAAATCTACGCATTGATATATGTGTTTGGTGACAGCCTGTATGATGTGAGCTTTAAAACTCCACAAGGTCTAGCTAGGTTTTGGGCCAAATATGACAAAATAAGGTATTCAGCCCTCTGGTTACATTTTAAGGCTATCCCACTAACCAAGCCTGCTACTAAAAACATCACTATCCTTTTTAGAAATGAAACTATAGCAGTACACAACATATCACATTGGCTACAGCAGAGATCTGATGTTTTAGGTACCCCCAGCCGATTTTTGATGAAGAGCATCTGTGGAGAGGGGGGTGGAGATATAAAGTGCGGTTACACAATAACAATAGCAGGAAGGAGGGAGGAGTGGCACTGTATGTGAAAAATAAAATTAAGGCAGCAGAGATCCAAGGGGAACAAGAGGGGGGGATACTGTAGGTTAAGCATGAAGGAAAAACTGGGGCAGCCATCCGCAGAGCAATAGTCTATAGACCACCAACCCAGGTGGAAGAGACAAATAGGGAATTGATTCTTGCCATCCAAAGAATTGTGGACAAGGGGGAGGTGGTGCTGGTTGGAGACTTCAACATGCCAGACGTGGACTGGAGCCTCCCAGCAGCAGCTGCAGCCATGAGCAGATTTATCCTGGACTCCCTTCAAAGAGCCTTCCTTAAACAATTGGTCATGGAACCAACTCAGCAGGAGGCAATACTGGACCTGTACTTGCGAGTGCAATACTGTACTTGCAAACAGGGACAGTGTGATGGGGGTCACAGTGGGGGAGCACCTGGGGAACAGTGACCACCGGACACTGTGGTTTGAAATAACTGAATGGGCAGATTCCTGCCACACTAAAGCACTTCTCCTAGACTTTTAGAAGGGCAGATTTTGGGAGAATGGGGAAATGCTTGGAAGAAGCACTAGCTGGAATGGGGAAGGAATAAGGGGTGGTGGAACAGTGGGCAGTATTTAAAACAGGGATAGCAAAGGCAACACAATTATGTGATAAGCAGGCTAGGAAGGGGGAAAAGGAAGAGGAAACCCTTATGGTATTCCAAGGAGGTAGCAGAGAAGGTGAAAGCCAAAGGACTACATTCAAACAATACAAAAAGACACATGCAGAAGGGGATAAGGAGAGGCATCAGGAGAAGCAAAGGGAAGCAGGGAGGGCAGTAAGGGAAGCCAAAGCTCAGACAGAGGAGTGCATTGCAAAAACAGTGGTTAGAGGGGACAAAACCCTTTACAGGTACATACATGAAACAGGCATTTTTCAATGCCGAATGTTGATTGCATTGGTCTGTTGAGCTCGCTCACTGCCCTTCTGTCACTTGCTCAGTCTGTTTCTCCCGGTGCTGCAGGCTGCTCTTTTGTACTGGGCTCCTGCCTGCATTGGCAGCTTTTTCTGGCCAAAAAGAAATCTGCAACTGTCACGACAGAGCTCCGTTGAGGTCACTCACGTCCCCTGTCTCACTCACTCATTCTGTTTCTCCTGGCGCTGCAGGCTGCCCTTTTGTACTGGGCTTCTGCCTCTGTTGGTGCCTCTTTCTGCCCACAAAGAAATCTGCAGCAGTCCCGACAAAGTTCCGTTGAGCTTGCTCACTTCCTTTCTCTCACTCGCTCATTCCGTTTCTGCCGGCGCTGCAGGCTGCACTTTTGTACTGGGTCCTGCCTGCGTTGCTGCCTTTTTCTGCCCACAAATAAATTTGCAGCAGTTACAATAGAGCTCCGTTAAGCTTGCTCACTCCCAGTCTCTCACTCACTCATTCTGGTTTTCCTGCCACTGCAGGCTGCCCTTTTGCATTGGGCCCCTGTGTGCATTGCTGCCCTTTTCTGCCCACAAACAAATCTGCAGCAGTCCCAGCAGAGCTCCGTTGAGCTCACTCACACCGCTGCAGGCTGGCCTTTTGTACTGGGCTCCTGCCTGCATTGACAGCTTTTTCTGCCACAAAGAAATCTGAAGCAGTCCCAACACAGCTCCATTGAGCTTGCTCTCCCCCTCTCTCACTCACTCATTCTGTTTCTGCCGGCGCTGCAAGCTGGCCTTTTTAATACTGGGCTCCTGCCTGCGTTGCCGCCTTTTTCTGCCCACAAAGAAATCCGCAGCAGTCACAATAGAGCTCTATTGTGCTCGCTCAGTACCGCTCTGTCACTCGCTCCTTCTGTTTCTCTTGGCGCTGCAGGCTACGCTGTTGAACAGGGCTCCTGGCTGCGTTGGCACCTTTGTCTGTCCACAAAGAAATCCGCAGCTGTCCCAATAGAGCTCCGGTGAGGTTGCTCAGTCTGTCTCTCTCACGCGCTCATTCTGTTTGGCCTGGTGCTGCAAGCTGCCATTTTCTGCGGGGCTCCTGCCTGCATTGGTGCCTTTTTCTGTCCACAAAGAAATCCGCAGCAGTCCTGATAGAGCTCCATTGAGCTCACTCAGTCCCCCTGTCTCACTCGCTTGTACTGTTTCTCCCAATGCTGCAGGCTGGCCTTTTGTACTGGGCCCCTGCCTGCATTGACCCTTTTTCTGCTCACAAAGAAATCCGCAGCAGTCCTGACAGTGCTCTGGTGAGTTTGCTCACTCCCCCTCCCTCACTCGCTCTGTCATTCTGTTTCTCCCAGTGCTGCAGGCTGCCCTTTTGTACTGAGCTCTTGTGTTGGGGCCTTTTTCTGCCCACAATCAAATCCGCAGCAGTCCTAACAGAGCTCAGTTGAGCTCGGTCACTCCCCCCTCTCACTCGCTCTATCTTAATCTGTCCCAAACACTAATTTCCCACAGCAACCATGATATTCTCCGGCAGGAGTGCAAAAACATATTTTAGCCAGGATGTGAAAAATGACAGCTGTGCTGTTCATAAGAAGGTGTGAAAAAATGCCACTGTTGAAAATGTGGCGTGAAAATATTACAAAGTTGCAAAGCTACAAGGGTGCTTGGAAACAGTTCAACGCACGCTTGTAACACAGTCATGTTATGGAGTTTCGTCACCAAATTTTCAACATAGGGATTTTAGGACCTCTGTTCATGAGCAGTGTCACTGTCATTTTCTTAATCTGTCCCAAGCACTAATTTCCCACAGCGGCCATGCTATTCTGCACTGGAAGTGCGAAAACACATTTCGGCCAAGATGTGAACAATGACAGCTGTACTGTTCACAAGGAGGTGTGAAAAAATACCAGTGTTGAAAATCTGGCGTGAAAATATTGCAAATTCACGAAGTTATGAGCGTACGTAGCAACTGTGCAACGCACGCTTGTAAAACAGTAATTTTGGGATTTTTTCCACCAAAGTTGCAACATAGGCTTTTTGAGAGCCCACCTCATGAACTCTGGCACTGTCATTTTGTTAAACGGCCCCGAAAGGTGATTCCGCGCAGGGACTGATAAATCACCTTTTGGGGCCGATTTAATGCCATGACAGTTCCAGTATTCATGAGGAGGAGTCCCAAAACCCCATGTTGAAAATTTGGTGCCGAATTCCCAAAATGACTGAGATATGCATTAAAGTTGGAAAACCCATTTATTCTATTATACAGCTTACTGGCATTTCCTCAGTTCAGCGGTCGGCTTTGAAGAGTGCAGACCTGTTCCCGTCCATCAAGATCGTCGCGCCAAGCTCGGAGGTAAGTATGGGGGTGATGGGGTGTGGGGAGGCAGGGTTCGCAGTGGTGGGGCAGGTTGCAGGAGGGGGCGGAGACCGCCATGGGACAGTTTCCTTTTCAGGTTAAAAAAAAAAAAAGACATCATGGGACCGATTGCTTATTTTACAGGCGTATGGCACGCTGGGTGGGCTCCCAGTGCTGCCGAGTCTTTCTTTGGAGGGACAAGCTGTAGCCGATGGGGATCGGGCACCCTGTTGGCACACAACAAAAGGGGTTTATATAATGCTGACGGGAGTGGGCTCCCCATCGGCAAATATAAACATTGGGCCACTGAAGCCGACGGGGATTGGGGCACCCGTCGGCAAATAAACACGGTTGGGGGGGTTAATATTGTTTCTGATCACTGCAACAAACTGCCGCCAAGTTCACAAACAATATCAGTGGGTCAAGATCCCACCCTGCAATGATGGATCGCTCCCTCATCACAGTGAATGGCTTACGCTGCAGTGACGAGGCAACCCCTGATTGCAGTGGCTAAATTTTCACAAGTTGGTGGCACGCTGGCTAAACTAGTGTCAGCAGCAGCATGCCACGGCATTGGGGGATGCTGGACAAGCCTTTAAAGGCTCTGGAGGCATTGGCCTCAACAGTGCCGCACCTCCACAGTCTGCTGGTGGAGAAAGCTGCCGCAATATGTTTCTTGCGCATGCCCGCAATCAACATAAAAAGAAAGACAAAGGGAGGGATAGTAAGGCTAAAGGGTAAGGGTGAGAGTAGTGTTGAGGATGTCAACAGTAAAGCAGACATACTGAATAGAAATTTCTACTCAGTCTTTACACTAGAAGGGGCATGTAGTGGCCAGAATGGAGTACAAAGGGAGGAAGGGCTCAGAAATGTTACTAGTCCCTTTCCATGGGAAAGGGACATAAAGGAATAGGAAGGAATAAGAGTCAATATAGCTTTGGGCCTGGATGGGGTGCATCCCAGTGTGCTGAGGGAGCTCAGAGAAGTGGTGGCTGAACCTTTGGTCACCCTGTTTAGCTGATCACTGGAAACAGGTGAGGTGCCCAAAGACTGGAGAACAGCTGATGTAGTCCTCTTATACAAGAGTGGAAATAGAGAGGAAGCAGGTAACTACAGACTGGTCAGCCTCACCTCAGCAGTGGTGAAGATTATGGAAGCACTACTAAAGGAGAGATTAATGGAACACCTTGTGGTTCAACAGCCTACAGGACCCAAGGCAGCATGGTTTTACTGGGGGGAGGTCATGTCAGACCAACCTCATTGAATTTTTTGACTGGATGGTAAGGGAGGTGGATCGGAGGGGGCAGTGGATGTGGCCCATCTGGAATTCAGTAAGGCCTTTGTCACTGTGCCCCATAGGAGGCTGTTAAACAAGCTGGGCAGTATGGGGGTGGGTGAGGAATTGGCTGGATGGCAGGACACAGAGGGTGGTGGTAAATGGCTGAAAGGGTGACCAGTGGAGTGCCACAGGGATCAGTGCTGAGTCCAGTCCTCTTTAACATCTTTATTCATGACATTATGGATAACACAGAAGGGAGAATTTCCCTGTTTGCTGATGACACAATACCATGGACATGCCGGAGGGAGTGGATAGAATGAGGAGAGACCTGCAGAAGCTTGAGGAATGGTCAAGGGTGTGGCAATTGAGTTTTAACGCAGAAAAGTGCAGAATATTGCACGTGAGCACAAAAACCCTGGAACAACATATCAGCTGGGGAGAGGATATAGCATGCTCCAAGCAGAAAAAGGACTTGGGGTTGTCATCTCTGATGACCTAAAGATTGGGAGTCAGTGTGGCAAGGCAGCAGGTAAAGCAAATAGGATGCTGGGATGCATAGGCAGGGGCATCGCCAGCAGGAAAAGGGAGGTCGTAATCCCACTGTACAAGACATTGGTGAGGCCACACCTGGAGTACAGTGTCCAGTTCTGGAGGCCTTACATAAGGATATAGACAGGGTGGAGACAGTTCAGAGGAGGACAACCAAGATGGTACAGGGTTTGCATCACATGTCCTGCAAGGACATGCTGAAGGACTTGAATATGTACTCCCTGGAGGAGAGGGGGAATATGATAGAGGCATACAAGTACCTCATGGGGAGGAACAAGGAAAACACTATTTCAGAGAAAGAGATGTTCCAGGACAAGGGGTCTTGGATGAAATTGGAGGAAGGGAGGTTTAGAGGTAGTGTGAGGAAGTATTTCTTCACAGAAATGGTGGTGGACAAGTGGAACACCCCGCCAGGGGAGGTGGTGGGGGCTGAAATGATTACAGGATTCAAGAATGCATCGGGGGATCCTAGCAGTTGGGGGAAGGGCACAACCCAGTTCAAGAGAAGCTTGAAGAGGCAAAATTACATGCGCAATTGGGCAGACTAGGTGGGCCAAAGGCCCTTATCTGCCATCAGTATCTGTGTATCTGTTGGATAGTAACCACAGTTGCATAATTTATTTGTCTATCATAACACAGAACTTAACACCTTAAAGTAATTTAAATGGTTACAATGAACAATTTACAATATAGAGAACAAAGTACGGTTTACACAAGGAAGTGATCTACTTGTGCATGAAAACTTATTATGAGAACTCCCAACATCTTAAGATTTTATATTATGGTGGCATAAATATAAATTAGATAATTCTATCAGGTATGGATGAGGATGGACTCCATTAGAACGAGGAACAGCAGCAGCAACAGGCAAGTAAATGAACTTATTTCAAAAGCATATATGGATAGTATGTATTCATTACAGAATGTTAAGGTAGTTGGACAAAATGAAATTAACTGAGTGATGTAGAAATTCATTTTTTAATGCAGGAAATTTTGGAAATTGACAACCATGGATGACCTCCTCCAGCTGATAACATCTCTGGGCCTGTCACAAGCAGTTGCTTCTGTGACCCACCATTACAGCCACACCTTGGACTTGGTATTCTCACTGGGCCTTGCGGTCACTAACCTCAGGATTGATCGGGTCGTTTGGTCTAATCATTTTATGGTGGAGTTCTCGTTTGGGCGCCCCCGATGGTCCCTCCCCTGTGGAGATAATCAGCTATTGCCCTTTATGGGGATTGTCCCCAGAGGGACTCTTGGCAGTAGTTGACTTTTCTGGTGTAAGTGCTGCATGTGTGATTGACTTGGGTGAGGTGGTGGCAGCCTATAATGGAGCTGTCTCGAAGGCATTTGAAGCCATTGCGTTGGTCTGTGTATATTATGAATATGACCAAGGTCTTCTTGCTTGAGACCTCCATGGTTTGATGGGGCTTTCAAGGAGATGAAGACCAAGGGTCGGAAGTTGGAGTGTTGCTGACGAAGGATACTGTCCATGGAGGATAAACTAGCTTTGAGAAATCATTATAATGACTCTCAAAGGTCAACTGACCGTAAGAAGTTGGAGTTCCTGTCCAGGGAGATTGCTGCAGTGAAGAACACACCAGCTCAGCTCTTTCAGACTGTGGACAGACTACTTCACCCAGTCTACCTACAGTTGAAAAGGACCTTTTCAGTCGCACTTTGTGAAGAATTTGCTCTGTTCTTCTCTGATAGGGTGTCTTCTGTTCGGGCAGGGATCTCACCAGTGGGGCAAGGTCAGCCCCACAGTGGGAGGCCTTGTTGGAATGAGGGCACTCCTGTTGTCTTAGGAGAGTTTTGGCCAGTGGAGATGGCTGAGGTCATTGAGGTGATTTTGAAACTGCGGCCCACGTATTGTGAGCTGCACCTTGCCCTGACTCATCTCCTAGTGGGAAGTGCTGTGGACATTGGTCCAGTGTTTTCCAGTATAGTCCACTGTTCACTTTTGGAAGGGTTCTTCCCTGACGCCTTGAAGGAGGCGTTGATGAGGCCCCACCTGAAGAAACCATCTCTTGACCCTGACGTCCTGATGAATTATAGACCTATCTCCAACCTCCAGGTTTTAGGGAAAGTTGTAGAGAAAGTGGTGGCTCTGCAGGTCGAGGTACACCTCGTGGCCTTTGCCATCTGTGAGCCATTCTAGTCTGGATTTAGGGCAAGGCATAGCACAGAGACAGTGCTGGTTCAGGTGAAAAATGACCACCTCAGGGCTAGAGATGGAGGGGAACGGTCAATTCTCCTCAATCTTTCATCAGCATTTGACACCGTGGACCACACTGTGCTTTTGGATCACCTTACACGGTATTGTGGACTCACCAGAACTGTCTTCCAATGGTTTAAGTCCTATCTCTTGGGCAGTAGGCAACACGTGGTGATGGGGAATTTCTCAGCCTCCCAGAAGCCTCTGTCATCTGGAGTTCCTCAAGGTTTGATCCCATCACCGATGCTGCCCCTGGATGTGCTCATTAGACGTTACAGTCTGGGTTACCACTGCTATGCAGATGATACCCATCTGTATATGTCATTTGCCCCTGGAACAAATGGCATTATTAAAGTGTTGATTAAATACCTGGCCGAAATCCAGGATTGGATGTCCTCTAACTTGCTGAGGCTGAACTCTGACAAGATGGAGGTCCTGGTGATTGAGCCTGGTCACGGGCGTGATGAGGGTGCTTCCAGTGTGGTAACAGGACTTGTCCTGGGATTTACCCCGTTAATGGCATCCCCCAGGGTGAAAAATCTGGGCATTATCCTTGACAACAGACTGACACTTGATGCTCAGGTGTCATCTGTTGTCCAAAGTGGTTTTTACCACTTGAGGAATGTCGCCCGGATTAAACCCTTGATTCTGCCTGCAGACCTGCTCTAACTGGTACATGCCCTTGTAACATCCACGTTAGACTACTGTCATGCTCTTTACTTCAGGGTCAGCAGAGGGAACCCACCACTGACTGCAGCTGGTGAGGAACGCAGTGGCCAGATTGCTGGCAGGCCTGCTAAGGTCTTGCCATGTGACCTCGGTTCTGCAGGATCTGCATTGTCTGCCTGTCAGGTTGAGGATCCTCTTCAGGGTGGGTTTCCTCACCTATAAGGCCCTATATGGCTCGGACCCTGCCTATCCGTGAGACGTCCTTACACCTGCCATCCCAGTATGCTTCCTCCACCCTTCCACCGGGGACCTCCTAGTGGTTCAGAGGACCAGGCTGAAAACCTCAGGTGATCACTCATTCGAGGTGGCCATCCCGGTCCTCTGGAACTTGCTTCTAAAATCTTTGAGGGAGGCCCTATCGGTGGAGGCATTTAAGGGGTCTGAAGACCTATGTTTTTAAGAAAGCCTACCCTAAATTGTTATGCTGATTTTATTGACTTATTTATGTATCAATTTATTGTAATTTATATGTTCCTATGTTGTCTGCCTAACCCTACTTTTATTAGGTGTAAGGCACCCAGAGCCTCTGGAATTGGGTGCCATATAAATAAAAGTTTACTTACTTACTTATAGTGATCAACTAGAACAATTTTCAACCTGTATTAACCAGAGTCATCCATGGTCTGACCCTGGAACATTTACTGTCAGTGGTTGTCCATGGATAACCATGGTTATTCATCAACAAACAATGGTCGCTGACCATGTATCACCATATTTTAATGATGTACAGCATGTTTTAGCTATGATCCAGAGATCAGGGAAATCTGCTGTTTGAAACACCAAACAGTGGATGTTACAGCTCTAAGATTCACAGTACTGCTGATCGGGGAAGTGCAGTGCTGTGAAACAAGCTTCTGCTGCCTGCTACTCCAGAAGGTTATTATGCCTACATTTTCAGTAAGAAATGCCAGTAAATTCATTACTTTTCCATGAACGAGACTATTTCAGGAATACAGAGAAAGCAGTAAATCGAGCCCTGATTCTCATTAGGTTGTAACTTAATTGGTGAAGTAGTGGTTGTGTATGATTTCCAACATTTTGTTTTGACATTTCTGTACTGTTGTCATTGATGAAGAATTTTATTCCATCAGCTGCAGCTTTCTGCTGTAAAACTATCAGAGCTTCACAGTGACCTAAAACTGCAGGAAAAGGATGAACTTAACTGGAAGAAGTTAAAGGCTGAAGGGTTTGATGAAGATGGAGAGAAAGAAGCCAGACTTAGGCGCAACTTCAATGGTAATGACAATCCAAGATGTTCATAGGGTTGTGCTTGACATTAGCCTGAATGCTGCTAGCACTTTTCAGATCTAATTCATGCATTTTTATGCAGAAATAACGAGCATGCCGTTGTTCTTGATTGGATGACGCAGTTTATATGGTTAAAATGCCCACTGTGCAATCAGAACTAAAGCTGTCAGTAAGCATTGAGTGTGCTTCAGATTTCCAGACTGGTTAACATTCAGACAGATTTTAAAGCAACAGTGCAATTTAACATGAGATAAAATCTGCCATTTTTGACAGTGTCCTACTATAAAAGATTTTAGGCATCTTTTAATTGACTTTTATGATCCTTTAATTCCATCGCTGTTAATTGTTTTTAATGGCTGAGTTTCATTTTACATATTGCAAGCATCAATGTTGCACACACTTTCTCCAAACAAAATTGCTTCTCCTTTTATTTATGCCCTCTGTGTTGACTGACATCAGTTTCCACATGATCCACACACTGCCCACACTTGAACCCGTGGTCCTGAATAAATACTTAGCATCGATCTTCATGGTGGAGGAGGGGAAGGGGCCGAAGTTAGAAAGCAGGGGAAGAATGGGTAGTGAGATGGACTCAAGTCCCTTCACGAAGGCTAGGGTACTAGAAGAATTAGGAAAGCTGAGGACTGATAAGGCGATGGGTCCCAATGGGATTCACCCGAGGGTACTCAAAGAATTAAGACAGGAATTGGTAGCACCACTCATGAGGTTATTTATCCTGTCACTGCACAAGGGAAGGGTTCCTGGGGACTGGAAGAGGGCCAAGGTAGTACCTCTACATAAGGGGGAAGGAAGGGTGGAGCCGGGAGACTACCGCCCGGGTAGCCTAACCTCCGTGGTCAGAAAACTAATGGTGATGCTCATTAAGGAAAGGCTGATAAAATAACTAGAAGGGGAGAGTCTCCTAAATGACAGTCAACATGGATTCAGAGGTGGTACAGTAGGTCATGCCAGACCAACCTGTTTGAATTCTTTGACAGAGTGACTAAGATATAGAAACATAGAATTTGACAGCAGATAAGGACCACTTGGCCCACCCAGTCTGCCCATTTCCCTACCTGATGGATAAGCTGCAGATTCTAGTTAATCAACAGCTTACTTCCTTCTACCCCCCACTAGAATTGCTTTATGCCTATCCCATGCATTCTTGAATTCTCCCACTGTTCCTGACTCCACAGCCTTCTCAGGAAGGCTGTTCCATGCATCCACAACTCTTTCTGTGAAAAAGTACTTTCTAACATTACCTTTGAGCTGTCCCCCCTCTGTCTTCAAATTGTACCCCCTTGTTCTTGCACATCTTTTCTTCTGAAAGATACTACCCTCTTGTACCTTGTTAATCCCCTTGAGATACTTGAAAGTTTCTATCATGTCCCCCCCTCCCTCCTTTCCTCAAGGGTATACATATTAAGCTGCTTTAGTCTCTCCTCGTATGTCTTCTGGTGCAGACCTTGGACCATTTTGGTTGCCCTCCTCTGAACAGCCTCCACTCTGCCTATGTCTTTGTGGAGATGGGGTCTCCAGAATTGCATGCAGTACTCCAGATGGGGTCTAACTGTCTGTAGAGAGGGATAACAACTTCAGTTTTCTACTGTTGATGCCTCTCCCTGTGCATCCCAGTATCCCCTCAGCCCTCCTTATAGCCTTCTCACATTGCTTGCCCACCTTTGGGTCATCTGATATAATTACTCCTAGGTCTCTTTCGATTTTTGTTGTTGTTATTAACTCACCCCCCACTGTGTACTCTTCCCCTGGGTTTTTGTTTCCCAGATGCATTACCTTGCACTTCTTTGCGTTGAATCTGAGCTGCCACATATTTGACCATTCCTCCAGCCTTGCCAAGTCCCTTTTCATTCTTTCCACCCCACCTTGTTTATCAACCCTATTGCAAATCTTTGTGTCCTCTGCAAAGACACATACCTTTCCTTCCAGGTGCTCTCCAATGTCACTTATAAAGATAAAGAGGACCGGTCCCAGTACCGAACCCTGCGTTACCCCGCAAGTTACCCTCCTTTCTTCACTGTGGACTCTGTTTACTATTACCCTTTGCATCCTGTTGTCCAGCCAGTTTTTTATCCAGGCTACCTTGGGACCCACTCCAAGGCTGGCTAAGGACCAATGGGGCGGGGGGCACGGTGCACAAGGCCTACCTAGACTTCAGGAAGGCATTTGACATTGTCCCCCACAGGAGGCTGATAGTCAAGGTGGATAGCTTAGGAGCCTGGAGCAAGCTCACAAGCTAGTTAGAACACTGGTTGGAGGGGAGGACACAGAGGGTTGTGGTGAATGGGGTACACTGTAAGGAAGAAAAGGTGATGAGTGGGGTTCCCCAGGAGTCTGTGTTGGGACCCATACTTTTCAACATACATTGGGGACATCACGGAGGGTCTTCGGTGGAAGTGCGTCTATTTGCTGACGACATGTAGATATGTAGCAGTAGGGTTGATATGGTGGAAGGGGGGTTACCGGCATGGGGGAAAGGAGCTGGAGGTAACATAACAGGAAAGAGACCCGGGGATCACTATTTCAGTCAACCAGAAAGTCCGTAAACAGTGTGACAGAGCTGCAGGAAAGGCACTCAGAATGCTGGTATTCATAGGAAGGGGATTCACAAGCAGGAGGAGGGAGATGATCCTGCCACTATACAAAAACCATGGTCAGATCACACATGGAATATGGGGTCCAATTCTGGAGGCCATACCTACAAGGGGACAAGGACAGGCTGGAAAGGGTCCAGAGAAAAGCAACCAAGATGGTGAAGTGCTGCAGGGGAAGTCTTATGAAGAGAGGCTGGAAGAGCTGAACTTGTACACACTGGAGGAGAGGAGGGAAGGGGAAATATGGTGGAGACATTCAAGTATTTGAAGGGCATAAACAAGGTGAGGGTGGACAGCATCTTCAGAGTGAGTAAGAACAATTCCACAAGAGGACGTACCTACAAACTGGAGGAGGAAAGATTGAGGGGACAACAGGGGGAGGTTCTTTACTGAGAGGGTGGTAAGGCCATGGAACAGTCTGCCAGAATGGGTGGTGTGGGTGGATACAGTAGACCACTTCAAAAGAGCATGGGGATAGGTACATGGGCCTAACGGGCAAGGGGCAGGCTGGTAAGGGATGAAGGGGGTTTTCCTGGTCGGGAGGGTTACGGGCAGGCTGGATGGGCCATGGGGTCCTTTTTTTGCTGACAGTTTCAATGATTCTGTGATGTTTCTGATGATTGACAGATCTGCTCTTCTTCACCTGGCAAGGAAACAGGATTTTTTAATAATGATGGAAATGTATTTTGCCTTGAAAATCAAATAAAATGGAAAGAAAATGGTAAACAATATTTGGACATGTAACAATCACGTTCTTTAAGTGGAATGCTTTAGTTAATTGCCAGTGATTTTTCAGTTTTCAAAAATTACTGATTTTTGTTAGGCCATATCTTAAAATCCATATTATTCATTTAAATTCAGTGCAGATCAGTATGATTTCCACTGGATTGCCACAAAATATTTTTTTGCATCAGCTGTTGGCACGGGCACTAAGTTTGAGTTTTGCATGTCAATTTGGCACAAAATGGTTTTATTTGCATGAAACATTGGTGCACAGTTTTATTTGCGTAAAAAAAAAAAAGGTCAACGGAGTTGCCCCTTCCCCAAAAAAGTAGAACATTTTAAATGTAGTGCAGAAACTACCAACTCTATTCCCCCATTAGTTATTTTCTTTTTTTCGTCCATTTTTGCAGAAAATAGGTGGCGCTTAGTGGTTAGAGTGCAGAGTGGGAACTTGGAGACTCTGTTTTTAAACTTGCCCCTTCTACCTACTTTGTGGCCTTCAGCAATTTATTAAAACCTCCCTGTGATTAATCTCCACTGGGCCATTACGAGCAAAAAAAAAAAAGTTTTTGTTCCAAGAGTTACCTGCCCCCCATCGTGATGTGGGGGAGGGTGCAATAAGTAAATCTTTGGCTTTTGCCCTGTTTTATTTATTTAGTTTTTTTGTTTACCGGGTAAGTGCACTAACAAAAATGTTGCCTATTTTCAGGCATGACCCAGGAGAGCTACAAACAGTGGAACTTGGTAAAGACAGAAAATACAATGAGCATATCACAACAGGAATTTTATCTCTCTGTCACTGCAGTTTTGAGCTCTTGGGCGTGAGGTAGGGGGAGCGCAGCTTGCCTAGCATCACTCTAGGGAGTGGGGATCCAACTGACCAGGATAAGAATTTGCTTACCCCCTCACCCCATTGTGACTCAAGGGAGGGCATCCTTGTCACAAGAGCTTTTCTAACCATGATAGTGTAAAAGGTTTTGTCATCTCAGCTGAGTTGTTGACCTAGAGATGTAATTTTAGAATGTTGTTCAAACTCTGCACTTCCATTTTGCTCCCCCATTGTTTTTCTGGAAGATTTTATTTCTCCAGTGAAGGGATCAGTCATCACTTTCATAAAAATATTTATAGTGTATGTTAGAATGTGATTGGCGATAGAATTCGGTTAGTGGAATCCACTTGTGCTGCACTCGCTACATCATCAGTGCAGCACAACAACATAGAACGTCTTCGCGCATGCATTGTACTTACCCTTCTGAATTTCAGGACGTGGCTGCGGCGGTGAGAGCTGGCCTGTGAAATGGGCACTGCCGGAAAGAAATGGCATTGTAAGGACATAGTTTTATCGTAAATGATGCCCATACACTATAAAAGACTGTGTGTGTATGAGCTATCATACACAGACAAGGCTCTGTTTCAGTCTTGAAGTTTCGATGGTAACAAGACCTCTCGAGCTGGCTCTCGAGGTCTCTTGTTACCACAGAAACCTCTTGGTTGAAACATAGCCTTGTTGCATATGATAGCTCATACATAATCCTCTGTGTTGTATTTTAATGTTTTTATTTTACTTAGTTCCACAGCAGTTCATGGAACTGAGAAAATTAGTTTGCATCAGTTCCTGGTTTGGGTTTCCGATATTTAAATTGCTAAAAAATAAATTAGTTTTTTGATTAAATTGAGTTACTGTAAAAAGGAAAAACAATTGAACTTCTTAATGTACAATTACCATAAACAGTTTTGATGCCCTTTCCGTGTAAAACTGCATAATGCAGAAGATTAAATAGAAGACAGGCTCACAGGATTTACATTTTTAGAACTTGGCAGCACCAGTTGGCAAATGCAGGCTGTCACAGTGTTTGCTTTGCCTTTTTGGGGAGACCATTTCACTGTTTTTATTTTTTGTTTTCTTTTTTCATTGTGAACCTGCCAAGTTTTCTGCCCAGAAATAAGAGAGGTCAGTTAAACAGCAGTTGTCATCTGCACCAGCTTGCAGCACACAAGTGTACTCTACTTTATAAGACACATAAAAGTAAGACACATAAAAGTGGGTTTAGTTCCACTAAAGGTAGAACATAATGTTTCAGAAGGCATTTCGCTCCAGGAGCAGTCATCTCTGGCACCCAAAGAAACAGATTAAACTGCCAAGCCATCTCCCACTAAAGATGACAAGGCTTCTGGCAGGGTTAGCCCTGATACCTCCAGTGGCAGAAAGAAAAGGTTTTCATTTAGGCCAGCAGTTAAATTCCACTACTGGTGAAAGAAAGTAAACAGAGGAAACTCCTTACGGTTCCTCGGGCAGGAAAGCTATCAGAAGAACAGCCCTCCTGGGTAAACATTTGAATGATGTGGCAGTTTTTCCTTGGGAATGCCTGCCCCTGTCCCCCAAAGGTGCATTGTCCTAATTGGGAGTTTATTTGGTGGTGGTGGTGGGGCGCAGTGACAGTGGTTCACGGCGGTAGGGGTCTAAAAACAAGGGCCCCAGTTGACCCACCAATCCTAAAAATGTGTGTCGAAACACAGTTTTGTCAGTCCAAACCATCCTGTGCTGTTTAATAGCCATAGGAAGATGTTTTTTGTCTCCCTGTTAAATATTATTAAAGTTATTTCCTACTGCAATTGTTTATTTTCATATATAGCCTTTATCCACTCTGTGCTGTGCCATTGGTATGCACCCCATCCTCAGGTGGCCATTTAGCCTGGTGATGACAGCCCTATGTGTCGCTAGCCCTGGGGGAATAACTGGGCAGGACAGGAGTCCACATTGCAAGTGTTGGGCAGTTGGCCTGCAAGCATTACCAGTCCATTTGTCTTGCCTGGTGGTGTTTTTTTCTCCATATGTCTGCTCATGCTCTGCCAGCCTGTGCTGTCCCACTGTTCCTGGACCATCAGGTAGTCTTGGCTGTCTGTCTGCTTGACTCATTTTTACCTCAAGTTTCTCAATTCCAGTGCTAACAAATTATATTTAAGGTCTACTGTCTTGTTACATTGACATTCAGGCAATACATACACATCCTTAAAAAAATTGTATCCCAAGGACTTACAGACAGAACAGATTGGTGGGGCAGTTACATTATCACCAGACAATTTATAACAAATTGCTTCCTTTTTACGTTCACTTGCGCGCATGCACAAGGAACGTCTTGGGAGAATGGGACACTTTGGAGGTGTGCCCCTCTCCTGCAATCTCCTGCTCCATTGAGCAGGCGTGGCAGTCCTGCACCAATCGGACGGTGCTGTGTATGACAGCGGTGGTCTCCTCTTCAAAACCACCCGCTGTCATGCCACACCGCTTCACCTCACCCCAAATCTTGCTGCCATGCTGGGAGCCCACCTCAGCGTGGCTAACGCCCCGCATCGTTTCGTCGACGGGGGTGCCCAATCCCCATCGCCCAGGCCCTCAGCCATCTTCTTGCCACGCTGGGAGCCCACCCCAGCATGGCAACGCCCTGCCGTTGCCTGCCGACGGGGTGTCCAACAATCCTCGTTGGCTCCACGGCCCCCCAGCCATCCTTCTGCCACACTGGGAGCCCACCCCAGCGTGGCAAATGTCCACGTCGTCTTTTTTTTTTTTGTTGTTTGTTTTTTTTTAAACCTGTAAATTGAAAACGGTCCCACAGCACTTCTCCCAGGCCCCCTCCCACAACCCGCACCCACCCTCTGGCACCCTGCCTCCCCACACCCCCTACTTACCTCCAGAGCTCAGCACGATGATCTTCGGTGGACCGGGAACACGTCTGCACTTTTCAAAGCCGACCACGAACTGAGGAAATGCCGGTAAGCTGTATAATGGGCTAGATAGGGGGTTTTCAACTTTAGTGCATATCTCAGGCATTTTTGGGAATTTTTGCGCCAAATTTTCAACATGGGGTTTTTGGGACCCCTTCTCATGAATGATGTCACTGTCCTGGCGTTATTCGGGCCTGAAGGGTGATTTCGCAGTCACTGCGCCGAAATCACCCTTTCGGGCCCGAATAATGCCATGACAGTGACATCATTCATGAGAAGGGTCCCAAAACCCCATGTTGAAAATTTGGCAAAAATTCCAAAATGACTGTTTTACGAGCGCATGCTATGCAGTTCCTACGCATGCTCTTACGCTTATGAATTTTCAATATTTTCACCCAGATTTTCAACATTTCCATTTTACCACACCTCCTTATGAGCAGTACAGCTGTCATTTTTCACATCCTGCCCAAAATGTGTTTCCGCCCATGTAGCGCACAATGGCGCAGTCGGTGTGTCGAACTCAATGTATGGGACACATTAAGAAAATCACAGTGACACTGTTCATGAGCAGAGATCTTAAAATGGCTGTGTTGAAAATGTGGTGAAAAAATTCCTAAAAATGACTGTTTTACGAGTGTGTGTTGCGCAGTTCCTATGCACGCTTATAAGTTCGCGGATTTTCAATATTTTCACTCCAGATTTTCAACATTGCCATTTTACCACACCTCCTTATGAGCAGTACAGCTGTCATTTTTCACATCCTGCCCAAAACGTGTTTCCGCCCATGTAGCGCACAATGGTGCAGTTGGTGTGCGAAATCAATGTATGGGACGCATTAAGAAAATCACAGTGACACTGTTCATGAACAGAGATCTTAAAATGGCTATGTTGAAAATTTGGTGAAAAAATTCCTAAAAATGACTGTTTTACAAGCGTGCGTTGCGCAGTTCCTACACACGCTCGTAAGTTCGCGAATTTTCAATATTTGCACTCCAATGACTTCCAAATACCTAAACAGCACATAGAAACAAGCAACATTCGGCATTGACAAATGCTTGTACTTCTTTGTCACTGATTTTTTAAGCCATGTCCAAGTGCCAAATACCACTGCAAATACCTGCAAGCAAACGTTCGGCATTGACAAATGCTTGTTTATTTTCATACAGTACTTTGCAGTTAGAATGCTGTTTAGAAATGACTTGCTGCTTTGTGTACACATTCAACTCAGCCTACAGCAGTGCACATTAAAATGTTTGCAGAGTGTTGCTACAGTCCTAACCCATGCATATCGTGGTTGCTGGTAATTAGCAGATCTGTAACACAGAGGAACAGTCCAAGTGAGCAGCCAAACAATAAGATATTGAGGGGTCCAGTGCGCTGGCCTGAGTGAAATCACCAACATGATGGAATGGGATGTACAAGCAGGGAATTGGAGGGCACAGCACACGTAAAGGGGGGAAGGACCATAATAAATATTGCAGCTAGCAGCCGTAATTTTTTAAGGAAAAGGGAAGGTATGTTTAATTGTAGGGAGTTGAAAAGACACTCCAAAGAGGGCATGTTAAGTGCAACAAAATGCTATGGAGAATGAGAGAAAACAAAAAGGGTCACATTTAAATAGGCAAAAAGCTTAAATCGAAGTATCCATAACAACTTTCAGTCTTTTTTTTTTTTTCTCGTGAACACAGCAGTTGCCATCTCGCCATCATTATTTTAACACTGGGACTGGACTGCATATACCATGACTGGCCTCTAAAAGAAAACAGTTGCTCTTATACACAGACTTACCACATAAATAAAATTAGACAGGGTTGTGATCTTGTGGATGTAGTCCCCATCAGTGCCCGGCTGAGTGCAACTTCAGGAGTCTGACTGATCTCTGTATCCATCGTTGGTCCCGTGAAGCAGACTTAAACGTGCTTCTGTAAAATAGCGACTGGAACAGAGCTCCAAACCTACCAGTACCACATGAAAACAGGCAAGTGAGGTGGCGGGGATGAGCTGAGGATTACCATGCTGCAGTTGTAATTGTTTTACGAGCAGAGGCAGACCTGTAGACACCAAGGGGGCAGCAGCTGGATTGAAATACTGCACTTCAGCGCCTCCTTCGGAGATCTTCCCCCCCACATGCAGCATTAACATTTTTTTTCCTTTTTTTCAAATTTTCTGTGCAAGCACAAGGCTGGCCAAAATGGAAACCGCTTTCATGCCGCTTTGCACTAAGGACAGCTCAGAGAGTAGCAAGGTAGCTGTTAATAAAAAAAAATAAAATAAAACACATAGTCTAGGGAC
The DNA here is from genome assembly GCA_016271365.2 of Neoceratodus forsteri. NCBI lineage: Eukaryota > Metazoa > Chordata > Ceratodontiformes > Ceratodontidae > Neoceratodus > Neoceratodus forsteri. Next base: position 391,714,667 of record CM057452.1, read on the forward strand.
GTGGATAGGTTGTTCAATCCACACTTACTGGCAGGTTCCTTGCTGCTTTAAATCTTGCCAGAAGGTCTTCAAAGCTGGCTCCTCCCACCCACCCGGGTGGTAAAACTCTTAGCTCCGCCCCATGACGCCAGATCTTCCTTACCGCTTGGAAGCTCAGGTTCCCTCCTTAGCGCTCTGCGTTTTAGGCCTGGATGCACACTCTTCGGTTAAACCGAAACTTATTCTAAAGTTTAAAAGACTTCGGTCTTCTTTTTCCCTCGTGGCTGCGATGTACAAATCAACTCCTGGATTTCGTCGGTGCCCCTGTAGGCAGATGATGTCCTGGACCGACCTGCACTCCACGTGCGTTTACTGCCTAGGTCTCTAACATGACTCGCAGGCTTGCGAATTCTGCAAATCCTTTTCGGCTTCGTTCTTGGAGGACTGCGCTGCCTGGTTGCTTTTGGGGTGCCCTGAAAAACGTTATCCTCCGGTTAAGTCGAAGGAGGCCCGTTGGGCTGCGGGCTTGGCAGACCAGCTGGAGCAGATGATTGTCCTCGAGGAGAAGGTGGCCCAGGCCGCATCTTCATCTTCCTCAGTCGCAGCATTTATCCCGCTCTTCTTGGGCTCTTCTTATACAGCTTCTTTTAAGGAGCTTTGCCAATCCCTCTCCACCAAGGGAGAAGGACCATTGGGACATCCCAGTCCGTCCAAAAAGAAGGACTCCAAAGGTAAGTCCCACCGTCGACGTTCGTGGGAGTGGGAGAGATACCCTTCCCCGGATAGTCGACAGTCAACTTCGGTCGAGGTTACGGCTAAGTTCGCTGGCTTCACGGTGTCCCCGTCAGGTCAACCGGCCGAGACACCTGTCGACGCAATCGAGATTTTTCTCGACCCGTCGGACGGTTTGTCGACTGGAGAAGCCAACAACCCTTCTTCACCGGTTCCCCTGGTGGAAACCGAGGATTTGACTGTGCCTCCTGTGCCGGAGTCCCCGGTTAAGGTCCCTGAACCAAGGGAGAAGCGGGTTTCCCCCACCCCCTCTAAGACCCACCATCGGAATCCCTGAAGGTCTCGGTCTCGGACCTCTTCCAGGTCCAGCCGGTCCCGCCGTCGGTGGTCTTGGTCTCGGCACCATGGAGGAAAGCGGCAGCGCCGCTCATCCTCATCGTCCTCTTCACAGGATAGGCTTCTGCGCAAGTTGCATTGGCACTACAAGGATTTAATGTGGCAGCAGCTCTTATTGTCCGGGAATAAGGTAACTCCGTCGCCTTCTCTGGCCATTAAGTGGCTGTCATTAGAGTGGCCGAAACAACCCCTCGTAGTGGTCGAGGATCCAAAACCGGCACCAGTTGTTTGGCCGAAACTGGCTGCTCCACCCATTGTGGTGGAACCTCTGCCTCCACAACCGAAGACTAGGGCCCCAACCAAGGATTCTCGGTCGGGTCAGAGTTTGCCCCATAGGTTGTCGGTCACCCTTACTCCCGATCGACCTCGGCATGTGGAGGGTGGCTCATGTGCTCAGCAGCTGTTTGCAAACTCCTCGGAGTCTGACGATGACTCCTCCTTGTTCTCCAGGCCGCTTGACCTGGAGTCCACTGGGGGTCAGTTGGTGGACGAGAGCCCATCCTCGTTCTTAGGAATGCTTCGGTTCATCTCAGAATCCACTAGGATGAAGCATGAACCCATTTCAAAGTGGGCCAAGTATCCCCTTACGGAGATACTGGACCAAGGGGATTCCCCTATGGTGGTCTTCCCGGTGGCTGAAGCCATTGTTAGCCCGGCCCTGGAGCTGTGGCAGCGGCCAGCTTCTTGTCCAGCACTTTCAGCCAGGATGGCTCGGAAGTATGCGGTCCCTACAGGTTCACTCTCCGGTTTCTCTGAGCAACCCTCTGCGGAGGGGTTAGTGACCGACAGCATTTTCCGGCGTTCTGGGAACGCTCGGGATGTGGACAAGCCACCTGATAAGGAGTCCAAGAAATTGGACTACTCAGGGTGGAAAGTGTATGCTGCTTCCTTCCTAGGCCTTCGCCAGGCTAGCTCGGCCATCCTGATGGCACACTTTTCACATGCCCTTTTGGATTCCCTGGATGAGATGATTCCTCCTCTCCTGGCTGACCTTCAGACAACGGTCAAACAGGTGCGGGACCAGGGAAGGGCAGTATCCAAACAGAAGCTCCAGACTTCGTTGGACATCGCTGATTCATGTGCCTGGTAAGTAGCGGCCGCAGTGGCCATGCGCCACAGAGCTTGGCTGTGGATCTCCACCTTTACGGCGGATACCCAGTACAAGCTGGCAGATGTCCCCTTCCTGGGTACCAACTTGTTCGGTCCCGGGTGGAGGGTCATCTCCAACGGATCGAGAAGTCCAGTGCCACCTTGGACTCTGTCACATCTGCCCAGAAGGACAAAGGCCGCCAGCAGCAGTGTAAGCCCTTTCATCCTTCAGCCCCTGCAGCATGTCCGGCCCAGCAACACCAGCATCAGGGCCAGCAGGCTGGCACTTAGCACCCCAAAGCCAAGCCTGCTGCTTCCTCCAGCAGGAAGCCAGGAGGAAAAGGCCCAGGCAGCTCCTCGGCCGGCCCTTCCTCCAAGCCTGCCCAGTGACAAGTTGAAGGGTGTCGCCCCCAACCTCGTCACTCCTCCTCGGGTTCCCCCCATGGGGGGACGGCTCCACCACTTCCATTCCGCCTGGTCCGATATCACCACGGACCACTGGGTGTTGGAAGTGGTAGGCAGGGGTCTGCCTCTGGAATTCAGGCAGTCCCCATCCTATTGAGCCATCGCCCTACAGGGGGCTACAGATTCCGCAGCCTCTCTGTCGGCTCGTTGAGCTGACATTGCCCTGCTCCTCCAGAAGGAGGTGATCAGAGAGGCGGTAGACCCTCCTTCAGACCAAGGGTTTGTGTCCTGGTACTTCCTGGTCCCAAAACGGACAGGGGGCTGGCACCCCATTCTCGACCTACATGACCTGAACAAGTTCCTAAGGTCTCGCACCTTCAGGATGGTCACTCTGGCTCAGATAATTCCATCCTTGGAACGAGGCGTGTGGTTCTGTTCTTTGGACCTTCAGGACATGTTCTTTCATGTCCCAGTCCGTCCGTCTCACCAGCGATTCCTCCACTTCAGGGCAGAGGGATCACTCTACGAGTCCCGGGCCATGCCCTTCGGCCTCTCTCCAGCTCCCAGGGTCTTCACCAAATGCATGGCAGTGGTGACAGCATTCCTGTGGTGCCGAGGGGTCCAGGTGTACCCTTACCTGGATGTCTGGCTGATTGCAGCCCCCTCCAGGTTGGAGGTGGAGCGGTCCAGAGATCTGGCCCTTCAGATCTGCTCTCAGATTGGCCTCTTCATCAATGAGGCCAAATCGGAAGTTGTGCCATCGCAGGTGAATCAGTTCATTGGAGCTAGACTCTCTTCGAGCCAGAGCACGGCTCCTGGCGGACAGGGCCAAGGTCCTTTCCTCATTTGCCCAGTCATTTCTGGTTGGGCAATTGCGCCCTGCCCAGGACTTCCTGTGCCTTCTGGGACTCATGGCGGCCTGCACCAGCGTGGTCCATTGGGCCCGCTGTCATATGCGTCCCCTGCAATGGGGGCTGGCCCGCCAATGATCACAGCGCTCCGGTCCTCTGGACCAGCTAGTGGCAGTGACCCAGGAGATGTGGAATGGCCTCCAGTGGTGGCTCGTTCCAGCTTATCTGCAGGAGGGTATCCTGTTTGTCCGCCCCGAGCCGATGGTCACTCTGATGACCGACGCCTCTCTGATGGGTTGGGGTGCCCATCTGGGGGAGCTCAGAGCTCACAGCCTCTGGTCCCCTCAGGAGTCTCAATGCCACATCAACCTGCTGGAGCTTCGAGCAGTCCGACTAGCCCTCACCGCCTTTGCTCCGTTTGTACGGGGTCAAGTGGTCCAGGTCCAGATGGACAACACCATGACCATGTACTACCGCAACTGACAGGGCAGTACGCACTCCTTGCCTCTGTGCAAGGAGGCTCTCCGCACTTGGTCTCTCGTGATCAGCCTGGAGGCGGATCTCCTAGCCATCCATGTTGCAGGAGCCTCCAATAGTCTGGCTGATGCCCTAAGCCAGATAGACGCTGCATCTCACGAGTGGTCTCTCCTGCCAGAGATAGTACAAGATCTGTTCTCCCACTGGGGCACCCCTCAGGTGGACCTGTTTGCCTCCAGGGAGAATGCGAAGCTGAGGCTGTTCCATGCCCGCCCCCCTCAGCAGGGCTCGCTGCAGGGGGATGCCTTCTCGAGGCTGTGGACCCCAGGCCTCTTCTACGCCTTCCCTCCATTTCCCTTGATCCACAAGGTGCTTCTCAAGGTGAAGAGGGACAATGCGCAGATGATTCTGGTAGCCCCAGACTGGCCGCGCCAGTTCTGGTATCCCGGTCTCCTCAGCCTCAGCTCCAGGCTCCCAAGGCTGCTTCCAGCCCGCCTGGACCAGATCTCAGTCAACAAGGGGAGAAGGTACTCCAACCGGACCTTCAATCCCTGCACTTGACGGCCTGGTTCCTGAGCGGCTAGAGTTCCAGGCCTTCGGTCTTCCGACGAGGTCCTCAACATCGTTGAGGCATCCCGTAAGGAGTCGACCAGAAAATGCTATGCCTTCAAATGGAAAAGATTCTCCATTTGGTGTCAGGGTAAGGGGCTGGACCCTTCCTCATGTTCTTTGGCTAGCATTCTGGACTACCTGTGGTTCCTCTCCCAGCTAGGGCTTCGGTCGATGACCCTTAAGGTGCACCTGGCAGCCATCTCTGCTTACCAGGTGAGGGCTGGCAAGCAGTCGATAGCGCAGGAAAAGGTGGTCAGGTGCTTTTTCAAAGGCCTTGATCACATATCCCCTTCGGTGCGAGAACCTCCACCTCCGTGGGATCTACTGCTGGCATTGGCTAAGCTCACGGGCAAGCCATTCGAACCGATGCACAGGTGTGACAGCTCTCACCTGTCATGGAAGACCGCCTTCTTGGTGGCTATCACATTAGCCAGAAGGATGGGAGAGCTCCAGGCGCTTTCCATCGAGTCTCCTTATCTGGTCTTCCACAGGGACAAGGTTGTCCTGCGTCCCCACCCGAAATTCCTTCCGAAGGTGGTGTCGGAGTTTCACCTTAACCAGGTGTTGACTCTGCCGGTGTTCTGCCCCAGTCACATCTCGGAGGCCGAATATAGGCTCCTTACTCTGGACCCTAGAAGAGCGCTCTCTTATTATAAGGAGTGGATGGCTGAAGTTCGGGGAGAGGTTCGCCAGCTGTTTGTCACCTATGCTGAAGCCGCACCTGGCAGACCTGCAGCCAAGCAGACGATAGGCAGGTGGGTCACCTCCTGCATAGATCTCTGCTATAGGTTGGCAGGCATGGAGCCTCCCAAAGGGATAAGAGCTCATTCTACCGGCCATACCGCTGCTTCGGTGGCTGCTTTCAGGGACGTCCCTATCCAGGAAATCTGCAGGGCTGCTACCTGGAAGTCTGCACACACCTTCATTACCCACTACCACATCGACCTTGAGTCATACCGGGATGCTGGTTTTGGGACCTTGGTTCTCCAGTCCTTATTCCCTAAGTAGGGGGTTCGCGCCTTGCCTCTCTCTTCCCGGAGAACTGCTAGGAGTCTGCCAGTAAGTGTGGATTGAACAACATATCCACGTCCTTTAAATACGGGTTACTCACCTGTAACAGGAGTTCTAGGAGTGGTGTATGTTGTTCATCCACACAACCCACCCTCACCTCCCCAGCCACAAGCAACCTGGCTTCCAGCGGGCTAGATCTGGCGTCATGGGGCAGAGCCGAGAGTTTTACCACCTGGGTGGGTGGGAGGAGTCAGCTTGAAGACCTTCCGGCAAGATTTAAGGCGGCAAGGAACCTGCCAGTCAGTGTGGATGAACAACATATACCACTCCTAGAACTCCTGTTACAGGTGAGTAACCTGTATTTATGGATGGATAGAGGAGGCTGAGCTCATTATCATGTTGCTCTGATCTCAACAAAAAGTGTGTCTACCCATGAATAAAGTTTTTCTCCACTAAGAAATTTTTGCGGTACTTCCAATCTTTGTAGCATAGACAGGGGTGTATGTGTTGTAACCAGAGAGGTGTTCAGATGTATCATCACCCATCCTTACTCTGAGGGAGTGATACAGGCAGCAGCTTGTGGAAAGGCAGAAGTTAATCTGACAACTGCACTTCCTGATAAGAATTCCAGCTAATTTGACCCGATAGCAAAAGATGCCTGCTTCTACCCTGTTACTCACTGAGGCAAGCAGCCTATCTTAACAGTTCTGTACATTACAGCAGGTGCTGTGGAATGCAGTCCTTTTTTTATGTAGAAGTTTTACTCCCAGGGAAAATAAAACTGAGACCTATGTGGTAAAAAGTAACTGAACTACTTTAAAAAAAAAAAAAAAAAATACTGAAAAAGATAGGTCCTCTGTGCTCTATAGGTATTTTAACAGAGCAAAATGCTGTGAACCAGCTTGGGGCATTCAGTAGACCTGGTTTTGATTACCACAACCTCCACTTGCATTCTGTATGACCCTGAGCAAGTCACTTAACCACCATGTATTCCTAGGACACGCCTGGAAACAAGATTTGACTCTGTGCCTTTGCATTTGTTCTTCTTGAGGGCTTTACATTTCAGGTAGAAAACCTCTGGACAGTGCTCCAGATAGGGTGATTCAAACAACATGAAGTCTTGCTGTATTCTGACTATTGCAGTTAGCTCCAGCACTTGAACTGCCCCGGAGAGAGAAGGGTTAAAATTCTATGCCAGGCATAGAACGTTGAGCTCGAGCTCGGTTGAAAATTCTGTCTGTAGTACTTTGAAACCCAACCGTCAGATTCTTTATTCCGCCTCACTGAACAGTCGCTCCGGAGATTTCTTCTTCTGTTCGGTTCAAAGTCGGTTAAAGTTGTTGGTTTTAGTCCGATTTATTCTGCAAAAAGTTTTGTTTGTCGGTTCCGGACTCTCTGTGGTACTGTATGTACTTAGGATAGTTCTTTTGTTGAAATTGTAAAAACTGTATTTTTCGGTCGGTTCGGCTGAACCGATCCTTTAGTAAAATCTTTTGAGGAAAAGTTAGTGTTTGGTTACCAGTCCATATCGGTTTTAAAAGAAACGTGATTTGAACGTTTTTTCCAACACCCATAACATGGTGAGAAACCGATAGGGGAGTCTTGCCTGGCGGTTGCCGAATAAAGGGTAAGTTTGTTAAGTTGGCCATGTCTGAGAAACCCAAGGAAAAAAACGGGCCCACTGGGTTTCAACACTGCAGTGTGTGTGTGTGTGTGTGTGTGTGTGTGTGGAGGTCTTTGCTAAGGCCGAGCCCCACACCACTTGTGTTTACTGTCCGGGGTTTGACCACCTCGATTCAGACTGCCAAATTTGCAAGAATTTCCCTAAATCTGCTTTGGATATAAGGTTAGATAGACTTATGGATAAGGAGGCCGAGAAGTCCGCTGACCCGGAAGGCCAGCCAGGTTTGGTTCCTACCGAACCAGAAGGAGTGCCCTCTGACCAGGGCGATACTTCTTCAGGCATGAGGAGAGCCAATACTGAGGGATCAGTTCCTACTAAAAGAAAGTGCAAGGATAAATCGTCCGGCTCAGATCCAGACCTTCATGTTCCGACTGCCGAAGAGATAGCCAGAGAGATTCGGATTGTTGAATCGCTTCGTCTGGTTCTGTCCGATCTGGTGTCTTCTAGCAGGGGCTCGGTTCGGTCGGTTCCCTCGGTTCAAGGTTATTCCACTGAAGACTTTTACGAACCAGAGTTTGATGAGGAGGGGGATTTTGAAGAGGTTGATGACGATGGTGAAAGTCTGGATGTGCCTGTGGAACTGGACATCTCCCCACACAGACCTTCTGGTGTTTCCTCTCCTAGGCTTTCTGAGTCCCCTCCTCACTATCTGTTTGAACATAAAAGTGGTTGAAACCCTCCAGCTTCCCATGGAGGAGGCTGTGGAGGATCAGGAGGAGCCTGATTTTGTTGAGATGATGGACATCCCAGAGTCTGAGACTGTCTGTTCCCCTCCATAAGTCCTTTGGGAAACAGACACAAAAAATTCTAAGGTCTCCTAACTCTGTACCTCCTGTTGACAGGAGAATGGATAAGAGGTACACCTTATCAGGCTCGGATACAGAGTTTTTCTATCAGCAATGCAGCCATGTTGGGGTAGTGCAGGCTGCAGCCTGTGACAATGCAAACATTCACTTGGCTTCACACACCCCCAGACAAAGACTCCAGGAAGATAGATGCCATGGTAAAGAAACAGTACATGGCATCATCTTTGGGACTCAGGCAGGCTAACTATATGGCCTATACAGCCAGGTACCAGAAGTCCAGGTGGGACACTGTACTGGTACTGGCTAAGCAGGCTTCTGCCCAGCTAGCCAAGGAGCTGGAGGAGGTGGCTGCTGATGGGATTGAGGCATCAAAGCGGAAATTTCATGCTGCTGTGGACTCCAATGATGTGTCATCAAGAGTCATGGCTACATCTGTGGCTCTTCGGAGAATGGCTTGGCTCAGATGTACTAGCCTTTCACAGGACACCCAGGCTAAGGCCCTGGATTTCCCTGTGGTGGGTAATTCTCTGTTTGGGGAGCAGACAGAGAATTACATGAAGAAAATGGATGAATACAGGACCACTTATAGGATTGCCCAGGCCAAGGAGAGGCAGGCAACTCAACTCCTCAAAGGCAGCAAGCTAGGGGCAGGGGCAGGCCTTTTTACAGGCTTTTCTACCAAGCGCAGGCCTCATCTCCCTTTTCTTAGAGGGGGTTCTTCAGAGGGAGAGGCAGAAGGGGGATGAGCAGGGCTGCATCCACCCCTTAGCCTAAGGCTCTTGCCAAGCAGACACCCTGATGTGTCAGCCCGGGTTGACTCCCCCATTCCGGTAGGAGGCATGCTGGCTTACTTTGTCCAGGACTGGATGTCTGTTACCTCAGACAAGTGGGTCCTGGAGGTTGTAAGCCAGGGGATGGTTCTCAGTTTCAAAGATTTTCTGAAACAGAGACCCAGATCCTTTCCACCTGCAAATACATCAGAAACCCTTGCTCTAGATGCAGAGGTTTCATCTCTACTGGCCTTAAGAGCCATAGAGAGAGATCTTACTCCGAGAGGGCTCTTGCAGTAGGTAATTACATATAGGACTGACATCGGCAGGTGGCAGGACCCCATGGAAAAATTTCTAGCTAGCAGTCTCTGGCGAGGGACTGCCCCCACGTCAGGAGACATCAGTATAAAGGGGCGGTCCCTCACGCCCGCCTCCCAGTTCTTTCCCGCCATTGGCTTATGCCAGCGCCTCGAGGAAAAGCTCCCTGCTCATCAGGCTCCTTCTTCGGTAGTTTTACTAAATATTTTAGATTTTTTTTTTTCCGCCATCGTCAGGTCGCCCCTCCTTGGGATTTGAACTTTGTTCTTGAGAAACTTACTTTGCCTCCTTTTGAACCAGCGGCCTCAGCAGACATGAAGTTCCTTTCATGGAAGATGCTCTTACTAGTGCCCATTACCTCTTCTTGGAGGATTTCCGAGCTCCAGGCCCTGATGTGTAAAATCCCGTACTTGATTTTTCACAAGGAACGTGTGGCTCTGCGCACCAATCCTAATTTTCTCCCCAAGGTGGTAGCGGAATCTACATTGAACCAGTCCATAGAATTACCTGCCTTCTTTACGCAGTGCTCCAGTCAGGGGGAGTATCTACTTCATACTATGGACATTCATCACATTCTGAGATACTACACTAACAGAACAAATGATCTCAGAAAGACTGATCAACTTTTTGTCTCTTTTGCCCCCAAAAGAGAAGGCAATGCTGTTTCCAAGCAGTGCCTGTCTAAATGGTTGGCTCATTGCATCACCTTCTGTTATGACAAGTACAACAAGACCCTTCCGGGCCAAATAAGAGGTCACTCCACCAGAGGGGTTGCTGCCTCTGCGGCATGTTTCAAGAATGCGTCCACGGCAGACATTTGTGCTGCCGCCACTTGGTCTTCTGTCCATACATTTACAAAACATTACAGTTTGGATATTGCCTGTCGCCGTAGAGCAGGCTTCGGGCTCGCTGTTCTGCAAGGCCTTCTCGATTAAGGCCTTCACAGCTAGAGGATCTGCTTTGAGTAGCTTTCGTCCTCCCGTGTGCTGCTTCTTGTTCCAGACTGCTTGGGACTCAGTCCTATATGTAATTACCTACTGCAAAAGCCCTCTCGAAGTAAGATAGTACAGTTATGTAAGAACTTACCATAACAGTAGATCTTCGAGAGAGGCTCTTGCAGCAGGTAATACCTTCCGCCTCCATGCCCTTTAGCTTTTTCAGCTCCTTTCCAGTGAGGAAATATCCGCTTCTCTCTTGTCCGGTCCTCTTGTGGCCTGTGGCGGAAAGAACTGGAAGGCGGGTGTGAGGACACGCCCCTTTATCACGGGCGTCTCCTGGCGCGGTCACCTGACATGGGTCCCCTCGCCAGAGACTGCTAGCTAGAAATTTTTCCTGGGTCCTGCCGCCTGTCGACGTTGGGGTCCCATATGTAATTACCTACTGCAAGAGCCTCTCTCAAGATCTACTGTTATGTGTAAGTTCTTACATAACTGTACTTTCTTACACCATACAGGGGCGAAGGTCTGTACTCCAGGTACTTCCTTACCCCAAAAAAGACAGGGGAGTGGCGACCCATCCTAGATCTAAGATACCTAAACAAGCACCTACTAAAGCCAAAATTCAAAATGGTGACTCTGGGAACAGTTCTTCCCTCTCTAAGGCCAGGAGACTGGCTAGCCTCCCTGGACCTCAAGGATGCCTATTTTCACATTCCCATCAGGTGCTCCCACAGAAAGTACCTCGGGTTCGAATTGGCCTCAGGCCATTACCAGTTCAGAGCAATGCTCTTTGGCCTAACTTCAGCCCCAAGGGTGTTCACAAAGTGCCTAGCAGTAGTGGTGGCCTTTTTAAGAAGAAAAGGTTTCAGTCTTTCCATATCTGGATGATTGACTCCTTGTGGGCCAGTCCCCAGACCAAGTCAAGTCAGATCGGCAGGTTACCCAGCAAGTTATCACTTCCCTGGGGTTTCTTCTCAGTCTTCCTAAGTCAGTTCTTGAGCCTGTACAGCTCCTCACTTTTATAGGAGCAGAGCTGGACACGGTCAAGGCAAGAGCTTTCCTTCCTCTGGAAAGGGCAACAGCCATCTCTCAGCTGGCCTCTTCCTTCCTCCCTCTGGTTTCTCGACCAGCAAGGCATTTTCTTCTGCTTTTGGGCCACATGGCAGCTTCCATGGCAGTGGTCCAAGGGGCCAGGTTTCAGATGAGGGACATTCAGTTCCATCTGAGGACTTTTTGGTCCCAAAGGAAAGATCCTCTTACCAAACTAGTTCCTGTTACTCATACCCTAATTCAGGCCCTTCAATGGTGGAAGGACCTGGACAGTCTGAGGCAAGGTGTTCCATTTGTCTCTCAGACTCGCTTTGTGGTCCTTACCACAGATGTTTCCCTTTTGGAGTGGGGAGCCCATCTGGGGGCTCTCACAGCCCAGGGGCTGTGGTCCCCTCAGGAATCCCTTCTTCATATCAACCTTCTGGAGCTCAGGGCAGTACTTCTGGCCCTGTAAGCTTTCTCTCAGTCTGTACAGAACAAGGTGGTTCAGGTCAGGACGGACAACACTACTATCATGTGGTACATCAACAAGCAGGGAGGCAGTCGGTCCACGGCCTTGTGCACGTAAGCCATGAAAATACGGTCCCTGGCTTACTCCCTACAGACCTCTCTGGTAGCAGTCCACCTCCCAGGAAAGGACAATGTGATAGCAGATGCATTGAGCAGGATTTCCCTTTTTTTTCTTGCACACCTTGCACAAAAAAAGAGGTGTGCAAGAACAAGAGGGCACAATTTGAAGATAGAGGGGGGGGTGGCTCAGAGGTAATTTAAGGAAGTATTTGTTCACAGAGAGGGTTGTGGATGCATGGAACGGCCTTCCGGAGGAGGTTGTGGAGTCAAAATCAGTGGGGGAATTCAAGCATACATGGGATAGTCATAAGGCAATTCTGGGGGGTGGGGGTAGGAAGAAATAGACTGCTGGTTAACTAGGATCTGCAGCTTATTCAGTAGGTAGGGAAATAGGCAGACTGGGTGGGCCAAGCGGTCCTTATCTGCCGTCAAATTCTATGTTTCTGTGTTTCTATGTATCACGAATGGTCCCTGGATCCTTTGGTGTTGAAAGTGATTTTTTCAAGGTGGGGCACCCCAGAGATAGATCTCTCTGCAGCCCCAGACAATCACCAACTTCCTCTGTTTTGTTGCAGACCCCCAGTCTTGGGCTCAGTCCCTCTGGATGCTCTGATTTTGAACTGGAAAGGGAACTTTCCTTATGCCTTCCCTCCCTTCCCTCTACTGTTCAAGGATCTAGTCAAGATAAGGTCACAACCTTGCAAAGTGATTCTGATTGCTCCAGACTGGGCCAGGCAGCCTTGGTACCCCCTGTTATTGTCTCTGACAGTCCATCTTCCTCTGTCTCTTACCAGGAATTACGCAAGCAATAAGACACGACGAGGTGTGGGTTATCTCCTGATAAGAGCACGCCCAGGTGCATTGTTAGGCACGAGGCGCTTGCGCCAAGTGCCTTATGCACCTGGGCATGCTCTTATCAGGAGATAACCCACACCTCGGAGTGTCTTATTGTGCTTATAAAATGGGTCCAAGCAGTAAATTGAAAAAGAAAGAAAAAATCCACAATTTATTTCAAAAGGGGGCTTTTTAACAGTAGAAATAAGTAAAATGGTTCCCTGTACTACTATATGATGGCCAGTAGAGGGCACTGTTCCCCCACAACAACACAGTAGTGATGCCTTATATTGTGTCTCCCTATGAAACAGTGTTTTGAACTTGTGCAACCCCACCTTCCCAATATCTATTTTAAATATATGAGTTGTTTTTCTTACTGAGAAGAATTTTGTTTTATTCAGAGGGAGTTGGTGGTTTCATTATAAAGGACATTGATGTGGGCATTTTCTGTAGAAGCAAGTGTGTTCACCCCTTCCCCCTTCCCGACACATACACACATAATCCCGGATAATATATATATATTTTTTTGCTGTATTAGTTAAGCAATATGTTTTTGTTGCATGTGGGAGTATGCAGCGAGACCGAGCAGGAGCGAGCATGTTTCCGTTCAGCTGCCGTAGATAGCGCTTTTGTTTTGTTTAGTAGCGCTTTGTGAATGCCGAACTGATAGCGGCAGTTTTGAAAAGCATGTCTATTTTTTTTTTTTTCCTTTAAAAAGGAAAGGTGGCTGTTTTTTACATGAATGAGAAATATTGCGCAGCTTAGAGGGCTTGACATAGCAGAGGAGATGGTTTTGGATTTGCTTTAAACGCTGCATTGTGGTGGCACACGCAACGCTGACTGGAGCGGGCAAGTTTTTTTTTTTAAGCAGAAGCAACAGAGGTGATATTTTTTATGATTTAATGAAAGGAAATTAATTAAATTTTATATGGTGGTGTTGTTCTGGACTGTAAGAGGCTGTAGTGACTGATTGTGTTACGGGGCCATGCTACCTCGGCATAGCAGATTTAGGATGTTGGCAGGGTGGCACAGTGATTTCTGGTGTGGTAAGTCCTGAGTGGCTGAAGAGGTACCGGGTTGGCAGAATATGCTCTGATAAGGACATGGGCAAAGGTACCTCTCAGTCAATCAGGAACAAGAATATTTGAGACCCATTTTATAATACCTGTTAACCTCCTCTCAGGGGAGGATTTGGTACCCCAATCTTCGGTCACTCAATCTCAAGGCATGGCTCTTGAAGAGTTAGAGTATGCAAACTTGCATCTGTACCAAGGGGTTCTGGATATTCTCAAAGCTTCTCGAAAGCCTGCCACCAGAAAAACTTACAACTCCAAATGGAAAAGATTCAGCATCTGGTGTTCCAATAAGCATATATCCCCAGACACTGCTGAATTGTCTACAGTTCTGGATTGTATGGTTCACCTTAATGGCCTAGGCCTCAGAACAGCTACTCTCAAAGTTCATTTGTCAGCTGTTTCTGCTTTTCTGTCAGTGGGAAAGCCTTCCTCTCTGTCATCTCACCCTGTATTCTGTAAATTTTTCAAAGGATTGCTTCACACCAATCCCCCTTTTAGGGATCCTGTTCCTGCCTGGGATTTGAATGTTTACATTGCTCAACTTATGCAACCCCCTTTTGAGCCTATGTCCTCAGCAGAGCTCAAGTACTTGACTTGGAAAACTGTGTTTTTTGGTTGCTGTTACCTCTGCCAGACGTATCCGTGAATTGCAAGCCCTGTCAGTTGAACCTGACTTAATTTCATTCTATAGAGATAAAAGTGGTCCTTAGAACCTATAGAAGGTTCTTACCCAAAGTGGTTTCTGATTTCTACTTAAACCAATATATGTCTCTTCCTGTGTTCCTCACTGATCATACTTCCTCAGGAGAGCAGAGGTTACACAGTTTAGATGTTAAAAGAGCCCTTAGTTACTACATTGAACATACAAAGGGTCACAGGTTTGACTCCTTCCAGTTGTTCCTCACTTATGGGGAAGTAGGTAAGGGCAAACCTGCCACCAAGAGAACTATTGCCAGGTGGATTGTGTCCTGTATCCAATTCTGCTATGAGAAACTGGGAAAAATTCCACCCTCAGGCCTTAGGGCTCATTCCATTAGAGGTACAGCTGCATCTCTGGCTATGGCCAGGGATATTCCTTTGTTAGAAATTTGCCAAGCAGCCACCTGGAAAACAGTTCATGCCTTCACCAAGCATTACTCTCTGGATATCCAGGCTAGGAATGATGTTTGGTTTGGCACAGCAGTACTTCAGAGCCTATTCCCAAAGTAGATTCTGTCCCTCCTCCTTGGAGGTACTGCTTGGTAGTCTGCAATAGTCCGAATACAGCAAGACTTCATGTTGTTTCAAGAAAAAAATTACTCACCTTAGTAATTATGTTTCTTCTAATGGAGTGTTGCTGTATTCTGACCTCCCTCCCTCCCTGCCTCCCCTCTCAGAACCTGTTTTGGGAAATGGGTAGGCAGGTGCAGTGTTTCACCCCAGGGTTGTCTTCAGGCCACTTTCTGTTGTGTTGGGTGCTTTGTGTTTGATTAGTTAAGAATGTTTATGCTTTATTACCTGTTTTTTGATTTTTGGGTTTCCTGACTTGTCTTTTAGGAATCTAAAACCTTTGTTGCCAGTTGGCTAGTAAAAATGTTACAATTTCCACATTATTTAAGTCAGTGAGTTTAGCTCATAAGAGTCTGATGGTTGGGTTTCAGAGTACTACATACAAAGTTTTCAACCGAGCTCGAGCTCAACGTTCTATGCCTGGCATAGAATTTTAACCTTTCTCTCTCCAGGGCAGTTCAAGTGCTGAAGCTAACTGCAATAGTCAGAATACAGCAAGACTCCATTAGAAGGAACATAATTACTAGGGTGAGTAATTTTTTTCATGCTGGCCTATTTTACTCACCAGTGTTTAAGAAATACTCATTAAACATGTTTTGATGTGTACCGATATATTCCAAATCTTGGAAAGGCCCCATGGATAGCTCAGAAGGAGCAGTTTTTCCAAGTTTAAAGCACCTTTGCTCATCAAAAAAATATTTTACTCACCTAATGTCAAAAATGGTGAGTACATTACTCTCTATCTGGAGCACTGTCTCCAGGTGAGCATTAGGTTCTAAAATATCTTAGCCACTGTGGCTAAGAATGTATTTTTTTTTTTGGCCTCATGGGAACTGGACTAGCCACTATTTGTAAAGAAAAATAAATTGTCATAACATTTGGGAATCAAGAACGAGCTGCTGTTCTGCCAATTTTAGCTCTTCTTTCTGGCTCGATTAATGCCTGTCTTTATTTATTTATTTTATTTATTTATTTAGTTTTTGTTAACCGGGTAAGTGCGCTAGTCAGCAAGTGACTGTTTTCAGGCACGACCCGGGAGGTACAATTACAACACACAAAGAGTACAGCCAGATTATTAAGACAACGAGTACAAAAAATGCAGAGAGAAATACATATGGCAATGTAACATACATTAGTAAACAAAATATACTTTAGCACTTGATCATGGAACATACTCAAAATGTGAATAGTAGAAGGCAGAAAATAAGAGAGGATAGGCATCAGAAAAGACACAAGGAAGGAAAACTGGCAAAAGGATGGGAGGAGAGATTAAGTGGAAAGGAGGTGCCATCAGATACGGCAACAGCGGGTGAGGTACCAACCTGTGGCGAACCTATGGAGCGAGCGGCAAGCGAAGAGAGGGTGGTAGGGGGTGGCAGTGAGCAGCAGCGGTGGGAGGTAGGAAAATACAGCCGGGCTGGTGGAACCGATGAGACGGCAGGGCGAGAGTGAGGATGCCGGTGAGAGGGGATAGAGGCAGAGGAGTTAAGCAATAGCGGCAAAAGTGTCAAAGTCGAGCCGAGCCAGTGGAACCAAGAGACGGCAGGGCAGGGAAGGGGGTCGGTAGACGGTGGGAGAGGCGTGTAGGTGGAGAGAGGTGACTAAGCACAGCCAGGAGGGTGGGGACTAAGGAGGGGCATGGATGAGGTAGGAACAGGTAAAGGTGAGTTTGGTGGGAGTGGCAAAGGGGAAGAGAATATAACAGAAGAAGGGAAGAGAGCAGTGGGGTTAAGTGAGGAGAGGCTGTGAAGTGAAGATAAGAATGTCATGGAGTAGAATAGCGACTTACAATTGTCAACAGCTAACATTAGGCTTTATAAAGAAACAGGTTAAGGCAACATTAATTACAAGGCACAAAATAAAACATTAATTACAAGGCACAGTATAGAACACCCATTTGGACAGGCAAAAGTGCTAGCAATGAGGAAACAGTACAAATGCAGCGGATCAGGTAGGGTCAAAGCAAACACAATTGTCCATAGTAGTGAGGAAGTCCTGAGTTTGCTCTAAAAGTCACATGAGTGGAACATCTCTTAGATCCTGAGGTAGTAGGTTCCATAGGTGGGGGCAGCATGATGGAAGGAGCCCATGCCCTTTTTAGTCCGACAAAGGGGATGGATAGTGGTCTGATCAGCCGATCTAAGATTCCTTGTGGGAATGGCCGCCTGAGGAGATCAGACAGGATAGCAGGCTTGGACGCCCTTAGGATGGAATCAACTAAATTGTACAAGTAGTACTGCCTGGTAGAGGAAGGAGAGAGCCAACCAAGGTCCTGATATAAGAGACAATGATGTTGCAGTCGAGGTGCTTTGGTTGCATACCTGCACACATTATTGAAGGTAGTATCCCATAGTTGCAGTGAAGATTTGGTGGCCAAGGACAGGATGGGACACCCATATGTAAGGGTTGGCAATAGAATGCCTCTGGCTATCGCCAATTTAGCAGCAGGGGTGAGCAGGTATTTGGTTCTATAGGCAGCCCCAATTTGCAGTTAATTGACTTGCAGGTTTCCTGTATATGTGCTTTCAGGTCCAAGGTTTGATCCAGGTGGATGCCAAGGTAACGAAGGAAGTAACAGTTTCTATAGGGTCCCCATCGATATCAGAGACAGAGATGGTCAGAGGACAGGATCTAAGCTTGTGATTGGAGCCAAACGCCTATAACTTTTGTTTTATTTGTATTTAAACCAGGCGTTGAGAGTTCAACCAGTGTTGTACAGCACAAAATCTGCAGTGAGGCAGCATTTAGATCCAGGACCTTATCAGAGTGATAATAAATTACCAGGTCATCCGCATAAAGAAGTGAGTGACCTGTGGTGACCAGCTCAGGAAGTTTATTGACTAATAATGAGAATAGAAGAGGGCCAAGTATAGACCCTGAGGGACCCCAATGTTGATAGCAGCACTGTCTGACATGGATGAATTAAACTTAACAGCTTGTGTTCTGTTGGAGAGGTAGCTTTGAACCAGGTAGTGACTGGGGAGAGAAGCCCAAGGTACTGAGGGCGGATAGTAGCAGAGAATGGTCAACCAGATCGAAAGCTTTGGTTAAGTCAATGAAGACTGCCCTGTTAACTTCTCCTCTATCCATATTGGTAACGATATCTGAAGTGAATTTTGCAAGTGCTGTCATGGTGCTGTGATGCTTTCTAAAACTATGTTGTGCTGAGCTTAGTAAATTGAATTTCTCAAGGTATTCAGTGATTTGCATGGATACTACTTTTCCAGGATTTTATTCAGAACAGACAAAATAGCAATAGGCGGTAATTTGATATGTCATTTTACTGCCTTTCTTAAATACAGAGTGACTGGCTGCCTTCCAGACTTCAGGGACAATGCCATTGGAGAGATAGGGTGAAGATGTGTGCCGGGGCCAGAGATGTAGTAAGAAGCCATTTTTAGTAGTCTTGGTTCTAGGCCATCTGAGCCAGTACTGGTGTTTTCAGAGAGTGACCTGAGCAGCTTTAGGACCTGATGCCTAGACACTTCCCTGAAATAGAAGGGTTGGTTAAGTTTGGGGTCCTTCAGATGCTGTGGGGTTAAACTGTGAAGCAGAGGATTGTGATGGGAGGGAAGCTGTGTAGGCAGATAAGTCAGAAAATTGTTGGTTAAAAGCATTTGCAATGGTAGTAGAATCATTACAGTGTACACCATGTAGGACCATATCTGAGGGAGTGACATCTTTAGCAGAACCTAAGAAGGACTTAATGTGACCCCAAAACTTGCGAGGGTCATTGGAAGAATTAATCAGCAGGTTTTGGCAGTATTTACTTTTGGCCTGCCTGATGCATCTTTTACAGTCATTTCTGTATTGTTTATACAGAATGAGATCTGACTGCAGTCCAGTTTGTTTGTACTTTTTCCATTATTGTCTCTAACTTTTAACTTTTGAAGCAGGTCTTTTTCATACCTCGAATGCTGGCCCTTACCCTCCTTTTGACTGTAGGAGGTGCTTCTTTGGATGTTGCCTAATTCAGTCAGAAATGAATTGAGGGCAGTATCAACATTGGTTGCGGTATAAATGTTAGACCAGTCAACACAAGAGAGGTCAAATAGGAAGGCTTGTTTGTCCAGGGCAGCATAGTTTGAAACCTAATCAGACGTGGTGGAGGAGGAGGAGGTGGACAGGATCGCCATCGACAAAGTGTGGGGGAATGATCAGTGATTGAGTCAGCAAGCACTGTGGCATCTAGTACATGATCAGGTCTGGTGGTGAGGATCCAATCAAGTAGGGACCCTGAGGCGGAGTAGTAGTTCTGGTAAAGCCTGCGATAGTTTGGTGTAGATTGTGCTTCTGTAGTAGATTCAAGGATGCTGTGCTGTGGACCCAGCCAGTTAAGGTTCAGGTCCCCAAGGAGTAGAGCCTCATTTGATTTTGCATTCTGGGAGACATATTGTAGCAAATTCTGGAGACCACTCATCCCGCTTGTAGGTGGATTGTAGACACAAATGATGTGCAGCAGTTTTGAACCCAGTGCCAGGGTAGCGTGCAGAGTTTCACAGGTGTTGGGGAATCAGTGCAGGGTAGGATGTTCAGGGATAGATGATTTTTGTACATAATCACAACCCCCTTGACCCAATCACGGTCTTTCCTTAGAATGCTATAACTAGGCACAAGACAAGTGGCATCAGGCACCCAAGGCTTCAGCCAAGTCTCTGATAGGCATAAAATGTCAGGGTTAATCAGTTTAGCCCAGGCTTCGAGCTCAGCCAGGTGACTCGTGAGACTCCAGATATTCATGTGGGCTATAACCAGACCCTTTTTTGTTGCAGCCGTTGCAGGGGGTGAAGCGCAAACCATAGGGCCCGGATTGGGTTCAATATCTCCGGCAAGCATAAGGAGCCGCTCGGCAAGGTGAAGTAGGTTGGCAGAGAGTGCCTAGCTGGCGTTTGGGTCTATGATAGTTCAAGAGATAGGAGTGGATAGACAGATAGATACAGCCCTTTTGATGAGGATAGAGTGAGCAGGGTAGAATTCGAGTAATAGTACAGCAGGATGTTAGAAAACCTGAAGTCACTATCAATGTTAGCGCAGGGATAAGTAGCAAGAGATGTACAAGTTGTTAGCCAGTTTAGACATAACAGGAGAGACAGGAGTATAAGTGGTGAAGTTTTAGAGGTGAGAGGAGGGTTCATTAGGGGGAGACTGGGGTGCAGCACCATATCTGAAGTGCAGTCTTCTGACTGTCATGGAACCTGCCTGCTGACTGGGTGTGTTGGCTGTGGAAGAAGACACACCTGATTTCCTGACCTCTCTGGTGTTCATTAATCATCCTGAGTCCTCTGCTGTTGGACTACCAGTGCTGGTTGTTGACATGAAATTAAAAAACTCTGATGTGGTACGAACAGGCTGGAATTTTAATGGGCATACCTACTGTAGGCTGATGGAGGAGCATGGAACCATCTATAAGAATCCAATGGATTGGACAGACTTAGTCACAAGATGCAGCCACAGTCACAAAATGAAGCCTAAAACATATAGCCTCATTGAAATTTCATTCACCGTTAGTGATGGTGATGATCACTAGCATGCACCTAAAACCTGAAGCTGAGCCAGAAGTGGAATATTTATGGTTTGTTAAAGGAGTTTTCTAAGATTTGCCATCTTAGAAACACAGAGGGCCTGCAGGGGGCAATTTAGGTGCCTCCATTAAAAAATTCCTTTAGATTATTATATTTTTTTTTTCTTCAGATATGCTGCTCCTAAGCACAGAAGTAGGTGCTTGACGACTATGGTGGAAGTCCTTTCCTCCTCCTCCTCCCCCCCCACTCCTTAACACAGGGAATGCTGTGCAGCTTAGCAGTGGAAGAACTGTTTGTAGTAGCTCCCATAGTCATAGTGACTGAGTTCCAGGCACTGTAAGTCTTGAACGATATCCCGCTGCCACTGAGGGCCAAGCACTGGAGTCGCTTAAGGAAGAGCGGGGTCCCCAGTAGAGGTGAAGCCACCTGGGTGCAGAGCACCATAGAATTAAGACAGCTGCTTACTGTCCTTGTTTATTTTGGTGCTGTCACAGTTTTGTCCATGGGCTGTTGTGCACTAGGATGACACCAGAACTAAAGTTAAAAAAAAAAAAAAAAAAGCAGCTCCACAAATGGAATACTCCTAGTGGGACTCCAGCAGCAGGTAAGTGTTGTTTTTACTGTATGCTTACATCACTTACCTTAGGATTTTGCCCAAAGAATTGGAAAAACAGCCAGTCAGAACCTTTTAGCTGGCTTGCTTTCTGCAGTCTAACACTCAGAACATTTTTAGCCAACAACCCCTACTAATGCAGATCGGTTAATGATGGGGAAAGTAGTTTCTGCAGCAATCTCTCCTTACACTTATCTGTGTCTTACAGTGATTTTGACCAGATATGGACTGGATGGGAAGAAGGACTCGAAACACATAGATACAAACTACCTGCAGGATCATGACGGCATGGACAGTTATATGTTTAATGATCCCAAATTAGACAAACTCTGGAACAAGGTTTGTTTGTTTGGATATTTTGGGGGTTTTCTGTAAGCTATTTTCGTTATTTTGTTGTTGATGTATTTGCTTTGGCTGGAGCTTTTGTTGTCACACCTACTACATGCTGTGTTTTTGTTGCATAAGTATTGTAGATTTCTTTCTCGCAGCAAATTTATATTATGCAGCTGCAGATGTTGGATTTCAACTAATTACGTGAGAGATGCACAATGCTATTTGTTGAAACACATGGCTGTACAGTAGCAGCTACAGTCTGATCAGAACCTAGGCTTGAAAGTAAGATAATTTGTTTAGGGATAACCAAATCTATCAAGCAGTGACTGTTATGTTAGCCACATCCAAATTTTAGATGAACACTTCTGTTGTTACTTTTGAATACAGTTTTATTTGTACACTGCTTGTCCATTTCAGTTTATAATGTCTAAATGAATGTATTTTTTAACCTTTTTCTGCTGCCGGCCATTTGGGTCCCTCATGTAAACTGAATGTTGCACTTGAAGTAAGCCATCCTAGTGTGAATATTTTGAATTATGAAAGGATGAATAAATAAAAAAATAAATGTTTCTTTCAGGCAAAGTCATCTGGGAAATTTTCTGAAACAGAACTGGAGAATCTGCGCCGAGAGTTTCAACATCACAAGGAAAAGGTGCAGGAGTATCAGATTCTCATGGACACTATCAGCAGGAGTGAAGGTAGGTGAGAGTTTTGCCCTAGCATGTTTTGTTCACATTCTCCATTTTTTATGGCTGTGGGCAGAGCCTACAGCCATCTTGCTGTCTGTAGCTGGGAAAAGTGGAGGAATGTGGAACACATTTGTTGGACATTTCAATGTATCCTTCCACATCTATAAATCATTATGCCAAATGAAATAAAATACTCCCTTCTTTCTGTTTAGAATGTTGGAGACAGCACTAAAGCTGCTTATCAGATGGCCAGTAGGAAACTAAAACAGCCTGTTAAATATTGGTTGCCTATTAAACTGGAGATTTGTTTACCCCCTTCGAAATGCAACAACTTGCACATTTAAATACTTAGGGCAGGATTCACAAAAGGGATGCGCCCACCGTATCCGAGATGTGCCGGGGCATCCCCAAAATGCACCCAAGGACGATTCAGGCAGGTTGACTATGCGCCTGTGCAACCCTGATGCGCCGGCGCAACCCTGATGTGCCGCATACTACCTGTAATGATATGCGGCACATCCAGAGGGGCTGTGAGGGGGGGCATGCCCATGCATACTGGGCGCAGCCCCATTCACAGCCCAATACTGCGGCGCAACTCCGGGGCAAGTCTGGGGATGTGCCACAGACAGATAAGTCTAGAAATGTAGACTTATGTTGGGGGCCACCTACAGGCTAGCCGCCGCATTGCGGGCAGCAGCATGGGCGCCCGCCCTCCCTGGCAGCCCAGTAAGCCCCCCCTCCAAGCCCCCGTACAATGCTGCTCCTGGCAGCGGTAATGGACATGTTCCCCGAGCACCATTACAAAGCCGCTGCCAGTGACAGCAACAGTACCATCCCCCAAGCCCCTGTAACATGCTGCTCCCAGCGGCAGAAGTAGAGATACCCCGGCGCCTGTAATGATGCTGCTCTTGCAGCGCTGGATTGCAGGCTGAAACCCCCCAGCTCCAAACCCATGGTATAGCTGCCTTCCATGGCAGATGAGCAGACAGCCCCCATGTACTCCCAACCTATCCCTCTCCCCCACCCCAGCAAGGTCCCGCTGTCAGTGGGTGGCTCAACCCACCCACATACTACCACAGCCACCCACCGACAGAACTATCTGAGAATGACAGCTATCGCACAGCTTCGGCTGTGCAATAGCATATCATTCATAGATAACTAGGAGCTGGGGGGTTCAATACAATCCAGCGCTTGCCATGATCGGCATCATACGGGCGCTGGAGGGGTTATCTCCACTACTACTGCCACTGGAGCAGCATTACAGGGCTTGGGCAGGGGGGATGGTACCGTTCTACCGCCGGGAGCGGCTTTGTACGGGCGCCGGGGGTTTAATGTCCTACTAGTGCCACTCTACAGGGGCTTGGGGCGGGAGGATTCAATACTGTTTTACTGCCGGGAGCGGCTTCCCACGGAGGCATGGGTGGGGAATCCATCACATACAACGCCGCCTGGAGCGGCATGGCTTGGGCTGGGCGGGGGTGGGGCGGTGGATACACTGCAGCGCATTCTGCTGGGGAATCCCAGCTGGCGCTATGCAAATGGCCCCATTGCACCATGCATGCCTAATGGCCTCATTTGCATGCCCCGGCTCTGAATTACGTTTTTGGGCGCAGGGCATCCTGAGATGCCCTACCCCAATGGACTCTCTGCCTGTCATGGGGGATGCTCCGGAGCATCCTGGGCTGGGAGCACCTGTGCTATTCACAGAGAGGATGCGCTGGGTGCATCTCTCTATGCCTCCTCTGTGAATAGCCCATTTTGCACTCAGTGCATCTCCCCTGCATCGGGGCAGTCGAGTTGCACTGGGCGCATCTTCTTTGTGAATCCTGCCCTTAGCATTTAAACATGTTCTTGTTACAAACTTTAGCTGGGCAAGTATTGTCTTTCAAGAAAGATTCATACCTCATAAATGTCACCTTCTCCCAGGAACAAATGTACAAAGATATACACTGTTTTTAACCTTTTAAGACACTATCTGATAAGCACTGTCTCTGATATATGCCAGGTCTTGTGTGAACTATTTGAGCTACAGTAATTCTATAGCAATCAGAAGGCATTTTTTACTATGCTTTCTGGGGATACATTGAACTAGAGCAAACACACACACACACACACACACACACACTCACAAATAAATACTGCAATCTAATATATTATAAATAGAATAAAGTATGGGGTGTTGTGTATAATGAGAAGTTTACACACACCCGAGGGGTTAGATGCTACATAAACCCTGAGAGCGAAGCTCGAGGGTTTGTGCAAAGCATCTAACTCAGGGTGTGTAAACCGGGTTTACACACACAACACCCATATTTTATTTTATATAATTGTTGGGTCTTCTCTTTTTTCCACAGCAATTATATAAAATAGGAGCCATTCCTGTAGCTGCGCTCCACGTCTGTTTTCAGCCGGTGAATCGGTGGACAAATTTTCTTTTGGCAGCTTTTACATTTTGTTACAATATTATTATTACTAGCACACATTTGCACAAAATATTACTTTTTTGTTTTAAAAGTGACTTACCACCATGTTTCTCTGGTAGCTGGGATGCAGGTGAAAAGGAAGCGATGAACCAGGAAGGGAGCCACAGCAGCGGCGATGCACAGAGTTTAGGGGATCAGAGCTTGTTTGCCGTCTATAAACGCCCTTTATAACGGCAAATTACAGCACAGTCCCCTTATGGTAAAAAGGGCAGACCCATTGATTATAAAACAATAAAGAAACTGTTTGTCAGTGAACACAGTGAAGTTCCTTTAAAGAGCTGCTGTACTGCCTAAAACTAATATTAGGTTTTAAAAGCAGCCAACCATTACCTGTTATATCTGAGTTACTTTTTCTTTTCCCTTTGTTTAATTAGAAGATTGTTTACCTGATGTTAGTAGGTGTGATGTGTGGACCAGCTCTTAGCCTGGCAGCTGACATATCTTACTGTACTGCCTCACACTATATCCTCAGCATTGTGGCGTCAATGAGTGTGACATCACTGCTACTTAGGAACAGCATGTGAGTGACTGCCAGGTCATTCACTTGTGATGTCACAGTCAGTGAGATCACAATGCTGATGATGTAGTGTGGGTCAGCAGAGTTAGATATGTCAGCTGCCAGGCTAAGAGCTGTTCCACACATCCAGCACAATATTATCACATAGACTGCTTTCTGATGAGCAAAAAGAAAAATACTTCAGAAATAAAAAGACACAACTCACTACTGCTTAAAATGTGTATTATTTTCCTGTCTGCCTGTTTTGGCTCCACTAGCTCTTTAAATATTTCTTATCTTATATTTTGTATCCTGGATGGCATTGGGGAGATGCTACATTTCATTGTCATTGTGATCTTCATTTTACACATTTTTGCACTGTATTTACTCAGGATGTTTCCAGATTAGTTGCAGTATCTTGTTTTCAGTGGACTCATGATTTCACCATTTTTTTTTTTATAACGTATTTATTCATGGTAGCCTATTCCAGATATAAAATATTGTCTTCATTGTGTTCTGATTTTTACGCAGTGCAGCATAAAATTGAGTAGATGCAGAGCCCCACTGAAAATAAGATGCCATGTCTTCTGTAAACTGTCCAGACTAAACATATAGCAATCAGCAGGCATATTCTAGGAAAACACATTGTAAAAACGTGTAAAAGGAAGACCACATTGAAACTGCCTCTCAGCAGATCTGCATTGTACAAATTCATTAGAAATAATGGGTAAAAGCATCCCAAAAGCGCTCCACAGCCATATTGGCTCTGACCAGAGTTTGTTGTGATAACCATTGGCATGGATGGTCATATACTTAGAACAGCAGCATTTGTTGGTTGTCAAAAAATGTCATCATGTACAGAAGTTTTTAAGGAATAATTTATTTCTGACATCCTTTGATCAATCCTCAAGAGTATTTTTAAATCACTCCTATTGCTAGTTTTGTTACTAATGATTCAAGTCAATAAATATGGCCACCACTAGTAACCCTTTTTAAAATCTCGTGTGTGGGGTTTACTTTCTGGCTGTATAACCTAGATTCACATGATTGATGGATTAAGATTGTGCTAGCACGATTCTGACAGTTAACAGCACAGTTGCTGTCATACATACAGGTAACACTATTGGACTCGGCTGATGTTGCTTTTCTGTGCAATGGAAAATTATTCAATAAATTTTGAGTTAAAAGAAATTACTGCTATAATAAAAAAAAAAAAACTATGATAACATTTTGTGTTGACTGTCGCAGATGCATACTGCTGCTTTCAGAGCTCAAAATAACTGGCTGTCCACCCGTCCCGGACAGCCTGTTTTCACGTGGGATAGCTTTTTTTTATTTTTTTTTATTTCACCTGTCCTTTGGACAGGCACTTTAAATTCCACTTGCTGCTGTCCATTTGTGGCACTAGAACCTAGCGGAATCCATCCCGAGTCCGGTCCTGACACTGGGATCCCTCCTGACGTCCTATGTGCCCCTGTCCCACAGGAAAATGTAGCTGTGCCTGCCTGCTCCTCCCGCTAGCACTGCCTGCCCTGCCGTTGCTTTGTGGGTCTGGTCAGGTGACTGCTGGTACTGGATATCACCTGACCTACTCCAAAGTGGCAGTGATCCTGATCGGGAAGAAATGTGCATGCAGCCAAGTGAAATGCTGCAACTGTACGTGCGCCAGTCGTCACTGCGCATGTGTGGTTGCTGTGCCCGAATTCGCGCTATGCATTTTCTGTCTGGCGCTTGAATGCTGAGGAGCTAGGAGTGAGCAGAGAGCGAGTTCTAGTACACAAGGCGGCTTGTTTCTTGAAATGGAGTCAGAGCCACCTGTACTTGTTTGATTACAACAGCCCTTTTCAGAGCTCTTTCGTTTTTTGTGCTGAATTGCTGATTTAAAAAAAAAAAAAAAAAAAGTAAATGTAACATCACTGACTTGTTTATATTGGGCTGGCCTGACTGCATTGGGCCTGGGCCTGCTGTCTATAGACAGAGGGTGAGCAGCGCTAAGTGGTGGTGGAGAAAAGAGAAATGAGACTGGATGGGGGAATTTTAATCTCAACTCAAGAGAGACCCTCAGTCAGACTCAGAAAGAACTAACCTAAAGCCACACATGTCAGAGAGAGTCTGACTTGATTGAGAGATAACATAAATATCTTAAAACAAAGGAGGAAAGGAAAGGGATGAGAGGAGGAAGTAAAGAAAAACTAAAGGGATTCTGGACTGGACAGGACAGATGGAACTTTGAAAAAATAAACCAAACTAAATTTGTTATTTAAAAAAAAAAAAAAGAGACAGACTAGATGGGCTGTTCCCATCCCACCCACAGTCTTCAGTGACTGTGCGTGTGAACTTGTGGAGGTGGTGTGGGCTCAGGGCCAAATTCTCACCTCTTCATGTGCAGGGGAGGATAGAGGCAGGGATTTATTTGAAATTCGATTTAAAAAAATATTAAAACTAACAAAGCAGGCAGGCACTGTCAAGCAGAGAGGAGGGGAAAGCTGAGGGACTGGAAGGAAAAGTATGTCTCTTTGCAGATTACACAAAGATCTGCAACAGGGTTGATACACAAGGTGGAGTAGAAAGGATGAAAAGAGACTTGGCAAGGTTGGAGGAATTGCCAAATGTATGGCAGCTTAGATTCAACGCAAAGAAGTGCAAAGTAATGCACCTGGGAAGCAAAAACCCAGGGGAAGAGTACACAGTGGGGGGGGGGGGGAGTGAGATACTGACAACAACAAAAATGGAAAGGGACCTGGGGGTAGTCATTTCAGATGACCTAAAGGTGGTCCAGTAATGTGAGACGGCAGTGAGGAGGGCTGGGGGATACTGGGATGCATAGGGAGAGGCATCACCGGTAGAAAACAGGAAGTTGTTACCCCTCTGTACAGATAGTTGGTAAGACCACATCTGGAGTACTATGTACAGTTCTGAAGACCCCATCTCTGCAAAGACATAGACAGGGTGGAGGCTGTCCAGAGGAGGGCAACCAAAATGGTGAATGGTCTGCACCAGAAGACATATAAAGAAAGACTAAAGGAGCTTAAGATGTATAGCCTTGAGGAAAGGAGGGAGAGTGGGGACATGATAGAAATTTTCAAATACGTCAAGGGAATCAACAAAGTCCAAGAGGGTGGCATCTTTCAGAAAAAGAGATGTGTAAGAACAAGAGGGCACAATTTGAAGATAGAAGGGGGATGTCTCAGAGGTAATGTGAGGAAGTATTTCTTCCCAGAGAGGGTTGTAGATGCATGGAACAGCCTCTCCGAGGAGGTCGGAGAGTCAAAAACAGTGGGGGAATTCAAGAATGCATTGGACAGACATAAGGCAATTCTAGTGGGGGGGGGGTAGGAGGAAGTAGGCTGTAGATTAACTAGTATCTGCAGCTTATCTGTTAGGTAGGGAAATGAGCAGACTAGGTGGGCCAAGCAGTCCTTATCTGCCATCAGATTCTATGTTTCAGTATAAGCTGTAGTCTTCCAACTCCCACTCTCCTGTGTTCATTTCTTTGCAGTATAAACCACCTACCTAACCTAACCAGATTGAGATCACTGATCAGATTTCCATATATATACATATATATATATATATATATCTATCTATCTATCTATATATATACACACACACAGTTAGGCTGAAACTACTGCTCATCTTATAGCCCTCCAGGCGGCTGCAGCTTGAAAGATACTGTACTACCCTACCTAGTAGCCTACCTACACCTGTACCTACCTGTTAGCCCCTCTGCCCCTGCCAGCCTAGTAAAACAGATAGCTGCTGCCTCCTGCTGTATGTTTGCTCAGTGCTCTGCTCTGCCAGTGGAGGGGAAAGGAGGGAGTGGTGGTCTGTATAAAAGAAAAGGACGGTTAATTAGAGAAGGCAGGCACTCGAACTCCAGTACACTGCTGTGTGGATTGGATAACTAACTAAACCATAACCAACAGAAGAGGAGGGAGATTCTTGAGAAGAAAAGGATCGCCCAGGCAGCTTGAGATCTAATTAAGTTTGGTCTAGACTACTCTTTCTCTCTCTCTCTCTCTCTCTAGATGTGGAGCGGAGCGGAGGGGACTGAATAAAAAAAAAAAAAAACAGTAACAATAAGGATCTGTCTGTCAAAGGGAGAGGAGGGGGATTGAATTAAGTCACTAGTGACTCTGTTGTATAAACAGGCTAACAGAAACAGCCTGAGCCCTGCCCGCCAGAGTGTACAGCTAGTTGAGAAATCCTCAACCAGGAAGAGGGAGAAAATAAGCCCTTTTTCAGGAGTTTTGTGATTAAAAAAAAAACTAAACCAAAACCTTCACTGTCACATCTACTGCCCTCTACTTAATTAAAACTTAGCACTCCAGACAATCCCCCTGGCCCTAGCTAAGCACAAATCAAAAGGGGAAAAATGGACTTCCGGTTCCACCCCCCCCCCCCCGAGTAATTGCAGCCTAGAAAGAGAACTGCGTCTACCCCGAGCTAAAAAAAACTACACTTCTGCTGTAATTCTACATATTTCTTAAATAGATTTCACATTACAAAACCAGAGGAAAGTGTAGAGAATTGGAGAGATTGAATTTAGTAACGAAATACAGCACGATGGAAGAGATAGTTGATGGAACTGAATCGGAGGCCTCAGTCGCATATGATAACTGCGACTCTGCAGATCTTAAAAGGGGCTTGTTTAAATCTCAGCGAAAACAACCAAAAACCAAAGTGAAGAAGGCAAAACTTGACCTAATTTACCAAGAGATACTTACTTTTCGTGCAGAAATCAAAGAAATGTACAGTGAGTTACTAAGAGATGTGATACAATTAGAGGAGAGAGTAGACGAACAAGAGAGAACTGCGACAGCAACTGAGAACAGAATAGGCGATTTGGAACAAATAGTACAGCAGATGAAAGAGATGCAAGAACAAATAATTGATTGCCAAGAAGATTTCGAGAACAGAGCACGCCGCAAAAACATTAGAATTTATTGTTTACCTGAGGACTCTGAAGGAACTAACATTAAGGAATTTGTTGAAGCTTTGCTACACACAGCCTTAGAACTGCCAAAAGATTTGAATCTTCATCTCGAGAGAGTGCATAGGGCATTGGTACCCAAACCTACCTCTGCAAATATTCCACCATGGTCATTAATTCTTCATTTCAACAGCTATGCAACAAAAGAACATATTCTGCCTACAGCATGGCGGCGCCAGAACATTTTCTATGGCCCAACCCGCATATATCTTGATCATGACTATGCACCAAAAACCACTCGGCTGTGACGAGCCGATTTACCATTATTGCCAGTACTGAAAGCAGCAGGACACACATTTACAACCCCATATCCAACGTGGCTAATTGTCCATCTGCCTACTGGAAAGATGGAGTTCTCCACGGCTCAAGAAGCAAAAGAAGAACTTACAAAAATGGGCCTGCACTTTCCCGAACGAAGTTTGGGTGGCAGCAGTCCAGAAAAAAAACAAGTTGGCTGGCAGTCTAATTCTAACAAAAGACAGGGAAAACAACAAGAACTGTGAACAATCAAATCTACCCTAGCAGTTTACAGGAGGGAAGCAAAATGTGACAATACTTGAAACTTACTGAGAAGCTCGTTCGGCTGAAGTGAGCAGGAGAGAGAGAGAGTTTGAAAAATATGTGCTGCGCCATCTGTATCTCGGGCCTGAAGTGTGCTCTTTATATTAATGAGCTGCTCTGAGCCTGGAATAGGCGATTGCACGATGGACAGACACTACCCTACATAACCTAAGTGCCTTCTAATGGTGGACTAGAAGCTATAGATATAATTATTTGATTATGCTAAGTGCAGGCTCTTTCTTTTTCCATTGATAATCGAAGTAACATAAGGGGGAACAGTTTTTCAGAAAGCTCGGGGTGCAGGGAATGGGGAAAGGAGCAGTTTTTGAGCTCTATGCTGCTTTTGGGGGACATCCCTTAAGATTTTCTTTAGTGTTATATTCTCCTTTCCTATGTTGTTTTTTGCCTTATTTAAAGGGGAAGTTTACTGGCTCCTCGAAGGCCCCTAACAACAATGTTAAGGGATTCTCTTCACTTTTAGGGAGAGTTCAAATGCTCTAGGAGCAGTTTCTACTGGAAATTTGTAGTTTATTTCTCTCCCCACATTTGAAAGTCCTAAAGCTTTTACAGCACAGAATAGTACTAAAAGCAATAGTTATATGTATATATGTTTTTGATTTATTGTCAATCATTACTGGACAGCTATCCTTCCAGATTACTGGATACATTACTTACATTAGCAGTTTACAGTGGTTAATCACAGTTATATATGTGATAAGTTATTTTTGGTTGATAAGGGACAGTAAGAAAACTTTAGTTAGATTACGTGGCACTGGTCAGGCATTTAAGATAAGATAGGATATTTTTTTGCTGGTACCATTGTTGGGACATTCTGGAGACTTAGTGGATCCTTGTGGAGATTGGAGGAGGGGGAGTGGTCGAGGGGAGAAAGTGCAATAATCAGTAATGCTTTATCAAATGAAAACAAAATATGGTATTAGAAACAGCTAAGATATTGTCATTGAATTTTAATGACATTAATCATCCCATAAAAGGAGCTAGATTACAACAATATCTGCAGAAGCAGAACGCAGAATGCATTTATTTACAGGAGACGCATTTGTCGCAAGGGGAACATGCTAAGCTTGCTGCAGGTGGCATATACACTGTCTTTTCTTCATCTAGTAAGGTGGGGAAATGGTGTGGAGTGGCAATTCTGATTCCAGCTACTACTCCATTCACTAAAGGGGAGGTCTATTCAGATAATAATGGTCATTTTGTCATAGTACAAGGGAGGTTGCATGAGACTGATGTGACAATGGCGAAGTATTTATCTGCCACCAGGAGCTTCAAACAACATGAAGTCTTGCTGTATTCTGACAGTTGCAGTGATTCCCAACCTTTGAACTGCCCCGGAGAACAAAGTTAACTTTCTATGCAGGGCATACAATGCTGAGCTCGAGCTCGGTTGAAGTCTCTGTCTGGAGTGTTTCAAACTTAAACCGTCAGATTCTTTACTCTGCCTCACTGAGTGGTAGCTCCAGAGATTTCTCCTTCAGCTTGGTTCGAAAGTCGGTTAAAGTTTCAGTTTTTGTTGGTTTTTTTAAACCAAAAAAGTTGTCCGCATAGTCGGTTCAGTCTCTGTCTGTGGTGCTGTGAGTACTAGATAGGAATTATTCTGTTTTTTTCTGTGTGGAACTTGTAAAAGTGCGGCTCGGTTCGGCTGAACCGACCGTTTGATAGCGAAATATTGTGTTTTGTGTTGTTCTACTTAGTGTGTGGTTACCGGTTCTTATCGGTTCTAAAAAAAGACATGTTTTAGTACATTTTTTTCCAGTACCCATGACACGGTTAGGAACCATAAGGGAGTCTTGCCTGGTGGTTGCCATAAAAAGGGTAAGTTGGTTAGGTTGGCCATGTCTGAGAAACCCAAGAAAAAAAAAAACAGGCCCACTGGGTTTCAACACTGCAGTGAGTGTGGGGAGGTCTTTGCTAAGGCTGATCCCCACACCATCTGTGTTTATTGTCTGGGGTTTGACCACGTCAATTCAGACTGCCAAATATGTAAAAACTTTCCCAAATCTACCCTTGAGAAGATATTAGGTAGACTGAGGGAAAAGGAGGCCGAGAAGTCCGCTGACCTGGATGGCCAGCCCGGTTCAGTTTCGACCGAACCAGAAGGAGTGCCCTCTGACCAGTGTGATACTTCTTCAGGCAAAAGGAGAGCCGATTCCGAGGGATCGGTTCCGACAAAAAGAAAACGCAAAGACAAATTGACCGGTTCGGATCCAGAGGTTCATGTTCCGACCGCCGAAGAGATAGCCAGAGCGATTCAGATTGTGGAATTGCTCCATCCGGTTCCTACTGATCCGGCCCCTTCTGGCAGGGGTTCGGTTCGGTTGGTTCCCCGGTTCAAGATTATACCCTCGAAGATTTTTATGAACCCTAATTTGAAGAGGAAGGGAAATTTGAGGATGATGATGGAAGTGAGGGTCTGGATGTGCCTGTGGAACCGGACATCTCCCCAGACAGACCTTCAGGTGTTTCCCCTCCTAGGCTTGCTGAGTCCCCTTCTCACTTTGTTTTACAGAAAGGTGGCTGAAACCCTCCAGCTTCCTATGGAGGAGGCTGTGGAAGATCAAGAGGAGCCTGATTATGTAGAGATGATGGACATCCCAGAGTCCAGGAGACTGTCTATTCCCCTCCACAAATCTTTTGGGAAACGGACACAAAAAATCCTGAAGTCTCCTAACACTATACCTCCTGTGGATGGGAGAATGGACAAGAAGTATACACTTTCAGGCTCAGACACGAAGTTCTTAATATTAGCAATGCAGCCATGTTGGGGTAGTGCAGGCTGGTGCCTGTGACAAGGCAAATATTCCCTTGGCTTCACACCCCCCAGACAAGGACTCCAGGAAGATTGACGCCATGTCAAAGAAGCAGTACATGGCATCTTCTTTGGGACTCAGGCAAGCAAATTACATGGCCTATACAGCCTGGTACCAGAAGTCCAGGTGGGGCACTGTACTGGCATTGGCTAAACAGGCCTCCCCCCAGCTAGCCAAGGAGCTGGAGGCGGTGGCTGCATATGGGATTGAGGCATCTAAGTTTCAGTTTCATGCTGCTGTGGACTTTAATGATGATGTGTCATCAAGAGTCATGGCTACATCTGTGGCTCTTTGGAGGATGGCTTGGCTCAGATGTACTAGCCTCTCGCAGAACACCCAGGCTAAGGCCATGGATTTTCCTGTAGTGGGTAATTCTCTGTTTGGGGAGCAGACAGAGAATTACATGAAGAAAATGGATGAGTACAGGACCACTTTCAGGAGTGCTCAGGCCAAGGAGAGGCAAGCAGCTCCTCAAAGGCAGCAGTCTAGGGGCAGGGGCAGGCCTTTTCACAGGCCTTTTCACCCAGCACAGGCCTCTTCTTCCTTTTCTCAGAGGGGGTTCTTCAGAGGGAGAGGCAGAAGGGGGATGAGCAGGGCTGCATCCACTCCTCAGCATAAAGCCCCTGCCAAGCAGACACCCTGATAGGCCTGCCCGGGTCGACTCTTCTATTCCAGTACGGGGCAGGCTGGCTTACTTTGTCCAGGACTGGATGTCTATTACATCAGACAAATGGGTCCTGGAAGTAGTAAGCCAGGGACTGGTTCTCAGCTTCAGAAAATGTCCAAAGATGAGAGCCAGATCTTTTCTACCTGCAAATCTCTCGGAAATCCTTGCCCTAGAGGCAGAAGTTCTTCTCTCCTAGCTTTAAGAGCCATAAAGAGAGTACCTACCATACACTGGGGCAAAGGACTGTACTCCAGGTACTTCCTGACCCCCAAAAAGACAGGGGAGTGGTGACCCATCCTAGACCCAAGATATCTAAACAAACATCTCTTAAAACCAAAGTTCAAGATGGTAACTCTTGGAATAATCCTTCCCTCTCTAAGGCCAGGGGACTGGCTAGCCTCCCTGGACCTCAAAGATGCCTACTTTCACATTCCCATCGGGTGCTTCCACAGAAAGTACCTCAGGTTCGAGTTGCCCTCAGGCCACTATTGGTTCAGAGCAATGCCCTTTGGCCTAACCTTAGCCCCAAGGGTTTTCACAAAGTGCCTGCCAGTAGTAGTTGCTTTTCTAAGAAGGCAAAAGATTTCCATTTTTAAATATCTGGACAATTGGCTAATAGTGGGTCAGTCTCCAGACCAAGTCAAGTCTCACCTGCAAGTGACCCAGCAAGTGCTCACTTCTCTAGGATTTCTTCTCAACCTTCCCAAGTCAGTTCTCAAACCAGTCCAGCTTCTTACCTTTATTTGGGCAGAACTGGACACACACTCAGAGCAAGAGCCTTTCTTCCTCTAGAAAGGGCAAGGGTTCTTATGGAACTAGCCTCTTCTTTCAGCCTTCAGGTATCTCGGCCAGCAAGGCATTTCCTCCAGCTCTTGGGCCACATGGCAGCTTCAACAACAGTGGTCCAAGGAGCAGGATTCCAGATGAAGGATATTCAGTTTCACCTCTGAGAGCTTTTTGGTCTCAGAGAAAGGATTCGCTTACCAAACTGATCCCAGTGACTCTGACCTTGATCCAAGCCCTCGAATGGTGGCAGGATCAGGACAATTTAAGACAAGGTGTTCCTTTTGTTACTTAGCTTCGTTCTGTGCCACATGGAAGGCTGGGAAGGAAGTTAGTAGGCACAGGGGCGGGTGCAAAGCTGGTGAGATGGGTAGGAAACTGGCTGCAGAGAAGGCAACAGAGGGTGGTGGTGGGTGGGGAGCTCTCACACCCAAGGGCAGTGATGAGTGGTGTTCCACAGGGCTTGGTGTTGGGACCAGTGTTGTTTGGGATATTCACTGCAGACATATCATGGAACATCAAGAACAAGATCAGTCTGTTTGCTGATGATACCAAGGTAGGCGCAGTGGTGGATGACCTAGCGGGATGGCAGGGGTTGCAGGATGATCTGGCAAAGCTTGAAACCTGGTCAGACACCTGGCAACTGGGCTTTAATGCCAAAAAGTGCAAGATGCTGCATTTTGGGATGAAGAACCCAAGGAGGAGTTATCAGCTGGGGAGTGCAGCTAGCCCAGACAGAGGAGGAGAAGGATCTGGGTGTACTCATTACAGGGTCAATGAACAACTCGGCACAATGTAGGAAGGCAGCTGCAAAGGCCAACAAAATGCTGGGTTGTATTGCAAGGGGTATATCCTCGAGGAGGGAGGAGGTGATTCTGCCACTGTATAGGTCATTAGTTAGACCACACCTGGAGTACTGCGTGCAGTACTGGCGTCTGTATCTGAAGAGGGACATTAAGTTACTGGAGGGGGTGCAGCGCAGAGCGACAAAGATGATCAAGGGGCTGGGGGACTTATCATACGAGAGGAGGTTGAAGGAGTTGAACATGTACTCACTGGAGGAGAGGAGAGACAGGGGTGACATGATTGGAACCTTTAAATACATGAAAGGAATAAACAAGACAAGTACAGAGGGGCTGTTCAAAGTAAGGAGGGACACCAGGGGCCATGATATGAGACTGGAGTGAGGAAGGTTCAGGAGGAGATGAGGAGACATTTTTACAGAGAGGGTGGTGGCTGGGTGGAATCGTTACCTCCTGAAGTGGTATGCAGTAGAACAGTGGACTGCTTCAAACAAGGATGGGACAGGACAAGGGGGAGGGTTAATGAAGGGGAAGGGTGGAAGGGAGGGGCAGCTGCAGAGTAAGGGGTGCTAGCTGCACATTCGAGCAGACTTGATAGACGTCTAGGCCTTTATCTGCTGGCAAATTTCGTATGTTCGTATGTACACAGTTAAGATATTAAAAGAGCCCTTAGTTACTACATAGAGCATACCAAGGGTCACAGGTTTGACTCCCTCCAGTTGTTCCTCACTTATGGAGAAGTGGGAAAGGGCAAACCTGCCACCAAAAGATCTATTGCCAGGTGGATTGTGTCTTGTATACAGTTCTGTTATGAAAAACTGGGAAAGACTCCACCCTCAGGCCTGAGGGCTCATTCCACAAGAGGTAAGCTGCTTCCTGGCTGTTGCCAGGATATCCTCTCTTAGAAATTTGTCAAGCAGCCACCTGGAAAACAGTCCATACCTTTACCAAGCATTACTCTCTGGATATCCAGGCTAGGAGTGATGCTCTGTTTGGCACAGCAGTACTTCAGAGCCTATTCCCAAAGTAGGTTCTGTCCCTCCTCCTTGGAGGTACTGCTTGGTAGTCTGCAGTTGTCAGAATACAGCAAGACTTCATGTTGTTTGAAGAAAAAATTACTCACCTTAGTAATTATGTTTCTTCTAATGGAGTCTTGCTGTATTCTGACCTCCCTCCCTGCCTCCCCTCTCAGAACCTGTTTTTGGGAAGTGGGTGGGCAGATGCAGTGTTGCACCCCAGGGGTGTTTTTTGCTTGCACCCTCCTCCTTTTTGTTTGGGTGCTGATTTATTATTGTTATTTGTATTAGATTTGTTTTTGGTTTTTGGGTTTCCTGACTTGAGTCTTCCTGGGAATACAAAACTTTTTTCAGCCAGCTGGCTAGTAGGAATTTTTACAATTTCCACATAGAATTTTTAGTTAGTTGGGCTCGTAAGAATCTGATGGTTTAAGTTTGAGACACTCCAGACAGAGACTTCAACCGAGCTCGAGCTCGGTATTCTATGCCCTGCATAGAAAGTGAACTCTTTGTTCTCCGGGGCAGTTCAAAGGTTGGGAATCACTGCAGTTGTCAGAATACAGCAAGACTCCATTAGAAGAAACATAATTACTAAGGTGAGTAATTTTTTCATCTCCCTCACTATTGAGACAGTTCTTTAACAGACTGCTCAAAAAGCAAAAGGGGGTAATGTTGATAGGAGGCGACTTCAACTTAATAATGTATTCGCAGAAAGACTTCACTTTCCCTAAACAACATAGGTTTACTCCCACTCAAAAACTTTTAAAAACTCAGATTCCTAAGGTGGGTCTTACAGATATATGGCACCATTTCTGTCCCTCTGTGGAGGGACATACTTTTGTCTCCCCTAGATTTCACGCTTCAGCTAGAATAGATTATTTTTTTACATCTACAGAGCACTTAGATATGATTCAAGATATATCCCTGGAAGCTCGCCTCCTCTCAGATCATATACCTCTCTTAATTAAGGTGGGATTAAACAAAACTCATAAAACAACTTTATGGAGACTGAATCTTTCTCTATTGAAGGATCCAGTGTTTAAGACCAGAGTGGTAGACAGCATAACACAAATCTTAGAAGAGAACGCAAACCCTTCTATTTCAGCTACTATCCTCTGGGATACTCTGAATGTTGTGATTAGAGGAGAGATCACCTCTGATTCCTCTAGACTAAATAAACAGAGAGAATCTAGATACAAAATATTACAAGATGAGTTACAAGAATTACAGCAGAAGAGAGAGAGAGGAGAACGAGTTCCACAATTTGAGCTTAGACAAATTCAGTCAGAATTATAATCCATTCTAGATTATAAAACGCAAATGTGTTTACTCTATCTTAAAAGATACTATTACGAGGGAGGTCCTATAGGTGCCAGAAATTTAGCTAGGCGTACTAGAGGATTTAAGCAGACTGCCACTATTACAAAGATTAGAGACCCCTTAGCAGGTGACATTCTTAGTAAAACCCCTGCAGTTTTGAAAGCATTCCAACAATATTATGCAGATTTGTACCCCCCCCCCGGAGAATATAAAAAATTTCTTGTCACCCCTTAACTTTCCACACTTATCTGAATCCCAGCAGGCTTCACTTCTACGCCCTATCTCCACTATAGAGATCCAGAAAGCAGTTAAAAATTCTAAAATATTAAAAGCCCAGGCCCAGACGGCTTTGGAGCTGAATGGTGTAAGACTTTTCTCTCAAAATTAATTCAGCCAATGCAAAAACTTTTTTAGAGGTGCAGGATGGAGGTGCCCCCCACCCTCATGGTCATATCATGCCATCTCAGCTATACTGAAACCAGGTAAAGATCCATTAAATTTAAAGTCATACAGACCCTTTTGGTTTTAAATAATGATTATAAGCTATACATGGCAATATGGGCCCATAGGTTAGAGACTATACTGCCTACCCTGATACACCCAGATCAGGCAGGATTTTTACACATGCATCAGACTGCAGATAATGCACAAATAACAATCCACTTGATGGATCACATGGCTAACTCAGCTATCCCCTCGGCTTTAGTAAGTTTAGATGCCTGTAAGGCTTTCGACAAAGTGTCCTGGAGATTTTTATGGGGAACATTAACGTCATTTGGGTTTCCGAAGGAATTTGTGAATTGGCTGGAGCAAATATATCCTGAACCAAGGGCCTATATAA
The DNA here is from genome assembly GCA_016271365.2 of Neoceratodus forsteri. Lineage (NCBI taxonomy): Eukaryota > Metazoa > Chordata > Ceratodontiformes > Ceratodontidae > Neoceratodus > Neoceratodus forsteri. The sequence continues at coordinate 391,753,485 of CM057452.1, forward strand.
AACTTAACCGCGGTATCACACCTTATATCAAGTTACAGCGAGGCACTAGACAGGTATGCCACCTATCGCCTTTGTTATTCGCCATCTGTATTGACCCTTTGGCTATGATGCGTAGAAAATCAGAAAAAATTAAGGGCATTCAGCTGGGCAATCAATCGTGGAAGTTGGCTTTATATGCAGATGACATTTTATTGTCAGTAGCAGATCCAGAGTCCTCTATTCCAGCAATATGGGAGGTACTTGAGCAATTTGCTCAATTCTCTGGATATAAAATAAATTCTTCTAAGACAGAAGTTTTTCCCTTTCATTTCTCCCCCTCACAGACACTGAAGGGTAGTTTGCCTCTGTGCTGGAACAGCATCAAGATAAATATTTGGGCATACAGTTACCAAACCAGTTAATGCATCTCACTATGGTAAACTATGAACCTCTAACACAAAAAGTAGAGTCTGATCTACGTCAATGGTCCCAACTTCATTTATCACTATATTCTAAGGTGGATCTTATTAGGATGAATATTCTTCCAAGGCTGCTATATCTTTTCAGACAATTCCGATGATGCCAGATGGAATGTACTTTCCCTCCTGGAATAAGTCTTTGGCGAGATTTGTCTGGGCTGGGAAAAAAAACCCAAATCAAGTGGCCCACATTAATGTTACCAAAAAATAAGGGAGGCTTAAAATTGCCTGATCTTCAGATGTATGCATACGCTACAGTGATAGCTCGAGTTTTCAATTGGAATAATCCAATCTATGACATACTCTGGAAGAACTTAGAATTCACCCTTAATGGGTAAGGGAGGGGAGTGAACTTTTACAGTTGCTATATGTCCCAGTAAATAAAAGACCTAGACTTATTTATTGTACAAATTCTACTATGGAGACTTGGAGGAACCTCATCCATTTGAGAGCTAGAACCAGTAGGTCCCTATTTTAATCTATTAAATTTCAGAATCCAAACTCTTACTCTGGAACAGGAGGGTACTTTGGCCCAATGGAGACAAAAAGGTTTGAAATTTATGTTCCACTTGGTGGATGCCAGGGGGATCCTCTCATTTACTAAACTTTAAGAAACTTATAATCTTCCACAACAAGATTTTCCAATGTATACAAGCTTAAGAGAGGGTGTTGAACATAAAGGACTAGCCTTTAGTAGACTCTCATATCCCCCCCCCCCTTTTATTGCTTACTTTAGCCATGACCACAGGGAGAGGACAGTTGTGACCCCACTTTGTGGGACTAATATATAGGGGTTTGAGGAAATTATTAAAAAATTCAACTCGTGGAATTCTAAATGCCTGGAATAAAGAGCTTCCACTCCAGGTATCAAAGGAAGATTGGGAAAAGTATACTAAATTATCAGTGGGACTTTTGGGAGCCCCCTATTGGCAAGAATTTGCCTGGAAAGTTAGAAATAGATTTTTCTATACTCCGGCAAGACTAGCCAGGTTTTCATCAGGAACACTAAGCAATTACTGGAGAGATTGTGGAGAAATATCTGCAGATCAGGTCCATGTTTTTTGGGCCTGCCCGCAGTTAGCAGGTTACTGGAGAGAGATTTTAGAGGCATTAAAAGAACTGGTAGATGCCGAAGCTGTATTGACCCCTGAGCTAGTATTACTCTCAATTGCGCCAGAGGGTCTCCCAATACCCAGAGGATCACTGTTAATCACTTATATGCTGGCAGTTAAAGAAGCAATGACTAGAAACTGGGGAAGAAGATGTTTCCAAACATACAGAACTGGCGGGGAATAATGGGAGAAATTTATGTATTAGATTAATAGCTAAAAGCACAGATAAATGGTCTGCATTTGAGCTTAAATAGAGGAAATGGATTCTATATATTTCATCTTTAGATCCTACTTTTATACTTTAGAAACATATCGACCCTGATGATGGTTTATGTAAATGTCTTAGTGCTCATTATACGAATTGCTTTGTAAAATATGGAAGTTGTCCTGAGACCTTTGACTAATGTATTGCTACGTAACTGACTTATGTAATTATGTACTGTCTTAACTTATACACTGTAAAAACTGTCCTACGATTTTGTAAACGAAAATATAGTAAATATATATTATAAAAAAAAAGGGGGGGGGAGAATGTATTTTTGTTAAAGTTTGGATTTAAAAAAATTATGCAAAGCCTTCAGCTTTAAGCCAAGAAGGAGGAGGAGAACGTTTGGATTTCTCTGTGTACTCCTCCTGCTACTGCATTAGTAACAGACTCAGTAATACCAGCTCACCCTGGCACTGTTGTGGCCACAGATGTGCCAACTAGTTTCAGTGGTAGTGCCACTGCCAGTGTTGCTTTGCCAGCAGCAGCTACTCCAGTCATAACTGAAACTGAGACAAAAAGAAAAAGGGGCTTCAAGGAGAGCTGGAGGAAAAATAGGGAGTGGCTTCTGTATGAGCCTGATGTGGGAATGACCTGCTCATATTGCAAAAAATACTCAAGAGATGAACACTTTCATGGCTTGCTGTAAGAGCATGAGACTTGAAAATGTATATGCTCATGAACTGTCCAAACCTCATAAATTAGCTAATGAAAAAAATACTGTGTCTAACACGGACCCTTCCACTTAGCAATAGAATGAGGAATAATACAAATGGAAAAAAATGAGGCAACACAAGTGGAACATTTGTTTAGAACAACTCTTTATTTGATTGATTCAGAAAGCCCATTCACAGATTTCCCTGGCATTTTAGAATTACAACATGTAAATGGTGCAAATGTCAGTCAGTTATAGAAGTGGCAAACTGGCAGCAATGTTCACACATTTTATTTCAGAATCAATAAGGATAAAATATGCAAAAATGGTTAATAGTAACACTTTTATCTCTGTCCTATGTGACTCAATCACTGATGCCTCAGTAATAGAAGAAGAGGCAGTCTATATTAGGACAGTGGAAAATTTCCATCCAGTAAACAAATTGTTTCCCTTCAGCCAGTCTCTATTGCAAATGGTGAAAGCATTTATAAATCAGTAGGTTATGCCTTAGAATTCACCTTGGACTCTAGAGACTGGAAATAAAAAATTGTTGCTTTTGGATCTGATGGGGTACCTGTTATGTTACGTAAAGTGACTGGGGTGTTTGGCAGGATTTTGAAAGAGGTACCTCATTTGTTAGGGATTCAGTGCAGTGCCGACAAGTTAGAGCTTGCTATAAAGCAATCAGCAACATCTATTCCATACATGAAAACAACAGATGAAATCTAGGGATATCTATAAAATATACCATAAGTCTCCATAAAACTTGGCTGGTCTCAAAGAGTTGGTGAGTAATATGAGCTACACCATTCACAAACCAGTTAACGTGTCAGGAACCCAGTGGGCTGCACAGAGAGAGAGAGAGCTCTGTCTGTTGTTCTGTCCAGTTGCAAGGCCTTAAGTGTACATTTGCAGCACATTGCTTCCACAACTGGGCAAACAAAAGGTCAGGCCAGTGGGCTGTTCAAAACAGTAAGTACTGTGAGATTTGTCCTCTTCACTGGGTTTCTAGCTGAATACCTTTCTGTCATGATGGCCTTCAGTCTAACTCTACAGAAAGATAGCTCAACTATAGAAACAATAGTCAGTAAGGTTGAAAGCACAGTGCTCTGGCTAGAGAACTACCCTGTGGAGGATAAACTTGACAAATACTGTAACAAATTGCTCTTGCTCCCTGACCCGGACACTGCTGACAGTGACACAAGCACAAGTCGACTGACGAGCTCAGCCAGTACTCTGGTTCAATACCGTGAATCTGATATCTTCCTTAACTTTGAAAGAGGATATTCTCTAGAGAGAACCAAGCAGGCAGTGTTATGTGATATTATGGCCCTTCTTTCATCAGCAATTGAAAATATTAACTCATGATTTTCAAATTTTTAAACACAATCATAATGTAAACTTGATTGAAGCTCAGTGGTTAGAGCTTAAACCACTTATGAAGAAATCACTGAACGAGTCTCTGAAATTTCACTATTTGAATTTCTGGCAAAGAATTCTCTATAATGATTTACATGAACAGCGATTCCCTGATATACTGGTCTTAGTCACTACAGCTGTACTGATCCCAACCCAAACTGTGGTGGTTGAGAGTGGATTCAGCTTGATGGGCAGAGTGAAGTCTGACTGGAGATCCTGTCTGTATCCTGCGACTACCTCTGAACTTATGTGTGTCAAGCTGTCAAATGCTAGCATTGCTACATTTGACATACAGGATGCTATAACACTATGGTTCAAATCTGGAAAACGAGAGAAGACCTCATGTGAGACCATATGGCTACAGAGATTCAAGTTCTGATTCAGAAATAGACTAGACTAGACTAGACAGTGATGTGCTGAAAAATGCCCCCCCCCCCCAAAAAAAAGCAACAGTTTTTTCTATTTCCACTTTACTGTCTGTTTTATGTTTTACGTTCAAAATTCACCTCACAACCATGTGGACAGGTAAAACTTCGGTTGAACAAGCAAAATTTACACCCCACCTGTCCCTCGGACAGGCATCTCAAAAAAACTTTTCTAGCCCTGGGTGCTTTAAAAGTCTCAACTGCTACCTAACCGGTACCTCTGGTAGTTAAAAGGCACATTTACATCTAGGTCTTTGTACCTCTGTGGTTGGTGCAGAGTTTCTGATGGATCAGTGCAGAGGCGGGGGCAGAGCAGCAAGATGGCTGCAGGGCTGCTCTGCTTCCGGTTGCTCTTTCCCTAAGTTTAGTTTTTGGCTATAAAAAGAGAGCCCTTTTTTTTTTTTTTTTTTACTCAGGCAAGAATGAAACTCTGAATATATTTGCTTAGTGAGTTTTTTATAGAACATTACATGTCGATGGGAACTTTTAGTAACCATGCTAAGCGACCGTTTGTTTTCGGTGCTTGGCGTTTGGTGCGTAAGTTGTGTTGTGAGAGTCTCGCAATTTCTTTTTCTTCCGAGAGTCTGTTTTCGGCACTTTAGCACTCGAACGGATCATCCCCTTAACCAGGACTGGAGGCATATTGTTGTTGTTTTGCAGTCCAAAGCGCTTTTCAAGAGCCCTGGTTTATTAGGAGTATTCCAGACTGGGTGCGGTAAAGCGATTAAGCGGCAAAGCGACAAGAGAGAGAAGGTCTGTGGAGTAGCTTAAAGGAGGCAGAAAAATGTGGAAACACTTTGTGTTCTAAGCTCACTAAAAGCTTATAGCAGGTATGCTACTGTTGCAGAGGGTTGGGGTCTTACATACTTACGGAAGTGTGTTTTATTGCGCTTAGTGGAGCACTTTCCCTTATATTTGTTTTTCAACTCCTCTTACACCAAGAAATGGGAGGAATGGAAGAGATCTGGACTGATGAGAGGAGGACTTGCAGCCTGTCTGTGGTGGAATTTGGGAGTCTGCTTTTTGAAAATTGTTGGCTCATTTCTTTTTTTTTTTTAATTTAATATGCTTTATTAATTTTTCTGCACACATCAATTACAGAAATCCAGATAAGACATGAGTGAGGAAAAACAATTGAGTTCAGATATATACTTTTCTAACATACAGTGAAAAACTCCTGTGTTCAGAAACATTAATTGAATAAGGTTGCTTGCATCACCTTCCCCCCAACCTCGTCCCCTTCCATCCTACACCATTCTGCCACTAATTATTATTTAGTAATAGTTGCCTCAAGAGAAAAAATAAAAACAATAACATTACAATATTAATTGAGAATCTCACCAAGTGAAAAAATTGCAACGGATCTTAGGGCATAGGTGGCCAGGATCTAGCAAATTGAAATAAGGGTGTAGAGTGGTTCCCATCTTTGTTTGTATTTACCCATACCATTTGAAATTTCTGCGATGGTAAGCTCAGCTTGTAGAGCAAACATGATTTCCTTGAACCATTCTACATAGTTAAGAGTGGTCAAATCTAACCAATGCCTCGATATTACTTTCTTAGCACATGCTGAAATTAGGGCCATATGGGCCCTTTGTTTACGCCCTGGTAGCAGTGTGTAGTCACCTAAGATACAGATTTCCGGGTTGAAGCTGTCTGACAGTGTAAGTAATGGATCCAACCTATTTTGAATGCTATGCCAGAAGGGAGCAATTTTTTCACATGACCATAACATATTAATTAGATCTGCAGGGGCTTGATGACATTTAGAGCACTGGTTGGAGGGTAGAATACCCATTTGATGTAGTTTAGAAGGGGTATAGTATAGATTATGATTAATACAAAACTTGGGCTCATTTCTGACTCACTTCTCCCTAAATTAGGAAAAAGGAGCAACAAAATCTTATGTGCAAGTTTGGTCGTTTACAGAATTGGAAGGCGAGCTACATGAGTTAGAGTTTTAGGCTTGGAAAAGCAATGGATATTTAAGGAAGGTACTTTGTATTACTTCTGGAATAATGAAAGTGGACTGCCGCTGAGTAGAGCGGTTGCAGATGAACGCTGTTTAACGACTCTGGAGTAATTCTTTGAAGATTTTTCTTCCTTTTAAATAATAATAGCAGTAAAGATGCTTCAGGCTAAACACAATGCTTTTTGAAGTTAAAATATAAACTTTTACTAGTGTGGCATCTGGGAGGGTGCTACTTTTTGTTTGAACTCTGAATATTATAGTTGCTGTTTAATTCAGCTCCCCAGAGCTCAAAATTGATGCAAATGTTACCTCCCGATTTAAAGAAGTTTCAAAATGGTTTAATTAGTTGTTTAAGTGTATTATAATAGTTTGGTAAAAAGTGTCATTATGGGCACAAGCATCGCATCCTGTGCACCATCCAGAATGGAGGACAGATCCTCTAGCTCGATCCTTCTGTGGTGGTTCTCAAAGGGTAATGTCCTGTAAGATTTTCCCTCCCTCCCCCTCCAGAGTCGCAGGTGACAAACTAGAAATAAAGAATGTGACCACAGAAAAGGCCTACTGGCCCATCCAGTCTGCCCAACCTATTACATGTGCAATGGCCCTAGTGACCATCTTTCTAACTTTTTAGCATCCCATTTACACCTCTACCTGCCCTTATTAGGCACCTTATGCCTGTCTCACCCATGTTTACCCTTGTGCCAGTCTTACTCATGTTTAAATCCACTCACAGTCTCAGCACAGACCACTTCCTTTGGTGGTCTATTCCACTTTTCCACCACTCTTTCTGTGAAAAAGTAATTGCAGATGTCCTTTCTGAATCTTCCTCTAGCCAGCTTTAGTGGATTCCACCTTGAGTTTGTACTTGGAGTGAATAGTTCATTGCATTTCATCTTGTTAATCCCATGGAGATGTTTCTATCATGTCTCCCCTCCCCCCCCTTGTCTCCACAATGCACATCTTAATGTCCCACAATCTTTGTTCATATGCTTTCTCCCTCACCCCCTGAATCATCTTGGTTGTCCTTCTCTGCATAGCCTCCCCCCATCACAGTCCTTCCACAGGTGTGGTCTTTAAAACCTTGTACAGTACTCCAGGTGAGGGCGAACCAGAGATCTATGCAAGGGAAGGATCCTTTCTCTGCTTCAACTTCAGATCCTCTTTTCTGTGCACCCCAGCATCTTGTTTGCCCTCCTCACTGCCCTGTTACATTGTGCTGTAGAGTTTAGGCTTTTCAATATTATTGTCCAAGGTCCTTATTCTCAGTTGTGCTCTCTGATATCACTCCCCCATCAGGTATTGTGTTTTGGGGTTCTTTGTTCCCCAGTGTACATTCCCTTATATTTCTTGACATTGAATCTCAGCTGCCATATATATCCTGGACCACTTTTCATGTGCATCCAGGTCCTCTGTCATTGCAGTCAGATCCCATCCTCCATGTCCACCCTCCCACATATCTTGGTGTCTTTTGTGAAGAAGCAGATCTTGCCCTGAACTCTTAGCCCTGTGTAACAAATGGATATTTTAAAGACTATTACCATGGGTGCCTCCTTAGTGTGGTGGGGGTGCACATCAGAGCCAAGGGGCTTGGTCAGACTGTGAACACCATCTCCATATAAATGTGCTGAAGATGAGAGCTGTTCTGTATAGGCTTCCAGCCTTGTTATATCTGATATCCCACAGGGTCATTATCTCCAGACACACCAAGTTTATCATGTTTTACTACACCAAACAAGGAGGGACTCACCCCTACCTTCTGTACAGAGATGCAGTGAGAGTCTGGGAGTGGTGCTTGGAGCACAAGGTCCTTTTCCAGACAGCTACCTATCCAGGGTAGAAAATGTCTTGGCAGATGTTCTCAGCAGAGCAGTAGAGGACCTTCATGAATGGTCCCTCATGGAGAATGCGGTTCGGACCCTGTTTGAGCGGGGCCAGACCAGGACGGGACCTTTTTGTTTCCCACCACAACATAAAACTGGCATGCTTCTGGTCCAGAAATCAAGAGCATATCAGGATATTTTCAGGCTACAGTGAACAGGTTCTTTTTTTTTTTTTTTTTTATGCTTCCTGCTGCTCCCACTCATCCAGAGGGTACTTCTTAATCTGGAGGCCCGTGGGGCAAAATGATACTTATAGCCCTATGCTAGCCAAGACAGATATTGTCCATTGTTACACCAACTGGTGATTCAGCTGCCATGGACTTTACTCCTGATGACTAATTCTCTGACTTGGGGTTAGCTAATACAACCAGACCTCCTATCCTGACATCTCCAGGCTTGACTCCTGAGGAGATAAAAAGGAGTAGATTTCAGGTGTCCCAGTGGGTCTACCAAGTCCATGTGGTAGCCTCGAAACCTTCCACTGGGAAAGCTTATGGTACAAATTGAAGGTGAGTTTCCATTTGGTGCTCCAAGGACTAAGAATACTTTCTGTTGTCCTCCAGAGATAGTTTTTAACTATCTCTTAGACTTTTTGGGGGTCTGGTCTTCAGTATTCCTCAATAAAAATATACTTTTCAGCCATATTGTCTTATTATGAGCTAGTGGGGACTGTTCCCTTAGCTCAACTCCATCTCTTCAAGCAGTTTATGAGAGGTATCCTACATACAAGACCCTCCCCCCCAAATAAAGAAATGTGTTACAAACTGGGATTTCAGCCTGGTGTTAAACATGCTCACTTGTAAGACACTTGCACCAGCAGCTGTGTGTGACATATATGACCAAGAAAGTGCTGTTTTTAATGGCCATACCTCTGCATACAGAGTTTCTGAACTACGGGCCATAGTGACATAGCCTTCTTGCATGGTTTCCAGAAGGATAGGGTGGTGCTTCATGCACACTTTCTAGATTTCTGTTGAAGGTGATGTCAGAGTTTCACCACCAGTGTTTGGTGTTTTTAGCCTTCTTCCCCAAACCCAAACTGGAGAACCCAGGGAAGTGGTACTGCATTCTCTGTACGTTAGAACAGATTCTACCAACCTACTAACGGATCCTCCTTTATGCGGATGACGCTGTCATCTTTACTAGCTACCCTGACCCCAAGCTACTGGAACACCACCTACAGCATAGCGTTGAGAAAGAGGAGGAATGGTTCAATAAGCACAAATTGGTCCTGAACTGCAAAAAAACAAAAATCATGATGTTCGGCAGCCCTCGCAGTAAGCACAAATCCCACGCCCTAACCATGAGAAGCTGTTTGGGAGTTCCACTTGAATAAATCGAACACTTCATATATTTGGGGGTAACCTTGGACAGCTCCCTAACTTACGCCCAGCACACTGATAATGTTGCTAGGGCTGTCAATATCAGGATTGGATTACTCCACCGACACAAGTACTGCCTGACACCTGAAGCCCCAGACTTGCAGTACAACATTCTGTCATATCTGTTGTCGACTACAGCCTGGTAATCTATGTAGCAGCCTCTACATAGGATATCCGTGGCACTAAATAAGGCATGCAGACTTCTCACTGGTGTAGCACACCTCACCTACACATGTGATCTGTACGCTCAAACAAGTTGGCTTCAGCTTAGTGGAAGGATACAATATCAAACCTGTCTGCTAGCTAAAAAAGCACTTCTCGATCTCTTGCCCCCGGTACTGAAAACCTTCTAAGCCTACATTGCTGTTCTCGGCATACTCGAAGCTAGGCCAACCAACTTCTCCATGTTCCAAGATACCGGACAACACAAGGACAACGTTCATTTGCCTACATAGCACCTCTTTGGTTTAATGCACTTCACAGAGATATTTCGACCTTTCCAAAATTAGGTCCATTCAAACATATGCTGTGTCAACATCTCATGGCTAACCGTTCATGTGACTGCTACACCTAAGATACCACCACCTACGGGTGTGACCTGTTTGTGCTCTCACTTCCTCACCATAGTAGAACGACCTTTCATATCCCTTGCCCAACCCTCTATCCCCCGCCAATCCCCATCCCCTCTTTCCTCTGCACCTGCTTCCCCCCAGCACCCCTTGTCAACCCATACTGCCAGTATCCCGCTGACACTACCTCTATCTGTACAGGTTTGACAAGGCCTTTTAGCTGCCTCCTCCATTTTCTGGGTTCTCTTGATTACCTTCCTGTCTCTGCTACACTTTATTCACCTTCCAATCTATAGTTTTACCTTTAGATACAAAGTATGTTATTATTGCTCGACTGTTTTCATTAGAAACTCTGTATTTTTGGCTCCTTTGTATGTTTGTCACCCTTCCCCACTGACGTGGAACCTCTGTAAAAGAGCTGCTATGTGCTCAGAGGCATTGTAATCCAATATTGAATAAATAAAAAATAAAAATAAATAAATAAGAATTCTCAGCTTCTACCTCGTCCATTACTACAGACAAACCTCTCAACTATCTGACTCTTTTCTTCTCCAGTCAGTTGATAGTTGCATACACCACTGCTACACATTAGCAGGGTAGTAGTTGGAGGGCTCTGTCAGAGCTCATTCTACTTGAACAATTGTTGTCTTGGTGGCTTTGTAGTATTCGGTCTTTGTTTCAAAAATATGCAGGGCTGCTACCTGAAGTAGTGCTCACATCTTTATGGAATACTGTTCCCTGGATATCCACTTCAGAAAGCATGCACGTTTTGGATTGGCTGTATTATGAGGCCTACTTCCTTCATTAGTCCTATGTCGCCAACCTCCCCTATACAGGAGATTTTCCTAAAACTTGGTAGTCGAGACCAAAGAGTGGAACTCTTTGGTGAAGACTGATTCTTGAAAGATAGGAAAGCTACTTACCGTAACTCTGCAGTAAATCTCTTTTTAAGACTATCTTCTCCATATAGCAGCACTCACCCATCCTCCATCCCCCAGACTCTCTTCAGTCTCATTTCTATCCCCCTGCCCACACTGTTTCTGGAAGGTTCTGACTGTTTCTAAGTGGGTGGGTCTCTACCTTCAACAGCAGTTAAGTACAAGGTTTCATATTGCAGGGGCTTTGCTTTTAAATTCTGTGTGTTTCTTCTGTCTCCTCAGCCTGCGGCACAACAGTGTCCGAGACAGAGCAGGAGATCTAACCTAATACTTTGTATTTGGGAGCTGATTGTGGTCAAGGGAACAGTACAAGAAGAAGGATTTCAGGGTTGCTTGTTTCTGGCTAGGGAGCATGTTAGTCCCAATCCTCCACCCCTCAACCCACTCTCCACTTCTCTAGGGCCTTCCTTATAGGTGTTGGCACTAGAGAGTGGGCGGGTCATCCGTCTCACAACAGATACACTACCATCAGAACAAAATAAATAAAAAATAAAATAAACATGTACTACTTAAGTAGAGAATTAAAAGAGCATACTACAGGAGTATGTAGGATGGCACAAGGAGTGGTGCAGTGCAGTGGGGGTGGAGCAGCGGTGTTCAGAAGAACATTCTGGGAACTGTGGTGCTGCCCCATTTGTGGGCATCTCTCTAGGTTGAGGGAGGAGGTGGCCAGGCTCCGTGCACAGCTGGTAGGAGTACTGGAAACCTTTGCCCCAACCCAAGGATCACCATACCACCAGCCACTGCCACGGAGGTTGCCAAGACAGAGGCCTGGATGGACTACGGTGGGTTTGGGGAGGTTGAGGAAGGGGAAGCTGAAGCACATCCCCTCCCCCAACCCGGTCCAACTAGAGAACAAACACGATGTTCTCAAGGACAGGGAGAGCCCTGCAAGGGGACCCAAGGTTGAGACCAGGAAGGATGACCAGGCACTAGGTTGGGGGCTCCAGGGTTGGGGCCAGAGAAACCCGGGGGGGAGGAGAAAGCTTCTTCTGGTGGGGGACTTGATAGTTCGGGGTATGGAGCTGGGGTCGGACATCAAGATGGGGAGTGAGATAAAGTGTCTCCGAGGATACACAGCTCAGAGGGTGGGGGAGCGGATCCATAGGATCGCTAAGGCTGTGGCTGGGGAGGCCTGGACATTGTTGTCCATCTGCAGACAAACGACCTAGCCAAAGACAAGGCTAACTTGAAAAAGGTTCAGGAGGATTTTAGGGATTTGGGTAGGCACTTGGGGGGGGGGGGGTAGCTAACTCTGTTTACATTCTCAGAGGTGCTACCAGTCAGAGGAAGTAGCGTGGAAAGAATCCAATACATTAATAGCTTCAACAAGTGGTTGAAGGACTGGTGCAGGGAAAGCGGTACCACCTGGGATGGTGCACATCTATACAAGAGAGATGGTCTGCATCCTTTTAAGAAGGGAACGTCTGTCCTCAGTGAGACGTTTACATGCTCCCTGAGCAATCATTTAAACTGGCCACTTGAGGGGGTGGGGACTGTCAGGAGCGGAGAGATGGAGACAGACCTCCCCCATAGATTAGGGCACATGACAAGCAGAATCAGGACATTGTGCCATGGGCAGATTCATCAGCACCACAGAACAGAAAAGGCTGCACACAGGGACAGATGATATCATCATTGATAAAGTGAGTAAAAGGGAAGCACCACACAGAACATGCCAGGAATAGTAGGATGAAACGGGATAAACACAAGGATGGGCCAACAGGATGCCACTTTTCATGGAAAGTCATGCAGATGAGTGCCTGCAGTTTGGGGATCAAGGTCTCAGACTTGATGGCTTGTAATGACGAAGGGTGATCTAGACTTAGCGGCCATAACCGAAACATGGTACACCAGGAACCACAGTTGGGGCATAAGTGTACCTGGTTATGCCCTGTTCAGAAAAGACAGGGAAGGTAAAAGGGGAGAGGGGGTTGACCTCTACATCAAAGAAAGCATCAAGGCAAATGAAATTCAGAACAGGCATGAGGAAACAGAGGAAGTTTGAGTTACCCTTGAGCCAGGCAATGGAACAGCCATTCACACAGGGGTCATTTACAGGCCCCCAGCTCAGGCAGAAGAAATTGACAAACTGCTGCTGGAAAACATGCATGATATGGCAGCAAAGGGGGAGGTACTGCTGATGGGAGACTTTAACATGCCGGAAATAGATTGGTCCATCCCAGCTGGGGCCTCAGCCAGGGCACGGGACTTTGTTGACTCCATTGAGGGGTCTGGCCTTATGCGACTGGTGCAGGAACCTGCCAGAGACTGGGCAATCCTGGATCTGGTACTGACTAATGGGGACAGGATAACAGGGCTTGAGGTGGAAGGTCAGATAGGGTCCAGCGACCACCATATGGTATGGTTCAAGGTGGATGCAGTGATTCAGTTAACCCATATGAAGGCAAGAGTCTGAGACTTTGGAAGTGCTGACTGTACCAGGATGAAACTTCAGCTTAGAGAAACTCTGGGGGGAAAAAAGGAGATTGGGGGGGGGGGATGTTGAAGAGAAATGGGCACACATCATGGAGGCCATAGCAGAGATCACAAAACAGTGTGTTAGGTTAATAGACAAGGGGAAAAAGGAGAAGAAAACCACTTTGGTTCTCAAGGGGGGTGGCTGAAAAGGTAAGGGCCAAGAGGCTAGCCTTCAGGAAGTATAAGGAGATACAAAGAGACGAGGACAGGGAAATGTACCAGAAGTGTTTGGGAGAGGCAGGAAAAACAATGAGAGGCGCTAAAGAGAGATCAGACATTCTTCAGGTACATCAGCGACAAAAGGAAGGCAAAGAGGGGGGAGTAGCTAAGCTTCGAGGAGCCAAGGGACAGATAGTGGAGGGAGACTGGGAGAAAGCAGCGATTCTGGATGAATATTTCTGTTCAGTCTTCACTGCGGATGCGCATAGGCAGGGCCCACAGCTAGAATTTAAAGAAACTGAGGAAAAGGATGTAAACACCAGTCTGTTCACATAGGAAAAGGTCCTGGAAGAGTTTGCAAAGCTGAAGGTGGACAAAGCCATGGGTTCAGGTGGCATACATCCTAAGGTCTTAAGGGAACTGAAAACTGAACTGGCAGCCCCTCTGGCAGTCCTGTTCAGTGAGTCCCTAGACACTGGAGTGGTCCCAGAGGACTGAAGAAGAGCAAATGTTGTCCCTCTTCACAAGAGTGGGAGTAAAGAAAATGCAGGGAACTACAGACCAGTCAGTCTAACCTCTGTAGTAGGAAAGATAATGGAGACATTCCTCAAGGAAAGAATAGTGGAGTACCTAGAAGTCATGGGGATGATCTATCCCATGCAACATGGGTTCACCGCAGGACGGTCCTGTCAAACTAATCTGATAGATTTCTTTGACTGGATGACAAAGGCAGTAGACCAAGGTGGGGCTGTAGACATTGCCTACATAGATTTCAGCAAAGCCTTTGATACTGTCCCTACTAGGGAGACTGGTCAACTAGGAACAAGCCAGGAAACCTGGGGGATGGGACACAAGGTGGTAAACTGGATTGAAAATTGGTTAATGGATCGAAAACGGACAGTAGTGGTAAATGGAACCCAATCAGAGGAAAGGGAAGTGATCAGTGGGGTACCTCAAGGGTCAGTTCTGGGGCCAGTCCTCTTCAATGTTTGTATCAGTGACATTGCAGATGGGTTGGAGGGAGAGGTTTGCCTATTTGCGGATGACAAGATTTGCAACAAGATGGATACCCCGGAGAGGGTGGAAAGGATGAGAAAGGATCTGGAACAGTTGGAGAGATGGTCGGATGTGTGTCAACTAAGGTTTAATGCAAGGAAATGCAAAAATCATACATGTGGGGAGCAGGAACCCTGGAGCAAGCTACAGGTTGGGGGAGAGCTGTTGGCAGTTACTAAGGAAGAGAGGGACTTGAGGGTCATAATCACAGATGACCTGAAGGCCACAAGGCAGATGGCCAAGGCAGTAGGGAAGGCCACTAGGATGTTGGGGTGCATTGGAAGGGGAATCACAAACTGAAGGAGGGAGGTGATAGTTCCACTGTGCAGGACCCTGGTGAGGCCTCACATTTAGTACTCTATCCAGTTCTGGAGGTCACACCTTTGTAAGGACATAGACAAAACAGAGACGGTGCAGAGAGGAGGATGACCAAAATGGTGAAGTGTCTGTATCACAAGCCTTACGAGGAAAGAGTCAGAGATCTCAATTTGTACTTGCTGGAGCAAAGGAGGGAGAGAGGTGGCATGATAGAATTGTTCAAATACCTCAAGGGCGTGAACAAGGTGGAAGGGGACAGCATATTCCATTTTAAAAGTAGTGCCAGAACAAGAGGGCATGATATGAGAATGATGGGTGGCCGCACAAGGGGTAATGTCAGGAAGTTCTTTTGTACATAGAGGGTGGTGGATGCATGGAGTAGCCTACCCCAGGAAGTGGGTGGTGGATGCATGGAATAGCCTGCCCCAGGAAGTGGTGTCTGCCCATATGGTGGCTTCCTTCAAACATACATGGGACAGGAATAAAGCAATATTAGAGATGGGACACAAAAGCTAAAGCCAGTGACTAGATATGGCCACTGGCCACTTCGTCGGGTAGAATAAATGGGCAGACTGGATGGGCCTGGCTGCCCTTATCTGTCGACCGTATCTATTAGGTATGGGCTGTGAAGACTTTTGTTGTTGCTCTTTCTTACAGAGACCAATGGACTGTCTTATGACCCTAGTTCTTATTTGTCAGTAGTTGTGAGACAGATGATTAACTTCCTTCTCAGTAAAAGGGTACTGAGGCAATTGTGGCTAGTGCTGCTATATGCTGCGTGTGTATGGAAGACGTCGTGCATCGGTGTAAGGCACCAGCACAGCCGGCCCCAAAAGTTTTGGTTCTCACTCCCTCTGGCTGTACAACCAGTGTTACTCTGTGGAGAAGATATTCTTGAAGATCTAGAGTTACAGTAACTAGGAAAGAGAAAGGGGGAAGTTGTTTAGCCAGGAAAGGCACACAAGCTGGAGCTTGTTTCCACTAGGTGCAACCTGGGAGCACAAGGAAGTTACGTGACTCGGCTCAATATTGTTTGCCATCTATATCAACAGCCTGGACGTAGTCATCAAGGAAGCCAGTATTCACTTGTTTGCTGACGATACGGTGCTGCACTTAAGCCATGAATCTCCTGAAGCTGCCTGCGTTGACCTACAAACTGACTTTAATACTCTGCAGCACCAGCTCCTTGGCAAAAAGCTTCTACTAAATGCAAAAAAAACCAAGGCCATGCTCTTCTCACCATCAGGCACAGGGGGCTTACTCTGCTGTTACTGGTCCATTACCTTCCATCTCCACTTTATTAGGTGAAAATCTTGAATTTGTGCCTAAATTCAAATATCTGGGTATCTGGCTAGACAATAAACTCTCTTTTGTGGAACATACAGAAGAACTGCTGAAAAAGCTGAGGCAGAGACTTGGTCTTTTTTTCAGAATTAAATGCCTCTTGACCACAGACGCAAAAAGACAGCTTGTCCAATCTACGTTCCTCTCATTAATTGACTACGCTGACTTCATTTATGGCCAATGCCCTGCCTCACATCTTGCAAAACTGGACATATTGTATCATAGAGCAGTGAGATTTATAACTGGCGTCCCATTCTCCACACATCACTGCTCTTTATATGCAACAGTAGGGTGGCCTTTCCTTCAATATAGGCAGTGTAGAAATGCAGCCCTATGGACGCTCCGAGCCCTTACCAACAAACTCCCACAATACGTTGCTGACTGTCTCCCCCTTAGTCCGATCGGGAACTATGCCTTGAGAAGTCTCTTACAGGTTTCCCTGAAAGTCCCAAGGGTCGACACTTGCTTTGGAAGGGCCACCATAAGCTATGTCTTGCCCACGCTCTGGAATAGGATACAAAAATCGTTGAGACTTGGCTCCCCTGTCAGTCTTGCTTTGTTTAAGACCCTCTATGACAAAACGTTTGCTGAAATCTGTAATTGCTTCTATTGCTTCTAGCAGCCTGACTGTTGCTTTTCTTCTCATCCATTCTAGTCCCTGCTGCTCATCTAAGTCCTTCTCTGCCACTATTAACCCCCTCCCTTGCCCCACTTGCACTTAGCATCCTCTGCACCCCTCTTATACACCACCCTCCTCCTGTCACATAATCCTAAGCCCTGGACACCGTCATGCGCACCTCCATAGCTTAGAGACATCCATACAGGCCATTAACATGTTCCTGATGGACAAGAATATAAATTTTTCTCTCCTATGGTTTATATATGACAACCATAGACATCCTGCCCCTGTGGGTATTGTATATATCATGTTACTGTTGTGTTATGTATACCTTACTTGTACATGTGCCTTTGGAATGTATATATACAGCTCCTATCATTATTATAAACATCTTCTTCCTTTTGTATTATGTACATTTATCTGTACCTGTACATTTGTCCCTGCCAACAGCAGGTCCACCTTGTAAATGAGCTTGCTCAATGGTGATCGCCTGGATAAATAAAGATTTTGATTGATTGATTGATTGACGTGACTTGCTCAGGGTCACACAGTATACAAGTGGGGGCTGATGGGATTCAAACCCAGGTCTCCAGGTTTGCTGCTCAGTGCCCTTAACATAGAAACATAGAATTTGATGGCAGTAAGGACTGCTTGGCCCACCCAGTCTGCCCATTTCCCTACCTGATGGATAAGCTGCAGATTCTAGTTAATCAACAGTTTACTTCCTCCTACCCCCCACTAGAATTGACTTATGCCTGTCCCATGCATTCTTGAATTTTCCCACTGTTCCTGACTCCACAGCCTCCTCAGGAAGGTTGTTCCATGCATCCACAACCCTCTCTGTGAAAAAATACTTTCTAACATTACTTCTGAGCCGTTCCCCAATCTTCAAATTGTGCCCCCTTGTTCTTGCACATCTCTTCTTCTGAAAGATACTACCCTCTTGTACTTTAATTCCCTTGAGATACTTGAAAGTTTCTGTCATGTCCCCCCTCTCCCTCCTTTCCTCAAGGGTATACATATTAAGCTGCTTTAGTCTCTCCTCGTATGTCTTCTGGTGCAGACCTTGCACCATTTTGGTTGCCCTCCTCTGAACAGCCTCCACTCTCTCATTTGCTAGTGCATTCCTTAGGCACTCACCCATTTTGGCAAAGGCAGCCCTCCTGAAGTCCAGTACCTTTGCCTTTGTATGGTTTGTCTCTACTGCAGTGTTTTTGTGAACCATACTGTTCGATGGTCACTAGTTCCCAGATGGCTACCCACTTCTAAATCTGTGATCCTCTCGCCATCTCCATTTGAGAGTACCAGGTATAAGATTGTTCCCTCTCGAGTGGGTTCTAGTACTAGTTGTCTAAGACATGCCCCCTGTAGGGCATCTAGAATGACCCCACTCTTAGAAGTGGCTGTTGCAAATGCACTCCAGTTAACATCTGGCATATTGAGATCTTCTATCAGCAATATCTCCCATTTTTCTGCCATTCTAATGATACTTTCCATCATTTCCCTGTCCATTTCCTCCCCCTGAGATGGGGGTCTGTTTACAACACCTGTGCGGATTGTGGTGCCATTGCCTGTCTCCAAATTGGCCCACAGTGCTTCCTCTCCTCCCTGTTTACCCTTTTGTTCTGTTGCTTTGATTTCTTCCCTTATGTAGAGATCTCCTCCTCCTCTTTTACCCTAGCTGTCCCTCTTGTAGATAGTGTATCCCGGTATGTTTACATCCCAGTCATGGTTCTGTGTGTACTATGTTTCTGTGACAGCCACGATATCCAGATGTTCCTCCTCCATCAAGGCCACTAATTCAGGAAGCTTGTTGCCCAGACTATGGGCATTGGTACTGATTGCTCTCCATTTTTTGATAGCTTGATCTCTTGTAGCACCATCCCTATCCTCATTGACTTTGCTTTCTCCATTTACCCCTGTTCTGCTCCCTACTGACCTTTCTACCTTGGTCTTTACCTCATTTAGTACCATGTTTTACAGGGGGAGGCTGGGAATTCCCTGCTGCTTATCAGTGCCTCCTCCCTTGACTAGTTTAAAAGCTTGCCAAAAGCATTTAAACCGGTCACCCAGAAGACTTGTTCTCTTCCTGGAGAGATGCAGACCATCCTGCCAGTATGGGCTGGTATCCCTGCAGATGGAACCCCAGTCACCAATAAAGCCAAACCCCTGTGCTCTGCACCATTTTTTCAACTATTCACTGTCTTTTTAACAACCCTATAGACAATATATATCTATAGCATTTAAAAATCATGTCATCAAGCATTGCACCTAGCTGTGACTGAGGATACTGTAACAGTATTATCAGGATATATTTACAATAGTCATAATGGAAACTGATGCTGAACAAAACTGTAAAGCAGCTGATTCTGCAGAACAAAACAACAACAAAAAGAAAGGTCTGTAACTGCTGGAAAGAGACAGGATGCTTCCAGGCAAAAGAGAAATACAGAGCAGCCCTGATGTACTCCAGAAATAGAACTAGTGAAGCCAAAGAGAGCCTGAAAATCAGGACAGTAGTAGGACCTGCAGATAACACTAAAGCCTTCTTTCAGTACAGAAATGGAACAAGGATGATCTTCCTGGACATAAGTCTCCACCACTCATTCACACTATTGGGATCTGCGCCGGAGGCACTAGGACCCATCGGGAGCAAACTTTTTGCTGGGGAGTCGACGCCAGAGATGGCGCCGCGAGGAACGGCATCGCGAACCCCCAGCTCCGGCATGGCAATGACTGTCTGGCGTCGACTCCAACCGCCTCAGTTCCTTTTTTCCCGCCGTCGAGTGCGCTTCAGTGACGACGTCGCTCACCTGTCGGGAGTCAAACTTCAAACTAGCAGCATAGTTTTCAGTTTTTATTATTTTATAGTATGATCTTGATACAGTATCGCTTAAGTTATTCTTATTTTCAAATAAAAACGATAAAGAAGTCTCAGCCTACACTGACGGAGTCGACCATGAGCAGGTCAGGTGACGGTAGGGAGACTTCGTATGAAAGCTGTTCAGTCAGTCGGGCTGGGTCCGGTCCGCCGCCTTCTCCGGAAGGGGGGTCTGACAACGGTCAGTCCAATGCCCGGGGGGATGGGCGGTCCCCGTGGAAGCATAAAGCCAAACGGTCGCATTCTCGCACCGTTCGGCCTCGAGCTCTTCTTGACCGCAGGTCTAAAAGAAGGCATCACTAACGAGGTACGCCCTCTGATCGTCTCTGGCGTGAGACGCTCCGGTTATCGGGGCTAGTTGCTGGTCTCCTCCTTCGGAGTCGCTGGCAGCGGCTTCTGGTAGCCGACATCTTCGACATCGGAGTCCTACCCCGCCCGCAGGTAGGTCTTCAGATGAGCAGTTTCATCAGTGGGCCGCTCTTATGGAGCAGTGGGCTCGGAGGTTGGTTCGGCTACCTGGCTCGGTCGTTCGTGGGCCTTTGGGCTCTCTGGGCGACCAGGTAGGGCGGTTGGACTTTCCTGGTCGCGCGGCACCTTCTTTGGTGCCGTCAACTCCGCTTAGGTGTCCCCCACATGGCTTCGGCGCGAGGGCTACACCGATGCCCTTATCTCCTGCTCTTTTCCTTCAAAACCTGTTTTCGATCTCTAGGAAGCGCCTTGGCGCCAATGTGGCCTCGTGGCGCGTCCTCGGCGTCGGCCTGTGTTGTTGCGCAGCTTGTGCGGTGTCACCTACGGTGTTGCGCAGTTCTCGCATCGCTTGGCGCTGCCCCCTCAGCGCCTGTGGCTTCTCTGAGCTGTTTGCGGCACCGCTGTGGTTCCTCCGTCGTTCTCGGATCTGTCGCCTCCTCAGCACCGGGGTTCTGCGGGACTTTCCTTTTGTCTCTTTTCCTCCTTCCTCTTCTGGCTTTCATCCTTTCCTGTCCATACAGTCCCTCCTGGACTGTCAGGAGATGACGTTGAGCCTGACCCAGACCTTCGGCTGGGTGATGAGGTGGACGAAGCAGGATCTTTTACTGCTGCAGAGCCTGTGGTCGAGGACCTGTCATTTAAGTCTCTGCTGAAGAATATGATTTCCACACTTTCTCTCCAGACTACAGACATCGATCCTGGGAAATTGCTAAGACTCCAATACCTTCACGCCTCGGAGATCCCTGCGGATTTGACTCCTCCGATTCAGCCTTCCTTCGAGATGCTGTCTCAAATGCTATGGAATAATCCTGCTCTTTATTCATCAGTGGCTAAATCCATTGATAGAAAATATTCAGCCCCCAAGGATCGTCCCATTTTGGCATCCCAAGCCTTTGCGGATCCTATTGTAGTCCTGGCAGAGAATGATAAGGTCGTCCTTCCTCAAACCACTACAGCTCGACCTATTAACAAGGAATGTCATAAGATAGACACCTTAGGTAAGAGAGTCTTTGCTGCTTCTACCCTAAGTATGCGTATTGTCAGTTACCAGGGCTATTTTTCTCAGTACAAGTATATCCTGTGGCACTCTCTCAAGCAAATGGTTGAAGCTCTTCCGGAGTCGGATTCAAAACCAGAGCTTCTCCAAACCATTACCAGGGGTATTGAATCTAACAACCAACAGGTTAAAGCAGCCATGGACGCTTTCGACTCCGCTTCCCGTTCAGCAGCTGCTGGTATTTGCACCCGCCGCCATTCCTGGCTGCGCACTTCAGGCTTCACCAATGATGCGCAACAGCAAGTAATGGCATTGCCCTTTGATGGTGCATATCTTTTTGGTCCTCAGGTCGAGCAAGCTCTAGAAGCTACACAAAAGACTAGATCAGCCATTAAATTGGCTAGACCCCCTCCTGCCCCCTCTCGAGGGCATGCCAGTAAACGTCAGTTTCATAACCGTCAGTCCTTTCGAGGCAGAGGAAGTTTCCATAAGAACCAACCTGCCCAACCTCAAAAGAAGGCGCAGCAGAAAGCGCAAGGGCCCAAAGCGCCAGTGCTACCTTATGAATTGCTGGCCCAAGTCCCACCTCAACTGCCCGAGGTGGACTTTTCCTCTCCGGTGGGAGGTCGGCTGATGCACTTCTACAGCCAGTGGAAGTCCATAACCTCAGACAAATGGGTCCTTCGGATAATCCATGAGGGTACTCACTCAATTTGTGGAAACCCCTCGGATTGTCCTCCAAACGACAGCCCAGGCTGTCTGCCCTTCAGTCAGACCTTCTCACCCCGAGATTCAGGGCCTTCTAAACCACAGGGCAGTAGAACTTGTGCCGCTGCATCAATGAAACACGGGTTCTACTCATTACTTTCTGGTTCCAAAGAAGTCTGGGAAAGCGCCCATTCTAGATCTCAGAGCTAAACAATTTCTCCCCAAGGAGAAATTCAAAATGATTCTCTAGGAACCCTGTTGCCCTTGCTTCATCAGCACGACTGGTTAGCTTCCCTAGACATGCAGGATGCTTACCAGCACATTCCCATTCACCGAGGCATCACAAATTCCTGAGGTTTGTGGCTCTGGGACAACATTATCAGTTCAGAGTCCTGCCTTTTGGGCTATCCTCGGCGCCATGAGTTTTACAAAGTGTTTGCAGTTCTATGGCGCACCTCAGAAACTCGAATACAGATGTTCCCTTATCTGGACGATTGGCTTCTTGGCAAGTCCTTCCAGGCAAGGGACTCTGGATGCCGTAGAGACGGCCTCTCACCTCCTTATGTCCATGGGAGTCCTGCTGAACCTCAAGAAATCACAGCTGCAGCCCTCCCAGAGGCTCCTTTTCATAGGGACCCTTCTGGATACATCCTGTGTGAAGGCTTTTCTCCCAGAGGACAGAAGGAACGATATCCTTCAGATGGCCTGTTACATCGGAGAGAACAGGTCAGTTACAGTGCTCTCGATGCAACGGATGCTGGGCCTCATGGCATCCTTAGTGTTCACTGTACCTCTGGCCCGTCTGCACATGAGAACCACCCAGTGGATGCTCAGTACTCAGTGGTCTCCAACCACTCACCCGCAGTCCTATCTCATCAAGGTGACAGAACCCCTACGGAGGTCTCTCACCTGGTGGTCTCAAGAGGACAATCTCCTGCAGGGATACCCCTTTGCCCCTCTGGACCATTAGATCTCCATTACCACAGATGCCTCACTAATGGGGTGGGGAGCTCACTGTCAGGCTCTCCACACTCAGGGTGTGTGGACTCAACTCGAGTCCCAGCTTCACATAAATGTCCTAGAAATGAGAGTCCTCCAAACGGACAAAAAAGCAGTGATGTATTACATCAACAAGCAGGGCGGTGCTCATTCTTACCCTTTATGCAGAGAAGCGATGAGGGTCTGGGAATGGTGCTTGGAGCACAAGGCTCTAATTCAAGCAATCGACCTGCCAGGTGTACAGAATGACTTGGCAGACCGTCTCAGCAGAACAGAGACAGATTCTCACGAGTGGTCTCTCGACTCAACCATAGTTCAGTCACTATTCGAAGAGTGGGGAACTCCGGACCTGGACCTTTTAGCGTCCCCACTCAATGCAAAACTGCCCTCTCCTGCTCCAGAAATCCAGGGCCTGGCATTTTGTCAGGATGCGTTCAGGCTGCAGTGGGCAAAGCGCTTCTTTATGCCTTTCCGCCTCTTCCTCTAATTCAGAGGTACTCCTCAAGTTCGAGTCTCAGGGAGACAAGATGATTCTCATTGCCTTTTGGCCTCGACAACTGTGGTTTCCACTTCTCAACAGTATGTTGGCAGTTCCTCGAAACCACTTCCCTGCAGATGAACCTTTTAACTCAGGGACCGGTGGTCCATCCCAATCTGACATCTCTTCACCTTCACGCTTGGCTCCTGAAGAGGTAGAAGTAAATCGGTTCACTGTCTCTCGAAGAGTTTCTAATGGCCTTCTGGCTGAGCGGAAGCCGGCCACTCGGAAAACTTACACGGCTAAGTGGAAGCGTTTTTCCCTCTGGTGTGCAAAGTTCTCTTTGAATACCTTTTCCTGCCCTCCAGATAAAGTCTTAGAGTACCTTTTGGACCTCTCATATTCAGGTCTCCAGTACTCTACAGTTAAGGTTCACCTTAGTGCCATCTCAGAGTATCATGAGCCGGTTTTTTCTCTTTCACTGGCTCAGTTACCTATGGTTAAGAGATTTCTCAAGGGCATTCTGCACACCAGACCCCCTACAAGACGTCTTGTTGCAGCCTGGGACATTAATCTTGTGCTAGACATGCTCACTCGGAAACCTTTTGAGCCTCTAGCTACCTGTGAGCTAAAGTTTCTCACCTGGAAGACTGCCTTCCTAGTGGCCATTACCTCAGCCCGTAGGGTCTCTGAGATACATTCCCTGGTCACAGACCCTCCGTATACTGTGTTCCATAAGGACAAAGTAGTCCTTCATACTCATCCTAAATTTCTTCCTAAGGTTGTGTCAGAATTTCATCTTAACCAACCTTTGGTCCTTCCCTCTTATTTTGCGGACTTCCAAAATGAAGGTGAACGCTCTCTTCATTCTCTGGATGTTAAGAGGGCCTTGCGTTTCTACTTAGATAGAACCAAGGATTTTCGTAAAGCCCAGCAACTGTTCGTTTCCTTCAGTGAGGCCCGCTGGGTCAACCTGTAGCTATTAGATGTATCTCAGCATGGCTAGTGGCGTGCCTTCATCACTGCTATTCCATGGCGCAGGTTAAATTGGAGGGTTGAGTTTACGCTCACTCTACCAGAGTGGTAGCAGCATCCCTAGCGGAAATCCATAACGTGCCCATTGCAGACATCTGCAATGCAGCCACCTGGAGCTCAGTGCATATTTTCATTAAGCATTATGCACTCGATGTTCATGCCAGACGACATTCTTCCTTTGGCAGAGCCATCGTTAATGGACTTCTGTCTTAACAAACGTGAGCTCTTGGGTTTTTCCTGCCGCCCTCTCGGGGGATTATTAGCTCGGTACTCTCCCAATAGTGTGAATGAGTGGTGGAGACTTATGTCCAGGAAGATATGAAAATTACGTACCTACCGTAATTCTTGATCTTCTTGGATGAGTCTCTACCACTCATTCACACGCCCACCCTCCATCCCCCGAGCTCACCTCTCTTGTTGGTCTTCACTCCCTCAAATCTTTAGGCCTTGAAGACTTCTTTATTGAGCCTTCTTACAGGTGGCCCAGACTATCTTATGTCCGGTTTTTAGATTAGGCTATCCTTCTAGGTTAGTTCGCTGCACCTCCTTGGTAAAAGGTACTGAGGCGGTTGGAGAGTCGGCGAGATAGTCATACCAGCGAGCTGAAGTTGCCTTGACGCCATCTATTGGCGTCGACTCCCCAGCCAAAAGTTTGCTCCTGATGGGTCCTAGTGCCTTCGGCGCAGATCCCAATAGTGTGAATGAGTGGTGGAGACTCGTCCGAGAAGATCGAGAATTACGGTAGGTACGTAATTTTCATGTATGGGAGGAGATTGGGCCCTTGAAAACATGGGAAGGAGAAAGGAGAATGTGCATGAGCCATAGGCAAGGCCACTGTTTTTCGTTTTTTACCGGAAAATCCGGTAAAATTCCAGAATTAGTGCTGCCTGAAGACCAGTAAAAACCAAAATTTCATGGAATCTGGCATTTTATATCAGATCAGTATATTTACAAAACTTGTGTTTTTCTTTTAATTCCTTCCTGTACTATTTTCAATTTGCTCTATTTAATGCTCTGTATATTAAGCCTTCTTTAATTCTGATTACTTATGCACATACTAAAAGAATGATAGCAGAATCCCGGTAAAATCCGGAAAGTAGAGTAACAATCACCGGTGTAATTCTGGAATCTGAAGTCTTGAAAACGGAATTTCATTATTTTAATCACCGTAAATCAGTGGCCTTGGCCATAGGTGATGACTGAGATGTTGAATGAATACTTTGCTTTGGTGTTACCAGAAAAGGAGCGGGTGCTTTGGTACATAGATACATAGACACTGTCGGCAGATAAGGGCCTGTGCCCCACCCAATCTGCCCATTTGAGCTTGTATGTTCACTTTATGTTTTTCTAGAGTCTGTTGCCCCTTACCCCTGACCTCCAGAATTCTCTTATATCTGTCCCATGCATTCTTAAATCCTGGGATTGTTTCAGCCCCCACCACTTCCTCTGGCATGGTGTTCCACTTGACCACCACCTTTTCTGTGAAGAAATTCTTCCTCACGTTTCCTCTGAATCGCCATCCCTCCAACTTCATCCCATGCCCGGTAGTCCTGGAACATCTTTTTTGCTGGAAAGTAGTGTATTCCTGCACCCTGTTCCTCCCTGTAAGGTGCTTGTATGTCTCTATCATATCCCCTCTCTCCCTCCTCTCCTCCAGGGAGTACATGTTCAAGTCCTTCAGCCTCCTCATAGGACTTGTGATGCAGTCCCTGTACCATCTTTGTTGCCCTCCTCCGAACCTTCTCTACCCTGTCTATGTCCTTATGTAGGTAAGGTCTCCAGAGCTGTACACTGTACTCCAGGTTGGACCTCACTAGTGTCTTGTATAGTGGAATTATGACCTCCCTTTTCCTGCTGGTGATGCTCCTGCCTGTGCATCCCAGCATCCTATTTGCTTTACTTCCAGCCTTGTCGCACTGTTTCCACGTTGAGATCATCAAAGATAACCCCAAAGTCCCTTTCCTGCTTGGTGCATGCTATATCCTGACCCCCCCAACTGATATGTTGTTACAGGAGTTTTGTGCCCCATATGCATTATCTTGCACTTCTTTGCATTGAATTTCAACTGCCAAACCCTTGACCATTCTTCAAGCTTGTGCAGGTCCCTCCTCATTCTGTCTATACCCTCTGGCATGTCCACTCTGTTACAGAGCTCCGTGTCCTCAGCAAACAGGGAAATGAAGACGTTAAATAGGACCGGTCCCAGCATTGATCCTTGTGGTACCCCACTAGTCACTCTTCCCTCTGTGATGTGACAGCCATTTACCATCACCCTCTGTGTCCTGTTGCCCAGCCAGTTACCTACCCACTGCATTACTGTCCTGCCCACTCCCATATTCCCTAGTTTGTTTAATAACCTTCTGTGTGGCACAGTGTCAGAGGCCTTGCTGAAGTCCAGATAGGCCACATCCACTGCCCTCCCTGATCCACCTCCTGTGTCACCCAGTCAAAAAATTCAATGAGGTTGGTCTAGCATGACCTCCCCCCAGTAAAACCATGCTGCCTTGGGTCCTGTAGGCAACCAGATGTTCCAGCAATCTCTCATTCAGTAGTGCTTCCATTATCTTCCCCACTACTGAGGTCAGGCTGACTGGTCTGTAGTTCCCCGCCTCCTTTTTGTTCCCGCTTTTGTATAAGGGGACTACATCTGCTGTCCTCCAGTCTTTGGTACCTCCCCTGTTTACAGTGATCATCTGAACAGGATTGCCAGAGGTTCAGCCACCAGCTGGTGGGTGGAAGGGGCTGGAGAGCAGGCGGAGGTACTAAATGAGTACTTTGCCTCAGTGTTCACTAGGGAAGAGGCTGGAAAACTTCCAAAAAAGGGGTTGAAGGACACAGAAGGTGCAGCAGACCTGACTATTGGGGTACCTGCCGAAGAACAAGCCGCTGGGGGAGGTAGGCCAGGGGTGAGATATCAGGCTTGTTCTGCTGAATGGGGGGGGGGGGACAGATGCTGATATTCCTATCAGTCTGGTGTGGGAAGCCCTCCAGTCCCTAAAAAAAAGGATGAATCTCCAGGACCTGATGCTATTCATCCCAGAGTACTGAGGGAGTTGGCGGATGTTTTGGCTGCGCCATTGGCAGATCTCTTTAACTTGTTGCTCCAGACAGGAAGGGTGCCAAGGGATTGGAAGCAGGCACATGTTGTGCCCATCCATAAAGGGGGATCAAGAGAAGAACCAGGAAACTATAGATCTGTCAGTTTGACATCGGTGGTGTGGAAGGTAATGGAGAGTATACTTAAGGGAAGGCTGTGAGGTTTCTTGGAGGAGATGGGTTACCTGGATGACCGGTACCATGGGGTTGTGTCAGGTAGATTGTGTCAAACAAACCTTGTAGAGTGAGTGGGTGACATCAGCACTCGACAGGGGGAGGCCAGTGGATGTACTGTTCCTGGGCTTCAGCAAGGCATTTGATTCGGTCCCTCACATTGGCCTAAGGGAGAAGCTGGGGGGGAGATGGGGGTAGGCCCATTGACGGTTAGGTGGATTGAAAATTGGCTTTCAGGTCGCACTCAGCGGGTAATGGTTGGAGGGGAGGTCTCGTCTCCTAGGGAGGTCATAAGTGGGGTCCCACAGGGATCAGTCCTGGGGCCACTCCTGTTTAACGCCTACATCTCCGATATCAGGGAAGGTATCAGGTCTGAAATGAATCTTTGTTGACAACTCTAAGCTGGGGGCAGTGGTGAAGGGGGAGGAGGAGAGATTGGCCCTGCAAGAGGACCTGGATACTTTGGATAGGTGGTCCTGCACCTGGAAATTGAAATTTAACTCCTCCAAGTGCAAGGTGCTAAACCTAGGGTGGGAAAACCCCAACTATGTTTACACCCTGGGGGGGGGGGTGAGTTGCAGGCCATGGCAGGGGAAAGAGACCTAGGAGTCTAGGTGGATGTCAACCTGAATAATTCAGAGCAGTACAGGAGGGCTTCAGTCAGGGAAAATAGGATGCTGGGATGCATCGCTAGGGGGATTGCCTCAAGGAACAGGGAGGTGATTTTGCCACTGTGCAACAGCCTGGTTAGACCACATCTTGAGTACTGTGTGCAGTTCTGGAGACTGTACCTAAGGAGGGACATCCAACTCCTGGAGAGGATTCAGTGGAGAGCAACCAGAATGATCTGGGGCATGGGGGATACGACATATGAGGAACGACTAGGGGAGCTCAACCTGTTCTCGCTGGAAGAGAGGAGGGACCGGGGGGACATGATTGAGGTCTTTAAGTACCTCAGGGGAGTAAATAAGGTAAGCTGAGCTAGGATCTTTCGACTGAAGGAGGTTGGAATCACCAGAGGACACAGTTGGAAGATTAAGGGTGGTAGGATTAGGGGGGAAAGGAGGAGAAGGTACTTTACCGAGAGAGTGGTGGAACCGTGGAATGCGCTGCCCAGGGAGCTGGTACAGGCAGCTACAGTGGAGGGATTCAAGAAGGGGTGGGACAGGTATAGGCAAGGGGTGAAGCAGAGGCTGGTTTGCCCGGGGGGAAGGGGAAGGACTGAGGGATGGAGTAACAATGGAAGGGAACAGATAGAGGGCTACGGTACCCAATAAGAGTGCTGAAGCACGAGCAGACGTGATAGACCAATAGGCCTACTCTGCTGGCATCTAGTATATTAGTATGTTAAATCTTCTTGGCCATAAAGTCTCCACCACTCATTCACACTAATGGGAGTATGCCGGAGGTGCTAGGACCCAGCGGGAGCAAACTTTTTTTTTTTCAGGAGAGCAGACGCCTTAGATGGAGTCACGAGGAAGTGGCACCGCTAGCCCGGTGCATTCGGTAATGACCATCTCGGCGTCGACCCTCCGACCATCTCAGTTCCTTTTTCCCCGCCGTTGAGTGCGCTTCAGTGACAACATTGCTCGCCCCCCGGGAGTCAAACTTCAAACTAGCAGCTTAGTTTTCAGTTTATTGTTTTGTATTTTATCTTCGATGAGTATCAATTAATTTTAAATAAATTCTGCTTATAGAAGAGAGAAGTCTTCAGCCCTCCATTGACGGAGTCGGCCATGAGTGGGGCAGGTGACGGTAGGAAACTCCGTGATGAAGCTGTTCAGTCAGTGGGGCCAGGTCTGTTCCGCCCTCCCGGCGAGGCAGGGTCTGACAAAGGGCGATCAATGCTCAGGGAGGTGTGCAGTCTCCTGAAAGCATAAAACAAATGATCCCAATCTCAGCACCGTTCGGCCTTAAGTTCTTCTTCGGCACACAGGTCGAAGAAGAAACTGCATCACTTGAGGTCACCCTCTGGTACGTCTGCGTATAGACGGTCGGTTATTAGGGCCAGGTGCCGGTCTCCACCTCTGTCGGAGTCACCGGTTTTGTCTCTGGTGGCCAACCCCTTCCACATTGGAGCTCCTCTCCGCCTAGTGGAGGAGCTTCCAATGAACAGTTTCACCATTGGACTGCTCTTACGGAGCAGTGGGCTCGGAGGTTGGCCCGCTTGCCCGAACCGGTCAGTCCGACACCGGAGCCTTCGGGCCCTTCAGTTCCAGAACAGCAGGCAGGGCGGCTAGGTCTTTCTAGTCATGCGGCACCTTCTTCGGTGCCATCGACTCCGCACTCTGGTGTCTATCCCCCTCACACAGCTGCGGCGCAGGGGTCTACACCGATGCCCTTATCTCCTGCCATATTTCATCCTGTAACTTCAAATCGCAGTTCTCAGGCTTCTGTGACATTGCCATTGACTGCAGTGCCAACTTCTCTGGTGCCGTGGTCCCTTGTGGTGCTGCAAGTGCCATCAGCGGGCTCTGTTGGCACCGTCCTTGGGTGCCATGCTATCTGGGTGTGGTGTCACGCTCTTTGTCAACGCCATGTGTAACGATGTTTTCTATGATGGTTCCTTCTTTGTTCTCAGCACCATTTTCCTCGACGGCACCAGGGATGGGTGTGGCCCCGTCTAGTTTCCAGAGGTTTCTGACTCTGATTCTTTCTCCTTCTCTTCTCTTCTTCCTCCTGGTTTTCACTCCGTTCCTGTCTATGCAGTCCCCCCTGGACTGTCAGGAGATGATTTTGAGCCCGATCCAGATCTTAGACTGGGTGATGATGTTGATGCTGACACTGCCCTGGGGGCAAGGAATCAATCCTCCTGCAGAGCCTGTTATTGAGGATCTTTCCTTTAAGTCTCTTCTTCAGAATTTAAATTCTCCCCTTTCTCTCCAGACCACAGAAATCGATCCTGGGAAGCTTCTGTGTCTCCAATATCTTCATGTCCCAGAAATTTCTATGGATTTAACCCCTCTGGTACAGCCCTCTTTCAATACTCTTTTGCAGATGGTGTGGAAGAAACCGGCTCTTATTCCTTCTGTGGTCAAGTCCATAGATAGGAAACATACCCCTCACAAGCCTTGCTGATGCCATAGTGATCCTGGTAGAGAATGATAAGGCTGTCCTCCCTCAGAATCTACAGCCCGTCCTATAAACAAAGAATCTCCCAAGATAGACACCTTAGGTAAGAGAATCTTTGCTGCCTCAGCCCTGGGCATGTGCATTGCCAGCTACCAGGGCTATTTTCTCAATATGAGTATGTTCTTTGGCATTCGCTCAAAGCAGTGGTAGAAGCTCTGCCCAATTCGGAGGTTAACTCAGAGCTACTTCAAACCATAACTAGGGGTCTCGAGTCCAATAACCAACAGGTTAAAGCTGCAGTGGATGCCTTTGATACCGCCTCCTGGGTGGCTGGCATCTGCACCCGTCGCCACTCTTGGCTGTGTACTTCAAGCTTCATGAATGACACCCAACTTGCTAGTCATGGCCTTACCTTTTGACAGTATGCATCTGTTCAGACCTCAGGTGGAGCAAGCACTAGAGGCCACATGGAAGACTAGGTCTGCCATTATGACAGCCAGACCTATACCTGCCCCCTCCCGAAGGGGTGGGAACAAGCGCCAGTTTCACAACAGTCAGTCCTTTCGGGGCAAAGGCAGAGGAGGTTTTAACAGAAACCAGAACCCTCAGCCGCAAAAGAAAGTGCAACAGAAGGCACAAGGCCCAAAAGCGCCCAGTGCCACCTTCTAAGTTTCTGGCCCAGGTCCCATCTCAGCTGCCCGAGGGGGACCCCTCAGCTGTGGGAGGATGTCTGACTCTGTTCTACAACCAGTGGAGATCTATAACATCAGACAAATGAGTCCTCAGGATAATCCACAAGGGTTACTCTCTCAATCTTTCAGAAACCCCTCTGAATCATCCTCCAAAATGACAGCCCAGGCTGTTGGCAGCACAGTCAGACCTTCTTGCTTCTGAGGTACAGGGCCTTCTGAACAACAGGGCAGTAGAAGTAGTTCTGTTGGATCAACGAAACACAGGTTTCTTTTTTTTTTTTGTAATTAAAATTTTGTTGCTTTTAACCATTATACTGAGGTAACACACATACGTTACTATAACATGAATTACTGAGCATGTACATTCACTTATTAATACAAGTGATTCTGTTAATCTAGTACTTTCAAATAGAGAGACAATAACGTACACTGAAAAAATTTAAGAAGTAAAATCCCACTACCGCTATCCTCTCCCCTTCCCTATCCCCAATTGTAAGTCATCCAGACAAGTCACAAAAAGTTAAAGAGGTGTATGCTACCACAATCAGTACCAGTTAGTGTTATGGCTTCCAGGTCATACAAAAATGCTCCAGAGAGCCCCAGAGCGCAATATACTGTTCACGCCTACCCCGCATAGAAGCAATGTGCTTTTCAAGCTGCAGCGCTAGAGTGCACTCCCTATGCCACTCCACAAGGGCGGGCACGGGTGTCCGGCGCCCAGTGTCAAGAATTAGCAACTTGCCACCGCCGAGACCAGAGCAACACGTGCCTACCATGTTTTAGGAGCTGACGAGGGAAAGCAAGTAGCAGACAAACTGAGGTGTCCATTTGACTTGAGCCAAGGATAGGGTCCAGCTTATTACATATAGTCCTCCAAAGAGTACGACTCATCGGACATGTCCATAATAAATGATATAGAGTTCCTCTTCTTTCTGCATCCAACAACAAGGTGAGCTGAGCACGCCCGCCTAAATAGAGAGAAGGGGTTCAATATAAATGATGCAAAATATTAAAATGTATAAGTCTAAGCCTATCTTGTTTAATATATCTGTATCGCTCAACCAAAGAGTTTTCCAAAACTCCGGGGAGTCGTTTATACATAGAACTCTCACCCAATAGAAAGCTGCACCTGATGGGAGCCTGAGATCCCATTCCTGGAGAGACCGTGAACCTTAGAAACAGCATGTGGTTGCTTGCTAGATCCCAAACGGAATCCATACTAACTTTCCCCTATCCAACACAGAGGTCACTTCAAATATCTGTTTTAGAGCTTTATTAAGCTGTAACCACTTGAAATAGTCCGCTCCTTGAGACCAAGCTTATTTTGAGAGCCCGAAAGAACGTGGGCCAACCTGATCAGATAAATCAGAACTGTCATCCTACTTAATTGGGGCCAGAACGCAACAGGTATGGGAGAGCCCGCAATTTTAATTTGGGGATTATCCATGATAGGTTAGCCCGAGAGCACCAACGGACACCTAGAAATCGTTGGAGTTGATAATAAGCTCTGATTGACCAGCCTAAAGGCTTGTTTTGAGAATTTGGGTAAAGCAGCCCAAGGGTAAACAATAGCATATAAAGAGCATTTAACTGTCTTCACCAGACTCGTTCAATATCTAACCAGAGGGGCAAGTATTCGTCCTGTCCCCATTCCTTGGACCATAGGGCCAGCTTACACATATGTTGAGCAAGGTAGTATTTAAAAAGGGAAGGAGCAGCTAAACCGACCCTATGTTTAGGAGCTGACAAATTCAGATATGATCTACGAGCTGTTTTATCCTGCCACAGGAATGAATTGAAGATCTTCTGTACTTTCATAAACCAATCCTTTGAAAGGTGAAATCCTAACATATCTAACGGATAGAGTATCTTTGGAAGAACAACCATTTTTAGGAGATTTAGTCTGCCCCATAAGGAAAGAGAGATTGAACTCCACCTCTTAAGATCATTTGTAATCTCTCGAATTAGAACTGTTAAATTCTCTTTAATCATAGAAGTAAAGTTTGTACTAATATTTATGCCCAAATACGTAATATATTTAGCTTCCCAGCCCAAATCTAAACCCTGTATATCTGTTTTCCGAGTAAAATGATTTAAGGGAAAAACTTTTGTTTTTGCGTAGTTCAATTTGTAGGAGGATACTTTAGAGAAACTATTGATTTCTTCTAAAATGTGTGGAAACACAGTAGCTGGGTTTACAACATGCAGTAGAACATCATCGGCATATGCCGAACATACATAGCTAGAGTCGCCAATTTGTATGCCTTTAATAAGCGAGTTATTAGTTAACCTACGGAGTAGAGGCTCAAGATACAAATTAAATAATAAAGGGACAACGGCAACCCTGTCTGGTCCTCTCTCCAAACTAAAAGCCGTGACAACA
Organism: Neoceratodus forsteri; assembly: GCA_016271365.2. NCBI lineage: Eukaryota > Metazoa > Chordata > Ceratodontiformes > Ceratodontidae > Neoceratodus > Neoceratodus forsteri. The sequence continues at coordinate 391,787,520 of CM057452.1, forward strand.
TCCGTTGCATTTTCACCTACGTCGAGGAGGAATACAAGATTTTTATCCAAGCAATGAAATTATAGGGTAAGCCAAAATTGAGAAGCCAATAGAAAAGGCCAAGACACCTGATCAAGCGCTTTTCAGCGTCGGTGATGAGGAGAGCTGCGGAATTTTCAGTTCTTTGGCTCTATCAATGAGATGCATTAATTTTCTTATATGGTCATGAGAGAGCCTCACTTTCATAAATCCTACCTGTTCCTACTTATCAATCGCCCATCACTTTTGATAATCTATTAGCCAAAATTTTTGCCAGAGTTTTAATATCAGTGTTAAGAGAGATATTGGTCGATAACTATCTAACAAAGTGGGATCTTTGCCAGGCTTTACAATTAGGGATATTGTGGCTTCTAGGAAGGTTGGGTCAATATGCCATGATTGAACCAGTATATGAAAGTATCTAGCAGAATTAGCGAGATATTGGAAATGAAAGTTTTGTAAAATTACTTGTGAACCCATCAGGACCGGAGATTTATCAAGAGGTAATTGCTGAATAGCAGATGAATTTCGAAATTATTATGGAGATTCAGGCCTTCAGCTTCAGCTTCTGACAACCTTAGTAAATTAATCGCCCTCAGAAAGGCTATAATTTCTGAGTCTGAAGGCCTGAGTCTGGCTCCTGGGTGTACAATTTTGGAACTACTCACCAAAATCTTTGGTATTTCTCTCGGGTCTGTACATAACTGGCTCTCCTTACTAACCCGGACCCTATAATGTGTTGAGATGACTCTCTTTGTTTTACCCGCACAGAAAGGAGTTTACTGGCCTTTTCTCCTAAGTCTAAGTATTGAAGTTTTGTTAGAAAGGGCTAATTCTGCTTGCTGAAAGACCATCCCCATATACTGTGCTTGTAATTTGTGTAACTCAGCCACTCAGCATCAGCGATCTCCGGGATAAACTATGTTCTAACCCTTGATTGAAGATAAAAGTGAACCCAACTGCTCTGTCGCTCTAGCTTCCTCCTCGAGGCCACTTTAATTAATTCACCTCTAAGTGAACATTTAAGAGCTGCCCATATCATATCCGTGTGACCCACAGAGCCCTTATTCTCTACCAGAAAATTACCTATAAAATCTTTCATGGCCCCTAATGACATTGGTTCTTTTAGTAATTGCGAATTTAACCTCCATTGAGATGACCTGCAAATTTCTGGGTAAGGCCTATAGATCATACTGACTGGAGCATGATCCGAGATAACTCTTGCAGAAATATCCACCATGAGTATATTAGAAACCACCGAGGAGTTGACTAATACGTAATCAATTCTTGAATATGACTTATGCACTGGGGAGTAAAAGGAATATTGTCTTTTGTCTGGATTGAATATAGCCATATGTCAACAGAGCTGATTTATAAATAAGGTCCTTAAGTGCCCTTTGTGCATAGAATAGGCCCCTCGTCTATCATATGATCTATCTAGATCATTTTGGAGCACTCAGGTTCAGTCTCTCAGAATGGTGATCCTATTGCTATCTTGGTCTATTTTATCAAAAAGGTTCATAAAAGGAAGGAGAATCATGATTGGGACCATAATCGAACCAGAGTCACCCGGCTGGGAGGCTAAATAGCATGTACAAAACATAACTACCTACCGGATCCCAATTTTCATGCACTAATTTAAAGGTAATTCCTTTGGCCACTAAAATAGCAACCCCAGCTTTTTTGGTTGAAGATCCAGCTCCAAAAACATGAGCTACCCACGTTCTTGTAAAATAGTGAAGATCTGCTCTTTTCAGATGGGTCTCCTGGAGAAAAGCAATTTGTGCTCCTAAATGGGAGAGGTGTTTTAGTACCACCTGCCTTTTGACCCTATCCTTGGCTCCTTTGATATTCCAGCTAACTACCTTGTACGGTGAGCACATAATGCCCTCTGAAACTGTGTTTGAGATTAGTATAAACCATTATTGGGGTCAAACCAGTATATGTTCTCGTTTGGTACTTATATGCACCAGAAGACTGAGTAAAAGCACACCTCTTTCTAAACCTAGGAATTTGTAAGCCTCTCCCCACCCATCCCCAAACTATCTTCCACCCAATAAAACGTCCCCTCCCACACTTAAGCCAAACCTTTAAATAGTCTTCCTTCCCTCCAATGCTAACAACACCCCAGTTCCCCAGAACTGCACTCCCTAATAATTTGCCATGATATACTTCCAAACAGCCCAACCCTACCATCATCAGAACACCGACCGGAGCTCCCCAACCGTCCCCCAAACACCTTTTTTCATTCTTTTTCCCTTTCTAATATGCATCGACTCTTATCATAAGCATTTCCCAAACTCAATTAATCATTCTTTACTGAGAGAAAAAAAAAAAAAAAAAAGGAAGGGGGAAGTTCCCCTTTTTCTCTCTGGTACTCTTGGCTTAAGTAACCGATGACTAGTCTTCATAAGGAACCACTTGGCCCATGCCCGGAGTATCTTCAGAAGTCCCTCCGTGTCTTCTCCATAAGTATCCATGTAACCTAGGGAGGGGGGGAAAAAAAAAAAGTCACGTCGTCAGTGTCCCAAAAAGGATTAAGTCCGAAAAGTTCAAAATATTAACATCCAGGTTACTCAGTCAGTAAGACCATCCTTTGCTTGAAGGAATCCAGAGATACCACTGAAACTTCTGCACCTTTCACTTAAAGAGATCAGGAAATAGTTGCTGTAACTCCTTTAACGCCTGCTGATATGAGTCGAAGGACAGCCATTTACCACCATGAGAGACCATTAACACATGAGGGTATTTCACTTTATAGTGCTTAGCGCATGTGATGAGTTTGGAGACAATGGGATGTAACTCTTGCCTTCTAACCCTGACAGAGTGGGGAGATCCTGTATGATCCGAATTTTTTTACCTTCCCATGAAAGCTCTTTCATCTCTCTGGCCTTTTCCAGCACATGTTGTTTGTCCAGAAAATTAAGGAACCTCAGGATTAAAGGCCTGGGGGGCTGCCCTTGAAGCGGAGGAGGGCGTAAGGCTCGGTGTGCTCTTTCGATGATATACTCTCCCCCCCCGGGAGGAGAACCAGCAACTTTGTGGCATAATTTTTGCATAAAAACAATTGGTGTGGCCCCTTCCTCTTTCTCTGGAATACCAATAATCACTAAATTATTCCTTCTGCTGCGCTCCTCCAAGTCCTCCATTTTTTCTTCCAGCTTCTTAATTCTCCTTTTGGCCAGTATTAGTTCGGTATCTGATCCTGCTTGTTTTGACTCCAATGAGATAACTTTAGCCTCTGTGTCCCCCATCCTTCTTGCCAGGGAATCAACTGACTTCTTAATCTCCTGCATATCCTCTGCCACTGTTTTAATAGATGTCTGTAATGGCTGCATAAACTCCAGGAATTTCGCCTCTGTTAGTGGGGTATCTAAGACATGTAGCTGCGTGAGGCTTGCGGCCTGCTGCTTAGCCCGTTTGCAGCCTGTTGCTTTTCCGGTGTTGAAGCGAGTGTTTCACTCGCGTTTTTCATGAAAGAATCCGCCGTCACCGGTAGCAACAGGTCGTCCTCGTGCCTCACCGTAGGTGTCAGCGTGTTAAACCAGCGTAAATGACCAAAACGAGGAAATCTGTGAGGGCGATCGTCGGAGCTCCGGCGGTGTGCGACCGATCGCTCAGGCTGCCATCACGTGACTCGAAACACAGGTTTCTACTCCCGTTACTTTCTGGTCCCAAAGAAAACCGGCAGCATGAGTCCCATTCTGGATCTCAGAAAGTTAAACAAGTTCCTACACAAGGAGATGTTCAAGATGATATCACTCGGTACCCTGCTACCTTTGATTCATTGGCATGATTGGCTAGCCTCCCTGGACATGCAAGATGCCTACCAACACATTCTCATACACCCAAAGAACCACAAATACTTAAGATTCGTGGTGTTGGGTCAACACTGTCAGTTCAGAGTCCTACCTTTTGGGCTATCCTTGGCGCCTCGAGTTTTTACAAAGTGTTGTGCAGTCCTCACGGCGCATCTCAGGAAAATCAGAATACAGGTATTCCCATATCTGGACAACTGGCTTCTAGCAAGTCCCTCCAGACAAGAGACTCTGGAGGCCATGGCCACGGCCTCAAACTTCCTCACGTCCATGGGAGTTCTGCTGAACCTCAACAAGCCGCAGTTGCAGCCCTCCCAGAAGCTCCTCTTCATAGGAACTCTTCTGGACACTTCCTTTGTGAAGGCTCTTCTTCCAGAGGACAGAAGGAGCGATATCTTACAGATGGTCCGATACATCAGAGAACACATCTCGGTTCTAGCTATCTCAATGCAACAGATGCTGGGCTTCATGGCATCCTTGGTGTTCACTGTACCCTTGGCTTGTCTTCACATGAGAACCACTCAGTGGATGCTCAGTACTCAGTGGTCCCCAACCACTCGCTCTCAATCCTTTCTCATCAAGGTGATGGAATCTCTGAAGAGGTCACTCACCTGGTGGTCTCAGGAGGGCAACCTTCTGGAAGGATACCCCTTCACCCCCCCTCTGGATCATCAGATCTCCATTACCACGGATGCATCCCTGATGGGTTGGGGAGCTCACTGCCGGTATCTCCACACCCAGGGTAGGTGGACTCAGGATGAGTCTCAATTTCACATAAACGTCCTGGAAGTGAGAGCCGTCCTCTATGCAGTCCGAGCTTTGAAGGACATACTCTGTCACAATAACATTCTCCTTCAAATGGACAACAAGGCAGTGATGTACTACATCAACAAACAGGGTGGTGCACACTCTTACCCATTATGCAGGGAAGCAATGAGAGTGTGGGAATGGGGCCTGGAGCACAAGGCTCTGATTCAGGTGGTTTACTTGCCAGGAGTACAAAACGAGCTGGCAGGCTGTCTCAACAGAACAGAGGCAGATCCTCACGAGTGGTCTCTCGACTCAGCCGTCATTCAGTCACTCTTCAAAGAGTGAGGAACTCCAGACCTGGACCTTTTTGCATCCCCACTCAATGCAAAACTGCCTCTCTACTGCTCCAGAAATCCAGGACCTGGCTTTTTTTTGTCAGGATGAATTCAGGCTGCGGTGGACAAAACGCTTTCTATACGCATTTCCTCCTGTTCCCCTAATTCAGAGGATACTGCTCAAATTGGAGTTCCAGGGGGCAGAATGATTCTCATTGCCCCCTTCTGGCCTCGGCAGATATGATTCCCGCTACTCAACAGGCTATTGGAAACCCCTGAAAACACTTCCCCTTCAGGTGAACCTTCTGACCAGGGTCTGTGGTCCATCCCAACCTGAGGTTGCTTCACCTTCTGCTCCTGAAGAGATAGAGATGAATAGGTTACATGTTTCTCATAGGGTTTCAGATATTCTTTTGGCTGCGCATAAGCCAGCCACTAGAAAAACCTACACAGCTAAATGGAAGCGTTTCTCTGTCTGGTGTGCAAAATCCTCTTGGAATCCTTTCTCCTGCCCACCAGATAGTCTTGAAATATCTCTTAGACCTCTCAAGCACAGGTCTGCAGTACTCCACAATCAGAGTTCATCTTTGTGCCATTTTGGCATATCATGAGCCGGTACTTTCCATGTCGCTGGCTCAGTTGCCTGTAGTTAAGAGGTTTCTTAAAGGTATTCTGCATACTAGACCTCCTATTAGACGTCCAGTTGCAGCCTGGGACTTTAACATTGTGCTAGACATACTCACTCGTAAACCTTTTGAGCCTCTAGCTACTTGCGAGTTGAAGTTCCTCACTTGGAAAACGGCTTTCCTGGTGGCAATTACTTCAGCCCATAGAGTCTCTGAAATACACGCCCTGGTCACAGACCCCCCGTACACTGTATTTCATAAGGATAAAGTAGTTCTTAGGACTCATCCTAAGTTTCTGCCTAAGGTTGTCTCAGAATTCCATCTAAACCAACCTTTAATCCTTCCTACCTACTTTGCGAACTTCCAGAATGAAGGGGAGCATACCCTTCATTCACTGGATGTAAAGAGAGCATTGCAGTTCTATCTAGATAGAACAAAGGAAATTTGCAAGGCTCAACAGCTGTTTGTTTCCTTCAGCGTGACCCGGCTGGGTCAACCTGTTGCTATCAGGTTCATTTCAGCGTGGCTGGTGGCATGCTGTCGCCACTGCTATTCTATGGCACAGGTCAAGTTGGAAGGCAAAGTGTACGCTCACCCTACCAGAGCAGTCATGGCATCTCTGGCGGAAATCCGTAGTGTGCCCATTGCAGATATTTGCAATGCAGCTACCTGGAGCTCCGTGCATACATTCATTAAGCACCTCGCCTTGGATGTCCATGCCAGATGACATCAGTCATTTGGCAGGACAGTTCTTAACAGACTTCTGTCCTAAGCACGTGAGCTCTTTATCTCTTGCTGCCCGTCTTGGGGATTGTTTAGTTCGGTACTCTCCCCATTAGTGTGACTGAGTGGTGGAGACTTTATGTCCAGGAAGATATGGAAATTACGTACCTACCGTAATTCTTGATCTTCTTGGACGGAGTCTCCACCACTCATTCACATGCCCACCCACCATCTCCCGAGCTCACTTCTCTCCTTATGGTCTTCACTCCCTCAATGGCTGAGCTATGAAGACTTTGTTGTTGACCCTTCTTACCCGGGTCATTCGGACTATCTCATGTTCGACTTTTAGGTCAGTCCTTCTAGGTTAGTTACACTGCACCTCCTCCAAAAAAAAAGGTACTGAGACAATTGGAGGGCCAACGCTGAGATGGTCCTTACCGCACGCACCGGGCTTGCGGTGCCGCTTCCTCATGACTCCATCTCAGTCGTCAGCCCTCCAGAAAAAAAGAGTTTGCTCCCGCTGGATCCTAGCATCCCCAGCGTATTCCCATTAGTGTGAATGAGTGGTGGAGACTCCATCCAAGAAGATCAAGAAATACGGTAGGTACGTAATTTCCATTTGTAGATGTATGGTAACTGCAGGATGCAAGGCTAAGACTGGCAGAGCAGCTACACAGTATTAATATATTCTGCTTACTATGTGTTTCAGAAATCCATAAAAATGTGATTAACCCATCAGAAGATCTGGTCAAGGAGGATGTCTTGCATGATAAGCATGCAGATCTAAAAGAAAAACTCCAAAGCATTAATCATGGCTTTGAACGCTTACGTAAGCTCGCTCATCAAGGCTTTGATATTGAGAGTGGTACGGTTCAACTTTATTATAATCCTGCTACTTAATGTTCTGTATTTTGTAGAATTAAATTGTCTGCTGGAAGCTGAATTACTCAGCAGAAATTGTATTTATGAGAGTTCATTTTAAATGCATTTATGGCTGTAAGCATCAAAAATACATTGTCCCAACTGCTGGGGTAGTGGAATCTAGATAATATTGAGGTACTGAAATAGTGCTGTTTGCAGTGTAACATTATAGTGGGGTTAATGATCTCATAAATGGAGACTATAAAATATAATTTAGGGCTACATTATGTTGTCCTACAGCAGTCCAGGTCATATTTTGACTAAGTTTTACTCTCGGCTCTGAAAAAGAGATAAAAATCTTTGACTGACTGGTACAGTCCCCTTGGCACTAGCTTAGAAGTATTTGTCCTGTATTGTTTCCTACTTCTATAGTGTATGCAGTCCTGGCATTTTTATAAAAATATTAGCCACAGCTAAAAAATTGTTTGTTTTTATTATCACATCCTTCTGTATTGAAGCTGTGGTTTTATATTGGTGCTGTGCTACCTGTAAAACCAGTGTCTTGAAACTTCGTTCTTCTCTGTGCCCAGTGCCTACGCCCCCTAGAAGCCCTACTATGAAACACTGTTCGGCGTGTAAAGAGAAGGTAGTACATGATTCTTTCTAATTATAAAAAAGGTCTCAGAAGTGCTACTTACTGATTCTCTCTTAGAATTCTGAGAGCCTTACAGTAATCTGTTATATTGTCATGTACAGCCTGATCACCATGGTGCATGAATCCTTCCTGTCTGCATTCCAGGCTCTAACACTGCTGAATGACTGGAGTGGTCCATTCTGATTCTGAACTAGCATTCTTAAACAGTTGGTGGATGAACTGTTTAAATCTCCTTGTCAATGAGGAAAATATGTAGAAGGTACACTTCTAACATTTTCTTTTGTAGTGAGTAAGAAATAATGAGACCTACTGGGAATCGAACCCTGGTCCCCAGAATACCATTCTGGTGCTCTAACCACTGAGCTGTGGGCTCACATGGTTGGACCTGGGGTTCCCAGACCCACTTTTTTCTCTTGTATTGCATATCCTGCAACTAGCAGCAGTTGAGACGAATATTAGATTTTTTTGGTGCAGCATTAGCCACTGCTTGGCAATTAAATCACAAATAGTAGTGAGAAAGAAATAATGTGGCCTACTGGGACTTGAATCCAGGCCCTCTGCTCGCATGGTGGGATGATTGTATTCCGGGGCCTGGGTACGACTCCCAGTAGGTCTTATTATTTCTTTCTTTCTTACTACTACAGTATGTGTCATTTAATTGCTAAGCAGCGGCTAGTACTGCACCAAAAACATCTAATTGGCATCACTTTTCTTTTAGAATCAGTTTTTATATAGAAAATACTGGATGGGCAGCTATGCAGAACCAGTGTGTTCTGCCACAGAGGGGTTCTGATTCACTATAACCTTGAGAGCGAAGCTCGAGAGGTCCATGAGAATCAGAACCCCGAGGTGACAAAACACACTGGTTGCGCATAGAGTTGCTCATCCTGTATTTTTCATAGTGCATAGTACTGTGTGAAATGTGTGTTCTAACCCCAGTAATACTCAGGTATTCGTAACTATATGCAGTCTCCCTCCTATGTAGAACTGCCAAGAGAGAATTTGGAACAATATGCAAATGATGGAATCTTTTGCATGAGCCATTTTTCAAATGCTGCCTTGTACTAACTGCCTTAGTTCTAAACCCTTCAGATTTCTGTCTCTGCCTGTTAAGTCTAGATGCTCAGAGATTCTCTCCTCTTCATTATCTTGTTCTGGCGTGAGAAACCTTACAGAATATAATAAGTATTCTTTAACATTTCTTTTGCTGTCTTTCACTTGTAATTTTAGTAAACTCGTAGTGTTAGTGTTTAAATTGTAAGTTCTAGGGACATGGATATGTTGCTCAATCCACACTTCATGGCAGGTTCCTTGCCGCTTTAAATCTTGCCGGAAGGTCTTCAAGCTGGCTCCTCCACCACCCACCCACCGGGTGGTAAAACTCGACTCCGCCCCATGATGCCAGATCTTCCTTACTGCTTGGAAGCTCAGGTTCCCTCCTTAGCGCTCTGCGTTTAGACTGGATCCAAACTCTTCGGTTAACCCGAAACTAATTTTAAAGTTTACAAGACTTCGGTCTGTTTCTTCCTTCGCGGCTGCGATGGATAAGTTAATTCCCGGTTTTCGGCGGTGCCCATGTGGGCAGAAGATGTCTCGGACCAATCTGCACTCCACGTGGGTTTATTGCCTCGGGCTTGATCACGATCCGCAGGCCTGCGATTTGTGCAAGTCCTTCTCGGCCAATGTCCTCGAAGACCGTGCTGCCAGACTCCAACTTGGGCGCCCCAAGAGACGTAGTCCACCGGTGAAGTCAAAGGAGGCCCGTTGAGCGGTGTCCGGCGGTGGGCTCGGCTGAGCAACTTGAGCAGATGATTGCCCTCGAGGAGGAGGCAGCCCAGGCCATATCTTCGTCCTCCTCGGTCGCAGCATTTATCCCGCTCTCCTTAAAAGAAGCCATGTAGGAGGAGCCCAAGGAGTTTTGTCAGTCCCTCTCTATGACAGGTGAGGGTCCATCGGGGACACTCCTCTTGGTCCAAGAAGAAGGACTCGAAGGGTAAGTCTCACCGTTGGCGTTCATGGGAGCAGGAGAGGTCCCCTTCCCCGGACAGTCGACACTCTACTTCGGTTGAGGTTGCGGCTAAGGCCGCTGGCTTCATGGTGTCCCCGTCAGGTCAGCCAGCCGAGACATCCGTCAATACGGTCAAGATTTTTCTCAACCCGTCAGACGGGCTGTCGACTGGAGAAGCCGACAACCCTTCTTCACCGGTTCCCCCAGTGGAAACCGAGTACTCGCCTACGCCTCCTATTCCAGAGTCCCCGGTTAAGGTTCCCGAGCTGAGGGAGGAATGGGTTTCCCCCGCTCCCTCCCAGACCCACCTCGAAACACCAACGTCTCGGTCTCGGACCTCTTCTCGTCCCAGCCGATTCCGCCAACACCGGCGGTCTTGGTCTGAGCACCGAGGAAGCGGGCGGCGCCCGCCATTCTGTCCTCTTCCTCCTCGGAGGAAAGGCTTCCGTGCAAGTTGCGTCGACGCTACGAGGACTTAATGTGGCAGCAGCTCCTTCTGACTGGGAACAAGCTGACACGGTCGCCTTCCCCGGCCATTAAGTGGCTGTCACCTGAATGGCCGAAACAACCCTTCGTGGTTGTCGAGGAGCCCAAACTGGCACCGGTTGTTCGGCCAAAGCCAGCTGCACCACCCATTGTGGTGGAAACCCCGCCTCCACAACCTAAATCTGGGGCTCCAACCAAGGATTCTCAGTCGGGTCAGGGGTTGCCCCATCGGTTGTCTGTCACCCTCACTCCCGACCGTCCTCGACAGGTGGAGGGTGGCTCAGGCCCTAGGCAGCTGTTCGCAGACTCCTCGGAGTCTGATGACGACTCTTCCCTGTTCTCCAGGCCCCTTGACCTGGAGTCCACTGGGGGATAGTCGGTGGATGAGAGCCCATCCTCGTTCATGGGTCGGCTCATCTCAGAATCTACTGGGATGCAGCTCGAACCCGTGTCCAAGCAGGCCAAGTATCCCCTCACAGAGATACTGGACCGAGGGGATTCTCACACGGAGGCCTTTCTGGTGGCTGAAGCCATTGTTGTCCCAGCCTTGGAGTTATGGCAGCGGCTGGCTTCTTGTCCTGCTCCTTTGGTCAGGATGGCCAGGAAGTACACGGTCCCCACTGGTTCACTGTCTGGTTTTTTGGAGCACCCCTCTGCAGAGGGGCTTGTGACCGATAGTGTTTTCCAGCGTTCTGGGAACACCAGGGACATGGACAAGCCTCCCGACAAAGAGTCCAAAAAGCTGGACTACGCCGGGCGTAAGGTGTACGCTGCGTCCTCCCTAGGCCTCCGTCAGGCCAGTTTGGCCGTACTGATGGCACACTTCTCCCACGCCCTTATGGGCTCCCTGGATGAGGTGATCCCTCATCTCCCGGCTGACCTCCAGACTACGGTCAAGCAGGTGCGGGATCAGGGAAGGGCGGTGGCGAAGCAGCAGCTCCAGACTGCTCTGGATATTGGAGACTCTTGTGCCCGGTCAGTAGCGGCCGCAGTGGCCATGTGCCGCGGAGCTTGGCTGCGGATCTCCATCTTCACGGCGGATACCCAGCACGAGCTGGCAGACATCCCCTTTTTGGGTACCGACTTGTTCGGGCCCGGGGTAGTAGGGCATCTCCAGAGGATCGAGAAGTCCAGTGCCACCTTGGACTTGGTCACATCTGCCCAGAAGGACAAAGGCCGCCAGCAGCAGCGTAAGCCCTTTCGCCCTTCTGCCCCTGTGGCATGTCCGGCCCAGCAACACCAGCATCAGGACCAGCAGGCTCGCACTTGGCACCCCAAAGCCAAGCTTGCAGCTTCCTCCAGCAGGAAGCCGGGAGGAAAAGGCCCGGGAGGCCCCTCGGCGGTCCCTCCTCCAAGCCTGCCCAGTGACAGGTTGAGGTCGCTTCGCCCCGTCGCTCCCCTGGGTTCCCTCCGTGGGGACGGCTCCGCCACTTTCTTTCGCATGGTCCGCTATCACCACGGATCGCTGGGTGTTGGAAGTGGTAGGAAAGGGTCTGCCTCTGGAGTTCGAGCAGGCCCCGCCCTTCCGAGCCGTCACCCCGCGGGGGGCTATGGGGTCCGCGGCCTCTGTCGGCCCATCGAGCCAACATTGCCCTGCTCCTCCAGAAGGAGGTGATCAGGGAGGTGGTGGATCCTCCACCAGACCCAGGGCTTGTGTCCAGGTATTTCCTGGTCCTGAAACGGACAGGGGGCTGGCGCCCCATTCTAGACCTGCACGACCTGAACAGGTTCCTAAGGTCTCAAACCTTCAGGATGGTCACTCTGACTCGGATCATTCCATCCTTGGAACGAGGTGTGTGGTTCTGTTCTCTGGACCTCCAGGACATGTTCTTTCACATCCCAGTCCGTCCGTCCCACCAGCGATTCCTCCGCTTCAGAGCAGAGGGGTCCCTTTACGAGTTCTGGGCCATGCTCTTTGGCCTCTCCCAAGCTCCCAGGGTCTTCACCAAATGCATGGCAGTGGTGACAGCATTCCTGCAGCATCGAAGGGTCCGGGTGTACCCTTACCTAGATGACTGGCTGATTGCAGCCCCCTTCAGGCTGGAAGTGGAGCGGTCCAGGGATCTGGCCCTCCAGGTCTGCTCTCAGATTGGCCTCCTTATCAACAAGGCCAAGTCGGAACTCGTGCCAAAGCAGGTGATTCACTTCATCGGGGCAGAGCTCAACTCTCTTCGAGCCAGAGCACGGCTCCCGGCGGATAGGGACGAGGTTCTTTCCTCCTTTGGCCAATCATTTCAGGTTGGGCAATTGCGCCCAGCCTGGGACTTCCTGCGCCTCCTGGTGGCCTGCAGCAGCGTGGTTCATTAGGCCCATTGCGACATGTGTCCCCTACAATGGGGACTGGCCAGCCAATGGTCACAGTGCTCCGGTCCTTTGGACCAGCTAGTGGCAGTGACCCAGGAGATGTGGAACGCTCTCCAGTGGTGGATCGTTCCAGCTCATCTGCAGGAGGGCATCCCGTTTGTCCACCCCAAGCCGACAGTCTCTCTATCGACCAATGCCTCTCTGATGGATTGGGGTGCCCATCAGGGGGAGCACAGCGCACATGGCCTCTGGTCCCCTTGGGAGTCCCAATGTCACATCAACCTGCTGGAGCTTCGAGCGGTCCGTCTAGCCCTCACCACCTTCGCTCCGTTTGAATGGGGTCAAGTGGTCCAGGTCCAGATGGACAATACCACGACCATGGTACTATCTAAACCGCCAGGGTGGGACGCGCTCCTTGTCCCTGTGCAAGGAAGCTCTCCGCACTTGGTCCCTCGTGCGCAGCCTAGAGGCGGATCTCCTAGCCATCCATGTGGCAGGAGCCTCCAACACTCTGGCCGATGCCCTAAGCTGGATAGGGGCTGCATCTCACGAGTGGTCTCTCCTGCCAGAGGTAGTACAAGATCTGTTCTCCCACTGAGGCACACCTCAGGTGGACCTGTTTGCCTCCAGGAGAATCGCAGGCTGAGGCTGTTTCATGCCCACCCCTCAGCGGGGCTCGCTGCAGGGGGATGCCTTCTCGAGGCTGTGGACCCTGGGCCTCTTCTATGCCTTTCCCCCATTTCCCTTCATCCACAAGGTGCTTCTCAAGGTGAGGAGAGACAAGGCGCAGGTGATTCTGGTTGCCCCAGACTGGCCCCGCCAGTTCTGGTATCCAGATCTCCTCAGCCTCAGCTCCAAGCTCCCGAGGTGGCTCCCAGCCTGCCCGGACCTGATCTCGGTCAACCAGGGGAAGGTTCTCCATCCGGACCTTCAATCCCTGCACCTGACGGCCTGGTTCCTGAGTGGCTAGAGTTCCAGGCCTTGGGTCTTTCCGACGAGGTCCTCAACGTTGTTGAGGCATCCCGTAAGGAATCGACCGGAAAATGCTATGCCTTCAAATGGAAGAGATTCTCCATTTGGTGTCAGGGCAAGGTTGGACCCTTCCTCATGTTCCTTGGCAAGCATTCTGGACTGCCTGTGGTCCCTTTCTCAGCTAGGGCTTGATCGGCGACCCTTAAGGTGCACCACAACAGCCATCTCTGCTTGCAGGCGTGGGCGGAAAGCAGTCAGTGGCGCAGGAGAAGGTGGTCGGGCGCTTTTTCAAAGGCCTTGATCACATATCCCCTCCGGTGCGAGAACCTCCACCTCCGTGGGATCTACTGCTGGTATTGGCTAAGCTCATGGGCAAGCCGTTTGAACCGATGCACAGGTGTGACATCTCTCACCTGTCGTAGAAGACCGCCTTCTTGGTGGCTATCACATCAGCCAGAAGGATGGGAGAGCTCCAGGCACTTTCCATCGAGTCTTCTTATCTGGTCTTCCACAGGGACAAGGTTGTCCCTCGCCCCACCGAAATTCCTTCCGGCAGGTGTCGAGTTTCACCTTAACCAGGTAAGTTGACTCTGCCGGTGTTCTACCCCAACACACCCGGAGGTCAATATAGGCTCCATACTTTGGACCCTAGAAGAGCACTCTCTTATTATAAGGAGCAAAGCGGCTGAAGTTCGGGAGAGTTCTCAGCTGTTTGTCACCTCACGCTTTGAAGCCGCACCTGGCAGACCTGCAGCCAAGCGGACGATGGCAGGTGGGTCACCTCTTGCATAGATCTCTGCTACAGGTTGGCGGGCATGGAGCCTCCCAAAGGGATAAGAGCTCATTCAACCCACCTATACCGCTGCTTGGTGGCTGCTTCCGGGACGTCCCTATCCAGGAAATCTGCAGGCTGCTACTTGGAAGTCAGCACACACTTTATTACCCATTACCACATCGACCTTGAGTCACGCGGGATGCTAGTTTTGGGACCTCTGTTCTCCAGTCCTTTTTCCTAAGTAGGGTGTGCACCTTGCCTCCCTCCTCCTGGAGAACTGCTAGGAGTCACTGCAGGTAGTGGATTGAACAACATATCCATGTCCTAGAAATACAGGTTACTCACCTGTAACAGGAGTTCTAGGAATGGTATATGTTCATCCCTAACCCACCCGGCCTCCCTGGCTCCGATGCACAACCTGGCTTTGATACACAACCTGGCTTCCAGCGGGCTAGATCTGGCGTCATGGGGCGGAGCCGAGAGTTTTACCACCCGGGTGGTTGGGAGGAGCCAGCTTGCAGACCTTCTGACAAGATTTAAAGCGGCAAGGAACCTGCCATGAAATGTGGATGAACAACATATACCATTCCTAGAACTCCTGTTACAGGTGAGTAACCTGTATTTCCTCAGTTTCTATCGGTTCGAGATAACTGGGGGTAAACTGAGGTTTATTTTAGTTATCGGAGTGTTCTGACTAAAAAACTCCACTAGTTATGTTCAATTTCTGTTAAATTAGTTTAAGAACCGCTAATACCTGTTCTTTAACCGATAGCCTCCGTTCATTTTCCTCAGTTCCTGGGACCTGATTGGTATTTCATCAGTTCTGGAACTGACCACAACTGCTAAATAAACTTTAAATTAAACTACTTTTTAGCGGTTGCAACTTTTATTGGTTTTACATTCAAAATGTCATAAAAAATGAAAAAGAAAACTGGTGATCCCGGTTTCAAATGATGTATTCTGTGTGGTGAAATTCTGTCAAGTTCCTTTTGTCTACCTATCTGGACATGAACATAAAAAGCAGAGTGAAATCTGCATTTCATGTCCTGTGAAAACTATTGAAAAATGCCTGGATAAGGGTAAAAAAAAAAAGGAAAACTTTCACCATCTAAGAGTCCCTCCAGCTCTGACCAGCTGACACCCTAAATTACTGTGGGTGAAACCACAACAACTAATGTAAACTGCTACCCCTGAGACTGGTTTACAAGCAGTTCTTGAGATGCTTGCTGAACTGGTTGACTACCTGGTTCCCACTAAAAAATCAAATAAAACTAAGCACACAGAACCCCTGCTAGACAACGTATGGGGACTTCTCTGCCTGCTAGAAAGCCTGCCAATTCCTGCAGATTGTTACCTATGGTGAAGCCGACCAGGATGAGGTACAGTGTCTCATGTTTACTGTATCACTAAAGGGATTAATTCCCACTGAAATGGTATCCTTTACTGCAGTAACTTTACTGCAGAATTTTGTAGCACTGTGCTCATTCTGGTGGTTTTCCACTGTGAATGAAGGTGTGAAAATCGTAAACTTTCCTTACCAAAAAAAAAAAAAAGGTAAAGATATGCCTGGAATGGCTAAAGAAAACACTTTTAGGCTTACAAGTGCTGTCTACTTCTAAGCAGCAGGCCTCTGCACAGCAGCTTGTCTCCTCTGATCAGTCTTCTCATTATCTGGAGGAAGACACTGATTTCATGGAATGTTTGGTTTTTCACCAAAAATAAAGGTTATCCCTCACGCTTCACATTTGTGAGAAATGATTGGGCAGACACCCACTAAAAGCTTCTCCTTCCTGTGAATAAATT
Organism: Neoceratodus forsteri; assembly: GCA_016271365.2. NCBI lineage: Eukaryota > Metazoa > Chordata > Ceratodontiformes > Ceratodontidae > Neoceratodus > Neoceratodus forsteri. The sequence goes on from CM057452.1 coordinate 391,803,654, forward strand.
AATTGAGGAAGACACTAAAGATTTTACAAACTCCTAAGCTTTGTTTCCCCTCTTAAAAAGAGGACGTATAAGAAGCATCAGCTAGACAGGGAGGGAACTCAGTTTGTTTCCTCATCCTATACATCAAGGAATAGTTGAAGTAACAGCCTGTGACAAGGCAAAGAGATCCCTGGCATCCTACTCTCCTAACACGGATCCCAGGAAGACTGACATACTTTCAAGTCCATGTTACTCCCCTGCCAGATGATCTAGCTGAAACAACTAAATCTGGTTTGGAAGCAGCTAAATAAGTTTAAATGGCTGCTGCTAGATGGATAGTAAATATAGTGGTTCAGAGGGGGGTTGCCTGGTTGTGAGTTACCAACCTAACTCAGTATTCCCAAACCAAGGCTATGGATTCCAAGTCGAGGGTAATTCCTCTTTAGAGAAAAGATAAAAGTTAAAAATGGATGAATACACCACAATAAGCTTATTTTGTTGCATCAGACTAGGGCTGTTCTTCAGTATCAGCAATACCTACAACAGGGGTATTTCAGACACCACAGACAAGTGGTCATGGATGTAGTAATCAGGGATTGTCTCTGGATTCAAATCCCTTCAAAAAAAACATTTTTAAATCCATCTACAGATGTATAGAAAGAACATTTCTAGAAAAAGAGGTTCAAAACCTGTTACTGTCAAAGACAGAGGAGTCTGTCTTGGTATAACAAAAGGTACTACAAAAAGAATGGGGAGTGGTAACCTGTCTTAGAGGGTACTAAGCGGGTATCTGACCAAGCCAAAGTTCAAAATGGTGCTTTTGGCACTGATTCTGCCAACACTCCAGAGAAAGGGGAACGTTTGACATCACTGGACAAAGTATTTCCACATCCCCATAAGCACATAAAGTTCCTCAGATTCAGACCCCCATTAGGTCATTCTATAACAGTGTGCACATTGGTGGTAGCACCTTCACAGACAAGGTGTCACAAGTTCTTCCTATATCTAGAGGATTGGCTGTGGTTGCAAAGTTACCCCAGCAAGTGGATCTGCAACTCACATAGGGCTCATGGAGTCTTTACGTTTTTCTTATAATTCTAGAGGCAGTTTGTCTCTCAGCCTGCTCGGGCACTGCAGTTCATAGGAGCAGAGCTTAATACCCTGTGAGACGGGGCCTTCTTACCTACAAGCAGGGCAAGAAGTATTCCACTGATAGTGGTTTCATTCATCCTGGAAGAGACGAATAAATAAATAAATTTAAAAAACAAACAAACTGCAGAATAGTTTCTTCAACTACTCCACATGGCACCTGCCACTGGTGCAGTCTTGGAATCCAGGTTACAAATTACTATTCAGTTTCACCTCAGGATTCACTGGTGTCAGAGAAAGGACCCTCTGTCATAACCAATTTTAGTAACAGAAATATTGTTACAGGTCTCCAATGAAGAAAAAAATGAAACCAATCTAATGAAAGGAGTTTATTTTTCAGCAGAAAGCTCCATCAATTGTCTGATAACAGAGGCATCTTGACTGGAGTGTGGCCCCACACCTCCCATGGCACATAAACCTTCTGGGGCTAAGAGTACTGTTACTGGCTCTAAAGGTTTTACATAACTACTACGGGGGGAGATACAGGTCAGAACAGACTGTACCACCACAATGTACTACATAAACATTTCAGGAGGGACAAGGTTAAGCCCTCCCTGCACAAGATTTGTGAAAATATGTCATCTATTATGCTCAGTGGGCCCTTTAAGGATATTCATCTGCCACTGCCAGATAAGGACAGTACCTTGGCAGATACATCAACTCAAAGCAGCCGGCCCCATCATGAATGGGCCTTAAACAGTCAGGTGGTGCAAGTTATCTTCAGGAGGTGGGCCACCTCAGAGGTTGACTTGTTCGCATCCCACCACAACCACAGTACTATGACAGATAGCCAGATCTGGGAACAATTCCCCTGGATGCTCTGGCTTTGAGTTGGCAAGGGAAGCAAGTGCATCTTTCTTCTTTCTTTCTTCTGGTATACAGAGCAATTTTCTCAAGCTCAGGTCCCTGTCAGCATCAATAATCTTTATAGCACTAGAATGGGCCAGGCAGACATGTCTCTCTCTCTGCTACCCTCCATGCCTGGGCCCGAACCAATATACCTTCCCTTGGAGGCACAATCTGCTTACTTCCTGTTGGGAGGCTCCTGTATCCAAACCTCGGATCACTCATGTTCAAGGCATGGCTCTTGAGTACGTTTGGTATAATATGCAGGTTTGCATCTTTCTCAGAGTGTCTTAAGCATGTGATGTGGTTACAGGAAGCTTTCCACTAAGAAAATCTACGCTTCAGAATGGGAAAAAAGTTTTATGATTGGTGTTCAACCAGGAAATTGGTCCCAGAACATGCTGCGTCCCAGCTGTTTGAGTATTTTATCTATTTACAGTCACTGCAATCCTGTACCCTCAAGGTCCACCTGGTTGTAGCATCTGCTGGCATATTAGTTGAACAAAAAGTGTTTTTTGCTTCAGATCCTAGCTACAAAAGGCTCTTTGTAGGCCTAGCACATGTCAGCACAGGCTGGTGTTCCTGTTGTGCTGGACTATCGTACCTATTTGCTCTTACTGGGCTTGCAGTCCAGTACCTTAAACGTCCACTTGGCCACAGCATCTACTAACACTTCAGTTGGACAGAATGTTTTTCAGTCTTCAGACCATATATTCAAAGGGTTCTTTAAAGGCCTGTTCCATTTGCACCCCCTCACAAGGGACCGGTGCCAGCATGTGGCCTAGATGTGTGTATAGTTTGGCTCATGGGTACCCTTTTTGACCCTATGTCTTCAATTTATTTGAAATATGTCAAAAAAAAAAAAAAAAAAAAAAGTTTTTCTGTGGTAATCACTTCTGACAAAAGAATCAGTGAGCTCAAGTCTCTCTGAATTGAACAGGTCTATATTTCATTCCACAGAGACAAAGTTGTCCTGGGAACAAACAGGAAGATCTTACTTCGAGAGAGTTCCTTCAGTAGGTCATCACCTATAGGACTGACTTCACCTGGCGTCGGGCCGTAGGGCAGACCTTTCAAGCAATCCCTGATGGTGGACTGCCCACCCGATGTCACGTGACCGACGTCAGTGTGACTGTATATAGTGGGCAGGCCCCACACCCACCCTCCAGTTCTTTTTCCACCGTCGCCTCATGTCACTCGCATTGCAGACTTCCATATAGCTATCGTCATGAAAGTATCTTGCGCAGGATTTTTTCCTCGCAAAAAATTCTTCCTTTTTTACAACTCTTCATTGATGTCTTCACAGAAGAAGTGCTCGTCTTGTGGCACGCAGATCCCGCACAAAAACGGTCACCTCAAGTGCGTCCTCTGTCTAGGCCCAGACCACCCTGTCTCCTCCTGCCCGGAGTGCCAGACCTTCAACCAGGCCATGAAGAAAAGGAGGCAGCAGGCTTTGGAAGCCCATCTCTTGAAATCCCGCCTGGCTTCTCTAGAAAAGAAGAGGGACCGTTTGAGAGAGTCCTTGGCAGATAAATCTTCTCCATCGAAGAAACACAAGGAGAAGTCTAGGGAGTGGCAGTGCTCCACGGATGACATGTGGCCCTCGATGAGCAAAGCCCAGCCGCCGCCCAGAAAATCGGATGGTAAGTCTGGTAAGATGCAGTGGGTCAGTCGATCGTCGGCCCCTCTGAGGACCACACCACACCAGCTGATAGGTCGACCCCCGGCTCCTCCGGGGATCGTGCTGCAGCCAGTAAGCTGGCTCCCCTGTTAGTGGGGACCTGCCCTGCACCCGTCGATAAGTCGGCCGGGGGCTCCTTCCCCACCTGCCCAACACCACCTGCTAAGACGCCGTCCCTGACGGCCGCACAGGTGGGGTTCCCCCGTCGGGGCCTAACAGCGCTTCACCCGATGTCCAGTGGAACCAGAGGGAGAAAGCCCCTCTCCCTCCTCTTTCTTCGCCTGTACCCTCCACTTCAACTGCGGGTACCTCTGACAAAGACAGCGGAGAATCCCTCGATGTAGTCTATTCCATGGGGTCAACTCCACGTTCTCCTCTCCGGGTCAAGGAGAAGGAGCCTCCTCCTAAGCCAGCAGGCCTTAATGTGGAGGCCCCTCCGCCACCTTCGGGTGGGATTCCTGTGGCGCCGATTTCGGCCAACATTCTGCTAGAGGACCCGGCGAACCTTACCCCAACGCTGGATGTCCCGACGACTGTTGCTCATCCGGGACCTAGCAATCGGCCCCAGATGCTGGCTCTGATGCTGGACGTCCCGATGACAGTCCCTCAGCCTGGACCTATCGATCGGCCTCAGCTGTTGGCCCCAACACCAGATCCGATCTTGCCGTCAGGGCCCCTTTGTCCGGTTCTAACCCCGGCCCCTCTGACACCGGATCGGGTGGTGCCGGTTCCGACGTTGGTCCCCTTGATGTGGGCTGTCCCGACGCTGGACCCCCAACCTATATATACCATGGTGGATCTGATGTGGGTACTCCTGCCGCCAGACCCAACGACGGGGATTTACTCCAGACCCCGAACTGTCCCTCACTACCTGCAGGGGTTCTCTGGGGACCACTACCCAGCTGGCCCCCCTCCGGACTGGAGTCGTTATGTCCTCTGCCTCTTTCTCCTCCCCCTCAGCCTCAACCAACACCACCACCCCCTCCACCTCCTCCGGTTGCCCTGGATTTCAAGACCCTGATTCAGTCTTGGTGGCGGGGGCTCAGTCTTAGTTGGTGTAGGACCTGGGGACAAGACTCCCTCTCCCATGGTCTCCCAGGTCCCCTTCCCCAAGCAGTTCTTCTGTAACTACTATACATGTCTCTGGGAAGACTCATCAGGATGTCTCTCTTCCCGATATCCTTCACCGTCCTGTCGAAGGAGCAGACGATGCCGATGAGGGGGCTGATGGTTCTTCAGAGGAGGAACCGGGGGGCCCGACAGGCAAGGTTTCCCTGAAATTACCACCAGAGGACCCTGCCTTTTCGGTCCTTCAGAGGTCCATGAAGGATTTCTTTAACTGGGAGTCAGAGGATCAGGACCCCATGAGGCAGAGGCTCGCAGAACATCTGGACTTAGAGTCTCTGTCTCCCGCCCCCATTCCTCCATGTATTGGACCTCATCAAGACCACACCACTACTGTCCGGCAGATGCCTCATTCCCTCCCAGCTGTCCTTTAACGGGCGGACAGGCTTTACCGGGCGCTGAAGGATGCCCCGTACTTGAAAACGCATCCAAAGGCGGGCTCTGTGGTCATTTCCGCTGCTCATGACCGCTGCGCAGCAGCAAAGCTCATGAGCATCTCTCTTCCGGACAAAGAGTCGAGGCAGGTGGACCAGTTCGGGAGAAAGATTTATTCTTCGGCCACATGCACCCTTCGGTCCCTTAACTATGTGGCCTATATGGTGTCTCATCAGAAAGCTACCTTGGCCAGGTTAGAGGCTCTGGTCCAAGCCATGGATCCCTCGGCCTTGAAGGAAGAGCTTGTCATGGATCTTCGCACCTCCAAGTTCTCGTGTAGGCATGCTTTATGGACCACATATGACTCTGTCGATTCTGTGGCACACACCTCAGCAACTGCCGTTGCCCTTGGATGGCACTCCTGGCTTCACCTTTCTGGACTTGCTAACGAAGTTCAGTCGGCGAATCAAGATACCCCCTTTTGGGGCTCGGTACTCTTTGATGGGAACACCAAGTACATTATCACGGACTTGCAGGACAAAGGCCTCGCCCTCAGGTCCGTGAGGTCTGTGTACCGATTGGGCACCCAAAAATGGCAGCCCTTTCGGAAAAGAACCTGGAGGCAGAGAAAGCAAGCCCCAGCACGCTGCCAGGGGAAGTGTAAGGCCACGGGTACAGCTACCCTTCCTGCCTCCAAGAGTCAGAGATATGCAGGGGGTCCTCCCCCTGAATGTCCTGCCACTTCCTGACTTCCCATCCCCACTGCCTCCCCAGTCTTCCAATGGGGAGCAGGTGGGGGGGAGGTTTGCCCACCAAGCGCAGGAGTGGAGGGCGATCACCTCCGATGAATGGGTCCTGCAGTTGGTGTCTGTCAGACACACAATAGAGTTTCTGGACTTTCCTCCGGAAACTCCACCAAAAAGATCCTTCTACTCAAGGGATCAGGCTCTTCTCGTCTGAGAAGAGGTGAACAGTCTCTTGCTCAGGGAAGCAATAGAGCATGTTCCTCTCCGGCAAAGGGGAAAGGCGTTCTACTTCCATTTTTTTCCCTGGTTCCAAAAAAGATGGAGGATTTCAGACCTGTACTCTACTTAAGCAACTTAAAACAGTTTGTCGAGTACAAAAATTTTCGGATGCTGACTCTCCAGACCCTCCTTCCACTCCTTCTGGAGAACCATTGGTTGTGCGCTCTGGACATGCAGGATGCTTACCTGCATATTCCCATCTTCCCCAGCCACTGCCGGTTCCTGTGGTTTCAGTTCCAGGGGGAACACTTCCAGTTCCGAGCGCTCCCCTTTGGCCTGTCCTCAGCACCTCAGGTCTTTAACAAGTGCCTGGTAGTGGTTGCGGCCTTCTTACGCCGCAGGAGTATTGCGGTTTTCCCTTACCTGGATGATTGGCTGATTTTGGCCTCATTCAGGGACTCTTTACTAGAGGCTCTTTCCTTCACTTTGGACTTATTCAGCAGACTATGGATTGCTGTCAATATTCCCCAAGTCTTTTTTTTTTTTTTTTTTATACTTTCTCTTTATGTCCCCTTCTTGCTGTACTAGATTCTTTTTTTTCGGGGATCCCTAGGCTGCATAATGCCGTAGTCCCACCCCAGGAACCTCCCTCTGGGTGCTGGTTAACCTTTCCCCATCCTGCCTCGGTTTACCCTCTGGGTGGGGAGGAGAGGGACCCCCCCTTTAGTCCCCCCCCCACACCTCAAGCATGCTTCGGAAGGCATCACCAGACCCATCTATGGAGCCTGGTTAAGGGTTATCTTGGGACAGCTGGGTCCCGTCTACTGGAGTCCAGCACAGGGTTTTCCGCTTTCCTGGTCCTAGCCCACAGGACGTCTGCACGCAAAGGGGGGCAATGGAGTGACGCACGTCGCGATGTGCTAACGCTCCGGCTCCTGGTAGACATCCTCCCTCCCTTTTATGCTGTCTCGATGCACCTCCACCCGTGGTCACCCAGGTGGCGGTATCGCAGCGGAACCCACATCCCACCCCACCCGGAGGAGGAGAGCAGCCCCATGGCGCTCAATCCTCCTCCTTCCAGCCGCCCGAGTCCGTTCCCGAACCCGGGTCGCTGGCGCCGCAAACGGTAGCCCTACCACTGTGCCGGCGGGCTGGCCCAATATTCCCAAGTCTTCTATGACCCCTACCCAGAAACTTCAGTTTATTGGGGCAGTTTTGGATATGGTCCACTGCAGAAACTTCCTTCCTCCAGACAGGGTGTAGACACTGGTCTGTCAAGCTTCCAAAGTGGCTTCCTCCAGGAACATCCCAGCCTGGGAGATCCTGCGTCTTCTCGGCCTGATGGCAGCCTCCATCACCATGGTTCCCCTCACAGGACTCCACGAGTCACTTAATGATCCTTGCATGTGCAGTGGGATCAACTCCTGGGCGATCTGGACCATCTGGTGCTGGTCTCTTCAGCGGTTCAGAAAGAACTGCTTTGGTGGAGGGATCCCTGCATCCTTTCTTTGTGTCTTTCCTTCAGGAACCCAGCTCCCTCAGCATCCCTGACCACGGATGCCTTGAACATGGGATGGGGAGCACATCTAGGGAAACACCAAGCCCAAGGACTGTGGTCTAGCTTGGAGACTACTCTGCATATCAACGTTCTGGAGATGAGGGCTGTCCTGTATGCATTGCAGGCCTTTCAGACCCTCCTTCCCAAGGGGTCACTGCTGGTCGAAACGGAAAATATGTTGGTAGTTTGGCACCTCAGCAAACAAGGAGGAACCCACTCATACCCCTTGTGCAGGGAGGCGATGCGGGTGTGGAACTGGGTGGTCCAGCACAGTCTGGCCCTTGTGGCCATGCACATGCCAGGTGTTCTGAATGTTCTGGCGGACAGTCTCACCAGATCTTGGACCCTAGCTTATGAGTGGGAGTTGCAAAAGGATGTGGCGGAATCTATCTTCCTACATTGGGGGCATCCGGAAATCCACGTAAATCTTCCTACTTTTTGCTCGCTCATTCCAGGGCATGGCGCTTTCTGGCATGATGCGATGTCTGTCTCTTGGACAGGAACATTTTTGTATGCCTTCCCTCCATTTCCCATTCTCCAGAGGGTCCTCCTCAAACTTCAAGCAGAGAAGGCAAAGATGATTCTCATTGCTCCTCTCTGGCTGAGACAAATCTGGTTCCCGCTGCTGCAACAGCTTTCCAGGGAACCACCGGTTCCACTTCCAGTGACTCATGACCTCCTGACTCAGGATCAAGCTAGACTGCTACATCTGGGGCTCAGGACTCTGCATCTTCATGCATGGCTCCTGCAGACATAGCGATCTCTCTCACTTTGGGGTCTCCTCCCGGGTTGCTCAGGTCCTCATTGAGGCCAGAAACCCTCTACTCGTTCCACTTAAGCTTTGAAGTGGAAACAGTTTTCCATCTGGGTGACCACCAACGGTTGGAACCCCTTCTCATGTTCTGCCCCTCAAGTCATGGAATACCTCCTTCACCTCTCAGACTCTGGTCTGTCATATTCCTTGTTGAAGGTCCACCTTTCGGCTATTTCAGCGTACCACGAGCTTGTGGATGGTAAACCCGTGGCTCAGTTGGAAGTCTCAAAAACCTTTCTGAAAGCGATTCTCCATCTGAAACCCCCCCATCAGCAGCCCAACACCTCCTTGGGATTTGAACTTAGTTTTGGAAAAGCTCACCCTTCCTTCTTTTGAGCCAGCTATGAACTGTGAGTTGCGCTTCCTTTCCTGGAAGGCATTGTTCCTGGTTGCCATCACATCAGCCTGGAGGATTTCGGAGCTTCACCCTCTGGTCTGTAAGGAGCTCTATTTGATTTTCCACAAGGACCAGGCAGTCCTCAGAACGAATCCGAAGTTTCTTCCCAAGGTGGTGTCAGAAGCCACACTAAACCAATCAGTAGAGCTTCCTGTATATTATTCATCCCCCTCTAACAGAGGTGAGGCACTCCTCCATACCATGGACGTACATCAGATTCTTCGGTGTTATACTCACCGGACTAGAGAATTCCTCAGCTGTGATCAGCTTTTTGTTTGTTTTGCCCTCAGGTCAAAGGGCAAACCGGTTTCTAAGCAGGGCCTTTCTAAATGGTTAGGCAACTGCATTAGGTATTGTTACCAGAAGTATTGCAAACCTCTGCCAGGTACCATAAGAGGTTATTCTACTAGGGGAATGGCTGCTTCCCCTGACTTTTTATAAAATGTCTCTGCAGCTGATATCTGCAGCGCAGCCACTTGAAGTTCTGCACGTACCTTTACCAAACACTACAGTCTGGACATTGCTTCTAGACGGAGGCTGGTTTTGGCCTAGCTGTGTTACAGGGCCTTCTGTCCTAGACTGGGTCCATTCTGGATTCCAGTTTTTCTGTTGGATTTAGTTTTCCTCCTCCCTAGTTTCTCTCGGTCTCTCTTTGGAGGGACTGCTTGGGACTTTGTCCTGTAAATGATGACCTACTGAAGGAACCCTCTCAAAGTAAGATAGTACAGTTATGTAGGAGCTTACCGTAACAGTAGATCTTCGTGAGAGGTTCCTTCAGTAGGTCATATTTTTCCTTCCCTCCATCCCTCCCTCCTTCCCCTCACTTTGTGTTTTACAGGGTCTCCAAATCCTGTTCACTCCTGCTGTCCGGCTCCTTCCTGGCTCCGGCAGGAGAACTAGAGGGCGGGCGTAGGGACTGCCCACTATATACAGTCACACTGACGTCTATCACGTGACGTCTGGTGGGTGGTTCCCCGTCAGGGATTGCTAGAAAAGTCTGCCATGTGGCCCGACGCCAAGTGACATCAATCCTATAAGTGATGACCTACTGAAGGAACCTCTCTCGAAGATCTACTGTTACGGTAAGTTCCTACGTAACTGTACTTTTCCTTTTAACATGACCTCTAATTATCATTTGAACCAAACCATTACCTTACCTGTCTTTTTCACTGAGCACTTTAGTCCTGGTGAAAAAAAAAGCGTTCATAGTCTGGACATCAAAAGAGTTTTAGCTACTATTTGACAGCCACTAAAGCCCTTAGGCAGGACAGAAAACAGCTGTTCCTGATCTGTGGGAATGTGAGAAAGGATAACCCAGCATCAAAGAAGGTCCACTTATTACTAGATAGTACAGTATAACCAGTTTGGTACTCTAAGGCTGGAAAGGAGCCCCTTGTGGGCGGAGGGCCATTCCACAGAGGGCACAGCTGCTACCATAGCAGCTGTCAGGGATGTTTCCCTGGTGAATCTCTAAAACAGCTACCTGGAAAACACTACACAGCTTTACAAAGCATTATACAATGGCAAGAAAGAATCTTGGACAGTGATTGGTCAGTTTGGGGCTGGACCCATGGCGTTATCCCAGCACGATGCCACAGGTCTAGTCTCAGCACTGTGAACCCATGTAGGTGAGCATTTGATTTGAGCTTTTGATTGAGCATTTTATGGGGCTTTCGATTGATTGTTTCATCTTCTCTTAAAAACAAAAAATATTTTTCCACACAAAAACATCTTTAAAATTATTTTTTTTTATTCGGTATAACAACGAGCCATTGTGTAATAGGAATAATGCACTCCAGGGTGTGTGTCGGCCTGCGGCCTCGTGCCCAACCCCCCCAGGCGTGGTGTTATCCCAGCACGACACACACCCTGTTGTGCATTATTCCTTTATTACACTCTGGATAATCTGTCCAGGGGTGATGCCAGATTTGGTACAGCAGTCCTGCAAAGTCTGTTACCAAGACAGGGTTCTATGCCCACCTCCAAAGGTACTGCTTGGTAGTCTGCATATAGTTATGAATACCTGAGTATTACTGGGGTTAGAAATAGGGAATAAAGTATGGGTCGGGGTGTGTAACGAGATTTTACACACACCTGAGTTGTGGGATGCTACATAAACCCCGAGGACGAAGCCCGAGGGGTTTGTGAAAAGCATCCCACAAAGAGTGTGTGTGTAAAATCAAGTCTGACACACATCCGACCCATATTTTATTTTATATAGAAACATAGAAACATAGACTTTGACAGCAGATAAGGACCACTTGGCCCACTCAGTCTGCCCATTTCCCTACCTACTGGATAAGCTGCAGATTCTAGTTAACCAACAGCCTACATCCTGCCACCCCACACTACAATTGCCTTATGTCTGTCACATGCATGTTTGAATTCCCCCACTGTTTTAGACTCAACAACCTCCCCAGGAAGGCGGTTCTATGCATCCACCACTCTCCGTGAAAAAAAATTTCCTCACATTACCCCTGAGCTATCCCCCCTCTATCTTTAAATTGTGCCCCCTTGTTCTTACACATCTCTTTTTCTGAAAGTTGCTACCCTCCTGGACTTTGTTGATTCCCTTGAGGTGCTTGAACGTTTCTATCATGTCCCCCGCCCCCGTCCCTCCTTTCATCAAGGGTATACATATTAAGATCTCTCAGTTTCTCTTCACATGATTTCTGATGCAGACCCTGCACCATTTTAGTTACCCTCTTCTGGGCTGCTTCCATCCTGTCTATGTCCTTGTATAGATGAGGTCTCCAAAACTGCACACAGTACTCCAGATGGGGTCTCACCAACTGTCTGTACAGAGGGATAACCACTTCCCTTTTTCTACTTGTGATGCCCCTTCCTATGCATCCCAGTATCAGGGATCCAGCGTGCCTTGACCAGGCCACGGACCCCTCAATTTCTGGAACCTAAACAGTTTTTCAGAAATCCTCTGTACTCCAAGGGATCCACCATGCCTTGACCAGGCCACGGACCCCTCAATTTCTGGAACCTAAACAGTTTTTCAGAAATCCTCTGTACTGCAAGGGATCCAGCGTGCCTTGACCAGGCCACGGACCCCTCAATTTCTGGAACCTAAACAGTTTTTCAGAAATCCTCTGTACTGCAAGGGATCCAGCGTGCCTGACCAGGCCACGGACCCCTCAATTTCTGGAACCTAAACAGTTTTTCAGAAATCCTCTGTATTGCAAGATTATATCCTCTCACCACTAGAAGGCTCTATCTCTATCTAGTACTTAAGCCATATGGGTTCTCTCTGCCTTTCTCTTGCCTCTCCTTTTCCTTGCCCTGCCCCCCCTTTTCTCTCCCTAGTCCTAGCCACTCCCACCTCCCCCCGCCACCCTCTACTCTAATTTCCACTGCTAGTCCAAGGGAACTGTCCACTTCCACTCGAGACTTGTGCTTGGTGCACCGTTTGGATATTCCTGGTTGCCAACCGACCACTACTCTCAACAAGTATGGCCACCTCTCTACACTGTACCACCCTGCAGTCCATATGGGATACCGCCTGGAACCTTGCAACCTCTACTCCCGGAAACAACAATCAAAACCATCTCTCAAAGAGCTGCGACTCTGCTCCTTAAAACTCCTACTCCTCCTCCTTCTCATCTCAGGCAGTGTCTGTCCCATTCCTGGCCCTAGAAGCTCAGTACACACAAACTCTAGGTGCCCTTATCCTTGCAACCATTAATATCTACGCTACTACCAAAGCTGGATGCACTCCAAGCCATCATATGCCAACACAACCCTGACATCCTTGCAGTGGTGGAAACTTGGCTGACACCTAAAGTTCCTGACTCAGCAGTAACAATACAGGGCTACAATGTCCACAGGCTGGACCGGATATCCAAAAAAGGTGGTGGTTGTGCAATCTATATCAAAGACTCCCTGTCTTGGCACCCTGCAACTCCATCACTTTCTGCCTAGAGCCCAGATTCTGCCAATAAAAATCGTCCCATGTCCCAACCATAAAGCTCTGACTATTGTCTCCGTATACATCCCACCCAGGGACCCTACACATGGCTTCAGTGACGTCCTAAACTTTTCAACTCTCATCCTCCTGAAGCTGAACTTATTCTACTAGGGGATTTCAACATAAACTGGTTAGCATCAAGCACCAGTGCCTATAAAGACTCCATCTCAGCTGCTAACCTCACGCAAATGATAAACTCCCCTACTAGGATTAACTACAAGACTGGCACCAGTACCCTCTTAGATTGGGTCCTCACCACTCACCCCACAAGGATTTCTCGTACCACCCCCACCTCCCCCCGCCACCCTCTACTCTGGTTTCCACTGCTACTCCAAGGGAACTGTCCACTTCCACTCGAGACTTGTGCTTGGTGCACCGTTTGGATATTCCTGGTTACTTAACCCGACCACTACTCTCAAGAAGTATGGCCACCTCTCTACACTGTACCACCCTGCAGTCCATATGGGATACCGCCTGGAACCTTGCAACCTCTACTCCCAGAAACAACGATCAAAACTATCTCTCAAAGAGCTGCGACTCTGCTCCTTGAAACTCCTACTCCTCCTCCTTCTCATCTCAGGCAGTGTCTGTCCCATTCCTGGCCCTAGAAACTCAGGCCACACACAAACTCCAGGTGCCCTTATCCTTGCAACCATTAATATCTGCAGCCTACTACCAAAGCTGGATGCACTCCAAGCCTTCATATGCCAACACAACCCTGACATCCTTGCAGTGGTGGAAACTTGGCTGACACCTAAAGTTCCTGACTCAGCAGTAACAATACAGGACTACAATGTCCACAGGCTGGACTGGATATCCAAAAAAGGTGGTGGTTGTGCAATCTATATCAAAGACTCCCTGTCTTGGCACCCTGTAGCAACTCCATCACTTTCTGCCTCGGCCCAGATTCTGCCAATAAAAATCGTTCTATGTCCCAACCATAAAGCTCTGACTATTGTCTCCGTATACATCCCACCCAGAGACCCTACACATGGCTTCAATTACGTCCTAAACTTTATCAACTCTCATCCTCCTGAAGCTGAACTTATTCTACTAGGGGATTTCAACATAAACTGGTTAGCATCGAGCACCAGTGCCTATAAAGACTCCATCTCAGCTGCTAACCTCACGCAAATGGTAAACTCCCCTACTAGGATTAACTACAAGACTGGCACCAGTACCCTCTTGGATTGGGTCCTCACCACTCACCCCACAAGGATTTCTCGTATTACTGTTCTCCCAGACTCTGTGAGTGACCACTCCCCAGTCATGTGTGCATGGTCTAACAAATTCCTTAAGCCCCCTCCCAAGATTATCGCTAGCAGAGTCTTTCCTCGTGGAAAACTTCCACATCTCAAAGAATACCTGCTTCTACAAGACTGGCTACCCATCTATGAAGCAACAGATGTTAACTTGGCTCTTGATCACTTCATCTCAATTTTCAACAAAGCCTGCAACCTCTTTGCCCCTGCTAAAAGGCGCAAAACAAAATCTCTGTCTAACCAATGGGTCACCACTGCCCACTGCTCTTCTCTTCTCTCACAGCTGAAACTAAGGGATCACCTCTGGGCGGTTGCCAGGGCCACTGGCAAACAACTGGACATACAAAATTACAAACAAGCACGAAATGCCTGCATAAAAGCCTTACGGCTAATGAAATCCACCTATTACAAAGACGCTCTCACCAATACATGGGGAAATGGTCTTGCTTTCTGGGACAATATCAAGGATGTAACAGGAAAGCAGCCAGAAACCTCTCCAGCCATGTTAATGGTTGATGGATCCTCAACCCTCAACCCCAAGATGATTGCAAACATCTTTAACATGGCTTTTTCAGGCCTTAGTGCTGTTCTATCCCATGACTTTTTTGAAAACACGGCCTACTCTCCAAATACCTCAGCCCCTCAGTCTAACTATCCCCTCTTCTACTTCAGGGAAGTAAGGCTGAATGAAGCTCACCGCTATATTACTGCAGCTGTCTCTAAATCTAGATCTAGTAGCGACACCCTGGACCTTAAGCTTCTGTTGCTCACCCTCGATGAGGTAATTCATCCATTAACAAAAATCCTAAACCTCTCTCTCAGCTGTGGAAAATTTCCGGACCTGTGGAAAACAGCCACCTTGACACCCATCCATAAAAGTGGGGATAAGACTAATCACTCAAATTATCACCCTATTTCGATACTGCCCCCACTCTCTAAGGCACTCAAGCGCATCGTGGCTGATCAACTTACTGACAACTTGGATAAATACAATATACCTTGTCCACAACAACACAGCTTCCGGAAAGGTCACAGCACCACCACAGCCCTTCTTGAGTTCACTGGAGCTTTGCACAAATCCCTTGACAACGGCCTTCTCACAGGGGCCGTTTTCGTCGACCTCTTCAAGGCCTTTGATACAGTACACCATGGACTACTAATTCACTAACTACTGAATGCCGGGCTATCGCCCGACTCTTCTCTCTGGTTTAAAAGCTACTTAGAAAACCAGTCGCTGAGAGTAAAAATTGGGGACGCCCTTTCTGACACCCTGCCTGTTCGCTCTGGTGTCCCACAGGGATCCATACTGGTCCCCCTCCTTTTTAGCCTTTTCTTAAACTCCCTTCCTTACCACTGCTCTGAGCAGATCATACTGTATGCCTATGATGCTGTTGTATTCTCCGCTCACAAAGATCCTGCAACTCTTCAACACAACCTTCAACTTGGTTTCAGTTCTGTAGAGACATGGTTTCTTAATCATAAACTGGTCCTCAATGACAAGAAAACCAAATCTATGCTCTTCTGTAGCTCTCATAACCCACACAAGCTACACCACTTGGCTATCTCCACCACCCAGGGGAACACTCTAGATCAGGTGGGGGCCTTCAAATACTTAGGGATACAGCTTGACCTAATCTCTCCTATGGACTTCATGTAGATAATGTAGCTAGAGCTGCTAATACACGGCTTGGTCTCCTCTACAAGACACAGACCCACCTCACGCTAGAAGCTTTGAAGGTTGCAGTCCTGAGCACTGCAATCTCTGTAATAGACTATGGTCTCATCATTTATGGCTCGGCCACAACCACAACCCTTAGACGCCTCTCAACTGCATTAAATAAGGCATGTCGGCTCATCACTGGTGCTCACCGTCTCACCCACACGTGTGACCTGTACACTCAGACTGGCTGGCTCCAACTATCAAACTGTATAAAGTTTCTCACCTGCTCCGTGGCGAAAAAAATCTACCTTGGCCTTGCACCTTCTGGGGTCTCAACTCTGTTACAACACCGAATTAACAAATGGTGCCTTAGGAGATCCACGCTACAGCTACTGAAAGTCCCCCACTGTCACACTTCACAGGGACAACGCTCTTTTGCTTATCGAGCGCCACTCTGGTTCAATGGCCTCAGCCCCACCATCTCCTCTGCCCCAACAATTGGTATGTTTAAAACTAGGCTCTGGGACTATCTCACTACCAACAGCTCCTGTGACTGCCCAACTTATTTATTTATTATGTATTTATTTAGCTTTTGTTTACCGGGTAAGTACACTAGACAAGTATTATGCCTATTTTCAGGAACGACCCGGGAGAATACAACATGAGGAACAACAGTCAAGGAGACATGGCAAAGAGAGTACAGTTTTTTGTCACAGTAAACAAACATATGGGAAATACATCCTTACCTTGTTTCTCCACTTCCCTTCCTGCTCTAGTGGTCCCACCCTCCCCTCCTCACTGGATTCTACCCTCACATCTTGGTATACCCAATGCTGCACTTTTCACCCTCTCCCCACCTTTCCTACATTCCTTCTCCCCCCCCCATGATTCTCGCACTTATCTGTCGTCTGTTTTCTCTGACAAATGCCGCTGGCTGCCTCGTTACGATGCTACCCTTGAA
Organism: Neoceratodus forsteri; assembly: GCA_016271365.2. NCBI lineage: Eukaryota > Metazoa > Chordata > Ceratodontiformes > Ceratodontidae > Neoceratodus > Neoceratodus forsteri. The sequence goes on from CM057452.1 coordinate 391,820,402, forward strand.
TTGTATTAATCTGTACTCTGTTTGCAATGTCCACATTGTTGTAATGTCCATCTTGATGTTCCCCATAATTTGTATTTCTCTGACGTGGAACCTTTGTAAAAGAGCCAAGGCTCAAAGGTATTTGTAATCCTAGACTTGATAGATAAAAAAAAAAAAATATCCCCCTGGCTCTCCTTACTGACTTCTCGCATTGCTTATCAACCTTTAGATCATCTGATATGACTAACCCCAGGCCCGTTCCATTTTTGTTGTTGTTAGTACCTCCCCTGCTATTGTGTGCTCTTCTCCTGGGTTTTTGTTTCCCAAGTGCATTACTTTGCACTTCTTTGCATTGAATCTAAGTTGCCATATGTCTGACCATTCCTCCAACCTTGCTAAGTCCCTTCTCATCCTTTCTACCCACCCTTGTGTATCAACTCTGTTATAGATCTTTGTGTCCTCTGCAAAGAGGCATACCTTTCCCTCCAGACCCTCTGCAATGTCACCTATAAAGATGTTAAAGAGGACTGGACCCAGTACTGAGCCCTGAGGTACTCCACTAGTGACCCCCCTTTCTTCGGAATGTGTTCCATTCACTATTACCTTCTGTGTCTTGTTGTGCAGCCAGTTTGCTACCCAGGCTACCACCCTGGGACCCACTCCCTTCCTTTGGTAAACATGCTATTACATATGCCCTTCCCTCCATTTGGAACCAATTACAAACCGTACTGAAACTAACTAGCACAGTTTCAATAAACTTCTACAAATTGCTAAGTTCAGCCAAAATAAAAGACACCTGTAACTGTCATTAAGTCTCTTCCTTCCCCATGTGTGCCATATTTATCCACTGGTAAGGTATAATTGATTTGTCATATTAACTGCTTTCCCTTCCCCTTCTACTCCTGGCTTTATCTTTGCTTACGCTCCACTGCTACTCTATCAAATCACTCCTCCCCATATCAGTTGTAGACTGTTTGTTCTAGCTCCAAAATACTGTATATATATTGCACACACAGTCATCATGTTTCATTTATCAGTATGCAACCTGTAAGTAACTTCCCTGTCTCATATCAATGTTTACCACCTGCGGTCACCCTATGTGGTACCCTTGTAGGTATATCCAGCCTGTATCATGTAACGTGCATTTCATGTATATAATGTTATTACCTATCTGTGTTTGTACTTTAAGTGTTTATGTCACAGGACCTCCTTGTGAATGAGCTTGCTCAATGGAGTTTTCCTGCAATAAACTTGGACTTGAACTCCCAGGCTGGCTAACTTGATTATTAATCTTTTGTGTGGGACTGTGTCAAATGCCTTGCTAAAGTCTAGGTAGGCCATATCCACAGCCCCTCCCTGGTCTATTACTTTGGTCATCCAGTCAAAGAAATCTATTAGATTCATCTGACATGACCTTCCTGCTGTAATCCATGCTGCTTTGGGTCCTGTGCCCCTTGTCTCCTAAGGTACTCAACAATTCTTTCTTTCAGAAGTGATTCCATCATTTTCCTTACCACTGAGGTCAAACTTACAGGTCTGTAGTTTCCTGCTTCTGCCTTGCTCCCACTTTTGTGAAGGGGAATCACATCTGCCCTCCTCCAGTCCTCAGGTACCACCCCATCCTCCCATGATTTGTTAAAAAGTGCGGTCAGTGGTGTCACTAGGTCCTCCCTTAGTTCTTTTAGTATTCTGGGGTGAGTCCCATCAGGCTCCATTGCTTTGTCCACCTTGAGTTTTAGGAGTTCTTTCAGGACTCTTCTGTAAATGGACTGGTGTCAACCCCCCTACCTAGAGTGCTTCTATTGTCTGGTTTAGGTAACTCCTCCTCATCTTCTTTTGTGAATAGTGAGCAAAAAGTATTCATTCAGTATCTCTGCCTTTTCACTGTCTCCCTCTGCCCACCTCCCCTCTCCTTTATTAATCTTCACTGTTCCTCCCTTAACCTTTCTGTGCTCCCTAATGTACCTATAAAATGTTTTATCACCCTTCTTAACTGAATTGGCTATTTTTTCCTCGGTTTGAGCTTTTGCTAGTCTGACTGCCTTCCTCACTTCTTTCTGCTTTAATTGATACAGTTCCCTGTCGTGCTCCTTCTGTGATGCCTCATACTTTTTGAATGCAGCCTTTTTCTCCTTGACCTTCTCTGCCACCTCTTCTGAGAACCATAGTGGTTTTTTACTCCGCTTTGTTTTCTTTTTCTGTTTCACACAAAGGCTTGTTGCCTCTCTGATGGCAGTTTTGATTTTTCTCCATTGTTCTTCCACCCCTCCTTTTTGGCCATTTGCTGGTGTATTCCTCAGGTATTCACCCATTTTGCCAAAGTCAGCCCTTCTAAAGTCCAGTATGCTTGTTTTTGTATGGCTTGTCTCCATGGTTGTGCTTATTGTGAAGCACGCTGTGCAGTGGTCGCTTGTTTCCAGATGTGTACTGACTTCTAAATTTGTGATCCTCTCTCCATTTGAGAGTACCAGGTCTAGGCTTGCTCCCTCCCGAGTGGGTTCCAACACTAGCTGTCTAAGGCCTGCCCCCTGCAGGGCATCGAGAATGACCCTGCTCTTGGATGTGGCTGCAGTACATGTCATCAAGTTAACATCTGGCATATTCAGGTCCCCCATCAATAGTATCTCCCCTTTTTCAGCCACTTTGAGATTGTCCTCTATCATTTTCTTGTCCATTTCCTCCCCTTGAGATGGGGGTCTGTATACAACCCCTGTTGTTGCTGGGTTTCCCTTTTTCACCTCAGCAGTTATGTAAAATAAAAATCTTCCGGTGCATCCACCGTGTGGCTTCTCAGGTGCTGATTTGAATCAACGTATTTTAAAACATTTTGTTTTTGTCCTGGTTTGTGAGGTTTTCACTGTGTGTTGGGGGGGGGGGGGGAGAGTTTACCACCGAGTTCTTCTGGCAGTGGCGGTGCTGTTTCGGGAGAGATGGAAGCGGTCTTGAGTGGTTGCGCTGCTGCGTGAGGATGCGTACAGCAAGAGAAACCGTGCGCGTGTTTGCCGTTAAACACTCCTTTATGACGGCAAATTATGCCACGGTTTCCCTATGGGAAAAGGGGAAGCTGGTTATTATGAAAAAATTACTAACCTAGTAATCTTGTTTCTTCCACATGATACTCAGGTATTCATAACTCTCCCATCCTGTCTCCCCTTCTGGAACCTTTAGCCTCTGCACTCCTGAATACTGTGCTCTCAGGGGCAAAAATGCCATTTCTGGCACACATGTTGTGATTGGGTTCCTGATTGTAGTCCCCCTCCCCTTTTTTGGGTAATTCGGACATTCTAGGGTGTTCTTTCATATGTTATGCCCTCCAGTTGGAGGACCCTTTTTTGTGGGTTAAGGGAGCTCCCTCTAATAATAATAATACATTATAATTATTATTAATATTATTATTACACTTAGTGTTGAGGGAGTGCCCTCTGTTATTATTATTGTTGTTACTATTACTAATTATTATTATACTTCATCCTCCCATGGACCTGCCTTTTCAGGCATCCAGGAAATCTGAAGGGTTTAGAACTAAGGAAGTTAGTATAAGGCAGCATTTGAAAAGTGGCTTATGCAAAAGATTCCATCATTTGCATATGTTCCAAATTCTCTCTGGGCAGTTCTACTTAGGAGGAAGACTGCATGTAGTTATAAATACCTGAGTATCACTTGGAAGAAGCAAGATTACTAGGTAAGTAATTTTTTTCTTTTGTGAGTTCTTTTGCTTTCAAAATGAAACTGACTCATGCAGTCTCTAAAGGTTCTAGAATGGTGTTCTACCACAGTAGGGTAGAATCACATTCCATGACCTTTGAACTGTGGTTGAACAGCATTTTGAAAGGGATGGAATTCTGTACAGAACAACACTCCTCTATACACTATAATAGCAGTAAGGAACTCCCAAGAGTTAGATTAACAGTCAATCATCCCCAGAGTAATATGCTGCTCATCTGCACCTTGTGCCACGTCACACCCCAAGGGGGTGATTAACAGACTGTTAATCTAACCCCTGATCATGCCTTATTGCTTAATTAATCTTAATGGTGGGAAAAGCCAACAGAAGATGCTAACAAAACAAAACCTCTGCTGCTGGCTAAATGCATTTGGTAACAGACTGCCTGGGTCTGTAATATAGACCGGCTGCACTGATCATTAATTCTGAAACAGCAATGTAATGAGAGGGATGTTGAGTAGATGTCATTGCTGATTGAACAAACACTGCAACTCTGCTGCCAAGTTCTGTTCTTTCTGTATCCCTATCAGATGCTGATTTGGTTTGCTTGTGTCTGCATTTTTTCTATTTTAAATTAGAATTTAAAGAACCTAGAGTTATCGAGCTGTGGGACTTGGCCAAAAGATCCAATTTTACAGGAAAGGAACTTGAGTCAATAAAGGTAAGGTGCTAATGCGAAGAGATACCTTACCTCTGGAAACTTTGTGAGAATTTTTCATCTTAAAAACTAACATATACTTCTGTTGATCATCATTGCCAAATAAGCGTAATATGTATTGAGAGCAAGGGTGTACTAAGGAAAATAAATGTGTACATCACTTTATACATGAACTGTTTGCTGTCCCCCCTAGTTTCATACATAACATTGTTTGCTGCCCCACAGATGTATACCCTAATATAGAGCTAAGTTTGAAAGAAAATCTACAGCAGACGCTTGTTTTGTGCTTTAATTTTTTTATAGCCCAAGTGGGAGACACAAATCATGTGACAACATCTTAAGTTCAAAGGACTGAGCTTTCCTTTTCTCCATAGATCTTCGAGGATATCCCTTGCAGCAAGCCACAACTATGGAACTATAGCAGTCAGGCACTAGGACCGCATGGAAAACTTTCTAGCTAGCAGTCTACAAGGGGCTGCCCATGACGACAATGTCCGACGACGTCAATCCCATATAAATGTGGGCAGCCCCACACCCTCCTCAGTTCTTTTTCTGCCATTGACCATCGCATGTTGGACTCCACAGAGAACACTGCCACTTCAGTCAACCACCAAATCTTCAATTTTACCTTTTATTTTATTTTTCTCACCCTAGTTAGTGATCACTTTATTTTTTAAAGTGATTCTTCCTGTTGCTTTTGTCTACTGCTTCCAAAAAGCTTTTTAAACTCTGCAGGTGTGGCAAGAAGATCACTGATGAGGATGACCACAACGCCTGTGTTTGCTGTCTTGGCGCTGACCATAACATCCAGGCCTGTGAGATCTGCCATAAATTCAACCAGGCCACTTAGCACTATCACCAAAAAGCCCTTGAATCCTTTCACCTGACACAGAAGGTCACCCAGATTGAGGAGGAGGAGGATGAGTATATGGACGCAGGTCCTAGAAGCCCTTCATCTCCCTCTAGGGTTTCTTCAGGGGGCAAGGACTCCAGACTCCACTAAGTATACCTCAAAGTCCTCCATGGATGACCACTCTTTCATTTCAGTGATGAGGCAGCTGCAAGCTGTTATGGGGTTCGAAGCTGAGGAGCAGGTTGTTACCTGGAGAGATCTGATAGAATACCTGGAATTGCCAGATTCTCCCCCACTGATTATTCCTCCTCTGCTGGCTGCTTTTGAGGATGCCACCATGGCTGTCTGGTACAGGCCAGATAAGATTCCTGCAATGCCCAGAAATGCAGACAGATTGTACCAGGCTCCCTCAGGGAAGTCTTTCTTCACAGAGCAACCAAGGGCAGATTCAGTAGTGATGAACGCTGCCCATGATAGGTCCAAGAGACCTCAGCATCTCGGCTCCCTTTCTCCAGATAAGGAGTCCAGAAAGTTGGACCTTATGAGCAAGAGGACATACGCCTCTTCCACATTGGCCGTCAGTTCCAGAATACCCTTTGGAAGAAGGGCAATGCTGCGACTCCGACCCTTCCTGAGGGTCCTCAGACAGGAGCTGCTTAAGGCCCTCCAATCAGGGGCTGATGTGGGCAAGCACCTCTTTAGGGCAGCCTATGATGTTTCGGATGCCTTTGCTAGAGCAGCTGCAGTTGACATCTGTCTTAGATGACATTCTTGGCTCAAGGTGTCTGGTTTTGCCACCAGCGTACAGCAGTCCATCTTGAATGTCCCCTTCAGAGGTTACAAGCTTTTCAGGCTTTCTGACCTTCAGGCCTCTGGGAGAGCCCTGCTTTCGGTTCACTCCCTTTACCATACCCAGCCAAGAGGTGGCCAGAAGCTTCCTTTTCGTCGAGCCTCCAACAGACCTAAGCTGGGTGCCCGACAATGAGCCAGGTGCCTAGCAGCCAAAGCCCTGCCCATCTCTTCTCTTCCACCAGCAGGGCTGCTAAAGGTGGAGGTGCAGCCCTGGCCGCTGGCTGTACCTCAGCATGACTCCTGGTCAGACCCCCACCCTCCAGCACTGCAGGAAGAGGTGGTAGGGGGTCACTTCTCCCTCCACCTAGACAGATGCTTGGGTCCTGCAGTTTATCGAACAAGGCCACATACTAGAACTCTTGGAGTGCCCTCCAGATCTTCCTCCAGTTCATTCAAGCTACCCTCCAGATCACGTTCCAGTTTTGCTGGAGGAAATTCACATGCTGTTGTAGAAAAGTGCCATAGAATCAGTTCCAGAGCATCAGAGGAACAGAGGGTTCTATTCCCACTTCTTTCTAGTCCCCAAACCCACAGGGGATTTGCAGTAACCTGGTCCTAAGAAACCTGAATTTCTACATCCAGTGCAAAGAATTCAGGATGGTAACCCTCCAAGGGCTGTTGCCTCTGCTACACAAGGGAGACTGGATATGCTCCCTGGATATGCAGGATGCATAACTGCACATAAAGATCTGTACTCCCCACAGGCAGTACCTCAGGTTCCTGTTCCAGCGGGGAGCACTACCAGTTCAGGGCATTGCCCTTTGGCTTGTCTTCTGTGCCACGAGTCTTTACCAAATGTTTAGCAGTGGTGGCAGCAGCCCTCAGGAGGGAGGAGACTGTATGTCTGCCCTTACCTGGATGACTGGTTGCTAAAAACTCAGTCCGAGGAGCAACTCACTTGCACACTACTGCATACCAGGTAGCTGTTCCATGCCCTGCAGATTATAGTCAACCTGTCCAAGCCAGTTTTGACCCCCTGTCAACTTCTCCAGTACATAGGGGCCATACTGGATACGTCACAGGGTGCGGTCTTCCTGCCCCAGGACAGGGCAGAGCTCCTGGTTGAAAGGCCTTTTTCCTTTACAGCAACCGGTATGCGACAGCCAGAATATGTGGCTGCTGGGCATCATGGCTGCAGCCTTTGTCACAGTTCCTCTGGCGAGGCTACACATGCAGATTCCCCAATGGACTTTGAGTCTAATGGTACCAGCGCACTGATGATCTAGAACAGAAGGTTCTGGTCACTTTGCCAGTAAGGAAAGTGCTTCAGTGGCAGATAGAATCCAGCAGTCTTTTCAGGGGGGTTCCTCTCCTGATTGCCTCCCTTCATTGGATCCTCACCAAGGACGCTAGGGGGATGGGCTAGAGTGCTCACCTGGACCCTCACCACACCCAGGGAACTTGGTCCGCTGTAGAGAGTTTCCAGCATATGAACGTCCTAGAGGTGAGGGCCATCTTGTATGGCCTGCAAGCCCTTCAGGACCGTCTGTCCCTGGGCCCTCTGCTCCTGCAGATGGACAACATCAGTGTAGTGCTGTGCACTACATCGACAACCAAGGGGGAATCATTCATACTCCCTGTGCAGGGAAGCAGTGAGGGTCTGGAACTGGGTTCTAGAACACAGTCTAGAATTGTCAGCAGTCCTTGTTCAGGTACCCAAAACATCTTGACAGGCCAGCTAAGCAGGTCGCAGTCCAGGATGCACGAATGGGAGCTGCTGACCTCAGGTCGTAGATGACCTGTTTGACTGGCGGGGTCATCCAATTTTGGACCTTTTTGCTTTCTCACTCAACATAAAACTGCTGTTTTTCTGCTCGTTTTCTCCAGGGCCTGGAGTTTTCTGGCAAGATGCATTGTCCCTCTCTTGGAAAAGGAAGTTCCTCTACGCCTTCCCTCCCTTTCCTCTACTTCAGTGGGTGCTAATCAAGCTTCAGATGGAAGGAGCAGTGATGATCCTCGTGGCTGCCTTCTGGCTTCATCAGATCTGGTTCACCTCACCGAAATAGTTGGTGGCAGAACCTCCAGTTCCCCTGCCCCTGTTCAAAGGCTTGCTCTCCCAGGAGCAGGGCACACTAGTCCATCCAAACCTCAAGTCTCTACATCTCCATGGCTGGCTTCTAAAGACATAGCCATGGCTAGGTCTGGGGTATCCCAAAAGGTGGCTGATGTCCTGGTGGCTGCTAGGAAACTTTCCACTTATTTCCATGAAGTGGAAGCGCTTTGCTCTATGGGCGGACTCCCATCATCTGGATCCATTTACTTGTCCAGTGAATCAGATTCTGGAGTATTTACTGTCCCTTTCAGATTCTGGTCTACAGTACTCTTCTGTTAATGTGCACCTGGCTGCTATCTCAGCCTTCCCATGTGCCTGTTGATGGCCGTAGGGTGGCCCCGCTGGAAGTGTCCTATACATTTTTGAAAGGCATTCTTCATCTGAAGCCTCCCACCTGCAATCCAGTCCTGTCTTGGGACTTAAATTTTGTGTTAGAGAAACTTACTTTGGCTTCTTTTGAGCCGGCCGCGACATGTGAACTATGCTTTCTGCCATGGAAAGTGTTATTTTTAGTTGCTGTTACTTCTGCTCAGAGGATTTCTGAGATTCAGGCTCTGATGTGTGTCTCCTTCTTTGGTTTACCACTAAGACAAGATGTCTTTCCGTACCAGTCCTAAGTTTTTTTTTACCATAGGTGGTGTCTTGAGTTTACTCTTAATCACACCTGCCTGTGTATTACCCAGAGCATGCCAGTCCAGGGGAAGCATTGCTCCATACTTTAGATGTACATAGAATACTCTGATATTATGTTCATCGAACGAGGGCGTGCAGGAAGTCCTCACAGCTGTTTTTCTTTTGCCCCTGGGAATGTGAGTGTACCACTTTCTAAACAGTGCCTGTCCAAATGGCTGGTCAGCTGTATTATTTTCTGTTATAGGAAGTACAGTAAAGAACTTCCTGGCATTGTCCATGGCAACTGTACCAGAGGCATGGTCACTTCTGTTGCCTGTTTCAGGAATGTGTCAGCCACTGACATCTGTGCTGCTGCCACTTGGAGTACGGTCCACACATTCAATAAACCCTAGTCTGGACATTGCCTGTAGAAGAAGGGCAGGCTTTGGCCTGGCTGTGCTTCAAGGCCTTCTTTCCTAGGCCTGTTGCCTCCAGCCACACAGACTGTCTCAATGTCAGTACTGCTTGGGACTTGTTCCATAGGTGTGGCTTGCTGCAAGATATATCCTCAAAGAAGATCGTACAGTTACGTAAGGACTTACCATAACAGTAGATCTTTGAGAGAATGTCTTGCAGCAAGCAATGTCATCCACCCATCCCCCTTTGCTTCTCTGTCCGTTTCCCCACCCCCATCCCCCGAGCAGTATACCTTCTGTTTCACTTTTCACAGTAGTGGGAATCTATGGCCCTTCTTTAGTTCCCCAGGAGGAGGCCCTCTATATATGGTCTCCGACAGGGAATCTGAGGAGGGTACAGGGTTCCCTCATTTTCATATGGGAGGGACAACGTGGGCGTCATGGGTCACCCCTTGTAGACAGCTAGCTTGAAAGTTTTCCCTGTGGTCCTAGTGCCAGATGGCTATAGTTCCATAGGTGTGGCTTGCTGTGATAGATTCTCTCGCAGATCTACTGTTATGGTAAATTCTTAAGTAACTGTAGTTTCCTGGGACTCCTAAATATTATTGTCACCTAAAATGTTAAATTTAGTTTCTAGGGATGTGGATATTATGTTTTATCCACACTTTCTGGCAGTGACCTTTCTCTTTAAGATGTGCCGGGAAAGTCTTCAAGCTGGCTCCTCCAACCCACCTGAGTGGTAACTCCCTTGGCTCTGCCCCATAATGCCAGATCTTCCTTTGTGCTGGAAGAAACAGGTTCCCTCCTTACCGCTTCCGCATTGAGTAGGCCCTAGGGCTTAAATTCTTCGGAATTACTTCCAAACCAACTCTTGCAAGTTTTGTCTTTAACTCGATCTTCGATTGCGACCCTGATGGACAGTAAGTTCACTCCCGGGTTCCCCCAGTGCCCTTGCAGGCAGATGATGTCTAGGACCGACCCCAAATGCCATGTGCATCTACTTCCTGGAGCACAACCATGATGCCCAGGCCTGCAAATTTTGACACGTTTCATCCAGCCATCCTGGAGGACCATCTCGTCTGCCTGAAACTGGGCTGCCTGGCACAACGGAACTGCCTGTCAAATCCAAAGATGCCTGTTGGTTTGTCTCCGCAGCTGGGGGTCCACCAAGCAGCTTGCCACCTTCAAAGAGGCCATTCATCCTAGGTTTCTGCCTTCCTGCCACTTCAGCTGTGCTCAACATTTACGGGCTTCTTCAAGGAATTGTACTAGTCTCTACTGACCTTTGGTCAGGGAGCCACCGGCAAATCTAAAAGAGTGTAAGAAAGAAGAGACTCATTGTCGATTGTGGGATTAGGAGCACTGTTGGTTGAGGGCCTCCGATTTCCGTGCTTCTCCAGATTTGACCGGTTGACTCCTCGGCCTTGGCCGGAGGCTCCACGGTAACCCCTTCGGGCCTGTTGGCCAAGACGGTGGTCGAAGTCCCAGCCAAGATTTTTCTTGAGCCGTCTGACCAGTTGTCAACTGAAGAGGACGATATTTCCTTGTCTAGGACCCAAGTCCTGATGTAGACTATTGAAGGGTTGATCAGTACACTGACCTGTCGCCTCTGGTGCCTGACCCTGACCAGGAGGAGCCTTGGTGATCGCCGACTCCCTCTGAGCCCCACCACCGGTCCCTCTGGTGGCCGAGGTTTCTTGTCTTCTTCCTGTGGGTCGAGCCGGTCCTGCCACCATCAGCACTCCCATTCTCGGCACCATGGGAAGTGGTATAACTGCTGTTCTTTGTCCTCAGGTGAGGAGAGGCTTCGGCACAAGTTGCGTCGACACTACGAGGACTTGATGTGGCAACAGTTGCTGTTTACTGGCACCAGACTGACCTCGGTTTCTACACTGGCCATCACCTGGCTGTTACCTGAAAGGCCGATGCCACCGATGGAACTGATTACAGTGGTCCCAACTTGCCCAACTCTGGCTTCTCTGCCAGTCGTGGTGAAACCACTGCCTAAACAGCCGATGGTTGGTGCTCCGACTAAGGAGTAATTTTGCCAATTGCTCCATCCCCCTTTTCAGCCATTTTGCCAAGTTGCTTCTAACATTTCCTTATCTGACTCCTCCCCCTGTGCCAGAGGCCTGTTGATCATGCCTGTCTGAATAGTGGCTCCATTTCCTGACTCGAAGGCAACCCACAACACCCACTCCCACAGAAATTCCCTGTATTGCTGTTGCTTTTATGCTTTCCTTCACATAAAGCACCACACCTCCTCATCTCCTTCCCCACCCTGTCCTTTTTGAACAGCGTGTAGCCTGGTATTGTCATGTCCCAGTCATGGTTGTCAGTGCACCATTACTCAGTAATGGCCACAGTATCCAGGTTGGCCTCCACCATGATGGCCTCTGGGTCTGGGATCTTATTTCCCAGACTTCTAACATTAGCACATGTGGCCTTCCAGATTTTGTTAGCTCTTTGCTTGTCACCCTTCTTTTTTGTTTTGTTCCCTCTTTCTCCCCCGTCTTCTTTCACTGCTGTTTTTCACTGCATCCTCCTTTGCTAACACCCTACTTCTTTCATTACCCTGGTGGGACTCTCTCCCTTTGGGATCTCCCTACTGTCTATCTCAGCCTGTGGCTGGGGGGGTGCAGTTTCTGCTTCCACTTTTCCTCCCCACCCCCCTTGGCTCGTTTAAATATTCATTGAAGTAACCTTTAAACTGTCCACTGAGGACGGTGGTTCCCTTCCTAGATGGATGCAGATCATCACCTCTGTATAGGCTCTTATCCTTCCAGGTCAGCCCCTAGTCTCCAGTGTTGTCATACTCCTCCTCTCTGCACCATTCCTTTAACCATGAGTTGAAGGCCTTCATACGGAGATCCCTCTCCTTCCCCCTATCGTAGACAACATGTGCTACCTGTCTAAGACCTCTTTCTAGTTCCTTAATCCCCCCACCACACTGTTCCTGCTCAGTCTCTAGCCAGGTCATTTGTTCCCAGGTGGACAGTAAGATCGAGCTCCCCCTTCCTTCCTGCTACCCTAGTGATTCATAGGATGTGCATCCCATCCCTCCAGGCAGTGGCACTAAGTATGCACCTGACCGCCCACTATGTCCCCTTTCCTATTCCCAGCTCTATTCCTCTGACAAGTGGTCCCCACCAGAAGTGGCTTTCTCCTCCTCTGGGGTCCTCTTCCACCCTACTTGGTTTCTCCACTATGTAGGGCTGCCACATCCTCCCAGCCAGTACCACAGGTGCCTCCTCCTGGCAGTCCCACTCTGTCTGAGCGGGTATAGGAATTCTGTAGTGTTACCGGTTGAGGTATATGCCAGTGACCCACCCTCTTGGATCCCTCTGTAGTCCAACTGCTCCTCCTGTCTGGCATCTTTTGAGGTAACGGTGACAGACTTGGTGACCCCTTGCATAGGGGAGAAGGTCGCCCGACTCTCAGCCAACTCAGTCCATAGTCTAGCAACCTCCTCCCAGAGCCCGGAGAGGTGCATGCAGATGGGGCATCACCGCAGTCTCCAGAAGTTCTCTCTGAAGATTGCCACCCCACAACCACTGCACTGCACCACTCCCCACATTCCTTATTCTTGCTGTCTCTGTGTTTTCTGGCCTCCTTTCCCAGTATCCAGTGGAGGCTAAGCTGAGCGCAGTACGAGTTACTGAAGTACTGTATGCGACTCTAGTTAAACTACCCTTGGTATGTGACAGATACAGGTATGCTATCAAGTACAATGTGCAACTCTTCAGTTAAACTACTCTAGGTATATCATAGATACAGGAATGCTATAAACATAGATAGTAAAAGTTTGTTTTTTGCAGATAAGATAGTACCCCCCCCTTACCTGTATATCAGACTAGCAGCAAGCTCCCCCAAACCACAGCCTGTTGCCAGTCGTCTACCATATAACCCATAACCACACTCCAACCGACAAACCAATAAACAGTACAGATGTACCTGGGTTCAGAGGGGCAGGGTTCTTGGCTGTTGGCTGTTTCCTTGGCTGACTTCAGTCGATGTCCTTCATGCTCGTCCTTAGTGGGAGGACCGCTGGAGGTTGAGGGCGTTAAGAGGAAGTAGGCCACGCAGGTAATTTGGAGGGGCTCTGTGGAGTGGATGGAGTTACCCATGTGCTGGATCAGTGAGAAGGGGACAGTCCCGGTGTCTTCCCGGGTGGAAACTTTCTCCCTGCCAGCTGCTGCTCCTGATCTTAGTGCAGGACCTGGGGGCTGCTGCTTACTCCATTGCACTGCTTCTCTGAAGTCAAAATGATTTTTATATCTGAGCTTGTAACATTTTATTTAACAAATGATTTACCCTGGGTAACTGAGCTCAAAGGCAAATATTATTTTCAGTGAGGTCTTGCTTTTACAACTGGGTGGACTGAGGCGCTGAGAGATTAAATGTCTTACTCAGATTCATATGTTGAGTAATTGTCTAGATAGGATTTGAACCCTGGTCTTTGTTCCCAAGCCTATGCAGTAGCAACTAGACCACAGTGCCTCCTTTTCCAGGTTGTCCTATCAATAAACAAACATTTGTCAATGTCGAAAGTTCACTGTTGGTATTGCTGTTGTACATGCCTCCCATATTTTTCTTTCTATATTCCTCTGCCTTGCATTTTAAGGGTGGGCGTTACAGTTGGAAACCCTAATGCCCCAGGCGTTTGTTGGTATTTTTGCTCCAGATTTTCAACATGGGCTTTTTGGGTCCCCACCTCATAAACAGTGGTAGTATCATTTTGTTACTCAATCCCAAGAGGTGATCTCGCACAGTGAGTGTGCCATTTGGCGTCACAAGTGCGAAAACTCATTTTGGGCAGGATATGAAAAATGACTGCTGTACTGTTCATGAGGAGGAGTGAAGAAATGGCAGTGTTGAAAATACAGATATATGAAAAGTGGTGAGTTACGCAGAGGAGGGTGCGGGTTGGGGAGGAGCCATCGGAAATGATGAGGACCGTTTCTGTTTTATTCAGGCTAAAAAAAGGCGTGGACTGTTTTATTTTTCAGGTAAACTAATCATAACACAGATTTTGGCACACTGGGGTGGGCACCCAGTGTGCCAGAGTACTGGGGGGGGGGACAGCGCCATTTCTGCGGTTGGCACCGTTCGCGGCGTCAGTAGTGGGGACTGCGCCATGGGAAGTTCTACGGTGCCTTCTGTGGCTGTTTCTAGTCTCAGCGCTGTCCGCAGCACCAAGCTTGGAGACTGTGCCATTTCCCGCTCCGGTGCCATGGCGGCTGACGGCACCATGGGTGGCGCCGTTCTTGCTCTCTGTGCCGTTTACGGCACCAAGGGGGGTCTCGGCACCATCTTCGACTCCGGCACCATTCACGGTGCCGAGAGAGGGGACGGCACCATATTTGGCACCATAGCTGGAGCGATTTCTTCCTCCGGCATTGTTCGCGTTGCCGAGGAGGTTATCAGTGCTGACTGTGGTGCCAGGCCTTAAGCTGGCACATCTGTCGGTCCAGGAAGGAGCAGGCGTCAGCTGGTGGTCTGGCATCGGACCTCGGTGTCCACCTCTTTGGAGGGGGATTCCGGGTCTGATTCAGACTGGCTACCATACTCCTCGAGTCTGCTGACACCGCTGTAGTTTCTTTGGTGGCCCGGACCTAGCCTCCCTCTGAGGAGCAGGCAGTGGTCTCCGATTCTAGGGTCAGTGACACTGACCAGCAGGCAATGGTCCAGGTGGCCGTGGCTATGCAGCCCAGAGTCAGAGGACCTTCTGCTCCCTCAGCAGGGGTACCCCCTTCTGTGGTGTGCCTGGATCTCCTGACTGTAGGGTCAACCAGGGCACCTGCAGAAGGGGAGGGTGCTGCACCCTGAGCATTCTCCTCGAGAACTGTTCAGAGTTGCCAGCTGCCTAGGCTGGTGTTTTTGAGGTGGAGGGCTCTTTCAGAAAATGAGGGGTCGAGGGGCCTGGGTTCAGTGCGGTGGCCTTTCTCTGGGACCCACCCGGGCTCAGGGAGGAGCCACAGTGTGGACCCTCATCTTTCCTCCTCTGTCTTCTCAAGAGGGTCCTTCTCTTTGGAAGCCAGGGACCGTCCTTCTGGACTTGCACAGTCCTGTTCGCCTCACAGGGGGGATTCTTCAGGGCATGGTCTAGGCATTTCCAGTGTGGTTGACCAGCTGTCGGCTGTTGGGCTTCCCGGAGCTCCTCCCTCTTTGCGGGCATCCGGTGTGCTCTCTTGCCCGGGCAGAGGACGTTCCTCATCACTTGTGGATCTGGCCCCCATTCCTCTGTCGTCATCTCCTTCTCTCCCTGGTATTTTCGGCCCTAGGGGGCCTTTGACCTAGGAGCAATTCAGGGGTGCAGCTGCTCATTTTCCTACTCACGTCAGGTCAGTGGACGAGCAGGTGTTCCACCCTCCCCCTGAGTAGCTGCCCCCTGGATCTCCAAAGTCTTCTGCTTCCTCATCCCCCTCTTCTGAGGGAGAGGAACCATCTGTCCACATCTCCCCTGCTGCTGATCTGACTGAGTATCATTGCTTCCTCACGAGGATGTTGGAAGACCTTTGCATCACCCCTACCTCCCAACACAATCCTGAGCATGTGGCACGTGCCTTCCTAGGTGAATTCAGTGCGTCCACTCTCGTGGTGCCTGCCTGGCCTGCTCCCTTCCAGGAGGTGTCACTGCATTTCTGGGAATGTCCCTTCTCTGGTGTCCCAGACCCCAGGGAACTGAGCCTGAGGTATTGTGCTCCACTGGACTCTCCAGGTCGTATGCCTCACCCCAAGTCAGGGTTGACACAACTGGACACTCCTGATGGGCTTTGCGCCCTTCACCGTGACCAGCCCCCAGATCAAGACTCTGCGGATTTTGACTTCTGGGGTAGGAGGACCTTCTACTCAGCACAGATTTTACTGTCCATTGCTGCATATCAGGCCCACTATGCTTCCTATGATGGGTTTTTGTGGTCCAGGCTAGGTCAGCTCCTAGCCTGATTCGGAGGTAGCCAGACAAGCCATTGCACTCTCTGCTCATGGCCTGGAGCTAGCAAGGCACCAAGCGAGGGCATCCTATGATGCCAGCAAGGTAGCTTCCAGAGTTGTAGGGACAGTGATCTGCATCAGGCGGACGGCATGGCTGCGTCTCTCCCGGTTGTCACCCTTGGCCTGGTGTAGGGTGATTTAATCCACTTACCGGAGAACCCATCTTTTCTCCTGTAGAGTGAGGTGGTGATTGTCTGGGCAACTTCCTTCCCCCTCCAGGGAGTTCCCATCTCGCTTCCCACAGGCTCAGGCCTCGCCAGGCCCGTAAAGGTTCTCCCTCCCAGTTTCTCTCTCACTGGGAGCTAAGCAACTGGTCCTTAGGGTCTCGCGGGCTCTATACTCACCCACATGTGAGGAATGGTGAAGACTGACACAGATAAGATATGAAAATTACGTACTTAACGTAATTCTTGATCTTTCTGTGTATCTTCACCATTCATCACAATTCCCACCCACTGTTCCCCTGGGGCCAAAGTCTTTGGGTCCCCCTTCCTCTGTGTGCCCTCCTTTCTTCCCCCCCTTTCCATTGGTCAGGAGTGGGGTGATCTTGAGCAAGCAGTGGGGTTTTCTTTCTGCCTTTGTCTGGCGGGGGAGGGGCTGTTCTCCTCCTCGCCTTTGGCTTCCACCCCCTTAAGGGTGGGATACTGGTGACTGCCCCCCCTCCCCTTAACCCTTCTCCTTTGGGAGTAATCCTTTTTACTTATGTTAAGAGGTGGAGTTCCCCCTCCCTTATTTTTGTTGGTCAGGGGACAGGACATCCCCTGGTTCCTGGTCCCCCAGCCTATTTAATCCACGACCCTAGGAAGTCATTCTGCCAGAGTGCCTCTTGGTCAGAATTCTGTGCCTTGGATTTTGCCAGCCTTCTCAGGTTCTTGCTACTCCTGGGCAGTAAGTCCATCTGAAACTCGGGGACCAGACCGCGAGCCCTGGGTTTGTCCTCTCTGCTCCCACTTAATGTTTCCTTCTCTTCCCTTTTTCCTCTTCCAGAGATTGGGGCTCCTCCCAATCCCCTTAGTTTTCCTCTCTCTTCCTTGTTTATCCTCTCAGTCATTTATTCCTCCTTTTGTTTCTTATATCTTTTCCTTTGTCTGTCCCTTGGACTTGCTTGTCCCACCCTCCCAACCCTGTTTCTTGCACTATGACAACTCAGAACTGGCGGGAGGGCGGGGCTGACAACAGCTAATGGCCAACCCGCGAGCGCCACTCAGTGCATCGGCCTTGAGGGCAGCGTCTGCTCCGCCCATCCAAAAAAAAAAAAAGAGAGCTCCAGCGGGGTCATGACCTCTGGCCACTTACCCACATGTGGTGAATGATGAAGATACACAGAAAGAGCAAGTACTATGGTAGGTATGTAATATTCATTTTTTGGCACACTGAAGTGGGCTCCCAGTGTGCCACATTACGGGGTGAGGGGATACATGCTGACACGGGGATTGAGCTCCCTGATGTCAGCAGGCAGGGGGATCTGCTGGCGCAATCGATCGCACTTAGAGTAAAAGTGCCTTCGGCACGGAATACTCCCAGCCCGTACGGAGCTTAGGCTCTGGCCTGCTCCCAATGGGTGGGAGAAAATAAGGAAACGGAGACAGCGGGCCGTGAGGAGGCAGGCAAGGAAAGCGCCTCCTGCCGCTTTTCAAGAATGGACTGGTGGGGTGACCGGGGGTGGGGCGGAGACGTCACTATGCAAACAGCTGTATGCTCTGTGGTGACCTGCAGATGAAAGGAAAAAGCTGCCACGTGATTGGGGCAGCTTTTTCTTGTTAAGTGCAGACCACTTCAGGCAAAATAGTGTCAGAACCAGCCTGGCTGATGATTAGTGTGATACTGTTGAGACCCTTGCAGAGCACTCTGCATTGGACATACAGTGTCACACCCCTCAAAAGTCACTATTCCAAGGAGTTCGCAGAGCATGCGTGAACTCAGAAACAAACTCTGTTCAGAGCCAAAATGGCTGCTAATATATTAAGCTGGTAAGAGATATAGTATTTAAGTTTTTTTTTTTCCCCTCCGGTGACCGGGGAATGGCAGGGTGGCATGAGGGATCATGACCACTGGTGGGGTGGGAGTAGCAAAACTGCAAGTAGCAAGCCAACTGGTTTATCTCCAGGCAGGTTTTTTTTTTGTGATGGATCATGATCACTAGCTGGGAAGGGGGCTGTGATTTCTCCAGATCTGCTTGCCCAGTTTCTAACCATTTTCAGGGCTTACAGTATTTCTTAGCCATTACGCTCACATTTCACCCCTTGCAGCAGGGTCCCCAAGGGCCAACCTGTACGCAGGGAAAGTAATATGCAATGGCTAGGGTGCCTGGGTGGTGGAGTTCTTTTTAGGATCTGTCTTCATCCATTTTAAGCAGCTTGTCTCCTTCATTTTCTCTCTAATGGAGTTCAAGTTTGCAATGATGAGTGTGCACAAGGTACAGTAAATCTGCAGCCTGCAGGAGCTTCCATGTAGAAACTCCAAAACTGTGCTGACACCTAGCCTCTGTGGGTGTCATTCAAGCAGCAGAGATGCAGGACCCCCCCTTCACCAAGGGAGGAGATCTGTCTGTGGGATAGTCAGTCCTCTCTTGCTTGGCATTGCCCATGGCAACCCAGGTGCAATCCCGAACTCCAGTCACTGGTGTAGGGAGCATTGGTGCTATCACTGTGTTACGAACTGACCTGTTAATGTATTCCTTATTATTATGTTAAAGTGCAATAGTACATTTAAGGGATGTGTAGTTTATATAGTAAGTGTAACACCTCCTTAGTTTGTCAATCGTGCTATGCAATTATTGGCCCATGATTACACACCCTGTCTTACTGTGTACCTAGCCCGGTCAATAGAGTTTCCCATCTCCAGCACCCACCACTTGTTACAGCTCTTCATTGTTTGGATCCTGCCATAAGCAGTGACTTACTGCATGATACTGAGTGGTTCAAATAAGCTGCATGTGGTTTAGGCCAGCTAGCAGTAAAATAGAGAAGAACCAGGACCCCACAGAAAGTGTGATGTTGCATTTCAGTTTGGCTGTTCTGTGTAATTAGAACTGTAAAATAAAACACTATGAGAAGAATTTGTTATTTTTCAAAAGGCTGAATTAGTTTCCATACACATTATCTTATTCCGCAACTTAGAATAGAAAAACATTTCCAATGCACACTTACAGATCGCACACATACCTTCAAGAATGTGAGATCATCATAGGTATGTGGGCTCAGCAAAAGCCATTTGAGAGACAAGCACAGTTATAAAGAGTCAACATTCAAATCCTAACAAAGCCACTGTGTGACCTTGGGCCAGCTATTTAACCATGTCGTGGCCTGTATACCCCAAGCTATAAAATGGCTGAAAGAAGGACCTCACTGTAAGGCAAATGTTTCATCGCAGTTGGGATACCATTAGTAAATAATGTGCAGAGTACTAAACAATTTTCAGTTTCATTGATTTAATCAGCCCAAGCCTTCTAATGTCAAATTATAAATCAGAGTATTTTTTTTCCTTTTTCCATGTTGCTTTTTTTGCTTTTTTCCTTATTTTTCCATTTTTCTCTCCATACCACCACCTCCCCCTCGCAGCGTGAACGTGTGTGTGTGTGTGTGTGTGTGTGTGTGTGTAGAGGCATGCGCATGTCATGTTTCTGTGCTTGTGTGTCTCCCAACCTCTGACACTGCCCTCCGGCCTCCACTAGGGAGCAGCCAAGGAGCGGGATGACAACCCTCCCCTCCCTGGGAGAGGAGAGGAGAGCAGTCCATCAGATGCTCAATCCTCTCTCTTTCCCCTGCTGACCCCCAGCAACCCGAGGTCATTCCTGACCCTGGGTCACCAGTGTGGCACAAGGTGTGGTGTCCAGCGCCTCAACCCTCAGCACCACCCAGCCAACATTTACAGTATGAGTTTTTTAACTAGTAAGCAATCGGACTTATGGACATTGAGTCTAGTACAGCAACATTTTCTTTATTACTCGGATGCACACCTTTGAGCAAAGTGCTCATTTACAAAGGTTCCACACCTCAAAAGCACACACTAGTGATATGGGCCCCAGATACCTCCCAGATCATCTCAATGAAGACTGGATCCCCTGCTACTGAAAGACAACTTTCTCTGAATAGCTTCCACAGGAGACCACCCACTTTTTTGGGGAAAATGACACGGGGATGTTTCATATGTCACCTTGTGGGAATCCTACAAGGCAGTAATTGGAGGCAGCGTTTGGGGGTACGCGGCCAGGTGGAGACATGATAGGGAAAATACAACTGACAACCTTGGAACAGGACCTAGTAAAGAAAGACAAGGAATATAAAATAACAAAATCCTTGTTCCATAGGCAGGCCCTTTTAGCCGAAGCCAACAGGATGCGGATCCACATAAACTCCCTACTTACTAGGAGGGTGGAATTAGCATTAATTCAAACAAGGAAAAAATACTGGGAAGCTGGGGAAAAGTCAGCTCATCTCCTTGCATACTGCTGTTAAAAACAGCAGGCAGCAAGACATATCTCTGTGCTAAAAGACATGCAGGGGACATCCCAGCACAGTCCAACAGTCATAAGCAAAATAATGTCACAGTTTTATCAGAACCTTTACAGCTCCTCAGATGCACCACACATCAACCAGATCGATACCTTTCTTTCAGCCCTGGCCCTTCCCCAGATATCAGCAGAAAACAGGGTCACTCTGGAATCTCCGCTCTCTGCTGCTCAAATTAGCACTGCAATCCATTCCATGAACAAGAACAAATCACCAGGAGGGAATGGTATCCCTGTAGACCTTTGTCCAACTGGACCGTATAGTTGACCCATATCTTCATAGGTGTTTACAGAGGCCCAATCCAATAAAAACCTCTCCCCAACACTCACAGAGGCAGGTATTACTGTCCTACCCAAACAGGGGAAGGATCTACACTTAATTTATTAAATTTTGTTAACCGGGTAAGCCTACTGGGCCCCGGAGGTCCCTTCTTCAGGGGCGACCCGGAGTTAGTTACATAGAGTTGAACAAGTACAGTTAATAGATACAGAGTAGTACATTGCATACAAGTGTACAATGTTTTTATACAATATTTGAACAACAGTAGTCAATAGATACAGAGTAGTACATTGCATACAAGTGTACGATGTTTTGTAACACCACACAGCATCCGTAGCTGCTGTTAGGTTGAGGGCAGGTAGTACTTTACAAATATACAAGCAAAGCGGTATACGTCTTTAAAAGGTGCAGTGATTACAATTGGAGTTGCTAGCTTTATATAGGAGAGGGCAGCTGTTTACAGGGGGAGTACACTAGGTCAGCTGTGGTAATTAGATGCCGGGGGCGTGATTTAGCTAGCCTTCCGGACATACACAGGAGCTGAGATTTTGGAGGTGAGCACGTAACCTCGTCTGAAAAATAGATGGGGAGGGTGCTTCTTGTAGTTGACAGGGGGAGCTTGTTCCACAGTGTGGGTGCTATATGGGTAAAGGATTTACTACCTGCTGCAGATCTGGGCCTGGGCTGTTCAAGCAGTTTTTTGTCCGAAGTGCGAAGGGGCCTGCTGGGGCGTTTTGGAGTGATTAGCCCAATAAGCCCTGCAAGGGGGGGTCATTGGAGAGGAGCTTGTATGTCCAGTTTACTAGGGGGTACTGAAGTCTTAGGTTCAGGGTGGGCCATTTGAGTGAAGCAAGGACTTTGCAGTGGTGGGTCCTCGGGTGGGCTTTTGTAGTGAATTGTGCGACTTTGTGGTACAATGTCTGTAGTCTACCATAGTCTAGCTTAGAGATGCCGAGTAGGGTTGGGGCCGCATAGGTAAGAGTCGGTAGGAGGACACTCTGAGCGATTGCCAGCCTTGTCTCAGGTATCAGAATGGCACTTAGACTGTAGAGCAGCCCGAGTTTTTGGTGGATGTTTTTGGCCACCAAGTCTACATGTGGTTTTAGTGTGAGTCCTTGGTCCAATGTAAGGCCTAAATATTTGAAGGGTTGTACCACTTCGATAGGGGAGCTGGATGAGGTGACCAGTGGGAGAAGATGTGCCCGGGAGGGACCCAGGGATTTGGGACCAAATAAGAGTGTTTTGGTCTTGGTAGGGTTGAGAAGGAAGCAATTCTCGACCAACCATGCTTCAGCCTGGGAGAAATCAGCCTGGAGCAGGGGTCCTAGATCATCCTGATGCGGCGCCGCTCTGTAGAGTACTGCATAACGAAGCTGCCCCTGCAGTGGTGACAGAGGTCATTGACGAACAGGGAGAACAGGAGCTGGCCCAGGATTGAGCCTTGTGGCATGCCCTCCATTAGCGGTAGAGGGTCAGAGGTAGCACCTCTCCACTTGACTTGCTGGGAGCGGTCAGTCAGGTAGTTGCTGAACCAGTTCAGGGAGTGTTGGTCCAGTCCAAGTGTGCTCATTTTGTTTAGTAGGAGTGGGTGATCCACCAGGTCAAATGCCTTGGTCAGATCTATAAAGACTGCCCCCATGGGAGTGCCCTTGTCCAGGGTGGCTAGGACATTGGAGGTAAACCTGATGAGGGCTGTGTCAGTCCCATGTTTTTGGCGGAACCTATGCTGTGAGGGGGCCAGAAGCTGACTGTTTTCCAGGTAGTCCCTCAGTTGGCCATAGACGAGCTGCTCCTGGATCTTTGCTAGGTGGCAAAGAATAGAGATGGGTCTGTAGTGGCCAATTGGATCTCTGGATCCACCCTTGTGGATTGGGACCACATGGGCCTGTTTCCACACAGTGGGGACAACTCCCTCCTGCAGGGATCTGTTTATTAGCACAGTGATAGTTAAGGCTATGGCAGGGGCTGCAGCCTTGAGCAGCCGAGGGTCCAAACTGTCGGGTCCTGGTGATCCCCTAGGTTTTAAAGATTGCAGGAGGGGTAGCACTTCTTTGACACGTATGGTTCTTAGGTGGACATGGGGGGTCAGATGGTCCTGCGTTTCCTTGACCGAGGGACCCTGGTGACGAGGTTGGCGGTCTTTTCTGTAGATGGCCAGGTCCGTCAAGAAGCTATTGAAGGCAGTGGCAGCCTCTCCACCATCGGTTAAAGTTAGCTCACTGCAGGTAATATTACCCTGCTGTGGTTTGTTTGTTGCTTTTAACAATGAGTTGATGCAAGTACAGAAGGACTTAGGGTCAGACAGCATGTCTCGCTGAAGGACTTTGAGATATTCCCTTTTGGCAGATTTTGAGGCTTTTTTGCATTTGTTCCACAAGGACCTGTAATCAGCAAGGTTGGCTGGGTTATTAGAGCACCTTGCTTTTTTCCAGGCCTTGTCTCTGCTTAACATTAGGGTTTTAAGTTCATGCGATATCCATCTGTGGCACTGCCCTTTCACTCGTCTTTTCCGTAGTGGAGCGTGCAGGTTGGCCACCGCCGAAAAAGTGTGTTGGAAGTACAGAGTAGCATCATTGATACTACCTAGCATACTTAGTGGTGCCCAGTCAGTATTTCTCAAGGAGTTCTGGAAGGCCTCGGGGAGACGCCAGAGAAGTCCCTAGCTATTATGAGCTGGGGGGGTGGTCCTGGGCGGCCTGTTTTTCAAGATGCAGAAGGTGGATGATTGGTCACTCAGTGCATCAGACATCACACCGGCTGCTTGGATGTTGTTTGGATTGGAGACTAGGATCCAATCAAGGGTGGAGTGATTCCCAGTCTTTAGATTTTGCCTGGTGGACTCTGTGATGACCTGGGTCAGGTTAGCTTCTTGGAGCAAGGCCATGTGGGCTTGTCCAGAGGCAGGATCCCACCTCAAGTTATAGTCACCAAGGACTAGCAGCTCCGAAGATGTATACCCTGCGAGGGCACTTGTCAGGCTCTGGAGGGCAGTACTGCCACCAGTGGGGGGATTATAGATACAGCCTACGGTTAGGTGTTTTGCTTGGCCCAGGATGATTTGGATGAAAAGGGATTCAAGGCCTGAGGGGCTTGGAAGTTCAACAGAGGAGGGTGAGGCCTCCAGAGAGGAGCTCACATAAATTAGGACACCCCCTCCTTTTTTTCCCTTTTGGTCCTTTCTGAAGGAGTGGTAGTTTGCCAGCTCCACTTCATGAGGAAGAATGTGAGGCTTCATTCAGGATTCAGAGATGGCTAGCACATCTGGCATGTACATCTCCACCCATGACTGGACCTCGTGCATCTTGGGTTGCAAGCTGCAGATGTTCATATGGGCAACTCTCAGGCCTTTGGCAAGGTGCCATGTGGGGTCAGTGGGGGACCCCAAGGTGGTGTTAGCAACACTTGGGCCTGGGTTGGGTTGGACGTCACCAGAGTTCATTAACAGGGCGAGGACAAGGAGGCAGAGGATCCCCTGCCGGATTTGGGGAGGTAGTGTTGAATGCTTTTTCGTTGCACCTGCTAGTATGTGGTAGCAGGTTCCCCTTCGCATTAGGCTATGCATCAGTATCAGGGTATCTGGGGTAGCGAGTGCAGGACATTGTGTCAGGTGTGGCAGGTGGTTGCTTGGGGTTCCGTTGCACAGATTCTAGTAGATGCTATGGGCTAGTGTTATGTCTACCCATACTAGCGCCGTAATGTACAGGAGAACCATGCCATGGACCCCAAGTGTGGCAGGGCTTGGACAGAGCCCTGCTTCTGGTGGTTTCCAGAGTTGTTGAGGCAGAGCAGTTATCATTTGGAGCTTTGCGCTCCAGACCTTCGGGCCCATATTGTGGGCAACGGTGTGTGAGTTAGTTACTTGTTCCTGTCCTCAAGTAGAGGGTACTTAGAGAGTAGGGGCAATAGTTTAGTTTTTAGTTTAGTTTATTAGTCTAGGAATTAATACCTTTGAGCCAGGGCTCTTTTACAAAGGTTCCACGTCACAAAGAACATTTAACAAAGCACTATACACATTACAGGTAAAACCAGACAGGAAAGTTAACATCATAAATTTGCTATTAACAGTTTAAGGCAGTAACGTTTTTAAGTTTCATAGAAAAACAAGCTATAACAGGTTCAAGCGAGTAGACAGTTTCGAGGTTAAGGAAACTTCCTGGGAGAGGGTGATCATTAGGCGCCAAAAGTAGGCTAGAGAGGAGGGAAAGGTGGTGAGCAGGAGAGTAAGTGGGAGGGGACAGGAAAAAAGGGGGAGAGTGAGTTTGGGTGGGAGACAGGAAGTAGTAGAGGTACCAGAGGGTTCATTAGTCAGGAGGAAGAGGCCTCAGATGTGAGGATGGACATGAGAGTAGTAGTCTTTATCTAGCGCAATCACAGTTGCTAGTGGTGGTGAGGTGGGCATAGAGCATGGTTGAAAGCTTCAAGCGAGGTTGAGGATAGAGTAGGTGGACTAAGCGCATTGAACCATGTCGGGAATGCGAAGATCTTTGTCCCTGTGCAGTCAGTCTCGGAACCAGGAGAAGGTTGGCGTTCAGATCTGGTGGAGGGTCGTGAGCCAGGATTCAGTCGGAGTAGGTTTTGAATACATAATGGAGTCAGTCCCAAGATAGATTTTTTGCCATTGTGCAGGTGAGATAAATAAGGCGATTTGATAGGTTCAACCAGCCTGATTCATAGTACAGATCACGCGTGTGAGTCAGTCTTTGAGCCCCCATGAGGGCGGCAGGCCTTATTTAGAGTGATTGAGATCAGCCTTAGAGCAGTGGAGTAGCCGAGGCCATAAATAATAAGGCCATAGTCAATGATTGAGATTATGGAACTCTGTATAGCTATTCTCAATGCCGCTTGATTTAGAAATTGACGGTTACGGAATAGTATTCCAAGGCGTTGGTTCACTGTTTTCGCAGTGTTGTCAATGTGGATTGCAAAGGTGAGCCCTTGGTCAAAAGTGATGCCAAGGTATTTGAAAGTATTTACTTGGTGCCCTACGGCTTTGTACTGGTACACCTTGGTAGCTGTGGTTGTATTCTTACACAACAGGCAGTAGCCAGGATTGCAGTGTTGTCCTAGGGAGTAAACTGAGGAGAGGCAAATGCCCCTGGTTCTATCACTCCAGTCTGACCACGATCGGGGATGTGCCATGTGGACAGCTCTGCACCATAGGCCTCCCTGTGTATAGAATTGAGAGTGCCTTGCAGTAGGTGTTTGTCAGCCGCGTAGTCAGTTCTAACTGAAGCGGCCTCTAGTGGTGGCAACTGATAAGTTGCAGATGGGAAAGTGAGCTGATAGGTTCACACGGTCATGAGACCACCACTATAATAGGCGGTGTTGAGCAAGGGTGGTGGCGGGTCTCCTCCGTTGAGCAGTGCTGTAGCCGCTTGTGTCCAAGGCAGAATGTAGTTCTGCTGTCGGTGTTGCGTACCTGTGGTGCTGAGCTGGAGGGAGGGCTACAGTAGCCTGGCCCTCGCGATCATCCGCCTGTCGGTGGTGGTGGTGGTGGGGGGGACACCTCCGGTCCCATAGCGGAGTCTGTGGAGAGGAGAGAGACACGTTTATAACAGGTAAGGGCCCTTTGTCAGCTGTAAGAGGGGGAGGGGGTGTGTAGAAAGGGGAGGGCTGCAGATTCAGAACAACTGGAAGTAAGCTGTATAAACTTCACAGTCTCTAATTACATTTAGGTAACTTGCTGCATTAAACTTAATAGCTCTGTGTTTAAATTGGAGCAGTTTTCTGATTAGCTTAGTGGTTGCTTCTTTGCCTGAAACACTCTGAGATGAACAGTAGAAAAAAAATGGTGCCAGAATGAAATGAAATTACTCCTAAGGTTTAGACCCTTAATGCACGAAGAAAAAAACCCGCAGGTTACCAGCCCTCATCATTAATGCGGATGCCAAGATAAATGCCAAGGCGTTGGCACTACTCGTGGAGGGCATCCTGCCCAGACAAGCTTCTTTAAGGGCAGACTAGCTTCGGACAATCTCAGATCCCTAATTTCTCTTATAGCTGTGGTCAACAGCCAGCACATGGGGTTTGGCCATATTTCATAGCATGGATACAGACACTAGAAACATAGAAACATAGACTTTGATGGCAGATAAGGACCACTTGGCCCACCCAGTCTGCCCAGTTCCCCTACCTAGTGGATAAGCTGCAGATTCTAGTTAACCAAGCCCCCAAGGCCAGAGTCCTGACAAACTCCATACTATCCCCATCTTTCCAACTTCATGAAGGCACGAGACAAGGCTGCTCCCTCTCTCTGATGTTATTTGTTTTGGCCATAGAACCTTTGGCCATAGCCATCCGGAATCATCATAGTATGCAAGCGATTTTTATTAAGGGTGAGGATATCTGAACTAGCCTATACGCATATGATCTTTTGGTCGTCCTTTCAGAAACACCTAAGGGCCTCAAGCATCTTCCGGCACTTCTTCAAGATTTCTCACACATTTCCAGTCTCAACCTGAATCAAGGTAAAATGGAAATCTTACCCTTAAACACTGTATATCCAACCCCTTTGACCGAGCAGGTATGAAATGGTCCCCCAACTCAATAAAATATCTAGGCATCCATTTATCTGGAGATCTAACAAAAATCCCTATCTTAAACTTTACCCCTCTAATACAAAGCCTAACTGCAGATATGGATAGATGGAAAAAACTGCAGTTCTCCCTAGCAGGTAAGATTATAGCGGATAAAATGATGGTGGCCCCTAGGATTTTTCACGTCTTTCACACCTCCCTATCAAAATCCTACCCAGCTGGTTTGCCAAGCTGGATATGTTGATAGGTTCATTCCTTTGTGAAGGTAAAACAGCCAGTCTCAGCAGAAAAATGACTTCAATCTCATTGGTCCAAGGGTGGATGGAATCTTACTTGACTCCAGGGTTACCATGCTGCTTTCTTGGGTGCACAAACAAGCCAATGGTTTGGTCCAGTCTTGGACCCCCCGGCAGTAGAAACCCTTATATGCTCCCCTACACCTCCCCTGGCTTATCTTTCCTCCCCCCACCATCTACAACAGTCGAGTACCATTGCAGGGTCTTAAATTTGCTTGGGGCTGGCTATCCAAACACACTGGGTCCTGTCTCACACCCATCAGGTGGCTTCCCCTCTGGGATAACCCAAGACTACTCATAGACAGTTATACTGTTCACTGGGATAAATGGATCCAAATGGGCATGACATCTTAAGGATTTTCTAATCCCTGACACCAGAACTGTGGACTCCTTTACTAATGTACAAGCCAAAGATGACTTTTGGAGGTTCCTACAAATACGTAATGCAGTAGGCCTCATGCTAAAACAATGCTGGGTAGCTACTACAAGGGAAGTGACATCAACTGCACTGAAAACAACACTGGAGCTGAAAACATGGCTCCCCAAAACTAGAGGGAGGGCAAGTATACTCTGTTCACAGCACCGTAATAACATTCCTGACCAAACCCAGTCATCAAGAAAATACTGGGCTACTGCCCTGAGTATAGCGGGATAATTCCTGGAGAGCTGCCTACAAAGCCTGTGTGGATAGTAGAAGCCTGCTCATCCAGAATAAGATTTTCTAACCTCAATAATACTCTGGTATTCATAACTTCTGCAGTGACCCTTTAAGACAGAACTGCCTGTAGAGAATTTGGAATTGTATGCAAATAATGGAATCTTTGCACATGCTGTTTTCAAATGCTGCCTTAAACTAACTGCCTAGGTTCTAAACCCCTCAGATTTCACTCTCCGCCTGTCAAGACGAGAAGCTCAGAGATCCTCTCCTCATCTACTTGTCCTAATGCGATAAATTCTTATGTATTTTTATAAGTTTTTTCTTCTTTTCATTTGCTGCCTTTTACTTTCTTGTTAATTTTATCTAAACCATTTGTTTTTGTGTTTAATTACATTTTTCTCAGTTTTTCCCGGTTCGGTGTAACCAGTGGGGACCGTGGTTTATTTCATATTTATCGGAGAGCCCTGACTAAGGAACTCCATTAGTTTTGTTTAAATTTATTTTTAAATACTTATTTTGGGAACCGCTCTTTACAGTTCTTGAACCGCTAGCCCCGGTTCATTTCTAGCTCGGTTCCCGGTTCCAGTTGGTTCCGGAACCAACCGCAAGCACTAAATAAACTTAACAAATCTTTTTTATTTAGCAGTTCTTAATTTTGTGACTTTTCACATAGAATGTCTGAAAAACCGAAAAGAAAAAACAGTGAACTCAGTTTCAAACCTTGTACCTATTGTGGTGAGATTTTTGCCAAGGCAGATAAACATAGCTTATGTGTTGTCTGTCTTGGTTATGAGCATTTAAAAGCAGATTGCAACATCTGCAAAACTTTTCCAGAGAAAACTGTTGAAAAACACCTTGAAAGGCTCAAGAAAAACTTTCTGCACTTAAGGGTCCCTTGAGCTCTGACTAGCCGATGCCCTCTGTTTCTGTGGGTGAAACCACAACAGCAGCTGTAACTGCCACCCCTGAGACAGGTATATGAGCAGTTCCAAAGAGGCTTGCTGAACTGGCTGACTCTCCAGTTCCCTCTAGAAAATCTAAGAAAACAAAGCACGCAGAACCCCCTGCTGAGCAGCATTTGGGGACTTCTGTGCCTGCAGTAAAACTGCCAACTGCTGAAGAGATTGCACAGGCTTTTCGAGTTATCCAGGCACTACAGGGGCTGACTGCTCCTCTGCCTCAGACTCCTGCCTAAAAGACTGGCTCTTCTCCTCAGTCTTACCTTTTTGAGCAAGAAGAATATGGTGATGATGACATGGAGGACAAAGGGGACCCCACTGAATCTAAGGTTTCTCCTGAACAAGATTTTGGTTCTCCTCCTAGGGCATCAGAGGAATTTTCTCACACTTTACTTTTGTAAGAAGGATGATGGATGCCTTAGACATCACCACAAGTGAAGTGATTGAGGACAAAGAAGAAGCTGAATACATGGAAATGATGGGGCTGGCACCCACCAAAAAGCTTCTCCTTCCTGTTAACAGGTTATTTAAGAAGGGTGCCTTAAAGATTCTGCAAATGCCTAATAATTCCCCCTTCTGGATAAGAGGCTGGACAAAAAATATCAGTTGGAAAGGCAGGGTGCTGCATTCTTGTTCTCCCACCCTGACTACCTGGGGGGCAGTGCAAGTGTCAGCCTGTGACAAGGCAAGGGTACCACTAGCATCTCACCCTGTAGATAAAGACTCTAGGAAGATTGACAGCATGGCCAAGAAAGGTTACCTATCAGCTTCCTTTGCCATCAGGCAGGCAAACCTCTAGGCCTATGCTGCTCAATACCAAAAATCACTTTGGCAGTCAGTTCTTGCTATGGCAGGCAAGGCACAGGCTCCCTTTTCAGCTGATCTAACTGAAACAGCCAGGTTTGGTTTGGAAGTAGCCAAATATCCGTTCCAAATGGCTGCTGATTCTAACAACACTGCTGCCAGGTGGAGGAAAACACTGTGGCTCAGAGAAAGTGTGCTTGGTTGATGGCCACAAACCTTACCCAGGACACACAAACCAAGGCATTGGATTTTCCATTGGAGGAAATTTCCCTCTCTGGAGAAAAGACAGAGGCTTACATAAAGAAGGTGGATGAATAGAAAGCCACCTACAGATGCAACTCTACAAAAGAAAAAGCTTCCCTATCCACCAGACCCTATGGATGGTGAGGCAGGGGCAGGTCTTTCCAAAGCAGGCCCTTTTTCCAGGCCATGGCTACACCTTGGTACCAGAAGTATCCACAGCAGGTGTACTTCAGGGACAGGGGTGGAATGGGTTCCAGATGTGGTTCCCAATCCCAGGCCCAGCCTCAAGCAAAGCAGGCACCCTGACAAGTCTGTACAGGCCACCTCCCTACTGCCTGTAGGAGGCAGACTAGCTCACTACTTTCGTGCTTGGTAAAAAAATCACCATAGACAAGTGGGTCCTGAAAGTACTGTAGTGAGCCATGGGTTGTCTCTAAGCTTCAAATCCCTTCCGCCCTTAAGAACCCGAGTTTTCAAGCCATCCACAAATGCAGAGAGAGAGAACTCCTAGAAGCAGAGGTTCAAAAACTGCTGTCGTTTTCATTTTTTATTTATTCTTTGGTAACCAGGTAAAGGCACTGGACCAAAGGTCCCTTTTCAAGCCCGACCTGGACAAAAAAACATGCAAAAATACACAAATACAATCAGCAGCAATACAAAACCAAAAAATGCAAATTACAAATTGTAGTTACAAACAGATTTATGTAATAAATAACTTTTTAACCTTTGTTTAAAAGTTAAAATGGAGGGAGCAATCCTAACATCAAGTGGGAGTGAATTCCTATACAATGGTGTTGCTATTGAAAAAGCTCTAGAGCTTAATTTATCCGAGACCTGGGAACAAAATATAGGGGGCCGTCAGCCGACCTCATGCTGGGAAGCAATTCTCTCATTACAACAAGAACAGAAAGAGGAAAAAGGAAGCCAAAGTAAAAGCATTCATACATCAGACAGCCAAAAAAATATTCTATTCTGCAGCTGGGGAAACTACCTCAACCAAAAATAAAGATTACACCGATGTGTCCTGTTGGGGGCTCCTAAAATAAATCTACAAATATTGTTATAGGCCACAGTTAGTGCTTGCATTTCTTTTGTACCTATGTTATAATATAAACAAACTGTAATCAAAATATGGAAAAAGAGAACCAATAGCAATTGCTAATCTAGTTGCTTGTGAGAATGACTTGAATTTGTATAACATCCGTATTCTTTGATTTACTTTCTTAACCATTGACCGAATCTGAGGTGAAAAGATCAAACTGGGATCCAATAGTGTGCCTAAATACTTAAATTGAGACACTTGTTCAAGCAGACCGCCCCGAAAATCAGATATCCTCCGTTCCAGGGTGTCCACCAACATAAATTGCATGCCAAATAACATAACTTTTGTTTTAGCCGAGTTCAAAACCACAGCATTTAAAGTAAGCTAAGAACAGACTGCACCAAAATCCTTTTCTAGGGAACAAGAAAGTTCAAACACAGAATTTGACTGAGCACAAACTACAAGATCATCTGCATAAAGCAGTGATTCACTAAACTTACAAACTCCAGGAAGCTGATTAATAAAAATAGAAAATAACAAGGGTCCTAAAATGGACCCCTGAGGCACATCACAACTAATTGGCAAGACATCAGAAACCACAGAACCTACTTGAACAAATTGACACCTAGATAATCATAGAACCAAGAAACAGTGACATCAGAAAACCCCAGATCTTTCAATTTTGTGCAGGCCAAACCGTGATCAATCAAATCAAAAGCCTTGGTTAGGTCTACGAACACTGCCCCGGTCATGAGCAGTGGAACCAGTGCCAGTGCATCTAAAGGGAGAGGGATTTTACTCAAGATGCTTCCTTACCACAAAGAAAAATGGAGAGTGGCGGCCCATCTTAGACCTAAGGATCTTAAACAGATATTTAACAAAGATGAAGTTCAAAATGATAACTCTGGCACTGATTCTGCCAACCCATAAAAAGGGGACTGGTTGGCTTCACTGGACCTAAAAGATGCCTATTTCCACATCCCCATAAGGGAGTCTCACAGAAAGTACCTCGGGTTCAGACTCTCCTCAGGTCATTATCAGTTCTCAACTCTGCCATTTGGTCACACTTCAGCACCAAGGGTGTTCACAAAGTGCTTGGCAGTGGTCATGGCCCAGCTTTGAAAACAAGGTGTCACAGTCTTCCCGTACATAGATGACTGGCTGGTGGTGGGAAAATCACCCCAGCACGTGAGAGAGCAGCTGCAACTCACCCAAGGGCTCCTGGAGTCTCCAGGGTTCCTGATAAATCTAAAAAAGTCAGTTCTTCAGCCTGCTCAGGTACTGCAGTTCTTAGGAGCTGAGTTAAATTCCCTGCAGGGCAGGGCCTACCTTCCTCTGGTCAGGGCAAGGAGTATCCTACAGATAGCAGGTTCATTCAGCCTGAACTAACCAAAAACTGCAAGACAGTTCCTTCAGCTTCTGGGCCACATGGCAGCTGCCATTGACACAGTACTGGGATCCAGATTCCAAATGAGGGACGTCCAGTTTTACCTCAGGGCTCGCTGTTGTCAAAGAAGAGACCCTCTCTTAAAATTGATTTCAGTAACAAAAGCTTTGTAGCGGGCCCTCCAATGGTAGAAAGAGGAAACCAACCTAAGAGAAGGGGTTCCTTTTCAGTAGGAGTCCCCATCAGTAGTTCTCACAATGGACGCATCACTACTGGAGTGGGTAGCACACCTGGGAGACCACACCACCCAAGGCACATGGCCAAGTGCAGAGTCAGTCCTGCACATCAACCTGATGGAACTCAGAGCTGTATTTTTGTCATTAAAGGTCTTCACACCACTGCTGCGGGGAAAGGTGGTACAGATCAGAACAGACAATACCACCACTATGTACTGCATAAACAAGCAGGGAGGGACAAGGTCAAATCCTCTCTGCATAGAAACCATGAAAATATGGAGTCTGGCATACTCTTTGGGAGTTTCCCTACAGACCATTCATCTGCCTGGCAAGGACAACACCTTGGCAGACACCCTGAGCTGGATCAACCAGGCCCATCACAAATGGACTCTGAACAGGCAAGTGATGGAAGTAATTTTCAGGAGGTGTGGCATCCCAGAGGTAGACTTGTTCGCATCCCATCAGAACCACCACCTGCCACAGTACTGTTGCAAATCACCATATCGGGGAACAGTCTCCCTGGATGCTCTAATTCTAGATTGGTCAGGCAAGCATCTGTATGCTTTTTTTCCCCTTCCCTCTGGTGTACAGGGTATTGCTCAAGCTCAGGTCCCAGCCAGCATCCACGATCTTGATAGCACCAGATTGACCCAGGCAGCCATGGTACTCTCTACTACTCTCCATGTCTATGGCCGAGCCAATACACCTTCCCAGGAGGCACAACCTGTTAACCTACAATCAGGGGAGGCTTCTGTACCCGAACCTCAGGTCCCTCAGGCTCAAGGCCTGGCTCTTGAGGGCCTAGAATATGCAGGCCTAAATCTTTCTGAAAGTGTCCTGAACATTTTGAGGAGTTACAGGAAGCCTTCCACTAAGAAAACCTATGCTGCAAAATGGAAAAGGTTTTCTATTTGGTGTTCCATCCAAAAAGTGGTGCCAACACAGGCTGGGGTCCCACCCATGCTGGATTATCTTACCTATTTGCATTCATTGGGTCTACAGCCCAATACCCTGAAGGTCCATCTGGCTGCAGCATCTGCTTACACTTCAGCCGTGCAAAGGATTTCTCTTGCCTCAGATCCTGTCTTCAAGAGGTTCTTTAAGGGTCTTGCCCATTTGCACCCCCACCGACAGGGAGCCAGTGCCAGCATGGGATCTCAGTGTAAGTATAGCCAAACTCATGGGGGCTTCTTTTGAGCCCATGTCATCAGCTCATCTAAAGTATGTCACATAGAAAACAGTTTTCCTAGTGGCAATGACTTCTGCCAGAAGGATCAATGAGCTCCAAGCTCTTTGCATTGAACAGAACTATATTTCCTTCCACATGGACAAAGTGGTCCTGAGAACGAACAGAAAATTTCTCCCTAAAGTGGTTTCTGATTTCAATTCGAACCAAACTATTATCCTATCTGTCTTCTTCACTGAGTAGTGTACTTCTGGTGATAGGAGGCTCCACAGTCTGGATGTCGAGAACTCTTAGCTACTACATCAGGAATTTATTCCTCTGACCTTTTCTCTCTACTATATGGCGTTCCCTAGGGCTCTGTGCTTTCTCTTATGTTATTCGCAGTGTACATGCTGCCATTAGGAGACATTGTGAGGTGGTATGGTTTCAGTTTTCACTGCTATGCAGATGATACTCAACTATACATGTCCTTTGTGCCTGACCAGGACAATGTGGCCTCGGTGTTGTAACTTCTGCCTCACCAAAATCCAGGTCTGGATGAGTGCCAACTGGCTGAGGCTGAATCCGGACAAGACTGAGGTTTTGGTGGTGGACCCAGGTCGCCGGGTAGAGGGGTCTTCGGCTGAGCAGAACTCTGGGCTCATGCTGGGGGGCTGCCAGCTGATGACCTCTGAATGGGTGTGGAATCTGGGTGTTATTTTCGACGAGGGATTGACCCTGACATCTCAGGTGTCACCCGTCGTCAAGACCTCATTTTATCATCTGAGGAATATCACCCGGATTAAGCACCTAGTTCTGCCCAGTGATCTTCTGACGTTGGTCCACGCCTTTGTGACCTCCCGCCTTGATTACTGCAACGCCCTGTACCTGGGGCTTCCGGGGGTTGATATCTGCCACTTGCAGCTGATGCAGACCGCTGCGGCCAGGTTGTTGACTGGGCTTTCTAGATTTGACCATGTCACACCTGTGCAGTGCGAGCTGCACTGGCTGCTGGTTCAGTGGCGGATCATCTTTAAGGTTGGTTTACTAACCTAAAAGGCCCTACACAGTCAGGGACCGAGTTACCTGGAAGAGCTCCTTTGTCTCTCTACCGACCGCTCCGCTGCGCTGTGGAGGGATTTCTAGAGATTCCCAGGGTCTGCCTGAAGAACTCCAGAACCCATGCATTTGCTTTTGCAGCTCCCACCCTGTGGAATGCTCTACTCCCCAGATAAGGGGGTGCCTGACTGTGGAGAGCTTTAAATCTGCTCTTAAGACTTACTCATTTTCTCTGGTGTACTCTGATTTTTAAATTTCATGGATCTGGAAGTTTTAATTGGTTTTAAATACTACTTTAGATGTTATCTGTAAACGCGCTTTATTTTTTGAATTGCACTTTATATAAATAAAGCTATTATTATTGTTATTATTACTACATGACAGCCACTAAGGACCATAGGCAGGACAGAAAACAGCTGTTCTAACCCCAATAATACTCAGGTATTCATAACTTTATGCAGTAAGCCTTCTACTGTTGGCAGAACTGCCCAGAGAGATGGAACATGTGCAAATGATGGAATCTTTTGCATGAGCCACTTTTTCAAATGCCGCATTCTGCTAACTGCCTTAGTTCTAAACCCCTCAGATTTCTCTTCATCCACCTGTCTAGACTACACGAGACGCTCGGAGATCCTTTCCTCATCTTGTTCTGACATGAGAAACCTTATAAAATTTTGTAAGTATCCTTTACATTTCATTTGCCGCCTTTTACTTTTTGTGATTTTATGTAAACCCGTAGTTTTGTGTTTAAATTGTAAGTTTTCTTGGTTTCTTCTGGTTCGATATAGCCAGGGATAAACCAAGGTTTATTTTGTATTTATCGGAGTTTTCTGACTAAAAAACTCCATTAGTTATGTTTCATTTTATTAAATTTAGCTTATTTAAAGGGACACTGTCAACCTGTTTTTCCATCATATTATTTCTAGTTGAAACCTCACATTTTATGATTGCTTACCCACTCTAAAATTCACTGATTTTGCTGTTTATTTTGTCTGTCTTCTTGTTTAGTAGAACTGAAATGCATGGCAGTGTATATTTATAAACAACCTTGTTTTTGTTTACAGTCCTAGTTCTGTTCTTACTACATGCTTCCTGGGCATTAGAAACACACCCAGACAGTTCAGTCACTCATAAGGAAGTAGCCTCCTAAACTCCCACCGCATCATGAGGTGCTAGAATGTTTTGCGGGTGTTCCCAAGTCCAGGAAAGATGTATTAGGAGCTGATTAAGGAATGTAAACAAACCTGTTTTGGTGTGATAACACCAGTATGTTGGGCAGTCTGTTTTTTACTTTTGTAAAGAAAATATGAGTTAAAATCAAACTACCAGCTACATCAACAATCTTTACAGAATATTGACGATCATAAAATATGTTTTTTAAACTAGGGACATTTTGAGACCTAAGGGGGTTGACAGTGTCCCTTTAAAGAACCGCTAAGTCCAGTTCTTGAACCGATAGCCTCGGTTCATTTTACCTCGGTTCCAGGTTCCCGTCCGGTTCCTCATTGGTTTTGGAACTGACTGCAACTACTAAATAAACTTTAAATGAAAACATTTTTTAGTGGTTGCAACTTTATTGGTTTTACATTGTAGATGTTAGAAAAACTGAGAAGAAAACTGGTGATCCTGTTTTCAAACCATGTATTGAGTGTGGTGAAATGTTGCTAAACAAACATTCTTTTGTGTTGTGTACCTGGACATGAACATTTAAAAGTAGAGTGCAATCTGCAATATATATCCTGAGAAAATTATTGAAAAATGCCTGGATAAGGCTAAAGAGAAAACCATCACCATCTAAGGGTCCCTTGAGCTCTGACTGGCTGACACCCTAAATTACTGTGGGTGAAACCACAGCAATTACTGTAACTGCTACCCCTGAGACGGGTATATAAGCAGTTCCTAAGAGACTTGCTGAACTGGCTGACTCCTCGGTTCCCTCAGAGAAATTACAGAAAACTAAGCACACAGAACCCCCTGCTGGACAGCATTTAGGGACTTTTGCGCCTGCTATAAAGTCTGCCAACTCCTTCAGAAATTGCACAGGCCTTTAAGGTCATTCAGACTTACAAGGGTGGCCTGCCTCTCAGCAGCAGACCCCTGCAAAGCAGTCTGTCACCTCTGCTAAGAGGAAGAATATGTGATTATTATGAAATGGAGGAAAGTTGAATCTGAGGTCGCCCCTGAACAGGAGTTTGACTCTCCCAACAGAGAATCTGAGGATTACTTCTCACTCTTCACATTCGTGAGAAATGATTGGGCTGACACCCACTAAAAAGCTTCTCCTTCTTGTGAATAAATTCTTCAGGAAAGATACTTTAAAGATTTTACAAAATCCAAATTCTGTTCCCCCTCTTGATAAGAGGCTGAATAAGAAATATTAGCTGGACAGGGAGGGAGCTGCATTTTTATTCTCCCACCCTGTCCACCAAGGAGTGGTACAAGTGACAGCCTGTGACAAGGCAAAGATACCCCTGGCATCCTATCCTCCTAACATGGATTCCAGGAAAATTGATAACATGGCAAAAAAGGAATATTTATCAGCTTCCTTGGCCATCAGGCAGGCTTTCAAGCCTATGCTGCTCAATACCAAAAGTCACTATG
Source organism: Neoceratodus forsteri (assembly GCA_016271365.2). Taxonomy (NCBI): domain Eukaryota; kingdom Metazoa; phylum Chordata; order Ceratodontiformes; family Ceratodontidae; genus Neoceratodus; species Neoceratodus forsteri. The sequence goes on from CM057452.1 coordinate 391,858,321, forward strand.
GCAGTCTGTCCTTGCTACGGCACTTGAGGTCCAGACTCCCCTGTCAGATGATCGAGCTGAAACAGCTAAATTTGGGTTGGGAGCAGCCAAATATCAGTCAAATGGCTGCTGACTCTAATGACACTGCTGCCAGATGGATGGCAAATACAGTGGTTCAGAGGAGGTTTTCCTGGCTGCAAGTCACAAACCTCACTCAGGATACCCAAACCAAGGCTATGGATTTCCCAGCCTAGGGTAATTCCCTCTTTGAAGAGAGATAAAAGCTTACATGAAAAAGGTGGATGGATACAAAACCACCTACAGTAGCAATTATGCAAAAGAGAGCTATAACATAGGGACGGGGAGGCAGAGGCAGATCATTTTACAGCAAGCCCTTTTTTTATCAGGCCATGGCTGTGCCTCAGTATCAGCAGTACCCACAGCAGGGGTACTTCAGGCACCACAGACAAGTGGTCCTGGATATAGTGATTCAGAGATTGTCTCTGGGTTCAGATTTCTTCCAATTTCACCTCAGAACTTACTGGTGTCAGAGAAAGGACCCTCTTTCAAAACTAATTCTAGTAATAAAAAACATTGTTATAGGCCCTTCAGTGGTGGAAGGGAATCCAACCTAAGGAAAGGGGTTCCTTTTTCAGCAAGAATCCCCATCAGTTGTTCCAACAACAGATGCATCTCTGCTAGATTAGGGTGCCTATCTGGGGGTTCACACCATCCAAGGCACATAGTCAAGTGCAAGGTCACTCTTGCACAGAAACCTGCTGGAGCTAAGAGTAGTGTTACTGGCACTAAAGGCTTTCACACAGCTAGTACAGTGACAATGGTACGTGTCAGAATAAACAATATCACCAGAATGTACTACATAAACAGGCAGGGAGGGACAATGTCATGCCCTCGCTGCACAGGACTCCTGAAAATATGGAGTCTGGCATGCTCCATGGGCCTCTGCAGGCTATTCATCAGCCAGGCAAGGACAATACCTTGACAGATACCCTGACTCAAATCAGCCAGTTCCATCACGGATGGGCCTTGAACAGTCAGGTGGTATAAGTGATCTTTGGTAGGTGGGGCACTCCAGAAGTAGACTTGTTTTGTGTCCCTCCAGAACCACCACCTGCCACGGTACTGTGGCAGAACACCAGATCCAGGAACAATCCCCCTGGATGCTCTGGCTCTGAGTTGGCCAGGGAAGCACCTGCATGTTTTTTCTTCCTTCCTTCTGGCGTACAGAACATTTCTCAAGCTCAGGTCCCAGTCAGCATCAATGGTCTTGATAGCACCAGACTGGGCCAGGCAGCCATGGTACTCTCTGCTACTCTCCATGTCTGAGTCCGAACCAATATACCTTCCTCACAGGCACAGTCTGCTAACCTTCAACCAGGGGAGGCTCCTGTACCCAAACCTCAGGTCACTCAGGCTCAAGGCATGATTCTTGAGGGCCTACAATATACAGGCTTGCATCTTTCTGAAAGAGTCTTGGACATTTTAAGTGGTTACAGGAAGCCCTCCAATAAGAAAATCTACACTTCAGAATGGAAAAAGTTTACTATTTGGAGTTCAACGAGAAAACTGGTATCAGCACATGCTGGGGTCCCAGCTGTGCTTGACTATCTTACCTATTTACATTATTGGACTTGCAGTCCAGCACCCTCAAGGTCCACCTAGCTGCAGCATCTGCTTGCATATCCACTGGACAGAATGTTTTAATGGCTCCAGATTCTATCTTCAAAAGACTCTCTTTAAGGGCCTGGTCCATATCAGCACAGGCTGGTGTCCCAGCTGTGATGGACTATCTTACCTATTTGCATTCACTGGGCTTGCAGTCCAGTATCTTAAAGGTCCACCTGGCCACAGCATCTGCTTACATTTCAGTTGGACAGAATTTTTCTCGGGCCTCAGACCCTATCTTCAAAAGGTTCTTTAAAGGCATGGCCCATTTGCACCCCCCTCACAGGAAACTGGTGCCAGCATGTGACCTAAATGTGTGAATAGTTAGGCTCATGGGTCCCCATCTTTAGGCTATGTCTTCAGCTTAGTGGAAATATGTCACATGAAAAACTATTTTCCTTGTGTAATGACTTCCGCCAGAAGAACCAGTGAGCTCCAGTCTCTGCATTGAACAGGACTACATTTCATTCCATAGAGACAAAGTGGTCCTGAGAACACACAGGAAATTTCTTCCTAAAATGGTTTCTGATTTCCATTTGAACCAAACCATTACCTTACCTATCTTTTTCACTGAACACTTTAGTTCTGGTGAAAGGAGTCTTCATAGTCTGGACGTCAAAAGAGCTCTTAGCTACTACTTGACAGCCACTAAAGTCCATAGGCAGGACAGAAAACAGCTGTTCCTGACCTATGAGAACGTGGGAAAGGGTAACCTGGCATCAAAAAGGTCAATTTCTCACTGGATAGTACAGCATATCCAGTTTGTGTTATTCTAAGGCTGGAAAGGAGCCCCCAGTAGGGTTGAGGGCCCATTCCACAAGGGGCACAGCTGCTACCATAGCAGCTGTCGGGGATGTTCCCCTGGTGGACAACTATAAAGCAGCTATCTGCAGAACAGTACAAACCTTTACAAAGCATTACAGTCTGGATATTCTTTCCAGGGGTGATGCCAGGTTCAGCACAGCAGTCCTGCAAAGTCTGTTCCCAAAATGAGGTTCTGTGCCCACCTCCAAAGGTACTGCTTGATAGTCTTCATATAAAGTTATGAATACCTGAGTATTACTGGGATTAGAAGAAACATTTCTTACCATAGTAATCTTGTTTCTTCCCAGTGATACTCAGGTATTCATAACCTTCCACCCTTTCTGGCACCTTTAGCCTCTGCACCCCTGAATACTGTGCTCTCAGGGGTATAAATGCCACTTCTGGCACATACAGTCGTGGCCAAAAATATTGGTGCCCTTGCACTTTTTTCAAATAGTATGTTGTGATTGTGTTTACTATTGTTGCCCCCCTCTCCTTTTTCAGGTGATTTGGAAATTCAAGAGTATTCTTTCATTTGTTATGCCCTCCACTTGGAGGCCTTTTTTGGGGAGTTAAGGGAGTTCCCTCTATAATTATTATTATTATGATTAGTATTATTATTATTACACTTAGTCCTAATGGGCATGTCCTTCCTGGCTTCCAGGAAATCTGAGGGGTTTAGAACTAAGGCAGTTAGTAGAATGCAGCATTTGAAAAAGTGGCACATGCAAAAGATTCCATCATTTGCATATGTTCCATCTCTCCGGGCAGTTCTACCTAGAAGGCTTACTGCATAAAGTTATGAATACCTGAGTATCACTGGGAAGACACAAGATTACTGTGATAAGTACTTTTTCTTCCTGACTTACTGGGATGTGGGAAAGGGTAACCCAGCATCTAAAAGCTCCATTTCTTGGTGGATAGTACAGTGTATCCAGTTTTGTTACTCCAAGGCAGGAAGGGAACCCCCAACAGGATTGAGGGCCCATTCCACATCGGGTACAGCTGCTACCATAGCAGCTGCCAGGGATGTCCCATTAGTGGACATCTGTAAAGCAGCTACCTGGAAAACAGTACACACCTTTACAAAGCATTAAGGCTTGGGCATCCTGTCCAGGGGTGATGCCAGGTTTGGCACAGCCGTCCTGCAGAGTGAACTGGACCCGGTGCCAACTCATTTCTTAATGAGATGTGCTGGCTCCGTTGGACCGATGTTTGCCTTGATTGTCTGGTGCTCCTTGTCGGAGGGGGTCTTCCCCGATATCTTGAAGGAGGCATTGGTGAGACCTCGTCTGAAAAAAACATTGTTGGACCCTGACATCAAGGCAAGTTACCGTCCTATCTTCAATATTCTATTTTTGGGTAAGATTGTGGAGAAGGTGGTGGCGCTTCAGCTTGAGGAGCAGCTCTTGGGCCATGATCTGTACGAGTTGCTCCAGTCTGGTTTCGTGTGAGGCATAGCACAGAAACTGCGCTAGTTTGGTTGCATAATGACCTCCTTAGGGCTAGAGATCGAGGGGAATGAACAATTCTGGTTCTCCTCGATCTCTCTTCAGTATTTGACACGGTGGACCATCGAGTGTTACTTGACTGCCTAAGGGAATTCTGCAGACCCGCCAGCACTGTCATCTGCTGGTTTGAGTCTTTTCTAACAGCAGGCAGAGGGTAGTGATGGGGAATTTCTCCTCCTCCTCCCCTGGCCGCCTGTCATGCGGAGTTCCCCAGGGTTCAGTCTTGTCACCGATGTTGTTTGCCGTGTATATGCTGCCCCTTGGAGAGCTCATTAGGAAGTACAGTCTGGGTTTTCATTGCTATGCTGATGATACTCAGCTGTATCTTTCCTTTGCCCCTGGAACATCTTGCGCAGTGGAAGTGCTTAACAGCTGCCTCGCTGAGATCAATGACTGGATGGCCTCCAGCTGGTTGTGACTGAACCCCGATAAGACGGAGGTGCTGGTGGTGGAGTCGAACAGAGGGCAATAGGTTGGCCTCTGGTGCAGAGGCGGGGCTTTGTCTTGGCTCTGTACCATTCAAGGCCCCCTCTAGGGTGCATGATCTGGGCGTTATTCTTGACAGCGGATTGACACTTGAGTTTCAGGTGGCGTCCGTTGTCCTTACCAGTTTTTATCATCTGAGGAATATCACCAGGATAAAGCCCCTAGTTCTGCCGCTGGACCTTCCCACTTTGGTGGATGCCTTCATGACATCCAGGCTTGACTACTGTAATGCACTCTATCTCAGGGTCTCTGGGGGTACCCTGCGCCGACTGCAGCTGGTGCAGAATGCGGCAGCGGTGCTGTTGACAGGACAGCCTAAGTATTGTCATCTCACTCTGGTACTGCGTCAACTGCACTGGCTGCCGGTTAGGTGGCGGGTCCTCTTTAAGGTGGGTTTGCTCACCTTTAAGGCACTACATGGCCTGGGCCCTGGTTACCTGAAGGAACTTCTTACACCTGCTGTCTCGGCCCGCTCCCTCCGCTCCTCCTCTAGGGGCCTCCTCGCAATTCCCAGGATGAGGTTAAAAACTACTGGAGACTGAGCATTTATTCTTACTGCCCCCGTCCTGTGGAATTCGCTTTCTTCAGCTGTCATGGAGGCCCCTTCTGTGAAGGTATTTAAAGCCCGCCTCGAGGCCTTCTTTATCAGGCCTTCCCAGACTGTGTTTTATAGTCCCTACCTGTTTTTTAGAATTTTATGCCTAAGTTAGCCTTTGGCTATTTTGAGTTTAATTGCTGTTGAGGGTAGTATTTATACTAAATCTTGTTTTAATTGCTGGAATATTGTATATTAATGTTTAATAGTATGTTTGTTTTGTATTTATTATATGTTGTATGAAGTTTGAATATGTTCGGCGCCCAGAGCCTCTGGGATGGGCATCTCTTAAATAAAATGTGCCTTGCCTTGTTTCCAAAGTAGGTTCTGTGCCCACCTCCAAAGTTACTGCTTCTTAGTCTGCAGAAGTTATGAATACTTGAGTATTACTGGGGTTAGAAGAAGAAATTACTTACCATAGTAATCGTGTTTCTTCCCAGTGATACTCAGGTATTCAGAACTTCCCACCCTGCCTCCCCTTCTAGAACCTGTAGCCTCTGCACTCCTGAGAATATTTTTGTACCCTATGATTATAGGTGCCACAGGCACTATGGTTTGCTATTTGGGTTCACTTTTGTTGTTTTTCCCCTTCAAGTGATTCTGACATTCAGGTTTGATGCTACATGTTGTGACCTCCATTTTTGGGGTCCCTGTCGTTGAGGCACAGGTCAGGAAGTATAGGAAAAACCAGGAGCAGTTGTAAAATTCACAAGAGTTTTATTATGAATAACAATAAAATAAAAATATAAAATTGTTCAGAATAACTATTTACAAAGGCAGAATAAACAGAGAAGATCCATCTGAGTTTTCCTTCAGTCTGTGTCTCCCAAAATATTGCAGCTCTCTCTCATAGAATTTGAAACATAGAAACATAGAATTTGACGGCAGATAAGGACCGCTTGGCCCACCCAGTCTGCCCATTTCCCTGCCTACTGGATAAGCTGCAGATCCTAGTTAACCAGCAGCCTACTTCTTCCTACCCCCAACCCCTAGAATTGCCTTATGACTGTCCCATGTATGCTTGAATTCCACCACTGTTTTTGACTCCACGACTCTCCTCGAAGGCCATTCCATGCATCCACAACCTCTCTGTGAAAAATACTTCCTTAAATTACCTCTGAGCCACCCCCATCTTCAAATTGTGCCCCTTGTTCTTGCACACTCTTTTTTGAAAGATGCTACCTTCTTGGACTTTGTTGATTCCTTGAGGTACTTAAAAGTTTCTATCATGTCCCCCTCCCTCCTTTCCTCGAGGCTATACATATTAAGCTCCTTAGTCTCTCTCATCGCCTTCCAGTGCAGACCCTGCACCATTTTAGTTGCCCTCCTCTGGACAGCTTCCATCCTGTCTATGTCTTTTGCGAAGACTGGGTCTCCAGAACTGCACGTAGTACTCCAGATGGGGTCTGACCAGCTGTCTGTACAGAGGGATAATAATCTCTGTTTTCTACTGGTGATGCCTCTCCTATGCATCCCAGTATCCCCAACCCTCCTTGCTGCCCTCTCACATTGCTTGCCCACCTTTAGGTCATCTGATATGACTACCCTCAGGTCCCTTTCCATTTTTGTTGTTGTTAGTATCTCCCCCATTTTGTACTCTTCCCCTGGGTTTTTGTTTCCCCAGGTGCATTACCTTGCACTTCTTAGCATTGAATCTAAGCTACCATACATTTGACCATTCCTCTAATCTTGCCAAGTCCCTTTTCATCCTTTCCACCCCACCTTGTGCGTCAACTCTGTTGCAGATCTTTGTGTCATCTGCAAAGAGACATACTTTTCCTTCCAGTCCCTCTGCAATGTCGCTTATAAAGACATTAAAGAGGACTGGTCCTAATACTGAACCCTGCGGCACCCCACTAGTAACCCCCTTTCTTCAGAGTGGACTCCATTTACTATTACTCTCTGTGTCCTATTCTCCAGCCAATTTTTACCCAGGCTGTCATCTTGGGACCCACTCCAGGCTAGCTAACTTGTATATTAATCTTTGTGTGGAACTGTGTCAAATGCCTTGCTAAAGTCTAGGTAGGCCATGTCCACAGCCCCTCCCTGATCTACTACTTTGGTCACCCAGTCAAAGAAATCTATCAGATTTGTCTGGCATGACCTTCCTGCTGTGAATCCATGCTGCCTTGGGTCCTGTACCCCTCTGGCCTCTAGATACTCGACAATTCTTTCCTTCAGAAGTGATTCCATCATTTTCCCTACCACTGAGGTTAAACTAACAGGTCTGTAGTTTCCTGCTTCTGCCTTGCTCCCACTTTTGTGAAGGGGAATCACATCTGCCCTCCTCCAGTCCTCGGGTACCACCCCATCCTCCCATGATTTGTTAAACAGGGTAGTCAGTGGTGTCACTAATTCTACCCTTAGTTCTTTTAGAATTCTGGGATGAATCCCATCAGGCTCCATTGCTTTGTCCACCTTCAGTTTTAAGAGTTCTTTCAGAACCCTTTCTTCTGTAAATGGGCTGGTATCAACTTCTGTATCCAGAGTGTTTCTACTGTTTGTTTTAGGTACCTCCCCTTCTTCCTTTGTAAATACTGAGCAAAAATATTTGTTTAGTATCTCTGCCTTTTCACAGTCACCCTCTGCCCCCTCCCCTCCCCTTTATTAAGCCTCACTATCCTCCCTTGGTCTTCCTTCGCCCCTGATGTACCTATAAAGGTTTTATCCTCTTCTTAACTGAGTTGGCTATCTTTTCCTCGGTTTGGGCCTTTGCTGTTCTGACTGCCTTCCCAGCTTCCTTTGCTTTAACTGATACAGTTCTCTGTCCTGCTCCTTCTGTGATTCCTTGTACTTCCTGAAAGCTTTCCTTTTCTCTTGAACCTTCACTGCCACTTCCTTTGAGAACCATAGTGGTTTCTTACATCGTTTAGTTTTATTTGCTTGACACAAAGGCTTATTACCTCTGTGATGGCAGTTTTTATTATTCCCCATTGTTCTTCCACCCCTCCTTCCTGCCCATTTGCTAGTGCATTCCTTAGGCACTCACCCATTTTGGCAAAGTCAGCCCTCCTAAAGTCCAGTACCTTTGCCTTTGTATGGCTTGACTCTATTGCTGTGTTTATTGAGAACCATACTGTTCGATGGTCGCTAGTTCCCAGATGACTACCCAGTTCTACATCTGTGATCCTCTCTTCATCTCACTTTGAGGGAACCAGGTCTAAGATTGCTCCCTCTCAAGTGGGCTCCAATACTAGTTGTCTAAGGCATGCCCCCTGTAGGGCATCTAGAATAACCTCACTCTTTGAAGTGGCTGCTGCAACTGCACTCCAGTTAACATCTGGCATATTCAGATCGCCCATCAGCAATATCTCCCCTTTTTCTGCCATACTAAGTATACTTTCTATCATTTCCTTGTCCATTTCCTCCCCCTGAGAAGGGGGTCTGTATACAACCCCTGTGCGGATTGTGGTGCCATTGCCGGTCTCCAAATTTACCCACAGTGCTTCTTCTCCTCCTGTTTTCCCTTTTGTTCTGTTGCTTTGATTCCTTCCCTTATGTAAAGAGCTATTCCTCCTCCTCTTTACCTCTCTGTCCCTCCTGTAGATAGTGTATCCTGGTATGTTTACGCCCCAGTCATGGTTTGTGTGAACCATGTTTCTGTGACTGCCACGATATCCAGATGTTCCTCCTCCATCAAGGCCACTAATTCAGGAAGCTTGTTACTCAGACTATGGGCATTGGTACTCATTGCTTTCCATTTTTTGATGGCTTTACCTTCTGTTGCAGCATCCCCCACTGACCTTTCTACCTCGGTCTTTTTCTCATTTAGTACCTTGTTTTGTAGGGAGAGGCTGGGATTTTCCTGCTGCTTATCAGTGCCTCCCCCCTTGACTAGTTTAAAATCTTGCCAATGAAGCATTTAAACCGATTGCTCAAAAGACTTGTTCCCTTCCTGGACAGATGCAGACCATCCTGCCAGTATAGACTGGTGTCCCTCCAGGTGGAACCCCAGTCCCCAGTGAAGCCAAACCCCTGTGCTCCACACCATTTTTTCAACCATTCATTAAACTGCATGGCGCAAAGTACCCTTGCCTCACTCATGCCATTGACAGGCAGCACCTCTGAGAAGGATACTGTGTGTGCTACTTGTCTTAGGCCCCTCCCCAGTTCTATAAAGTCCTTCTGCACTGCTCTAGTCTCATGTTGAGCCAATTCATTTGTCCCTAGGTGGACAATGACATCCAGCTCAGACTCTCGTGCAGCTGTTCTCGTGATCCTGAGGATACGCTTCCTGTCCCTCCAAGCCATGGCACCAGGCAGGCACCTTACTTCAGTTTTCCCTGCTCCCCCCAGTTCTACCCCCCTAATAATTGAGTCCCCACCAGGAGCTGCTTCCTTTCCTTGTGGTGTCCTCTGCCTCCTTCCTGTGGGCCTCCTTGTGACAGGTGTCCTCAGCCTCCTTAATCTCCTCTGTGGGTGCATCCATAGGGGAGCTGTTCCCCCAGAATGGTGTATGGATTGTGGAGTGGAACAACTGACTGGGTGTGCCTCTGTTCCACCATCCTCACCCTCCCTGAGCCCACTGTGGTCCAACTGCTGTGCTTTCTTTGCAATCTCTGAGGTAGTGGTGGTGGCTCTGGTGCTCCCTGGATGGGGGAGGTTCCCTTCCTACCATCCAGTCTGGCCTGGGGAAAGGTTCCCTTACTGCTGTCCAGTGTGACCTGAAGACGGGTAAATTCCTCCCTCAGGGCAGAGAGTTGTCTGCAAATTGGGCAGCATCTCAGCCTCCAGAAAGACTCCCGGAAGACTGCTGCCCCACAGCCATTACATTGCACTACTCCCCACATGATTATGTACTTTTTTTTTTTTTTTTCTAAGTCCTTACAACCCCCCTCCTTAACAGTCATCCAGTTTTTTTCTAAAATGTTCTTGTATATTTCAGGCAGGTGCAGCTAGGACACAGTGTCCTAGAACTGAGGCCCCTTTTCCACAGCTTCTGCAAAAGGCTTAAAATTGCATTTCAGGTTAACCCCTTGAATTCCCAATAGCTTTTTGCAATCATCTCAAACTATAATTCTATACATTTCAACAGTAACAAAGGGATCCCAATATCAGTTACATTTCCACATAATCGATTTGCATATTGTATATCTTTATACCAGCAGATATGCAAGGGAGGAAACAAGACAGAACAGCAAGGGAAGACTGAGAGACGGTGACAGGTAAAGAATTGCGAGACTGTCAGGGTGATCAAGTCCTAGTTCTCGTGGGAAAATTTGGTTGCACAACCAGACACACAGAGAGGAAAGGAAAGAACAGAACAGATCCCTGCATTCAGACTCTCCATAACAACTGGGACAGGGTCCTATTCAACCCTGTCACAGTCCCCCATCTTGGGGGCATTTAAGGTGTTATTCCATTATTATCTTTTTAATTATTATGATTATTTACCTATTTAGTTTTATGAGGCCTGTCTTTCCAGGCTCCTAGGAAATTTGATGGGTTTAGAACCTAGGCAGTTAGTTTAAGGAAGCATTTGAAAATAGCACATGCAAAGATTCCATCATTTGCATACAATTCCAAATTATTTCCAGGCAGTTCTGTCTTAAAGGGTCACTGCAGAAGTTCTGAATACCTGAGTATCACTGGGAAGAAACAAGATTACTATGGTAAGTAATTTTTTCTTGCATAACACTTATAGAACCCTGGCCAAACTACGTACAATGGGCATCCTGTCACGGGACTCCTGTTGGTGATGCAATGCCCCTTTTGGAGACCTCCACCACATTCTGTGGTCATGCCCGAGTCTCCAGACATATTGTAAGGAGGTCCTAGCTGTCTGTAAACAAGTGGTAGGCCCAAATATCGCACTCACACCTCAACTACTCCTTTTGGGCATCCCCCACAGACACACTCACTTCATGGATCCCTCCATAAGATGGTGCATTCAAGTTGGTGTGGAGGCAAAGTGTCTGATCCTACGGAAATGGTGCACCACTGATATACCCCAACTATTCCAGTGGCAACAAGCTATCCAACAGGTAGCTCAGTTCTCCTATATTTCCTATGTGGCTAAGGGGAAACTACAACAATACTACAGCATATGGACCCCCTATTTTAACTCCCCACTATGCAAAGTAAATCCCAACTGGTCACTCACATAATCTATACCACCTGATCTATGAGCACCCAGAGGAACTCAGCACAAATGGTTAATGGATGCCACCTCTGCTATGGAAGATATGAAGTTATAAGGTCAGTTTGGAAACAAGGATATTATAATGCCATTGCTTAAGAGGAATGTTACTGTAATACAGTAACAACTGTAAACAAACATAACACACTGTACTATATATAACATAATGGAATAATTTTATTTTTTACAGTTCTGTAAAAAAAAAAAAACTGGTTGTGTGACCTGCAATAAAAACTGTTAACTGAAAAAAACACAGGCAGTTACAACATGTTTTAAGAGTACATAAGAGCAACAGAGAGATTATCAGTAACCATTTTCCTTTTGTAAACTCAATAAAGATCATTTAATTGCAAAAAAAAAAAAATCAATAACCCTATAAAGTTGGTGACATAATATTCGGGTATACAAACCCAAGGTTTGTTTCAAGTGGCATAATAGTTTACTCTAACAAAGGCGCTGAATATAGGTAGCAGCCCTACGGAGCATTGTCTAGGGACAGATTTGTGTGCATTATGGCACAAGTAGTCAATATAAGAGTGGGAGGTCAGAGAGGTGTATTGTTAGGGATAGATTGTGGTGCTGGTGTCTTGTGCCATTGAGTGGGGGATTCTTTTGGAGGAAACAACCTCCAGGAACAATTTATTTAGCCGAACTAGCCCAGAACAGACGTCAGTAACTGGTTTGGTATGTGATTCCCACATGGTAGCTCTGTCTAGGTTTAGAATATTGGGGGAGGTGGCTTAGAGGTGCCACCAAGTGCGGCTTCCTTAATGGATATCCCAACTGGGAGGCACTGTGCAGTCTCCCAGAGGGGAGAGAGTGTTTATTTGTATTTTGTGTGGGCAGCAGTGACATACTAGGGAACCGACTGGGAGGTGGGGGCACTCCTGAAAGTACAATAGTGCCTTTTTTTGTAAAAACAGGCAACATTTTTACGTTATGCTACTCCCCAGTTTTTGCTGCTCCTTGCACTCTCTGTCATTTGGTTGGATGGATGATACTTTCTGTGTTTTGGCACTGAAGGTTGACAGTCACTCTCCAACCTGCACTACACACACTGGCCTTTGACCTGAGCACTTTCTTCTTGGTGAACAGGGAATGGCAAGCAGCATGCGGGATCATGACAGCCAGTGGGGTGGGGTGAAACTACAGCAAGCCAGCTGGTCAACTTCCAGACAGGGTTTCTTCTTTTTTTATGCAGTATCGTGACCACCGGGTGTGTGTGTGTGTGGGGGGGGGGTGGTTGTAAGTGGCAAGCCAACTGCCACCATCTTCCCTGAAGACTGCATCATGTTAGCTAAGCTCATTGCTGTGTGGGGGTGGAGAAGATTTCTTTTTTTCGTAGGCAACCTGGGAATGGCAGGGCAGCATTAGGTATTGTGACTGCTGGAAGTGGGGAGCAAAGAGAGATACTTCACCAGTGTGCCTGGTTTACTTCCAGGCAAAGTTTCTGTTTTGCTGAGTAGAGCATGGAGTAAACAATTGCGATACGTTTGGTATTCGGTCAGACCCCTTTTTCTCTCTCTCCTCCTTCCATTCACAATACACCACCATAGCTCTTACTATGCAGCTGTAAAAATAAGCTTCAGTAAAAGTCCATTTAGTGGGAGCTCTGTGAAAATAGCAGATTCCACCCTGAATGACCAGTTTTAACATAGGAATACTTGATGGGCAACTGTGCACAACCAGTGTATTGTGCCACCAAGGGGTTCTGATTCCCTCTAACCTCAAAAGTGAAGCTCAAGTGGTCCGTTGGAATCAGAACTCCCAGGTGGCACAGTACACTGGTTGTGCATAGAGTTGCACATCCAGTATTTTTTATAGTGTATGGTGCCCCTGAAAGTAATTTTAAAAATAAATGTTTGCTGCCGCACCTTATTTTCCTGTTTTAAGGCTGGTTGCTAGGGTCAGTGACAAGGTTGTTAGGGAGCAGAAGCCCCTACTTGTTTAGCACACGCTTTAATTAGTTGCCAATTGCCTGTGGGAGGGTTTTTCAAAAGAAAAAACATGGCTGCTCTATTTCTTGCTAAGCGAGAGATTTACTGAAAGGGATCTTCTTAGCTGTTGTAAGTAATTTAAAATATCTGATCTTGCATGTATTTTTTTTTAAATAAAAGTGTAAATATCTGGTTGGTCCTACTTTGTTTGTATATTGGGCGGTTCGAGTGATCGTGCTGGCACTGTCACAAGTTACTGTGTGGTTGATCCTGCTGTTTCTCTTGCCACAGCTGTTGTGGCTCATGTGCTTTGAAAATGAACTGAAAAACTGTTGCACCACAGTATGGTATTACTGCATTCCATGACCTATGAAGTGTGGTACAGCAACATTCCATCTAGGATGGTTTTCCATGCTGAACAAGCCTTCGCTATACACTATATTTGTTTTGTTTCCTTTGCTTCAGCCAGAAAAAAACTTCAACATAATTTTTTTCTAACTGTATAAGAAAACAGCCTGCTATCTCTCCCCACCCATGACACACACCCTGCTGGCTGACACTCTCACACTCTCACACTCTACATTCCCTCTATGCCTAGACATTATTGCACTTTACCTTAATTTTCCATTGTGTTCATCTTTATTTTGTGTTGCACTATGTGGCCCACGATTCAAAAGAGATGCGAGCTCAAAATTGAGATGCACCGCATCCTGAGAGAGTTGCCTAAAGCCTAATATTCAATAGCAAGATGCGGGCCACGCATAGATAATGTATGTGGCGAGGAACTGGGGGCTGGGGATATGAATTGCTGCGCATGGGGATATTCAGCCAAAATGTGCGGTGCATGTTCTGCGTATCCTAGAAATGTGCTGCGCAAAGATAGGACACCAAAAGGATGGCCTAAATCGGCCAGCCACCCACAGGCAGGATGCTGAACTGCAGACAGGTGCTCCTGAGATAGCCCTTGGAGTTGCCCCAGGATGTGCTGCAGGCACCCACACACAGTAGTCGTGCCATGAGAGCAGTACCCAAAGCCACAGGTGCTGTGACAGCCCTGGCACCACCCAGACAGCCACCTTCCCCACACCAAACCAGGGACCTAGACACTCAGCTGCCACATGCTGGTGCCCTTGTTTGCACCCCTGACACACAGGCGGTGCGGACAGCCACAATACAGAACATGTAACAGGGGCCATGGCCTGCACCCATGTGACCCGCCAGAGCACCACCCGGTGGTAGCATTCACCCATGGTGACATCTGGAGTACCAGTGCCCAGGTGCTAATGGTGGCAGCATGGTATGGTCTAGGGTCTGACCAGTGTCTCACACCCACAGTAGTGCACTGTCCCTTGCATGCTTCAACCCTTGTCCAGTATTATGGGGTATGTGGGGCACTGTAGATGACTGTACGATGTATGCAGGGTTTGGGTGTCAGTCATGTAGCATATAAACCAGAGTGTGTCACCCTCGGCCCCCCCCCCTTGCATGTCTAGGTGGTCTCCTGTAGCCACTGCCCAGGTGAGCCCCTGTTCCCCAGTCAGACCCTGTACAGGGCCGTGAACAGATTCACTGTACTCCAAGCACTGCAGTACACCCACACACAACATACATTCACACCAGCCTGCTAGGCTGCAGTACCTCCTGTTCACCTGTGTGGAGTGGTGGGGCTGCCCTGCAGAGCTGGATCTGCGCATGCCACAGGTATGCAAATGGCCTGAATACATTCCATTAATGTGATGCAAATGTGGGGAATGGGCTCGGATTATGTAATGAGGCCATTTGCATATCCTGGCTGAATATTGCAATTCTGCACTTAGCACATGTGGCCGCACATTGCACATTTCCCTACGCCCCACACAGGTCTCGGGTCACCTGCTGTGCCACGCATCTCCCACTCCACGATCGCACATGTTCAGGATATTCAGCTGGACTTTCATGCTTGCATTCTATTGCGCATTGTCTGAATATACTAATGTTTTGTGCCGGCGCTTCTGAGATGCACGGCACACGGACTTGCGCGGTGCAGCAAGCCACGTTTGAATATGGGGTTCTCTGTCTGTAATTCATGACTACGCACTTACATATTTTGTCATTTACTTTATTGTAAATATTTTTTATTGGATTTTATTTTTACTTCTATTGTTCCTTATGTACCCCCCCCGGGGGCTTACTGGGGGCTTACCTGTAATGCCCCATGGTTTTCCTTATTCTCTTGGTGCTCCTGGGTTCACCAATGTTGCTTTTGCCCTGTACAGGCATTGGTCCTTGACCACGAGCTGCCAGCATGCTCGCTTAGAGCTGGCACTTGTGCATGCGGAAGTGGCGCCTTTAATGTGCCGACCCGTGATTTTGCGGGTGAACGGAAAGTGACCCAGTGGTCCTGGTGCCTCTTCCCTGCAATTGAAGACAGGTGATCTGGAGAATGCAGCAGAGAAGCCACCATGGGGACAAAAAATAAAGTTTAAATGTGGGCACCTAGCCAGGGCTCATGAATTATGCATGAGCCCTCATGTATATTAATGAGGTTGCTGCCTGCTGTCTAGGGGGGCAGAGTTTCGACGGCAGTGACAGCTAAACTGTTGGGGTCATTTTAATGAGAGTGGGTTTGTTTGGCAGGGGACATTTGGGGCTACAATCTGGTGGGGAGTTTGTATAAATAAAACACTGTGTTGGGCTGCCGTCACATTGTGAAGCTGGGGGAAATGTATGGACTCCGTAGAACTGAATGCAAGCTGACATGTTTGTGACACTTGACCCCAGGACCGCAGCCAGTCTGCGATCTAGGCACCAAAATTTGGACAGAGGGACTCCAGAGAAAAGGGACGGACTAATTCAGGTGCCTAGATCACGCCCCAATAAACGAGCAGGACATATTGATCTTTATGGATATATTGATAGGCTCCATCAGTCAATCAGGACACTGGGTTTTTCAGCTGAAACAGTGTGGACTTTCTGGGATTTCTTCAGTCTATTTCCGGGCTCTGTATGAGTCAGGACTATTCTGTGAGAATGGGTTTGGAACTTCAGGGGCTTACCCAGGCCCCATTTGGCGATTTGCTGGTTGGCAGAAGTGGACTGGAAAGGGGAAAGAAGGAACAGAGACTGAGCTGTGATTCTGATTCCCCAGGTACTTGCTGCAGGACTGAATTGAGAAGAGGAAAGAGAGGAAGAGACTGAACTGTGAACCTGTTTTCTCCAGGTATTGAGAAGTTGCTTAGCTGTTGTTGGGAGAAAAGTTAATGCTGCAGAAACCCTGAACTAGGAAGTTGCACTAGCTGAGAGAACTGTGTGGATTATCAGAGTGCTACAGTAATTGCTGAGAGGTCATCTGCTTGTGTGTGGCTGAAACTGGAATTCTGAAGAGGCAGAGCATCCCGGGTTGTTGGAGTGCTAGCCTAGGGCTGTGTATGACCTGAGTGAACTGATTAAAGTGGCTGAGAGCTGAGGCCCAGCTGCAGCCGAATAAAGGTTGTGGACACTGCTTAACTGTAAAGTGTGAACTGGTGTGCAGGGGCTTGTTGTTCTTGGATCCCCCGTAGGATACCACCTGCGCTTCTTGAAGTTGAGGCTAGCACCCACTAAAATTGGTGCTGGACCTTATTGGAGCGACTGCCTGCAAACCTTTGCAGTCTCTGGCAGGGGACCGCCCCCACATCACGTGACCAACGATGTCAGTATAAAGGGACAGTCCCCCACGCCCGCCTTCCAGTTCTTTCTCGTTTTTTAGCTCATGCAGCGCCTCACGGTTAAGTTCACTGCTTTGCAGTCAATCGTCGGTAGTTTTTTATCACGTCTTTCTACTTTTTTTTTTTCAAATTATTTGTCAGCCTTACCCACAGCTGCCATGTGTGTCATCCCCAACTCCCTCCGAGCACAAAAATAAGTGCGATTCTTGCAGCGCCCAGCTATCGCATAAGGATGGACATTCTCAATGCCTTTTCTGTCTAGGCCCCGATCATCCCATTGAGAAGTGCCAGCTCTGCCAGCAGTTTAACGCTGCTACCCAAAAGCAGAGGCAGCAGTCCCTGGAGGCCCACATTCTTAAACAAAAAATTACCTCCATGGAAAAGAAACTGAAAAACCTTCGGCGGGCTTCGACTTCTCTGGAGGGCCACCACAAGAAAAATCACTGGGACTGGGACTCCTCATTGCTACGCTTGTTGCCTCGGGTGGGGTCGGGGTGCAGGTAACGCCCTGGAGTCGGTCTGTGGCAGCCATCTTTGAGGCTTCCAAGACGGCACCAACCCTCCTGTCAGGCTCACTCTTGGGAGCCTCCAGGTCCAAGGAGGCAGCCGCTCCCAGCAAGATCGCCGCTGTGCAGCCTTCTGGTTCGAGCGGCCTCAATAAGTCGGACATTGGCTCCTCCGACACCCGCCCAGGTAAGGCCGCTAAGACGCCCAACCCTCCGGGGCAGCGCACAGCCTCCAAAGCGCCCACCAAGGCCGCCCCTTCTTCGCGGCCTTAGTCAGGCGCTGGGTCCAATAAGTCGGATGCCGGCTCCTCGACGTCCGCCCGATCTTGTCGCATAAGACGGACATCGGCTCTCAGCCGCCTGCTTCGCGGCTAGACGCCGACGTCGGACCCTTCAGGCCTATCCGTCATCCTGAGCTCGCCACAACGCTCGTTGCACTCCGAGGTGCCAGCGTCTCCTCTACTGTATCCCAGGGATAGTAATCCTTCTTCCGCGGGCGACACAGAGGACGTGGGTAAGCTGCCATCGGGTCTCCCTCCCACTGGGCCGGATGACCCGACATCGGATCCTCGGACACCGACGCCGGCCTGCCTGACAATATTCCATTGCTGGACACTGCCCCTACGCCAGGCCTGCCGCCCGCCGGGCCTCCCATTCCAGGCCCGCCCGCTGGGCCGTTTCTGGGGCCTTCTGCTCCTGCAGACCCCCCGGTCCCTGGGTATCTGACCCCGTCCTATCCGATGCCGTCATACCCGGGCCCGCAGTATCCGGCACCCCAGTACCCGACGCCGGCCTACCCTGACGCCACAGTACACAGTGCCCCAGTATCCGACGCTGGGTTACCTGCTGTCGGGGTATGGATACGTGCCATACGGATATTCTCAGTATCCATATCCCCCTCCTCCACCGCCCCCTCAGCCACCAGAGGACTTGAAGGAGACTCTGGCTTCCTGGTGGGCTGAGGCCAAGGCTCAGCTCACCAGGGAGGTAGAGAGCCATCTTCCAACACCGGTCCCGGTTCCGGACCCCCTACGTCAGAGATGAGAGACTCCCTCCCCACCTCCAGATACCAGAGGCGAGCCCTCCGGTTCCAGGGCAGGGCAGGATACACTTCCCCGAGGGCTTCCCAAGGGGTCCGTTCCTTCCCTGCGTTGGGAGGAGGAGTCGTCTTCTTCTTCATCCTCCTCCTCGGAGACCTCGAATGACTCCGATGGTCGTTCCGACCCAGACGACGAGCCCCACACTCTGGACAAGCCCAGGCCGAGGACTCCTCTGAAGTCTCTTCTGGAGGATCCTTACTTTACGGAGTTGTTACGCAGAATCCAGGCAGTTCATAAGTAGCATTCCTTGGAGCCGGATCCACAGCATAAGAAACTCGCTGAGCACCTGGATCTGCCCGAGACCGCTCCTGCCCTGGTGCCACCCTGGACTGAGCCTCATGCTGACCTTGTTTCCACCATTTCAAGCAACGCCTGCATTAGCCCCTTCCTCAGGAAGTCAACAGGTTTTTATTAGGCCCAGAGGGTGTTGACTCTTCAAATTCGCACCGAGCTGATTCGGTCGTGATTAGCGCCACTCATCCCCCAAGCTGACCCCAAGCACTTGAGCTCGTCACCACCCAACAAGGAATCCCGCCTTTTGGACCAGTATGGGAGGAAGGTCTGTGCTTCTTCCACTCCGGGTATTAGGGCCCTGAATTACATTGGTCGTATGGGAGATTACCAAAAGGCGATCCTTAGTGAGGTGGAAACTAAATTGGACTCCCTTCCTGAGCCTCAGGCGAAGCAGGAAGTGGCTGATCTAGTCCAGTCTGCGCATTCGGCCAGTTGGCACATATTTCATGCCATGTATGACGCAGTGGATGCTGCCGGTCAGAGCTCGGCTTTCGGCGTGGGTTTGCGGCATCATGTCTGGCTCTGGGTGTCAGGTTTGGTCCCAGAGGTGCTATCCAGGATGCACCCTTCAGGGGTTCAGTGCTGTTCGGTGGAGATGTCAAGGACATCATCACTGATCTGCAGTAGAATGGTACTGCACTTAAGTCTGTCGACTCCATGTACAGACCCCCTCAGGCTCAGCGTCGTCCCTTTCACAGACGTGCTCTGCAAAAGGCGAAACCTCAGGGAAAGCGGGCCAATAAACGTCGGGGCCCCTCCAGCTGCCAAGCCCCCCCCCACCCAAAAAAGCAGTGGGGGCTTCAGCGGCGACGCTGCCCCACACCTCCTGACTCCTTTCCTCTCCCACAGCCTCTGGGCCTTCCAGAGGAACCGGTAGGAGGGAGATTTTCCCTCCACATACCGGGTTGGGAGAGGATCACTTCAGCCACTTGGGGCTCCAGCTGGTCACAGAAGGACACTCAGTAGAGTTTCTTCAGAAACCTCCTCGAAACTCCCACCCCACCGGTCGTCTTACGCCCCAGAACATCATCTTCTGGTTCAGGAAGAAATATTCTCTCTTCTGCTGAAGGAAGCGATAGAGCCAGTACCTCCCCAACTTTGGGGGATGGGGTACTACTCCCATTTCTTCCTGGCCCCGAAGAAGTCAGGAGATGTGAGGCCGATTCTCGACTTCAGCTCCCTGAACTTGTTCGTGGAGTACAAAAGGTTCAGAATGATCTCTCTGCAGAGTATTTTGCCCCTTCTTCGGCCGGGACAGTGGCTGTACACTCTGGACATGCAGGATGCTTACCTGCATATCCCTATTCGCCCTTCCCACCGCAAATACCTGCATTTTGCGTTCCAGGGGGACCACTATCAGTTCAAGGCCCTCCCATTTGGTCTCTCCTCGGCGCCCTGAGTGTTCACCAAATGTCTTTCAGTGGTAGCGGCCTACCCATGCACCAGGGGTGCAGGTTTTCCTGTACCCACAGTTGACTCCTGGTGGCCCCATCCAGGGAGGAACTCCTCCGCTTCCTTTCCCTTACCCTGCAGGTGTTTAACTGCCTGGGTATTACCGTCAACCAGGCCAAATCCAACCTGATCCCATCCCAGAGACTCCAGTTTATCGGGGCGATCCTGGACACGACCTTCGGCTTGGCATTCCTGCCACTGAACAGGGCGGCCTCACTCCAGGCTCAGGTCAGCCTGTTGTCCAGCTGCAAGCGAGTCAGTGCCAGGTCAGTCCTTCGCCTCCTCGGGCTCATGGCGGCCGCGATTCCGTCAGCCCCTTGCGCTCGGCTCCACATGAGAATCTCTCAGTGGACGCTTCGGTCTCAGTGGGATCAGTGGGTGGACAACCTAGATCAGCTAGTTCTGGTCTCCAGTCCTGTGGCTCAGGACTTGCAATGGTGGATGGTTCAGGTGAACCTTTGCCGGGGAGTTCCCTTCTGTTTCTCTCCCCCCTCCCAGATGCTGACTACGGACGCCTTGAGCGAGAGTTGGGGAGCCCATCTCGGGTCTCTCAGGACCCAGGGCTCCTGGTTCAAGCTCAAGAAATCTCTCCACATCATTGTGCTCGAGCTTCGGGCCGTGATGTATGCTCTTCAGGCTCTGCATCTGTATGTGCTCCCCGGGCATCTGGCGGTCCAGACGGACAACATGTGTATGGTCTGGTACATCAACAAACAGGGAGGAACCTGTTCCTACCCTCTCTGCAGGGAAGCGATGTGAGTATGGGATTGGGCAATGCAGCACAGCCTTCACCTCATGGCGAGTCACGATATCTTCCTACATTGATGAACACCACAGGTAGACCTGTTCGTGTCCCCCCTCAACGCAAAACTTCCTGACTTCTGCTCGCTCGCTCCAGGGCATGGCATTTTTTGGGGAGACGCTCTGTCTCTAGACTAGAAGGGCAGATTCGTCTATGCCTTCCCCCTGATCTTCTTGATTCCGAGGGTCTTACAGAAACTCAGCTCAGAAGGAGCTCGCATGATACTCCTTTCTGGCCCAGGCAAGTTTGGTTCTCTCTTCTGCAACAGTATTCAGAGGAATCTCCTCTTCCTCTGTCACAACTTTTGCTGACCCAGGATCAGGGGACCCTGGTCCATCCAGGTCTCAAGTCCCTTCAGTTGCATGCGTGGGTCCTGCAGACGTAGCTCAAGCTCGCTTCGGGGTTTCCCTGTCGGTAGCTGAGATTCTGGTGGAGGCCAGAAAGCCCTCCACTAGATCCACCTATGCCATGAAGTGGAAACGGTTCTCTATTTGGGCCACTTCCAAAGATTTTGAGCCATTCTCATGCTCTGTTGGGCGGCTTTTGGATTACTTGCGCCATCTCTTTGATCTGGGTCTCAGTCATTCCTCTCTGAAGGTTCACATGGCGGCCATCTCCGCTTACCATGTTCCTTTTGGGGACAGGACTTTTGCACAGTTGGAGGTCTCTAAGACTTTCCTTAGAGGGTTTCTCCACTTGCGACCCCCAATTCGTGCTCCTGCCCCTCCTTGGGATTTGAATTTTATCCTTGAGATGCTCACTCCACCTCCTTTCGAGCCGGCAGCCTCAGCAGACCTAAAGTTCCTTTCATGGAAGACTGTCTTCCTTGTGGCCATTACTTCTGCTTGAAGGATTTCCGAGCTCCAGGCCCTCATGTGCAAAATTCCTTTTTTGATTTTTCACAAGGAACGGGTGGCTCTGCATACCAACCCTAAGTTTCTCCCCAAGGTGGTAGCGGAATCTATGCTGAACCAATCCATGCAGCTGCCTGCTTTCTTTACGCAGCACTCCAATCAGGGGGAGTACCTCTTGCATACTTTGGATGTTGACCGAATTCTGAGATACTACACTACCAGGACGAAGGACCTCAGAAAGACTGATCAACTGTTTGTCTCTTTTGCTTGTAAAAGGGAAGGCAATGCCTGTCTAAATGGTTGGCTCATTGTATCACTTTTTGTTACGACAAGTACAAGATCCTGCCAGGTCAAGTCAGAGGCCACTCCACCAGAGGGGTCGCTGCCTCTGCTACTTGTTTCAGGAATGTGTCTGCGGCAGACATTTGTGTGACTGCAACTTGGACTTCTGTCCATACCTTCACGAAACATTACAGTTTGGGCATTGCCTCTCGCTGTAGAGCAGGCTTCAGCTTGGCTGTTCTGCAAGGTCTTCTTTCCTAAGGCCTTCACAGCCTGAGGATCTACATTTGGGTAGTTTTCCTCCTCCCGTTTGCTCCTTCTTGTTCCAGACTGCTTGGGACTCAGTCCTATCTGTAATTACCTACTGCAAGAGCCGTCTCGAAGTAAGATAGTACAGTTACGTAAGAACTTACCGTAACAGTAGATCTTTGAGAGAGGCTCTTACACTAGGTAATACCTTCTTGCCCTCCATCCCCCTTAGCTTTTTCAGCTCCTTTTCCAATGAAGGAAACATCCACTTCTCTCTCGTCTCGTCTTTTTGGCCTTTGGTGGGAAAGAACTGGAAGACGGGCGTGGGGGACCGCCCATTTATACTGACATCGCCTGACATTGGTCACCTGACGTGGGGGCGGTCCCCCGCCAGAGACTGCTAGCTAGAAATTTTTCTGTGGGGTCCTGACACCTGCCGGCTTCAGTCCTATCTGTAAATACCTACTGCAAGAGCCTCTCTCAAAGATCTGCTGTTACGGTAAGTTCTTACGTAACTGTACTTTTCTGCGACTACTATAGAAGATTTGTAAAGGACTACACCTGGATGGTGCAGCCCCTCTTGAATCTGTTACAGGGGTATCCACCCACCAACAAAAGTAAGAAAGCTGGTGTGCCTGGGGACTCTGCTAAACCCACCAGCTGTTCGGTGAGAGATGGACTGTGGACTGCAATAAAGCTTTTGAATACATCATCTGTTGCTTGACCCATGCCTTGGTGCTGGCTTATGCAGACCTGCAGAAACCCTATGTACTTCATGCTGATGCTAGTTTTAGTGGACTGGGGGCTGTGTTATATCAAGAACACCCGAAGGTTTACGTCCAGTTGCATTTGCCAGTCGCAGTCTAATCCCTTCAGAGCGGGGGTATCCTGTTCATAAGTTGAAGTTCCTGGCATTGAAATGGGCTATAGTCAATCAGTTCCATGACTATCTGTATGGGGCCAAGTTCATCATGAAGACAGATAACAATCCATTCACCTACATGCAGACCACTGCTAAGCTGGACGCAGCGGGTCATAGGTGGCTGTCAGCCTTGTCCACCTATGATTACTGTGTGGAGTACCAACAGGGCCTGAACCATGTAGATACTGACGCTTTGTCAAGGCAGCCCCAAGCCTACCCTGATGAGAGCCCCAACTGGATAAAAATTTTGTAACAACCTGTAAAGGCCTTGTGCAAGAAACATAATGGTGAAGAGACCCCCCCCCCCCAAGGACATCCACTGCCTGGTAGAGTGTCTAGGGGCCTCAGAAGACTGCCTTGCAGTTGCCTATTGCCAGCTGGCCACCCTAGATGTAAGATGCCTTCTGCAGTTAACTACTCAAGATCTACAATGGGAGCAAAGGGCCAGTCCAGTCTCTGGGCAGATCATACGAGTGCTTCGACAACAGGGGAGCCAGGAGCAAGTAGACACCATCTATCCCCCAGCACGGCTCCTTCTACGCGAATAGCCTAAGCTGCGGCTGTAGAAGGGGTTGTTGTGCAGAGAGACCCAGAACCAGCAGGGGGCCCCTTGGGAGCAGTTGTTATTACCGGAAAAGCATGTTAACACGGTGTTGAAGGCTGTACATGACAATATGGGGCATTTGGGCATTGAATGTACTTTGGAGCTGGTAAAGAGTCGATTCTATTGGCCAGAGATGAGGCAGATGTAGAGATGTATTGTAAAAGCTGCATTAGATGTCTAAAATGGAAGGCGCTTCCCCAGAGGGCTGCTCCCTTAGTCAACATCAAAACTAGTGGCCCCATGGAACTGGTATGCATAGACTTATTTACGTTGAAGCCTGACTCATGCAATATTTCCAACATACTAGTTGTCACAGACAATTTCACCCAATGTGCTCAAGCTTACCCCACCAAGGATCAGCGAGCTTCCACTGTGGCCAAGATATTGGTGGAGAAGTTTTCCGTGCATTATGGTGCCCCCTAGCAGATCCACTCTGATCAGGGCTGTGATTTTGAAAGCCGGCTCATTAAAGAACTGTTGTCATTGTGGGGCATCAGGAAGTCCAAGACCACACCTTACCATCCCTAAGGTGACCCTCAACTGGAGAGATTCAGCAGGATTCTGTTAGAGATGCTTGGCAACTTGGCTCCTTGGGACAGGAGCATATGAAGTCAGCAGGTGAGCACCCTGGTCCACACCTACAGTTGCACACAAAATGGCACTACGGGGTTCTCTCCCTACCAGCTCATGTTTGGGAGGGAAGCCTGTCTGCTAGTGGACCTGTGCTATGCAGTCTCCTCGGATGGTCTGGGGCAGGAGACTGTTTGCAGTATGTGAAGAAGCTGAAATAACAATTAGTTGATGCATATTGTCTTGCTTCAGAAATGGCCACTAAGAGGAACCAAGCTAATAAAGAATGCTATGATAAGAAAGTGCGGGCCCAAGATTTGGAAGCGGGTGACAGAGTGCTACTTCAACAGCTAGGCATACCAGAGAAGCATAAGATAGCTGACAGATGAGGAGACACTCCGTATATCATCGTGGAGTAGCTTGCAGGCCTACCAGTGTACAAAATTCAGCCTGAGGGTAAGATGCAAGGGCACATGGTTATTCATTGTAACCATCTACTGCCTATTGGTGACAAAGTGGTAAATACTGAAGATGTTATGGAAGATCCTTCGTCACCCCCCACTACTCGAGCTGCTGCATGCAGGAGACCGAGGTGAAGAAGAAGTGATGCCATGGGGGCTGGGCCTGCCCAGTGTGAGGGGGTCTCGGATGAGGGAGACACTGTTGAAGAGTCTGAGGGGCAGAATGGTGACACCCTGTGCAGTCATTATCCTACCCCAGAGCTTGCCAGGTTATTTCAGGGATCGCCCCTGATAAGAGATACGTTTAGGAGACAAGGTAGGGACGGGGGAGCCTGTTCCAACTGTGACCCTCCGGGGGGGGGGGCACTCCGGACTTGAATACTGGTCTGGCTGAGCTGCTTGAGTAGAACCAGAGCAACTCTCCGGCAGATACCCCTGGGGAATGATCACAGGGTGGCTCAGAGGATCAGGAAAGCAAGGGGGAAGAAGCATCCTTTGGAGGGCCCACATCGGAACTGAACACTGATCTGACTATGCCCTTTGAAGGAGCCCAGGTTAGTCCCCCTAGAGCTGTAGATGATGTTAGAGAAGTGTTGGAATCATTCACCCCACTAACTGAGGAACAGGATGAATGGGAAGAGGGTGAGGAGGAAGAGGAACTTGCCACTGACCCAGGGGTAGATAGGGGTTCAGGTATTCAGGAGACCCCTCGAAGGACAGGGAGGATGATACGGCCGGTCTTTATATTGACGTGTGATTTCCCCTGGGGTTCCTACAGACTTACCTTTGTTTGTAGTACATAAGGGAGTGTACATTACTCCTAGGTCTCTACAGAAGGTGGTTATGTGCCCTGTTGATGCTAAGCCCCTAGGTCTGAGAAGCAGGTGACCAGAAGAAGAAGAGGGAGGTGAACAGGGTATCTAGAAGGGCTAAGGAAGAGAAGTGTACTCTGTGTCCTTAGTATCCTATTTTGGATGGGTTAATCCTATGGGTGCCATTTTCATGTGGCCAAAGGGCTCAATCAAAGGAAAAGATCTTTACTAAACTGTATGTAGTGTTCTGTGTTTGAGTGTTCTCATGGTTATTACAGTATTAGATAGGAATTAGGTGTATAGTTGTTAAGGTTGGTGTTTTACTATTTCTCCTTTGTGCTTGTTGTGGAAGCCAAGAATTTTGGGGGGGGGGAGTGTAACCCCCCCCCCGGGGGGCTTACCTGTGGTGCCCCATGGTTTTCCCATTCTCTTGGTGCTCCTGGGTTCTCCGATGTTGCTCTTGCCCTATACAGGCATGGGTCTTTGACTGCGAGTTACCAGCATGCTCGCCTAGAGCCAGCGCATGTGCAAGCGGCGCCTTTGATGTGCCAACCTGCGATTTTGCGGGTGAACGGAAAGTGGCCCAGTGGTCCCGGAACCTCTTTCCCTGCTAATTGAGGGCCGGTGACCTGGAGAATGCGTCCAAGAAGCCTCCATGTTGGCTAAAATTTAAAGTTTAAACTGGGCACCTAGCGAGGGCTTATGAATTATTTATGAGCCCTCAAGAATATTAATGAGGTTGCTGCCTGCCACCTAGGGGAACAGAGTTTCGACGGCAGTGACACCTAAACTGTTGGGATCACGTTAGTCAGAGTAGGCTTGTTTGGCAGAGGACGTCTGGGGCTACAATCCGGTTGGGTGTTTGTGTAAATAAAGCACTGTGTTGGGCTGTCATCATATTGTGAAGCTGGGGGATATGTATGGACTCCATAGAACTGAATGTGAGCTGACATGTTTGACACTTGACCTCAAGATCAAAGTCAATCAGTGATCTAGGTGCTAAAATTTGGACAGAGGGACTCCTGGGAAAAGGAGGGGACTAATTCAGGTGCCTAGATCATGCCCCAGTAGACGAGCAGAAAATATTGATCTCTATGGATATTAGATAGTGATAGGCTCCATCAGCCAATCAGGACGCTGGGTTTTTTGGCTGAAACAGTGTGAACTTTCTGGGATTTCTTCAATCTGTTTCCGGGCTCTGTATGAGTCGGGACTATTCTGTGAGAGTGGATTTGGAACTTCAGGGGCTAACCCAGGCCCCATTTGGAGATTTGCTGGTTGGCAGAAGTGGATTGGAAAGGGGAAAGAAGGAACAGAGACTGAACTGTGATTCTGATTCCCCAGGTACTTGCTGCAGGACTGAATTGAGAAGGGGAAAGAGAGGAAGAGACTGAACTGTGAACCTGTTTTCTCCAGGTATTGAGAAGTTGCTTAGCTGTTGTTGGGAGAAAACTAAATGCCGGGGAAACCCTGCACTAGGAAGCTAAACTAGATGAGAGGACTGTGTGGATTATCAGAGTGCTACAGTAATTGCTAAGAGGCTGTTTGCTTGTTTGTGGCTGAAATTGGAATTCTAAAGAGGCAGAGCATCTCGGGTCATCGGGGTGCTAGCCTAGGGCTGTGTGTGTCCGGAGTGAACTGATTAAAATAGCTGAGAGCTGAGGCCCAGCTGCAGCTGAAGAAAGGTTGTGGACACTGCTTAACTGGAAAGTGTGAACTGGTGTGCAGAGGTTTGTTGTTCTTGGATCCCCCTGTTGGATAACAACTGCGCTTCTTTTTTTTTTTGTATACTTTGTTTTACTCTCTGGTACCAGGACATCCTTTCAGAGTGCACACACCACTCTGTCTCTACTCCCAGTCTGAAACCCACACATCTATCTCCCTCCCAATCCATGGCAGGTCTAGCCCCCTGGATCAACCCCCGGGGGAGGGCCTGCCCTTGGTGGCCTGTCTGGGGATTAGAGGGACCTACCATGAGATAAGGATGCACAACCGGAGACCACAGTGTGACTGGTCCGGTGGCGGGATGTGGGCAGGTCCCCGAGGCCTCCTTCAACTCCACTGGTCACTGGAGGGAGTTTCCTTGGGTCGTTGCCCCTTGAAGTTTTGGACATGCAATGACATCTGGTGGCACAGTATGCCGAGGTCCACTGGAACTCCGTCTCTTGCAGCTGCATCACCGCTCGTTGCCTGCACTGCCCCTGACCAACGCCAGTGGCTGTCCAGGAGCGGCGTGTACCCAGGATCTCTTCCCGGGAAGGGAGAGCAATTCTTCAGATGCTTGATCCCTTCCCTTCCCTCCCCTGCCGACCCCCAACAGCCCGAGCTCGCTCCCGAACCTAGGTCACTGGCGTGGCGCGAGGTGTGGCATCCAGCACCTCAACCCTCAGCGCCACGGGGCCTGCTAACATCTGCGCTTCTTGAAGTTGAGGCTAGCACCCACTAAAATTTGCATTGGACTTTATATGAGTGACTGCCTGCAAACCTTTCTTGCTTAGATCTCTGTGCAGGGACTGCAGAAGGACCCCCACCATTTGGGAATCTTCACCTAGAACCAGGGAGGGAACTTGCTAACCCCTCCCAAGTGGGACTCGCTGTCTCAGGAGGTTACCCACACTTGCTGGGGTGCAAGGGCACCTGCGACCCATCGGGGGAGCCGGGCTGTGGAGCCACTTTTGGGTCTGGGCCTTCTGGGGCTGGTGTTATCCTGCCACAGTGCTCTGCAGCGGGCCAGAAGTGGCTGAAGGTGACAAGTGACCAGAACTACAATCAGGGTGACCAGTTGCAAGATCCTAAATCAAGTTCCATCCTGACAGAGGATATTGGCTGGCCTGTTTTTCTGCCTCGCTGCACTGAATAAGGAGCTCCAAACACTAGGCGTAGAGGTCAACAAACAGTGAGTACCCAGGACCTGGCTCCTGCAAGGGAAAAAGGGAGTTGGAGTGGTTTTCTTAAAATCGTTTGCTTTAACATATTTCATGGCCCCAACAGCTGGCCAACCCGCAGCACCGATCAGGCCTGCACCAAGTGGATACCCCTAGAGACAGTTTGGGGACACTGGTATCAGTGGGGGTTGGCTTGGCCTGTGGGCTCAAATATTTATTGTCGTTGCCTATTTTCACTAACTTTTTGTTTACTTTCACAGTCATCCTGTGTCCTGGTATCCCTTCCCTAGTCCTAACCCCCGAATAAAGCTGTGAGTTTGTTTGTTGAAATTGCTGTGTTAGTGAAATTTATTGTGCTTACCTATTGCAAAGATATATGGTTTATGGTGGAACAAGCTTATTGGGGACACAGTGTGCAGAGTGGTTGGTTGAGGAGGTGGATAGGTACAGTATCCCAGGGGGCTGTACCAGGTAGATACCTGGCCCACTAATATCTTACTCTGAGTGGAGGCACCATTCTGTTATCAGTATTTCTGGGAACAAACCCCCAGTTGTCACCATAGCAGGACTCAGGCCCCTTGCCGGGTACCAGGGACTGCTAGCAAGGGGGGGGGGGGGTAGCCCACTGGCATACGGTGCATGGGCTACACTTACATTATGTAGTTGTACCTCCTGTGTGGTGTACTCCCCTTCTCCCATTCCACCAGAACTCATCTGAAAACAAGCTATTAAAAGCTCAGTATTTCTTTCCTGGTGAAACTTTTGAAATAAATAAACATGTAAGTATGAAGAATCTCTGTACACCCCTCCCTATCTGATTGTCTTCTCCCACCTGATCATCTGTCTGCAATTCGCTGCCCACCTACTACCTCCCCCTCTCCACACACATACACAGATCCTATCCTTGCTGGCTAACACACACACACTCACTCGCTCACTCACTCTCTCACTCTGTCTCTCTCAGCAGTCAACTTACCTCTTGGCCCACGCTTGACTGTCACTCATGTAAAACAAGCATTTTTCAATGTAGAGTGTTTGCTTGGTTGTATTTGCTGTGTAGTTATTGGACATAGATAGCACAAAGGTGAAAATGAACAAATTATTAACACAGGTTATAGTAGTGAAATTGTTATGATTGAGAAATGAAGAGGTTCACACGTAATGTTTTTTTTTGTTTGTTTTTTTTAAGATTGTGACCTTGAATTTTCAAAATACTGCCTTTTTTTACCCCAGCATATCAACATGACAGGTGCCATTTCTCAAATGCGAGCTGAAACATTTTTTTGTGGAAAGACTGGGAAAACAGGTTTTGGAGGGGGATTTGAAAATGACACCTGCCATATTCATTTGATGGGGGGTGCTATCCCATTTTCCATAGCCCCATATAGTAGTCCACCTCCATTCCTCGGTCCCAGGTACTTGTCCCACCTGTTTCTGTAGCCCCAAACAGTAGCCACACCTCCTACCATGGCCCCCTAACACTGGCCCCCTTACCCCCACAGCCCCTCCATGGCCCCCAGTAGAAGTCTTACAACCTACACTGCCTTCTGACACTAACCCATCTCCTCCAGCGACCCCCCGACGCTAGCCCACCCCGTTCCACAGCATCCAGCGCTAGCCTGTTCCTCTGCAGTCCCTGATATTAGCCCACTTCCTCCCTAGAGCCACTTCTGTTACCTCCACAGCCAAACTATCTTCGCTGCTGGACCCCACCAATTGTAGATGGTCCTCTCCCTAGAACCACTCTTCCCACTGCCTACAGTCCCGGATAGTGGAGCCCCTCCCCCCACTCCTCGGCCTCATGCACTAGTCCCACCTGTTTCTATGGCCCCAAAGAATAGCCACACATTCTTCCACTGCTTCCCCGATACTCATGCCCTTCTGTCCGTGATGCCCCCACAGTATCCCACCTCCGTCCACAGCACCTGACACTAGTCTCCCACCCTGCATGGCCCACAACAGTAGCCTTATTCCCTCCATGGCTCCCAACACTGAACCACCTTCCTCCACAGCCCCGCAGCAATAACCCCTCATCCTCCATGGTCCCTGACACAAGCCCCTCCCTAAAAGGCCCCCTCAACACTGACACCCTTCCTGAAACAGTGATGCAGGAAACATAAATGTGTTAGTGCAGCACAAGAAGCAAGCACACCTTGCAGGGGCCAAGCCACAGTGATGGCTAGAACAAATGAGTATATAGTAATGTATTTGTAACCACCCCTCCGAAAGGGGGTGGGGCTTACCTTAAGGCTCCCAGTCCAGGATCTTAGTACCTCTCATCTCCCTAGGACCACTCCTCTTACTGAATCTTCACTCCTGGAGCCCACTGATTGCAGATGGGGGACTAGGCAGCACAAGGTGGCACATTTGTCTTTTGCAGCTGGACTGCCAGGGAACGTAGAGACAGCCAGAAGCCACATTGGGGTACATCAGTAAAATACTTAAATAAGTCTGAGGGATGTGGATACGGCTGGAAGTCACATGGAGGGGTCGAAGATAGTAACTCCAGTGAGAATGCTGAGGGACATGGAGATGGCCAGAAGCTGCATCTGGGGATGGTGATATAAGTCCACTGAGACCTCTGAAGGGTGTGGAGATGGCTGGAAGCCACTTTGGAGGATAGTAATTACAAATTCATAAAATAAAACGGGTTGGTTCCTGTCAGGGATGGGACATACTCAGGAGGTGGGAGGGATGAACTGGAGCAGTGGGCAGAACCATTAGTTTAAGTTCACTGGCCTAGAGACAGAAGCAACAGGGGCCCACTCAGGAGGTGGGTGGGTTAAACAGCAGCATTGGGCAGGACCATTTGTTGAAGTGCATGGGCAGGGAGATGGGAGCACTAGGGACACAATCGGGAGGTGGGTGGGATGAATGACAGAAGTGGGCGGGACTCTTTGTTAAAGTGAACTGATGGGTAGACGGCTGAGATGGGCAGGGCAGTGTGAGGGATCATGACTGCTGGGACAGGCTGAAAGAGAGATGCTGTGACAGTGTTCCTGGTTTACTTCCAGACAGGGTTTCAAACTTTCTTTTTCGCTGGGGAATGACAGGGCAGTACGAGGGATTGAGGGGAGGTTGGTTGGGGGAGGAGAAAGGAAGTGGACTGATACCTGCATACTGTATGTGCTTCAACTTCACTCACTCGGCGGAGTGGAAAGCAAACTGTTGTGATGCATTTGGTATCCAGTCTTGCCCCACACCCTTTATTCTCTTCTCCCATTTGCAATATGACAGTGTAGCTCTCGCTGTGCAGCCATAAAAAAATAGAGTGGGAGGCCACCTGGGGACAAGCTATCACCATACAGTGTAGTTCAGTATAAGGACAGCTGCAGACTCGAACTACATAAGGGTACAAGGGTCCTGGAATTCAATAGGGCAGATTTAATAAAGATGGTGAATGCCTCAGGGATGACCTGGGTGGGGTGGAGAAACAGTGGGCAAAGATAAAAAGGGCCATGGTGAGGGCAACAGACCTCTGCATTATGCAAGTGAGC
The DNA here is from genome assembly GCA_016271365.2 of Neoceratodus forsteri. Taxonomy (NCBI): domain Eukaryota; kingdom Metazoa; phylum Chordata; order Ceratodontiformes; family Ceratodontidae; genus Neoceratodus; species Neoceratodus forsteri. The sequence continues at coordinate 391,890,434 of CM057452.1, forward strand.
AAAAGCAAGAGGAAGAAGAGACCAATGCTGTTCTCAAAAGAGATGGCACAAAAGGTAAAAGCTAGGAAGGTAGCATTCAGAAGGTATAAGGAGTCTCAGAGGAAGGAGGATAGAGAAGAGTACCAGGATAAACAGAGGGAGAAGAAGGGAGAGCAGTAAGGAGCGTGAAGGCACAAATAAAAGAGAGAATAGCCCAGCCTGTAATGAAAGGGGACGACATTTTTTTAGGTACGGTATGTAAGCGCAGAGAGGAAGACCAGGGGTATCAAAGTATTTGTTCAGGATGTCTGCCTTATCCTAGGTTAAAAAGGGAAGGAGGAGATTGCGAGAGGGGACTAGGATAAGGCAGACATCCTGAACAAATACTTTTGTTCGGAGTTCACAGAGGAAGGCGAAAGGGAGGGGCCACAAAAAGTAATTGGTGCATTGGAGGGAAGGAGGCAGAGACTAGTCCCTTCTCGGAGGAGTCTTGAAGGGACACTCTAATCTGAAAGTGGACAAAACAATGGTGTCAGACAGGGTGCATCCAAGGAAGTTGGGGGACCTCAGGAAGGTACTGGCTGCAGCTGCTGACAGTCCTATTTAACAGCTCATTGGACACAGAAGTGGTACCAGAGGACTGGAGGAGGGCAGATGTAGTCCCACTACACAAACAGAGCAGGGAAGAGGCTGGCAATTATAGGCCTGCCAGCCCGACATCGGTGGTAGAAAAGATAATGAAATCACTGCTTAGGAAAGGATTGTGGAATATCTTGAATCCAGTGGGTTATGACCCAAGGCAGCATGGATTCATGGGCGGTGGGATCATGTCAAACTAATCTGATAGATTTCTTTGACTGGGCAACAAAGGAATTATATCAGGGTGGAGTGGTGGATGTAGGCTACCTAGTTTTCAGTAAGGCTTTTAACACGGTTCCACATAGGAGACTCGTACTAAGCACAAATGCAAATGACATCAGGAGTCAACCGTGGGAGGCTGCCGAGGCCAGCCACGCTGCTTGTCTACTAGTTTGCAAATGTTACTCAGTTGCTGGTTCCACTGATGTGAGTATTACTCACCATCCTGCTGCACAAATCACCGTTCCATTGTTTGACTGTATTTAGTACGCTAGTTCATACGCTGTATACTGTTGTCCATTTGTTTCTAAGGTTAGCTCTGCAATTTCTTCTGTGCAAACTAAGGATCCTACAAACTCTCTTGATACACCTATATATCATGGAAGCCTGTTTTACAGCTGTACCAAAGGTGTTTATAATCAGCTACCCTGTTGCTTAGGCTGAATTGCTGTTTTGTTGTTATAACAGTAGAACGCTATACGTCCTATCCTGAAGTTAACTACTTTGTTGATTCCTATTAACTTGAAGCCACTGAAGTTATACTATATTGATAGTAGCTCTCTAGCTAGGCAGTTACTGTTTAAGTTTTAATCCTGTGCTCTGTTTCTGAATATTTTTCCAGGTGGGTGACTGTGTCCTTTGCCATCTTAGGTGTTATTGCTTCCACTTAAGTTTAGCTGATATGAGGATCCTAGTTTGTAACATTCTGCTTACTATACTGTTATGTGGTGCACGCTATATCTTGGACTTCCTGCCCATACTAGTAACAAATAATGACGTTTTCCATAGCTTAGATGATTTTACCATGTTCAGCTATCTGACCCAATATAACCCTAATACATCAGTCCAGTTCCTACTGCCATGTCCCTATATATTAAAGGTGGCTTTTCTTTCTAACGAAGCTGCACTGGAGCTGTGCTTGCACCAATTTGTATCTGAAGTACAATCTTCCCATCATATAACTTGCTCTCACCCACCTACTATCAGCTGGTGATTTTGAGCTTAATCCAGGTCCCACCCCTACTATGCTTTCCTCTTACCATCCCACACCATTGAAAAATTCAAGGGCCTAAAAATTATTCACTGTAACAAAAGAAGCTTAGTCTCCAAAGTAGATAAACTCACTGCATGGGTCACTCAGTACCAGCAGGATGTCTTACGGGTATCAGACACATTGCTAAAACCTACTATTCCTGATAACCTATGTGCACTCCCAGGATATAGCCTCGTTTGGTGTCATCGCCCTGCCCCTAGGAAAAGAGACGGCACGCTGTTATATTATAAATCCCATTTTAACTTAACAGTGCCTAATCACCCTCTCTTTCTTGAATCCTCCACTGAATGTTGTTCTGGTGTGCTCACATTGGGTGGCGTTGAAAAGCTCCAACTTTTTAGTATCTGTATCCATCCAACTGGAAATTCAAACCTCTCCTCCCTGACAAGGTCCGATGGTCAAGCGGCCAAGAATAATGAGTTCTTGCTATTTGGTAATTTCCAAATAAACTGGTTCAGTGAATGTAATAAAACAGTGATGCGGACCTTTAGTACACTTGTCTAGAACAGGTCATCTTTGAGCCCAAAAGATACTCTTAATAGTAGTGGCACTCAAACCCTTATAGACTGGATACTTTCACCCATGCTAGACAGGATCAGATGGTGTTCTGTCAAATGCCTTCAATGATCACATGCCTGTTTTTTGTGTGTGGCATGCTATGCCCCGAGTTATACTGCACATTCAGGAAGCTCTTAAATCTGGATCCTAAGCTTTTAGGCTTGCCGTCTCAAACACTGATCCTGCCTGTATAAAGTGTCTGATGTAAAACTAGCAACTACCTTCTTTACCTTACCTTACTGTTCACTGAACTACAGGACAAATTTAAGCCACTCACTAGAAGAAGGTGCTGCCTGTCTACAACAGGGGTGAATCAAAAACCAGACAAGGAGAGACTAAAGAAACTCAGTATATAGACCCTCAAAGAGGGAGATATGATAGAGACCTTTAAATACCTCATGGGGGTGAAAAAAAGGTAAAGGAGGGAAGTATTTTTCAGAAAAAAAGGTGCTCAGAAACAAGGGGATAGGATCTGAAGTTGGAGGGGTGTAAATTCAGGAGAGATTTGAGGAAGTAATTGGTCATAGAAAGAGTGGTGGATTCTTGGAACAGCCTACCAGTCGAGGTGGTGGGGGCAACAAGAGTGATTAGTTTCAAGAATACATGGGATAGGCATAAGGAAATCTTAGTGAAAAGGAATTGAGGGAGGGAGAAAGAACTAGAGAGAAAGCAGGGTCAGCGGGTGATGTTATAGGTAGGAAAAGATGGGCAGACTGGGTGAGTCAAGCGGTCCCTTTCTGCTAACAAATTCTAAGTTACTATGACTTTAATTCATTCTGTTCCTTAGAAATAAATTGTTTCCTTTTCTATATACAAATAACCATGGTTCTTCACATATTATTAAACCTTAAGCTGAGAAATGCCCTTTTATAAGCAGAATTAACCACTCAGGGCTGTGGTTCAAAGGATTTTGATGCACTTCCCAGGTCAGCAAAACCACTCAACCTCGTGTCCCTAAACCCCTGGGACATGCATCGAAATTCTTTATAAAATGGGTAGGGAAAATCCTGCTTCTTTTGGTGGAGAATGTTCCAAAATAGGCCTATGTTCCTGCTACCACTAATTGCCCCCTACTTAATTGACCTAGGTGTTATTGCACATGACACTACCTCGTGTCCTAGTTCGCTGTCTGCAAACATTACTGTAACCTAGTTGCTGTCCTGTTTATTACTGTCTAAATGACCTGAGCTTTATATATACTTGTTCACCTTGTAAATGATCTATTGTATTATTGTTCATGACAACGTACCTCATACCCCAGCTCACTGAGTGGTCAAACCCTCTACTGTTACCTAGTTGTTGTCTTGTTTATCACTGTCTAAACAACCTGTGTTTGATATGTACTTGTTCACTGTGTAAACACCGTTGTATCGTTTATTTTCCCTATGTACTTGTCATTTATGTCTGTAATTAATCCTGGGTCACCCCTGAAAAAGGGACCTCTGGTCTGGAAGTAGGGCAGTTCAGGTATAGTAACAGCACTGCTAAACTGTATTTATTCAGTTTTTTATTGATGTAAGACACTTCAGGGTGAGTGTTACTATTCGTAAGCTGTACTTCCAGGTGGTTGAAGGCACTTGGTCCAAGCGCCTCGTGCCTCACAGTGCATCTGGGTGTGTGATTCTGGAACAGTAACCCACATTCTATCGAGTCTTATTGCTTACTTAAACCACAGCCTGTTATGGCTTATTCCAGACATGTACCTGCTGTCCTCACAGACCCCTCGTGAATATGAGATGTGAAATGCGATTATCCTTGTAAGCTGAAATATTAAATATTTGTTACTTTCACAGGAAGAACTGCAGCATTTTGAGGTAAAGGTTGAAAAACATCAGCACTATAAGGAACAGCTGGAGATTTCTCATCAAAAGCTCAAACATGTGGAGGCACTAGGAGACAAAGAGCACCTAAGCAGGAACAAAGAGAAATATGTCATGCTGGCAGAAAAGACCAAAGAACTGGGATACAAGGCTAGTATCAAAACATGCTTCATACTGTAGCTTTTTGGTCACAGCTGGGCAACTGGTTGTCAAGTGTCTGGCTTCAAGAAGGATGCCTTGTTGTTTCTTCTATGTTACGCCTTAATTTACTATACCCCTTTATCATTGCCACGTTCACAAAGTAGAGAGAAAACATTCTTATCTCTTTCTTGTCAGATATTGTTAATGCTCTGTGATTTCACTTGCTGATGCTGATCAGGACATTCGCTGAAGCATCCACTGGCTTTCAGTTTTATTTTTTATCTGTCTGTTTGATAAGACATTTTTATTGACTTTTGGAAATGTTGGAGTACAGCACATTATTAATGATCTACTTGTTAATACAAAATCCCTTCATGACACGGCAATGTTTGACACAAGCAAACACTATGATTGTTTCAGGCTATTGCTTATTTAAGGAGGACCATGTTGGGTCTAAAGTAAACCAATAAGTAGGAGCTTTACCTCCTGGTATATTGTCAAGCCCAGTAATCGCAATCCTCCCTGTCAGAAGTTTAGGAATGGATGGGGATTGTACTTTGACTCTAGGGAACCAACAGCATGATCCTTCCCTTCCACTCCCTGTTATATAGTCCGATCCCCCACTCTAGCCATTTTGTGAAGTCTTAGTTTGAAGGGTGCTGCAGCACCCTTCATGTTCATAATTGCATTTTTAAAAGACTTTCTCGTCACATCAGTGTCCAGTATACTAAACTGAAATGTGTACATATGATTAAACAAGCAGAAAAAGGCCTTCCAGTCTGTCATTCCTGCTCGAGTTTGCAGACCCCTCGGTGTCTATTGAGGAATCTGCCCCCTCCTGAATGCAACTTTCCCCTTTGCTCTGTCTCTGCCTTTCTTGAAGCTGTTCACTGCCTTCTGGGAGACTACGTCATCTGGCAGCTCATTCCATTTAGCTACCACCATCTCCAGAAAAAAATGCTCATTTCCCTCCTGGGTTTCTCCCCACCAGCTTGAGGCAGTGACCCCTTTTTTTTATTTTTATTTATTTATTTTTTAACCAGGAGAGAGAGACTAAGCTGAAGCTCGTTTACAGGTGTTACTTGGGAGCACAAGGAAGTTAAGTGACTTGCTCAGGGTCACACAGTATTGCAAGTGGGATCTGTGGGAGTCAAACCCAGGTCTCCAGGTTTGCAGCTCAGAGCCTTAAACCACTGTGCTATACTGCCACCGCATGTGTTCTAGTCTCCCTCTCAACACTAAAGTTGAAGACACCCTCAGAGCTCACCCTGTTGAAACCCTAAAGGTGCTTCAAGGTTTCAAGTCATGTCACCTCTCACTTCTATCTTCCAGGGAGTACATGTTAAGATGTGAGTTTCTCCTCATATGTTCTGCCTTGCTGTTCCTGGATCTCTTGGGTTACCTTTCTCTGGACCATTGCCAGTATGTTGATGTTCTTTTTTGGGTAAGGGCACCAATATGGAAACTGTACTCTAGGTGTGGCCATATGAGAGATCTGTACAGTGGCAGAATGACCTCCACTTTCCAGCTGGTTATACTGAGGTTATATCTGATTTGCTTTGGCCGCTGCTTTCTTGCAAAGTGCTAGATGCTTCTGGACACTCGTGGTGACCACTTCAAAGTTGTTCTCCTCCTCTGACGTAGTAACCTGCACTCCACCCAGCCAGTACTTGGACTGCATGTTCTTCGTCCCGAAGTGCATTACCTTAAACTTTTGGTGTTGAATACCAGTTGCGAAATACCTGACCATTTCTCTACCTTAACCAGGTCCTCTCTGAGGTCCTGTCTCCCTTCCTCGATGTCTACTCTCCCACAGAGCTTTGTATTGTCCACAGACAGGTATATGTTACCTTATTTTAAATTTACCATATTACTGATGAAGATGTTAAACACTGGACTGAGCACAGAGCCCTGTAGGACCCCACTAGTGACTGACCTAGCCTCCAAAAACTCACCATACCACCATCTGATGTCTGTCATGCAGCCAGTGTCTAGCCCACATAACTAGTTTTCCCCGCTACCCCCAGGTCTTCCAGCTTCCTGATTAATCTGTGAGGAACAGAGTGAAAGGCCTTACTAAAATCCAGATACCGGATGTCCACCACTTCGCCCTGTCTACTGTCCTGGTTACCCAGTGAAAGATATTAATCATGTTACTCTAGCATGACACCCCCGACACAAACCTGTGCTGCCTCTTGTACTGGAGCCCATCTTCTTCCAGGAGGCTTACCAATCTTTTTTTCAGAATGGTTTCCATCAGTTTCCCTTCGGTCGAGGTCAGACTGACCAGCCTGTAGTTACCAGGGTCGTCCCTCTGTCCAGTTTTGTGGAGTGCTTTACATATGCTGTCCTCCAGTACTAGGGTACTTTTTTTTTACTCCAGTGAGGTGTTAATAAGTCTGCAAAGTGGACCCACCAACATATCCACCAACTGCCTTAGCACCTTTGGATGTGTGCCATCCAGTGTCAGGGATCTGGCTACCTTCAGGGACTTTAAGCCTTTACTCAACCTGTCAGTCTCGATCTCCCTGTCTGTCGCCACCCACCCCATTGCTCCCCCTCTAGAGGTACTGGACCATCTTCCTCCTTAGTGAAAACCGAACAGAAGTACTTGTTAAATACTTCTGTTTTCTCTTTACTTCCCTCCACCCTCTCTTCTCAACCTGACAATCCCTTCCTTTATATCCCTCTTCTCCCTTACATACCGGAGGGAAGTCTTCTCCCATCCTTGTACCCTCCTCTGCCAGTTGCAGCTCTCTCTTGGCTTTGATCAACTCGACTTCTGTGCCTGCCTCTCTTGCCTTGGTACAGTACTACTCAGTCCTCTGCTTTCTATATGCCCCTGTACTTCCTGAAGGCTGAAATCTTATCCTTTACCACTTGGGCAACCTCCCTAACTTACCAGCTGGGCTTTTTGGCTTTAGATTTTTTGCTCTTGAATTTGGCACACACATTAAAGGCTGACAACAGCTAGTCCTTGATTATAGCCCATTTCTGGTCCATCTCCATCTCGTTCTCCTTCCTGATCTCAACAAGGTGACCTGCCAGAATCACTCCCATCCTACTTTAGTCTGCCCTCATGAAGTCAAGAGACCTTTTTTTTTTTTGGTCTTAATCCTCTCCCTGCCCATGTCCACGGGAACCACACAGTGTGGTGGTAGCTTCCTGCAAGTAGTGCCTCCAGTTTTACTTCTTGGACATGTGCACCGTTAGGCAGGACCATATCCAATATAGCCCTTTCCCTGGTGGGGTCTGGGACACATTGTGTCAGGAACCCACTTAGGAATACATCTAGCAGCACCTGAGTCTCGGTACAGGTAGTAGCCGGGATCTTCCCGTCTACAGCAGGCAGACTGAAGTCCCACAGAATCAATACCTCCCTGCTGCTGGCCCATCTCCACAATTTTAGACATCAGTTCCTTGTCTAATTCCTCTTCCTGGTTTGGTGGCCTATACACCACCCCATGCTAAGTTTTCTACCTTTTGTGGATTGTACCTGTACCCACAGTACCTCTGTCACTTCCATCCACCTCCTCCTCCTTCTTCCTAGTACAGGTTATTACTTCCCTCACCTACAGAGCCACTTCCTCTCCTTTTCGTGTCCTCCCCCCAGATCACCTGTATAGCTTATACCTGGGGACAGAGCGGTCCCAATCATGATTAAGTGTGGCCCATGTCTTTGTAATGGCTGCCATGTCCACCTCTCCCTTGGCCATCATTGATGACAACTCAAGTCATTTTGTTCCCTGGGCTCCTTGCATTCAAAGACAGTACCTTTCACCTTGACTCAAGTCAGTCTTCCTGAGTCCCACCCTGTTCCCAGTCCCACCTGCGTACCCCCATCCCTCTGCCTCTCATCTGAACTCCCGTTCTCCTGCCCTGATTAGGGAGGAAGTTATTTGGCCTCCTTCACCAGGTGACTAAGGCTGCTGTGACCCCTGCTGGCCCCTCCCATTAGTTTAACTTAAGATCTTTACCAATATATTCCTCAAGTCTGGTTTTCAGCACCCTAGTACCATTTTTACTATGGTGCAGCCTATCCGGTGCATAAAGGGCCTTATTCTGCCAGGTACTTCGAGCCTCCGACTAGCCCATAGCCCTCCTCCATGCACCAACCCCTAAGCCAGTCATTAAATTCCTCAATCCTTAGCTGGCCTAGTGGCACTGAGGATCGAAGTGCTGGACACTACACCTCACGCCATGTGGTCGACTCACGTTTAGGAATGAGCCTGGGTCAGCGGGGGGGCAGGAGATGGATTGAGGTGCCGAGAGCAGCCTCCTCTCCCGGGAGGGGATCCAGTCATGACTGCTGCAAGGCTGCCCCCGGGTGGAGGCCCAAGGGTAGTGCAGATGGGAGCAGCTAGGATAAGGGAGGGTGCTGCAGATTGCTTCATGCGCATGCCTCCACATGTGCTTGAGCAGCTGTGGGGTGGGGAGGGGAGAAAAATGGTAAAAAAGGGAGCTAGCGGGCTCCATGATGGCCCCGTAGTGCCCCCAGAGTCTGGATGTTGCTCTCCGGGGGAGGGAGGATAGTTGACTCCCTTCGCCCTCGGCCCTGTCACTGGGGGGGATATAACCCATGGGGGATTACCAGGAGGGTCTGGAACGGGAGAAATGGGGACCGGAGAGTGAACACCTCCAAGGGAGGGTCCGGAACCACCTACCAGCTCTGCCAGAGGCAGGAAAACAATTAAAAAAAAAATCCCTCAATCCTTTTCTTCCTTGCAGTGCCAGCCTTCTGTACCGGTAGCACCTCTAACAAGGCTACCAACCTCCCCACCATAGTGCAGAGCTTCTCCACCTCCCTGAACTATCCTGAACTACTACTACCTCACATTCGGCCAGGTTGTTCATTCCTAAGTACAGTAAATGTTGATGTGAGGTCCTCCTTCTCTTCTCATGTACTTGGGCTATCAGTGGGCACCCTCCCATGGTTATCCGTGGCATACACTGCACCTTCCTGCGGTTTGTCCTTGGCATCTTTCCTCCCCATCTTACTTAGTCCCTTAACTATAGAATCTCCCAGGATCACTACTCTCCCCTTTCCATCTGCTTTCTGCCTCCCCCCATGCTTACGCAGATGTCCCATCCTGCCTGTCCCCTTCTTCCCCACCCATCTCTCCTGAGATCCCCACTAACCCCTTCACCTTCCTGCCTGATACCCATCCTGACCTTCTGCCCACCCCACCATAGCCACCTCCCCCTACTTCCCTGCCTGTTCACCACCTTTTGCCCATTTCCCTGCCCATCCCCATTTACCTGCCCATCCCCATTCCTTCACTGCCCTGTTGCCTCTTCCCCTGCCACAGCCTGCTCCTGTCCCTCCTCGCTGTGGTCTTCTCCTACTCCCTCTGCCTCACCACCCCCCCTTGCCCATCTAACTGCCTGTCTCCACTACTTCTCTGCCCTACCACCACTTCCTCTGCCACTACCTATCCCCTTTCACTCCCCTATGGTCTTCTCCCTCCATACTGCCCTAATCTCCGCTTATGCTCCATTCCTTTCCTCAGAGCTTCCCATTACCCTTCCCCAACCAGTAGGAAGAATCTGTTTCACACCAGCACCTCTGGTGGTGTATAACAGTCCATGCTGCCTGTTAAAATACAGGTAAAATTAAGCATAGGTACTGTTTGTATAAAATTAAATATTCAAACAATTGGCAATAAAACATTCTGCACATTCTTATACAATTAGGTTCAAATTAATCTTTAGATAATAAATGGCAGCATATGGTAAGTCCACAGAGATGTGGTGGAGAGGGAAAAGGGGTAGAGACATAAAAACTATTACTACAGTAGCTTTTTTTAAACCTTTTTGTAGAATACTGGCTCAATTTTGGAAAAATGAACAGTGAATAGTAGCTATCAACTGTACTCGTCAGATCTCCTGTGGAAATTAATACGACTAGCCGTTATCGTTTATTATTTTCTTACAAAATAATCACTAATAATTTAGTGATCTTGCCACCTCTGTATGCCACCGAAACAAACAACATTGTTTCACTACTATGACTGCAGAGAAAAAAATCTGTAAGGACGACACTCACAAAGTGTGAGTTTGCTGTTTAGGCCTCTCTCACAACGTAAGAACTTGTGAGATTTGCCAGGGCTTCAGTCAAGCAACCAGGCGACGCAGAAGAAAGATGCTGGAGAAGTTTTTGTTAGAAAAAGCTCTAGCGACCATGGAAAAAACCCAGGACCAGAAGGCAGCATCACTAGCCCCATCGAGCAATTCACAGTTGTCGAAGTCAAAAGACTATGAAAAAGACAGGTTGTCTGGACATAAGCACAAACGTAAGGATAAGGGTACTTCCGCTTCCCTGGTGAGAGCTAGGTCGCTATTGTGGCCTGCAGGTACTAGCCTGCATCATCATCGTCTGCCTCAGCAGCGGTGCCAACAGCCTCCCCCACAAACCGTCAACCAGACACCAAGGTAGGGGCTTGGCTTAGGTACTGTTGTACCTACTAAGGATGGTAAATAGCCACTGTCAATGGGTGCAGGCCTGTCTTCAACTCCAGCGATCATGGCCTCACCAGGAGGCCTTTACAGCAGGGGCAGCAATTGGCATCATTTTCAGATATGATACGTGGACCGGGCTTGCCTGTGCAGCCTGTACTGCCACTTCCATGGGGTTTACTGCATCAGGACCCCTGCCAACATCCTCGGCTGGTACACAGCAAGCACCTCATAAGCAGAGGCCTCCGGCGTCAACAACGAGGTCTTTCATTCCTGTCAGCGACAGTGATGCTGATGAAGAGGAGGAATATAATCCAGATCTCATAATAGAGGAGGATTATGAGGAGGAGGAGGGATATGGAGAGGAACATTATGCTTCTCATTCCAGCTCCACTGTATCCTCTTGCAATGAGGTTTCTGTAATGCATACACCCAGATCTTCTCCTGAAGACCATACCTTTCAAACAGTGATGCAGCAAATGCAAAATACTATGGGTTTTGTTGCAGAAGAAGAGGATTACACGAAAAAGAATTTGATGGATTTTCTGGAGGTCCCCTGTCCTCCATCCATCATTGTTCCAGTAGTTTATCCTGCATTGGAGGATGCAACATTTGCTGTATGGTACAGGCCAGATACCATACCAGCTATACCCAGAAAGGCTGACGAGCAGTACCCTGCCCATGCTGCCAATCATTGTTATGCCAACCTGCCAGAAATGGATTCTGTGGTCATAATGGCTACCCATGATAGATCCAGGGCATCAAAGCATATGGGTGCCCTTCCACCTAATAAGGAATCCAGGAGGCTTGATGAGATGGCATACAAACATATGCCTCTGCCTCATTGGGCCTGTGTATTGCAAACTGTCAGTCTCACATGATCAAGTATTAAAATAGACTCTGGAAGGCTGCCAGAGCTGCAGCTCAGGCACTCCAAGGGCACTGCCAAGAATGAATTGCTTAAAAATGTGAATGCTGGAGCTGAGGTAGGCAGAAATCTTCTATACTTGGCATATGATGTCTCAAGAGACAGAGAACCTCAGCGCGCAAGCACTGAAGCAGTGGTTACCCCAAAGGGCATTGGCCAAGAAGCCAAGTTTCAAAGAAATACAAAATCACACATGCCCCCATAATGCAAAGCATCATGGGCTGCATATGCAGATCACCACAGAATATTGTGCTGGTTCAGCTTTAAGCAGAAATGCATGGTGCCGAAAGGCCTCTCACACAGTTTGCAAAGGGTGCCAACAGAAGACACAGACACGTGTTTCATCCTACCAGGTCTCATCAGTGTGCCTCGTCTGTTTGACACCCCAGTGGAATGAACCAGCTACCCTAAGATGGTCTATCTGGGTTATGTTGTGGTGAACCCAATATAATGTCTCAGATGCATCTGCCAGGGCAGCTGCCACTGATGTTTGCATGAGAAGGTATTCTTGGCTTAAGATGGAGCAGACAAGGGTCAGGCTCTCAGCAGCTTGCTGGTAGAGATCTCAGCTTTGGGCATGGTACTTGGTCCTTATCAAGGTTAAAAAAAAGATAATATTAAAAGTGCTGAAAATAGTAAATAGAGTTAGAATCGACGCTTCCACCATAAACCTTTTTCTGGAATTATCTATAAAGAGAAAATAGCAAAGTTAGTAGAGAGGTGAGAGGAAATGAGGGATATATATACATGAGGAAAGAAAATAAGGGAGTGGATCTAAGAGAAAATGATACTAGGCAAGGAAAGAATAGAAGCTGGAAAACAAAAAGGTGATGATGGGGAGGTTGAGGCATTGGAGAAAATGAGCTGAGTAGTCCTCAGTTAGGGTCTAATTAACAGAGCATAGTTAGAAGGCTGAATGATGACAGAGGTGGGGAAAGGAGGCAGGGACATCTGGAGAAGAAGAAAATGGATATGCACATATAGCTGGAATGTCCATGTGAGTATGTTCACACACACACACCCTGAATGGAAGTGTGTGCAGGCATACTCACACATGCAAACGTACTATACACGCATGAAAGCAAACATATACTGGAGGATGATTGTAGGTGTTATGTCAGGTGATCAAAGGTGTTCTTTTACATGGTCAACCCCTATTCCCCTCTAATGTCAGTGAAATGATAAATATCATTATTCACACTCCATACTGTTATTCATGGGCAACATGGATTTGTCGCAGGTAGATCCTGTCAGACCAGCCTGATCAATTTTTATGACTGAATGACAAGGGCATTTGATCAGGGCCATGCAGTGGATGTCTTGTATTTAGACTTTAGCAAGGCCTCTGACTCGTTGCCTCATGGAAGGTTGATCAGTAAACTGAGGGCCCTGGGAGCCAGGGAGAATTGGTAGGATGGGTAAGGAGCTGGCTGCAGGATAGACAACAGAGGGTAAGTGTTAGAGGGGAGCTCTAGTCTCCCTGAGCAGTCACCAGTGGGGTCCCACAAGGCTTGGTACTTGGCCTGTGTTATTCAATGTCTTCACTGGTAACATAGCAGATGGGATCAAGAGTAAAATTAGCCTATTCGCTGACGACACTAAGATTTGTGGGGTGGTGGACAGTGAGGAGAGGAGGATCTGCAGATGATCTGGCAAAGCTTGAGCGCTGGACTGACAGTTGGCAGATGAGAATTAACACTAAGAAGTGCAAGGTCATGCACTTGGGAGTCAGAAACCCTAGGTATGGCTACTGTCCGGGGCGGGGGAGAGTGCAGTTATCCACCTCAGTGGAGGAGAAATATTTAGGGGTACTAATTACAGGGGACATGAATCATTCTGCACAGTGCAGGAAGGTGGCAGCTAAAGCTAATAAAATGATGGAGTGCATTGCCAGAGGGATCACCTCTCGAAGTAAGTCATCCTGCTATTGTACAGGTCGCTGGTGAGACTGCACTTAGAGTACAGTGTGCAGTTCTGGTGCTCATACTTACAGACATCAGTCTACTTTAGGAGGTACAGCATAGGGCAACAAAAATGATCCAGGGCCTGGGGACATGCCATATGAGGAAAGACTGGGAAGCTCGACATGTAGTCCCTGGAAGATAGGAGGGAGAGAGGTAATATGATTGAGACCTATAAATATTTAAAGGGCCCCCATGTCTCTTTTACCATTAGGTAGACTGGAGACTTGAGAGAAGATTACAAGATGACGGCCGAGCTGGGCTGTTGTCTGTGTTAGCTCTGATTTTTAGAGTACTGCCAGACTTTTAGAGCATTGTTAGAGCTTGGTTTCAGAGTTATTTATTTTATAACTAAGTTCGCACCTTATCGCTGCTTAAGCCACTTGAGTGAGACTGTTGCCTAGGGTCCTTGTGCAGGAGAAGATGAAATGATTTGTTTCTTGTTCTTAGCGCTGCGGCGCTTATACGCTGTTCGGTCTCCTTTGACTGTACTTGTTCACTTTACGGTCGCTGGAGACCTGGAGACTGAGCCTGAAGTGGATTTTTGTAGACTCTTGGATCTGGACTTGGGGAGACCAGCAGCATTTGTCTAGCAGGGGTGACCGATTGCTGTTAGCTGTTTGAGGCAAGGATTTTCTCCAATGGTCGGTTTCTCTTGCGAGCTTCCCCAAGGTACCATTGGCACTCTGAGTTTGGTGAGCTGATTTCTTATCCACATGGATGCCATGCTGCTTTGATTTATTGGATACTTGCTGTTTTGTTCAGTGGAGCCTGATTTGAGCATTTGGTGTGCCTTTCTCTGCTCGTTTTCTGGGGGGCGCCTGTTTGCATATTGGGACTGCAGTGAGAGGTGCGGTGCACATCTAGTGAAGGTGGATGTGCTTTCGGAACCTCTAGGTTTCTTTAGGGGGGTCTTCTTTTTAGCGGTCTCTGGGCCAGGGACCATATTGCGGCTCCTTAGCGTGGGGCAATCTGCCTCCTGGGGCAAGCAGTGGAGGGGCTTCTCCTCTGTCCCTACAATCTTCCAGCTTTTTCTGCTTTCACTGCTACAAGTAAAAAACATTTAAACAAGGATTTTTGCAAGCTGAATCCAGGATTTCACTGTCAAAGAACTTACTGGGAACCTGTCTGCTGTATTAAAACTAATTTTCTACTTCAGAGGCAGTGAGAGAGCCTCTGTGGTTTTAATTATTCATTGAACGTTCTTTCCTAATTGGCAGTGAGAGTGCCACTTTGGGATATTCATGTATGGATTAGGTGAGAGCTAATCCTGTGCAAACTCTGAAGGACCTTCTGGGACATTAATGGGACACTAATGTATACAAGATAACATTACAGTAGTTTTTGGACATTAATAAGTTAT
This sequence comes from Neoceratodus forsteri, assembly GCA_016271365.2. NCBI lineage: Eukaryota > Metazoa > Chordata > Ceratodontiformes > Ceratodontidae > Neoceratodus > Neoceratodus forsteri. The sequence continues at coordinate 391,905,552 of CM057452.1, forward strand.
CTTAGAATCTGTCCTCATTTTAATTTTTTGGGTTCTGGGGATTTTTGGGTGGGTTGGGGTTGTTTTTCTCCAGATATTGTATTAATTATTTGGAGTGAGCTGGTTTTAGTTTGTAATTTTATAATGGCAGCATGTGTTGGGATCGAGCCTCTGTGGGCAGGCGCTATTCCCCCTCTAGGCTGAGGGACCTGTGCCCCTCTGACAGCCCCCCGTTGCAACCCGAGGTATATAGATGCTGTCGTGCCTTGGGGGCTGTACATGGGGGCGGGCGGGTGGATAAGGGTAGTGAGGTCAGGGAGATGCCCTGGGGTGAAATGGGTCCAGGATAGGGGTGTGTGTTGCCTGGTTCCCATACCCAAGGGCTCCACGGATAGTGGGCAAGTGGCCCGCTCCTCCAAGGTCTCTCATCCAACCCGGGTGGTGTTATGCAATGCCAGATCTATAAAGAACAAGACAGCAATTATTGCTGATCTTGTTGAGTCATCTGACCTGGCTTGCATCACCGAGACCTGGCTGGATGAAAATGCTGGTCCCATATTGGAGTCAGCTATTCCAGCCGGGTACTCTGTGATATACTGTCCAAAATTGGACCGGGGGGGGGCGCCAATTGTTTTAAATCAGAATTGGCCCTTGTGGAGGTTCCAGTGGTGACCCCAGATCCTTCGAGTGCATCATGGGAGCAGGTGTGGGCAGCAGAATTCTACTTGTCTGTCATCCACCCGGTGACGAGAAAGTTTTTCTGCAGGAAGTTGCAGACTTCATTGTCGACCTGGTGTTGGAGCCCTCCAGATGGTTGGTCCTGGGGGACTTCAGTGCCTGGGTCGATGATGAACTCTCGCATTTTGGTCAAAACTTCCTCCAACTGATGACTTTGTTGGGCTTTACACAGGTTGTTACTGCTGCTACCCATATTCAGGGTCACTCTTTGGATCTGGTGTTCACCCTGGGGATGGAGATCACAGAACTGGTGGTGGAACCAGTTGGTGGTCTGACCATCACTCCATAAGGTTCAATTTCACAGCCCCCCTATGAGACCAACCCCTTTGGAGATGGTCCGGTACCACTCTTTGAGGGGAGTTACCCCTGAGGGTCTGATGGTGGTGTTGGACCTATCGAGTTGGCCTATGGAGTACATGGAACCAGATGCCTTAGTAGTGCACTATAATAATAATAATATGGTGCTGAGGGCTCTGGATTCCATGGCTCCTGTCTGTCTTCGCTCGCCCCGGGTCCCCCGGTTTGATGGGACATGAGGGAGCTGAGGAGAGGGAGTAGGTTGAACGCTGCTGGCGGAAATCTGGCCTGGAAGGTGACAGACTTAGATTGATGGCCCATTATGTTGACTATCAGTCAGAAATCTCCTGTAAGAAGGCAGAGTTCCTGTCCAGGGAGATAGCTGCATCAAGAAATCGACCGGCTCAGCTCTTCCTGACCATGGACAGACTGTGCAATCCAGCCTGTCTGTGGAGTCGGAGAGCTTTTTCACAAATAAAGTGTGATGAGTTTGTTCGGTTTTTTGATGATAAAGTGTCATCGATCAGGTCAGAGATTCGCAGTATGCATTCAAATGAGCATGGCAGTGATCGATGTGAGGTTATGGGCCCTCAGTTTATCTGGACGGACTTTGACAACCAGCGATCACGGATATCATGAAGATCGTCCAGGGCTTGCGACCGACTTGCTGTAGTTTGGATCCTGGTCCTATACGCCTCCTTGTGGGGTGTATGGATGCGATCGGACCAGTCCTTGCTGAGCTAGTCTGGTGCTCTTTGGACCAAGGGGTGTTTCTGGAGTCTTTAAAAGAGGCTATCGTAACACCCCTTTTGAAGAAATCTTCCCTTGACCCAGATTGTCTCGCTAACTACAGACCGATCTCTAACCTGCCCTTTTTGGGCAAGGTTATTGAGAAAGTAGTCGCGTTGCAGCTCAAGGACTTTCTTACCACTCGTGAAGTCTATGATCCTCTCCAGTCCAGTTTCAGGAAGAGGCATAGTATCGAGACGGCATTGGTTCGGCTACTGAATGATCTCCTAATAGCAAGAGATCATAGGAGTCATTCGATCTTGGTTCTCCTTGATCTGTCTGCAGCATTCGACACCGTGGACCATGGGATGTTGCTAGAATGCCTTCAGCTGCTCTGTAGACTGTCAGGAACAGTCCTCAGATGGTTCCATTCTTTCCTCTCGGGCAGAACCCAGAGGGTAGTATCAGGAATCTTTTCCTCTGCTCCCTTTGCTCTACCCTGTGGGGTACTGCAGGGTTCTGTGCTTTCCCCCATGTTGTTCACGGTGTATATGCTGCCGTTGGGAGACATTATAAGGCGTTATGGGCTGAGTTTTCACTGCTATGCAGATGATACTCAGCTCTATATGTCCTTTGTACCTGAACAGAATGACGCTTTATTGGTCTTTAACAACTGCCTCGCTGAGATTCAGGACTGGATGAGTGCTAACTGGTTAAGACTGAATCTGGACAAGACTGAGGTGCTGGCGGTGGACCGGGATCACCGTGCAGAGAAATTGACTCCTGGGTTCTCATCTGGCCTTATGTTAGGGGGTACCCAGTTGAGATCTTCTGAACAGGTGCGGAATCTGGGCATAATTCTTGACAGCGAACTGACGCTGAAGGCACATGTTAGCCATTGTCAAGTATTCCTTTTACCATCTGAGGAATATAGCCCGGATAAAACACCTTGTTCCACACGATGACCTTCCGGTACTAGTGCACGCCTTTGTTTCTTCGCGTCTTGTCTACTGTAATGCTCCATATCTAGGGTTGTGCCGGGGGTGGATCTCAGTCACCTGCAGCTGGTGCAGAATGCTGCGGCCAGGTTGTTGACTGGGTTGTCAAGAACTTGCCACATCACACCTGTGCTGCGCGGCTGCACTGGCTGCCGGTGCGGTGGAGAATCACTTTCAAGGTCGTGTTGCTGACCTGTAAGACCCTACAAGGTCAGGGACTGGGCTACTTGCAAGATCTCCTTCAACCCTTCTGCCCTCTCCGCTCTGCCGACGAGGGATTTCTAGAGATTCCCAGGGTTCGCCTTCAGTCATCTGGGGCCAGAGCTTTTTCTTTTGAGGCCCCAACCCTGTGGAATTCTCTGCCTCGTCGGATTCGAGAGTGCCTGTCCACAGGGTCATTCAAGGCATCCTTGAAGAGTTATTTATTTGAACAAGCCTTTGAATAGGTCACCTTGTTGCCTTTTAACTGTTTTTATATTTATATTTACTGTGATGATTATTATTTTGTTATGTACTTGCGCTTTGATATTTGAAAAACGCATTATAAATAAAATTTGATTTTGATTTGATAGAGTAAGTTCTGAGGACATGTTCAGACTAAGGGGGGGAATACGAGGGGGCATAATCTGAAATTGGAGGGGGGTAGATTCAAGAGGGAAATGAGGCACTATTTCACAGAAAGGGTGGTGGCAAAGTGGAACCAACTGCTGGAGGAAGTGATTACGCTGGCAGCTGTGGGCACTTTTAAGAGGGGGTGGGACAGGGTCAGAGGTACGGTCATGACTGAGGGGAAATGGGAGGGGAAGGAGGCGGTCTGGGGGGATAACACAGGTGTTTGGAGGCAGCTGCAGTTGAGTAGACTGGCAGCTGTGTATTCGAGCAGACTCGATAGATTGCTATGGCCTATATCTGCTGGCATTTTTGTATGTTCGTATGGCATCACATCTATGTGCAGTATAATAGAATGTGAACTGTTAATAATAATAACACATACATTTAGTGTTTTTAACTGTCTTAAAACTCCACAAACCATTTGATAGTATTAGTAAAACATTGGTGTCAGAGAACAATTCATAGGTAGTTAATCTTATTAAGCTGGGGCTGTAATTCTAACCCCGCTTCACTCAATGAAATGTTAACCTAGTTGTTTAAAGGCATGCATTCATATCCTCTATATATTCTGTATCAAAGGTAACATGATTTTTAAGCAGTTGTAGACACCTGTAGAGTGATACCTGTAGAGTTTTGTCTTGATTGCTGCAGTACCACTGTAGAGCCGCTGGAGATATTTCCTTTAGAAATATTGCAATATGTCTGGCTATATCTAGGCAACTTGAATACTGCATTGTATGTAAATTGTGAAAGTGGTTTGTACAGTTTGTGTTTTGAATCATTTCCTAATGTGTGGGTGTGCTCTAGAAAGCATTTGATTTGTGTACTCCTTAACAATTTTGTTCAGCAAAAAAAAAAAGATATAGATTTGAGATGTGTAGGAACAAAGAGGAATGCAACTGTTCTACCTCCTGAACAATGTGCAAAGAATAATCGCCAGTCAGTGCCATCTGTCTGGTAGCAGGCACCTGGGTTTGTCAAAGTATCTACATCTCTAATGTCCTCTGAAATTAATGTGCATGTTGTATCATTTAGATATTGCATACATACACAGACATTTGGAATATGCAGTAGTACATTGCATATTACCTAAATTCCAGTCTGCTGAAAATGCATTGAAGCCCAACCGGACTTCTCAGTCTCATTAACCACCCATCACTATCTCCTGACAAATAGAATGCTTCCATTTATTTTTCTCTCATGTTGTTTAGCTAGGTTTGATATAGCTGGCCATAACACTTTACTTTCTCATTTCGCAATTGGATTCAATTCACCTGTTTTACTGGCCATAACACTTTACTTTCTCATATCACACTGGTTTCAATCCACCAGTTTTAAATTGGTTTCAGTAGTACAATTATAGTGCATTTTAAGGAGCTGTCATCCTTAGCTCGGTTTATGATTGCCGATGTCCAACAAGGTTTCTCACACTGCTACTTACCAGGTGGATAAATAATTACTTCTTCTATTATTATGCTAATGAATTGCAAATTTATTGTGAGAGTGACTTCAGTCTGGATAATCAAATACTCATTTCTCTGTTCAAAAAGTTCTTTGTAGAACAGCAGAGTTGTAGGTCTGCAAGCTGTCTCCTCAAGTTCAGTAGCACTGAAAACTTTGTTTTGGGAATAAAGAGCTTAATGCACAGAGCCAGTCTAACTAAATAGATCCTTGGATCTAACACTTTTGTTCCGATATATTTTGTCAGAAACCTTGGCTTAATGATGGATTCTAATCTTTCTAACTATGAGTATTTATTTATCTGTAGCAACACACATAACATCATTCCCAGTTCAACAAACTGGCACATGGAACCTTTCAGTTGGACTTGAACTGCAACTTTGTGTATACGTGTGTAACCCCTAGATGGCACTATCCCAAGGGCTACAACCCCTGCCTGCTTGGCTAGTAACAGGTTAAGGGGCCAAGGTTCAGTGACGGGTGCCTCCACCCAAAGGTCAAGGTTGGTATCAATCTGACTAACCACGCCACAGACCTCTGGGACACTGTGACCCCTGCCTCCTACTAGTGGCCCACACAGTACACAATGTATACCTTCCCAATACCCCTGACAACTTTGGCACACATAGAAACATAGACTTTGACGGCAGATAAGGACCGCTAGGCCCATCTAGTCTGCCCATTTCCCTACCTACAGGATAGGCCGCAGATCCTAGTTAACCAACAGCCTATTTCTTCCTACCCCCCACAAGAATTGCCTTATGTCTGTCCCATGCATTCTTGAATTCTCCCACAGTTTTAGACCCCACAACCTCCTCAGGAAGGCTGTTCCATGCATCCACTACCCTCTCTGTGAAATAATACTTCCTCACATTGCCCCTGAAACGCCCTCCTTCTATCTTTAAATTGAACACACACACACATGCAGAGCACTTGCCCCCAGGACTGGTTCCTTCGGCTTGCCTATGGGGATCCCCTATAAAACGAGGTGCTGCAATACCAAAGAAACAGTGCAATACCTTCAAGATAAACTGACACCACAGTCAATGTAAATTGCAGAAAAAAGGAGATCTGATTTATTCAGGGGGACTATAATAAGGATGGGGGCATTCAGGTTAATTGGCCTAAACACATTATAAATATCACAGTTGTGCATGCAGTCAGTGTCCCTATCCATCACACTCTCTGGGTACCCAGGATGGAAAAGGGGGCTAGCCAGGACCGTTGCCCAGGGTAGGCCGGCGTTGTAGCTGGTAGGGGCCCTGTGAGAAAGAAGAATTAACATGCACACCCACTGATTGTAATCTGGAGCCGGAGGGCTCAGTTCGTGAAAACACAGTAATCAGATGACACACTTTTGATTTAAAAGATATGTTGCAGGGAGCTACCCTGTTTACTGCTCACGATGTCCAAGGCTGAGAACAAGATGGACGATGGTTGTTCTGGATTGCCAGAAGGAGCAGGGTAGGGAGACAAGACCCTTGTGGCAGGGCCCGAATGCAGTTGATAGCAGGCAGATTCAGTCCAATGCAAGCTGGGTACAGCTTTCAGCACACAACTCAGATCGAGGGGGAAACCAGGTTTTGACCCCCCACCCTCCAGTTCACCGCACATTTATATGTAAAGAAAGCTTACTGTACCAGGCAGGCTACTCCTCGATCCCGATTACAAAATCACTGCTAAAACCTGGGAGCACAATGGTAGCTAATGTTCCTGACAGGCCGATCGCCTTCAGCAAAATATTCGGTCTTCTTCAGGTGAGCCTGGTATCCCTCCAGTAGTTTACTTCGCAGCACACCAAGCGGATCACTGTCCAACTATTTTTCTCTCTCTCTCTCTCTCTGTAAGACGGCAGCAGGCCACGTTTTGGGCCTTCCATGGTTCTCCCACGTGAACTGCTGCGCAACGTGGTCACTCGATTATGAGAGCTCTTTCCTCTTCAGCTTCCAACTTGAATCTGTTCTATCTATCCAGCTTCAGGGCACATCAGCAATCGGTTCAGAGGCACAGTCCGAAAATGAAGCTCCCCTTTTCTTCTCCTCCAAGGCAGGAGAGCTGCAGGCAGGCAGGCCAGACTTAGCCTTCCCACCAGATCTCCATGGTACCCCGTGGGGCAGCAGCTCCACAAGCTGGAGCTCCTCACTCTCCAAGCTCTAACACACTTCTGGCTTGCCAGCAGACAGTTCAGGGGATTTCCGTTAGATCCAAAAGGTTCGGTTGGGCAGGTTAGCTGTCAATCACAGTAAGAGCTCCCCCTTCTGTTGCAAAAAGGTGCCAACAGTCTAAAACTACAAATTCCAACTGGTAATCCAAACAGTCCTATTTCAGAGTCCCCCAGTACTGATTCATCCAATTCGGCAGTTCGGGACCAAAATGGTGGAGCTAAACTGAAAAGTCCTTGCTGCAAAGAAAGCAGGTTAGAACAAACACTGTATCTCTATCACTCTAAATGTTTATCAACAATTAGTTGCATTTCTTAACAGGGCTCTGTCTGCGCCACTAGCGACGACAGAAACGAAGCGAGGATTCAGCATCCCGGGCAGGATTCAGGCATAGAAACACAGACCCCCCCCATTCAAACTAATTATGACTGCAAGCAGGCAGCACTTAAAGAGACAGTACGTGGAGGCTTTTAAAGCACTTACTGGCAATAACATTCAAACAGCTTAAACGCCGAACACCTACCAGGCAATGAGCAAGTAGGCAAGTTCTGGGAAGACTTTCTGGGAATCCCCATTTGTAGAGGGGTTACACCCTTCCTAGCCGGGAAAAACTTGGCGTCCGCATCAAGTGGGTACCTTCACAATAATTTCAAATGCAAATTATCTTATACATTTATACCACTAGCATATTAAAAATACAACATGAAAAAAAACATACATAGTACTATACTATGAACATACTACCTAATATATCATATTTTTTTTTTATTTACCTATATGAGATACTGTGAATTACAGAAAATGTGTATAGCTTCTAATACCGTAAACAATGGAATTGGGGGCCTTCCCTAGCAGCTAACCTGATGCTGGATGGGGCATGGGCACCCTGTTTATGCTACCCCCTAACCTTGGGGCTAGAACATTTAGCGCGGGGCTAAATCTGTAAATCGCACTTCCTTAACAGGAAAATCTGGGTGTCTGAACACCTGAGACAATGTCCCACATAGCTGAAGCAAATTCAGTCTCTAGAGTCCTTAGGCGACCTTCCACAATAGGCCTCACAGTCTCACCACTGGCTTCAGTCCTTGTGCTAGAAACTTTGGACAGCCCCCCGTCTTTAAGGGCAGCTGAACTAGCAGGTCTCAAAACCATAGCTGAGTCCACCTCCAACGACTGCTCAACTCTTCTGGTTGCTCGTATCAACAAACAAGTCAGGTGCATAAATCGAGCACTGTTGCATCTGCAACTGATACATCAGCAACTTAGGGTCCTCGACCGAGGTCAGTAACTGATTCATCCGTATCCGATCCATCCCTGTGGGCATTACCCCCTTCGGACTACCAGCTTCTGCAGTACCCCTTCCACCTTTGAAAGGTACTCCGACAGTAGCTTCCCCAACTGCTGCCGCATAGTGGTAAATCTTCTCCACAACCTCCTTACATCCCAATCTGGGTCAAATAACCAAATCTTCCAAATACTGTTTTGGAGAAACAGAGGTCTCTTGCTCCCGAAGCCTTCGCACTGCAGTGCAGGCCCTCTGAGTGACGCCAGTATGATCTGCCTCTTCTGGTCATCAGTCGCCGTCCTATCACTTAACATCCATTCAGCACGTGTACTCCAAGTCTCCCAGTCTTCCTCCTTGCAGGGGTGGGCACAATCCCAGAGAATGCACTCTCCATGATTCCTAAAGGCGCAAAAACGTTTGACGCCAAATTTTTTCAGTATGACGAAACACTGGTCCTCCGGGCCACTAGAGGGTGCTAATTCCAGCGGTGCCTCCAAGATGTAACCCCTAGATGGCGCTATCCCAAGGGCTACTACCCCTGCCTGCTTGGCTAGTAACAGGTTAAGGGCCTAGGTTCAGTGACGGGTGCTTCTACCCAAAGGTCAGGGTTGGTATCAGTCTGACTAACCAGGCCACAGCCCTCTGGGACACTGTGACCCCCCCTTGTCTCCTACTAGTGGCCACACAGTACACAATGTATGCCTTCCCAATACCCCTGACAAGTTTGGCACACACACATATGCTGAGCACTTACCCCCAGGACTGGTTCCTTCGGCTTGCCTCTGGGGACCCGCTGTAAAACGAGGTAATGCAGTACCAAAGAAACAATGCAATACCTTCAGCATAAACTGACACCACAGTCAATGTAAATTGCAGAAAAAAGTAGATCTGATTTATTCAGGGGGACTATAACAAGGATGGGGGCAATCAAGTTAATTGGTCTGAACACACTAAATATCACAGTTGTACATGCAGTCTGTGTCCCTATTCGTCACACTCTCTGGGTACTCAGGATGGAAAAGGGGGCTAGCCAGGACCATTGCCCAGGGTAGGCTGGCATTGTAGCTGGTAGGGGCCCTGTGAGAAAGAAGAATTAACATGCACACCCACTGATTGTAATCCGCAGCTGGAGGGCTCAGTTCATGAAAACAACACAGTAATCAGATGACACACTTTTGATTTAAAAGATATGTTGCAGGGAGCTACCCTGTTTACTACTCACGATACCAAAGGCTGAGAACAGGATGGACAATGGTTGTTCTGGATTGCCAGAAGGAACAGGGTAGGGAGACGAGACCCTTGTGGCAGGGCCCGAATGCATTTGATAGCAGGCAGATTCAGTCCAATGCAAGCTGGGTACAGCTTCCAGCCTTCAGCACACAACTCAGCTCAAGGGGGAAATCAGGTTGCGACCCCTGTCCAGTTCACCGCACATTTATATGTAAAGAAAGCTTACTGTACCAGGCAGGCTACTCCTCGATCCCGATTGCAAAATCACTGCTAAAACCCGGGAGCACAACGGTAGCTAAAGTTCCTGACAGGTCGATCGCCCTCAGCAAAATCTTCGGTCTTCTTCAGGTGAGCCTGCTATCCCTCCAGTAGCTTACTTCGTGGCACACCAAGCGGATCACTGTCCGACTATTTTTCCTCTCACTTTCTCTCTCTCTCTCTAAGACGGCAACAGGCTGAGTTTCGGGCCTTACACGGTTCTCCCGCGCAACACGGATGCTCAGTTATGCGAGCTGTTTCCTCTTCAACTTCCAACTCAAATCTGTTCTTTCTACCCAGCTTCAGGGCACATCAGCAATTGGTTCAGAGGCACAGTCTGAAAGTGAAGCTCCCCTTTTCTTCTCCAAGGCAGGAGAGCTGCAGGCAGGCAGGCAGGCCAGACTTAGCCTTCCCGCCAAATCTCCATGCTACCCCGTCGGGCAGCAGCTCCACAAGCTGGAGCTCCTCACTTTCCAAGCTCCAACACACTTCTGGCTTGCCAGCAGACAGTTCAGGGGATTTCCCTTAGATCCAGAAGGTTCGGTTGGGCAGTTTAGCTGTCAATCACAGTAAGAGCTCCCCCTTCTGTTGCAAAACGGCACCAACAGTCTAAAACTTCAAATCCCAACTGGTAATCCATACAGTCCCATTTCAGCAGGCTCCATTTTAGAGTCCCCCCAGTACTGATTGGTTCAGTGCGGTAGTTCGGGACCAAAATGGTGGAGCTAAACTGAAAAGTCCTTGCTGCAAAGAAGGCAGGTTAGAACAAACACTATATCTCTGTCAGTCTAAATGTTTATCAGCAATTAGTTGCATCTCTTAACAGGGCTCTGTGTGCGCCACTAGCGACGGCAGAAACGGAGTGAGAATTCAGCAGCCCGGGTGGGATTCGGGCACAGAAACACACAGACCCCCCATTCAAACTAATTATGACTGCAAGCAGGCAGCACTTAAAGAGACAGTACGTGGAGGCTTTTAAAGCACTCACTGGCAATGACATTCAAACGGCTTAAATGCCGAACACCTATCAGGCGGTGAGCAATTAGGCAAGCTCTGGGAATACTTTTTGGGAACCCCCATTTGTAGGGGGGTTACACGTGCACCTTCACATATGTGGCTCCCTCCAGCCATCAGATTTTTTCTTTCTGTGGAAGTGATCAGCTGTACCTCTGTCCCACTCCATGTTGCTCACTCTTTTTCTTTTTTTTGAAATTTTTATTTATGGCATTTTATGATAATACAGCATTTACCATACTTCATAAAGTAAAATAAATGAGGTGCGCAGACCTCCATCTGCATGTACAGATAGTATATCACCTCTAAATGTTATGTGGTAAATAACATATTCATATGTCCATACAGAAATGGAGAACTGCCAGTCTTATATATGAGGAGAAAAGTCTGACCTGATTGCGCTGTAGAGCAATAATACTCTCACCATGTCTTATGACATAAAGGGCTACTAAAACCAGAGTAACAGATCCCAAGTAGAACTTGTGTCTTGGGGGGAACTATATGACCCGTTGATACATACAGGAGGAAAATGTCACGATGGCCTGGTCTCAATTAAGTTATGTGACCTTCCCCCAAATGTAGGCAAGGCAAGGCAACCCGCCCTGGGGGAAACGAGGATATAACACAGGCTTTACTTAACATTCACAAATTGAGAGAGGTTCTTACACACCAACTGTATCATTCTATCAAATGAGCAAAAAAAAAAAGAAAACGTATTATTCCTACCAGATCTATTAGAGCAGCATCTATAGCTTGCACTGATCAGAAAAAACATGTGGGGTCTAGATCGTTTATACATCCAGTTATCAATTATTTATGTATAACCCATCAGCTCTAAATGCCTCTTAACTTGCTCTTTTTCTGTATGTTCGCTGTGCCATTCAGTTCTTACTCTGCTGCAGTTCCTGCTTGGTTCTGGCACAGCCTCAATGCTCAATTTTCTCAAATGTCTGCAGTTTTGATGGATTTCAGCTATCCTTTTTTTGTGGCATTGCACAGTTTCCTGATGGTTTCCATCATGGGCAAGGCCTTTCTGTTGGTGTACCTTTTATGTGGGTTTGAGAAATGTACCAAGTGCAGCACACCCATGTCATCTATAGATGACCTAGCTAAATGCCTTGAGTGCCTAGGTCCAGACCATGCTAAAAACATTCCTGACCATCCTCCCTGCAGGAAGATGTTCAGGAAGTCTAAGGAAATCCCTAAAGAGGACTCCAAGTTCTTCCATGCTTAACCAGAAGCTCCTCTGTCTGCTTCCAGCAACAGCCTTGGAGAGGTCCAGAACCTCATTTTCTGCCAGTCCTCCTTACGTCATAGGATGTATGGTTTCAGGAAAAGAGTCCATACCTGTTCCTCACCGAAGTCCCAAGCTGTGTACCTGGGTTATGCTGATAAATTCCAGCATGCCCGTAGTTGAGAGTCTCCCCATGGGTTTTTGAGCAACCTTTCAGCATACTTAAGCAATATACCACGACAGGGTGTGAGGTAATGCTGGATTTACCATCGCCTGGTGTGCTTCAGTCACAAGGCCACAGGCCAAGTGAGTAAACCACACCAGGCGTGAGTAAATTCAGTCTTACCCCACACCTTGCAGTGGCATATTGCGATTATACAATGTCATTTTTTTTTTCTATAGAGAAAAATCGTAAAAAAAAAAAAAATACATATTTTTCCATTTTAAATTATTTTTTTATGCTTGTATTGCCCTGCCAGAAGAAGTAGACTTGTTTTCAGGGGCTGTGGTGATAGTGCGCATATGCAGTACTGGTTTGTGCTTCCTGGTCCGGTGCTTTTGTTGGGACCACGAAAAGTTTAAATATGTGCCCAGGTTGCGTTTTGTGACTGTGTCCCGACTCTCTTTTTCTTGTATGAGCTGAGACAACCTTCAGTACTTGGTGGTGGCACTAGGGAGACACTGCTCCATTTTTTCCCCTGCGTTCTGCATTTGCAGAGATCTGGTGAGGATGTAGGTGGTGCACTGCTGAGACGTGAGTGTACGGCAGCAGGCTGGCTCAGGCTCTCACTGGATATACCGTTGCTCTGGCCAAGAGCCATGGGCTACATGGGCAAACAGCTTTTTGGGGAGGGTCTCAAAGAGAGTTGTTGGTGGAGCGAGCGGTTCTTGCTTTTTGCGGAAGTGGCAATCAGGGTGGCAATGGAGTGGAATCAGTTTTGGAGGCAAGTCCCGTGGAAGGATTTGCCCGGAAAGTAATTTTAAAATACTGTTTCATCAGGCTGTTTGTTCGTGGTTTGGGGAACTGGCATGCTTTTTATTGTGTGTTGGTTACTTGTGGGCACAGGGCTTTAGCGGGGTCGCTGTACGTTGCCATTTTTGCCAGTCTTTGGGTTTGCCATGGTCGGAGTGATTTCTAGGGGGGTTCTCTGATGTGGACAACTGGTGGCTGGCACCTTTTCCTGTTGGGTATTGCTAGATTTTACAACACACAAGTGGTACCAGCCAGCCAATCAGAATTCTTCATTTTGGAGCCCATTGTATAATGCGCAGTGTGACATGGGTGCACCTAAGCCGATGCTTCAGGTGGCCATGTACATTACGAATAGGTCAGAATATGGTCAATGGAGTGATTGCCCAGAGACGGGCCTGACTGAAATGTACTAACCTGTCCCAGCTGCAGCAGAGGACATGTGTCATTCCATTAAATGGTAAAATGCTTTCTGGACCTGATGTTTAATCTTTCCTATAAAAGACCAAGGAAGGTAGTGTGACCATTAATTCCTTTGCTGATTCCAGTATCTGGTTCTCCTTTCAGGCTGGGAAAGGTAATTGAACCTTTTGTTCTCAGCGCTCCAGACAATTTCAGCCAAGAACCTACCCTGGCTGCCATGACATGGGTAAGAGATATAGCAGTGTTCAAACAATATGAAGTCTTGCTGTATTCTGACATATTGCAGTTAACCCCAGCTCTTGAACTGCTCCAGAGAGGAAAGAGTTAAATTCTATGCAGAGCATAGAACGTTGAGCTTGAGCTCAGTTCAAACCTCTGTCTGCTGCACTTTGAAGTGTAACCGACAGATTCTTTACTCCGCCTAACTGAACAGTCGCTCTGGAGATTTCTCCTCTGCTCTCGGTCGGTTTTTCTGATAGTACTTTGTGTTTTTCGGTTCAAATCCCTGTCTGTGGTACAGTAAATACATAGGTAGTGAACTTTAGTAGAAAACCTGTGGAAATTGTAAATTGAATTTTCAGCCGGTTCAGCTGAACCAGTTGCTTTGTAGAGTGAATTTGCTTCCTAGAAGTTTATTGTGGTACTGGTCCTTATAGGTTTAAAAAAAAAAATGTGTTTTGCGTCTTTTTTCAAATACCCGTGACACGGTTAGAAACCGATAAGGGTGACTTGCTGGCTTAAGCTGAGTAAAGAGTAAGTTTTTGATTAGGATGGCCACGTCTGAGAAACCCAGAAAGAAAACCGGGCCCACTGGGTTTCAACACTGCAGTGTGTGTGGGGAGGCCTTTGCTAAGGCTGATTCCCCACACCATTTGTGTTTATTGTCTGGGGTTTGACCACCTCGATTCAGACTGCCAAATTTGCAAAAATTTCCCTAAAGCCACCCTGGACAAAAGATTGGGCAGGCTTAGGGAAAGGGAGGCTGAGAAGTCCACTGACCCGGATGGCCAGTCCGGTTCAGTTCCGAACGAACCAGAAGGAGTGCCCTCTGACCAGGGTGAGACTCCTTCGGGCAAAAGGAGAGCCGATTCCAAGGGGTCGGTCCCATCTGAAAGAAAAAGAAAAGACAAATCGGCCAGTTCGGCTCCAGAACTGCTTCATCCGACTGCTGAGGAAATTGCCCAAGCGATTCGCATAGTGGAATCGCTTCGTCCGGTTCCGATCGATCCGGCGCCTTCTGGCAGGCGTTCGGTTTGGTCGGTTCCTCCGGTTCAAGATTATGCCCCTGAAGATTTTTATGAACCGGATCTGGAAGGGGACGATGACTGTGATGATGATGAAGGTGATGATGATGATGGAATAGAAGGTCTGGATGAGCCCATAGAACCGGACATCTCCCCAGACAGGCCTTCTGGTGTTTCCACTCCTAGGCTTTCTGAGTCCCCTTCCCACTTTATGTTCTACAGAAAAGTGGCAGAGACCCTCCAGCTCCCTTTGGAGGAAGCTGTTGAGGAACAAGAGGAGCCTGACTTTGTGGAGATGATGGACATCCCAGAGTCCAAGAGGTTGTCTCTTCCCCTTCACAAATCCTTTGGGAAGCAGACACAAAAGTTGTTAAAAACTCCAAATTCATTACCTCCTGTGGACTGACAGATGGACAAGAGGTACTTGCTGTCTGGCTCAGGTACGGAGTACTTGTACCAGCAGTGCAGCCATGTTGGAGTCGTGCAGGCTGCTGCCTGTGATAAGGCTAACATACCCTTGGCTCACACCCCCCAGAGAAAGACTCCAGGAAGCTGGATGCCATGGCAAAGAAACAGTACATGGCATCCTCCTTGGGACTCAGGCAGGCTAATTACATGGCCTATACAGCCAGGTACCAGAAGTCCAGGTGAGACACTGTACTGGCACTGGCTAAACAGGCCTCCCCCCCAGCTTGCCAAGGAGCTGGAGGTGGTGGCTGCTGATGGGATTGAGGCATCAAAAATCCAATTTCATGCTGCTATGGACTCCAATGATGTGTCATCAAGAGTCATGGCTACATCTGTGGCTCTTCGGAGACTAGCTAGGCTCAGCTGTACTAGCCTATCGCAGGATACCCAGGCTAAGGCTAGGAATTTCCCTTTGGTTAATAATTCTCTGTTTGGGGAGCAGACAGAGAATTATATGAAGAAGATGGATGAGTACAGGACCACCTACAGGAGTGCACAGGCCAAGGAAAGGCAGTCAACTCCTCAGAGGCAGCAAACTAGGGACAGGGGCATGCCTTTTCATAGGCCTTTCTACCAAGCACAGGCCTCCTCTCTTTTTTCTCAGAGGTGGTTCTTAAGAGGAAGAGGCAGAAGGGGGATGAGCAGGGCTGCATCCTCCTCTCAGCCTAAGGCTCCTGCCAAGCAGACACCCTGATGTGTCAGCCCAGGTCGACTCCCCCATTCCTGTAGGAGGCAGGCTGGCTTACTACTTCCAGGACTGGAAGTCTGTTACCTCAGACAAGTGGGTCTTGGAGGTAGTAAGCCAGGGACTGGCTCTCAGCTTCAAAAAGTTTGCAAAACTGAGAGCCAGATCTTTTACACCTACAAACATCTCCAAAACCATTACCCTAGAGGCAGAGGTTTCATCTCTTCTGGCCTTAAGAGCCATAGAGAGAGTTCCTACAACCCACAGGGGCAAAGGTCTGTACTCCAGGTACTTCCTTACCACCAAAGAAAACAGGGGAGTGGCGGCCCATCCTACTCTTAAGATACCTGAACAAACATCTATTAAAACCAAAGTTCAAAATGGTGACTCTGGGAATAAATCTTCCCTCTCTAAGGCCAGGGGACTGGCTAGCCTCCCTGGACCTAAAGGATGCCTACTTTCACATTCCCATCAGGTGCTCCCACAGAAAGTACCTCAGGTTCGAACTGCCTTCAGGCTATTACCAATTCAAAGCAATGCTCTTCGGCCTAACATCAGCTCCAAGGGTGTTCACAAAATGCCTAGCAGTAGTAGTGGCATTCTTAAGGAGAAACAATATCTCCATATTCCCATACCTGGACGACTGGCTCATAGTGGGTCAGTCTCCAGACCAAGTCAAGTCGGATTTGAAAGTGACCCAGCAAGTGCTTACTTCTCTAGGTTTCCTTCTCAATCTTCCCAAGTCAGTTCTCGAGCCAGTGCAACTTTTGACCTTCATAGGGGTAGAACTGGACACTGTCAAAGCAAGAACATTTCTCCCCCTTGGTAAGGGTAAAGGCCATCATGGAACTGGCTTCTTCCTTCCGCCATCTGGTTTCTCGACCAGCGAGGCACTTCCGTCAGCTTCTGGGCCACATGGCAGCTTCCACTGCAGTGGTCCAAGGGGCCAGATTTCAGATGAGGGACATTCAGTTTCACCTGAGGGCCTTTTGGTCTCAGAAAAAAAGATCCTCTAACCAAACTTATTCCAGTGACTCAGACTCTGATCCAGGCTCTTCAATGGTGGCAGAATCAGGACAATATCAGGCAAAGGGTCCCATTTGTCACTGAGTCTCATTCTGTGGCCCTACCACAGATGCTTCTCTCCTGTGGTGGGGAACTCACCTGGGAACTCTGACAGCCCAGGGAGTGTGGTCCACTCAGGAGTCTCTTCTCCACAGCAATCTTCTGGAACTCAGGACAGTTTATCTGGCCCTGCAAGCCTTCTCACAATCAGTACAGAACAAGGTGGTGCAGGTCAGGACGGACAACACCACCACCATGTGGTATATCAACAAGCAGGGAAGCACTTGGTCTACGGCCTTGTGCACAGAAGCCATGAAATTATGGTCCCTGGCCTATTCCCTACAGACTTCTCTGGTAGCAGTCCACCTTCCAGGAAAGGACAATGTACTAGCAGATACATTGAGCAGGATCTCCCAAGGCCATCACGAGTGGTCCCTGGATCCCCTAGTGGTAAAAGTGAACTTTTCAAGGTGGGGCACTCCAGAGATAGATATTTTTGCAGCCCCAGACAATCACCAACTCCCGCTCTTCTGTTGCAGACCCCGAGTCTTGGACTCAGTCCCTCTGGATGCTCTGATTATGGACTGGGAAGGGAAATTTCTGTATGCCTTCCCTCCTCTTCCTCTACTGTTCAAGGTTCTGGTCAAGATAAGGTCACAACCCTGCAAAGTGATTCTGATTGCTCCAGACTGGGCCAGGCAGCCTTGGTACCCCCTGTTACTGTCTCTAGCAGTCCATCTTCTCCTGTCTCTTCCCAGGAATTACAACCTGTTAACCTCCTCTCAGGGGAGGATTTTGTACCTCTATCTCAAGGCATGGCTCTTGATGAGTTAGAGTATGCAGATTTGCATCTGTCCCAAGGGGTTCTGGATATTCTCAAAGCCTCTCGAAAGCCTGCCACCAGGAAAACGTATAACTCCAAATGGAAAAGATTCAGCATTTGGTGTTCCAAGAAACATATATCCCCAGACAATGCTTAATTGTCTACAGTTCTGGATTATATGGTTCATCTTAATGGCCTAGACCTCAGACCAGCTACTCTCAAAGTACATTTGTCAGCTGTTTCTGCTTTCCTGTCAGTAGGAAAGCCTTCCTCACTGTCATCTCGCCCTGTATTCTGTAAATCTTTCAAGGGATTGCTGCATACCAGTCCCCCCTTTAGGGACCATACTCCTGCCTGGGACCTCAATGTTTGCATTGCTCAGCTTATGCAACCCCCTTTTGAACCTTTGTCTTCAGCAGAACTGAAGTACTTGACTTGGAAGACTGTGTTTCTAGTAGCTATTGCCTCTGCCAGACGTATCAGTGAATTACAAGCTCTGTCAGTGGAGCCTGATTTCATCTCATTCCATAGAGATAAGGTGGTCCTTAGAACCAGTAGGAGGTTCTTACCTAAAGCGGTTTCAGATTTTCATTTGAACCAGTCCATGTCTCTCCCTGTATTCTTCACTGATCATTCTTCTTCAGGAGAGAGAAGATTGCACAGTTTGGATGTTAAAAGGGCCCTTAGTTACTATATTGAACGTACTAAGGCACTCAGATTTGATTCTCTTCAGTTGTTCCTCACATATGGGGAAGTGGGTAAGGGCAAACCTGCCAATAAGAGAACTGTTGCCAGGTGGATTGTCTCTTGTATACAATTCTACTATGAGAAGCTAGACAAAATACCACCCTCAGGCCTGAGGGCTCATTCAACTTGGGGTACAGCTGCTTCCCTGGCTGCTGCCAGGGATATTCCATTGCTAGAGATATGCAAAGCAGCCACCTGGAAAACAGTCCATACATTCACCAAGCATTACTCTCTGGGTATCCAGGCTAGGGGTGATGCTTGGTTTGGTACAGCAGTACTGCAGAGCCTGTTCCCAAAATAGGTTTGAGGTACTGCTTGGTAGTCTGCAATATGTCAGAATACAGCAAGACTTCATGTTGTTTGAAGAAAAAATTACTCACCTTAGTAATTGTGTTTCTTCTAATAGAGCCTTGCTGTATTCTGACCTCCCTCCCTGCCTCCCCTCTCGGAACCTGGGTTTTGGGAAGTGGGCTGGCAGGTTCAGTGTTGCACCCCAGGGGTGCATTTGGACACTCCTTCTTTTTAGGGGAAGGGAGGTTATGTTTCTTTATTTTCAATAGTCATAAGTTGTTCACTACCTGGTTTTTAGTTTTGGATTTCTTGACTTGAGTCTTTTGGGTTGTCCAAAATATTTGGTTGCCATTTGGCTAGTAAAAATGTTTACAATTTCCACATAGCGGTTTAGTTAGTTAGTATTAGCTCATAAGAATCTGACGGTTACACTTCAGAGTGCAGCAGACAAAGGTTTGAACCGAGCTCAAGCTCAACGTTCTATGCTCTGCATAGAATTTAACTCTTTCCTCTCCGGAACAGTTCAAGAGCTGGGGCTAACTGCAGTATGTCAGAATACAGCAAGACTCCATCAGAAGAAACACAATTATTAAGGTGAGTAATTTTTTCTTCCTGTCTCCTCCATGGTGAATGCCCCTGAACAGTTGAGATGACAGCATACCTGACTCCTCACTATCCACCCTCTAGGTCCCCTCAGACCCTCAAGTTGTAGGCAGGATCCCCCTACCTCGAACTGGCTTTCCATCATCACAGACAAGTGAGAGCTGTAGATTGTCAGCGGAAGTATGACTGTAATTTATACAACTTCTTCTCTCAGTTGTATGGTCAGTACAGGCCTCTTTCAGACCTAGTGCATGTCTGCTTGAGGAAGGAAATTCAGAGCCTTCTGCTTGCAGAGGCTATAGAGAAGATTCCAGAGACTGAAAGAGGAAGGGGATTTTTCCCCAATACTTCCCATTTTCAGACAAGGCAGAGGCGTGAACAAGTATCTGAAATATACAAAATTCAGGATGTTTTCTTTCCCATCCCTCCAAGAGGGAGAGTGGCTCTGCATCCTGGAGCTGTAGGATGTGTATTTTCACATCTCCATCAGACTGTTCTGTAAGATATTCTTTCAATTCAGGCTATGAAACAAAAATATACCCGCACACATTCTTGCGATTTGGACTCTTTGCCACCAGGTTTTTCACCAAATGCCTGGTGGTGGTGGCAACCTACGTGTGCAAGCAGGGTGTGTAGGTATATGCTTATCTAGCTGACTTTCTGATCAAAGAGACAGCTGGGATGGTTTCAGACCTCCAAGTGGATACATTTCAGAAACCAGAATTTTTCCTGAATTTAGAAATGTCCATAGTGACCCCAGCTCATAACATCACATTTACTGGGGCAAAACTAGATTACAGTGTACCGTAATCAAGTTTAGTCTGCCCCTAGATTGTGCCTTGGACCTGATGACCTTAGCTGGGTCCATTTAGGCAGATCAGCAGTGCAAGGCCAGGGAATTCTTTCAACACCTAGGCCTTATGGTTTTAGACCACATTTGTAGTCCATTGGACTTGGGCTCGACTTAACATAAAGCCTGTAACAGTGGTACCTCAAAAAATGGTAGTCTTAAAGGAGAGATCACATAGACCCCAAGCTGGCGGGAAGCCCTTCCTTTGTGTCAGATGGAACAAAACCTCATGGTAGGATCTGCTTTTAACCTTCTCATCTTAGTGTACCAGACCACAGATGCCTCATTGACAGGATGGTGAGCCCATTTGGTCAAGAGACACTGCACAAGACGTGGTTCAAGGAGGAATCCTCATTGAATGTAAATATCCATGATCTGTGGGCAATTTGCCAGGCTCTTCTGGCATTTAGGCTGGTAGTAGCATAAAAGACAGTTCAGATGAACACAGGCAAAACCGTTGCAATGTTTTACCTGAACAAGCAAGGTTTTTCTTGATCATCCAGATTGTCAGGCAGCCCTGATCCTATCAAGACAAGCTTTCTCTGCTCTCACTCTCCTCCGTGCAGTGCATCTAGCGGGCAAGATGAACTGTCTGGCAAACAATCTCAGTTGCTTGAAGCCATCTCTCATGAGTGATCTGAATCAGGAGGTTCTGGACAGCATCTTCAGGGAGAGGGGAACTCCCTAGATAGGATGTTTTTTAGGACATAAACATACCTCTGTTTTGCACAAGGCCACCAGAAAAGGAACCATACAAGCAGACACTTTTGCTCTTAACTGGGAGGGAAGATTCCTGTATGCCTCCCCATTCCCTGTAATTCAGTGTTGTCCTTAAGGTTCACTAAGATTTACCTGCCATGATCCTGACAGCTCCAGATTGGGCCTGGCAAGTCTGGTATCCAGACCTTCTCCACCTCCGCGTTATCAAGCCCCACTCCTTTTCCCTCAAGTTCTACTTTCTCACCAGGTCCGGTGGGAAAGTAGCTCATCCAAACATCCCATCATTGCACCAGAAGACTTGGCTTCTGAAAGGTTAGAATTCCAAGCCCTAGACCTCTCTAATGAGATTCTGGACATACTGGTTATTTAAAAAACCAAAAACAAAACAAACACAAAAAAAACACAACCACCAGAAAAGCCTGTGCCTGTAAGTCGAAAAGTTTGTCCACTTGGTGCAGCAAGTTTGCACTGTCCTTTGCCATTTGCTCAGTTGCAAGGTCACTTGACTACCTGCTGTCATTGGTGTCTTCAAATCTTCTTCGAGGATATCTCTTTCATCAGGCCACACCTATGGCACTATAGCCCCCAGGCACTAGGACCATACGTAAATGTTTTGCAAGCAGTCTGCTAGGGGTCACCCATGATAACTTCCTACGTCAGCACTTCCCATATAAACTTGGGCAGCTCCTTCCCTCCTCAGTTCTTTTCCTGCCATCAACCATATTCGCCGGACCCTCCACAAAGATGCCTCCACTACAGTTAGCTGCTACTCGGTATTTTTTAAAATTTCTCTCCCTAGTTCGCTAGCACTTTTCATAAGTGATAATCATCGTCCTCTATATGTCGTCTAAAGAACATGCTAAGATCTTTAGATACTGCGAGTGTGGTGTAAAGATTTACTCAGGCAACTTGCACAATGTCTGTGTGTGTTGCCTTGGGGCGACCCACAACATTAAGGCCTGTGAGATCTGCCTCAAGTTCAACACCGCTACCCGGTGATGCAGAAAGAGCACTCTGGAAACCCACCTTTTGAAACAGCAGATAACCAGGATGGAGAAAGAGCTCTACCATGTCACCAGCCTGTTCCTCAGGCTCCCACTCTTCCACGTCCTGGGAGAAAACTTTCAGGCAACATAAGCATTGGGAGAGGGAGAGAAGCAAGGAGAAATCCTCTCTAGTATGCCCTTGGTCGCCCCTCCATACCACTCTGACCACCCCAGTGACGTTGACACCACTGGCCGCCAAAACCATTGAGTCTTCCAGTCAGGACAGGCTGCGAGCACTGCTAGGCCTATTACAGCTGGAGAGGGGCCATCGACATTGGGGACAGCTTTTCCCCCATTGGCATCGCAGGGCGCATGTGTAGTCCAGACAAGTGCTGATGTGCAAGTGGTGCTTTTGTCTTTCGAGGACTTGCTGCAGTGCCTACTACCTCCTCATGCTGCCACAGGAGCGGTGTCAATGAGACATCCCTAGCAAACCCCAGTGCCCGACACTGTTAGGTTGAAGCAACCTTCCAGGGTGTGGATGACCTCTTCTGTTCCCGCCTTAAGGCCTACAGAAACTGACAATGAGGATCAGGAATGTAACCCTAGCCACCAGCCTGCTGGTGCAGTGGTAGTGCTACTGCTTATTACTCCGGCCCAAGTTCAGGAATCAGTCCAAGGTGTCAGAGGGCCAGCCGGGGTAGGAGGATTGAGTGTTCAAAGGACTTCTCTCCTTCTCCGGGGGGCAAGGTCGGCAAGAGCTCGGTGCTCGGCTAATCCCTGGTGGTGGTCAAGGGTGCAGCAGATTGAGCTACAGAGAAGGGGGAGACATGGCAGACATAGGCATCCATGCCTAGACATCCGTGCACGTCACGTCTCCCAAGGGAGAAAACAAGAAACTCCCTGCTGAGCTAGATGATCATCAACCTCCACAGGCCCCGCACCCAGCAACTCAGTCGCTGCATGAGGCTGGATCCTGGTTCTGGCAGGTTGATGGACTCCCCGCCCCCTACCACGGAGGGCATAACCATGGAAGACTACATGGAAAGGCAGGTAAGACCTATGGGAAGCCAGGGTGATGAGGCTGGGAAGGTCGGTGGGAACAAGGGCTGGCCGGAATGTGGGGAGACCAAAAAAAAGGAGTATAACCCTGACCTCATAATGCATGAGAAAGAGGAGGAGGATTATGTAGAGAGCTCTTCTCACCCCAGCAGTCCCTCAGTATGCTTGACTAATGCAGTTATGCCAGCTGGGTTCAGCTGCCCTGGAGGTGGAGCTTATGCTAATGATGCTGAGGAATTAGCCAATCAGTATATAGTAAGAGAGTGCTGCCTGTAGGTGCTGCTGTAAGCCAGTCAGATTCATTTCTCCACTTGACTGGACAAGTCTGCCCCGGAGCTCTCTCCTCATATCTTCACTTGAAGAAGTTTGTTTTCCTTCTAGTTGGTATTTATTTGACTTTTGTGCTGCCTTTAATGTTTTAAGCTATATTTTTATATATTCTGTGTGTTTTCCACAGTTCCCTGGAACTGCAGAATTTCTCACAGCGATTCCTTCCATGGTTCCTGCGCTTTATTTACTGTCTAAAAATACAGCTTCTGAGGTAAATGTTCAACGCTTTTTATATTTTAACATTATTTTTATCTTGGTTCCCTTCTTTTTAGAGGCACCACGTTTTCTAACATTCTTCTTTATTTTACCTCAGTTAGGAACTGTTTCTCATGGTTCAACAGTGCTTGGGAACCGACCAAAATGTTTCTTCTTTTTTTCTTTTTTGGGAAGCACATTCTTATGACAGATTGGCATGTCAGATAGACCCAAAAAGAGGACTAGTCCCACTGATTTTAAAAATTGTATTAAATGTTTTCAAATTCTGCTCAAGGCAGATGGCCACAACCTTTGTCTAAGTTGTTTGCACCCCAGTCATACCTCTGCTCTGTGACTTTTGCACCAAACTTTGCTCAAAAACAGTTAAGAAAAGAGCCAAAAGGCTGGAAATAATGGCTGCTCAGTCTGCCTCCCCTCTAACAGAGCTGCATAAGAGGGGTCCTCCTCTCATCAAAAATCTAAAGACTAGTCCTCCAAGAGCCCCCTAGAAAATAAGTCAGATAAAAATAATACTGACCAAGTCAAACAAAAAAGACTTTCAGTCAGGTTCCTGATTCAGCACGTGCTAAAAAGAAACAAAAAGATAAACATATATCACTGTCCCTCACGCTGAAAAACAAAGGAGACGCCAGTGTCACAACAAGATATACCATCTGCGGAAGAAATGGCAAAGGCTTGGCAACTATATCAACCTTTTCAGGCTGTGGGCAGCCTCTTTAGTGCCCTAGCTGATCCACCCACATCTATTCCCTCTGATCCTGGCCTCAGCCAAGGCATTTTCTTTGAGGGAAGTGGTGATGATGAAGAGGAGGTTGAACCCTTGGATCCTGATGTATCCCCTGACCAGGAATTTGGCACTCCTTCCCATGTCCAGGAGGATTTTTCCTTTCTTTATACCTTTGTCCAGCACATGGTGGATACTCTTTTTTTTTTTTCTGTACACCCTACCTCCAGACTCTCTCCAGCGTGGGCATCTCGGTCTTCCGTTTCTCCCATCCTGCCTGAAACGCAACACACCCGATTTCAGTTGGGACGTCCCCCAGCACCTGCATGGCATGCTTGATCCCCCCCTGGTTCTACGTCCTCCGGAGAAGGACCGCCATCACCTCCAGCGCCCTATCTAGAGGATCGGAGGGACAGCCCGCAGGGGAGGGAACCGGAACATGCATCCTTACACCTGGCGGTGGACGTGGGACCAAGGCCACTGGCCCTGCCTTCACCTACTGGAGGAGGAGGAGGAGGAGGGATTTTCCAACTTTTCTTTCTCCCAACAGGGGCAGTACAGTGTCGCCCAGCCCGTTACGTGCACGTACTCACCCACACACATCCAGAGGGCGGCCGACCAACGTTGCAACCCATTGTCTGAGTCCCACAGCTGTACTACACCCAGCCATCGCCAGGTGTCGCTACCAGCACAGGACAGTCCCCTGACCCACCCCAGGAGAGGAGAGGAGAACAGTCTATGGATACTCGATCCTCTCCTCCCCTGCTGAACCTCGACAATCCAGGCTCCTTCCCGAACCCATGTCGCCGGTGTGGCGTGAGGTGTGGCATCCAGCACCTCAACCCTCAGCACCACTGGGCCGGCCCATGGTGGATACTCTTGAGCTATCTATTCAGGAGATCACTGAAGAGGATGAGGAGGCAGATTTCTGGGATATGAGTGGCCTCCCTCCTCCTAAAAAGCTACACCTTCCAGTTCATAAGTCCCTTCGCAGGGATACCTTAAAATTACTCCAGAATCCCACTTCCATTCCTGGGGTGGATAAGAAAACAGAGAGAAAGTACTAACTAGAAAAAACTAATGCTGAGTACCTTTTACGTGCATCCAGACCATGAAGGGGTGGTGCAAGCTGCAGCCTGTAATAAAGCTAAGGTGCCCCTTTCATCTCAGCCTCCAGAAAAAGAATCTAGAAAACTGGACACCATGGGTAAGAAATCTTACATCACACATTCTCTCTTGTTATGCCTCTCTACTTACATGGCGTACACAGCTCAGTATCAAAACTGTCTTTCTCCCTCTTCCACAGCATACAGCGGTGGAGAGGGCTGCTCGGCTAAGCTCTCCCCCACTCTGAAAACAGAGCCCAGGTTAAAGATTGCCCCAGCATACTGGCGGTCAAGAGGGCTACTTGGCTAAGCTCTCCCCCACTCTGAAAACGGAGTCCAGGTTAAAGATTGCCCCAGCATACTGGCGGTGGAGAGGGCTGCTCGGCTAAGCTCTCCCCCACTCTGAAAACGGAGCCCAGGTTAAAGATTGCCCCAGCATACCGGCAGTGGAGAGGGCTGCTCAGCTAAGCTCTACCCCATTCTGAAAACGGAGCCCAGGTTAAAGGTTGCCCCAGCATACCGGCGGTCGAGATGGCTGCTCTGCTAAGCTCTCCCCCACTCAGAAAACGGAGCCCAGGTTAAAGATTGCCCCAGCATACCGGCGGTGGAGAGGGCTGCTCGGCTAAGCTCTCCCCCACTCTGAAAACGGAGCCCAGGTTAAAGATTGCTCCAGCACACCGGCGGTTGAGAGGGTTGCTCGGCTAAGCTGTCCCCCACTCTGAAAACGGAGCCCAGGTTAAAGATTGCCCCAGGTACTAAAGGAACTGCACGCCTGATTGCGACTGTTTGTTGGAGCACTGACTTTGAATTCTTGGCGCCTTTTTTCAAATATTGCTAAATTACATGGGCCCAGCAGTGGAGATGGTCTATTTTCTATAAAAAAGTGTAGCCTTATTTTACCTCTGCTTTCCGACTGTTGCTTTTTACATGAAATCCCCTTTAAGAAGTTTACTGTAGCTTTACTGAAAATGAATAGCATAAGTTTGTTTTAGTTGCTAAATAATCTTACACCTCTGCATTTGCTTTTACATGAAATCCCCTTTAAGAAATTACTGCAGCTTTTACTGAAAATGAATAACATAGTTTGTTTAGTTGCTAAATAATTCTTAAACCTCTGCATAGCCGGTGTCTTTGTAAATTAACTTGCTAGCTGTATTCAGACAAAGGTACTCCTGATACAGTCTCTGCCCACACCCCCACCCCCACAGTGAAATTTCCTCCTCTGACCTTTATTAATTCACTGTGTCTTTCTCCCTCTTCCACAGCATACCAGCGGTCGAGAGGGCTGCTCGGCTAAGCTCTCCCCCATTCTGAAAACGGAGCCCAGGTTAAAGATTGTCCCAGGTACTAAAGGAGCTGCGCGCCTGATTGCGACTGTTTGTTGGAGCACTGGCTTTGCCCCATCGAACTCTACGTGTTCGGCTCCCCACCGCCCCCATCACCACCCGTGGTCGGCATTTGAATATATAGCTTGATTTCTAGTCACATGACGTGAAATAACCAATCAGTCCACTTTCCCATCTGCAGCTTATCTTTTCCTACCACTAGAGGCCCCCTTGCCTTTTTTTTTTCTCTTCTTCTTTCTCCAGTCCTTTCACTCACTGCCTAACTCTCTATCCTACCATGCTCCCACTTACCCTCATCACTTTCCTCATGCAATTTCCTCAGGCACTTTCGTCAACCACTCACAATGCAAAAATGAAACCTCTTGTCAGCACGCTGCCTGGCACTCCCAGCCCCACACCCCACCCCCACTGCACTTGAACTCCCAGCCTTTACAAACCCAGACCAATAAACCATCGCTCACACCCCTCCCTCTACAACACATACATAGACACTTCCACCTCCACCTCTGGATACCATCTCCTGGGCCAAGTAACCCACTGGAGCCCCCCGTCACTGGCCAACCTCTTTCCATATCTGCAACACAACAAATCCCCCGCTTTCCCCACTTACTCCTCCAATCTGCCCCCCCTTAACCTGAAACTACCAATACCCACCATCAGCCACGCACAGCATAAATGCCAAAGACCTACTACTCGAGCTAACAGAAACCACCTCAGGTCACTCATTCTCCTCTTTCTTCTGACAGGCAATGTCCACCCCAACCCTGGCCCTCTAAATTCCCCACCATCCCACCCATCTCCAGGAAATGGCCTGCACGTCACCTCACTAAACATTTGCAGTCTTCAAAAAAAATTGGGACTCCTTTCAGGGTTGGGTACTCCAGAATCACCCTGATATCATTGCACTGAGTGAAACCTGGCTCTCCCCATCTGTCCCCGACTCAGCAGTTAACCACCCTGGTTACCGCCTCTACCGCGCTGACCGAGTGGGCAAGCAAGGGGGTGGCTGTGCTGGCTACCTCATGGACTCGCTCTCTGGCCACCTACTCCCTCTGCCTATACTAACGTCCAGGGCTTAGGCCCTCACCCTAAAATTAACCCTAGGTAAGTCAACATCCCTTCTCCTCCTCACCACGGCCTACGTCCCTCCCAAGCACCAGAAGTCAGCCTTCCAAGCCATCATGTCCTACCTCGTCGTCCTACCCCCAAAGCACAAAAAATACTACTGGGGGATTGCAACATAAATTGGCTGGCCAAAACAGCCACCCCATACATCAACGAGGCGTCACCCCTCTATCTCACTCAGGTCATCAAAACCCCCACCTGGCTACACGCCCACACGGGGTCATCCTCCCTACTAGACCTAGTTTTCGCAAACCGCCCCCACAAAATAACCAGCACCCAAGTCCTCCCCAACACCCCAAGTGTCCACTGTCCAGTTCTCTGCAGCTGGTCTGGTACCACCCCCCAAAACCTCGCCTAAAATTATTGCAAAATGCAAACTAGGGCCTGGTAAACTAGCCCTACTCAAGGCCCACCTCAGAGAATGGGACTGGACACTCTTAACTAACACCCTTGACCCGGACCATGCCCTTGAACTATTTACTAACACCTTTAACGCAGCCTGTAACAAATTTGCACCCCCCCCCACCAAAACAGTGACCAAAGGGAGTCATGCACCATGGTTCTTTGACCACCTCCAAGGCCTGCTTCGTCAGCGTGACGCACTATGGCACCTTGCCAACGAGACCCAACAGCCTCTGGACAGGCAGCGTTATCGGGAGTCCTGAAACAAGTGCACCTGGGCCATACGCACCGCCAAAGCGAACTATTACAAAGCCACCTTAACTGCCACCTGGGGCTCTGGTCGCAAGTTCTGGGAAAACATTAGGGAACTCTGTAGCAAAGCCCCAAACCTGCCACCTGACCAAATTCTAATAGATGGCTGCCTCTCCTCCGACCCCCTCACAGTAGCCTCGGCCCTTAACACTGCTTTCACTGCTCTCTCCCATGTGCTGCCCCCTAATTTCTTCGATCCCCCGCCTGCCCATAACACCCTGCATCCTCCCCTTGCTCCACCTTTCTACCTGCGAGTCCTTACCCCAGAGACTGCCAAACCCTACCTAACCAAAGCTATTAGCCAAAATCACTATAGTCATGACTCCCTGGACCTCAGACTTCTCCGTCTCACCCTCCAGGAAGTCCTAGCCCCACTCGCCCACATTCTAAACCGCTCCCTCTGTCAAGGGAAATTCCCTACCCACTGGAAATCGGACTACATCACACCCATCCATAAAAGTGGTGACCGCACATCCACAAACAACTACCGCCCCATCTCTGTCCTACCCCCCCCCGTCTAAGGCACTAGAACGCATAGTTGCCGACCAACTTACTGACCATCTTAACAAATAGAACCTTCTATCTGGATAGCAGCACGGTTTCCGTAAGGGCCACAGTACCACCACCTCCCTCCCTGAATTTACCACCCATGTCCACTCAGCCCTGGACCACGGCCACCTCACAGGCGCCATCTTTGTGGACCTATCTAAGGCATTCGATACCGTAAACCATGCCTTCTTGCTTGACACCCTGGCTTTCACATGTTTCTCCAATAACACCCTAAACTGGTTCACCAGCTATCTCTCCCATAGAACGCAGATAGTCAAGGTAGGCCCTGCCCTCTTCCCCTGCCTCCCTATCCGCTCCGGTATCCCACAAGGCTCCATACTTGGCCCCCTACTTTTTAGCCTATACCTCAACTCCCTCCCACCGTCATGCCTCGGAAATCTACTCCTATACGCAGATGATGCGGTCTTGTTCGCCTCTGACCTGTCACCCTTCCCCAAGTTCCACCAAACTCTCCAACACTCGTTCCGTGAAGTCGAAGACTGGATCACCACCCGTCTTATCAACTACAATAAGACAAAAGTCATGCTCTTCGCCCACCCCCAGAACCCACTCAAGAACCTCTGCCTCCAATTCCTCACTGCCAATCAGATCCCATTAGAACAAGTAAGCAGCTTTAAATACTTAGGGATCACACTAGACCCCACCCTCAGCTTTAATCAACATATCCTACACCTATCAACAGCCCTTAGCTCCAGACTAGGGGTACTGTACCGGTACAAACACTGCCTCACCCCTGAAGCATTACAACTTACTATAAACTCCTCGATCCTCTCCCTGCTAGACTACGGCATCCTAATCTACAGTGCCACTCCATCCACCACCCTAAGCAGACTCCGACTCGTTTTAAACAAAGCCTGCCATCTCATCCTTGGATGTGATCATTTTACACACTCCTGCTCCCTTTAGAGCAGCACAAACTGGCTAAACCTAGATAGCAGAATGAGGTACCACACCTGCCTTATGACCAAAAAGGTACTACTAGGCCTCACCCCAACTACCCTAAACCAATCATCTGCCCAACTCCCCGAGTCAAAACAACCCGCAGATCAAACAAGCAGCTGCTAAGAGTACCCCGTGGCTGGACTTCCCAATGCCAGCGAACCTTCACTTACAGGGCCCCCTCCTGGACTAACGCCTTCCCAAGTCATATAACAAATTAATTAAGGCTTGGCCCTTATAAATCCAAGCTACGGAAATGCCTTCATGCCTCTAGCCAATGTGACTGCCCTTGACACCAGACTGACATATACAGCTATCAAACTAACTATTGTTGGACTCCCCATACCAAATTGTAACTATGAAACCCTGTGACCATCAGCCTCTACAGAACCTTTGTAACTATTATGGCTGTACTAAGAAATGAAACTTGCTGTTATTCAACAACTGTACAACTATGTAACCTCACTGACTGTTATTTGTAATTGTACTGTAATCTGTATTCCAAGTTCTGTCCATGTATCCTTTTATGTATGATGTGGAACCTTTGTAAATGAGTCGCTGACTCGAAGGTCTTTCTGAGTATTTCAATAAATAAATAAATAAAATAAAAGGCTTTATGGAACTCGGTCCTGGCTATCAGCCAGCAGGCCCCAGAAAAAGTGGCTCAGAACCTGACAGAGACTGTTAAAACTGCTTTGGAAGCCACAAAATATGTTTCATATGGCTGTAGATGCCAGTGAGACTGCCTCCAGGGCTATGGCTCAGGCTGTTTCTCTTAGGAGGTTTGCCTGGTTGAGAACTACCAATCTCTTTCAGGACACTCAGACTAAAGTCATGTACTTCCTCTGTGAGAACAGTTCTCTTTTTGGGGACAAAACAGAAGCATACATGGAAAAAGGTGAAGGAATATAAAACCACGTATCAGAGCAATGCAGCTAAAGAGAAAGCCTTCACTTCCTACAACCGCAGGGAAGAGGGGGCAGAGGTAGGGATTACTATCCCAGTGCCTTCTATCCTTTGCCAGTGCCCCATGCCCTTGGATTACTCCCAAATGAGAAGATTCTTTAGGGGAAGAGGTAGGAGGACTCTGAGACATGCTGATCCTTCCCCTTCAACAAAAACTCAGACCAAACAAAACCCCTGACTGCCAGGCCCAGGTCACCTCCCTGTTACCAGTAGAGGGAAGGGTGACCCAATACCTCCATCAATGGCAAAGCATCACCACGGACAAGTGGGTGCTGGGGGCAGTAGGTCAAGGACTTACCCTGCATTTCAAAGATATTACCACTCAGCAGGCCCACAGGAGTTTAAAACCTCTAACTCCCACAGAGAGAATTCTGCTGGAGTTAGAAGTAAAGTCTCTCCTGTCAGCGAATGCAGTGGAAAGAGTTCCTTTCTCCCAGTGGGAAAAAGGCCTCTATTCTAGGTACTTTTTCACCCAAAAGAAAAATGGGAACTGGCCACCCATTCTAGATCTCGGGTACCTGAACAAGCATCTGGTCATTCCCAGATTCAAGATGGTCACCCTCTCGGTGGTGATCCCCTCCTTACAACAGTGGGACTGGCTAGCCTCCCTGGATCTCAGGGACACCTACTTTCGCATTCCAGTCAGGCCCTGTCACAGAAAGTATCTCAGATTCAGACTACTCTCTGGTCACTACCAGTTTGCAGCTCTGCCATTTGACCTTTCTTCAGCCCACAGGGTTTTCACAAATTACCTGGCAGTGGTAGCAGCCTATCTCAGAAGACAGAAGGTTTCTGTCTTTCCCTATCTGAACAACTGGCTGATAGTGGAAAAGTCTTCCCAAAAGGTCAAAGACTCTCTGTCTCATGCAACGCACCCTACTGTCCATAGACTTCCTGATCAACACAGAAAAGTCTTACTTCGGGTCAGTTCAACTCCTGGAGTTCACTGAAGCGGAGCTGGACACCCAACAAGGGAAAGCTTTGCTCCCACTGGACAGGATGCAGAACCTTCATACCCTGGCACACTAATTTGTCCTGGGTCAACCAAATCAGTCATGCACTTCCTCAGGCTCCTAGAGCTCATGGCCTCCACTACAACTGTGGTGCTAGGTTTCAGGTGAGACATTCAGTACCATCTGAGGGCTCATTGGTCTCAAAAAAGAAACTCTGTCAAAACTCATCCCATTCACAAGGACCCTTCTGTAAGCCCTGGACTGGTGGAACGAGAGGAATAACCTCAGGGAAGGAGTCCCTTTCCAGCAAAAGGAACCCTCCAGAGTGCTCACAACAGATGCATCACTCCTGGGGTGGGGTGCGCGGCTGGCAGACCAGTCTAAGTGGGGTGTGGTGTCCCAGAGAATCCAGGTGTCACATAAATCTCCTCGAGCTCAGGGCTGTCTTCCTGGCCATCAAGGCCTTTGCTCCCCAGTTAAAGGTCAGTCTGTCCAGATCAGAACAGACAACATCATTGCTATGTTTTACATCAACAAGCAGGGGGGCACAAGATCCCCAAAGCTCTGCACAGAGGCCATGAAAATCTCATCTCTGGCCTACTCTCTGGACATGCAGCTCTCTGCCATTCACTTGCCAGACAAGAACAATGTGCTGGCAATCACGAGTGGAACCTGAACAGACACATACTGGCTACAGTTTTCAGGAGGTGAAGTACTCCAGAGATAGATCTCTTCGCCTCTAAACACAATCATCAGATTTCCCTGTACTGTTGCAGGCCTCCGGCTCTGGGCTCAGTGCCGGTGGATACCCTGTCTCTGGATTGGACAGGGAGGTTCCTATATGCCTTCCCTCAATTTCCGCTGATTCTCAGGGTGCTTCTCAAACACAGAAGCCACCAGCAGCAATGATTCTGGTGGCTTTGTACTGGGCAAGGCAGCCATGGTATTCCCTGCTCCTCACCCTCTGTCAGTTGGCCAACTCGCCTGCCCTGGACCCACAGTCTCCTGACCCTGCCACAGACCAGGATAACATATCCCAGCATACAGTCTCTTCGCCTCAAAGCTTGGCACTTGAGGAGCTAGAGTTTCCAGACTCTCAGTATTCACAGGCAGTCCTTAGGATCCTTCGTCTGGCCAAGAAACTAAATATCAGAAAGACCTATGCTTCCAAATGGAAGATTCTCTTTCTGATGCAAAGACAGATTGAACCTCTGCAAGCTAGTCTGTCCTCTATACCGGACTATTTGGTACACTTACAAGTGTCAGGCGTTAGAGCCTCATCCCTAAAAGTTCACCTGGCAGCAGTTGCGGCCTGCATTTCAGCTGGCAAGGAGAAATCTGTAATTTC
This sequence comes from Neoceratodus forsteri, assembly GCA_016271365.2. Taxonomy (NCBI): domain Eukaryota; kingdom Metazoa; phylum Chordata; order Ceratodontiformes; family Ceratodontidae; genus Neoceratodus; species Neoceratodus forsteri. The sequence continues at coordinate 391,938,823 of CM057452.1, forward strand.
TCATTCCATTTTCAGTAAATTCTTTAAAGGCCTGCTCCACCTGCAACCTCACCTTAGGGAACCTGTCCCTCCTGGGACTTGAACATGTGTAGTGCAAAAGCTGATGGAGCCCATTTCAGCCTCCATGACTACCGCAGATGTAAAGTATGTTACCTGGAAAACTGTTTTCGTAGTGGCAGTCACTTCAGCCAGAAGGATTTATCAATCTATAAAACTCCTGGTCTTTTTCACAGACAAATCCACTCCTTGTGAGCGCAGGCTCCACTGCCTGGATGTAAAGCGGGCACTGACCTACTACCTGGAGCACACCAAGCAGCTCAGATCCTCGTACACTCAACTTTTCTTCACCTATGGTGAGGTGGGCAAAGGAAAGCCAGCCTCTAAGAGGACTGTCTCTCATTGGATAGTCTCTTGAATCCAGTTTTGTTACAGCAAGGCTGGCAGACAGCCACCTCAGGGCCCATTCCACTAGAAGCATGGCAGCCTCCATGGCAGCAGCAAGGGACATACCCTTGCTTGACATCTGCAAAGCAGCCCTACCTGGAAGACTGTATACACTTTTACAAAGCATTACTGCTTGGATGTACAGTCCAGATCGGATGCCAGATTTGGCACTACAGACCTGCAGAACCTGTTTCCAGAGTAGGTTCTGTTCTTCCCTTCCAGCTGCACTGCCTTGTAGTCTGCATTGGTCAAGCATACTGAGGGATTCCTGGGGTGAGAAGAAAAAAAATTACTTACCATAGTAATATTGCTTCTTCCGGGGAATCGCTCAGTATGCTTCACCTCCCACCCATCCTACTCTCACATAATCTTGCTGAGATTAGTTCTGCAGCCCATGCCACAGGCCAAATTTCTTACTGGAGAACTTTAACAGGTGTAATGTTCCACGGTGAAGCATGGTGTATATAGTTCGCCTATAGGCGATTTCTTTTTTTCCTTATTTCTGTTCATATTTTTTCTATAGTACTAGGTTAGATTTAGGGTTTGGGGCCTTTTTGGCCCTCAGGCTATGAAATGAATCTGTCTGGCTTACAGCAGCACTTACAGGCAGCACTGTCTTACTACATCCTGACTGGCTAATTCCTTGGCATCATTAGCATAAACTCCACCTCTGGGGTAGCTGAACCCAGCTGGCATAACTGCATTAGTCAAGCATACTGAGGGATCCTGTGGAAGAAACAATATCACTATGGTAATTTTTTTCTAATGAGAGGTCTAGCTCCACCATCTCAACAGGGAGTGAGGACTCCACTGTGTACACTCAGAGGTCCCCTCCTGAAGACCCTTACTTCATCTCCATGATGCAGCAACTCCAGTCTGCCATGGGGTTTGAATCTGAGGAGAAAGACATCACCAAAAGGAATTTGATGGAGTTCTTAGAACTGCCTGACTCCCCACCTATTATTATTCATCCTCTATTACCTGCCCTGGATGATGCCACCCTGGCTGCCTGGCACAGACCAAATATGATTACTGTTATTCCTAGGAATGCAGATAAAATATACCTACTCTCCTCAGGAAATCCCTTTTTTGCAGGCCAACCTGAGGCTGACTCATTTGTGATAAATGCAGTCCGTGATAGGGCTAAGTTGTCTAAACATCAGTTCTCTCCCTCATGACAAGGAGTCCAGGAGACTAGATGTTCTGGAAACAAGGACCTTTGCTTTTGCTATGTTGGACCTGAGGATTGCAAATTATGAGACCCATATGGTAAAATACCAGAATACCCTCTGGAGGAAGAACAAGGCAGCAGCCCAAGCCCTACCATAGAGTATTCCTAAACAGGAGCTGCTAAAGGCCTTCCAGGCAGGGGCAGATGTAGGTAAACATGTTTCACTCTACCTACAACATTTTCGCACAGCAGCTTCTGGTGTCTGCTTGAGAAGACATTCTTGGTTGAGGATGGCTGGATTTGCCAGTGATGTGCAGCAATCCATCCTAAATACCCCATTTATAAGATACAGTCTGTTCGGAGCAGACGTTCAGGATATCCTCTCAAACCTACAGGCTTTGGGCAGTACTGTGAAATCAGTACATTCCCTCTACCATACACAACCAAGAAGTAGGTAGAGGGTGCCCTTTTGTTCGTCCAGCAGCAGACACTGTTCAGGAGCCAGACAACAAAGTAAAAGCAGAGGAGGATAAGCTTTGCCTGCCCCAGGACCTACCCCAGGTGCCCACTCAAAAGCCTTTAGATGTGGGAATGTGTCAGCAGCCACAGGCTCTGCATCTGCTTGACTCATTCCTAGACCCCCACCCACCAGTACTTTCGCAGGTGGTAATAGGGGGTCGCCTTTCCCTCTGCCTGGACCAGTGGAGGAAGGTGACATCAGATGCTCGGGTTCTGCAGATAATAGAACAGGGCCATGCTCTAGAGCTTCTGGAGTTCCCGCTAGACCATCCCCAACCCCTTTGGCACTGCAGACCTGCAGAACTGGTTTCCAGAGTAGGTTCTGTTCTTCCCTTCCAGCTGCACTGCTTTTTAGTCTGCATTGGTCAAGCATATTGAGGGATTCCTGGGTTGAGAAGAAAAAAATTACTTATCATAGTAATATTGCTTCTTCCGGGGGATCGCTCAGTATGCTTCACCTCCCACCCATCCTCCCCTCATATAACCTGGATAATGACATCCAGCTCACCCTCCCGTCTTGTCTTCCCAACGATCCCCAGGATCTTCCTTCCATCCCTCCGTGCTGTGGCACCTGGTAGGCACCTCACCTCCTGGTCCTCCCCCTTCCCCTCCTGTGTTCCTAGCTGGATCCCTCTTATGAAAGGTGACCCCCTATTACCACCTGCGAAAGAACTGGTGGGTGGGGGTCTAGGAATGAGTCAAGAAGATGCAGAGCCTGTGGCTGCAGCCACATTCCCACGTCTAAAGGCTTTTGAGTGGGCACCTGGGGTGGGTCCTGGGGCCGAACACATAACGATGCTGCTAGAGGAAGTACATACCCTGATGCAGAAAAGGACCATAGAACCAGTCCTTGGGAACAAAGGAACAGGGGGTTCTTTTCTCACTTCTTCTAGTCTCAAAAGGTACATGGGCTCTGAGGCCCATTCTGGACTTGAGATCTGAACCTGTTTATTCAGTACAAGAAGTTCAGAATGGTCACTCTGCAAGTAGGGGACTGGATCTGTTCCCTATACATGCAGGATGCTTACCTGCATATTAGGATCTGCCCTCCTTACAGGAAGTACCTCGAGTTCCCTTTCCAGGGGAGTATTATCAATTCAGGATATTGCACTTCGACTTATGATTTGAACCATGGGTCTTTACCAAATGCGCAGCAGTAGTGGCAGCAGCCCTCAGGAGAGAAGGACTATATATCTTCCCCTATCTGGATGACTGGCTGCTCAAGATTCATTCCAAAGAGCAGCTTTACCAGATCCTAGCCCGCACCAGGCAGCTGTTTAATGCCATAGGGATCACAATCAGTGTGCCAGAATCGGTCCTGACCTCCTGTCAGCATCTGCAGTACATAGGGGCAGTCTTGTACACAGACCAAGGCTTAGCCTTCCTGCCCCAGGACAGGGCCGAAAGTCTGATTGCACAGGTCCAGATGGTATACAATAACAGGTGTGTCACAGCTAGAACATTTCTGAGACTGCTGGGCCTGATGGCAGCAGCCATTGTTATGGTACCACTGGCCAGACTGCATATGAGGATTCCCCACTGGGCATTAAGAGTCCAGTGGGACCAGCGTGCAGATGACCTAGAGTGGGAGATTTTAGTAACCTCTACTGTCCAAAAGGTCCTTCAGTGGTGGATGGAACCAAACCATTTGCTGAAGGGGTCCCTTTCCTGATCCCTCCCTTCATAAGATCCTCACCACAGATCCCCGGGGATGGGCTGGGGCACATCTGGGGCCTCATCAAACACAGGCAAGCTGGATGAAAGTGGAGAGCACCCTCCACATAAATACCCTAAAAATCAGGGCTGTTCTGTCTGCTCTGCAAGTCTTCCAGACCCATCTGTGCCCTTGGACATCTGCTGGTGAAGATAGGCATCAGTGTGGTGCACTATATAAACAAGCAGGGGGGAACGCACTCCTACCCCCTACACAGGGAAGTGATGAGGGTTTGGTACTGGGCTTTAGAACATGGTCTAGAACTGTCAGCAGTTCATGTTCCAGGCGTCCAAAATGTCTTGGCAGACAGGCTAAGCAGATCACAGTCCAGGATGCATAAGTGGGAACTGCTGACCTCGGTAGCACATGTTCAACAGGTGGAGTCATCCAGAGTTGGACCTTCTTGCATCCCTACACAATGCAAAACTGCCGCTTTTCTGCTCTCTTGTTCCAGGGCCTGGAGTTTTCTGGCAAGACATGTTGTCCCTCTCTTGGAAGGGGAAGTTTCTTTACTTCTTTCTTCCCTTCCCTCTAATCCAGAGGGTGTTAATCAAGCTCCAAAGGAAGGAGCAATTACAATACCCATTGCTCCTCTTTAGCCTCATCAGATCTGGTTTCCCTTATAGCAGCAGGAGGCAGTGGAACCACCAATGCCTCGGCCCCTGTGCAGGGGCTTGCTATCACAGGAGCAGGCAACCCAGATTCATCCAGACCTCAAGTCACTCCATCTCCAAACATGGCTCCTAAAGACATAGCCATTGCTAGATTTGGGGTGTCTCAAAAGGTGGCTGTTGTTCCGGTGGCTGGCTGCCAGAAAACCTTCCACCAGAGCCACTTATTCCAAGAAGTGGAAGCTGTTTGCTTTGTGGGCCACTTCTCATTGCAGGATCATTTTACATGCCAATAAATCAAGTTCTGGAGTATTTGCTGTCTTTGTCAGACACAGGATTGCAGTACTCTTCTATCAAAGTGCACTTGGCTGCCAGTTCAGCTTTCCATGTGCCTGTTGATGGTCATACGGTTGCTCAGCTGGAGGTGACCCGTACATTCCTGAGAGGCATTCTGCACTTGAAGCTTCCTACCTGCAATCCAGTCCCAACTTGGGACCTGAATTTTGTGTTAGAGAAGCTTACTTTGGCTCCTTTTGATCTGGACACAACTTTGTGACCTACGTTTCCTTTCTTGTAAAGCATTATTTTTAGTTGCTGTTACTTCTGCTCGAAGGATTTCAGAGCTTCAGGCTCTAATATGTGAGCCTTCTTAGTCTTTGCATACCAGTCCTAAGTTTCTTCCTAAGGTGGTGTCTGAGTTTATTTTAAATCAAACTATCCACCTGTCAATTTATTTTCCTGAGTATGCCAATTCAGAGGAAGCATTGCTTCATACTTTAGATGTACATAGAATACTCGGGTACTATATACACTGCACAAAGGACTGCAGGAAGTCATCATAGCTCTTTGTTTCCTTCGCTCCTGGGAAAGAGGGCACATCTATTTTCTAAGTAGTGCCTATCTAGATGGTTGGCCAACTGTATTACTGTTTTGTTATAGCAAGTACAGTAAGGAACTTCCTGGTGTTGTTTGTGGTCATTCCAACAGAGACATGGCTACTTCTGTTGCCTGTTTCAAGAATGTGTAAGCTGCAGAGACTTGTGCAGCTGCCACCTGGAGTACTGTCCACACCTTCACTAAACACTGCAGTCTTGACATTGTCTCTGGAAAAAGGACAGATTTTGGCCTAGCTTTACTTTAGTGCCTCCTTTCATTGGTCTGTAGACTCCAGTCACCCAGATTGTTTTATTGCCAGTACTGCTTGGTATTCATTCCAGTTGGTGTGACCTAACAAAAGAGATATCCTTGAAGAAGATAGAACAGTTATGTACTTGCCATAACAGTAGATCTTCGTGAGAATCTCTTTTATCATGCCATGCCATCCCACCCTCCGTCTCTCTTGGATTCAGAGCTCAGTAATTACTGTCTCTTTCTCTGGGGTCGACGTTGTAATTTCTTTGCTGTCTTTACTTAGAATTGTTTTTGGGCTGTTGAAAATTTAAAACATAGTGGTGGTGTATTTTTTTGCTGTCTTTAATTGCTGCAAATTTAGTCTTGACGTGTCTGACTTGCCCTGTAGTCTGGGTGAGGGGTGCTAACTGTCTGGCCTCTGACCTCAGCTACATGATAACTGGAGGTGGGGCTTAGTCAGAGTTGAGGTGGTAGGTGATTTTTGTTTTCTCAGAAGAAGCCAGAAGGGGAAGGAAACATATTCATATCAGTGCTTACAGTAACTGGTAATTGCTATTTTTGTTATTAAACTTAGATTGTGGGCTTTTAGTGACACTGTAATTTCTTTGCTGTCGTTACTTAGAATTGTTTTTGGGCTGTTGAAAATTTAAAACATAGTGGTGGTGTATTTTTTTGCTGTCTTTAATTGCTGCAAATTTTCGCACCCCTTCCCCCAACTCTTAATTATATGCCCTGTTAAATCTGATTGACAGGAGCTAAACACAGGGGATAGTAGGAGGTGTGGAGTAGGTGAGGCTTAAGGGGAAGAAGCCCACCCTCAGCACGACAAGTGTTTTGACTCATTTATTTATTTTAAAAGAAAAGTATCTGAGGATCAGTGGCAGGATTTTTAGGACAGTAAATTAATAAAAAAGGAACTAGGAGAGCTTCAGTAACAGACAAGTAGTGGAATAGCAGTATAATTGCAGTATAATGTGGGGAGTGGTGCAATGCAGTAGCTGCGGGGCAGCCATATTCAGGCAGACCTTCTAGACACTGAGGTGCTGCCCTATCTGCATGCATCTCTTTGGAGTGCGGGATGAGGTAGCCAGACTCATAGCGGAAGTAAACTGGGTGAGGAGTACCATCGCCCCTATCCAGAGACCACCCAGTCCAATGCCACTGCCTCAAAGGATGCCGAGAACAAGGAGCACTTGGTGACAGTGGGCTCGGGCTGGGTTAAGATGGTCAGGCAGAGGCACATCCCAGATCCTTTTCCACTCAAGAACTCGTATGCCGCACTGGCAAATGGGGGCAACCAAATAGAGGTACCCAGAGAAGTGGAAGGAAAGGATGTGGAAGTTAGCCAAGGAGGTGACCTCAGCGGGGAGAGCAGTGGACCCCAGAGGAGGAGGAGGAGGAAGCAAATCCTGGTGGGGGACTCCCATCATAAGAGGGATCCAGCTAGGAACACGGGAGGGGGAGGACCGGGAAGTGAGGTGCCTACCAGGTGCCATGGCATGGAGAGATGGAAGGAAGATCCCGGGAATCGCTGGGAAGGCAAGACGGGAGGGTGAGCCGGATGTCATTATCCACCTAGGTACTAATGACCTGGCAAATGGGGAGCAAAAGGAAGTTCAGGAAGAGTCTATGAAATTGGAGAGGTGTCTCAAGCAAGTAGCTACTTCTGTCACCTTCTCAGAAGTACTACCTGAGAGAGGCATGGGAGGGCATAGGGGTGCATGCACCAGGAACTTTAACTCATGGTTGAAGAACTGGTGCTGTGAGGAAGGGTTTGGATTCATTGGTGACTGGGGACCCGCCTCGAGGGATGGAGGTTTGTTCAAGCCTGACGGCCTGCATCCATCCTGGAGGGGAATCCAAGCACTCAATGATAAGTTTAAATGGTACATTGACAACCATTTAAACTAGCCAAGGGGGTGGCAGGCCAGCAAGGAGGGTACCTACTTGCTCACCCCCCCACAGCTAGCAGTGGAACCAGTGAACCGGAGGAGTGGATATCTCAACAAAGCAGTGTGCAAAAGATGGAGATTAGCGCTCAAGAGGTGGATAGGCAGAAAAGGGGCAAAAATCAGCAGAAGGGCAGACACCAAGGAGAACCAGGGATAAAGGACAACCAGGGAAGGGGCTGGAGTAGAACAGCTAAACAGTATAGGGAGTTCAAATCATGGAAAGCCATGTGTGCCAATGCCAGGAGCCTTAGCAACAAGATGGAAGATCTGGAGGCTGTCATGGTGCAGTCAGACCTGGACACTGTGGCCATCACAGAAACCTGGCGTAATGATAACCACGACTGGAAGATGGCCATTCCTGGCTACAACATATTCAGAAGAGACTGGGCAGGTAGGAAGGGAGGAGGAGGAGTGGCACTGTATGTGAAAATGACATAAGGGCCACAGAGATCCAGGGGGAACAAAATGGGGGAGAGATACTGTGGTTAAGCTGGAAAGGAAAATGGGGCCAGCTATCTCGCGACAGGTGTGGTCTATAGACCACCAGCCCAGGAGGAAGAAACAGATGGAGTTGATGCTAGCCATCCAAAGGATGGCAGACAAGGGTGAGATAGTACTGGTTGGAGACTTCAATATTCCAGACGTGGACTGGAGCATCCCAGCAGCAGCATCAACTAGAAGCAGATTTATCCTGGACTCCTTCAGGGTGCCTTCCTCAACAACTGGTCATGGAACCAACTCGCATAAGGCAATACTGGACCTTGTGCTCACAAACAGGGACAGTGTGATGGGGGTAACAGTGGGGGAGCACCTGGGGAACAGTGACCACCAGTCATTGTGGTTTGAAATCACAGAAGGAGCAGCACCAAACCATACAAAAACACGTATCCTGGATTTTAGGGGGGCAGACTTTGGGAAAATGGGGAGATACTTGAAAGAGGCATTAAGGGGAATGGGGCAGGAATCGGGGGTTGAGGAACAGTGGGCAGTATTTAAAATGGGGATTACAATACGCCAGAGGAGACTAGGGAGCTACTGATTAAACTGCGTCATGAATATGAAGGGATTCTAGGAGAGAGGGCAGAATATGCGATTCAGAAAACCAAGGCCCTGTATCTGAGCCAGGGAGAGAAATCAGGTAGGTTCTTAGCTATGAGGTTAAGGGCGGTGGAGGCATCCAGAATAGTCCAGAGTATCACATCTAGTGTTGATGGGACGGTTAAGACATCGCCCACGGAAATTGTTAGGGAGTTTGAAGATTACTATAAGGCTTTATACAGCCCAATGACCCCTTGGCCTAGTAAGCAAGAAGTGGAGGACTTCTTATCTACTGGTAATCTCCCAGGTATCAGAAGGTCAGAGGAGAGAGCTTATTTCCCATCTCTGAAGTGGAGATTTTGGAGGCAATTCAAACGCTTCCAATGACAAGGCTCTGCCCGGATGGGTTCACACCTAATTTTTATAAATGTTTTTGCACCTTGTTATGTCCCGGTTTAAAAAGATTATTTCAGAGTATTTTGACCCTGGACACAGTAGATGGTTATTTATTTGAGGCCTTGATAGTGCTTATTCCGAAAGAAGGGAAAGAGTTAGATAAAGTTTCAAGTTATAGACCTATTTCCCTGATTAACTACGACATTAAGATTTTGGCGAAGATCCTAGCTTCTAGGTTGTCCAAGGTCATGCCCAGGTTAGTTCATCATGATCAGGTTGGGTTTATGAAGGGCAGGTTGGCGTCGGACCACCTGCGTAAATTGTCTCATGTCTTCTCCGTCTCCAAGGACTGTGAATCCCCATGTGTTTTGATGTCGGTGGACGCGGAGAAGGCATTTGACAGAGTGGATTGGAAGTTTTTATCTATTACTATGGAGAAATTTGGTTTTCCGGCCCAGTTTATTAAATATGTGTTTGCTTTATATAGGGACCCCAAAGCTAAAATATATTGTAATGGAGTATTTTCTGCAAGTTTTCTTCTTAATTCTGGCACCAGGCAGGGTTGTCCCCTGTCGCCTCTTTTATTCAATTTATATTTGGAGCCTCTCCTCACCAAAGTGAGATTAGACTCTAGGGTTATGGGTATTAGAGTTGGGTCACAAGAGCTCAAAGTTTCAGCATATGCAGATGACATCTTGTTGCATGTTGCTCAGCCAAGTGGCTCAATTAGAGCAGTGCTGGAAATCATTGGAGAATATAGTAGACTGTCCAATTACAGGATTAATGTGGAGAAAACCAAATTTTCAGTTGAATATGAGAATGCATAGATCGGAGGTGTTGGAAATGGGCATGCAATGGACTCCGCATATGTTGAAGTACTTGGGTATTTATTTGGCCAGAACTGATCAGAAATTAGTCAATCTTAATCTGAACGCCATTAGGAATATTATTAAGCAGGATTTGCAAAGGTGGAATGGATTGCCGCTATCTCTCTGGGGTCGGATTAGCATAGTTAAAATGAATATTCTGCCTAGGATTTTTTATCCACTCAATATGCTGAATGTTTTGTTACCCCTAAAATGGTTTAGAGAGTTGCATTTATTAATCTCAGACTTTATCTGGAGAGGGAAAAAGCCCCGTAGGGCTTATAGTAAGTTGGCGGCCCCCAGGGAGAGAGCGGGTCTGAGACTTCCACACTTCGGATTATATTATTGGGCAAGTAATCTGTGCAAATATTTGAGATGGTTGGTAGATGTTAAGCAGGTCTTTAAATTATATCAAGTTACTCATTTATTAACGTAGGTGGTGATCAATCTTTGGGAAGGGCGTGTAGACGGGAGGTGGTTTGAGTCATTAGCGCTAGTTGTGTGGGAGCCACATGCGGTCTCTAGAGTATATAAGAAACTTCTCGATCAAGTTCTTGTGGACATTGATCACAAGCCTAGATATTGGACTAATTGTTTGGGGAGCAAGAGCGGGACTGGGAGGTTGTCTGGAGGCATATGTATAGGTATGTTAGACAGGATAGGCTGAGGGTGATGCAGTTTCATTTTTGAATAATCTATTCTGGACCCCTTCCAAGTTACTCAAGGTGGGTAGTAGACGGACCAAAATTGTTTCGTGCCGTCAGGCAGTTGGAACTTGTATCACATTTTTGGGAGTGCCCACCGATAAAGCAGTTGTGGATGCAGATTAAGCAGAGGGCAGACCCACTGTTGGGTATCGACCAGTATTTTACTCCTGATATATGTTTGATAGGGGATTATTCTGGTATTATGTTTAGGGAGCGAGATTTTACATGGCCCTGATTTCAGGTTCGCTTAAAGGTAGTTTTAGATATTGGATGACTGACTCCCCAATTACGTATGTGGAATGGCTGCAGGAGATGTTGTTTAACTTAAACATGGAAAATTAGGAGCGGAAGGGATAATCGGCTTCATATATATGAAAAGATTTGAGTCGTTTTCAGGCGCTATACCTTCCCAGGTAGCCAGATTGAGTAAAGTAGGATTAGGGATGATGGTGGGTGAGCAGATCTTCCTTGATGGCATGTTGTATTGAGGGGGGCGGGTTAGGTTGGGGGAGGCGGTTTTGGTTATTGTTGAGGGATGGGGAGAAAATTGGTGACTTGATTTAATTTTTGTCAATTGTTATGAAAGAACAAAATGTTTTGTTTCTTCTTATGTGCTGTGTATTTGACATGAGAGTTTGTCACAATAAAATTTTGAATTTCAAAAAAAAAAAAATGGGGATTACAAGAGCAACAGAATTATACATTACGCAGGTTAGCAAGAGAAAAAGGAAGAAGAGGCCATTATGGTTTTCCAAAGAGGTAGCAAAGAAAGTGAAAGCCAAAAAAGATTGCATTCAGGCAATACAAAAAGACACAGGCAGAAGGGGATAGGGAGAAGTACCAGGAGAAGTAAAGGGAGGCCGGGAGGTCAGTAAGGGAAGCCAAAGCTCAGACAGAAGAGCACATTGGGTAGAGGGGACAAAACCTTTTACAGGTACATAAGTGAAAAAAGAAAGGCAAAGGGAGGGATAGTTAGACTGAAGGGGGAGGATGGGGGCCACGTGGAGGATGACAACAGTAAAGCTGACATACTGAACAGGTATTTCAAACAACATGAAGTCTTGCTGTATTCTGACTATTGCAGTGATCACCAACCTTTGAACTGCCCCGGAGAACAAAGAGTTAACTTTCCATGCAGGGCATGGAACGCTGAGCTCGAGCTCGGTTGAAGCCTCTGTCTGCTGCTGTTTAAACTCCAACCGTCAGATTCTTTACTCCGCCTCACTGAACAGTCGCTCCGGAGATTTCTCCTTCGCTCGGTTCAAAAAAAGTCGGTTAAAGTGTCGTTTTTTCGCTCGGTTTCTACCGAATTTCTGCTGCTGAACCTGTCGGTTTAAGTCTCTGTCTGTGGTATCGTGAGTACTAGATAGGTTTTGTATTAGTTTCTGTGTGGAAATTGTAAACATTGGATCGGTTCGGTTTGAACCGATCAGGTTTGTGTTAAAAAAAAATAAATAAACTTCTGTCTTTATTAAAGTGTGGTAACCGGTCCGTATCAGTTCTAAAAAAAAAAAAAGGATTTGATTACGTTTTTTTCCAAGTCCCGTAACACGGTCAGGAACCGATAGGGGTGTCTTGCCTGGCGGATTGCCGAAAAAAGGGTAAGTTGTGGTTAGGATTGGCCATGTCTGAGAAACCCAAGGAAAAAACCGGGCCCACTGGATTTCAACACTGTAGTGTGTGGGGAAGCCTTTGCTAAGGCTAATCCCCACACCACCTGTGTTTTATTGTCTGGGGTTTGACCACCTCAATTCAGACTGCCAAATTTGTAAAAGTTTTCCCAAAGCTATCCTGGATAAGAGAGTAGGTAGACTGAGGGAAAGGGAGGCCGAGAAGTCCGCTGACCCGGATGGCCAGCCTGGTTCGGTTCTGACCGAACCAGAAGGAGTGCCCTCTGACCAGGGCGAAACTTCTTCGGGCAAAAGGAGAACCGATTCTGAGGAGTTGGTTCCGGTTAAAAGAAAGAAAAGGGAAAAATCATCCAGTTCGGATTCACAAGTTCTTTCACCGACCGCTGATGAAATAGCCAAAGCGATAAGGATAGTTCAATCGCTAACTTCGGTTCTAGCCGAACTGGCACCATCTGTCAGGGGCTCGGTTCAGTCGGTTCCCCCAGTTCCGGATTATACTTTAGAAGAATTTTATGAACCGGAGGAGGGGGAGGGAGAGTATGAGGATAATGATGATGATGGTGATTATGAAAGTCTGGGTGTGCCTATTGACCCAGACATCTCCCCAGACAGACCTTCAGGTGTTTCTCCTCCTAAGCTTTGAGTCCCCTTCCCACTTTATGTTTTATAAGAAAGTGGCTGAAACCCTCCAGCTTCCAATGGAAGATGAAGAAGAGGATCAGGAGGAGCCTGATTTTGTTGAGATGATGGACATCCCAGAGTCCAGGAGATTGTCTGTTCCGCTCCATAAATCTTTTGGGAAACAGACATTTAAAATTCTAAAAACTTCTAATTCCACACCTCCTGTGGACAGAAGAATGGACAAGAGGTATACCCTTTCAGGCTCGGACACGGAGTTCCTTTCCCAGCAATGCAGCCATGTTGGGCATAGTGTAGGCTGCTGCCTGTGATAAGGCAAATATTCCCTTGGCTTCACACCCCCCCGATAAGGACTCCAGGAGGATTGATGCCATGGCAAAGAAACAGTACATGGCAGCATCTTTGGGACTGAGGCAGGCTAGCTATATGGCCTACACAGCTAGATACCAGAAGTCCAGGTGGGACACTGTGCTGAGTCTAGCTAAACAGATCCCTGACCAGCTTGCCAAGGAGCTGGAGCAGGTGGCTGCAGATGGGATTGAGGCATCCAAGGTGCAATTTCATGCTGCTATGAACTCCAGTGATGTTTCATCTAGAGTCATGGCTACATCTGTGGCCCTTCGGAGGATGGCTTGGCTCAGATGTACTAGCCTCTCACAGGATACCCAGGCTAAGGCCATGGATTTCCCTGTTATTGGTAATTCTCTGTTTGGGGAGCAGACAGAGAACTACATGAAGAAGATGGGCGAGTACAGGACCACCTACAGGAGTGCTCAGGCCAAAGAAAGGCAAGCCACTCCTCAGAGGCAGATTCCAGGGCAGGCCCTTTCAAAGGCCCTTTACTAAGCCCAGGCCTCCTCTTCTGCTTATGCTCAGAGGGGTTCCTTAGAGGGAGAGGCAGACTGGGTATGAGCAGGCCTGCTTCCACCCCTCAGCCTAAAGCCCCTGCCAAGCAGACACCCTGATGGGTCTGCCCAGGCCGATTCTCCAATACCTGTAGGGGGCAGGCTGGCTTACTTTGTCCAGGTCTGGAAGTCTTTAACATCAGACAAGTGGGTCCTAGAAGTAGTAAGCCAGGGACTGGTTCTCAGCTTCAAAAAATTTCCCAAGATGAGAACCAGATCCTTTCCACCTGCAAATCCATCAGAGACCCTTGCCCTAGAGGCAGAGGTTTCTCCTCTTGGCTCTCAGAGCCATAGAAAGGGTTCCTACCCTTCACAGGGGCAAAGGATTGTACTCCAGGTACTTCCTAACCCCCAAAAAGACAGGAGAATGGCGGCCCATCCTGGATCTGAGATATCTAAACAAGCACCTTTTAAAGCCAAAATTCAAAATGGTGACTCTGGGAATAATTCTGCCCACTCTAAGGCCAGGGGACTGGCTAGCCTCCCTGGACCTCAAAGATGCCTATTTTCACATTCCCATCAGGTGCTCCCACAGAAAGTACCTCAGGTCTGAGCCCTCAGGCCACTATCAATTCAGAGCAATGCCCTTTGCTCTAACAACAACTTCAAGGGTGTTCACAAAGTGCCTGGCAGTAATGGTTGCTTTCCTAAGGAGAAAAAAGATCTCCATCTTTCCATACTTGGACAACTGGCTCATAGTGGGTCATTCTCCAGACCAAGTCAAGTCACATCTTCAGATAACTCAGCAACTGCTCACTTCCTTAGGATTCCTCCTAAACCTTCCAAAGTCAGTTCTCGAGCCAGTACATCTCCTCACCTTTTATAGGGGCAGAGCTGGATACAATAAGAGCAAAAGCCTTCCTTCCTCTGGACAGGGCAAGGACCCTTGTAGAACTGGCCTCTTCTTTCACCCTTCAGGTGTCTCGACCAGCAAGGCACTTCTTGCAGCTCCTGTGCCACATGGCAGCCTCTACAGCAGTGGTCCAGGGGGCAAGATTCCAGATGAGGGACATTCAGTTCCACTTGAGAGCCTTCTGGTCCCAAAGAAAGGATTCCCTTACCAAACTAGTCCCAGTGACTTGAACCCTGATCCAGGCTTTGCAATGGTGGCAGGATCAGGACAATTTAAGACAGGGAGTTCCTTTTGTCACTCAGTCTCATTCACTAATCCTCACCACAGATGCCTCCCTCTTGGGCTGGGGAGCCCACTTGGGGGATCTTACCACCCAAGGGCTGTGGTCACTGCTTCACATCAATCTCTTGGAACTCAGAGCAGTGTTTCTGGCACTGCAAGCTTTTTCCAAATCTGTGCAGAACAAGATGGTCCAGATCAGAACAGACAATACCACCACAATGCGGTACATCAACAAGCAAGGAGGCACTCGGTCTACGGCCTTGTGCACAGAAGCAATGAAGTTGTGGTCTCTGGCCTATTCCCTGCAAATCTCTCTGATAGCAGTTCACCTCCCAGGGAAGGACAATGTCCTAGCAGATGCTCTCAGCAGGATATCTCAGGGCCACCACGAATGGTCCCTAGATCCCCTAATTTTGAAAGTGATTTTCTCCAGATGGGGCACTCCACAGATAGATCTTTTTGCAGCCCCAGACAGTCACCAACTTCCTCTCTTTTGTTGCAGACCCCCAGTCTTGGGCTCAGTCCCCCTGGATGTTCTGGTTCTGAATTGGGAAGGGAAGTTCCTGTATGCTTCCCCCTTCCCTCTCCTGTTCAAGGTGCTAGTCAAGATCAGGTCTCAACCATGCAAAGTGATTCTGATTGCTCCAGACTGGGCCAGACAGCCCTGGTATCCACTGCTGCTGTCCTTAGCAGTCCACCTTCCCCTGTCTCTTCCCAGGAATTACAACCTGTTGACATCCTCTCAGGAAAGGGTTTGGTATCCGAATCTCAAATCTCTCAATCTCAAGGCGTGGCTCTTGAAGAGTTAGTTTGCTGATCTGCACCTCTCTTAAGGTGTTCTGGATATTCTTAAGGCTTCTCGAAAGCCTTCCACCAGAAAGACTTACAACTCCAAATGGAAAAGGTTCACTATTTGGTGCTCTAATAAGCATATTTCTCCAGAATCTGCTGGGTTGCCTACAGTCCTGGACTATATGGCTCATCTTAATGGCTTCGGACTTAGACCAGCTACACTTAAAGTACATCTGGCAGCTGTTTCTGCCTTCTTGTCAGTAGGGAAGCCCTTTCCTCTATCAGCCCATCCTGTATTTTGTAAATTCTTCAAGGGATTGCTGCACATCAATCCTCCCTTTAGGGACCCTGCTCCTGCTTGGGACCTTAATGTTTGCATTGCTCAGCTTATGCAACCCCCCTTTGAGCCTTTGTCCTCTGCAGAGCTTAAGTACTTGACTTGGAAAACTGTGTTTTTGTAGCCATTACCTCTGCTAGGCGATTAGTGAATTGCAAGCCCTGTCAGTGGAGCCTGATTTCATCTCTTTCCATAGAGATAAAGTGGTCCTAAGAACTAAAAGGAAGTTTTTGCCTAAGGTGGTTTCAGATTTCCACCTTAATCGGTCTATGTCTCTCCCTGTTTTCTTCACTGACCATTCCTCCTGTGCAGAGAGGAGGTTGCACAGCCTGGACGTAAAAAGGGCCCTTAGCTACTACATAGAGCGCACCAAGGGTCACAGGTTTGAGTCCCTCCAGTTGTTCCTCACTTATGGAGAGGTCGGTAAGGGCAACCCTGCCACTAAAAGATCTATTGCCAGGTGGATTGTCTCTTGTATACAATTCTGCATGAAAATTGTAGAACCCCCACTCAGGCCTGAGGGCTTACTCTACTAGAGGTACAGTTGCTTCCCTGGCTGCTGCCAGGGATATTCCTATGTTAGAAATCTGTCAAGCAGCCACCTGGAAAACAGTCATACATTCACCAAGCATTACTTCTGGATATCCAGGCTAGGAGTGATGCCTGCGGCACAGCAGTACTTCAGAGCTTCTTTCCCAAAGTAGGTTCTGTCCCTCCTCCATGGAGGTACTGCTTGGTAGTCTGCAATAGTCAGAATACAGCAAGACTTCATGTTGTTTGAAGAAAAAATTACTCACCTTAGTAATGTTGTTTCTTCTAATGGAGTCTTGCTGTATTCTGATCCCCACCTCCCCTCTCAGAACCTGGTTTTTGGGATGTGGGTGGGCGAGGCTGATGTTGGCACCTAGAGGTGCCCTTTCTCCTCCCTCCTTTATTTTGAGTGTGTGTTGTGTTTTGTTTTTTGGGTTTCCTGACTTGAGTCTTTGCTTTGAAACCAAAAAAAAACTTTTTTTTTTTTCTTTTTAACAAATTTAGTTGCCAGTTGGCTAGTGTGAGTTTTACAGTTTCCATACAGAATGCCTAGTGAGTATAGCTCGTAAAGATCTGATGGTTGGAGTTTAAACAACAGCAGACAGAGGCTTCAACTGAGCTCTAGCTCAGCATTCCATGCACTGCATGGAAAGTTAACTCTTTGTTCTCCGGGGCAGTTCAAAGGTTGGTGATCACTGCAATAGTCAGAATACAGCAAGACTCCATTAGAAGAAACAACATTACTAAGGTGAGTAATTTTTTCTTCTGCTCAGTCTTTACTGAGGAAGAGGCGGGTAATGGGTCTGAAGGGAGTACAAGGGGTGAGAATGGTGCAGAAATGGACACAAGTCCCTTTACACGAGAAATGGTCCTGAAGGAACTGGAAGTAATAAGAGCTGATAAAGCAGTGGGGCCAGATGGGGTGCACCCCAAGGTCCTCAACGAACTCTGAGAGGTGGTGGCTGAACCTCTGGCTATCCTGTTTAGCCAATCACTGGAAACAGGGGAGGTACCCAAAGACTGGAGGACAGCAGACGTAGTCCCCTTATACAAAAGTGGGAACAAAGAGGAAGTGGGGAACTACAGACCAGTCAGCCTCACCTCGGTAGTGGGGAAGATCATGGAAGCACTACTGAAGGAGAAATTGGTGGAACATCTGGTTGTCAGTGGACTGCAGGATCCAAGGCAGCATGGTTTCACCAGGGGGAGGTCATGTCAGATTAACCTCGTTGAATTTTTTGACTGGGTGACTAGGGAGGTGGATCAAGGGAGGGCAGTGGACATGGCCTATCTGGACTTCAGCAAGGCCTTTGACACTGTGCCAAATAGAAGACTATTACACAAACTAGGGAATATGGGTGTGGGCAGGACAGTAGTGTGGTGGGTAGGTAACTGGCTGGGTGGCAGGACACAGAGGGTGGTGGTAAATGGCTGTCACTCCACAGAGGGAAGAGTGACCAGTGGGGTACCACAGGGATCATTGCTGGGACCAGTGACATTGCGCAGGACCTAGAAGGCAAAATTTCACTGTTCGCTGATGACACAAAGCTCTGTAACAGAGTAGACACACCAGAGGGTGTGGACAGAATGAGAAGGGACCTGCAGAAACTTGAAGAATGGTCAGGGGTTTGGCAGTTGAAAGTCAATGCAAAGAAGTGCAAGATAATGCATATGGGGCACAAAAACCCTGGCACAATATATCAGTTGGGGGTGAGGATATAGCATGCACCAAGCAGGAAAGGGATCTTGGGGTTATCATCTCTGATGACCTCAAGGTAGGGAAACAGTGTGACAAGGCAGCAGGTAAAGCAAATAGGATGCTGGGATGCATAGGCAGGGGCATCACCAGCAGGAAAAGGGAAGTCATGATTCCACTATACAAGACATTAGTGAGGCCCCACCTGGAGTACAGTGTACAGTTCTGGAGACCTTACCTACGTAAGGACATAGACAGGGTAGAGAAGGTTCAGAGGAGGGCAACAAAGAAGGTACATGGATTGCATCACAAATCCTATGAGGACAGGTTGAAGGAATTAAGTATGTACTCCCTGGAGGAGAGGAGGGAGAGAGGGTACATGATAGAGACATACAAGTATCTTACAGGGAGGAACAGGGTGCAAGAATACACTATTTTTAAGCGAAAAAGATGTTCCAGGACTAGAGGGCATGGGATGAAGTTGGAGGGAGGACGATTCAGAGGAAATGTGAGGAAGAATTTCTTCACAGAATGGGTGGTGGACAAGTGGAACACCCTGCCTGAGGAAGTGGTGGGGGCTGAAACAATCACGGGATTTAAGAATGCATGGGATAGACATAAAGGAATTCTGGAGGTCAGGGGTAGGGGGCAACATAGTTCTAGGAAAACATAAACTGAAGTTACAAACTCAAATGGGCAGTCTAGGTGGGCCATAGGCCCTTATCTACCGACACTGTCTATGTATCTATGGACTACCTGTTGTTTCCGGATATGGCCTTTGTCTCAGCATACTTCCTGAGTCCCTCAAAGATGGGAAGCTCCAGCTCTTGCTGGGTCTGCTTTCAGAACGGGATAAGAAGGCCTCAGCTGTGGCCAGGTCTGCTCAGCAGCTTGCAGCCCTTATCGGGAGTGGCATCTGCCGTGGCAGGTACCTCCTTGGTCTCAGCGCTGTCCCCAGTTGGGGCCAGTGTCTAAGGGTCATTCACTGGAGACTTCCAGGGCATGTGTTTTGCCCTCCAGACCCTGGGGGAGAGCCATGCCCACCTCAGTTCCAGTCCAGACACAAATGCCACCAGTGTCAGTCATGGTACAGGGAGAGATCAAGGGCCTCCCAATTCCTTGACCCACCTGACTGCTCAGTGGTGGTCGAGCACCCTTTGGTCAAGGGGCAGGTCAAGGGCTCTTCTGTACCCTTGTCAAGCCAGTCGTCGTCTACTCCAGTTGAGGAAGTCTTGGAGATTTTCCTTGAGATTGTCAACCAGCTGTCAGACAAGGTTGAGGAATTGAACTCACAGACCCCAGTCCGGTCTTCACTTAGGAGGATATGGATCGCTTGTTGTCCCCATCCAGTCCTCTGTGGGAGCAGTCTCCACCAGTGGTCAAGCCTTCTTTGCCTATGCTACTTAACATGGCAGGCATGTGGTATATCACAACCAACCGGAAGGCTCCTCTCACTGTCAATCGTCCAGCCAACGGTCAAAGTCACGGACGAGGTATCAGTCAAGGCATTCTCACTCTTGATCCCGCTCCACTAGAGGTGTCTCTGTCAATGCTTCTCTACCTTCTCATCCTCTGGCAAGGAGAGGCACCATTGCAGGGTGTGCCAGTGCTATGAAGAGCTCCTCTGGAAACAGTAGGCCATCACAGGGCAAGATAGGGTTCTAACCCCTGGATCCCTGGTCACCTGACAGCCACCAGTGATGTACCCATCGGACCATGCTACACAGGTGCTCCCGCAACTGCTTCTCCACCAGCTGAAGGTGGGCACTCCATTCAAGGCCAAGGAGGCCCGTTTGGCCACTGGCTTTCCAGGCTGATTGTCGGTGCAGATCACCGGGAGCATATCTGAGTGGTCTGTGGTGAAAAATGATTTAGTGCCATTTTCGAAGAGTCCTTCAACCACGAGTCCATAACCTTCTGTGAAACTCTCCTCCTTGACTTGGGATGGGTCAAGGAGTTCTCCATCTAGCAAGGTCTGATGTCTTTCAGGGCACTTCTGCGATGTATTTCAGAGTCCACGTCAGTCGCACTGGAGCCACGTCCCCTTTTACTGACATTCTGGACAGGAGCGAATCACCTGAGGTTGCCTTTCCCATGGCTGGGAAGATTTTTGGGACTGGCCCTGGAGTTTTGGCAGCATTTAGCATCCTGCTCAGCACACTGTATCCATACGGTCCATAAGTATGTAGTCCCAATAGGGTTTCTTTGAGGTTCTCCGACCACCCCTCAGCAGAGTGGCTGGTTATCAACTCACTTTTCCGTAAGTTAGGAAACTGGGGGGACATGGACAAGTCTCTGGACAAGGAGTCCCAAAAGCTTGACCATGCCGCAAAAAAGGTATATGTTGCATTGTCCTTGGGTCTCTTTCGGGCTAGCTATGCCATGATGATGGCCAATTTTGGTCACTCCCTGATGAGAGTATTTGACTTCATCCTTCCTCACCTTTTGGCTAAGCAACAGTTGTTGGTGATGGTCATCAGAGACCAGGGTCAATCGCTGGCTAAATACCAGCTCCAGACGGCCTTGGACATGGGTGATTCATGTGCCCATATCATGACAGTGGCTGTCTCCATGTGTCACAAGGCCTGGCTGCATCTGTCCACCCTCACGGCAGACACCCACCACAAGCTGGCCAATGTCCCTTTCTTGGGCAATGACCTGCTTGGCCCTGGTGTGGAAGGACATCTCACCCATGTGAAGAAGTCCACTGCCACCCTGGATTCTCTGGCATTATCCCAGAAGGACCTGAGAAAAAAGTCTAAGAAGCAAGCTTCCCAGTACTGGTCCTTTCAGCCATAGCCTACTCTTCATCAGCCCCAGCAGTGGCAGTACCAGGCCTGACACCCAAACCCAAATTCAGGGGGACCAAGGTCTTAAAAAAAGAGGATGGGGTGATGGTGCCCCATCTGGCTGCAGCCACCAGGGGCCCTGCAAAAGCTGCTCAGTGACAGGCTGGGTGGTGTCATACCTCCTCCTGACCTGTCCCTGTCTATACGCCTCATAAGAGGTCAGCTACATCACTTCTTGCCACATTGGTCCATTATCACAACAGACAAGTGGGTGTTGTACATAGTGGGCAGAGGGATAGCTCTGAACTTTGAGGTTCTCCTGCCTTACCACCATGTGCCTCAGGAGTTCAGGGTGTCGCAGGACACGCTGTCTGCCCTTCAGGAGGACGTTGCTCAGTTCCTTGCAAAAGGGGCAATAGCTCATGTCCCGGACACCCTGGCCAGTCAGGGTTATGTGTCCAGGTACTTCCTGGTCCCAAAACAGATTGGGCAGGCTGGCACAGCACCCCGCACTGGATCTGCATGATTTGAACCTGTTCATGAATGCAACTTTGAGATGGTCACTCTGAATTAGAGAATTCTGTCGCTGGAGCAGAACATGTGGTTCAAACACCATGAAGTCTTGCTATATTAGGACTTATTGCAGTTAGCCACTGCACTTGAACTGCCCCGGAGAGGAAAGAGTTAACTCCAGAGAATCTGGAGTTCTAAAGCGCGAGGGCGCTATACCAAAGCTCTGTCTGGGCAGTTTCAAATGAAACTGTCAGATTCTTTACTCCGCTTCACTGAACAGTCGCTCCGGAGATCAGCTCCTTCAGCTCGGTTCATTTCTCAGTCAAGCGAGTATTTTCGGTTCATTTGAACCGCCAAAAAGTAATTGTTTTACCGCATTTCGGTTAAAGCTCTATCTGGTAAACCGTAAGTACAAAATGAAAAGTCTGTGTGGAAATTTAGTTATCGGTTCTGTTTTGAACCGATCGGTTTGCTTATTTTAACGTTTTAAAGTTTTGGGCTTTTAGAGTGCGGTACGCGGTTCTTATCGATTCTAAAAAAAACCTTGATTTTAAATAGGGTTTTCAAATACCGTAAACGGTTAGGAACCCGATAAAGGGTGTCTTGCCTGTACCTGACCATAAAAGAACAAGTTTTTGGTTAGGCTGGCATTATGTCTGAGAAACCCAAAAGAAAACCCGGGCCCACTGGGTTTCAACACTGTGATGCTGTGGGGAAGCCTTTGCCAAGGCTGTCCCACACCACTTGTGTTTATTGTCTGGGGTTGACCACTCCCGTCAGACTGCCAGGTGTTTAAAATTTCTCTGCAGCCACCCTGAAAAGAGATGGGGCCGGCTCAGGGAACTATTGGCCAAAAAGTCCGCTGACCCGGATGGCCAGCCCGGTCCAGTACCCACTGGACCAGAGGGAGTGCCCTCTGACCAGGGCTAGACTTCCTCGGGCAAAAGGATGGTTCAGAGGAACCAGTTTAAAAAAAAAAAAAAAATAATATGACAGAAATCAGTAGGTTTGGAGTCCAAGATTGTCTCTCCAACTGCTGCAGAAGTAGTTAAGCCATACAGATTGTCCAGTCACTGTATCTAGGTCCTGTCGAACCATCTACAGTTGGTAAAAGGTGGCTCGTTCAGTTCCAGTGGTTCAGGTTTATGATGTTGAGGAATTGTTATGAACCACAGGAGTGGGAGGAGGAAAATTGATCAATACATGTGTGGCTGGTAGGGTCTGGACGTGCCCACTTAAGCGGACATTTCTCCAGACAGACTTTTAGAATCTCCTCCTATTCTGTCTGAGTCCCTTTCTCAGTTTATGTTTTACAAAAAGCTTGCAGAATCCCCCCAGCTTCCTTTAGAGGAGGCTATGGATGAGTAAAGGGGAGCCTGATTATGTAGGAATGATGGGCTAGGAGGTTGTCTTTCCTTTGCATAAGTCATTTAGGAAGTAAACAACTAAGATTTTATAAGATTCTTCTTTCTGTCCCTCCTGTAAGATAAAAAAATGGACAGAAGGTGTATTTCATCAGGCTCTGTTACAGACTTCCTCACTGAGCAGTGTAGTCATGTAGGTGTGGTACAAGCTGCAGCCTGTGTCAGTTAGTTCTCTGGCTCACATCCTCCTGAATAGGATTCCAGGAGGATTGATGCCATGGCAAGAAAAACAGTATATGGCAGCTTCTGTGGGACTTAGACAGGTGTTGTATGGAGCTTATGGCTAGATTTCTTGAAATCTAGGTGGGACGTAGACAGTAGTTAGCTAAGCAGGCCCATGGTCAGCTGGCTAGCGGTTGAACAGGTGGCTGCTAATGGTACTGAAGCCTCTAAGTTCAAGTTCATACTGCTGTTGGTGTTAATCTTGTTTTCTCTAGGGTCATGACCACTTCTGTAGCTTTCCTTGAGGTTGGCATGGCTCAGATGCACTAATCTGTCCCAAGATACTCTGTCAAAGTCTATGGATTTGTTTCTTGTTGCGGGTAATTCTCTGTTTGAGGAACAAACAGAAAGCTATATGAAAAACATGGATGATTACCTACAAAGTGCCCAGGGTAGAGCTCAGGCCTCCTCTGCTTTCGCCAGAGGGTCTCTTCAGAGGAGCAGAGATGGGGGCACAAGTAAACCATCCCCTCCCTTAGCCTAAGACTATTGCCAAAGCAGGCACCTGATGGGGTGCCCAGGGCCGATTCTCCTATACCAGTGGGCAGGTTGGTTTTATTTCAGCCAGAACTGGGTGTCCCTAACTCGGACAAGTGGGTTCTGGAAGTAATGGGTCTGGTTCTCAGCTTCAAACAGTTTCCAAAGATGAGAGCCAGACAGGTCCACCTGCAAATCCTTCGAATCCTTGCTTTGGGAGCAGAGGTTTCTTCTCCTCTGAACTGCAAAGCAGTAGAAAGGGTCCTCCTTGCCACGGGGCAAGGGGCTGTGCTCATAATACTTTCTTAACCTATAGAAGGCAGGAGTTGCGCCATCTCAGATTTAAGGTACCTGAACAAGCATCTTTTGAAAACAAAGTTAAAATGTTAACTCTGGCTGAGGCCAGGGACTGGCTAGTTTTCCTGGACCTCAAGGATGCCTGTTTTTCATGTCTTGATCAGGCCTTCTCACGGAAGTACCTCAGGTTACCCTCAGGCCACTACCAGTTCAGGGCAATGCCCTTTGGCCTTACCTCCCAAGGGTATTCAAGAAATTCTAGCTGTGGTAGTGGCTCTTTTAGAAGGCAAGGGATTGCTTTGTTTCCTTTCCTGGATGACTGGCTCTTAGTGGGTCAGTCTCCAGATCAAGTAAAATCCCACTTGCAAGTCACCCAGCAGCTTCTCACCTTTCTGGGATTCCTGCTGAATTTACAAAGTCAGTTCTCGAACCAGTTCAGGTACTAACTTTCATAGGTGCAGAGTTGAACACAAAGTTAGCCAGGGCATTTCTCCCTCTAAAAGGGTAGGCAGTCTCTTGCCCTGGCATCTTCCATTACTCTGCGGTCTCTTGACCAGCAAAGCATTTGCTACAACTACTAGGGCACATGGCTGCTTCCACAGCTGTAGTGCAGGAGCAAGATTCCAGATGAGGGACATTCAGTTCCATCTGAGGCCTATTGGTCCCAAAGGAGGATTTCCTTTCCAAATTGGTTCTAGTGACCCAATCCCTGATCCTGGCCTTACACTGTGGCAGGATCAAAGCAATCTAAAACTAGGGGTCCTCTTCATTCCATCACCACGGATGCTCCTGTGTTAGGTGAGGAGCTTGCTTAGGCGACCTGTCTACTAGAGAGTGTGGTCTCCCTAGAGAATCTCTGCTCCACATCAATTTTGGAACTCAGAGCTGTCTTCTAGCTCTTAGGAGTTTTCAGCTTCTGTCCAGAACAAGGTAGTTCAAGTCAGGACAGACAACACCACAATAACGTGGTACATCAACAGGCAGGGGGGCACTCGGTCATCAGCCTTGTGCACCGAAGCAATGAAGTGGTGGTCTCTGGCTTACTCCCTGAACACCTCCCTGATAGCAGTTCACCTCCCAGGGAAGGACAATGCCCTGGCAGATGCCCTCAACAGGATTCTCAGGGCCATCACGATTGGGCTCTGAATCCTCAGGTGCTGGGTTCAGTCCTTGCCAGATGGGGCTCATTTTCAGATAGAGCTTTTCGCAGCCCCAGATAACCACTAACTTTCTCTGTTTTGTTGAGGCCTCCAGTGCTGGGATCAGCCCCGACTGCTTTTCACTTGGATTGGAAAGGAAGTTTCTGTTCACCTTTCCTCCCTTTCCCTTTCTTTCAGGGTACTAGTAAAAATCAGATCTCAGCCCTGCAAAACGATTCTGATTGTTCCAGCTGGGCCAGACAGCCCTGGTACCCATTGTCTCTGTCTTGACAGTCCACCCTACCCTGAGCTTGCCCAGAGTCCCGACTTACTGGCCTTTGCACAAGGGAGAGTGTGGTATCGAACCTCAAATTCCTCCTTCTCAAGGCAGTTCTTGAGGAGTTAGAATTTGCTGATTTACCTTTTTCAAGGTGTCGCGGATATTTAAAGGCTTCAAGGAAGCTTTTCACTGGTGCCACTTACAATTCTAAGTGGAACAGGTTTTCAGTCTGGTGCGCTGAGAAGCAGATTATACCACAGTCTGCTTATCTGCCCATTTTCTGGACTTTTGGTCCATTTTAAATTCTTTAGGTCTTAGGCCAGCTACCTTAAGGGTTCCTTTGGCAGCTGTCTCTGTTTTTTCTGCAAGCGGGAAGCCTGCTTCCTTTTCTTCTCAACCTGTGTTTTCCAAGTTTTTAGGGGTTGCTTCACACAACCCTCCTTTTTAGGAACCAGCTCCTGCATGGAGCCGAATGTTTGCATTGCTCAGTTAATGCAAACCCCTTTGGACCTCTGTCCCCAGCAGAGCTCAAGCTTCTCACTTGGAAAATGTTTTTCTGGTGGTTTCACTTCTGCCAGGCGCATAAGTGAACTACAGGCCCTGGCAGTGGAAGAAGATTTTCTCTCCCACAGGGATAAGACAGTCCCTAGGACTAACACAGGGTTTGTCCTAAGTGGTTTCAGGTTTCCACCTGAACCAATCCATCTCTCTCCCAGGATTTTTCACTGAGCATTCTTCCTCAGGTGAGAGGAGACTGCACAGCTTGGACGTCAAAAGAGCCTTATGCTAATATTTGTAACACACCAAGGGTCACAGGTTTGAATCCCTCCAACTCTTCCTTACCTAGGGTGAGGTTGGCAAAGGGAACCTGCCACTAAGAGGACAATTGCAAGGTGGATTGTCTCTTGTATCCATTTTTGTTATCAAAGACTAGGTAGGAGAGCCCCCCTCAGGACTGAGGGCTCACTCCACCAGGTGTACAGCTGCATCTCTAGCGGCTGCTAGAGATATTCCCATTCTAGAAATCTGTCGAGCTGTTACTTGGAAGACAGTTCACACTTTTACCAAGCATTATTCCCTGGATTTCAGTCCAGGAGAGATGCTCGTTTTTGGAACAGCTGTGCTTCAGAGCCTATTTCCTAAGTAGGTTCTGACCCTCCTCCATGGAGGTACTGCTGTGTAATCTGCAATAAGTCCTAATATAGCAAGACTTCATGGTGTTTGAAGAAAAATTACTCACCTTAGTAATTGCTTTTCTTCTCATGGAGTCTTACTATATAAGACCACCCAACCTGCCCCTCTCAGAACTTCTACTGGGGTGGAGTGGCAAATTAGTGCAAGCACTGTGTCATGCCATTGTAGTTCTTCCTTCACCCTCTTTTATTTAGGGTTAGGGAACTAGGGTTTCTGGTTGAGTGATTTGTTGGCCCCTTCCTGGACTTGAGTCTTTGGGGAAGGGGGTTCTAATAGTGCTTGTCAGGGGAAACTAATAATACCATTATTCATTCTTATTATTGTTATTGTTGTTTCTATTGTTGTTATTACTACTAGTAGGTAGCCATTTGCCTAGTGTGAGGCTTTCCACACAGACTTGTTGCTTAGTGTTAGCTTCGTAAAGATCTGACAGTTTCATTTGAAACTGCCCAGATAGAGCTTTGGTATAGCGCCCTCGCGCTTTAGAACTCCAGATTCTCTGGAGTTAACTCTTTCCTCTCCGGGGCAGTTCAAGTGCAGTGGCTAACTGCAATAAGTCCTAATATAGCAAGACTCCATGAGAAGAAAAGCAATTACTAAGGTGAGTAATTTTTTCTTTTGCACCCTAGACCTCCGTGATGCATTCTTCCACATCCCAGTTTGTCCATCCCACCACCGATGCCTCCTGTTCCGAGTGGAAGGGGTCCTGTACCAGTTCCAGATCATGCCCTTCAGCCTCTCATCAGCACCCAGGATCTTCACCAAGTGTATCACAATGGTGGTAGCATACCTGCGGCGCCTAGGTGACAGGGTGTATCCCTACCTGGATGACTGGCTTCAAGCTGGTTCATCCAGAGAGGCAATGGAGAGGTTCCAGACCTGCTGAGACTTGGGCCTGTTGGTCAACCTGGACAAGACCAAACTGATACCTATGCAGGTGATCAAGTTCATCAGGACAGAACTAGACTGTCTGTGAGCCAAGGGTCGCCTCCCTGCAGACCGGGCACTGGATCTTACCTCCTTTGCCCAATAATTTCAGATGAGGCTTGTGTGCATTGCCTGGGATTTCCTGAGGCTGCTAGGGTACATGGCACCAGTGTAGTCCATTGGGTGTGCTGGAGGATGCGCCACCTCCAGTGGGAGTTGGGCAGTCAGTGGTCCCAGTGCCTAGGCCATTTGGACAAGCCAGTCACAATGACCCAGCAGATGTGAGATACCATCCCATGGTGGCTGATCCACGAACACCTGGGGAAGGAATCCCATTTGTTCATCCAGATTTGACTGGACTATCACACTTACAATGGCTGCGTCTCTGGTGGGGTGGGGAGCACATCTAGGAGACCACAGAACTCACAGGTTCTGATCACTCCAGGAATCCTATCGTCACATAAACCTTCTGGAGCTCTATGTACTGCGACATGCACTGATAAAATTCACTCTTCTGGTCAGGGGTCAGATTGTGCAAGTCCAGACAGACGGACAACACCACGTTCTTCCTGAACAGGCAGGCAGAACTCAGTCCCTTCCCTTGTGTCAGGATGCCCTCTGCACCTGGATGCTCATGCGTAGCTAAGGTGCAGGTATGGTGATTCATGTTGCAGGAGAGAACAATCAACTGGCCAGATAGATAGATAGATATGTTTATTGATCTTCCAAGAAATGTTTAACATTTTGGACATTACATACATCAATTCCAAAAATAAAAGTGGATACAAGAGAAACAATCGTACATGAATATATAATTTCATAGTTCCAATAATTATTTATATTGAAGTCTTTTCAGATAAGCCTTTTTCTTAAAGCTAGTTACAGTTGATAACATGTTAAAACACATTTCAGCATCCTTCACTGTCCTGGGATGGAGCAGAATAAATACTGGATCATAGTCCAAATTAATGTATCTGGACAAAAAGTCATTTAGAATAAAATTTCTCCTCTTATTAAACGAAGGGCATTATATTATTATATGGTACAATGTTTCATTAAAGCCTTTGTTGCAAGGACATTCATTATTACCTGGGTTATTTTGAAAAAACAAATGATTAAAGTACGTATATTTAGAGGTAATTGAACCAAATCTAGCCCACATTATCACCTTTAGAATATTAGGTGGTATTGGGAGAAGTAAATAATTTTCGATGCTCGAATCTGTTTTATTCTTCCCATACCAAATGGCTTGTTTTTGAGTTTGTAACATCTGTAACTGCTTATTCAGTGCTAAATCAAATATATATTTTTCAAATCTATCTCTATAGGCATTAGATATTAAAATACCCACCTGATGGTCTCTCCAATGGTGGATACCATTTAAATGTTGTAGATTGTTTAACAAGGCTCTTAGCCAAGGCGAAGGAAATCCCATAGAATACCATTTTTCTTTTTTTTTTTTTAAAACACATTTTTAATAAATTTTTGTTTTGATTATTAAGAATCCTAAGCCAGTATGACACTAATCTTAAATTAACCAAATTTGCCAATGGTATTCTACCTAGTTCAGCTCTTACTATAGAGTTGGCCATTGAAAGAGGAACTTGAAGAATTGCTTTATGATAAAAAGAAAGCAGTAACTCCAATTTTGGGTTAAACTTAACCCCCCAGATTTCGGCACCATACAATAGAATGAGGGTAATTTTGGATTCTCCAGCTTTGATTGCTGGGGCTACCGAGAGTCCTCCATATTTATAATTAAATCTAAGCAGAGCTTTAGCTACACATTTAGCTTTAGTAATTTGCTCATTTATGTGTAAATTCCAAGAACCAATTGAAGAAAATTTGATACCCAGATAACAGTGTGAGGTTACTATACCAATTTTAATTTATTTAACATTATTTTTGGTTTTGAAGGTTTGTTACCAAATACCATTAATTTTGTTTTTTTCAAGATTTATTCCCAAATTTAATTGGTCACATTTATTTTTCAATTGATCTAATTTAATCTGAAGTCCTTTTTGAGTTAAATAAATAAGAACTAGGTCGTCAGCATATGCTAAAATATGAATGTATTCATTGTTAATTTTGGGTGAATCCAAAGAAGCTGATATATCAAAACTGAGCAAGGAATCAATATAGAGGTTAAACAAGAGTGGGGCAAGAAGGCAACCCTGTTTTACCCTCTTATTTGTTATGAAATATTCTGAGTTATTACCTTCTAAATCATATCTGATTGCTGTAAGTGTTTCAGAATATAAGAAGAAGATAGGAGTTAATAAATTTATAGGGAGTCCTCGTTCAAGGAGAATATTCCAAAGGCTATTCCTAACTACCGAATCAAAAGCTGCAACAAAATTGATAAACAATATGTAGAGTTTCATCTTTCTATATATGTGATATTTTTCGATTAAATGGGCCAAAATAAATATATTATCTAATGTCGAAAAGTCTTGTCGAAAACCTGCTTGAAGATTAGAAAGAGGGCTGGCTTTATTTACCCATATCTGTAGATTATTCAAAAGAATTCTAGTAAAAATGTTACTGCTTATAGCCAAGAGGCTTATAGGCCTATAATTATTAGGAATTTGAAATGATCCTTTTTTATGGATGGGGATTATAATATTTTTATGCCATGAACTTGAAACATATCTTTCAAACAACATGAAGTCTTGCTGTATTCTCACTATTGCAGTTAGCTCCAGCCTTTAAACTGCCCCGGAGAACAAAGGGTTCACTTTCTATGCAGTGCATAGAATGCTGAGCTCGAGCTCAGTTGAGGTCTCTGTCTGTTTCCCTTTGAAACTCAACCGTCAGATTCTTTACTCCGCCTCACTGAACAGTCGCTCCGGAGATTTCTCCTTCAGCTTGGTTCGAAAGTCGGTTAAAGTCTCGGTTTAGTTGTCGGTTTTAAACCAAATTTATTTCCGCAGTGTCGGTTCAGTCTCTGTCTGTAGTACCGTGAGTACTAGATAGGTTTTGTTCTGATTTTCTGTGTGGAAATTGTAAAGTGTTGGATCGGTTCGGCTGAACCGATCACTTGTAGTGAATCCTTGTGTTTTACTTTGTGTAGTTACCGGTCCTTATCGGTTCTAAAATAAACATGTTTTGAATGTCTTTTTAAAATACCCGTGACACGGTTAGGAACCGATAAGGGAGTCTTGCCTGGCGGTTGCCATAAAAAGGATAAGTTTGGTTAGGTTGGCCAGGTCTGAGAAACCCAAGAAAAAAACCGGCCCACTGGGTTTCAACACTGCAGTGAGTGTGGGGAGGTCTTTGCTAAGGCTGATCCCCACACCACCTGTGTTTATTGTCTGGGGTTTGAACACCTCGATACAGACTGCCAAATTTGTAAGAATTTTCCTAAATCTACCCTTGAAAAGAGATTAGGTAGACTGAGGGAAAAGGAGGCCGAGAAGTCAGCTGACCCAGATGGCCAGCCCGGTTCGGTTCCGACCGAACCAGAAGGAGTGCCCTCTGACCAGGGCGATACTACTTCGGGCAAGAGGAGAGCTGATACTGAGGGGTCAGTTCCTACAAAAAGGAAACGCAAAGAAAAATCGACCGGTTCAGATCCAGAGGTTCATGTTCTGACCGCCGAGGAAATAGCCAGAGCGATTCGGATTGTGGAATCGCTTCGCCCAGTTCTGACCGATCCGGCACCTTTTGACAGGGGTTCAGTTTGGTCGGTTCCCCCGGTTCAAGATTATATCCCTGAAGATTTTTATGAACCGGAGTTTGAGGAAGAGGGGAAGTTTGAATATGATGGTGGTGATGGTGAAAGTCTTGTTGTGCCTGTGGAACCGGACATCTCCCCAGACAGACCTTCTGGTGTATCCCCTCCTAGACTTTCTGAGTCCCCTTCCCACTTTCTGTTTTTCAGAAAAATGGCTGAAACCCTCCAGCTTTCTATGGAGGAGGCAATGGAGGATCAAGAGGAGCCTGATTATGTGGAAATGATGGACATCCCCGAGTCCAGGAGACTGTCTATTCCCCTTCATAAATCCTCTGGGAAGCAGGCACAAAAAATCCTAAAGTCTCCCAATTCTGTACCTCCTGTTGACAGAAGGATGGACAAGAGGTACACACTATCAGGCTCAGATACAGAGTTTTTTTATATCAACAATGCAGCCATGTTGGGGTAGTGCAGGCTGCTGCCTGTGACAAGACAAACATTCCCTTGGCTTCACACCCTCCAGACAAAGACTCCAGGAAGATGCATGCTATGGCAAAGAAGCAGTATATGGCATCTTCCTTGGGACTCAGGCAGGCGAACTACATGGCCTATACAGCCAGGTACCAGAAGTCCAGGTGGGACACTGTACTGGCACTGGCTAAACAGGCCTCCCCCCAGCTGGCCAAGGAGCTGGAGAAGGTGGCTGCTGATGGGATTGAGGCATTGAAGGTACAATTTCATGCTGCTGTGGACTCCAATGATGTGTCATCAAGAGTCATGGCTACATCTGTGGCTCAGATGTACTAGCCTCTCACAGGACACCCAGGCTAAGGCCATGGATTTTCCTGTGGTGGGTTATTCTCTGAAGAGCAGACAGAGAATTACATGAAGAAAATAGATGAGTACAGGACCACTTATAGGAGTGCTCAGGCCAAGGAGAGGCAAGCAACTCCTCAAAGGCAGCAATCTAGGGGCAGACCTTTTCATAGGCCTTTTTACCAAGCACAGGCCTCTTCTCCCTTTTCACAGAGGGGGTTCTTCAGAGGGAGAGGCAGAAGGGGGACGAGCAGGACTGCATCCACTCTTCAGCCTAAGGCCCCTGCCAAGCAGACACCCTGATGGGTCTGCCCAGGTCGACTCTCCTATCCCTGTAGGGGGCAGGCTGGCTTACTATGTCCATGACTGGATGTCTGTTACATCAGACAAGTGGGTCCTGGAAGTAGTAAGCCAGGGATTGGTTCTCAGCTTCAAAAAATGTCCAAAGATGAGAACCAGATCTTTTCCACCTGTAGGTCTCTCCGAGACCCTTGCCCTGGAGGTAGAGGTTTCATCTCTTCTGGCTTCAAAAGCCATAGAGAGAGTTCCTACCCTACACTGGGGCAAAGGTCTGTACTCCAGATACTTCCTTACCCCAAAAAAGACAGGGGAGTGGCGACCCATCCTAGATCTAAGATACCTGAACAAACATCTTTTAAAACCAAAGTTCAAGATGCTGACTCTGGGAATAATTCTTCCCTCTCTAAGGCCAGGGGACTGGCTAGTCTCCCTGGACCTCAAAGATGTCTACTTTCATATTCCCATCAGGTGCTCCCACAGAAAGTACCTCAGGTTCAAGTTGCCCTCAGGCCATTATCCGTTCAAAGCAATGCCCTTTGGCCTTACATCAGCTCCAAGGGTCTTCACAAAGTGCCTGGCAGTAGTAGTTGCCTTTCTAAGAAGGCAAAAGATTTCCATTTTTCCATACCTGTACGATTGACTCATAGTGGGTCAGTCTGCAGACCAAGTTAAGTTAGACCTGCAAGTGACTCAGCAAGTGCTCACTTCTCTGGGTTTTCTTCTCAACCTCCCCAAATCAGTTCTCGAACCAGTTCAGCTCCTTACCTTTATAGGGGCAGAGCTGGATACTGTCAAAGCAAGAGCTTTTCTTCCCTTGCAAAGGGCAAGAGTTCTTATAGAACTGGCTTCGTCCGTCAGCCTTCAGGTGTCCCGACCAGCAAGGCACTTCCTTCAGCTTTTGGGCCACATGGCAGCTTCTACAGCAGTGGTCCAAGGGGCAAGATTTCAGATGAGGGACATTCAGTTCCATCTGAGGGCCTTTTGGTCCCAAAGGAAGGACCCTCTTACCAAACTGATTCCAGTGACTCGGACACTGATCCAAGCACTTCAATGGTGGCAGGATCAGGACAATTTAAGGCAAGGGGTTCCTTTTGTCACTCAGTCTCATTCGGTGGTCCTTACCACTGATGCTTCTCTTTTGGGGTGAGGAGCTCATCTGGGGGATTTCACAGCCCAAGGACTGTGGTCCCCTCAGGAGTCCCTCCTTCATATCAATCTCCTGGAACTCATGGCAGTTTTTCTGGCCCTGCAAGCCTTCTCTCAGTTGGTGCAGAACAAGGTGGTTCAGGTCATAACAGACAACACCACCACCATGTGGTACATCAACAAGCAGGGAGGCACTCTGTCTACGGCATTATGCACAGAAACCATGAAATTGTGGTCCCTGGCTTATTCCCTGCAGACCTCTCTGATAGCAGTCCACCTTCCAGGAAAGGACAATGTGCTGGCAGATGCAGTGAGCTGGATCTCCCAGGGCCGTCACGAATGGTCCCTGGACCCTCTGGTTTTGAAAGTGATTTTTTCAAGGTGGGGCACTCCAGAGATAGATCTCTTTGCAGCCCCAGACAATCACCAGCTTCCTCTGTTTTGTTGCAGACCCCCAGTCTTGGGTTCAGTCCCTCTGGATGCTCTGCTTTTGAACTGGGAAGGGAAATCTCTGTATGTCTTCCCTCCCTTTCCTCTACTGTTCAAAGTCCTAGTCAAGATAAGGTCACAACCTTGCAAATTGATTTTGATTGCTCCAGACTGGGCCAGACAGCCTTGGTACCCCCTGTTGCTGTCTCTAACAGTCCATCTTCCCCTGTCTCTTCCCAGGAATTACAACCTGTTAACCGCCTCTCAGGGGAGGATTTGATACCCCAATCTCTGGTCTCTCAATCCCAAGACATGACTCTTGAAGAGTTAGAGTAAGCAGATTTGTATCTGTCTCAGGGGGTTCTGGATATTCTCAAAGCTTCTCGAAAGCTTTCCACCAGAAAGACTTATAACTCCAAATGAAAAAGATTCAGCATTTGGTGCTCCAAGAAGCATATTCCTCCAGATATTGCTGAATTGTCTATAGTTCTGGATTATATGGTCCATCTTAATGGCCTAGGCCTCAGACCAGCTACTCTCAAGGTACAGGTCAGCTGTGTCTGCTTTTTTGTCAGTGGGAAAGTCTTCCTCACTATCGTCTCATCCTGTGTTCTGTAAATTTTTCAAAGGATTGCTTCATACCAATCCTCCCTTTAGGGATCCTGCCCCTGCCTGGGACTTAAATTTTTTGCATTGCTCAACTTATGCAACCTCCTTTTGAGCCTATGTCCTCAGCAGAGCTTAAGTACTGATCAATTACCAATTTCCTATTGCAGCTTCTAAAATTTCCAGTAATTTACAGTAGCTTCAAGTATAAAATGAAAATGAAAGTCCAGGCCAGTGTCCATAAATTCTTCAAGTGTTTCAAGTATTTCTATGCCAGAATCCACAAGTCCATCTATTAATTCAGTCCCAAATCAACCTTCATGTCCTTCACCTCCCAAGGGCCTGTTTCCGCTGTTTATTGTTTCTTGGCATTCAGTTCGTGGTATTAAAACCCCTTTAACTTTGTTCAGATATTTCTCCAGGATGATCTGTATGTCCACTAAAGTGAATGATAACAAGGATCAAGGTAGAAATCAAAATAGTTTGGTAAAAGGATATCAATAAAGTTAATTGCAATTAACTTAAAAACCTAATGACCCATTGAGCACTATGTGCTGAATATATTAAAATACTTTAAAATACCCAAACTAATTGTGGCGCTAATTATAACTCAGATGAAAGTTAAAATAAAAAGTACTAGATCTATGGAGTCTATTAAATCTGTAAGTCTGTAGGTCAATGAGTCTGCAGAAACAAAAGGGTATTCCTTACTTACTTTTTGCAGGGTTAAATTAAGCAAAATAAAATTCTTAGTCGGCAGTGTACTGGAGTACTGATCAGTTTCTAGGAAATAAAACTCAGTATCCTCACATTAAAGTGCTGAAAATAAGAGCAGGAACCGCTGAATTTTACAAACAACTATGCAGGGAGACCAGTGTAATCACGGGAACGATGATCATGTAGTGATCGAAATCATAATAATAATTCAAGTTATCGGTTGTTTTCTCAAAGCTTCCCCATAATCGTTCCTGCTCCTTGCTGTTCAGATTAGAAAATGGCGCTCACAACCTAGAACACCAGCACATGTGCATTTATCCTCATGGGTCATGTACCCTGACCACCCAGTCAGAATTAAGGGCTCTGAAATACTTGCTTTAAAATATATTTTGTATTAAAAAAAAAAAAAAATCTTAAATTAATAACTTAAATTAACTGCCCTAGTATTCGAAATATAAATACTTTGGACTCCTGTAACCACTCTTATCCACTCGTAAGTATTATTAATTTAAAAAGAGATGATTTTTACTGGGGAGACTGACATAAATGCACAAACTCGTTTGCAAAAGTTTTACTATTTAACTATTGCTAAGACTACAGAAACACAGCAAAGCAACACTTAACCGTAGTAAAAATTAAGTTCTGGAGGTTAGTCCATTTTTTTGATGTGTAGAGATGCCCGAAGGCCGCTAAGCCCCCACGGGCTCCACTGATCGCCCCCGCTTCTCGGCGGGCTTCTCCACCATAGAACTCCTCACAGATCACCGAGGCAGATCAGAGGCCTACAGTAATTCTCCACAATTCTCCAAAGTACTAAAAAACAGGTTCAGCTCAAAGTTGGTCTGGAAAGGTCGGTGAACTTTTAAAATAGAGAGGCAATGGTGGCATACCTTTAGTAAAATTAATTGTGCTTTTCACCGACTCCTACTACCGTCACTCCTCCACAGTGACTTAGTGAACAGCTGAAGATAAGCCCGTCTCGCCTGTTCGGGAAGTTTCACGCAGCCAAAATAAAGTATAAGATCTGGGCTTCTTCCCAACAATGGCTCCCTTCAGTCCACTTGGAGACTCTTAATTCATCTCCAGTTCAGTAGCTGCCACGGATCGCCATTCCAATTGGGCAGATGCTCTCAGCCATGTAGGAGAGATGCTGCACGAGTGATCCCTGAATCAGGAAGTGGTGAACCACCTGTTCTTTATGTGGGGCACTCCTCTGGTGGACCTGTTTGCCTCCTGGGAGAACACAAAACTGAGGCTGTTTAGTGCCCGCCCCCCTGGCAGTTGGGGACACTGCTGGAGGATGCCTTCACGAGGCTCTGGACCCCAGGCATAGTGTGCACCTTTCCTTCATTCTCCCTTGATCCACAAGGTGGTGGTCAAAGCCCAGAAGAACAAAGCATGAATGATCCTGATTAGAGCTCCAGACAGGCCTCGGCAGTTCTAGTACTCTGATCTCCTCAGCCTTAGCAGCAAAGCTCTGTGGCAGCTGCCTTTCCTCCCAGATCTGCTGACCAGACAAAAGCAGAAGGTCCTGCAGATGGACCTGCAGTCCCTGCACTTCATGGCCTTTTTCCTGAGTGGCTAGATTTCCAGACCTTGGGTCTTTCGAATGAAGTGCTCGACGTTGTGGAGGCCTCCTGGAAAGAATCGACTTGCCAGTAGTATGCCTTTAAATAGAAGAGGTTCTCCATTTTGTGTCATGGCAAGGGGGCTTGATCACCTTGCCTGCCTTGTGGTGAGCGTCTTGGACTACTGCTGGTCCCTATCTCAGCTGGGACTATGAGCAGTGACCCTTAAGGTGCACCTGGCAGCCATCTGTGCTTATTGGGCATGGGCTAGTAAGCCGATGTGGCCGAGGAGAAGTTTTAAGGTACATTTTTCAGTTTCTGGCCTATTCACAGTCACTCTCTGTCCTCTCCTCTTCCCCTGTCAATTTTCTTTTTTCTATACTATCCTTCTGTCCCTCATTCCAACTTCACTACCACCTCCAAATTCTCCTTTATCTATCCTGTATTGTCCACGCTTGTGTTACAGCCTTCTGTGCATTATCCTAACCTAACTGTCCGAGATCCTGCTCCTATGACCTTTAGTAAATGTGTCGTTTTTCCCTCAAAGCTAATGAATTACTCTGAATTGTATTTTTACCTTGATTGCTATTCATCTCCTGCTTGCACTGTATTCCCATACTTAAAAAATTTTTTTTTTTTTTTGAAATTTAAAATTTTATTCAGTTTTCATACATAACAAATACAACATGGTAAAAGGCAAGGTAAAACAAGAAGGAACAAACGTCACCCATCCCGACCACCCCGTACCTTCCCCCTCCCGGGAGATGCCGCCTAGAGGAAGAGAGAAGAAAAGAAAAAGGGTAGAAAAGAGACAGAGAAAAGGATGAGGGAAGAGAGAAGCATCCACAAGGGCCATAGATAAAATCATGACAAAAAAAAAGGGGGTTCAAACACACAAAAGAGAAGAGGGGAATGAAGACTCGGGTAAGAGGTCTTAATGAAGGTAGAGGGAGTAGAGTTTACCCCATTTTTGTGAAAGGCAGAAGATCATGTCTAGAACTGGCAATCATCCTTTCAATTTTGAAACTGAATGACATTTCCGCCACCCATTCCTGGTAAGTAATAACCGATTAGTCAACAGTGACGAAGGACTAATCTTTTAACAGCCATCGAGATGAGGGCCATATGGTATTTCCTTTCATTAACCTTGATAGAGGAGTAAATGCCCAAGACACAAATTTCAGGAGTGAAAAGAGCATGTAGACCTAAAAGTGAGTTAAGGTTGTCCCGGATATGTTGCCACAATGGAGCCACTTTGACACAGGCCCAAAAAATGTGTAAAATATTCCCCGAGCTAGTACCACATCTAGTACATTCGGAGAACTAAGTTTCCGTGACTTAACTAAATTTGTTGGTGTATAGTACATATTGTTAACTATGTAAATTGTATAAGTTTATTTCTATCTAGAGAGAGGTAACGGTGTAAGTCAGCCCAGACTTGAGCCCAAGGATGGGGAGTGTCACCAAGCAGCGTGTCCCATACCTTGGAGCCAGATAGAATATCCGGAGCTTTACTGAGGAGCAGATGTAAATAAAGTATCGCAATGGAATGGGATTCGTTAGCCCGAGACCTGAGCAAATCCAATACTTAAAAAAGTTTCAAGGGCCTGGACCACCTATCCCCTCTGGTGCATGAACCACCTCCACCATGGGACTTACTGCCAGTGTTGGCTGTGCTCATGGGCAAGTATTTGAGCCTATGCACAGGTGTAAGATGTCACGCCTGTCATGGAAGATGGCCTTCCTGGTGACCATCACGTCAGCCAGAAGGCTTAGGGAACTCCAGGTGCATTCAGTAGAGTCTCCCTACCTGGTCATCCACAGGGACAGAGTCATCCTTTGCCCCAACCCAAAGCTCCTCTCGAAGGTAGCCCCAGAGTTTCACCTTAACCAGGTGCTTACCTTACCTGTACACTTTACTTAACCCATCTTCAGAGGCTAACCACAGGCTTCCATACCCTGGACCTGCAGAGGCTGCTTTCTTACTATGTAGAGCACACGGCTGGAGTTCGGGGGAGGGGGGGGTTCTCCAGATGTTCGTCTCTTTGAAGCTGCACCTGGCAGACCTGCAGCAAAGCAGTCGACTGGCTAGTGGATCACATCCTCCTGCATGTACTTCTGCTATAGGTTGGCTGTTAGGGAGCCTCCTGTTGGGCTTAGAGCTCATTCCACCAGACATACTGCTGCCTTGGTGCTGCCTCCAGGGACATCATGATACAGGAAATCCATAGGGCTGCTACCTGGAAGTCAGCACACACCTTCATTTCCCACTACTGCATCAACCTAGAGTCACACCAGGATGCTGGTTTTGGGACCTTGGTTCTCCAAGTGTGGATGCGCATCTTGCCCACTCCTCCCCAATGACTGCTAGACATTTGCAAGAGTGTGGATAGTGAACTATATCCATGCCCCTAGAAAAATAGATTCAAACAATATGAAGTCTTGCTATATTATGACATATGCAGTATAACCCCAGGTTAGAACTGCTCCGGAGGTGAAAGAGTTAACTTCCATGCAGGGCATGGAATCTTGAGCGCGAGCTCGGTTGAGCACTCTGTCTGTTGAAGCTCAAACTTAAACTGTCAGATTCTTTACTCCGCCCTCACTGAACAGTCGCTCCAGAGATTCCTCCTGCTGCTCAGTTTGTTTGTCGGTTTTAAGTGTAATTTTCGGTTTATTTTACGGTTAACATAATCGTCAGTTCAAGCTCTGTCTGTGGTATTGTAAGTAATAGATGAGGCTTACTTTTTATTTTTCTTCTGTGTGGAACTTGTAGCGTCTTTTTAGGTTCGGTTTGAACCGATCAGAGAGTTTAAAATTACTTTCCTAGCCGCTTAGAGTCTTGTCCCGGTTCTTATCAGGTTCTAAAAAAAACGGATTTTATTACGTTTTTTTCCACGACCCGTGACACGGTTGGGAACCGATAAGAGAGTCTTGCTTGGTGGATTGCCGTTAACGGACAAGTTTTGGTTAGGCTGGCACTATGTCTGAGAAACCCAAAAGAAAAACCGGACCCACTGGGTTTCAGCACTGTGGCCTCTGTGGGGAAGCCTTTGCCAAGGCTGACCCACACACCATATGTGTATATTGTCTGGGGTTTGACAACCTCAATGCAGACTGCCAGATTTGTAAAAATTTTCCTGCTGCCACTGTGGAAAAAAGATTTGGTAGGCTCAGGGAAAGGGAGGCCAAAAAGTCCGCTGACCCGGATGGCCAGCCCGGTTCGGTTCCAACCGAACCTGAGGGAGTGCCCTCTGACCAGGGCGATGCTTCCTCGGGCAAACGAAGAGCCAGCTCTGAGGAGCCGGTTCCAACTAAAAGGGCTAGAAGGTCAGCTAGTTTGGGGCCAAAAGTTCTTTCTCCAACCGCTGAGGAAATAGCCAAAGCTATTCAGATTGTCCAGTCTCTTTCCCCAGTTCCGTCCGAACCGGCACCATTGGTAGCGCCGGTTCGGTCGGTTCAGGTTCAAGATTATGATTTTGAAGATTTTTATGAACCAGGGGAAGGAGGAGAAGTGCGAGAGAGTGAGTGTGATTTTGACAGTCTGGATGTGCCCATTGAACCGGACATCTCTCCAGACAGACCTTCAGGAGTATCCCTCCCAGGCTATCTGAGTCCCTTCTCATTTTTGTTTTACAAGAAGTTGCTGACACTCTGCAACTCCCTGTTGAGGAAGCTGTTGATGATCAAGAAGAGCCTGATTTTGTGGAAATGATGGATATTCCAGAGTCTAGGAGACTGTCTGTTCCTTGCATAAATCTTTTAGGAAACAGACAGTAAAAATTCCAAAAACTCCTCATTCTATCCTCCCTGTGGATAAAAGGATGGACAAGAGGTATGCTTTATCAGGCTCTGATACGGAGTTTCTGTCTCAGCAGTGCAGCCATGTGGGGGTAGTGCAGGCTGCAGCCTGTGACAAGTCTAATATTCCTCTAGCCTCTCACCCTCCTGAAAAGGATTCCAGGAGGATGGATGCCATGGCAAAAAAGCAGTACATGGCAGCATCTTTGGGACTCAGGCAAATTATATGGCTTATGCAGCTAGGTACCAGAAATCCAGGTGGGATACTGTCCTGGCCCTAGCAAAACAGGCCCCTGAACAGCTTGCCAGGGAGCTGGAGCAGGTGGCTGCAGATGGTATTTGAGGCATCCAAGATGCAATTTCATGCTGCTGTAGACTCTAATGTTTGATCTAGAGTTATGGCTACATCTGTGTCTCTTCGCAGAATGGCCTGGCTCAAATGTACTGCCCTGTCACAGGATACCCAGTCTAAGGCTATGGATTTTCCTGTTGTGGGAAATTCTCTGTTTGGGGGAGCAGCCAGAGAATTATATGAAGAAAATGGATGAGTATAGGACCACCTATAGGAGTGCACAGGCCAAAGAAAGGCAAGTCACTCCTCAAAGGCAGCATATCAGGGGCAGGGGCAGGCCTTTTCATGGGCCATTTTAACAAGCCCAGGCCTCCTCTTCTGCTTATGCCCAGAGGGGGTTCTTTAGAGGAAGGGGCAGAAGGGGTTCTACTAAGCCTGCTTCTACCCCTCAACCCAAAGCCCCTGCAAAACAGGCTCCCTGATGGGGTAGCCAGGGCCTGTTCTCCACTACCGGTAGGGGGCAGGCTGGTTTACTTTGTCCAGGACTGGAAGTCTTTAACATCAGACAAGTGGGTCCTGGAGGTAGTAAGCCAGGGACTGGTTCTCAGCTTCAAAAAATTTCCGAAGATGAGAGCCAGATCTTTTCCACCTGCAAACCCATCAGAGGCTCTTGCCCTGGAAGCAGAAGTTTCTGCCCTCCTGGTTCTCAGAGCCGTGGAAAGGGTTCTACCCATACACCAGGGCAAAGGGTTATACTCCAGGTACTTCCTTACCCCAAAAAAGACAGGAGAATGGTGGCCCATTCTGGATCTCAGGTATCTAAACAAGCACCTTTTAAAACCAAAGTTCAAAATGGTGACCCTGGGGATTATTTTACCCTCTCTAAGGCCAGGGGACTGGCTAGCCTCCCTGGACCTCAAGGATGCCTACTTCCATGTTCTCATCAGAAGCTCCCATCGAAAGTACCTCAGATTCGAACTGCCTTCAGGCCATTACCAATTCAGAGCAATGCACTTCGGCCTCTCCTCGGCTCCAAGGGTGTTCACAAAATGCCTGGCAGTAGCAGTTGCTCATTTAAGAAGGCAAAAGATTCCCATCTTCCCTTATCTGGACGACTGGCTCATTGTAGGCAAGTCTCCGGAACAGGTCAAACTTCATTTGCAAGTAACCCAGCAGCTGCTTACATCTCTAGGTTTCCTTCTCAATCTTCCAAAGTCAGTTCTGGAGCCTGTCCAGCTTCTCACCTTCATAGAGAGACTGAACACAAAAAGCCAGAACCTTCCGTCCTCTGGAGAGAGCAAGGACCCTGGTGTCTCTGGCCTCCTCTTTCACCCTGCAGGTCTCGACCAGCAAGGCATTC
The DNA here is from genome assembly GCA_016271365.2 of Neoceratodus forsteri. Classification (NCBI taxonomy): domain Eukaryota; kingdom Metazoa; phylum Chordata; order Ceratodontiformes; family Ceratodontidae; genus Neoceratodus; species Neoceratodus forsteri. Next base: position 391,981,011 of record CM057452.1, read on the forward strand.
CTAAGCTCCTGGGGCACATGGCTGCTTCTACAGCAGTAGTGCATGGAGCCAGATTTCAGATGAGGGACATTCAGTTCCATTTGAGAGCCTTTTGGTCTCAAAGGATGGATCCCCTAACCAAATTGATTCCAGTGACTCGAACCCTGATCCAGGCCCTTCAGTGGTGGCAGGATCAGAACAATCTGAGACAGGGGGTTCCCTTCACCCCCAGTCTCATTCCTTGACCCTTACTACAGATGCATCCCTCCTGGGGTGGGGAGCTCACATGGGCGACCTTTCCACCCAAGGGCTGTGGTCCCCTCAGGAATCCCTGCTCCACATCAATTTGCTGGAGCTCAGAGCAGTTTTTCTAGCACTTCAGGTTTTCTCACATCTGTCCAGAACAAGGTAGTTCAGGTCAGAACAGACAATACCACTACAATGTGGTACATCAACAAAGGGGGCACTCGGTCTCTGACCTTGTGCAGGCTGTGAAGTTGTGGTCTCTGGCTTACTCTCTTGAACGCCTCCTTCGGCAGTTCACCTCCCAGGCAAGGGCAATGTCCTAGCGGATGCTCTCAGCAGGATTTCCCAGGGCCATCACGAATGGGCACTGGATCCCCTGGTACTGGAGGTAATATTTGCCAGATGGGGCACTCCACAAATAGATCTCTTTGCAGCCCCAGACAATCACCAACTTCCCCTTTTTTGCTGCAGGCCCCAGTGTTGGGCTCAGTCCCTCTGGATGCCTTCCTTCTCAGTTGGGAAGGGAAGTTTCTCTATGTTTTCCCCCCTTCCCTCTTCTTTCAAAGTGCTAGTCAGAATCAGATCTCAATCCTGCAAGATGATCCTGATTGCTCCAGATTGGGCCAGGCAGCCCTGGTACCCCTCCTCATGGCCTTAGCAGTCCACCCTCCCTATGCCTTCCCAGGAATCACAACCTGTTAACCTGTGCCCAGGGGAGAGTTTGGTATCCGAACCTCAAATCTCTCAATCTCAAGGCTTGGCTCTTGAAGAGTTAGAGTTTGCTGACCTACACCTTTCTCAAGGTGTACTGGATATCTTGAAGGCCTCTAGGAAGCCTTCCACCAGGGCTACCTATAATTCAAAATGGAAAATATTTTCCATATGGTGTGCTGGTAAACATATTTCCCCAGAATTGCTGGTGTGCCCACGATCCTGGATTATTTGGTGCATTTGAATTCCTTGGGGCTGAGACCAGCTACCCTAAAAGTGCACTTGGCAGCTGTGTCTGTCTTCTTGTCAGCAGGTAAGCCCTCTTCCTTATCAGCTCACCCTGTGTTCTCCAAGTTTTTCAAAGGGTTACTTCACACCAATCCCCTGTTCAGGGATCCTGCCCCTGCTTGGGATCTTAATATTTGCATCGCTCAGCTTATGAAACCCCCTTCTGAGCCATTGTCTTCAGCAGAGCTGAAGTACTTGACTTGGAAAACTGTGTTTCTGGTAGTCACCACCTCTGCCAGGTGCATAAGTGAGCTACAAGCCTTGTCAGTGGAGCCTGATTTCATCTCCTTTCATAGAGATAAGGTAGTCCTCAGGACTAACAGGAAGTTTTGCCTAAGGTGGTTTCAGACTTTCACTTAATCAATCCATGTCTCTCCCTGTGTACTTCACTGACCATTCCTCCTCTGGTGAGAGGAGATTGCACAGTTTAGATGTCAAAAGAGCCCTTAGTTACTATATAGGAACTACCAAGGGTCACAGGTTTGAATCCTCTCAATTGTTCCTCACCTATGGTGAGGTTGGTAAGGAAACCTGCCACTAAAAGATCCATTGCCAGGTGGATTGTCTCTTGTATCCAATTCTGTTACGAAAAACTGGGTGGGTTCCTCCCTCAGGCCTGAGGGCTCACTCTACCAGAGGTACAGCTGCATCTCTGGCTCTGCCAGGGACATTCCTATCCTAGAGATATATCAAGCAGCTACCTGGAAAACAGTTCACACTTTTACTAAGCATTACTCCTTGGATATCCAGGCTAGGAGTGATGCTCGATTTGGCACAGCCGTGCTTTAGAGCCTATTTCCCAAGTAGGTTCTGTCCCTCCTCCATGGAGGTACTGCTGTGTAGTCTGCATATGTCATAATATAGCAAGACTTCATGTTGTTTGAAGAAAAAATTACTCACCTTAGTAATGTTGTTTCTTCTAATGGAGTCTTGCTATATTATGACCTCCCCCCCCAGCCTGCCCCTCTCAGAACCTCTGTTTTTGGGATGTGGGTGGGCAGTGCAATGTTGGCACTTCTTTGATGTCCACTTCATTTCACCCTTCTAGGGTGCTTAGGTGTTATGCTTAAGTTTCTTCTTGAATTCCCCGACTTGAGTTTTTGTTTTGGGATCAAGATCAAAAAGGTGTTTTTGTAGTTAATAGCCAGTGGCTAGTGTAGGTTTACGGCTTCCACACAGAACCTTAGTGAGTTTTTGCTCGTAAAGATCTGACAGTTTAAGTTTGCGCTTCAGCAGACAGAGTGTTCAACCGAGCTCGCGCTCAAGATTCCATGCCCTGCATTGAAGTTAACTCTTTCACCTCCGGAGCAGTTCTAACCTGGGGTTATACTGCATATGTCATAATATAGCAAGACTCCATTAGCAGAAACATTACTAAGGTGAGTAATTTTTTCTTACTGACCAATAACTGCAGATCTTCTATGGACTGGTCTCTTGCAGTAGATTATTACACTTGGGAGTTCCACCAAGTGGCACTGTCATACGGCAGCTTCCTCCAGCAGTCCTCTTCAGGGGCCGCCCACATGACATCACTTCCTCAGCATGTGTATAAGTGTGGGCGGCCCCAGGTATCCTCTGTTCATTTTCCTACTGGGTTCAGCCCACACAGCAGCTAGCTCAGTCTTCTATGCTGCAGTTTCCGACGTGAACTTGAATCTACTTTTCTAACTCTTACGGGCCTGTGATCCAGTCACAGCAACCCCGTTTCTCCTGGTTTCTGTTGCAAGCCTGTGAACCACTCGCAGCAATCCCATTGCTCCTTAGCCTGGCGCTCCTGCTGGGTCTTTGGACACCTTTATGGCTGATAAGGCAGCCCTGCTGGAACGGACCTCTGGGACTCATTCTAAGGATTTCCCAGCTCAGGGCTCACGTTCCCAGCATAAGAGGGAGAGGGACTTACACTACTCACACTCCCTCCAACACTGCCCGTTGATGGTTGCTTCTCCTGCTCTTCCACTGTTGACAGCGCATTCCTCGTCAACGGGGCTGCTCCCCCCACTGATGGAGCCTCTGTTGCTCACTCCCTTGTCGACGGGAATGCATCCCTCGTTGACTGAGCACTCTGGATCACATTTCTTGTCGACAGGCAGTGTTCCCCCGTCAACCGGGCTGCTCCCTCCATCGATGGAACATGCTTTGCATCTCCCTCATCGATGGGAATGCTTCCCCTATCAATGAAGCCTTCGCTCTTTAATTTCTCATCGATAGAGGCTGTTCCCCCATTGACTGAGCATTCCTCATTGACGGAGATGCTTCCCCCGACAGAACATCCCATTTCTCATTCCCCATTGACGGAGATGCTTCCCCTGTTGCCGGAACTCACCCCTGTTGACGACAGGGGCTCCGTCCCCTGGGACGTTCCCTGACGTGGGTTCCCCATTGCTGTCGTCCCCCTGTCCCTCGTGGCACCGGCACTTCGGGGGAGGGATTCATGAGGCTTCCCTTCATCACACCCCTTATTCCTTGCCCCACCTCTGGTGCCTGTCCACAGGGGTCGGGATGCCCTCCCCCGAATTTCTGGGACTGACGTTCCCGATGTTCCTCTCCTCTCCTCTCCCTGTCACTGCCCTCGGGCGCCCTATGACTTTGGACCTCCCATCTTCCCAGGTGTCTGGCATTGCCCACATTGTCTTTGAGGTTCTGTAGTCTTTGGGTCACAGTCCCTCTCAGGTCCCTCCGACGGTTCCTGTGCCTCAACGTCCCCCCCCCCCCACCTAAGTGGCTTCATCCAGATCCAGCCATCTCTTCCTGGCCCCCCCCCCCGAGGAGTCCGTGTCTGGGGGTCCGGACATGGGGAATCCCTATGGGGAGGATGCTTCTGACGTGGACATACCTGATTATGGGGGCCAGGATTCCCCATAATCCGTGTCCTCTATTCTGGACGTGGCCCCGCCTGCCCCTCCCGATGTCTTTTCTCCGACTGACCCTTCTTTCATGGATCCGCTGTTGCAGATCCAGGACATTTTTGGATTCCCCTCTACAGAGCAGGATACCCTTCGACGGGACATGGCTGCCTACCTCGACCTGCCCTAGGAGCCTGTCCTGGTCATCCCTCCCTTGATTCCTGCTTATTTGAACGCCATGACTGAGGCTTGGCGTCACCCCTGTTCCACTCCACCCACCCCGTGGGGGCCTGACCAGCTGTATAGGGCCCCGTCGGACCATCCCTATTTGTCCGACGTTCCTGTGGCTGACTCTGTGGCTCATGACCAGACCGCTCGGCCCCGACACACCAGTTCTTGTCTGCCAGATAAGGAATCCCAGCACATTGATTTCCTTGGCAAGAAGGTTTACTTCTCTAGTGCCTTGCTGCTTTGCATTATCAACTATATGGGCCGTATGCTCTGGTACCTACGCGCCTTGAGTGCCTCCGCTTTGGGCCTTCTGTCCACCCTGCCTCCCTCCCTGGGAACGGCCCAGTTGGCGCAGCCCCTGTCCACCATTTTCTTGCTTTCCCATCTCCTGCTTCGCTCGGGATGCAATGCCATAGACGCATCTGCCCATCTGTCTGCCACCGGCATCGCCTTGAGGCATCATGCCTGGCTTCCGCTGTCAGGTTTGGCTCCCAATGTCCAATTGTTGGTTGCCGACGCCGCTTTCTGTGGTGACAAATTGTTTGGTCCTGGCACCCAGGGCATTCTGGATTCCCTCCGGGCTTCAGGTCATACCCTGCAGTCAGTCCAGGATCTCTACCATGCCCCCCAGATCCCGTTCCCGGTGCCCTTACCGGAGTGCTGCTCGGGACAGCAGTAGGGCTTCCCAAGGGGCTTCTGCCCCTCCATCCTGTGCCCATCCCTCTGGAGGGGCCATGGCCCACCCCTGCTCATTTACCACTCCTCAGGGCTTTCCTTCTACCTCCTCTCGCAAGCCTCGGAGGTGCACGGGGGTTTTTTCCGCCCTTTCTTTGGAGCCTTGCTTCCCGAGTATGGCCGCTTTGCTCCTCTTTGCGGTTCATTTAGAACTCCTGCTATCCTCCCTCCTGGAGACCCTTTGGTTGTTCCTTGCTGTGGAATTCCTGGTGCTTCTTGCCCCGGTGCACTCTGCCACCTTCCCTCGTACGCCATGCTTTAGGAGCTCTACTGGACTTGCTTTGCACCATAGCCTTTTGACCCCTGCTCGTCAGGATGAATCACTATGCCTAGCCTTTTACTCCTCTCCCATCACATGGAGTTTTAGTTCCTCGCCCACCCTTCACAGTTCTGCCTTTCTGGGTGTGGCGCAAGTCAACCTACCTTCAACTGCATATGACGCCATCCCTATGCCAGGCTGTCACGGGCGTCTCATGGATTTTCTGTGACTCTTGCACAGCTTACACCTGGACTCTGCTCGCCTCTTTCCTGTCCATTCTCCCTGAACATTCCTGTCTGCTTTGGCTGTCCTGTCCCCTGTCACTGGGACCGGCCGCCTCTTCTGCTCCGCTCCTTGCCTTTCCAGGCTTTCCAGGTTGGAGGTTGCTTTTTGCCATGGCCCACCCTCTGGCCACGCCATCTTGCCCGGCTTCCTGCCCTGGCTGTCCTTCCTTCTGGACATAACTGCTTGGTACTCTCCCAAGTGTAATAACTTAGTGCAAGAGCCCAGTCAGTAGAAGATAGTTTGTTCCATAAGACCTTACCATAACAGTAGATCTTCCAGGTACTGTCTCTTGCAGTAGGTACAATCCCGCCCTCTGTCCCCCTGCCTTTGCTTAGGGTCTCCTGATCTCAGGACGTTGGGTTGGGACTCCCTCAGTTTCTCTTGGTCCTGACCTTTGCGTGCTGAAGCCGATGGAAACAGAGGATACCTGGGGCCACCCACACTTATACACAGGCTGAGGAAATGATGTCATGTGGGCGGCCCCTGAAGAGGACTGCTGGAAGAAGCTGCTGTGTGATAGCGCCACCTGGTGGCACTTCCAAATGTAATAACCTACTGCAAGAGACAGTTGCTGGAAGATCTACTGTTATGGTAAGGTCTTACGTAACAAACTTTCTAGGAGTGGTACGTAGCTCACCATCCACACAACCCTCCCGGCCTCGCGTGGCAAGTGGCACACAGATTCCTGCTTCCTGCATGCAAGATCTGACGTCACGGGGTGGAGTCGAGGGAATACCACCCTGATAGTGGGAGGAGCTTAGCTTAAAGACTTCTGGCGAATTAGACTGTTCCAATGGAACTGCCAGAGTGTGGATGTAAGCTATATACCACTCCTAGAACTACAGTTGCAGGTGAGTAACCTATTTATTTGTATTGTACCTACATTGATGGCAGCAGCTTGTCTACTCTGCCAGCCTGAGTAAGGGTACAGCCATGGGGTCCAGGGGAAGTGGGAGGGATACTTGTAACCAAATATGGTCCCGGGTGTAAAAATAGACAGGGAAAATGTGGCAAACCAGATGAGCGGTCCTTTTCTGCCATCAAATTCTACGTTTCTACGTTTCTGTGTATCTAAGTTCATTACTTTGTGTATCTTCATAAAGGAGGGATGATGAGGGGAATTTTATTTTTTTTTCAAGGGAAGTTTTACACAATGCCAGTGAGAATAAATTTCTCCAAATAAAGGCATAATAGGGTAGTGGTTAAGAGCGCTGAGCGGCAGACTTGTCTGGGTTTGAGTCCCACAGCCACCACTTGCATACTGTGTGACCATGAGCAAGTCACTTAATTTCTCTGTGCTCCCAGGATGCACCTAGAAACATGCAGCTTCTAACCCCAGAAATACTCAGGTATTCCTAACTTTCTGCTGTGTCCCTTTAAGCCAGCACTGCCCAGAGAGGATAGAACACTTGCAAATGATGGAACTCTTTGCACGTGATGACTATTCAAATGCTGCCTTGAACTAACTGCCTTAGTTCTAAACCCCTCAGATTTCACTCTCCACCTGTAAAGTCTAGTCGCTCAGAGTTTCACTCTTCAGCTTATTCCTGTGACGTGAAGAAACTTATGGTTTCATATAAGTATCTTTTTTTTTTCATTTGCTGCCTTTTACTCATTGTTAATTTTAGCTAAACATTAGTTTTAGTGTTAAATTTTGTGTTTTAGCAGTTCCTCCCAGTTCAGTATAACTGTTGGGGAACCGACTTAATTTTGTTAGTTCGGGTGTTTTCTGACTAAAAAACCCCGTTATAGGGAAGTGTTTGCCAAGGCAGACAAACATAGTTTCTGTGTGGCTTGCCTGGGCTATGATCATCTTAAGGAAGATTGTGATATCTGTGAAACCTTTCCAGAGAAAACATTGTAGAAACACCAGGAATGGCTTAAGAAAAAACTTCCTCCACCTAAGGGTCCCTCTGGTTCTGACCAGCCAACACCCTGCTGTGGGTGAAACCACTACAGTAATTACTTCAACCCCTGAGACGGGTGATAAGGGCACTAAGGAGCTTGCTGAAACTGCTGACTCCCCGATTCCCTCTAAAAAGACAAAGAAAGTAAAGCATACAGAATCCCCTGCTGAGAAAATGACTTACGTGGGTGCTCTGGCTATTCCTTCTCCTCAGGAAATAGTTCAGGCCTTTAAAGTAGTACAGGCCTTACAAGGTCTTTTCCCCACTGGCCAGCAGCCATCTGTTCAAGTCCCAGCTGGACAGACTGGCAGCACAGGTAGATCCTCATTTATTGAAGAAGAGGATTATGGTGAATGTGAGGAGGAGGGTGAAGGAGAACCTATTGAACCTCAGGTCTCCCCTGAGCAAGATTTCGGTTCACCTCCTAGAACCATGGAGGATTATTCCTCACATTTTACTTTTGTGAGGAAGTTGGATGATGCCTTGGACATCACCACAAGTGAAGAAATAGAGGAGAAATAGAGGATGAAGAAGAGGTGGAATACCTTGAAATGATGGGGTTAACCCCCACACAGGAGCTCCTCTTGCCTGTCAATAAATTCTTCAAGAAAGATGCACTGAAGATTTTACAGACCCTAACTCTGCCCCTCCCCCGATGAGAGGCTGGACAAAGTATCAATTGGAAAGGAAAGGGCAGAATTTCTGTTTTCCACCCTGACCACCAGGGGATGGTGCAGGCAGCTGCCTGTGACAAGGCTAAGGTGCCTCTGGCTTCTCACCCACCAGATAAGGAGTCCAGAAAGATTGATAGTATCGCCAAAAAAGGATACTTGTCAGCTTCCTTGGCTGTTAGGCTAATTTCCTACCCTATGCAGTCGAGTACCAGAAGTCTTTATGGAAGTCCGTACTGGCCATGACAAACAAAGCTCCTTCACCCTTGTCTAATGAACTGGCAGAAACTGCCAGGTTTGGCTTGGAGGCAGCCAAGTATCTGTTCCAAATGTCTGCTGATACCAATGATACAGCAGTTAGGTGGATGGCAAACACTGTTGCTCAACATAGGTTTGCCTGGCTAAGAGCTGCAGATCTTACCCAGGATACTCAAACAAAGGCTCTGAACTTCCCTCTGGAAGGTAATTCACTTTTTGGTGAAACAGTGGCTTACATGAAGAAGGTGGATGAATATAAGGCCACCTTCAAGAGCAATTCTGGTAAAGAGAATGCCTCTCCATCCACCAGACCCTAGGGAAGGGGAGGCAGGGGCAGGTCCTTTCATACTAGGCCTTTTTTCCAGGCAATGGCTGCATCTCAATACCAACAGTATCCCCAGCAAGGGTGCTTCAGAGGTAGGGGCAGAAGGAGTTCCAGGTGGGGATCTCAAACCCAGCCTCAGCCCCAGAGCAAACAATAACCCTGATGTGTCTTCACAGGCCGCCTCCATCCTACCTGTCAGAGGCAGACTGTCTCACTACCTCCTGGCTTGGCAACAGATCACCACAGACAAGTGGATCCTGGGGGTAGTGAGTCAGGAACCATCTCTGAGCTTCAGATCCCTTCCTCTTCTGAGAACTAGAGGGTTCAGACCATCCTCCCTCGCAGAGAAAAAGCTGCTGGAGGCAAAGGTTTGAAACCTGCTGCTGTCACGGGCAGTGGAACCTGTCCCAAATCAGCAGAAAGGAAGGGGTTTTACTCAAGGAACTTCCTTACTACAAAGAAAAACAGGGAGTGGCAGCCTATCTTGGACCTCAGGATCCTAAACAAGCATTTGACAAAACCAAAGTTCAAAATGGTAACTTTGGCACTGATTCTGCCAGCACTCCTAAAAGGAGACTGGTTGGCATCACTGGACCTAAAAGTTGCTTATTTCCACATCCCCATAAGGGAGTCTCACAGAAAATCCCTCAGGTTCAGACTCCCATCAGGTCACTACCAGTTTTCTTCCCTGCCATTCAGCCTGACTTCAGCCCCAAGGATATTCACAACGTGCTTGGCAGTGGTTGTGACACACCTTCGAAGACAGGGTGTCACAGTGTTTCCATATTTAGACACTGGCTGGTGGTAGGAAAATCACCAGAGCATGTCAGACAGGATCTGCAAATCTCCCAGGGGCTTCTGGAGTCCCTGGGGTTCCTGATAAATCACATAAAAATCCATCTTTATACCTGCACAGATGCTGCAGTTCATAGGAGCAGAGCTCAACACCCTGCAGGGCAGGGCCTACCTGCCTCTGGACAGGGTAAGAAGTCTCCAGCTGATTGCAGACTCATTCAGCCTACGCAAGAAAAAACTGCAAGGCAGTTCCTACAGCTCCTGGGCCACATGGCTGCGGCCACAGGAACAGTCCTAGGCTCCAGGTTTCAAATGAGACATCCAGTTCCACCTAAGGGCACACTGGTGCCAGAGAAGAGATACCCTCTCAAAGCTGATTCAAGTAAAAAAACCTTTGTTGCAAGCACTCCAATGGTAAAAGAGGAATCCAGCCTAAGGGAAGGGGTTCCTTTCCAGTGAGAGTCCCCATCAGTTGTTCTCACAACCGATGCATCTCTAATGGGGTGGGGCGCCCATCTTGGGGACCACACAACCAGAACACTTGATCAAGTGCAGAATCACTCCAACACATAAACTTGCTAGAACTCAGAGCAGTGTTTCAGGCACTAAAAGCCTTCACAACACTGGTGCAAGGAAAGGTGGTACAGGTCAGAACAGACAGTACCACCACAATGTACTACACAAACAAGCAGGGAGGCACCTGGTCGGGTCCTCTGTGCACAGAGGCCACAAATATTTGGAGCCTTGCTTACTCCTTGGGAGTTTCCCTGCAGGCAATCCATCTGCCAGGAAAGGACAATACCCTAGCAGATGCTCTGAGTCAAATTAACCAGGTCCATCACGAATGGACCCCGAACAGGCAAGTGGTGGAAGTAATCTTCAGGAGATGGGGTACCCCAGAGATAGACTTGTTCGCATCCCTCCAGAACCACCACCTGCCACAATACTGTTGCAGGCCACCAGATCGAGGTACACTACCCCTGGATGCCCTAAGCTCTGGACTGGTCAGGGAAGCACCAATATGCTTTTTCTCCCTTCCCTCTGGTGTACAGGGTATTGCTCAAGCTCAGGTTCCAGTCAGCATCACTGATCTTGATAGCTCCAGACTGGCCCAGGCAGCCATGGTACTCTCTTCTGCTCTCCATGTTTGTATCCGAGCCAATACACCTCCCTCGGAGGTACAATCTGTTAACCTTCAACCAAGGGAGACTTCTGTATTTCGAATCTCAGGTCTCTCAGTCTCAAAACTTGGCTCTTGAAGACCTAGAATATGCAGGCTTACACCTCTCTGAGGCTGCTTTAGACATCCTAAGAGGTTACAGGAAGCCTTCCACTAAGAAGACCTATGCTTCAAAATGGAAATGGTTTTCTATCTGGTGCTCAGCCAAGGAGCTGGTACCAACACATGCTGGGGTTCCAGCTGTTCTTGATTACCTCTCTTATTTACATTCCCTAGGATTGTAGCCCAGTACTCTCAAGGTCCACCTGACTGCAGCATCCACTTACATTTCTCCTGGAAGAAATGTGACAGTAGCTTCAGACCCTGTCTTTAGGAGGTTCTTCAAGGGTTTGGCTCATTTGCATCCCCCTCATAGGGAAGTGGTGCCAGCATGGGACCTTAATGTGTGCATTGCTAAGCTCATGGGACCGCCTTTTGAGCCCATGCCCTCTGCTCATCTAAAATATATCACTTGGAAAACAGTTTTCCTAATGGCAATACTAAGGTTCATAAGACAGCCGAGGGGGCGATAAAGCCCATTTAGAGGCTGTCCTCACAATTCAGTGGAGGTAACAAAAGTCACCAACTGTCATATGCTTGTCCAACCTAGTCTTAAAGGTATTAAAAGAATCTGCCTGCACAACATATGCTGGTAACTTATTCCACAGTTCTATTGCCCTACATACAAACCCACATTTCCTTAAGTTGGTTTTGCACCTTTCGCTCGCTAACTGTAAATCATGTTTTTTCCAGTTGAAGATCTTTTTCCTGTATTGTAAGCTTAATTCAGTTCTCAAACTATCCTGATGCAAAACTTTGTAAAGGAATAAGAAATCTCCCCTTGTTCTCCTACTAGACAAGGACCATAGATAGCCTCACTGATTTTAATCTGGTTTCATACAGTTGGTTGCTGAGACTTGATACCATTTTAGTTAGATATCTTTGAGGACATTCCAACAGAACCCTATCCTTCTTTAAATAAGGACTCCAGAGTGAGGAACAGTAGTCCAAAGTTGGTCTGACATATGATTTATACACTTTAGTGAGCACCTCACCATTCCTTGTATGAAAACTTTTTCTAATACAATTTACCAAATGCATAGATCTATTTGCTGTAATTCTACAATGGGTTCCATTTTTCATATCATGTTGGATATATATACCAAGATCTTTCTCACTTATGGAAGATCTTATTTTACTACCCTGAATGTTGTAATCTTGTTTGATATTATCTTTTTCCATATTCTGCATTACACTTTTATCAACATTAAAAGTCATAAAGTTCTTTTGAGCCCACTCTTCAATGTCTAGTAAATCCTGTCCAAACTTGTCTATCTTCGAAGGTATCAGCTATCCCCCCAACTTTAACATCGTCCGCAAATTTAACTAACTTATTTTTACTATTTAATTTCAGATCATTCATAAAAATACCAAACAATAATGGCCCCATCACCGATCCCTGTGGCACACCACTCTTCACCCTCACTGCCTCTGACAAGTATCCACTAACTCTCACCCTCTGCATCCTATCCACAAACCAATGCTCAATCCAGCTCACCAGTCCCTCATTCACTTTTCTGCAAGAAGAATCAGTGAGCTCCTGGCTGTCTGCATTGAATAGGACTACATCACATTCTACAAGGATAAAGTGGTCCTGAGGACAAACGGGAAATTTCTCCATGAGGTGGTCTCGGATTTCCGCCTGAACCAGACCATTACCCTACCTGTCTTTTTCACTGAGCATTCCACCTCTGGTGAAAGAAGGCTTCACAGTCTGAATGTCAAGAGAGCCCTCAGCTACAATATGACAGCCACTAAGGACCATAGGCAGGACAGAAAACAGCTGATCTTACTTCGAGAGTCAGCTCTTGCAGCAGGTAACACATTTAAGACTGTAGCTGACAGGCGACGGGACCCCACGGCAAACTTCTATCCAGCAGAACCAAGCTGGGACCACCCCCAATGTCTGCCCGCCCCCAAAGTCCCACGTGGCATAAGAGGCAGCGGCCCTCAGCGTGCCTCAGTTCTTTTCCTGCCATCAACGTGCATTCATCGGCTCCACAGCCAGACTCAAGCCAGTACGACCGCTTTGTATTGATCTTTTCTTGTTTTTCAATATCGTTCATTCTTCCTACTATTTTGTATGTCGTCTCCCCCGTCGCCTTCTTCTAGGCACATGAACACGTACACCTGTGGGGAAGCAGATCCCCACCAAAGATGGCCACGCGGCCTGCGTGTTGTGTCTGGGCCCAAACCACGACACCTAGTCCTGTCCTGCCAAGCCTTCAATAGCCAGACTCAGATCAGACGTCAGAAGACCTTACTGGCTTACCTTGCCCAACAGCAGTTGGCCGCTATGCAAAGGGATTCCTCCACAGAGCGGGAGTCTTCTCACCATTCCCACAAAAAAACAGAAAAGCATTGGGATTCTTCTAAAACCAAAGAAAGATGAAAGGAGAAGGAGAAAGAATGGGAGAGATCCCACTCGTGATCCAGATCCTCCAGATAGCACTCTGCCTTGAAGGTCACTTCCAGATTGTCAGACCATGGCTCCCGACTTACTTTTATTAAAGCCCCAGTCACCTCACGCATGCTGGGCATGAAGGAAAAGATTTCGGGGTCCTCTGGTCCGACACTACAACCAATCAAGATCCAGCCCCTGACTCAGATTACAGGCCAATCTTCAGACCCAGGTAAGGGGCATCATGCATCCTAGTTGGCTTCTTTATGCAGTGCTGACACCCGGGATAAGTCTAAGACCTTGAGGCAGGTGGCAGGGAGATCCTCCTCTCTCCCTTACAGACAGGCCAAGAAACTGGCAGAGAAACACTCTCACCTGCCATCGGACAGGCGCCAGTCCGATTAACATACAAAACCAGCATCGGACCATCACCGATGTCGATCTTCAGATGGCACCTCCAAGATCCCTCATACGCTGGCTCCATTGGCAAAGACACCATCACCTCCGGTGTCTCCCCCTCGAACTGACGACTGGACCAATGACATCCCAGTGCAGGAGGACCTGATGCCAGTCCACACGATAACCCTGAGACCCAACAACCCCAATCCTAACCTGCCGTCTCCTCAATTACACCCACTGACACCGGACAGGCCTGCCATTGGTGCCAGTCCTGGTACCGCCCCCAGTCCATCCCTGGATCTGGCTACAGGCTCCCCCAAACTAAACCTTTCAAAGGTTATAGATTTGTTCAGTCACTGGTGGGAGACCATCAGACCAGATATCCTCCCACCAAAACCTCAACCTGCTACTCCGGTTGATCCGGATTTGACTCAGAATCTGAACAGGGGAGTCTGCCTCCCATCCCCAGGCTTGTGCATGGCCCCCCATCTTCAGTCGGATGAGGACCGAGGAAACCAGCCCAGCCCTCCAGAGAGGCCAAGAAAGAAAGTGGCCAAAAGGAGAGACCAGAGGTCCAGATTGAGGAGCCCCAGCTAAGCTGGCTTCTCAGACAGGCACAGAAAGAGGAGGCGTAGATCATCATCCATCTTCTCCTTAGACTCCTACCAGCCCTCTGATTCCTCACATTCGTCCTTTGAGGATCTATCCCCCAGGGACCCTGAGGATACTCCAAAATTGCCCCACGACGACCCATCCTTTATGGAGGTCATGCAGCACATTCAAACCAGCATGGGCTGGTATACGGAAGATTTAGACCAGGAACGTATGCAACTTGCAAAATGCCTACGGCAAAAAGATACCAAACCAGTAGTAATCCCACCTTTGGTTGACACCTTTGAAGATGTTACCCAGGCCAGTTGGAGGCACCCTCATTCATCCACAGCTAACCCCAAGAAATCTGACCAGCTATACAGAGCACCAAAGGAGCAACCCTTCCTCGCCGAACACCCCAACGCTGATTCAGTGGTCATTTCAGCAGATCATGACCATTCACAGGGGCCGAAACACCTGAGCACTTAACCTCCAGACAGAGAGTCCAAACAGTTGGACTCCATGGGCCGAAAGGTGTATTCATCTGCCACCTGCAGCATCAGAAGTCTCAACTTTATGACTCACATGGTTCAATTCCAAAACACCCTCTGGGAACAGGGAATGGACATTTTGCAGGGAATGCACAACTGCCCCCAAAAGGCAGAACTCTCCAGACTACTACAAACTGGGTCGGATGTAGGCACGTATGTTCTACGATCCACCTGTGCCTCTGCGGACATGGCAGCAAGGGCAGCTGCCACAGGCATATGTCTGCATTTCCACTCCTGGCTTCATGTTTCTGGCTTTGCTCAGGATGTCCAATCCAGCATCCTAGATGCACCCTTAAGAAGCTCCGTCCTCTTTGGCGAGGACACAGAGAAAATGATCAATAAAATTACAGGACTCCAGTAAGGCTGTCTGTACTGCCCAAAATAGAGACAGTTTGTCTTGTTTTCACGGCCAAGGGGGTCACCAACAACAGCAGACTCACTTTCAGCAACAGCCTCAAGGGGGAGGCTACAGTCAGAGAGGTGCCCACAGAAGATCTGTGGGATCTGCCTCTTGCCAGACAAAACCTACTCAATTCAATTCACTTTATTTACTGAGTAAGATCACTGGGCCAAGGCCCTTTTTCAGGATCGACCCAGAGCTTCATATACAGAGAAGTTTAGAAGACATACAGATAATAGTAACATTATACAAAACACATTGATAACAAAAGTATAGTATATGAAATAGTACAAAGTCATACCTAAAAAAAAAAGTTACCCACAGCAGAAGATTACAGGTGATGAAACAAAGCTTTTTTTTTAATTTCTTGACTAGAAATGGAAGTACAATTAACAGGCAGTGTGTTCCAAAAAATTGGACATTGCAAGGAAAAAACTCTCTCGCCCATACAGGTAACAGATCTTGGAATGGACAACTGTTGCGTATTAGATGAACGTAACAACCTAATATTATCCTTTATATTGATTAAGCTATACAAGGGAGATTTACAGCCCTTCACAAGTACGTTATTGGCCAAACAACCCAGATTATAACAATAATGTATACTCAAGCTACCTTTCCTCCCCCTCCCACCTCCTGACTCTAGATGTGACCCACCTCTTCCCAACGTCTTGTCGGGAGAGGCAGTCAGAGGACATTTTTCTTTCTATGCAGCGGCATGGAGAAAAGTGACCTCCGACCAGTGGGTCCACGAACTCATAGAGAGCGGGCACTCTACAGAGTTTGTCAACATACCACAGGACAGGCCCCCAACCCCATCCCGTTACTTCATGGAACACACAGGTCTGATTTGATAAAAAATTCAAGCCCTGCTCTCCAGGAAGGCCATAGAGCCTGTTCCTCTAAACCAGAGAGGAACCAGATTCTATTCGCACTTCTTCCTGGTCCCAAAGAAGACAGGAGACTTGAGGCCCATTCTGGATCTCAGCGATCTTAATTGCTGAGTCGAATACAAGAGGTTCAGGACGGTCACTCTCCAAAACCTACTCCCCATGGTTCGCCAGGGAGACTGACTGGTGTCATTGGACATGCAGGACGCATACCTTCTCATCCTGATAGCGAAGCACCACAGGAAATACCTTGGGTTCGCTTTTCAAGGCAGGCATTTCCAGTTCAGGGTGTTACCCTTCAGCCTTTCTTCAGCTCCAAGGGTGTTCACGAAGTGCCTTGCAGTGGTAGCAACGGTACTTCAGAGGATGGGGCATTATGTGTTCCCATACTTGGATGACTGGCTTCTCACAGCACAGTCCAAGGAACAACTTCAGAGGTCCATTTGGAACACCTGTACTCTTTTTCCAGAGTCTTGGCATCACCATCAACACACCAAAATCGTCCCTGACCCCATCTCAGAACCTACCTTTCACAGGGGCTCTTCTCGACACAGTCAGAGGGAGAGCCTTCCTGCCACAGGAAAGGGCTGATTGACTAAAGATCCTAGCCAATCAAATCTGTTCAGTCTCTACAGTACCAGCCAGAACCCTACTTTAGTTGCTGGGCCACATGGCTGCGTTAATCATCATAGTCCCCTCTGCAGAACTTCAGATGAGAGCAATCCAGTGGACACTTCATGTCCAGTGGGACCAGAGATGGGATGATCTGGACCTTCCAGTCTCCATCACAAGACCGGTTCAATTAGAACTTCATTGTTGGATGACATCACCTTCCTTGCAGGAGGGGATGCCACTTCAAAAGGAGACACCAGTTCAGGTCCTAACATCAGACGCATCTAACACGGAATGGGGGGGCACCTAGGCATTCACAGGACTCTGGGGCCCTGGTCCTTGAACAAGGAGTCTCTCCATATCAGCATTTTAGAAATGAGAGCCGTTCTCTATGCTCTGCAGGCCTTGAGCACAGTACTCAAACTGGGACACCTTCTCATAACGACAGAAAGCATGTCAGTAGTGTTGTATATCAACAAACAGGGAGGCACACACTCTTATCCTCTGTGCAGAGAAATGATGCGAGTGTGGGATTGAGCCATATCTCACCGCCTGACTATCTCAGCGGTCCATGTCCCCAGTGTTCAAAACACATTGGCAGATACTTTCAGCAAAACAAGGTCAAGAGCGCACAAGTGGTCGCTTCTGCAGTCTGTGATCGATGACCTATTCGCCACATGGGGGACACCTGAATTGGACCTATTCACTCCCCCACAATGCAGAACTGCCCAGTTTTTGCTCGCTAGATCTCGTGCCTGGTGTTTTCTGGCAAGACGCGTCGTCCCTCTCTTGGAAGGGGAGATTCCTCTATTCTGTTCTGACGTTTCCGCTCCTTCAGAGAGTTCTCCTCAAGGTGCAAATGGAAGGGGGCAACAGTGATCCGACTAGCACCTCTGTGGCCTTGACAAATCTGGTTTCCACTATTACAACAGTTGGCAGTAGAGCCTCTGATCGCCCTTCCATCGAGCACATTCTTGCTGTCTCAGGACAATGGGACCTTAGTCCACCTGATCCTGCGGTCCCTCCATCTACATGCATGGCCCCTGAGGACCTAGCCAGGATTCACTATGGAGTTTCTGACAAGGTTGCCGAGTACCTGCTATCCCTTTGAGAGTGAGGCTTGGGCTTCTCCTCAATAAAGGTGCATTTGGCCGTCCTTTCTGACCATCACACCTCTGTCCAGGGCAGAATGATGGTACTGCTGGTACAGCTGGAGGTGACTCGTACCTGTCTTAGGGGTATGCTCCACATTAAGCCTCCCATTAGGGACCCTGTTCCTTCTTGGGATCTTATATTTGTTTTGGAGAAGTTGACCTTTACCTCCTTTTGAACCTGCCACAGATTGCGAGCTAAGTTTCCTCTCCTGGAAAACGTTATTTTTAGTTGCTGTCACTTCTGCTCAAAGGATTTCCGAGCTTCAGGCCCTGATGTGTAAAGAGCCTTACTTACTTTTCCAGAAAGACAGGGTAGCTTTGAGAACCAAGCCTAAATTTCTACCCAAGGTGGTGTCCAAGATGCTGTTAAATCAGGATGTTCAACTACCTGTTTATTACCCCAACCACACAAGCAAGGGTGATGCACTTCTCCATACCCTGGATGTTCATCGCTCCTTGCGATACTACTTATCCAGAACAAGGGAAGCTGGAGTTCTGACCAGTTATTTGTCTGCTTTTCTCCTAGGACTCTGGGAGCCCCTGTATCCAAACAGACCCCCTCCGGAAGGCTTGTGCAGTGCATCACCTTCTGCTGTCAGAAGCATGAAAAACCCCTACCAGGACCGATACGGGGTCATTCTGCAAGGGGCATTGCAGCCTCTTTTGCTGCACTCAAAAATGTCTCCACCTCTGACATTTGTGCAGCACCTACGTGGCACACAGGCCACACCTTCATTAAACACTACAGTCTGGACATTACTTCAAGACTCAGAGCAGGCTTCAGGCTTGGCGTCCTGCAGGGTCTCATCTCGTAGGGGATTCCCTCCTTCTTTCTCCAAATTCCCTACTACCCAAGGAGCTTTCTTCAGTTTTATACTGCTTGGGAATCAGTCATAAATGTGTTACCTGCTGCAAGAGCCGACTCTCGAAGTAAGATAGTACAGTTACGTAAGAACTTACCGTAACAGTAGATCTTCGAGAGAAGCTCTTTCAGCAGGTATACTTCCCACCCTCCATCCTCCTGGAGATTTCCTGCTGTATGCGTCCATTTATATATGTTCTTCCTATTGGTTGAGGTATTGCCCTAGGTTACCTAGACCGAGCTCTGTTTATCTGGATGCCGGAATCTCCGGCAGTACAAGAACTGGGGTACACTGGGGACCGCCACCTCTTATACCATGTAGGATGTCAGGGGTGGGCCGACATCGGGGGCAGTCCCTACTTGGTACTGCTGGATCGAAGTTCACCATGAGATCCTGTCATCTGCCAGCTACATTCCTAAATGTGTTACCTGCTACAAGAGCTTTTCTCGAAGATCTACTGTTATGGTAAGTTCTTACATAACTATACTTTCCTGACTTGTGGGGATGTGGGAAACGGTAACCCAGCATTCAGAAGATCCATTTTTCAATGGATAGTCCAGTGTATCCAGTCATTTTACACTAAAGAAAACTGGAAGGGAACCCCCAACAGGATTGAGGGCCCACTTCGCAAGAGGAACAGCTGCTACCTTACCAACTGCCAGGGGATGTTCCACTAGTGGGCATCTGTAAAGCAGCTACCTGGAAAACAGCACACACCTTTACAAAGCACTACAACCTGGATATTCAGTCCAGAGGTGATGCCAGGTTCGTCACATCAGTCCTGCAAAGTCTGTTTCCAAAATAAAGTTCTGTGCCCACCTCCAAAGGTAGTCTACAGAAAGTTAGGAATACCTGAGTATTACTGAGGTTAGAAGAAAAAATGACTTACCATGGTAATCTTGTTTCTTCCCAGTGATACTCGGATATTCATAACTTCCCACCGTGCCTCCCCTTCTAGTACCTTTTCCTTCTGCACTCCTGTATACTGTGCTGTCAGGGATATACCTGCCACTTTCTGGATAAACAAGGTTCATGTTCTTTCCCCCTTTTTTCGGGTGACTGACATTTTTGGGGGTATCTCTTCTGTTTTTTCCCCTCCAGTTGGAGGGTTCATTGGGGGGGTTTATGGGGTTAATTATCACTATTACTATTATTGATTATTACTACTATTCAGTATTAATAGTCCTTGGGGGCCTGCCTTTCCAGGCGTCCAGGAAATCTGAGGGGTTTAGAACTAAGGCAGTTAGTTCAAGGCAGCATTTGAACAGTTGTCACGTGCAAAGAATTGCATCATTTGCATGTGTTCTATCCTATCTGGGTAGTGCTGGCTTAAAGGGGCACTGCAGAAAGTTATGAATACCTGAGTATCACTGGGAAGAAACATTACTATGGTAAGTAATTTTTCTTTCCTCATCTGCTACCGGAAAATCATATTTCCATCTAGTTTGTTGTGTTGTTTTGCATTTAAATTCAGTATAATTTTTCAACTAATTTACAGCTTTCCGTCAGCAACATTGTTTTTGGTCTTGTTGCCCTGGGAGCCTCTCTTTGCTCCTTCGATGACTGTTATGTCAGGGGAAGCTCTTTATAAATTTTGTAGCTGTAGCAACAAAATCTTAGTACAGTACTCCTACTGCTCTTGTTAGTAGTGTCTCAGTGCCTAGCAGGACCTCTGTTCTGACTGTCAGTTAATATCCAGACAGGACTGTAAGGACAGAGTTGGTTGTAGAGTGTCTTCCAAGCAATGCCACAAGAAAAAGAAATAGTAAGTATGCTCAGAATCAACCTCTCAGGACTGTTCATCTTTTGTTCTTTCTTGAGAAATAGGAAAGATACATAGGTCTTTTTCCAGTTGCTGCCATTTTTTTCTAGGTCAGCCTGTCTGGATATTAGGGAAGAGGTATCGTTGTTGCTGTTAATGCTGCCTCTCTCATACTCTATGACAGTGATGGAGACAACCTCTAGGTCCTCCACATTATTTGATTTGGCACCTCCAACTCTGCCACTTTCAAAGGTGCACTCTGGGACAAACAGTTTGGTAGGCATGTGGGCTGCTGTTATGGAACACTGGCTCCTCTGCATGATGCTGGTCACATTGCCTGAGCAGGTGCCAGCAACGGTGTCCCCATAGATGCCAACTTCCGTACTACATCTGTGCCATGGTTGGCATTGTCCTTGGCACTGATTGTTCTGTCACATTCTTTCAGGGCTGCCCCCGACCTGTAAAAGTGTCATGCAAAGGAAAGTATTTTTCAGAGTTTGTTGCATGGCTTCTTTTGCCTGGTAGGCCAGCCCTTAATCGCAACACATGCTTCACAGGTTTGGTGCATGCTGAGTGTGTAGTTGAGTATGCTTGGGGCAGTCTTGCATCCGTTACATTGTTGTTTGATAAATTGAAATAGAATCCTAATCTCACAGACATGGAGACGGGGGATTATAATGAAAGCATTCTTTATGAAGAGCCAGATCATCCTCAGCAGCGGCTACCTGTGCAGGCTCCCCAGGAGGGTCTTACTTTCCAGTCCCTGCTCAAGATGATGCACAAAGCCTCATAGTTTGAGACAGTGGGCCTGGAGAAAAGCAAACCGGTCCGATTGCAAAACATGAATGTGCTTTGTATGGCCCATTCCAGTGGTGCCCCCTATCTAGCTTGTTCTACAAAATGCTACTATGGTAGCTTGGAATCAGCAGGCTATAGTGCCCACAGTACCCCCTATAGCAAACAAAAAGTATATGGCACTGAAGCTATTTTACAGTCAGTTGCTGATGCTTTCTGTTTTGTTCAGCGTTGTCACTGGGCATTCATTTACTACTGGGGTTACACATGCTAATCTACTTGGGAACCAACACCCTTCAAAGCTGTTCCATCATCATAGAACCCTGTCTCCTCCTATTCTGTGACTGCTAACTTAGAATATAAAATGGGTAAGGAAATCCCTGCATCCTGATTGCTTGAGGCTTGGTTCTAGTCATTGCCTTAAGAGAGCACTACCTGTGGCTAAAAACAAGTCCTTGCCAACTTGAGCACAGTGCATTCCATGCCTATGTGCTATTGTGGAATTTAGATTTTTTAAAGTGGTAACCAATCTTTTTCCCCCATTACACATATGTTAAATTCCACCCATACCTGCAGTGTCCTCCGGCCACTCGTTACATCTGCTGACTCAAGCTGACAGCACTTGTGGGTGCAGTACAGAGGAAAGTACTGCTGTTCTCATCAAGATGGCAGTTAACGCACTGCTTCTGACGTGGCCAGCCTCCTCATCCCTTGCTGCTCTCGACCAGCTGCTTCCTCTCTTGACAGAAACTTGGGTACAGCTAAAGAATTATTTTTTCATGTTTATAAATGTAAATTGTGTTTCTAACCCCAGGAATCCTTAACTTGTGCTTCACAAAAGCATCAGGTCCACCAAACTGAGTGCCCCGGAGAATAGAACTAAATGCTAATCATAAAATGTTTATCATGGAGTTAGAAGGGAGCCGTGCAGGTCACATCTCCCCTAGCAACCAACGTCGGATTTATATCTCTGCTTGGAGAGAGAAGTTGCTCTGAAGTAGAGCTCCACTCTACTGGCCTCCAGAATGGTTTTATTGTGTTTTAAAGTAGTTAGTTTGCGATAACCTTGTGTTAGGTTACTTAATTCTATGTTTTTATATTTTTTTAACGGTTCCTGCATCCATTCCAGGGACTGAGGAAAACCACCAGCATCCCAGTTCCTGCTTTCAGAGAACCACAATTTTAAAACAATTAAGTTTTTAAAAGTTTAACTCTTTCTGTTTATTTCAAGCTTTTGTTAGAGGTTGTGCCTCTTTAGTGCTCCGGTTCCACATTTAAGGGAACCAAATGGCAATTGGTTTTTATGAAATAAAAAACTATACTGATCTCCGTATCTCCTATGCCCTGCTCTGTTTTCAAAGACTTTGCCTGAATTTTATTTATTTATTGGGAAATCGGAATTACACCCTTTGAGTCAATAGACTTTTTGCAAACGCTCCTCGTCGGTAGACATAGTAAAACATCACAAATACAAGTGTATGACATCAGTCAGTCCATATATTATATTAGGAGGGAAGGTATAGAACTGAGCAACATTCCATAACAGAAGGCAGAGACAGCCCAGAGTCATGTGCAAGACAGAAAACAAAAATATGGAAAACAAAAGACAGATTGTAAGGCTGGAGGTTCATCATAATAACTGATTACAATGCAAGGAGATAAGGCACAGTCAGTGAAAACAGAGCAGAGCACAGCAGAGACAGAGATTAATAAATCCCTGTACAGAGGTGCACAATATAGGAAAGGGCAGTGATGTGTCATTATAAAATTGTGTTGTTCACGCTCTTGTGCAGCATGATCTGGGGGGGGGGGTGGAGCACAGGTTTGGTGGCAAATGCCATCCTGCTAAGTGAGGATTTAAGAATTTTACAAGGAATCAGGTATGAGCACACTTACATGAAGATTATACCTGCAGGTGGGATTGGGGTTCTGAAGCCCAGATATCTGCAGAGGTGGCTGCTTTATGTGTATCAGAAGTTCTCCTTTAAAAGGAACTGAACTGAAGTTCAGTTTTAGAATCTTTTTTTTTTTTGAGTGAGCTTCGGCATTTGGCATGACTGATACTCCTCACAAAATCATGCAGGACCTACAAGCTTTAAAAATTATACAAATTATCAGTTCCTCACAAAGGCAGACTGCCACGAGCTCTGTTTATAAAGCCTAAGTTCAGATCACAATCTTGATAATTGTGAATTCTATATTAAATTTTGCCCCAAAACTCATACAAAGAGGGATAAAAAATTGAAATACCTTATGGCTTCTCAGTCTGCCTCAACATCACCAAAGCGAAAGGCTCCACAGGTTGTCCTTAATAATGAAAGCACACAGTAGAGGGTTCATCTCCTCATGATAAGCAGCAGTCCCTAACAAAGGTGACAAGTAAAAAAGGTAAAACTACTTAGTAATCAGACAAGCACAGTACAGATGGATCAGCTAATAGGATGTCAGAAAGGGGGAACCCTGATTCCAATGGTGGAAGAAATGAAAGAGTCTCAGAGCAGGTACTGCAAACTGTGCATACCAAGAAAAAAACCTGTATCTGCCACTCCTTCTGAAGAAGGAAGGGAGCAGGCAGTTGAACTGATAAAAATGCTCTCAACAGAGGATATAAACGGAGCATGGCAAGTTTTCCAGGCCTTCCAGGCTAGGGAAATGTTATGAATATGGCTGACGTCTCCCCAGGCACCCATTCAACAACAGGTGCCTACAGAGGAGGAAGAGGAAGAAGGTGAATCTCTGGAACCAGATGGTTCACCAGAACAGGAATTTGGCTCCCCTCCAAGGCCCACAGAGTACTACACTCTGTTTTCTTCTGTTGTAAGGCATACAGCAAACATCCTCCACAGTCCCTCACGTGACACAGAGGAGGATGAAGAGGAAGCAGAGTTCATGGATATGATGGGGCTGGCTCTCACAAGCAGAGTTTTAGTCCACATACATAAATCCCTCCTTAAAGCAACCTCAAAACTGATGTCGGCCCCAACATTGGCTGCTGGCATGGAAAAGAGAATTGAAAAAGTATCAGGTGGACAACCAGGTAGTAGGTTCTGTATGCCCAGCCTAGCCATGAGGAAATTGTCAATGCTGCTGCATGTGAGAGGGCCAAGAATCCCTTCTCAGCTTCCTAAAAAAGATACCAGAAAACTGGACTGTATGGCTAAAAAAAATACAGCCTCCCTACTGATTAGGCAGGCAGCTTCCATGGTTTGTACTGCGCAGTGCCAGAAGGCTCTGTGGAATACAGTATCAGCAGTCAGTGGGAAAGTAAGTGACGAGGTGGCACAGGACCTGTCAAGTACTGTCAAGTCAGCACAGGATGCCACAAAGTACCAATGTTATATGGCTGTGGACACCAGCTACACATCTTCAAGGGTCCTGGCACAGGCAGTGTCCCCGAGAAGATTTGCACTGCTTAGAGCTACAAGCCTCCCACACAACACTCAGAATGAAGCCAATGATTTCCAGTTTGCAGGAGATTACTTGTTTGGCAACAAAACAGAGGTTTGCATGAAAAAAAAATGGATGCGTACAAAACCACTTATAAGAGCAATATGGAAAAGGAAAAGGCCTCTACTTCCTACAAGCCTTATGGAAGAGGAGATAGGAGTAGTGGATACTACCCATGGCCCTATGCCCCCATGAGTACCCACCTTAGAGAGGCTACAGGGGCAGAAGGGGCTCAATGCATGCAGCTACAGCACCAGCTCCCAAGCCACAGCCAAAATAGAACCCCCAGCAGTTCAAAAGGTTCCCAAAACTACAGAAATCATCAGTGTTTCAACCTCATTTACCAACAGAAAAACTACTGTTGGAGCTGGAGGTAGTGAAACTGCTGTCGGCAAAAGCTGTGGAAAAAGTGCCATACTGTAACTGGGGCAAAGGCCTGTTTCCCAGATACTTCCAAACCCACAAGAAAAACAGAGTGGTGACCCATTTTAGATCTGAGATACATGAACAAACACATAAAGAAAGAAAAATTCAAAATGGTTACACTGAGGTCAGTAATACCATCTTTACAGATAGGGGACTACCTGGGGACAGTGTACATGAAATATGCATACTTCCATATTCCAGTCAGACTCGCTCACAGAAAATACTTAAGATTCAGACTAGGGGACTTCCAGTACCAGTACCAGTACCAGTACCAGTTCACAGTCCTTTCCTTCAGCCTCACTTCAGCACTAAGGGTTTTCACAAAGTGCCTAACAGTGATGGCAGCGTTCCTAAGACGGCAAGGTGTTCTTGTGTTTTTCCTACCTGGGCGACTGGCTGGTCTCAGGAAAACTGAGCAGGAGGCAAGGTGCTCTATACAGCTAGTAAGAAGCACCTTGGAAACATGAGGTTTTATTTTTATACTGAACTTAAAGAAGTCACAAACAGACCCTGTTCAGGTATTGGAATTCATAAGTGCAGAGCTAAAAACCCTGCAAGGGAAAGCATTTCTTCCTCTGGCAAGTGTATTTAACTCAATTGCAACAGCAAGATCCTTCAGAAAAGGACAGCCAAGGCCTGCAAGAGATTTTTGGCAACTGATGGGTCACATGACATCCTCCACAGCACTGGTACCAGGAATTAGGTTTCAAACGAGGGCATCCAGTATCACCTAAGAGACCACTAGTTTCAAATATGGAATTCCCCATCAAAACTAGTGCCAGTGACAAAAACATTTCTGCAGGCACTGTAGTGATGGAAAGAGGAAAGCAACCTCAAGTGAAGGCATTCCCTTCTATCAGCATTCCCTGACAAATGTGATCACAGCAGATGTGTCCCAATTTAGGATCAGTCCATTCAAATCAGAACAGACAAAATCACAGCAATGTGCTACATAAACGGAGGAACCAGATCCTCAGAACAGTGCACAGAAGCTATGAGGATCTGGAGTCTTGATTAATCCCTGGAAGTGGATCTGTGTGCAGTTCATCTGCCAGGCAAGGACTGTGTGCTGGCATACTCACTGAGCAGAATCATCCAGTGCAATCACAAATGTGCACTGAATCATATAACACTGGCATCAGTGTTCAGAAGGTGGGGCATACCAGAAATAGACCTGTTTGTCTCTTGGGAGAACTACCAGTTTCCTCAATTTTGTCAGGCTTCCAGCAGTGGTCACAGTCCAGGAGAATCCACTGAACCTGGACTGGGCAGGAAGATTTTCCTGTATGCCTTTACACCTTTCCACTCCTTCAAGGGGTACTAATAAAGCTGAGAAGGGAACCTACAACAATAATTGTGATCACTCCAGATAGGGCCAGACAGCCTTGGTATTCCATGCTGCTATCCCAGTCCAACAAGAACCCAATCTGCTTGCCACTGAGAGACAACATACTGACACTCGATTAGGGCAGGATAACATTCCCAGACCTCAGATCACTGATTAAGGACATGGTTGTTGGAAGAGTTAGAATTTTCTAACATAAACCTATCAGAAGAAGTATTAAATGTTTTAAAAGTGTCAAGAAAACCTTCAACAAGGTAACAATATTTCTCAGAATGGAAAAGATTCTCCTTGTGGTGTGCCACCAAAAAGATAATCCCTTATAGGCAGGATTACCTATAGTCCTGGATTATCTGGTGCACTTGCAGTCTCTAGGCCTGAGGCCCTCAATCCTGACTGTACATCTCATAGAAGAGTCAGCTTACACTTCAGCTGGCAAACCAAAATTTTGGTCTCTCAACCTATAAAAGGTTTTTTAAGGGCTTATTCACTTGTACCCCAGTCCCCCATGAAAGACCTTGTTCTTCCCTGGGATTTAAACATATGTGTTGCACAGTTGATGGAAGTCCCACATGAGCCAATGGCCACTGCTGATCTAAAGTATGTCACTTGGAAAACAATTTTCCTTATTGCCATGACTTCTGCTGAAAGAGTGAGTGAACAGTCTCAAACTATATAATCTTCCACAGGGACAGGGTAGGCCTCTGGACTAATAAAACGTTCCTGCCAAAAGTGGTGTCAGACATTCATTTCATCTGAACCAATCACACTCCCAGTCCTTTTTCCTGGACATTCCAGTATAGGTGAGCAAAAGCTGCACTATCAGGTTGCAAAAAGGGCATTAAGCTGCTACCTGGACCACATGAAAATTGTGAGGTCCAGCGCCACACTGACCTTGGTCACCTGTGTTGAGGTAGGGAAAGGTAAACCTGCAACTGCCAGGACTCTCTCTAGATGGATAGTCTCATGTATACAGTTTTGCTGTGAGGAGGGTGGTAAGATACCATTGAAAGGCCTACGGGCTCATGCCACAATGGGCACTTCAGCCTCTAGCAGCAACAAGGGTTATTCCCCTTCAAGAAATTTCTAACGCAGCTACTTGGAAAAGAGAACAGTACTTGCCTTCACAAGACATTATTATCTAGACATCTAATCTAGAAGGGATGCCAGATTTTTCACTGCTGTCTTGCAGAACCTTTTCCAAAATAGGTTCTGTACCCAGCCTCCCAAGGTACTGCTATGGAATCTGCTTTTGTGAAACATAAGTTAGGGATTCCTGGGGTTAGAAAAACAAAATTACTCACCATGTCCAGCTGGATGGTAGTTTGCCTTCAGCATTACTGTTCCCAGGCAGAGAAGAAATTGAAAGGTTATGTTAGAGCTCATTTCACTAAAGCTGTGGCCTCATCAGTGGCTTCACTCAGGTTGGTTTCTGTTGTAGAAATTTGTAGTGAAGCAACTTGGAGTAGTGTTTACATGTTCATGAGAGAAAAATACAGGTTTTAGGTTGGCTGTATGCAAGGCATAAATTAGTGTTGGGGACTTGATTAGCGGCCTTTGCTAATCAAAGTAAAAAATGATTAGCGGTTGGCTGAAGTTGATTAGCAGTTACCAAAAATTGATATTTTTGCTAAAAACCCCATAAAATGTACTTATCTTGCTCTATGTTGATAAAATACACATTTACACAAGTTTCTGAGACCGATACTGTTTTATTTAGCCATTTATTGAGAAATACAGCAATTGTGCAGCAGCACACATACATTTCAAGAGACGAGATAGGATGTCTGCCAAAGCAGACCGTGAATTTGTCAGCATGAGTGTGATCCATCGTGAGTCATGACAAATTAAATAATGAACCCCTGCCCCAGCATAAAAAGTGGGACCGTATCTCGCCGAGTCTCTTAAATGTTCACTGCAGATGCAGGGCACACAACATAACAGGGCACAATAAATATTGGGCAGAGTACAGATCATCTCTGCAAAGCAGGGCACATTAACCTAGTCTTTTCTGTTCCCAGATGTTCACTGCAGATGAAAGGCAAACAAGCAGGGCTGGGCACATTAAGTTCTGGTTCCCCCAATCTCTGCAAAGCAGGGCACAATGCTTCGTCTCTTTTTCTGTTCCCAAATTGTTTACTGCATGTGGGCACACACAGCAGGGCACACAGATCTCTGCAAAAAGCAGGGCACATTAACTTAGTCTTTATTCTGTTCCCAAATGTCCACTGCAGATGAAGGGCACATAAGCAGGGCACAGTAAATAATTTCTGGTTCCCCCAATCTCTGCAAAGCAGGGCACATGTAACTCCACTGTTAACCAGGGTTACTAGAATCCCAGTAAGACCTAGTGGTAGGCAGGGAAGGCAGCTTGTGAAACTCCAGTTAAATGGATTTCACACTGTCTCACTCTGTTCTCAGTCTCAGCTGAGACTGAGGGATGACATCATTTAGAACTGTCGCATCTGCGTAAGCCACACTGGAATGTTGCAGTTGGAGGTTAGAGTAGAATGTTGGGAAATTTGAAGTCAGTTCTGTTGCGGTCTGTAGTAGAAGAGGTGCTCTGCTGTAAGCAGGCCCTCAGAGCTCTAAGCTCTGTCAAAGAGCTATTTATTGTTGTATAGGTGTGTGTTCTCACCTGAAGAGGAACACAAGAAGAGCACATTGAAGTGGTGGAGACTGCTTTCAGTGGTTTAGTGCAGGGATGGGGGGAAGGAATCAGCCTGCTTCCAAGGGCAACCCCCCTGGTCCAGCTAGGGAAAAGAAGCTGCCTGATTTAAGTTCGTGATGAGGTACCAGAAGCTCTGGATGAGAGTTCTTTGAGGAGGAAATGCCTGTGGGGCACCTGCAACCAAGGGGTGAGTTCACTGTACTAAAGGGCCATGTGTTTTCACCTGAATCAAGATGAAACTAAAGGGATTGTTACTGTGGGGCCAGGAAAAGACAGCCAAGTACAGTTTGAAAGATGTGGGGATTGGACTGCTTAACTCTGTGATGGGTCTAGAGTAATAGACACAGCCACTTATTAAGTATGTTCAAGTTCAGCACAAATGGGATGTAAAGACAGTAGATTAAATGTGAATACATTTAAGACGAATCTGCACAGCAAAATGTTTTAAAGGATGAGGTGTTACAGTCCAGAGAAATGGCTGGGTATGAATTATGGGAGCAAGAGGTGGGAGACCCCCCCCCCGCATCAGCAGTAACCAAATTCACCTCTACGGATTTGCTCTGGGACACCTGTTGCTTTCTCTCAGGTACTAGGCCAGTGCCTGAGGAAAGTACTTAGACGTGGGATTGATGAGGAAGATTCCCTTATGGAACAGAAGTGCTCATAGGTGGTTTAGGGAACCACTAGTAAATGTTTCCATGCTATATGGAAAGTGTCCAAGTGGCTGGCAAGGGAGCCAAGCCAGGGAAAACCCAGAGCAGCGTACAAGTTTGAGCTGTGTGCCCAGTGTGTTTCAGAGCCTGAGGGCTAAAGTGATGAGGATGTGTTCTGGTCTCCTTAAATCTGTATTACCAGGAGTGTAGCCCCGTGGGGTTCCATCTATGGTTTGTTTATTCTGTTGGGTGTGAATAAAAGCCACACTTTAGAATCCCACTTCTGGTATTGGACATTACAGTTATTGCTTCCTTTGTCCAGAGTTACTTGGGTGCCCCTGTGCAGAGTAGCCAAACCTAGCCAATGTGCCAAGTGACATATTCCTCCCTAAACCCAGCCCACCAGGTAGAGCTGTCAAGATAGAAACGGCATACCTGGGTGGGGGTTACACACATTTTATTTAGTCTCTTTTTCTGTTCCTAAATCACTGCAAAGTCAAGAGCAGGGCCACAATTTTATTATCAGGTCACATTACTTCTGGTTACCGAGATCTCAAAGCAGGCAGGGCTGCTTACTTAGTCTTATCTGTTCCCAAATGTTCACTGCAAAGATGCAGTTCACACAACATAGTAGTAGGGCACATTAGGTTCTGGTTTCCCCATAATCTCTGCAAAGCAGGGCACATAGTCTTTATTCTGTTCTCACTGCAATTGTTCACTGTTTGTTCCCAAATTCACTGCAAGCAGGACACAAACTTAAAGTTCAAGGCAGGTCAACCCTTTCATGCCCCTGTTCTCCCACCACCCACAGTCCAGCTCTAGGCCTTGCCCATTCATTGCCATTATGCCATCCCCACCATCTGTGCTCTGAAGTCCATGTGCCCGTCTTCCCATGTCCAGCTCCCCAACCAAATGAAAAGGTTTTACTTATTTTGCTGCTGAGCTGCGCTCCTGCTCTCTTCTGAATCTGCCCATCCAACCGTGCTTCACCCCACAATGCAGCTGCCTGCTCTCCGCTCCATCCAGGTCACCCTCGTGCCCTCTCGTGGTCTCAGCCAGGCCTTCTCCCGCCAGCTCCTCTTTGGTGCGGCCACCACTCCTCCCAGCTCTGGCTGGTCTCCGATCACCTGCAAAACAACAAGACACAATTAGTTAACTGATAACAGTGCAACGATGCTAAAAAAAAAAAAAAAAAAAGTGTGAAATAAATAAATAAAACTCGCCTTTAGACTCCTGCTCGACCTCCCCACACCTGCTTCCTCTTCTGGGTGCACTGCAAAAAGACTCGGTCACGTTTCTCCCATGCGGAGACCGGGTGAGGGGGGAGAGGAGTATCACTGGACCACTCAGGGAACAGCTCAGGGTTCATGGGGCGGGGCGCAGAGGAGGAGGGCAAAAAATGAATACCAGGACAAAAGAAAATTTAAAAATTAAAGTGACCGTGCCCAATAAGGCACTTTTACAGGACCCAGGACCAATTAGCAATGACTGCTAATCATTGCCAGATTTGACTCGCTTTTTACCAATCATGTGTCGTAAATTGTGATGCGAATCCACTTATTTTATGCCTTGTATGTGACAGATTACTCTTTGCATAAGTTCTGTTGTTTCCAACTACCCAAATAGGAAATTGATACTGCCAGTCACTCGATCGAAGAGAGTGGCTCTGTGAAAAAAATTGACTTGCTCTGTGGTTCTTTTGTAGTTCTTTTCCTTCTCTATTTTGGGATCTCCATGACCCAAACAAATAACATACCCTTAAGGGGTGGCTGGCTCATTCTCCCTGGGCTAAGACACAGATATGGCACACTGATGAGTCCAAATGAGGATGAAACACATGTATGTGTCTGCTGTTCTTAGCCTTTGCTGATTGCACTGAGGCCTTCCGGCACCACGCAATTCTGCTTAAAGTTGAGCCAGTCCAAATTCTCTCATGGGGATTTGCATATGTTTACTATGATGTTTTGCATTATTGGGGTATGTGCAATTGTGTTTTCTCTCAAAAGATAGGGCTTACTGTAACTCTTGATCTTCTAGAGTATCTTCTCTATTGAACCACACATCCACCTACCATTCCCTGGAGTTATGAAGTTATGATCTCACTGTATGTGTTAACCTCCCCCAAGCCTAGGTGCATGGGCTGCGAAGATGAGTTGTAATTTTTCGTTACATCTCCCACGTGGACTATCTGATGCCCTTTTTGTGGTTTTCTACATTTATCTAAAAAAAGTTTAATTTGTAGTTTCTAGGGACATGGATATGTTGTTCATCCACACTGTCTGGCAGGTTCCTTGCCACTTTAAATCTTGCCGGAAGGTCTTCAAGCTGGCTCCTCCCATCCACCCGGGTGGTAAAACTCTCGGCTCCGCCCCATGACGCCAGATCTTCCTTACCGCTTGGAAGCTCAGGTTCCCTCCTTAACGCTCTGCTTGTAGACTGGATCCTATTTCTGCGGTTCGCCCGAAACTTATTCTCAAATTTTAAAGACTTCGGTCAAATTACTCCCTTGCGGCTGTGATGGACAAATTGACTCCCGGATTTCGGCGGTGCCCATATGGGCAGAAAATGTCCAGGATGGATCCGCACTCTCATGCATCTACTGCCTCGGCCTAGACCATGACCCGCAGGCCTGCGAGTTATGCCGTTCGTTTTCGGCCAGCGTCCTGGAAGACCGCACTGCAAGGTTACAGCTTGGGCACCCTGAGAAGCGCCACCTGCCAGTGAAGTCGTGAGGTCCTATGCGTGTTATCACGGCGGCTGGCTCGGCTGAGCAACTCGAGCAGATGATCGCCCTCGAGGAGGAGGCGGCACAGGCCACATCATCCTCTTCCCCGGTCACGGCATTTATCCCGCTCTCTCTGGGTACCCCCATTCAGCTTCTTTTAAGGAGCTTTGCCAATCCCTTTCCATGAAGGGAGAGGAGCCATCGGGACATTCTTCTCGGTCCAAAAAGAAGGACTTGAAAGGTAAGTCCCACCGTCGGTGTGAGCATGAGTGGTCCCCTTCCCCGGACAGTCGACACTTGACTTCGGTCGAGGTTGCGGCTAAGGCCGCTGGCTTCACGGTGTCCCCGTCAGGTCAGCCGGCCAAGACACCTGTTGACGCGGTCGAGATTTTTCTTGACCCGTCAGACTGGCTGTCGACTGGTGAAGCCGACAACCCTTCTTCACCGGTTCCCCCAGTGGAGACTGAGGACTTGCCTGTGCCTCCGGTGCCGGAGTCCCCGGTCAAGGCTTCCAAGCCAAGGGAAGAGCGGGTGTCCCCCGCTCCTTCCCAGACCCGTCCTCGGAAACACCGAGGATCTCGGTCTCAGACATCCTCTCGGTCCAGTCGATCCTGCCGACATTGGCGGTCTCAGTCTCAGCACCAAAGTAAGCGGTGCCGCCGCTCGTCTCTCGTCTCTCTCCTCAGAAGAGGAGAGGCTTCGCGAAATTCGGCCGACGCTGGCGAGGACCTGATGCGGCAACAGTTACTTGTCCAGGAACAGCCAACGCTGTCACCTTCCCCGGCCATCAAGTAGCTGTCACCCGAGTGGCCGAAACAACCCCTCGCTGTAGTCGAGGTGCCCAAGCCTGGGCCAGTTGTTCGGCTGAAACCAGCTGCCCTACCGATTGTGGTAGAACCTCCGCCTCCACAACCGAAATCGGGGGCGTCGACCAAGGACTCTCGGTCGGGTCAGGGCCTGCCCCACAGGTTGTCAATCACCCTCACTCCCGACTGTCCTCAGTAGGTGGAGGGTGGCTCAGGCCCCCAGGCAGCTCTTCGCAGACTCCTCGGAGTCCGACGACTACTCCTCCCTGTTCTCCAGGCCCATTGTCCTGGAGTCCGCCGGGGGCCAGTCGATGGACGAAAGCCCATCGTCCTTCATGGGTCTGCTTCGGCTCATCTTGGAGTCCACCAGGATGCAGCTTGAGCTGTATCCAAGCGGGCCAAGTATCCCCTAACGGAGATACTGGACCGAGGGGATTCACCCATGGAGGCCTTTCCGGTGGCTGAAGCCATTGTTGGCCCAGCCTTGGAGCTCTGGCAGCGGCCTGCTTCCTGTCCTGCGCCTTCGGCCAGGATGGCCAGGAAGTATGCGGTCCCTACTGGCTCTTTGTCCGGTTTTTTGGAACACCCCTCCACCAAGGGGTTGGTCACTGATAGCGTTTTCCGGCGTTCTGGGAATGCTAGAGATGTGGATAAGCTCCCCGACAAGGAGTCCAAAAAGCTGGACTATGCCGGGCGCAAGGTGTATTCAGCATCTTCCCTTGGCCTCCGCCAGGCCAGCTCGGCCGTGCTGATGGCACACTTCTCCCACGCCCTCATAGGCTCCCTGGATGAGGTGATCCCTCATCTCCCGCCGACCTGCAGAACACGGTCAGGCAGGTACGGGACCAGGGAAGGGCGGTGGCAAAGCAGCAGCTCCAAACGGCTCTGGACATTGGAGACTCCTGTGCCAGATCAGTTGCGGCCGTGGTGGCCATGCGCCGCAGAGCATGGCTGAGGATATCCACCTTCACGGCAGATACCCAGCATAAACTGGCAGATGTCCCCTTCCTGGGGACTGACCTCTTCGGCCCTGGAGTGGAAGGTCACCTCCAGTGGATTGAAAAGTCCAGTGCCACTTAGGACTCGGTCACCTCCGCCCAGAAGGACAAGGGTCGTCAGCAACAGCAGCATAAGTCCTTTCGACCTTCTGCACCTGCGGCACGTCCGGCCCAACAGCACCAGCACCAGGGCCAGCAGGCTTGCGCTTGGCATTCCAAACCCAAGCCTGCGGCTTCCTCTAATAGGAAGCAGGGAGGTAAAGGCCCAGGAGGTCCCTCGGCCGGTCCCTCCTCTAAGCCTGCCCAGTGACGGGTTGAGGGGTGTTGCCCCCAGCCTCGTCACTCCCCCCTGGCTTCCCCCCGTGGGGGGACGGCTCTGCCACTTCCTTTCTGCCTGGTCTGTTATCACCATGGACCATTGGGTGTTGGAGGTGGTAGGAAAGGGCCTGCCCCTGGAGTTCGAGCAGGCCCCGCCCTTCTGAGCCGTCACCCCCCGGGGGGCTACGGGGTCCACAGCCTCTTGGTCGGCTCGCCGAGCAGATATCGCCCTGCTCCTCGAAAAAGAGGTGATCAGGAAGGTGGCGGATCCTCCTCCAGACCCGGGGTTTGTGTCCAGGTACTTCCTGGTCCCAAAACGGATGGGGGGCTGGCACCTCATTCTTGACCTGCATGACCTGAACAGGTTCCTAAGGTCTCGGACCTTCAGGATGGTCACTCTGGCTCAGATAATCCCATCCTTGGAACGAGGCATGTGGTTCTGTTCTCTGGACCTCCAGCACGCGTTCTTTCACGTCCCAATCCGTCCATCCCACCAGAGATTCCTCCGCTTCAGGGCAGAGGGATCCCTCTATATGAGTTCCGGGCCATGCCCTTCGGCCTTTACCTAGCTCCCAAGGTCTTCACCAAATGCATGGCAGTGGTGACGGCATTCCTGCGGCGCCGAAGGGTCCGGGTTTACCCCTACCTGGACGACTGGCTGATTGCAGCCCCCTCCAGAATGGAGGTGGAGCCGTCCAGAGATCTGGCCCTCCAGGTTTGCTCTCAGGTTGGCCTCCTTATCAACGAGGCCAAGTCAGAACTCATGCCAAAGCAGGTGATCCAATTCATCGGGGCAGAGCTCGACTCTCTACGAGCCAGAGCATGTCTCCCGACGGACAGGGCCGAGGTTCTTTCCTCCTTTGCCCAGTCATTTCAAGTTGGGCAATTGCACTCTGCCCGGGTCTTCCTGCGCCTCCTGGGCCTCATGGTGGCCTGCACCAGCGTGGTCCGTTGGGCCTGTTGGTACATGCATCCCCTTCAGTGGGGGCTGGCCAGCCAATGGTCACAGCACTTCAATCCGATGGATCAGCTAGTGACAGTGACCCAGGGGATGTGGAACACTCTCCAGTGGTGGACCGTTCCAGCACATCTGTAGGAGGGCATGCCGTTTGTCCGCCCCGAGCCGACGGTCTCTCTATCGACCGATGCCTCTCTGATGGGTTGGGGTGCCCATCTGGGGGAGCACAGAGCGCACAGCCTCTGGTCCCCTCGGGAGTCCCGATGCCACATCATCCTGCTGGAGCTTCGAGCGGTTCATCTAGCCCTCACCACCTTCACTCCGTTTATACGGGGTCAAGTGGTTCAGGTCCAGACGGACAATACCACGACCATGTACTACCTAAACCACCAGGGCGGGACACGCTCCATGCCTCTGTGCAGGGAAGCTCTTCGCATTTGGTCACTGATGCGCAGCCTGGAGGCGGATCTCTTTGCCATCCTTGTGGCAGGAGCCTCCAACACCCTGGCCGATGCCCTAAGCCAGATAGGGGCTGCGTCCCACGAGTGGTCTCTTCTGCCGGAGGTAGGACAAGATCTTTTCTCCCACTGGGGCACACCTCAGGTGGACCTGTTTGCCTCCAGGGAGAATGCGAAGCTGAGACTGTTTCATGCCCGCCCCCCTCAGCAGGGCTCACTGAAGGGGGATGCCTTCTCGAGGCTGTGGACCCCAGGCCTCTTCTACGCCTTTACTCCATTTCCCTTGATCCACAAGGTGTTTCTCGAGGTGAGGAGGGACAAGGCACAGGTGATTCTGGTAGTCCCAGACTGGCCCCGCCAGTTCTGGTATCCAGATCTCCTCAGTCTCAGCTCCAGGCTCCCGAGGCGGCTTCCAGCCCACCCAGACCTCATCTCAGTCAATCCGGGGAAGGTATTCCATCCGGACCTTCAATCCCTGCACCTGACGGCCTGGTTCCTGAGCGGCTAGAGTTCCAGGCCTTGGGTCTTTCCGACGAGGTCCTCAACGTCATTGAGGTGTCCTGTAAGGAGTCGACCAGAAAATGCTACGCCTTCAAATGGAAGAGATTCTCCATTTGGTGTCAGGGCAAGGGCCTGGACCCTTCCTCCTGTTCCTTGGCAAGCATTCTGGACTACCTGTGGTCCCTTTCTCAGCAAGGGCTTAGGTCGACGACCCTTAAGGTGCACCTGGCAGCCATCTCTGCTTACTGGGCACAGGCCAGGAAGCAGTCGGTGGCTCAGGAGAAGGTGGTCGGGCGCTTTTTCAGAGGCCTTGATCACATATCCCCTCCGGTGTGAGAACCTCCACCTCCGTGGAATCTACTGCTGGTATTGGCTAAGCTCATGGGCAAGTCATTCAAACTGATGCACAGGTATGACATCTCTCGCCTGTCGTGGAAGACCGCCTTCTTGGTGGCTATCACGTCAGCCAGAAGGATGGGAGAGCTGCAGGCGCTTTCCATCGAGTCTCCCTATCTGGTCTTCCACAGGGACAAAGTTGTCCTGTGCCCCCACCCGAAATTTCTTCCGAAGGTGTTGTCGGAGTTTCACTTTAACCAGGTGTTGACTCTGCCGGTGTTCTACACCAATCACACCTTGGAGGCCAAATATAGGCTCCATACTCTGGACCCTAGAAGAGCGCTCGCTTATTATAAGGAGCAGATGGCTGAAGTTCGGGGAGAGGTTCGCCAGCTGTTTGTCACCTACGCTGAAGCCACGCCTGGTAGACCTGCAGCCAAGCAGACGATAGGCAGGTGGGTCACCTCCTGCATAGATCTCTGCTACAGGTTGGCGGGCATGGAGCCTCCCAGAGGGATAAGAGCTCATTCTACCCGCCATACTGCTGCATCGGTGGCTGCTTCCAGGGACGTCCCTATCCAGGAAATCTGCAGGGCTGCTACCTGGAAGTCAGCACACACCTTCATCACCCACTACCACATCGACCTTGAGTCACACCAGGATGCTGGTTTTGGGGCCTCGGTTCTCCAGTCTTTATTCCCTAAGTAGGGGGTGTGTGCCTTGCCTCCCTCCTCCCGGAGAACTGCTAGGAGTCTGCCAGACAGTGTGGATGAACAACATATCCATGTCCCTAGAAATACAGGTTACTCACCTGTAACAGGAGTTCTAGGAATGGTATATGTTGTTCATCCACACGACCCACCCGACCTCCCCGGCTCCGACACCCAACCTGGCTTCCAGCAGGCTAGATCTGGCGTCACGGGGCAGAGCCGAGAGTTTTACCACCCGGGTGGGTGTGAGGAGCCAGCTTGAAGACCTTCCGGCAAGATTTAAAGCGGCAAGGAACCTGCCAGACAGTGTGGATGAACAACATATACCATTCCTAGAACTCCTGTTACAGGTGAGTAATCTGTATTTTTTTCGTCCTCCTTGGTAAAAATGGTACTGAGTTGTTTGGGGCCAGCAGCAGTTCTGTAAACAAAATTCTCTACAATATCAATTTTAATGCTAAGTAATTTTTCTACCTTGCCTATTTGTCATACCCAGGTCTGACTGATGTTTGTATCAACAGGTAAAGAAACTCATGCAAGACTTGACGAGCAGAATCTCAAGAGGAGGTCTTCAGCACAATGAACTCTGAATAAGGCTTTTCCTACAACTGATTATTTATTTTGGGAATGTGATGAACTGTAGGATACTAAATGTATTATGTTAACTCTGGCATTTGTAACATTTTTTAAGTGCAGTTTTATCAGATGTATACGGAAGATTTAGAATCCTATATCAAATCACATCAAGATGGTAGGACACTTGCATTGTGCAGAAGTGGATCCCAATTTTCAGAGGCCTGGAGAAGTCCTGCAAACCTTGGATTACTGTGTAGTCAGTGGGACATTCAGAGTAGCCATTTTTGTGAAAATTGGGCCCATGTTGTCTAGAAGTGCGCTAAACGCAGGAGAGAATGTTCTGGGGTTTTATTTGTTTGTATTTTTGGAGGGGTTGTGCTGTACTTCTGTAACTAGGACCATATGATTAAATGGAATATAATATGTTTATTTTAAAAGCAGCAGGATTATGCAAATCATCTTCAAATATAAACTTGACTAAAATTTTATGTGTACATATATGGTATATGTATTGCAAATGAAAGTCACTCGTAGTGGCCTTCATGTATTTCTGCTGACATTCCTGTCACCAGGGAGGCCTAATAGAAAGTGAAAAAAGCAAATTGCTGTTTTGATTGGTGGTATTGCATATATTTGGTGTGATGATAAAGCTCGGCTTCTGTTTGAAGTGTTCCTTAAATAATTTCAGAGATACAACCGTGCACATATTTTGTACTCTTAATTTCTGTTGTAATTATGGATTGCTTGAACCATTAAATCACTGGGCGTACCTTGTATGAGAGTAGTTATTTTATGTTGTCATACTTTGCTCTTCTGACTGTTACAAAAAGAAACGAAACAGAATGTGGTTGTCTGCAGATTTACCACCTTGGAGCCTGATCCTATCAGATCTCAGAAGCTAAGCAGTGTTGGGCCTGATCAGTAGTAGGATGGGAGACCTCCAGTGAACACCAGATGCTGCAGGGTGTTGGTAGCTCTGCATGGGGCACTTTCCTCTTAGTTCAAAGTAACCTTAAAGCGATTTACCAAGTTTGGATATATGAACACATATACTGCAAGGTGACTGCATATAGAACTGATTTGCAATGTATTTTGATAGATGCATAGCCTATTTTAGCAAATTATATCAGGTTTTCTTCCTCACAAACCAGGAAGTGTCATTTTGTGTATTGGAGCCTGTATTTGGTGACCTTTGACACTCATTACCTTTGCAGTGTCACCACAGGGAGATCTGTGCTTTGCTATTAAAATTAGTTCTTGGTCACAGCAATTCTGTCTTGATAACAGAGCTCTTGGTCGCAGCATGCAGCACGACAATGACAATGTCAAACAGTTCATTTTCAGAGTCCGATGATGAAAGCATTATGTTGTCCTGCACTAACAGTGATCTTTCGGACAATGACATAGAGGCACAGTTTGACAGGCGCTGCATAGTAGATCCCCATAGGGATGACCCTATGCCAGCAGCGAGAATGATGTGGGCAGTAGCTCAGGCAGTCACAGCAGTAGTCCCAATCCATTCCAGTACAGCAGCGAGAGCAGACTTAGCAACACGGACTGTTAATATATTTTGCTACTTAGTGCTACGGTTTGGTTCCCATCATTGCTGTCATTTTACTGTGCAAACTCGGGGTATGGTGTGTGTTATGTTACTCCCAGCATCAATCTGCCCACACAAATGCTAGTGATAGTACCCTGGGTTTTTATATTTCTTTTCTTTGGTGGGGGGGTTACTTTCCCTATACGAATGAGTTGTTGGCCACTCCTGCTTGACACTGAGAGCACGGCTTTATCTGGTGGCATTGCTTGAGCAGGATAAATGGCTCACAATTTGTCCAAATCCATTTTGTCCAAATTCCTCACCTGGTACTAGTTAGTAGTGACCTCCTGCCAATTGATTTATCAGTCACTCACTCTGATGGAGCACAGGGTGGAAATTACAAGCAAGCACCTTGTACCCCAACCACTCCAAACCCCCCAGCTGCACACATACACTTAGAAAAATGCTGCAGTAAAGAACTTTTATTATCTTTAAATTATTTGTACTGTTTTGGTCTGTCTTTGCCCTGGTGCCAACTGGTCTATGCGATAGCTTTCTTCTCTTTGTATGAGTGTGTTTGGAGGGTGGGGGTCCTGCTTGTACTTTCCACTTTAGAGGTATCAGTGATTGAGTAACGTGTCGAAGTCACTGGTTCTCCTGTTTACGGCATGTTATAAATTTAAAACTAGAAATTATTGCACCAGCTTTGTGTTACCTCTAAGCGCTCAGGAGCTATACAGACTGCAGCTGTCATTAGTGTCTGCATAAGCATCTGTAATACCATCTTGGCATTGGCTTATTGCCGCTACATGTGTGCCTCCAGGTGCATTATGAATTGAGCAAAAAATACACAGTACAGTTGGTGATCGTCCTCCACCCCCCAAGGTTAAAAATGACACTGCCAATACCCTTCTCATGGAGAAAGAGACTGCATTTATGTTTAGATAGCCTAAGTACCGTTTGAATGTTCCACAACAAAAAGGCACATATCCTTGCGATAGGTAGTCCAGTGTTAGACTGTATTTGAACCACCCTTCCTCACTTATATCACCATACTTCATTACCACTTTGGTCTGTGTCAAGCCGTTTGTGTTTTCCCATTTTTTCCATTACAGTGGATCTCTGAGGCACATGCGTAAAGTGTACAGCAAATACAACAGATGTTGTACTATACTGTCTCCCATGCCTCACCGATGTCATGGTGCATTGTGTAGACTCTCTGCATTCATTGCTGTGTAGCCCATATTTTGGTTCAGACATTATTCCCTAAGTATGCCGAACTGACTAGCACACTTTGCAATATAACACCATAGAAGCCGTACATTGGTACCACAGTGTCGGGAGAGGATGGCAACTGCAGTCTCTTCTTTTGCTGATGCTCCGGAGCACATACAATGATGCTATAATCCTAATTAAAGATAAAGACTGTATGTTAAAATGTTAAAAAACTAAGTGTTTAATTTTCAGATGCACTGTAAACTATGTAAAGTATAACTATGTACAGTATATAACTGATTTTATTGCATTCATTTATAAACTTAGCGAGGAGCTGGCAAGCTGGAGAAACAATTCAGTGCACCATGTCCCTTTATTCATGCACATCTAAGCATACTTTGGTGATCAGTGTTATGGTGCTTGCATGAGAGCACCAAATGAGCCCAAGAAAACACAGGAGCACAGGAAAAAATATAAATTATCTAATTATGATGGTGACAATCAGAAATGCAATAGCAAAGGCAGTTAGTTTACTGAAGCAATCACACCGGAAGCAGCACTTGCCAAAAATACACAGTTTATTGCAATGTTCTCCTGGGATTGGATTGTGCAGCTCAGTGCTTATACTCTTACTGCACATTACAATTCTGAACCGTTGAAAAAGTCATTCATTTAACACAGACCTCTATGTACCAATACTGAAAAGCTTACTGCAATTTATAGATCTGCCCAGTTCAAAAGTTGTCCTTTTGTGTCCCAATATGCTACAGATTACAGCTCCTCTGTTAAAAAAAATTATATTTTATACAGACTTGTTATAATTATGTACTTGCAGCACTTACTAAAACTGTAACACCGTACTCAAGCAATGTAGATTGTGATGTTTCTAGAACCGATGGACCTAGGACACAGAGCTTAAGTCAGATGAGTAAAATTGAAAATCAGGAGAAATTACCACTTCTGCAATCCCAAAAGCAAGTATCCGCCTGAGCTGCCAATGTAACAAACAGTTTCAGTCATCAGTGCTGTAATTTTTGCCAGTTCAGTTTTGGATCTGCACTCACTGAGGCTGGGTCCAGGAAAGATGAATGAACAAGCAGTGAGAAAGGTGCAGTGGGAACACCTTCCCTGTGCTGATGTCACTCATGCATGTGGATGCACTGCTCATGTGCGAACTTCAAAGGAAAAAAAACATGCAGAGACAACTGTGGCACAAAAATGTTAAAAAACTAAGCATCTGAATATATTTAAAACTTCAGGGCAGCTGAGCTTTGCATCACTCAGTGAAGGGAAGGTGATCTGCAAAC
Organism: Neoceratodus forsteri; assembly: GCA_016271365.2. Lineage (NCBI taxonomy): Eukaryota > Metazoa > Chordata > Ceratodontiformes > Ceratodontidae > Neoceratodus > Neoceratodus forsteri. The sequence continues at coordinate 392,023,228 of CM057452.1, forward strand.
ATGACATCGGGGGAAGTAAGTCACTTTAACAATGCCCCAGTATGGTGTTTTGGGGACACTGTGCTGTCAGAGGTGCCATGTTTCAGATTATTTAAACCCTGGTCCCATCTGCCTGTTATGAAGAGCTGCTCAGATGATGTTAAAGATCCCATGTCACTTTCTTGTGATTACCCCCAATTTCTTGTAGTAGTCAGATGATCTTCCTGTACATAAAGTCTCCATCACTTATTCACGCTGATGGGAGTGTGCCGGAGGTGCTAGGACCCAGCAGGAGCAAACTTTTTCAGGAGGGCCGGCAATGAGATGGAGCCACGAGGAAGTGGCACTGCGAGCTAGGCATGTGCGGTATAGACTGTCTTGGTGTCAACCCTCCAACTGCCTCAGTTCCTTTTTTTCTGCCATCAAGTGCGCTTCAGTGATGACGTTGCTCGCCCACCGAGAGTCAAACTTCAAACTAGCAGCTTAGTTTTCAGTTTTATTATTTTGTATTTTATATCGAAATCATACCGATTACATTTTAATAAACTACTTACTTGTTCAAGAAGAAGTCTTTAGCCCTCCATTGACGGAGTCTACCATGAGTGGGGCAGGTGAAGGTGGAGAGACCTCAGATGAAAGCTGTTCAGTTAGCCAGGCCTAGTCCGCCGGCCTCTCCGGGGGTCTGACAATGGATGGTCCAGTACTCGGGGGGGGGGGATGGTCATTCCCCCCGAAAGCATAAAGAGAAACTGTCCTGTTCGCGGCACCGTTCGGCCTCAAGTCCTTCTTCGGCCCACTGGTCAAAGAAGAAATGGCTTCTCTCAAGGTCGCCCTTTGGTATGTCTGCACGTAGATGGTCAGTTATTAGGATTAGGAGCTGGTCTTCACCTCTTGCAGAATCACCAATTTCTGTCTCTGGTAGCTGGCCTCTTCAACACCAGAGCCCCTCTCCGCCTATTAGAGGGCTTCCAATGAGCAGTTTCACCACTGGGCTGCTCTTCTAGAGTGGGCTCGGCGGTTGTCTCGATTGCCTGAGCTGGCCAGTCCGTCGGCAGGGCATTCGGGTCTGTCGGTTTCGGATTGGCGAGCATGACAGGACTTCCTAGTCGCGCGGTGCCTTCTTTAATGCTGTCGACTCCGTGCTGCGGCATCTAGCCTCCTCATATGGCTGCGCGCACAGCGGTCCACACCGATGCCTTTAGCTCCTGCCATTTTCTTCTTTTGCCTTCCAATCACAGTTTTCTGACTTCTGCTATGGTGCGTGGCACTGGTTATAGCTTCGGCGCTAAGATCCTTTTTCGGCACCGTGGGTCGTGTCAGCACCATTTTCAGTGTCACTGGGGGGTTTGGCACTGTGTGCGGCACCACGATCCCTGTCAGCGCCATGCACGGTGCCATTTTCTGTGTCTGCGCCATCTTAGTTCTTGGCACCGTTTTCCTCTGTGATGCCAGGGATGTATACAGTGCCGCATGGCTCCCAGAGGTTTTCAACTCTGATTCTTTCTCCTCCTCCTCTTCTTCCTCCTGTTTTTCATTCCTTTCCTGTCCATACAGTCCCCTCTGGACTGTCAGGAGATGATTTTGAGCCCGATCCAGATCTTCGGCTAGGTGATGATGTTGATGCTGATTCTCCCCTAGGGGCAGGGATCAGTCCTCCTACAGAGTCTGTTGTTGTTGAACTTTCCTTTAAGTCTCTGCTTAAGAATTTAAATTCTACTCTTTCTCTCCAGACCATGGAAATCAATCCTGGGAAGCTTCTGCGTCTCCAATATCTTCATGTTCCGGAGATCCCTATGGATTTAACCCCACTGGTACAGCCCTCTTTCAAGACTCTTTCCCAGATGGTGTGGAAGAACTCTGCTCTTATTCCCTCTGTGGCCAAGTCCATAGAGAGGAAATATGCCCCTCCCAAGGATTGCCCCATATTAGCCTCACAAGCCTTTGTGGATGCCATAGTGGTCCTGGCAGAGAATAAGGCTGTCCTCCCTCAGGAATCTACAGCCCATCCTATAAACAAGGAATCTCACAAATAGACACCTTAGGTAAGAGGGTCTTTGCTGCCTCAACCCTGGGTATGCGTAGTGCCAGCTACCAGGGATATTTTTCTCAATACAAGTATGTACTTTGGCATTCTTTCAAAGCAACAGTAGAAGCTCTGCCCAAATCGGAGGCCAACTCGGAGCTACTACAGACCATAACTAGAGGTATCGAGTCCAATAATCAGCAAATTAAAGCTGCAATAGACTCCTTCGATACTGTTTCCCATGCGGTGGCTGGCATTTGCACCCGCCATTCCTGGCCACGTAATTCGGACTTTACGCAAAAAGTCATGGCCTTACCTTTCGACGGTATGCATCTGTTTGGGCCTCAGGTGGAACAAGCACTAGAGGCCACACAGAAGACTAGGTCTGCCATTAAGACAGCTAGACCTCTGCCCACTCCCTCTTGAGGACGTGGGAATAAGTGTCAATTTCACAACCGTCAGTCCTTTTGTGGCAAAGGCAGAGGAGGCTTTAACAGAAACCAAACCCCTCAGCCACAAAAGAACACTCAGCAAAGAGCACAAGGCCCAAAAGTGCACAGTGCCACCTTCTAAGTTTGAGGCCCAGGTCCCATCTCAGCTGCCCGAGAGGGACTCTTCCTTGACAGTTGGAGGACTTCTGACTCAGTTTTGCCATCAGTGGCAATCTATAATGTCAGACAATAGGGTCCTCAGGATAATCTGCGAGGGGTACTTTCACAATTCGTCAGAACCCCCCCCCCGATCATCCTCCCATGCGACAGCCCAGACTGTCTGCAGCACAGTCAGACTTTCTGGCTTCCAAGGTACAAGGCCTTCTGAACAACAGGGTAGTGGAAGTAGTTCCACTGGATCAACGAAACACAGGTTTCTACTCCCACTACTTTCTGGTTCCAAAGGAAACTGGCGGCATGTGCCCTATTTTGGATCTCAGAAAGTTAAATTCCTTCACTAGGAAAAGTTCAAGATGATATCACTCGGTACCCTGTTACCTTTGATTCATCAGTACGATTGGCTAGCCTTTCTGGACATGCAGGATGCCTACCAGCACATTTTCATACACCCAAATTACCACAAATACCTGAGGTTCGTGGTGTCAGCACTATCAATTCAGAGTCCTGCCCTTTGGGCTATCCTCGGCGCCTCGAATCTTTACAAAGTGCTGTATCATTCTCGCGGCGCATCTAAGGAAAATTGGAATCCAAGTATTCCCATATCTGGATGACTGGCTTCTAGCAAGCCCCTCCAAGCAATAGACTCTGGAGGCGGTGGCCACGGCCTCAGACTTTCTCACGTCCATGGGAGTCCTGCTGAATCTCATAAAGTCACAGTTGCAGCCCTCCCAGAAACTCCTTTTTATAGGAACCCTTCTGGACACCTCCTGTGCAAAAGTCTTTCATCCGGGGGACAGAAGGAATGATATCCTGCAGATGGCCCAATTTATTAGAGAGCACAGCTCAGTACGAGCTCTCTCAATGCAACGGATGCTGGGTCTCATGGCATCCTCTGTGTTCACTGTACCTTCAGCTCGTCTCCTCATAAGAACCTCTCAGTGGATGCTCAGTACTCAGTGGTCCCCAACCACTCACCCTCAGTCCTTTCTCATCAAGGTGACGGAACCTCTGAAAAGGTCACTCACTTGGTGGTCTCAGGAGAACAGCTTTCTGGAAGGATATCCCTTCACCCGTCTGGATCATCAGATCTCCATTACCACAGATGCGTCCCTGATGATTTGGGGAGCTCATTGCCAGGATCTCCACACCCAGGGTACATGGACTCGGGATGAGTCTCAACTTCACATAAACGCCCTGGAAATGAGAGACGTCCTCTATGCAGTCCAAGCTTTGAAGGACATACTCTGTCACAAGACTATTCTCCTTCAAACTAACAACAAGCCAGTGATGTATTACATCTACAAACAGGGCGGTGCTCACTTTTTCCCATTATGCAGGGAAGCAGTGAGAGTGTGGTAATTGTGCCTAGAGCACAAGGCTCTGATTCAGGCGGGTTACCTGCCGGGAGTACAAAATGATCTGACAGACCGTCTCAGCAGAATGGAGACAGATCACCACGAGTGGGCTCTCGACTTAACCGGCGTTCAGTCACTCTTCTAAGAGTGGGGAACTCCAGACGTGGACCTTTTTGCATCCCCACTCAACGCAAAACTGCCTCTCTTCTGCTCCAGAAATCCAGACCTGACGTTTTTTGTCAGGATGTATTCAGCTGCAGTGGACAAAATACTTTCTATATACATTTCCTCCTTCTTCCCAAATTCAGAGAGTACTGCTCAAACTGGAGACTCGGGGGTGGGGAGGCAGAATGATTCTCATTGCCCCGTTCTGGCCTCGTCAGATCTGGCTTCCTCTATTCGACAGACTATCGTAAACCTCCCCGAAACCGCTTCCCCTTCAGACGAACCTTCTGACCCAGGGCTGTGTAGTCCATCCCAACCTGAAGTCACTTCACCTTCACACTTTGCTCCTGAGGAGATAGAGGCGAATAGGTTTAACATTTCTTGTACAGCTTCAGATATTCCTTTGGCTGCTTGCTAGCCAGCCACCAGAAAAACCTACACAGCTAAATGGAAGCATTTCTCTATCTGGTGTGCAAAATCCTCTTGGAATCCTTTTTCCTGCCCACCGAATAAAGTCTTGGAGTATCTCTTAGACCTCTCAAACACAGATCTGCAGTACTCCACAGTCAAAGTTAATCTTTGTGCCATTTCGGCATATCATGAGCCAGTACTCTCCATGTCGCTGGCTCAGCTGCCTATAGTTGAGGTTTCTAAAAGGGATTCTGCATACTAGACCTCCGTTAGATGTCTAGTTGCAGCCTGGGACATTAACCTTGTGCTAAACATGCTCACTCATAAATCTTTCGAGCCTCTAGCTACTTGCAAGTTGAAATTCCTCACTTAGAAAACGGCCTTCCTGGTGGCCATTACTTCCGCTCGTAGGGTTTCTGAAATACACGCCTTGGTCACAGACGCCCTGTGTTCTGTATTTCACATGGACAAAGTAGTTCTTAGGACTCATCCTAAGTTCCTGCCTAAGGTTGTCTCACAATTCCATCTGAATCAACCTTTAGTCCTTTCTAGCTACTTTGCAGACTTCCAAAATGAAGGAGAGTGTACCCTTCATTCCTTGAATGTAAAAAGAGCATTGCGGTTCTATCTCGATAGAACGAAGGAAATTTGTAAGGCTCAACAACTGTTTGTTTCCTTCGGCATGACCCGGCTGGGTCAACCTGTTGCTATCAGGTGCATTTCAGCATGGCTGCTGGCATGCCTTCGCCACTGCTATTCTATGGCACAGGTCAAGCTGGAAGGTAGAGTGTATGCTCACGCTACCAGAGCAGTCACGGCATCTCTGGTGGAAATCTGTAATGTCTCCATTGCAGATATTTGCAATGCGGCTTCCTGGAGATCCGTGCATATGTTTGTTAAGCATTATGCCTTGGATGTCCATGCCAGACAACATCAGTCATTTGGCAGGACAATTCTTAACAGACTTCTGTCCTAAAAAGTGAGCTCCTCTCTCTCTCCTGCTGCCCATTTCGGGGGATTATTTAGCTTGGTACTCTCCCATCAGTGTGAATAAGTGGTGGAGACTTTATGTCCAGGAAGATATGGAAATTACGTACCTAGCATAATTCTTGATCTTCTTGGATGAAGTCTGCATCACTCATTCACATGCCCACCCGCCATCCCCCGAGCTTACTTCTCTTGTTTCTGGTCTTCACTCCCTCAATGGCTGGGCTGTGAAGACTTTGTTGTTGACCCTTCTTACATGGGTCATTCGGACTATCTTATTTCCATTTTTTAGGTTAGTCTGCTCTAGGTTAGTTATGCTGCACTTCCTCGGGGAGGGTACTGAGGCGATTGGAGGGTTGACGCTGAGATAGTCTATACTGCATGTGCCTGGCTCACGGTGGCGCTTCCTCGCAGCTCCATCTTGGTGCCGGCCCTCCTGAAAAAGTTTGTTCATGCTGGGTGCTAGCGCCTCTGGCATACTCCCATCAGTGTGAATGAGTGGTGGAGACTTTGTCCAAGAAGATCAAGAATTATGGTAGGTACAGTCATGGCCAAAAATATTGGCGCCCTTGCAGTTTTTTATAATAATGCACCATTCCTTCCAGGAAATTGTTGAAATTAAAAAATATTTTGGTATCCACATATGTATTTCTTTGGTTTGCAGTGGAATAAAACACAAAAAGCAGAAAAATTTACCAAGTCTTAGCTTATTCCACACAGAAATCCTTAAATGGCCCGGACAAAATTATTGGCACCTTTTAGAAGTAGTTAGAAAAAATTAGATTTCAAGCAGGTGATTCTCCTTCACTTTGGAATTGAACTCACCTGTGGTGAGTTGCAGGTGCCTGCAATATAAAAATCACTCATTCAACCAGTTAGAATAGAGAAAAGGACTCATTCTCCTGTTTTGTGTCACTGTGTGTACCGCAATGAGCATGGAGAAAAGAAAGACAGCCAGAGAATTGTCTGAGGAGGTCAGACAAGATTGTAGCCAAGCATGGACAATCTCAAGGCTACAAATCAATCTCCAGAGACCTTGATGTTCCTGTTTCCACCGTACGTAATGTTATCAGAATGTTTAAGGCCCATGGCACTGTAGCCAACCTCCCTGGACGTGGCTGCAAGAGAAAACTTGATCGAAGATTGCAGTGCAGGATTGTTCGAATGGTGGAGAAAGCACCTCGATCAACTGCCAAACAGATTCAAGCTGACCTTCAGACACAACGTACGACAGTTTCAACTCGCACCATCCGTCGCCAACTCAATGAAAGGGGGTTATATGGTAGGAGGCCTAGGAGGACCCCACTGCTGGGAGAGAGACATAAGAAAGCCCGACTGGGGTTTGCCAAAACACACCTGAACAAGCCAAAATCCTTCTGGGAGAATGTCCTGTGGACAGATGAGACCAAATTAGAGCTTTTGGTAAGCACATCATCTCTATGTTTAAAGAAAACAAAATGAAGCCTTCAAAGAAAAGAACACCTTCCTACAGTCAAACATGGAGGAGGTTCAGTGATGTTTTGGGTTGCTGTGCTGCCTCTGGCACTGGGTGCCTTGAACGTGTGCATGGCATCATGAAATCTGGAGATTACCAGGCCATTTTGGAGCGCAATGTTGAACCCAGTGTCAGAAAGTTGGGTCTCCGTCGAAGGTCATGGGTCTTCCAGCAGGACAATGACCCCAAACACACTTCAAAAATCACCCAGGAATGGTTCAAGACAAGATGCTGGACTGTTCTGAAGTGGCCAGCAATGAGTCCAGATCTAAATCCCATTGAAAAGCTGTGGAGAGATCTGAAAACAGCAGTTGGGAGAAGGCACCCTTCAAATCTGGGAGAACTGGAGCAGTTTGCACAAGAAGAGTGGGCCAAACTGCCAGTAGAGAGGTGCAGAAAGCTCATCTATGGCTATAGGAAGTGGTTGATTGCAGTTATTTTGACCAAAGGCTGTGCTACCAAATATTAAGTCTAGGGTGTCATGTCAATAATTTTGTCAATGCTATTTCTTTTCATTTTCTGATTTAAAAGGATATATTAAATTCTGAATAAAAAACAAAGGTTCTGTAATATTAACAGAGAAATAAAGAATTGTGGAGACCAAATACTGTAATGTTGTTAATTTCAACTTATGTTTAGAGGAATTGTGAGTTATTTGAAAAAGTGCAAGGTCGCCAATATTTTTGGCCATGACCATATGTAATTTCCATTTCTTGAATGTTATTGTGATCTGTGATCCTGGGTCAGGAGTTTGAAAGGAGGTTTCTGCTATGCACTTACCCAGTTAAATGAACAGCCCAAAGTTTTGAAAAGAATACTAGAATTTCCCCGATATCCTGGCCAAATTTCTCTTGTTCACTACAACCGCTAGCAGCTGAATCTGATTCAGCATAGATCATTTTGTATCCGTAAACCCCCACTCCTGAACCAGAAGTACAGTATGTCCTGGCCAGTTTAATCCTGATAAGCCAAAACTAACGCTATGCAGCACACACTACTATGATGCATTCATTCCTCTGCTGTTACTTGGGTATTACTCAAAAGCTGTAATAGGTTGAAAAATCTGAAAAAAGTTAATGTTTTAAAGATTAAAAAACTTGTGAAAAAATTGTATTGATGCATATACTGAATATGTATGTCAGTTACAGTTACGTTGGCAAGACTCTGAGCTCTCACAAAAAAAAAATCTTCATGTAGGGTGTCTCTTCCATTGGGCAACACAGTCGGAACTGTAAGCCATCAGCATCAGGACCACTCAGAAACTTTTGCTAGTTGGGGGCTGCTCACGATGACATGCGGTGTCAGCACCTACATAATCGTGGATGGCACAGTTGCTCCTTAGTTCTTTCTACCAACGTTGATCCCTCATTGGACCTGCAGAGAAACAACACTGCTGTCTTGGCAGACAGGCTAAGCCGGTCTCAGTTCCTGGTACACGAATGGGAAATGCTGAGCTTTGTAATACATGACCTCTATGCAAGATGGGGTCATCCAGAGTTGGACTTCTTACCCCCATACAATGCAAAACTGTTGCGTTTCGGCTTGTTCACTCCAGGGCATGGAGTTTTTTGTGAGACACCTTGCCCCTCTCCTAGAAAGGGAGGTTTAATTTTGCATTTCCTCCAGCACCTCTTATTCAGAGGGTTACATAGAAACACAGAATTTGTCAGCAGAAAAGGATTGGTAGGCCCATCTAGCCTGCCCTATTTCCCTGCCTATTACTACTCCCCAGACCATATGTGGTCTCAGATGTCCCTCCTTCCTCCCTTCCCTTTACTTATTATGCCCATGTGCTAATCCATTGCAAGCTCAAAGCCCCCCACTGTCTTTTCCCCTACCACTTCCTCTGGCAAGCTGTTGCAGGTGTCAACCACCCTTTTTATGAAGTAGTAGTATTTTCTCACATTCCTTTTAAACTCCCCCAAACTTCATTGCATGCTCTGTGTTCTGCTGCTCCTTCTCCTCTGAAAGATTTATTTATTAGCTTTTGGTAACCGGGTAAGTGCAGTAGGCAAAAAAACTGCCTATTTTAAGGCACGACCCGGGAGAGTACAAGTTGACAAATACAGTAGTGAACAACAATCAGGTACATAAAGTCGGTTAACTGTCAAGGCCACAACTACATCAGCAGAAGCAGATTACAGAACAGGTTGAATACAACTTGCATAATCGCACAGTGATGGCATATTGGCAAACAGTCATATTGCCTAGCTAGGGGGAAAAAAAGGCAGGAAATACTAGTACACATAAGGCTTACATAAACAAAGGGCATGTATACAGCTGATTGGACAAAGCTGAGAGACAAGCAGCAGTTAAGTGCATTCGCAGGTTCCAAGAGCATAAAGGTGAGAGAACAGAGCATGCTTGAATGTAAGGTGAGATGAGGCGGCCTTAACATGTAGAGGGAGCGAGTTTCAGAACCAAGGTACAAAATATGAAAAAGCTTGCTCACCCATTTTAGTGGAGCAGGGCTGAACAGTGAGCAAGGGGGAGAGTCAGGGGTAATCAGGTCACCCGGAAAGGAGGGGTTGGGGGTTCTGGATAGGGAGTCAACAAAACACCCAAGAGTATGAGAGCATAGGGCTTTGGGTGACAGCCAGTTTAAAGCAGAATAGAGCTGGCAGTGATGGGTTAAGCGAGGAGCCGATAAGGCAAATCTACAGATGTTGTTATAAGATATGTCCCATTGGCAAAGAACCCCAGCATTGGCATGAGAGAGTACAGGGAGGGCATATAACAGTCGTGGGAGTAAAACACCTCTCACTACTGAGATCCTAGCCGCTGGAGTGAGAGAGTCATGCACTCTGTAGGCTGCACCAATCTTGGCATTGACTGATCGGCATACCTCACTGACGTGAGCAATAAAATCAAGTAACGGGTCCAGAGTAACCCCAAGATATTTGAAGGATAAGGTGTTATCCCATCACAGCAGTGGACCAGGAGCTTGGGGGACTTGGCAGGTACCTTTCTAGAGGACCCAAAGAGCATGTCCTGGGTCTTGGATAAATTCAGGATTTTTAAGTTAGAGGAAAACCGGGCTTGTAGGGTCTAAAAGGCAGACGAGAGATGTTGATTGATGTCAACAATAGACTTAGAGGCAGAATAAAGCACCAAGTCATCTGCATACATGATAATACTGCAGTGGGTAGGCAGAGTGGGGATATCATTTAGGAAAAGAGAAAAGAGAAGAGGACCAAGAATCGATCCCTGTGGAATACCACAGGAGATAGGAGCAGGGGAGGAGAGAACCTTACAGAAAGAGGCAGCCTGAGATCGATTTTATAAGTATCTGCCAAACCAGGATAATGTAGTGTCAGAGGTGCTGAGCAACCTCAGTTCAGCCAGAAGAAGGGGGTGATGCACCATGTCAAATGTTTTGCAGAGGTCTATGAACGCTGCTCCAGTAAGTAAACCCTTGTCCATGTTGCATTTGACATCGTTGGCAAAATGGGTGAGAGCAGTAGTTGTGCTGTGCCCAGCCCTAAAGCCATGTTGTACTGGAGTTTGGAGGTTGCAATTGTGGAGGCATGCAGAGACCTGTCGGTGAATCAGTTTTTCAATCAATTTACTGAGCATGGGCTGGAGTGATATAGGGCAGTAGTTCAGTAAGACTTTGACGTCTCATTTCTTAAACACTGGAGTGGTTCTGGCAACTTTTCAGACTAAGGGGACAGAGGCAGAGCAGATCAAGAGGTTGAAAAGCCTGGTCACAGGAGCCACCAGACACAAAGCAAACTGCCCAAGGATCCTAGGATGAATACCATCAAGTCCAGCATAGCCATTTGCCGATAATGATTTTAATAGCATAAGGACCTCCTGACGCTTGACCAGTGTCAGCACATGAGCAGGGGAAGCAGTGGTAAGTGGAGTTGAGGACCCAAGAGAAATGTTGGGTAGTGAAGGAGCGGGGGTGGGAAGCGAGGAACAGAGGGAGTTAAAGGCATTCGCAATGGTGAGAGGGTTATTGCAGTGGGTATTGTTGACTAGCATTTCATTTGGAGACATTGGCTTGTCATTCCTGAGGAGTTCCTTGATTTGAGACCAGTAAAGTTTAGGGTTAGAGGTAGAGGAACTGAGCAGATTGCGGTAGTAGCTGCTCTTTGCCAGTCGAATCTTTTTTTTACATGTGTTGCAAAGGGATCTGTAGGCCTCAAAGTCAGCTAGAAGGGAGGACTTCGTCCACATTGCCCAGAGTTTATCCCTCCATTTTAGCAGCAGGAGAAGGGGACGCTTGAGCCATTTGGTGACTTTACCTTTTACCCTGCGGGTTGTGACTGGGATATGTTGGTGTTGAAAAGAGAGTAGGGCAGTGTTGAAATATTCAGCTGCTATGTTGATATCATCGGTTATGTAGAGGGGAAACCAGTCGATCACTTTTAAATCCTGTAGGAACGCTTCATGGTTGAGCCTGGAATTGTTGGAAAAGGACAAGACTTTACAAGGAAATGAGGGGGAGGTGATGTCCCAAACACAGTACACTGGACAGTGATCACTTATGGAGTCAGGTAGAACTCCAGCTGAAGGGAAAATCACCTTCCTATTTGTCAGGATCCAATCTAAAAGAGTGGAGCAGGAACCACAGCGGGAGATCCTAGTGGGGGGCCTGGATAAGTTGGGTGAGATTCACCTTGCTAGTAATGGTGGAAAGGAGGGAGGAACAAGGCCTGGCCCAGTCCAGATTGAAATCCCCCAATCAGATTACTTCATTTTTCCCTGTCACTGATGGTAATAGTTCAATAAATTCCTCGAGACCAGGCCTAGCAGTTCTGGGAGGCATATAAACACAGAAGATGAGTATTTATTTAGCACCCCCAAGCAATAGGAGGGAATGAAGCACTTCACAATTGGCCAAAGGTAGACTAAGTAAGATAGTCACATTGAAGAAGAAGAATCAGCATTTATATAGCGCTTTTCATACACAGTATCCCAAAGCACTTTACAAGCAATGCTAGACTGGTAGTGAAGTGACTGAATGTGTGGTGGCGGCCATATCACACATCATCTCCCACACACAGCCTGGATAATTGCATGAACTGGTTTATGGAAGGGGAATGTTGGCCAGGTCACCAGGAATGTTCTCTGCTCTTTGCGAAGAGTGCCCTGGATTCTTTTGCTTCCACCTGGACACCAACCAGGACAACACCAGGATGGGCAGAAGGGACCTCAGTTTAACATCTCATCCGAAGGATGGCACACCCCAACAGTACAGCAACCCCCAATACTGCACTCAGATGCCAGCGATTTTTAGGTGCAAGTCCAATCCCGGTGTGGGATGAGAACCCACGACCTTCTGGTCTAGAGGCGGATATGCTACCAACTGAGCCACACTGACACCTGAGATGAGACTTAAAGTGTAGTGCTAGGCCCCCACCTCTTTTAGAGGTGGCACGATCAGGCCTAAGCAGACTATAGCCCGGAAGGGAGCAGAGGGAGTCAGCAATGGATGGCTTCAGCCATGTTTCAGATAAGGCAAGAATGTCCGGTTTATTCAAAGAAACCCACGCTTCTAGTTCTGAGAAGTTGGCAGAAAGGCTCTTAATGTTTAGGTGAACAAAGGTGAAGCTGTATGACTGGGGCAGGCAGTTGGATAGGTGAGGCAGGGTGGTGTTATAAACACTAGTCGGACCAGAATTCATTTCAATGTCTCCAACAAGGGTAAGCGATAGGGTAGCGATCCGTAAAAATGCAGTCAATATAGCCAGCGAAGCACGCCTACAGGATATAGAGTACCTACACAAGATATAACTAAGTAATACCCCTAGGTGTTTATAATTCAGACCCAACAGAGGTGATGGATTAGTGGTGGGGTCAAATAGTAAGTTGGAGTAGCAGAAGTTATCAAGTGAGTGTACATGTCGAGAGGAGGGATAATCAGTCGGTCCTGTTAAAATTCCTAGTAAAATCATGATCAAGGCCACTGATTTACGGTGATTCACATAATGGCAGCAGGTGGAATACAGCCCCAGGATTCATGGAGGGAGGAAGAGTGGGAAGGGTAAAGGGGGAGGTAAGACTGGAATAGAGAGAGTGGAGGAAAGAGAGAGGATAGGGTGCAAGTAGAGGGAGGTGAAATATTATGAACAAGGGAAATGGGAGAAGGAGGAGAGGAGCAGGATGCAGTGAAAGCAGGGCAAAATAAATAAATTCCAGAAAATAGTGAGAAAATAGATTAACCAGCCAGAGAATCAGCTACCAGGGAAGGGAGCTTGGAAGAGGGCTGGGATAGAGACTGACCTGTAGGTTATCAATATGGTTCTGGAGACCTCTAGTGGAGAACCTATATTACGAGCAATGAGAAACCACAGAGATAGACAAAAAAGAAATCTCATGAGAGTATAGTGTATAAATGTAACACCAGCTAAGGGTTGGAGGGTATTGGGGGCGGCAGGGAGCAGTCGCAGAAGACCGCGTGGTTCAGCCCATCACGTAGAGCCGAGGACGGAGCAAGCAGCCAGGAGTTGTGGAAATTGCACTCCAATTAAACTGGAGCAGACTTAGAAAGGTTGCTTGTAGTATTAAGCCTCAGCTGAGTTACTGCAGTATTTTTATGTTATAAGAACAGAAGCATTCTTAGTTGGTAGATATTAGGTATATTTTATTAAATATTTAATGCTAAACCAAGCACACAAAGAGCATGCAGTAATCAATGGTTTCATGCTCACAGCATGTCATCAGTGCTGTGATCACGAAACCGGTTGGGATTTACTTTGCTGTGCTGCCTGCTTTTGTGTGGCTTGGTTTGGCGTTGAAATATTTAATAAAATATGCCTGGTATCTACGCCAACTACAGAGTGCTGAGTTTTGCTCTTTATGGATTTCAGTATTGACTCGAGCACCTGTTTTCACGGAGGAGCTGTTTTTGCTGTTTTTCAATAATTTTAAGGACAGCAATTATGGTGCAAAACTAAAAGAAAAGTCCCACAGCTGGTTTCAGATCAGTTCCTCTTGGCTAGCCTTGCCTTTAGTCCACCAGAGTGAGCAGCAGGTTAAACTAAAAAGGTGCCAAATTTGAAAATAGGAGCAGAAGCGCAGTCTCTTCATCCTCCATGGCATACCTGAATGGGTTCGACTGGGCGAGCAGGAGCTGCTCCACGGGTAGTCCGACCATTGTTCTGAACTGAACGGGTTCAGCTGGGCGAGCAGGAGCTGCTCCACGGGTGGTCTGACCGTTCTGAACTGAATGGGTTTGGCTGGGCGAGCAGGAACTGCTCCACGGGTGGTCCGACCCTTTTTCTGAACTGAACGGTTTAGGCTGGGCGAGCAGGAGCTGCTCCACGGGTGGTCTGACCATTGTTCTGAACTATTTGTTCTCTCCTGTAAAGTACTTTTAAGTCTCAGTCTTGCCCCTCTCACTCTCCTCCAGGGAGTACATGTTACGTTCCCGCAGCCTCTCCTCACTTGGTTTCTCATGCAGCCTCCCACACCATTTTGGTAGCCTTCCTCTGGATCTCTTCTACCCTGTCAGTGTCTTTGCAGAGGTGTGGCTTCTAGAACTGAACAAATTGCTCTAGGTGGGGTGTCAACTAGTGAGCTATACAGTGGCAACACACCACCACCACCTCCCTTCTTCTGCTAGAAATTCTCCTCCCTTGCAGCTTAGCATCCCACTACTTTGCCAACTGCCTTGCTGCCCTGCCATCTTGAGATCATTAGGTATGATTGCCCCAAGATCCCATTCTTGCTTGGTTACTGTAAGTACCTCCCCCATCTTATATTCAGCCCCGGGTTTCCCTGCCCCGGATGCATGACTTTGCACTTTTTGGCAGTGAAACCCAGCTGCTACTCCCTAGAATACTACTGTAGTTTCCTCAGATCCCTTTACATTCTCTCCACCCTTTCCTGGGTGTTCACCCTGTTGCAGATTTTGTATCATCTATAAAGAGAGAGAACTTGCCCCTCCAGTTCCTCTGCAGTGTTACTTGGGAGGCAGTATAGTGCAGTGATCTAAGGCTCTGAGCTGCAAATCTGAAGACATGGGTTTGAATCCCACAGCCTCCATTTGCATACTGTGTGACCCTGAGCAAGACATTTAACTTCCCTGTGCTTCCAGGTCACACCTGTAAACAAGGTTTCAGCTTAGTGTGTTACTTCTGGTTAAACAATTGGGGAAAAAAAACAAAAAACTTATGAAGACACTGAAGAGGACAGGATCCAGTACAGATCCCTGTGGCACTCCACTGGTCTGACTTCCATCTCTTGAGTAACTTCCATTTACCACCACCCTCTTTCTCCTAACCTTTAACCAGTTTGATACCCAGCTTACCACCTTCTCACCAGCCTCCAGGCTGCTAAGTTTATTTATTAGCTTCCTCTGTGGCACAGTGTCAAAGGCCTTTCTGAAGTCCTGATAGGTCACATCCATTGCCTTCCCCAGATCCACCTTGCTAGTCACCCAAAGAAATCTATGAGATTTGTTTGACATGACCTCTCGCTCTAAAACAGTGCTGCCGGTGGCCCTGTGGCCCATTTTATTTATTTATTAAATTTTGGTAACCGAGTGAGCACACTGGGCCCCGAAGGTCCTTTTTTCAGGGGCGACCCAGGGTTTACATGGTATAAAATGCAGCATAAGTACATTACATAAGACGCATCAAGACATAATACAGGGTAGTACAACATTGCACGTCAGCTAGTTACATATGCTGAGTTAGGCATTAGGTTAGTGTAGTCATTATAGGTACTTCCCTGGAAGGGGGGAGGGTTGGGGGCAGGGGGATAAGGCGCCCTGTGAATGTTGTGCTGTGATATATTAGGCTTACATTTGGGGGTCCCATTGCTTTAGCAGTTGCACTTGGAGGTGGCCATCATATGTGCCTTAAACCTTGTGCGGAAGCTGTTGATGGAGGTAGCTTCCTGGACTCCTGGGGGCAGGGAGTTCCATAGGGTAGGGCAGTGAGGGCGAACGACTTGCCCCCCACCTTGGTTCTAACCCTAGGCACTGCAAGGACAGTCTGGTCCGTCGTGCGCAGGAGTCTAGGGATACTCTTTAGGGCGATGAGCCTGGAGAAGCAGGGAGGAGAGGAGGGGTTGAGTAATTTAAAGGTTTGGCAGAGTAAGGGGTATTGGAGCCGGGCATCCCAGGAGGGCCAGTTAAGTTGGGACAATGTGTCGAAGTGGGGGGTCCTGGGGCCGGATTATGTGGCGAACCAAGCCACCTTGTATTAGAGAACTTGGAGTCTGTTCATCTCTTGTCTGGCTACTCCCTGGACCACTGGGGCCACATAGGTAATAGTCGGAAGTAAGACGCTGGTGGAGATAGAGGCCGTGGCAGCTGGTATCAACTGGTCTTTCAACCTGTATAAAGTCCCAAGTTTAGCATGAATATATTTGGTTACTTGGTCTATGTGGTCCTTGAGGGTGAAGCCCTGGTCCAGAGTAAGGCCAAGGTATTTTATTGATTCGACCACCTCTAGTCTGTTGCCTGACATGGTGGTCAGTTGGAGGTGTTGACTTCTATCACGACCGAGGGCTCTTGGGCCAAACAGCATGGCCTTGGTATTGTTAGAATTAATGACCATTCTATTGGTGACAAGCCATTGCTCTAGGGATCTCAGGTCATCTCGTAGACAGGAGCTGAGATCTCCCAGATTAGAGGAGGGGCGGTAAATGACAGCATCATCCGCATACTGTACCACAGAGCTCCCACCACAGTGGGAGGCACTGATAAGCAGCAGGAAAATCCCAGCCTCCCCCTACAAAACAAGGTACTAAATGAGAAAAAGACCAAGGTAGAAAGGTCAGTGGGGGATGCCGCTACAGAAGGTAAAGCCATCAAAAAATGGAGAGCAATGAGTACCAATGCCTGTAGTCTGGGTAACAAGCTTCCTGAATTAGTGGCCTTGATGGAGGAGGAAGATCTGGATATCGTGGCAGTCACAGAAACATGGTACACACAGAACCATGACTGGGATGTAAACATACCAGGATACACTATCTACAGGAGGGACAGGGAGGGTAAAAGAGGAGGAGGAGTAGCTCTCTACATAAGAGAAGAAATCAAAGCAACAGAACAAAAGGGTAAACAGGGAGGAGAAGAAGCACTGTGGGTCAATTTGGAAGCAGGCAATGGCACCACAATCCGCACAGGGGTTGTATACAGACCCCCCCCTCTCAGGGGGAGGAAATGGACAAGGAAATGATAGAAAGTATACTTGGCAGAATGGCAGATAAAGGGGAAATATTGCTGATGGGTGATCTGAATATGCCAGATGTTAACTGGAGTGCAGTTGCACCAGCCACTTCTAAGAGTGGGGTTATTCTAGATGCCCTACAGGGGGCATGCCTTAGACAACTAGTATTGGAGCTCACTCAAGAGGGAGCAATCTTAGACCTGGTTCTCTCAAATGGAGATGAAGAGAGGATCACAGATGTAGAAGTGGGTAGCCATCTGGGAACTAGCGACCATCGAACAGTATGGTTCACAATAAACACAGCAATAGAGTCAAGCCATACAAAGACAAAGGTACTGGATTTTAGGAGGGCTGACTTTGCCAAAATGGGTGAGTGCTTAAGGAATGCACTAGCAAAGGGCAGGAAGGAGGGTGGAAGAACAATGGGGAATAATAAAACTGCCATCACAGAGGTAAAAGCCTTTGTGTAAAGCAATAAACAAAACTAAATGAGGTAAGAAACCACTATGGTTCTCAAAGGAAGTGGCAGTGAAGGTTCAAGAGAAAAAGAAAGCATTCAGGAAGTACAAGGAATCACAGAAGGAACAGGACAGAGAACTGTATCAGCTAAAGCAAAAGGAAGCTGGAAAGGCAGTCAGAACAGCAAAGGCCCAAACCGAGGAAAAGATAGCCAACTCAGTTAAGAAGGGGGATAAAACCTTTTATAGGTACATCAGGGAGCGAAGGAAGACCAAGGGAGGGATAGTGAGGCTTAATAAAGGGAGGGAGGGTGGGCAGAGGGTGACTGTGAAAGGCAGAGATACTAAACAAATATTTTTGTTCAGTATTTAAAAAGGAAGAGGGGAGGTACCTAAAACAAACAGTAGAAACACTCTGGATACAGAAGTTGATACCAGCCCATTTACAGAAGAAAGGGTTCTGAAAGAGCTCTTAAAACTGAAGGTGGACAAAGTAATGGGGCCTGATGAGATTCATCCCAGAATTCTAAAAGAACTAAGGGTAGAACTAATGACACCACTGACTACCCTCTTTAACAAATCATGGGAGGATGGGGTGGTACCTGAGGACTGGAGGAGGGCAGATGTGATTCCCCTTCACAAAAGTGGGAGCAAGGCAGAAGCAGGAAACTACAGACCTGTTAGTTTAACCTCAGTGGTAGGGAAAATGATGGAATCACTTCTGAAGGAAAGAATTGTTGAGTATCTAGAGGCCAGAGGGGCACAGCACCCAAGGCAGCATGGATTCACAGCAGGAAGGTCATGCCAGACAAATCTGATAGATTTCTTTGACTGGGTGACCAAAGTAGTTGATCAGGGAGGGGCTGTGGACATGCCTACCTAGACTTTAGCAAGGCATTTAACACAGTCCCACACAAAGATTAATATACAAGTTAGCCAGCCTGGGAGTGAGTCCCAAGATGACAGCCTGGTAAAGAATTGGCTGGAGAATAGGACACAGAGAGTAATAGTAAATGGAGTCCACTCTGAAAAAGTGGGGTTAGTAGTGGGGTACCGTGAGGTTCAGTATTAGGACCGGTCCTCTTCAATGTCTTTATAAGCAACATTGCAGAGGGACTGAAGGAAAAGTATGTCTCTTTACAGATGACACAAAGATCTGCAACAGAGTTGATGCACAAGATGGGGTGGAAAGGATGAGAAGGGACTTGGCAGGTTAGAGGAATGGTCAAATGTATGGCAGCTTAGATTCAATGCTAAGAAGTACAAGGTAATGCACCTGGGAAACAAAACCCAGGGGAAGAGTACACAATGGGGGTGAGATACTAACAACAACAAAATGGAAAGGGACCTGGGGCAGTCATATCAGATGACCTAAAGGTGGGCAAGCAATGTGAGAGGGCAGCAAGGAGGGCTGGCGGATACTGGGATGCATAGGGAGAGGCATCACCAGTAGAAAACAAGAAGTTATTATCCCTCTGTACAGACAGCTGGTGAGACCCCATCTGGAGTACTGTGTGCAGTTCTGGAGACCCAATCTCCGCAAAGACATAGACAGGATGGAAGCTGTCCAGAGGAGGGCAACTAAAATGGTGCAGGGTCTGCACCGGAAGACATATGAAGAGGGACTTAAGGAGCTTAATATGTATAGCCTCGAGGAAAGGAGGGAGAGGGGGGACATGATAGAAACTTTCAAGTACCTCAAGGGAATCAACAAAGTCCAAGAGGGTAGCATCTTTCAAAAAAAGAGGTGTGCAAGAACAAGGGGGCACAATTTGAAGATAGAAGGGGTCGGCTCAGAGGTAATTTAAGGAAGTATTTTTTCACAGAGAGGGTTGTGGATGTATGGAACAGCCTTCCAGAGGAGGTTGTGGAGTCAAAAACAGTAGTAGAATTCAAGCATGCATGGGACAGTCATAAGGAAATTCTAGGGGGTTGGGGTAGGAAGAAGTAGGCTGCTGGTTAACTAGGATCTGCAGCTTATCCATCAGGTAGGGAAATGGGCAGACTGGGTGGGCCAAGCGGTCCTTATCTGCCGTCAAATTCTCTGTTTCTATGTTGCTGAAATCATTGGTGAAGATATAGAAGAGAAGGGGGCCAAGGACAGACCCTTGGGGCACCCCCTCTGTTAACGGGAGAGGCTCCGACAGGGAGTCTTTCCATTTTACCCTCTGTGATCTCCCGGTAAGGTAGCTGTCGAATCACAACAGGGAGTGGCTGTCTAGCCCAACATAGCTCAGCTTGGTAAGCAGCAGGTTATGGTTGACAAGGTCAAATGCCTTGGATAGATCAATGAAGACCACTCCAGTGGGGGCCCCTTTTCCAGTTCTCTGAGAACATCTATGGAGAACTTGATAAGCGTGGCATCAGTCCCATGTTTGGTTCTGAATCCGTGCTGGGAGGGAGCTAGTAGTTGATGGAGCTCTAGGTAGTCGAGGAGTTGGCCGTATATCAACCTCTCTTGTATCTTTGCCAGGCTGCAGAGAAGGGAGATTGGCCTGTAGTTGTTGGTTGACTCCTTCAAGCCTCCCTTGTGGATGGGGACTACATGAGCCAGTTTCCATTTTTCTGGGATGGCACCTTCTATTAGGGATCGATTGAGGAGCCAGGTCAGGGGCCTGGCTAGTGCATGGGCTCCTTTCTTTAGTATACGGGGGGGTGAATTCCATCTGGTCCCACAGATCCAGATGTTTTGAAGGACTTTAATAATTGGAGAATTTTGTTGGGTTTTACTAGTCTGATGTGGAAGATTTTGCCACTTGCCTCCAGGTACTCCATCAGCCTCTCTTTCAGTAGGGTCTTCATTAGTTTCAACCAAAGAAGCCTCGCACTCACAAAACCTAGAGCAATATGATACACAAGGCAAAAATGCAAGTTCAAAATAATTAATTGTATACTCACTTAGCTAAGATAAAAAGCTGGACATTAGCAAAGGTGCATATCCACAATGTGCCAATAAAAATCTGAAGGCGTTCCATGCCCCGAAGCAGCACTTTTATCAAGGGTAACATATCACAAAACTTGTGCTGCTTACATATCTCTCCGAAGTGTGACATCATCACTACTTCATTTCTTTTAAAGCTAAAGTGACCCCAAACATCTAAAAGCCCCACATATATTAATTTATAATAATACTAAATATCACACAGACAAAACAAGCACATTAAAGATAAATAAAATTGGGTCCGCCTGATGGCTCAGTGGAAGCAATACATGCTTCTGCACTGGTGACCCAGGTTTGGGAGTGAGCATCTGTCTGCATGGGTCAGGCAGCCAGACTGGGGAGTGCTCCCAGTTGGAGTGTGAACCAGCCAGGGTAGGAGACGGCTCGGACCTGATGCAGTAGTGGCCCCTCATGGCAAGTGGGTTAGCTTGCTCCCTCACAAGGAGTATTGCATGCCCAGTGTGTACTACTGCATCTGAGGCCAATAGAGGCTATGCCAGATGTCTGGGGTGGAGAGTGGGACTAAGGGGAGAAAAGGGGAAACAAAAATGTGCACAGCTATCACAAGTGATGCCCCCCGCAGTCCTCGAGTCCTGCATCATGCGGATCCCACTGGCCTGACAACGGGAGGAGCAGTGACAGGACTGGAGACTGGTTGGGGGGCGGCCAATGGCAGGTGGAGGAGGTGGTCAGGACCAAAAAGCAAAATAACAAAAAATAATTTAAATCCATGGTGAGATTCCAGTTGGAGCAATGTATACAGTCCAGAAGCTAATTGATTAAAAACCTCTGTAGTGGGATTCAAACGAGTGCTTATTTTGTCTTTCCACTTGCACCAGTCTTTATATCTGGACTGCCACATCTTGGGACCATGGAACAAAAAGCATTTGCACTCTCAAAGGGGTTCTGTTTCTTAAGACAAGATGTTACAATTCAATGTTAGTATCAATCTCAGTGTATTCTCATGTATATAAATAGATTTTATGCTCCTACGTGAAACAGCTCAGTTGATATATTGGTGCAAGAGGAAAGATAAAGGAAGCACATGTTCAAATCCCACTACAGAGGATTTTAATAATATATTTTCTGGACTCTGTATATTGCTCCTTCTTGAATCTAACCATGAATTTTTGAAATTTAATAAGTTTTATTATATTCACTTGCACAATAATTTAAACAATACATGACACACACAGTTATCTGTATCTGCATACACATCTTGTATCTGCTTTGATTGCACAAGCATATATCCTTCCCCATGCTCCCCCTCCTTTGACAACCCTTCCTCCCCTAAGATACCTAACCTCAAGTAAGAATAAGATCAATGCCAGGAGAATTTGAGGGGACTTTATCTTATGTGTATGCAGCTAACCTGTAGTTATTATCACACACCCTTCCTATTGCATTTATATTAATAGATTGTACATTCCTTTAATAGTGTTGGCAGGACAAGTAGTTACACTATTAACAAGGTCTCCAGTTTGGCCCATCTCTCAACATATCTATTAGACCGATCCCTAAGAGTAGCAATTATTTTTTCAATCCTTAAGTTATACAGCATTTCTTGTAACCATTCTGAATAAGAAATTTCTTCCTGATCCAGCCAGTGACGTAACACCAGCCTCTTAACCACTAGGGATATTAAGCAGGTATGAAACCTTTTCTCCCTAATAGGGATCGAAGAATAATCCCCTACGATACATATTTCAGGAGAAAAAAGCTCAGTTAAACCTAATAGGGGATTAATTGTAGCCTTGATTCTTTCCCATAATGGAACTATTTTATTACATTCCCATAATATGTGAAATAAAGAGCCTTCCTCAAAGGAACATCTCGAACACATTGATGAGGGAAGTCTACCTATTTTAAACAAGTGTCTTGGAGTTAAAAGTATATTGTGGAGAATATAGAATTGAGTAAGATGCAGCCTATCATTTGCAGAGTATCGATGCAAATCTGCCCAAATACTATCCCATTCCTTAGACAACCCAGAAAGTGTGGTCTCCAAATACTGAGATACTCCAGAAATTGTGGGGTATATATAAGGGAATATAAAGTTTACCAATTTTGATACCGAATGGGGTGATCTGGTGAAGCACTGTATATGGGAGAGAAATTCCTTTTGATTGATATCCCAAATTTGGTTACCAAACCATTCCAGTAACTTATGACAGATCTGATATATCTTAAGAATTTTGGTATTTGGAAGTCCCAGTTCCAATAGAAGTTTAGGGCTTTCAAATATCCTTCCCTCTTGTAAGACATCTGAAACATATCTTCCTGACATTCCTGGACCACAAATAGGTGCTCCCTGAAGTTTAAAGTTGGGATTCCCATCTAGTGGCTGAGAAATATCTTTTGTATTCTCATATTTCATAGACTTACACAGTTGAGCATGCACTCTAATCGAAACCCCTATGACCAAACACTTTAGTTGCCATGGTAATCTGTTTACTGAAATAAAGAACATGGATTCTAATGAAATTCCCATTGCCCTAATCAGATATCTTTCTACTTGCAGCCAAATAGGGGTGTATTGTAGGGGAGTCACTTCCCTTGGATCTATGGTCCATCGGGAGTACTTAGAAATATGACTGGCTAAATAGTATAAGTAGAAGTTTGGTAATTTAAAACCCCCCAAATATTTTGGGGCCTCCATTTTTATATAGGAACAGCGGGGCCTCTTCCTTTGCCATATGAAATGGGATATTAATCCATGAAGTTTTTTGAACCATGCCATAGAAATAAATAAATGAAGCATATGTATAGGATAAAAAATGTGGGGAAGAATGTTCATTTTTAACCACACTAATTCTGGCCTGCATTGACATCGGGAGCAATCTCCATCTATTAAGATCCCTCTCAATGGTTATCACTAAATTTTCCAAATTCCATTTCTTCCTCAGGACTGCACTTTGAGAGAAGATTATCCCTAAGTATACTATTTTGATTGACTTCTTTAGCCCTAAATGTGCATAGTCTGTTGAAACTACACAATTATTTAAGGGCATTAAGGTGGTTTTATCCAGATTTAATTTGTAATTTGAGACCCGTCCGAATTAGGAGATAATTTGCAAAGCAGCTGGCAGTGAAATAGCTGGATGGGACACATGAAGTAAGAGATCGTCAGCATATGCTGAGATTTTAACTTCCAGAGGGCCTAACACAATGCCACGCACTTGTGGTGCTGAATTCAGGAATCTGATTAGGGGTTCAAGGTAAATATTAAACAAATATGGGGATAATGGGCAACCTTGACAAGCCCCAGAATGTAAGTAGAAACCTTGAGACAGGACCCCATTACAGTAAACCTTTGCACTTGGTCTAGTATATAAAATTTTTACCTATTCAATAAACCTAATGGGAAAGCCAAATTTTTCCATAGTCATAAAAATAAATTCCCAATATACCCTGTCAAAAGCTTTCTCCGCATCCAGGGATACCAGAACCATTGGATCCCGAGACTCCCTGGATATAGAGAAAATATGTTCCAGTTTCCTTAAGTGATCCAGAGAGGATCTCCCCTTCATGAACCCTACCTGTTCAGACCCTATGAGTCCGTCTCAGACCTGCATAACTCTAGTAGCCAGCACTTTTGCTAGAATTTTAATATCGCAGTTCATTAACGTTATAGGCCGGTAATTGGTCACTTTATCGGGGGGGGGGGTCTGTTGGGTTTAGGTAATACCACGATGAGGACCTGTAAAAGTGAAAAGTACGATATGCCCATATCACAGAGATATGAGAAGACTTGAACAAGAATGGGGGCCAAATCAGTTGCTAAGGCCTTGTATAAATTAGCTGGAAAGCCATCGGGCCCTGGTGACTTATCCAACGCCAAAGCCTGAATAGCAGATAAAATTTCAACCTGCGAAATAGATCGTGTCAAAAAGGTTTGGTGAGCCTGGGATAAATGTGGGAGTGGTATTCTATCCAAATAATCTTGGATCTCCTATTTGAAGGAGGATTCAAGGGAGAAGAGTATAATTGGGAACAAAAACTGTCAAACTCTTTAACAACCTCTTCTGGAGAGTATTCCAGAGTTCCATCAGATTGTGAACTTATGACTTTGACCCACCAAGAGGATTCTTGCTCCTTGAGCCGCATAGCCAGCAAATGCCCAAATTTGTCCCCTTGATCTGTATACCTTGCCCTGGTCTTAAGTAGGGCATATTCGGACCTTTCCCTCAGCAGGTCAGCATACTGATACCTCAGCTTGGTTAGCTCAACTTGCTCTCATTCAGAGGGTTCCAGGGCTAAAGTATTCTCAAGCCTCTCTATCTGACCCAAAAGAGACTGTAATAAAGCTTCCCGTCTTTTTCTTACGGGTCAAGGCAATCCAGATGCACTCCCCCCGGAGAGTGCATTTCAATGCCCCCCATACTTTATCCATACTAGAGATGGACCCGAGGTTCGATTGCCAGAAATTTTTAATAAGGGATTGCAATTTCTCTAGGACCCATGGATCCTTAAGAAGTTGTGTATTTAACTTCCTTATTTTATCCCGTTTAGAGTTTTGTTTTGGATTATATACCATCCATACCGGTGAATGATCAGACAATACCCTAGAAGCTATGCCAGTGCTTGTAATATGACTTAATGCTTCAGTGCTAACTAGAAAATAGTCTATCATAGACAGAGATTTATGTACTGAAGAATAAAAGGTATACTTCTGAGTAGTTGGATGGAAAGTTCTCCAGGGGTCACACAAGCCTCCCAAGGTTATGAACTCTTGGAGAGCTTGCTGAGCAGAGGATGGCCTACTAATCCGATTACTCGATTTATCCAAGTTAGAGGTTATAGTGACATTCCAGTCTCCTGCAAAACTCATAAGGAGTTGTATAAATTCGGATATCACATTTACTAGTCCCATAAAAAAATCGGGAGATGGGATATTCGGTCCATATACACACCCTAAAATCAAATCCGTTTGGTCCAAGACTCCATGCAAGAATAGGTATCGACCCTCTGGGTCCACAATTATTTTATTTAGCTGAAAATTAAGTCCCCTTTGAAGGAGAATAGCCACTCCTCGCTGACTGGTGGAGTTTCCCCCTGTATAACTATGTCCAACCCATAGACGCCTAAGCGAAAGGCTCTCTGATGTTAAGAGATGGGTCTCCTGGAGAAAGACTATCTGACATCTTAATGCCTGCAAGTGGGCTAATACCTGATGTCTCTTAGTAGGGGAATGCAGTCCCTTGACATTCCACGTAATACACTTCATACCATCATGTACATTTACAGTGCATACTCCATACTGCCCCAGTTAATATTATACATTTATCCGCTTGATTAGGTATCTTATCCTCCCAAATACCCCTCCCCTTAAACAAAATAATAAAACCCGGAATTATTATATTTAACCCCTTTAACCCCAAGATTAACAAAAAAAATAAAACTTTTTCTCCTCGTTGTTCTGGTTTTGTCACCAGAACACAATTGAGCTTCAGGTTGTGATGTGTCCCCCCTTAAACGTACCCAGAAAACTCCCCGCTCTCACCCCACATTATCTAATTAACTAGAAAAGTTCCAAACATCTCTTAATTACCCATTACTTAACTTGAGTCTAATTGAATATTGGAGGCCTTCCGGCCTTACAAAGATTAGATTGCTTTAACTGATGGATTATTTAGCACATCAAGGCGTTCAACAAATGTTTAGTTACCTCTCGATCATCTATTTTGCCCATTTTCCCGTTAGAAAAACATAAGTAACCTCGGCCAGCTGAAAGAAGAAATGCTCATTAAAGCCATCCCTTACATTAGATGCCTTAAGTTTGAACAATGTAATTAACATATAAAGCCCCGGCATCTCAATCTATTGTGCCCCAGCAGTACTTCCAAAACATTACCAACTTGGGGCTATGGGAGAAAGAAGGAAAATAATCGGGCTGCGATAGATCACTAACGCATGCTGGTATATAGACACTTTCCCCCTTTAATTATCTGGCAGCCATGATAAGCTCCTAAAATTAACAGATTGACCTGGCCCACTCCGATATGGTACTGGTAAAGCATTACTCAAAGGTGTACAGTCGGCAATACACTCTAATGCCCTTCCCAATTAGTAACTGCTTTCACACCATACAACTCTTAAATGTTCTCAGTATCCAACTAAGCATTCCACAATTTATGTCATTTAAACAAATCAGGGTACAGTCTCCACAACTTTTCCTCCGCCTGAAGATGCGACTCAAAGCTATGCCATTCTTCATTATGGCAAACTTGTAGCATGGCTGGGTATCGCATTTTTAAATGAATTGCAGCAGCAATAAGCTTTACAACTACAGGGTGGAACTCTTTCCTCTTTTGCCTCACAGATTTTGGAAGATCTTGTGTCAGCCTTATTCTCTTGCCTTCCCAGAGCAGTTCACTAATATCCCGAGTTTTGCCCAAAATGTGCTGCTTGTCCCTGAAATTTAGCAGCCTAAAGATTAAAGGACGTGAAGGAGCTCCTACTGAGGGAGTCGGCCTTAACGATCGGTGGGCCCGCTCGATCACATATTCTGGGCCATTAGGAGATGGACCTGCCAGCTTATTGCATAATTTCTGAACAAATAACACTGATGATGTGCCTTCTTCACCTTCAGATAGCCCCAATATTATCAGATTATTTCTCCCTTCGACCTTCCTTCTAAATCTTCCACCTTGCTTTCAATTGCCTTAAGTCGATGACGCATTTGAGACATTTCAGGTTCGATTCTCCCTCTCCAGTCATCAAGAGAAGAAATTCTCACTTCATTATCTGTTGTACGTTGGGTTAACACAGCCAAGGAGGAGGTAATGCTTTGTATTGAGACTGCTAGAGACTCTAGCGATTCTTTCAGGGGAGCAATTCCTTCCCAAAACTTCCCTTCCGTAAGCACGGCCTGGGAGTTGGCTTCCTCCACTGCCCCAGCTAGGGATGCCTTAGAGCGCTTAGCCGCTTTGTCCCGCGTCGGTGTGGTAGGTGGCGTGTGGCCAGGTGGATTATCTCGCATTTCTTGATCCATCCTGGAGGTAACTCGCCGATGCGACACTCCTTGTGGCTTCTTAAATATGGAGTAAGCCAGCTTTTACAATGCAGCTAATTTTGGCTTATAAGATTCCTTAAATTAATTCATGGAGCGGGAGCAAGGAAATCTGCAACCGTTCAGGCAGCCATCACGTGACCTCCCCCCAATCTAACCATGAATTTTAATTATCTTTAACATGCTCTCTGTGATTAGTATTATTATAAATTAATATATGTGTTTTTTAGATGTTAGGGTCACTTTAGCTTTAAGAGTGATGAAGTGATGATGTCACACTTTGGAGAGAAACATAAGTATCATGAGTTTTATGATATGTTACCCTTGATAAAGGCTTTGAAGCATGAAACAATGTTGGGTTTTTATTGGCACATCGTGGATATGCACATTTGCTAAAAGCCCAGTCTTTTATCTTAACTGTGAGTATATAATAAATTCCTTTGAACTCAAATTATTGTCTTGTGTGTCATATTTTATACTGCTCTAGGTTTTATGAGTGCAAGGTTTCTTTGGTCGCAGTTACTTTTTTTGCTTTAAGCACCACATTTTCTTAGGGTGACCCTTTCTGGTTTGGTGTCTCCATTAATTTCCCTGCTACTGATGAGAGACTGACTGGCCTGTAATTGTTAGCCTCGTCCCTGCTGCCTCTCTTGTGCAGAAGGACCACATTAGTCCTCCTCCAGTTCTCAGGAACTACCTCTGTCTCCAATGAGGTGCTGACTAGTGTTTCCAAAGGGACACGGCTAACACGGTGCTTAGTTCTTTTAGTACCCTTGGGTGAATCCCATCTGGCCCCAGCACCTTGTTTTCCATTAGGGCTTCCAGTTCCCTTCAGACTCTTTCCTGCAAGAATGAACTTGTGTCCACTCCCCAGTCCTCCTGGTGTTGTCTGATGCATGTTGGACCATCCCCTCCCCCCTCCATATATTATAAGAACCGCCCGCCATTTCCCCAACATCCAACAGAAGCATCTTGACGGCAGAGGGTAGTTGGTCCCGGAAGTTGGCAGGTGGTTAGGAGGGGCAAATCGGGTGCCCCATCACTTGGTGCTCTCCAACATATCACCTCCACAAACCATATCAAAACTACAAACAGGTATCTGCCTCTATCTCTGAAATCAAACAAAGGGGCAGAGGACACTGCAGAGCAGGTCACTGCAGCACAGGAGCTAGCACAACAAAACTCGCCCAAAACAGGAACCAAAACAAAAAAAGCAAAAAGGAAATCCAAATAACTTTTGATCATAGTAAACTCCATGATTCAGGGAGTTGATGCGTATCTCCAGCCGGGGGTAATGGTCAGATGTCTCCCAGTTACATCAGCATGAAGAGACACTGACCACATTGCTAAAATTGTTCAGGAAGCAGGAGAAAACATTAATGTCCTGGTACACATAGGGACTAACGATCTCGCCAGCCGGTCAGTTGTGGAGACCAAGGAACACCTGACCAGGCTGGGTGACAAACTATCATCCATTTCGTCTGGCATCTCCTTCTCTGAGATCCTGCCAGTCTGGGAGAGGGGGGGCAGATGGAAGGTCAGAGAAGCACAGACAGGGGAGCTAAACATGTGGCTCAAGGGCTGGTGCCAGGAAAAAGGACACAGATTTGTAGGGAACTGGCAACAGTTTTGGGAGTGAAAGTTCCTTAAATTTGATGGATTGCATCTGACTAAGGAGGGAGTCAGTGCATTGGGGCAGAAGTATGACATCTTTGCAGAATATTTAAACTAGCAAATCGGGAGGGAGTGCAGCACCCCATACGTCGAATGGGAAGAATACCCCTCCTCCCTCAGCTAATGGTCAAACAGGAATTCAGCATGTTTGTAATTCATTTGCATCACCAGGTAAGGAAAAAGGTCCGGCTCCACATACGATGAATTTGGGAAACACCAGACCTCGCCCAACAACTAACGCACTGAAATCTTGCCAATGGAAAATCATGAAAACAAATGCTTGCAGTCTGGGAAACAAGATCCCAGACGTGCAGTCAATAATGAAAGGGGCTAAACTTGACAAAGTAGTCATTAGCAAGACATGGTTTACCAGTAACCTCACTTGGGAGACTTTAGTACCTGGCTATTTACTGTTCAGAAGAGACCAAGGTGCAAAAAGGGGGTCTGGAGTGGCCCTTTATGACAATGAAAATATCAAAGCTACAGAAATTCAGAATACACATAAGGAGCCAGAACAACTGTGGGTCACCCTGGAAACAGCAAATGGGACAGCCATACGAACTGGGGTTGTGTACAGGCCTCCAGACCAGGGGGAGGACATAGACACATTACTGTTAGAAAATATACAAAACATGACAGCTAAGAGGAAGGTTCTGATAATGGGAGACTTCAACATGCCAGATACAGATTGGTCAATACCAGCAGGAACACCTGCCTGAACTAGACACATGGTGGATTCCTGCAGGGAGAGGGTCTCAAACAACTGGTACAACAACCCACAAGAGACAGGGCTATCCTAGATCTAGTACTGACTAACAGGGAAAGGATCACAGCTCTCCAGGTAGAAGGTCACCTGGGGGCCAGTGACCATCACATGGTATGGTTCAATTTGGCCACTAGAACTAAATCATCCTATTCCAAGGCAACAATATTGGACTTTAGAGGAGCTGACTTTGATAAGATGGCCAACAGAGTTAAGCTAGCCATGGCAAAAAGAAATGCAGGTGAGGGGTACAGGTAAAGTGGGCAAGCATTAAAGATGCAATACTTGAAGCAACATCCCATTGTGTTAGAAAAGGAAGTGCAAAAGAAGAAGGAAACCACTTTGGTTCTCAAAAACAGTAGCAGAAAAGGTCAGAGCCAAAAGGCTGGCCTTCAGAACATATAAGGGAATGCAGCAGGATGAAGATAGGGAGGCATACCAAACTTCCCTAAGGGATGCAGAGAAGGCAGTAAAGCAGGCAAAGGCCCAAACCGAGGAAACACTAGCACAAACAGTAAAAGAAGATGATAAGACTTTTTATAGATACATTAGTGAAAGGAAAAAAACCAAAGGGGGTATTGCTAAGATCAAAGGAGATGTTAGGGCATGTTAGGAGGAGGACCATGTAAAAGCATTTTTCCTAAATAGATACTTCTGCTCAGTATTTACTGAAGAGAAGGTAGGGCAGGGCCCACAGCTCAGCACCATGGACAAGGGGGGGGGAAGGAGGTGAGCACTAGTCCCTTCACAAAAGAAGGGGTCCTACAAGAGCTCGACAGGCTCAGGTTGAACAAGGCAATGGGACCTGATGGCATACATCCCAGGTACTAAAGGAGCTAAGGGTGGAACTAGCAGAGCCATTATCAGAACTGTTTAGTGAGTCTCTGAGCACAGGAGAGGTCCCAGACTGGAGAAGGGCTCATGTGATCCCACTTCACAAGACTGGTAGCAGGGAGGAGGCAGGGAACTACAGACCAGTCAGTCTTACCTCAGCAATGGTCAAGATTATGGAGACACTCCTTAAGGAAAGAATAGAGCAACATCTGGAATCCAGAGGACCACAAGATCCAAGACAGCATGGGCTTACAAAAGGAAGGTCGTGTCAAACTAGTTTCATAGATTTCTTTGACTGAGCAACCAGAGTGGTGGACCAAGGGGGAGCAGTTGATGTCACTTACCTTGACTTCAGCAAAGCTTTCGATACTGTTCCACATAGAAGATTTATTAATAAGCTGGATAGGCTCAGGGTGGGTCAGAAGTTGGTCAACTGGGTGGCAAACTGGTTAACGGGCAGAAAACCGAGAGTGGTGGTAAACGGTATACAGTCAGACGAGATGCAAGCCACAAGTGGGGTACCTCAAGGATCAGTCCTGGGGCCAGTCCTCTTTAATATCTTCATCAGTGACATTGCAGATGGACTGGATGGTAAGGTTTGTCTGTTTGCAGATGACACCAAGATCTGCAACAGAGTAGATGATCCAGATGGGGTGGACAGAATGAGGAGAGATCTGGATAAACTAGCAAAATGGTAGGAAGAATGGCAACTGGGGTTTAACACAAAGAAGTGCAAGATCATGCACATAGGAAAGAGAAACCCTGAAGCCACTTATAGGCTGGGAGGGGTGTTGCTGGCAGTCACAAGGAAAGAAAGAGACTTGGGCATCATCATCACCACCGATGACCTGAAATCATCCAAGCAGACCACTAATGCAGTAGTTAAGGCTAGGGGGATGTTAGGGTGTATTAGTAGGGGTATCACAAGTCAGAAGAGGGAGATAATAATCCCTCTTTACAAGATACTGGTTAGGCCCCATCTGGAGTACTGCGTGCAGTACTGGAAGCCACACCTTCACAAGGACATTAACCAAATTGAGGCAGTCCAGAGAAGGGCAACCAAAATGGTGCAGGGACTGCATCAGAAAACATATGAAGACAGATTAATGGAGCTCAATATGTATACCCTAGAGCAAAGGAGGGGGAGAGGTGATATGATTGAAACATTCAAACACCTTAAGGACATTAACAAGGTGAAACAGTCTAACATGTTTCAGTGTAAGAAAAATAGCAGAACAAGAGGACACAGCATGAGATTAGAAGGAGGCTGATTAAGGGGTAATGTGAGAAAGTTCTTTTTCACAGAAAGGGTGGTGGATGCATGGAATGGGCTACCTCAGGAAGTGGTGGATATGAATATAGTGCAGGGCTTCAAATAGGCATGAGAAAGGCATAAGGGAGCAATACAGATGAGTATGAATAGATAGGCCATTGACAGAGCAAATGCTGATGGTACATTCATAAGGTATAAAAAGAAATGGGCAGACTGGATGGGCCTTGTGGTCCTTATCTGCCCTCAAGTTCTATGTTTCCATTGTGAATGCTGTGCAGAAATACTCATTTAAAATGTTAGTTTTCTCTAGCTTCTTCCGTACAGTCTTCCCGTCCTCCTGCTCCTCACTGTCCCACCCCTTGCTTTCCTTTTGTCACTCATTTACCTCAAGAAAGTCTCATTCTCCTTTTTTGCTTCTTGGTGATCCCCTCCTCTGTTTGTGCCTTAGCTGCCCTAACACTCCTTCCTTTTTTATCTAGATAATCCTCCATGTCCCCCTCTGTCTGGGTCTTCTTGTACTGTACTTCCTAAAACCTGTTTTTTTTTTCCCTCATCACCCTAGCAACCTCCTTTGACAACCATAGTGGCCTCTTCCTCTTCCTACCCTTGCTTACTTCCTTCAAGCAGCTTGCCATTGCCTTAGTTATTCCCTCCTTGATCCTTTTCCATTATGCTTCCACTCACCCTGGCCATCCCTCCCCTTCAAAGTGTTTACTGAGGCAATCACCCATTTCTTTAAAATCTGCCCATCTGAAGTCCAGGATCCACATGCTAGTGTGGTTCTTCTCTTGCTCAGTCCATATGCCAAACCACACTGTTCACATGTACCCAGGGGGCTACCCACTGTGATGTCTGCAACACTGCCCCTGTTTGTAAGTACCAGGTTTAGCACTGCCCTTTCTCTAATAGGTTCCGTAACCTGCCTGAGAAATGCTTCCTGAAGGGACTAACAGGGAAAGGATTACAGATCTCCAGGTAGAAGGTCACCTGGTGGCCAGTGACCACCACATGGTATGGTTCACTTTGGCCACTACAACTAAATCATCATATTCCAAGGCAAAGATATGGGACTTTAGAGGAGCGGACTTTGATAAGATGGCCAACAGAGTTAAGCTAGCCATGGCAAAAAGAAATACAGGTGAGTGGGTACAGGCAAAGCAGGCAAGCATTAAGGATGCAATACTTGAAGCAACATCCCATTGTGTTAGAGAGAAAAGGAAGTGCAAAAGAAGGAGGAAACCACTTTGGTTCTCAAAAACAGTAGCAGAAAAAGACAGAGCCAAAAGGCAGGCCTTCAGGAAATATCAGGGAACACAGCAGGATGAAGATAGGGAGGCATACCAAACTTCCCTAAGGGAAGCAGTGAAGGCAGTAAGGTGGGCAAAGGCCCAAACTGAGGAAACACTAGCACAAACAGTAATAGTTGG
The DNA here is from genome assembly GCA_016271365.2 of Neoceratodus forsteri. NCBI lineage: Eukaryota > Metazoa > Chordata > Ceratodontiformes > Ceratodontidae > Neoceratodus > Neoceratodus forsteri. The sequence continues at coordinate 392,056,766 of CM057452.1, forward strand.
TGACAAGACTTTCTATAGATACATTAGTGAAAGGAGAAAGTCCAGAGGGGGTATTGCTAAGATCAAAGGAGATAAGGGTGTGTGTGAGGAGGAGGAGGACCATGTAAAAGCATTTTTCCTAAAGAGATACTTTTGCTCAGTATTTACTGAAGAGAAGGTAGGACAGGGCCCACAGCTCAGCACCTTGGACACAGGGGGGAGGGAGGTGAGCACTAGTCCCTTCACAAAAGAAAAGGTCCTACAAGAGCTCGATAAGCTCAGGGTGGAGAAGGCAATGGGACCTGATGGCATACATCCCAGGGTACTAAAGGAGCTGAGGGTGGAACTAGCAGAGGCATTACCAGAACTGTTTAGTGAGTCTCTGAGCACAGGAGAGGTCCCAGAAGACTGGAGAAGGGCTCATGTGATCCCGCTCCACAACAGTAGTAGCAGGGAGGAGGAAGGGAACTACAGACCAGTCAGTTGTACCTCAGTAATGGGCAAGATTATGGAGGCATTCCTTAAGGAAAGGATAGTGCAACACCTGGAATCCATCGGAGCACAGGATACAAGACAGCATGGGTTTACAAAAGGAAGGTCTTGTCAAACTAATCTCATAAATTTCTTTGACTGGATAACCAGAGTGGTGGACCAAGGGGGGAGCAGTTGATGTCGCCTACCTTGACTTCAGCAAAGCTTTCAATACTGTTCCACATAAAAGATAGATTAATAAGCTGGGTAGGCTTGAGGTGGGTCAGAAGTTGGTCAACTGGGTGGCAAACTGGTTAATGGGCAGAAAACAGAAAGTGGCGGTAAATGGTATACAGTCAGAAGAGATGCAAGTCACAAGTGGGGTACCTCAGGTATAAGTCCTGGGGCCAGTCCTCTTCGATATCGTCATCAGTGACATTGCAAATGGACTGGAGGGTAAGGTTTGTCTGTTTGCAGATGACACCAAGATCTGCAACAGAGTAGATGATCCAGATGGGGGTGGGCAGAATGAGAAAAGATCTGGATAAACTAGCAAAACGGTTGGAAGAGTGGCAACTGGGGTTTAATGCAAAGAAGTGCAAGATCATGCACATTGGGAAGAGAAACCCTGAAGCCACTTATAGGCTGGGAGGGGAGTTGCTGGCAGTCACAAGGGAAGAAAAAGACTTGGGCATCATCATCACCGATGACCTGAAATCATCCAAGCAGACCTCTAAAGTAGTAGGTAAGGCTAGGGAGATGTTAGGGTGTATTAGTAGGGGTATCACAAGTTGGAAGAGGGAATAATAATCCCTATTGACAAGACACTGGTTAGGCCTCATCTGGAGTACTGCGTGCAGTACTGGAGGCCACACTTTCACAAGGACATTAACCAAATTGAGGGAGTCCAGAGAAGGGCAACTGAAATGGTGCAGGAACTGCATCAGAAAAGACATGAGGACTGATTAACGGAGTTCAATAAGTATAGCCTAGAGCAAAGGAGGGAGAGAGGTGATTTGATCGAAACATTCAAACACCTTAAGGGCATTAACAAGGTGAAAGAGTCTAACATGTTTCAATATAAGAAAAATAGCAGGACAAGGGGACACAGCATGAGATTAGAGGGAGGCCGATTAAGGGGTAATGTGAGGAAGTTCTTTTTCACAGAAAGGGTGGTGGATGCATGGAACGGCCTACCTCAGGAAGTGGTGGATATGAATACAGTGCAGGGCTTCAAACAGGCATAGGATAGGCATAAGGGAGCAATACAGATGAGTATGAATAGATAGGCCATTGACAGAGCAAAGGCCGATAGCACATTTATAAGGTAGAAAAAGAAATGGGCAGACTGGATGGGCCTTGAGGTTCTTATCTGCCGTCAATTTCTATGTTTCTAAGGACAGCCCTGCTTCCTGATGTAGCTGTAGCCAAAGTGCTCCAGTCTACAACTGGCAGATTTATGTCCCCCGTAATCGATACCTCCCCTTTGCTTGCCATTCTGCTAGTGTCCTCCCCCAAAACCTTGTCTAACTCCTACTCCTGTGTTGGTGGTCTGTACACCACCCCTACATGGATAAAGGTTCTGTACCCTGGCTCTAACCTGACCCAAAGAACCTCCGGTCCTTCGTTCTCCCCCTGGAGTCCTTGTATCTCCATGGCCTTCATGCCTTCCCTCACGCATAAAATCACTCCCCCTTCTAGGATCATGGATATGTTATTCTATCCACACTTGTTGGCATGTCCTTTTCCTTTAGATCCTTGCTGGAAGGTCTACAAGCTGGCTTCTCCCACCCACCCGGGTGGTATATGCCTCGGCTTCGCCTCTTGATGCCAGATTTTCCTTTCCACTGGAAGATTCGGGTTCCTTCCTTATCGCTCATGCATTGCTATAGGCCCTGGCACATAAATCTATGGATTTACCCAAACTTACTCATTAGAGTTTCTCTTAATCGCTTCGCAATCTCGACCGTGATGAAGAACAAGTCCTTGCCCGGTTTCCGCCACTGCCTGTGCGGGCAAAAGATGTCTTGGACCGAACCGCATGTCTCGTGTGTTTGCCTGGGTCACAATCATGACACCCAGGCCTGCTAAATGTGTCACACATTTCATCCAAATGTTTTGAACGATCGTCTCGCACGACTGCAGTTGGGCAGACTGGAAAAATGGAGCCCGCTGATCAAATCCAAGGAAGCCCATTGGGCACTCTCTGCAGCCGCGGGGTCTGCTGAGAAGCTGGAACAGATGAAGGCCTTTGAAGAGGAGGTGGCTCGGGCTGCTGATTGGTTCTCTTCTATGTCGATCTTCGACACGCTCAATCTGGGCTCCACCTTCTCAGGCTCCTTTTGGGAGATGTCAGTCCCTCCCTACAGAGGGAGAGGGCCCCTCGGGCGCGCACTTCTCTCGATCCCGTAAGAAGGACAAGGAGCACAAGGAAGGATCGTCTCACTGACGACATTCTTGGGACCATGGGAGATCTCTGTCCCAGGAATCTTCTGTCTTGACTTCGGTCAAGGTTGCGGCCTCAGCCGCTGGCTTCACGGTACCCCCATCAGGCCAGCCAGCTAAGAGGTGGGACAACAACCTGGTCAAGATTATTCTCGACCCTGTTGACCCATCGTCATTCAATGAGGCCGACAACTCCTTATTCAGGACCCCAGTCCTGCCTGATCCCACCGAAGAGGAGACCCAGCCCTCTGGGAATCCCCTTATGTTCCCAGACCCTGACCAGGAAGAGCCGTGGTTCTCCCCAGCTCCTTCTGAATGACCCCGTCAGTTCCCCTGACAGTCCAAGTTGAGGTCTCAGACCCCTTTGACTGACAAGCCGAAGAAGGCGCATAAGCGCTCCAAAAAGTGGTGCCGCCGACACTCTTCATTGTTCTTCTCGGACGAGGAGAGGTTTTGAAAACTGCGTTGACGCTATAAGGATTTGATATGGCAGCAGCGATTATGTCTGCCAGAGTCGGCTCTGGCTTCTACCCCAGCTCCACTGTGACTGTCGCCTCTAGGCCAACGCCGACCAGAAGACGGCCGACACTGCCTCCCGCTTATGGGAGCCGGTCAAGACCATTCCAGCTCAGCCAAAACTGGCCTCTCCACCAATTGTGGTGGAGCCACCACCTAAGCAGCCTCCTTCGGGGGCTCCTTCTAAGGAGTCTCGTTCCTTTCCGGGCCTCCCATATTGGCTATCCATCACCTTCACTCCTGACCATCTTAGGTTGGTGGAGGGCGACTCTGGTGGCCGGTCAATCTATTCAGACTCCTTGGAGTCTGAGGACTCTGACTTACATTCTTGCCCCAGTGGCCGAGGTAATTGTTCATCCGGCCTTGGAGCTGTGGCAGCACCCTGCCTCCTGCCACATGCCCTCAGCCTGAATGGGCCACAAGTATGCGGTACCATTGGTTCCCTTTCAGGATTAACAGAGCACCCCTCAGCCGAGGGATTGGTAACTGACTCTATGTTCGGGCACTCGGGTAATTTGGGAGACACAAATAGGTCCCCGGACAAAGAGTCCAAAAAATTGGACCATTCAGCCCGGAAAGTTTATGCCACCTCTTCACTGGGCCTTCGTCGGGCAAGCTCGGCCATTATCATGGTTCATTTTTCTCATGCCCTTCTGGCCTCTTTTCATGAGATTCTTCCTCACCTCCCCGCACACCTCCAGACCACAGTCAAGCAGGTCTGCAACCAAGGCTGGGCAGTTGCGAAGCAGCAACTCTAGACGGCTCTAGATCTTGGGGACTCCTGAACCCGCTCAGTGGGGACCATGGTTGCCATGCACTGGACTTGGTTGAGGGTCTCCACCTTCACGGCAGACACTGTGCACAAATTGATGGACGTCCCATTCCTGGGTACCGTCCTTTTCAGCCCAGGTGTGGACGGTCACCTCCAGCCCATAGAAAAGTCCAGTGCCACCTTGGACTCTGTGACCTCTGCTCAGAAGGAATCCCAGGGTTCCAAAAAGCAGAAGAGAAAGCCATTTCGGCCTTCTACCCCTGCGGCTAAGCAGCCCCATTTCCAATCTGTGCAACAACAGAAGCAGGCTCAACCTTGGTGCCCTTGGCCCAAGTCTGGGCCCCTGGCAGCCTTTAAACCTGGAGGACGGGGTTCCAGTGGTCCCCAAACCAGACCCTCTTCCTCCAAGCTTGCCAAGTGATGGGATGGGGTTGGTGAACCCCATACCCGTCACATCAGCTCTGGGTCCTCCCGTGGGGGGCCGGCTCCACCACTTCCTTTCCACCTGGTCCACTGTACAACAAATAGGGGGGTTTTAGAAGTGGTCAGCCAGGGACTGCCTCTGGAATTTGAGCAGTACCCACCAAGCCAATCCAAGCCCCATGGGAGGAAATGGTGTCCGTACACAGTCAGCTCTCTGAGAAGACATCACCCAACTCCTCTGCAAGGAGGTGGTGGCCAGAGTCATGGACCCCCCTGTCAGCCTATGGTTCATTTCCATGTGTTTCCTGGTCCCAAAACGGACAGGAGGCTAGCGCCCCATTCTAGATCTGCATGATCTGAACCAATTTCTCAGGTTCCGCACATTCAGGATGGTAACTCTCTTGCAGATCATACCATCTCTCGAGCAGAACATATGGTTTTGCTATCTGTATCTCCAGGATGCATTCTTTCATGTCCCAATCCGTCCGCCTCACCAAAGATTCTTCCATTTTCAAGCGGAGGGAGCCATCTTCAAGTTCCGAACCATGCCGTTAGGCCTGTCATTGGCCCCCCGGATTTTCACCAAATGCATTGCAGTGGTGGCGGCCCATCTTTGGCATCAAGGGGTCAGAGTGTACACCTCTCTCAATGACTGGCTCATAGTGGGTTCCTCCAGACATGAGGTGGAGAAGTCCAGGGTTCTGGCCCTCTGGACCTGCATTGAACTTGGTCTCCTGGTCAATGAGACCAAGTCAGAACTCACACCTTCACAGGTGGTCTGCTTCATTGGGACAGAGCTCAACTCTTGCCAAGCCAGAGCCAGGCTCCCGACGGACAGAGCGGAGGTTCTCTCCTCCTTTGCTCAATCATTTCTGGTTGGGCACTTGCGCCCTGCCCGGGACTTTCTTTGCCTTTTAGAGTACATGGCAGCCTGCACCACCATGGTTCAATGGGCCTGGTGGCATATGTGCTCTCTTAAATGGGAGCTGTCCAGCCAGTGGACTCAGCGACATGGTCACTTCGACCAACTGGTCACTGTGACTCAGAAGTTGTGGGATGCTCTCCAGTGGTGGACCATCCTAGCACACTTGCAGGAAGGGATCCCATTTGTCTGTCCCAAGCTGATGGTTGTTCTCATGACCGATGCCTCTCTCACGGGCTGGGGTGCCCACAGGGGGAATCACAGAGTCCACGGGCTCTGGACCCCCTAGGAATCCCGATGTCATATCAACCTGCTGGAGCTCAGAGCAGCCCTGCTGGCACTGTCAGCATTTGCTCCAGTCCTTCAGGGTCAGGTGGTGCAAGTCCAGATGGACAAAACTACAACTATGTACTATCTTAACAAACAGGGTGGTACACACTCTCGGCCTTTGTGCAAGGAAGTGCTCTGCATCTGGACCCTTGTCAGCCAATTGGAGGCAGATCTCCTAGCCATCCAGGAGCTTCAAATCAACTGGTGGATGCTCTCATCCATGTGGCCAAGGTGTCTCACGAGTGGTCTCTCCGTTCAGAGGTAGTACACAGCCTGTTATCCCACAGGGGGATCCTCAGGTGGATCAGTTCACCTTCAGGGAGATTGCAAAGCTGAGCCTGTTTCATGCCTGCCCCTTCAGCAGGGCTCGCTGCAGGGGGATGCCTTCTCGAGGCCGTGGACCACAGGCCTCTTCTATGCCTTCCCTCAGTTCACAAGGTGATCCTCAAAGTCAGGAGAGACAAGGCACAGGTGATCCTGGTACCCCAGACTGGCCTCACCAGTTCTGGTATTCAGATCTCCTCAGCCTCAACTCCAGGCCTTTGAGTCGTCTTCCCATACGCCTGGACCTGATATCAGTCAATCAGGGGAAGGTATTCTATCTGGAACTTCAGTCCCTACACCTGACAGCCTGATTCCTGAGTGGCTAGAGTTCGAGGCTTTGGGTCTCTCCGATGATGTACTCATCATTGTGGAGGCATCTAGGAAGGAGCAACCAGGAGGTGCTATGCCTTCAAATGGAAAAGATTTTCCATTTGGTGTCAGGGCAAGGGCCTGGACCCTTTGTCCTGTCCAGTGGCCAGCATCCATGACTACTTTTGGTCCCTGTCCAAAGGGGGTCTTCAGTCTACGACCCTTAAGATGCACCTGGCAGCCATCTCTGCTTACCTGGCATGGGCCGGTCAGCAGATGGTTGCATAGGAGAAGGTGGTCTGGTGCTTCTTTAAAGGCCTTGATCATATTTCCCCTCTGGTGTGTGAACCACCACCACCACCATGGGATCTACTGCTGGTACTGGCAAAGCTCATGGGCAAGCCATTCGAACCGATGCACAGGTGTGAGATGTCACATCTGTTGTGGAAGACTGCCTTCTTGGTGGCTATCACTTCAGCCAGAAGGACTTGGGAGCTACAGGCGCTCTCTGTTGAATCTCCGTACCTGGTCTTCCACATGGACAAGGTTGTCCTGCGCCTCCACCCGAAATTCCTTCTGAAGGTGGTGTCAGATTTTCACCTTAACCAGGTGTTAACTCTGCCAGTGTACTACTCTAATTACACCTCAGAGGCCAAGTGCAGGCTCCATACTTTGGACTGAGAGGAGCGCTCTCTTATTATAATGAGTGGATAGCTGAAGTTTGGGGAAAGGTTCGCCAGCTGTTTGTCACCTACGCTGAAGCCTCACCTGACAGACCTGTAGCCAAGCAGACGATTGGCAGATGGATTACATCATGCATTGATCTCTGCTATAAGTTGGCGGGCAAGGAGCCTGCCGTAGGGGTAAGAGCTCACTCCATCGCCATACTGCTGCGTTGGTGGCTGCTTCCAGGGACATCCCTATCCAGGAAATCTGCAGGGCTGCTATCTGTAAGTCAGCAAACACCTTCATTTCCCACTACCACATCGACCTAGAGTCACGCTGGGATGCTGGTTTTGGGGCCTCAGTCCTCCTATCTCTATTTCCCAAGTAGGGGGTGTGCACCTTTCCTCCCTCCTCCTGGAGAACTCCTAAGAGTCTGCCAACAAGTGTGGATAGAACAACATATCCACAATCCTAGGAAAACAGGTTACTCACCTGTAACAGTAGATCTAGGAGTGGTATATGTTCATCCACATGAACCCACCCAACCTCCCCGGCTTTGATGCACAACCCTCTGCTTCCAGTGGGCAAGATCTAGCGTCAAGGGATGGAGTCGAAGCATATACCACCCAAAGGGTGGGAGTAGCCAGCATTTAGACCTTCCGGCAAGAATCTTAAAGGGAAAGGACATGCCAACAAGTGTGGATGAACAACATATACCACTCCTAGAACTACTGTTACAGGTGAGTAATCTGTTTCTTCTCCCTGTCCTCCCCTTCTGGAACATGGTGTATCCTGGAATAGCCACATCCCAGCTGTGGTTGTCGGTGCACCATGATTCTGTTATGGCTACGTAATCCAAGTCTACCTCCACAATTGTTGCCTTAAGGTCAGGAATTTTATTTCCTAGGCTCCTTGCGTTGGTACACATTTATTTATTTACGAGATTTACCAGGAAAGCATACTGAGCTAAGAGCTCGATTCCAGATACGACCTGGGGGCCGAGACCCATAATTACAATACATGGATATAAACAATAAACAAAAACACTTTTTTTTTTTTTTTTTTTTGGGAAGTCAAAGCTTTCCTGTAAACATTTGTTTAGGGAACACGACAGGGGTTCAATATACATTGTTCAGAGTGACAGGGTCAATACATTACATATACTTTTATAGTACAGCAATCAGGAATAATTAGAGTAAATTAGTTATAACAGGAGCAGCTGGAAGAGAAATGGGCTCTAAGTAGAGGGTTGCGTTGGTATGTGTTCTGTGCATGTCTTATGGAGGCCGTCAGAGCATTCCAAATCTGCAGGATTCGGAAACTAAAGGCGGCCTGGCCTTTGGAAGTATGCATGAACGGGACGTGCAGCAGTCTGGGATCTGTATACCTGAGGGAGTACGCAGGAGGGGGAATTTTTGGAGAGGGTAGAGGCCAGATGGGGGGAGGGAGTGGGACCAGAATTTGGCAGCGAACCTAACACAGTTAATTTGTCTACGATCGTGGAGTGACGGCAGCATAGCAGAGCTATATAGGTGGCAATGGTGAGTGGATTGTGGACAATCTAGAATAAACCAGCAGAAAGAGTGGAACATGGTATCTAGGCTGGCCAGAGCGTGACGGGGCAGTGGAGTAGACTATGTCACCGTGAGTGAAAACAGGGAGAATCATTTTTTGGACAATGGCGAGCCTAGTTTGTGTAGGGAGGCATTTTTTGTTGTGGAATAGAGCACCTAGCTTGGGGAGTAGTCTCTTGTGAAGTGAGTCAATATGAGAGGTGAAATCTGGTCTAGCCAGATGCCTAGGTATCTGAAGGAAGTCCAGTTGTCCAGGGGGGGTTCCGTCCGAGGTTTTGAAAGGGAGGCAGGGGGTTTGGCGGGAAAGTCTTTGTTGTGATCCAAATGTTTGTGATACTGTTTTTTTGGGGTTTAGGAATAGTTGGTTTGTCCTCAACCAGCACTGGATGGCATAGAAATCCTCCTGAAGTAGGGTTGCTACGCTTTGTGTGGTAGGGCCGGAGGCATACAGGACAGTGTCATCCACATACATTTGGATGGATGAGTGGGTACATGCTGATGGGAGGTCATTTAGAAAAATGGAAAAAAGTAGTGGGCCTAGGACCGATCCTTGTGGGACACTGGTAGTGACTGGCAGGGGGTTTGAAGTGTGAGAGAGGCCAGTTTGACTGTTTGCTTCCTGTCTGCTAGATAGTCATGGAACCAACCAATGGCCGGCTCAGAGAGCCCTGCATTGGAGAGTTTTGAGAGAAGTAGGGAATGAGAGACGGTATCAAAAGCCTTGGCTAAATCTATGTAAATGACCGAGGTGATGTGACCTTTGTCCATGCCAGTGAGAATGTCACCAGTGACACGTAGCAGGGAGGTGGTGGTGGAGTGGGATTTATGGAATCCCGATTGGAACGGAGTGAAAAAGGAGGAGGCTTCCAGATAAGGAGTGAGCTGGGACATGACTAGCCGTTCCTGTATTTTGGCCAGGATTGGGAGCAGGGAGATGGGTCTGTAGTTTTCTGGGGAGGAGGGGTCTCCACCTTTTGGCAGGGGTATGACTGTGGCCATCTTCCAGGCCATGGGTAACTTTCCCAGAGAGAAAGAGAGGTTAAAAAGGGCAGTGAGAGGGGCAGCTATGGCTGGGGCAGACAGGAAGAGCATCTTTGCATCCAGGGATGTAGGGCACTTGCCTTTGTTTGGATTTTGAGCCCTTAGTGAGCGTAGTACTTCGGCCTGGGTTACTGGGCGGAAAGAGAAAGGCAGGACAGCGAGGGCAGGCTTTTGGGGGGATGAGCTGTGGGGGGACCGGGGTGGATTCGGGATGGAGGATAGGAGTTTGGCAGCACAACTGGAGAAATGTGTATTAAAGGCTTCCGCTACACAGATGGGGTCAGAGATGTGGGAGCCCTGGTCCAGATAGTGTAGGAGATGGGGTGTGGTGGGGGGCAGAGATTAAGTGATTTCCAGAAATCAGTCGGGTGGTTTATGTTCTTACTAAATGCTGACAGAAAGTATGTCTTCTTTGCTTGCCTGATGGAGTTTGTGCATGCATTGCGGAGCTTTCTATATGTGGAGAGGGTTTCCTGTGTTCCTGTTCTCTTATAATTTTTCCAGGCACGGTCTCTGGTGTGGCAATTCCTGATTATGTTGGCTGAGATCCAAGGGAGATGCCCCCCTCTAACTCTCTTTGTTCGTAGGGGGGTGTGTCTATCCCAGATTTTTAGGAAGCAGGTTTTGAAACCTGCAAAAGCTGCATCAATGGAGGGGGACTCAGGTATGAAAGACCAGTTTTCGTGTCCTAAGTCTGATAAGAGAGATGCTAAGATGAGTGAGTTGTAGGACCTGGTGCGCAGTGTCTTTGGGGAGGGGGCTGGGGGGCTATGCACATCAGGAAGATCATGTGATGATCACTTATAGAATCGGGTAATATGCCTGCTCTTAGGATCCTGTGGGGGTGAGAGGTGAGAGCCCAATCTAGTAGAGAATGGTTCAGTGTCTTGTGGTTTAGTCTTGTAGGATCCGTAATGAGTTGTGTTAGGTTCAGAGCCTTTATTTTGGTCTTCAAATGGGCTTTATCTGTGCCTAGCCAGTTTGTGTTAAAAATTGCCGGTGGCGTGTAGCTCTCCATTCCTTATGTTCCACCCTTCCTCTGCATGCTCTACCCTCAGACTGAGGAGTCTGCTCAGTCTGAGGGTGGAGCATTCTACCCTAATGCTAGTGGCTCCCTTCTGACCATGCCAGATAGGGTTTCTTTTTCTGCAGCATTTGCCAGTGGAGCCTCATATTCAGCTCCACCTCTGTAAGATCCTGCTGTCATAAGCCCAGGGGTCCCTGGACCATCCAGACCTGCGGTCTCTGCATCTGCCTGCATGGCTTCTGAAGACAGCGATTGCCCATTTGGGGTTTTCTCACCAAGGGGTTGGTGCCTTGCTTGTGGCTAAAAAACCTTCTACCAGACACGCACATTCTTTGAACTGGAAGCGCTTCTCCATATGGTGTGCTTCCCATTCAGTGGACCCATTTATGTGTCCTGTCAATGTTGTACTGGCCTTCCTTTTGTCCCTCTGACTCTGGTCTCCAGTACTGGTCCATTAAGGTGCACTTGGCTGCTGTTTCAGCTTTCTGTGCCTGTGCTGATGGGCACACAGTGGTACAACTGGAGGTGTCCTGCATGTTTGTAAGAGGTATTCTGCACGTGTTCCTCAATTCATATACCAGTTATACCTTGGGCCTCAGTTTTATACTTGCAAAATTGTCTCCGGCACTGTGCTCATAGGCTTTCTGAGCTTCAGGCTGTGATCAGGATCAGTCCAAGGGCCACTTCTCTTCAATATCTTCATCAGTGACATTGCAAATGGACTGGAGGGTAAGGTTTGTCTGTTTGCAGATGACACCAAGATCTGCAACAGAGTAGATGATCTTGATGGGGTGGGCAGAATGAGAAGAGATCTGGATAAACTAGCAAAATGGTCAGAAGAGTGGCAACTGGGGTTTAATGCAAAGAAGTGCAAGATCATGCACATAGGGAAGAGAAACCCTGAAACCACCTATAGGCTGGGAGGGGAGTTGCTGGCAGTCACAAGGGAAGAAAGAGACTTGGACATCACCATCACTGATGACCTGAAATCATCCAAGCAGACAACTAAAGCAGAAGGTAAGGCTAGGGGAATTTTGGGGTGTATTAGTAGGGGTATCACAAGTCAGAAGAGGGAGGTAATAATATCTCTTTACAAGACACTGGTTAGGCCCCATCTGGAGTACTGCATGCAGTACTGGAGGCCACACCTTCACAAGGACATTAACTAAATTGAGGCAGTCCAGAGAAGGGCAACCAAAATGGTGCAGGGACTGCATCAGAAAACATATCAGGACAGATTAATGGAGCTCAATATGTATACCCTAGAGCAAAGAAAGGAGAGGTGATATGATTGAAACATTCAAACACCTTAAGGGCATTAACAAGGTGAAAGAGTCTAACATGTTTCAATATAAGAAAAACAGGAGGGCAAGAGGACACAGCATGACATTAGAGGGAGGCCGATTAAGGGGTAATGTGAGGAGTTTTTTTTCACAGAAAGGGTGGTGGAAGCATGGAACGGTCTACCTCAGGAAGTGGTGGATATGAATACAGTGCAGGGCTTCAAACAGGCATGGGATAGGAGTAAGGGAGCAATACGGATGAGTATGAATAGATAGGCCATTGACAGAGCAAAGGCCGATGGCACATTTATAAGGTAGAAAAAGAAATGGGCAGACTGTGTGGGCCTTGCGGTCCTTATCTGCTGTCAACTTCTATGTTTCTGTGATGTATGAGCTTCCTTATTTGACTTTCTCCATGAACAGGGCATCTTTGCAGACTAGTCCCCATTTTTTGTAGTCTCTGATTTCACATTGCATCAGACCATAAATTTTCCTGTGTATTGTCCTGAGCGTGCTGACAAGGATGAGGCATTGCTCCATTCACTTGATGTACATAGAATGCTATGTTTCTGTCGACTGCATTAAGGTCTTCAGAAAGTTCTCTGTTTTTTGTGTCATTCGCCCCTGGGGAAGAGGGCACCCTTTTGTCTAAACAGTGCCTATTTAAACGGCCAGCTAACTGTATTAAGTTTTGTTATACTGTATGAAGTATGGTAAGGAACATCCTGGTTCTGTGTATGGCCACTCTACACATAATATGGCCACATCTTCATTGGGGTTATCTCATTGTTCAGGTCACGCCGTAAGAACGTCACCACTGGTAAAGGGGAATCCACACAGAAGGTTTTCAGCAGTACAACTGGGGCTGCCCATGCCAGCGACGTCATCAACTCTATAAAGGTATGAGTGGCCCCACTTCCTCCTAAGTTCTTTCCCGCTGTTGACTTGCTTGCATCGGTCTCTGTGGAAGCTCCATCACAGTATTCGCACCGTTTTTCACCTGTGGCTTTTCTAACTTCATTTTTCAGAATCTCTTTTTCTAAAGAGATTCCCATCACTTGTTTATGTCAAGAGTTAATCCTTCAGCTTCTCTCTTCTGTCGCTGCCGCTACACTAAGAAGATTGCTTCCACAGATGTACACTGTCTCTGTGTCTGCTGTCTTGGGCCTGACCACAAAGTTTCTGACTGTGAGCTCTGTCAGAAGACAACCCTCAGGAGATGCAGAAAGGCTCTTAAAAATTAACTGATGGATCAACAGGTAGCCAGTTCTGGGCAGAGGTCCTCCAGGGTCCCAGCCTCTCAGTTGTCTACCGGATCTTCGGGCTCACAGGCCTACAAGGCCCAGGACAAATCCTCTGGGAAAAGTCATAAAAAAGTCCGAGATCGTGACCACTTCCCCTGGCGCCGATCTTGTTTCCCATCAGCCTGTCCTTCTTTTGGGGGTTCGTCATCTGTTGCGGCTGTACTAGCAAGGAAATCTGCTGTCCAGGTCTCTGTGCCCTCCAGACCCATACTGACAGCTTCCATGCCTGATTTCCAAGGTGGTCAGCCATCGACCTATGGGTCGTCATCTCCTCCTTCCATCATTCACGACTCTCTCATCGAAGCCTGCCCTTCTCCTACTCAGGCTATAGGCTCCTCGGGTTCACAGAACCCAGCTGGTGGGATATTGACATCTGTGCTGTCGATTCCCCCCTTCCCGATCAACCTAAATGAAATTCTGGTCAAATTTACCAATGTGATCGTGCTGCAGCTGGGTGCCCTTAGACCCTCCTCACCAACACCATCGATGGCAGCTTTGTCGTTGATGCCTACTCATCTGCCATGGGAACCCACCCCTCCCACTGGCCACCGTTGGTGCAACTGACAATCCAACCCAGACCTAGAAGAGGTCGACGTCAAGGAGGAGCACCATCCAGACCTCATTCTTCCTGATGATGATGAGGAAGAAAAAGAGGAAGAAATCCTTGTCTCTGACAGGTCCACTGTTTCCTTTGTCAGTGAGGATTCGGTGAAGCACACACCTAGATCTCCTCCAGAGGACCCCACATCTTTTAATGTAATGAAGCAGCTATCCTCAGCTGTGGGTTTCCACACTGAGGAAGAGGATGCCACCAGGAAAGAATTGGTGGACTTCCTGGAGATTCCAGAATCTCCCCAAAAAATCATATCTCCAATATTACCAGCCTTGAGGAATACAACCACAGCAGATTGGCACAGACCAGACATGGTGCCAGCTATGCCTCACAGGGCAGACAAACTTTATCATGCCCCTCAGAGGTTCCCTTGCTATGCTGCCCAGCTTGAGACAGACTAAGTGGTCATCAAGGCAGCTCATGACGGATCTAAGGCACCTTAGCACCTTAGTTCCCTTCCCCCAGACAAAGAGTCTCACAGAATTGATCTTTGGGGTAAAAGGCTTTCTAGGGATGTGGATATGTTGTTCTTATCCACACTGTCTGGCATGTCCTTTCCCTTTAATTATCTTGCCAGAAGTCTGTAAGCTGGCTCCTTCCACCCAGCCAGGTGGTATATGCCTCGGCTCCGCCCCTTGACACCAGATCTTACTTTCCACTGGAAGATTCAGGTGCGCTCCTTATCACTCCTGAGTTGAGTAGGCCCTGGCACTTAAATCTTCGGATTACTTACCAAAACTTAAACTCGTTAGAGTTTCACCACATCAATTTTTGATTGTGACCACGATGGAGGACAAGTCCTCACCCGGGTTCTGCCTGTGCCCCTACGGGCAGAAGATGTCTTGCACTGACCTGCATGCCGCATGCATTTATTGCGATACCCAGGCCTGCAAATTTTGTTGCTCATTCCAGCCGAACGTGTTGGACAATTGCTCGCATAATTACGGCTTGGCTGGACTATGAAATGAAACTCACGTCAAATCTTAAAGAGACTCCATTGGGCGTATCCTCGCTGCTGCAGGGATCACTGAACAACTCAAGTAAATGAAGGCTTTCGAGGAGGAGGTGGCTTGGGCAGCCGATCAGTTCTCTTCAGCATCGATCTTCGTACCACTCAAACTGAGCTCTACCTTTACAGGCTCCTTCAAGGAGTTGTGCCAATCTCTCCTGACAAAGGGGGAAGGCCCATCAGCTTCACACAGCTCCCGTTATCATAAAAAGGATTCCAAGGAGTCAAGAGAGAAGAAGTCTCATTGACGCTTGTTCTTTTTTTGCAATTCAACTTTTATTGAAGATTTTCAAAACAAATTACATCCAGAAGGAACATGAATATTAATAGAAAGCACAGACATGACAAAAAGAAACCTGCGGATGCAATCCCCACCCTCAAACCCACCCCCAACTTAGTAGCCATTTGCACAGCACACTTTAATACCTAACCTGAAGCATGTTGTTACCAGAATCAATACATTCTGATACAGAGTAACAGGAATATAATGGACCCCAAATTCGATCAAATTTAGACATATTATTTTGAAGACTTGCGATAGTCCTTTCCGTTCTAAGATTTGCCAGGAGTTCCTGAAACCATTCGCCATACGATATCACTAAAGTGTCTTTCCAATGCTTCAGAACCACTTTTTTAACCGAAGCAGAAATCAGACTAATATGGTATTTCCTTATCCGAACATCAATGGCGGTCATATCCCCAAGAATACATATCTCTGGGGTAAATAAACTATCCAACCCCAAGCAAGGGTCCAGTTTTTCCTTAATGTTACCCCATAATACAGCTATTTTAGGGCAATGCCAAAAGATATGAAGTAAATCCCCAGCCCCTCGCTGGCATCTGAAACAACTGGAAGATGAGACCATACCGAGGCTAACTAACTTTAAAGGAGAGTAATAAATATTGTGTAACAATTTAAACTGCATTATTCTAAGTCTATCCTGTAAAAGAAATTTGTGACAGGATTTCCATATGCCTGCCCAATCAAAGTTATATTCTGGGAGAAGCCGAGACCAATATTGTCTTGGAGCAAGAATTAGGGGATGAGTCCAAGTCAGAAAAGTGTTATATATAGCAGATTCTGCATGGGCCTTACCCACCAGTGGCTCAAGAGTATCACAAACATCAGAAACTGCTCCATTAGGAGAAGGAAAGCCAAATTTGCAAGCCACCAAATGCCGAAGTTGAAAAACCTTAAATATCATAACTTGAGGAATTTGAAATTTATTCAATATCTCAACCGAGGTAAGTAATTTTCCTTCAAGCGTAAACAAATCTTTAATCAGTACCTTTCCCAATAAAGGTAACCAAGCCAGCTTAATGGGTTTCCCCTCTATTAAAAAGTTAGGGTTACCCATTAATGGTTGGGCAGGATCCATAGTATGAGAGTATTTTAAAAAAGTGCATAATTGCACATGAGCTTTGAGCGAAATCTCAATAGGGGACTTACGCAAGGAAATGGGAAGGGCTTTATGCAAACAATATAACAAAGTCCTAGGTGTAATTCCAGAATCCATTATCCGGGAAATCTCTAATTTTAACCACAGAGGTGTATAAGTACTAGTTCGGGAACCATCAATTACAGCGAGCCACGGAAGATACTTGTTAGCATGGCTAGCCCAGTAGTACAGACCAAAATGGGGAAGTCTCAGGCCACCGATTAACTTAGGAGCAATCAATTTATGATAAGCCAATCTAGGCTTCTTATAGTTCCAGATAAAAGCGGAAACTATACCATGAATTTTTTTAAATCATTTAAGCGGGAGCCAAATATTTAACATATTCACCGGATAAAACAAATAGGAAAAACATTCATCTTTACTAAATTAATTCTACCCCAAATAGACAAAGAAAGCATTGCCCATCTTTTAAGATCAACTTCAATAGATTGTAACACCGAGTCAAGGTTAAGCTGAACCAACCGAGAAGTAGATCTGGTTAGGGGTGAGACCCAAATACTTGATTACCTCCGGATTCCAAACCAACCCAAAGGGGGTAATATCCTGAGCGTATGTTTTGTAATTTAAGGGGAAAACCACGGACTTACCAGCATTAAGCCTATAATTAGCAATAGCGCCAAAGTTATCGATGGTTTCAAGTAAAGATGGAATAAAGGTAGACGGATATGAGATTTGCAATAGCAAATCGTCTGCATACACCATGACCTTCAGAGTGTGTCCCCAGGCCTGAATACCCTGGATCCGCTGTTCCATTTTGATCTGCCTGATAAGGGGTTCAATATATAAATTAAAAAGGAGCGGGGAGAGTGGACAACCTTGTCTGGTACCAACAAAAAGTCTGAAAGGGGCTGAAGTTACCCCATTACAAAGAATTCTTGCGGTTGGGGAAGTTGTAAATAGCATTAACCCACGAACAGAACTGTTGGGGAAAACCGAAGGTATCCATAACCTTGAGCAAGTATTTCCCATAGACCCTATCAAAGGCCTTCTCGGCATCTAGAGAAATCAATACCATCGGATGATCCGAATCCCTGGAAGCCGAGAAGATATGTGCCAATAACCTTAAATGATCAGTTGAGGACCTTCCTTTCATAAAGACGACCTGTTCAGGCCCTATTAAACCCGGAAGGACCCCACTGATCCGATCAGCCAATAATTTGGTAAGAATTTTAATATCCTGATTCAGAAGTGAAATGGGTCTATAGCTGGAGACCAGATCATGAGACTTACCCGGTTTCGGCAAGAGGACAATTAGGGCCTCAAAAAGAGAAACATCCATAGCAGCCCCATCTAAAATACATTGAAACAATCTCAACAAAGAAGGGACTAACTCCTTAGCAAAGGTTTTATAAAAATTGGCCAAAAAACCATCGGGACCTGGTGTTTTATCGGAGGAAAGGGAGTTAATAACCTGGTTAATTTCACTCTCCTTGATATAGGGGCCGTGAGAAGGGCTTGATGAAATTCACTCAAAGAGGGAAGATTTAGACCATTTAAAAAGGTGTCTATCTTGTCTTCTGATGGTGGATCCCTCATAGGAGCATAAATCTCCTCAAAATATTTTCGAAATTCCCCCAGAATATCCTCCGGGGAGGTCTTAAACGAACCATCATCCACCGAACAAATGACTGGGACCAACCTGGAGAACTCTAAAAGCTTAACCCTCTAGCTAATAATCGACCTGCTTTTTCTCCCTGATCGGTGTATATTGCCCCGTTTAATAATCGTATCATTCTGCCTGTTCACTTAAAATCTGAAGATACGAGTCCTTTAACCTAGTTAACTCCTGCCTATAATCATCCGAAGAAGAGGCCGAGAGCCTGGATTCTTTCTCCCGAATCTGGTTAAGTAGCTCTGAAATACACTTCTGCCTCTCCTTCTTTCTCCGGGAGGCGAGACCTATCAGAATACCCCATATAAAAGCTTTGAATGCCCCCCTTTCCATATCTGGCCGTTTAGTGGAATTATTGTTAAAAGAAAGAAATTCTGTTATCTGAGAGGAGATATACTTAACCAGATTCGGATCCTTTAATAACTGGTTGTTAATTTTCCATCTATTCCCGGGTTTGGGTAAAGATGAAAATGCAATAAGACATGTTACTATAGAGTGATCTGAGGGCGGTCCAGGGAGTATGTCAGTATTTAAAACCCCTGATAAAAGGATATTTGAGATGAACACGTAATCAATTCTAGAGAAGGTATTATGTACCTGAGAAATAAAAGTATACTCCCAGACGTTCCGGTGAAAAATCCTCCACACATCACATAGGCCCAATTGATCAATCATTTCTCTTAAAGCCCTTTGACCCGGAGATAAACCCTTCTTAATCGAACAGATCTATCAATAAAAGGATCCATTACTAGATTTAGGTCTCCACCCATTACAATAGGTAAATTGCAATAGGGGGAGAGTAACTCCACAATCTGAACAAAGAATCCAGGGGTATCATTATTGGGACCATAAATCGAACCCAGGATAATCTCAAAAGTATGTAAAGTACCTCTGACAAAAATGGACCTCCCTAAGCTATCCTGGAATATTTGAATCGGATTGAAGGGCACAGATCTACGTAGCGTAACCATAACCCCTCTGCTTTGGGAATTACCTTCAGATGCGAAGATCTGCCCTATCTGAAGCCTCCGCAGATGGTTAGATTCAACATTGAGTAAGTGGGTCTCCTGCAAAAAAATAATATCTGCTTTCACATGGCTCAAATGTTTTAAAATCTTATATTGTTTCAATTTATGGCGAATCCCATGAACGTTCCAGCTCACAACATTTAACTCCCTAGCCATTTGCAAAATTATTAATATATGCTAAATAACACAAGTCTGTAAAGCCAGTCCATTTATATAAAACTAAAAATAGGTTGTTGTGCAAACCCCTACAAGACTCCCTATCTTATAATGTAAACCCCCATAACAAAGATAACTCCCCAACCCCATTTCCCTCCACCCACAACCCACCGATCTACCAGTGAACATGGTTACAGCTCAATGTAACTCTCTGCTTCGATCGCCCACATAGCCACCAAACAATAATGACCGGTCCCTAATTAGCAACTTTAACAAGATATTATCTATTAGACCCCATCCCTAAAGGCAACATTAAACAGAATAGTGATGAAAGCTATTAACACATTACTAAAATTAGGATAAAGCCATATATCCAGCTGGTACCTGAAAACTAATCATTAACTATGACCGAAAAGAAAAAAAAAAAGGGGAAAGGAGGGGCCGAACCATGATACAGAAAGCACCCACCACCCATTATCCCAAGTACAGATTGTATACTATATGAAATAAAAACATTGCCTCAACTATACATATTAAGCCAGATAGCATAACTTAAAAATAGGTTTGTAGCAGGGGTGCTCCATTTCAGAATACTACCATTTACCCCAGAAAAACAAAAAACAAACTTATATCTAAGAAAATGTCCGAAGCAGTTTAGCAGTCACTGGTGTCCTCAAACGAAATAACTAAACTAGATAAGCAGGGGACCGCCTGCCTCTTCTGTATACCCTAGCAATTTCAGTATAATTGAAAAAAGAGAGCTATAAGAACTGCAAAATTAAAACGGGCACCAACGGCCCCTGGAAATTGTCCAGAAGTGAAATATATGAGGCAACCAGGCCCAATCTCCATCCAGAAGATTAAAACAAAATGGGCATACAGGGAAAATAATGGTTAAACAGGGCCCAAAAGGAAATTGTCCGACTGGGATTCAATCCACTTCACAGCAAAACCGAGGCATCCAACCTTCACACACAGTCCATCAGCGCCAGGTAAAAATGAAATCCAGAAACTTGGAACAACTGATCTCAAGGCTCTCTGAATAGGTCAGGGAAGGATAGCTTTAAAGCTGACAGAGCAGACTCGTAACCCTCAAAGCTATGCCAGGTCCCAGCCACCAGGACCTGGAACCGGGCAGGGTAGCCCATCCTAAACTTGATGCTGGCTGCAATAAGCTTCGTGATAATGGGGTGGTATGTGGCTCTCTTCTGCCGGATCGAGAATGGCAAATCTTGAACCACCCTCAATGTCGCACCTTCCCAAGACAGTTCCTTAACCTCTTTAACCTTCAAAAGAAAATGTTGACGTCCAAATAGTTGAGGAATCGTAGGATGAATGTACGTGGAGGGGCTCCCGGAGCAGGTATCGCCTATGCACGATGAGCTCTTTCAATGGTGTAGGCAGTCCCGAAGGGTGAAGGGCCAGCTATCTTTCCCACTAAACGCTGAGCAAATTTAATAGCATCGGCTCTCTTTCCTTCTCCGGGAGGCCGATAATTACGACATTATTTCGAAGAGATCGCCCTTCCAAATCCTCAATCTTGCCTTCCAATTTCGACAGCCTTTGCCTCATCGCTGCCAGCTCGGGTGCCAGTTTTTCACTCTTGCGCTCTACAGAGCATAGGCGAACTTCATTATCCGCCATCCGATGAGTTAAATCCTCCAAAGCACGGGATGTATTTCTAACTTCGCCCGCTAGCTCCTTCATTTCATCTTTAAAAGGTTGAAACTCTCTAAGGAAACTGGCTAAGGTAAGAGGCTCTACATCGCAATCACTTGGAACCTGCGCTGTGGTATGGTGCGTACTAGAGGCCCTTGCTTTTTTTGCGGCCTTCTCCGGGGTAGTCGGTGGGGTATGTCGAGGCAAAGCTTCCTTTAATTCAGCATCCATGCTGCAACACCCGGCAAACAGCGTTTAGATATAGAAGTCGAGGAGGCAACAGGATTACTGCCAGAAAACGCTAAGGACCACAAAAACCAAAATTTAAGGGCTGAGTAGACTGAGCTCAGAAAGGGAGCAGCTAGCTCATGCTCTGCACCACGTGATCCCCCAAGGTGCGTGTTTATCGACGTTGTTCTTAGGATCGAGAGTGTTCTCATTCCCAGGAATCTCCAGTTTCGACTTTGGTTGAAATTGCTGCCTCGACTGCTGGCTTCATGGTGCCCCCATCAGGCCAGTCAGCTCAGATGCAGGATGATGACCAGGTCAAAATTATTATCGACCCCATCGACCTATTGCCACTGGATAGGCCGACAATTCATTGATCAGGACTCTGGTCCTGACTGGACCTACCGAGGAGGATACCCAGCCTGCTGGGAATCTCTTTACTGTCCCTGGCCCTGACCTGGAGGAGCCATAGGTCTCCCTGGCTCCTTCTGAGCACCCCCATCAGTGCCCCCGACAGTCAAGGACTAGGTCTTGGTCAACTTCAAGTGACAGGTTGAGAAAAACTCACAGATGCCACTCTGGGCCTTCCAAAAAGCAGCACCACCGATATTCATCCTCGTCCTTCTCAGAAGAGGAGAAGCTTCGGCGCAAGTTACGTGGATGCTACGAGGATCTCATGTATCAACAGTTGGTGTTGGCCTGTCAGAAGTCGACCCTGGCTTACACGCCGACCATCACATGGCTGTCACCTTCTAGGCCAACTCTGACTCCTCCGGAGCCGGCCGTCACTGTCCCTCCACCCACAGAGCCAGTGAAGGCCCACCCAGCTCAGCTGAAACCAGCCTCTCCACCAATTATGGTGCAATCACCACCTAAACAGCCTCCCTCCAGGCTCCTGTCAAGGAGTCTTGGCCCGCTAAGGGCCTCCCACACAGGCTGTCTGTCACCCTTACTTCCGACAGTCCACAGCGAGTCAAAGGTGACTCAGGTGGTTGGATGATTTATCTGGACTCCTCGGAGTCTGAGGACTCTTCTTTGCACTCTCGTCCATTCAAAAAGGTTTCACTTGGGGGTCTCTCAATAGAGAAAGGTCCCACGTCCTTCATGGGCATTCTCTGTCTCATTTCTGAATCCACAGGTAAGCTTTTGGAGCTTGTTCAGAAACTGGCTTGATATCCCCTGGCAGATATTCTGGATAAAGGGGATTCTCCAACAGAAGCCTTCCCAGTGGCTGAAGCCATTGTTGGCCCAATCCTGGAGCTTTGGCAGCACCCTGTCTCCTGCCCTGCACCATCAGCCCAGATGGCCTGCAAGTATGCAGTTCCCATCGTCTCCTTTTCCGGGTTCACAGAGCACCCCTCAGCTGAGGGGTTGGTGACTAAATCTATGTTTTGGCGCTCCGGCAATTCAGGATACACTGATAGACCTCTGGATAAAGAGTCCAAAAAACTGGACCACTCTGCCAGAAAAGTCTATGGTGCCTCCTCGCTTGGTCTCCATCTGGTGAGCTTGGCTATCATCATGGCACACTTCTCCCATGCCCTCCTGGGCTGTCTAGATGAGGTGCTTCCTCATCTCCCTGCGGACCTTCAGACTATGGTCAAAGAGGTCTGGGATCCGGGTTGGGCTGTGGCAAAACAGCAGCTCCAGATGGCACTGGATGGTGGGGATTCCCATGCCCAATCGGTGATGGCCTCAGTAGCCGTGCACCGCAGGGCCTGGCTGAGGGTCTTAACCTTTACGGTAGATGCCCAGCACAAACTGGTGGACATTCCCTTCCTGGGCACCAACTTGCTCAGTCCAAGGGTTGATGGTCACCTTTAATGGACTGAGAAGTTCAGTGCCACATAAATTGCAAATCACTCCTAAATTAGAGGGTAGGGGGCTCATAATATTATAAAAATATAGGGTGGTGCACTAATGTACCTCGAAGATGAAAATTCATACACAAGAGAAGTCAGCAAAAAATATTATTGAACACACGAGGTCAGCACTCAGATTATAGGATGATATTATCAGATAAATCTTTAATGAATAGATCCTCCAAAGCCCAAAACCACACATCAAAAATAGTAAAAAAGCATCACCACCTTATAAACAGGCTTGATGTTAAAACCATCATGGTGAGTAAAGCACAAAATACTCAGGTCTCAAGTCAACAGCTGGTCAGCATCTTGTGGTGCCGTTATATGCTTGTTGCTCCCAAAAGCAGTCTATAAATGACCAATGCACTACCCAAAAGGGACAAGGTGACAAAGAAATGGCAGCAACACTATAAAGAAAGCCAAAAACCTTGTTTGCCAAGATGGCTGCCACGTTGGGCTGACTATAAGCAGTAGTGAGGAGTAGGAGTAGGATTATTTTTAAACAAGTTTATTTGTTTTTTATTTCTGTTTTATTTGTTCATTTTAATCAATTGTTTATTTAGTTTATTTGGTTTTACTGACTTTATTTTTCTGGTTAGTCCTTCGTGAAAAACCAAGCTGCGGACTCTTTATGACATCTGTGTCTGCATACAATAAATATTTTGATATTTTTTGGAAGTTACGAACTGCAACTAGTAACCATTACCTGGAGTGTTTAAGAAATTGGTTGCTGAGGGGAGTGCTGTAAGCAGGGTGTGGAGTGTCGGTGGTGGAGTGAAGATTGACCCATTTCTACTAGTCGGATTGTGCTGGTGGGAAGACTGTGTTGGTGGGAAAGAAGGAGCAGAGTTGGTAATGACCTGGTCTGGCAGCAGATGCTAGTGAAGTGCTTGGGAGTTCTTTCCTGGCCCTGGCCCTGACCTAGTGGTGTGCTGTAGGGCTGCTGCTGTTGGGTGGCCATCTCTGCAGCACTTCTGTCCAGCTGTGCTGTAGCTGGTGGGCAACCGTGGTGTCGAGCGGATCTGGGGAGAGGTTTGGGGGCTGGGTGGGACTCTCCTAGTGTTGGCCAAATATTGGCCATGGATTCAGCATCTTGAGTGCCTGGACTGCAGCTCAGTCCTGATATCTGCCGGGGTGAAGATTCGGTGGAGTGGTGAAGTGGGACGGTGGTTCTATCGTCACCCTGTTTTATCCCCTTCAGCTTGTGTGGGCCACGGCCAGTGTGAGGAGTGGCTGTGGTAGGACATGCAGATTGAGGAATGATCTTTAATTATAAAGTGAGTTACTCTGCTTTTAGCTGTAGAGCTGACTTTGGACTGCTTCCTGGGAATTGCAACTATTCACAACATATTGGCATATTGGGGCTCTGTTGGGTTTTAAGTGGAGGTGAGAGCCCACAAAAGAAATTGAACAGCGTTTTATGGTCCCTTGGAGGTGCAAGCTCCTGGGTACACTCATGTATTTCAATGGATAATAGGAGCTTTAAAGTTGCCTGCAACTAAGAAGTGCTGGACTAACCTGGACTTATAAACAAATTAAGAAACCAAATGATTTTTGTCATTCTAGTATTCTTTTTTATTATTTTGTTTTAGATTTAACTGTGTAAATTTGTGGTATTTTGTGTTGTTTTATACAGTATGTTTATGTATTTGTTTTCCTCCATTGTGTGAGAGACATTGTGTAGGATTTTTTTGTTATTATTTGTTGACCTCCCCTCCCCATTCTGTGAGAGAGAGTGGAGGAGTGAATTTTCTGGTAATTTGAGAGTGGGTAGGTTTTGTTTTGTTTATTTGTTTTATGTTTATTATTTTATTTTATTTTCATTACCCCTCCTCCACACTCAGTGAGACAGAGAGTGGAAAGTTATACATGTGTGCTAAATATAATATAGAGCAGTTTGGAATGTATTAATAAGTTAGTAAATGTCTGTGAGCTGTTATTAATTATAAGTGGCTGTGGCACTTTAAGAATGGCACTTTTAAACAGCTCTTTCCTGGTGGGTAGCACGCTCTGATGATGACCTTATCCATGGTCAATACATAAGCACCCTACCAGGAAGTTCTGAGGTGAGCAGTGCTCCTTCCACGGCGTGCACAAACGGGTTCGGTTTATTTAGCGCTTAGCATTTAAAACAAAAAACATTTTTTTGGCTTTCTTTACAGTGTTGCTGCCATTTCTTTGTTGCCTTGTCCCTTTTGGGTAGTGCATTGATCATTTATAGACCACTTTTGGGAGCAACGAGAATATAACAGCACCACGAGACGCCGACCAGCTGTTGAATCAAGAACTGAGTATTTTGTTCTTTACTCACCGTGATGGTTTTAACATCGAGCCTGTTTATAAGATGGTGAGCCTTTTTTACTATTTTTGATGTGTGGTTTTGGGCTTTGGAGGATCTATTCATTAAAGATTTATCTGATGATATCCATCCTATACTCTGAGTGCTGACCTCATGTGTTCAGTAATATTTTTTGCTGACTTCTCTTGTGTATGAATTTTCATCTTCGAGGTACATTAGTGCACCACCCTGTACTTTTATAATATTTTTAGCCCCATACCCCCCAATTTAGGAGTAATTTGTGATTTTTGTTTCCAGTTTGTTGCAAAATTTAAGCTGATTTTGCCTAGGGTGAGTTCCAAGGGTATTTTGTATAAGTCCACAATATGGCGGCCACTGCTCCCACTGTTGAGAGCCTGTCCTTCTCTAATGAAGCAGGCTAAAACATTATTTTATCTACAGAACAGATTCAGGTTATTTTGCCTGTAACTTGACTCCAGTCGCAGAGAGATGGGATTGATTTTAGGAATTTTGAGAACCTTAAGAAAAAATATATAAGGTTCAACTTGCATGCTGCTTCATTATCCCAGTATTGGAGGGACAAACAAATTCCACTAGGCATGCATATGCAAAAGCCTCCCTCTTTTGGAATGGAAGATGTTGAATACTTAAAGACTGGGTAAAAACACTAAATAAATGCAGCTATGACTTGATGTTACTTACTTTTGAAAAGGCTAAAAAAGAAGTAGATAAAGCAAGCAAAGAAATCAAAGCTCTTGATGTGAAATTAAAAGAAAAATTTGCCCCACCTGAATATGACAACCTGGCATTAAAAGTGGAGAACAATATAAAAAAAATAAAGACAAAGTTAATTATGTATAAACAAAAGAAATATACCAAAGACGAAAATGATTACAAGACTGGCAAGGTTTATACTTGGGAGGGAGCAAAAAAACAAGGTTTTATTAATAAACCATCAGGGGATCGAGATGATAATCTGAATATCTCATCAGGCCCAGATTCTGATATTAATGAACCTAGTAGACAAAATCAAGGAGATAGATGTTTTTTAGGACAAACTCACAATGTAGAGATACAAGAACTACGAGAAAGAGAAGAACAAGAAGAGGGATGGGGACGAGGAAGAGGCAGAGCTATGAGAGGCAACAGAGGAAGATCGCACTCCAGAGGAAGACAGAACTGGAGAGGGGGTGAGGAGTTCCCTGAGGTCATACACCAGGAATTGGAGGTCATAAGCCTCACAGATATAACAATAACTGATACTCAGATTGAAGTCCTTAGAAAAGGCTTCAACTTCATATCAACTAACCAGTTAAACCTATTTCAAATAGAAGTCGATTTACACTGCTTTTTTAGAAAACTTCATCTAAAAGATTTCTTTCAAAAGACTCCCCAAATACCCCCTGTTGTACAAGATCAAAATAGAGAGTCCACTTTGTTTCAACCTGTATCTACTTTTCCTCCCCCACAGAATAACCAAGTGATAAACACTTATTGTGGTTTGGTCAGACAAGATGTTAAAAAACTGATTAATACAAATAAATATACAAGGCCAACACAGAATATAACTAAAAAGGGGAGGATTGCCTTGAAAGAATTACAATCTATGCCAGGAATTGTAGTAAAGCAAGCGGACAAAGGAGGACCAGTGGTACAGTAGTATGAAATAAAAATGATTATTTGATGGAAACATATACACAGGTCAACAATGGCAACTTTTATTGTAAACTTCCAGGTGATTCTACATAAGGCATAAGGAAGAAAGCAGACAAGCTCATTTTAATGGGTGAACAGAGTGGACAAATTACCAAAAAGGAATCAGATTATTTACGTGTCCCACACCCAAGGACACCAGTGTTGTATCTCCTACTAAAAATACACAAACAAACTGAATCAGTTCCGGGTAGACCCATAGTATCAGCAGTTGGGTCAGTAATGGAAAAGATGTCTAAATGTGTGGACTTATTTATACAAAGGATAGTACCTTCTTTGGAGTCATATTTAAAAGACACAAAAGAAACCTTAGTAATTCTAAAGGACATTAATGTAGAAAAAACAGACTGGTTCGTGACCATAGATGTGGAAAGTTTATACTCCAGTATACCCCATGGGGGGGGGGGGGTTGCTTAGCAGCCTTGGAGAAAAGTCTATAGAGAAGAGCAAATATAAAACCTTCAACTGAGTACATTTTGGCTATGGCAAGGTTTGTTCTTGAAAATAAATATTTTTGGTTTGATGGATCATTTTATGTTCAAAATAAAGGAACAGCAATTGAGAGAACTTTTGCCCTGAGTCTTGCAAATTTATACATGGGAATGTGGGAAGAAGAATATATCTTCCTCCAACAGAATAATCTTTTTTTCCAAAAAATGAAAGTCTGGAAAAATACATTGATGATTGCTGGTTAATTTGATCTGGCAATGAAAATGAATTATATATTTTTATAGAGTATTTGAATCACACCAATGACAATCTGAAATTCACCTATGAGAAAAATCTTGTAATGTTGCCTGTTTTGGATATTCAGATTGTCAAAACAGATAACAGTTTACAAATAGGCCTTTATAAAAAGCCCTTTCGAGAAATACACTCTTAACGATGGGATAGCTGCCATCCTCACTAAGTGATTAAGAATATTCCCAAAGGACAATATATAAGGTCACGGCAGATTTGTTCTTCTGACATTCAATTTAAAACTGCTAAACAAGAACTGACTGAACAATTTCTACAGAGGGGCCATGAGCCAGACTTGCTTTTAAATTCGATCATAGAAGTGGATGAGATGGAAAGGGAGACACTTCTCAAATCACAGAAAAAAGTATCCAATGTAGCTGAGTTTTCCTTCATCACACAATACAACCATATGGCACCCAAAATTGGCAAAATGATTAGGAAACACTGGCCTATAATTCAGTCCAATACAAACCTTGCAAAAATAACTACATTACCCCCTAGAGTGACCTACAAACAAGGCAGAAACCTGAGAGATAAATTAGTGTATGCTTTTATACCAGTACAAAGAGAACAACCATGAAACTGGCTATCCCCAATACCAAAAGGAAATTATAGGAGTGGGCACTGCACACATTGCTCTAATACTTTCCATTCAAAGAGTTTTTGCCATCCAAGATCTGGAAAGAAGTATGTGATTAACACTTTTATAAACTGCAGTACTGTGGGTGTGATTTACTTCCTTCCTTCCTTCCTTCTCTGACCATGCAATATGAGCTACGTGGGACAGACTAAGAGGGCTTTGAAAAATCAGATAGGTGAACACAAAGCTGCAGTAAGGAATGGCAATTGTGATTATGCTATGGCGAGACATTATGCAACTGCACAACATGGTTCACCAGCATCATTAAGGTTTGTTGGAATGGAAAAAGTGGAACTAGGTTTGAGAGTTGGAGATCTTAGTCTCCTTTTGTTACAACGGGAAGCATTCTGGATCTACAAACTAGACTGGCTTTCTTTATAGTGTTGCTGCCATTTCTTTGTTTCCTTGTCCCTTTTGGGTAGTGCATTAGTCATTTATAGACTGCTTTTGGGAGCAACAAGCATGTAACAGCACCACCAGATGCCGACCAGCTGTTGACTCGAGACCTGTGTATTTTGTGCTTTACTCACCGTGATGGTTTTAACATTGAGCCTGTTTATAAGGTGGTAAGCCTTTTTTATTATTTTTGATGTGTGGTTTTTGGCTTTGAAGGCTCTGTTCATTAAAGATTTATCTGATGATATCCATCCTGTACTCTGAGTGCTGACCTCATGTGTTCAGTAATATTTTTTCTGACTTCTCTTGTGGAAGTTCAGTGCCAGCTTGGACTATGTTGCTTCTGCCCAAAAGGAATCTCAGGCTTCCAGAAAGCAGAAGCGCAAACCCTTTCAGCCTTCTTCCCCAGCAGCCAAGCAGGCCCAGAACCAATCTGGGCAGCTGCAGCAGGCTCAAACTTGGCACGCTCAGCCCAAGACAGGGGCATCAGTGGCCCATAAGCCCAGATGGAAAGATCCCAGTGGTCCCTTGGCCTGGTCCTCCTCCTTCAAGCCTGCACAGTGACAGGATGGGGGTTACCACCCCCGTGCCCATCACAGTCGCTCTAGGTCCTCCCATGGGGGGCCAATTCCGCTACTTCCTTTCCACCTGGTCCACTTTCATAATGGACAGGTGGGTCTTGGAAGTGGTCGGCCAGGGGCTGCCTCTCAAGTTTGAGCAGTACCCACCAAGCCGAGCCTGTGCCCCATGGGAGGAGAAGGTATCCATGCACACTCAGTTGGCTCTCTGAGATGACATTGCCCAACTCCTCTGCAAGGAGGTAGTGGTCAGAGTCATAGATCCTCCTGTCATCCCTGGGTTCATTTCCAGGTACTTACTGGTCCTGAAATGGACAAGGGGCTTGCACCCCATTCTAGAGCTGCACAACCTGAACCAGTTTCTCAGGTCTCGCACCAGCAGGAGGGTAACTATGTCTCAGATCATACCAACTCTCAAGCAGAACATGTGGTTTTGCTCCCTGGATCTGCAGGACTTTTTATTCCATGTCCCGATCTGTCCATCACACTGAAGGTTCCTCCACTTCAGGGCAGAGGGAACCCTATACAAGTTCCAAGCCATGCCGTTTAGCCTTTCATCGGCCCCAAGGGACTTCACCAAATGCATTGCAGTGGTGGCGGGCCCATCTTCAGCATTGAGGTGTCAGAGTGTACCCCTATCTGGATGATTGGCTTATAGCAGATCCCTCCTGACTGCAGGTGGAGAAGTCTAGGGGATCTTGCCCTCCAGACCTGCATCGATCTTGGCCTCCTGGTCAACGAGACCAAGTCGGAACTCATGTCTTTGCAGGTGATTTGCTTCATCAGGGCAGAGCTCTACTCTTGCTGAGCCAGAGCTAGGCTCCAGCAGACAGGGTGGAGGTTCTCTCCTCCTTTGCCCGATCATTTCTGTTTGGGCACTTGCATCCTGCTTGGGACTTCCTGTGACTTCTGGGTTACATGGCAGCCTGCACCTCTGTGGTCCAATGGGACTGGTGGCATATGCACCCCCTTAAGTGGGAGCTGGCCAGCCACTTGACTCAGTGACTAGGTCATTTCGACCAGCTGGTCACTGTGACCCAGAAGATGTGGGATGTTCTCCAATGGTGGACTGTCCTAAAGCATCTGTAGGAGGGGATCCAGTTTGTCTGCCCTGAGCCAATGGTCATCTTGATGACTGAAGCCTCTTTCATGGGCTGGGGTGCCCACATAGGGGACCACAGAGTCCAGAGGCTCAGGACCCCTGAGGAAGCCCAATGCCACATCAACCTGCTGGAGCTCTGAGCAGTCTGGCTGGTGCTGACTGAATTTTCTCCATTCCTTCAGGGTCAAGTGGTACAAGTCCAGATGGACAATACCACAACCATGTACTATCTCAAAAAACAGGGCGGCATGCATTCCCGGCCTCTGTGCAGGGAAGCTCTCCATGTTTGGACCCTCATTAGCTGACTGGAGGCAGATTTCCTAGCCATTTATGTGGCAGAGCCTCAAATCAGTTGGCAGATGCCCTCAGCCATGTGGGCAAGGCATCTCACAAGTGGTCCCTCCATTCAGAGGTAGTATACAGCTTGTTCTCCCAGTAGGGCACCACTCAGGTGGACCTGTTCGCCTCCAGGGAGAACGCAAAGCTGAGGCTGTTTTGTGCCCACCCCGCTCAGTAGGGCTCACTGCAGGTTGATGCCTTCTTGAGGTCGTGGACCCCAGGCCTCTTTTATGCACTTCCCTTGATCCACAAGGTGTTCCTCAAGGTCAGGAGGGACAAGGTACAGGTGATCCTGGTGGCTCCAGACTGGCCCCGCCGGTTTTGGAACCCACATCTCTTCAGCTTCAGCATCAGTCTCCCGAGGCATCTTCCAGCATGCCTAGACCTGCTCTCAGTCAATCAGGGGAAGGTCCTCCACCCAGACCTTCAATCCCTGCACCTAACAGCCTGGTTTCTGAGTGGCTAGAGTTCCAGGCTTTGAGTATCTCCAAAGATGTCCTCACTGTTGTTGAGGCCCAGGAAGTGCTATGCCTTCAAATGGAAGAGAGTCTCCATTTGGTGTCAGATCAAGGGCCTGGACCCTTTGTTGTGTCCAGTTGCTAGCATTCTCGACTACCTTTGATCTCTCTCTCTCCGAAGGGGGTCTTCAGTCTACAACCCTTAAGGCGCACCTAGCAGTCATCTCTGCTTACCAGGCACAGGCCAGTTAGCAGACAGTTGCACAGGAAAAGGTTCTCTGGTGTTTCTTCAAAGGGCTTGACCATATTTCTGCTCTGGTGCATGAACCACCACCACCGTACTGCTGCTACTGGCAAAGCTCATGTTCAAGCCATTTGAACCAATGCACAGGAATGAGATGTCACACCTGTCATGAAAGACTGCCTTCTTGGTGGCTATCAGGTCAGCCAGAAGGATTGAGGACCTCCAGGCACTTTCTGTTGAGTCTCCTTATCTGGTCTTCCACAGGGACAAGGTTGCCCTGTGCCCCAACCCGAAGTTCCTTCCGAAGATTGTGTTGGATTTTCACCTGAACAGGTAATTACTCTGTCAGTGTATTACCCCAATCACACCACGGAGGCTGAATACAGGCTCCATACTTTGGACCTGAGGAGAGTGTGCTCTTATTATAAAAAGCACACATATGGAAATCGGGGAGAGGTTCGCCAGCTGTTTGTCACCTACGTTGAAGCCGCACCTGGCAGACCTGCAGCCAAGTGGACAATTGGCAGATGGATTACATCATACATTGATCTCTGCTATAGGTTGTTAGGTAAGGAGCCTCCCAGAGGGCTAAGGACTCATTCCACTCCCCATACCACTGCATCGGTGGCAGCTTCTAGGGATGTCCCTATCCAGGAAATCTGCAGGGCTGCTACCTGGAAGTCAGCAAACACCTTCATTTCCCATTACCTCATTGACCCAGAGTCATGCCAGAATGCTGGTTTTGGGGCCTCAGTTCTCCAATCTCTGTTCCCTAAGTAGGGGGTATGCACCTTTCCCTCCTCCCAGAGAACTGCTAGGAGTCTGCCAGAGAGTATGGATAGGAAAAACATATCCACATTCCTAGAAACACAAGTTACTCACCTGTAACAGTAGATCTTCCACGGAGTGATCTCTTGCAGTAGGTAATACTTTTGGGTATCCAGTAGAGGTCACTGTGGTGCACGCCAGCTCTTCTAGCAGTTTTTCACCTGGGACTACCCAAACAACATCAGCTTCCTGTTTCCTATATAAGCGTGGGCGGTCCCTGGTATCCTCAATTCATTTTCCCACCGTCTTCAGCTCACGCAACAGCTAGTGCAACTTCTGTATAGCAGTCATCGACGAGCAACTTGGAACTAGGAGAAATGTCTACTGATTCTTCAACTAAACAAGCTTTATTTCAATCCTGTCATTGTGGTAGGAAGATATACCACTTTGACAATCATATACTTTGTGTAAGGTGTCTGGGACCCACACACAAACACCAATTCCTGTACTTTTTGTAAAGAATTTAATCAGACAACTCATCGACGATAGTTGCTTGAAATCCAAAGACTTTTGATGGAACAGAAAATGTCTCTCTTAGAGAACCCAAGGGCTCCCCCTCTGCTGGTTCTCTTTCCAGGCAGAAAAAGGAGAAGGAGAAACCCTCCTCACACTCCCTGCCTAAACGCCAATCGACGGCCACCATTTCTGGTGTCCCCCCATTGACGGGACATCCTTCAGGTGCTTCCTTGTCAATGAGGGCTCATACTCTCTCATCGACGGCACTTTCTAGTTCTTTAAATGCAGTCCAACTAGTGACTCCTCCGTCGCCGGAGGCTTATACCCGCTCATCGATGACACTTTCCAGCACTTTACATGTAGCAAAGTATACTGCTGGTCTGTCTACAGGGGCTCCTCTCTTGTTGACAGCAGCTGACAATTTCAGTGGAAATCACTCTCCTTTCCCTGTGGGCTCATCGATGAGACATGGCATTCCTCAAGGGGAAGCCCACAGCTTATGCTTTGACTGCCACTCCAACTACTCAAGTGCCTTCTTACAGGGGTCAGCTGGACAGGGAACGGGACCCTAGTCTTTACTACCCAGTAATAAGAACTGCTCAGGCTACATGTCCCATTCCCTCTATCACCCCTTTGGTTTCCCAACGGGATCTCACTAATGTAGTCCAACACATCTTGCATGCCTTGTGGCATTCTCAGCCCTCTGAAGGGCTGGGTGATCTCACATGATCTCCTCCCCCTCCTCCACCTAAAAGATTCCACAGTGATCAGGATACCATACCACCTTGATCTCCTCCTCCATTCATAGAGGACTATTTGTCAGATGACCAAGAATTGCCATCTGATTTCACTGGTGATCTCGAGGATAAAGAATTCCCAGATTTGCATTTCCCTAATCCAGAATCCCCCTACTTGGAAATCTCTTCATTGGATGAGGATCTGCCTCTGCCTATGGTGGCCTCTCCTCCTGATGACCCTTCCTTTAGTGAAATGATGGTTCAAATTCAGAAAGTCATGGAATTCTCCACTATAGAACATGACGAACAAAGTAAGGATATAGCAGAATACCTTGAGTTACCAGAAGAGCCTGTTTTAGTGGTCCCCCCACTAATACCAATTTACCAGAATGCCATGCTGTCTGCTTGGCCTCAACCTTCAGCTTTCACAGTTGTTCCCCACAAAGCAGATCATCTATACCAGGCTCCTCTGGCTCACCCCTTTCTGTCTAGTTTTCCAGAGGCAGATTCTGCGGTCATTACTGCCGATCATGACCGTACCAAATAACCCAAGCACATGAGCTCCTTACCTCCTGATAAGCAATCCTGAAGAATTGACTATCTGGGGAAAAAGGTATTTTCCTCAGGTGCTATGAATATTAGAATTTTGAACTGTATGGGTCATATGATTACATATCAGCATACCCTAGGGTCCTCTGCCATTGAGCTTATCAATAGACTCCCTCCCTCACTGGAAAGGGATAAATTATTGGCTAGAGTGACAACTAGTAATTCAATTTCCTGTTACCGTCTCAGGTCAGGATATGATGCTGTTGATACCTCAGCCTGACTATCAGCCACTGGTATTACTCTGCGTCGCCATGCTTGGCTTCGCGTTTCAGGCTTTGCACCTGACATACAACATAAAGTAGCTAATGCTCCTTTAAACGGGTCCAGGCTGTTCAGGCCAGGTACTCAGACTTTATTGGATGACTTACAAGCATCAGGCAGAACCCTTCGTATGGTCCATGGCATGTATCATACTCCAGTTACAACCTACCATACTTAATATGCCTCTTCTTCCAAAAGAGGTGGCTGATACAGAGGTAATAACAAAGACTGCTTCAGACATCGTGCTCAACCTACCAGAGGCCACACCTCTGCAGCCCGGGGTACCCGCTCCCGCTCTACAGAGGGAGCTGTGCCTCCCACCTCCCAGTGACCCACTAGGACTTTCCCCCCGCCTCCTTGACCAGGCCTCAGAGGCTGTAGTGGGATGTTTTGCCCTCCATCTGGAGGGCTGGCAAATGATCACTTCTGACCATTGGGTACTACAGATTATACAGAAGGGTCATGCATTGGAGTTTCTCACCACACCACGCCCTTGCCCTCTACGTAAGATTCATTATCTTCCAGAGCATATACCCATCCTGCAGGAGGAAGCGACGGCCCTTTTGTCCAAACAGGCCATTGTACAGGTGTCCCTTCCAGAACATTAAATGGGATTTTGCTCCCATTTCTTCCTGGTACCCAAACATATGGGAGATCTCAGACCAACATTGGATCTCAGGCAACTGAATCTATATATTCAGTACAAACATTTCTGCATGGTCACCCTACTGGCCATCATGCCAAATCTGAAACAGAGAATATGGCTTTGCATCCTAGACATGAAGGATGCTTACCTTCATATTCTTATCCTCCCTGCCCACCACAGATGTTTACACTTCCACTTACTGGGTCAAAATTACCAGTTTCGAGCACTGCCTTTCATCAGCCCCCAGTGTTCACCAAGTGCCTAGCAGCAGCCTTGAGAAGAAAAGAGCTCTTCATCTTTCCATATCTAGACGACTGATTAATAAAAGCAGACTCCAGAGTAGCTCTGCTTGCCTCCCTAGATGCTACCTTGTAACTGTTCGCAAATCTGAGAATCACAGTAAACTGACCAAAGTCCAGTCCAAACCTGACACAGTCTCTCCAATACATCGGAGCTGTTCTAGATATGGTTACCACTCGAGTTTCCTCCTGCCTGCCTGGCAGGATACACTTATAGCTCTGGTACTACACATTCAGACTCAGAAGATAGTCACTGCCAGACAAATGCTGCGCCTTATGGGTTACATGTTCGCTGCCATCCCTGTGGTAGCCTTTGCCCCTTTCCACATGAGACCTGTCCAATGGACCCTTCAGAATCAATGGTCCCAAAAATCAGGACAGTTTGAAGACAAAATCAAGGTCATTGCTTCTCTGAAATCCTCCCTGACATGGTAGACAATCAGAATCAATCAAATCAGGGAATGCCTTTCCGATCCCTCCCTCCCCAGCAAACTCTGACCACGGATGCTTCCCTGCTGGGCTGGGGAGCACACTTAGGTCCTTACCAGACCCAAGGCCAATGGCCCGCTTCTCCCCATCAGTCTCACATCAATCTCTTAGAGAGGAGAGCAGTCTGTCTAGCCCTACCTCAAGCCAGGATTGTTACTGATCCAATTAGACAACACTGTAGTAGTGTTCTACCTCAACAAGCAAGGGGGTACGAAGTCTCACACTCTATGCAGAGAGACCCTTGCTGTTTGGCAGGAAGCCATACAGCAACGACTGATGCTAACAGCTGTTCACCTGCTGGGACATTGCAATCAGTTAGCTGACCGGCTAAGTCGTCAGTCCATGACTCATGAATGGACACTTCACTAGCAAGTGCTCCAAGAAATCTTCAACCTACGGGGCTCTCCACAGATAGATGTTTGCCTCCCCAGAGAATTACTGTCTTCCCAGGTATTTTTCCATTATCCTGAACAGAAAGGGACAATCTATAGATGCCCTGTCCCAACCCTGGACAGGTCTCTTTTTATATGCTTCCCCCGTCCCTCTCCTGCAATGGATTCTACTGAAATTACAGTTAGAACCAGCCACAATGATACTCATAGCCCCACTGTGGCCTCGCCTGACGTGGTTCCCCCTACTTCTGCAACTGTCAGTGGAGGACCCCATTCTGTTGCTGATCAGATCAAACCTCTTGACCCAGTGTCACGGGTCTCTCCTATACCCTAACCTGAAGGCTCTTCACCTTCATGCTTGGCTCCTGAGGACACTTTCATAACTTGTTTACAAGTACAGTATCCTTTCCTGTTGCCAATATCCTCTTGGCTTCCCATAAGCCAGCCACAAGTGCAACATATAATTCCAAATGGAAACGCTTTTACTTATGGTCAGTCTCTCGATCTTTGGACCCTTACTCTTGTCCACTGACAAAGGTTCTGGACTACCTGGCCTCACTACTTGAGTCCAATCTAAGTTATTCTTCCATTAAAGTCAACTTGGCTGCCATCTCCACTTTCCATGAGACCCTGGATGGCAAATTACTTTACCAACACCATCTGGCCAAGATGTTTTTGAAAGGAATTTTACATATTAAACCTCCTAGTAGAAGACCCAGTCCTCTGTGGGATCTCAATTTTATGATAGAAAAATTGACCCTTGAGAGTTTTGAGCCAGCAGCCACTTGTGATCTCTGTTTTCTTTCATGGGAAACCCTATTTCTAGTGGCTATCACTTCCGCTCGATGTATTTCTGAGCTCCATGCCCTCATGTGTAGGAAACCTTACTTGATTTTCCACAAGGACCGGGTGGTTCTTCATACCAACCCTTCCTTCCTTCCAAAAGTAGTCTCCGAACATACTTTAAATCAGTCCTTGGAGCTTCCGGTCTACTATCCAGACTACTCCAGTCAGGGTGAACATCTCCTACTTACATTGGATGTCCACGTATATTACGCTACTATACTAATCGGACGCAATTGATTAGAAAGACATCTCAACTGTTAGTCTCTTTTGCCCCAGGTCATGAAGGCCTCCTGGTTGCGACACATATTCTTTCATCCTGGTTGGCATATTGTATTACATTTTGTTTAAAAAAATACAACAAGCCTTTATCTGGACCTGTCCAAGCCCACTCCACTAGAGCTATGGCCACCACTGCTGCTTGCTTTAAGGGAGCATCCATTTCAGATATCTGCAATGCAGCTACCTGGTCCATGATTCATACATTCACAAGGCACTGCGGTCTGGATATTGCCTCATGATGTAGGATGGCCTTTGACCGTGCAGTCCTACAAGGTCTCCTATCATAATTGTCCTCCCACATGGGCATCACTGCTTGGGATTCATCCCAAAAGTATTACCTACTGCAAGAGACCACTCTGTGGAAGATAGTACAGTTATGTAAAAATATACCATAAGAGTAGATCTTTGAGGAGTGTCTCTTGCAGTAGGTTTGTTCCCACCCTCCATCCCCCTCCTTCTCTAAGAGAGCAAGTTCTGGTCCAATGACTAGGGTTGGGACTCCTTTGGTACCTCAGCTTCCCCTCGGTCCTTGCTTTGCAACCTGAATCTGGCAGGGGAACTGAGGATACCAGGGACCACCCACATTCATATAGGAAACAGGAAGCTGATGTCATGTGTTGGCAGTTCCTGGTGAAAAACTGCTAGAAGAGCTGCTGTGCACCACAACAACCTCTACTGGATACCCAAAAGTATTACCTACTGCAAGAGACACTCCTCAGAGATCTACTGGTAGGTTTTCATGTAACCATACTTTCTAGGAGTGGTATATGTTGTTCATCCACATGGACTCACCTGGCCTCCCCGGCTTCGACACACAACCTCTGCTTCCAATGGACAAGATCTAAAATCAAGGGGCATAGCCAAGACATATGCCATCTTGGTTGGTGGGAGGAGCCAGCTTAAAGACTTCCGGCTAAATAATTAAAGGGAAGAACATGCCAGGCAGTATGGATAGACAACATATACCACTCCTAGAACTACTGTTACAGGTGAGTAACCTGTGTTTATGCCTCCTCTACCCTCAGTTTGAGGATTGCAAACTATCTGTCCTACATGGTAAAATACCAAAATACCAACTGGAAGAAGGGCAAGGCTGCAGCCCAGGCCCTTCTTGGATGGCACTCAGAAGCAGGAGCTGCTTCAGTGCCTTAAAGCTGTGGAGAATGTTAGTAAGCATCTCCTCAGAGCCCTGTATGACATGGCTAACACCATTGCCAGGGCAGCTGCCACTAAATCAGTACTCCTGGCTCAGAGTATCCAGCTTTGCTGCCGATGTGCAGCAAAAGGTGCTTAATGCCCCCTTCAATGGCACTAAGCTGTTTGGCCCTGGTATCCAGGACATCATTAATGATCTTCAAGCCTTGCAAAGGGCTCTCAAGTCTGTCCACTCTCTCTACCACACCCTACCAAAGGGTAGAGGGCACCCTCCTTTTCGCAAAATGAACAATAGGCCCAGGTCAGCTCTCTGGCCCAAGGAAAACACAGGGTGCAGGTTGTCTTGCCTGCTTCTCCTGGGCCAGAGCAACAGCCAAGCACCCCAGAAGTGAGGGACCAGCCCCTGCGGCTGGCTGCACCTCTGCTTGACTTCTTGTCAGACACCCCTCTTCTGGTCCCGGACCAGGAGGCGGCAATCGGAGGTCAGTTCTCCCTCCATCTGAATCAGTGGAGAACCATAACTTTGGATGCATGGATTATGCAGATCCTAGAAACAGGACACACCTTGGAGCTTATCAAGCAGCCTCCAGAAACCCCACCACAACCACCCTCCTGTTACCCCTCGCTCATCTATATGTTCTCTGGGAGGATGTACAGTCCCTTCTGCGCAAGCAGACCATTGAGCCAGTACCCAGGTGCCAGAGAAACAAGGGGTTTTACTCCAGGTTTTTCCTGGTCCCCAAAAAGACCTACAGTCTGAGGCCTATTCTGGATCTAAAGGACCTCAATCTGTATGTCCAGTACAAAAAGTTCTGGATGGTAACTTTGCCAAGCCTGATGCCCCTTCTCAAAACAGGGGACTGGCTCTGCTCCCTGGACATGCAGGATGCCTACTTGCACATCTCGGTCTTTCCTCCTCACAGGAAGTTTCTCCATTTTGGCTTTCAGGGCAAGCATTATCAGTTCAAGGTGCTGCCCTTTGGCTTGTCTTTTGTGCTGTGAGTCTTTACCAAGTGCTTAGCAGCAGTTGCAACTGTAACACCCCTGCAAATAGGGGTTCCTAAAATTCACTGCCTGGGTTTACCTGCCACCTTAACCCTGCATTTCCCTGTCTCTTTCTTGCTGTCTCTCCCTGGTTTCACCCAATCCTGCCATCAAATGTCTGGTCCTCCAGGTCTGCTTTGCCCATCTGTGTGCCCCAGCTGCAGCTCTTGGGGCTTAAAAACGTGATGGCGAGTGCCTGCTTTAAAAGTGCTGCCTTCAGGGCAGCGGGAGTCACAGAAGAAAACAAATGTTTTAAATACTATAACCTGCTGCTGCATATGTGAGGGTATATTATGCAAAGAGGGAGAGGGTTTTAAATTTAAAAATAAATGCATTTTCCTGTATTAACCAGTACTCTGGGACTTTAAGTGTCAGCCTGTTAACTGCTATATGGGGAGCTTGCATATGTGTAGTAGTGACAGGAAAACCAGTGGACCAACACCCTTCATCTGTGTAGTGACTGCAAATGCACCATCTGGGCTACAGAACTGTGGGGCACTGGGGCAAATAATTATTTCTTTCTGGCTTCATCAGGACATTATTCAGGACTGTATCTGATCTGGTATGAGGGACAGTGGGTTAGGCAGCCATTGCCAGCAGCCACAGTCAATTGGAAAGCCAGGAATAGAAAGCCAGGACTTTGTGGGACATTCACTATATCTCATGGGTAAACACTCAAGTGCTCATAGGAACTTACAGTGACATCATTTTAGGCACCAACTCACCCAACCAACTGTGCCTCGAGTAATCTGATTGACAGGTCCCTCAGCCATTCGGAGATCTGTCACCTCATCTTTTCTGCCAATCATGAGTCGAGAAAGAGCCCTATAAGAGACAGTGTTTGTCAGCATTTCTTCAGATCTGCCAGACTGAGAATAGGCGAGCAGGCTCCAGCTTACTGGGAGCCCCCTGCTATGCTTCCAGGCCTGGGCCACTTAGCTAAGCCCCTCCAGTCATCAGGGAGCGTTTGTTATTTTCTAGTTAAAGTAAATTTAGTTTTCTGCAACAACTAGTCTGGAGGTTGCCAGAATTGTGCTCCAGGTACTAGCCCCCCCCCCATGTCGGGGAAAGATGTGGAAAGAAGACCATCTAACCATGCCTCAGTTGTGAGAGAACTGAAGAACAACATCAGGATGCCTTCAATTGCAGATGTGACCCATGAAGGACCTGAGTGAGTACCATCCTACCCCCGGTGCAAGGTAGAAGCCTTAAAAGTAATCTTGGGGGCCTCAAGACCCGTTACCAGATATCTTCTGCTGTGTGATGAGATCTTAGAGCTATCATTCTGGGACAATAAGCCCCTTCAGATACTGCCTTGTTCAAAAAATAGTGTGGATGCACCTTGCCTGCTGCCCAAATGGCTAATTTGCAGGTGCATCTGAATGTCGAATAGTGAAATATATAAATGTGTTATTTGTCATTGCCCAGTGGGTTTGTTTTTTGCCTTCGTGGAGCTGACAGCCAAGCCATGTTTGCCACTTCATGGGGTGGGAGGCCCTAGAGCTTATCTGATTTTGAATTATTCTGAAGATAGCTGTTTCTGTCTTGGCCGGATTTCATCTGAGAGCGCTTGCCAAAAGTGTATATCATCTAGACATACTGGATGAGACTTTGGCTCAGATATTCAAAAGGGTTGTGCATGGCGCAACATGATGTGCCCCGGCACAATATTCAAATGGGAATTGTGCCTGACATGAATCCCGATGCGCTGGAGTACATCAGTAATGTATGCAGGCGCAGGTGAGGGGGGTGTGCCCATGCATACTCTGCACATCCCGATATTCAGCCCGGGATGCGCTGAACCATGCATGTGCAACCCCTACTTGCACCGCATAAAGTTGATCCAAAAAAAAGGAGCAATGGTCAGCCACCCACAGGTGAGCTGCCGTATTGCAGGGCGCAACATGGCAGCTGCCACCTGTGGGTGGCCACCCCGAGCTCCGGCATCACCTTCGAGGTGGCACCTCCCCCAATGCCCAATTGCGGGCAATGGTATGAAATAATAGAATCCGATATCCCTTGTGGTACAGTGGACCGCTGTCAGCCCAATCGCAGGCTTAAGGAAATTAAAAGAAGAATCCTATATCCCTGGTGGTCCAGTGGACCACTGTCAGCCCGATCGTGAGCTTCAGTAAAGGTATAATGATTCTTATATCCCTGGTGGTCCTGCGGACCCTCCTCCCCACGCTTCACTGATCCCACCGCCCCGCCCCAGTCAGCGGCAGGCAGCACCTCACCTCGCTTGACGCCGCTGCTTCCGCCGACTTGACACCGCCGGTAAGGTTGTATGACCATTGATACCAAAGCGAGCATGCAGAAGCTCGTACCGTATTGAGCACATTCCATGTGAATGGACCTTCACATATCTGGAAAGTGTAGTACGCTATGGGTTGCATGCCCATTGGCTCACGCCAGGGACCAATAGGTGCACAAGCCCCACCGACAGTGTCAGTCGGCGTGCGGCGCGGGCGCATGCAGGTGGTGTGCTGCCGCCGCCGCTGACCGGGGGAGCAGGGCAGTGGGGATCAGTGGCGGTGGGGAGGGGTCCGCTGGACCACCAGGGATATAGGAATCATTATACTTTTACTGAAGCCCGCCATCAGAGGCTGACAGCGTCCACTGGACCACCAGAGATATAGGATTCTTCTATTTTACAAATGCCCATGATCAGGCTGTGGGGAACATTGCCACACTGCAGGGGGCATCGGTCCCTGACGGCTGCTGCCTGGCAGGGTGCCAGGTGCAAGTCATCGGGGATCGGCGCACCTGCATGCAAATGGGACCATAATGACATGCAAATGGCCCCATGTCCAACCCATTTGCATGTCAGCTTTTGAATATCACGGTTGCTGCACCTTGCGCAATGGAACTTGCGCTAGCGCATCCACATGCTCCACTCTGGCCACTGGCGCTGGCGCAGTGCCACTGCACCATGCGCACTACGGGTGGCCAGGGTGCAATATTCAATGATGCTGAGCCATGGTGTGGCTCCGTTGAATATCGCCCAGTCAATGCCCCTGCGCAGCCATGTTGCGCTGCGCCCAGGCTTGTGCCACAGCCTGGTGTAGTTTGAATATCTGGGCCTTTGTCTATAGATGCTTTACTTAGTATTTAAGTGTACTGGATGTGACTTCATGCAAACGAATATGGATGCTTGATAAAAGTGTCACCTTCTGCTTATACTGGATGGATGCCTGTTTGGTATTTAAATGTACTGGATGTACCTCGTTGCAAATGAATATTGGATGCTTGATAAAAGCATCATCTTCTAATTACACTGGATGAGCCTTTGAATTATTGTGCTGAATGTTCAGGATGTAAAATCCAAGATCTAGCTGTGTAGCTTGTCCTGGAATGTACGGTTTCTGTAAATGCAGGACAATCCCTGTCTTCTGTGATGTGCAGGGCAATCCCTGGCTCTTTGTGACCAGCAGGGTCAATTCCTGCTAATTCTGCTAAATGCAGGGCAATCCCTGCCTTTGTATTGCCTAAGCTCTATAGCCATTGTGGTGACCAATGCTTCCAAGTTTGCCCCTCCCTTCAAATCAAAAGCTGGCTAACTCAACCAGCTGCAATGTCCACCAGGCCTGCAACATCTAGGACTGTGGTATCTGGGTATCTAATATGGTATGAGATTGTGGGGTTTCTTCTGTATCTGGGACTGGCACCAGTGTGGATAAAAATATAATCATTTATGTAACATCTGATTAGTCAGCAGCTAGATAGCCAGGGCTCTGGGTATCGTGTGTCGT
Organism: Neoceratodus forsteri; assembly: GCA_016271365.2. NCBI lineage: Eukaryota > Metazoa > Chordata > Ceratodontiformes > Ceratodontidae > Neoceratodus > Neoceratodus forsteri. Next base: position 392,100,085 of record CM057452.1, read on the forward strand.
ACTGAGAAATGTGATTGTTTTTGTCTAGTAGTATGTAGCCACCCAGCTGGAGGGTTCACCAGCAAAACACCAATCTAACCTGTACATATGTAAATAGTAATCAGATAACCTCTACTCCACATCCTCGTTCCTAACCCCTTTGTCCCCTAAATAAATTATTGTTTTTGACATTCTGAGTGTGAGCATATTATTAGAGAGAATATTTAAATGCCAAAATGTTAAAGTGTTGGGAAATGTTTATTGGGGCATGTTTGGGGCTGTCTAATGGTATTCGTGGGTGGTATAACATCTCAGGGGGTTATACCTGGTAACAGCTTGCCCACGTAAAGTACCCTGAGTGGAGGCACTGCACAAAGGTTTTAAAATGGTTATCAGTTAAATTTATTTATTTATTTAAGAGTTTAACCAGGCAGATGTACTTAACGGAGAACCACTCATTTCCAGATGCGACCTGGGGGAGTGGGGGATAGGGAAACATTGAATAGTACATACAATTTTCTATACAGTTTTATACAGTGTAGGTAGATACAGTGGTGAGACGAAATGGTGCATATCAGCATTACAATGATGAGACGTATGATGCATTACAAAATACAGCATAGGTATTACATTAGCGTAGCTGAGTAAGTTGCCAGCGGGCGACAGGGCACCTGTCAGTGCGGACAAATTATTTATTAGTTAAGCATTTAATACAGGCAAGTAATAAGCAGTCCCTACAGCATAGCAACTGAGTTTTGTTGTGTCTGCTGGTTATTAGGAAAGAATTGCTGGCTTGTTCTTATGGCTACTGTGAACATATGCATATGGTGGGGAAGTGAGCGTAGAGGAGTGGGTTGAGACGCCCGGGGTTTGTGGAGCTCCTGATATCAGGAGGCAGGTCATTCCATAGTTTAGGCATGTGATATTTGAAAGCCAATTGACCCTTGGAGGTATGCATGAAAGGGACTTGTAGAAGCCTTGAGTCAGAGCTTCTGAGTGAGAAGGTATGGGAGGGCTGGGTCAATATGGCGCATGCGAAATAGGGGGGGAAGGGACTGTGACCAGAATTTGGCGATGACTCTGGAGCAGTGGATCTGTCTGCGGGTTGTGAATGAAGGCAGGGCTCGGTCCCTGTACAGATCACAGTGGTGGGTCATTGGGGGGGAGTCAAGGATGAAACGGCAGAAGGAGTGGAAAAGAGTGTCTAGGCTGGCCAGGTTAGATCGGGGTGTGGCGCCATATACTATGTCGCCATAATCAATTGTAGGGAGGATCATTTTTTGAACAATTTCCCTCCGGACCTGTTTGGGCATACAATCCTTATTGCGATATAGAGCACCTAGTTTCGGGTGCATCTTAGTGTGTAAGGATTCAATATGGGTGGAGAAATCCAGGTATTGGTCAAGCCAGACTCCCAGGTATCTGAAAGAAGTGCAGGACTCGAGGGTGGTCCCATCTAGGGTATGGAAGGAGGGGTGTGAAGCTAGGCGGGAGAGTTGAGAACGCGACCCGAAAGGGAGTGAGACTTTTTTTTTAGTATTTAGGGATAGCTGGTTTGATGTAAACCATTTCTGTACGGCATTGAAATCCCACTGAAGCACATTTGATACTGCTCTGGTGGACATTCCAGAGGCGTACAGTACGGTGTCGTCTGCGTACATTTGGATGGATGACAGTGTGCAGGCCTGTAGGAGGTCATTTAGGAATATTGAAAAAAGCAGAGGTCCCAGAACTGAGTCTTGGGGGACACCCATAGTGACTGGAATGGCAGAAGAGATGTGAGGGTCGATTTTCACTGATTGATATCTGCCTACCAGGTAGGCATGAAACCAGCTAGTGGCATAGTCTGAGAGGCCATCCCCATTTAATTTAGCTAGTAGCTTAGGGTGGGAGACCATGTCAAAAGCCTTGGCCAGGTCAATGAAAATGGCAGAGGTGATATGCCCTTTGTCCATTCCAGATAGGATGTTATCGGTGAGTCTTAGTAGGGAGGTGATGGTAGAGTGAGACTTTCAGAAACAAGACTGATAAGGGGTGAAGAAAGAGGTTGTGTCTAGGAATTGGGAAAGTTGGGTGAGTGCGAGATGTTCCTATATTTTAGCCAGAATTGGAAGAAGGGAGATGGGTCGATAATTACCTGGTGTAGAGGGATCTCCGCCCTGGAGGGGGGATAACAGTCGCATGCTACCAATCGGCTGAGATTTTGGCCATGGAGAAAGAGAGGTTGAGAAGATCGGCTACAGGATCGGCTATGGCGGGCGCAGATAAGTGGAGCAATCTGGCATCCAGGCCAGATGGACATTTACCTTTGTTAGGATTGAGTGAAGTCAGTACTTGCAGCACTTCGGCCGGGGTGATTGGATGGAAAGAGAAACTGGGGGCGTGCATGGAGTTTGGAGATTGCAGTGAGGTGCGTGGTGTTGATGAGGTGTGCAGGTGATTGGATAGGAGAGACACTGCACAACTAGTGAAGAAAGTATTAAAGGCAGATGCTACTTCTCCAGGGTCAGTGACGGTCGAACCTTGGATGGATAGGGTCAGGGTTGGAGGTTGGATGTGGGGGGAGAGGAGGGATTTGAGAGTTTTCCAGAAATTTGTGGGGTGGTTGAGGTCTGAGTTTAAAGTGGACGTGAAATAGCTCTTTTTTGCCTGACGAATCAGTTTGGTGCAGGAGTTGCAGAGGGTCCGGTATCTTTGTAGGGATTCTTGGGAGCATGACAGCTTATATTTGAGCCATGCCTGAGCTCTGGTGCGGCAGCTGCTAATGAGATTGGCTGAGACCCATGGAAGGTGGGAGTCCCTTTCTTGTGTGCACCTTTGCGGGGCATGATTATCCCAAACTGTGAGGAACCTGGTCTTAAAAGTTTCATAAGCATAGTCAATCAAGGGTGCGTTAGGTATGAAGGACGAGTCAATATGAGCCAGGTCATATAGTAGCGCAGGTAGAACTAAGGAGTTGTACAACTGTGTGAGAATCATCCTAGAGGGTGGTTTTGCGGGTCTGTGTACTTTCCTGACCATGTATATCATGTGGTGGTCACTTAGGGAGTCAGGAAGGAGACCAGCACTAATGATTCTGTGAGGGTGGGTAGTGAGGGCCTAATCCAGGAGGGAGTGGTTAGGAGTTTTAGGGTTTAGCGGGGTGGGTTGTGAGATTTGCTGGGAGAGGTTTAGTGTGTTTATTTTGGTGCGTAGTTTGGCCCCGTCTTTAGCTAGCCAGTTGAAATTGAAATTGCCAAGGATATGGAGCTCCCCAGCTGTGGCTGTAGATTTTAGCGAGGCCAGGTGTTCTAGGACGCCGGGCAGGGGGGTACTAGGGGCACAGTAAGAGCCCACAGCGTAGACAGGGATGGAGTAAGGCAGTGCAAGTTTGATTACTACAGACTCTATTGGGGGTGACGGGGTGGGGATTTGGACCAGGGTGAACCGTAGCCTGGAGGAGATAAACATGGCAATACCACCCCCCTTTTCTTGCCTAGACGGTCTTGCCTGATCACTGCATAGCCAGGGATGGCAATAGCAGAGTCCATGTGGTGTGTCTTTAGCCAGGTCTCTGATAGTATGAGGATGTCTGGGTGCAGGAATAGGGCAGTGAGTTGTAGTTCTGGTCATTTTTTAAGGAGGCTGCAGATGTTGAGATGCAGTACTTGGAGGACCTTGGGGAGGCTCATTTGACTGTGGGGACTGGGAGGGGTGGCACCCGGATTTGACTCGATGTCCCCTTCTAGCAGGAGAAGCAGAGTGAGAATGATTTTGGTTTTGTGCCTGGCATGTCTGGCTGAGTGGAGGGGGAGGCGCTAAGGGTGAGTGTAGTGGTGGAAAATGCTGAGTTCCATAGGACAGTTAGCCCTGGGGAAAAGGAGGGAGGAAGGATGGTAGCACCGAGTTCCCACTGTTGCGCAGGTCTGTGTGTGTGGTGCTGTGAGAAAGTGGTTAGGAGGGGGGGATAGTGAGTGTGTAATGGGGGAGTGGTCAGGGTGCTGTTGAGGGTGGATTGCTGGGGGGAGAGAGGCTAGGGGAAAAGACAGGAGGAACAGTGGTAGGAAAAGCAATAACATCTTGCCTTAAAATGTCTCCGCAAGCAAGTGGTTGTGGCCTCTGGTGGTAATAGCAGATAAGCTGCTAATGAGAAAATGGGTTGATTGGTTCTGCACCACATGTGACTCCATGTATAAATCAGAGAGCCGACCAAGGGTGGTGGTGGGGGTGGTGGGGAGCCAGCGCACAGCATCAGCGGGGTGAGCAACACACCTTGTTCAAAAGCCTGAAGCTGCTACTGTGTGCTTGATTGATTCGTACCTACAGCAGTCCGGGGGGTAGAGGACGATCTCCGAATTGAGTCCAGGGGACGGCAGGCTCTTCCAGCCCTCGTGACCCATGGTGCAGCTTCCAGCATGAACCCCTGCAACTGAGGAGAGAGGGGAGAGATTTTAAATGTTTGATTTAGAGGCAGGGCTAAGGTAAGGACAAAGGACATGGGTTACTGAATTATGGGGTTACTGAATTATCTGTACTGGTCAAAAAGCGAGTCTATTGCACTGTTAATAAGTGGGAGACCAAATAGTTCAATCAGTTCTTTACAGTTGCAGGCTGCAGTACATTGTGCTCAAAAGCAGGCATAAATAAATAGAAAAAAAATCTCAAGCGCTAAGGTGCTTGTTTAAAATACAGGCAACTGTAGGATTTCACTAACTGTAATTAAAACTCTTAAGGAACTTGATTAAACACAGGGAAACTGTAGATATATGCAACAGAAATACTTGAGAAAAAAAAACTATCTGCAGTGCTGTGCCGACTCTTAAGGCGCATGTGAGGTTTGGAATCAAAAGTCCTTTGTTACAAGTCCAGATTTAAAAGGGGTTTGGCGCCAAAACAACACACCTTGTTCAAGAACCTGGTGCTGCTTCTATGCACTCAATTGATTCGGACCTACAGCAGTCCGGAGGGTGGGGGGCGATCTCCAAATTGAGTCCAGGGGAAGGCAGGCTCTTCCAGTCCTCGCGACCCGTGGTGCAGCTTCCAGCACGAACCCCTGGAACTACAGCAGTCCAGGGGTTGGGGGCGATCTCTGAATTGAGTCCAGGGGAAGGCAGGCTCTTCCAGCCCTCATGACCCGTGGTGCAGCTTCCAGCATGAACCCCTGCAACTACAGCAGTCCGGGGAGTAGGGGGTGATCTCTGAATTGAGTCTAGGGGAGGGCAGGCTCTTCCAGACCTCGCAACCCGTGGTGCAGCTTCCAGCACAAACCCCTGCAACTCCAGCAGTCCGGGGGGGGGTGATCTCCAAATTGAGTCCAGGGGAGGGCAGGCTGTTCCAGCCCTCACAACCCACAGTGCAGCTTCCAGCACAAACCCCTGCAACTACAGCAGTTCGGGGGGTGGTGGGGCGATCTCCAAATTGAGTCCAGGGGAGGGCAGGCTCTTCCAGCCCTCGCGACCCAGAGTGCAGCTTGTACGCACGACCCCTGCAACTACAGCAGTCCGGGGTGGGGATGATCTCCAGTGCATCCAGGGAGGGCAGGCTCTTCCAGCCCTCGCGACCCATGGTGCAGCTTCAGCATGAACCCCTGCAACTACAGCAGTCCAGGGGTGGGGGCGATCTTGAATTGAGTCAGGGAGGGCAGGCTCTTCCAGCCCTTGTGACCACGGTGCAGCTTCAGCACAAACCCCTGGAACTACAGCAGTCTGGGGGTGGGGAAATCTCGAATTGAGTCCAGGGGAGGGCAGGCTCTTCCAGCCCTCGCGACCCATGGTGCAGCTTCCAGCACGAACCCCTGCAACTACAGCAGTCCGAGAGGGTGGAGTACGATCTCGAGGTGAGTCAGGGGAGGGCAGGCTCTTCCAGCCCTTGTGACCCACGGTGCAGCTTCCAGCATGAACCTCTGGAATTACAGCAGTCGGGGGAGGGGGGCGATCTCTGAAGTGAGTCCAAGGGAGGGCAGGCTCTTCCAGCCCTCGAGATCCGCGGTGCAGCTTCCAGCATGAACCCCTGCATCTACAGCAGTCCTGGGTGAACCCAAACCCCTCAGCCAAGCTTGTGAGTAGTAGGCAGGGGTGTAACACTGGGGATAGCGCCACCCAGGGGTTACACAACATCCCTCAGAAGGGGGAGACTTATTTTTTCCTTATCTGGATGACCGGTTCTTAAAGGCCCCATCCAGGGAACTGCTTTTGCTGACTCTGGAGTGAACTCTCCAGCTCTTCCACTCTCTGGGCATCACTGTTAGTCTGCCCATGTCAGTTCTTGTACCCTCCCAGTGGTTGCAGTATATTGGAGCAATTCTAGACTCGGCACAGGGAAAGACCTTCCTGCCCCAAAACAGGGCAAAGTGCCTCATGGCTTAAGCTCAGGAAGTCACCAAAAGTCACTACATTCCTGCCAGGGTATACTACAGATTGCTGGGCCTAATGGCAGCTGTCATACCCACTGTTCCACAGGCCAGACTTCATATGCGCATCCTCCAGTGGACCCTCCGGGTGCAGTGGGACCAGAGCATGGATGAATTAGATCAACCAATCCTGGTCTCCTCCCTAGTACACATGGTACTGCAGTGGTGGATGGACCCCTTGAATCTGCTTCAAGGTGTTCCATTCCAGATCTCCTCCCCACAATAGATCCTCACTACGGATGATTCAGGTCTGGGCTAGGGAGCACACCTGGGTCCCCTTCAGACCCAGGGCTCTTGGTCCCAGTGGGAAACTTCCCTGCACATCAGTGTCCTGAAGATGAAGGCGATGCTCTGTGCCATGCAGACCTTTCAGAAACACCTTGCTCCATGTCAGCTGCTGGTGCAGTCAGACAGCCTAATTATAGTATACTACATCAACAAATGGGGGGACCCATTCATACCCCCTGTGCATGGAGGCCATGAGAGAGTGATACTGGCTGCTGGACCAAGGTTGGTCTCTCTCAGCAGTCCACGTGCCAGGCATGTTAAACACTCTGGTGGTCAGTTTCAGCCAGACTTAATCCAGCATACACGAATGAGAGCTCCTCTCATCCGTTGCAGAAGACCGTGTTCCACAGATGGGGTCATCAAGAGTTGGACCTTTTTGCCTCCCCACACAACACAAAATTGCCCAATTTCAGCTTGCTAGAGCCAGGGCCTGCAGTTTTCTGGTGAGATGCATTGTCCCTCTCCTGGAGCGGGAGATTCTTTTATGCCCTCCCTCCGTTTCCTCTAATTCAGATGGTGTTAGCTTGGTGCTAATCAAGCTGCAGATGGAGGGGGCCAGCATGATTCTGGTAGCTCTATTCTGGCCTTGGCAGATATGGTTTTCCCTGCTTCAGCAGTTGGCAGAGGAACCTCCAGTTCCTCTTCCCCTCTGCAGGAACTTTCTGACACAAAATCAGGGGACTCTGGATCATCACAACCTCAGATGTCTCCATCTGTGTGTTTAGCTCCTGAGGACATAGCCATAACAAGGTCCAGGGTATCTTAACAGAGTGGTGGAACTCCTAGTGGCTACCTGGAAGCCTTCTGTTCACACTATTGCACTCTGAGGTTGACACTGTGGGAGCAGAGGGCCTGACCTACGGAGTCCGTTTGTGACATATAGTACTTAGTCTAAGTGTGCACAGTGCTCCATGTGGCAGCAGCACCTATGTCTGTTGCAAAAACATTCTGAAAGCAGGCAACAGAAACAGCAGTTACGTAAGAACTTACCATAACAGAAAATATTTGGATAACAGCCAGGGTAACCCTCCTGTCTGCTTTTGGGTTAGAATCACCTTTAGTCTCAAGTTCTGGGCGGATTGAAACTGTGAACCTTGTGCTAGTGTACCCAAATGTACAGGCTCAGATAATATTCTCTTCAGGGGGATGCAATATATATTTTGCCTAAGGGCATGTAATCAGGTATCCAAAATGAACCCTTAAAACTCTATAAGAGACCTTATGTATATTCTTAGCTTTTACCAAGCTTAGTAATACCATCAAGCTGTTGAACAGTTGTCAGACTTAACCACCTATTCGTCACATGCAAAAAAGAACTGACAGACACCCAGGCAGTCTTTCAAAGAAAAGGTTCTTTACTAAAAGATTATAAAAATATGAAAAAAATGTAAACACAGAACAATATATCAAAGAGCTCACAATCACATGAAAGAACAAGGGAAAATTACAAAGCAAAACTCCTACCACAATACATTTAGATTTTTGCTATCTAAGGTATTACCTCTGCTAGTGCTTTTGGTTAGATCAGAGAACTGTTTCTCTTGGAGTCCCCAAATAATATGACATCTCAGATACACTGATACATTTTCAACTCTATTTTCCACACCCACTTGTTGAGTCATCTAGCTCCTCCTTTTAGAATATAAAATTACAAACATGATTTCCAACCAGGGGGTATGTTAAATAATGTAACATCAGAAGAAAAAAGACATTTCCTATATAACTCCTTAATTAGCTATTTTTCCTTTGAACTTAGCAATCCCAGCATTTGTCATTTAGGTGTTAAACTTGATAGGAACAGCCAAATTACCCTTTCTTTCCTGACATCATAAACTTTAGATTTCGTTTCCACTTCAAAAGCCTGAGCATGTCATAAAAGGTAATAAAATGCTCACTGGAAGGAAGGTAGTTAATTAACTGGTTCCCCTGGTCAGTTTTAATTATATCCTGTGGTTTCAGCTGCTGACCTTGTAATTCAAAGGCCTAAATCTCTCACAGACTGACATTTTATACACTGACCATTTATTTATAATACCAATATCATACAATAATCATAACCAGCTGGCCAAGCAGCACACTTTGTACATTGTTTCTTGTAGATGTGCCGGCCTTGGTCTTGCGGTGTTGCAAGGCCTTCCATCCTGATTACATATCAGACTTTGCTATCCTCCCTGGGTACCTTGTGTAGTGCTCGGGAATCATTCCAAAGGTGTGACCCAATGGAGGAGGTACCTTTGATGAAAATAAAACAGTTACTCACGGTAACAGCAGATCTTCAAGAGCTTCTCTGACATTGGGTCCCAGCGTACCTACCCTTCCTCCTCCTTTTTTAAGGTATTAGCTGGCAGGTCTACCAATAGGTGTCCTTAAGTGCCTTACAGTATGTGTACTATATTTCCATTCCCATACCTCTCCTTGTGTGCCTAGTATTGGACTGGTCTTCTGGTTCCTCATGGTAAGAAGCCATCCAAGCTCATCTTCAGCAGGGAACTGAGGAGCATTGGGATCACTCATGCAGACGTTGCATGTCATGGTAGGCATCCCCTGGCTAGGAAGTTTCCAAATGGTCCTGATGCCAGTAGCTTACAGTTCCAAAGGTGTGGCCCAATGGAGGAGATTTTCTGGAAGATCTACTGTTGTAGTAAGTAACTGTTCTGTCCTAGTCCTAATGGTGAAGAAGATGAAGATGAATATTCCATTTACAAAGAAATCTTTAGAAAGGCATAGGGAAAGTGTTGATAACATAACTTATCTGCATTGCCCTGTTTTAACAACATGAATTAGATCAGAACTACCCTTTCAAATGTGTGCACTATCAGTCAGCATAGTGGTAGTGCTACTGCTCTGTCAGCGACCCGAGTACAAGAATGATCTCAAGTCTTTGGGGCTGAGGAGGATGAAGCATCCCAGAGTACGCTCCCCTCCTCCAAGGAGGGAATGTAGCCAGCTCCGCTGCCATACTACTACCTGGGTGACCAGAGGCAGTAATGCAGCTGGAGCAGCTCATGGGTAGGAGGATTCTGATGGGAGCTACACCATGCAAGCTAATGTGTGAGCTTGGCATGCCCTTGTGTCAGCATTCTGGACAATGGAGAAGAAAAACAGAAATCACCTCGAACGGCTTAATGAAGCTGACATGCCTGTAGATCCTGCACCTGGGTATTTGGGCACTACCTCCCATGACCAGATCCTTGTGCAGCACAGGAATGGGGGCCCCATCATCCTGCTGAGGGGGGAAGCTCTGGAGGAACTCTGGGAGACCAGGTGAGACCCAAGGGATCCCAGAGTAAATGGGGCTGGGGCAAGGGTTAAGCAGATGGTGGCCAACTGGAGAGAAGGGGGCATAAAAACAAAGTGTGCATAATCTTCTGCTGGTGTGTGATGCCTCGGAACATAGGCTATTTTTCAAAGATGCTGTCTCCCATACAAGACTCAAGCATCTCAGCATTAAAGCAGCAGATCTTTAGATCTTACTTCAAGTGGGAGCTCTTGCAGCAGGATATTACAGTTACTTCTTCCCTCTGTCACTGTTCTACTCCTAGGTCCACCTCCTCCCCCCACCTCTTAGTCTACCAACCTTTACACATTTATATCTCCCCTTCAATCTCTAACTCCTCTGCCTAGCCTCATATCCATCCTTAAATGTTTGCTCTACTCTAGTCCAAATTACTTCTTCCCCTCAGCGTCTCACACCTGCGCTTCCCTTCTAGCTCAGACGCGGACCCATTATTCTTGCCCCTAACATACATCTATCTTCCCCTTTATTGCCTAACTTCTAATCTCCAAACCTCCCACCCCCCTTACCTCATCCTGCTTTCTCTGTCCACTTCCAATTCCCCTCTATTTCTTTCCCTCTTCCCTCCCTAGTTCACTCCCCCCTTTCTCCTTCCTCTTACACTTCATATATGGCCTTTCCCCTCCTTGCAGGGTTCCTAGCACCCTGAAGGTTGGTTCTTTGGTCCTGTCATCCTTCTCCTCCCCTCCTCCCCTTCCCCTTCTCACTTGATCTCTCACTTGCACTTCCCAAAACCCTGCCCTCAACTCTTGCACTTATGATTACTTTTGGTTTGCATTAGAGCCTTATTACTATGTTGTAGTCATGTACTCTGTAATGTAAGTAATTGTCACTGGATTGTCTGATGTCTGCTCTATGTTTGCCTTTCCTTCATTGTAACCCCCCCCCCCCGGATGCATCTGAAAATGATCTGCTCATCAGCTCATGTTGATTTTCCTGGTGAAACATTTTGTAAATAAATAAAATAAATTACAGTTAGGACTATGCTGCAGGCACTAGGACCCATCAGAAAACCTTTAGCTAGCAGCCTCAAGCGGGGGCCGCCCCCGACGTCGCCCAGTGGTATATTAGGGGGCGGTCCCCTGCCCCACCTCAGTTCTTATCCTGCCGCAGACCCACTTCTGTCGGCTCTTCGGTTGCCTTTAGGACAAAGTCTAGTAGTTTTCTAGCAAAGTTATATTGCTTTTTCTTGTTTACAGTCGAAAAAGTTAGTTTTTTCGCTCTTCAGGTTCTTCTGCTGCATGTTGACCTCACCGTCATTGGTCTTCTCATCCAAAAAAAGAGAACAAAATGCACCTGTGGTCGCCAGATCCTGGTGAAGGACTCCCACAAGACCTGCGTCTTTTGCCTAGGACCAGAACATGACACCAAGGCCTGCTCGATCTATAGCAGCTTTACAGGCAGAACCAGAATTTCCCACCTTAAGGCTCTTAAGACCCATCTTCTGGAACAGCAGGTGGCTGTGATGCAACGCTCACCAGCGAAGCAGTCCTCTTCTTCTTCTCAGTCCACTAAACATAAAGAAAAGAGTAAGTCCTGCGAAAAGGACCGGAGCTGGTCACAGGGGCATTTGCGCTCTGTCACCCCATAAGAAGTTGTTCTCTGGGTCGGGTGGTTCAGATCATTCCCACCATTCTCAGCACTCCACAGGATGGAGAGATGCTACCGTTCCCACCAAGCCACCGGTGTCAGGTAGCAGTAGCCAGGGCCTGGTCTCAGCACTGGTGCCACCTAACCCGAAGGTGAAGGCCACACCCATGCGGCCACCCTCCACCTCAGGAGTCAGGACCTCTGGTTCTTTTTCAGAGGCAGCTTTGCCCCACCAAAGAAAATCCTGACCTTGGTCATTCCCAGGGCTCCGGGCAAGACCTCTGATCACAAGGAGCAGGAGCCAGGTTCGAAGCCAAAGTCGGCTCACCACCCCTCTATGGCCCAGCCATCCAAGTCAAAGCCGAATACGGTTTCCAAGCCAAATGGCTCCAAACCATCGACAGCGCAGGACACAGAATGGACATTGGCTAGGGCGCCGCTGGTAACCGGCCATTCGCCGGTCCAGAGGGCCTCCACCCCTGAGTGTCAGGATGATGACTCCTCTCCCAAGGGCATACCTGACCTCCCGTCCTCACCTATAGCTCCTGACACACTGATCAAACCCAGCCTTCTGGCAGTTACTGCCACAGTTCAGTTTAACAAAGAGCAGCTCACCAAGGTTTTTCAGTTTTGGTGGGGTCAGGTTAAAAAAGATTTTCTCCCACCGCAACCGGACCCAACTTCGGCTCCGGAGGAAACAAAAGACAAAGGGTGGGTCGAAAAACTGTCTTCTCCCCCACCTAAAAGTTCTCCTTTCAAGTCAAAGCCGAAGTCACGGTCACATACTCTGACTGAGACTTGTGGCCGGACTAAACATAAGGAACGTCGGCACTGATGATGCGCCAGGTCTAGCAGTCACTGTCACTCCCCCAGCATGATGGTCACATAGCCGACGCCAGTCTGAAAGCTGTCCCCTGTGTTCAACCAGCTGTCACCGGTCCCTCAGCCATCATCGGTCCCACAGCGGACGTCTGTCTACCAGCAGGCAACATTCGTATAAAAGGAGTCGATCTCCCACCCATTCCAGAGCAGCCTCCTACTACTCGGAAGGCCATGGTTCACATCCCAGCTCCTCTGTGTCCTACCATTCCCTCTCACGGGAAAGGCCAGTGTCCTCCAACAAGAAGGACACTCCAAGATCTCCTCCTGATGATCCCACGTTCATGGACGTCCTGAGGCAGATCCAGTCCTCTAACAGATAGAAGTCAGAGGACTTGGATCTGGAGCACCGGAGGTTGGCAAAATACCTGAGGAAGAAGGAGCCAAAGCCTTTGGTAGTTCCTCCTTTTGTAGATACCTTCCAAGACCTTACTAGGATTACTTGGAAGCATCCCTCTACTACCCCAGCAGTTCCCAAGAAATCAGATAGGCTATACAGAGCCCCGAGGGAGGAGCCTTTTCTGGCACAACACCCTCAGGTGGACTCTATGGTGATTACGGTTGCCCATGACAAATATAAAAAGCATAAACACCTCAGCTCGTAGCCTCCCGATGTTGAGTCCAGATTCTTGGATCAAGAGGGCAAGAAGGTTTATTCTGCCTCCACTTTTTCCATAATTTCTCTCAACTTCCTCATGCATATGGACCAATACCAGAATGCTGTGTGGTAGAAAGGCCTAGAGGTGGCTCAACCCTTACCAGAGTTGGCACAAAAGACTGAACTTCTGGAGCTAGTGGGGTCAAACATAGGCACTCATGTTTTGAGAGCCTCATATGACACTGAGAGATATGGCCTCAAGGACAGCAGCTTCTGGCATTTGCCTTCAGTGCCATGCCTGCCTTAGAGTTTCAGGATTCTCCCAGGATCTGCAGTCTGGAATCCTGGATCTTCCATTCCAAGGTTTCATCCTTTTTAGGGAGGAGATGGAGAAACTCATTTCCCGCCTACAAGACTTCGGGAAGTCTCTCTGGTCTGTTCGACAGCTGTACAAGGGGGACTAGAAACCTTTCCACAAACTGCCATTTCGTAAACCCTCAGGGCAAAATCCCCCCTGCCAATTCCCACAGAGAGGTGGCTTTCAGAGACAGGCTACAACCCAAGCTTTTTGGAGCTCGAACTCTAGAGGCCCAAGTCCTCCCAACCGTCTCTGCTGGTTTTCGGAGCTACCCAATGACTCTTCTGACCCCCCTCCTCCAGCAGAGGCAATGGGAGAGGCAGTAGGGGGCTCGCTTCTCCCTCTATCAAGAGGGATGGAACAGCATCACAACAGATCTCTGGGTTTTAGACCTGAAAAGGAGAGGGCATACTCTCGAGCTCATCCAGATTCCACCAGAAAATCCTCCAGGGTCCTCCTGTTATCCTTCTCCCACATTCCTCTGATAGAAGGAGAGATCCAGACCCTTTTGCTGAAACAGGCGATAAGAGCTAGTCCCCCAGGGACATCAGGGATGGGGCTATTATTCCCATTTTTTCCTGGTTCCGAAAAAGACCTGGGACCTTCGGGCCATCCTGGATCTCAGTTTCCTGAATCTGTTCATAGAACACAAACGGTTCAGGATGGTCACTCTGCCAAGCCTCATTCCTCTTTTGCACCAAGGGGACTGGCTCTGCTCCCTGGATATGCAGAACACCTATATGCACATAGGGGTCTTCCCTTCCCATCAGAAGTTCCTGGGGTTCTGCTTCCAGGGGAGGCATTATCAGATCTTAATTCGAGAGGGTTCCTGCAGTAGGTCTTCACATATAGGACTGCGGCCCCTGGCATCAGACCCACACAGTAGACTTGTAGCTAGCAATCATTGACAGGGACTGCCCTCATCATCAGATGATGGACGTCAGCATGACTATAAAAAGGGTGGTCCCCCGCCCGCCCTCCAGTTCTTTCCCACCATCGCATAGTATTGTTCGACAAACGCGGTAGAACAGCTTTCAGTCGCCTGCCATTTTCTTAACAGATTTTCTCTATTTTCTGTTTCTTTCTTTGCATTATAGCGGTATATATCATCTTGTCGGCCCAAGAAGAAGTGCTCCAAGTGCAATGCGCAGATTCTGCACAGGGATGACCATTCCTGGTGTGTGTTCTGCCTGGGGACTAAACATAACTCTACCGAGTGATCTGTTTGTCAGGGCTTCAACCAGGCCATGCGCACCTGTTGCCAGAGGACCCTTGATGCCCATTTGTTGACCCAGAGACTGGCATCGATGGAAAAAGAGCTCCAGGAGCTGAGGGAAAGATGGTCATCGCTGGCCCCAGAGAAAAAGAAGAAAAAGGAGGACAAGGAGAGACGCAGGAAGCAGAACCATTCTCCTCAGGGGAAGTCCAGCCAGACAGCTGACACCAACCAGGGTGTGCCCTCCATCTTCATGAGTACCCCACCTCTAGGGCCATCTTCCACTCTGGCAAACCGTATGCCCTCTCCTCCCCCCACTCCGAGGTTAGTGGGCAGTTGGGGATGCCTCTTCAGAGGTTCTTTCTGGGATTCCTGCTTTGAGCCCTGCTGCTAAGTCACCCTCCAGCTACACCGCGGGGCGCCTGGCCCAGGCCGATCAGCCTGACTCTAGCCTCCTGGCTTCTGTCAGCCCGGCCACGACCAGTAAGTTGGTCAACGGCTCCTCCACCGATCGCATGGCCATCACTTCTAAGTCAGAAGTTGGACCCTCCGGCACCTGCATGGTGTCTTCTCTCCCATTGGACTCCCTTGTGGACCCTGATGCTGGGCAGAGAGAGCTAGCAGGTCCCTCCTCATCCTCCCAGGGATTCGCTACCCTCATCCAATCTTTTTGGGCCTGATCTCCAAGTCCCTCTTCCATCGGACACCCTCCTAGACCTGTCAATGGGGGTTCTAATTGATCTCCCCCCCCTTGCCGGGCTCTCTTCCACCGATGGATCCTCACCCAATGCCAGACCCCTCGCCGGACACTTTTGGGGGCGGTTTGGACCCTACTTCTGGGGGACCTTATGGGATCCCTCTGCCTACTCTGCCGTCAGAACCGCCACCAAGCGGACGTTTGGCACCTCCTCTGGTGGGGCTCTTCATTCCTCTGTTGGGCCCAAATGGATACTACCCTGGATATACCCCTCAATATCCACAGTACTTGATGCTGGGGGGTATGCTGCTGGGTTATCATCCTCCAAAGCCAGGTTTCCCAACACCGGGTTACCTGTCACCAGGCCAGGTTTATTACCAAGGCTACCAGTATTCTTACTGGTACTATGGACTTAGTTACCCTTCCTATGCAGGGTACCCAGGTTACCCGCCAAACCCAATGCCTCCACCTCCTCCACCACCACAGCCAGAACAGGAGGTCATTCCGGCATGGTGGAAGGATGCTAAGTCCCAACTTCTTCAAGAGTTGGGCCAACCCCAAGTAGTTGTCAGGACCACCCCACCTTTCAGGGTGCCACCAAGTAGTCCTGCACTCTCTAGCTGAGTCTCTGACAGAGACTTGGGTGTACTGCCTTCTGGACTCATTAAACACAGGCTCCCGGATATGGTTCCTGAGGCATCCTTGCCCAGAAGTCCAGAATCCTCAGAATCAGATGAGGACTCCGACATAGGGGACCAGTCTGATCCTCAGTCTCCTGTCGAGCCTCAGCTGAAAGAGTCTCCTAAATCTCCTCCAGAGGATCCCTTCTTTTGCGGAGCTCCTCCAGACAATTCAAAAATCATGTGGATGGGCTTCCCAGGAATTGGACCACAAATGCAGGAGGTTGGCAGAGCACCTGGATCTGGTCAATGCAGACCCCTCCCCATCCCTCCCTGAACGGGGCCGCATGAGGACCTTACGTCCACCATCTGGCAGCAACCATCATCCATACCAGCTGTCTCTAAGAAGGCTGATAGGACCTATCACCCCCTGGAAGGGGTTTCCCACCTAACTGCCCAACCTAAGGCTGATTCTATTGTTATGGCTGCACATGATAGCTCAGCCCAGCCCAAGCATCTTAGTGCCTCCCCAGCAGATAAGGAGTCGAAGCAGATGGACGAGTACAGTCGAAAGATCAACTCCTCGTCCACCTGCACTTTTCGCTCCCTTAACTACGTCAATCATATGGTGGCTTTCCAAAAAATCCTCCCAATTGAATTTGGAAAAAGACCTACAGGAGATTCCTGATGAAAAGCTAAGGAACAAACTGCTGGAGAAGGTCAGGATGAACAAGTCCTCCTGCCGCCATGCCCTCTGTGCCACTTATGACTCAGTGGACTCTGTGGCATGAGGAGCAGCTATGGGAATCTGCCTCAGATGTCTAGCCTGGCTTCGCCTGGTGGGGTTGGCTCAGGATGTACAAAGTTATCTTCTGGACGCTTCATTTAGGGGGTCCAGTTCTGTTTGGTGGTGAAAACAAAGATATTATTACTGAGCTGCAGAAGATCGGAAAATCCCTGAAGGATGTCCATTCTATGTACTGTTTAGGTCAAAAACAATGGCAGCAGCCATTTCGCTGTCAGTGGAAATGGAACAAGCAGAACAAGGGCAGACAACAGACCAAGTGTCACTCCCCGGGTTACAGCGCCCAAACCCCCCCAGGCCGAATTTCCCAAAACTGCCTCTGGGAGAAAGGTGCCCCTCCCCTCTGTGTCCTGACTTCCCCCTCTCACTCCTTCTGACTCTCTCGGAGGAACCAGTGGGAGGAAGGTTCACCCTCCACCTGGACAGGTGGAAGGCCGTCACCGCAGATACATGGGTTCTTGAACTCATAGAAAGAGATCACTCGATAAAGTTCCTGGAGAGACCTCCTTCAACCCTCTGGGAAGGTTGTTTTACCAGTCAGACCAACAACATCTGGTCTTTCAAGAGATTCAAGCTCTGCTGCAAAAAGCAGCCATAGTGCGAGTCCCACCAAAACAAACAGGAAGGGGATTTTACTCCCACTTCTCCCTGATTCCCAAAACGATGGGGGATCGAAGGCATATCCTAGATCTCAGCATGCTCACTCTCTTTGTAGAGTACAAGAGGTTTTGCATGCTGACCCTCCAGGGACTGTTACCTCTGCTCCTCTCCAACACTAGTCTGTGCTTCCTGGATATGCAGGATGCCTACCTCCATATCCCTCCCTATTCTACCAGCCCACTGCCACTTTCTGAGGTTCTCTTTTCTGAGGGATCATTTCCAGTTCACAGCCCTCCCATTTTGGCCTCTCTCCCAGCACCTCAGGTATTCACCAAGTGCCTACAGGTGGTTATGGCATTCCTACGCAGCAGGGGCATCTATATGTTCCCTTATCTGGATAACTGGCTCTTTTTGGCCCCTTCCCCGGACAGTCTGAAGGTATCACTTTCCTTCACTCCAGACCTTTTCTCCAGTCTGAGCATTTCAATCAACTTTCTAAAGTCCCAACTGATACCCTCCCAGCACCTCCAATTTATTGGAGCAGTGCTGGACATGGTCCACAGCAAGGTCTTTCTTCTATCTGACCAAGCAGAGACATTAATCTCCCAAGCGACGCTCATGGCTTCATCTCGGTGGACCATGGCACATTCGGTCCTACGGCTACTGGGGTTGATAGTGGCCACCATACCCACAGTCCCTTTGGCCAGACTGCACATGAGGGTTACCCAATGGTCTCTTCAAGTCCAGTGGGACCAGCGCTTGGACTATATGGACCAGAGAGTCCTAATCTCCAACAGCCTTCAAAAGGATCTCCTTTAGTGGCAGGACCCAGCCAAAGTTTCAGTTGGGGTTCACTTCCACCCTCCGTCTCCCTCTCAGATTCTCACTTTGGATGCCTCGAACTTGGGATGGGGAGTGCATCTGGGAGACCATCAAACTCAAGGTTCCAGGTGTCCCAAGGAGGAGAACCTTCACATCAGTATTCTGGAGACGAGAGCAGTGCTCTACGCTCTCCAGGCCTTCCAGTCACTTCTGTCTTCGGGAACACTTCTTATCCAGACAGACAACATGGCCACTGCCTGGTAGCTAAACAAACAGGGAGGCACCCAGTCATACCCTCTATGCAGGGTGGCAATGCAGGTGTGGTACTGGGCGGTACAGCATGACCTATCTTTGACAGCAGTCCACGTGCCAGATGTCCACAACATTCTGGCGAACAGTCTTAGCCAATCAGTCACCAGGGCTCATGAGTGTGAACTAAAGCAGTCAGTAGTAGAAGACCTGTTTCTTCAATGGGGTCGGCCAGACCTGGATCTCTTCACCTCCCCATCCAGCGCAAAACTACCCAGCTTTTGCTCACTCGTTCCTGGGTGTGGTGCTTTCTGGCAAGACGCACTGTCTCTATCTTGGACAGGGAGATTTCTATATGCTTTCCCTCCCTTTCCTATTCTTCAGAAGGTTCCCGCTGTGGCCTCGGCAGATATGGTTCCCATTGCTACAGCAGCTGGCACTGGAACCCCCAGTACCTCTTCCTCTCTCTCATGACCTTCTGTCCCAGGATCAGGGCACCCTGGTACATCTGAGCCTCAAGTCTCTCCATCTTCATGCATGACACCTGTGAACTTAGTGATTTCTCGCTATGGAGTCTGATCAGGGGATGCTCAGGTCTTAGTGGAGACCAGGAAACCCTCCACTAGCTCCACTTATGCCATGAAGTGGAAGACATTTTTTATCTGGGCCTCAGCAAAAGGTCTAGACCCCTTTTCCTGCTTGGTCTCCCAGGTTTTAGAGTATCTCTTGCATCTGTAGAAGTTGGGCCTCAGCTATTCCTCCCTGAAGGTCCATCTCTCTGTGGTTTTGGCCTACCACTTCCCGGTGGAGGGCAAAACCCTAGCACAGCTAGAGGTTTCCAGAACTATCTTGAAGGGATCCTTTATATCAAGCCTCCGGTCTGGAATCCTGTTCCCCCTGGGATCTCAACCTTATGTTAGAAAAGCTTACTTTGCTATCTTTTGAACTGGCAGCAAGCTGTGATATGTATTTTTTAGAGTGGAAAATGCTCTTTTTAGTCGCTATCCCTTCAGCTTGAAGAGTCTCAGTGCTTCAGGCTCTAGTTTGCAGACAGCCTTATTTAATTTTCCACAGAGACTGGGTGGCTCTGTGGACCAGTCCTTCCTTTCTTCCAAAAGTGGTTTCGTAGTTGACCCTTAATCAGAATGTTGAACTGCCAGTGTTTTTCCCAGAGCATTCCAACAGGGGGGAGTATCTCTTGCACACCATTGATGTGCACAGGATTTTGAGATATTCTGTCTCAAGGACTAAGGAGGTTCGTAAATGGAACCAGCTCCTTGTTGCCTTTGCCCCTAAGTGACAGGGCAAGGCTATCATAAAGTAGACTTTGTCTAGGTGGCTGGCTAATTGTATCCATTACATTTACCAGAAGTATGAGAAGCCCCTTCTGGGTACAGTTAAGAGCCAGTCCACTAGGAGTGTGGCCACTTCCACTGCCATCTTCAGGAATGTGTCCACTGCGGACATCTGTGCAGCGGCAACTTGGTCCTCCATCCATACCTTCACTAAGCATTACAGTCTGGACATTGCCTCTAAATGAGCTGGTTTCGGCCTTGCAGTTCTGCAAGGCCTCCTGTCTTGAACAGACCTTTAGTTGGCAGGCATTTTCCTCCTCCTGGAACCTTGTCTCCAACTCCTCCTTTTTCTTTAAACTGCTTGGTATTCAGTCCTGTATGTGAAGACCTACTGCAGGAACCCTCTCGAAGTAAGATATAGCAGTTACATAAGAAGTTACTGTAACAGTAGCTCTTCGAAAGAGGTTCCTGCAGTAGGTCTAGTTCCCCCCCCCCACCTTTCCCCCAGCTCCTGTGTTTTTTCTCTATTCCCTTCCCAGGACTCTGTCTCTTCCAGGGCACAGGGTACCAGGAGTCTGTCACTCCTCTTTTCTGCTTCTTTTCTAGCGGTCTCCGGTGGAAATGAACTGGAGGGCGGGTGGGGTACCGCTCCTTTTATAGTCATGCTGATGTCCATCACCTGATGATGGGGGTGGTCCCCACTGATGATTGCTAATTACAAGTTTACCGTGCGGTCCTGATGCCAGGGGGTGCAGTCCTATATGTGAAGACCTACTGCAATTACCTCTCTCGAAAACGTACTATTACGGTAAGTTCTTATGTAACTGCTATTTCTGAGCCTTACCATTTGGCCTCTCCTCTGCTCTTCGAGTCTTCACCAAGTGCCTAGCATTGGAGGCTGTGACTGTCAGACGCCAGGGCCATTAAGTCTTTCCTTACCTAGATGACTGGCTCCTGGCAGCGCCTTCCAGGGCTCAGCTACTTCACACTATCGAAGACACCTTTATTCTCTTCCGAGAGCTGGGGATCACCCTGAACCTAACAAAATCTTCCCCAGAGCCCAGCCAATGACTCCTATTAATCAGAGTGATCCTTGATACAGTTCAAAGCATGGCCTTCCTCCTGCAAGGCAGGGGAGATTGTCTAAGAGGCATAGCCCGAACAGTAGCCATGGCTCCACAGATCCCGGCCAGAACCTTTCTCAGACTTCTGGGGTATATGGTAGTGGCCATTCCCATGGTCCCTTTGGCCCACCTCCACATGAGAGTCCTACAATGGATGCTCAGGGTGCAGTGGGGCCAGAGGTCAGACGATCTAGACCAATTAGTCAGAATCTCCGACCTGGTCAGAAAGACTCTCTCTTGGTGGCTGGACCCCTCCAACCTGAAATAAAGGGTCCCTTTTCAGCAGGAGCCCCCAAGACAGAGCCTAACAACAGACGCCTCCTGTCTTGGTTAGGGTGCTCATCTGGGAGACAGACAAACCCAGGGGACATGGTCTCCAGATGAACAACAGCTCCATATCAATATTCTCGAGATATGAGCAGTCCTGAATGCCTTGCAGATGTTTCAGATGGACCTTCCGCCAGGCCCTCTTCTCGTCCAGATGGACAACATGTCAGTAGTGTTTTACTTCAACAATTAAGGGGGCACACATTTCTACCTCCTATGCCAGGAGGTGATGAAGGTCTGGTATTGGGCACTGGAACATCGCCTAGATCTCACTGCAGTTCATGTTTCAGGCATCCAAAATGTCTTGGATGACAGCCTAAGCTGGTCTCGGTCCAAGGCTCATGAGTGGGAGCTCCTCCAGTCGGTGGCAGACCAGCTGTTCGGCAGGTGGGACCATCCAGAGTTGGACCTCTTTGCGTCTCCACTCAACGCCAAACTGCCCAGTTTCTACACATGAGAGCCCACGCCTGGTGTTTTCTGGCCAGTTGCGTTGTCCCTCTATTGGACAGGGGAGATTTCTGTATGCCTTCCCTCCCTTTCTCATTATTCAGAGTGTTCTTCTGAATCTTCAGGCCGAAGGAGAAGAGATGATTCTCATCGCCCAGTTCTGGCCTCGACAGATTTGGTTCCCACTATTTCAGCAGCTGGCAGTGGAGCCTCCAATTCAGCTGCCGCTGAGCTCGCACTTGCTGTCCCAGTATCAGAGAACATTGGTCCACCCGGATCTCACGTCCCTGCATTTTCATGCCTGGCTCCTGCAGACTTAATCAAATCGAGGTTTGGGGTCTCCCAGGAGGTGGTGGATGTTCTCGTGGCAGCAAGAAAGCCCTCAACTAGGTCCACTTATGCTATGAAGTGGAAACAAGTCTGTCTGTGGGCTTCACCCCATCACTTGGACCCTCTTACCTGCCCAGTGAACTTGATATTAGAGTATCTTCTCTCCTTATTGAATCAAGCCTTGAGCTACTCCTCCATAAAGGTACATTTGTCAGCAATCTCTACATACCACGTACCAATGGAGGGAAAAACACTGGCCCAACTGAACATGTCCCATACATTTTTGAGAAGCATTTTACATAATAAGTCTCCCATCCGAGATCCAGTACCCCCTTGGATCTCCTATTTATGCTGAAGAAGCTTACCCTTCCCCCATTTGAGCCTGCCGTGGATTGCGAACTTCACTTTCTTTCTTGGGAGTTGTTATTTTTGGTTGCAGTTACTTCTGCTTGGAGAGTTACATAGATACATAGACAGTGTCTGCAGATAAGGGCCTATGGCCCACCTAGTCTGCCCATTTGAGCTTGTAAGTTCAATTTGTTTTCCTAGGAGTCTATTTCCCCTTACCCCTGACCTCTAGAATTCCTTTATGTCTATCCCATGCATTCTTAAATCCCGTGATTGTTTCAGCTCCCACCACTTCCTCTGGCAGGGTGTTCCACTTGTCCACCACCCGCTCTGTGAAGAAATTCTTCTCATGTTTCCTCTGAATCGTCCTCCCTCCAACTTCATCCCATGCCCTCTAGTCCTGAAACATCTTTTGCTTAAAATAGTGTTTTCCTGCACCCTGTTCCTCCCTGTAAGATACTTGTATGTCTCTATCATATCCCTCTCTCCTCCTCTCCTCCAGGGAGTACATGTTCAGTTCCTTCAACCTGTCTTCATAGGACTTGTGATGCAACCCATGCACAATCTTTGTTGCCTCCTCTGAACCTTCTCTACCCTGTCTATGTCCTTACGTAGGTATGGTCTCCAGAACTGTACACTGTACTCCAGGTGGGGCCTCACTAGTGTCTTGTATAAGCGGAATTATGACCTCCCTTTTCCTGCTGGTGATGCCCTGCCTATACATCCCAGCATCCTATTTGCTTTACCTGATGCCTTGTCACACTGTTTCTCTACCTTGAGGTCATCAGAGATGACAACCCCAAGATCCCTTTCCTGCTTGGTGCATGCTATATCCTCACCCTCAACTGATATATTGTGCCAGGGTTTTGTGCTCCATATGCATTATCTTGCACTTCTCTTTGCATTGAATTTCAACTGCCAAACCCTTGACCATTCTTCAAGTTTCTGCAGGTCCCTTCTCATTCTGTCTACACCTCTGGTGTGTCTACTCTGTTACAGAGCTTTGTGTCATCAGCGAACAGTGAAATTCTGCCTTCTAGATCCTGTGCAATGTCACTGATGAAGATGTTGAATAGGACCGGTCCCAGCACTGATTCCTGTGGAACCCCAATGGTCACTCTTCCCTCTGTGGAGTGACAGCCATTTACCACCACCCTCTGTGTCCTGCCACCCAGCCAGTTACCTACCCACCACACTACTGTCCTGCCCACACCCATATTCCCCAGTTTGTAATAGTCTTCTATGTGGCACAGTGTCAGGCATGCGTTGAAGTCCAGATAGGCCATGTCCACTGCCCTCCCTGATCCACCTCCCTAGTCACCCAGTCAAAAATTCAATGAGGTTGGTCTGACATGACCTCCCCTGGTGAAACCATGCTGCCTTGGGTCCTGTAGTCCATTGACAACCAGATGTTCCACCAATCTCTCCTTCAGTAGTGCTTCCATGATCTTTCCCACTACCGAGGTGAGGCTGACTGGTCTGTAGTTCCCTGCTTCCTCTTTGTTCCCACTTTGTATAAGGGGACTACATCTGCTGTCCTCCAGTCTTTGGGTACCTCCTGTTTCCAGTGATTGGCTGAACAGGATAGCCAGAGGTTCAGCCACCACCTCTCTTAGTTCTTTAAGGACCCTGGGTGCACCCCATCTGGCCCCATTGCTTTATCAACTCTTATTACTTCCAGTTCCTTCAGGACCCTTTCTGTAAAGGGACTTGTGTCCATTTCTGCACCATTCTCACCCCTTGTACTCCTTCAGACCCATTACCCCCTCTTCCTTAGTAAAGACTGAGCAGAAATACCTGTTCAATATGTCAGCTTTACTGTTGTCATCCTCCACGTGGCTCCCATCCTCCCCCTTCAGTCTCACTATCCCTCCCTTTGTCCTTCTTTTTTCACTTATGTACCTGTAAAAGGTTTTGTCCCCTTTAACCACTGATTTTGCAATGTGTTCTTCTGTCTGAGCTTTGGCCCTGATGTGTAAGGAGCCTTATTTAATTTTTCATAGGGACAGGGTGTCCCTCAGAAGAAATCTTAAGTTTCTACCCAAAGTGGTCTCAGAATTGACATTGAATCAGGATGTCAGTCTTCCTGTATATTACCTGGACCATTCAAATAGGGGGGAAACACTCCTGCATATTCTGGATGTCCACAGGGTGCTGAGGTACTACCTGAAATGCACTACTCCACACCACAAGATGGAGCAGCTGTTTGTGGTTTTTGCTCCCCGATGCCAAGGCAATCCAGTGTTGAAACAAACTATCTCAAAATAGCTGGTCAACTGTATTGTTTACTGTTACAACAAATAATAAGACCCTACCGGGCTCAGTTAGAGGTCATTCTATCAGTGGCTACTTCATTTGCAGCCTTGCAAAATGTCTCCATTGCAAGCATCTGTGCAGTGGCTACCTGGAGCTCAGTACATACTTTCATTAAGCACTATAGTCTGGACATTGCTTCTAGATGAAGGGCAGGCTTCGGCCTAGCAGTTCTCCAGGGCCTTCTTTATTAAAAGTGCCCTGTTGCTAGCACTGGTGCTTACAGCCGCCTCCAAGTTCCTGTTCTTTTTTTGCAGGACTGCTTGGGATTCAGTCCTAATTGTAATAGTCTGCAGCAAGAGCTCCCACTCAAAGTAAGATAGTACAGTTATGTAAGAACTTACCATAACGGTAGATCTTTGAGAGAAGCTGTTGCAGCTGGCGCTGCTTTCCCTCCCTCCTTCCCCCTGGTGAGCTATTGTTGCATCTTTTTATGGCAAGCTTCCTCCTGGTCCACCTGCTGGGGTCTTATTCACGGGTCACCGGCAGGTGAACTGAGATGGTGCTGGGGATCACCCCGATGTAACTTTGGGTGATGTCAGGGCAGAGCTGACATTGGGGGCAGCCCCCACTGGAGACTGCTAGCTAAAGGTTTTCCGATGTGTCCTAATGCCTGCAGCATAATCCTAATTATAATTGTAATAGTCTGCTGCAAGAGCTCCTCTCGAAGATCTACTGTTACGGTAAGTTCTCATGTAATTGTACTTTTCCACTGGAGAAGGTGGTTACCCTGGATGGTGCTTCTGCAATTCGACAGCTAAGTCCTAAAGATTTTATTATTTTAAAATAAGTTTTAAGTTATATTACATTGTTTCCTATTGCGCTTGACTTGGAACTATGTTTTAGTGCAACAGTAATTTTTTTATGCTTTGTACACGGATCCAGAATGGTTCCTAGAATCGTGGCCTAAACTGTATTTTACACTCTGCTAACAATGATTATGCTTCAGTTTGTGATTTAGAGTTAACAGCCTAACATTTAAGTTTTACCAAAAACTGTTAAGAAAGTGCTGTTGCCTATTTCTCTCAGCACTTCAGATTATTTATTTTGACTCACAATGACTATGGTCAGATAAGAATAAATGGTGGTCAGCTGATGACTAAGGTCAGTGTTTTAAACTGACTGTCAGTGACTCAAACATAGAAAAAATGATAGCAGAAGGAAACCAAGGTCCATCTAGTCTGTTCAATTGTTCCTAAGAATTTTTCTGATCTCAGGACCTAACCCCCTCATCTGATTTAAATTCCCACTTTTCCCCCTACTTTTGTTCGAGCCTTAGCTCTATCCCAACTCAACTTGAATAATGTCAGTGACTTAGCTTCCACCACTTCTATGGGCAACCTATTCCAAGGTTCTACCACCCTTCCTGTAAAATAGTGTTTCCTAAGCTTCCTACTGAAGCCCCGCCCCCAACTTCCACTTGTGACCTAGTGCTAGAGTTGGAAATTCAGTTGAACAAGTCAGACATGGGCACTTTGTTCATTTCTCTTAGGAATTTGTATGTCTCAATCATGGCCCCACTCTCCCTCCTATCCTCCAGTGAGAACATATTCAACAATTCTAACCACCCCTCATATGCGAGCCCCTGGAGGCCTTGAATCATTTTGATCGTCCGTCTCTGGACAGTCTCCAGTCTGTTCTTATCCTTCATTAGGTGTGGATTCCAAATCTGGACACAGTATTTCAGATGGGGCCTTATCAGGGATCTGTAGAAAGGAAGTAATACCTCCCTGCCTCTGCTGTCGGATACCCTCCATATGCACCCTAACATTCTGCTGGTCTTGCTGTAGGCTGTGTTGCATTGGCTGGTCTGTTTAAGGGTACTTCAAATGATGACCCCATGGTCTCTTTCCTCCTGAGAGGCATTTAGCTGGATCCTGTTTAGTCTGTAGACTGTCCTCTAATTTCCCTTACCCAGATGCATCACTTTACACTTTTTGGCGTTGAACTTCATTTGCCAGATGTTAGACCATCTTTCCAGTCTCTGAAGGTCTCTTTATAGATCCCCAACTGTTTCCTTGCAGTCCACCCTTCCCCATAGCTTGGTATCATCCTCAAAAAGGACAGGTTTTCCCTTTATACCTACACCGATATCACTGATAAATGCATCAAACAGGACTGGCCCCAACACTGATCCCTGCGGCACCCCACTTGTGACTTCTCCTGCCTCTGACCTCTCCTTATTGACTACCACTGCCTGCTTTCTGTCCTTTAGCCAGCTACCTATCCACCTACTGTATGTTCTTTGCTATTCCAAGGTCCTCCAAATTTGTCATCAGGCAGTTGTGAGGCACAGAGTCAAAGGCCTTATTGAAGTCAAAGTAGAGGAGGTCCACTGGGTGACCTCTGTCAATTTTCCTGGTCACCCAATTAAAAATTGTGATTAGACTCATCTGGCATGACCTTACTGCTATAAACCCATGCTGTCTACCATCCTGAAGGCCATTCTTTTCTAGGTACTTCACTGAATCCTGTTTTATTAAGGTTTCCATGAGGTTCCCCACCACCGATGTGAGGCTGACTGGTCAGTAGTTGCCAGCTTCCTCACAGCTCCCTCCCTTGTGGAGGGGGAACCACATCTGCCATTCTCCAGTCCCCTGGCACTACCCCCAACAGTAGTGAATGGTTGGAACAGATGTGTCAAAGGACCTGCCAACTCCCCAACCAGTACTTTTAGCACTCTTGGGTGAATTCATCTGGCTCCGGTGATTTGTCCACCCTGATTTTTTTAGGGCTTCTTTAACCCTGCTGGTAATGATTGATGGTGTATCCATTTTAGGGACCCCCCCTGCCTCCACTTTAATTCTGCTGTCTGGTAATGGGCCTGTGTGCTCCTTGGTGAACATGGAGCAGAAAAAGTTATTTAGAATAGTGGCCTTCTGCCTGTCCTCTTCTACGATTCTGTCTCCATCTTTAAGTCTGACAATTCCTCCCCTCTTCCTCCTTTTTTTTCTTGAACATATCTAAAAAAGTGATCTTCCTGGGCTCACATAATACCACTCATTTACACTAATGGGAGTACATGGAGGTGCTAGAATCCTGAGGGAGCCAAAAATCTTCAGGAGGGCCAGCGCTGGGATAGGATCAAGCATGTACAGCGCCACAAGGCTAGCTTGCAGCGTATACGCCATCTCAGCATCGACCTTCCAACCACCTCAGTTCCTTTTCTCCCGCTGTCGTATGCACTTTGATGACGACATCACTCACCTGCCGGGAATCTAGTCTTCATCTATACAACAGCAGCTATACAGCCATTCAGTATTCGCTTAACTTCCATTTTTAGTGTTCTTTCCTTTAAAAAAAAAAGAAAAAAGAAAATGAAGAAGAAGAAGTTATTCTTAGCCTGCCATCAATGGAGTCGAACTTTGATGGTAGTTGTGATGGTAGGGAGACTTCATTTGAAAGCTTTGATGGTAGTGGGGCTGTGTTCGGTCCACTGCCCTTTGTGGAGGGGGGTCTGACCACAGGCAGTCTGGTGCTCGGGGTGGAGGACAGCCCACCCATAACACAAATGTAGT
Source organism: Neoceratodus forsteri (assembly GCA_016271365.2). NCBI lineage: Eukaryota > Metazoa > Chordata > Ceratodontiformes > Ceratodontidae > Neoceratodus > Neoceratodus forsteri. The sequence continues at coordinate 392,128,171 of CM057452.1, forward strand.
GGTTCCGGGACCTGGCTCCACTTGACCTTAAGCTCTTCTTCCACCTGTCGGTGGAAGAAGAATCGGTTCCTCTTGAGATTGCCCTCTGGTATGTCTGCGCATTGATCAGCCCTGGTTGAGAACAGTAAGCCTGAACCAACTCTGGTGGGTTTCCCTGTTGCTTAGCTCTTAACTGCTGTGATCTTCAACACTGGTTCCCGTCTTTGTCCTCGATGGGGTTCCGGTGAGCAGTTTCACCTCTGGGCCGCTCTTTTAGAGCAGAGAGTATGGTGTCTGGCCAGTTGTCCTGACTAATGGTCCTGGGTCTGGGGCTGCTGGGCCGCAGCCAGCTCAGCCAGGCCAGAATGTGTGTGGTGCCCTCTCTGGTGCTATTGCCATTGATGCTAGCTCCTCATGCCTATCCCCCTCTCCTTTTTCACTACGGTGGCCTGCATGGGTTCTGCTTTACTTCTTCCACATACTTCTGGTCTAGGTCTGCAGCCATTCTGGTGCTGTGAAATGTGCCGGCTCTGTGTGGTGCCATGTCTGGCTCCAGCACTGTGGGTGTTGCTGTCTTAGACAGCACCATGTTGTGCTGTACCTGCGCCGTCAGCGGTGCCGTGTGCTGCCATTGGCTGCTCCATACTGTGGTGGCACCATGCTGCTGCATCAGCAGTGCTGGATTGCAGCAGTGGCCGCAGCGGCACTGGGTGTGGCACCATGTGTGGTGCTGGCATTGCGGATGGCGCTGAACTCCTCATCGATCCAGGTGGTGGCGTCTCCTTGGTCCTGACCTGCTTTTTGGAGGTTATTTTGGGGTAGAAGTAGATCTGAATGAGTCTCTCCCTCTTCTGCTTTGTCGAAGACACAGTGGATGACTCCTTTCATGGACTGGAATGAAAACCCTCTGTATCAGTGTGATGGAAGATCTTCTTTCCAGTTTCTTTTCCTCAGGGATATGGGGTCCACCATAACATTCAGTATTCATCTGTGGACCAAAGCAGACTCCTACATCTTGAGTTCCTACATTCCTCAGTATCAGTACACCCTGTGGAACACACTTAATGCAATGGTCAAGAGCCTTACAAAATCTAACGCTCCATTGCTGGGGGCATGTAGCCCAATAATCAGCTAAAAGCTTTTATGGACACCTACATCTCTGCCTCTAGGGCAGCTGCCACTGGTAGCAGGTGGTTAATGTCTCCTTGGCTGTGCTTATCTGTTCAGCTAAAGGCCACTCAGGACAATAGGGCTGCCATTTAAACCACATGACATCCTCGTGACAAACAGTCCTGTCAAGGTAGAGGCCTAGGTGCCCTTTTCAGGAACCAACCCCTCAGCCATGAAGAGAACGCAGTAGAGGGCACAGGATCCAAAAGTGCATTATACTAACCTCTCAATTCAGCTCAGACCTCACCCCAGCTGTCTGAAGGGGAGGATGCCTCTCGGCAGTAGGAGGGGCATCTAATTTGGTTTTACAACCAATGGAAGTCCATTACAGATGACCTATAGGTCATCAGGATTGTCTGAGAGGGATACTCTCCCAATTTCGCAGCTTTCCCTAGACCTTCCACCCAGACGGCAGCCAGTCTGTCCAACTTTCAGTCGCACACTCTCTCTGCTTCTGAGATACAGGACCTCTGCTGGTACTGGGCAGTAAAAATCATTCCTCAGCGAAACAAAGCACAAGTTCCTATTTCCATTGCTTCTGGTTCCAAATTAACAGATGGCATGTGCCCACTTATCGACCTTAGAAGGTTAAACAAGTTCCTGTTCAGGGAAGAGTTCTCTAAATCTCGGCGTCCAAGTCTTTGCTTTCTGGACATTTGGCTCCTAGCCAGTCCATCTGGTTAAAAGACACAGGAAGCAGTTGCCGCAGCTTCTCAGTTGTTCTCTCCAGGTTCAGAGAAGGTGCTGGTTCATTTTGCCAATAGCTCCTCTTCTTAGGAGCCCTCCAGGATACCTCCAAGATGCCAGTTTTGTTCCAGAGGATGGGAGAAATGACATCTTTAGATGGCTCATTACAATACAGAAAATGACACTGTTTGGCCTCTTTTTTGGTTGATCGGTTGCTGGGACTCAGGTCATGCTCTGCAGAAAGCAGTGCTCTCCGCCACACATCTGCAGTGCTCCGTAAAAGATGACAGAGCCTCGGACAAAATCTGTGGGGGACTCACTGCCAAAGCTTCCACACTCAGGAGTGGAGCCAGGAGGTTCCTCATCTTGTCATAAATTTCTTAGAGATGAGAGTTATCTTATAATCAAAGTCCTGGAGAATGCCCCCTGTTACAAAGTGTTCCTATTTCAGAAGGATGACAAAGCTGTGCTGTATTACATAAGCAGACAGGGTGGGGTATCCCCCTACCCTCTCTGCAGTATGGTCGTGAGGCTGTGAGAGTGATACCTTGAGTATGATGTGTCATCTCAGATTTAGTGCAGTCGCTTTGATGAATGGGGCAGTTCGGACCTGGTTCTTTTGCGTCCCCTTTCAACGCAAAACTGCCTCTATCCTGCTTCAGAAATCCAGATCCTGGTGTTTTCTGTCAGGATGTGTTCACTGCAATATTCAAGATGCTCCCTGTATGTTTTCCTCCTCTTCTCTTTATTCAGAGGGTGCTAATCAAGTTGTATGCACAGGAGGGGCAGGATGATTCTCATCATCCCAGACTGGCCTCGGCAGATTGATTTGCATTGATCTACAGTCTGTCAGAAGTTCCCCCGAGATGACTACCACTATGAGCGGACCCTCAGACACAGGGACTTTAGTCCATCCTAGCCTGCACTCCTGTCATCTACATGCCAGGCCCAGAGGAGATGAAAGTGGTTAAGCTCTAGTTTTTCCCAGACCATCACAGATGTCTTCTAAGTCATGCATAGGCCTTCCACCAGGAAGGCTTATGTGGCTAAGAGGAAACTCTTCTCCATCTGCTGTGCACATCCCATCTGGACCCTTCAGTTGCCCACCAAGTAAGGTGTTGGAGTGCATCTTGGACCTGTCGATCACAGGTCGGCCATACTCGGCAGTGAAGGTACACCTCTGTGTGTTTTTGGTCTATCTTGAGCCAGTAGGCATCTTGCCACTGGCTCAATTACTGTTAGTCAAGTTTTGCTTTGTTAACTCCAAAAGGAAGGGGAACACTCCCTTCACTCTCTGGATGATAGGACGGTTCTGCGATTCTTCATCGACAGAATGAAGAGATACACATCTGAGCAACTATTGTATCTTCAGCATGCCTCGGCTGGGTCAGCCACTTGCCTTGAGATGTTTTCAGCTTGGCTAGTAGCATGTCTCCGACCCTACTAATCCACATCACAGGCAGATTGAAAGGCCAGATTCACACCACACTGTCGGAGCTGTTGCAGCTTCCTGGTGGAGATTCTTAATGTACCCGTTGCAGTCATCTGCAAGGCGGTGAGTTGGAGCTCAGTACATACCTTTGTAAAGCACTATGTTCTGGATGTCCATACCAGACAGGTGTCTTTCTTTGGCAGGACAGTCCTTATGGACCCCTGTCCTGAATGAGCTCTGTTTCCGACCGCCCTACTTGGGGGGTTGGGGTTGATTTTTTGCTTGGTACTCTCCCACTTGAGTCCAGGAAGATATGGAAATGATGTACTTACTGTAATTCTTGATCTTCTTGGACGGAGTCTCCACCACTCATTCACACGCCCACCCACTATCCCTCGAACTCACTCATTCTGTTTTTGGTCTTCACTGCCTTGTTGTTCGGGCTGTGATGACATTCTTTAATTGATCCTTCTTACATGGGTCATTCGGGCCTTCACGTGCCTGGAGGATAGGGTTAGGTTGTGTTTCATTAATTACGCTGCACCTCCTTGGTCAAAAAGATACTGAGGCGATTGGAGGATCAACGCTGAGATAGTCTATATGGCATGAGCTAGCCTCGCAGCGCTGTGCATGTGTGGTCCTATCCCAGTGCTGGCCCTCCTGAAAATTTTTGGCTCCCATGGGGTCCTGGTGCCTCCAGCGTACTTCCATTAGTTTGAATGAGTGGTAGAGACTCTGTCCAAGAAGATCAAGAATTACAGTAAGTACGTAATTTCCATTTATTTCCTTGTCTTGGCTCCCTCTGCCAGACTAAGCTCTGTTGCGGGCTTGACTGCTCTAACTGTGCTTTTTGCCTCCTTATTTTTCTCATTGTACATTTCCCCTTCCCTATCCCCCATGTTCTTTTATAATTTCTGTATGCCTCTCTTTTGGCCCTGATAGCAGTCCTGACTTGGTTAGTGAACCACATGGGATTCTTGTCTCTGTTATTTTTAGACACTGTCCTAATATACTGTACATCTTGGTACACTGCAATATGGCCTGTTTTATTTGCTCCCAAATGTCCTCCACCTTTCAATGCTCCTGTATCTTTGCCAGGTTTGCCCTGACTATGTCTTCTATTCTTCTGAAGTTAGCCCCCCTAAAGTTTAAAACTTCTGCCCTTGACTGAGATTTTATTGTCCCAAGGGCTACTTTGAACCACACAGTGTTGTGATCGCTGTTGGCCAGTGGCTCCCCAATTCCAGTGACACTTACTACCTCTGAATTTGTGAGGACCACATCCAGGATGGTGTCCATTCAAGTTGGAGTATTAACTAGCTGTATAAGTAGACAATCTTGTAGGGCATCAACCATCTTTTGACTTCTGGAGGAACCAGCCACTGAGATGTCCCACTCAACATCTGGCATGTTTAGATCTCCTACCACAACTGTTTCTCCTTTTTTGAGTTGCACCTCTGATTTCCCTGATCATCTCCTTGTGCTTGCCCTGTTTTCCCTGGTGGTCAGTATACTATCCCTTGGTAGATTTTTTTTTCTCTAATTCTGAGCTAAGTAGTACTCCTAGGGATTCAACACTCTCCTTCTTGTTCAGGTCTACCAAGGTAACTTTAATCCCTTCCCTCACATATAATGCAACCCCTCCCCCCGCCCTCTTTCCTGTCCTGCCTGAATAGGATGAAGCCCAGGATTGGTAGATCCCAGTTGCTTTTCTCAGAGGCCCACCTCTCTGTAATGGCCACCAGGTCCAATCTGGACTCTGCCATCAATGCCTGAATACATAGAAGCTGTCAGCAGATAAGGACCACCAGGCCCATCTAGTCTGGCCCTTTGTACTACCTGTGTGATGGCTAAAGATCACTTAATTTGTTACCCAGGCTTCTGGCTTTGATGCACGTCAGTGTTTACTGTGGTGCCAATTCTTGGTATCATGTCTGAGTCAGAACTGAATCAAAAATCTGAAAAGGAAAACTGGGCCCACAGGTTTCAAAAAACTGCCAAAACTGTGACTGCTGTTTTCCAATGGCAGACAGACATACGGTGTGCTACAGTTGTTTGTGGCCTGACAATCTGGCAAACTGTGATCTGCATAAGGTGTTTTGTCCGAAGGCACAGGAAAGGGAACAGATAACATTTTCTCACTGAAGAGAAGCCCAGCAGAGCGGCCGATGAGCTGAAGGGTTTCAGCATGTGGAGACCAGCTGACTGTAAAGGAATTTGGATTTTGGGAGCTGTACTGATTGTGTTCATAAGGGAGCTGTTCTCTGAGTGGTCTGCATTTGGACTAAACTACAAGCAATATTGCTGTGTGATAAGGAGGGAGGGAGGTAAAGCATTGTGGGAGGAAGGGGAGGTGTGTTTGGCTCTGCCAGTTTTTGGCACCATTGTTGGGTTGGGAGTGGTCCTGGTCATGTGACTGCAGTTGGTCAATTGTGTGGCTGCAGTCTCTTATAAATTCTCAGAGGGCCAAGTTACCTCGAAGCGTGAGTACCACAAAGCAGAAGTGTGGTGTCTGACTCAATGACATCTCTGGACGGTGGTAGGATATCCACTGTTCACAAAATGTAAGAGTATAATGGGAAGGCAAACTCTAAAAGTAAGCTGTGAATTCACAGGAAGGGGAGGGTGCAGGCAGGAAAGGGCAGCTAGCCCAACACTCACCAAGATACAAAAGTCCTATGCCTGCACTCCAAACAAGAATCCACACTGGTTGTTTTAACAATTCAAATGCATTATTGCAATTTAAATGACACACCAGTGTACAGATGTGCTCACTGTCAGTGGCTCAGCAGGTTGCAGACTTGCCTCTGAGACCAGAAGATCAACAGGTTGTGGGTTCTAGCCCCACACCAGGCACTTGGGGTAAAATCCCACTATATTGATACTGTAGTGCATCATGAGGGGGATGCTGCACTTCTGAGGTGCTGTCTTTTGGATGAGACATTGAACCAAGGTCCCGTCTGACTGTTCTGGTGGTTGTTCAGGTGGGTGTTAAAGATCCCATGGCACTTCTCAAGAAGAGTAGGGGTGTTTATTAAGGAAATGAAATCATACATTACAAGACTTCACCAATGCAACTACAAACATCAAATATATGGTGAACAATTATACATCAAGAGGGGGAAAAAAGGGAGAGAAAAAAAAACAATAGTTCTTGGAAGCAAAAGAAAACCAGACGTCAAACTTATGAACAAAACCTTTTGAGTTTTCCCAGGGAAGGGACCATGGATCTACTGGTTTGTTTTTCCATATTCTGTAGGCAAAACAGCCTCAAAAAGTATTTCTTAAAGAAGAAATAAAAGGAATTGGCGACTATATCTTGGGATATAAATTCGGGAGAACAACAATATCAAAACCTATCATCTGGTTATGATTTATGTAATTGGGGCATCTGTACCAGTAATCCAGGGCAGGTGTCTCCATATTGTATTCAACCAAGATAAATGCCTGTTTTTGCTTCCAAAAAACAAATTCTCTGTAAATCTGAAGTGATTCTGGCCAATATTTCAGGATGGGTAACTGTTTTCTGTAACTGTTTTCTATTGTACAGTATAAAAACATCTAGAATTCCAAATATGTCATTTAATTACTGCAAACATAAATTGAAGAGTGCTTATATCCCATTTACTCTACTGGCATAAATATACCCCATACATCAGTACCTTGTATGACATAGTTAGTTGTTTAGCCAGGAGTAGCACACTAAGCTGAAAGCTTTTTTACAGGAGCGACCTGGCCTAGTGGCAAAGGCCAGAGCATTCCACTTTACTGCTAAATACTAAGAAATAGAAGAACATGAAAAAAACATGGTCCATAGATTCCAGAATCTGATTACAATCTTGCCTCCTGCACATTCTTTCAAAGAGCTGCTTAAGTTTTTAATTCGCTTTAATATTCAGTTTTTCATGGCAGCAGAGCCAGTGCACATCTCAGACATGTGGTGGAATTCTCTTGTTCGTCAGGTAGATTTTAAGGGAAGGTAATAGGGGCCGGGGCAAGCAGGGAAATGGATCAACTCTGTAAAATGTTGTGTGATTATGTAATCATATAACTGTTTCCTATGTCCAGTCAAAATCATTACACTAGGAATTTTCCACGTTATTAACTTCAAAAACACATGGGCCCGGATATTCAAACTGCGCCCAAAAAGTGCATAACAGCAGGAGCAAGTGCAAGTCCACTGCGCCCATACGCAAGAAGCGCGATATTCAAAAACTGTGCAGGTCAAGATACGCCTGCGGCACACGACTGAATATCGCACCATCTGCGCCATAGCGCAACCAGGGATGTGCAGTTGCGCAGTTCAGATGTGCCATAGTGCAACCAGGGATGCTCAGTGGAGCAGTCCAGATGCGCCATAGTGCAACCAGGGATGCCCCGTGGAGCAGGGCAGCAGTGCAACAGCACAACCAGGGATGCACAAGGACAGGATGCAGGGGCCCACCACCCATGCCACAGATGGGCAGAGGAGCACACAGCAGAACAGACATCACCCCCCACACCCCATGCACTGCACAACCGGTGGAGAACCAGAATAACCACCGGCCCATGGATACCAGCGACCAACCCACAGCTGGGGCATGGTGCCCCAGCACACCCCCTGGCAAGCTGTGACTGGCACACAAGGAGGGCTGACCACCCCATGCCACACCATCCCACCAATGCAGAGCACACCCTGCAACATGATCTCCATACACCCTGCCCAGGAGTAGCACCCAACAGTGCAGGACACCCCATGCATGCCACCACCCCCCCACTGTGACAATGCAACCCTGTGCACCATGGAGCCATGCAAGGCAGCCCCACCATGAGTACCCTGCAGTGGGTGGCAGCAGACAGCGATGCAACAACTGCATACACAGTGCCACCCTGCACGTCCCCCCCAAGGTACAGCTGAGAGACTGACCATGCATCGGCACACGAGGTACCCCACATGCGACAGGGCATGCCCAGGACCCCACCACCAGTGGTACAGCACCCTGCACACCCTCCCAAGGACACATCCCATCCCAGCACTGGCCACAACAGCCAGCACAGACACACACAGTGTTGCATGAAAGCATGCACCACACAGGATGCAACACAGTGTGTGGACAAACAGACACCCATACCCAAGGGCACACCAACACAGGGACACAGTAGCGGGTCAACTAAGCCACTGGCGTGTGGCCATGGCAGCCGTGTACACACGGCCAGCACCCCTACATAGCACAGGCATGCCAGCCACCCTGCGCAGGCACCATGAAGCTGTATGCCACCAGCATGCGGCCGGAGCACAAGTGACAGACAGTGGAGCACATCCCCTGCAACAGACACAAGTGACAGCATAGAGGTGGGACAACAACAGCAGAGGCCACAGTGCCACCTGAGGCAGATGGGCACCACACCGGTGACAGGAGGCAACCTGGCATTGTGCTGGGTACAGTGGTTGTCCAGCATGGACAGCCACAACTGACAAGCCAGCAGATGGTGCATATCACAGACATGGAAGGGTGTCAGCTGCACTTCCCATGGACGGTCTGACAGGGGCACCATGGACACAGAGCATGCTCCGTGGACCACTGCAGAGGCAACCAGTACACAGAGAACAACATACAAACCACAGACAGTGACTGATTCCCCCACCCACACCATAGGCGAATCCCCTTCTGGACACACACGTAGACGCCCATGCCTGCAACAACCCTGACGCCATGCACACCACTGCAGCTGAGCACCTGTAGCCCGCTGCAAATCATAGACCACCACAGTTGTCATAACAAAACAAATGTATTATAAAAATCCAATAAACACAACTATATACATATACTGTATATACATGATTGGGGGGAAGGGCCACAAACTAGGTGGGGGCAGGTAAGAGACAGGGGTGAATAACTGGGAGAGGGAAGAAGGGGTGTGAGGGTGGGTCCAGGGAGGTAACAAGCATCCAGGAGCATTGCCGGCCTAACGTCTGCCCCGCTCTTCAGTCCTGTGGTGTCTATATGACCTCTGCCTCCGCACACCACGCCTCTCTAGCCGCTGGAGTATTTCAAGGAATGCCCTTGATAGCTGCAGCAACTCCTGCAAGGTCCTCTCCAGAGTGATCCAATGCCGACCACCTAGGACAAGGGAGCAGAGTCAATAAGTGTGAATGTCCATCCCCCTGCAGCCCACCCATTGTGCATGGCATACTGCCGTGGGACACGCCCCTGTGATGGTGTGCGACCACCCACAGTGATCGTGTCCACATAACTTGCCTACCCAGGCACACACAGAAGTGTGGACCACTGCACACACCCACTGCCCAAGTCCCGCACAGCACCACCGTGGCTGTACAGTGACATGGCTATACGGTGCGAAGGCAGTGGCACAGCCATGTACCCGGTGCACGCATGGACCACCATTGACGCACTCCCACACATGCAGTGCCACTGGACAGTGCTGAATGTAACAAGTTGCGTGCATGGCAGTGGTGTCAATGGATGGTGGCCATGCCCCGCTGCCCACCCTGTTACACAGCATGCAATAGTAATCATGGATGTAAGGCACTCGCCATCATCAGGCTGGTCCCTGCGCCTGTCTGGTCTGGCAGCCCTCCCGGCCTGCTGGTCATCTTGGTGCAGCCTCCTCTCCCTCGCCCGCCGGCGCTCCTCTGGGCCTAGGGTGCAAACATGGAGAGAGGAACATTAGTACAATACGGTAGCAAAGTCCTCCCGCCCCTGTGTGTGTGAAATCCCACACAGCCATACCAATCCTCCCCCGACCCTGGTACCACCACCATGGCCAACACTGGATGGCCTCCCCATGTGCTGGACACATGCCACCGTGATACCCATATGGACGTTAACAGTGTATGGATGACGCACCTACCTGGTTGTGGCACCGTGCCCCTTCTGGCATGTGCCCACAGGTGGGAAAGCCTGTCTGGGTCCCACCACTGCAGGTCACCATAGCGGTGCCTGCACTGCTCTGCCATTCTCTCCATTCCTGTGGCCTCCTTCAGGGCCACCACCACCTCCTCCCACACCGCACTCCTGGCCCTGTCCAGGGGTGCCTCCCCAAATAGGGCAGTGGCATGGGGCTCCACCAACTGGACCAGATTGGCTAGTTCAAGTTGGCTCCAGATGGGCGCCCTTCTCCTTGCCATCCTGTACAAGTTTGGTATCAAAATGGCGCTCTGTAGCGCACATTCGCCACATGCGGATACTGCGTGTTACTGCGATGTCATTCCCCATCGCGCTGTCACCGAACAGAGCGATAGAGGTGCACCCATGAGGATCCATGGTGCCCAGGGGCAAAGGTCAGCACAGGGTCAGGGGTCTCTTGTGCACGGACCACCACAGCGTGATTGGTACTCACCGCATGTAGCGTGGTAGGGCGCCTGTGTGCCACTTCCTGTAGCGGCCTACCTGACTGTGGCCCCAGTACCCCTACAGCACCCCAGTGCCAGAGCACCATACATGTGAACAGTGCAGTAGTGCCACTGGCACAATGGTGGCTGTGCCCTGCATTGCCTCCTGTGCACAGCACATCAGCAGCGCAGCAGGCGTTAGCATCTTCACCCCGGGCATGCGCCGTTCGGTGTCTACTGCGCATGTCACAGAAATGCGCCCTTGCCTGAGCACGTTCAACACAACTGCGCAAAGCACAACAGCGCGATATTCAGCCAGCATATGCAAATCAGCTAATCAGCCATTCAATGGCGCAGATACTGCATTTGCATCCACTTATAATTGTGCCTCGCCTCATTTGCATGTGTTGCCCTATAAAAATGCAACATTGGGCTGCAGTGGCTGTAGTCTGTTATTGCAGTCTATTATGGTGAGTTGCATGCTGTTTGGGAGTGTGGACTGTGGTGTGTGAGACATGCATGGGACTGCAGTCACAGGTAACACCTGTCATTCTCACAGGATGAAGAATGAGCGATCGTGATGTGGAGGAAGAGGAACAGAGACATGGGAGGAAGAGGAGGCCTAACTTCAGAAAGGCAGAAACAGATGCCCTGTTTGAGGCCTACCTCGACCAGGAGCCGCTGCTCAGCGGACAGCGGGGAACGCCACAGGCCCATGCTGCTGCATGGGATGAGGTGGCGCTTGCCATCAACCTGCATGGCAGCCACCAGCAGTCCATGCAGGAGTGCAAAAAGAAGATGGGCACGGGCAGGCAGAGGATTAAGGACAAGGTGGCTGCCATCAGGGCAGCATGGGCTGTGACCAGTGGGGGACAGCCTGCCATGCAGCGCCTGACCCCACGAGAAGAGTGGGTTGCTGGTAGCATGCAGCATTGTGCCATCGAGGGTGTTCCAGGTGGTGGATTCCAGACAGGTGGTAGCCCGTCACTGCATGGTAGGTCCTGGTCTGTCAATGGGGGGGGGGACAGGGTAGGGCAGATACATTAATGCTACTGTGTTCCCTTATAGCTCCTGAGCATCTACATGGGTCAGCGGTGGTGGGCTTGTCCACTGAGGGTGATACCATGGACATAGAGGAGGGCCCGTCCACCTCCACAGGCATCCGAGGATCAGGATGACAGTGGGCCCGCCTGGCTGTTCAGACTGATGTTGGTAGAGCAGATGCAGAGGAGGCTCTGCCCGTGTCCCAGCATGCCAGTGTCCATGGATGCCAGCATGCTGAGACTCAGGCTGGTGCTGGGTCCGTCACTGATAATGATGGAGCTCACTTCATAGACAGTGATACGTGTGGGCCGCAGGATGGCCACACATCAGGTGACATCATGGGCATGGCCGTGGGTGGTGCCACGGTGGAGGCCTGCGTGACATCACAGTCCCAGCCTGTGCCTGTCTGCACCAGTGGGGCAGCACTGGTGTGTGTCCAGGACAGTGGGGCTGTTGCAGCCGCTGCGGTGGCACCGTTGAGCCCTGAAGAGTGACAGCCGGAGGGGCAGTGTCAGCAGTCGGCCAATGGCCATGGGGGTACAGTGTCAGGGGGCGGCATCAGTGCACTGCCTGTGGACATGCCCAGGCCTGGCCCTGGTGTGCAGCGCCCACCCTCAAGGGGTGCTGCCCATCAGGGCCGTGAACACCGTGAGGGACAGCATGCTGATCAGGCAGATGACCTCTTAGAAGAGCACAGCCGCATACTCCAAGAATCAGTTGATCAGCAGTTACGACTTGTGACGGCAGTGGATGCACTCAGTGCGGCTCTGCACCAGGCAGAGGAGCGGCACAGCAGAGACACTGCTCTGCTCCTGGCAGGGATGGGCTGGATGCGGGAGGATGTGACCGCTGCAATTGACAGGCTGACACAGACAATCACAGCTGCCGTGGCCACAGCGGGCACACAGTTATTTGCCCATGTGTTGCAGACACCATGCAGTGCAATGTCCACCCTCCGTTCCCGGCATCGTGCGACACCCTCCTTGTCGACACCGGGTTCAGCTGTGGGCATCCCAAGCATGCCTGGCGCAGGCATGTTCAGTGTGCTGCAGACCCCTGTGTGAGCACAGTCGTGTTCACGCAGCGGAACCCCTGGGGGACCATCGGTGCCACCCCATGAGGCCATTGGTCAGCCTGTCACTGCTGGTGGGTCTCGGTGGGCTGCCCATGCATCCGTGGCAGCTGTGGCACTGTGGCGCGTGACTGACCTGTCTCCCACCATGGCTACTGTCTGATGCTGCCCTGTGTGCATTGTGTTTTTCAATGTGCAATGCACAGGTGGGGTACCTGGCCCTGCACACACACACACACACGCACACACACACACACACACACATGTTCCATCTGCACACCCTCCTGGTTGCTGTCCGCTGTGGCATGTGCATGATGATGCCTGCATTGCGCTGTCCGCCACTGTGCAATGGTGCCCAGCGTCTGACACACGCACAATGACAGGCATTGGGCGTGGTGGTCTGTGGACATGTGTGTGGCTAGGGGTGGCGGTGGGGGTCGGCATGCCTCCTACCCTTTGTGCATGACTTGTGGGGGGTGTGTGTGTGTGTGTGTGTGTGTGTGTGTGTAAAACCGCGTGCCATGTTGGACCCTGCCCATCCCTAATGGCATGTGCGGTTCCATGCTCGGCCAATTCCCTTAATGACATGCACCCCTGGGGTTTGTCCATGCGTGTTTGTGGTTTGTGCCCTTGCCACTGGTGGTTGCACATGGCCCCATGACTTACCTGGGTTGGTTGAAGTGCTCCTCTGTGATGGGGTCCCGGTGCAGCTGTGCAATCTGGATCAGTCGGGGGTCCCTTCGACCAAGGGGGGGATGCCAATCACCATCTTCACTAGCGTCCTTATCATCCCCATCGCTGTCCCACTCTTTGACCTGTACGGCTATCCCACAGTCGTTGGCCATGTTGTGCAGGATGCAACAGGCCGGGAATAGCCCACAGACCTTTCAGGGGCTATACTGTAGAGCACAGCCAGACATGTCCAGGCAATGGAAACGTGCCTTCAGCATCCTGAACACCCCTCGATGACATTGCGTGTGGTGGCATGTGCCTCATTGCAGCGTTGCTGTGATGGGGTCGTGGGCCGCCGGTATGGTGTGAGCAGCCAGGGACGGAGTGGGTATCCACTGTCACCTGTGTGTAGAGGGTGGACATTAGTTTGGTGATCAGCGTCGCTCTGCCATGGGTCATCTAGGCCAATACCCATGTCACCTCTGATTATGCCCCTCCCAAGATCCATGTCTTTCTGCGTGATTTGCATACTCACCCACTAGGTGGCCAGTGGGGATGTCCCCACTCTTGAACCTGTGGCACAGTGTGGACTGATGCCAGATGAAGGCATCATGTGCTCCCCCAGGGAGTGGCACAAACATTGATTATGCGCCCCCTGGCATCGCACACCACCTGGCAGTTGATGCTTGCATACCCCTTCCGATTCATGTATGCAGTCCCTTCGGGGCCAGGTGGTGTGTGCGGATGGCCACATGGGTGTAGTCTATTGCCCCGAGCATGCCAAGCATACGTGCTACCCTGTGGAACTCCTGTATGTTTGCTGTGTGCTCCGCCGGTGTGCTGGGGAAATGGACGTACTCCGCAGCATGTGGCAGCAGTGCGCTGAGGAAGTGGGTGAGGCGGCATGACGCGGCCGACTGGGTTATGCCTGTCGTGTCTCCTGTTGGTCTCTGGAAGGTACCCGTGGTGAACAGGCACATGACAGCTGTCACTTTGGTCTCCACTGACAGAGCATGGCTCTGTCGTGTGGGTGCCTGCATCACATCACTGCACAGCTCACAGAGCCACCTCAGGATCGCCCGGTTCAGGCGGTACCAGTCCACGATCTCACTATCAGTGTACAGCTCGAAGCTGGTGCGGGCTCGGTACTGCCTGTTGGGGGCATACCACCGACGGGCCCTTCCACGGCCGCGCCCCCCTGCTGCCTGCCTTCTCACCCCCCTCATAACTGCCTCCATTTGGATGGTGGCACTGGCCATGTCCCTGGCTTGTGTAACCCCCCCGGCAGCTGTTTCTCTGTTCCCTTGCTGTCCTTGCTGCTACACCCCTGCACCAGGAACACCTCCCTGTAGTTGCCATACTGCCCACTATCTGTGCCCTCGGTGCTGTGTGGCACTTCCCTCTTTTGTCCTGCACTGTGGCACAGGCTTCCCACACCTTCTCTGTTCCTGGTGGTTCCAGGTGCTCTGTCCTGCTCCTGCCCTGTCCTGCTCCCAGTTTTTGTGTGCCTGTGTGGCTGCCTGCAGTTCACCAACATGTGGCTTCCCTGTAGCGTTCTTATGCCTCTCTCGTGTTCCTTTTTATTTTGGATCATTTCCGCTATCACGCAACTTCCGTTTGCTCCCCTGTTGCGCATGGCGCATGTTGCTGAATATCACACTGCACCATTTATGCGTGGTTCCTCCCCCTTCAGTTGCGCATGCATTCATTATCATTGCGCTTTTGCGCATAGTGATTTGGGGGGCGCATCTGCTTCCCTCTGAATATCGCAGAATGGTGCATTTTTGGACTTGCGCTGGCGCATACCTGTTGCGCATGGTGCAACCCTTTTGAATATCTGATGCCATGGTGTGTAAAGGGTAGTGTCTGTCTAGCTGTTCCCAGTCCCCTTAAGTACCTGCATCCCATTGACAGAACCGGGGTGGCATGACAAAAAAAAAAATACTCCAGCATTTCCATATATGAAATGAGGGGTTTTAAATTTGTCATAAAAAAAATGAAAAAAGGAAGATTAGGGAATTAATCATATTCAGACCCCCCCCCACCAAAGGGAGGTACAGGGTATTCCTCTTTATTGGGTTCACAGGACTGCCCCAAATAACCTGAAAAACATACTGTAAAGGGAAGTTTCTAAATGTTTGGAGACCGGAAAAATATAGTTAATGTACAAAAATAAAGGCAAAATATGCATTTTCACTAAAACTATTCTCTTCTTTTTGCTTATTTTCCTTTGGTTCCATTTGACCACCATCACTTTACCTTGTTCCAGTTTTGGAGTCCAATTCAAAATATCCTTATCTCTGTCTTCAAAAAGAACACCCAAGATTTTAATCGGACCATCAGTCATTGTGATTCCAGCTATGGTCTGCTGATGCCCACCTTCTCTGCCTATTTGTTTCCCTATACATTTCATCATATTTAAGGACACCCCAGAGAAAGACCCAAATCATGTGTATAAGCACATGGCATATGCAGCTGACTGTGAATCTGATACCATTAAACACAAGTCATCAGCATATGCCATAGCCTTGTAGGGTATCACCCCTTCTGGGCTCTGTAGGGAGCAAATCAGAGGGGTAGTATTCAAAGCTTGAAGCAGTGGATCAATATTAAATACATATAAAAGCGGGCTCAGAAGGCATCCCTGTCTGACCAAACGTTTCACCTGTACCAGTGGCCCCTTTCAGCCGTTAACCAGAGGGACAACAGTGGCCATACGGTATAGACAACTGAGCCATTTAACAAACTGAATGGGAATTCCACGATTCTAGTGCGAACCACAAATAACTATGCTCAACAAAATCGAAAGCTTGTTTCTGGTCAAGTGCAAAAACCAGCCCATCCCAAGTGCTGTTTACCACCCAGAGTAAAGATTTCTCTCCGCAGAATCAAATTGTCTGTAATCAAGAGATCTCTTACAGAACAAGATTGTGCTTGCGTAATAAAGAACTGTAATGCCAAAGACAGTCTGGCGTGCAATATTTTAGTGAGCAACTTGAAATCCCCATTCAAAAGGCTGATTGGCCTCCAGTTCTCCATTTAACTTGTCACTCCCTTTTTATGAATGTATATAACGGCACCCATAGACATTCCTAATGGAATATCCTGGGAATGTAAAATAGATGTAAAAACCTGTACCAATTCTGTACTAATTGGTGTACTCAGCAATTTATAAATCTCATTCGTGAGACAATCAAGGCCTGGGGCTTTCCCAGATTGTAAGGACTGTGCAGCCACCTGAACCTCCAATGGAGAGATGTCTTGAGTTGTAGTTTGTGCCACATGGTCTGGGCAGTGTGGATGTACAAACGAGTCAAAGAACCTTTGTCTGGAAGTCTCATCTGGCTTGACTGTTTGGAATAAAGTAGTTGTATGCCGAGTAATCTAACATACTAACATTCTATTTGCCAGCAGATTAGGCCTTACAGTCTATCGAGTCTGCTTGAACCTTAGATCCTTAGTTGGGTGCTGAGACCCTCCCATCCCTTGTGCTCCAGAAACCCGTATCATCCATCCCCACCCCCCTGGGACAGGCCATCATCTGATACATCCACTTTCTGTTTCTGTCCCACCCTCTCTTGAAGCCCTCCACTGTGGATCTCTGAACCAGCTCACCAGGCAGTGCATTCCAAGGGTCCACCACCATCTCAGTGAAAAACCTCCTCCTCTTTTCCCCCCTCACCCTTCCACCTTCCAACTTCAAACCATGCCCTCTGGTGATACTTCCCTGCTTTAGTCTAAAGATCCCCTCCATGTTTACCCTATTTATTCCCTTGAGGTACTTGAAGACCTCAATCATGTCCCCCCTGTCTCTCCTCTCCTCCAATGAAAACAGGCAGAGCTCCTTAAGTCTGTCCTCATCGTCAAATCCCTAGCCCTCGTATCATCTTTGTTGCCCTCCTCTGTACCCTCCAGGAGCTGTATGTCCCTCTTCAAGTGTGGTCTCCAGTACTGTACACAGTACTCAAGGTGTGGTCTAACCAGTCCATTGTACAGCGGCAGAATCATTTCCTTGCTCCCTAGAGGTGATCCCCTTACGATGCATCCCAACATCCTGTTTGCCTTGCTAGCCGCTCTCCTGCACTGCTCAGAGTTATTCATACATGCATCCACCATGACCCCTAGGTCTTTTTCCCCTATTGAAGCCTCCAGCGCCTCCCCTCCCAGGGTGTACCAATGTTTAGGGTTTCCCCGACCAAGATGCAACACCTTGCACTTGGTGATGTTGAAATTTAATTTCCATGTATGAGCCCAGCTTTCCAGGGTGTCCAGGTCCCCTTGCAGGACCAACCTCCCCTCTTCTCCCTCAACTACTGCTCCCATCTTGCAGTCATCCGTGAAGAGACTCATTTCACACCCTATACCCTCCCTGATGTCCGATATGTATGCATTAAACAGGATCGGACCCAGGACCGAGCCCTGCGGTACCCCACTACAAACCTATCTAGGGTTCAAGAGCTCCCCACAGACCACTACTCTCTGAATGCATCCAGTTAGCCAGTTTTCAATCCATCTGACCATCAAAGGGCCTACTCCTAACCCCATCAGTTTCTCCACCAGACCATTGTGGGGGACAGAGTCAAACGCCTTGCTGAAGTCCAAGAATAATACATCCACAGGCTTACCCCTGTCCAGTTCTGATGTTACCCATTCATAGAACTCCACAAGGTTGGTTTGACATGATCTACCTGGCACAAACCCATGTTGCCGACTATCCAGACCTCCCACCTCCTCCAAGTACACCCCCAATCATTCCTTTAGTATACTCTCCATTAATTTTCCCACCACCGAGGTCAAACTGATGGGTCTATAGTTACTTGGTACTTCCCTCGACCCCCCTTTATGGATTGGTACCACATGTGCCTCTCGCCAATCCCTAGGTACCCTCCCTGTCTCAAGTGACCTGCTGAAAAGCTCCACCAGGGGTGCAGTCAGTATGTCCGCCAATTCTCATAGTAGTCTCGGATGAATGCCTTGAGGGCTAACCACACCCTTTTGGCGGAGATAGCATCATCCGTCCCCTCCACCTTACTGGCCTTTTTATCCTTACCCAGATGTGACACGCCTGGGGTATCTCTCTCTCCCCCTCTTGCTCCATTTCTGTTGCTTCCCTGATCCCACTTACTGACATTTCTATCCCCTTCATGCCTTGCTTTGTAGATATCCCATCCCCCTCCCTAGTGAACACAGAGTAAAAGTACTCATTAAATACCTCTGCCTGGTCCCTCGCCTCTTCCACCCACCCTCCTTCTGATCTCAATCTGCTGAGATGGCCGTTAGTTTTCTCCACTCCCCAATGTACCGGAAGAACCTCTTTTCCCTCCATGTATCCCTGTGCCAGCCGCTGCTTCTGGACTTTGCTCCTCCTCATACATGGGTGACTTTTCTAGATGCAAGCTGGTACATTTCCTTATCCCTATCCCTCTTGTTGTTTTATATTTTTGTAGGCGCTTCTTCTCTGACTGCCACCTGTACCTCACTGGACCACCAGTATGGTTTATGTGACCTTGCTCCCTTTACGCTTCAACCTAGCGCAGATCCTGACTGCCTCATGAAGTCCCTGTTTTATGACCTCCCATCTCCTTTCCACACTTGTCATTGAGGTAATCCCCATCAAGTGATCCTTGAGAATATTTCCCATGCCCATAAAGTCTGCCCCCCTGAAGTCCACTGCCAGTGTCCTAGATCTTACCCCCCTTCCCTCATGCTTATTTGAAACCAGACAGTATTGTGGTCGCTCCCAGTCAGGGGGTCTTGTACAACCATGTCACTTACCAGATCCCATCTGCAGAACCACATCCAGGACATGCCCTCCCTTGTGGGCTCCATCACATGCTGTGTTAGACATCCTGGAAGCCATCCAGCAGCCTCTGCTTCTTGGCCACCTTAGAGGACATGGTTCCCAGTTTGTACCTGGCATATTAAGGTCCCCATCAACACCACTCCTTCCCTTTTGGTCCACACTGGACAATGATGTTGTCCAGCAAACCATCCTCTAGAACATCGCTCATCCCGGAGGCCTATATGCTACACCCAGCTTGACCTTATCTCCTGCTGGGGATCGTGAGTGACCCATAAGGCCTCCCGTTTCCCTCTGCCTCTTCTACCCTAGCAATTTCTATGTAATCTCTAATGAACATAGCCACTCCACCCCTCTGCCCCCTTCTATCCTTCCTAAGCATAGTGTACTCCGTACGTTTAGGTCTCAGTCATGGTTTTGTTGTCCGTTTCCGTGACCCCATACATCCACCCCCACCCCGTCGAACAGCATGGCCTGGAACTCTGGCAACTTGTTTCCCAAGCTCCTGGCATTTACTAACACCAACCCCACCCTTATCCCTGATCCTCTTTGTCCAGACCCCACCAGATTCCTTATACTTCCATCCTCCTCTGCTCCTCCTGAAACCTCCACCCCAATCTGTTTCCTCCTCCCTTGGGCTTGAAGGCTACTCCCTCATCTGGAGGAGAGGGCTTCTGGTCAGCCCCTCCCTTATCCCTTCCCCTCACAAGTTTAAACCCCACCTTTCTTGTTTGTAGTCAGCCATCCCCTGTTTAAGGACTTCCTTCCCTAATGGGGCAAGATGAAACCTGTCCTTGGCATATAGTCCCTTATCCTCCCAAACTCCATTCCAGTTCCCTAACACCCCCAACCCACTCTCTTCACCCCACTTCCTGAGCCAGTCATTAACCTCTGTGAGCTTCATTTTTTTCTCCACTGAGGCCTTTGGTACTGGCAATATCTCCGAAAAGGAAATGTTGCATCCATTATCCTGACAGACTCTGGCAAGTTCTTGGAACCTTGCTTGGATTTCCAAAATGCTATTTCCCTCTAGAGCATTAGTCCCGAAATGCACCAGGAAATCCAGTTTCCCTCCACAATCCCTAACCATTTCATACACCATGAACTTTGCTCTGTGCACTGTCAGCCCAGAGATACTCACTACCTTCACCTGGCTATGGCATCCACCCCCCTGTCCCTCCCACTGGATACCCCTAATCATCGAGTCTCCCAATAACAGAACCTTAACACCGCCATCATCCTTATGGTTACCTCCACTATGCCCTCTCAGCCCCTCTTCCCCCCCTTTATTCATGATCTCAATTTCGTGGGAGTCTTCCTGCCTTATTAGAGACCCCCTTGTCACCCTCCCCTTTCTGCCTCCCTTGCTATTTTGCCCACTTAACTCAAATCCCTCTGAATAGGTGTCCCCTTTAACTCTCTCTTATCCGAACCATTTATCCTGGCCCTGATGGTTTCCCCTTCCCCCACACCACCATCCTCCCCCCTTGTAATAGTACCCCTGCCTCCAGAGGCTCTCTCATTAGCTAAACCTTGAATAGTATTGTGTACTATCCCTTGATCATTCATCAATTCCTCAAAGGTTTTCTGAGATATTTTGAATTTTTAGCTATCATAAGGGCAGATTATCCCTGTCTTCCCTCGTGTCCCAAATTAATGCTGTTGTCGTAATCCCGCAGCCTGACATGCATGGAATTTTACCTTTGCCTCCTTTACTCTCTTAATCTTAATCTCTTTACTCTCTTAATCTGATCCATAGATACATAGATACATAGATACATAGACAGTGTCGGCAGATAAGGGCCTATGGCCCACCCAGTCTGCCCATTTGAGCTTGTAAGTTCAGTTTGTTTTCCTAGAAGTCTGTTGTACCTTACCCCTGATATTAATTATGGTATCCCCATAATTAAGACCTGTTAAAACATTTAGGGAGGTCAATTTTTGAAATTGCTGCCTGTTTACTGATATTGGTAATATTCTGTATTACGCTTAGTTTTAGTAGTAAAATGTAACAAGGAGCATAGTTCTGTTTTGGTATCCTCCCACCAAAATACTGGACAATCATAAAATATGTAAATCAATTTCAGAGTCTCTATAAATTGGGTAACTTACTGGAGAATTAAGGCCTTTAACAGTGAGGAAGAGTTAAACTCCCACAAACCTGGGCCATGTAAGAGTGGATTATCTCATGCTATGTGTTAGTGTAGAATATCAGAGAATTCCACTGCAGTCACTGTTATTGAGTTCACTATCATGTGTTTTGCCACAAAGAAAAAGTCTATTTGGGTGTCCAGTGTGCCTTTGTGGAAAATAGGGTCAGACCTATGATGTAAAGAGTAATAAGCAGCTTGTAAAGAGGCTACCTTAATCATGTTAGTTAAACAAGACATATCACAAAAGATCTTTGCGGTCCTTGCCTGTTTGCCTTTATCCGCCATGGAAAGACCACAATTAAAGTCTCTTGCAAAGATAATATTCTGAGTTGTAAACTGATATGGTTGAACTAAATTAAACAGGTCTATACGTTCAGCCTTTGTCTGGTCCTTATAAATATTGATCAACCTGTACAACAAATTATTGATACGAATATCTAAATTTAAAGCTTGACTCGGCTATAAATCTACCAACTTGATCAGTTGAAACTCTAAACTATGAAATAATACCCCCACCCGAAAACAAGTCGCAAGACCTGTGGACCAATAAGAAGGCCCCACATACCAATCCTCTACAACTTTCGAGATTTCAGACAGAGTATGGATTCTAGTGTCTTGTATAAAAATAAATAGCAGGCCCCCTAGCTATTAAATTTGAAAACACAGCATTCCTTTTCCTACCTGATTTAATACTATTCACATTTATTGTGAATAACAACAAGGAATGAGCTGCAGAAAGAGTTAAGAGGGAAGTAACTGATGTCTACCTTACCACAATCATGGGGGCTGTTTCTTTTTCCCTTTGGGGCCCTTGATTTTTTTATCTTTGGTTTTGCAACCAAAATACCAGTCCTTTCCGTTGGAGATGGAGTTGGAATCTCTACTATCTGATCCTCTGTGTCCGTCCCTTGATCAGGGATAGAGGAACTTAGGGATGATCCATTCCGATTCCTCCCCTGAAACATCTGTTTGGTCATGAAGCAGCTCACACCTGTTAGTAAGAGGTACTGGAGATAGTTTTGAAACTTTGTTGGGAGGAGGTTTCCTACCATCACAACACTGAAGGACCATCCTCTCTGTGCTATTTGGCGGTGGGGGGGGGCATTTCCACCAGATTTTCTGAGCCGGTACTGAGTGCCTGCTTATTTTCTGTGGGAGGGGTGATGGGACCCTGAGGTTCCACCTCTACATAAAAACATAGAAACATAGAATTTGATGGCAGATAAGGACTGCTTGGCCCACCCAGTCTGCCCATTTCCCTACCTGATGGATAAGCTGCAGATTCTAGTTAATCAACAGCTTACATCCTCCTACCCCCACTAGAATTGCCTTATGCCTGTTCCATGCATTCTTGAATTCTCTCACTGTTCCTGACTCCACAACCTCCTCGGGGAGGCTTCCATGCATTCACAACCCTCTCTGTGAAAAATACTTTCTAACATTACCTCTGAGCCATCCCCCTCTGTCTTCAAATTGTGACACCTTGTTCTTGCACATCTCTTCTGAAAGATACTACCCTCTTGTAGTTTGTTAATTCCCTTGAGATACTTGAAAGTTTCTATCATGTCCCTCCTCTCCCTCCTTTCCTCAAGGTTATACATATTAAGCTCCTTTAGTCTCTCCTCATATGTCTTCTCTTGCAGACCCTACACCATTTTAGTTGCCCTCCTCTGGACTGCCTTCATCCTGTTTATGTCCTTGCAGAGAAGGGGTCTCCAGAACTGCACGCAGTATGCCAGATGGGGTCTCACTAACTGTCTGTACAGAGGGATAACAACTTCCTGTTTTCTACTGTTGATGCCTCTCCCTATGTATCCCAGTATTCTCCCAGCCCACCTTACTGCCTTCTCACACTGCTTGTACACCTTTACGTCATATTATATAACTACTCCTAGGTCTCTTTTGATATTTGTTGTTGTTATTAACTCACCCCCCATTGTGTACTCTTCCTCTGGGTTTTTGTTTCCCAGATGCATTACCTTGCACTTCTTTGTATTGAATCTGAGCTGCCACATATTTGACCATCTCTCCAACCTTGCCAAGTCCCTTTTCATTCTTTCCACCCCACCTTGTGTATCATCCCTGTTGCAGATCTTTGTGCCATCTGCAAAGAGACATATCTTTCCTTCCAGGTGCTTTCCAATGTCACTTGTAAAGACATTAAAGAGGACCAGTCCCAGTACCAAACCCTGCGGTACCCCGCTAGTTACCCTCCTTTCTTCACTGTGGACTCCGTTTACTCTTACCCTTTGCACCCTGTTGTCCAGCCAGTTTTGTATCCAGGCTACCACCTTGGGACCCACTCCAAGGCTGGCAAATATAGGTGGATCAGTGATAGGAGTACTGGGCTGTTCTGGCCCCAGCAGGACATCTGTAGGGGGTGAGTCCTTTTGAATGCTTGCTGGCTGGGAACTCAAAACCTGAGCTTCTGGGGGTCAACTGTGCTGCTAACTACAGCTGACCTTTGCCTTTTGGGCCAAAGTGATTACCAATCTCTGTTCAGAGGTATTATCCTGATCTGCCGCATTGTGAGTGGCCTTGGGGCAAGCTGTATAGGAGTGACCAAGTTCATTACATAAGTTACAAATTTGTGGGCTTTGACAATACCCACTAGTATGTCCCAGTCTGCCACATAAAGTGCATTTCAGTTTATTGCACATACTACTTAAGTGGGAAGACAACCCACATCAGTAGCAGACCTTCAGCTTGACCACATAAAAGAGTACACCATGATCCTGACCAATGTAAAAACTGTTCAGGAGGTGTTGAAGACCCCCATCTGTGGTGTGAAGGACCTCCCACTGTGAAATAAAGAAGCGCAAAGCCTGGGTCTGGGTTGAGAAGCCAAGGGAACTGACTCAGCTATAGCCTGGAAATCTGCCATAAGGGATGGCTGACAAATGTTGGTGGACTGAGCCTGACCATTTACCACAGTGACTGGTTCAGGAGTTTATTGTGCACTGTTGCTAGCATCTGCTAAAGCATCTTGAAACATAGAATGGGGTTTTGTGTAAGTTATAATTTTGTAGGGCGTTCTAGGGGGGGATTTTATCCCACTGCTCAGTGCCTCCATTTCTGAATCTGATGTCATAGGAGTAGTGTTTTTGGGTTGAAAAGAATCATTATGGTGCATACCTTTTATGAGAGATCCTTCTGTAGTCGGCATTCTAATTAGGGTCATGCCCAAAATCATTTGCCCGTGGTGCTATCTTTGGTCCACCCAGCATCTCTTCGCCGACTATCAATATCTTCAAAGGTGGCCGTAAGCAAGGACACTGGAGGAATCGAGGAGTCTGGTGGCCCTGGACTTCAAAACTGACCAGCCCTAGCAGAGGCTGTATCAGCCACTCTGGATGAAGTCCCAGCCATTTTAGACAGTGACTCAAAAATAAATAGTGTGGGATCCCACTTTTTCGATTAAAAAATAAAACGGTATCTGTTGTGCCAGCTGGGCGGAGCTATCTGAGCAGTGTCTCCAGAAATTGGGGATTGAGAGGTTTCCATAGGTGCAGAACTTCCAGCTTGCTGCGTGGTCTCCTGAATGGGTCCTTGAGCAGAGTTTAATCTGTTAATGCCTCTTCAAAAAGTTGTTGGACCCAAAGCGCCGGGACTAGTAGTTGACAGTGAGCATGTCTGTACCTTGGTGTGTCATTTAAATTGCAATAAAGCATTTGAATTGCTGAAACAACCAGTGTGGACTCTTGTTTGGAGAGCAGGCATAGGATTTTTGTATCTTGTATAACAGGAGGGCAAGGAAGTACACTTTAGGAGATTGGAATGGGGTTGCTGCTGACCCTCATCTAGGGTCAACTTACATTTGAAATGAGCATCAAAGAGAGCTGATCCCTATCTACAGTCAGCTTACAGATTTATTAAGCATAAAGGAAGCAAGAGGGGTTAGGGGAATCAAGGGAATTTGGGGATTGCTGTACACATCCTTGACTGGATTACATACAGGGATACATAACTGGAGGCTAGGAGAAGCTGTGCCCAGGAGGATGTGGGGGAATAGGAGCATGTGCAGGAGTCAGGATAATGGGAGGAGAATGGTATGCTGTAATAGTTGTGGGACAGCATCTTTCTTGTGGACGATGCGGAGTGCAGGGGCTGTCCAGTGTGCAGGAGTATGGAGCAGCTAAAGGCAGAAGTAAGACTGCTCAGATGAGAGCTGGGGGAGGATGGCGTGGAGTCAGAGGAGCAGAGCAGTAGATAGAAAGGAAAATGGGGGGAGGTGCCCAGGGAAGCAAGTGTATCAGGCAGGGGAAGGGAGTAGGGACAGCCACCCAGTATCCAGGGGTATCTCTTCCTCAGAGGACCAGGAAACCCAGGGTGGAGGAATGGCAAGTGGTAGGAGGAAGGGGTGGGAATTTGAGAGTAGCAACAGAGGTGGGTGCTCTTGAAGGGGTGCCTTTAATAAATAGATTTGCTCTGCTGTGTGGTATGGAGAGGGGGCATCAGGAAGTCAGATAAGAGGTTGGGTTAGGCCTGGGTCAAGGGTAGGAGGATGGAAGGGGAGGGGGACTAGTCAAGGTAGGCAGGGAAGAAGAAGCAGGCAAAATGGAGCAGAGGATGGGAGGAAGGAGAGGAAGGGATAGAAAGAGGGGAGGAAAAAGTGGAAGCTAACATGACTAGCCAGAAAAGGAAGAGCATAGTGGGGAACAGAGAAACAGTTGGGGAATAAGTAGTGGATGTGGCAGAAAGTTAACCAGGGCCAAGGGGGAGCAGCTGCTTTTGCAGGTGAGTAAGGAAGGAAGGGAACCAGGATGCAGGGGACAGAAGGGTGGTAATCCTAGAGGACTCCATAATTAAGGGTATTAACTGGGGCAGAAAGGGGGACCCAAATACAAAAAGGAAGGTGGTTTGCATGCCAGGGATGACAGCAGGCAAGATATACCCAAGAATCAGGGCAATAGTAAGAGAGGTTGGAGGGAAACCAAACTTAATTATACACATGGGTACCAATGACCTAGCTAGGGAGCAGGTGGAATTAGTGCAAGGTAGATTCAGGGCACTAGGGAAGATCTGCAGGAGGAAACAAGATCACTGACTTTCTCAGAGATAATACCAGTACCAAGGGCCAGCACAACAGGGAAGAAAAGGATAGAAGAATTCAATGGCTGGCTGAGAAAATGGTGCAGGGAGGAAGGATTCATTTGTATTGGGGACTGCAGAAAGACCTGGTCAAATAAAATGCTTTTCACACTGGACAGGTTACACCTCAGTAGAGAGGACTTGAGGGTACTCAGGGACAAAATGGGGGGTACATAACCAATAAACTTAATTTAAACTACAGGGGGGCAGCAGGCCTGCAGGCCCAAAGACTCCAGGAGGAGGAGGAGGCCAATGGACCTTTCCCCATACTGGTAGAAGGGATCTGGAGGGTGGAGGTAGAGAGGGAGAGGAGCAATTGGCAATGGGGATGGGGGGAGCACACAGACGGGAGAAATAAGAAAAAGAAGAAGAGAGAGAGAAGGAGGCTCAGATTCTGAGTAGAAGGTGATGTCTCTGAAAGTGTGAAGTCTTGGAAATAAGACGACCTGCAGGAACTATTAGCAGAACGGAGGTTGACATAGTGGCAGTAACTAAAACTTGCACCACACCATGAAATGACTTGGACCTCTCACTCCCTGTATATAAACTATACAAGAGCAACACGGTGGTAGGGAAAGGAGGGGTGGTGGTTTATATCAGGGGAGGATATAACATGCATAAGAGAGGAGTTGGGGGAGAGTGGAAGCATTGTGGGTTCAGTTACATTCCAATAAAGGGAGAAAGGTGAGATTGAGGGTGGGTTACAGACCACTCGACTAGGAAGAGGAAGGGGACAGGGAACTGAGCTCACAAATATTGCAAGCTGCAGGGAAAAGAGAGGTGGTAATAGGGGGAGACTTCAATCTGCTCTCAAGTTAGACTGGAGTGGACCACCCAAAACATGTGCCAAGAGTCAGGTGATCCTAGAAGGGTTGCAGAGTGGGTTCCTGGCTCAAGGCATTACAGAACCCACCACAGAGGAGGGCAGTCCTTGATCTAGTGCTCAGAAATGGTGAGCATGTACAAGACATAATGGTCAAGGAGCTCATGAATGGAGATGACTATCCCACAGTGTGTCAAACAAATCTGACTGACTTCTTTGACTGGGTCACTAAGACAGTAGACAGGGACCAAGTGGTGGACATCCTTTACCTGGCCTTCAGCAAGGCCTTTCACTCTGTACCCCACAAGAGGTTGATCAAGAAGTTGGTAGATCTTGGGGTTGGGGAGAAGATGACCAGATGGGTAGAAAACTGGCTGACCAACAGAATCCAGAGGGTGGTAGTGGGGGAAGACTTATCTAGCACCAAGGATGTCACCAATGGGGTCCCGCAGGGCTCGTTATTAGGACCAGTGTTATTCAGTGTCTTCATCAGTGATATTGGGGATGGCATTAAAGACAAACTGTGCCTATTCATGGATGACACCAAGCCTTGTGGGAGGGTGGGCACAGCTGAAGGGATAGAGGACCTACAGGATGATCTGAAAAAGCTTGAGAGGTGGTCCAGGATTTGGCAGCTTGGCTTCAATGTCAAGGAATGCAACGTTGTGCACATTGGAGCCAAGAATCCCAGGATGGAGTACAACCTGGGAGAGGTCCTTGTATCTGCAACAGAAGAGAAGAAGGATCTGGGAAGGATGATCACTAGCGACCTGAAGCACTCTGCGCAGTGCAGGAAAGCAGCAGCAAGGGCAAATAAGATGTTGGGATGCATAGCCAGGGAGATCAGCAGTAGCTAACAGAGAGGGAGGTCAGTCATACATGGCTCTGTTTCTGGGGAGAGCTCCCTCTGTCTAGCCTTTTCTTCAGTGAGCCCCTTCACTCTAAGCCACCGACAGTTCAATTCAGGAGATGCATGTCTGTATTATGGGGGTTCCAGAAGGGGCTGAGGAAGACGACCTCTCTTCTCTTTTGAATACCTGGCCTTGTGAAGACTAACAGCTACCCTCAGCCCCCACCATCCTGAAATATTATCATACAATTCCCCGGGAACCACATACTCGGCTACAGAACCAAACACCTCAATCTTGGATGGTGCTAATGTTATTGAGCTTAGATCAGAAGTGGGATGACCTGCTCAAAGCCAAGCAGACAGGTCTATCAGACTGGCAAGACAGTAAAATCCATCTGTTCCCTGACCTCAGCTATGAGACAAGGTAGCGAAGGAAGGGGTTTGATGGCATCCGCACCAGGTTCAGACAACTATGGGGGCACTGAATTCTATTAACGCCAGTGAGTCTCAAGGTTGCAAAAACTGTTAGTTTTTGGACCCCAAAGATGCATCTAAACTTCTGGTCAGAATTGAGAAGGAATTCCTGCAGAGTGACTTAAGGCAGCAGGTGAGGAGAAGGAGGATGCTTAATTGTACTTTTCAGACTTTGAGACAACTTGTTCAAATTAAGGAGGTATGAGCAGACTGTTTCTACTGCACTGTGACTAACAGTAAGACCTTGGTGATATGGAGGGGTTGTAATGTAAGGCCATGGGGTGTTTATCTGGTTAATGTGTTTTACTATCTTTGTATGTAACATCCAGCCCCAAGTCCTTTGTACCGCAGGCAAAAAGGTGGTGCCACATGTTGTCAATCAGCTCCTTACAGGCTTTTCTGCCCTTGCCCTCTCCACTGAAGCTTCATTTTTGCACCATAAAGACTTCTCCATCATGGCACAGAGGCAAGGCAGGACTCCGAATTTTCATGCTTTACTGCTCGTCACTAAGTTCATGGATCCTCTCTGGAACATTCCTGGGGACAGTGAGCCTCATGCAGTATTGGGCAAACAATTCTAGCATGAACTGTGATCAGTTCTGATGTTGTTTTGCAAATTATGGGTTTCCAATGTTACATTATACCTGATGGTATAGATCTGCATAGTGTTTAAAAGCTTTCTCCATTTCCAGTATTAGCAGTGGAATATATATTTTTTCAACTGAATATTCCTACATAGTTTAGTTCGCTAAAGTATGGGTATCAGCACTAACATAAGTTTTTTTGCTACTAATTATGGTTACCCTGCTGGTTTTTACCAGAGTAGCTATCTGATACATTACTGCATTACTTTCTTTACAGTATACTGTCTAATTGTTTAACAGCAGGTTTCCTAAGTGGTTGCCTAAAGCGTGTTCTGGTCTATGGTGGGTTAGGGGAATTATACCCTGCTGTACTGATTTAGGGTGAACGGTGGTGTATGACCTATAATTATGTGGTACCCCTGCTCATGGCAGCACTTGGTAATTTTTTGGTAAATGAGGGTAATATGTTACTGGTAATGTAATGGTTTCCCTCATGATGTACCTGTGTTTGGGGCATGACAAATTACCAACAGAAAATGATGTATTCTAAGCCCAGGAATCACTCGGTATAATTAAACTAATGCAGTCAGCCTTCAGTGTTGAACTGCCCTGGAGAGATGAAATTTATGCAAATGATGGAACTCTTTTTGTCTGGTGCCAGTTTCAAACTGCTGCACTCTGAAGCACTCAGATTGATTTCTTCACCTGCCAGTTCGGACGCCTCGGAGAGCTCTCCTCAGTTTTCTTGTATACATTCATTTTTGCAATAAGTAACACTTATTTACTTTTTTTTATATTGCTGACCCTTTCAGGTTAGTTTAATTTATTGGGTGTTTTAATTTGTTTTTGGGGTTCCTCAACGGTTTCGTAGAACCATGGGGAACTGATATTCTGTGAGGTTTTTACCTCAGAAAACACTGTATTTCTTATTAACATTATGATTCCCTTTCAGATCCGTAATGTTATTTAGTTTTAATTTTATTTTTCTTAGTCGTGGTTCCTTTTCCTGTCAGGAACCGGTGACTCTCGGTTCCCATTTGGTTTAGGGAACCGATCACTTTGGGTTGACTATTTAAGTTTCATTCAGTTCTGGAACCAGCGGTTTGTTTGAATTTTGTTTGTTTTTTCTGTTGCCTGACAGCCATGTCAGAAACACTCAAACAAAAGAAAAAGACAGGACAGACTGGGTTCAAGAACTGCATTAGCTATGGCCAAATTGCAGCTAAGGCAGACAGACACAATATGTGCATTTTTTGTTTGGGACCCAATCATATTTTTGTCAGTTGTGAGATTTGCAAAATGTTTTGCCCTGAAACTTTAGAAAAAAAAAAAGGACTAAAAAGTGGGAAGAAATGGCCACGCCTTCATATGCTTCTAAGCCTTCTGATGAGACTTCCTCAGCTTCTACCTCTAAAAAGATAAAGAAAGGCCTAAAGAGTCAGTGGATCCAAAATCCACGGAAAAAGCTGACTCCTCAAAAGCTAAAAGGTCTGTGGAACCGGCTAGTGAGTTGGTTCCAGCAAAAAGAAAGCATAAAGAAAAGCACATCGCTGCACCTCTGGTCAAGAAGGATAAGAAGCTCTCAGTTAACAGTCCAGGTATTCCTTTGGCTAAGGACATAGCAAAGGCCCTGCAAATTCTGCAGGCACTACAGGCTGTGGTTCCAGTGACCACAACGGTTCCAACAATTCCTGCCCAGGTTCCAGCGGCTCAGGAACCAGTATACATTTGTCATGAAGGAGAAGAAGAAGAGGAGCAAGAGGAAGGGGAACCTATAGAAACAGAGGTATCCCAAGAGCAGGACTTTAGTTCCCCCCCCCCCGGGGGACCTGGTGACTACACCTCTCGCTATTCATTTGTCAAGCAAATGGTCAAGACCCTCAATCTATCCATCCAGGAGACAGTTGAGGATGAGGAGGAAGCAGAGTTCCTAGATTTGATGGGGCTAGCCCCCACTAGAAGACTCCTGATTTCCATTCATAAATCATTGAGAAAGGCTGCTTTAAAGATTTTACACACCCTCACTTCATTCCCAGGGGTGGATAAGAAAATAGACAAAAAATATCAGCATGACAGGACTAATTTGGCATTCCTGTTTAACCACCATGACCATGAAGGGGTGGTTCAGTCTGCAGCATGTGACAAGGCCAAAATACCTTTGTCATCACAACCCCCTGACAAAGATTCAAGAAAAATCTACAGAATGGGTAAAAAGGGGTACTTGGCAGCCTCTCTATTAGTAATGCAAGCTAATTACATGACTTATGCAGCCCAATATCAGAAGGCACTATGGAATACAGTGTTGGCAATGACAGATGAAATGTCTGGGAAGATGGCAGTAGACCTAGCAGAGACTGCCAGGACGGCACTGGATGCCACCAAGTACCAGTTCCATATGGCTGTGGACACGAATGACACTGCAGCCCAGCTCATGGCACTCACAGTATCAATGAGGTAGTTTGTTTGGCTGAAGGCCACAAACCTGTCTCAGGATACTCTGACTAAGGCAATGGATTTCCCCAGTGAGGGTGATTCCCACTTTGAGAATAAGACTGAAGCATACATGAAGAAGGTGGAGGAGTATAAATCAACTTACAGAAGTAACTCTGCAAGGGATAAGCATCCTACCTCATACAGGTCCCAGTACAGGGGAGGCAGGGGTAGGGGATCCTATTCCAGACCCTTTTTCCAGGCCCAGGCAATGCCAGACTACCAGCAGGTCAGGAGGTACTTTAGAGGTAGAAGCAAAAGGACTGTGAGAAGGTCCACCCAGGTAATTCAGGCCCAGGCCCAGCCCAAACAGACACCCTGACAGGCTAGTACAGGTCACCTCCCCCCTACCTGTAGGAGGCAGGCTGGCACACTTCCTCCAAGCTTGGTATACCATCACCATAGACAAGTGGTTCTTGGAGGTAGTGAGCCTGGGACTGCCTCTAAGTTTCAAATCACTTCCCAAACTAAGAGGCAGAAATGTTGCCCCAGTTACTCCTGCAGGCAAAATTCTCCTGGAGGCAGAGGTGGCAAATCTATTGTCCATCAGAGCAGTAGAGACTGTCCCTCTACTACAGAGGGACAAAGGCTTCTACTTCAGGTACTTCTTCACCCAGAAGAAAAATGGGGACTGGTGACTTGTTCTGGATCTGAGACTCAACAAACATGTTGCAAAGCCAAAGTTCAAGATGGTCACTCTGGTCATGATTATCCCTACTCTGCAAAAAAGAAACTGGTTAGTATTCTTGGACCTAAAGGATGCCTATTTCCACATCCCAATATGACCCAGAAACAAAAAGTACCTGAGGTTCAGACTGCCTTCAGGCCACTACCAGTTTGCAGCCATGCCATTCGACTTGATGTCAGCCCCCAGAGCATTCACAAAGTGTCTGGTTGTGGTGGTAGCACACTTGGGAAGACAGGGAATGACTGTGTTCCCATACCTAGATGACTGGCTAGTCATAGGACAGTCCCTCCAACAAACCAGAAATTCCTTGGCTCTCACCTGGAGCACATTGCAGTCTCTGGGTTTTCTGATAAACATCCAGAAGTCCAAGATGGAGCCAGCCCAGGTACTGGACTTCATAGGAGCAGAATTTGACACTATTCAGGGAAGAGCTTTTCTTCCATAGGACAGAGTAAGCAGCATTCTGCAGCTGGCAGGATCTTTTCAACTAAACAGATCTAGGCCATCAAGGCAGTTCCTGTGGCTGCTTGACCACATGGCAGTTGCCACAGCAGTGGTGCCAGGTTCCAGGTTAGAGAGAGACATTTAGTTCCACTTGCGAGCTCACTGAACTCAAAGAAGAGATTCCCTGGCAAACTGGTGCCAGTCACAAGCAAACTGTTACAGGCCCTGCAGTGGTGGCTAGACAACGAGAACCTCAGGAAGGGAACTCCTTTCCAAAAGGAGCAGTCATCAGTGGTGCTTACCACAGATGCTTCCCTCTTGGGCTGGTGGGCACACATGTTCGACCTAACAGCCAGTAGTACGTGATCCCTACAGGAGTCAGTCCCACACATAAACTTGTTAGAGCTCAAGGCAGTTTACCTAGCTGTTCAGACATTTGCTCAGTACCTAAGAAACAAGGTGATACAGATCAGAACAGACAACACTATCACCATGTACTACATCAGCAAACAAGGGGGGACAAAGTCCACCTCACTGTGCACAGAGACCATGAAGACATGGAGCCTGGCCTATTCCCTACAGGTGTCTCTGTCTGCCATTCACCTACCAGGGAAGGACAATATTCTGGCAGACTCCCTCAGCAGGATCATCCAGAATCCTTACAAGTGGTCACTGAATACACAGGTACTCTAGTCTATATTCAGACAGTGGGGTACCCCAGAGATAGATATTTTTGCTTCCACAGACAACCATCTACTACCGCAGTTCTGTTGCAGGCCTCCAAGCAAGGGTACTGTTCCAGTGGATGTCTTAACACTGGATTGGTCGGGTAGATTCCTATATGCCATCCCTCCTTTCCTTCTGCTGCTCAGAACTCTGATAAAGCTCAGGTCACAACCAGCAACAATGATCCTGGTGGCACCAGACTAGATAAGGAAGCCATGGTACTCCCTCCTACTGACCCTATCTGCCTCACAGCCAGTCCACCTGCCCCAGAGACACAATCTGCTGACATGCTCTCAGGGCAAGATCCTATACCTCAACTGCAGGTCTCTGTGAAAGCCTAGCTCTTGAAGGCATAGAATCTGCTAGCCTAAACCTTTCTGAAGAAGTTTTGACTATGCTCAGAGGCTCTAGGAAGCCATCAACCAAGAAAACTTGTACTTCAAAGTGGAAAAGGTTTTCTATTTGGTGCTTAGGAAGGGATATTGATCCCTCCAGGGCTGGTCTCTCTGTCATGTTGGACTATCTGACCCACCTCCATGCTCTGGGACTCAGACCTTCTACTCTGAAAGTCCATCTGGTAGCAACCTCAGCTTATATCTTGGCTGGTAAAGACAGGTCCATGGCCTCTTACCCTGTCTTTAGGAAGTTTTTCAAAGGTCTCAGTCACCTTCACCCTCCTCTTAGGGAGCTGGTTCTGGCCTGGAATCTTAACATTTGTATTGTCAGGCTCAAGGAGCCCCCCCTTGAGCCAATGGCAACTGCAGACTTGAAGTATGTCACATGAAAAAAACATTTTCCTGGTGGCCATTACTTCAGCCAGGCAAATAAGTGAATTGCAGGCCCTGTGCACAGATTTGAACTGTATCTCCTTCCACAGAGTCAAAGGGGTTCTCAGGACCAACAGGAAATTCCTTCCTAAGGTGATCTCAGACTTTCATCTGAATTAGTCCATTACATTACCTGTCTTCTTCATTGATAATTCCACCTCATCTGAGCGGAAACTACATAGTCTGGATGTCAAGAGGGCACTAAGCCACTGCCTTGACAGAACCAAGGCTTATAGACCAGAACATACGCAGCTGTCCCTGACTTATGGGGAAATGGGTAAGGGTAAACCTACATACTAATGAACCATTGCATGCTGGATAGTAGCTTGCATTCAGTTCTGTTACAGTGAAATTGGTAAGCAGGCTCCTCTGGGCCTCAGGGTGCATTCTATTAGGGGAACAGCTACCTCAGTGGCAGCTGCAAGGGATATTCCCTTATTGGAAATCTGCAAAGCAGGTACATGGAAAACTGTTCACACTTTTATAAAGCATTATTGCTTGGACATACAGTACAGTCCAGAAGTGATGCCAGCTTTGGCACAGCAGTCCTACAGAACCTTTTCCTCAAGTAGGTTATGTGCTCAACTTCCAAAGGTACTGCTTGGTAGTCTGAATTAGTTTAATCATACTGTGTGATTCCTGGAGTTAGAAGAAAAAATTACTCACCATAGTAATGTTGTTTCTTCCAGGGGATCACTCAGTATGATTAAAGCATCCACCCTGCCTCCCCTACCTGAACCAAGGGAAAAGTGGGTTAGACTTTAATTCTGCATCCCTGTCACAGCCCAGTTGGTACACATTGTTGTCCCCTTTTTCAGGATTTTTGTTTTTGGGGATGTGATTAAGGGAGTTTAATCTACATAGCATAGCTAGCTAGAGGGTCTTTACTCTATTAGGCTGTGTAATAAATCTGAGCACTTCAGAGAGCAGCAGTTACTAGGGGCAGCAGTTTGAAATTGGCATGAGCCAAAGAGAGTTCCATCATTTGCATAAATTCCATCTCTCCGGGGCAGTTCAACAGTGAAGGCTGACTGCATTAGTTTAATCATTCTGAGTGATCCCCTGGAAGAAACAAGATTACTATGGTAAATAATTTTTTCTTCTCTTTTCTAACCATGAGTATCATCAGTTGTAACAATTCCTGCCTACATTTTTACCAAGCTGTATTGTTTTACAATCAACCTTAAAAATAAAGTTTACAAAAAGAAAGAGAGAGAGAGAGCCTGTAAGTAGTGCTTGAATTGAGGCTATGAGACAGTATGGTGCAAATGCCGGAGTGCTGCCGTCAGTCAGCATGTGGTTCCTGTGTGACTGTGGCTTTTGAAGTTGGAAGAAAGTAAGGGTTTGAGTTATGTGATATTTTTAAGTGATCGGGAGAGTAGGCATTCGTAATGTTGGACACTGGGAAATTTATACTGTATTTGCAAAGACCAAGTGTCTGTTTACTCGAGCTGGCAGCTAGCAGTCTCATAGGGAAATCAAGATGGAGCTGATAGCTGAAAAATATTGAGAGAGGAGTGATGGGTGCTAGTGGACATGGAGGACAAATTGTGAAAAAAAATGATTTTGTGTTATGTAAAATGGGTTTGGGGAGTGTTTATAGTGTAGAAATGTGCATTGGGAAGTGCGTGACCTTCTCATCTGCATTTAGTGGGAAACCAACGCAGTCGAAAATTTATTTCAATCAGGCAGGACAAGAAGTAATACACTTTTTGTTTTGTGATGCAGTTGACTAGCACCTTGTGTGGTAGTTATGCTAGGATTTACCATGGCTCAAAAGGTGCAGTCAGTCAAACACACTCCCCATCCTCGAAATCCACTGTATAATAGGTGTTTTCTCTTTCCTACTGATGAGAGAGAGGTAGATACCTTCTTCTTCATGAGGTACAGAATGGTTTAATATTTTTATGGTAATATCTTGTTACTAATACACATACTTAGCATGTACTTCCATGGGGTTTACCCCAGTCAGGATACATTTCCTGTATTGTTCACTTCATGAATGCTTTTCTCTTAAAAAAAGATCTTATACAAAAAAACCCCACAGATAATCCCGAGTAAAGCCTTTTATTGTATTATACTTCCAAGTTAAAACTGTGCTACTTACAGAATGCTACAGTACCTCCCCCAACACAGACACACACACACACACACACACACACACACAGTCATAAGGCTGTATAAAATCTAGGCAGCCACAAAATGGCCTGTTTACGGCTGCATAGTGATATCTATGTGCAGTTGTATAGCAGATGGGAGAAAGAGGAGTGGAAAAAGGGGCTAATGCACATGTATGGACATACAAATATATGAAAAAGACAGCAGAATAAGATTATTTGGTCTGTCTAGTCTGCTTGTATTGCAGGGTCCACAGCTCAAGCTACTGACCCTGCCCTCTCTCCTCAATCCCCCATCCTTTTCACTCATTCCTCCCCTGACCCTTACTTTCCCCATAAGTCTATCCCAGCCCCTCTTGAAGCTGCCCGTTGTCTTCAACAAGACCACCTCTTCTGGTAGCGCATTCCAACTGGCCACCACCCTCTCCATGAAGAAATGCTTCCTAGCCTCCCTCCTAAACTTACTTCTTTCCAGTTTAAGATTGTGTCCCCTAGTGTGTCATGTTTCAATTGCCACTTAGCTTAAAGAGACCCTTTTCTACTCCGTTTGTCCCCTCAAGTACTTGAAGGTCACAATCATGCCCCCTCTCTCCTCTCCTCCAAGGAGTATACATTCAGGGTCCCAACCTCTCCTCGTATGCTTTACTCTGCTGGCCCATGATCATCTTCATTGACCTCTTCTGGACTGTCTTCTGCAGGTTAATCCTCCCCATGGATAATCCTCTCTGAAGATAGTAGAGCAGGCTAGCTCCACCCCATGAGTGGAGATGAAGCACATACAGTGGAGAAATTAGTCTGCTTTGTCCCTCTGTCTCCCCCTCTCTCCTCCTCACCCAGATCTACTTCTATCTGACCCCCCACATTACAAAAAAAGTCCCTTTCCCCAATCACAACATTGCTTTACTGACCCAGTTAATCTCCAGGCAGAAACTATTTTCCTTCACCCCCCAGCCTGGCCAGTTGTCTGCTCTTTTACTGTTCTTCTCAGTACAGCAGCATATCTCCTGACTCATACTTCTAGATTACGGCACGGTTGATGTGAAAACAAATTCCACAGAGTTTCTGAACTGAGAGAGCTGCTTTCGCAATCCTGCGGCATTAGTGCTATCAGAAAAGTGCAAATTAAAATAACTGATTCCCTACATCAATCCCATGCAGGGACTCATGGTCCACCAATCTAGAAACAGAACAGTTGTGCTCACTACACCTGTAGTGCCTGACTAGATATCAAACTATACAACAGCCGCTACCATGTTGGATACATCTAGCATGAGGGCAATGAATAGAGGGAAGCATTTTAATAAAAATATAGCTTTTCCAAAATTGCAGGGCTGCCTGTGTTACTGTTTTTATGGCTGCAGTAGGCAGAGCCTGCAGTCGTTTTGCATGTACAAAAGGAATGATGTCATGTTTTCTGTCCGTAGAACTGACTGAAGGTGTAAATAGTCTCCTCAGCCTTACCCTCCTCCAAGAAATGTTTTCCACCCTCAAATAAATATTCTTTCATATTAGTCAATGGTTGCAGGGTACTATTTTCTTTCTTAAATGGGCAGTACAAGAACTGGAACCTGAGTAGTGGGAGGCAGCATTGTTTTTTGGGGGGGAGTAACATCCTTCCCCACCTTCACCCAAGAAGCTCCTAAAGATCCACCCCCACCTTTTTTTTGATTCATGTGGGAGGGGCATGAGGTTGATCTATCATGTTGAAACAAGACACACTAGTTTGGGATCTGGACCAAGGAACAGAACAAGTCTGTGGAGTCCCTGCATTTTATTAAGGACTAGAAGAACAGAAGATACTTAATGCCTTCAAATTGACTTAAAAACCCTTGGAACAAATAATTATCAGAGCCACCTAGTGTCTCAAAAGGAAAGAGTAATTAGGAAGTGTCTGAAACTACAGCTCCCAAGGAAAACAATAGACACAGTGTTCTGGTTGAAAGAGCCACAGGTTTTTCCTAAGCATTTATACACTAAAAACATAAAGTTCAGCTTTTGGGATTAACAATATTTGTTTACCATATTATATATATATCTCATTTGTCTTTTTAGTAGTTTCAAAACTTTGAAAGCATTGGTGGTAGTAATGCATTTAGAAATACAGTTTTTAATTGTCTTTACAGTTAATCATGCAGTTTCATGTGAGGGCTCATTTTTTGGGGGAAGGGGTTCAAATTATTTTAATCATGGGCACAGTACTTGGTAAACATAGCCTTTGATGAGGTGTATTTTTTCTTGTAAGTTTGAGAAGTGGAGTTGCCTTGCACATGTTAAAAATACCAGCTGCAATTAACAACTACTTGTAGAAACAAAAGGCTAGTTGTTGTTATTTTGCCTACTTTCTTTTCACTGATATAAACTGAGCCAGGAAAAAGTAAGACTGAAATGACTATCAGAGCTTCCATCCCCCTGGACATGCCATTTATCACTCATTTAAAATAACACAAATGTAGTTTCACACTTTTCTATGCGGGAAGCAAGAAAATGAACCAGCATGGTTAACAAATACATTCATTGACACCTGTGAATGAGTGGGGAGGGGTAGTTTTTTCTAATATTCCTGGTGGTTTTATACTTCCTGGGAACCTGCTATTCAGGTTTTTGTTTATTGCATCTTGTCCCAGGCAATCTTCCCAGAGTGCAGTTTGCTCTGTTGTGTAATATCTCCAGTGGAGGCCAGTGTCTTGTTACATTGTTTTTTATTTCAAATTTATCACAGACATCATGGCAGCCAAAGAAGACACACTTTGAGTCTTAGGGTATGTACAGCATAATTAATAAGTTTTCATATGCATAATCTTTCCATTCATGTTATTGCTAGACATACTGCAGCTAGCTTGGCTTGAGGAAGGGTGAACATGGTCAGGACCCCTTATCAATTGAGATACATATGTAGCAAATAAGTTCAGATGCGTTAACTGCCTGCTGAATAAGGAAGGGTTGCAGGAACCCAGGGGATGATTCCCGGGCTGGGGGGGGGGCTGATGGTCATCAAAATGGAAAGGGATTTTGGGGTAGTCATATTTTATGACCTAAAGATGGCTAAACAATGTACCAAAGCTGTGAGGAGAGCCAGTGGAATGCTGTGGTGCATTAGCGAAAGGTGTTACCAGCAGAAGGAAGGAGGTGGTGATGCCACTGTGTAGATCACTGGTGAAGCCTCATTTGGAATATGGTGTCCAGTTCTGGAAGCCGCATTTCTGTCATGCAACTTTAAATCACAAATGGGTTCAATGATTCTACTTTAGATTTTTATCCCTTTCCCCTACTTCTCCCACTGGTTATGCATAATCTTTCCATTCATGTTATTGCTAGACATATTGCAGCTAGCTTGACTTGAGGAAGGGTGAACATGGTCAGGACCCCTTAACAGTTGAGACGCATATGCAGCAAATAAGTCCAGATGTGCTAACTGCCTGCTGAATAAGGAAGGGTTGCTGGAACCCAGGGAATGATTACGGGGTGGGGGGGCTGATGGTAGTCATAGTGGATGACCTAAAGGTGGCTAAACAATGTACCAAAGCAGTGAGGAGAGCCAGTGGAATGCTGTGGTGCATAGGAAGAGGTATTACCAGCAGAAGGAAGGAGGTGGTGATGTCACTGTGTTGATCACTGGTGTGGTCTCATTTGGAATATGGTGTCCAGTTCTGGAAACCGCATTTCTGTCATGCAACTTTAAATCACAAATGGGTTAAATGGTTCTATTTTAGATTTCTGTCCCTTTCCTCTACTTCTCCCACTGGTTAGCATTATGGAATGTAACCAGAACATATCTTGGCTAACACGATGAATGCACCTACACAAGCTGCTTCTCAGTCTACAGCACTGTCTTTTTAAAATGCTAACTTCTTGTTGAAAATATGGCATCATTTTTCCATCCATGTTATTGTTAGACATACTGTAGCTAGCTTGGCTTGAGGATGGGTGAACATGGTCAGGACCCCTTAGCAATTGAGATGCATATGCATATAGGAAGAGGTATTACCAGCAGAAGGAAATAAATAGAAGAATCGGTCTCCTCTATAGGCTTAGACCATGTCAACCTGCTGAGACTCTATGGTTAGCTATCTCTAGCGCCATCCTTTCCCTGGTAGACTACGACATAATCATCTATGGGGCCACCTCTGACATGGCACTGACCAGCATTAAACATGCCCTAAACAAAGCCTGCAGATTGGCCACAGGCTGTGATTGACTCACGCATACCTGTGACCTCTACCTACAGTCATCATGGCTAAACTTCCAGGGCCGACTTGTTTATCAGACCTGCTTGCTAGCCAAAAAAATCCAATTGGGCCTAGCCCCGGCTGTCTCCAGCTCCTTCAAAAGAACCTACCAGCTTGCACCACTAGACACTCTGACACTGCTACATTCCATGTCCCCTTTGTGAAGACCATTGCTGGCCAAAGGTCCTTTTGCAATAGGGCCCCACTTTGGATGAACTCAATCCTTGACTCTATCCTATCAATCCCCAGGTTAGGGCCTTTTAAACCTGAGTTACTGAACCACATTATGTCCAACTCCCACTGCGACTGCAGATGAAATTTTGCTTAAAAAAAAAAAAAAAGAAAGTGAGTTTTTACTGCAGTGTTGGCTCCTGTATATGCACCATAATTTCACAATCACTGATGTTCCATGTGTGTGTGTTATGTACTTTCTTTCACCTCAGTAGGTACTGTCATTTTTCTGTATTAGAGCTGTAGTCTGTATTGTGTATTCCATGTTATACTGTGTTCCAATCTATTTGATGTAAGATGTGGAGCCTTTGCAAATGAGTCTCTGACTCAAAGGGTTGTAATTCCTAGACCATAAATAAATAAATATGCAGCAAATAAGTCCAGATGTGCTAACTTACCCTATAACTGTTAAGTGTCACATTTTGCATTTTCTTCTTGAAATGGTTACTTTTGCATTTATGTTTATTTTAAAATATTTAATATACTGTCCATGTGGTTATGTCATGGATGATAACTGATCTCCAGCCTTAACCCCGGCTCCAACATGCATAGAAAATAGTGCTTGTAGACAAATCTAATCAAAAGTTGCACAGTCGCTTTGCAAAATCTCTTTCAGCTAATGAACTGATAGTGTTACTGGTCATGTGGTGGGGTCACAAAAAGCACATGCTGAAAACTTGGAGTGAAAATACCAAGAAACGCCTAGGGCATTAGGGTTTTGACCATAACGCCCTGCCCTGTAGGGACTGGCAGGCATCAGGGGTGCAACTTGGGATTGTCAACAGTAATGCTCATCCTATTCCCCCCCCCATCCCCACCCTGTAGCCAGTGACAGGTATTGAGGTATGCCTTTGACTCTTCAGCCCCAAAGTTCACTCCATTCTCTTATACTGTACCCATTTCAGTGTATTTCCTTATGGAATGGGGTGAGTGCAAAGTTTGAAATCCCCAAGGCACACCTCAACTCTTGTCTGTGTCTGCAGGGTAGGGTGAGGTGAAATGGTGTGAGCGTTATGGGCAATGACCCAAAGGCACACTCCCAATGCCTATCCATGTCTGCGGGGTGGTGTTGGCATCACTTCAATACTTCACTGTCATTCCTATTCTGCCTGTCTGTTTGTGTGTGTCTCTCTCTCTATCTATATATCTATGTAATTATCTATCTTTCTATTAATTGCATGTATCGCTGTTTTTACCTATTTCTAAAACAAACCTGCATATCACATTTGCCTGCACTCTGAGCACATACTTATGAAACTGTGCATATTTGTACTCCACTTCTGCGTAGCCCTCATACTTTCCTAATATTCCCATTATCACAAGCATAACGACCTTGCCCTTATCAAAAGTGGCCACCTCTGAAAGTTAATATCACATTTTCTCTAACAGTCCATCATCATTACACCTGACTTCCTGACATCAACACATTGCTTAAATATAACTTACATCACCTCATGGACAAAAACCCTGTTTCTCTTAAAAAAAATTAAAAATTAAAAAAATGCGTAAATAATCCCAAGGCTGAACATATGACAGCCATTACTTTTCATATACAGCCACCTTCTGTACCATCATGTGGATTTGCATATGTTTCCCTTGATGCTTTGCATTATTGGGATATGTTTTCTTTAAAATTTGGCTGTCTGGCCAATATCATCCAGGATAACACATACATCAGTTGCATTTGCTCTGGGGTTCTTTTGTAAGCTTCCTATTCCTTCCATTAAAATGTACAGTACACCTCAATATATTTTCTTAATAATGTGTATGCCTTCCTTAGAACAGAAACTAAAACAAATCTTACTACTTACAAATCATTGTGTTGTTTCTTCATACCTCCTTAACAATTCCACACAACTTCACTAACTTCATTATGCAGCCATGGTGGATCTGACCAGAATTTGTTTTCATCGTGGTATGCACTCGACTGATTCTGGGGGGAGGGACTGCTGAGTATGGAACAGCCCCTGAGAAAATTTACAAAGTAGCTTAGCCAGCCAGGAACAGCAGCCGAACTGAGGCAGTGTATGTCAGAAGCAGTGAGGAGCTTTGTGATTATGGTGACTGAGTGAGGACGGCTGGCAGATTTACTCCACCTGAACTGTAATAATAAAACCTAATAGCAGGGTTAGGAGCAGAGAATCAAACACAGCATGTGCCTGGATTACAGCTCAGTTCATAGTCACTGTTCTCCCATGTATATTATAGTGATGCATGGTAGTGAAACACAGTCATTCCTTTCTAATTGTGTTGACTCAGTATAAATTCCTGGTAAGACCCCACCTACAGCATTGTGTCCAGTTCTGGAAACCACATCTACAGAATGATATAGACAGAGTGGATGCAGTCCAGAGGAGGTCCGCTAAAATGGTGCAAGGTCTGCATAAAAAGCACTATGAGGCGAGACTAAAGGACCTCAATATGTACACCCTGGAACAGAGGAGGGAGAGTGGGGATATAACAGTGACCTTTAAATAGCTCATGGGAATAAACAAGGTACAGAAGGGTAGTATTTTTCAAAAGAAAATATGAAGCTGGGGAGGTAGATTCAGAAGAGATGTGAGGAAGTACTTCTTCACAGAAAGAGTGGTGGATTCCTGGAACAGCCTTCCAGTGGAGGTGGTGGGGGTGGGACCAGTGGTGGGGTTCAAGAATCCATGGGATAAGCACATGGGAATCATAGTGGAAAGGAAGTGGTGGAGGGAGAAAGAACTGTAGATTGGGGATGGTCTGCAGTAATAGT
Source organism: Neoceratodus forsteri (assembly GCA_016271365.2). Classification (NCBI taxonomy): domain Eukaryota; kingdom Metazoa; phylum Chordata; order Ceratodontiformes; family Ceratodontidae; genus Neoceratodus; species Neoceratodus forsteri. The sequence goes on from CM057452.1 coordinate 392,171,827, forward strand.
GTAGGTAGGGAGAAATGGGCAGACTTGATGGGCCAAGCGTTCCTTATCTGCTATCAAATTCTATGTTTCTGTGTTAAGGTTAGTATAATGTAAAATCACTGGAAATGAATAATGTACTGCTACCCTATGGAAGTAGTGCTTGTGGCTCCAGTGTGCTTTGTTTAAAACATTGTAGTGGAAGCAACAGAATTGTTCACTTCCTCATTATGTTGCAAGTGGTGCTGTTACTGTATCACTCTTCTAACAACTTGGATATCAAAAAAGGCTTATAATTAACCTGTCATTTAAGCTAGCTTTGGCTGTAGAAAACAATTAGTAGTACGCTTCTTCTATTGTGCTGCAAGCTGTCCAGGATTGTCTTCATGAAAAACCTGTCTGTGAGAAGACCCAGTGGCGTAAAAGGCTGAAGTGTTATCTGGCCCATGTTTTTTCCACGGCAATGACCTGAGTTCAGGAATGAGCTTGGGTCACCGGGGTCGGTGGGGGGAAGTCTGGAAGAACATTGAACAGCTGCCTGGCAACTCTTTTCTCCCTGACTGGGAAGTAACATCTTCCTGGCTCTCAGCTGCCACCAGGTGGAGGCCAGGTGGCAGAGCTAGTTGTCTGAGAGGCTGGCATAATGTCACATGGGTGGAAGAAGTGATGCTTCCAGACTCACGCATTCTCTGCCTCACCATAGCTCAGAGACTGCCAGAAAACAGAAATAGGGACCCTAAGGTGGGCAGGCACACCATCTGACTCTGTGGACCTGCACCACCACCCAAATGCCTCAGTGCATTCTGGATTTATGTACTGGGGAAGGATGGCCCTCCCTATCCAGTCTCACCATGGGGGTAATCTGTGGGGGACCCTGTGAGGAGGTAATTTGAGGGAGTTGGCAGCTGGTCTGGGAAGAGGTGGAGACATAGTGCCCAGGTGAACCTGAGGGGTAAAAAGCTATCTGGGGAAAAAACTGTCTGTGCACCTTGCATGCCGTTCCTTTGTACTGTGGAGCATTGATTAATTCATGGTCCCAGATTTACTATTATAATTATCCCTGTAACTATCAAAGCTGCTGGGTGGGCCAGTTCAGTGCTCAATGGGTGAGCAAGTCATACTGATCAACCCGCTTCAGTCTGTTGCCATCTTTAACTCCCCAACAACCCAGATTTGAGAAGCTTTCTTACAGAACACAGCTTACCATCCCCCTCTGCACCTGCTGAGTCTGTTTGAACCTCATTCAAAGCTGCCAAGTGGGTCACCTCTGTGCTCGTGCTGCCAAGAGGGAAGGGGAGAAAAAGAGAGAGAGAGACAGACAGACCAAGAAAGTTCAGAGCAGCCAGAGAGGAGGAGGAGCAGCAACAACAGAGACCTTGCCACCATGGCTAGTAAGGCATTTATCAAGGAGCTGGACCAGTGGACTGAGCAGCTGAATTAGTGCAAGCAACTAAATGAAAACCAAGTGAGGATGCTATGTGAGAAGGTGAGAGGAGACTGCAGCAGTTAAATGTGGATTTGTTGTCTTGGGACCGTGGGTAGAGGAACTGCTGCCTGTGCTTCAGATTACTTCACTGTGTGAGAACTGCTCCATGTCTAGTTAAGATTCTCACTTTGTTCCCTGGCTGGCCTGATCCCCTCACCCGCCCCCCCAACTTGCTGGCCTCCTTCCTGCCACAACTCTGACCTTTCATTCACAGTCCTTCCCTCTTCTTGTTTACTGTTTGACTGTAGGCAAGTCACCTAACCTTTCAGTACTCCCAGAGCACACCTGGAAATTAGACTTGGCTCAGTGTGCATTTGTCTGCCAAAAAAAAAATTCATACATGGCCATGTCAGTCGTGCGTGCATGCTTCAAGCCACCATCTTCCATGAACACCCCCAAATAAATCCTCTCTGCTTGTTTAAGACAGTATGTTCCAGTGGTTAAAATGAACTGTTAAAATGGAGATTGCAGTTTCAAATCCCACCACAGCCAGAGGCTTTCTCTATGATCTGAGCAAGTAACTTGCCAACCCTCTGCTTCAAAAGCAAGATCCCAATGAACATGAGATATTGTTATTGCAACAAACTCTGGTCAGAGCCAATACAGCTACGCTGAGCATTAACGAGCATGGCCGAAGAATGCTGTACAGCAAGATGGTGCTGGTGACGAAACTGCACATGTGCGATGCTCACGCCTGCACAGTCTGCTTTGGTGCCACCATCTTGTACAAGGCAGCTGTCACTTCCACTCTTGCAGAAGAAAAAGAAGTGCCCCCGAAATGGGTGTGTTTATGTGGCCAATGGAGGGGAAGTGTTGCATAAACACACCACTGAAAACTATGCCACAGCACTGTGGAAGCACACTGAACAGTGGTCCAGTCACGTGCTTCCACAGTACTCTACTAAGATCTTGTGTTACCATAATGACTGTGGAGCTCTGCCCCCACAGTCGTAAAAATGTGTAAAAGCAGGATTCTGTTGAAAATGAGACATTGCATCTCAGTAGATCTCTGAGAAAATACACTGAAAAAATAGGTAAACACAGGACCCAACTGGAAATGACATACTGCATCTCCACCTGGCTATTGTAGATAAATACTTGGAATAAGTGGTGTAAAAAAACACTGAGAATGATATATTGCATCTCAGCTGGCCTGCTCTGGGTAAATATATTGCACAATTACTAAAACTGGGAAGGACCACATTGAAAACAAGATACAGTATTGCATATCCTATGCTCTAACCTAGAAAAAAGACTGTGTAAAACATGTAAGAGCAGAACATAACTGAAAAGGAAATATTGCATCTCAGAATGTCTGTCCTGGGAAAAATGCACCGCAAAACTGGGCATAAATGGCTGAAAATGAGATATTGCATCTTAGCTGTGGTATCCTGGGCAAATGCATTGTCAAAATGTGTAAACCCATCACTCTCATTTCATCACAGGTCACGTATAATGGGTAAATACATGGTACTGTAGCTCAGCAGGCCTATATCTTGACCTTTAAGGTTTTCTCTCCCCACCCATTATTGTAATATAAGTCTGGAATTTTAATATTACAATACATGACAAATAAATTAAAACCTAGCCCACACTTTAATTCTGTATCTCTTATCAGGTTAATACATTAGCAGCCATTTTGGCTCTGACCAGACTTGTTTAATTACTAATGTGTTCAGGAGTATGCACGCATCAACGATGGCTGCAGCTTGAAACCAGGAGCTCTCCACCTTGTGCAATATTTTAATAGTATTAACTACAAGATTTGATGTAATTCATAAAAAAATATATTTTATTCATTAGGTAGAAAGTTCCGCTAACAAGTTACTTAATTTTAAGTTTAAAAACTACCCTTCAACCTTTTTTCCACATTAAAAATGCCCCTGTGTGAAGCCGCTAAAGTTATGGCCTCAGCAATGGAAGTTTATGGAAGGATGACAGTTGTACTAGTGCTGCGATTGTGAACCAATGTCCATATGGCAACCCAAGCCATAAGTCAGCAAATGAAGACATGATATACATTAAAGAAATGCTAGCCGCCATCAAATTGGACACTGAGGACTGTGAAAATGCTATCCACAATGTGAGAGAAGCAGTGGTCTTAACATTGGGTCGGGTGGAGGTGGCAGAAAACAGGCTGGGCACACTTGAAGACTCATTCTTTCAACTGGAAGATAGGCAGAAAGGACAAGCAACTCAAACAGCCTATTTGTTAAAAAAATTGATGACCTAGAAAATCGTGGGAGGTGGAACAACCTTAGGATTATTGGAGTACCAGAAGATATGGAGGGAGAGAGTATAACATATAGGATAAAGTATGTAGTGCAGTGTATAACAAGAATTTTACACACACCTGAGTTGTTGGATGTCACATAAACCCTGACGGTAAAGCCCAAGGGGTTTATGCAGCCATCCAACAACGAGGGTGTGTATAAAATTCAAGTTTACACACGGCACCCCATACTTTGTTTTATTTAATTAAGGGGTTGCTTTTTTTTTGTCACATTCTCTCACACAAAGAGCCATGTATTAAATGCCATAATTAACACTCGTGTATTATGGCATTTAATACACGACTATTTGTATGGGAAAAAACATGACCCATTAATTATAAACTTTCATCCTTGAGCTGTTAAATTATAAATGGGTATGGCCGATTGAGGTGGAACGGGCACACAGATCCTTGGCCTCCTGCTTGTTAGCTTGTGCTCGACCCCGTTTGATCTTTGCCAACTTACTAAGGTTCTCTGTGAAGGAAGAAATCTTTAAGCTGGCGAGGGAATGAAAAAGTTTCATTTAGAGGGCAGTACAAATTTACATTTTTCAGGACTATTCAGCAGAAATATTGGGAAAAAAGGAAAGTTTTTGTGGGGGTCAGGAAGGAGTTACAATGACTGGGAATATCCTGTTTTGTCAAATACCCTGCTATCTTGGTCATAGTGGGATCTAGTGGACATTTTAACTGTGAAATCCCAGATTCAGCCTATGGTTATATATTGAAAACTGTCTCTAGTGTACAACAAACAAACTGCCACCAGTTCAAAATCCTCTCAGAATTCTGTGACACTTACAAAGGCATGAGCTAACTCATCATCAGTACCAGCTGACCTCTCTCGAGCATTTTTTGAGTCTACTGAGCCATACCCTTCACATTCAGCTCCTGAGCCTGAAAAATGAATGGGCATACAATGTGCGCCTATGCTTTAATCTCAAACAACCAGTACTGACTGAGGACATTCCCAAACTGGCATACTAAGCCACAAAGGAAAGCCGGCTATACACCTAGAGCAAGATCAAATTCCAATGCCAAAAAAACAGGAAAAAGCTACACCTCAAAGGTCTCGCAGCAGATGTCAAGAGGGCAGACGCAAAGAATCTGATTACTCCCTTGCCTCCTCACCCAAACTCCCTATTCCTGGAGTCTACCTTTCTCTGAGGAAAGTGGAGTCCTTGACATATAGAAAACACTGCAGCTGTTCAGTCTTCCCTTTGCATACATAACTCTGTCAGTCATTCATTGTATATTACATATACTGTTGACTCTTGGCTGCACTACTGCATCTGGGGCTCCCTAAAATAAACAAGTCAGTTGATGAGGAACGCCTTACTACGATTGCTGAGGAGGCTGTTACATCTGTCATCTTTGTGCTGAAATGGAGACTTGACTCCATCCTATTCTACTGGTGCATTCGATTATGAGATGCTTGAGTCGGGGGCACAGTGCTGTCTCTTATACTGAAAAGTAGAATTCTTACTGGTGGCTCCAAGTTCTGTGTACTTGCTTCGACTTCTCAATGCAAGCTGACTGCTGGTTTACTAAAATAATGTTGCCCTGCTAACGTTTGGAACCCCTCTTTACAAACAGATCACCTGAGCCTTTTTAAATGCACCAGTTGATTTCTGGAAATTCCATCTATTGTCAGTGGAGGGACCCTTGATGCTACTTTCCAGACTGTGTCTCTCTCATGTCTGCTTCCTCAGCAGACTACTCCAACAGTTTTTCAATACATCAGGGCTGTTCTCCATTTCAATATGTCTTTAATGACTGCTGCAACTTCAGCTTCATCTATTCATAACAGTGCACTAATCAGACATTTATGTTCCCTTCCATGGAATATTTGCAGCTGTTCTATATTGTTTACAACAGAAATGCTAGCATAGTTGCCTGCATTTTACTTAAGTGTGAAATCTTATAATCAGAAATTTCTCAATGGTGCGTAATCATTTCCCAGCTTTTCTACTTCCTAACATTGCAGTTATATGTGGGTACTGTGGTAGGCTGAGTAGCCTGACTTATAAATAGTAGTGTTACTACTCAAAATTCCTGGACAGACATGTATAATAATTTTAAGATGTATGACGTGCACTGCATGCCCCCATTAGTAACACAACTGTTTTATTACAAAGTGGTCCTCTACAGGGTCTCACTGATTATTGGGCAAATGAATGACAATCCTAGGCATTTCAGTCCGGATGCCCAATGTAACAGGGATAGGTATGCACCTTTTCACATGTTTTAGGCCGTAGTGTATACTACAGATCAGTAGGCCATATATTGTCACAACTGATTGATAATAGATGACAAACCCTCAAGCTTTCGCTTAGAGCCTTGTAATTCCCTTCTTCTCCTAAATGACCTACATAATAAAACCAAAGGAAATTCTACAGCCTATTCATATGACATGCATTCAACAACACTTCAGGCTTGAAACACATGCATGCTTGGTCTGTTGTATAACTTAATCCTAGGGATGGGGTTCACATAGGTGTGCTTGCACAGGATACCCGAGCAGGAAGCTAGAGCTGATCTGGCTGGCCTGCACGGACCATGCATATGCTTATGAGATACTTGCTGACTTAGACATACAGGCCTTGATTTGTAGTTCTTATCAAAATGCAGTACAGTTCTGGCCTTCTGTGGTATTGCATGGGTCGGTTACTCAAGGAGAAAGGGTGCAAGGCTACTTGATATTCATTTGATGAATTTTAAGGTGATGCCTTCTGATATGTTAGATCGCTGTCTCATTTCATGTTGAATGGTGCTAAACCTAATTACTTTAAAACATGCTATTAAAATAAAGATTAGGAAACTTGCATTCAAACTGCCTATATGATTTTGGTGGAGACCATGTAGATCCATCGTTTGCATATAAATAATGCACAGTTCTGTTGGCACATATGAGGTTTCCTCCAGTGCATCTCAACTAAACAACCTCTGGTTGTTTCTCCTATAACTGCATCACATTGTTATAGTTCTATAAATGCTGCCAGCTAATTGTTTTTCGATTTTCAATATCAAATTTGTACATAACTGACTTAGTCATTTTACTGTTATAACTGTTTATATTGTATAGTGAGGCCTAACTAAAATTCTTGGATATCTTTAGACCTCTTTAAAGCATTACTTTACATATTATTAATTCAATAATGAGTAATACTCATTCCCTCAGGTTTTCATCTTGGAACATAAAGGGCTTTAATTTACCCATTAAATGAAAAAAAAAGTACTATCCTACCTAAAAAGGAAAAGATCTGATTTAGCATTTTTCCAAGAAACAAACTTGACTGCAGAGGAAGCAGAAAAGTTGTGCAGGGACTGGGTGGGAGTGGTTGAACAGAATTGCTACAATTTTAAACAGAGTGGAATTGCTATCTTGATTAAGAAAAGCATTAATTTGTAAAGCATTCCCACACAGCGGACAATGAAGGCCGCTTTCAATTATTACTAGGATCTCTAAATGGAACTAAGGTGGCACTCTGTAATATCTATGCACCAAATTCCAAACAAGTAGATTTCTTTTTTTTTTTCTTTCAATTTACTATTTTTCTGGGCTGGGCTCCGTATTACTTTCTGCCCTTGTCACGGTGCCCCAGGGACCTCCACCACCGCCTATGGCTGCCGAGATCCCCAGTCACCCCCAGCTTACTCCCCGGAGGGCGGGGCCGTAGCCACCTTCACCTGCACTTACGGGCCTTATATCTAGTCGGGGATCCACAGCTGCAGTGGTGTTCCGAGGTCCTACGGGGAGGGTGTCATATGCACATTGCTCTCGCCTCGAGTTTTTCTCCTTTTTACGGAGGCGGGGACCTGCAATGACGCATAGCGTCTGCCCCCGCCTACCAGACCTGGCTCTGTCGGTTGCCTGGGGTCCCCTAGCCTTCGCTAGGAGTCCTCAGTGTGCCGAATGCTTCCCACGCCCTCCCCCCAGAGAAGGAGAGCTGTCCTTAGGACGCTCTATCCTTCTCCCCGGCGACCCTCCGATGACCCAGGTCTGTTCCTCAACCCGGTCAGCTGGCGCGGCCGCAAGCAGAAATCTCACCGCTGCGCCAACGGGCCGACTAACAAGTAGATTTCTTTAATGACATTGCTATGAGACTAAATGCTGCAGTTGGTTATGAAATTATCTTAGCAGGTGATATGAATGAAGTACTCGATCCTTTGCTTGACAAAAACATTAACAAATGCAGTCTCCAGATCACTAAAGTTCGAATTGCACTTCATAGACTTTTAGAAGAAGCTGGTCTAATAGAATTGTGGCGTATTATGCACCCTCAGTGTAGAGACTATACGTTTTATTCTGCCAGATATAAAATGCATAGCAGAACTATTTTTTCCACTCCAAAATTCTTCTGAACACATTGACAGAGTCAAGTATTGATAGTATACATCTATCAGACCATGCTCTTATTGAGATGTCACTTGTATTACAGGCAGAAAACAGTAGATCCTTTAGATGGAAGTTTAATACAATGTTGATTAATCACAAGGACTTTCCAAAGTGGCTCCACAAAGAAACAACTGGATTTTTTTACACATAATGATAATGGGCAAATGTCATATGCTTGCTTATGGGATGCCTTCAAGGCATATTTTAGAGGCAGAATAATAGGCTTTTCAACCCGCAGGAAAAAAGAAAGGACAAAAAGGTTATCTGTACTAGAATCAAGCCTTATATAGCTTGAAATTCATTAAAAAAAAGAGCCTATCAACAAACAGGACCTACTTTATAAATTAACCCTGACTAAATCTGAGATCAACCGACTACATTAGATAAAGCTGAATATGCTCTAGTCAGAACAAAGCGAAGGTACTGGGAGGCAGGTGAAAAAGCCACCAAACTACTTGCCTTTAGGCTTAAAAAACTGCAGCAACAAAATTTGATACAAGGCCTTAGGAAAGGTTCATGTGAAATGGTCTGTACTAACAAGAAATTAATGAAGTCCTTGTTGCTTATTTCAAAGAATTGTATTTGACCCCTCAAAACAGTGCAACTCTCCAAATGAGTGACTTTCTAGCTAAACTGCAGCTACCTACTGTCTTGCCAGAAGATAATCAAAAACTTGCACGTCCAATTTCTTTACAAGAAATTATTGATGCAATTAAGGATTTGCCAAATAATAAAACTCCAGGACCTGATGGATTCTCAGGTGAATTATTGAATCTTTTAAACCCTGATATTTTTGGATATCTTCATAAGGCACTAGTTGAAGCACATTCTCTTAAACAATTGCCTCAAACAATGAACAGGGCTTTGGTTATGCTGCTACCTAATAAAGGGAAAGATGCTTTCGATTGCTCAAGATATAGATCAATCTCATTAATGAACACAGACTATGTAAGCAATAGCCCATGACAAGGTACAGGGTTATAAGCATTTAATCCATGCCTGGGGTGCGTTGTGAGGCACAGGACCACTGGCTGTGTGTCCTCACAACACTTCAGGTGTGGATTAAATGTCTATAACCCCATACCCAGGAGTGGGTTATTGCACTTGTAGCATGGGCTATGTGCAGGAGGATAACCCCCCCAAAAAAGGTGTTTCTCCCCTGTTTTAAACCACAACTAGTAGTGTATCCTGCTGCCCTGCAAAATAGTCCCTAGGAAAAAATGCACACAGGTATGCTGCTACGCATAAAGAAAGGTCACAGATACACTACTGACAAGATCTGTGACATTTCTGATGCCTGTCATTCTGTGCTACCCTGCCTGTGACATTTCACTGACTTTGCCACCACTCAATGCAACACCCACACACTGAGATAGAGGTCCATCATGACAAGGGCACCTGTTCTTCCTTGTGTCTGGCTGCCTGTTGCCCACTCTCAAAACCCACTTCAGCATTCTACCTGCTGCTGCCAGTTGCCATCTCACTCATGCTGTCTTTCTGTGGCTGACCGTGGTGATTTTCTTCTCACTGTCACTGTCTCTTACGTGCAGTCTGCCACTATCTCTCCTGGAGAATCATTGCTGCCAAGATAGAGAAAAAGAGAAAAAAAAATACATTCTCCTGTGCATGTCAGGGATGGAGAAAGAGAAAAATAAAACACAGGAAATTATGTTCTCCGTGTCGCGCCACTCCTACTCCGTCTCTCTCTCTCTCTCTTGTGTTGCTATCTCTTTCGTGCATGCTCACTTTCTGTCAGGCTGCCCACAGACATATTGAAGAATGCACTTCAGCCCTTGGGAGGGTGCGTTTATAATCCCCTCTTTCAGCCTCACAAATGCACCAACACGATGCTGGGCAGAAAAGCAGATAGTGCCTGACCTGTGCTGTGTTCTTTGCGTTTCCCTGGACTCCATGTGGGAGGGGGGTGGAGCTGGCATTACTGCTTCCTTACAGGACTTACACAACAGCAGGCAGATTGCCTACAGCACTGACAGGCAGCCACAAAGTTAGCAGTGGGTTTCTCTCTCATGTAACTGCATTTTTAATGGCTGTCTGTCAGTGCTGAATTTTCTCACACATAACAAGTCCTGCTCTGCCCAGGGATCTTGGTGTCTGGGCATCTCACTCCAACTGTGGAATAAATAGTGAATTTAATTTACAGTCAGGTGGCACTGTTTGGCCAATGAGCTTTCCCACTTTTGGCAACCCATGTTATAAAAGATTTTAGCAAAAATCTTAATGAAAGTTCAGATTCTGATTCATAAGTTAATGGGCAGACTACAAGTAGGATTTATTGCAGGTAGATCAGGGACAGATAATCTAAGAAGGTAATATAACACAATTTGGTTGGCTCACCAGAATAAAATACCCTCCCTGGCAATATCTTTAGATATGCATAAAGCCTTTGATTTGCTCACGTGGGCATACTTGCACAGTGCCCTACGCTCATTTGGCCTTGACAAAGAATTTATTTCCTGGGTATCTATGATCTACTCTAAATCATTAGCTGAGTTACTTATGAATGGTTTAACATCTTTGCCCTTTAGCCAACACAGAAGTACTAGTCAAGGATGCCCCCTGTCTCCACTTTGCTTCACTTTGGCAATTGAACCACTAATTAGATCCGTTCAATTTGACTTATCAGTAAAGGGAGTCCTAGCAGGCAATATAAAAAACAAATGATTTGTTTTGCTGATGACTTGCTTCTAACCCTAGGGAATCTATCAATAGCCTTTGGCTGAAGATGGAGTGTTTTGGAGAATTCTCTGGCCTAGTACTACATTGGGAGAAGACTCAGGTGACACCCCTCTACTATCCCCCTCCTTTACTAAAATATTTACAGCAATCCATAGGCATTGGCTAGTTTCAGAATACTGTTTTGTATCTAGGCCTCAAAATTTCCAATAATCTAGATACGCTGTTAGAGAAAAACCTTTGCCCTAGTCTAAGTGCTTTGCAGCAGTACTTAAATAAATGGGATAAAATAAAACCGTCCTATATGGGGAAAAAACCATGCCATGTAAATGATTTCTGCCCCTAAAATATTTTACATACTCCAAATTATTTCAATGGTTATGCCTAGAGCATTGGAAAAGAAAACAGACATTTTGGTCAGAAGGTTCCTTTGAGAAAGCACACCGGCAAGACTCTCCCTCAGCAAGTTAAGACAAAAGCCAGTAAAGGCTGGCTTTGCTATGCCATGGTGGGGGAAGTACAGTGAAGCCTTTCTAATCAAGCAGTCTATGTTACACATAATAATTATAAGCAGTTTGACATCCCCCTATGGTTATTGATAGAAAAACATTTGCTAAGGCCTTATTCATTCTTTGACTTCTTAGCCCTTCCAATCCCAAAACACCTTAAAGATAACCCATGTATTGCAAACTCTATTGACATTTTGAAGGACATAGTGCACAACCTAAAAATAAGTAATTCTTTGGGGTCAAAACAGCCACTTAGGAACAACTTGGGCATTTGCTACAACATGATCCTCCAATCAGACCCAGGTTGATTCAAGTTAGGGATTCGTCATTTAGTAGATATAGAACTCCACGCTAACATCATGTTATCGTTTGAGGCCCTTAAAAATTTAAACTGCAGAAATTTCAATTCTGTAATTACTTACAACCATGTAATACACTGATTAATGGTCCTTTGTCACCAAACACTATGGCTAAGGTACATGTAGAATGGAGCCATTTAGTGAAGTTGGCAGGCCTTAAGAAGGGTGCTAGTCTGATCTATTTATTGATCACAGATAATGAAGTCTTATTAACTTTATCAGCCAAATCCAAATGGGAAGAAGAAATAGGCATAGGAATTACTGAGGAAGAGTGGTCTGCTGTGTGGTTTAATGCTATTGACTGAAGCAAAGAGATTCCAGGTAAACTACTACAATTTAAAATCCTACATTACTACTACCTGACACCTAAAAAATTAGAGGAGATGGGGTACTTAGAAGATGGTCTCTGCTGGAGATGTCAAGAGCATCATACAGGATTGCTACATATTCTGTGCAGTTGCCCTCCTCTGATCTGCTTTTGGCAACAAGTAATTTTACAGTGTTCTGGTTATCACATTTTGCCAACCCCCTCTTTCATTGTATTAAAAATCACCCCAGCTGAATCTTCTTTAACCAGAAACCAACTTACCTGGCTGCTTGTCGCCTTCTTGGGTGCTAAGCATCCTCTTTTAAGAAACTGGGAGTCTATAAGGGTGCCCACCTCTCTGGATTGGTATTCTTTTATGGCCTCAGTTGTGAACAATGAAAAAATTAGTTACATGCTGCTTGACTGGATAGACTCTTTTGAACAAATCTGGAAACCCCTTTTAAAAGCAGAAAAAATGTTGCAATCCAAGTAAACAGATTTCTGGTAATACCCCTAAGGTTATTTTTATTGATACAGAAATTCCTACGATGTATGTGTCGGATGTTTTCGAATTTAGGAAATGTTATAGCATTTATCTAGAAGTATGAGTTAAATTACATTTACTGTATGCTTCTTTTTGTATGTACTATCTTCCCTAAGAATTACCTATTTTCATTAGGCTGCATCTTGATACATTTAGTTCTCAACCCCCCCCCCCCTTCACTGTGTAGTGAAATACCTGAGATGGTTAAATACCTTTATCCTTATTTTGTGACCATTTTCTCATGTTTAGCTAGGATAGATTTTGATAATAGTCCTTTTTGTTGCAAGAAATGTTTTTGCCATCAATTGAGCTCACAGTTGTAATTGTATATTTTAACACAATCTGGTCTCTTACTGTATACTTATTATTACTTCATGTACAGTATTTGTTAAAAAATCTAAAAATGAATAAAACCTTTTTTTTGGAAAAAAATTACTAATATGTTAAAGAACTGAGTAACATCAGTAGAGCACATGCCAAAGTTGAAGCTGTCCATGCACAGCTTCCATTCAACTGATGTCACCAGGTTCTGACACTGATAAGTAATATAAAGAATAACATATGACAGGGTGTGCAGTTATTGGGTAATTATCACATGCCCCCCCACTCTGTGTGATGGAGGCATGAGACATTAGCCGAATGCCCTTCAACCATGGGGTGGGGGAAGTGCAGCAATTACCCAGTAACCACAGGCCCTGAAGTGTGTTACTGCATTATAAAATGGCACCCAAATAATAAAGAATGCATGACTAAATAAAGTGTTAAATAAAGAATAAATACATCTTCATCATTGGTAAATCAGTTCTCACATGAACAACTGGATTTACCCATCAAAGAGGTCAAACTGGCTGGCAGGTAAGTCACTTGTGTTGTTGATTGAATCTTTCTCTCCTCCAACTGTCACAGTTACTGAGAATTCTGATGCAATTAGGTCAGCCTCGAAAACAAACTCCAAGATTTTCAAGGCACTTTCCAGACCCGTGTGGTTTTTGGTAACTTACTGCACAGGTCTGGACAGCTATTGATGAAACTGGATTTTTCTTGCCCACTTAATAATAACAAAAATAAATAGTAGGTGGCAAAAAGTCAACATTAACAAGGGATCCTAAATTTAAAACAAAAAAGTATTATTGCAAAACAAACAGTGCACTGACGGTAGTAAGCGCACTTTACACATGCCCAAATTAAAAAAAATGTAAAAAGAAAGGTTTATTTTCCCTTTGAAAACCAAGTTTTACAAAACTAACAGACTCAGCCACAAAAAATATTTGTCATAAAATGTACATTCACTTCTCTTTTCTAATAACCCTAATGCTGATATGAAACTGTTATACCATGGCTCCCACTGCCACTGAATTTGCTGCAGTGCCCCAAATTGATTAATTCCCCCAAACAGCTTTATATAGAGGGACCACTGTCCATAAATATTATTCTAAATACTGTGTTTTGTGTCACAGAAAACTTTAATGCAAACACATAATCAACATGTCCAAAGAAAACTGAGAAAGATGTTTCTAATCAATTTAAATTAAATGCTTAATACCTTCTTGCATCACAGTCAGTTCAATAAGACATCACCACACAAAAGCATCTATATTAGTAAGAAATCATATTGTACTGTACTTTTTTTTGCAAATGAATAATTTTTTTTAAGAATAATCACAAAATCATCAAACATTCCAAATACAAGCACAAGTATAATTCTACACATTCCAATAAGCATTAAGAAAAAGATATGAAATAATTACATTTTTATCTGTAAGTTATTTGTAGAAAAATAATTCCTTTTTACATATAACAAACAGGCTATAAACCATTGAGCATATAAAAGGGACGTATAAACAGCTAAAGACAAAGTCCGGTAACTGAAAAATACTGATTTCAAGTGTTGCTCATGAATTGTGAATTTAATGTAAACCAACTGCATCTTTGTACATCTATCATCTTAATGTTAGATGGTTTGGGCAGTTTTTTTAGTATCCTCATTATAGATATAGTAAAATATTTTAATATTGAATGTGAATAAATAATTGAGACAGTCTTTAGAATCTGGGGGCATCTCTGGGTAGCACTACAAAACATAATAGTTACACCCACTTCTTTTTAAATTTGGCAGATTTCCTGCATTTACTGTATATCCCCCTCTCTCTTTATTACACAGGACAGCTGCTTGAAAATAGGATCCTTGTCCTTCACTTCATCGGGGGCCTGGTGCCTGTTTACATGTAATGTCATAATCCTCTGTTTATGAATCACAGATGGCTGACATGAGTATGATGCCACAGGCAGGAGATTATGACATTATGTGTAGACAAGCATCAGGAGCTGATGAAGTGTGAATGGTAAAGATCCTGTTTTCATGCCAATTTCACCAGTAACCGAGAATAAGCTGGAAAAGGAAAACACAAAATGTAGGAAATATAACTAACATAATGAACCATTTCTAACATTTTCCCAGAGACATCATGAGCTCTAAAAACAAACAACAGATATACAGCAGCATACATTAAATGTAGACTAATGTATGGATTACAATGTGTAGCAAGTTTTCTTTTGTTTTTTACACACTCTAGGTTTGTGATGTCACATACTGTAAACAATGAGGCCAAATATCGAATGGTTTATACTGATGTCACACAATGAGGGTGTGTAAAAAAAAGTGTTACACAACTTTAACCCATGTTTGTTTTTTATAATTACAGTTCTTTTTGTTTTCACCAGCATGTAATTCTGATTTAAATTAGTTATCGACTGCAGTTGTTAATGTGTGCCCAGAGTGAAAGTAGTTCTGATTTCTGTCAGTTCTTGGCTGTGATTGTTTATGTTTGTATGAAGTTAACTGATGTTTTCTACTTGCAGTTCATGCTCTGCATTATCAGTATGTTTATTTTCCAGGGCCCGCTGGCTGTAGCTGCAGCGTGCGTGTTTAGTTCCATTACACCTACTTAGGTGTAATGTGGGGTATGTAACATGATTAAGCAGCAACTAAAATCAGATTGATACAGAGGTCAACCAGTAATTATATTTTTACACACTAACACCAGAGGTCAGAACATGATGTGTAATATTTAAAATCATTTCTAAATAACCACTGCTGTAAATAAAAAAATAAGCCAGTAGAAGTTAGCACTTAATTTATCCATTAAAGTCATTTTATAACATCAGGCATATATACATTATATTTAAAAAAGTCAATTTGAGAAACTGGTGCTTCATGTAGACAAAATTATTATGGTGTTTTCTTGAAGCAGTAAACCAGTTTTATGTAGTAGCCCAGTGACTCATAATTGCCAGTATGCTTACTATTAAGAATAATATTTACATCCCCACGTTCTAGTCTAAGCCAGTATAAAATGTAAATCTGATTCCACAATCACATGCTTCAGAACTATCTATTGCACCAAGTTCAATATACTGCTGGATTTTTTATATTTAAGCAATTGATGATGTTATGCTTAAAGCAGCAGCACATGTTAATGTTAAAAGAATTTGACCTACTGTATATTTTCTATAGTATTTTAGATTGCCCCATTTCTCTGGCCTTCTAAGGTACCCCTTTTCACAATTTTGAGTCTCCATTAGGCTCTTCTTACATTTAATTATAAAAGCCATGCTCTTATTAATATGGCCATGCCTCAGTTTTAATCAGTATTTATTTATTTATTTACAAGATTAACCAGGCAGGCATACTGAGCGGGGGGACCACTCGTTTCCAGATGCGACCTGGGGAATTTACAGGGGTAACAGCAGGGCAGGTATTTACAAAGATTTAACATAGGTGCAGAGTATATACAAGCAGAGAGCATTTAGGTACACAGGTATTTACAAAATTTTAATAGTAGGTTCAGAGTATATACAAGACAGAGAAAATTTAGGTACTCAAGCAATATGCGAAATACGCGACTAGGCACATGGGAGCAAAGCAAGTCAGCAATACTTAGAACATTTTTGACCCAGTTGTGTTGCAGGTGAGTAAACGGTGCATCACTAGGTGGGGGCACATGGGGCTTACAGTTCAAGGTTGCTGGTAGCAGTTGCATGTGTCAGAGAAATGTGCGTAGAGAAGCGGGTTTAGGAGTCTTTGGCTAGAGGTGAGCCTGATGTCTGCAGGTAGATCATTCCAAAGTTTGGGCAAGTGATATTTGAAGGCTGATTGACTGTTGGATGTATGCATGAAAGGGACTTGGAGAAGCCTGGAGTCGGAGCTTCTGAGTGAGTAGGCCGGGGAAGGCTGGGCAGATAAGGTGATGCTGAGGTAGGGGGGAGGAACTGGGACCAGAATTTAGCTATGACCCTGGAGCAGTGGATCAGTCTACAGGACATGAGCAAGTGTAGGGCTAGGGAGTTATATAGGTCACAGTGATGGGTCATTGGGGGGGCAGTCCAGGATGAAGCAGCAGAAGGAATGAAAGATGGTGTCCAGACTGGCCAGGTTGGATGAGGGTGCAGCTCCATAAACCACGTCGCCATAGTCAAATATTGGGAGAATCATTTTATGCACTATTTCCCTCCAGATCGAGGTGGACATGCACCCTTTGTTGCGATATAGTGCACCCAGTTTAAGGTGCAGTTTTTTGTGTAGCAAATCAATGTGAATGGAGAAATCTAGGTGTTGGTCAAGCCAAATTCTCAGGTTTCTAAATGAGGTGCAGGATTCCAGGAGGGACCCATCCAGGGTATGGAAGACAGGGGGAGCAGCTAGGTGGGAGAGTCAAAGGTTGCTTGCTGAAGGTTAAGGAGACAGTTTTCTTTGCATTTAGGAATACTTGGTTGCACCTGAACCATTGCTGTATGACATCGAAGTCCTGTTGGAGAGCCATAGACACGACACCAGTGGAGGGGCCTGAGGCACACAGTACGGTGTCATCCACATACATTTGTATGGCTGAGTTTGTGCAGACCAGCAGGAGATCATTTAGAAATACAGAAAATAGTAGTGGGCCCAGGACTGAGCCTTGGGGGACCCCCATGGTAACTAGGAGGGGTGGGAGATATTTGGGAGCCAATTTTCACTGATTGGTATCTGCCAGTCAGGTAGGCCTGAAATCAACTAGTGGTAAGGCTGGAGAGGCCTGCATCATTAAGTTTTACTAGTAGCTTGGGGTGGGAGATGGTGTCAAAAGCCTTGGCCAGGTCTATGAAAATAGCTGAGGTGATATGCCCCATGTCCATTCCTGAGGAGATGTCATTGGTGAGTCTTAGGAGGGCATTGATAGTAGATTGAGACTTGCAGAACCCTGACTGATAAGGGGTGAAGAAGGAGGTAGACTCAAGGTATTGGGTGAGTTGGGCAAGGGCAAGGTGTTCCTGAAGTTTGGCCAGTTTTGGGAATAAGGAGATGGGGTGGTAATTTCCAGGCGCAGAGGGATCACCGCCCTTTGGAGGGAGAATAACAACCACCTGCTTCCAAGTGGCTAGGATTTTAGCCAGGGAGAAAGAGAGGTTAAGGAGGCCGGCTAGTGGGGCGGCAATGGCAGGGGCTGATAGGTGGAGTAGTTTGGCGTCCAGGCCTAAGGGACATTTGTTTTTGTTGGGGTTGAGAGCGCGTAGAACATGTAGTACTTCAGATGAGGTGACCGGATGGAAGGAGAAAGTGGTTGCAGGGGGGAGAGTACTGGGATTTCAATGATGAGCTAGGTGTGGGTGGGGTGAGTGGGTGGTTGGGTAGGAGAGACATAGCGCAGCTGGGGAAGAAGGTATTGAAGGCAGTGGCAACTTTACTAGGGTCCGAGATGATGTTGCCAAGGATGGATAGGGTTGGGGTTGGTGGTTGGACTGGTGGAGTGAGTAGGGATTTGATGGTTTTCCAAAAGTTTGTAGGGTGGCTGAGGTTGGAGCAAAGAGCTGACCTGAAGAAGTTCTTTTTGGCCTGTCATATAGATTTGCTGGAGGAGTTGCGGAGGGTACAGTATATTTGCAGGGATTCTAGGGAGCTGGAAAGCTTATGTTTTTTTCCAGGCCTGGTCCCTAGATCAGCATCTGCTAATGATGTCAGCGGTAACCCAGGGGAGATGGGAGCCTTTTACTCTTGCGTATCTTAGAGGGGTGTGGTAGTCCCATTCAGCAAGAAAGTTATTTCTGAACATATCGAATGCATAGATGATGGTAGGTGCCTTCTTTATGAAGGACCAGTCAATGTGAGCAAGGTCATTTAGGAGGGAATGTACACTTAGGGATTTGTAGGATCTCATGAGGAGTGTCCTGGGGAGGTGTTCAGCAGGTCTGTGCACTTTCCTGACCATATATACCATGTGGTGATCGCTCAGGGAGTCAAGAAGAAGACCAGCTTTAATAATCCTGTGAGGGTGGGATGTGAGGACCCAGTCCAAGAGGGAGTGGTTTAGCGTTTTTGGGTTTAATCGGGTGGGTTGGTCTATTAGTTGGGAGAGGTTTAGAGTGTTTACTTTGGCCGTAGCTTAGAGCAGTCGTTTGCTAGCCAGTTGAAATTGAAGTCACCGCGGATGTGGAGCTCACCAGCTGTGGCAGCAGACTTTAATGTGGCTAAGTGGTCTAAGACACCAGGCAAGGGGGTAGCAGGGGTGCAGTTAGTCCCCACAATGTACACTGGGGAGGAGTGAGGGAGAACAAGCTTAACCAACAAGGATTTAATTTGAGGTGCAGGCCCAGGGAGTTGGACCGGGGTGAACTGAATCCTGGTGAAGATGAACATGGCAATGCCACCTCCTTTCTTCTTGCCCAAATGGTCCTGCCTGATTATTGAGTAGCCAGGAAAGGCTACTGCTGAATCAGAATGGTGTGGTTTCAGCCATGTCTCAGATATAATGAAGATGTCTGGGCGTAGGGTTAGGGCAGTGAGTTGCAGCTCCGGTACTTTATTTAGGATGCTGCAGATGTTGAGGTGTAGTAATCAGAGGCCCTTGGGGAGAGTTAGGGGAGGGGGAACAGTGGGGGGCATTGGGTCTGGGTTGGTTTCAACATCCCCAGCCAAGATGAGAAACAGTGTGAGGTAGTGTATGGAAATATTCCATGCAGATCTGGACTTATGTTGGGAGTAGGTTTCATGTGGGGTGGGAGGGGTGGCAGAAGTAGCCAAGATGCATAGGACAGATAATGCTGGAGAAAAGGAGGGAGGGAGGATGGTGGCTCTGAGCACCCAAGTAAGAGAGGGCATATGTGGCTGTAGCTGTGGTGTGGTAGTAGTTGCGGGGGACAGGGGAGTGGGCAGGGTGTAATCGAGGTGGTGGTTTGGTTCCCACAGGAGCTGTGTTGCTGGGAGGAGAGAAGCTAGAGGAAACACCAGGGAGAAAAGTGGGAGGAGATAAAGGAGCATTTTGCCAGTTAATTACAGTAACAAGCTGGGACTAGGTGTAGCGGCCACTAGTGTTGGGATCGTATAAGATGCTAATGTGAAAGTGGGCTGATTGGTTCAAGCGAGTCTTTGAATTCTTTGAATCCAGAGAGTATTCTCAGCTGCTTTTGAATTCCCAGGCCCTGATATTGAAAAAGGAATGCAAGCATGGTGCAAATAATTCCAAGGTGCTTGTACTAGCACCGATAGCAGACTGATGCTGTCTGACTGAATATCTGCCCATGTCATCGCGGTGCTAAGTGAAACTGTGCTGCCCCAACATGGACCTGGGCTGTATGTAGCCCACAAAGAATAGTGCTACCTGGAATGGATAGAGCCAAGGCCCCTGTGGGCTATATGAAGCCACAACATGCAAATTAGTCCATTAGGTATGCCAGGCGATAAGGGTCCATTTGCATAGTGCACAGCAGCCATTTAACACCCATCCTGAGGGTGTCTGACACATTCCCTGGTGTCTGGTGACACCCCCACTCCCCCATTACCCATTACACATTCTATAATGCAGTCCCTAGAACAGGTGATTGGGGTGGGGGGGTGCCACTTGATACCAGGGATTGCATTTTAGAATGTATAACAGGTGATTGGGTTGTGGGGGGGTGACACTAGACACCAGGGCCTGAATTTTAGATTGTAAGATGGATGATTGGAGAGTGAAGGGGATCCCACTAGACACCAGTGACAGCATTGTAAGGTAAAGCAGGCTAAGACTGATTTTTTTTCTATCTAAATTGGAGAGTGCTTCTCTGGATTCAAAGAATTTTGGGGATATTGTTAACTTTTTCGCTTCTCCAAAATCCAAAACATCACTTATTTCTCTACAGTCCTCAGGTCAATTGATTACTGATCCTTTAGAGATGACTGATTTGTTAAATTAGTGCTTTACTGATGTCTCTAGTTTGATTTCTGGGTTTTCTGGTAAGGATGGTCTCCCTATTCAGGGAAATGGTATATCTGACACCTATGTTAAAAAAACAAAGGGTAGTGCTTTGCCCCAATTTTTATTTCGGTGGGTTACCTCGACTGAAGTCTTGAAACTATTATGCTCTTTGTCTGATACATTTGGCGATTGTGGGGGAGGGCTTGATGCTAGGTTTCTTAAGTTGTCTGCTCCTTACATTGCCGAACCGCTATCCAGAGTATATCATTTGTGTATTTCAACTGTTGTTTTCCCCTTGATATGGAAACAGGCTCGGGTGGTGCTTGTTCCCAAAAATACCAAGGCTGTTGGTGCAGAGGATTTTCAATCAATTTCAATCTTAAACCCATTGGGCAAGATGTTAGAAAAATTGATGGTAAGTCAGCTAAATTATTTTTTGGCTGGGGGAAAGATCCTCTGTGCTGAGCAACATGGTTTTCAACGTGGTCAGGGGAAGGGTACAGCCTTGGTCAGGTTCACGAACACTGTCCTCCCAGGTTGTAATGATGGTTTATTAATGGGTACAGTGTTTATGAACCTGTCCAGGGCTTTGGACCTGATTACTCATTCTCTTCTCTGTTAAAAATGTACAGTTTTGGGGTTGACTGACTCTGCAATTGCTTTTATTTATGATTTTTTGAAGGGGTGTTCACAATATGTTTCTATTGGTTCTACCCTGTCAACTGTATGCTTCACTACTTGTGGTGTGCCTCTGGTGCCCATTTTTGGTCCCCTGTTATTTTCTTTATTTATTAACCAAGTTCCTTTAATTTTTGATAGGTGTAGATGTTTATTATATGCTGATGATTTGATTTTGTACTATCAGGGGAATTCTATTGAAAACATAAATTTGATTCTGGAAGTTGAATTCCAGAAATTATGTGACTGGATGTCTTCCAACATGATGGTCTTGAATGTTATTAAGACCAAAGTGATGATGTTTGGTAGCTCTGCTCAACTTAGTGATCAATCTCCTTTAATAATTGATGATGTTCAGGGAAATTTACTTGAACAGGTTCTGGAGTTTAAGTACCTGAAAGTTTTATTTGATCCTTCATTAACTTTTTTTCTCCCAGGTAAAGTTGGTAAGAAGGAAGATACATTGTAAATTGGGGCAATTGCTTAAATTTAAATCCTATTTGTCACATGATTCTCTTTGAAAATTAGCTACTGGGGTTCTAATGCCACACTTAGATTATGTTTCTTCATTGTATTGTAAGTTGGGGGTAAGAGAGAGGCAGATTTTGAATGTTACTTATAATAACATCTGCTGGTTTGTGTTGGATGTCCCGATTATGACCCACCATTGCTCTTTGTACTCTTCTTTGGGCTGGTTGTCTCCCCAGCTCAAATATGAGTATGTTTTAGAAAACCCAGTTCATCAGGCTGTTTATTCTGATGGCCTATCTCCATTATCTGATCTAGTTGAGGTTCGAGATGTTCAAGTCAACATAAGAACACTTCAGGGTGTTGTGTTGGTAGCTCACTGCACTAAAAATAATTATGGTCTTTGTTCATTTGCATACCAGGCTCCTTCCTTATGGAATAACTTACCACTCTCTTTAAGATCAGTTAAGTCTTACCCCAGGATTTAAGGTTAGATTTAAACAGTATTTATTAGAATTGTCTGTTTGCACGTTATGCTTGATATTTTATGTTGGTATAGTGTCAATATTTATTATTGTATTTTTTGTATCAGGTTTTTGACTTGTTATGTTTTCTGTCCAGGTCTAAGCTGAAAAAGGGCCTCAGCCCAGTGTCCCAACCCAGTTAACAAGCAAAATGAAACAAAATGAAATGAAATGGAATTCTAGAATGTATGATAGGTGATCGGGGGTGGGGTACCACTAGACACTAAGGACTGCATTGTAGATTGCAAGATAATTGATTGGGGATGGGTGATTGCAGTACAGCTAGCTGCCTTGCCTTCAGTGGGTTGAGGGCATGGACTTAGTGCACAGTTAAGATGTGATTTTTGGTGGTAGTAAAGAGTGCCACTTTGGAGGCTGTTTTATGCACAAGGAACCCCTCATTTGCATGTTTGCACTGGTATTTTAATGTCTGGGTACTGCCGGTTTGGGGTTGCTAACCGGACCTCTTAATATGGCCCCACCACAAGTGCAAACCCGGGTAGCACCAGCCCTAACATTTGAATATCAGTCACTAATGTTTAATATCACTTTTCTCATGACTAAAATGAACTCACTGACCTTATGGACAATGATGTACAGAAGCAGCTAAGAATACTGGTGAAAACCTTGAGAATAATCATATTAAAAAGTGTGCGCCCTTTTATAATTTCAGATGTAAAAGAAAATGATAACTCAGACCCACTACTGCGAAAAGGGGTATATTGCAAGGATGGAGAAATTAGGCAGTCTAACACAGAACAAAAAAACATGTAGGTCAAAATGTTCACCATGATATACACTGCTGGTCATTGCAGAGCCATATAAAACTGCTTTGGTCTTACAGGAAACACTATAGAAATATTCAATATAAATAGTTAAAATGACAATTTAATGTTTTTTATGCAGTATTAGCCACCATTTAGCAGTTAAATCTCAAACTGTAGTGAGAAAGAAATAATGTGGCCTGCTTGGAACTAAACCCAGGACCCCGGAATACCATCTCGGTCTAAAATGCAGTATAAAAATAGTTAGAAATTCTATGAGTATTACAACTTGTGAATGTGAAATAAATCCTACATGTTAAAAGTGTTAAAACAAAGTTATCTAACAGCCATACCCTCAATAGTAAGAAACCATATGGCAATCAGTTATGCCACCAAATGGTACTGAAAGGAACATGGTTTTTATTATTTGAAATGTAAAAGAAAAGGATGAAGGCAGCCTCAAAATTGAGAAAAGGAGTATCTTATAAGACCAAAGCTACTGGGCAGTCTAAAACAGAAAAACGTATAGGTTAAAATTGTCTCCATAAAATACACTGGTGCTTTAAGTCATTAGATAACCACCGAAAACTGGTTTGGTCTTATGGAAACAATATCGAAATATTCAGTATTGAATAGATAGTAATTCTTTGAATGCTATAGCTTGTAAATGTAGAAGAAATCCTACACATTAAAACAAAGCTGCCTAAGAGTCGTGACCGTAAGACATGTTACAATCAGTTATGCTTTCAGTTGGCACTGGTAGTAGGGAAAGTCCTACAGTTTCATTTTTTATGTTGGCTAGTCTTAAGTTATTTTTTGAGTTTGTTTTAATCTTTTTTTTTTTGGGTAACACAACAGTGTACACTTTATGATAGATTCTAGTTCTAGTGGTGGTTGAAATGCTAACATCAATGACTGGGTTTACATGTAGCAGAAAACTAGTATTTTTCCTGCTAAATGTGGGATAAGGTAAACATGTTGGGCAACAGATGTGCATGTAGAAAGGAAGGGAAAGAACTGGGGTTTTATTGAATACCTTTCACTTACACTGCATCACAACGCACTTTACAATCCATGACCAGTTGGCAGCAGCCATTAGGTGTGCACCCAGGTCAAATGAGATTGTGTTCCCCCCAATGAAAAACAATTTCTCAGTTCAGAAATTGCTTTTTAATTGGTTTGTTACCTTTTGACTGGGTTGCTATTTAATGTTGCCTTTAGTACCTTGTCTGTACAACTCCTTGTGAAGCCACTCATGAATAATACCTGTCCAAATACTTTTGCGTATAAGTAGCACTATTAGGGCTCAGTTCTCAGCCACACCTTTATCCATTAGAAATGAGGCAAAAAAATGCACCCACATTGCACCAGCACATAAAAGTGCTATTCTGATTCTGCTCAGGGGGGTGGAGACACCCCCAGTGCAGGTGAAAAACAGAACAGAGGTTCCCAGATGTTATTGTGCACAATGCACAGTAGTGCCACATACATGCATGCACATGGTGCATTGCCATGCACATACATGTTGATAGCCCAACAAGAAATGCTGTCCCCCGTACACCTGGCCCATACCTTCAGCCTCCTTTGGCCTGCTGCAGAATGTCTGATGTATGTTCCATGAAGATCTCCCTGGTGGTTACATAGTTCTCCATCCTTCCCGAAGTCCATATACTGCACTGCCTGGTACTCTAGTGCATTGCCTTTCCTTGCCCCACATGGCCACATACATCCCATAATGATCTGGTCCTTTGATGATCTCCATCCCCTCTAACATAAGTGCCCACCTGGCACAGCACTCCCAACAGCCCTACCAGCAGGTTTTCCTGGAGGTACTTTGGGAACATTGCTAAAGTGCTGCTCCAGCTAAACCTGTAGTGGTTGTACTATGAATGGCACTGCATGAATGCAAACTCTGCTCCTTTCATGCTGCACTGCACTTTCATGTGCACTGGCATGGAAGGGCGCCACATCCTCCTCTGAGCATACGATAGCTATGGGGAAGTGCTTGCAAGGGATTGGCAGTAACATACCACTCAACTGTCTCTGATTACGAGGGACGCCCATCAATTTACCCCTTAAAATTGCTCTGCCCCTCATTCGTCCCTCATGGGAAAGATGCTGCTCACATAGAGCATGTACTGTACATTCAACATCAGAAAATAAACTTTGTACAACTAGACAGTGGTTTCTATAGTGTTCTGACCCTGTATCTCCATGCTAAAGGATGTGTCCCTTATTTTGAGGGTCATTGTCTTTCACTGTCCCTCATTTTGAGTGTTCGGGTCTCTCATTTCAGCAACAAAAGGTTGAGAGGTATGGGTTGTAAATTATTTCATAACTATGTATTGCCAGTTCCTTGGGACTCAGAATAGGGCCTGTTGTACTATAACTAACGTAATGCTTTACTCTTTGTTTTTTGTTGAGACTCTTATTCCTGGGATTTAGCACTGTGTAATCCTCAGAGCTGCCCTTTGTTCCCTAGTTCTTAATCTGTCCTAAGCATGTATCCTCCAAAAATCTGTAAACAAATCAGTACTGAATGGCATGCTCTTTATTACAATTGCTTTTCTCTTGTACAGGTGAAAGCTAGCGAATGTGGAAGAACAATGATTTTATTATTGAACATAATCCCAAACTCCTAGTGGATTCTTCTTTTCTCGTCAAATTCTAAAATTTTTCAGTATTAGAAAATCAGTTGCATTGTACGTGCATATACTTTCTTATGATGGTAGGGATAGCTTGTGTATTAAATGCTGCGTGTATTGTTAGTTTATTTTTCTTTGCACTTCTGCAAACACTGCTGCAGATCACCCCTTAATCAGTAAACTGGTCTCTGTAACTTTAAATCATGTTTATAAATGGTAGCAACCATGCTGGGGTGACCAATCCTTGATGAAGCACTAAGCATACTGTGAGACTTGGGTTTCAGCAGGCTTGTTGCTTGTTTTTTTGTTAAACAGCTTCTTGCACAGCATTATCAAGTAAAATCCTTTTGTTACCTTATCTTTGGTTGCCCTGTGCAGTTTATCTCTTGCAGGAGAATGTGCTGGTTTATGTTTATTTTTATTTGTATTGTCGGCTGTTGCACCAGTCACATTATGGAAGTAGCCTTTTTTCCCTTCTTAGTGTAGGAAGCTACTAGAAATCAAGGACTCTATTAAAAACAGAAACATTGCATAATTTACGCATTAACACATGAACTTAGTACCACTCCTTCTATGATGGTCTGATTGTTCAAAAGATATGCATATGCACTTTTAGTTTTTATTTGCTGGCTAATGATTCCAAATCCTACCAGCTCATCCATATAGATGTGACATTTTGTTGTTGTACTGCAGGCTGTGAAGAAGAGGGGGCACATTTAAAAACAACAAGAAATAATAACAGATATGTATCTGCAGTTTGGATTTGCTGGAGGAGAGATGGGGTTGTGGGGAAATGATAGAAACATGCAAGTACTTTAAGGGCATAAACAAGGTGCGAGGGGCAGACATCTTCCAATATAGAAAGAGTACAAGAATAAGGAGGCATGATATAAAATTGGAAAATGGCAAGTTGAGGGGAAATGTGAGGAAATTTTTCTTCCCGGATAGGGTGGTGGATACACGGAATAGCCTGTCACAGGAAGTGGTGGGAGCAAGGACAGTGGGGTGATTTACACATGCCTGTGACAGGCATAGTGGAATCTTATAGGCGGGTAGGAGAGAAGAGCCATTGACCAGATAGGGTCAGAGGCTATATACTAGTGTAAGGCTTACAGGAAGGCAGACAGGATAGGCCTAGCAGTCCTTATCTGCCGGCAATTTCTACATTTCCATGTAAGCCACATATTAAATGTGCCAAGAACATGCAAGCTTTATGTAGTGCTTCAAAAGAAAATAAACAGATACTTGGAGGGGGGGTGGACAACCTACCCACACCGTGTCATGAATGCTAGTTGTTAAAATGTAAAATGTTGACAGCTGGTGTGTAGGCTGATAAAACATTCAAAACAGTATGAGAACACAATGTACAGACTGCATACAACCAAGAGCTATAGAAAGAGAAGTTTAGACTTCACTTTAATTCTAATAAGCAGTGTTGAAACCTGTAGGGTATAATGTTCCCATGTAAAACAGAAGAAGTGAAAGACCAACTTTGGGGTTTACAGGACCTCTATCAGGAAAGTGTGTAAAAAAAAAAAATAAAGTCCAGTGGACCAAACACTGGAGTGCTCAATGTTTTGCTTCTGCATGGAAATAAAAAGTTGCAGTAGATTTGTAAATACAATTTAACGCATTCAGTGTTGCATGCCCAACAAGTGGCTTGGCCATGGACTACCAATGGCTCTTATTTTGTTTTTTTGTTTAGTTTTTTTGATTTTAATAGCCATATCACAACCTCCTATTGCCAAATCCCTTCCCAGTCATGTTATATAAAAGTAAGCCAACCCACCTCCCAGCTCCCTTTTTTTTAATACCTTGTTTGGGGCCACATCTTGGTCTTGTAGAGAAAGGGATAGCACAGTAGTGGTATGATTTGTCTGAGTGGGATGGGAGGTACGCGTTTGATAGTGGAACACTGAGTGAGATAAATTTAAAAAGAAAAGCAATTAAAAACATGTCGCAGGTATATGAATTTCTCATGCAGCCTGAGGACTCAGTGCTGTCTGACTCAAAAAGTCAGCTAAGTCAGAATTTGGGTGGTCTGCACAGTTCTGATGGAAATATAAAAAAACTATAAATTTAGACACTGTGCTACAGTAAATAGAAAATTTGGATAATTCTCTACACAGTTACATCTGACTTTGTAAGTGGATGGACAGGCTGTACTCAATGGTCTTATAATGAGAAAATGAGAACAGAAATATCTGGGCTTCAAGCAGTGACATATATTAACTATGTACACCAAACAAAAAAATCAATAGTAATTTTATAGAGCTTTTTATTTTCAAGTAATTTACCAAAGCCCTATGTTATGACCTCTATATTCCCCTTCCGCCTGTTCTACAAATCATAATCTAAAGTTATTTGCTGGACCATAGGTGGCCGCTTTAACTGCCAGCTGTGGATTCTGCCTAGAATGTAGAAAACACACACTACTTAAATTTCATACATCAAGTGGTATCAACGCAGTAAGAAAGCGGAGAAAAAAAGACCAGTTTGCTGCTCTCCTGAGTAGGGAGCTCTATAGTTTTCACTAAGGTTACTTAATTAAAAGAAAAACAGAAATTCATGTTCATGTTGCTCAACAGCAGTCCTCATGAGCATGAAATGACTTATTTCAACTGTGCTCTGAGCCTTTGTCTCCATAATATAATGGTTGTGATGATGTGCCCCACCATGTTATCACCCTTTCCCACATTATGGCCTGCATTTGGTTGGCAGAAAGTTGAGAGATAACATTTTTTAATTAGTAGTTATGCTCCAACATCCATCTTGCCTGGTCCTAGACCCCGCCACCCATCCCAGCTCCATCACCCCTCCATTTCCTAGAATTTACCTCCTCCCATCTTGCCAGTGTCTTGCCCTCCTCCACACATTGGGGACATCAGGGTGACTCAGTGCCCTCCAGGCATTCTTTCTCTGGTGGCTGGCAGACTGTCTCACTTGGCAGAAGTGGAGTCTTCTGGTGGGGGATAGGTCTGTCGTGTTGCATCTGTCTGGATCTTTCCTGCTTTTTTTCCCCTCCCATTCCCTGAGTAGACCACATGGAGATGCCATCAGACTCGTATGCGCACAGTGTATACATGCATTGTCATCAATGACATCCTCCCTCATCTAGCAGTCCCTGTTGCACCTTTCCCTGGAGTCACCAGGGGGCAGTGAATTAATCAGTTTCCTCCCCTGGGATACTCAACCCTCCTCTCTGAGCTGGCTCCCTGATGATCTGAAAATGTTCCTAAACTCGGCTTGCTGGCATCATGAGTGGCAGCACAACCACCACACTGACAGCTGAAGCTTTAGAAACATTTAAGGTGCATAACCACAGTAAAAGGGTATAAAAAATGACTTACTGCTACCCAAGATGGAATAATTTAAAATAAATAATATTATGTTAAACATTTCCAGTACAATATAAATGGATTTGCATTGCAATAGATGTATTGATATTATAATTGACTGCAGTGTTCTGTCTAAGGGGAAGTCACGTTTTAGTTCCTTTGCTGTTTAAGCTACCTGACAGAACTAACGTGCCACTTAAAGCCACACTTAAGGAGAGGCTCTGGTTACCAGTAATAAAATTCTTAGTTGGCATCATCAGATCACGATCATTCAAGAATTCAAAATAAAATTTAATTTCATGCCACTCTGTTCTTCAGAAGATCAGGCCATGCACATAAAAACATGATCCTTGTTTTGTTAAAGCTCATTTTGCACTGATGCTATTCAAGATATGAGGTCCTCATCTTCTGCTTGTGACATCAATTACATTCAGTGTTACAGCAACAGAATGTGACTTCATGAGCATAGGATGATGGCCTCAGCTCTCAAATAGCATCAGGACAAAAACCAAACTGTAAAGGGTGAGGAATAGGTTTTCATACACATATTCTTAATAATAAAGAGAAGGTTGAAATTCCATTTATTTTGGAATGTTGAGTGAATGGGGTTTGCTGATACTAACATTTTTATCTGGTGCCAAGAGCACCTCTTTAATTTTTTTCCACCAAATGAACACATATAGTTTACTAATTAGTGCAATCTAATGCATTTGAAGGCTTCCTCAATAGCCATGTTTCTTTGCAAGGACACTATGAAGTCAGTAGGTGTTAGATATGCAAACCATTGTCTAGTACAGTAAGGCATCATAAAGGAGCTCACAGTGATGTAAAGGTATACTACCCATCATGATGCCATAGCATGTTTTCATCAGTTCTTGAGTCAATTGGTGGGAGACACCCACTGTTGGATCGGTGTGAATGGTAGCAGATAGAGGAGCCCAGATGAACCAGCAGTCATACTGCATGGCCCAAGGTTTTTTCCTGTTAAGCCTTATTATCTCCCTGGCAACTGCCTGTGAGTGCTCCCACACTGATCTGTAGATGAGGCACTGCTGACGCTGCATGGTCATCCACAGTATCAAGGTACTCAACTTCCTACCAGTAGGAGGTGCTCCAAGAGCAAGAAGCTCAGCATTCCACCTACCAGGTCAGTGTTCGATGCCTCCACATCGTGCTTCTGACTCCACTAGCCCAGGGTAGGGGAGACAGGACTGAGGATCGATCCTGGATTTCCACTGTAGAGGAGCAGTACTCCATCAGCTGGCACCACTGGACCGATCATCTTCCCGCCATTAAAACTGTATATGGTAACATCACCTCCAGCTGATTTTTGATACCAAGGTTTTCCTGCACACAGTTTTGCATAGGTTTCTGGTGAGCCATTGAAATGTTATCCAGTCAGAAAGAATACATCTATACAAACACACACATGCATGCTTGACAAGTTTATACATAAATCTCCCTCACAAGGAGGTTTTGATTTACTAATCTGTTTCCCATCACTCTTCATAACCTGAAACCCTCTATGGGTCTGGCACTCAGTGTGAGTGTGCTGATAATAACCAAAATTGGTGAGATGATTTAAGGACTGAGAGATTAATCTACAACCCGGGATTGCATCTGCTCATTTGAAAATACAGGATATGTTGCTAGACATGTGAGAGGGCAATAGACAGTGTTTCCTATATGACTGTGTAAAACTCACCCTGATATTCATATCCATACTGTATTTGGATGCCACTTCAATATACAGCTGCCATGCTTTCATACTGATATATCTCCTTTCACCTGAAACGCGGTGCATAGAAGTGTCACTCAGTGAACAAACAGGTAGTGTATTCTCTATAGATTTTCCCCACTTCATGAACCAGCCAGGAATCATCTTTGAGAGGAAGGTATACTACCACATTATCTACATCTATTTTTTTTTTTTGCACAGCGTCTGTCCATAGTTTTTATAATCACAAAAAGTGAAATTCTTGTCTTACAGTGCCTTGCACCTTAGACATTAATATCAAGACTTTGATGGCAAATGAACAGGCAGCACCCCACAGAATGTGGCTGGAATGGAACCACAGCATAGTGCATCCTAGTAGCCTCTGCAAGACTTTAGTTTGACAAAATCAGGTCAACCTCACTAGTTACTTCAGGATTCATTTCAACAAAGCTTTATTTAAAAGCTTCATTGCTGCGCTCCTTTCTTCTTCTGTTCAAGCTCCTGTAGACGTTCTTCTCGGAACTGAGCATGTTGGGTTCCCACTTTGTGTGCAGTCTCGGTGGCTGTGATATCGATCTGGGCATATTTGGAGGAGCCTCCTCCTGAAATCAGAAGAACAAATAAATCACAGTCTTGAAAAGTTGGGAAAACCTACTCTTTACTGTGGGGTAGGGGGAGTACATGTGTGCCTTAAGTAGATACATATTAAAGTTTTAACTTTTAACTAACCCCAGGTCACATTTTCCTCATGTACTAACTGTTTGACTTCTGGGATTGCTCCTTTTTATTCACTTAATACTGTAGTTTCACTGGTTTATTCATACATCCCAAGCAACTCCTTTTGACTTACTGTCCAAAGCAGTAACGCCATTTGTGAGTCCCCATTACACAAAGACTTCTCCCTTTTCAAGATCTTGAGACTTTCACTTCAATGATTCTAAGATAAGCTATGTGCACTGTAAACATGTTGTCCCTGAAAAAAATTGTAACACTTACCAAGGTTATTATTTTTTAAATGCTACAGTTACCCTTACCCAACTTTAACATTTCATCAGCTATGCATAAGCCTCAGATGTTTCAAGAGCTCTGCTGTGGCTTTGGAAAAACAGCATGTGCCTGATTTCCAAACAAGAAATGTGAGTAGTTTGAGTAGTTCTGCTACCCTAAGGATATTGTGATGCAATGCTCTTATAATGTGTGGAGGCACAGTGTGGCATCTTGTAATATAAATTAGTTATTTGTTTTTATTTTTAAAGAAAAGAAAAAAAGGACCATTAACCTTGCTTGCAGTGATATGCTGTACCTATTCAAACCTTATGTGTAAGAACCTCTGAGGATACATACAGTAGGAGGATAGGTGGCAGAGCCAGGGGTCAAGGGTGTCAGGAGCTGCCCACTTTTGCAGCTGAAGAGTCAACAGTGAATTTTGACCCCACCCTCCACCACCACCACCACATTTCAATCAGTGTAGAAGCATTAAAATGTGGCTGGTGGAATTTCTGCAATGACAGCAGGGAGGTTACTTTTAAACCTTTGTTACTCAATATATATTGAAAATCATGGCATCCAAAATTATATTTTTGGAAAAGCTATATGTCTTACTGTTGCAAGAGTTGCATTAAGTAGTTATTTTTGGGATTTTCTCCTTTCAAACATCTTCAAAACCTATGATTCTTAATTATATTCTATTTCGATTATCCTGAATAACCCATGCATTTCTGTTAATAAAACATGGATTATTTATCAAAATGCATGAATTATTCAGGATTATAAAAAGTTAGGTAGGTTGACTCAGATTTAGATTAGCAATCACCTCCAAGAAAGCTGCTGTTTTCCCTAGACTCCTGAGCTAAGGCGTTCTATGCAATTCTGCCCCCCACACACACGCACAGACTTTTTGGTATGATTTTTCACCACTGCATAGGAGGGCCATAAGGCAGGGTGATTGGAGTAAAGTTAAAAAAAAAATGTCAGTACTGGCTCTGTACAGTGGTGTTAGGGGAGTGCAGCTCTGCTTCCATGTGGGAGGCCCGGGTTCAGATTGTTGACCCAACTATAACCCTGGGTCAGAGGAATCTATGGAGCACTACTCAGGCAGGACTCTCAGACTCCAAGAGTGGTGACATTTAGTGCCACCTATACAGTGTTGAGAAGCAGGCTTAATTTAACCCCCTCTCCCAGCGCAGATCAGTTGTGGCTGCTGCAGAATCCACAGTAGGAGGTAGACTTCAGAGGGAAACAGTCTTTCTTCTAGCTTGCTGTGGAGTCCGTCAGTGATATTGCCCAACTCCCCAAGCCCAATCTGCCAGTGACCCCAACTCCTGCATGCTTCCATTCAAGAGAATTGGATAAATGGGCCCTGCTGTAGGGAGGGGGTTCACAGAAGGAGATGAGCTTCAGAGGGAATGCAGTTTCTATCCTAGCAGACCACAGAGTTCATAGAAATATAAAAACAAAGAATTGTACAGGCAGAAAAAGACCTGCAGTCCATCACATCTGCCCAGTCTCTACCCCAGTTCCTCCAGTCTGGCACTGGTAGGGCTTGGGCAGTGCTCCCTGCTGGAAGATCCACCTTGTATGCTACCTGAACCCCTCCCAGATCCCCTCACCATTGTTTTTGTCAATCCCATGTGCTTGTCTCACCATCTTTTAAATCATCTGAACTTCTCCTTGTTAACTACATTTCTGTGTAAACAAATCCACCTATTCACCACCCTCACCATGAAGATATACTTCCTCCTGTCGCTCCTGAATCCCCCCCAAATACACACAAATGTATTTATTAGAGTGTCAGTTTACAGACCTTTGAGTCATAGACTCATTTACAAAGGCACCTCATCAAGACAGCAATACATCACAGCAAACAAACAGTACAGTACATAATGCTTAGATTAAAAAAGCAACCAGTGTTATAGGCATTCACTGGTAGTACACGCTTGGTAATAGTTAAATCACAGTAGTCATAATATAGGTACATGAGTACCACGTCAGGTAGTAACCAGAGATATTTTATTACATTAGTCATTAGATGTTGCATGAGACCCCAGGTATATAAGCAAAAGTAGACAGGGCTGACCCAGCTTAGGGGTGAAGGTAAGGGGCAGCTGGGGGATTATGTGCAGTTGCAGCAGTGAGTGCTTGTCAGATGGCTTCTGAGGGAGACCTTGAAAGGACCAAGCTTAGTGGAGTCAGCTATATTGGCTGGGAGGGAATTGAACCAGAAGGGAGCCCGATAGCAAAAGGATCTCTGGGCCATAGAGGTCCTTACCCTGGGGACAATAAGGGAGGTTTTGACAGTGCTGCAGGTGGAGACTGAGGGGGAGTCACACTGCAGGGAGGTGGCGACCCCAGTGGGGGAGAGCCCTAGCAGGGTCTTTTTTACAAAAAGGCAGGTTTGGAAGTGGAGTCTTTCTTCAAGGTTGAGCAAGTTGGTGGTGGAGTACAGCAGGCATGTATGGGTGCACCTAGGAGCTCCCAGCATTAGCCTGCAGGCCTTGTTCATAGAGAGCTGGATTCTTGCAAGCACAGTGTTGTCGGCTGCAGCATAGATGGGCAGCCCATAGTCGATTAGCAACAGGACAGAAGAGGTGATTGCTAATCTAAGGGCCTCTTGTGGTAGGCAATCCCTATGGTGGTATAACAATCCAATCCTAACATTGGTGGCAGCAGAAAGGGCATTGACATGGGAATGGAAGGAGAGTGCCGAATCAAAGATAATGCCAAGATACTTGTAGGAGGAAACCTGCTCAATGAGGTTTAGTGTGCTAGGCAGTATCATGAGAGGGGCACCACTGGCTTTGCTTTGGTGATGCGAGAAGAGCATAGTTTTGGTCTTTTTTACATTCGGGACTAGCCTTCGTGATGTAAACCAATGCTCAG
This sequence comes from Neoceratodus forsteri, assembly GCA_016271365.2. Classification (NCBI taxonomy): domain Eukaryota; kingdom Metazoa; phylum Chordata; order Ceratodontiformes; family Ceratodontidae; genus Neoceratodus; species Neoceratodus forsteri. The sequence goes on from CM057452.1 coordinate 392,206,590, forward strand.
CTCTATCAAAAGCTTGTTGGAGGGTGGCCTGGAGTGTGTTGGGGTCGGGGTCAGCAGCGAAGAGCACAGCGTCATCCACGTAGAAGAGGATCTTACTTGGGCAGGCCAAGGGGAGGGAGTTGAGGTAGAGACTGAAGATGAGAGGGCCTAAAATGGAGCCCTGGGGAACCCCAGAGCGGACAGGTTGTGTGTCAGATAGGGTGCTATTGATTTTTACACACTGAGTTCTGGCAGAGAGGTAGCTGGTGAACCATACAAGAGGGCCAGGGGAGAAACCAAGGCATCTGAGGGAGTCAAGCAGGAGAGGATGGCAAACCATGTCAAAGGCCTTGGAGAGGTCAATGCACATGGCACCAACAGGACTTCCGGCATCAAGAGCAGAGTGAAGGAAGTTGGAGAATTCAGGTAGCACGGTTGTGGTGCTGTGACCTGCATGAAAGCCATGCTGTTCAGGGCACAGGATATTGTGCATGGCCAGGTATTTGGCAAGCTGGTTGGCAACTACTTTTTCAAGGGCCTTAGAGAGTGGGGGGAAGATGGAGATAGGTCGATAGTTACCCGGGGTCGCTTGATCACCGCTCTTCAGGGTGGGAGTGATGATGGCAGTTTTCCATGTGCTGGGGAACTGCCCCAGGCACTGAGAGTGGTTGAGCAGCTTGGTAAGTGGGATCAAGATAGCATCCAACGTCAAACGAAGTAGCCTAGTGTCCAGTAGGTCAGTGGTGGGGTTGCTACTACTAACGGCTTTTTGCAGAAGGGGTCTAGCCTCCAATGAAGAGATGGTACATAGGTAGAAAGGAGGTCTCTGGAGAGTGGGCAGGGGTGCTACTGGGATGGGGTCAAAGAAGTTACTGGGCAGGACTGAACTTAGATCTGAGAAAGTGTGTTTTAGGCAGTCTGCAATGCCAAGGGGGTCAGAGCAGACAGTTCCATTAACGGAGAGTTGGGGGGTGGGGAGCAGGATTTCCCATTCAGCTCCTTTACATCATCCCAAAAGTTTCTAGCCGACCCCCAGGAGGAGACAAGAGTGGATTGGTAGTATTGGGCTTTGGCCTATCGAATGGCCCAAGTACACTTACTGCGCTCAGCATTGTATGCTTGCCTATCAGCTGGCTTGCCAAATTCTATAGCAATGTGCCATAGGTTGTCTCTCATTTTAAGTTCATGAAGGAGGGAAGGGGTAACCCAGGGCATGTTTTGCTTTTTGGTGCGATTTCTAACGAAGGAAGCATAGAGGTCACAGGCAGTGTTAAAAGTGCGAGTGAAAAAATCCAATGCCTCGTCTATGGACGGTGCAAGCCTGATTGGGGACCAATCCAGTTGTGAGAGGTACAGTTTATGGTGACGCAGGCTGCCTGGGAGTAGGCGACATCGCTGGGTGGTTTGTGGTGCAGGTTTGCTGTTGGCAGCGGACCAAGAGAATACGACCGGGAAGTGATCACTAAGTGAGTTGGGAAGTACACTGATATCAAGCACCCTCTGGGGTGGTTGGTAATGGTGATATCCAGGAGGGTGCTTGAGCCAGTAGAGAGGTTGAATTTAGTTGGGGTGGTGACAAGCTGGGACATGTCAAGGGTGGCAAAGATATCTCTGGTTTGGGAGGCCATGGCAGAGAGCCAGTTGATATTCAGGTCACCAACAATTATCTGGGCCATTTTGGGTGGTAGGCCAGAGAAGTAGTCAGCAAGTACCTGAATGGCGAGGTCTTGCTTTCTGGGGGGAATATAGGCAACGGTGAGAGAGACTGGGCCCTTACCAGGGTTGGGGGAGATTTTTAGTGTGAGGGCTTGCACCCCGTTATCAAGCTTGGGTGGTGGAAGTGCATGTCCAAGGAGGGAGTCACGCATGTAGACAGCACAACCACCTCCACGCTTACCCACCTGATCTTCCCTGAAAAAGGTGTAACCAGGGAGGGAGACGAAGGAGTCAGATGATGTTTAGTAAGTAAGTATATATTTTTTATTCATAATCATCATCACATGATAATGAACATGGTCAGATCCCAGTTCAGCCGAGGCTCATTTTCAATGGGTACCACAGGCGCAAAAAAAAAAAGAAAACCTAAGTTGCTCATACAAAGGCATCTGCGGTACAGAATGGTCAACATCAGGATTTAAAAATCAGGATATGCATTAGCATCACAAATATTTAAGCAATAAGGCACAACAAGGTGTGTGTTATCATGTAATAATGTCACTCCTGGGGTGGGTCGAAGCACGAGGCGAAGCCGAATGCTTCTACCACCCTAGGAGTGACTTTATTACACGATAACACACACTTTGGAGTGCCTTATTGCAATTATACAATGGCTCGATTTTATAGAAAACAAAATAAAAATAAAAATATTTTTAGTGAGGCAGTATTTCTTTGTTTCTGAAAAAACAAAGGTGCATGCTCCATAAAATCAACACAGTGATGTTATTGTGTAATATCATCACTGTCTCAGGCATACGCTGACCAATCAGAGTCCAGGAAATGTTCTTTTCATTGTATAATACAACTTAAGATATGCTCTGAGAGGGGAGGAACTAGTTCTGAGAGAAATCTTAGGATCTTACTGTAGTCATAGTGAGAGAGTGGTGTGCCGTACACTGAATGGAATTATCATTTGTCATAGTCTGGGCAACAAACCAACCGTTTCATGGCTTCTAGAGTTAACTGCATTTTGACAGGGCCAGGTCTCATTGGTTTTGTCTTCAGTCTGAGTTGCATTGGCAGTGAATTCCAAGATGAAGGGCCCCTGAATAGGAATGATGACCTGCCGATCTTTGATATCAACTGCTGAGTCTTGAATTCCACACCGTCTGTGGATCTCAGAGCAGACCTGTAATCATTATTTTGCTCCAATTTGTCCAGAATACATCCCGGGAGCTGTTTGTTACACACCTTAGTCATGAAGTTTAGAGTGTGTAGCTTTCTCCTGATCTCCAGGCTTGTCCATGATAATTCCCTGTATAGTAAAGAGTGGTGCCTTGTGCGTGGAGCCCCCAGTATGTATCTTGCAAACTTATTGTAAAGTATGTCAGTTTTATTTAGTTCAGTACTGGATGCACCTCTGTACAAGATGTCACTGTAATCCACAACAGGCAGTACCACTGTCTCTACTATCCTGACTCTGGCTTCTCTTGGCATTTAATTTCAAATTTGATAAAGTGCCCCCAATATTTTATGAAAACTTTTAGTCATTTGTTTGATGTGGACATTCCATTTACAGTTTTCATCTATCCATAGACACAGGTACTTCTAGGCATTAACTACTTCTAGATGATTTTGTGCATGTGTTACAGTATCCAACTCCTCTGTGGTTCCTACTGTTTGGCATTGGGGTCTGAAGAACATAACTTTTGATTTTTTGGAATTGAGTACCAGTTTTTGGCTGTATAGGAAGCTTTCTGGTGAATTGAAAGCCTCTTGCAGGACCACCTGGATTTGGCCTGGAGAATTTCTTCTTGTGTTTATATAGTAGTATCATCTGCGTACACCTCTATCTGGGGGGGCCCTGAAATTTGTATTTATAGTCATGCCATCTTGGGGGAGACCCCTTGCAATGCCTGAACAGTTTCTGGCAATCCACCCCGTTTATTACCTTCAGGTATTTGAATGTTTCTGTCATTTCCTCCTTTCCCTTCTATCCTCCAGGGAGTAGATGTTCAAATCAACCAGTGTCATCTCATGGGTCTTCCTTTGTTCATAGATTCATAGATTTGGTTACAAGTCCAAGCAGCTACGAGAGCCATAGACGGACTTATCACTTGTTAGTGGACAAAATCCTATTTTTTATTCCCCATATGCTGATCCAATAAGAACTTAAAAGTCGATATACTACCGGCCTCAACCACAGCACTTGGAAGTGCATGCCACACCTTAACTATTCTCTGATTAAACCATTTACCTCTTTTCATAGTTCTGTATATCTTCCCTGCCAGCTGTAATGAATGAGCCCTAATCTCCCTACCTAACTGTTTTTTCTTATATAGTCCTGCTGACTCCCACACTATTATATTTCTAAATGCATTATAAACATAACAAAGGTCACCTCTAGTTCTACAATATGCCATTGGGTATAACCCCATATCCTCCAGTCTCTCAGCATATTGTTTATTTTGTACTGTTTTTACTCTCTTTCTTAGTCTTCTTTGGACCCTCTCTATAAATCTGAAACCTCTTATATTCTGTGGAGCACTGAGAGGCAAACTCCCAAACAGACCTCACCAAGGATCTATACAGGGAGACCAAAACGCTCGCACACCTACTTTTTGTGTTCCTCAAGATGTTACCTGTTATTTCGTTCGCACATTTTGTTATCTCTGTATTATGTTTGTCAAATGTTAGCGTATTTGAGATGAATACCCCCAGATCTTTTTCATCTTCCGTACTTGTTATAATTTTACCATTAATTTGATACTGTGCTTTAATATTATTAAAACCAAAGTGCATTACCCTGCACTTTAGCTGATTAAACTTCATTTTGTGTTACCTTGTTGCCCATGTATCATTTTGTTGCCCTCCTCTGGGCCAATTTTAAGCAATCCTTGTTTTTCTTAAGGTGAAGTTTTCAGAACTGCTTACAGTAATAAGAGTGGCCTCACCCATGAGCTGTAGAAGGGCAACAGTCTTTTTCTTTCTTTTTTCTGCTAGAGAAGTCCCTGCCTATGCAGACCATCATCCTGCTGGCTTTCCTGTGTGCCTTACTGCATTAAGCAGTGGTCTTAAGGTGGTCATGTATAACAGCCCCCATATTGCCTTTTCCTGAGATCTGCTCTATTCTGACCCCCCATATCCAATACTGTGTTTTTGAAATTTTTCCTCCTCATGTGCATTACCTTGTACTATTTGACAATAAATTTGAGCTGAAAGATGTTTGACTATTTTTCAGATTTCTCCAGGCCTTTTTTCATGTCTCTGCTCCTTCTTTGCTCTCCACCCTACCATATTTATTTATTTGATAATCAGGGAAAGAGCACTAGACTAAGGGTCTTTTTTAAGACTTGCCCTGGGCAGAAACTACAATGATCGTACAAACAGATGAGAATATAGAACAATAAGACATTAAGCAAAATTACAGTAACAATTACATTAACTATACAAGTACTGCAAACAAATTCATTTTAAAAACATGAAAAGAAGAAATGGATTGCAATGAATCAGGGAGACCATTCCAGAACTGAGGAGCTGCAACAGAATATATTTTAAGGTACATCCACAAAGAGACATGTTTTGCTCTGGATTCCTACTCCAATATCATGCATAAACAAACTGAAAAATCACTGGATCCAGGACAGACTCCAGAGGAATTCTACTGGAGGCACTGCTGACTTCCAAGTGTTTGCCACTTAGCATTATCCTTTGGGTTCTTTCACCCCCCCAGATGCACTGCTGACCCCCAAGTGCATGTCACTGTACACTCTCATGTGGGTTCCTTCACCCCACTGGATGTACTGTTGACCCCAAGTGCTTCTCATTTAACACTACCCTTTAGGGTCTTCAATCCTGGCCAATTTTTCACCCACCTAGTTAAGACATCCCCCACCACTAAGTCACCCATCTTCTTCACTAGCCATCTACTGTATGTGACACTGAATCTAAGACCTTGCTGAAGTCCAAATACAGGATAGTTACTGCTTGGTCCCTATCCACTGTTTGAGGCACCAGGTTGGACAATTCTATAAGGTCTATTAGCAGGACCTCCCTTTCATGCATCCATATTGACTACCATACTGGAGATTTTATTTGTCCAGGACATCTGCTGTTTCTTCATAATAATTTCATGCAGCATCCCCACTATAGAGGTTAGGTCAACTGGTCTGTAGTTGACTAGGTCTTCTCTGTCCCGTCTCCTATGGAGAGGCACACTATCAGCAACCCTCCAGACCATAGGGACCGCTCCAGTGGCTAGTGTGCAGTTGAATTGGTCTGCCATGCGTGCCACTAGAACCTGTCCAACCACTCTGAGTACCAAAGGATGCAGCTCATCCAATCCCAGTGACTTACCCACCTTTTATCCCCTCAAGCCCTTGAGCACTCTGTCCTGTGTCATGGTCCCCATCATCATCTTTAGCTCCCTCCCAACTTTAATGCTGCACTCTGGTAGTGGCCCTCTATCTTTTACCACAAATACTGATCAGAAGTATTCATATAATATGTTTGTCTTTCCTCCATATTCCTCCACCCATATCCCTTCCTTCTTCAGCTTTTCAGTTTCTCCTTGTTTTCCCTCTTCTACCAGATGCCCCTAAACAAGGCCTTGCCATTTTCCTTCATCTGTTTTGCTATTTTGAGCTCTGACTCCACCTAAGCCATCCTTACTACATAACTAGGTTTCATCAGTTTGCCAATGTCATCTGTTAAGTCTTGTATTTTCTGAAGACATATGTTGTAGCATGGATGATTACATGTCCTCACCTTCCTGGAAAACCAAATAGGTTTCCTTTGCTTTTCCCCATTTCCAAACTGCCTCAGACATGCTTTAAATATATCCTGGATTCCCTGTTTATTGACATCCTATTTATTTTCTACCCCTACTAGCTGGCCTGTCCGCTTGAGTCTTTCCCTAAGCTTCTCTTTCATTGATGCTGTCTGACTCCACAAACCCCAGGACCAGCCAGCGACTGCGTCTCATAAATGTCCATGTGAGAGAACTGGATGTTGAAGCGTGTGTGTGTAGTGCAGTACAGTGCAGGAGAAGAGACTCAACAGAGCCACATCTGTGGGAGAGCTAAAACCAATTGGGAACCCTGGTAGCCTCCCATGCAGTGCTGAACTGGGAAAGTAGGCCCACAGCTAATAGGAACAGAAAGGACCTTCTAGACACAAGTGCAGAAATAGAATAATGACAAAATGGCAGCATTCCCTGCTGATTAGAGAATGGAATTCTGAAACAGTAGAAAGCAGATTAGAACCTCACAATAGTCACAGGCTGCATATGACCTTCCACAAGTCACTTGACCTTCCTTTGCTTCATTCCTCTAAATAATAAAATTGTGTAGCTGCAAGACTCCACTGGAAATTAGGCATGGCATCACCTTTGGACTATCCAGGATAAATAAATAAATAAGTTAAGAAAAATATTTAGAATTATCGTACGTATATCTTGCACTCTTAGTAGAAATTCCAGTTTCTGCTGTAGGATTACTTGCGGTAATATAAAGGCTGACAAGTAGTATTTTTTAGATGTTTCAATCCCCACTTTTTCTCATTTCATTCTTTTGCCCTTCCCTTCCCCAATAATAGGGATTGCCAGGGTCTGCACTCTTCCTTTCCTCCAGCCAGGAGAGCAGTGGAGGAAGCCTTCATAATGGATGCCAGTGCTGTTCCTTGAGAAAACTAGTGATTGGCAACTCACGTCCTCCCTCCCAAGGATCCAAGAATCAGGCTGCCATTATGCATTCTTCCCTCACCCTGGCATGTGATGGTAGGGCTCACACCCGAACTCTGGTGCTCAGTCTTCACAGTGGAAGGGGAGGGACAGGGACCATGGATAGACAAAATAGGCACGGGTGGAGGTGGACACCAATCCTGTTACAGAGGAGAGAGTACTAAAGAAGCTTACAAAGTTAAAAGTGGACAAAGCTATGGGTACGGGGATCCTGAAAGAACTAAGCCCTACTGGCAGCCCTGTTCACTGAGTCCCTAAACACTAACATAGTCCCCAGGAACTAGAGAAGGGCACATGTGGTCCCTCTTCACAAGATCGTCTGCAAAGAGGAGGCAGAGAACTACAGGCCAGTAAGTCTCACATCAGTGGTAGGTAAGATCATGGAGACACTCCTCAAGGAATGAATTGTGGAACACCTAGAATCAATAGGGGTGCAGGATCCAAGTCAACATGGATTCACAGCCGGAAGGTCCTGTCAAACAAATCTAATTGATTTCTTTGACTGGGTGACAAAGGTAATGGATCAAGGGGGAGTGGTGGATGTAGCCTACCTAGATTTCAGCAAAGCCTTCGATACTGTTCCACATAGAAGGTTGGTCAACCACTGGGTAGTCTGGGGTTGGGCCACAAAGTGATGAACTGGGTTAGTAACTGGCTGAGGGACAGAGCGCAGAGGTAGTAGTAAATTTAGCCCAGGCTAAAGAAATGAAGGTGATCAGCTGAGTACTCCAGGGTTCAGTTTTGGGGCCAGTCCTCTTCAATATCTTCACCAGAGACATTGCAGAAGAGCTGGAGGGAAATGTTTGTCTGTTTACAGATGACATCAAAATCTGCAATGGGGTTGATACACCAGAGTGAGTGGTAAGAATGAGAAAAGACCTAGAGAAGTTGGAAAGATGGTCTGAGGTGTGGCAACTGAAGTTTAATTAAAAAAAAAATGTAAGATCATGCACATGGGGAGTAGAAACCCAGGAGAGAGTGACAAAATGGGGGGTGAGCTTCTGTCAGTCACCAAGGAGGAAAAATATCTGGGGGTCATTATCACAGATGACCTGAAGGCCACCAAGCAGGCAGCCAAGACAGTGGGGAAGGCCAGTGGGATGTTGAGTTGTATAGAAAAGGGTATTACAAGCTCTAGGAGGGGAGGTACTGGTTCTACTGTACAAAACGCTGGTGAAGCCTCATCTGGAGTACTGCGTGCTGTTCTGGAGACCGCACCTTCGAAAAAACATAGGCAGGATGGAGACAGTGCAGAGGAGGGTGACTAAGATGGTGCAGGGATTACAGCATAAGACATATGAGGATAAGTTAAAGGACCTCAGTATGTACACACTGGACCAGAGGACGGAATGGGGGACATGATTGAAACATTCAAGTACCTCAAGGGCATAAATAAGGTGAAATGGGAAAACATCTTCCAATATAAAAAGAGTACTAGAACAAGGGGTCAGGATATGAGATGGGGGGGCATGCATAAGGGGAAATGGGAGAAAGTTATTTTCACTGAAAGAGGGTGGTGGATGCATGGAATGGCCTGCACCAGGGGGTGGTGGGAGCAAGCACTGTGGTGGGATTCAAAGATGCATAAAGGGGCCATAGAGATGAGAAGGAATGGCTTAAGCAGGTGACCAACTATTGGCACTGGCCACCATTACAGGTAGGAAAAACGGGCAGACTGGATGGGCCTTGCAGTCCTTTTCTGCCAAAAACTTCCATGTTTCTACATTTCTATGATCCTGCAGGTGGCAGCACCGTGCACTGCCATTGCTATGGCACTGTGTTGGTTTCCTTGTCCATAAGACTGAAAGCAGCAAAATGCGCATTGGGCAGGGAGCACTGCTGCTGCTGTCATGGCTTTTTTTAAATGTATTTATTTATTTGTTCTAGGATTACAAATACCTTTGAGCTGAGGTTCTTTTACAATGGTTCCACATCATTGGTACAGTTGAGACAAACATAAGCAAAGATAACAGTTTATAAAATAAAAAAAACACATAGTCTTGTAGAGGAAAAAAGAACAATAAGGTGACACTTTGGGGAGGGGAAAAGGAAAGGAGGAGGGTGAAATCAGGGAGACTAAGTGGATGGGAAAAAAGGGGAGGTAGGTGGGGAGGGACAGAGAAGAGAGGTGGAAGGCGGGTAAGAATAGAGGTAGTGCAGCCAGGTGGCATTTGTCATGGGCCAGCAGGGGAGGTGAAGATAGGAGGGGGCCGGGTACTGGCAAAGTGCAGGAGTAGATGTAGATCCAAAAGGGCATCTTTAGCTATGGAACCAAAAGACATGTTCAGCCACAACAGTCACAGAGGTTGGAGGCAATGAGTGTTAGGTGGAGCCGAGTCTTAAAAGTGCTGAGCAATAGTGAGGATGAGATGTCACTGGGCAGACCGTTGTACCAACTAGTGGCCCGGTAAGCAAAGGATCTTTGGCCTTGTGTTGTGCGGCAATGCGGGATTTGCAGAAGCTGAGGTTTTGATCCCCTGGTATGGCGGTTGTGGATTCTCGGTTGTATGAGGGCACAGACTCCGGGGGGGGGGGCAAGGCCCAGCAAGATTTTCTTAGTAGTAATACAAGTTTGGTGTTTTATTTGATTGGCAAGATTCAACCATCCAGTTTGAGAATAGAGGTCACAGGTGTGAGTTAGGCATTGGGAGCCAGTGACAAGTTGACAGGCTTTGTTGAGGGCGGTGGATACACGTTTGAGCACGGTGGTTGTAGCAGAGCCATAAATGATAATGCCATAATCAATGATGGATATGATGGAGCTCTGGACAGCGACAGCGAGGGCTTTGGGTGTCAGGTGTTTCCTATGATGGAATAGCAGGCCTAGCTGGGAGTTAGCGGCTTTGGCGACATGGTCGATGTGGGCAGTGTAGGAGAGGTGAGGGTCAAGGGTGATATCGAGGTATTTAAAGTTTTTGACATGTTCCAGTGCGTCACCTTGTCTGGTGATAACGGAGAGTTGGAAGTGCTTATGTTTATTATGGGAGCTGCTGAAGATCATGGCCTTTGTTTTTTGTTTTTTTTATTAAGGATCAGTTTATGCTTTGTGAACCAATTCTCAACCGAGGAGAAGCCGAGTTGGAGATTTTCTTGCAATTTCTTCGGATCCTGGTGAGTGGCAAGGATTACTGCATCATCGGCATACAGGGTGATATGTTCAGTGCAGGAGTCCGGTAGGGTGTTAAGGAACAGGCTGAAGAGTAGGAGACCCAGTATTGAACCCTGGGGGACTCCAGAAAGGACAGGTTTGGAATCAGTGTGCACATCCCTGATTTTTACATACTGGGAGTGGTTTTCAAGATAGCTTTTGAACCAAGAGATTGAATCATTGGAGAGACCAGTATTTTTTAGTTGGCTCAGCAGGAGGGAGTGGTGGACAGTATCGAAGGCATTGGTCAGGTCGATGAAAATAGCACCAGTTAGTTGTCCATTGCCGAGGGAGCTGTGAATGGAGCCGGTGAAGTCGAGTAAGACAGAGGATGTACTACGACCTTTTCTAAAGCCACGTTGCTGTTTACAGAGAATATTATAATTGTCCAGATGCTTGGTAAGTTGGTCCGCTTCTATACATTCCAGTGCCTTTGATAGGGGAGGTAGAATGAAGATAGGGCGGAAGTTCGCATGGTCAGTCTTATCACCACTTTTGTGAATTGGGGTAACAGTGGCCATTTTCCATTTGTCCGGGAATTGGCTAAGGGAAAAAGAGAGATTAAAGATCTTGGTATGGGACCCAAGGACCTCGTCAAGCGTTAGGTTCAATAGCTTGAGGTCAAGTGTGTCATTGCTTGTTCTAGATTTGCTGGTGGCTTTGGCAATGTAGTTTCGAACTTGATGTTTCTTTAGCGCTTTAAAGTAGAAAGGTGGGTGACAGACGTGGGTGGAGGAGTTGGGGGGGTGGAAGTTGATGCATCTTGGAAGATGTCGGAGGGGAGAACACTGCTAAGGTCAGTGAATGCGATGTTAAAAGTGTTCGCAACAGTTTTAGGGTCGAGTGTAGTGTGCCTATTTATGTCGAGTATGTTCGGCGAAGATGTTGACTACTTCCCAGTGACATCTTTAATGTTTTTCCAGAAATCCCTTCCATTTCCCCAGGAGTTAGTGAGGGCATTTTTATAGTAGTCAGATTTCTGTTGCCGAATGGATTTGGTGCAGTCGTTCCGTGTCCGTTTATAATTCTGGATGTCGAATTGCTTACCGGAGTTTCTAGCCAGTTCCCAGAGGTGGTCCCTGGATTTAAGCTTTTTTAGGAGGTATCCTGACAGCCAAGGGTTACTGAGCGATTTAACTTTACGTTTTTTGAGGGGGGTAAATTTATTACAGGCTTTTGTTTAACACATGTTTAGAAACCTTAAAGGAAGGGTCCTGATTCCAAAATGGGACACAGTTTTCCAAAGCACTGCCTTTGAACTGCCTAGATGGTAAGATTTATTTTTACGTATTGCATTTTTTTTTTGCAATTTGTGCACTCCTGGACACCCTCATTTAGGTGATGCATCTAGCTTCCAAGAGGATCCTGGGGGGAAAATACAGCAGCAGAGTTAAAAAGTTACCATGTGTACAAAGTTAGAGTACCTAGGTGCAAAGTTACTTTCCCAATGTACACAGTTAAACATTTACAATAATTACACTGAATCAGATTTTGGTGTTGTTTAGATGCTGCATCAGAAATCATTGTTGTCTAGCTGGCCCCATGTGGACGCATGTGAAAACGGGAAATTTTACTCACATGCCTTTCCAGTATAAAAGATAAAAATACATAAATATACACAGGGTGGATTGTTATGTGGCTTGAGGGTAGGAAACAGAGGCTAGTGGTGGACAAGCACTACTCTGAGTGGAGAGGACTACTCAGTGGTGTCCACAGGGATCAGAGCTGTGGCCACTTCTCTTCTACATTTTATTTAGTTTTTGTTGACCAGGTAAGTGCACTAGACAAATCCTGCCTATTTTCAGGCACGACCCGGGGGGAGGGGGATACAGATGAATGCCAACTGACCTTGAACCAGATTAAGCTGTTGGTGGTATTTTTAGTGAATGAGGGAAAGTTGGCCAGGACACCGGGGAAATTCCCCATCTCTGTGGAGGCACAGGGCGCTGTGTGGCTGAGTGGACGCTCGGCTCAGTGGCGTCTGGAGCTTTGCACTAGGAGGACGTGCAGGAGGCCAAGGAGTGGGTCTCCTCCTTGGCTCCCTTGAATACGGAGACATGCAGAATTCTGGTGAAGGAATGGAGGAAATGGAGCAGCTGGTGGCTCTCAATATGGAAACAAGAGCACAATTCTTCTCGGAAGACGAGGTTCGCCGAGTTTTAATGCAGCAACCTATTTTGGAACTGGAGGAGGTTGAATCTTTGGAGGCTCTGCATCAGCAGGCTGTAGAAGCGGAACGCAATTATCAGGCAGCGAGGTTACGTTTTTTGGTGGCGCAAGGCAGTAGGACAGAATTAGCGGTTGCACAGGAAGAGGAACAACGATCAGAAGAAGGAGCAATGGAGGCACAAGTCGTCGCGAAGGAACAGAGGGAGAGGGTGAGTCAGCAGGTCCCTGTTGATGGTGTGGATGATATTACTGATGGAGAAATGATTTGTGATATGAGTGCACAGGGGATTGTGAAAATGCAAATGGAATCATCTGGGGGAGAAGACAGGTTTCCAAGCACAGACAGTTCCAGGTAAAGACTTAACTACCATACAGCAAATTGGATTACCATCTGAGACTTTTTTGTTTGGGTCCGTTTTAAGAGACTCTCATGTCTCTTTAGTAGAAGGGGAAAAATGTAATGAGAAAAAGGACCTTCCACTAGATAAGTCTCCAAATGAACAAGACAAGGTAATTGTGGGGAAAGATCCAGAGGACTGGGTGGCAACGGCCTTGCGAGCTGCAGGTTGGGTGAAGAGCCCCACTGGGAAGGGGTGGGATGCAAATTTTAGTAAGGATTTTGTTCCAAGTCTCCTGCTATGTTGCAGATATCCCCTTCCCCGACCCCCCCTCTATTAAATAGTATGGCTACTCCTTTTATACCCCCAGGACAACCCTCCCCTGAAAATACTGTAGAGTTGCCACATCATGAAGCTTCTCATCCATTGTTGCAAGTTATTAAGGACCAAGAAACAGATGGTGCAACGGAATAGGACTCATTGAAGGATAAAGCTGATAAAGTATGGCATGGAAAAGTGACGGAACATTTATTTCAAGGTAATGCTGAGCCATTGATGGAACCTGCAGAAAGAAGGAATGCAGTTAGGTTAAAATTTAGGGGTAATAATGAAGAAATTCCGGACAGAAAATTTGTGGGTCGTGTTTTACTAAAAAATAGCATGAAGTTCTTTGCCTATGAAATTTATGCTTTGATACAGGTTCCGGGGGATGTGATTTTTGATGTCAGTTTTACACATCCTGAGGGTTTGGAACGGTTTTGGAAGCAATACCGTATGTTGAAGCTCTCTCCCTTGTGGAAACCTTTTCTGGCGATACCACTTACTAAACCATTGTCAAAAAAAATGACAGTTCTTTTCCGTAATGAGGGGATAAATGTTGCAGATATTATGTACTGGTTGTGGCAACATTGTACTGTTAAAGGTTTGCCTGAACCCATATTTGATGAAGAGCAGTTATGGACGGGGGGATGGACTTATCTTGTGGTATTACACCTGGTAAATGGTCAGACTAGTCATCTACCAAACTGTTTCTTTTTGGGTAGAGATAGGGGGGTGGTTTTTTACCCAGGTCAGCCAAGAGCTTGTTTCAAATGTGGTGATGTGGGGAATTTGAGTAATGTATGTGATAAGCAAAAATGTGGTTTATGTGGGGAATTGGGGCATGTGGGGGCTCATTGTTGGCAACCTTTGAAATGTAATTTATGTGAGGAACAGGGGCACTCTTTTCGGACCTGCTCATGGGCCTCACATAACAATGTGGATTGCTCAGTTAGAGCCGAACAGGATCAGTTTGTAACTACAGCACAACAGGAGAAGTTAAAGATGGTGGCTTTAATGTCAAAGGGGCCGGCTCCTACTCATTCACCAAAAAGTTTTAGGACTACCAAGAGAGGCTGACGGTACATTAGTAGTGAATGATCAGATTGTAGTGAGTGATGGTGAGACAGTGGTGTGGGACATTGATAGAGCAATAGTCACAGAGGAGGAGGGAGCAATAGTTACGGTAGTGGAAAAGACGGTCGACTTGGGTGACAAGGTCGTTTCTATGCCCCCCCCACAGTACATTCTGAGTTAGGCTTTCAAAGAGTGACTAGATCAAAGGCGGGGAAACTACATTCAGCTGCCTTGATCCAGACAGAAAAATTGGAGGAGGTAGAGGTACAGAACTCATAGAGGTACAGAACTCATATGCTCCTTTGCTTGGGGACGATATGGAGGAGGATGGGTGTGAGTCGGACCTTTCCTCTGTGGCCTCCTCTCAGGCAGAGGGTGTTGCTGAGTCTGGCACTTCTGAGAAAGTGAAAACGAGAAAGAGGAAAAAGGAAAGATGATTGCAGGTGATTCTTTGCTCACGTTGTTGATGGCGATTTCCTTTTGTACTGTTAATGTTAATAGTATAAAAGCATATGGGAAGAGGCACAATACCTTCTTGAGCCTCAGTATCGGGGGTGGGAGTGTGTTTTTTCTACAAGATACTTGGCTGAACTCTCTAGCTGAGGTGAAATCTGCACAGAAAGAATGGAGGTGGGGTGTCTCATATTGGTCGGTAGGTGAAGAACAATGCTCTGGAGTAGGAATTCTTTTTAAGGGACAGGTAAAGGTGATTCATGTTTATGATTTAGTACCCAGGAGGATTATGATTCTGGATGTATTATTGCAAAAGGAGGTTTTTCGGTTGATAAATATATACGCTCCTCAACTGAAAGCAGATCTATTTTGTTTAGGTATGTGAAACCTTATTTACATACGTCAAAGATAGTTTTATGGGGGGGATTTTAATTGTGGTCTTTCTCATAGGGATTGGGGAAGAGCTACAAAAAAAGTCTTCTGTGATACCAGTACCTTCTTGGCAATTATGAGACGTAATGGTATACAGGATATTTATAATATGTTACAGGAACCGGTTCGTACCTTTCATAAGGGGCAGTTGTCTGCCAGAATTGATTTTTGGCTGGTATCAGAAAGAATTACATGTCAGAAGGTGGAAGTAGTGCCTTTGGAAACCTCAGACCACCTGATGGTGGTTTTGCGTTTAGGAAATCGGCAGAATTTGTTGTTTGGGAGGGGTTGTTGGAAAATGAATACTTCAAAGTTACAGGATACAGTTGTAGAACATACTATAAGGAAATTGATCTTTGCACGACAGATGATTTGTTATTTGTATGAGAGTCCAATAGAATGGTGGGAAGATATAAAGAGGGATGTGCAAGAATGGTATGGCACATATACGAAGAGACTGGCTAGGGATAAATATATTGCTTATTTAGGCCTACGGGCAAAATATTTACGAACTTTGTCACAAGGTGAGATAGGGGAGCTTAAGGCAAAAAGGTTGCAGGATATAAAAATTCAAATGAAGAAATATTTGCAAGATTCTGTGCAAGCAATAGCTACACAACAAAAATATAGGACTCACGGCACGAAAGAAGAGGTAAACCCTTATGAGAAGGGAAGAAAAGGGTATCAAAGGGCAATGATGACAGGTCAAAGAGATGGACAGGGAAAGGTAAAAGAGAATATCCAAGATATACTGCTTTTGGTTCAGCAATACGTGGTAGATAAGTTTCAGACTGTAAGAAATGAAAGTAAGTTTCCTTTCACCAGCCTAGACATTCCAGGACTGACCAGGGATGAGAGGAAAGGTTGATTGCCCCATTTCAGGAATGAAGTAAATGCGGCCATTTACAATTGACCACTAAATCACGCCTGGAAGGGATGGATTGCCGAATGATTTTTATAAACAATTTGTTGAGCTTCTGGTTCCTTGTTTAGAAATATTGTACAATGCCATTTGGGAAGAAAGACGACTTGCCCCTTCGATGCAACTGGGTTTAATGTTTTTTCTTTATAAGAAAGGAGATCAGTATGATATAAAGAATTGGAGGCCTTTGACGTTGCTGAATTCAGATTATAAGATTCTTGCTAAAATATTGAATCAAAGACTGGCAGTTGTAGCAAACAAGTTGATTATTCAGGAGCAGACTTGTGCAGTCCCAGGAAGGAAGCTAATACAAAATCTGGCTTTCATTAGAGAAATTATAGAGCAGGGATTAGGGAAGGATTTAAGTGGATATTTAATATCGGTAGATCAGGAAACTGCTTTTGATTCTATTCAACAGAATTATCTTTGGAGTGTATTGCAACATTATGGAATTCCGCAAGAATTTATAGAACTTGGGAAAGTGTTGTACACAGAAGCACAAGCTGTGCCCTTGGTGAATGTTTTGGGGACTCCAATTTTTTAAAAAGTGAGGTCAAGCAGGGTTGTAATGAGCCCCTTGTTATCAGTCTTTGGTTTAGACCCTTTGTTAAGGAAGATTGAGCAGGCCAGAGACATTACGCGATAAAAACTGTTGCGGTTTACATTTCAAAAGTTTCAGCTTATCGGACGATTGTATTTTACTGTGGCAGATGACAGATCAGGGTTAAAATTTTGTCATTATTGCATGAGGCCTATAACATGACTGATATTAGAATAAATCTGAGTAAAGTGTTGTTTTGCCTGTAGGGCATAGCACAATTATTGATGTTTTTCCGATTCTGATGACAACAGACCAAGTGAAGATTTTGGGCCTATTTTTTGGTAATAAAGAAGCTGAGATACGGAATTGGAATGATGTTTGTGATAAAGCAAAGCTGAAGATACAGACTTGGTTAGCTTGGAAGATGTCCAGGAAAAAGAAAGTGTATCTCATGAGAGCATACATAGCTCCTATATTTTTATATGTGTCTCATGTTTTTCCTCTACCGTTTAGTATGCATACCAAAATTTTGGGTTTATTTTTCAGTTTTATGGGGCAGTAGGTTGAATCCAGTGAAGAGGAATCATACATACAGAAGCGGAAAGAAGGGGGGGTTTGAATATATGTTGCATCCTATAGTTTATTTATTTGGTAATTTCTTTTTAGCTCTATTGTTCCTTATTTTGCAAACTATGAATAGGGCAAATTAGTATGCGGCTTTGGGGCAAACCTTTTTTAGAAGCATGGGGGAGAGGGAAATGGCATTCTGCAGAGTGATTGCTTCCAAGTTATGTACCAACAACTATTCGATATATTAGAACTTGGAAAATAGAACTAGCATGGTGTAGGGATAAAGGGAAGAAAATGTTTTATAAAATCATAGTGGATAAATGGTATCAAGAGGACCCAGTGTTCATGGTACCTTCTTTTATTAAGATTTCCTTGCTGTTGGAGGGTATGACTAATCCTCGAATACCTTTAAAGATGCAAGATTTTGCTTGGCTCTGCGGTCATCAGAAGCTACAAGTAAAGAGCAATCAGAAGCATAAGCAAATAACGGAAAGAGGGTGTGGAGAGCCTATGTGTGCTGAGATTGTGGAGACAATGCAGCATCTTTTCTTTGATTGTTCCCATGTGCAGGACTTTTGGACAATGTTATCGGTATTATGGGGGGAGCAGTTATTGTTATTAATAAATTATGATGTTTTGATTTTAGGGCAAATCCCGGCCACCTGGGCAAAATGGACAAACAGTACAATCCAGATTATTTTGGTATGTATAAAATGGTCTATTTGGCAGGCAAGATGTCTTAGATTTCTGAAAGGTAAGGTAGTTCAACAACAGGATGTTTTTTTCCAAATACAGAAGGAATTGGATGATGTTTATGAATATGAAAAGCGTACTTTAGGATATGACTTAGTAGTTAATCTCTGGAGGAACGTTGATTGGGTGGGATAGAGGGATGTCTGTCACAGTTGTATATGATTTATTCTTCGACATCGGACACTTTATGTTTATTTCTTCTTTTTGTGTTTAAAATGTTAATTTTTGTGACTTTCTGTATTGAGTGCTGGTATTGTTTTCTTAATCTGGATTTTATTTTTGAATGTTGAATAAAAATTTCCCCTACTCTTTTCGATAAGTGCCATGGGATCTTTAACATCCACCTGAACTACCACCAATCCAGGCAGATAGGACCTCTGTTTAACGTCTCATCCAAAAGACGGCACCTCAGAAGTGCAGCACCCCTCTCATGCTGCACTACAGTGTCAGTACTGGGATATTAACCCAAGTGCCAGACGTGGGAAGTGCCAGATGTGGGAACTGAACCCACAGCCCTCTGATCTCCCGGCCTCAGAGGCGAGTGTGCTACCTACTGAGCCACTGACATCATCAGCAATGATCTGGAAGATGTGGTCTCCAGAAGGTTGCTTAAATTTACAGATGATGCTAAGCTAGCCAGGGTGGTATACTCCCCCTGAGGATGGGGGCAAACTTCAAAAGGACCTGAAAATGTTTGGCAATTGGTCTAACTACTGGAGGCCCTCAGATTTATTGTAGCCAGATGCAAGGTGCTACTCTTTGAGAGGAAAAACAGAGGTAGGCCCTATATACTTGCTGCAGTCAAGGGTTAAAAGGACTTTGGGTTCATAATGGGAAAGGGTCTTAGGATAAGCAGTGCAAGGCCGATGCCAAGCAGGGCTAACAAAATTCTGGGGTACATTAAAACAGGGATGACAGGCAAAGCAGGGAAAATAATCCTACCTCCATTACAAAGCCCTGATCAGGCCCCACCTGGAGTGCTGTAGAGAGTAGTTTTTGTCTCCTGATAGAAATAGAAATAGTCAGGAGGGTGAAACAAAGGGTTACCAAAATGATCAATGGTTTGGGGGACAAAAGCTATGAAGCAAGGCTGGAGTCCCTTAACATGTTCATCCTGGAGAAAAGGTGGCTCGGAGGGAAATGGTCTCAGTCTTTTGCATACTCAAGGGTATCACGAAGATCAAATAGCTGGAGATGTTTGATGTGGTATGCGCCCTGCAGCAGGATGCGGGGACATGCCTTGAAGTTCAAAGGTGGTAAATTCAGGGATAATGACAGGAGGCACTTTTTCTCCAAATGGGGGGTGAACCTATGGACAGCCCACCAGCAAAGACAGTGGGCATAAAGACAGTACAGACTGTTAAGGTAAGCCTGGACACATTTCTGCTTATGAAGTGAATCAGAGGGTACTCTGGGTGGCAGATTGGGTAGGGAATCCTTTTCAATTGGGGTATATTTGATTTTGTACAACCTGCTTATTTCATCCCTGCTTATGAAAATGTGGGTGGGCAGACATGCTAGACCTAGAGTCCCTTCCAGTCCTAAATTACTATGTTACTGTGTATCACATTTGTTCATCTTTTTTGATCACGAAAGCAGACAGGATTAGTATAAAGCAGAATGATTCTGCCATGTTAGTGATAACTGATGCTCTCTTTCTTTCTTCATTAATTTTAACCTAAACCCTAAATTTAAACTGAAAAGGTGCTTGAAAAGATTCTGCCAGATCACCTTCCTCTATGACCTGGGCAACATTACATGGCACGACTTTTACCTAGCCCCTTCCCTCATTGAGGCATTTAATATCTTTCACAACCTCCTAAAGGATCTAATAGACAAACACGCCCCACTAAAGCTGATCAAGTCTAAGAAAAGACCACCTGGCTGGTTCTCTCCTTCTCTAAAGAAAGCCCTCAAGGATAGAGACTTTTTGTGTAAAAGAGCTAGGAAATCTCACTCGGAAGCTTACTGGCTTGTTTTTCATGCCTCCAGGAATGCCTGCACCAAACTAATTAGGTCTGAAAAAGCTAGTTATTTCCACACAGCCCTGGAAGACAACAAAAACAATTCTGCCAAGTTCTGGAGCACCCTCAAAGAGGTTGAAGCCCATACTACTGATGCCTCCCTTCCAGCCAAAACAGTGTCTGGTGACACTATCTTTACTGACAAAGCTGATAAATTATAACAACTTAATGAAGACTTTGCCACTGTGGGGCTGGTCTTCGATACCTCTCCAATCAGTAAGCTCAGCCCACACGGGGATAATGCTGTTGACTCTAGCTTCAACATTAACATTAACCAGTGCTATTCCTCCTCCTCCTTCAGCTTCCGTCCTGTAACCTTCAAGCAAGTAGAGGACCTCCTATTGTCATTGGATACAAAAAAGAGCACTGGTGCTGACAATATCGAACCCTTCTTCCTAAAAATTGGCCATTACTACCTAACTGCCCCCATTGCCCATTTATTCAACACCTTCCTGATGCAAGATACGCTACCAGAATAGTGGAAAACTGCACACATCATCCCTTTGTTCGAGTCTGGGGATCCGAGCGACATGAACAACTATCGGCCAATCTCCCTACTATCTACTCTTTCAAAATTACTGGAAAATATTGTTAACACCCAAGTCAGGGAGCATCTGGACTCGCAGAAACTGCTAAACACCACTCAATCGGGTTTTAGAGCCAAGCATAGCACAGTCTCTGCCCTTGCTAAAATAACCACTGACTGGCAAATTGCCTTGGATTCTAAGAAGTAGGTGTTTGCTCTCTTCCTTGACCTTAGTAAGGCCTTCGATACCGTGGATCACAACATTATGCTTAATGCTCTAACATCGGTTTCGAAAGTACTGCTAT
The DNA here is from genome assembly GCA_016271365.2 of Neoceratodus forsteri. Taxonomy (NCBI): domain Eukaryota; kingdom Metazoa; phylum Chordata; order Ceratodontiformes; family Ceratodontidae; genus Neoceratodus; species Neoceratodus forsteri. Next base: position 392,227,541 of record CM057452.1, read on the forward strand.
TAAATGGTTCACCAGCTACCTTACTAACAGATTTCAGCAAGTTAAAGCCTTAGGAGAATTGTCTCCCCTAAAAAACATTACTGCGAGGTGTCACCCAAGGCTCCATTTTGGGCCCAATCCTATTTGCAATCTATATCAATAACCTTGACTCACAACTGCGCACAGCTAATGTGCACTTATTTGCAGATGATACTGTCCTCTACACCTCTAACTCTTCTCTGAACATGGCCTATGAGGACTTACAGTGAGACTTTATTTCTCTCCAACATACTCTTATTAAACATAGGCTCCTACTTAACACCAAAAAGACCAAACGCATGATCCTCTCACCGAAGGCAGCCCCAGGACTATCTTGTAACCTCAAGATCCTAACTGTACTGGGGGAACCCCTCGAAACTGTGGATAACTTTAAATACCTAGGGTTCTGGCTGGACAACAAGCTTAACTTTCTGTGCCACTTGAATGAGGTCACCAAAAAATTAAGACAATGCTTAGGCATATTCTACCAATTAAGCATCTTCCTACCAAAGAAGCCAGAAAGAGGCTAGTGCAATCTACATTCCTGCCCCTACTAGATTACGCTGACTTCCTCTACAACAATTACCCTTCTTCAGTGCTCTGTAAACTTGACACTCTTTACCATCTGCCTTCACGCACCCACCATTGCCTGCTGTACCGCAAGCTGGGATGGTCCTCACTTCCTATAAGGAAGAAAAGAAATGCTCTCCTCTGGTTCTATACAGCACTGTCTGATAAGCTTCCCGCATACATCTCAAGCTTCTTCGAGTGTGCCAAGGGGTCATATGGCTTGAGACGCTTCTCTATACTCTGCTTTCAGATACTCAGAGTGAAAATATTCCATGGCTCGGCTGCAATTAATTTCTCCTTCCCTTCCCTATGGAATACCATGCAAAGATCTCTAAAGCTCTCAACCCTCCCCAGTCCATTCACCTTCACAGCACTAATAGCTGAGTACCTGAAGGAAACCTGCAACTGTTTTAGGTGACCATGCTCCCTTAATCTCTGGTGTCCCACATGATTATTATTATTATTACTTAGTTACACTCAGCCCCATCCCCCCGCTAAGGGATATCCAGCACTTGTATCCTCTCTTCTCTCCTCCAACCCCTGTGCCTGTCACACTAACCCCTCTCTCTACCCCTACTCCTATCTCACCTATACCTCTCTCTACCCCTTCCCCTCCCAAGTTCTATAATAGAATACACGCCATCCTACATATAGTAGTATATGTACTGGCCTTCATAAGCCAGTGAGTGCCCAGGGTCTAAGCTTCTTACATTTTCTGCTTATTTGTCTAGTATTCACTTAACTGCATTTAACTGTGCAGTCCCAGAATATAGTGGCCTGATTTATCTCACACTTGTACAACTCGCTTTGTCTTGGGTCCCTGGTTCCAGGCCAGCCCTAAGCACATTCGTACAGTAATTAAATTTCACACCAGAGTGCAGTATAAATGAGCCAATGCCAAATTTGCATTCAGTGAATGTGATTAAATCCAGTGTTTTCATCACTGGTGTGAAGGAACTTCCTTTTCCTTCAGCAGTTTGCCACGTCAACATTATGATGCAGCAGTTTTTACAGGGAGCACACACTGAACATGTACAAGCTGTTGAAAAGCCACATGACCTGCTGCAACCAATTAGAGACACTGGAGGTCAAGAACTCACCAGGCTGCACGCATCAGTTCCAGCTCTCCAGGCTACTGAAAGGAACTCATTTTATGTTGGAAAGTGTGACTTTTGATCTGAAAAAATTAGAAATCATCAGAGAACCATGCATCATCATTTGGTGGGCATCTGCCATCAGATCATCTGGAAATCATAAGGAAAACAATTTGAGGTAAAAGGGATGGAGGGGGGGAGCAAAAGAGCAGGAAATAGTTCCATCAAGTACCAGTTCTGCAAGTGCTGGTGATGGAGCACTCAAAGATGTGCTGGTGGTGGGACAGGGATAAGGAGTCACAACGATGGAGCTGAGAGTACTAGGGCCAGGCATGTGATAATAGGGCCAGGCATGTGATAATATGGCCCAAGAGACCAAGGTTCATTAGTCCACAGAAGGCCACTTGTTTCCACTCCAATTGCAAATAGCTTTCCCAGCTGGTCTTACAGAACATCTGGTGATGAAACCACCCTGAGCAATCCAGAAGCACAGTGGTCTCCCTCTCTTCCTTCTTCCAGTGATTCCAGTTCCCCTACCTGGGATAGAAGGGATCCATCCAGATCTGTAAAGGTAAGCCCACCCCTGCCTGTCTCATATGAACTACACAAAAACAACTGTTACCACAGCTACCTTTGCACGGGCATAGAGTGAACAATAGCCAGTCTGCCTTGAAGTATTATAAGATGCCTCTCCCACCCTCAAATCATGCATCAGCAGCAGTACAAGCTAACCCAGTGATGCTGCTCAGCCATGGCTTAAGGAAGGTAACAGTGAGTCTAAGTCTGGAACAGACACTATACTTGCCTTATCACCAGAGGCAAATACACAGCTGTTTATGGGAGTATGAGGCAGGGAAAGGTATTCCAACCCTACAGTTCTATAAAGGGAAGCCAGTAGCACCACCACCAAGGCAGCATATGGAGAGTGCCAGTGAGGGGGCAAATAGAATGGGACTGTCAGAGCAAGAGCATGAGAATGAGGAGGGGGAAGCACATAAACAAGAGGAGGAGGAGGAGGAGGAGGAAAAAGGACAGAGGGAAAGCACACAATTCTTGCAAGAAGAAGGAGAGGCAGGGTAGAAAAAGTATGAGAGGAGGAAATGCAGGGGATTGAAGCCATACAGAAATAGATTAGTTGCTGTATTGGTCCTTGTAAGAACAGATCCAGAAGCAAATGGTTTGATACCTTTTATTGGACCAACAAAGCTATTACAAAAAGAAAATAATGTCTACACTTTCGGAAAACCAAGTCCTTCCTCTGAGACTTATGACAACTGTGCATTGAATTGGGGATTTAAGCAGGAGAGGAGGCAGGGCATGAGGAATAAGATGAAGAAGACAAGGATAAAGAACAAGAGTTGCTTGAATGTCTGATTTCTGTTACACCTCCATCTAGTGGAGATGATGACAGTGACACTGAACAGTGGAGGCTATCAGAGGAGGAGATGGCAAAATTAAAACAGGTAACAAAAAAGAGAAAAGGAAGACAGTATGTTACTCAGGCAAGGACATTTACAGACCCCCCCACAGCATGATTACCCCCATTTTATTATACACTTAAAGACATAACAAGCTCAACCCTAGCCCTTCCACTGAGTTTTAATCACATTTCTTACATTTTTTAAGCACCAAAGGAAGCTTGAAGTCTGTTGTCATCAGTGTAACTATTTTTTGTATCAGATTTTCTGACCTGGGGTGTATAAGGAACTATTCTTCATTGACACTCCAGCAGAAAATCAGTCATGTGATTTGCCCAGGTTTGCACCACTAACTTTGTATGGAACTGTACTGGTATATTGAGATGCCTGTCCTCGACTGTCCCTGTTTCTCCAGTGCTTGCTCTGCTAGCAGTAGACATTTGAAGACACTGTTGAGAAGTGATTCATTTTGAGGGCAGGGGAGAAGAATTGCAGCAAGGTCAATTAAGTTGGGTAGGTGGTACATTATTTAAACCACACTATCCCTGCCTACTATGGCTTACTAGTGGCATGTCGGGAATCCTTTTAGCCATGGCAATCAGGACCACAGGGACTCAAAGAGCATCCCACCTCCCTCTTATCTTCCATTTGTCCCTTACTCCCCCTTCCTTGTTCTGTGTCTGTTGGTATATTGGAAGAGGCTCTAAACCTACTTACTTTCAATTGACATTTCTGTTTCCATTGTTCATGACCAATGGAGGCACTTCAGTTTTGGAAATCTAAACTCTGCTTATCTGACTTTGATATGTGTGAGGGCTTTTGTGTGACTGAAAGATGGGTGTGATTGAGCTGTAAGAGTGGGTTTTGGCTACCAGTGATTTTTTTTTATCTTGTCACTCATGATTCAGGGAACTGCTTCTTAGCCACACATTCCAGAGTCTTTGTAAATTGTGCCTCCTTGGGGGCTACATGCAGGAGCTTGAGGGTAGTGTGTGGCAATGTTGCTGGTTTTTAGGCATTTTGAAGATCTGAGGAGGGAGCTAAAGTGTGGCTCACTGGCAATAAATGTTGGCAAAGCCAGGGGGCATCATCCATTAGTCTGCTGCAGCTGTCATTGCCTATAATTTGGTGCTGGTGGACAGTGACTCAAATCAACACCCTGATGCCAGTTTCTGTGCACACTATGAGCTTACAATCAGGACATTTTCCTGTGTCTTGAAGGGTGAGTAAAGTAATACTAATCTGCAAGGGTGGTGATGCAGCAGAAGTAAACAACCATCGCCCTATAGCTATATTGCCTATTTCATCTAAGTGTTTGGAAAAACTAGTTAATGGACAGATTGATGAGTATATCAACATATATAAACTGCTGACTCCCTACCAATGAGGTGTTCAAAAGGGTTATTCAACCTTCTGTTACATGAGGTCCCTGCACCCTTACTGGTACCCCCAGAGGTACACCACAGATGGCTAGCATTTAGGTATATGTTATACTAACAAATAGAGCTAAGGGCATCTACTGTATAGGAGTAGATGTCAGGATATGTATGCATATTATTGTCATGCCCTTTACTTTCTAATACATATATGTATTTCTTGCTTACAAGATGTTAGGACACCTGTGTCCTTGTAAAGATTATGATATATAAGTTGGCATTGTCATCTTCTGATGATGTATATTATTACACTGCTACATGTAGAACTGTACTCCTTTGTCTTTACAAAGTGAGGACTACTACAAAATTGAATAATGTTATCTTGGACTGAGGAGCCACCTTTAATTTAGCCAATAGGGCTCACCTCTGTAACTAGAAATGTTTCCGTCATACAGTTACCGTGGTAATTATCGTAGGTATATAATGTAAGACATTACGTCTTCTACCTCGGAGACCCCAAGAGACACGGATAATCCTCAAGGTATAGGGAACACTTAGCATTGGCTCTCAGTTCGTATTGGTAAGAACTACTTAGGGCAACTATGTTTATCCTTTTGGTATCAACAAAGTCCAAGAGGGTAGCATCTTTCAGAAGAAGAGATGTGCAAGAACAAGGAGGCACAATTTGAAGATGGGGGGGGGGGGGACAGCTCAGAGGTAATGTGAGGAAGTATTTTTTTCACAGAGAGGGTTGTGGATGCATGGAACAGCCTTCCTGAGGAGGTTGTGGAGTCAAGAACAGTGGGGGAATTCAAGAATGCATGGGACAGACATAAGACAGTCCTAGTGGGGGATAGGAGGAAGTAAGCTGTTGGTTAACTAGGATCTGCAGCTTATCTGTTAGGTAGGATAATGGGCAGACTAGGTGGGCCAAGTGGTCCTTATCTGCCATCACATTCTATGTTTCTGTATTTCTGGTAGTAATAAACAAGTTTATTACTCTTATGCAAAGTGTCTGTGATTCCTTGCATGGCCATTATTGCCAAGAACCTGAGAGAAGTGAGGTTTAGACCTCTGGACACTCCACAGCTTTACTGAAGTTTAATGATTTGATTTGTACTTCCTTGAACTCGGGTAGGGAGACAGTGGTTGTCTTTGCTGATTTATCAGAAGCTTTTGACCTGCCAGCCTGGTGGCATAGAGGTCTGAGGTGCTGGCACCTTACCTCGACCCATGCTGGTGACCCAGGTTTGGGAACGAGCCTGGGTCACTGGAGGTCAGCATGGGGGGAGAGGGTGGAGCTGGATGGAGCTGCCAGCTCTCCTCTCTGGGGTTGTGGGAAGTGGCATCCCTCAACAATGGCTGCCCTCTGGTGGAGGCCAGGAGACAGTGCAGTCCACAGGGTGCCCAGCATTAGGCCAATGGGGTGGGTGGAAGGGGGTCACTACCAGAGCTGAAGATGCATGTGCACCTCCATGCACATGCACCATTCTCCTGGGGCCCTCAGGAGAAAATGGAGGAAGAAAAATGCTGGTGGCAGGATGAAAACTGACTTCCCGCAGGTGCTGCACCCAGGCCGGGCAAAGGTAAGCCCCTGTAATTCCGAGTGATGGGGCTGGGGGAGTCAGTTGGATGGGGGCCATCCAGGGGGTGAAAAAATCTGACATGATAAAAAAAAAAAAAGCTTTTGACCTGGTGAACCACTCATTCCTATATGAAAAGTTGAATGGCCTGGACTTTTCTGATGGCCCCTTACTCTGGCTTACTCCTTATTTAACTGGGTATATCCAGAGGGTTGAAGCACAATGACATCTGTCAGAACCTCATAAAGTAACCAGGAGGATCCCTCAAGGGTCCATTCTGGGACCCCTCTTGTTCCTGATTTTTAATAACGATCTACCCTCTGTGGTATAGCACACAGCCGTAAAGCTGTATGCTGATGACACAGTAATAGTAGCCTCAGGAACGAATATCTTGGACCTTCAGACTAAGTTACAGGCCAACTTCACAAGGGTAGAGGAGTGGTTCATCAGGTCACAGCTACTCATGAATGTAAAGAAAAACAAAATGATGCACTTTGCTTCAAAAAGTAAACATGTTTCACAATTACAAAGTTTTACAAATGATAAAGTACAAATAGAATCAGTGACTAGTTACTGCTACCTGGGTGTAGTTTTTGATCCCCAATTAACTTTTAATGATCACAGTTCTATAATGACTGGAAAGATAAACATGAAATTGGGAGCCCTAAGTAGAACTACTAGATGTTTAAACTTTCAAGACTGGAAAAAGGTAACAGAGCAGCTCATTCTGCCTACCCTGGAATATGGGAATTTGGTTTATCATACAGCAAATAAACAACTACTGGACAAACTTGACAAATTACAATATAAAATAGCAAGATGTATATTGCAATGTAGCTATAGGACACACCACTGTTTATTATTAAGCAAGTTGGGTTGGCAACCCCTTGAAATTGATCATTCTAGGGACTGATTAGTACTAATCCACAAATGTAAGAAACATTATCCTGAACATGGCATCTCCCAAATTCTTTTCCCAGATGAATCTGATTTTAAGAAAGATTTACCCAGACTTATTCACTTAAATAAAATCCACCAAGAAAAAAAATAAATGAATATGGGGATAGAACTTTAAATTCCTGGGGCTGCATCAGTTTGGAATAAATTACCCCCTACAGTACTTGCAGAAACTGCACATGGGACTTTTATCATGGCAATTAAGGACTTAATTTCATTTACCTGTCAGTGTACCTAAAAAGTCCATACATTTATGATTCTTAATTGCAAGGTATTGTAAATATTGTTTTTCTTGAGTATTGTTTTTTATGTTTCTGTGTCATTTTTGTAGTATGTCAATGCATTCATACTAGTGTCATCTTATGTGAATTTTTATTTTTATTGTAACTTTAGATAAACACAGGACTGTCTTGTGAACTGGACTCACAGTCCAAATGACATGTATTTCCTGTATAAAAAAATAAAGGTTTACCTACCTACCTACCATGACTTAATGCCAAAGCATGTCATGATTTTTAATAGTGCTTCATCAGCTGAAAATATGGAGATGCAGATGAGCGCCCAAGTGAAGGAAATCTATGGCAGAAACTGACAAACTTGTCCTGATGGCTCATTATGACAGTTATCAGGAGGCAATGAGATGGGAGAGAGTTAATTTATCTTTGATCTCATTGCAGTGGAGAAGTACAGAGATGCTGCACTTTTCTGTACTGAGGATGGAATTTTACATCATATTTGTATCTGCACAGGAGGGAGGAATACTCTGAGGAGATGCGGGATTGGTTAAATTTGTTCTTCAAAACCAAGTTGCTGGCATACAGAATCAGGCCTCTTCTACTTCTCAAGGTAAGAGATACTGTAGTAGAGGAGTAGTAGAAGGGGATGTATCTTGTCAAATGTTAAATTTCAGCCAATCAGAGCATGCCATACCATTTGACAGGTGGGCGTGGCCTAAATTGACCAATAAGAATCATCCCTTTTCCAACCGGAAGTCCCGCCTTCCTCGTGCCATGGCAATGCCTTGCCCCCCTTCCTGCCACAGGAAGTGATGTCCATTTTCATCCTCAAACCCAGAAGTCCTCCCCTTTTCTACACTGTATGTGCCTCCTTCTTCTTCCCCTTCTCTCGCATCCGTGCCACAGACTCACTCCCGAGTACCTCCACCTCCTCTTCTCCCCTTGGAGTGCTAGCAGCTCCTTGAAGCCCTCCCCTTGGCCCCCAGTTCAGCATCCTAGCTTGCACCCAGGTCCCTCCCCTCGCATCGCAACCCAGCTGCACCATCCTAATTCACACCAGAGTCTCCCTCCTTGATCCACCACCACTTGCACCCAAGTCCTTCTTCCTCCACACCACCCTGCTCCCTCTTGCACCCTTGCTGAATCATCCTAGCTCAAACTCAAGTCCCTCTCATCACCACACACCCCTGCTCCCTCCTTCCTCCTCCCCACCCTTCTGCACCCCTGCTCCCTTCTCCTCCTCCTCAATGATCCACCCACCTCTTGCACCCGATTCCCTCTTCCTCCACACCACCCTGCTCCCTCTTCCACCCCACCTTAGCATCCTAGCTCAAGCCTCGAGCCCCCTCCTCCATTCCCTTCCCCTTAAACTTCTGCTCACCTCCTTCTCCTCCCCCTCCCCATCGCACCCAAGTCCTAGCACCTTCATACCCCCTATTCACTTGCTATTCATTCGCCCCCCTGTCAGTCTCGGGATATAAGGACAGGGTGTGTGTAAATGCTTTGTGACTTGGAAATCTGTACAAGGAATGCATCATCAGGCAGATGCCATGACCACAGGGGTTATTTGGTGACACTGGTGTAAGCACACTTGTTTTGAGACAAGGTACATATTTTTTAAAGGTTTAGAAAAAAGTATTCATGTAACCTATGAATGTCCTACCAAGAACACCTTGTAAATGTTCAACGGCGTCTCAGACTGACAAGGCAGCAGTCAACATCAGGCTGCAAAGCAGTGTGTGTGTGTGTGTGTGTGTGGGCATCAACCAACTCTTAGGAAAAGAAAAAAATATCTACAAGGCTTTAGACAGAAAAATAACTTTACAAATCTTACCTTGTTTGATACATAAAGGTCACAAAATAGGATTCGGAACTGTGTACAGTATCTACTAAGTAATTTTGAATGTTTCAGAATGAAGGCTGACGTCTTTACAACTGTAAATCTATTTTTTGTCTCAGACCAGCAAGGCAGCATTCATCATCAGTCTGCAAAGCAGTGTGTGTGTGTGTGTGTGTGTGTGTGTGTGTGTGTGTGTGCATCAACCGACTCTTAGAAAAAGAAAAAAATATCTCTACAAGGCTTTAGACAGAAAAATAACCTTACAAATCTTACCTTGTTTGATACATAAAGGTCACAAAATAGGATTCAGAGCTGTGTACAAGATCTACTAAGTAATTGTGAATGCTACAGAATGAAGGCTGAAGTCTTTACAACTGTAAAATCTATTTTTGACAGTCTACTGAAATATGATTTCATCAGAGGCTCCTGTGTGACAGTCACAGAAAGTTGTTTTGAATACTGATGAGTTAGCAGATGAGTGCATCTTGTAAGAATGGAACGAGAGACTGTTTTACATGTGAAAGGATTCTTTTGTGTTAGAAAGACTATAGTCATCTATTAAATGTCTAGTCATGTCTCACATATATCAAAGTATTACACACTGGCCCAGATATTCAAAAGGGTTGCGCCATGTGCAATAGGGTTGCTCCAGCACAAGTCCAAAAATGCGCCATTCTGCGATATTCAGTGAGAGGCAGATGCGCCCCCCAAATCATGCTGAGCAAGAGGGCAATGATAATGAATGCATGTGCAACTGAAGGGGGAGGAACCATGCATAAATGGCACAGTGTGATACTCAACAACATGTGCCATAGGGGAGCAAGTGGAAGTTGCGCGATAGCAGAAATGAGCCAAAATAAAAAGGAACAAGGGAGAGGCGCAAGAACGCTACAGGGAAGGCACATGTGGCTGACCGCTAGGCAGAAACACAGGGCAGGAGGGACACACAGGGCAGGACAGGGAAAGGGCACACTGAACCCACAGGCACAGGGAAGGTGTGGGGAGCCACAGCCAAAGACAGTGCAGAAGGGGGAAGTGCCACACAGCACTGAGGCCACCACAGGAAGGTGTTCCCTGTGCAGGGGAAGTAGCAGCCAGGACAGGGGGGAACACAGAAACAGCTGCCGGGGGGGGAACACAAGCCAGGGACATGGCCAGTGCCACCATCCAGATGGAGGCAGTAATGAGGGAGGGGGAGAAGGCAGGCAGCAGGGGGCATGGCCATGGAGGGGCCCGTCGGCAGTATGCCCCCAACAGGCAGTACCGAGCCCGCACCAGCTCCGAGCTGTACAGCGATACCGAAATCATGGGCCAGTACCGCCTGAATCGGGCAGTTCTGAGGTGGCTCTGTGAGCTGTGCAGTGATGTGATGCAGGCACCCACATGACAGAGCCATGCTCTGTCAGTGGAGACTAAAGTGACAGCTTGCATGTGCTTGCTCACCACGGGTAACCTTCCAGAGACCAACAGGGAACACCACAGGCTTAACCCAGTCGGCTGCGTCACACCACCTCACCCAATTCCTCAGCGCACTGCTGCCACATGCTGTGGAGTACATCCATTTCCCCAGCACACCGGCGGAGTGTACAGGAGTTCCACAGCGTAGCATGTATCCCTGGTGAGCTAGGGGCAATAGACTGCACCCATGTGGCCATCCACACACCACCTGGCCCCAAGGGGGCTGCATATATCAATTGGAAGGGCTATGCAAGCATCAACTGCCAGGTGGTGTGTGATACCAGGGGGCGCATAATCAATGTCTGTGCCATGCACCCTGGGGGAGCACATGATGCCTTCATCTGGCACCAGTCGGCACTGTGCCACAGATTCGAGTGGGGACATCCCCACTGGCCCTTAGTGGGTGAGTATGCAAACCACATGGAAAAACATAGAGCTTGGGAGGGGCATGGTCAGAGGTGACATGGGTAGTGGCCTACATGGCCCAAGGCAGGGCGACGCTGATCACCAAACAAACCTCCACCCTCTACACACAGGTGACAGTGGACACCCACTCTGTCCCTGGCTGCTCACACCATACCGGTGGCCCGTGACCCAATCGCAGCAATGCTACAATGAGGCACATGCCGCTACACACAATATCATCGAGCGGGTGTTCGGGATGCTGAAGGCACTTTTCCGTTGCCTGGACACCTCCGGCGGTGCCCTATAGTACAGCCCCTCAAAGGCCTGCAGGCTATTCCTGGCCTGTTGCATCCTGCACAACATGGCCAACCACTGTGGGATAGCCGTACAGGTCGAAGAGGGGGACAGTGATGGGGACGATGAGGACGCTGGTAATGATGGTGATGGGCAACCCCCCCTTGGGTGACGGGACCCCCGACTGCTCTGGCTGGCAGATCTGCACCGGGACACCATCACAGAGGAGCACGTTAGCCAACCCAGGTAAGTCATGGGGCCATGTGCAACCACCAGTGGCAAAGGGTCAACCCACAAACATGCATGGACACACACCAGGGGTGCGTGCTGTCAAGGGAAGTGGCCGAGCATGGAACCGCACACACCGCCAGGGATGGGTGAGGTCTAACATGGCACACGGTCATACACACACACACACACACACACACACACACACACACACACACCCCTCACAAGACATGCACAAAAGGTAGGAGACACACTGACCCAGACCGCCACCCCTAGCCACACACATGTCCACAGACCACCACACCAACTGCCTGTCATTGTGTGTGTGTCAGACGCTGGGCACCATTGCACAGTGGTGTACAGCGCAATGGAGGCATCATCATGCACACGCCACAGCGGACAGCAGCCGGGAGGGTGTGCAGATGGAACGTGTTTGTGTATGCAGGGCCGGGTACACCACATGTGCATCCCCCGCTGAATGACACAATGCACACAGGGCAGCATCAGACAGTAGCCATGCTGGGAGACAGGTCAGTCATGTGCCACAGTGCCATGGCTGCCACGGATGTGTGGGCGGCCCCGCCAAGACCCGCCAGCAGTGACAGGCTGACCACTGGCCTCATGGGGTTGCACTGACGGTCCCCCAGGGGTTCCACTGCGTGAATGCAACCGTGCTCGCGCAGGGGTCTGCAGCACACTGAACGTGCCTGCACCAGGCATGCTCGGGATGCCCACAGCTGAACCCGGTGTTGACAAGGATGGTGTCGCACGATGCCGGGAACTGGGGATGGACATTGCACTGTGTGGTGTCTGCGACGCATGGGAAAATAACTGTGTGCCCATTGTGGCCATGACAGATGTGAATGCCTGTGTCTGCCTGACAATGGCAGTGGTCACATCCTCTCGTAACCAGTCCATCCCTGCCAGGAGCAGAGCAGTGTCTCTGCTGTTCTGCTCCTCTGCCTGGTGCAGAGCCGCACTCAGTGCATCCACCGCCGTCACAAGCCACATCTGCTGATTGACTGATGCTCGCAGTATGCAGGTGTGCTCATCTAAGAGGTCATCTGCCTGATCGGCATGCTGTCCCTCAGGGTGTTTGCAGCCCTGATGCTCATCACCCCTTGAGGGTGGGCGCTGCACACCAGGGCCAGGCCTGGGCATGTCCACAGGTGATGCACTGACGCCACCCTGACACTGTACCCCCATGGCCATTGGCCGACTGCTGATACTGCCCCTCCAGCTGCTGCTCTCCAGGGCTCAATGGTGCCGCCGCAGTGGCTGCAACAGTCCCACTGTCCTGGACACACACCAGTGCTGCCCCACTGGTGCAGACAGGCACAGACTGGGACTGTGATGACACGCAGGCCTCCACGGCGGCACCACCCACAGCCATGGCTGCGATGTCACCTGCTGTGTGGCCATCCTCTGTCCCACACGTGTCACTACCCATGATGTTAGCTCCATCATCATTGGTGACAGATCCAGCACCAGCCTGAGTCTCAGCATGCTGGCATCCATGGATGCGGGGACACGGGCAGGGCCTCCTCCGCACCTGCTCCACCAACAACAGTCTGGATGTCCAGGCAGGCCCACTGTCACCCTGACCCCCGTATTCCTGTGGAGATGGATGGGCCCTCCTCCATCTCCATGATACTGGCCTCAGTGGAGAAGCTCACCACCGCTGACCCATGTAGACACTCAGGAGCTGTAAGGGAAAAACAGTAGCATTACTGCATGTGACCTACCCTGTCCTCCCCAATAGACAGACCATGACCTACCATGCAGTGACGGGCTACCACCCATCTGGAATCCACCACCCGGAACACCCTCAATGGCACAACACTGCATGCTGCCAGCAACCCGCTCTTCCTGTGGGGTCAGGCGTTGCACCTCTGGCTGTCCCCCAACGGTCGCAGACCATGCTGCCCTGATGGCAACCACCTTCTCTTTAATTCTCCGCCTGTCCGTGCCCAACTTCTTTTTGCACCCCTGCATGGAGTGCTAGTGGCTGCCATGCAGGTTGACAGCACGCACCACCTCCTCCCATGCAGCAGCATGGGCCTGTGGTGTTCCCTGGCATCCACTGAGAAGCAGCTCCTGGTCGAGGTAGGCCTCAAACAGGGCATCTGTCTCTGCTTTGTAAAGTTTGGCCTCCTCTTCCTCCCACGACTCTGTTCCTCTACTTCCACCACACGATCAGTCATGATTCATCCTGTGAGAATGGCAGGTGTTACCTGTGACTGTGCAGTCCCATGCATGTCCCAAACACCACAGTCCACACTCCCAAACAGCATGCAACTCACCGCAATAGACTGCAGTAACTGACTATGGCCAGCGCAGCCCAATGTTGCATTTTTATAGTGCAATCCATGCACATGAGGCAAGGCGTATCTTTAAGTGGATGCAAATGCAGTGACTACACCATTGAATGGCTGATTAGATGATTTGCATATGGCAGCTGAATATCACGCTGTTGCACTTTGAGCAATTGTGTTGAACGTGCTGAGCCAAGGGCGCAGTTCTGTGACATGCGCAGTACACACCTAACTGTGCATGCCTGGGTTGATGATGCAAGCGCCTGATGCGCTGCTGACGTGCTGTGTGGGGGAGACAGTGCATGGCACAGCCACCATTGTGCCAGTGGCGCTACAGCGCTGTTCACGTATATGGCGCTGTGGCACTGGGGCATCGTAGGCGCACTGGGGCAACAGTGCTGTAGGCCACTACAGGAGGTGGCACACAGGCACCCAGTCGGGCTACATGCATTGGGTTCCAATCACACTGTGGCTGTCCGTGCGCTAGAGACCCTTGACCCTGTGCCTGACCTTTGCCCCCTAGGTGCCATGTGTCAGGCATGGATACACCACTATTGTGCTGTTCAGTGACAGTGCAATAGGGAATGGCAGCGCTGTACCACGCAGCATCTGCACATGGCAGGACTGCGCTGCTGAGCGCCATTTTGATTCAACCAGACAGCAGAGATGGCACGGAGGTGTGCAGTCCTTTGGAGCCAGGTTGAGCTAGCCAACCTGGTGGCTATAGTTGAGCTCTAGGTGTCAGCGTGGCTCAGTTGGTAGCACATCCGCCTCTGGACCAGAAGGTCGTGGGTTCTCGTCCCACACCGGGATTGGACTTGCACCTAAAAGTCGCTGGCATCTGAGTGCAGTATTGGGGGGTGCTGTACTGCAGGGGTGTGCCGTCCTTCAGATGAGACGTTAAACCGAGGTCCCTTCTGCCCATTCTGGTGTTGTCCTGGTGGGTGTCCAGGTGGAAGTAAAAGAACCCAGGGCACTTTTCACAAAAGAGTAGGGAACATTCCCGGTGTCCTGGCCAACATTCCCCTTCCCATAAACCGGTTCATGCAATTACCCAGGCTGTGTGTGGGTGATGATGTGCGATATGGCCGCCACCACACATTCAGTCACTTCAATACCAGTCTAGCATTGCTTGTAAAGCACTTTGGATGTATGAAAAGCGCTATATAAATACAGATTCTTCTTCTTCTTCTTCCATGCTGGGGCTTTGTATGGAGAGGCACCCCTGGACAGGGCCAGGAGTGTGGTCTGGCAGGAGGTGTCCAATGCCCTGGAGGATGCCACCAATATGGGGTGAACAGCGGAGCAGTGCCGCCATCGTTAGGGGGATCTGAGGCGCAGGGACCCAAACCTGCTTGCCCGCCTGTGGGCACATACCAGGAGGGGCATGGTGCCACGGCTAGGTAGGTGCAACATCCATACACTATTATCGTCCATACGGGTATCACGGTTGCATGTGTCCGGCACATGGGGGGGCCATCCGGTGTTGGCCATGGTGGTGGTATTGGGGTGTGGGGTGGATGGGTATGGCTGTATAGGATTGCACACACATGGGGGTGGGGGGACTTTGCTACCAGATTGTACTGATGTTCCTCTCTCCATGTTTGCACCTTAGGGCCTGAAGAATGCCCGCAGAACCAGGACCGGAGGTGCCGCATGGAGGAGCAGCGGGCCAGGAGGGATGATGGTGGTCTGCGGCATGTGGACCAGCCTGATGATGGTGAGTGCCTTACATACATGATTACTATTGCATGCTGTATAACTGGGCGGGCAGTGGGGCATGGCCACCATCCATTGACACTGCTGCCATGCATGCAACTTGTTACAGTCAACACTGTCCAGTGGCACTTCATGTCTGGGAGTGCGTCAATGGTAGTCCATGCGTGCATCAGGCACATGGCTGTGGCACTGCCTTCACAACGCATAGCCAAGTCACTGTACGGCCATGGTGGTGCTGTGCAGGACATGGGTGGTGGGTGTGTGCAGTGGTCCACATGACTGTGGCTGCCTGGGTAGGCAGGTCTTGTGGACAAAGTCACTGTGGGTGGTCACACACCATCACAGGGGCATGGCACATGGCTGTATGCCATGCACAATGGGTGGGCTGCAGGGGGCTGTACAGTCACACTTATTGACTCTGTTCCCTCGTCCTAGGTGGACGGTGACTCCAGGACATACAGAAGAGTCTACATGAGCTGCTCCAGGTGGCGAGGGAGACCTTGGAGCTTCTTCAAAGGATCCACCACCACGGGGTGAGGAGGAGAAGGAGAAGCAGACATCGGCGCCATTATGAGGAAGATCGGGGCTCACGTTGATGTCCCCATGCCCCAACTACCACCTTCCCCCCTTTGACCCACCCTCACACCCCTTCTTCCCTCTCTCATATGTTCACCCCTAGCCCTTACCCGCCCCCACCTGTTATGTGGCCCTTCCCCCCTCTTGTAAATAATTGTATATAGTTTTTTGTTACATCTTTTAAATATATGCATTTTGTTATGACAACTGTGGTGGTCTCTGATTTGCAGTGGGCTACAGGTGCTCAGCTGCAGTGGTGTGCATGGCATTGGGGTGGTGCACGCATGGGCATGTGTGTGTGTGTGTGTGTGTGTGTGCAGAGGTGAACAGCCTGTGGTGTGGGCAGGGGGATCAGTCACTGTCTGTGGTTTGTGTGTTGTACTCTGTGCAATGGATGCCTGTGTGCAGTGGTCCATGGGGCCTGCACTGTTGCATGGCACCCCTGTCAGACCATCCATGGCCTGTGCAGCTGACACCCTTGCATGTCTGTGATATGCATGGTCTGCTGGTGTGTCAGTGGTGGCTGTCCATGCTGGATAACAACTGTACCTGGCACAATGCCAGGTTGCCTTCCATCACCAGTATGGTGCACGTCTGCCTCGAGTGGCACTGTGGCCTCCGCTGTTGTTGTCCCCCCTCCATGCTGTCACTTGTGTCTGTTGCAGGGGATGTGCTCCAGTGTCTGTCACTTGTGCTCCGGCAGCATGCTGGTGGCATACAGCTTCATGGTGCCTGCGCAGGGTGGCTGGCACACCTGTGCAATGTAGGGGTGCTGGCCATGTGTACACGTCAGCTGTGGCCACACGCCAGTGACTTGGTTGACCTGCTACTGTGTCCCTGTGTTGGTGTGCCCTTGGGTATGGGTGGGTGTTTGTCCATGCACTGTGTTGCATCCTGTGTGGTGCATGTCTCCATGCTACACTGTGCGTGTCTGTGCTGGCTGTTGCAGCCAGTGCTGGGACAGGATGTGTCCTTGGGAGGGTGTGCAGGGTGCTATACCACTGGAGGTGGGGTCTGGAGCATGCCCTGTTGCATGTGGGGTACCTCATGTGCTGATGCATGGTTGGTCTCTCAGCTGTACCTCGGGGGGACGTGCAGGGTGGAACTGTGTATGCATCTGTTGCATCGCTGTCTGCCTCTGGCCCCCTGCAGGGTGCTCATGGTGGGGCTGCCTTGCATGGCTCCATGGTGCACAGGGTTGCATTGTCACAGTGGGGTGGTGGCATGCATGGGGTGTCCTGCACTGTTGGGCACTACTCCTGGGCAGGGTGTATGGGGATCATAGTGCAGGGTGTGCTCTGCATTGGTGGGATGGTGTGGTATGGGGTGGTCGGCTCTCCTTGTGTGCCAGTCACAGCTTGCCAGGTTGTGTGCTGGGGTACCATGGTCCGGCTGTGGGTTGGTTGCTGGTATCCATGGGCCAGTGGTTATTCCAGCTCTCCCTGGTTGTGCAGTGCTTGGGGTGTGGGGGACGATGTCTGTTCTGCTGTGTGTTCCTCTGCCCATCTGTGGCATGGGTGGTGGGCCCCTGCATCCCTGGTTGTGCTGTTGCATTGCTGCCCTGCTGCAGGGGGCATTCCTGGTTGTGCTATGGCACATCTGGACTGCTCCGCTGAGCATCCCTTGTTGCGCTATGGTGCATCAGATATGCTCAGCTTCACATCCCTAGTTGTGCTATGGCACAGGTGGTGTGATATTCAGTCATCGGCCATAGGTGCATCTTGGCCTGCGCAGTTTTTGAATATCACACTTCTTGCACATGGGCACAGTGGACTTGCACTTGCTCCTGCTGTTGCGCACTTTTTGGGTGCAGTTTGAATATCTGGGCCACTATGAATAACTATGTTCTTTCAAATTATATTAAGCAGTAGGGCTCTGAGAAGCAATACAATATCTTAAAGTTTTCTCAAAGAGGCATAGCTATTTAACAACAGATATTCTCAGGCCTCTGTAATGAAATTCTGCATATTAAGTACCTTTCATTACAGAGCGAGGGATCCCCCACCGATGACCTCAGCTTTATATAGAATGTCACACATTTACATTTGAAAGGACATGCTGCTAAAGTCTGGAAAAAGTTTACATCTAAAAGGAATCACATTAAAGTTTATCTTGCATTCATACATAGCTAAAAAATAACTAGTTTAGAAAAGCCTCTAGTCGTCTATTAAATGTCAGGTAATTTCTCACATAAACCAAAGGAATATACACTATGGACACTTATGTTATTTCATATTATATTAAGCAGAGGGGCTGTCTCAGAAGCAATATCTAAAAGCTCTCTCAAAGATGCCTAGCTATGTAACAGCAGACCTTCCCTGACCTCTGTAATGAGATTCTGCATGGTTCTGATGGTGAGCTCAGCATATTAATTAGCTTCTAGCCAGTGTCTTGAAGAATCATAATTGTATGTTATGTACTATGTAACTGTTATTTAGGTATGTATCTGAGAGAAATACTACTTTTCACAAACAGAACCTATCTGGAATATGTTAGATTATGATGTCTATGCTAAATTATAATCATGCTAGTGTGTATAAATAGAACAGTCTTGTATGGTTTGTAAAATCATATTAAAAGAGATCTTTTGTGAGTGATCTTGGAAAAGATTCACATTAGTTACACTTGAGAGAGCGGCTCTGTTAAGAGTGTGGGAGATTATGGCAGGTGGTGTAAATCAGTATGATATGATCGGATACACAATAGAAGGGTGCATACATTTACATAGGAAGCATCTGGGAAACATTTGTAAGATCTGGAAAATAGTATTCATACACAGTAGAAGGGTTCTGTTAAGAGTGTGAGAGATTTAGGCAGATGGTGTAAATCAGTATGATATTATCAGATACACAATAGAAGGGCGCATACATTTACATAGTAAGCATCTGGGAAACATTTGTAAGATCTGGAAAATAGTCTAAAAGAAAAACCTTGCATTGTTTTCTATTTTATGCAAAGAAATGGAGGAGTTGCTATGTATTGTTAGCTACATTATATAAGTGTTAGATATTACCAGTGTGACACAGTCTTGGCTGAAAACCAAAGAGATACTGCTAAAGTATGGAACATTGCAAAACGGAATATCTCTTAGGTAGTGCTGTTGTGAATGCACATGATGATGAACAGCCTACTACTAGTGCTGAACAGACAGAGACCACCAAAAACACCCCACAAGGTATTTGTATATATACATATATTTGCTGTTTTTAGAATGGTATAGTCAGTTAGGATGTGTTACTGTTTTTTTATTAGCTCAGAACTGTATCATTAGTGGATAGAAGATGCCATGTATTTGTATATATATTTGATGCTTTAGAATGGTATAATCAGTTAGGCTATGTGTATTTTTATTAGCTCAGAACTGTATCATTGGAGAATAGAAGATGCCTGGACTCCCATATCTACAGGGTTTCGGAGGCATCTACAGGACAGCTCTTCCCACAGACTAGCATTGGTTATATAGGAAAAATAGGGATATTTAGCAGCCACAGGAAATAATGTAACATATAGTACTATCACTCAGGAGTTACAGGGAAAATGCCTAAAAGATATGAGAACACTGAGAAGTTTTAATTAAAAATAGGATGTGTCACCGTTTTTTGTTATCTTAGAACTGTATCATTGGTGAATAACAGATGCCATGTATTTGTACATATATTTGCTGCTTTAGAATGGTATAATCAGTTAGGATGTGTTACTGCTTTTTTTATTAGCTCAGAACTGTACCATTGGTGAATACAATATGCATGTATTTGTATATATATTTGCTGCTTTAGAATGGTATAATCAGTTAGGCTGTGTTTTTTTATTAGCTGAGAACTGTACCATTGGTGAATAAAATATGCATGTATTTATATATATATATATATTTGCTGCTTTAGAATGGTATAATCAGTTAGGATGTGTTACTGCTTTTTTATTAGCTCAGAACGGTACCATTGGTGAATAAAAGATGCCATGTATTTGGATATATATATTTGCTGCTTTAGAATGGTATAATCAGTTAGGATGTGTTTTTATTAGCTCAGAATTGTATCATTGGTGGATAGAAGATGATTTAATTAAAAATATGGTTTGTTTTACTGTTTTTTTTGCTAAACTAGATTCTTACAACTGTAATGCATGAAATATGATTATTATAATTTAAACTTTTATTGTAAGCTTAAACATAAGTGAACAGCAATGCACATATTATAAGTCTTTAGTTCAAAATCAGACATACAAACTTCCTTGTGATCTAAGACAGCTGATTAATTAAATGTATCTACCATTTTTAAAAGACCATGGTTGAAATATGTGATGACTGCTTTTCTGTTGATAGCTACAAAAAGGTAAATCTTCTAAGAAAAAAAAGAAAAGAAGGAATCAGCACAGAACACACGAGAGACAGCTGCCAATATTGTGAATAATGTTGATTGTGGAGACACCAGGGGTGATGCTTTAGAATCTATAAATAATAACTGCAGAATGTTTCTCTAAGGGTCAGAAAACACCAACCGTTCCATGAATCCTGATGCAACTCCCCAGGCATCTGCACATTTGGTGATTAAACCCTATGGTGATTCTACAAGGTGCCTTGCTTTATATCATGAGTCACAGCTATCTGCCAGTTTGGGGGCTACAGACAATGAGAATCCTGTCTCACCTCCCCAGGCCTCCACCAGTTTGAGATGTACAAACAAAAGGAAACCTATTTCACCTCCCCAGTTTGGGAAAAGGGATTATGAGCCAACAAGGTTAATGTTACAGTTTGCTGAAAAGCTGTTTAAATTGCTTGACAACGTTGAAAGATTAAGTGGTAAGGAGAAGGAAACCGTATATGCTTTACAAAAAAAACTACTAAAGTATCGCAATGTGAATGCTGCATTTATGTTGGTATGTTTAGGTAGGAAGGGGTCAGCATTAGAGCTGAGGTGTGATATAGAGAAGGTAGATCAGCTTAACTGTGTATCAGAAATGTTTGCATCTATAAAACAGTGACTGAATAGAATGAATAAAAAGTAGGGCAATGCTAAAAATAAGACCAAATGAAATAGACTGGTGAAAAGAAAGATATGGGATAAAAATAAAAAAATCAGAGAAAATTTGAAAAGGAAAGTAAAGTGTGCCAGGAAAGTATTACAACGCAGGGCATCATGACATCTTGTGGAGAATCATGATTCTCCACAAGATGACAAGTTAGAAAACCACCAGTCCCCTCCTGTAGTTTTTTTTAGAAAGAATTCAAAGTTACACAAGGGAGAGAAATAATTTCAGAGTAGTTGAACTTTATGAACGGTTTCGCTTTCTCAATCTTGACAGGCTTCAGTCCTTTGCAGATGCCATTAGGGCAATACACCAAGCTATCCAAGAGTTGTCTAAAGAAATCACAGTGAGGCAACCCAACATAGTAAGAAATAAAAAGCAGTGGTCCTTCGAAACAAGAACGCTGTCCAAAATACAGAGAGTAGTGTATGACAAACGAGTTTTACAAGACAAATTTAAAACCCTTCCTTACGGGTACTGATTGAAAATAATGGACATTAGTTTGCAACATCCCTTTTCATGTCTGAAAGCCAGACCATCCAATTCTGGTAAAAGCTTTTTCATAAAAAATGTATTGGAACATTCTGACAATGCTTTATCACACAAACCTGAAAATAATGTCTGGTTTTACAGCTGCTGGCAACCTTTGTATAATGAGCTGATGTTGAAGTTTGCACAGATTAAATTTGTGGAGGGGCTGCCTGCATCATTAGCTGATGATAATCTGCGGCCTCATGTCAAGATTAATCTGATTGTCACTGATGATCTGATGCAATCAGCCTGTCAAAATGGTGAGATAGAATGTGTATTTACCAAGTACAGTCATCATTAGAGTCTGTCAGCCTTTTATCTTGTACAGAATGTGTTTTGTCAAGGCAAGAAAAGCCAGACCATCGCACTAAATGCCAAATACATGGTTTTGTTTAAAAATCCATGGCACAAACTGCAGATCATGACTCAGGCAAGGCAGATGTACCCCGGCCAGGCAAAATTCCTTTTATAAGCTTTTGAAGATGCCACTAGAAGACCTTATGGTTATTTATTGGTGGATTTAAGAGCTGGTACACCAAATTAATATAGGCAGTGCAGTGGATAGTTCCCCCCGACCGGACAGAGGCATACATCTTGAAAAAATCACATTCTGGTCCTAGAAATACATGATGCTGTATGGCCATTATGTCTAAAAGGCTGCAGAGAAACTTGTCTGTTCTAAAGTTACTAGTGAGAGGACCTCCCCATTTAAGAAAAGCTATTTTGTGCTCAGCCTCTGATGACTTGATATCTGCCATAGCAGAGGTTGCTTTAAACACTCTAAAGAGAAACATACCATTGTCAGCTAAACAACTAGCTTTTCTGAAAAAAAGGGGAAGAGTCATAAAAAATTTAAGCAACAGGAAGTTGTCTTCAAAACAGAAAAAACAGCTTGTAAACCAGACAGGTGGGTTCATAGGGACGTTGTTGGGGATCACTGTTCCATTGATTACAGGACTGCTGGCTAACAGATAATGGATTTTACTCAGAAAATGTATCTGGTACCATAGCAGCAATTGGACTGTATGAGAATGATCGATCCCAATGAGGACATGAGAAAAGCACCAACTTACAGCTTGGATACTGAAATGAGATCTATACTTTCCTGGCCTGATTTTTCAGATCATGAGAAAGCCAAGCTGTACTCCACTGTGTTACAACGTTACCTCACTCTGGTACGTCAAGGGGAACAGGCTAAAACTAGTTTGACTTTATCGATGCCCGACTCTGAGGCTGTTTCTGAGCAACCCCCCATTGAGACACTTTCTGTTACGAATTCAATGGAAAAAGACATCTTAAACAGTGTTTCTCAAAGGTCTAAAAAATGCTGAACTTTTATTAAATCAGATGACAAAGAACAAGGATATTCTTTTTTGGAATGATAAGGGTGAACTGTTGTATAAAGGCAATGTTATTTCTGTGTCTCACATGGTCGATTTGGTAAGGGCAGCTATGGCCACACACACTATCCCTGACCACAAAAAACCAAGGGTTGGAATGTTTTCCTGAGAGCCACCACTGAGGCTAACATACCCACATCCATCTTTGGTCATTCGGCAAATAGGAGATATGTTGAAAATAGAAAGACAGTCGATGCAAAAAACGCTGAGCCCTCTCCAGTCAGCAGCTGGTCAGTGACACCCAAAAGACGAAAGACATTAAAAAAAACAGCCTGGCCGTCTGTATAAATGTAAATATTATAGACCTCTGGTCAATGTGTACAACCTATATTAACTGTGTACAACCTATATTAGTGTGTTTCTACAAGAAGTTGTTTGAATGTTAGCCTATCTCATATTGAATATGCAAGCATTTTTAACAAAAGGTGCTTATATTTCTGTATGTTAGCCTACCTCTGATGTATGACTCATTTATGGGCAAATTTTTAACAAGAGATGTCTTTACTGTTTTTTGTACTTTACTAATAATCCTAGCTTTGATGTGTATCATATTTTATGGACTTTTTTGCAATAAACACCTTTATATTTTACACACTGTGTCATGATTGAAGAAAGATGCAAATCAAAACATGGGTTTATATATGCTTTATAGATGACCTTTTGAGTTACAAGGAATTGTATATTTTAAACTCATTACAAGTCAAACAAGTCTGAACATATTGAAAGATGGCAGGGCATGCCTGACATGCTTAAATGTCTGAAAGGTGTGACAAAACTAGTCACCATGGTATCATTTTAATTAAATCATTAGAGTGCATTTTAGAACTTGATCATAAGAAAACTTTACATCTGTGGTGTAAGAAAATATGCAGTGAAACCACAGGCTGTACAGAAGGTATCTTGCAACTGTGTGTTTTGGTACAGGATACGTTTTGCATTTCTGTTTAAAAAGGCCCCAGTCATTTGTGCATAATTATCAGAATGAAAACCGTAGCTGTCAAAAAACTCCCCAGACCCATCTTCTGAGATATATGCGGCTAACCAGTGCTGTCCAGGGAGGTCATGGGGGTCAGTATTGATGACCAGTGCTGAGGGAAGATTTCTCAGTCTCTCCTTGGGTAGCAGATCACAGGAAAACACACCCAAAAAACAGTCATGGATGTGGGGGTCATGGGTTAAAAAATGTTCCAGCTGCTTGGTGTTCATTTTTATGGTTTATCACATGTAATCAAAAATGACATTTCTTCTCTGGTTTATCTCAATGACACTATCAAAAACAGCATAGACTATGAGATTAACCATATGAGGAAGGGCTTCTGCAAATCTTATTTCTGCTCTGAGGTTCCCAGTTCTAATCAGGGAGTAATGGTCAGCACATTCTTGGTCCGGAGTCAGATCAAAGGCAAACAGCGTGTACACTTGGGTGAATTCCTGGTGGTTGATGATGAGGGGGCCGTTCTTCATGTGCTTTCCAGCTGCCTGCACTAGATTAAAATATTCTCTCACAGCATTTCCGTTTCTAAAATCAGGCTGAAGAGGTTTAGCGGGGATTTGTTCACCGTCCAGGTACAGAGCCACAAAATTAATGTTGCAATGTTTAAAGTTGAAGGGGTTTTTAGTGTAGGAACCGCTAAAAGCATCATTGTCAACAAACCCCATGACCATCATTTTTGATAATTGTCCCAAAAACAGATTATCCTGGTTGCAGACCCTACTCCCTGCAGGGATGCTGAACACTTTCATACCCACTCTGCCTATGAGGTATTTAGTGTTGGAGGACAACAGGGTGTCTGAGTGTCCCAGACG
This sequence comes from Neoceratodus forsteri, assembly GCA_016271365.2. Classification (NCBI taxonomy): domain Eukaryota; kingdom Metazoa; phylum Chordata; order Ceratodontiformes; family Ceratodontidae; genus Neoceratodus; species Neoceratodus forsteri. Next base: position 392,252,390 of record CM057452.1, read on the forward strand.
AACATGGGGAGTCACTTTCACCCTTTTGACAAACAGAGAGGCGGACATGATTTTTAGCTTACAAAGATCGACATCTCCACTCATCAAACAAAAGCTGTCCCTGTTACGTGTCAGTTTAATTTTAATATCCACACCATTCAGCATCAGTTTCTCTTGGAAAAACAAGTCTGTGTGCAGGTGGCCCAGAAGCTCCACCCTCTGCTGAGATGTGTGAAAGAGCTTTTACTGAACTCGCATTGTCACCGGCTCTGTTCAGGATTTTGTGCCTCGCGTGTCTTTGTAAAATAACCCAGTGATGAATTGGGTAGAAAGGGTCTCTTCACTGAAGTTCAGCACTGATTCTATGATAGCCCTGTAGGGGTAACAGTTATTGCCCTGGCTGATGAGCCAATCCCCGACAGTCACATCCATCTGGCTGAAAATGGTGGCCACTGGGTAGTTGATGAGGCCCACCTTGGCCGCTGCCGGTATCTCTGAGCCATTCATTTCAGTGATTTTACAAACCAAGTAAAGAAGTGTGTTGTTTAGATCCAAATAGTCTTCGCCATTCCCTGCTATATAAAACTCAATCAGTGAGGTTTCTGAAATTGTGGCCAGAGGGGGTATCTCTACATAAATGCTTTTTTCAATGCTCATCTGTGTGGGAGTGATGGTAAACAAGTCCAGTTCTGATTTTGTGCATTCTTTTGACCCGCACTGCAGGGAGGCCATGTTTTGTTTTTAGAAGAGAACTCTAGTTTTTTTTTTTATGCCCCCTTGAACGTCCTTTGGACTTTGACCTCTTTCTTTTATGTGCGGCTTTACACTTTGATGCACATCCTTTAAAGTAGTGTGGCGGGACAATGAGAAGCCAAAGGGGCTACTCTGTGCTTTCTCTTTCTCCCAGTCTTGAACACCATCAGCCCCGAACCACCCTGAGTGGTCTTATCTCCTCCGACATCCTTTGAGTGACTGTGCTAGTCACACCTCTAACATCCTTTGTGACATTTTAGTGGCTGTTTGTAGTACGGTTTGTAACCCTGAATCTTTGGCAAAAATGGTACTGCTTTTTCAAACAGACTATGGAATATCCCCATACCAGACCCGTACATAGTAGGAAGTCCATGAAATCCCAGAAGACCATATCCGGCCTGTGCCCTATAATAACTTCTGTACAATACAAGGTCCCCATAATGTCGAACAATCACTATCCCGGCTTAAGTTTTAAAGTACTCTCTGGGATGGAAGTGCAACTTCACAATCACCTTTCCAAACTGAAATGGCACAGGTTCATTTTGATCATGCTTTATTTCAATAGTGATAGTGTTGATCTGATGCTTACTGACTGTTTGGTAGTGGGGTTTGTCATAGATCACGGTCACTATCTCATTGTCTTGGCCCCCCTCATGGGTGTGCATCTCAGCAAAGGCACTAGACTGTTGCCCACTATTTCACGTGAAATAATGTCGGTGTGGCTATATAATGTGTAAAAACCACCATTAATATCTGTAGAGTTCTTTGCTACATAATTACCTATGCTTACCTCGAGTCTGCTAAAACCCAAAAGGTGCTTCAATTGCCTGTGCATGAATAGAATGCATTTGATGTCACTATTGATGCTTATTTCTCTTCCAATGGCTTGTTGTTCCAAAACCACAGGCAGTTCATTTACTTCAAATATACTTTTATTAACTTGAATGATAACACTCCGCCATGTCACAATAATAGCCCGATGGGATTTTAAATGCCACTGACTCAGTAAAGGTGCTGATTGGCAGCGTTTTACTGTGGGATACATTTAAAGGTTGATAGAGCATAGTGAACCTGTTTTTGTGTACTGGTACATTGTCCCAGGTATGGGGGTACTGAATTTCTGCTAGCCCCACTTCCTATTCACCTGGTAGTTCAAGTGTTTGTGGTAACTTTACTGTAAAAGTGGATATAGTATTATCAGGGAAAAAGTCGTGCAAGGCATTGCTCGGCAAGATGATATAAAAGTCATTTTTGAACATGTTGAATCTTACGGGCTTCTAATGTCCTGAACCTGTGTTGCCTCGGCCCAACTATTGACTTTGTTGGGCCACCCCCGCCACTTTACCAGATACCAGGTTTTTCTTCCATGCTTTTTCTTTCTCAGGATTTTGTGCACCCTATGTAACCTGTCCTCATTCAGTTCAATTTTCTGCAACTCCTCCACATAGAAAGTATCTTTGATGTCTTCCCCATTAGTCTTTTAGCCTATAGGCAGCTCTCTGTCTTGTCAAGACCTCCATCACAATAAATATCTCATCTGTATATGTCTGTTCATATCCCTTTTCAAATACCCCTTTCAGCTTAGATATTCTCAGGTGATCACCTTTCTGAAAGGTACCCTTTTGTTTTTTCCCAAGAACAGTATTGCCGTAGAGGTTCTTCCATACACCCAGGGCATTGGAAGGGTTAACATCCACAGGCCTGTGTTTAATGCTTCTGTGATAAGTATAATTATAGCTGTGCGTCAGGTCAGGCAACACATCCACGTGTTTTGGGCCGTAAAGTAACACCACATGCGTGACTTTAAACTCCTATTGAAATGCTCTACAATGCTGGCCTTAACTTCATCATTTGTCACAAAATGGTGTACTTTTTTTTGTTTTAATAATGTCTTTAAGGAAGCATTCAGAAATTATTTACCCTGATCTGTCTGCAGTTTCTGTGGTGTGCATCTGCTTTTAAAAATAGTTTTGAAGGCTTGCATCACAGCCTTGACTGATTTGTCTTTTAAAGTCACTTCACCAAGCATACTTGGACAGCACGTCGATGCCGCCAGTATGAAATTTAAAACCTTTATTGTACTTTGTGTATTAACCCATATCCACTAAATCGACTGCCAATGTCTGTCTATATAGAAACAATTACAGGATTTCTTTTGAATCTGACTCTTGCTGGTTTGTGTAAAGTGTAAGGATCTTGCCTGAAAGCCATTCTGCAACACCTTTCCTGCTGACACCTTTATCGATTTTCTTAGCGGCCTTATACAGCTGAGTCACACCAGTAAAACTGCCCTTTTTGCATTAAAAATATACTCTGGAGCAGATGATCGGTCATCTTCTTCATCAGCACCCTAATAAAATATCCTTTAGCTTGCCAACCTCTCGTTACCAGTAAAATAATGAGTGTGCTTTTTTATCCCTTAATCATTTTATCACAGACAGCAATGTGTAACTATATTTTATTCATATCCTACAAAAGTCATAACAGTATTTTATATGCGTTGTGATACACACGGTATTTGTATTAATACAAAAAGTAAAACATGCAAATGATTATGACACTATCATGTTTCTATGCTAGCTGTTGATGCTTGACTGTTCCTTGTATACGTATCCTACAAAAGTCATATCAGTAATATTTTATAGGCCCTGTAACATGCATCAGCCATGTTACTACAGACTATCATCTGTACAAAAGAGTACAACATTAGCAGTTTACGGTACATGCAACATGAGTCCTTATACATTCCACTTTAAAGATGCCCAGAGACAGTTGCAACTGGGTGGCGTGATTCACACAGACATGAGCTCGTCCCACTTCCCTCTGTGATAAGGTGAGTACAAAGCATACACACATTGGCCATACACCACTCATGTTGAGGTTCATGCTCTTTAAGGGCTTTTTTGTAGCAGAAAAGATGCAGTTCACAGTGGATACGGGATCGGGTTTTTTTGTGTCCATTGCATTTAGATACACATGCCAAAAATATGGCAACATACTTTTAATCAGAGACATTGTCCCTTCTGTCAATGGTTTCAATGCGGCTCCAGAGGATACATCAAATGCAGTTTTCTTTACAACATATACAGGGTCCTTTAGTATGTCCTTTATCACATGGTACATGGTACCCTCCAAGATTGACAGGAATACCGAGATCATTTCTTTATCACGTATCATCTGAAAGTGTATCATAATACACATTATACAGATTAGTGTGTCACTTTTTTATATTCAGGAAAAGTGAGTGCTAAATCACTTTATTAAACACAAGATAAGCGACAGCTTCTGCATAATGTATGATGACAGCCTCATTCCCCCCTTTCTGCAGACTAAACACTAAGAGAGCAACAGCAGTACAGAGAAAGCCAAAAAAGTTTTCCAGATCATAAGGACTATACATAAACTCCATAAGAATATCTTCCATCACTTGCTGAAGAGTAGCACTTTCTTGCTTAAAATTGTCTGCAGTTATTTTCAAGGGTATTTCTGGGATGTTGTGAAAAAAGTCTTGGCCTGTCTCTAAAAGTACACACAGTGCTTGTCCTCCATGCAGGTTTAAAACAGATTGTTTTGATCAGTAATTTACTAGTTCATAAATAAGTGACTGTATGCACTGGCAGGGGGATTCCCATTTTTCTACACTCTGAAAAAACATACAGTGTGATGTTTAGTGACCTTTCAGCCCATGCAGCAGGTTGACAAGCTGAGAAGCCACTTTCACAATTTCAGGAATATCACATTGTTTTTTCTGTTTCAAATCAGACACACACATGGCTATGATGATCATTAAACAAAGGTAACAAAGGCGGGGTAAATGATTTAAAAAAAATTAATATGGTCCCTGATCTTCTTTTTTAGAAAATTTTTAAAGGAGCCTTTGCTGACCAGACGACAGGCATTTTTTTTTAATCTCACCATCTGTCTGTTGTAACATTTGTATAATTAACCACATGGGGTCATCGGATTTTCTCACATCATTTAAAATGTGACTTATAGTTTCCAGGGTATAATTGGTCATATTTAACCCCTCATGCTTCATAGCGATTGCCAAGATCACTGGCATGAGCTGCCTTATATGTATGGCTTCAGAAACATTTCTGTATGCTTCTTTAGACATGAAGTCATCAAGGATACATGAATGTTTTTTCTGACCTGGATCATCTATCTCACACCCTGGACAGGAATCAACCAATTCACACTGTATCACCCTTTGTATCACTAAGGCAATTATGCCACGAATGGTATGGTACATAACATACTTACAATACATGTCATGGTCAGTTTTAGGGGGCTTAACACGGACATCTGTTTTTCACTTGAGGCCCCTGTCTTATCTCTGTTGAACAGGACAGCTCTGGTTGTGTAGTGATTACAGTATTTTCTGTCTTCTTTGACACATTCTGTTACTCTCTATTTCTAACATACTGGTCCTCATGCTGCTCATTAATAACTACATCTGTATCTTTAAAGCAGCACAGTCACACAGTAGGTTTGTGGAGACTCGACATCCATGGTGTCCGAATATGACTGCTGCTCCATTGCAAATTCATCGCTTTTTAAAATAAAAAACAGCATTGGTTCTTGTTCAACCTCTAACTCATCCATTCAGATACACTATGCATGCACATCTCTGTCACACCTACACTTTTTCATTAATGTTTAAAACATACAAGAATTTACCTCTGCTGGACAAGGCTTTTCTGTATCTTTTCTTCTTCTTCCTTAGCCTGGGGCTTGCTGGTGGTAGAATTTTACCATCATTTGACTCTTGTTCAGTTGCTGCTTCTGGCTGTGTATCGGTATCATTCTGCTGCTCTTCCTCCAGGTCACTTTCTTTCAGTCTCCATTTTCACGGTATCAGATTCAATCTCTAGGTGCTCTTCAAGGTCTGGCAGTGGTGGCTCTTGATCAGGAGTATCTGATTTAACTTTTTCAGACTCACCAAACTGTGTAGCCAGATTCCTTTTCATATCACCAATCTTTCCACTCAACAAGGTCTGAGTGGGGCATTCCTTGTCACACCTTGTATAATACACAAATGCTGGTTTGGGTGCCCTGATAGACATCTTCTCTTCTTACTTCTCATTTGGTGGTGTGACAGTCTGGCCTGTTGCTGGGAGGTTAAATTTAAAAGCACTGTGCTGTGCCATCTTCTTGAATGTTTCAGATAATCTGCACAAATTCTATAAAAGAGATTCCTCGAGTCTCTGGAAACTGTACTATCAAGCCCCAAGCACAGGGTTTATATAAGACTGTGAGATCCACTTTCAAACAGCTAACCCCTCCTGGTATCATTATGCTTTCATTTGTAAGATACTGAATGCCTGTTCCCATACACCTTCTATGTAAATGTATGTACCAACCTATTGTGTAACCGATGATATCATTCTGTTTTATCTCCATCAGCCTTAAGCTGCCATACTCTCAACAGAGCACTCTCCCGAGTGTGACTAACATGACTCTTTTCCAAGATCGCTCACAAAAGATCCCTGTGTATGTTTTCACAAAAGTCTCCTTTCACATGTAAATCGTATCTCATTCTATTCTTCAAAGATGAGCTCATCGGCGTCTCACAGCACGCTAACAAAACAATCCTGTGTACGATTTAACAAAACTACCTTTTCACATGTAAATGTATGCCCATGAGCTCATCACTTTCCCAGAGTTAATTCGTTAAGAATTCACGACAAGCTTATCAGTATTCAAAGCATTTCACATGAACACTAGCAATAGGAGGAGAATCTATTTGTAAGAAAAGGCTTCAGACTCTAGTCACTTACTTCCAGTAAAGCTAGGACTACAGATGGATTTAACACCGTTAGACATTTTATGAGGGCATTCCGTGGACTGTATGTACTTCTCATTCTGTATTAAAAAGGAAACTTGTTTTCCTGACTCACTGGAGTAAATGGGAAATATACTTTGGAAACCCTTGACAAAAGTTGGGAACTTTTTCTGTGGATTACATTATTTTTATTATGTGTTAAAAATGTTATCAGCCTCAATAGGAATGATTTTTTTTCTGCAATATTCACAGCAAACTTGGGGGACATATACATTTTTTACTACAAACAAGGTAAGATTTTTAAAGTCATTGTTCTTATATCCCCAGACTGATGGGGGGGGTGAATGAATAGTGAGCGAATGGGGTTATGAAGGTGCTAGGACTCGAGCGCGATGGGGAGGGGGAGGAGAAGGAAGGGAGCAGGAGTTTGAGGAGAAGAGAATGGAGGAGGGGTCTGAGGCTTGAGCTAGGATGCTAAGGCAGGGGTGGAAGAGGGACCAGGGTGGTGTGGAGGAAGAGGGACTCGGGTGCAAGAGGTGGGTGGATCAAGGAGGAGGAGGGGGAGCAGGGGTGCAAAAGGGAGGGGAGGAGGAGGGAGCAGGGATGTGTGGTGAGGAGAGGGACTCAAGTTCAAGCTAGGATGTTTCAGCAGGGTGCAAGAGGGATCAGGGTGGTGCGGAGGAAGAAGGACTCAGGTGCAAGTGGTGGTGGATAAAGGAGGAGACTCTGGTGTGAATTAGGATGGTATGGCTGGGTTGCGATGTGAGGGAGAGACCAGGTGCAAGCTAGGATGCTGAACCAGGGTCTGAGGGAGGGTTCAAGGAGCCTAGCACTCCATTCTGAGGAGGAAGAGGAGGTGGAGGGACTCGGGTGTGAGTCTGTGGCACGGATGCGAGAGGAGGAAAAGAAGAAGGAGGCATGTACAGTGTAGAAAAGTTGAGGACTTCTGGGTTTGAGGATGAAAATGCATGTCACTTCCTGTGGCAGGAAGGGGGGGCCAGGCATTTCCATGGTGCGAGGAAGGTGGGACTTACGGTTGGAAAAGGAACGATTCTGATTGGTCATTTTTAGGCCACGCCCAGTTGTCAAATGACATGGCATGCTCTGATTGGCTGAAATTTAACATTTGACAAAATATATCCCTTCTACTACTTAGAGGTAGGGCTGTGCTAACCTCCCAAAGTTGATTGTGCGAATTTTGACTTTCTTTCAAACTGCATAAAGTTAGTCAACATTTTTTAATAATAGACTAGTTGACACTGGTTTAACCATTAAATCACATTAGAAAATGGGATAAACTGAAATAACATAATGTACTGGGATGCTGAAGCACCAAAACAGCAGGATGATGCAGTGGGCCACTCTTGGGGTACTAGTTCAAAAATTGTATCTGTTCAGTCAATAACAAACACTGACAATGCTAGTAGTAATCTAGAGTATGTGGCTAACAATGCTCAAAATAAATGGTTGTAATTGTATGCCTATGTATGCCCACAAAATATCAGTACAGAATCCCACAGAGTAGGCTACCAGTTTCAAAAATTGTGTGACCATTGGGACAGTGCCACACATGGACAAGGCTTCCTGTTATGCCATGGATAAGTGTTATACACACTGGTTTCATGGGCAGTGTTGCCTAAAATTATTTATTCAGCCTGTGTAGGCCTGCCAAAAATTCACCATACATTAATCTGAAGAAGACCAAGTGACAACAGTGCTGCATCCCAGAGTGTATGTGCAGGCTACTAGTTCCAAAAAACAAAAACAAAACAAACAAACAAAAAAAACTAATGGACCCAGAAGTCCTCCCCATCCACCTCCTCCTCCTCTGTTTTTAGCCCAGCTGGATGTGTAGGAGATTTACCATCCATAAACCGTGGCAAACAGGACTTTGGAAAAGGTGCAGGTTAATTTTTAAAATGTGAGCATCTCTACATTTTGAGTTGAAAGCCATGCTCTCCTGTTGGTGACAGTATTGCCTGCAGCTCTGAAAATTCTCTGAGTATGCATTCATTGTATAGGTGGGCAACTGAGGTATTCAACATCTACCTGTGTCAAAGAGGGCCAAATGGTCTTTATTTAGTATCAGTACCATGGAGGCTCATCTTCTTCTCCTAGTGGCATGTTCTCATCCTAGATAATGCTGCACCATTTTGTTTGTTGGAATCTCAGGCACCACTGCCTGAGAAAGTGACTCTGCCTGCCTTTTCATCAAGCCACAGTCAAACAATTGTTCCTATAGTGGTTTGTCATCAATAGCTGTCTTTTTTGGGAATGCACCAGCAGTAGTAGTACCAGGCTGACTTAGAGACAAAAGTGAGTGACTCCTGTGACGTTCAGTAGTAGGAGTGGAAACACATTGAGATCCTCCTTCTTCCCTCTCCTCCACTGGGACTGTCAGTGCAATTGCAAGGGATGATGATGAGTGGTGTTCCTGTGCTCTATGTATGTTCAGGTTCTTGTTTTTATATTTAAAGTTTATTAAAAAATGTTGTCAGATACTGCACATGAATCAGCACAGTAATGATACAGTAGGAATGTAATATGTAATATATAGCAATAGATTTCAAACAGGTTATGTCATGGGCAGTAAGGATCTATGTATGGTGACAGTATCTGGTAGCCTACCAAAAATCCAGGCAGCGGCCATGGTTTGTTTTACATTTCAAATAGATCCTTAAACTCAAGGGAAATGAGTATTGTATAACATGTAGTGTAGTACCCAAGGTTGTAATCTGTCTTGAAACTGTTGTGATTTCCCTCTCAGTTGGTAAGTCACTTTTCTAAGGCTTAACTCTGAGCCACAATCCTCTGCCACTGAAGTGTGGTTGAGGGGGTCAGGCTTCAACTAGAGCTGGATAATAGCCTTCTTTGCAGCTGACAGATAAATGTGTAACAATGAGTGAGACCAACATCTCTGTCCTTCCAGTGGAATGGCCAGGAGGAGTGATGCAGGTTGTGGCATCTGAGGCTCCATGGAGAGGAGGAAGGGGGGTTCATCATTTTTGCGAAGAGCACTCCAATACAGGACAGGACAAAAAGATGTGGGTCTGGTTAGGTCCAACCTCTCCACACACCCTCCAACAAGGACCAAAGTGGTCTCCCATGTATTTTACCTGAATTCAAGGGATAATAAAATATCTCTGGTGACATTTCCAGGCAGACTCGCTTCAACCAACTGAAGCAGTAGCTTGGTGAGGCAGAAGGGAATATTTAACCCATTGTTCATAAGTATAGGAGGCATTCAATTCATGGTTCCATTTTTCCAGGATACATCTAGAAGTATCAGGCAATAGTGCCTGTATACCCTATACAGATGACTTATTAAAGGAAAACTACACCCTCATATCATTTAAATGTTACTTGTTTCCATGTCAACAGACAACTCCTTTCCTGTAGCTGTTAGGACTATATGTGTTACATTTAGTTTGTTTTCACTGCTCGTGTGACTGTCCTGGGGTCTCCATTTCATAGTTGTTGAAATCTCATTGTCCATGAGAACTACATTAGCATATGACAACATGAAGTCAGATCAACTATTTGTATCATGTATCTCTATGCTGAAAGAACAAATACCCTGCAAAAACTCTCTGGAAACACAAAACTGAATGAAGTTTAAAGCGAAAAACCCTACATTACAACTCAGATAGTTTGCAAAACTCGCTGAGGGTAAAGTGGTATTTCATACCTTCTTGCAGCTTGTTTCTTTGAAGACTAATTAAGCAGACAGGCATACTGGGAGTTTAAAGGCTGATTACGCATCATGTTGCCATATGCTAATGTAGCTCTCTAGGACAATGAGATTTCAACAACCACTAAATGGAGCCTCCCAGGACAGTTGCAGGGCCTAGTATGAAGTGTAAAACAGACTAAGGCAGTTGCATGCATCTCTAACAGCTACATAAAAAGAGTTGCCTGTTGACATGGAAATGAAATTTAGAAGATATGAGGGTGTAGTTTTCCTTAAGTGGTGCCAACTGAACCCATGTAAGAGGCCTATAAATATACCAAGAAATGGACAAGGGTTGAGAAGTTTCAGACACCATTAGAGGTTATGTAGGAGGTACATACAGAATTGTAAGTACTAAATGTCTTGGCCTGTCAGGCCATATACATTTTGTAATTGTTCAAAATGGATTATGTCTTATTTGTTTAAAATTGAAATACATAACAGAGACCTAATTGTCTCCATCTTTTGAAAGCTATATACCACTCCAAATGAATAAATTCACTATCTTCTGCTAGTAGCCTGCAGTACCTAACAGGGAGGAGTAAGCCTACAATCTTAACAGATCTGCCACACTGAGTCAAAGTAACTGCTGTGTACATGGTGAAATCAGAGGCAAAACTGGACAGAGGAGTAAGAGAGGAGTAGTGGCCAAAATCAAACAGATCATTTAGATGAAATGCAATAGTTTTCCATGGTGATACATATGCTGGAGTGATCCAGTTAAATACTAACATACTAAAATGCTAGCAGAATAGGTCTAATGGTCTTTCATGTCTGCTTGTTTGGTCAGCCGCCACCCTGGGAGCTGACCTTGCTGCCCCTCTCGCCTTCTCTGGCTTCTTCCTTCCCAGTTCCAGATATTCTCACTGCACTGGATTTTGCTTCCAGAACCCTTCCCCTGTACCTGTTACACCCCCTCTTGAACCCCTCCACTGTCTCTGCCTCCACCAGCCCCCTGGGCAGTGCATTCCATGGCTCCACCACCCTCTCAGTGAAGTAGCACCTCCTCCTTTCTCCACTAAATCTTCCCTCCTCCAGCTTCCACCCATGCCCTCTAGTTGCCCCCTCCTCCTTCCTTCGAAGCACCCTGACTGCTCCTCCCCTATTTACCCCCTTCATGTACCTGAAGACCTCTATCATGTTCCCCGGTCCCTTCTCTCTTACAATGTGTACATATTTAGCTCTTTGAGCCTCTCCCCATAGGTCCTGTCCCCCAAGCCCCAAATAATTTTGGTTGCCCTCTTCTGGACCCTCTCCAGGAGTTTAATGTCCCTCTTTAAGTGTGGCCTCCAAAACTGCACACAGTACTTGAGGTGTGGCCTCACCTAGCAGTTATACAGAGGGAGTATCACTTCCCTCCTTCTGGAGGTGATCCCCCTAGCGATGCATCCCAGCATCCTGTTGGCCTTGGCTGCTGCCCTCCTACAAGTCTCTGAGTTGTTCATCTTGACATCCACCACCACCCCCAGGTCCCTCTCAGTCATCAAGACTTGTAGCATTCCCCCTCCAGGGTGTACACTTGGTCAGGGTTTTTGGCCCCCAGGTGCAGTACCTTGCATTTCCCTGCACTGAACCTCAGCTTCCACTTTCTAGACCATCTTTCCAGAGCCTTCAGGTCCCCCTGTAGGGCCACCCTCCCCTTCCCTCCTCCCCATCCACCACCCCCCCAGTTTTGAGTCATCTGCAAAGAGACTCATCTCACTCCTGATACCTGTTCTTATGTCAGAGACATAGGCGTTGAACAGGAGGGGCCCAAGGACTGATCCCTGTGGGACCCCACTAATGACCCTCCTTGGGGATGAGACTATCCCACCAACTACGACCCTCTGGGTCTGGTCCTGGAGCCAATTGTCTATCCATCTGATCATTTGGTTCCCAACCCCATTTCTCCCATCTTATCCAATAGGCCCTTGTGAGGAACAGAGTCAAATGCCTTTCTGAAGTCTAGAAAGAGGACGTCCACTGGTCTACCCAGGTTCAAGGCACTCATCACCCAGTCATAGAACTCCACAAGGTTTGTCTGACATGATTTCCCTGGGATGAGTCCATGCTGTCTATCATCCAGGCACCCTAACTTTTCCAGGTCCCTCCTAGCCTCTCCTTGACAGTGCTCTCCATCACCTTGCCCACCACTGATGTCAGGCTGAGAGGTCTGTAGTTCCCTGCCACCTCCCTTGATCCCCACTTGTGGATAGGCACTATATGCACCACCTTCCAGTCCTGGGGCACCCACCCTGTCCTCAGAGAGATGGTGAAAAGCTCTGCCAGAGGTTTTGCCAGGACATCCACAAGTTTCTTCAGCACTCTGGGATGTAATTTATCTGGCTCTGTGCTTTCTCTGTCTTTTTCCCCGAGAGGAGGTGCTGATAGGAAACAGGAAAGTTCAAGCCTCCCCACAAAACATGGCAGGTAGTAGGGTAAACACTGAGGTACAGAGCTTGACAGAGGGCAGGGCAGGGGTAAATGGAAAATGGACAAGGGCAATAAGAGCAGGGATGGGGTAAAAAAGGATAAAGCCAACATTAAATGGATGGCAATGAGTATCAATGTCCATAGTCTGGGAAACAAGCTTCCAGAGCTAGTAGCCCTGATGGAAGAGGAACACTTGGATATTGTGGCAGTCACAGAAACATGATACATGGAGAACCATGACTGGGATGTCAACATATCAGGGTACACAATCTACAGAAAGGACAGGGAGGGTAAAAGAGAAGGTGGAGTAGCTCTCTACATAAGGGAAGAAATCAAAGCTACAGAACTAAAAAGTAAAGGGGGAGGACAAGAGGAACTCTGGGTCACCTTGGAGACAGGGAATGGCATCACAATCCGCACAGGGGTTGTATACAGACCCCCGTCTCAAGAGGAGGAAATGGACAAGAAAATGATAGAGGGCATTCTTAAAATGGCTGAAAAAGGGGAGATACTGTTGATGGGGGACCTGAATATGCCAGATGTTAACTGGGCTACATGGACTGCAGCCACATCCAAGAGCAGGGTCATTCTCGATGCCCTACAGGGAGCATGCCTTAGACAGCTAGTGGTGGAACCCACTCGGAGGGAGCAATATTAGACCTGGTACTCTCAAATGGAGAGAGGATCACAAACTTAGAATTCAGTAGACATCTGGGAACAAGTGACCACTGCACAGTGTGCTTACAATAAACACAACCATGGAGACAAGCCATACAAAGACAAGGATACTGGACTTTAGAAGGGCTGACTTTGGCTTAATGGGTGAATATCTGAGAATGCATTAGCAAATGGCCAGAAAGGAGGGGTGAAGAACAATGGAGAAAATCAAAACTGCCATCATGGAGGCAACAAGCCTTTCGTGAAACAAATAAAGAAAACAAAGTGGAAATAAAAACACTATGGCTCTCAAAAGAGGTGTCAGGAAGGTTAAGGAGAAAAGGCTGCATTCAAAAGTATAAGGAATCACAGAAGGAGCACGACAGGGAACTGTATCAATTAAAGCAGAAAGAAGTGGGGAAGGCAGTCAGAAAAGCAAAGGCCCAAACTGAGGAAAAGATAGCCAACTCAGTTAAGAAGGGGGATAAAACCTTTTATAGGTACATTAGGGAGCATAGAAAGGTTAAGGGAGGGATAATGAAGATTAATAAAAGAGAAGGGAGGTGGGCAGAGGTAGACAGTGAAAAGGCAGAGATACTGAATGAATACTTTTGCTCAGTATTCACAAAAGAAGAAGAGGAGGAGTTACATAAACCAAATAGTAGAAGCACTCTGGATAGTGGGGTTGACACCAGTCCATTTACAGAAGAAAGAGTACTGAAAGAACTCCTAAAACTCAAGGTGGACAAAGCAATGGGGCCTGACGGGATTCACCCTAGAATTCTAAAAGAGCTAAGGGAGGACCTAGTAACACCACTAACCACACTTTTTAACAAATCATGGGAAGTTGGGGTGGTACCTGAGGACTGGAGGAGGGCAGATGTGATTCCCCTTCACAAAAGTGGGAGCAAGGCAGAAGCAGGAAACTACAGACCTGTTAGTTTGACCTCAGTGGTGGGGAAAATGATGGAATCACTTCTGAAAGAAAGAATTGTTGAATACCTAGAGGCCAGCGGGGCACAGGACCCAAAGCAGCATGGATTCACAGCAGGAGGGTCATGTCAGATGAATCTAATCAATTTCTTTGACTGGGTGACCAAAGTAATAGACCAGGGAGGGGCTGTGGATATGGCCTACCTAGACTTTAGCAAGGCATTTGACACAGTCCCGCACAAAAGATTAATAATCAAGTTAGCCAGCCTGGGAGTAGGTCCCAGGGTGGTAGCCTGGGTAGCAAACTGGCTGTATAACAGGACACAGAAGGTAATAGTGAATGGAACACATTCTGAAGAAAGGGGGGTTACTAGTGGAGTACCTCAGGGCTCAGTACTGGGTCCAGTCCTCTTTAACGTCTTTATAGGTGACATTGTAGAGGGTCTGGAAGGAAAGGTATGCCTCTTTGCAGATGACACAAAGATCTGTAACAGAGTTAATACACAAGGGGTAGAAAGGATGAGAAGGGACTTGGCAAGGTTGGAGGAATGGTCAGACATATGGCAACTTAGATTCAATGCAAAGAAGTGCAAAGTAATGCACCTGGGAAATAAAAATCCAGGAGAAGAGTACACAATAGCAGGGGAGGTACTAACGACAACAATAATGGAAAGGGATCTGGGTGTAGTCATATCAGATGACCTAAAAGTGGGTAAGCAATGTGAGAAGTCAGTAAGGAGAGCCAGGGGGGATACTGGGATGCATAGTGAGGGGCATCACAAGTAGAAAAAGGGAAGTGGTTATACCTCTATACAGACAGTTGGTGAGACCCCATCTGGAGTACTGCGTTACAGTTTTGGAGACCTCATCTACGCAAGGACATAGACAAGATGGAAGCAGTCCAGAGAATGGTAACTAAAATGGTGCAGGGTCTACATCAGAAACCATATGAAGAGAGACTGAGAGAGCTTAATATGTATACCCTTGATGAAAGGAGGGACAGGGGGACATGATAGAAACTTTTAAGTACCTCAAGGGAATCAACAAAGTCCAGGAGGGTAGCATCTTTCAGAAAAAGAGATGTGTAAGAACAAGGGGGCACAATTTAAAGATAGAGGGGGACGGCTCAGGGGTAATGTGAGGAAATTTTTTTTCACGGAGAGAGTGGTGGACTCATAGAACCTCCTTCCTGAAGAGGTTATGGGGTCTAAAACAGTGGGGAATTCAAACATGCATGGGACAGACATAAGGCAATTATAGTGGGGTTGCACTAAGTAGGCTGTTGGTTAACTAGAATCTGCAGCTTATCCAATAGGTAGGAAATGAGCAGACTAGATGGGCCAAGTGGTTCTTATCTGCCATCAAAGTCTATGTTTCTATGTTAAGGGACCTGAGGGCTTCTCTCACTCTCTCTGCTGTGATTTCCACCTCCGCTACCTCTTCTCCCTGCTTAGCCTTCCCCTCCTGCCAGTGATGCCTCCCTCCCCCAGACCAATTACAGACTATGTGGATTGCACTGCCTGAGTGTATGTATGGAAATTTTA
Organism: Neoceratodus forsteri; assembly: GCA_016271365.2. Taxonomy (NCBI): domain Eukaryota; kingdom Metazoa; phylum Chordata; order Ceratodontiformes; family Ceratodontidae; genus Neoceratodus; species Neoceratodus forsteri. The sequence goes on from CM057452.1 coordinate 392,268,183, forward strand.
TAAATTTATCCCACCGTGATCCCTGGAGAGTTATAGAATGGTCAGCCTAATTTGTGGGTGCTTGTCTTCCCAGATAAATGGGAGACTAGCTTTTTCCAAGAGCTAAAATAACATGTGGAAGGATAAACTTGGAGGGTTTGGAGAAGGAAAAGCATTGGTGGTACTACTGTCATCTGTACTGCATCTATTTTTAATAAAAAATGTCAGGGGAGGGACTACCATCTTGTGAGTAATTTGTTGCATGAGGTGCTCATAATTTAAAAGTTCTGTATTTTCCAGTTTTATTCCTCCTCTGGATGGCCCACCTTCAGAGGAATGCCTGGCTGTCTTCCCCAGGGCTTTCCCTTGCTTTGGTGAAGTACCCCAAGCCCCACTGGAGAATGGATCCAGTTTGGTCTGGCATGCCGAGCTAGACAGCTACGAGCCTGAGGGCACTACTCCTTATCCTGCTGCAGGGGCTTTTCCAGTTTTCCTGTCCCTGGGGAGGCGCAGCATGTTCTGACCTCATGGTGCATGCACTGATGTCTACTACACCTCCCAACTTTCTGGTCTGAGCTGTCTTTCCTCCAGCTTCTGTCAGGTGCCATGCAAGCATCGGGCTCTGTCCACCCTCCTCCCCTGGAGGAGCAGAGCAGGTCTATGGACTCTCAATCCTCCTCCCTCTGGCTGGCCCTCCAACACCTTGTGTGTTTTTCAGTTTTTAAGGTATATTAACTCCCAAGTATTTAAGGAATTGGATCACGGTGGAGTGGTGGATGTGGCCTACCTAGTCTTTAGTAAGGCATTTGACTCAGTTCCATGCAGAAGACTTTTAAGCAAGATGAGTAACCTAGGAGTGGGTCAGAAGGTGATAAGCTGGATAAGAAAGCGGTTGGGGGATAGGCAGCAAAGGGTAGTAGTAAATGGTGTTCACTCAGAGGATGGGAGGTGACCTGTAGGGTGCCTCAGGGATTGTACTGGGAGTGATCCTCTTTAATATCTTCATATGACATTGCAGATGATCTAAAAGGCAAAGTCTGCCTATCTGTGGATGACACCAAAATCTGCAATATGTGGATACTCCAGGTGGGGTGAAAAGGATGAGTAGAGACATGAGAAAACTTGAAGAGTGATCAAGAGTTTTATGGGTTTTAATGCAAAAAGTATAAAATAATGCATTTGGGGCACAGAAACTCAAGGGCAGAGTACACAATGGATGATGTATTATTGATGACTACCAAGTAAGAGAGAGACCTGGGTGTAATAACTTTGAGGACCTGAAGATGGCCAGGCAATGTGGCTGAGCAGTTGGGAAGACTAGTAGGATGCTGGGTTGCATAGGCAGAGTTATCACCAGCAGAAACAGGGAAGTAGTGTTGCCTTTGTATAGATCACTGGTAAGAACGCACTTAAAATATTATGTACGGTTCTGGAGGCCACATCTATGGAAGGATATAGGCAGAGTGGAGGTGGTCCAGAGGAGAACTAAAATGGTGAGGATCTGCATCACAAGCCCTCACGAGGAGAGATTGAAGAACTCAATATGTACACCCGGAAGACAAACAGGAAAGGGGATATGATGGAAGCTTTAAATACCTTACAGGGGCAAATATTACAGGACGGAAGTATGTTTCAGAAGAAAAGATGTATAAGAACAAGGGAACATGCTGCAATGCTAGAGGAGGGTGAATTCAGGAGGGGCAGGAGGAAGTATTTCTTTAGAGAAAGGTAGTGGCTTTGTGGAATAGCCTTCCAGAGGAGGTGGTGAGGGAATACAGTGATGGGGTTTAAGAATGCAGTGTATATGCATAAGGGGATCTTAGTGAAAGGAAACTGGGGTTAAAAAAAAGAGCCAGAGATCAGATATGGTCTACTGTGATACTGTAGTTTTAGGGAAAAATGGGCAGACTGGGTGAGCCTAGTGGTCCTTATCTGCCAACAAATTCTATGTTTCTTTGTTTCTGTTTAATTTTATTTATTTATTTCATTTTTGTTAACCAGATAGGTGCGCTAGCCATAGGAATGACTATTTTCAGGCATGGTTTTATTTCATTTAAAAGAGAAGCACTGTTTTAGTAAGCTAGAGGGGAGGAATGGAACTAGAGTAAATCTGCCTTTTTGATTTTTAACAGAAAATCTGACACTTCCCCAAAAACTGCAAGTTACAAATAAATTGCAAACTACTGCCAGGCTACTGGAATAGAAAGTTCTGGGGACAACAAGGTAAGCAGCATATCATCTGCATACAGATTTATTTTATCTTCACCTCCCCTCCCCCCGGTACTCCCTCAATCCTCAGATTCTGTGTTAGTGCAGCAACCAGCAACTCTATATTTGTACAGCAGATAGAAGAGAAAGGGGGCACCCCTGTCTAGTTCCCCTTTGAAGATGTATGGGTGAACTGCAAAAGCCATTAACCATTATACAGACTTGGGGACCAGCATAGAGATTTCGAAGACAAGTACCAGAGAGGAAGGGAAGCCAAAGGCAAACATAGTCTCCCACAATAATGTCCAAGAGACCCCATCAGAGATCTTCTCATCATCTAAGCTGAGAGGACAAAGGATAGAGCACTTCTGGACATAATCCAGGATGAGAAATATCCTACAAATATTGTCCATAGTTTGCCTTCTCCAGATAAATAAGGGATATGCAATGAGCATGAGTTAAATAAGTGATTTATCTGCACTATTCTAGTTTGACCATGGGTAACCTCATGAGTGGCATAAGCCACGAGTGAGGTGTCCGAAGTCAAACTACTTGAGTGCAGATAAATCATTTATTTAACTTATCCCCATTGCATATTTCATTTATGCAATAGGGATTTTTGTTCCATTTATGCAATAGGGATTTTTGTTTGGTGTAGTTATTTTTTATTTAGCAGTTTTTTTATATCATACTTCAGAATTTTTTAGTATACCATTTATAGTAGGGTAAGCTCATCATTCATTGGCTGTGAGTGTGTGTTTTGGCAGGTTGAACAGTTTCTAAAACATGGTGGTGGCAGCTCTCGCTTTGGTGAGGGAGCCAGGTTGCCAGTTCAGTGTCATTTCAGTTTGTGTTCTTTTTTTTTAAAGTAAACTTAACTAAAGTTGCCTTATTGGGTTGATCCTACCTTTTGATGTCAGTGTTGCTATAGTGTGTCTACAGTGGGGAATGGAGCGAGTGAGAGAGCATGTGATTAGCTCGCTCACTTACTGTATAAACCGCAATTCGGTCTTTTATTAAAAAAAACTCTTTTTTTGTTTCAGTCCACTGGTGTGTGAGAGACAGAGAACAGTCATTGCTGGAACAGTGAGGAGGAAGTGGTAGGTGGCATTGGGAGCTAGCATGCAGGCCGTTAATGGCCATGGAGGGAGAGGGAGAAGAGCAGTACTAAATGTGGATCTGCTGGGGTAATGGTGGCAGACAGATTCTATCCTGCACTTTGTGCCTGGACAGAAAAGGTACATTTTCAACAATAACATATGTTCTTCTGTTTCTCTGTGTCAGTGATTTAGGCATGGCCAGGAAGGGCGTCAACCAAAGGGTTTAATCTGGTTCATAGAGAGCTTAATTGTGTAGCCAATAGTAAAGTTAAAATAAACAAGTCCTAGACCCACCGTGTTACATGGTAAAGTTAATTGATACTGTTGAATTCTAGCAGCTTTGTTAGCCCAGATCCTAAGGGGATACATGATGGCTGGTGTGATACAGAATATATCTGAATGAGTAGCAAATGAGCTCAGGGAATATCATGAGTGGCAGAGCATAGCGGAGCCATGAGTGATGGTTCCCTGAGCTCACTTGCCACAAGTTCAGATATATTCTGTATCATACACCTAGCCATCAAGTATGCCTTTTATACAATAGAACTGTGTTTTGTGCTGTTTGTTTTGTTTGATGATGTCACCACAGTGTGAAATCTGGAGTTATCACACTGTGATGATGTCACTACAGTGTGAATTCTGGAGTTATCACACTGCAGTGAGAATACATGCTTTTATCTAATGAGTTATCTGCTCACTCCTTTTGTAAAAAAGGAAGTTATGATTTGGGATTTTAACAGTTTGAAGCAAAGTCTCAAGATTGTGAATGAGGAAGTGTGTGTGTGTGTGTGTGTGTGTGTGTGTGTGTGACATACTGAAAGTGCCTGTAAATGAACGTGAAAGGAGCATGAAGTAGTGCCAGCAGGGATGGGGTCTTGGTGGTTGATTGACTGGTGGCATTTATCACACATATGTGTGATCAATTTTGGGTTCTAAAATTTATTATATATGTGGAAATAAATTGATTTATACACACCTTTTATGCCCACACCTGTTGCATAATCCAGATTGGTCAGGATGAATAATATGAGAGAGAAGCAATTCCAGCCTGCAAGCCCAGATGCCCATATAGATGTTGTAGTCCATATAAAGAATGGAAATAGGATGGTACAAACAGGGGGAGCTTGGATCCTTGCAAAATTTTAATATGGCTGTCAGGGTAGCAACTTTCCAGGTCGGGGGAGGCAACTCTCTTTCCTGAACTGAAAGGAATGTTTGTAACAGAATAGGGAGGAAGGTATCTGAGAAACCTTTATACAATTCTACTGAACAGCCGTCTGGGCCAGGACATTTCAGTGTTTTTGCCTCCCCGACCATCCTTTGGATTTCTTCCAAATAGGTTATTGCAATTCTTGTTGCTGAGTTTCACTGAGATAGGGCAGCTGCAGTTGAGCTAAATAAGCTTGGGCTGCTGCTGGGGGGTGAGCCATTGAGTAGAGAGCCTTATAGTAATTACTCACAGTTTGCATGATTTTATCACTGCAGTGTATTAGTTTGTCTGAAGATTGGCATCTAATCTGTAGGATGCATGCTTTTCTGCTGCAAGCCCAAAGGTGGTGTGCTTGGTGGCAGGTCACCCTTGTACCCTCCTTGTAGTATGACTATCTGAGACACATAAGAGAAAATTCCACCTTTTCCTGTAATGGTTTCTGAATCTCATTGTGAACCTCTAGAATTTCCACTGCTATCATGGAAATACAAGCATGAGTGGGTGGCTTGTAGCAGGCCACACCCTTTCCAAAAATGGAGGAGACCCTCGGGCCCTTTCAGAGAGGATACAACAAGGCACCCAATGCCCATGAGGTGGAGCACATCGAGAGGTGGCTGGCCATTTACCCAGACAGGGTGGCCACTCATGCCCTTGCAGATGTCTTCAGAGAAGGGATTCAGATCCCATACAAAGGTCCAAACCAAGCTTACAAGGCAAAAAACTTGAAGCCAGCCAGGGAGGACCCAGAGGTTGTGTGGGCCAAACTAGCAATAGAAATGACAGCAGGCAGGGTCAGAGGGCCCTTCACATCACCTTCGTGTCCCCAGCTTCTGGTCTCCCCAAATTGAATTTATCCCCAAGAAGGTATCAGGTGATTCTGGATGATAAATAATTTGTAATACCCAAAGGAGGATTTGGTTAACCACCATATCGAATTGGTGCATACAGCCATGTTACATATGTTGTTTGACAGTGTGACACAGGTGGTTCAGGGAGGCATGGGGCCCTCTTAGGTAAGGCAGACATAGAATCCATGTTTAGGTTATTACCTATACACCCAGAGGATAGGGATTTGTTAGGCATGAAATTTAAAGGGCTATACAATGTCAGCAAATGCATGTCCGTGGGGTGTGTGGTCTTAGAGTAGTTCAGCATGTTTCTGCACTGGGCTACCACATGCAAATTGGATCAGTCAGAAGTGGTCCACTATTTGAATGACTTTTTGTTGGTTGATCAGGCTAGTACCCATCATTGTGCACAACTCATGGAGGCTTTCCAGAGATGTATGTGCTGAACTGAGCATTCCCTTGATTCATGACAAGAAGGAGGCCCATGCACAAGACTGTATTTCTGGGCTTGAGCTCAACGTGGTGTCCAAGGAATTTCAATTACCTTAAAAAAAGTTGGTGGCCCTTCAGGTCCTTCAAGAGCACATGGCCAAGGCACGTAAGAGCACCCTGCGTGAATTGCAGCAGTTGGTGGGGCATTTGAATATTGCATACAAGGTCATGCCCATGGAGAGAACACTCATGCATCATATGGCCAGGGCAGGATTGGGGTGTTCTAAGCCACATCACAGGATACAGGTGATAGAAGTCATGAAAGAGAATATGGGTGTTTGGTAAGCATTCTTACAGTGCTTAAATCTATCATTCATTTCGTCTAGCATCTCCTTCTCTGAGATCCTGCCAGTCTGGAAGAGGGGACAGATGGACGGAAGGTCAGAGAAGGGAGACAGGGAGCTAAACATGTGGCTCAAGGACTGGTGCCAGGAAAAGGACACAGATTTGTAGGAACCGGCAACAGTTCTGGGAGCGAAAGTTCTTTAAATTTGATGGACTACATCTGACTAAGGAGGGAGTCAGTGCATTGGGGAAGAAGTTTGATGTCTTTGCAGAATATTTAAACTAGCAAATGGGGAGAGGGGTGCAGCATCCCATACGTCGAATGGGAAGAACACCCCTCCCCCCTCAGCTAGTGGTCAAACAGGGATTCAGCATGTTTGCAGTTCATTTGCATCAACATGTAAGAAAAAAGGTCCGTCTACCCATACGATGCACAGGGAAAATGCCAAACCTCACCCAACAACTAACACACCGAAATCTGGCCAATGGAAAATCATGTACAGAAATGCTCACAGCCTGGGAAATAAGATCCCAGACCTGCAGGCAATAATGTCAGAGGCTAAACTGGACATAGTAGCAATAGTGAGAAGTGGTTTAGCAGTAACCACACTTGGGAGACTTCAGTACCTGGCTATGTATTGTTCAGAAGAGACCGAGGTGCAAAAAGGGGGGGTGGAGTGCCCCTGTATGTCAATCAAAATATCATAGCTACAGAAATTCAGAAAACACATAAGGGGCCAGAAGAACTGTGGGTCACACTGGAAACAGGAAATGGGATAGCCATAAGAACCGGGATTGTCTACAGGCCCTCAGACCAGGGGCAGGACATAGACACATTACTGTTAGAAGATATACAAAACATGACAGCTAAAGGGGAGGTTCTGATAATGGGAGACTTCAACATGCCGGATACAGATTGGTCAATACCAGCAGGAACATCTGCCAGAACTAGACACATGGTGGATTCCCTGCAGGGGGAGGGCCTCAAACAACTGGTACAACAGCCCACAAGAGACAGGGCTATCCTAGATCTAGTACTGACTAACAGTGAAGGGATCACAGATCTCCAGGTAGAAGGTCACCTGGGGGCCAGTGACCATCACATGGTATGGTTCAATTTGGCTACTACATCTAAATCATCCCATTCCAAGGCAAAAGTATGGGACTTCAGAGGAGCTGACTTTGATAAGATGACCAACAGAGTTAAGCTAGCCCTGGCAAACAGAAACACAGGTGAGGGGATACAGGCAAAGTGGGCAAGCATTAAGGATGCAATACTTGAAGCAACATCCCATTGTTTTAGACAGAAAAGGAAGTGCAAAAGAAGAAGGAAACCACTTTGGTTCTCAAATACAGTAGCAGAAAAGGTCAGAGCCAAAAGGCTGGCCTTCAGGAAATATAAGGGAACACAGCGGGATGAAGATAGGGAGGCATACCAAACTGCCCTAAGGGAAGCAGGGAAGGCAGTAAGGCAGGCAAAGTCCCAAACTGAGGAAACACTAGCACGAACTGTAAAAGAAGGTGACAAGATTTTCTATAGATACATTAGTGAAAGGAGAAAGTCCAGAGGGGTATTGCTAAGCTCAATGGAGAAAAGGGACATGTGAGGAGGAGGACCTGTAAAAGCATCTATCCTAAATAGATACTTTTGCTCAGTATTTACTGAAGAGAAGGTAGGGCAGGGCCCACAGCTCAGCACCATGGACACAGGGAGGAGGGAGGTGAGCACTACTCCCTTCACAAAAGAAAGGGTCCTATAAGAGCTCGATAAGCTCAGGGTGGATAAGGCAATGGGACCTGATGGCATACATCCCTGGGTACTTAAGGAGCTAAGGGTGGAACTAGCAGAGCCATTAGCAGAGCTGTTTAGTGAATCTCTGAGCACAGGAGAGGTCCCAGAAGACTGGAGAAGGGTTTCATGTGATCCCGCCCACAAAAGTGGTGAGCAGGGAGGAGGCAGGAACTACAGACCAGTCAGTCTTACTCTCAGTAGTGGGCAGATTATGGAGGCACTTAAGGAAAGGATAGTGCAACACCTGGAATCCATAGGGGCACAGGATCCAAGACAGCATGGGTTTACAAAAGGAAGGTCCTGTCAAACTAATCTCATAGATTTCTTTGACTGGGTAACCAGAGTGGTGGACCAAGGGGGAGCAGTTGATGTTGCCTACCTTGACTTCAGCAAAGCTTTGACACTGTTCCACATAGAAGATTGATAAATAAGCTGGGTAGGATCGGGGTGGGTCAGAAGTTAGTCAACTGGATGGCAAACTGGTTGACAGGCAGAAAACAGAGAGTGGTGGTAAATGGTATACAGTCAGAAGAGATGCAAGTCACAAGTGGGGTACCTCAGGGATCAGTCCTGGGGCAGTCCTCAATATCTTCATTAGTGACCTTGCAGATGGACTAGAAGGTAGGTTTGTCTGTTTGCAGATGACACCAAGATCTGCAACAGAGTAGATGATCCAGATGGGGTGGGAAGAATGAGAAGAGATCTGGATAAACTAGCAAATGGTCAGAAGAGTGGCAACTGGGATTTAATGCAAAGAAGTGCAAGATCATGCACATAGGGAAGAGAAACCCTGAAGCCACCTATAGGCTGGGGAGTTGCTGGCAGTCACAAAGGAAGAAAGAGACTTGAGCATCATCATCACTGATGACCTGAAATCATCCAAGCAGACCTTTAAAGCAGTAGGTAAGGCTAGGGGGATGTTAGGGTGTATAAGTAGGGGTATCACAAGTCGTAAGAGAGAGGTAATAATCCCTCTGTACAAGACATTGGTTAGACCCCATCTGGAGTACTGCATGCAGTACTGGAGGCCACACCTTCACAAGGACATTAACCAAATTGAGGCAGTCCAGAGAAGGGCAACCAAAATGGTGCAGGGACTGTATCAGAAGACATATGAGGACAGATTAACTAAGCTCAATATGTATACCCTTGAGCAAAGGAGGGAGAGAGATGATATGATCGAGACATTCAAACACCTTAAGGGCATTAACAAGGTGAAAGAGTCTAACATGTTTAAATATAAGTAAAATAGTAGGACAAGAGGACACAGCATGAGAGTAGAGGGAGGCTGATTAAGGGGGAATGTGAGGAAATATTTTTTCACAGAAAGGGTGGTGGATGCATGGAATGGCCTACCTCAGGAAGTGGTGGCTATGAATACAGTGCAGGGCTTCAAACAGGCATGGGATAGGCATAAGGGAGCAATACAGATGAGTATGAATAGATAGACCACTGACAGAACAAAGGCCGATGGCACATTTATACGGTAGAAAAAGAAATGGGCAGACTGGATGGGCCTTTGGTCCTTATCTGCCATCAACTTCTATGTTTCTATGTAAATGTATGGCCAGCACTTGTGACTGGCCAAGAGCTGGAACTCTTTACTGACACATCAGAGGGTTTGGGTTTTGGCACCTATTTCCAGGAAAATGGTACATCACCCAATGGCCACCCTCTTGGGCAGCTTTCAGATCGCTGATGCAGATCTCCTACTGGAATTTTTCTCCATCGTAGTGGTCTTGGGGTGTGGTATGAGCATTTGAAGGATGCGCTATCATCTTTAGGACAGATAATACTGGGGTCATTTATATCATAAATGGTCAGTTAGGGAAGGACCTGATGGGCAACCTCATGAGGGTCTTTGTGCTAAAATGTCTGTTGCTTAACATCCAGTTCAGAGCAGTGCATGTCCCAGGTGTGTATAATGGTATTGCTGACACTCATTTTTTTTCACAGTGGTAGAGACTTCGAGAGCTGGCTCCAGAAGTGGAGAGGCATCCCAGGGAAGTCCCAGCCTACCTCTGGGAATTGGTAACATGGAAGCATAGGAGTTACTCAGGAAGTCAGTGCCCAGCACATGGATATCATACCATAGGGTTTAGACAGCTTTTTGAGGGTGTGTCAGGCTCAGGCATTGGAAAATGTTTGACCCATCCTGGTTGGCCAGCTCTGCTCATATGTCCTCCACAGGAAGCAAGAAGGGTCCACACCGGCAGTGGTGGGTCAGCACTTGGCAGCCATAGCATGGTTCTCAAAGGTCATGGGGCACACTTATACCACCAGGGCCTTTTCACTTCACAAGATATAGCAGGGATGGGACGGACAGTTCCAAGAAGCCAGATGGCCAGCATCTGATCAGTCCAGTGCTCTTGAAACAAGTCTTGGCTGAGCTTCCAGTGGTTTGCTTATCACCATCAGAGGTGTGCTTGTTCAGAGCAACCTTTTTAGTGGCTTTCTGTGGGGCTTTTTGAGTATCTGAATTAGTGCAGCTGAGAAAGGCAGCTGACTTGCTTGTGGCACTGGGGAACAGTGATGAGGTAGTAACCATGGTGGAAGAGTTTGTCAGATTGTGCAGGAGCAAGATGGACAGTAGGGCTTGGGGGTGCTAGTGCTGCCTGAATTGACCCCAGTGGTACAGTGGGACATCCATGCATGGGTCCATGATTATGTAGCCAGGTGGATAGCGAGAGGTGAGTAATTCTTTCAACATGATGATGGTCACTGGTCATGGTGTTCCACTTCAGGCATGTTTTCCACAAAACCTTGCAGAGGTTGGAGGTTGACTCAAAGGAATTCAACACTCATACCTATGGAACTGAGGTTGTCTCACATGCCAGGCAGAGGGGTCAACAGACAAACAGATTCAGGCCCTAGGCTGCTGGAGATCACATGGTTTGAAAGTTATGTGAGACCACATATGCTTCATCTCCTTGTTCTTGGCAGGTGACAGTTCCCAGGGTTCACAGGTCCAGGTATGTGGTCATTCCTTCATCTACTGGGCTGTTGTCAGAGTGAGGCAGTATGAGGGAGGACCAATGATATGGTTTGAGCTGCTTCCTTGATTGAAAGCTGAAACTCAGAGGTAGGGCCCTCCTAGCAGGCTGGCGGTGCATTTGGGGAAGTGATCTGGAAGCTGTAAAGTTGCTTGACATGTTGCACAATGTGAAAAGGACTTGGCCTTTTGAGGCAAATGTGCCAAATATGTATATTATTTTGTTGGATATTATCCAAAGACAGCAGTGGCAGAATGTCTGTGATCCCAGAGCCATTGAAAAGTTCACAGACTGCACAATATAGCCATGCAACTATTTTTGGACACTACTGGGGGTCTGTCCTAAGACATGATATGATTCTGATTAAAGTACCTAGATTTTATGCCAAGGACAAGGGGTGCACTTGTCTAACATTGGATTAGATAGGTTTTAGAAGGCATACAATGGGCAGTGGAGAAAATAGTAGTGTGAGGTGCATGTGAGGGGTTGGGCATTGCAGTCAAGCTCATCCTGTGGTGGCATGATTTTTATTTATTTATTTATTTAAGTCTAGGATTACACGTACCTTTGAGCCAAGGCTCTTTACAAAGGTTCCATGTCAGTTTGAAGACAGTATAACCAAACTATAACAATGCATGGTAATACAGCAGTGTACAGAAATTAAGGCAGGATAAACAGGTTAAACAAGTTTGCAATCAGTTACCAGAGGAAGATGCATGCATTTTGGCAAAACAGGTCAAGGGCAAATGAGGGTGTGCAACAGCATTACAAGACATGGGTAAGACACTGGGAGGGATGTGAGCTGCCAGATGCATTGTCACAAAACATAGAGAAGTACAGAAAGTGGGGTTGGGGGCTGGGGGGAGGGATGGGGGAAGAAAGGGAAGGGGGAGGAGAAAGACCAAGGGAAAGGGGGTAAAGTGCAAGCTGGGGTGCTGAGGGGGCACTGAGAGGGTAGCTAGAGTTGCTGGCTAGATGAAGAAGTCGCAGGTACTAGAGACAGAGAGAGAGACAGTCTTGGAAGGTCTGTACAGAGAGGGTAACAGGGAATCATAAGTCTTGTGCAGCCTGATTACCCTAAGGCTGACAGGAGGTCTTGGCTGAACAGCCGCAGTTCCTCTTCACGGGGGGTAGTGAGATAGGCAGCCTCTTTGGGCATTTGCCTGCGGCATTGCAGCATCCTCTAATGGGAAGGTATCTTCAGCATCCAGTCATTAGCCATCCCTTATGCCTCAAAAGCAGGTTACCTCACGGGGTTGGCAATGTTCAGTTGGCTTTCCTTGGGGTAGGGGATGACTTATATAAACTGTTAATGAGATGAATAATGATTACCTACCATGACTACCTTGCTGTACACATCATGCTGATTTGGCTGTAGCTATTTATCATGAGTAATAACTACATGGCTGTGGCCATTTTCTTCAAAGCTCATTGTCTCAGTCTGTTCAAGTGGAATAAAGGGTATGTGCCCTATAAACAATGTTAACATTAACTTGGAATTTGTTCACAACAACAGGAACACAAATATATCCTACTTTATCTATCTAGTACTGAAAACGATAGTATAACCTTGCAATGAAGTTAGTTCACTTTAGTTACCATACTGTATATAACATCTAAACACCAGTCTTTAGTATTAAAGTTCTTCAATTAATCTTGTAGGAGGCTTTACTGCCTCCTTGGGTATCTGCTGGCTGGTGCAGCTTCTGCAGAGCTGTCATCTGAGTTTTTCTGACAGGAATCCATTCATCCTCTAAGGCATCACCATTCTCTTTTTCTGCCAATGTTGTATCCTGGATCACTTTAAAATGTGATGCATTGTGAGTTGTCTGCGACCAGCAGTTTCTGCAATAACCATAGTGCTTTTCTTGCTTACAAAATGATAGCGAGCGAGTCTGTAGACAGGCAAGGCTTTGTTTGACTTTTTCTGAAGTACAATTACTTTCACCACTTTTTTGGTAGAAGAGACCTGGGCTTTTCTTCTCTTGTCCATGTACTGCTTCATTTTGGCCTTTTGCTTCTCATCTCTTTCTTGTATTTGACTGTCCTGGGGTTTTTGAAAAGTAATGTCAGGTAACTGTGTGTGAATGTGTCTATTGAAGACTAGTTCCGCTATGGTTCTGTTACTGGTTGTATTCAGAACATTTCAGTAGCTTCTTAAAAACTTGTACAATTCTTGTTTAAAGACTTTCTGTTCAACTTGAGTCATCTTCAGTCGTTTTCCCAGTGTTTGCATAAACCGTTCAGCTGTTCCATTAGCTTATGGCCAGTAAGGTGTGATTTTCTTATGGATGAACTCTAAGTAGTCTGCAAACCATTTGAAATCAGACCCTTGAAATGGAGGTCCTTTGTCTGTTTTTGCCACTCTTGGGATTCCATAAGCAAAGAATATTCTGTATGACACCTTTTTATCCCCATTTTGAGTCTGCATTTTACACATTTTTATTACAGTTGAAATAATAAAAGGAGTGCACCTTTTGTTATGGCTTGGACCAGGTTTTTATCACTAATCTTTTTTGGTTTTGAACACCCATTGTTTAAGATCACTTTTTGTGTGACTATAATGAAGTAACATGCAGCAGACAGGGCTTCCTGACCTTATAGGATAACTGGTGTACAAAAACAGCTGAAAATACTGACAATAGCCTTGTTCAAGCCATATTAAGAGGAACACTCTTTTTATTATTTAAAATATGAAAAAAAAAGCTAAAGCAGACTCAAAATGGGGAAAGATGAGCATCACACAAGTCAAGAGATAGCAGCAATCTAAAATAGAATTAAAAGACAGGTCAAAATGTTCATGCTATCATGCACTGCTGCTTTAAAAGTCCACAGCAACAGTGTCTCATGCAGTATCAGGTAATTTAGACATCAGTAGTGGTTCTGGGTAGGTGCACATTATTTGTTACTGCTTGGCAGGCAGGATCATTTTTATCATGGTCTCTGCAAACTGGTCTGTGTTGGGAAACCACACTTTCTCTCTCAGCAGTTTATTGGTGCTTACTACATCAGGGTGCCCAGTGTGTGTTATTGCAACTGTTTTAGCTCTTAATGAAATTGGTGCAGTATTACCATTCGGTTGCCTCTCAGAGTTAATCACCCAGAACAGACAGTTCAGTTTTCTAACTGGAACATAGTGTCAGCTCAGATATGTTAATTTCAGGGTCTAGGAACTCAGTCCTTGTTATTTTGTACACCTGTGTCCTTACAAGTTCTAATACAGCCTGCAGAGTCTTGTCAGTTTTATTGCTTCCGTATCTCTATAAAGGTTAGAGCTTCTGGCACAGCATGTGTATTCTTCTAATGGTGAGTTAACTGATCTTTCCAAAGGATGCCTTGAAATAGAATCTGCTGGATTATTCTCTTTTCCTGGTCTATGCACAGTTTTGAAATCATAACCCTGAAGGTGTAGTCCCCATCTTTCAGTGCATGCTGGCATCTTGGATTGTGAGTTACCAAATATTGTTATGAGGGCCTGATGATCTGTAACTGCTGTGAATGGTGCCCCCTACACAAACAGGTGATAATGCTCACATGCCCATACAACTGTTCGTCTCCTTTCTCAGGCTGAGAGTACTTTAGTTCATTTCCAGTTAAGCTGTGGTTTGCACAGGAAACTACCAGGGGAGGACTACCATCTAGCTTTTTCTGAGGTAATATTGCCCCAAGTCTGACTGGACTAACATCTACTACTAATTATCTTGTCAGGCTCGGATCGAAGTATGCCGTGGTTATGTCTGAGGTCAATAAATCCTTTATGCTGTCAAATGCCATTTGACATGCAGCTGACCACTGAAATTCTGTATTCTGCTTTCTAAGTTCCCTCAGGTTTCTAACATACCCTGCACAGTAACTAGCCACTCATAAGAACGAGCACACTTCACTGACATTTTTTTGAATTTCTTTCTTCTATATTGCCTGTACTTTTTAGATTTGATGCACATGTACAATAAACCTTTTGTTAAGAGTTGAAGGGAGATTCCAAGGTGTGCCTCTGTGAGCCTATTGCAGTTAAAAACTGTAGGGACAAAGCAATCTAGACCAATAACCATGCACTTTAACTGTGACACCACTGTTCTTCAGCTGAATGCACTTCAAAAGAACCAAGCCAATAAATTAGAGGGCTTCAGTCCTTTGATGTGAATGAAGCTATTCAACAAACAGCTGATGGGTTCTCAATACCAGCAGCCTGTCATTAAAATCAGCAGCCATGACAAGCTGACCAGATTACATCAGAAAATTGAGGGGAGATCTACAGAATGTTTGAACTGTGTTGTGTCAATCTTTATTATTTTATTACTGTTAAAGGTTTTCCTACTTCTTCTGCCTAGTCTGTAGGCAGTTTAAAACTGGCCATGATGTCTCAAATTACAGCCTTTTTTTTCTCCTAAACTAGCAACTCTCCTAAAGAAAAAATAATCCTTGCCTGCCTCTCTATAGTATGGAAGTTAGTCTCCTTACTCTGGCAACTTTTAAATATAGGGAAACAAATAATAATATACTTCCATTTCTCTCCACCAGCAAGTGTATACTGCAAACAATGTTCACCTAGGCAAATATACATATTAATTCTAAACTTGTTTATGTCTGTATCATATGAATGCCATTTGAAAGGTGAACCCACACTTATAGAACTGTGGTATATGGATGTCACCAACTTTTGCAATCCTGTCTTGCTCATTCCCCCATTACCTTTTTCACCACCCTTTTTTTTCTTTTAGTCTTTGGTAACCAGGTAAGGCCCACTAGGCACAAGTGCCTTCTTTCAGGGTGACCTGGGAGCACTGGGTGATTATGTGACTTGCTCAGAGTCACACAGTATGCAAGTGGAGGTTGTGAGAATCAAACTCAGGTCTGGCCTGCTGGATGTACCAAGCTTGTTCATACCTTGTTCCTTTAACCTCTAGGCTATACTGCCAGCCCCTCCTCCCATAACTCTTATGTTACTCTCCCATGCCCTAGCAATCCATACTCCTCCCCGCATGCTACCTTATCCCTCCCTTTTTAGCTCTTGACATATACCAAGACCGCTATGATCTTAGTGATGCATAGATCTTAACACGGTTATGATATTATATATATTGAAATTCAATAAAAAGAATAACTGGTGGATCCCTACATGTATTCTCTTTTTTCATGTGCACAACTGTTTTCCTTGCCATCCTTCCTGAAGTGATCCCAGTATTTGCCTTTTGTGCATGGTGATCCTCTGCACTAGCTCTCTCCTAGCCTCAAGACAGTTATTATTCTCCTAAATGCCCTGTCTATTCAGTACCATTGATACCTGTCTAAGTGTAAAAAAACAAAATGGATTTTTTCCCAAAGTGAATCTTGTACACTCAGTGTTGTCCATAGCATCCTGTAAGAGAGCTGTTTGCCGTACCAACATTCCTTGCACTTGCAGCCCAAGTGCCCATGTAACATCTGAGGATGTAGTGGTGCAAAGCATCAAACCTTCGGCATTGACAAATGCTTGTTTGGGTCTGGTCTCATTCCTTAATGTGAAAAATATGTGGCCATAGAACTCAAATGTAATCTTGTTAAATTCACATTTAGCTGGATTCAATTTATTCAGTTCAGTGTTAGGTTATTAGCAGCCAAACACTCAAACACAGATTTGAGAGCTTGATTCTATTCTATTCTTTCTGAGTTTACCAAAGACTAAGATATCATCACTATAATTAAGAACATTGGGAATATTTTGTATTACCTTTAACTGAATCTTGAAGAATTTCTGCTGCAGAATACACTCCAAATGTAAGCCTCTTGCAGTGTCTCAGGCCTACAAGGGTAGACAATGCTGTCAGATAGCGAGACTCTGTTGTTAATTCTAACTGATAGTAACCTTTGTTTAAATCTAGTTTAGAAAAAACAGTTGCAGCATTTAAAGAAATACCAATATTGTTCATAGTAGGTGAAATATGTCGTTCTCTCTGCATTACTGTATTTGGAAGTCTCAGATCTAGGTAAATTGTTATCTTGCCTGACTCAACCATACTGAACTAAACAGCAACCACAGGCAGCACCCACGGTGTGGGACTAGAAACATTCTTAATTATATCTTCGTCCTGGTATACCATGGTTACAGTGTTGCTGTAACAATGAATCCCCCACAGCGACGCAACCTATTTGACATCTGCCATGTCAAATGGGTTGTTGCAGCAATGAACGGATTCATCGACTCCACGCTTGGCTGCTCGCCTCATGAATGTGCCTCCCGGAGGTAGATAGAATATATATAGATCCGGTGCTGGGGTGGTGGTAGTGGAGCCCCCCCCATAAACCATACAAAAGCGCCCAGATGCTTGGGGCACTGCAGCCGTCTGTTGACGGACTTGCCAGGTGATGTGGTTGCCATCAGCAAAATCCTGTCACTGTGCTGGACATCAACAACTTTGTTGTCAAACCAGCCTGGTGGAACCCTTGGTCCTCTAGGTTCTGTAGCTCCTCCTCTGTTAGTTTTCTGAGTTGAAATGGGATTTGCCTGTGTGGCTGTGCCACTGGGTGTACTGACTGATCTACAGTAATTGTTATCTGACAGTGTTTTAGTCTATCTATTCCTTCAAATAAAGAAGAATTACGCTGTATCATGCTTTCAGTTTCAGGGGTTTTTTATTAGTGACAGTCTGCACAACAGTGATGAACTCCAATGTTTCAACTGTTGTACAACTCAGCAGGCATCCCTCTTTACTATGTACAGTATCACAAAGAATGTTGCAGTACACAGTTTGCTTTTATGCTCTATTAGTGTGTCAGCTTTTCAGGGGGGAGTTGGGACCATAAGGATAAATATTTGTTTTGACTTTCACCAGTTTAGGTTTAGTCTCTAGTTTGGCATAGGTGTCCTTGTCCATAATGTTTACTGAGGCACCAGAATCAACAGTAAACCAGAGTTTAGTGTTTAGAATATTGATTCATTTGTTTTACATGATGTCACAAACACATAAGCTTCTGTGGACTCTTCTTGTTCTACATATCTAATTTTATTGCTGACTCATTGACCGCTTTGCTTATTAGAGAGTTGCTGATAATGAGGTGCAGTTTGTGTCAGCGACACAAACAACAAAATGATTATGCCTGCCATACTTATGATACATTTGACCATTTGCTGGGCAGTTACCTTCACAAGGATAGTACCTGACACATTTATAGCAGTAGAATGTGGACTCAAAGTGGGGTCAGACAGTTTTCTATTGGACTTTGCACACTAGATGTTCTTCCATGGTTTGTTTGATAGTTATAGCATGATGATCTGAGATCTCTAAAGACCTTGTCATATTTAAAAGTTCAGTCACAGAGGGGATCTTCTCGTAATGTTCTTCTCCTAATTGAGGAAGATTTGCATTAAACAATGATCTGTGTTTTGATCTCACTGTCCACATCTGGAAAATTGCACGTGCATGTAGATCCTATAAATGAGTGGTATACATTTCCATGGATTCACTTCTCACCTGTTTAGCTGTCCAAAACATGTACTTCTCAAATTCACTTTTGTGCTTAGGATTAAAGTTGTCAGACAGAGACCTTTTGCAAGCATCATAATCTCATGCTGCACTGGCAGAGAGTGATCATATATGTCATGCAGCTCACTGCCAGCATAAAGAAGTAGTAAGGCTTTTTGTTTTTTGGATCAGTAATGTTCTTTGCAATCATAAAGCTTTCAAACCGGTCTATCCATTTCCTCCAGCTATAGACAAGGTTATTGGCATCTGAAGTACCAAATTTGGGAAAGACCAATAACACATCTACTATTTTGTCCACGTGCTCTTACTATTTTGCATCTGGAGGCATTCAGGTTATTATTGTACCAGTGGTCAATTGTACACTTCTATATATTGTGTTTACTTGTAGTAACTGATTTATGACAGTCCTAAATTGAGGCAGGGTAATCAAAACCATTGTATCTTTGTGAAGTCATATTCAGCAGCAGTTCACCTGGTCATCCTTTTGACTTTCACTCTGTGGAACACTTATTTGATGCCAGCTAGCAGACATGTAGACAAGGTTGCAGGCAGGAGCTGTCAGCCTGGAGCTCTGGGTTTTCCTCTTTGGTTCTGTAGCTTATGCAGTTGTCCTTATCACCAGTTGTACTGTTCTCTGTAGTTTACCTCAAAACAAGGCCACTGGAGTCACATTTTCTTTTAAACCACGTAATTAACTGAGTGTCCTTGTTTCCAGTATTGCTTTATGTCTACCCTTAGCTTGCAGTACTCCTAGAAGCTACATCCTGTGCTTCACATGTTACTGAAGCTGCTGCCACTGTTTATTTATTAATAGAAATGTTTCACCAGGAAAGGCACACTAAGCAACAAGTTGCTCATCTCCTAGTGTGTCCTGGGGGGAAGGGTATTGGAGGAAAATACCATCATATACATACAATATACATAAATACTATGAACACAACAGTGGAGTAAGGAACAGTAGCATAGTAGTGATGCATATGTACAATATATATTGAATGCACAAGGTATATGATCAGATAGTTATATACAAATTAGTAAATAGTCTGGGAAGTGCAGTATATGTACACTAGACAGGAGATGCCAGGGACTAGGTTAGGTGCAGGTTTACAGTGAAACATAGCTTAGGCAGTAAGATGCTGGAGATGAGAGCCAGGAGACAGTGGTAAGATGGGGAGACAACAGGGATGGGAAATAGTTGGGCTGAGAGAGGAATAGAGTAGAATGAGAGGGAGGACATCACATTTATTTACCAGGGAAAAAAACAAGTTAAGGAGTGCAGAGAGACTAATTGCAGGTACAGTTTTCAGAGAGGAAGTTGTGAAGAGCTGAGGAGGTAGAGGAGGAGGAAGATGAGTGACGAATCTGATGAGGGAGTAAGTTCCACAGTTTTAGGAAGTGATATGAGAAGGCAACCTGACTAGCAGCAGTAGCCTGACGAGGGACTTCCAAAGTAGGGGAGTCATGTGATCTATGGGAGTGAGCAGGAGGGGGCCGGATGGAGCGAGAGGAGGATAGGATGGGAGTGAATCAAACCGAAACTTAAAGATAAATTTAGCTCAATGGTGGAGGCATCTGTTTTCAAGTGATGGGGAAAGCCAGCTAGCAGACATGTAGGCAAGGTTGCTGGCAGGAGCTATAAATACTAAATGAGATCAGTTTAAGAAGACATAACCATATTTCTCTAAACACTACAATTGGGGTGAAGGCGGGGTCATTGCTGTGACTGTTGGGGATGGAGGTCAGTGCTATGACTGGGTGTGGAGATCAGTGCTGTGAGTGTTTGGGGGCAGTGTTCAGACTGCACTGGGGGTAGTGCTGTGATTGTTAGGGGTGGGTGCAGTATTGTCAATGTTAGGGGTGGGGTCCATACTGGGATAGGGGTCAATGCTGTGACTGTTAGGCTGGCGGTCAGAGCTGTGATTGTAGGGATGGGGGTCAGTGCTGTTACTGCTGGGGTGCCAATACTGTGACTATTAGGGGTGGGGGTTGGTGCAGTGACTGGGTGGTGGTGTTGGGGTCAGTGCTGTGACAGAATAAGGGTATAGGGTTCTATGCTGTGACTTTCAAGGTGGGTCAGTGCTGTTACTGTTGGGAGTGGGGAGTCAGTGCCATGACTGGGGTCAATGCTGTGACTGTTGGGTGTGTTGGGTGGGGCAGTGTCCAGACTGTGTTGGGACAGTCCTGTGCTGTGGAGGGTGGGAGACAGTGCTGTGACATTTGAGGGTGGGGAACAGTGCTGTGACTTGGGGTAGGGGGCAGTGCTGTGACTGTATGGTGAGGGGGTCAATGCTGTGACTGTTGGGGGTGCGGGTCAGTGCTGTAACTGGATTGAGGTTGGGCATCAGTGTTTTCACTGGTAGTGGGGGTCAGAGCTGTGACTTTTAGGAGTAGGGATCAGTGCTATGACTGGGATGGGGGTCAGTGCAATGACTGTTGGGGGCTGGGAGTCAATGCTGTTACTGGGGTGAAGTAAATACTATGACTGTTGGGTGGGATCAGAACTTTGACTGTCAGTGCTGGGGTGTCACTACTTTCACTGTTAGGGTAGGAGTCTATGCTGCAACTGGGTGGGTGTGAAGTCAGTGCTGTGGGGTGTCTGTGCTGTGACTGGCAAATGGGGAGTGAGTACTGTGCCCGTGTAGGGTGGGGGGTCAATTTTGCGACAGCTGGGTGAGGTACAGTGCTGTGACTGTTGGGAGTAGGTTCATTTTTCTATGCTGTTCGTTTTTGTCTCTTTCTCACCCATGCCATATTTTTAATTGTTTCTATGATTTGATTGTTGGGGTTGGGGTGGGCAGGGTTCTCCACAACTGTGTTCACTTTTGAGGTTTCCAGTTACTAAAGTGGTCCATACATGGTGGATTATATGACCACTCATTCATTTTTACACTGGTGTTTTCATATTGAAGATCTGATGTCTTTAAAGTATTTTGGCACTTTGATTCAGTTTGTAGGGATGCCACTGGTGGGTGGCCAGTATCAGAACAAACAGTACCATTGCATTCCCTCTCAATTGCTGCTCAAAAGATCCTGCAAAACAGTTTAATGTGCTTCTATTTTCTTTCTCACTTTCTTTCTTCATTCTATGATTTTAAAAGGAGTCTTAGTTTC
Organism: Neoceratodus forsteri; assembly: GCA_016271365.2. Taxonomy (NCBI): domain Eukaryota; kingdom Metazoa; phylum Chordata; order Ceratodontiformes; family Ceratodontidae; genus Neoceratodus; species Neoceratodus forsteri. Next base: position 392,289,664 of record CM057452.1, read on the forward strand.
ATGAAGCAGCTGAGCTGTGATTAATCATGATCACCAATGACAAGGTGACAACTCCCCGCACAGGAAAAGTACAACAACTACTATTAATTTTAACATGTCAATATCAACTGTAACTCACTGTGCTATCTAGTCTACCTATAGGCCTACCTGAAGCCATGGCCAGCCTACACTGGGCTGGAGATGTTATCTGCTAGCCCTAGTGGTTTTGTGACACCCTCTTTTCCCAAAATACTCCATCCCCCATAGTTTTTATTATTTCCTTGTGTGTGTCCCACCCATCTTTGAATCTAGTCATGGACTTTGAGAGGACTGACTTACTGGAAAATTTGTTCCACCCTATTGATACCCTGCAAGCACTTATACATCTTTATCATGCCTCCCTTTCACTTCTAGCTGCCAGTCGCACATGTTGTGGCTCACCAGCCTCTCCTCATAGGATTTTCATTGCAGCCCTCGGATCATTTTTGCGTTCTTTCTCTGGACAGACTCCAGACGATTCCTATCCTTCTTTATGTGCAGATTCCAGAACTGCACACAATATTCCTTACAGCAGTGGTCTCACCAGAGATCTATAAGCAATATCTTTTGTTTTTTCTCACTTTAGCAATGTATTTATCTAGTATAACCCAGCAGAGATGCAGTGTCTTATTTTCAGCAGGGTCCTACTTCTACACTTTTTCACAGTTTATTTACCCTGGATATCCAAGCTGAGAAGCAACATTTCATTTACAATGGCGGTCGTGCTTTTACCCACTGTATTTACTAAGCATTTAATTTCTTTAACACTTAGCAGCACCTTAGAAAAATATTTGTATCCTTTTCCTTGCCTTTTGTGCTTTCCACAACTGTTTTGTCGCTGTCTCAGCTATCTTACTCCCCTGCTTGTCCACCCATATATCTGTCTGGTCATACCCAATTTCTGCCTATGTCACTCACTGTAGTGTCATGCTTACCTTCCTGGTGCTGCTCCTCACAAGGCAGAAAGCCAAGAAAGGGGTGGCAGGCACCTATGTAAGCTTGTAACATTTAGACGCTGGCAACAAATCCTGACCACATAAGGTGCATATGTATGGAATATGACATGGGTGAGAGTGAGATAGCAGAAATACTGTGTACTCCACAAGCTACCATTGAACTCTTGATATCCTGTGAGTGGAGAAGCCATGAGTGGGATATATAGAGTCCAATGACAGTGAGTAGAGATATTTCTACTGTCTCACTGCCAACCATGTCATATTCAATTTATACAACAACTGCGGGTCTCTCTTTTTCAGTTTTAAAGTTATTTGCTTTTGTTTGTTGCAAAAAGTGAAATTATTTGGATTTTGTGCAGCTTTTTGCTAATTTAAAAAAAAACTAAAAGGTATCTGTAAATGAAACACCACTCATTTTGTAGATCTTTTTGTGCTGAATGCATTTTGTGCTCACAGTACCATGCTATCATTTTTCATTTTAAAGTTATTCACATTTATTTGTTGTAAAAGTGAAAAGAAAATACATTTTCTGCTGTTTATTTGCTAATTATAAAAAGGTAGCTATAAATGAAACACCACTCATTTTGTAGATCTTTTTGTGTCGAACAACTTTCTATGCTCACAGTACAATGTTATCATTTTCGTTTTAAAGTTATTTGCATTTGAATACTCTTAGTACTGTTACTGAGGACGAACATTAAAATGAGTTCCAAACCTTTTGTGACATACCCAACTGGTCAAGATATCCATTGTGACATACCAGCTGTGAAGATAAAAGTGATATCTCACATGTGGTCAGTGAGATATTTCTTTATCTTCCTGAAAAAGGCACACATTATATAAACTTTATTTATTCAAAATGTGAAAGTTTCAATAAATTCAAGGCATCAGCACAGTACAGATGTCAGAACGACTTCTATGCAGAGCCCCTCTCTACTGGCTGACATCACCATGTCTGATACGTTTCACGCTATGTGTATTCCAAAAAGCTGGTGAGTCAGGTCACTGGTTCCCTGATTGTTCTGGTTCCAGTTACAACCTCATTCTACTGCCTTCTGAAAGTCCACAAAAATTTGGTCAGCCCTTCTGGGCAACCTATTTTCTCAGGTAATGAATCACTCATGGAACATTTAGCAGCATTTGTGGACTTCTATATTGGCCCATTAGCTAAGACACTCCTATCCTATATCAAAGATACAGGGGGTGTTTTGAGAATTTTAGGGACTATGGCTATTGGTGCATACAGCTGGCTTTTGACCTTAGATGTAGAATCCCTCTACTCCAATATACCCCACAGGGAAGGTCTATTAGACTGAAATCCTTTTCGGACAAAGGGGAGGGAATGTGGGCAGAGGGTGACAATGAAAAAGCAGGAATACTGAACATATATTTCTGCTCAGTATTCACAATGGAAGAGGAGGGGGAGGTACCTAAACTAAACAAGAGAAGCACTCTGAATAGGGGGGTTGATACGAGTCCATTCACAGAAGAAAGGATTTTGAAAGAACTCTCGAAACTGAGGGTGGACAAAGCAATGTGGCCTGATGGGAGTCACCCAAGAATTCTAAAAAAACTAAGGGTGGAACTAGTAATACCACTGACTACTTTCTTTAACAAATCATGGGAGGATGGGGTGGTACTTGAGGACTGGAGGAGGGCAAATGTGATTCCACTTCACAAAAGTGGGAGCAGAGCAGAGGCAGGAAACTACAGACCAGTTAGTTTGATCTCAGTGGTAGGGAAAATGATGGAATCACTTCTGAAGGAAAGAATTTTTGAGTACCTAGAGGACAGTGGGGCACAGGACCCAAGGCAGCATGGTTTCACAGCCGGAAGGTCATGTCAGATGAACCTAATAGATTTCTTTGACTGGGTGACCAAAGTAGTAGATCAGGTGGGGCTGTGGATATGGCCTACCCAGATTTTAGGCATTTGACACAGTGTCACACAAAAGATTAATATACAAGTTAGCAAGCCTTGGAGTGGGTCCCAAGGTGGTAGCCTGGATAACAAACTGGCTGGACAACAGGACACAAAGGGTAATAGTAAACGAAGTCCACAGTGAAGAAGGGAGGGTAACTAGCGAGGTACCGCAGTGGTCGGTACTGGGACCAGGTGTCTTTAATGTCTTTATAAGTGACATTGGAGAGCACCTGGAAGGAAAAGTATGACTCTTTGCAGATGACACAAAGATCTGCAACAGGATTGATACACAAGGTGGGGTGGAAAGGATGAAAACTGACTTGGCAAGGTTGGAGGAATGGTCAAATATATGGCAGCTCAGATTCAATGCAAAGAAGTACAAGGTAATGCATCTGGGAAACAAAACCCAGGGAAGAGTACACAATGAGGGGTGAGTTAATGACAACAACAAAAATTGAAAGAGACCTAGAGTAATTATATCAGATGACCTAAAGGTGGGCAAGCAATGTGAGAAGGCAGTAAGGAGGGCTGGGGGATACTGGGATGTATAGGGAGAGGCATCAACAGTAGAAAACAGGAAGTGTTATCCTCTCACAGACAGGTGGTAGACCCCATCTGAGTACTGCGCGGCACTCCTGGAGACCCCATCCTGCAAAGACATAGACAGAGTGGAGGCTGTTCAGAGGAGGGCAACTAAAATGGTGCACGGGTCTGCACCAGAAGACATACTGAGAGAGACTAAAGGAGTTTAATATGTACACTCTTGAGAAAGGAGGAGAGGGGGAGCATGATAAACTTTCAAGTATCTCAAGGGAATTAACAAAGTACAAGAGGGTAGCATCTTTCAAAAAGAAGAGATGTGCAAGAACAAGAGGAACAATTTGAAGATAGAGGGGGACGGCTCAGAGGTAATGTTGGAAAGTATTTTTCACAGAGAGGGTTGTGGATGCATGGAACAGCCTTCCTGAGGAGGTTGTGAGTCAGGAACAGGGAGAATTCAAGAATGCATAGGACAGACATAAGGGCAATTCTAGTGGGGGTGAGGAAGTAAGCTGTTGATTAACTAGGATCTGCAGCTTATCCATCAGGTAGGAAATGGGCAGACTAGATGGGCCAAGCGGTCCTTATCTGCCATCAAATTCTATGTTTCTATATGGTCAGTTAATGATCCATCTACTTAAGCTCTAAGCAGACTGGCCCAGTTTTTATTAGGAAGTAATACTGACTGACAGCTTATACTGTGCTAACGCTTTGGATTTATGTATTTATTTATTTTACAAATGTCATCAGGAAAGACATAATGAGCTGGTAACAGCTCATTTCCAGATGCATCCTGGAGGAAGGTGATTGGGAACTTTATATAAAGCATTTACAATCTTTCTCTCTCACTCTCTCTCTCTATATATATATATATATATATTTTTATTTGTGTATATATATTTATATATATAACATCTACAGTAATACAATTTAAATGAAGAAATGTTAAACTTTAAATATAAATCAGAAAACACACGCATAGGTAAGGGGAAAACAGATTGTCATGGCAAAGCTAGTGAGAGGGCGAAGGAAGAGGGTTAAGGTAGGACAGGTGCAGAAGGGAGAAAAAAAGTCATAAAGAAGAGACTTTAAAAAGAACACTAAAGAGGCAGAGCGACTAGACAAGAGAAGGGAGGACCAAAGTTTAGGAACGTGATGAGAAGGCAGAATGATCACCTGTAGATTTCTTAGAAGGAATAGCGAGGGAATGAGAAGCAATATTATGTAAAGGATAGAAGGAAGCTGAGGAGAGGATAAGAGGGAACTAAGGTAGAAAGGAAGGAAACCAAACCAGGATTTAGATATAAAGGAGGCAGAGTGGGAAAGGTGCCTGGCATCAAGAGAGGGGAGGAAAGAGCAGAGCAGAGTGAACACTGGTGAGTACCTGGGGAACAATCTAAAGCAAAATGGCAAAAAGAAATCAGTTCAGTTTTTAACAAGTATGCAAACAAAGTTTCACATACACCAGTTAAAATCACATTAGTCATAATAAATAAAATACAAATACTTCAGTCTAAAAAAGTGATCCTTATCTGGCCAACTGAGCCAGCACTCAACATCTTTGAAGGTCTCAATGAACTCCAGCAATATAAAGTGTCCTCTTGCAAAATTTGTAGCTGCAAAAATATGACGATTCTTCTCACAGTAGAACACACATTTCAAAATCTCTAACTTCTTATGAGTCAAAATATCTTTCCACAGTGGTTTAAGCCATCTTGTTCTTGTGTTTATGGAGCACTGGACATTCAAATTTCATATGATTAACTGTTATTCTGTTTACAGTATTACATTTACACCCTCGATCAGTTCACCCACTATATCCTGCCATGTCCCAATTAAACATTCCAGTTACTGTGCCTGCCTTAAATTTACAAAAGGCATTTCTATCTTGTTCCATCTCAGTATATATTCTAAATATTTTTCTTGTTTTCTTGGCTGTTTTAATTGACAATATTCCTTGCAACAACAGTGCAGGTCCTTTAGTTTTCCAAATTCTACTTGGGGCAAAAAAAAAACATCTTCCACCCTTTCAGTTGCAGTACTAACATATATTTATCAACATTCTTAATGGAATATTCATTCCATATTTCAATCATGCCAACCTTCTTTAATACATTATTTAACTGTTCAAACCATTTATATTTATTTTTTATTTATTTATTGGAAACAATCGGAATTACAAACCTTTGAGTCACAGACTCTTTTGCAAAGGCTCCATGTCGGTTACAAAGGGTGGAGGGTAGACAGATACAGTAGAGAACATACTTGAAACAGACAGAATATACATAACAAAATCAAAGGAGCACTCCAGGCAAAACTTAATGACTGGTAAGGAAGTTAGGCGCAATCTTGGGTTACCCAGGCGGGATTTTGGTGAGATACGTGGGCCTGGAGACCTGAGTCAAGAGTAGGGAGGAGGGCGGTCATCTGGGTGAGCAGAGTTAGCCGCAGTCACATATGGCTCTTTCAAGGAGGTGAGCTTTGAGGCCTGTTTTAAATTGAGAGATGCTGTGGGTCTGTGAAAGTGAGTGTGTGGTACGCATTGAGCCAGAGAGGGCTCGTATCGGAAGGATCTTTGCCCTAGAGAGGTTCTACATTGAGGTACAAGGAAAGGGAGCTTACGGAGAGTCTTGTATTGCATCTGTGAGGTGCAGAACTGATTAAGGGGAAAAGTCCGACGGGGGCTAGGTGAAGGTGTATTTTTTTTGCGAGGATGCAGGTGTGGAACTGTAATCGATGTTGGAAGTTTAACCAACCAGATAACGCATAGAGATCACAGGTGTGGGTTAGCCTATCACAACCAGTGACTAGGCGGCAGGCTTTGTTCAGGACAATGTTTATCCTATTCAGGGAGGTGGGTTCAGCAGAGCCGTATATGGTGATCCCGTAGTCTACCAGGGAGAGGATGGAGGAGGTGACTGCGAGCTGCATAGCCTTGGGGGGTAAGCAGTGCTTGAGCCGGTACAGGATGCCTACCCTAGAGCTGATAGAGAAGGAGAGAATTTGGGTATGCCTCTGGTAGGAGAGGGAGGTGTCTAAAGTGACACCTAGGTATTTGAAATTGGAAACTTGTTCCAGAGGGGCACCTAGCGCGTTCTTGATGGGGAGAGCAGACTGACTATAAGGACTTTGGCGGTGGGCAAAATCATGGACTTAGTTTTATTATAGTTGATAATTAGGCGGTGTTCAGAGAACCAGGTCTCTAGTTCCGAATTGCCTTTGAAGGGTCTGCTGGAGGGCGGTAGGGTGGGCGTGTTTCAGAACAGAACCGCATCATCGGAATAGAGGAGCAACTGACTGCTGCAGGCCTTAGGGAGGGAGTTTAGGAAGAGGGTGAACAGCAGGGCCAAGGATAGACCCTGAGGGACCCCAGAGGAAACTGTTTTAGGGTGGAGAGGGTGGAGCATATCCTGACTTGTCTTGAACGGCCTGAGAGGTAATCCTTGAACCAGGTCAATGTCTGGGGACCACATTTAGTTTAGGGAAGGACCTGAAGCAGAAGCTCGTGACTGACCGTGTCGAAGGCCTTGGTTAGAGTCCACATATATGGCCCCGCAATAGAGCCATGGTCGAGGGCTTCGTAGGAACGAGGTGAGTTTCTGTGAGAGCGTGATGGTACTATGACCTGAGCGGAAACCATGCTGCTCTGGCTGAGGATCATATGCTTAGTTAGGTGTTCGGGTTAACTGGTCAGAGACTATTCTTTCTAGGGCTTTGAGAGAGAAGGAAGTATAGAGATGGGTCTGTAGTTGCTGGTGTTAGTGGGGTCACCGCCTCTCAGGATGGGAGTGATTATGGCTCTCTTCCAGGTAGAGGAACTGGCCAAGGCAGAGCGAGAGGTTAAGAATTTTAGTGAGGTGCGGATGGGTGGCATCAAGGAGAGCCTCAGGAGTTTAAGATCAAGGGAGTCATTGCTGTAGCGGGAATTAGAGATAGCCCTGGTAATATAGCATTTTGCCTCTTGGTAGGTGATGACTCGAAGCCGGAAGGGGGGGATATTGGTAGAACTCGAGTTGGGGGGGGAGTGAGGAGGGAGGATGTGGGAGAGATCAGAGAAGGCCGAGTTAAGGGCTTCAGCGATAGTGGGATGATCATGAGTGACCTCACCATTAATAGTGAGTTGCGTGGGGGTGGGGGAGCGAGATTTGCCACTGAGCTCCTTTATGTTGTCCCAAAATTTTTTTCCCATCACCCCAGGTAGAGGTTAGGTGTGTTAGTAGAGGGCTACCGTCGTGCCGAAAGCCCATGTACATTTATTGCGAGCCTCCCTGTAGAGTTGTCTATCCAGGGTGCTTTGGGAGTCTATGGCTTTGTGCCAGAGGTTATCTCTTTGCTGAAGCAGGCTTAGGTGGGGTGTGATCCAAGGGGTGGATCTGGATTTCACAACTAGCTTAGAAAAGAGGGCGTATAAGTCACAGGCTTTGTTGAAGGTGGTTATGAAGTGAGCCAGGGCGAAGTCAACTGACTGGGCAGTGTAAATGGGTAGCCAGTTGCTGTTGGTTAGGTGGGCTTTAAGGTTCTTTAAACCACCCTTTTTGAGTCTACGTTGCCAGGAGATTTTAGGGAGTGCTGGGGGCCACTTGCACGACCACCAGCAAGTTACTGGTGAGTGGTCGCTGATAGCATCAGGGAGTACTGTAGCATCGGAGAGGTTTCCCAGCCGGTTGGTGAAGATGAGGTCCAGGAGGGTGGAGGTCCCGGATCTGAGGTCCCTTCTGGTGGGGGAGGTGACTAGTTGGGTGAGATCAAAGGCCGGCGGCATCTTTGTAGCTGGAAGAGGCCAGGGATAACCAGTTTACATTGAAATCCCCGTGACTGATGACTTCGCTAGTGTTGGGTAGATGGGAGATGACTTGGAGAATAGAGTCAAATGCGAGTTTTGATTTCTCGGGGGATGTAGGCTGGATGATGTGGAGTGTTTTGTTACCCAGGCTGAGTTTTATTGTGAGAACCTGGGCACCGTATTGGGATGCTGGTGTATGGACTTCAGTGGCATTGAGAGAGGATTTGACATACATTGCAGCCCCGCCTCTCTTGCTGGGCCTATCTGCCCGAAGAGAGCATAATTAGGGAGGAGACCGCTTCACTGGGTATCTTGTCAGTGAGCCAGGTCTCAGAGAGTGCTAGTATGTCAGGAGCATGCTGAGCGATCCAGCCTTGGAGTGGTGTGTGTTTTTGGGTAGGCTGCATATATTTAGGGTAGCAAGCGCAGCCCCTCCGGTTTTTAGGGAAATCTTAGGGGAGGACCTGGGTTGGGGTGGATGTTACCAGATACAAGGAGGAGTAAGAAGGTGTGCCGTGAGGAGGGCCAGCATGCAGAGTTTTGATGAGAGACACTGTAACTGGTAGGGTGAGAGACGTTTGCATTGGTGGTGGGGATGGGGAGGCTGGGAGTAATACAGGAAAGTAGCTTAAGGGAGAGAGGGGGGTAGAGAGGATAGGAGGAGTGATGGGGACCTGGGGTCTGGGGGAACACTAGAGGTGCAGCGTATGCCTGGTGTGAGAGTGTGGGTTAAGTTTAGCAAGTGAAAAGTAATGGCCACGGGTTCAGTTTGTCTGGTATAGAGGCTGATGGTGGTACAGAATCTGTGTGTACCTTTGAATGCCGAAGGGATGGTGCAAAAGTTATAATGGAAGGGGTTGGGTGCCTCTAGGGGGGGTAGTGGGGCGAGCTGTGGGGTCCAGGCAAGTAAGAGGATAGCAAGTAGTAGAGTGTTCATAGCAACTACAGAGAGAGGGATAGGTGCTGCAGCGGCCACTAGTGTACAGTTTGTATAACCTACTGCTGGTAAAGTTGGCTGATAGGTTATTTCAGCCGGTCACCTGACCTCACTTCCCTATAAATTGGAGAGCCGAGCAAGGGTGGTGGTGGGGGTGGTGGGGAGCCAAGCGCGAGCGCTCAAGGGGTAAAGCTGCCCTGGTACAGAAAGGCAAAAGGCGCTATGGCACCAGCCCTGCCAAACGCTTGTCCTGATCAAAGTTCCAAACGTCCTGCAGTTTTTGTTTTTTCTAAATTAGCCGCCTGCCGTTGGGCTTAGCCACAGGAGGGAATTCAAAGGAAAATTCTGAACAGACACGCTGGTAGGAGAAAGAGGGCAACCAACAGTATTCAAGCGAAGTCGTTCTTCCAAGCGGTGGCAGTTACCTTGGTTGGGGTTCGGGGCTGGCTCGCTCCTTCGATGTGGGGGAGGGCTCCGGTGCGCCCTCGCCACCTCTGCTCCTCGGGGCTGTGTGCAAGCCTGAAAGGACAACAGGAGACAAGATTAAGTAGGTCTGGGGAGGTGGGAGGAGGGGGGCAGATCAAATCAGGGGATGGAGGACAGCTGGGGGGAGGGCGAGAGGAGGAGAAAGGGAGACGATGGGAATCCCAATGCTGGTATATTAAGCCAGGAGATGCTGGGAGCGTGGTAATGGCTGTTTGCTGACTTCTATTAGACGATAAAAATAAAACAAGGCAATGGGAATAAAGTGAACTCAGCATGCATGGATTACAGCAAACGCATTTTCCTAAAATAACTGTTCTAAATAAAGCTGCCCTGGTACAGAAAGGCAAAAGCGCTGCAGTACCAGCCCTGCCGGCGCTGTCCTGATCAAAGTTCCAAACGTCCTGCAGTTTTGTTTTTCTAAATTAGCCAGCCCTGCGTTGGAAACTGGCCACAGGAGAGATTCAAAGGAAAATTCTGAGCGGACACGCTGGTAGGAGAAAAGACACCAACAAGTATTCAAAGCGAAGTCGTTTCTTCCAAGCGGTGGCAGTTACCTTGGTTTGAGGGTTGGGGCTGGCTCACTCCTTCAGTGGCAGGCCGAGGGGCTCCGATCGCCCCCTCGCGACCTCCGCTCCTGGGGCTGTGTGCAAGCCTTGGTTGGGGGTTCGGGGCTGGCTTGCTCTTCGATGTGGGGGAGGGCTCCGATGCGCCCTCGCGACCTCCGCTCCTCGGGGCTGTGTGCAAGCCTTGGTTGGGGGTTCGGGGCTGGCTCGCTCCTTCGATGTGGGGGAGGGCTCCGATGCGCCCTCGCGACCTCCGCTCCTCGGGGCTGTGTGCAAGCCTGTAATGGGCGGTATTGTGCTCCTGATGCTGGCCACTCTTAAAATGGCCTGGTCAGGTCAGGGCACAGGAACACCCCAGCTACAACTTGGAATGGGAAAACACAAGGTAATCCGACTATGCCAACCACCTGAAGGTGGATTTTGTGTGACCAACCAGCGGGTGTCAGGGAAACTTTGGGAAGTGAGCCCAAGTTCAAACACCACTACTGGGAACACAAGGAGAGGCATGAAGATGGCTCGAATGCAAGCAACAATGTAACAGTTTATTAAACATGACTAAGCAATAACATTACACTAAATATCTTCACTCTAAAACTCTAAACTCTACAACTAGAACATTACTAAATTCAGATCTTTACCTCCTATGTGGTGAATTAGTCATGAATACCCTATGCCAGCCACCCTTTGTGTGCCTACAGGGGAAAAGGGAAAAGAAAGCAAGATGGGGAACCAGCTGCCTGGGGTGTTGGAAAACAAAGAAGAGGACACAGGCCATGACTATTTTGAGGTGGTGTCAGTCATCGGCATAAAGGTCTCTAAAGACCACTGGAAATGACACCCCTCCAGGAAAAGGTCTGCCATATTCCACCCAGTCACAGCCCCTACGTGGACTGCCTGGAAACAATGTCACACAGCCACATCTCCTACGTGGACTGCCAGGACAAAAGAACAAACAGGGACATTACAGCTGGTCAGGGAAAACAGGGTCGGGACACCTGGGATCACATGCAGGCTAGAGGGTGGCAGCACGATAAACATTTTGTTTAAAACCCTATGTCTGTGTCTTTATTTCTAGCAACCAGTACTAATACACTCTATGTACACATAAAACAGTTCAGAAAATATCAATAAAGGTAAATCACAGTGGCACTGTCTTTTGGTGATCATTGTTGGCTGACTAGCATTAATTTACATTCATGCAAACAGTTATTTGGTTACAGTTTCTGGCTCAATGGAGCCTTGCGCCTGCCCTGCCCCTTTTAATTTAGCACAAGCCACATAAAATTCCATCCAGAGGCATTCAATAATAGGTACCATCATTTGTACAGTTCCTGGGCCCTTTTTTGACTGAAGGGGCCTGATGTTACCTTTTTAATTCTGGTGGGACTGTCATGACCGTTTAAGACCACTGTCCATACAGGCAGTCAGTCAAGTTCATTCCCAGCCTCCACACATAAAATTCTGCCCTGGCGGTGGTCTCCCCTCATGGCTCAAGGGCCTTTCTGACCTCCCAGGCAGTCCCTGCTCAGAGCCTAGCCTGCCCCACATTTTACTGGCTCTATAGAGCCTTTCTCTTCTGACCGCCCTGAGGGGTGGTACTTCCTTCTGGGGCCTTGACCTTTGTCTCAACAATCACTGCTGCTGGTGCCTGGAAGCACTGAAAATTTAATAAAAAAAAATGATTTCTTTTCTCAGCGGCCAGCGGCCGACCATAGTGATGCCACCACTCACCCTGCGCGCCCTCCATTGTTTTGGGCGGGACATGCTCCATCCTCCGTGGGAGGCCTGGACCCACCTTCTCCCACAGGCCTCCACTGAAGTTGAGTTGCTGGTGTGATGGTGGAGGGATGGCCTACGTTTGCTGCTGCCACCCCTCCTGAAAACCTCCTACTGCAAGGCTGCTAAATGGAGGGACAGACTGAACCTGCTGCTCCTCCCAGTGTACCTGCAGGGACTGCTGGAGTTTAGAATGGAGGGGCCAGCCTAACATTGCTGCCACTGGCCCTTCCAGAGAACTTCTGCTGCTGCTGTTGTTGGAAGGGACAGCCTGGACCTGCTGCCCCTCCCGACGAACCTCCACTGGACTGCTGAGTGGAGGGGCTGACCTGGGATTATGGCTGCTGCTACTCCCATGGAACCACACTGCGGCTGGTCACAGATGGAGGGGACAGCCTGGACCTGCTGCCCCTCTCGACACATTTACCACCACCACAGAACTGGGAATCGATGGATTAGAGCCGCCAATGAGCAGAGGAGCAATCAGCTGAGGACCAGCTGGGGCATTGGGAGGGACCCCAGGACAACAGGTGAGTCCCATTTACCTAGCCCTGGCCAATCCAGTGCTCCTCGTCACACTTGCTGCTGTTTACTGCTGCTCACAACTGACTTCTGCCAATGGTTGTTGCCGTTCAAACGGGCTGAGGTTTCTGTCTCAGAATCCTCACAAGACCATCTCTGCCTGCACTTCCTCATGACTGGGCCCATGAGAACAGGTGCCCGGTGCAAGGTAACTGAGGGGGGGGGGTTCTAAGGAGTTCTAGGCAGGGAAAAAAATGAGCAGACTTTATTTTTTTAAAACAGAGCCCTGCTGGGGCTTCACATTTGGGGGAAGGTTCCTATGGGGTCTCAGGGCACCTCCCTGCCTACCCAGCCCCAAAGCACCTGGCTGCCCATATTTGGAGGGCACCAGGACTCTGGGGCACTACATATATTTCCTAGTTTTACCAAGGGACTCTTTCCAACACATTGAGAGGATCCTACAACCCGACAATATCGCCATTTTTTTCCCAAAATTTGATTGCCCTTATCTCGGCCATTAGAACAACTTATTTTAAGTTAAATTTAAATTCACTTTTAATAAAGGATGTAGCTGTATCTTTATTTAAACCCATACTCTGTCTATAAAATACATTCTGCACTGCCTCCAAATCTGAGATTTCCTTGTCGAACGACCAAATCTCAGCCCCATATAACATGATACTAATTACGTTTGCATCAAATGTTTGTCTCAGGACCTTAATAAAATTATTTGTAAACATTCCACAAAATCTCAGTATTGCCACAGATGCTTGATAGGCCTACGATTTGGTGCTTTCAATATGTTCTTTCCAACTGCTTGTTTAATTGAATATAAGACCTAAGCTGAGCAGAGTGAACAGTGGTGAGTACCTGGGGAACAATCTAAAGCAAAACGACAAATAAAATTGAAAAGCGGATCCAGTTTGGCAAGGATGGATTTGGGAGCTCCACTGTAGACTGTATCAACATAATCAAAAATAGGGAAGGTCATTTTAAAAGAATCTCATGGTGTATAGGAAGTGGGATACTTGCTTTGTTCCTGTAAAGTGCACAAAGCTTGGGTTGGAATCTTTTGGTGAATGGCATCAATATGAACGGAGTAGTCAAGATATTGGTCAAGCCAGACACCAAGATACTTAAAGAGGAAACATCCTCAATAATAGCACCATCAAGGGTGTGAAAAGAAGGAGAGGTGCAAGTCTAGAAAGCCTCTGATGAGTACCAAAAGTCATGGAGATGTTTTTTGGCACTGGTGACAGCTGGTTAGACTTAAACCAATGATGAACATTGTCAAAGTCCAGCTGAAGTTGTGGAAGTAAGGTCATGAGAAGAGGAGGAGCCAGATGCAAAATAACTGTATCATCGGCATACATATGAATGGATGCACAGGAACAGGCAGTAGGAAGGTCATTCAAAAATATGGAAAAAAGAATAGGACCCAGGAGAAACCCTTGAGGGGATCCTGAGCAGATAGAGATAGGAGATGAAATAGAGCAGTCTATGTGGACAGACTGTGATCTACCCCAATGTAAAAACTAAACCAGTTGACTGCAGAGTCAGAAAGACCCACCACTTTTAACTTATCAAGAAGGAGCTTGGAATGTGATACTGTGTCAAAAGCTTTATCAAGATCAACAAAAATGGTACACGTGATCAGCCCCTAATCCATTACAGCAAGTATGGAGTTAGAAAGCCATAGGAGGGAAGTAGAGGTGGAGTGGGATTTTCTAAAACCAGACTGAAAGGGAGTAAAGAAGGAGGAGGAGGAGTCAAGGAAGGAAGGAAGGAAGGAAGAAAGTTGCGATAGTACAAGGTGTTCCTATAATTTAGCAAGAGTGAGAAGGAGAAAAATGGGATGATAGTACCTGGAGAAGGATCGATCACCACCTTTAGGGATAGGAATGACTGTAGCCTGTTTCTATGTATCTGGAACAGTTGCAGAGGAGAAAGAAAGGTTGAAGAGAAGAGTAATTGGCAGTGCAATGGCAGGGGCAGAGAGACATAGAAGCTTAGGGTCAAGGCCATCATGGCTACTACAATTGTGAGGATTAAGAGAAAGCAATGTCTTAAGTGTAGCACGCAGGTGGTAGCAGAGAAGTAAATAGAAGGCAAGGCAAGGCACATTTTATTTAAAAGATGCCCATCCCGGAGGCTCTGGGCACCGTACATCAATCAGTAAATACAATATATCACAATAATAATCAATTGAAATACAATATTCTGAACGAGTTAAAACATGATTTGCTATATAATTAACTACCCTCAACTTCTGCTGCATCTAAAGTTTCCAGTTAGCATCAGATTTATCTTTACTAAAAAGACAGGTAAGGGACTATAAAGTATAGTCCAGGAAGGCCGGATTAAACAAAAAGGCCTTGAGGTGGGCCTTAAAAACCTCCAGAGATGGGGCCTCCCTAACAGCCGAAGGCAGCGAATTCCACAGGACGCGGGCAGCAACACTAAATGGTCTGTCACCAGCACTTTTTAGCCTCATCCTGAGAATTGCTAGGAGGCCCCTAGAGAAGGAGTGGAGGGAGCGGACTGAGGCAACAGGTGCAAGAAGGTCCTTAAGGTAGCAGGCCCAGGCCATATAGGGCCTTAAAGTGAGCAAACCCACCTTAAAGAGGACCCTCCACCTAACCGCAGCCAGTGTAGTTGACTGCAGCACACCAGGGATAATGTGACAACATTGAGACTGTCTTATCAACAGCCTTGCTGCTGTGTTCTGCACCAGCTGCAGTCAGTGCAGGGTACCCAGAGACCCCGAGATAGAGTGCATTACAGTAGCCAAGCCTGGACATCATGAAGGCATGCACCAATGTGGGAAGGTCCAGTGGCGGAACTAGGGCTTTATCCCTGGCGATATTCTCAGATGGTAGAAGCTGATACGGATAACGGACGCCACCTAAAACTAAAGTGTCAAACGCTGTCAAGATCATGCATCCTGGAGAGCCTTTAATAGTACAGAGCTAAGACAGAGCCATGTCTCTGCACCAGAGGCCAACCTATCACGTCCTCTGTTCGACTCCACCACCAGCACCTCCGTCTTACTGGGGTTCAGTCACAACCAACTGGAGGCCATCCACTCATTGATTTCAGCTAGGCAGCTGTTTAGCAATTCTACTGCATGAGATGTTCCAGGGGCAAAGGAGAGGTACAACTGGGTATTATCAGCATAGCAATGAAAACCCAGATTGTACTTCCCAATGATCTCTCCCAAGGGTAGCATGTACACGGCAAACAACATCGGTAACAAGACCGAACCCTGGGGAATCCTGCACAACAGGTTGACAGGGGAGGAGGAGAAATTCCCCATCTCTACACTCTGCCTCTTGTTAGATAAAAAAGACTCAAACCAGCAGATACCAGTGCTGGCAAGTCCACAGAATTTCCTTAGGCGGTCAACTAACACTTGATGGTCCACCGTGTCAAATGCTGAGAGAGATAGAGGAGAACAAGAATTGTCCCTCCCTCGATCTCTAACCATAAGGAGGTCATATGCACCTGAACTAGTGCAGTTTCTGTGCTATGCCTCACATGAAACCAGACTGGAGCAGCTCATACAAATCATAGGACACAAGATGCTCCTTAAGCTGAGCGCCACCACCTTCTCAACAATCTTACCCAAAAATGGGAGATTGGAATAGGATGAGTAATTTGCCTTGATGTCAGGGTCCAACGATTTTTTCAGAAGGGCCTCACCAATGCCTCCTTCAAGACATCAAGGAAGACCCTCCTGACAAGGAACACCGGATAATCAAGGCAAACACTGGGCCAATGGAGTCAACACATCTCATTAAGAAACGAGTTGGCACGGGTCCAGTTCACAAAAGGTGTGTCACAGCTTGGAAGCAATCTGACTGACCTCAGCCACCTCCACGGTCTAAACTCACCCCAACCAGGCGAGTGCTCTCTGGTCACCCATGGCGACCACTGTCAGCCAGATTCTGGTCCACTGGTGGAACCTCCTGCCTGATGGCAGACACCCTTTCCGAGAAGAACTGAGCAAACTCCTCGCATAATGCGCTTGAAAAAGCTACCTTTGGCTGTAGACAGAAAGGATGAAGAAGCCTGTCCACAGTCCGAAAGAGCACAGTTGGTCAGTTCCTCCTGGCAGCAATCTCCCTGGACAGGAATTCTGCCTTCTTACGGTTGATTGCCCCCTGGTATGCTCAATAGTGTGCACGCAGGGCCAGTTTGTCTACCTCCAGGCTGGATTTCCACCAGCAGCGCTCTAATCTAAGAGACAACTCCGACTTCATCTCATTTCAACTAGTCGTTGTGACTGCCTTGCCTAATCAGGGGCCCACCGCTCACTGCCCTCCACTTCAGTCTTGACAGCTACCTCTCCCACTTGCCCCCTTCTACCTGCCTACCCACTTGCCCCTCTCCCCAGGCATTTCCTGACTTTTATCCTCCCTTCCCCCTTTAGAGCTCTTACCTCACCCTCCACCCTCCGACAATGGCCTTCCTGCCTGCATACCCCCTTCCCTCTCATCTACAGTGCTTATTTCTAAGATTGCCCTTGGCTGGTATGTCATGCTACCTAACATTTGGCACATTTTGAATTACTGGAATTTCTAAGCCTCAGTCTCTTACTTCTTTTTATTGTGTAACTCACGTGTTATTATGTTGACCTTTGTGTGTATATAACCCCATTCCTTCGACGTGGAACTTTTTGTAAATGAGCAGTTCCTGCTCAAAGGTATTTGTAATCCTAGATTTCAATAAAATAAAAAAAAAAATAAAATAAAAATATAATCTCCGACCCAAGATCTTCATCACCTTAAGCTCCCCATCATAGCAAGGGAACCTCAAGCGAGAAGACCTGGTGGTACACGGCTGGTGCAAGGGAGTCGAGTGCACCAGAAAGCGCCTTGTTATAGGTGTCCACTGCATCGCACACACCCCTAATGCATGCACTGTCCACACTAGATAGGTCAGTCACTGCCAAAAAACCCTCAGGGGTCAACCCCCTCAAAAGGCGATAACTGACCATCTCTGCAGGGAGAGGGCTACCAGGGGGGGCCCCGAACTGGAACTTCACCATGCAATGATCGGACCAAACGACCTTATCAATGCTGAGACTATCTATCTCAAGCCCCAGTGAGAATACCAAATCCAACATGTGGCCTCCCTGATGGGTCACGGAAGAAACTTCCTACGCAAAGCCCAGACATGACATCATCTGGAGGAAGTTATAACCAAGCTGAGAGGATTCATCCTCGGCCCAAACATTGAAGTCCCCCAACACCAAACATCTGGGGGCCTCCAATGTTTTGCTGACGATGAATTCAGTCACTTCCTGCAAGAAATCTCGTGCCATCCCTGAGGGGCAGTAACTCAGGAGAATCAAGCTGCGCCCGGACCCCTACAAATGGCCACACATTCAAAGTAATGTGGTGTTCTCACTGGGTGCACGGTGAAGGCCAACTTGGATATAAAACAGATGGCTACCCCCCACCCCTGCATTCCACTCTGGGGCAGTGCACTATGGTATACCTGGACGGGATGGCAGCCTCTAAAACTGGGCCAGCATCATCACCAATTCAGGGCTCCGTAATGCAAGCCAGATTGGCCGAAGAAACCAAATCCGCTATATTTGCAGTCTTGTTTCTGACCAATCTGGCATTGCAAAGTACTGCCCTCAGGGGATTAGTGGACAGTGCAGCCCCTCTGGCTGCCTGCCCACTCAGTCTAATGGGAACCCTGGGGACGGGAACTAAACATGTCTGGCCTCTCCCTAAGTTCCATCTAAACCCAGGGTGCTTTCTGCACCCTACCACCTCGATCCTACCACCGCCCACTGTGTAAGGGGCACCCCATCCTGATCAAATCTCATGACTCCTCCCTATTCCAACCTCCCTGCAGCACCTTGCTGTAATATCCGACACAGGGAGGCTGAAAAAAGGCTGAAGGTAGAACAGCTAGGATGCTCCATACACTATCCTGGCCCACCCCAGGCCCACATGCCTTCCCAGACACATTCCCCTTGACTATGTATTCCCAAAACCAGACAAAACCCACTACCACAGACTCCACAAACACACACACTTACACACACACGCACACACACACACTCGTAATCAAATAAACACTAACCCACCCCCCAAATAACCCCATATCAAAAAAAAAAAAAGAGAGATTAGCAGGAGAAGAGGAAGGGAGAGAGGGAAGGAAGGGGGTAGAAATAATTTTATTTTTTATTTAGTTTTTGATGACTGGGTAAGTGCACTAGACACATTCTGCCTATTTTCAGGCATGACCCGGGTGAGGGGGACACAGATGAATGCCAACTGACTTTGAACAAGATTAAGCTGTTGGTGGTATTTTAGTGAATAGGGGGAAATTTGGCCAGGGGCACTGGGGAAATTCCCTTACTCTTTTCGAGAAGTGCCATGGGATCTTTAACATCCACCTGAACTACCACCAGAACAGGCAGATGGGACCTCGGTTTAATGTATCATCTGAAAGACTGCACCTCAGGAGTGCAGCACCCCCCCATGCTGCACTGCAATGTCAGTGTTGGGATATTAACCTGAGTGCCTGATGGGATAGAACCCACAGCCTTCTGATCTCCGGCCTCAGAGTTGGGTATGCTACTCGCTGAGCCACTGTCACTGCCTAATAAGAGATCAGGCACAAGTAAAGTAGGAGTTAAAGGAAGAAGCAACAATAGAGGGTCAGAGATGAGGAGTCTTCAGTCTTGAGAACAGGAGAGGAAGATTAGGTCAGAGGAGAAAGGCAAGGCAAGGCAATTTTATTTATAAGGCGTCCAGTTATGGAGGCTCTGGGCAATGGACATAAATAACAACACAGAGCGGTAAATTAAAATGTATAATAAAACCTCATTAAGACCATATTAAAATTGATATTCAGAAGTATTAAAAGGTTTCAGAGGTCAATCTTAGGGAACTGGCCGGAACTAAGAATGGCATCAACAGTCAAAGGCCAGGCTGAAGAGGTGGCTCTTCAGCCTCACTTAAACACCTCAGTCGAGGGAGCCTCATGGACTGCAGATGGAAGCGAGTTCCACAAGATCACCCAGAGACACTAAAGCATGATCTCCCGAGGTCCTGAGCTGAACCTGGGAACATCCAGGAGGCCCCTTGAAGAGGGCGGAGGGAGCGAGCAAAGGACACTAGTGTCAGGAGCTCGGACAGATAACCAGGACCCAGCTCATATAGGGCCTTAAGGTGAGAAGACCCACCTTGAAAGGACCCTCCACCTGACTGGCAGCCAGTGCAGGGCAAGCAGGACCAGAGTCACATGACTGGACCTTGAAGGCCAGTCAGCAACTGGGCCACTGCATTCTGCACCAGCTGCTGTCTGTGGAGGGTCCCTCCTACGACCCTGAAATATAGAGCATTACAGCAGATGTGCCTAGAAGTCACAAAGGCATACACCAGTTTTTGCAGGTCCTCGGGAGGAATGAGGGGCTTAATCCAGGCAATGTTCTGCAAGTGGTAAAAATCACTGCTGACTACAGATGACACCTGATCTTCAAAGGTCAATCTACTATCAAGGATCACTCCCAGATTTTGCACCCTTGGAGAAACCACCAATGGCACAGACCCCAGAACAAGTCCAGAGTCGGCCCCCAGTGGCAACCCATCAGGCCCTGACCAGGCTCGATCACCAGCACCTCAGTCTTAGCTGGCTTGAGTATCAGCCAGCTGGAAGCCATCCAGTCACTGATTTTAGCCAGACAGCTGTTAAGCACTTCGACAGCTCCTGATGTTCCGAGTGCAAAATACAAATACAGTTGGGTGTCATTTGCATAGCAGTGAAACTCCACACTGTATTGTTGAATGATCTCACCCGGGGCAGCATGTACACTGCGAACAACATCGCAACAAGATCGAGCCCAGAGGTACTCCACAGGACAGAGACATTGGGAAGAGGAGAATTCCCCATCACCACCGCTGCACTCTGTCCGAGAGATAGTACTCAAACCATTTGATGACGATACCGTGAGCCCACAAAACTCACAGAGCCGATTGAGAAGCATGACGTGATCCACAGTGTCAAAAGCTGAGGAGAGATCAAGGAGCACAAGAACCGACCTATCTTGTCTATCTCTAGCCCTAAGCAGATCATTATGCACTCCCACTAGAGCAGTTTCAGTGCTATGTCTAGCCTGAAAACCCGACCAGAAGGGCTCATAGATATCCGAGAACACCAAGTGATTCTCAGGCTGTTGTGCCACCAATTTCTCAACAATCTAGCTCAAAAAAGGCAGGTTGGAGATTGGACGGTAATTCGCCAGGATGTCTAGTAGAGGGAAGATTTCTTTGGGCGAGGTTTCACCAGTGCTTCTTTCAAAGCAACTGGGAAGATCCCCTCCACCATCAAGCACCTGGCAATTCTGGCGAACACCGGGCCAACGGCATTGACACATCCCATTAAGAAATGCGTTGGTGCCGGGTCCAGTTCACAAAAGATGTGCTTCAGCTCTAAGATCACCTTACTCACTTCAGACACCTCCACTGGCCTAAAGTCCTCCCAGGCAGACTGAGTGCCTCTGAAAATCTCAACCCAATCACTGCAAGGCAAAGGCCTCCCTGGTAGAATCCTCAACTGGATGGCGACATTCTATCGGAGAAAAATAGAGCAAACTCTTCACATAAAGTGGTTGAAAAGCTTTTTCGGCTGAAGACAGACATGATGTAAAAGCCTATCCATGGTCAAAAGCTGAGATGGTCTGTTTTCCCCTCAGCAATTCCTCTGGACAGGAATTCTGCCTTCTTATGGGAAATTGACCCCTGATACTTAGCATAGTAAGAATGTAGGGGCAGCCTCCAGCCGGATCTTCCACCAGCAACACTCCAACTTCCGACCCCTGATCTTCATCACCTTGACATCTTAATCAAACTAGGGGGATCTCAAGTGAGAGTATGTGGGTTGTATATGGTCTGGTGTGATGGTATCTAGAGCTTTGGCAACCACCCTGTTATAGGTGGCCACTGCCTCTCCCATGCCAATCGCACATGCTGCAGCAACTCTAGATAGGTCAGCTAATGCCAACAGTCCCTCTGGGTCAACCCTTTAAGGGTGATAGCTGACCATCTCCACAGAGGAGGACTTTCAGGGGCCCCAAGACTGAACTCCACAGTGCAGTGATTAGACCAAACAACCTGATCAATCTTGAGGTTATCAATCTCAAGACCCAGCTGGAATACCAGATCGAGTGTTTGGCCATGTTGGTGGGTAGCAGTGGCAACCACTTGTGACAGGCCCAGTGATTGCATCAACTGGAGGAGGTCGTAACTGAACGCAGGATTCATCATCAACCCAGGCACTGAAATCCCCAGGATTAAACACCTGGGAGCCTCCAACACCAGGTCAGACAATGAAGTTTCTACCTACTGCAGGAATTTCTGCCCCGTGGTAAATGAGGAGAATCCTACAACCTGCACCTGCACCCCACCCACGGTGACGCTCAAAGGATTGGGTGTTTCCAACTGGGTGCACCAAGAGGCCCAGGCTGGATCAAAAAATGATGGCCACTCTCCCGCTCCTGCGATCCTTCTTTGGACAGTGCACCATGGTGTATCTGGTGGGGACAGAGGCCTCAAAAACTGGGCCCACATCATCACCCAGCCAGGTCTCCATGATGCAAGCCAGGTCAACAGAAGAAATCTAGTCTGCAAAAATAGCAGTCTTGTTCCTCATCGATCTGGCATTGCAAAGCACTGCCCAAAGAGGATTCGAGGATGCAGCTGGTCCTCTAGCTACCTGCCCACTCGTTCCGGTGGGAACCTGGGTATGGAGACCAAACACATTGGGCCTCTCCCTAGGTGCTGTTTACACCCAGGGCATCTCCTGCACCAGACAACCTCTATGCTATTGCTCTATGCTCTATTCACTAAAAATACAGTACCACCAACAGCTTAATCTGGTTCAAGGTCAGGTGGCATTCATCTGTATCCCCCTCCCCAGGTCATGCCTGAAAATAGGCAGGATTTGTCTAGTGCACTTACCCGTCAACAAAAGCTAAATAAAATAAATAAAATAAATGCTGCTCCCACACCCTCCTCAGTTGCCCTTGGCTCTCGATGAGCCAGTTGCTTCCTAGTAATACTGACCTCCTGCAGCACCTCTCTGCAATATCAGAAACTGGGAGATTGGTAAAGGTGAAGGTCGTGGAGCCAAGAGGCAGCATAGGTGATATGGGGAGGCCTCGGCACCAACACATCTCCTGCCTGGCTAGACCAGTCCCAAGAAAGCACTAGATATTACCAGAAGGTGCAATGATGAAAGAAATACTCATATTAACAGTCACACTCACCACTCATACCACCACACACACATAGCAAACCCACAGATTAACATTAGATAAGTACTAACACATCAACACAATCACACACCCCACTTACTCCCCCACCCTCCCACAGATAACTTATACAAACCACCTCCCTACAAATAATACTTCCCACCCAGCAGTCCCCAACCAAAAATACCCCCCAAATACTTAATGTTTAATACAAAGGAGAACAGAAAACAGGAGTGCCAATGAGACTATAATGCTGCCTGAGGGTAGAAGTCCACAGTTTTAAGAACAGTGTAAACAGAGTCCAATTTAAAATTTATAATCCAAATGAATCCAAAGGATGACATTTGAGCCTTTTCTCACAGGGCCCAAAGTCCAAATTGCAGAAAGGACAGAACTTGTACCCCGTGCTCAAAATGAAATAGTGCAGCTGGAAGAGGTCAGCTGAAAAAGATCTTCCAGGAGGGAAAGAAAAAACCCTCAAGTTATTAAAACCAGGTCCAGGAAGTCTCTCACACTTCACAGGCCCAACTGCTGGCCATTCCAATGAAAGAAAATCCTATAGAGGAGAGAGACTGGCCAGCACAGTACCCAGTCTAGATCAAAGGACTGGGCAAGCACTCCCCACCGAAAGCAGAACACCGTTGATAGTAACAAAAATCCGCTCACTGAGTCGCATAAAAGGAAACAGTCACCTCTCTCATGGACAGCTGTACCTCTGACCCAAAAATGAACGGAATACAGTCTGCGTTTTATCCTGAAAACCTCCAGCCAGATGCAATCACCAGCTGAATCTTTCTGCACAGCAGCTGGCCTCCATAGCCTGGAAGATTTCTCAGGAGCCAGAATATCCCCTCCAGGGAGCTCTACACTGCAATTTCCGACTGACAGCAGCCACCAGATGGGAAGATGACTCCATTCCACTAGGGAGCATACAGTGAAGATATCCAAGCTCCTCCGGTTGGCTTGGGGAAATGAAACAGCAGCAGGGAGATCCTGGTTGTTCAATCTTTGCTTACCAGCCAGGTAAGCAAGACTAAGCAGCAGGCAAAGAGAAGTAACAGTTTTGCTTCACTAAGGGAGAAAAAAGAGATGATACATGCATTCCAAACTTACTAAAAAACAATAAATCTAACTCCTAACACTTTTTCACTAAAAACTCACTAACTAACTAACTAACTTACTATCTAACAAGGAGTGGATTATCTTCTAAAACTTAGAGGGATGATTAATATTGTTTTGGAGTTTGGAAGCAAAATACTCCAACTTTGCAAGTCATATGATTTTTGTACGGGCATTATGAAATTGGCGATAGTTTATCAAACAGTCGGAGAGACTGTGATCTTAAAGGAGTGCCAGGCAAGGTCTTTAGCAAGTAGGCACACCATAACCTCAGCTGTAATCCATCTAGGGAAGGTGACTACCCTGGACTCTGTTTTTTCTCAGGGGAGCATAAAGATCTCAAACAGCCATGAAATTGGAATGAAAGTAATCCAGAGACAGATTTATATTATGACTGAAGAGACCAGTGACCAGTCAGTTACCCCTAAGTCAGCAAGGACAGAGTGCAAGTCTAATTTCTAAATTAGTTTCTAAATTTCTATGTTTATATGTTTCTAATGACCTAAAGGATCTGAGGTGAATCATTTTTTTTTTTGGTGGGGGGCTTAGGATGATGTATTCTGTGCACACAATAAACCATATGGTGGTCACTGATGGCATCAGAAAGGACTCCAGCATCAGCAATACGACAGGGATGAGAAGAGAGGATCCAGTCTAACAATGAATGATTTAAGGATTTAGAGTTTAGGTGAGTGGGTTCAGAGATCAGCTGAGTCAAATGTGTGACTTAACATTTTGAATAATGTTGTTAGTGCTGGAGAGAGCCAATTTATATTAAAGTCACCAAGAATATAAAGTTCACCTTTAGAAGAGTTAGAATAGATAGTAGAAAAAGCTTAGTAATTGAAGTAGAGAAATACCAGCACAATAATAAACTCCAGCAATAAAGATGGGACAGAAAAGGAGAGAGAGTTTGAGAAGAAGTAACTCACAGGAAGAGGAGAAATGACAGCAAGAACTGTAACAAATTGAATCCTACTGGAAATACAGACAGCAACACAAGCACCACTTTAGAGTGATCTTGCCTTATAACAGTGTAGCCAGGATAGTTATAGCTGAATTCAGTATCATAGAAGAGAGCCAAGATTCTGATAAAACTAGGACATCCAACGAAGGTTAAGCATGGTGGCCTGCAACAGGTCAGTCTTGGGAAGAAGGCCACAGATATTTAAATGATCTACTCTCAGACCATTAAGAAGTTGCAAGGATGATTCAGAGGAGGGATCAGTATTAAGTTCAATGTCACCTGCTTAAAAAAGTAGTAAGGCAACAAGAAGTCTTAAAGAGCCAGAGTGCTGCCTGGAAGGGGACACAGGGAAGAAGAAAGAAGGAAGGACAGAGGAGAGAAAGAACAAGAAGTGCTAGACAGCTTCAAGGTGAAGTCAAGGATCAGGAAGAACTTGACACCAAGGATGCCAGGGAAATGGAGGGAGAGGCGTGAGGATGAGGATGAGGAGGAGGTAGGGTAGGGTAGGGTAGGGGATATGGAGGAAAGCAACTAAAATAGGGAGGAGAAGCATGAAGTAGAATGTGAGAGGAGGATGAAAAGGGTAGAGAGGGTAAGGAACACTAGATAATGTAATAGCACACTGGAGCACAAAGTGGAACAATAAATTATAGCGGTAACAAGTAAAACTGGAAAAATTACAAAGGTTACAAGAGAACAGGTAGAGAGATTAAATCAGAAAAACAGCAGGTTAGCAGTCTGTCACAAGGGAAGACAGCTGAAGCACTGACTGCAGCAGTTACAAGTTAGTTTTTTTTTATAATTCAAAGTTTATTACGTTTTCAACATATTAAAATATCAATATACAACATGCAAGTTAAATACATGAAGTCAGAATAATGCTAAAGTAATTGTTCTAAACATATTGATAGTGCTGAGACCTGTAAGTATATTTAAATAGAAGTGAATTAGTACCTGTAGCAATATGAAAGCTTTAAATTACAAACTATATAGTATGCAGCATGAGGTGTTTCCTTTACTATCTGTAATGAGATACCATAGCACTTAGATGTTAATTGGGGACAAGTTATAAAAGCTTCCCAAATGTCCAAAAAGCGTATCTATCGTTGCATATTCACATAAGCCATTCTTTCATAACCAGCTCTTATACTCAAATCTTGTAACCATTCTTTAATCAAAGGGATGTCCTGACTATTCCAAAGTCTGAGGATAACATTTTTAGCTGTGATAAAGGCCACAATCAGTCATAATTTCTGACATTCTGACAAATTAATGAGCTCAGAGCAAATTGCAAGAACAGCAAATTTAGATGAACAGTGAAATGTATCACCTAGGACACAGTTACATATTAATAAAGCATTTGCCCAGAATGATCTGATGCAGGGACAGGGCCATAATATATGTGAAAGGGTGCCTTTTTCTTTTAAACATCTCCAACATATATCTACATTAGTAAGGCCAAGCTTAAGCATCTTCTAAGGCGTATAATACCATCTATGAATAATTCTGAATTGTGTAAGTCTGCCCTTGGCCTCTCTGCAAGCCTTCAAAGTCATTTTCCACATTGCCTGCCATTCTTCTATTGAGATTTGTATATTTAAATAATGTTGCCACTTGTCTAGGAGTGATAAATTAGGGTCAACCTGAGAATCAAGCAAGAGAGAGTAGATTTTTTTATGTCTATTAGTCGAACAAATCTTATCTAGGTAATGGAACTGAGCGTAAGATGAACCATTCATATCTAGAACTTCTCTCAACTGCAGATAATTGTAAAACCCTGTTCTAGGAAGCTTATATTTTAAAGAAATTTGGGCAAAAGACATTAACAATGACGTACTGGGATCTAGAATATCATCTACAAATAAAATTCCTGCAGTTTTCCATTTTGACCATACTATAGTCTTTTCTCCAATCTTTATTAAAGGATTCCCCCATAAAGGACAATGTGGAGATGTTTTTGGAGATCGATTCAAGGTGGAGGTTACTGCATTCCAGGATCTGTATGCTTGATTAAAAACAGGGTTAGAGACAAATATGTTTGTTGTATCTGTAAACAACACTATTCTTGGATGATTGCCTTTCAAAAGAGTCTGTTCTA
Organism: Neoceratodus forsteri; assembly: GCA_016271365.2. Lineage (NCBI taxonomy): Eukaryota > Metazoa > Chordata > Ceratodontiformes > Ceratodontidae > Neoceratodus > Neoceratodus forsteri. Next base: position 392,316,628 of record CM057452.1, read on the forward strand.
CATATACCCAACCCAGTATATCTTGCTCTTTATTTAACCAAAGAGATTTGATACATTGAGCAGCAATAAAGGCATCATGTCTCAATCTAAAATTTGGTAGACCGAAGCCACCCTTTATTTTTTGTTGCTGGAGTTTGAGCAAGGATATTCTTGGGGGTTTATTTTCCCATAAAAATGTCCTAATCAATGTATATATTTTACAGAAGTAAATTCTAGGGATCTGAATAGGAAGATGTTGAAGAAGGTAGTATATAGTTGGCGCCAACATCATATTGAAAGCTTGTATTTTCCCCCATAGGGACATACAGATCTTACCCCACTTAGAAAAACTGCTGATATCCTCTCAAAAGTAATTTAAAGTTTGGTGAGATGATTTGGGACAGAAAGGGAGCAATAAATATGCCTAAAATGTTATGCTCCTAGAAGAAATCTTAATATTGTATAAGTTAAATATTGCCTTATCAGTTACCTTGGTCAGAGGTAAAGCCTCAGTTTTCTCAAAGTTTATCTTAAAACCTGAACAAACAGCAAATTTATGTATAATGGCTAAGATTTGGGGATAGAGGACAGTGGATTCATTATTGAGAGAAGAATATCATCTGCATATGCTGAGATTTTCTGTTCTTTTCCTATTTTAACACCAGATATTGTAATAGAAGAGTGAAATTTAATAAGAAGAGGCTCTAAGGCAAGTAAAAACAAGAGTGGTGAAGAGGGCACCTGATGTGTACCCCTGAATATTTGAAATTTGTTAAAGGACATGCCATTAATTTTGACTGAGGCATATACTTCAGTGTAAAGAATCCATACCCAATTACAAAAGTGACTCCCAAGTTATATTTTTCCCAAACATTCAATAGATAATTCCATTCTATCCTGTTAAAAGCTTTATCAGCATCTAAAGAAAGAAGCATAGGAGATTGAGGATTATGTCTTGCTTCATGAATAATGTGCAGAATTTTACGAAAGAGGTCCGAACTCGATGCCCACATACAAAACCTACTTGATCTGGATGGATCAACTTCTGAATGATCGAGTTTAGTCTGTTAGTCATTATCTTAGCAAGAAGTTTACAGTCAACATTAATGAGAGATATTGGCCTATAATTACCACAAAGAGTAGGGTCTCTGTCTTTTTTAGGGATAACAACAATAGTGGCTTCTCTCATAGAAGGTGGCAAAAATTCCATTACATTGGTATTACAAAAAACTTTATGTAAAACCGGGGCAGTCAGTTGTATAGTAGCTTTGTAGAATTCGCTTGTGAGACCATCTGGAACAGGGCTTTAGCCTCTGGGAGGATTATTGCTTTCTATTTCTTCAAAGTAATATGTTTCTCTATCTTGGCTTTATCTTGATCTGATATTAGAGGTATCTTGATGTCTTTCAGAAACTGCTCTAAATCTAACTGATTAAATTGTCCTTCAGATTTATACAAATTAGAGTAGAATACTTTAAAGGCTTCCAAAATGTGTTCAGATTTATGCACCTGTTTGCCATCATTTTTTTAACTGAGGTCACTATATTAGCCTCTGACAATTTTCTTAGTTTGTGGGCCAGTAATTTTCCCTGTACTTCTCCAGCTTCCCAATAGGCTTATCTGAGTCTAAATAAGGTGTATTCTGCCTTGAGATTATATATTGTATTAATTTCATATTTAGTATCAATGACCTCTTTGTATAATTTGAGGTCTTTAGAACCTGAGGTAATGAAAGCCTCTCCTTATTCTTTAAATCCGCTTCTAGTTTATTTAGTTTCTCCTCCCTCACTCTCTTTTATAGGAGAATACAAAATTATTCTACCTTTATGTAAGCATTAAAGGAATCCCATAGAATTGAAGTCGAGACTTCCCAGTATCACTGAGTTGGAAGAACAATTTAATTTCCTCTTGAAACCACCCGAGAAAATCAGGCAATTAAGTAAACTACTGTTAAATTTCCAGCTTCTCATTGAGAGAATAGTCGATTCAATAGACAAAACAATAGACACAGGGGCATGATTATACATAACAATATTACCTATATGACTTGCAGAGAGACCCTATAGTAATGACTTAGCAATGAGAATATAATCTAGTCTACTATGAGATCTGTGTCGATTGGATAAGAATGTGTAATCTCTACCTTTAGGATTAATAATTCTCCAGGCATCAATCAGACTGAAGTCATTGCATAGCCTATTTAAGGCCATTGAGGAGACATTATGATCGAGTGAAGATGAATATGTACTATCAGTAAAAATATCCATAACTGTATTCCTATCCCCAGCAATAACTATATCACCAGTAGCATTATCATAAATCTTATCAGCTACGTTAGTGAAGAACGTAGCTTGATTAGAATTAGGGGTGTATAAATTTATCAAAGATATTATTTTATCTTCTGTTTTGACATTAGCAATAACAAACCTACAATCTGGATACACAACAGTGGACTGTATAACCACATTTAGCTTTTTATGGAACAAGATACAAACCCCTTTACTTTTTGAGTTAAATGAACTGCCATGCACTGATCCAACCCAAGATCTTTTAGTTTCAGATTTCCTCTGCCCGATAAGTGTGTTTCTTGTAAAAGGCAATATCAGCTTTCAATGAACATAAATAGAATAAAACTTTAGCTCTCTTAATAGGATTATTGCAGCCCTTTATGTTCCATGAAACTATTTTAAGAAAGTAATTTGTTGAAGCCATTAATGTAGAAAAATTGTCCACTTGACTGCAATGTAAATACAGAAGTTAATGTTTACTCTAAGGAAATACCACTGTAATTAACTTAAACGACAATAGCAACTAGCCCTTGAAAATAAGGTAAAAATACAGAAATGTAAGATACAGGTATGTGTAATATTTTTGGGTACAGCTTACTTAGCACTACCTATAATTATACACAGAACACAATTAAATTATAAATGTGAAAGAAAGAAAAAGTTAGGATATGTAGAGTATACCCACACAATATTAAGTGGATTGGAAATGCACTAAATAACAATAACAAATACTTTAAAATCAAAATCAAGTGGCCTAAGTTGGTTGGTTGTGTAAGTAGTCAATATACCAGACCACACGCCTGTCCAAGATAAACTATAGATCATATTTTGTTTATCTAGAATAGAAAACAATTCCTAATTGTAAGATTGTACCAAGAAGATACCTACCCCGCCACCCAGTGCCATGAAATCATGGAAGTGCAAGTACGATAGTGAAGTATCATTAATTATGCTGTGAAGTGTAGAGACAGTTTAAAATAATGTACCATTGAGCAGTGCTCCACAGTCTATAACAATAATAGCTCTGACCAGACTAGCAAAAGCCATAGCATGTTTCACATAGACGTTCATATGGGGATAATTAAAATAAATTATTTTAAGCACATAAGTATATTTCCTGCATAAAATGAAAGATACGCATGTTAAGTGACAGCATCACAGTAGTATGCCATATAAGCCACACATTAATCAAACCATGCATGTCTGCCATCGAACAATGTGGAAAATAATGTACCAATATTTAATACTGCATGTCACCAAGGTAACACCATAACAGCCCTGCATATTATGAATTCCAATTAACCAAGTTTAAACAGTAAGGATGCAAATGTTATTCCTCTATGTAACATTCCCAGCGGGAAGTTAGATTTTAATAATGATTAGTAGCAAACCCTCTCAAGTAATGCAGGACATATATATACTTTAGACTAATCACCATATGAAGAAAAGGTCCCATATTCTATGTGCAAATAGACATGCTGTCTGGCCTCAGATTCCTGAAAAATGCAATATCTATATTATAATAAGTTTTGAAAAACTGTTTCTCTACTTCACAGTCATAATGACAGGCAATACATTTCTTAGTATTTAGTTTAAAAGTGCTACTGAGTAGCAAGGCAGATATCGTCCCCATACTCTGTGACAAAACTTGGTATTTATTACTTATTTTATCAGAAATCTATGCATATTATAAGCATTTAGCATTGAAACAGGAAAACATTAAATCTTCAAAATGTGCATCTACAAGTAACCACTAGATGGTGTCAAAGTATAATAAAATGCAATCGGCCACCTTTTCTTTATCACATTTCTTTGTAATGTAAAGAAGAAAAAGAAAAGAAAAGAAAAAAAAATGCACATTTTGTTGCTAAATAACCCTCAGAAAGGGTAAAATCAGTTCCTAGCAGGGCAGAGTAAATACATAAGCCTGAGAGATAAGCAGACACCATCATCACCTGAACTGCACGATAGAAGCAGCAAGGGCAAGGACCCCTCATTCTATTAAGAATCGAAAGGAATGAACAAATGTATAATCTGAATTCGAGTAAAAGAACATTTTGTTCAGGGTATATTCCTTATTGTGAGGGTAGTGTGCTTCTTCCATGTAGACAACAGCAGCTCAAACTAAGAAGCACTGACACTTTAAATCCAGACAGGAAGTAGAGCTTGTTTCCTGTGAGCATCGTGACTCTGAATCACGTTGGGCACATTTCAATCAAACAATCTGGGACACTCGCTGTATCTTGATGGGACTTGGCAGGAGATCGAGCAGGATTTTTGGTAGCATTCCTCACAAAGGTATTACCTCCTGACTTCAGAGATTCTCTGCTTCTACTTCTCTGTCTTTTTTTGTTTAGGGAGAAGTTAGGTTGAGTAAATCTATGCATGAAGGAGGTTCTGTTGTTTGACTTACTACGTCTTGTGATGGAAGAATAGGCCGGGATTTTAAAGGAAAAAACAATGCTTTTTACTACAGAAGCATATGCAATAGGCGTGCAATCACGGGAACAACTTTCATTCACAAGAGTATTTTCAGGACTTGTCTGTGCAATGACAGATGAACATGGAGCTTGAGGGGAGATGAGCGTAGAATCTAGACAAGAGTTTTGTGCATCTACTGTGTTCTCAGAATTTTTGAATGAGGAGCAGTAGTTGAATTATTTGCAGTTTTTCTATGACTCTCTATAAGATCCCACAGTTGGTCTATGTATTCACAATAAACTGGTTTATTTCCTGGTGATGAGACAATTAGTGTGGCTGGATATTTAAAATAATAGGACCAACCCAGCTTTTGAAGTTGTTTCTTACCCTCATAAAACAACTTTCTCTGCTCTATAACCTCTGCAGAGAAATCCTGGAAAAAGTAAATTCTTTCCCCTTGCCAAATCAATTGTCTATGTTCCCTTGCCCTCTTTAGTATTTCCTCTTTTATAGTATATCTAAGAAAGTTTGCGATAATGGATCTTGGTCGGCTACCAGGGGCAGGTTTAACTCCAAGAGAACTATGTGCCCTTTCTTTTTCGAGGGGCCATAGCTATTGTGCACGCAGCAGATCTGGTATAAAGTACTTTAGAAAAGGTATTAATTCATTACCCTCTGCCCCTTCAGGTAAACCCACAATGCACAGGTTATTCCTTCTCCCCATTTTCCAAATCATCCACTTTTTTGAGTAGGTACTGAATGTGATCATTTTGTTGCTCAACTTTGTCCTCAAGAAAATTAACAGTGTCTGTTAAGTCAGCAAGTTTATTTTCATATATCTCGGAGTTCTTTATGATATTGTTTGTATCATTACGAAGGGACCCAACCACATTTTGCATGTCTGCAATGCCTAATTGCATTTTAGAGAGTACCTCCTTTATGTATATTACATCAGATTTGCTTTGGTGATCTACCGAGATGACCGAGTTGTGTGTAGGTGGTTTTCTGTTGTCAATAGCAGCCCTGGCGATCAGCAGTGACATCTTCACAGCTGGCGGAGATGTAATGCGAACTGACAGGATAAAATAAATAAAAACAAATGTCACTACGAAAATTAGCAACCAGACCAGCGGCAATGCTCTTTCAAGATGATTCTTAACTTTTTTACCTTGGAACTATGATTAAATAAGCGAATACAAATAAATAAAGAAACAGGCGGGTGGGAGCTGCCGTTTTACCCGACTACCATTTTAAGCACTGTGCACGAACCCCCAAGTTAGGTTGTTGGGGGAGGGTTATTAGGTAAGGAGCAGCAACTGACATTGGAAGGAAAAACAAGAAGTGTGAAAACAGACTCAAAATAAAAGTAGGTCTAATAAAATATTTAAACAGAAAAGAGGCACTAGTGGAATAACCTGAAACTGAAGGAGAAAATAAAAACAAACTGATTAAAGCCACATAAATGAAAGAAAACAAAGCCTAAGAAAAAGATAACCTGCTACTTATCTAAAAGAATTGCAAGTTAAATACACAAGCAAATAGCTAACAGTATTAACACCTATGAAGGGAACATGAGTAAAAATGCTCACATATAAAACACAATGAAATAAAGGAACCAAATAAGGGAGAGGTAGGAAGCAAGACAAGGAACAAAATAGCACTTACAAAACTAATTGCAGTTCAGAAATGGTTCCTAAAATATTTAACTAATAAAATACATTTAGACAATAAACAGATTTAACAATCACAAGAGCTGCATACAAACTTTGAGTATTTTATGATAAAAAACACTTGCAAATATAGCAGGCACAGACAGACAAGGAGGGGTAACCAGCGAACACCTCAGTGGAGCAGGATGGCCGGCCACACGGCTTCCTCACGGCTGACTCCAGGCACTCCAAGTTGCCCTTATGCTGCAGCCCTTAAGTGATCAGATGGCTGTGGAGGACTGCTTGGGAAAGGGACGGAAATAAAAATGTATTGAAACTTTTCATGTTTTGCACAAATAAAGCATATGCACCTTGAGTAAACCTGTCTGTGCTCTTGATTTTACCTTACCAGGAACCAGCCAGTAACATCACAGGCCAAAATATCAGCAAACATTACAAAGCGTTAAAAACATCGCTGCCTACAATGTCGGTGGTACATCATGATGCAGGACAGAACAGTACAGGCCAGGGAAGATGCAGGCAGCACACCCCACCTGCCGCAGACAGAACCCAACTGGCACAGCATAGCAGGGAGCACCAGTACCCCTGAACAACATAGGGTTGCAGGGGGTGGGAAGACAGCTGGGTCCAACCTCTGCTGGGGTGTGTGGGTCACTGGACACCCACCATGGGTGCCTACAGGCATGGACGCCCACACAAGGAGTGACTCTCACACGGAAGACCAAGAGGTGGCCACTGGACAATGGGGCCATGGACGTGGACAGGTAGACCATGGCCACCATTGGGAACATCAGGTCACATGGCAGCAGCCCAATGGGGACAGGAACCATAATGTGACCAGTACCACACAGGGCAGGGAACGGCACCAGTGCATGAATGTGATTGGCATGGTTAACAGCCAGAGGCATGTAGGAACAGGGAGGAACAGCGCAGGTGGCAAGACACAGAGCTGCTAACACAGCCCTGCAACAGACACACACAATGGTCATCACCCAGGTGTGTTGGCAAAAACCCATTGCGGAGGGTGCTGCAATAGCATAGGACTTCACAGGGTGGGATGTGGGGCACCCATAACAGAGGTAATGGGCAGCAGCCAAAAGGACCATGCAGGCTGATAGTACAACAAGGCCTCACCCCACCCAGACAGGGACCCACCACAACCGAGAACCACCGCCGCCACTGCATGCCCAGACATCCATGGCCACAATGCTGCACCAGCTACCGAACAGTGGAGGCACCGCCCACCCAGTACATGGCACACCACTGTTCTCACATCCACCCCACATGTGGACAGGCCAAGGGACAGCTGCGAAAGCCTGCAAGCCCCCACACATGGGTCCATGGAACAATGTGACAAATGGGCAGGGTGGCGTGCATGTAATGCGCGCAGCCCCCCCCGCCACACACACTGCAGTGGTGGATAGGGACGTGGTAGGGCATGTGCGGGGTGAGACAATGCAGCAGATGTTCATAGTCCCCTGCCATTGAGCCATTTGTGTGGATGCGCACATTACAGCGTGTGTGGTGGGTGGCACATGCACAAATGTGGAGGCACCATCAGACCATGTCACGCCGCCCAGCTGCGTTGTGTACAGGTCCACCGTGGAGGGCATGACACGGTGCCAATGGAAACATGCCAGACCAGGGGCCATGGGACCATGTGGGCTAATACAGCTGCCCATGCATGCATGTGTGGGGTGTGGCACCACAGACTATAATGGCCACGGGGTGGGCAAGGGGCATGCACGGTGTGAGCACACATGGACAGCCATGGGACACAGTACATCTGTGGGGGTGCTGCAGTGGCCATGACCATGACCATCATGCCAGAGACAGAGGAACACACAGTCAGACAGGTGTACACCACTGGTGTGTATGCACAGAAGGAAGGAACACCAGACATGACCATTAGCAGGTCAATAATGGTTTAATACAATGTGCACAAGGGATGATACCACACAGTGCAAACCCCACGTCCCCTCAGTAGTCCACTGCCACAACACCCCAACACCCGTGTGTACACTAACACCCACCACCGATACATGCCTGGCTGTAAACACACCGCATGCAGTGGCTCAGTCGGTATACCTTCTGAGGCCGGGAGATCAGAGGGCTGTGGGCTCAGTTCCCACATCTGGCAGTTGGGTTAATATCCCAGTACTGACACTGTAGTGCAGCATGAGAGGGGTGCTGCACCTCTGAGGTGCCGTCTTTCGGATGAGACGTTAAACCAAGGTCCAATCTGCTTGGGTTGGTGGTAGTTCAGGTGGATGTTAAAGATCCCATGGCACTTATCGAAAACAGTAGGGGAATTTCCCCAGTGTCCTGGCCAAATTTCCCTCATTCACTAAAAAATTACCACCGACAGTTTAATCTGGTTCAAGATCAGTTGGCATTCATCTGTATCCCCCTCCCCCGGGTCGTGCCTGAAAATAGGCAGGATTTGTCTGATCACACTTACCCAGTCAGCAAATCTTAAAAAAAGATTGCAATGCCACCACAGCAGGGCCGGTCACACATATGATGCAGCCCCTCCTCGGGATGGTGCACAGCCCTGACCAAGGCACAGCCGCAGCACCAACACAGCTCCTCCAGCACAAGCCTCCTGGTACAGGCAGATCACTGTCAGGTATGCATACAACCCCAGCATATGTGCAATCTCCTCCAACATAGGTGCACCCACCAGCACAGAGGCGACCCCCTGGCATAGGAGTGGCCAGCCCCCCACAGCATGGGAGACAGCCACCCCTAGCAGTGGCACACCCCCCTACTGCAGAGGCACAATCATTCCCCCGCAGCAAAGGAACATTCCTCTAGCGGAGGCACACCCCAAACCTTCCTGGCACCTGGGTGACCCCAGTAATGCACAACAATGGTGTCACTTCTGACAGGTACCCGCATCAGCACAGTGCCATGGGTACAGTCAATGGCCATCCACGGATGGTGCAGTAGCGTGAGCACCATGGTGTGTGGGTACCTGGACAGGTATGTGCATGGTCACACCTGCAACTGGAAGTTATGTATGATGCCATGCAGACAGTCATATGTGCTCCATGTGCTGTACTCCCAACAATCTGCTGGATGCAGGCTGTGGCATCCTTGCAACACTTTTGCGATGGTGGCACATATCGTCCCAATATGCATTGCTCAATCATGAGCTCATTAGGACTCTGCTCCACCTTCAGGGCATCGATAAACTTCTTTAGGCTGGGTGACATGCACCAATTAGGGTGCTGAAAGCACGGTGCCACCCCTCCATGGAGTTGTTGGTGCAGGCAGTGCCCATCTTGCTGGACTCGTAACAGCTCCACAGGTCCATGGAGAACATGGACGCCTGTGGACACCATTGCAGATTGGGTGCCTAACCCAGGTGTCCTCAAAGTATTCCACAATCGGGGCTAGCAGCTCATCATGTCTGATGTAGAACTCATATGACTGGAGAACTTCCAATATGGTGGACATCTTCCCTTGGGGGAACAAATGCCAGGGCTTGCAGCATGTGGACATAGAGGCCAAAGTCCTCCTCCTCCTCTGTATAACACCGCATGACCTCTGGGACTTCCTGTATCTTCTGCCACAGGGCCTGACATAGGTGGAAAAAGCAGTGTGCTGGCTTTTGTCTGGGCAGACCGTGGTGAAGGACTTGATGATGGCCTACTCTAAGCCAGTCACTATCATAGATGGTTTCAGGCCTGCATGCAGCTCTTCAATGCGCTGAACACCTTGTGTAGGTTGCCCAGTCTTGTTCAGCAGTAGAATATACACAGTAGGGACCATCTGTGCAATATTGCACCCCAAGGGTCGTGTAGAGCTGCATGAACTGTGGTGGTGCAGTCTTAAAAGTGCCATCCGTGTACCATGTTGCGCACTGCGACATACATTGAAGGTTCCTGTCTGTGATGTCAATGAGGATCCAGACATCACCACAGCTGTCATGGAACAGGTAGGGGGGAACCAGTTTGTGTGTGTGTTTCCTGTACTCCACTGGGATGATGAGGTCCTCTAGTGATGTAGGCAGGGGTGGTGGGCAGCATGCAGCCATCCTCACGCAGCAGACTCTCCTCTTCAGGAGGTGGACACTGGACATTCTACCACCCACAGCAGTTGGTATGTTGCTGCTGCAGGTCACCACCACATAGTGTGGTGTCTCATTGGACTGTGCCACCCTCTGCTTGATTTCCGTGACTGCCTCATGGGCGCCTATGGCCCCATGGTCAGGGACGTGGTTTTGGCTGTTCACCACCCTGACAATCTCCTCCCCTGTGGTGTGCATATGGTTAGGGCATTTCCCTCTGTAATATTCTGCATACTTCCAGTAGGTTTTGTCTTCCAAGGTGCACTCCTTGTAATACAGGAAGCCCTCGTGCTCTAGTAGAGTCTTCCTCTTCTGACTGGTGAAAAAAAGACAGTGGCATGGCAGCGTACATAAGTGCTTCACAGTTACACACAGCAGTGCTCCTGCTGTAGGCTCTCACACACACCACTGTTACCTATGTGTGGTGGTGTTTTATGGGCCCACCACTGGGTGCGGGATGCACCGCACCTGGCCAGGCCAGTCCCCGCCCTGCACACAGGTGATGCCTATGAGTGCTATATGTATGCACTGTTGCCACATCCTCGCCTATGTGTGTAACTGCTGTGGGGCCAGGCACACACAGCATGCAGCAGACATTCCTAGGGTGGCAGGGTGCACACCTCCTGTGTGTCCCACTATGGGCCTGTTCTCTGGGGTGCGGCTGGCTCCACACCCTTTGCGGGCCCCTTCATCCTGTGCAGCCATGTGTTAAGCAGCAGTGTCTGCTGCCTGTCCTCTAGTCCAGGGTTCTGTTGCCACAACTGCACACATTCCCCACCCCCATGCCATGTACCTCCCTGCTGGGGTCTGCTTCCTGTGTGTACCTCTTGCAGTCCATTGCTCAGTGCACTCTGTGTGTCCTACATCCTCATCTCGGCAGGGAAGGCATCCTCCACTGTGTTGCCTGTGCTGTTCCTTGTGTGGGCACCATGTTGTTTGTGCACTGCATGACTCCATGTCAGTGTCTTGTGGCAGCCCATGCTCTGGGTGGGGTGTGCATGTTTGCATCTGCTGGCGGTGTCCTGGTGACGGGCAGTGGTGGTACCTCCTCATCTCATGGTTCATTCCACACAAGCACACATCAGCTGCACTGTTGCAATGCATGGTGTTCCCATTTGCTGCATTTTTGCATGACTTTCTTTTGTCCTCCATGATGTTTTGGTCCACGTTGTTCCTTCCATGTCATTTTTCCCGTGATGTTTACTCCGTGATGTTACTGGCCAGTTCCTTCTTACCAGCATCTAAAAGTTATTGCCTTACGTAAGTGCCAGCCACCCGCTTTCTTGTCTTTATGACTGATTCAAGCTGGTATGTGGCACTGCAATTCCCTGGATGTGACTCCAACTCTCCTATTCTCCTCACAAGACTATCTGCTTTTTATTTTGCTCCCAAATGCAGCAGTACCACATCGAGTCAACAACCAGCAGCAGCAGCAGCAGCAGGACAATATCCGGCAATGAAGATGAACAAGGTACAACCAGCACACTGTGGCACAGAAGCCAGAGCCAAACAAACTGGCAATCCCATCCATACCCATAAAACAAATTGCTAGCTGAAACAACTGAAAAATGACTCCCAATCCTCAAAGCAGGCAGCAGAGACCAGAAAATGCCAAAATAAAACCAAGGAACATTTTTTTCTAAAAATGAAAAAAAGTTACCTTACCAAGAAACAAGAGCAAATGGCTCAAAAAGGAACAAATATGCCAATTCCTCCTAGTGGAACCTCTCTGTGGAGGTACTATTTTTAATTAAATTTCAAACTTGTTATCTTTCCTTATTGTTTTAAGTGTAATACTTTTTTGCATCTTTTGACAACAAAATGCCTATGGTACATATCCATTTTATAAGTGTAATAAGATACTCCAGGGTATGTTTTAAGCTGTGATAAGTGCCCTTGCTCAGCCTAAAACCCACCGTCATTTGTATTGCTTGCTTAAACCCTTTTATACATACCACTAGGACAACACTGTTGTAAATGTTGCATTCATATAATTGCTACTATTCTGCTCATGTTTTACAATACAGAACACAGCACATACTATTATATGTTTTAATGTACAGTTATTGTGTCTCTCATGGTTATAAGAGTGCACATGCATGAGACACCCTCTTATGGTTATAAGAGTACCTGGAATGTTTAGAAATAAACCACTCTGACTGGCCAATGATGCCATGATTTAAACTCCTATTGAAATGCTCTACAATGCTGGCCTTAACTTCATCATTTGTCACAAAATGGTGTACTTTTTTTTGTTTTAATAATGTCTTTAAGGAAGCATTCAGAAATTATTTACCCTGATCTGTCTGCAGTTTCTGTGGTGTGCATCTGCTTTTAAAAATAGTTTTGAAGGCTTGCATCACAGCCTTGACTGATTTGTCTTTTAAAGTCACTACCCAAGCATACTTGGACAGCACGTCGATGCACGTCAGTATGAATTTAAAACCTTTATTGTACTTTGTGTATTAACCCATATCCACTAAATCGGCCTGCCAATGTCTGTCTATGTTAGAAACAATTACAGGATTTCTTTTGAATCTGACTCTTGCTGGTTTGTGTAAAGTGTAAGGATCTTGCTTCGAAAGCCATTCTGCAACACCTTTCCTGCTGACACCTTTATCGATTTTCTTAGCGGCCTTATACAGCTGAGTCACACCAGTAAAACTGCCCCCTTTTTTTGCATTAAAATATATACTCTGGAGCAGATGATCGGTCATCTTCTTTCATCAGCACCCCTAATAAAATATCCTTTAGCTTGCCAACCTCTCGTTACCAGTAAAATAATGAGTGTGCTTTTTTATCCCTTAATCATTTTATCACAGACAGCAATGTGTAACTATATTTTATTCATATCCTACAAAAGTCATAACAGTATTTTATATGCGTTGTGATACACGGTATTTGTATTAATACAAAAAGTAAAACATGCAAATGATTATGACACTATCATGTTTCTATGCTAGCTGTTGATGCTTGACTGTTCCTTGTATACGTATCCTACAAAAGTCATATCAGTAATATTTTATAGGCCCTGTAACATGCATCAGCCATGTTACTACAGACTATCATCTGTACAAAAGAGTACAACATTAGCAGTTTACGGTACATGCAACATGAGTCCTTATACATTCCACTTTAAAGATGCCCAGAGACAGTTGCAACTGGGTGGCGTGATTCACACAGACATGAGCTTCGTCCACTTCCCCCTGGTGATAAGGTGAGTACAAAGCATACACACATTGGCCATACACCACTCATGTTGAGGTTCATGCTCTTTAAGGGCTTTTTTGTAGCAGAAAAGATGCAGTTCACAGTGGATACGGGATCGGGTTTTTTTGTGTCCATTGCATTTAGATACACATGCCAAAAATATGGCAACATACTTTTAATCAGAGACATTGTCCCTTCTGTCAATGGTTTCACTGCGGCTCCAGAGGATACATCAAATGCAGTTTTCTTTACAACATATACAGGGTCCTTTAGTATGTCCTTTATCACATGGTACATGGTACCCTCCAAGATTGACAGGAATACCGAGATCATTTCTTTATCACGTATCATCTGAAAGTGTATCATAATACACATTATACAGATTAGTGTGTCACTTTTTTATATTCAGGAAAAGTGAGTGCTAAATCACTTTTATTAAACACAAGATAAGCGACAGCTTCTGCATAATGTATGATGACAGCCTCATTCCCCCCTTTCTGCAGACTAAACACTAAGAGAGCAACAGCAGTACAGAGAAAGCCAAAAAAGTTTTCCAGATCATAAGGACTATACATAAACTCCATAAGAATATCTTCCATCACTTGCTGAAGAGTAGCACTTTCTTGCTTAAAATTGTCTGCAGTTATTTTCAAGGGTATTTCTGGGATGTTGTGAAAAAAGTCTTGGCCTGTCTCTAAAAGTACACACAGTGCTTGTCCTCCATGCAGGTTTAAAACAGATTGTTTTGATCAGTAATTTACTAGTTCATAAATAAGTGACTGTATGCACTGGCAGGGGGATTCCCATTTTTCTACACTCTGAAAAAACATACAGTGTGATGTTTAGTGACCTTTCAGCCCATGCAGCAGGTTGACAAGCTGAGAAGCCACTTTCACAATTTCAGGAATATCACATTGTTTTTTCTGTTTCAAATCAGACACACACATGGCTATGATGATCATTAAACAAAGGTAACAAAGGCGGGGTAAATGATTTAAAAAAAATTAATATGGTCCCTGATCTTCTTTTTTAGAAAATTTTTAAAGGAGCCTTTGCTGACCAGACGACAGGCATTTTTTTTTAATCTCACCATCTGTCTGTTGTAACATTTGTATAATTAACCACATGGGGTCATCGGATTTTCTCACATCATTTAAAATGTGACTTATAGTTTCCAGGGTATAATTGGTCATATTTAACCCCTCATGCTTCATAGCGATTGCCAAGATCACTGGCATGAGCTGCCTTATATGTATGGCTTCAGAAACATTTCTGTATGCTTCTTTAGACATGAAGTCATCAAGGATACATGAATGTTTTTTCTGACCTGGATCATCTATCTCACACCCTGGACAGGAATCAACCAATTCACACTGTATCACCCTTTGTATCACTAAGGCAATTATGCCACGAATGGTATGGTACATAACATACTTACAATACATGTCATGGTCAGTTTTAGGGGGCTTAACACGGACATCTGTTTTTTCACTTGAGGGCCCCTGTCTTATCTCTGTTGAACAGGACAGCTCTGGTTGTGTAGTGATTACAGTATTTTCTGTCTTCTTTTGACACATTCTGTTACTCTCTGTATTTCTAACATACTGGTCCTCATGCTGCTCATTAATAACTACATCTGTATCTTTAAAGCAGCACAGTCACACAGTAGGTTTGTGGAGACTCGAGCATCCATGGTGTCCGAATATGACTGCTGCTCCATTGCAAATTCATCGCTTTTTTAAAATAAAAAAACAGCATTGGTTCTTGTTCAACCTCTAACTCATCCATTCAGATACACTATGCATGCACATCTCTGTCACACCCTACACTTTTTCATTAATGTTTAAAAACATACAAGAATTTACCTCTGCTGGACAAGGCTTTTCTGTATCCTTTTCTTCTTCTTCCTTAGCCTGGGGCTTGCTGGTGGTAGGAATTTTACCATCATTTGACTCTTGTTCAGTTGCTGCTTCTGGCTGTGTATCGGTATCATTCTGCTGCTCTTCCTCCAGGTCACTTTCTCTTTCAGTCTCCATTTTCACGGTATCAGATTCAATCTCTAGGTGCTCTTCAAGGTCTGGCAGTGGTGGCTCTTGATCAGGAGTATCTGATTTAACTTTTTCAGACTCACCAAACTGTGTAGCCAGATTCCTTTTCATATCACCAATCTTTCCACTCAACAAGGTCTGAGTGGGGCATTCCTTGTCACACCTTGTATAATACACAAATGCTGGTTTGGGTGCCCTGATAGACATCTTCTCTTCTTACTTCTCATTTGGTGGTGTGACAGTCTGGCCTGTTGCTGGGAGGTTAAATTTAAAAGCACTGTGCTGTGCCATCTTCTTGAATGTTTCAGATAATCTGCACAAATTCTATAAAAGAGATTCCTCGAGTCTCTGGAAACTGTACTATCAAGCCCCAAGCACAGGGTTTATATAAGACTGTGAGATCCACTTTCAAACAGCTAACCCCTCCTGGTATCATTATGCTTTCATTTGTAAGATACTGAATGCCTGTTCCCATACACCTTCTATGTAAATGTATGTACCAACCTATTGTGTAACCGATGATATCATTCTGTTTTATCTCCATCAGCCTTAGCTGCCATACTCTCAACAGAGCACTCTCCCGAGTGTGACTAACATGACCTTTTCCAAGATCGCTCACAAAAGATCCCTGTGTTTTTCACAAAAGTCTCCTTTCACATGTAAATCGATCTCATTCTATTCTTCAAAGATGAGCTCATCGGCGCTCCACAGCACGCTAACAAAACAATCCTGTGTACATTTAACAAAACTACCTTTTCACATGTAAATGTATGCCCATGAGCTCATCACTTTCCCAGAGTTAATACGTTAAGAATTCACGACAAGCTTATCAGTATTCAAAGCATTTCACATGAACACTAGCAATAGGAGGAGAATCTATTTGTAAGAAAAGGCTTCAGACTCTAGTCACTTACTTCCAGTAAAGCTAGGACTACAGATGGATTTAACACCGTTAGACATTTTATGAGGGCATTCCGTGGACTGTATGTACTTCTCATTCTGTATTAAAAAGGAAACTTGTTTTCCTGACTCACTGAGTAAATGGGAAATATACTTTACAACCCTTGACAAAAGTTGGGAACTTTTTCTGTGGATTACATTATTTTTATTATGTGTTAAAATGTTATCAGCCTCAATAGGAATGATTTTTTCTGCAATATTCACAGCAAACTTGGGGACATATACATTTTACTACAAACAAGGTAAGATTTTTAAAGTCATTGTTCTTATATCCCCAGACTGATGGGGGGTGAATGAATAGTGACGAATGGGGTTATGAAGGTGCTAGGACTACAGAGCGATGGGGAGGGAGGGAGGAGAGGAAGGGAGCAGGAGTTTGAGGAGAAGAGAATGGAGGAGGGGTCTGAGGCTTGAGCTAGGATGCTAAGGCAGGGGTGGAAGAGGGACCAGGGTGGTGTGGAGGAAGAGGGACTCGGGTGCAAGAGGTGGGTGGATCAAGGAGGAGGAGGGGAAGCAGGGGTGCAAAAGGGAGGGGAGGAGGAGGGAGCAGGGATGTGTGGTGAGGAGAGGGACTCAAGTTCAAGCTAGGATGTTTCAGCAGGGGTGCAAGAGGGATCAGGGTGGTGCGGAGGAAGAAGGACTCAGGTGCAAGTGGTGGTGGATAAAGGAGGGAGACTCTGGTGTGAATTAGGATGGTATGGCTGGGTTGCGATGTGAGGAGAGGAACCCAGGTGCAAGCTAGGATGCTGAACCAGGGTCTGAGGGGAGGGGTTCAAGGAGCCGCTAGCACTCCATTGCGAGGGGAGGAAGAGGAGGTGGAGGGACTCGGGTGTGAGTCTGTGGCACGGATGCGAGAGGAGGAAAAGAAGAAGGAGGCATGTACAGTGTAGAAAAGTTGAGGACTTCTGGGTTTGAGGATGAAAATGCATGTCACTTCCTGTGGCAGGAAGGGGGGGCCAGGCATTTCCATGGTGCGAGGAAGGTGGGACTTACGGTTGGAAAAGGAACGATTCTGATTGGTCATTTTTAGGCCACGCCCAGTTGTCAAATGACATGGCATGCTCTGATTGGCTGAAATTTAACATTTGACAAAATATATCCCCTTCTACTACTTAGAGGGTAGGGCTGTGCTAACCTCCCAAAGTTGATTGTGCGACCTTTGACTTTCAAACTGCATAAAGTTAGTCAACATTTTTTTAACAATAGACTAGTTGACACTGGTTTAACCATTAAATCACATTAGAAAATGGGATAAACTGAAATAACATAATGTACTGGGATGCTGAAGCACCAAAAACAGCAGGATGATGCAGTGGGCCACTCTGTGGGGTACTAGTTCAAAAAATTGTATCTGTTCAGTCAATAACAAACACTGACAATGCTAGTAGTAATCTAGAGTATGTGGCTAACAATGCTCAAAATAAATGGTTGTAATTGTATGCCTATGTATGCCCACAAAATATCAGTACAGAATCCCACAGAGTAGGCTACCAGTTTCAAAAATTGTGTGACCATTGGGACAGTGCCACACATGGACAAGGCTTCCTGTTATGCCATGGATAAGTGTTATACACACTGGTTTCATGGGCAGTGTTGCCCTAAAAATTATTTATTCAGCCTGTGTAGGCCTGCCAAAAATTCACCATACATTAATCTGAAGAAGACCAAGTGACAACAGTGCTGCATCCCAGAGTGTATGTGCAGGCTACTAGTTCCAAAAAACAAAAACAAAACAAACAAACAAAAAAAACTAATGGACCCAGAAGTCCTCCCCATCCACCTCCTCCTCCTCTGTTTTTAGCCCAGCTGGATGTGTAGGAGATTTACCATCCATAAACCGTGGCAAACAGGACTTTGGAAAAAGGTGCAGGTTAATTTTTAAAAATGTGAGCATCTCTACATTTTGAGTTGAAAGCCATGCTCTCCTGTTGGTGACAGTATTGCCTGCAGCTCTGAAAATTCTCTCTGAGTATGCATTCATTGTATAGGTGGGCAACTGAGGTATTCAACATCTACCTGTGTCAAAGAGGGCCAAATGGTCTTTATTTTAGTATCAGTACCATGGAGGCTCATCTTCTTCTCCTAGTGGCATGTTCTCATCCTAGATAATGCTGCACCATTTTGTTTGTTGGAATCTCAGGCACCACTGCCTGAGAAAGTGACTTGCCCTGCCTTTTCATCAAGCCACAGTCAAACAATTGTTCCTATAGTGGTTTGTCATCAATAGCTGTCTTTTTTGGGAATGCACCAGCAGTAGTAGTACCAGGCTGACTTAGAGACAAAAGTGAGTGACTCCTGTGACGTTCAGTAGTAGGAGTGGAAACACATTGAGATCCTCCTTCTTCCCTCTCCTCCACTGGGACTGTCAGTGCAATTGCAAGGGATGATGATGAGTGGTGTTCCTGTGCTCTATGTATGTTCAGGTTCTTGTTTTTATATTTAAAGTTTATTAAAAAAAATGTTGTCAGATACTGCACATGAATCAGCACAGTAATGATACAGTAGGAATGTAATATGTAATATATAGCAATAGATTTCAAACAGGTTATGTCATGGGCAGTAAGGATCTATGTATGGTGACAGTATCTGGTAGCCTACCAAAAATTGCCAGGCAGCGGGCCATGGTTTGTTTTACATTTCAAATAGATCCTTAAACTCAAGGGGAAATGAGTATTGTATAACATGTAGTGTAGTACCCAAGGTTGTAATCTGTCTTGAAACTGTTGTGATTTCCCTCTCAGTTGGTAAGTCACTTTTCTAAGGCTTAACTCTGAGCCACAATCCTCTGCCACTGAAGTGTGGTTGAGGGGGTCAGGCTTCAACTAGAGCTGGATAATAGCCTTCTTTGCAGCTGACAGATAAATGTGTAACAATGAGTGAGACTAACATCTCTGTCCTTCCAGTGGAATGGCCAGGAGGAGTGATGCAGGTTGTGGCATCTGAGGCTCCATGGAGAGGAGGAAGGGGGTTCATCATTTTTGCGAAGAGCACTCCAATACAGGACAGGACAAAAGATGTGGGTCTGGTTAGGTCCAACCTCTCCACACACCTCCAACAAGGACCAAAGTGGTCTCCCATGTATTTTACCTGAATTCAAGGGATAATAAAATATCTCTGGTGACATTTCCAGGCAGACTCGCTTCAACCAACTGAAGCAGTAGCTTGGTGAGGCAGAAGGAATATTTAACCCATTGTTCATAAGTATAGGAGGCATTCAATTCATGGTTCCATTTTTCCAGGATACATCTAGAAGTATCAGGCAATAGTGCCTGTATACCTATACAGATGACTTATTAAAGGAAAACTACACCTCATATCATTTAAATGTTACTTGTTTCCATGTCAACAGACAACTCCTTTCCTGTAGCTGTTAGGACTATATGTGTTACATTTAGTTTGTTTTCACTGCTCGTGTGACTGTCCTGGGGTCTCCATTTCATAGTTGTTGAAATCTCATTGTCCATGAGAACTACATTAGCATATGACAACATGAAGTCAGATCAACTATTTGTATCATGTATCTCTATGCTGAAAGAACAAATACCCTGCAAAAACTCTCTGGAAACACAAAAACTGAATGAAGTTTAAAGCGAAAAACCCTACATTACAACTCAGATAGTTTGCAAAACTCGCTGAGGGTAAAAGTGGTATTTCATACCTTCTTGCAGCTTGTTTCTTTGAAGACTAATTAAGCAGACAGGCATACTGGGGAGTTTAAAGGCTGATTACGCATCATGTTGCCATATGCTAATGTAGCTCTCAGGGACAATGAGATTTCAACAACCACTAAATGGAGCCTCCCAGGACAGTTGCAGGGCCTAGTATGAAGTGTAAAAACAGACTAAGGCAGTTGCATGCATCTCTAACAGCTACATAAAAAGAGTTGCCTGTTGACATGGAAATGAAATTTAGAAGATATGAGGGTGTAGTTTTCCTTTAAGTGGTGCCAACTGAACCCATGTAAGAGGCCTATAAATATACCAAGAAATGGACAAGGGTTGAGAAGTTTCAGACACCATTGTAGGCTATGTAGGAGGTACATACAGAATTGTAAGTACCTAAAATGCTCTTGGCCTGTCAGGCCATATACATTTTGTAATTGTTCAAAATGGATTATGTCTTATTTGTTTAAAAATTGAAATACATAACAGAGACCTAATTGTCTCCATCTTTTGAAAGCTATATACCACTCCAAATGAATAAATTCACTATCTTCTGCTAGTAGCCTGCAGTACCTAACAGGGAGGAGTAAGCCACAATCTTAACAGATCTGCCACACTGAGTCAAAGTAACTGCTGTGTACATGGTGAAATCAGAGGCAAAACTGGACAGAGGAGTAAGAGAGGAGGTAGTGGCCAAAATCAAACAGATCATTTAGATGAAATGCAATAGTTTTCCATGGTGATACATATGCTGGAGTGATCCAGTTAAATACTAACATACTAAAATGCTAGCAGAATAGGTCTAATGGTCTTTCATGTCTGCTTGTTTGGTCAGCCGCCACCCTGGGAGCTGACCTTGCTGCCCCTCTCGCCTTCTCTGGCTTCTTCCTTCCCAGTTCCAGATATTCTCACTGCACTGGATTTTGCTTCCAGAACCCTTCCCTGTACCTGTTACACCCCTCTTGAACCCCTCCACTGTCTCTGCCTCCACCAGCCCCTGGGCAGTGCATTCCATGGCTCCACCACCCTCTCAGTGAAGTAGCACCTCCTCCTTTCTCCACTAAATCTTCCTCCTCCAGCTTCCACCCATGCCCTCTAGTTGCCCCCTCCTCCTTCCTTCGAAGCACCCTGACTGCTCCTCCCCTATTTACCCCCTTCATGTACCTGAAGACCTCTATCATGTTCCCCCGGTCCCTTCTCTCTTACAATGTGTACATATTTAGCTCTTTGAGCCTCTCCCCATAGGTCCTGTCCCCCAAGCCCCAAATAATTTTGGTTGCCCTCTTCTGGACCCTCTCCAGGAGTTTAATGTCCCTCTTTAAGTGTGGCCTCCAAAACTGCACACAGTACTTGAGGTGTGGCCTCACCTAGCAGTTATACAGAGGGAGTATCACTTCCCTCCTTCTGGAGGTGATCCCCCTAGCGATGCATCCCAGCATCCTGTTGGCCTTGGCTGCTGCCCTCCTACAAGTCTCTGAGTTGTTCATCTTGACATCCACCACCACCCCCAGGTCCCTCTCAGTCATCAAGACTTGTAGCATTCCCCTCCAGGGTGTACACTTGGTCAGGGTTTTGGGCCCCAGGTGCAGTACCTTGCATTTCCCTGCACTGAACCTCAGCTTCCACTTTCTAGACCATCTTTCCAGAGCCTTCAGGTCCCCCTGTAGGGCCACCCTCCCTCCCTCCTCCCCATCCACCACCGCCCCCAGTTTTGAGTCATCTGCAAAGAGACTCATCTCACTCCTGATACCTGTTCTTATGTCAGAGACATAGGCGTTGAACAGGAGGGGCCCAAGGACTGATTCCTGTGGGACCCCACTTATGACCCTCCTTGGGGATGAGACTATCCCACCAACTACGACCCTCTGGGTCTGGTCCTGGAGCCAATTGTCTATCCATCTGATCATTTGGTTCCCAACCCCCATTTCTCCCATCTTATCCAATAGGCCCTTGTGAGGAACAGAGTCAAATGCCTTTCTGAAGTCTAGAAAGAGGACGTCCACTGGTCTACCCAGGTTCAAGGCACTCATCACCCAGTCATAGAACTCCACAAGGTTTGTCTGACATGATTTCCCTGGGATGAGTCCATGCTGTCTATCATCCAGGCACCCTAACTTTTCCAGGTCCCTCCTAGCCTCTCCTTGACAGTGCTCTCCATCACCTTGCCCACCACTGATGTCAGGCTGAGAGGTCTGTAGTTCCCTGCCACCTCCCTTGATCCCCACTTGTGGATAGGCACTATATGCACCACCTTCCAGTCCTGGGGCACCCACCCTGTCCTCAGAGAGATGGTGAAAAGCTCTGCCAGAGGTTTTGCCAGGACATCCACAAGTTTCTTCAGCACTCTGGGATGTAATTTATCTGGCTCTGGTGCTTTCTCTGTCTTTTCCCCCGAAGGGGGGAGGTGCTGATAGGAAACAGGAAAGTTCAAGCCTCCCCCCACAAAACATGGCAGGTAGTAGGGTAAACACTGAGGTACAGAGCTTGACAGAGGGCAGGGCAGGGGTAAATGGAAAAATGGACAAGGGCAATAAGAGCAGGGATGGGGTAAAAAAGGATAAAGCCAACATTAAATGGATGGCAATGAGTATCAATGTCCATAGTCTGGGAAACAAGCTTCCAGAGCTAGTAGCCCTGATGGAAGAGGAACACTTGGATATTGTGGCAGTCACAGAAACATGATACATGGAGAACCATGACTGGGATGTCAACATATCAGGGTACACAATCTACAGAAAGGACAGGGAGGGTAAAAGAGAAGGTGGAGTAGCTCTCTACATAAGGGAAGAAATCAAAGCTACAGAACTAAAAAGTAAAGGGGGAGGACAAGAGGAACTCTGGGTCACCTTGGAGACAGGGAATGGCATCACAATCCGCACAGGGGTTGTATACAGACCCCCGTCTCAAAGGGAGGAAATGGACAAGAAAATGATAGAGGGCATTCTTAAAATGGCTGAAAAAAGGGGAGATACTGTTGATGGGGGACCTGAATATGCCAGATGTTAACTGGGCAACATGGACTGCAGCCACATCCAAGAGCAGGGTCATTCTTGATGCCCTACAGGGAGCATGCCTTAGACAGCTAGTGGTGGAACCCACTCGGGAGGGAGCAATATTAGACCTGGTACTCTCAAATGGAGAGAGGATCACAAACTTAGAATTCAGTAGACATCTGGGAACAAGTGACCACTGCACAGTGTGCTTCACAATAAACACAACCATGGAGACAAGCCATACAAAGACAAGGATACTGGACTTTAGAAGGGCTGACTTTGGCTTAATGGGTGAATATCTGAGGAATGCATTAGCAAATGGCCAGAAAGGAGGGGTGGAAGAACAATGGAGAAAAATCAAAACTGCCATCATGGAGGCAACAAGCCTTTGCGTGAAACAAATAAAGAAAACAAAGCGGAATAAAAAAACACTATGGCTCTCAAAAGAGGTGTCAGGGAAGGTTAAGGAGAAAAAAGGCTGCATTCAAAAAGTATAAGGAATCACAGAAGGAGCACGACAGGGAACTGTATCAATTAAAGCAGAAAGAAGTGGGGAAGGCAGTCAGAAAAGCAAAGGCCCAAACTGAGGAAAAGATAGCCAACTCAGTTAAGAAGGGGGATAAAACCTTTTATAGGTACATTAGGGAGCATAGAAAGGTTAAGGGAGGGATAATGAAGATTAATAAAGAGAAGGGAGGTGGGCAGAGGTAGACAGTGAAAAGGCAGAGATACTGAATGAATACTTTTGCTCAGTATTCACAAAAGAAGAAGAGGAGGAGTTACATAAACCAAATAGTAGAAGCACTCTGGATAGTGGGATTGACACCAGTCCATTTACAGAAGAAAGAGTACTGAAAGAACTCCTAAAACTCAAGGTGGACAAAGCAATGGGGCCTGACGGGATTCACCCTAGAATTCTAAAAGAGCTAAGGGAGGACCTAGTAACACCACTAACCACACTTTTTAACAAATCATGGGAAGATGGGGTGGTACCTGAGGACTGGAGGAGGGCAGATGTGATTCCCCTTCACAAAAGTGGGAGCAAGGCAGAAGCAGGAAACTACAGACCTGTTAGTTTGACCTCAGTGGTGGGGAAATGATGGAATCACTTCTGAAAGAAAAGAATTGTTGAATACCTAGAGGCCAGCGGGGCACAGGACCCAAAGCAGCATGGATTCACAGCAGGAGGGTCATGTCAGATGAATCTAATCAATTTCTTTGACTGGGTGACCAAAGTAATAGACCAGGGAGGGCTGTGGATGGCCTACCTAGACTTTAAAGGTATTTGACACAGTCCCGCATAAAAGATTAATGTAAACAGTAGCAAACTGGCTGTATAACAGGACACAGAAGGTAATAGTGAATGGAACACATTCTGAAGAAAGGGGGTTACTAGTGGAGTACCTCAGGGCTCAGTACTGGGTCCAGTCCTCTTTAACGTCTTTATAGGTGACATTGTAGAGGGTCTGGAAGGAAAGGTATGCCTCTTTGCAGATGACACAAAGATCTGTAACAGAGTTAATACACAAGGGGGTAGAAAGGATGAGAAGGGACTTGGCAAGGTTGGAGGAATGGTCAGACATATGGCAACTTAGATTCAATGCAAAGAAGTGCAAAGTAATGCACCTGGGAAATAAAAATCCAGGAGAAGAGTACACAATAGCAGGGGAGGTACTAACGACAACAATAATGGAAAGGGATCTGGGTGTAGTCATATCAGATGACCTAAAAGTGGGTAAGCAATGTGAGAAGTCAGTAAGGAGAGCCAGGGGGATACTGGGATGCATAGTGAGGGGCATCACAAGTAGAAAAAGGGAAGTGGTTATCCCTCTATACAGACAGTTGGTGAGACCCCATCTGGAGTACTGCGTACAGTTTTGGAGACCTCATCTACGCAAGGACATAGACAAGATGGAAGCAGTCCAGAGAATGGTAACTAAAATGGTGCAGGGTCTACATCAGAAACCATATGAAGAGAGACTGAGAGAGCTTAATATGTATACCCTTGATGAAAGGAGGGACGGGGGGACATGATAGAAACTTTTAAGTACCTCAAGGGAATCAACAAAGTCCAGGAGGGTAGCATCTTTCAGAAAAAGAGATGTGTAAGAACAAGGGGGCACAATTTAAAGTTAGAGGGGGGACGGCTCAGGGGTAATGTGAGGAAATTATTTTTTACAGAGAGAGTGGTGGACGCATAGAACCTCCTTCCTGAAGAGGTTATGGGGTCTAAAACAGTGGGGGAATTCAAACATGCATGGGACAGACATAAGGCAATTATAGTGGGGGGTTGCACGAAGTAGGCTGTTGGTTAACTAGAATCTGCAGCTTATCCAATAGGTAGGGAAATGAGCAGACTAGATGGGCCAAGTGGTTCTTATCTGCCATCAAAGTCTATGTTTCTATGTTAAGGGACCTGAGGGCTTCTCTCACTCTCTCTGCTGTGATTTCCACCTCCGCTACCTCTTCTCCCTGCTTAGCCTTCCCCCTCCTGCCAGTGATGCCTCCCCCCCTCCCCCCAGACCAATTACAGACTATGTGGGATTGCACTGCCTGAGTGTATGTATGGAAATTTTATAAATTTATCCCACCGTGATCCCTGGAGAGTTATAGAATGGTCAGCCTAATTTGTGGGTGCTTGTCTTCCCAGATAAAATGGGAGACTAGCTTTTTCCAAGAGCTAAAATAACATGTGGAAGGATAAACTTGGAGGGTTTGGAGAAGGAAAAGCATTGGTGGTACTACTGTCATCTGTACTGCATCTATTTTTAATAAAAAAAATGTCAGGGGGAGGGACTACCATCTTGTGAGTAATTTGTTGCATGAGGTGCTCATAATTTAAAAGTTCTGTATTTTCCAGTTTTTATTCCTCCTCTTGGATGGCCCACCTTCAGAGGAATGCCTGGCTGTCTTCCCCCAGGGCTTTCCCTTGCTTTGGTGAAGTACCCCAAGCCCCACTGGAGAATGGATCCAGTTTGGTCTGGCATGCCGAGCTAGACAGCTACGAGCCTGAGGGCACTACTCCTTATCCTGCTGCAGGGGCTTTTCCAGTTTTCCTGTCCCTGGGGAGGCGCAGCATGTTCTGACCTCATGGTGCATGCACTGATGTCTACTACACCTCCCAACTTCTGGTCTGAGCTGTCTTTCCTCCAGCTTCTGTCAGGTGCCATGCAAGCATCGGGCTCTGTCCACCTCCTCCCTGGAGGAGCAGAGCAGGTCTATGGACTCTCAATCCTCCTCCCTCTGGCTGGCCCTCCAACACCTTGTGTGTTTTCAGTTTTAAGGTATATTAACTCCCAAGTATTTAAGGAATTGGATCACGGTGGAGTGGTGGATGTGCCTACCTAGTCTTTAGTAAGGCATTTGACTCAGTTCCATGCAGAAGACTTTTAAGCAAGATGAGTAACCTAGGAGTGGGTCAGAAGGTGATAAGCTGGATAAGAAAGCGGTTGGGGGATAGGCAGCAAAGGGTAGTAGTAAATGGTGTTCACTCAGAGGATGGGAGGGTGACCTGTAGGGTGCCTCAGGGATTGTACTGGGAGTGATCCTCTTTAATATCTTCATAAGTGACATTGCAGATGATCTAAAAGGCAAAGTCTGCCTATCTGTGGATGACACCAAAATCTGCAATAGTGTGGATACTCCAGGTGGGGTGAAAAGGATGAGTAGAGACATGAGAAAACTTGAAGAGTGATCAAGAGTTTTATGGGTTTTAATGCAAAAAAGTATAAAATAATGCATTTGGGGCACAGAAACTCAAGGGCAGAGTACACAATGGATGATGTATTATTGATGACTACCAAGTAAGAGAGAGACCTGGGTGTAATAATCTCTGAGGACCTGAAGATGGCCAGGCAATGTGGCTGAGCAGTTGGGAAGACTAGTAGGATGCTGGGTTGCATAGGCAGAGTTATCACCAGCAGAAACAGGGAAGTAGTGTTGCCTTTGTATAGATCACTGGTAAGAACGCACTTAAAATATTATGTACGGTTCTGGAGGCCACATCTATGGAAGGATATAGGCAGAGTGGAGGTGGTCCAGAGGAGAACTAAAATGGTGAGGGATCTGCATCACAAGCCCTACGAGGAGAGATTGAAGAACTCAATATGTACACCCCGGAAGACAAACAGGAAAGGGGGATATGATGGAAGCTTTTAAATACCTTACAGGGGCAAATATTACAGGACGGAAGTATGTTTCAGAAGAAAAGATGTATAAGAACAAGGGAACATGCTGCAATGCTAGAGGAGGGTGAATTCAGGAGGGGCAGGAGGAAGTATTTCTTTAGAGAAAGGGTAGTGGCTTTGTGGAATAGCCTTCCAGAGGAGGTGGTGAGGGGAATACAGTGATGGGGTTTAAGAATGCAGTGTATATGCATAAGGGGATCTTAGTGAAAGGAAACTGGGGTTAAAAAAAAGAGCCAGAGATCAGATATGGTCTACTGTGATACTGTAGTTTTAGGGAAAAATGGGCAGACTGGGTGAGCCTAGTGGTCCTTATCTGCCAACAAATTCTATGTTTCTTTGTTTCTGTTTAATTTTATTTATTTATTTCATTTTTGTTAACCAGATAGGTGCGCTAGCCATAGGAATGACTATTTTCAGGCATGGTTTTATTTCATTTAAAAGAGAAGCACTGTTTTAGTAAGCTAGAGGGGAGGAATGGAACTAGAGTAAATCTGCCTTTTTGATTTTTAACAGAAAATCTGACACTTCCCCAAAAACTGCAAGTTACAAATAAATTGCAAACTACTGCCAGGCTACTGGAATAGAAAGTTCTGGGGACAACAAGGTAAGCAGCATATCATCTGCATACAGATTTATTTTATCTTCACCTCCCCTCCCCCCGGTACTCCCTCAATCCTCAGATTCTGTGTTAGTGCAG
The DNA here is from genome assembly GCA_016271365.2 of Neoceratodus forsteri. NCBI lineage: Eukaryota > Metazoa > Chordata > Ceratodontiformes > Ceratodontidae > Neoceratodus > Neoceratodus forsteri. The sequence goes on from CM057452.1 coordinate 392,344,818, forward strand.
CAACCAGCAACTCTATATTTGTACAGCAGATAGAAGAGAAAGGGGGCACCCCTGTCTAGTTCCCCTTTGAAGATGTATGGGTGAACTGCAAAAGCCATTAACCATTATACAGACTTGGGGACCAGCATAGAGATTTCGAAGACAAGTACCAGAGAGGAAGGGAAGCCAAAGGCAAACATAGTCTCCCACAATAATGTCCAAGAGACCCCATCAGAGATCTTCTCATCATCTAAGCTGAGAGGAGCCAAAGGGATAGAGCACTTCTGGACATAATCCAGGATGAGAAATATCCTACAAATATTGTCCATAGTTTGCCTTCTCCAGATAAATAAGGGATATGCAATGAGCATGAGTTAATTAAGTGATTTATCTGCACTATTCTAGTTTGACCATGGGTAACCTCATGAGTGGCATAAGCCACGAGTGAGGTGTCCAAGTCAAACTACTTGAGTGCAGATAAATCATTTATTACTTATCCCCATTGCATATTTCATTTATGCAATAGGGATTTTTGTTCCATTTATGCAATAGGGATTTTTGTTTGGTGTAGTTATTTTTTATTTAGCAGTTTTTTTATATCATACTTCAGAATTTTTTAGTATACCATTTATAGTAGGGTAAGCTCATCATTCATTGGCTGTGAGTGTGTGTTTTGGCAGGTTGAACAGTTTCTAAAACATGGTGGTGGCAGCTCTCGCTTTGGTGAGGGAGCCAGGTTGCCAGTTCAGTGTCATTTCAGTTTGTGTTCTTTTTTTTTAAAGTAAACTTAACTAAAGTTGCCTTATTGGGTTGATCCTACCTTTTGATGTCAGTGTTGCTATAGTGTGTCTACAGTGGGGAATGGAGCGGTGAGAGAGCATGTGATTACTGCCACTTACTGTATAAACCGTAATCGGTCTTTTATTAAAAAACACTTTTTTTTTGTTTCAGTCCACTGGTGTGTGAGAGACAGAGAACAGTCATTGCTGGAACAGTGAGGAGGAAGTGGTAGGTGGCATTGGGAGCTAGCATGCAGGCCGTTAATGGCCATGGAGGGAGAGGGAGAAGAGCAGTACTAAATGTGGATCTGCTGGGGTAATGGTGGCAGACAGATTCTATCCTGCACTTTGTGCCTGGACAGAAAAGGTACATTTTCAACAATAACATATGTTCTTCTGTTTCTCTGTGTCAGTGATTTAGGCATGGCCAGGAAGGGGCGTGCAACCAAAGGGTTTAATCTGGTTCATAGAGAGCTTAATTGTGTAGCCAATAGTAAAGTTAAAATAAACAAGTCCTAGACCCACCGTGTTACATGGTAAAGTTAATTGATACTGTTGAATTCTAGCAGCTTTGTTAGCCCAGATCCTAAGGGGATACATGATGGCTGGTGTGTGATACAGAATATATCTGAATGAGTAGCAAATGAGCTCAGGGAATATCATGAGTGGCAGAGCATAGCGGAGCCATGAGTGATGGTTCCCTGAGCTCACTTGCCACAAGTTCAGATATATTCTGTATCACACCTAGCCATCAAGTATGCCTTTATACAATAGAACTGTGTTTTGTGCTGTTTGTTTTGTTTGATGATGTCACCACAGTGTGAAATCTGGAGTTATCATCATGATGATGTCACTACAGTGTGAATTCTGGAGTTATCACACTGCAGTGAGAATACATGCTTTATCTAATGAGTTATCTGCTCACCTTTTGTAAAAAAGGAAGTTATGATTTGGAATTTTAACAGTTTGAAGCAAAGTCTCAAGATTGTGAATGAGGAAGTGTGTGTGTGTGTGTGTGTGTGTGTGTGTGTGTGTGACATACTGAAAGTGCCTGTAAATGAACGTGAAAGGAGCATGAAGTAGTGCCAGCAGGGATGGGGTCTTGGTGGTTGATTGACTGGTGGCATTTATCACACATATGTGTGATCAATTTTGGGTTCTAAAATTTATTATATATATGTGGAAATAAATTGATTTATCACACTCCTTTTATGCCCACACCTGTTGCATAATCCAGATTGGTCAGGATGAATAATATGAGAGAGAAGCAATTCCAGCCTGCAAGCCCAGATGCCCATATAGATGTTGTAGTCCATATAAAGAATGGAAATAGGATGGTACAAACAGGGGGAGCTTGGATCCTTGCAAAATTTTAATATGGCTGTCAGGGTAGCAACTTTCCAGGTCGGGGGAGGCAACTCTCTTCCTGAACTGAAAGGAATGTTTGTAACAGAATAGGGAGGAAGGTATCTGAGAAACCTTTATACAATTCTACTGAACAGCCGTCTGGGCCAGGACATTTCAGTGTTTTGCCTCCCGACCATCCTTTGGATTTCTTCCAAATAGGTTATTGCAATTCTTGTTGCTGAGTTTCACTGAGATAGGGCAGCTGCAGTTGAGCTAAATAAGCTTGGGCTGCTGCTGGGGTGAGCCATTGAGTAGAGAGCCTTATAGTAATTACTCACAGTTTGCATGATTTTATCACTGCAGTGTATTAGTTTGTCTGAAGATTGGCATCTAATCTGTAGGATGCATGCTTTTCTGCTGCAAGCCCAAAGGTGGTGTGCTTGGTGGCAGGTCACCCTTGTACCCTCCTTGTAGTATGACTATCTGAGACACATAAGAGAAAATTCCACCTTTTCCTGTAATGGTTTCTGAATCTCATTGTGAACCTCTAGAATTTCCACTGCTATCATGGAAATACAAGCATGAGTGGGTGGCTTGTAGCAGGCCACACCCTTTCCAAAAATGGAGGAGACCCTCTGGCCCTTTCAGAGAGGATACAACAAGGCACCCAATGCCCATGAGGTGGAGCACATCGAGAGGTGGCTGGCCATTTACCCAGACAGGGTGGCCACTCATGCCCTTGCAGATGTCTTCAGAGAAGGGATTCAGATCCCATACAAAGGTCCAAACCAAGCTTACAAGGCAAAAAACTTGAAGCCAGCCAGGGAGGACCCAGAGGTTGTGTGGGCCAAACTAGCAATAGAAATGACAGCAGGCAGGGTCAGAGGGCCCTTCACATCACCTTCGTGTCCCCAGCTTCTGGTCTCCCCAAATTGAATTTATCCCCAAGAAGGTATCAGGTGATTCTGGATGATAAATAATTTGTAATACCCAAAGGAGGATTTGGTTAACCACCATATCGAATTGGTGCATACAGCCATGTTACATATGTTGTTTGACAGTGTGACACAGGTGGTTCAGGAGGCATGGGGCCCTCTTAGGTAAGGCAGACATAGAATCCATGTTTAGGTTATTACCTATACACCCAGAGGATAGGGATTTGTTAGGCATGAAATTTAAAGGGCTATACAATGTCAGCAAATGCATGTCCGTGGGGTGTGTGGTCTTAGAGTAGTTCAGCATGTTTCTGCACTGGGCTACCACATGCAAATTGGATCAGTCAGAAGTGGTCCACTATTTGAATGACTTTTTGTTGGTTGATCAGGCTAGTACCCATCATTGTGCACAACTCATGGAGGCTTTCCAGAGATGTATGTGCTGAACTGAGCATTCCTTGATTCATGACAAGAAGGAGGCCCATGCACAAGACTGTATTTCTGGGCTTGAGCTCAACGTGGTGTCCAAGGAATTTCAATTACCTCTAAAAAGTTGGTGGCCCTTCAGGTCCTTCAAGAGCACATGGCCAAGGCACGTAAGAGCACCCTGCGTGAATTGCAGCAGTTGGTGGGGCATTTGAATATTGCATACAAGGTCATGCCCATGGAGAGAACACTCATGCATCATATGGCCAGGGCAGGATTGGGGTGTTCTAAGCCACATCACAGGATACAGGTGATAGAAGTCATGAAAGAGAATATGGGTGTTTGGTAAGCATTCTTACAGTGCTTAAATCTATCATTCATTTCGTCCAGCATCTCCTTCTCTGAGATCCTGCCAGTCTGGAAGAGGGGGACAGATGGACGGAAGGTCAGAGAAGGGGAGACAGGGGAGCTAAACATGTGGCTCAAGGACTGGTGCCAGGAAAAAGGACACAGATTTGTAGGGAACCGGCAACAGTTCTGGGAGCGAAAGTTCTTTAAATTTGATGGACTACATCTGACTAAGGAGGAGCGTGCATTGGGGAAGAAGTTTGATGTCTTTGCAGAATATTTAAACTAGCAAATGGGGAGAGGGGTGCAGCACCCCATACGTCGAATGGGAAGAACACCCTTCCCCCCTCAGCTAGTGGTCAAACAGGGATTCAGCATGTTTGCAGTTCATTTGCATCACCATGTAAGAAAAAAGGTCCGTCTCCCCATACGATGCACAGGGAAAATGCCAAACCTCACCCAACAACTAACACACCGAAATCTGGCCAATGGAAAATCATGTACAGAAATGCTCACAGCCTGGGAAATAAGATCCCAGACCTGCAGGCAATAATGTCAGAGGCTAAACTGGACATAGTAGCAATAGTGAGAAGTGGTTTAGCAGTAACCACACTTGGGAGACTTCAGTACCTGGCTATGTATTGTTCAGAAGAGACCGAGGTGCAAAAAGGGGGGGTGGAGTGCCCCTGTATGTCAATCAAAATATCATAGCTACAGAAATTCAGAAAACACATAAGGGGCCAGAAGAACTGTGGGTCACACTGGAAACAGGAAATGGGATAGCCATAAGAACCGGGATTGTCTACAGGCCCCCAGACCAGGGGCAGGACATAGACACATTACTGTTAGAAGATATACAAAACATGACAGCTAAAGGGGAGGTTCTGATAATGGGAGACTTCAACATGCCGGATACAGATTGGTCAATACCAGCAGGAACATCTGCCAGAACTAGACACATGGTGGATTCTCTGCAGGGGGAGGGCCTCAAACAACTGGTACAACAGCCCACAAGAGACAGGGCTATCCTAGATCTAGTACTGACTAACAGTGAAGGGATCACAGATCTCCAGGTAGAAGGTCACCTGGAGGCCAGTGACCATCACATGGTATGGTTCAATTTGGCTACTACATCTAAATCATCCCATTCCAAGGCAAAAGTATGGGACTTCAGAGGAGCTGACTTTGATAAGATGACCAACAGAGTTAAGCTAGCCCTGGCAAACAGAAACACAGGTGAGGGGATACAGGCAAAGTGGGCAAGCATTAAGGATGCAATACTTGAAGCAACATCCCATTGTTTTAGACAGAAAAGGAAGTGCAAAAGAAGAAGGAAACCACTTTGGTTCTCAAATACAGTAGCAGAAAAGGTCAGAGCCAAAAGGCTGGCCTTCAGGAAATATAAGGGAACACAGCGGGATGAAGATAGGGAGGCATACCAAACTGCCCTAAGGGAAGCAGGGAAGGCAGTAAGGCAGGCAAAGTCCCAAACTGAGGAAACACTAGCACGAACTGTAAAAGAAGGTGACAAGACTTTCTATAGATACATTAGTGAAAGGAGAAAGTCCAGAGGGGGTATTGCTAAGCTCAATGGAGAAAAGGGGACATGTGAGGAGGAGGACCCTGTAAAAGCATCTATCCTAAATAGATACTTTTGCTCAGTATTTACTGAAGAGAAGGTAGGGCAGGGCCCACAGCTCAGCACCATGGACACAGGGAGGAGGGAGGTGAGCACTACTCCCTTCACAAAAGAAAGGGTCCTATAAGAGCTCGATAAGCTCAGGGTGGATAAGGCAATGGGACCTGATGGCATACATCCCTGGGTACTTAAGGAGCTAAGGGTGGAACTAGCAGAGCCATTAGCAGAGCTGTTTAGTGAATCTCTGAGCACAGGAGAGGTCCCAGAAGACTGGAGAAGGGCTCATGTGATCCCGCTCCACAAAAGTGGTAGCAGGGAGGAGGCAGGGAACTACAGACCAGTCAGTCTTACCTCAGTAGTGGGCAGATTATGGAGGCACTCTAAGGAAAGGATAGTGCAACACCTGGAATCCATAGGGGCACAGGATCCAAGACAGCATGGGTTTACAAAGGAAGGTCCTGTCAAACTAATCTCATAGATTTCTTTGACTGGGTAACCAGAGTGGTGGACCAAGGGGGAGCAGTTGATGTTGCCTACCTTGACTTCAGCAAAGCTTTGACACTGTTCCACATAGAAGATTGATAAATAAGCTGGGTAGGCTCAGGGTGGGTCAGAAGTTAGTCAACTGGATGGCAAACTGGTTGACAGGCAGAAAACAGAGAGTGGTGGTAAATGGTATACAGTCAGAAGAGATGCAAGTCACAAGTGGGGTACCTCAGGGATCAGTCCTGGGCCAGTCCTCTTAATATCTTCATTAGTGACCTTGCAGATGGACTAGAAGGTAGGTTTGTCTGTTTGCAGATGACACCAAGATCTGCAACAGAGTAGATGATCCAGATGGGGTGGGAAGAATGAGAAGAGATCTGGATAAACTAGCAAAATGGTCAGAAGAGTGGCAACTGGGATTTAATGCAAAGAAGTGCAAGATCATGCACATAGGGAAGAGAAACCCTGAAGCCACCTATAGGCTGGGGGGGGGGAGTTGCTGGCAGTCACAAAGGAAGAAAGAGACTTGAGCATCATCATCACTGATGACCTGAAATCATCCAAGCAGACCTTTAAAGCAGTAGGTAAGGCTAGGGGGATGTTAGGGTGTATAAGTAGGGGTATCACAAGTCGTAAGAGAGAGGTAATAATCCCTCTGTACAAGACATTGGTTAGACCCCATCTGGAGTACTGCATGCAGTACTGGAGGCCACACCTTCACAAGGACATTAACCAAATTGAGGCAGTCCAGAGAAGGGCAACCAAAATGGTGCAGGGACTGTATCAGAAGACATATGAGGACAGATTAACTAAGCTCAATATGTATACCCTTGAGCAAAGGAGGGAGAGAGATGATATGATCGAGACATTCAAACACCTTAAGGGCATTAACAAGGTGAAAGAGTCTAACATGTTTAAATATAAGTAAAATAGTAGGACAAGAGGACACAGCATGAGAGTAGAGGGAGGCTGATTAAGGGGGAATGTGAGGAAATATTTTTTCACAGAAAGGGTGGTGGATGCATGGAATGGCCTACCTCAGGAAGTGGTGGCTATGAATACAGTGCAGGGCTTCAAACAGGCATGGGATAGGCATAAGGGAGCAATACAGATGAGTATGAATAGATAGACCACTGACAGAACAAAGGCCGATGGCACATTTATACGGTAGAAAAAGAAATGGGCAGACTGGATGGGCCTTTCGGTCCTTATCTGCCATCAACTTCTATGTTTCTATGTAAATGTATGGCCAGCACTTGTGACTGGCCAAGAGCTGGAACTCTTTACTGACACATCAGAGGGTTTGGGTTTTGGCACCTATTTCCAGGGAAAATGGTACATCACCCAATGGCCACCCTCTTGGGCAGCTTTCAGATCGCTGATGCAGATCTCCCTACTGGAATTTTTCTCCATCGTAGTGGTCTTGGGGGTGTGGTATGAGCATTTGAAGGATGCGGCTATCATCTTTAGGACAGATAATACTGGGGTCATTTATATCATAAATGGTCAGTTAGGGGAAGGACCTGATGGGCAACCTCATGAGGGTCTTTGTGCTAAAATGTCTGTTGCTTAACATCCAGTTCAGAGCAGTGCATGTCCCAGGTGTGTATAATGGTATTGCTGACACTCATTTTTTTTCACAGTGGTAGAGACTTCGAGAGCTGGCTCCAGAAGTGGAGAGGCATCCCAGGGAAGTCCCAGCCTACCTCTGGGAATTGGTAACATGGAAGCATAGGAGTTACTCAGGAAGTCAGTGCCCAGCACATGGATATCATACCATAGGGTTTAGACAGCTTTTGAGGGTGTGTCAGGCCCAGGCATTGGAAAATGTTTGACCCATCCTGGTTGGCCAGCTCTGCTCATATGTCCTCCACAGGAAGCAAGAAGGGTCCACACCGCAGTGGTGGGTCAGCACTTGGCAGCCATAGCATGGTTCTCAAGGTCATGGGGCACACTTATACCACCAGGGCCTTTTCACTTCACAAGATATAGCAGGGATGGGACGGACAGTTCCAAGAAGCCAGATGGCCAGCATCTGATCAGTCCAGTGCTCTTGAAACAAGTCTTGGCTGAGCTTCCAGTGGTTTGCTTATCACCATCAGAGGTGTGCTTGTTCAGAGCAACCTTTTAGTGGCTTTCTGTGGGGCTTTTGAGTATCTGAATTAGTGCAGCTGAGAAAGGCAGCTGACTTGCTTGTGGCACTGGGGAACAGTGATGAGGTAGTAACCATGGTGGAAGAGTTTGTCAGATTGTGCAGGAGCAAGATGGACAGTAGGGCTTGGGGTGCTAGTGCTGCCTGAATTGACCCCAGTGGTACAGTGGGACATCCATGCATGGGTCCATGATTATGTAGCCAGGTGGATAGCAGAGGTGAGTAATTTTTCAACATGATGATGGTCACTGGTCATGGTGTTCCACTTCAGGCATGTTTTCCACAAACCCTTGCAGAGGTTGGAGGTTGACTCAAAGGAATTCAACACTCATACCTATGGAACTGAGGTTGTCTCACATGCCAGGCAGAGGGTCAACAGACAAACAGATTCAGGCCCTAGGCTGCTGGAGATCACATGGTTTGAAAGTTATGTGAGACCACATATGCTTCATCTCCTTGTTCTTGGCAGGTGACAGTTCCCAGGGTTCACAGGTCCAGGTATGTGGTCATTCCTTCATCTACTGGCTGTTGTCAGAGTGAGGCAGTATGAGGGAGGACCAATGATATGGTTTGAGCTGCTTCCTTGATTGAAAGCTGAAACTCAGAGGTAGGGCCCTCCTAGCAGGCTGGCGGTGCATTTGGGGGAAGTGATCTGGAAGCTGTAAAGTTGCTTGACATGTTGCACAATGTGAAAAAGGACTTGGCCTTTTTGAGGCAAATGTGGCCAAATATGTATATTATTTTGTTGGATATTATCCAAAGACAGCAGTGGCAGAATGTCTGTGATCCCAGAGCCATTGAAAAAGTTCACAGACTGCACAATATAGCCATGCAACTATTTTTGGACACTACTGGGGGGTCTGTCCTAAGACATGATATGATTCTGATTAAAGTACCTAGATTTTATGCCAAGGACAAGGGGGTGCACTTGTCTAACATTGGATTAGATAGGTTTTTAGAAGGCATACAATGGGCAGTGGAGAAAATAGTAGTGTGAGGTGCATGTGAGGGGTTGGGCATTGCAGTCAAGCTCATCCTGTGGTGGCATGATTTTTATTTATTTATTTATTTAAGTCTAGGATTACACGTACCTTTGAGCCAAGGCTCTTTTACAAAGGTTCCATGTCAGTTTGAAGACAGTATAACCAAACTATAACAATGCATGGTAATACAGCAGTGTACAGAAATTAAAGGCAGGATAAACAGGTTAAACAAGTTTGCAATCAGTTACCAGAGGAAGATGCATGCATTTTTGGCAAAACAGGTCAAGGGCAAATGAGGGTGTGCAACAGCATTACAAGACATGGGTAAGACACTGGGAGGGATGTGAGCTGCCAGATGCATTGTCACAAAACATAGAGAAGTACAGAAAGTGGGGTTGGGGGCTGGGGGAGGGATGGGAAGAAAGGAAGGGGAGGAGAAAGACCAAGGAAAGGGGTAAAGTGCAAGCTGGGGTGCTGAGGGGGCACTGAGAGGGTAGCTAGAGTTGCTGGCTAGATGAAGAAGTCGCAGGTACTAGAGACAGAGAGAGAGACAGTCTTGGAAGGTCTGTACAGAGAGGGTAACAGGGAATCATAAGTCTTGTGCAGCCTGATTACCCTAAGGCTGACAGGAGGTCTTGGCTGAACAGCCGCAGTTCCCCCCTTCACGGGGGGGGGGTAGTCAGATAGGCAGCCTCTTTGGGCATTTGCCTGCGGCATTGCAGCATCCTCTAATGGGAAGGTATCTTCAGCATCCAGTCATTAGCCATCCCTTATGCCTCAAAAGCAGGTTACCTCACGGGGTTGGCAATGTTCAGTTGGCTTTCCTTGGGTGAGGGATGACTTATATAAACTGTTAATGAGATGAATAATGATTACCTACCATGACTACCTTGCTGTACACATCATGCTGATTTGGCTGTAGCTATTTATCATGAGTAATAACTACATGGCTGTGGCCATTTTCTTCAAAGCTCATTGTCTCAGTCTGTTCAAGTGGAATAAAGGGTATGTGCCCTATAAACAATGTTAACATTAACTTGGAATTTGTTCACAACAACAGGAACACAAATATATCCTACTTTATCTATCTAGTACTGAAAAGCGATAGTATAACCTTGCAATGAAGTTAGTTCACTTTAGTTACCATACTGTATATAACATCTAAACACCAGTCTTTAGTATTAAAGTTCTTCAATTAATCTTGTAGGAGGCTTTACTGCCTCCTTGGGTATCTGCTGGCTGGTGCAGCTTCGCAGAGCTGTCATCTGAGTTTTCTGACAGGAATCCATTCATCCTCTAAGGCATCACCATTCTCTTTTCTGCCAATGTTGTATCCTGGATCACTTTAAAATGTGATGCATTGTGAGTTGTCTCAAGTACTCAGCAGTTTCTGCAACAACCTATAGTGCTTTTCTTGCTTACAAAATGATAGCGAGCTAGTCTGTAGACAGGCAAGGCTTTGTTTGACTTTTTTGAAGTACAATTACTTTCACCACTTTTTGGTAGAAGAGACCTGGGCTTTTCTTTCTTGTCCATGTACTGCTTCATTTTGGCCTTTTGCTTCTCATCTCTTTCTTGTATTTGACTGTCCTGGGGTTTTGAAAAGTAATGTCAGGTAACTGTGTGTGAATGTGTCTATTGAAGACTAGTTCCGCTATGGTTCTGTTACTGGTTGTATTCAGAACATTTCAGTAGCTTCTTAAAACTTGTACAATTCTTGTTTAAAGACTTTCTGTTCAACTTGGAGTCATCTTCAGTCGTTTTTCCCAGTGTTTGCATAAACCGTTCAGCTGTTCCATTAGCTTATGGCCAGTAAGGTGTGATTTTCTTATGGATGAACTCTAAGTAGTCTGCAAACCATTTGAAATCAGACCCTTGAAATGGAGGTCCTTTGTCTGTTTTTGCCACTCTTGGGATTCCATAAGCAAAGAATATTCTGTATGACACCTTTTTATCCCCATTTTGAGTCTGCATTTTACACATTTTTATTACAGTTGAAATAATAAAAGGAGTGCACCTTTTGTTATGGCTTGGACCAGGTTTTTATCACTAATCTTTTTTGTTTTTGAACACCCATTGTTTAAGATCACTTTTTGTGTGACTATAATGAAGTAACATGCAGCAGACAGGGCTTCCTGACCTTATAGGATAACTGGTGTACAAAAACAGCTGAAAATACTGACAATAGCCTTGTTCAAGCCATATTAAGAGGAACACTCTTTTTATTATTTAAAATATGAAAAAAAAAGCTAAAGCAGACTCAAAATGGGGAAAGATGAGCATCACACAAGTCAAGAGATAGCAGCAATCTAAAATAGAATTAAAAAGTACAGGTCAAAATGTTCACTGCTATCATGCACTGCTGCTTTAAAAGTCCACAGCAACAGTGTCTCATGCAGTATCAGGTAATTTAGACATCAGTAGTGGTTCTGGGTAGGTGCACATTATTTGTTACTGCTTGGCAGGCAGGATCATTTTTATCATGGTCTCTGCAAACTGGTCTGTGTTGGGAAACCACACTTTCTCTCTCAGCAGTTTATTGGTGCTTACTACATCAGGGTGCCCAGTGTGTGTTATTGCAACTGTTTTAGCTCTTAATGAAATTGGTGCAGTATTACCATTCGGTTGCCTCTCAGAGTTAATCACCCAGAACAGACAGTTCAGTTTTCTAACTGGAACATAGTGTCAGCTCAGATATGTTAATTTCAGGGTCTAGGAACTCAGTCCTTGTTATTTTGTACACCTGTGTCCTTACAAGTTCTAATACAGCCTGCAGAGTCTTGTCAGTTTTTATTGCTTCCCGTATCTCTATAAAGGTTAGAGCTTCTGGCACAGCATGTGTATTCTTCTAATGGTGAGTTAACTGATCTTTCCAAAGGATGCCTTGAAATAGAATCTGCTGGATTATTCTCTTTTCCTGGTCTATGCACAGTTTTGAAATCATAACCCTGAAGGTGTAGTCCCCATCTTTCAGTGCATGCTGGCATCTTGGATTGTGAGTTACCAAATATTGTTATGAGGGCCTGATGATCTGTAACTGCTGTGAATGGTGCCCCTACACAAACAGGTGATAATGCTCACATGCCCATACAACTGTTCGTCTCCTTTCAGGCTGAGAGTACTTTAGTTCATTTCCAGTTAAGCTGTGGTTTGCACAGGAAACTACCAGGGAGGACTACCATCTAGCTTTTTCTGAGGTAATATTGCCCCAAGTCTGACTGGACTAACATCTACTACTAATTATCTTGTCAGGCTCGGATCAAGTATGCCGTGGTTATGTCTGAGGTCAATAAATCCTTTATGCTGTCAAATGCCATTTGACATGCAGCTGACCACTGAAATTCTGTATTCTGCTTTAAGTTCCCTCAGGTTTCTAACATACCCTGCACAGTAACTAGCCACTCATAAGAACGAGCACACTTCACTGACATTTTTTGAATTTCTTTCTTCTATATTGCCTGTACTTTTTAGATTTGATGCACATGTACAATAAACCTTTTGTTAAGAGTTGAAGGGAGATTCCAAGGTGTGCCTCTGTGAGCCTATTGCAGTTAAAAATGTAGGGACAAAGCAATCTAGACCAATAACCATGCACTTTAACTGTGACACCACTGTTCTTCAGCTGAATGCACTTCAAAAGAACCAAGCCAATAAATTAGAGGGCTTCAGTCCTTTGATGTGAATGAAGCTATTCAACAAACAGCTGATGGGTTCTCAATACCAGCAGCCTGTCATTAAAATCAGCAGCCATGACAAGCTGACCAGATTACATCAGAAAATTGAGGGGAGATCTACAGAATGTTTGAACTGTGTTGTGTCAATCTTTATTATTTTATTACTGTTAAAGGTTTTCCTACTTCTTCTGCCTAGTCTGTAGGCAGTTTAAAACTGGCCATGATGTCTCAAATTACAGCCTTTTTTTTTTTCTCCTAAACTAGCAACTCTCCTAAAGAAAAAATAATCCTTGCCTGCCTCTCTATAGTATGGAAGTTAGTCTCCTTACTCTGGCAACTTTTAAATATAGGGAAACAAATAATAATATACTTCCATTTCTCTCCACCAGCAAGTGTATACTGCAAACAATGTTCACCTAGGCAAATATACATATTAATTCTAAACTTGTTTATGTCTGTATCATATGAATGCCATTTGAAAGGTGAACCCACACTTATAGAACTGTGGGTATATGGATGTCACCAACTTTTGCAATCCTGTCTTGCTCATTCCCCCCATTACCTTTTTCACCACCCTTTTTTTCTTTTAGTCTTTGGTAACCAGGTAAGGCCCACTAGGCACAAGTGCCTTCTTTCAGGGGGTGACCTGGGAGCACTGGGTGATTATGTGACTTGCTCAGAGTCACACAGTATGCAAGTGGAGGTTGTGAGAATCAAACTCAGGTCTGGCCTGCTGGATGTACCAAGCTTGTTCATACCTTGTTCCTTTAACCTCTAGGCTATACTGCCAGCCCCCTCCTCCCATAACTCTTATGTTACTCTCCCCATGCCCTAGCAATCCATACTCCTCCCCTGCATGCTACCCTTATCCCTCCCTTTTTAGCTCTTGCATATATACCAAGACCGCTATGATCTTAGTGATGCATAGATCTTAACACGGTTATGATATTATATATATTGAAATTCAATAAAAAGAATAACTGGTGGATCCCTACATGTATTCTCTTTTTTCATGTGCACAACTGTTTTCCTTGCCATCCTTCCTGAAGTGATCCCAGTATTTGCCTTTTGTGCATGGTGATCCTCTGCACTAGCTCTCTCCTAGCCTCAAGACAGTTATTATTCTCCTAAATGCCCTGTCTATTCAGTACCATTGATACCTGTCTAAGTGTAAAAAAACAAAATGGATTTTTTCCCAAAGTGAATCTTGTACACTCAGTGTTGTCCATAGCATCCTGTAAGAGAGCTGTTTGCCGTACCCAACATTCCTTGCACTTGCAGCCCAAGTGCCCATGTAACATCTGAGGATGTAGTGGTGCAAAGCATCAAACCTTCGGCATTGACAAATGCTTGTTTGGGTCTGGTCTCATTCCTTAATGTGAAAATATGTGGCCATAGAACTCAAATGTAATCTTGTTAAATTCACATTTAGCTGGATTCAATTTATTCAGTTCAGTGTTAGGTTATTAGCAGCCAAACACTCAAACACAGATTTGAGAGCTTGATTCTATTCTATTCTTTCTGAGTTTTACCAAAGACTAAGATATCATCACTATAATTAAGAACATTGGGAATATTTTGTATTACCCTTTTAACTGAATCTTGAAGAATTTCTGCTGCAGAATACACTCCAAATGTAAGCCTCTTGCAGTGTCTCAGGCCTACAAGGGTAGACAATGCTGTCAGATAGCGAGACTCTGTTGTTAATTCTAACTGATAGTAACCTTTGTTTAAATCTAGTTTAGAAAAAACAGTTGCAGCATTTAAAGAAATACCAATATTGTTCATAGTAGGTGAAATATGTCGTTCTCTGCATTACTGTATTTGGAAGTCTCAGATCTAGGTAAATTGTTATCTTGCCTGACTCAACCATACTGAACTAAACAGCAACCACAGGCAGCACCACGGTGTGGGACTAGAAACATTCTTAATTATATCTTCGTCCTGGTATACCATGGTTACAGTGTTGCTGTAACAATAGATCCCCACAGCGGCGCAACCTATTTGACATCTGCCATATCAAATGGGTTGTGCAACAATGAAACCGAGTTCATCGACTCCACGCTTGGCTGCTCGCCCATGAATGTGCCTCCCGGAGGTAGATAGATATATATATAGATCCGGGGTTGCTGTGGGTGGTGGTAGTGAGCCCCCCCATAAACTCATACAAAAGCGCCCAGATGTTTGGGCTGCACTGCCTGTTGACGGATCTGCCAGGTGATGTGGTTGCCATCAGCAAAATCCTGTCACTGTGCTGGACATCAACAACTTTGTTGTCAAACCAGCCTGGTGGAACCCTTGGTCCTCTAGGTTCTGTAGCTCCTCCTCTGTTAGTTTTCTGAGTTGAAATGGGATTTGCCTGTGTGGCTGTGCCACTGGGTGTACTGACTGATCTACATGTAATTGTTATCTGACAGTGTTTTAGTCTATCTATTCCTTCAAATAAAGAAGAATTACGCTGTATCATGCTTTCAGTTTCAGGGGAGTTTTTATTAGTGACAGTCTGCACAACAGTGATGAACTCCAATGTTTCAACTGTTGTACAACTCAGCAGGCATCCCTCTTTACTATGTACAGTATCACAAAGAATGTTGCAGTACACAGTTTGCTTTTATGCTCTATTAGTGTGTCAGCTTTTCAGGGGGGAGTTGGGACCATAAGGATAAATATTTGTTTTGACTTTCACCAGTTTAGGTTTAGTCTCTAGTTTGGCATAGGTGTCCTTGTCCATAATGTTTACTGAGGCACCAGAATCAACAGTAAACCAGAGTTTAGTGTTTAGAATATTGATTCATTTGTTTTACATGATGTCACAAACACATAAGCTTCTGTGGACTCTTCTTGTTCTACATATCTAATTTTATTGTTGACTCATTGACCGCTTTGCTTATTAGAGAGTTGCTGATAATGAGGTGCAGTTTGTGTCAGCGACACAAACAACAAAATGATTATGCCTGCCATACTTATGATACATTTGACCATTTGCTGGGCAGTTACCTTCACAAGGATAGTACCTGACACATTTATAGCAGTAGAATGTGGACTCAAAGTGGGGTCAGACAGTTTTCTATTGGACTTTGCACACTAGATGTTCTTCCATGGTTTGTTTGATAGTTATAGCATGATGATCTGAGATCTCTAAAGACCTTGTCATATTTAAAAGTTCAGTCACAGAGGGGATCTTCTCGTAATGTTCTTCTCCTAATTGAGGAAGATTTGCATTAAACAATGATCTGTGTTTTGATCTCACTGTCCACATCTGGAAAATTGCACGTGCATGTAGATCCTATAAATGAGTGGTATACATTTCCATGGATTCACTTCTCACCTGTTTAGCTGTCCAAAACATGTACTTCTCAAATTCACTTTTGTGCTTAGGATTAAAGTTGTCAGACAGAGACCTTTTGCAAGCATCATAATCTCATGCTGCACTGGCAGAGAGTGATCATATATGTCATGCAGCTCACTGCCAGCATAAAGAAGTAGTAAGGCTTTTTGTTTTTTGGATCAGTAATGTTCTTTGCAATCATAAAGCTTTCAAACCGGCTATCCATTTCCTCCAGCTATAGACAAGGTTATTGGCATCTGAAGTACCAAATTTGGGAAAGACCAATAACACATCTACTATTTTGTCCACGTGCTCTTACTATTTTGCATCTGGAGGCATTCAGGTTATTATTGTACCAGTGGTCAATTGTACACTTCTATATATTGTGTTTACTTGTAGTAACTGATTTATGACAGTCCTAAATTGAGGCAGGGTAATCAAAACCATTGTATCTTTGTGAAGTCATATTCAGCAGCAGTTCACCTGGTCATCTTTGACTTTCACTCTGTGGAACACTTATTTGATGCCAGCTAGCAGACATGTAGACAAGGTTGCAGGCAGGAGCTGTCAGCCTGAGCTCTGGGTTTTCCTCTTTGGTTCTGTAGCTTATGCAGTTGTCCTTATCACCAGTTGTACTGTTCTCTGTAGTTTACCTCAAAACAAGGCCACTGGAGTCACATTTTCTTTTAAACCACGTAATTAACTGAGTGTCCTTGTTTCCAGTATTGCTTTATGTCTACCCTTAGCTTGCAGTACTCCTAGAAGCTACATCCTGTGCTTCACATGTTACTGAAGCTGCTGCCACTGTTTATTTATTAATAGAAATGTTTCACCAGGAAAGGCACACTAAGCAACAAGTTGCTCATCTCCTAGTGTGTCCTGGGGGGAGGGGTATTGGAGGAAAATACCATCATATACATACAATATACATAAATACTATGAACACAACAGTGGAGTAAGGAACAGTAGCATAGTAGTGATGCATATGTACAATATATATTGAATGCACAAGGTATATGATCAGATAGTTATATACAAATTAGTAAATAGTCTGGGAAGTGCAGTATATGTACACTAGACAGGAGATGCCAGGGACTAGGTTAGGTGCAGGTTTACAGTGAAACATAGCTTAGGCAGTAAGATGCTGGAGATGAGACGCCAGGAGACAGTGGTAAGATGGGGAGACAACAGGGGATGGGAAATAGTTGGGCTGAGAGAGGAATAGAGTAGAATGAGAGGGAGGACATCACATTTATTTACCAGGGGAAAAAAAAAACAAGTTAAGGAGTGCAGAGAGACTAATTGCAGGTACAGTTTTCAGAGAGGAAGTTGTGAAGAGCTGAGGAGGTAGAGGAGGAGGAAGATGAGTGACGAATCTGATGAGGGAGTAAGTTCCACAGTTTTAGGAAGTGATATGAGAAGGCAACCTGACTAGCAGCAGTAGCCTGACGAGGGACTTCCAAAGTAGGGGAGTCATGTGATCTATGGGAGTGAGCAGGAGGGGCGGATGGAGCGAGGAGGATAGGGATGGGAGTGAATCAAACTGAAACTTAAAGATAAATTTAGCTCAATGGTGGAGGATCTGTTTTCATGATGGGAAAGCCAGCTTAGCAGACATGTAGGCAAGGTTGCTGGCAGGAGCTATAAATACTAAATGAGATCAGTTTAAGAAGACATAACCATATTTCTAAACACTACAATTGGGGTGAAGGCGGGGTCATTGCTGTGACTGTTGGGGATGGAGGTCAGTGCTATGACTGGGTGTGGAGATCAGTGCTGTGAGTGTTTGGGGGGGCAGTGTTCAGACTGCACTGGGGGGTAGTGCTGTGATTGTTAGGGGTGGGGTGCAGTATTGTCAATGTTAGGGGTGGGGGTCCATACTGGGATAGGGGTCAATGCTGTGACTGTTAGGCTGGCGGTCAGAGCTGTGATTGTTAGGGATGGGGGGTCGGTGCTGTTACTGCTGGGGTGCCAATACTGTGACTATTAGGGGTGGGGGTTGGTGCAGTGACTGGGTGGTGGTGTTGGGGTCAGTGCTGTGACAGAATAAGGGTATGGGGTCTATGCTGTGACTTTCAGGTGGGTCAGTGCTGTTACTGTTGGGAGTGGGGAGTCAGTGCCATGACTGGGGTCAATGCTGTGACTGTTGGGTGTGTTGGGTGGGGCAGTGTCCAGACTGTGTTGGGACAGTCCTGTGCTGTGGAGGGTGGGAGACAGTGCTGTGACATTTGAGGTGGGGAACAGTGCTGTGACTTGGGGTAGGGGGGCAGTGCTGTGACTGTATGGTGAGGGGGTCAATGCTGTGACTGTTGGGGGTGCGGGTCAGTGCTGTAACTGGATTGAGGTTGGGCATCAGTGTTTTCACTGGTAGTGGGGGTCAGAGCTGTGACTTTTAGGAGTAGGGATCAGTGCTATGACTGGGGATGGGGGTCAGTGCAATGACTGTTGGGGGCTGGGAGTCAATGCTGTTACTGGGGTGAGAAGTAAATACTATGACTGTTGGGTGGGATCAGAACTTTGACTGTCAGTGCTGGGGTGTCACTACTTTCACTGTTAGGGGTAGGAGTCTATGCTGCAACTGGGTGGGGTGTGAAGTCAGTGCTGTGGGGGTGTCTGTGCTGTGACTGGCAAATGGGGGAGTGAGTACTGTGCCCGTGTAGGGTGGGGGGGTCAATTTTGCGACAGCTGGGTGAGGTACAGTGCTGTGACTGTTGGGAGTAGGTTCATTTTTCTATGCTGTTCGTTTTTGTCTCTTTCTCACCCATGCCATATTTTTAATTGTTTCTATGATTTGATTGTTGGGGTTGGGGTGGGCAGGGTTCTCCAACTGTGTTCACTTTGAGGTTTCCAGTTACTAAAGTGGTCCATACATGGTGGATTATATGACCACTCATTCATTTTTACACTGGTGTTTTCATATTGAAGATCTGATGTCTTTAAAGTATTTTGGCACTTTGATTCAGTTTGTAGGGATGCCACTGGTGGGTGGCCAGTATCAGAACAAACAGTACCCATTGCATTCCCTCTCAATTGCTGCTCAAAAGATCCTGCAAAACAGTTTAATGTGCTTCTATTTTCTTTCTCACTTTCTTTCTTCATTCTATGATTTTAAAAGGGAGTCTTAGTTTCATGAAGCAGCTGAGCTGTGATTAATCATGATCACCAATGACAAGGTGACAACTCCCCGCACAGGAAAAGTACAACAACTACTATTAATTTTAACATGTCAATATCAACTGTAACTCACTGTGCTATCTAGTCTACCTATAGGCCTACCTGAAGCCATGGCCAGCCTACACTGGGCTGGAGATGTTATCTGCTAGCCCTAGTGGTTTTGTGACACCCTCTTTTCCCAAAATACTCCATCCCCCATAGTTTTTATTATTTCCTTGTGTGTGTCCCACCCATCTTTGAATCTAGTCATGGACTTTGAGAGGACTGACTTACTGGAAAATTTGTTCCACCCTATTGATACCCTGCAAGCACTTATACATCTTTATCATGCCTCCCCTTTCACTTCTAGCTGCCAGTGCGCACATGTTGTGGCTCACCAGCCTCTCCTCATAGGATTTTCATTGCAGCCCTCGGATCATTTTTGCGTTCTTTCTCTGGACAGACTCCAGACGATTCCTATCCTTCTTTATGTGCAGATTCCAGAACTGCACACAATATTCTTACAGCAGTGGTCTCACCAGAGATCTATAAGCAATATCTTTTGTTTTTCTCACTTTAGCAATGTATTTATCTAGTATAACCCAGCAGAGATGCAGTGTCTTATTTTCAGCAGGGTCCTACTTCTACACTTTTCACAGTTTATTTACCCTGGATATCCAAGCTGAGAAGCAACATTTCATTTACAATGGCGGTCGTGCTTTTACCCACTGTATTTACTAAGCATTTAATTTCTTTAACACTTAGCAGCACCTTAGAAAATATTTGTATCCTTTTCCTTGCCTTTGTGCTTTCCACAACTGTTTTGTCGCTGTCTCAGCTATCTTACTCCCTGCTTGTCCACCCATATATCTGTCTGGTCATACCCAATTTCTGCCTATGTCACTCACTGTAGTGTCATGCTTACCTTCCTGGTGCTGCTCCTCACAAGGCAGAAAGCCAAGAAAGGGGGTGGCAGGCACCTATGTAAGCTTGTAACATTTAGACGCTGGCAACAAATCCTGACCACATAAGGTGCATATGTATGGAATATGACATGGGTGAGAGTGAGATAGCAGAAATACTGTGTACTCCACAAGCTACCATTGAACTCTTGATATCCTGTGAGTGGAGAAGCCATGAGTGGGATATATAGAGTCCAATGACAGTGAGTAGAGATATTTCTACTGTCTCACTGCCAACCATGTCATATTCAATTTATACAACAACTGCGGGTCTCTCTTTTTCAGTTTTAAAGTTATTTGCTTTTGTTTGTTGCAAAAAGTGAAATTATTTGGATTTTGTGCAGCTTTTTGCTAATTTAAAAAAAAACTAAAAGGTATCTGTAAATGAAACACCACTCATTTTGTAGATCTTTTTGTGCTGAATGCATTTTGTGCTCACAGTACCATGCTATCATTTTTCATTTTAAAGTTATTCACATTTATTTGTTGTAAAAGTGAAAAGAAAATACATTTTCTGCTGTTTATTTGCTAATTATAAAAAAGGTAGCTATAAATGAAACACCACTCATTTTGTAGATCTTTTTGTGTCGAACAACTTTCATGCTCACAGTACAATGTTATCATTTTTCGTTTTAAAGTTATTTGCATTTGAATACTCTTAGTACTGTTACTGAGGACGAACATTCAAAATGAGTTCCAAACCTTTTGTGACATACCCAACTGGTCAAGATATCCATTGTGACATACCCAGCTGTGAAGATAAAAAGTGATATCTCACATGTGGTCAGTGAGATATTTCTTTTATCTTCCTGAAAAAGGCACACACATTATATAAACTTTATTTATTCAAAATGTGAAAGTTTCAATAAATTCAAGGCATCAGCACAGTACAGATGTCAGAACGACTTCTATGCAGAGCCCCTCTCTACTGGCTGACATCACCATGTCTGATACGTTTCACGCTATGTGTATTCCAAAAAGCTGGTGAGTCAGGTCACTGGTTCCCTGATTGTTCTGGTTCCAGTTACAACCTCATTCTACTGCCTTCTGAAAGTCCACAAAAATTTGGTCAGCCCTTCTGGGCAACCTATTTCTCAGGTAATGAATCACTCATGGAACATTTAGCAGCATTTGTGGACTTCTATATTGGCCCATTAGCTAAGACACTCCTATCCTATATCAAAGATACAGGGGTGTTTGAGAATTTTAGGGACTATGGCTATTGGTGCATACAGCTGGCTTTGACCTTAGATGTAGAATCCTCTACTCCAATATACCCCACAGGGAAGGTCTATTAGACTGAAATCCTTTTCGGACAAAGGGGAGGAATGTGGGCAGAGGGTGACAATGAAAAGCAGGAATACTGAACATATATTTCTGCTCAGTATTCACAATGGAAGAGGAGGAGGTACCTAAACTAAACAAGAGAAGCACTTTGAATAGGGGTTGATATGAGTCCATTCACAGAAGAAAAGGATTTTGAAAGAATCTCGAAACTGAGGGTGGACAAAGCAATGTGGCCTGATGGAGTCACCCAAGAATTCTAAAAACTAAGGGTGAAACTAGTAATACCACTGACTACTTTCTTTAACAAATCATGGGAGGATGGGGTGGTACTTGAGGACTGGAGGAGGGCAAATGTGATTCCACTTCACAAAAGTGGGAGCAGAGCAGAGGCAGGAAACTACAGACCAGTTAGTTTGATCTCAGTGGTAGGGAAAATGATGGAATCACTTCTGAAGGAAAGAATTTTTGAGTACCTAGAGGACAGTGGGGCACAGGACCCAAGGCAGCATGGTTTCACAGCCGGAAGGTCATGTCAGATGAACCTAATAGATTTCTTTGACTGGGTGACCAAAGTAGTAGATCAGGGTGGGGCTGTGGATATGGCCTACCCAGATTTTAGGCATTTGACACAGTGTCACACAAAAGATTAATATACAAGTTAGCAAGCCTTGGAGTGGGTCCCAAGGTGGTAGCCTGATAACAAACTGGCTGGACAACAGGACACAAAGGGTAATAGTAAACCAAGTCCACAGTGAAGAAGGAGGGTAACCAGCGAGGTAACCGCAGTGTCGAGACTGGGACCAGGTGTCTCTAATGTCTTTATAAGTGACATTGGAGAGCACCTGGAAGGAAAAGTATGACTCTTTGCAGATGACACAAAGATCTGCAACAGGATTGATACACAAGGTGGGGTGGAAAGGATGAAAACTGACTTGGCAAGGTTGGAGGAATGGTCAAATATATGGCAGCTCAGATTCAATGCAAAGAAGTACAAGGTAATGCATCTGGGAAACAAAAACCCAGGGGAAGAGTACACAATGAGGGGTGAGTTAATGACAACAACAAAAATTGAAAGAGACCTAGGAGTAATTATATCAGATGACCTAAAGGTGGGCAAGCAATGTGAGAAGGCAGTAAGGAGGGCTGGGGGGATACTGGGATGTATAGGGAGAGGCATCAACAGTAGAAAACAGGAAGTTGTTATCCCTCTCTACAGACAGGTGGTAAGACCCCATCTGGAGTACTGCGTGCAATTCTGGAGACCCCATCTCTGCAAAGACATAGACAGAGTGGAGGCTGTTCAGAGGAGGGCAACCAAAATGGTGCACGGTCTGCACCAGAAGACATACGAGGAGAGACTAAAGGAGTTTAATATGTACACTCTTGAGGAAAGGAGGGAGAGGGGGGACATGATAGGAACTTTCAAGTATCTCAAGGGAATTAACAAAGTACAAGAGGGTAGCATCTTTCAAAAGAAGAGATGTGCAAGAACAAGAGGGAACAATTTGAAGATAGAGGGGGGGACGGCTCAGAGGTAATGTTGGAAAGTATTTTTTCACAGAGAGGGTTGTGGATGCATGGAACAGCCTTCCTGAGGAGGTTGTGGAGTCAGGAACAGTGGGAGAATTCAAGAATGCATAGGACAGACATAAGGCAATTCTAGTGGGGGGTAGGAGGAAGTAAGCTGTTGATTAACTAGGATCTGCAGCTTATCCATCAGGTAGGGAAATGGGCAGACTAGATGGGCCAAGCGGTCCTTATCTGCCATCAAATTCTATGTTTCTATATGGTCAGTTAATGATCCATCTACTTAAGCTCTAAGCAGACTGGCCCAGTTTTTATTAGGAAGTAATACTGACTGACAGCTTATACTGTGCTAACGCTTTGGATTTATGTATTTATTTATTTTACAAATGTCATCAGAAAGACATAATGAGCTGGTAACAGCTCATTTCCAGATGCATCCTGGAGGAAGGTGATTGGGAACTTTATATAAAGCATTTACAATCTTTCTCTCTCTCACTCTCTCTCTCTCTCTATATATATATATATATATATTTTTTATTTGTGTATATATATTTATATATATAACATCTACAGTAATACAATTTAAATGAAGAAATGTTAAACTTTAAATATAAATCAGAAAAACACACGCATAGGTAAGGGGAAAACAGATTGTCATGGCAAAGCTAGTGAGAGGGCGAAGGAAGAGGGTTAAGGTAGGACAGGTGCAGAAGGGAGAAAAAAAGTCATAAAGAAGAGACTTTAAAAAGAACACTAAAGAGGCAGAGCGACTAGACAAGAGAAGGGAGGACCAAAGTTTAGGAACGTGATGAGAAGGCAGAATGATCACCTGTAGATTTCTTAGAAGGAATAGCGAGGGAATGAGAAGCAATATTATGTAAAGGATAGAAGGAAGCTGAGGGAGAGGATAAGAGGGAACTAAGGTAGAAAGGAAGGAAACCAAACCAGGATTTAGATATAAAGGAGGCAGAGTGGGAAAGGTGCCTGGCATCAAGAGAGGGGAGTGAAAGAGCAGAGCAGAGTGAACACTGGTGAGTACCTGGGGAACAATCTAAAGCAAAATGGCAAAAAGAAATCAGTTCAGTTTTTTAACAAGTATGTGCAAACAAAGTTTCACATACACCAGTTAAAATCACATTTAGTCATAATAAATAAAATACAAATACTTCAGTCTAAAAAAGTGATCCTTATCTGGCCAACTGAGCCAGCACTCAACATCTTTGAAGGTCTCAATGAACTCCAGCAATATAAAGTGTCCTCTTGCAAAATTTGTAGCTGCAAAATATGACGATTCTTCTCACAGTAGAACACACATTTCAAAATCTCTAACTTCTTATGAGTCAAAATATCTTTCCACAGTGGTTTAAGCCATCTTGTTCTTGTGTTTATGGAGCACTGGACATTCAAATTTCATATGATTAACTGTTATTCTGTTTACAGTATTACATTTACACCCTCGATCAGTTCACCCACTATATCCTGCCATGTCCCAATTAAACATTCCAGTTACTGTGCCTGCCTTAAATTTACAAAAGGCATTTCTATCTTGTTCCATCTCAGTATATATTCTAAATATTTTTCTTGTTTTCTTGGCTGTTTTAATTGACAATATTCCTTGCAACAACAGTGCAGGTCCTTTAGTTTTCCAAATTCTACTTGGGGCAAAAAAAAAACATCTTCCACCCTTTCAGTTGCAGTACTAACATATATTTATCAACATTCTTAATGGAATATTCATTCCATATTTCAATCATGCCAACCTTCTTTAATACATTATTTAACTGTTCAAACCATTTATATTTATTTTTATTTATTTTTATTGAAACAATCGGAATTACAAACCTTTGAGTCACAGACTCTTTGCAAAGGCTCCATGTCGGTTACAAAGGGTGGAGGGTAGACAGATACAGTAGAGAACATACTTGAAACAGACAGAATATACATAACAAAATCAAAGGAGCACTCCAGGCAAAACTTAATGACTGGTAAGGAAGTTAGGCGCAATCTTGGGTTACCCAGGCGGGATTTTGGTGAGATACGTGGGGCCTTGTGAGACCCTGAGTCAAGAGTAGGGAGAGGGAGGGCGGTCATCTGGGTGAGCAGAGTTAGCCGCAGTCACATATGGCTCTCTCAAGGAGGTGAGCTTTGAGGCCTGTTTTAAATTGAGAGATGCTGTGGGTCTGTGAAAGTGAGTGTGGTAACGCATTGAGCCAGAGAGGGGCTCGGTATCGGAAGGATCTTTGCCCTAGTGAGGTTCTACATTGAGGTACAAGGAAAGGGGAGCTTGCGGAGAGTCTTGTATTGCATCTGTGAGGTGCAGAACTGATTAAGGGGAAAAGTCCAGCACGGGACTAGGTGAAGGTGTATTTTTTTTGCGAGGATGCAGGTGTGGAACTGTAATCGATGTTGGAAGTTTAACCAACCAGATAACGCATAGAGATCACAGGTGTGGGTTAGCCTATCACAACCAGTGACTAGGCGGCAGGCTTTGTTCAGGACAATGTTTATCCTATTCAGGGAGGTGGGTTCAGCAGAGCCATATATGGTGATCCCGTAGTCTACCAGGGAGGATGGAGGAGGTGACTGCGAGCTGCATAGCCTTGGGGGTAAGCAGTGCTGGAGCCTGCACAGGATGCCTACCTAGAGCTGATAGAGAAGGAGAGAATTTGGGCATGCCTCTGGTAGGAGAGGGAGGTGTCTAAGTGACACCTAGGTATTTGAAATTGGAAACTTGTTCCAGAGGGGCACCTAGCGCGTTCTTGATGGGGAGAGCAGACTGACTATAAGGACTTTGGCGGTGGGCAAAAATCATGGACTTAGTTTTATTATAGTTGATAATTAGGCGGTGTTCAGAGAACCAGGTCTCTAGTTCCCGGAATTGCCTTTGAAGGGTCTGCTGGAGGGCGGTAGGGTGGGCGTGTTTCCAGAACAGAACCGCATCATCGGAATAGAGGAGCAACTGACTGCTGCAGGCCTTAGGGAGGGAGTTTAGGAAGAGGGTGAACAGCAGTGGGCCAAGGATAGACCCTGAGGACCCAGAGGAAACTGTTTTAGGGGTGGAGAGGGTGGAGCATATCCTGACTTGTTGCGAACGGCCTGAGAGGTAATCCTTGAACCAGGTCAATGTCTGGGGACCACATTTAGTTTAGGGAAGGACCTGAAGCAGAAGCTCGTGACTGACCGTGTCGAAGGCCTTGGTTAGGTCCACATATATGGCCCCGCAATAGAGCCATGGTCGAGGGCTTCGTAGGAACGAGGTGAGCTTTCTGTGAGAGCGTGATGGTATCTATGACCTGAGCGGAAACCATGCTGCCTGGCTGAGGATCATATGCTTAGTTAGGTGTTCGGTTAACTGGTCAGAGACTATTCTTTCTAGGGCTTTGGAGAGAGAAGGAAGTAGAGATGGGTCTGTAGTTGCTGGTGTTAGTGGGGTCACCGCCTTCAGGATGGGAGTGATTATGGCTCTCTTCCAGGTAGAGGGAACTGGCCAAGGCAGAGCGGAGGTTAAGAATTTTAGTGAGTGCGGATGGCGTGGCATCAAGGAGAGCCTCAGGGGTTTAAGATCAAGGGAGTCATTGCTGTGGCGGGAATTAGAGATAGCCCTGGTAATATAGCATTTTGCCTCTTGGTAGGTGATGACTCGAGCCGGAAGGGGGATATTGGTAGAACTCGAGTTGGGGGAGTGAGGAGGGAGGATGTGGGAGAGATCAGAGAAGGCGAGTTAAGGGCTTCTTGCGATAGTGGGATGATCATGAGTGACCTCACCATTAATAGTGAGTTGCGTGGGGTGGGGGGGCGAGATTTGCCACTGAGCTCCTTTATGTTGTCCCAAAATTTTTTCCCATCACCCCAGGTAGAGGTTAGGTGTGTGTAGAGGGCTACCTCGTGCAGAAAGCCCATGTACATTTATTGCGAGCCTCCCTGTAGAGTTGTCTATCCAGGGTGCTTTGGGAGTCTATGGCTTTGTGCCAGAGGTTATCTCTTTGCTGAAGCAGGCTTAGTAGTGGGGGTGTGATCCAAGGGGTGGATCTGGATTTCACAACTAGCTTAGAAAAGGGGGCGTATAAGTCACAGGCTTTGCTGAAGGTGGTTATGAAGTGAGCCAGGGTGAAGTCAACTGACTGGGCAGTGTAAATGGGTAGCCAGTTGCTGTTGGTTAGGTGGGCTTTAAGGTTCTTTAAACCACCCTTTTTGAGTCTACGTTGCCAGGAGATTTTAGGGAGTGCTGGGGGGCAACTTGCACGACCACCAGCAAGTTACTGGTGAGTGGTCGCTGATAGCATCAGGGAGTACTGTAGCATCGGAGAGGTTTCCCGGCCGGTTGGTGAAGATGAGGTCCAGGAGGGTGGAGGTCCCGGATCTGAGGTCCCTTCTGGTGGGGGAGGTGACTAGTTGGGTGAGATCAAAGGCCCGGGCGGCATCTTTGTAGCTGGAAGAGGCCAGGGATAACCAGTTTACATTGAAATCCCCCGTAACGATGACTTCGCTAGTGTTGGGTAGATGGGAGATGACTTGGAGAATAGAGTCAAATGCGAGTTTTGATTTCTCGGGGGGATGTAGGCCGAGATGATGTGGAGTGTTTTGTTACCCAGGCTGAGTTTTATTGTGAGAACCTGGGCACCGTATTGGGATGCTGGTGTATGGACTTCAGTGGCATTGAGAGAGGATTTGACATACATTGCAAGCCCCGCCTCTCTTGCTGGGCCTATCTGCCCGGAAGAGAGCATAATTAGGGAGGAGACCGCTTCACTGGGTATCTTGTCAGTGAGCCAGGTCTCAGAGAGTGCAGTATGTCAGGAGCATGCTGAGCGATCCAGCCTTGGAGTGGTGTGTGTTTTTGGGTAGGCTGCATATATTTAGGGTAGCAAGCGCGCCCCTCCGGGTTTTTAGGGAAATCTTGCAGGGAGGACCTGGGTTGGGTGGATGTTACCAGATACAAGGAGGAGTAAGAAGGTGTGCGTGGGAGGGCCAGCATGCAGAGTTTTGATGAGAGACACTGTAACTGGTAGGGTGAGAGACGTTTTGCATTGGTGGTGGGGATGGGGGGCTGGGAGTAATACAGGAAAGTAGCTTAAGGGAGAGAGGGGCAGTAGAGAGGATAGGGAGGGTGATGGGGACCGGGGTCTGGGGGAACACTAGAGGTGCAGCGTATGCCTGTGTGAGAGTGTGGGTTAAGTTTAGCAAGTGAAAAGTAATGGCCACAGGTTCAGTTTGTCTGGTATAGAGGCTGATGGTGGTACAGAATCTGTGTACCTTTGAATGCCGAAGGATGGTAAAAGTTATAATGGAAGGGGTTGGGTGCCTCTAGGGGGTAGTGGGCGAGCTGTGGGGTCCAGGCAAGTAAGAGGATAGCAAGTAGTAGAGTGTTCATAGCAACTACAGAGAGAGGATAGGTGCTGCAGCGGCCACTAGTGTACAGTTTGTATAACCTACTGCTGGTAAAGTTGGCTGATAGGTTATTTCAGCCGTCACCTGACCTCACTTCCTTATAAATTGGAGAGCCGAGCAAGGGTGGTGGTGGGTGGTGGGAGCCAAGCGCGTGGCTCTCAAGGGGTCAAAGCTGCCCTGGTACAGAAAGGCAAAAGGCGCTATGGCACCAGCCCTGCCAAACGCTTGTCCTGATCAAAGTTCCAAACGTCCTGCAGTTTTTGTTTTTTCTAAATTAGCCGCCTGCCGTTGGAGCTTAGCCACAGGAGGGAATTCAAGGAAAATTCTGAACAGACACGCTGGTAGGAGAAAAGAGGCGCAACACTAAAGTATTCAAGCGAAGTCGTTCTTCCAAGCGGTGGCAGTTACCTTGGTTGGGGTTCGGGCTGGCTCGCTCCTTCGATGTGGGAGGGCTCGGCGCGCCACGCCTCTGCTCCTCGGGCTGTGTGCAAGCCTGAAAGGACAACAGGAGACAAGATTAAGTAGGTCTGGGGAGGTGGGAGGAGGGGGGCAGATCAAATCAGGGGATGGAGGACAGCTGGGGGGAGGGCGAGAGGAGGAGAAAGGGAGACGATGGGAATCCCAATGCTGGTATATTAAGCCAGGAGATGCTGGGAGCGTGGTAATGGCTGTTTGCTGACTTCTATTAGACGCATAAAATAAAACAAGGCAATGGGGAATAAAGTGAACTCAGCATGCATGGATTACAGCAAACGCATTTTCCTTAAAAATAACTGTTCTAAATAAAGCTGCCCTGGTACAGAAAGGCAAAAGGCGCTGCGGTACCAGCCCTGCCGAAACGCTGTCCTGATCAAAGTTCCAAACGTCCTGCAGTTTTGTTTTTCTAAATTAGCAGCCCTGCGTTGGAAACTAGCCACAGGAGAATTCAAAGGAAAATTCTGAGCGGACCGCTGGTAGGAGAAAAGACACCAACAAGTATTCAAAGCGAAGTCGTTTCTTCCAAGCGGTGGCAGTTACCTTGGTTTGAGGGTTGGGGCTGGCTCACTCCTTCAGTGGCAGGCCGAGGGGCTCCGTCGCCCCCTCCGACCTCCGCTCCTGGGGCTGTGTCAAGCCTTGGTTGGGGGTTCGGGGCTGGCTTGCTCCCTCGATGTGGGGGAGGGCTCCGATGCGCCCTCGCGACCTCCGCTCCTCGGGGCTGTGTGCAAGCCTTGGTTGGGGGTTCGGGGCTGGCTCGCTCCTTCGATGTGGGGAAGGGCTCCGATGCGCCCTCGCGACCTCCGCTCCTCGGGGCTGTGTGCAAGCCTGTAATGGGCGAGGTATTGCTCCTGATGCTGGCCACTCTTAAAATGGCCTGGTCAGGTCAGGGCACAGGAACACCCCAGCTACAACTTGGAATGGGAAAACACAAGGTAATCCGACTATGCCAACCACCTGAAGGTGGATTTTTGTGTGACGCCCAACCAGCGGGTGTCAGGGGAAACTTTGGGGAAGTGAGCCCAAGTTCAAACACCACTACTGGGAACACAAGGAGAGGCATGAAGATGGCTCGAATGCAAGCAACAATGTAACAGTTTATTAAACATGACTAAGCAATAACATTACACTAAATATCTTCACTCTAAAACTCTAAACTCTACAACTAGAACATTACTAAATTCAGATCTTTACCTCCTATGTGGTGAATTAGTCATGAATACCCTATGCCAGCCACCCTTTGTGTGCCTACAGGGGAAAAGGGAAAAGAAAGCAAGATGGGGAACCAGCTGCCTGGGGTGTTGGAAAACAAAGAAGAGGACACAGGCCATGACTATTTTGAGGTGGTGTCAGTCATCGGCATAAGGTCTCTAAAGACCACTGGAAATGACACCCCTCCAGGAAAAGGTCTGCATATTTCACCCAGTCACAGCCCCTCACGTGGACTGCCTGAAACAATGTCACACAGCCACATCTCCTACGTGGACTGCCAGGACAAAAGAACAAACAGGGACATTACAGCTGGTCAGGGAAAACAGGGTCGGGACACCTGGGATCACATGCAGGCTAGAGGGTGGCAGCACGATAAACATTTTGTTTAAAACCCTATGTCTGTGTCTTTATTTCTAGCAACCAGTACTAATACACTCTATGTACACATAAAACAGTTCAGAAAATATCAATAAAGGTAAATCACAGTGGCACTGTCTTTTGGTGATCATTGTTGGCTGACTAGCATTAATTTACATTCATGCAAACAGTTATTTGGTTACAGTTTCTGGCTCAATGGAGCCTTGCGCCTGCCCTGCCCCTTTTAATTTAGCACAAGCCACATAAAATTCCATCCAGAGGCATTCAATAATAGGTACCATCATTTGTACAGTTCCTGGGCCCTTTTTTGACTGAAGGGGCCTGATGTTACCTTTTTAATTCTGGTGGGACTGTCATTGCCCGTTTAAGACCACTGTCCATACAGGCAGTCAGTCAAGTTCACATTTTCCCAGCCCCTTCTCCCACTGTCCATGGGGGTCTTATAGCTCTGCCCATTGGCGGTCCTGGCTGGGGTCTTGTTCACCCCTCCACGGTCACTTGGCTCAAGGGAGCCTTTTCTGACCTGCCACTTGAGCGGTCCTTTGCTCAGAGCCTAGCCTGCCCCCACATTTTACTGGCTCTATGGAGCCTTTCTCTTTTGACCCGCCCTGAGGGTGGTACTTCCTTCTGGGGCCTTGACCTTTGTCTCAACAATCACTGCTGCTGGTGCCTGGAAGCACTGAAAATTTAATAAAAAAAAAAATGATTTCTTTTCTCAGCGGGCAGCGGCCGACCATGGTGATGCCACCACTCACCCTGCCGCCCTCCATTGTTTTTTGGGCCGGGACATGCTGCATCCTCCGTGGGGAGGCCTGGACCCACCTTCTCCCACAGGCCTCCACTGAAGTTGAGTTGCTGGTGTGATGGTGGAGGGATGGCCTACGTTTGCTGCTGCCACCCCTCCTGAAAACCTCCTACTGCAAGGCTGCTAAATGGAGGGGACAGACTGAACCTGCTGCTCCTCCCAGTGTACCTGCAGGGACTGCTGAGTTTAAGAATGGAGGGGCCAGCCTAACATTGCTGCCACTGGCCCTTCCAGAGAACTTCTGCTGCTGCTGTTGTTGGAAGGGACAGCCTGGACCTGCTGCCCCTCCCGACGAACCTCCACTGGACTGCTGAGTGGAGGGGCTGACCTGGGATTATGGCTGCTGCTACTCCCATGGAACCACACTGCGGCTGGTCACAGATGGAGGGGACAGCCTGGACCTGCTGCCCCTCTCGACACATTTTACCACCACCACGGAACTGGGAATCGATGGATTAGAGCCGCCAATGAGCAGAGGGAGCAATCAGCTGAGGACCAGCTGGGGCATTGGGAGGGACCCCAGGACAACAGGTGAGTCCCATTTACCTAGCCCTGGCCAATCCAGTGCTCCTCGTCACACTTGCTGCTGTTTACTGCTGCTCACAACTGACTTCTGCCAAATGGTTGTTGCCGTTCAAACGGGCTGAGGTTTCTGTCTCAGAATCCTCACAAGACCATCTCTGCCTGCACTTCCTCATGACTGGGCCTATGAGAACAGGTGCCCGTGCAAGGTAACTGAGGGGTTCTAAGGAGTTCTAGGCAGGGAAAAAATGAGCAGACTTTATTTTTTTAAAACAGAGCCCTGCTGGGGCTTCACATTTGGGGAAGGGTTCCTATGGGGTCTCAGGGCACCTCCCTGCCTACCCAGCCCCAAAGCACCTGGCTGCCCATATTTGGAGGGCACCAGGACTCTGGGGCACTACATATATTTCCTAGTTTTACCAAGGGACTCTTTCCAACACATTGAGAGGATCCTACAACCCGACAATATCGCCATTTTTTTCCCAAAATTTGATTGCCCTTATCTCGGCCATTAGAACAACTTATTTTAAGTTAAATTTAAATTCACTTTTAATAAAGGATGTAGCTGTATCTTTATTTAAACCCATACTCTGTCTATAAATACATTCTGCACTGCCTCCAAATCTGAGATTTCCTTGTCGAGTGACAAATCTCAGCCCCATATAACATGATACTAATTACGTTTGCATCAAATGTTTGTCTCAGGACCTTAATAAAATTATTTGTAAACATTCCACAAAATCTCAGTATTGCCACAGATGCTTGATAGGCTTACGATTTGGTGCTTTCAATATGTTCTTTCCAACTGCTTGTTTAATTGAATATAAGACCTAAGCTGAGCAGAGTGAACAGTGGTGAGTACCTGGGGAACAATCTAAAGCAAAACGACAAATAAAATTGAAAAGCGGATCCAGTTTGGCAAGGATGGATTTGGGAGCTCCACTGTAGACTGTATCAACATAATCAAAAATAGGGAAGGTCATTTTTAAAAGAATCTCATGGTGTATAGGAAGTGGGATACTTGCTTTGTTCCTGTAAAGTGCACAAAGCTTGGGTTGAATCTTTTGGTGAATGGCATCAATATGAACGGAGTAGTCAAGATATTGGTCAAGCCAGACACCAAGATACTTAAAAGAGGAAACATCCTCAATAATAGCACCATCAAGGGTGTGAAAAGAAGGGAGAGGTGCAAGTCTAGAAAGCCTCTGATGAGTACCAAAAGTCATGGAGATGTTTTTTTTGGCACTGAGTGACAGCTGGTTAGACTTAAACCAATGATGAACATTGTCAAAGTCCAGCTGAAGTTGTGAAGTAAGGTCATGAGAAGAGGAGGAGCCAGATGCAAAAATAACTGTATCATCGGCATACATATGAATGGATGCACAGGAACAGGCAGTAGGAAGGTCATTCAAAAATATGGAAAAAAGAATAGGACCCAGGAGAAACCCTTGAGGGGATCCTGAGCAGATAGAGATAGGAGATGAAATAGAGCAGTCTATGCGGACAGACTGTGATCTACCCCAATGTAAAAACTAAACCAGTTGACTGCAGAGTCAGAAAGACCCACCACTTTTAACTTATCAAGAAGGAGCTTGGAATGTGATACTGTGTCAAAAGCTTTATCAAGATCAACAAAATGGTACACGTGATCAGCCCTAATCCATTACAGCAAGTATGGAGTTAGAAAGCCATAGGAGGAAGTAGAGGTGGAGTGGGATTTTCTAAAACCAGACTGAAAGGGAGTAAAGAAGGAGGAGGAGAGTCAAGGAAGGAAGGAAGGAAGGAAGAAAGTTGCGATAGTACAAGGTGTTCCTATAATTTAGCAAGAGTGAGAAGGAGAAAATGGGATGATAGTACCTGGAGAAGGATCGATCACCACCTTTAGGGATAGGAATGACTGTAGCCTGTTTCTATGTATCTGGAACAGTTGCAGAGGAGAAAGAAAGGTTGAAGAGAAGAGTAATTGGCAGTGCAATGGCAGGGGCAGAGAGACATAGAAGCTTAGGGTCAAGGCCATCATGGCTACTACAATTGTGAGGATTAAGAGAAAGCAATGTCTTAAGTGTAGCCGCAGCAGTGGTAGCAGAGAAGTAAATAGAGGGCAAGGCAAGGCACATTTTATTTAAAAGATGCCCATCCCGGAGGCTCTGGGCACCGTACATCAATCAGTAAATACAATATATCACAATAATAATCAATTGAAATACAATATTCTGAACGAGTTAAAACATGATTTGCTATATAATTAACTACCCTCAACTTCTGCTGCATCTAAAGTTTCCAGTTAGCATCAGATTTATCTTTACTAAAAAGACAGGTAAGGGACTATAAAGTATAGTCCAGGAAGGCCGGATTAAACAAAAGGCCTTGAGGTGGGCCTTAAAAACCTCCAGAGATGGGGCCTCCCTAACAGCCGAAGGCATCGAATTCCACAGGACGCGGGCAGCAACACTAAATGGTCTGTCACCAGCACTTTTTAGCCTCATCCTGAGAATTGCTAGGAGGCCCCTAGAGAAGGAGTGGAGGGAGCGGACTGAGGCAACAGGTGCAAGAAGGTCCTTAAGGTAGCCAGGGCCCAGGCCATGTAGGGCCTTAAAGTGAGCAAACCCACCTTAAAGAGGACCCTCCACCTAACCGGCAGCCAGTGTAGTTGACGCAGCACCAGGGTAATATGACAACATTGAGACTGTCTTATCAACAGCCTTGCTGCTGTGTTCTGCACCAGCTGCAGTCAGTGCAGGGTACCCCAGAGACCCCGAGATAGAGTGCATTACAGTAGCCAAGCCTGGACATCATGAAGGCATGCACCAATGTGGGAAGGTCCAGTGGCGGAACTAGGGGCTTTATCCTGGCGATATTCCTCAGATGGTAGAAGCTGATACGGATAACGGACGCCACCTAAAACTAAAGTGTCAAACCGCTGTCAAGATCATGCATCCTGGAGGAAGCCTTTAATAGTACAGAGCTAAGACAGAGCCATGTCTCTGCACCAGAGGCCAACCTATCACGTCCTCTGTTCGACTCCACCACCAGCACCTCCGTCTTACTGGGGTTCAGTCACAACCAACTGGAGGCCATCCACTCATTGATTTCAGCTAGGCAGCTGTTTAGCAATTCTACTGTGAGATGTTCCAGGGCAAAGGAGAGGTACAACTGGGTATTATCAGCATAGCAATGAAAACCCAGATTGTACTTCCCAATGATCTCTCCCAAGGGTAGCATGTACACGGCAAACAACATCGGTAACAAGACCGAACCCTGGGGAATCCTGCACAACAGGTTGACAGGGGAGGAGGAGAAATTCCCCATCTCTACACTCTGCCTCTTGTTAGATAAAAAAGACTCAAACCAGCAGATACCAGTGCTGGCAAGTCCACAGAATTTCCTTAGGCGGTCAACTAACACTTGATGGTCCACCGTGTCAAATGCTGAGAGAGATAGAGGAGAACAAGAATTGTCCCTTCCCCTCGATCTCTAACCATAAGGAGGTCATTATGCACCTGAACTAGTGCAGTTTCTGTGCTATGCCTCACATGAAACCCAGACTGGAGCAGCTCATACAAATCATAGGACACAAGATGCTCCTTAAGCTGAAGCGCCACCACCTTCTCAACAATCTTACCCAAAAATGGGAGATTGGAGATAGGATGGTAATTTGCCTTGATGTCAGGGTCCAACGATTTTTTCAGAAGGGGCCTCACCAATGCCTCCTTCAAGACATCAAGGAAGACCCCCTCTGACAAGGAACACCGGATAATCAAGGCAAACACTGGGCCAATGGAGTCAACACATCTCATTAAGAAACGAGTTGGCACCGGGTCCAGTTCACAAAAGGTGTGTCACAGCTTGGAAGCAATCTGACTGACCTCAGCCACCTCCACCGGTCTAAACTCACCCCAACCAGGCGGAGTGCTCTCTGGTCACCCATGGCGACCACTGTCAGCCAGATTCTGGTCCACTGGTGGAACCTCCTGCCTGATGGCAGACACCCTGTCCGAGAAGAACTGAGCAAACTCCTCGCATAATGCGCTTGAAAAAGCTACCTTTGGCTGTAGACAGAAAGG
This sequence comes from Neoceratodus forsteri, assembly GCA_016271365.2. Classification (NCBI taxonomy): domain Eukaryota; kingdom Metazoa; phylum Chordata; order Ceratodontiformes; family Ceratodontidae; genus Neoceratodus; species Neoceratodus forsteri. The sequence continues at coordinate 392,380,666 of CM057452.1, forward strand.
ATGAAGAAGCCTGTCCACAGTCCGAAAGAGCACAGTTGGTCAGTTCCTCCTGGCAGCAATCTCCCTGGACAGGAATTCTGCCTTCTTACGGTTGATTGCCCCCTGGTATGCTCAATAGTGTGCACGCAGGGCCAGTTTGTCTACCTCCAGGCTGGATTTCCACCAGCAGCGCTCTAATCTAAGAGACAACTCCGACTTCATCTCATTTCAACTAGTCGTTGTGACTGCCTTGCCTAATCAGGGGCCCACCGCTCACTGCCCTCCACTTCAGTCTTGACAGCTACCTCTCCCGGCCTTGCCCCCTTCTACCTGCCTACCCACTTGCCCCCTCTCCCCAGGCATTTCCTGACTTTTATCCTCCCTTCCCTCCTTTAGAGCTTTACCCTCACCCTCCACCCTCCGACAATGGCCTTCCTGCCTGCATACCCCCTTCCCTCTCATCTACAGTGCTTATTTCTAAGATTGCCCTTGGCTGGTATGTCATGCTACCTAACATTTGGCACATTTTGAATTACTGGAATTTCCTAAGCCTCAGTCTCTTACTTCTTTTTATTGTGTAACTACGTATTATTATGTTGACCTTTGTATGTATGTATAACCCCCATTCCTTCGACGTGGAACCTTTGTAAATGAGCAGTTCCTGCTCAAAGGTATTTGTAATCCTAGATTTCAATAAAATAAAAAAAAAAATAAAATAAAAATATAATCTCCGACCCAAGATCTTCATCACCTTAAGCTCCCCATCATAGCAAGGGAACCTCAAGCGAGAAGACCTGGGTGGTACACGGGCTGGTGCAAGGGAGTCGAGTGCACCAGAAAGCGCCTTGTTATAGGTGTCCACTGCATCGCACACACCCCTAATGCATGCACTGTCCACACTAGATAGGTCAGTCACTGCCAAAAAACCCTCAGGGGTCAACCCCCTCAAAAGGCGATAACTGACCATCTCTGCAGGGAGAGGGCTACCAGGGGGGGCCCCGAACTGGAACTTCACCATGCAATGATCGGACCAAACGACCTTATCAATGCTGAGACTATCTATTCAGGCCCCAGTGAGAATACCAAATCCACATGTGGTCACGGATGGGTCAATGAAGAAACTTCCATGCAAAGCCCAGACATGACATCATCTGGAGGAAGTTATAATCAAGCTGAGAGGATTCATCCTCGGCCCAAACATTGAAGTCCCCCAACACCAAACATCTGGGGCCTCCAATGTTTTGCTGACGATGAATTCAGTCACTTCCTGCAAGAAATCTCGTACATCCCTGAGGGGCAGTAACTCAGGAGAATCAAGCTGCGCCGGACCCCTAGAAATGGCCACACATTCAAAGTAATGTGGTGTTCTCACTGGGTGCACGTGAAGCCAACTTGGATATAAAACAGATGTTCCCCCCCACCCCTGCATTCCACTCTGGGGCAGTGCACTATGGTATACCTGGACGGGATGGCAGCCTCTAAAACTGGGCCAGCATCATCACCAATTCAGGGCTCTGATGCAAGCCAGATTGGCCGAAGAAACCAAATCCATATATTTGCAGTCTTGTTTCTGACCAATCTGGCATTGCAAAATACTGCCCTCAGGGATTAGTGGACAGTGCAGCCCCTCTGGCTGCCTGCCCACTCAGTCTAATGGGAACCCTGGGGGCAGAGACTAAACATGTCTGGCCTCTCCCTAAGTTCCATCTAAACCCAGGGTGCTTTCTGCACCCTACCACCTCGATCCTACCACGCCCACTGTGTAAGGGGCACCCCATCCTGATCAAATCTCATGACTCCTCCTATTCCAACCTCCCTCAGCACCTTGCTGTATCCGACACAGGGAGGCTGAAAAAGGCTGAAGGTAGAACAGCTAGGATGCTCCATACACTATCCTGGCCCACCCCAGGCCCACATGCCTTCCCAGACACATTCCCTTTGACTATGTATTCCCAAACCAGACAAAACCCACTACCACAGACTCCACAACACACACACTTACACACACACGCACACACACACACTCAGAATCAAATAAACACTAACCCACCCCCAAATAACCCCATATCAAAAAAAAAAAAAAGAGATTAGCAGGAGAAGAGGAAGGAGAGAGGGAAGGAAGGGGTAGAAATAATTTTATTTTTATTTAGTTTTTGATGACTGGGTAAGTGCACTAGACACATTCTGCCTATTTTCAGGCATGACCAGGGTGAGGGGACACAGATGAATGCCAACTGACTTTGAACAAGATTAAGCTGTTGGTGGTATTTTAGTGAATAGGGGAAATTGGCCAGGGCACTGGGGAAATTCCTTACTCTTTTCGAGAAGTGCCATGGGATCTTTAACATCCACCTGAACTACCACCAGAACAGGCAGATGGGACCTCGGTTTAATGTATCATCTGAAAGACTGCACCTCAGGAGTGCAGCACCCCCCCATGCTGCACTGCAATGTCAGTGTTGGGATATTAACCTGAGTGCCTGATGGGATAGAACCCACAGCCTTCTGATCTCCCGGCCTCAGAGTTGGGTATGCTACCTGCTGAGCCACTGTCACTGCCTAATAAGAGATCAGGCACAAGTAAAGTAGGAGTTAAAGGAAGAAGCAACAATAGAGGGGTCAGAGATGAGGGAGTCTTCAGTCTTGAGAACAGGAGAGGAAGATTAGGTCAGAGGGGAGAAGGCAAGGCAAGGCAATTTTATTTATAAGGCGTCCAGTTATGGAGGCTCTGGGCAATGGACATAAATAACAACACAGAGCGGTAAATTAAAATGTATAATAAAACCTCATTAAGACCATATTAAAATTGATATTCAGAAGTATTAAAAGGTTTCCAGAGGTCAATCTTCAGGGAACTGGCCGGAACTAAGAATGGCATCAACAGTCAAAGGCCAGGCTGAAGAGGTGGCTCTTCAGCCTCCACTTAAACACCTCAGTCGAGGGAGCCTCATGGACTGCAGATGGAAGCGAGTTCCACAAGATCACCCCAGAGACACTAAAAGCATGATCTCCCGAGGTCCTGAGCTGAACCCTGGGAACATCCAGGAGGCCCCTTGAAGAGGAGCGGAGGGAGCGAGCAAAGGACACTAGTGTCAGGAGCTCGGACAGATAACCAGGACCCAGCTCATATAGGGCCTTAAAGGTGAGAAGACCCACCTTGAAAAGGACCCTCCACCTGACTGGCAGCCAGTGCAGGGCAAGCAGGACCAGAGTCACATGACTGGACCTTGAAAGGCCAGTCAGCAACTGGGCCACTGCATTCTGCACCAGCTGCTGTCTGTGGAGGGTCCCTCCTACGACCCTGAAATATAGAGCATTACAGCAGATGTGCCTAGAAGTCACAAAGGCATACACCAGTTTTTGCAGGTCCTCGGGCGGAATGAGGGGCTTAATCCAGGCAATGTTCTGCAAGTGGTAAAAATCACTGCTGACTACAGATGACACCTGATCTTCAAAGGTCAATCTACTATCAAGGATCACTCCCAGATTTTGCACCCTTTGAGAAACCACCAATGGCACAGACCCCAGAACAAGTCCAGAGTCGGCCCCCAGTGGCAACCCATCAGGCCCTGACCAGGCTCGATCACCAGTACCTCAGTCTTAGCTGGCTTGAGTATCAGCCAGCTGGAAGCCATCCAGTCACTGATTTTAGCCAGACAGCTGTTAAGCACTTCGACAGCTCCTGATGTTCCGAGTGCAAAATACAAATACAGTTGGGTGTCATTTGCATAGCAGTGAAACTCCACACTGTATTGTTGAATGATCTCACCCGGGGCAGCATGTACACTGCGAACAACATCGCAACAAGATCGAGCCCAGAGGTACTCCACAGGACAGAGACATTGGGGAAGAGGAGAAATTCCCCATCACCACCCGCTGCACTCTGTCCGAGAGATAGTACTCAAACCATTTGATGACGATACCGGTGAGCCCACAAAACTCACAGAGCCGATTGAGAAGCATGACGTGATCCACAGTGTCAAAAGCTGAGGAGAGATCAAGGAGCACAAGAACCGACCTATCTTGTCTATCTCTAGCCCTGAGCAGATCATTATGCACTCCCACTAGAGCAGTTTCAGTGCTATGTCTAGCCTGAAAACCCGACCAGAAGGGCTCATAGATATCCGAGAACACCAAGTGATTCTCAGGCTGTTGTGCCACCAATTTCTCAACAATCTAGCTCAAAAAAGGCAGGTTGGAGATTGGACGGTAATTCGCCAGGATGTCTAGTAGAGGGAAGATTTCTTTGGGCGAGGTTTCACCAGTGCTTCTTTCAAAGCAACTGGAAGATCCCTCCACCATCAAGCACCTGGCAATTCTGGCGAACACCGGCCAACGGCATTGACACATCCCATTAAGAAATGCGTGGTGCCGGGTCCAGTTCACAAAAGATGTGCTTCAGCTCTAAGATCACCTTACTCACTTCAGACACCTCCACTGGCCTAAAGTCCTCCCAGGCAGACTGAGTGCCTCTGAAAATCTCAACCCAATCACTGCAAGGCAAAGGCCTCCCTGGTAGAATCCTCAACTGGATGGCCGACATTCTATCGGAGAAAAATAGAGCAAACTCTTCACATAAAGTGGTTGAAAAAGCTTTTTTCGGCTGAAGACAGACATGATGTAAAAGCCTATCCATGGTCCAAAAAGCTGAGATGGTCTGTTTTTCCCCTCAGCAATTCCTCTGGACAGGAATTCTGCCTTCTTATGGGAAATTGACCCCTGATACTTAGCATAGTAAGAATGTAGGGGCAGCCTCCAGCCGGATCTTCCACCAGCAACACTCCAACTTCCGACCCCTGATCTTCATCACCTTGACATCTTAATCAAACTAGGGGGATCTCAAGTGAGAGTATGTGGGTTGTATATGGTCTGGTGTGATGGTATCTAGAGCTTTGGCAACCACCCTGTTATAGGTGGCCACTGCCTCTCCCATGCCAATCGCACATGCTGCAGCAACTCTAGATAGGTCAGCTAATGCCAACAGTCCCTCTGGGTCAACGCCCTTTAAGGGGTGATAGCTGACCATCTCCACAGAGGAGGGACTTTCAGGGGGGCCCCAAGACTGAACTCCACAGTGCAGTGATTAGACCAAACAACCTGATCAATCTTGAGGTTATCAATCTCAAGACCCAGCTGGAATACCAGATCGAGTGTTTGGCCATGTTGGTGGGTAGCAGTGGCAACCACTTGTGACAGGCCCAGTGATTGCATCAACTGGAGGAGGTCGTAACTGAAACGCAAGGATTCATCATCAACCCAGGCACTGAAATCCCCCAGGATTAAACACCTGGGAGCCTCCAACACCAGGTCGACAATGAAGTTTGCTACCTTCTGCAGGAATTTCCCCCCTTGCCCCGGGGGGGGTGGTAAATGAGGAGAATCCTACAACCTGCACCTGCACCCCCACCCACGGTGACGCGCTCAAAGGATTGGGTGTTTCCAACTGGGTGCACCAAGAGGCCCAGGCTGGATCAAAAAATGATGGCCACTCTCCCGCTCCTGCGATCCTTCTTTGGACAGTGCACCATGGTGTATCTGGTGGGGACAGAGGCCTCAAAAACTGGGCCCACATCATCACCCAGCCAGGTCTCCATGATGCAAGCCAGGTCAACAGAAGAAATCTAGTCTGCAAAATAGCAGTCTTGTTCCTCATCGATCTGGCATTGCAAAGCACTGCCAAAGAGGATTCGAGGATGCAGCTGGTCCTCTAGCTACCTGCCCACTGCTCCGTGGAACCTGGGTATGGAGACCAAACACATTGGGCCTCTCCCTAGGTGCTGTTTACACCCAGGGCATCTCCTGCACCAGACAACCTCTATGCTATTGCTCTATGCTCTATTCACTAAAAATACAGTACCACCAACAGCTTAATCTGGTTCAAGGTCAGGTGGCATTCATCTGTATCCCCCTCCCCCGGGTCATGCCTGAAAATAGGCAGGATTTGTCTAGTGCACTTACCCGGTCAACAAAAGCTAAATAAAATAAATAAAATAAATGCTGCTCACCACACCCTCCTCAGTTGCCCTTGGCACTCGATGAGCCAGTTGCTTCCTAGTAATACTGACCTCCCTGCAGCACCTCTCTGCAATATCAGAAACTGGGAGATTGGTAAAGGGGTGAAGGTCGTGGAGCCAAGAGGCAGCATAGGTGATATGGGGGAGGCCTCGGCACCAACACATCTCCTGCCTGGCTAGACCAGTCCCAAGAAAGCACTAGATATTACCAGAAGAGTGCAATGATGAAAGGAAATACTCATATTAACAGTCACACTCACCACTCATACCACCACACACACATAGCAAACCCACAGATTAACATTAGATAAGTACTAACACATCAACACAATCACACACCCCACTTACTCCCCCACCCTCCCACAGATAACTTATACAAACCACCTCCCTACAAATAATACTTCCCACCCAGCAGTCCCCAACCAAAAATACCCCCCAAATACTTAATGTTTAATACAAAGGAGAACAGAAAACAGGAGTGCCAATGAGACTATAATGCTGCCTGAGGGTAGAAGTCCACAGTTTTAAGAACAGTGTAAACCAGAGTCCAATTTAAAATTTATAATCCAAATGAATCCAAAAGGATGACATTTGAGCCTTTTCTCACAGGGCCCAAAGTCCAAATTGCAGAAAGGACAGAACTTGTACCCCCCCCCCCCGTGCTCAAAATGAAATAGTGCAGCTGGAAGAGGTCAGCTGAAAAAGATCTTCCAGGAGGGAAAGAAAAAACCCTCAAGTTATTAAAACCAGGTCCAGGAAGTCTCTCACACTTCACAGGCCCAACTGCTGGCCATTCCAATGAAAGAAAATCCTATAGAGGAGAGAGACTGGCCAGCACAGTACCCAGTCTAGATCAAAGGACTGGGCAAGCACTCCCCACCGAAAGCAGAACACCGTTGATAGTAACAAAAATCCGCTCACTGAGTCGACATAAAAGGAAACAGTCACCTCTCTCATGGACAGCTGTACCTCTGACCCAAAAATGAACGGAATACAGTCTGCGTTTTATCCTGAAAACCTCCAGCCAGATGCAATCACCAGCTGAATCTTTCTGCACAGCAGCTGGCCTCCATAGCCTGGAAGATTTCTCAGGAGCCAGAATATCCCCTCCAGGGAGCTCTACACTGCAATTTCCGACTGACAGCAGCCACCAGATGGGAAGATGACTCCATTCCACTCGGGAGCATACAGTGAAGATATCCAAGCTCCTCCGGTTGGCTTGGGGAAATGAAACAGCAGCAGGGAGATCCTGGTTGTTCAATCTTTGCTTACCAGCCAGGTAAGCAAGACTAAGCAGCAGGCAAAGAGAAGTAACAGTTTTGCTTCACTAAGGGAGAAAAAAGAGATGATACATGCATTCCAAACTTACTAAAAAACAATAAATCTAACTCCTAACACTTTTTCACTAAAAACTCACTAACTAACTAACTAACTTACTATCTAACAAGGAGGGATTATCTTCTAAAACTTAGAGGGATGATTAATATTGTTTTGGAGTTTGGAAGCAAAATACTCAACTTTGCAAGTCATATGATTTTTGTACGGGCATTATGAAATTGGCGATAGTTTATCAAACAGTCGGAGAGACTGTGATCTTAAAGGAGTGCCAGGCAAGGTCTTTAGCAAGTAGGCACACCATAACCTCAGCTGTAATCCATCTAGGGAAGGTGACTACCCTGGACTCTGTTTTTCTCAGGGAGCATAAAGATCTCAAACAGCCATGAAATTGGAAATGAAAGTAATCCAGAGACAGATTTATATTATGACTGAAGAGACCAGTGACCAGTCAGTTACCCCTAAGTCAGCAAGGACAGAGTGCAAGTCTAATTTCTAAATTAGTTTCTAAATTTCTATGTTTATATGTTTCTAATGACCTAAAGGATCTGAGGTGAATCATTTTTTTTTGGGGCTTAGGATGATGTATTCTGTGCACACAATAAACCATATGGTGGTCACTGATGGCATCAGAAAGGACTCCAGCATCAGCAATACGACAGGGATGAGAAGAGAGGATCCAGTCTAACAATGAATGATTTAAGGATTTAGAGTTTAGGTGAGTGGGTTCAGAGATCAGCTGAGTCAAATGTAGTGACTTAACATTTTGAATAATGTTGTTAGTGCTGGGAGAGAGCCAATTTATATTAAAGTCACCAAGAATATAAAGTTCACCTTTAGAAGAGTTAGAATAGATAGTAGAAAAAAGCTTAGTAATTGAAGTAGAGGAAATACCAGCACAATAATAAACTCCAGCAATAAAGATGGGGACAGAAAAAGGAAGAGAGAGTTTGAGAAGAAGTAACTCACAGGAAGAGGAGGAAATGACAGCAAGAACTGTAACAAATTGAATCCTACTGGAAATACAGACAGCAACACAAGCACCACTTTTAGAGTGATCTTGCCTTATAACAGTGTAGCCAGGGATAGTTATAGCTGAATTCAGTATCATAGAAGAGAGCCAAGATTCTGATAAAACTAGGACATCCAACCGAAGGTTAAGCATGGTGGCCTGCAACAGGTCAGTCTTGGGAAGAAGGCCACAGATATTTAAATGATCTACTCTCAGACCATTAAGAAGTTGCAAGGATGATTCAGAGGAGGGATCAGTATTAAGTTCAATGTCACCTGCTTAAAAAAGTAGTAAGGCAACAAGAAGTCTTAAAGAGCCAGAGTGCTGCCTGGAAGAGGGACACAGGGAAGAAGAAAAGAAGGAAGGACAGAGGGAGAGAAAGAACAAGAAGTGCTAGACAGCTTCAAGGTGAAGTCAAGGATCAGGAAGAACTTGACACCAAGGATGCCAGGGGAAATGGAGGGGGAGAGGGCGATGAGGATGAGGATGAGGAGGAGGGTAGGGTAGGGTAGGGTAGGGGATATGGAGGGAAAGCAACTAAAATAGGGGGAGGAGAAGCATGAAGTAGAATGTGAGAGGAGGATGAAAGGGTAGAGGAGGGTAAGGAACACTAGATAATGTAATAGCACACTGGAGCACAAAGTGGAACAATAAATTATAGCGGTAACAAGTAAAACTGGAAAAATTACAAAGGTTACAAGAGAACAGGTAGAGAGATTAAATCAGAAAAACAGCAGGTTAGCAGTCTGTCACAAGGGAAGACAGCTGAAGCACTGACTGCAGCAGTTACAAGTTAGTTTTTTTTTATAATTCAAAGTTTATTACGTTTTCAACATATTAAAATATCAATATACAACATGCAAGTTAAATACATGAAGTCAGAATAATGCTAAAGTAATTGTTCTAAACATATTGATAGTGCTGAGACCTGTAAGTATATTTAAATAGAAGGTGAATTAGTACCTGTAGCAATATGAAAGCTTTAAATTACAAACTATATAGTATGCAGCATGAGGTGTTTCCTTTACTATCTGTAATGAGATACCATAGCACTTAGATGTTAATTAGGGGACAAGTTATAAAAGCTTCCCAAATGTCCAAAAACGTATCTATACGTTGCATATTCACATAAGCCATTCTTTCATAACCAGCTCTTATACTCAAATCTTGTAACCATTCTTTAATCAAAGGGATGTCCTGACTATTCCAAAGTCTGAGGATAACATTTTTAGCTGTGATAAAGGCCACAATCAGTCATAATTTCTGACATTCTGACAAATTAATGAGCTCAGAGCAAATTGCAAGAACAGCAAATTTAGATGAACAGTGAAATGTATCACCTAGGACACAGTTACATATTAATAAAGCATTTGCCCAGAATGATCTGATGCAGGGACAGGGCCATAATATATGTGAAAGGGTGCCTTTTTCTTTTAAACATCTCCAACATATATCTACATTAGTAAGGCCAAGCTTAAGCATCTTCTAAGGCGTATAATACCATCTATGAATAATTCTGAATTGTGTAAGTCTGCCCTTGGCCTCTCTGCAAGCCTTCAAAGTCATTTTCCACATTGCCTGCCATTCTTCTATTGAGATTTGTATATTTAAATAATGTTGCCACTTGTCTAGGAGTGATAAATTAGGGTCAACCTGAGAATCAAGCAAGAGAGAGTAGATTTTTTTATGTCTATTAGTCAAACAAATCTTATCTAGGTAATGGAACTGAGCGTAAGATGAACCATTCATATCTAGAACTTCTCAACTGCAGATAATTGTAAAACCCTGTTCTAGGAAGCTTATATTTTAAAGAAATTTGGGCAAAAGACATTAACAATGACGTACTGGGATCTAGAATATCATCTACAAATAAAATTCCTGCAGTTTTCCATTTTGACCATACTATAGTCTTTTCTCCAATCTTTATTAAAGGATTCCCCCATAAAGGACAATGTGGAGATGTTTTTGGAGATCGATTCAAGGTGGAGGTTACTGCATTCCAGGATCTGTATGCTTGATTAAAAACAGGGTTAGAGACAAATATGTTTGTTGTATCTGTAAACAACACTATTCTTGGATGATTGCCTTTCAAAAGAGTCTGTTCTACATATACCCAACCCAGTATATCTTGCTCTTTATTTAACCAAAGAGATTTGATACATTGAGCAGCAATAAAGGCATCATGTCTCAATCTAAAATTTGGTAGACCGAAGCCACCCTTTATTTTTGTTGCTGGAGTTTGAGCAAGGATATTCTTGGGGTTTATTTTCCCATAAAATGTCCTAATCAATGTATATATTTTACAGAAGTAAATTCTAGGGATCTGAATAGGAAGATGTTGAAGAAGGTAGTATATAGTTGGCGCCAACATCATATTGAAAGCTTGTATTTTCCCCCATAGGGACATACAGATCTTACCCCACTTAGAAAAAACTGCTGATATCCTCTCCAAAAGTAATTTAAAGTTTGGTGAGATGATTTGGGACAGAAAGGGAGCAATAAATATGCCTAAAAATGTTATGCTCCTAGAAGAAATCTTAATATTGTATAAGTTAAATATTGCCTTATCAGTTACCTTGGTCAGAGGTAAAGCCTCAGTTTTCTCAAAGTTTATCTTAAAACCTGAACAAACAGCAAATTTATGTATAATGGCTAAGATTTGGGGGATAGAGGACGGTGGATTCATTATTGAGAGAAGAATATCATCTGCATATGCTGAGATTTTCTGTTCTTTTCCTATTTTAACACCAGATATTGTAATAGAAGAGTGAAATTTAATAAGAAGAGGCTCTAAGGCAAGTAAAAACAAGAGTGGTGAAAGAGGGCACCCTTGATGTGTACCCCTGAATATTTGAAATTTGTTAAAGGACATGCCATTAATTTTGACTGAGGCATATACTTCAGTGTAAAGAATCCATACCCAATTACAAAAGTGACTCCCCAAGTTATATTTTTCCCAAACATTCAATAGATAATTCCATTCTATCCTGTTAAAAGCTTTATCAGCATCTAAAGAAAGAAGCATAGGAGATTGAGGATTATGTCTTGCTTCATGAATAATGTGCAGAATTTTGCGAAAGAGGTCCGAGCTACGATGCCCACATACAAAACCTACTTGATCTGGATGGATCAACTTCTGAATGATCGAGTTTAGTCTGTTAGTCATTATCTTAGCAAGAAGTTTACAGTCAACATTAATGAGAGATATTGGCCTATAATTACCACAAAGAGTAGGGTCTCTGTCTTTTTTAGGGATAACAACAATAGTGGCTTCTCTCATAGAAGGTGGCAAAAATTCCATTACATTGGTATTACAAAAAACTTTATGTAAAACCGGGGCAGTCAGTTGTATAGTAGCTTTGTAGAATTCGCTTGTGAGACCATCTGGAACAGGGGCTTTAGCCTCTGGGAGGGATTGTATTGCTTTCTGTATTTCTTCCAAAGTAATATGTTTCTCTATCTTGGCTTTATCTTGATCTGATATTAGAGGTATCTTGATGTCTTTCAGAAACTGCTCTAAATCTAACTGATTAAATTGTCCTTCAGATTTATACAAATTAGAGTAGAATACTTTAAAGGCTTCCAAAATGTGTTCAGATTTATGCACCTGTTTGCCATCATTTTTTTAACTGAGGTCACTATATTAGCCTCTGACAATTTTCTTAGTTTGTGGGCCAGTAATTTTCCCTGTACTTCTCCAGCTTCCCAATAGGCTTATCTGAGTCTAAATAAGGTGTATTCTGCCTTGAGATTATATATTGTATTAATTTCATATTTAGTATCAATGACCTCTTTGTATAATTTGAGGTCTTTAGAACCTGAGGTAATGAAAGCCCTCTCCTTATTCTTTAAATCCGCTTCTAGTTTATTTAGTTTCTCCTCCCTCACTCTCTTTTTATAGGAGGAATACAAAATTATTCTACCTTTATGTAAGCCTTAAAGGAATCCCATAGAATTGAAGTCGAGACTTCCCCAGTATCACTGAGTTGGAAGAACAATTTAATTTCCTCTTGAAACCACCCGAGAAAATCAGGCGAATTAAGTAAACTACTGTTAAATTTCCAGCTTCTCATTGAGAGAATAGTCGATTCAATAGACAAAACAATAGACACAGGGGCATGATTATACATAACAATATTACCTATATGACTTGCAGAGAGACCCTATAGTAATGACTTAGCAATGAGAATATAATCTAGTCTACTATGAGATCTGTGTCGATTGGATAAGAATGTGTAATCTCTACCTTTAGGATTAATAATTCTCCAGGCATCAATCAGACTGAAGTCATTGCATAGCCTATTTAAGGCCATTGAGGAGACATTATGATCGAGTGAAGATGAATATGTACTATCAGTAAAAATATCCATAACTGTATTCCTATCCCCAGCAATAACTATATCACCAGTAGCATTATCATAAATCTTATCAGCTACGTTAGTGAAGAACGTAGCTTGATTAGAATTAGGGGTGTATAAATTTATCAAAGATATTATTTTATCTTCTGTTTTGACATTAGCAATAACAAACCTACAATCTGGATACACAACAGTGGACTGTATAACCACATTTAGCTTTTTATGGAACAAGATACAAACCCCTTTACTTTTTGAGTTAAATGAACTGCCATGCACTGATCCAACCCAAGATCTTTTTAGTTTCGCAGTTTCCTCTGCCGATAAGTGTGTTTCTTGTAAAAAGGCAATATCAGCTTTCAATGAACATAAATAGAATAAAACTTTAGCTCTCTTAATAGGATTATTGCAGCCCTTTATGTTCCATGAAACTATTTTAAGAAAGTAATTTGTTGAAGCCATTAATGTAGAAAAATTGTCCACTTGACTGCAATGTAAATACAGAAGTTAATGTTTACTCTAAGGAAATACCACTGTAATTAACTTAAACGACAATAGCAACTAGCCCTTGAAAATAAGGTAAAAATACAGAAATGTAAGATACAGGTATGTGTAATATTTTTGGGTACAGCTTACTTAGCACTACCTATAATTATACACAGAACACAATTAAATTATAAATGTGAAAGAAAGAAAAAGTTAGGATATGTAGAGTATACCCACACAATATTAAGTGGATTGGAAATGCACTAAATAACAATAACAAATACTTTAAAATCAAAATCAAGTGGCCTAAGTTGGTTGGTTGTGTAAGTAGTCAATATATCCAGACCACCACGCCTGTCCAAGATAAACTATAGATCATATTTTGTTTATCTAGAATAGAAAACAATTCCTAATTGTAAGATTGTACCAAGAAGATACCTACCCCGCCACCCAGTGCCATGAAATCATGGAAGTGCAAGTACGATAGTGAAGTATCATTAATTATGCTGTGAAGTGTAGAGACAGTTTAAAATAATGTACCATTGAGCAGTGCTCCACAGTCTATAACAATAGCTCTGACCAGACTAGCAAAAGCCATAGCATGTTTCACATAGACGTTCATATGGGGATAATTAAAATAAATTATTTTAAGCACATAAGTATATTTCCTGCATAAAATGAAAGATACGCATGTTAAGTGACAGCATCACAGTAGTATGCCATATAAGCCACACATTAATCAAACCATGCATGTCTGCCATCGAACAATGTGGAAAATAATGTACCAATATTTAATACTGCATGTCACCAAGGTAACACCATAACAGCCCTGCATATTATGAATTCCAATTAACCAAGTTTAAACAGTAAGGATGCAAATGTTATTCCTTCTATGTAACATTCCTAGCGGAAGTTAGATTTAATAATGATTAGTAGCAAACCCTCTCAAGTAATGCAGGACATATATATACTTTAGACTAATCACCATATGAAGAAAAGGTCCCATATTCTATGTGCAAATAGACATGCTGTCTGGCCTCAGATTCCTGAAAAATGCAATATCTATATTATAATAAGTTTTGAAAAACTGTTTTCTACTTCAGTCATAATGACAGGCAATACATTTCTTAGTATTTAGTTTAAAAGTGCTACTGAGTAGCAAGGCAGATATCGCCCCATACTCTGTGACAAAACTTGGTATTTATTACTTATTTTATCAGAAATCTATGCATATTATAAGCATTTAGCATTGAAACAGGAAAACATTAAATCTTCAAAATGTGCATCTACAAGTAACCACTAGATGGTGTCAAAGTATAATAAATGCAATCGGCCACCTTTTCTTTATCACATTTCTTTGTAATGTAAAGAAGAAAAAGAAAAGAAAAGAAAAAAATGCACATTTTGTTGCTAAATAACCCTCAGAAAGGGTAAAATCAGTTCCTAGCAGGGCAGAGTAAATACATAAGCCTGAGAGATAAGCAGACACCATCATCACCTGAACTGCACGATAGAAGCAGCAAGGGCAAGGACCCCTCATTCTATTAAGAATCGAAAGGAATGAACAAATGTATAATCTGAATTCCGAGTAAAAGAACATTTTGTTCAGGGTATATTCCTTATTGTGAGGGTAGTGTGCTTCTTCCATGTAGACAACAGCAGCTCAAACTAAGAAGCACTGACACTTTAAATCCAGACAGGAAGTAGAGCTTGTTTCCTGTGAGCATCGTGACTCTGAATCACGTTGGGCACATTTCAATCAAACAATCTGGGACACTCGCTGTATCTTGATGGGACTTGGCAGGAGATCGAGCAGGATTTTGGAGCATTCCTCACAAAGGTATTACCTCCTGACTTCAGAGATTCTCTGCTTCTACTTCTCTGTCTTTTTGTTTAGGGAGAAGTTAGTTGAGTAAATCTATGCATGAAGGAGGTTCTGTTGTTTGACTTACTACGTCTTGTGATGGAAGAATAGGCCGGATTTAAAGGAAAAAACAATGCTTTTACTACAGAAGCATATGCAATAGGCGGCAATCACTGGAACAACTTTCATTCACAAGAGTATTTTCAGGACTTGTCTGTGCAATGACAGATGAACATGGAGCTTGAGGGGAGATGAGCGTAGAATCTAGACAAGAGTTTTGTGCATCTACTGTGTTCTCAGAATTTTTGAATGAGGAGCAGTAGTTGAATTATTTGCAGTTTTTCTATGACTCTCTATAAGATCCCACAGTTGGTCTATGTATTCACAATAAACTGGTTTATTTCCTGGTGATGAGACAATTAGTGTGGCTGGATATTTAAAATAATAGGACCAACCCAGCTTTTGAAGTTGTTTCTTACCCTCATAAAACAACTTTCTGCTCTATAACCTCTGCAGAGAAATCCTGGAAAAAGTAAATTCTTTCCCTTGCCAAATCAATTGTCTATGTTCCTTGCCTCTTTAGTATTTCCTCTTTATAGTATATCTAAGAAAGTTTGCTATATATGGATCTTGGTTCGCTACCAGGGGCAGGTTTAACTCCAAGAGAACTATGTGCCCTTTCTTTTTCGAGGGGCCATAGCTATTGTGCACGCAGCAGATCTGGTATAAAGTACTGTAGAAAAGGTATTAATTCATTACCCTCTGCCCCTTCAGGTAAACCCACAATGCACAGGTTATTCCTTCTCCCCATTTTCCAAATCATCCACTTTTTTGAGTAGGTACTGAATGTGATCATTTTGTTGCTCAACTTTGTCCTCAAGAAAATTAACAGTGTCTGTTAAGTCAGCAAGTTTATTTTCATATATCTCGGAGTTCTTTATGATATTGTTTGTATCATTCAGAAGGGACCAACCACATTTTGCATGTCTGCAATGCCTAATTGCATTTTAGAGAGTACCTCCTTTATGTATATTACATCAGATTTGCTTTGGTGATCTACCGAGATGACCGAGTTGTGTGTAGGTGGTTTTCTGTTGTCAATAGCAGCCCTGGCGATCAGCAGGTGACATCTTCACAGCTGGCGGAGATGTAATCTAACTGACAGGATAAAATAAATAAAACAAATGTCACTACGAAAATTAGCAACCAGACCAGCTGCAATGCTCTTTCAAGATGATTCTTAACTTTTTACCTTGAACTATGATTAAATAAGCGAATACAAATAAATAAAGAAACAGGCGGTGGGAGCTGCGTTTACCCGACTACCATTTTAAGCACTGTGCACGAACCCCCAAGTTAGGTTGTTGGGGGAGGGTTATTAGGTAAGGAGCAGCAACTGACATTGGAAGGAAAAACAAGAAGTGTGAAAACAGACTCAAAATAAAAGTAGGTCTAATAAAATATTTAAACAGAAAAGAGGCACTAGTGGAATAACCTGAAACTGAAGGAGAAAATAAAAACAAACTGATTAAAGCCACATAAATGAAAGAAAAAACAAAGCCTAAGAAAAAAGATAACCTGCTACTTATCTAAAAGAATTGCAAGTTAAATACACAAGCAAATAGCTAACAGTATTAACACCTATGAAGGGAACATGAGTAAAAATGCTCACATATAAAACACAATGAAATAAAGGAACCAAATAAGGGAGAGGTAGGAAGCAAGACAAGGGAACAAAATAGCACTTACAAAACTAATTGCAGTTCAGAAATGGTTCCTAAAATATTTAACTAATAAAATACATTTAGACAATAAACAGATTTAACAATCACAAGAGCTGCATACAAACTTTGAGTATTTTATGATAAAAAACACTTGCAAATATAGCAGGCACAGACAGACAAGGAGGGGTAACCAGCGAACACCTCAGTGGAGCAGGATGGCCGGCCACACGGCTTCCTCACGGCTGACTCCAGGCACTCCAAGTTGCCCTTATGCTGCAGCCCTTAAGTGATCAGATGGCTGTGGAGGACTGCTTGGGAAAGGGACGGAAATAAAAATGTATTGAAACTTTTCATGTTTTGCACAAATAAAGCATATGCACCTTGAGTAAACCTGTCTTAGCTCTTGATTTTACCTTACCAGAACCAGCCAGTAACATCACAGGCCAAAATATCAGCAAACATTACAAAGCGTTAAAAACATCGCTGCCTACAATGTCGGTGGTACATCATGATGCAGGACAGAACAGTACAGGCCAGGGAAGATGCAGGCAGCACACCCCACCTGCCTCAGACAGAACCCAACTGGCACAGCATAGCAGGGAGCACCAGTACCCCTGAACAACATAGGGTTGCAGGGGGTGGGAAGACAGCTGGGTCCAACCTCTGCTGGGGTGTGTGGGTCACTGGACACCCACCATGGGTGCCTACAGGCATGGACGCCCACACAAGGAGTGACTCTCACACGGAAGACCAAGAGGTGGCCACTGGACAATGGGGCCATGGACGTGGACAGGTAGACCATGGCCACCATTGGGAACATCAGGTCACATGGCAGCAGCCCAATGGGGACAGGAACCATAATGTGACCAGTACCACACAGGGCAGGGAACGGCACCAGTGCATGAATGTGATTGGCATGGTTAACAGCCAGAGGCATGTAGGAACAGGGAGGAACAGCGCAGGTGGCAAGACACAGAGCTGCGCAACACAGCCCTGCAACAGACACAATGGTCATCACCCAGGTGTGTTGGCAAAAACCCATTGCGGAGGGTGCTGCAATAGCATAGGACTTCACAGGGTGGGATGTGGGGGCACCATAACAGAGGTAATGGGC
Organism: Neoceratodus forsteri; assembly: GCA_016271365.2. NCBI lineage: Eukaryota > Metazoa > Chordata > Ceratodontiformes > Ceratodontidae > Neoceratodus > Neoceratodus forsteri. The sequence goes on from CM057452.1 coordinate 392,398,549, forward strand.
AGCAGCCAAAAGGACCATGCAGGCTGATAGTACAACAAGGCCTCACCCCCCACCCAGACAGGGGACCCACCCACAACCCGGGAACCACCGCCCGCCACTGCATGCCCAGACATCCATGGCCACAATGCTGCACCAGCTACCGAACAGTGGAGGGCACCGCCCACCCCGGTACATGGCACACCACTGTTCTCACATCCACCCACATGGACAGGCCAAGGGACAGCTGCAGAAAGCCTGCAAGCCCCCACACATGGGTCCATGGAACAATGTGACAAATGGGCAGGGTGGCGTGCATGTAATGCGCGCAGCCCCCCCCGCCACACACACTGCAGTGGTGGATAGGGACGTGGTAGGGCATGTGCGGGGTGAGACAATGCAGCAGATGTTCATAGTCCCCTGCCATTGAGCCATTTGTGTGGATGCGCACATTACAGCGTGTGTGGTGGGTGGCACATGCACAAATGTGGAGGCACCATCAGACCATGTCCACGCCCGTGGCCTGCGTTGTGTACAGGTCCACCGTGGAGGGCATGACACGGTGCCAGTGGAAGCAACATGCCAGACCAGGGCCATGGACCATGTGGGCTAATACAGCTGCCCATGCATGCATGTGGGGTGTTACCACAGACTATAATGGCCACGGGGTGGGCAAGGGGCATGCACGGTGTGAGCACACATGGACAGCCATGGGACACAGTACATCTGTGGGGGTGCTGCAGTGGCCATGACCATGACCATCATGCCAGAGACAGAGGAACACACAGTCAGACAGGTGTACACCACTGGTGTGTATGCACAGAAGGAAGGAACACCAGACATGACCATTAGCAGGTCAATAATGGTTTAATACAATGTGCACAAGGGATGATACCACACAGTGCAAACCCCACGTCCCCTCAGTAGTCCACTGACACACCCAACACCCCAACACCGTGTGTACACCTAACACCCACCACCGATACATGCCTGGCTGTAAACACACCGCATGCAGTGGCTCAGTCGGTATACCTTCTGAGGCCGAGATCAGAGGGCTGTGGGCCTGTCTCTACATCTGGCAGTTGGGTTAATATCCCAGTACTGACACTGTAGTGCAGCATGAGAGGGTGCTGCACTCTGAGGTGCCGTCTTTTCGATGAGACGTTAAACCAAGGTCCAATCTGCTTGGGTTGGTGGTAGTTCAGGTGGATGTTAAAGATCCCATGGCACTTATCGAAAACAGTAGGGGAATTTCCCCAGTGTCCTGGCCAAATTTCCCTCATTCACTAAAAAATTACCACCGACAGTTTAATCTGGTTCAAGATCAGTTGGCATTCATCTGTATCCCCCTCCCCCGGGTCGTGCCTGAAAATAGGCAGGATTTGTCTAGTGCACTTACCCGGTCAACAAATACTTAAAAAAAAAGATGTGCAATGCCACCACAGCAGGGCCCGGTCACACACATGTGATGTGCAGCCCCCCTCCCCGGGATGGTGCACAGCCCCGGACCAAGGCACAGCCGCAGCACCAACACAGCTCCTCCAGCACAAGCCCCCCCCCCGGTACAGGCAGATCACTGTCAGGTATACATACAACCCCCAGCATATGTGCAATCTCCTCCAACATAGGTGCACCCACCAGCACAGAGGCGACCCCCTGGCATAGGAGTGGCCAGCTCCCCCACAGCATGGGAGACAGCCACCCCTAGCAGTGGCACAATTCCCCCCCTACTGCAGAGGCACAATCATTCCCCCCGCAGCAAAGGAACATTCCCCCCTAGCGGAGGCACACCCCAAACCTTCCTGGCACCAGGGTGACCCCAGTAATGCACAACAATGGTGTCACTCTGACACAGGTACCCGCACCAGCACAGTGCCATGGGTACAGTCAATGGCCATCCACGGATGGTGCAGTAGCGTGAGCACCATGGTGTGTGGGTACCTGGACAGGTATGTGCATGGTCACACCTGCAACTGGAAGTTATGTATGATGCCATGCAGACAGTCATATGTGCTCCATGTGCTGTACTCCCAACAATCTGCTGGATGCAGGCTGTGGCATCCTTGCAACACTTTTGCGATGGTGGCACATATCGTCCCAATATGCATTGCTCAATCATGAGCTCATTAGACTCTGCTCCACCTTCAGGGCATCGATAAACTTTTAGGCTGGGTGACATGCACCAACTAGGGTGCTGAAAGCACGGTGCCACCCTCCATGGAGTTGTTTGGCAGGCAGTGCCCATCTTGCTGGACTCGTAATAGCTCCACAGGTCCATGGAGAACATGGACGCCTGTGGACACCATTGCAGATTGGGTGCCTAACCCAGGTGTCCTCAAAGTATTCCACAATCGGGGCTAGCAGCTCATCATGTCTGATGTAGAACTCATATGACTGGAGAACTTCCAATATGGTGGACATCTTCCCTTGGGGGAACAAATGCCAGGGCTTGCAGCATGTGGACATAGAGGCCAAAGTCCTCCTCCTCCTCTGTATAACACCGCATGACCTCTGGGACTTCCTGTATCTTCTGCCACAGGGCCTGACATAGGTGGAAAAAGCAGTGTGCTGGCTTTTGTCTGGGCAGACCGTGGTGAAGGACTTGATGATGGCCTACTCTAAGCCAGTCACTATCATAGATGGTTTCAGGCCTGCATGCAGCTCTTTCAATGCGCTGAACACCTTTGTGTAGGTTGCCTCAGTCTTGTTCAGCAGTAGAATATACACAGTAGGGACCACTGTGCAATATTGCACCCCAAGGGTCGTGTAGAGCTGCATGAACTGTGGTGGTGCAGTCTTAAAAGTGCCATCCGTGTACCATGTTACGCACTGCGACATACATTGAAGGTTCCTGTCTGTGATGTCAATGAGGATCCAGACATCACCACAGCTGTCATGGAACAGGTAGGGGGGAACCAGTTTGTGTGTGTGTTTCCTGTACTCCACTGGGATGATGAGGTCCTCTAGTGATGTAGGCAGGGGTGGTGGGCAGCATGCAGCCATCCTCACGCAGCAGACTCTCCTCTTCAGGAGGTGGACACTGGACATTCTACCACCCACAGCAGTTGGATGTTGCTGCTGCAGGTCACCACCACATAGTGTGGTGTCTCATTGGACTGTGCCACCCTCGCTTGATTTCCGTGACTGCCTCATGGGCGCCTATGGCCCCATGGTCAGGACGTGGTTTTGGCTGTTCACCACCCTGACAATCTCCTCCCTGTGGTGTGCATATGGTTAGGCATTTCCTCTGTAATATTCTCTGCATACTTCCAGTAGGTTTTGGTCTCTCCAAGGTGCACTCCTTGTAACACAGGAAGCCCTCGTGCTCTAGTAGAGTCTTCCTCTTCTGACTGGTGAAAAAAAGACAGTGGCATGGCAGCGTACATAAGTGCTTCACAGTTACACACAGCAGTGCTCCTGCTGTAGGCTCTCACACACACCACTGTTACCTATGTGTGGTGGTGTTTTATGGGCCCACCACTGGGTGCGGGATGCACCGCACCTGGCCAGGCCAGTCCCCGCCCTGCACACAGGTGATGCCTATGAGTGCTATATGTATGCACTGTTGCCACATCCTCGCCCTATGTGTGTAACTGTTGTGGGGGCCAGGCACACACAGCATGCAGCAGACATTCCTAGGGTGGCAGGGTGCACACCTCCTGTGTGTCCCACTATGGGCCTGTTCTCTGGGGTGCAGGCTGGCTCCACACCCTTGCGTGGCCCTTCATCCTGTGCAGCCATGTGTTAAGCAGCAGTGTCTGCTGCCTGTCCTCTAGTCCAGGGTTCTGTTGCCACAACTTCTGCACACATTCCCCCACTCCCCATGCCATGTACCTCCCTGCTGGGGTCTGCTTCCTGTGTGTACCTCTTGCAGTCCATTGCTCAGTGCACTCTGTGTGTCCTACATCCTCATCTCGGCAGGGAAGGCATCCTCCACTGTGTTGCCTGTGCTGTTCCTTGTGTGGGCACCATGTTGTTTGTGCACTGCATGACTCCATGTCAGTGTCTTGTGGCAGCCCATGCTCTGGGTGGGGTGTGCATGTTTGCATCTGCTGGCGGTGTCCTGGTGACGGGCAGTGGTGGTACCTCATCATCTCATGGTTCATTCCACACAAGCACACATCAGCTGCACTGTTGCAATGCATGGTGTTCCCATTTGCTGCATTTTTGCATGACTTTCTTTTGTCCTCCATGATGTTTTGGTCCACGTTGTTCCTTCCATGTCATTTTTCCGTGATGTTTACCTCGGATGTTACTGGCCAGTTCCTTCTTACCAGCATCTAAAAGTTATTGTTTTACGTAGTGCCAGCCACCCGCTTCTTGTCTTTATGACTGATTCAAGCTGGTATGTGGCACTGCAATTCCCTGGATGTGACTCCAACTTCCTATTCTCCTCACAAGACTATCTGCTTTTTATTTTGCTCCCAAATGCAGCAGTACCACATCGAAGTCAACAACCAGCAGCAGCAGCAGCAGCAGGACAATATCCGCAATGAAGATGAACAAGGTACAACCAGCACACTGTGGCACAGAAGCCAGAGCCAAACAAACTGGCAATCCCATCCATACCCATAAAACAAATTGCTAGCTGAAACAACTGAAAATGACTCCCAATCCTCAAAGCAGGCAGCAGAGACCAGAAAATGCCAAAATAAAACCAAGGAACATTTTTTCTAAAATGAAAAAGTTACCTTACTAAGAAACAAGAGCAAATGGCTCAAAAAGGAACAAATATGCCAATTCCTCCTAGTGGAACCTCTCTGTGGAGGTACTATTTTTAATTAAATTTCAAACTTGTTATCTTTCCTTATTGTTTTAAGTGTAATACTTTTTTGCATCTTTTGACAACAAAATGCCTATGGTACATATCCATTTTATAAGTGTAATAAGATACTCCAGGGTATGTTTTAAGCTGTGATAAGTGCCCTTGCTCAGCCTAAAACCCACCCCGTCATTTGTATTGCTTGCTTAAACCCCTTTATACATACCACTAGGACAACACTGTTGTAAATGTTGCATTCGTATAATTGCTACTATTCTGCTCATGTTTTACAATACAGAACACAGCACATACTATTATATGTTTTAATGTACAGTTATTGTGTCTCTCATGGTTATAAGAGTGCACATGCATGAGACACCCTCTTATGGTTATAAGAGTACCTGGAATGTTTAGAAATAAACCACTCTGACTGGCCAATGATGCCATGATTTATAATAGGATTCCAATGTACAGAAATAGCATGGTCTTACCTTTTAGGAGTTACTGATCGGTACCTTTGCAATTCAGTTTCAACATATTGTCTCAGATTCTGACCACTGACATCAAAGAACTTAGCACTTTCCGGTTTTTACAATCACCAGCAATATATCAGCTTGCACACATCTTACACAAATAAAGTCCAGGTAGGAGTAAAAGATTACATTGTTAGAATACACTTACCACACAGAACACACAACAGCTCTTTTTTGCCTCACACGTAAGGTGCTACTGCTATCACCATTCTCTTTATCGTTAGGCTTTTTCATCTAATCCTTTTACATAATGCTGCTAGCAACAGAGGTAGTTTTGGCATGAACAAGTAAGGGTTTTCCAGTTTGTCCACAGGTTCCCTTCTCTCTCTATGGCTATCCTTTTTATCCTTTAGACCATTATCAAAGAGAAAAGAAAACGTTCTCCTTTCTTCCTGCCAGACCAACACACATTGTAATCCCAGTGACTATGGCAAGTTGTGAGTTTGCATTGGTTCTGCAAGGGTTCAGTGTGTGTTGCTCTGCCATCTGCTTATTATTATATTATATGATATTTGTGTTATAAATAAAATGTGTATGGTATGTGACTGCCTGCTTAAGGATGGTAGTCAGGGTGAGAGACTTGACCTTTGACCACCAAGGTGTCAGTGTGATTGAAGCAGCTGGTTGTTATAAAAAACTGACTGAGGGGAACTGATCAAAGGCTTCCTGTTCTCTTTAACAGAGGGCTCTGGCCATCTGCCAGGCAATAGGACCTCATAAAATTTGATGATTCCTGCAGGAAGAGACAATCTGGTCACAGAACCTTGTTAAGTCATAAACCTGAGATCACCCTAGCAAAACAGGAAATCAGCAGGGGAGACATCAAAGTGGATGTTTTTATGAAAGACTCATATTTTAAAAATTGCTGACTGTTGCTTTCCACAGTAGAAATTAAATATATGGGAGGATCTAACTGTAACCTCACCAAGGGAAGTGGAAAGATGGATTTTGAATGGGTCAGGCATCTGAGGGAAACGGAACTTTTTGAATTCTGAACCTCTCGAAGAGCGAGACATTTGGTCTCTCTGAAACAGGCACTTTATGGTAACATCTAGATAGGCAAGAACTTTCAAATATTTGGGGTAGGCGTATTGGTGTAACTTCCCATTTATTTTCTGTGACTGTAAGTTGTTGATATATTTCAAACGAGAGAAGAATGAAGCACTGGGATGGGGGTGCAGGTTCAAAATATTTGTGCCTTCAAGAATACTTGCATAGAACTGCACTCTTCACTCAAAGAGACAGCAGCAAACTGTTATCAATGCTATAAAAACAGTTTATTCCATTCTGACACAAAGAACAGGCAACAAGTAACAGTGCCTAAGCACGTTTTATTAGGACGATCTTACATTTCACCCTGCCTTCAGGGCTTCATCAGAGATACATACAAAGGGTAACAAACGTGCATATATATAAAAAGAGAATAATGGATAGTTTACAGTGTATTACCAGTCAGTAATACCATCGAGAGGTTCAGGACATCTAAGAACCTCAAGAGCGTAGGCCTCGAGAGATTCCTACATATCCTGAACCTCAAGATGGTATTCTGACCGTAACACACTCTAAACTATCTATTATTTTTTAATATATGGATCCAAGTTTTTTAGTGTGCGGTCGACTGCTGCCATGAAGGATTGTGTCAGTCAAAGCCGACCACAGCACTGCCTCGCTCAGTCTGTTTCTCCCTCACCCGCCGCCCACATAGAACACTGTCTTGCTCCATCTCTTTCTGCTCTGCTGGCTTACACACACACACACACACACGGCAGTAAAAAAACTACCTTTTTTCTTTTTGTGGGAGGGTGCAGGATCAGCCAGATAAGTCCTTTTAAAAAAAAAAAACGGGAACTACCGTGGGCACTATGCGCTCTCGCTAAGCGAGAAAAGACCGCCATGTTTTAAAAACTGTTTTGGCCACCCACAGAGAGTGGCCAATCATTAGCTGTGTTTGTGAGCATCAATGGTTGATTGACATTCTAAAGGGTTACTGATTTGGGGAGTTGTGGGCTTGTGCTGTTGAACTTGGCTGGTAATACCATCAAACATTCAGGTCCCGAACGAGACTATTATGGGACGTGAGCGATAGAATTATCACTCTCGAAGTGTGGTATTATCACTTTGGGAGTGATAGTATTACGAAAAAAAAATTGTATGCTTTGGTAGCATATTAAATCTGCTATCCATATATTAAAAAGGCTTGAATTATCTAATTAGTATTTTATCCAGTGCACAAAGGAAATTACTTCATTCCCTAAGCATTACTAGCTCATTAAAAGTGACAGTGCAAGCTAATTTATCTGTTAGAACACAGGGTAAAGTGATTTGTGCTGCATCACATCAATAAAAACCTTTTTTATCTAAATACATCCAAATTCTATTATTTTTCCACACTTATTTCATCACCAGCACATATTTCCATTATTATTCACATGTTTAATCAAACACCATATAAAAATAGTGCACCAGATGCCCTCCCTTGTGTTTTTATTCCTGCATTCATGTACCTAAAAAGCAAACATAGAAAATTATTGTAAAGACATAGGCAATGTTTTCAAATGCTTTTCATTTATTCTTTCCACTAGAAGATCCTATATATGATCCTTCTCAGGGTTAATCCTTATGCCTAGTCTGTTGCAACTGTGACTAGAAGAAATGCCTATACTCTACAGTAAAAATGTCTATGCACTATAGAAAACATATATATGTATTGTAGAAATGGGGAGGGGAGTAGAGTTAAGGGGGGGAATAATAAATTATTTTATATTTTAGTGGAAGGACAAAAACCTTTCCACATTAACTGACAACCTGTATTTACCCATCATTTAAGACCTTAAATAAAATGGGGTGGGGGTGGGGGAAGGGGGGAGGGAAGGAAAAAGGGGAATGGGGTATGAGAAGTAGGAATATATTTACCTTTTATCTCTTTTTCTTATAAATGCTGCCAGTTCAAACTTTTCATTGAGTCCAGGCTGTTTAAGGGCATTAAGTTTAAAATCCAGTTTTGTTCAGCATAATCCAAATCATTTTCTAAATCATCTTCTCTCACATTTCTGACCATAAGTTCTATGCCCATAGCAGTTATTTTGTGTTTCACACCTGGATTTCTTTCAACATGATTTGCCATAGCATATGCTAAGTTTTTATTTTTAATGGCTCGTATGTGCTCATAAACCCTAAACCTTAATTTACATTTAGTCCTACCAATGTAGTAACCACCACAGGAACATTGTAACAAATAAATGACACATTCATAATTTACAGTCTCCCCTGCCTCTAATGACTTCCATTTTCCCTGTGCTAGGATTCCTGAATGTAACCTATTTGGTCATATACTTGCACATGCTACATAGAAACATAGAAACATAGAATTTGATGGCAGATAAGGACCGCTTGGCCCACCTAGTCTGCCCATTTTCCTACCTAACAGATAAGCTGCAGATCCTAGTTAACCAACAGCTTAATTCCTCCTACCCCCCACTAGGACTGCCCTATGCCTGTCCCATGCATTCTTGAAGTCCCCCACTGTTCTTGACCCCACGACCTCTTCAGGGAGGCTGTTCCATGCATCCACAACCCTCTCAGTGAAAAAATACTTCCTCACATTACCTCTGAGCCATCCCCCTTCTATCTTCAAATTGTGCCCCCTTGTTCTTGCACATCTCTTTTTCTGGAAGATGCTACCCTCTTGGACTTTGTTAATTCCCTTGAGGTACTTGAAAGTTTCTATCATGTCCCCTCTCTCCCTTCTTTCCTCAAGGGTATACATATTAAGCTCCTTTAGTCTTTCTTTATATGTCTTCTGGTGCAGACCCAGCACCATTTTGGTTGCCCTCCTCTGGACAGCCTCCACTCTGTCTATGTCTTTGAGATGGGTTCTCCAGAACTGCACACAGTACTCCAGATGGGGTCTCACCAACTGTCTGTACAGAGGGATAACAACTTCCTGTTTTCTACTATTGATGCCTCTTCCTATACATCCCAGTATCCCCCAGCCTTCCTTACTGCCTTCTCACATTGCTTGCCCACCTTTAGGTCATCTGATATAATTACCCCCAGGTCCCTTTTATTTTTACTGTTGTCAGTATCTCACCCCCATTGTGTACGCTTCCCTGGTTTTTGTTCCCCATGTGCATTACCTTGCACTTTTGCATTGAATCTGAGCTGCCATACATTTGACCATTCCTCCAACCTTGCCAAGTCCCTTCTCATCCTTTCCACTCCATCTTGTGTATCAACCCTGTTGCAGATCTTTGTGTCATCTGCAAAGAGACATACTTTCCTTCCAGTTCCTCTGCAATGTCACTTATAAAGACATTAAAAAGGACCGGTCCCAGTACTGAACCCTGCGGTACCCCGCTAGTAACCCTCCTTTCGTCACTGTGTACTCCATTTACTACTACCCTTTGAGTCCTGTTGTCTAGCCAATTTTTTATCCAGGCTACCACCTTGGGACCCACTCCAAGGCTGGCTATCTTGTGTATTAATCTTACATAGGCAACAAGGTTTCATACCCTACTTTAGTTTTGTCATCACACTACCTGAGTGAGGTTAATAGCTTCTCACCAATCTATCTCTTAAGTTTCTACCCCTCCTGTAGGCTACTCTGATAGGTTTGTCTAATATTTCTTTAAATTCTGGAGTCCCCCTTAAAATAGCCAGGTTAGTTTTTACCATGTCCACAATTTTTCTAGTCCCACCACCATAGGTGGTGACAAATGTCATCACATCCACCTTATCCCTATCTGCATGTTGGGGGATAAATAAAGATTCTCTGGTACATGTACTCACTTCATCTATCGCTACTTCTAGCAAGTTCTCAGGGTACCCCCTTGTTCTGAATTTTTTAAATAACTCATCCTTTCTTTTTGTACAATACTCAGTTTTGGAGCAGTTACTTTTTACCCTTATAAATTGCCCCTTTGGCAGATTTCTAATTAAATGAGGTGGATGACAACTCATGGCATGTAATAAACTATTCCTGTCAGTGGGTTTGGTATATAGATCTGTGGAAAGTGAGACACCCTGCTCCTTTCTAATAGTAATATCCAAAAAGTGAATCTAATTTAAATCTAAGGTCACCTTGAATTTTAAATTCTTGTTTGTACTTTCCAGATACATGATGAACTCTCTCAATTCAGTTTCTGTACATTTCCAAGTAAGGAACAAATTGTCTCTGTATCGTTTATACAAATCAGTTTTATCAAAGTACCTATTCACATTCACATCAAAGATAATCCATTCCTCCCCATCAGCCGAGTATAAATTTGCTAAACTGGGTGACAAAGTTGCACCCATGGCTGTCCCCTTAATTTGTTTGTACAATTTTCCTTCATACATGAAAATGTTATTACTTAACACCAAATCTGTCAAGGCTGTAATCATGTTAATTTTTTCATGTGTCATGCATGTATATTTTAAGAGGAAATGTTCAATAGCTTGAATACCTTCTGGCCTAGAAATATTGGTGTACAGGGAGTCGACATCTACCGTCACTAATAACCAATCTTTTTCAATTTGTATATCTCCCAAAATGTGTAATATGTATCCTCTGTCCCTAATGTGACTGCATGTTTTATTCACCATTGGGTTTAAATAATTATCCACAAATTTCGAGATAGGATCTGTGATCCAGCCTATCCCCGACACTATAGGTCTGCCTGGGGGAGAAACGTGATCTTTGTGAATTTTTGGAACTGTATAAAATGCAGTTTTTTAGGGGTTTGAACTGACATATAGAATAATTCATCAGTCATAATTAAACCAGATTCAGCACACTCCAACAAATAACTTTCTATTTCCCTTTTGATTTTACTAGTGGGATGAAAGGTTAATAACTGGTAAAATTCTTTATTGGCAAGCTGGTGGTACACTTCTTCACTATATTTAGCATAGTCTTGCACCACTATTCTGCCGCCTTTACCAGCATGTTTGATTATTATATTAGTGTCTGCCATCAAATTAAATAATGCTTGTTTTTCTGAATGGGACATATTGCAATGTGACATAAAAAGATTGTCCACAAATATCCTGTCCAAATCATGTAAACTGCACTGAAGGAAGGTTTCTACACTCGGGCATAAAGGAGGACAGAATGTGGATGTTGGTTTAAACCGTGGAATGGAACCTATTGCCTCCTGTGTCTCATTTGAACCATGTAAATCAGAATCAACGCTAACATTATATTGATTTATTCCCCATTGCAAAAAAAACCTGTAAATTTAATTTCCTAGCAAAATCTTGAATGTCTAGAAATGCTGAAAATTTATTGACAGTAAATGTAGGCACAAATGAAAGTCCTTTCTGTAATACCTTCAATTCTGTATCAGTCAATGTCCTTTTCGATAAATTAATCACATTCAATATCTGTTGTTAGGAACTTTCCTTGGTATTCCTCCTCTGCCTCATCCTCTTCCTCATGCCCTGCCCACACTGAATCTTCCTTGATTTTCTTGTTCTAGGTTGAATCTAAATCTGGTTCTACGGTCGCTTCTCCTGCGATGCTCCTGCCCAGGAGGAGTTACCCCTAAAAAAGGGTCAGGTTCAGTCTCACTCTCCTCCATATCAGTAGAGCTATCCCCCATGCTGTAGTCAGAGGAAGCAGCTCCCAATATAGATTTTAAAATGGAACGTAATGTTGTAGCGCTACCTTTGGGGAATGGATTAATGTTCGTGAAAACCCCAGGTGTTACAGTAGTAATCTTTCTTTCTCTTTTCCAGTAAAAAAATCTTCCTTTGGGGATAGTCATTAGAGTCCCTGAGAAAAGTTTTCTCTTTCTGTGCTTTGATTTTATTATCATAAAAGCACATATAGTCTCTGAATTTCTCTTGACAGATACTGAACTCTTCATGTTCCTTAAACAAATCCACTACTGTCTCTTGTTGTTTAAGTTCATTTAATACAGTGTTCAATTGTTCTGTACTGTCTTCAATAATGAGGTCAATTAACTGGGATGTTGCATTGCCCATAATGGATTCCCATTTTGAAATAAACTGTTCTCTCTCCTCCTCATATGTAGGTCATTTTGTAATTCGTAGCCCCTGTGGTGCTTTATTTATCCCTACATATGCCTGCATGGTTAATTTCAACCAGTGCAAATGGTGGGCTTTGGTGGCAATCCTTTCCATCTTGTAAAAGGCACTTTTAATATTGTTGTTACCTGGTATGGCATCAGGATTCTCTGGTTCTCCAGCGGGTTCTATGGCTCTTGGTACATATTGCAGGAGTGCCTGTTCTTTGTGTCAGAATGGAATAAACTGTTTTTATAGCATCAATAACAGTTTGCTGCTGTCTCTTTGAGTGGTGAGTGCAGTTCTGCGCAAATGTTCTTGTTGATATATTTGTTCTGTGTTTAATATTTAACCTATTTTACCATTTTTAGTAAACAATATTTTCTTTGAAATGCTGCCTGTGCTTTTTCTCAGTTTCTTTTGTATGTGAATGCTGAATCAATGTTTACGTCTGACAGCTGTTAAGGGCTTGAATGTGTTACTAATCTTGAAAAAGGTAAGAATATACCTAGATTTCATAGTGAGTCATAAGGGTACATTTTGGAAACTTGGCTGGGTGCCACTGGGTGAAGGATTGTACTGCATTCCCAAAGAGGGTACATATCTAAGCCTGTTAACTGCACATGCTAGCATAAGGTTCACATTTTGACCCCCAGGACTTAAGGCTAGTAGGTGACTTGGACCCAAAACAGACAGGAGGGTTACCTTGTCTGTCCCCGTTCACACTATTGCACTTCAAGTTTGGCACTGTGGGAGAAGAGGGCCTGACCTGTGGAGTGCATTTGTGACAGATTTGGTTGGCAGCGGTGTGATTTAAAAGTAATTGGTAACACTAGCATTAACAGTACAGTGTGTCAGATAATACTGTACAGCTCACATGCAAAATAAGGCAGTGATTTATTTTTAAAAAGTAAACAGAACTGTATCATTGTGCTTACAGTCTAAGTTCCCTACCTGTTTTATTTTTTTTCGAGTGCAAGTTAGTATAGCTGTAGTTAGGGAAGAAGATGTCTTCCAACTACAGCGGGTACACTGCAGACTACCTGAGGCAGTTGTGCCAGGAGAGAGGAGTCCAGCATGAGGGGGAGAGCCAACAAGCAGAACCTCATGGAGGCTCTGGTGGCAGCTGATGCCCAGAGCCTTGAGTCACAGTCTGTGATTGAAAAAGACAAAACCTTGGGCATGGAAGGGCCAGGGTCCAGTGCAGTGTCCAGATCCAGTGAGGAGGACAGCAGGCCCAGTGCAAGCCAAAGGCCACAGCAGCAGGGGAAGGTCACCAGCATTCTGGAGCCAGAAGGGATCAGTCTGCAGATGGAGTTGTGGAGGATGGAGCTGGAGTTTAAACAGAAAAAGTTCAAAGCCCAGCAGCAAAGGGAGCTGGAGTTCCAAAGAGAAGAGAGGCAAGAACAGTGAGAGGCTGAATGACAGCAGTGAGAAGCTGAGTGAGAAGAGCATGGGTGCCAGAAGCAACATGAACTGGAGAAGCTACGACTCCAAACACCAGCACCAGAGCAGTTAAGTGGCATGGGGTTAACTGGGACTCCAGGACTGTGTTGCAAATTAAATTCCAAATTGATAGCTGAATTTAAAGAGGGGGAAGATATGGATGCCTTTTTAAATTCCTTTGAAAAAGTATGCATTCAGGCAAATATTCTTAGAGGGTCCTGAAGCTTCCAGCTATTCCCGCTACTTCCCGGAAAAGCTCAGGATGCATTGGGTGAAATGGACAATGAGGACAGTAATGATTACAGTAAACTTAAAGCTGCACTTTTAAAAAAGTATGCTTTAACTGCAGAAGCATACAAAGTTAAATTCCGTAAGCTCAGGAGAAGCCCTGACATGAGCTATGCAGAGCTAGCCACTAAACAATGTCAGTTTTTAAAACATTGGTGGGAAGGAATTGAAGCAAACACTATAGAGAAAATTGAAAATGCTGTACTGTTAGAGCAGTTTTTTGGAGCATGCCCAGCAGAGCTGAAAACCCGGCTGGAGGACCGAGATCCAAAAACAGTGCAAGAGGCTACTGAACTCTTGAACTGCTATGCCAGGAGCAGACCTGCTCTGGGAGCACATGGGGCAGGCATGACAGTGCAGAAAGGGAAAAGCGCACCTTCAGGGCAGCTAAAACCCTCTGTGCCTCCACCAAAACCAGGTAGCCCCAGGTTACAAAGAAAAGAGTTACCTGAAAAAAGAAATGAATGTTGGGTTTGCAAAGAAACTGGACATATTGCAAGGCAGTGTCCCAAAAGGATAAGCAGTGCACAGAGTGGTGCTAGGAAAGAACTGGATTGTTTGTGTGTCCCTGAATGCATGCCAGTAAACATGAGGGAACACATAAACCCAGTAAATGTGAATGGGGTATAGACACATGGGTTGAGGGAAACGGGGGCATTCCTGACTTTGGTTTAAGGGGATTTGGTAGAGCCTGGTCAACTTATACCTAATCAATTTGTGACTGTACGGGGATTCACTGGGGAGGAGAAAACCTTGCCACTCGCTAGTGTCCTCCTAGACTTGGGTGAGATGGGGGGACTGTGCAAAAGGTTGCCATAGCAGAGACTTTGGCTGTTGATGTAATTATTGGCAACAATCTCAAACAGGGGATGGTGTGCACAGTTACCCACAGCCAAGCAGCAAATGAAAATTGTAGTTCCCTGGACCCCATAGAAGCCCCTGTAGAAACCACTGGGAGGCTGGTTCCCCAGACTGTGTCACTTGATATGGAGAATAATGAAAGGGGGGAGTAGAAATTCTCCAGGTAACAGTTAACCAAACAGCTATGGAGGGTTACTCTGAGGAAGGAGGCATGACCCATTGTCAATGGGTTAGGGATGGCAGTGATCCTGAATGCCATGACGATAGAGCTAGGGACCCTAGTTTAGACACTGAAGGGGACCTGTCCCATGCCTTAGGAATGTATAAGGAGTTTGCCGCTGCTCAGAAAAGTGACCCTAGTTTAGAGAAGCTGAGGGCTTGGGCAGACTCTGATGGAGCACAGGGAGGTGATGAGAAACATAAGGTTTATTGGGACAATGGACTGATGTATATGCAGGATGCTAAGACAGAGGGAGGGGTGATGGGCAGGCAGCTTATCATTTCCCAGGGGTACCGTGAGCAGTTGCTCAAGATTGCACATGATATTCCCAAGTCTGATTATCTGGGAATTGTATGCACTATGCAGCAGTTGGCCCAGAATTTCTATTGGCCCAACTTCACCTAGCAGGTGAAGGAGTATTGCAGGTCTTGTCACCGGTGCCAAGAAATAGGGAAGGGAGGTAAGAAAACCCAAGACACCCTAATTCCTTTACCCATAGTGGAGGAGCCATTCCAGAGGATGGGAATGGATATTGTGGGGCCTTTAAATACCCCCAGCTCTTCTGGGAAGAGGTTCATCCTGACTGTGGTGGATTATGCCACCCAGTACCCAGAGGCAGTTGCCCCATCCTCACTGAGGACAGACAAAGTGGTAGGTGCCTTACTAGGGATTTTCTCCCATGTTGGGTTTCCGTGCAGGAGGTTATCACCAATCAAGGGGGTTCCTTCATGTTGGACCTGATGAAATGTTTATGGAAGAAGTGTGGGGTGGTACAGAGATGCACAACACCTTATCACCCACAAGCCAATGGGCTTGTGGAAAGATTTAATGGTACCCTTAAATCAATGCTCCAAATGTTTGCTAAACAACATGGGAAGGACTGGGAAATATACCTTCCCCACCTGTTGTTTGCATACAGGGAGATGCCCCCAGAGTCGACAGGGTTTTCCCCCTTCGAGCTCTTATATGGATGTAGGGTACATGGGCCCCTAGACTTGATCTGGGAAGACTGGGAAGGCAAGCATTTCACCCAGGGAACTCCCATAGTGGATTGTGTCCTTAGGTTTAGGGAAAGACTGAAGGAGCTTATGGGAACAGCCCAGAGCAACCTGGCAGCTGTACAACAAAAAAAAAGGTGTGGTACGACCGCAGAGCCAGAGCTCAGTCATACACTGTGAGTCAGGAAGCCATGGTCTTAGTCCCATTCCAGAAAGACAAACAGCAGACCAAGTGGGCAGGACTGTACAAAGTAGTCAGACAGATAAATGATGTAAACTATATTATAGAGTTACCTGACAGGAGACATGCACAAAGAATGTACCATGTCCACATGATGAAGCCATATGCTAATAGGGCTGACATGGTGTTTGCAGTGTGTAGCCCTGGGGAGGGGATGGACGAAGGTGACCCCCTTCTGGACTTGCTGGAAGAAAGCAAGTGGGAGTCCTCTGTGTAGGTGATTAAAATGTTGCCCCAGTTGAACCCGGACCAGATCCAGGAAGTAAGGGAGGTTTTAGCAGACTTTGCCCCACTGTTAATTTTAATTTTTTTTATTTATTTGTACAATTGGATTTACAACCTTTGAGTCAGAGACTAGTTTACAAAAGTACCTCATCACAGTGAGGAAAAAACAATAATACAAAGTTCTAAATACAGACAGTGAATACATAAAATACATAGGTAACAGTGATAGAAGCATTATTACAGTGATACAGAGCATTATGTGCAGTCAATTTACATAGGTAACGAGTGATATAAATGGGAGATACAAGTCCCTGCAATGCAGTAACAGTGAGGGCAGAAACATATTTTCAGGTAGGAACAGCTGGGGGGGGGGTGAGCAGTCCACAGGACTTTATAGAGGTTGGAGGTTGGAGTTTAGTTCCAAGCCTGGACTAACCCCTTTAGTGACGCATGATGTGGAGACAGGGATGCAGGCACCCATACGGCGGACAGCATATCGGGTGTCAGAAGCTGTCCAAAAGGACATTAGGATTGATGTGGAGGAAATGCTGGATTTAGGGGCAGTCCAGAAATCCCACAGCCCCTGTGCCTCACTTGTAGTCCTTGTTCCCAAGCCAGATGGCTCTACTCATTTTTGTGTGGACTATCATGGACTCAATGCAATCATGAAGTCAGATGCCCACCCAATGCCACAGACGTATGAACTCCTAGACAAGTTGGGAGGGGGTGACATACCTTACAACTATTGACCTGACAAAGGGGTATTAGCAGGTAGAGTTAACTGCCAGAGCTAGGGAGAGGTTGGCCTTCATCACTCTGATAGGGCTATTTGAATTTAAAGTAATGCCTTTTGGAATGAAGAATACCCTGGCCACTTTCCAAAGGTTGGTGAACCAGGTGTTAAATGGTGCTGAGGAGTATGCTGTGGCGTACCTGGATAACATTGCCATCTTTAGTACCAGCTGGGAGGAACACCTATCCCACCTTAGGGAAGTGCTGGACAGGATACAGAGGGCCGGACACTGTAAAAGCTGAGAAGTGCCAGGTGACCATGGCTGAGGTGGCATATCTCGGGCACATTGTAGGCTGGGGACAGCTCCATCCTAACCAAGTAAAAATAAAGGCAATCAAGGCATGGTCCAGACCAGAAATGCAGAAGCAGGTCAGGAGTTTTCTAGGGACAGCAGGGTACTATAGGAAATTTGTACTAATTTACAGTGCCCTAGTCCCTCCCTTATCTGGCCTGTTAAAGAAAGGGATGCCTAAGAAAATTACCTGGGAACCAGCCTCTGAACAAGCCTTTACCAGACTGAAGGAGACTGAAGGAGGCACTGTGCAGTGCTCCTGTATTGACAAGTCCAGACTATAGCAGACCCTTTGTAGTTCAGACTGATGCCTCAGTTGTGGGTATTGGGGCAGTGCTGAGTCAGAAGTCCAACCAAGGGAAAGATCACCCCATAGTGTACCTCAGTAAACAGTTACTTCTCAAGGAGCAGGCTTACTCTACTGTGGAATGAGAGTGCCTTGCCATGGTGTGGGCCCTAAAGAAGTTAGAGCCATACCTATACAGGCAGCATTTTGAGATACAAACTGACCACAACCCTCTGGGTTGGCTGGCACAAATGGGTAAAACAAATGGTAGACTATTAAGATGGAGTCTTGCCTTGCAAGGGTATGACATGACTGTCTCACACAGGGTCAGGGCAGCCAATAAAAATGCAGATGGCTTGTTGTGTCAATTTGAGCAATGAACTGACTTGGGGTGGAAGGGAACATTGTTTAACCAGGAGTAGCACACTAAGCTGAAGCTTTTTTCCAGATATGACCTGGGAGCACAAGGAAGTTAAGTGACTTGCTCAGAATCACACAGTATGCAGCTAGGTGGCTGTGGGATTCAAACCCAGGTCTCCAGATCTGCAGCTCAGAGCCTTAACCCATTGTGCTATACTGCCTCCAAATGGCTCCAAGTGCCTCCAAAAGCACTGTCCTCATCCCATGCAGGGGATAGAGCCCCCAAATTCAGTCCAGGTGGGGAAGACTGAGACACTCTGCCATCTGCTTATAGTTATATTGTATAATATTTGTGTTATAAATAAATGTGCATGGTATGTGACTGCCTGCTTAAGGATGGTAGTCAGGGTGAGAGACTTGACCTTTGACCTCCAAAGTGTCAGTGTGGTTGAAGCAGCTGGTTGTTATAAAAACTGACTAAGGGAAAACTGATCAAAGGTTTCCTGTTCTCTTTAACAGAGGGTTCTGGCCATCTGCCAGGCGTTAAGACTTCATAAAATTTTATGATTCTTGCAGGAAGAGACAATTTGGCCACAGAACCTTGTTAAATCGTAAACCTGAGATCGCCCTAGCAAAACAGGATATCAGCAGGGAGACATCAAAGGGAATTTTTTTATGAAAGACTCATATTTTAACAATTGTTGACTGTTGCTTTCCACAGTAGAAATTAAATCTATGGGAGGATCTAACTGTGACCTCACCAAGGGAGGTGGGGAGATTGATTTTGAAAGGGTCAGGCATCTGAGGGAAAAGGAGCTTTTTGAATTCTGGATCTCTCGAAGAGTGAAACATTCAGTCTCTCTGAAACAGGCAGTTTATGGTAACATCTAGCTAAGCAAGAACTTTTAAATATTTATAGTATATGGTTAGGGTTTATTGTGGATGGAAAACAATGGTTTTCCAAATCCTGTTGTAGGACAGTTCAAAGGTCAAAAAGGTTGTTGTACTATCGTTCTGATGTCACAACAATAGTACAACAACTTCTTAACCTTCAACTGTTTCCCGATTGGCTGAAACACTGGCTTTTTAAAAAAATACTGTGCAGCATGGCGGCGCTGGTAACTGAGCGGTTGAGCACGAGCTTTTAAGATAGTTTGGACATGGACTGCCATAGTCGGCACCCTGTTTCCAAACTGTCAGTTTGTCATCAGCTTTTTTTTTTTAAATAAATCAGTGATCCCTCCGTACAAAGCTAAGCCAGACGACAGTGAGCAATGGTACCTTCAGGGTCGGCAGCGGAGCGGAAATTCAGCGAGGACCGGGAGAAAATGGCAGTGTCTGGAGAAGGTACAGAAACTAATAAATCCTTGTGAAATTAATGTGGCACAGTTTGTGGGGAACCATATACTATACAAAATAACAGATAGGGAACTGTGCACGTCAAGGACATGTTTCCATCTCGGGTGTTTGATGACATCATAGGGACCTCTCGAGCTTCGCTCTCAAGGTCTATGATGTCATCAAAACCCTCGATGGGAACACAGCCTTGTTGTACACAGTTCCCTATCCATTATTCTATATGTGGTAGGCGTATTGGTGTTCTGTAACTTCCCATTTATTTTATGTGTCTGTAAGTTGTTGGCGTATTTGTTCTGTGTTTGATATTTTACCTATTTTACAATTTTTAGTAAACAATATTTTCTTTGAAATACTGTCTGTGCTTTTTCTCAGTTTCTTTTGTGTGTGAATGCTGAATCAATGTTTAAGTCTGACAGCTGTTAAGGGCTTGAATGTGTTACTAATCTTGAAAAAGGTAAGAATATACCTAGATCTCATATTGAGTCATAAGGGTACATTTTGGAAACATGGCTGGGTGCCACTGGGTGAAGGATCGTACTGCATTCCTGAAGAGGGTACATATCTGAGCCGGTTAACTGTGTATATGCTAGCATAAGGTTCTCATTTTGACCCCCAGGACTCGAGGCTAGTAGGTGATTCAGACCCAAAACAGACAGGAAGGTTACCCTGTCTGTCCCCTGTTCACACTATCGCACTTCGAGGTTGGCACTGTGGGAGCAGAGGACCTGACCTGTGGAGCACATTTGTGACACAGTGTACTCTCCCTCCCTAAACATTTATTTCACTTCACAGAATGGATGGGAATTGCTAAGAGGTAATTTTCCTGGAGAAGATGAGCTCTGATAATCCTTTACTTTTTGACTATGCCGAACAACCTTAAAATGAGCAATCTGTTTGGGGGGGGGGGTGTTAGACCTCTATGTCAAACAATTAACAAGAGGAATAGGAACAGCAGTGTCAAAATCATTAGGAACAGCAACATGTTCCAGGGGGGCCTGCATGTGATACATTTACATAGAACAGGAACATAAACAGTAATTTTAAAATAAAATCAAAATGCCAGTGGTACCAAGAGGCTTTAAAGGAAAACTACACTCTCTCATATTGTACATTTTATCTTTTTACTTGTCACTAGTGACATCCATTCCCATAAAGAAGTTCTGAGCAGGATATAAACTGTATAGGGATATAGTAATGTTGTAAGACAGAGAATAGGAATTTATGATTAACCCGGTCAAAAGCCTTCTGGTCCAAGAATAGAAGGCCCGGAATATCTGCAGAGCACAAATATACGATATCCCTAAGTAAAGAGAGGAGAGTGCAGCATAGATCTAGTAGGGAGGGAGGGCACAAGACTGTTCTCTAGAAAAGACACATGCTGCAATCAGCAGCAATCTATTCAGCAGTATTGTAGCAAATATGTTGTAGTCTACATTCAGAAGACTGAGCGGTCTCCAATTTCTAATCTCAGACCTCTCCCCTTTTTTAAACAATAATATCATACTAGCATCTGAAAATTTTGAGGGGATGGTGTGTGTTCAAACTGCAGTTAAACACAACCGTCAGGAAGGGGGCAAAAATATAAATAAACCCTTGGTAAAGTTTGGCTGTCAAGCCGTCCGCCCCAGGGGAAGTACATTTTTTGGTTTTTTTAATTGCCTCAGTCGTCTCTTCTATGGAAATGGGGCCCACTAAATTTTGCAACTGGTTCCTGGGAATGTCTGGGATATCTATACCCCTGAGGAAAGAAGTAGCATCCACTAACTCAGATTCTGTTTTAAACAAGGCTTCCAAATGTGTTTGGACTAGCTGCTTTATGGTGGGCAGAGGGGGACAGTGAAAAAGCAGGGATACTGAATGAATATTTCTGCTCAGTAGTCACAAAAGAGGAGGGGGAAGTGCCTAATCCAATTAACAGAAGCACTCTTGATAGGGGGTCGATCCCAGCCCTTTCACAGAAGAAAGGGTTCTGCAAGAACTCCTAAAACTGAAGGTGGACAAAGCAATAGGGCCTGATGGAATTCATCCCAGAATTCTAAAAAGAATTAAGGGGGAACTAGTGAAACCACTGACTACTCTCTTTAATAAATCATGGAGGATGGCGTGGTACCCAGGACTGGAGGAAGGCGGATGTGATTCCCTTCACAAAGTGGGACCAAGACAGAGGCGGAAACTACAGACCTGTCGGTTTGACCTCTGTGGTAGGGAAAGTGATGGAGTCACTTCTGAAGGAAAGAATTGTTGAGTACCTTGAGGCCAGTAGGGCACAGGACCCAAGGCAGCATGGGTTCACAGCAGGAAGGTCATGTCAGATGAATCTAATAGATTTATTTGACTGGGTGACCAAAGTAGTAGACCAGGGAGGGGCTGTGGACATGGCCTACCTAGACTATGGCAAGGCATTTGACACAGTCCCACACAAAAGATTAATAGTCAAATTAACCAGCCTGGGAAAAACATTGGCTGGACAACAGGACACAGAAGGTAATTGTAAATGGAGTCCACTCTGAAGAAAGAGGGGTTACTAGTGGGGTACCGCAGGGTTCAGTACTGGGTCCAGTCCTTTTTAATGTCTTTATAAGCAACATTGCAGAGGGACTGGAAGGAAAAGTATGCCTCTTTGCAGATGACACAAAGATCTGCAACAGGGTTGATACACAAGGAGGCATGGAAAGGATGAGAAGGGACTTGGCAAGGTTGGAGGAATGGTCAGAAGTATGGCAGCTAGGATTCAATGCAAAGAAGTGCAAAATAATGCACCTGGGAAGCAAGAACCCAGGGAAGATTACAGGGGGTAGTAACAACAACAAAAAGGAAAGGGACCTGGGGGTAATCATATCAGATGACCTTAAGGTTAGCAAGCAATGTGAGAAGGCAGTAGGGAGGGCTGGGGGAACTGGGATGCATAGGGAGAGGCATCACCAGCAGAAAACAGGAAGTTGTTATCCCTCTGTACAGACAGTCGGTGAGACCCCATCTGGAGTACTGCATCCAGTTCTGGAGACCCCATCTCTGCAAGGACATAGACAGGATAGAGGCAGTCCAGAGGAGGGCAACTAAAATGGTGCAGAGTCTGCAAGAGAAGCGTACGAGGAGAGACTAAAGGAGCTTAATATGTATACCCTTGAGGAAAGAAGGGGGGGGACATGATAGAAACTTTTAAGTACCTCAGTGGAATCAACAAAGTCCAAGAGGGTAGCATCTTTCAGAAAAAGAGACGTGCAAGAACAAGGGGACACAATTTAAAGATAGAGGCGGTTCCGGGGCAATGTGAGGAAGTATTTTTTCACAGAGAGGGTAGTGGATGCATGGAACAGCCTTCCTGAGGAGGTTGTGGGGTCTAAAACTGTGGGAGAATTCAAGAATGCATGGGACAGATATAAGGCAGTTCTTGTGGGGGGTAGGAAGAAATAGGCTGTTGGTTAACTAGGATCTGCGGCCTATCCTGTAGGTAGGGAAATGGGCAGACTAGGTGGGCCAAGCGGTCCTTATCTGCCGTCAAAGTCAAAGTCTATGTAGCTGTTCAGGATATACTCTGGTTTAGTTCTTATCAACTCTTTCTAAATGCCAAGAAGACAGTCTCCATGTCCTTTGGCACAAGGCAGAGACTCGCTAGGCTAAGTCACCTACCCACCTTTCACACCCTTGATAGGACTGCTCTTGAGGACTCCTCCTCTTTCAATTATCTCAGCATCTGGCTGGACAAACACCTTGACTTCTCTGTACACATTGATGCCATTCTGAAAAAACTAAGGCCCAAGCTTGGGGCCCTTTACAGAAACCGCAGCTGCATCCCACTTGCCGCCAGGCGTGAGCTGGTACAGAAGATGATCATGCCCATTTTTGACTACTGCGACATAGTCTACGATGCTGCGCCACAGTCCTACCTATCCAGACTGGACTCTCTCTTCAATTCCTTCTGTCATTTTTCTCTTGATCCCTCTCCCCGCACCCATGATTGTGACCTCTACTGCTCTCTCAACCTCCTTCCCCTACACTCCTGGCAGGTACTACATGGTGCTAAGTTCATCTCTAAATTCTGGCTTGGATCACTCCCCTCATATATCTCCTCCTCCCTTGGCACCCCTACCCACTCCCTATATTCTCTGAGATCCCAGACTGACACTTGTACTCTCTCAGTCCCCTGCAGAACTACTTCCTCTGGCCAAAAAGCCTTCTCCTACCACTTGCCTAAAATGTGGAATGTACTCCCGCCACAAATCTGCCACTCCTCCTCCCTATATTCCCTTACTTCTGCTCTGCACAATTACCTTACACCTACCTGCATCTGCTCCTGACCCCCTCCTTGCATACCTGTCTCCCTGTCTCCATCTCACTTCTTTATCTCCCTCTCGCTCTCCTCTTCTCATTCCCCCCACCCCACCTGCACTTATACTACCCGTTATAGACTAGCTCTTAAAAAGGGTGACTGGATCCTGTGTGTTCACCCTACTGCATCTGCATCACTAATGAACTTCCTGTAATTGTATGCATTGCCAACCATGCATCCTATGCTTGGTCCCTGTACTGATTGTATACGTGTCCTGCTCCTATGAACTGCTAGTACAGTAACTGTTGCATCAGCCTATTATGTACCCAATTGCCATGAACCTGTTTTGAACCTGCATGTATGTATTCACCATCTGTTATGTATGTATCTAAGAACTCTCACTCTGTACATCCCTCTCCCCATTCCCCCAGGACATACCGTGAGACGAGCTTTAAGTTACTCAGTGTATCTTTCCTAGCAAAATAATTCAATAAATAAATAAATAAAATATATACTGTTGGTTTGGTTTACTTTTACTAGTATTATACTGTATATCAAAGAAGGGCTCCTGATCATTTGGAACTCTTCTGTCCCTTACATGTGAGACAGTCTTATTCTGTGAAGAGTATGTCATGCACAGCTGCCCTGGAAAGAGGCATGTTTGGGGCAGGTGTTTTAAATTTGTAATATATTATTGCTCTATCTTGATCATTAATACATTAATAATGTCACCGAGATCACTCTTATGGTTTGTAAGAGTGGTCCCACATCCTTAGGGTATCAAAACCACTCACCTTCGATTTGCAGTTCTTGTACCCTAAGAATTCAAAGGAGACCATTTTTACAACCATAAGAGTGATCTTGACAGCAGTATTAGCATACAGTAGTAGTCCCATGTAACTATGCTGGGCGACTCCATTTTCAGGTTGTTGAAATCTCGTGTTCCTGAGATGTGCATTAGCAGTGAGGACATGATGTCACAGTACTCATTTACACCATGTATCTCTATGCTGCAAGTACAAATAGCCTGAAAAACTCTCGAGTCACATAAGTTGAAAGCATATAAAAGACCATATGCACTGATATTTTCAGAAATTAAACTAGGAGCACCAGTCATTAAATATCGCCATCAAAATTGTGTCTGACTGGTGTTTTATGTGAAAATTGGCAATTTCATACAATTCTAATGCATTTGTTGGGTGCTCTGCTGCACCCAGATTGCTAGATGCTGAGACTTGCTGATCCCTCTGGTATTCAGTATGTCCTCACCGTGGTGATGCCATTAGTGGTACTAATCTCGTTCATCTGTAAGGAAGTTAGGGAGATTGTCCCATTGGGAAGGTCTGTAAAGATTCTACTTTTTTTCTGGCTATGTACCCATTTCAAGAAACTGAAAGCCAGTTTGCTGATTTGTTTGGGGTTTTATCACGTTTAATGCCAGCAGTGCACACAAATGTTTTAAAAATAATTACTTTAACCTGTGCAGATGTCAGGCAGAGTGGTACATTGCTATAAGGTCTGTCTGTTGTGTTAAAAGACATGACTGTGTCCTATCATCATGTTAAAGACTGGTGTGCTCTTTCACCACTGACACTTAATAGAGGTGATTGCACTGCATGGCACTAAAACAATTGTCCCATTCCCAAGTCTGCATGTGAAAGGGGTGGGAGAGATACTGCTGTTTTGAAAAAAGATTTCTAGATTTAGGCTTAGAGATTCTTTATTTCACATTAAAATGATCACCTTAACAGGGTTGACATACTCATCCCTAGTAGAAATTAACACAGATAAGACCCCTATTAAAACTTATTTTAAAGCAGCCACTGATCACTAACCAACAGCAATGTGGTTACCAACATTACAATATTAACAACAATACAACTTCTTAACAGGCACAGTAAAGTAGCACATAAATAACATCAGCAATATGGAGGCATGCTGACTCAGCATATAGCAACCTTGGAGAAATGGACCATAAAAAAAGGCACAAAAAAGTATAAAATGATTGATTTTTTGTCTAAAACCTGGAACACACATAGTTTTTATAACAATGTTTATTGAGCAGTGCTGCCTGTTTTAGTTTTAAAAACGATTGCACATGATCTTTAAAAGATAAAAAACTCCGCAGTACAACTCTTAAGCAGTTTAAAAGCTAATTGAGGGTAACTTTGGTATTTCACACCTTGCTGTAACTTGCTTTGTTGAGCTCTAAATAAGGAGACAGGCATACTGTAGAGTCTAAAGGGTACCAACACATCATGTTCTTATAGTATGCTAATGCAGCTCTTGGAGACACTAAGATTTCAGCAATAAGAAAATGAAATCTCCCAGGATAGCTAAAGGGAGCTAGCATGAACAATAAAAAAAAAGTGTGTATCCCAAACACCTACAGAAAAGAGTTGCCTGTTGACAAGGAAACAAATAACCTTTACAAGATATGAAGATTTAGCACTCCTTTAAACTCTCTAAAGCATAAACAGGGCCTCCACTAAAAATGAGATGTGCCATCTCAACTTGGCTATCATATGTAAATAAATTGCTTATAATTACCAGTGAGCATTTTTAATGCTCAGATG
This sequence comes from Neoceratodus forsteri, assembly GCA_016271365.2. Taxonomy (NCBI): domain Eukaryota; kingdom Metazoa; phylum Chordata; order Ceratodontiformes; family Ceratodontidae; genus Neoceratodus; species Neoceratodus forsteri. Next base: position 392,425,043 of record CM057452.1, read on the forward strand.
ACCATAACAATTAGTTACAATCACCCAGCTGTAATTATGCATTACAACTGAGTAGTTGTAATCACTCCCTGTCAAGCAGGCTTGCACTGTGACCAATACAAGCACTAGTCACACAACTACCACTGTAATTAAAAATGTTCAGTGGTAATTAAAAAAAAGGCATGGGTGGGTTGTAAACCAAACTTTTACACATCCTTGGTGTGGGATGATTTTATAACCCCCCCCAGCTTCACTGTTAGAGTTTATGTAGCATCCCACACATTGGGTGTGTGTAAAATCTTGGTTATACCCACACACCCATGTATTATTCTTTATGTAAAACACTTTAGAATATAGTACATAAAAACACTACATAAATGAAAAGGCTTTCCTTTCCTCTACTTTAGGGGGTCACAAGGAGTGGCAAGTTTTTTCTGCAATACCCCAGCAAAAAGCCATATAAAGCAAAAAAGCTTGTTTAATCACTGCCAAAGCTCAAAGGACCAAGGCAGTGGTGCATACATAGCACTCACTTCTACAGCAACATGGCAAACTCATTACAGATCAATTATGTGGCACCCTTTATATTAAGAAGTAACATACCCCACCAAAAAAAGCAGAATAGTAGCAGTTTGAAAAAAGAGCAGTATGTAGGATGAATAAACAACACAAGAACACAGATTATTTTCAGTTTGTTTGTTTTTTGTAAATCTCTCCAAACATGCATTCATTCTAAAACCTAAAACTCAGTGCAAAGCATCGTGGGTATGTATATTCTGAGGGGAATAAGGAAATACTGAGATATTACCACTGCTGACTCACACACACTAAACTCAACCTTAATCTTCTTAAAACGCACAAAATAACAGGCAAGACAGCAGTAGGCTTTTCAAACTTCACTTGAACCCTAAAAAGAGCAATCTTTTTTTGGGGGGGCTCCATATAAAACAATTAATATGAACAATACAGTAGGAACAGCTGTGTCAAAATAAATTAGTCTAAAACTTATTTCTGCCCTTTGTTTCCAGCATCAGATTATACAGCATCCATGCTCTCCTGCCCCATACACATAATGCTTAATGAGTATTTGGCCTTATCCAGAGCACTGGGAGGAGGAACACACAAAGTAGTCAATCATTCACTGAATAATTTTCCTACTTCCTTCCTTTCTGCAGACCTACTCTGGAAGCCCACAAGGAGTCTGCTGGGTGCACCAAGCAAGCTTAAAAAAGAAGCCAGAGAGTGATATTCACAAAAGACAGATAGAGAAAGCAATGAGATTAGAACTCACGTTGACATGCTAAAATTAATAGAGTAGGTACCCGGCCTATGAGGGGGTCACCTTTTCATTAGTGCTCAACTTAATCAAAACTAGCTCAATTGATTTTTGAAGCCAAGAACCCCTTTAAAAATTATGAAATGAAGAAAAAACAGGAGTATGAAAACAGGAAAACTTTAAAATTATTTGCAGGGTCTCCAAGCAGCATTTGAGGGTAGATCTGATCCAGTTTGTTTCTGATACTGGCTATACACAGATTCTTCATGACAATGGTGGTAATATGCTGAAGGCAATGAATGGTGGGAATTTCACCCACACACTTAGTTTTGCACATGCCCTAAATCTTGCGGTGAGTCATGTGCTTGACAAACTTGCACAGTTAAAAGAAATACTTGACACTGGAGTGGACATCACTAAATATTTCCATAGCTCCCCAAACATGCCAGGCTCCTCTGCTATTGCCAGCAGAAGCACAGTGCTCCTTGGTATTGTTTAATTAAAGATGTTTCTCCAAGATGGAACTCTGTATTTTATATAGCGGAGAGACTTGTGGAAAAGAAACCTGTATTTAGAGGTATGAAAATTGTTGATGTGACCTGTGGGGGATATCTGTCATAGGTGCAAAGATCTTGTCTGAAACGTTCTGCTTCTGTGACCATGTCAACAGGCCACTGAAGATTTCAGTGCTGAATCAGCAACCCTTAGTAAGGTAATTCACATGGAGAGTCTACTTGAATTAGGCAATAAGACATAACAGGGTGTATGTTATGGTGAGATAATGTCCCACCTCAGGTGGGTTGAAGCATGAGGCAAAGTAGAATGCTTCCACCACCCGAGAAGAGCCATTAGCCCACCATAATGCACTCCCTGGAGTGCCTTATTGTGATTATGAAATGGGTCCTTTTTAGTAAATTGGAAGTATTTTTTAAACATATTTTCATTGATCTACTTTCAGCTGGGCTGTTGTGCTGGGATAACAGCCCAGCTGAAAGTACCTCTTGGCCAATCAGGAGCCAGCATTCTTTCTACCCATTGTATAATGCCACATAATCAATTACTTATGATCATCTGCAGTAACTCAACAAAGCAAGGCTACTGGTGGTGGTAGCCCTGGTGGCACTGGTGGTAGGGACAAGAATGACACTAATCATTGGTGGGGAACTTTGGCGCTGGCACCACTAGTTCATCTAAGTTATCACAGCAGTAACAGTAGTAGTAGGAGGATGCAATACTCATGCATTAAATTGGACCCACAATTTGGCATGACAACCCTCCTGGATCCTAGATATAAAGATGTGTTCATTCCCCCAGGTCGAATAGACTATATCATATAGAAACTGTTGTGCACACCTATGGTGGAGGAGTAAAGACAGCTTGAAACAAAAACAAGAATGTAAAGTACATAAACAGCCTTTTGGTCATACTCCTCCTTTTCTGCTGACTTCATGTGGTGCCAATGCCAGGCATCAGTGTGACATGGAAGACCTAGATTGTGGTAATAATCTGAGAAAACCAAGGACTGGGAGCTTCTTGATACTGAATGCTGGCGCATCTTAGATATTTTGGAGGAATACTCAGACCTGTGAACAGAGTATATCACTGCTCTCATGGAATTCTCTAACTTCCTTCACTCTGCTCTAGACAAGGGCCACCTCGCCGGTGCCATTTTTATTGACCTCTCCAAGGCTTTTGATACGGTCTCACACCCTCTCTTACTGAACACACTCCACCAACTTGACTTCTCTAATGGAACCCTCTCCTGGTTCTCTAGCTACCTTTCCTCAAGGTCCCAATGTGTAAAAATTCACATCACCCTCTCTAGTACCCAGCCTGTATGCTCTGGTGTCCCCCAGGGTGCCATTCTGGGCCCGTTGCTCTTTAGCCTTTATCTAAACGCCCTGCCTAGCTTCTGTTCAGGCAGGGTTCTTCATTATGCAGATGATGCAGTCCTCTTCACTTCCCACTCTGACCCATCTGCAATCCAGTCCTTTCTCCAGCACTCCTTCAGTCAAATTGAGAACTGGTTCATGGACTGCCAACTTATCGAAAATATTAAAAAAAAAAAAAACATGCTTTTTGCCCATCGCCAAAGCAAAGCCAAGGACTCCCCCCTCCAGATCCTCTCCAGCTCACTCCATCCACTAGACCAAGTCCTCACCTACAAATACCTGGGCATCATTTTTGACTCAACCCTTTCATTTTAGTCTCACATCAATATGCTCACCTCAGCCACCAATGCATGCATTGGCCTGTTATACAGATGTGAAGACTGCCTGCCACCCGAAGCCCTCCGCCTGACAGTCACCTCCTCTGTACTGTCCCTAGTGGACTACGAACTCCCAGTATACACAGCAGCCAATGCCACCACTCTAAACAAAATCCAAATTTCCATTAACAAGGCATGCCGGCTCCTGTCCAGAGCCGATAAATGGACACATACCTGCACCTTTTATTCCTTAACCAACTTGCTCACACTCGAGGAGAGACTTCAATATCAGTCCTGCCTTCTTGCCAAAAAAATACAGCTGGGTATACCCCCCCCCTTGGGGTCTCCATGTCACTTCTCCCTGCCACCCCTACTGTTGCCACTTGCAGTGCCTCCAAGATTATACTGCATATCCCTAGGGTCAGGAATGCACTAGTACAAAGAACCTTCCCCTTCAGAGCACCTTCCTGGTACAATACTCCCCCCCCCACCATCACCTCTCTTACCAAAATAAGGCCTTTCAAGGTGGCACTCAAGAATCACATTCTGTACACCCGCAACTGTGAGTGTCCTCTTCCAAAACCACCCTAGGCCTCTAAGTGCCTCTCTTCAGGGGCCAGAGCCTAGCCAGCCTTGACAATGTCTCTCCTGAGACAGCACACTTTGTACCTCATAAGAAGTTACTGTGCTTGTACGTTAGCAACTGCCTAGCTGCTGATTGTATAGGACTACAGCTCATTCTGCTAATGGACATGTTAACAACTGCCTAGCAAGTATTTGTATAGGACTGAAGTTCATTTGCTGGATGACACTATCACCCTGCTAATTGTATTCAATGTTCTCCATCGTATGTATTACCTGTTCCGTCAATTTTCATTACTATCTGTATTTTTCTCTTTGTACCATGTCGTGGAGCCTTTGGAAACGAGTTTATGACACAAAGGTTTGTAATTCCAATATGCTTATAAATAAATAAATATGATGCAGGCTTATCTAGCAGAGCCACTGACAAGCATAAAAAGTGATCCAGTCAAATTCGGGCAAGATAGAGAAGTCATTTGTCCTGCACTGGCCAAAGTGGTTTTCAATCGTCTTGGATGACCTCCACAAAGATGTTTCAGTAAAACTGCAGATAGTACCTCAGCATATTGCACCAGGCAAGATCCTTAGAATCTTGAATTCTTAACCTTTCTCAAACTCAGCTTACCAAATATCAACTTTAACTATTCATTCGATTGTTCACGTGTACAACAGGTTACATCTGCTACTATTCACAGTCCTACAACTCCTCATGGCATGTTTCCCTAGACTCCCAATAACACTGGCACCACAGTCTGATTTTCCACTCCCAGCAGAAGCAATGAAACTCCTCTTTTTCATGACACTTCTACAACTTTCACATTGCCATCACAAAGAAGCTCAGTATGATCAGGTGTGCAATTGAGCGCACTGAGTTGGCATCAGTTAAATAAGATCCAACACCCCACCCACTATGAAAGGGATGTCAACGGAATGAATGCACTTACTGGATGAGAACAGTTCTCCAGTCTAACCTCATATACTTAGTAATTATTAACTACTTAAGCACTGACTGTCAGCGGACAGTGTCTGTGTTCAAACTAAGTTCAACTGATGAAGGAAAAAAAAAGTAAAACAAAAAAAAAAAACTACATGTATACGACAGGTGTGAGTGCATACTGGCCAAGATAGAAAGTCCTGTCTGTAACAGGCAACAGTTTAGACCTACGTTTCAAGATATCATGCTATCATAACTTAGACTCATCACACAGTTGATATCTTGAAACTTAAGATTCATCATAGCCTGCCACCTCATGTGAGTCCCTGCAACTCTGTATTGACAGATGAATCACTAAGATCAGAGTGTGTGTGTGCATGCGTGCTTCATACCATGAACCGTGGCTTTCAAACACCAACCCAGTACTCCCCAACACAAGATGCCAGAGATGGTTATCTTTTCCCAGGGAAGAATATAACCAAGTACCAGTGCCTCGACGAAGTGATTCTGATCCAGCTATCACCTTCCAGGGAGTTCTCTTCTTATCCATGCGCAGCATCCAGTTGTTGTGTCTTACATCAGGAGCACTGAACCCTATATTACTGACACACACTTGACGCTGCAAGGCCTGCTTCACAACAAAGACCTCCTCAATATTTTCTCCTCGAAGACTGAGCAAAGACTGAGCTTGAACCTGTGCAGAAGAGACAGACATGCCCATCATGGAAGCGAACCGATCAGAACTGCTTTCCCATGTTATATGGACAAATCAGAATTGTTATGCTGTCGCTATGATACAGCAACTCCATAACAACACCAATGATCCTCATAAGCGACCAGGCCTGGACTAGCAACTACCCTAGCTATCAATAGTACTATAATCAACATAAAAAAATATCTGAGCAGAATCCCCATTGAAATGAATGGGAAATCATTGAAACAGTGACACACCAGTTGTATACATCAAATATGGTAAAACCTAAGTTAAGATATCAGAAATATCTCCTCTTGTTGACCTTAACCTCTACTGTCCCCACTTGTTGCTTTGCCACTCATAAGGTCAATGGTCAATGTCAACTTGGAAAGATATTTCTGATATCTTAACTTAGGTCATATCCCATACACAGAAACATAGACTTTGTTGGCAGATAAGGATGACTTGGCCCATCTAGTCTGCCCACTTTTCCCTACCTCCAGTATCACCATAGACACTACTTGATCTCTGGTGTTTCTGGCTCCCCCGATTCCTTTCCACTGAGATTCCCTTATGCCTATCCCATGCATTCATAAACCCCACTACTGTTTGCACCACAATCACCTCAGCTGATGGTCTTTTCTAGGAATCCACCACTCTTTCTGTGAAGAAGTACTTCCTCTCATCTCTCCTGAGTCTACCCCATCCGACTTCATAGCATGTCCCCTTGTGGTTCTATGTGATAACAGCAAAAGCCTAAAGGTGATCGCTGTTATTGCGAAGTCAAAGTAGCGACATTTCTTTGACACTCTGACATCCCGCACACAGCAAAACAGCGACGGGACTTAGTTTTTAATGTTTTCTGTGGGGGTTGAGCCCCTACCCCCTACTAAAGTTCTCAACTCAGAAGTTCATGTCGGGGGGTGAAAACATAAAAAGGTTTGGGCTGGGCGCAACAAAAATGCACCAGCACCCAGGCCTGAACCCAGTACCCTGTGGACTGATGCTGGCAACCCACCCACCAGGCCACAGGGTCAGCTCAGCAACCCACCATGGCACCACCCCTCATATCTCCTCCCACCTCTCACTGTATATGCCCACTCCCATCCCCCACGCGCGCATGTACGTATAGCGACATCCTATCGCTATACTTGCCCACCCCCTATCTGGCCACCCTACTTTCCTGTGGCTGTCCCTGTAATGTGCTGGGGAAGGGGTCACCATTACTGTAGGTGCCCTTTCCCCACCGCCAATATCACAGGATACCCCCCCTGGTTCTTGTGCACCTTTTTTTCTGAAAAATACTGTCCTCCTATATCTAATTTACCCCGTGAGGTATTTAAAGGTCTTTAGCATATTGCTTTTGATGCAGACCCCTCACCGTTTTTTTATTTATTTTTTTATTTATTTAGTTTTTTTTGACTGGGTAAGTGCACTAGACAAATCCTGCCTATTTTCAGGCATGACCCGAGGAAGGGGATACAGATGAATGCCAACTGACCTTGAACCAGATTAAGCTATTTGTGGAATTTTTAGTGAATGAGGGAAATTTGACCAGGACACCGGGGAAATTCCCCTACTCTGCTGGGGACAGCAGAGGGCGTTTTGTCATACTGAGATGATGGCAGACAGTGTTTGGAGCGAGAAGGAGCAGGATGTGCAGACTGAAGCTCTGCAGGATGATTTGAATGAGTCTACAAATCGGGCTTTGCCTGATACAACGTTGTCGACATCGGAGAACTCTGGAGATTTGCAGGCGACGGAGCGTGCAGTTGGGAGGAATTCTTTGTATACAGAGCCTATGTATTTAGCATTGGATGTGGAAAAGGTTGGCGTTTTGGAAGTTTCATCAAGTATTATGCCTGAGGCTGCAAGCTGCACAGAAGCAGCCGGGAGGATGAATGACGAGGCAGCTGACGTACATAGCGTCCTCATCACAGCTAACACAGGGAATGCGGAAGTGTCAGCATTATTGGAGGCGGCGAGGAGCTCTAGAGACGGGCGGTCGGCTGCCGAAACGACCACGGAGTGGTCCAAGGAGTCTGCCTTGTCTCAGGCAGGCTGGATTAAGCAGCCAGATGGTCAGTGGGTTCCGGACCCGACTTGGCTTACGTTTTCCCTGGATGGACCAAGGCTGTCACAGACAGTTGCACAGGACCACAGCAAAACCGCCTCTGCAGGTCAGACTTTGTCTTTTATGGCCAGTATCGATACAGTAGAACTGCAGATTGCCTCAGAGACTGCCCCCTCATCTGACGATCAGAGATTGCACTCTCCCTTACAGTCACCCAGGGGTCAGAATTCAAGAAGGGGCCCTCGTTTCTCAGATTTATTTCAAAATAATAAATTGGAACAGGCCCCCGAGAAGAAATGCGGTCCGGCTCAGGTATAGAGGAGGGTTACCTGAACACCCTGACAGGGTGTACGTTGCAAGAAAATTATTGATGGACTCTATGCAATTTTTGCCTTCGGACATTTATGCTTTGATTAATATTCAAGGGGAAGACACGTTCGATGTCAGTTTTAAACATTTTTCAGGATTAGATAAATTTTGGCAGAAATATGAGTGCTGTAAATCCTTGCCCTTATGGTTACCTTTCTGGGCAATACCAATTACTAAACCCTTATTCAAAACTATCAACATCATGTTTAGAAATGAGGGGGTAAACGTAGGGGACATTCAATACTGGTTGGAAAATAAATGTACAGTTTTGGGCCTCCCTGAACCCATACTGGATAAAGAGGGGATCGGGACTGGGGCCTGGCATTTTAAAGTTAAATTACATATTACAAATAATGACGTTATGCATGTCCCAAATAGCTTTTTGGAAAAGGCGGGGGGTTGTTTCTACCCTGGTCAACCTAAGGCCTGCTATCGCTAGGTAGTATCAGTACATTTAAGAAAGTGTGATAAAGTTAAATGCACTTTGTGGGGAATTAGATCATGATAGTGAAGTTTGTCGGAATGTTTTTAAATGTAATTTATGTGATGAAGCAGGTCATGCATATCACCAATGCCCGTGGGCAGGCCAGAATAGGCAGGGAGGCCCAAATAAAGAGGAGTTATTAAACCAGGCCCAAGGCAGATACAAGCCGAGCTCGGACAGTCACTCCCTCACACAGGGACACAGACTTTACAAACCAGCCTGGAAGGGACGTGACTCAGGATCTGTTCCCTGATAAGCAGCAACCTGCAGTTGAAGCAACCGGGCAACCAGAATCCTGTCCTCAAAACCAGGCTGTGGTTTCCTCTGAGGATCCTTCTCTTAGTAGGGGATCCATTCCACCAGTTTTGCAACGCCCCCAAGAGGGCCTATTAGTGGTAGCTTCTCAGGACTCTGACTTTCAAACCCCTAGAAGGGTTACTCGGGCAAGTAGTCGCCATATAGGGGTGGTGGGAGCTTGCCCTACCCAAAATTCCTTTCATATCTTAGCAGAGATGGAGGGGGATTTAGGCCCAGATATATCAAGACCTGATGGCAATTCAGAGATGGAGGTGGACGATGAGGGTGGAAAGGACCTTTTAGACGTCAAAAAAAGAAAGGGAAAAAACGAAAACAAGATAAACCTTGAAGTTCAGCATCTTATTCTTTATGGCCTGCTTAAAGATGATATCTATTAACTGCTGCAGTATAAGAAACTACAAGAGACATTTAATTTGTTTTAAGCAGTGCAGAGATTTACAGGCAGATATCATCTTTGTGCAGGAAACACACTTATCTTCCCTGGCTAAGGTGGCTCAAGTTAAAAAATCCTGGTGGGGGGCCCTCTTTTTGGTCCTTTGGTTCAGATACAGCTGATGGGATTGGAATTCTCTTTTCTCATCCCTCAGTGCAAGTTACGAGGCTGGTGGATATTTTGCCAGGTAGAGCTTTACTTTAGGACTGTTTTTTTCATGGGTTTTGTCTTAGATTAATTAATACCTACGCACCCCAAGTAAAAACTGCGAGGATTGATTTGTTTCAACAGATCAAACCTTATTTATTCACTTCTAAACATGTGGTTTGGGGAGGTGATATGAATTGTAGTCTTGATGTCCGTATAAAGAATAATGTGCAGCAGAAAACATATTGTGACTCACATGCGCTTTCTCAAACAGTGGCTGTGGCTAATATGAGGGATGCCTATAGGGGTTTTCATGCGTCAGATGGATTCACCTATAGAAGGGCTTCCTTTCAAACTAGGATTGATTATCTTTTTCTTTCTCAGTATTTAATAATCCAAGATTATTTTGTACAACATTGTGATTTTTTCAGATCACAATTTTCTATATTGTATTGTTGGACTTCACCAGATTCCTACTGTTTTCCCTGCTATCCATAGACGGTGGAAGTTAAATTCCCGGCTATTGTATGAAGTCATTTTCCTAGACCATAGAAACATAGAAACATAGAATTTGATGGCAGATAAGGACCGCTTGGCCCACCCAGTCTTCCCATTTCCGTACCTAATGGATAAGCTGCAGATCCTAGTTAACCAGCAGCCTACTTCTTCCTACCCCCACCCCCTAGAATTGCCTTATGACTGTTCCATGCATTCTTGAATTCCACCACTGTTTTTGACTCCACAACCTCCTCCGGAAGGCCGTTCCATGCATCCACAACCCTCTCTGTGAAAAAATACTTCATTAAATTACCTCTGAGCCACCCCCATCTTCAAATTGTGCCCCCTTGTTCTTGCACACCTCTTTTTTTGAAAGATGCTACCCTCTTGGACTTTGTTGATTCCCTTGAGGTACTTGAAAGTTTCTATCATGTCCCCCCTCTCCCTCCTTTCCTCGAGGCTATACATATTAAGCTCCTTAAGTCTCTCTTCATATGTCTTCCGGTGCAGACCCTGCACCATTTTAGTTGTCCTCCTCTGACAGCTCCTGTCCTGTCTATGTCTTTATGGAGACTGGGTCTCCAGAACTGCACGCTAGTACTCAGATGGGGTCTCACCAGCTGTCTGTACAGAGGATGAAAACTTCTTGTTTCTACTGGTGATGCCTCTCCTATGCATCCCAGTATCCCCCAGCCCTCCTTGCTGCCCTCTCACATTGCTTGCCCACCTTTAGGTCATCTGATATGACTACCCCCAGGTCCCTTTCCATTTTTGTTGTTGTTGGTATCTCACCCCCCCATTGTGTACTCTTCCCTGGTTTTTTTCCCAGGTGCATTACCTTGCACTTCTTAGCATTGAATCTAAGCTGCCATACATTTGACCATTCCTCTAACCTTGCCAAGTCCCTTCTCATCCTTTCCACCCCTCCTTGTGCATCAACTCTGTTGCAGATCTTTGTGTCATCTGCAAAGAGACATACTTTTCCTTCCAGTCCCTCTGCAATGTCACTTATAAAAACATTGAAGAGGACCGGTCCTAATACTGAACCCTGCGGTACCTCACTAGTAACCCCCCTCTCTTCAGAGTGGACTCCATTTACTATTACTCTCTGTGTCCTATTCTCCAGCCAATTCTTTACCCAGGCTGTCATCTTGGGACCCACTCCCAGGCTGGCTAACTTGTACATTAATCCTTTGTGTGGGACTGTGTCAAATGCCTTGCTAAAGTCTAGGTAGGCCATGTCCACAGCCCCTCCCTGATCTACTACTTTGGTCACCCAGTCAAAGAAATCTATCAGATTTGTCTGGCATGACCTTCCGCTGTATGAATCCATGCTGCCTTGGGTCCTGTACCCTTTGGCCTCTAGATACTGACAGTTCTTTCCTTCAGAAGTGATTCCATCATTTCCCTACCACTGAGGTTAAAACTAACAGGTCTGTAGTTTCCTGCTTCTGCCTTGCTCCCACTTTTGTGAAGGGAATCATATCTGCCTCCTCCAGTCCTCGGGTACCACCCCATCCTCCATGATTTGTTAAAGAGGTAGTCAGTGGTGTCACTAGTTCTACCCTTAGTTCTTTTAGAATTCTGGGATGAATCCCATCAGGCCCCATTGCTTTGTCCACCTTTCAGTTTTAAGAGTTCTTTCAGAACCCTTTCTTCTGTAAATGGGCTGGTATCAACTTCTGTATCCAGAGTGTTTCTACTGTTTGTTTTAGGTACCTCCTCTTCCTTTGTAAATACTGAGCAAAAATATTTGTTTAGTATCTCTGCCTTTCACAGTCACCCTCTGCCCACCCTCCTCCCCTTTATTAAGCCTCATTATCCCTCCTTGGTCTTCCTTCGCTCCCTGACGTATCTATAAAAGGTTTTATCCCCTTCTAACTGAGTTGGCTATCTTTCCTCAGTTTGGGCCTTTGCTGTTCTGACTGCCTTCCCAGCTTCCTTTTGCTTTTAACTGATACAGTTCTCGTCCTGCTCCTTCTGTGATTCCTTGTACTTCCTGAATGCTTTCTTTCTCTTGAACCTTCACTGCCACTTCCTTTGAGAACCATAGTGGTTTCTTACATCGCTTCATTTGTTTATTTGCTTCACACAAAGGCTTGTTGCTTCTGTGATGGCAGTTTTATTATTCCCATTGTTCTTCCACCTCCTTCCTGCCTCATTTGCTAGTGCATTCCTTAGGCACTCACCCATTTTAGCAAAGTCAGCCCTCCTAAAGTCCAGTACTTTTGTCTTTGTATGGCTTGACTCTATTGCTGTGTTTATTGTGAACCATACTGTTCGATGGTCGCTAGTTCCCAGATGGCTACCCACTTCACATCTGTGATCCTCTCTTCATCTCCATTTGAGAGAACCAGGTCTAAGATTGCTCCCTCTCAGTGGGCTCCAATACTAGTTGTCTAAGGCATGCCTCCTGTAGGGCATCTAGAATAACCTCACTTTTCGAAGTGGCTGCTGCAACTGCACTCCAGTTAACATCTGGCATATTCAGATCACCCATCAGCTATATCTCCCCTTTTTCTGCCATTCTAAGTATACTTTCTAACATTTCCTTGTCCATTTCCTCCCCTGAGAGAGGTCTGTATACAACCATATGCGGATTGTGGTGCCATTGCGGTCTCAAATTTACCTACAGTGCTTCTTCTCCTCCCTGTTTACCCTTTTGTTCTGTTGCTTTGATTCCTTCCTTATGTAAGAGCTTCTCCTCCTCCTCTTTACCCTCCCTGTCTCTCTCCTGTAGATAGTGTATCCTAGTATGTTTACGTCCCAGTCATGGTTTTGTGTGTACCATGTTTCTGTGACTGCCACGATATCCAGATGTTCCTCCTCCATCAAGGCCACTAATTCAGGAAGCTTGTTACTCAGACTATGGACATTGGTACTCATTGCTCTCCATTTTTTGATGGCTTTACCTTCTGTTGCAGCATCCCCCACTGACCTTTCTACCTCATTCTTTTTCTCATTTAGTACCCTGTTTTGTAGGTAGAGGCTGGGATTTTCCTGCTGCTCATCAGTGCCTCCCCCTTGACTAGTTTAAAAGCTTGCCAATGAAGCATTTAAACCGATTGCTCAAAAGACTTGTTCCCTTCCTGGACAGATGCAGACCATCCTGCCAGTATAGGCTGGTGTCCCTCCAGGTGGAACCCCAGTCCCCAATGAAGCCAAACCCCTGTGCTCCACACCATTTTTTCAACCATTCATTAAACTGCATGGTGCAAAGTACCCTCGCCTCACTCATGCCATTGACAGGCAGCACCTCTGAGAAGGATACTGTGTGTGCTACTTGTCTTAGGGCCCTCCCCAATCCTACAAAGTCCTTCTGCACTGCTCTAATCTCATGATGAGCCAAGTCATTTGTCCCTAGGTGGACAATGACATCCAGCTCAGACTCCCGTGCAGCTGTTCTCATGATCCTGAGGATGTGCTTCATGTCCCTCCAAGCCATGGCACCAGGCAGGCACTTTACTTCAGTTTTCCCTGCTCCCCCAGTTCTATCCCCCTAATAATTGAGTCCCCCACCAGGAGCTGCTTCCTTTCCTTGTGGTGTCCTCTGCCTCCTTCCTGTGGGCCTCCATTGTGACAGTTATCTTCAGCCTCCTTAGTCTCCTCTGTGGGTGCATCCATAGGGGAGCTATGCTCCCCCAGAATGGTGTATGGATTGTGGAGTGGAACAACTGACTGGGTGTGCCTCGGTTCCACCATCCTCACACTCCCTGAGTCCACTGTGGTCCAACTGCTGTGTTTTCTTCGCAACCTCTGAGGTAGTGGTGGTGGCTCTGGTGCTCCGTGGATGGGGGAGGTTCCCTTCCTATGATCCAGTGTGGTCTGGAGAAGGTTCTCTTACTCCTGTCCAGTGTGGCCTGAAGATGGGTAACTTCCTCCCTCAGGGCAGAGAGTTGTCTGCAAATAGGGCAGCATCTCAGCCTCCAGAAAGACTCCTGGAAGACTGCTGCCCCACAGCCATTACATTGCACTACTTCCCACATGTTTATCTACTTTTTTTTTGTGTGTGATTGGTTTGTTATATAGAAATATATATATTATACAATGTGTATGCTTATATTGTCAGTACAGTGAGCTAGAGAGGATATGACAGTGATATGCACCTTGCACTCTTGAGGAAATGATGTCAGAACCCCAGATATAAAGGAACTATTTCCAGGAGTGGGTGGGGTGAGGGGTGGGAAGGGTTGGCCCTAAACTGTGCCCTCACAAAACAATCAGCTAAAAGCTCTGACCCACCACTGCAATGAGTGCCTTCCTGTCAGCAAGATGCCCTACACAACAATTTGACCAACTTCGTTTTTTTCTAAATCTTAGAAAATCTGTTGCTGAATTTTATGATGATTGGATATCCAAGTGGGCAGATACCAAACTAGCTATTAAGGATTTTTTTATCTCTTATGGTAGAAAAAAAGGTTCATCTGATTATTTACAATATTTAGATTATAGGAATCAATATTATAAATTACTGTCTAATCCTCGGTTGGCGGACTTAGAAGTACAAATCCAATTAGGGATTATACAGAAAAAGATGAAACAATATCAATATGAGAGGGCAGTATCTATACATCGGAATTAAAATTTGGTACTCAGCAACAACCTTTTAAGGATCCATATATCGCATGTAAACAAAAACTGGATAAAAAACTTATGACTGGTCTCCGTAATTCTACAGGCCAGATGAAGACGTCAACGGCAGAAATGTTAGACATTGTGGAACAACATGTATCTTCAGTTTTTAGTACTAGGTTTACTCCAACGGCCTTATGGGAAGATGTTCTTCATTTCCCAGTTCCCCAAATCTCCCAGTTGGAAGCAGATACATTGCAAGAATCTAGTTCCCCTTCAGAAGTTCTAGCAGTTATTAACACTCTTCGAACAGGGGTTTCACCAGGGTCAGGTGGGCTTACAAACAAATTTTATAAAACTTTTAAAGATGACATGAGTGTAATTTTAGCTGAAGTTTATAATGATATTTTACAATTTGGCTTCATGAATTCGAAGTTTAATCTCGCACTTCTAACTTTTATACATAAAAAAGGGGATATTACAGATTTGGGAAATTGGAGACCGATCAGTCTACTGAACACAGACTACAAGATTCTTTCTACTTTACTGTGTAAGAGGCTTCAAATCGTTGCACAAGGGGTGCTCCACCTGGCACAGACTTGCTCTATTCCCCATAATTCTATTCAGCAAAATTTAAAATTTCTTAGAGATATTTGTGAATTTGGGGCTCAAAAATTAAATTAACGGGTTTTATTTTAGCTCTTGATCAGTCAAAAGCATTTGATAAAGTTTCTCATTCTTTTCTATTTCAAGTTTTAGAAAGGTATGGGATTCCTCGACCCTTTCTTAATTATATCAACATATTATATTCTCAAGTGCATTCTTGCCCTTTAATTAATAATCTGTTAGGAAATGAAATTGAGTTAACACAGGGTGTTAGACAGGGATGTCCTATTAGTCCACTGTTATACTCTTTTGTGTTAGATCCCCTTTTATGAGAAATTGAAAATAATAGAACCATTCAGGGTTTGACTCCATCTTATACCATACCGGACCAAAAACTCTCGGCATATGCAGATGATTTATGTTTATTGGTAGCAGATGTCCAATCAGGGGTTGAGGCGATAAGGGTCATTGAACATTTCTCAGAGTTAAATGGAACTATGCTGAATTATGATAAACGTGGGTGCATGGCTGTAGGCAGGATCTCAACAGTTAGTGATATTGGAGGCATCCTAGTTACTGATTCCCTTAAAATTTTAGGACTCCATTTTGGGGGTGGGGACCTGGCTCATTTGAATTGGGAAAAGTACTTAGCTGTTGGAGAAAATAAGGTGCAGCAATGGAAAACCTGAGGTTTTTCAAAGAAAAAAAGGGTGTTGTCGATAAAGAAATTTCTATTACCAGTCTTTTTACATGTTTGCTCAGTTTTTATGGTCCCAATTTCTTTTGAAACAAGACTGTGTAGTTGTTTTTTTCAAATGATATGGGGCAGCCGGTTAAATCACATCAAACGGGCTTTCACATATTTAAAAATCTGTCAAGGAGGTTTGGGGATGATAAATCCCTTAGCTTTTTTTAACTCCTTCTTCATGATAGCCTCATTTCAAGATAAAATCCTGCCTCTGGACCACCCATGGTCTGCATGGACCCAGCTTTTATTTCACCCATTGTTGACCCAATGGGAGGGTGGAGGTATTCCAAAACAAAACACAAAATGTGCTGCACCTTCATATGCAGATTCAGCAGTACGGAAACTCAGGGAATGGAAATTGGGTAAAGCTCAATTACATGAGGTTTCCAAGAAAGAATTTTATGCTGAACTTATGGGTAATGTTTTCTATGTTCAAATAGATTTTCCTTTTTGTGTTCCTACTAAGCTCTCTCGGGTTTTACGCCTTTTAATGGATCATAGGGTGCCGCCTCAAATGTGGGATATCCAATGGCTCAGCTGCCATGGTAAATTGAGTGTCTGGGGAAATTTGAAGCAAAAACCCATTACTGATAGACTTTGCATTCGACCTGAATGTATTGATCAAGTTGGAACTCAGGAACATTTTTTTCTGGTATGTCCTCATACGGTCACATTTTGGTCAGATCTGGCTTCGCGTTGGCAATGGGGTATTGTACACCACATTTCATACCAGAGTCTTATTTTAGGGGATTATTCTGGTTATTTAGGGAGGTACCATTCAAGTACACTTACTTTGATTTTTGCCTGTATTAAATATTACTTATGGCAAGCAAGATGTCAGTTTTCTTTGCAACATACTATTCTTCCTAATATTGTTGTGCTAAGACGTATTGAACAAGCTTTAGTTAAACAAAAGATTTTGGAGCAAAAACCATTAGATAGCCACGTATTTCTCAGTTTTTGGAAACATATTAACTGGCTAACTTGAATTTCTTTGATATGATATTTTTCGTTTATTAACTACAAATTATGATAGAGTTTTGGTTTTTTGTTTTCTTTTTCAACAAAACAAAATTTGAAGCTGTTTATCTACCTGAATTAACTGTGTTTTCCATATCTTTTTTCTCGATGGTTATATGTATTTTTTTCTGATGTATGGTCTGTCTTCTAATAAAAAATTCTCCTACTCTTTTCGATAAGTGCCATGGGATGTTTAACATCCACTTGAACTACCACCAATCGAGGCAGATGGGACCTCGGTTTAACATCTCATCCGAAAGACGGCACCTCACAAGTGCAGCACCCCTCTCATGCTGCACTACAGTTGCAGTATTGGGATATTAATCCAAGTGCCAGATGTCAGAACTGAACCCACAGCCCTCTGATCTCCCGGCCTCAGGGGCGAGTGTGCTACCTACTACTGAGCCACTGACACTTTCTTTTAGTTGTCCTCCTCTGGTCTGCCTCCACTATATGCATATATCCAGAAATTTGGCAAGCATATTTTGGTACCCAGGATCTTTGGATCCAGAAATTTTGGGACCCAGGATCTTTGGATCCAGAAATTTTGTTAATAATCAGTTCAGAACTGTAAAATTTCTAAAAGTTTGAAAATACATTCAAATTGCCAAACTAAGACTTGTTTTTGTTAATCTATAGCTCACAAATGACTGATAGTTCAGATAATTGAAACATGAAACTTTCAAGTTTGTTAGAGTTTGACCCATGAAGAGGTCTTAGATAAGTGAATTTACTGGAAAATGTTTAGATTTTAAAAGATTAACATAGAGGATAATAGATGGGCAACAGTTAACAACAACGCAGTGTTCATTTCGAGGGTTGTCTTGACAACCATGTAAACCTCAAGAGTGAAGCTCGAGAGATTTTTGGTTGTCAGACAACCTTGAGAAGTGCACTTAGTGCTGTTGTTTACTGTTGCCAACCCATTGTCTTTTATAGTGTATGGGCAATAGCAAATTAAAAGATGACCACTTCATCGTGGTTTCGAACTCCCCCCCACATCAGTTTTGTTTTTGAAAACTACAACCACCTGCTGTGTCAAGGCATCAGTAGAAAAGAAATATGCCCTTCCTTTTTGTACACTGCTTAATGATGTTTACTTCTGGGCCAGCACTCACCACCGCAGCTAGTTCCCAATGTCCTGGCCATTGCGAACCGAGCATGCACAATGGCATTTATGTTGTTGTAACATTGATGTGACATGATCACGATGGTATAACAACATCGTGACATCACATTGATAGTACATCAACACTGTAAATGAATCGATTTCAGTTAATAATCAGGCTCAACAAGACATTATGTTAGAAAATGCCATTGGCAGGCATGGGCAGAATGTTTTCTGAACTTTTTTTCCATAAGGCTTTTTTTTGTGATAAATAGGAATTACGAGTCATAGAAACTAAAAAAAAAAACTGTTTTGTGCTGATGGGAATTATGAGTCATGGAAACAAACAAAAAAAATGTTTGACCATAACTTAGCCACATGTGGTCCGATTCACCCCAAATTTTCAAGATGGGCACATTGCCACCTACCTCATGGACATGTAAATGACATTTTGTTAATGTGCTCCCAAATGTGTTTTTGATGGGAACCCCAAAAACATAAATTGGGGTTTATTAACATAATTACACTTATCTGCCCACAATTTATATTATTTATTTATTTAAAAGTTCAAAAGTACAGGATGAGTTCCATGAAAAGCAAGTCTCATTTCCTCTTGTGTCTAACTCTGCATCCCATCCTACCTTCAACTTGGGGTGCAACCCCCCTTCATCTATCTGGGCTGCCTGGTCTGAGACTCTGATCCACTCAGCTGCCATTGCTGTCCTTCTCTGGTCTGACTAAAGTTCTCAATTAGAGTGCAGGTGGCAGCCAGTCAGTTGACCAGTCTTGGGTTGCCCCTCATTGTGGTGTACTGGCCAGTCTTTCCTCATCTTGTGTTGCAAAGTGGCAGCTACTATTACTGGGCTACACTAACCCATGCCCCAGTGTCCATTTCATATGCTTCATACAGACAGTACATCCTTTCGCATTCATTTGCCTGCCCAGCTCCAGCCCCAGTCCAGCCATCACTATTACACAGTCCTCTGGTCTGGCTCAGGTGTCTGCAGGGAAGATGGGTGTCCACCAAGCCTACCTGCACTAAACCCAAAGTAGCCTAACAGACACCACTCCCTGTTCAGTACTGCTGCAGCAGGAAAAACACAGGGTTTAATGCTGGTAATCTGGCTATGTCCATTCATATGAACAAATGAAATGCCAGCAGAAACAGGCCTCATGGTCTGTCGAGTCTGCTCGATTGTGCAGCTAGCCCCTCAACTTGCAGCTGCCCCACCCTCCATTTTCCTCCTCATAACCACCCCCTTCTCACTCTGTCCCACCCTCTCTTAAATGTTCCTACTGTTCTACGTGATACCACCTCCTCGGGCAGAGTGTTCCACTTATGGAATGTCTAATGCCCTTGTATAGGACATATGTTAAACCCTATTCCGACTATGGTTCTCCCTTTTGGAGTCCCTACCTTACCATGGACATTGAAAGAATCGAGCATATACAGAGACGGGCAGCCAGGATGGTCCCGCATTTAGCAACAAAAAATTACACTGAGAGACTCTATGCTACTGGCCTCCATTCCCTGCAACAAAGGAGATACAGAGGTGATCTCCTGTTTCTTTTTAAACTACAAGGTTCTCCCATGCTACTGTAGCAGTGTGGACTAACCTTTTTAAAGAGAAAAATAGTGTCCAGACTACACAACAAACAACTTAAAGTTGGTAAGGCAAAAACTAATAAAAGACTGAACTTCTTCACAGTTAGAGCACCTAGAGTTTGGAATAAGCTTCCACAAGAACTGACAGACCTAAATACCTCCAAAGCCTTTAAAAACGGCTTGGATAACTGGCTAGCTGTTAACCATATTTGGGAATAACGATCCACGTTGTAGTGAGGGACAATCTCGATGGGCTTTGGCCTTCTTTTGTCCTATCCTACCAAGTAACCAAGTAATTATCTAGTGTACCACCCTGATTTCCCTCCTGAATCCCCCCTCCAATCTCACCCAATGCCCTCTCGTGTCCCTCCCCCTACTGATCTGAAGAATCTCTTCTGTATTAATCCTGTTAATATCCTTTAGGTACTTAAAGGTTTTGATCATATCCCCCCATCCCTCCTCTCTTCCAGGGAATACATTTGCAGCTCTCCCAGCCTCGCCTTGTAGGATTTTCCCTCAAGTCCCTGTATCATCTTCGTTGCCCTACGCTGCACCCCCACCAGCAATCTGATGTCCCTCTTCAGGAATGGACACCAGTACTGCATGCAGTATTCCAGGTGCCACCTGACCAGTGACCTGTACTGGGGTAGGATCCCTTCTCTGTGACTGGAGGAGATTCCCCTCGCTATGCACCCTAGCATCTTGTTTGCCTTTGCAACTGCCTTTCTTCTCTGAGCTGAGTGGTTCATACTCCCCATTATTAGTACCCCTAGATACTTTTCCTCCTCTGTGCTTTCCAGTTGTACCCCTCCCAACTGATATTTTCTCCCCTGGTTCCTTGCTCCAAAGTGCAGTACCTTGCACTTCTTGATGTTGAATCCCAACTGCCATGTCTCCACCTTTCCTGTAGCTTGGTCAGGTCTTCCTGCAACCCCCTCCATCCCTCTATGTCATCTACCATTGCACCAATCTTAGTATCATCTGCAAACAGACTGATCCTACTCCGGATCCCATTTGAGATATCGGCTATGAATATCCAGAACAGCACCGGTCCCAGTACTGAACCCTGGGGCACCCCACTCATAACGTCCCTTGGTGATGAGAGTTCCCCCAACACCACCACCCTTTGCTGCCTACCCCTCAGCCAGTTGGTGATCCAGTTGATAATTTTTGTCCCCACCCCAATGTATTCCAGTTTTCCCCCCAGCCTCCTATGTGGTACCGAGTCAAAGGCCTTGCTGAAGTCCAAATATAGGATGCCCACTGCATGGCCCCTGTTCAGTTCCCTGGTAACCCAGTCATAGTACTTGACTAGGTTCATCTGGCAGGATCTGCCCGATACAAAACTGTGCTGATGGCTGTCTTGGATCCCATTGTCTCCCAGAAAATTCACCAGTCTCTCTTTTAGGATTGACTCCATCATTTTCCCCACAATTGAAGTGAGATTCACCAGTCTGTAGTTGCCTGGATCATCCTTTGGGCCACTTTTATGAATATGCACCATATGAGCCATCCTCCAGTACTGTGGCATGCATCCTGTGTCCAATGATGTACTGAACAGGTCTGTCAGTGGTCCTACCAGGATATCTGCTAGCTTCTTAAGTACCCTAGAGTGAATGCCATCTGGCCCTGGTGCCATGTCTACCCTCCAAGCCCCAGTATCCCAGCAGACATAGAGGAGGGCTGTGTCTGTCCAGTCTGCAGCATCTGCCTGCTGAGCTTGGTGGTATCAGTATCAGTCAGGCTTGGAGAGGCAAGATTACTGACGGACAGTCGGAAACTCAAAGTGGTTGGACTGGATTTTTTTGGCTGCAACATGGGGGGTGGTGAACAGATCAGGAGTCAGGCCAATCTTTCTGACAGTCAGTGGTGCCGGAGATCTCCTTGGGGGCTACACTGTCTGAACACTGTAGGCCCCCCTAGGTTATGCCATGCAGCCAACTGCCAAGTCTGAGGGGCAGCCACAGGAGCTAGGACCACACAGGACTGCAATGTGACAGGCTGAAGGAGGGGAGGCAGTGTGGCTGGTGGCACACTGTCAGTGTCAAGTTGGCTGGCATGTCTGGCTGGCAACCAGAATGTACCCAGGAGAATATTCCCTGATGGTTGTCATTAGTGGTGGTGGCAGAGCTGGACCTAGACCAAGCCCCGAAAGCTACAGCAAATAAGGTAAGGACTGAAGAAAAGAGAAACAAGGGTGATGAAAGTTGGGAACTAAAGGAGGGAAGACTTATTTCTGTACTTAGTATAGTCAGATGTGGAACTGGATTTCTAGTCCGGTATCCTTTTTTTCAGAGTTTGGATTTTTGGCCTTAAATACCGAACTTCCAAATTCTAAAAAAACTGCTCAGAATCCAGGGATTCCAATTCTGTCAGATGGATTCCAAGCAATCCTACCACAAACAGTAACCCACAGCCAATGAATATCAAATGAATGCCACAAGTACTGTAAGTTAAAGTGATTCAATTGCTGACCTCAAGACTTTTTTAACCTGTCCCCCATTTGTATTCTGCTTTACCCCATGCAAATTAAAGATGAACACATGTGAAACTTGGTAACTTTGGTTCAGCTTCAATGTGGAACCCTGTCTTTGGTTCAGCTTTGACACTTCGGCCAAAGATGCTTTGGGTCTTTGGTATGGGGATTTAGCTGGCTAAAAATAGGGTCAAGAGGCATCTCTCCCACCCATCACTTACTCCAGTTAATCCCAACTTCTTCCACTCTCCCTCATTCTGTCTATTAGTTTGTTTTTAAGACACTCATTCAGCACCTGGCACAGCACCAAGAGCCTGAATATTTTTTTTTATAATAGTATTAACCTCAGCTACCTGGGAAGGGCTAGAGTGTTATTTTTTTAATTATTTGGCTGCAGGTCAAAGTGGTCCAAAAGTTCCTTTGGGTCAAACCAAAGGTAAAATTGCCAAATTTCAACACATTCACCAAATATAAATTTGGTGTTTGCACCTTAATGCTCATTACTGCCTTGGAAGCTAAAGTTGCTTGGTCAAAACCAATGTGTGAGGTGCAATTTAAAGTGGAACTGAAGTAGTCTTTTGGCCCACTTCTCTCACCCTTAGAATGTAGTTACTCGGCCATATGCACATCAACGGGCAATGCGCCCTACTAAGCTCTGCCAGTAATCCCAGGAGGTTCTGGAGAGATATTAAATCCCTTATCAGCAGATCCTCCCATCCGGGGGTTATGGACATGGTCATAAATGGAGTCTTCTGCAATAATCCCCATACTATTGCTAACTCCCTAAATAATCACTTCTCTGACCTCTCTGCCTTCACAACCCTCTTCTCACCTGATGAGTCTCTGTCCCACCCCCTTCCCTCCACTCTGCTGGAGGGTCACCCTCCTCATCAAATGTTCCACCTCAAGGCTGTATCAGTTCAGGACTTGCAGAAACGCCTAGCTGGCCTCTCCCAGTACTCCAGTCCTGGCCTAGATAACCTGGAGCCTAAACTCCTTAAGCTTGGTGCTGCACACATTGCCTCACCAGTAGCCTTTATCTTCAACCTATCTCTTGGTCTGGGGACCATCCCAGATATCTGGAAAGAGGCGAGGATTGTCCCTGTACTGAAGCAAGGAAATCCCAAACTACCTGACAATTATCGACCGATTGCCATTCTCCCAACCCTTTGCAAGCTCCTTAAAAAGGTAGTGGCTGAGCAGCTTCCGGAATATATCCACTCTCTTGAACTTCTGTCCCCAGCCCAGCACGGCTTTCGTAAGGGACACAGCACCACCAGCACTTAATCTCGGTTACATCAAGTATCCGGACAGCCATGGACCAGGGCAAACTCTCTGGTGCAATATTTATCGACCTGTCCAAAGCCTTTGACCTTGTTGACCACATACTGCTTGGTGCACAGTTGTAGTCACTTGGCCTCTCCCCCCATGCCATGAAATGGCTAATGGGTTATCTACATGGCAGAAAGCAGCATACCTGCTTCAATAAAGTCCTTTCCGAGCCCCTACCGGTGACCTCCGGAGTGCCTCAAGGCTCGGTACTGGGTCCCCTCCTCTTCTCCCTCTTCATCAACCAACTACCCATGGTTACTACCAGCTGTAGCACCACCATGTATGCAGATGATCTGGTAATCCTGGCTCACTCCAAGAATGCCACTACCCTAAACCAGAACCTGACCGATGACTTTAACAGGGTATTGTCATGGGTTACTAGTCACAAACTGGTCCTGAACCTGAAAAAGACACAGGCTATGCTCTTTGGCTCAATGGCTAAAATCAAAGCCTCATTGGCCTGCTTACACATCACCAGTGCAGATGGATCCTCACTACCCATAGTGAGCTCCATCAAATATCTGGGGGGTAACACTTGACCCCCAACTTGACATGGGTAATCATATCCTTAACATCTGCAGGGCGGCAAACTGCAAACTGGGTCTGGCCTATAGGGCCAAGTATAACCTTACACCAGCAGCCAGGCTTGCCCTAGCGAAGGGTGTGCTCCTTCCCTCACTCAGCTATGGGCTGTACCTATTTGCTCGCTCTCCAAAAACACCCGGTGGTACACTGCTTACAATAACATTTGTCGTTTTGTCTTGGCTGCCCCCTGACTTACCCACCGTTGTGAGCTATATGAGAAACTTTGCTGGCTCTCACCAGCTAGATACCTTGATTTTGGTTTGGGATGCCTCTCTGGGAAAGTGATCAGAACTAGCACCCCCCAGGGGCTGGTCTGGCTTCTGCCTAAGCTGAATCCCACCCCCCTACCAACTTAGGTCTCTCACATCAGGGATGCTCAAAATCCCTCCTACCCGGACCCTCATGGGAGATCGGGACTTTGCCATAAGTGCGCCCAGACTCTGGAATTCACTGCCTGTGGATATCCGAGCTGCCCCCTCCTATCTGAGTTTTCAAAATTCCCTGTGGGGTTTCCTAAAACTAGCATCAGAGTGTGACTGCCCCAAACCTCCCTAGAGTAAAGTGTCAAATTGTTTTGTCTGAACCTCCCCAGGGTGTCTTCATTGAATTCCTGGAGGTATTTTCCCCACTGTATCAATGTCTTCTGACTACTACTGCCTAAAAAGCCTTGGGCATTTTTACACCCATTATTGTTCCACAGTCATAGGCTAACCATGACATATTGCACCTTGGTCACTTGGCAGAAACTTGTACTACCAAGTGTTTCTGTTTCTGTCTAATGTGCATATTTAGAAAAATGTGATGAGCTGTATATACCTGTCCGCACTCCAACTAGCATAGGGGGTGTATACGACAATGTTATAAGTTATATTATGACCAATCCAGTCCTTGAGCTATGCTCCACTCCTATGTATGATGACCTGTATATATCTGTCAGTTGAACTAGCTAGTCTAGAGTGTATAATCTGAAATGTGCTTACTACTGTATGTTTCCACTAGCGTCAAATGATGTATTTCCCACATGTTTGTTTACTGTGACAAAAAACTGTACTCTCTTTGCCATGTCTCCTTGACTGTTGTTCTTCATGTTGTACTCTCCTGGGTCGTTCCTGAAAATAGGCATAATACTTGTCTAGTGTACTTACCCGGTAAACAAAAGCTAAATAATAATACAGCAATGGAAATCATACTTTGATTGGAAAGCACCTCATTTGCCCAGTTTACACCCCTATAACATGGAGCTGAGGTTGCACCATCCCCATTTTGCCATAGTACTGGGCTCTCTGGGAGACAGCAGTAAAATAGTTCCTGTAACTTTTATTGAAATCTAAAGGATACATAAAACTCCTCATTTGACACATCAAGTTTTTTTTTAAAATATGGCTTCATAGCCTTGTAAAGCAAAAGCTGTTTACAGCAAGGCTAAAACTGTATTTAATAAGCATAAATACAGTTTTGCGGTATTTGAAAAATGTAAACAAAAATTCTTCTGCTTTAGAAAGCCCGCTATGACTCATCCCAAAAATGACTGCCAGTGTGCAGTATGATGAAGTCAATGAAGGGAGAGCTCTAGCAGTTCTACAACAGGGCAGGCAGTATAGCCTAGAGGTTGGAGTGATGAGCTGTGAATGAGCTTGATACATTCAGCAGACCTGGGTTTGATTCCCACAACCTCCTTTTGCATACTGTGTGACTCTGAGCAAGTCACTTAACCTCCCCCAGTGCTCCCAGGCTGCCCTTGGAAACAGGAACTTGTGCCTAGTGGGCCTTATTTGGTTACTGAAGACTAAAAACAACAATACTGTACATAGTTTTACTATCGTGCAATAAACTATACTTAATTTCATGCAGATTTTGATAAAAATGATCAGAAACATAACCTGTAGGTGTTTTATTAAAAACCACGTGAAATTAGTGCAGTTACATACTGAACATTACCATGGATGTGCTGAGCTAATGGCTGTATGGGAAGAACCGCTGTCCACTATGCAGGCAGATCAAGCTCACACCAGAAATTACCTTTAGCCCCTCACCCCCCAAAACAAGCCCTTCCTTTTGAAGTATAATGTGGACCCATCCATCTGCCGCCGACTCCTAGATATCCCCCCTGGAACCCCTATCCTCCTTCATATTGGGCTCCTTGAAACAAGGCAGCACAACCCTAAGATGTGTACAGAAAAATCCTCTCTTACTCACAAGTCCTTCCCATGCAGCAGAAATTATACTGGTCCAATCACTGTGGCACAGACTGACTCACTTTAGATCTACTCGGAGGTCAGTTGTAGAGAAACAAAACAAAGATAATGTCAGTCCAAGCATAATTCAAGTGCTCAAGTTCACCGATTCTGTCTTCATGCTGCTCCCGCTGTTCTGGTTGACTTCTGACTGGTACCTGCTTTCTCTCTCACCTCTTTGGCTGGCCTACATACCCCTGCTCTTGGGGGGGGGGGGATCTTGATCTTTTTGCAGGAGCAAGGCATCAGATTTTCAACTTGTAGTTTGTACATATGTGAAAAGGGATTCTGGAGTCAACCAGACCAGAGGGAGAAGACTGAAAACAGTGAGAATCGGCGAACTTGAGCACCTCCTGGATTCTGACCGCACTGGCAATGGTTGAGGTCTCCCCTCCTTATATCTGAGTCACCACTTGACTCCTCCACTCAA
Source organism: Neoceratodus forsteri (assembly GCA_016271365.2). Lineage (NCBI taxonomy): Eukaryota > Metazoa > Chordata > Ceratodontiformes > Ceratodontidae > Neoceratodus > Neoceratodus forsteri. Next base: position 392,451,757 of record CM057452.1, read on the forward strand.
GCGACGCTGAGCAGACTGACAGCAAAACTGATTGAGATGTTGATCACCACCAAGGCCACAATAAGGAGAACAGTATCAAGATCTGCATTGCACTCTTAGGCATTGGAGCAGCTCAAACAGCCTGGCAGGGACTGGAAGTGGAGAGGGAGGGGTGGGGGTTGGGTTGTCAAATCTGTCTTGGGGCTAAGAGGGAGACATGCTGGAAGAAAAATGACTGGGATGGTGAGTGAACTTATTTGGGGACTAAAGAGGGAACCATGACCTGTCTGGAGTCCAGAGGGGGAGGTTCTGGAAGAACTCTGAGTGACCACTGCAGCTGCTGCAGCTACACTAGCTCCACACCTCTGCAGTGGTTCTCGACCAGTCAATTTCAGTGCCCATGTGCAAGAGGATGAGGAATTCATTGGCTGAAATCGACATACTGAATCTTTGCTTGGCAGGAATCCAATGGAGTGGTTTTTGGGAATGCAACAAGGATTTAAAAACTGAGCTACTGCATTACCAGTGCTGAAAGACACAGATGTTTTTCTCTCTCTGACTCCCCCCTTTCAAAACATGTGTAACACCTAGGTGGCGCTATCCCAAGGGCTACTACCCCTGCCTGCGTGGCTAGTTGCAGGTTAAGGGGCCTGGGTACTGAAACGGGTGCCTCCACCCGAAGGACAGGGTTGTTAGTAACAAGGCTAACCTGGGTACAGCCCTCTGGGACACTGTAACCCCCCTTTCCCCTCTAGTAGCCTAGACACCATGCAACAAACACTTTCACAGTAGCCCCTATTTAGCATATAAATCCCCTCACTGTTTGCATTTACCACTAGGGCTGGTTCCACCAGTTTGTCCCTGGAAACCCCCTGTAAAACAAGGTTAGGCACAGCAAATAACAAACAGTACAGTGCTTTTGGTACAAACTGGAACCAGTCAGATTAAATGCAAAAAGAGTTAGATCTGATTTATTCAGGGGAATTGAACAAGAGAGGGGCGTAATCAGGTTGATTGATAGGAAAACTGATCTAGTCAGGCAATTATGCATGCACTTTTAGTCCCTACACAGTCACACGCTCTGGGTACCCAGTTGGAAGTAAGGTGGGCTAGCCTGGAACGTTGCTCGGGGTAGGCCGGTATCGCAGCTGGTTGGGGTCCTGTGATGAAAAGAAAAGGCATGCACAACCACACACAATTTGTAATCCACAGCCTGAAGGCTCTGTTCATGAAAGGAAAAACAACAATGCAATCAGATAACAACACTTGAGATTTAGCTGTTGTTGCAGGGAGCTACCCTGATTGTTACTTGTGCTACCCAATACGAGACACAGGTTAAATGAAATGGAGACTGCAGGTTGATGACTGATTTGCCAGGAGAAGCAGGGCCCACACAAATCACAGAGGTGTTGTTCCTGTTCGAGATGGTTGAGCAGGGGGCTGATCCCTGGGCGAGTCTCTCATCGATGATGGTTTCTGTGCCTGAAGTAGCTGGCTGGGCGAGGTGGCAAGGCCCAGGCCGGGTGGAACAGTTTGGATTTTGAGTCCGGTAGTGCTGGATGCAGCTTCCAGCAAATGTGGCACATTTACACAGTGGGGAACCAAATCGCAATCCACTAACAGCACACAGCACATTTATAGTAAAGCAATCACCATACCACACTACGAATGGCAGTCCAGCTGCAACATCAGTGTCTCTGAGCAAAACCAGGAATTCTGTAGTAAATGGACGTCCTGACAGGCCGATCGCATACAGCAAATCTTCGGTCTTCTTCAGGTTTAAATCTGTTCACTCTTCAGTGGCTTTATCACACTCCAATTCAGATCAGTCTAATTGCTAAGCCTTTCAAAGTATTCCCTCTTGAGGGACAGCAGGCAGACAGGCCAAACTCAGCTTTTCCACCAATCTCCCACGCGAACTATGCAGGAGCTGCTGCTCTAATCACTCAAGCTGTTTACTCTCCGAACACTAACTCCAAACTGACTCACTGTAGCAGGCATCGTGGGAATTTCTCTTCGGTCCAAAAGATTCTAGTGGGTTGATCCATCAGTCTGTCAAAGCAAGGGCTCCCCCTCCAGGTGCATTTAGGCACCAAAGTCTCAAAACTACAATTCCTACAGAAATTCACTCCCACAAGACCCTTGGGGACAGACTCCATTTTAGGGTCCCCAAAGGTACTGATTGGCCCATTCTAGCAGTCCAGGACAAAGATGGTGGTGATAAACAAAACTGTCCATGCTGCAAAGAAGGCAGGTTAGACAAACTACAATATCATTACTATTACAATAGATAATCAGCAAATAAGTACAGCTTCTAACCGAGCTCCCTCTGTGCAGATAGCGATAGCAGAATGGAGCGATTATCTGGCAACCCGGTTGGGACTCGAGCATAGAAACACTCAGCCCCCTCCCAGATTAAATAAGCATCACGTTATAGGCAGCTCTTAAAGAGACAGAGCACAGAGGCATTCAGGCACTCTCATACAAACACTTTTAAAATGCTAACACACAGGATACCAGCCTGGCATTGGGCATTTAGGCACACCCAAGGGAGACTTTCAGGAACCCCCATTTGTAGGGGGGTTACACATGTAGTCTTCTTCATGAGCTTGACAGAGCCAGATGAGAAAGAAAGAGAGAGAGAGAGAGAGAGACAGAGAGAGAGAACACCTGCAGGTTCATGCAAAAATCCTCTTTCATTGTTCAGAAATAATAATAATGATTAGAAGCCATAGAAACCAGCTAATAATTCCCTTCTATATCTAACACATACCAAGTTTTGGCAGGGTATTATGATTGACAATCAAACATACTGGATAATTGTATTAGTGAAGATGAACAATCCACCTTAAAGAGGATAGAAAATAAGAGTTTGTCTATCCTATCTTAGAATGTGGCAGGTTTAAAGAATAAATTAGGAGATAAAGATTTGAAAGTTTTTATTGAAAATTTTGATGTATTATTGTTTCAAGAAACATGACAGGAGAGGGACGAGAAAATTGAATTGAATGGGTATAAAGTCTTTCATCATCCAGAGAAAAGACTGCAAAAATTAGGCAGATATTCTGGGAATATTGCTTGATATTTTGAAGTGGGTTTCAATAAGACAGTAACTTGTATAGAAAAAAGAAGAAACCATGTTGGTGAATTATGTGGATGCTGGAAAAGTCAAGTTTGTATGTATCAACTGCTATTGCCCGCCAGCAAACTCTAGGTTCTTTAGTAATGATCATTGGTCCCAGCTAAATGATGTGATTGAAAACAATTAAGTACATGTTAAGGAGGGCATTTTAATTGCTGGTGATTTAAAAGCTCAAATTGGGAGCTATGATGGGCTGATTAATAATCTCTTGTATGCATATGATTATGTAGATAACATGATTACAAGAAAAACTAAAGCTCTGAAAGTGAATGAGTCTGGGCAGAAGTTGATAGAGATGATGGAGGACTATGATTTTTTTCCATTGAATGGAAGATTAGTAGGGGATGAACAGAGAGAATGGACATACTTAACTGCTAGGGATGCTTCAGTAGTAGACTTAATGCTATGGTCAGGTCATCCTAACACCTAGGGAGAACTTCAGGTTAAAAACCAAGCTGATAGTGATCATTTCCCAATAATTGTTTGGAGTAAGAAAGCTTGTCATGGGCCTCCAATTGTCTGTGAGAGACTTCCCTTCACAGAACTTAGAACTCAAAAAAAGATTTGTGTGGTATTTGGACTCCCATGAGAAACTTGGAACCTTGCTTCAGAATTTTATTTTGAATATGGTCTTGAATAACCAAGAAGGAAGTAGTCTTATTATTCTGAAAGAAAATGTATTGTCCCTATTTAACAACATAAAATAAAGCTTGGGATATACCTCTAATCTGGGACAAAAAAAATGGTTATAATGAAGGCTGGTTTGATTTGGAGTGTAAAAAGGCAAAAAGAGGAATTAGGAGACTTAATAGAATACATATATAGCAAACCACTCTAAACAAACCCTGGGTGAAATTAAAAGTCACGAGAAAGAATACAAAGGATTGATTGAAAGGAAAAAAAGGTTACATCAGTCAAAATTATGGGATCAAATATTAGAAGTGATGCAAACAAAAGACTCAAAAAAATTCTGGTTGTTGGTGGCTAGGGGAGCAAATCACTGTAAGAACAGTATAGATATGTATGTTATAGAGGAAAAATTGAGAGATTACTTTAAAAACATATTTTGGAATCTTAAAGCAGAAAACTGCTTCCCAGGAAATATTATCAATGATTCTCCTCATGTATTCCTTAATTATGATGAGGTTTTAATGGCAGTTTTTACACTTAAACCAAAAAATGCTGCAGGGCCTGATGGAATCCCTGCAGAGATATACCTGGCCCAACCTAAACTGTGGTGTAAATTCTTTTTTTTTTTTTTAATACTTTTTACCTATGTGGCCCTTTGATCTGCTTTGATGTCCCTGTATCCATCCATCTCTGGCCACTGTCCGGTCCTGCCCGGCCCCCAGTGATGCCCCCACTGCCATTCTACCCCTGTGGCTCGCCCCCCCATTGTGAGCTGGCAGGGAGTCCCCCTCACTCGCCACTGGCACAGGATCCAGTATCGAGTGGTGGTGCCCCCGAGACCAGACATCCCCTCAGATGGCCATCAAGCCACTGTGACTGAGCACCATGATTTTCTGCTTTTCTGGCCTGGCATGAGCTGTGGTGTGCAATGACACCAATGGAGGGAGCGTGCACATGTCCGCATGTACTCCCTCCCGGCACCATGCCCCAAGCTCACCCCCTTCCGTGCAGTGCCAGAGCACTGCCCCAGCCTCCACCAGAGGTTGCTAGTATGCTGACAGCTGGTACCCCCCCTCCCCCAGAGAGTGAGAGCAGTCCACGGATGCTCAATCCCTCTCTGCCCCTGCCAACCCCTGGTGACCCGAGTACATTCCCAAACCCGGGTTGCAGGCATGGAGTGAGGTGTGGCATCCAGCACCTCAACTCTCAGCACCACTGGCCAGCTGTGGTGTAAATTCTTAACCAAATTTTACAATAGGTGTATAAAAAAAACAATTTTCCTGGAACCTGGAAAGGGGCAAAAATTGTGCCAATTCATAAAAAAGGGTCTACTTCTGACCCTGCTATGTATCACCCAATAAGCCTGTTTGACAAAAACTTAAAGATCTTTTCAGACCTTATTACATAGGCTTATGATGGAGATAGAGAGGACGGGTGGCATCTCCCTACTACACATGGGTTTTAGAAAAAATTATTCCACATGTGATAATATCTTTATATTGAGTCATCTTATTGAAAAATATACAGTAATTCGCAAACAGATGATTGTTGCAGTATTTATAGACTACTCTGTAGCCTTTGATTTGGTATCCAGAAATAAGCTATGGAAAATTCTCCTGGATAGAGGGATAAATGAGAACTTGGCGTACATAATACAAAATATATACTCAAAGACCTGGGCAACAATTAGAATTGGCACTAGAGGAGAAATGTCAGCACCCCTCTCCACAAATAGAAGGATTAGTCAAGGCTGTGTGTTAGCTGCTATTTTTTTTTTATGTATAGGTCATTTGTTGTCAGACCTAAATAAACTAAATTCAGATTCACCAAAAATTAATAAAATTAGTTGTGCTGCCCTAGTCTATGTGGACGACATAGTTGTTTTCTCCTTGACCAAAGCCAGGCTTCAAAAGAAATTAGATCTAGTATATAAAGAATCAAATCACTTAGATCTGAATGTCAATATAAAAAAGACAAAAGTAATAACTTTTGGTTATAAAAAAAAAATCTTCAAGATACTGGTGTATAGGCCCAACTAAATTGATACAGTGGAATCCTACACCTATCTTGGGGTGCTTTTTCATAAAAATTGCAATTGGAAAGAACATCTTGTAGCAGTTTGTGAAAAAGAAAAAAAAACAACATCAGGACTAGAGTCCTTTAATTGTAAGTACAGGGGTAAATCAATCGAACCCTTAGTTCAAACTATTAAGGTTAAGTATATGACACAGGCTCTGTATGCGATGGAAGTTTGGGAAACTAAAAATAAAGATAAGCTCACTGTCCCAATTTTTAAAAATTATGGGCCTTAGGCATTCCTGCCCCGCTTCTTACATAAGGTCAGAGTTGGGCATTACAAACATTATTGCCCTGGCAGATAGCAAGAAGCTTAACTTTTGGTTAGGATTACATAGGATGCCTAAGAATTCTCTCTCGTACTACTGCTTAATTGAAAAAAGGTGTGGCAAGATTTAGGCTATAAAAGGGGCCTGTGGTACAATTCATTATTAAAGATTTTGGATAGATACAATCTTTCAGTCTAAAAAAATGGTTGGATGCTGGAATTTTGATCAGCTTTAAATACAAGAAATATATAGCTAAGAAAATTGGTGCTTATTGGAACAGGCTGGATGACATGGCTAACAAGAACTCGCCATATTCCAAATTGTTTTCGAGGAATAATGCATTTTTTGGATTTAAGCCATGCTTAAAAATCTTACAGGATTATGGGTTAAGGAAGACACTCATATCTTATAAATTTGAACATTTCCCCAGCAATATTCTTCTAGTAAGACACCAAAAATTAACAAAAGAACTTGAAGAATGTAACTGTCCAGAGGGGGGTAAGAAAAACCTTCCACACGTATTGTGGGTTTATTCATGATACAAAAATGAAAGAGTGTTTTGGCTTGGCCCATTCATTAACTCATTTTATAAAATGGGTAAACGAAATCCTTCACCTTGATTGGTCAAAAGGCATGTCCTTACCTGTCAACAAACTGAAAGGTGGCACCACTTTCCTAATACCTTAACCTCCAGAGGTGAAAGGGCAGCAATATCATTAAAGGAAAACTCCATGTTAAAATCAGAAAAAGATATGTAATAGTCTTTTTTTCTGTGTTCAAACCAGTTCCCAGTGTTTTCTTTTCCTCTGGCTGTGAGAGATGTTTTTTCTAACTTTCCCTGTTTTATTGCCCTTGGAAGTTGGCATTCTAGTTTCTGTTATGGCCTCTAGTCTTCCCAGAGTGCCCTTTGGTGTGATGTCTAATTGCCCCTACAGGAAGCCAGTGTCTTGTTACAAGGTCTGTCACAGCTCAGCCACAGAGAAAATACTTCTTCCAAGGAAGACACACTGCTAGAATTTGGGTGAGCGTGATCATTATTATTTTTTGATATTGTACCTTGTTCTGTGTGTGTGTGTGTGTGTGTATTTAAATCATGTCACTGTTTACTCTATGCCTCTCAATCACTTTCAGTTTTTGCACCAGTACTTAGTAGCAAAAATTGAACATCACCGTATAGGTTGCAACATAGCAGGACAAGGTACTAATATGAAAAAATAATAATGATTACACTCACCCAAAATCTAGCAGTGTGACTTCTCTGAAAGAAGTATTATCTTTGTGGCTGAGCTGTGACAGACCCTACTAAATCTAAGGGCATAGCTACATCATTGTCACATGAGCCAGGGTGCATCGTAGGAGAAAGAAAGCCAATAAACCTATTGGAGATCCCCAGGGGTCGTAAAACTACTATACATCTAGCAGGCTGATTTAGGAAAAACTCCTACTAGCAGACAGAGGGAAGGACACACTAGGACTTAACACACATATCAAAACACTCTACATAACATATGTTTTTGCACATTCTGGGTGGACTTCTCCTTTAAGCAACTGATATCTTCCATCAGTCCCTCTGCAACCAGAATTGATCTTCTATCACAAACATGGCTACTACCTTTACACTGTAAAAACCTTCAACTGGGCCCTAAAAATAAAATTACCTTAAATAAAATATAAAACAAATTAATTAAACGTTGTTCCCCTGATCATCACACTCTCCTTACACACATAAATAAATTAGAAACATTAAGTATTGTTTATAGTTTTCATTACAACTGTTTCTTTACTAACAGTGGAAAATCACCCTTCTGTCTTTACCTGCTCATCAGGGAAATCTCTTCTGCTTGCCTTGACAGTGAGATAATTGAGTCACTGGCTCTAAAACAGGCCTTTGTTGTCTGTGTGTACAGTATGTTGGGAGAGTAGCATTCTACCAGCAGAACTGAGCAGAATTTTTAATTCCTGTATTCCATGGTAAACATTCCATGATAAACATTCTATGTCTTGAATGAGGGAAAAACAGGATGAAGAAAGTAAGCAATACAGTAATACTGTATAAACAAAGAGAAAAGGTGGGAAAACACAGTTACATAGGTAGAGGCAGACCAAAACTGCTCAAATAATACATTGCCATTTCTCCAACTCACTGGTTTAGCATTTTTCAGTGAGTTACTGTTCAATCAATTTTACCATTCCTCTACCCAAGTCTGGGGACTATTTTTCACCATATTTAAATAAAATAACATACTATTATTAAATCTTTAATAATGCGTCCAGAGTTTTGTTTGATTGTTATAGAAATAGTTGTTAACCATTTTATAAGAGTAATAAGACACTTCAGGGTGTGGATTGTTGATTGATAAGAGCACTACCTAGCTGCTGTAGTCACTTAGCGCAAGCACCTCGTGCCTAACAATGCACCTGGGGGCATGTTCTTATCAACCAACAACCCACACCCTGTCGTGTCTTATTGCTTTCATTTAATAGAGATTATGATATACTTACAACTATTCTTGTACATACTGCTGATGATTGGACAGTACTTAGACTAGCAAAATTCTTCTATGCGATAAATAAGGTTAAAAAGAGAATTACTGGGAACCAACTGGGATTCGTGCAATAACTGAGAAGGTACCTTGAAAAGCTGTGCAATATAATTATCCCTCTTTGTAATGTGTCTGTAAATTATTTATGTTTATGAAATGTGATGTCTTTGCTTATCATTGTATGGTTTTATAACAGTGTTGTGTAATGCGTGAATTGTGAAGGCTATTTTGCCATACAACGAACGTTTGATTGATTGATTGAATGACAGCGGCCAAGCTCACTGGTAACATCAGCCACAGAAGGTCTGGGATGCTGCAGGAGCAGTATTTATTTATATTATTTGAATAATGTATATTTTTAAATTATATTTTCCACTATAGTACACACAGTCCCACACATTAGGCACAGGGCTGCATGTAAAAATATTCTCCTTTAAGAGAAACAGCCATTTTACCAAAATTAACAAAATTAACTTTGAAATGTTGCTACCAGGCTAGAATTTTAATAAGCATTCATAAGGGATGCACATATTCTGTACCAACTCACACTGCTCATAAAAACATTTGTGCCTCGTCTGGCATTCACATTTCTATTTCAGTTTTGTAAACATTGCTCTGGGTAAGACGTATTCATTTGATGAGACTGGTGTACATTATTCTAAGGAGCTACTGCTGTAGATTAAGCTGCTATTTATGACACACAGAATATCTTGGTAGATGATGATGAGACAGACATGTGGGGTTACCTCTGATTGCTGCACTGGATTCCTGCCGCTCCAGTTCCATGTAGTGAAGTTGCTTCTTTGATGTGGGGCTGACTGGAATATTAACATAGGTCACTGCCTCACTACGCTGCCTGTCAGTCACAGGTAGATCTGCCAGGAAAAAAATAGACATTCTTAATGTGTACAGTTTGCAGAATACTATCTGCCAAAAAATCACAATATATGGTGTATTTCCGTGGATGTGGCAGCTCATTCTGATAAGCACTGCACCGATTTCACCACCTCCATGTCCAGTCCATGGTAACTGAGCCCAACGGTTAGAGAAAATACAAACCCTAAGCCCTTCTGCATTATGCAGAGTAAATTTCTACTTCTATTACAGAAGTTACTGGATAGCTTGATGCCTTTTATTGCAAACATAGAAATATAGAATTTGATGGCAGATAAAGACCGCTCGGCCCATCCAGTCTGCCCATTTCTCCCTACCCACACTATTACCACACACCATGCCCAATCTGCATATTTCTCTCTCTCTCCCTCCCCCCTTTCTTTCCACTATGATTCCTTTGTCCTTGTCCCATGCATTCTTGAACACCACCACTGTTTTCACCCCCACCACCTCTGACAGAAGCCTATTCCAGGGATCCGCCACTCTTTCTGTGAATAAATACTTCCCCACATCTCTCCTGAATCTACTCTCTCCAGCTTCATAGCATGTCCCCTTGGTCTTGAGTACCTTTTCTTATAAAAAATACTTCCCTCCTGTATGTATTTTGCCCTGTGAAGTATTGAAAGGTCTCAATTATATCCTTCCTCTCCCTCCTCTGTTCGAAGGTGTACATATTGAAGTCCTTTAGTCTCTTCTCATAGGGCTTTTGATGCGGACCATTCAGCATTTTAGTTGCCCTCCTCTGAAGTGCCTCCACTCTGTCTATGTCTTTCTGGGGATGTTGTCTCCAGAACTGGTCACAGTGCTGTAGGTGGGATCTTACTAGCCTTAACCTTATACAGAGGCTACACTACCTCCCTCTTTCTGCTGGTGATACCCCATCTATGCACTCCAGCATTCCACTAGCCCTCCCTGCTGCCTTGTCACACTGCCTGGCCACCTTTAGGTTATCCTATATGACTACCCCCAAGATTCTTTCCTGCTTGGTGGTAGTCAATACACTCCACACATTTTGTACTCTGCCTCTGGGTTTCTGTGCCCCAAGTGCATTATTTTGCACTTTTTCACATTGAAATCTAACTGCCACACCCTTGACCACTTTTCTAGTTTTCTCAGTTCTCTTTTCATCTTTTCCACCCAAAAGTGTCCACCCTATTGCAGATCTTGGTGTCATCCACAAAGAAGCAAACCTTCCTTTACAGCTGCTCTGCAATATAACTTACAAAGACATTAAAGAGGACCGATCCCAGCACTGATCCCTGAGGCACCCCACTGGTCATGTTCCCTTCTTCAACATCCTCTGCACTCTATTCTCTAACCAGTTTCTTATCCAGTTTACCACCTTTTGATCCACTTCTAAGCTACTCATCTTGCTTACTAGTCTCCTACATGGAATGGTGTTGAAAGCCTGATTGAAATCTAGGTAGGCCATGTCCACCTCTCTACCTTGATCTAAATTCATTTTCACTCAGTCAAAGAAATGTATCAGATTCATTTGACATGACCTCCCCCTGTAAAATCTTGCTGCCTCAGGTCTTGTAATCCACTAGATTCAAGATATTCCATGATCCTTTTCCACAGCAGTCATTCCATTAACTTTCCCACCACCTATGTCAGACTGACTGGCCAAAAATTGCCCACTTCCTCCCTGCTATCTCTTTTGTGTAGTGGAACTACATCTGCTCTCCTTCAGTCCTCCAGAATCACTTCTGCTTCCAATGAGCCATTAAGTAGGACTATCAGAGGTGCAGTCAGTATTTCCCTGAGCTCTCTCAATACCCTTGGATGCACCTCATCTGGTCCCATTGCTTTGTCCACCTTCATATTAGCAAGTCCCTTCAGTACTCACAACTCCAAAAAAGGACTAGTGTCCACCTGCCCTCTTCCAAAGCTTTTGTTGCTTTTTTTTTGTGGCCCCCTCCCCTTTGCCTTCCTCTGTCAACACTGAACAAAAGTATTTGTTCAGAATGGCCGCCTTTTCCTGGTCCTCCCTGCACAGTCCCCCACCCTTCCTTTTTTATCCTTACAATCCCACCCCTGGTCTTCCCATTTTCAGTTACGTACCTAAAAAATGTTTTGTCCCCATTCATTACCTCCTGGGCTATTCTGTCTTTAGTTTGCACCTTTGCACTCCTTACTGCTTTCTGTGCTTCATTCTGTTTCCCTGATACACCTCCCTATCTTTCTCCCTCCCTCTATGTCTCTTTATATCTTCTAAATGCTACCCTTTTAGCCTTTACTTTTTCATCCACCTCTTTCAAGAACCATAGAAGTCTTTTTTTCCTCTTGCTTTTACTATGATTACTATGAAGTTTAGGACATAAGGGAGCAAAAAAGCACATCTGGAATGTTCCCCACATAAGTGGGCCATTATACCATCAAATAATTGTTGTAGTACAGTTTATCAAATACATTTTTGAAGTTGTCAAAGTTGGTAATATCAACCACATGTTGAGGTAATCTGTTACTTGCCTTAGCTGATATAATGTTATAAAAATTATCTCTTCTCGAGGTATTGACCTTTGGAATTTCTAATTTCTTATTATGAGACCTAAGATTACATCTTCTTGAACTATATTTTAACTCACCTGCCTTTACCATGTTCCCTTTTATCTTCACCCACTGTTCCTCCACCTCACCTAAGCCACCCCTCCACCACATCATTCCTGAGGCATTCACCCATCTTTATAAAATCTGTCCTCTTGAAGTTTAGGACCCTCGCCCTTGTTGTAGTTCAGTTCCACAGCTATCCTTATACTGAACTGCACCTTATGATTACCACTGGTCTCCAAGTGGCATCCCACCTTAACATCTGCAGCACTATTCCTGTTAGTGAGTACAAGGTGCAATATTGCCCAGTCACGAGTGGGTTCACTGACTAGTCGCCTAAGGAACACACCCTACAGACATTATTAGGTGTTAATTATTAGATGTTAATTAGACAAACATATGTCTTTGTACAAACTAAAGGGGGTATAGTACACAGGCTTTCTGGGTCACACAGGCCCCTTCATCACCTGCAATAGCATTCTGAACAGAAGACGCTGAATTTATACCTAAAGTTGCACTGTTTGAAAATAATTTATGACAGGATAGTTTATATAAGGTGACAAGAGTTAGAAGGGGGGTGGGTAAATAACAGAGCAATGGCAGGTCTAATGCAGTCAGGGAATGTCTTTAAGGGACATGCTAAGATATTCATATCAGAGAGGCATGATAGGTAAGGCTATAGATGACCTGCGGTGTTAATGGAAGAGTGTGAAAGGTTTTATGATAGGAATGCAGGAAAGGGTAATGGCAGTAAACCAAAATACACATACTTCTGGGGAGGTGCCAGTACACGTTGCTATTTCAATCAATCAATCAATCAAAATCTTTATTTATTCAGGCGATCACCATTGAGCAATCTCATTTGCAAGATGGACCTGATACATAGGTATACAAGTTATAACAGTACAATCCAAACAATGTACAATATGTGCAAATACAAATGATACAAGGAACACAGTGGTACAGTACAAGGAATAAATAAGGCATTAGTGAGTGAACGTATATAGGAAAGTTTGACTAAAGGACACCTCTGGTACAGGGAAGTTATGGCCTTTCCGTGAACTGGGGGTTGACATATAGTATTGGTGTTTTAGAGAGTCAAGCATGACCACTGGAGGTCCAGGTGGGCAGGAGATACAGGGGAGGATAGGGTGGAAAGGCGCAACAAAGTTGGGGCTAGGGGTTTCGACATAAAAGGACAAGTGTGGGTGAGGCAGCTCAGGGCAGGAGAACTCCGGGAGGCATAACATAGTGGGTGGGCATATAAATCCCGGCCAGTCAACGTGAAGGTTTTAAGGGGCGGTGAAAGCAATTACAGATTTCTTTAACTAAGAGGTCATATAGGGTCTTGTAGGAGGATATGCTGATTGGGGAGCTATGCTTCAGTGTTTTTTGTAAAGTGTTCCACAAAGATGGCAGCGCAAAACTTATAGCCATTCTCCCAGTATGTGTTGTCAGCCTGGGTACCTTCAAGTAAATAAAGAATGAGCTTCTTAGTGCATAGGCTTCAGGTTCTCAGAGTGGAAGACAATCGGAGATATAAGGGGGAAGTTTCTTGATGATGGCTTTGAAAGTCCAGATTAACACATTTCTGTTTCTCCTGAAATGGAGGGAAGGCCACCCCATGGCCGTATAGAGAGCAAAGTGATGTGTGGTTTGAGGTAGACCAGTAATGAATCTCAATGCCCTCTGATACAACGTATCTAGTTTAGCAAGGTGCGATGCAGGGCAGTGGCTATAAAGGAAGTCAGCATAATCAACCAAGGAGAGAAATACAGTTTGAACCAGCCATTGTTTGGCCTTGCTGGTAAGGTAGTTGTTAATCCTAAAAAAGAGACCAAGCATCTGTCTTACTTTCTTTAGGAGGTCTTCAATGTGGTCCGTAAAAGAGAGTTTATAATCAAGCCATACCCTTACGTACTTGAACTTGCTAACAAATTCTAGGTTTTCACCCAGGATTGTGTTAATCTGTGGGACAGTGCTGGCAATGGCAGGTTTGCATCCAGTGGAAAGGGAGAAAACAGCATAGCCTTAGTTTTCTTAGCATTTAATAACAATTTTTTCTTAAGGAGTTGGCTCTGGAGAATGTTGAATTCTGATTGTAAGTCTTTACAGGCTGTATCGGACGAGTAGCGACTAAGGTAGAGGACCGTGTCATCTGTGAAGAGATGAATACTGGCCTTGGTTATGTTAACATCAATGTTGTTCACGTAGATTGCAAACAGTAGTGGACCCAGGATCGAACCCTGGGGGATCCCTCTTTGCAGAGGTTTGAGGGGGGATAGTTCACCATCTGACTTTACTTGCTGCCATCGGTCAGAGAGGTAATCAGCAAACCAGAGAAGGGACAGTGGATCCAGTCCTATGGCCTTAAGGGAGGAGAGGAGCAGGTCATAGTCAACAGTGTCAAAGGCCTTGCTCAGGTCTAAGAACACGGCACAGACAAATTTTTTATTTTCCAGGTCTCAGTGCCAATCATTGGTAACTTTAGCCAGGGCCGTAATAGTGTTGTGCTGTGCTCTAAAGCCATATTGCATAGGATTTAGAAGGTTCATAGACTCTACGTATGTTTTCAGTTGCTTGTTTACAATTTTTTCCAGTAATTTGGACAGTGTAGGTAGTAATGAAATTGGTCTGTAATTATTTATATCACAAGGGTCCCCAGATTTGAACAAAGGAATAACATGAGCTGTTTTCCATAAGGATGGGAAGGTACCGTGGGACAGAGAAAGATTGAATAGGTGGTTAAAAGGTGCAGACAGGACATGGAAGGTGACTTTTAGAAAGTAAGGCTCGAGGGAGTTGTCGTCTGCACTTTTCTTATCGTCCAACTTTAGTAGGAGTTCTTCGACCTCCTTCAAGGAAGTATGCTGGAGGGAGAAGACTGAGTTGGTTAGAGGAGGTTCCGAGCTTTGGGCATCCAGCTGGTAGTGTAGGGAACTTGCAGGTGAGTTGTCAAAAGCAAGGCCTGCAGTGGCAAAGTGGTTGTTTAAAGCATCCAGAATTTCAATTTTGTCGCAGATGGTGACACTGCCAGAGATGATCTTTGCAGGCAAGGAATTAACCAGGGTGTGACCAGACATATCCTTAATGGATTTCCAAAATTTGGAGGAGCTCCTGGAAGCAGAGTCCAGTTCCGTGCGGAAGTAGGAAGCCTTAGCATCTCTTATCAACTTGGTGCACTCATTCCTAGCTTTCCTGAAGTTACACCAGTCCATCGGATTTTTTGTAGTTCATGCTTTTTTTCCAAAGCTTGTCCCTATTCAGTATAACTGATTTGAGTTCAGGTGTGAACCAGTGACAGGTTCTTCCCCTTACCCTAGTTTTTACTAGTGGGGTATACTTATTTAAAGCCACAATCATAATTTCGGAGAAAATCTCGTAAGCCAACTGTACCGAGTTGGCAAGGTAAAAATCCTGCCAACGCACTGAGAATTTGAGCTCATCAAGATAGGCAGGCAGATCAAAGTGGTGCCTGTCCCTCTTAGTGGTGAACCTTGACATGGAAGGTGGGTTCTGAACTGACCTTATGCTAGCAATAATACAATGATCACTACTGTCCGTGAAAAAAACTCCTGCTTGGGAGAATAGGTGCGGTTTGTTTACTAGAATGACATCCATCAGCATACTGTTGACAGGGGACTTTTTGTTAGGGTGTGTAGGTTCTCCAATAGGTTGAGTTAGGCCATGGGCATCGTAAAACTCCTTAAGGGGTGCAGCGGCATGGGTCAACCAGTCAAAGTTTAAGTCCCCAAGGATAATTGCTTCAGGGGGGCCAAGCTCAATGACGTTGGTTAGATAGGTCAGGATTTGGGAACCTGCAGAGGGAGGTCTGTAGCAATCTATGACACACAGCGCAGAGGATGGGGATATCTCCAACTTTAAGACCAACTTTAAGACTTTATTTAACCCTCTCTCTTACTCTTAGAAATGTTTATTTCCAAACAGTAAAGTATAGGTTTATAGGTTAATAGGGGTAGTTCGAGTTCAGGAGGATGAGACCTGTTGTGAACTTGCCACCTTTAATGATGGTAAAGGTATTTAGCAATCCCCATATGGTCATCCAGTCTTATTTTAAAGGAGTTTATATTTTCACTGTCTACTACATTTCTTGGCAGATTGTACTATTCTCTGCATATAAAATTTATGCCTTTTGTGAGTACGGTTTATGTCACCCTGTAATTTTAAATGGTGAGTTCTGGTAGTATTAGTACCAATATGCCCAACTAGTCCAATGGTTTCCATAAGGAATTTATTTTGAATGGCTTTAAGTATCACTGAATAGCATTATGTTCTCTTTGTTGAGATATACAGCATAGCATGTGTCACTAAATAATAAAATGTTCTTTTTGAGGAGGGACAAGGCCAGCTTGCTGGTTAGTTTTCTCAGCACCTGATCAAGGGGCCTGGGAGGTCTTAAAAACATGTCTAAAAATTGTTCAGTTGGTCAAAGAAAAGATATTACCACTAGAAGTGTACTAAATTGCACCATGTTCTCTATGGGGAGGGACAAGCCCCAGCATATTTTTTTTTTTTTTTTTATTGGAGACAATCGGAATTACAATCCTTTGAGTCACAGACTCTTTTGCAAAAGCTCCACGTCGGTTACAGAGGGTGGAGGGTAGACAAATACAGAGAACGCACAGTAAACAGGTAGAAATTCATAAAACTGTACTGCAAGTGCAGTCCAGGCATAATCTTAGTTAACTGGTGGTAGTAGTAGGCATAGATACAGGATAACCCTTGTCAGAGAGGTACATGATGCTGACTCTTGGGATCTATCGAGACCCTGTGTCATTTTATTGGGGGTATGAAAATACCAGAGGAGGGCAGAAAGTTAGCCACAGTCGCATTTTTCTGACTCCAGGAGTTGTACTCTGAGGGCTGATTTGAATTGGGAGAGGCTAAAGGTCTGAGAGATGGGGGTAGAGTGTTTAGCCAAAGAGGGGCTCGGTAGCGGAATGATCTTTGCCCAAGGGATGTTCTACAATGGGGGACCAGGAATGAGGAGGATGCTGCGAGTCTAGTGTCACACCTGGGGGGGCTACGCTGACTATTGGGAGAAGGCCGATGGGCCCCAGCTGGAGATGGATCTTTTTCGCTAGAACGCAGGACTGGTACTTAAGTCTTCCTTGGAAGTTTAGCCAACCAGCCAGAGCGTAGAGCTCACAGGTATGTGTTAATCTGTTGCACCCAGTGACTAGGCGGCAAGCTTTATTCAAAGCAGTGTTGATGCTATGAAGGGCTGTAGGGTCTGCAGAGCCGTATATCACTATCCCATAGTCTATTAGGGAGAGTATAGAAGAGGTGACCGCAAGTTGCATGGCCTGGGTGGGTAAGCAGTGTTTAAGTCTGTAGAGGATACCCACTCTAGTGTTAACAACAGAGGAGAGAAGTTGTATGTGATGATTGTAGGAGAGGGAGGTGTCTAATGTAATTCTCAGATATTTAAAACATGTAACATGTTCAAGTGTGGGGCGCCTTGTTTGTTTTTGATTAGGAGAACCGACTGGCTGTGTGGACTTTGTCGGTGTGCAAAGATCATGGATTTTGGTTTTTGATAGTTGGTGATCAGACGGTGTTCAGTGAACCAGGTTTCTAGCTCCCTGAAGAAACCCTGAAGAGCTCGTTGGAGGGCGCTCGGCTGTGGGTGTTTCCAAAACACTACGGCACCATCAGCGTAGAGTAGCAGGTTACCGCTACATGATTTGGGGAGAGAGTTTAAAAAAGAGGGTGAATAGTAGAGGGCCAAGAATAGACCCCTGTGGGACACCTGAGGAAACTGTTTTACAGGAGGAGATGGTGGTATTTATCCTGACTTACTGTGACCGGTCTGTTAGGTAGTCCTTGAACCAGGCAGTAGGCTCTGGGACCACATTAAGTTGTGGAAGGACATAAAGCAATAGTTCATGACTGACCGTGTCAAATGCCTTGGTCAGATCCACATAGATTGCCCCTGCTATAGAGCCTTGGTCGAGGGCCTCATGGATGAATGAGGTGAGCTCAGTAAGAGCTGTGACGGTACTATGGCTGGACTGGAATCCATGCTGTTCCGGGCAGAGAAGGTTGTGTTTAGTCAGGTGTTCTGATAGTTGGTCCAACACTATTTTCTCCAGGGCCTTGGAGAAAGGAGGAAGTAACGAAATTGGTCTATAGTTGGTTGAGTTGGTGGGGTCGCCGCTCTTCAGAATGGGAGTGATTATGTCTCTTTTCCAGGTTGTGGGAAACTGACCTAGGCATAAAGAGAGGTTGAGAATTTTAGTGAGATGGGGTAGTGTGACATCCAGGGTCAGCCTAATGAGTTTTAGATCTAGGGAATCATTGCTGTGCCGTGTATTGGCAATAACTTTAGTAATGTAGTGTTTTGCCTCGAGGCAGGAAATAACTCTCAGCTGAAAGGGTATAATATTGTTGTTACTCGAGGTATCAGTGGGAGGGGTTGGGGGGATAGTGTGGAAATAGTTAGGGGGGTAAATATGGGAGAGGTCCGAGAAGGCAGAGTTGAGGGCTTCGGCGATAGAGGAAGGGTCCTGGGTGATCTCCCCATTTATTGTAAGCTGGATGGGTGTGGGTGAACGGGATTTACCATTGAGTTCCTTTATATTGTTCCAAAATTGTTTACCGTCTCCCCAAGAGGTGGTGAGGGTATGTTGGTAGTAAGTGGCTTTCGCCTGTCTTAGGGCCCAGGTACATTTGTTGCAGGCCTCACGGTAGAGTTGTCTATCCTGGGCACTTTGGGAGTCAAGTGCCTTAAGCCATAGGTTATCCCTATGTTGGAGCTGGTTAAGTAGTGGTGGTGATCCAGGGTGGTTCTGGTTTTACTACTTGCTTGGAGAGGGAGCGAAATGCTCAGGCCGTGTTGAAAGTGTTTATAAAGTGAGAGAGCCAGATCACAGATCGTGGTGTAGATGGGGAGCCAATTGCTGGTAGCTAGGTGGGTTTTGAGCTTCTAAGCCTCCTCTTATCAGTCGCCTCTGCCAGGTGATTATGGGGGGGGGCATGGGGTAATTTTCCTGACCACCAGCAGGTCACTGGAGAGTGGTCACTTATAGCGTCTGGGAGCACAGTGGCTTTGGAGATGTTCCGTGGCCTGTTGGTGAAGATGAGGTCTAAAAGGGTGGATGTCCCTGTTCTATTGTCCCTTCTGGTGGGAGAGGTGATGAGTTGGGTAAGATTGTAAGACAGGGCAGTGTCTTTGAAGCTGGATGAGGCAGGGGATAGCCAATTGACATTAAAATCTCCCATAATGATAGCTTCACTAGTGTTGGGTATGTGTGCGATACTGTGGAGGATAGAGTCAAATGTGCGTTTTTGGTTGCTCAGGGGGATATAGGCCGCAGTGATGTGGAGGGTCTTAGTACCCAGAATAAGTTTAAGTGTTAGTATCTGGGCACCATATTGTGGTATAGGGGTTTGTACTTCAGTGGCATGAAGAGAGGATTTAACATAGATGGCACACCCGCCGCCTCCTCTCTTGCTGGACCTGTCAGCCCGGAAGATGGAATAATTACTGAGAGAGACAGCCTCATTTGGTATTCTTTCAGAGAGCCAGGTCTCAGATAGGGCTGAGATGTCAGGTGCATGCTGGGCAATCCAGCCTTGGAGGGATGTGTTTTTTTTTGGTAGGCTACATATATTAAGAGTAGCTAGCAGAAGGCTCCCACCTAGTCTGCTAGATGGGGCCACAGTGCAGGGCGGACCAGGGTTGGGGTGGATATTGCCAGATAATAAGAGAAGTAGTAGGGCATGCCATAGGAGGGCTAACCTACACAGTCTGGATGAGTGACGCTGGGTTTGGTAGGGTGTAGGACTTTTTGCATTGGAGGTGGGGACAGGGAGACTGGGAGTGATACTGGCTAAAATGGTGGGAAGAGTGAGGGGGTCTGATTTGTGGCATACAAGGTGGGTGGGGGGTTGGGGTCTGGATGGGGGGAGAGCTGAGGTACAGTGAGTATCCTGTGTGAGTGTGTGTGTTAAGTTGAGTGTGCGAGTGTAAAAGCCAGCATAATCACCAAGGCTTATGTGGGAGAGGTTGCCATGTAACTGCACCATGATCTCTGTGGGAAGGGGCAAACAAGGTTTAGTTAGGCATACCCATTGTACAGAATTGTGTACAGTTTTCTGAGTCCTGTTCCAGACCATATGCCTTTTTCTTACCATTGTCATTCTTATCTAGAGCATTTCAGTTCGTGTAGACCATTGAATAGTTTCTGTATCTGTTTAACCTCTGTGGTTTAGGACATAGATATTTGTACAACCTGTTCAGAGATTAGATGATACTTATGACAATAATCTGTTTTGTTTTGTACTGAGGGCAGCAGTTGGAAAGAGTGTGTACTTTTTTTTAATAGGGGCAGCAACTGGATGGAGTATGTACAAAACAGAATTTTCTGTCTACACCACTGTTCCTCCTCTGTCAGTGCTGTACTCTCGCTCCTTGCCAGCCCTTGGATCAGGTATTCTGAGCTCTCAGTAGTCCTCTTCTGTGCCTCACTCCTTGGTCCACTGCTTCATGGTGCCTACCACTGGGCAGCAGTTGCTCCGCTCCTCTGAATCCCAAGATATGCTCGTCAGCATTCTGTCATCTGAGAGTCAGTCAGCTCTCTGGGCTGATTCCAAAACAATTGATTGCTGCCTGTTCTGCCACCCTGTTTGATCTCCTCATGGGTCAAGGCACGCTGTAGTCTTCTTCTCCTGAGTTATGAACACATCACACAAAGTGATTTGTTGAACTGATCTGAAGTGGTGCTGCATAGTGAAACAGATGGTTCAAACCTCCCAC
The DNA here is from genome assembly GCA_016271365.2 of Neoceratodus forsteri. Taxonomy (NCBI): domain Eukaryota; kingdom Metazoa; phylum Chordata; order Ceratodontiformes; family Ceratodontidae; genus Neoceratodus; species Neoceratodus forsteri. The sequence goes on from CM057452.1 coordinate 392,472,622, forward strand.
TGACTAACTTGCTACCCACAAAGCAGCCAGTCAGCAGAGGCATGACTGCCTCTTTCCTGCCTGACCAATGGAGCAGGACTCAACCTCAGCTACAGGCCAATCAAAGCGTACCAGTATCAGCAGTCTCAGTCAATCCAAGATTGAGCTCCAGGCCATTGGAACTGATATGTGCCTCACTTCTGGAAGTCAGGAAGCAAAAAACTACACAAAGAAGAGTACACCACCACATGGTTTATGGTGTGCGCCCCCCCAACTGACTCCAAGCCACAACCTGCTTATATTCACACTCAGATCCCAAATTCTTTAAATATGAACATTAAAAAAATAACAGCTATGCATGCAGCAGCAGCTCAGTTTGTTTTGTAGCCCCATTGATTTTTACAGTAGGCTCGGTCATACTGAGCATATGCCTGCTGACAGCTACAGTATTTCTGAAGAGGGCTGAAAACTGAATGAAAAAGTCCAGCCAGAAATATGTCCAAGTCCCTACAATCATCAACATCAAAGAACAGATGGTACAGTCAGTGCATTGTCAATTATTGTGTTATAAATTGTAAAAGAAAAAGGACCTACAGACACATCAACGTACAATAAATAAAATAGTCAGTGGTCAGTTTATTAGAAGTAAACACCTGGGGCCAGATATTGGAAAAGGGGCAAAGCAGAGTGCAAAGGTTTGCACTGCACGTGTCCATTGCCCACAACCCTCAGAATACTATATTCAGTCAGACAGTGCACCGTCTCTATCTGACTGAATATAGGGGCATGTTGGCACAGTACTAAGGCAAATAGCACTGCCCTGACATGGATCCTGGAAGTGGAGAGAAAGTGCCCCCAGAAATGATAGTGCTGGGAGCCCCCGGAATGATATTCTGCTGGCACTATGCAAATGAGCACACTGGGTATGCAAGTCACTAAGGGACAATATACATGCCCATTATGGGCCCATTTACATGAGAAATGGTGTCAGGTTTGCACCACTCCTGTGGCTGACCCTATACACTCTGATCCCCATCTCTGTTAAAAGAAATATTCCGCTGGTGTCTAGGGTTTCCCCCATCCTCCACTTCCTGTCCCCATTAAAGTTAAATATTTCCCTGGTGTTTGGTGGCCCCTTCCCCCATCCTCCAATCTTCATCTCCATTAGAAATACATGTTTTCCTAGTGATCACTGGTCCCACCTGCTCTGCTGCCCATCCCTGTTAGAAGTAAGCATTCCCAGGTGTTCAGTGGTCCCAGTCCCACCACCCTTCGATCCCCAGCCCCATTAGAAGTAAGTTTTACCTGGTGTCCATTGGCACCCCCACCCACTCTTCAGTCCCTGGCCCTGCTCAAAATAACATATTCCCTGGTGGACAATGGTCCCCCACCCTCCAATCCCTGGCCCTCATAGAATTATTTTTTTCCTGATGTCTAGTGGTCCTCTGCCCTCTGATCTCCAGCTGTGGTAGAAAGAAAACCTTACCTGGTGTCTGCTGGCACCCCCCCGCCCTCAGATCCCTGTCCCTGTTAACAATACAACAGTCCCAGGTTTCCAGTGGTACCTCCCACCCTCAGATTGCCATCTCTGTAATACAATAAGAAGTCCCTGGCATCTAGTTGCTCACCCCACCCATCGATCACCATCCCCAGTACACTAAGAAATCCGTAGTATCTAGTGGCACCCTACACTCTCCAAGAGCTATCCTCCAGTACAGTAAGAAATCCCTAGTGTTTAGTGGCACCCCGCACTCTCCAAGCACTATCCCCCAGTACACTAATAAATCCCTAGTGTCTAGTGGTACCCCGCTCTCTCCAAGCACTATCTCCCAGTGCAGTAAGAAGTCCCTGGTGTCTAGTGGCTCGCCCCATCCTCTGATCGCTATCCCCCAGTACACTAAGCAATCCCTAGTGTCTACTGGCACCCCGCACTCTCCAAGTGCTATCCCCCAGTACAGTAAGAAGTACCTAGTGTCTGGTGGCACCTCGCACTCTCCAGTCGCTATCCCCAGTACAGTAAAAAGTCACTGGTGTCTAGTGGCATCCACCACTCACTGATCTCTGACCCTAGGCTGTATAAGCATAATGACCTGAAATGACCGCACTTAAAACTAAATACCAAGCACTTAAGTTTGTGCAAGCACAGTGACTGTAATGAAAATACAGCACACAGAAAAATGGCCCATCATAGACAAAAATGGCCACCATGCTCTAATCTGCACAAGGGTAAGGGGTCCAATGTGTCTAGCAGCCTCCCACACCACTGACACTGAGCAATCCACTTGACACTCCCCCTTACTGGTTTCACTGGTGCTGCAAATCCAATACAGTGAATGGCACAGCCCCCCTCTCACCACATTGGCTGGCCACCATATGGACTGATAGGGAGCACACATCCTCTGTAAGGGAGTGTGTGCTCCTTTTACAGTAACATAGGAAACACAGGACAATATCAGGAACATTAGCCAAAAGGTCATAGTCGTCCTGCACCATTTACAGCCTCAGAACAAATAGTTGACAACTTCTGTATTTATCTATAGCAGTTCTAAACTTGTTCATGGTTTCACTGGAAACTACATGACTTGGCAGATCATTCCATTGGTGCACAATTCGTTGTGAAAACCAAGCCCCTCTCTGGTTCTTATTATAATTCTCTCCTTTTATTTGATACAGATGACCCCGGTTTGTAATTAAACTTGATCTTGATGTTAATCCCAGACATTCCCACAAATCAGGAGGTCTACATGCCTTATAAATCAGACACATGTCTCCATGATATCTCCTGCATTGTAAGGCATACAAATCAAGCTCCCTCAGTCTTTCCTCATAGGACAGTCCCCCCAGACCCGACACACTCCTCGTCACTTGTCTCTGGATGGCCTCCAACCTACGTACATCCTTCCTGAACCTGGGGCTCCATACACTACCAGCATACTCCAAATGGGGTCTGACAAGAGACCTGTAGAGTGGTATAATAACTTCCCTAGCTCTACTCCTTATGTTTCTCATAATTAGAACCAAAATTCTATATGTTTTTTTAGATATTTCATTTACTTGGTAATTAGACTCCAAATCTTTATTTATCCATACTCCTAAATCCCTTTCCACCTCAGTTTCTATTAACTGTGCTCCATTTATGAAATACTTGATTTTGGAATTTTTCTTCCCCAAATGCATGACCTTACACTTAACGATATTAAATTTCAGTTTTTTCTCTACAGCAGTTGTATATATTAAGTCAATGTTTTTCTGTAAGTTCTGAGCTTCTGAAATATTTGTGACTACTGCTCCAAGTTTCAGGTCATCGGCAAAGTTAACAATCCATGCATTACTATCACATTTAATGGAAGAAACCAGTACATTGAATAGAAGTGGACCCAGGACAGAGCCCTGAGGGACTCCACTGGGCACTACCATCTAATCCGACTTATCTCCCTTGATACAGACACAGTGCTTCCTATTGGTCAACCATGCAGTGATCCATCTAACAACATAGGAACTCACTCCCAGTATCCCTAAATGACGCAACACTTCTAAATGGGACACAGAATCAAATGCCTTTTCAAAGTCAATGTATAGACCATCAACTGATAAACTACTGTCTAAGGCTGCACTTACTATCTCAAAAAAAAATAGCAAGTTAGTCGCACATGATCTCCCCTTTGTAAATCCATGCTGTGTAATATCTACGTGTCCCTTTTCCCTTAAATGCCTTTCAATATACTCCTTTATAATAGACTCCAATAACTTACTCAATATACTGGTTAAACTAATAGGGCGATAATTCGAGCAATCAGTTTTAGGTCCCTTTTTGTGGATAGGAATTACATTTGCCATCCTCCAGTCCTCTGGCACCTCTCCACAATCTATAGCAGACTGGTAAAAGGTCTGGAGTGGATAACAAATAAATGTGGCAAGCTCTTTGAGAAGTTTTGGATGTAATTCATCTGGTCTTGGGGAGGTATTGATTTTCAAATTTAGCAATTTATCCTTCACAGTATCCACTGATATTACTAAAGGTATATCTGGAGTTCTTGTAGACATGGGGTCAGGTGATGGCTCTCTAGAGTATACACTGTTGAAATATTTGTTAAACTCTACTGCCATTTCCTTTTGATTTGTTACATTTTTTTGCCTCACTAGCAGGGGACCCACATTATTATTATTTTGTTTTAGGGAAGCAATATATCCATAGAAAGCTTTCTGATTATCTGATACCTTAGTTACCAAATTGTTTTCAAAATTTCTTTTAGCCCTAGTTATTTCACTTTTTACTTCTCTTAGTTTTTTTATATTTTAGTTGATACTCCCTAGTTCCTTCCCTCTTGTACTGTTTATAAGCTCTATTTTTCTTCCTAATTAATCTGTGAATGTTATTGTTATACCAAGCAGGAATCTTCCCTTTAACATTATATTTCCTCTTGATGGGAACTTCTGTTCCAACTAGATAATGGATAAATGATTCCACATTTCACTAACTGTACACCCTTTAAACCGTGTTTTACAGTCCCAATTGTCTACCAACAAGCCCAAGCTAGTATAATCCACTTTATTGTAGTTTCTTATCACAGTAGTCCCAGTCTGTGGAGTACTCTTAATTCCAATTTTAGCCTCGACCATGTTGTGGTCACTCCCACTTAAAGGCTCCCTTACTCTACAATCAAATATTTGCTCTTTCATATTGCTCATAACCAAGTTCAGGATATTTGCTCTCCTTGTTCCTTCCTGTACATAATTCTCCAACGCCAAGAAATCTATATCTTCCAAAAATGCAGCTTCGCAAGAGGATGAAGGAGACCAGGTATTCCATTCAATACCATTGAAATTAAGGTCGCCAAGTAATAATAGATTTTTGGACTCATTTAGCTCACTAATGCTCTGCATTAGTTCAAGGGTTTTTCCACTATTTAATGATGGGGGTCTGTAATATACACCCACTAAGATTTGTTGCCCCTTAGGAGGTATAATTTGCAGCACAATTTGTTCAAATTCTAAATGCGTAATGGTTTACATTTCATAAGCTACTATATCGTTGTGTACATATAAAGCTACACTTCCTCCACTTCTACTAGCTCTATCACATCTAAATACTTGAAATCCATCAATATTAATTCCCCAGTCATCCTTTTGCCACCATGTTTCAGTTACTGCACACAATTTAATTCCATCCTTCTTTAATATAATCTCCAATTCCTCTTTTTTTCCCCAAGCTCCGAGCATTTAATAGCAACATAGTCCAGTGATCAGATTTCCCACTAGAGTTTTTTTCCCTTGTCCACTGCACTATATGCTGAATCGCATCCCACCCTCCCACTCATTAATATATTTTAGTACAGAGGATGCACGCTGTCTGTCAGTTCATATGGCAGCTGGCCAAGGTGGTGATAGGAGGGCTGTGTCAGTTGCCGTTTTGGATCCATGGAACCGGTGAAATCAGTAAGAGGGTGGCAGGTGGGTTTTGCTGGGTGCCAATGGTGGAGGGTGCTAGATGCCAGGGACTGCTTATGCTTGTACAGGTTAGAGCACAGCAGCCATTTTTGTCTGTGTTGTTTTTTTTCTGTGTGCTGTGTTTTCATTACAGTCACTCTGTTTGCACTAACTTAAGTGCTTGATATTCCATTTTGAGTGCAATCATTTTGTGTCACTATGCTTGTACAGGGTTGGGGATAGGTGGGTGGGGTGCCACTACACACCAGTGGCCTGATTCTTAAAGCCCTTAGAATGATGCAAAGTGCCTGCGTCAAACATAAATAATGCAAGTGGCACCTTTCGTCAAAAAATGTGCCCCGAGCTATTCTCAAAAGTAGCCTGCAGCAAACTCAGGTTGCTTCCAGCAGAGGGGACTTGTGCCAGCCTTGTGCCATAAAATGGGCTATGGCATGGTGCTAGGGGACTTGTGGCTGATGCAAACTGCCACATCCCCAAAATCAGTATTCTAACCCCCCCCCCGACAGAGGACAACTGTCTAGGTACCATTAGACCAGCCAGGGGCTGGTTTAAGTGCAGCTAGCTATCCTCTGGGTATTGCACCAATGTGCCACCAGGGTCCCAATCTCCCATAGTAAATGCTGCCTGGTAGTCTAGGGCATCCCCCAAAGCCCCAATCCCCAATCTCCTTGTACAAATATGCATAAATTGCCCTATAGGTCCCCCCAGCTCTGATCCTCAATCTCCAATCCCCGATCCACTTGTAATAATAATTAAATTAACCTGGTGGTCTAGTGGTCCCCCCAGCCCTGATCCCCTTATTATAATAGTGAACCTGGTGGTCTAGTGGTCTCCACAGCCCCGATCCCCGATCCCCAATCTCTGATCTCTGATCCCCTATCCACTTGTAATAATAATAATTAAATTAACCTGGTGGCCTAGTGGACCCGTCAGCCCCAATCCCAGATCCCCTTGACAAATGTGACAAATCTTTCCCTGGTAGCCTAGTAGTCCCCCCACCCCAGCTGGCAGTACCCCACCACCCCGCTCCCCCCCACATCTCTGAGCCGGCGACCAACACAGCCCTCCTTAAACCTCTGTGGCTGGTGTCAACTGAGCTATAAATGAATGCATACCGTACAGTACGCACTCATTGATAGCTCAGTCAGTGGTCAGCCATGGAAGTGTGAGGAGGGCTATGCTGGTGCTGGCTCAGGGATGGGGTGGGAGTGAGATAGTGAGGCACTATAACTGGGGTGGGGGTACCACTAGACTACCAGAGAAAGATTTGTTACATTTGTCAAGGGGATCGGGGATCGGGCTGGGGGGACCACTAGACCACCAGGTTAATTATTATAATAAGGGGATCGGAGCTGGTGGGACCGCTAGACCACCAGGTTAATTTAATTATTATTACAATCTATAAAAGCTCTGCCATCAATTTAAACTCTGAAATTCTATACATTTATCATCTTAATTTCAAAATAAATGGGGTATGTTGTGGGGCAGCGTACAGCAATAAAATGTACTATGCAAACACAGAGCAATCTACTTCATTTACGTAATGTCAAGTTTAATCTCGGAGTCCAGCCCCAAGGGTGATGTAACTCTGACTGTGAAGTAGAATCAGTGTCCCACACTTGCACACTACACAATCACAAACCACCACACCCAGTAATATAGTACTTATTTTCTGCTGATGCCGAGTCCAGTTCCACCTGCACTATTTTGGGAAAGGGGATGCTTGGACAGGTGTGAACATTTGTACAGTCACTGTAATACAGGTAAAGGCATTGCAATGCTCCTCTATCGTGATACTCTTTTGGATGTTTGTGTTTAACTTTGATAAAACCATTTCCCCCCAAATGTCACCCTCCACAATATGAATTGCACAGAACATCTCACCTGCTTGACCTTTGATATTCAGCGTACTGCCCTGGTTCGATCCAGTACTTTGCATCAAAATGGCTATTCAAATGTGTGGTGTATTGGCACTGAGTGTGAGGAGATTTGGGGTGTCTATAAAAGCTGCCAAGAGCACCTACTACTGGCAGCTCCTACACACCTCTGTTAGTGACTCCTGTGGGTTTTGGAGTCATGTAAACTCGATTCTAGGGAGGAAAAAAAAGTGATTCCCTAACAGAAGTGGTGTTGGATGGAACTAGCTGCAATAATCCTCTCACCATTGCTGAGGGTCTCAACTCCCACTTCACGAACCTCTCTTCCTATGCATCACCCTCTGCACCCTCTTCTGGACCACCCCACGACAGGAGTGAACCTGCAATACCTCCTTTCCATTTTCACCCTGTTGCTGTAACTGAAGTTCTATGCTTACTCAAATCCATTTTTCACTACGAGTTGGCTGGGGCAGATGGGCTGCTACCTAAATTCTTGAAAACCATTGCCTCTACATTGTGTGCCCTGCTACATGCCTCTTCAATACATCCCTGGCTACTGGATAAGTCCTATCCTCCTGGAAGACTGCATGAGTCATCCCCATCCACAAAAAGGGGGATGCCACTAACATGGATAACTACTGCCCTATTGCCATCCTGTCATCCTTATCTAAAATCCTGTAGAAAATTGTTGCCACCCAGGTATCTGATCACTTCCAATTGCATAATCTCCTCACCTCGGATCAACATGTTTTTCAACAAGGGAATAGCACATCCACTGCTCTTGTCCAGTTCACCAATGATGCCAGGCTTGCAATGGATAAAGGCTCTCTGACCGGGGTGATCTTCGTGGATCTCATGAAGGCTTTTGATTTGGTGGACCACCTGCTGCTCTTATCCAAGCTGTCCACCCTGTTTTTTTTTCCTCTACAACCATCTGATTCCATAGCTACCTTGCTGAGCATCAACAATTTTTACAAATCGGAAATGCAAAGTCCTCCCTATCTCCTACCTGGATTGGTATCCCACAAGGATCTATTTTGGGCCCTTTACTTTTCTCAGTTTTCATAAATGACCTTCCCTGACTGTCTGGTCCTTGTTCTTCCCTGTTATATGCGGAGGGATGATTTGGTACTCTACTCCAGCTCCTCAGGCATATAGATCATCAACAGTAATCTCGACCATAATTTTAACATCTTCCAACTCTGGCTGAAGCCAAACAAGCTGGTCCTAAACACCCAAAAATCTGTCACCATGCTCTTTGGCTTGGGACCCAAACTCTGGGCCTGTTGCCAGCCTTTATGCATCAGCTCAACCGGTGACACCCCCCTCAACCCTGTGTCCTCTTTTAAGTACCTTGGTGTCACCTTGGATCCAGCCCTGGACTTTGAACTGCATCTAACTACTTCCATCAAAGCAGTCAACATTCAACTAGATCTGGCATACAAGTCAGGCACAACCTCACATCTGCTGCGAGGCTGGTCATCATGCAAGGGGTCCTCCGACCTAAACTAACCTATGGTTTGAATGCCTTTCAAGAATCTAAAAAAGGACTACTCTGCAAGTGGGATGTCTGTTACAATATTTTCTGCTTCGCTCTGTTGGTACCCAAGCTCTCTCACCACTGCTTTCTCTACTCTGGGATGGGCTGGCTTGCCCCTACAGCTTACCAGCAATATGCTATTATCTGTTTCATCAAAAACATCCTCACCTGCCAGACACCAGATAAGCTGGCCTCTCTTCTGATACCTACTTACTTTGCTTACACCCTGAGATCTGCTGATAAGTCCCTCCTTGCCCAACCCATGTGTAGCACACTTATGGGTGAGAACACCTTTGCTGTCAGTTCTCCGAAAGGGTGGCATAACCACTGACACTAAGGAGCACCCAAACACTTTGTAGCTTTAAGCAGGAACTCTGTAAGTTTCTCGCCAGCTCTGTGCTGTGCTCCTGTGGTGAGTACACCTACTCACCTGCCTGTTCTCCTAGCAGTTTTCCTTGGCTCTGGTCCCTATCCTGTCACCCCAGTTCATTTTCCAAATTCTATTTTTTGCCCAAGTACTTATTCCCCTATTTTTTGCAATACTGTATGCAATTTGGTTAGTCTCAGAGGTTTATAAACTGTTGCCTCTGCCTCTATTCTATTTTACTGTTGCCTGGTACTGTACTCCTGGCCTCTGTCTGTTATTACCTTACATAGATACATAGACAGTGTCGGCAGATAAGGGCCTATGGCCCACCCAGTCTGCCCATTTAAGTTTGTAAGTTCAGCTTATGTTTTCCAGGAAGTCTGTTGCCCCTTACCCCTGAAAAAAGTTATTATTATTACTATTATGGTTTTTAGTTTTATATCACTTGTTGTAACCTGTTTATCCCTTATGTCTCACTGTTGTTTTCCCACCCATATGTATTGTAACCTCCCGGGTCATGCCTGAAAATAGGCAGCTTTGCTGTCTAGTGCACCTACCTGGTCAACAAAAACTAAATAAATAAATACCCACAAAAGTCGAGGATGGTGTCCCTCTCCATATATCAGGACTCCCTGGAGGGGGAAATCATCTGGCAGGTGACTGAGCCTGTATAGGAAAGTACAGTACAAACTTTTTAACGGGTTGATGGTGCATGCTTTACTTGTTTGTGTATGTGTGCATTTGTCACTGATGTAGTCTCCATCTTTATGTCTCCACAGAATTTCAAAGGATGTCTGGGATGGATAGTCCTAGACAGCAGTGACCAACTCAATGGGGCAATTAATTTCGGTGGTAGTGGTAGTGGCAGCTGGGTAGCAGTGGTGGCTGTGGCCACTCTTCATTCCAAACTTCCTACCCTGGAAAATGGGCAGCCAGGATGCCCTCTATAAAGAAGATGTTGGGGATTTATGGGCCCCCAAGGAGCCATCAAAGTTATGTGTGTGGTGAGGGTGCACTGTGCCAGCTGTATACAGTGGCAAGCTTGCATATCCAGCCACTTCAGGACTGCCATTTGTGTTATTCTCATTTCAGTGCTATCATGGGCCACTTAGAAGGATGGTGCTGGTGGAGAGGTGGGTACACTCCCACCACCCCAAGGGATCCAACAAAGATTCCCAGGAGGAGGAGGAGGACTAGAACCCCTTTGTCTGGTTGTATTTTTTCTGCCCATTGATGGGACAGTTTTATTCTGTTTTATGTAAAAATAAATAAATATATATATATATTTTGATACTGCACTACATTTGTCTTGTTTTTATTCTGGCAGGTGATGACATGCCACCTGCTGGGTTTGTCATAAACTGAGAATATCACATAGTGTTTGCAAAGGATCCCTCTCCTAAACTGAGAATGTGACAGAGTGTTTACAAGGGTACCATCTCCTAAACAGAGAATGTCACATAGTGTTCCAAGGGTCACCTCTCCTAAACTGAGAATGTGATGCAAGGGACCCCTCTCCTAAACTGAGAACATGACAAAGTGTTTCCAAAGGCCCTCTCTCCTACACTGAGAATGTGACAGAGCATTTACAAGGGACCCCTCTCCTAAACTGAGAATGTGACAGAATATTTACAGGGGCACCCTCTCCTAAACTGAGAATGCACATAGAGTTTTTCAAGTGCCTCCTCTCCTAAACTGAGAATGTGACAAAGTGTTTCTATGGGATCCCTCTCCTAAACTGAGAATGTGACGCAGTGACAGAGTGTTTACAAGAGCACCCTCTTCTAAACTGAGAATGTAATATAGTGTTTCCAAGGGCCTCCTAAACTGAGAATGCAACATAGTGTTTCCAAAGGGCCCCTCTCCTCAACTGGGAACCTGAAAGGTTGAGAGATATGTACTTTTCCTCAGTTGAAGCTGTGTCCCCTAGCCTGCTGAATCATTAGTATTCAGATGGGAATGGCACAGAGTGTTTGCAAAGGACATCACACCATCCCCCTGGGTATCCCAAAGTATTGCAAAGTGTGTATTATTTATTTATTTATTGAAGTCTTGGATGACACCTGTGAGCGGATGCTCGTTGAGAGCATGCATGTCAGATACATTAACACAAAAAGACACAATATAGTTATAGTAAATTATACATACAGAGTACACAAAGTTCAACAGTACATGGGTTGAAATGACAAGCAGTTCACAAACTGTGCTAGGGCATTGTACATGGTATACCAGTGTCCTGTGGAAAAGATAGAGGCAGAGGCAGACTGTTAGGGTGAGGTAGGGAGGGGCAAGGAGGGGCAGTGGGAGATGGGATAGGCAGGGCAGAGGGAAAGAAAAGAGTCAAGGGGTAGGAGGTGGGAGGCAAGTGCTAGGGCATGGGGGTGGGAGGCAAGTACTTGGGCCAAGGCTTAACCTGGTGGGCCAGGAGTTGTAAGTGCTGAGGCAGATTAAAGCTGTGGGCACAGACTAGCGAGGGCACCTACAGGTACTATTGTCGGTGAGATGCTGATGGAGCTTGTGCTTAAAGGAACCAAGTGTTGTGGCTCCTGCTATGTCAGATGGTAGACCATTTGTCCACAGAGGGGCCCAGTGAGCAAAGGATTGCTAAGCCATAGCTGTGCAGCACCTGAACACATGGAATACTTGTGTAGTCGAGCTCCTGGCATGTATAGGTGGTGATAGAAGACTCAGAACTCCTTGAAGAAGTAAGTTTAGTGAGACTTTTTTTGCGAGTAGGCAGGTTTGAAAAAGTATTCTGTCCTTCAATTGAAGCCAGCATGATCATGCATAAAGCTCACAGGTGTGGGTGACTTTTGGGGCATTAGTGAGCATGCAGCAGGCTTTATTTAAGGCTATTGAGAGGCGTTGGAGTGCTGTGTCAGTTGCAGAGCTGTAGACAGCTAGGCTATAGTCAATCAAGGTGATGAATGGACTGTTTATTGGCAAGTTCAGAGCTTCATAGGTCAGGCAATGTCTGTGCCTGTAGAGGATACCGATCCTGGTGTTAAAGGCTTTGGCTGTGATGTCAGTGTACTTTATGTAAGACAGGGCAGTGTGATTCCCAGGTATTGGAAATGGGGGACTAGTTTCAAGGTGTTACTGGAGTCATTCTGAATTGGTAGGGGATAGCCTTTTAGCTTGTTTTGGGCAGTGGTGTCAGCAGCAGGTGAGACCCAGTTGATACTGAAGTCTCCCAACAGCATTGTTTCAGTGTTTAGGCTCAGCGTGCTGATGTAATCTAGTAGGTTGTTGATGCAACGTGTGGTCTGCTTAGGTGGAATGTATACAGTCAGTAGGGTGAGCACTCTGTTGCATGCTTCTAGCATTAGTTTGATGGCTAGTACCTGGAGATTGCCATTGCTGGGTGGTAAGAGTATGACATATCCCTGGAGTTTCTGTCATGCTGATACCCTCCCTTATGTACATCACAACCCCTCCTCCCTTCCTCTTCTCCCTCTCCTTCCTGAACTAAGTGTAGCCTGGTATGGCCATGATACCGCCATGGTTTCCTGTGCACTATGATTCAGTAATGTCCACAATATCTAGGCCTGCCTCCGCCTCATGTTCTCAAGTTCTGGAATTTTATTTCCAAGACTCCTTGTATTTGCACACATGGCTCTCCACACCTTGCTCCCACTATGCCTGAACCTCCCCTTTCCCCTTGTGTGTCACCTCATTTTCTACCCTCTTTTTGCAACTTCAATTCCTGTCCCCCATGTCCTGTAGTCCTCTGCTGTTCCCATTAATCTGCTTCCTGGGAATTTGTCCTCTCTTCAGGTCCTCCTTCCTACTGCTTCAGTGTGGGAGGGATGTTTACACCTCCCTTTGTCTTTCAGTCACCCCCCATAGCTAATTTTAATGTTCATCAAAGTAACATTTAAACTGTTTGCTAAGGACTGCAGTTCCCCTCCCAGAGAGATGCAGGCCATCACCTCTGTATAGACCACCCATCCAGGTTGTTTCCTAGTCTCCAATGTATCTGAACCCCTCTTCTGTACACTATTCATGCAACTATGAGTTGAAGCTCCTGGTTCAGCATCCCCTGTCCTTGCCTCAGCTATAGACAGATAGCACCTCAGCGAAAGTCACCATGTATGCTACTTGCCTTAGGCCCCTCCCCAGCTCCCTGAATTCTCCCTGCACAGTCCCAGCCCTGTCCCTTACTAGGTCAATAATCCCCAAGTGGACAATGATATCCAGCTCCCTCCTCACCCTGCTGCCCTAGCAATCCTTAGGATCCACTGCCCATCCCTCTGAGCCATGGTACCTGGTAGGCACTGTACCTCCCTCTCACCCTGGCTATGGCAAGAAAGGAATGCTGGATAAAAAATAAGGGCCTGGCACAAAACACACACAGCCCTGCCACCCGAGAGCAAGACATGGTAATCTAGTGCCATTTCAAGACACACATCTACTGTAATAATTAGTGACAATAAATAAAACAGAGGGAGTAATGCTAGAAGGGGCAGAGATCTCATTTACCTGCAGGGGAAGAGGCTTTTTTCCAAAGATAAAAAAGAACAGCTGCAACTATCAGTGAGAAACCTCGATGTGGAGTGCTAAAAAGTAAAATCCTTTGGGCCATAGATAATAATATTTAATTGCTGAGACAAAATGGGCATTACTCACACACAGTAAAAAGAGAAAAGGCCCAATGCTCACATATACAGCACAGTAAAGTTATTGCCATACTTATTGCAGCAATCATATATGCGTCCCAGAGGTAAGAGCACCGACATGTTTCTCTCTTTAGGTCATCTTCAGATTGACTGAGACACTTTTTGATTGCTCAGAACTGATATAGTGTTTTTCATTAGCAGAAAATATAACGGGCAGTGATAAACACACCTGTTATCATGCCTAAAAAATTTATGTGATTAAATTAGCATCAATCAAGGTGGAAAGAATTACAAAATAAAAGAAAGAAAAGAATAACAAGCATTTGTCAATGCTGAAAGTTCGCTGTTGGTATTGCTGTTGCACATGCCTCCCATATTTTTCTGTCTATATTTCTCTGCCTTGCATTTTAAAGAATCACTCTCAACACAAATTTCTTATGTTATTCCAGCACTGGTTCACTTCATTAGAAAAACAAACATTTGTCAATACCGAATGTTTGCTTGCTGGTATTGGCATTGGTAGTGCAGGAGTTAGAGAAATGCATAATAGGAATGACAGTGAAGTATTGAAGTAATGCCATAACCCACCCCTACCCTGTAGAGACTGACAGGCGTTGGGGGTGTGCCTTTGAGTCATCAGCCATAACACTCATGCCATTCCACCTCACCCCACCCTGCAGACACCGACAGGTGTCGCAGTGTACCTTGAGGTCTTCGGCCCTTATGCTCACCGCAATCCATAAGGAAATAAGCTGAGATGGGTGCAGTATAGGAGATGGGGTGAACGTTAGGGGTGAACGTTAGGGTCAAAGACCCCAAGGCACACCTTGATGCCTGTCAGTGACTGTAGGTTGTGGTTGGGGGTGGAATGGGGTGAGCACTATGGCCGATGACCCCAAGTCACACCCCTGACACCTGTCAGTCTATACAGGGTGGGCATTATAATTGTAAACCCTAATGCCCTGGGTGTTTGTTGGTATTTTTGCTCCAAATTTTCAACATGGGCTTTTTGGGACCCCACCTCATGAACAGTGGCAGTATAATTTCGTTACCCAATCCCAAAAGGTGATTTTGCACAACAAGTGTGCCATTCAGTGCCACAGGTGCGAAAATACATTTCAGGCAGGATGTGAAAAATGACAGCTGTACTGTTCATGAGGAGGTGTGAAGAAATGGCAATGTGGAAAATCTGGAGTGAAAATATGAAAAAGTGGTGAAGTTTCAAGTGTGCGTAGAAACTGTGCAATGCATGCTCATAATGCAGTCATTTTTTAGAATGTTTTCACCAAATTTTCGACATGGCCTTTTTTGGACCTCGTGAACAGCGGCACTGGGATTTTGTTAATCTGTCCTGAAAGCTGATTTCGCACTGCTACCGCAACATTCTGCACCACAGGTGAAAAACACATTTCAGGAAGTATGCAAAAAATGAGAGCTGTACTGTTCATAAGGGGGTGTGAAAAATGGCGATGTTGGAAATTTGGAGTGAAAATATTAAAAATTTATGAAGTTACGGGCATGCATAGAAACTGCACAATGGATGCCTGTAACACAGTCATTTTTTTGGATTTTTTTCACCAAATTTGCAACAAGGGCTGCTTGGGACCCAACCTCATGAACAGTGGCACTGTCATTTTATTAATTTGTACTGAAAGGTGATTCCACGCAGCAACCAAGAAGTCACCTTTTGAGACTGAGAAATGAAATGACAGTGACAGTGTTCATGAAGTGGGGTCCCAAGAACCCCATGTTGAAAATTGGGACCAAAACTCCCAAAATTGGCTGAGATATCAACCTAAGTTGAACCCCCCCCCCATTGACTGGCATTATAGGGCTTACCATAATTTATTCAGTTCCCAATTGGTCTTTGAAGAGTGCAGACGTGTTCCCAGTCCACAGAAGATCACTGATCCCAACCTCCGGAGGTAAGTATGGGTAAGAGGGGGTTCAGAGAGCTCAGAGGGAGGGTGCAGTTTGGGGAAGGGGGCTGATGAGAACGTCGAGGGACCATTTTCTTTTTTTTTTTCAGGTTTAAAAAAAAAAGACCTTGTGGGACTATTTTCTTTTTTACAGGTGAAATATTATGAATTTCAGCACACTGGGGTGGGCTCCAATGTGCCAGAGTACTGGGGAGGGGTAGTCAAGGCACAGGTTAGGAAGCATAGAAAAACCAGAAGCAGTTGCAGAATTCACCAAAAATTATTTATTTACACTAGCAGTATCTAAAATAAACTTGTTCGTTATAACTGTTTACAAAGTCAAAATAAAATAAAGTTTTCTTTCAGTCTCTGTGTCTCTTGTTCTTCTAATCTTTTTGCAGTTGCAGCTTAGCTCTTTTGTAAGTCTTTTCAACCCCCATTCTTAGCAAACATCCTGTTCTTGTAAGTGTTCTGTTCTTGTAAGTTTCAGGAGCAGCTAGAACACATTGTGCCTGAGCTGAGGCCCCTTCTGCAGCTTTTATTTTTTGAAATAACACTTTTTTATTATAGCTTATCATAGAAACAGTACAGATAGTACAGGTTCATTTTCATTTTACAAAAAGAGTTAATGTGTATCTGGACAATATACATTTGATAATTAATCAATTTATCTGGAGTATTATAGCTGGACATCCATGCCCCTCTTTTAGTCTTTTCTGAACACAAACAAATATCCAGAACACTTTATACCAAATGCTAATAGAGGCAGACGAGGTCTCCCATACATACAGAAATCGAAGGAATAGAGACCCATCTAGAAAAAGGAAGGGAAAGAAAGGAAAGGAAGGAGAGAAAGACAGACTACTATTGTCTTTGCTTTAAGCCTCTTAATTTGAGGAAAAAAACACCATGGG
This sequence comes from Neoceratodus forsteri, assembly GCA_016271365.2. NCBI lineage: Eukaryota > Metazoa > Chordata > Ceratodontiformes > Ceratodontidae > Neoceratodus > Neoceratodus forsteri. The sequence continues at coordinate 392,489,285 of CM057452.1, forward strand.
TTTCAAAAATGTATCAGTTAGGAGGAGCACCCCTGACCTTCGTGCTGTCTTGAAGGAGGATACACACTCAATAATAAGTTGCAACTAAGGAGTATTCTCCCCCTCGCAAAAGAAAAAGAGGAAAAAATCAGAGGACACCTTTTATCATATCACTGACAGGTATATTTTAGCTAAAATTTCTAACACGCTAATTTGCTCTCTTTGAGCCTGGAAGTTAAAAAAAGGCATCCATCTTGACTTAAATTTATCTTTTTGCAATCTCACCTTAGCCATGAGGTATTCCATTTCCAGGACAGACACACAGTTTTTATACCACGCACCTGATGTTGGACAGGCTTTAGACAGCCAACACTGAGTAATTGCCTTAAGGGCCGAGGCCACCAGTATATTAAACAAGTAACGCTGAGATTTTAGTTTAACCTGGTTAGGATACTGTCCAAGAACCCAATGTACAGGGTCGTTTGGTATAGATACCCCAAGAACAGCACTCACTTGGTCCCTCACCTGTACCCAAAAATTACTAATGTGAGGGCATTCCCAGAATATATGGATGTGTGTTCCTTTTTTGCCACATTCCCTCCAACAGAGGTCTGTGAAATGTTGACCAAAGTGTTTAGTAATTACCGGGGTTCAAAAATATCTGGAGACCACTTTCCACCAAAACTCATGCCAACTGTTAGAGGTGGTGGTCGAATGTATGGCCTCCCATATCGTGTCCCAAACTGGATCAGCAATGTCTCTCCCAAGTTCCAGGGTCCAACTTGTTTTAATAGAGACCGTGGAATCTGGTTCCAGATCAGAGAATAGGCCCACCATCCTTGAAATAAAACCTTTTGATTCTATTCTGTTGGCCTCCGCTCTCAGGGCATCCATCAGAGGGTTATTACCTAAATCTCTGGGTCCCCCCTACTCAAAGTCCTTACCTTGTAAAAAATGTCGAAGTTGTATATATCTAAAAAAATCAGAGGCAGGAAGGGAGAATTCTTGTGAAAGCCGTTGAAAAGTTTTAACCCCTTCCCCTGAGTATAATTGACCAATTTTAAATAAGCCTCTTAGATTCCATCGCATAAATCCCAGGTCCCATGATAGGGGTTGAAAATCCAGGCAAGCTTTAATCGGGGAGTCCATCCCCAAAGACAACTCCATACCTAATGTTTTATTAATCTCTTGCCAGGAAGAAACCACCAGACTAGACCAGGGATTGCTGCCGTGCAGCCTTTGTATTCCACCATAATCCATATATATCAGATCTCTGATATCCCCTCTAGAAGACTCCGGTCTCTCCAATTCCACCCATAATGGAGGATCATTATCCCCCATAAGGAGGATTAGTGGCTGGGTCTGTGCAGCCCAGTAATATTTTCTATGGTCTGGCAAACCCAACCCCCCTTTCTTTTTATTTTTGAGAAGAATATTCCATCTTACTCTGGGTGGCCTACAAGACCAAATGAACTGGGTTAAAGAGGATTTAACTGCCTACCAAAAAGGGGCTGGAGGTTTAAGTGGCAAGGACTGAAACAAAAATAAAAAACGTGGAAGTATATTCATTTTCACACTGTCAACTCTGCCCAATAGTGTAAGGGGCAATTCCTCCCAACTATGCAAATCCTCTTGGACAGACTGCAGCAATCTATTATGATTAAAGGCATATAGTTTAGAGATATCTCTGGTTATTCTAACCCCAAGGTATTTAATATCTTCCTTCGCCCATTTGTATTTGCCGATTATTGGGAGTGTACCATCTCGTGACCACCCTATGGGTAAGAGTTCTGATTTAGAGTCGTTAATTTTGAAACCAGATACTACACTAAATGATTGTATCGTGGAGTTAATCAAAGGCATCTGTCTCTCCGGATCCGTGATATACAACAAGGTGTCGTCTGCATATAGCGACACTCTGACCTCGACTCCCTGTACTTGTATACCTATATAGTCTTTCAATTGTCTTATGAGGGCTGCTAGTGGCTCAATACACAATGTGAATAATAAAGGCGAGAGTGGGCATCCCTGTCTGGTCCCCCTATTAATCATTATTTTATCCGAGATTACCCTGTTCACCTTCACTCTGGCCCAAGGGTTTCTATATAAATTTGCTATCCATTTTCAAAAGTTTTCCCCAATGCCAAATTTCCCCAAGACCTGATCTAAAAAAAAACAATCTAACCAGTCAAATGCTTTCTCTGCTTCCAGTGCCATCACCACCCTAAGGGTATCAGGGGGAATGACCCAGAGGCGGACAAGACATTGAGCAGCAGTCTTATATTATCTTGAATATGGTGACCTGGAATAAACCCCGTCTGATCTTTGTGTACCAATTCCGGCATAAATTCTTGTAACCAGGAACTCAGAATCTTAGCAAATATTTTGGCATCCTGATTAATCAGCGAAATAGGTTGGTAACTTCCACATTCTGTCAGGTCTTTACCTGGTTTTGGCAGTAGAGTGATCACCGCCTCATCCCAAGAGGCCAGAGATTCCCCCAGCTCTTGCACTACATTACAAAATCTAGCAAATAAAGGGGCCAACTCATCAGCAAAAGCCCAATAAAACTCTCCCACAAACCCATCCAGTCCCGGGGCCTTCCCCCCCTTAAGGTCTTTAATAATTTTCCTAACTTCTTGTTCAGAGATTGTCCTATCCAACTTATTTCTCTGAGCTTCTTCGAGCCTTGGTAGTATAGTATTATGCAGGACGTTTTTAACCTGCGCTGGGTGACTTGGACCCCTCTCTTGAGAATAAAGTTCCTGGGAGTATTGATAAAAACTACCTGCAATTTGTATTGGGTCAGAAGAAATGATCTGGGTACCATGCTTTTTCAGCCGGGGAATATATCTTTCGGCCTCTTGTTTTCTGAGTCTAAGGGCCAATAAATGGGTTGCCCTTCCCCCTGATTCGTAGTATCTTTGTCTAGTATATCTCAAAGAATTTTGGGTTCTGATAATCATTTCCTTATTATATTGTTTCCTGGCCTCTTGTAATTGCTCTAACTCACGAACATCTTTATTCTTTTTATGTTCCTTCTCCAGAGAACTTATGACTCCCAGTAGGCTCTGCACCTTAGCTTGAGTACATTTGTATTTATATGAGGAATAGCTAATAATTTGCCCCCACAGGACAGCTTTTAAACTGTCCCATATGAAACGTATGTGAGTATCCTCTTCCTTGTTCTCTGCTATATAAAGCTTAATGGATTCTTTTATTTGATTAACAAACCCTGTGTCATTTAAAAGGCCAGGATCAAATCTCCAACTCCCCTTAGCCTTCACCCCTGGCCATCTTACTCTAGCACTGATCATTGCATGATCCGAGAAGGTCACTGGGTGTATTGTTAAATCCGTTAAGTCATTAGCATATTTTATTTGAGTGTAGAATCTGTCAAGTCTAGAGTATGTTTTGGCCACCGCAGAATAAAATGTGAAATCTTTAACCAATGGATTTTGTTGCCTCCACGGATCTGCCCACCCTCCCTCTGCTATCAGGGTTCTGAGGAGTTTAGAGCAGGCTGTCCGCCCTCCCTTTCCCCCTGCGCTCCTGTCTAAGGCACTATTTTCGATGCAATTCCAGTCCCCCACCATTATCACTCTACCTGAAGGAAGGGAATCCACTATGGTGAAAAACTGTCTAAAGAAAGTTCCCGAAGGGGGCGTGGGGGCATATAACGTTGCCAAATGGAAGATATGTCCCATAAATTCTCCAGAAATTATCACAAAGTGTTCTGATCCACCTGTCTGTACCTGGTGGACTTTGAATGGGAGACCCCTGTGAATTAATATGACCACTCCTGCTCTAGAAGCCTCGGAACAGGAGTCTGCATACACCCCTCCCACCCAAGTTCTCTGCAACTTGGAGTGTTCATGGTCAGACAATTTGGTCTCTTGGAGACAGGCCAGATCACATTTTAACCGTCCCAGTTCTTGTAGAATTCTTGCCCTTTTAACCACCCCATTTATCCCTTTAACATTGACAGATATTATTTTAAGTGATGCCATATTGATATTTGAGGTGTCCCTCCGTAACTTTTCCTCTGGTCCCATCATACCAAGCAAGTATATTGAATAACTCACATGTATATATGTCTGTAGAATAGAATAGGTGAGATAGTAAAGAAAAGAGAGAAAAAGATACACAACTATAACCAGCTAAGACAGCATTAAACCTTGTGCAGTTCAGTTTAACCATGGGTGAAAAAGCACCCTTAAAACCCAACTTGAGTAAAAACCCCTTTAAAAATAGGGATGAGAAGAAAAAGGAAAAAATCCAAAGAGAGAAAAAAAGAGAAAAAAAAACTGGGTCGCAGTCGTTGGCTGGATACCCACTAGCTCAGTCAGAGCTATAAATAAACCTGGGGGTTAGGGTGTTAACTCCCCAGATGCTAGGAGCACAAAGCCCTAGATTAATAGGAGAAAAAGTGTCTACTGATGCTAAAGGGCAGGCTCTCGGGAACCCCAAGGGACTAACCCTCTCCTACCTAGAATGGGTCCGGTTAGGCCAGCCATTGAAGTCGAGCACCCCGGGCACAATGCTTATCGATAAAGTAACAAACTGAACTGAGGATAGCCAGGAATAATCAGTAGTACAATTTCAAGTCAAACCCCACTATGTTTAACGAGATGGGGCTGTACAATTGTCTAGGAAGGGAGCCCAGCACAAACAGGGACCAAAGTTTCCCTTCCCTGAGCTGGGACAACCCCCCCCCGCACTGCGAGAAACACAAGATCCAAAATTATATTCCACCCCAACTCAACACCTTTGAAATCATTTACTCCTTTCGATCATCGCTTGATTTTAATCGTAACTATACTATTTAATAAATCAACTTATCTGCTGTCTAATTCCCCTCAGTTCGAATATAATCTGTTTACCAGAGGGACTCTTATCGTTTATACCATGGTCATAGGTCCCATCTGAAAACCCTTCCACTGGAAACACATATCCAGCTCTATTAAGATCCCTTTTGCCTTCTAAGGGAACATCTGAAAAAACCAAGTTTCCAGGTATTACGAAGACCAATACAGGAGCTTCATAAGGGGACAATCTGCGAATGAAAAAAAGGGAGAAAACTTCCCTCAGAAATAACACACAAACCCCCCTTATTCAGTCTCCATTCCCAGCTCTTCATCTCAAACAGGATCACTGTCCCGGGCTAGGCACCTTCAAATTTTGTGAAGCTGCAAACTGTTAATATTCCCCTCAGGTCTCCTTAGTATGTAACCATCTCGCCATGTCCACGTGCAATGGGAGCAGGGCTTCTTCTCGCCTCCTCACACTTTTTCCTTGGGCTCGGGGAAATAGACCACAACAAGTCCTCAATCTCTTTCTCCACCTGTTCCTCCTTTGTGTCTGGGATAGGTACCTCCTGGGCTGTGAGGAATGGAATGGCAGCAAACAAAGAATCAAAAATTTTACCCCACCTTCATTCTGTACCCAGAGCTTCGCAGGATATCTAAGGTATGCTTTGAACCCTTTATCTCTCAGGGCTTTTACCACCTGCAGCACTTTTTTTCTTTGAGTGAGCATGGGGGGGGGGATCTTGATCTACATATAGCCTCTGGCTGTCTAGGTTGAGATTTTTCTTCACCCAAGCCAGCTTTACAATATTTTCTTTCATTGTGTACCTCATAAACTTTACAATTATCGACCTAGGAGGCGCCCCCTCTTTTGGCTTAGGAGCGACAGACCTATGAGCTCTTTCGATTTCTGTGTTGAAGTCTTCTTCCAAATTCAGCTCTGTTTTTAACCAGGAATCAATGTATTCTTCCATACATGGGGGATCCACCCCCTCCGGAATGCCAAAAATTCTGATATTGTTACGGCGGGCTCTCGTCTCCGCATCCTCCGCCCTCGCAGTTAGCTCTTTTTCTCTTCTGTGGAGGTAGGCTAAAGATCTGCCAAAGGTCATGTGTTCTGCTTGTAGAGTTTCAACATGAGTCTCCATAGATGTCGTGCAAGCTTCCAGTTTCTTGAAATCATTTTGTAAGCCCATAATTCTGGCATCTATTCTATGAAGTATTTTCAGCATTCTGTGCCCATCTGCTTTTGTGAAAGTGGATGTTGCTCCGGATCCTGAACCATCGGAGTCTTCCCCTGAGGCTGTAATTACTGAGGAGCGGGATCCAGACAGACTCATAGGCCTCGAGTCAGTCTGACCCCTTAAACCACCTTTTTCTTCTTCAATGAGCTTTTTTTTCGTTAGCCCCATTTTGCAGATGGCTGCAAGGACCGGTTAAATACAAGATAGAGCGTTTAAACCCCTCGATGATGATCGATTCACTTGAATAGTGTGCCCGAGGTACCAGAGCTCCAAATTAGGCTGCCATCAGTCTCATGACGTCACCGGAAGTCCCTTCTGCAGCTTTTGCAAAAGGCGGGAAGATTTGCACTCAGGTAACATCTAGAGTTAACAATAGCTTTCTGCAATCATCTCAAAATATAATTATATATATTTCAACAGTAACACTATATATTTTCTAAACAAAAGAAATCCCAATATCAGTTACATTTCCATACAATGGTTTGCATACATTTTTATATCAGCAGATCTAGGTATGCAAGGGAGGAAAACAGACAGCAAGAGAAAACTGAGAGACAGTGAGAGGCAAAGCACTGTGAGCCTGTCGGGTTGATCAAGTCCAAAGTCTCACAGAAAAATTGGGTTGCGCAACCACAGAAAAGAGAAAGAAAAGGAAAGATCCTTGCATTTAAACATTTTCTCCATAGCAAATGGGGCAGGGTCCTATTCTACCCTGTCACATACACCCCCCTCCTTACGAGGTTTATTAAACAGGTTTCCAAAACTTTTTATTCTCTACTAACATTTGCTGCTTCAAGCAATTAAGCACATGTGCATGATCAGTTCTTTTATAACAATACAGTTTAAACTCATTTGTTTTTCAACCTTCAGAACCCTCAATTCCTGATCCATATCTTGACAGAAAATCAGCATTGCTATTCTCTTTGCCAGATTTGTGTATCACCGTGAATTTAAATGGCTGTAGTGCCAGGTATCACCTTGTGATTCTGGAATTTTTATCTTTCATCGGATTAAGCCAACAGAGAGGATTGTGGTCTGTTACAAGAACAAAGTCAGTTCCTAGTAAATAAAATTTAAGGAACTCCATAGCCCACTTTGCTGCTAAACATTCCTTTTCAGTAGTGGAGTACCTTTTCTCTCTGTCATGGAACTTCCTACTTATGTACAGAATAGGATGTTCCATCCCATCTCTATTTTGATTCAGTACTGCATGTAGGCCTACCTCCAATGCATCTGTTTGTAACAAAAATGGTTTCTCAAAGTCTGTGTTTCTTAAAACAGAGGCTGAACATAATGCAGCCTTTATGGCTTGAAAAGCTTCGTCACACTCTGGGGTCCATTTCACATTATGTGGGTGTCATTTTTTCGTGAGTTCAGTGAGGGGAGTAGCTAATCCAGCAAAGTTGGGAACAAATCTCTGATAATAGCCAGACAGCCCTAAAAATGACCTGACATGTTTCTTTGTTTTAGGGACAGGGCTGTTAGCTACAGCTTCTATTTTAGAAACCTCTGGCTTAATTTCTCTATTTCCCAACACATAGCCCAAATATCTAGTTTCCTGCATGCCCAGTGCTCATTTGGTAGGATTAATAGTCAGACCTGCATTTTTGATAGTTTGGATAACTGCTTGTAGGTGTTCCATGTGGCTTTTCCAGTCTGGACTGTACACCATGACATCATCCAAGTATGCAGCACAATAACCAGTGTGAGGGAATAAAATTACATCCATGTACCATTGCAATGTAGCTGGCGCACCATGTAAACCAAAGGGCATGGTGGTGAACTGATATAATCCTATAGGGGTGGCAAATGCAGTTTTGTCTCTGGATTCTTTAGCTAAAGGTATTTGCCAGTAGCCCTTGTGAGATTGAGGGTACTGATATACTTTGCACTCCCCAGCCTGTCCACCAAATCATCAATTCTGGGCATAGGATAACTGTCAAATTCTGACACTTGATTAAGTTTTCTAAAATCAAAGCAGATTCTAACACCCCCTTCTTTTTTGTTTATGATTACCATGGAAGATGACCAAGCACTCCTCGACTCCTCTATGATACCCAATTCTTTAATTTTTTTTATTTTCTTAACCAGATCAGCTCTTAATCGCTCTGGCAACCTGTATGTCTTTTGCCTAATAGGACGAGCATTCCTTGTCACTGTAACGTGCTCAACACATTTAGCTTGGCCTGGTACTGTGGTAAAAGTACTGTTAAATGTCTTTAGCACATCATGAATGCTTGCAGTTTGTTCTGAGTTTAAGGAAACATTCACCTTTACAGCATCAGCATTTACAGTTTGTTCCAGTCTATCATAAGCTACTTCCATATCTTCTTTATCAGTTTCTGGTAAAACTAGCAATGCAGCTTTTGGCATTTTTTCAACTCATTTCTTAGTAGGATTTTTTTCTGACAGGGGTTTCAATTTCATAGATAGCAGTGCCAGCACATCTAAGAACCTTATATGGCTCTTGCCACTTCATTAACAGTTTATTTTCTGTTGTGGGCAACAGTAGCAAAACCTTTTCACCTGTTTCGAAACCTTTTTCTTTTACCCCATGGTCATAATATACCTTCTGCTGGTTTGGGGCCTCTTCCTGATTACTATGTGCAATTGCAGCATATTTTGCCAGCTTCTTTCTTAGGGCACACATATAAGAAGATATAGATTGTTTCTGAGTGGGGTTATCTTCCCACATTTCTTTAATCACATCCAGTGGCCCTCTTTGCTGCCTACCATGCAACATTTCAAATGGTGAAAACCCTGTTGATGCCTGTGGCACTTCTCTGTAAGCAAAAAGTAGATAAGGCAAGTATTGGTCCCAAACTTTCCCTTCCCCCTTTACAAATCTTTTTAACATGCTTTTTAGGGTTTGGTTAAAATGCTCAACAAGACCGTCTGTCTGAGGGTGATGGAGGGAGGTTCTTATGGCAGTGATAAATGGCAGTCTGTACAATTTCCTAAGCAACGCAGCACCAAAATTACTACCCTGATTAGTAATAATTTCTTTAGGTATGCCCACTCTGCTGAAAATTTTGGCAAGTTCTGCTGCAACTTGTGGGGCTGTAACTATATGCATTGGAACTGCTTCTGGGTATCGAGTAGCATAGTCGCACACTACTAGGATAAATCTATTATCCTTTTATTTTTATCTAAAGGACCAACCACATCCATTGCAGTTCTCTCAAAAGGCACATCTATCAAGGGTAGGGGCACCAGGGGCACCTTGTCTTTTCTAGTGACTGGGGCTACTTTTTGACACTCAACACAGGAATTACAATAGATAGCAACATCTTCATGAGTTCTAGGATAGTAAAATCTATACAGCAATTTTGCAAGGGTGCGATCCCTCCCTGAGTGACCAGCCATAAGAATATCATGTGGTATCTGTAATAACTCTGTTCTATACTTCTGTGGTATAACCAATTGTTCTGTCTGTTCCTGTGTCAGAGGTTTAACCCAAACTCTGTACAGTGGCCCATTACATGTTTTAAACATTGGTCCACCTGTTTTGGTTTCACCCCGCTACTTGAAATAACCCTGGAGAGAAACATTGTTAGCTTGCTTTGAAAGAAAATCACAATCAGTTAACAATTTAGTTTCAGCATTTTCATATTTTAGCCCTTTATGTCCATCAGTCATTTGCTGCCACAGTTTCTTCAGGCATCATCTTTCTTTCCTGGATTTCCACATCTTGGAGCTGTGCTCAAACAAGTCTGAATCAAAATCACTGAAAGAAAAAGTGCTCCCACTGTTTGAAATTTTCTTTGCCTGAGCTGTTGTCACCACTGCTGCTAAAACATCAGGATTTACTCCCCCTTTGATCAACTCAGTAAATCCTTTGAAGTTATTTCCAATAATCACAGGTACAAGTAACTTAGGTACTACTCCCACTTTCATTTGGTGTGACACACCCTTAATGGTCAGAGTCACTTGGGTGGTAGGATAGTATCAGATGTCCCCATGGATGCAGATGACACCAGTACCTGGTTCCTTTGCACAGTGTTTTCCCAGCACTTTAACATGCACTAGGAACTGTCAGCTTCCCGAATCAATGAGTCTCTTCACAGTCTTATCCCCCACCTTCACTTCTGTTAAGTACTTGCCCCAATTTGCCAAGGACAAATCTGCTCCAGTGCCACTCTCCTTACTATGGTAGTTTCTTGCAAAATGGCCTGGCTTATTACAGTTATAGCAGAAAACGTCTTTGGGCCCAGATTTGATACCTCCACCAGAGTTCTTATCAGGCTTGGAGTTTAAATGGGAGTGTCTTACTAGTGCTTGGCTGTTACCTCACTGCTGTGGCATCTGTCTGGCCATTTGGTAGTCCTCGGCCAAAGAAACCACCTTTTCACCACTCTCTGGCTGGTGTTCCTTTACCCACAGCTGCACATCTGTAGACAAGATGTTGATGAATTGCTCCATGGCAAATGGGTCAATGATCTGTGGGACTGTTTTGTTCTCTGGTTGGATCCATTTTATCAGGAGTTCTCTGAGATGGGTGAAGGCTTATCGAGGATTGTCGACCGAGTTGTACCTCAGAGATTGAAATCTCTGCCTATATGTCTCTCTGGAGATGTCATACCTTTTCAGGATTTTGCTTTTCACCAGGTCATAGTTTTCTGACTGTGCAGTGTCCATACTGCTGTAGGCAAGTTGGGCTTTCCCTGTCAGACAGAGTACCAGTTTGATTGTCCATTGCTGCTTTGGTCATTGGCAGACTGTGGCAACTCTTTCAAAAGTTGTCAGGTATGCCCCTATATCATACAAGGGGCACAACTTTGTAAGTTTAATGGCTTTTAAATTGCTTGCATTTTGTTGCTTCTCTGGGTCCCTGCCAGATCCTCTACCTTTGATAGCTTGCAAGGCATCCAGCCATCACTGCTCCTATCGCTGCATCTCTTCTCTCCTCTGTTGCTCCTGTCACTGCATCTCTTCTCTCCTCTCCTCTGCACTTCTAAATGTTGAATCTCTTTTTCTCTCTGCTTCTCAGTCTCTTTTCGTTCTATAGCCTACCAGTTGAAAAAGTCCATCAGGCTTTTAGGTTCTGTCACTGCCTGTTCTTTTTCCATAACTTGTGCTGGCTGTACAATCTCATACCGGACTTCTGTCTCTGCTAGTTTGGCTGCCATTCTCCTGAAAACCACTCATGGACTTGCTGCTGCAGAATCCAAACCTTTCTCTGTGCTTCCCTGGTACCAGGTCCAGTACCCACACACAAAACTCCTGTCTTTGGGTATGCATGGCATAATTCCCACTGAGGCTGACACCATCTGTCATCGAGGCACAGGCCAGGAAGCATAGGAAAACCAGGAGTAGTTGTAGAATTCACCCAAAATTATTTATTTACACTAGCAGTGTCATAAAATAAACTTGTTCAGTATAACTATTTACAAAGGCAAAATAAAATAAAGTTTTCTTTCAGTCTCTGTATCTCTTGTTCTTCTAATCTTTTTGCAGTTGCAGCTTAGCTCTTTTATAAGTCTTTTCAACTCCCACTGTTAGCAAACATCCTGTTCTTGTAAGTTTCAGGACCTGCTAGAACACATTGTACCTGAGCTGAGGTCCCTTTTGCAGCTTTTGCAAAAGGCGGGAAGATTTGCACTCAGATAACCTCAAGAGCTACAATAGCTTTCTGCAATCATCTCAAAATATAATTATATATATTTCAACAGTAATACTATATATTTTCTAAAGAAAAGAGATCCAAATATCAGGCACATTTCCATACATTTTTATATCAGCAGATCTAGGTATGCAAAGGAGGAAAACAGACAGCAAGAGAAAACTGAGAGACAGTGAGAGGAAAAGAACTACGAGCCTGTCGGGTTGATCAAGTTTGAAGTCTCACAGGAAAATTTGGTTGCTCAACCAGACAGAGAAGAGAAATAAAGGGAAAGATCCCTGCATTTAAACACTTTCTCTATAACAAATGGGATAGGGTCCTATTCTACCCTGTCACGGGGGATCAATGCCGATCCAGGGATTGGGCACCCTGAGGTTGGCTGAGAACATTGGGGTGTGGGGTGCATCCAACACCAGGAGTGGGCATTTTGGTATCAGAAACATCAGACAGGTAGTTTTCTGGCATACTGGGGTGGGCCTTAATGGGGAAGGGGGGATACATCCTGACATGGGGATTGAGCACCCCGATGTCAATGAGGGGGGTCCACTAGTGCAATCACGCTAAAGTGGAAGTGCCTTCGGGCACTGTAAACTCCCAGCCCGTATGGAGCTTAGGCTGTGGCCTACACTGCACAGGTGTAAGAAAAGGAGCAAAAGGAGTTAGCAGGAAATGGAGGAGGCAGGGCAGGAACGCTCCTCCTCCCACTTTCCAGAATCGCTGTTCCAGCAGCACTATTGTAAATTTATTTATGCCCTACAGGGCTTAAGGTGTCAGCCAGGGTTACAAGGGACTGGAGAGGGAAGGGACTGGTGGGATAACGAGGAGGGGGCAAAGATGTCAGTCAGGCTGATCGGGATGCAAACAGATGTTTGCTGGGTGGTGACCTGCAGGTGAAAGTGAAAAAGCTGCCACATGATTGGTGAGGCTTTTTCTTTTCAAGTGCAGACCACTTCTGGCAAAACAGCGTCAGGATCAGCCTGGCTGATGATTGGTGTGATACTGTCGAGTCCCTTGCAGAACACTCTGCATTGGACAAACAGTGTTACACCCCTCAAATATCACTCATCCAAAGAAGTTCGTCGTGTATGCATGAACTTAAAAATGGCAAGAAAGGCCCACTTGGGTCCACCCCATTGACTACTACAGAGTCTAAGATTTGAAATGCAAATCAAATGTACAGTAAGTACTGCTGCCCCCTCATTCTGCTAATCAGTTCCTTCTAATTCATATTTCAAGCAGTATGTAGTAACTTAATTAGTCTCTAAATATTGGAAATGCAATTTTACAAAATAGAATGGCTTATCCTGCTGTCTTTGTGCTTCCATATCATTCTGGAACACTTTTGTAGTTCTTTTTCAGTGATCCTAGGTTTACAGAATGACTAAAAATCCCAAACATGTTTGTTTGCTCTCATCTTTGGAGTTCCTGTCATGTACTGTACAGTATGTTGCAACAAACAGTAGATATAGGAACTTTCAATGAATGTGTTGTGTATTCCTTCTTGCAATTAGTTCAGATGACGTCAACTTTCTTCTACTTACTTTCAAATACTACAATACAAGTGAAGGGCTGTGGGGGAAGGCAGTATAGCACAGTGGTTAAGGGTACCGAGCTGCACACCTGGAGACCTGAGTTTGAATCCCATCAGCCCCCACTTGCATACCATGTGACCCTAAGCAAGTCAGTTAACTTCCTTTTGCTTTAAGGTCACACCTGGAAACAAGCTCTGGCTTAGTGTGCCTTTTCTCATTTAACAATTTCCCCTTCTGGTCATCCTATGATTCAGGGATAGCATGTCACACTTTATTCTGGAAGCCTGAGTTGGTCAAGGAGGTGGAGCTTGAATTTGTCTGCCAGCTTTGAACTTCTTTCCCTACCGACTGAGAGTTTCATTTGGCAACTCTCTCCAACATCACGTACTGGACTTCCAGGGTCCAGAGGAGTGAGATCCATCTCCAAATAGGCTTCTTCCCCCACCTTCACACCAAATACCACAGCAGCCATCTGAACCGGGAGTTGCCACCACTGAAGAACTTTGGCAAGCCAGTCAATCCGGCTGCAACATCCTTTATGTAGTTGGACCTTGAATCTGCCCACTAATTTTGAGCTTCTCTACCTCCCAACTGAGAGCTACATTTGGCCACTGTCTCCAGCAACATGTACCAGATGTCTGAGGTAGAGAGGAGTGACAACCATTTTGCCCATTGCAGAAATTGACAAGAAATGTGACTGAATCTGGTGAATGAGCTGGGGTAGAGCCTACCATCCTTCGGATGTGATTATTAACTGGGAGAGATGTGGCCTTCTGTAATAGCAGGCTCCCCACGCAAAGCCTAAGTGGCAAGGTATCTGGTCTCTTTATAGAACTGAACATGAAGAAACTGGGGAGATGTCTCACATAGAGAGAAGCAGTGAGCACTCCAGTTCAGATGAGCAAGTTATATTAAAAATGTTAGAGCAGTTTCCCATCCAAGGGTTTCATCTTGCCATTGGTATATGGGCTTATTTCAAATACCAGCTGGTATCTGAAGACTAAGAAACCCATTTTGAAAATAATGGAGTGACAAGATGTGAGTAAGAAAGTATAAACTCCAAAAAAATGTAAAAAAATGGTAAACTCTTTAGAGCAGCTTGGGGGGAGGGTGTACTGAACACAATTTCAGCTGCTAGCACCATCAACACAGCTCTCGAATTCTTTAAGTTCAAGTTCTTTTCTGGCTGGGATCTCCATGCCCCCCTGAGAAAAACTAAGGTTCAAGGCTCTCATTTACCCTGGATCTCAGCTAAGTTTCGGGCCTGTCATAGAGTACATGAACTTGCCTGATGGACCTACAAGCCCACTGGTTTCCCCTTTGACCATATTAGTTACAACTTACAAGGCCCTCACAATGCCTCTAACAGAGCTATGTAGGCTTGCAAAGGCTGACTACTTAGCATCTACACTCCAGAACTACCTTAACCGCATCTCAAAGTTCTGGAAGGCCATCCATGCTCTCTCCTTCCCTCTGACCCAGTCCCTTTCTCCACCCTCAAGGTGGGTGACACCCCTGTCTCTGACCCTGCTACAGTCACCTCATCTTTCAACTCTTTTTCACTTTCTGCACCCTCTCCCTCCTTTTGTTCCCCTTCCCCACCCCCTCAACCCCCCATTCCACCCTTCCCTCCCCTTCCCTTTCTCCTTCTATCTCCCCCCATATGCTTCTATTAAAGCCTTGTTGGATATAAACCCACAACAAGGTGGGAGCCCTGATTGTTCTGGCCCCAAGCTCCTGTCTCTCTCTATCTCTGTGCTCCTGCCAGTGACCAACCTTCTAAATCTCTTCTCTCCAGCCTCCATCCCTGACACATTGAAGCAGTTACATAGAAACATAGATTTTGCCTACAGATAAGGACTGCTTGCCCCACCTAGCCTGCCCATTTCCCTACCTATTGGATAAGCTGCATATCCTAGTTAACCAGCAGCCTACTTCCTACTACCCCCAATATAATTGCCTTATGTCAGTTCCATGCATTCTTGAATTCCCCCATTGATTTTGACCCCATAACCTCCTCAGGAAGGCTGTTCCATGCATTTATCACCCTCTCTGTGAAAAAAATACTTCCTCTTGTTGCCCGTGAGCCATCTCCCCTCTATCCTCAAATTGTGCCCCCTTGTTCTTGTGTATCTCTTTTTCTGAAATATGTTACCATCTTGGACTTTGTTGATTCCCTTGAAGTACTTGAATGTTTCTATCATGTCCCCCTTATTCCTCCTTTCCTCAAGGGTATACATATTAAGCTCTTTTAGTCTTGCTTCGTATGGCTTCTGGTGCAGACCTTGCACCATTTTGGTTGCCCTCCTCTGGACTACCTTTATCCTGTCTATGTCCTTGTGGATATGGGGTCTCCAGAACTGCACACAGTACTTAAGATGGGGTCTCACCAACTGTCTGTACAGAGGGACAACAACTTCCTGCTTTCTACTGGTGATACCTCTCCCAATGCATCCCAGAATCCCCCCCCAGCCCACCTTACTGCCTTCTCACATTGCTTGCCTACCTTAAGGTCATCTGATATGAGTACCCCTAGATCCCTTTCTATTTTTGTTGTTGTTAGTACCCACCCCCATTGTGTACTCTTCCCCTGGGTTTTTGTTTCCCAGGTGCATTACTTTGCACTTCTTTGCACTGAAACTAAACTGCCATACTCTTGACCATTGCTCCAACCTTGCCAAGTCCCTTCTCATCCTTTCCACCCCTCCTTGTGTATCAACCCTGTTGCAGATCTTTGTGTCATCTGCAAAGAGGCGTACTTTTCCTTCCAGCCTCTCCACAATGTCACCTATAAAGACATTAAAGAGTATCGGTCCAGTACTGAACCCTGTGGCACTCCACTAGTGACTCCCCTTTCTCCAGAGTGTGCTCTGTTTACTTTTCCCCCTCTGTGTCCTGCTGTCCAGCCAGTTTGTTACCCAGACTACCACACTGGGACCCACAACCAGGCTGGCTAACTTGTTTATTAATCTGTTGTGTTGTACTGTGTCAAATGCCTTGCTAATGTCTGAGTAGATCATATCTGCAGCCCCTCCCTGGCAGCAGGATTCTTTGCTTACTCAGTGTAGTGGATCCGCTTTTACCTTGAGGGTAGGTTTCAAGCTGTCCATATTAGTGACATCTTATCCCCTCTACTCCCTATCTTCTCTGGCATGCCCCAAGGGTCCATCCTTGGTCCTATTCTATTCTCCATATACATATTTTTTAACTTTCTGTTTACTAATATTTCCAGTAAGGAATCACACAGAGAAAAGCCGTCACTGAACAAAGCAGATTGCACATTAATACCAAGAATACAGATCAGGTGCAATGGTACAGAAGATACCCATCTCACCACTATATTCACTTTTTGTTATAAACTATAAGAAGTCCACCACTGTGAAGGAGCTGGAGGGTTGGTTGGGTAAATCCCCCAATACACAATTACCTTCTTAAGAACAGACAAAGTACTGGCCCTTTGCAATAACTTTAGATCCACCCCATGTACCCCTATTCCAACATGGTGGGGGGGGGTAGCCACTGTAAAACAAAAGATAATAACCAAGCTATAAAACTCTAGCAATAAGGATAAATCACTATAGTTTACTCCTCTAATCCAATAGGGTATTTAAGCTTCTACATTAGAAGAGAGTTCTTTATGTTTAAGCAGGAGATATTATAGCCCAGCTAAAATGAGATAAACAAAACAAAACATATTGCTCACCATGAGAAGCTTACATCAAATTAGCCAGCCATTTTCTAGTAAACACTTAAACTGTTCTTTTATTAATGTCAACAATAATAAAATGTCTCTGAAAAGTCCAGTGTTCACCCTGGCAGTAACATATTTTAATGAAAGATCAGAAACATTATTAAATCAAACTTGCGTCCATCCCAGCATACCAAAAGCCCCAGATCACAGAGCTACCCCAGGATTGTTCAAGTCCTCAGAGTCCTGTTCTTGTCTAGATCAAAGGGCATCTATGAACCTGACCCCGGCCTTCGAATCAACAAATACACATGACCTGCCCTTATATGTAAACCACAACCTGACAGGAAAAAAAGAAGTTCACTGATATCCCTCTCAAAGAAGATCCTTCCTTCTGGCTTATGTTTTGACAGCCAATTCAGGGAATAGCACCATTTTTTGTCACAGAAACTGGATATTTCTTTAATCTCTGGACGCTGCCAATATCCTCAAATGATCTTCTGCAGAGTTGAGCACCACCAGCACTGTTGAGAGTCGCTGCACCCCTTCCTATAACTTTCTTCTCTCCAACAGTCAAAAGATCCTTTTCACATGAACCACATTAGCCCCCAACTCCAGAGCCTCCTGCACCAAACTCTCAAATGTCTTTTTTAAATCAGTAGCTGCAACATTGAAGGGCAGACCCACCACCCTGACATTAGCTGATCGCAATTGATTCTCCAACCCCTCAGTCTTGTTATGCAAAAATGTGAAATCCTTTGCATGTAGCAATGTGAGTTGGTCCTGCCGACCGGTCATGTTATCCAACAGCTGGGTCCTATCCTCCAGTATGGCCTCCAGCTTTAACACCCTCTGATCCATAGCAGCTAATGAAGTGTTAGTTTGGTTCACCTTCTCCTCCATCTTTTGTAGGATTGTGAAAATGCAGTCAATACCTGGATCCAACAGTGCAGTAGATTGTGTCATCACTGTGGTAGGCCACTGGAGGAGAAATTCATATACCGCTTTATTTTGGGCAGAAGAAGGCTGCCCCTTGTCTTTGTTAGGGCCCATACTGCAATCTGACCTTAGCAAACCACCACACAGGTAAGATAAATAAACTTTGACTTTGTAAAAGAAAGAAAACAGTAAAGTAACAGCCAGTTCACTGGAGCACAGCAAAACACATCCTGTCTCTGTTCTGGCTAGCTCTGCCTCCCCTTCATTATTTCTAAATGACCTTCCCTCTGCCTGATCCTATGTGTCCATTCACATGTATGCAGATGACATGGTCCAATATGCCTCTGGATCCTCTGTTTCTAACCTCATGGCTTAGCTCCATCTGGATTTCACTAACATCCAGCAGTGGTTCTGAGAAAATCAGCTGTCCCTAAACACCAAGAAAGTTGTCTGCATTACTTTTGACACTAGGAGAGACTAGCTAGACTCATCCCTTCCCCTCCTTCTATACCCTTGATGGTGTTACAATTGAGGTTGTTTCGTCCCTTAAATACCTTGGGGTCTGGTTGGATCATCATTTTGATTTTTCAGTTTATGTGGATGCCATCCACCAGATGCTCCACCACAAACTAGGTGTGCTTTACAGGAATAAAGTGAGTATCCCACTTCCTAACCGTAGAGAGATTGTCTTGAAGATGATTCTCCCTATCTTTGACTATTTTGACATTGTTATAGTACTGCTCCCAAATCTGCCCCATCCAGACTGGATCCCATCTTTCACTCCTTTCTTTGCCCTCAGTTGCCCCCCTGGAACCCACCACTGTTTCCTATAATCCTTCCTGGCCTTTCTCTCCCTTGTTGCCAGTAACTTGCTCACTGTGCTACCTTCCTCTTCAAATTCTGACTTGGGTCCCTTACCCCCCACCTTTGTTACCTCCCTCCTCAACACCCCCCCCCCAAGCTTCTACTACCTTTGCAGCTCTGGTCCATGATATCTGGCACTCCCCTCCTTGAAATCCTCTGCTGGCCAAGCTGCCTTCTCCTTTCACGTCCCCACACTGTGGGTCTCTCTTTCCCTCCCATTTATACTGCTCCTTCCTCCACATCACTCATCTATCTCCTCTGTGAGGTCATTACTCAGTCCTGCAGTTGTCTCTGATCCAATGCTGTATTTAGTCACCCTTAATCTCTACTGTCCACCACTGCCCCTGCACCTGTCCCTAATAGAATTCCCCCTCCCTCCAGTTCCCACCATGTTTTCCTTCTGAACCCAACAGTGCTTTGGACACCCTTCAACTTTATTGCCAGCTGCACTTTAATACCCACTCCTGGCAGTGCTTGTTCTCTGCACTTACTGTATATTGCTTGTTGCTCTTCAGAGGTTCTGTATAGCTCAACTTGTTAGTTTTATTGCTTCTTAATTGTTAACTCCTATTTTTTCACTTGTGAACTTTGACTGTTGTAACTTATTGCTGTATTCTCTGTATTTCCCCTGGTCCCCAGGATGTATATGGAAACAAGCTATTTTAGCTCAGTATGTCTTTCCCGGTAAATCTTTTAACATAAATAAATACAAGTGGTGTACCTTTCTTCTTGCAATTAGTGCAGGTAAAATCAACTTTTTTCTACTTTCTTTCAAATGCTACAGTACATGGGGAAGTTAGGGAAAGAGACTTTGTGTGTTGGGGGGGCAGTGCTGGCTCTAGACACCAAAGTAATTAGCCATTTGGCTAATCCCTGTATTTCATTTATGGCTACTACTGCTTTTGTTTTAGCCATTTTGTTTGCAATTGTATACCTGTGAATGTAAAATAAAAACACTAGCAAACAGTGGCAATTTTTTGGGGGGGGCAAAATGAATTAAAAATGACTCAGTGGCCCATATGTGGAGCTACACTTGGTATAGGGATTCTAAACCAACTGAGTAAGTGCCCCCCCTTTCTTACCACTTTTTAGTATAGCCAGACCTTGGTATGGACACCATCAAGTGTGAGACTTAGGTTTGTATCCCAGGCTCAGGACTTACATGGTGGGGAAGATGCAACATTCAAGAGGTTGCTTTCCTCCTACAGTGTGGATTGGAAGCTTGTTGCAGTGTGTGGCCGTCCCCTGGAGGCACAGAGAAGCAGAATGTCAGCCACACAGTCATGCATGAGGGGGTGGCATAACAGTAGGATGCGTATGCTCCTACGATATGCTGATGCCATTGAGGAAGTACATATAGAGTGAAAAACCTTGTCCAATTGTATATGAAGGCCAAGACATCTAGGTCACAGATCCGGTACATATTTTCCCTTTCTATAGTCGCATCAGAGGGTAGTCATAATGAGTGGGAAGGTCCTGGGTATCTGATCATAGATGATAAAAGTTAAGTTCTGATCCCAGATTGCATGGGGGGTTGGGAAAAATGATGCATTAGCAATATGAGTTTTGGTAATGTTTAAAGAACTTAAATTTCCTGTGTGTGTGTGGTAAAACAAAGCAGACCATAGAAAGAACATAATTTCCCAATGTAATAATAGATCTAGGATTTTTAATCAAATCTCCAGTCACTGAACTTAAAGTTCTCCATCAAGGTCTCTTTTTCCCCATCAAGGTTTTTTTTTTTTTTTAACTCTATTTTTATTCATTTGTAATAAGCATACAAACAAACCTAATCGAGTTCATTGACTGGGTGACCAGGGGGGAGGAGGATCAGGGAGGAGCAGTGGATGTGGCCTTCCTGGATTTCAGTAAGGCCTTTAACATTGTTCCACACAGAAGACTGGTAAACAAGCTGGGCAGTCTGACAGTGGGTCCAAAGGTAGTAAAATGGGTATGAAGTTGACTAAGTTACAGGGGTCAGAGGGTGATAGTAAATGGGGTTCACTCAGAAGAAGGCACGGTAACCAGCAACATGCCACAGGATTCAGTACTGGGATTGGTCCTGTTCAATATCTTTATTAGCGATATCACAGAGGGGCTGAAAGGGAAAGTAAGCCTGTTCACAGATGACACAAAAATCTGCAACAGAGTGGACACACCCGGGGGAGGGGATAAGGGAAGATCTGACAAGAGCCGGAACACTGATCAAGGGTTTGGTAACTAGGCTTCAACACCAAAAAGTGCAAAATTATGCAAATGGGGCACAGAAATCCAAGGGTGATGTGTCAATTGGGGCCCAAGGTGGTAACAACCACAAAATAGGAAAGGGACCTGGGGGTCATCATATCTGATGACCTAAAGGTAGCAAAGCAGTGTGATAAGGCAGTGGGAAAGGCTAGTAGAATGTTGGTGTGCATAGGGAGGGGTATCACCAGTAGAAAGAGGGAGGTAGTGTTACCCCTGTACAGACTGATGGTGAGGCCTCACCTAGAATACAGAATACAGTGTCCAGTACTGGAAGCCCCATCTCAAAAAACTCATAGAATGGGTGTAAGCAGTACAAAGAAGGGTGACAAAAATGGTACCTGGCCGACATCAGAAGCCCTATGAGGAAAGACTCAAGGAATTAAATATGTACTCCCTAGAGGAAAGGAGGGAAAGAGGAGACATGCTAGAAACATTCAAATACCTCAAAGGTATTAATAAGGTACAGGAGGGAAGGCATTTTGCACAGAAAAAGATTCTCAAGGACAAGGGGGCATAATATGAAGCTGGAAGGGAAATGACTTAGAGAGGATATGAGGAACTGCTTCTTCACAGAAAGGGTGGTAGATCTTTGGAATAGCCTCCCAGCAGAGGTGGAGAGTACTGAAATGGTAGCAGAATTCAAACATGCATGGGACAAACACAGGGGGACCTTAGTAACAGGGCTGGGGGTAGGATAAGGGCCTATGGTAGCACAGTAGGTAGGGACCTTAGGGCAGACTAGGTGGGCCAAGAGGTCCTTTCCTGTTGACAACTTCTATGTTCCTATGTTTCTATGTTAAACTAAATCTTCTGGGTTCCAAGGTATATCAACTGACACAGAAAGAACTTATCATGGAATTTACCCTTTGTAATCCTTCAGTATTCATGTGTGTGTGTGGGGGTAGTCCATTGACCTAACTGATCAGAACAGAGAAATTCACAAAGACTAGGCTAAATTGTGGCATGACCATGGACTCGTAGTGAAAAGTCTGGCTCAATAATATCCATGAGTGTTATCACTAGTAAAGTCAAACTAGTGACTTGCCCATCCATGAATTCCTTAACATGCAGAAATTAGATTTACAAATTAGGGACATCTGGCAGATCTCTATGCCAAAACTGTCTAGAAATGGTAACCAGTGAATAAGGAGAAGAGTATAACTTTTAAACCATACAGTGCAATAACATGTCCCGTGAACCAAGGGAAGAATTAATGTCAGTAGTTGAGGACCCGCTACTTTTGTTAAATGTATACATTCCAGTCATATAACACCTCAATTTTATTATCCTACTAGAAATCATTGAAAAAAACTGGGCACAGATCTGGAATTTTACCACTACCAGTTCAGACATCTTTGAATCTTTGTATGGATGCTTTTCATACTCAGATGTGCACTGAGTCTGAATACAAAATACCTACCCTGTTCCCCAGTGCTGCCAGCAGAACCATGTTCAGCCCACCTGGTAGGTTCTGTAGCTGAAGTCATTAACTCATATCCTCCTCCTCCTGGATCTACAGATAGAGAAAATACAACCCAAATACATTATAGTTAGAATGGGCCCTGTTCATTTATAAGCAAATATTTATTCCAATGTATGTGACAAAGGATGTACTTTTCAAATAGTGTATATGATCATGATTCTGTGCAATCACTTTTTATGCAGTTTTTAGCTGTACACAGTTTTACAGGAAGGCATGTGAATGTGGTGTTACAGCAGGATAACATCATGCCCATGGCACCTGGTTGGGGCAGACACAAGTCACAGTCATGTTTGCACTGATACCACCTGAGGTGTATCACCTTCAATATAAATGGCAATTGGAAAATGGTTGTGCCTGAACTATCACATAAAGTAGATTATAAACCATAAAGTAATTCAGCCACTGCTGTTTTTTTTTAGTGCAAGGGGCACTCATAATACAGGGCACAGTAGCTATTAGATTGTTCAATGGACACATGCAGCTTAGTGAGGAGTTATGCTAATGCAACTTTGTTGATTATCTGATGGTATTTGAATCAATGTGTTGTTGACTGTCATACGTGGATACTTTGGATGTCTGCACTCTCTGTCCCTGGGGAACAACCACCCTGTTGGGGTACTGTGAAGGCAAAGGAACCCTCTTGAGAAGGGCTCTACCACTAGAAGTGCCACAGGAACATAATTCCATTAGGATAAAAGTACTTTAGGAAGGAGCCCCAAGGAGAGAGGTGCACTGCTGGAAGAGGATGGGAGGATGGCGGGGAAAAGAAACAATGCTTCTGAGTGAGGCTGGGAGGAAGCTGGCTTAAATATCTCAGGCAGAGGCATGACTGGTTGCTGTCACCTATTGAACTGCAGATAAAGCCTTTGTATTCAATGAACATATGCAACTTAGTGAGGAGTTATACTTGTGCAACTTTGTTCATTATCTGAAGATATTTGAATCAATTGCTTGTTGACTGTCATATGTGGATACTTTGGCCATTTGCACTCTATGTCCCATGGGGAACTACCACCCTGTCAGGGTACTGTGAAGACAAAAGAACCCGGTTGAGGAGGGTTCCACTACTAGTGGTGCCATGGGAACATAATTCCTTTAGGCTAATGGTACCAAGCGTAGCAAGTGGTAAACACAAAACCTGAGTGAGGACATTTTGATAGTATCTAGTGACAACTACTGTAGAACAGACAGAGACTGAATTGAGAAATGACTGACAGTAATTGTTAACTCAAAGCAGATGAAGCATAACTTCTATAAGGAGAGAAGGAATGGCAGGATGGAAAGGGGGCTGCCATCCAACTCCAACTCACAGTGGAAACCTACCTGGGTAAACACTATACTTATATAAATTTAGCATGCTGTGGATCACCTCCTGTGGAGACTACCTAACTTTTATGCCCTTCAGCATGGAGGAGAGGAAAAAAGCCCTTTTAAGAAGAAACCTCTGGTGATCCAAGGTCTTAGTTACCTTCCCTCCAGGCTTGGCATAAAATTAGTGATGGCTTAGCTACCGCAATTTGGAGACCTAATTCAAGGGGAAACTTTTTAGAGGAAGGGCTCTGACTCTGTCCCTCTAACAGGAAAGTCATGGAGGTGCTGCAAGCTGATCTCTGCAGCTAAAGGAGGTTCCCCACAAAGGAGGCTCACCCCCCAAAGCAGAAGGAGGAGAGCAACAACCACTAAAAGGCACTCACTGGGCCTACTCAGAGGGGAAGCCTAGAGAGGAGGCCAGGCCCTTGAGGGTTGAGACATTGGAGCTAGGCCCTTCAGGGGCCAGGACTTGCATAGTAGTATGATCTTCACCCTTAAGGGGCAGAAGAAGAGAAGCAGGTGGAGACCAGGTGAACCTTAGATGGCCGTAGGAGGGAATAGCTTTTGAAGGTGCTACTGAATTGGTCTGCATAGCCAAAGAAGCCATTGTGGAG
This sequence comes from Neoceratodus forsteri, assembly GCA_016271365.2. Classification (NCBI taxonomy): domain Eukaryota; kingdom Metazoa; phylum Chordata; order Ceratodontiformes; family Ceratodontidae; genus Neoceratodus; species Neoceratodus forsteri. Next base: position 392,513,617 of record CM057452.1, read on the forward strand.
TTAGAAGCCCCACCCTCCAGCAACTGAAGTCTTAAATGCTACATCAAGAGATGCTGCTGAGTCGATCTGCATGGCCAAAACTTCCCCTAGAGCATAAAACATTCTCACTTGAAGGGCAGAAAAACAAGGACCCTGTCCTGAGGGCCTCCCATCAAGATGTGAACTTCAAGGGAGTACAGTAAGACCATTGGCATTAAGGACAGTGACATCTGGAAGGCATGATATGGTAGTAGCTGACATTTATCTGAGTACAGGAGTAATGGGAGGCCAATGGTGAAGCCTGATGGCCATGAGCACAAAGTAGAAACAAAATTTAGGCAAGGCTGAATGACTGCATGAGACAGCAAATGACAACTAGGACACTGTATGGGACTGAATGATATGTGCTTGGACTGACTGGTGAACATATGCCAGCCAGTTCTATAAGGGAGGTCATCATTAGTTGCTGATGCACTGCAGGCCAGGTAGGCTGAGGCAGTAGAGAACAAGAAATGAAACTGGTAGGGAAAAACAGGAGCATGTGCATATGAGAACTGAAAACTAGGAAGCAGCATGCTACTGACCTGAGCACTTAATTAAACCACCAAAACACAAATGGGAGTAGCTGCTTAGCTAGGAGGAAGGTGTAAACATTCAATGATTGTAGTTGAACTGGGAGATTGCAAATGGTAATTAAAAAAACAGCAAATATGGGAACCTGAAATAGCATAAGTCAAGCAAAAAACAACAAAGGCAGGATACTTGGAAAACTAAAAGCACACAAAACCAAAACAGAAGAAACAAAAGGTACATGGGAAAAGGAGTGCAGCAGCAAGAGTTGACTGAGAGAAGCAAAAACTGCAAAGTCTGGGTAACAAGCTTCCTGAATTAGTGGCCTTGATGGAGGAGGAAGATCTGGATATCGTGGCAGTCACAGAAACATGGTACACACAGAACCATGACTGGGACGTAAACATACCAGGATACATTATCTATAGGAGGGACAGGGAGGGTAAAAGGGGAGGAGGAGTAGCTCTCTACATAAGAGAAGAAATCAAAGCAACAGAACAAATGGGTAAACAGGGAGGAGAAGAAGCACTGTGGGTCAATTTGGAGGCAAGCAATGGCACCACAATCCACACAGGGGTGGTATACAGACCCCCCTCTCAGGGGGAGGAAATGGACAAGGAAATGATAAAGTATACTTAGAATGGCAGATAAAGGGGAGATATTGCTGACGGGTGATCTGAATATGCCAGATGTTAACTGGAGTGCAGTTGCAGCAGCCACTTCTAAGAGTGGGTTATTCTAGATGCCCTACAGGGGCATGCCTTAGACAATTAGTATTGGAGCCCACCAAGAGGAGCAATCTTAGATCTGGTTCTCTCAAATGGAGATAAGAGAGGATCACAGATGTAGAAGTGGGTAGCCATCTGGGAACTAGCGACCATTGAACAGTATGGTTCACAACAAACACAGCAATAGAGTCAAGCCATACAAAGACAAAGGTACTGGATTTTAGGAGGGCTGACTTTGCAAAATGGGTGAGTGCCTAAGGAATGCACTAGCAAATGGGCAGGAAGGAGGTGGAAGAACAATGGGAATAATAAAACTGCCATCACAGAGGTAACAAGCCTTTGTGTAAAGCAAATAAACAAAATGAAATGAGGTAAGAAACCACTATGGTTCTCAAAGGAAGTGGCAGTGAAGGTTCAAGAGAAAAAGAAAGCATTCAGGAAGTACAAGGAATCACAGAAGGAACAGGACAGAGAACTGTATCAGTGAAAGCAAAAAGAAGCTGGAAAGGCAGTCAGAACAGCAAAGGCCCAAATCGAGGAAAAGATAGCCAAATCAGTTAAGAAGGGGGCTAAAACCTTTTATAGGTACATCAGGGAGCGAAGGAAGACCAAGGGAGGGATAGTGAGGCTTAATAAAGGGAGGAGGGTGGGCAGAGGGTGACTGTGAAAAGGCAGAGATACTAAACAAATATTTTTGCTCAGTATTTACAAAGGAAGAGGGGGAGGTACCTAAAACAAACAGTAGAAACACTCTGGATACAGAAGTTGATACCAGCCCATTTACAGAAGAAAGGGTTCTGAAAGAGCTCTTAAAACTGAAGGTGGACAAAGCAATGGGGCCTGATGGGATTCATCCCAGAATTCTAAAAGAACTAAGGGTAGAACTAGTGACACCACTGACTACCCTCTTTAACAAATCATGGGAGGATGAGGTGGTACCCGAGGACTGGAGGAGGAGTGGGAGCAAGGCAGAAGCAGGAAACTACAGACCTGTTAGTTTAACCTCAGTGGTAGGGAAAATGATGGAATCACTTCTGAAGGAAAGAATTGTTGAGTATCTAGAGGCTAGAGGGGCACAGGACCCAAGGCAGCATGGATTCACAGTGGGAAGGTCATGCCAGACAAATCTGATAGATTTCTTTGACTGGGTGACCAAAGTAGTTGATCAGGGAGAGACTTTAGCAAGGCATTTGACACAGTCCCACACAAAAGATTAATAGACATGTTAGCCAGCCTGGGAGTGGGTCCCAAGATGACAGCCTGGGTAAAGAATTGGCTGGAGAATAGGACACAGAGAGTAATAGTAAATGGAGTCCACTCTGAAAAAAGGGGGGTTAGTAGTGGAGTACCGCAGGGTTCAGTATTAGGACGGTCCTCTTCAATGTCTTTATAAGCTGACATTGCAGAGGGAAGGAAGGAAAGTATGTCTCTTGCAGATGACACAAAGATCTGCAACAGAGTTGATGCACAAGGTGGGGTGGAAAGGATGAGAAGGACTTGGCAAGGTTAGAGGAATGGTCAAATGTATGGCAGCTTAGATTCAATGCTAAGAAGTGCAAGGTAATGCACCTGGGAAACAAAACCCAGGGAAGAGTACACAATGGGGGTGAGATACTAACAACAACAAAATGGAAAGGGACCTGGGGGTAGTCATATCAGATGACCTAAAGGTGGGCAAGCAATGTGAGAGGGCAGCAAGGAGGGCTGGGGAATACTGAGATGCATAGGGAGGCATCACCAGTAGAAAACAAGAAGTTATTATCCCTCTGTACAGACAGCTGGTGAGACCACATCTGGAGTACTGCGTGCAGTTCTAGAGACCCAATCTCCGAAGACATAGACAGGATGGAAGCTGTCCAGAGGAGGGCAACTAAAATGGTGCAGGGTCTGCACCGGAAGACATATGAAGAGAGACTAAGGAGCTTAATATGTATAGCCTCAAGGAAAGGAGGAGAGGGGGACATGCTAGAAACTTTCAAGTACCTCAAGGGAATCAACAAAGTCCAAGAGGGTAGCATCTTTCAAAAAGAGGTGTGCAAGAACAAAGGGCACAATTTGAAGATAGAAGGGGTGGCTCAGAAGTAATTTAAGGAAGTATTTTTTCACAGAGAGGGTTGTGGATGTATGGAACGGCCTTCCAGAGGAGGTTGTGGAGTCAAAAACAGTCGTGGAATTCAAGCATGCATGGGACAGTCATAAGGTAATTCTAGGGGGTGGGAGTAGGAAGAAGTAGGCTGCTGGTTAACTAGGATCTGCAACTTATCCATCAGGTAGGGAAATGGGCAGACTGGGTGGGCCAAGCGGTCCTTATCTGCTGTCAAATTCTATGTTTCTATGTTTCTATGCAGCCAGGAAAGGAGAAAACAAAATACTGACCTAAAAAGCCAGTGGAGGCACCAACCAAATAGAAAGTGCAAAAGCACAAAGTGAAGCAGCAGACAAACACTGGGAAAAGGGGCAGAGCCTCCAGCTGCAGCAAAGAAACAATGATTCTGAGTGCGGCTGGAGGTAGATGGCTTAAATATCTCAGGCAAAGGAAGGGGCTGGTTGCTCCCACCCACTGAACTGCAGGCATAGCTTTTGTATTCTGTATTAAACCAGTGTTTTTGTTTTGTGTTTGCTCAAAGATGGATTAATGGATTTGTATGAAACTTTCAGGATTTGTTTACAGTGACAGAATCTAGAATATTTGAAAGTGTCATGTAAATCTGTTAAATTGTTTATGAGTTGTTGTGGTTAAGAGGATTGTGAGAGAGTGAGCAGAGCATGCTGCACTTACAGTATCAGTGCTAGCAGGGTTCTGAGGATAAGTGCTTTCAATCCAAGCAGAGGTATGCCATTGTTGCCTGGGTGATAGGATGTGTCCAGAATCTTTCCAGGCCAACTTGTACTGCTTGTTTTAACTACAGAAAAGATTTGTGGTGTTGCATCACTGCAGAGGGGAGGCTAAGAGACTGAGCCCGCTCCCTGCTGCAAAAGGCAGCAGCAAGCCCTTCAGAAGGATGTGCCACAATCGAAACTATAGTGCTGGGTGGCACAACACCAGTGGAGATCAAGTGTTACTCTAACCGTAAAGGATTTTTTTTACCTCTCTCTCCCATATTGTCAAGTGTTTTGACTCATTTATTTATTTATTGGTTTCTTTTTCTTTAAAAAAAAATATCTGAGGATCAGTGGCAGGACTTTTAGTACAGTAAATTAATAAAAAGGGAACTAGGAGAGCTTCAGTAGCAGACAAGTAGTGGAATTGCAGTATAATGTGGGGAGTGGTGCAATGCAGTGGCTGTGGGGCAGCCATATTCAGGCAGAACTTCTGGACACTGAGGTGCTGCCCCTATCTGCATGCATCTCTCTGGACTGTGGGATGAGGTAGCCAGACTCAGAGCGGAAGTAAACTGGGTCAGGACTACCATCACCCTATCCAGGGACCACCCAGTTCAATGCAACTGCCTCAAAGGATGCCAGAACGAGGAGCACTTGGATGACAGTGGGCTCAGGGAGGGTTACAGCAGTCAGGCAGAGGCACATCAGATCCTATTCCACTCAAGAACTCATATGCCACACTGGCAAATGAGGACAACCAAATAGAGGTACCCAGAGAAGTGGAAGGAAAGGATGTGGAGGTTAGCCAAGGAGGTGACCTCAGAGGGAAAGCAGTGGACCCCAGAGGAGGAGGAAGCGAATCCTGGTGGGGACTCCATCATAAGAGGGATCCAGCTAGGAACACAGGAGGGAGGACAGGAGGTGAGGTGCCTCACCAGGTGCCACGGCATGGAGGGATGGAGGAAGATCCTGGGGATCACTGGGAAGGCAAGACGGAGGGTGAGCTGGATGTTATTATCCACCTAGGTACTAATGACCTGGCAAATGAGGAGCCAAAGGAAGTTCAGGAAGAGTTTAGGAAACTGGGGAGGGTCTCAAGCAAGTAGCTACTTCTGTCACTTTTCAGAAGTACTACCTGTGAGAGGACAAGGAGAGACATGGGTGCATGCACCAGGAACTTTAACTCATGGTTGAAGAACTGGTGCTGTGAGGAAGGGTTTGGATTCATTGGTGACTGGGTACTCACCTGGAGGGATGGAGGTTTGTTCAAGCCTGACGGCCTGCATCCATCCTGGAGGAATCCAAGCAATGATAAGTTTAAAAGCTACATTGACAAGCATTTAAACTAGCAAAGGTGGCAGGCCAGCAAGGAGGGTACCCTCTTGCTCACCCCACAGCTAGCAGTGGAACCAGTGAACCAGAGGAGTGGCTATCTCTGCAAAGCAGTGTGCAAAAGATGGAGATTAGTGCCCAAGAGGTGGATAAGCAGAAAAGGGGCAAAATTCAGCAGAAGGGCAGACAGGAAGGAGAACCAGGGATAAATGACAACCAAGGAAGGGGCTGGAGTAGAACAGTGAAACAGTCTAGGGAGGTCAAATCATGGAAAGCCATGTGTGCAAATGCCAGGAGCCTTAGCAACAAGATGGAAGATCTGGAGGCTGTCATGATACAGTCAGACCTGAACATTGTGGCCATCACTGAAACCTGGTGTAATGATAACCACGACTGGGAGATGGCCATACCTGGCTACAACATATTCAGAAGAGACAGAGCAGGCAGGAAGGGAGGAGGAGTGGCACTGTATGTGAAAAATGACATAAGGGCCACAGAGATCCAGGAGGAACAAATTGGGGGAGAGATACTGTAGGTTAAGCTGGAAAGGAAAATGGGGCCAGACATCCGCACAGGTGTGGTCTACAGACCATCAGCCCAGGAGGAAGAAACAGATAGGGAGCTGATGCTAGCCATCCAAAGGATGGCAGACAAGGGTGAGGTAGTACTGGTTGGAGACTTCAATATTCCAGATGTGGACTGGAGCATCCCAGCAGCAGCATCAACCAGGAGCAGATTTATCCTGGACTCCCTTCAGGGTGCCTTCCTCAAGCAACTGGTCATGGAACCAACTCGGCAGAAGGCAATACTGGACCTTTGTGCTCACAAACAGGGACAGTGTATGGGGTAACAGTGGGAAGCACCTGGAAACAGTGACCACCAGTCATTGTGGTTTGAAATCACAGAAAGAGCAGAACCAAACCACAAAAACACATATCCTGGATTTTAGGGCGACTTTGGGAAAATGGGGAGATACTTGAAAGAGGCATTAAGGGAATGGGACAGGAATCAGGGTTGAGAAACAGTGGGCAGTATTTAAAATGGGGATTACAAGAACAACAGAATTATGCATTAAGCAGGTTAGCAAGAGGAAAAGGAAGAGGAGACCATTATGGTTTCCAAAGAGGTAGCAAGAAAGTGAAAGCAAAAAGATTGCATTCAGGCAATACAAAAGACACAGGCAGAAGGGGATAGGGAGAAGTACCAGGAGAAGCAAAGGGAGGCGAGGAGGTCAGTAAGGAAGCCAAAGCTCAGACAGAAGAACACATTGCAAAATCAGTGGGTAGAGGGACAAAACCTTTACAAGTACATAAGTGAAAAAGAAAGACAAAGGGAGGGATAGTGAGACTGAAGGGGAGGATGGGGCGCGGAGGATGACAACAGTAAAGCTGACATATTCAACAGGTATTTCTGCTCAGTCTTTACTGAGAAAGAGGAGGGTAATGGGTCTGAAGGAGTACAAGGGGTGAGAATGGTGCAGAAATGGACACAAGTCCCTTTACACTGAAAGGGTCCTGAAGGAACTGGAAGTAATAAGAGTTGATAAAGCAATGGGGCCAGATGGGTGCACCCAGGGTCCTTAAAGAACTATGAGAGGTGGTGGCTAAACCTCTGGCTATCCTGTTTAGCCGATCACTAGAAACAGGGGGTACCTAAAGACTGGAGGACAGCAGATGTAGTCCCTTTATACAAAAGTGGGAACAAAGAGGAAGCAGGGAACTACAGACCAGTCAGCCTCACCTCGGTAGTGGGGAAGATCATGGAAGCACTACTGAAGGAGAGATTGGTGGAACATCTGGTTGTCAATGGACTACAGGATCCAAGGCAGCATGGTTTCACCAGGGGGAGGTCATGTCAGACCAACCTCATTGAATTTTTGACTGGGTGACTAGGGAGGTGGATCGGGAGGGCAGTGGACATGGTCTATCTGGACTTCAGCAAGGCCTTTGACACTGTGCCACATAGAAGACTATTACACAAACTGGGGAATATGGGTGTGGGCAGGACAGTAGTGTGGTGGGTAGGTAACTGGCTGGGTGGCAGGACACAGAGGGTGGTGGTAATGGCTGTCACTCCACAGAGGAAAGAGTGACCAGTGGGGACCACAGGGATCAGTGCTGGACGGTTCTATTCAACATCTTCATCAGTGACATTGCGCAGGACCTAGAGGCAGAATTTCACTGTTCGCTGATGACACAAGCTCTGTAATAGAGTAGACACACCAGAGGGTGTAGACAGAATGAGAAGCGACCTGCAGAAACTTGAAGAATGGTCAGGGGTTTGGCAGTTGAAATTCAATGCAAAGAAGTGCAAGATAATGCATATGGGGCACAAAACCCTGGCACAATATATCAGTTGGGGGTGAGGATATAGCATGCACCAAGCAAGAAGGGATCTTGGGGTTGTCATCTCTGATGACCTCAAGGTAGGGAAACAGTGTGACAAGGCAGCAGGTAAAGCAAATAGGATGCTGGGATGTATAGGCAGGGGCATCACCAGCAGGAAAAGCGAGGTCATAATTCCACTATACAAGACATTAGTGAGGCCCCACCTGGAGTACAGTGTACAGTTCTGGAGACCATACCTATGTAAGGACATAGACAGGGTAGAGAAGGTTCAGAGGAGGGCAACAAAGATGGTGCATGGATTGCATCACAACTCCTATGAAGACAGGTTGAAGGAACTGAACATGTACTCCCTGGAGGAGAGGAGGGAGAGAGGGGATATGATAGAGACATACAAGTATCTTACAGGGAGGAACAGGGTGCAGGAAAACACTATTTTTAGGCGAAAAAGATGTTCCAGGACTAGAGGGCATGGGATGAAGTTGGAGGAAGGACGATTCAGAGGAAACATGAGAAAGAATTTCTTCACAGAACGGGTGGTGGACAAGTGGAACACCCTGCCAGAGGAAGTGGTGGGGGCTGAAACAATCACAGGATTTAAGAATGCATGGGATAGACATAAAGGAATTCTGGAGGTCAGGGGTAAGGGGCAACATACTTCTAGGAAAACAAACTGAACTTACAAGCTCAAATGGGCAGACTGGGTGGGCCATAAGCCCTTATCTGCCAACACTGTCTATGTATCTATGTATCTATATAGAACCTCTGAGCTCTCTAAAAATAGCCACCCCAGAAAAGGGCTGGGTGGTAAACAAAATAATAATTTTTAAACTTTATTTCAAGTGTTGTTTTAAATGTTTAGTTGGTGTTCAGCTTACAAACATACCCACAATATACAAAATACAAACTAAAGCTTATTATATATAGATGTTTAATTGCTTTTAGCTCTATAATTGACAGGGATGGTATTATAGGGGTTTCATTTTTTTCTTTAGTATGTAAAATTAGTGTTTTAAGTTTTCTACGTTTTTTTAAAAATTTGCACCACGGTCACGTGACCAAGAAGGTCTTAAGGCACATGCATGCATGGCATCTTACAGATAGATTTGCCATTCCTGACAACATTGAGACAGCAACATGGGCCAAGAGCAGGGAGGTAGTGGAGAGGAAAGGAATAAAAAGCTAAAAGCATTTTTTAAACCTGGAGACTTCAGAATGCTTTAAGAGTTTATATCAGTGGCTGGTTGCTGATTATCTTTTAAAACCATGAGCTTGGTGCATTTGTAAATGGAGCCTGGAAATGCATATCTCCAGAAGAAGTATGTTATTTATTAAATTGGAATCAATATAAATGGCATTACTGAAATGGTTACTGCAGGTGCTGTTGTTTTTTCATATTTCTTTTATATTTCTTTTAAGGATTTATTAAGGCACATTTTGGATGTTGCTTAGGCATTATAAATCCAGTAATTAAGCACAGTATAAAGTAAAAGCAGTATAGTGCAGCACTGTAAGGATAACTGGAAATTTGAGATTGAAAAATTGTAGTACTTTTTTTAAGCAACCTTTTAAATAGAATAATAAATAAGTAAAAGTGGGGTAATCAAAATATAAACTTAAAAATAAATTTTTTGGTACACCCTTTACTTTGCCTTTTTTAACCCAAAATAGTCCCTACTACAAGCAACAAGGGAAAACACAGCTTTACTTGTTCCAACTTGTACATGCTCTTGGGTCAATGGAATAAGGAGGAGGAAGTCGGTATGAAGCAGGCATGAACAGAGATACCAAGAGTAAACATAAACACAAATCAACTCAATGGAGAGTGAGGATGATATTAGAACCAGATAAGAAGAAGGAAAGGTCAGACAGACTGACAGTAAAATAGGACTAAGAATTAGAGCAAATGGGACTGAAGGTTTAGCTAGACTCGGGGGAAAGAATACATAGAAACATAGAAACATAGATTTTGATGGCAGATAAGGACCGCTTGGCCCACCCAGTCTGCCCATTCCCCTACCTAATGGATAAGCTGCAGATCCTAGTTAACCAGCAGCCTACTTCTTCCTACCCCCACCCCCCTAGAATTGCCTTATGACTGTCCCATGCATGCTTGAATTCCACCACTGTTTTTGACTCCACAACCTGCTCTGGAAGGCCGTTCATGCATCCACAACCCTCTCTCTGAAAAAAATACTTCCTTAAATTACCTCTGAGTCGCCCCCCTTCTATCTTCAAATTGTGTCCCCTTGTTCTTGCACACCTCTTTTTGAAAGATGCTACCCTCTTGGACTTGTTGATTCCCTTGAGCTACTTGAAAGTTTCTATCATGTCCCCCTCTCCCTCCTTTCCTCGAGGCTATACATATTCAGCTCCTTAAGTCTCTCTCTCATATGTCTTCTGGTGCAGACCCTGCACCATTTTAGTTGCCCTCCTCTGGACAGCCTCCATCCTGTCTATGTCCTTGTGGAGATTGGGTCTCCAGAACTGCACGCAGTACTCCAGATGGGGTCTCACCAACTGTCTGTACAGAGGGATAATAACTTCCTGTTTTCTATTGGTGATGCCTCTCCCTATGCATCCCAGTATCCCCCCTGCCCTCCTTGCTGCCCACTCACATTGCTTGCCCACCTTTAGGTCATCTGATATGACTACCCTCAGGTCCCTTTCCATTTTTGTTGTTGTTAGTATTTCACCCCCCATTGTGTACTCTTCCCCTGGGTTTTTGTTTCCCAGGTGCATTACCTTGCACTTCTTAGCATTGAATCTAAGCTGCCATACATTTGACCATTTCTCTAACCTTGCCAAGTCCTTCTCATCCCTTCCACCCCACCTTGTGCATCAACTCTGTTGCAGATCTTTGTGTCATCTGCAAAGAGACATACTTTCCTTCCAGTCCCTCTGCAATGTCGCTATAAAGACATTGAAGAGGACCGTCCTAATACTGAATCCTCGGTACCCACTAGTAACCCCCTTTCTTCAGAGTGGACTCCATTTACTATTACTCTCTGTGTCCTATTCTCCAGCCAATTCTTTACCCAGGCTGTCATCTTGGGGCCCACTCCCAGGCTGGCTAACTTGTATATTAATCTTTTGTGTGGAACTGTGTCAAATGCCTTGCTAAAGTCTAGGTAGGCCATGTCCACAGCCCCTCCCTGATCTACTACTTTGGTCACCCAGTCAAATAAGTCTATCAGATTTGTCTGGCATGACCTTCCCGCTGTGAATCCATGCTGCCTTGGGTCCTGAGCCCCTCTGGCCTCTAGATACTCAACAATTCTTTCCTTCAGAAGTGATTCCATCATTTTCCCTACCACTGAGGTTAAACTAACAGGTCTGTAGTTTTCTGCTTCTGCCTTGCTCCCACTTTTGTGAAGGGGAATCACATCTGCCCTTCTCCAGTCCTCGGGTACCACCCCATCCTTCCATGATTTGTTAAAGAGGGTAGTCAGTGGTGTCACTAGTTCTACCCTTAGTTCTTTTAGAATTCTGGGATGAATCCCATCAGGCCCCATTGCTTTGTCCACCTTCAGTTTTAAGAGTTCTTTCAGAACCCTTTCTTCTGTAAATGGGCTGGTATCAACTTCTGTATCCAGAGTGTTTCTACTGTTTGTTTTAGGCACCTCCCCCACTTCCTTTGTAAATACGGAGCAAAAATATTTGTTTAGTATCTCTGCCTTTTCACAGTCACCCTCAGCCCACCCTCCCTCCTCTTTATTAAGCCTCACTAGCCCTCCCTTGGTCTTTCTTCACTCCCTGATGTACCTATAAAAGGTTTTATCCCCCTTCTTAACTGAGTTGGCTATCTTTTCCTCGGTTTGGGCCTTTGCTGTTCTGACTGCATTCCCAGCTTCCTTTTGCTTTAACTGATACAGTTCTCTGTCCTGCTCCTTCTGTGATTCCTTGTACTTCCTGAATGCTTTCTTTTTCTCTTGAACCTTCCCTGCCACTTCCTTTGAGAACCATAGTAGTTTCTTACATCCTTTCATTTTGTTAATTTGCTTCACACAAAGGCATGTTACCTCTGTGATGGCAGTTTTTATTATTCCCCTTTGTTCTTCCACCCCTCCTTCCTGCCCATTTGCTAGTGCATTCCTTAGGCACTCACCCATTTTGGCAAAGTCAGCCCTCCTAAAGTCCAGTACTTTTGCCTTTATATGGCTTGACTCTATTGCTGTGTTTATTGTGAACCATACTGTTCGATGGTCGCTAGTTCCCAGATGGCCACCCACTTTTACATCTGTGATCCTCTCTTCATCTCCATTTGAGAGAACCAGGTCTAAGATTGCTCCCTCTCGAGTGGGCTCCAACACTAGTTGTCTAAGGCATGCCCCTTGTAGGGCATCTAGAATAACCCCACTATTTGAAGAGGCTGCTGCAACTGCACTCCAGTTAACATCTGGCATATTCAGATCACCCATCAGCAATATCTCCCCTTTTTCTGCCATTCTAAGTATTCTTTCTATCATTTCCTTGTCCATTTCCTCCCCCTGAGAAGGGGGTCTGTATACAACCCCTGTGCAGATTGTGGTGCCATTGCCAGTCTCCAAATTTACCTACAGTGCTTCTTCTCCTCCTTGTTTTCCCTTTTGTTCTGTTGCTTTGATTCCTTCCCTTATGTAAAGAGCTACTCCTCCTCCTCTTTTACCCTCCCTGTCCCTCCTGTAGATAGTGTATCCTGGTATGTTTATGTCCCAGTCATGGTTTTGGGTGTACCATGTTTCTGTGACTGCCATGATATCCAGATGTTCCTCCTCCATCAAGGCCACTAATTCAGGAAGCTTGTTACTCAGACTACGGGCATTGGTACTCATCGCTCTCCATTTTTTGATGGCTTTACCTTCTTTTGCAGCATCCCCCACTGACCTGTCTACCTTGGTCTTTTTGTCATTTAGTACCCTGTTTTGTAGGGAGAGGCTGGGATTTTCCTGCTGCATATCAGTGCCTCCCCCCTTGACTAGTTTAAAAGCTTGCCAATGAAGCATTTAAACCGATTGCTCAAAAGACTTGTTCCCTTCCTGGACAGATGCAAACCATCCTGCCAGTATAGACTGGTGTCCCTCCAGGAGGAACCCCAGTCCCCAATGAAGCCAAACCCCTGTGCTCCAAACCATTTTTTCAACCATTCATTAAACTGCATGATACAAAGTATCCTCTCCTCACTCATGCCATTGACAGGCAGCACCTCAGAGAAGGATATTGTGTGTGGTACTTGTCTTAGGCCCCTCCCCAATTCTACAAAGTCCTTCTGCACTGCTCTAATCTCATGATTAGCCAAGTCATTTGTTCCTAGGTGGACAATGACGTCCAGCTCAGACTCCCGTGCAGCTGTTCTCGTGATCCTGAGGATGCGCTTCCTGTCTCTCCAAGCCATGGCACCAGGCAGGCACCTTACTTCAGTTTTCCCTGCTCCCCCCAGTTCTATCCCCCTAATAATTGACTCCCCCACCAGGAGCTGCTTCCTTTCCTTGTGGTGTCCTCTGCCTCCTTCCTGTGGGCCTCCATTGTGACAGTTGTCCTCATCCTCCTTAGTCTCCTCTGCGGGTGCATCCATAGGGGAACTATGCTCCCCCAGAATGGTGTATGGATTGTGGTGTAGAACAACCGACTAGGTGTGCCTCTGTTCCACCATCCTCACCCTCCCTGAGCACACTGTGGTCCAACTGCTGTGCTTTCTTTGCAACCTCTGAGGTAGTGGTGGTGGCTCTGGTGCTCCCTGGATGGGGAGATTCCCTTCCTACCATCCAGTGTGGCCTGGGGGATGGTCCCCTTACTACTGTCCAGTGTGGCCTGAAGATGGGCAACTTCCTCCCTCAGGGCAGAGAGTTGTCCGCAAATAGGGCAGCATCTCAGCCTCCAGAAAGACTCCCAGAAGACTGCTGCCCCACAGCTATTACATTGCACTACTCCCCACATTTCCTTTTTTTTTGTGTGTGTGTGTGAGATTGGTTTGTAATATAGAAATATATATATATACATGTTATACAATGTGTATGCTTATTTTGTCAGTGCGGTGTGCTAGAGAGGATATGGCAGAGATATGCACCTTGCACTCTTGAGGAATGATGTCGGAACCCCTGGTATAAAGGAACTATTTCCAGGGTGGTGGGTGAGGGGTGGAAGGGTTGGGCCTAAACTGTGCTCTCACAAAACAATCAGCTAAAAGCTCTGACCCACCACTGCAATGAGTGCCTTCCTGTCAGCAAGATGCCCTACACAACAATTTGACAGAGAAAATACCCTTCTAATCAAACAGAGAAAAATCCACACATCCAAGTCAGAGGATACAGAGTTGAAGATTTTTTTTTACCAGCAGAGACATACTAAGTTGAAGCTTGTTTAAAGGTGTAACCTGGGAGCACAAGGAAGTTAAGTGACTTGCTCAGGGTCACACAGTATGCAAGTGGGGGCTGTGGGATTCAAACCCAGGTCTCCAGGGTTGCAGCTCAGAGCCTTAAACCACTATGCTATACTGCCTCCCTGATAACAAGAGAAAACAGAGAAGAGGATAGCAGAAGAATACATTAACATTGGCATATTAAAAAGAAGGACAAATAATTCAATAATTCAAATCATGTGACAAGGTGGTAAGAAGCTGAAGGAAAGCTTGGATTATACACTTTCTGGCATATTTTGGTATATTAGATACTATATCTGAACTATATTGATATATTTATGGTATATTTATATATTTTTGTCTTCTTGTCTTTTATACTTTTTTCTTACTTTCAGTAAACATTGATTATATATTGATAGGAGAATTGAATTGCTAATTAGAACCATCGCTCATTAATTGTATAATTATTAGCCAATGAACTATCTTGTATTTATTGAGAATTTTATAGAGCTGTTCATAACAATTTGAAGATAGAGGGGGGACAGCTCAGGGGCCAAGTGCGGAAGTATTTTTTCACAGAGAGGGTGGTGGATGCATAGAATAGCCTTCCTGAGGAGGTTGTGGGGTCAGAAACAGTGGGAGATTTCAAGAATGCATGGGACAAACATAAGACAATTCTGGTGGGGGTAGGAGGAAGTAGGCTGCTGGTTAACTAGAATCTAGGTGGGGAAATGAGCAGACTGGGTGGTCAAGCGGTCTTAATCTGCTGTCAAAGTCTATGTTTCTATATTATAATTTAAAAATCAGGCAAAAGTAACCCTTCTTTTAGTTAATTAAAGTTAGGGAAATATTGGGGATATTAGGAAACCTTTTTACTGGAATTTTGTTCTTGTGGTATTTATAATACCAAAGCAATAATTAAAAATATTATAATTTTATAGGTATTTCTTTAAACAACAATATGAATTTTTACATATTGCTGCTAATATTGGGATTTGGCAATTTATATAATTAATTTTTTGATTACCAACAATATTGGTTCCTCTGGAATTATTGTTGCCTTTATAATAAGTCTTAACTGCCAGTACTATTAGACTTGGGATTAGAAGTATCAAGTTAAAATATAAGTAGATTTATTTTTTATGTCTCATTTTCATCTGACTAAAATGACACCACTAATAACACGTAATGGGAAAACTCTACAGAAAGATAACTTCACAAAATAAATGGTAGAAAATAAAACAGACAGTCTAATGATAGAAAATGGAAAGGGTAAAACAGGGTAGAAGAAATGAATCAGTGGAGGGAAGGAATGAGAGGGCTCATGGAGTGAGAGAGGAATATATTAAGGATTCAGGAAACAAAAAAACATCTGCACCTACACTGACCATCAAAGACTATTTTTTTCTAATAGTAGTTCATACAGTGGTGATCATACAACAGGTTATCAGTACTGAGGTATACCTTAGTGGTGCTGAGGCAGGATCACATTACAATCAATGCAACTTAAACTTGAGTGCCTCAGTGGTACCTCAAGGTACCTCGAGGTATACCACAGTACTGAAAAACTTTGTACAATTGACACTGTATATCAAATATAAATTTGGTATAGAACAATGGAAAAAAGAAGAGAAGAGAAGACCAAAATGGGGGCGGGAGGGCAGTAAGTGATATAGCAGTCAGTGATACAGCAATAGACTTTCCAGGGATTTTTAATAGCCTTGATGAATTAAACAAGGAGATCAAGAATATGAGAGATTCAATAAGAAATTATTTAAAATGTACAACTACAACTAAGAAAATAATGGAAGAATATGCAGCTACATCAATAAAGTCAGATTTAGATCCAGATAGAAATAAAATGGAATTAGATCAGGAAAAAAAACAGAGAATGAATCAGAAACACTGATGAATTTGTCAGAGATATATTAAATTATCTCAATGAAAATAATAAAGATGGATTAAGATCAAAAGATTTTCCAGGAAATAAAAGAAAATTTTTGGATGATTCTGATTGGTCACAGCAGATGAGCCCTTATAGTTTAGAAATTCCAGGCATTGAAGAAATAACAAGAGACATACAATAAACACTTAGGGATTCATACATGGCCAATGTGCTATTATATAAACAAATGGTAAAAATAAAAAAGGAGCTATCATGCATAAAGGGCATATGTATAGAAAATAAAAAAAATGGAAAATTTGAAAGGACAGGGGATGGTAGACGAAGGTTAGACCCTGGAACAACAGGATAGTAATGAACACAAAAATATCCCAGAAAGGGAATTGAAGGTGAAATAAGTCTCTGGAAGTAAACAAAAAGATGTCTCAGTGGAAATAGTGGCAACAGTGGAAGAGGATAGTGTACAAAATGAACTGATAATGCTTCCCAGGAATAGTTTCTGGGATGATAGTATATGCAGGGAATTAAAGAAACAACATCCCCAGCCATGGCATAAAGGTAAAATAGTTGGGACTAGTAAAGTAAAGCAGTCTAGCGAACAGTTGAGGAAAGGTAAAAACGAGACAAAGGACATAAAATTTAATACACAGGAAGAAGAGAAAAATTTCAGAAAAAATGGAAGACAGTGTAGAAAATGGAAAACAGACACAGTAAGAGATCACCCAGGAAAGGATCATAGGAACAAAATAAGAAAGTGAAGAGAAGGGGAAAAGCAGGAAAAGAAATGACAAAAGTAACAGCAATAATAGGAATAGTAAGGGAAAAAAATAATACAGGGGAAAAAGGAAAGGAAAGAATGCGAAAAATAAAAAGTCACAGAAAAACATCAAAAACTTAAAAACAGTGGAAATATAAATACAAGTACTAATTCAGGAAATACAATTTATTCTATAGTGACAGAATTAGAGGAGACAAATAAAAAACAGAGGAATCAAAAAGAAAAAAGGAACACAATAGCGATAGGAGGATAAACTAAGGAAAAGCTGAGGGAAACTTCAGGATATTCCTAGGGAAAACAAACGGGTCAGACTTTGTGTTACCAATGTATTGAGTGGGACTATTGCCAAATGAAAATAATGAAAGTCTGAATGAAATGCTAAAAAACCTTCTGAGCACCTTGCTGAATGAAAATAAGTATATCACAGAATATATAAGTATAATTAGGCCTAGAAGCACGTCAGAATTGATACTGGTAGATTCAGACCAATTTTATATGGTACAGGCAATTATTTATTTATTTTTTTAAATTCAAGTTTATTAAGTTTCCCAATATACAGGCCATAGTGTGATACAGAAATAACCACAAAAGCCAAATACTGTCCATCAACATAGGTCTGCCCTCCCATACCCCTTCCCCCCACCCTTCCTGGGTTGGCAATACATAAAGCAAATTAAAACAATTCGGATGATAAAAACTCAGAAAATACCTGCCCAAGGTGGGGTCTGACCATCCTTCCCTAGAAGGTAAAGGACAAATTAAAAGGAGTCTATACCTTAAAGGGACTATAAAATCTAGACTTTCATCTCCCTATCCATTCCTTAATTGAAGCAATTAGAGAGTATGAAATTGTTCCCAGAGGCTCTTATATCTAGACACTGGGCCCCAAAGATTGGCCATCATTTGTTCTACCCTGAGATTGAAGAGAAGTTCATTTAACCATTCCAAATAGGTTATGGCCATTCCATCCAGCCAGTGATGGAGAACCAGTTTCTTCAAAGTTAAGGATATGAGGGCCATATGATACCTGCAAGTCTTGGCTGGGACCCGAGAGAACTCCCCCAAAAGACAAACCTCTGGAGTAAATGAATCTTCTAGCCCAAGCAAGGGATCAGCTTTATCCTTAATCTGGATCCATACATTCTGACTCTCTGGGCAGTCCCAGAAGATGTGTTTAAGTGAGCCCTCCTCTTGCCTACACCTATTACAAAGATTATCAGGGGATCTTCCCAGTTTATGCACTTTAACTGGGGTCCAATACATATCATTTAGGATCTGATACTAAGTAAGTCTCAGTCTATCCTGCAAGAGGTACTTATAAGTGGCTTTCTGGATATTTTTCCATCTTGCAGCAAGTTCAGGATACTGGGTAACCCAGGTTCTGGGGGCAACAATCTTACAGTCCAGAGTAAGGCCTCTTAGGAGTGTGTATATTGCTGATATAGCATGTGGCTGGCCACACAAGGTCACCAACAAAAGTCTCTCTGTAATCAGGGCCTAGTGCCCAATCTGAAGGCAGATACACCAAGATGTGGCGGAATTGGTAAACCTTGAAAATCGGATTCTGCCTCAGGCCCAGCATAAGCATGTTCTCCTTAGAGTCCATGCATTTACCCTCTAATAAAAAGTCCTTCACATTGGTCTTACTGAGATTTGAAAGCCAGCTCAAGGGAATGACATGGGATCCCATTTTGAGATTGGGATTATTCAGCACTGGTTGGTTAGGGTCTCTGGTGTGTTTATAGCACAGGAAAGTGCACAGCTGAGTGTGTGCCTCAAGTGAGAGAGCAATTGGAGAGTTAGCCAGGGGTGGTTGGGAGAGAGGATGCAGCTACATGCAGCATAGCCTCAGGAGAAATTTTGGCTTCAGAAATCATGTTTCTTTCCAGAGCCAGCCAGGCCAGAACATAGGCACTTGCCTCAATATCTGCCTAGGGAGTGGGCCATTGTAAATACTTAGCCGTGTGACTGGCCCAAAGATATAAACTGAAATGGGGTAACCTAAGTCCTCCTTTCAGAGTTGAAGCTGCCAGCTTATCATAGGCACACCTGGGGGGGGGGGTCCAAGCCAGAGAAAGGAAGATATGATTGCGTGCACCTTTCTGAACTATACTAGGGGAATTCATAAGTTCAACATACTGAGGGGGTAGAACAATCTAGGCAAAACCTTCATTTTGACTATACTGATTCTCCCCCACAGCGATACTGGGAGGGTTTGCCACCTATTTAGGTCCTGCTGAATAGATGACAGGAGGGGGGTCCAAATTCAATTTTTTCATAGATGTCTCCAGTCTGGCTAACAAAAGTCTCAGGTATTTAAGATGGTGAGAGTTCCATTGTACCTCAAGATGTACTATATCACTTTTAGTGAGCCTACAATTAAGTGGCAAAACTACTGTTTTGTCTAGATTAATCTTGTAGTTAGCCATGGTCAAAAATTCGGAGAGTAAAGAAAATACTCTGGGGGAAGGATTGGGCTGGTTCCACCAGGTGCTGCAAAATGTTGTCAGCATAGGTTGAGAGTTTGAATTCATGGAGGCCAACCTTAATACCCCTGACCACCTTATGGCTCCACAACCTAGATGACAGTGGTTCAAGGTAAATATTGAACAATAAAGGGAAGAGAGGACAGCCCTGCCTTGTACCAGATACTAGGGGAAATGGAATAGAAAACACTTGATTAGAGTTAATACGGGCTTGAGGTGTTAATACAGGGAGGAAACCCATTGAATGAATCTCTGCGGGAGGCCGAAACGAGACATGGTTAGAAAAATGAATTGCCAGTTGACCCTATCGAATGCTTTCTCTACATCTAAGGACAGCAATCCAGTTGGAGAGTCCAAGACCTTGGATGCAGAGAAAATATGCGCAAGCTTACAGAAGTGGTCCGCCAAGTGCCTTCCTTCCATAAAACCTACCTGGTCAGGGTGGATCAGGTATGAAAGAACTCTTTTTAATCTATTAGCCAGAATTTTAGCCAAAATTTTAATATCACAACTGAGTAGTGATATAGGCCAGTAGCTACTTACATCTTCAGGGTCCCTACCCAATTTGGGTATAACAATGATTAGCACCTCCAGCAGAGAAACATCCAATGGGTTAAGATTCAGAATCCAATCATACAGTCTACATAACAAAGGGGAAAGGGATTTAGTGAAGGTTTTATAAAAATTGGAAGAAAAACCATCAGGTCCCAGAGCCTTGTTGGAAGTCAGGGATTTTATGGCATCCTGAATCTCGGCTTCCTGGACTGGAGTGGTTAACCAGTCTTGCTGTTCCTGGGTAAGAGAGTGGAGGGGAGTAGCATCAAGGTACTCCCAGATTTGCTTTGGATCCAGGGGGTTAGGCATAGGGCCATACAGCTCCTTGTAGTATAAGGCAAACTCTTCTGTGATTGCCCTGGGGGACAAAAGCAGAGACCCCCTCTGCCCTGGAGTGGATACCTTGAATAATCCGAGAAGCTTCCAGCTTCTTAAGGCATAATGCAAGAAGGTGTCCTGCCTTCTCCCCCTGTTCAATATACTTTGTGCCAGTTTTGAGAATAGCATATTCTGCCTTGCTACTTAATAAATTTGAATACTCATCCCTAAGTACCATTAACTGGGAGTGCACTGCTTCCATAGTTAAGTGTGAGAGGGATGCCTCTATACTATGTATTTCAGATAGTAAAGCCAACACCTTTTGTTCCCTATTCCTTTTTCACTAAGCAGCTACCTTAATCAAAACTCCTCTCAGGACACATTTTAAGTCTCCCCATTCAAAATCCAATGTTTGTGTAGAGTGCAAATTAACCTGAGTATAGGCCTGTATCTCATCCTCTATACATTGCACAATTTCCTCATCCTTTAGTAACTGATAATTTAGTCTTCAGAGGGATTCCCTAGGTGGATCAGTTTCTAGAATCAGGGAACAAGCAACTGTGGAGTGATCTGAGATTACTCCTGGTTCAATGCTAGATTCTAATAGGCCTCCAAATAATACATGGCTGACCAGAAAAAAATCCATTCTAGAACTTATGCCATGTACGCTAGACCTGAAGGTGTACTCCCTCCTGGTGGGGTGCAAAAGCCTCCATGGGTCGCAAAAGCCTAAATAGTCCCCCATCTCTCTAAGGGCTCACTGGGCAGGAGAAAGGCCTTTCTGAGTACTCCTAAGTACTGTTCCCCGTGGAGAATAATTGGCCAACATACGGCCTATGAAGAAGGTGCCCTTCAGCCTCCAACAGGTGTGTCTCCTGAAGGAAATTAATGTTTCCGTTAAGAAGTTTAAGATGTTTGAGCATTCGGTATCTCTTGTTCTTATTCCTCCCACCTCTAATATTCCAGGACAAAAACTTATATATCTTTGTCATCGTTTCATATAAGAAATCAGGTAAATAAACCCATTGGTCTGTAAGAACATACAGGAAACTCATTGCCAAGCCGGGCCACAATCCCTCCCCTCTCCCCCCATTCCCCCCAAAAAAAACAAAATATACCATAATATAAAGTGATAATACCCCGTTCCCAAAAACCACAACATTCCCACCAAAGATATGCTTACAGTGTGTGATCCACCTCCACATCACCACTCTATTTGTCCTCCCACCCCTCTCCCTCCTCAAACCTGGAAAAATTAGCTAGCTCTAATTGGTCGCTTACCAGATAACTTAGTAATAAACTAAATACATTCACTTTGTATCCCAGTACTGTTGAGCAACAGAGTTAGTCCCACAGTCCCATGTTAAAGGTCCTATGCACACACAAAAAAAATCTAACCCTTTATAGAAATGAACCAAACATTATCCTCCCAGATAATGTAAAATTGCCCTTGGGCCTCCCCCTCTTTTCCAGAGGGATCTAAATGTACAGAGAAGGGAGACTATAACACAAACAATGGAGGCCACTTTAATAGGTTTGTCTCTGGCTGCCAATTGTAAATGAAATTCCACAAGAACAGACCCTTTGCTAGGGTTATGGCATCCTTAACACAAATAAATATTAGAATGGTAAAAGAAGAAGAAGTGCCATTTCAGATGATCCAGATAATTCAGTTGGATTTTCTGTGAGCATGAGTCACCCCTAGTCATAGCATCATGTGCAACTTCGATAGCAAACCCAAAAACACCAGGTTGGCCCCCCAGAGTCTATAACACATCAAATCCAGCAGGTAAACTCAAATCATGTCTCCTTCCTCTTAAACATAAACCAGGTTAAAAGAAAAACAAGGGGGAAGAGACATAGTCCAAAGATCAAGGATAAAAAGGTCCTCTGTGAGAGGGGTTGTGCCGCTAAAAGGAAGTTATAGCCATATCTGCAGCACTTCCCAAGTCTTTCTCATCTGCCAGAGTCATCTCCAGAAAAAAACAATTAGTTCGAAGCAATCCTTGCCATCCTCAATGATCTTTAAACAGTTCAAGAACCGAGCTTTTTAGTGAATCTTCAGCAGATTTCAGGCCCTCATATGTCTGCCATTCTCTGGCCACTAATACTTGAAATCTGACTGGGTAGCCCATCCAAAATCTGTTGTTAGCTGCAATAAGCTTCATAACCACTGCATGGTATGAGGCCCGTTTTTGTCTGACTGATAGGGATAGACCTTGAGTCACTTGGAGTGTGGTCCCAGCCCAGAACACTTCTTTTAGTTCCCTGATTTTCATCAGAATGTGCTGTTGCTCCTGGTAGTTAAGAAATTTGAAAATTAAAGTTTGTGGAGGTGCCCCGGGAGGGGGCATGGGCCACAAAGCCCTGCGTGCATGCTCGAGGACATATTCCAAACTGAAAGGAGTGGGGCCAACAACCTTTGCCAAAAACTTTTACATGAATCGCATTGGGTTGTCACCCTCTTCCTTCTCCGGGAGCTCTACAATAATCAGGTTGTTCCAGCAGCTCCTCCCTTCAAGATCCTCGACTTTGGCTTCTAATTTAGCCAATCTGTTTCTAGTGGTCGCCATAGTCGGGTCAAAAGCTGTGATTCTTTTCTCAGCTGATATTAGCCTTGCTTCATTATCAGTGATCCGCCTGTTGATATCAGCTAAGGCCCCGATAAGTTTTTAAAATCTTCTGTTAAAGAGTGGCACTCCTCTTTGAATGGTTTGAGTTCCTTCCGAAAGAGTTCCAGAGTAAGAGGAGTTTGCTGGTGGCATCCTGGGGCCTGTGAGTGTACTGCATAAACTTGAGCCTTCACTTTCTTGCTCCCTTTCTCCGGCATATTTGGCAGAGTATGATGGGGCAGCATGGTTCTTATCTCCGCATCCATCTGGTGACTCACCGAACTTCAAGCTTGCCAGAAGAATTTGGACCATATGGACAATGAGTCCCGAGGAGCTTAGGGTGAGTATTAGCCTGTAAGTTGTGAAAAAATTAGGTTTAAGGCAGGAGAGGAGCGGGAACTCACTGAGATAGGTGCTACCATGTTGGCTGCATCACATGACCCTCTGCTACAGGCAATATGGAAAAAACATTAGGAATTAAAGGATCTGGGAATGGAGTTGGAAACCTTTACAACTCTGAAAGATCAATTCCCAGAATTTTTTGTAGAAAAGGGTTGTATTAAAGGGAAAAGCTGATTTCAATATTTAGTATGAAACAATTTAATAGTGAAACACCCAGAAATTTACAAATAACAATAGAGAAACTTTAAGTGTTCTGTTCAAAATGGAAATACATAGAAAAGACATCATCAAGTTGGTCCGATGGGAAAAAGATGACCATATATCTTACATAGAAACATAGACTTTGACAGCAGATAAGGACCACTTGGCCCACCTAGTCTGCCCATTTCCCTACCTACAGGATAAGCTGCAGATCCTGTGAGAATCAAACCCAGGTCTGGTCTGCTGGATGTACCAAGCTCATTCATATTTCATTACTTGTACTTGTAGTAGTGGTTGTCTAATCTTTTGGTACATAGGGATGCACCATCCTAGTCTCTCTGAATAAAGTGTGTTTCACTGTGTCCACTGGTCATATTTGCAGTAGGTATTATATATTTTCATAGGACAGTAATATTTTATCATTGTACAATTTTAGAGCACTTCTGCCTTTTTTGTGTAAATTGCCTAGTTCATTCCTAGCTAATAAAGTCTCTATTTCTAGGACCCCCCCCACACACACACAGGGCACATGGGTGACTGAAGTGATGATACTCAGTATTTTGCTTGTGATCACAACATAAATGTGTTCATTTTTTGTTTGTTTGTTGCTAAATGTTATGCTTTTCTGTGTGTTTCTGTTGTGCCTCTTTGATAATTTTAGAAACACTGAGGAGATGAAGATTGTACATCTTTATGGTTAAATGAAAGCACAATATATTATCAACTGATTGGTAAAAAAACAATGTCTTAGATGAAATAGGTATTTACTGATATGATGAAGAGTAGCATATCCAGAGAGGGGAAAAGGGTTTAATAGAGGAAATCAAACCTTCAACAAAATGGGAGACACTATTAAAAAAATTCAAATAGATACACACCCTTGGAAAAGTTAGAGGTGGATAGTTGATAGCCGAGGAATTAGGGCAGAGGAGGGAAGTCACATAAATTATCATGTATTCAGAAGTGTAGTGAGAAATCAATTCTGAGGTTACTGTCCTGGAATGTATCTGGCATCGTGGACAAATTGGCAGATGCAGAATTCTGTAAATATCTGGATACTTTCAATTATATATGTATACAGAAGACTTGGACAGATAAAGATATATATATAAATGGTTATAAAACACATGTTAAACAAGCTAAAAAGTATAAAAGATATGGCCGTAGGGTAGGATATCTCTATATTAATCTAAAAGCAGAAAGTGTGCATAGTGCAGTGTGCATAGCATGGTAGACCTTAGATTAAGAGGGAAAGACATATATGGGAAAGGAAAAGGTAAAACCATACCATTAGGAGTTAAAAATAAACATTGTGTTTGTTGGAAAAGAATAGGTAACTCAGGTTTTACAGAATTATTGGAAGATAAAGGGATATGGGATATTATGATACAATTAGCAGAAAGCGATGAAGAGGAAACACAATATTAAAGCATTATGAACACATAATGAAAAAATCAAACATTACATTTAAAGAAATAATTTTAAGAGAAAAAAGGGGTTGTGTGGTGTAATAAGGAATGGCAACAAGCAAAAAACTTATAAACAAACAATTAAGGAGGGTAAAACAATAATTGTAATAGGGAAAATAAAAATAAAAAGAAGCTAAATAAGTTAAGAAAAGATTATAATAAAATAATACACAAAAGAAAATTAAGACAATTATGGAAACAATTAGTAACAGCGGTATATTCAAAAGATAGTAAAATGTTTTGGTACATACTGTAGTGATCAAAGAGATGGGAGAGTATAGGAGTGAACCAGAAATGACTATATAACCCAAACAATGGGCAGAGTATTATAAGAAATTATCCTATGAAGATAGTGTGGAATATTTGGAGTCATTAAATAAAGAAAACAAGGAGAAAAACTGGAATGAGTTAGAACTTGAAATATCCCCATATGAGATACAATTAGCAATACAGTAATTTGCTATCAATAAAGCCCCAGGACCAGACAGGGTGCTAATAGAAGTTATGCAGAGAAATATGGAGATCTGGATAGAAATGTTAAATATTTCACATAGTATTCAAGATAGGAATTATACCCAACAGCTGGAAGCAAAATATAATAGTGTCCTTATTTAAAAAGATGTAAGGAATGAACCTGGTTGCTACAGACCGATAAGTTTAATTGATAGTTTTCAAAAAGTATTAACAAAAATATTTAATAATAGAATCACATTGTGGATAGAAAAAAAACAAGATATTGGATGAAGCTCAAGCTGGTTTTAAAACTAATTATTCAACCATTAATCATTGCTTCACATTGGTGCAATTAATATATAAATACAGGATAGTAAAAAAAATGTTATATTGTGTTTTTATTGATTTAGAAGCTGCATTTGACAGCATTAATAGATCTAAATTATCGACTGAGCTAAAAGAAATAGGGATGGAAGAGAGTATTTTGGAAATGATTAAAATCTTATATAAAGATGTTACACAGGTCAGATACAATTCCATACGAAATAAAAGTGAGTTGTTTCCATCCAATAAATGGGTCAGACAAGGGTACACTCTCTCACCTATATTATTTAACTTATATCTAAATATAATTTTATTAAAAATGCATGATCTGGATCATCATATGCCAAGAATAGGAAATAAGGCATGCCCATATCTGGCATACACAGACGGTATTGTTCTAATGACTACTAATTATTTGGGGTTAAAATAATTAATAAGGAAGTTTTTTGAGGGAAGTGAGAAGGCCAATTTACATATTAATTATGAAAAAACAAAAGCAATGGTCTGTGGCAAGAAAAAACAAAATTACAGATATAATATCAATGGGAATAAAACTGAAGTAGTAAACAACTTCTGCTACTTAGGTAATACTATAACAAATAATTTAAAGTGGAGTAGACACATAAAGGGAATAGAATTGAAAACTAAAATGTTCCTACCAGCTATGAGCAAATTTCAATACAAATTTGGTGGATACTCAGTAATAGGATATTTAAAAGTAATAAACACTAAAATTAATAGCCAGTTATTATTTGGGGCATACAGGATAAAATAAACTTAGATGCTTATTTAAATACATATTACAAAAAACTATTAGGTTTACCAAATGGGACCCATATAGTGATGGTTAGGGCAGAACTAGGCCAATATCCAATAAACTCTCAAATTTCAAGAAAGAATGGTCAATTACTGGATTAAAGCATATAAAATGATTGATAATAGACTCCCAATACTCTGCAAAAGGAAATAATTTGTTATTTAAAACAGAACATAATGTTCCCTAGTATGGTAATGGTGGAAAAAAACAAAAGGATTGTTACAAAAGCTTAACTGATGTCTTTAAATTCATCCTAAAGAAGGTAACAAATGAAATAAAGGTATGAATAAAATACATCTCAAAACAAAGGGACATGCAATACTGGAAATAATATAAAAAATGTGAATGGATATCAAAAACTAAAAGAAATCATGAGTTGGAACAATAGTTGAGTCTTATCAAGGACCCAAATTGAAGAAAAGTGTTGACTAGACTTAGGTTCGAGGTTTATGAAACTAATTGGCTGTTGGCCATGTATAATAAGAAGGATAAAAGTACAGATATATGCAAATGTAAATTGGGAAAGGATGACCTAATACACCTCTTATTATGTCCATTATATGAGAGAGAAAGAAAGAAACAAATATTTGGGTGAAATCTTGAAAAAATTTGGATGTGGAACCTTAAGATATGGCAACTCGGCTCCTCAAATCCAATACCAGAGAAATTCTGGAGTCTGTGGCTTCCCACCACTGCCTTATTGAAAATAAGTAACACCTACTTAAATAAAATATAGGGTATTTTGAATAAACAAGGATTAAAACTGAAAATCTACAGTATTTTCCACTCTGGGTAAGCTCACCAACCAGGAGCTACAAAAATGCTTTGAGAAATATATAATACATTGCAATGTTGGGAATGAATGAAACTGGTGCAATATTATCAATAATTAAAGTACTTCTTTATCAGGAAAAGCTGAACACTGGCTAACTAAAGGGTATAGTAAGCTTTTACATAAGTGCTTTTATTGACATTTGCTACTATTTATGAAATACTTGTATTGTGTATGGAGTAATAATTTGTATAAAGCAATGTGTTTTTTTCTTTTTTAATCTATGTATTAATATTGTAATGACATTAGAATAGTTTCACCAAATGTTTGCTCTCTTGTTGAAAAAAAATTAAGATCTTAAGTTATGAAAGTTGATGTGGCTTTGTAGTTTGGTGCAGAAGGATTCCCTATTGGGTGATAAGTTTTTAATTTGTTTAATTTTTTAAATATTGTAGGTTTGCAAAAGCAGATTTTTACCACTGGTGATCAGTAAGAGTTAGGGTTAAAGATAACTTATGCATGCACAGAAGAGTTATACTGTTCCAGCAATGAGCAGGTGTTATTGCAGTCGAAGAGTTTCCAAATATGTTCCTAGACCTCTGTAACCAAATTGTTCCTTATAAAAAAACAAACCCAGAAAAAGAACCATCTGCCCTGGGTAAATGAAAAAATAGAAAAACTAAAATTCAATTAAAAAATTACCTATGGAACAAAGCAAACAGAACATTGGACCAAGAGGTCCGGAACAGAGTCAAAAATATAAGAAATAAGGTATCTCATGAAGATAGAAAGCAAAAGGGTACTATTACAAACAACAAATAAATTTAACCACAGATCCTAAAAAATATTGGCCATTAGTTAAATCTCTAACAAACCCTAAAACGTGCACCCCAGATATAGTTATTGTCGAAAACGAGAAGTCTCATACTCACAAAAAAGCAACAGACATGTTAAATAAGTATTTTGTTGAACTCCCAGATTTAAAAGATTTAAGTAAACACAAAAGGGAAGCTGATGTCAAGGGACATCATAGAGAAATGGAGACCCCTAAGTTTAGATTTAAGAAAATACAAAAGTGGGAAGTAATTAAAGTAATAAGTAGGTTAAAGGTAAATAAATCAAGTGGACCAGATAATATTGAACCAAGGTTTCTTAAAGACACAATGCTTGAAATTGCCCCAGTACTAGAAAACATTTTTAATTGGAGCCTGACCACATCCACTTTCCCTAATATGGGGAAATTGGCAAACATTGTCCCCATTTTCAAGGCAGGAAAAAATTCACAGACACCCAATTGCTAACCAATTGCCCTACTGTCAACAGTTTCCAAGATATTGGAAATATTAGCACATGGTCAGCTAACAGAATATCTAGAGAAGTATAATAAATTAAATAACTGGCAGGCAGGATTCAGGAAGGGGCTGTCCATGGGCACCACTCCCATGGACTTCCTCGACCTGGTGACCACACTCCTGGGTGAGGTGAGGTTCATGGGTGCAGTGTTCATGGACATATCTAAAGCCTTTGATCTTGTGGTTAATGAAATCCTCCTAGAAAGAGTAAGGGAAATAAGTCTAGTTGAGGAACCCTGCAAATGGCTTACATCATACTTGGCTAGTAGAACTCAAATGGTTGCCATGAATGGGACAAAATCAGAAATATTACCTGTAACTGGGGGGGTCCCACAGGGGTCCATTTTGAGCCCCCTATTGTTTTTAATGTATGTAAATGATCTCCATTACAATATGAAGCAAACATACCTTTATACCGATTATATGGAGTTAGTGGTAGAAAGATTAAACACTGGGAAAATGAAACAAAAACTATAAGCCGACTTTGACATTTTACAAAAATGGTTTATAAACTCAAAACTGTTAATAATACAAAAAAAAATCCAAGTGATGCTTTTTGCCCCATCTGTACTTAGAAAATCACTAAGTACAGAAAAGCTTGAAATTATAACATTAAAAGGAACTGTCTTGACACACGTGTATACTTATAAATATTTAGGGATCAACATAGATTATAGGCTATCTTTTGAACAACATATAAGTGACTTGGTCAAAAAAGTTAATAAGAAAATAGGAGCCCTACGAAAGGTTTCAAACTGCCTAACAAAGAACATAAGACTTTCAATACCAAATCAACTAATAATTCCAATCATTGATTACAGGAGTCACATCTATGAGCATTCAAGCTTAACAAACTAAAATTAGACTGATATCTGCTACAGCAAATTGGCAAGATCATGTTAAATTGTAATTTCAGAATCCATCACTGTCTTATGTATGAGAAACTAAATTGGAAGCGATTAGAAGTGAGAAGACAGGACATTTGGGCAATATCAATGTATACAATACTTAAAAATAAAAGACCTATTGGACTTTCAGATAAAATGGTAAAAACTACTCTCACTTACCACCTAAGAAGAAAAGGTACCTGGGAACTAATTGTTCCAAAGGCCCAAAACAAGTTTGGCAAAATGACATTCACTTTTAAAGTTGCCTCTACTCAGAACAGGATTCCTCTAAAAATGAGAACTTTTGAAATGCCCATAGATGTGTTTAAGGATGCAATGAAGCAAGAATTCCAATTCAGATGTACTTGTAATGGATGAATAATACATTTTTATATATGTATGAAACAGTAATTTTTATGAAAAAAGCTATTTGTTACTAATACTATATGTTGCATGTCTACTAGTTATAGTGTAACTACTTTTAGACAACCAAATTACTCACTGGGACACCTTGTAAACAGGACATATATTGACCTAATGGTGTATGTGAACATATGAACATACAAAATTTGCCAGCAGATAAAGGCCTAGAGGTCTATCAAGTCTGCTCGAATGTGCAGCTAGCACCCCTTATTCTGCAGCTACCCCTCCCTTCCAACCTTCCCCTTCATTAACCCTCCCCCTTGTTCTGTCCCATACCCTTTTGAAGCAGTCCACTGTTCTACTGGATACCACTTCAGCAGGTAAAGCATTCCACCCAGCCACCACCCTCTCTGTAAAAAAGTGTCTCCTCATCTCCCTCCTGAACCTTCCTCCCTCCAGTCTCATATCATGGCCCCTGGTGTCCCTCCCCTCCCTTACTTTTTGAACAGCCTCTCTGTACCTGTCTTGTTTATTCCTTTCATGTATTTAAAGGTTTCAATCATGTCCCCCGTCCCTCCTGTCCTCCAGTGAGTACATGTTCAGCTCCCTCAACCTCCTCTCGTATGATAAGTCCCCCAGCCCCTTGATCATCTTTGTCACCCTGCACTGCATCCTCTCCAGTAACTTAATGTCCCTCTTCAGATACGGGCACCAGTACTGCATGCAGTACTCCAGGTGCGGTCTAACTAATGACCTATACAGTGGCAGAATCACTTCCTCCGTCCTCGAGGATATACCTCTTGCAATACAACCCAGCATTTTTTTGGCCTTTGCAGCTGCCTTTCTACATTGTACCGAGTTGTTCATTGACCCTGTAATGAGCACCCCCAGATCCTTCTCCTCCTCTGTCTGGGCTAGCTGCACCCCCCCCCCCAGCTGGTGACTCCTCCTTGGGTTCTTCATCCCAAAATGCAGCACCTTGCACTTTTTGGCATTAAACCCCAGTTGCCAGGTGTCTGACCAGGTTTCAAGCTTTGCCAGATTATCCTGCAACCCCTGCCATCCCCCTAGGTCATCCACCACTGCTCCTACCTTGGTATCATCAGCAAACAGACTGATCTTGCTCTTGATGTCCAATGATATGTCTGCAATGACTATCCCAAACAACACTGGTCCCAACACCAAGCCCTGCTGAACACCGCTCATCACTACCCTTGGGTGTGAGAGCTCCCCACCCTCCACCACCCTCTGTTGCCTTCCCTGAATCCAGTTTCCTACCCATTTCATCAGCTTTGCACCCACCTCTGTGCCTACTAACTTACTTCCCAGCCTTCCATGAGGCACCGAGTCAAATGCCTTACTGAAGTCCAGATACAAGACATCCACTGCATGGCCCCTGTCCAGTTGCCTAGTTACCCAGTCATAGAACTCCACCAGGTTGGTTTGACAGGATCTGCCCCATATGAAGCCATGCTGTCTGCTGTCCTGTAGTCCTTTGGCCTCTAGGAGGGCCACCAGCCTCTCCTTCAGGATAGTCTCCTTTAGCTTACCCACAATGGATGTGAGGCTCACTGGTCTGTAGTTTCCTGGTTCATCCTTGGGGCCACTCTTGTGGAGGGGCACCACATGAGCCATCCTCCAGTCCTGAGGTACACACCCCAAATGTAGTAAGGCATTAAATAGGTCTTCCAAAGGTCCTGCAAGGACCTCTGCCAGCCCTTCAGTACCCTGGGTGGATGCCATCTGGGCCTGGTGCCTTGTCCACCTCAGTGACTTCAAACCCTCTGTAACTCTGCCTCCATGATTTCCCATCTGTCACCCCTCTCCCCTGTTTCTGCTATTTCTCCCTTGGGTGTCACCCCCTCTTCTCTTTAGTAAATACTGAGCAGAAGTACTCATTTAGTGCTTCTGCCTTATCGCACCCTGCTTCCACCCAACACCCCTCCTTCCTAATCCTTACTATGTGATCCTTACAGCTCCTTTTCTCCCTGATGTACCTAAGAAGTCCTTCTCCTCCATGCCTTGTGCCAGCCTGGTTCCGTAGATGCTTTGTTCTTTACTGCCCTTGTCACCTCCCTTCTATCTGTCAAGTACTCCCTCCTCGTCCTCCCTCCCTGTTTTCTTGTACTTCCTAAAGGCAGCTCTTTTCCTCCTTACCTTTTCTATGACCTCCTTGCTCAACCAGCTCAGTTTCTTAGCCCTAGCCTTCTTGCTCTGGGCCTTGCAGCAGGTTTTTGTTGCCTCCACTATACACAGCTTTATGAGCTCCCACCCCTGGTTAGTGTCCATACTAGATTGAATTCTGGCCAGGTACCCTTTTACCACTTCCCCCATCCTCCCAAAGTCGGCCCTCCTGGAGTCCAGCACTCTTGTGCCAGATTCCACTCCTTCCTTGCCCATATCCAATGTGAGCCATACTGAATGGTGGTTGCTCCCTGACAGCAGTTCCTCCACTGTAAGTTCTCTCCCAAAGTCCCCATTTGCCAGAACAAGGTCAAGGGTATTCCCTAACTTGGTTGGTTCACTGACCATTTGCAGCAGGAAGCTGTCCTGGAAGGCATTCAGCAGTACCTGCTTCCTTCTGTTTCTGGTTGTTGGGGTACTCCAGTCCATTCCTGGCATGTTGAAGTCCCCCACAATCACCACACTACCCTTCTCACAGGTCCTCCTGATCTGTCCCGCTAGTTCCCTGTCTAACTCCTCCGTCTGAGATGGTGGCCTGTACACCACTCCGATTCTAAGAATCCTATTCTTGGAATCCTGGATTTGCATCCAAAGTGACTCCGCACTACCCTCCTCCCATTCCTCCCTTACACACTTCAGTCCTTCGTTCACATATAGTGCCACACCCCCTCCTTTCCCAATCACCCTGTCCCTACAAAATAACCTGTACCCTGGTACAGACAGGTCCCAGTCGTTGTATTAGGTGGCCCATGTTTCTGTGATGGCTGCAATGTCCACCTCTACCTCTGCCATGAGCACCTGTATCTCTGCAGTTTTCCTCTCAAGGCTCCTAGCATTAAGAGTAACCACCTTCCATCCTTCCCCCCTCCCATCCTGCCCTCCTTTACTAGCATCACCAATAGTACTTGCCATTTGTCCTTTGTCACTGTTATGGGGGTTAAGCTTATATGGTTTCCGAACCTGTGGTCTCTGCATATCTCTTGCCCAATTTCCACCCCCCACTCCTAGTTTAAATTCCCAACTTCCTCTATGTACTCCTCCATCCTCTGTTTCAACACTTTCTTTCCCTCCTCACTCAAGTGTAGTCTGTCCTTGGCATAGAGACTACTGTCCTCCCAGGTCCCTCCCACCCCCAACAGCCCATACCCTTTAGCACAACACCAGGTTCTTAGCCATCCGTTAAATTCCTCTATTCTCAGCTTTCTTGTTGTGCTTGCCTTGGGCACTTGAAGCATCTCTGAAAAAGTTACTGATCTTCCTGCCCCCTCACATAATTGTGCTAGTTCCTCACTCCTCCTCTGGACTATATCTACTGTCTTGCCAGCCAGGTCATTTGTCCCAAGATGTATAATTAAATGAGGCTTGTTCCTACCCCTTCTAGCATATTTCAGAACAGTCCCACCCTTTCCACTGTCATTCCTCGCGTGGCCTCCACCCAAATGCGACTATGTCTCTCCCCCTTGCTACCCTACCTGACTCCTCTTAGTATTGAGTCCCCCAGCACTAAGATTCCACCACTCTTACTCCCTGCTTGCTTCCATTCATTTCCTCTCTCATTTCCAGCTCTCTTCTTCCTCCTGCACATTATTTCCCCTTTTGCCCCTGTTACAATTCTCCCAGCAGAACTTCCCCCCGCTCCAGTTTGGTCCAGGCATTTATCAATTACTCCTCTAATTTCATAATTTCCCTCCTCCACCTTCTTCCTCTCTAGCAGTGCAAAACTATTTTCTGAATACCCTTCACAAATGCCCGCTCCCTCTCTCTGCATAGTAACCTGTTCTCTTCTTTCCACTCCATGACTTTTGCCACTTCTTCACCTCCCCTCACAAGTCCCTATCTCCTCCTTCCATTTGTCTTTTTTCTTCTGACCTGGTTTCCCTGGCAATCGTTCTTCCTGGCCTGGGTCCCTTTGTCTCTGCTTCCCTTCTTCTGACCCTCTCCTCACCACTGTTGGCTTAAATCACCCTCCCTCATCTCTCCTTCTTCCTCCCTCCAGTATTGGACTAAACCCACCCCAATCTGCCTTGCCTGTCTTAGTTCCTCCTGCAGACCCTCGATCTCCTTTCTAAGTTTCTGTATGTGGTTGCACATTAAACATCCTCCCACACTCCAGGCAATTTTTAGAAAGATTGGTGCACTGCGGTAGTTACAGCCTACCACCCTACCCATTGCTGTCATTGCCCACCAGCGACCCCCCACTCTTCCAGATGCAGGATACCAAACACTCCCCCAAGTCTCCCCTCTCCCCCTCTATCAGTGCAAAACATTCTTTTATTTCCCTTACCCCTTTGTTGTACATATTTAGATAGATTGAGCAACTGCTTTTTATATTCCTATCCTTCCTATCCACACTCAAAAAGAGACTTTAAGTAGCTATTGCACAACCTTATTCAAACTCCTACTCCTCCTCCTTTCTCCAATGCAATAGCAATGCAAAGAAGTAACAATGAAAGCTCCTAGATTTGCAGTTACTTCCCTTCCACTGAGATAGCAGTCACCTCTTCACTTGCTGCTGTTCCTTTCCTGGATGTCTGCTTCTGCTATGACAGGTGCATGTCCTTTGCCTGTTTGAGGAAGTGATGTCAGAACCCCTGGTATAAAGGAAATAATGGACCAGGATGGGTGGGGTGAGGGGTTGGGGGGATGGGACCAGCCCAAGTCTTTCAGAAACAATCAGGTAGCTGAGGCCCCTGGTCAGACCATTAGCACCCTTCCCCCACTCTGCACTAAACTTTGCAGCTAGTGAAGCCAGCAACAATGAATCATAATTCTACTCAAAGCCCCCAAAATAGGTTTGCTACCCAAAGAAACAGGACTCCAATTCAAACAGCTTCACCAACAACACATCAGAATAGGCTTGAAATTAGAAGATATAGGTCTCAAATTCAAAGAAACAGACCCAGTTAAATCATACCAAATAGGTTTTAAATCAGAAGAAATAGGCCTCTACAAATGCAGCCTGCTACACAGTGAAACATCAAACAAATGAGCCCACTTATAGCTACCAAAACAGGTTTCAAAATTTCAACAGCCCAAACAATACCCTGCTAGCCCCTTAGAAGTAGTAAGAAAGAAAAGAAATAACTTTCTACCAAGTAGAATCCACAAGAAACAATGTAAAAATAATAAGAAGAAGCTACTGTACTATAACAGATCTGATCCTGTCCCCCTTCTAGTTCCTTCATGTGAAGATGTTTTACTATGTAAAATATTTTTACTCCTGTATAAACATTTACTACTACTACTACTACTACAATACGTAGTTATTTTGGACCAAAGATTTGCTAATGTTGAGCAAAAAGGTTTTAAATAAAACTTAGTGTAGGTTTGTTGCATGGTAAGGAAGGATGCCCTTATTTTTTAATTTTTTTATTTATTTTAAACGTTTTACCAGGAAAGATATACTGAGCTGGTAACAGCTCATTTCCAAATGAGTCCCTATTTTTGGGGGTGAGACATTTGAAATGCTTTTAGTTGTTAAAATTGAGTTTAGAGTTAACGTACTACATGCACAGAAGAGTTTCAGTGTCGCAGATTAGACCAGTAAGCTGTGAAGTTAGCTTACGTTTGGTCATTTTTAGCAGGGTTTTTTACCCTCTTGTAGAGAGAAAATGACAGAAGTTAAAATTAGCGTGGATTAATAATGGGTAGATTATCTGATCTGGAAGGGCTTCCTAGTTTGGAGTAACAAGTTTGTTTAGTTTCTTATATATTTATGTTTAAAAAAATTGAAGGAACTGGTAATTTTTGGGTTTATACAATATCCTGCTTCCCTATTTTCTGCTATTGTTTTGCAATGACATTTTTGTCTTTTTGTAGAGAAAAAATATAAAAGTTTAAATTGTGAAACTTGGTGTCAGAATGTGGTTTGGTGCAGAAGGATTTCCTAGGTGGTTTGAAGTTAATATGTTGTTAAATTTGTTAGCCATTTAGGTTTACAAATTAGGTTTTAAGAACCCAACCTTAAATTAAACATTTACATAAAACTTTAAATTTTAAAATGGGTATAGTGGTGTAGTGTTGTATGGAAATATTACTGGGGGGGGGTAAAAGTATAAGGTTTTATCACTTTTATTAGTTTTAACTATATTTGCTTTTGTTTGTTTGATACTTTTTGAAATGACCAAGTTTGTACTTCAGTGAGAGTTTGTATTTTGTAATATTTTAAATTTTTGTCAAAAACTATTGAGAAAAATGTAGAAGTGTCACTTGTGATAGTTGGTATAGTAAAGTAGGATGGTTTGAATAGATTTCTTAGGGTAGTCAGAAGTACTGAATAAGCTTTTTTTTTGCTTTTAAAGATATTAAATTAACTTTTTTTTTTACAATATGTAGTGGTAACTGACAAGCTGTGTAACAGCTTGTCTGCTACTGATAAACAGCTTGTCAGTTACTGATAATGATTGTCATGGTATTTTATTTTTCTTATACCTATCTTTAAAAAAAAATATCCCCTACTCCTCTCACCCAATCAGCACCCACCAATCCCATTCTCCCAGTCTCACTCACCCATAAAATTGTTTAAATTCAGTCCCTCAGTGGGTAGATGGGAAAAACACCCCTCTCTACCTCCTGCTTTTCTGACTGCCTTCTTTCAATTACATATCTTTCCATTGAAATTAATGGGTCCCTTCATTTCAATGGGCCATTCATGTAAATAGGCTATTTTTCTTTGATTTATAAATTCAATGTTTTTTAATATCATAACCCCATATTTTTGGATGTCCTTTATTCCCCCATCCACACACACACACACCCTATGGGTGTCAGCCAAATCCCCCCCCCCAAAAAAAAATAAGTCTACACAGCCTGTGGGCATTTGTTTAAACCTGTTTTAAAGTATGAACACAATAATTAATCTATATTCTCATGACATAAATTACTTATACATAAAGGGCTAGTTTTTTAAAAGAGTTGTGAACTAAGTCCCACACCATAGCCACCGCTGCAGGAACAAATCTCCACACCAGTGGAGATTTGTATTTTCAGTAGGTGCAGCTGCAGGGGATGTTATGTCAGGTCCCATCAGGTATACCATTTTTCCTGCAACTGCACAGAAACAATTTCTGCAAGCTTCCAAAAATTGTGGAGCCAGTCATAAACTGTCTCTATCTTTGAAAATACTGCAGCTGTGCAAAAAACTGCAGCTCCACAAGTGGCGACCCACCTGCACCAGTTTTTCCTGCAGCTGCAGGAATTTCAGGGGCTTTGAAAATCCAGCCCAATCATTTTTGAGATGCAAAAATGCATTTTATGAAACTTAGGAATTTTTGGGGTGAGGCAGTAACAGCTAGGCATATTTTCCTCAACTCTTTCATAATGTTGTACATTGGCTGCTCATGATGACTCAGTGGCTTGCCAGCAGGTCCACCAGGACCACCCACAACCAGTGGTGTGATTGTCAATAGTCAAGACCAGGGAAGCCTGAACACAGCAGGGGTAGTGACGTCCACCAAAGCCCTTAAAGGTAACTACTCTCCTCCTGCAGCTGAACTCTGTGAGGGGTGCTAGCCTGTGAATGCTGCTCATTGACTGCCCCACCCACATACCCAAGGCCAGCCCACAATTTATTGTCCCTTCCCTATGACATCATTTCCTGCTATCATTTAAGTCCTCACTTCTCCATTAGCAGGTTATACTCATGAACCACTAGAGGGTATTTTCCTGCTTGCTCCATATTCACTTTGAATCCCCACTTCCTCTCCTAACCCTTGAGCCCTTCTATCCACCCATACTACTCCACTCCTTCACTCACATCCCTGCTTAGTTCCTATCACTGCTCCATATCCCTATCCTTAACCTGGGCTACTATGCTGCTACTATACACCTTGCCCCCTGCTGTCCACCTCCCAGCCCAAATTTCTATTACCCCTGTGACCACTAGGAGTCACTATTTCACCCCTCCACCCAGCTTCAGACCTAGCCTATTCCAGCCCCACAAACACCTGGATTTCCATTTTATCCTTGCCCAAGGACACTCGCCCTCCCAGGGGTCTTGAACCTGGTACCCTGTGCACCAAAGTCCACAGCCCTACCACTACTCCAAAGTGGCAGTCACCCTCTTACAGGCACAGCCAAGACCCTTATACAATCCACCAGTATTATAAATATAGACATCATGCATACACATCCCAGTCTACAGCGCCTCTCTATTTTAGCCATCCTGGTGCTCGGCTTTCTCCAGTGAGATCACAATCCCAGCCCTCAGAGGGAAGTACCCCTAGACCACCCTATCTTATCTCAATCCCCACACTCTTGTCTCATGCCCTAGGTCTGGTACCCACCTCCTGGCAGCCCTCCCAACCCCTCTGCCTACCTGGGCCTTCCCTGGACCCACCTCCTCACCGCCATTCCTACCCTTCATGCCCTACCCATTCTCTGTACCCCTGTGGCCTCACCCTTATCCTGATGTCCAGCTAAGGATGCCTGTGGCTACCACCCCCTGGTTAGAATTATTACTCTGCTACTGCTACTCTTTGGAAATGTCCACCACAACCCAGGCCCTACTCCCACCAGCCCACCCAAGATATTGTCCTCAGGAATCTGCATTGCCTCCCTGAATATCTGCAGCTTGCAGAAAAATCTGCTGCACTCCAGTGCTGGGTCATTCTACACCAACCTGACATCATTGCCCTTGTGGAGACCTGGCTTTCAAAATCCACCCTGACTCCTTCATCTCACTCCCTGGGTACACCCTCTACTGGGAGGATCGAGTGGGCAAACATGGGGGTGGCTGTGCTGTTTTCATATGTGGCACTATTGCTGGTCATGCGCTCCCTGCCCCCAAGCTAGATAATGGTGCCCAGACCCTCACCTTCAAACTCATTCCTAATCCCTCTAGGTGACCGCTTTACCTCACAGTCTCCTATGTTCCCCCAAGGAACCAGAACCTGGCAATCTTGTGTCTTACAGATTATCTCACCATCTTCCCCCACAAAGCAGAACAAGTCCTTGTTGGGGACCTCAATGTCAATTGGTTTAGTCCCTCTACCTCCCAAGCAAAGGACACCTTCACTGCACTTGACCAGACCCAACTAGTCTCCCAGCCCACTAGACTCCATCCCTCCAGTGGAACCAGCACTTTCCTTGATGTCATAGTCACCAACTGCCCCCACAAAATCCTGGACATACAAATCCTCCCTGACTCTTTAAGTGACCACTCCCCTATCCTATTCCTCTGGTCCACCTGTACTCCTAAACCAGTTGCCCAAACCACCCTCCGTAGGTGCCTCCACCCAGGTGGCTTGAATAAACTCAAGCAATTTCTTGCCCAGATCGACTGGTCCCCCATCACCCAGGCACCCAGCATTGACTCTGCCCTCAACCTTTTTATACAGGCTTTTAACAAGGTCTGTGATCTCTACACACCACTTACCAGACTCCACACCAAAAAGCAAAATGCACCATGGGTCACCCCTGCCCTACTCCAAAAACTCAGGGAAAGGGATAACCTCTGGCACCTAGCAACTGAGATTGTCAGGACGGCAGACAGACAAGCCTACAATGCTACCCGGAAAAGGTGCACGTGAGCCATCCATAAGGCCAAGGCTGCTCTCTACCAGGCCACCTTCACTTCCTCATGGGGGTCTGCCTGTACCTTTTAGGACAATATTAAAGAAATTAATGGGAAATCTCACTCCCCTCCCCTCTCCCAGCTTACTATTGGCAGTTCTATTACCACTGACCCCCTTAACATAGCTAACTGCCTTAACACCTCCTTCACGGACCTTAGCTCTGTCCTTCCCATTAATTTCTTTGACCCAGCTCCCTATTCACAGCCCCGTGTCCTTCAACAGCTCCAGTTCTACTTGTGCAAAATATCTACCCACGAAACCAGACCATTCCTTCTAAAATCATTAGGCAGCAACAACCCAAGAAACGACTCCCAAAATACTACAACTGGTCCTGGATGACATCCTAGTCCCATTTACGAGCTTACTAAATCAATCCCTCTGCCTGGGTCAATTTACCAGTGTTTGGAAAATGGCTGTTGTCACACCTATTCATAAAGGTGGGGACAGGTCCACCCCCAGCAACTATCGGCCAGTTTCCATCCTTATCCCACTCTCCAAAGCCATTGAAAAAGTGGTGGCTACACAGCTCACTGAGTATCTGACTAAATATGCTGTTCTGTGCCCAGAGCAGCATGGTTTCCATGCAGGACATAGCACTGGTACAGCCTTACTGGAATTCTCCAACTTTCTGCACTCCTCTCTTGACTCTGGTAACCTTGCTGGAACAGTGTTCATGACCTCTCAAAGGCCTTTGACACTGTCTACCATCCCCTCCTACTTGACACCCTCAATCATATCAGTTTCTCTACTGGTCCCCTCGCCTGGTGCTCTAGCTACCTATCAGCCCATTCCTAGTGCATCAAAATCAATGGGACACTCTCAGAGACCTGCCCTGTCTGCTCCGGGTTCCCCCAGGGCTCCATCCTGGGCCCCTTTCTTTTTAGTCTCTACCTAAACACCCTGCCCAGTGCCTGCTCTGGCAATATTCTTCTGTATGCAGATGATGCCATTCTTTATGCCTCTCACTGAAATTCTGTCTCCCTCCAGGACTCTCTCCAACACACCTTCAACCAAGCAGAAAGCTGGTTCAAGGAGCACAGACTTGTCATTAATCTCAAAAAGACCAAGTTGATGCTCTTCTCCCACCATCAAAACAAAGCAAGAAATAACCCCCTCCTTATCCTCGTGAGCACTCAACAGCTGCTTGAGCAAGTGCACACCTACAAATATCTTGGGATTACTTTCGACACTGCCCTCCCTTTTCACACCCTCATTAATGCCCTTGCGTCTGCCACCAACACCCAGATTGGCCTCCTATACCACCATAGGGACTGCCTTCCACCTGATGCTCTCTGACTGGCCATCACATCCTTAGTACTGTCCCTAGTGGATTATGGCCTACCAGTATATGAAGCTGCTGATTACATGGCACTCAATAATATCTGACTCACTCTGAACAAGGCCTGGCTCACCCAAACCTGTCATGTCTATTCCACTGCTAATCTCCTCAACCTGGAAGAATGTGTCCACTACCAAACCTGCCTCCTAGCCAAGAAAATTCTGCTCGGGCTCCTCCCCCCGGGGTATCTGCCTCCCTCCAACATACCTCCCCCACAGTCTCCATCCACAGCTCGGACAAGGCCACTCTTCTGCTACCCAGAACTAGGACCTCCCTAACTTAGAGATCCTTTTGCTACAGGGCCCCTTCCTGGTTTAACACTTTCCCTGTAACCATCACTAACGCTCCCAAAATTGCATCCTTCAAAACTGCTCTTCAGAATCACCTGTTCACCACCCGCTGTTGTTCCTGTCACTAACAGGCTGCTCGCACATCACTAAGGGCACTTCGACAAAGTCCTCTAGACTGCCTCCTCTGCCACCTCTCCCCACCTGGTTTCCTTTATCCCCCCCCCCCACCAGATATCTGTTTTCATGTAACTACTGTTTTATAAAATGTACAAAATATATGTAACAATGTCTGTATGCTACTGGTAAGATCTGTGTAAAACTATATGTCAACCTACTGTA
This sequence comes from Neoceratodus forsteri, assembly GCA_016271365.2. Lineage (NCBI taxonomy): Eukaryota > Metazoa > Chordata > Ceratodontiformes > Ceratodontidae > Neoceratodus > Neoceratodus forsteri. The sequence continues at coordinate 392,555,149 of CM057452.1, forward strand.
ATATTGTAACACTGTTGCCCTCTCTGTGATGAGGTACCTTTGTATAAATGAGCCTCTGGCTCAAAAGTTGCAAATCCGATCGTACAAATAAATATGTAAATAAATAAGATTGATTGAATGATGGTACTCTACACATATAAGTGCTCGAGAACAACTACATAAGAGATTGCTTGAGTCATTGCACTCGTGATCCTCACTGGTTAGCATAAGAAGACCAAGTTGTAAAACCATTTAACTTACATTTCCCTCTGTATCTCTTCAATATTTGACCTTCATACTTTTGCTGATCTCAGAGCACCATACCTCTTTCTAAATTTGTACCCTACTGGAATCCCACAATTTGCGTTATATGTCTCTTGAAATTTGAAAGGAATTTCCCTGTCAGAGTTTGTGAGCCTCATGCTGTTTAAATTTGTACCCTTTACCCCTCCTAAATTTTGCAATATGTAGAACTGATGCAGTTAACTAAGAATATTCCTCCAAAATATTATATGTACATTGTCCCAATCTTTTTATCTTGCACCCATCTAAAAATGTTCTGCTCCGTACACTTACAAAATCTTCTGCCTTGCATTATTTCCACATTTTAGACACATTTAACAACTTACAACCATGGGCCTGACTTTCAAATAACTTGCAGTGCTGCAAGAGACTTGCGGCAGAGAGTTTGACACAAGTGGTGACCTATGTCAAATCTCTGCCTCAAGTGCAATCTTCAAATGAAGCTCACCACAACCCTTATACCACAAGTCCCTTGCAGCAATGCAGCACATTTGCACCAGCTCCCCCAGCGAAACTTTGTGTTCGAGGGGAAGCCAGGTAATGGGGCTTGCGCACAGCTTTGGCAGAAACTGCTGTAAACTGAGGGCAGTGTCACAACCTGCATCCAAGGTTCTAAATTTTGGCACAAGTTGCATCAAACTCTTGGATGTAGGTGTGGCAAACTTTTCGAGGATGCAGGGCTTGGTTGCAAGCCCTGCATCCCCGATTGAAAATTGGGCCCCATGTCTATTACATCCAGTTTGTAATTTTATTGAATGCCTGGAAAAGACATAGTAAAGCAACTTAAGTTAAATGTTTACACTCTATGCAAGCAAGGTAGCAGTGATTCATAGTGGTGTGTGTTGAGTGAAACATACAATAGGGATATTTGTGTTCCAGCTAGCACAGATATGAAATCCCAACCATCTTGACTATTCAGACTATGCAGAGTTAAGGTGATTTTTGATCCCAACTATGTATTTCCAGACATTCTGCAGTGTGTTTGCATCCATAAAGTTATTTCAATGTAGTATTTTAAAATTTTGTGAACAGTGCTTCTTGCGCTATTTGTACTGCAGTATTACCATAGTGATTGGAGTGGCTAAGTGAGAAACAATGGCTATTCCATTAGTAAATAAAAGAGTAAAATGTGAATGTTTTAAAACATGTAACAACATAATAGGTTTATAATATGTTAATACACTGTCCAGTGGCACTTTTATGGTTTTAGGAGTGGTTTTACTCTCGACCTTGTGTGTCAGACCCACTCAGCTTTATCTTATACTCAAAGTGAACCTATTCTTAAAATCATAAAAGTACCACTAGACACCACATTAATGAGGCAATAATACATAGCAGAGTGTGGTATATCATTGAATGACATCATGCTTTGGGTGTGTAGCATGTCAGGTGCCATACACCGCTGGAGAAAAGACAATATCCAGTGATATACCAAACCCATGAGTACATTACATTGTGATTATAAAATGGATCCATTTCTGTATAAATTAAAAATAATCACTTTTTAAATTTTTTAATAATGATTTTGTTATCTGAAGTGAACATTGAAAAATAGTTCAGTTATTTTATGCTATAGCCAGCAGATGGCACTGTTGTGGAAGGAGCTGGTATTGGCAGATTTTATATCATCCATTGTTATCCTTGCCAAGATCAGCAAACGAGCACAATAGTGCATCATTTGGCTCTTAATCAGCCCTTGTAGTCCCTGTCATAGTACATGTTCAGAGTTTGGAAGTGCTTCCTGAGCACAGCAGAAATGCATGGAGTGGTCTAGGAGAGATGGGGTTCTTGTACATGTACACCCCCAAGGAGAGGGCTTACCTTAGGTTCTGCTGAGTCACAACTTCATTGCCAGCCACCTCCACTGCACCTCCAGTCCCCTGTGAGGACATGGACTTTGCAACCGAGACCAGATTCGATGAACAGGAGCACCAAATCTTTGGTGTTTCTGTGTATTTGCATATATGATTCCAGTAACACACTTAGTTGCTGAGAACAAAAGAGTGCAATCACACACTCACAACTCAGGGATTTACCTTGACACACTATAAAGAGCTCCAGTGAGGCTGCATTTGGAGTATTGTGGAACCCTAGTCGAGGAAGGATATTGATAGACATGAATCTGTACAGCATAGGGTCACCAAGATGATTCAGGAGTAAGGGGTTAAATCTTATAAAGAAAGGTCAGAGGACCTAAATATGTATTCGGTAGCAACCTGGTGGGAGGGAGGATATGACTGAAACATACATTTCTTAGGGTTCTAAATAAGGTAAACAGCTGGGTCATATTTGTAAGAAATAAGGATGCAGTCATTAAAGGTGACAAATGGAGGCGGTTAGTGGGTAAAGCAGAGAAACATCTGAGGATGTTCTACTTTATGGAGAGAGTTATGGATCCTTGGGACAGACTACCAGTTGAAGTAGTGGGGGAAGAAACCCTCAATGGGTTTAAACATAGTTGGGACATGGCAAAAGGACAAATGTGCCTGAAGAGTGAGAGTATGGGGGCGTGTGATAGATTATCAGGCAGGAGGGACTCTGCACACTAGGACAGTAAGTTAGGTTAGTGTGGTGAGGTGATTATTGTAGCAGCAGTTCAGTCTGCATGACAGAGAGATCTTAGAGACAGACCTTCCAGCTGCCTGAGACTACACACTTATTGGAGGTCTGTGACCTATGAAACTGCCACAGCTAGTCTGTGGAGACACTACAGGCTTGTGACTGCCCAGTTGTGCTGTGATGTTGCCATTTAGCAGCACTAGTCAGGGGTGTGGGTCTTCCTCAGCAAGTGCTGTATGCAAGTTACAGTGACTGACCGACAGTGACTGACCGACAGTGACCCAGAGCCATGAGAGTCACCAAGAAACTGACTGCCTGAGAGATGCATGAGGTACCAAGAGCTGAACTGGCAAGAAGCAAACCAGACACTGCAGCTAAGACTGGGTACATCCAGTGAGACATGCACTACCTGAGTTCTATGCGTAACTTTCCATTTGCAGTGTTAGTTTTGCATTCAGGACTTTATTTGAACTGAAATGTTGGCCTTATGTGCTCATTCAGGTTTATTTGAGATTGTAAATAGGCCAACAGGCTAGGGATACGAATAGTTCACATAACTTGGTTTTATGTTTCCTTCATCTGCAAAATCACGTTCAGTGTGGCTGTTGATGGGCCTCCAATGGGTAATTAAATGACTAGGTATCCAGTGACTTTACAGGGAACTCCCTAAGGGACTATGGGCTTGCCATTGGCACCACTGAAGAATCAGGGAATAGAGGAAAACACAATGTTGGTAAGTATGGGAAGATGAAGGATGTGGGTGGGAGCTTGGATAAGAGATAACTGTTACCAGACGGTATTTGAATTTTGAACCTTGACCCATATTAACCCTTATCCCTTTCCTTTTCTTTGAGCTTGTAAATAAAATTCCTTTTGGTGTTTTCACATTTTAATGCTGTGTCCATTGTAATCTATTGAGGGTCAATTGCATTTGGGTTGAACTGTTATTGCATTGTATGGGTACTGAGTAAGTTAAACCCATGGGGCCACATAGGGTTGGTATTGTTTCCCAGGGGGCAGTACTACACTACTCACTTAGTTTCTTAACTTTCCCTGGGTGGAGGCACCCGTTATTTACAACTTCTACCAACTGGTGTTTAATGACCTCAACTTTATTTCAACTCATAGAGCAGGGATAATTTCACGATGCCAGGTACATGAGGAAGCATTATGAAAACTACTATGTTATGTAGTGCTAAGGAGAGACAGAGTGAGTAGCTAGTCACAGTACAAGAGATGGTGAGGAGCACATTGGGGCCTTTTCGTGCACTGGAGTTACAAGTGGCCTTATTTGAGTTTTTAAGTGAAGCCATGCAAATATGGTAATGGAGTTTGGAGGAGGAAGGCCAGAGTACATTTTTCTTAATAGATATTTGTGTTGGAAGGGTGATTGTTGCTTTTACTGCTGGAGTGACAGAGAAAGAAGCAACTATGTGGGCATTAGGCCAGGTGATGCCAGGGTAGCTGTGTTGCATGAGAGCATTTACTGACAGCATAGGCAGATGGGTGTTAGGTAACAGTAAGGAGGCTGCTGGCTGGAGGTACTTCCAAGCTATGATTTTACAGAGAGACACAAGCATGACAGGGAAGTACTTCTCGGCCAGTTAGCTTCCAGTATTTGTCTTATCCATTTTTCTATAAATAAATACATTTTGCAAATAAAAATTGTTATCTTGGCTCAACATGAGCAAAATAAATGAACTGGGTCTCTGAGCATGCTCAGACATTTATCTCACTCATTTGGCCACACTGAGCATGCTCAGAAATTTATTCTCACATGTGAGAGTCCATACAGCTTTTGATCATGATGGGTTAAGCATAATGATCAAAAGCTATATGGAATCTGCTCAGTATGGGATAAGCAAAAGGGAACTTTAGTCATTAGGGAAGGGAGGGCTAAGCTGGAGATCAAGTAGAGTCTACAGTATTACAGTAGGTAGGGAAAATGGGAAAACTGGGTGGGCCATGTGGTCCTTATCTACCATCAAAGTCTATGTTTCTATGTTTCTAAGGATCAGCTTCCCTCTCATGCTGAACCATCTAATAGAGGGGGAAAGTTCACATTGTGTACTTTTCTCCTTTGTAACATCTTACCTTTTCTATCACAAAAAAAACTCAAATATCCCATGGTACACACAGGGTATCCTATGAGGCAGTTCAAAGTATGATTGTTATTTTGAGTAAAATGTTAATGTTATACAGTAGTTCCCTTTCATTCTTGACTTCACTTCATTCAGACACATACCTCTCAACTGTCACACATTACGAGGTACGTCACTCATTTTACCCTCAGAAATTCTTTGTCCCACATGGGGAAGGTGATATTCCACATTTTCCACTGAGACTTTAAAGCAGAAATTCATAATACTCTATTACGTTCAGTTTCAGTAAACGTTAAGAACACTAGTGCACTGATAGCCATTGTGTTCTGAGCTTGCAGTGTCATGTTTGATGATGGGTCACACATTTTGGTCATTTGTCACACATCTTTTCACACATTTCTGTGAAGAAAGGTTGAGAGGTATGTTCAGACACTTGTGCAAGGGAACCATAATACCAGCATTCCACACCAAAAACAAATTTTGATCTTCCTCATGGGATATTCCCTATTTATACAACAGGGCCCAGATATTCAAACTGTGCCAGGCTGTGGTGCAAGCCTGGGGGCAGCTCAACTTGGCTGTGCAGTGGCATGGACTGGACGATAGTCAATGGAGCTGCACCGTGGCTCAGCATCATTGAATATTGCACCCTGGCCACCCCCAGTACGCATGGCGCAGTGGTACTGCGCTAGCGCCAGTGGCCAGAATGGAGCATGGGGATATGCTAGCGCAAGTTCCATTGCGCAAGGCGCAACAACCGCGATATTCAAAAGTTGACATACAAATGGGGCCATAATGTATGCAAGGTGCAAATGGGGCCATTTGCATGTCATTATGGCCCCATTTGCATGCAGGTGCGCCGATCCCGGACGACTTGTGCCTGGCGCCCTGCCAGGCAGCATCAGACAGGGACCGACGCCCCCTGCAGCATGGCAGTGTGCCCCACAGCCCGATCGCAGGCATTAGTAAAATAAATATATACCCCAATATCCCTGGTGGTCCAGTGGACCACTGTCTGCCCGATCGCAAGCTGATCAAAATATAAACCCCAATATCCCTGGTGGTCCAGTGGACCGCTGTCTGCCCGATCGAGGGCTGAAGTAATAAAAATAACCTCTATCCCTGGTGGTCCAGTGGACCGCTGCCTGCCCGATCACGGGCTGAAGTAATAAAAAATATCATATCTGGAATGTGTAGAATATGGGCTGCACGCCCATTGGCTCATGCTGTGGACCAATGGGCGTACAGCCCTACCGATGGTGCAGTCGGCGGGCGGCAGGGCAGCAGACGGGTGGTGCTGCTGCCTCCGCTGACCGGGGAGCGGGCGGTGGGATCAGTGGGTGGGTGGGGAGGGGGTCAACTGGACCACCAGGGATAATAGTTTCTGTTTTTTTTTAATTCAGCCCATGATTGGGCAGACAGGTCCACTGGACCACCAGGGATAGAGGTTTATTTTTTATTACTTCAGCCCACGATTGGGCAGACAGGTCCACTGGACCACCAGGCATAGAGGTTTCTTTTTTATTACTTCAGCCCGTGATTGGGCAGACAGGTCCACTGGACCACCAGGGATAGAGGTTTATTTTTTATTACTTCAGCCCACGATTGGGCAGACAGGTCCACTGGACCACCAGGCATAGAGGTTTCTTTTTTATTACTTCAGCCCGTGATTGGGCAGACAGGTCCACTGGACCACCAGGGATAGAGGTTTATTTTTTATTACTTCAGCTCACGATCAGGCAGACAGGTCCACTGGACCACCAGGGATAGAGGTTACTTTTTTTTTTAATTCAGCCCGCGATCGGGCGGGCAGCGGTTCACTGGACCACCAGGGATATAGGACGTTTTCTTTGTTTTACTAATGCCCGCGATCAGGCATGGGGGGGCGCCACCATGGAGGTGCAGCTGGAGCTCAAGTGGCCACCCACAGGTGGCAGCTGCTGTGTTGTGCCCTGCAATGCAGCAGCTCACCTGTGGGTTGCTGGCCGTTGCTCCTTTTTCTTCTTTTTGCTTAACTTTGTGCTGGAGCAGGTAGGGGTTGCGCATGCATGGCTCCACACATCCCGGGCTGAATATCGGACCGTGCAGAGTATGCATGGGCACGCCCCCCCCCCCACCTGTGCCTGCATACATTACTGATGCACTCCTGTGCATTGGGATTTGTGCCAGGTGCAATTCCCGTTTGAATATCGCACCGGGGCACATCAGTGGGTTGCGCATGGTGCAACACTGTTGCGCCATGTGCAATCCTTTTGAATATCTGGGCCCAGGTGTAAAAATACATTTAGAATGCAAAGTAACTTACAGTGCCTAAAATTAACCAGTGAGGATGCCAACAATTGCTCAGTCAGAAATGGCCGTTTTGACTGAGCAATTGTTGATGTCCTCACTGGCTGTTTTTTAGGCACTGTAAGTAGCTTTGCATTCTAAATTATGTTTAAATAAACATTTTGTAGCAGCTACTCTGTAGCAACTGGTGCTGTCTCTTTCACTGTCTTACCTTGCTTTTAAACTTAGCATGTCAGGCTGTGAAGTGGCCATATTTTGAGAGTAAAAATACATTTACCAAGATAAACATTATTTTGGGCAACATGAGCAAGATAAATGATGTTGGTCATGGAGCATGCTGAGAAATTTATTTCACTTATTTTGGTCAGACCTAACATGCTCAGAAATGTATTCTCACTTTTGAAGCTAAACTTCTGGGCATGCTCAATGACCAAGTACTTTTTTCACATAAGACACCTATAAAATTAACTATTATGGCTCAGTAGACCTTTCCCAGTAAACTTTTTTCAATAAGTAAAATATGAGATGCCATTTATTGTTTGTTTGATTAAATGTATAGCACTCTCTGTAGATTACATTTTTAACTTTTTTAATTTATAGCTTTCCTACCATTTCTATAAAAAACACCTGTTGTATAAATCAAGTATGCTATGGGCTGAATTAAGATATCAATTATATCTTCATTTGAGGGTACAAGTCTATTGCTGTCTCATCAGTGGTTTTGCACTTGTGACATATCAGCAGACCACTACCCTCTCATGAAAATAAAAATGATATCTTAAGTCAGCCCATGTCATATCCTATACATATTTAGAGATATGTATGGAATATCCCAGGAGGCAGCTCAAAATATGATTGTTATTTGGTGTGGAATGTTGGTATTATTGCTCTCTTGCACAAGTGGCTGAGCAAAGCAAAATAACAAGTGCAAAGGAACAATAACACCAACATTGCATACCAAATAATCATATTTTGAGCTACCTCATGCAATATCATACGTATACCATGGGATTTTGAAAAAAATGACTTCAATGTGTGGTATGACAAGTGGTAAAATAACATAGCCACTGGTAAAATAATATGTTCCAAATGTTATTTTACTAGTAGCTGTGTTCTGAGTTACAATAACACATTCTATTTGCAAAATGTATTTGCACTCCAGTGGTACACATATACTGTACTGTATACTGTGTCTGTGTGTGTGTGTGTATATATATATATATATATATATATATATATATTAACCTTAAATGGGGTACTCAACCTGATATATACATATATAAATGTATTATAGTGGCAGGGTTGCGCCACTATATTTAGGGTTGAGACGTCACTTCTATGTTAAAGTCAAAATTTTGTGCGTTAATAACTTTGGACCCATTCAATGGATTTGCCTGAGATTTGGTATGCATGGTGGGGCATGGTAGATCTCTTGATCTGCCAAATTTTGTTTTGGTCAGACTTACTGTCTTTGCACAGCAAAACACTGAAAATGCAAAATTATCCATTTTTGGAGGCAGCTTTTGGGATTTTGTCCATGGCCCTGTGTAGCCATAGTGTGGTGTGCCACTCTACAAGATGGCTCATTTGAAAGAGCTTTGGTGGCCGAAGATGCCGCTATTTATTTGGTGAAAATATATTATGGCATTTAAAAGTTATGCCACTTTTAAGTTCCCATTATAAGTCAAAGGGAAAATTTATATGTATGTTTTGTGAACAAAGAATGGGGCTCTGGCCATCTCATCCCACCCGGCGGTCAAATAATTTGCAGCCTCGCAGTTCAAGAATCTTTGTCCCCGAGAAGTCTTTGATTGCGAGGTCCACCATCTTGTTTTTAGATTTCCAATTGTAAAAACACAAATATATCGGCTCAGGGGTCACTCCTGAAGTAAAACTTGGATGGGTTTTAATCAGGGAGCTCCAATTTATTGAGCCATGCCTTTGGTTTCATTCAAAATTGTCAAAAAAATAGAGTTATAAGGTTTTAAAATCTTTGATCGCGGCTCGCTAACGATCTTTGATCGCGAGCATGCAAATTCTTTGATCACGAGATTTTTTGATTGCGATCGTGCATCATGAGCGAGGGATGAGATGGCTGAATTAAAAAGTCAATTTTCTCAGCCCAGGGGTGCCCTAGGAAGTCAAATGAGGGTGGGTTTTGCTCAGGGGGGATTCATTCTGTCGAACTATGGCAGTGGTTTACCGCAATTCCTTGTAATTTTTTGAATTACAGCATTATTTATTCTTTGATCATGAGCCTGAAAATTCTTTGATTGTGAGCCTGCAAATTCTTTGATCATGAGATTCTTTGACTGTGATCCTGTATCGTGCGTGAGGGACGAAATTACCCTTTGAAAAATGCAAATTTCTCAGCTCAGGGGTGGTCTAGGAACACAAATAAGGGTGGGTTTTGTTCAAAGGGTTTCATTCTATTGAGGCATGGTGGTGGTTCCATGTAATTCTGCCTAAAACATGAGTTACAGCATTTTTTATTCTTTGATCGTGAGCCTGCAAATTCTTTGATTGCGAACATACAAATTCTTTGATCGTCAGATTCTTTGATCGCGAGGGAGGGACAAGATGGCCAGATTTTGTAATGCATTAGATAGGGCAATTTCACCAATCTTTAAGAGAAGTTGGTGGAGAATCTGTGCAGAATCATACTGTCGGCAAATGGATTTGGATTTAATCAGTTACCAGAAATTTGTGGTGAGATTAAAAGATACAGCTGATTGCAGGGTCTGCTTTTAAGGCCTTAACAAGAGGTACTGTTTTAATTTTATTTTTTGTATAGAATTCATCAAGGGCTGGACCTTTTGTGCACCTGTTCTGAATGATGTTACCACTGCAATTAAAAACTTAAATCCAAATAAACTCCCAGCACAAGATGAGGGAGCATTTAGGTAAAGGCTATTATCTTTATTGACAAATTTATTGATACATATGCCTTAAGGATATTAAGGATATTATTGAGATGCTGCATTACATTACATTAGCCTTTAACGGCTCCGAGATGTGCAGAGAGTTTATGTATCGATATATAAGTTATAAGCCATGAGAGTCCCAAATGTTGAAATCTAACATTAAATGGATGGCCTGGTATGAGGCCCGACAAAAGGTACTAATTGTTAATGGCTGTTGGGACAAAGCCTCTGGATAGAACTGCCAAGCAATGTTTGATTAATCCACCTGATTTTACACTGAAATGCTCTGTGAGACATTTGGGGTTTATAAAACCATAAAAGGAGCTTTTTATTCCTTGTCTAAATTTTGTTTATGTCAAAAATCAAGAATCATGGACTCCTGATTATAAAAGGAGCCAATTAAGCTAATTAAGCTCTGTCTTTGGTCTGACAAACTGCATGGTGCTAATGGAGCATGATGGAACTTACAGTACATTGTCTACAAATTAATGAACTTCATCTGTGTACGGAGTCATTTATCTACTGATTATTAGTGATATGTTGAGGTTTGAACTCTTTGTATAACAACAAATTATATATTTATATTTAAGTTAGGCAATATATTGGGTATCGTTCTGAAAATTTTCAGTGTCTGTTTGCAGATCTGAATCAGTATAGGCGACTAATGAATCCTCCTCCTTAAAAAGTTTAAACAGTGGGATTCTTATTTAAGGAATGCTGTTGCTTTTATTTCTCTAAAAGTTCATTAGCACACTAATAACATGCTATTATGAGGTAATAATATATTTTATAGTGTGTTTATGTTAAGTGTCAAATATTAAATGTTAAATGATACTAATGCTCAGTAGGTATTTTTAAAATATGAATGCTGTATGAATGCTGTAATTGCTGTTTTGAACCTTGAGCAAAGGGGAATTCCAGAAAAATGGCAGGTGTTACTTCAAAGCCTTATTTTAAATATTTTAATAATTCTAAATGACTAATCGTATGAGGTGCTATGCATTGCATTTTAAATTATTGCTTTTGTATTTTGTTATTAACAGCTGTCCTAGTGATTACTAGGCATTAGTTGCTTTATGTATTGAAATTTCTATAATCAATATGTATGATTATGAAATTTGGGAGAAGGTATTGTGTTTTTTTTTTTGGTCTACTTAAGGCAATTTAAGCCTAAATAAATGAAGGCTAGAATTCATTAATTAAGAATTGTTACTGAAATGTGTGACCTGTAAATAATGAAGAAACTATGTAGAACCATGTAGATACTGATGGTATACTGTTGAGGTGAATATGAGTAGGCAAGCCGGGTATCCACATAGAGGCTTGGCAAAATAGGTTGTTGAAATCCTATAGTAAGAGGTAGTCATGCAGTATAGCATGGTGGTGATACCTGAGTTAAGACACTCAGGTCTAGTTTTGAATCTGGTTTGGAGTATGTGACAAACTGGCTTAATATGTAATTATGGTTCCAGATCCTTGACATGATATATGGCACACAGTGCAGACCAGCAAAAGGTGCTCGATATGGGGATTCATATAAGAGGGACATGGGGCAGCATGCACTGCGGGGTATCACCATTGGGACCCTGAATGGAGACATAGCCGGTAGCACAGATGGGCTTTTCTCGGGTCCTGTGACTGTGACCTTTAATTTGTATATGGGTCAATGTAGTTCTAATGGGCGACAATAGTTTTTGAAATAGGGTGGAGTGACTGTCACAGCTTTAATCCCATCTTGAGGCAATGAGGGACCTTTAAATGAGGAAGGTACAACTTGGAGAGTCAAGTGGCTCTTAGGGATAACCTGGAGTGCTGTTTTATATAAGAAACCACAGCTACCTTCAGTCTTATGGTTTAACTATACATATGAATAGTAATGACAAATAGGAGGTCAGGTGAGATCAAGAGAGAGATCTTATAAATGTCATTACGATATATGAATATGTGTTTAATGGATTATTTATGTAATTTAGGATTATCTATGATTATTCATGCCTAATCTGGTTAATAGTTGGCAGTTTTTATTGATTGTATGAATTTCAGTGAACAATGTAATGCTTGGAGAAATATTTATGACTGAATGTGTAATGTTCTTTTCATGTTGTAATGGTTTAAATAACAGCAACAATAAACTTTTATCTTATCTGCCAATCTTCAAGTTTAAATATCTCGGAAATGGTTTTGTCTTTTTATTTGAAATTTGGAGGGTGTTCTCAGCGTGTCCTGTAGATGTGATTTACAGTGTTTATGTGTCATAAAAAATTTTTTTGCAGAGATATTGCGTGATGCAATTTACGTGTTGTGGGCAGTGTTTTGCATTGTGCTGGTGGCTTGAAATTGATAGGGTACATAGTCTTAGTGTCATGGATGTAGTTTTCAGTCGTTGTGCCTGTAAAATGTTAACAGGTGCAGAATTCTGCATCTCTGACAACTGAAAATCTCAAACTTTAACATGTTTTATCTCAGACATGGTTTGGTGTTTTACATTGAAATTTGGAGGGTGTTGATGGTACACACATGTTTACAAGTTGGTCGGAGCACAGGGCCCGAAGGGCTCACGCTCCCACCAACTTGTACAAGTTCTTAGTTTTTTATTCTTTCTCAGAAAGTAAGGACATGTTATGCAAAAAACTGCGTTAATGCATCATTTATGGTTAAAACACAAAAAGTCAGAAAATGAAAGATCTTTAGGGTTGCCCCTCCCCACCCGGACCTGCCCAACATCCCAAGATTGACAGCTGACGTGGTGTGTCATTGGGGTTGTGAGGCCTAAATGTCACCCCATTCTTATTTACTGTGGCTTGTGAATGTAATTTCAGATGGAATGGGGTGACATTTAGGCCTCACAACCCAATGACACGCCCCATCAGTTGTCAATCTTGGGATGATGGGCAGGTCCGGGTGGGGAGGGGCAACCCTAAAGATTTTTCATTTCCTGACTTTTTGTGTTTTAACCCTAAATGATGCATTAACAGTTTTTTGCATAGAGATAGATAGATAGATAGATAGATAGATAGATAGATAGACAGACAGACAGACAGACAGACAGACAGACAGATAGATAGATAGATAGATATACATTCTTTGCAAAAAAAATGTGTTAATGCAACAGTTAGGGTTTAGATTAAACTGAAAAAAGTGGGGAAATGTGATGTTAGAGTTTCATGAAGCATGAAGGGATGGCAGTTCACACCAGCAACAGCTTAGCCTCTAAGGGCAAAAAACCTTACGTTTGGCTACGACTAGGGGGAGCTTCTTCAGAGGGGTTAAGCTGTTGCTGGTGTGAACTGTCATCCCTTCATGCTTTGTCTCTGTTTTTCAGTATTAAGCTTTTAGCTTTATGATGCTGTTTTCACTGTTTATGCTGCTAAAATTATCATGCCATAACCATGCACCGATAAGTTAAACTTTGTAATGAATTTTAAATCCTAAATTATGTTCTTGTATGGTTTGTGAAAACAAAAAAGCCTTTTTATACATAATTTTGTGAACAGCTTCACTGATTTGAAAGAAATTTCTTTTGAGCTGTTCTTAGGACTTTTTTAAGTTCCATTCAGAGTGGGTGCTTCATATTTTTGCTTTTTGTTTCATATATGTTAATGAGAAGAAGATGATGCAAACAACAGTTGGATCACTGAAGGATCAGAAAAGTGGTGCCTCTGACCCAAGTGAAACAGATGCTTATATCCTTAAATGAGTGTTTTGCATCTGTATACACAGTTCTGGACTCTTCTGGCAAGATGGCCACTGGGTTGGGTGCGCCATCGGTTGCTCCGGCAGCCTAGTGCTTAGTTTGTCTGTCTGTTCGTTTTGTTTGCTGTTTTACCGCTGTCGCTGTTGCTATTATTATTGTTTTTTTACTGATTTGTTCATTTTCTTTTAGTCGTCTCCTGTATTGTATTTATTTTATTTTCACTTACCCCGCTGTTCTTAACCTTCTTGAGTCCTGATGGAGGTGAACTATTAGCAGAGTGTGCTGAGTTCAAGAGTGATACCAGGCCAATTCTTATGACTACCTCATAGTGTGCACTGCGGCCATCTCGTCTCGGCCCTGTTACCGCTCCCGCACACTCAGTTTTGCCTGGCCTGCTACTCTAGTTCTCTCTGCTGGACCTTCCTGAATTGCCACTGGGTGCTTTGAAATTTGAGCCCCTCAGACTTGGACTTGGATTTATTATTGGTGACACCTGTTGTTTTGTGTTGGGCTGCCCTGGATGACCTGCCAGCCAATGAAGAATCTGGGAGTGAGACAGAGGAGGGGGTGTTGTAGAGGAGGGTACCTGTGGGAGTAATAGCAAGAGAGAACTCTTGGATTATCTGGCAGTGGACTTCTATTGAACCTTTGCATCTGGGGATTGAGGACAGCATGCTGGTGGACATAACAGGAACAGCTTAATTTGGAGCGGTGTGCTGGTGGTTCCGATCCTTTTTTTTTTTTGAAAGTCAACATCTTTATTAAATTTTGCAATATCCATACATGTAAGTACAATATCGAGGAGAACAGTACTAGCCATGACATCTACCTACTCCCTACCCACCCACCCCATTCCACCCCAGAGTGTGCCTACCCTAAAACTAAACAGATAGAGAGTCATAATTATACTCACTTATTTGCAAAACAAAGCAAATGCAGAGTTACAAATAAGATGTATCTTAATGCAGATACAATGCATAGAGTTTCCCCCACTTTTAATCAAAAGATTGGAGTTTGTTGTTGGAACTTGCTATCACTCTTTCAGTTCGAAAACAAACAGAAAGTTTGTTCAACCATTTGTTGTAGGAGATGGTAAGCTGGTCCAACCAGTGGCGCAAGACTAATTTCTTGATGGCCACTGAGATTAAGGCCATGTGGTATCTTCTTTCTTTCATTCTGATATTGTCCTAAACACCCAAGATACAAATTTCAATGTTAAAGAGACCATCTAAGCATAGCAGGGGGTCCAGTTTGGATTTAATTGACTGCCACAAGGAGGATACCTTCTCACAATGCCAGAAAATACGCAGGATATCCCCTTCTGCTTTGCCACATGTAGAACATAGTGGGGAGGAAAGGTGACCAATTTTGGCAAGTTTAACAGGAGTGTAGTACATATCATTAAGAATATGATATTGTGCGAATCTAAGTTTGTCCTGAGGAATGTAGATGTGTAGGTCTTCCCAAATCTGTGGCCAATTTAGAGACATGTCGGGTACCAGGGAGTCCTAGATGTTAGAGCCTGAAGGTGGTTCAGAGTGTCCTAGAGACAGGAGGTAGGAGTACAGTAAGGAGATACCATGCGGCCTATTTGCTATAGCTATTAATTGAGTCAGGATGGGAGACAGGCTAGAAGATTTAGGGGTAGTGCCAAATAACTGTACTAGTAATATCAATAATTATCATCTGTGGAAAGATTTTAATAAGGGTATTTTGATTTCTATTCAATATAAAAATAAAATTAAAAAAATATATTTTTAGATTAGCCCAAAAAAAAAAATGGAGTCAGTTAAAAGCCAAAAACAGGCAATCTGGTTTAGTAAAAATAAAATTGACTCAGGGATCTAAAACTATCTGTTGTTACCCTTACCCCAAAGCCTATAAAAAGCAATTACTTGGGCTAGGTTTGGAATTTTGACATCTAAGTATATTTACTTTAATCAAGGTAAAAACAACAAACTAAACACAGAGCAATTCTTCAGATGCAATAGGGGTTTTCATGAAACACTGGAGCACATAATAATACAATGCACTTTGTACTACCATCTAAGAGACTCCTATTTTAAACAGTTCCTGACAAAATACATGAATTTATATTATGATCTGGTCTTTATTCTGTTGCACCCTATGACCCTAGAGGATGCCATAATGATTGCTAAATTCATTGCGTCTGTTATTCATCTAAATAAAAAGGAATCATAAGGAAATTATCAGCCCATGATATTTTATTTTATTGTCCAACTATATTACACTGGTAAAACTCTGAGTTACTCATATTTATTCTTTTATAATTTTTGTACCTGCTGTTTTTAACTGTTGTACTTATTTTAACTTTGTAATGTCCAAACTGTTATGTAATGGATGAACAAATAAATGATGATGGTGATGATGTCCTATTAAGTGTCTAAGCTGGAAGACCTTGAAGATGTGCACTTGATCCATGTTAAATTTCAGGATGATGTCAGGAGAGCAAATAAAAGAGTCAGAGGAATACAGATCAGCCACAGTGGCCTCTCTTAATTGGGTCAACCAATCCAGTGTTAAACAGGACCTCCATCTTAATATTGGGGTTGAGGATGAGTGGTTGGGAGGGGTCCTTCTGAGGGAAAATCCTAAGAAAGGAGCAAAGTTGATAAAATACTCTAACCAAGGTACTTATGGGTGAGTTTCGGAGAGGTATCGGTAAATCCTTCCAAGGCAGGTGGAGGATGGTAGGAGCAGTTAAATTATGTGCATGCAGGAGTTGTTTCTCTATTTGCAACCACGCAGGGATATATTCACTGTCAGTATTCATCAGCCATTGTCCAACTTTAGCAAAGTGGCTGGCCCAATAATACAATAGAAAATTTGGAGGATGGAGACCACCAAAGTCTTCAGGGATACTTACCTTGAGATAGGAATGCCTGGGGTGTTTGTTCAACCAGATAAAACTGGAAATGAGGGAATAAATATAACTAAAAAAAGTTAGAGGAAACCAGATGTTCAACACGTTCAAAGGATAAAAAAGTCTAGGAAGAACATTCATTTTGACAATATTTATTCTCCCCCATTAGGATATTGGGAGGGATTCCCATCTCTTAAGATCCTGTTTTATGGTGGACACCAGGTTATCCAGATTCAATTTTTTTGATAAGGGAGGAGTCGGTGGTTAAAATGATCCCCAGGTATCTGAGTGACTGAGAAGCCCATTTCATGCCAAATGAAGAGAAGTCCGCCTTATGGGTATGATGATTAAGAGGAAATATTTCCATTTTAGTCAGATTTAATTTATAATTGGAGAGACGACCAAACTGAGAGATAGCGTCGAGAGCACTCCGCAACAAAGTCGAAGGCTGTTCTAAGTGTAAAATATCATTCGCGTACACTGAGAATGTGAATCTGGAGTTTAGCACTTCAATACCTTGTATTTGAGGTGATAATTTAATGTGTCTAAGAAGAGGTTCTAGGTATAAGTTGAAGAGGAAAGGCAAAAGGGGGCAACCTTGTCTAGTACCAGTGAAAAGAGGGAAATGGGAGGAGAAGACCCTGTTACAATATATCCTAGCTGTGGGGGAAGAGTATATGTTTTGAACCCAATGAAGAAAATTGGAGGAGAAGCCCATTTTACAAAGAGTTGACCAGAGAAAACTCCAATCAACTCTGTCAAAAGCCTTTTCCACATCAAGTGAGATGAGAGCCATAGCAGAGGGAGAAGAGTGGGCAATCTGAAAAATGTGGTCTAATTTCTGAAGGTCGTCTGCCGCGGACCTTCCAGGTACAAAACCTACCTGTTCCAGACTCAGCAAGAGTGTCTAGACCCTTCTGATATGTGTGGAGAGGATTTTTGTGAGAATTTTGATGTCATAATTCAGAAGGGAGATAGGCCGGTAAATAGATGGTTGGGTGTCTGGTTTGTATGGTTTGAGAATATGGACAATGGTAGCTTCAAATAGTGATGGGTCCAGTGTTTCAACAATGAGTATATATTCATAGAGTCTTTGCAACAATAGGGATAAGTCTTTGGAGAAGGTTTTGTAAAAATTGGAGGGAAAGCCATCTGGTCCTAGTGCCTTGTCAAAAGCCAGGCTATTACTAGCCTCTTCCACTTCAGTAAGAGAGATAGGGGACAAAAGGGAGGCTTGATGATGTTCCAGAAGGCATGGGAGATTAGCGTAATTCAGGTATTCTTCTATTTCTTGAGCATCCAGAGGGGACAGGTTTGTACCATAAAGGCTACGGTATAAATTTTCAAAAACCAAAGCTAAGTCTCGGGGTAGAGTCTTAATAGAGCCATCTGGGGTGATGACTGAGGGGATCAGTCTGGAGCTTCCTAGCTTCCATAGGCAGAGAGCTAGAAACCTGCTAGCTTTTTCTTCCTGATCAGCATATTTGGAATGAGTTTTCAGGAGTGCATATTTGGCCTTTTCGCAAAGAATATCTGCATATTTGTTGCATAGCAATAGTAGGGCATCTAGAGAGGCAGGTGGAGTAGAAGAAGAGAGGGCTGGTTCAGCAGTTCTGATTTGAGTTAGAAGTGCTGATGCTTCCACCTCTCCCAGTTTTTTCCTTTGGGAAGACATTTTAATAAATTCTCCCTGAAGATAACATTTAAGTGCACATCATTCAAGATCCACTCTTGGAATAGATCCTCTGTTATGTGTATTAAAAGACTGTATAAGGGAGGGAATCTTCGTAATATGAGCCTTGTCCTTTAAGAGCTGGGTATTCAGCTTCCAGGAAGAATCTTTCTGCATGTCAGAGTCAGGGGTAACAACTAGCCAAGCCACTGAATAGTGCGATAAAACAATCGGATCAATCCCAGCTTGACAGAGGCCAGATAGTAGGGGAAGACTGATTAATATATAGTCCAGCCTGGACCAAAATTGATGGATTGAGGAATAAAAGGAGGAGAGATGGTGAAAGGGATTAAGGATGTGCCATGGGTTGCATAGACCCAGCATATCCATAAAATCTCTCAGGGCTCTTTGAGGGAGGGAGGAAGGGGGCTTCAAGGGTAAATATGATCGGTCCAAGTCCTGTGTGAGTGGAACGTTCCAGTCCCCACACAATATTAAAAGGTTAAGTAGTAGGGAGGCTAGCTTGCCTGCAAGCTCCATAAAGAACTGCGCATCCCCGCCGACCAGGCCATAAAGGCATCCTAGGATTAGCTCAGTACGGTAAAGGGTTCCCTTGACCAGGATAAATCTGCCTTCGGGATTGGAAACAGTCAATTCAGCCTGAAAAGGGACATTGTTCATTACTAAGATGGCTACTCCCCCTGCTCGAGGTTGAGTTACCTGAGGCAAAGACTTGGCTCACTCTCTGCCTGTGTAGCTATGTGGTCTCATTAACAATGAGGTGGGTTTCTTGCAAAAAAATTATATTAGCATGTAACAAAGCACAGTGTTTCAAAACTTGATATCGTTTAGTAGGGTCTCTAATGCCTATGGCATTCCATGTCTCTATTTTAACAGTTCTACTCCCCATTGTGGGTAATCAAAGTAGGCTAGACTAGTATTAGACTCAGCATCCATTTGTAGTACATTAGGCACACTCCGTCCCCCATCCCCCCCCGTAAACCAACCTATTAGGCCCTGAGGATCTACTGTAAAATAAGATATATCAACAGCCAAGTCAGAACATGGATGCCTAGTATTTCTATCCCCTTCACCTGTGAGAAAAGGCCAACTATAAAAGATCGAGAACATGCAACCCCAACCACCCCCCTTAATGAAATAAGCAGTTTGAACTGATCAAATGACACTAATGGACTTATCTTGTCTAACCACCTATCCCAACTAAATAAACTATTTACAGTGTCCTCTCCAAGAAATCCAAGTCTGCAACAGGCAGAAAGAAGCAGTTGTAGGAGAGAACAAACCTCATTGTGACTGGTTCCACTCACCTTGGTGAAGCCGTGTGGAGGCTCAAAGTGGATCAACTTGGTGTACCAGGTGAGTAGAAGCAGGCATAACCCCCCCTCATCCAGTTCATGGTGCCATGCAACACGACAGCACACCTTCTTGGGACCCTCCCCCCTCGAAATCCCAACTAGTATTGCCTTTAGTTAGAGCGGTAAAACAGGGAGATTAGAAATGCATAGCTTACCATCCCATCTTTAAGGATATGCAAAGATTCATCAAGACAGCACGGAATTCCAGTTTCCACTGCCCTATTTTCAGGTCCTGTAAGGAGATGGTGACACCAAATACAGCTGGCAGAGGGGTCTAGGCAAGCTGCGGCAGGACCAATTATACGTGCGATACTGGAGTGAAGGACTGCGCCATTGAGAAGCCTATTGAGCTACCAGTACAAAACCAACTACTCACTCTGGTCCTGTAAGGAAATTAGTGGTTGGGCAAAATATAAATAAGGGATAGAGGAGAAAAAAGGGGGAGAAAGAAAGATAAGAAAAAAGAAAGGAAAGGAAAGAAAGAGAAGGAAGGGGAAGAGACTAAACCCTCCTCGAGGACTGCTAGTTGGATGCATCGACCCCTAGGGGGAACTAAAACAATGTGGTACTAGTGCCCTCCTAGTCATGTCCCCTGGGAACAACAAATCAGTGCTAGGTTCCACTGAATGGGAGACAGGGAAGTGGCTAGGAGTTAATCACCTCCACACAGTGCCCAGGAAGGAGAGTGCACCCGGCAGTCTATAGCCAGGAAAAGCCGATGGTGAGCTGTTGGTACCCCATCAAGGCCTTTGCCATCCCCCACCCCCCGGAGGTAAGTGTCCCAGAAGAGAAATATGTAGCAAAACTACAGTGTAGCATATAACAACATCGGTCAACAATTTTAAACAACCAGCTAAACAACTTATACACAGGTGGAGTTGAAGAGATCAGGAAGTCTCTGGTTTAGATCTTTTTTGGCCATGTCGGGATTGTCATAGGAAAGCCAAGTATCATTAATGCAGATCTGGAGACGTGTTGGATATGATATTTTGAATCTCATTCTGGCGGCAATTATTTTTGAGACAATAGGGTGAACAGCAGTCTGTTTTTCACGCATTTCTAAAGGCAGGTCTTGAGTGAGTTGTAGTGGTTTGCCCTCCCAGAGAATGGCTTGAAGCCCCCAGGATTTAACTAGAACATGCTGCTTCTCTAAGTAACTAAGGAATTTTAATATAATAGGTCTCGGTGGTGCACCTTCTGGGGATCGTGGTCTCAGTGACCTATGTGCTCGTTCAATTTGGTATCCAGGGTTGAAGGGAGATGGCCCAATTACTTTGGTCAGTAATTTCTGGATAAAAGATACAACGTTGGTCCCTTCCTCTGATTCAGGCAGGCCAAAGATGAATATATTATTTCTCTGACTCCTTCCTTCCAGGTCTTCTGTCTTTGATTGGAGTTTAGTAGCTTGCTGTCTAAGTTTAATGATCTCTGGGTCGGTCCGATCTTTCCAGGCTTCCAGAGATGAAGTCCTGGCATCCACATTGCCAATTTTCTGCCCCAGATCCCCCATGGCTGAGCGTAAAGATTTCAGCTCCGATGAGATATATGCCAAAGCTTCCCTAAAGGAAAGCAGTTCCTGCAGAAATCTATCTTCATTTAGTGGGTTAGCTGTTGAAGATTACGAGGTAAATCAAGCAGGCTGGTTTTTATGTGCTTTTGATTTCTTCGGGGCTTTCATAGGCAAAGTAGGAGGTGTGTGATGCAGTAGGGTCTGTCTCATATCTGTATTCATCACAGCGATAAAACCACCGATAGTGATGTAAAGAAGCAAAATATCAAGGCAGTAAGTAGGCAGGCACAAGTATGGAGAAAAATAAAGGTTAAATCTGCACTTAAAGTCAAAAATCAAGCAGGATGCAGAAGAGGGAGAAGAGAGCTCATCTAAAAGTCTTCTACCAGTCTGCAGACATCATGTGACTCCCCCGGTGGTCCTGATCCTACGGGTAGGTTTGGCTGTGGGTGTGTGGTTACGTGGGGGACTGGACCCTATCTTGCTGGGTAGCAGGCAGCTCAGGCCAGTGGTCCCTTAGGATTCTCTGTGGGGCCAGCTGATGGGTGGGCCCGGGTGGGGATCCACAGTGGTGGCCATGGGCTTTACGGTTCAGCCTCCTATTTAGATTTTCGGGGTCATACTCCTGCTTCAGAGTGAATAACCACTGAAGAGGATTTCTTTGGACTTCCCCCTCCTCCAACCATGGTCAGACCTTTTAATTTCATTACTTACTTTCTGCTTAGGAAGGCAGTGAGAGTGCCCTGTTCCTTTCCAACTCAGGGCAGTGAGAGTGCTTGGGATCATATAGTATTCTGGACATATTTTTTACTCTAGTAAGTCTCCATTATAGTGAGAGTGTTTTAGGGGCTGGAGAAATCACTGAGACATTTTAACATCTCTCTTGCCCAGGAAGTGAGAGTTTCTGGGGTTTTTGGTCTCATCTGGCAGTGAGAGATCCGCTGGGGACTGGAAAAAGTTGATCTCTCCGTCGTTTTGGGTCTACATTTGGTACTTTTTGTCTACAAAGATTCACTAGTTACTTTGTGTTTGACTTCTTATGCCATCCAAACTGTTGTCCTGGACTCAATGACTGTGTTGCTATATTTTATTTATTTTAAAGATTTGTTTTTAGTATATTTATTGTTATTGGGGTGGGCTTTCTGAAAGTTTACTTTGTTTGGTTTTATATTTTAAGTTTTAGTTTATGATTGCTTAATTTGATTGTGGGTTTTATTTTACTTTTCTCACCAAGTAAGAGTTGAGGGAGCTTTATACTTTTCATTTTATTTTATATTACTTTTTAATTTTATTATTTTTAACTTTATTGCATGGTTTAGTTTAGTTTAGTTAATTGATTGTGGTTGTTCTGTTTTGGTTTTATTTTTTCTGTAGGCTTGGTGTATTCCTTTTGACTGGGGTTTATTAATATGTGTAGGAGGCCTGCCCCCATGGCCGTGCACTATTCAACCTTCACTCTTCATGCCCTCTGCCCTTTTGTCTCCCCCCCACTGCAGTTTACAACTTACCAGCACTGCAGAGTGCTGCGTATTGCCTGCTGGGGGGGGGAACGGTGGAGGGTGAATGAGCGGAGCCATTGCATCGAGGTAGTGAAACCCAGAAGATGGTCTGGGGTGAAATGGAACCCAGATCATGGCTTGCCATGCCTGGTTTCCATACTCAAGGGCACCACCAATATTGTTGGGCAGGCAGTTTGGGTGGCCCTGGAAATCCATCCAAACACAAGCGGTGTTTTGCAAGGCCAGGTCCATTCAAAACAAGATTACAATTATTGCAGATCTTGTTGGGACAGCAGACATGGCATGCATCACCGAGACCTGGCTAGATGAGTACTCTGGCCCCCACACTGGAGGCCGCAATTCCAGCTGGGTACTCGGTGATACACCGCTCCAGATTGGATTGGGGGGGGGGTTGCGGTCTCTTTCAAGACTGAACTGGGACTCATGAGTGTACCAGTTGAGGAGGCTGGGTCTTTCGAGTGTACTGTAGTAGCAAGTGTAGGTTGTAGGATCGCCCTCATCTACCGTCCACATGGGGATGAGAAGCATTTCCTTCAGGAAGTAGCAGACTTCATGATTGACATGGTGTTTGAGTCACCCAGGCTGATGGTCTTGGCCGACTTCAATGCCTGGGTCAATGATGAACTCTCTCAGTTTAGACAACACTTCCTCTAGTTGATGACATCCCTTGGCCTCACACAGATGTTTACCA
Source organism: Neoceratodus forsteri (assembly GCA_016271365.2). Lineage (NCBI taxonomy): Eukaryota > Metazoa > Chordata > Ceratodontiformes > Ceratodontidae > Neoceratodus > Neoceratodus forsteri. Next base: position 392,578,652 of record CM057452.1, read on the forward strand.
CTGCTACTCACAAACACGGTCACTGTCTTGACCTATTCTTCCTCCTGGGGATCGAAGCCTTCGATTTGGGGTGGAACCTGTCAGATGGTCTGATCACTGCACTGTGGGGTTCAATTTTCATGCCCCCCTTCGTAGGCCTACCCCTGTGGAGATGGTCAGGTACCGCCCTTTGCAAGATATGAGCTCCGAAGGCCTGGCGGCGGTGCTTGACCTATCGGTTCTTTCAGTGGCAAACAATGACCCAGAGGCTTTAGTCATGGCCTATTATAAGGTCATTTCTATGGCTCTGGATGTCATGGCTTCTATCCGTGTTTGTCCTCTCTCTCTTTGCCCTTGGTCACCTTGGTTTGATGGGACTTTGAGGGAGATGCGGCGACTAGGACGAAGGTTAGAACATTGCTGGTGGAAATCCACCCTAGATGCCAACCACCTTAGATTGATGGAACATTATCGAGTCTATCAATCTGCAATCACCCGTAAGAAGGCAGAGCTCCTGTCCAGGGAGATAACAGCTGCTCAGAACTGAACAGTTCAGCTCTTTCAAATTGTAGACAGACTGTGCAATCCAGTCTGCCTGCAAATTCAAAGAGCCTTTTCACAAGTGGAGTGTAATGAGCTTGCTCGATTCTTTGCAGCTAAGGTGGCTGACATCAGGGCGGAGCTCCAACCAGCACACTCTATGGGAAATGCTTTGGATCGGCGCTTGGTCACTGTCCCTCAATTTTCCTGGAGTACCTTTGACCGTCCGGAGTTCATAAAGGTTATGCGGATTGTCCAGGGTATGCGCCCCACATGCTGTAGTTTGGATCTGGGACAAACTACCCTGATTATGGGTTGTAGTGATATCATTGGCCAGTCCTAGCATGGATAGTCTGATGCTCCTTGGAGACAGATGAGTTTCCTAGCTACCTGAAGGAGGCGGTGGTGACACCTCTCCTGAAGAAAGCTTCTTTGGACCCAGACTGCCCTGCTAACTACTGACCAATCTCTAACCTTCCCTTTGCAGGGAAGGTGATTAAGAAAGTAGTGGCCCTACAACTGGAGAACCATTTGACCATCCATGACATCTATGAACCTCTCCAATCCGGTTTTCGAAAGAGACATAGTACCGATATGGTGCTGGTTTGGGTGCTCAATGATCTGATGGCGAGGGATCAGAAAAAACGTTCCATCCTGGTACTTCTAGATCTCTCATCAGCATTTGAAACTGTGGACCATGGGGTTCTTCTCGATCACCTGAGGTTCATCTGTGGCCTGTCAGGTTCAGTCCTCAAGTGGTTTACATCTTTCCTCACTGGCAGAACTCAGAGGGTGGTGTCGAGAATTCTATCCTCTGGCCCTTTCTTTCTATCATGTGGGGTTCCTCATGGTTTGGTGTTGTCCCCTATGTTGTTTGCAGTGTACATGCTACCCATCAGAGACATTGTAAGAAGCTATGGGATGAGGTTTCACTGATACGCTGATGATACCCAGCTCTACCTTTCTTTTGCACCTGACCAGGATAGAGTTCTCTCGGTATTTAACAACTGCCTCACTGAAATCCAGGGTTGGATGAATTCGAGCTGGCTGAGGATGAACTCGGAAAAGACTGAGGTGTTGGTTGTGTACCCGGGGTGCCGGATAGAGAGGTCGGGGGCAGGTTTGCCCTCAAGGCTTTTCCTTGGGGGCTCCCAACTCCTTACCTCTGAATGGGTGCGAAACCTGGGGATGATTTTCGATGAAGGGCTGACACTGCGATTGCAGGTGTTGGCAGTCATCAAATCCTCCTTTTGCCATCTGAGGAACATCTCCAGGGTTAAGCACCTTGTTCCGTCCAGCGACCTTCCTACGTTGGTCCACACCTTTGTGACCTCGCGCCTTTATTACTGCAGTTCCCTTTATCTAGGGCTACCTGGGGTGGATATCCACCACCTGCAGCTGGTGCAGAATGCTGCAGCCTGATTACTGAAGGGGATTCATCAGTCTTGTCACACCTGTCCGGTGCTGTGCGAACTGCACTGGCTGCCGGTTCAGAGGTGGATTACCTTTAAAGTCGGACTTCTGACTTATAAAGCCCTACATGGACAGGGCCTGGACTACCTGAAAGAGCTTCTGGTCCCTTATTGCCCTGATTGATCACTCCACTCAGCTAAGGGGTTGCTAGAGGTTCCAAGGGTTTCTTTAAAATCTTTGGGGGCCCGGGCATTTATGTATGTGGCCCCAGCCTTTTGGAATTCTCTACCCCGTCGACTATAGCAGTGCACGACTGTGGAGGGATTTAAACAGGCCCTTAAAACACACTTATGGCATCAAGCCTACCTTGGATGATTTTACTCTGCTTGCTATCTGGATTTTATAAGAGTCTGTACTTATTGTTTTATGTGATGTTTCAACTAATTGTTAGGTGCCTTGGTTTGCTGAAATGCACATTATAAATAAAGTATTATTATTATTGATGGAAGAAAGAGATGGGATGATATTGGATAGTGAATGGTTGTTTTCAGAGGAGCAACAGGATACATTGCAGGCTGTGTGTGTGCGCCAGCAGAGATGGCTGCTGTAAGAATGCTGATGATGGTAAACATCAATAAGGCAATGCAGACTGATGGAATGCATCCAAACATTCTGAAGGAACCATGCAAGGAATTATTTATTCCATGGCCAATAATATTCAGTGAGTCACTGAGAACTTCATACATGCCTGATGACTGGAGGGTGGCCCACATGGTTTCAATATTCACATACACAACAAAATAGGCTCAAACAGTCCATATGGTAGCAGACTCCCATGTCAGAAACAACCAGAATTAAGCCAAATAGCACAAAAACGATGAGATGCACACTAGGCTGGCATCTGAAAATACCAAAAATGGTGGAAAATTCAGTGTTTTATTCCCAGTTACAAGGCTACATACTGTAACACACACTCAACACCAACATTTCACGACTGTGCCTTCTGCTTCTTCAGTGATCTGCAAAATGTTTGAGTGATTTGGGTACTATGTAGCCTTGTATTTAGAATTATAAATCATGACATTATTCTTAGCCAATCAGAATTGTTTATTTCTTAACATTACAGGTACTCTTCTAATCATAAGAGGGTGTCTCCTAGTTTTCAACATGACTTATAATATGTTTATATATACACAGCTCCTGTGTCCCATATGGTTAAAATAATTTATTCTCAAGTCCTTTGTGTGTCAGAACTGATCAGCTTCACTTTGCAGTTCCTTCACCCAAAGAACTCAAGAATGCACTCTTATAACCATACGAGACACTGGAGCTGTACATATAAACATAGAGAATAATGTATGCGTACGTGGTTATAACGAGGATTTTACACCCCTCCCGAGGTGTGGGATGCCACATAAACCCCAAGAGCGATGCTTGAGGGGTTTATTAAGGCATCCCACACTGAGGGGGTGTGTGTAAAATCCAAGTTTTGACTACCTACCTATCCTTTATTTTATATAATTGCTGGGGATCATTTCTTCATCACAGCAATTATATAAAATAAATGGATAACTCTACGGAGTTGAGCTGCGGACCGGTGGGGTTTCACCACGATCCGTAGCGGCTCCTTAACAAAAGCAGTGTTTACTTTATTTTTTAAATTTCACACCCAAAATAAAAAATTTTTATGGCCAGTGATATTTTTGTTAAAAAAAAAATAAAAATAATTTCCCGCTGACTCCTAGTGTTGGCAAACTGTACAGTGCTGAGGAGTCGGGACAGCAGGGGATGGCACAGAGAAGAGGAAGATCACAGCTGGCACATGCACTGAGCCAGGGAAACTGGGTGTGTGTTATCTGTTATAACCAGTTGGTTATAACAGCAAAATTACAACCTAGTTTCCCTATGGGAAAAAACAAGACCCAGTAATTATATAAAATGAAATACTGAACTTTGCATTAGTTTTGCTACCTCAGCCTTTAATTTTGGATTCCATCTTAAATATGCACCTGCCGGCCCGGTGGTGTGAGGGTTGAGGTGTTGGATGCCATACCTCATGCCACACCGGCGACCCGGGTTCGGGAACTAGTTACGGTCATCGGAGGACAGCAGGGGGGGGAGGGAGAGGATGTGAGAAGCTGCCGGCAGGCAGCCCTCCACCTCAGGAGGAAGTATCCAGCTATCTTGGAGCTTGGCTGCCCTCTGGTGGAGGCCAGAGGGATGATGCCATGACAGAGCTTTGACATAGGTTGATGAGGAGGGTTGAGGTACCCGGTCTGGAGCTGCCGTATGTATGTGCACCTCCACACACTTACGTCACCACTTCTGGGGGTCCTAGGGTAGCTCACAGGAGAAAACAGAGAAAACTGTGGAAGCCAATGTGTATGATGCCCCCAGACCAGTTCTCGGGATCTGCCAGGGCGCGCATAATGCTAGAAGCCCCCGAAAGACCCAGAGTTCAGTAGGCTCAGTGGACGCTGAGGTCGACCTGCCACAAGGAGGATAAAAATAATCAACAAAAAAAGACCCAAAAAAAACTCCTCCATTAGTGTATGGTTTTATATACTGTAATTTATTCTCCTGGAAAACATTGATGGGTTCAAAAGCCCCATTTACAGTGTAAAGGTTGGATTTTCAAAAGGATTAATTCGAGGCCCACCTGATATCATTTTCAAAAAGGAAATCTTACTGTTGGACTGTCTACTAGATTGTCTAACTGCATCCAATGTTTGTGCCCCCCAAAATTATATCATTGTGGCAAAAAAATAACACAATTTGTATTTACATAAATTTTGGTCAAATTGTGACCTTGTATCAGAAATGGACATGTTTTGAAAATAGCAGCATGGCAGCTTGGCCACACTCAGGCAGAAGCAAACATTGGTGTGACATGCGTTTGTGTCCATGTCTCACCATTTTGAAAATCCAGCCTGATTTCTGCAGTATATAAAATAAATGTACAATACCAGCATAAACACACACACATGCCAATGCTTGTATCCTGGCTGGGAACACATTACTGTACTGAGCACACTGACCTATCTTCTACAGTTACAGTATGTGAACAATTAGAAAACTGTGTGTTGATGCCACCGAAACATATTCCTTTTTTAGCAGTCTTTTACTAATGGTGAAAGATTGCTGGAACTTGAAATGTTCAGGGAAATATGTTTGGATGGTTCCTTTGAAATCTTTACTATATTATTTATTGGAATCTTTCCAAACAACAAGAAGCCCTTTTAATGGTGCTTTCTACCACAACAGCAGTTAATTGACCCTGATGTGTGATATGTGCCATTGCATTCAGTTCTGGACATAGAACTTCTATCATGCTCTGTTATCTGGCAGTAGATGGAAATTATCTATTCAGTTTATTCAAGGCAGACATATTTACCTGCGTGGACACTTGTCCCTCGATGGAGTTTGATGGCACCAGCAGCTCCAGACATAGAAGATGAAGCCCCTGTTGTGAATAAAATTTGTATTGTTCAATGTTATTCATTGTATCATACCTAGGACATAAACACAGCCTTTGAAATGGAATTCTTTTACAGCATGCATGCATTCCCAGTGCTGGCAATCATTTGCATGCAAATTGTTTGTGGTTGTTTTTTTCAATAAAGTAAACCTAAATCAAGGATTATTGGTGATAAATAGGATATGCCATGGGCTGGAGGAAAATATCTCATTCATGTTTATCTGCAGGTTTTGACCTCTATGACCTTATGAGTAGCAAAGCCATGAGTAAGTTCTATAGCGGTAAAACTCTGCAGATAAAAATAAACGTGATATTGTTAGCAAGCTCTGATATTGTTAGCCAACTCCTGGCATGTCATCTATACAATGACAGCATCTCTCTGGCAAAGTGGATCACAGTGTTTAAATCCTAGTACTTTATTTTAAAAATTACTCTTGAAACCTTGATTCTGGACTTTGTTCCCTTTCACAATGGATCAGTCCACTATTGACATGCACATTCAAATGAGCACATTCCGGTTAACACATTCACATGCATAAAGTATTCCAAACAAGTCCAGGAAATGAGTTGTGTATTTCTAAAATTATTTTTAGTAACTGGTAAAACCCACTAGGCACAGTGCCTGTTTTCAGGAGCAACCAAGGAGCACTGCGGAGGTTAAATAACTTGCTGATGTTCGCACGGTATGTAGATGGAGGTTGCAGGAATAAAACCTACATCTGCTGGATGTACCAAGCTCATTCACAGCTCATTACACTAACCTCTAGGCTATATTGTCAGCCCATTTATTGAATTGTAACAGGTATTCTGGACTTTGATGATACTCTTGGACTGGACATATGCATTATGACACTCCCAGAGTGAAAATAAATGAACCCTGAGTAGTAGGCTGACATTATCGGCATCATACCGGCATGAATAAAAATGTAGTACTGGATGTCTTTTGGGATCTCCTAGTAACGGGACTAATGATTGTCTAATGTCCAAACCTCTGTATGGTTTCAATCCTCTGGGTTTTTTTTTAATGTGCAGGATGCCAAAAGTTCTAAGGGTTGCTATGGTTACACTTTATCGGTGATGTGTCATTGTGTAATTAGCACATTTTATTGGCTTTAAGTGTGTTTGCTAGATGTGTTTATTTTATTTGAAATATCAGATATACCTCTGAGCCAGAGGCTCTTTTACAGAGGTTCCATGCCATACATAGAATACTGGAGATTGTAAAGATATACACAGGATATACACACATTGAGTTACAGCAACACAGTGATACAAAATAACATGACTACAAAACATAGATTGAGGAGCCAAGATACAGTGCATAGGAAAGATGAAACCACTAACAGAGATGGTATAAAACCACAATTCAAGTACATAAAGATTATATTTACAATCAAATGCCATCAGTGGGCAGAAATGTGCATCAGGGAGAGAGAAGAATACAAAGGCAGACAGAAAAAGGCAAGTAGTGAGTGGGTGAGAGGGAGAGGGGAAAGGTGAGAAGTAAGAGAATAATGAGGGGAGACTGTGTGGAGTGGGGCAGAATTATGGGCCATTGCAATGGTTCAGCAAGAGGAGGTGCTGGAGGAGTTTAGTTTTAAAAGGGCCAAGTTTGACAGTGGCCAGGATATCATGGGGCATGCTGTTCAAGAGGTAGGGGGCCTGGTATAGAAAGGCATGCTGCCCAAGGGCAGTTTTACAGAAAGGGACAAGATACAAGACTTTTAAGGTGCTCCTAGTAGTGCACAGAGACGGGGGTTGGAGTCTGAAAATGAAGGATTAAGCGGAAGGGACTGGCAGGACAAGACTTTCTTGGCTATTAAGCAAGTATGGGATGTTAGCTGACCTTTAAAGTCCAACCAGTGTGCTTGCTGGTAAAGGTCGCAGGTGTGGGTAAGCCGATGGCCTCCAAGAATAAGCCAGCAAGCTTTGTTAAGAGAGACTTTGATCCTGTTGAGGGAAGTGTCAGATGCGGAGCCATAGATTTCTGTGCTGTATTCTACTATGGAGAGTACTGAGCTGGTGACAGCAAGATGGAGGGTGTCATTAATTAAGCATTTTTTCATGCCTATACAAGAGGCTTATCCTAGTATTAACAGCATTGCAGACTAAGTCAACATGGCCTTGAAAGGAAAGGGTGGAGTCAAGGGTAACCTCAAGGTATTTTAAAGTGTTGACCTGTTTTAACTGTTGGAGATGGTCATTAAGAATTGTGAGGGGGCATTTCTGTGTTTGTTTTGTGCGTTTGCAAATAATATCGATTTAATTTTTTTATAGTTTATGATAAGCTTGTGTGTAGTGAACCATGACTCTTACTCATAGAAATTAGCCTGACGAGTGTGTTGTAGTATGGATGGATCTGAGTGACAAGTATAGACAATGCTGTCATCAGCATAGAGTAATCAGTTACCAGAGCAGGCTAGAGGGAGGGTATTTAGAAAGAGACAAAGAGGAGAGGCCCAAGAATAGACCCCTTCAGGACCCCAGAGTGGACAGGTAATGAGGAGAGGGTGTTACTGATTTTCATTGAGATAATTCGCAAACCAGGAGGTGGCTTCAGGGTAGAGGCTGATTGAGTGGAGGGATGAGACCAGGACATCATGGTTAACCATGTCAAATGCCTTTGTCAGGTCAATGTAAATGGACCCTACCAATTGTCCCCGATCAAAGGCTTTGTGGGCAAAGCCGGTATATTCCAAGACAGCAGTTGTGATACTGTGTCCCTTATGGAAGCCGTGCTGTTGGGCATATAGGAGGTTGTGCTCCACTAGGTAGTCAGATAGTTGATCTGATGCAATTTTTCCCAATGCTTTGGAGATTGGGGGGGATGGAAATAGGGCTGTAGTTGCTGTGGGCAGTTTTGTCACCACTCTTGAGGATAGGAATGACAATAGCAGATTTCCATAGGGTGGGGAATTGACTACAGCAGCTACCATGGTTTGAAATGGCACAGCCCCACAAGTGAAGGCACAGGGGTTCTAAGGGAGACTAAACAAGTTCCAAGGGAGAATACTATATAGAGTACATTATGATGGAATGTTGTTCTGTATGGAAATCCATGCCTAGAATAGGGTTATAATGTATGGTAGAACGTTGTTACCTGTAAAAATCCATCTTTTTAAGGGGGGGTTGTTGTACCTTCGATGTGACATCATGATGTTGTTATACCATCATGGGTATATCACATTGATGGTACAATGACATGGAATGCGTTCACACATGCACGTTAGGCGAACCTCCAGTCTTCCAGCTTAGGCCGTGGTGGTGAGAGCTGGACCCAGATAGAGCATCGGTGACTAAAAAAAGTAAAAGTAAGGATCCTGCCTCTCAATGCTCTGTATTTTGTTGTAATTGAAGGCACTGATGCCCACACACTATAAAAGACAATGTATGGGCATCAATGAACAACATATCTAAACTCGCTTCTCATGGTTGCCATGACACATTAGGTAAACCTCTCAAGCTGCGCTCTTAAGGTTTGTCTAAGTTGTCATGTCAACCACTCAAAGCGAGCAGAGTTGTTCATCGATGCTCATACAGTAGTGATATCACAACAACTTAGAATGCCACTGCACAGCTGCTCTCCTCTAGTTTATCAAGCTGGTAGCTGTGTTGCTTTTTTATTTGAAGTTATAGTTACAGCTGCAGTCACTAGCCACACAATGAATCAATAACTTGAGCCCACCAACAACCCTCAAGTGCCCCCCAACCATCAGTTCACTGAAAGGAAGCAAAGTGCCTTGAAAGGGCATGGATGGCCATTCACAATGAAAGGTAATGCATGGGCCTCCATACACAGACAACCATGTGTCTTTATCTTGATTTTTCTATGTCAACCAGGGAACCTCTGGAGCTTCATTCTTGAGATACCTGGCTGCCCACAGAATTCTCTCAATGCAGACAGAGGCTTGTTGTCTGTGGCTGCCCATACATTATCCTTGTGGTTATTTACCTGGAGGGGAATAATGGCAGAAAAACACATTTATTGAGCCCTGTTATTCTTCATTTCAGTGGTATGAATGCATTTATGCAGTATATGTGTTAGGATAAACAAGAAGTGTTATCTTGACCCAGCATAGCAAGATAATACTATCTTGCAAAACAGGGTATGTTGTAATGACATAACATAGCAAGATAATACTATCTTGCAAAGTTGGGTATGTCACATTGCATACTGAACCAATTAGAGTGTAGTTTTCACAATGCTGATGACATCATAATAGCCAAGTGCAGCACTGAAGTCAGTGAAGCAGAATCAGCAAAAAATGGCAGAAAATTCAATTTATTTTCACTTTTTTGATGAACACATGCACATAACTTTAAAACAAAAAAAAGTATAATATCCATACTGTGTGCACAAACGTTGCTCAGCACAAACATATCTAGAAAATGAGTACTGTTTCATTTATGGATGCCTTTTAGATTTTTTGTAATCAGCAAAAAATGGCAGAAAATTTGATTTTTTTCACTTCTCTGATGAAGAAATGTGAATAACTTTAAAATTAAACATGATATCATGGTACTGTAACCATGTAAGTTGCTCAACACAAAAATATCTACAAAACAAGTGGTGTTTCATTTATAGATACCTTTTAGATTTTATTTTAATCAGAAGAAAAGTAAATTACCTTTTAAAAGTACCTTTTCGACAAACAAATGCCCCCAGTAAAGCAAAAAAAAACACCCCAAATTGTATAAGAAATTTTTTCATTATGTACTGGCAATAATTTAAAGTTATGTGATTCAGTGACTTAAATATAATTATTAGTACATCTCAGAAACCACTCCCAAACAAGTACTGTAACTGTAAAAGAAGCCAAAAGTTAGTCACAAATTTCAAAGTCAGAGGCACTTCTTTACAGATCCCCAATCATGATTATCCCAAAACATACTGTATGTCTGTATAAACAGAACATGATATGGCCTGACTGAAGATATAGTGAATAATGAATAGGCAACTGTGTGTCATGAAGTTTTTTTACACACCCAAAGTGTGCAATGACCCATAAACCTCAAGAGCGACGCTCAAGAGGTTTATTAGGTCATCACACACACTGAGGGTTTATAAAAAAAAGATCATATACACACGGTTGACTATGCTATATTTTTAATTTTTTTTTTAAATACATCTTTATTGGATTGTTTCAAGTTATTAGACATACACACAGATATCCTGGACACAGCCGGGATTCACAATCCCAAAACTGATTGTGAGAACTATGTACAACCCCAACTATATATATACACAGCTAATGGGGTTGACCTCCAAAATATTGACAAAATTGTGTAACAGCCCTGTCTGAGAGTAATCATGTCAATAACTTACCCTATCCCACAGAAGTAAAACCCCTGAAACAGAGGTACTGTTACCCTCTAGATTTTAAGAACCTAGGTCACAACCTGGGCAACATTACCCCCAGGAGGTAGCCCCAAGCTGTGTCCCCTGGAAAAAGAGAGAGAGTCCCCCCACCCTTGAACCTAAGCAGACCAAATCCCTTATCTTAATACCATTTTACTAGTACCTATGCAACCCAAAAACGATTGCAAATAGTATAATATATCCATTCAAAACATAAATAATTCTAAATCAAGCTATCCATTTCTCTCAAATAATAATCTCTTACTGATCACAACCCGACAGACAGACCTGTGTTTGGGTATTATTAACCTTTAGTAAGTAGATTGCCTCCAGTGCCAACCATCTTTTATTATATGACCCTTTTCTTCCCTCCATACAGGTATGCCTCTTTATTCTTCCCAAGGCACAAATAAGATATCTCACCCATTGCTCATAAGTATAGATATAGTCATCCTTCCAGTGTCTCAATATAGCAGACTTAACTATTGCAGACATCAAAGATAAATGATATTTAGGTGTAGTCCCTTGTATCTGTGACATATCTCCTAAAATACAAATTTCAGGTAATATAAATTCTGAATAATCCAACAGAGGGTCCATCTGTTGTTTAATTTCAACCCAAAGAGGTGTTATCTTACTGCATTCCCACATCACATGTAGGATATCACCTGAACCCGCTCCACATCTGAAACACAGGTCTGTCTGTTTAAGGTGTCTATCACATAGTTTCACAGGGGTAAAGTACATATTAGAAACAATAAAAAATTGCATAGACTTATACTTGGGTATAGATATGTACTTGTGATTCCTCCATATAGTGTCCCAAGGAGGCCTCTGGGGGACCAATGTTCTATCCCAATATAAGACCCTGATGGGAGAATTCAGGCTGAGATAGTCCAAAAGCACTTTGCAGATTTTAGATAAAGAGTGAGAAGTAGGATCCACTTCCTTCAGATTGTCCCATGTGAACAAATTTCCTGGTGGGCCCCCTAACCTTTTCCAGACCCCTTCCAGCATTTTAATGAGCTGTAACCTTTTGAAAAAGTACATTGCATCACACTTACCCGGGAGAACCACCCTATTATCCTTTATAACATCCATTAATTTTAGGCCCAGGAGCTGAGCTGCCCAACGTTAAGTGATAACCTTACCCCCCATCAGAAAATTAGGGTTACGCAGCAAAGGCTGTTCTTGAGTCCTCATTTGATCCCTTCTCTGGGTAGGAGTAAGAAATAACCACCAGGACAGTGCCAATTGAACGACTGGAGTCAGGGATGTGTGTTTAAGGCATTTCTCTGGACTAGCAAAGAGAAACACCTCTTGAGAGAGGCCTGAGTCTTGTAATGTTTGCCTCTCTATTTGCAGCCATATTGGAATATATGTCACTTCCTCTAAGTTACTAACCCATTGATTCATAAGGCCCATTTTTCTCCCGCCACATAATATAGCTGAAGATCAGGCAGCTTGATCCACCCCCCCCCCCCATATTAAGTGGTAAGCACAGGATACTATGTTTTCTCCTAGGAGGCCTGGAATTTCATAAAAATTCCGATAACAGTTTCCTAATTTTCACAAACCATAATTTGGGAATGTAATATGGGGATAAATATATTGGATATAATAACCTGGGCAAAAGGTTCATTTTAACTAACCCCAGTCTAGCTGCAAAGTTCAAAGGATGCTTATTCCATCTAAGTATGTCCCCTTTAATTGCTGACAGGATCATATCCATGTTTGTTGCTGTGCCATCCTCCATATGAGCCGTGATCCATATACCCATGTATTTAATCCTGTCCGGCACCTAGTGTAACTGTAGTGGTTCAAAATCTACTCTGCTGACATGCGGTGTCAAAGGGGAGAATTTGTGTCTTGCTCAAATTTAACTTATAATTCGAGACTTTAGAGAATTGCCCAATAATTTTGACTGTTCTCTTAAAACTTAGGGCCAGTTCTTGCAAATGCAGCAAGATATCATCTGCAAAGACCGAAAATTTTAGGTTCCGCCCCGCTATCGTGATCCCCTTGATGTTAGCATCATTATTGATTGCCCGAAACAGGGGTTCCAGATAAATATTGAACAATATTGGCGAGGGGGGGCAGCCCTGTCTGATCCCATTTTCTAACCAAAGCTCCTGTGAAATATACCCATTACATAACACTCTGGCCGTGGGAGCCACATACAGGTTTTTAATACCTCTGAGAAGGCCCTCAGGGAAACCCATCCCCTCCATTGTAGCAAATAGAAATGGGTGGGCGACCCTGTCAAAGGCCTTCTCAGTGTGCAGAGATATTAAGGTTAGGGAAAGTTGGGAATCCGACGCCTGACCAAGTATGTGGTGGAGCTTCCTAAGGGCATCCTGTGCCCCCCTACCCGGCATAAATCCCACCTGCTCGTGGCTAATTAAATTTGGGGCAACATTCAGTATTCTATTAGCTATGATCCTTGTAAGAATCTTAATATCTTGATTCATCAAGGCTATGAGCCTATAACTACCAGGTAAATCCTTAGGCTTGTCTGGTTTTGGAACCAGGGAGATATATGCCTGGTAGAGGTGAGGGTGGCACACCCCCTCCTGCATTACATGGCCAAAAAATTCCTTAAGCAGGAGGAGTATAGTATGGAGATGTGTCTGATAAAACTTAGCCAGTAGGCCATCTGGCCCCGGAGTTTTGCCATACGGCAGAGAGTGACTCACATCTTTCATCTCAGATTCTCTTATTGAAGCCACCAACTCCCTAACCTGTGCAGCAACCAACACTGGTAATGGTATCCCCTCTAGGAAGGACCTAATTGCTGTCTCCCCAGCAAGATGTTCTGCTCGGTAAATGTCCTTATAGTAAGAGGCAAAAGCATCCACTATTTTGTGAGGATCCGTTAAACGTTTCCCTGCATACTGTATGGACGTGACTGTCCTAGCAGCTTCCCATTCTTTAACTCTAGCTTCAAGAAGGGGGCCCGGTACGTCTCCCTGCAATAAATATTTAGCTTGATTCTTTTCCAACCAGAATTCTACTTTACCATGCATGATATCTGACATTTCTCTTGTCAGGCTTTGAAGTTCCACATCTATTTCTGTGGAGGACCCCTCCAGAGGAGTCAGCAATTCAATGGCCCCCCCAGGATAAACTCCTCCTCCTCTGTGCGTCTCATTCTATTTCTCCATGCTGAAAAACCCTGAACTTCACCTGCATATAACACCTTACAGGTTGGCCATGCTAATTTTATATTCTGAAGAGTGGGCAATTGTTTTTGTACTATCTCTAGTAGGGCTTCCTCTAGTTTGCTCTGGAAAGAAGTCTCAGTCAAAAGCATATCATTCAACCTCCATCTATACGGCCTAGGGGGAGCAGTTGTGGGCTCCCAAGTTAATTGAATTGGGGAATGATCTGAAAAAATTCTACACTGGGTTGTCACCTCCTTAACCTCGCAAAGTGCCACCCTATTAACCAAAAAGAAGTCAATTCTGAATTGAGTCTTAAGGGCCGCAGAAAAAAAGTCATGTTATTACCCCCTTTAGAATGAGTCCGGAGTGGATCTACCAGAGCAGTGACCTCCAGTAATCTAATCATGGCTTTCTGAGCCCTGGACAGAGGCCCTCTGGATGGTGGTATCCTATCCTCCCTGTTGTTTAAGCATAGATTCCAATCACCTGCCAAAATGAGGGAGTGCGGAGAGAATACAGTAATATCCAACTCCAGTGAAGCAAAGAAATCAGGATTAGAAGGGGTTGGACCACAGATAGAAGCAACTGTCAGCTCTTTACCCCAAATATTACCCAAAAGGTAAATCCCTCTACTATCATCCCTTATAATCACCTGTGTTACGTGGTATGGACAGGTTTTCCCTATTAAGATCACCACGCCCCCTGAGACCGTTTCCTTACCTACCTCATAAACCTGGCCCACCTACAGCCTCTTAAGGCAGCTCAACTCCTCTGTTAATAAATGGGTCTCCTGTAGTGCAGCTATGTGAGCCCCCATCTGTCTGCTATGCCTCAAAATTACCATTCTTTTACGGCTACCCTTGAGATCTTTTACATTCCATGAAATAATTTTAATACACGACATTGGTAAACATAAAAAGGATTTTGTCCCAAACCATCACACTTTGCTCAAGGTCTGCATCTTGTACTTGCACTTTATTGGACTCTCTCTCTCTCTTTTCCAGATCCCTTTAACCCCCCCATCCCCCGATCCCTGGATCATCCTCCCGTCAATCATCGATTCATGGATGAGCCCTTTTCTGTGTGCCCCCCACCAGCCCTTCAAAGTAACTGAGCAATTCTCAGGATCCTACCCTTAGCTTAGAATGGATGATGCTGCAGTACATCTGCTCCCCTGTACTCCTGTTACGCGAAAGCCCCTACAACTCCCATGTCCCCATAGTTCACCCCCATCATATTCTGAATGTGCCCCCCCTTCAGATGAATTTAATAAATGCTGTCCTCTAGTTTGTTTAGCTAATAAAAGGTTAGTTGAAGGGAGCAGTGCCCACCCCCTTATTCTAATCTTGGAGGGAATCACCACTAGCCGGGAGAGTAGTATGCTCCAAACTGTCCCCTACACCTCCCTTTTTTAGCCTGATCACTACCCAACCCCCCTCCCTGCCTCTTATCTTAACCCTTCAGAGATGTATGATCCTTCAAATCCACTAGAGTCCTTATAAGCCCTCAAAAGGAGTTGATCACTTTGTCAAATAGTTGAACACCAGCCCCAACCCTAGTTCACTCCTACATCACACCCTCAGGTAAGGTGAGAGCTCCCCTTTCCATGACCCATTACTTATGTCCATCCACTCCAGCATATCCTGAACTCCCTTCAAAGTCCCCACCTTATAATTGTCAGCACTGCAGCCCAGTCTAGCAACCCCCCCATACTCAGACTCTAGAACATTCAAACCCAGCGTGACCAAGAACCCCTCCACATACAACACAAATTGCGCACCCACATAACCTGATCCGCCCCTCTCCTCCCCCCACAAATCACCAGGCTCCAACTTTGAATTCTGCTATCTAATAATGATAGCCAACCCCCTATGGTACCATTCAAACTCCACCATAACCCCACAGCTTTAACCGTAACATTATATCCAATTATATTCAATCCGTATAAGAACATCTGAAAGAAAATACATATATTGCACCCCCCTTTCCATTTCTAAAGTCCCAACTGGTTGGATCATACAGGTCCACAGCTTATCTTCAGGAGCTCAAGTCATCAATTTAAACAGTGCTGGGAGCTCCACCCGTTGCCCCTCCATGGCATCACTCGCAGGTAGGTACTTCTCGCCCGATTGAAGTCGAACCATCAAAGCCGCAGGATATTGTAAGCGAAACTTAATTCCAGCAAGATACAGCTTTTTCTTTATCTCCAAATATTCCTTTTGCTTCTCCCTGACCGATGGTGCTTGATCCTGGAACAGCCAGATAGACGCAACATTCCAGCGCAAAGTTTTATTTAGCCTAGCAGTGAAGAGCGCATGGAATTTTTCCTTATAGTTCAGAAACTGCATTATTATGACCCGAGGTCTTGTCCCTGGCGGGGGCATCTCTCTTAAAGCTCTATGTGCTCTTTCCAGGTTATAAGCCTCACCAAATGGCGTGGGGCCTAACAGTTTAAGCAGGAGATCTTGCAGAAAAAGAAACACAGTCAGACCCTTCAGCCCTCTCTGGGAGCCCTGCTAGAATAATGTTGTTTCTCCTACTTCTGGATTCTTGGTCTTCCATCCGATCTTCAAGCTTCCTAACTTGTTTACGCACTGCCACCAGATCTTGATCTATAGTGGATACCTTCCTTTCTTGAGAGGAGACTCTAGCTTCCACAGCTCCCATCCTCTGAGCCAGCAAATGCAGAGCCAGTTTAACTGTAGCAAAATCAACCACCAGCCCTTGCAACATCTGTTTAATTTCTAGAATATCCTCTGTAGTTGAATTAGTACCCCCTTCTGTATCCAGCTGGCCTGCCTGTTCATCTGGTATGGGCGATAGGGGTTTTGGTTGCTTTACTGCTGGCGTATGTGCCGCCAAGGGCTCCATGGCTTCTGTGTCCATTCCGATGCTGCAGTTCAGCCTGTTGCTGCTGCCGAAAGTGCAATGTCTGAGAAGTACCCGCCAATTACACTTGCTCTGCCCACTGCATTTCTGCACAGAAATCCCATCAGATGCACCTCACCAACTAGAAGAAGGTAATTAACTTTTGTAGGAAGGGTCCCGAAAAAGTTAAAAGCTAGTTTATAGTAACTGGGCCTAGGAGCATCACAAAAGATGTCTTCTCACGCCAGGCTGATCACGTGATCTGCTTTATTTTTTAATAATTATTGGTTCAGGGAGTGAATGCCAAAGAAAGTCAGTGAAGCAGTTCTGTCACACACACACACACACACACACACACACACACGCACCACGCACACACACACACTCCCTGTCCAGTAAGGACATTCTTTTACTTATGTTTTTTTCACTGAAACTGTTGAACTGCATTTAGGAAGCCAGTCACAGTCCCATTGGTGATTGCACTTGGTCAGACTCATGGTCTCCCAATCCCGATGTACAGCAGGATCAACCAGATACATGTTCAGTCACCAAAAACAATCGACATACACCAGCCATGTATAAACTGCTCCACCAGTAACTAAAAATTTAAAGACTTAAATTTGAATTTTTAGTTGCTGGTGGAGCAGTTTATACAAGGCTGGTGTGTGCCCGATTGTTTTTGGTGACTGAACATGATGTTTTTTTCATAGAGCACCACCCACCCTGTGCGCACTTTTTGGGATTTGGACTGTCAACCAGATACATGTTTGAAGTTGTAAAGGCAGGATCAACTGGATAAATACAAAAACAAGACTAATGAAAAGGGGAAACTTCAACCAGGTGAATTATCACTTCCACTAGCAGCTCGTCACTAAATGACAAACACAGCTGCCATGTTTGAGGAACTGTTCAGCTTGCCCACTCACAGAATAAGAGCCAATGAGGTAGTGTGACAAATGGAACTGACAGGAGAGTGAAACAAAATGCCATGATAACCAGGTAACCTTGTTATTATGGCGTTTAAAATACTATGTCAAAGCGTGCATTAAAGGGGGTCACCAGTAATTATATCATATTTATAGTCATTCAAGAACAAAGATATTAAAATATCTCACTTGTGGCTTTGCCACTTATTAGATATCATAATGTCATTAGTGTCTCGTGAAGATTTATTTATTTATTTAAAAAGTTTCACCAGGAAAGACATACTGAGCTGCTAACAGCTCATTTCCAGATGCATCCTGGGGAAGGGGGGAAATGGAGAAAGCTAAAAAATAATAACAATATTAAAACTACAAAAATAGGTGTCATATACAGTAATACAGTATTCCAAAGAAGCATAATCATAAAATATTAAAAGCAAATCAGTAAACAGATACATTCAGTAAACAATACAGAGATTATATTAGGAAGGTGAAACTAATCTAACAGGAAAAGAAGAGGGAAGAGGGAAGAGGGGGACAACATGGTCAGGGCAAAACTAGTGGAGGGAAGAAAGACAAAAGGAAAAGGGTCATGGGCAGTTGCAGGTAGGAGAAGAAATGTTATTAAGAAGACACTTTAGGGAGGAAGCAGAAGATGCAGAATGAATTGGTAAGGGTTTAAGAAAACAATATGAAAAGCAAATTAACCAATAGTAGATTTTCTAGAAGGAATAGAGAGGGAATGGAATATATTTTGCTGTGGAGAGGGTAGGAGGAATAAAAGGGAGAAGAGAGAAGGGATTTAAGATAGGAGGGAAGAAAACCAAACCAGAATTTGTATATGAAGGAGGCACAATGGGAAAGGCTCCTGGCATCAAGAGAGGGGAGAGAAAAGGCAGAGTAGAGTGAGCAGTGGTGGGTGTGAGGGGGACAGTCCACAGTGAAATGACAAAAAAAGTGAAAGAAGGGATCCAGACCGGCAAGGGAGGATTTGGGAGCATCGCTCTACACTATAGTCACCATAGTAAAAAATAGAGAAAATTATCTTTAAAACAATATCCTGGTGAGCAGGAAACAGGATACTTGCTTTGTTCCTGTACTGTGCACCAAGCTTGGGGTGAAGCTTATGGTGTATGGCATCAATATGCATTGTGAAATCAAGATATCAGTCAACCCAGACCCTGAGGTACTTAAAAGAGGATGCATCCTCAATCTTAGCATCATCAAGGGTGTAAACTAAAGGGAGAGGAGTGAGAGGATAAAATATGTTAGCAATAACCCACGACAGGGTATGGGTTTAGAAACATTTAATCTACATGTCAGGTGCATTGTGAGGCATGAAGCTGCAGGCCTAGTGCCCTCACAGCACCTGAGGTGTGGATTAAATGCCTATAACCCCATATCCTGGAGTGGGTTATTGCACTTATAACATGAGTTATGTTGAAAAAAAAATAAAATAAAAAAACATAAATGTGTGTTCCCATTTCAGTAGGAAAAACTGAATTATATTCAGCTGCGCTGAAAAGTAGTCTACAGAATTACTGCATGTGTCAGTTATTTTATGAACATACAAATGCCAGAAATACAGTCCTGAAATGATTCCTGGCATGCGGACACTTTGTTTCTTTCCCACTGAGCTGTTCGGTAGCTTTGGAGGGGGGGAGAACACGCTGTGAGCTGGCAAGACAAACCAGAATGGGATGACATGGTACCCAAACACTGGGAGCTGTCTCTCTCCCTCACTGCATCCCGCTTCAGTGATTATTTGTTTCAATGATCACGGTAAGTAAATTTTACTGTCTGTCTTGCTCTGCCGGTCCGGAGCACAGTGCGAAAGTGAAGATGTTTGGGGATAGTTCTCTCTCTCTCTCTCTCTCTCTCTCTCTCCAATGGATGGGACATATTCAACTCGCTGTACAATAATATTTTTTTTCACTTATTCGAGACCGGGAATGTTACTCTGTGAATCTGTCACTGTAAAGCTCACTGTCTCTCTCTCTCTCTCTCTCTCTTTCTCTTTCACTACACCTTGGTCTTGGTCTCTGCAGTGTGCTATGGTGCTTGCTCACTATGTCTTGCATAGGGACACTGTGGAGAGAAATTTTAAGGACAGGGGCATAGTTTTACACATCCTGACTCTCACTGTACAACTTACTATGCACCACGCTCTGTTTTTGCAGCAGGATGAAGTGCTTGCCCTGTCTCTCTCTCTCCCTCTCTCTCTCTCTCTCTCTCTCTATCTCTGTTGTGCAGGGACACTGTGCAGAGAAACAATAAGGATGGGGGCATAATTTTATTGATGTTGACAGACAGAAAGAGAGTGCGGTCACTGTGGTTCAGTCTCAGGTGCATGGCTCAGTGCCGTCGATCAGAGAGAGCGCCCAACAGAGAAAACTAAGATCAAGGGACCGACCAGCTGTAATGGATGTGGCTTGGGGTTTTATATCTGGGACACTCTCCTGCTTGCAACACTACCACCCGCTCAGAGCCCCACCTGTCCATCCCACATATCTCCAAGCCCCATCAAAGTGCTGCATGTGGGTGAGCCCCACACACACTATCCTGGGCTCCCTCACACTGCAGTCTGTCCTTGCTGCATATCTTAAAACTCGAGAGACAGAGACAGACAGACAGAGACACTACACTGCAGGAATGCTGAATTAAGTGTCATGGTGTGTCTTTGTTGTCAGTCTCTCTCTCTCGCTCAAGTTTTAATGGCCGCCTTTCCACTGTCTGTTCTGCAACATCTAACGAGTGCTGACTCTACACTCTTTGGGGAGCTTTACACCAACTCTGGATTGAATAGTGAATTTAATCATCAATCAGGTGATGCTCTTTACCCAATTAGGTTGCCTGCTGTTCTGAATATATATATATATATATATTCAGTAAGGCCATATCATATCCCCGATTTATCTGGCAATTAATATTCTCATCAGCATTGTATAAATGAATATATTCATGTTATATTTAACCAGGTAAGCAAAAAGAGATAAACAATGGGTTCATTTCCAGTTGTAACTTGGGGTGGGGGCAACAAGATAACAAAGTCAATACATCATAAGAACACTGATTACAAATCAAAACAGCATGAGGAGGATAAAATGTGCCTAGCGTTATTTTCACTTTTGTGGTATATTTGCAACAAAACACTCTTTATTTTAATTAAATGTTAATAAACTAAAGCTGAAGTGTATTACTATTTTGTGGTTTGTTACTGCTTCCTCTGCTTTGAGTAGTCAAAGTTGCAGCATCCTGTAGAAAATGCATGATTTTATTTTAGTCATAGAACAGTTTTCCTCCTGTGAAAAGTGGCATATTGAACTCCATGCTATAAAAACAAGTATTCTGTCACCACAGTATGAAGAGTTTAAGTTATTTTTGAAAGGGCTGGTGTAGCATGAAGCACTAATGACTAAAATTACATCATCAGAATGTGGTAGGACTGAAAGATCAGGAAAGGAGCAGCAATGTAAATGGACAACAGTCCATTCCGATAACCATCAGCAGAATTGCTTTTGTGAAATACAATTTTGTTGTTAGTACGTGTTACCAGTGTAAATTAATTAACATACTGCAAATTGTAAATTTAGAGTTTAAAGGGCTTGGTCTTGCAACTTATAACAGCAGGATTTGGTACTTGACAACATTTTCAACATATCTTATTTTTTTAGCAGTGAAGTATTTTGATATCTTTGGATTCATCATTAATGTATTTTTTTTTTTATTTCCTTTGCTGCCTATTTTTAAAATAGCTTTTTTTTGCTACTTTTGTAATGAATAACGAAAGCCAGTAACTATGGTTGCCACTCACAGTTTTTAACAATCTTGCCCATTGTGGTTACATTTTGACTATATGTACTAGATTCATACCCTGGATGTATCAGGATGGTGTTCACACATTTCTAAAGGTAAACAGCTCAATACCACAACAATGACTGTGTCTTGTTTGATCTTATCATGGGACGAGGGAGAGCAGGAATATATATATACAGTAGTACGGGAAGTTTTTTAATGAAAAGAAACAAACACATCACATCACAGTATCACAGTCATACTGTTTGATCAGGGAAAGACAACTAGAATAAAATATGGGGTGTTGTGTGTAAAGAGAAGTTTACACACACACACAAGGGGTTAGATGCTACATAAACCCCGGGAGCAAAGCTTGAGAGGTTTATAAAAAGCATCTAACCCCGAGGGTATGTGTAAACTTCAAGTTTACACACAATGCCCCATATTTTATTTTACATAATTGCTGGGTCTTCCTTTTTGGCCACAGCAGTTATATAAACTAAAAATAGAAACAACGTCCCTGAGTCCTGTGTGGCCGTGGTCCGCTTTGGTTCGAACGCACGGTCTATGGCCGTTTTTATTTATTTATTTAAATCTGTTCTGTGATTCTTTCCTGCTGGCAGGCACACTTTTTTTTTATTTTGTTTGTGGTGACTTATTGCTGAGTCTCTAGTGGATGTTCCATCTCTTGTGGAACAGGAGGTGATCAGTGGTCCGGGCAGGAGAGCTGTGGTGGGCACATGGGCAGACTGAGGGAAAACTGTGCGTGTGTGTTTGCCATAATAAACACTCCTTTATTATGACAAATTATGGCATGGTTTTCCTTCGGTATAAAGGAAGACCCATTAATTATAAAAAAATAATACCCAGAGTGAAATCATCTAGTAAAATATCTAGTAAAAGAAACAATGACAAAGCAAATTAATAAAGTTGATGATGATCCAGGACCTGCAAAATACATTGCGTTCATGGAAAAGATGAAACCTAGTGGGAAACAACAAAATGTAAACAGTTAGCCCTCTGAATCCACCCCATAACAATAATAGCAGATGGCCCATGCTCCTAAGCAATAGTCAAAGTCCAGTGATCCAATTATGGATCTGTCCGGTTATAAAGGTGTGTACTTTTAAACAAGTCTATCTTTCAAATACATGTGAGCCACCAGATATGGTGCAGAGCCTAGGCCTGCAGAATCCACTTGCTACAAATTCCAAAGGGAGTGGGTCTACACTATCATATCAATCCTAGGAGGGCCGAAAACCTGCACCACCATTTGGCCTGCAGGCCCGGGGCCATTTGTTTACTCTCTGTCCAACAGTGATGCTGAAGATCCTGTTTTATCAGATTAATTAACACTCGGGGAAGAATATCTCATTGCTGAAATAGCAATGCACATCTAGCATGCTAGAGATAATATTTAGTCATAGTAAAAATGAGACACAGTGTGCCAGCCTCATATCCAGTACCTCTGGGCATTGTTCCCAGAATTATTTGGTCCTATGTTAGTGATGCCCAACTCTGGGCCTGCCATGTGGATGCTAGTGTCCTCCAAAGATGACTGCATAGGGACATTCCAAGTACAAGTGAGATATGGTCTCTGGGAGCGAGGCATAGCCATCCCTGGGAAAGAACCTCTCCGCTATGCTTTTATGCTTTGCATTTGCCTTCACCAGCAATTTCCCATGAAAACTCAACCATAACACATCCCACATGTTTGTGGCATTCTCCCATCCATCAAGGCTTCCTTAATTACCATTATACTATGTGGGGCCTGTCCTACATAAAGGGCTTCTGCCTGAATAAGATGTATTCATAATCATCATGTAAATACATTTTGACTGCTGTCGCTGAATAATGGAGTGAGGCAACTTCTAACGTTTGATCTTTTCCACACATGACCTGCCAAAATAAGGCAACCCACTAAGATAATGATGTGGAATGGAGGCACCACACCACTGTATCAAAAAGGGATCCAATCAATACCACATCCACTCCATCCATGCCAGGATCTGATTTGAGAGACATGACAACAATTCCCATTTAAGAAACTGACTAAAAGTAAATACCACTGGATTAATCATATGTAAACCACCCTGCTTTACTGGAAGGTAGAGCACATTACGCTTAATGGGGTTCAGTGGACTACCCCATATTAATTGAAAAAAATACTATAAAGAGTAACTTTCAGGGCCTTAGGTACAGGAAATACTGTGCTAAAATATGTCAACAAGGGTAGAAGAAATGTTTTTGCAATAGCCACCCATTTCTTCTTAGTTTGATGCCACGCCTTCCATATTATCACCTTAGTTCAGCACTCCTGAAGCTTAATGTCCCAATTACACTGTGTCATATCTTCTTTGCCATAATAAACTCCCAAAATCTTAATAGGAACTTGTGAAAGGGAACCTCCCCAATATCTGGGACCTGGGCGGAAGTACCCAAAGCCATACTTTTACATTTCGGGGAAAAGGACTGAAATACCTCAACTGTCAGACTGCCAGAAATCTGATCTTTCACCAGTAAGGTCACATCATCCACATCAGCCAGAATTTTTAGTTCTGTGGTGCTACCCAATGGGGAAATATCATATCTGCTAGGATGTGTCTGAATTTTCCAAAAGATCGGGTCAATACAGTTGGTATATAGTAATGAGCCAAGAGGACATCAGTGTCAGACCCCTAATTTCAATAAAATCCACCTGCCTAAATGCCCATTAATAAGAGGCACAAGACTGGCTGAGCCATACAGTAATTGTAACCAGGCACAGAATTGTTGCATGATACCATAACATTTCAGTACTTGAAACAGATACTCATGGGAGACCCAGTCGAAGGTCTTTTCATGATCTAGGGAGAGGAGATACCCCACCTCCTCATCCCAGGAACCCAGGTCTACCACCTCCTGAAGGGCAATTAGATGATCTGCTATGTGTCGCCCAGGGATGGAACAATACTGGGAGTCTGACAGAACCAGAGCAGAGACCTTTGCTAATCGATGGGACAAGATCTTCATCAGTATCTTCAAATCAGTATTAAGGAGTCACAATGGCCTCCAATTATTTAAGTCCACCTCCTCCTCCCCTTTTTTGAAGAGGAGAATCTGAAGTGCTTCCTTAAAGAGCTGTGTTATAGCATCATATAACATCCAATTAAAAACCTAAACCAGAATGACAACCATGTCTTCCCTGAATTCTGTATAAACTTCAGTTGTCAAACCATCCCTTCCAAGGGCAACATTAGGGTTCAGATCACCAATCGCTGTCAGAACTTCAAACGCCTCAATTGGCCTCTGAAGCTCTTGCCTTAAAAAAAAGGAATGGGGGAACTAAAACAGTCATCAAGAAAGAACTAGTAGGGGAGGGCACCTGAGTGGTACCAAACAGTAACATCAGATGGGAATGTACCACTCTCAGTGTTGCAGTCTCATCTGTGTGTCTTGCCCTATCTGGCATAATTACCCTCTTCAAAATCTATTTCTTTAGTCATGTTTTGCAGCCATCAAAAGTGTTCCCAGCCCCAGTGGTGCTGAGTCCCACACTTATATTCAACAATAGGCCTATCATATTGCAGAGTCTTCAATTATCCCTTAAATTATCCATCACAGGAAGACTAGAGACACCCCCCCCCATGTAGAGACATCAGTGCTGCATGTAGCTTAAATCTTAAATCCAAATAGGCAATATCATTCTGTTTAGCCTTCAGTCTCGAGGTATGGATGAAGGAACCCTTTAAAGCCTTCTTAGTATCATCTCACCATATCCCTAAATCATTCACCAAACACGCTATGGATTGGCGCGCATATAATCATTCACAAATTGTCATGACTAAGGCAGGAGTTTGTAACAGGGTGTTATTCAGCCTCCAATAACCTTTTCCTGGTGGGCATGTGTCCTGTCTGGAAAAGGTCCCTCCCAAAACAAGGTGTTCTGATAGTTCCATGGGCATCAGGTCCACCTGTAGTGAACATAAACATTTGGATATAAATAAAAAGTCTATGTGTGTGTCCAAGTGTGCTTTATAAAATGTAAATCCTCCCATTGGGTAATGTACCCTATAAAATCCAGTAAATCAGCAGCTTTCACCGTACGAAAAAGCAAATTTGTATAATTGTATAGCTTGGAAGTTATTGCTCCCCTATCCTGCGTGGCCAAACTACAATTAAAATCCCCCCCTAAAACTACTGAATGGGTTATGTACAAATAGGGCAGAATCAGAGTGAATAAATCCATTTGAGCCTTCTTTGATTGCAGGGCATAAACATTAATGAATCGACAGAGTCCTGATAGGTGACGTCTAAAATCAAGGCTATACCAGGACCAATGTCTACCAGTTTGTTGACCATGAATGCAGATCCCCGAAGGAGAATCCCCACTCCATCACTTGAATCTTGACCCATGGACCAAAAGGTGGGACCCTAACACCAAGACTGATTAGCCATATCACATCTCATGTAGAGGTATGACGGTTTTCTGCAAAAAAAAAGCATCATGTGGTAAGTCTTTAAGAATGGAAAAATGAAGCTTACTTCTGCGTACAGCCTTAATGCTATTCACATTAAGGGTCACAATTTGAAGGTTGTAATCTATGGGTAATGTCTAAGGTAAGATCACCAGCCAGCGGTTTCAAGTATCATCCCTCAGACGTTGTGCCTTGGCATTCCTGGTAATAGCCCTCAGTTATTTCCATACATTGGCCTTAACAGACTTCTGGATCATGTCCTCCTCAGTGTCTGTGGAAATGATCAGCTTAGAAGATTGCTGTGAAGATGCCAAAGATGCCTGGCTAGTATCTGAGTCCATTTGGTTATCCTCCAGTTGGTCAAATCTGTTAGGTAACGGAATCAGGAGACCCTTGAGTGGCAACTTCACACCCGGACCAAGCTTTGTATGAGAACTGAGTGATCATTTGTGACTCATCACCACTAACTCAGGAAGAGGCATGTCTTGAGTGTCCATAAAATCCAGTACTGTTGGAATAGTCTGGTGTCCAGATGCCATCAGGGGCTGTGGAACTGGGTGCTCTGGGATCTTCTCTACCGGTGTCGGAACTGGGGATACAAGATTGTCAGGACCTCTGGAGACTGCACCATGTCCTATTACAGGCTGTGGGTCCCCTGGTGTCTCTTCCAAGTCTGAGGCATGGGCCAAAGACTCTGCCGCTTCCTTATAAAGTCATTGCTGTTGCACCTGTCATGCTTTCTGAATAACGGCATCCTAGTGATTCACTTCTTGATTGTTGTGCACAGCCCAGGGACAGGTGCAATAGGAATGTCCTGACTCCTTGCACAGGTTACAGCAAAGTGTGTTGGAACATTGTGCACCACCATCTCCCAATGTCAGGCATAAGTTACAGTGAATCTTGTCACAGGCATTACTCAAATGCCCATCTGAACTGCATTTGAAGCAGGTTTTAGGCTGTCCTGGGTAGAAACATAGTTATCATAGGTATCATAGGTGTATCAGAGCAATTTATTAGATCAAAGATCCATATACTCTCATATATGCTAATACCCCAGGATTTTGTTGTCCATCAAGTATCTGTCTAACTTGTTCTTGAATTCATCGATGGTTTTACTGGTCACTATTTCAACTGGAAGTTCATTCCAAATTTTTGTGACTCTAATCATTAACCAGTGCTCTCTCCTAACTGTATTAACCCTTTCGCTCCAGATTTGCATTGAGTGGGCTCTGGTATTATATACCTGGTCCTTCAAAACCAGACCGAGTTGTTCCCATAGATCACTATCGTTTAAGGCTTTAAATATAAAGCACATGTCTCCTCTCATTCTTCTGTATTCAAGGGAATACAGTCCCAAGGTCCTCAGCCTTTCCTCATACCTCTGCCCCTGTACCTCATTTATCCTATGCGTAGCCCTTTTTTGTACCCTTTCAAGACTTTTTATGTCTCCCCTACACCCGGGAGCCCACAATTGGGCACACTACTCAAGATGAGGGCTCACCAAGGAAGTATACAAGCGGAATAACATGCGTTTACTTCTGCTGCTTTTGTGTTTATGTATGGAGTATTGAATACTGCTGTTTTTTTTATTTTTGATAAATTAGTTATAATGAGTTCTAAAACTAAAGTTGTTGGTAATTTTAACGCCCAAATCACTTTCTTCATTTACCTCTGTTAAATTCATGTTTCCCAGTCTATATTGAAAGTTTATATCGTTTTTCCCAAAATGCATCATGGTACATTTACTATTATTAAATGCTGAACCATTTTCCAGAACCCATAATTCTAGGTCTGTAAGGGCAGATTGTAAAACCTCTGCATCGTCCCTGTTTTTCACTGTGTGCCCAATGCGGGTGTCATCTGCGAAATTTGGAGATCCATACATTCTGTAGTGAGCCCATGGATCCTATGTACAGATTAAACAAAATTGGACCCAGGACAGAGCCCTGCGGAACCCCACTAGTCGCATCCAGCCACCCAGAATACTCCCTTTTTATGCATACTCTCTGCTTCTGGTTTGACAACCATGACTCAATCCATTGTGTTATATTGCCTGGTAAACCCATCTTGATCAAAACTTTAACTAATCTATCATGGGGAATCCTATCGAATGCCTTAGCCAGATCCAGATAGATGACATCCACTGGCATGCGCTCATCCAGAGCTTTACTAACCTTCCCATAAAACTAGAAGGTTAGTCTGACAGGACCTCCCCTTACAAATCCATGCTGTGTTGGATCCACATGTCTTGTTACATGTAGGAACTGGGTGATATATTCCTTAAGAATACTTTCCAATAGTTTCCCCAGTATCGAGGTCAAGCTAATAGGTCTGTAATTGGCAACCTCATGTTTAGAACCTTTTCTAAAAACTGGGATAACTTCCGCCACTTTCCAAGCATCAGGGACTAATCCCTGGTTTACCAAAATTTGAAAGAGAAAGGTTACGGGGCTTGCTAAATGTTCGGCCAACTCCTTCAGTATCCTGGGGTGTATTGCATCTGGGCCCTGTGCCTTGTTATGGTTGAGCAGCAACAATGGGCCCTGTCCCTCCCCAAGAAAAACACACTTGGTAGGAGAAGCAAACCTGAGTCAGTGTGCTGAAGCATGACATGAAACTACCAGTTCCCCATCCAGAACATCTCCTGGTCAAGGATAGGTTCTGGATCCCCAGTCATGTCACATCGTTGTGTCAACCAATATTTAACATTTTGCACACTGACCCCCTCATACCGCAACAGAATCATGACAATCTGAGCCATAGGCTTCGTCAATGGAATTGCCTGAAATGGGTACCATAGGGGTGTGTCCTTTAAAGTTTTGTACTGGCCCCAAAATCTATCCATGTATATCATGGTTTACCCATGCCATGACAACACCAATGTCGCTGACATCCCCGACATTGTCAGACACAATGCCAAGTGTCGGCATTGTTCTATCTGTATGCTGGTGTGTTTTCTTTTGGGGGGCTATGCCCCCTCGAACCCCTGGTATTTATATAACCAACTCCAAGTCAGAGTTGTCTTGGGGTGGGTGAAAAACACCGGGAGATGTAGTGTCGATGTCAGTGGGAACCATTATGGTGACCTGTTGATTTCTGTCGCTATAATGGTCTTCACTATAGAAGTTTCATTATTCAGTCAGCATACCATATACCGCTGTCTGGAAGCTGAGGTCAAAATAGGTAACATTCAGAGGGTGAATCAAAGAATAACACTCTTTTAATGTAATTTGCAGTGTGTTCTTCAAGAGAACCCGGCCCACAAATGCCCTATCGGGGGGGGGGGCAATTCTCCTGTGTACAGCAGTTGAACCACATTCTGTCTTTGCGCTGGAGCCAGGGAGTTAGAGAAGACATCCGCCTTCTGAAAAGAAGGCCATTTTTGGGCAGGCGTTTGGATTGGAACAGGTGCTGATTGCAGTAACGTATGTCCAGGAAAGGTCCGATCAGCCTCATCAACCCTGTCCATCCACGACTGGGGCTGTGTTGGCAGCTCCCCATGTGGCAGTTGGGAACCCAGAGCTGATGGAAAGTCCATGGGTGCATTAGGAGGTAGCAGAGATAGTTCTGCTTCCTCTGTGACAGAGAGACCCGAGACAGTAGGTCTCACTATCCCCCCTCCCTCAGGATGAACAGAAAGGCACCCCCTCTGAACTGACCAGTATCACCAAAGTCTCGCCATGAGGAACATTTGTGATGTGCTCTGTAGACATCCCTGAAAAGGCAAAACTTTTAATAGGCCATTCAGTTCATTCTCCAGGGCAATGCCAGTTATAGTTCCAGGATACTGAAATGTCTCTGCTGTTGGCCCCTCTGAAATGTGGGAATGCCACCGTCCTATGTGATCTCTTGCCCACCCTGCCTCTTGAAGTGTCCTCACTGGAGACCATTGTTTCAGTGGGTAATCACTCTTCCCCTCCCCAGACCCTCAGGGCGAGTCAGCGGGACCATTCTGCCCTGTAGTGAAGGAATAAGGACTGATCCAGGGGAAACCATCGCCAGCCCCAGTAACCTTAGCTGGAAGTCTTTGAGCTGTCTGTCCCAGACCTGGATCCGGAGCTCCCCCATGGTGCTGTCACACCATTAGTCACAATTTCCCCATTTCTGCAGTCCCCCTCAAGAGTGGCATTGATAACCAAAGCAACAGGTACCTGTGAGACATACTGGTCTCCAATCTGGTTGTCCTGAATAGCATCAGCAAATCTACTCTCTTGGTTTGCACTGTTCATCACAACTGCAGCCACTTGCACAATTGGGAACTGAGCATTCTGTGGCCCCGTCTTTGTTGGTAATCCAGTCAGGTGCCATCCCAGAATGTTCTACGTGAGCAGCGGTTGCTTTTTTTGCAGAGAAAACAATCTCTCCTTTTCGACCATATAATGGGAATCCTCCACCTCCATCAGCGAAAGTAAGTAAGATTTCTTTTTCTGAAGTGCATCCTGTGGACGTTTCTCAGCCTCCACATATTCACCAGCATGACTCTCCATATTTGATACAGGATTCCCCACCACAATGGGTTCCGATGCTGGCAGCATCTCATATTCAGTAGTTTCAAAGAAGATTTCCTCTGGACTTGATGTAGTAGCATTCAGTAGAGGAGACGTCCCTCTCTGCTCCACATCTCCAGTCTCTGTGGTCATTACAGACTCTACCATTTTGGAAGGAGTCCACAGCACCCCCTACCCAAGAGTAGGGGAATTTCCTTGGTGTCCTGGCCAGGTTCCTCCCATTCACTAAAATACCACCAACAGTTTAATCTGGTTCAGTAAATCAGTTTACATCTGATATCCATGGGTTTGCTTATTAAATTTGAAAAGCACGGGACAGGACTGGTTTCCCAAGTAACAAAAAGCACTTGAGCATTCTTAGTAGATGTCCATGACCCCAGTTCACCAGCTATCTGGTGTTTCTTTTCAGCGCTTCTGCACAGCCATGCCTCCACTATCTTTTCTGTTACACATTCTATTCCTTTTTGGACAAGGAGAAGACTAGAATTTATGTCTTACCCTGTTTTTGATGTTTTATGTTTAACTGTATGCTTTTTAATGTCAGATGGCCCACTATCTATTTTTTCAATGCTTTAACCATTCCCCATCCCCTATTTGTATTCTCCCTTATAATTTCTCTCGCCCAAGTATTTTTCAACCTGCTCCCATCCATACTAATGTGACAGCATTATCCTTCTTGTAGTTTTTATTGAACAGTTTATAATAGGATAATAATAGAGCTGTACTGAGTCATGGTGTGCTAAACCTACCTACTGTATTAAAAAGCTTTGGCCTCTTGTATTTTAGTTAATGTTCATATTTCAAATTGTTGCATCTCTGAGACAGCTCAGTGATGTGGTCACTCTGCAACACACTGCTACCAGGCAGAATAGGATGTAGAATTAGCCCCCAGGATCCCCATCATGGAGCCAACTATAGGACAAGCAAGTGGCAGGGATAAGGGGCTTGGTTCCCAAGGAGGTTGCCCAGTATTTGTGCATCCCTCCAGTCAACTGATCCAGGACTTTCCCTGTATCAGCTGAGAAGGTACTCGCTCACTCAGGAGGAGGGTGCAGCCACTGTGGCCCTATTTGTCAGGGCAAAATGAATGGAAATCGGGAAAGTACCTAGGCATACAGTATCTTGTGGAGTGTGCTTAGATTTGCATTAAATCATGTTATTAATGTTAAGGTCTTGCTGAAGTATCAGGGTAAAAGGATGTATTTTGTTAGCCTTGACATATTTTATTGCCATAATAGAACACAAAAATGTTAATCTCACTATATGATGTCATATGAATACACATTCCAATAGGCTGCTAATGGATTTTGATATGATGCAGTAAAATGTGGCATTATACAAGCAGGTAGTAGTCACAGTCCCCCACTGTACCAGTCCCATTCTCAGCTGTTATGTCACAGATTCTGTGTATGTACATCTTCCTAACAACCCTGTGTCAATGGTTTTGTAGAACATGTTTGCTACCCCCTTAAGAAAAAAAGCTATTCAGCTCTAAATCCTCCTCCCCCCAATTTATAGTGCAAATATTACAGACCTGATCCTGCAGTTGGTATCTCTGATGAATATGGAACCAGTGGCAGCTTTTGGAATTAAGAATGACTATGGGTCAAGATAGAGCACAGAGGTCTTGCCATGAGGCCCACAGTCTGAATTTCAATATTTATTTTATTTTAGAATGATTTGGCCAGGAAAGACACACTAAGCTGAGGCTTGTTTCCAGTTTCATCCTGGGAGGACAGAGACGTTAAGAGATGTGCTCACATTCATGCAGTATGCATATGGTGGCTGTAGGATTCAAACCCAGTTCTCCAGGTTTGCATCTCAGTGCTCCTAACCACTATGTTATACTACATCTCAATGGGGCCTATTCAAAAAGGTGAGGAGTGGGCTACGTGCTGTGCAACTCGGGCTCCTAGCCCACTCCGCACTTGTCTGGCCCCTGTGCATATTCACAGTGCACATACACCCCCCCATTCACCCGATCCCCCAGCCAATCATGAAGCTCCACACAGGGGTGGGTCTGGGGATGGTGCGGGGGGGACGAGCCAGCACTCCGCGCATTCACTACGGTGCAGAGTGCTGTGCACAGGGGCTGCTGGCTCCATGTTTTCAGGGCAGCCATAAACCACCAGGGCCTGTTACATGCCCCCCAGGGAATCTGCCACTGGAAGTTGCAGACACGATGGGGGCAATGGCCCCCCAATAATGTTGCCCCTGCCATTGGGGCACACTGATAGGTCGGGAGTCAGGCGACCGGGGTACTCCCCCACATCAGCATGGTTGCCTCTCTGCATGCCAGCCGAAGACATGGAATCCCATGGGTGCAAGGGATGCACTGTGGGATCCTGCCAGGACAGCCATTTGACTGCTCACCAAGATCCACCACTCTGCACCCACCTGCCCCCTGCGGACCTGCATCCTGGGGGGGGTGGGACCATGTATGGGAGCTGGGCAGGGGCTGATGTTTGTGAATGTGGCCCCTGCACAGAAATCCCAAGGGTGTGGAGCTGCATGACTGGATATGTGCCTTCAGGGTGCAAATTAGTGAATAGGGCCCAATATGAACTGTGTTGACAGCTGTGTATCACTAATGGGGCAGACTTCTACTGAGGCATGTGCCCCACCTAGCCCTTGCATGGAGTGACCACTGCTTGGAACAGCATAGTGAATTTCATGTTCTTAGCTCATTACTTTTTTGATGTATTATTTAGCATGTCATATAAATGATTTTAGAAACCCCAGCTCATTCTTAATTAATTGAAAATTAACTAGCTTTGGGATGTTTATCTGCACAGAACACACAGGGTCTGAAGTCCCAGTAACTTATGATAACATAAAATGGTGTTAACAGTAAGGTGCAATTTCATTCTGGCTGTTAAAGATCCTCTGTGAAATCTAACTGCTTAAGGGACACTAGCGAGACAGATGTATTGCAAGCATGAATTGCATATGGTTTGGAAGAACACACAAAAGTGTCTTAGAAAAGATTATCATTGTAATTGTCAGAACAAATTTAATATAATTGTTTCTTAGTAACAGTACTGTAATGTTAATGAAATGTAATATTAATGGGTGAGTGAGGACAGAAGGAATAAGAAAAAAACAAACACATGACAATAAGTAAGGAATTTTTTTTTATTGGTTAGCAAAAACAGAATACAAAGAACAAACCATCAAGCAGAAACATTTACAATAAAGACAGGGTTTGAACAATCAAAGAATAATACTTCAGAATAACACTACAGACACAAAAGAGACATACAGAAGAAACAGAGGAATAAAGAAGGAGGAGCCCTGTCTTGTTTTCAGGAGAGAGCTGTCTTACCTTCTTCAGTCTTGCTATAATCACTACACCCTCGTTTACACTCATCGTTGACTTTGAATTCAAAGTATTTTGTCACATAATTGATTTCTTCATTTTCTTCTTGCACATTTTTCTCAAGGGAATGAAAATAATCATAGACTTCTCTTGAATCTTTAAGTCTGCCCAAAAAATGATTATTGCTAAAGTCTCTTCCAGGACTTTCTTCTTGCTCTGGGAAGAAATATGTTGCCTTGCTGCTTACATATTTTTTCTGCTTTGATATAGAGTCCTGTATAGTTTCATACCTTTCTTCATCGGATTCTGCATTTAACTTCACAGCTTCTGTAGTACCAATGGTACCTAAAGGCATGCCTTCATACACTATGGCAGGACTGGGACTGGATGTAGCTGCTTGTTTCAGCAAGTGATTAACAGCTACCACACTTTTGTTACTTTTGAAAATACTCTGAAGTATACCAGAGCATTTCTTCTCTCTGCAACCTTCCCTAAAGGAAGACTTAAACTGACAAACTGCAGCCATGGGCACATACAGCACCTTGTGGGATTGGTTTTCATTTGATGAACTAATAACTCCACTTCTTGCAGGTATTGCCACAGCCCCTTCATTTATATGTTTTCTTAACAACTTCATCAGATTTTGAACTGTACTACTGTTATTGTAATCAAGATCTGGCTCCCTACTGCTCAGAGAACTGTTTTTAGTTTTACTTGTCAAACTGGCAATGTTTCTGATGCTGCAGTGGCAGACATTAAGATTGTTCATGTCCTTGTTTTTTGTCTCTGTTGATGGAACCTTTCCAACACCCCTGGCTTGCAGCTTTTTGTTCCATGCACTTCTTGCTTTCCATACAGCATCTTCATCATAGGTGCATGCAGTGTGGATGTGAGAATTGCCACCAGTACTGGCTGCTATTGGCTGCATTACTTCTTCAGTACTACTGCACTTAATGGAAAAGTAATGATCCTCACTGGGCATTCTCTGTATGTTGCCACAATTATGTCCTGGTACATAATACACAAATAGCCAAAGGTTTTTGAAACATAGGAAAAAACAGTTTCATATTAATAGACTAATGATCATTTTGCTATCAAAAATGAGAAAAAGGCTAAAAATAAAACTCTGTATGCTGATATATGGTACATTGTTAATATAGCAAGGCAGATGTGTAACATTATTTTCATTAGAATTCACTGTCTTTGACTGCAAGTTAGACCTCCTGAGGCATGCATGGAATAGTGAACTCTTGAAAATCTCAAACACTGTGCTGTGATAGTATAGCGACAGCATGCACACTGCCTCTTGGGAGTCCTGAGTTCACATACAAGCCCCAGAATACCACATTGGGGCCAGCACAGGAGGACAAGAACAGGGATGTGAGATGCTCGTATCCTGGGGAGGGCTCCAGTTGCCCAGCATTTGTACCCTTCCCCTCCCCACTGGCTGACCAAGGAGTCACATTGACATCACCCAAAAAAGTAGTCACACACCCTCCAAGCTAAAGGAAAGATGTAGCTCGGGTTGTCCCACTGTTGGAGTGTGGGACAGAGGGAATAAAGGAAAAATCAGGAGGTCCCAAAAGAAACTTAAAGAGTTATTGGCCATTTTGGGAAAATGTTGGAAAACATAATATTTAGGCACACTTCAATCTGTACTCCATATATCTTATGTAAGTGTCTCCCCTACATAGTCATTACTGAGAACATTTTCATGAAAAATGGATCTTTATCTGTTAGAGTTCAGCTGCCCCTACATCATATTCCCCATTTGAAGTCATAATCCTCTGTAGTGTCATCACAGTCTGGTGCCATGTGAGTAACTGTGATGTCACAAGCAGAGTATTATGACATCAAGTGGGGAATAAACAATTTGAGCAGATGAACTCTGATGGAAAACAGTCCTGTTTTTAATGTATATTACCTCAGTAATAGGTAATGGGGAGAAGATGTGCAAAGCAAATGCAAACTAGAGGCTGAACTGTATCCAAATAATATATTTTTCAGAGTTCTCTTGAAGGAGTCTGTGTTTCTTAAAAGAAAAACACTACAGTCTGAGATTTGGTCCTGCCCAAGCAGTAACAGAAAAGTATAAAGTTTAAAAAATCTTATATTTGGTGAGGAGACTTTGTAAAGGACCAAAATATAAATGTTTAGTGCAATATGATTAGTCAACATAAATCTATGTGTGTGTGTGTGTGTGTGGGGGGGGGGGGTCATATGTCTGTCTTTCCATAAGGCCATGAGAAAAAAAAATATGCTGAATCTCAGGATATGCCTCTCTCATTTTCAGATTCTTTCTTTTATATGTGATGGTTTTGCATGAATATTTACCAGATTATCATGTTACAGGAGGTAAACATGGCATTTTTGCCACAATATTTTCCCCGGATGAAAGATACAAGTTATTTGTGGTTATCATGGCTAAGAAATTTAAACCCGTGATAGAAGAAAAATTGAAAAACATACTGTTTGCTGCTCTAGGAAAATAGTCAGAAAAATTCTGAGGATCAATATACTTATTTATTCTGGCCTACATCATTCATTTCAGAGTCCCACACTACTTATGCACAGAAATATTAATCCATTTAGGCATTTTTAGATGAATGTCTCTGTTCTCATTATTTTTAATCAAGAAAAACGATTAGAGAAGGTCAGGCTTAGTTGAAAACCCATGTCCACAGATTTTAATTGGCTACAAAAGCAATGGGCTGCAGACATAAGTACTTTGATCTTAAGCAGATGTATTTACCTACTGTTAACAAACATTTTGGGACTTGACACTAAAGTGATGGAATGTGTAGTCCTGTATGGTGTGATATCCAATTACTGGATAACCTTATTAAGGAAGCTTTTGTTAATCTACAAATCAAAATGTCATTACTTACAAATCTGAACTTACAGGAATTACTTTTTTTAGAGTAAACGTTCTGTGAAAGCCTTACATTTTAAAAGCAATGCGCTCAATGAATGCAAAATAAAAATCTGCAGTAAAGGAGGCAACACTTTATTGTTGCACTTTTTCTTCCTCATGTTTAAGTTCTTTTCCCTATATATTTAATATTCTAACTCCATACCACTGTGGATCACCACCCTAGTGGAATTCTGACAATAGAAAACTGAAAGGACCTTGTCTGGATTCAAACTCCCAGTCTCTTGTTTATTGGGTTGTTCACTTTTCAACTAAGCCACCAAGCTGACACAGCAGTGAAGCTCAGCCCTGCAGATGTAGAAGCTAAAGCCCTGCCTGGGGCAGTGCTACTTGTGATGTCTGCCTATTGGCAGACCTGTCTTGGAGGCAGGGCTGCCTTGGAGGCAGTTCTCCCTTGGAGGCAATGTTGGTTTAAAAAATCTGGGCTCAATTTTCAAAAGGGTCAGGAGGCTGACACAAGCTGTGGCAAATGGCAGTTTGTGCCAGCTCATGGTGTGTCAGGGACCTTTCACCAGAACTTGGTATAGTAGGGGTACTGTTGCCAAAGTCTCCATAGTTGCCGCAGCCATGCATCAAAGGAATGGCATGTGGGACGGGTTTGGCAGAGGCTGCCACAAGTGTACAGTGATACTGATTTTGCAGCACATCTGTTGCATGATAGAAGTGCAGGTAGGATTCCCTGACAGCAGACATGGACTGCCATATGGTAGTGAGGCCATGAAACATTACTGCAGATGGGAGGGAAGGGGGTACAGGTCAATATCTAATAAACATTGACAAAAGCATTCAGTGAATGGCACAGACCACAAAATAACAGAGTGAACATTTCATACTACATCCCTGCAATGTCATGGATTGTCACTGCTTGTACTCCAGCACACTGGTTCCTGCCTCGTACCATGTGTCCACCCAGTCCCAAGCTCCACCTCCAGCAACAAGTCACATAAAGTGTGACTGGACCCTCTAGTTCTGCCACATTGGACCCCCAAACATGGTACTGCTGTTTTTTTTTGTAGTGAAATGCCCCAACAGAACACTGTATACCTGAGCCAGCTATGCTACTGCAGGGCATGTGAGATCCTACCAGCGATAGGGTGCCCAAGACCCAGACACAGAGAGAATGGCAGGCATGGCAGTATACAACATACTGGCCTCTGATCCCATGACAGTGTGTCATCAAACAGAAAATGTAGGTGGCAGAGAATGGTACCTAGGATGGGCAGCTGGAGCTGGCCCCATGCCCCCGGGACCCTGGCACTGGCAACTCACTGTCTGGTGGCTGTGCACACAAACAGACTCCTCCTGTAGTCCACAATGGTCATGTACCCTTCAGCTAATTAGTGCTATGTTTACCAGTGTAGGTAGCCCTGTATCACTGTGCCAATGTGTCCCACATATACCAGGGCATCCCACACATTAGAACCAGAGATCATGGGGCACACATAGGCAAAGGCAGCCAAATACAGCAGATAGGGATGGGATCCTCACCCACCCAGCACAATCTGTTGGAGTGGTGTATGAGACCAGCTGGGACCAGCAGCCATGTGGGGGCTTCGAGAATCCCACATTAGAGGATGCTGCAGCACTGGTCTGGCTCAAGACCCCTTCCGCCATGGTGCTGCCCTGTATCTGCCACAATCACAGTGCAAGCCCGTCTGGCACAGGCAGCCCCCAGTATTCTGCAAGGTCCCTTCCGAAATCAGGAATGTCACAAGGTCTGATACAGGGTGCCCCTTGCATCAATTCCTTTGGACACACTGACCTTGTGTCATTCTTGACCATTTGAAAATCAATCCCTCTGTCTCTTGCAGATCTGCACGCTGAGCCCAATAGTAACCTTTTTATATCTCTTTTGCCAGAAAGAAGCTAGATTATACCATTCATGAATACTTACATAAAGCGTGCATACATATTTGTCGCTTTCACCCTGCCACCTATTTTATCAATATTTATTAGTATTCAGTATTATGTGTTAACTTACTTATTTATGCTGTGTTACTTTTGTTTTATTGTTCTCACATCATTTGCATCTTCCGTAAAGTTCTCTGAGCCCCATGGAAAGGGCACTGGATAAATAAACTACTACTACCACCCTAAAATTATTAGGAAAGTGGTAGACTAGCTGTGGCAAAGCTAGCTGCAAAGCAAACAAACACAGCTAGCAGCAAAACACAGGAAGCTATTGGATCCTGAAGGCATGGACTTGAGGAAGTCACTTGGCCTCTTCTTGTTTCTGTGCTGCCCAGATGGAAAAAAAACAGGAGCCACTACAGATGCAATATTGTATGGACTAATCTTGGTAAAACAATTACAGTAGGAAAACAATGCATTCTTACCTGGGTCAGATGGGACATATAAGACTCCTGACTGTGAACCTGTTGTTCCCTGCAACATGAAGAAATATTGTTTTACTCATCACTTGTCTAAAAGACATGTCTAATAAAATGATGACAATGACCACAATAGTGATATCCACCAGCAGAAATGAATGGAAAAGGCAGGATCACAGATATAAAAAAAAATACTCAAAAAGATCCCTCTCAGACAATCAGAACACAGAGCTACTGTCCCATTATTCTGCTATACCTGGACATTACACTCAGTTCTGACTGGCTAGCACTACAGTGTGTCTCCAAGAAACTGCTGAATAGGCATGCAATAGCACTAGTGAGAGAGGGATTTTGCACTCTGTTTTAAAACTTTTTGCTTATTTTTCCAGTAAAATAGCCAAAATGGTATGGTGGCTGGGTTTTACTCAGCAATTGCTTGACCAGAGTGTACTGTTAATAAGCATTTCAGCCCATGGCCTCAGTGTTTGTTCACCCCAGTCTGGTTATAATATCCGAAAATCATAAATCCCAACCACTGTTCCATTATCACTTTATTTTATTACAGGGCTGACCCCCTAATACCCTCTGATTTAAATGAGAAACCTTGCTACACATACTATTATAAAAGAAGTGAGGTAATTTCTGCAAGTTATTGTCAACATTTGATATGAACCTACTACAAGACTTTCTAGAAGAGATAAAAGAAACTACAGAAATCTATCATACTAATGGGGACAACTATATCTACCCCAAGTAAAAGTTCAAAGGTGTTCAACAAACTTTCCTGACAC
Source organism: Neoceratodus forsteri (assembly GCA_016271365.2). NCBI lineage: Eukaryota > Metazoa > Chordata > Ceratodontiformes > Ceratodontidae > Neoceratodus > Neoceratodus forsteri. The sequence continues at coordinate 392,618,508 of CM057452.1, forward strand.
AAATCAAATACTTTAAGCACTAACCCACAGCAACCTCCCTCCCAAATAGGGGACTACCTTAGGCTCAATACCTGGCTCTTCCTTCCAGCCAGCTAACAATCCAGCATCGCTTTCAACCCCTGGGACTGCAGCATCATGGGCCAGGGGAGCAAGGCAATCAGAACCATTAGCTCAGAAGTGCTGGCCTACCTTCAGACTCTGCCAGAAGCAGCAGAGGAGCTGATCATTGTCAAAGATCAAAGAGGCCACTGGCCTGAAACCGGAAAGGACCGTGCAGAGTGCTCTTGAGTGATTCAAAGTCACTTCCAGCAGCAGGGACTAGGAACAGACAGAGACACATTATAGAGGATTGTGTATGAGCAATCATACACAACAATGTAGTTGTGATTGAGAGGTTTCCGCAGTAACCAGAGACTTCAAGAGCGCAGCTCGAGAGGTCTGTTCCCACGGAAACCTGGAGATCTTACAACTGCCTTGCTTGTGTATGATTGCTCATACACAATCTTTTATAGTGTATGGGCAACCATAAGCAACACTCCATCATCCCCCAAACAAGTCTACCAGAAAAAACAAGCCTTACTTCTGAATCTGTAGCAGCACGCTAACTTTTTGCGTCATCGTGGGCCGCTCAGTTGCAAATGTGAGAATGTGTTCGATCTTGTTGTGCTGCACCGGTGACGTACTCGGTGCAGCATAACAAGATCATGATGCACCAAGTGCAGCACAACAACGCTGTTCCAGGCACGGATTTCCATGTGGAACAGCATTCCACTATACACTATATGGAAGCTGCTTTTAAAGGAGTAGTACACGCAGAATTTGTAAAAACATATGTGGTGCAGAGTGTTTTGATTTGTGTGTGAAGTCCTAGTGTATCCTTCCCTCTGTCTGCTATCAGGAGTTTTTCCTAAATTAACCTGCTAGCTTTGTGGTAGTTTTATGACACATGGGGATCTCCATCTCAGCTAAGTTTATTGCTTTTCTTGTACCTACAATGCATCCTGTCATATGTAACAGTGATGTAGCCAAGCCCATAGATTCAGCAACAAGCACTGTTTTACAATACAACAGCAGAGATGGCTAAATTTTAAAAACTATACAGAGTTCAGCCTGGTGATTGCCCTCATTGTAAAGGTCTTTTTGTTGTGAACAATTTTGACACTAGTTCTGTATGTGTAACTTGTATGGTTTTCAAGATATTTATATTTGTTTGCCATCTCTACTTGTGTGTTCACTTGGAGAGAAAAAAAACATCTGCTGCTTGGAAGCGCATCTGCCAAACAAATCTAAATATCTTGAAAATTATACAAGCTTCATAAAAACAGCAAGTAGCAAACTTGTTCAGGACAAAAAGATTATTACAATGAGGGTAGTCTCTAAGCTGAACTCCTTACAGTTTTTAAAATATTTGCCATACAAAGTGGGAAATTTGGTAAAGACATGGAAATTTGGTTAACTAGAGGGCTATATTTTAAAAACTATACAGAGTTCAGCTTAGTGGATACCCTCATTGTAAAGGTATTTTTGTCATGAACAACTTTGCTGCTGGGTGTTTTTGTGTGGCTTGTACAGTTTTCAAGATATTTAGATTTGTTCGGAATGTGTACAAATATGCATAGAATTCTGCACAGTGTTTTAGGAATGTCATAGCAAAGCTGCCAGGAGCTCATTCTGAATGCAGAATAGAGTAGAATTAAGCAGTAAGGCATGGCAGGATGTGTGTTATGTAAGCAATAAGACACAAGGGTGTGTGTATGAAGCATATTTTACAGCATGCCCAGGGGCATGGTGAGGCAAGAGACCACAGGCCTAGTGCCTTTAAGCCCCTGTAAATGTGGTAAAATATGTTTCATACATGCCCCGGAGTGGCTTATTGCACTTATAAAATGGGCTAATTTTTTTTTTACTTATTACAATTGGGAAAGCATGTTAATATGTAGAAACAATATATTTGCTTGTGTGCATGTATGATAAAATAGTCCTTCCACCCACTGCACATGATGTCATAGATGATGTCATTGTGTTACTGCTGGACAAAGGTTGTCCTTTGCTGGCATCAAGATTCAAGATACAGAATGTTTATCATGGAATGTTTACCATGGAATACATGGATTCAAAATTCTGCTCAGTTCCACTGGCAGAATGTTTCTCTCCTAACATACAGTACACACACACAACAAAGGCCTCTGTTATAGTCAGAGACTCAATTATCTCACTGTCAGGGCAAGCAGAAGAGATTTCCCCAATGAGCAGGTAAAGGCAGAAGGGAGATTTTTCTTTGTCAGCGAAGAAACAGTCGTAGTTAAAACTATAAACAATATTTAGTGTTTCTAATTTATTTATGTGTGTAAAGAAAGTGTGTTGATCAGGGAAACAACATTTAATTAATTTGACTAATTTTTTATTTAAAGTAGTATTATTTTTAGGGCCCAGTTGAAGTTTTTTTATTGTGTAAAAGTAGCAGCCATGTTTGTGATGGAAGATCAAATCTGGTTGTAGGGGGACTGATGGAAGATAGTTCTGGTTGTAGAAGGACTGATTTTCTCCTTGTGTGATGTGGTTTAGGACCAGGATGACTGTGCATGAAACAGATTTTATAAATGGCCACATGATATATTTTGACCAGTGAGACTTCTTTATTCTGGATGCCCATTTTATAATGTGTAATAACGTCACTCCTGGGATCGGGTGAGGCACGAGGCGAAGAGATCTTCAGATATGATTCGATGTGTGGTGCATAGTGTAGTGCTTGTGTATACTTATGAAATTTAATGTTATGGAGTAAGCTTATGAACTTGAAGCTTATACACTTGGAATTTGGCTTTTCTCTATTCCCACCTTCAGTAGGAACACTGGGTAGGTGTAGGAATAGAGGCCCAAAAGATTGTTAATGGTTCGATTACCTCTTCCAGCTCCAGAGAGTGTGACCAGTAGGATGCAGGAGAGGAAAAAAACCCTGTGGGGAAATCCTCTGAGGACCCATGGCTACTGACCTGCCCATCCTCCTGGCAAACTATGAGGAGATAATCCTAAAGGATGTGGACTGAGGTTTGTTCTGGCTATGTTGAAGAGTCTTATCCTCTGAGTCTTGCTGGTTGATTAGTAGCATCTTCTGAATCTCAATGGTGAGCAGGAAGATCAATTCTGATAGAGGAAGGATTCTGGAAGATGAAGAAGAATCCGATTCAGATGGCTGTCCAGATGAAGGAAGATGGGTGGATAAACGATGTCCAAGATTTCAGTTGGTGTATTAGAGAACTGGAAGCTTGACATGAAGATGGATACAGGAAACAAAGTCAATGGATGGTTGAGCACTAGACGGTAGTGCACTTGAAGGTCACAAAAGGAATATAGAAGGAGGAAGTCCTGGAGCAATCCAGAGCCAATCTGAAGGTGAAGAATCCAGGCTGGTAATGAAGGATGGACTAGCATAGAGGGGACACAAGCAGGTATGCAATGGATGGAATGAAAGAACGGATACTAGGAATAGACTCCAATCACCAGCGGGTGGAAAGGCTGGCCTTCACTCGATGCTACCCAGGCAGAGCTAGAAATGGAGTTGCTCATGGAATGGAATGAAGTGGAATGACTAGAGAACAAAGTCAGAGACAGGGACTCCATCCCCAGTGGCCAGGGAAGCACACCTTCACTCAATACCCCAGAAGAAGAGCTAGAAATGGAGACTGTCAGGTCAATGTGAGCGTGCAAGAAAACTCCAACATAGTTCAGCAAGAAAGGTCCTTCACCGAGGACCAGAGATGGTGTTAACCAAGACCCCCATGTAGGTCAAGGTAGAGATGAATACTAGGATGCCTGGACTTCCAACTGAGAAGGACAGGAACAGCAGATAGAGGTGCAGAAAAAAACGCTATGGTTCTCAAAAGAGGTGGCAGGGAAGGTTAAGGAGAAAAGGATAGCATTCAGGAAATATAAGGAAACACAGAAGGAGAAGGATAGAGAACTTTATCAGTTAAAGCAGAAAGAGGCTGGGAAGGCAGTCAGAATAGCAAAGGCCCAAACTGAGGAAAGGATAGCCAACTCTGTTAAGAAGGGGATAAGACCTTTATAGGTACATTAGGAGTGAAGAAAGACCAAAGGAGGATATTGAGGCTTAATAAAGGGAGGGAATGTGGGTAGAGGGTGACAATGAAAAAGCAGGGATACTGAATGAATATTTTTGCTCAGTATTCACAAAGGAAGAGGAGGGGGAGGTACCTAAACCAAACAAGAGAAACACTCTGAAGATGGGGGTTGATACCAGTCCATTTACAGAAGAAAGGGTTCTTAAAGAACTAATAAAATTGAAGGTGGACAAAGCAATGGGGCCTGATGGGATTCACCCAAGAATTCTAAAAGAACTAAGGGTAGAACTAATGACACTGCTGACTACTCTCTTTAACAAATCATGGGAGGATGGGGTGGTACCTGAGGACTGGAAGAGGGCGGATGTGATTCCTCTTCACAAAAGTGGGAGCAGGACAGAGGCAGGAAACTATAGACCGTTAGTTTGATCTCAGTGGTAGGTAAAATGATGGAATCACTCTGAAGGAAAGAATTGTTGAGCACCTAGAGGCCAGTGGGGCACAGGACCCAAGGCAGCATGGATTCACAATGGGAAGGTCATGTCAGATGAATCTAATAGATTTCTTTGACTGGGTGACCAAAGTAGTAGACCAGGGAGGGGCTGTGGACATGGCTTACCTAGATTTTAGCAAGGCATTTGATACAGTCCCACACAAAAGATTAATACCCAAGTTAGCCAGCCTTGGAGTGGGTCCCAGGGTGGTAGCCTGGATAAAAAATTGGCTAGACAACAGGACCCAAAGGGTAGGAGTAAATGGAGTCCACAGTGAAGAAGGGAGGGTTACTAGCGGGGTACCGCAGGGTTCAGTACTGGGACTGGTCCTTTTTAATGTCTTTATAAGTGACATTGCAGAGGAACTGGAAGGAAAAGTATGTCTCTTTGCAGATGACACAAAGATCTGCAACAGGGTTGATACATCAGATGGAGTGGAAAGGATGAGAAGGGACTTGGCAAGGTTGGAGGAATGGTCAAATGTATGGCAGCTCAGATTCAATGCAAAGAAGTGCAAGATAATGCACTTGGGAAACAAAAACCCAGGGCAAGAGTACACGATGGGGGGTGAGATACTGACAACAGTAAAAATGGAAAGGGACCTGGGGATAATTATATCAGATGACCTAAAGGTGGGCAAGCAATGAGAGAAGGCAGTAAGGAAGGCTGGGGGGATACGGGCAAGCATAGAAAGAGGCATCAATAGTAGAAAACAGGAAGTTGTTATCCCTCTGTACAGACAGTTGGTGAGACCCCATCTGGAGTACTGTGTGCAGTTCTGGAGACCCCATCTCCGCAAAGACATAGACAGAGTGGAGGCTGTCCAGAGGAGGGCAACCAAAATGGTGCAGGGTCTGCACCAGAAGACATACGAAGAAAGACTAAAGGAGCTTAATATGTATACCCTTGAGGAAAGGAGGGAGACAGGGGACGTGATAGAAACTTTCAAGTACCTCAAGGGAATCGACAAAGTCCAAGAGGGTGGTATCTTTCAGAAAAAGAGATGTGCAAGAACAAGGGGGCACAACTTGAAGATAGAGGAGGGGTGGCTCAGAGGTAATGTGAGGAAGTATTTTTTCACAGAGAGGGTTGTGGATGCTTGGAACAGCCTCCCTGAGTCAACCCACTATTGAGGGAATTCAAGAATGCATGGGACAGACATAAGGCAGTCCTAGTGGGGGGTAGGAGGAAGTGAGCTGTTGGTTAATTAGGATCTGCAGCTTATCTGTTAGGTAGGAAAATGGGCAGACTAGGTGGGCCAAGCGGTCCTTATCTGCTGTCAAATTCTGTTTCTATGTTTCTAGGTGAGTTGGATGAACTCAACAGGGTCAGATGAAGTGTTGCATGATGATGTAAATGTCATAGGACGGTACTACAGGAAGTAATGGGAGCACCTTTGATGTAATCTGAATAGATAAGCAGCAGCAGTGAGAAATCCAGGGAATGGGGTGTCACTAGGCACTGGAACAGGAACCCCATGTAAGTAGAACGAGGAAGTATGAGTGAAGTGACCTCCATGTAGGTCATCGCTGATAGTCCTTCCCGGAGGACCCGAGATGGAACAGAACAAGACCTCCATGTAGGTCTGAGTTAGGCCTTGATGGCAAGGAGCCATATGTAGCCACAGAGGAGGCTGCAAGGGATGGACTCCTACATAGGTCATCTGATGGCAACCAGCCTCCGTGCAGGCATAGTGAAAGTCAAATGGGTAGCATAGAATGATGAAGCATGGGCGAAGTGAGGCAGCAGTGATGTTCAGTCCTGAAGGACCTGCAAGAAATGGACAAGATCATTCATCTGAGTTCTGTGAAGCAGAGGAGTGCGGGTACAGTACTGTGTGATAATGCAGTACAGGTCCTTTGCCCCAAAGATGGAGTTCTGTTAGAAATGATTTTGGAGCCCAATCAGTTTCATGCTAACATGGCTAGGTGCAGTCCACAGTGAGGCTGCTGAATTGAAATGGACAGGCAGAGTCCAGTGAAGTGCCTTTGATGGATGAGGCACTGGACTGACTGAAAAAGAGAGAGATTGTCTCAAGTAAAGAGAAAATTCAGAAGTCCCAGCCAGGAGCAGTGATTCCTAATGGAGCATCACAGATCAGTTAGGAATGAAAAAGCTGACTGCAGGCAGAGCCCCTGCAGAGTGGAAGCAAAAAGCTTGCCAAGGTTTTATTTATAAAAGGCGCCTTTCTAAAACCAAGGCACCTGTACAATAAAATACATAAAATAAAATGAATTATAAACAGACATATAAATTCCAACAGAAAACAGTATAATAGCAGCATAACAAACTAAAATAACCACATCAATCAACAAAAGCCAGGTTAAAAATATAAGTTTTTAAAGCAATTTTAAAACTCTGGACAGTTAGGCAATCTTGTACCCGATGAGATAAAGAGTTCCACAGGGATGGAGCAACAAAGCTAAATGTCCTTGCTCCCGATATCTGCAAATGTACCCTGGGAACCTCTAGCAATCCCTCATCAGTGGATCGGTGAGAATGGCGGGGACAGTAGGGACAAAGGAGATCTTTCAGGTAACTCAGTCCCTGATCATATAAGGCCTTAAAGGTTAACAAAGCAACCTTAAAGGTGATCCGCTACTGTATCGGCAGCCAGTGCAGACCGCGGAGCACAGGCGTCATATGACTGGCTCTTGAAGCACCAGTCAAAAAGTAGTAGGTATACTAGGGGAAATTACAGGATGGAGGTCATCAGGTAACAGTCAATGGTGGACAGAACAGTCACAGTTTGTACATCTGGAGGTTGCTGACCAGAGTCATCCCAAGTAATAGAACTTAGAATCTCACCTGTGCAGGTTCTGGATAAAGTTGTAGAGCATCTGGGAATCACAGTAACCCAGTCCACCACTGATCCAGTAGGAGAAACTCATGCAGATAACAGAAGCTAAATCACATCCTCTCCAAACTGCACACAGAAGCGCTATACATTCGCAGTTGTGCAGCAGAACCACGGACATGCAGGTCCCCAAAAAGGAAAGTATGTAGGCAAAGTCAGAACAAAGTGGGTACCTGTAATCTCAGGATGCAGTGGCAGTGCGTACCACCAGTTGGGAATCCCACACACAGCCCACCACTGCTATCCTGGCATAGGAGTAGTGGCAGTGGGTCTGAGTCGCAGCACAGCATGTTCCTGATGGCTGCTGGTAACAACACAGCAGCCGAGGGGTGGTGCAGCCAGTAGGAGACCAGGAACTGGCAGGCAGAAATAACAGATGCTGCTAGATGGAGCAGTTTCAAAGTCCTGTTGTAAGGAGACGGGGAGTGGCATTGGCAGGGAAGGCGGGCCTAACAGAAATGACAAATTGGAGCAAGGAGGTAAATGAGAGAGGCAACAGATGGGGAAAACAAGGGGGGAGACAACAAATGGGAATGGGAATGGAAAGAGCGGTAGGGATGAGCAGAGGGAAGGAAGGAAGGAAGGAAGGAAGGAAGGTAGGAAGGAAGGAAGGAAGGAAGGAAGGAAGGAAGGAGAAACAACAAAACAAGAGCCCAGTCTCACCAGCCGAGAGCCACAGTAGCCGAGAGCAGAGAGGATCCACAGACAGCAGTGAGGCCACCAGCACCCAGTTTGAAATGCTTGAAGCTGAGCAATGGAAGTGTTCAGTTTAAGTAGGTGATATGAGAGGAGCTATCCCCCCCATTGAACCTCAGGCTTTTAGCCCTCCCATTACTTTCTGGTCCCTTTCCTGTTTGGTGTCCGTCAATAACTCTTCTCCCATATTGTACTCTGCCTCTGGGTTTCTATGCCCTAGGTGCATGAATTTGTACTTTTTCTCATTAAACCCAGCTGCCATGCCCTTGACCACTCCTAGAGTTTTCTCAGGTCTCTGCACATGAACTCCATCCTCTCTGGAGTGTCTACCATATTGTAGATTTTGGTGTCATCAGCAAAGAGGCAGACCTTCCCTTCCAGCTCATCTGCAATGTCACTTATAAAGACATTAAAGAGCACTGGTCCCCGTACTAAGCCTCGTGGCATCCCACTGGTCATCCTACCTTCCCCAGAGTGAAATCCGCTTACCACCACCCTCTGTCAACCTATCCCTTAACCAATTTGTTACTGAGTTCACCACCTTTGAACCCACCCCTAAGCTGCCCAGTTTCCTTATTAGCCTTCTATATGGAACAGCATCAAAATCCTTACTGAAATCTAAGGAGACCACTGGTAGTAACTACCAGGTCCAGTATTGCCATATCAGGAGTGGGTTCCTACACTAGTTGCCTGAAGAATGCCCCCTGTGGTGAGTCCAGGATTCCCCGGCTTCTAGCTAAAGCTGCAGCTGGGAGGCTTCAATGTACGTCCAAAAAATTGAAGTCCCCCACCAGCAGTACCTCGCCTTTTCTACCATGTTGCCAACGGCTTCTACCAGTACCTTATCCAAATCCTCCCCCTGTACTGGAGGTCTGTAGATAATGCCAGTGTGAACAGTAACTCCATTCCCTGTCTCCAGGGTGATTGACAGTACCTCCACCCTGCCAGATTCACTGTATTCCATCGCTTCTATGTCTTGCCTCACACAAAGCACCACACCCCTTCCTTTCTTCCCACCCTTTCCTTCCTGAACAGAGTATAGCTTGGTGTGGCCATGTCCCAGTTATGCTGTTCAGTGCACCATGACTGGGCAATGGCTACAACAACCAGGTTAACCTCTGCCATGATGGCCTCTAGGTTCAGAATTTTATTTCCTAGACTTCTAGCATTCACACACATGGCCTTCCAGATTTTGTTACCACACTGCTTGCTGATCCCCTTTTTTCCTTTTTACTCTCATTCCTTCCCCCTCTATTTAATACTCTTGTTTCCAACCCTTTTCATTTCTACCACCCTGCTTCTTTTATTAATTTTCACTCTGGGGAATTCACCACCCCTCAGGTCCTCTTTACTCTCTACTTAAATCTGTGGGGAGGGGCAGTTTATACCTCCAATTTCATCTGCCAACTCCTTGACTAGTTTAAATGTTATTCAAAGTAATATTTAAGCCATCCACTGAGGGCTGTGGCTCCCATTTTGAATGCATGTAGGCCATCACCCCTCTATAGGCCCTTATCCCCCCAGATTTGTCCCCAGTCCCCAATGCAGTTGAACCCCTCCTCTCTGCACCATTCCTTCAACCTAGTTGAATATCATGGTCTGAAGAACTCTTTTCTCCCCCCTGTTGCAGACAGCCAGCAACTCAATGAAAACCACTGAGCGCACTACCTAAGACCCTTCCTCAGCTCCCTAAACTCCCCCTGTACTATCCCAGCTCCATCCCCAGCCAGGACATTAGTCTCCATATGGACAATGACATCCATCCCTCCCTCCGGCTCTGCCACTTCAGCAGTCCTCAGGCTCTGCTTTCCATCCCTTCAGGCTGTGCTGTTGTCTAGACACCTTACCTCCCTCTCCCCTTCCTTTCCTATTCCCAAATCTATCCCAACCACAGTCAAGTCCCCCACCAGAAGTTGCTTCCTCCTCCTCCTCTGTGATCCTCTACCATTCTCTTTTGGATCTCCACTATGGAGGACCCCAACATTCTCCCTTGACACTCAAATGTGGGCCTCTTTCAAGCAGTCCTACCCCACAAGAAAAGTGTAGGAATTACATAGTGGTACCAATTGAGGAATGTGCCCCTGACCCACCACTCCCACCCTTCCAGACCCCTTCATAGTCCAATTGGTCCTCCTCCCAGGCATCCCCTGAGGTAATGGTGGCAGACTTGGTGGCCCCAGTGTGGGGAAAGAGATCCCCTGAATCCTAGCCAACTTGACCTGGAGTCTAGCAACCTCTTTCCTCAGCCCAGAGAGGTGCGTGCTGATGGGGCAGTACTGCAGCCTCCAGAAAGTCTCTCCGAAAACTGCTGCTGCACAACCACTGCACTGCACCACTCCCAACATTCCCATTTCCTAATCTTCCTGTGTCACCTGGAAGTACTTTTGTACCATTACCCTTGATGCAGTGTTTCTAATTTTCCCCATTTTTGCCTGCTTTGCTCCTTTGTAGGCTTACCCTAGATAAGGTTTTCCTCTTCTACCCCACTCCAGTAGTTCCATCTTCTATGAAGTGTTTTTCTGTCTCCTTCCTTTACCTAATTATTCTTCTCTACCTTTCCTACTGAGGCAGCAGCCCTTACACCTTCATTTAATCCTTTGTTATCTGACTCTAGATAGGTTGCTATTTGTCTTTCCCTATACTCTCCTTAAAACCCTTTATAGTACTAACATAGATAGGGTGTTGCACCTATTCCCAGTCTTGGCCTAACTTTTATCCTCCACCCTTCCCTGCAGTGAGCGTCACACAGGAGTGAACAGGAACCTTACCTTAGTCACCTGGCAGAGTCCCCTGCTTCCCTGCTTCCGTATGCTGATGTCTGTTGACACCTAAGACACCAGTTACCTGTTCCACTCCTTTGCTGTTTCACTCACTTGCTGGGACACAAACATTTTTCCAGTGGGGTGGATTATTTGATAATATAGTTATTTTCTTCACCCAGATACTGACAATCCAGTCGTTATGGAGTAAATATTTTAACCAGAAATCAATCATTGTATCTTGGATTAGAAAATGAGTTTGACATTTCCTGGTTTCTATTTGGCTGAGACCTTTACCAAGGGAGTGCATTAACTACCAACAGAGACTGCAAAATGATAATAAGTCCCTGTACCTGCCTGCCTATCACAACACATATTAATGTGCCCACTTAGAATTTTCAAATCCTGCAAAGCCACCATATTTGTTTACTCGCTTAGCAAGACTTCACAACAGTACCCCCTAGTTGCCTCTCAGCATTTAAAACAAAAAACTACATAACCTTACAGGTTTTCACAGATTTAAAATGCTTCCTTCTGTTATGTTGTATACAGTATAATTGCTCACTCTTCAAGTGCTCACTCAGCATTTCTCAATCGCGGCTGCTCTGTGGCTCCTGACCATGCTCAGCCTTAGCTCTCTCATGCTCGGCCTTATCTCCACAGCTCACCTCTGCAAGGCAACATATTTTTATTTTACATTTAAAAAGTCACCTTTGCATTAGTTCCATTAAAGTGCCTAGCAATAAAGAGGGCTGGGGGATTCTGGGATGCATAGGTAGAGGCATCACTAGTAGAAAGCAGGAAGTTGTTATCCCTCTGTACAGACAGTTGGTGAGACCCAATCTGAAGTACTGTGTGCAGTTCTGGAGACCCCATCTCCACAAGGACATAGACAGGATAGAGGACGTCCAGAGGAGGGCAACCAAAATGGTGCCAATTCTGCACCAGAAGCCATACAAAGAGGGACTAAAAGAGCGTAGTATGTATACCCTTGAGGAAAGGAAGGAGAGGGAGGACATGATAGAAACATTCAATACCTCAAGGGAATCAACAAAGTCCAAGAGGGTAGCATATTTCAGAAAAAGAGATCTGCAAGAACAAGGGGGCACAATTTGAAGATGGGGGGATGGCTCAGGGGCAACATGAGGAAGTATTTTTTTTTTCATGGAGATAGTGGTGGATGCATGGAATAGTCTTCCTGAGGAGGTCATGGGATCAAAAACAGTGGGGGAATTCAAGAATGCATGGGACTGACATAAGGCAATTATAGTGGGGGGTAGGAGTGGGGTAGGGAGGATATAGGCTGCTGGTTAGCTAGGATCCGCAGCTTATCCAATAGGAAGGACAATTGGCAGACTAGGTGGGCCAAGTGGTCCTTATTATGCCGTCACAGTCTATATTTCTATGTTACTCTGTCAATCCTTCACTCTCAACATACCCACTAAGCACTCAGGTCCTACTGCATAGTGCTAATTTGTTTTTGGCATTTAGACACATGTAGGATGGCAGGATTGTGGCAGGCAGGCATGATCATGAGCTCAACAATTACAGACATGCATATATATATATATATATATATTAAATAAAAGCAATGCTAAAACCAAGTGCTTTTCAGCACTCTTTTTACCTGCAGACAGTCAGGTGGGTGAGAGGGTGTGGAGGGTGTGGTGATGTAGCCACTGCTGAACATTGCATACATATTGTTGTTATATAGTTCTGTGATTTTGTTATGAATAAATTCCCAAACAGGCCAGAACAATGAGGTTTGACAGAGGGATACATAATTTACTGAAAAGGTCACAGGAAAGAGAGAATGCATTACAAAATATTTAACATTCCTCTGTGACCTGAGAACAGGCTACTAACAGGAACTTGAAAATTACATTTCAAAGATGCTTGGGGTAGCTGATCAAAGGAAGAGAGTCATAAATGGTCAGGGGATAGAAAACATCTATGATCATAAACTCTTCCACTTCAAAGCAAAGTCATTTTCCAGGAACTGTCATGGTGTATTTACATTTGTAATGAGTGGCAGGAAGCTGGGCTGTGGGGAAGGGGGACGGGACACCTGGATTATTACTAATGATGATTCCTTTAAAGTTTAGGAAAGAGCAAGAGATACCCTGCTGGCCTATAAGATAAGGCCACCAGCTATAACCCAGAGAGGGTTGTTAAAGACTGCATGAACCAGGCCTATAAAAGGCCCTCCAAAGAGAAGCTATGGGCATTTTGGCACTGCATTGCATTTTGGACACTCTTCTGACACACAGGAGAAGTCAGACCGCAGATCGGTGGTTGCAGAAAAATTGAAACTCTTGCAGAAACTCATTTATTTTTCTGGACTTTGATCATTCACAGACAAGGTAGAAACTAGACAGTTAACACTTCACAATGCGTTTTTGATTTATATTTTTCCAACTTTGCTTTGTTATTCTGTAACTAGATTTCTGAAATCTTTTGTTTATAAATTTTGTAAGATAATTATTTAAGTAATTTAATAAAAACATGTTGTTTTTAAAACTGCCTGCAAGTGATTTGCGTGTGTGTATAAAAAGGTGGAAGGTTTATTCAATTCTGAGAGCTGCCTGTACTTGCTAAAATGCTACCATTCGCTACCAAGACTAGGATCCTGAAAGGGAAATCTGGGTGCCTAAAGTAGGGCAGATACACAGGTCTTGGGAGGAGTCTGTAAGAGGGAACTAGTTGCTGCACACCCCATTGGAGAGGATGAAATCAGGGTTACGAGGGCAAATCCCGAAACGCTCATAACGACTGGTCTTCACCCCTCAGTACAGCAACCGAGGAGAGTTCTCACCTGGCTACAGACTTGAGACTGTACTGTATCCTTACCCAGATTAGAGAGAGGAAGCCCTGGGACCTCGTAGCGGGTGTTCAGTTGTGAACTCAGCAAGCACTCTGGGAGGACACAAGGAGGGTATTCCTGTTTCCCACTGTCACGGATTGCACTTAGTGGTGGACACTGTGAGCTCAGTGGACCTGGCCCAACCAGGAGTTGGTCTGTGACAGGGGGCATTAAAGAAACACAAGTGGGTGATTGAAACATCTCTGCTAATAGCAGTGCCCTCTTCTGGCAAATGCACCACTATAGGGACTACTTAACAAGAAAGGTGAATGTTAACTGATTTTTAGTCTTTTTTTTCATTTCTTAAATTTTATATAAAAATTCCACTTATAACCCATTTTCTCTGTGCAATAATACCCTCCAACGTGGGGGTTATGGAGTATACCATAACTTCCAGGGGCTATAAGACCCTTTGCCTGTGGCATCTGTCCTCATTATGCCCCTAGTGTTCCAGGATAGCATAATACCACCCACCCAGTGGGGTATCATTGCTTAGATATAAAGCACCAGTCTTATTTATTTATTTATTTGAAATCTGGTGACTGGAAAAGGCATACTGAGCAGACACTTACTTCCAGGTGTGATCAGAGGAAAGGGAAACAGGAATGAACAGTAATATAGTATTGCCCTTCTTTAATTCAAACCAAAGACTGACCATTGTTCAAAGTGGTGATACTGCCAAGCAAGCTGACAGATAGTAGCTCCTCCAGCTTGATATATTGGACATGCAGACCAACTTGATATGTGGCTCACCAATAACATGGAACACAACATAAGAGGCAGAGAGGTAGTAAATGAAAGTGAAATGTTTAACTACACAAAATCTAATTTTTTTGCAGGTTGCCAGCGATTATCTTTTGTACAATATTTGCCAATCGAGGGGCTTATCTGCTCATATTAGTCCCATTCAGACTGTCATTACCATCCTGTTTCCCATGTTATGATACCATAGTAATTAGACATGCTGTATTTGTCTAGTGCATGTAGTCTGATCATGGTGTAATTGTAGGGGAAACAGGGAGGTAACAGCAGCCTTGAGGTGAAGTACTTTAAACAGACAAACCATCACAACTTGACAGTGTATAACAGAGTAAATGTGGCATTGATAATTCATCTTTGTACTTTACTATTTGGAATAATTAATCTATGGTAGAGGAACCTTCCCCCTTTAAAAAGCCATGCTAGTTCGCCCTGGGCTGTTGTAAAGAGATGCTACATAACAGTTGCATTGTTTGGTACTAATTCAGCTTTTTTCTCTTTTTAGTCCTGAACTGCCATCCCTGTCTCACTCCTTCCCAAGTCAGACATGGATCAGCATCCATCAGCGTACTGTTACTGCTACCTTAGATTCCAGTTCAGACCACCATCGTCAGTCCACACCTAGCAGGAAACATCCCTTGTTGAGGGATTCAGATTGACTTAGATCAATCAACGCATGGGTTGCATATTTTTGTGGAGTGGATAGCGGGAGGCTGGTGCAGTCCTGGACCATGTCACATAGATGCCTGAATGTCAGCCATCTTGTATTGGCAATTCATGATTCTTATCAACAAGTATATGTCTCTCCCACATCGTGGGATGACTCACACTAATGCTGAGCCTTGGGGTGGGGAAGGGCCAACACTGACCACCCAAGGTGTCAAGGCCAGTTCACATCTTTCCAAACCAGGTGCTTATGTAGCAGAGTGAGTAACAACTCCTTACCTTCCCCGAGGAGTCTGAGCATATTGCATCAACAGCATGACCATGACTCCTCTGCTACTGGGCATGTGAATGAGGTTTGGAATGTAAACCAAGATCTCACCCATGATATTGTGATGCAGTGTCTACAATGCTACCAGGCTAGACACTGATTCAGTTTTAGTACGTCATAGCACAGCACTATGCTAATTACAAAGGTATTACTGCTAAAATTCACCTCAAAGTGACACATTTGATAAAGGGCTTTCTGGAATATAATGTATCTACTCAGCTTGGTTGTAAAACACAAATAAAATAAAAAAAATATTTATAAACAACCCTGCTGAAATTGTCCCAGCTGTACAGTAGATAACAATCAGATCATGCGTTTCATGGTATGCAACAAATGATCAGCTGCATCAGTGCAGATGTAAGCCCACTCCAGCTGATGCCGGGTGACATGCACTTGTGCTACCCTTGTCCTTGTTAGCAGTGCACCACACACACGCATGTATGCACGCATGCATGCATGCACACACACACCAATATACAAGTCTCTAGAAAATTTAAAAACTTACAAAACATCTACAAAGTGGTTTTCCTTTTCATTTTTTGCCATGACTAACAATAATGGGACAGATTTAAAGTATCATGCTTACAAGAACAGCAGAGACAGTGTGCCACCTACTGACATTTGAAAGTCAAAACACTTGCTCTGTGTCCTTGTTTATATAATATTAATTTCTGGCCCTTTTTGTTTATGTTTCTGCTGTAGAAGAATCCTGTAAGTGTTAACATAACATCAGATGTTTCTATGTGTAGAAATTTATTCCACCTTTATTCCTATTACTGATGAGCCCAGCAACCCCAACATACTGCAGTGTCATGATGTCATGGCACGCAGTGCTCTGAAGGGGCTCCCCTTCATTTCGGCCTGTATGTATTTTTAAAACACATTTTCAATAACATAATTAGCCTTTAGCATTCTCAAAAGGAAAAAAAAACTTCCCTTTAAATGAACAGATTCTGATAACTTGGAGGGACTATGGAATACAACACATCTATTTAAAAACAAAATGGTGATATTAATCGGAGATGGCGCCCTATCCGACACTGTTTAGTTTTCAGCCAATGAGGGGACATGGGATATTTTACAGGTCAGATCGTCATGGTCTGACATATCATATGTTCGCAGTTTCTTACAGAAACATATGTTAAACACTTTGCACAGATGCAAGTGGAATTCAGGTTACCAGATAGGGACAGATTTCAATACTTCCAGTGCAGGGACTTCGTCACTCATTCTACTTCACCTGAAATGTTGGCCAGGGACCCCCTCCCCAGAGATAATCAGTGGCATGCAAAGTTGCCCAACTTTGTGTTGTGAAGAATTTTGCAAATTTTCCCAAATTCGTGAGTTTAATCCACCTGTCAGATTTCAATCAGCAGTGCAGGTCCTACTTTGCAGATGGCAGATTTGGCAACTTCATGGCAGAGGGGTGCCAACAGGTGAAGTTTACAATGCACCATGGGATTGGAAGTCACATGGTACTGTTGTGAGGTGTATGCCACGCAGAGGCTGTGTTCAGTGGAGTCCTATGAAGAAAGAGTTGAAGAGAAGTCCATCCCTAATTGTCTTATCAAAACAGTTTTAAAAGTACTTCTGATGTGGATTATTTAGAACCAAACCATTCAGAAAAATAGAGTGACTTGAGGAGCTAGATTTCCCTTGTTTGTTTGTTTGTAGTTTTACTGATTTATTTAAAGTAGTGGTTTTGTTTTTAGTATTGAAGCAGTGCTGTTTGGAGGAGGGGAGCTGTTTCACCTAGCAAGCAAGGGAACACTGTGGCTGTGAGCAATAGACTTATTTGTTTTTCTCAGTCTTTCTTTTTAATTACTTTTGTCTGTGATTTGTTTTATTTCTGTAGTACAGTTGTGTGTGTTTAAGTGAATTACTTTTTGTTAGTCTGTTACTATAATGATTGTAGTTCTTTAGTTATTGACACAACTGTGTTACTTTAATACTTTTTGTTTAGAAATAGCTGTCTTGTTGTGTGTCTTGTTAATTTTCTTCATGTTAAGTCAAGGAAAGGCAAATTTATTTATATGGCGTCCATTCCCTAGGACTCTGGACACCTTACAGTCAAATAACTAAATAAATAAAGAAAAATCATTCATTAAAGTATTATATAATTAAAATAAAGCAGAATTATACTTCAGTGTCATGATCCAAAGTACAGCAAAAATAAATGGGACTTCAGGTGTCATTTAAAAAACATCATGGATGTCGAGTCTCTCACTTCTTGGGAAAGAGCATTCAAGAGAATCAGAGCAGCAATGCCAAATGCTACATCACCTGAGAACTTCAAACATGATCTAGGAATATGAAGGAGACTTGAATCCACTGACAAGAGGTATGACCAGGATTGTAAGGGGCCAGGAGATCTTTCAGATGGCCTGGACTGAGACCATGCAGGGGCTTGTATGTTAACAAGCATGCCTTGAAGTTGATGTGCCACTGCACCAGCAACCAGTGCAGAACAGAAAGAACCAGCATGATATGCTCAAACTGAGAGATCCCAGCAACTAGTCAGGCTGCCACATTCAGAACCAGCTGCAAGGGATGCAATACCCTCATGGATAACACAGGGTAAAGAGTTTTTCAGCAGTCCAATCTAGATGTAACCAGGGTGTGCACCAAAGTCACAAGATCTGCTTATTCCAGAAAAGGTTTAATATAGGAGATGTTCTGGAGATGGTATAAGCCATTGCAGACAACAGCTGACACCTGATATTCTAGAGTCTACTTGGAGTCCTCAGTGATCCCCAGATTCTACACCCAATCCACAGCTTCAAGTGGTACACCATCAAAGGAAGGAAAGACTGCACTACTACTCGTCAATGTCAAATCAGACTGGCCCAGCTCCACTAGTAACATTCAGTCTTCAGTGGGTTCAGCCTAAACCAGCTTCTGCCATCCAGTCCTGAATTTCCCTAAGGCAGTCTGTCAGTTCCAGGACAGTTGTATCATCATCAGGTGCATAAGACACATAAAGCTGGGTATCATCAGCATAGCAATGAAATCTCAAACCATAGCATGTAATGATCTCCCCTAATGGCAGCATGTACAGGACAGATTAACAAAGCTCAATATGTATACCCTTGAGCAAAGGAGGGAGAGAGAGGTGATATGATCGAGGCATTCAAACACCTTAAGGGCATTAACAAGGTGAAAGAGTCTAACATGTTTAAATATAAGAAAAATAGCAGGACAAGAGGACACAGCATGAGATTAGAGGTGGGCCGATTATGGGGGAATGTGAGGAAATTCTTTTTCACAGAAAGGGTGGTGGATGCATGGAATGGCTTACCACAAGAAATGGTGGCTATGAATACAGTGCAGGGCTTCAAACAGGCATGGGATAGGCATAAGGGAGCAATACAAATGACTATGAATAGATAGGCCACTGACAGAGCAAAGGCCGATGGCACATTTATAAGGTAGAAAAAAGAAATGGGCAGACTGGATGGGCCTTGCGGTCCTTATCTGCCATCAACTTCTATGTTTCTATGTTACATGGTGAACAACGTGGGAGCCAGAATCAACCCCTGGCACATACCACAGCAGAGTGCAGCACTGCTGCAAATGGAACATCTAAGTGCCAACGGCTGCACCCTGGCAGATAAGTAGGACTTGAACCACTGCAAAATTGTACCTACGAGTCCTATATAATGCCTCCAATGGGTCACTTGCACCCTATAGTATACCATATCAAATGCTGATTACAGATCAAGCAGAACAAGGATGGAATGATGCCCAGTATCCCTAGCCAGTCGGAGATCACAGTACACCTTGACTAAGGCTGTTTTTGTACTATGACATGGCTGGAAACTAGACTGGAATGGCCTTAGTGAGGTTCACTAGTGGCATCCAGTGCACCCTTGATAAGGGGCACATGGTTGCCGCTCTTTTTGTGGACCTCACCAAGGCCTTTGACCTTGTGGAGTACAATTTGTTCCCTGGTATACCTGGAAAACTGCATTTTTCCCAAGAGGCTGTTAGATGATGTTTACAATACTTAGCAACTAGGCCACATGTCATAATTATTAATGGTCACTCTTCCCCTTCTAAATTGATCAAATGTGGTGTTCCCCAGGGATCAGTCCTGGGTCCCCTCATTGTTTCTTTGTTTATGAATGATGCTCCTACTTCATGTTCATCCAGCTCAATTATAATTTATGCAGACTATGCTGTTATCTACGAGGTTAGCCCCACAATAAATGAAGCCCTTTCCAAATTACAGGTTAATTTTGATTCTTTTCAAAAATGTTTGTCTACTAATCATTTTGTATTGAATTCTGTTAAAACTAAAACTATGCTTTTTACAAACAAAAAGAACAATTTGTCTCAACTTCCACCTATTCAGGATTCCAAAGGAACTGCCTTAGAATATGTTGAAACATTTAAATATCTCAGTATTGTTTTTGACACCAATCTTACCTTTGAACACCATGTTACTGCAATTATTAAAACAATTCACCAAAGATTAGGGTGCCTATACAGAGTAAAGCATTATTTAACATCTGAATCTAGAAAGCTTCTTGTTCATAGCTTTCTCCTCAGTGTCTTGGATTATAGGCTTGCAGTACATGGAGCCATGAACAGTAAATTCTTAGGGAAAATGTCTGTTACATATAATTATATTCTCCGATTTATGCTTTCAGCCCCATTCAGAACTCATCATTGTTTATTATTTAAACTTTCTTCTTGTTTATATTTAATTAATAGAATTTTGTTTCTTTTTTTGTTTAAGGTTAAATCTGGTTTACTACCAAATTCAGTTAGTATTTATTTTTCTAAGTATGTCAATCCCATCTGTACCAGAACTCAATCTAAGTTTACTTTTTCTGTTCCATTTTTCAAGAAATCATCTGGCCAACATTCTCTATTATACAGAGGTCCTTATTTTAACTCCCTCCCTTGTGATATTATGAATTTTAAGTCAGTGTCGTCTTTCAAGTCAATGTTAAAAAGACATTTACAAACCTCCCAGGAATTTACTTGTTAAAGCAATATATTATAAGTCATAATTTCTTGTATTTGTTATATATTTTGTTTTTATGTTAATTGTATGCTTGTCGTCTGTGAAAACGGGCAATTTGCTCATCAGATCTACAAGGATAAAAATTAAAAAATGAAAATGAAAACAATGAAATAGAATGGCTCATAGATGTCAAATTTCTCCAGGTGTTGTTGCAGCTGCATTGCCACCACATTCCATTGATCTTTGTTGTCACCTGATCTCTGTGGATATTGTAGGGCATTAGGCATTGCCCGAAAAGGAAGGATGCAGAGGTCTGTGAGGCCTGTTTTGGGAAATGATGCAGGAGGAAGACGGATAAGTGTGGTAAGCTCTAGGAGGTGACCTGGGATGAAATGGGTTCATGATAGGGGTCCTCCCTGTCTTGTTTCCATACCCACGGGCTCCACATTTGGTGGGCAGGTACCCAATGGACCAGCCTCATCCACCTGTCCTTCTCAGGCAGAGCTATGCATTGCCGGATCTATTAGAAACAAGGCTGCTATTATAGTTGATCTGGTTTCTACAGTTGACCTGGCTTGCATCACTGAGACCTGGTTGGATGATAATGCTGGCCCAATATTGGAATCAGTGGTTCCTGCTGGGTTCTCGGTGATTCACTGTCTGAAAAAGGACCCTAGGGATGGAGTGGGGCTATTTGTTTTAACTTTATGACCCTCCCAGTAGGAACAACAAGGTCTTTTGAACATGTGGCCATTCATGGAGTTGCAGGTGCAAGTTGCAGGATCCTTCGCATTTACTGCTCCCCAGGACATGAGAGGGAATTCCTGCAGGAAGTCACAAACTTCATCATTGGACTAGTATTGGAGTCACCCAGATGGATAATTCTGGGTGATTTCAATGTTTGGATTGATGATGAACTCTCGCCGTTTGGACAAGATTTCCTCCAATTGATGCAATCAATGGGCCTGACACAGGTGGTTACCTCTGCAACCCATTCACATGGCCACTCTCTGGACCTTGTCATTTTACTGGGATTGGAGGTCACTGACCTCATAGTGGAACCGGTCATTTGATCGGACCACTATACCATGAAATTCTCATTCGAAACCCCCCTAATAGACTCTCCTCTGTGCAGATGGCTCAATACCACTCTTTGAAGGGTTTGACCCCAGAAGGTCTTATGGGGCATGGGGTCATAATGGCACAAGACATTATGCCACATGCATAAAGCATGCTGGCAATACAGCACAATTTCTTGCGTGCAGCATAAGTCTTTTTTTCTGTGGGGGGGCTCTGCCCCCCGCACCTCCTGAACCCCACTAACTAAGATTACTATCTTCAAGGGGGGTTTACTGTAAATATTGCACAAAGTGCAAAAGAAATTACAAATGCACCTGGGACCAGGAATCAAACCTAGTCCCAAACACTCTGCTTCCATTTCTTGCTGCCAGTGGTTCATCTCGTCAAGCCACGGTAGCTGCT
This sequence comes from Neoceratodus forsteri, assembly GCA_016271365.2. NCBI lineage: Eukaryota > Metazoa > Chordata > Ceratodontiformes > Ceratodontidae > Neoceratodus > Neoceratodus forsteri. Next base: position 392,640,466 of record CM057452.1, read on the forward strand.
AGGCAGAAGTTTGTCCCAGCTGAGGTCTTATTCTCTGCCTGGGACAGTGAGAGAGTGCAGAACCGTGCATAGAACCATTTGCAGTATTGTACCCTCTCGCTGTCATGTACCGCACGTTTCTGTTTAGCACTTGTGTCGTACGCTATTAAGCGTATGACATATTGACCTAGTACCATCTTATGGTGGTGCTGGATCTATCAGGTGTGATGAGAGCTTGCGAGGAGCTGGGGGGAATTGGTGTCAACTATAACAGGACTATCACTGATGTCCTTGACTCCATTGCTCCATTTCATGTTTGGTCCCTCACCTCACGCTAGAGATCCCCATGGTTTGATGGGACTCTCAGGGAGTTGAAAGTGAGGGGCCAAAGGCTGGAGCATTGCTGACTGAGATCCTGGTCTGATGGAGGACAAGCTTATTTTAATGTCTCATTATAGAGAGTATCAAACAGCAATTTCCTGTAAGAAGGCAGAGTTCTTGTCCAGGGAGATTGCTGCAGGAATTAACAGAACAGCTCAGCTCTTCAGGACTGTTGACAGGCTGTGTAACCCAGCTTGTCTTCAGTCTGTTAGAACATTTTCACAATCTAAGCGTGATGAGTTTGCTCTGTTTTTTGCTGATAAGATCTCCTCTATCAGCACACTGTTTTTCTGGTCTGACTTTGACTGGTTGGTGGTCAAGAATGTTGTTAGGGTCATCCAGGAGTTGAGGCCCACCTACTGTAGTTTGGCCCCATGTCCAATGAGCCTTCTTGTAAGGTGGGTTGAGGCCATTGGCCCAGCCTTCGCTAGGATAGTCTGGTGTTCTTTAGCAAGGGGACTCTTTCCTGAGCCCCTTAAGGAGGCTTTGGTGAGACCCCTCTTGACAAAAACATCACTAGACCTGGACTGCCTGGCAAACTACAGATCTGTCTCTAACCTACCCATTTTAGGAAAGGTTATTGAGAAGGTGGCATCTTTACAACTGGAGGCCCATTTGTTAACTCATGACATCTATAACCCTCTCCAGTCAGGCTTTAGGAAAAGGCACAGTACTGAGACAGCCTTGGTTCAGGTGCTTAATGATCTCCTGGTGGCGAGAGATATAGGTGAGCATTCCATTCTTGTTCTCCTCAATCTCTTGGCTGATTTTGACACCGTGGACCATGGGATACTTTTGGGTCACCTATGGATTTGTTGTGGACTTTCTGGTGTGGTCCTCAACTGATTCCATTCTTTCCTCACTTGCAGGTTGCAGAAGGTGTTCTTGGGGGCTTTTTCCTCTAGACCACTGTCCATGCTGTGTAGGGTCCTTCAGGGTTCCATTTTGTCCCCCATGTTGTTCATGGTGTACATACTACCACTAGGGGACATTATAAGACAGTACAGACTGAGTTTTAATTGCTATGCTGATGGTACTCAGCTGTACCTGTCTTTTGCACCTGAACAACAGGATATGGTCTCAGTTTTTAATCAGTGCCTTGCTGAGGTCCAAGACTGAATGAGTGCCAACTGGCTGAGGTTAATACCCAAATAAAATGGAAGTACTGGTGGTGGAACCTGGTCACCCGAGAGTGGGTGTACAGATTGGTCGAGTCACTAAGCTTAGGCTTGGAGACTCCCAGCTTCTCACCTCTTCTAAGGTCAAAAATCTTGGCATTGTGCTGGATAGTGGCCTGACGCTTGAATCTCTGATATTGACCGTGGTCCAGAGTGGCTTTTACCATCTTAGAAACATTGCCAGTATTAAACACCTGATCCCCTCGGAAGATCTGCCATCACTAATCCATGCCTTCGTGCCATCACTTGATTACTGCAATATCCTTTACCTTGGGCTATTGGGGGCTGATCTTCACTGCCTACAGCTAGTGCAGAATGCAGCAGCCAGGATGTTGACTGGCATTTTGAGGTCATGTCATATTATGCCTATGCTGCACTCTCTGCACTGGCTCCCTATTAGTGGTGGATCACCTTCAAGGTCGGGTTGCTGACCTATAAAGCCCTACATGGTCTGGGGATGGGTTACCTGAAAGATCTCCTACAGCCCTACAACTCATCCTGTCCCATCCAGTCAGCTGAGGAGGGCCTCCTAGTGATTCCCAGGGTCCATTTGAATTTATCTGGTGCCTAGGCTTTTTCGGTCGTGGTGCCTACCCTGTGAAATTCACTGCTTCGGTCACTTAGAGAGGCCTCTTGGTTAGTGCCTTCAAGAGGGATCGGAAGACATTTTTATTTACTAAAGCTTTCTCCTTCTTTTAACTTATTATGTTTGTTTATATTATGGGCATTTTATTTTTTGCCTATATTGCCTGTGTATCTGTAAAGCACCTAGAGGTGCAATGAGATAGAGCGCTCTTAAAATTAATAAACTAAACTAACTAAACTAAATTTCTCAGTCAACTTCCCGATAAAGGGAAGGTTTGAGACAGGTCTGTAGTTTGTGAGATCATCAGGGTGCAATGATGGTTTCTAAAGGAGGGCCCTCACCATAGCCCTTTTCAAGGTGACAGGAAAATTCCCCTTCCTAAGCGAACACCCAACAATTTACACAAATACCGGATTGAGCTTACCTCAGCACTGTAAAAGAAGCTGGGTCAGCCCAGTGTCCAGTAAACAGTAGGTAGGACACAAACCAGAAACTACTCAGAGGACATCATCTGCCAACACTGGCTCAAACTCCTCCCATGTACACTGAGTGCCACTGTCCATCAAAGACTGGGCATTGCTTGCCAGTGACAGGCCGCTTGGGGAATATCCTGGCATGAATTGAAGACACCTTGTCCAAAAAGAATCGATTGAACTCATCACATTTATCAGTTGAAAATGCTCTACAGGACTGCAGACAGACCAGATTTAATAATCTGTCCACAGTGTTGAAGAGCTGAGTGACTTACACCATGACAGGAATGTTGACTTTTTCATAGTGATTGCCCACTGATACTCATCATAATGGCATGCAATACCAATTTGTCCTCCTACAACCAGGACCTCCGCTAACAATACTCCAACCTCTACCCCTTTATCTTCAGCCTCCATAAACCAGCATCAAATGATGCTGATCACCATCAGGAAATCAAGGGGCAGACATGGAGAGGTGTTAGGGAGTAGAAAGCTTACATGACAGCCATATTATAGCCCTCCATGGCTGCCTCAGCTCCCATCGCACAAGCTGTCTTCATGCTTGAGATGTCCAGCACCACCGGATGTTTTGAGGCTTCAGATTATGAAAATAACAGTAGTTGACCATCTCCACAGAAGTGGTAAAATGAAGAGCCCCACAAAGAAACTGCACAGCATGATAATCCTACCAAAGGACTGGATCAACTGTGACATTACTAATGTAAAGACCCAAAAAAGAAGACCATGTCCACATCGTGGTCATGCTGATGGGTACCAGAAACAACTGCCTGTACAAAGCCCAGTGACATCATCATGTGGAGGAACTGCATTCTAAACAGAGATGCTTCATCATCAACCCAAGCACTGAAGTCACCCAAAACAAGAAGTCGCAGTGACTCCAACACTGGGTCAACCATGAAACTCTCTAGTTCCTGCAAGAATTCAATCCCATACTACAGAGGCTGATAGATGAGAATGATCTTGCAACTTGTGCTCAGCCCACCTTTCACTGCCACATATTCAAACAACCTGGTCACTCCATGGGGTACTCTGTCAGTCCCAATCCAGATCTAAAACAGATGGTTACCTCGCCATGCCTACACTCCCATCAGGGACAATGCACCGTGGAATAACCCAGTGGAATGGATGCCTTGAGCAAAATTATTTTTGTGGTGTTTTTATTGAAGGTACTATGTTAGCTCAGTAAACTGTTTGGTTGTAATTAATATCATGCTACTCTGATGATGTGTTGTATTGTCTCTGGTGCTGATATTTACTTTTACTGCAGTATTTGAAAATCAGAATATCTGAAACAACATGAAAGAGGTGCTTGACTCGTACAGTGAGAGTTGCTGGCGATGTGACCAAGATATGCATAGGTTCTGTAGGTCAAATGAAAGTTGCACCTAAGAAAACTACCTCTACATCAACTTCAACTTGAGCCAGCAGTAGTGGTAGTAGTAGTAGTAGTAGTAGTAGTAGTAGTAGTAGTAATGGGGTAGCAAACAGAAGTGGGTGGTGGCATTAGTGTAGCCAAGTTTTCTCTGCCACGTCTGTGGCATCCCTGCTGGTGGTTGCAGGGGAAGGGGGAGGCAGCGACAAGGGTATCAGTGCAAGAAGTAGAAAAATGTCTGTCTCTGGAACAGTGGTCAAGGAGGTTGTTGCTCTTGTCTCTGTGACTCCTGGTGGTGGCGCTGAGCCTCATCTGGATAATAGGTTTCCATTTCCCATTGAGAGTGTTGAACTTGACCATGGTTCTGATTCTGATGAGGGAGATATGATCGTTGCATGCAAAGATGATGAGAAGGAAAGGGAGGGGCAGTAAGGAGGAGGAAGAGAGATCTTCAGAAGAGGAAGTTATCAACCTGGGCTGGGATGATTAGAAGGAAAGTGAAGGTGGAGAAAGTGAGAAGATGGAGGACAGATCTCAGGATGAGGAGGTTATCAACCTAAATAGAGATAAGGATGATGATTTCGACCCCTTATGGGAACCTGAAAAGAAAAATAGTAAAGGTCATGCTGCTGAACCTGTGGTGCTGTGCACACCACGATTACTTTACAGAATTACCAAAGCCCCCCCCCCCACATCCTCCAACTGTTGTTCCTTTTAGAACTGTTGATCAAATCACGCTGCCTGAGTCACCCACTGATGCAGAGCAGAAATCATCCCCAAAAATACCCATTTCCACCCCTCCACTGCCCCAGTACCATCACCATATAAAATCAAGGGTTACAAAATTCCTAGGTTGGGATTTTTACATTCTGGACCCAGCTGACAAAATAGTGACTATCTGCCAGCTGCATTATGTGTGAGTTAGCCATGGAAAAAAGGAGAAACACTTGGGCACTGGTGGCCAACACACACACCTCAAGTACAGACACCTGTTAAGCCAGTGCAGGTGTGCCCTCTCCCCTATCATCTTCATTTTGTAAGGCATCCCCTAGTGTCAGGGAAACTGTGTGGGTGGATGCAGGGCTGACTGTATAGGACAACTACAGAGATGATGAGGAGCAAGTGGGATTGCCTAGCACTGGCCATAACAGTAGTGGTGGGTTAAGTACTGGCAGCCAGAGGCACCAAGCACATCAACTCCAGTCCATAAAACAACCCCAAATCACCTATTTTGTATGTGCAGAATCTGTGAATCCCCCTGAGTCAAATGCTACCTTACCAGCCAGCTGCCATAAAAAGTCTAGCTGTTTTTGTACCCCACCATCTGAAAAGGTGCTGCCTACACTGCACAGCATGCTTGAGCAACCATATAAAATACCCACCCAGTCATGGTATTGCATGGGAATGCAACAACCACTGAAATGCTGGAAGTTGACCTACTACCATTCTCTTCTCTGGATAATGTTGGATTCAGAAGGTTGATAGCATGTGCCTGTCCGAAATGGCAGATTCTACTGCAAACGTTCTTCTCCGCACATGTCATTCCTTAACTTTATGGGGCTGTCATAAACATAACCATACATACATCTTAGTATGGCTATATGGACCAGTGGCCAAAGAGGTGATAGCTCCTGTCATTGCATTACAGCCCATTGGGCACATGTACCTGGGGTAGTATTTGACTCTAGACATGGGAAAACTTGTACTAAGCCAAACTGCGGTGGTAACAACACTTCAGGTATTTGCCAGTGTGCCATGCTGGTGATGAAGAATATATCTGGATTATACATGGATCAGAAAATGCTAGAATTGCTTCTGATTGAAACTGATGAGTGGCTGCATCCCATCCTCATGCACTGAAAGTGGATTTCGTTGTGATCGATAATGGCTCAATTGTAATGAAATGCATTGATGATGGGGGTTTCTCAGGGTACCATCCCTGGCACACTGTATTAATCTTATTGTGTAGGAATTTCTAGCATATCCTGATATCAAGTCCATGTTGACTGTGGCCCCTCAGATCTTTGCCCACTTCGTCTGTTCCAGAAAGGCCCATGACCATCTTAGGCACATGCAGATCCAGAACAAATTGCCTCTGCACTGCACAAAGCTGGAAGTTGTCACCAGATGGACATCAACACTATACATGATCTAGCACTTGTATTAGCAGTACAAGGCCATATCTGGATATCTGCTGTTGCAAAAAAGTCATGACAGTGCCTGGGTATCCATGTCTCTGACAACAGACCAGTGTCAGCTAATGGATGGCATGATAATGATTTTAAGCACATTAAAACACGCAACTCAGACAGTGGGTAGGGACACTGCCTGTATTAGTAAGGCCATCCCACTTCTACTGGTGTTGAGGCAGATACTGCCAAACGTACAGCAGGTGCTGGAGACAGGTGGTGATATGGGAAGCTGTGCTTCAATGGAACACATGCTGCATGTCTTGGACTGCAATGCCCATATTTATGGCATTCTATAGATTTTGGGATTGCCACCATGCTTGACCCACAGTATGCATGTGTCCTGTGATCAATACTTGAAGGTTAGCATGATCAGGTCCAAAATTTAACCGATATCTGACACAGATGTGTATGTGAGCCGGCCCGCCATCACAGTGGTAGTGCTACTGCCTGCAGCACTGATGAACCATGTTCAGGAGTGAGAACGGGGTGTCAGAGGATTGACTGGGGGCAGATAGGAAGAGTGTCCCGTGGACAGCTCTCCTCCTCCAGGAGGAAGGGAGGGTCGTGGTCTTCCCGGCATTTAGCGACACCCAGCGGAGGCTGGGTGTGCAGCAGCTGAGGGCACTCAGTAGTTGGGAGGTGATGATGGATGTCTGTGGGACGGGTGCAGAAGCATGCCAACCCTACACTGTCATTGTACATCTATGCCTCTGGGGGGGCACATAATGGGAAAATCCTCTCTGAGCTGTGCACTGTGATGCCCTCAGACCTCTACCTGAATGACACCCCAGGCTAAGTGACAGCTGGGGCTGCCAATGGATCTTGTTCTCTCCCTCCACCTCACAGCATGGGGGTGGGAGCCCCGCTGCAGAGGGAAAGCACTGGGCCTCTCCAGACCAGAGCTGGCCTGGTGGGGGATACCGGGTGTGGGGTCCGAGGGCAGAGGGGGTGTATCCCCACTGACACAGAGGGAAAAAGAATGGTGAGAAAAAAGATGTGGTTGTGGGGAACAGATGCTAAGGCCATGGTTATCTAAGGCACAACATGAAACACAACAGAGACCACATGTTGCTACCACCTTGCATGGTAAATAGACTGATAAAACATGCAAGGTACAAGATAAGAATCCCAACAAATCCACTTTGTGATGCTTTTCTTCAAGGGGGGTGTTAAAGACCTTGATGAAAAGGCGTAGGAAGAGGTTGATGATGAGGAAGCAGGACTGTGTGCAGCACAACAGATGGTGGATGTGTATATGGCAGACATGAGTCACCCTAGTATGTGGAGGGCTGGAGAGCTTTGAAAAATGGCAGCTCTGTTTCTGCTTAGCGAGAGAGACAGCCGCTGTGAGGGTGATGTTGGTGCTCGTGCTGGTGATTTGTTTTCGGGTTGTAGTTTTTCTTTTTTTCTCTTCATTTAGTTTTTTAGTTCATCAGTTATCTGGTTTATCCAGCTGTATGTGGTTGTTCTTGCCTTTGCTGTCCCTGGAGTGGAGAAGCATGCGGCTGCAGTAGTCAGAGATGATCAGAAAAGATAATAGAGCCTGTGTGTGAGGAGAGCTGGTAGGTTATACAGTGACAACACTCATTTTGCGAGGTCAGTGGATGCCTGTAGGTTTGTTTTTTTGGTGCTGGGGACTAGTTTGTTTTTGAAAAAGGTCATTTTTGAATAGTTCAGACAGGAATGGCAATTGATAAATTTTGGGCGTGATCAGCGAGTAAGCGTGCGAGTGGGCGAGGGAGGAGAGTGTAGCATGGTAGTTGAATTTGTAGTGTAAAAAAAAAACAACAGAAAGCAGTATGGCAGTTTGAAAAAAGAATTTTTGGTTTTGAATTCTTTGCTTGTGTCTGTATGTGTGTGTGTTACTTTTGGAGTGGGTGGGAAGTTTGAAATGCAGCAGTGTTTGGGACAGGGTGTATCAGTGACAGTATATTAGACATTATAAAAGGGAAGTAGGTCTGGCCGGCGACGGCATGATTGATGGCAGGGTGATAAATAAAAGGTGACTGGTAGATCTTAGGGTGTTGGATAAATCTTAGAACCACCATTTATGCAACACCAGAGAGAATAAATGAATTTATGTAATGATTTATTCACCCACACTTATTGCATAAATCCAGATATCCAAAAAGTGATTTGCAATACAATCTTTGCATTGTTTCGGTGATGTCTGAACCTGGATCTTCTAGTTCTGTTATAGTCTGTAAATACTGGGCTACACTGCCTCCAGGATTGAAGAAAGCTACTATAAGATACTACTGCATAGCTGTTTTGAAGAGAAGGAAAGAAGAGAGCTGGTATACAGTAAGATACACAAGACAGACTGGGTGACTCTTATAGCAACTTTCTTCTTTTCTTCTCTTCAAAACAGCTATGATGCAGTTATGTGTTTTAGAGGCAACATCAAGTAACAGGGTAGGGGAAGGTTATACCTGGGTCACTAACCCATACAAATTGTGAGTTGCCTTGTCAAAGGTAAGAGATTCAGGCTCTGAACAACATAAGCACTAATGTCCTTGTTTAAAATAGTTTTGTGAAATCCCATTTTAATCAAACGTCAGCCACTAGTTCAGTCAGCTGTTCCCTCCGAAATTGCTCTGAATGGTAAATCTGTAGTCTTAAGGGTACCCAGTTAGATTAGTGCTACAGAAATAGTGCCAGTCAAGAGAGCGCTAGTCATATCGCGCTACCACGGACAGTGAGTGGGGATGTACAGCACTTGCTATATACACTCCCCTGGTTGCTGTCCATGGTGCTGCCACAGGACAAGAGCAGCAAAATACCAGGGACTAGCCAAGCTGCTCACATGGTGTGTATTTTTGATTCCCTCAGTGTTTAAGTTAGTAGACCCCACTACCTCCAGTGCATGCTTTGTTTAATTAATATTATTCCATGTAGGTGTGGAAAACTAAACATCTTGCTGACCGGACTGTGTTTAGAACAGCGAGAAATCAGTGCACTAAACAAATTAGGGCTGAGAAAGCAAGATACTATCGTTTGAAACTTGAGGCCTCAGCAAATTGTGTAGAAAAATTGTGAAAAATGCTTAAGGATATAGAAGGCCACAGCCCAGCTAGCTCGGTCCCGTCTAACATTTCCACTGGTGGGTCCGATACTACTGATAAAAAGGTGATCTTAGACCTGCTTAATAATCACTTTGCCACTGCAGGGCTAGCATTTGACACCTCACCAGCCAATAGTATTCGGGCACAAATGTGTACCCAGGATACCTCTTGCCTGTCTTCAGCCACCTCTGCACAAGAAACGGTCTCCAGTTTCTGCTCTGTCTCTGAGAAGCAGGTGGTAGACCTGCTTCTGGATTTAGATAACAGAAAAAGTGTGGGTGCTGATCTAATCAAGCCCTTCTACCTAAAATTAGGATATCATGTGTTGGCCGCTCCTGTCACTCATCTATTTCATTTATCCCTTGCCCAGGGGGCCCTTCTCTCTATCTGGAAAACTGCCCATGTTATCCCTTTGCTTAAATCAGGAGATCTGAGTGACCTAAATAACTATCGCCCAATGTCCCTATACTTCCTATTCTGTCCAAATTGCTAGAGAAGGTCATCAATTCACAACTTAGGTAGCACATGGAGACTTACAGTCTTCATAACCCGGTACAGTCTGGTTTCAGACTGCAGCACAGCACTGTATCAGCACTTGCCAAGGTTACAAACAATTGACAGAATGCTCTGGACTCAAAAAAAGTGTGTGCTTTGTTCCTCGATTTAAGCAAAGCATTCGACACGGCAGACCACGACCTGCTCCTTGCCATCCCAAGAAATATCGGGCTGGACCAAATGGCCCTGAAATGGTTTACAAGTTATCTTACTGGGCATCAGCAGCAAATCAAAGCAGACAGGGAACTCTCTCCACTAAAAACTCTCCTAAGAGGAGGGCCACAAGGGTCTATTTTGGGCCCCTTACTATTTGTCATTTCTATTAATAACATTAACACAGGAATCAAATCAGCTAACATCCATCTGTTTGCTAATGACACTGTCCTATATTTAAATAGGCCTACCCTGGAACAGGCTTGGAGGGAGCTCCGATTTGAATTTAATCTTTTACAAAAAAAACCTATTGCACCTAAAACTTCTCCTGAATGCAAAAAAAGGCTAAGGCAATGCTTTTCTTCCCATCGGTCAATGCATCTGAAAATGGTAATCCAAGTATTGCTTCTCAAATAACCATGATCTTAGGAGAACCCCTAGAATTTGTGACAAAGTTTAAGTATCTAGGTGTCTGGATTGATTGTAAACTATCCTTCGTCAATCATATCGAGGAACTCTCAAAAACACTTAAGCAGAGGCTTGGTCCCTTTTTTTAGGATTAGACACCTACTACCCTTGGAAGCAAAAACCAGGCTGGTCCAAACAACCTTAATGCCTCTATTGGACTATGCTGACTTCCTGCATGGGCAAGACCTGAATTCTGCCTTGTCTAAACTGGACACCTTATATCATCGAGCACTTAGATTTATTATGGGTGAGCCATGCTCCATCCATCACTGCTCACTCTATTCTTCAGTAGGCTGGAACTACCTTAGCTTTAGATAGCAAACAAATGCAGTACTATAGACATATAGAGCTATCATCGACAGGCTCCCTCATTATATCTCTGATTGTTTACCTTTTTGTGTTGCGGGTAACTATCCATTGAGAAGTCCATCCTATATTCTGCTTAGCATCCCCAAGGTTCGATAACGTTTTGGTAGATCAGCAATAAGTTGCACCTTTCCCATTTAATGGAATTTTACTCAAAAGACCCTGAAACTTGCAACCCCCATAAAGCTTTCCTTCTTCAATACTCTGTATGCTGTTTCAAGGAGACATGTAAATGCTTCTGCTAATAGCCCCCAAATCCTGAGTCTGGTTCTACTAACCAATAATTCTCCCTCTTACCATTCCTCACACTGTTCTTATGCACTGCTTTGTTAGTGCTGTCCTTCATGACCTTACTATTCATCTTCTCTTGTTGCTTAATTCTTGCCCACCAAGGGCTTTTATTTACCCTTCTATTATCCTTGGCCTGTTGAAGTTATTTTGTACATGTGTATATATGGTATGGTTGTATGTTCCAATGCACTTTACTGATTTATAGCTACTCCTTGTGTCTTCAGTATCTAGTTGTATCATTGTTAGCTTCACTGTCTCTGTAAATTACTGTAATTGTTCATTGACCTTCCCAGGTCCACCTTGTAAATGAGCTTGTCTCAATGGTGTTTCATCTGGTAAAATAAAGATTGATTGATTGATAAATGGCATGGGGGGCTCTGTTTTTTTATTTGACAATTTATTTACCTTGGATAGCTCTGCAAAGTGGAGTGATATTGTCATAATGTTCTCACAATGTTCACTTGCACATTTTATATTAGAATCTGTTGGCAGATAAGGACCATACGACCCACCTAGTCTGCCCATTTCCCTACTCACTGCTGCAGCCCCAGATCCTATTTGATCTGTGGCTTTCCTGCTCTGTACATCTCCAGGGTACCCTTATGTCTATCCCATTCACTCTTTAACCCTGTATTGTTTCTGCACCCACCACTTCTGCTGGAAGGCTGTTCCAACATTCCACCACCCTCTCAGTGAAAAAGTACATTACTCCTGAGCCTTCCACCCTTCATCCTCATATCATGCTCCCTTGTTCTTGTGCAGAGCTTTCTTTTAAAAATGCTTTCCACCTGTACCCTGTTTATTTCCATAAGGTACTTGAAAGTCTCTATCATATCTCCCCTCTCCCTTCTTTCCTTCCATGAATAGATATTAAGGTCCTTAAGTCATTCCTTGTAGGGCTTCTGGTGCAGTCCATGTACCCTCTTTGTTGCCCTTCTCTGGACTGCCTCGATTTTTTCAATGTCCTTCTGGAGATGTGGTGTCCAGAACTGGATACAGTAGTCCAGCTGAGGCCTCATCAGTGATCTGTACAGTGGCATCACCACCTCTTTCCTTCTGCTTGTTATGCCCCTCTCTATGCACCCCAACATTCTCTTTGCTCCCCCCACCACTTTTTCACACTGTTTGGTCACCGTAAGGTCATCAGATATGATAACCCTCAGGTCTGTCTCCTGACTTGTGGTGGCCAGAATTTCACCACCCATCCTGTACTCCTCCCTTAGATTCCTGTGACCCAGGTGCATGATCTTGCAATTTTTAGCATTGAAACTCAACTACCAGACTCCTGACCACTCCTCTAATAGGCTTAGGTCCTTTCTCATTTTTTCCACCCCCTTCCGGTGTGTCCACTCTGTTGCAGATCTTGGTGTCATCTGTGAAGAGGCACACCTTTCCCGCCAGACGTGCTGCAATGTTGCTAATGAAGACATTAAATAAGACTTGCCCCAGCACCGACCCCTGTTGCACCCCGCTGGTCACCTCCCTCTCCTCAGATTTCATGCCATTTACCACCACCCTCTGAGTCCTGTCCCTTAGCCAGTTCCCAACCCACTTTACTACCATAGGACCCACTCCAAGGCTCCCCAATTTATTTAGCACTCTCTTGTGTGGGACGGTGTTGAAGGCCTTGCTGAAATCCAGGTAGGCTATATCCACCACCCCTCCCTGATCTACCACCCTGGTTACTCAGTCAAAGAAATCTAAGAGATTCATCTGACAGGACCTTCCCACTGAGAATCCATGCTGCCTTAGATCCTGTGCCCCGCCATCCTCCAGAAACTTCACAATCCTCTCCTTAAGTAAGGACTCAATTAGTTTTCCCACTACTGAGGTCAGGCTTATAGACCTGTAATTGCCTGCCTCCCCTCTGCTTCCACTCTTGTGGAGAGGGACCACATCTGCCCTCCTCCAGTCCTCAGGTACTTCTCCTGTCTCTAGTGATGCATTGAAAATGCCAGCCAGTGGTTCTGTCAGCATTTTCCTGAGTTCCTGTAGTACTCTGGGTTGGATCCCATCTGGCCCCATTGCCTCATCTGCTTTTATTTTCCAGAGTTCTTCTAGGACTTTTTCCATTGTGAATGGACTGGTGTCTACCTTCCTCCCCTGAATACCTCTCTTATTGAGTCTCAGTCCCTCACCCTCCTCTTCCCTGGTGAATACTGAGCAAAAGTACTTGTTCAGTATCTCAGCCTTTTCTAGGTCACCCTCCACCCTTTCTCCTCCTTCCTTCTTCAGCCTAATGAGCCCATTTCTGGTCTTTTTCTTCTGGCTAATGTATCTGAAGCAGGTCTTGTCACCTTTATTAATAGCCTAGGCTATACCTTCCTCTGTCTGTGCTTTAGCCCTTCTACGGTAGTAGTCACAGACATTGCCAGTTATTTCCAGATATTTCGCGAAATTTCTAAAGAGTTTCTCTCTGCTGCCCCTACTGTGGAAATGCAGAAAACAGGAGATTTCTCCAGAAATATCACAGAAATGTTGGGAAATAGCTGGCAATGTCTGTGGCTGTCACTGTAATTATCTTCCTAGATTTCCTCTGTTTCTCCAGATATTGTTCTCTGTCCTCATCCTTTTGTGTTTCCTTGTATCTCCTGAAGGCTCCTTTCTTTTCCCTTACTTTCTTGGCCACTACCTTCAAGAACCATAATGACGTTTTCTTTCTCTTACTTTTGCAATGTGTTCCCTTACAGAAATAATTATATGAAATGTTTTAATGCGCACATAAAACTATCTATGTGATATTCATGCTGCAAGCATGATTTAAATGTAAAAATTGGAACCGATTGCATGCATGTGGCATTCATGCAGCAAGCAAGTGTGCAAAGCATGCTTTTTATGTTAAATTGGAACAGACTGCATGCATGTGGCATGCATGCAAAAAGCAAGTTTGTTTGTTTGTTTAAAATTTATTTTTATACAGGTTAATCTGATTGGGGAAAAAATCCCCATTTACAACAAATACCTGTGGAAATTTACAGAAAGACAAGACAATGTAAATTGAGTACAAAATCACAATTACCTAAAAACAACTACAAAAAACATTTAAATAATTATACAATTCCAATTTAAAAATATACTGGTCAGAGATTGCAATCATTTGGCAAGGTAACTTATTCCATGTCCTTGCTAGACTATTTTGTAACACCATTTCCCCCATACGATTCATAATTTGTATCATGGGCAAATTTTTAGTAGACCTCCTAAATGAGTCTGAATATTTAGAATCTAAGTTCTGACATAGCAAGTTTAAGTAGAGGATGTATTTTAAATGTATTAAACCATGACATATAATAAGCCATATATATTCTCTTGAGCTATTGGATGCAACCAACCAAGTTCCTGATAAACTACAATGATGGAGTTGAGGCCCATTATTTAGAGTAAAATTTCCCATTCTATAATAAGTTTGATCCAGTTTATGTAAAATTTTTATATGAATGTTTATATAATGGTAAGTCAGTACTCTAAAACAGGTAACAACAATTGTTTTACTAATTTAATCTTAACATCCCAGTCAAACATCCTGACACTCTTCTTAGTGCCCCCAGTCTTTAATTGACTTTTTTTATTTGTAACAAAATATGCTCTGAGAAGGAAAAACGATAATCAACCAGAACTCCCCAATATTTATAAGTATTAACCCCTTGTACCCTTGTCCCGTCCAAAAAGCCAATATCCAAATCAATTGAATCTTTGTTAATATTAGATCCTACAGAGAAAATCATACTCTGAGTTTTCCCAGTACTTATCAAAAGACCAGATTTGGAAGTGGACACTAATAACTGCACACATAAAAGTTGTGTGACTTGCTCAGGATCAAACCATATACTATACAAGTGGGAGTTGATGAGATTCAAACCCAGGTCTTCAGATCTCCAAGTTTGCAGTTCAGTGCCTTTAACCACTAAGACATACTGCCTGCACTCATATGACTTGCTTGTACTTCAATACAAATCTGACTATAGTGATGCTCCAATAGTCTGTGCATACCATACCACTTAACTGTCACTGAATGCAAGGGATAGCCCTCATTTTACCCCTGAAAACTGCTCTGCTCCTCATCCATCCCTCACAGAAAAAATGCTGCTCACACAGAGGATGTACTGTAAATTTAAACTTTATGGCAGGGGTGGCATTTCAGATTTCAGCAGGGCAGAGCCAACAACCAGTGGAGGCCAGGTGCTAGTTAGCCTCTATGTGGCAATCTTTAGAATGTCTGGAACATCTCTAAAAGGCAAAACTTATTTGTAATGACTGAAAAGTGATATGCAAATCAGGAAAAATTCAAATGTATAAGATTCATCTGTCCATACCTTGGAGCTGTGCATCAGATTTGGGCTTAAGCTCACCCAGTTAATAACCAATTTTTTTCCTGGCTAACGTTCTGACCCACCCCCCAAAAAAAAGTCCTGATTTCTCTCCATGACCCCATTCCATTTAATACCCATCCCATATGGGTCATGAAGCCACCCAAAGGTGCAGAAACGTGAAAAACACATCAATATTTCAGTCCTTCCTCCTTCCCCAATCCCCTGTAAACAAATTATTTACTTTTACTTACCAAGCTATCTAGCCAGAACCTGCAGCCTGGCCCAGTGTACCACCAGCCCAGTTTTCAGTCCTCTCCTCCTCTGTCCTTATGCCAGAGACTGGATGCTAGAACCAACAATCCCAGGTCCTCAGCGCATTCGCCGACCATGTCACCTCACCAACTGAACCCACCCATCCTGTGTTGCTTGCGTCTTGCTTGGTTGCTGCTGTGGCTACTGCTGCACTGCACCAGTCAAGGCCTATGAAGGCTATCCACACCACTGTCACCACTGCTGCTAGGTCTAGCTTGCTATCATGGGGGTCTGTGCTGGTTTTTTTTTTTTGTGATACAAGCCTAGTACAGTAAGTAGGTAGCCTAGTCTTGTTAGCTTCTAGCTCACCCTCTGCCCCTCTTCAGCCATCAGGGGAGACGGAGACTCACTAAGAGTAGACCAATGAAAATATGCCACCAAAACACTGCTATTGAAAGTTCAGTGTTCACTGAGTCCTCCAAACTGTAGTGTGCAGCCTGTCTATTCTGTGGCGGGAAAGACGGTGATGCACTCGCATGACTCGTTGTCTTGCTTGGCTGGAGCTCCTCCAAATCACGTGTGTTGGTGCCACCGCTAATACGTGGAGAAAGTGGACAACACAATACAGACACAGTTGAGTCAGGAGTGCAGCTGCAGCGTGAGGGCACACAGGCCGTGGTGGGCACTTATTGTGCAAAAGATTAAATCTAAATCTGCCATCAATATCTATGTATCAAATGTAATGCCATTATTGCCACACCATAAGAACAACTTGGGGGGGGCAACTGCTTCCTCTGCCCTACCTAAATGACACCCCTGCTTTATGGTTGAAATTTATTCCTGGGTGCTAATATCGGTACAAGTAAAAACAATGGTTTCCACTGTGTTCTGAGGTACTGTATCTCCATGTTTCAGGATGGGTCCTGATCATCATGAGGGTTAGCATCCCTCATTGTCCCTCATTTTGAATGTCCACGTTCCTCATTTCAGTAACAAACTGTGAGGTATGTTGCATGCTTCCAAGACCCTACTCAGCACAAAGAGGGCTTGGCCATAGTGTATATGCTCCATACAGAATGACAAAGGGAAAGTAAGTGACCCAAAACAGTCATGCAGAAACTCATTTGTAGCACTAAATATGCATAAGGGGATTTGCATAGCCCAAAATAAAAAGATCAGGCTTCACAACACAGAGGCCCCTCTTTGCACATCTGGAATGGGGGATGTTGACTGAGTATATCCTAGACATTTAATGCAGTAAGCAAACAATACTTTACAAATTAATGGTGACTTAATGACAAAAATCAAAAGTCCTTATGTAAACATGGCAATGTTGTACCAAGGGCTAATAACCCTGCCTTGCTGGCCGAAACAAGGTTGAAGGGCCTGGATTCCCATTTCAACTTTAAACTGGTTCCTTCCCAAGATATACCATAATGTGTAGTGCCTCCACCCACAGTATACTTTTCAGTGGACTAGCTTTAACTTCGTACAACCCTCCGGGATGCTGTACCCACCCACAATACCGTAATGCCACCCCAAGCATGACCCAATAAAATTTCCCCACATTAAAGATATTTTGTGATTATTAAATCTTTATAATAATATGCTCATGAGACAGGATTATGCAAACAATAACAACAGCAATGTATTTACATGGAGAAAGGCTAGGAAGGGGTAAACTGGAAAGGAGGTTAGGCTATTTTCATTTATATTTGGATTTAGGCAATTGGTTTAGATTGGTTTGTTTGGCATAAATCAAATAATCCCTAACATTTCATCTTTTGGCATCAATCACAGTAGCACCCACCAGCCTCTGAGGTAGTCAGATCCCTGGCTATCTATATGGCTAGCTGCAATTAGAAAGTTGACACCATTAGCAGAAAAACAGTAGCAAATGCTCACAGTGGTACCAGTCCCCAAACTGTATAAGACCCCACAATCTTACACATTAACCTGGGTATCCAGAGGTGGGCCCAGTGGTGCTGAGGGGTGAGGCACTGGACACCACACCTCATGCCACACCAGCGACCAGGGTTCAGTAATGAGCCTGGGCCACTGGGGGTCAGCAAGGGAGAGGAAGAATCGAGTGTCTGGAGGACAGTTCTCCTTCCTCGGGGGTTCCAGGGATTATGCCTGGCACAGCAGTGACCTTCGGTGGAGACTGGAGGTACTGCAATGCTTCAGGGCTTGTCTGGAGGGCTGTGGAGCTACAATAGGATGTTCCCTGGTGTCATTGCATGTTGGGACTCCACCTGAGGGGGCGGGGTGAGGGCAGAACAGGAAAAAACAGAAAAACCCTCCAACTCCTGATGGGTAATGGAGGGTTGGGGTGTCAGTCCACCACGCCCAATGTCAGGCCTTCCTCTCGCTCCTGTGTGCTCGCCACCACCTCGCTCCACCAGACTGGATTATAAAATAGAGCACCAGGAGAAGTATATCCGCCGGTCCTGCCTCGGGGGACTCATAACCGGGGGGCCAGGTGGCAGTGAGGGTGGCTGGAAGGAGTGAGAGGGGGCTTCAGACAGGTGGTATCAGGACCAGGATCCCAAGTGACCACTCCTGAAAGAGTTCAGGAATGTGGAGTGAAGAAAGAAAGATTAAAAAAAAATAACCTGGGTACCCAGTAACTGAAGTTCTTAAGATGCAGACCTGGTGGTCAGTGCAGCTGTACGTTGGCTGGCTAACTGGGGCCCTTAAAGAAAGCAAGCTGATTAACATATGCAACACACCTGTAACACTTAAGCAACTGTATCCTTGGCCAGATGGACCAGTCTATTTAAACACTTTAACTATGTGCATATCCCCTTTAGAGTTGAAGGCAGGGCATGGGCCCTGTATACTTACAGATCAGAAGTCATCATCGGTAGTCATAATCAGGTTCTAGAGGAGGGTTTAGGGTGAGTACAGCAGGTGGAACTCTGACTCTGGAGACAAGGAGGATGTCAAAGGCCTACAGCCGGGATGCCCAAACTGACTGCAAGATGGTGCAGCATTTGCAGATGGAAACAACACTCTGTTTCTTTTGGTAGTGCCTCTTTCTGGGCTGGAATCACTCTCTGGATTAGACCAGGCTGGGACTCGGGCCAGCATATTTCAGACCCCACATCTAGGCTGTACCCCTCAGGGAAATGCATATGGCAGTGCCTTAGGAGGCATACTACCAGGCTGTGTCCCAGGTCTAATCAGATGAACTTGTTGCATTCAGCACATTTATCAAATCAATACATTCATACATTGTAGTAGTTGCATTAAGTAATCACAGTTCCTTTTCCATGTGCCCCACATGGTAGGCATCACCCTTTTCCAGTCAGCTAGAACTTTAGAACCATGGCATACTCCCAGCTATTTTAGGGTCAAGCAGCCACACTCCTGCATGGAGTGTGCAACCAGAGCCCAGGCAATGGCTCCCAAAGCAGATCACAGGATACAGTCTATTTAGCATGGATGGGTTCCCCTAAGGCTAGGGTGCCCCAGACTATCACAGTCCATTTCCATTAACTCTGGGGCATAGATTGCACCAGTTGCATAATGTCAGACAACACTTGCAGACTGGCTGTCTCACCACTTAGAACACGTTTGTACTTGACTGAGCTTGAGGCATGGCTCACTACCATTTGAAACAACTTGCACTTAGCCGAGCTTGAAGCATGGCTCACTACGCTTTAACAGATTTTACTTGTTGGCAAAGCTGACACTGTAGACCTTTTCAGACTCAGACAGACACATTACTAGGTAACAACTGATTTCTGTAGCTCTCTAGGCTCACATTACTGATTACTTGGTAGTAAAACAGTTCTTAGCAGCTCTCTCAGGCTCACAAATGTACAAACACAGTCTCTTGTGGCTCTTGCTGGTGTTTGCAGTTCCCAACTGGACATACAGATGGTTACTGGCCCACCAGGCACTGTCCAGAGTAATTCTGCATGGTCAGGGAACTCCCCATCCAGTCCTGTGGCACTACTCAAATCAGACACATTTATATATTTGAACTGGACCCTTCTCTAGTCACCAAGCAGATGTCCACCCGTTGTATGCTTTGGTTAAACTATAATGCAGACAGACAGTCACATCTTAAACTTGCTGGGCTTCTCTGTCCCTTGCAGACTTTCTCAGACTTGTACTTGTTAGACACAGTTTACTCACTCAGATTACTTGCAGAAATAGCTTTCTGTTTCTCAAAGGTCTCAGGCTTTTCTTCAGCACTCTCACTGCTGAGGTAGAATGTGCAAGCAGCTCTCACAGCTGAAGGGTCAAGATAACCCATGCTTTCCCAACACATGGAAAGGTGCTAGCCAGCCCTGGAGGACAATCTTTGGCAACCCCCAGGCTAGTGACTTCTGTTGCCTGAAGCCACTTCATCTCTCTGGAAGAAGAAAACCCTCTCCCCTGTGGTGGGGCTTGCACTGGATCACTAGGCCCATTCTGGTGCAAAGGGCCTGAGCCCCAACCCCTGTGGGGGATCCCACTTGAACACTCCACAGCCTGGAAAACACTGTCTTTTATGGAGTCCTTCTGAGGCTCCGGACTGGCTGAAGCTACTTGCTGCTCCCACAGTAATTGAATGATCCTGCTTGTCAGTCCAGATAATGAATATTCATTAGCCTGACTTGATGCATAATAGGCTCCCTGTTTTGGTGCCTGAATTAGGTCCCTGCAACTTCCCCATAAGCACTTTGCAATGTCCCATGAATCCTCTGGCAAAAGTCCCACAAATCCTGGCCAAAATCTTGGCTTTCTGATTGGCTGTTACTGCACTATCATGGCTGCTAAATGCACAGTCCCCTTGCAGATTAAACATAGTCCCAACTTTAAAGTTTTGGTGCAGCCAGAAGATTTACTTAATTTATTTGCTCGTTTAGTGCTCTTGTAAATGCTGCCCAGTTCAAACATCTTTGTTTTGTCCTGAGCCAGTCATGGATGCCGTAATTAAGTGCCCTCAGGCAACAGACAGGCAGTTTCCCTGAGTCTCAATGTTTTAGGTCTTGAAATATCAACAATATGAGAAGCCTCTACACTGTTCTGGAGAGCATCAGTGACCACAAGGTTCAATGTATGATCAAAGCAGCAGATTCCCTGTAAGTGGCCATCACAAACTGCTTTTACATTGTTCTTCCCATTATCCATAATAAAGAACCACACATGCAAACCTGTTGTGCAAATCTAGGAATCAAGCATTTCTTGAAAAGACATAAGAATGTTAACACCAGTGGGTTTACATGGAGGGACTGCAACACTAATGAGAGTAGACATCCAGTGGGATGGAGTATTGCTGCAGCCAAGGCTAGAGGAAGAGGAGAAATCAACAGCAGTTATGCCACCATGTGCTACTGGTGTAGGTGAACACCAATGTGCTGTGAGTGACAGGTATGCATGTAATGAGTTTGTACATCACATGTACAGTGGAAGACCATGCCCACAGCCTGGTTCAGCAATTTCTCCGCCTGACTGTGGCATGTCTCAGATATTTGTCATGACTGTACGAGAAAAAGTAGTTTGCGATGGGATGTGGTATCGAGGCTGCAAAAACCTTAGAAGTCTATGGAATCCACTGACTTCAACAACAGAATAAGGATGCAGATCTGGAGCAGTCATCTCACCTATGAGCTGCGTGATCTGAACAGCTGTGGGGTGAGTTGGCAAGAACTTTGTGTGAGTCTGAAATGTTTCCTTAACTGTGAGAGTAGGCTTTTGAAATAGTATAGCATTGCTCCGGGCCTGGTTCCAAAGTGGACAAATGCAAGTGATTTAGGCTGGTTGGGGGGAGTACCATGAACTGTATATCTGCTGTCTAACCATCTGAACCAGTTTATGAGGGACTTGGTGCTGTGCCTGTCAGAGTACTTGTGTAAAAACTGGAAACAAGACTTTGCTGGTGTTTGGTCACTTGCTGACTGCTTCTGCCACCAGCAGCAGCATCAACAGAGTCAGGAACTGGTTTTGCTTTTTTGAAATGCAGTGTGCAGTGGAAAGAAGAGACAACACTAGCAGGGGCTTTAACCAAGTTAACAAACTCAGGATGCTTTTTCAGACGGTGGGTCCAAAGGCATGCTGTACTCAGTTTATCAACATTTTTACCATGACAGAGACTCTGGCCACAGTGGGAACACACAGCTCTCCTTTTATTTTTATTTATTTATTTATTTAAACAATTGATAACCGGGAAAGGCACGCTGAGCCAAGGCTCAATTCAAGGTACGACCCAGGGGGAAGGGAGATGGAGTACATACACAGCGTGCCACAATATACAAAAACAGCAGTATTGCATACAACAGCGGATTGAATTAGAAACAAAAGATGAGGTTGCTTGCAGGATATCAGATACAACAAATTTGACATATACAGTGTATGGACCAGAACTGATTTGTTTCTGGTCTTACATACAGTTCAACAAAAGTTACAGTGACTACAAACTTAAAATATAGTTTATCAGTCTTTACAGTGAGAGTGCCAGGAGGCAAGGAGTTTACATGTGAAAGTGCTCACATTGGGGAGAGTAGTAAAGTAAGTGCAATAGTTGTCAGAGGACACGATGGACAGGTGCAGGAGGAAGGAAGTCATCTGGGGCAGTGGCATGGTGGAGGAGGAAGGGAACAAAAGTGGTACATGGAGGCAAAGTACAAGGCAGTATTCCTTATGATGGGGGAAGCTTGTTCCACGAGCTTGGGAGATGGGAAGAAAAAGCAGACTGCCTAAAGGTGGAGGAAAGGTAGGGTATGCAAAAGAAGTGTTTGTTTCTGTGTCTCAGTTCATAAGGGGAGTCAGAGGCAGGGGAGAGACTATCTGACATGTAGGAGGGTAGCATGTTGAACCAGCATTTGGGTATAAGGTTGAGGGAGTGGATATATACCTGTGGGACAATGGAGTTAATCCAAGAAGGAGGTAAAGATCACAGTGGAGTGTTCTAGCTAGTTTGTAGCAAGGTGGCAATGGAGTATAGGAGGGTGTCAAGTTTGTATAGGGAGGTTGCAGGGCAGTGCAGTAGACCACGTCCACATAGTCAATAATAGGGAGGATCATTTTAGTTACGATTTGAATTCTAACAGGAGGAGGAAGGGAGTCTCTATTGCAGTATAGCATACCGAGTTTGGGATGAAGTTTGGCTACAGTTGCATCAATGTGAGATGAGAAAGATAGGTGGGGGTCTAGCCAAACACCAAGGTATTTGTATTTAGAGACCTAATCGAGAGGGGTGCCATCAAGGGAGGTGATGGGGGGGGATCAGCTAAATTTTTGAGTAGTGCCAAATAACATAGATACTGTTTTGGAGATATTTAGTTTTAGCTGATTTTGGTTGAACCAGTGCTGAATATTGTCAAAATCACTTTGGAGGGTGGTCTGGACTTCGCGAGGTGAGGGGCCTGAGGTGAAGAGGATCGTATTATCCCCATACATGTGAATATTGGAATTTGTACAGGAGGAAGGAAGGTCATTTATGAAGAGGGAGAAGAGGATTGGGCCAAGAACTGAGCCTTGTGGGACACCAGCTAGGATGTGGGTGGGAGAGACATCATTTATTTTGACTGATTGCGATCTGTTTGAAAGGTAGGAGTTGAACCACTGTAAGGTGATAGGAGCTAGATCTGCAGCTTTTAGTTTTGTTAGGAGGAGTGGTTGGGAAATGAAATCAAAAGCCTTTTTCAGGTCTACAAACACAGCAGCAGTAAGGAGCCCTCGATCAGAGGCTGTGTGGACAAGATTTGTGACATGCAGGAGTGAGGAGATAGTGGAGTGCCACTTCCTGAAACCAGACTGGTGTGGTGTTAAGATGTTGTTAGTCGTTAGGTAATCCGACAGCCTTGTTTGGGTCAGGGACTCCTGCAGTTTAGCAAGAGCTGGGAGAAGTGAGCTTTGTCTGTAATTTCCAGGCTGGGAGGGGTCACCACCTTTGTGGAGGAGAATGATAGAGGCGGATTTCCAGGCCAGGGGTACCACGTCTATCAAGAAGGAGAGATTGAGAAGGAGGGTGAGGGGCCTGATAATTGCAGGAGCTAAGATGTGTAGGAGCTTAGGGTGAATCCCATCAGGGCTCAATTTGTTGATATCGAGCGAGCAAAGGGCTGTGGGGCACCTCTTGTTCAGAGACGAGAGGGAATGTGGAGTTGCTATGACAGGGGGGAGGGTGGACAAAGGATTGGGGGGGCCTGTGGCAAAGCACAGGATGTGAAGAATGTGTTAAGTGTTTCAGCAATGCCAATGGAGTCGGTGATGGGCTAGCTGCATTTCATAAAAGCAGGGGAGCTGGGTTGTGTGGGTGGGTCTAGGAGAGAGTGTACAGTGTTCCAGAATTTGGAGGGGTGAGCTTGGACCAGTTGCATTTTTAAATAGTCCACTTTCGCCAGTCTAATAGCCTTAGGGCATTGGTTGCGGAGGGTGTTGTAGGCCTGCCTGTTTAGTGGGTTAGGGTGAGCTTTGTAATTAGCCCAGGCTTTGTCCCTTGCTTTGCATTTGGTGAGTAGGGGGGCGGTTATCCATAAATGCTGGCGCTTTTTCACACTGAGTTTTCTCGGAGGAGTGTGGGCATCCCAGATAGCCATGAAAGTTTGCAGGAAGCTGGAGAGGGCTACGTCAACATTTGGGGCCGTGTACACCAGGCTCCAGTCACCAGGATCTAGGCTAGTTAGCAGGGACTCAGTGTCTAATGTGTTTAGGGAGCACCTGGGGGCTGACTTTGGCATGTGAGTCTTTCTGATGCAGTACGTGATGCAATGGTCACTTAGTATGTTTGCTAGAATGCCTGAAGAGGTTACTCTATGGGGGTGGGTGGTGAGGATCCAGTTGAGGAGGGAGTGTTTTTTGGAATGAAGGTTGTAGTGAGTGGGTTTTTTGAGCAGCTGCGAATCGGGGAGAGGCATAGAGTATGCCAATAAATAGTAGGAGCGAGGCTGGTAGGATGATTTTGGCCATGATGACTTCATTGGAGCCTGGATGAGCTTCTTTAAGAGTGGCCGTGCATGAGAGAGGTTCTTTGGTGTAGATGGCTACTCCTCCACCCCTTTTGCCCCGGTCCTGTCTGAGCAGCGTGTAGTTGGGAAGGGTTAGGGCAGAGTCAGGGGTCTTTGTAGAGAGCCAGGTTTCAGTTAGGCATAGGATGCCGGGAGAGTGCTCCGCCATCCAGCAGTTTAGTTGGTCGAGTTTAGGTCGAGTTGTAGTATCCCCCTGCTCAGAAAAATATGTCCGGATATCACTTGAACTTGAACGTGTACCTGACCTCAACCCCCTTGTATGCTGCTTGCATCCACAACCACCAGATTCAGTTTGGAATGATGCAGAAGATTGTTGTGAACTGACACTAGATGCAGTATCAGAACTATTAGAATGAGTAAAAGTTAGGATGAACTGCTTAGTTTTTTTAGCAGGAGGTTGATGTGAAGGACAAGGAGGAACAGTGCAGATGTTTTGTGCCTGCCTTCAGCGGCTGATTTTCTGGATCGCTTTTGACCCAACTGCTTCCTTGTGGAATGAGGTGAGGACTCAGTTTCAGCATCCTCAGACTCACTCAGGTCATTGTTCTTAGAGGATGCATCATGGAACACATCTTCAAGCTGTTTTAAATCTTCTGGGGAATGAGCAAATTGCTTCACTGTCCTCATCATGCTTAGAAGAATTGCTTGGTGTTAACCACCAAGGCCGTGGCTGAATACTTCTCTCATGAACTGTGGTCATGGTGGTACTGGTGGATTTGGTAGTGGTGGTAATGGTGTCAGCAGCAGCAGTGGAGGTGGTGGGAATGGTGATAGTGGTAGTAGCAGTATTGAATGCAATGCTGATGGTAGCACTGGCAGCAACAGTGGAGGTGGTGGTGATGGTGGCAGCTGATGTGGCAACAACATCGGTCACTACAGAGGCTGAGACTTGCATTGGAACAATGGTGGTGACAGTGGTACTAGCAGTGCTAGCAATGGTTTAAGTAGCAACTCTTTTGATTAGAATGAAGGGGACAGCAGGAGGATGAATACATGCCAAACTTCCACAGCTGTCTGAATCACTATTACATGGGCTGTTCCAAGGATTTTTTTTGACTGTACTTGACTGCTTGCGTGACATTTTCACTTGTCAGTTAAATTGTAAAAAAAGGTGTAATGTTTTCAAATATTATTTTTCTGATGCTATAATTACTTTTTCTAATGCAATCATGTATGCAAAAAAAATGTTTATTTTCCAGGAACCTGAAACAGGAAGAATTACTGTATTTTGCTCTCCTTGTTCCCCTTTCTGCTGTATTTTCTCATCTAGGTTTTAAGTGAGTACCTAGGTGGGCAAATTTCTTGCCTAGAAAATACTGCACTAATACAAATCACGAGACCACTCAATCTGGGACCATGGCTCTCCTTATTGTGTTTTTATTGCTCCTAAGGTGCAGAGTTTTCAGCAAATACAGTGCAATTGAAGTACCTCAATGCAATTCAGTTCTCCAATGTACCATTATCAATACCTAATTTTATAACAGTCTACCATGCAGACACTATGTCATTCTCCTCTCTTTTTAGCCTATTCCCCAGTTAGCCTACACCCCTTGCTACTGTCCTCACCTATGTCTACCCAAGCACTTACATTGATCACGATCAACTGTCATTACAGTGGTGCCACCTCTTAAGTGAAGCACGATATGGCTTGCCGCCAAGAAATAAAAAGTAGTCTCCATTCTTATAAGCTCCTTAAAGAAAGTTATACTTCTGCTTCTTCTCTGCTCAGGAAATGTGGAGCTTCAACCCTGCCCCCCACAACTTACCTCGCCCATCGATTTTGCTGAGGCCACAGGTCTCAAATGATGATGGTCAACATTTTAAGCCTGCTTAAAAACTTAGGCCAGCTGCAAGCCTGGGCTGCACACGTTAACCCAGACCTTATCATAATTACTGAGTCGTGGTTAAAAAAACGAACACTGATCAACAAATATCACTGCAGGGCTACAATTTATTTAGAGCAGATAGAGAGTCTAGAGGAGGGGGTGTGGTTATCTATGCCAAATCTAAGTACTTGGTCACCAATATTAGTTGCAAATCTTTAGCCAAGAAATTTGAGTTAGTTTCGCTGAGCCTTCATCTCCCCTCCTCGGAATGTATCACTATCCTAGGTGGCTATAGACCCCCGTCTGGTGGTGATGAAGTCCTTAATCTTTTGAAATCCATGTTTGTAGATGCAAAAACTGAAACAATATTTCTAGGAGATCTAAATATGGACTGGCTGTCACCTAAATCACACGGCCTCAAAACCCTTTGTGACGAGCTAGGTCTTGGGCAATTAGTCAGTGAACCTACTAGGAATAACTCTCTAAATACTGCCAACAGTTCCATTCTAGATGTGGTACTAACCACCCATCCACACAAAATATCTCATTTGGCAGTGTTTCACAACGACATGAGCGATCATGGAATTGTTGCTTGCATAAGATCTCAAATTAAGGCCCGTCCGCAACCCATCTTTATAACAAAAAGATCCTTTCGCAAATTCAGTGCAGTAAACTTCCTATCTGACCTGAGCATGATCAGATGGCAAGATCTTTACCTAGCCAAAGATGTCAACAAGGCAGCTTGCATCCTTAATGACAAACTCACTACAATAATAAATAAGCATGCCCTTTCATCAAAGTAGGAGGCA
The DNA here is from genome assembly GCA_016271365.2 of Neoceratodus forsteri. Lineage (NCBI taxonomy): Eukaryota > Metazoa > Chordata > Ceratodontiformes > Ceratodontidae > Neoceratodus > Neoceratodus forsteri. The sequence goes on from CM057452.1 coordinate 392,667,709, forward strand.
GGAACAATTCCAAACCCTGGTTCACCTCGGATCTCAAGGCAGCCCATATAGCTCGAGATAAGCTCTGGGCTAAAGCTAGACATTCCAAAGAATCTTCGGATTGGCAGGCCTTTAGAACAGCCAGGAATAACTGTGTGAAAAAACTTCGCTCTGCTAAAGCTAACTATTATATTTCTACTCTCGAACAAGCTAAAGGTAACCCTCATAAAATATGGAAGACTATCAAAGCTATAGAAGGACGGTCCATGGCCCCATCTGTCCTAAAAGATAGTTGCAGTGGCAAGATTGTGGAAAACAAGTCCTAATCCTGGAGGAACTTAACTCCCACTTTGCCACAGCTGGATTAGCTTTGACTTGTCACCTTATGCTGGTGCTGAGGTGAGCCAGCATGCCCTCCCGCCACATCTAGTCCTGCACCCAGCCCTTCCAACTGCGCGAGAACTTATAAAGAAGTAGAAGATCTCTTAACTTAGACAAAAAGAAGCTGACCATGGCTTGAACCTTTTTCCTAAGGTCAGGCTACGCCCATCTCACTGCCCCACTTCTCCACATCTTCAATCTTCCATTACATCTGCTACTGTGCCATCCTGCTGGAAATCAGCACATATCCTCCCTCTATTTAAATCTGGTGACCCATGCGATGTAAACAACTATAGGCCTATTCCATATTGCCTATCCTTTCTAAAGTTCTCGAAAAACTGATCCATATTCAGTTAAAATCTCACTTGAAACCTTTCTCTCATTAACCCAGCTCAATCTGGCTTCCGGGCTAATCATAGCACAATCACTGCACTAGCAAAAGTAACCAATGATTGGATCTCTGCTATAGATGCTAAGAAGGTAACTGGAGCAGTCTTTTTGGACCTCAGCAAAGCTTTTGATACTGTTGATCACAAACTATTAGTCAATTGCCTTGCAAAGTTGGGTGCCACATACCATACCACCCAATGGTTCTCTAGCTACCTAACTGGAAGATTCCAAAAAGTAAAGGCGGAAGGCTTTTTTTCTGCTGCCTTGCCAGTTGCAAGAGGAGTCCCCCAAGAATCCATCTTAGGCCCTATCTTGTTTTCTCTGTACATTAATGACTTAGATGCTAACATATCTATGTCCAATCTGCACTTTTTTGCAGATGATACTGTGTTGTATACTTCTGGCTCATCGTTATCTGAAGTGAAGGGAGTGCATCAAGCGGACTTCGCACAACTTGAGCATAATCTAATAAAGGCAAAGCTTCTGCTCAATGCTAAGAAGACTAAAGCGGTGATATTCTCCCGCAGTGCTGTCTCAGGCCCCCCCAATACCCTTGCCCAAGACTTCATTGTCACCACGCTTAAACGAGCCTCTGGAAGTTGTAACCAAATTTAAATATCTAGGTATCTGATCGACAATAAATTATCTTTCAGTGACTACGTCGAAGATGTCTCTAGAAGGTTAAAATCAAGGTTAGGTTTCTTCTACAGAAATAGGCCCCTTTTCCCCCTTGAAACTCGAAACAAGCTTGTACAGGCCACTTTTCTCCCCCTACTCGACTATGGTGATGTAATCTATTCCTCCACCACTCTTGCAAATCTAAGTAAACTGGACATCCTTTATCACCGTGCGTTACGGTTCATTACCAACTCCCCTTACCGTTCGCATCACTGTGACTTATATGCAGCTGTTGGTTGGACATCCCTTACTACTAGACGTCTGCTCCATGCTGGGCTATGGACTCTTAAACTGCTCCTGCAGAAATTGCCACGCTATCTCTCTTCCCTTATTAGTATCTCACATAGTGCATACCCGTTAAGAAAATCTGACTTTATTATGCTTGACATACCAAGGACACGGACTTCCTTTGGTAAACGTACTATTGCATATGCCCTTCCCTCCATTTGGAACCAATTGCAAACTGTACTGAAACTAACTAGTACAGTTTCAATAAACTTCTACAAATCGCTAAGTTCAGCCAAAATAAAAGACACCTGTAACTGTCATTAAGTCTCTTCCTTCCCCATGTGTGCCATATTTATCCACGGGTAAGGTATAATTGATTTGTCATATTAACTGCTTTCCCTCTCTTCTACTCCTGGCTTTTCTTTTGCTTACGCCCACTGCTACTCTATCAAATCACTCCTCCCCCCTATATCAGTTGTAGACTGTTGTTTGTTCTAGCTGCCAAAATACTGTATATGTATTGCACACACCAGTCATCATGTTTCATTTATCAGTATGCAACCTGTAGGTCACTTCCCTGTCTCATATCAATGTTTACCACCTGCGGTCACCCTATGTGGTACCCTTGTATGTATATCCAGCCTGTATCATGTAACGTGCATTTCATGTATATACTGTTATTATCTATCTGTGTTTGTACTTTAAGTGTTTATGTCACAGGACCTCCTTGTGAATGAGCTTGCTCAATGGAGTTTTCCTGCAATAAACTTGAACTTATCCAGCAGTGGCAGTTAGCAAACGTAGCTGAGAGCTCAGACAGCTTCTGTAACGTCTGGACTCTGGAGACAGAAAGACAACTTTTTTTTTTAATATTGTAGTTTTTAACTTTTTACTGTTTTAACAACTACAGTCAGAAAAGTAAGTCTAGGTCACAAAGGTGTCCCCTTGCCTACTACAGGCCACAGATAAAGTATGTGGCATCCACTGTCAAAAAGATTTCAACAATTTATTTTATATTGTTTGTAACTTTTTACTGTTCTAAACAGTCAGAAACTCAGAAAGCTAATATTGAGCCACAAGAGACACAAATACTTCAGCAATGTATTTTATGTTGTTATTTGTAAGTTTTTACTCAAGAGTCAGAAAACTAATACTGGGCCGCAAGGGTGCCCCCCTTGCCCCTGCCTACAATAAGGCACAGACAAAGTCTGTGGCATCCAGAGACAAAAAGACTTCAACAATTTATTTTATATTGTAGTTTGTAAGTTATTACTCAACAGTCAGAAAGTTAATACTGGGCCACAAGGGTGCCCCTTGTCCCCTGCCTACCCTAGGGCACAGGTAAAGTCTGTGGCATCTGGTTCACACAAAAAGACTTAATTTTAAAAAATTGTTGTTTGTAACTTTTTGCTGTTTTAACAAATAACAACTGCAGTCAGAAAGCTAAGTCTAGGCTGCGAAAGAGTCCCCCGGGTTCAGCCTAGTATCCTAGAGCGCAAACAAAGTCAGCGGTGAGACAAAGGGACTTAAACTGCTTTTTATATAGGTGTTTTAAGAAATATCATCTCAGCTAACTATAGATACAGAAACCAGCGTAAGCCCAAAGCTGCAATGCCAAACAAAGAAGGCTGTGTTCCTCCCCCTTTGCTTTCAGTACACTGATTGCAGTGGTGGGTGGCAGGCAGGCAGCAAATACCTAAGTGGACTACCAAAACAAAGACTACAACTTCAGGAGAGAAAAAAAAAAGATTTTTTTTTAAATAATTACACTACGGAAAGGAAATAAGCAAAGCTTCCTTGCAAACTAGCAGCAGCATCAGAACACAGCACAGTGAGCTAAGCACACACTAAAGATTTTGCCTTTCCCCAACACAGACAGATACAATACTCTATTATTTACTGCAAAATTAAAAAAAAAACTTCAGCACTGTAAAGAAGTCACAGGAACAGGCCCCTTTTCAGCCAACAAGCAATAGCTGGATTAGGTTGCAACTGCAGACAGATCATGCTCTGGCCTGAAGATTACAACACTATGACTGTTCTGTTGTAAAAAACACATACTTTTAGCAATCAAGCAGTCAGTCAAGTGGAGTACCACAGTCTCTCCACTGAAGAACAAAACAGAAGAGTAAAAAAAAGTCTGCAAAACTATTTTTTTCCCCTAAATCTGATTCAGAAAACCAAAATCCTTTCACAGAGAGAAAAAGCTTCCTCTCAGCTCAAGTGTCTCTGTGCACTGGTAAGGCAGATCACATGGTAAAACTCTGGACTGGGGATTGGCCGAGGAGATCTCATGAGATCTCAAAGTGTCATCAAATATGTGACTGCCGAATACACCTCAGTATTCAGGTATTCATTGAATACACCTTGTATTCAAGGTATTCAATGGCAGATTTAAATCTAATGCACACCCAAAAAGGGCCTTCTTCAGCCATTACCTATAAAGTGAAAAAAGTGAAGTTTGTCTAGGTCTAAACAACAGACTAGGGTCTAAATTGCTGTGAATTTCTTCTGCTGGAATGTGGGGGAGGATTGACTAACAGTAGCCTTTTATAATGTTCTGAAATATTTGAAAATAATGTGCTACATTGAGAGTAACTCGCTGTAAAGCAAGTTTCTCACCTTGTAATTCACTTGCAAAGCCCAGGATGATGTGTTTTTTAGGCCAATTACAGGTCCATTGCTAATGGTGCAGATGAATTGTACCAGTGCAGATCAGACTGTGTAAGTGACTTGAGGGGCATTGTAGGTTGTTCCGTTGTGATGAACCACAATCACTGTTTTGTTGGTATCATGTAATGGTGCAGGTGTTTTGTGCAAGCATGTAAACATGCTGCTTTGCCTTCACTGGTCTGGTGCACCCTCACAGTACCATGTGAGAAGAGTTTGCATATTCTGATATAGCCTCATACTCACGTTTTCTTTCTCTCATTCACAGGAGGCTACGTCCTCAGAAAGTGCTGCCATGCATTAGAAGAATCCTCAGAAATGGAAGACAACACACTAATGTAGTAGATTTAGATACATCCTCCCCCCAGGAAGTTGCTGAGCAGAGATTACTGCTGGAAAGACAAATCGACTGGTAATGTAGGTCTATAAGCAGTGGTTTAAGGCTCTGAGCTGCAAATCTGGTGACATCCAGCAGACCAGACCTGGGTTTGAATCCCACAGCTTCCACTTGCATACTGTGTGACCCTGAGCAAGTCACTTAACTTCCCCTGTGCTTCCAGGTCGCTCCTGTAAAAAAGCTTTCAGCTTAGTGCTCTATTCCTGGTTAGACAACAAAAAAAAAAAAAAAGTCAAATCTGGTCCATCTCCCCTTCACTAATTACAGCTTATTTTTTCTAAACCACAGGTTAGCAGAAAGAGTAGTCTTTTCTAAATAGAGCTTTCACAACTAACACAAGTTTTAAATTATGTCTCAGATAGTGCCATTCCCTGGCGGAATTGTAATAAAAATGCAGGAAGTGCAGTCTGCCACCCTGCAATGGTGGGATCTATGTGATAATGGAGATGGCACATCTCTGAAAAATATTTCAGCAATGTACTCCTCGGCGCACAGCAAAATGGCGCTGGGGAGTTGGATTTTTTCATTTTATACAGGGGGCTATGCCCCCCTCGCCCCCCGCACCCCCGTACTTAAAGATTCTCAACTCCGGGGGGGTGCACGTTGGGGGGGTACAAGCGCAGAACAAATAAAAATTCAGGCCGGGCACAACAAAAAGTACCTGCGCCCGGACCAGAATCCAGTACCATTTCTGCCGTAGCCCTGTACCCACCCACCACACCACAGAAGCAGCTCAGCAGCTCACCGCAGTGCCACCCCCTACAACCCCTTCATCCACCTCCCACCCTACACTTGGCATGCTCGCTTCCCCCCCACACACGTAGTCATGTAGTGACAGGATGTTGCTATATTGCGCACACCACCCCCATCCGGTCATCCACCTTCCCCAGTCACCCCGATGACAGATGTTGTGATTGAGTTGCCCTTTTGCTAAGTGCCCAATCGCAGTCGCCAAAGTCACAGGATACTGCAATGGTGCACCACTCTCCTTGTGTAAACGGAGGTCACCAGCAGTGGGAGTGGAGCAGTGGGAGAGTGGCACAGATTGAAACACAACTGCCAGTATGTGCAAATGCACCTTTTGTGTGTGTGAGGGGGAGGGTAGATCCATGATTCTGCTAGATTGTTGACATTATGGACAGGATAGTTTTGCACAGAACTTGTTTTAAAAGGGTTAGCCAGAAATGCACAGGTGGGATCTTAGTTTATTTATTTTAAAATATTTATGGTTCCATCTGTGAAGTTGGGAACACAGCACAACATTTACACAGGAAAACAACTCATCAGGTACACAATCGCACGAGGAAACATCTACAGTGTTTGGTACACATCAGCATGGTTAAACAGATCAGTTGGGGTGTTGGTTTTCTGGGCAAGTGCATGGTACAAAGAAAACAAATGGAGTCCATAAAGAGAAAACATCAGTCTGGGTCACAGCTCTGAAAGGCAAAAGAAGAAGAAGAATCAGCATTTATATAGTGCTTTTCATACACAGTATCCCAAAACACTTTACAAGCAATGCTAGACTGGTAGTGAAGTGACTGAATGTGTGGTGGTGGCCATATCGCACATCATCACCCACACACAGCCTGGATAATTGCATGAACTGGTTTACGGGAAGGGGAATGTTGGCCAGGACACTGGGAATGCTCCTTGCTCTTTACAAAGAGTGCCCTGGGTTCTTTTACTTCCACCTGGACACCCACCAGGACAACACCAGGATGGGCAGAAGGGACCTCGGTTTAACATCTCATCGAAGGACAGCACACCCCAGCAGTACAGCATGCCCCAATACTGCACTCAGTTGCCAGAAATTTTTAGGTGCAAGTCCAATCCTGGTATGGGACGAGAACCCACGACCTTCTAGTCCAGAGGTGGATGTGCTACCAACTGAGCTACGCTGACATCAAAAGGAGCTAGATATAAAGAAAATGCAAAGACGTCTCAGCTGATGCAGTCCTTTCTCATTAAGTCTTCGTCCATTTCAGGGTAAGAAGACTTTTCTGTTTCTAGTGCTCCATCCATCCATCTATGTCTAAATAGAAACCCTTAATCAGATTTTCAGTTAACTAATCCTTACTTATATTTTTTAAATGGTAACAACTCAGAGTCACCACACGAAGACACCTCAATAACACATGAACCTCTGCTGATACCAAATGCAGCTGACACCGAAGCCACCAGAGAACAGCAAACCTTACAGCCTACTGATATTTCCCAAGAACTTGTTGAATCTGATCACCACCCTGTGATGATGGAGTCCATGGAACCAACCATTGTGTAACAGAGAGATGCGCACATGCCTCAGATTTTCCCAGAGCCTGATCTGAGCCATCAGAATATGGAAGACATCAGCTGTTTTGATCATTCTTATCTCACTGATGCCCAGAAGAAACACATCCTTGAAATACAGTGGTAACCACCCTCTGGATTTCACTTTCCTTCCCAGCTGATGGGATCCAAAGTAGCCAATCAAAGATATAGATGATTTAATCCATATTTTCTGCAAATGTACAGATTTTCAAGACGTTCCAGGCATTTAGATGAAGTATTTTGTAGCTCTTGTTTCATGTAAAGCAGTGCAAGTGACACTGTGTTGATATCCATACTAATGAGGGAGTGGTCCAACAGCCAAAAATCCTTGAGAGGCACAGTAAATCAAAGGAACTTTTAAATGCCACCGCTAAAGCAGAAGGTTTTCTTTCAGTCTGTAATGGCACACTGCTCACTGCCTACCAGTCCCTGACTAAATTTAACAAAAAGGTGTCTGAGCAGACAGAGCTCTTCCTGAGCAGAATTGTCAGTATCATGATCCTTTATTGTGAAGACAAAACATTGCTCTAAGAGAAAAATATGGAGAGAGTGGAAACGTCCATTCTCTCTTATAGTACACTACCAAACTGGATCCAGAACTCCAAGATCACTTGAAACTAGCTCCAAGAAATGCCCCCTACCTGCCACCTCAAATCCAGAATGAGCTGATTCAACTTACCGTCCTGCCACTGCAGAGAAAATTCTGCTTAGGAAGCAAAAAGGTTCAGTCTAATTGAGGATGGGACAACCAATGTCTCAGCCAAGGAACAGATATCCTATCTGTTTAATATGTATATCATGACATCACAGGCAACGTAGAGATGCATGAAGAGTTCATGGAGTTCACATAATGCTTGGAAACAACAGGTCGAGGTTCGGCAGACATATTTCTGCAAAATTTATCAGCTTGGGGCATTGCTGTTAACAAGATGAACGAACAATGCTATGACAAAGGCAGTAACATGAGTGGCAGACTTAATGGGTTCCAGGCAAACATTAAGATTGTTGCATCCGAAGCCTTGTATACAATTTGCAAAGCTCATAGCCTCAATACTGCAACTATGCAGTCCTGCTCTATGAGGAAAGTATATACAGTAATATGTCTGATACTACAAAAAAATAACTTCAGCATTGACATCCTCTGCCAAATGAAATACATTTTTTATTTTGTAATTAAAGGAATTCAGCAGCATCCCCAATGATTACGATGATGAACCTGCAGTTCGCACCACATCTATTCATGCAGCAGGCAACACAAGATGGATGAGTCAGGTTGATTCTCTCTCAAGATTTAAGAATAAATACACAGTGGTTTGTAGTACACAGGAGAAGATATCAGAATTTGAAAATGATGCTGAAAGGTTTCTTTTTTCCATCAACAAGTTAAATTTTCTTGTGACCCTGAGCTGTGTTGATCACATTCTGGCCTTAACAAAACCCCTGCACTTTTTTTTCTTGTTCCGGAGCCCCTAATCCTCCCTTCAGTGGTCAGACCTGCCCCACCCAGTCATCCCCCCAGGCTCAGGCTTACCCCCCCTAGGCGGGGCTTCTGGGAGGGCTCCCCCTCCCAATGGACACTGTAGGTGAGCCTGGCTTACTCCCCTGAGGCCGGAGCCACAGGAGAGGGAACTCCCACCTCGACAGACATCGGAAGGCAGTGAAACCAGTGGTGAGGCAGGTTGTCATACCAAAAGGGATGACATTTTTCGATGCTTGTTGGATCCTGGGGCTGGGGACGTGCAATGACGTCCAGTATCCACCCCACCTCCTAAGGTGATGGTGGCAGCTGTTAATGGTACTCCCAGTCTCCGCCAGGAGTCCAGAAAGCACTGTACACACTTTCCCCCTCCACCCAGAGAAGGAGAGCAGTCCACAGGATGCTCGATCCTTCTCCCCCCAGCTGGCCCTCCAACTTTCTGGTCCAGTCCCGAACCTGGGTCATCAGCATTGCAGGTGGAAATTCAACCACTGTGCCAGCAGCCCAGTTAAAACCCCTGCACTTTTCTTTACAGCTTGTGGACATTGACCTCATTCAAGCTTTAGAGGAAGCTACTACCCTGCTATTGAGGAGCATGAGGGAGTTTTCTGAAAGCAAATTTGGGGAACTGTACAACAACATCCTTTCACTGGCAACCTCTGCATGCATTGAGGGGTAAGTTCCCCACACCTGTGGAAGAGCAATGCAATGCAGCAATATAAGTGCCACCACCTCTCATGGATATTTTAGGCTCATCCTCTTTGCTCCATTTTTGAACCATATCTTTTCTTTTTTTTTTTACTATACTTTTTTTCCCCGGGCAACCAGTCTGCTTACCTACTTCCACGTCCAGGCAACCTCTCAGAATTCCAGCCACCATCTCAAGGACCACTCTGCTCAGCCCACAGCGTACTCCTGTGGAATACCCCCCACGGGGTGGCGGAGAGTCCCCCAACACTAATCCACCCAGTCCCGGATCCAGTGCTGCGTTCCATGCCAGAATGATTCCCCCATGAAGATGGCCATCATGCCACTGTGACTAGAGCCCATTTTCTCCTGTTCTCCTCTTGTGCATGGCATGCAATGATGCCCATGGACAGGAGCGTGTGTGCTACTGCATGCACTCCTCCCCAGCGCCGGCCACAGCAGCTCCCTCTATTGACTTGCCAGCACCCTGCATTAACCCCCCAGCCATCGCCAGAGGCCGCTAAGGCACTGAGGCATGCCACCCCCCTCCCTGGAGATGGAGAGCAGTCCAATGGATGCTCAATCCATCTCCTCCCCTGCCAACCCCCAACGACCCTGGCTCACTCCCAAACCCAGGTCGCCGGCGTGGAGCAAGGTGTGGCATCCAGCGCCTCAACCCTCAGTGCCACTGGGCCGAGGACCATATCTTTTCTGAGCTAAATGGTCAGCTTATTGAGTTATTGAGAGTCAGCTTTGTTTCCTTGCCCAGTACCTGGTCACACAAATCTGTAGTTCCTAATAAAATGAGGATAAGGCATTGGAGCTCTATAATGCCTACAAGGGTGACTTGAGCAGCACTGAAGAATTTTAGTATAGAACTTGAAAGATGGCATACAAAGTGGGTAAATGTTCCAGTGGCACAAAGGCCAGAGACCATAATTATGACATTGCAGCACCTAAATTCTGCACTCTGAACATTGATGCTGTTTTATCAGTCTTAACAACAATGCCAATCAGCGTTGCAAGTGCATAGAGGTCCTTCAGTGCACTGCAACAGTTAAAGACATGGTTCAGGAGGCACTATTAAGGAGTTTCATCCCACAGGATTGGTTCTCTTGCACATCCATAGGGTCATAGAAATCAATGTGGAACATTTGCTGAAGGACTTCAATCCATGCCAAGACAGGTGTTTTTCTGTTGTAAAATAATACCCTCACTCCAGCTACATGTATTACAAATAATAGAACTGTTTTTGTTTTCTGCACATGAAGTTAAAACTCATGAACTGGTGTAAAGGAAGCTAACGTGTTTCTTGTTTTTATTTATGTATCATAATGAATACCCATGTATTTATTTTAGAATACCATACTGAATGCTCATTGTGGTTGTTTTACAATACCATACTGAATGCTTATGAATTTGTTTTACAATACCATACTGAATGTCCATATATTTGGTTTATACAGTAATACCATACTGAATACCCATGCATTTGTTTTATATTACCATACTGAATGTCCATATATTTGGTTTATAATACCGTACTGAATATCCATGTATTTGTTTTATAATACCATACTGAATGCTCATGAATTTGTTTTATAATACCAGACTGAATGTCCATATATTTGGTTTATAATACTGCACTGACTCTCCATGTATTTGTTTTATATTACCATACTGAATGTCCATGTATTTGTTTTTTAATACCATACTGAGTCTCCACATATTTGTTTCATAAAAATATAAAAATTATTTATGTTTATTATTTCTTAGTCTTGCTTACATTCTGTATAGAATATAATACTGTGAAATACAGACATCACAGACATTATATCTCCTCATAATTAGTTAGTATTGGACTGTGCAAAAAAGTATATATTTCAGAAAGGACTGACTGTATGTGATCACGGTGACAACAGATTGGTAAGCTGGTATATAAGCTCCAAATTCCTTGCTACACCCCTGCTCAGTAGGCATCATATACCTGAGCTGCCCATCCCTGAGTGTCAGTGTTGCAGTGTTGAGCATGTATTCAGTTCTGCAGGTACAACTGTGCATGATAGGTGCACAAATCAGTCACCTAGAAATGTTGACATACTGACATTTATTAAGATCATTCCACACAACACAATCATGGTTGCATTTCTACCACATGATGGTGGCAGTGATCATGATGATAAACCAGAAGAGCCTGAGGTTGTAGACGTTGGTAAATTGCCTAATACAGTACTGAGGTTGGTGATGCAAGGCTGGGAAAAGTATTCCCATGTGGGGACAACTCCAATCTGGAAGACTGTGAGGGCTGCTTCCTTGATGAGGATGAATGAAACATAAAAAAATGTGTTCTGCCCATCACTTTCTCCTCCTCAGATTAATTCTTTTTGTAATAATTCAATTGGTGGACATGGCCTACCTAGACCTCAGTAAGGTGTTTGACACCATTCTACACAGGAGACTAGTAAGCATGCTGGGTAGCTTAGGAGTGGGTACAAAGGTGGTAAATTGGGTAAGAAATTGGTTAAGGGGATAGGCAACAGAGGGTGGTGGTAAACAAAGTTCACTCTAAGGAAGGGAGGGAGGGAGGGTGACCAGTGGGGTGTCTCAAGGATCAGTACTGGGACCAGTCCTCTTCAATGACTTTATAAGTGACATTGCAGAGAAGCTGGAAGGGAAGGTCTACCTCTTTGTGGATGATACCAAAATCTGCAATAGGCTGGATGATCTTGTGGGGGGGGGTGAAAAGGATGAGCAGAGATCTGAGAGAACCTGAGCAGTGGTCAAGGGTATGGCAGCTGGGTTTCAATGCAAAGTGCAAAATAATACACTTAGGGCACAGAAACCCACTTGCAGAGTACAAAATAGGTGGAGTGATACTGATGACCACGAAGCAGGGAAGAGACCTGGTGGTAATGATATTGGATAACCTAAAGGTGGCCAGACAGTGCAACAAGGCAGTAGGGAGGGCTAGTGGGATACTAGAGTGGATAGGGAAGGGTGGAAAGAGGGAGGTGGTGTTACCTCTGTATAGATCACTGATAAGACCCCACCTAGAGTACTATGTCCAGTTCTGGAGACCGCAGCTTTGGAAGGACATGGAGTGGAGGCAGTCCAGCAGAGGGCAGCTAAAATGGTGCAGGGTCTACATCAAAAGCCCTATGAAGAGAGACTAAAGGATATCAATATGTGCACCCTGCAACAGAGGAGAGAGGGGGATACTAAAGAGACATTTAAATGCCTCACGGGTGTAAATAAGGCACAGAAAGGAAGTATTTTTCAGAGGAAATGGTGCTCAGGAACAAGGGGACTTGCTATGAAGCTGGAGGGGATAGAGTCAGGAGAGATAAGAGGAAGTATTTCTTCACAGAAAGAGTTGTGGATTCCTGAAACAGCCTTAACTGGAGGTGGTGGGGGTGAAAACAGTGGTGTGGTTCAAGAATGCATGGGATAAGTACAAGGGAGTCATAGTGGAAAGGAAGGGGAGGAGGAAGAAAGAGCTGTAGACTGGGCACGGTCTGCGGTAATTGTGTTGGTGGAGAGAAATGGGCAGCCTGGATGGGACAAGTGGTCCTTATCTACCATCAAATTCTATGTTTCTATGAAATCCCAAACTCATATTACTGTTCTTCCAGCAATTTAGTATATATTTATTTTTTATTTATTTTATTTTAGTTTTTGTTGACCGGGTAAGTGCACTAGACAAATCCTGCCTATTTTCAGGCACGACCCGGGGGAAGGGGATACAGATGAATGCCAACTGACCTTGAACCAGATTAACCTGTTGGTGGTATTTTTAGTGAATGAGGGAAATTTGGCTAGGACTCCGGGGAAATTCCCCTACTCTTTTCGATAAGTGCCATGGGATCTTTAACATCCACCTGAACTACCACCAATCCAGGCAGATGGGACCTCGGTTTAACATCTCATCCGAAAGATGGATAGACAAAAGATATATGATACAGTGTACAAAATGGGCTGCCATTAAGGGCAACCCCCATTGTCCCAGGCCACTGGACCCTGGGAAGAGACTGGGGATGTCAGCAGGGACAAGAAGGGGAAGTGAGAAAGGGGGAGAAGGGGAGGGGAAGGAAGGGGAGGAAGTGAGGTCACAAAGAGGGAGGTCTCCCCTGACGTCATCACAGCGTCAGAAGGGGCCGGGGGATAAGGTCCAATGAGAAGCAGAAAATGGTGAGTGGGGGCGGAGCAACAGGGGGTTTAAGAGGGACAGCACAGAGGGTCTGTGCCACTTTCTGCTAAGGTTCTTAGGTAAGTAATTCAAGAGAAAGAACCTAGCACATCGGTAGGTGAGTTCCTCAGGAAAAGGTAAGAAAAGGAGATTTGGGACATTAATCCATTAGGTGGACTGCTGAGGCAGATATCAAGGCTGGAGCTAAGAGAAAATTAGAATATGAGGCTTGGGTTTAAAAAAAATATATATATATATATAGTAACATTTTGTTGTTGTTTTGTTTAAAAAAAAAAAAGTAAGGTTTCATGGTAAAGTCTTTTAAGAACGTTGTTTTCATCCAAAGAAATTCTGGTTGCAAGATTTGGGTAGGTTTTGTTTAGAAGGGTTTAAAAAAAAACAAAAAAAAAGTGGTTTCATGCAAATCAATGGGAGCAGAAAAGTCTCTAAAGAATGTTGGTTTGCATACAAAGCGAAGCTGGAAGCTCAGTTGGTAAGTTTCAGTAGATAAGATAGAGCGAGCAGCTGGGGGGGAATACAAGCAGTGGATAGCTGGGGGCAAGGGATGGAAAGCACGGTAGGTGGGAAAGGAATTGGAAAACGGAGGAGCCGTGTGGTGAATGGAAGGGCAGCCAGAAGAAAAGCGGTAATGGGAAGGTCGGTTATGAAGGAGGGAGGTAAGGAGTCCACAGAGAAGAGGAGAAACAAAGAGTGGCCGCGAGGAGAAGGACACAGAGCAGATGCTCAAGCAAAAAGGGGGGTGCAATAGAGGAGAGAGGCCAGTAGCGTTCGCTGAGAGCCACATGGCGGGCCTTTGGACCCAGTGCGACAAAGGGCTGGAGAAAGCTGAGATGAGAGACTCTGGACAGCTGCAAAGGAGGACAAAGAAGGTCCTAGTATTCAGGAAGGGGGCAAAAGGGGATTGGAGATTGATTATGCCATGGAAGCAGGTATTTAAAAAAAACAAAAAACAAGAGGGGGATTGTTGGGGCAGGGAGTCAAAGCGGAGGACTGGCAGGGCCGAGGAGGAAGGCGTGGGCCTAGAAAACTGGGAAGGGAGCTTTGGAAGTGCACGGAGAGGGCGAGCAGCGTGGGCCCCTTAGAAATTGGGAGCTGCGCTAAGGGAGGGTCTTTATTTGGAAAGTGGGGGGGGATGACTTCCCAGCATTCCAGGGATTTCCAAAACTGTGGACCTTGACACCGTGACACTGCTAATCCTCATTAATATGAGGTGCTTTCTGTTATATTGAATTAATTTCACAACCTACTGCTATAGACAGTTGTAATCACAGTGATGGGCTAGTGAATGGTATTATTGGTCCTCCATACAATGAGGGATATTGTACATTTGGAGATGACACTACCTAAAGCAGGAAGCCCTTTTCGGGCAGCAGGCAGTTTCGGAGAGCCCAACAAGGGACCTGACGCACAGGTACGGGACACCAAGCCAGGAGGTGAGCAAGGGATGCGAGAGTGTTGTTTAGCATCATGGTAGCAGGCCTGAACAAAGGGCCATGTGGTGGGGCATTGCCAGAAAGGAGTGGAACAGCAAGGCCGCCATTACAACAAAGGCGTGCAAGCAAAAAGGGACAGGCAGCAACAAAAAAAAAAAAAGGCTTTTGGGGCATAATTACCAATCGGAGCGCCCGGAGGCAGGCTGAGGGATAAGGACACAGGAGATTACGCTTGAGACAGTAAAAATATAATATATATATATATATATATATATATAATAGAGTCGGGGAGGATAGCCCTCATGGCAACCCGGGGCTGCTAAAAAGCAAATAGGGGAGCAACTGCACAGGTAATATTGAGAGCCAAGGCAAGTACTGCATATGGGGCAAAAAAAAAAAGGGGGGGAATAGGGCAAAAGGTGGACCTGTAGCTTAATGGTTAGAGCACTGGAATGGCATACCAGAGGTTTGTGGCGCAAATCCCATTGTGCCACACACAAAAAAAAAGGGGTGGACAGAGGTAGTGTTAGGTCAAGCGTTACATAGGGGGAAAAAACCCAGAGAGCTAACTAACGTATTTATGTTTTGTTACAAGCAGGAAAACAGACAGAATGACTACTCATGGATCTAGTTCAATGAAATCACTCACTCACTGAACAACTCACTGAACACCTGAATAAATATAACCTTCTAACCAGGCAGCAACATGGTTTTCAAAAGGGCCACAGCACCACTACTGCCCTCCTTGAATTTACCTCCCATGTCCACTCAACCCTGGACCACGGCCACCTCTCAGGCGCCGTCTTCATGGACCTATCCAAAGCATTCAACACAGTAAACCATGCCCTCTTACTAAACACCCTGGCCTACACGGGTCTCTCCGATGACACCCTAAAATGGTTCGCCAGTTATCTCTCTGATAGAACGCAGAGAGTCAAGATAGGCCCTGTCCTATCAACCTGCCTCCCAATCTGATCTGGTGTTCCTCAGGGCTCCATACTTGGACCCCTACTTTTCAGCCTATACCTCAACTCCCTCCCTTCCTCGTGCTCCAGAAATCTGCCCTTTATGCAGATGATGCAGTCCTGTTTGCCTCCGACCCGGCTCCCCTCTAACTTCACCAAACCCTCCAGCTCTCCTTCCGTGATATCAAAGACTGGCTCACCACCCACCGTCTTATTATTAACTATAAAAAGACTAAAGTCATGATATTCGTCCACCCGCAAAACCCTCACAAAAACCTATGCCCCAAAATTCTCACTGCTAACCAGACCCCCCTAGAACAAGTATACAATTTTAAATACCTAGGGATTACTTTAGACCCCGCCCTCAACTTTAATCAACACACCCTACACCTAACTACCGCTCTTAGCTCCAGGCTAGGTGTACCCTATCGCCACAAACACTGCCTCACCCCCGAGGCACTACAGCCTACCGTAAACTCCTCGATCCTATCCCTACTTGACTACGGCATCCTTATTTATAGTGCTGCATCCTCCACAGCCCTAAGCAAACTCCGGCTGGTACTCAACAAAGCCTGCCGTCTCATCCTAGGTTGTGATCGCCTCACGCACTCCTGCTGCCCTTTAGCAGCACAAACTGGCTAAACCTGGATAGCAGAATCAGCACATACCTGCCTTATGGTCAAAAAGGTACTACTAGGCCTCACCCCACCCTCACTGCACCAAATTATCCTCCCAGCACCACGAGGCAAAACAACCCATAGCTCAAGCAAGCAGCTACTGTGGGTACCCCATAGCCAGACCTCCCAATACCAACACACTTTCAATTTTAGGGCCCCATCCTGGATAAACTCCCTTCCTATCAATATAGCCGAGGAAAGAAGGTTGGGCCCATATAAATCAAAGCTAAGGGAATACCTGCAGACTTCAAATAAATGTGACTGCCCATGAAACCTGATCTACCTTGCCCCTTACAAACAAGCTATCATCTTCTCAGTGTACCTCAAATGCATTTATGAAACATGACAAACAGCCCCCTACTGAATATCTCTGACATTACCATTGTTGTTTTTTTTTCCCCTCATGGCTGTGCTAAACTTCCTAACTTTCTCTGTTAGCCCACTTTGAAACAACTATGTAACCTGTTTTTTGTTATCTCATGTCACTATGTAATGTACTGTTAGCATGACGTAGAACCTTTGTAAATGAGTCTCTGACTCAAAGGTCTTTCTGAATATTCAAATAAAAAACAAATTGGATGCAATGAAGATGATCATGGATCTCATGGACAGGGCCCACAAGGTTCTGGATACAGTGGAGGACACGGAACGGGGGGAGATACCAGCATGGAATGGGAAGGTCAGAAAAAAGGGACAGAGTGGGGCAGGAGGAAAAGGGAAGGGAGCTGGGACACTGGTGCCAAAGTGCCCTAGGGCCAGTTCTCTGGTGCGGCAACCAACAACCCACGCAACACCCGACCCATCACCTGCACCCAGTCCGGAGGGGCCGATGCTGGATCCAGAACCCACCCCCAGGTAGGTGCTTAGGAGTCACCCGGGACCCAACATTTCCGCACTCGATGCTAACCAGCCAGAGATGGGCAGGGATCGGCGGTCCCAGGTAGTGAATCACGAGAGGGAGCAGAGCCAGGACGCGCAGGAATGATTGAACCATCAAAAGAACCCCATGACGAATCAGGTACAGTGTTGACATTACAGAGTACCATGAAGGAATATGTGGAACAAATATTGTTAGGTATGGGGGGAGATGGTGTTAGGAGGTTGCAGAGAATACTGGGTGAATTAGAGGAAAAGGAGAAGGGGAAAACAGGAGGATGGGGGAAAAGAAATGACAGAGCAGAAAAAGGAGGGTGGTGGGGTAAGAATAGGGGACCATGTGCCGTTAGCAACGAAGGAAAAAATATAGAAGGGAGAATTTGTTGATATCTTTGCATTGGTAGACAAGAAAACTGCGGAGCTATATGAAGAGAAGGAGGGTTTTAGCAAAAAAGAATTAGCGGCCGCTGTAGTTCTGGTCAAAAAAGGGGAGGAACAGAAAGGGCCCACATATAAAGAAAAATCATGGGAGGCGTGGACCTTGGGTTTCACGTATTATAGTGCAATAGCTCAAGAGAAAAAGCAGGAATTGGGCATTCCCCTATTAGCTTGCACTTTGATCATAAGAAATGCGTATAAAATGATGGGAGGGACTAACTGGTTACAGTACGACGAAAAGTTCAGGACTGGAATGGCCAATTACGAGGAAGATTGTAGATGAGATTCTAGACATAATGACCTATGGTGGGAGACCATGACGGTAGCGGGGGGGGGCCGAAGGTGAGTGGCAGAGGGGAGGGCCACGATATCAGAAGTGCTGTTGGGGGTACAACAGGGCATTCTGCTTCTTCCCAGGCTGCAGGTTTAGGCACGCTTGTTCAAGATGTGGGGGATCCCATCGAGCGGCAAGATGCAGACCTTATGGTGAAGCCAGCCCCGGGGGAGAGCAAGGAAGCATTTCCTTTCGGAGAGGCTACAGAGGGATGCAGAGGGATAATACAGGGAGAGGGAGGGGACATGCGGGTGGGAGAGGGTTTCATCAAGGGGGAAGATGAAAAAGGTCAGTTCCGATTAGCAAAAACCCTGATCAGGGCCGAAAAAGTAGAGCAATAGATGGAAGAGTACCCGAATAAGGGGTTGGGGAGGGAGTTAATAGAGGGTTCCGGAAAGGTTTTAGTTTACATTACCAAGGAAGGAGGTTTGGGACATGGGCAAATGATTTACAATCAATAAAAGGCAAGGAGGCACTATTAAAATTGAAGATTGGTGTAACCCCCCTGCAAATGGGGGTTCCCAAAATCTTCCAGGAGCTTGCTTGAATGCTCCAAGCCTGAATGGTGTTTGGCATTTAAGCCATTTATCAGTGAGTGTTTTTATAGCCTCTGGTACTGTCTCTTTAAGAGCTGTCTGCTTGCAGACATAATTAGTTTGTATGGGGGACTGTGTGTTTCTTTGATTGAGTACCACTCAAGCTGCTGCCAATTCACTTCATTTTTGCAGTCACTAGGAGTGCAAAGGAACCTATCTGAAAGATGTAACTGTTTGCCAGAAATTATTTAGAGTAATAATGAAATTACAGTTTGTCTAACCTGCTTTCTTTGCAGTCAGAACTGTGTCTGCTAGTTCCCATTCTAGTTTTGAACTGCTGAACTGGACCAATCAGTGTGGGGTAGCTAGCTCTAAATGGTGCCTTGGACGAATCAGAACTTGGACTCATAATCTGAGCCAGCCACAAGAGGATTGTAGGCAGTGACTCTGGGAGATGTAGTTTAGACTTCAGTGCCTTTTGGACCAACAGCAGCAGTCTATTGTGAGTGACAGCCAATCCAGTCAAGAACTGGGAGGAACTCAAAGGAAGTGCCTGTTTTGTCGGGTTGGAGTTTCAGTTGAGCTTTGGCAGTGAAGAAGGAAGGAGCCCTGTGCTTTTTCAGTGTGCAGTTTTAGTCAAAAAATGTGTGAGGCCCAGAGTTCCGGTCTGCAGCTTGTGTAGCAGCTTGTTAGGACTGAATCTGTCCCAGAAAAGAATCAAAGGATCTCTGAAGTAGAAACCAGGCTCCACCCTGTAGAAGACTGGAGGAATTGCTGAAAATTTCACTGGTCTGTCAGGAACTGAATCTGCTGTGTGTTCTCCGGTATTGTCAGTAATTAGCATCGGATACAGATGCAGCCTGCCTGGTATAGTGTCTTTTATATGGATGTGTGAAGAGGTTTGTGTACCTCAAGTGAGCCCCCTGACATTGAAGGACCCTATCTTATTTGGAGGTCGTGAGTACTAATTCAGGTCGCTCCTGTTGAATTGCCACATTAAATCCAAATGGAATTACTGTACTGCTGACTGTTTAATTCTCCTTTTCTCTGTGTGAAAGGGCCCCTACCAGCTGCCACCGGTTTGGACTAGCCACTAGGGCTTGGGTACCCAGGGACAGTAACTGATAGGGATAGGCCTGTGCACAGAGCCATAGGTAGATTATTAGAGTGATAAGCTAATTAACCTGATTTCCTGTCCTTGTTATATCCCCTAAATAAATCAGAGCTGCTTGTTTCAGCAAAGTTATACTGCCTGAGTGTATTTGTCTATGTTAAAGTACTGTACTGTGATTGTTGCACTGTATCTCATTTCACAGGAGGTCCCAGTGCCGAACCAGACCTGGGGTAAGTGTATACTGTGAAGGTAATTCTGATATATTGTGTGGGCCACTAGTGGGAAGAAAGGGGGGTTGCAGTGTCCCAGAGGGCTGTGACCAAGTTAGTTTAACTATTGCAAACCCTGACCTCTGGGTGGAGGCACCCACCATTGGATCCAGGCCCCTCAACCTGTTAGTGGCAAATCAGGCAGGGGTAGTAGCCCCTGGGATAGCGCCATCTAGGGGTTACATTGGGATTGAAAAGGAGACAGGGAGGATAGAGGGTCCCTTCAAGGACCCTCCTTTCCAGCACCTGTGAGTATCACCACTGGGCCTAGTCCCGAAAAAACAAGCAGGGGAATATCTGGTAATTCACCACCTATCCTATCCGGAGAAGGAGTCAGTCAATGATTACATTTCGGAGAAGGATAGCAGGGTGTCTTACGGTACATTAGAAGACGCAGTGCAGATCATCAGGGCAAGGCATACTCCATGGCTGGCAAAGACTGACATCAAGTCTGCGTTTCGGCTACTGCCGGTTCGCAGGAAAGATTGGGAATTGTTGGGTTTCCAGATCGAAGGGGAGTATTATTTTGATAAAGCCATGCCGATGGGCTGTTCAGTGGCAAGCTCCACTTTTGAAAAATTCAGCACATGGCTGCAATGGGTATTCAAGGTCAGGTACGGTCACGACACGGTGGTGCATTACCTGGATGATTTTCTGTTTATAGGGGAAGGTCAAAAAGGGGTGCAGAAGATCATGGAGGACTTTCAAGAAATGTGTAAGGAATTAGGAGTCCCATTAGCTGGGAAAAACAGAAGGCCCCAGGTGCTTTCTAGAATTCCTGGGTATAGAGGTGATGCGAATAGGCCTATTCCGGTTTGCCAACTTCAAAGATCAATAAACTAAAGAGAATTTTGACAGAGATAGGGAAGAGAAAAAGAGTGCCCCTAATTAACAGTCAGCAATTAATGGGTCATTTGAATTTTGCGTGTAGAGCGATCGGGCCAGGATGCGTGTTTACACAACGTCTGGCAAGGGCCATGTCGGGAGGTTCAAAGCCATATCACTGGGTCAGTATAGGGAGAGAGACCAGGGAAGACTTAAAAATATGGGAGCAATTCATAGAAAATTACAACGGGATAGCCTTTTGGCAGGAGGAATGGCTCTATAATACAGACCTAGAACTTTACACGGACGTTTCTGGGGGGCATGGAGTAGGCGCCTATTTCCAAAGGAAGTGGATAGCGGAACCCTGGCCACAGAGGTGGGTCGAAGAGGGTTTGACAAAGGACATCACTTCTTGGAGATCTTTCCAATATGGTCGGTGACGAAAATATGGGGACCATGGCTACAGAACCAAAGGGTCACATTCTGGTGTGACAACAGGGCAGTTGTGGACATGCTAAATAACAGAGGGTCAAGGTCTGTTTTGGTACTCCTCCTCCTATGACAGTTAGTACTACAAGGGTTGAGGCTCAACATGAGTTTCAAGGCTAGGCATAGTGTAGGAATAAACAACTCCATCGCTGACAGCCTCTCATGATTATAGATGGGAAGATTTTGAGCGCTGGCTCCCAACGCAGATCCAATGGGAGAGAGGATCCCAGAGGAGCTATGGGAGATTTGCTGGAGGGAGCAGCATATCTCTTTCACAGCGCATGGGCAGACAACACCCAAAAAGCCTACGAAAGCTCATGGAGGGTTTTCCAAGCTTTCAGATCTCACCACAACATGGAAGTAAGTGGGGCGGTCACAGAAGAGCAAGTGGGGAGATTTGTAGTGGTTAACTGGGAGGAAGGAGAGGCCTGTGCCACAGTGAGAGTACATCTAGCAGCCATAGGATGGGTCTGCCGGATGAAAGGATGGGGAGAGCCGAGCAACAGTATTTTGGTAAGAAGAATGATGATGGGGTGGCAAAGGATAAGAGGGAAGGAGAGGGATAGGAGATAACCAATCACAGAACACCTACTAGAAGAGATACTAAGAAAATTAGTGGAGATTTGCTACACCCCATACGAGGTAATATTATTCAAAGCGTTTTTTATGGTTTTATACAAAGGAGCCTTCAGAGTGTCCAAAATAGTCGGACCCGCTACACCCACCCCGAGAGAAGGTTTGCAGTGGGATGATATAGAATGGAAAAGGGTAGGGATCACCCTAATAATTTCTAGGTCAAAAACAGACCAGACAGGCAAAGGATACAGGGTGAATATCGAGCCGGAAGAGACCCCAGATGTGTGCCCATGCTGGCTTATGCTCGACTTCCACAAAGTTAGGCCAAATCAAAGGGGTTTGTATTTTGTGCACGAAGACGGGAAGGAGGTAAAAGGGAGTCAAGTATCGGGGTTGTTGAAACAGAGCATAAAAGAACTGGGAAAAAACCCAGACAGGTTCTCATCTCATTCCTTCCGGATTGGGGCAGCCTCAGGGACGGCTGCCCGGGGAAAAAGGGGGGAGGACATAAAAGCCATGGGATGATGGGCATCAGACTGCTACAAGAAATATATTAGAAATGCAGTACACTAACTCTATCGGTTTTGTCTCCTTACAGGAAAAATTGAAGGTATAAGGTACAAAAAAAAATAGGTACAAGCGAATGTTGTGTCCTGCCTCACTGTTTCTTATTATGTGTTAGAGATATACGGAAAAGAAAGGACATATGGATAGTGGGACACTCACATATTTATTGGGCGGAAAGAGAGGCAGCACAGAAGAGAGGTGGAAGGCAACTGGGTTATGATCACAAAGGAATAAGGATTCTGTGGAAAGGAATACAGGGGATGCGTTGGGGGCAGCTCCTTCCTCTACTGCTAGAGATGAAAAAGAACAACAAGGACCCAGACCTCCTGATTATACATCTTGGTGGGAATGATTTGGGACATGGCCCCTGGGTAGACATCTTTTACAGCATACAAAGGGATGTCACTGTCATAAGGACATGGTGTCCAGAGATAACAATTATGTGGTCCGAAATGATTCCTCGTAGAGTGTGGAGGCAAGCCAGGCAGCACAAAGCCATAGAAAAAGTGAGGAGGAGGATGAATACTAGAGTGGGGAGATATTTGATAGAAAGAGGGGGAGCTGCCACTAGACATGACGAGATAGAAGAGAGGATACATGGGTTATACAGGACGGACGGGGTGCACCTGTCCCAGATGGGAAATCACATATTCAGCACTGAGCTAGGTAGAGACATAGACCAGTGGTTGAGGGGGTTTCCTAAATGAAGCGGGAAGCTTACCATCCAACGCAAGCTGGAGGTAAGCTAATGGAGGGTAGAAAAGAAAGATTCAATAAGGAGAAAGGGGGGGAAGGGTATGGGGTTAGGGAAAACAAAATGGGGGGATTAAGAGCTAGAAGAAGGTAAAAGGGTATGGACACCCTGAAAAATGGACAAGAAAAAGGGGAGCAGGAATTGGACCTGCCCAGAAAGAAAGAAAGTATAAGACCAGCTCGGGTTTATGCCAGGGTAAGGAGTGGAACTGGACCCCCTCAGGTTTCGACACCTGGGGGAGAAAACAAAGACAAACAAAATTAAGAAAGAGAAGTGGAATAAAATATGATAAAGAAAATAAGAGGAACTCAATGCTGTAAAAATGTATATATTTATGTTTAAGTGGACAATAAAAGGTTTTGCCTACTGAACAGCCAAATCTACAATATTGAGTGTGATGTCTCTTTTTGAGGGAGGGATCTGGAACAAATGGTTACACATGACAACCCCATTGTTCCAGGCCACCGGACCCCTGGGAAGAGACTGGGGAGTCAGCAGGGACAAGAAGGGGAAGCAAGAAAGGGAGGAGGAGAAGGGAAGGAAGGGAGGAAGTGAGGTCACAAAGAGGAGGTCTCCCTGACGCCATCACAGCATCAGAAGGGGGCGGGATAAGGTCCAATGAGAAGCAGAGCATGGTGAGTGGGGTGGAGCAACAGGGGTTTAAGAGGGACAGCACAGAGGGGCTCTGCCACTTTCTGCTAAGGTTCTTAGGTGGCATCTGACCCACCCGCCACCCTTAAAATGGGAGGGGAGGGTGGAAAGAAAGATCGATAAGGAGAAGGGGGGAAAGGCATGGGGGGGTTAAGGAAAACAAAATGGGGGATTAAGATCTGGAAGAAGGTAAAAGGGTATGGACACCCTGAAAAATGGACAAGAAAAAGGGGAACAGGAATTGGACCTGCCCAGAAGGAAAGAAAGTATAAGACCAGCTCGGGTTTACGCCCGGGTAAGGAGTGGAACTGGACCCCCTCGGGTTATGACGCCTGGGGGAGAAAACAAAGACAAACAAAATTAAGAAAGAGGAGTAGAATAAAATATGATAAAGAAAATAAGAGGAACTCAATATTGTAAAAAATGTATATATTTATGTTTAAGTGGACAATAAAAGGTTTTGCCGACTGAGCAGCCAAATCTACAATATTGAGTGTGATGTCTCTTTTTGAGGGGAGGGGATCTGGAACAAAATGTGAGGATGGCTATATTGGTGAATTTGGACAGAAGCTCAAAATGAGAATAAACCAGCACACATTCACAATCACTCACAAAGATGATAATTCAACGATAGGGGAACATTTCTCAGGACCAGACCACTCCATCCATGATTTTACTGTCACAATATGGAAAGATAATTTTCAGACACTAAAGGAACAAGCATTTGTCATTGCCGAATGTTGTCTCGCTGGCATTGATTTTGGTAGTGGCAGAGGTAGAGATGCATAATAGGAATGACAGTGAAGTGTTAAAGTGATGCCAACCCCACCCTCACCCTGTAGAGAGCGACAGGCATTGGGGTGTTTACGAGCATGCATGCAAACTGCGCAATGCACACTCGGAAAACACTCATTTTATGGACTTTCATCACCAGATTTTCAACATAGGCATTTTAGGACCTCTGCTAATGAACAGTGTCACTGTCATTTTCATAATGTGTCTCAAATATGGATTTCCCACAGCGACCACGCTATTCTGTGCCGGGAACTGCGAAAACACATTTCAGCCAAGATGTCAAAAATGACAGCTGTACTGTTCATAAGGAGGTGCAGAACAATGGCAATGTTGAAAATCTGGAGTGAAAATATTATAAATTGGCGAACTTACGAGTGTGCATGCAAACTGCACAACGCACGCTTGTAAAACAGTCATTTTATGGAGTATCATCACCAATTTTTCAACATAGGCATTTTAGGACCTCTGCTCATGAACAGTGTCACTGTCATTTTTGTAATCTGTCCCAAACACTGATTTCACAGCGACCGTCCTATTCTGCGGATGTGAAAATGTCAGCTGTACTGTTCACAAGGAGGTGTAAAATGCAGATGTTAAAATCTGGCAAGAAAATTGCAAATTAAGAAAGTTACAAGCGCGCATGAGCAACGCGCAACACACGTTGATAGCCCTCCTCATGAACACTGGCACTGTCATTTTGTTAATCAGCCCCAAAGGGTGATTCTGCACAGTGACCGAGAAATCACCTTTCAGGGCCGAATAATGCCATTACAGTGACAGAATTAATGAGGAGGGGTCCCAAAAACCCCATGTTGAAAATGTGGTGCCAAAATTCCAAAAAAAATGCCCGAGATATGCATCAAAGTTGAAAAAACCCTATTCATTCCATTATACAGCTTACCGGCATTTCTTCAGTTCACAGTCGGCTTTGAAGAGTGCAGACGTGTTCCCGGTCCACCGAAGATCATCGCGCCAGACTCCAGAGGTAAGTATGGGGTGAGGGGGGTGTGGGGAGGCAGGTGCACAGTGGGTGGTTGCGGAAGGGGGGGCAGGGAGACCGCCGAGGGACCATTTTTGGTTTGCAAGGTTTTTTTTTTTAAAAAGATGTCGCGGGACGGTTTCCATTTTTCAGGTGGGATTTGGCATGTTGGGGTGGGCTCCCACTGTGCCACCTCAGTGTTCGTGGGTGGAGGGTGCTTTAACTGACGGGGGATTGGGCATCCCTGTTGGCACATAACAAATGGGGGGGAGAGTGCATGATGCCGAGGAGGATTGGGCAACCCCCTCGGCAATCAACAAGAGGGGGGGGAAATGTTATGCCGATGGGGAGTGGGCTCCCCCATCGGCATTGTGACAGGCAGCAGCAGTCACTGCCCCCATGTTGCCTGCACTGAGGGAGGCATGTAATGATCACGCTACATGAAAACTTCACTCTCATTGCAGCGGACCTTTTCTTTGTTGTGATGGCCACATTAGGCATGCATGAGGTCAGTGCCTCCTGCTGCCTGATTGGGGAATGAGGGACGCACCTTCTGATGCATGCCCTGCATTCACCCAACAGTGACCGCACCTCCAAATCTGCTACTACCACAATATGTTGGCTGCGCAAGCGTGAGCCAACATAAAAAAGCACTTTGGCACAATACCTGAGATAAATTCACATCCACCCCCAAAGGACAAAATACATCAAATGGTTCTCCTCTCATCCTCAAACCATCTCATCAGCCTCTCCCCTAGACCAACATGGAAATATCACTTTGACCTTAAGTTGTCTTTGCAGCAGGCACTCTTAAAGGAGTACTACAGTACAAATTAGCAAAAACATGTTGTGCAGGGTGTTTTGCGTGTGCAGTCCTAGTATGTCTTTCCCTTTGTTTGCTATTAGAGATTTTTTCTAAATTTGCCTACTAGTTTTGTGACCCCTGGGGCTCTCCATGTTAGCAGTTTCTTTTGCTCTTTTTTCCTTGCAATGTCTTCTCTCTCATGTGACAGTGATGCATCCAGGACCACAGATTCAGTGAGTGACAGCTGCTACTGCAGCACAAATCTGTTGTTAGAAGCCTGATGTTCTGGCCTCAACTAAATAACTCTATTGTAATTAAATCTTTTTGTTTTCTAGGTATGCATTTCAGTCTAATCAGCAGAAAGAAACGGTTTGTTTTACTGCTTTTCATTTCATCAAACTACACACAGCCATAAAATGCCCACAAATTACCCCACATTATCAGTGCTTTAATTAGTGAAGGCATTAACTGTTTTCTTCCACTCAATTATCCAACAGGTGTTTGCAAAAACTGTAAATGTAGCCTTTATTAGTGCTCACTAGATAAGAAAAGTTACTTAAAATCACAGCTCTGCTGCTGTAACATTGACACTAAACGAGTACTTGCTGAATCTGTGGTCCCAGATGCATCACTGTCACATGGGACAGGAAGCACTGTAGGAAAAAGACGATCAATAAAAGTTGCAAAGATGGAGATCCCAGGGGCCCTAAAACTAGCAAGGAAATAGGTAAAAAGCTTCTAATACCAAACAAACAAAAGGACACACTAGGACTACACACACAAATCAAAACACTCTGCACAACATATGTTTCTGCAAATTCTGACTGCACTGCTCTTTTTAAATGACAGTAGGATTCTTTCTGGGGGTTTTTATGAATGTGAATTGACTTTATAGTGCTTTGATGTTTAAACAAGCCACACTATGTCTCATTTTAATCCACATCCAGTCTCTATACCTCGCATGTTATTCAAATCTGCTTCACTGACCTGAATAACAGACTATGGGCAGGATTCACAAAAAAAGGCAACGTGCCACGCAGTTGCGCTTGGGTCAATCCTGCTATTCACAGTCAGATAGCAAGGTGTGCTGTCTGACCATGAATAGGGGCAGGCGGGGGCAGCGCTAACCCAGGAAAACCACCAGGAACCCCAATAGGGCTGCCCCCATAGTCAGCCAGGAGAATGGGCCAGCAACAACAGCGCACATGGGAAAAGGTCCTATTCACAAAGTTGGCAATGCAAATGATCCCATTGGGCATACAAGGTGCAATTTGCCATTTGCATGCCCATTATGGACCCATATGCATGGCATATGTCTGGTGTAGTGTGGCCCCTCCACCAACTGATGCCCCACACAGCCACAGTCCCCCAAAGTAATGCCCCCCATCCCCTGATTGCCATCCCCACAGGCAATATTGTACCCCGCTAGTCCAGGGTCCCTCTCCCTCCCTCATCGTCGACCCAAGAAGCAGAAATATATTTTCCATAATGTAGTGGTCCTTCCCCCTCCCTCCCCAATCACTGTCCCTGTAAATAACAAATATGATCCTGATGGTACAGCGGTCCTTCCCCATTCCCCAATCACCCACCCGACATGTACCAGTCACACTGAATGGGGTGGGGGTGAAGGGAGGGACCCTAGACTACTAAGGAATAGGGTTGCTAGATTTGAGGACAGTGATCAGTGACCAGGAAGGGGCAAGGGACAACTACACTATGGAAGTGTACTTGTACATGTCGGGTGGGTGATCGGGGAATGGAGAGAGACCACTGGACCACCAAGATTATATTTGTTATTTACAGGGCCAGTGATTGGGGAGGGGGAAGGGACCACTACACTACGGAAAATATATTTCTATTTCTCGGGTCGGCAATCAGGGAGGGGGAGGGACAGCTTAATGAACTACCTTCATAGCCTTAACCACAAATCCGAAACTTTAGTACTGGGTGACGTAAATGTCAACTGGTTATCCTCTAGTGCTTTTCCATTCAAAGATGCTGTCTCGTTGCTCCACCTTGCCCAACTTGTTACATCCCCAACAAGGACTAACTATAGGATGGGAACAAGTACCCTTCTGGACCTGATACTCTCCAGCCACCCACAATGAATCTCCAACGTGGCAGTACATCCAGATTCTATGAGTGACCACTCCCCTGTTTCCTGCAGTTGGTCCAATAAATTCTGCAAGCCCCCATCTCTGACTAACAACAGTAGATTGTTAAAATGTGGACATCTGGAACATCTAAAAAATGACCTCAACAACATTAACTGGTCCCCTCTTGATGTCTTTGATGATGTCAACCTGGCACTGAATTATTTCATAAAACAATTCAACAATGCCTGTGATACCCATGCTTCTATTAAGAAAATGAAATTTTGTGGCACTGTAAACCCCTGGATTACACCAGAACTCATTGCTATGATGAAGCACAGAGATCACTTCTGGTACTGTGCCAGAGCGTCAGCCAAACAAGCAGAGGTGCAGGAATACAAGAAGGCGAGGAACACCTGTACACATGAAATCCATACCATGAAATTCAAACATCATAGGGAAATGCTCGCCGATATCTGGGGAAACAGCTAAAAACTTCTGGAGCAACATAAAAGATGTCATCGGGAAAGTCTCTAAGGTCTCACCCTTCATGCTCAATATCAATGGAATTCCAACCCTGGACCTGCTAATGATAGCAAACACATTCAACAACGCATTCACGGACCTATCCAGTGTCCTCCCTCCAGACTTCTTTATGGATAATGACTCGCTCAGTACCTACTGTCCTGCTGATAACCCCCTTGAACCACCTCCTTTTTACTTCAAAAAGTCTCAGCACGAATGGCCAGAAAATACCTTACCAAAGTGTTACGTAAATCACGGCATAGCGGTGACTCACTGGATCTTAAGCTCACTCTTGAGGAAATGCTGATGTCCCTCACTAAGATCATCAATCTATCGCTACAACTCTCACAATTTCCTCAAGTTTGGAAATCAGCACTAGTCATCCCAGTACACAAGAGTGGAGACAGGCCCCATCACGCAAATTACAGACCCATATCTATCCTCCCACCAATATCTAAGGCACTTGAGCGTATTGTTGCTGGCCAACTGGTGGACTGCCTTGAAAAATACTCTAATGCCCACAGCAACATGGATTCCAGAAGGGGCACAGCAGCACCTCAGCCCTCATGGAATTCACTGGCTTTATTCATCAATCTCTGGATCAGGGCACCTTAGTAGGAGCTGCCTTCATAGACCTCACTAAGGCATTTGATACTGTCCATCACTCACTACACCTCCAACAGCTTACTGCTACTGGCCTTTCCTCTGAAGCAACACTTTGGTTCAAAAGCTATCTTGTAGACCACTCTCAATGGGTGAAAATAGCCAATGTCGTATCTGACTGACAGCCCATCCACTCTGGAGTGCCACAGGGCTCAATCCTGGGGCCACTCCTAGTCAGCATTTTCCAGAATAACCTACCTCGTTTCTGCCACCAAAGGATCCTCCTCTATGCAGATGATGCAGTCATCTACTCCTGCAACCACGACCCCCAAGCAACTGGAACTTCACCTTCAGAGTGGGTTTGTGGGAGTGGAGGACTGATTCTCTAAACATAAACTGATTCTCAACTACAAGAAAATCAGAGTAATGATGTTGAGCAGCACCCGAAACAAGCACAAATCCCATACACTTACCATCAGAAACTATCTTGGAGTCCCTCTTGAACAAATACCACATTTCAAATACCGGGGAGGTCACCTTAGACAGCTGTCTATCCTATGCTAAACATATAGATAATGTAGCCAGGACTGTCAACATGAAGGTTGGTCTCCTACATAGACATAAACACTGCCTTACTCAGAAGCCCTCCTACTTGCTATATATAGTTCCATCATATCCATTGTAGACTATGGTCTTGTAATCTATGGAGCAGCCCTCATGTCTTTGTTGTGAGGATATCCATTGCTTTGAACAAGGCATGTAGACTACTCATGGGGTCCACACGTTTCACTCACACCTGTGATCTTTACGCTGAGACTAGTTGGCTACAGCTCTCTGGGAGGATCCAATACAAAACCTGTCTTTTAGCCAAAAAAGCACATCTCGGCCTCCTGCCACCAGGCACCTCAAACCTGCTAAGCCCCCATTGTAGTTCACAGCATATGCGACACTCTAACAGCCATCATCTCCATGTTCCTAGATTCCAGACAGCCCAGGAGAAATGCTCATTTTTCTACAGAACCCCTCACTGGTTTAATACTCATCATAGTGATATAACTACCCTACCTAAACTGGGACTATTCAAATTGAAGTTACGCCAACATCTCATGGCCAACAGTTATTGTGACTGCTTCATCTGAGACTCCCATCTACTTGCATTCAATCTTCTCCGCACACCTGGATAACCCTGTATCTCTGCTGTTACCGCTATAATTCTGAGGCTACCCCCCTTTTCGCACTTTGACAAGGCCCCTGACTACCCCTGTACACCTTACCCCCCTGCCTCTTCCCCTCCCACACCAGATTGACAAGGCCTATGGTT
The DNA here is from genome assembly GCA_016271365.2 of Neoceratodus forsteri. NCBI lineage: Eukaryota > Metazoa > Chordata > Ceratodontiformes > Ceratodontidae > Neoceratodus > Neoceratodus forsteri. Next base: position 392,698,741 of record CM057452.1, read on the forward strand.
GCCCAGTCATACTAGTACTGTATAGGAAGTAAACATTTGATCATGTGCAATTCATTACCAGTCAATGACAATTAGCATCATAGTTCCCCCCACTACACACACAGCCTGAAGTGGGAGCAGATGGTTGGGCACGCTTAAAGGCTGCAACCAGGACCCCCCACTACACACACAACCCAAATCAGGAGCGGACGGCTGGGCAGGCTTAAAGGCCATAGCCAGGACCCCCCACTACACACACAGCCTGAATCGGGAGCAGACGGTTGGGCAGGCTTAAAGGTAATTATCCTTCTCGCTACCTGAGGAGCTACTTCTGGAAGGATGACTTTAATTCGGAGGATATGGGGTGATAATTTCTCCATGAGTCCTCTAGGACATTTTACAAGATTGTTCGGGACTTTTGAGGGCGGATTGTACTGCGTGTCTCAGCGGGGTTCCAGGGTCAGCGTGTCTGCTGATTGCCAGAGTGGGGATGGGGGTTTCAAGTGACTGACAGTATTACAATGTTTTACCAATTGCTGAGCTTTTACTGCTGTGTTTGTGCATAACTTACCTGCTGTCTTTAACAGTTCTCTGCAGTTATTTACCTGTATTTTGTGCATTTTCTGGTTGTTTGCTGTCTGGTATGCCACGAGGCCTCCTACCCATTCCCTGTAGGAAATTTGCACATGCGCAGTTGCACCTTATGCTAATGCCCTGACTCTCCTTCCTCTCTAGGCCACAGCCAGGACCCCCAACACACACAGCCTGAACTGAGAGCGGATGGCTGGGCAGGTTTAAAGATAATTAGCCTTCTCCCTACCTGTGGAGCTACTTCTGGAAGGGTGTTTACCCATCAAGGCTTTGCTTCGACTCCCCAGCCACCCTCTGACTCAAGGCTGACCCTTAATATATTACGTCATCTGGTCACATGAGTAAATACCCTCTTCCTCATTAGCAGGTTATCTTTTTTGGTCTCCACGGGTTGGGGGGTTGGTCTTGAGCTCCTTCCCTCTTGTCTCATTTTTTGTCTCCCCTCCATTTTATTACCTCTTTCTTGCCCACCCCTGTACAACTACTGCTTTCTGGACCTTCCTCTTAATTTCCCACTTGCTTCCCACCCCAAACTCGGACCCTGCACCCTGTGCGTCGTAGGCACCAATCCTACTGCTACTCTATCTGACCTGGGATCACTTAAAAGGATACTTTATTAACTCTTGAGTCCTGTGGCCTCTGGGCACACTACTGTCTTGTGGTTCTCATCCCTCTTTTGCATTGTACTCCACCATGCCCCTCTCTCTAATCTTTGGTGTGCTCCTAGTGCTTCTTACTCCCTCCTCTCCACCAAGTATGCCTGTCAGCCCGAGAGGTATCCAACATTACGCCACTAGGTGGGGCACTACCAGCAACACTCCGCACACCTTCCACACCCTAACATGTCCCCTCCCCTTTGGAACTTAACCGGGAATACCTGATTAGCCCTCTTAGTGGCCATGCATATCTCCACCCTACCCATACCTGTGGCTACCCACAAACCCAGTCCCCAGCCCCATAACCCTAACATAAAAACTAAGTTAATTAGACTCGCTCTTCTCCACCACGCCCTCCTACTCCTTCTCCTATCAGGCAATGTGCACCCAAATCCGGGCCCACCCCCCTCTCTTAGTACCCCCTGTGGGTTGTTGAATGGACTCCTTCTAGCCACCATTAACATCTGTAGCCTTCAAAAAAAGCTTGATGTCCTTCAGTGCTAGATGGCACAGATCTCTACAGATATCCTTGCAGTTACAGACACCTGACTTGATCCTGATACCCCGGACTCGGCTGTCCTCATTTCTGGGTACTCTATGCTCAGAACTGACAGGCTAGCTAAGAGGGGTGGGGACTGTGATCTCTACTATAGAGATTCCCTTCAGGTCTCGCTAGTCCCTGGCACTCCCACTCCATCCCATGGGGCACAGGTTCTCACTGTGAAACTGCAACCTGACATACCTGGCAATGCCCTACATAGTCACAGTTTATATCCCCCTAGCACCAAAGGACAGCTTTTGACTTGGCAATGAACTGCCTAGCCCACCTCCCGACCTCCAGTGAAATCATTGCCCTGGGTGTTTACAACGTCAATTGGCTAGTGACCTCCTCTGCCCCCTACAAGGATGCTGTTGTGGCATTGGACCTCACTCCAGTCATCCAGTCCCCTATGAGGCTTAACCATAAAACTGGCACCTCCACACTCATTGACCTCATATTCATCAATGGGCCCACCCACGTATCTGAGGTCTCAGTACTTCTGGATGCACTGAGTGACCACTTACCAGTCCTCAGTATGTGGTCCTAAAAAAAATCCCAAAGAGGCTACCCAAATATACCTTTATAGGGTGCCTAAAAAAGGATCTCTCTCACACCTCAAACAATATCATTTTTCATTTTCCACACACAGAGAGGCATGCCTGTTGAAAGCTTGTTACAGGTGTGACCTGGGAGCACAGGGAAGTTAAGTGACTTGCTCAGGGTCACACAGTATGCAAGTGGGGCTGTGGTATTCAAATCCAGGTCTCCAGATTTGCAGCTCAGAGCCTTAAACCACTGCGCTATACAATGTGACTGGACCCCCATCAGCACCACTCCATCTACTGACAGTGCCCTGGATTACTTTCTCTCCACATTTAACTCCACTTGTGACCTCTATGCCCCGGTCGTCATACTGAAAGTCAAAAGTCAGGACACCCTCTGGCTCTCCCATGCCCTATTTGACCTCATGAAGCAACATAACAATCAGTGGCATAAAGCTAATGAATCAGGCAACCCACACGACTGGCAACTCTATAGGGAACTTAGGAACAAATGTACCTGGGAAATTCGGAAAGCCAAAGCTGCCCACTACCAGGAAACACTCTCCTCTTCCTGGGGCTCTGGGTGCAAATTTTGGAACAACATTAAAGAACTGAATGGAAAATCTGTTCCACTCCCCGCCCAGCTACTAGTAAACTGTTCACTCTCCCAGGACCCCATGCTGATTGCCGATACCCTGAACACTGCATTTTCTTATCTTAGCGGTATCCTTCCCCCTAACTTCTTCGACCTGGCCCTAGACTTGCCCTTCAGCCCACCCCTTAAAGTGTCCACCCCCATTTTCATGCTCCAAACAATCAACTTCTAAGATGCAAGACCTTACTTAACCAAAGCCTTCGGGAAAACGCACTTTAGTAGTGACTCACTGGACCTAGTAGTGACTCTCTGGACTTAAAGCTAGTCCTCCTCACCTTAGACTCCATTATCTCCCCACTCACTGATATCCTAAATCAGTCCCTCTGCCATGGGCAATTCCCCTCAGGCTGGAAATCAGCTGTCATCACCCCAATATTAAAAAGTGGGGACCGCACCTCCCTGGGCAACTACCGCCCCATCTCCATTCTTCCTCCCCTTTCCAAGGCACTAGAAAAAATAGTGTCAGATCAACTCTCAGACTATCTTACTAAATATGACCTTCTCTGCCCCGAAAAGCATGGTTTCAGGAAGGGCCACAGTACTGCAACTGCCCTTCTTGAATACACCACTTTCATAAGCAAAGCCCTTGATCGAGGGTACTTAGTTGGATCTGCCTATATTGACTTAACCAAGGCATTCGACTCTGTCAATCACACACTCCTAATCCAATCCCTGCAGTGCATGGGTCTGTTCCTGGACCCTACTACATGGTTTAAAAGCTACCTCAGTGACAGAACTCAGAGGGTCAAGTTAAACTCTACACTCTCGGCCAGTTAACCAGTACTTTCAGGAGTTTCCCAAGGCTCAATACTGGGCCCCCTCCTGTTTAGCATGTACTTGAATACTCTCCCAAAGGTCTGCTTGGGCCAAATGCTTCTGTACACTGATGATGTGGTTATATTTGACAGCCACTTAGACCCCACTCCCTTCAATCCTCCCTGCAACACTACTTTTCTGAAGCCAAGGCGTGGTTCTCAGATCACCGTCTTGTCCTGAGCTACAAAAAGACCAAGACCATGCTTTTTACCCACAGACAAAATAGGCTTAAAAATGTTCCCCTCAACATTATTAACATCCAGGGGCTCTCCTCTTGACCTTGTGCCCACCTTGAAATACCTGGGCATCACCCTTGATTCCTCTCTCACATATCGTGATTACATCAATCTGCTCAGCTCAGCTATCAATTCCAGGCTAGGTCTCCTGTATAGGCACAGGGAGTGTGTGCCTTCTGATGCCCTAGATCTAGCTGTGACATCATCGGTGCTCTTCATTATTGACTACGGGATTGTTATCTATGACACGGCTGACCCTACTGCCCTGAGTCGAATCATGATCTCCCTAAATAAAACCTGCTGGTTAGTTACTGGATGCAACCATTGGACACACACCAATGAGCTCTATTGATGCACCAACTGGCTTAACTTTGAAGGTAGACTCAGATACCAGACCTGTCTCCTTGCCAGGGAGCTCTTTCAAAGCATCTTCCCCCAAGGTCTTCGCCACCTTGTTCAGCCCTCCACTCAGCCACAGTGTACATGGAGCTCCTTGTTAGCTCCCATCTCTGCACCCCATTGCAGGACCTCTGTGGACCAATGATCCTTTTACTACAGGCCCCCTCTCTGTTTGAATGACATGCCATTGGCTATCACCCTGGAACAGCGACTAGGCCCATTTAAAACCCCACTCCATGCTGATATTCTCTCCCACTTCAACTGTGACTGTGCTTAGTCCTTCTCCCCCTTGCCTGTGACTATAACCTTTTGATTTCTGTATATTGTAATTGTACATGCTGGACTTACAATGATTGACTTGGGTTGGTCCATTCCACCCTTGAACTGTAACTTGTCTTCACTGTATACTTCCTATTGTATATACTGTTTCTAAACTCGCAATGTATGTATTCTGGTGTGTTCTCTGTATATTTATTATTGTAGAGTCAATTCTTGCAATGTATGTATATCTGGCGTGCAGCCTTTGCAAAGGAGTCTTTGACTCAAAGATTGTAATTCTGATTCCTTCATAAATAAATAAAATAAATGGAAAGGTGATTCCTATAACCTATAAGCTAGTTCTGTAGGATCAATTTGATAGTGCATACCATATCACAGTCTGTATAGGTGAATGCAAATCCGGCTAATAACGGAACACAGCATGCCCAACCAACTTAAAGCTTAAGAGTTCCAGCATGCCTGAAAGGTTTCTGGAAGTCAAAGAGTTAAGAGAGGAAAAGGCCAAAGGGGAATTAAATGTAGCATTGCTAAATATACTGGCAGAGGGAGTTCTGGCAACAGAGAGTCTGTGGACAGCAGAGAACAGCAAACAAAGCAACACAGCTCACTGGGACAGAGAGAGTCACCAGAATTTGCTGAATGAACTTCAACAGCTGTATCCCTTTTCCAAGTCAATGCTGGGCCCGTATATGAAAACAAAATGACAAAGCTGTACTACAGATGCATATCATTACTTGGAGTAAAATGTGCCACTTCAAAATGTCGGATGTACACTTTCCTGGATAGTTTTTCTCTTTAACATTTGAGCTGACTCCCACAAAAGATTTTGCTTCCAGTCATCAACTTTTTTTCTCTTTTTATAACACAATTATGAAGAATTTCCACTGACTCGTATTCTATAATACTTTATATAATAGCAGAAAAGCCCTTAAGCAAATGCTATATTAAGACTCCCTCATAATTTACAGATTCCAAGCTGAAATGTGACTTCTAAAATTGTTTTTACAAGCTGAGCTGTAGCTGTTGCCAAAGACACTTAACAGAGAGAGGTCAGGTGCTCTTAGGCGTACAGTTACATGTTTAATTCATGACCAAGTATAACAGAAGTCAGGGATTCATTAGAAACAAACACCTTCCAGTAGGTGTGACATGGCAAACCCCATCTCTGACAATAATTTAGGAAAGACGGTGTAAAGCAGAAGTAAGTGTGTCTGCAATCATAGTTGTGACAAGCTCAGGCTGTTACTTTTGCTCTTAAAATAGATCATTTTAATGAAGGACCATAGGAGCAAACAGATACTTTAGATTGCAATGTGGCTGTGAATAATAATTGAATAAAGCAAACTCTAGTGCCGTCCACAATGCTAATTAACATTCAAACCTTTGAATTCACTGCACCACCACAGAGTGTGATTCTTCTCACTGAGTATGAAAAGGGAAAAGCAGATGAAAAGACTATAAAAGTACTGTAAGAAACATATTTAAAACAAGGCCTGGCCAATGTCAACCATGTCCTCTTATTTGCATTTGCTGTGTAGTTGTCGGGTGAAGACAGCACAGCAGTTAGCATTAACACATTAATAATGCAAGTTATAATAGTGAAATTGTAATTATTGGGAAATGAAAAGGTTTGCACATAATGTTATTTTCTTAGATTGTGGCCTCAAATTTTCAAGATAGTATTTTTTTACCCCAGCATATTAAAGGAAAACTCATTATTGCAAGCTCCCCTGCCCCCAAATCCTTAACTCCCTGATAAAGCTTGTCATGGGAAAACCCCATTTTTTAAAGTGGTCCAACTCACAACCTTTTTATTTTCTAAGGTCCGCAATCTTTCAACATGGCCAGTGTTGGGTGGTACTATCTCATCTTACAGTGCAGCTCCACACCACTCACTTGTATGCTTTTCATTACAAGTGAGCAGTTTGGAGCCACACCATAAAATGAGATGCGCCACCCAGCACTCGCCATGTTGAAAGATTGCGGACCTTAGAAAATAAAAATGTTGTGAGTTGGACCACTTTAAAAAATGTGTTTTTATTGCAAAATGCTTAATCGGGGTTTAAGGATTTGGGTTGGGGAGTTTGCAATAATGAGAGTTTTCCTTTAACTGAACAGGCAGTATTTATGAAATACCACCCAACATGAGATTTTGTGGAACCACCATGAAAACAGGTTTGGGTTGAGGATATGAAAGTGACACCTGCCAAGTTCATGAGGTGGAGTAATAAACAGACTATGTTGAAAAATATGGGTTCAAAATGTAAAAATATAGCATTATGAGTAAACCTAAAAAATGTCACTGTTTCTTCATAACATTGTTGTTAAATTGTCAACATAGACCTCTTAATAACCCCCCCCCATGAACATAGTAAATGTCATTTTTGAAATCCTGCCCAAAACATCATTTTGTGGCATGACTGTGAAAACACAGTTTGGGAGAGAGTTGAAAAACAGCAGTCATCATGTTCATAAGATGGATTACGAAAATAGCTATGTCCAAAATTTGGAGTCACAATCTCAAAAAATAGCAAAGTTACATGTAAACATTGAAAAATTTCAATGTTCCTTCATAACTTCATTATTTTTTTGAGATATTGATTCCAAATTTTCAGCATAGTCTTTTTTATACCCCATCTCATGATCAAGACAGATGTAACTTTTTATATTCTGTCTGAAAGGTGATTCTGTGGAGCAACTGCAAAAACATGTCCCAGAGGGTAGCCCATGACAATGGCGACCCTCGATTGAGTGCTTTCAAAAAGTGCGACTCAATTGCGGCACCTGTCCACAGAGCTACCAGGCAGGGAGGGCAACCGGATGGGGGCGGTCCATGAATATAGTGACAGGATGTTGCTATATGTACATCTATGGGGGGTGCGAGCACGCCGTGCGACGGGTGGAAGGGAAGGGAGGGTTTGTGAGGCACAGTGTGGAGGTGGGATGCTGAGCTGGTCCTGTGGCGTGGTGGGTGAGTGGCATGCTAGGGTTGCGAGGGTGCCGGGTTTGGTTCCAGGTGCGTGTTCATTTTTTTGTGCCCCAGCTGTTTTTTTTTTTTTTTGATTTGCACTCCCCCTCAGCATGCACCCCCCTGGAGTTGAGAGTCCTTTAGTAGAGGGGTGCGGGGGGGGGCAATGCCCCCATGGGGGGGTGTGGTGGGCTGTAAAAAAAGTCCCTGGTGCCCTTTTGCTGTGCGCTGGGAGTATGCATCACCGAAACTGATTTTCGGCGATGTACACTCACCCTAATGGCGATCGCCTTTCTGCAATCACCGTTATCACATGGAATCTTTCAGAGGGTTTTAAAAAAATCACCTGTCATGTTCATGATGTGGGATAAAAAGAAAGCTATATTGAAAATCTGGGGCAAAACTGTTAAAAATGTCAAAGTTATAAGTAAAAGTTGAAAACGCATTAAAAAGCAATTAACTGGCGTTAACCTTGTTTTCAGTCACTTTACGGCTGGGAAAGGATCCTCAACAGTTGCAGACAATAATTTTTTTGTGGGACCCTTTTGAAGTAAGTGAAGGATTGGGGTGTGTGGGTGTTGGGTGCTAAGAGGGGGGTCAGGGTAGGTGGGCTGCAAGATCTCACTGGATGGTCTTCTTTGATTAAGACTTTAAAAGAAAAACAGGTAACAATGAGGGACAGATTATTTTTTCTGTCTTGGATCTGTCACTGGGGCCAGAGTATCACAGTTTCTGCAAACTGTTGGGTGGCACTAAGGGTTGGGCAACCCAGTGTTGCATACATAGAAACATAAACAATGATGGCAGATAAAGACCAGAGGTTATCTAGTCTGCCCAAGTTCCCTCTAATCCCTGTAACCTTCTCTGGAACCTATAGTTCCTCCCTATCCTCTCCCCATTCTCCACCCTGTTCTTGTCGCCCTGGGCAACCACTAATCTCTTCATTCTATCCCATGCTTACTTGAATCCCCTTACTCTGTTTGCACTCACCACCTCAGCCAACAGACTGTTCCAAGATTCCACCACCCTTTTCATAAAAAATTACTTCCTCACATCCCCCCCCTCCCCGGAACCTCCCTCCTGTTAATTTCCATTCATGTCCACATGACCACAAGTTGGTATTCAGGCTAAATAATTCCCCACAGTTCACTTTGTTAATTCTTTTAAGGAACTTTAAGGTTTCTATCATGTCTCTCCTCTTCCTTCTGGTTTCCAGAGAGTACATATAGTGCCTTGAGGCGATCCTCATAGAATCTGCCCTGCTGGTCATAAATCATTCCTGTTACTCTGCGCTGCACTGCCTCCAGCCTATCCTTGTCCTTTCTGAGGTTAGGACTCCAGAACTGGGCACCGTACTTCAGGAGAGACCTCACCAGGGATCTGTAGAGGGGAAGTATTTATTTATTTATTGAAAGAGCAGGAATCATATCTTTGAGCAACAACTCTTTACATAGGTTCTGCATCAGACAAGTAACATAGCAAACAGAGCATTATGAGTAAAGTACATACATGCAAGTCATTGATTACAGGCAGAATACAAAGAGGCACTTCCAAGTAACAAAAAATACAGGGAGAACAACTGGTACATAGCAGCCATCATGGGACATACAGAGAAATCATATGGTACATAGTATACAACAGGTGGGTACTAGAATGCCCTTGTCAGATAGCATTAGGTAACAGTCAGAGCTGAGCTAAGGAGGTGGGGGGGAGGGTGCCGGCCTATCTGGTCAACAGGTGGGAGAAGCACAGTAGGTAGTGAGGGAGGAGGAGGAAGAGGGGATGAAGGGAAGGTACAGAGGGTAGGGGATAGATAGACAGGGAGTGGTAAGTGCTAGTAGTGGCCCACAGGGTCAGATGTTAGCAGATGGTGCAGGTTAAGTGCAGCATGGCTGGGTGCAAGGAAGGCTTAGTGGTAGCAATCACAGGTGGTGCTAGCAGGAAGTTGATAACGTAGTTTGCACTTGAAGGAGCCTATTGTGATGGTAGAGCTTATTTCCGGCTGGAGTGAGTTCGACCAGAGTGGAGCTCGATGTGCAAAGGCACACTGAAATAGGGCTGTGCAGCACCTAGGGATGCTGAAAACTTGATTGTTTGAGCTTCTGGTGTTTTGAGTGGGCTAATGTGGGCTGAGAAGTTTCATGACTCCAGAGGGTAGCATTCCAAGACAGATCTTGGCTATCAAGCAGGTTTGGTAGCAGATTCTGTCATTTGTAGAGATCACAGGTGTATGTTAGGTGCCCAGCACTTGTGAAAAGTCAACATGCCTTGTTCAAGGCCATTGTGATGTGATGAAGGGCCATAACAGTGGCTGAGCCATAGATAACCAGGCCGTAGTTAACAAGGGCAAATATTGAGCTATGTATTGCCATGCTGAGGGCACCAGGGGTGAGGCAGTGTTTATGCCTGTAGAGCATGCCAGTTCTCATATTAATCACTTTGGCAGTACTGGAATTTGTGAGGCGTAAGACAGATTGGAGTCAATAATAATGCCCAGGTATTTAAACTGCTGCACAAGGTCGAGGGAGGCGCCCTTGTTGTTCTTAATGGATAGCAGGTACGTTTTATGCCTGTTCTGTGAACTGGCAAACAGCATTGATTTGGTTTTTCTGTAGTTCATCACTAACTTGTGTTCCTCAAACCATTTTTCTGCTGTTGAAAAACCATGCTGTAGTGCCTTCTCCAGACATTCAGACTGGGAGTTGCTGGAATAAATGACTGCATCATCTGCATGTAACCCTCCTGCAAATGGGGGTTCCCAAAAGTCTTCCAAAAGCTTGCCTAATTGCTCAGAGCCTGGAGGTGTTCGGTGTCTAAGCCGTTTAAATGTGATTCCCAGTGAGCACATTTAAAAGCCTCCAAGTACTCTCTCTTTAAGAGCTGTCTGCTTGTAGACACAATTAGTTTGAATGGGGGGACTGTGTGTGTTTAAGCCCGAGTCCTGCCCTGGCTGCTGGCTAAGTGTTTTGTTTCTGCCGTCGCTAAGTGGGCAGAGTGAGCACTCTTGAAAGATGTAACTAATTCTCAGTAGAAATGCAGAGTATTCATGAAAATGTAGTCTGTCTAACCTGCTTCTTTTGCAGCATGAACTGTTTCTAATCTGTTTCTCCATTTTGGTCCCGGGCTGCCGAGTTGGACCAATCAGTATGTGAGGACTCTAAGATGGAGCTTGCTTTGGGCCAGTTGGGACTGGGACTCTCAGTTAGAGCCTGTGGAAATGGGACTGTATGGAAGGTGCCTCTGGGTAATGTAGTTTTGGATCCTTGGCACCTTTTTGCACCTATAGAGGGAGCCCTGCTGTGATTGACATCTGAACTGACCAACTGAACCTTTTGGATCTAAGTGAAAGACCCTGGGCTGTCTGTTGGGAAGCCAGATCTAAGTTAGAGAGTGAAGAGTGAAGGAGCTGAGCTCTGCTCTGCTCGAGTGGCGTGGTAGTTTGTGCGGGAGGCGCGTGTGAGGCCCGAATCTCAGCCTGCTTGCCGTTGTGAGAGGAAGAGAAAGAGAGAGAAAAAGGTATTTTCGGACTGAATCCAAATTTGTGAGGAAAGAGCAAGCTGCTGCAGTTGTGAGACCAGGCTTTCCCTGTAGAAGACCAAAGATTTTGCTGCAATTGGCCTGTCAGGACTTTAGCTATCGCAGTGCTCCCGGGTAATTGCAGTGTATTTTGCAACCGGGACCGAGGAGTCACCTGCCTGGTACAGTAAAACTTTCTTTACATATGAATGTGATAAGTGCTGGAAGGGGATCACGATCTGCACTCCCCATTTGCTGTAGACTGCGAGCTAGTGCTGGAAATTATTTTTCCAGTAAGAATCGAACTGAATCTGAGCTGCCTGGCGCAGACAGGCCCTGCCACGATGGTCTTGCCTCACTACCTTGCTGCACAGAAAGATCCATTGTCGAGAGGCCAAGCTTCTTCTGACAATCCAGAGAGTTCATCCATCAGCCCTCCTGTGTTTAGCCTGGGTATTAAGTAATTATCAGGGTAGCTCCATGCAACTTTTGTCTAATCAAAGTGTGTCATCTGATTGTTTTTGCTTTTCTTTCCATGAACTGAGCCATCTGGCTCCGGATTACAAACTGTGTGTGTGTATGTTCCTTTTTCCATTACAGGACCCCAACCATCTGCAACAGACCTGGCCAGACCCTTTCTCATCCTGGGTACCCAGAGAACGAGACTGATTGGGACTCTAAGTGCATGCACAGTAGTGTGATTATTATTGTGTTTAAACCAATTAACCTGATTTTCCCCCCTCCTTGTTACAGCTCCCCTGAATAAATCAGATCGGTTTGTTTCTGCAAATTCACATTGACTGTGGTGTCAGTTTATGCTAAAGGTATTGCATTGTTGCTGTTGTACTGCATCACCTTATTTACAGGGGTTCCCTAGAGTCAAGCTGAAGGAACCAGTCTTGAGGGTAAGTGCCAAGTACAATTATATGTGGTTTGCATATCTGGGGTATTGGGAAAGTTACTGTTGTGTACTGTGTGGTCACTAGAGGGAGAAAGGGGGGGGGTCGCAATGTCCCAGAGGGCTGTGATCTGGTTAGATTAGCCACAGCCCACCCAGATCTTTGGGTGGAGGCACCCATTTTAGAACTCAGGACCCTTAACCTGGTAGTAGTCAACCAGGCAGGGGTAGTAGCCCTTGGGATAGCACCACCTAGGGGTTACATCTTGGAGGCTCCGCTGGGATTAGTGTCTTCTAGTGGCCACATGAAGAAATTGCCCCAATATGTTCAATTTAGGAGAGAAAATGGAGGCGCTTACTACACCTAAGCTAAAAATTGCCCCCCCATAAGCTAATGGTGCACAAAATGATGGGGTGGAATGAAGCTGAGAGGTTAGACCCCCAAAAGGCTATTCTGTTGCTGGATGTCCCCTTAGGGACAAGTAATGCTGATATTGTGTCCACTGTGGACCATGTTAAGGGCCTGGGCAAGGTAGAAGTAAGGGGAAGAGATGCTGATTTATTTGAACAAACCATGCTAGTGCTGATCTCATGTAGTTCCCCAGTGGACCCAGAAAAGGTACCCCTGTTATTCTGCCCAAAGGTGCCCAGAAGGGATGGAGGGTCACCCATTTACATAGTGGTCCGGCCACCCCGGTTGGGTCTCCAGAAACAGATGGGTTTAAAGAGAAACTGCTCAAATTATTAGCATCTGAGGGGCGAACTGCTCAGGAACTGGTAAAGGTGTTAGACCTCTCTGGTGACCACACCCCCTGCATTCCCTAGGTACATCCCCAGTTTCACCTCAGAGCTCTCCAGTAGCCCCCTCTCCCATCATAATTCCCCTGATTCAGCTGGACTCCTACCAAAAGCTCAGACTCTTCTCCAGCACAGTCCCAGTGCCCTCAGGGGAGGATGACCTAGAGAAATGGATGGACTATGCCACCCCCTTAGTGCAGGAATGGCAGTGTTCAGAGGGGGAAAGAGGAAGCGCCTAATGGAGAGTTTGAGGGGCCCTGCACTGGAAGTCATCCGTTTTCTACAAGCCACTAGCCCAGAGGCTACTGTGGCTGAATACCTCTCTGCCCTAGAAGGGGTGTTTGGCAGCACTGAGTCAGGGGATGACCTGTTTTGGAAGTTCAAGTCAGCTAAACAGTGGAAGAATGAAAAGTTGCCAGCCTTTGTTATCCAGATTGAGAAGGCTCTGCAGAGGGTCCACCGGAAAGGGGGAGTGTCTGCCAAGGATTTGAACAGGGTCAGACTGAATCACATCCTAAAGTCTGCTAGATTTTCAAGTGTAATGGTATTAAAGCTCAAGTTACAAGATAGGAGGGACAACCTTCCTGAGTACTGCCACCTCATGAAAGAAATTAGTGGAACTGAAACTGATGGCGAGGGCTGGGAGCCCTATGCTGGGGCTGTGAACTCTTGTCAGACTCCAGAGAGGAGTGATTCAGATGAGACCCAACAGTTGAGAGAATTGATTAAAGCATTGACTGAGGCATACAGAGAACCTGATTTATATCAGGCACCAGAGAATAAGAGTGGAGTGGGAGTGCATGTTGATTCTTTCAAGAATGGGACTGAGGGAAACTTGTTGGCAGAGATCCGAGAGTTGAGAGCCATGGTGGGAAAGCTGCAAAGGACTGCCCTTGCCCCCAGTCATAGTGAAGAGTCAGAAGTCTGGGAACGTAGGCCCCCAGTCCAGGAAGGAGCCCGAAGTGTCCCTGAGGTGCCCCAGCCAATAAAGACATCCACGCTCGTTAAAAACTCTAGAGAAACTAAGTTTTGTTACCACTGTGGGGAGGATGGGCACATCCAGTCCATGTGTCGTTCACCAGAGAATTTGAGGAGAGTTACTGCCCGGTTACTGGCTAAGGTTCGACAAAACAACAACTGGCCACCAGGGGGAGCTGTTCGCAAAAGTTATGCTACCAAAGCCAAAGCCAGATCAACACCAGCGTCTGCACTGCCTGAGTGGTCCGAAGTGGTAAGGCCCCCCATGGAGACAACAGTGAAAGTATATGGAGTGTCTACCAGGGCTGTACTGGACAGTGACTCCCAAGTAACCATCATGTTCTGAGACTGGTGTCAAAAGCATTTGTCTGATGTGCCTTTACAGCCTTTGGAAGGACTGCATGTCTGGGGGTTAAGCAATGAGTCATACCCCTACTCGGGCTACATTAGAATTTGACTGTCTTTCCTCTCCTCGATAGCTGGAGTGGCGGAGCAAGTGGAGACCTTGGCATTAGTGTGTCCACCTACTGGCTTGTATGATGGAGTTCCTCTGCTGATTGGGACAAACGCCCATATGTTTTGACGGTTGGCACACCTCTGCTATGAAAAACAGGGGCACTGGACTGGTAAAGCTTTGAGGATTCCTGCCTTGATCAAGAAGGCTTATGAGTCATGGAAGAATACTGAAGGGATGGATCCAGATGAACCGGTTGGGGTCGTTATAGAAGAAGGACCCTAAGTCCCTAATTCTGGCGCCTAACACTCAGTGTACCTTACAAGGAAAGGTCCGCCTAAGGAAGGATGTTAAGAATAAAATACTCATGCTGGATGTACCAGGTGATGGAAAATTGCCAGAAGGATTGCTGGTTAAACCTAGTACCTTACCTGCTCGGGCTCATGCCTATGCCCGCCGGGTAATGGTCCAGGTCCATAATGTGTCAGACAGAGAAATTCGGTGAATAGAAGTTGCACCTTGGCTAATGTATACTGTGCAGATATGGCAGTGCTACCCAGTAAAAAGTATTCGGGGGACAATGACAGAGTGACGCCCGACTTATTTGATTTTGGTGACTCTCCGTTGCCAGCTGAATGGAGGATGAGAATCAGTAGGAAGCTTGCCCGGAGGGACCAGGTGTTTTCCCTAAAGGAATGGGATGTGGGATGTGTGCAAGGAGCTGAGCATCATATCCGGCTGCATGATGAGAGGCCATTTCGTGAGAGGTCCCGATGCCTGGCACTGGCTGACATAGATGATATAAGATGCCACCTACGAGAGATGCTTGCGGCTGGTGTAATTCTAGAATCCAGAAGCCCTTATGCATCACCTATTGTGGTGGTGAGAAAGAAAAAATGTAACAGTACGGATGTTTGGGGATTATCGTACCCTCAACAGTAGGACCATCCCTGACCAATACACCATGCCCCACATTCAAGATACACTAGACTGTCTGAACAATAGCATGTGGTTTTCGGTGTTGGACTTGCGCAGTGGGTACTACCAGATCCCCATGGCCCCAGAAGACCATGAGAAGACAGCCTTCATATGTCCGCTTGGGTTCTATGTGATTATGAGAATGCCCCAAGGGATCTCGGGTGCCCCTGCCAACTTTCAACAATTGATGGAGCATGCAGTGGGGGACATGAATTTGTTAGAGTGCCTGGTATACCTCAGTGATGTTACAGTGTTTGGGAATTCGTTGGAGGAACATGAAAGCAGACTTTTCAAAGTATTGGACCACCTGGAAGACTTTGGCCTCAAGCTATATATCGATAAATGTCAGTTCTTTCAAACATCAGTAAATATGTGGGGCATATAGTATCCACCGAGGGGATAGAGACTGATCCTAGCAAAGTTGAGGCCTTGACCACCTGGCTTCAGCCCCACAACCTCAAAGAGTTCTAGGCTGCTGTGGTTATTACAGGTGGTTCATTAAAGACTACTCGAGGGTGATTCGCCCACTCCTGAATCTTACCCAAGGTTACCCTCCCACAAACTAGAAATACAAGAGAGTGGCCTCCACTGAAACCGAGAGAGTGTATTTCCACCCCAATGAATCTTTTGGGTCATGCTGGACTCCTGATTGTGAAACTATTTTATGAGATCATATACCAACTCACTCACATTCCTGTCCTTGCCTATGCTGATCCTGCAAAACCATATGTGTTGCATACAGATGCTAGCCTACAAGGTTTGGGGGCTGTGTTATATCAAGAGCATGAGAATGGCCTGAGACCTGTGGCCTTTGCAAGCAGAGGTCTCACCCCATCTGAGAAGATTTATCCTGTACATAAACTGGAGCTCCTGGCATTGAAATGGGCCATTGTGGATCAATTTCACTACTACTTGTATGGGTCAAAGATACTGGTAAGGACAAATAATAATCCTTTGACCTATGTGCAGACTTCAGCCAAATTGGATGCCACCGGCCATAGGTGGCTTTCTGCATTGTCTACCTATGATTACACTGTAGAGTACAGAGCAGGCCTAAATCACATAGATGCAGATGCTGTCTCTCTCGGAGGACTGTTTCCAGAAATGACTGGGTCAGACTGTCAAAGCCTGATATCCGAGCACTATGCCAGAAGTTTGACAGGGAGGAACAAGTATCCCCAGACACAGTGGATTGTCTAGTAGATAGCTTGGGGCCCTCTGACAATTATATACCTGCTGCTTACTGTCACTTTTCTGTATTAGACATTGGCACACTTCCTCACTTAGATAATGACAGTCTTCAGCTGGCTCAATCCTGGGATCTAATGATCAGAACAGCACTTGAAGCCCTCTACACAGGGAAAGATGTGTCCAAGTTGTGCTCCTCTGATTTGAGAACTGCATTGCTGTATAAAGAGGGCCCCAAACTGAAACTGAATAACTGCTTGCTGTATCAAGAAACAGTAGACGGGGGTTCTGCCTACCATTTTCAGAGACTTGGTACTGAGGTCCCTACACAACCACATGGGGCACCTCGGTTTAGACAGAAACCTTGATCTAGTGCGGTCAAGATTCTACTGGCCAAAATTGGGGGCTGATGTTGAGCATCATATACGGACTTGCAGTTGCTGCCTGCAGAGAAAGGCTTTGCCCCAGAGGGCTGCCCCCCTTGTTAACATCACCACCAGCGCACCCATGGAGTTGTTTTTTACTGACTTTCTGAGTTTGTAGCCTGATCAATGAAATATTAGCAATGTGCTGGTGGTCACTGACCATTTTATGAGGTATGCCCAAGCCTTTACCACCAAGGACCAGAAAGCATCCACTGCAGCTAAGGTGTTGGTAGAGAATTTTTTTGTACATTATGGAGCCCCTCAGAGAATCCATTTTGATCAAGGTCGAGATTTCGAGAGTCGACTAATCAAGGAGATGCTCTCTCTGTGGGGAGTGAGGAAATCCAGAACCACCCCTTACCACCCCTAGGGGGACCACAGCCTGAACGTTTTAACCGCACTCTGCTTGACGTGCTGGGCACTCTCCACCCAAAAGACAAGCCCAGATGGAGCCAGCAAATTAGCACCTTGGTGCATGCTTACAACTGCACCAGAAGTAATGCCATTGGGTTCTCCCCTTACCACCTTATGTTTGGAAGAGAAGCCCGACTGCCCGTGGATGTGTGCTTTGGAGTCTCCCCCGATGGGGTCCGAGCTGACAGTTACCTACAATATGTGCAAAAGTTAAAAGCTCAATTGAATCATGCATACCAACTAGCTCAGACCATGGCTGCAAAGAGAAATTTGGCTAACGAAGAAAGACATGATAAAAAGGTGAAGGCCTAAGAGCTTCGAACGGGAGACCGTGTATTGCTGGGAAATTTGGGACTCCATGGCAAACATAAGATTGCTGACAGGTGGCACCATCTCCCTCACATTGTAGTGGGCAAACTGGATGATCTACCCATGTATAACGTAAGGCCTGAAAACAATTCAAAGGATGTCAAGACAATACATCACAATTATTTGTTGCCCATCGGTCAGATACTGATTGAATCTGAGCCTCCGGAAGTTGCTCCCCCTCGACCAGTGACAAGTGCTGCTGCAAAGCAGAAACAGAGAAAGTTTGCAACTGCCGATACTGACCCAAGGGTTCCTCCCCAGCTAATACAAGTTGAGAATGACTGTCAGTCTATTTCAGATGAAAGTGAGTGCAACTATGGTTACTACCATTTGTACAAACTAAGTCAGTTGTTTCAAGGTAACCCCCTGATCAATTATGGGGATGAAGCTGGACCCTCTGAACTGCCTAAGCCCCCAGCTTCATCCTTGGAGCCAATGCTCCCTGAGAGTGAAGTGCTGAGTGTTAAGTCTGATGATCTTGAATCCCTATGTATGGTAGAATTGTTTGAATCACCTGAGGAAGAAATGGATGACCTGGTTTCAACTGGTGACATACCAGAGCAGGAAGAGTACTTCAAGTGCCCTGATAGTTCTCTGCCAGTGGTAGAATGCTCTCCCTGTGAACCAAGTGTTGTAGAATCAGAAATTGCAGACCCTGGAGCTGAAAGTGCACCAAGTTCAAACCTTCCTACCCCAATGGAAACTCTCCTGGCAAGTAAAGACAGCACAGAAAGTGAGGCTAAAAGTGCAGAGACTGTAACAGTTCCCCCTAGAAAGACTGGTCGAGCTATAAAGCCTGTAGTGCGCCTCAGCTATGATTCTCCTGGGAGGCCTGTAGACTTGCCTCTCAATTATCCATAAAGAAGTATATGTATCTCAGAGCTCACTGCCCAAACTGAGCATAAATGCTAAATCCAGGTTAATTGTTCTGCCCTCCAGGTATGGTGCCCCTGTCCCATCTAGCCCCCAGGTAGCTGATAGGGAAGGGCCCCTTCTCTCCAAGTTTTATGTGCAGGAAATAATGACCTGAGTTCAAAGTATGATGTATGTATAATACTGTGTAGAAAGTAATGTGCTGAGAAATGTAAAGATTGTGTTTATAACAAAGGTAATGTGCTGGAATGTAAATGTATACGATGTTTGGTATTAGAGTTTATTGGGGATACTTACTTGACGTGGACACCAAGTTTTTCCAGGCCAGGAAGGGTGTAACCTCCCTGCAAATGAGGGTTCCCAAAAGTCTTCCAAAAGCTTGCCTAATTGCTCAGAGCCTGGAGGTGTTCAGCGTCTAAGCTGTTTAAATGTGATTCCCAGTGAACGCTTTAAAAAGCCTCCAAGTACTGTCTCTTTAAGAGCTGTCTGCTTGTAGACATAATTAGTTTGAATGGGCGGACTGTGTGTGTTTAAGCCCAAGTCCCGCCCGGGCTGCTGGCTAAGTGTTCTGTTTCTGCCGTCGCTAAGTGGGCAGATTGAGCACTCTTGAAAGATGTAACTAATTCTCGGTAGAAATGCAGAGTATTCATGAAAATGTAGTTTGTTTTACCTGCTTCTTTTGCAGCATGAACTGTTTCTAATCTGCTACTCCATTTTGGTTCCGGACTGCCGAGTTGGACCAATCAGTATGTGAGGACTCTAAGATGGAGCTTGCTTTGGGCCAATCGGGACTGGGACTCACAGTTAGAGCCTGTGGAAATGGGACTGTATGGAAGGTGCCTCTGGCTAATGTAGTTTTGGATCCTTGGAGCCTTTTTGCACCTATATGGGAGCTCTGCTGTGATTGACATCTGAACTGACCAATCGAACCTTTTGGATCTAAGTGAAAGTCCCTGGGCTGTCTGTTAGGAAGCCAGATCCAAGTTAGAGACTGAAGAGTGAAGGAGCTCAGCTCTGCTGTGTTCGAGTGGTGTGGTACTTCGCATGGGAGGCGTGTGTGGGGCCCGAATCTCAGCCTGCTTGCCATTGTGAGAGGAAGAGAAAGAGAGAGAGAAAAAGGTGTTTTCGGACTGAATCTGAATTTGTGAGGAAAAAGCAAGCTGCTGCAGCTGTGAGACCAGGTTTACCCTGTAGAAGACCAAAGATTTTGCTGAAAGCGATCAGCCTGTCAGGACTTTAGCTACTGTAGTGCTCCTGGGTAATTGCAGTGTAGTTTGCGATCAGGACCGAGGAGTCACCTGCCTGGTACAGTAAAACTTTCTTTACATATGAATGTGCTAAGTGCTGGAAGGGGATCGCGATCTGCACTCCCCATTTGCTGTAGACTGTGTGCTAGTGCTGGAAGTTGTTTTCCCAGCAAGAATCAAACTGAATCTGAGCTGTCTGGTGCAGACAGGCCCTGCCATGAGGGTCTTGCCTCACTACCTTGCTGCACAGAAAGATCCATTGTCGAGGGGCCAAGCTTCCTCTGACAATCCAGAGAGCTCATCCATCAGCCCTCCTGTGTTTAGCCTGCGTATCGTGAGTAATTATCAGGGTAGCTCCATGCAACTTTTGTCTAATCAAAGTGTGTCATCTGATTGTTTGTGCTTTTTTTTCCATGAACTGAGTCATCCGGCTCCAGATTACAAATTGTGTGTGTGCATGTTCCTTTTTCCATCACAGGGCCCCAACCTGCTGCAACGGACCTGACCAGCCTCTTTCCCATTCTGGGTACCCAGAGAACGAGATTGATTGGGACTCTAAGTGCATGCACAGTACTGTGATTATTATTGTGTTTAAATCAATTAACCTGATTTCCCCCTCCTTGTTACAGCTCCCCTGAATAAATTAGATCTGTTTGTTTCGGCAAATTCACATTGACTGTGGTGTCAGTTTATGTTAAAGGTATTGCAATGTTGCTGTTGTACTGCATCTCCTTATTTTACAGGGGGTCCCCAGAGTCAAGCTGAAGGAACCAGTCCTGGGGATAAGTGCCAAGTACAATTATATGTGGTTTGCATATCTGGGATATTGGGAAAGTTACTGTTGTGTACTGTGTGGGTCACTAGAGGGAGAAAAGGAGGGTTGCAGTGTCCCAGAGGGCTATGATCTGGTTAGATTAGCCACAACCAACCCAGACCTTTAGGTGGAGGCACCCATTTTAGAACTCAGGCCCCTTAACCTGTTAGTAGCCAAGCAGGCAGGAGTAGTAGCCCTTGGGATAGCGCCACCTAGTAGTTACATGCGTACAGGAGTATATGACCATTGCAGGACTTGGGGAGTTTGTTAATGAATATACTGAAAAGGAGTGGGCCAAGGATTGATCCTTGTGGAACACCTGAGTGGACAGGTCTGGGATTCGAGAGGACATCACCGATCTTAACTTGTTGAGACCTGTTGCTTAGGTAGCTGCCAAACCAACTTATTATCTCAGTGGAGAGCCTGATAAGAGTGAGCTAATCGAGGAGAAGGGAATGATGCACAGTGTCAAAGGCCTTAGATAAGTCTATCAAAGAAGCCCCGAACCAGGTTTCCTTGATTGAGAGCTTGGTGGATAAAACCAGTGAACTCCAGGAGGGCAGTGACAGTACTGTGAGCTTTCCTAAATCCATGCTGTTGGTTACTTAGGAGTTTGTAGTGGTCCAGGTACTCAGTCAGCTGGTCCACCACTATTCTCTCAAGTGCCTTGGAGAGTGGAGGGAAGATGAAGATGGGTCTATAGTTGTTGTGAAGGGTCCGGGCACCGTTCTTGTGTACAGAGGTTACTGTGGCAGACTTTCACTTTTGGGGACATTGAGAGTGACAGAGGGATAAGTTGATTATCTTGGTTAAGGGTTCAAGAACTTCATCTAGGGTTAGGTGTATGAATTTTAAGTCCAGAGAGTCCCTGCTATATCTAGACTTCTCAAGAACATTTTCAAGGCATTTTCTGGCTTCATGTTTAGAGACTGATCTGAAGTAAAATGGTGGATGCCCGGGGGTATGTTCGTGTGGTGTTGAGAGGTCTGTTGGGGTGGTGGGGTCGAAGAAGTCAGATGGTAGTACGCTGCTCATGTCCATAAATGCATTGTTAAATGTATGTGCTATAAGTAGAGGATCCAGTGTTTGGGTGCCTTTGATGTTGAGCATTGAAGGGGTTGTTTTTTTGTGCCTTCCCAGTGATATTGTGTAGGTTGGACCAGAATGACTTGCAGTCGTTCCAGGTTCTGGCTAAGGCGTCCTTGTAGTTAGAGCTTTTTGTGCATCGTATTGCTCTGGTGCATTCATTTCTAGCTTTCTTGTAGTTCTGGATATTGGTTTGGGTCCCATGGGCATGTACCTTGTACCAGAGGTTGTCCCTGGACTTGAGTAACTTGAGTAGGTCAGGTGTTACCCATGGGTTGTGGATACCTTTGATCTTCCTTGTTTTTAAGGGTGCGTGTTTGTCGCAGGCCAAACTGAATTTGGTAATGAAATGCTCTAGTGCAGTATCCACGTCACTGGTGGAGTGCAGAATTGATCAATCCTGGTGCTTACAGTCGGACTTTAGCAGCTCATGGTGCCCTCTGAGAAGCACCCAGTTACTTAGAAACTTAACTGGTGGTTTACTGTACTTACTGGACCAATGGCATTTAATGGGAGTGGTCACTCATTGCATCAGGGAGAACCGCGGTGTTTGTAATATGTTCTGGGCGGTTTGAGAGCACCCAATCCAGAAGAGCCCCCATTCCAGTTTTATAATTATGTCTGGTTGGCTCCTTTACCATCTGTGAGAAATGGATAGATGAGAAAGCTTCTTTAACTTGGGCCATGGCCGATGAGAGACAGCTGATGTTGAAGTCTCCCAGTAGAACCATTTCTGTATTTAGGCTCAGTGTACTTAGGCATTCCATCCGAACCCTGAGGTCTGTCAAAGTTTACTGTTTTCTTCTGCTATCAGTACCCCATCTGATACATCCCAGCATCCTGTTAGCCTTGCTATAGGCCTTGTTGAACTGGCTAATTTGTTTAAGGGAGTTACTGATGATAACTCCTAGATCCCATTTCTCTTCTGTAGTGCTAAGTCTCTCCCCACCCATCCAGTACTCCATCATGAGGTTCTTTTTCACTGAGTGCATTACCATGCACTTTTTGGCACTGAATTTTAACTGCCAGACATTTGACCACCCCTCTAGCTTTTGTAGGTCCCTCTGCATATCCCTTATTCCCTTTTCACTATCCACCCTCCCACATAGTTTTGTGCCATCTGCGAAGAGACACAACCTGCCCTGTATTCCTTCACCATTGTCTCTGTTGAACATTTTTTTTTTTTTTTATTAAACTCTAGGATTACAAATACCTTTGAGCAGGAACTGCTCATTGACAAAGGTTCCATGTCAAAGGATGTAGGGTAACATACATGAAAAGGTCAACAATGGTTACAGTCTTAAAAATGCAAAGATGTCTAAGCATTTATTATACAGCCAAAAATGGAGAGAAACAACATAAGCCAGCTTCAGACAAGTTTCAGGGTGAACAGTATATAGTTGGTATAGGGTAGGAGAGAGTCAGAAAGAAGAAGGCAGGCTAAAGGGCCATTGTTGGCGGGTAGAGGTGGGTGGCAAAGTGCAAGGTGGATGGGCTGGAGGGACCCATATCTGAAAGTGCCATTGAGAGGGAGGGGTGGGTGAGGCAGTGTGGTGTGGTGGGGGGTAAGGGTGAGAGTGGGAAACTGGTGCTAAAAGTGGAGCTCTAAGGAGGTTACAGGTCGCCTTCGACTAAGGTAAAATGAGGAGGAAGTCACTTAGGAGAGGCAGTCACATTGAGCGGTAGAGGCGAGGAATAGTCAGAGTTGCCTTTTAAAGGGACCAAGTGTCGCAGTTGTAAGTGTTTCTTTGTTAAAGGTATTTTACCACTGAGGAGCCCTGTGCATGAATGACCTCTGACCCATTGTGGTCCAGCATCTGGGGACCTTGCAGGTTTGATATAGAGCACTGCGTGTAAGCTGGATACTGCTATTGGCAGTAAGGAGCGTTGCCACTCCCGATGGCATGGGCCCGAGGAGAACTTCTTTGGTTAACGAGCAGGTCTGGTGTTGTATTCTACTAAGGAGTGGTAGCCATCTGGCCTGGGTGTACAGGTCACAGGTGTGTGTGTGTTAGTTGGGCAGCACCCACTAGAAGCCTACAGGCCTTGTTGAAGGCCACCGATATCCTCTGGAGGACAGTAGAGGAAACAGAGCCATAGATGACTAGACCGCAGTCGATGATGGAGGTGATGGAGCTGTAGATGGCCAGTCTAAAGGCGTCAGTGGTTATGCATGTTTGTGCTTGTGAAGCAGGCCGATACGTACATTGGCGGACTTAGCTACATTGCCAATGTGCCGTGTGTAAGAAAAGGAACTGTCCAAGGTGGTGCCGAGATATTTAAATTCAGGAACATGTTCAAGAGAAGTCCTCACATGGTTCTTGATGGTGAGGGATAGAGGTTTATACTTGCACCATGCATTGCACAATGTCATGACCTTAGTTTTGCTGTAGTTCAGGATGAGTTTATGTGAGCTAAACCACTCTTCAACATACCTGAAATCACACTGCAACTGGCTCTCAAGTTGTTTAGAGTCTTGGTTGCTAATGAGCAGTACTGCATCATCTGCATAGAGTAATATTCTCTGTTGGTAGATGCTATGGAACTGTTCAGGAAGAGGAAAAAGAGTAATGGCCCCAGTATAGACCCCTGCGGGACACCTGAGAGGACTGGTTTTTCATCAGAGGTGACACCAGCAATCCTAACACGTTGGATCCTTCCACTGAGGTAGCTAGCAAACCAGGGCAGTGCATCCTTGGAGAGCCCCAGAGTGGTCAGTTGCCTGAGTAGGAGTGGGTGGTTAACAGTATCAAAGGCCTTTGTCAGGTCAATGAATACGGCCCCCCCCACCCCCACAGATTCCTTGGTCAAGGGTGTCATGGATGAATCCGGTAAATTCCAACAGTGCCGTGGTGGTACTATGCCCTCTTTGGAAGCCATGCTGTTCTGGGCACTGGATTTCATATTTGTCCAGGAACTCGACAAGCTGATCCGAAACTATTCATTCCAGAGCTTTAGATAAGGGGAGGATGGAGATAGGCCTGTAGTTGGTGTGCAGTGATTTGGCTCCACTTTTGTGAACAGGTGTGATAGTCGCCTGTTTCCAGAGTGATGGGAATTGTCCCAATCTTAGGGAAAGGTTGAAGATCTTTGTCAGGGGTTCAAGGATTTCATCTAGGACCAGTACAAGCAACTTCAGGTCGAGTGAGTCACCACTGTAGCCAGTTGTGTGGATGGCCTTGCATGTATAGGTTCTGGCTAAGTGCATTGGGATCTCTTTGAAAAAGAACTGCGGAGCTGTGTGTACTTGGGATGCAGTGTCAAAGGGGAATTGGTGGTGGGGGCATTGAAAAAATCAGGTGGAAAGACACTGCCAAGGTTGGAGAACGCATTGTTGAACGTATTGGAGATAGTACCTAGGTCTAACGTAGGTGTTCCATCAATGTTGAGCATGGTGGGTGGTGCCATAGAATCCTTGCCTGTGAGGTCCTTCAGGTTATTCCAGATTTTTTTTGCATCACCCTAGGAGTAGCAGAGGACTGGACCCAGGACAAATCCCTGTGGAACCCCACTAGCAACCTCACTCTCCTCTGATTTAACCCCATTGACCACCACCCTCTGCTGCCTTTCTTCTAGCCAATTACCCACCCAGTTCACTATAGTTTTAGCTGCACCCATGTCTTCCCATCTTTTTGAGCAATCTTTTGTGCAGTACCAAATCAAAAGCCTTACTGAAGTCAAAGTACAGCAGATCCATAGCATGGCCCTTGTCTACTTCCTTGTCACCCTGTCAAAGAAAACTATCAGGTTAGTCTGATAAGACCTTCCTGCCATGAACTGTACTGTTTACTATCCTGGAGTCCATTGCTTTCCAGGTAGTCTATGAGGTCATCTCTGATCAGTGATTCCATCAGCTTCCCCACAATCAAACTGACAGGCTGCAGTTCCCTGGTTGCTCCTTACCCCTCCAACTATGAAGCAGTACAATGTCTGCCATCTTCCAATCCCTTGGGACTTCCCCAGACCTAAGTGAGCTGTTGAACAGCCCAGCCAGTGGTTCAGCTGGCTCCACTGCTAATTCCCTAAGTATCCTTGGATGCAACCCATCTGGTCCTGGGGCCTTATCTATCTTAAGGGCTGCCAACCCTTTCAGGACCCTTTCACTAGTAAGCAATGGCTATCTCATTTCCATGACTCCCTTAGTGGCCACTTTCTGGCATGGAGCCGCTGTCATCCTTAATGAATACTGAGCAAAAGTAGTCATTCCGAATTGCAGCCTTTTGCCCGTCCTCCTCTATTACCCCACCCCCCAAACTAGCTGTGCAATTCCCCCTTTTTTCACTAATATATTTGAAAAACTGTTTTTCTCCATTCTTGGCCCACTCTGCGATATGCAGCTCCATGTCTGCTTTTGCCTCCCTGATGGCCCTCTTCGCCTCTCTATTTTTCTGTAGATAATCATCCCATTGTACCTCCCCCTGCTTTTCCTTGTATTTATAGAAGGCCTTCTTTTTGGCCCTAACCACTTCCCTAACCCTAACTGAGAACCTTAGTTATCTCTTAAACCTGTTTTTCTTTGATACATAACAGATCTGCAAAGGAATCCACAATGAAAACCTCCATTATGGTTGTTTTATTCCTCAGAGACTTGGTGTTACAAAGAACTGTCCTAAGGGGATCAGCTGAGTCAGATGATCCATTGGCTACCAGGAAGCCCAGGGAATAGGAAACAGGTTGGGAGAACCCCTTTCCTGACAAAATCCACTCCTTGGAAGCCTCCTAGATACCATACTCCTGATTCTGCCCCCCCTCCCGTCTACCAATGGAGCAGGTCTACATTTTTGTTTAGTTTTTGTTGATCGGGTAAGTGCACTAGACAAATCCTACCTATTTTCAGGCATGACCCGGGGGAGGGGGATACAGATGAATGCCAACTGACCTTGAACCAGATTAAGCTGTTGGTGATATTTTTAGTGAATGAGGGAAATTTGGCCAGGACACCAGGGAAATTCCCCTAATCTGTAGGCGGGTGGCATTGTCCGTCTGTCTGCAGAGATGGAGGACCTCAGTCTGAAGGAGGTAGTGGAAGAGGATGGACGTGGACTTGGAGCCCGGGAGCTCTTTGCAGTATCTTCTATATTCGAAGGAGAAGGTCAGCTTGTAAGTGGTGACCCAGCAGTGGATTTGGATTCACCTGTCTTTACATTGTTAATGGAAACAGAGATGTCTGCAGATGCGCAACTAAGAAAGAATTGGATAGAAAAAAAGCTCAATTGTTAGACTTGATAAATATAGCAGAAAGAGACTTTCGTACCTGTCAGCAGAAGCTGGAAGCTGAATGGAATAAACGGAAACATTCTATGGCAAGTCCACCTCAGGATGGGAGCAAGAAATTGTCTTTTACTCCATCTACGGAAGTGCAATGGATGAAGTTCTGCCTATATTACCAATTGTTTCTTCAGGAGGAACCTGTCCGGTTTCTGAATGGACTCCAGGAATGGCTTTACAGCAAGCAGGATGGCTCTGGGAGGCAGGTCATTGGATTCCAGATCCGCAAATCCCTTTGCTTGGTTTTTCGGCTGCAGTTGGTCTGCCTGAGTTGAGTGCGGTGGTGGATTCTTCTTTCTTAGATTCTTCTATTGGTGAACGGTCTCTGTCCTGTCCTACTGCGACTGCGTGTCTCCAAGGACAGGTAGGAGAGTTGGAGGTTCAGCCTGGTGTGGTGGACCAGGCATTGTTATGCAATGACTCTGCAGTTTCTGACATTATTTTAGATTCACAAACTGAGGTTTCAGATGGGCTACATAAAGAAGGAGAGTCACGTAAGGTCCAGCCAACCTCGGTCGATACTTGCATAGAAACTGGTACTGAATCTTTTCAAAAGAATGGTGACTCTTCTGTCAATCTGGATTCTGGGCCGAAAACTTATGCTGGCTTGTTTCGGAAGCCTGCAGAAGCGGCCAAATGCCGGTTGGTCAGACTCCGCTATAAGGGTAAAGCCCTGTAATTCCTGGTAGAATTTGGGTTAGGAAGACCCTTTTGGTAGATTCTTTAGTGTTTTCACCTTCCAAGGTGTACGCTTTTATTCATCCTCCAGGTGAACACACGTATGACATTAGTTTTGTGACCATGAAGTCACTGGATAAGTTTTGGAGGAAATATTATGAAGTTAAAGACGTTGAGGTTTGGAAGGACTTCTTGGCGATTCCTATAACCAAACCAACTATTAAAACTGTGACTATTTTTTTTTGCAGTGAGTGTGTTGATGTGACTAATATTATATTTTGGCTAGAAAAAAGATGTTCAGTTTATGATCACCCAAAACCCATAGTTAATGAGAATGGTTTCTGGATGGGGGGTGGACTACAAGGGTTCAATTAAATCAGACAGAGGAAGGTATTCAACACCTTCCAAGTTCATTTTTTCTGGGTCGAGAAAGGGGAATATTGTTCTATGCAGGCCAGCCAAAGAGCTGTTATAGATGTGGGTTGTTGCAACATTTAAACACTTCAAGTGACCAAGTTAAATGATTTCAGCATGGTATGTTGGGTCATACAGCAGCTAGTTGTATGGCTCCTTCTGTTTGTCATTTATGTGGGGAAGAAGGTCACTCATATGCTGAATGTTCATGGGCTACCCATGATAATGATGCTTCTTCAGATCAAGAGTATTTTTTATATCGGGCTAGGAACCGCCCACCCAGGAATTTGAATTGGAAAATATAGGCAGGGATAGACGTCGTGGTAGAGGGAGGGGAAGAGGTATAAGGAGTGTACAAGAAAGGTCCTCAATAGTTCTGTCCTTAGTTGAGGCTATTTCTATTTTTCATGAGTACATGGAAGTTACTTCATCCCCTCAGACTGTGGTAGATGGTGGGGAACGAGGAACCCCCTTTGTAACTCCACTTGGTTCCCCATTAAGGGTACACAGAGAGTTTCTTCCTTCTGTTACTTTAGACCATGAACATCTTTCCATGCCTTTGGTTGTGAACTTACCCCAGTTGAAGGAAAAAGATAATGTTTCTCCCTCTGTGGGGGTGGGAGGAGCAGAAGGCCTTAGGGTACAAGGGGTGACTTTGTCTCCTTTACCACTATCATATCGTTTTACTCTCCTCTCTTCTTGGGGGGAATGAATGGAGCAGGACAATCCTCTGGTTGATGTTGAACTATCTCAGAAACCTGTGGAAATGGTAACATCAGGTATGCAATTACCCCCTAGGAAGATCCCAGATGTTAATAAGTGGGTTACGAGATCTAGTGGGAAAATTATAAAACCTGCTCCCTGATTCCTCTTCTCGACAGGTTGCAAGTCTAAATGTTAATAGTATTAAATCTTTAACCAAGCGACTTGCAACTTTTGGTGTATTGTCACATTTAAAATTTGATGTGTATCTATTACAGAATACTAGGTTGAATACCTCGACTGAGGTGATTCAGGCAATGCGTGATTGGCCATGGGGCAGTTCCTACTGGTCAATGGGAGAGGACGCTTGTAGTGGGATAGGGATTTGTTTTTTAACTTTAAATGTGCAAGTATTACGAGTGGTCGATATAGACCCTGGGAGGCTTTTTCTGCTAGATGTAGTTCTCCATGGTCTACAATGCAGACTTATTTCTTTTTATGGTCCCCAATTGAAGGCTTCACGAATTGCTTTATTGAAACAAATGCAACCTTTTTTATACACAAGTAGTCAAATTTTTTTTGTGGAGATTTCAACATTAATTTTCATCATAGAACTGAAATAGGTAAACAATATTGTGATAAAGTTTTTCTAAAAACAGGTCTGGCACAAGCTAATTTAGTAGATGCACATGCTTTAGGTGGTATGAAAGCAAAATCGACTTTTTCAAAAGGTTTATTGCAATCGAGAATTGATTTTAGTTTTATACATAAATCTTTATTAATACATAATGTAACAAATTTACCGATAGAAACTTCTGATCATTCCTTGATAGGAGTTAGTATAGAAAACCCTCCTAGACGTAAACATGGTCCCGGGGTATGGCGGCTTAATTCTTCCCTTTTAACATTACCTAGTATAGAATTAGACTTAAAAGTTATGATACAGGATAATCTTACAACATTAGATTTATTTGATAATGTGGGGGAATGGTGGGTAGATTTTAAGAATTGTTTGATAGGATATTTCCAGACATTGGGTAAATCACAAGCTAAAACAAAGCTGGAGGAATATTATGGGTATAGACATGCATTATGTCTCTTACTGTCCCGACAGGAGGATGGGGAAGAGGGTTTGACTGAGGAGATTGCTCAGGTTAAACATTTAATGAGTCATTATCAATATAATAGAATGTCTTCATTAAACAAAGAACAGTCATTTGGAACTCGGGGGAAACTGCCTTTGTTAACCCCTTTTTGGCATGTAAAGACTGGATAGGAAAGTGAGTTTTTGAATATTTAAATACTTCTTCTGGTAAACAAGTTTTTGATAATTAAAGCATAATGAATATTCTTGATGACTATACTGAGTCTAA
Organism: Neoceratodus forsteri; assembly: GCA_016271365.2. Classification (NCBI taxonomy): domain Eukaryota; kingdom Metazoa; phylum Chordata; order Ceratodontiformes; family Ceratodontidae; genus Neoceratodus; species Neoceratodus forsteri. The sequence continues at coordinate 392,728,876 of CM057452.1, forward strand.
ATTTGGTAAACAGGTGGAAGACTGATCTTTCACCAGACTTATTTCAAGCTGCAAATCTTCCACAACTTTCCATGAGTTTACAAAAGACAATGATTGGGAATTTTATGGGGAGGGAATTGGAAGGGGTTATATCATCTTTAAAAGTAAATGTATCTCCAGGATCAGATGGATTGTCAGGAGAGCCATATAAAATTTTATGGTGGTTAATGCTCTTGACATTATTATCTTTATATAATTTCTTTTTGATGGAGCTTTTTTTACCATCACAAATGTATGAAGGATTGTTAGTTTTTCATTATAAATCAGGAGATCGGGCAAATATTAATAATTGGAGGCTTCTTACTTTATTAAATGTAGATTTTAAGATTTTTTCAAAATTATTGGGGATTCGATTATCTTTAGTGATGCCAGATTTGATTTGTCAATGTCAGTATGGTTCTGTACTGGGTATACACATTACAGATGCTTTATTGCTAATTAGGAAATTATTTGATATACAGACTACAGATCAGGAAAAAACTTTGGGATATTTGGTTAGTCTGGATCAAGCTAAAGCCTTTGATGAAGTTTCCCATGAATATTTATGGCATTGTTTGCAGGCTTACGGCATTCCAGAACCATTTGTACAGTGGATTAGATTGTGCTATGTTTTAGCTAATATCAAACCACATGACAATGGCTGGTTAGTGTCTTGTTATCAGCTTTTGAAGGGGGTACGACAAGGGTGTCCACTTAGCCCACTTTCATATGTTTTCTCCTTAGACCCTTTATTAAGACTTTTGTTAGGGTCTTCGAATCTAAATGGGATAAATGGGGTTTTTGGTAAGTTTCCAAAACTACTGGCTTGTGCGGATGATCTTTGTTTACTTTTAAATGATAGTAATTCTATTATTTCAGCTTGTGAATTAATATAAGAAGTTGGTAAAATAATTGGCACACAGATTAATTTGAATAAAACACATTGTTTATGTATAAATGGTTTTCCTCCAGAAAATGAAATTGTGGGAGGTTTACCCGTAGATATGGTTCCTTGCCAAATCTTAGGAATATATTTCAGAGGTCATAATATGACAGAATATAATTGGCAAAAAGCTTTAAAGGACAAAAATTAGTGACAAATTGGAATAGATGGAAATCATCTAGGTTGAAACAGGTGTATTTGATTAAAACTTTTTTCTTCCTGTATTTTTGTTCTTAAGTTCTGTTTTTCTTTTACCACGAACTTTGGAGACACGATTAATGGGGTGCTTTTTTAGTGGATTTTGGGGGAGCCATTTAAATCCACTTCGACGAAAGGTATATATTTATCAATAAAGGATGGGGGAGTTAAGATGATTAACCTTGTATTATTTTTTTCTCAGTTTTTTTATATTGTAATATTGTTCCACTAATCAAAGGGGGTACTCAAGATTGGAACCGTTTTGTATATAGACAGATATCCAGTGTTTTGTTAGAATGGAAATCGGGATCTTTTCAACATAAAAATAAAAGACTTCCTAGATTGGCAATGGTATGGGAAGGTTTTTTTGATAAGATTAAAAGGTGGCAAATCAGTTGGAATTTAGTCACAATAGTTGAAAGAAAAGCTTTTTATTTGGAGGTTCTTCAAAGGTGTTTTTTGGAATTTCCATTTTCTAACTTTCCCTTGTTCCTTCAGAAAGATATCTCAAATTATATCTCTGATCCAAGAATACACAAACATATTTGGGATAAAGTATGGTTAGCTCTCCACAATAAAGTTAATGTACTTAGTAATCAAAAACATAAAAACCTCCAGGATAGATATTGCCCAAGGGAGGGGTGTGTTGCAGTCCTAGAAACAATGTCACATCTTTATTTTGATTGTTCATATGTAATGAAATTCTGGGATGTAGTTAAAAACCATTGGAAGAATAACATTTTATCTCCTCCAGCTTTGGAATTATTGTTTTATGGGATCTCCAATATACCAATGACTAAAGAAAGTCTCAGTAACTTAAGAATAATACATGGTCATTTACTATACTGGTTATGGATAAGTAGATGTAGATTGTTGCTACAACAGCAACATATTTCTCCTGAAGAGTTATTATATATGGTAAATTCTGATTTAAATCATTTGCAACACACAGAGGCTTTACATTTTAGTTCTACTTTTTGGGATCAATTATGGAATGATTATGAATTTCTTTAAAGTGGGTCAGAATTAGTAGTTTTAAAATGTAAAAGGGGACTAGAGAAGAAATTATTACAGAGGTATGTGTTTTTTTATGTTAGTACTGTATATTTTTCATATTTCTTTAGGTTAGATTTGAAATATGAGTTTAACTGGTATTTATAATTGGAGTATATACTATTACTGGAATGAATTTGACAACTATAAAGGTTTTCTCATATAAAAAAGGGAAACAAGACAAAAAAGAGGGGTAGGGTAAAGGGGGAGTAAAATTTGTTAATCTTGTTTATTATGTTTTTTCTTTATGTATGAATCAATACTTTTTTTAAGTTCTGCTTTTCTTTTAAAATGATGTGCTATGAATTTATTTTTATGATTTGGATCTATATTATGTTGTATTTGTTATGATTTAAATAAAAAATTCCCCTACTCTTTTTGATAAGTGCCATGGGATGTTTAACATCCACCTGAACTACCACCAATCCAGGCAGATGGGACCTCGGTTTAACACCTCAATGGGAGCAGCACCCCTGTAGGACCCCAACACCTTGCAGCGGTCAATCACAGCCACAAGCAGAGTACAAGGGAGCCCTCCAGGGGTGCCACGCTTGTAGTTGCTCTGCAGAGTACACTAAATGGGGCCTGGCTGCTAAGTGACACATAGTAAAACTCTCCCCTCCCAGCACACAAAACAGAACAACCCACCCACACAATGACAACAAGTATCTCTCCCAAAATCACCCCACACTAATAACCACCCTTTAATGATATATTACCTCTAAATTAATCCCTAACAGCCACATACCATTCATACCATTTATATATACTTAAAACAAAATCAAACACACCCCAATACACTCCAGCTTAACACAACAACCAACTTCCAAGAAGTCCAAAGCAACTGTATCAATGCAAATGGCAAAGCATGGAATTTATTTATTTATTTATTTATTGAACATATCAGAATTACAAGCCTTTGAGTCAAAGACGCCTTTGCAAAGGCTCCATGTCAAAATACAAGTTAACTGTACAATACAAATTAAAAGAACAAGTGGATACATGAGGTACATGGCTGGGAACAAGACATACAGACAGTAGACTACTATACCCTGAGTCATGACAAGCAGATAAGCAACAGACCGTATATTACATTAGGACAGTACAATAAGTAACATAGAACAGCAATGTATTTGAGAACACTCAGGAGCAGGTACAAGCCTATCATTTTAGAGATGAGGGGAACCATGCAGGAGGCAGATACAGACACAGCGTTTTAAAGATGGGGGAGAAGGTATGGAGGAGGAAGGGAGGGGGTGGTGGGGTTGTCATCAGAAAAGACTTTGTCTGTAAAAGCTAGTAGGGGAAAAAGTAGGGGGAGTAAGAAGCAGAGGGAGGGGAAGAAGTTTATAAGCAAGCACAGATATAGGAGGATTTTAAAAGAGTACTGATGCAAAACAGTGCTCCTGCTGCCACCAGGTGAGGGGCCAATACCAAATGTAATCAGCATTTAATCACATTTGTTAGAATGCATAGTCAGAGCTCATCTTCAGAATTAGTCAGATCAGAAAGACCAAAGTAGAATATCAAACTGATGCTGAGACTGGGGAACAACCACACATAGAAACAGAACAGGGCAACCAGTCATTGCTAGTTAATGGGGGTGTGCCCTCTCACTGCAGCTCCCCACCCCAATGCTGACTCCAAGGAATAACTGGGAAAAATCACTCTGTCACTGTGAACCCCCAGGATACTAAAAATCTCAGCAAACAAAGAGGTAATCTCACCACCAATCATGTTGCAGGAGTTAGGGAAGATCTCTACCAGTTATGACAATTTAAGGTTTTAGCAATTGAGTTCAAAGTCAGTGTTTCAAGCCGCAACTCACAGCTTCCAATCCCACAACCACCAATACAGTATTGCAACCTAGCAAAATCCAGGGTTGAAATTCAGGGTCAGGACGATACTGGAGGCTGACCACGATCCCAGGCCTCTGAACTATCAAGGCTAACACAGCCCCATCCTTCACCGCGTGAGTGCTTCCCCGGCCAAATATCCAAACTGCTCAACTCTACCAAGAATCAGCACCGAAAGAGCGGCTGACAGTACAACACCATGTCCACCAGGAGTGAACACAAATGGAAAAGAGTTTGCAATAAAGAAAAAAAAACCCTACTGTGATCTGCTTTGACTGAAACAACCAATGGAACCAAGAACAGACTTGGACAAAATTATTTAACTAAAAATAAAAGCTGCACTTGCCTAAAACTGCCTCAGAGTCCCTTACTAACGCTAAACCCTGCACTAAAACTAACTAAAATAATTAAAATAAACTGTGGCTGATAAGGACAAGACTGAGCTCAACTGCAGAGAGCTCACAGACAGCCACCCAGCATGGTGGCCATCTTCCCAGCCTACAAATTTGTCAGCTGGAGGTGCAACTGAGTATCTGTGAGTTCTTGCCCAAATTAATCCAGGGGTAGTAGATCCACCTGGGTGAGAAGGGGGAAGTTGGAGGATCATGCATAGGGTGTTTTTTAAAGGAGGACCACATTTTCCAGTAGTGATGAAGTGGATAGAACAACACTCAAAACTAGGTGGGAAAAACTAATTAAAAAAAATCTGCTATCCAAAAACATTCCAGGGAATTGGTGATGATCTTTTTGACCTACCAGTCAGTCATATATTTTTTTTTGATCGACCTCTACCTCTTTACAAAAATAATTACACATATAAATAACAGATGAATTTAACAACATTTTTCAATTATTATAAATTATTGTCTCAGTCAACTGGGTTATAGAACCCACTAGAGATGGGACAGTGCTGGACCTGATACTCAGGGCCGCAGTAATGGGGGGGTAAGTGGGGAAGTTATCCGGGGCCCGGAGCTCAGGAGGGGCCCTCCTGAGGAGCTGGCATTACCTCTGTCATTAGCTGGTTTGGGAAATGGGGGTCCATTCCAAGTGACTTGTCCGGGGCCCCAGGTTTCATAGCTGCAGCCCTGCTGATACTTACGAACAGGGACATCATTGCAGATGTCACAGTGGGTAACCCCCTGGGTACAAGCAATCACCATTAGGGTAGCAAGTTTGGTTTAACTATTCTGCCTCAGTGGCCGAACCCCCAGTGTTCACACTAGCCTGCTGATGCATGAAAAGATTTGTGATTTTTGTGAACTTTTGTTCACTCCAGCATGCTCTTACCACTCTTCACCCGCATATCATGGTTCTATGTGATTATAGGGAAAGAAAAAATCGAAAGCATAAACAGTGAGCGCAAAACAGTGCCTACAGAAATGGTGACCTCACAAAACAGTGATTGCTGGAAACTGTGAAAATACTGCCACACTTACTTTTTTGGGGGGGCTCGGCCCTGGACCCCCCTTCTGGATGCTTCAACCCCTCCAGCTTATAATAATCACCTCCAGCTGGGTTGCAAATGAGGGAAAAGGGAAAACTTGGTGGGGGGGGGGAATACAGTGGGGGAAGCAACTGGGGAATGGGGAGCCAGCAAGGGGAAGGGGAAAAGTCAGAACTGATGATTCAGGGTGGGAATTACAAACTGGGGTAGGGGAGGAGAAATGCAAACAACACCACATCAAAAATTAAAAAAATAAAATACAAACTTCACTAAAAAATAAAAGACTCAGAACAGAAACACACAGACCCGAATCCATGACGAGGACACCTGCCGCACACACAGCCGAGAGCTCGAGCCACTACGCCACAGAGGCAGCTCGATGGCTGTGCACACAGCACCAGACTACATTACTCACCAGAAAACAGAGCCAGTGAACTACTTATGGTTGTACTTAGCTCAGATAACCACTCGCTAGAAAAGGCATGTTGCCCAAAATGGATTCGCTATTTTTTACTCACCATAATTGATTCGCTCACATATCTTCACTCTTATCATGGGACACTGCATATCACTGGTCTTCACTATCCAAATTCAACTATGCATGCTCATTGTTCTTGCAGAGTAAACACTATAATGTGACATGTCTCACTCTCTGCGAGTCAGACAAGTCCCTCTCCCCCCCCACCCTGTCAGCATTGCTACCTGCAGGAAGGAGAGGACTCAGGCTAGGATGTAAACCAGTGGGTTACTGGATGCTGTAGAAGGCAGTCATTTAGAGACAACCGGCTATTGCAGCAGGCCACAAGAGAACCACAAGGGTGGGTGGCCAGCACTAAGCAGCAGCAGTGCTTCCTAAGCAGTGTGCAAGTTGTGGGTAAGACAAGCAGTTCAAGTCTATAACTGTCCTCCTTTCCATTGTGACTGCAGGCCAGAAGAAAATAAAAAACCTAAACAGAAAGAAAAAAAATGAAATTAACTAATGGCTTCTTAGGCAGTTTTAAAAGTAGGCTATAGGCACAGGACACTGGGGCAGCTTACACTTGTATATTGGACTCATCGGGAGGGAAAATGAGCAGAAGGATGGTATATGGTGTGTGCTTATGGGTGGTCTAGAGAACAGCTCTTCCATCATCAAATTGTTCACCAGCCTTATTGAAATAAACTTAAAAACATTATTAGAAAACTGAACCATGCATGAAGTGTAGCACTGTGTGACTGTGTGTGTGGGAGGTCAAACAGTCGGCTCCTCCATCTTCACCTTCCAGACTGAGGAGGCTGAGTGATTGCACAGTTTGTGCTGTTGCTGTACTGTCTCTTAAAGCCTGAACACTAAAGAACTACAAGCACCCAGTGCCTTCGATATATATATATATATATATATATCATTTTATTTTTACACAATTTACACAACCTGCACCACAACAAGAATCAAACAGCCTGCCTGACTGAAAGAGAAAAGAAGATTAGCAGCACTACTAGTCTAAGACTTAAGTGGCTGGCTGCTGCTACTCACAAATAGTCAAATGTCCCAGAAATCAGATGACTGAGAGAGTGAGAACTATTAATCAAAAAAATAATAATGTTTAATTTCATGTCAGGAAGGATGGTACAGAGAAAGGCAACCAAAATGGTGCATGGCCTGCATCAGAAGCCGTATGAGGAAAGACTCAGGGAATTAATTATGTACTTACTGGAGGAAAGAAGAGAAAGGGGAGACATGATAGAAACATTCAAATACCTCAACGGTATCAAAAATGTACATGAGGGTGGCATATTGCACAGAAAGTGATTTTCAAGGACAAGGGGGCATGATATATAGCTGGAAGTGGGAGACTTAGAGGGGATGTGATAAAATATTTATTCACATAGAGGGTGGTGGATGCCTGGAACAGCCTCCTAGCAGAGTTGGTAGGTACCAAAACAGTAACAGGTTTCAAACATGCATGGGATAGACACTGGGAGACCTTAGTATCAGAGCTGGGGGGAGGCTGGAGATCAATTAGGGTCTACGGTGGCACAGTACGTAGGGACTTTAGGGCAGACTAGGGGTGCCAGCAGGTCCTTTTCGGCCTGCAGCTTCTATGTTTTATGTTAAAAAATGATCAAGAAAAACTGTCATTTTTGAGACTCAGTCTGGGAGCAGCTTGGCCAACAAAGTTTAATTTTACCACCAGCAGAAAATCTACAATTAGCAGTAGTACTAGTAATGGGAGTAGCAATAGTTAGCCACTGTACTCAGTTTGATAAGTGTGGAATTGGCTAATTTATTTTATATAGGATGTGCTTTACTAACAAATTAAATAGCAAGAAAATTTTTTTTCTATTAGCTGTTTGTATTGTACTGCATAACTGCTACGGTGCCTGCCTGCCTATTAGCCAGTAATTTCTTCCAAGGAACACTCATTGTATTTGCACCCTAGATGTGATTTATTGGCCCACTTCTGATTATTCTCCTGTGTTTTGCCCACTCAGTGCATTTGTTAACAAGTGCGTTATTGCCCTGCTTGGGAACAAATTTCCCTGGGTTTTCACTACTAAACTCAATGCACCCATGAGTGCTTTATTGATCTGTTTGGGAATAAATGTCCTTGTCTTTTTCCTACTTAACTCCTCAAACTGACAACTGCTTTATTGATCTGTTTGGGAATAAATTTCCCTGTGTTTTCACTACTTAACACACCCGCGAGTGCTTTATTGCTCCGTTTGGGTATAAGTTGCCCTGTGTTTTCACTGCTTAACTTGATGCACTCATTATTTTAACAGGGAGTACTTAAGGGAGCTAAACCTTTAGGCTGCAACCAGGTTTAGAATGTGGTGGATGTCAAGGATGATATACTACATTTTTTTACACCATGCCTCTACATGGAAGCTTTGCAAAACATACCTTTCTTAGTACTGCATATACTTTCCCAACTGTGCAAAATACATGTGGGGCTTTTAATGAAGTAGAACCGGGTAGAACTTGGTTATATATTGTAGAACCTGGTAATGCCTAGTAGAACCATGTTTTACCTTGTAAAACCTGGTTCTACCTGGTAGAACCAGGTAAAGCCTGGTTCTACCTGTTACAATGTTTTTGGGTTCTACTCAGAAAGTTTGCAAGGTAGAACTTTTAGAGGTTCATACAGCCCTAATCACCACATGGTGTGGTTTGTCGTACAGATTGGGCAAGAGAAAAAACACACTAGGACAAGGGTCCAGAACTTTAAGATGGCAGATTTTAAATAAATGGGTGACTGTCTCAGTAAATACCATGAAGGGAGAATGGATGGGATGGGGGACTGGAGGCACTATGGAAAAGGACCAATGAGGGAATAACAAAGGCTATAACAAGCTGTCTGAAGGAAGTAAAGTATAGTAAGTAAGGATAGGAGGAGGAAGAGGCCACTATGGTTCTCAAAGGAGGCGGTTAAGCTGGTAAGGGAGAAAAAAACACAACTTTTAAGAAGTACAAGAAGACCCAGACAGAGGAGGACAGGCAGGTATAGCTAGATAAAGAGGCAGAAAGCAGAGTGACAGCAGCTAAGGCACGAACAGAAAAGAGGACAGTCAAGGAGGTCAAAAAGGGGGACAAAACTTTCTTCAATTATGTGAATGAAAAGAAGGAAAGCAAGGGGTGGGATAGTGAGGATCAGGGGAGCAGGTGGGGGACTGTGCAGAAGAAGATCAAAAAGCTAAAATGTCAAATGAGTACTTTTGCTGAAGTATTAACAGTTTGGGGTTGGACCAACATTGTATATCAGCAGGCACCGAGAAGTGGTCCCAAGTCCATTATCAGACCAGAGAATCCAAAGGGAATTGGAAGCCCTAAAGGAAAACAAGTCTATGGGGCCAGACTGGATTCACCCAAGGCTACTAAAAGAGCTCAGCACAGTGCCAGCTGCTCCTCTGGCAACACTATTCAGCACCTCATTGTAGACAGGGTTTGTTCCAGAGAACTGAAAGAGGGCCAGTGTACTGGAGGAGGTCATTGTGGTCCTTCTGCACAAGAGTGGCAGCGTGGAGGAGGCTAGTAATAACATGCCAGCCAGTCTCACAGAGACAAATGGGCTGCAGGACAACTGGCAGCATGGTTTCACAGAGAGAGGTCATGTCAAACAAATCTCATAGATTTCTTTGACTGGGTGACTAGGGAGACGGATCTGGTGAAGGCAGTGAATGTGACCTATCTAGATTTCTGTAAGATCTTTGCAACTGTGCTACAGGGCTAATAAAGAAACTTAGCAGCCTGGAAGTTAAGCAGAAGGTAATAAGCTGGGTGTCAAACTGATTGAAGGATAGGAGACAGAGGGTGGTGGTAAACTGAAGTCATTTGGGGGACAGGAAAGTGACCAGTGGAGTGCCACAGTGATCGGTACTGGGTCCTGTCCTCTTCAATGTCTTTATAAGTGACATTGCTGAGGAATTGGATGAGAAGGTGTGTCTCTTTGCAGATCACACAAAAATCTGCAACAGTGTGGACACCAAGGACAGGATGGAGAGAATGCAAAATGATCTGGGGAAACTAGAGGAGTGGTCTAGGGTCTGTCAGCTGGGCTTCAATGCCAAAATGTGTAAAGCCATTCACCTTGGGTAGTGAATCTGGGAAGGGGGGGTTATGTATAAGATGGGGGAGGTATTTACAGTCATTAAGTAAGACAGAGACCTTGAGTAATCATCTATGGTGATCTTAAGGTGGCAAGGCAGTGCAACAAGGCAGTAGGGAAGGCTAGTGTGATGCTGGGATGCATAGAGAGAGAGATTTCTAACAGAAGAAGGGAGGTGTTATTGCCACTGTATCACTCTCTTGTGAGACCCCACCTACAGTACTATGTCCAGTTCTGGAGGCCACACCTCTGCAAGGACACTGTCAGGGTGGAAGCAGTACAGAGAAGGGCTACCATAATGGTGTGAGTGTTTTATGAGAAACCATAAGAGAAGAGGCTGTGGGAGTTCAACATGTAATTCCTGGAGGATAGGAGAGTGAGGGGGACATGACTTTTTTTTTTTTATTTTATTTTATTACAACTAGAATTACAAGTACCTTTGAGCCAGGCTCTTTTACAAAGGTTCCGTATCAGAGAACAAATACAATACAAGTTACAGAAATAGGAACAAAACAATAAATAGGTCGGCATATTAGGTTACAATGGTAGATCAATACAATAGATAAATGACTAAGACTTATAAGTGCCTCACAGATGTGAGCAATATACAGGAGGGGAGTCTCTTTCAGAGGAGGAGGAGCACCAGAACATGGGGTCATGCAATGAAGCTTGGGGCAGGGGGAGTTTAAGAGAGATGTGAGGAAATACTTCTTCACAGAAAGGGTGGTGGACATTTGGAACATCCTGCCAAAAGAGGTGGTGGGTACAAAGACAGTAGGAAGTTTCAAGCATGCATGGAATAGGCACATAGGCATAATAAGTAGAGGAAAGGGAGGAGGGAGGGACACCCGAGACCAAATACGGTCCAGGGTGTAGTAATAGGCAACGAAAATAGGGCAGACTAGATGGTTCTACCAGTCCTTTTCTGCTGATAAGTTCAAGGTTTCTATTTATGTGGAGGAGTAGAGACATTATCTCACCTTTGTCTGTATGTAACCCCCTTACAAATGGGGGTTCCCGAAAAGTCTTCCTCGTGCTTGCCTAAATGCTCACTGCCAGGCTGGTGTCCTGCGTTTTAGCAGTTTAAATGTGATTGCCAGAGAGTGCCTATATAGCCTCTGTGTACTGTCTCTTTAAGAGCTGCCTGGATTGCAGTCATAAGTAATCTGAGAGGGAGCTCTGTTGAAAGATGTAACTATTTGCTGAAAATCATTTAGAGTGATAAAGATAATGTAGTTTGTCTAACCTGCCTTCTTTGCAGCAAGGACTGTTTTGTTTATCCTCACCATTTTGGCCCAGAACTGCCGAATTGGACCAATCAGTCTGGTGGGACCTAAAACGGAGCTGGACTACAGGAGCTATCTGGAGTCAAAATCTGTAGGAATTGTAGTTTTAGGCTTTTGCCGCTTTTTTGCACCTGAAGAGGGAGCTCCTGTTGTGACTGACAGATGAATCAGCCAACCGAACCTTTTTGATCTGAGGGAAATCCCCAAGCTGCCTGCTGTTTGAGTCAGATCTCAGTTGGGAGCTTAATGAGCAAGAGCTTGAGACAGTCAAGCAGCCGTCTGAGTAGTTTCGCGTGGGAGAACTGTGGAAAGGCCTGAGTTGAGGCCTGCATGTCTGCCTGCTGCCCCTGAGAGGGAGAGAAGAGAATTACTTTGGACTAAATCCAAGTTTGTGAGACTGAAGTAAGTCACTGATTTTTTTACCAGGCTCATACCTGAAGAAGACAGAAGATTTGCTGAATGCAATCAGTCTGTCAGGATTTCCAGCTGCTTTTGAATCCCCGGTTTGTGCAGAGACCTTGCAATCGTGACCAGAGATCGGTTTGCCTGGTACAGTAGAAATTCCTTACATGTAAATGTGCTGTGTATTGGAAGTGGGTCATGATTTGGTTCTCCACTGTGTGAACTGTGTTCTGCTTGTTGGTACCGTAGAATCTTTTACATGTAAATGTGCTGTGTATTGAAAGTGGGTCGTGATTTGGTTCCCCACTGTGTGAACTGTGTTATGCTTGCTGGAAGCTTTATCCAGCCTAATCAGACTAAATCTGCATTCATCTCCATTCGGCCTGAGCCACGCCACGTTGGTCCTGCCAGACTACCCACTGCACAGAGAAAGCCACCGATGAGAGACCTGCCTGGGGATCAGTCCCCTGCTCCACGCTTGAACAGGAACGATGCCTGGCGAATAGTGTGGGCCCTGCTTCTCCTGGCACTCCAGATTAACCACCTGCTGTCTTGATTTTCATCCAGCCTGTGTCAGTCTTGAGTATCATGAGTAATCATCAGGTTAGCTCCCTGCAACAACAGCCTAATCTAAAAGTGTGTCATCTGATTGTCTTGTTTTCTTTTCATGAACTGAGCCCTCTGGCACCGGATTACAAATAGTGTGTGTTGTGCATGTTGTTTTCTTCCATCAAAGGGCCCCAACCAGCTGCAACATTCCTGGCTAGCCCACCATTCTCCATCTGAGTACCCAGAGTGTGTGACTGTTTATGGACCCTGAAGTGCATGCATAACTGTTTGATTGATAGAGCCTTTAAGCAAATTAACCTGATTACACCCCTCCTTTGCTCAAGCCCCTTAAATAAATCAGATCTAACTCTTTTTTTGCATTTACCCTGACTGTGGTTCCAGTTTGTGCAAGAGTACTGTACTGCTGTTATTTGCTGTGTATAACCTTGTTTTACAGGGGGTCCCCAGGGCCGGGCCAGAGGAAAGCCCTGGTGGTAAGTGCAAACAGTGTGGGTACTTGTATCAGGAGTATTGTGAAAGTGATTATTGTGTATTGTTCTGGCCACTAGTAAGGAAAGAGTGGTGTTACAGTGTCCCAGAGGGCTGTGCCCAGGTTAGCTTGACCACTACCAGCCCTGACCTCTGGGTGGAGGCACCTGTTTCAGAACTGAGGCCCCTTAACCTGCAACTAGCCAAGCAGGCAGGTGTAGTAGCCCTTGGGATAATGCCACCTAGAGGTTACATTTTGGAGGCACCGCCAGGATTTTGTGCCTTCTAGAGGCCAAAAATTATGAATTACTGTTAAAGATTAATGGCTACCCCAGTAGAAATGGCTGTACACCAGTTGGTGGTGTGGTGTATTGGGCAGGAGATCGATCCCTAAAATGCTCTACTTATACTGGATATTCCCCTGGGTACCAGTAAAGACACTGTAGAGGGAGCACTCTCCAAAGTTGAATGTTTAAAAAACCCTGTGGTGGAGGGTCGACATGCTGATTTGATCGCCCAAACTTTCATAGCCTTGGTAGAGTGTAGTGACCTTGTGGACAGCTCTAAAGTACCACAGACTATTGCCCCAGAACAGGTCCTAGCTGCCTGGAGAGTGATAACAAAAGACAGTAAAGACCCTGGGGAGGATGAACACCCACCATTATCTGAGACTTTTGAGGAGAAATTTGCTAAGTTGTTGCTGGAGGAAGGGAAAACCATAGAGGACTTTAAGAAACTATTCCTGCCACCTGGGGTGTTCCTTCCCCAACACCCCCTCCCACTCCAGCACCTGTTACTGCCCCACCTTCTGTGCCTATGCCAATGCTGGCCCCTATATCTGTACCTGCCATTAGTCATGACTCCTACCAAAGGCTGAGATTCTTCTTGGGCACCCTCTCCACCCCACAGGGGGAGGATGAATGGGAGACCTGGATAGACTATGTTGCCCCTCTAGTACTTGAATGGCAATGCTCAGAAGCAGAGAAATGAAAGAGGTTGAGTGAGAGCCTCCAAGGTCCTACCCTGGCTACCATCCATGCCAAGCCGGCCAATAACCCCGAAGCAACTGCACAGGACTATCTTGATGCATTGGAAAATGTGTATGGGAGCCCGGATTCAGATGAGGATCTGTGGTGGAGAGTAAGAAACGCTCAGCAGTACCCAGGGAGCCATTGTCTGTGTATGTACCTCAGCTTGAAAGCTGCTACAAGAGTGCCTCAGAAAGGGTAGTTTGCCATCAAATGAATTAGATCGAACTAGGCTGGACCGGATCCTTAAGTCTGCTCTATTTTCAGAATTGTTACTGCTTCAGTTGCGCCTTGCCACCTGACTGGAATCGCCCCCCCTCCTATGACGAGCTAATGAAAGAAATTCAGGGGGGTTGAGCAAAGGTGACCCAGTGGGGGAATTGCACCCATATCTGCTGCTGCTGCACAAGTGACCAACAGTGATCAGCCAAGTGAGGCTCAGGGGCAAAAGTCGGCACTTAACGAGCACTCTGAGAATGCAAAGGACTTCCCACCCTGGGCCCAGCATTGAAAAGACGAGCTACTAAAGGAAGTCCGAGAGTTGAAGATGGGTGCCTCTGCAAGGGTTTCCCCCATGGACCAAGATTCGGGTCCCTTTCAGAATGTGACTGCCATGGGGGGTGGGGGTGCACCCTCAGGCATCCGCTACTGAGGGTGGCTCCAAGGCTGAGATCACCGGATTGACTGCCATTCTAAAGGAACTGTTAAGACACGTTGCACCACTCACCACTGCAAGCAGATACTAGATCCCAATCTCTGACTACTGCTTCAGTTCCTCATATGATGTTTTCTCCCAGGATGACCCAGGAGTCTATCATTTGTCACAACTGTGGAAAGGATGGCCATATGAAAAGAGAATGCCAGTCTCAGAAGGACTTAGAAAGAGTAGTAAACAGACTCCAAAGGGAGCTCCGAAAAGTAAATCAATGGCCAAGGGGTGCCCGAAATGACCACAGTGAGGGTTCAAGAAACCCTAACTCAAATTTCTTTGTAGCTAAGTCATCTGCCCAGGCCTCTGCTACTGCCTCTCCAGACTGGTCCAAAATAATGGGCCCTTCAATGGAGACTATGGTGACTGTGAATGGTATTCATACTCGGGCTGTGCTTGACAGTGGGTCACAAGTGACCATTGTATTCCAGGACTGGTATGACAAACACTTATCTGATGTGCCTTTCCAATCCCTGGAAAGCCTATATGTTTGGGGCCTGAACGACAAGTCTTATCCCTATCTAGGGTATGTCTGCCTCTGGTTGTCTTTTCCTGCAACTGTAATGGGTGTAGAGGAGCGAGTAGAGACATTGGCCCTAGTGTGTCCCCTCACCGGACTGTATGATGGGGTCCCCCTGTTAATTGGGACAAACGCCCATATGTTTGGGAGACTAGCGCAACTCTGTCATGAGAAACAAGGGCAACAGACTGGAGGGCCCTGAGAATTCTGGCTCTGATCAAGAAGGCCTATGATTTGCAACAGAAATCCGAGGAAGTAGACCAGGATGAACTGGTGGGGATCGTGTGGAATAAGGATCCCGATTCAATGGTACTAGCCCCTAACACCCAGTGTACCATTCAAGGGATGGTCCGCCTCCGGAAAGATGTCAAGAACAAAATACTGATGTTGGATGCACCGGGCAATGGCAAATTGCCAGAAGGATTATTGGTCAAGCCCAGCATCTTGCCTGCTCATGCCCATGCCTATGCATGACGAGTGATGGTCCAGATTCACAATGTGTCAGATTGGGAGATCCGGGTGAACAGAGGGTGCACCCTAGCTGCAGTATACTGTGCAGACACCGCAGTATTGCCCAGCAAGAAGCACCCTGGTAAGAAGGAGAGAGTGACCCCAGACTTGTTTGACTTTGGTGACTCCCCGTTGCCAGCTGAATGGAAGGCTAGAATTAGCAAGAGACTTGCCCAGAGAGACCAAGTGTTTTCATTGAAGGAATGGGATGTGGGATGTATCCAGGGTGCGGAGCATCACATACGCCTGCACGATGAACTGCCATTTCAAGAGAGGTCCCGACACCTAGCCCCAGCAGACATAAATAATGTGAGAAGACACCTGCAGGAAATGCTCACTGCTGGCGTGATACAAGAATCCAGGAGCCTATACACCTCTCCCATTGTGGTTGTGTGTAAGAAGAATGGGTCTGTGAGGATGTGTGTTGATTATTGAACCCTGAACTGGTGGACCATCCCAGGCCAATACACTATGCCTCGTATATAAGATGCCCTGGACTGCTTGAATGGGAGCAAATGGTTCTTGGTGTTGGATCTTCACAGCGGATACTACCAGATCCCGATGGCTCCAGAAGACCATGAGAAAACAGCCTTCATCTGTCCATTGGGGTTCTACGAGTTTCTGAGGATGCCACAGGGGATATCGGGCACCTCAGCCACCTTTCAGTGACTAATGGAACGTGCGGTGGGAGATATGAATTTGTTGGAATGCCTGGTGTACCTGGACAATGTCACTGTGTTTGAGAGCACCTTAGAGGAGCATGACAACCGACTGTTTAAAGTCCTAGACCAACTGGAAGACTTCAGCCTCAAGCTGTCCATTGACAAGTGCCAGTTTTTCCAAACCTCCGTGAAGTATGTGGGGCACATAGTTTGTTATTGAATTTTGTTGACCCGGTAAGCCCACTGGGCTTAGAAGTCCCTTTTTCAGGGGCGACCGGGGGGGGGGGATACAGATGGTAAGTAACTAAAATTGAACCAAATTAAGCTGTTGCTGGTATTTTTAGTGAATGAGGGAAATATGGCCAGGATACCAGGGAAATTTCCCTACTCTTTTCGATAAGTGCCATGGGATCTTTAACATCCACCTGAACTACCACCAATCCAGGCAGATGGGACCTCGGTTTAACGTCTCATCCGAAAGACAGCACCTCAGATGTGCAGCACCCCTCTCATGCTGCACTACAGTGTCAGTACTGGGATATTAACCAAAGTGCCAGATGTGGGAATGAACCCATAACCCTCTGATCTCCTGGCCTCAGAGGCGAGTGTGCTACCTACTGAGCCACTGACACTGACATCTACAAAAGGGATATAGACTGATCCCAGTAAGGTTGAAGCACTGACTACTTGACCCCAGCCCCATAATCTGAAAGAACTACAACATTTCCTGGAGTTCTGTGGCTACTACCGCAGGTTCATAAAAGACTATTCCAAGGTGATTCACCCACTCTTGAACCTAACCCAGGGTTACCCTCCTACCAATCGTAAATACAAAAAAGGGGCCATTAAAGAACCAGAAAAAGTATACTTCCACCCAGGTGAACTCTTCGGGCCCCACTTGACGCCCGACTGTGAAGCAGCCTTCCATGAGATCATATACCATCTCATCCACACACCCACCCTCGCCTATGCTAACCCCACCAAACCCTATGTGCTGCATACAGACGCTAGTCTGCAGGGTCTAGGAGTGGTGCTGTATCAAGACCATGAGGATGGCCTGAGACCAGTAGCTTTTGCCAGTAGGAGCTTGACCCCGTCCGAATGAAACTACCCTGTGCATAAGTTGGAGTTCCTTGTGCTAAAATGGGCCATCATTGAGTTGTGAGGTACGAGACCCAGCCAAATGCCTTTAACCCCCTGGGAAGTCCAGTACTTTGCATCATTACCACATACCTTGGAGCCTGTTACTGTGCAAGTAGAATGACTTCAAAGACACAGAACAAGAAAAAAGAAAGCAAAATTTAAACTGTGCAAGAATGTGAAATTAATGCACAGTCATGTGACAGATTTTAACTAATCTGACTGCTTGTCTGATACAAGCTCATTTAAAATTAGCACAATCTGCTAGATACAATTTAAAGCAGCTGTTGAACTATTCATCAATTCATGGATGGGTTTCATTCAGTCTGTCTGAGGAGGCACTTTGACTCTACTCTGGCCTTAGTTTTCCATTATGGCTGTCAAACATGTTAAAGTCTAGTTGCTGTTTTTGTGATAGTCTCAGGCGCGAACTGGGGATATTTTTAAGTGCTAGCATTTTTATTATCAGTGCATCTAGTTAAATGTAGGATGATCCTTCAAATACCTAGAAGTGGCTCTTGATCCATCCCTCCCTTACCCTCCCTTACCTACAGTGACCACGTTTCTAAGACTATGAAGAGAGTCCAGCAGAAGCTGGGGGCAGCCTACTGTGTTAACCACCTCCTGACCCCAGAGGCTTGTCTTGTAATTGCCCAGGTAAATCTACTGCCCCTACTTGACTATTGCTCCCCAGTGTTCTCCTCCATGTCCTCCTCACTTCTTTCTCATCTAAATATCACATGCAATTCTAGCTGTTGCTTTGCCCTTCAGGTCCCTTCCTCCACTCACCACTGCTCTCTATATCAGGCCTTAGGCTGGCGCTCTCTCTGCAGGGCCGTTTTGAATATGCAATGGGCTGTCTAGTCGATACCTCTCTCAGGAACTCACATAAGTCCCTGTATTTCTCGCTTCTCACCAGGTGGTAACTTGGTGTCTCAGGGTCTCTTCCGTTCCTCCCCGGTAGTCCCCCGTGTCGCTACTGTCATGGGGAGCAAGGCTTTCTCTGGCTCTGCCCCTTACCTCTGAAACAGAATACCACCTGCTATCCATATGTTACCCTCTCATCAGTCCTTCAAATCAAAGCTAAGAGACTGGCTCATGTCTAAGACCACCTTTGCCTGCTCCGTTGGAAACACCGTTGCCAGAAATCTGCCTTAGGGGCCCAGTGTACCATTTGCTTTACTTCCCAAGTACTGGCTACTACATGTAAGGATTAAGCCACGAGAAAGCATGGGTCTACTGTGGTATTAATCCATGGTTGGGGGGGTTGGACCACGAGGCAGAAAGCCGAGTGGGTCCAACTAACCAACCAACCATGGATTAATTCCACTGTAGACCCATCCTTACGAGTGACTTAATCCGCTTGCAACATGGCAATGAGTTCCTAACTAATAGTCTTTGAATAAATGAGTACAATCACACTGATTTACTTTCAGAATACTATAAATTGCACTATTAAACATGATGTACATATACTTGAAAACAATTGGAACACACCTATTGGAAATATCGTGGCCGCTATTTCACTTTTGTTAAAATAACTTAGATTACAAGCTTTAAGCTTTCTAACATCAAAACATATTTTACAACTTTTCAAAACCTTGCAATTCACTTTCTGTTCTAGGTGCTTTGAATGTCCTCTCTATGTATTAGAACATATGGGCTGCACTGCATGATGGGATGGTACATTTCAGTTTTCTTTCTCCAGTTCCTTTGCAGACCAATAGGTGGCTATTACACAATCCTAGTAGCACAAGCATCTTTTCTCCAAATGTACTGAACTAAGCCAATCTGAAAAACACTTTATTGAACAACTACTATTTTGCGGAATATTATTTTCACTTTTTTTCCCCTCTAAACTGCCTAACTCAGCAGGACATAGAACAACATAACATTTACTGCTTTCATCTTTCAAATACTTGTTTTGACTACTATTGTTAGTCTGTCTCTTTGATTTCTTTTTGTTTCTCTCAATTTATTTTCTTTTCACCCGAAGTATCCTCTCTCTTTAATTTTGCTTTGTTTATCTCAGTGTCTGTTATTTTTGCTTTCGGTTATAGAAGCTGCATGCTCATCTTTACCACTGTGTATTCACAGAGACAAGGCTAGGCCAGATAATGTTATTCAGTCATCCACAATGCATTGCACCCACAGTTGCTTAGAAAGCAGTAGATCAGAAGGGATGGTGACAGTATGTAACTGTTCACATCTACAGAAATATTGCTGCAGCATAATTAACAGTATATGTGGAGTTTAAATGTACAATCTGTAGCACTTCATGAACTTCTGTTGTAGCTACAATATAGAACAATCTTGAAAAAGTCAAAATCCCTGTGCCAGGAAAATTCTTAGTCAATACAACTTGGGACAATTATACTCTGCAAACTATTTGCATATTGCTTTCCCTTCTATACTGCTTCTTACCTGTAGTGGATTGCTAAGGTATTACAATACAAACCATGATCTACCATGGTTTTTATTGTACCACATAGTGTGTTTGCACCTATCTGAGTGCTTCATTTTGTTTTTCTTTTTTATGCCATGTTACAAACAAGTATAATACAGTAGGTACATATAGTACAGTGGTATCAGAAACAGTGATACATACACATCGTATCTTAAAATAG
Source organism: Neoceratodus forsteri (assembly GCA_016271365.2). Classification (NCBI taxonomy): domain Eukaryota; kingdom Metazoa; phylum Chordata; order Ceratodontiformes; family Ceratodontidae; genus Neoceratodus; species Neoceratodus forsteri. The sequence goes on from CM057452.1 coordinate 392,748,899, forward strand.
GGGTTAAGGACATAAAAAAACAAGTTCATGATAAATAAAGCGATGCTTCTCTGCTTGCAGAGAGCTAGGACATACACTTACAGCAAATCAAGACATTATTAAGCAAGTCCAAGGTTTACAGTTCAGTGCATAAGGGATTACACTATAGCAATCAACATTTTCACAATGGAGTCAAAAACGTGTCAATTGTTTTTGTAACATGGCATAAAAAAGAAAAACGAAATGAAGCACTCAGATAGGTGCAAACACACCATGTGGTACAATAAAAACCATGGTCTAATACCATAGTAGATCATGGTTTGTATTATAATACCTTGGCAAGCCACTACAGGTAAGAAGCAGTATAGAAGGGAAAGCGATATGCAAATAGCTTGCAGAGTATAATTGTCCCAAGTTGTATTTACTAAGAATTTTCCTGGCACAGGGATTTTGACTTTTTCAAGATTGTTCTATATTGTAGCTACAACAGAAGTTCATGAGGTGCTACAGATTGTACATTTAAACTCCACATATACTGTTAATTATGCTGCAGCAATATTTCTGTAGAAGTGACCAGTTACATACTGTTACCATCCCTTCTGATCTACTGCTTTCTAAGCAACTGTGGGTGCAATGCATTGTGGATGACTGAATAACATTATCTGGCCTAGCCTTGTCTTGGTGAATACACAGTGGTAAAGATGAGCATGCAGCTTCTATAACCAAAAGCAAAAATAACAGACAATGAGATAAACAAAGCAAAATTAAAGAGAGAGGATACTTCTCTGGGTGAAAAGAAAAATAAATTGAGAGAAACAAAAAGAAATCAAAGAGACAGACTAACAATAGTAGTCAAAACAAGTATTTGAAAGATGAAAGCAGTAAATATTATGTTCTATGTCCTGCTGAGTTGGGCAGTTTAGAGGGAAAAAAAAGTGAAAATAATATTCCGCAAAATAGCAGTTGTTCAATAAAGTGTTTTTCAGATTGGCTTAGTTCAGTACATTTGGAGAAAAGGTGCTTGTGCTACTAGGATTGTGTAATAGCCACCTATTGGTCTGCAAAGGAACTGGAGAAAGAAAACTGAAATGTACCATCCCATCATGCAGTGCAGCCCATATGTTCTAATACATAGAGAGGAAATTCAAAGCACCTAGAACAGAAAGTGAATTGCAAGGTTTTGAAAAGTTGTAAAATATGTTTTGATGTTAGAAAGCTTAAAGCTTGTAATCTAAGTTATTTTAACAAAAGTGAAATAGCAGCCACGATATTTCCAATAGGTGTGTTCCAATTGTTTTCAAGTATATGTACATCATGTTTAATAGCGCAATTTATAGTATTCTGACAGTAAATCAGTGTGATTGTACTCATTTATTCAAAGACTATTAGTTATGTTGCATGTTGCAAGCGGATTAAGCCACTCGTAAGGGATGGGTCTACAGTGGAATTAATCCATGGTTGGTTGGTTGGTTGGACCCACTCGGCCTTTGGCCTCATGGTCCAACCCCCCCAACCATGGATTAATACCACAGTAGACCCATGCTTTCTCGTGGCTTAATCCTTACTTGTCCTACTTGTACCTATTGTCTGTACCACTGTACGGCCTGAGTCGCAACTGAATATGGTCCTTTGGATCAGTTTGCTCAGCCAGTTACCAAAAACATAAATAAATAGATAAAATAAATAAATCCCTTTTAAAACTCAGATCAGGCTAAAACAGTTTCTGTTTGCTGGCCTATGGGGATAGCAAGTGCTGTTTTGCTAAATAGTTGAATCTGCTATAAGATGGCATTATAAAAAACTAATTTGCTGCTTTTTTTTTTATTTATTTATCCTGTACAGCCCCAATTAAGATACACCATCTTATTATCAGTGGGGTCCAGCTTCTATCCCAGACTACAGATAGGAGGACTGACACACAAAGAAACAATGAGACTTGTTCAATATCCCACCATGAGACAACGGTTGTGGTGGGATTCAAACTAGTGATGTCCTGCTTCACAGCTCTAACCACTGTGCTACACAGCCTTGTCAAAACTGGCTTTCAAATATTCACTCTAGTCTATCTCCTGACCTGGTATATCTCAATGAGTTCCCCCAAACAGTGTCTGCCATCGCTGCAAATCTCAGCACAAAATAGCTGGAATGCATAATTTTTGGTAGGAAAATTCATATAGACTTTTTTTACATTTTATTTGAAATTTATTTTACTTCATAAGCATACAGTAGGGCCATTCAGAAAGTGAGAGGTGGGAGCTATTTAAAAAGCAAATTGCAGTTTGATTAATTGGGGGAGAGGGATCCTCAAATTGTTTCTGACACCCGTGCATGACAAACTAGGAACAAGGAGTGGAGAGTATAAGCACATGAGCTAGTGTCGTAGATACATTACACTTACAAAATAGGAGTTACTAAGATGAGGCAAGGTTATTATACGTCTCACCAAGGAGCCACATGGAAATATCAGTCAGACTACGGCAGCGTGTAAGCAGGATTGGGACATCGTCATGGAACACTGGGGAAATGGCTAATGCGGTAAGGGCACAGTCCCATAACTAGACAGGCTTGGGCAGATTAGATGGGGCTTGGTGGGGGGGGGGGCAGTCAGTGTATCAGAAACTGCTTGTCAGTTCCATCTGGCAGCAGATGTGACTTTTACTGGGGTACAGGTGTCAGAAACAATCTAAGGATCCCTCTCCTCCAATTAACCAAACTGCAAATTGCATTTCAAATAGTTTCCACCTCCCACCTTCTGAACTGGGAGAGGGGTTGCAAAATGGTTGTACACTTAATGTTTCCCTTTCTATTTATCCCTGCTCTGTCAATGCTGCCTCACTGTAACAGTGTGAGCCACAGATTCTTGTATTCTCACTTTACGTTATCATGCAAAGTGATCTAGGGCACACTGCATTTTTCCATTTAGTTAGTGCACATACAAACTGCCTTCTCCATACTACCCAGAGGTACATCTTACTTTGCTACCATTTCCTTTTTTTTTGTTTTCATTTTGTGTCATTCAGCTGTGTGCCATTTAAGTTGGAATGTTACCTCTGTTTCCAGGCAAAGAAGCCAGGGGCCTGGTACTTGTCAGAGCATCCACCTGTTGACTCTCCCATGTCCTTAGCATGTGCTTCTGTGGCAGGATAGGTGCCTTCAACATCTGAATGAAGACATCTGCACTTTCCAGGTGGCTGATGGCTGTCCCTCATGACTCACAACCCACCTATGGTGTGCAGTAATTTAGCATTGCTGCACACCCTGTTGCATATTATTGCTTACTTACAATTTACAGTGTAATCCTATGGGAATTTTATATTGCACTTTCCAGGTGGTTTAAGGCACTCTGATGCACCTTGTGCCTCACAACCCACCTGGGGGCATGCAGCAATTTAGCATTACCACTCACCCTGACGTGTGTTATTGCTTACTTACAATTTACAGTGTGATCCTATGGGAGTCATATACCACACTTCTCAGGTGGTTGAAGGCACTCAGCTATGCCTCATGACTCACAACCCACCTGGGGTGTGCGGCAATTTAGCATTGCCACACACCCTGTTATGTGTTATTATGTACTTACAATTTACAATGTGATCCTATGGGAATTTTTTACCCCATTTCCCAGGTGGTAAGCAAGTGTGCATGTGTATCCATGGCTACAGAAGCACTGGATCATGAAGATGGATGTCTCTTGTGCCATGTGGAAAGAGTTGTAAGTTGTTTGTCTTACCTGATTATGGATGTCTGTGGTTGCTTATGTTGCCTTGCCCCATTTGGCTGCTTGGGGGGAATACGGAATTAGTGTTGAGAGCCCTAACATTGCATTTCCATACCTTTGTCACTTTAGTAGCAACCCAAAGTGTTGCATTAACAGAGTTTTTTTGCAAAGAATATATAAGGGATATGCTATCCCCCCCCCAGAAATATTGTTCAGATTTGAGTGCCAACTGACCTGATGATGCCTCTTGTGATGTCATCAGGTCAATCAGCACGAGAACAAAAAATATCAAGACCATTTCCAGTAAGAGGGTAGCATATTCCATTTATGCCATACTTCTAAAAAGGTGAAAAAAATTTAATGTCCTGCCATTTCTTGCTGATTATAAAAAAATCTAAAAAGTATTTATGCTGCAAATGAAACACCACTCTATTCATAGATATTTGTCTGCTGAACAAATTTCATGCTCACAGTGCCATGCTGTCATTTTTTTGTTTTAAAGTTATTTGCATTTGTTTGTTGAAAAAGTGAAAAAAAATTTTTTTCTGCTGTTTCTTTTGTTGCTAATAATATAAAAACTAAAAGGTATCAATAAATGAAACACCACTTATTTTGCAGCTATTCTTGTGCTGAATGAATTTTGTGCTCACAATACCATGCTACAGTATCATTTTCTGTTTTAAAGTTATTCGTATTTGTTGAAAAAGTGAAAATAAATTAATTTTCTGCTTTTTTTCTGTTGCTAATTATAAAAAAACTAAAAGGTATCTATAAATGAAACACCACTCATTTTGTACATATTTTTGTGCTGAGCAAATCTTGTGCTGATAGTACCATGCTATCATTTTTTGCTTTAAAATTATTCACTCTTATTTGTCAATTGTTTGTTCAAAAAGAGAAAAAATATAGAATGTTCTACTGTTTTTTTTTTGCCAGTTATAAAAAAATAAAAGGTAACTATACATGAAACACCACTCTTGTAAATATTTTTGTGCTGAACAACTTTAGTACTCACAGTACCATGCTATCATGTTTCATTTTTAAGGTATTCCCATTTGAATATGGTTAGTACTACTAGTATACACCCGCAGAGCTGAGCATCTGTCCCCTGAATGACATCTTCAAGATAGCCATTTTAGGATTTTTAGAGCAGAATTTTTGAATCAGGAGAGGGTTTGTTTACAATTTTCAAATGCTACAAAACTGCATTTATCCTACTTTAATAAATACAGTTTCAGTGCAAATGTAAACAACAGCCTCTCCTTTACAAGCCTATGGAGTCTTTAAAACAAGCATTTGTCAATGCCGAATGCTGTCTCGCTGGCATTGGCATTGGTAGTGCCGGAGTTAAAGATGCATGATAGGAAAGACAGTGAAGTACTGAAGTGACACCAATCCCACCCCCACCCTGTAGAGACAGACAGGCATTGGGGTGTGCCTTTGGGTCATCAGCTGTAACGCTCATGGCATTGTACTTTGTCCTACCCTGTAGACACGGACAAGTGTTGTGGTGTGCTTTGGGGTCTTTTGGCATTATACTTACCCCATTCCATATGGAAGTACACTGAGGTGGGTGCAGTGTAGGAAAATGGGGTGAACTTTGTGGCCGAACAGTGCAAGGCCCACCACAATGCCTGTCACTGGCTGCAGGGTGGGGGTGGACTGGCGTGAGCATTACAGCTGATGATCCCAAGTCATACCCCTGATGCCTGCCAGTCTCTACAGGGTGGGGTGCTACAGTAGGAAACCCTAACACTGTAGGCGTGTGTTGGCATTTTCACTCCAAATTTTCAACATGGGCTTTTTGTGAGCCCACCTCATGAAAAGTGGCACAATCAGTTTGTTAGCTGAAAGGTGGTTTTGCACAGCGGCTATGCCATTTGGTGACACAGGGACAAAAACACATTTGGGGTAGGATGTGGAAAATGACAACTGTATTGTTCATGAGGAAGCGTAAAAAAATGACAACGTTGAAAATCTGGAGTGAAAATGTGAAAAATTGGACATCATGAGCATGCATAGAAACTGCGTAACACACGTCCGTAACCCAATTATTTTTGGGAGTTTGTTAGCCATATTTTTAACATAGGCATTTTGGGACCTCCCCTCATGAACAGCGCTGTAATTTTGTTAATCTGTCCCAAAAGTTGATTTCCCACAGTGACCACACCATTGTGCACCACAGGTGTGGAAACACATTTTGGGCAGGATGTGAAAAATGACAGCTGTACTGTTCATAAGAAGGTGTGAAAAAATGCCAGTGTTGAAAATCTAGCATGGAAATATTGCAAATTTGCAAAGTTACAAGGGTGCATGGAAACTGCACAACACATGCTTGTAACACAGTCATTTTATGGACTCTCAGCACCAGATTTTCAGCATAGGCATTTCAGGACCTCTGTTCATGAACAGTGTCACCATCATTTCCTCAAACTGTCCCGAAAACTGATTTTGCGCAGCGACCGCTCTATTCTGCGCCAGACGTGTGAAAACACATTTCGGCCAGGATATGTAAAATGATAGCTGTATTGTTCATCAGGAGAAGTGGAAAAATGCCAATTTTGAAAATCTGGAGTGAAAATATTTCAAATTCATGAAGTTACGAGCATGCGTGGAAACAGTGCAATGCACACTCATAAAACAGCCAATTTTGGGATTTTTTTCACCAAATTTGCAATAGATGCTTTCTGAGAGCCCCCCCACCAATGAACAGTGGCAGTGTTGTTTCATTACTCAGTCCCGAAAGGTAATTCCACACAGTGACAGCGAAATCACCTTTTGGGACAGAATAACGCCATGACAATGACTGAATTCATGAGGAGGGGTCCCAATAACCCCATGTTGAAAATGTGGTGCAAAAATTCCAAAAAATGCCCGTGATATGCACCAAAGTTTAACAAATCTTATTTATGCCATTATACAGCTTACCGACATTTCTTCAGTTCACGGTCGGCTTTGAAGAGTGCAGACGTGTTCCTGGTCCACCAAAGATCGTCATACCAGACTCTGGTGGTAAGTATGGGGTGAGGGGAGTGTAGGGAGGCAGGGTGCACAGAGGGTTGGCGTGGGTTGTGAGAGGGGTCAGGTAGACCGCGAGGGACCATTTTCTTTTTTTACAGGTTACAAAAAAACAAAACAAAAAATCGCAGGACGGTTTTTATTTTTCAGGGAATTTGGCACAATGGGGTGGGCTTCCAGTGTGCCACCTAAGTATTTTGGGGGGATGCTGTATCTAATGGGGGATTGGGCCCCTGGCCAGCACACACAATGAAAGTGGAGGGCAAGAGCCGATGGGATTGGGCACCCCTGCACATAACAAATGGTGGGGTGCATTATGCCGACGGGTGGGCTCCCGCCGGTACATACATTCGGGCAGGCCATGCTGACAGGGGGATTGGGCACCCCCGAAGTCAGCATTATGGCAGGCAGCGTGCCGCCATGTTACATTTTTTTTCACCAGGGAAAGCACGTCGGGAGGTCTGCTGCATATGATGAACTTTGCTCGCATTGCAGCAGAACTTTCCTTAGATGTGCTCGCCACATTATGTATGCATGGTGTAGCGCCAGCATGCAGGCTTATTGGGGAATGAGGGATGCACCTTCTGATGCGTGCCCTGCATTCGCCCAACAGTGACCGCGCCTCCAAATCTGCTACTACTGCAATATGTTGGCTGCGCATGCATGAGCCAACATAAAAATGTGTAAAAAAGACAATTTAGGTGTCCTTTAAAGTAAAAGTCCCCAAAGCCTATTTTCGGAATACCTGTGAAGTTTGTAGGCATGAACAATGATTCCCTCTCCTGCATCCCCCTAATTTCGTCCTAATTTAAATATTCATGAGTTTGCTTCGCTTTGTTTTTCGCTGGTGTGAAAACCTGTTTGTAGCCATTGCAAAGGTCATGACCCCACTCATGCAGGGTATCATGGGAGTTGATTATGCATACCTGCACAAATCAGCAGAAGTTATAATCTCATTCAGTTCTGTTATCTGTCTTGTGAAGACCCTGTATTCTTTAAAACAGTTTTTTCAAACTTAGATACATTTTAAACTACGGAAAACAGTAGGGCATTTACTATGCCTTGAAAAGTTTCATGGCCAGCATAAAACAAGAACACAGGGACTGCAGAGGACAGCAACAGTACTGACTAATATAGTATAACTACTGCAGGCTTCAGCACTAAAACACCATAAAATTCCAGGATACCTTACATGAGTCAGGCCATGACCTTTGCAATGGAGTCAAGTAGGTTTTCACATCAAGGCAGAACAGAGTGAAGGAACCTCATTTATATTTAAATTAGGATGAAATTAGGGGATGCAAGAGAGGTAATCATTTTTCATGCCTGCGGACTACACAAATATACAGAAAATAGGTTGAGGGGACGTTTAACGTACCTCTGGCTAGATATACTGGCTGATACTTAACTGAATTTCAAATTTCACCCAGCAAGAATGTACAAATCGACCACTTCCAAACTTGGTACTGATTCGCATTCTAGAACTTGCTTGTCCTTCAACTGTATGAAATCAGATTATCCTAGCTTCCATTATACTGTACTTTGATGTTACTACTCTGATATTGTATTCTCCTTGGTGACTGTCTCATCCCTAAACAAATTTGATGTCTTATTGCATTATCACTGAACTGCAAGCTTTATTCTGGGTATAAAAAGAGATGTATACAGGTGTGTGATTCTTGCAACCTTTTGTAGTTAGAAATTTTTATTAAAATTAAACTCAACAATACAACAATGACAGGCATTGGCATTGTTTTAACAGAATAAGACTTCATAGACAGGGTATATTAACAGAGTTGTTTTATACCAAGCATTTTGTATCTCAGAATAATCTATAATCTTATGAACCGGTGTTCTTTCCATACTCTGTATACTGTACTTTTAGGATCTTCAGAAATGCTGTCTTACTTAATAAACTCCCTGGTAACCCATGCTGTATCTCCTCCACCTATGACATAAGAAGCATCGACCAACAGTTGCTATGTGTTCCCAAAGCTACTTATATCCACACTGGATATAGAGCTTTAAGTATCTGAGCCCTGGCTCTCTGGAATGCTCTCTCACAGGAATTTAGGACACTTATCCACACTGGTTCATTCAAATATTGAAAGTGCAGCCACCCATTGTGTGCAGCAATGTTGGTGGCCCAGGTTTGACAGCAGACATGGGAGCTGTCTGCAGAGTCCAGGGGGGATTCAAAGCCTATGTGCAGATGCAACCCTATAGGCAGTAAGCTGGAGCTGCAGGATGAGGGATGTCAGTAGTCGAGGTAACATTCTCCAGGCACCACCACAGTCCCCTCGTACCCACCCTCCCACATTGTGGCAGGTTGCCTCCCACCTACAGAGTTATGTGAGGTGCCACCTATGGGGCAGCTTCCAGGGCTGTGCCCACCTGGGGCCATGTCACTGTTTATCCCTGGAACCCCTCCCTTCACAAAGCAGTCCATTCCCATCAGCTGTTTGGCTATGCAAACGACACCCCTGCCGGGTGCTACATCACTCCTTAACATGCCCCTGTCTCTCTGACATTGTCTATGGCATGCCCATGCCCCTTCTGCGCCCAGCTCCCTCCTGGCAAGCAGATTCACCACCTCCCAACAATCCTGGCCCCTCTAGTGTTGTGCCAGGTGGGGGGGCAGATCCCTGAGGCAATTTCCGTAGGTGTGCCAAATGTTTGTCACTAGCCTGCAGCTGCAGCAACTCCTGTGTTTTTGGCACAGAGACCCCCCCCTTTAATAAAATTGAGTACAGGGTCTCTGATGCACCTGGAGTTCACTGCAGCCATACAATGATGCAACCTGTGTTACTCTAAGGGCTCATTGAAAATCAAGCCCATGGAGTGAGATGGAGCAAAAATTGTGCAAGCTATGTTCCGCCCACCAGCAATCTGAAACCCCACCTGCCTGAGCTGGGCACTCCAGCCCATGGAGCAGCTACATGCCTGGCTGTCCACCTGCAATCCAAAAGGTATGGAGCAACAGGACTGCCCACAGAAAGCTGCTCTGTTTTTGTCTTTGTTTAAATTTGGTGCCTTTTCAGCCGGATTCGGTTCACACTCTATTTTTTTACTCCTTTTCAAACTCTGAATTAATTTGAGCTGAAATCTGTGGAATTAGCATTGCCCTTAATTTGCAGCTTGTCTTTGCAAAAAATGAATTGAGCTCAAATTAATTTTGCTGCTACCTGGAGTCAGGAATGTCAGTGACCTCTTTTATCTTTTACAGTCACAACTAGGATTTTTGAGGGTGTAAAGTTGATCTTGCTTCCTAATTACTGATTAGTAGCCTGTGTAAGTTTTGATTTAAGGACACTTGGGATTGATTTAAAAAAAAAAAAAACAGTACAACCAGTACCTAAGGGACTATGAAAATTTGCAGCCTTCATGTTTGGAAACTAATGCTAATTAGAAAATTTGCTACTAATTCCTGCTTTCTGTCTTCACTGTCCCTCCCCTGTCTTCTCTCTTTTTGTGTCCCTCCTTCTCCTCTCCATTCTCTTTGTTTCCTGTTGTAATTCAGATTGGATCCACCTCCTGTAGCTATATTTAATTCTCTGCCCACCTTCTTATATCTCCTCAGCCCCCATCCACTTGAGCTGAGCACTCCAGTCCACGGAGCAGCTCCACACCCTCCCGTCCACCAACAATCCAAAAGGTACAGAGCAACAGGACTGCCCCAGAAAGTGGCTCTGCTTTTGTCTTTGTTTAAATTTGGTGCCTTTTTGGCTGGATTTGGCTCACACACTATTTTGTATCCCTTCCCGAACTCTGAATTAATTTCAAGCTGAAATCTGTGGAGTTCACGGAGCCCTTAATTTGCTGCTTGTCTATGCAAAAAATGAACTGTGCTCAAATTAATTTTGTGCTTGGAGCCAGGAATTTCTGTGACCTCTTTTCTCTCTCATAGTCAGAGCTTAGCCCCACCACCACTTTTGTGGCATCTCCCCACCCACCCGCACTTTCTGGACACTTACTCTTATAATTATATTGCTAGTCCCTGATTGGATGTCTATCTGCCCACTTTCTCATTGGCTTCTTATGTGTTTCCACCACTAGAGGGACAATACCATTCTGAGCATCAACTAAAAGACCTACTCACATCATTTGAGGAATTTTAACCTCAGTAAAAAGTGTCTAAGATCCTTTTTTGGCAGCTCAATATTTTTCCACCCACTCTCTATCGAACTCTACTTTACCCTCCTCCTTTGCATTCTCAGTTGACTATATTCTTCATACATAGCCCCTTCTCCAGCCCAAAGTGCATATTTTAACCCCCTCCCTTGCCCACCCATTTGTCTTACAAACAATGCAGTTTATAGGACAGGCTTTTGCCACATTATTTAATCTCATATTCCTGTCCTGTGACCTTCTCGTCTCCTCACGCACAACCCACAATCATGAATGCCACCATGAACAGTGCTTCCACATCCCCCACAGAACATACAAAGTGACTGCCCCTGGAACTACTCCAGCTTCCCTGCCTGACAAAAAAGGACACCATCTATCTAGGCTTCTGGCTACGTAGCTACCTACGAGTCCCTACTATCATTACCAGAAAAAACAAAACCCTTGCCCTTACCCCCCCATGTGTGCACTGCTCCACTTATTCAATAGACTCCTGTTAGCTGAAGATGTGGAAAGTAATCCAGGACCCCCCTGTACCTACTATCCTACCGCTGCCCCCGACCACCATATCAGCTAATGCTAAGGGCCTCAAAATAGTGCACCTAAACTGTCAGAGTCTGCGTCTGAAAATCCCAGAACTTGAAGCCTGGGTTACTTCCTTCAGTCTGGTAGTACTTGGAATTTCTGAAACAAGATTAAAACCATCCATCCTACCTCACAAAGTGGCCCTGCCTGGGTACACAACTTTTAGGTGGGACAAGGTCGGTAAAAGAGGTGGTGGTGTTCTCATAGAAACATAGAGGTTGACAGCAGATAAGGACCACAAGGCCCATCCAGTCTGCCCATTTCTTTTTCTACCTTATAAATGTGCCATTGGCCTTTGCTCTGTCAGTGGCCTATCTATTCATACTCATCTGTATTGCTCCCTTATGCCTACCCCATACCTGTTTGAAGCTCTGCACTGTATTCATAGCCACCACTTCCTGACGTAGGCCGTTCCATGCATCCACCACTCGTTCTGTGAAAAAGAATTTCCTCACATTTCCCCTTAATTGGCCTCCCTCTAATCTCATGCTGTGTCCTCTTGTCCTGCTATTTTTCTTATATTTAAACATGTTAGACTGTTTCACCTTGTTAATGCCCTTAAGGTGTTTGAATGTTTCGATCATATCACCTCTCTCCCTCCTTTGCTAAAGGGTATACATATTGAGCTCCATTAATCTGTCCTCATATGTCTTCTGATGCAGTCCCTGCACCATTTTGGTTGCCCTTCTCTGGACTGCCTCAATTTGGTTAATGTCCTTGTGAAGGTGTGGCCTCCAGTACTGCATGCAGTACTCCAGATGGGGCCTAACCAGTGTCTTGTAAAGAGGGATTATTACCTCCCTCTTATGACTTGTGATACCCCTACTAATACACCCTAACATCCCCCTAGCCTTACCTACTGCTTTATCTCCTATATATCAAGTCCACCATAGCAGCCACTGAAATCGCACCTCCGGCTTCTCTCACTTCCCAAGAAGAATCTATCTTTGTATCCTTAAAACTAGGAAACACCAAAAATACAATAAACTAGGCAACACCAAAAATATAATAGTAGGATGTACCAACTGTACCTACCACCCAAAACTGCAGCAGCAGCCCTACCCAACCTCATCTTATCCCTCTCTGAGCTACCACCACAATAACTAATATTGTGTGGGGATTTCAACATTGACTGGTCCTCCAGAAACAAAAGCACAACCCAGTCCACCCTGGCTAATGCCAATCTAAATCATCACATCACCAAACCCATGAGAAGGAATAATAGAACAGGAAACCACTCCCTCATAGACTGGATCATATCCAACTGTGGTCATAGAATAATCATCTCAGGAGTATTACCCGACAGCATCAGTGACCACTCACCAGTCTATTGCATCTTAAGGAATAACTCCCCAACCCCCCCCAAAATGATAGAATCCAGTAACATGTCCTCCTTTAATCATGCATCCTTCCTCAACTCGCTTAATACTGTAAACTAGGACCCCATATGTACCCTGCTAACCATTGACCTTGCTCTGGAATACCTAATCAGCACTATCACTGCCAAAATTAACTGCCATGCACTGGTTATCTGATGTAGTTTCAAGGGTGCTAAAGCACCATGGCTGACAAATGACATCAGCAACCACATGTCAACATGAGATGCAGCCTGGAAAACATACACGAAGGCAGGTCTTCCTTTAGACTGGCATGCATACCGACTGCTCAGAAATTCAGGCAAGTCCAAAATAACTAAGGAGCTACTACCGTTCTACCCAAACAGAAAACCTCAGTAACCCCAAAGAATTCTGGGCCCAGATAAATTCCCCTCCTCAAAGGTAAAACTTCCTGATTCACTGTCAACAAAGGACAAAGCACTATCAGATCCAGCAACAAGAGTGGACAGTTTTAACAATTTCTTCACAGATCTTAGCAACTACGCATCCCACTTCACTACCAGTGCTGCCCAGAGGAGGGCAACTAAAATGGTGCATGGTCTGCACTGGAAGACATATGAAGAGAGACTAAAGGAGCTTCATATGTATAGCCTCGAGGAAAGGAGGGAGAGGGGGGACATGATAGAAGCTTTCAAGTACCTCAAGGGAATCAACAAAGTCCAAGAGTAGCATCTTTCAAAAAAAGAGGTGTGCAAGAACAAGGGGGCACAATTTGAAGATAGAGGTGGGGTGGCTCAGAGGTAATGTAAGGAAGTATTTTTTCACAGAGAGGGTTGTGGATGCATGGAACAGCCTTCCGGAGGAGGTTGTGGAGTCAAAAACAGTGGTTGAATTCAAGCATGCATGGGACAGCCATAAGGCAATTCTAGGGGTTGGGGGTAGAAAGAAGTAGGCTGCTGTTTAACTAGGATCTACAGCTTATCCATTAGGTAGGGAAATGGGCAGACTGGGTGGGCCAAACGGTCCTTATCTGCCATCAAATTCTATGTTTCTATGTTTCTAAGTGAAGTTAACCAACCCTCTCCTGTCACAAATCCCCCACGGCCTGCGTCACCACAATTCCATGTCAAACTAGCTACCTGGAAAGAGGTCCTCTGGCTACTCCAAAACCTCAAGGAGCATGGCTTCCCAGGCCATGAGTCACTTGAGCCTAGGTTCCTAAAATGGGGAGCACCAGCACTTGCAGTGCCAGTTAGAAATTTGATTAACAGATCCTTTCTTGAAGGAACTATACGTTCAAAATGGAAAACAGTGCTTGCAATCCCTAGCCACAAAGGGGAATCAGCCACACCTATCGAAAATTACAGGCCAATCTCAATTCTCTGCTAACTTGCTATGGTTCAAGAACAAATCCTGTATAATCAGCTGCAAGACTACCTCATACTTCACCAACTCCTCTCACCTTGCCAGCAGTACTCTCTCAGCACTCATCAAAGTCACTTCTGACATTTACTGTGCCTTCGACCAAGGACTAGCAGCAGAGGCCATCTTCGTTGACCTCACCTAGGCCTTCAACCTAGTGAACCATACGCTGCTGTTAATAAAGCTAGAATCCTTAGGTCTTGATCAGCCTTCCACAACCTGGCTCTGTGACTACTTATCCGGTCGCTCCTAAAGTGTCAAACAGGGCAATTGTCAATCCTCATTCAGTCAGATTACCCATGGAGTCCCCCAGGGACCCATACTGGGTCCCCTTCTCTTCTAGTTATTTATTAATGAGCTGCCAAACTTCTGTGGTGGGGCATCCGTTCAGCTGTATGGGATGATGCCATCTTATACCATTCCTCAACAGATTCCAAATGGCTCAATCAACACCTGGAGACCAATTTTAAACAATTAGAAGCTTGGTTCTTTGAAAATAACCTGCTACTTAATGCAAAAAAAAAAAAATGCAATGCTTATCCATCCTCCCTCATATAAAGCTGCCCTCAACCCACCACTCTCCATCCGCTCAATTAATGGGGAACCCCTTGAAACAGTAAATTCCTTCAAGTACCTGAGCATCATGCTTGATCCTAACCTCTCATTTGAGACCCATATCCATAAAACCACCAAAACCATACACCAAAAGATTGGTCTGCTATACTGTCTTCTTCCCTTACTATCCAATTCATCCTGTCTCAGAACTACTTCTGCCTCACTGCTACCTCTGCTATCCCAAGGGGCTCCATTATTCTTATCAAACAAGGCCTCTCTATCACACCAACTGAAGCAACTTTACCATACGATTGGGTGCTTTGCACATGGAACAGCCCCACATCAACACCACTGCACTGTACTTGCCTCGCTGGGCTGGCTGCAACTCGAACACAAGTTCCAGTACACCTCGCTATATCTTATCTTCAAGATCACACATCTCCAAACTCCACTGAGTCTATCTGACATCATTGTATGAAAACAGCCCAGATGTTCCCTCCGTGCTACCTCTCTTCCATGTCTTGACTTACCAAGACACATCTTTCAGTAGGTAGAAAATCCTTGCCTATACTGCCCCCCAGCTTGGAATTCCCTCCCTCCATCTATCTTCTCCTGCTCTACCCTCCCTCGTTTCAAACTTGTCCTGTATAATCATCTTGCTGCCTCAGGAACCTGTATCTGCCTCTCCTGACCCACAGGCTCCTGCTCTTACCTGGATTCCCCTCTTCAGCTCTAAAGCTCAGTTCTCTTATCCTCCATAATCCATTTACAGTTACTCAGGTAAAGATGCAGTGAATTTAAATTTTACCTGTGAAGTGCCCACAAAGTGGTCACTTCGCATTAGTTTTCCGCTATGCGGAGTGCCCATTTTAAACCCTCACTTTGCCACTTCGCATTGTAATTATGACTTTGTGTTATGCACTCCGCCTTATTCCACTTTAAGGTGGAGTGAGGATTTACAGGCAGCCCACGCACATCACATGGCTTACACAGTGTAGGTCACATGCTTCAGGTAGGCAGGCAGCAGGTTACAGGCAAAAACATTCTCCAACGTGGGCTGACTTGCATGTTTTGCATGGGGTGTGACAATGACAAATGGTTCGGCTCTGCGAATTGCCAGGGGTGGGGTGTGGATGTGTTATGAAGAGGGTGCACAGGTGACAACTCCGCAAGAGAAGTTATTTTCCACATTTTCCATACAGGGGTTGATGTACCACTTGCACTAGACATACTGCATTGACACAACCACCACCACTGCTACTCTGACCACCACTTGACAAGATTTCTAAGTCATAATCCTCCCCCTCATCATGCCTGTAGTAATTCTCTGGTGTTATTTCTTTGTTACTGCAGACATTCCTACTTGCTCTTATACCCATAGAAGGGGATAACATACTCAGTAAGGTTGATGTTGAGGGTGAATGCCCCACTATGGCATTAGCTGCCATCTGGTGCCAGGATCACAGTGCCATGTGCCTGTTCTTAAGATGTGTATGCTGGTCCCCCATGCCCAGATTACTCCCCTTCCTACCTCGACACACACGCTCATGGCAAAGCTGGCAGATTGGAACTGACTCATTATTTGCATCTTGGACAAAAAAAACAAACAAGGGATTGTGATCCCCTACTTTTAACATGTCCCTGATGCTGCTTATTGGACTCTGTTTTTTTAACCCCTGAAATGGGGGGTGTGCTACATGATTTTTCAGGCTGGACACACTTGGACCCCAACTGACCACCACGACTACCTATGATTATTACTGGGTCATCATCATTATCATCAATGGGAACCACTAAATTACAGCTTTTTGAGGAGGGGGGATATAATGCCAGTAGACCCAGATGCAGCCACCTTGATTTTCTTTTTCTCAGGTTCCCAGCAGGGGTCACTGACATCATTATCATATTCATCAACATCATCCGCAACCACATTTTTAGCTTGGATGCTGCTATGTGGAGAACATGTTCCAATCACAGCATCATCATCATCATCATCATCCAATATTTTTGTGCCACACTTTGAATCATTGAATGACAAAGGCATGATCTCAACAGCGCGCTGGAAGAAATGTGACATTGTGAGTTATCGTTGCCAGGATCAGAATCATGTTCAACTACCATGGGGATGTTGATGTGGACTATGACATCATCTGCACTGTCAGTCATAGCTTTAGACTCGACTATATTTTTTGAAATGGTTAACGGGTCAGAAGTGGAACTTGAGGCAGCAATACTCATGCCAGCAGAAACTGCACTAACACCACTAGCTGGGACATCATCATCTCCTCCAACTATGAGAGAAGCTACAGATTGTGCTATAAAAAACATTGATGGAGAAATCCCCCCTTACTGGCATCAGCTATGCACTTCTAAGTACTACCACACCCATGGACTGTCTTGCCACTGGCAGCAGTGCCATGGCCAGAAACAGCTTTGCTTGCACGTCTCTTTGCAGGCATTTTGGGGGATCACCAAGAAAATTCTAAGCAAATTTAGATTTCTGAACTTTCAGTCTCGGCCGGCAGATATGAAGCCCAAAAAAACAACAACTGTGGTTTGCAGGTGGAGATTGGGTGCAAAACAGATGCAAAAGCACAGACAGATTAAGATTGCGCTGCACAATCAAGAAGAGATGTAAACGCAAAGTCACAACAACACCTTAACCAATGCTCGCAAGTCACAATCCAGTCTGGAAAAGAATACCTTTTGACAGTTGGGAGGCTGTATAGCACAGTGGTTTAAGGCTCTGAGCTGCAAATCTGGAGACCTGGGTTTGAATCCCACAGCCCCCCACTTGCATACTGTATGACCCTGAGCAAGTCACTTAACTTCCCTATTCTCCCAGGTCTCACCTGTAAACAAGCTTTCAGCTTAGTCTGCTACTCCTGGTTAAACAATTGGAAAGGAAAGGGTACAGTGCACTGCTGTAACAGTCCAAAACCAAGATACCACAAAGCAGTACAAAATCACACAAGTGCAGAGGATAGCAAGTTCACTCTGCTGCAATTACTCTCTGGCACAAAAAAATGTGTCTGATTTGATGGCACGCATTGCACACACATTCACTACACTACAAGTAATGCGTAGCAAATTGAAAACTTCAGTAATATAACCAAATCTTTTAAATAAACTTAAATTATGCACTGCTGCACCACAACAATCAGCAAAAAAAATGTTAAGAATCACTGAAAATATTACTGTGTACATTAACAGTTGTACAAGAAAAATATAACCAAAACAAAAACACTGCCTTTTTCTCCCAGTTTTAACCTACCTCCACCACAGATACGGCCCTCCCTCAAAGCACACCAAGTATCTGTCAGTACACAGACTGAATGTTCTAAATCAACATACAAAATCTACACACAAACAATAAATACTTCATGATATGAGCACAGGATGGTTTCCTACAATCGATGTGCTAAATTTTGAGCAAAAAAATGGCTCAAAAAGGCTTTTTTAACAGCTTTTACAGGATCTGAATCACAGAGCTCTGACAGAAAATTGTCTCCATCTTCCATTAAACACACACACACTACACAGAAAGGAGGCTGTGCAGAATAATCTAGAGCCCATGTGACCTGCAGTTCCATGAATCACTGCAACATTCACCTTGGAGCTCAACAACAAGGGGAAGTGATGCAAAGTACATTGATTTCTATGTACTTCGCATTAAAATTGGTGCAGAAGTGGTTGGGGGAAGGTGAAGTAACGCAAAGCCATTGTTATCAATGGACTTCGCATTCCTCATTATGACATGAAGTACTCCGCTCCGCATTGTGGATTTCTCCATGGATTCTGCATTACTCAGCAAATTGCTTCATGGAGCGAATTTTGGCCACTTAGCCCACCTCTGTACTTGAGTTGCCGTGTTGAACAGTGTTGCTGAAAATATATTATACTATTTGCCAGCAGATTAGGCCTTATGGTCTATCAAGTCTGCTCGAACCTAGATCCTTAGTTGGGTGCCGAGACCCTCCCATCCCTTGTGCTCCAGAAACCCCTATCATCCATCCCCACCCCCCCGGGACAGGCCATCATCTGATACATCCACTTTCTGTGTCTGTCCCACCCTCTCTTAAAGCTCTCCACTGTGGATCTCTGAACCAGCTCACCAGGCAGAGCATTCCAAGGGTCCACCACCCTCTCAGTGAAAAACCTCCTCCTCTTTTCCCTCCTCACCCTTCCACCTTCCAACTTCAAACCATGCCCTCTGGTGATGCCTCCCTGCTTTAGTCTAAAGATCCCCTCCATGTTTACCCTATTTATTCCCTTGAGGTACTTGAAGACCTCAATCATGTCCCCCTGTCTCTCCTCTCCTCCAATGAAAACAGGCAGGGCTCCTCAAGTCTGTCCTCGTAAGTCAAATCCCCTAGCCCTCGTATCATCTTTGTTGCCCTCCTCTGTACCCTCTCCAGGAGCTGTATGTCCCTCTTCAAGTGTGGTCTCCAGTACTGTACACAGTACTCAAGGTGTGGTCTAACCAGTCCATTGTACAGCGCAGAATCACTTCCTTGCTCCTAGAGGTGATCCCCTTGCAGTGCATCCCAACATCCTGTTTGCCTGCTAGCTGCTCCTGCACTGCTCAGTGTTATTCATACATGTATCCACCATGACCCCTAGGTCTTTTCCCTGTTGAGGCTTCCAGCGCCTCCCCTCCCAGGGTGTACCTGTGTTTAGGGTTTCCCCACCCAAGATGTAACACCTTGCACTTGGTGATACTGAAATTTAATTTCCATGTTTGAGCCCAGCTTTCCAGGGTGTCCAGGTCCCCTTGCAGGGCCAACCTCCCTCTCTCCTCAACTACTGCTCCCATCTTGGAGTCATCCAGCGAAGAGACTCATTTCACACCCTATACCATCCCTGATGTCTGATATGTATGCATTAAACAGGATTGGACCCAGGACCGAGCCCTGTGGTACCCACTACCAACCTCTGTAGGGTTGAGAGCTCCCCACAGACCACTACTCTCTGAGTCGTCCAGCTATCCAGTTTTCAATCCATCTGACCATCAAAGGCCTACTCCTAACCCCATCAGTTTCTCCACCAGACCATTGTGGGGACAGAGTCAAATGCCTTGCTGAAGTCCAAGAATAATACATCCACAGGCTTATCTCTGTCCAGTTCTGATGTTACCCATTCATAGAACTCCACAAGGTTGGTTTGACATGATCTACCTGGCACAAACCCATGCTGCCGACTATCCAGACCTCCCACCTCCTCCAAGTAAACCCCAATCGTTCCTTTAGTATACTCTCCATTAATTTTCCCACCACCGAGGTTAAACTGATGGGTCTATAGTTTCCTGGTACTTCCTTGACCCCCCTTTATGGATTGGTACTACATGCCTCTCGCCAATCTAGGTACCCTCCTGTCTCCAAGTGACATGTTGAAAAGCTCCGCCAGAAGTGCAGCCAGTTGTCCACCAATCCCTATAGTACCTCGATGAATGCCATCCGCCCAGGAGATTTGTCTTTCTTTAGGCCTTGAGGCAACCACACCCTTGTGGTGGGATGGCATCATCCGTCCCTCCACCTTACTGGTCTTTTTATCCTTATCCAGATGTGACACCTCGCACCTTCCCTCCCTTTGCTCCATTTCTGTTGCTCCCCTGATCCACCCCCTGCCTCTTCTATCCCCTTTGTGCCTTGCTTTGTAGATATCCCATCCCCTCCTAGTGAACACAGAGGCAAAGTACTCGTTAAATACCTCTGCCTGGTCCCTCACCTCTTCCACCCACCCTTCTTCTGATCTCAATCTGCTGAGATGGCCCTTAGTTTTTCTCCGCTCCCCAATGTACTGGAAGAACCCCTTTTCCCCTCCATGTATCCCCTGTGCCAGCCGTTGCTCTTTACTGGACTTAGCTCCCCTCACCATACGGGTGACTTTTCTAGATGCAAGCGGTACATTTCCTTATCCTATCCCTCTTGTTGTTTTATATTTTTGTAAGTCACTTCTTTTCTCTGACTGCTACCTGGACCTCACTGGACCACCAGCATAGTTTATGTGACCTTGCTCCTTACGCTTCAACTTAGCGCAGATCCTGACTGCCTCATGAAGTCCCTGCTTTATGACCTCCCATCTCCTTTCCACTTGTCGTTGAGGTAATCCCCTCAAGTGATCCTTGAGAATATTTCCCATGCCCATAAAGTCTGCCTCAAGTCCACTGCCAGTGTCCTAGATCTCACCCCACTCCCCCAATGCTTATTTGAAACCAGACAGTATTGTGGTCACTCCCAGTCAGGGGGTCCTGTACAACCATGTCCCTTACCAGATCCCCATCTGCCAGAACCACATCCAGGACATGCCTCTCCCTTGTGGGCTCCATCACATGCTGTGTTAAGAACACATCCTGGAAGCCATCCAGCAGCCTCTGCTCCTTGGCCACCTTAGACGACATGGTTCCCCAGTTTGTACCTGGCATATTAAGGTCCCCCATCAACACCACTCCTTCCCCTTTTGGACCACACTGGGCAATGATGTTGTCCAGCAAACCATCCTCTAGAACATCACTTATCCCAGGGGGCCTATATGCTACTCCCAGCTTGACCTTATCTCCTGCTGGGGATCGTAAGGTGACCCATAAGGCCTCCACGTTTCCCTCTGCCTCTTCTACCATAGCAATTTCTATGTCATCTCTAATGAACATAGCCACTCCACCCCCTCTGCCCTCCTTTCTATCCTTCCTAAGCATAGTGTACCCCCGACATTTAGGTCCCAGTCATGGTTTTTGTTGGCCCACGCTTCCGTGACTGCCGCCACATCCACCCCCTGAATCAGCATGGCCTGGAACTCTGGCAACTTGTTTCCCAAGCTCCTGGCATTTACTAACACCAACCCCACCCCTTATCCCTGATCCTTTTGTCGAACCCCACCCAGATTCCTTATACTCCATCCTCCCCTGCTCCTCCTGGAAACCTCCACCTCCAGTCTGTTTCCTCCTCCCCTTGGGCTTGAAGGCTACTCCTCATCTGGAGGGAGGGCCTGGTCATCCCTCCTTATCACCCCTTACAAGTTTAAACCCACCTTCTTGTATGTAGTCAGCCATCCCCTGTTTAAGGACTTCCTTCCCTAATGGGGCAAGATGAAACCTGTCCTTGGCATATAGTCCCTTATCCTCCCAAACTCCATTCCAGTTCCCTAACACCCCAACCCATTCTCTTCACCCCACTTCCTGAGCCATTCATTAACCTCTGTGAGCTTCTTTTTTCTCCACTGAGGCCTTTGGTACTGGCAATATCTCCGAAAGGAAATGTTGCATCCATTATCCCGACAGACTCTGGCAAGTTCTTGGAACCTTGCTTGGATTTCCATAATGCTATTTCCTCTAGATCATTAGTTCCCAAATGCACCAGGAAATCCGGTTTCCTCCACAATCCCTAACCATTTCATACACCATGAACTTTGCTCTGTGCACTGTCAGCCCAGAGATACTCACTACCTTCACCTGGCTATGGCATCCATCCCCTGTCCTCCCAATGGATACCCTTAATCATCAGTCTCCCAGTAACAGAACCTTAACACCGCCATCATCCTTATGGTTACCTCCACTATGCCCTCTCAGCCCCCTCCCCACTTTATTCATGATCGCAATTTCATGGGAGTCTTCCTGCCTTATTAGAGACCCCCTTGTCACCCTCCCCTTTCTGCCTCCCTTGCTATTTTGCCCACTTAACTCAAACCCCCTCTGAATAGGTGTCCCCTTTAACCCTCTCTTATCTGAACCATTTATCCTGGCCCTGATGGTTTCCCCTTCCCCACCCTCATCCCCCCTTGTAATAGTACCCCTGTCTCCAGAGGCTCTCTGTGGGTCCCCTTTAGCTAGGGCCCCATCCTTGGTACTGACCTTCCTGCTGAAGGGGGGCTCCTCTCCCACCTCCTTGTCTCCCAGTTGCTCTCCAATCATGCTCTCCTCCCTCATGTCTGGAATATGTTGCATCTCCCCATTTGCTTAACATATATGTTCCCCTTCTCCCTCTGGGACTATGTCTATCCTTTCCATAGCTGTTCTGTGATGCCCTATGGGTATCTGACTCCCTCCCCGGCCTCTGTATAAGTTTCCTCATTTCCACCACCCCTTCCTCCCCTCTAGGATGCTTAGTATCTCAAATTTATTGTGACACTCTATGTCAGCCTCCATCAAGTAACCAGTTTCCCCTGACTGCATCTCTAAACTGACCCTCTTCTTCCTCTCTTGCACTGTTCACCTTAGAGCTCCTTCCCACAGTCTGCTGTTTTAGGCTTCGCACAACAGCCCCTTCTGACTCTTCCCTCCAGTCTCCTTGAATTCAAAATTTTCACCCTGTCACGCTTTCCCTTAGCATTAACTTCCCTATCTAAGGGTCCTCTGTCCCTAATATCCCCCTTCTGCTTGCTGTAGCATAATGTCCTGTAATTTCAGGCGTTGCCCCAGCCTCCCTCAGCCCCACCCTTCTGCTGCCCATATCCACACCCTTATCCTTGGACACCCCCAGCTCCCACAGCTTACTCCTTAACCAATATACCTCACTCCTGATACAAGATAGCTGTCTACAGAGTGGGCAGCCTCCCTCTCTCCAGGCCCAATTTAGAATTATTGCCATCCCACAGCCTGTGCAGCCTACAACCCTTCCGAAGATGCCTGCCATGGTGGAATATGGCCACCCTGATTATCCCTCTGTTTTTAATAGCACACCCCTTTTCTCAGTCCTTTCCCTGAGTACAGTTTCTCTCTATACTGACTGTAGTTATTACAAACCCAATTTCAACCCCACCAACAAAGTTCCCAAGTCTCACAAACACATACAGTCCAGTATGTGTTCAGTCCCACTAACAGTGTGTGTAAGCAGACTCCAGGTACCGTATGATGTCACAGGCCCACCAACTCCTGTTGCTTCAAATTTCAGTCCCAAACAGAAATACTCAGCCCTTCAATCCCAACCCCCAGTGGCTTTTCAGTATTTAAGAAAGCCTACAAAACAGGGTGGGTGGGGCTCTTACCAAACACCAGGCAAACAACACATTTAAATTACCTTCTAATTTTCCCTGCCAAACATCTATCCCCAAACCTACAGTATCACAGCCCAAGTATCAGTTCAAATTCAAGGTAATAATTTTTAACACATAGAACTAATTTCACTAACAAACTATTCAAATATTTCAGTTTAAAACAAAATATAACTCCTGGCCTCTTTTCTACCAACCTGTTGCTTAAGCTCCCAAGTGAACAATGAAAGTCACAGTAATTCCTGTTTAAAGACAAGTTAATTGCTGCTAATATTACACTGTGAATCTCAATATGTACCATTAGATTTCTGAACTTTCAGTCTGGGCCGGCAGATGTGAAGCCCAAAAAAACAACAACTGTGGTTTGCCTGCGGCCTCATGCCTAATCACCCCAGGCGTGACGTTATTCCAGCACAACACACACCCTGTCATGCATTATTGCTTAAGTATACAATAATACAAGGTGGTAGAGGAAATACAAGAAATGAACAGTTCATACTGCAATGAGGGTAGTGCATACACAATTGGGTAATTATACCAGTCTGACTATGGAGCAAGTAAGTGTCAATGTACAGTTCAGGTAGTAAGGAGGTTGCGGCCTGTACATACAAGAGGCTATCAGGAAGCCGATTTTGTCATTTGCACAGTAAATCATGTATTGAGAATTAACAGCAGTGGGGTAAAAGGCACTTTAGCCCAATACTTATTCTAAGAGGTATAGGTGATACTGATGGTCTATGCGCATTTGCTAGCACCAATATCACAGCTCTAACACTGAGACAGGGCTGGGCAGGCACTGGCCAGTACCCAGTAGTCGGGTGTTGGTGGAGCTGAGTTGCAGCCATACTGGCCAGAGCACTGGCTTTAGAATGATATTTATGTGTAAAAGGAAAGAAGTCCCATGAAAATACTTTGAACATCCATTTTCCTGAGGAAGATGATCCTTTCTTGTTTTTTAATGGCTTGTTAAAGGAGGCAGGTGATGCCAATCCGTTTCTGCCGGAAACAATGAATAACACCGCAGCAATGGGTGTACTAGCCAGTTCAATCCTTACAGCATTTAAAACACTGGAGAAAATGATTGTTAAAACCCATAAGATCCATTGGAATATTACTAACCTGGAAGCCTATCTCCACGTTACACACATTTCGTGAGGTCTGAGACTGATTAAAAATCCATCTTTTGGATAGGACGTGGAGACTTTTATAAATGAACGGAGGGCTATCCTTGAGATAGATTCAAGCAAGCATTTGTGACATATTATAAAATATGGACAGGAGGTGAGTGAAACCCTTTTGAATTATAGTAAGGAACAGGAGAAAGTTGTTCTTGCCTTCAAAAGTAATATAGATTTTGAAACTTGCAATAAACATCTTAAAGACACTGTAGCTAAGTTGGACTTTGAACTGAAAAATAAGAAATTAATTAAATTCAAGTGAGACTTAGATTATTACCAACTTGGTCATATATATAGTTGGAAAAAGTCTGACAATAAAAATCCAAATGGTATTTTGAGACAAGAACGAAGGGTTTATTTTAACTTCAGTACCAGTGAATCAGAGGCTGCTACTTCGGGTGAGGACGCTGAATCACTTACTCACCTGCCTGAAAACAATATTCCCAGGAGGAGCAATAGACAAAGTCACTTCCAGGGTTTTCACATACCTCAACAGAGAGGAAGGGGTCAGGACTTCTCCAACCAAGGAACAGACAGAGGCAAACGAGAAGGGGGGCAGAGGTTGCAAAGGAGAAAGAGAATGGCAACAAACACAATGTCAGAACCCCCACCTCCATCCACAGCCCCAATATCAGGAACAACAATATCAGCAACAACACCACCAGGGACATACACACAATGCTTACCCACCGAACCTACCCTTACAATGATACCAGCGGAGAGGGCTCAGAAAGAGATTAACCTCTCTGATAGAATTCTAACTATCTGTGGACAGAATTTGCTGAATAAAGGTTTATTGTTTGCACCTACATGTGGGATTAATAAATTTGATATCTTTATTGACTTTAACAAACTTTGTTAGAATTTAAGCCTCAAATCTTTCTTTTTGAAGCAGCAACGCTCTTCTAATGATACTGTGGACTTGGTTCCTGAGAGGACCTCTGCTGTTGTTGAGAATCATAAGGACATTTCTGTGTCTTCACTATCCCGATTCAGGGGTAAATCTACATTTTATCCAGCCCCTTCAGCAGCCATTAATACTTTTCAGGAGATACGTGAACTGGTAATTGAATCTTTTTTTAACAATTTACCTGATATCACTTACAGTAACCTTACTAGAGAAAAAAGGGCAACTTTGGACAACCTGAAGAATGACAAAAACATCGTTATCACACCTGCAGATGGGGGGGGGGGGGCATTCAAAACATCAATGATTACATTACCAAAATTGACATCAGGTGATATAGGATTTTACAGAAAATTGACTGCGGACCCCACCCAAAAATTTAAACAGGATATAGATGCATATATTGAGGTAGCATATAATAAGTGATGGATTGATGACAATGTTAAAACATTTCAGTTGATTTTCCTAAGAGAGCTACTATATACACTTTACCTAAGGTACACAAGTCTTTTTCAACATCTCTCCCTCCAGGCTGACCTATAGTTAGTGGGATAGGGTCCCTTACTGAGTCCCTGTCCCAATATATTAATTTTTATATATGACCCTTTGTTGAGACCTTGGGGTCTTATATTAGAGATGCAGAGGATATTTTAAATATACTACAATACACTGTAGTAGGTGTGGATTCCTTACTAGTGGCTTTAGATGTGGAGTCTTTGTACAAAAATATACCTGTTCAAGGGGATCTGGAGAGTATTGAACATTTCCTCAGCAGTAGAACTGGAGTTGTGGAGCCCCCTACTGAATTTCTAGTTAAGCTCTCCGAATTTGTTCTCAGTTGTAATATCTTTACTTTTCTTGACTGTTTATATTTGCAGATGAAAGGAATGGCAATGGGGCCACATTTGCCCCAAGTATGGCTAATTTGCATATGGGTAAGTGGGAGAACAATTTTGTGAGGGATTCAAATCATAATCCTGTTTCTTCATAAGATTGAGTTTTATTGCCATTTTATTGACAATGTGATTCTTATATGAAAAGGTGCTATAACAGAACTAGATTTGTTTGTTCAATTTTTACATGTATCTAACCCACATTTCCATTTTAGTTACAGTACCAGTAAAACTGAGATTTGCTTTTTAGACTTGCACATTACTAAACATAGAGAAGGAAATATAGGAATGAACATTTAGAGAAAAGAGTGTGAATGTAATACTCTTCTGCTGTCTTCAAGCTGCCATCCACAATGTGTGATAAGTAATATCCCTAAGGGACAGTTCCTTAGGTTAAAAAGAAATTCTAGTATCAAAGAAAGATGATAGGGCTGCCCTAGATTTAGAGGAAAGGTTCACTGAAAGAGGATATAATATGAGACAGATACATGAAGCTAATATTTTAGTAAATGAGGTGTCCAGAGAAACCTTGCTGCAGAAAGGACCAGTGAGAAAATGAGATGACAACATATGCAATTTTGTAACTGATTACTCAGTTCATGCACACAAAATAGGAGAAATTATTTGAAGAAATTGGAACATTTTAAGAGGTGACAGATATTTAAGAGAGCATTCCTCTAATCCTCCACATCTCTCCTATAGATGAGCGAGTACCCTCAGGGACTATTTAGTCCACAGCAAGTTAGACACACCTGTCATACACACATGGCTCACTAATAGATCAATAGGCTGCTTTCCTTGCAAAAGATGCACCTATTGTTCAGCTATCAGTCCTAGTAAAGAATTTAACAGCTGCAATAATGACAAAATGTTCTATGTTCACCAGTTAATGACCTGTGACACTATGGGAGTTATTTAAGTGGCAAACTACACCTGCAGTGACTTCTACGTTGGCAAGACAGAGAGAGCCTTTAAATGCCATGTAGGAGAGCATTGCAGAGCCATCAGACATGAAGACCTTACATAAGCCACACATTACATATAAAGGGGTCAATTAATCCTGGTGAACATAGATTTGCTTTCCAAGCAGTAGAAAAAATTATGCCCAAACCGAGAGGAGGGGACTATAAAAAACTGATTCTACAGCATGAAGATTTTTGGATCTATACTTTAGGGACTTGTAAGCCCCCGGGTCTGAATGACATAGTTAATCTGACACCATATATTAAATATACATAAAATTGGATGGTTTGCTCTTTTATGTATGTATTAGGCAAACATTGCACTATAGCAGTGAGCCCTGAATATAAATAGGGTGGAAGATAAGTGTAGATATTGCATTTTTTCATTATAAAGATGTAGATTGTATTAATATAAGTGATAGTGTACATATTAGAATTCTGTTTAATATGTTTTTTATATTTTTCGCATAAAATTAAATTTGGTTTGTGTTTGAACATGAGGCATTTTATATATTAATTAGTTCACACTTCACTATGTATGTGTGGGTGACAAGTGGTGATGATGTCATATCTATGTGCCTATATAAGGCTTTTGTTGGATTAGTATTGCGTGACTTTTGATAAAGGATGGTTAGTCTGAAATTAGTCAAGATGTGTTTTTAACTGGCACTTTAATAAACTTTTGCACCATTGATGGAGAATCAGCGAGCAGCGTTTTTATTGTGATAGTGAGTGCTGGACTTTTGGAAGCATTCTCATACTACCGTTCAAAATGGAAAATACCAAGTGAATGCTAAGTATTTTCCAGGGCTAACTGTGAAAGCAGGCGAGGATTCTGTTTATCAGTAGTATAGTGATGCCAGTGCATATATAGACCAGAATCTTAAAGTGGCATACTGTATGCCAGAATGCACCCTCTAGCTAAAGTAAACACTAACCTGGAGAGGTATCTCATCAAGAGCTAAATGCTATAGATTTTCTTTGTAAATATGACACTTACTTGTATACCTTAAAAGGCAGATCATTTTTTAAATGTAATTGAACTTATTTACAGGTTTCAAATGATTATTTGAAAGCAGTAAAAACAGCAGGCTCAAAATCAGAACGACACAGTCACATGGGTGCGCTGATTTGTTCACTGGCCACTTTTGGTGAAAATAAAAAAGAAAGAAACATCAACAAGCAGGAGAGCCTTGGCTAATGTGCCCTCTCTCAGATGAAGGGGACAGGTCTCTCATACAGCTGCATTTGTGCAGCTCACTTTTTTCTCATGCACACCATCCATAAATTCAAGAGGTCCTATGCTGTACATATGGCCAAAATTCAGAGTTACACTTTGGCTCCTTTTTTAAACAAAAGTTGCCTTTGAAGTTAATCACTATTGTGAGCTCATAGTGGACCTCCAAAAGAAAACAAGCATTTGTCAATGCCGAATGTTTGCTTACTGGCATTGGCAGTGGTAGTGTAGAAGTTACAGAGCTGCGTAATAGGAATGGCAGTGAAGTATTGAAATGAAGCCAACCCCACCACCACCCTGCAGAGTGACAGGCATAGGGTGTGCATTTGGAGTGCGTCAAGCACTACTTGTGCATGTTTCACCACCCCACTCTTGAGACTGACAAGTGTCACATGTTCCTTGGGGCTTTGGCCCTTATGTGCACCCCATTTCATTAGGAAATACAGTGAGATGGGTGCAATATAGGAAAAATGGGGTGAAGTTTGGGGCTGAAGAGTCCAAGGCATACCTCGATGCCTCTCAGTGACTGCAGGGTGTGGAATGATATGAGCATCACAGGCAAGAATCCCAAGTCACACCCTGATTCCTGTCATTCTCTATAGGGTTGGGTGATTTGAGTTGAAAACCTAATACCTCAGGCATTCGTTGGTATTTTAACTCCAAATTTTCACATGTTTGTTTTGTGACCCCACCTCATGAACAGGGGAATATCAGGTTGGTAGCCGAAAGCTGCTTATGCACAGTGACTACGGATTTAACACCACAGGTGCAAAATATTCGAACAGGCTGTAAAAATGATGGCTGTATTCTGTCATGGGAGGTGTAAAAATAGCTATGTTGCAAATGTGTAGTAAAATATTTAAAAATAGTGACGTCACGGCGTGCATAGAAACTGTCAACGCACACCCATTATATAAGTAGGTTGGGGATATTTTATAGCAGATTGTCAACTCAGGCATTTTGGTGCCTCGATCATGAACAGTGTCACTGTGATTTTCTTTATCTATGCCGAACAATGATTTCCGACAGCGACCCGCATCTCTGCACTGAAAGTGCTGAAAACACCCTTCGGCCATGTTGAAAAATGGCAGCTGTACTGTACCCAGGAAGTGTTGAAAAATGCCACTAGTGAAAATCTGGACTGAAAATATTACAAAGTCATGAACTAACCAGGATGCGTGGAAACTGCACAATGCTCACTCGTAACACAGTCATTTTATGGACTTTTGTCACCAAATTTTCAACATAGCCATTTTAAGACCTCTGCTCATGAACAGTGTAAGTGTGATTTTCTTAATGTGTCCTAAACATTGCTTTCACACACCAACAGCACCATTGTGTGCTACATGTGCGATAACACATTTTGGGTGACATATGAAAAACTGCAGCTGTACTGTTCATAAGGAAGTTTAACAAAATGGACATGTTGAAAATCTAAGTGAAAATATTAAATTTGCAAACTTGAGCATGCATAGGAACTGTAAATGCCTCGTAAAAAAGTCATTTCTAGGCATTTTTCCACCAATTTTTCAACATAGCCATTTTAAGACCTCTGCTCATGAACAATGTCACTGTGGTTTTTGTTAATGTGTCCCATACATTGAGCCTGCACACCGACTGCGCCATTGTGCGCTACATGGTCGGAAACACATTTTGGGCAGGATGTGAAAAATGACAGCTGTACTGCTCATAAGGAGGTGTGGAAAAATGGCAATGTTGGAAATCTGGAGTGGAAATATTGAAAATTCGCAAACCTACGAGCGTGCGTGGGAACTGTGCAACGCACACTCGTAAAACAGTCATTTTTAGGAATTCTGTCACCAAATTTTCAACATTGCCATTTTAAGATCTCTGCTCATGAACAGTGACACTGTGATTTCCTTAATGTGTCCCATACACTGAGTTCACACGACTGTGCCATTGTGCGCTACATGGGCAGAAACAGGTTTTGGGTGAGATGTGAAAAATGACAGCTATACTACTCATAAGAAGGTGTGGAAAAATGGCAATGTTGAAAATCTGGAGTGGAAATATTGAAAATTCGCAAACCTATGAGCGTGCGTAGGAACTGCGCAACGCACGCTCGTAAAACAGTCATTTTTAGGATTTTTTTCACCAAATTTTCAACATAGCCATTTCAAGACCTCTGCTCATGAACAGTGTCACTGTGATTTTCTTAATTTGTCCTGTACATTGATTTCGCACACCGACTGCGCCATTCTGCGCTACAAGGGCGGAAACACATTTTGGGTGAGATGTGAAAAATGACAGCTGTACTACTCATAAGGCAGTGTCGTGAAATGGCAATGTTGAAAATCTGGAGTGAAAATATTGAAATTTCGTGAACTTACGAGCCTGCGTAGGAACTGCGCAACGCATGCTCGTCAAACAGTCATTTTTTGGAATTTTGGTACCAAATTTTCAACATGGGGGTTTTGGGCCCCCTTCTCATGAATGATGTCACTGTCATGGTGGTATTCAGTCCCAAAGGGTGATTTCACAGTCACTGCACAGTCACTGCGCGGAATCACCCTTCGAGCCCGAATAACACCATGACAGTGACATCATTCATGAGAAGGGGTCCCAAAAACTCCAAGTTGAAAATTTGGTGCAAAATTTCCCAAAAATGCCTGAGATATGCATAAAGTTGAACCCTCCTATCTAGCCCATTATACAGCTTACGGCATTTCCTCAGTTCAGCGGTTGGCTTTGAAATGTGTGCAGAGCGTGTTTCGGTCAACGAAAGATTGTCGCGCGGAGTCCGGAGGTAAGTATGGGGTGAGGGGTGTGGGGAGGCTGGGTGCACAGTGGGTGGTTGCGGGATGTGGGAGGGGCTCGGGGGCAGCGTGGGACAGTTTTTGTTTTACAGGGAAAAAAGGCGTCGGCGGGACCTTGCTGCGCTGGGTGGAGCTCCCAGCGTGGCACAGAAGCTTTGGGGGCGTTCAGCCCGACGGGGATTAGGCACCCCGGCCATAAATATTAACGCGTTTGCCACGCTGGGTGGGCTCCCAGAGTGGCACAAGGACCTGGGGCGTTAGCGATGGGGAATTGGGCACCCCGTTGGCAACATCATTCATTGCCACGCTGGGGTGGGCTCCCAGCATGGCACCAAATACTGGGAAGGGGCGGGAGGCGATGCAGTGCAGCCGGCGGGGTTGGGCACCCGTCGGCTATGGAGTGCGTGCAGGGGCGTACCGTCTGCGGCTGGGGAGCTGCGGCGTGAGCAGCTTCTTATCGCTGCTCACTCAAGCGTAGCTCCCCCTTTCAACTGTATGCCACTGCATTTTGGAGCGTGTCATAGACAGCTCCAAAATGCATTGGCTTACAGGGGCCGCGCCTGCCAGGACACTGCCTGAATTGGAGGAGGAGGTGACACACCTCCGAAATCTCCGATGAAGGCACTATGTTTCTTGCACATGCGTGCAAGCAAACATAAAAATTAACTGAAAATGGAGCCAAAATATAAAATTTTATTTTAGACCTCCAATTTTTTTCATTTGCTGAGTTAATTTGTATTTTAAGAACAAGTACAGTAGGCATACTGTGATGATAAAGTGCATGTGGAGGACTGCAGTCACCCTTTTGTACAACTACCATTTGCCCTCACATTTGGTCCCTGATAGCAGTTAGAACATTTTTTGGTATAGGCCTGCACACTCAAATTTTGTAAATTAAGTGGTCACTCCCTTTCTAGTGGTTAAGCCTGATGCACGCAACACCAGTCGCATGCATAGTCAGGCCCAGCTGAATGCCAAAAACACACATCCATCCCGCATTTTCAACCAGATGTATGTAAACACATCACAATTTGCACACAGAAATGGCCCGATTGACGTTCTGAATGTGAGGCCCATCACCACTTATCCTATATTATTCTATGATGCAATACAGTACTTTGGAACTCCCGATCTCCTCTGTTGCAGTCTGCTACTTCAGAACTTCCCTCTTAAGCTATCCCTACTTGAGTTTATAAATTGTCTTCCTCCTGATTTGCCTTGTTGTGTCAGTTTTGAAAGCTTTATCTGAAACAAAAGGTTTGTTAATAATGAATTTGTACTATGTATTTGTTACCTGTCTTTAATATTGTAATGAATTTCATTTACACAAACATATCTTATAGGACACCATTGCAAATGAGCTCTGCTCAATGGTTTTGTCCTACTAAATAAATAAAAATAATTGTTAGTCAATAGGGGCTTGGAAGTATAGTAGAAGCATTTACCTTTAAGCCACCACAGATGGGGCAAGTTGCAAAGAGAGCTCTTGTAATCCCAGGCTGAGGGCTGCATATCTCACAAGGATCAGCTGGGACTCCACTAGGTGGTGCCAAGTTCCTGCTCTGGGATTCTGTCACCTGTCCTTGGGCTTTTACAAGAACTGACCACCGTGGTACAAAATCTACATATGTCTCATCACTGGAGTCTTTGGTGCTTTCATGTGGAGAGGACACCTGTTTCCCCCTGCCTTGGATTTGCTCTGTTGCCGCTTTTGCATCCATCTGTAGTGACATAAGTTTGCTGTCACTAATATCTTGAGTTGCTTGGGCCTGGTCCTTTGATACTGTGGAATCTGAACTCTTGTGTGGTGTATCCTTAGCAGCTGCCTGTAATAAACTTCTGGGTGTGTCATAGAGATGTCGAAGTGAGCTGGGAACCTGATACTCAGAGCCTGAACTCTGCTGGGGCTCACTGTGCTGGCAAGTACATAAACTCTGATCTGAAGCAAAATTCAATGGCAAGCTAAGCCATGATCCAAACTCATCACTGTGGGAAATGTCCAAGCTCCCAGCATAGGAAGAGAAGCTTCCAGAGTAAGATGAGTGGCTACCAGTGGCAATTCCACTGTCGGAAGAACTCTGACGACCTATTTCCTGTAGCTTTCTTGGTCGCTGAGGCTTTGGAGGTGGTCTAGAGCCACGCATGACCTCTGCATATAATATTTCTTCCCCTGGATGCATGCCCTTTGCTGCTGCCAGTCCATGGCCCTCTAGAGAAGTGCTGGCTAATGACGGCTCAGGCCAAATGGTTAACCGGCTACCAATACTGGTGTCTGAGTGGCTGGTGTCTGAAGATGAGCTGGATATGCTTCTGTCATCTCCTGAAACAAAAGAAACATGACACACTGAGCCAGAATCTAAAATTGCGATAGGTTTTAGTGCAAGAAAGCCAAAGTTTAATTTGAAAATCAAAACAAGAAATAAGTATATTGGGGGAAAAAACTGCATTGTTATTGTAGATTTTTAACAGTCTAATTCTATTATTTTTCACAGATAACTACAGTATGAGCCTAAATACAGTAACAAGATTTTTTCTTATACCAGTGGAAGCTAGAAAAGTGTATGCACTTTCTTCATGATAAGACTTACTGATTTGTCGTGTTTTTTTGGGGGGATGGAGGGTACATACTTAGAACAAAGGGGTCCAGGCTAGCTACAGTTAGTCCAAGGAAACTGCACACCAAATATCCTGGTCAGATATATGTTTGAATCACACTTGAGTTACACATAATCACCCCCTGCTGATTTTTCAAAGGAACTTCAGAGACATAGTTGATATCATTTAATTACAATGCAAATTCAGCTCACAAATGGCACCAGCAGTCTGATACACACACACACACAAAAAAAATAAGGACACGTGACATCCTGAAACTTGAATATTTCACTGTTGTTTTGTCCGGCAGTTGGGGTCAGATCCTTCAGCTTCTTGTCAGGCACTTCACCATCTTAACAGGTCATTATCTGACATATAAATACCCACTGCATTGGTCCTTACTGCTTAGTAAAAAACATTATTTGAAAAAACACTAATTCTCATGGAAGTATCCCAAAAGGAGGCCTCAGAATGCAGGAGGTTGGCATAGTGTCTCTGTTAAAAAAGCAAATCTTCGGGTTTTTTAACCTGTTCATGTGAGAGTTCTAATCTGTTTAGTGGTTTGTTTGTTTTTTTC
This sequence comes from Neoceratodus forsteri, assembly GCA_016271365.2. NCBI lineage: Eukaryota > Metazoa > Chordata > Ceratodontiformes > Ceratodontidae > Neoceratodus > Neoceratodus forsteri. The sequence continues at coordinate 392,783,749 of CM057452.1, forward strand.
ATTTGTTTTTTTTTTTGGTATTCGGCTGTTTAGCACCTCAAACTACTTTGCTAAGGCTGGTTTTGAGCACCGTACAAAGCATTTTTCCTGTATGTTTTTACATCATTAAACAATTACTTATTGAATCAGTCCTGGCCCACTCTACCTAGCAGAGGCAATCTTACCAGCAACCTTTGTCATGTATAATGTATATGTCTGTTCCTGCTGTTACACACACTCACCAATAGCTTGTGCTGAGAAATAGAGATGGACAAAGTTGCCAAAATTAGCTTTGCGCACTAATTCTCAAAGTTGGCAAAATTCTCAAAGTGCTGACTTCACAAAGTTTTCACCAAGCAAAGGGACTTTTTCCCTGTGGAAATTGATCTAAATACACCAGCAAAGGGGAAACTTCACCATACTAATTTATTTATTTATTTATTTAAGAGATTTACCAGATAAGCATACTGAGTGGGGTCCGCTCGTTTCCAGATGCGACCTGGGGGTTACATAGGTCAAAATAGGTACAGAATGCACAGCACTGCAGTGGTTAGACAACAGGTTCAGTAGACAACACAATACAGTGGTAAACCAACAGATGAGAATAGATACAAACAGGGAGAGATTACAGCAGTGGTATGTCAACAGATGAGAGTGGATACATACAGGGAGAGATTACAAACAGGTACAGAGTAGATGCAGGCTAGGTTGACCAATAATTGTCAATTACGAAGTTTGGTCCTCAGGTCAGAGTGCATAGTTTGCTGTGACATGGTTAGGCCTAGACTTCCGGGTAAAACAGTAAAGCAGTATAAATATAGTGACACAGTAGGAATTCTAGGCTTGTGACTTTAGTTATAATTTAAGATCCGTTTGGATGCCCCTGGTGGCAGGTCTGGGCTGTAGGTAGCAGTTGCATCCATCTGAGAAGTGGGCTAGTAGAAGCGGTTTGAGAAGCCAAGGGGAGGTGGAGAGCCTAATGTCTGCCGGTAAGTTATTCCAGAGTTTGGGCAGCCGATGTTTGAAGGCCGATTGGCCCTTCGAAGTGCACATGAAAGGGACTTGGAGTTGTTTTAAGTCCGAGCCTCTGAGGGAGTATGCCGGGGGGGTTGAGTTGCCAGTACACAACTGAGATGGGGGGGAGGGCTCTGGTCCAGTATTTGGCTATGAGATTAGTGCAATGTAGTTTACGCCGAGACTCCAGCGATGGGAGGGCAAGGGCACTGTACAGGTCGCAGTGATGGGTGGAGGGTGGGCAGTCTAGGATGAACCGGCAGAAAGAGTGAAAGAGGGTCCAAACTGGCCAAGGTGGATGGGGGGCTGTGCTGTAGACCCACGTCGCCGTAGTCAAAATAGGGAGGATCATTTTCAGCACTAGTTCTCTCTTGACCGAGGTTGGAAGGTTGCCTTTATTGTGGTATAGTGCGCATAATTTAGGGTGTAGTTTTTTCTGTAGCGAGTCAATGTGGGCGTAGAAGTCTAGGTGTTGATCGAGCCATACCCCGAGGTACCTAAAGGAGGTGCAGGATTCCAGGATGGATCCGTCCAGAGTGTGGAAGATGGGGGGAGGGGGCTTCTAGACAGGATAGTCTTGGGTGCATGCTGAAGGTTAGGGAGACGGTTTTCTTTGCGTCTAGGACAAGTTGGTTGGACCTGAGCCAAGCCTGAACGGCATCAAAATCCCGTTGAAGAGTAGAGTTTGTATCCCCGATGGAGGGGCCAGAGGCGTACAGTACGGTATCATCTGCATACATTTGTATGGATGAGTTGGAGCAGACCAGAGGTAGATAATTTAAAAATAAGGAGAATAGTAGGGGGCCCAGGACTGAACCTTGGGGGACCCCCCATGTTGACTGGGAGTGAGCTGGAGACATGAGGGCCAATTTTTACTGCCTGCTTCCTGCCTGTCAGGTAGGCTTGGAACCAGCTGATGGCGAGATAAGAGAGGCCTGCATCTTGCAAGTTTCTGATTAGCTTTGGGTGGGATACAGTATCAAAAGCTTTGGCCAAGTCAATGAATATGGCTGAGGTGATATGGCCCTTGTCCATTCCCAAGGAAATATCGTTTGTGAGCCTTAGTAGTGCTGTGATGGTGGACTGTGTTTTACGAAAGCCCGACTGAAATGGGGTAAAGAAGGAGGTGGAGTCGAGGAAATGTGTGAGTTGGGAGAGGGCTAGGTGTTCTTGTAGCTTGGCCAGAACCGGTAGGAGAGAGATTGGGCGGTAATTGCCAGGCGCAGATGGATCACCTCCTTTAGGTAGCGGGATGATTACTGCTTCCTTCCAGGCTGCAGGAATTTTTGTCGTGGAGAAAGAGTGGTTCAAGAGGTCGGCTGGGGGGTGGCTATTGCAGGGGCTGATAAGAAGAGGAGTTTGGTGTCCAGTCCTAGAGGGCACTTGCCTTTGTTGGGGTCAAGGGAGCATAGGACAGCTAGAACTTCAGCTGAGGGAGACAGGACGAAAAGAGAATGTGGTTACATGGGGGGCAGGCTGGGGTATTGCGAGAGGGTTGTTTGTGGGTGTGTGGAATTGTTGGCTATCTAGAAGAGTTTTGGTGCAATTGGTAAAGAAGGAGTTGAAAGCTGAGGCAACTTCACTGGGGGCTGATATATTGTTTCCCTGTATGTTTAGGGTAGGGGTGGGTGGCTGGACAGGGGGAGAGAGCAGGGTTTTAACGGTTTTCCAGAATTTGGAGGGGTGGCTTAGATTAGTGGAGAGAGCCTCCCGGAAATAGTTTTTTTTTTGCCTGTCTTATGGCTTTAGTGCAGTTATTTCGGAGCGTTCGGTAATGCTGTAGAGATACAGGGGAGTTTGTTAGCCTGTGTTTTTTCCAGGCCTGGTCCCTAGCCCGACATCTGCCGATAATGTCAGCAGAGACCCAAGGTAGATGGTATTCCCTGACCCTTTTGTTTCTTAGGGGGGCGTGACAGTCCCATATGGCAAGAAGCTGATTTCTAAACATTTCAAAAGCGTGGTCTATAGTGGGCACCAAATTAATAAATGACCAGTTGGCGACGGAGAGGTCATTTAAAAGGGAGTGGTGGCAGAGGGATTTGTATGCTCTCGTAAGGATTGTCCTTGGTGGGTGGTGGTTAGTGGGTCTGTGCACCTTCCTGGTCATGTAGACCATATGGTGATCGCTCAAGGAATCAGGTAGGATGCCAGCCTTAATTATCCTATGTGGGTGTGTAGTGAGAGCCCAGTCCAGGAGGGAGTGGTTACGTGTTGTAGGGTTTAGGCGTGTGGGTTGTTCTATTAGTTGGGAGAGGTTTAGGGATTGGACCCTGCTACGTAGTTTGGAGCAGTCAGGTGCTAGCCAGTTATAGTTTAGATCGCCAAGGATGTATAGTTCACTGGTGGCAGCTGTAGCTTTAAGAGAGGCTAGATGGTCAATGATGGAGTTCCCAGGTGTAACAGGGGTGCAATAAATCCCAGCCACATATGCTGGGGAGGTGTGTGGCAGAACTAGTTTAATCAGCTTAGTTTCTATATTGGGAGTCTGACCTGGGATTTGGACGGGGTGAAGTGGAGCCTATTTGATATATACATGGCTATGCTGCCACATTTCTTAGTTCCTTGGCAGTCCTGCCTGATTACAGTGAACCCTGGGATGGCTATTTCTGCGTCTGCATGGTGAGGTTTCAGCCATGTTTCGGATATGATACAAATATCAGGTTGGAGGGTTTGGGTAGTGACTTGCAGCTCCGGGATTTTATTTAGTAAACTGCGGATGTTAAGGTGGATTAGGCTTAGTCCCTTTGGAAGGGTTTGGAGGGTGGGGTTTGGCGTCAGGCCAGGGTTTGTTTCGATATCTCCTGCCAGGAGAAGCAACAAGGTGAGATACCGTATGGCATTGTGCCATGTATTTCTAGGCTTAGGTCTGGAACGGGAGATTTATGGGGTGTGGAGAGAGGCAAAAGCCCTTAGATTACTTAGGACAGATAGGCGCACGGGGAAAGAGAAGGGGATGACTGAGGAGCTTATGAGCCAAGATCGGGTGGTTGTGTGAAACTGACTCACTGTGGGAGTAGGTAGGGGTGGAGGGGGAGGTGAGATTGAGATACAGTGGAGGAGGTCTGGGTTGTTTATGGGCTTATTTGATGGAGGTAGAGATGTGAGAGGCATGGCAATGGTTAGCACTGCAAGTAGGTAGAGGATCATGTTTGTGTTAGCGAATGAATACAAGAAACAAGCTTAAAATTGGTATAGCTGCCTCTACTGGGGGGAACTGATAACCTGCAAACCTGAAAGTGGGCTGATAGGTTTTGACAGAGTCACCTGACCTCACAGCTGCCTATAAATTCGAGTGCCGACCAAGGGTGGTGGTGGGGGTGGTGGGGAGCCAATGCACAGTGCCGGCGGGGCCAGAATCACGGCAGAGCAGTACAGAGCGATGTGCTGAGCTCAGCTCAGCTGGAGATTCAAATTGTAGAATGGCGCCAAATCAAACAAAGGAGCCCTGTCCTGGCTCAAAGCAATCGTTCCTCGTACCTTGTGTGGCTTTGGGGTGGGGGGGTTCCAAAAATATGTGTCCAAGGGAGAGCTCAGCAAAGCCCTCGCGACCTTGTGGGGGTTTCAGGGGGAGGGAAGCAGTCCCCTACCCTCGTGACCCACTGTGGAGAAGAGAAGAGGAGAGGATTAATTTATACAGCAGCAGGAGGGGCGGAGTTGCAATCAGGTTTGAACTTAAACTGTTTCAGTTAAAACTGTTCAACTGTTTGGAGCTATAGTTTTACATTTGCTTCCCGGTTCATTTATCAGCGCAGTACTAAGCTTGAAAAGGCAGTCAGTGTGCTGAAAACGGTCCCGTTCGTTATTAGAGAGTAGCCTGAAAGCTCTGTAGGCATTCCTTGTGTGCAGACTCAGCAGAGCACTCAGCTCGGCCCACAAATCGCTGTGGCAGCCCTTGGCATATGCATGAATAGAAAACAGCTTACAGTTCCTATGCAGAAATGCCTATTACAGATTCAAATGTGCAGGGAGCAGGTTTCCAATACCTAGCGCTCAGGCTGTAGCCCCTCAGATACAGTGCCAATCCCAATCGCAGAGCAACAGCATTACTTTAAATCTTTGGACAACAGCTAAGTTAAATCTTAGAGCAACAGCTTGATTTAAATCTTTGAGTTATATCAGGGAAGGCAATTATGGTAAAGATTAGAAAGCGCGGGCTATAGCCTTTTGAATTCAAGCTGTGCAAAGAATGAGAACTGTGCTCGATTAAAGCTCCTTCCACGACAGTGCTCGGTTAAAGCTCCTTATGCAAGTAACAGGGAAGGTAGAGTGTTTTAGATGCTAGAAATCACTAACTAAAGTCTAACAAAATTCATTTGGTATGCAGCTAAAAAGAGTACAGTGCACAGTTAAAATCTTTGAGCAATACAGGGAAGGTTAGAGGGCAGCCTATGCAGTACAATACTATGCTGGGAAACTTAAGTACACGGTGACTCTTAAAGTACAGTGCCTATTTGCAATTATTCAAGTATTACAGGGGAGAACAGTAAAAAGGTAGCTTAAAAAAAACAGTCTATAGATGTACGCTGACTGCAGTGCCTTTAAGAATCACGGCAGAGCAGTACAGTGCTATGTGCTGAGCTCAGCTCAGCCGGAGATTCAAATTGTAGAATGGCACCAAATCAAACAAAGGAGCCCTGTCCTGGCTGAGCATCATTCCCACCTGTGTGGCTTCGGGGTTCCGGTAATTCAGGTCCCAGGAAGAGTCAGCAAAGCTCCTCGCGACTCGTGGGGTTTCTGGGCTGACTTTGCTTGAAAAAGTGACACTTTTCTTGGTAAACTCATTGCGAAATGGCAGAGTGGCAAAGTGGGAATTTCTCAAAGTAATTTATGAAGGCAAATTTCACAGCTTCACTGGAACTTGGCCAGCAAAGTAAATTTTCAGAAGATCTCTACTGAGAATCTGACCTGGGGCCCTGAGTCCAGAAGGTATGCCACAGCCCTAGCCTCTTATTATGCAACTAAAGGGAAATCCCCATTAGCTGAAAGAATACAGAGAGCTCTTTTACTTTCATTAGTATTAACAGCCCCTCATCAATAGAGGGTGCAGTCTCCATTTAGAACCCTTGGGAGGGAGCAGTATATGGGATCGATATTAGAATGCTTGGAGAGAAGGAATATCCACATTGTTTGTTTTTTGTGCACCTCTCCAAACTATACACATACTCTCAAACCTCATTCCCAGAACAAGGCATCAGATATATGCAAATGCCTTTATAAATCAGGCTGACAAAGCTTTACCAGAACAGACATGGCCTTTTAAACTGGCTTGTACAGCTGATCCAGTATACGCTGAGAATGACTAAGTACATTGAAACTATTGTCATGCTGAGTCTATTCTGGATCAGATGTGTATTTAAAAGGTGATGGCTGTTTTGGCAAAGCATTGTTTGCCTGACTTGCACAAGTCAATCTATATGTAACAAGCCCCTCCTGAAGATAGGGACAGGGTTGTTACTAGCCATGACCATTAGAGGGATAGGGTGTCTGTGCACTGTCCTCTGAGGGACAATGGATATGGGAGGAGCATAGTGACTATAAAAGGTGATTCTGTTCTGGGGTTCATGGTTTGTGCAGGTGTGTGAGGGGTGTAGGTGAGGAGAGGAGCTAGCCAGCCCACGAGGATCAAAGGGTAGAGGGTGTCATGGACCAGGTGGCCTTGCTGGATCAAGGCCCTCAGACATGGGAAAGGGACTGGTGCAGTGCACTATGCCAGGGTGCCTGCCGGGGAAAACATTACTGGCATGCCAGCTTCACAGCAGGATGTGGGAGGGTTACAGATATGCTTCATGAGGGGTGGGCCATATATATGTGGCTGGCTTAGGACACTGGCCATGGGTGCACAGGTACCATTGCGGGATTCTGTCTGGGTACGAGAATGCCTTGCTGCCCTCACTTAAGGGGTGTCATGAGGTCAATACACCCTGCTGAGCAGGGGCATCACACAGTAATCTGCAGGTCTGGTGCAGCCAGGATGGGTCTCAGGTGCAAAGACATTCCTTGACCTGAGTTTTGTAGGTGAGAGTCAAACCAGGTGGTCCTAGTAGTGGGATAGTTAGAGGGATCAAGGGAAGGGTGAGAGAATTCAGTGGCATGCCTTCAAGGAGTGCTCCCTAATGACATTCTGGCCTGAAAAGGAGTCCCCAAAGTGATTAGAGTGCCATGGAAAAGGGGGGAACCACCTCAATGATTTCACAACAACCATTCAAGGAACTGATGGATGGAACAGAAGCAGAACTGAAGCTGGATGCAGGGTCAAAGCAGAATTTCTCCAGGAATATGGAAGGGTCCCCAAGAAGGTAGGCTGGGTAATTGTGGCTGTTTGCCAGTCAGTTTCCGAGAGGATGGGCCACAAGGTGCCACAGAAAGTGGAGTCCTGGCTGATGCTGATCTTGCACATGTGCAACAGCATAGTGAGTTTCTGGGTGTCAAGGCACAGTTAGGGACATTGGTCCAGAGGGCACAAGGCCAGATAATTAATTCACCCTAAACACTGTGAACACCTTGCCAGTATACCAGACTGAATTCAGAAGTTACTCTAAGACTCTTTAAGGTACAGGAAAGCTGAGTCAGTAGCCAGAAAAGGAATGTAGGAACAGGGATTACCAGTGCAACAGTAGCTAAGGTGGGACCAGGAATGCTTGGAGGCTTTGAGAAGTCCATCAGAACTGGGACTGGGAGATTCCAGGACATGGCTATAGGTGATGCTGGGGCTGTGGTGCTTGGACCATGGCAACTCTGAAAGTCATAACATAATTTATAAACCACTAACATGATTTCAGCCAATCAGCATGCAGAGCTATCGCACAACTTATCCATGTACAGTGTGATCCCATGCAGGAGTGTTAGGTGGAGGGAGTTTTCCACTTTAACCCCAAGGGAGAGGATGGCACAATAACATTTAAAAAAAAAAAGACTAAACTTACTATAAATCACTCAAACTAAACTCAAGTAATTTGTAATACCTTAATTGGACCTCCAAGGGATGTCTGTTATGGTATGAGAGACTCCTCTCCTGAGATTTTAGTAGACAGAACCATTCAGCTTCACTTTGCAGTCCTCTTGACCAAACCTCATGCTACCTTTCTGCAATCCACACCCCACCCACCCAGCCCCACAAACTAGCCCATTCTCTGACTCGGGACTGCTTGGCTGAACTGACCCCAGTGACCACTAGGGTCGCTATTTCACACCCAATTCTCAACTCAAACCCAACCTGTTCTAGGCCCTAGAACGTGGACTTACTGCTCTCACCCAGGTACCTCACCAGCTGTCCTTGCTGAGATTTGAACCTTGCACCCTACCCACCGGAGTCCGTGTCACTACCACTAATCCAAAGTGGTAACTATGTTCTTAGAAGTCCATTCAGAAACTTCTACTTAATCTCAGCTATCACCAAAGTTGCCATGTTAGACCACCTCCTAAAATGCCTCCCCCTCATTTACCTTCTAATACCCTCATGCCTCCAGCCAGCCATCCCCCCTGGATCACGGGTTCCAGCGCTGGCAATTCCCCTAGACATGGCTCACATGAACCCCACAATTACCATGCCTCCATGAATATATGCGGCATCTTGAAAAAACTTGACACACTCCAGTGGTGGGTCATGCTACACAAACCTGACATCATTGCACTGGTAGAAACCTGGCTATCAAAGTCCACTCCTGACTCCTTCGTCACCCTCCCTGGCTACACCCTACACCGGTAGGATCGTGTAGGCAAACGCGGGGGTGGCTGTGTGATCTATATAAGGGATTCTCCCACTGGTCAAGCACTCCCTGCCCCGGCCCTGGCAGGTGGGACACTGGCCCTCACCCTTAAACTCACTCCAGACCCCTCTAGGGGCCCCCTGTATCTCACCTCTGCCTACATTCCACCTAAAAACCAAAACTCAGGTACATCATCCTTAATTGACTATCTTATCACCATCCCACATAGGGCTGATCAAGTCCTTGTGGGTGACCTCAATATTAACTGGCTCAGCCCCACCTCCACCACCATCCCGGACTCCTTTTCTGCCATTGATATGACGCAGCTAGTCTCCAAACCCACAAGAGTAAACCCTAAGGGAGGTACCAGCTTCCTCCTTGATGTCATCATCACCAACTGCCCCAAAAAAATCCTGGACATCCAAATCCTCTCTGACTCACTTAGCAACCATTCCCCAACCATATTCCATTGGGTGACCACCCTGCCAAAACCCACCACCCAGCACACGCCTCGCCGGTGTCTCAAACCTGGCGGGCTGAAGAACCTCAGGCAATTTCTGGCCCAAACAAACTGGTCGCCCATTCACCATGCTCCAGATATAGACACTGCCCTCGCCTTCTTCTCCCATACATTTAATACAGCCTGTGACCTCTTCGCACCCCTCACAGCTACCAAAAGCAAAAAACATAAAGTGCCCTGGATTACCCCTGTCCTATTACAGTTACTTAGACATAGGGATAACCTGTGGCACCTTGCAACAGAAACAGGCCGGACGGCTGATAGACAAGCCTACAACGCCACTCGGAATAAGTGCACCTGGGCAGTCCGAAAAGCCAAGGCCGACTACTATCAAGCCACCCTCACCTCCTCTTGGGGGTGCGCCTGAACCTTTTGGGACAATATCAAACAACTGAATGGGAGCACATGCTCCCCTCCCCCATCCCATCTCAATATTGGCGGCACTAACATTACTGACACGATAGGAATCGCAAATCACCTCAACTCCTCCTTCACGGACCTCAGCCCCATCCTCCCCAGTAACTTTTTCGACCCACCACCCTCCCTACCGACCCCAGATCACCGGCACCCTAGCTTCTACCTACGTAGAGTAACTACCCTCAAAGCTAGACCCCACCTGATCCATGCGCTATAGAGCAATAGTCCCGGCATCTCCACTGTGGACCCCACCATTCTCCGGCGCGTACTGGACCAGGTCCTTGTCCCCCTTACCAGCCTTCTCAATAAATTCCTCTGCCTGGGGCAGTTCCCCACAGCATGGAAAATGGCCATTGTCACTCCCATCCACAAAGGGGGTGATAGGTCCTCAGCTGGGAACTACCAGCCTATCTCTATACTCCTTCCCCTCTCCAAAGCCCTTGAAAAACTGGTCGCTATACAGATTACTGAGTACCTGACTAAATATAATATCCTTTGCTCTGAACAGCACGGTTTCTGGGCAGGACACAGCACAGGCACAGCACTAGTGGAGTTCTCAACATTCCTACACACATCCCTGGACTCTGGTTCCCTAGCTGGGGCAGTGTTCATCGACCTTTCCAAGGCGTTCGACACTGTTTCCCACCCCCTTCTACTAGGTGCACTCCACCAGGCTGGCTCCGCTACTGGGCCACTCGCATGGTGCACCAGCTATCTATTGGCCCGCTCCCAATGTGTCAAAATTAATGGAACACTATCAAAATCATGTCCCATCCGATCAGGGGTTCCTCAGGGTTCCATCCTGGGACCCCTACTCTTCTCGCTCTACCTTAACACCCTGCCAAGTGAATGCACCGGAAATATGCTGCTGTATGCAGATGACGCTGTCATCTTTGCCTCTCACCGCAACCCTACCTCCCTTCAGGACTCCCTGCAGCTCTCGTATACTGATGCAGAAACCTGATTCACAAAGCATAGACTGATCATAAATCTCAAAAAAATGAAAACAATGCTCTTTGCCCACCCCCAAAACAAAGCCAGCAATTTTCCACTCCACATCCTCCCTGGTTCCAAAAAACCGCTAGAGCAAGTACACTCATTCAGGTACCTTGGGGTCACCTTTGACTCTGCCCTCAACTACCATACCCACACTGACACCCTTGCCTCAGCAGCCAATATGTGGCTAGGTATCTTATACCTCCACAAAAGCACTCTCCCCCCGCTGCCCTGCGGCTTGTGGTAACATCCTCGATATTATCCCTGGTAGACTATGGACTCCCGGTCTACGAGGCTGCCGACACAACTGCACTCAACAAAATCCACCTGTTACTTAACAAGGCCTGCAGACTAATCACTGGGGCCCTAGACTTACATTCATGCCAGCTCTATGGGCTGGCAACATTCTGAACCTAGATGAACGGCTGCATTATCAAACATGCCTAATAGCAAAAAAACTCTCCTAGGACTGTCCCCCCCAGGGCTGATGGCCTCCCTCCCCATAGCCAAACCCCTGGTCTGTACACGGTCTTCCTGCAGGACTACCTTCCAGACACCTAGAGCCAGGACCTCCCATGGTCAAAGGTTCTTCCCCCATAGAGCCCCTTCTTGGTTCAACTCACTCCCCCTCCACATCACAGATGCCCCTACGATCTCCAAATTCAAAACCGCACTCAGAAGTGAACTGTTCACCGCACGAAATTGCACCTGTATAATCTGAGGCGCTACCCACTGTACCCTGACAATGCCCACTGGGCAGCATCCAAACCACACCACGTATCTCCTCTGCCAAAATTACCACTGTTCTGCCGACTGTTCAACCTGCAGTATTGCAATATGTTACTGTAACTTGGCTTAAATTGCTCTGTTGATTTCGCCCTGGCAGTGTTACTATGTGCTGCTGTAACCTGGTTAATTTGCCACTGCTCCTGACTGCTCTTACCATTATATACTGCTGTAACCTGTTAAATTACCACTGCTCTGCTGACTGCTCCATTTCCAGTCTTTATGTTGCCACAATAACCAATCTGGTCTCTCTGTAATATCGGCCAATCACCGATTTACTGATGTACCCATATCCTGTAACAATAAGTGAGTTTTTGTATGTACTGCTGTATCTATCATGTTCCTCACAAACGTGTATGTTAATTCCATGTAACCTACATTCTGTAACATGAATGTCTGCACTGTATTGTCCTCTTTGTGATGAGGTTCCTTTGAAAATGAGCCCTTGGCTCAAAGGTTGTAAACTGATATACAAATAAATAAATAAATAAGGGGTCTCTTATACCATAAGATGCATTGTACCATAAAATGACATGAAATAACAGTATACAGATACATTGTGGTACAGTCATTATGACGAAGTATAAAAAGCATGACATCTCATATCATGTTCCATTGCCCATTAAGCCCAAAGGGTTTGTTCACCAAAGGGTAGCAAAATATATAATTATTGTCAGAAGTTGATTAACTATAGAATAAAGTATAGGTCAGGTGTATAATGAAAAGTTTACACACACCTGAGGGGGTTAGGTGCTACATAAACCCTGAGAGCGAAGCTCGAGGGGTTTATGAATAGCATCTAACCCTGAGGGTGTGTGTAAACGTTGAGTTTACACACCCTGACCCATATTTTATTTTATATAATTGCTAGGTTTCTCTTTTTTGCCACAGCAATTATATAAAATAAAGAGCCTTTATTGTGCGGCTGTCATCTAGGTTCAGCACGCGGTCCGTGGCTGCCGTCAAGTTTGTCTGACCTTTTTTTTTTTTTTTTCGTTTGCTTCAGCAGGCATATTTTATTTTTTGTTTTATTTTGACACATTCAGAGTCAAAACACTTATCACTGAGTCTGAGTGGCAGTCCTGTATCTGTTCACAGTTCGGGACATGGGAAGCGGACAGTGGTTGGGAAGTGTAGAACTTGGGCAGTGCATGAGCAGAGTGAGGGGAAACCATGAGCGTGTTTGCCATAATAAACACTCCTTTATTACAACAAATTACGCCACTGTTTCTCTACGGGAAAAAGGGGAATCCAGTTATTATTAATGCATTAAGTAACTGTAGTGCCACTCACAGTCAAAATATATTGATGAAACAATAGAGTCAATATTTCAACGTACTGTGGACTGATGCAGAGGCAGTACCCCATGCTGTACATTGTGTCATGGCACAAACAGGGAATCCTTATTCAGATAATAAGTTTTCCTGGGTTACCAGACATAATAAAATATAGCTTTCTGCCACCACAGTCTGTAAGTGAGTTTTTCCATCTGCTAGACCAACACAACAATTTGTTGTTCCTGTCGGACTTTGGGGGGGGGGGGGAGTGAGGCTTGAAGCCAGGACCTGGTAATCGCTTTCTTCCTATAGGCTTAGAGGTTACCTTGATTCCTCTCAGCAGAATCGAAAGCAAGAGCATCAAGGGGCATGTCAGAGAAGGGTCCTATGAGAAGTCGTTGAACTGATGCTCCAGGTCCCAGCAAAACATCTGGAGCTGTGGGGCAGATCCAAAAGATGAAGATGTGGTTCAACTCTGTAGTGCCATATTGCGTCTAACAGTGGCCGTAGGTTTGGCTCATATACTTCGCTTGGATCTTAGGCATACATATATACCAAGATCTACATTCCCAGGTGAATTCTTGCCAAAATGTTTATTTAGTTTTTATGTACCAGGTATGTACACTAGACTAAAGTTTTGCTTATTTTCAGGCATGACCTGAGAAGTCACAACACAGTGGAGATTTGATACAACAGTCTATACAATTTCACAGAGATAATACAGAGAACAAAATCAAGGTGCAAGCGAAATGCAATTGCCTAGAAGTAATACTGAAGAGGTTACCTTTTTAGCCCTGCGAGAATACTTTGTCCAGGTTTCCCTCAGGTATGTCATTTAAAACTCCTTATTCCACCTTTCCAAGATAGCGTTGTTGGAGGCAGGCCACAGTTCCTGCATGTCTTTGCAGAGATGACTTATCAGGTGAATCTAAATGTCACCTTTTAAGAAGGCCATGAAAATCCAAAGTAGCAGGGGACTGGGGCTGAGATCTTAGGAGGATCCCTCTGGGCATACAAGAGATGGGGTCTGAGCTGGAGATAACAATAATTTTTTTTGCCAGTTTAACTCGTATGTATCTTGTAAATATTGAAACAGGTATATGCCCTGTTCACTCAGAAAATGCAGTAGGTGGCTTAAAACTAGATGGTGCCCACTTCTAATGGCAATATCTGTCAGAAATGCATGAAAGTCTGAAGATTTCTTTAATTACCTGCAATATCGTAAAGTATCAGCATGAGTGGGATTTTTCAGAAGGGCATTCCTAGTTAAGGCACTTATTGCTTTCTCTCTTCTGTTTGTATGAATTCTATAAATATACACACCACACTCTTGTGATTGAAAAAGTATTTTTCAGAAAAGCTTTCCAATGCTTTAGCATAAGTGCAGTATAAGTGATAAAGTGTCTAAGATCTACCTCCTGTAAAAGGTGAAGGAAGAGGTATTAGGCCCTGTCAAATAAATCACTGAGGTGAAACTCAAACAAATCATGAGGTGAAACTCTACATGCATCCATGTGGAAGTACAGAACTGGGATAGCCAACAGCATAATATGCATGGTTGTGCCACTGTGGCATATGTTAGACAACTGGAAAGATTTAGGCCTCCCCTTTCTTTAGGGAGCTGTAATATTTTATAGCAAATTCTAGGTCTATGACCACTCCAAATGTACTAGGAGATTACTGTATTCCTTTCCACAAAGTAAAATTGGGAGGCCACAAAGCGGATGGTTTGGAAAAAAATGTAGGATTTTGGGGAAGAGCACCATTCTGATAGAGTCTGTTCAAGAGAAAAGACTCAGTGAGAGGGAATCCCAGCTGTGGAGATCATGAATAATTTGCTGTGTGAGGGGCTCATAATTGAGAAACTCGATATTGGCTAAATCCTTAGGTATAACGATACCAAGATATTTAATTACTGTTCTGTTCCAGCGCAACAGATATTTCTGTTTCAAGTCTTGGGACAGAGTATAGCCGAAATGCAACAATTCTGTTTTCTGGAAATTTAGGCAAAAGCTGGGGACTGAACCAAACTGCAAGATGATCTCCTAGGTGTGGGGGATAGATGTTTCTGGGCAGAGCAGGGTTAACAGAACATCATTTGCATGAGAGCTTAAACTTTCTTCCACCCAAAGGGATCTTCAATACCCCTCCGTCTCATGTATAGCTTGGGCTATTGGTTCTATATAGAGTGTGAATAGGAGGGGGGTGAAGGGACAACCCTGTTGGGTTCCCCGATGTAGAAAATTTGGGTCAATACAGGACCCATTAACCTTTAATGTACATATGCCACTGATGTTGAATAAATGGAATGGGGCCAGTTTGTAAACTGTAGGGGAACTTGAATGTGGATAGAATCTCCAATAAAAAAAGCCAGGACCTGTCAAAGGCCTTCTCATCATCAAGGCTGACAAGGCTAGAGCAGGGAGCATTGCCTTGCATGGTCTAGAAGGAGAAATGTATGCCTGATAGTATCCATTGCTTGCCTCTGGCAGACAAAGCCAGCCTGGTTGGGCTGGACAAGAATGCAGAGCAGTCTACTGAGCCAGTGGGCTCAATAGTTATGTAAATTTTATAATCCATGTTTAGTTTGGAAATTGACTAGTGGGAAGCCAGATCACTTGGGTCCTTACTGCGCTTTAATATGGCGGAAATTATTTCTCCATTCCAATTGGGGGGGGGGGTGTTTTGAAAAGGTTTTTGTAAAATTCAGTTTGCAAACCATCAGGGCCAAGTCATTTTTACGTTTTTGTTGACCCCATTAAAAGTTGGAGTTCTTCAGCTGTGACAGGCTGTAGCAAAGCCTGTTGCTGTAGTTCCAGTAAATGGGAAGGGGGTGGGTTTGCAAGAAGGTCTGCATATACTCTGATGGGGTCTAGCAGTTTGCTATATATAGCAGTTAATAAAAGTCCTACATTCCTTATGTTCCATCTGGGCTCTGTGAGGACAGTGCAGTTGCAGTATGTAGGCACTTTTCCATTTTGCCCTGAGCCTGCATGCCAGGAGGTGAGCCCCCTAAGCACCACCTGCACAAAATGATTGCTTGAGATAAAGTAGGGAAAGCACAGCTTTCAACTGGAGTAACTGTTGTATTGCATATGTTTTGGCAACCTGCACTGCAATGGTGGGTGCCCCCTAAGATTAAAGCATTTGTAATGTGGTTAAAGTGTCCATGAGGTTGGACATTCAGACCACTTTCTTCAGGTTAAGTATTCAGTAATTGCTTCTGTCACCAACACCTTGACTGTATCCCAGAGCACAGGGTCTCCCACCTCCCCATTATCATTGTCACCAATGCTGTGCTGTACTCTTTCAGCAATGGTTGAGAAAAACTCAACATCTCTGAGGAGTGAGGTATTAAACCTCCAGTATATTTTCATTATAGGTTTGTCCAAGTCTATTTTCAATAAAAGCCCACTGTGGTCAGATAACAGCCGGGGGCCATACGGCATATCCTGAATTGAATTAAAATGTTCACAAGCCACAATAAAATAGTCTAGTCTATTATAACAGTTATGACTGGGAGAGTTATGCATGCAGGTTCTATCAGATGGAAAAAATCATCTCCAGAATATGTATCTGTCCTAAATGCTGTAACATTTTTTGCATATATGTTGAGCGATGGTCACCCTATATCTACTAGACTTCAAGGCATCCAATTCTGCAGAAAAGGTGAGATTAGAATCACCTGCCACTATGTATGGCCCTTTAAGTAGCTCTGTTAATTTATTCATGGACTTCAGAAATACAGATTTAGAGCTATTAGGAGGAAAATAGACATAGGTAAGAGTGAATGACCTCTGCTGAGAACAAACAACCAGTTAGGATGACGTGGCAACCTGATGGATCCATGCACTCCTGCATGCAGCTAAAAGTAGTAGTAGTTGGCAGTAGAGTGGCCACCCCAGAGCATTTACCTAATTTGTACATGGAGGCATGTGCGGGAAATAAATTCCCTCTGACTAACTTAGAATGTTCTGTGGAGCAGAGGTGGGTTTCTTGCACATAAATTACATCTACTGTAAATGGTCTTTACGCAGTTATTGAAACACCTTATTTTGTTTCACCTGATTGTTTAGCCTGTTAATATTCCAAGGCAATATACTTGCTGGGGCTAAGATCATGAGCAAATATGGTGACTGACTTGCTCAATAGTCTGCCCTTTTCTGCCTGAAAAAATGAGATAGCTGTGACTACCTAGTCTCTCCTCAAAACTCAAGAACTGCTCATATGAGACTACTGAAGTGGCAATAGTAGTGAGGATAAGCAATTTTGCAATACCCACTGTGCCTCTGCAATATACTGATATATCTGAAGAACACTAGGTAACCAAGGAGGCCAACCGGGCCACAAAAAATCAAGGTACCAACAGGGCAAATACATTTCCTTGGCTAACCAAGTAATTGCCAATTACTGGGCAAGGGCAGGGAAGGAGGTGCATTTCAGCATGTGTTTAAAAATAAATTAGTGTAAGTCAGGGATATAATATAAAAAACTTGGCTTCCAAGGTAGGGAGCAAGAAATTACCTGCCCCTATCAGGGGTGATGGGGCCCTGATTAAGATAAATCACTGCTATCCCATAGGAAGCCCTCTAAGCAGAGTCACACAAGGTTCTATCTGAAAAGTGGGAAGCAAAGTATGGGTGGTTCGTACCTGAATTGGAGCTCCAACTGGTGTGTATTCCAAGAAGAAATTAACCTAATCCGGGAAGGGGGGGTGCTATAGTGCCTGACAGACATTTAGAAACTTATATAAATTAGAGGAGTAGCCCAAGGCTAGCTGTTAAGGAAAGACGAAAAAGATGGGTCAAGAATAGGTGAAAAATGGCTTGGTAAGAAGCGGAAAACAATCGGCGGTACAGTATTCTAGTCCTACTAGGAATAACAAGTTAACATTTAAAGCAATCATCATTTTACCCTGGTAGACCAAGTCGGGTAGGATGGTTGTACACTAAATGCCTCACTGTTCACTGCACATTACCTAGAAGCAAAATAACAGACTGAGGGGCATTGAAGTCTTATCCCCAGAACCTGCAGTAATGTACAAGTGCTAAGTGTCTTCAGTAAAGAATCCTGACTGGGTGTATTGTGGAAGTATCGGTCGAGTCAGGGTGCAAGGAAGAAAGTGAACCCCAAGATACAAAGGGGGGGCAGTAGAAACATAGAAATATAGAAGGTGATGGCAGAAGGAGACCAATGGTCCAGCTAGTCTGCCCAGGTTTTTTTGTCCAGCTAGTCTGCCCAGGTTTTTTTGAGATCCACTACTGATCTCAGGATCTAGGCCCTCACCCTTTCTGCCTGGTTCGTTATTATTTTTGTTTTTTAAATACAGGTTTATTAAGTTTTCCAATATTCAGGCCATAGAGTGATACAGAAATAACCACAAAAGCCAAATACTGTCCATCAACATAGGCCTGCCTCTGCCGCCCTCCCGCACCCCTTCCCTCCACCCTTCCCTGGCTTGGTAATACATAAAGTAAATGAAAACAGTACAGATGATAAAAACTCAGAAAATACCTGCCCGAGGTGGGGCCTGACCATCCTTCCTGAGTAGGTAAAGGACAAATATCAAGGAGTCTAAACCTTACATGGACTATAAAATCTAGACTTTCATCTCCCTATCCGTTCCTCAACTGAAGCAAATAGAGAGTATGAAATCTCTTCCAGAGGCTCTTATATCCAGACACTGAGCCCTAAAGATTGGCCCTCATTTGTTCTACCCTAAGATTGAAAAGGAGTTCATTTAACCATTCCAAATAGGTTATGGCAGATCCATCCAGCCAGTGATGGAGAACCAGTTTCTTCAAAGTTAAGGATATGAGGGCCATATGATACCTGCGAGTCTTGACTAGGACCCGAGAGAACTCCCCAAAAGACAAAATACTGGGGTGAATGAATCTTCTATCCCAAGCAAGGGATCAGCTTTATCCTTAATCTGGATTCATACCTTTTGAATCTCTGGCAGTCCCAGAAGATGTGTTTAAGTGAGCCCTCGTCTTGCCTACACCTATTACAGAGATTATCAGGGCATCTTCCCAGTTTATGCACTTTAACTGGGGTCCAATACATATCATTTAGGATCTGATACTAAGTAAGTCTCAGTCTATCCTGCAAGAGGTACTTATAAGTGGCTTTCCAGATATTTTCCCATCTTGCAGCGAGATCAGGATACTGGATAACCCAGGTTCTGGGAACAACAGTCTTAGAGTCCATAGTAAGGCCTCTTAGGAGTGTGTATATTGCTGATATAGTATATGGCTGGCCACACAAGGTCACCAACAAAACAAAAGTCTCTATGTAATCAGGGTCTAGCGCCCAATTTAAAGGCAGATGCACCAAGATGTGGCGGAATTTGTATACCTTGAAAATCGGATTCTGTCTCAGGCCCAGCATAAGCATGATCTCCTTTGAATCCATGCATTTACCCTTTAAGAAAAAGTTCTTCACACTGGTCTTACTGAGGTTTGAAAGCCAGCTCAAGGGAATGACATGGGATCCCAGCTTGACTAAGATTATTCAGCACTGGTTGGTTAAGGTCTCTGGTATGTTTATAATGCAGGAAAGCGCACAGCTGAGTGTGTGCCTTAAGTGAGAGAGCAATTGGAGAGTTGGCCAGGGTGGCTGGAAGAGAGGATGCGGCTACATGCAGCATAGCCTCAGCAGAAATTTTGGCTTCAGAAAACATATTTCTTTCCAGAGCCAGCCCGGCCAGAACACAAGCACTTGCCTCAATATCTGCTGGGGAGTGAGCCATCGTAAGTACTTAACCGCCCAAAAATATAAACTGAAAAAATAATAATAATACTTTATTTGTTATGCGCCTTTCAAATATCAAGGCGCAGTACAATAAAACAGTAAAATACAACAGAATCAGCATCATAAATAATAATACAGATCAGCAGTCAACACAGCCATAAGCTTTTACCTGAAGAAAAGATCTTAGGGCCTGTTTAAAACTCCCCACGGTCGTGCACTCCCTAATCCGACGGGGTAGAGAGTTCCAAAGGGAAGGGGCCGTGAACATAAAAGCACGGGCCCCAGCAGATTTTAAAGTCACCCTTGGAATCTCTAGCAACCCCTCGTCAGCTGAGCGGAGCGATCTCACAGGGTGGTAAGGGATCAGGAGCTCTTTCAGGTAATCAGGGCCCAGTTTGTGCAGGGCTTTATAAGTCAGTAGTCCAACTTTGAAGGTGATCCGCCACTGGACTGGTAGCTAGTGCAGTTCCCGCAGAGCTGGTGTAATATGGGAAGATCTAGAAGTACCCATCAACAACCAGGCTGTGGAATTCTGCACCAGCTGCAAGCGGCAGATATCAACCTCCGGAAGCCCAGAGTATAGCGAGTTGCAGTAATCTAGATGCGAGGTCACAAAGGCATGGATTAAAGTTGGCAGATCACAGGACAGAACAAGGTGCTTGATCCTAGCAAAGTTTCTTAGGTGATAAAAAGATGATTTAACCACAGCTGACACCTGAGTCCGAAGCGTCAGCCCCGCATCCAATATCACCCCTAGGTCTTACACCCATTCAGAGACCTGTAGCTCAGCATCCCCAAGAAACAATCCAGGTGGGGGCCAGCCCCAGGTCCCCCAATCCAGTGATCAGAAACCAAAACCAACACCTCTGTCTTCCCAGAGTTCAACTTCAGCCAACTGGACCTCATTCAATCCTGTATTTCATTGAGGCAGCTATTAAATACCGAGACTGCTCCTTCCTGGTCGGGGGAAAAGACAGGTATAGCTGGGTATCATCGGCATAGCAATGAAACCTCAGCCCATACCATCTCACAATGTCTCCAAGGGGAAGCATGTACACCGCAAACAACATGGGGGACAATATTGAGCCCTGAGGAACCCCACAAAACAGAGAGATGGGATCAGAGGGAAAAAAAACTGAAACCACCCACTGAATTTTTCCGGTGAGGTATGAAGTGAACCATCTGAGTACCACCCCAGAAAGCCCACAAATACATCTCAGGCACTCAAGCAGAACCCCATGGTCAATGGTGTCAAATGCTGATGACAGATCTAATAGTACCAAAATGGACCATTTTCTCTGGTCTCTCACCATCAAGAGATCATTGAGTTCCCGAACCAGCGCAGTCTCGGTACTATGCCTCTTTCGAAAACCTGATTGGAGAGGTTCATAGATGGTATGGATGGTCAGGTGGTTCTCCAGTTGGGCCACCAGTACTTTCTCGATCACCTTTCCCACAAAGAGGAGATTTGAGATAGGCCTGTAGTTTGCAAGAGAGTCTGAGTCCAAAGAAGCTTTCTTCAGCAAAGGTGCCACCCCCACCTCTTTCAAGGAGCAAGCAAATTTACCCAGGTCAAGGGAGCACCAGACTATCTGTGCTAGAACCAGGAGAATAGAATCCCCACACCTCATAATCAGGGATGTAGGACCAGGATCTAAACTACAGCATGTAGGGTGCATCCCTTGGACAATCTGCATAACATCCACGATTTCCGGGTGGTCGAAGGTACTCCAGGAAAACAGAGGGGTGGTGACCAAGCCCTGATCTCTAGCAACCCACATAGAATGTGTCGAGTGGATCGCTGACCTAATGTCCACCACCTTATCAGCAAAGAACCAAGCAAGCTCATCACACTGTGATTGTGAAAACACTCTTCAGAGCTGTAGACAGGTTGGGTTGCACAATCTGTCCACAGTTCTGAAAAGCTGAGCTGATCGATTCTGAGCGGCAGAAATTTTCCCAGACAGGAACTCTGCCTTCTTACGAGAGATTTCTGACTGATAGAATCGATAATGTTCTAACAGTCTAAGATGGTCGGCATACAAGCCGGATTTTTGCCAATAACGCTCTAACCTGCGTCCTAGCCTCCACAACTCCCTCAAGGCTTCATCGAACCTCGAAGCCCGAGGTCGAAGGGAGAGAGGACGCACATGTACTGGAGCAATAGAATCCAGGGCAGAGGTAATGGCATTATTATAAGCCAAAACCAATGCCTTTGGATCATTGCAATGCACAGGAAATTGTGATAGGTCAAGGACCGCAGCAAGGCCATTGGAAGTAACATTCCGTAAAAGACGGTACTTGGCCATCTCCACAGGGGTCAGCCTACAAGGTGGGGTGCCAAAATTGAATTTCACAGTGTAGTGATCGGACCAACCGACTGGTTCCACTCCCACGTCAGAAGCATCAATCCCCAGAAGGAAGACCAAGTCAAGAGAATGGCCACCTTTATGTGCAGCAGTGGTAACCACCTGTGTTAGGTCCAGTGAATCCATTAACTGAAGGAAGTGTTGTCCAAATTGTGAGAGTTCGTCATCGATCCAGGCATTAAAATCACCCAGGATCATCAGCTTCGAGACTCAAATGCCATGTCAACGACGAAGTCTGCCACTTCCTTAAGGAATTGCTTCCCATCTCCGGGTGGATGGTAGATGAGAGCAATTCGATAGCCCACACCTGCTACAACAACACATTCGAAAGAGATGGTTTCCTCAACTGGAACACTAATGAGTTCCAATTCAGTCTTGAAACAGACCGCAACCCCCCCCCCCCCACGGTCCAAACTCGGGCAATGTATCACCGTATACCCCGCTGGAATTATGGCCTCAAGTATTGGGTCTGCATTATCGTCCAGCCAGGTCTCAGTGATACAAGCCAGATCTGTTGAGCCAACAAGATCAGAAATCACAGCGGTCTTGCTCCAGACAGATCTAGCGTTGCACAACAACGTCCAGGTTGGGCAGAACTCCTGGGCTGCCCTGGCTACCTGCCCATCACCAACGATGGTGCCCTTGGGTATGGGGACCAAACAAGATAGCCCATGCTGCAAGCTCCACTTCGCCCCAGGGCATCTCCTGGGCTTAACCACTCTAATTAGAGTGCCCGGCTCTTCCAGCCTCCACTGTTCACTCTCCCAACCCCTTCCCCCCTTAGGGGTAACCTAAGTCCTCCTTTCAGAGTTGAAGCTGCCAGCTTATCACAGGCATGCCTGGGGTGTTTTCCAAGCCAGAGAAAGGAAGATATAATTGTGTGCACCTTTCTGAACCATACTAGGGGAATCCATAAGTTCAACATACTAAGGGGGTAGAACAATCTAGGCAAAACATTCATGTTGACTATATTGATTCTCCCCCACAGCGATATTGGGAGGGTTTGCCACCTATTTAGGTCCTGCTGAATAGATGACAGGAGGGGATCCAAATTCAATTTTTCATAGATGTCTCCTGTCTGGCTAACAAAAGCCCCAGGTATTTAAGATGGTGAGAGTTCCATTGTACCCCAAGATGTACTATATCACTTTTAGTGAGCCTATAATTAAGTGGGAAAACTACCGTTTTGTCTAGGTTAATCTTGTAGTTAGCCAGGGTCCCAAATTCGGAGAGTAAAGAAAATACTCTGGGGAAGGATTAGGCTGGTTCCACCAGGTGCAGCAAAATGTCGTCAGCATAGGCCGAGAGCTTGAATTCATGGAGGCTGACCTTAATACCCCTGACTTCCTTATGGCTCTGCAACCGAGATAATAGTGGTTCAAGGTAAATATTGAACAATAAAGGGGAGAGAGGACAGCCCTGCCTTGTACCGGATGCTAGGGGAAATGGCATAGAAAACACTCCATTAGAGTAAATATGGGCTTGAGGGCATTGATACAGGGAGGAAACCCATTGAATGAATCTCTGTGGGAGGTCAAAACAGGACATGGTTAGAAAATGGAATTGCCAGTTGATCCAATCAAATGTTTTCTCTGCATCCAGAGACAGCAATCCAGCCAGAGAGTCCAAGGTCCTGGGTGCAGAGAAAATATGTGCAAGCTTACAGAAGTGGTCCACCGAGTGCCTTCCTGTCATAAAACCTACCTGGTCAGGGTGGATCAGGTATGGAATAACTCTTTTTAATCTATTAGCCATAATTTTAGCCAGAATTTTAATATCACAATTGAGTAGTGATGTAGGCCTATAACTACTTACATTCTCAGGGTCCCTACCCGATTTGGGTATAACAATGATTAGCGCCTCCAGCAGAGAGCCATCCAACAGGTTAAGATTCAAAATCCAATCATACAGTCTACATAACCAAGAGGAAAGTGATTTGGTGAAGGTTTTATAAAAATTGGAAGAAAAACCGTCGGGTCCCGGAGCCTTTTCGGAAGTCAGGGCTTTTATGGCATCCTGAATCTCGGCTTCCTGGACTGGAGTGGTTAACCAGTCTTGCTGTTCCTGGGTAAGAGAGGGAAGGGGAGTAGCGTCAAGGTACTCCTGGATTTGCTTTGCATCCAGGGGGGTTAGGCATAGGGCCATACAGCTCCTTGTAGTATAAGACAAACTCTTCCGTGATTATCCTGGGGGACAAGAGCAGAGACCCCTCTGGCCTGAAGTGGATACCTTGAATAATACGAGAAGCTTCCAGCTTCTTAAGGCATAACGCCAGAAGGTGTCCTGCCTTCTCCCCCTGGTCAATATACTTTTTTCCAGTTTTGAGAATAGCATATTCCACTTTGCTACTTAATAAATGGGAATACTCATCCCTAAGTACCATTAACTGGGAGTGCACTGCTTCTGTAGTTAAGGGTGAGAGGGATGCCTCTATACTACGTATTTCAGACAGCAAAGCCAATGCCTTTTGTTCCTTATTCCTTTTTCACTGAGCAGCTACCTTAATCAAAACCCCTCTCAAGACACATTTTAATGCTCCCCATTCGAAATCCAATCTCTGTGTAGAGTGCAAATTAACCTGAGTATAGGCCTGTATCTCATTCTCTATACTTTGCACAATGTCCTCATCCTTAAGTAACTGATTATTTAATCTCCAGATGGGTTCCCTAGGTGGATCAGCTTCTAGAATCATGGAACAAGCAACTGTGGAGTGATCTGAAATTACTCCCAGTTCAATGCTAGATTCTATTAGGCTTCCTAATAATACATAACTGACCAGCAAAAAATCTATTCTAGAACTTGTGTCATGTACGCTAGACCTGATAGTGTACTCCCTCATGGTGGGGTGAAAAAGCCTGCATGGGTTGCACAAGCCTAAATAGTCCACCATCTCTCTAAGGGCTCGCTGGGCAGGAGAAAGGACTTTCTGCCCTGCTCCATCCCTGTCAAAGTCTGGCGCAAACGGTAGGTTCCAATCCCCCCCAGAACAATTGGGGTATTCACAAATGGGGCTAATAGCTGAAGTAGGTTTGTGAAGAACCAGGGTGTGTCAACATTTGGGCCATAAACGCTGCCCAGGAGAATTGTTTTTCTGTCTAGGGTCCCCGTTGCAAAAATATATCTCCCTAAAGGATCTGCCAGGACTTGCTCACTCATGAAGGGAACCCCTCTCGAGACCAAAATCGCCACTCCCCTGCTCTGAGTACAGTCCCCCATGGAGAATAATTGGCCAACATACTGCCTACGAAGTAGGTGACCTTCAGCCTCCAACAGGTGTGTCTCCTGAAAGAAATTAATGTTTCTGTTAAGAAGTTTAAGATGTTGGAGCACTTGGTATCTCTTGTTCTTATTCCTCCCACGTTTAATATTCCAGGACAAAAACTTATATATCTTTGTCATCATTTCATATCAGCAGTCAGGTAAATAAACCCATTGATCTGTAAGAAGATACAGGAAACTGGTTGCCAAGCCAGGCCACAATCCTCCCTCTTCCCCTTCCCCAGCCCCCAAAACAACAAAATATACCCTAATACAGGTGATAATACTCCTGTTCCCAAAAACCACAACATCCCCCCCCCAGAGATAAGCTTACAGTGCGTGATCCACCTCCACATTACCGCACTGTCTGTCTCCCCACTCCTCTCCCCCTTCAAACCTGGAAAAATGAGCTAGCTCTAATCCACCAGAGTCATCTCCTGAAAAAACAGCTCAAAGGAATACTTGCCGCACTCAACGATCTTTAAACAGTCCAGGAAGAGAGCTTTTTAGCCAACCTTCAGCATATTTCGGGTCCTCATGTGTCTGTCATTCTCCGCCCGCTAATACTTGAAATCTGGACGGGTAGCCCATCCGAAATCTGATGTTGGCTGCAATAAGCTTCATAACCTGTGCATGGTATGAGGCTTGTTTTTGTCTGACTGATAGGGGTAGCACTTCTTTTAATTCCCTGATTTTCATCAGAATGTGCTGTCACTCCTGGTAGTTAAGGAATTTGAAAATTAAAGTTTGTGGAGGTGCCCTGAGAGGGGGCATGGGCTGCAGAGCCCTGTGTGTGCACTCGAGGATATATTCCGAGCTGAATGGAGTAGGGCCAGCAACCTTTGCCAAAAATCTTTGCATTAATTGCACTGGGTTGTCACCCTCTTCCTTCTCCGGGAGCCTTACAATAATCAGGTTGTTCCTGCGGCTCCTTCCTTCAAGGTCCTCAATCTGTTTCTAGTGGTCACCATAGTCAGGTCAAAAGCTGCAATTCTTTTCTCAGCCGATATTAGCCTCACTTCATTGTCAGTGATCCGCCTGTTGATATCTGCTAAGGCCCCCCGATAAATTTTTAAAATCTTCTGTTAAAGAGTGGAGCTTCTCTTTGAATGGTTAGAGTTCCTTCCGAAAGAGTTCCAGAGTAAGAGGAGTTTGTTGGTGGCATCCTGGGGCCTGTAAGTGTGCTGCATGAACCTGAGCCTTCACTTTCTTGCTCCCTTTCTCTGGCGTGTTTGGTGGAGTATGATGGGGCAGCTCGGGTCTCATCTCCGCATCCATCTAGTGACTCGCCAAACTTCAAGCTTGCCAGAAGAATTTGGACCATGTGCACAATGAGTCCCGAGGAGCTTGGGGCAAGTATTAGCTGGTAAATTGTGAAAAAATTAGGTTTAAGGCAGGAGAGGAGTGGGAGCTCACTGAGATAGGTGCTACCACATTGGCTGCATCACGTGACTCCCCTGGTTCATTACTATTTGAGCCCTAGCTCTATCTCATCCCTTTTTAAATGCTTCCACTGTCTGTGTCCCCACCACCTCAGATGGAAGGCTATTCCACAGATCCATGACTCTCTCTGTAAAGTAGTATTTCTTTTATCCCTCCTGAAGACCCCCTTAGCTTCCACTCATGCCCCCTAGTGGTTGAGTCATCTACCTGGTTAAATAATTCTGAGCAGGAAACCTTGCTTGATACCCTTCAATAATCTGAACGTCTCAGTCATATCCCCCCTATATCTTCTAGTCTCCAGTGAGTACATGTTTAGTGTTTCCAGGCGTTCCTCATTTGAGAGTCTTTGGAGGCCCTGTACCATCTTTGTTGCTCTTCTTTGCATGGTCTCCAGCCTGTCCCTGTTCTTCCTAAGGTGGGGTCACCAGACCTGGACACAGTATTCCAGGTGGGGCCTCATCAAGGACCTGTAGAGTGCGAGGATCATCTCCTTGTTTCTACTGTCAGTTCCTCTCCCTATGCATCCCATCATTCTGATCACCTTGCTGTAAGCTTTATTGCATTGGCTCAGCTGCTTCAGGGTGTCATTTATGATGACCTCCAGGTCTCTCTCCTCTTGTGAGATAGAGAGTTTGACCCCATTTAGCTAGTATTCGTTTCTGGGATTTCTTTTACCTAGGTGCAACACCTTGAACTTTTTTGTATTGAACCTGAGCTGTCAAATATTGGACCAACTTTCTAGTCTCTGAAGGTCTTCCTGCAGGTCCCTGACTGCTTCCCTGCTGTCAACTCTACCACCTAGTTTCATGTCATCTGCAAAGAGTTCGATCTTGCCCTTAATGCCTACCCCAATGTTGCTGATAAACATATTCAACAGGACTGGGCTTAAGACTGAACCCTGGGGTACTCCATTAGTGACTTCCTCCTCATCTGACCTCACCCCAGTGACTACCACTCTTTGACTTATATCTCTGAGCCAATTTCCCACCCACCTGACTATGGTCTTGGAAGTGCCAAGGTCCTCTGACATTTTTAACAGACAGTTGTGTGAGACAGAGTCAAAGGCTTTGCTGAAATTGAAATATAGGAGGTCTACTGTGCATCCCTTATCCAATTCCTTGGTCACCCAATGGAAGAACGCAATGGGGTTTGGCTGGCATGACCTGCCTGCCATGAACCCATGCTGCTTGATGTCTTGGAGGCCATTTCTTTCAAAATATTCTACTAGATCTTGTTTAATTAAGGTCTCCACAAGTTTCCCTACCACCAACGTGAGGCTGACAGGCCTGTAGTTTCCCACCTCCTCTGTATTTCCCCCTTTGTGTAAGGGGACTACATCCTCTCTACGCCAGTCCCTTGGCACATCTCCCATTTGGAGTAACCAATTGAACAGATAGGTCAAGGGGACCGCCAACTCCTCTGCAAGATTCCTCAGTACCCTCGGGTGCATCCCATCAGATCTCGGGGCCTTGTCTGTTTTTAGATTCAGCAGTTTGCCCTTAACTCTCTCTTTGGTGATTGATGGAGCTATCATATGTGGTTTCCCTCCATCTGTAGCTTTTATGCTGCTTTCAGGTAGAGGCCCATGTGTTCTTTTGTGAACTCCGAGCAGAAATAGTGGTTCAGAATGGTAGCTTTTTCCCCGTCGTCCTCTATACTCCTACCACCATCTATGAGTCTGACGACCCCATCTCCCTTCTTCCTTTATTTCCTGATGTATGAGAAGAATTGTTTATTCCCGGATTTGATTCCCTCAGCAATCCTAAATTCTGCCTCTGCTTTTCCTAGCCTTACAATCTTCTTAGCCTCCTTCCTCTTCTTGGTGCAGATATCCCAACTATCATTGCTCTCTAACTCCTAGCAGTTGTGGAATGCCTCTGTCCTGTCTCTAATTGTAAGTTTTACTTGGTCTGTGAACCGTATTTTTTTTTGTTTGTGTTTTTTGCTCTTTCTCACTGATTTAACTCAGATTTATGTAGCCTCTGTTATGCTCTGTTTAACTACCGCCCAGATATACAATAGTATTTTCCGTTTTGTGTTAGGTTCTTCGTATCATACTTATCATTGTCTGTTGTATTCAGATTTGTCTTAGTTATCCCCTACTCTTAAACTGCTTATGATTTTGGTTGCCAAATATTTAAATCCATTCTCCTGTCACCGAAATTTCCTCTAGCTGATTTGGCAACTATTCATAACTCCCCAACTTTTTTGAGTTCTTCTCAAAGGATAGCCCTACAGTCAATTCTTCATAAATCTAAATCAGGGTCATGCTGTTTTTCAGTCTCTGCCCCCTTGTTCTGGAACAGTTTACCTGATGGTCTTCAGTCTTCCACCTCATTGCTCACATTTAAAACTAACTTAAAGCATTGTTTAATGGCTGCTGATAATTGTGATTGCAATTTGTGAATTGATTTATCTTCTATTATTTCACATCATTGTTGTATGTGGTGTTTGTTTTTCTTGTTTGGCCAGGCCTGAAAATGGACTTGTTCCAGTGCCCTATCCTGGTTAACAAATAAAATGAAATATCCTCCACCTCCATTTCTTCCCGGATCCTGGATAGTCTGCCCCTGAGTATTGTTTTCATCTTTTCGAAGTTTGTTCAGTTAAATGTCAATACCACCTCACGGGATTGAGATTTTACATCCCTTGGGGACAACTCAAACTAAACTGAGTTGTGGTCAGTGTTTGCCGGAGGCTGTCCAACCCCTACCACTCCAACCATCTCTGAATTAGTGAGGACCACATCAAGGATGGCATTTGACCTGGTTGGAGAGTTGATCATCTGGTTGAGCAGACAGTCCTGCAAGGCATCTACCACTGTCTGGTTTCTTGTGGTTCTTGCTACCTTAACATCCTAGTCTGTGTCTGGCATGTTCAGGTCACCAACCACCACAGTTTCCCCCTTTTAACTGTATCTCTGATTTCTTCTAAGAGTGCTGAATCCCTCTTTTCCGATTGACCTGGCGGTCTGTATATCAGCCCTACATAGATCTTCTTACCTGCTGTTACCCTGAGCTGCACGCACAGGGATTCTACACCCACCCTTTTAACAGCATCGAATGAGGTTGCTATAATTCCCTCTCAAACAAATAGGGCAACCCCTCCCCCCTGGCTTCCTTCCTATCCTGCCTATAGGTGTATACACAGGAACTGAGAGGTCCCAGTCATTGTTCTCTGTGGCCCATGTTTCTGTGATGACCACTAGGTCAACCTGGGTGTCTGCCATTATTGCCTGCAGTTTGCTAATTTTGTTACCCATGCTTCTGGCATTGAAGTACACCCCTTTCCATGCACTGGCAGGGGTGGGTTTCTTAACTATCATTAACTTCATCTTATGATAACCCAGTTCCTCCTTTTCCTTTTGACCTTTCCGCTTCCCCTTTTTACTCCTTTCTTGCCCCCCAATTTTGGGGCTCTACGATGCCGGTTCGACAACCCTTTTGTTGACTGGCATCTCGTCAACTGAGAATCATATCGACTGCAAGTTGTGGTTAGCATGATTCCTGTGTGTCCTCAGTCCAGTTTTTTTTTTTTATCAGGGGCTTTGCCCTGAACCCCCATGTGGGGGTTCTTCCACCCACCCATCTTTAGGATTATCAACCCAGTCAGAGTTGATTCAGGTGGGGTGCAGGACAGGGAGACAGCATGCCCCTGTCTTGGGCACACCAACACAGCAATCTGTCAGCAAAGTGTTGATTTTGCCGACAGGGTTGTAGTTCGCTGTGTTGGTGTTGCCGTTCATGGGGCATACCCGATTTTGGCAGGGTGAGTTTTGATTTTGAAGGGGAGTCAGCTAAGTTCCTATCCCTTGTATGGAAGCTGGTAGTTTCCCTAGCTGCAGACTCACCCTCATTTAAACACTGTGCAAAGACATCGAACGTCTGTCCCAGTGCTCTTACTCCTCCCCTGGTGAGATGAAGACCGTCATACTTGAAGAGCCTCCTCTCCCAGAAGTCTCCCCAGTTTCCAATAAAGAGATAGCCTTTTTTCTTGCACCATCCTTGCAACTAGTAATTAAATTCTTCAACCTCCTTATACTTGCTTTTGTCAATACATCCTCCTATACCCCACACTGGAAAGACCTCGGAGAATGCCAGGGAAGTTGAACTGTCTGCCAACCTTTTGTTCACATTCATGAAGTCTTCCTTTGCCACTCCCACTGACTGGTTTGTCACATCTTTCATTCCTAGATGAATTAGTACTTCCGTTCCCTCCTCGGTTTGGTCCACTATTCTCTTGATGAGACCTGTGTCCCTCCTAGCCGAGGCTCCTGGGAGGCATCTGTCAGTCACCTCTGCCTGGGTATCTCCACACAGGTGGGGCTCAATGCCTCTTATCATAGAGTCCCCTATGATGAGTAATTTCTTGTCCTTGTTGCTGTGATGCTTTTCCTTGTTATTCTGCTGTTTTTTTCTCTTGTTGCTACCGTATGCTATCACATCAGTCTGCCCAGGCCTACCTACTGACCTGTTGTCTTCCCCTGAAGGACAGGGATCTTGCACTGCTACCAGGGGTGAAAAGTGGTTAGCAGTTGGGGTCTCCATAGGAAGACACTAACTGCCAGAGGTGAAAAGCGTTTAGCAGTTGGGGTCTTCTTGGGAGGATACTAATCATATAGCCAGGAAAACAAAGGGAGACTTTCCTCTGGGGTCTGCTTTGACACCAAGAGTGCTAGTCAACATGGTTAAAGCTACCTGCTTGTGGCTAACTCACTTGCCAACATTAGCAGAACTGCTGCAGAGTAGGGGTGTGGGAGGAGAGGACACCAGCTGGCCATCCCTGGAGACAGGACTCTCACAGTGACCCCCCCCCAGGTCTGTCAAAAAACATATCCATTGAATCAAGTGCTGCTCTGTTCAGCTGGATACATGCTGGTACAGCGCACCGAGCTGGCATGGCCTGTGTCAGGTATCCCACCTCAGGGCTGCCACACAACTTCAGCAAGTCACTAGAACTCAACTTGGTTGTGGTTAAAGGCAGCAAGATGGGTAACATGCTGCCTGATGGACCTGAGGAGGTCTCCCATCTCTCCTTCCATCACAACAAGCTCCAGGCCCCCTCACCTCCACACCCTTTACCTGTTAAGCCCCTACTGTTGTGCTGGAATGTTCAGATCTCTTTAATAATGGTGTTAAAAATCAACATTACACTAGGTTGTGATGATGAAGCATAGTCCTCCAAGTCTGGTTATCTGGTATTTCTCTCAAACTGTTGAGGAGTTTTTTATTGTTTGCTGTGCCTCTTGGGGTGGTGCCTTCTGTCCTGTATGGAAGGAGATGTCTGAGTCTCTCTATACATGGTGGGATGTCTGGTGAGGTGTGTTGTTGAGATCTCTGTGAGTGCGGTCTCAAGGACAACTGGGCAGGAGGAGGAGGAATTGTTATGCCTCTGGGCTCAAAGTCCTGCTTATTTTCCATGGGCATGTGATAAAGGATTTCCCCTTCTGGAAAGAGCACTTTCAGTTTTCCTTGGTACGAACCATGAACGTGGACTCCTTTATGTTGAAAAGCATGAAGAAATGGAGTATAGGCTCAGCAATGTTGCTGAACTGCCGGATCAAAGTCATGATCCAGGTATATTTGCACATCCTTGTATTTAGCAACTTTTTGTCTCCATGTGGCCAGAAGGATACATTTTTTGACTTGGAACCACAAGAATTTTTATATGATGGAGCAGGAGCATTCAGATGGGTTAGGCTTTGGGCCTAAACTTCATGGACATGCTCTAAGTCTACTGGCTGGTTCATTGGTAGCCGCAGGGAGTCCCTTAACAGTTTCTCAAAGAATGATGAAATCTTGGGACACTCCCCTCCTTTGGGGGCTTAATATATGCACAGATTCTTATGAAAAAGTGTCCCCTCAAGCTCCTGCTGTTTGTTGTCCAGTTGGAGCAGTCTGTGGTGAAGTTGTATCAGGAGATCAACCATCATGTCATTTTTTTCAGATGAGGCAGTGGTAGCCTCTTTAAGATCTTTATGGTTCTTGTTTAATTGTGCTGATTTCTTGCCACATCTCCATCATGCTATCTCTGACCTCCATGCAGAAGGCCATGATCTTCGATAGCAGCCAATCATTCATTACCATGGGGAGTAGTAAGCTGGGTTGTGAGTGAGAAGAGGAGGCCACATTCTCTACTTGGTTTTGTGGCTTGTTGTGATCACCTTGGGAAGTCTAATGTCATCTGTGTGCCTTTTAATTCTTTTTCCCTGCACCCCATTGTTACCTCAGTTTTTCACAACAAAGTCTGAAAAATAACGGGCTAAAGTGCAATTGATTAGGCCAGAGTTTTGATGCTTGAAGTTCAGGTGGCCATCTAGATCAGTGACAGCATGGGAAGTCCATCAGACAGACTTTTTTAATTCACTAGCAGTTCGTGTTGGACACTGGACCTCTAACGTAGTTTAAGGAGTAGGAGGCATAACTTAATGACTGTTTAATATATGGTTCCTACTCTGTTAATATCTTGTACAAATGGCTATCTGGAAAGCAGTGACTTAGGGGGATCAAAACATGCAGTGGGGGGTTAAAACATGAGTCAAATTAGACTCACTGGAGTAAAAATTGATGGTCAAAATGAGAAACAAATAGGTCAAAACTAACAAAGTACAAATTTCACCAGTATAGAAGCTAAAATTTGTCAAGTAAAAATACTTTCCTATTATTCACTTTTCCATCTTTCAGCTATAGTTGCAGGCTAGGTACCCCACTGTGGAGCCACTGTCAAATGGAAAGTGGGTCATTTCTTGGCAGGCTGCAACTTTTTCCTTTTTTGCCCTATCTAGCGCTGTCCCTTTCTGGAAGGGACTATCAGTTTTCATATGTTTCTTATCTTGCAGATAGTAGGAGAGTTATAATTTCCAAGAGAATGGAATACTTATGACCCAAATTGACTTGGCAGAGAGAGTCAACAAATGACAAGCCTTTATAAAGTTGATTATATGTTACTGTGCAATAGCAAATACTTGAGAGAAACAGCAGTGGTTGATTGTTTCATTAAAGGAGAACTGCACTGAACCTGAAGGTAATTTTTTCCCGGCAGAATCATTTTTTATTTATTTATTTATGTTTTTTGGTAACCAGGTAGGTGCACTGATCCAGAGAACCATTTTCAGTCATGACCCAGGTCACAACGTGTCGACACAGTAACATAGTAGTAGACACAATATACATTTTTGATTAAACTGTACAAACAATATATACATTCAATTATACTGTACAAACACCAATGGATGATGAAACAGCCATTGTTTACATATGGTATTCAACCATGGCAAAATAAAGTACCATGAAAAATACAGGAAGTAGTGCAAAAGGAGAGGTAATTTACATTATACAAATTGACAAGGAGCTTTTTAAGCCTAACGGACAGTGTAACATCTAGTCAAGTGACATTTTATCAACTGATTCAAAAATTCTGTTATTGTTCCATTTATATATCCCTACTAGTGACATTAGTAGTTGTTTCTGACTGACAGTCTAGTGTTGAGTGCCATTTTAGAATGTTATGATGTAATTTATGTCCCTTTTCAGCTACAGAATTCTGTAATAGAACATGAAGGCTTTGTTTGAGCAATAGAAGAGCTGAGTAAGGGACATAAACTACATCATACAATTCTAAAATGGCACTTACTATCTGTGTGTGAATCAGAAACACCCAATGGAATAACTAAAAAGCATGTAGAGATGGAACAGTGACACAATTTGAACTAATGCTGAAAAATCAACTTCTACCAGGAAAAAGGACTTACAGAGTCAGTGCCATTCTCCTTTAACCGAATAGTGTTAGCATTTCTAAAATTGCATTGTGCCTGCTGTATTATGAATGGTGTTTTGACCATATCAGCTTATGTTTTGCAATTCTTATGTTGCCTTCTTCCCACATCCGCTTTTATAATGAACATTTACTTTTTACTTTATAGTAATCTATATATTCTAATACAGTGGTGCAATAGCATTACTATAGTTAGGGTTGAGCAGGGGATTCTATGTTAAACCTCAAACTTTGCACTTTAATAGCTTCTCAACTGTTCAACAGATTTGCATGAAATGTTGCATGCATGGTTTTGGGAGGTACATCTCTTGATGTGTCAAGTTTTATTCTGGTCAGATGTGCCAGATCCAAGATCTGGATCATGAAAAAAGTGAAAACAATTGGAGGGAAGGGGTTGCTATTTTTTTGTCATCACCTAGCACCCAGAAGACCTAGAATTTTGGTCTGAAATTTTCAGGGTTGAAAGGGCTTGGCCCACATTGGTGTCTTTCACTAGTCTGGTGAAAAAATATGTATCCATTCCAAAGTTATTACATTTTAAAATTTGGTTCTGAGCATGTTCAGTTCAGTCTTTTCGATAGCTGCTTGGAACAAAAAAGAATTTGGTCCATACGAAAAAGGATTCTTTTTTTATATGGGGGTAATCCTTTTTCTTGAGCAAAAAATAATTTTCTGTATGACTGCCATCTTGTTTCCATTAAAAAAATTAAAATTCCACAAAAATGACATCCTGCACACACACTGACACATGTATCTTGTTGGGACCAAGTTAGGTGGATTCTGCACTTAGTTTGTGGAAAAATGACCCAGAAGTGTATTTTTTATACATTTAAAAATCCTTTTCCATGAGCTAATTTTCTTTTTTCATATGGCCATGAAAGAAATTGGTCCATACGAAAAAGGATCCCTTCATCCGAAAACAAATTTGGACTTAGTTTTTTTCCCCCCAATTCTTTTTTTGTATGACAGAATGCTTTTTCATATAAATGAAAAAAATACAAAAAGCATCCTTCATACAAAAAAAAAAAGAATTGGAAAAACTAAGTCCAAATTCTTTCATGAAGGATCCTTTTCATATATTTTTTCGTTCATTTCAAAATAGCTTGCCCTCATATGAAAAAGATTTTGGACTTAGTTTTTTAAATTATTTTCTGTAGAGTGGCATCCTTTTCATATTTTTTTGCATTCATATGAAAAGGATGCCCTCATGCAAAAGATTTTGGACTTAGTCCCCCAGTTCTTTTTTTTTTGTATGAGGGATCCTTTTTCATATGTTTGTTTCATTCATACAAAAAGGATACCTTCATATGAAAAAAGATTTTGAACATATTTTTTCCTGACTCATTTTTCATATGAAGAGATCCTTTTTCATAAGGTTTTTTATTTGAGATGAAAAAGAATCACTTTATATGAAAAAAAGATTTTGGACATATGTTTTTTCCTACATTTGAACATCAACAAGCCAAAACTCCCTCAGTATTTAGACTTAAGGAACAATCTATATATTAAAACAAAGGTGTTAATGAGTGCTACAATAATAACATATACTCCCCCCCAAAAAAAAAAATTTATGGACCATATTAAAAAAAATATAACAATTAAACAATCAAAGGTCCCATAGGATAACATTGGTATTTTAACAAGTCATACAATGAAACAAATAAACTGCTGTTTTGGCAGAAATGGAAGCACGGGGCTCCCCTGGACCTGCTGCTTGGTTCTGCAGCTATCTATCAAACAGGTCTCAGTTGGTTATCATTGATAAAGCATCCTCTGCTCACCTTCCTGTGCTCACTGGAGTCCTCCAGGGTTCCATACTCGGGCCACTGCTCTTTTCCATGTTCATTAATAGACTCCCAAGGGACAGCATCAGTTGTAAAGCTCTAATCTATGCAGACGATCTAGTCATTTATCATAGCGACAAATCAATTGACTCCATCTCCTCCACCCTCACACAGAATTACGGCTCTGCCAACAAATGGTTCCTTTCCAACAAGCTCATAGTCAATAAAAAAAGACTAAATCTATGCTTTTCAGCTCTAAACCCTTCCAAGTTAAAGCCACCAAAACCAACTCCTCCCTCCTTCCCTCCTCGTACTCACCCCAGCTGGCCCTCCCCTTGAAAATGTCCCATCTTTCAAATACTTAGGAGTTACCCTTGACCCCTCCCTTTCTTTCTCTGAACATGTTAACCATACTGTGCGGAAGATACACCAGACGTTAGGTGCTGCATACTGACACAAACATTATCTGTCTGCTGAAGGAAGCCTTGCCATCGCACATGGAAACCTACTGCCCCTCCTTGACTACTGCTCCCAAGTCTACTCGCACCTATCCTCTATTCTTCACTTACAACTAAACACAACTTACAACTCTACAGTACAAGTCACATTAAACTGTTCCATCAACTCACTGGTGTAGCATTTTTTTTTGTGATTCTACTGCAGTGGCAACTTGAATTGTTGAAGCTTGTAATTCTTTTCCAACCATACTTCACTGCCTATTCAACTCACTTGTACCTGTTTAATGATATGGCAGTAACTGTTTTGCAGTGTTTATACAATGCATTTTCATGGCATTGTTTATAAATATCGCAGCATTCCTTAAGAGCATTGTTTATAAATATCACAGCATTCCTTAAGAGTTGTTTAGTCTGCCTTCTGAAATAAAGCTCATAAGCACGCTGCTGAAAATAAAGCTTATAGTCCTAACAGCTAGTTGCAAACCAATACTAAGCTTTTACTAATTCATTGAATTAAACACAGCACAGATTAGGAAACTCATTGAACAATGCTACACTAGTGAGTTGAGGGAACAGTTTAATGTGACTTGTACTGTATCTGTCGATTTGTACTTCAAGCTCCCTTCCATTCCCATCACTGCACCCCGCTAGAAGTACCAAGCATCACCACTACCATGGAAAATCGAGCTTTCTCAATCACAGCACCCTTGTTATTGAATAAGCTCCCACCACCCGTTCACTCGTCCCCCACTCAGCAAGCTTTTAAACAAAATCTGAAAGTCTGGCTCCTTATGACTATAAACTGTCACTGCACTGTATAAAAACACTATGGCCTACAAATCACCTATGCTCTATAATGGGTAGGCAGCGCTTACTGCTCCTCTCTCACCTGCCCTTCCTTATTTCTCTCCTCTGTCTTTCCTACCCTATCCCCCCATACACTCAAAACCTCAAGCTTACCTCTGACCCTCTGGCTTTCCTTACCCTGCTCCAATACCCATAGAACCCTCAAGCCAAACCCTGACCCTCCTCAGTCCTCCTCTTTTTGATCCCTAATGATACAATGAAAGTGTTGATTTGCCTGAAACTGTTATTGTTTCTGCACTTGTATGGAATTGGACCATGTAACTGTATACTGTTATTGTATGTAACTTGTACCATCTGCTTTAATTGCTTGTTTTTGCTTATTTAAATTTTTTTATCTTAGAATAATCTAGCTTATCCACTGTACATTTCTTTCTCCGCCACCACATGCTGGGAGTGCATGTATTGTACCTTGTATGTACTATTGTATCTATGTTGTTTTACCACCTTGTGGCCTGGTTCATGACTGAAAATGGTCCTCTGGATCAGTGCACCTACCCAGTTACCAAAAAAAAAATAAAGGGGGCCCTGTGCCCCAACAGGCAAATGAGGATAGGACTGTACTGTCAAAACATAGAAACATAGAAGATGACGGCAGAAGGAGATTGCTAGGTCCATCTAGTCTGCTTATTTGTTTTAGACCTATTTTGATACTGTAGTTGCCCTTTGTAGTCAGGGCTCCCTTGTGTCTCTCCCATGCATTCTTGAATCCCCCCACAGTGTTGACCCCCACAACCTCTTGGGATAGGCTGTTCCAAGTGTCCACCACTCTTTCTGTGAAGAAAACTTCCTGGTGTTGGTAGAGAACTTCCCTCCTTGCAGCCTGAGGTCATGTCCCCTAGTCCTGGAGTTCTTCTTGAAGTGAAAAAGTTCCTGTGCCTGTACCTTGTTAATGCCTTTTATGTACTTGAACATTTCAATCATGTCCCATCTTTATCTCTCTCTCTCTCTCTATCTCTCCCTCTCTCTCTCTCTCTCTCTCTCTTCGTTCTCTGCTCTGCTCCAAGGAGTACATATTCAGTTCCCTAAGTCTTTCCTTGTAGGATATGTACTGCAGACCCTAAATCATTTTGGTTGCCTTTCTCTGAACTGTTTCCACTGGGTCAATGTCCATCCTGAGGTGAGGCCTCCAGAACTGGACTCCATATTCCAGGTGAGGCCTGCCCAGTGATCTATTTCAGTGGTGAGTATAGCAGACAGTAAGGCTAGGGGCTAGAACACTCTTGGGTATGCCTCCTAGGGGTGCCCTTTGTGTCTGAGCTGTTGCTTCAAGCTGAGAGCTTTCTATTAGTTGACCACTATTTCAATAGTAGCACAGCAGTACAAATGCTGATTTACATACAGCAGCTAGGAATTCTTGGTAAGTGTTCCAACTGATTCTTATGCTGAGAGAACAGCCACTGGCTAGGTCTGAGCAGAGTGACTGAGGAGAGAAGTCACCTTAGCGGAGATAGGAGCCCGGACTGTGCACTCTAAGGGGATCAGCCAGGTAGAACTCTTGCCAAGGAATCCCTGCTTCTGCACCTGTCAGAGTCTGCCTTCCCTCTGTGATTGGTCTCTCTCCCAGTCGGTGAAGATCAGTGACGCTCAACCGACAGTAAGACTAGGGGCTGGACCTCACTTGGCATATGCCTCCTAGGCTGCCCTTTAAGTAAGTGAAAAGTAAGGAAATTGATCGCAAAAAAGCTTCATAGATGCACTAATTAGAGTTAAAGCAACAAAAATAGGGAAATATGGTGTTAGGGTTCCCAACCCTAACAGCCCACCACCACCCTTCAGGCAGCAACAGGAAAAAACATTTCAGTTTGACCTCTGCATCTTTGTAAATCAGCAGTGGGTTGTACCTTGGAGTTGTCAACCCTAACACTCACCCCAGTGTCATATACGCCACACATTCCTGCTAATTTGCTGATTGAATGGGTAAGCGTTAGTGTTAGTCCCCCTACTTTTCTAACTGATCCAGTCCACTCCATTTACCAGGTATGTCATGGTGGTAATAGCAATGTGGGATAGCTTCCTCCAACCCAACAGCAGCATTTATAGTTAGCCTAAACTATCTAAGCATAGCCTAACTCTTCTATGTTCTAAGAGAGACAGAGCTTAAGATATGGTATATGTGCACTGACTGGATACATGCTATACTTATGTACAGTAGGTGTAGTCAGAAGACATAAGATTGTATGGCCCATTAAGTTTACCTCCTACCCCTGCCCCAAAACAGCAAT
Source organism: Neoceratodus forsteri (assembly GCA_016271365.2). Taxonomy (NCBI): domain Eukaryota; kingdom Metazoa; phylum Chordata; order Ceratodontiformes; family Ceratodontidae; genus Neoceratodus; species Neoceratodus forsteri. Next base: position 392,823,371 of record CM057452.1, read on the forward strand.
AACCTGTAATGCTTTTCCTATTGTGATATCTATCAAGCCTAGCCTAGAAACACACTACACTATCTGCTCTGATTCAACAAGGTTCTATAATCTATCTTGATTATGATAAACAGTCTGTCCTGGTCTATTTAGTACAACCTTTCACTATTTTGAATTTATAGGATATGACATGAGTGAGAGTGAGAGTGAGATAGCAGAAATATCTCCATAAGCTGCCACTGAACTCTTGATATCCCACGAGTGGTGAAGCCATGAGTGGGATATCTAGAGTTCAATGACAGTGAGTGGAGATGTTTCTGCTATCTCACTGCCACTCATGTCATATTCGATTTATACAACAATTGTAGGTCTCTCTTTTTCAGTTTTAAAGTTATTTGTATTTGTGTGTTACAAAAAGTGAAACAAATTGGATTTTGTGCTGTTTTTTGCTAATTATAAAAAAACTAAATAATATCTGTAAATGAAACACCACTCATTTTGTAGATCTTTTTGTGCTGAACAAATTTTGTGCTCACGGTACCATGCTATCATTTTTCATTGTAAAGTTATTTGCATTTGTTTGTTGAAAAAGTGAAAAGAAAATACATTTTCTACTGTTTATTTGTTAATTATAAACACAACTAAAATGTAGCTATAAATGAAGCACCACTCATTTTGTAGATCTTTTTATGCTGAATAACCTTTGTGCTCACAGTGCAATGCTATCATTTTTCGTTTTAAAGTCATTTGCATTTGAATTACGGTTAGTACTGTTACTGAGGCTGAACATTCTAAATGAGTTTCAAACCTTTTGTGACATACCCAACTGGCCAAGATATCCATTGTGACATACCCAACTGTGATGATATAAATGATATCTCACATGTGGTCAGTGAGATAGCTCTTTCATCTTTCTGAAAAGAGGCACACACATGTATAAAACTCGATCACATCCACCTGCTGTCTCTCTCTCTCTCTCTTTCTTTTCTTTTTCTCTTGGGAAGAGCAACCCAAGGTGCTTTAGCCTTTCCTTATACAGTACATCATGTTTTTATATATTTACTGCAGCCACACCTCACCTAAAGTTAAGCTACCCCTGTCTATCAGGATGGAACATGGTAGCTTATAATGCTATCACCATCACACCACCCTCATTCAATGAAGCTGAACAGGGGCTGTGGATCCAGGTGCCAGATTAGCCTTTATAAATGTAAGGTGAGAAAGGATAGCTGTTTGGGGAAGGGGGATTGTAGGATGGCCATATATACCGTAAATATTTCAAATGATGCATCATTTGGACTGGTTGAGGGGGAGGGATTGGAATGCAGTGCAACCATAGCCCTTGGGAGTGGGGATGAACCCCACCACTGCCTATAGGTAATGTTTAAAGGCAACCCATTGGGTTTGAGAGCACAATGAAGACATGGAATGGAGTGGGGGAGGTTTTACATTGTGCAGAGGTGGAAGATAATAATGTGTTTATTATTTGTATATTATACAATGGCAAGAAAGAATGCTGGGCTCTGATTGGTCCATCTGGGACTGGACCTGTGATGTTATCCCAGCATAGAATCACAGATGTAGTCCCATCCCACACATGACCTAATTACATGACAATATAAATCACTGCACACGGCATGTCTAACTAACCTAAGCCAAGTGAAAGCCATCCTTCCGATCAGCTTCGAGGCAGTCCCCCACTCAAATTACAGTCTCTGTTCATCCCCCAAATACCCAGACTTTTGTTTTCTTAGTTAAAAAAAAGACCTAAGTGACAGCTGTCCTTCCAATCGACTTCATAACTGTCCCTCACTCCAGTAGCTTGGCAGCAGTCCCCCACTGCACTGTCTCCGTTTCATGAACGTTTTCATGATTTCACTTTTTTTTCTAAGAAAAAAAGTTATATCAGCTTTACAACCAACCACCCTAAAGCCTTCTGCTCTCAAAAACACTCCCCACTGCCGAACGTTAAGCCACCATTACAATCGGCTTCACAGCAGACCCTCTCCCTGCCTTGCTTGCACTGCCTGCTGCCATAGTAAGTGAGTGCATGAGTAAGACCATGTTTCACTTACTTTACTAACTACAACACCATTTTCTGCCTTCAGTGGAGAATGCAGTCCATATCAACAAACTGAAAACACCATTTGTTAATTCAATACTGCTGACTCTGAAACCGTGGAGGAAGGGCGGATGACCTGACCATGTGCCACTTCCACACACCAGCAGCATGAAGATAGAGAGACAGAGACAGTACAGACCCACAGAAAGAACAGCATCACCTATTGGGAAAAACTGTCAATCAGTACTATTTTGTTAAAAAGTGTACCTACCTACCCATAGAAAAAACAAAAAACAAAAACAAACAAAAAATGCAGTTTTTCATCTTTTTCACTATTTTTTACTCAGGAGCCATTTTATAATAGGACTAATGCACTCCAGGGTGTGTGTTATGCTGGGATAATATCACGTCTCAGGTGTCGGACATCTCAGCCTATAGCCTAGTGCCCAACCACCCAAGGTGTGACACTATCCCAGCACGACACACAACCTATCAAGCATTATTCCTCTTACAGTTGATTGTTGTGTAATGTGCAAATTAGTCAGATTATTGAGGTGGATCCAGACTCTTGCATGGTCACTTTTCAAAAGTATAATTATATAATAATATCTGGGTTTACACTCTTAGCTGTATACTGTACATATTATGTGGAACATGTTCATAGTATATATTGTATACTAAAGGGGATACATTCTGAGCTGCAGTGAGAAAACATATTTATGCAATATATATTAAACATTTATAGACTAAATAAAATGCTTTCTGTAACATAGAAACATAGAAACATAGAAACATAGAAGTTGACGGCAGATAAGGACCGCAAGGCCCATGCAGTCTGCCCATTTCTTTTTCTACCTTATAAATGTGCCATTGGCCTTTGCTCTGTCAGTGGCCTATCTATTCATAGTCATTTGTATTGCTCCCTTATGCCTATCCCATGCCTGTTTGAAGCCCTGCACTGTATTCATAGCCACCACTTCTTGTGGTAAGCCATTCCATGCATCCACCACCCTTTCTGTGAAAAAGAATTTCCTCACATTCCCCCTTAATCGGCCTCCCTCTAATCTTATGCTGTGTCCTCTTGTCCTGCTATTTTTCTTATATTTAAACATGTTAGACTCTTTCACCTTGTTTATGCCCTTAAGGTGTTTGGATGCCTCAATCATATCACCTCTCTCCCTCCTTTGCTCAAGGGTATACATATTGAGCTCCGTTAATCTGTCCTCATATGTCTTCTGATGCAGTCCCTGCACCATTTTGGTTGCCCTTCTCTGGACTGCCTCAATTTGGTTAATGTCCTTGTGAAGGTGTGGCCTCAATACTGCCGCAGTACTCAGATGGGGCCTAACCGGTGTCTTGTACAGAGGGATTATTACCTCCCTCTTACGACTTGTGATACCCTACTAATACACCTAACACCCCCTAGCCTTACCTACTGCTTTAGAGGTCTGCTTGGATGATTTTAGGTCATCAGTGATGATGATGCCCAAGTCTCTTCTTCCTTTGTGACTGCTAGCAACTCCTCCCAGTCTATAGGTGGCTTCAGGGTTTCTCTTCCCTATGTGCATGATTTTGCACTTCTTTGCATTAAATCCAGTTGCCACTCTTCTGACCGTTCTGCTAGTTTATCTAGATCTCTTCTCATTCTGCCCACCCCATCTGGATCATCTACTCTGTTGCAGATCTTGGTGTCATCTGCAAACAGACAAGCCTTACCCTCTAGTCCATCTGCAAGGTCACTAATGAAGATGTTGAAGAGGACTGGCCCCAGGACTGATCCCTGAGGTACCCCACTTGTGACTTGCAGAAAACACAAACAAGTTAGATGCATTTTTATCTCCACAGTAGGGTACATCATAAAAATTGTCTCGCTAGTTGGCTACATCACATAGAACCTTTTCTACCACCTGTTCCTAGACATGGATAGATCCGTATGCTCCAGCCAGCATGGGCTACCTCTAAAAACAGCGCATTTCAGCTGCCAGTGCTTCAAATTTCTTATGTTATGAGAAACTTTCACTTTTAAATAAAATACCACTAGCTTAGAAATGCTAATGTGTAGTGTATAAACTGAACATGTGATGGGTGCTTATGAGTTATGATACTCATCTCCACTCCTGGTCAGTGACATCTCTTGACCTCACTCATGGCTTTGCCACTTATGATGATCAAGATGTCACTGGCCAGTAATGAAGATAAATATCACATTTCATAAGTGCCCATCACATATCCTTTATTTATAAAATGGGATTCAGGAAGTTAAGCAAATCTAGAAACGTCATTGGCCGAAACACATCACCTGACTGTTTGTTTTCTAGAAACTGCACAGTCATAACTAACCTACTCTAAGCTACCTAGTAACAGCATTTTTTCATCTGAATAAATTAATTCACTCTAGCACTACTCTACAAAACCACTTTGGACAAGAAGCTGTTTCTAAGAGACAAACTGAACTGACTCAGTCAGAAAACAGCTCTTAATTAGTTGAGCTGCATATAATCCACCACAGCAGAAACATATAATTCGTCAGCAGATAAGGACTGCTTAGCCTGCCTAGTCTGCCCATTTTCCCTACCTGTTTCATATACCGCAGATCCTAAATGATCTGCGGGTTACTCTCTCTTTCCTGTCGCTAGAGTTCCTTTATGTCTGTCCAATGCATTTTTAATTCTCCTACCGTTTTTGTCCCTACAACCTCTGTTGGGAGGCTGTTCCATGGATCCACCACCCATTCCATGAAAAAATACTTCCTTGTGTTACTCCTAAGTCTGCCTCCCTCTATTTTCATATTATTGCCCCTTGTTCCTGAACATCTTTTTCTTGAAAGATGCTACCCTCTTGTATCTTATTTTTCCCTGTGAGGTATTTGAAAGTCTCTATCATATCCCCCCTCTTTACTCTCCTCCAGGGAATACAATATTGAGATTCACAAGTCTCCCCTCATATGACTTTGGGTGCAGCCTCTGCACCATTTTTGTTGTCCTTCTCTGAACCACTTTTACTCTATGTCCTTCTGGAGATGCACACTCCAGAACTGGTTACAGCATTCTAGATGAGGTCTCACCAATGTTCTATACAGTGGCATCACGTCTTCCTTCCTTCTACTGGAAATACCTCTCCCTATGCTCCCCAGAATTCCACTGGCTCTCCTCATAGCCTTTTCCATTGTTTGGTAACCTTCAGATCATCAGATATGATTAAAGCCCAGGTTCCTTTCCTGTTTGGTGGCTGTCAGTACCTCCCCCCATCATGGGCTCCTCCCCTACATTTCTGTGCCTCAAGTGCATGATTTTGCACTTCTTTGCAGTGAATCCTAGCTGCCACACCCTTTAGCGTGCCTCAAGCTTGCCTAGGTCCCTTCTCATTTTCTCTACTCCTCCTGGAGTGTTAATGCTGTTGCAGATCTTCATGTCATCTGCAAACAGACACACCTTTCCTTCCAGCCCCTCTGCTGCAATGTTACTTATGAAGACATTAAAGAGAACTGGTCTGAGCCCTGATCCCTGTGGGACCCTGCTGGTTACCCCCCTCTCTTGGAATTGAACTCCTTTTGCCGCCACCCTCTGTGTCCTATCACTCAGCCAATTTTTAACTGACTTTACCACCCTGGGACCCACTCCCAGGCTGCCCAGCTTGTTTACAAGCCTCCTGTGAAGGACAGTGTTGAAGGCCTTGCTGAAATTCAGGTAGGCAATATCCACCACCCCTCCCTGATCCACCTCCCTAGTCACCCAGTCAAAGAAATCTATCAGATTTGTTTGACAAGATCTTCCCACTGTGAATCCATGCTGCTTCAGATCCTGTGCTCTGTTGGATTCAAGATGTATCACAAACCTTTCTTTTAGTAGTGATTCCATTAGTTTCTCCACCACTGAGGTCAGGCTGACTGGCCTGTAATTGCCAGCATCCTTCCTGCTCCCACTTTTGTGAAGAGGGACAACATACGTCCTCCTTCATTCCTTTAGTACCACATCTGTTTCCAGTGAACTGTTAAACAGGGATGTCAATGGTGCTGCCAGTACCTCCCTGAGTTCTCTTAATACTCTGGGATGTATCCCATCCAGCCACATTGCCTTGTCCACTTTCAGATTAGTGAGTTCCTTTAAGACTCTCTGCTCCTTAAATGGACTGGTGTACACCTCCCTCCCAGTGGTGCTTCTGTTGCCTAACTTTGGTCAATCAATCAATCAAAATCTTTATTTAACCAGGTGAAACGCCATTGAGTGGAGCTCCTTTTCAAGGTGGACCTGGGTGAACACAAATACAAGATACAGGATAATATACAGGAATACGATACACAGGCATGAATAAACAAGCATGGGCAATACAGTGGGTGGAATGCAGGATAAGTGCAACAAAATGTATTTAACAGATACAAAACTGAGTTAACAAAAGTAATACAGATTGAGTCAGGGATAACGGGAAGCATGGGGAAAGGGAGAGTAACCCCTCACCACCATGAAGTTCTAAAGCAAAAGCAAAAGGGCCCTGGAGCACCTATAAGGGAATATAAAAGGTGCAGTGAGGCAGGAAAGGGGTGAAGGACAAGTTAAAAAGAGACAAAAAAGGGGGAAATATAAACTCGGAGTGCAGGGTGAGTGAGGAACCTGATGAAGAAGATAGACGGCGGTTGCAGAGGGAGGGGAGAATGCGAATACTGCAGGGAAAGATCAGCAGATAGATGAAGGGAAGAAAGGAAAGGGAAGAAAGGGATGAAGGAGAGAAAGGGATGTGATGGTCCCTCTCCTTTCTCTTCTTCTGTGAATGCTGACCAAAAATATTTATTTATTCAGGATTTCTGTTTTTTCTTAGTCCCCCTCTGCACACTTCCCTCATTCCCTTTTTTAGTCTCACATTCTCACCCTTAGTCTTTTTCTTTTACTAATGTACCTGAAAAAGTTCTTGTCCCCTTTTGTTATTGCCTGGGATATTTTTTCTTCTGTTTGTGCCTTTGCGCTCCTGACTGCTTTCCCCACCTCCCTCTGCATTTCCAGATACAGTTCCCTGTCTTCTTCCCTCTGTGTTTTCTTGTACCTCCTGAATGCCACTCTTTTTGCCTTTACCTTCTCGGCTACTTCCTTTGAGAACCATGGTGTTTTTTTCTTTCTCTTTGTTTAGCTTACACGCTTAATGCAATGGCTTGTTGCCTCCGCTATGGCTCCCTTAAGATTCTCCCATTGTTCCTCCACCCCTCTCTTTTCTCCTTCCCTGCCAGTGATTTTCTAAGACATTCCCCCATGTTTTCAAAGTCGGCCCGACTGAAATTCAGGACCCTTGCTTTCATGTGGTTTGACTCTTCCGATGTTTTCACATTGAACCACACCGTACTGTGATCGCTTGATCCCAGATGGCTCCCCACTTTTACATCTGTAATTCTGTCCCCATGGGTGAATACCAGGTCCAAAGTTGCTGCCTCTCGGGTGGGCTCCAGCATGCCCCCGGCAGTGCTTCCAGGATGTCACTGTTCCTGGCTGAGGTTGCAGCTTGGTTGCTCCAATCCACATCCTGCAGACTGAAGGGTTCCATGTCATAACGGTGATCACAGAGTGGTGATCGCCGTTTGGACGAGTGTACATCGCCAAAAGTAAATAATGGCAATGTACACTCACAGCGACTACATATCTGGTGACAGGATTACAAGATATGCGACCCCCCCCATTAAGGATTCTGAACTCCAGAGGGGTGCATGTCAGGGGTGTGTGTGTAAAACTTACAAAAAAAAAAACAGCCATGACACAAAAAGCAACCCCCCTCCCCAGAACCAAACCTGGCATCCTCCCAACACCAGTCTTCCACCCTACCCAACATGCCACAAGGCCAGCTCAGCAGCTTACTTCCACACTACCTCCTACATACCCTCCCTCCCCTTCCACCCCTCGCGCTGCATGGTCCCTCCCCCCATGCTCACGTATATATCCTGTCACCGGATTTACCCACTGTGGTATCCTGTCGCCACCCTGCTAGGTAGCCCAGAACACAGGCACCGTGATTGAGTAGCCCTTTTTGCAGTCGCTCAGTCGTGGTTGCCGTGTTCACAAGATACCGATTAAAGTCCCCTGCCAGCAGCACCTCCCCTCTACCTGTTATTTTGTGGATGGCTTTTAGAAGTACCTTGTCCAGCTATTCTCTTTGTGCGGGAGGTCTGCAGATCACACCAGTGTGGAAGGTAGTGCCATTTCCCATCTCCAGGGTGATTAATAGTGCCTCCACCTCTCCCTGCATTCCCTCTACCTCAGTTGCCTTAATTCTTACAACACTATGAAGTGTTTTCTAAGAGACTGTATTGACACCTCACCCCAAAAACAGCTCTTAATTAATTAATTAAGCTGTATACAACTTGTCTAACATGTACTGTAGTCCAGCTGACTCTCCATGACAAGATCTTCTAATTAGCTGAGCTACATTCAGTCTGTGCAGGGAGCAGCCCAACACTTTGTTAATTAGGAAGCTAAACAGTAAAGAGGATCTGTAGTGAGAGAGAGAGATCTGCAGAATAGAAACTACTTTAACAAGAGGGTGTACATGTCATCAGTTTCTTCAGTTTTTCAGCAATAAGCCACTCCAGGGCATGTGTGTATGCTGAATTAATGTACACCCTGATTCCATAAAGCTCTCAGAAGCAATAATGCAGCCATGAGTGTGTGATTATGGGTCAGTACTCACACACCTCTCAAAGTTGTTGTTCGGTATGAGGGTCTTGCACCAAGTGCCTTTACAATACCAGAGAGAGAGAGAGAGATGTGCGCTTACTGACCATAATCACACACACCCTAGACTGCTTTATTGCACTTATAGCAACATGTGTAGAAAACAAAATGACAGACACTATTTATTTGGTTAGAAAGTCAGGCTTTACTATTTTAACAGTGTGAGAGACAAAGAAGTTCAATTAAATCAGCTTAACAAGATTCACAACACTAATAAATTAATTTATTATTAGCCATATTGGTTTATTTTTAGTCACTTTCCTCATTTTAACTCCTAGGTCTAATTATTGCAGCCATGGCAAGCTACTCATGTGAGAAGTTTCTTTTTTTTTTGTGCTGAAAACACTAACATCGAGCACCACTTAGAGAGATACCCAGTTTCTATTTCCTTGCCCTCACCTGGTCTCATTGAGGCAGCCACAGCAACCAATCCATGGAGGGTGTTTTTTTTTGGTTATTATACTTTTATTTTCCACCCCAGACTGGCCACATCGGCCCGACTTCTGCCCCCAGCCCCATCACCAGTCCCCCAGGACTTACCTTCCCCAGTGTTCTTTCCTGGCTTACTACTCCCCCCCCCCCAGGATAGGGCCTTCAGGGGGGAACCACCTTTCTCCCATTGGACCTGAGGTTCAGTGACTGTGAGGCACCACAGGGCAATGGTGGGAGACTTGTGGGATGAGGCAGGTGACATGCCGCACAGCCCAACTTTTCCCTGTTCTGTCCCCGAGAGGCATGGTGTGCAATGACTTTAGTGACCAATGTCTGCCCTGCCTCCCTAGCCAGCAAGCCCTAGCTGTCAGTCTCCTGGCTTCTGCCAGGGGTCTCTCAAGCACCAACAGCTAACCCACCCTCCCACCTGGAGGAGAAGAGCATTCCTTAGGATGCTCAGTCCCCCCCCCCCTTGCCAGCCCTCTGACTCCCAGGCTCGTTCCCAAACCTGGGTCATCAGTGTGGTAAGCAGTAGCTCTACTGCTGTGCCAGTAAGCCTTTTTTTTTTTTGTATTTTAACAGAGATTATCCCTGAAAACAACAAAGATGATAGCATTTACAAGACCAGCACTCGGGGACAATATGGAATGTGGTAAACATTAAAACCTTTCAGTTTGTGTGCCTCATGGTAAACTGATAAAGCTGTATTACAGTAAAGTGACAGCTCCTGACTGCAGTGGTACTGCTCTGCTTACTGAATGTTATGTGGCTTTAATGGCTGTAAGTAATTCTGGGTCAGTAATTACATGGCTCAGAGGTACTTTCAGCCAATCAAATCAGCTGAATTTTTCTACACATGTTATAATGCCAGTTACAATGTAGCCAGGGCATGCTTTTATTCAGCATACACCCATGCCCTGTTGTTGCTTATTGATTACTTATTCCCATATCTGCAGATAAGACCCAAGTAGTAAAGCTATACTGCAAGAGTGGGGATAAGTAAGAAATTAAATAACATGACAGAGGAGAGTAACCTAGCTTAGAAAATGAGTAAGAGAAATCCTGCACTGCAATTGGAGGAATCCAGTCACATGACTGTGTGTTAATACCCTTAATGCAAATGTAGTTTTAATTGGCTAATAAACCTACAACTGCCTAAAGAACTATTTTAGAACTACAATAACATATTTCTGGGTGTGCATTAAGCAAAATTAATGCATTTTCCAAGACACTTATGACACTCAGGTACCCGGTTAGAATAGTGCTACACAAATGGCGCCTGTCTAGAGAGTGCTAGTTTGTGTAGCGCTAGCACAGACAGCAAGAGGGGATGTACAGCACTTGCTGTATGCACTCCCCTGGTTGCTGTCTGTGGTGCTGCCAAAAGGACTGGGGCAGCCAACTACAGGGGTCTGACTGAGCTGTTCCTGTGGTGTAGAGGGCTGGGCCATTCAGCAGCTCAACAGGGAGGCAATGGAGACCAGGGTCTCCTACCATTTTAACAAAACTGGGAATTGTCTTTTTTACAAAGTGGCCATGGAAACAGTATTCCAGCCCCACATATTGATCTACCCCAGATTGAGAAACTTTCATGTTTGGTGATGGCGGTGGCAGTGCCCCCACGCAAAAACAAAAGCAATGGCATTTTTGCCACACTATTGTTGCTGACAGCATTCTTGTCAGCACTGTTCTGACCCAGTGCCCAGCACTCCATATTGCCTCATACTCCTGCAACCTGGGCATGCATTATTAATCTTACCTCACACCCATTTGTGAGTTATTCCATACTTAGTCCATGAACTCTGGATCATGTTATTCAATTTACTGTATAACATAGTTTTAGTTTTGCTGAAAAAGTAGATTTTGTAATTTTTTCACTGCTTTGTTATCCTTTCCCATGTGGTCATGTTCTGACCACTCAGAAAGTTGGATTGTGTAAGGCCAATTTTATATATTTGGTTAGTGCACAAATAATCAATTTAAATACATGGAACATGTTGCTTGTGAAGTTCAATGAATCAATAGATGAATGCAGTTTCAAGAAAGAGCTGGATTTATGGCTCCTAAAAGAAGTAATTGAGGGATACAAGGCAAGTAGGTGAACAATAGCCAGTAATGTCAACGTATTACTGTTCCCAGAATTCAAGTTCTTTAGTATTTAGTTTTACCTCCACTACTTTGGCAACTTGAATGAGAAAGAAGACTCAAACGTTTCTCCAGCTCTAGAGTTTCGTGGGCAACTCTGTCCTCCATTGAGACAACACTAGCACCAGGGTCTAAAACTGAAAAAGAAAGCAGGAAATTCAGTGTCTGAAAAGTCACAGAGCAAGACAATTTAAAACACTGCTCAATGACCCAGTACCTAAAATTTCTAGAGAAGCAAAACCACCTTTGCACTGGCTCATCTTCCCCAGCTTCCAATATCTCTGTCCCCTCATTCCCGAATCTCTCGCAACCCAATCCCTTTCACACTGCACTCCAGATCACTCACATTTCAAAAATACTGCTCTGATCTTTTACTCTTTCTCATAACTTCTATCATCACTGCTGCCATTATTTAACTAAAAGTGTGATGACTCTGACCTCCCTTCTATGGTATGCAACTCTCTTGCTCTCTTCTGGTCACTGTTCCAGTTGTCTGCACCTTTCTCTCTCTTTTTGGACATGTTTCAGTCTGCAATAAAATAAACTACTACAGTTTTTCAACCATCAAAAAAATAAATTAAAAAGGACTACATAAACTAATCAACTTAACACAGTAGTGTGGGGGGAGGCAGGGAGGCACTAAAGACACTGTTGGTCAGGGGCTAAAATTTACTTACACTTTCAGTGCTGCCTGATGGGAAAATATTTTATATCAGGAGAAAGGCTATTTCAATAAATTAATTAAAATCACTGAAAAAAATATAAATGCAATATTTATTTTGTCCAAAAGATGTATTCCTTTTTCAAACAGTGACAAAGCATCTGGTTAAAGGTAACAAGGTGAGTACCAGAGGGATCAGTACTGGGTCCTGTTTTCTTTAATGTCCTCATAGGTGACATTGCTGAAGAACTGAAGGGGAAGGTGTGTCTCTTTGCAAATTACACAAAATCTGCAACAGGGTAGACACCCAGGAAGGGATGGAGAAAATAAAAAGAGATCTAGGGAAACTTGAGGAATGCTCTAGGGTGTAGCAACTGGGATTTAGTGCCAAAAAGTATAAAGTCATGCACCTGGGGAGGGGGAACCTGGGGGCTGTATATAAGATGGGGGGAGGTATGTACAGTTACCAAGCAGAAGGACCTTGGGGTAATGATTTCCAATTATCTCAATGTAGCAGGATAGTGCGACAAGACAGTAAGCAAGGCTAGTCAGATGCTGGGTTGCACAGGAAGGGGGATTTCTAGCAGAAGAAGAATGTAGTGTTGCCACTATATCACTCCCTTGTGAGGCCCCACCTAGAGTACTGTGTCCAGTTCTGCAGGCCTCACCTCCACAAGGACATTGATAGGGTGGAAGCTGTCCAGAGGAGGGCTATCAAAATTGTGCTGTGTTTGCACAAGAAACCCTATGAGGAGAGGCTATGGGAGCTCAACATCTATTCTCTGGAGGAGAGAAGTGTGAGAAGGGACAAGACTGAGACGTATAAGTACCTCACATGGGTGGACAAGTTGCAAGAGGGAAATCTCTTTCAGTGGAGAAGGAGTACCAGAATATGGGGGCATGTAATGAAGCTTGCGGGAGGGTGGGTTAGAGGGATGTGAGGAAATACTTCTTCACAGAAAGGGTGGTGAATGCCTGAAACAGCCTACCAGAGGAGGTGGTGGGGACAGAAACAATGAGGATCTTAACCATCCTTAGGATAGTAACATGAGCATAAAATGTAGAGGAAATGGAAGCGGGAGGGTCATCTGTGGCCAAATAGGATCCAGGGTGTAGACATAGGCAGAGAAAATATGACAGACTAGGTGGGCCTATTGGTCCTTTTCTGCAGACAAATTCTGTGTTTCTGTGTTTCTAAAAAACCATTGTACAACCACATAAAGGCACTTCAGTGCTTGGGTTATGGAGGATTTATCCACTTCTTATGTGATTAAAGTCACTTGGCTTGTGGTCTCTTACACACAAGAGGTGTGAGTAAATACCCCAATAACCCACGCCCTGTCATGCCTTATTTCTTAAATATACCACACCATGGGGCAATATAGCAATTACTGGTTAGTTTAATTTACACTTGGAAAACTGCTTCCTTTATTTCCCCTCATTTTCTGTTATACATGAGCTGGATATCACACCAGTGCTGGAATTATAGGGGGCTTGCCAAGGCTCAGTCCCCCTAGTTCTGAAGTGAGCCCGGTAGCTCTCATATCACTGCCATTGACTTATAATGGGAATGGGGGCTCAGTTTAAAGAAAAGACCCTTATGGGCCCCCCTAGCTCCCAATGCTCAAAGTTAAATTCCAAAACTGTGTCACACCCATGTACAGTATAGAGGAGAGTTGGTATGCCAGTAATCAGCTGATTAACAAAAATACTGAGGCTTAAACAGAGCACTTCGAAATAAAATGCGATCAATTGACACCATGACACAGCTGTCTTTTTTATCCAGACAACTTTAAAAAAAACATAGGGAACTGTCTCAAGTTTTTTTGGCTTTTTTGCACACCCTCTGTTTGAGATGATCAGATTAACCACTCGAGCTCACTCTTGTGGTTTATGAATTTATCACAAACCATGGTGTTTAAGAAGAACTTCCAGCTCCTCAGACCTTATTCAATATATAAACTCCTGTTCACAGAACATACTATTTAAAATACTTATTTAATCAGCTGAATAACCTTTGAGCATGTTTCTAGTTAATATGACAAAGGTTATTAAACTGAATAAAACTGAGACAAAAGTGCAGTATACACTATCTGTAGTGGATATGAAATAGTCTGGCACAAAATGTGTTGTTTATCTTCATGTGTGAGGAAGGGGACAGGACCATAACTCAGGAGTCGCAGAGTCACAAGTGAGTTATGAAAGTCCTGCACCCACACAAGTGATGATAAACTATGTATTTTAAGTTAGGCCATTGTATATTTGATTTATACAACATCAATTTACCAGCTATACCTTTCAAGTATGATCTTTGTACGCAGATATGACTGTTTCTGATTTCAACTGCTGGTTTTAGTGCTGCACTGAACTATGGTGATGTCATCAGCACTGTGAAAGCTGTCCTGTAACTGGTTCAGTATGCATTGTGACATAGCCTACTTTGCAGGATAATATAAAATGGGCAAGGAAATCCCTGTGTCCTGATTGGCTGAGACTGGGTTCTAGCCATGGCAGTAAGAGACCACCACTAATAGTTAAAAACAAGTCCTTGCCAACCAGGGCAACTCACTGAATTCATAAGTCATTTACTTTCTAATTTCCATCACAAAAATGGCTACAACCTTTACTCATATATAAAAAACTTCAACTAGGCCCTAAAAATAAAAGTCCATTCAATTAAATAATGTAAGTAAATAATTTAATGTTATTTTTACTCAAGAGTACATCCTTAGACACATACGCAAATTTAAAAAAACAAGCACTATTCAGAGTTTCCATTGTTGGTGTTTCATTGATGACCATAAAAATTCCCCCCCTGTCCCTACCAGTTTGTCATAGAACTCCCTGCTCCTCACCTGACAACAGGTAAAACTGAGGTTCTGGTTCTACTTGAGGCCTGTGTACATGTCTGTGTGTATGCTAGTCTAGTGGAACTCTACACAATTTTGAATTCAGGTATTCCATGTTACCATTCCATGTGTGTGTAGGGGGGCATTCTACAACTGGAATAATGCAGAGCTTTGAATTATTCTATTCCTTGGTAAACAATCACACAATGCATTGAATGTGAAGAAAGACAGATGACAGACACATGATAAATGTCTGTGGAGGGACTATTTTACATAATTTAGCAAAATTTCATTGTATTTTGTGTGGCTTTGAAAACTTTTAGAGTGCTTGTATTTTAAAAGTTGCCTATGGGCCCATTTTATATAAGCAATAAGGCACTCCAGGGACATTAGTGGTACTAGGTTTACCCCACAGTCAGGTGGCTGAAGGCACTTGGATTTGCCTCGTGCCTCACTACATCCATGACCATGGGGTAAACCTAGTACCACCAACATTCCATCATGCCTTATTGCTTAAATCTTGCTATGTTGGTCAAGATATCACTTTTTCTCTTTCTATCAGAACACGTTATATATACAGTATATATTTATGTAATGGGGTGGACACTAATCAGTTTAGATAAGCTATTTATCTCACTGCAAAACAGTAAGCAGTTAGATAAATGCATTTATCTAAACAGTTGCATTTATCTCAGTAAGTGCCACATCCCTCACCATGACCTGCCGGCACTACTTAATTACTTTCCTTCTCCCGCAGCCATCCACTCCTTCCCAGCTCACTGTCCCCTTTTCCATCAAACATTTTTAAACTGCTCCATAAATACGTAGATCACTTTTCCTGAAAGACATTGGGCAGGATTTTCAAAAGCATTAGACCACCCCAAAACCAGTTGCACAGATGACACAACGCATGAGGCTTGTGGTAATCTAATGGGGTTTCTATCCTGTGTGACAAGTTAGACAAACTTTTTCTGGTCTAACTTACAGTAATCCTGGAGGCCTTTTTTACAGAGCTTGCACCAAATATTTGGTGCAAGCTGTTGTAAATCATTAAAACTGTTGCAACTTCACCTGAGATTGTAAACTCTGGCGTAATTGCGGTGACGGGGTTGGCGCACCGTTAAAGCCTCAGTGTTGTGGCACAGGGCTTGGCGCAAGCCCTGTGCCACACTTTGAAAATCCTGCCCATTGTTTCTCAAAACCCCATCTATCTTTTGCTTTTAGTACCATTTTTCAGTTTTTCTATATTGAATGGTGTCTCCTTGAACTCCTCCTAATTCCACTCGCTCAACTGACATAGTTGGTTTACAATCTGCAGTTTTTCTCCACGCACCACACTTTCAAACAACAGTTTGTTTTTTTAAACAAATGGTGTCTCAAACCTAAATCCCAGCAGCCACTACAGCACTGCTTTCTTTAAATTTTTTCACCAAATGACTGAACTAATGAACAGAACACAATGCCGTTCTCTGGGGTCATCCCCTTGCTAGCTCCTCTCACTTGCTAAACAGTGCCGCCATATTTTTCAAAAAGTTTTTCAAAGCCACACAGCCAACCAGTCAGAACACATCAGTGACATGAAACCATCAGAATGTCCTAGCATCCCATAGCAACTCCCTGGAAACCTCTGTAGTAAGCAAAGCAGTGACAGTTAATCACAAAAAGTCCATTACAGCTTCTCTTTTTAAAACAAAGTAAAATATTACAACAAATCTACCTCCACATTTTAAACTGGTCCCTATTGCATAAATGAAATACACAGTGAGGGCTAGTTTGATGCATGATTTACTTATATTTCTGCAGTTTAACCTTGAACACCTCACTCATGGCTTACACCACTCATGATGTTACCTGAGGTCATGCAGCACTATCATATATCAAACTGGCACCCATAGGCCATGACATATCATAGATAGATAGATAGATAGATAGATAGATAGATAGATAGATAGATATGTTGATTGCAAAAAAACTTTGTTAATGCACCAGTCAGGGTAACAACACCACAAAAACAGGGAAATGTGCTGTTAGGGTTTCTAACCCTAATGCCCCACACCCATCCCCAAGCAGCAAAAGGAAAACACTTTGGGGCTTTGGGTCTCCCAGGTCTCAGCAAATCACTGGTGAGGTTTTCCTGTGAAAAACACTACCATACTGTAACAGTTTACTGTTCGGTATAAGAAGTTTTTAGTGGGAAACTAGTCTATTTATATTTTGTGCATTTATTTGTATAGATCTGTATTTAAATATAAAACATAGCTCTATGTTATACCATTTCCAAAGATGTATTTGATTTCATGTGTTTTTGAACACAAAATGTGTGTTATATAGTTTTTTCCACCAGGATGATTATCACTAATGATAGGTGATTATATAGTTGATTAACTACTTAATTGAGCACATGGTCAATATATTTAAGCACATGACTAGGGCTCTTCAATTCACTCTGAGGAAGCCAAGCAGATAGCTGGGTGAAATGTAAATTCATTCCACATGGCCGCAGCTGTTTTGGTCTAGCCTATTGTTTTTGTCATATGCCACTATTTTTATTAAAATGGATTGACACTTGTATAGTGTCCATGTGTTGATATTGTCTGGTCGGTGGGTGCTTGTGGTGTTCCATTTGTTACACTCTAGCATAGTAGTCCCAAGGGGACAAAGTTTGTAAGCGTCAGCAATGTATAAGCACAAGACAAAACATCGTATACTATGCAGGTTATGCAGTGAAGAGGATGATTTTGCTGAGCAGACACAAATAATGCATAGTTTTTTTTTATTAACAGGGGATACCTTAAAAGCACAGTAGACAGAGCACTCTCCTGGGTCAGTAACATGCCCCATAACCTTGACCCTCGCAGGAAGGATACTGTCACACAAGACCAACGGCGAATTCCACTAGTGCTTCCTTTCCATCAGAGCACACCTTCTCTTCAAACGATCATCACCAGTAACTTTCCCATTTTACAAACTGACCCCTAACATTGGTGCTTACTTTACAGAACCACCTATTGCCTTCTACCGCTGGCCACCTAACCTGCGGAATCTCCTGGTTAAAAGCAGCCTACCTACTCCTAACAGTTCCTCCCTCCCAGGTACCAAACCTTGCAACAGGAGTCGCTGCTACACCTACAAATTTATTTCCAGTGTGACTGAAATTCAGGGGCCTACAGGTGTTTTCACATCACCAAGGAGTTCTCATGCACCTCCACTAATGTGGTGTATTGTATTCTTTGCAGGAAGTGTACAGCTATTTACATCGGAGAAACTGGTAGACATCTTACTGACCGTTTCAGGGAACATTACAGAGCAGTCAGGAATGGTGAAACTGCTAAACCCATTGTATCTCACTTTATCTCCAGGGACCACAATGTCAATGACCTTTTTGTCTGTGTCCTTCAGCAGGGCTTCTGGGATCCTGACCATAGAAAAACATGGAAGCCAAGCTGATCATCCGCCTTGGTTCCCAGCAGCCTCCTGTTTAAAATGATAGACTTATTTTCCACTAACGTCTTTCAGCCATCCCTTTTTTTTCCCTAAAGTCTATTTGTTTTGGTACTCATTTAATTTATTTTTCATTTTCACCATAAGTCTCCATCTCTGTCTCCTTCCTACACATTTGTCACCTTTCAGCCTTCTTACCAGGCCCTGTTAATTAGTCCCCACCTGGGAACTCCCCTAGCTCTTTCACTCCTATTATGCTTTATCTTTCCCATCATCACCTTTTTGTTTCACAGATTCTGTCTTAATCTTGCCATTTGTCACTTCTTCTCCCTGAGCCTCCCCTTTTTTCTTTCCCCACACACACATATATATATATAAATATATATATATATATATATATATATATATATATATACATATCTCATTTACCTCCCTCTACACTAACTTTGTTTTTTCTCTTTTAGATATTTCCTGAAGAAGACCTAAGGTCGAAACGTAGATTTTTAACTCTATTTTCTATTTTCAGCGGGCATTTAATATAACCATTTTGTTTTGCTTTTAGACCACATGCTGACGCAGCGCCTTGTTTTTGTTTTTTACAAATCGTATACTGGTCAGGAATCAATTAAAAGCAGCAGCAGGCTGATTTCAAAGTGAGTTCTTCTTTTAGGAATTTTAAATGTTGCCATGCTTAATGCTACACCACAGCTTTTGCACCTCAATAACTTTGGCATTGTTTGATGAAACAGAGAAAAATTTGGCATGCACTACCAGGCTATCAGAGTCTCAAGATCTGACAAGTTTCATGAGGGCAGCTTGTTTGGTTTTCAAGATCCGGGAGTGCCAAAAATTGGGGGGAAAAACACAGTTGGTTTCCCTATACTTAACATTGGGTATTTTTTGCTCTCGCCTATAGTCTAGATGGTGTGGAATTTTATAACAAATTTTTGGGGTTAAAGGGGC
Source organism: Neoceratodus forsteri (assembly GCA_016271365.2). Lineage (NCBI taxonomy): Eukaryota > Metazoa > Chordata > Ceratodontiformes > Ceratodontidae > Neoceratodus > Neoceratodus forsteri. Next base: position 392,842,610 of record CM057452.1, read on the forward strand.
CCATGTCAAGTGTGTGTCTTAAGAAGGTTAGGCGAAAAAAATACGGTTCCAAAGTTACAATGATATTACTGTTAATGTCCTGATGCAAATGGTAAAAAAAAAAAGATTGTGTCTCCTTAATTTCAATATGCTTATAAACTTTTTAGAAAGGATCGTGCCACTGGTAGAGGGGGTGGGGTTTTGTTTTATGTTAAGGAATATTTAATGGTAAATGAGACCACTATATTTAACAGTAATTTGGAATATTGTGAACATATTACTATTCAGTTATTGTTGGGATCTGTCAAAAAATTAACTATTTGTTGTGTATATCTTCCACCTAATGGTAGCAAATCAGGCTTACAAGAACTTGTAAATGCTTTGAATACTGGGGTTTCTACAGAGTTAACTACTGGGGATTTTAATTTAAATTGGATGGGTTCAGATATAACAAAGTTAAATACGGTCTTGTCTCAGTCTGGTTTACAACAGATTATTACTTTGCCCACTCGACACAATAATAGATCAGGAAATCACACATTGCTGGACTGGATATTAACAAATAGACCTATTAATATGATAAAATGTGGTTTGACCTCTGATTCGTTAAGTGATCATCATCCAGTCTTCTGTATTTGGAAGCATGGGGGACTGAAGAAGTCCAAGCCAATTATAAGGATTTCGAGATCTTTTTCTAAATTTGATGTACATTCTTTTTGTACAGAGTTGGGTAAAATAGATTGGTCTTTTTTACATTCTATCCCTGATGTGGATTCTGCATTGCATTTTTTCATTACTGAGTTTACACATGTTTTGGACCAGTTAGCTCCCCTTGTTAAAAGAAGGGTCCGAGGGAAAACTTATGGGTGGTTAACACCTCCTTTGATTAAACTTATGAGACAACGAGACAAGGCCTGGAAAACGTATAAAATGAACCATTCTGCTTCTGGTTATCATGCGTATAGGACTTTAAGGAACCAATGTAAGGCTAAGATAAGGAAGGCTAAAACAGACTATATTAGTCATAAACAATGTGAAGGGTTATCTACGCTACTACTTTTGGAAAACAATTAATAATTTCATAAGCCTAATGTTTGTCAACCAGGTTCAATGAGGTTGAATGGTGACTTGTTGTCTTGTCCACTGAAGATAGCTTCGAGTTTAATTTGAAATTTACTACATTGTCTGATTCCTTTAGTGACCAGTCCAAGGTGAACTACTTGAGATTGACTGAAGATTTTGATTAATCCTAAACTGTACTTAGGACTACTACTCCGAAGGTAGAGAAGTTGTTGCGTTGTATTAAGAGGGACAGCTCAGCTGGTTCTGATAGGCTTATGTCCTAGTTTATTGGCAGATGCTGCCTCGGTTATACACTTCCAGTTAGTATTATTTTCAACTTGTCTTTTGTTACAGGTACTATACCTAATATATGGAAACATACTTTGTCACTCCTATATTTAAATCTGGTTCACAACATGAGTTTTGTAACTACAGACCTATTTCTATCTTGTCTGCTTTAGCTAAAGTTCAGGAAAGAATAGTTTATAATCAGTTGATTGGGTATGTGGATCGCTTTGGATTATTGTCTCAGAACCAACATGGTTTTAGAAAGGGAAGGAGTACTGAGACTGCCTTGGTCGAGTTCACGATGCGTACTTAATGGCATGGATAAAGGGTGTCTGGCGGGTGCCGTGTTCATGGACTTGACCAAAGCATTCGACTCAGTTGATCACCAATTGTTGATTTCTAGACTTGGGTCATTGGGAGTTGGTGAGTCTTTCTTGGACTGGACGAGGGATTATTTAACAAATAGGTTTCAAAGGGTTAAATATAGGGTGCTGTATCAGACTCTGTAATGGTTATGTGGGGTTCCACAAGGTTCTATTTTGGGGCCACTTTTTGTTTTCTTTGTTTTTGATCAACTAGTAAGTGTGATTAATAATGCTTCTCTAACACTTACGCTTACGATGCAGTAATTTATCGCAGGTTTGTCATTTGGAGATCTAGGTGTTTCTTTAACAGAGGAAATGTGCAATTTTCAGTCTTCACTTATGGCCTGTAAATTACTCTTAAACAAATCTAAGACAAAGGTGATGGTTTTGGTACCCCACCTAGACTGAGATCTGAGGTTGGTACTTTGGAAGTTAAATCTCTTGATGGATTACTGTTTGACTATGTTGATACATTTCAATATCTTGGGGTATTACTAGATTCTCATCTAAGTTATGAATCTCATTTTTGAGGGTTACCTCAGAATACATTGTAGATTAGGTTCTTTGTACAGAATCCGCTCATTTCTTATTCCTGAGTCTAGGCTGGTTATTTCAAATTGCTGCTTACTTCCTATTGTGAACTATGCAGCTATGATTACTGACACTGCTTCTGCGACAGTGATTTCAAAGAAATCCACTTTACTTCACTTGATAGCTAAGTTTGCTTTAAATTGTTCTAAGTCATCTCATCATTGTGTGATTTTGAAAAAATGGGCTGGTTACGGTTTCATTAAATTTCCAATACTGTGTGGCCAAGTTCATATATAAAGTTATGGACTCTGGAATTCCACATAGTATTTCAAAGTTTTGAGACCATATATTGATGGTCATTATTCTAGACATAGGTCTGACAGTAGGTTTCTCAGATTCCTTTATGAAATCTAAAAGTGGACAAAGATCCTTTGCTTATATTGCTCCATTCATTTGGAATGAAATTCCTCAAGATATTAGGTGGTTGTGTTCTGTCAAAAGTTTGCCGATGCATTAAGGATGTATTTCGAATCTCAATTTAATTGTAACTGTTTTTTATGAATTTTTTATGAATTTTATACGTAACAAAGACATTTTTGTCTGCAATTTGCTGCATTGTATATGTATGTTTGATTATGTATTGTCTGTATGCAATATATGTGGGCCGCACCTGTAAAAGGAACTTGTTTCCAGTGTGCTTACCCGTTAAGCGAATAAACAAACAAACAAACAAACAAACAAACAATATTTACCTGTCGTGCTGAAACAAATATGGATCCTGTGGAAAAAAATGCTGATTGTGCCGTCCACCATCTTGTTTTCTGTTTCACACTCAAAAACGTTGAAAACACATACAAATGATACATTTTCAAAGAACAAACACCTGAACCTAGCCAAAGGAGACCCAATTAGCTAGATTCTGGAGTTTGTTTTTTGAAACACTTACCAGAAATAACTTTTCTGTGCACCCCAATATCCAGGGTGTGCAGCTTAGCGAGAGGAGCTGTTCACCTGCATTCTCTGCATGTGAAGAGTGGGACTTTTTTGATTTTTACAGCTGTAGATGGAAGTTGTGCTATGGGCTGCAGCAAGAAAAGTCAGCCTCTGATCCTCTGTTCTGTCTGTCTGTCTCTGTATCTCTCTTTGTCTAGCTATCTGTCTGTCTGTCTGTCTGTCTATCTATCTATCTATCTATCTATCTATCTATCTATCTATTTTATTATTTATTAAGCAGACCAGGGTGCCACCCCCAGTAAGGCTTCTTTCTCCCCACTCACCTTCAGGTTGCCTGACTGCCCTTCCTAATGTTTTCTATTTATACGTAACATAAGTGGACTGGGATGCCCATCCCTGGTACTGCTTGACTTGCCTCCCAGTCTGCCCACCCTGCTCCCATTTTGTAGGTGGCAGCACTGGGGTGTCCACCCCTGGTGCCACTGTACAGTTGCCCAAGACTGGGATGCCTAATCCCCAGTGTCAGATAAGTCCAATGAAAAAAAGAAAACTGTCCCTCGATTTTTTTAATCCTATAAAAAAGAAAATGGTCCCTTGTCGATCTCACCCCCCCACCTCAACCTCACACTCAGCACTCAACACCCCACACCCCTTCACATTCCCCACACACCCTCATTCACCTAAACATGTCACACAACATAGATCCACTCTCTGATCAAGGACATGGCTTGCTGCTGGAACTGGTGACAGCAATATGAGAAACTAAGGCAGGTGCAGTTCAATGTCTTTCAATGGGGTTTGAACTCTAATTCATAAATTGCCATTTTTGCATATTTTGACCCCGCATTTTAAACATGGCCTTTTTGAGACCCCACCTCATGACCAGTGGTGGAGGAATTATGCAAATCAGGCATGAAAGACAATTCATGGTCACTTGGTGCAATCACCTTTCTGGTGGGATTTGACAGTTTTCATCACCCTTGTTCATGAGGTGGGGTCATAAGAAGGCTATGTTGAAAATTTGGGGTCAAAATATTTAACAATAACAGTTGTGAGCATATGCTAAAATTCTTCTAAACTTGCTCATTACTTTGGTAGTTTTAAATATGTTGACCCAAACTTTTTAACATAGCCATCTTTTCACATCACCTCATGAACGATACAGCTATCATTTTTCAAATCCTGGCCAAATGTGTTTTCGCATCAGTGGCATGGAATGATGTTTCGGTGATGCAGCATGGTGTTTTAGTGGGGATTTGAAAATGTTCACCTACCAGTTCATAAAGTGGGTTAATAAGAATGCTATGCAGAAAATTTTATGTACAAATATGGTAAAATGCCCAGATTATGAGTGAACATGGTAGTATTTCAACGTTCACTCATAACTTCTCTAATTTTCAATATTTTGACTCCAACCTTTCAACATAGGAATTTTTCCACACCACTTTATAAATGTGACAGGTGTCATTTTTTTTTATCCTGGACAAGATGTGTTTTCACACTACTGATGTGAAAGGACATTTTTCCCAATATACTATAAATGCTATGTTTATGAAGGGAGGCACAAAGCAACTATCTTGAAATTCAGGGGTCAAAATTTAAAAACAAATAACTAAACTTTGTGTGTAGTGCCAGTCTTCACCCCAGCAGCTATGCTTTGTGATCCTCTGCTGGTGAGCTGAGTTCAGGGGCGAGCTCAGTGACCAAGCTGGATAGGGGTGAGGGTGGGGGGATGCTGTTGTTATGCAACCCCCCCAGGCCAGAGAATGCAAGCCACAAGGTCATCCATGTGGGTCTGCTTACCATACAGTAAAGACAACTGTGCTCATTCACTCTTTACACATTACATTTTTACATATTCACTCTTTGTTCTTTCAAATCTCTCTGATTCTTTAGATCTGAAAGAACAAAGACCAAATGTTTGAAGACCAAATATGTAAAGTGTGAATGAAGACAGTCGTCTTCGCTACATGGTGCCTGGGCCCATGTGGACAACTCTGCAACTTGCACTCCATGGCTGGGGGGGCGGATATGCCAGGCCCTGCCATTCTGTAGGAGGACAGAGTCTTCCCATGGCATCTGCATCTATTCACGCAGGCTCCAAAGGGCCCTGTGTGAATGAGGATATAATTCCACAAAAAAAGAAAGGAAATTTCATAGGTTTCATAAGTTTTACGGAGCATTTAAAGACTGAAGTCCATATACTCGCCATAGTTTATGTGCATCCATAGATCTTGTTATAAATCAGATATTGATCTAATTGGGCCTCAAATGCATCCATTGTCCTACTAGTTACTATTTCAATCAGAAGCTTATTCCAAATTTTAGTAATCCTCACTGTTTACCAGCACTTTCTCCTAGCAGTATTATATCTTTCCCCCCCCTTATTTGTAGGGGATGAGCTCTAGTGTTGTAAGACTGGTCTCTTAGAACTAGATTTAGCTGTTCCCAAAGTGCGGGGTCATTTAATGCCCTGTATATCATACACAAATCACCTCGTAGTCTACGAAACTCCAAGGAGTGCAGGCCCAAGGTCTGCAACCTCTCTTCATAATTCTGGCCCTGGGCCTCATTTATCCTCCGGGTTGCTCTCCTTTGAACCCTCTCCAAGGATCTGATGTCGCCTCTGCCCCCTGGTGTCCAGAACTGGGCACAGTATTCCATGTGCAAGCGTACCAATGAGGTGCAAAGTGGTAAGAGAACCTCCTTTTTGCTACATTTTATTTGCTTGTGAATGCAGTATTGTATGCTGCTAGCTTTTTTTTTATAATCTGATTATAGCGTGGCCTAAAACCGAAACTATTACAGATTTTTATACCAAGATCTCTTTCTTCGGTGACAGCCTTTAATGGTTTATTACCTAATCTATATTGGTGATGCTTATTATTTTTGCCCATATGCATCACGGTGCATTTATCAATATTAAATGTTGACCCTTGCCCCTGGGCCCAGGCTTCCAAGTCTGCTAGGATGGCTTGCAGAGAGTCTGCATCCTCAATATCTTCTACCATGTGGCCAATACTGGTATCATCGGTGAATTTTGAGAGCCATATATCTGGTGGAGAACTCATTGACCCAATATATATATTAAAAAGACATGAACCCAACACTGAACCCTGTGGAACTCCACTAGTCACATCTGCCCAGCCAAAGTACTCTCCCTTGATACAGACCCTCTGTTGTCTGCCAGTCAGCCATGACTTAATCCAGTGAGTAATGTTAGATTGCATACCCATCTTAACCAGAGCATCGATCAATTTATCATGTGAGACTTTATCAAAAGCCTTGGCGAAGTCCAAAAAGATCACATCTACTGAATTCCCTTCGTCCAAGGCTTTGTTTACTTTCCCATAAAATTCCAGGAGGCTCATTTGACATGACCTACCCTTCACAAAATCATGTTGCATATTATTGATGTTACCCGTCAGACATTGAAACTCAATAATGTATTCCTTTATAATGCCCTCGAATATTTTTCCCAGGCTCGAGGTCAAGCTAATTGGTCTATAATTTTCAACCTCCTGCCTTGAACCCTTTTTATTTATGGGAACAACCACTGCCTGCTTCCATACCTCAGGCACATCCCCTTCATTTAGAGATCTCTGAAACAGGCAGGTTACAGGGTCTGCCAGTTGTTCAGCCAATTCCTTGAGGACCCTTGGATGCAGTTCATCTGGGCCCTGTGCTTTATTTTGGTCCAGAAGTTTTAATTTATTTTCAACATCAAGTTTATCTAAGGTAATACTAGATTCATATAGTAGAGTACTGTGCTGGGACGTGGTGATTACAGAACCATGGTTGAACACTGTGGAAAAATAGTTATTACAATGCTCTGCCATTTCTTGATTATCAGATATAACATTACCATCATGACTCCTTAGGGGACCAATATTTTTAGTTGTACCCTTCTTATTATTAATATAAGAGTAAAAAGATTTATAATTATCTTTAACTTTAGTAGCTAGTTTTAACTCATACTTTTTTTTTTTGCCTGATCAATATACTTTTTGGTGGTCCTTGAACATTTTTTATATTTGGCCCAACTAGCCTCATCACCACTTAATTTTGCCATCCTGTATATTCTATTTGTCTTCTTAATTGCCCTCCTAATTGAAGGTGTCATCCATATGGGGAGGGATTTTTTTACTGCATTGTATTTATTTACAATTGGCACATGGGTCTGAACTAAACTTTGTATTCTATTATGTAATTTATCCCACATGCCTAGCAGTGAGGCATCTTTAAATTTTGTTTCCCAATTCCAGTTGGCCAAATCCCTTCTCATACTGTCGAAGTTTGCCCTGTCATACCCATAGACGGATGTTTTGCCGGTAATGACACCTATTTGTTGCATATAGTTAAATTTGACTATTAAATGGTCACTTGAACCCAGTGGTGGCAAAACTGGGTAGTTTTGGATCGTATCACCTAGGTTGCTTAAGAATAAATCCAGAATATGATTACCCCTGGTATTGCTGGTCTCAAACTGTTTCAACCCTGCCAGGTCAAACATTTCTAGATAGTCTGCCTCAATTGCAGTATTAACATGTAGTGTTTCCCAATTAATTCTGGGAAGATTTAAATCTCCTAATAGTATAACATTTTTTAAATTTACCAGTTGTTTGATGAAGTCAGACAGTAAGGCATCTTCTGGAGGGGTAATTGAAGGTGGTCTACATACTAATCCTATATTTATCTTGATATTCTGTACAGGGGAAATTCCTACCCACAAAACTTCACTACTTCCCCATTTAGAAGTATCCATGACTTCTGATGTAATACCTTCCGCTATATATAGTGCCACTCCCCCACCCTGGACAGAGTCCTGTCCTTCTTGTATAAGGTATAACCAGGAATATTTTTGTCCCAAGTGTCCTCTGGTTTCCAACATGTTTCCACCAAAATTCTTTGCAAAAAAACTTTGTTAATGCACCAGTTAGGGTAATTTGATGCCACAAAAGTAGGGAAATGTGGCATACGGGTTTCCAAACTTACCTCCCCTACCCCAACCCCCAAGAAGCAAAAGGAAAAAACATTAGGGTTCTGGGTCTCCAGAGTCTTGGCAAATCAGTGGTGGGGTCATCTTTGCAGTTGTCAGCTCTAATATATTTTGCACCTCTAAAACTTTGCCTGCACAAAACCAGTTGCCACAACATTTTCAGGATCCAGAGATTCTGGCCCCAACTCTGTGCTTATCACATTTTTGGTTGAACAGGGGCGGAGTTATTAAGGTGCAATAATTGGTATTAACATAGAATAGTTTACTCAACCCTAATATAGAGATGCTATCATGTCTGTATAATACACTCTTTGCAAAAACTTTGTTAATACACCAGTTAGGGTAACTTAATGCCACAAAAATAGGGAAATGTAGTGTGTGGGTTTCCAACCAACCCCTTCCCCAGCAGCAGAAGCAAAACAATTAGGGTTTTTGTGTCCAGAGTTTTGGTGAATCAGTGGTGGGGTCTTTCTTGGGGTTGTCAACCCTAATGCCCACCCCCTAACCTGTAGCCTCCTGTCTGAAACACAAGGTACAGCCGCAAGGTAATGTCTCATAGCGACAAGCTCTTCAAAGGTAGAAAAGTATGTCTCACCACATGTTGCCAACACAATTTGTTGTAACTTTATTCATGCAGGGCCTATGGGCCCAGTGTGAAGAAGAAGAATCAGCATTTATATAGCATTTTTCATATACAATGTATCCTAAAGTGCTTAACAAGTAATGCTAGACTAGTAGTGAAGTGTCTGAATGTGAAGTGGTGGCCATATCGCACATCAGCACCCACTCACAGCCTGGACAATTGCATGAACCCATTTTGTGGGAAGGAGATTATTGGCCAGGACAATGGGGAAACTCCCCTACTCTGCCTGCAGAAGGACTGCTGCTCTGTTGCAGAGTGGTGGTCAGTTGCAGGATGGAGGGTGAGGAGGATGGACGTCTGGTGCGGTCTGAGGTTCTATCCCTGGCCTCGGCTGCTGCTTTGCCAAGGGATGCTGTTCAGTGTGCTGAGGAAGCCTTGTTTTTTTGTCCAGAGAAGTCTGCTACAAGGCAGACAGAGGTTGTGAATGTACCGATAGCCACGGAGGGCTTACCTTGTCGAGAACCAGCTGGTCCGAGTGTTTCCTCTCTGCATGCGTTACCAACCACTATGACTGTGCGTGCTGTGACTGTGTCTTCTGTTACCAGTGGAGAGATAGCGGTGCAGTCCCTACCTCTTCCCATGGAGCCTGCCTTGACATCTGCTGTCAAGAGTGTTTTGGGAGTTCAGCTGCCAGTGACGGAATCGATGATGACATCGGAGAGAATGCGGAAGTCTTTCTCCATAGCAGAGCCGGCCGCGGTGCCTGGTTGTGACGAGTGGTCAAAAGAGGAATCTTTGACAAAAGCGGGCTGGATTCAAACCCCACATGGGGCCTGGGTGCCCGATTCGGCTTGGGAGTCTTTTTCGGTGGAGAGTACTCTGGTTCAAGGTACTGTGCAGCTTGGAAAGGGGGAGGAGGAGAAGCCTGTACTTTCCTCTATCGCTGGAATGGGAGATTCAGTGGCTGAACTTTCTATGGTGCGTATCCCTCTTACTGTATCGGATCAATCTGGCTATACTGTGCACTGGGACCGGTCTCCTAGCACCCCCCTTCCCCATGTTGAGAGAGCAATAGAACTGGACCCAGATATTTGGATTTTTTTTAAAATAGCAAAGTTGAGCAAGCCCCTAGGCATAATGCTGTCCGTCTTCCGGTACAGAGGGGGTCTACCGGAGCATCCTGACAGGCTTTATGTGGCTAAACATCTGTTAAAAAATTCTATGGGATTTCAAGCTGCTGATATTTTTGCTCTCATTAATGTCAGGGGGGAGGACACCTTTGATATCAGTTTTAGGACCTTTGCAGGGCTCGATTCTTTTTGGAAAAAATATGAATTGCATAAAACGTTGTCTTTACCTTCTCCTTTTTCGGCCATCCCCCTTACTAAACCTCTGTATAAATCAGTGGTTGTAATGTTTCGAAATGAGGGGGTGAATGTTGATGATATTTACTACTGGATGGAACAGAAATGTCAGGTTGTGGGGCCTCCTGAAGCTATCAGTGATAGTGAAGGTATTTGGAATGGTAGTTGGAGGTTTAAAGTCAAATTGCATTTAATTGGAAATGGTGTGCAGCATATTCCCAATAGTTTTTTTGGGGGGGAAGGATAGAGGGGTGTTTTTTTCACCCAGGGCAACTGAAAGCTTGCTACAAATGTGGTAGTCCCAGACATCTTAGTAGCACTTGCGACAGGGTCATTTGTGCTTTATATGGAGAATATGATCATCCCAGCTCAGTTTGCAGAAATGTGTTTAAATGTAATCTTTGTAATGAGCTTGGCCATGCTTATCATCAGTGTCCTTGGGCAGGCCAGAATCGAACTGGTGGCCTTAACCAGGAGAATTTGGTCTCTGAGGCCCAAAAGAGATATAGGCTGGCCAGACCAGAACCTGGACCTGATGTCCCAGATGAGGCCTCTGGGTCCTCCCTCTCTGGGTCCTACCCAGGCAGCTGCTTCCTCAGCTAGCCCTGCTGCTTCTGAAGCCTCCCCAGTTTCCCCTGTTTCCCACACTGCCACTGTTACAGTTGCTGTTTCAGAGGATGATGTGGGGCAGATGCCCCCCCCCCGGTGGAAGCTGATTTTCTTCCTCAAAAAAAGGTGACTAGATCCTCCCTGAAACCTAAGGTTTTAGTTGGCCCTATTCTCACACAAAATCCCTTTCAGGTGCTTCAGGATCAAGAAGGGGGTTTTGAGTCTGATGTCTCATCCTTATCTGGTATGGTTTCAGAAATGGAGTGTGACGAGGATACTCCTCGTAGTGTTCCAACTTCTAAGAAAAAAGTAGGGAAGAAGAGGAAAAAGGATAAGGAGGAGGTTTGAAGAAGTTTTTTTTGTTACTTTTTTCTTATAAACTCATGCATGGCTTCTTTTCGTCTGGTTTCCCTTAATGTCTGCAGCATTAATCTTTTCAAAAGCTTTATTGGAATTTTTTTGACACTGCCCATTTCATGCTTTACTTATTCAGGAAACTAGATTTACTTCCTTACAGGACATTGCCCAAGTTAAAAAACACTGGCCTTGGGGACCTTCTTTTTGGTCCTTTGGGGAAGATGTAGCAGATGGTCTTGGGATTCTTTTTCAATCTCTCCACATTCAGGTTCAGAAGGTGATAGACATTCTGCCAGGAAGAGCTTTACTGCTAGATTGTGTTTATGAAGGTTTCTCTTTACGTATAATTAACACCTATGCTCCTCAAAGTAAGAAGGCTAGAATAGAATTGTTTACCCTTATTAAACCTTTTTTATTTTCTTCTAGAATGTTATTTTGGGGTGGTGACATGAACTGTAGCTTAGATATGAAACTATGGGATAATGTTCAGCAAAAAGTATATTGTGATTCCCATACATTGCATAATATTACTCGTACTGTAGATTTGGTGGATGCCTATAGGGCTTTGCATAAGGATGGGGGATTTACATATTGGCATAGTGCATATAGTACCCATATTGATTAAATCTTTACTTCTCATAGGTTAAAGGTTCAGGGTTTTGGTTTAAAGTTTTGTGAATTTTCTGATCATTGTATTCTACAGTGTGATATTCAATTTTCACATGTTCCCCCCTCTTTTCCGGGGATGCCTAGGTGCTGGAAATTGAATTATGTTGTATTAGATGATCCAGTAGTTAAAACCAAAGTAGAATTGTTGTTTGAGTTTTGGGGTTCTGTGGCTGTTCTTTATGACTCCTGGTACTCTTGGTGGCGGGATACCAAAATGGTTTTAAAAACTTTGTTTCTTGATTTTGGGAAAGCCAAAGGAAATAAGGACTATTTGGGGTATATAGTTTTAAGAGACCAATTTTATCACCTCATATCCCTCCCTACTATAGCAGATTGTAGGATTAAAGCACAGCTGGATATTGTTAAGCAGAAAATGAGGGATTATCACTATCAGCGTGCTGCTTTTGTATATGCTACTTTTAAATTTGGTACCACTAAATCTCCTTTTCTGATCCATTTGAGGCATGTAAAACAAAATTGGCAAATAAAAATATGACTGGTCTTTTTGATAGCTCTGGTCAATTGCATGCATCACATGCTAAGATGCTAGATGTTATGGTGGAATATATTCAGAATTCCCTGGGGCAGGAGTTTGTCCCTCATGTGGCTTGGGATTCATTGATAAATTGCTCCTTGCCTGTCTTATCCCCTGAAATTGCAACTGATATTGTTGGTCCAGTTACTTTGTCTGAGGTATTGGAGGTTATTTCTCAGTTACGCTCAGGTGTGTCCCCAGGAGAAGATGGACTGACAAATGAGTTCTTTAAAACTTTTAAGGTGTTAGTAGCTCCACTTTTAGTGGAAGTATTTAATGAATTTTTGATGGCCGTGGAGGTTCCACATGTTTTTTCCTCAGCTATGGTGGTTTATATTTATAAAACTGGTGATAAACTAGATTTGGGGAACTGGAGGCCAATTAGCGTTTTGAACTCTGATTATAAAATCTTTTCACAGATTCTGTGTCTTAGGTTGCAGAAGGCTGCATCTGTGTTAATTCACCCTGTTCAAACATGTTCCATTCCTGGAAGGAATATTCAACAGAACCTCCAATTATTGAGGGATGTTTGTGAGTTTGGGAGGCAGAGGAAGTTCCGGGGGTTTCTGATCACTCTGGACCAGAAAAAAGCATTTGATAATGTGTCTCATTCCTTTTTATTTAAAGTTTTACAGGTCTATGGTATTCCTTCATCTATGATTATGTGGATTCGCATTTTATATCAGAAGGCAGTGGCCATTCCTATGGTGGGTGGTCTGTTGGGGTCTCCAGTTTCTATAAAAAGGGGGGTCAGGCAGGGTTGTCCCCTTAGTCCCCTTCTTTATACATTTTGTTTGGACCCTATGATTCGAGTTATCCTGAATGATCCTTTGATTGTGGGTTTATCCCCCAGTCCTGAGGTTTTTCCTCAAAAAATTATGGCACATGCAGATGATATTTGTCTGTTGATTGCTTCTGTTCAGGCTGGAGTGTATGCCTTAAGGGTATTGGATTCCTTTTCAGGGATTACTGGGGCAGGTTTTAACCACCAAAAAAGCAAGGCCCTGCAGCTTGGGGATGGGGACCCAGTACGCTCAGTAAGTACTGTTCAGGTCTCTCCACATTTATTAAGATTCTGGGTCTTAAGTTTGGAGAACAGGATATGGCACGGGTGAATTGGGAAGATAGGCTGAAAGTTGGTGAGGCAAAGGTTTTATACTGGAGGTCCTGGGGGATGGGGAAGAAGAAACCGGTTTGTATTATTAAACAATTTCTCATCCCGGTTTTTTTTATATACTGCTCACATTTTTCCTTTACCGACTGACCTTGAGACTAGACTGTTTAGCTATTTTTTCCAGATGATATAGGGCAGTAGGTTGAATCCAGTAAAATGGGATTTCACTTATCTTAAAGTTTCGCTGGGGGGACTGGATATGTTAAATCCTTTGGTGTTTTTTCAATCCTTTTGTATTTTTTCTTCCTTTTATAGGACAGTGGGACTTCCTACACAGTGGGCAGAGTGGACTTTGTGTTTGTTTCAAATTTTTTTTCAAAAATGGTAGGTAATTTTTCCACGGTTTACTGAGTCTTTACGGGTTCCTGATTTTGCTCTTCCTATGTTAAAGAGAGTGAAAAGGTGGAACCTTAGTAAGGTTGAGATTACTTCCATGCGGAGAAAATCTATTTATGGTCTTGTGATGGATAGACATCATGCTGTGTGGGTTGATTTTCCACAATGCCTCCCTACTAAACTTCAGTTTGCTTTGAACATTCTTAAAGATGGTAGGATCCCTGATTATATTTGGGATGTTCAGTGTCTGTGCTGGCATGGGAAATTGGGGGTTAAAGGTAATTGGAAGCATAAACCCGTGACTGACAGGCTGTGCTTGAGATTTTCCTGTATTGGCATGGAAGAATCACAGGAACACTTTTTTATTCTGTGTCCTTATATTAAACAGCTTTGGCTTGATTTTGCCTTAAGTTGGCATTTTTCTCTCTTACAGCATATTCAATATGAATGTTTGATACTGGGATTATTCTGGTATTTATTCTAGGTATCATCCTAGCACATTAAATATTCTTTTGCATATATTAAATATTATCTTTGCAGGGCATGTTGTCAATTCTATTGACAACATGTGAATACTCCTAATGTAGTTTTGATTAAACAGATTATGGAAGCCTTGAAACAACTTAAAATGAAGGAGTCCAGGGTATTTGACAGAGGGAAATTTCAGTCTTTTTGGCAACATGTTTTTTGGTTGTAGTGCTTCTGTGCTTTCGTTTGTATCTTTTTCTTATGTGAAACTACATATTTTGTATTTGATTTCCTTTTGTATTTCATATGTTTTTCTTTGGTTATGAATCTGATGTTATGTATTTTGCAATAAAAAATTCCCCTACTCTTTTACGAAGACTGCCTTGAGTTCTTTTACTTCCACCTGGACACCCACCAGGACAGGGCCAGGATGGGCAGAAGGGACCTTGGTTTAACATCTCATCTGACAACAGTACAGCACCCCCCTAATACAGCACTTGGGTGCCAGGGTTTAGGTATGAATCCAGTCCCGGTGTGGGACAAGAACCCACGATATTCTGGCCCAAAGGCAGATGTGCTACCAACTGAGCTAACACCTCAAACAAAAGGAGATCGTCTGTGAAGTTGTTTGTGCAGTGAAGGAGGTGGACATTAGGGCTGACAATGGGACTGAGAGACTTGCTTCTGAAGTAATCGGTAAGTCACTGAAGCACAAGTATGTCACTTGATGCCGCTACTTGTGTTTTGTTTTTGTGGCAATTGGTTCAGCAATGGGGAAGTTCTAGAAAGTTGAAAACACATAAATATACCAAAATTGGAAGCTATTTTTCTGCTCATCAATAACTCAAAAATGGTTTGGTTCTGAAATCTGAAACGTTCAGGATGGATAGAGTTTGGACAAGGAGGCATACTTATGCCCTTTTTAAGGTATTATCAAAATATGTTCCATTTTTGCACATGCTCAATATGGAACTTGAATGTTCCAAGAATAAGTATATGTTTGCAAAACTATTTTGTTATCATAAGTAATAAAAGCATAATAAAAAAATGCTTTCAATTTGTTATTTTTTTATGAAAAAATGGTTGCATGAGGTAAATAAATTAGCTTTCCTATGAGCTGGTGATGAGGAAAGCATAAAAAACACACACATTTTTGCTCCATGAAAACAGAAAATGTAGGTGGAAGGTTGGTTTGTGGTTTGTGTGGTCCACATATTAGTTTTAAAAGAAGAACCCCTGGGGCCCGATTTTCAAAGAGCCAAAAGAGTAAGTCCCATGCTGCAGTCTCCTGATATGGAACAAATCTCAGCACTATCAGACAGTCATATTTTCACAGCTGCGCTGCTGTGGGAGTGGCTACACCTGGTTCAAGCAGGTGTTACATTTTGGTGCAGCTGGACCAAAAATGGCTGCAAGCTGTCATAATTCATGGAGCCAGTCATCAACCAGCTCTTCTTTGAAAATCTGGTGCATGCTAGAAAAACTGAAGCTCCATAAGTGAAGACCCACTTGCACCAGTTTTTTCCTGCACCGCTTTCTGGGGGTTCTGAAAATCTAGCTCCTGGTATCTTTTTATGGGTATATATTAGAGGTATGTAGGAGCTGAAGAGTTATTTTCCTAATACTATGAATAGTAGGGCCCTGAATATTAAGGGTCCTTCACAAATAGTGGACTAGTCATCCTCTATTTGTATTCAGGAAATACTGAAATACTATTCTTTAACAAAAAGAGGAAACAAGCCAGCCCTGTGGTGCAGAGGGCTGAGGCACTATGTGCCTTACCTCTCACCATGCAGGTGACCCATGTTCTGGACTTAGCATGGGTCACCAGGGGTCAGTCAGTGGGGAAAGGATTGAGCATCCAATGGAAAGCTTTTCTCTCCTGGGGTGGGGAGGTTTGCTGACTCAGCCTTTGGCTACCTCCAAGTGGATGTCCAGGGGTAATGCCAGCAGATCGAGTGACATAAAAGGGGGGAGGCCATGATTCCATAGTATATGTATGCCTCCTCATGCACTCATTTATGTGTCAACGTAGTAAGGGGGACTGTGAGAAAAAAATGGAAAAAGGGATTGGTGCATGCTTTATGAAAACTTGTCTGCCTTCCTTCACTCTGCACCAGTTCACCTGGCCTCATCTGGATTGTGTGTCATCAGGTGGGGAGGATAGCCCTCCTGTTTCACACCCCACCACGGGGGGGGGTGTAATCTATGGGGGATCTTAGATCAGTGGATCATGGGGGTAGTTGCTTGGCTAGAGGGGCTGGTGACAGGGCTGAGAGCCTGCCTGCACCAGCTCAATGGGTAAAAAAGCTCTATAGAAAAAAAAGGAAACAGCCCACCTCCTCCCCAGCCCAAATCTTTAAATACAACCCCATCCCTGTCAAAAGCCTAGTCCCATCTCCTGCCACCAGCATCCACAATTTAATACTTTGTAATGTTTGTGTTTTTTAATCTCACAATTGGTGACTGGCACAACCCATCTGCCTTCACAGCTGGCTGATGTCTTTATTAGTGTAAAATAATCCTTGTTTGCAGTTTAAAAAAAAAATTCATTATGCCCCACCCCACTCTGGAAGCACCCTACTGTCACACTTATCCCCAGCACCCAATGCTCTGTACAAGATGACAGCTGGCACAACCTGCATTCCACCATAGCTGGCTGCCTTCTCATGAATGAAAGTGCTCCCTTGCTTCCTCAGTCTGTAATAGTAAAACCTGCTGACCACATGATTAGCTGGTTTTAGCAACCAGAGTGAGCAAGCATGCAAGCACTTTTATTCATGAGAAGGAGGCCAGCTATGGAGGATGATGGATTGTGATGGTCACCTTCTTGGACATAAAATTAAGTGCAGGAGGGAAGGAGGCTGGGAGTTGGGTGCTACCATGGTGGGTGAGTGGGTGGGAGAGGACACTGATGACTATTTTTTTTAAGCACATACCAGCACTATTTTACACTTATAAAGACAGCAGCCAGCCATGGAGATGGGTGGGTTGTGGCAGTCACACACTGTGGGACTGTTTTTAAACTTCATTACAGATGATCAAACTATGGGTGCTAGGTTAAAAGAGAGGGTGGGATTAGACTTCTGACAGAGGGTAGGGGATGGGGGTTGTATATTTAACTGGACTTGGGCTGCAGAGGAGGAAGGGGATCTGTTTCTTGTTTTTTGTTTCATTGTCACCCAAATACAAAATACCCATTACCTTGTCTCAAATATTTGTCTGCGGAATAACAAATATTCAGCCAAATGTTCAGGAAAAGGTATAAATCACAAGTGATGAAAGCATAATGAAAAGACACTTTTGTTTTGTTATAGCTTTGTATGAAAAAAATGCTTTAGTGAGGCAACAAAATTAGCTTTCTTATGAGTTAGTGATACAAAAGCATGAAAACCACACAAATGTCTGCTCACTGGAAAAGAACATGTAGGTGAAGGGATGGCTTGTGTTGTTTTTTGTTTGTTTGTTTGCTTGTTTATTTGTTTGTTTGTTTTGTGGTGCATATATTAGCCTTAAAGAAAAAATCCCTGGTATGTTTTATGGATAGCTATTGTCTTTTTTTTACTGGAAATATGATTTTATTTTTTAAATGAGTGATGAAAGCATTATGAAAAAGTGCTTTCATTTTGTTATGGTTTATATAAAAAATGCTTTTGTTAGATGAAAAAATTAGTTTTTTTACAAGTTAGTGATATAAAAGTATAAAAACCACACACGTTCTTACTGGAAACAGAAAATGGAGGTGAAGGGATGTTTTTTTAGTCCATTTATTAGTCTCAAAGGAAGAATCCCTTGAATTTTATTATAGGTGGATATTGTCTATTTTTGCTGAAAATATAAATTTTTAAAAATCACAATTGACAAAAGCACAATGAAAAAAGGCATTTGTTTTGTTATGTTTTCACGTGAAAAATGCTTTCACGAGGTAAAAAAGTTAGCTTTCATATGAGTTAGTGATATAAAAGCATAAACATCACACAAATGTTTGCTTACTGAAAACAAGAAATGTAGGTGCAGGGGTGGTTTGTGTGGTCTACATAAAACTTTTATGGGAAAAATCCCTGGTATTTTTTATGGGTATATATATTGTCTTTTTTTTGCTAGAAATACAATTTTTTAAAATCATGAGTGACAAAAGCATATGCCAGACTGACTCTTTGCTTGGTGCAGAACCTTGAAGGATATGCATGTCCACAGCCAGACAGACTCTTGCGTTGGGCCTTGCAGATCCACAGCCAGACAGACCTTTACCTTGGTTGAGGGCTGTGTGTCCACCTCCTTGTGCACTGTTATGGTGGTGCAAGGCCCAGAGGTCCCTGGGCATCTGCAACTAGATGGACTCTTCAATTGGTGCAGGGAGACTATTACCTTGAAACAGGACACAGAGGTCCCTGCACATCCACAGCCAGAAGTACTTTTATATTGGCCCAAAGACCAGAGATGCTTGCATATTCTGGCGTGATGGTGGATAGGGATGCAAGGCTAGAAATATGTCACATATTCTGGATATTGCACATTAGAATGCAATTTCACTGTTACACTAAGAAAGGAGATTTATTGTGAAAAACAATGTTAATGCAGACATAAGGTTTGACAAATGGAATATGCACCAAGTATGGAAATTAAAAAAATATGATTTGGAGTCTCAGCAGTCTTGACAAATCAACAGTGTGCTGTTCCTTGAGGTTCTAAACCTTAATGTCCTCCCACCTTCACCAACTCTTGGGCTCATGACTGCAGGCAAGCTATAGGTCAGGGTCATGCAATTACTGCATGATGAAAGTCATAAATGATCACTTGCTACATTCAGGGCCCATAAGGCCCTGTGTAAAAAATGCTATTAAATAGCCTGATCTTCTGCTTTGCACAGGGCTCAGGAGAAAACTGGTGGTGAACTGTAACAGAGGCTAACTGTCCAGGGGCAAGTGGTTCAGTAGTGAGTTGTCCCAAGGTGAATTGTCCAGTGGTGAGTAGCCCTTGAGCCATTCTTAGTGTATGTCTGCTGTTTTTAAAAAAATGTACTGGATATAAACGTGAATGTATTTCTGTATGATGCTGCCTTCTTTGTCCCAGGTAGCCATGCAATTAAGACATTATCCCATAGATTATTCCCAATGATCTAAATCTAAATAACAAGTAAAACTACTAAAGATAGATCAGCTTCTTAAACATTGTTCAAATGTGACTACACAAGATATTGGCTCATATGCCTGTGTTCCTGGGGTTAAATACAGATTGCAAGGTACTGGTGTGTCCTACGTTGGAAATGATCAAGGCAACTACAATCAATTTTAAATGTAAAATACTGTAAAGTCAATTTGAGTCTAATTGGCATGGACAGTCTCATATGGCAAGGATAACTTGACAGAAGAATTATGCCATACTATCCTCTAGTACCACATAGGAGTACAAAATGGAAAATGATAGTCCTACAGTGTTCATAAAGGGTAACGGTATAGAGCCCTCTGGTGGAGGTTGTTGAGACTGCAATGTATGGCATCAAAGGCTCAGTCTAAACTCACACCTAATGGGAATTTCCCTTTTTCTAAATGGTTAGCGCTACTGTCTTTGGGACTCAGGGTCAGCTGGGATGCTAGACAGAGTCTTTGACTCTATACACTGCAGTTTCAACAACCGCTACTAGAGAGCTCTCTACTGTTACCAATTCTCAGCACTGTAGGACCAGGTCATTTGTAGTTTCACACATCTATACAACACTCCTTTTTCACAGACTGTTTTATTCTAGTATAATGTGCAACAGGTTCCAGACCCACTTAATATGAAAATGAAATTACTTTTAACTAGTTGTGCTTGAATACTGTTCAGTGTGATCTGAGCACCCTCTGATGGATAGCTCTGCTATTGGTACACCAGATCCGATCCCCATCCAATCAAGCCTGTACGTCAGATTCTCATTGGATTTTGTGGATCTGAGGTTGGATGGGGTAAAATATCTGGATCTGAGGGTTGGATCTCTGGATCCAACCCTGGGACAGTTGTGATCCAACTACCAGATCCCTGATCTGAGTCTCAGATCCCTCAGATCTGATCATAACTCTATGGCTCAGAATAAAACCATTCTTGGGATTAGAGAAGATCAAAGCCATGGTCGGATGCTGTCCATATCCAATGTCATATCCAACATACAATACAAATGGAGGCATCTGCCATATCTGACCATGGTGGATACTATCCAAGCATCACTACTTCAATCCTGAAAAAGTCTGTCCTTCTGCATCAAAATTCAATAGCACTGTTGAACATTGTACAAGAAAAACACTCTAAAGCATAATTTTCAACAATGATCTACCTGGTCCATAGAAGGACAGACGGACAGACAGACAGACTGAGGGATTTAAGAATGCAGTTCAGTCATTTTGTAATATTTTCTGAACATTAATCAGTCACAAAACACGAACAATATGAAACTAAATGAATAAATCCATATACAACCTTGCCCACACAGAGTAAATGTTTTATTATTCACAGGAAACCAATAAGGCTATCAAGACTGTCAAAGGGCAGCAGTGGTAGACTCAGTCCTAGCAACACAGTATGAATGGAACAGGGTAGCACAAAAATCTGAATGAATTTGACTGATAAATCTATACTCTGACATCTCAGAATGAAAAACACTTTGCACTTTCTTTGCCCCTTGTGATTGCAAGATGTCCTTTCAATCAGAGCAATGAATGCTAGACATGGCAAGATTCTGCTTTGCACTGTCACTCTATACTTCCTATAATAACCTGGTAGAGCTGGACGAATCCCAAAAGGGCCCTTCGTGGGGGAGATGCCTCGAACGATGCAGTCAAACAGAAAGCTGATCTGATCTCCTTCGGAACAAGCGAGAAAGAAAACACCAGCCCCTACAAAAAAAAAAAAAAGAAAAAAAATGTTATGTTTGAATACACTGCCGGATAAACATGTTTGAAAAAAAGACACTTGAACATAAGAATTATTAGTTATGGACATAATCAAATAATTCTCTAAGCTTTTAAACCTTAGACTACTGACATAATTAGAATGTATAGGAAATATGGACAGACGTATTAGTCTGCCACACAGCAAAAGTTAAAGATAAGTGTGCTGCAACTACGCAAGCATAAATGTAATAATTTTTTCTTTTCCCAAACTACACAAAACCAACAATATGCTACAGGAAATTATATAGTATTTTCTAATATAAGTTGGTTGGAGCTGTCCCAGATGCTACTGCAAACAAACCATGGTGGGTTGAAGGGCTCTCTTAAAGCAGCAGAGCATGATAGCAGTGAAAATGTTGGCCTGTACTTTTTTTATTATGTTTTAGATTGACCCTTATCTGACTTGTATGATACTCCATTTTGAGCCTGCTTTACCACTTTTTGTTTTACGGTTGAAATAATAAGAGAAGCATTCATTTTAATATGGCTCAGATCAGATTTTCATAACTATTCAGTTTATTTGAACACTCATTGCTTAAGATCACTTTTGCAGTGACTGTAATAAACTATTATGCATCATGCAGTGCTCCCTGACCTTGTGAGACAATAGGTGTACAACAGTAGCTGAAAATAACGATGAAAACTTAGTTCGAGCCATATTAAAAGGAGTGCTCCTTTAATTATTTCAAATAAGAAAGAAAATAACATAAGCAGACTCAAAATGTGGAAAGAAAGGCATAATAAAAGTCAGGAGATAAGGGGAAATCTAAATCAGAATAAAAAGTATAGACCAAAATTGTTTTCGCTATTATGCAGTGCTGCTTTAAAAAACATCTAACACCAAATGTTGATTTCTTTATGGTACTTTTTACTTGCAAAAGGGCAGGATGATCCCACCAGGAAAGTTTTGATGTTGTTACAAAAAACTTGCAGTCTGAAGGAAAAAGTAAGCAGCCAAACCAAGGAAGTAATTATTTTAAAACATGTTTTATTTAGAAAAAGTGCAAGTGCTCTGCTACTGGCTCTAAACCATGCTTTTATCAGTGGTGAAAAAAACCCTTACGTTTTGCTCAGCAGACTGCCAAGCTTAAATGAATGAGTGTTTTTTCACAGCTGATACCAGCATGATTTAAAGCCAGTAGCAGAGCACTTGCACTGTTTCTAAAGAAAATATGTCTTAATAATTAAGTCATTGATTTGGGTGCTTACTTTTTCCTTTGGACTGATTTTTACTTAGCATCCACCCCAATGTTTTGCCATGTTTCTATGGATTCTTCAAGGAATAGCATTATTAGACATCACCTGTGTTCCTCTCGTTTGTGCTCAAAACAACTTCTTTCTTCAAGTTTACACATTTTTTGGCCTGCCAGCTCCAGCTCCTTAGTGTCAACAAAGTCCAAATGCTTATTACTTTTCTCCTGGCATTTACAAATGTGCCTTTTCTTTTTAATCCAGTCCCATTCTATTGACACTTCTCTCAGTGAGCTCTGGACTTTCACACTAAGGAGCTGACAGGCAAAAAACATATAAACGTAAAGAAAGTACTTTTTTTTTTCCCCAAACCCCCACCTCTTAAAGATCATTAAAAACAAAATACGTTTTTTTTTTTATTTTTGTTGGTAGCATGTTCTAACTATACAAACTGAGCTGATTGCAAAAACAAAGGTTCCTGAGATTTCCAATGGTGGTGGAGAGGGGGAGTGGTGAGACAGTGTGTGTGTGTGTGTGTGTGTGTGTGTGTGTTTTCATTGTTTCTCCTTTCCCAATCACTCAGGCCCACACTGCTTTCATGATATCATTTTAGTCTTTAGATCCAAGCCATAGAGAGTCAGAGACACTTCTGGCACATGTGGAGGGTTGTGTACTGATGTAAAGTGCCCCTCTTTACATGAGGGGCGTTCTATGCTATCCACAGCTGTGGGTGAACACCCTCTCCACACCAGATCCCTCTCTGAGCATGCATCTACATGGACAGTTAGGTCAGGGAAAGGCATGTGGGTGGGAACTGGCATTCATGTATCCCACAGAGCTGTGTGTGTATGTGCCAGGGAGGGGCACAGATGGTGGCAACATTATGCGAGGGGAACCTTGTAGTCACATCTGCCTGCCCTCTGTGGAGATCTTTTCTGGCCCTCCCTAGACCATGCAGAGACATGTTCAGCCCTGGCTTCAGCAGCCCTCCATCCACCAAGTTATAACTGTGGTCCGGGAGCCTTTAGTTTACTTTAATTCTGAAAATTCCTGATTTCCATATGGTAGAGGACTGTTATATCTCGTCAATCTCTGCTCTCTAATGAGCAGGGTAGCCACAAAGGTGCCAAACCGCTGTCTGGTGTTTAGCCCCACTCTAGCTCTGACATCCTGGCCACTTCATGCTCCACTGTATGTGCAGAGTGGGGAGGCTGGAGGTTGTGGATGCCAACAATTGTGCAGCCATCCATGGGTGTGGAGCTCTGCAGCGGGGATTCACACTTTTATTGCATTCATGGGCTGTCTGTGTGGATTGAGCCCTTACTCTCTAATTATTTCTAACTTACACCTTTATGCAAAGATTTTTCACATAGTCCAGGATTCATTTTTAGATACCAAGCTGTTCAATTTACCTGTTGTTAGCAGAAGGGAAAGTATGCTAAGACTTTCCCCTTCCCCTCCTCATAATAGCAGGGCTCCATCCTGGATCCCATCCTGCTCTTGATTTTCCTAAACAACCTCCCATTGGCTTGTGCCTCTTTGCATATCCACTTGTATGTGGATGACACAGTCATCCTTACCTCTGGCCTCTCGGCCTCAGCTGTGGAAGGTCTGCTCCAGCATTACTTCCACAATGTACTGCACTGGTTCCATGCCAACCTACTCAGAGTCAACACCAAGAAGACTGTGTGTATGACCTTTGGCAGCAGCCAGAAACTGGCCAGGCTGTCACCCTTCCCTGTTTTTTGCACACTAATTGACACCCCTCTGACCTTCTTACACCCGCTACCTCAGTCCACTCCCTCCGTTCCTCCTCTAGGAGCCTCCTTTCGATTCCCAGGACAAGGTTAAAAACTGCCGGCAACAGAGCATTTAGTGTCGCTGGCTCTGTCCCGTGGAATTCACTTCCACCATCTGTAAGGGAGGCCCCTTCAGCTGAGGTATTCAAGGCCTGCCTCAAGACCCTCCTGTTTAGTCAGGCCTTCCCAGACACTGTCTATTAGAATTTAACCCTGGAATGACCCTTTTAATCACTGCTTTTAGCTCAGATCCTGTTTATTCTGCATGGCTTGTTTAATTCATTATTGCTGTAATTTATTTTTTTATTTTATTAATAGTCTTGTAATTATGTGTACGGTGCCCAGCGCTTCTGGGATTGGGTGCCTGGAAAAATAAAATTTGCCTTGCCTCTGGAGGTTGTCCCTACTATTAAGTACCTTGGTGTGGGCTTGATAGTAAACTTTACTTCTCTGCCCACATTGACACAATCCATACCAAACTCCACCCTAAACTCAGTGCCCTGTACTGCAATAAGGACTGCCTCTCCCTTCAGGTCCATTAGAAGCTAGTAACCAAAATGGTTCTCCCCATCTTCAGCTCTGAGGATGTGGTCTATGGCAGCACCCCTTCCTCTTCCCTTGCCAGACTGGACACCCTCTGCAATACCTTCTGTCATGTTATTACCAACTCTCCCCTCTGTATTCATCACTGCTTTCTCTATTCATCCCTCTCCATCCTCCCACTACTGTCACCTTGCCAGTTGCACAGTGCCACCTACATTGCTAAATTCTAGTTTGGGTCCCTTCCCTCCTACCTTTCCACACTCATCTCCCCATCCCCACCTCATCTTAATCTCCCTGCTCCAGGGATCTGCACACCTTCTCCATTCCTCACCCTCACTCTTCTGCTGGACAAGCTGCTTTGTCCTACTACCTCCCCACCCTCTGGAATTAACTCCCCTCTCCCTTCCACCTCTTTCCTTCACTCCTTGCCTTATGATGCCAGCTAAGGCATTTTCATGCACCTTCCATCCCAGTTACCCCCCCCCCTTAACTTTTTGTCTTTTCTTTTCCTGCTCTGACCCACCCCTCTTTAATCGAGGCTATTTATGATTCAATCTGAGATCTGACTCTGGACCCTGTTAGCACTGACACTTATCTCAATAGACACTGCACACTTTATTGTATTCTCTCATGATTGTCCACATAGCATTGTATTAATCCTTGTTGTTAATACTGTATTCTTGGTCACTACTGTGCTACTGCATCTGTATTGTTGCCTATGTAACTGCATACAGATGCTTTGCAACTTTATTCCTTCTGTACTCCCTTCCCCCGGGTTGCAACTGGAAATGAGCCTTGACTCAGTGGGCCTTTCCTGGTTACCAATTTAAAAAAAATAAATAACTATATAAAAGGACATCATGCTGTTTACCACATAATGCTCTGGTAAAAGTACATTTTGTTTTAAATGCGCCTCAGCTGTGAAAATAACAAAAAGCACATTTTGTGATAAATACACCCCAGGTGTGACAGTAGGAAAATACATTTTGCTAGAAATACATCTCAGCAGTGAAAATAACAAAAAGTATATTTTATGATAAATACACCCCAGATGTGACAATAAAAATAGGTAGCATGTGAACAGGGTGTTAATGAAAAGCCAACACCCAGAATCATGTTGCAAAAAGGACAAAACCAGAATGGTGACAAAAGTTTTCCCCTTCCCCAAGTTGCTTTGACCTCAGAGTTAGTTATTATAGTAAGGGTGGGTGGAGGCAAAGCCCACCTCAAAAAGGAAAAAGTTAACATTCCAGTTTCGCCCTTTGTGCCTCACAATTTGGGTTTTCCCTTTAACTTTCAAACCTTATCACATAAAACCATAAAAATATACACATGGGCCCAGATATTCAAAAGGGTTGCTCCATGCGCAACAGGGTTGCGCATGCGCAATTCCTACATTGCGCCATTCTGCGATATTCAGCAGGAGGCAGTTGCTCCACTGGCAACAGGTTGCGCAAAAGAGCAATGCAAATGAATGCATGCTCAACAGGAGGAGAACCATGCATAACCTGCGCAACCCGATATTCAGTCAGGTTGCGCAGAGGTTGTTCATCGCAACCAACCTGCGCCTGCACAACCTTGAGCCAAAAAAAAGGATCAGTTGAGGGCCACCCACAGGTGAGCTGCTGTATTGCAGGCGCAACACAGCAGCTGCCACCCCTGGCTGGCCCCAACTCGGTCCCTGTGCCCCCACCAGACCGATCAAGGGCACGAGTAACACATACCTCTCAACTGTCCCTGATTTTCAGGGATGTCCTCTGATTTTACGAAGAATTTTCCTCTGTCTCTGTGAAAATTGTGTTTCTGTGACAGAACAGTGGGGACTGTAAGCATAAAATCATATCAAACATTAAAAATACAGACTAGTTCTTCTTCAGAAATGCATCTTATACAAATCCCTTATTCTATCAGATTTCTGAGTGAATATTACCAATTGTTAAGATGTGTCCCTGATTTGGCATCTTTGTCCCTGATTTTTTAAGCCTTGTCCCTGATTCATGACACAAGAGGTTGAGAGGTATGGTGACATGAACTCCCCCCGCCCACATCTCCCACAGCCCAATCGCGGGCATCACAGTTACATGAACCCCCACACACACACACATCTCCACAGCCCGATCGCGGGCAAACGATATATGAACCCCCCCAGTGCCCGATGCGGGCAGAAAGTAACCCCTCCCCCAACCGAATATCTCCTGGTGGTCAGTGGACGTAAAGCCCGATCGCGGGCAGAATGTCACATCACAACCCCCACCAAACATCTCCCTGGTGTCTAGTGTCCCCACCCACCCGAAGCCCCTCCACCCTGCTCCCCGCAGCGGTGACGACAGCATCCACCCGCCTACCGCGCACGCATCGCCCGACTGACTGTCGGTAGGGCTGCATGCCCATTGGTGCAGAGCTACAGCCAATGGGCATGCAGCCACTCCGTACATGACAGTCCAGATTTCTCAAATCTGGACTGTCATGTCTGGATCCCCTCTTTGCATAAATTATGGCCCCATTTGCTATGTCACCTTTGAATATCGGAATTTGAGCATGGCGCAATGGTACTTGCGCCACCGCAAGTTTAATGCTCAACTCTGGCAACTTGGCGTGGCGCAAGTTCCACGCGCCTACGCGCAAGGCGCGGTTATGATATTCAAGCGAGTTGCTCAACAGCGCAACTCCTTTGAATATCACCCCGGCCACACCCCTGCGCAACTATTTTGAGCAGCGCAAGGGCTTGTGCCTCAGAATGGCGCAGTTTGAAAATCTGGGCCATATTGTTATAAATACAGCTCAGCAGTGAAAATAACAAAAATTACAGTCTGTTATAAATACTCATCAGTAGTGAATATAACAGAAAATACATTTTTTTTTATATAAATACACCTCAGGTGAGAAAATAAAAGGTATTGCTTTTATAAATATACCTCAGCTTTGACAAAACCAAAACATTGTTATAAATATACTTCAGCTATGAAATAACAAAAGAAAATGTTGTTGTAAGAATGCCTCAGCTTTGAAAATATCAAGAAGTACATATTATTTATGTACCTCAGTTGTGAAAATAAAAAAGTACAGTTTATCAATATGCTTCAGCTGTGAAAATTACAAAAAGTACATTTTGATATAAATACCTCATAACTGTGAAAATAACAAAATCTATATTTTGTTATAAGTACTGTATACCTCAGCTGTGAAAATAACAAAAAGCACATTTTGTTACAAATATGCCACAGCTGTAAAAAAGTAAAAGAACATTTTGTTATAAAAATGCCTGAACTGCAAAAATATCAATAGTACAGTTTGTTACAAACATACCTCAGCTGTGAAAATAAGTGCAAGTACATTTTGTTATAAGCACACCTCAGCTGTGAAAATAACCTAAATTACATTTTGTTATAAAAGGGCCTCAACTGTAAAAATAACCAAAAGTAAAATGCTGTTACACATTTACTGCAGCTGTGACAATAACAAAATGTATCATTATAAATACACCTCAGCTGTGAAAATAACAAAAATTATATGTTGTTATTAATATGCCTCAGTTGTGAAATAACAAAAAGTACAGTGTGATATAAATACACCTCGTAAGTGAAACTAGGAAAAAGTACAATTTGTTAGTAATATGCCTCAGCTGTTTTTGCTATAAACTCACCTCAGCTGTGAAAACAACAAAAAGTACATTTTGTTATAATAATGCCTCAGCTTTGAAAATAAAAAGTACATTTTTGTATAAACACACCTCAGCTGTGAAAATAACTAACAATATATTTTGTTATAAACATACCTCAGCTTTGAAAAATAACAAAAGTATTTTTTTCTATGATGTCTGTTGTTGATCACTGAACCTTGTTGCTACATTTATTCCCTGTTCTGTATGTAATTAATCCAGGTCACTCCAGAAAAATGTGTCAATGTCCCAGTGAGCCTACCCGGTTAATTAATTAATTAATTAATTAAAAAATAAGTTATACATACACCTCTGCTGTGAAAATAACCCAAAGTACATTAAAGAAATAATGGCCAACAAGACGGGTGTTATGCTGGGTTAACATCCCACCTTGAGTGGTTGGGCCCGAGGCCACTGGCCAAGGGCATCCAACACCCAAGAAGGGATGTTATCCCAGCATAATGCCCAACCTGGAGGGCATTATTCCTATTATACAATGGCTTGTTTGTTATTTTATACAGAAAAAAAATCATTTTAAAGAATGTTTTTTTAGTGTTAAAAATATTTTTGTTTCTTAAGAGAAAATGCAAACAATCATCAAGTGGAAAAGGAATCAAGTGGCAAACAATCATCAAGTTGATCAGCAGGGATGTTATGCCAGGATAACATCCCTGCTGTGATCGTCAACTGACCAATCAGAAGCCAGGATTCTTTCCTGCCATTGTATAATTTGTCATAAAAAACATCAGCAGTGAAAATAACCAAAGTACATTTTGTTATTAATGCACCTCATGTGTGAACATGACAAAATGTATTATTACAAATACATCTTAGCTATGAAATTAACAAAAAAGTACATTTTATAATAAATACACCCCAGCTGTGACAATAAAAAAAAATGTTTTGTTATAAATACACCTCAGCAGTGAAACTAACAAAAAATACATTTTGTTGCAAACATATCTTAGCAGTGAAAATAACAAAAGTACATTTTGTTACAACTACACCTCAGCTGTGAAAATAAAGCACACATCCATTTCTATTTCCATTGTTCTTCAAATACACATCATACCTTCTTGTCTACATGTTACTTGTTATGTTGCATTCATCGGTGCACTTCTGAAAGCAGAGGACAGTATTACTCTTGCCTACTGTGGGCTTCTTCATTGCACTGTCCTATGAAAGACACAGTTGGGCACTGAGGAGCATCTCAATAGTACAGAGCCTGAGTACCACTAGGAGGCCATTTTCCCTCTCCTTCAAAGGCCTATCACATTCACACTGGGAAATTTGCTAAAGCAGTTTTTTTATAATACAACCCTGACTAGTGTCATTGGGCTTGAACTCATAGCTCCTAAGTGCTTTCAATGAGCACAATCATGCACACTAGCCCTTCTCACTATTTGTAGGACTGTCTATTGCTTTTGTGCCAAGTAGTAGGCTGCTGGTTAACTAGGATCTGCAGCTTATCCATTAGGTAGGGAAATGGGCAGACTGGGTGGGCCAAGCAGTCCTTATCTGCCATCAAATACTATGTTCTATGTTTCTATGCCAGATTCTCAGACTCTTGCTGTCATGAAACAGCTGCATCCAGTGAAAGAACATCATGGCCCTCATTCCTCACTGGCACATTGTGTACAATACAGTGCTCAACTGAAGTGTATCACTGACAGCACACTGCCAACCCAGTTCTGTAGTACCACCTTTCAAAGAAAACAAATACACAGAGAAACTGGAAAATAACTTTACTTTATCTAATCTGGCTTCCTCTCATCCTAGCAGTATTTTCAGAAATGAATTTTTATTCAGATTACTTAACCAGCTTTACCTTTAAGATATCTGAGCAACTGTATGTGCCCCAACTTTTTCTCATGGTGAAGTATTCCTAGAATTACTGTAACTACCCTCTCAGTGAGATCATGCTTACTTAGTATGCCTTCTAAATCTTCTTCCACTCAGTTTAAACTGATGTCCCTTTGTCCTGAGTCCTATATGCCAATGCAAATAATCTTGACTTATCCTCTGTCCCCGTGCCTTGCCATTTTTAATACCTTAGTCACATCCCATAGTCCTGTCTGATAGATGTGTCCCAGGCCCTTAAGATTATCCTTGTATATTTTATTTTACAGTCCCATCTTCTTTGCATTTTGCTGTACCTTTCCAGTTCTGTGATGCAGTGGTGGCCTGTTATAAGAACAAGCAAACATTTTCCTATGACAGGGATGTTCTCATACAGGGGCTTCACTGAAAACAGTTAAACATCAGGTTGCCTGGTGGTCTAGCAGCAGACTATTGCACTGCCATGCTGGTGTCTCTTGTTTAATAGCAAATCCAGAATGCTGACAGTTGGTAGTCAAGGCCTCGTGCGGTGCATCCCAGCCTAGAAGTGGTTGGTGTCATGTTTCACTGCTGCAGTGCACCCCCACGGCAAGCAAGTGAGCTTGCTCCATTGGGACAGCACTGTATGTTTGTTTGAGAGTGGCAACTGGTCAGCACCCAGACATGGAGTGGAGGGAGGGTCAGTGGTCACAGAAAGAAAACAGCAGGAGGAAAGTGGTCAGGATGATGGTACTGGCACCCCTGTGTCTCAGACCACCCCATGCACATGGGTGACAGTGTGAAACATATCAAGGCTAGAAGGTGGCTAGGTTAGACGGAGCCCCTGGCTGGCAAGGCTGGAAACCTATACAGACCTGATAAACAGTCTTGTAAAATCATTGGTTAATACAGAATGAAATAAAGACAAAACTAATTTGTCTTGGTAACCAATTTATAACAGTAGCAGAGAAATGTCATCAACACAAATGTTGGTGTTATGCTTCCTCACCAATCATAAAGGAACATATTTTAATTTAGAAAGTCAGCCACAGAATCATTCTTGTAAGTGGGATGCTGCTAGGCCCCCTGATGAAGTCTAATTGTAGGAGGCAATAAATAGGGGTACTGGTTAGTATAGTCTCTAAACCTTTGTACCAATAAATACAAAATAACCATTTATGGTGTGTGCACTGTTATTTTCCCTTTTTGTAGTAACTATCAGACAGGAGCAACATAGAAACATAGAAACATAGACTTTAACGGCAGATAATGACTGCTTAGTCCATCTAGTCTACCCATTTCCCTACCTACAGGATAGGCCGCAGATCCTAGTTAACCAACAGCCTATTTCTTCCCACCCCCCACAAGAATTGCCTTACGTCTGTCACATGCATTCTTGGATTCTCCCACAGTTTTAGACCCCACAACCTCATCAGGAAGGCTGTTCCATGCATCCACTACCCTCTCTGCGAAATAATACTTCCTCACATTGCCCTTGAACCTCCTCCCCTCTATTGGGGGTGCAGAATACCCCCATTTTTAAGTTTGCATATGTGTATCGAACTTCTTGGGATGAATGACTTTTGAGGGGTGTGATACTGTCTGTCCAATGCAGAGTGCTCTGCAAGGGGCTTAACAGTATCACACCAATCATCACCAGGCTGATCATGACGCTGTTTTGCCTGAAGTGGTCTGCACTTGAAAAGAAAAAGCCGCACCAACCATGTGGCAGTTTTTACCTTTCCCCTTCAGGTCACCACACTGCAATCAGTCCCAATCAGCCTTGCTGACATCTCCACCCACCCTCATCACCCCACTGGTCCCTTCATGGAAGGTGGGAGGAAACGCTTCCCTCTGCTGCCTCCTCCACTTCCCGCTGACTCCTTTTGCTCTTCTTCTTCTCCCACCCATGTGGAGTAGGCCACAGGCTGAGCTCTATACGGGCTGGGGGTATACAGTGCCCAAAGGCACTTTCACTTTAAGTGCAATCACGCTAGTGGATCCTCCCCGCTGACATCAGGGTGCTCAATCCCCATGTCAGCATGTATCTCCCCTCCCCCTTTAATGTAGCACACTGGGACCCCACCCCAGTGTGCCAAATAACTACCTCTGATATTTCCAACACCGGGATGCCCACTCTTGGTGTTGGATGCACCCCCCATGCTCCTATATTCTCAGCTGACTTCGGGGTGCCCAATCCCCAGGTTGGCATTGATCCCCCCAAGTACTCTGGTACACTGGGAGCCCACTACAGTGTGCTGAAATCTGTGTCATTAATATTTTACCTGTAAAAAAGAAAACAGTTCTAGAAGGTCTTTTTTTTTTAAACCTGAAAAAAAAAGAAGACTGTCCCTCGCCATTCACGCTGGCCCCCTTCCCCAACCTGCACCCTCCCTCTGTGCATCCCACCTCCCTGCACCCCCTTCACCCATACTTACCTCTGGAGATCAGGAGCAGCGATCTTCTGTGGACTGGGGACACATCTGCACTCTTCAAAAGCTGACCACAAACTGAAGAAAATCCCGATGAGCCCTATAATGGCAATCAATGGGGGGGGGTCAACTTAGGTTGATATCTCAGCCACTTTTTGGAGTTTTGGTCCCAAATTTTTAACATGGGTTCTTGGGACCCCTCCTCATGAACACTGTCACTGTCATTTCATTTCTCAGTCCAGTAAGGTGATTCTGCTCTCGCTGCGTGGAATCACTTTTTGGGACCAATTAATGAAATGACAATGCCACTGTTCATGAGGTGGGGGTCCCAAAAAGCCTTTGTTGCAAATTTGGTGAAACAACTCCCAAATATGACAGCATTATGAGCATCTGTTGTGCAGTTTCTATGCACGCTCATAACTTTATCAGTTTTTAAAATTTTCACTCCAAATTTCCAAAGTTGCCATTTTTTCACACTGCCTTATGAACAGTACAGCTGTCATTTTCTGCACCCTTTCCAAAATGTGTTTTTGCACCTGTGGAACAGAATGGCACAGTCGCTGTGTGAAATCAACTTTTGGTACAAATTAATGAAATCCCAGTGCCACAGTTCATGAGAGGAGGTCCCAAAAGGCTATGTTGAAAATTTGGTGAAAACATTCCAAAAAATTACTGTGTTACGATGCATTGCACAGTTTCTACGCACACTCCTAACTTCACCACTTTTTGATATTTTCACTCCAGATTTTCAACATTGCCATTTTTTCACACCTCCTTATGAACAGTATAGTTGTCATTTTTCACATACTGCCCAAAATGTGTTTTCACACATGTGACACTGAATGGCACACTCGCTGTACGAAATCACCTTTTGGGATTGAGTAACAAAATAATACTGCCACTCTTCATGAAGTGGAGTCCCAAAAAGCCCATGTTGAAAATCTGGAGTAAATATACCAACAAACGCCCAGGGCACTAGGGTTTCTAACCATAACATCCACCCTGTACAGACTGACAGGTGTCGGGGATGTGACTTGGGGTCATCGGCCATAATGCTCACCCCATTCCACCCACACCCCCCACCTTGCAGCCACTGACAGGCATCAAGGTGTGCCATGGGGTCTTCAGCCCTAACGTTCACCCCATTCTCCTATACTGCACTCAACTATTTATTTATTTATTGAAATAGTTTCACCAGGAAAGGCACACTGAGCAACAAGATGCTCATCTACCAGTGCTGGAATGGGGTGAGCATAAGGGCCGAAGACCTCAAGGCACACTGTGTGACCAGGTAATGTGGGTAGGGTAACAGAGACACATCACAATCAAATAGCTTTAAAACACACTGGTCTTGTGTGAATTTTATTGTCCAATGGACTTCGAAATAAAATTCAAACTGAATCAGAGCAACAAAATAAGTATCAAATAGGTCTTAACTTCAGACTTTCAAAATAACAGAAAAGAATAGCTCTCCTCAAGCGCCAGAACTATCCCACCTCAGTAGTTCTGCCACAGAGTAGAATACTTGAAGAACACTAAATTCTACAATGCTCTGTGCTTTTCTTCAGACAACCTCTCAGAACACTCTTATGGGCCGATCTGTTTTTTCTGAGTATCAGGGCTGTTCTTATACAAATCCTTAAAGCATCATCAGGTCAGCTGATCCGCCCCTTTTCTAATAAAAGTACATTCCTCCTCTAATACAGATATGTGGTGGATTGGCATGACCTCATATATTAACTTAAATATCCACAATACTGTTAGACTCCTTTTTATTTCCAAAAAGAAACACAAAGCACAGTTATTCTGGAATATATATACATGATTGCTCTATAATGAGGTGAGACTCCGACCCCATTCTGAAGATGGAAAGATGGAGTTTCCATAATAGAGCCTCTGTCTGGGGCAAGAGCCCATTTCATATGAGAACAGTGTTCAGGTAAGAGCTAATCTGTTTTTATGATGTAAAGAGACTGACAACCCCAGACAAATAGTTATACTGCAGGTACTTCCCTTTTTCTACCTGTTTTATATTATTTTATTATAAGCAATATTCCAGAGCTCTTAAAATGCATTTGGGCTTTTGACCTCAATGGCTGAAATTTCAAACCATCAGGAAACCTTTCATTTGAGCCTTATTTATGTCTGTTTCTCTGTTAGCTCCTATTTCATTATTTATTGCTTACTAAGGTGCTTCCAGCCACTCGGAGAGGGTTCTGTCACCATATAGCCCAGTTTATTTACTGACAACTGATGGTGCTACCCCCCTTTAATCAGGGAAAGTGTTAATTTTCACTTTCCTGACTCAGCCATGCTTCGCGGCACACCCAACTGTTAAAAACAGTCATGTTTCCACAATGCGAACAGGTCTTTACTTTTTGCGCACTAAGCAGCTGCAGGAGAAGCTTTTTCCACATATTTCTATAACTCTCCCATAGAGGCAGGACGTTTTTAATTCCCGCACCTCAAATATGATACTACTGTACCAGAGGGCACTTCAGGGACTTATTTCATTACTGGAAACAATGCATGCTACATCATTTGACTATAAAACATCGCAGCAATATTAAACAAGGAGCTAACATCTAATACTCGTGCTCCTTTCTCTGTATTTTTTTGCCAGCAAAATACATAAGTTTGTTTGCAGATACAATACAATACAGGCAAAAGGCAAGGGAAGAAAAGAAATTAAAGAGGGTGCAGAATAGAGAGAGAGAGAGAGAGAGAGAGAGAGAGAGGATACCGTAGTAGGTGGCTTGTCCACGACAGTAGGAAAAGGGAATATATAGACAATAGAAAAAAGGTAGAAAGCTACTGCAGTAGACTTTGTTAAAGAAGCATAAGATATGATGGTGCCTTCTTAGCTTGGTAAGGGGGGGAGCAAATCTACCACACCCCCCCATGGTTAAGTTTCCAAGACAACCTACCCAAATATATATATATATGTGGGTAGGATGGACCTACCGCCCCCCCTTGCTTGGTAGCTCCACCCCAGGGTCCCTTTTTAAACATCAAAATCAGGCAATACTATCGTAATGTATACCTACTATACATAAATATTACCCTGGGGTGTCTAAAATATTTTCACAGTAATACAACATCACCACATTCTGTATCTCAGGTGCACAGTCCTTCATTTTGACTGGGGGCCCCATATTTTGCTAAAAAATCTGCATTCACATGTTAGGTACCTGCTCTATGTTTGACATTAAATTTGTATGGTTGTAATGGCAGGTACCACCTCATAATCTGATTATTTCGGTCTTTCATTTGATGGATGAAACATAGCAGATTATGGTCAGTGACCAGTGTAAAAGGAGCTCCCCACAGATAAAATGTTAATGTCTCAATGGCCCATTTGGCTGCCAGACATTCTTGTTCCACTGTTGAATATTTTTGTTCATGCTTATGCAACTTCTGGAAAATATACAATACAGGATGCTCATCTCCCTCAATAGTCTGGCTTAACACAGCCCCAATTCCCATACCTGAAGCATCAGTATGGACTTCAAAAGGGTGGTTAAAATCAGGACTACATAACACTGGAGATGAACATAAGGCTGCTTTTATGTCTAGAAAAGCTTTTCACATTCTTCTGTCAATTTGATTTTATTCCCACACTTCTTTCTGGTCAAATCGGTTAGAGGTGTTGCCAGGGTTGCAAAATTAGGAATGAACCTATGATAGTAACCTGCTAACCCCAAAAAAGAATGCATGTGTTTTTTTGTTTCAGGTTGTGGACAATTAGCAACTGCCTCAACTTTATCAATTTCAGGCTTGATGGTACCATTACCCAAGACAAAACCTAAGTATGTTGTCTCTAACATGGCTAAGGCACACTTGGCAGGACTGATGGTGATTCCCGCTTCAGAAATCGAGGTAATCATGGCTCTTAAGTGCATCAAATGGGTATCCCAATCAGGACTAATAATTATAACATCGTCCAAGTAGGCTGCACAAAAATTACAGTGGGGTGCCAGCACTTGGTTCATGTACTTTTGGAATGTCGCCGGAGCTCCATGGATTCCAAAGGGCATGGTCCTGAACTGAAATAGTCCCATAGGCGTACTGAAGGCAGTTTTCTCCCATGATGAAACCTCGAGGGGAATCTGCCAGTAGCCTTCAGTAAGATCTAAAGTTGAAATATACCAGACATTACCAACTTTGTCCAAGATGTCACCTACCATGGGCATTGGGTAAGCATCAAATTGTGATACTTCATTTATCCCCCTGAAATCTAGACACAACCGTATGCCCCCTTCTTTTTTTGGAACCACAACAATGGGTAAACCCCAAGTACTAGTTGAAGGTTCTGTGACCTTAGGGCTTTGCAATTTTTCTATCTCTAGCTAGACCTCATTTCTTACTCATTCCAGAAGTCTATATGGCTTTTTCCTTTTAGGAGGGGAATTAGTTCTGATAACATGTTCTACTCCCTTTGCAAAGCCTGAAGTACTGGTAAAGGTACTGGGGTAGTGATGTAACAATTCCTGTGTCTCTCTTTTCATTTCTGGGTCTAAGACTGGATTTACATAAACCTCTTGTACACCTTTCATTGTTTCTAACCTACTCTAGACTGTGTCCATCTCTCTCTCTGGTGTTTCTGGTATTACCAACAATCCAATCCCCATGTTAGATTTTTCATGCCATTTCTTTAACAAGTTTGCATGGTAAATCTTTGTGTTCTGTCTTTTGTCTGGTGTTTCAGTCTCAAATGTTACTGTCGCTGTTTGTCTTACCACCGTGTATGGTCCTTGCCACTTCATAAGTAACTTGTTAGCAGTGGTAGGGAGAAGCAAGAGGACATGGGTTCCCTGGTCATGGGACTCTTTCTGGGTCACTTGAGCTTGAATACCAAGTTCATGGGCCTTGTTGGAATACCTGACCAATCTCTGTCTCAATTGCCTCATGTATGTTGCAATCCCTGGGTGTTTCATATCCTTGCCCTCCTCCCAACATTCTTTCACTACCTCTAAGGGTCCTCGTGGATTTCTACCATAGAGGAGTTTGAATGGGGGATAACTGGTAGAGATCTGGGGAACTTCTCTGTAAGCAAACAGGGCAAATGACAGATACTTGTCCCAGTCCTTTCCCTCCTCATTGACAAACTTTTTCAACATCCTTTTGAGGGTCTGATTAAAATGTTTGGTCAGTCCATCTGTTTGGGGATGGTAAGGAAAAGTGTGGACAGCCACTATACCTAACAGTCGATACAATTCTTTTAGTAGTTCAGCATTAAAGTTAGCACCTCTGTCTGTAAGTATCTCTTTTGATATACCCACTCTACTAAATAACTTGACCAGCTCTTCAGCTATCTTGGGAGTGGTAACTGACCTCATGGGGATGGCCTCCGGATACTTCATTGCGTAGTCACATATGATGAGTATGTACTGATTTCCTTTCGTACTTTTATTTGATGGGCCCACCACATCCATCCCAATCCTTTCAAATGTAGTTGAAATTAGGGATAGAGGTATATAATAATAATAATAAAACTTTATTTATATTGAGCCTTTCTTAAAATCAAGGCGCCTTACAATAATTACAGTTAAAATAAATAAAACAACAATTCTGAGCTCATAAAATTGCAATAACAGTCAATCAGGATAAAATTTTAGACCATAAATAGGTCTTTAAGGCCTTTTTAAATTCCTCCACGGATGCACACTGACAAAGCGGACAGGGTAGAGAATTCCAGAGGGTATGGGCAACGTACATAAAAGCACGAGCTCCTGAAGATTTTAAAGAAACCCTTGGAATCTCTAGCAACCCCTCATCTGCTGAGCGGAGAGATCGCCTAGGGCAGTAAGGTACCAGAAGCTCTTTCAAGTAGTATAGGCCCAGTCTGTGTAGGGCTTTATAAGTCAGAAGACCTACTTTAAAGGTGATCCACCACTGTATTGGCAGCCAGTGCAGATTGCGTAGAACCGGAGAAATATGACAGGCACGAGAAGTACCTGTCAACAACCGGGCCGCAGCATTCTGCACTAGCTGCAAGCGGCGGATATCAACCGCAGGAAACCCTAGATAAAGGGAGTTGCAAT
Source organism: Neoceratodus forsteri (assembly GCA_016271365.2). Classification (NCBI taxonomy): domain Eukaryota; kingdom Metazoa; phylum Chordata; order Ceratodontiformes; family Ceratodontidae; genus Neoceratodus; species Neoceratodus forsteri. The sequence goes on from CM057452.1 coordinate 392,881,294, forward strand.
AATCAAGATGTGAGGTCACAAAAGCGTGGACCAAAGTAGGTAGATCGCTGGACAGAACAAGGTGCTTAATCCTGGTGATGGTCCTTAGATGGTAAAATGGTAATTTGATAACTGCCAACACCTGCAAATGCAGCATCAGCTCATTGTCAAAAATTACCCCCAGGTTCCACACCCATTTAGAAATGGGGAGCTGGACACCCCCCATAAAAATACCTAAGGGTAAACCAGCTCCTATCCCCTCTATCCTGTGACCCGGGTCCACAACCATAACCTCAGTGTTCTCCGAGTTCAACTTCAACTAGCTTGAATTCATCCAGCATTGGATTTCAGTGAGGCAGCTATTAAATACCGAGAGGGCTCTATCCTGGTCAGGTGCAAAAGATAGGTAGAGCTGGGTATCATCTGTGTAGCAATGAAACCTCATCCCATACCTTCTTACAATGTCTCCGAGGGGCAGCATATACTCTGTAAACAACATGGGGGACAATACCAAGCCCTGGGGAACCCCACATGACAGAGAGACTGGGTGGGAGGAATTAATCCCCGACACCACCCTTTGAGTTCTGTCTGTGAGGAAAGATCTAAACCAACTGAAGACTGTACCTGACAGGCCACAGATGAACTCCAGGCACTCGAGAAGTACCCCATGGTCCATAGTGTCAAAAGCTGAGGAGAGATCAAGAAGAACCAAGATGGAGTGGCTCTTCTGATCTCTTGCCATCAGGAGATCATTGAGCACCCAAATCAGCAGTACTATGCCTTTTTTGAAAACCAGACTGGAATGGTTCATAGATGTCATGGATGGTCAAATGGTTCTCCAACTGTACGGCCACTACTTTCTCAATAACCTTCCCTACAAAGGGAAGGTTAGAGATTGGTCTGTAGTTAGCATGGCAGTCTGGGTCCAAGAAAGCTTTCTTCAGGAGGGACATCACCACTGCCTCCTTCAGGGAACTAGGAAATGCACCCATATCCAGGGAGCACCAGACTATCCATGCTAGGACTGGGCCAGTAATATCATGACAACCCTTTATCAAGGAGGTTGGGCCCAGGTCCAAACTACAGCATGTAGAATGCATACTCTGAACAATCCTCATGACATCAATGAACTCAGGCCAGTCAAAGGAATTTCAGGAGAGACTAGAGGCTGCAGCCAAAATGCCGATCTACAGCTTCTCCCATAGAGGGTGCAGGCTGGTGTGCCGACCTGATGTTGGCCACCTTAGCCACAAAGAAGGGCGCAAGCTCATCACACTCCAATTGTGAAAAGGTTTTTTGAACTTGTAGACAGGCTGGGTTGCACAGTCTGTCGACAGTTGAAAAAAGCTGAGCTGGTTGGTTTTGAGCAGCTGCAATCTCCCCGGGCAGGAACTCTGCATTCTTATGGAAGATTGCGGAATGATAGAGTTGGTAATGTTCCATCAATCTAAGATGGTTGGCATCAAGGGCAGATCTCTGCCAACTACACTCCAGTCTTCATCCTTGTCGCCGGATCTCCCTCAAGGTCCCATCAAATGATGGAGACTGAGGTCAAAGGGGGAGAGGATGAACATGGATGGGAGCAACTAAATCTAGAGCCTAGGAAATGGCCCTATTATAGGCCAATACCAAGGCATCGGGATCATTGCTCACTCCAGAAAGCTCTGATAGGTCAAGCACCACTGTCAGGCCCACAGAGCTAACACCTCGCAAAGAGTGGTACTGACCATCTCCACAGGGGTAGGCCTACAAGGGGGGGGGTGCAAAAACTGAAATTCGCAGTGTAATGATCGGACCAACCAACAGGTTCCACCCCCAAGTCGAAGGCTTCGATCCCCAGGAGGAAGACTAAGTCCAAGGAGTGACTACCTTTATGAGTGGCAGAAGTAACCACTTGTGTGAGGCCCAAAGATGTCATTAATTGGAGGAAGTGTTGTCCAAACTGTGAGAGTTCATCATCGACCCAGGGATTAAAGTCGCCCAGGACCATCAGCCTGAGCAACTCAAACGCCATGTCAATGACGAAGTCTGCTACTTCCTGCAGAAAACGCTTCTCATCACCTGGTGGATGACAGATGAGGGCAATTCTGCAACCCACACCTGCCACTACAGTACACTGAAAGGACTCAGCCCTCTCAACTGGTACAATTGTGAGGCCCAGTTCGGTCTTGAAACAGGCCACAACCCCCCCCCCCAGCAGTCCAACCTCGAGCAGTGTAACACCGAGTACCCAGCTGGAACTGTGGCCTCCAAAATAGGACCCACATTCTCATCCAGCCAGGTCTCGGTAATGCATGCCAGATTCACAGACCCAACAAGATCTGCAATAACTGCAGTCTTGTTCCTTATGGATCTGGCATTGCACAACACTGCCCATGTTGGATGGGCCTCTGTAGCTGCATGGACCACTTGCCCATCATTATTGGTGGTGCCCTTGGGTGTGGAAACCAGACAAGAATAACCTCATTTCAGAGTCCATTTCACCCCAGGGCGTCTTCTGGTTCTCACTACCCCAATACGGTGTCCCCACTCATTCGACCTCCACTGTTCACACCCCCTAAAACCCCTCTTCCTCCATCGCACAATACCCAATGCTCTACAGTGTTGGTATGTAGATAACTGTAGTAGTAAGGGGAAAAAGGGCGGAGGGCACAAAGAGCGGAAGACGAATAGCTTACGACTGTGGGGGCAGGCCTTCTACACATATTAAAATCAATAACTTTATGACTTCTACAGTTTCTCTTAGAATTCCCACACACTCACACCAGGGGAAACTCAGGGAAACAAAAACCAAAACCACCCCCAAAACTAAAATCTATAATATAATAAAGTACAGAAAAAAAAGAAGACAAGATTTACAATCCAGAGAAAAAGAAAATAATTAACAAAATCATATCCAAATATATAAATATCCAAAAACTCAGCAAATATTTTGGACAGGAGAGGCTCTCACCCTCCCTCAGTCCTAAAAAGCAAAATCAAATATTGCAAATCCCAAAATAATTGACACTAAATCAGAGTCTGAATATATGGAGTATACTAAAAGTTCAGATGAATTGTTTCTTTAAAACAGGAGAGGCTCTCACCCTCTCCCAATCCAATCCGACTATACAATTTGCTTTGTTAAAAGCCACCAAATAGTTCCTCCAGATGGCCAAACCAGTTCTGCTTTCCTCCTTCTCTGGTATCCTCCTCAAAAAAAGCCACTCAGAACTCAGGCCAAGACACCAATCCCAGGGCTAAGCTAGTAGGCTGCAACCAGAAAATACAGGCCCCTGAGGGGAAAGCAACAGCTCCCCTACAGATAGCCCAAGAACCCCAGAGGGACACACCACCATTCACTAAAGCCCCTCCGAGTTCCCTCTAAGTCGCAGACCAATCCTAGTAATAACCCTTATTTTGGTGCCATGGCCCAAAGGTGGGTAGCAACCTTCCCCTCACTGGAGGGATAGATCTACAATAGTTAAAAGGCTAGATAGGAACCCAATCGGAGGGGAATCTGGAGACCTCAGCTGCCCACCAGCAGCATGAGTCCCCCTTACCTACAACTATAGAGGGAAAATCCCTCTGGTCCAAACCTCTGCAGTTTCTCCCCGGGCACCTAGATAACCTAAACCCTGCTAGTCATCCCTCCCAGTAGAAAGGAGCACACACCTAAAAATCCAAAGAGAAAGCCACAGTCTTCAATTATATTTCTTCCTCTGTACGCTGCAAAAATGTGCTCTCACCACATCAGTGACGACTCCAGGAGAAATACAACACTTCCCACTGTTCCTCCATATGCTGCACCTGCAACTATGGGTGCTCTCACCACCCCAGTGTTGGCTCCACAAACAGGTGGTGCAGATAGTAGGCTCCACACTTCTCAGCGAGCGCTACTAATTAAGTGCGCCCTCACCGCACCAGCGCCAATTTCAGCAGTGCAGGCAGAAAACTTTACACTCCACAACCACACTAAGTATATCCCAGTCACTTGGAAATATTTATGAATGCTTCAAAAGCTGAAGATTCTCCCTCAGTCCTTAGGTTCCCAGGATAACACTCCAAAGGCAGCTCTACAATCTCTACAGTCTTATCAAAGCAGAAACTGATTACGGCTTTAATTTACCAACCACAGCCACAGTAGGACATTCAAAAAAACATCGAAAACTGTAGCGTTTGTCACAATTTGTAGTATTTATAGTATTTTGGGGTCACTAACAGTTTAAATAAAACCTAAAACTGTAGGACCACATTAACCTATTACCGAAAAAATATGCTTACAGATCTACATAAATCACTTGTATGCCCTAACTAGTTAGCTAAAGACAAACTTGAACAAATAAACAACAGTAAAATAAAAACTAGAGGCTAAAAGCAAAACTAAAACAAAACACAGAGCTCAGAAATCTAGAGCAGCTCAGGCAGCTTACACACCGCCACCATATTGATGCTCTAACTGATCTAACTGTATTAAGGGCACTTCATCTTTCTTCCCCATCTGGGCTACTAACTGACAAGCCTCACATTCTCTTCAGCATCTAGCCACATCATCATGTATTCTAGGCCAAAAGAAATGTTGGGTCACTCTTCCCAGGGTTCTATCCCTTCCTGCATGGCTCACCCATGGCAGGTCATGGCTCAGGTATAATGGGTCTTCCCCAAAACATGTGGGCACCAGTAGTTGCTCAATTTTTTCGCCTGACTCTGGGTTGGTACAGACACTATACAACAATTTGTTTTTCTCAATTATTTCTGGGAAACCTTGTTTCTGTACTTTTCCCATCGGCTGAAAAAAAGTTATTAGACTTTTATCTGGCAGTTGTTCATTTATCACATTTGCTTTCACAAAAACAGTTTGCACATTTTCAGGACTCAGTCCCTTCTGATTTAAATGCTATTGTCTGTTGTTTTTTTCTTGCATTGTGAGGCAGTTTTGTTTTGCCTAGTTCTTTGACTACATCTCCCTGAAAAGGAAAAAGGTTGCCTCTTCTTCTGTTCTTGTGCCCTGGTTGTGACAGCTGTGACAGTTCCCTTGTCAGGCATCAGTGACACAAAATTAGGAAAGTCATGTCCATTAACCATGGGTACAGGCAAATGAGGCACTAAACCAATTGTCATAATGGTTGACTGTCCATGTATAATCATCTCTCCTGTAGTAGTAGAGTATACATGAGTATCTCCATGTACACAGACCACATTCATCAAGGGTTCCCTTTCTTTGTTGTTATTAACTCAGGATGAATCAGGGTGTGTTTACTGCCTGAGTCAATTAAGATTGCCACAGTCTGTTCTTTGATCTGCACATCTGTGAAAAAATAGTCAGGGTTGAGTAGGGCAAGATAGGTCCAATCTCCCCTTTTTGTGGGACAATATCGTGCAATGTGCCCCAGTTCTTTGCAGTTTCTACATATAATGTCTTCAGGGAATGGTCTCCCACTTGTACCACCCCTGTTCTCTTGTTTGCCTTCATATCTCCCATATCGAGGCTCATAAATTTGTCTTACTGGTGGGGCAGCTTTGGGGCCTACTGTCTCAAAGGTTCAGTTTCCCCCTCTTTTAACATTCTGGTGGGTAGATAGGAAATCATCAGCTAACATGATGGTTATTTCAGCTGTTTCCGGATTGTGCTTACGGACCCAAATTTGTACATCTTGGGGCAGAATTTGAAGAAATTGCTCCACAACTACAGTGTCCATGACATTGTCTATAGTTTTCCCTTCTGGCTGTAACCACTTATGACATAATTCTCTTAGTCTTATAAATGTCTCTCGAGAGGTATCATTTGTCTGAAATGTCAGTGTCCAAAACCTTTGCCAGTATGTTTCTGCATTAATATCATACCGCTTTAAAATTTCTTTCCTTTCCTTACTAAATCATAGATGTTAGCTGTTCTAAAGTCCATGTTACTGTAGGCTTATTGCACTTTGCCTGTTAAATAGGGAGCTAGCAAATGACTCATTGTGTCTGAGGCCACCCGCAAGCCTGGGCAACCCTTTCAAAGGTCATTAGATACCCTTCTATATCATCAGATGATGCCATTTTTGTCAGTTTAATGTCTTTTGGGTTAGGGTCTGGTCTGCCCCCATCTTAACCTCTTCCGTCCCCCAAATCATGTATTGCTTTTAATGTCTCTGCCCACCTTATGTCTTGACATCTCCTTTTGTGTTCTCTTTCCCATTCCATATCCATCTGTCTTATAGCCTACCATCTCAGCAATTCTGGTAGTCCCTCTGGTGGTTCCTCCATGTAGATCCTCTGTTCCTCTTCCTTCAGGTCCATTCATTTCAGTGCTTTGCAGTAACTGCTCATTGCTATTTTTGTTTTAAACTTAGATTGTGGGCTTTTAGTGACACTGTTATTTCTTTGCTGTCTTTACTTAGAATTGTTTTTGGGCTGTTGAAAATGTAAAACCTAGTTTGGTGTGCTTGTAGTGGTGGTGTATTCTTTTGCTGTCTTTAATTGCTGCAGATTTAGTCTTGGCTTGTCTGGCTTGCCCTGTAGTTTGGGTGAGAGGTACTAATTGCCTGACCTCTGACCTCAGCTATGTGATAACTGGAGGTGGGGCTTAGTCAGAGTTGAGGTAGCAAGTGATTTTTGTTTTCTCAGAAGAAGCCAGAAGGGGAAGGATCTAGATTCATTTCAGTGCTTTGCAGTAACTGTTCATTGCTATTTTTGTTTTAAACTTAGATTGTGGGCTTTTAGTGACACTGTTATTTCTTTGCTGTCTTTACTTAGAATTGTTTTTGGGCTGTTGAAAATGTAAAACCTAACTTGGTGTACTTGTAGTGGTGGTGTATTCCTTTGCTGTCTTTAATTGCTGTAGATTTTCGCACCCCTTCCTCCTCTGCCCCCACTCTTAATTATATGCCCTGTTAAATCTGATTGACAGGAGCTAAGCACAGGGAATAGTAGGGATTGTGGAGTAGGAGGGGCATAAGGGGAAGAAGCCCACCCTCAGCACGACAAGTGTTTTGACTCATTTTTTATTTATTTATTTAATGTATCTGAGGATCAGTAGTAGGATTTTTAGGACAATAAATTAATAAAAAGGGAACTAGGAGAGCTTCACTAACAGACAAGTACTGGAATAGCAGTATAATTGCAGTATAATGTGGGGAGTGGTGCAATGCAGTGGCTGCGAGGCAGCCATATTCATGTAGACCTTCTGGATGCTGAGGTGCTGCCCTATATGCATGCATCTCTCTGGACTGTGGTATGAGGTAGCCAGACTCAGAGCGGAAATAAACTGGGTCAGGAGTACCATCGCCCTTATCCAGAGACCACCCAGTCCAACACCGCTGCCTCAAAGGATGCCAAGAATGAGGAGCACTTGAATGACAGTGGGCTCAGGGAGGGTTAGGGCAGTCAGGCAGAGGAACATACCATATCCTATTCCACTCCAGAACTCATATGCCACACTGTCAAATGGGGATGACCAAATATAGGTACTCAGAGAAGTAGAAGGGAAGGATGTGGAGGTCAGCCAAGGAGGTGACCTCAGTGGGGAGAGCAGAGGAGGAGGAAGTGAATCCTGGTGGGAGAATCCATCATAAGAAGGATCCAGCTAGGAACACAGGAGGGGGAGGACAGGGAGGTGAGGTGCCTACCAGGTGCCATGGCATGGAGGGATGGGAGGAAGATCATGGGGATCACTGGGAAGGCAAGATGGGAGGGTGAGCTGGATGTTATTATCCACCTAGGTACTAATGACCTGGCAAACAGGGAGCCTAAGGAAGTTCAGGAAGAGTTTAGGAAATTGGGGAGGGGTCTCAAGCAAGTAGCTACTTCTGTCACCTTCTTGGAAGTACCACCTGCGAGAGGCATGGGAGAGCATAGCGGTGCATGCACCAGGAACTTTAACTCATGGTTGAAGAACTGGTGCTGTGAGGAAGGGTTTGGATTCATTGGTAACTGGGGACCCACCTGGAGGGATGGAGGCTTGTTCAAGCCTGATGGCCTGCATCCATCCTGGAGTGGAATCCAAGCACTCAATGATAAGTTTAAATGCTACATGGGCAAGCATTTAAACTAGCCAATGGGGTGGCAGGCCAGCAAGGAGGGTACCTAATTGCCCACCCTCCACAGATAGCAGTGGAACCAGTGAAGAGGATGAGTGGATATCTCTGCAAAGCAGTGTGCAAAAGATGGAGATAAGCACCCAAGAGGCAGATAGGCAGAAAAGGGGCAAAATTCAACATAAGGGCAGACAGCAGGGAGAACCAGGGATAAAGGACAACCAGGGAAGGGGCTGGAGCAGAACAGCTAAACAGTCTAGGGAGTTCAAATCATGGAAAGCCATGTGTGCCAATGCCAGGAGCCTTGACAACAAGATGGAGAATCTGGAGGCTGTCATGGTGCAGTCGGACCTGGACATTGTGGCCATCACAGAAACCTGGTGTAATGATAACCACGACTGGGAGATGGCCATACCTGGCTACAACATATTCAGAAGAGACAGGGCAGGTAGGAAGGGAGGAGGAGTGGCACTTTATGTGAAAGATGGCATAAAGGTCACAGAGATCCAGGAGGAACAAAATGGGGGAGAGATACTGTGGGTTAAGCTGGAAAGGAAAATGGGGCCAGCCATCTGCACAGGTGTGCTCTATAGACCACCAGCCCAGGAGGAAGAAACAGATAGGGAGCTGATGCTAGCCATCCAAAGGATGGCAGACAGGGGTGAGGTAGTGCTGGTTGGAGACCTCAACATTCCAGACATGGACTGGAGCATCCCAGCAGCAGCATCAACGAGGAGCAGATTTATGCTAGACTCCCTTCAAGGTGCCTTCCTCAAGCAACTGGTCATGGTACCAACTTGGCAGAAGGCAATATTGGACCTTATGCTCACAAACAGGGACAGTGTGATGGGGTAACAGCGGGGGAACACCTGGGGAACAGTGACTACCAGTCATTGTGGTTTGAAATCACAGAAGGCACAGAACCAAACCACAAAAAAAATGTATCCCAGATTTTAGGGGGGGGGGAGACTTTGGGGAAATGGGGAGATGCTCGAAAGAGGCATTAAAGGGAATGGGGCAGGAATCAGGGGTTGAGGAACAGTGGGCTGTATTTAAAATGGGGATTACAAGAGCAACAGAATTATGCATTAAGCAGGTTAACAAGGGGAAAAGGAAGAGGATGCCATTATTGTTTTCCAAGGAGGTAGCGGAGAAAGTGAAAACCAAAGAGATTGCATTCAGGCAGTACAAAAAGACACATGCAAAAAGGGATAGGGAGAAGTACCAGGAGAAGCAAAGGGAGGCAGGGAGGTCAGTAAGGAAGCAAAGCTCAGACAGAAGAGCACATTGTAAAATCAGTGGGTAGAGGACCAAAACCTTTTACAGGTACATAACTGAAAAAGAAAGGCAAAGGGAGGATAGTGAGACTGAAGGGGGAGGATGGGGGCCACGCGGAGGATGACAACAGTAAAGCTGACATATTGAACAGGTATTTCTGCTCAGTCTTTACTGAGGAAGAGGAGGAGGGTAATGGGCCTGAAGGGAGTACGAGGGGTGGGAATGGTGCAGAAATGGACACAAGTCCCTTTACACGTGAAAGGGTCCTGAAGGAACTGGAAAGAATAAGAGTTGATAAAGCAAAGGGGCCAGATGGGGTGCACCCCAGGGACCTTAAAGAACTAAGACAGGTGGTGGCTGAACCTCTGGCAATCCTGTTTAGCTGATCACTGGAAACAGGGGAGGTACCCAAAGACTGGAGGACAACAGATGTAGTCCCCTTATACAAAAAGTGGGAACAAAGAGGAAGCAGAGAACTACAGACCAGTCAGCCTCACCTCGGTAGTGGGGAAGATCATGGAAGCACTACTGAAGGAGAGATTGGTGGAACATCTGGTTGTCAATGGACTACAGGACCCAAGGCAGCATGGTTTCACCAGGGGGAGGTCATGTTAGACCAACCTCATTGAATTTTTCGACTGGATGACTAGGGAGGTGGATCAGGGGAGGGCAGTGGACGTGGCCTATCTGAACTTCTGCAAGGCCTTTGACACTGTGCCACATAGATGCTATTACACAAACTGGGGAATATGAGTGTGGGCAGAACAGCAGTGCAATGGGTAGGTAACTGGCTGGGTGGCAGGACACAGAGGATGGTGGTAAATGGCTGTCACTCCACAGAGGGAAGAGTGACCAGTGGGGTACCACATGGATCAGTGCTGGGACCAGTCCTATTCAACATCTTCATCAGTGACATTGCACAGGACCTAGAAGGCATAATTTCCCTGTTCGCTGATGACACAAAGCTCTGTAACAGAGTGGACACACTAGAGGGTGTAGACAGAATGAGAAGGGACCTGCAGAAACCTGAAGAATGGTCAGGGGTTTGGCAGTTGAAATTCAATGCAAAGAAGTGCAAGATAATGCATATGGGGCACAAAAACCCTGGCACAATATATCAGTTGGGGGGTGAGGATATAGGATGCACAGAGCAGGAAAGGGATCTTGGGGTTATCATCTCTGATGACCTCAAGGTAGGGAAACAGTGCGACAAGGCAGCAGATAAAGCAAATAGGATGCTGGGATGCATAGTCAGGGGCATCACCAGCAGGAAAAGGGAAGTCATAATTCCACTATACAAGACACTAGTGAGGCCCCACCTGGAGTACAGTGTACAGTTCTGGAGACCTTACCTACGTAAGGACATAGACAGGGTAGAGAAGGTTCAGAGGAAGGCAACAAGGGTGGTACCTGGATTGCATCACAAGTCCTATGAGGACAGGTTGAAGGACATGAATAGGTACTCCCTGGAGGAGAGGAAGGAGAGAGGGGATATAATAGAGGCATACAAGTATCTTACAGGGAGGAACAGGGTGCAGGAAAACACTATTTGTAGGCGAAAAAGATGTTCCAGGACTAGAGGACATGGGATGAAGTTGGAGGGAGGACAATTCAGAGAAAACATGAGGAAGGATTTCTTCACAGAATGGGTGGTGGACAAGTGGAACACCCTGTCAGAGGAAGTGGTGGGGGCTGAAACAATCATGGGATTTAAGAATGCATGAGATAGACATAAAGGAATTCTGGAGGTCAGGGGTGAGGGGCAACAGACTTCTAGGAAAACATAAAGTGAACTTACAAGCTCGAATGGGCAGATTGGGTGGGCCGTAGGCCCTTATCTGCTGACACTGTCTATGTATCTATGTACCCTCCTCCTCTTCTTTCTCTCCCAGGGTCTCGTCCTTCAGCCTCCGAGTACGCACCACCAGTCCCAATCCAGGCATTAAGGTTTCTCCAGACTTTAATACCTGGGTTCTGGTCTGGACACCAGATACCTCGTCACTCTTCCTCTTTTCCTCATTGTCCGACATGTGTCCTTGTCACCCTATGTACATGGACTAGTACTGTATACTGGTTTCCCCCCTAAAGCTGGACAACCAGATCCCACTCTGACACCAATTCCTGTGACCGGGTAACTTGGGTAGGATAACAGAGACACACCACAATCAAATAGGTTTAAAACACACTGGTCTTGTGTGAATTTTATTGTCCAACAAACTTCAAAATACAATTCAAAATAAATCAAAATAAATCAGAGCAACAAAATAAGTATCAAATAGGTCTTAACTTCAGACTTTCAAAATAACAGAAAAGAATAGCTCTCCTCGAGCTCCAGAACTATCCCACCTCAGTAGTTCTGCCACAGTGCAGAATACTTGAAGAACACTAAATTCTATTACGCTCTGTGCTTTTCTCCAGACAACCTCTCAGGACACTTTCCTGGGCTGATCTGCTTTTTCTGAGCATCAGGGCTGTTCTTATACAAATCCTTAAAGCATCATCAGGTCAGCTGATCCGCCCCTTTTCTAATAAAAGTACAGTCCTCCTCTAATACAGATATGTGGTGGATCAGCATGACCTCATATATTAACTTAAATATCCACAATACTGTTAGACTCCTTTTTATTTCCAAAAAAGAAACACAAAGCACAGTTATTCCTGAATATATACATGATTGCTCTGTAATGAGGTGAGTCTCTGCCCCCATTCTGAAGATGGACAGATGGAGTTTCCGTAAAATAACCTATGTTTGGGGCCGCTGCCTCCTAAGAGCCCATTTCATATGACAACAGTGCTCAGGTAAGAGCTAATCTGTTTTTATGCTGTAAGGAGACTGATAAACCCATACAAATAGTTATACTGCAGGTACTTTCCTTTTTCTGCCTGGTTTTATAGTATTGTATTATAAGCAACACTCCAGAGCTCTTAAAATGTATTTGGGTTTTGAATCTGATGGCAGAAATTTCAGGCCATCAGGAAACTTTTCATTTGAGCCTTATTTATGTCTATTTCTCTGTTAGCTCCTATTTCATTATTTATTGCTTACTCTGGCATTTCCAGCCACTCGGAGAGGATGCTCTCACCATATAGCCCAGTTTATTTACTAACAACTGATGGTGCTACCTCCCCTTAGTCAGGAAAGTGATAACTTTCACTTTCCTGACTCAGCCGAGCTACATGGCACACCTAACAGTTAAAACAGTCTTGTTTCCACAGTGCAAGTGGGTCTTTGCTTTTTTGCACATTAAGTGGCTATGGAAGAAGTTTTTTCCACATATTTCTAAAACTCTCCCATAGCGGCAGGACGTTTTTAATTCCCACACCTCAAACATGATACTACTCTGCCACAGGGCACTTCAGGGACTTATTTCATGACAGGAAACAGTGCAAGCTACATCTTTTTACTATGAAAAGTCCCAGCAATACTAAACAAGGAGCCAACTTCTAATACTCGTGCTCCTTTCTCTGTATTTTATTGCCAGCAAAATACATAAGTTTGTTTGTAGATACAATATAATACAGGCACAAGGCAAGGGAAGAAAAGAAATTAAAGAGGGTGAAGAATAGAGAGAGTGGATACTGCAGTGGGTGGCCTGTCCACGACAGTAGAAAAGGGAATATATAGACAATAGAAAAAAAGTAGAAAGCTACTGCAGCAGACTTTGTTAAAGAAAAATAAGATATGAAGGTGCCTTCTTAGCCTGGTAAGGGGGGGGGGGGCAAATCTACCACATCCTGCCCAAAATGTGTTTTCACACCTGTGGCACTGAATGGCACACTCGCTGAGCGAAATCACCTTTTGGGATTGAGTAATGAAATGATACTGATGCTGTTCATGAGGTGAAGTCCCAAAAATCCCATGTTGAAAATTTGGAGCAAAAATACTGAAAAATGTCTGGGGTGTTAGGGTTGCCAACAGTAATGCACACCCTGTACAGACAAACAGGTGTCGGGGATGTGACTTGGGGTCATCGGCAGTAATCCTCACCCCATTCTACCCCCATCCTGCAGCCACTGACAGGCATCAACGTGTGCCATGGGGCCTTTGGCCCTAACGTTCATCCAATTCTTCTATACTGCACCCATCTCAGCTTATTTCCTTATGCAACAGGGTGAGCATAAGGGCCAAAGACCTCAAGGCACACTGCAACACCAGTCAGTGTCTGCAGGGTGGGGTGAGGTGGAAGGGAGTGATTGTTGTGGCCGATGACCCAAAGGTACACCCCAACACCTGTCATTCTCTACAGGGTGGGGTAGGGTGGGGGTTGGTGTTACTTCAGTACTTCACTGCCATTCCTATTATGCATCTCTCTAACTCCTGCACAACCAATGCCAATACCAGCAAGCAATTGTTTGGCATTGACAAATGCTTGTTTTTCTAATGAAGTGAACCAGTGCTGGAAGAATATAAGAAATTTGTGTTGCTAGTGATACCTTAAAAGAATGTAAGGCAGAGGAATATACACAGAAAAATACAGGAGGCATGTACAACAGCAATACCAACAGTGAACATTTAGCATTGACAAATACTTGCTTCTCTTTTTTCATTACCCTGAACAACATCAAGGCAAAACAGCATGGGTTTAAAAAGAAGTGATTTGGGATTTGAAAAAAAAATGTTTTTTTAAGTGGGATGCTCATATCACTGAAGGTCTTATAAATATGCTTCACTAGATCTGTTTTTGTAGTGTCCTCAAACTGCACACAATAGTCTGTGGACTCTTTACAATAGTAAGATTATTGTATTTCATCTTTTCTCTGTGTCCTTTGGTTATTCATTACAGTATCCTATTTGCTTTTTCGACAGCTGCCAGAATTTGGCATGATGTCTTGAATGATCTGTCTTTTATTACCCTAAAATCCCATTCTTGACAAATTGTGGTCAGTATTATACTATACAATTGAGCTTACAATCCTTCCACTTGTATCCTGTCCTCATATGTTACTTCACATTGCAGAACGGGATCCGACCAGTTCTACCTCCTCATTTGTCAAAAGCTTATAACATAATGCTACTTTAACCATTAAAAACAATTAATAACATCCCACAGTATAGAGGCATAGTCACATAACCCATGTATAAATTAGCTGAAAAACTCAGTCAATTCAAATCTGGGCTCTGTTCGCACCTTGCACTTGAAAATGCTTGTTCCTGCAATGCATAACTCTACCTAGCCTAAAGACTCGCTATTAACATGCCACCAGCTACCTTTGGCCAACCCCCACTCCATCTTTACCATCCTCCCACACCTGAACTACCCCCCTTACCTCCCTCCTTTTCCTACCTCCACCACTGTCCCTCCCACCCACACTTCTCTGCCCTGCCCATTTGACTATACCATGACAGTGCCTTCTCTGGCTGCTCCTGCTCCTCCTTTCACTTCACCTGGAGGCCCTCCTACCTTAATACCTGGCACTTACACAAGGGCTGTACCACACTGATTAAGTGCTGTTTATTGCGGCATCATTCAAGTGATAATACTGCATTCCTTTAAAATCATGTAATTATTTTCATTCTTTGTCAACAACTGTAGACCAGCAAACATTCTTATTTGATGATTATTCCTCGTACTTGATCTGTAACCCACACATTGTATTGTATTGTATTGTGGTGTATTGTATTATATTGTACTGTCTCTCTCTGACTTGGAACCTTTGTAAATGAGCCCTGGCTCAAAGGTATTAATCCAAATCTGAAATCTGAAATAAATAACCTACAGAATAGTTACCACCATGCGAATGCATTATTATACCCTGCAGGGGCAGAATAATGCAAGAGGGTTATATATTTATTTTTATCTGTTTAAAGTTTTGAACAATTAATAACATAGAACAGTATTAGCATGTCCACATACAGATCCAGAAAATACAGAGCTTGACAAATTGATAACAGGATAAATACTAACAGACAGTCACACAATTACCAAATGTCAATAAGCTGATGCATTAGACATAGAACACTACAGCCATACTAAACATGGCACACAGTAAAAATATTATACAGCGAAAGCACTTCTAGACCAGTGCAGAGAAGGTAGGACATCCCACAATATAGAGGCAGAGCCACATACCTCCATGTATAAGTTAGCCAAGTGCCCAGGGGGACCCTCCCAGGCGGCAAGGACAGAGGAAAAAGCAAAGTTACCTGTATCAACCAAGCCTAATTGTAACCTGTTCCGCAAGGGACAGTGAGGCCAAATAAAGATTTCACTGTTGATCAAACCTATCTGTCTACACCTTAAGATCATAAGTGAGATACTCAGGCTGTAACACACTAAAGAGTAGGTCTCTCCATGTCTGCAGCATAGGGGAGGGGTCAATAGAAACCCATGTGTTCTGTATACATCTCCTCACCATTATTAGCATGATCCAGATTGTGGGGTAAAACTCCCAATCCTCTACCTCTCTAGATTTCACTCCAAATAACATTGTCCATGGGTCTATCCCATCCCTAGCTTGCATTGTCTGTGAAATAAATTGTGCTACAGCAGTCCAAAAGGGCCAGAGGATACTACACAGGAGCTACAGATTGAAAGGTCAATAAGCACATGACATAATGCAACATGACAGAATGTAACCCCACCCATACCCCTGCAGACAAAAATAAATGTAGCTAAAACTTTTACTTATAGTGTCCATAAATTCAACTTCTTCAGAGTAAAGAGTAAACACATACTTCCCCTACCCAGCCCTACACACAAAAGAAAGCTAGTTAAAACTTTCCATTGTATGCAATACCCACATTAACACAAAAATACAGCTTCAAAGTAAAGCACATAGAATCCCTACTTCCCTGTACTGCAAACCAACAAAACCTGAAGATGAGAAATAGTCCACAACATTCCTAACTACTGTTTCCACACTGTTGGTTCAAACTGCAGCAAAAAGCACACTTTTCAGAAAGTTGGCTGGAGATGTCTTCTGTGATGTTGACCAATCCAACAGTTCATATGCTTCAAACAGCCCTTAAAGGGAATATAAACCCAATTGCCTATATTAGTAAAATTTTGCATGTGTCATGTCTGTTCAATAACTCCAATGTATTGTTTCTGTATGATTGAAATAGTCAGATTTTTCCTTATTTAGGGTCCATTAATATTTAAGTCTTTTTCCTGGTATAATATTCATTTTTATGGCTGCATGGGCAGAGCCCTGCAGGCTTTTTGGGATTACTAGGAGAGAGAGAGGACTGACAGGACACAATGACTGTGTTATTCCCCTGAGTGCTTTGAAGTGGACATACATGGTTATCTCATTTAAAGCTGTGGTCTGTTTCTGTCTGCCTTCTTCATTTCCTGTCATCCTGCCTGCATTACATCTGACTCTTATCTCTTTGAGTATTCTAGGATATTTTGGGGACATATAGGATAAATAGCTTTATGCATAGAGCTAACACCACTGATGTTCACAACATAAGCGTTTTCTAAAAACAAGAGCTGTCTTATAAAGAAATCTCCTCTTGAGAAAAGTGTACCATGAACAGAACCTGTCCACTACTGGGCTGATTGCAGCTGTAACATGAGCTGTCTCTCTTGATTAGTCTTGTCTGCAGTTAACCCTTTGCAGCTCTTGGCTCAGCTCTGAATTGAAACTATGAGAAGTCCTTTGTCAACTGCTCTGCTTTTGTAAACCTCTTTTTATTTTATTTTATTTATTTAGTTTTTGCTGACTGGGTAAGTGCACTAGACAAATCCTGCCTATTTTCAGGCACGAGCCGAGGGAAGGATACAGATGAATGCCAAGTGACCTTGAACCAGATTAAGCTGTTAGTGGTATTTTTTGTGAATGAAGGAAATTTGGCCAGGACACTGGGGAAATTCCCTTACTCTTTTCGATAAGTGCCATGGGATCTTTAACATCCACCTGAACTACCAACAATCCAGGCAGACGGGACCTCGGTTTAACATCTTATCCGAAAGACGGCACCTCAGAAGTGCAGCACCGCTCTCATGCTGCACTATAGTGTCAGTACTGGGATATTAACCCAAGTGCCAGATGTGGGAACTGAACCCACATCCCTCTGATCTCCCAGCCTCAGAGGCAAGTGTGCTACCTACTCAGCCACTGACACTGCTAATTTTTAATGCACACTGAGCTATATTTAAAAAAAAAAAACAGATACAAGTGCAACAGCCAGAGAAAGTGTTGCCTGACTTCTTAAAAATGAGATTTCCTACCTGCTCCTCTCCAACTTAATCTGTATTTTATGGGCTGAGTGTTTTTTTACTCAGGCAAAAGCAGGAACCAACTGAAAGGGAGACACCACATCTAAGCTGCATACCTCTCAGTGACATCTGATCAAATATGAGTCTGCATGCTCAAAACCAAATGGGAACAAGTGCACTAATGATTATAATGTTTGCTGATTACAGCGCATCATAGATTATTATTATTTTTTGCTTTAAAATCTCATTTGCAATGTGAAATATCTCCTTCTCCATGTGGGGTAGAAGGTTTCTGAGAGGTATAATGAGTGACATATATTATAATGTGTGACAGCTGAGAGGTACAGTATGCTGAGCTGGGCTACTTGGGGTAAACAATCCCCCCAAAACATCCAAAAATAAATCCTATGCATTTACTTAACAGAGGGTCACTGGTGGTGCTGGGACACCATGCAATTTATAGTGCTAAAAGGGTGAACCTAGAGTCAATGGCAATTCTAGTGAGGAGTAGGGGGAAGTAGGCTGTTGGTTAACTAGGATGTGCAGCTTATCCAATAGGTAAGGAAATGGGCAGACTAGATGGGCCAAGCGCTCCTTAACTGCCATCAAAGCCTATGTTTCAATGACTGTTGGAGTTTTAGGTTTGAATCCCACTGCTGCTCCAGTTAACTGTGAGACATTTAGCATAGCAGTGGACCTCCCAAGGCTTCTTTTGGATTCTGTGACCTTAGCTTCAAGACAAGCCATGTCTCGCAATCATCTGTCACTCATTGAAATGTGGGATACATTTGATATCCAAAATGTGAGAAAATGTGAGATGCTGTCCCTCAACACATGGGACACATGATTAATGCAGCTACAAGCTCTGATGTGGGAGGTATGGAACAAACCTCAACTATAGTACCCAGAGAAAGAAAGGAGAGGGAATCAGCATCAATGCCAACTGGAGTTAGCCAACTGTCTGCAAGTTAACCCCTTGCAGTCCTGGCCCCAGCTCTTCCGCAATAATAATAATAATAAAAAATTTAAACCCAGACTCCATTGACAGCCCACCCAAGCTGCCTTAATCAGCCTGTTCCATTGAAGTTAGCTGACTGTCTACAGGTTAACCCCTTGCAGTCCTGCTACCAGCTGTGCCACTCAGCAGTGCCACCTCTTCCTTTGTAAAGGAGCAGCTGGCTTTTAAGAGCAACTACACAAGAAGGCTTAATAATTCAGGCATCCTGTCCATTGCCAGACTTTGATGTTTGTGAAATTTCTCAAGTCCTGTGCAAAATGACTTTTCACACTTGTATAATGCATTTTTTTTTATATTTTGTATAATGTTTTCTTTAGGTCTTTCAACAGAGCTACTACTGGATTTAATTAATGGCTCAGGAACAAAAATCACTCAGAATGAAAGAAAGGGGCTAGCCAGAAGTGGGCAGCAACTTCTTCATCCTTTGAAGTTCCAGGTAACAATCATTGATATGTTACAACATGTGGGCCTATTTATGATTTTTTTCTTTACATATGTATTTTTTCCTAGTCTTGTTATATGTTGCCAATGTTGCTGGCTCTTGTTTCTTTGCTAGTAGCATTGGGAAATGACATGCCAATTTTACCTTAAGAGGTGTACCTACTGTCTTATATTGCATGCTATCCAAACTTCCTTTGAACTATTTGGTGCTATATGTTATTAATAGTAAATAGCACAGTATAGTTCTATATTGCTTTACAAATTGATGCATTTACATTCTGTTATTTATAAACCTATTTGGGTATAAATGACACAGGAATCAGCTGGTGTAACTATATCGTTAGGCAAGTTAAGAATAGTAATACACTCTAGAGTATTTATTAGGGTTTGAATTGATGGACAGTATGCTTTAGTTTTTAAAGTATGCTTGGTTTATACATGTAATATATTTCACTGTTTCACTGATAGCATTTTAAGTGGTATTAGTCAGCACAGTACAGACTGCATTGTACCATGTGACTTATGTTGGATGACTATTTAAACAGACCAGTATGCCTGACTCTTTGTCTCTTGATCAAGCCCTAGAGGCAAAACCAGGTTGGGTCTGTCCCAGACACCAGGTTGGTATTTTTTGCACTTTATTGACTGCACTGCACTGCACTGCACTGGAGTATCTCCATGTAAGCTATTTTTCAGTAAAAAAGCTTTTTTATATGCTGTTTTGGTGCCATGTGTTTCCCAGTTTATTTGATGTTCTTTACACTTGGCACATGGGTAGCTGAGCGGCTATTCTGTGTTCTAGAGTAGTAATTTAACTTCAGCCCACTCGCTACACAGCATTATATGTTTTACATGCTTTTGGTTGGTCATTAGTTTTGAGACCTACCTTTTCCGAATTACAGTGCTGGTGCAGGAGTGCTGGAGGGGGTTTCTGTGTTATTTATCCAGACCCCCATAACCAATTTGGGAGTTATATTTAATTTTTTCTCCCCTGATGAGTGCAGTATGGCAGTTCCCTGCAAGTCATGTAGAGCTACGTTGCGTGCGCATGTCAGCAGTTTTAAATCTATGTTGAAAACGTATTTATTTTCTTTGGCCTTCCCTGATTAACTAATTAATTAATTGACTGTTTTAAATAATTTATAATATTATTTGTTTTTATTGTGGTTTTATATTATGTAAAGCACCTTGATTTTGAAAGGCTCTATATAAATAAAGTTTGCTTGCTTGCATGTAAACTGAGTGCTTTTTCTGGCTCCCTGCATTGTAACTAGGAAGTGTGTCTCCAGTTTGTTAGTGGTGGTTCCAGTACTATCTATCTAGCGTTTTAAGTTTACTCTTGCATTCGTTTGAAGAAAGAACTGGATTTTGGCATGATGGAACAAACCAGACCACAACTTAGATAAGGGAGCAGACTACAGGGATGGGTTTTTGAAGAGAGAAGTGAATCAGCGTTTTTTACTGATTTAGAGACTGAGATAAGCGCGAGCAAACACAGGATATCAGAAGAGAGGTGTCTAACATAGAAGTGACATTTGTGGAGTTAGAATGGGTTGCCCTTTAAGCTAAACATCATTTTTGGCATAAAACCTATTTGCAAGCTAGCCTGAAGGTGGGGAGAATACCCAGGGGATTGCGAGTGAATAAGAAACTGGGCTATGGCCATTATAGAGAAAATTATGTTCAAGACTGGGAAGCATCATTACAGATAGGCTCAGAGGCTTTAACTAGATGTGTTATAAGGGGCTATAATAACCAGCAACTGGATTTGCAGAAAAATCTAAAAACTAAAGAGGAAGCAGTAGCACAGTTTAAAGACTCTGAACAGTTCCTAGTCTGGAGAAAAAACTCAAAGAGCAGATAGAGAAACAGAGTATGACTCAAAGCACAGAAATTAGTGAAATTTGAGCACGATAAGAATGACCATGGCAAAGGCCAAGCATTTAATTGGGATAAAAATCCAACATCAAGGAACAATAATAATGAAAAAGAAATAATGGATCAGGAAGATGACAAAACAAAAAGAATACAACAGGGCAACCCAAATCTACTTTGAAAAGACAAGGTACCTCTCCCTCATGTAATTCAAACACATCAACTAGTGGCTCAGAAAGTGACCCTTCTGATTATTATTTAGAAGGACAGGATGAGGAGGAGGAGGAGCAGTACACAGGACAGAGGAAGAGCCCCAGAACAGTGAGTTTCAAGCAGGTTCCACCTTTAAAAAAAAAAAACAGAAGAGGGGGGTAAGAGGTGGAAAAAATCAAACAGGAAAAGTAGTGAAGACCGGGGGAACAAAACCCAGAAGAAATAGTGAATGTGATAAATTTATTGCACCTTGTACTAGAGGAGAAGGATTTAAAGCTGCTTCAAAAATGTTTGTCATTTATACCCAGCTGCAACTCCAACAGATTTGAGCTATACTTAGATCTGAAAAGATTTACAAGGAATCTAAATCTGAAGTCATTTTGAAACAAAAACAGAAACGAGGCTACACCACCTGGTAACATGGGCTATTGTGTGGAGGGCATCATTTCAACACCCACAAGAGAAGAAAGTCATTTGGATTGTCAACAATAAATCTACTAGAACCAAATATGGAGGATGTAACAGCAACCTCTACTTTGGAGGAACCTTTGGATTTATCAGTTTACCCTGTGACCATTGAAAATGGAGAAATGGAAGAATTCGAACAGGATGATTTTGGAACACCGGAGGTTCTGGTTAAACAACTGGATGTACAGAAAATAGTTTTTAAACCACATTCATCATTTAACCCTACATATAATAGCAGTGTGGCAGCCTTCAAGAGGGTATGTGAGTATGAAATAAACTGTTTTCTTGATAGATGTAAGTTTTCTTGTAATGTTATAGAGGGCGAAAAACAAGCCCTGAAAGATCTGCAGCAGGATACCTCCATTACGATTAAGAAAACAGAGAAGGGGGGAGCTATTGTTGTACAGGATACAGATGCCTATATATCTGAATGTGAGAGACAGCTGGGTAATAATGAACATTATTTGACTTTAAATTCTGATCCATCTGTATGGCTTAAAAGAAAAGTGCTCTCTGTTATATAGTGCATTGGAAAATGGCGTTATTAATCAAGATACTTTCAGCTTTTTAACACATCAGAATCCAGTAAAAGCATGTTTTTATACCCTTCCAAAGGTACACAAAAACATAGAAGCACCACCAGGCAGGCCTATAGTGTTGGGGATAGGCAGCCTGTTAGAACTATTGTCACAGTTCATAGATGCCTACATTAAGGATCTAGTATCTAAATTACTGTCATATCTAAAAGATACCACCCAGGTTCTGTGTGTATTGGAGGACCTAGAATTGGAAAGAGAATGGTTTCTAGCATCTCTTGATATAGAGGCATTATATACAAACATACTGCATCAAGAAGGTGTTCATGCCATGCGTTTCTGGCTCGAGTCTTACACAGACTTTGAGATGGGTCTAGTAGATTTCTTGTGTGACAGTGCCAGGTTGGTCCTGGAATGCAACACCTTTCTGTTTCGAGATATGCACTACCTACAGGTAAAGGGTACAGTAATGGGGGTGACATTTGCCCCCAGTTATGTTAACATGTACCTTGGATATTGGGAGAAAACAAAAGTCTGTTGCTCCGAGGTCAACCCTTATTACTATAGGATTGACCTCTGGTGGTGTTTTATAGATGAAATATTGTTGGTATGAAAGGAGGGCAGGCAGAGCTGGAGGTATTTAAGGTCTAGATGGAGCAGACCAACCCTAACCTAAGGTTCACAATACATGCAAGTGTGCATGAGGTACATTTCCTGGACCTAGTGATAACAAAAAAGGAAGATGGTACCATAAGAATCGACTTGTATAGGAAAGAAAGTGACAAAAATACTATTCTTCATGCCACAGGCTGCCACCTCAACGCCTTATTAAGAATATCCCAAAGTCCCAATATATGCATGTAAAATGAAACTATAGTCTGGAGGAGGATTACCAGATGAGAAGGGATGAAATGTGTTCTAGGTTCGACTGAGGGGCTATAGTCCGGGGATCCTAGACCAAGCCGAAGGGGAAGTTGAAATCATGACCAGAACTGACCTTTTAGTTCAAAAAGATAGAAATGAGGGGAATGTTGAACCCTTTCTGAATTTTGTAACAACCTATATTGCACGAGCAGATGGTGTGAGGGAGACTGTTACAAGAAATTGGGGGATTATATGATCAGACTCAGTTTTGAGAAATGAGTGTTGTAATCCTCCTAGATTCATCTATAAGAGAGCATGGACACTAGGGGATCATTTAACACACAACTATCAGAAAAATGTAGACCCTATACCACACACCTGGTTACCAGCTCTACCCCATGCACCTTTAGATGTGGGAGGTATAAATATTGTGAAATAATAGAAAAAACCACTATCGCCAAACTAAAAACACCACCAGAGTTTTTCAGTTCATAGCTTCATTAACTGTGACACAGTGAATGTAGTCTATTTAGCTAAATGTAGCTATGAAGCCTTTTACACAGGCAAAACTACTAGGGCATTGAAAGTACGAGCTGGAGAACATATACGTGCCGTTGAGGGTGGTGACTTAAGAAACACCCTGGCAACTCATGTTACACAAGCCACCAATAAAGAAGAACATATTTTCAGGTTTTGTGGCCTTGAAAAGGTTACACTGGGGAAGAGAGGCGCAGATTTGAAAACCTTCATCCTTGAATGAGTGGCTCTGTGGATCTTTTAATTAGGGGGTCATATACCCCCTGGACTTAATGGTAGACTGGAAGTGATGCCCTTTTTGAATAGAAGGAGGAGAAATAAGCTAAGACCAAGTTATGAGTGACAGATATCTCTGTATTAGTGACCTGTACTTCATTGTTAAGATGGATAGTATTGTTTGGTACTAGACTAATTCCTTAAATATTTTTCTAATAGACCTGGTTTCTGTTTGAGTGTCAGGATGCTTTACTAAACTAGCCTTTCCTTCTTTCTCCTTGTGTAATCTCTTTCTTTGTAATATATTATTTTTTATGTTTGCTTGCATGCATGTGCAAGAAACATAGTGCCACCATGCAAATTTTCGTAGGTGTGCCACCGCGCTTCCAATGCCCTGTTCCTTCTTGCAGGCATGGCCTCACCACACCAATAAATGTCTGAGCTGTCTATGACAGCAATTCAGATGCAGTGGCATACAGTTCAAAGCAAAAGACCGCTACAATCAGCGGTGGTAACATGTAGGTAATTTGCATACTGACATCGGCAGGCAATTTACATACTGCCATCAGCAGTATGCAAAGTGCCTACATGTCAGCACTGCATCTGAACAGCTGTCATAGACAGCTCCATTTTTTCTTGGCCCCCCCGACAAACACTCAAGTAGCACGCTGGAAGCCCACCCCAGCATGCTCATGCGCCCCCCACACTGTATGGCTGATGGGGCTGACCAATCCCTGTTGGCTCCACTGCCCCCAAACAGACTTCCAGGTGCAATGCTGGGAGCCCACCCCAGCATAGCAAAAGTATGTATGGCTGACGGGGGTGCCCAATCCCTCTTCAGCTCCACTGTACCCCCCAAAAACAGACTTCCAGGTGCCACACTGGGAGCCGGCCCCAACGTGGCAAAAGTCTGTATGGCCAATGAGGGTGCCCAATCCCCATTGGCTCCACTGCCCTCCAAACAAACTTCAAGCTGCCATACTGGGAGCCCATCCCAGCATGGCAAAAGTCCCATGGCGTCTTTGTAAAAAAAGAAAAAAACAACACATGTAAGAAAAAACTGTCCCTTGTTAACTGTCTTGCCCCCTCCCCCAACCCACGCCCACCCTCTGTGTACCCCACCTCCCCACACCCCCGCCTCACCTTATACTTACCTCCAGAGGCTGGTGCGACAATTTCCGGTGTACCAGGAACACTTCTGCACTCTTCAAAGCCAACTGCGAACTGAAGAAATGCCAGTATGCTGTGTAATGGCATAAATGTTTTTTTTTTCAACTTTGGTGCATATCTCGGTCATTTTGGGGAATTTTTTCACCAAATTTTCAACATGGAGTTCTTGGGACCCCACCTCAGGAACTCAGTCACTATCATTTTGCTATTTGGTCCCAAAAGGTGATTTTGTGGTCACTGTGCAGAACCACCTTTTAGGACCAATTAATGAAACAACAGTGTCACAGTTCATGAGGTAGGCCCCCAAAAACCGAATGTTGAAAACTGGGTGAAAAAATTCCCAAAAATGATTGTTTTATGAGCGTGCTTTGTGCAGTTCCTATGCACGCTCGTAACTTTGAGGATTTTTTATATTTTCACTCCAGATTTTCAACATTGCCATTTTACCACACCTCCTTATGGACACTATGACTGTCATTTTTCACATCTTACCCAAAATGTGTTTTAGCACATGTAGCACACATTGGCGTGGTTGGTGTGAAAAAATCAATGTTCGGGACACATTAAGAAAATCACAGTGACACTGTTCATGAGCAGAGGTGTTAAAATGGCTATGTTGAAAATCTGGTGACAAAAGTCCATAAAATGACTCTGTTACGAACGCGCATTGTGCAATTTCCACGCACCCTCGAAAGTTCACGAATTTGTAATATTTTCAGCCCAGATTTTCAACATTGACATTTTGTCACACCTCCTTATGAACAGTGCAGCTGTAATTTTTCACACCCTGACCGAAATGTATTTACGCACTTCCAGCTCAGAATAGCACAATCACTGTGGGAAATTAGTGTTCGGGACAGATTAAGAAAATCACAGTGACACTGTTCATGAGCAGAGGTTCCAAAATACTTATGTTGAAAATCTGCTGTATAAAATCCCCAAACTAATTACGTTATGGGTGTACATTGAGCAGTTTCTACACACGCTCATGACTTCACCAATTTTTGTATATTTTCACTCCAGATTTTCAACAATGCCATTTTTTACATCTCCTCATGAACAGTACATCTGTCACTTTTAACATCCTGTTCAAAATGTGTTTTTGTACCTGTGGTGCCAAATGGCTCAGTCACTGTGTAAAATCACCTTTTGCCTAATGAACTGATAGTGTCACTGTTTATGCAGTGAGGTCACAAAAAGCCCATGTGAAAAACTTGGAGTAAAAATACCAAGAAATGTCCAGGGTGTTAGGGTTTTCAACCATAATGCTCTATCCTGTAGGGACTGACAGGCACCAGGGGGTGTGACTTGGGATTGTTGACAGTAAATGCTCGTGCCATTCCACCCCCACCCCAACCCTGCAGCCAGTGACAGGCATCGATGCGCACCTTGGACCCTTTGCCCCCAGAGTTCACCCCATTCTCCTATACTGTACCTATTTCAGTGTATTTCCTCATGGAATGAGGTAAATGTAAAGTCCAAACACCCCAAGGCACAGCTCGACACTTGTCAGTGTCTGAAGGGTAGGGTGAGGTGAAATGCCATGACCGTCATGGGCGATGACCCAAAGGCATACCCCAATGCCTGTCCATCTCTGCAGGGTGAGGGTACAGTTGGCATCAGTTCAATACTTCAGTGCCATTCCTATACTGCATCTGTTTAACTCCTGCACTCTCACTGCTAATGCTAGCAAGCAAACATTCGGCATTGACAAATGCTTGTTTAATATTTTTTTTTATATTTTGTATAATGTTTTATTTAGGTCTTTCAACAGAGGTACTACTGGATTTAATTGATGGCTCAGGAACAAAAATCACTCAGAATGAAAGAAAGGGGCTAGTCAGAAGCAGACAGCAACTTCTTCATCCTTTGAGGTTCCAAGAAACAATCATTGATATGTTACAAGATGTGAGCCTATTTATGTTTTTGTTCTTTGTTTATGTATTTTTTCCAGGTCTTGTTATACTTTGCCAATATTGCTGCCTCTTGTTTCTTTGCTAGTAGCACTGGGAAATGACATGCTAATTTTACCTTAAGAGGTGTACCTACTGTCTTATCTTGCTTGCTATCCAGACTTCCTTTGAAATACTTGGTGTTATATGTTATTAATAGTAAATAGCACAGTATATTCTATATTGCTTTACAAATTGATACATTTACATTCTGTTATTTATAAACCTATTTGGTTATAAATGACACAGGAATTAGCTAGTGTAGCTATATTGTTAGGCAAGTTAAGAATAGTAATACACTCTAAAGTATTTATTAGGGTTTGAATTGATGGACAGTATGCTTTAGTTTTTAAAGTATGGATTGTTTACACATGTAATATATTTCACTGTTTCACTGGAAGCACTTTAAGTGGTATTAATTAGCATGGTACAGACTGCATTGTACCACGTGACTTATGTTGGATGACTATTTAAACAGACCAGTATGCCTGACTTTTTGTCTCGTGATAAAGCCCTGGAGGCAAAACAAGGTTGGGTCTCCAGCTGCTGCGTCGGTATTTTTTGCACTTTTTTGACTGCACTGCACTGGAGGATCTCTATGTAAGCTATTTTCCATTAAAAAAAGCTTTTTTATATGTTGTTTTGGTGCCATGTGTTTCCCTGTTTGTCCAAAGTAGGCTATATCAGTTAACGCATTACATTTTTTGAAGGACTTCTGTAACAAAAAAAAAAATACTAAAACTTTGTTTCATGTTATTGCACAGCAGCCTTGTTGGCTCTGACCAGAGTTTGTTATGTTCACTGTATACTTTGGTGAGTGAACATATTGTTATGAGAGTGGATTTGAAGAGGTGTGTCACTATCAGTCCAAAGCAAGGTAATCTGCAAGGAGCTCATCACTGTCACACCAATCAGCCAGTTGATCAAGACTCTGTTTTGGCTTACTGGGCAGAAACTTCATGTAGTTTAAAAGCACGCGCCAGCCCAATCTTAGGGCGGCTCTTTCCTTTGATCTGCATAACCCCACCCAGAAAGCAAAGCTGACCACTTCATCATCAGCCTGCTGTGGTCCCTTCCCTCCACCCCATATAACCTGAAATAAAGAAAACTGTCCCTTAATCCCCCACCCCTTCCTTCCTTTCATTTCATTTTTGCTATATTCATGGTTCACAAAGCAGCATGAAATTACCAGGAAAGTGAAGAATAACTGACATACTGATAAAATTCAATACTGTAAGACATGCTGTCAGGTAAAGTGCATAATGAATTTTATTCAGTAGTATGATGGTTTTAAACAAGAGTAGCATACATTATTTAATCAGAGCAGTAAATCAGGTCTGTAAAGTTGCTTTTCTGTTTGTTGGTCTATTTTTAGTGTTTCACAGTTTCAGCATACAGTCTTTGCATCATTTGCAGTCTAAAAGCAAATAAGAAAAAAAAGGCAGTCACTAACTTCCCTTATAATGATGTAGTGAATGATACTCAAATTCGTAGAGTGAGCAAACTGCCTCATTAGACAGGCACTTTCATGTGCTTCCACAATGCTGGCAACATTGAAAGAAGACAGTGGGCATTGTTCCACCTTAAAATGACTTAAATTTATGAACCAATTTATGAACCATGCTGCTTATGGTTAGAAGTAGATTTTGAAAGATATAGGGCTGTCCCCTAGGATGTATTTTTATACGTTACAGTAATTATGGTTTAAAATTAACTGTTTTTGTAATTTGTATATGCTGTAATCTGATGTAATCTATGCATGTCTGTAACCTTGATGTAATACACGAACCTCATTGTGAATGAGCAAATACTCAGTTGAGTGTATCCATTTCATAAACTTGTTTATGAATAAATATTTTACTACTTTACTACAAATCACTGAAGATATTGTCATGATGTGTTTTGAAGGTCATTGTAACCTGCTAGTAACCACTGGGCATGCTTTTCTTTGAGGTTGTCATCTTAAAAATGAACCTTCCCCTCAGAAGCATTGCTATTTTTATCCAGCTGAGCCATGATAATACCAGAATGCCATGTTGTAAAATGTTTTTTAAGAGAGTCCTTGAGAAGTTTGTTTACTGATATGTCCAGAGGCTGAAGGTCACATGTAGAGGATGCAGATATGAATATTGGAATAATGCCACATGATTCCAGTTTCACTAAAACTTCAGCTGTTGTATGTGCCCTGAACATGTCTAGTATCAGAAGTGCTTTTTGCTCATCGGGCAGTCCAAGCATTGGTGAATAAATGTGAAAAAAGCACCAAGATGTCATCAATTAAAATAATGGTAGTATTCTGTTTTACCCAGAGGTTTTGAGACCGAGTGATGTTCCAGTCACTAGAAAACTTAAAGTGTGGATGGTGGGCCTCAGTTATTCCTTTATAAATAACATGTGTGTGTGTGGGGGGGGGGACTAGTTCACTGGAGAGTGTGCAGGTTAAAACAAGAGACACTTGCCTCTTGTCACCAAGGTCTGCAACCTCCACCTGCATGACCCCGTAGCCTCCATTGTCCACTTGGAGCAGGGTATCATTTGAAAAACAGTTGTCACCGAGGTTTATGACAAGGTTGAGGGTATAAGCTCTTTAGCTATAGCTCTGCTTATATGAGAAAGGAAACTTGATTTTAGGATTGGGACATCAAAGGGGGGTAGTTTGTGCAGCCTTACTATCTTTCCTTTTGCTAAAACCCACGCAATTTAAAAACATTCAGCCCCACTTAGTTGACAAAAGCAAAGGTCCCCTATTCTGAGTCAGTAGGTGTGAGGACTGTGCTTTGACAATTCTGATGGCTACAGTGTGTACCACCCTGGCATTCACCACAGCATCCTCAGGACAGAGCTTCTAACAAGTTTTTGAATTGATCTTCAAGATCTTCCTCAAGTAGAGGAGATCATCCTTGGGGCTTTTTGTAAAGTTGGGGGGGGGGGGGCAGCTCTGCTGGGACTAGAGTCTGGTTCAATTTTGTGAATGAATTTGCAAATAGTGCCTTAGGTTACTGTCTGGCAGTACTTTGTATGATATTATCTGACCACCAACATCACACCATCCTCGCAGGTATATTTGCCTAATTCAAACCTCAGATCTCTACTGTAGATAGCATACTGTATAAGATGTCTGTTTTGCTGGAAGGAGGTACAAGATGTCAACTCCTTTGTTAATGAAGCTGCAACCTGTGAGTCTATGCAGGCACAATCAGTGAGATCCCTAGCAGTCTCCTCTGACACAAAAGGATATTCCCATTTGACAGGAGATTTTTCTCTGTATCCAGCAGAGTAATGACATTATTTTACTTCTTGGGAAGTTTCTGTTCAGCTGTAAATGTGCTGTTATGTGTCTGTGTTAGTCCTGGTGCTAGTGTACCAAGCTGCCATAATAAGTGGGATTTAACTATCACAGCTGATTGTCAGTGAAAAACATGAAAATTATTGTGCTACATTAAGTAGCAGTGGGTGATAGTGAGAATTAAAATCAGTGCAAATACAACCTGTCTTACAGTAGATGTTTAGGGACAAAAAAAGACTTGTGGTCCACCCAGTCTGCCCAGTTACTACTTAGGTCCTCCCCAGCTTAGCACTGGCCAGGCCTTAAGCAGATCATTCAACCCTCAGATCCACTCTGACTAATACCATACACCATTAGCCCAAACTTCACCTCCATCATCTTCAACTGTCCCCTGCATCTGTCCCACCCCCTTTTGTAACTTGCAACTGCCTTAACAATGACCAGTTCCTCTGGTAGGGGACTTCACTTTTCTACCACCAACTCATGTGTGTTATCACTTATTTTGTTTCGCATAGAGGCTTTTTTCTAACCTCAGGCTGTTTTACACCTTGTCAGACTGATGGTCTTTCTGTACTGATACAACCTGATCCAGTGGGAGCTCTCAGAGTGGCACATGGGGCAAGAGTACCAACTGTCATCCTAACAAGCTCTGGGGTGTCTTACCCTGCATTTTCTCCTTCATTCCTCTCTCTCTCTCTCTCTCTTTCTGTCTTCCCCCCTTCTGCCTCCTGAAATGGGACTGGGTCCAACCATGATGGCCTTCCATGCTCATTACCAATCCCATGTGAAACCCTCCCTGGCTGTACTGTGAGAGAGGGGATTACTGTAGCTGTGGAAGAGTGACCCCTTCCTCCCAGTTTGACAACATGCTGCATTTTTATCCCCCTGGCACCAGCCATGCCCCCATTGTGCCGAACTCCCCAGCCCCATCACCTGGCTTCTCTCAGTCTTACCATCACTCCAAATTCCCCCATAGCCCCCTCCCTGATGGGGGCAGCAGTGATCCCCACCTCACTCTTCAGACATGGATCCAGACTAGAGGAGGGTTGAGTCACTGGTGAGGAGGCCTGCAAGAGGCTGGAAATCATCCTGTATTAGTTGTGGATTTTCTGTGGCTTTTTTCATTCCACTCCCTCAAGATGCTGGTGGTTAAGGTGTACAGCATGCAACTGTACACAGAATGGCACTAGTCAGCATTCCCACATCCCATAAAACTGCTCCACCTGTGGTCAGCCAGGTGGAAGTACTGCAGTATAGCCTGCTGCCCTCAGTATCTGAAATAAAGAAAACCATTCCTTGAAGTTTTTTTATATGCTTTAACAAAGAACAGCATCCATCAACATCTGTTCCCACCACAGCCATTACTATCCCCCCACCAGACCCTCTCACTCAGCACCCACCATCCTACACCCACCCAACCCCTTACTTACCTCCTTGGGGTCCAACAACATAATCCTGTCTGGACTGAAGACAAATCTCACTGTTCATTGCCAGACCACAAACTGAGACATCAGGTATGTGGTTTAGTGTATTTCAATGGGTCTTGAACTTGTCATTAAAACTTGCCCAGAAGCAAATGGTTTGACAACTTTTATTGGACTAACATAGATGTAACAAAAATAAAACAGTGCCTAAGCTTTTGGACCAACCAAATCCTTCCTCGGAAGCTTAAGCTTAGGAGGAGGTTGGTTAGTCCAAGCTTAGGAGTCCTTTTTTGTTTCTATGTTGATCCAATAAAAGTATCAAACCATTTGCTTCTGGAACTGTTTTTGCAAGGGCCAATATGGCAACTAAACTAATTCTGTATGTCACAGAAGGAGCAGGACAGAGAACTGTATCAGTTAAAGCAAAAGGAAGCTGGGAAGGCAGTCAGAACAGCAAAGGCCCAAACTGAGGAAAAGATAGCCAACTCAGTTAAGAAGGGGGATAAAACCTTTTATAGGTACTACAGGGAGCAAAGGAAGACCAAGGGAGGGATAGTGAGGCTTAATAAAGGGAGGGAGGGTGGGCAGAGGGTGACTGTGAAAGGAGCAGAGATACTAAACAAATATTTTTGCTCAGTATTTACAAATGAAGAGGGGAGGTACCTAAAACAAACAGCAGAAACACTCTGGATACAGAAATTGATACCAGCCCATTTACAGAAGGAAGGGTTCCGAAAGAAGTCTTAAAACTGAAGGTGGACAAAGCAATGGGGCCTGATGGGATTCATCCCAGAATTCTAGCAGAACTAAGGGTAGAACTAGTGACACCACTGACTACCCTCTTTAACAAATCATGGGAGGATGGGGTGGTACCCGAGGACTGGAGGAGGGCAGATGTGATTCCCCTTCACAAAAGTGGGAGCAAGGCAGAAGCAGGAAACTACAGACCTGTTAGTTTAACCTCAGTGATAGGGAAAATGATGGAAACACTTCTGAAGGAAAGAATTGTCAAGTATCTAGAGGCCAGAGGGGCACAGGACCCAAGGCAGCATGGATTCACAGTGGGAAGGTCATGCCAGACGAATCTGACAGATTTCTTTGACTGGGTGACCAAAGTAGTAGATCAGAGAGGGGCTGTGGACATGGCCTACCTAGACTTTAGCAAGGCATTTGACACAGTCCCACACAAAGATTAATATACAAGTTAGCCAGCCTGGGAGTGGATCCCAAGATGACAGCCTGGGTAAAGAATTGGCTGGAGAATAGGACACAGTGAGTAATAGTAAATGGAGTCCACTCTGAAGAAAGGGGGGTTACTAGTGGGGTACCGCAAGGATTAGTATTAGGACCGGTCCTCTTCAATGTCTTTATAAGCGACATTGCAGAGGCACTGGAAGAAAAAGTATGTCTCTTTGCAGATGACACAAAGATCTGCAACAGAGTTGATGCACAAGGTGTGGTGGAAAGGATAAGAAGGGACTTGGCAAGGTTAGAAGAATGGTCAAATGTATGGCAGCTTAGATTCAATGCTAAGAAGTGCAAGGTAATGCACCTGAAACAAAACCAGGGAAGAGTACACAATGGGGTGAGATACTAACAACAACAAAAATGGAAAGAGACCTGGGGTAGTCATATCAGATGACCTAAAGGTGGGCAAGCAATGTGAGAGGGCAGCAATGAGGGCTGGGGGATATTGGAATGCATAGGGAGAGGCATCACCAGAAAACAGAAGTTATTATCCCTCTGTACAGACAGCTGGTCAGACCCCATCTGGAGTACTGCGTGCAGTTCTGGAGACCCAGTCTTCCAAAGACATAGACAGGATAGAAGCTGTCCAGAGGAGGGCAACTAAAATGGTGCAGGGTCTGCACCGGAAGACATATGAAGAGAGACTTAAGGAGCTTAATATGTATAGCCTCGAGGAAAGGAGGGGGATGGGCGACATTATAGAAACTTTCAAGTACCTCAAGGGAATCAACAAAGTCCAAGAGGGTAGCATCTTTCAAAAAAAGAGGTGTGCAAGAACAAGGGGGCACAATTTGAAGATAGAGGGGGGCGGCTCAGAGGTAATTTAAGGAAGTATTTTTTCACAGAGAGGGTTGTGGATGCATGGAACGGCCTTCTGGAGGAGGTTGTGGAGTCAAAAACAGTGGTGGAATTCAAGCATGCATGGGACAGTCATAAGGCAATTCTAGGGGTGGGGGTAGAAAGAAGTAGGCTGCTGGTTAACTAGGATCTGCAGCTTATCCATTAGATAGGGAAATGGGCAGACTGGGTGGGCCAAGCGGTCCTTATCTGCCGTCAAATTCTATGGGCCAGATATTCAAAAGGGTTGCGCCATGCGCAACAGGGTTGCACCTGCGCAAGTCCGAACTTGCTCCATTCTGCGATATTCAGCAGGAGGCAGTTGCGCCACTGAAAACAGGCTGAGCAACAGCGCAATGCAAATGAGTGCATGCTGAACTGGAGTGGGAGGAACCATGCATAAACTACGCAGCCCGATATTCAGCCGGGCTGTGCAGAGTTGTGCAGGCACAACCCCCAACCTGCGCCTGCACAACTTTGAGCCAAAAAAAGAAAGGCTTAAGTCGAGGGCCACCCACAGGTGAGCTGCTGCATTGCAGGGCGCAACACAGCAGCTGCCACCTGTGGCTGGCCCCCACCCACATCCTGTCTTCCTGCAGCTCGCAGACAAAACAGTGTAGAATCCCCACCACCACCACCACTGGCCCGATCGCGGGCATAGTTTAGTCATCTCTCACCAGCCCATCACGGGCAGCAATGTGTCTCTCAGAACACTTCCTGGTGGTCCAGTGGACGTGAATCCAATCACGGGATGGTATTCAGTAAACACCACCCCGAACACATCCCTGGTGCCTAGTGTCCCCACTCCTCCACCATGAAGCCCCACCACCCTCCCTCGCAGCGGCGGGTGGCAGCATCCCACGCGCCTGCCTCCCCGCCGCCGATGACTGCCCAGTTGCACGTTATGCAGAGAGTATCCGACGTATGGCAGAAGCTCATTGGTATAAGATTGTTCAGTTTTGTGAATGAATGTATTCATTCATTCACAAAACTGGACGGTCTTGATGGCAGGGCTGCACGCCCATTGGCCTTGCTCTGCACCAATGGGTGTGCAGCCCCACTGGGCAGCCAGCTGGCAGTGGCGGGTGGCAGGCGGGTGATGCTGCTGCTCGCCGCCGCTGGAGGGGGGAGGGGTGGGGCTCGTGGGTGGGTGGGTGGGGACACTAGGCACCAAGGATGTGTTGGGGGTGTTTACTGAATACCATCCCACGATCGGGATTCATGGTCCACTGGACCACCAGGGATGTGTTCAGGGGGGGTGTTTACTGAATACCATCCCGCGATCAGGATTTACAGTCCACTGGACCACCAGGGATGTGTTTGGAGGGGGTGTATACTGAATACCATCCCGCGATCAGGATGTACGGTCCACTGGACCACCAGGGATACGTTCGGGTGGGGGAGCCACATTGCTGCCAGCGATCAGGCTGGTGGGGGAATTAAACCATGCCCGCAGTCGGCCAGTGGGGTGGGGGTGGGGATTCTACACTGTTTTGCCCGTGATCGGGCTGTAGGAGGCGTCGGTCCCTGACGGCTGCTGCCTGGCAGGGCGCCAGGCCCAAGTCCTCGGGATCGGTGCACCTGCATGCTAATGGCATGCAAATGGGGCCATAATCAGATGCAAATGGCCCCCCTGTGCCTTGCATGAATTATGGCCCCATTTGCATGTCACCTTTTGAATATAGGGATTTTGCGCATAGTGCAATGGTACTTGCGCCACCGCAAGTTGAATGCTCCATGCCATGCACAGTGGCTGTGGCCGGGGGGTATTATTCAAAGGAGTTGCTCGAGGCGCAACTCCTTTGAATATCGCTTGTACATTACTCCTCATGTTAACTATTTTGTGCAGCTATGCTTGCTCCACAAAATAAGTAGTTTGAATATCTGGCCCTATGTTTCTATGTCATTATAACTTGGTAATTGTTCAATATTTTCCCCCAAATTTTTAACATGGCTTTTTTTGGGACCCCCACCTCATAAACAATGGCAATGACATTATACAAATCCATTCCAAAAGGTGATTTCGAGCTGCATGAAATCAACTTCTGGGCAGGATTTGAAATGTTTGCTGTCCTCATTCATGAGCTGGGGTCATATGAAGGCTATGTTGAACATTTTAAGTAAAAATATTAAGAAACAACACAATGATGAGTGTATGTTGACATGTTTCAATGCAGGCTCATAACTGTGGTAATTTTCGTTGGTTTTGACCCCAGATTATCAACATAGTAATTGTTTCACACCAGTTCATAAATGTCACAGCTGTCATTTCTCCAATCCTAGCTAAAATGTGTTTCACACTTGTAGTACAAAATGATGTTTTGGCCACTGTTTTATAAATTATATCTCTCATGTTCAGAAGGAGTGGTCATAAAAAGACTATAATGACAATGCAGGATAAAAATGCAAAATAAAAATAAGTTATGAGGAAACATTGAATTGTTCAAATGTTGCTCATAACTTTATTTTTGAAGATTTTAGCCCCTAATGTTCAACATATCACGTGTGTTACCCCACCTGC
The DNA here is from genome assembly GCA_016271365.2 of Neoceratodus forsteri. Lineage (NCBI taxonomy): Eukaryota > Metazoa > Chordata > Ceratodontiformes > Ceratodontidae > Neoceratodus > Neoceratodus forsteri. Next base: position 392,917,319 of record CM057452.1, read on the forward strand.
TGATCATGGCAAGTGTCATTTTTCAAATCCCTTCTGAAACTTGTTTTCACTGTCGCACAGTGAAATCACATTTCAGATGGAATTTTAAAAATTCCACCTGTCTTGATCATAATGTCAGGTTATAAAAAGACTGAAACTTAGATATTGCCTCTCAGCTGCCCTGTCCTGGGTAATTACAACCTAACAATGCATAAAAGCTGGACACCACTGAAAATGAGATACTTCATCTCATCTGCTCCATCCTCGGGAAATATATAGTAAAAATATGTACATGAAACACCCAGTACAACAGCAATGCAAGTGGCAAACATTCGGCACTGACAAGTGCTTGTTCAATTATTTATGAGTTCTGGAACTCAGTTACTTTAATTGAACGGAAACCTACAATGAAGCTTTCCATGTAGGTTTCCACTTAACTAATAAAACAGGGTTCCAGGCCAGTTGAGTAATTAAATATACAGTAATGGATGGGGAAGTGTGATTAATGAGAATTTAATGGTCGCCCGAGGTGTGGGATGCTACATAAACCCAGAGGGTGAACTCCAAGGGGTTTATTAAAGCATCCCACACCAAGGATGACCATTAAATTCGAGTAGGACACACTTTCCCATCTTTCATTATTTATAATTGCTGGTCAGCAATTTTTTTCCAGTGTTTATTTACTCTGTGTCTCACCCTTGGAGACACACCCCCACACAACACACACACACACACACACACACACACACACACACACACACACACACACACGCACACACAGTCTCTCTGACACATAATCTGTTTTCCTCTCCTTTAGGTTTTTTTTTTTTGTATAGCTGCTTTTTAACTTTTTTTTTGTATTTTAACTTGTGCTTTCTTCCAGAAGAGGTTAGAGTTTAGATTGTGATCACTGCTTACCCCAGTCAGCCAGGTTGGAGCCATTCCTCTGTGTCAGTTCTTGTCCACGGCAGCTGCCGGGATCAACCAGAAACATTTTTTTGTTTGTTTTTTAAAAATCTAACTGGTGGAACTGATTTAAAAAACCAAAAAACACAACAAAGACTCTCGGTCTGGCGGCTCCTCACTGCTTGGGAAAAGGGGCTGCTATGTTTCCAAAGGTGATTAGTCCTCCCAGGAGGAGGTGAACAGCCAATGAGGAAGTGGCTGTTTTTGACTGACTGGACACGTACTTGCCATTATAACCCATGGGTCATAACGGCAAATTATAACTGGGTCAGCCCATAGAAAAAATTGTCAACCAGTTATTATAAAATGAATACTGGTCAACCAAGGGGGACTCTAAATAAGAAGTGACTAGGATTATTTCAAAACAAACACACAAAACAGTACCCTGGGGCTATCAAACAGACTTCACATATGCTCAAAATTACCAATTATATTAAAATGTAAGCAACAGGGTTTATGTTTCCTTTAATGAGCACCTTTCATGGTGCTTTCAACAAAGAACAGAGAGCTGCCTTGCTTGTATAGGAGCTCATCTGTGGTGGTAAATACATTTTCTTTGCAGCTCCCAAAGGAAGGGAAGGGGATCATATTTGCCCCCAAGGGGCTGGCAGTATGATCCCTTTCTACTTTCTACTAGTTCAACATTTTATGACATCTGTATAGAAAGGGCATGAGGGTGTGCTCCATTCACTTCTATGGAGCAGCGTTATTTCTAAAGCAGATTTACTAATTTTACATTGGGATCTGGTATAGATAAATACCAGGGTTCAACTGATAAGGCTCTTGTTAGTTGAAGCCTGGCATCGACCTTTACCAAAACCCAATTCAAAATTATTAAATCTGCTTTATAAATAATGCTTTATAGATGTGAATAAAGCACTCCCCTGCATTCTCCCTGTACAGACATCATAAAATGTCAGAGTGTGAGGTGCAGTAGGCTACTAGAAAGTGGAAAGGGATCATGCTTTATTTTTTTTTTATTTAAAATTTGTTATCCAGGTGAGAAAGCATTGGGCCACATGGCCCTTTTACAGGCTTTTACAGGCTTGACCAGAGCGAGTACAAAGATAAAAAAAAAAAAAAAACACAATGCAATAAACTTAATATACATCACTCAGAAGAACACACTCACAAGTATTAGCAAACTATTACAAAAGACAAATTTCTATCACATTTCTAGTGTTCCTATCTACACAAAATACAAATAGACACAATAACACTATATCAAAAGCAATTAGTCTAAATATGCACATATAGCAAAGACACAAACTTCAGTAAGATTTAAGTACTTTTACACTGTGTCTCTTTCTTAAGTGACTGCTTTAAGGAAGTCTTGAAGTGATGGCAATTTTGCAGATTATGCAAAGAGTCTGGCAAGCAATTCAAAGTTTATTTATTTATTTAAGTCTCGGAATTATAAACCTCTGAGTCAGAGACTCCTTTGCAAAGGCTCCACATCAGACAGTACAAGATTACGTAAAACATAGCGAACATCAAGTAAATACAGTTTTCAGTACAAATATCATAAAGAGAGCAATTTCAATGGGAAGCAGAAGGGGTGGAGAGTGGGGTTAAAAGGAATCACAGTGACCTGAAGCCAGGAGGTGCTGATGGAGATTGAGTTTAAATTGACCCAGTTTAGTCTGGGAAGAGATCTCACCAGGCAGGGCATTCAACCACAGTGGTGCCCTGCACATGATCTTGTATGTGCATGATCTTGCACTTCTTTGGGGTTTAATGCAAAGAAGTGCAAGATCATGCACATAGGGAAGAGAAACCCTGAAGCTACCTATAGACTGGGAGGGGAGTTGCTGGCAGTCACAAGGGAAGAAAGAGACTTGGACATCATCATCACTGATGACCTGAAATCATCCAAGCAGACCACTAAAGCAGTAGGTAAGGCTAGGGAGATGTTAGGGTGTATTAGTAGGGGTATCACAAGTCAGAAGAGGGAGGTAATAATCCCTCTTTACAAGACACTGAGTAGGTCCCATCTGGAGTACTGCATGCAGTACTGGAGGCCACACCTTCACAAGGATATTAACCAAATTGAGGCAGTCCAGAGAAGGGCAACCAGAATGGTGCAGGGACTGCATCAGAAAACATATGGGGACAGATTAACGGAGCTCAATATGTATACTCTAGAGCAAAGGAGGGAGAGAGGTGATACGATTGAAACATTCATAACACCTTAAGAGCATTAACAAGGTGAAAGAGTCTAACATGTTTCAATATAAGAAAAATAGCAGGACAAGAGGACACAGCATGAGATTAGAGGGAGACCGATTAAGGGGTAATGTGAGGAAGTTCTTTTTCACAGAAAGGGTGGTGGATGCATGGAACGGCCTACCTCAGGAAGTGGTGGATATGAATACAGTGCAGGGCTTCAAACAGGCATGGGATAGGCATAAGGGAGCAATACAGATGAGTATGAATAGATAGACCATTGGCAGAGCAAAGGCCGATGGCACATTTATAAGGTAGAAAAAGAAATGGGCAGACTGGATGGGCCTTGCGGTCCTTATCTGCCATCAGCTTCTATGTTTCTGTGTTACATAAATGCTCTCTGCCCTAGTCAAATCCTACAGCGGGGTACTTGGAAGAGAGATTTAGAGGAGCATCTGGTGGTACTAGATAAGGGGGCAGGACTAAGGAAGTGAAGGAGGGAAGGTGGATAGAGCCCCAAGGTAATCTTCTTGGCAAAGAGGCTGGTCTGATATTTGAGCCTCCCATCAAAATTTAGCCAGTTTGTCTGAGAGTAGAGGTCGCACTTATGTGTGAGCCTGCCACAGCCAGCTACAAGCCAGCAGGCCTTGTTAAGAGCAACCTTTATCCTGCATAATACACTGTGCAATGCTAACCCATATATAACAATGCCATAGTCTACTATGGAAAGGACAGAACATGTAACAGCTAGGTGGAGGGCATCTGGAGGCAGGTATGACCTATGCCTATAAAGAAGGCCAATCCTCCTGTTAACAGCAGTGCAGACTAGGTTAATATGGTCATGGTAGGACAGGGAGGGGTCAAGAGTGATGCCAAGGTATTTGAAATTGTGTACTTGTTCCAGTGGAGTGAGCTGACAATTAAATATGTTCAGAGGGGCACCTTTGTGCTTATTTTGAGGCAGAGCAAACATCATTACTTTTGTTTTTTTTATAGTTTAGTACGAGTTTATGTCTGGAGAATCATAGTTCAGATTCAGTAAAAACCTCTGGAGGTCATTTTGCTGGAGGGTGGGATCAGGGTGGCTACAGAAGATTACTGCATCTTTGGCATATAAATGTATCTTCCCAGAACAGGCAGAGGAGAGGGTGTTGATAAATAAACTGAAAAGGACCGGGCCAAAGATTGAGCCCTGGGGTATTCCCAAACTAACTGGAAGACTAGATGAGAGGGTATTGTTAATTTTAACTTGTTGAGATCTTCCATGTAAGTAGTTGGTGACCCATGAGGTGGCTTCTTGAGACAGGCCCACAGAAGGGAGGGACTCAACAAATAGCTCATGGCTGACTGTGTCAAAAGCTTTAGTCAGATCTATGTAAACAGACCCAGCTAAGTGACCATGGTCAAGGGCTTTCTGGATACAATCAGTGTATTCCAGGAGGGCAGTGGAAGTGATATGGCCCTTCCAGAAATCATGATGCTGGGGACATTGTGTATTATAGTTTGCCAGATACTCAGTGAGCTGATCTGAGACTATTTTTTCAATGGCTTTGGAGATGGGAGGTAGGATAGAAATAGGGTGATAGTTACCATGGGAGGTTCTATCGCCACTCTTTGGGATGGGAGTGACCACAGCCGATTTCCATTGGGTGGGGAATTGGCTGACACGGAAAAGATGAAGAATTTTGATTTGGGGGGACAGGACAGCATCCAGGGCAAGATGCAGGAGCTTTAGATCCAGGGAGTCTCCGCTAAATCTGAACTTCCCAAGGACCATAGATAGATAGGATTTAGCTTCATGCTGGGATACTATCCTGAATCGAAAGGGGTAGATATTCGTGGGTGGCGGGTGCAATGTGGTTCATGCTGTCATCGAAGAAATCAGGGGGGAGAACTGTGCTAAGATCCATAAATGCAATATTGAAGGTGTTGGCAATGCGTAAGGAGTCCTGGGTGAGTACACCATTGACATTGAGCAGAGTGGGGGGACGAGGTTTTGCTGTTAAGTTCCTTCATATTGTCCCAGAACTTCCACCCCATGCTCCAAGTAGAGGTGAGTTTGGTTTGGAAGTGTGCAGCCTTGGCACAGTGAATTTCCCTGCTACAGAGATTTCTGGATGCTCTGTAATGCTGGCTGTCAGCAGGGAGCCCAGTTGCTAGGGCTTTGTGCCAGAGATTATCATGGGTGGACATGAGGTCCAGAAGTGCCTCGGTGATTCAAGGTGTATCAGGACATTTTGTAACCCTCTTAACGTAGGGGGTGAAGATGTCGCAGGTGGAGTTGAAGGAGGTAATTAAGAAGGCCGGGGCATTATCAATACTAGTGGCTGCGTCATTTGGGGTCCAATCCCAGTTTAGGAGGTAATCTTTGAATTGCTGTAGAGAGCCTTTTTTTGAGGGAGCACTGGTAGGAGGTCTTTGGAGGTGGTTTTCTGATGGAGTGGGACAATTTTAATAGCAATTTGTCTAAAAGCTTTTTGTTTTTTGTGGTTTTGCACATGGGTGTTATTAGGGTGACCAAATCTTGTGATCATAAAACTCTCTTGTACTGTTTGTGTTCAAAAAAAAGTGAACATGGGATTATCTGATGGACAATGTAAAAGACTGAACACAAAACAGGATGATTGTAGTCTGTCTATTTGCTCTATTGTTTTTTTTTTTTGTTAATTTCTTTTACTCTCCCTCCCGACAGGCCCCCTTTCACCGGCCGCCCCCCCAGCCCCACCACCCCGGTATCTACCGTACTCACCTTTGCTTCATGAGGTGTAGGCTGGCCAGGTGTGGTGCCTGCAGAAGGTTGGCAGCATCTCACCGGACGGGGTTCCTTTTTCCTATCTTTTGCTACCCTGCCCCGAGCATGGAGAGAAGGTGTGCAATAACACCAGTGGCCGAACCGCACATGCTTTCGTGCGTGGCACACCAGGTGTTTGCCATGCATCTACCCCCTCTGTTGTGGGTCTGTTGTGCCAGCCCCCAGTCACTGCCAGGGGCTAGTCATGCAGCGGATTCCATCCCCACCCCTCCCCACGAGAGGAGAGCAGTCCTCTGGACACTTGATCCTCTCCCTCCCAGGCAGCCCGCTCACACCACTCACACAGGTCACCGGCATGACAGGAGGTAAGGCACGGATGCCTCAGCCCTCCACGCCACTGGGCCGGCTTTATTTGCTCCATTGTTCACCAGTTTAGTCTTCTGTATAAACTATAGTGGTGCTGTCTTGTTTTTGCTCTTAATGCAAATTTGCAAATAGTGTTGTACAAACAAATTATCTGTTTCATCACTTTTTCCGATATCCCCGCAGACTACACTCCCATACTGTAATGATGAAATAAGACAAGCTTGTGCTATTGTTTTTCTTGTTTCGATGGTTAGGTAATCACCTGCTGTATATAAAGTGCCTATCTTCCTGTGTATTTGTTTTGTTAAGTTGTCTACATGTGTATTGAAATTTAATTGATTGTCCAAGGTTACTCTCAAATATTTAAAGTCAGACACAATATCAAAATTAATTTGCTCCATAGTCCGGATCTCAAAGGGTTCTGTCATGGCTTTTAATTTATCATTGGTGAAGAACAGCATTCCTTTGGTTTGTTTTTATGTTGCTTGCACGCATGTGCAAGAAACATAGTGCCATCATCGGAGATTTTGGAGGTGTGTCACCTCCTCCTCCAATTCAGTCAGTGAGCTGGCAGACGCGGCCCCTATAAGCCAATGCATTTTGGAGCTGTCTATGACACGCTCCAAAATGCAGTGGCATACAGTTGAAAGGGGGAGCCACGCTCAGTGAGCATCGACAAAAGCGTAGGCCCCCCACACGCAGGCGCGCGCCTCCGCACGCACTGTGTAGCCGACGGGTGCCCAATCCCCGCCTCGGTTGAGCTGTGTCATCCCTCCCTCAGAGTTGGTGCCACTGGGAGCCCACCCTCAGCATGGCAATCAGTCTTTGGCCGACTGGGGTGCCCAATCCCCCGTCGGCTGAATGGCCCTCATGACAGTGCCACGCTGAGAGCCCACCCCAGCGTGGCAAACGGTTCCACGACGTTTTTTTTTAAACTTGTAAACAAAATGGTCCCGGCTGGTGCGCTCTCGACCCCCCACAACCCGCACCCACCCACTGGCAACCAGTTTTCCCCACACCCCTCACACCTATACTTACTCCTCCGACTCCGCGCGACGATCTTCGGTGGACCGGGAACATGTCTGCACTTTCAAAGCCGACCGCGAACTGAGGAAATGCCGTAAGCTGTATAATGTGTGGTGGATGGGGAGGAGGGAGGGTGGCCCACAGGGGACCTGGAGGCTCTGGAAAGATGGTCTAGAAAGTGGAAGCTGAGGTTCAATGCAGGGAAATGCAAGGTATTCCACCTGGGGGCAGAAACCCAGGCCAAGTGTACACTCTGGGAAATGCTACAAGTCTCGATGGCTGAGAGGGACCTGGGGGTGGTGGTGGATGTCAAAATGAACAACTCTGAGACTTGTAGGAGGGCAGCAGCCAAGGCCAACAGGTTGCTGGATGCATCGCTAGGGGATCACCTCCAGAAGGAGGGAAGTGATACCCTCTGTATAACTGCTTGGTGAGGTCAGCACCTTGAGTACTGCGTGCAGTTTTGGAGGCCACACTTAAAGAGGGACATTAACCTCCTGGAGAGGGTCCAGAGGAGGGCAACCAAAATGATTTGGGGCTTGGGGACAGGACCTATGAGGAGAGGCTCAAGAGCTAAATATGTACACATTGGAAGAGAGAAGGGACCGGGGGGACATGATAGAGGTCTTCAGGTACATGAAGAGGGTAATTAGGGGAGGAACAGTCAGGGTGCTTCGAAGGAAGGAGGAAGGGCCACTAGAGGGCATGGGTGGTAGCTGGAGGGGGAAGATTCAGAGGAGAAAGGAGGAGGTGCTACTTCACTGAGAGGGTGGTGGAGCCATGGAATGCACTGCCTAGGGGGCTGGTGGAGGCAGAGACAGTGGAGGGGTTCAAGAGGGGGTGGGACAGGTACAGCGGAAGGGTTCTGGAAGCAAAATCCAATGCAGCAAGAATATCCGGAACTGGGAAGGGAGAAGCCAGAGAAGGCGAGGGGGACAGCAAGGTCAGCACTCAGGGTGGGGGCTGACCAAACGAGCAGACACGAAAGACCGTTAGGCCTATTCTGCTGGCATTTTAGTATGTTAGTATGTTAGTATAATGGCTAGATAGGGGGTTCAACTTTGTTGCATATCTCAGCCATTTTTAGGAATTTTTGCAATTTTCAACATAGGGATTTTGGACCCCTTCTCATATGATGTCACTGTCATGGCGGCATTACCGGGCCCAAAGGGTGATTTTGCGCAGTGACTGCGCAGTGACTGCAAAATCACCCTTCGGGCCTGAATACCACCATGACAGTGACATCATTCATGAGAAGGGGTCCCAAAAACCCCATGTTGAAAATTTGGTCCAAAAATTCCAAAAAATGACTGTTTTATGAGCATGCATTGCGTAGTTCCTACGCAGGCTCATAAGTTCGCGGAATTTCAATATTTTCACTCCAGATTTTCAAAATTGCCATTTTACCACACCTTCTTATGAGTAGTACAGCTGTCATTTTTCACATCTCACCCAAAATGTGTTTCCGCCCTTGTAGTGCAGAATGGCACAGTCGGTGTGCGTAAATCAATGTATGGGACAAATTAAGAAAAATCACAGTGACACTGTTCATGAGCAGAGGTCTTAAAATGGCTATGTTGAAAATTTGGTGAAAGAATTCCTAAAATGACTGTTTTAATAGTGTGCGTTGCATTGAAGCTCCCACGCGACGTCAGAGGTTTTAATTTTCAATATTTCCACCCAGATTTTCAACATTGCCATTTACCACACCTCCTTATGAGCAGTACAGCTGTCATTTTTCACATCCTGCCCAAAATGTGTTTCTGCCCATGTAGCGCACAATGGCGCAGTCGGTGTGCAAACTCAATGTATGGGACACATTAACAAAATCACACTGACACTGTTCATGAGCAGAGGTCTTAAAATGGCTATGTTGAACATTTTGTGAAACATTTCCTAACAATGACTGTTTTACGAGCGTGTGTTGCGCAGTTCCTACGCACACTCTTAAGTTTGCAAATTTTCAATATTTGCACTCCAATGACTTCCAAATACCTAAACAGCACATAGAAGCAAGCAACATTCGGCAGTGACAAATGCTTGTTTATATTCATCACTAGTTTATTTTCCGTAAGCCAATTAACTATTTTTTCAAATTTGTATTCTAAATTTTGTTTTAATAATTTTATGTCCCTATTGGAAGTATATAACACGCCATCATCAGCATACAACTCCATTTGAGATCTTAAACATATTGCTGGGAGTTCCTTTAAGTACAGGGAAAACAACATAGGTCCCAATATTGCACCCTGGGGAACCCCATATTGGACATCCTTAAAGTCGGATATTGTCCCATTTACACAAACTTGTTGTTTCCAGTTTGCTAAATAACTGTGTATGCATTTTAACACTGGGTCCTCAATGCCAAAGTTGAATAACTTTACCTCCAGTAGGGGTGATCCACTAGATTGAATGCCTTGATCAGGTTCACGAACACTACTCCCTCAGGGGCAAATTGTGATCCCTTCCCTTCCTATGGGGGCTGCACAGAAAACATATTTAAGCAACAGAGGAGCTCCTATTCAGGTAAGGGAGCTCCCTGTTCTTTGCTGAATGCCCCAATAAATCTAAAAAAAGATGCTCTTTAAAGACACAGTAGCAGTCCTATTCAAACCCTATAAAATGACTGAAATAACCTTGAAGTCATTCTACACACCCATATCTGGAATTACAGTATGGTGTATAGTAACATACCTCCTGGTGGTTGAAATATATCATTTAAGAGAAATCACTAATAAAAATGTTAAAAATGGGTGCTGAAAATCCCGTACTCTTGATTGGTGGAGAACTGTTGATAAATCCAGCACAAACAGTTTGGCGCTTCTTTCAGCAGACAAGCAAAAGTGCCTAATAAAAATCCCTGCATTTCATTTTTTTTTGCCATTCAACTTTTATTGAAGTTTACTTAAATCCCTGCATTTCATAACAGAGCTTCTGACTCATGCACACATTTTTTTTCTTTATATGTTATGCACTCCATGCTTTGGCATGTCAGATGTACTCCCTTATGAATGGGTGCACCAGCCTTTGCGGAGCAACAGGCTGAGAGGAATTTTCCCTAGTTCATTTCCCCACCCTCATTTTTGTGTTCCCAGTTCCTGTAGGCATGCCGGCATTGGGACCAAGGTCCCTAATGTGAGCATACTGGTACATGCTCCGTCATATGTGATGCAACATTCCTCCTTCCCTCCCTGTGCTCCAAGCACTCTGCCACCCATATGTCTACAGGTGGCAGTTGTGCTGCCAGACATGGCCCTCCCCCCAAGAAGGAGGGTATTCTCTGGGATGCTGAATCCTCCTCCCTTTGGATGGCCTCTGGGATGCCCAATCCTTCTCCCTTTAGATGGCTTCTGTGATGCCCAATCCTCTTCCCTTTGGATGGCCTCTGGGATGCCCAATCTCCCTCCCTTTAGATGGCCTCTGGAATGCCCAATCCTCTTCCCTTTGGATGGCCTCTGGTATGCCCAATCCTTCTCCCTTTAGATGGCCTCTGGGATGTCCAATCCTCTTCCCTTTGGATGGCTCCTGAAATTATCAATCCTAGAAACATAGAAACTTAGAATTTGAAGGCAGATAAGGACCGCTTGGCCCACCTAGTCTGCCCATTTCCCTACCTAATGGATAAGCTGCAGATCCTTGTTAACCAACAGCCTATTTCCTCCTACCCCCCCACTAGAAAATATCCTCCCTTTGTGTGGCCCGCAATGACCCAGGCTTGTTCATGAACCCAGGTTGCCGGGGTTGTGAGCAGGAGCCCTACTACAGTGCTGATGGGCCAGCTATTATACAAGCTTTTCTATTAGTTAGTGACTCTGGGAAGGTTGAAAGATATGTGTGTGAGAGAGAAAGTTACCCTAGTAATGGTTGTGCATGTATTTAACCTCACTGAGCTGTTGACTAAAGAAAAGTTCAAGTTAGTCAGATGCTGTACAGTATAGTGCTGCTCATCTTGTCCCATTTTATAAGTGCAACAATACACTTACAGTGTGTGTAGATTGTGCTGAGATAAACCACAGTTATGGATGCTTAGGACCACTCTGCCTCACCTTATGGTTCCAACACCCATAACCAGGTTTATTCCACCACAACCCACACCCCGTTCTGCATTACTGTTTACTTGGTCAATAGAAACACAGCAACATAGAATTAAATAGAAACAGAATTTGTCAACAGAAAAGTACTACTAGGCTCACCCAGTCTGCCAAAAGGTTCCCTGCCAGTTACATCTTCACAGACCCTAACTGGTATCCGTGGACCTTCCCCCTCCCCATTTCTGTACTAATATGACCCTATGTCTGTCATATGCACACTTAAAGCCTTCAACCATTTTAGCCTCCACTACTTCAGGTGGCAGTCTGTGCCATGCTTCTACCACCCTTTCTGTGAAGAAATATTTCCTCACATCCTTCCTAAAATTTCTCCCCTCCAATTTCATGGTGTGTCCCCTGTTTCTGGCTCTGTCCTTGCACCCTGTTCACCATTGTGAGGTACTAGACGGTCTCACTCATGCTAATCCTCACTCTCCTGTCCTTCAGAGAGAACATATTGAAATCCCTCACTCTGTCCTCATAAGTCATTCCTTGCAACCAGTGAACCATCTTGGTTGCCCTTCTCTGGACCACTTTCACCCTATCTGTATTTTTCCTGTGGTGTGCTCCCCAGAACTGGACACAATATTCCAGGTGGGGGTGTACTAGAGAGCAGTACAGTGGCATCACCACCTCCCTCCTCCTTCTGGTGATGCCCTTTCCTATGCACCCCAGCATCCCACTAGCCCTACCCATGGTCTTGTCACACTATGCTGCCACCTTGAGGTCTTTTGAAATAATAATTCAAGGTCCCTTTCCTGCCTAGTGACTCCTAACACCACCCCATCCTATACTCAGCACTGGGTTCCTGCACCCTAAGTGTGTGATCTGGCACTTTTTGACATTGAACCCCAACTGCCAGGCCTTGGACCACTCCTCTAGATTCCTTAGATCCCTGTGCATTGTCTCCATTCTCTCTCTTGGCTGTCCACCCTTGGTGTCATTTAGAAATTAATCCAGCTTTAAAAACCCTGACAAAGTTCCTGCCCAGACTGGTTTATAGGTAGTGTAGGAATCTTACAGATTGCCTGGTCCAGTCTGTGCAACCTGTTTTTCCCCAAATGTGGTGGTATTATCTCTGCTCCCATAGTTCACTGATGGTTGCCACAGTTATGGCAAATAACACTTAAGGTAAAAGCAAATGCTGCCAGGTAATCAAGAGCAAAGAAAGCTTACGTACTCCAAAAACTGATCATAGAAACACAGAAACATAGAAGTTGCTGGCAGATGGGGACCTTATGATCCATCAAGTCTACCCTTGTTTTCCTACCCTCCCCCACTTAGCTGCCTGCTTGAGTATCCCACAATGCCTGTCCCATGCCTGCTTGAATTCCCCCACCGTCTTCACCCCAACACCCCCTCCAGCAGGATATTCCATGATTCAACAACGTGCTCTGTGAAGAAGAATTTCCTCAGATTGCTCCTGAACCTACCCCCCTTGAGGTGAAGGTCATGCCCTCTTGCCCTTTTATAGTCTTTTACCTGAAAGAGGTTCTGCACCTGTACCTTGTTGTTGCCTTTAATGTATTTAAATGCCTCTATCATGTCCCCCCCCCCCGATTCCTACGCTGTTCTAGAGACTATAGATTGAGTTAATTGAGTCTGGCTTCATACGGTTTCTGGTGCAAGCTCTGCACCATCTTTGTTGCTCTTCTCTGTATCGTCTCCAGCCTATCTATGTCCCTCCTGAGGTGTGTCCTCCAGAACTGGATGCAGTATTCCAGGTGGGGTATTACCAGGGATCGACACAGAGGTATGATCACTTCATGCCTCCTGCTTGTGATGCCTCTTCCTGTGTATCCCAGGTTGCCACTAGCTTTTAGTGTTGCCTTCTAGCATTGTTTGCTGACCTTGAGGTCATCAGATATGAGCACCCCCAGGTCTCACTCAAGCCTTTTATCCACCAGCTGCTCTCCTCCCATTGAGTACAGTCTCCCTGGGTTATGTTTTCCCAGCTGCATGACTTTACATTTTTTGGCATTGAATTTCAATTGCCATATCCTTGACCATTCCTCCAGCTTTCAGAGATCAGATTCCATGCTTTGATGCCCCTCTGGTTTGTCAAACCTGTTGCTGATTTTGGTGTTATCAGCAAACAGGCACACTTTTCCCTTCTGTCCATCAGCAATGTTGCTGATGAATATTGTTGATCTGGCACGGGGTCATAATGTCGCAGATGATACCGCGCATATACCTACCGCGAAGAAGGAAACAGCATGTGGCAACAACAGAAAGCTGTTCTTTTGTTTTGAGGGGGGCTTCACCCCCTGCATCCCCCACATGGGGGGCTTTGCCCCCTAAACACCCCCAGAACTAATATAATCAACTCCTAGGGGGAGTGGACACTGGGGCAAGAAAAAAAAATAAAACTAAGAGATTCCCTCACAGAGAATCAAACCGCAATTCCTCCAACCCATGCGCTGCAGGGTCAGGTGCTCTAGCCACTCCACCATGGGAGCAGCTTGACTGAGCACCCAACCAGCAGTGGCTACATACACTTCCTCCTTCCTGGTGAATGACAGGGGATAGTGATGGTATCACATCACTGATACTCCCCTGTCACTCTAATCCCCCATGCACTACCTGTAATGCACTCCTGTTATGCACGGGTTAGTGTGTGGGTTATGACTCAGTGCCTATTGAAGAGGATTGGCCCCAGAACTGAGCCCTGCAGAACCCCAGTAGTTGCCCTACCCTCCTCTGACAGAGTGCCATTTACTAATACCCTCTGTGTTCTCCCATTTAACCAGTTCCTGACCCAGCCTGTTACCTTAAGCACGACTCCCATGTTCTCCAGTCTATTGACTAGTCTCCTGTGTGGAACTGAGTCAAACGCCTTACTGAAGTCCAGGTAAATTACATACACTGACCCACCCAGGTCCACTGTTCTGGTGACCCAGTCAAAGAAATCTACCAGGTTTGTCTGGCAGGACCTCCCTGCCGTGAAGCCGTGTTGCTTTGTGTCAAGCTGACCACTTTTCTTCAAAAAGCAATGATTCTTTCCTTCAGTAGGAACTCCATCAGTTTTCCCACTACTGAAGTTAGACTAACTAGATGGTAGTTTCCTGTCTCTTGATTGCTTCCACTCTTGTAGAGTGGCACTACTGTTGCCCTCTTCCAGTCCTCCAGAACCTCCTTGCCCTCCAATGATTTATTAAAAAGCACTGCTAAGGGAGCTGCTAGTTCTCTCCCAAGTTCCTTAAGTATTCTTGGGCATATCCCATCTGGTCCCATAGCTTTATCCACCTTTAACTTGTTGATTTCCTCTAGCACCCTTTCCTCTGTGAAGGAACTCATGTCTGTACCTCCAAGTAGAATATTCTTTTTGCCTATTGTTGGACCGCTACCATCTGCTTCCTGTGTGAAGACTGAGCAGAAGTATTTACTGAGTGCCTCTGCCTTCTCTCAGTCATGTTCCATGGGCTGCCCGTCCTTTTTCATGATTCTAACAATGCCTCCCTTAGTCTTCCTTTTTTCTCATGTGTACCAATAGAATGTTTTGTCACCCTTTTTCACTCCTTGAGCTATCCTCACCTCTGTCTGTACCTTGGTATTTCTTATCACTTTCCCTGTCTCTTTTCGCTTTTCTTTATATTCTGTTTTGTCAGCCTCTTTCCCTGACTCCTTGTACTTTCTGAAGGCTTTGCTCTTTTCCCTCATCATGGTTGCCACCTCTTTGGAAAACCATAGTAGGTTTTTCCTTGTTTTATTATCACTGACCTGGCAGGCACACTGTGATGTGACCATGGTTATTGTATCTTTGAACCTTGTCCAACACTCCTCGACGCTCCCATCTGTTGTGTTACTAAGATTGTCCATCAGGCAGACCTTCATTTTTTGTAAAGTCTGCCCTCCTGAAGTCAAGGTCCTTTAGCTTAGAGTGTGTGGAGTTCTCAGTCCTGTTTACCTTGAACCATACTGTGCGATGGTCACTGTTTCCCTGGTGGTTCCCCACTTCGACGCCCCAAATCCTATCGCTATTTGTGAATACCAGGTCTAAGACTGCGTTTTCTCTTGTGGGTGTCTTCACTAGTTGACATAAGCCAAGCAATAGGTTTCAAGCAGCGCTCCGAAAGAAAATGCTGCACCTAGAACCAGTCAAGCAACAACAGATAAAGGTGCGCAAAAAAATCTGAACACAGATACTGGAAGGTAATGCTGAGTGCAGGGGGGTTTATTACAAGTGCAAATACAAATGGAACAGGACAAGCTGACTTAGGCCTGCTTCCTATAGTGTAACTAGGAATTTCTTGCTTTTTTCTGATGCTGCTGCTGTGTGGAACTCCAGTCAATGTATGGTAGATTGAAGTCCCTTACCAGCACCATGTCCCCTTTATCTGACATCTGATGGATGGTTTCCGGGGTATCCTTGTCCCTGGTTTCCTCCTGATTTGAGTGTCTGTAGATTACTCATATCCAGCTGGGTGTCCAGCTTCTGGCCCCAACTGTAATCCATAGATCCTCGGTTTCCCTCTATGCCTGCTGGATTTCAGTAGCACTTATGGTATCTTTAACAAAAACAGCTACTGTGCCTCCTCCCTTCCATGTTTCCCAGTCCTATCTCTCCTGAACAAGTTATACTCTGGGATAGTCACCTCCCAGTCATGATTGTCCATGAACCACGTTTTGGCCATGGCACCCCAGTCCAGTCCTGCTTCAGCTATTGTGGCAGTGAGGTCTGGCATCTTGTTAGCCAGACTGCACACATTAAGACATAAAGCTGTCCATTCCCGATGTGCATCCCCATTTATAATACCTCCCTTTTTGTTCTTGTTTCTCCCGTTACCTTTTTTTTTTGGCCATTATCAGTTACTGACAGGGTTGCATGCTTTCTGCCTTCTGCAGCTGTTGTCCTGGAGTGTCCTGTAGGATTGGTCCTAGCTGGAGGGGGAGAGACGGCAGGCTCTACATGTGGTACTCCTGGAGCTGCCATCTTCTCCCCAGCTGCTAGTTTAAATGCCCTGCATGAACATCAGTTTTTTTGCCCAGCACTCTAACCCCCTCTTTAGTCAGGTTGAGGCCGACAAATTTGAAGAAATCCCTTTCCCAGAAATTGTCCCAGTTTCCAACAAAGTTATGTCCATTGGTGTAGCACCAGTCTTTGAGCCATGTGTTGAGCTCACCTATCTCCTTCTCTCTGATTTTCTGCCTGTTTTTCCCCTTTTCCCAAACAGGCAGAACCTCTGAGAAGGCAATGCTGGATGAAAGGGAAACCAATTTCTCCATGAGTTTAGCAATGTGCTCCTTAACCTCCTCTGCTGGCCGGCTAGCAAGGCCATTGGTCCCTAGGTGGACCAGGATGTTAGAGCCTATACCTTCTCTTTGAAAATTATGCCAACTATTTGGTCAGTGTCCCTCCAAGCGGGCGCTCCTAGGAGACATCTGACCTGCACATCCACCCGCTCATTTTGGCTCAGGTGGGGATCCACACCATGAATCATGGAGTCCCCTATGATTATGAGCTTTTTCCTGTTGTTCTTGGAATTCTGTTTATAATGGTGTTTTGATACCCTGTTGTTTTCAGCTTTGTGTTGACCTAAGGCCTCCTCTCTCCTTTCTGATGGTACAGATGCAAGAGGCGTGTACCTGTTTTCCATGTTTAGAGTGTTTTGCCTGTTAGGGAGTTTTGCCCAGGTGCTGCCTTCTTTTCTCTTAACCAGCTGCCACCTCCAGGCTTAGTTGTTCTTTGGGGAGAGGCTTGCTGGTTTGGTGCCAGCAATGCAGAGGTGCATTCCCATAAGAAACATTTTCCTATATGAGGTTACATAGGAGGTTGATCTCACCCCAAGCTTTGCAGAGCTGAGCTTTGAGGTGACATATCTCCCAGCATATGGGATAGCGGCCCTGCCTCTGGGTGACTTAACTATTGAGTGAGTGTCCCACAGTACTGGCAGCCAATGATATTCATGTGTGTTGCCAGTGGACAAAAAAAGAGAGTGTAAAATAAACAAATATGATGAACAAAAAAAGAGAGTGAAAAGTAAACAATCAAGATGTCAATCTTCTGTCCGGACCTGAGTGGATGAAAGAGAACTTGTAGAGTGAAGCTAAAGAAAAAAAAAAAGTTTTCTGAGTTTTTTTTTCTGAGATGTGCAGTAAGTCCCACCCCTTCCTTACTTCTGCAGGAAGGATATGAAGTGGTCAGGGTCTATATTAGAGGTTGAGCACAGGGTAGGCAGGAATGGGGACAGGGCGTGTGGGTACTTCCCATGCAGAAAATCAGTAGAGGTACCTGAAGAGAAAAACTATCACTATCTTGAGAGTTTATTAGCTTTTGGCTTTTCTGACAGTTTTAATGATAACATCAAACACCTGTACCATGAACTGACAGCCTGTGTTCAAGTGAATTGGGGTATTTGCCAGTGTTTCCAGCTATATGGGGGGGGCCCAGGGGGACACATCAGGGGTGCCCTGTCTCACCATTTTTATTTGCAGCATGTGTAGAACCCCTGGTGTAATGAGTCCAGAAGGATGAGAGTATCAAAAGAGTCAGAGTGAAAAAAACCAAGGGCATAAAACTGCACTTTATGCTGATGACATCCTTCTCTATGTGACAAACCCTGATGGTTCTCTGCCTACACTGTTTGAAGGGATCCGTAAATTTAATTGGGTAGCAGGGTATACTTGAAATATGGAAACTTCAGAGGTACTGACTGTTAAATATACTTGCACAGTTGAGGGCTCAACTGAAATTGAAATGGGATATGAACATATGAAATTGCCAGCATAAAAAGGCCTTACAGTCGATCAGGTCTGCCCATTGTGGAGCTCATGTATTGTGCAATTTACATGTCGCTCCACTACTCCTGACACCCTTAGTGTCGCCTTGACCTTATCCCATTCCCCTCTTAAACCCCTGGTCTGTTTCACCCTGCAACCATTCTTTCTGTTAAGAAGGGCCTCCTAGCCTCCTATCCTCTTTCATGAAGCTATTTCCTGCCTGCTTACAACTGTTTCCCCTTTTGTTTTTGTTCTCGCTGAACCTGAAAAGATCCCTAAGTTGGAACCTGTTAATACCCTTAAGGTATTTGAAGGTCTTAGTCATGTGCCCTTGTTCCCTTCTCTCTTCAAATGAGTACATGTTTAGGTTTTTCAGTCTCTTTTCATACGGGAGCCCTTGCTGGCCCCGAATCATCTTTGTAGCTCTTCTTTGGACTGTCTTGTGAAGGTTGAAGACCTTTTTGTGGTAGGGGCTCCAGCATTACACAAAGTACTCCAGGTGCAGCCACACTGGTAACCCATACAGTGGCAGTATGACCTCCTCCCTGCTATGGGTGAAGCTTTTACAGTGAAATTCAGCATCCTTCACCACTGCTCTGATGCATTGCATGGAGGGTTTCAGGTTTCTCGTGATTGCAATCCCTCAGATCTTTCTCTTCCTCAGACACCATGACTGTCATGCCTCCCAGTATGTACTCAGTCCTGAGGTTTTTGTCCCCAGTGTGCATGACCTTACATTTTTCACACTGAACCCCAGCTGCCAGATTCTGGACCGTCTTTCTACCTTAGCCACATCCTCCCTCTGATCACTGACCCATATCTCCATGTCCATCCTTCCACACAGTTTGGTGTCATCCACAACAAATTTTGCCTTTTATTCTGAACCCTATGTCATTTATGAACAAATTGAACAGCACTGGACTGTATACCCACCCAAGAGGGACCATACTGGTGCCTCCTCCTGAATACTCCTCCCCAACCACCACCCTTTGGATTCTGTCTCCCAGCCAATTTGCAATCAACCTCAACAACTTGCCCCTTGTTCCCAGACCCTCCAGTTTCTTGATCAATCTCCAGTGGGGGCTGAGTTGAAGGCTTTGCTGAAGTCCAGGTACAGCATGTCCAGTACCTGGCCCTGTCCACCAACCTTGTAATCCAGCCAAAGACATCGAACATGTTAGTTAGCCATGACCTCCAAGCCATAAACCCATATTATCTGGTATTCTTGAGCCCGTTTTCTTCAAATAAGTTGACCGATCTTTCCTTGAGAATGGTCTCCATCAACTTGCCAACTATGTATGTCAAGCTGACTGGTCTGTAGTTCCCCAGTTGATTCCTTGCCCCAGCTTATGCAGGGGCACTAAATCTGTGTTCCGCCATTCCTGCGGCACCATTTTTGTGACCAGGGAGATATTGAACAGTGGCTGCCAGTACTGCTACTAGCTCTCTTAGTACCTTAGTGTGCATACCCATAGTCCAGGGGATCTTTTTATCCTTAGGGGCCCTGAGCCCCTTGCAAATCTTGTCCACATTTTAATTTTTCCTTGCACATTTTCACTCCCCTCCTTCTCCATCCTATCTTTCCCTGTGGGACAGGTCCATCTTTTTCTTTTGTGAATACTAAGCAGAAGTATTCATTCAATATTTCTCTCTTTCTTCTGTAATCCTCCACCCACTCAGGCTATTTTTTTCAGCTTGGCAGCACCTTGTTTCATTGTCTGTCTTTCTCTGATTTAATGAAAGAAGGTCTTGCCACCTTAATTTACTCCCTTGACTATTCCCAGCTCTATCTTTGCCTTGGCTAGCTGTTTTCAGCTTTTTCAGGTTGTCTACCCAGTCCATTCTACTACGGGTCCTCCTAAATATCTTAAAGGAAGCTATGTTTACCTTTATGGCTCTGTCAACCTCACCTGAAAACCAGAGTGGCTTCTTATGCCTGTTGTCATCCCCTTCTGCTTTGATAGGTACTGTATCTGTGATTTCCAGGACCCCATCCCAGATTAAGGACCATGGACCACATCCCAGATTTAGGACCATCTTTCATCCACCCCCATGGTTGCCCTGAGCTTGGCCATGTGTTCCCCCAAATTTGTCTCCATCTTTGAAAAATTGGTCCTCTTGAAGTCCAAGACATGTGTCCTTGTGTCCAGAACTTCCTTCCCCTTATCAAGGTGAAACCACACTGACTGGTGATTGCTGTTTCCCAGGGGCTCAGCCATGGTGGTGCCTCTGACACAATCACAGTTTGTCAGCACCAGGTCAAAAACAGAATGCTAAAACTGTTAAGGATTTTGGAATACAAATTGCCAAATCTATGGCAAAACTGTGGGATGTAAATGCATTACTGTGGTAAAAAAAATCAAAGAGGACATGGTCAGGTGGGACAGATAGATTTTGACCCTTTTTCAAAGAATTGAAACCCTCAATATGAACATCAAGCCGTAAGTTTTATATCTTTTCCAGTCTGTACTGTCTGAGTAATAAGCACACCTTCTTGGAGTGGACATACAGTAACTCCTCACTATATTCATTTAGGAGGCAGGCACCCCAGGATACAATTTAAGACATTCATGGCTTCTAAACAGAAGGGGGGCTGGACATCCCCAATTTGGAATTTTATTATGGGGATGCAAACTTAATCATTATGAGGTGAAATGAAACACACTGAAGCAGACATATAAGAACCCTCCACTTGGGGAGCTATACCATTCTCAAATGTTCTCAAATGAGAAAAAGACAAAGGCCATGCTCTTTGGCTCTAAGCTATTCCTAGCAAAGGTAGCCAGGTCAAAAACCCCACTCTTGATCACTACCCCAGCCGGCCCTCCACTCAAAACTGTCCCTGCTTCTAAATATCTAGGTGTCACCCTAGACCCCTCCCTTACTTTCAACAAACACATCAGGAACACTGTGATGAAAATCCACCAAACATTAGGGGCTGTCTACCGCCAAAATCAATTTCTATCCCCTGAAGCTCGCCTAGCTATTGCTCAAGGAAATCTCCTGCCCCTCCTTAACTACTGCTCCCCTATATACTGTACTGCGTCCTCCTCTCTACAGACCCACATACACACCACATACAACTCCATCTGCCTCTTTGTCCTTCAAGCCCCATTTACCACCCACCACTGATTGCTATATCAGTCCCTTGGGTTGCGCTGTCTGCAGGGCTGTTTTGACTTTGCTACGGGCAGCCTCATAGACAGTACACTCAGGAACCATCAGCTGTCCCCCTACTCCTCTCTTCTCACTGACAGACTGGTCTCTCAGAGTCTCTGGGCCTCCTCTGTTCCCCCATTGGAAGTCCCTCGCACTACTACTACTACTACTACTACCACCATGGGTAATAAAGCCTTCTCTGTCTCTGCCCCTTCCCTCTGGAATAGACTTCTTTTGTCCATCTGATCAGCCCCCTTCCATCAGTCTTTCAAGGCAAACTTAAGGGTGTGGCTCCTGAGTGAGGCCACTTGTACCTGCAGCTGTTCCCCTGGTGGTACTAGGGCCCATATCCTGGCATAGCACCTTTTCATGCCCTCACCCTACTTCCAGTGCCCCTATCCTCTTGCACTGTTCTACCCCTCTGTTCAATCTGGATATGACCACCTGTTTTATCCTGAACTGTTAGCAGGTTTTGCGACTTAACTTAAGTTGTGTTTCTGCCTACTACTTGTGCCTATACCACTCCTGGTGATAGATTGAACCTTCATTTTAACTGTATTTATTTCCTTGGCTCACCGGTGACTATATGTACATTGCATGCAATACTTTACCATACTCCCCATGTTAAGCCTTTTATATTGCACAGCCACTTAATGTATGTCACTACACCAGTATGTACTGATTTCTCTGAAATATTTGTACTATTATGTCACTACACCAGTATGTACTGATTCTGTGAAATATTTGTACTATGTAATGTGATCTCATACCAAGTGTTTTTGGCAGTCTTGTTTTATTCTAATTGTATCTCTGTATTGTATTAATGTTTATTGTGTTTGCCACCCTGGTGCCCGGGGTTACAACTGAAAACAGTCCTCTGGATCAGTTTGCTCACCCGGTTATCAAAGACATAAATAAATAAATAAATAAATAAAATGTTCTTAAGCAGTTGGCAAAAACCTCATTTTTGTCAGGTGTTTCTTTGGCCTTGAGGTGCTGGAACAGTGTTACAAAGGTTTTATTTATACGTCAGGTGTTTCTGTGGCCTTAAGGTGCTGGAACAGTGTTACAGAGGTTTTATTTATACGCCAGGTGTTTCTGTGGCCCTGAGGTGCCGAAACAGTGCTACAGAGGTTTGATATACATCAGACCATATGGTCTCTGCAGTGTTTTGCATCTAACACAGAATCCCCCGCTTTGCTTGGATTCAAGCTTATAAGAGATGGGCGAGAGTAGGGTTAAGGCACCAAGCATAGCTGGCCCAGTGGCATGGTAGACTGAGGCACTGAGTGCCACACCACCTGCCACACTGGCAATCCAGGTTCAGGAATGGGACCAGGGTCACTCAGGGACCAGCCAGGCAAAGGAGGATTGAGTGTCCACAGACATCTTTCCTCCTTTATTGGGGGGAACATCACATGCCACTGCTTGGATGCCACCAAGCAGAAGCTAGGAGGTAGTGCAGCATGTGGCCACATCTCTGAGGACTGAGCACAGGTGTACAAGTATGTGCAGTGCCCTCATGTTACACACCCATGTCCTTGCTTGTGTGCTGACCTCGAGGGGAAAAAGGGACAAAACCAAGGAGGAAAACACTCTTATGGCCAACAGAATGACTCTGGCCACCCACAGGCCCCCACCCGATGACTCAGGTGACACCGACACATGGTGAAGTAAGCTCTGGAAGATGTTTTGGTGATGGAGCCGGGGTGGCCTGCCTGGTTGGTCAGGGGACAAGAAAGGGAAAAGGGAGCAAAAATAAAGGGAGTCATATCAGTCATTTGTAAGATACTGAGAAGCCTAGTAACCAACAGTTTGATACACATAATAAAAATGCTATAAAAAAGGCAAATACTGTCGTGGAGAATATATTCAGAAATATAAAAAGTAGGAAAAAGGATGTATTACTCCGCTTGTATAGGACCTTGTTGAGACCAGTGTTGGAATACGGGTCACCATTAACCACACCACAGGGAGTAGGAATTACAGTGTCAGACTCGGAGAATGTGTACAGAGAAGGTATACAAAAAGAATAAAAGGTTTGAAAAATGAGGAATACGGTGCGAGATTAAGGCAGTTGGGACTGTTCTCACTTTCATACAGGAAAATTAGAGGAGACCTTTGTTTTGTATACAGGGCATTCAGAGATAGAGTACTGTGGGAATCCGCTGGGTTACAACAAAGACTTGATAATGAAAGAGGAACAAGGTCACATAATAAACAAATAAAAGGAGAACAGTATAAGACCACTAGGCGAGGACAATGGTTTAGTCAATGGGTGGTCAGTACATGGAACACACTGCCCTCCACGCTGCTGGAGGCACCCAGTATGCAAGCATTTAAAAACCATTTAGATAACTCTATTGGAGGAAGAATGAGTGCGTATCTCCACTAATACGTGACAAGTCTCATATGGCTTTACAGCCACTTGACTTGTAAACCTTCCTATGATCCTAAGGTGCTGTAGCTCCAGTAATACTGTACATAAATGGGAGAATGAGTTGCAAACAGATTTAGATAATGAGGAGTGGGAAATGATCCTGAGCCATAGCATAGCATAAACAGGGCCACCTAAACTGATAAAAATGTTTTCTTTTCAATTACCCCGACCAACAATTTAGGTAAGGGACTAGACCCTCAGCAGCATGCTGGAGGAGAATGTGGGTGTCCAAGGGCACATTATTTACACATCTGTTGGGAATGTGTAGGGTGACTACCATACTGGCAAGCTGTAACAGCAGTTCTGAGACAGATTATAAGGTAAGATACCAACTGCATCCAGTGCATTTAATCCTGGCAGAGCCACAAGTATTCATA
This sequence comes from Neoceratodus forsteri, assembly GCA_016271365.2. Classification (NCBI taxonomy): domain Eukaryota; kingdom Metazoa; phylum Chordata; order Ceratodontiformes; family Ceratodontidae; genus Neoceratodus; species Neoceratodus forsteri. The sequence continues at coordinate 392,941,358 of CM057452.1, forward strand.
ACAGGAAAAGCTCATTTTTATGTTTGCTTGCACGCATGTGCAAGAAACATAGTGTCACCATATGAATTTTCGTAGGTGTGCCACCCCGCTTCCAATGCCCTGCTCCTTCTTGCAGGTGCGGCCTCGCCGCACCAATAAATGTCTGAGCCGTCTATGGAAGCAGTTCAGATGCAGTGCCATACAGTTCAAAGAAAAAGACTGCTACAATCAGTGGTAGAACCGTGTAGGCAATTTACATACTGCCATCGGCAGACAATTTACATACTGCCATCGGCAGTATGCAAAGTGCCTACACATCAGCACTGCATCTGAACAGCTGTCATAGACAGCTCAGTTTTTTTCTTGTCCCCCCAACAAACACCTAAGCTAGCACGCTGGGAGCCCACCCCAGTGTGCTCATGCACTTCCCCACACACTGTATGGCTGGACGCGGGTGCCCAATCCCCTGTTGGCTCCACTGCCCTCCAGGTGCCATGCTGGAGCCCACCCCAGTGTGGCAAAAGTCCATATGGCCAGCGGAGTGCCCAATCCCCTGTCAGTTCCACTGTACCCCCCCCCAAAAAAGCAGACTTTCAGGTGCCATGCTGGGAGCCCACCCCAGCATGGCAAAAGTCTGTGTGGCCAATGGGGCAGTCCAATCCCTTTCGGCTCCACTGCCCCCCCAAACAGACTTCCAGCTGCCACGCTAGGAGCCTACCCCAGCATGGCAAAAGCCCCACGTCGTCTTCCTAAAAAAAGAAAAAAACAACACCTGTAAGAAAAAACGGTCCCTCATTGACTGTCTTGCCCCTCCCCAACCCGCGCCCACCCTCTGCGCATCCACCTCCACACCCCTGACCTATACTTACCTCCAGAGCCCGGCACGGCGCTCTTCAGTGGACCGGGAACACGTCTGCACTCTTTAAAGCCAACCGCGAACTGAAGAAATGCCGGTAAACTGTATAATGGCATAAATGGTTTTATTTCAACTTTGGTGCATATCGCGACCATTTTTGGGAATTTTTTCACCAAATTTTCAACACGGGGTTCTTGGGACCCCACCTCGTGAACTCAGTCACTGTCATTTTGTTATTCAGTCCCACAAGATGATTTTGAGGTCACTGCGCAGAACCGCTTTTCAGGACTGACTAACAAAACAACAGTGTCACAGTTCATAAGGTAGGCCCCCAAAAACCTTATGTTGAAAATTTGGTGAAAAAATTCCTAAAATGACTGTTTCTGATGGATTCTGCGCTGAGTTCCTCACGACGCCAGAACTTTGAGAATTTTAATATTTTCACTCCAGATTTTCAACATTGCCATTTTACCACACCTCCATATAAACAGTACAGCTGTCATTTTTCACATCTTGCCCAAAATGTGTTTTTGCACATGTAACGCACATTGGCGCAGTTGGTGTGGAAAATCAATGTTTGGGACACATTAAGAAAATTACAGTGATGCTGTTCATGAGTAGATGTGTTAAAATGGCTATGTTGAAAATCTGGTGGCAAAAGTCCATAAAGTGACTCTGTTACAAGCGTGCATTGCGTAATTTCCACTCACCTTCGTAAATTCACGAATTTGTAATATTTTCAGTCCAGATTTTTAAGATTGATATTTTGCCACACCTCCTTATGAACAGTACTGCTGTCATTTTTCACACCCTGGCCGAAATGTGTTTTCGCCCTTCCAAACAGAATAATGCGGTCGCGATGGAAAATTAGTGTTCGGGACAGATTAAGAAAATCACAGTGACACTGATCATGAGCAGAGGTCCCAAAATGCCTATGTTGAAAATCTGCTGTAAAAAATCCCCAGACTAATTACATAATGGGTGTACATTGCGCAGTTTCTACGCACGGTCATGACTTCATCAGTTTTTATATATTTTCACTCCAGATTTTCAACAATGCCATTTTTTACTCCTCCTCCTGAATAGTACACCTGTCACTTTTTACATCCTGTTCAAAATGTGTTTTCACACCTGTGGTGCCAAATGGCGCAGTCGCTGTGCAAAATCACCTTTCTCCAAACAAACTGATAGTGTCATTGTTCATGTGGTGGGGTCACAAAAAGCCCATGTGGAAAACTTGGAGTAAAAATACCAAGAAACGCCCAGGGCGTTAGGGTTTTCGACTATAACACCCTACCTTGTAGGGACTGACAGGCATCAGGGGTGTGACTTGGGATTGTTGACAGTAATGTTCATGCCATTCCACCCCCACCCTGCAGCCAGAGACAGGCATTGAGGTGCGCCTTGGACCCTTTGCCCCCAGAGTTCACCCCATTCTCCTGAACTGCACCCATTTCAGCATATTTCCTTATGGACTGAGGTGACTGTAAAGCCCAAACACCCCAAGGCACACTTTGATGCTTGTCAGTGTCTGAAGGGTAGGGTGAGGTGAAATGTCATGACCATCATGGGCGATAACCCAAAGGCACACCCCAATGCCTGTCCATCTCTACAGGGTGAGTTTGGAGCTGGCGTCATTTCAATACTTCAATGCCATTCCTATACTGCATCTGTCTAACTCCTGCACTTCCACTGCTAATGCCAGCAAGCAAACATTCAGCATTGGCAAATGCTTGTTATCTATGGTATATCCTAGTAGACACAGCACACAAGGCTGTAATGAAGAGCTGGCTTACCTGAGACCCACTTTCCACCAAAACACCCTGAAAGAGAATCCCTCACCAACCCACCTACCATCAAAGAAGTGAGACATGCCATCAAGCTGGCCAAAAACAACAAAGCTGCGGGATCAGATGGCATACCGGCTGAAGTCTACAAGGCTGGGGGCGAGGAACTGGTACTAAAGCTCCACGAACTCATTCATAGACATAGAAACATAGACTTTGACGACAGATAAGGATTGCTTGGCCCACCTTGTCTGCCCCAAATTCTCCAAATTTGGAACAATGAGGAGATTCCAGAAGACTTGAGGAATGCCAACATTGTTATCATCTTCAAGAAGGGAGACAAGTCAGTGTGTGGAAATTATCAAGGCATTGCTTTACTCTCCACCACAGGGAAAATCCTCGCCCGTATTCTTCTGAACCATCTCCTTCCCATCGCCGAAGAAGTCCTGCTGGAATCTCTTTGTGGATTCAGACCATCTCGCGGGACAACCGACATGATCTTCACTGCCAGGCAGATCCAAGAAAAGTGTCAGGAACAACATCAGGACCTGCACATGGCTTTCATCAACCTGACAAAGGCCTTTGACTCCATCAATCATGAAGCCTTGTGGAAGGTGCTGGCCTAATTTGGCTGCCCTACAAAATTCATCAGGGTTCTGAGGCTTCTGCATGACCAGATGACTGCCAGTGTTCTTCATAATGGTTCAAAGAAAGACCCGTTCATCATCCAAACTGGAGTCAAGCAAGGGTGTGTCATCGCTCCAACCTTGTTCTCTATCTTCCTAGCAGTCATCCTAGTCCTCACCAAAGACCGCCTTCCCACTGAAATTGACATCAAATACAGAATGGATGGAGGGCTCTTTAATCTTGGAAGTCTCTGTTCAAAGACCAAAGTTTGCAAGGCATCAGTCATTGACCTCCAGTACGCTGATGACTGTGCCATCATTGCACACACACCAGGAGCAACCTCCAGTCTGTGCTAGATCTCTTTGCGGAAGCTTACCGAAGTCTGGGACTCTCACTGAACATCAAGAAGACCAAGGTGTTCTATCAGCCTGCTCAAGGCCTTGTAAATGACCCTCCACAATTCACCATCGAGGGACAGACCCTGAAGACAGTCGAGCACTTCCCTTACCTCGCTAGCCACCTCTTCCTAACAGTGAACATCGACGATGAGATTCAGCACAGAATTCATTGCGCTAGTACCTCATTTGGGAAACTGCTTTAGAGTGTCTTCACTGACCATGACATATGAATGGACACCAAGATCCAGGTATACAGTTCGGTTATCATCCCTACCCTTCTTTATGGATGTGAAATTTGGGTCACTTACCGACATCATCTAAAGAGCCTGTAGAGGTACCACCAACGATGTCTCCAGAAAATCCTCTGCATCAAGTGGGAAGACCATCGCACTAACGTCAGCGTTCTCACTGAGGCCAATGTCACCAGCATTGAGGCAATGATCCTCAGACATCAATTCCACTGGACTGGACACTGTGTATGGATGCCCGACTCGCGACTCCCCAAATAAATTTTATACTCTCAGCTCAGTCATGGCCAGAGATCCCATGGTGATCAAAGGAAATGCTACAAAGACACACTGAAGGCATATCTCAAGAAAACGGTAATGGACGTCATGAGCTGGGAGGAGCCGGCCACCAGCCGATCTCAATGGCACCAGAACCTCCATCAAGCGGGGGCCTGCTTTGAAGAGAAATGCTTTGCCCTCAAAGCCAAAAAGAGAAAGCGTAGGAAGGACAGGGAAAGAAACCTCAGCCAGCGGGCAGCTCTCCCACAGGGAAACATCTGTAATTTCTGCAGATGAATCTGTGGCTCTAGGATTGGATTACTGAGCCACCTCAGGACCCATCAGTGAACCATGGTAGAGTTCATCCTCGAATCGAGGGGACGATGACGATGACGATCCTAGTAGACACAGCACATGAGGCTGTAATGAAGAGCTGGATTACCTGAGACCCACTCTCCACCAAAAGTTGGAGTGAAATTACATGTAATATTTAGGAAAAGAAAAAACAGACATATGTTATTAACTCTAAGCAACACCAGTTTCCACATTTGTGGCTAAAATGGGGCCATACAGCATATGGGATCAGTAGACATGCCCTTCATACCATAATGAAGGTCCTCTATTTCCAGTATTAGATAGAATTAATTTATTTATAAACTCCTTTACTATGAAATATGCCTGCTGTATTTATATGTTTTATTTTTGTCTGTATTCTGTTATTGATTCTCTATGGTCTGTGATGGTTGTGTTGAATTTGTTCATTTTTGATTAATTGTTCTAATTGGTTTTTATGGAAAATGCTGCAAGATGCTCAAGTTTGCAAAAAACTGTATAGTATTAGTTAAATGTGTCATCTGTTTCTGTAACTACATGCAGTCACTTTACCTATTGTGCCTGTTCCCTTTGTGTCATGTTATAGTGTCATCTTCACGGCCGGGACTGTGCCAGAAAATGGTCTCTTGGATCAATGCACCTACCCAGTTAACAAACAAACAAATAAATAAATAAATAGGACTTAATAAAGAAGAATAAAAAAGAACACCCTTGCGGCAACTAACTCATGCTTGAGCATGGTCACCAAGAATAACCAGTACAAGAGATTGATTCCATAGATTTCATAGATCATTCAAGCTATGATAGACTTTCGTCCTTAATGCTTGCCAAAATTTCATTAACAACCCTCAGATTTAGTCCTATTACTCATTGCATTGTCTAACCTGAGTTTAAAAGTATTTATATCCTTGCTTTCAATTACTTCAAATGGGAGGGCATTCCATAATGTAACCACCCTTTGGCTATACCAATTCTTCCTAGATAATGTATTCCATTTATCAAGTCGGAGTTGCTTAGGATGTCTCCTATCACTAACTCTATCCAGGTTAGGACTCAGACTTATTTCAACCATAAGGATGTTGTCCTCCATAGCCCTGTATGACATGCACAAGTCTCCCCCTTTTCTCCTATATTGTAAAGAGTATAGATTGAGTATTCTTAGTCGTTGTTCATAAGATATCTCCTTTAAACCCACAATAAGCCCAGTGAATCTTCGCTGGACTGCTTCCACATTTTTAATATCTTCCTTCCTATATGGTGACCAAATTTGAGCATAGTACTCCAAATGTGGCCTAACCAGTGCTATGAACAGGGGGAGCAGCACTTCCCTAGCTCTACTGGATATATGTCTGATGATACAGGTTAGCATCTGATTAGCTTTCTTCACCTGATCCCTGCAGTGAGTGTTAAATTTGAGATTGGGGCTTACGGTCACTCCCAGGTCTCTTTCACTTGATGTTACAGCTAAGGGCTCATTACTTAAGGTATGCTTATAATTTCTGTTGTTAGTGCCCAAATGCATTACTTTACATTTATTAATATATAATTCTAATTTACTACATTTAGTCCAGGAGAGAACAAGGTTCAATGCATCCTGTAGTGCAATATTATTATCTAAGGTATTTACCATAGCTCCCATACAACAGTCATCTGTGAATTTAGGCAACCATATATTAGGTGTAACTATTTTTAAGGAAGAAATACAGATATTAAAAAAAATGGGACCCAGGACCGAACCCTGGGGAACCCCACTTGTAACCCTGGCCCAGTCAGAGTACACACCATTTATCACCACCCTCTGATGTCTCCCCTCCAACCAATTAGCAATCCAGTGTGTGATGTTTGTACACAAATTTAAGTCACCTAGAGCTTTGACCATTTCAGAATGTGGCAATTTATCAAAGGCTTTTGCAAAGTCTAAGAATATAATGTCAACTGGGTTCTTCCTATCAATTTCTTTGTTGACTTGTTCGTAAAAACCAAGTAAATTTATCAAGCACGATCTGTTTTTAATAAATCCATGTTGATAGGAGTCTAAGGTCCCTAGCAATATCTGATGTTGCTGTATATACACGGACAGGGTCCAGACTACTTGAAAGAGCTTTTGGTTCCCTATTGCCCCAGGCGATCTCTTCGCTCGGTGGCTGAGGGATTGCTAGAGATTCCGAGGGTTTCTTTGAAGTTATCAGGTGCTTGTGCTTTTATGTTTGTTGCTCCGACCCTCTGGAATTCTCTACCTCATCTGCTGCATCACTGTGCGACCGTGGAAGAGTTTAAAAAGGCCCTCAAGACCTATTTATGGTCAAAGATTACGTTTTAATTAAATAATTATGATTTGGAGCTCAGCTTTAGTGTTTTACAAATCATTTATGGATCTGTGTTTATTTATTTATTGTATATTCTTCAATTATTGTAAAGGCGCCTTGGTTTAAGAAAGGCGCCATATAAATAAAGTTTCATTCATTCATATAATCCTTGATTATACCTTCTCATATTTTTCCCATTAGATAAGTTAAGCAAATCGGGCAAACATTTTCAGGTTTAGTTCTTAGTCCTTTTTTTAAGAGGGGTACTACAGTGGCAACCCTCCAACCCGAGGGTATATTGCCAGAGTCCAAGGAATTTTGAAAAATGTGGGTCAAAGGTAGAAAAATATGATCGGTGAGTTCTTTTAATACTCTAGCGTGGAGATCATCCGGGGCCTGGGGATTTATTGACGTCTAATTTTTGAAGTCTTCCCAGTACATCAATTGGTTTAATATTTACTTGTCCTGGTATGAAAGCTAGCTTATTCTCTGGGACTTTGGAGATAGATTTATTAAACACTGAAGACAAACAAGTATTCTGTATATCAGCTGTTTCTTTGTTATTAGTTGGTGCTCCTGAATTATTAGTAAATGGGCACACTGAGTTAGTGCTTCCTCTTATTTTATTAATGTAAGAAAAATATATATTTTTTATTGTCATTAACCTTGGTAGCCCCCTTACAGATCACTCACAATTCGTGTGTATTGGTCAAACCTGCTCCCCCACCCTGCCTGTCTCTGTGGGGGTCCCTCAAGGCTCAATCCTGGGTCCCCTCCTTTTATCCTTTTTCGTTAATGCATTTCCCTTCGACTGCCTCAACTGTAACTCTCTCTTGTATGCCGATGACCTTGTCCTCTTCCACAGTGACAAATCCACAGCCACAATTACCTCAGTTCTCTCACACAATTATGCTGCAGCCCACAGCTGGTTGTTAAAAAACCTCCTCTTAGTAAATGCCAAAAAAACTAAATCCATGCTGTTTAGATCTAAGCCCTTCCTGGCCAAAACTAAAAGCCACGCCCCCATACACTTTCTCACCTCAGATGGTACAGCCCTGAAGGACGTCAACACCTGCAAATACTTAGGAGTACTGCTCGACCCCTCCCTCACCTTCACTGAGCATGTAAATTCCCTTGTCAGAAGGTTCCATCAAAAGTTAGGTGCCACCTATAGATTCAGGCAATACCTTACCCCTGAAGCTAGACTAGCCATTGTCTAGGGTAATTTTCTCCCTATTCTTGACTATTGCTCCCCTATTTATGCCAGGATCTCAGCTACTGCTATGGCTAAACTCTCCGCTGCCTACAACAGCACCTGCCGCTTTGCTTTATTAGCCCCATTCGTCATCCACCACTGTACCCTGTATAATACCCTTGGATGGCTACTGCTGCAAGGTCGCTTTGACCTAGCCCTCTGCTGCATGGTGGACAATGTCATCTGCACAGCTCCAGAATCCCCCCTAACTACCCTTCTGAAAACCCGAACACTCCTCCGCAACCTCCGCTCAAATGGTACTCCCCCTCTAGCTGTTCCTAGGGTATCTACCAGCATGAGTAGCAGAGCTTGGTCTGCAGCTGCCCCCCTTGCAGTGGAACAAACTACCAGCTCAACTCCATTCCATTGGCACACTCTCCAGTTTCAAGTCCCACCTTAAAGTCTGGTTCCTGGAAAACTCATCCTGCTGATGCTCCCAGGGGTCTCACACCAACCCACACTAGTCAACTCCCCAGCCCAGGGTTACCCACTTACCCACCTACCCACACTAGTCAACTGTCTTGCCTACAACTGTTATATTGCATTTTTCACAGTAATATTTGACTTTCTTGCCTGTACGTATTGTATATAATTTTTTTTACTGAGTATTCTGTGTATTACTTGCTCTCTGGACGATGCAGTCTCACATTGTACACTGTGCCTATGATTTGTTTGTTTGTACCAAGTCTTCTCATGTCTGATATTGAAACCTTGTATTCACTGTTCTCAAATGGACCTATGCATCAAACCTGTATATTGTGTCTACTATTGTTGCTTGTATCAAATCTGTTTAATGTGTATTACTGTTACCTTGTACTCCACTGTCACCCTGCGCCATGTGTTATGGCCCGAGTCATGCCTGAAAATGGTCCCTGGGATCAGTGCACTCACCCAGTTATCAAAGTCATAAATAAAATAGATAAATAAAAATAACCATGATTACTTCAAGTTGTGATTTTGCTAGTTTAATCATTTGCTTAAATTTTGGGTCAGTACCCTGTATGCAGGAACTAATTGCTGATTTCCTTTTTTGATACTTTTGAAGACTCTACTTTTTGTGTTTATTAATTTCTTAATAGAGGGCTTCATCCAACTCTGAGGTGCTCTTTTGGTGGAATATGTTTTTATTGTTGGTATATGTTTATAGACTTCACCCTTTATTTTTGTAGTCAATGTTACCCATTCCCCTTCAACTGAATGTCCTAGGAAATCCTTTTTCCAATCCCATGTTGCCATACTTTCTTTCATGATGGTAAAATGAGCTTTTCTGAAATTAAATTTTTCAGTGACCCCTGTCCCTGTTTGTCCGATTTGGCCCAGAACTTTAAAGATTACACACATGTGGCCACTATTTCCCAGTGGTGCAGTGGTGGTAAAATCGGCTACTCTACTGCCCGTATTGGTTAATATAATATCTAGAGTTTTGTCATTCCTAGTAGCATGAGGTACTTTTTGTTCAAGCCTATTTGTACAAAAGTGTCAAGATATGAGTGTTAGATTTTACTAGAACCACTATATGTTGTCCAATTGATATTTGGCAAATTAAAGTCACCCATAATAAGAATATTATCTCATGAGCTTAAATCATTAAAATGTTTTAATAACTTATTATTTTCTAGGGATATAGAGGGAGGTCTGTATGTTAATCCTAATTTTATTGAAGCCTCATTTGGGGGATATTGCTTAACCCACAAAACTTCTATGTCTTCTGTACTATCTGGGATTTCCTCACATTTTATTGTATCATGAATTTATATAGCCAGTCCTCCACCTTTCTTATATTTCCTGTTTTTAATAAAGACATTATAACCTTGTATATTTCTGTCCCATGTGTCATTGTCATTACCTCAGTCTCAGTTACCGTTGCCAGATGTATATTCTGGTCATGTAATTTAAACTTAATTTCATCAAATGTGTTAGTAAGACTTCTGGCATTGGTTAATAATCCATTCCAGGCTGGATAACTAGGAAGATTTTCAATGGGGTAGGTATCACTACAGTAAGAACCCCCCCACATGATGCTTATTGATAAGGTAGGTGGTACCAAGGCCTAATCCCCTCACCCCCACCCTGGTCCAGTTGAAATGAAATGCTAATACTTCATTGATTTTTTTACCCAAAACTCTTGTCCCAAAATGGTTTAAGTTTAATCCATCTTGTTTAAAACAAGCTTTATTAGAAAAAGTAACAGAATTGTCCATGAACCCTATTCTTTTCTCATGGCAAAGGTGACATAGCCATGTATTTAAAGTCAGAATTGAATTGTCTCTGTAAGCATATCTCCCAGTAGTAGGTAATGCTCCAGAGATTATTAGCTCCCCTTTTAATTCTTTGACTCGATTTATAATATTTAAATATTCAGACTGTACATGCGCAAGGTTATTGGCTGGTAAATCATTAGTACCAACATGCAAAAGTACTACTAGTTCCATAGTATTTTCTAAAAGTCCATCCAGGAATCTTGAAATATCCTAACACAGGCTCCTGGTAATGTACTAACAGTTGTATGGGCCTTTCTCCCTTTCTCCCTTGCTGAATCAACACTCCTAAGAATTGAATCCAAAATTGCCACTATGTCCCTATTTTTATAAGGTGTGGTTATAGGAGGTTTAGTGGGGGGGGAATAGGGTTAGATAAATCATTAGAATGTGCCTGCGTAGTAATATTCAGCAACCCAGTGTCATTAGGTTGGTCATGATCCTCAGTGCTATTAATCAGGGCATCAAACTTATTATACAGTTGTAAAGGTGTTGTAGACCTTTCAGAAACCATATCGTTTGAGGTTATATCTGCCCCAGTGTCTTTGTTAGTGTCTAAAATCATAGTATTGGGTCTGGGATTTCCTATAGTAGAATTTTGGGAGGTTGCTTGTACTTAGCAAGGCCTCATCAATACAGTTTTCAAGAAGGTTAATTTCTTTCTGAGTTTCTAGTCTCTGCTTTAATATTTCAAGTTCCCCTTGTAAGGTACCAATTAAGGTGCATTTATCACAGATGAACTCCAAACATGGAGGCTCATTTGTATACATGTTACACCGTATACATATTCTTTTCTTGATGGCTTTACCCCGTTTAGCTTTATTTTATGACATGACAGGCAATATATACAGGCTGCAAGTACTTTAGACCTTACAAAGTAGGGTAATATTCCTGTTTGGGTCTATGTGATAATGGCAAATGCCTAAAGTCGATCAACGTTATTGCTCAGTCAGAGTGCTGAAAACATTTTTGGCACTCTGACACCCCCAGCACATCAGGACAATGGTGCCAGGACAGTTTTTTACTGCTTTCTGTGGGAGGGCTGCACCCCACACACACCCCTTGTGGGGGTTTATTCCTGCAACTCTCTCTACTAAGGATTCTCAATTCCAGGGGAGTGCATGTCAGGGGGGTGAAAGCAGTAAAAAAAATAAAGGTTCAGGCCCGGGCACAATAAAATCACACCAGTGCCTGGACCTGAACCCAGCACCTCACCAACCCCAACCACTAGCCAACTCCTGGTGCCATGATGCAGCTCAGCCAGCTACCGCAGTGCCACCCCCTACAGCCTCTCCACCCCCTCCCAGCCCACGCTCGCTGTGCTCACTCCCACCCCCCCGCGCGCACATACATATAGCGACATCCTGTTACCCAGTTCACCCACAGCCTCATCTGATTGCCTACCCTCCCATTGCCATGAGGGATTGCACCAGGAAGGAGTCACCATTACGGACGGTGCCCTTCCTCATGCGCCCACCTCATGGGTTACCTACCTGTTTAGTTGTAGTGTGATAGTAGGACTTTTTGCCTCCCAATTCTCCAGTATCCCCAGCAGACACAGCAGACACTTGGCGATGGGTGTGTCTCCGCACGTGTATTCACCCGCTCGCACCGCTGTTCACTCGCCCCACTCATAATTGGAGTTTCTTATATCTTGCTAGTACAGGAAGTAGTTGTGTCTCACTTCCTGTGTAGCGATCCCCAGCTCGCTTCCAAAAATAAAAATCCCTAATACCATTTTACCACCTCTTCATGCAAAGGACTTCTAAGGAATGGTTCTCTGCACTGCCCTTCTCCTGGGTACACTTTGGGTATTCACTCGCTGACTGGTCCTGTTGCTAAGTAATGGTGCAACCAGGACCGACGCCTCTCACCAGAGGCTCGCAATTAGTACTCCCCACACACAACAGTGTACAAATCAGAGCAGGTATGACTCGAGCAGCAGTCCTGCTATGTAGCAGGTAGTAACAACACTAATCCCCACACCTTGGGGTGCTTCTTTATCTCGCTAGCACAGGAAGTAGCTGTGTCTCACTTCCTGTGTAGCGATCCCCAGATCACTTCCAAAAATAAAAATCCCTAATACGTTTTACCACCTCTTCATGCAGAGGACTTCTAAGGAAGGGGTTCTCGGGACTGCCCTTCTCCTGGCTAGTGCCTAAGTAGTAGAAAACGCACACTTTGGGTGTTCACTCTCTGACTGGTCCTGCTGCAAAGCAACGGTGCAACCAGGACCGACATCTCTCACCAGAGGCTCGCAATTAGTACTCCCCCCACACAATGGTGTGCAAAACAGAGCAGGTATGACTCGAGCAGCAGTCCTGCTACGTAGCAGGTAGTAGTTCTTCAAAGAACTAAGGGAGGCGGTGAGGGCAAGAAAAAGGGCCAAATAAAATTGCTGTAGAGAAAATTACTTCCAAGATGAACTAGCCCTCATGACAGGCAGATTTATGGATAGATGTACCTCAAAAATAGCCCAAATGATGCAGTGAACCAAACACTGGCTAAAGTTAGACATAACTTGTTACACCCTAAAGAACACACAGCAGTTACCTCAGGGTGCTCTGATCAGGCAGTATTCTCCTCCCCATACTTTAATCTGTTTGCTAAAATAGGCAACATTATTAGAAAAAAACTGGGATTAAGAGCATCAGAGAGAAGTACTGTTGAGGTTTATTTGCCTTACCACCCATAATAGTTGCCAAACGGGCAAGTACATTGAGGGACAAGCTTGTTCACTCAGATTAACCAAAGTGAAGAGAACCCACAAGGGTTTGTTTAGCTTTGGACCCCCTCTACCAGGTAGTTACCAGTGCAGAGGGTGTGCTTCATGCTTCAATATCCACAGGGTGTACAGTCTTCAGAATCAACACAGAACTGGTGGCGTCAGATGAAGCTGGAAGGGGGGAAAGCTTAGGAGAGATGTGAGGAAGTACTACTTCATTGAAAGAGTGGTACATTCACAGAACAGTCTGCCATTGGAAATGGTGGAGTCAAAAACAGTTAGAGGCTTCAAGCATGCATGGGTTAGTAATAGGGAAAGAATAGTAAATAGGCAAGCAGGGTGAAAGATCGCGGAAGAACATTTAGGGTCTGTAGAAACAGACTAGGCAGTGGCCATTTGTGCAGACTGGCTGGGCCAAGCAGTCCTTTTCTGCTGCAAATTATATGTTTCTATGTTCCTAGTTCAGATTAGAGAGAGCAGATAACTTGTGGTACAACACATGTCAGCTACCTTCTTGAATGTCCTTGTGACAGAATGTAGGTGGGAAAAATGATCAGGGAACTAAGAAGGAGGGTGTCTGAATATAAATCTGCTTCAGATATAAGGACAAAAATTCCAGTGTAGCCTGATATTTTATATCAGAAAACCACTAGGTGTCCTCGCTAAGGTTCCATGGTACTGAAAAAGAGAACCAGCCACAATGGGGGGATGAGGAATTATGAGAGCCTTTACCTTACCAGAGAGGCTTATTGGATTGAAAGACTGGGGGCTTTGAGTGAGAGATGGATAGGTTATGAATGAGGAGTTGGACTGGGGGCTGATCATATAACTTGCTGGGGGCAGCATGACATTTAAGTGTGTGTAGGGACTTGGGAGTTGTGGGTTGGCAATCTGAGTGGTTCACAGCCCTTGCCCTTTCATCCTGTACCCCCTGTGCAGCCAACGGGGACTGTCATGATATATAATTTTCACATTTTTATTTATCTAGCAAACATATTTTTGTAGTTTTTATTTTGGAAGTTTGTACTAGTAGATTTATTCTGCATATTTGCAGTTTTATTATTTCATTACATTGTATTAATTCTTCAAAATTTAATAGATATATGATATGAAAAGATTAGTTTTTGTACCTTTTTATATAATCTGCATAAGACTGTGCATATTTACCAAATCCAGCATACTGCCAGGAATGTACATCACATACAAATAAGAGATTTAGGTTTGAGCATGATCGTATTAATTTCCCTATATTCTGCAGTATGTCAAGCATAGAGGATGAGGTTCAGCCCCTTTGTAATGGTAATTTTGTGTCCTAACTGGCTGCTTGCAAGATGAGAAGGGTGGGGCATCCTTATGGGACCTGCTAGAGCAAGGCCCAATAATCAGGTGCATTTACCTGCCAGAGTCCTGTCTGAGTGCACTTCCTGATTTGGTGCATTTACAAGATGCAATGCATGACATTACGCACGTGCCTGTCATGATGATGTCATCGATGTGCATCTAACATGCAGCTCAAAGGGAAGACCTTCAAACTAAACGTTAGACAGCTGTACTGTGGTGTAGCTAAATAGAACACAGCTCCACGGATCTGTGGTGCTTTTGCAACATTTTAAACTTGGTGAGAGACTTTTACATATTCCTTATGGTGAAAAGTTGAGGTAATTATATATAAATGGCAATAAGGGCTGCAACACTAAATCTACTTGTGAGAGCACTGAGAGTGATTTCACCATTGGAAATACAATGTTATTAAATGTATTTTAACTTACATTACTGTAGGTCCATTCCCTTGACAAATTTTCTGTGTTGTAGGGGTGAAATGCCAGGCTATTATGAAGTGGTGGTGGTAAGTCAAGAGACATGAAGTTTGAATAAGGCAAGGCAAGGCAAACTTTATTTAATATTTATAAAGTGCCCTTTCCAGAAGGCTCAGGCACAGTGCATAATTTATCAAATTGACAATGCACATAAATACATAAACAGATAAGAAATAGAAAGAATGAATAAAAAGCAGCTAATAAAATACATACAATACTGATCAGCTAATGCTAGCTAGCTGGGGAATGCCTGCTCATATAAATACATTTCTGGTAATGTTTTAAAGGCCTCCACTATGGAGACAGAACAAAAAATCCATGGAAGAGAGTTCTACGACGTTGGAGCTGTCACTCCAAAGGGTCTGTCCCCAGATTGCCTCAATCGAATAAAATTGAATCTGAATTTGAATGGTTGGGCTAGGGTGTCATTTATTAAACTCTTTCAAAAAGGAAAAGAGCATTCACTAAGTACAAGACAAACCAAGGGGAGGAGGAGGAGTGGGGGGTATCAGAGCAAGCTGAAGGATGTCTAGAAGGTGGTCAGTGTGCAAAGGCAGACACACTTTGAATTGCAGAGAGTGTGGTGTCGAGGGAGTGGAAAAATAATTCTTCTGGTATAGCTGGGAAAAAAGGAAGATGAGAGTGATTGTCAGGTTAGCAGAGAAAGAAAGGGTAGTAGATGATGATGAGCAGAAGACAAATGTTTTAAGCAACTACTTCTGCACAGTATTCATGATGAAGGAAAGCAGGCCTGTACCAGAAAGTGAGGTTAAATAATTAAAAGGGGAGTTCAGGAAATGAGTAGGGTGAGATTTTTGTGGCTAGAGAAAGAAAAGGGTTTGCTAACCTGAAAATAGATTTAAGTACCTTGACCAGATGGAATACATCTGACAGTGCTCAGTGAACAGGCTTTGGAACAGGCTGAGCCCCTGGCCAAGCTTTAACAGGTTGCTTTTGTCTGGGTGCTTCAGAAGGATTGGAGGACTGTGATTGTGGTCCTGCTTCGTAAGAGGAGGGAATAGCGTGGATCTGAGCAATTACAGACCCATCGGTCACCTCTATTGTAGGTATACTGATGGAAGCCATAGTCAAGGAAGGCCTAGTGACTTACCTGGAAGGTCTCATAGCTAGTAAACAACACAGATTTATGGCAGGGAGGTCATGTCAGACCAACCTGATAGTATTTTTTGACTGGATGACAAAGGTGGTGGATAAACAGCTGGTTGTAGATTAACTCATACTTCAATTTCAGTAAAGCCTTTGATTTGGTTCTACACAAGAGACTGCTGAAGAAATTAGAGGACTTGGGAGTGGGGGTGGTGCTAGTATGGTGGGTGGGGAATTGGCTGGGGGTAGACAAATGAGAATGGTGGTTAATGGACCAAATCAGGGGGAAGAGACTCGTTGGAGTCGATGCGCTAGAGGTATTCAGCTTGCCTTTTTGCAGAGATTTTCTCTTATAGTCTTGGACTTGAATTGTCATTTTATATTTTTGCTACTACATATTTGTGGAAGAGAATTTATAAATAAATATCGGTCCTTTGTATATTTGAAACTTGGACTGAACTCTTTATTTTCACATGTTCATTTATAGACTGTGACAACTACCTGCGCACTTCATTGGTTTTGGAAGAGAGATCATTAGTAGGGTACCACATGGGTCAGTCCTGGGACCTGTCCTCTTCAATATTTCACCCCAAACTTGGTGCTTTATACCATAATAAGGACTGCCTCTCCCTCCAGGTTTGCCTGGAACTGGTATCCAAAATGGTCCTCCTAATTTTGTACTGTGCTGATGTGGTCTATGTGCAGCTAGCAGTCCTTTACACCGCAGCTGACCCTACTCGCATAACGGTGAACATCCCCCTCACTTTGTCCCATCCCTTCTTGAAACTGCCTACCAATTTACAGGATACCACCTCTTTGGGCAGTGTGTTCCACCTAGTCACCACTCTTTCCATGAAATAGTACCTTCTCATTTCTCTCCTGAATATTCCACCCTCCAATCTCAGATGATGCCCCCTAGTGTCCCTCCCTTCCCTTAAATTAAAAATTCCTTCTGTACTAATCTTGTTTATGCCCTTCATATATTTAAAGGTCTCAATCATATCTCCCAAAACCTTCCTCTCCTCCAGAGAATACATGTTAAGCTCCCTCAGCCTCTTCTCATATAGTTTGTCTTCCAATCTCAGGATCATCCTGGTTGCTCTGCTCTGGCCCCCCTCCAGCAATTTAACACATTTTCTTAAGTATGGGTGCCAGAACTGCACACAGTACTCCAGGTGTGGCCTCATCATTGACCTGTACCAGTCTTGTTTATGCTCAGTCATGTAAAACATCTAGTAATTTAATAGTTACACAAGGAAACTGCAAACAGACCAATCTCTGATTCAGACATAGGCCAGTAAATAAATACAGTTTGCTAATCCACAAATTTTTCTGGTCACTTTTCCTAGAGCAGTGACAGCATTGTGTTTGTAATTTTTTTCCTTTTCTTTCCAAGCTTAAATTAGATTCACTGGTTCAGCCGATAACTAAGTACGTAGAAATTCTTGTGCGACATATTCATGTTTTTGCCATTGGACTGAATGAGGTCACTGAGTACAGTCAGTAGCTTAGCACTATGATTGGTATTAGGTAAAATGTTAAATATCTGTGGCCTTTCACACACTCTGATCTGGAGGAACTTTCATCCCTTTTGGAATACTGATAGCATGGAACCTCTTGAGAAAGGTTCCATTCCGAGATGCTGGGCAGAAATGAGGTCCTTCAGCTAAATAAAGGTACCTTAGGGAAGAAGGCCAAAAGTCAGAGCTGAAGGTGTAAGAAAAACAATTGGAACATTGTCATCAGCTAAGAAGCAAGGGAAAGCCATGATGATGAACTTAGTGAAAAACACCACCATCCAGATCCTAACTCTTCTGACAGACAGTATCTAAGACAAAAAATCTACCAGCATTTATGACCTTGAGCACAGAAGAGAGGGAAACAATCTCCTGTGGAGGAAATCTTAGAGGAGCGAAGGCTTTAATTCGCCATCCCTCCAAGCTATACATTATTATTTTAAATCAGGCTTGAAGTAGAACCTACAATAACCATTTAACTCTAGGTGACACAAAGATCTGCAACAGGGTTGATACACAAGGAGGCATGGAAAGGATGAAAAGGGACTTGGCAAGGTTGGAGGAACGGTCAGACGTATGGCAGCTAGGATTCAATGCAAAAAAGTGCAAAATAATGCACCTGGGAAACAAGAACCCAGGGGAAGAATACACAATTGGGGGGAGGTAGTAACAACAACAAAACAGGAAAGGGACCTGGGGGTAATCATATCAGATGACCTTAAGGTTAGCAAGCAATGTGAGAAGGCAGTAGGGAGGGCCGGGGGTATACTGGGATGTATAGGGAGAGGCATCAGCAGCAGAAAACAGGAAGTTGTTATCCCTCTGTACAGACAGTTGGTGAGACCCCCATCTGGAATACTGTGTCCAGTTCTGGAGACCCCATCTCCGCAAGGACATAGACAGGATAGAGGCAGTCCAGAGGAGGGCAACTAAAATGGTGCAGGGTCTGCAAGAGAAGCCGTATGAGGAGAGACTAAAGGAGCTTAATATGTATACCATTGAGGAAAGAAGGGAGAGGGGGGACATGATAGAAACTTTCAAGTACCTCAAGGAATCAACAAAGTCCAAGAGGGTAGCATCTTTCAGAAAAAGAGACTTGCAAGAACAAGGGGACACAATTTAAAGATAGAAGGAGGGCGGTTCAGGGGCAATGTGAGGAAGTATTATTTCACAGAGAGGGTAGTGGATGCATGGAACAGCCTTCCTGAGGAAGTTGTTGGGTCTAAAACTGTGGGAGAATTCAAGAATGCATGGGACAGATATAAGGCAATTCTTTTGGGGGGCAGGAAGATATAGGCTGTTGGTTAACTAGGATCTGCGGCCTATCCTGTAGGTAGGGAAATGGGCAGACTAGATGGGCCTAGCGGTCCTTATCTGCCGTCAAAGTCTATGTTTCTATGTTTCTATGTTTCTGCACTGCATTTCAGAGCTTTCACAATCTCTGATCATATGTTTTCCTGGCCTGCTTTTCTCCAGGAGCTAAGTACATTCCTCTGTGACTTTATATAGCCCATGAAGGATACTGAGACCAGCAAAAAAAAAAAGATCAGAGCTTATATAAACTATAACATGCACAGCAGGGTATTGAATCTTGTCACTGCTGTCTACTGCTCTGTTATCTGCAGAGGGGTCTGGTATTTGTACTAACAAAAGATATCATCCTAGAACTAAGCAAAATGAGGGTGCTACAATCCATTATTCTTCAGTAAACAGTAAGTAAACCAAAATGTTTTTCCACACGAAGTTCACATTGGGACCAGCCACACACTTGAGTGTGAGGGCCCTTGGTGGTAACTGTTCCCCCTTAATTTCCCCACTACTGAAGTAAGACCGATAGTTGCTAGCCTCCTCCCAGCTGCCACTGTTACGTTGCGGGATCATGTCAGCCCTTTACCAGTCCTCCAGATCCATTCCTGTTTCCACTGAACTGTTGAAGAACAAGGCAGTCATCTGGGCAGCTATCACCTCCCTGAGTTCTTTTAGTACCCTGTGGTGTATACCAACCTGTCCCATTTCTTTAAAATCCATCTTCCTAATGTGCAGGACCCTTGTCCTTATGTGGTTTACCTCTGCTCCTGTCCTTATGTTGAACCACACTGTTCGGTGATCACTGGTATCTAGGGGACAGTCCACTGCGATGTCTGTAGTGCTGTCTCTTTTGTAAGCACCAGGTCTAGCACTGCCCTGTCCCTAGTGGGTTTTTTTTACTAGCTGCCTGAGAAAAGCCCCTTTTGGGGAGAAAAGGATGGCTCTGATCCTTGCCAAAGCTGTAACTGGAATGCTCCACTCCACATCTGGCAGACTGAAGTTGCCAACTAGCAGCACCTCCCTTTACTTGCCATTCTGATGACGGCTTCCCCAAGTGCCTTATCCATCTCCCCACCCTGTGCTGGAGGTCTGTAAACTACAGTGGTACAGTCACTGGTCCCAGAGCCTGTTTCCAAGATGCGCCACATCACTTCTGGACCCTCCTTTTCCTCTTGGTACAAATACAAAAGGTACCGCACTTGTGGGAACAAAACCAGAGGACAAAGATTTTCAAAAGTGTTCAAAGGTTTAATCCAGGTTCAAAAGATGCTGATAGCAGCCCCAGCACTTCAACCAATCAAGGTCTTCCTCTTGGTACCCCTGTACCTCTAAGGACTTGATTCCCTCTTTCACATATAACACAAACCCTCTTCCCCACACTGTCTCTCCTGAACTGAGAGTTGCCTGATATGGCCATGTCCCAGGTGTGATGTTCAGTGGACCACAACTCTGCTATGGCCACTAAATCCAGATTAACTTCCTTCATAATGACTTCCAGGTCTGGAATTTTGTTTCCAAGGCTTCTTATGTTACCTAGGTCAAAACTGAAACCTGGATTTTAGGCTCGATTTACACGTAAAACAAGTGATATTCTATTTCAGCTACATTCTTTTTCTGTTAAGAGCAAGCCTGTCATTTCTGCAGTTTGAATTGGCTGTTTTTATGTAGTATTGCAACTGAAATATTATCCAAGGTTCTGATCCCATGTTATGGTAAGTATAAGACTATTTTGTTTAAGAACACCCGAGATAGATAAGCAACATTGAATATGCATAAAACAGACATGTCATATATGTGGATAGTTTTAAGTTCTTTAGACACGACTCTTGTCTTGCAGTCTTGTTTCGAAACCAGTTTGTGTTAAAATGTTAAAGTGGTGGGAGGGCTCTACTGCTGTGGCTGTGGCTTCCAGCTATCTCTCCAGCCAGCCACAGTCCTCATCCCATCTGCCTGCCCAGAAGCTGGACTAAGGTATGTTTCTGCCTGGCCACATGGCTCCAAAGCTGCTGGTCTGATTGGTGCACCTCAGCCGTAGACGTCACTCGATTGGTAACTGTTGCACCAAGACCATGGTCCCATTGAACTTTATGGTTTAAATCTGGCTGAGCACAATCAGTGCTCCTCTCAGCCTGAAAATTTGCATTTGCTTCCCCACCAAAAAACTGTAAATTCTGCTGCTGTTGTTTTCTCTAGCTAGAAATAGTATTGTTTGTTAGTCAGAAGCAGTAAGGATTTGCTCTGGTATTTCTGCATACAGACAGTTCTGAGCAAGTTAGCCAGTAATTGTATTTAGATATTCCTTACTCTGTTGCTATATTTCAAGCTTTAATTAGAAACAGTATTGACTGTTCGTCAGAAGCAGTTTTAACTGTGATTTTTCTCTGACTTTTTCTGTATACAGCCAATTCTGAGCAAGTTAGCTAGTAATTGCATTAGATATTCCTTAATCAGTTTCTCTTTTTCAAGCTTTTCTGCTGTTGTCCCCACTTAGTTTTCCTTTTACTAACCCCCTTCCCTTTCTTAAACCTGTTTTTCCACTGTTGTCTGTTTTGGCTGCCTCTGGTGCCACAGGTCAGACAACCCCCTCCATGATTACTCTTCTCCTCAGCTCTACGCCCCTTCATCATACCTATTCTAATCTTCCTTTTGTCTCTCTTTCAGCCTGCCCCCTGTTTTAGCCCAGCATTATCTTCGAGCCGTTTTATACCTGGTCCATCTGAAACCCTCTCCGTCTCTCTTCCAGATTTAGCCCTGAGCGGGCTATACTGCTGTGGCTGTGGCTTCCGGCTATCTCTCCAGCCGGCTGCAGTCCTTATCCCACCCACCTGCCCCAAAGCTGGACTAAGGTATGCTTCTGCCTGGCCGCATGGCTCCAAAGCTGCTGGTCTGATTGGTGCACCTCGGCCATAGACGGCACTTGATTGGTGACTGTTGCACCAAGACCCTGGTCCCACTAAACTTTACTGTTTAAATTTGGCTGAGCACGATCTCTCCTCTCAGTCTGAAAATTTGCATTTGCTTCCCTGCCAGAAAACTATCAATTCTGCTGCTGAATTTCAGCCCTCCCACTCAACCCCACCCTGGCCTCTATTAAATATGCTTAAACCCCTCTCTCATTCCATCCCCCCTTTTCGTTGGCTACTTGTGCTGGAAAACCCTCCAATTATGGGTTTTCAGTCCTCTCCTCAGAAATTTGGTAATCACGAGCTGTCTAGCTTTTATCTGACAGCTGTGGTGATTGTTGCTGCATATTCCTATCTTTTACCCTAATGTAACCTCCTAGCTGCTATCACTAGTCAATAATTTGCTGGAGAAAGTACTGTATTTTCCAAAATTCCCTGAGTAACATCTATGACTCACCCATATCATTTAGTAATGGCAAACATGGTGTCCTGTTTATTCCTCTCAAACCAACTCCTTTTCACTTAGCCTTTTCCATTCATGGGTGCTAACTCAAACCACTCCACCTACACCTAACTCCTTCAACCCCTCATCCCTAATACCTGACAACTGGTATGCATTCAGCCAGGAATGAACCCCCCCAAAAAATGTGTTGTCAGTTGCAAGGCAACTGTCTTAAGGTTGTTGCCAAACACCTTGTCCAGTTGCTACTGCTAATTTCTGGCAACAACCATCCCAATCCGGGACCACCCCAGCCTTGTTCCAATGCCTCTAGCACTGTTTGGACTCTCTCTCTAGCAAGCATTAACATCTGTAGTTTACTCCCAAAACTTGATGCCCTGACCTGCTGGGTCACACAGCACAAACCAGATATCCTGTCTGTGGTTGAGATGTGGCTTAAACCTAATATCCCCGATACTGCCATTGCCATACCAGGTTATACAGTCTTCAGACTTGACAGAGTGTCAAAAAAAGGTGGGGGTTGTGCCATCTACTTAAAAGATTCCCTACCTGGATGTGCCTTGACCGTACCCTGTACTGGTGCCACCAAGATCCTCCTTGGTGCCCATAACAAAGCCCTGATTGTAACTGCTGTTTACACTCCACCCAAGCAAACTGAGCCAGGGCTGAACACCCTCTTACAAAGTATTAATTCTCTAGATCAAAGCTCAGAGGTCATCTTGCTAGGGGACTTTAATGTAAACTGGCTCTCTCCTACCACATGCAACTACAAGGATGCATTGTCAGCGCCCAACTTCTCCCAACTTGTTCAGACACCAACAAGGGTAAATTACAAGACAAGGACCAGTACACTACTGGACTGGGTGCTCTCAAATCAATCAGATTGAATTACTAACACTAAGGTTCTCCCCGCTGCTATAAGCGACCATTCCCCATTAGCTGTTCCTGGACAAATAAATTCACAAAACCCTCAGCCAAAACAATTACTAGCAGAGTGCTATCTAGAGGGCATCTGGGACCGCTCAAAGCAGTTCTGCAATAGCAAGATTGGTCACAGACTGACAATGCCACTGATGTGGACACTGCCCTAGAACACTTTATCTCCATATTCAATGCGGTATGTGAGGCCCATGCTCCAATCAAAAAGAGAAAGACCAAGGGCCTCTTCAATCCTTGGATTACGCTAGATCTATTAGAGCGTATGAAAGCCTGTGACCCACTTTGGTTTAAAGCAAGAGCTTCTGGCAAACAAGCTGGCATACAGGCATATAAGACAACTACAAATGCCTGCACCAGAGCTATCAGCTCTGCGAAAGCTACTTACTACAAAAGCATGCTGACCTCCACAAGGAAGGATGATAGGAGTTTCTGGAGAAACCTCTCCAAGGTAACTGGGAAAGACCCAAAGGTTGCTCCCTCCATGCTATCTATCGATGGTCATATCACTCTGAACCCCATTGCCATAGCTAACACCTTCAACATGGCATTTACCAATCTAAGTTGTGTGCTACCCCCTGACTTCTTCGATCCCAAAGTTCGTACAGACTCTGAGGCAATCCCGGGGATGAATGTGGAGCATCCTCCTTTCTATTTTAAAGCTATCACTGGAAGGACAGCAAAACAATACCTGCTTAAAGTCCTTGGGCAATCCAGGCATAGCAGAAATACGCTGGATCTAAAAATTCTAGCCCTCACTCTGGACAAAGTTTTGTCCTCACTAACTAAAATCTTTAACCTGTCCCTCAGGCTCTCACAATTCCCCAGCAAATGGAAACCGCTGTAGTCACCACTATCCACAAGAATGGCGATAGGGCACTGCACAGTAACTACAGACCTACCCCCCCCCCCCCAACAAAGCACTTGAAAGAATCGTGGAAGATCAACTCATAGATTTTCTGGAGAAATACAACTTGTAATGCCCACAGAAGCATGGCTTTTGAAAAGGTCACAGTACCTCCACTGCCCTTCTAGAATTCACAAATTATATCCACTATGCATTGGATAAAGGCCAATTAGTTGGAGCAACATTTATCGACCTCACTAAGGCCTTTGATACAGTCAATCACTCCCTTCTGATTACACAGTTATCCCCCTTATGTCTATCAAAGGACACAACACATTGGTTTGAAAGTTACCTTAGTGAACGGTACCAACAAATAAGGATTGGAGATGCCCTATCAACCAAGTTTCCTGTCAAGCCCAGTGTTCCACAAGGCTCTATCCTGGGCCCTTTATTATTCAGTATTTTCCTAAACAAATTCCCCGCCGCTTGTCATGATAGGATGTTGTTGTATGCGGATGATGCAGTCATCCACTTCAGTAATGCAGACCCCTCCCTTCTAGAGATCCAGCTTCAGAACAGTTTGAAAGGTGCCGAGGCCTGGTTCAGCAGCCACAAACGTATCCTAAACTACAATAAAACCAAAACAGTGTTGTTCCATGGCTCACATAGTAAGTACAAAGACTGACAGTTTATGATAAGGAACTGTGTAGGTGCTGCTCTGGAGCAAACACGTGTCTTTAAATATCTGGGAGTAATATTAGGCAGCACTTTGTCATATGCCTCCCATATAGACAATGTTGCTAGAGCTGCAAACATCAGAACTGGGCTCCTCTACAAACATAGGCACTGTCTGCCACCGGAAGCACTTAATTTGGCATTACAAAGCTCAGTCCTATCCATTGTCGACTACAGTCTTGTAATTTATAGGTCGGCCACTAACACTGCTCTTCGGTGCAGAGCTATGGCTCTTAATAAGGCTTGCACGCTTTTCATTGGAGCAGCGCATATGACACATACCTGTGACATTTTCAAGCAAGTAAATTGGCTCCAGTTGAAGAGTAGAGTTTCATACCAGTCCCGCCTCTTAACCAAAAAGACATCGCTTGGATAGCCAAACTTTCCACACGCCCCACTGTCATACTACTCAAGCTCAGCAGTCATATGCTGCTAGATCCTCTAAGTGGTTTAACGCACTCCCTGACGATGTCTCCAATATTAGCTCACTGGGAGCATTTAAACACAAACTTCTTGAACTCTTCCTGGCCAGAGACACCTGCAACTGCTTTATTTAATCCTGTCACCTAGCCCGCTCTTCTATAATCTCCTCCAACATTATCTGCCTCCACTCCTTACCCTTCACCTCTCCACTCTACACTAAAAGCATCATGCTTACTGCCTTTCTTTCACACTGCTGTCCTCCACCTACTACCCCCACCCTTTTCTCTCCATTTCCCTCTCAGCTATCTCTCACCATCACCTAGCAAACATTCACTTTCCTTGACTTTCCTAGCTGCCACACACACACTCCTACTCGTTCTCTTCTGTATAGCATTGTATACCACCCACTTTCCCTAGCCTGCCCCACTGCCTTCCTCCCCGTTATTCCTTTTCACACTTTAACTATCTTCTGCTCACCTTCTTCCTGTCACCTGTCTAATTACCCTCTCTAGACTTATACCCCCTACATTTCCCATCTCTTACCTAATACCTTCTACATACTCTACATATCCTACCCAGGGTGAATTGTACAAATGGGCATACATTCTAAAATGCTCATGCTAGCTTGTTTTGATCATGTAGATCTTTAATAATGACAGTGCCTCTGGCTGTATCTTAATCCTTCTTTTTTACACTGCTTGTATACATTTGTCTGTTAAGTGTATCTCTGTTTATAACATTGTACAGTATCTGTCTTGGTCTCTTGATGTGGAACCTATGTAAAAGAGCCTCAGGCTCAAAGGTTTTGAATTCTGAAATCTCAATAAATAAATACATTTTAAAACAATTTTTATTCTATAATGTATTAATTTCCAAATTGTGACATACCTGAGCTGTTTTACTGTCACAACTGTGTGACTTTAATGCATCTGATAACATTGTACTGGAATGAAACCTTTTTTTGCATGTATATCATTAATTCCTAAATGTAAAGATGAGACATCCTAGGACATCTAGCATAAAGAAAGGCAGTGCCAGAGGTTTGATGGGCAGGAGCAACCAGTCACACCCCTTAGCAGCCTGATAATGAAGCTCCATTTGTTTACTACAGCCAGAGGTGTTGACCCCAAAGTGATTGCTGATATATTTTTTGCCTTTCTGTTTTTTTTTGCCTCCGGCTTTTGTTTGATCTGTGCCTTCTGTAACTCTCTGGTTAGTATATTTTGGCTTCTTTAGCTGTGGCATTAGGCTTTCTGCTTTCCGTCAGGGCAGTTACACCTTCTGCTGCTGTCATGTTCTCATTTATCTGCAGTGTGGTTCCAGCATGCTAATTCAATTCCGTGTCTTGCCTCTGTAATGCTGTTGTATTTTGATCCTAGTTTCTCAGTCTATTTTACCTGCTGTTCATAACCAGCATTAGCAACCTTTTCTCTGCACGCTGTCTGCATGCCTTGCATTTCAGCAGCAGCAACCACTTAATCCCAGCCATTTCAGCCAGACTTTCTCAACCATTCCACCATCACTCAGTCTTTTTCAGTATTTTCTCTACAGTCATGGTTGTACTACAGCTTCCTGCAGTTCCTGCTTATGATTAGGTGCTCCCTATGAAAATATTCTTTGAGATGCACTCCTGCTTTCAGTACCTTGTTAGTCATTTCATTTTCTATTGTACCAGTCAATCTTCAGATGTCCTCATTCAGTTTAATGCAGTCTATCAATCATTCCCTCTGCATCATCATGCAGTTAGTCCATTTCTGCATCACAGCATCAGGCTCTATGAATGCATTCCTACTGGTCATTATCATATTACCCAATCCTGATGAAGGCAAGTTATGGCTGAAGCACCACGGTTCATGCTGTCCTCAAGCCAGTTTTTTTTGCTGCTAGTCTGTAACAATAAATTTATGCCAATCTTTTGCATTACACAGACTACCAGTTGTGTTTTCTGAGTGGTTAGTCCATTTCTGCATTGTGCCATTAGGCTCTATGAATGCATTCCTACTGGTCATAATCATAGTCTCCAATCCTGCTCACTCACTGCCTTAGAAGTCCACATCTTCAGGGTGAGTCCCCCATTAGGTTGGGGTCCTTTTCAGGCTGCTTGTCTCCTATGGCACCTTCTATATGTCCCACCGGATGGTTAGAAGTTCCAGTGCTCAGGGGGAGCCTTTAGCCATGCAGACTCACAGTCAGTGGCACTTCATGGAGTAGTATTTAAAGATTCAGTTGTCAGAGGGTGGGGTCCTAAGCCCACATGGGTTCCTTTAGCTGTGCAGGCCATGCCAGCAGCACCTCTGAAAACTATTCTTCCTGTGACTGCTTAAGGTCCACCTGGTCTCATTCCATATCCCCCTCCTTTAGTTTTCAGTCAAGGTTAGGCCTCCTTATGGACTTCAGGCTGGGTGTTAGCCTTTCAGTAGTCATTTCTTTCCTAATTCCATGTTTTGGAGATGGGTCTCTTTCAGAGGTTCTGCCTTTAGGTGCAAGATCACCTTACTGCACTCCCACAATGTTATGCCATGAGAAGGACAGAGTGAGAGTTATCCCTCTAGAAGTTCCCCCTGAAATGGAATTCCAAATTAGCAAAGTGAGCCATAATAATAACACCCATGTCAGGATGGGTGGCAGCCAAGGCCATGGATCCCTACAAATTTCCTCCATTGGGGGGGTGATTCTCTCCAGAGTGTCTGAGGCCATAACTTAGCTTTTATTATAACATTGTCCCTGGTAGTAGGATTTCCGAAGTGAGTAGGGATCAGAGGTAGTGTCATTTATCCTACAATCCTGCCATTTCCACTACAATCAATCATGACCAGCTATTGGCAGGGACCCTGGTTTTCCATTTTTACCGGTAACACCGGTAACAATCACGGAATCCTGCTTGGTTTGCGGATTTTGAATTCCTGTACCGGTGCCTCACGGAAATTGCATGTCACTGCACAGAATCTCTAAGATTTCAGTATCTTTTTTTAATTTTGTTTTAATTTTCTCTTTATATGTCCCCTTCTCACAACATCAGTCTTCACTTTTCAGAGATCCCTAGACTGGGTATCCCTTAGCTTCACCCCCAGGTAACTCTCATGAGCTCCTGTGGCCCTGCCCCTATCCTGCCTTGATTGTGTCTCCCCAGGTGGGAAGGGAGGGTACCCCAGGTCACCCTCCACACTCCCTTAGTGTGTGTCGGGCAGCTCAGTGGGTCCCTCATGGAGCCTGGTTATGAAGTCTGGGGCACCTGGATCCCTTCTGCCAGTGGCCAATGTGGGTGATGGTTCCTGGTTTTCTGGTCTCTGTCCCTGAGGGCACTGGCACTAGAGGAGATCCAAGGAGGTAGGACACATAGAGACATGCCACTGCTCCAGATCCTGGCTAGCGTCCTCCCCTCCTGATCACTCTGCAGTACCATTGCATCACCACCCCTGGTCACACAGGTGGTGGTAAAGCAGCAGGACCTGCAGCCCACCCTCCCCAGACAAGGAGGAGGAGGAGAGCAGTCCCCCAGGTGCTCGATCCTACTCCCCTGGCCAGACCTCCAGCAACCCGAGTTCACTTCTGACCCTGGGTTGCTGGCATTGCAAGTAGTGGTGCTATTGTAGCGCCAGTGGCCCAGATTTCAGTATCTTAAAATGAATGCTGCTGTGCTTTGCATTCTTTCTGCTTTGCTGCATATAGAGTCAGTAAGGAGATCACCCACACTGCTTTGTTGTGATCAGCCATTCAGTTTAACCACCCATGCCTAGTGGTTAGAGTAACAAACAGTGAATGAACTGGGTACATCCAGCACACTTGGGTTTGAGTCCCACAACCTCCACTTGCATACTGTGGGACTCCAAATAAGTCACTTAACCTCCCCAGTGCTTCTATGTCACTCCTGAAAACAGACAGTTCTGCCTAGTGGGCCTTACCTGCTTTACAAAGAATATTAAAAAAAATATCAATATATCTGTACTACATCACAGAATAGTAATCAGGGTACCATGTAATTTACCTGGGTTTTGCTTGGGCTGAAATGATTTTGTATAGGTAAAGATAAATGTTCAGATACATTTTATGTGTTTTATAAGCTTGTTTTTAGATTTTAGTCAGGTTTTTATTGTATTCTTTGCATGTAAGCATCTAGGTTGTAGATTGCTAAATGCAGGATCACTGTTGCCAACTAGCTTATTCAAGTTTACAATCAGTAGGGCCATCCAAAATCCTCAGTTGTTTGAATGAAAACTAGTCTGAATGAAAGTGTGTTCACAAAGAAGAAACTGCCTTACTACTTACGAAAATACTTCACAGTTAGCACCCCATTTAGGTGAATTGAATCATTTGCACCTTTTCTCCCACCTGCTGTTTCAGTCTCTGTGACAACAGAAAGTTTTCTGATAAACTGTTTCAACAAAAAGCAAATGTTGAGTATCTAAGTGTACTTATGTTTAGCCAGTGGATTTTGAAAGCACAGTCAATGATGTACAGAAGGTAAGACCCCAGGGGCTGTATGATGCTGGTGGGCAGAGCAGTGCTTAATTCACATCTGAACAAAGACATGAAAACTGAGAGACACCTTTTTCATGGACACCAAGTAAAAAAAAAAACATCCACATGTCTGGGAGATGCATAAATCAATTTGAACATCCTCCACTAATCACTTGTGAGTTTTTTAGGTGAAGACACTTTATTTCAAAGAAGCAAGTTCAAGCAGTTTTTATTTTGCTCCTCCTGCCCCCTGGCAATTCACTCCTTCAGGCCTGCCAATGCCCCCTACCACCGCTGCTGGGTCCCGACCACCATCCACTGCCCCTTACTGCTGTGCTACCAGGTAACCCGAAGTAACCCTTCATTGAGTGGGCTCCTACCCCTGTGGGAGGCTACCAGGGGAGAATAATTGTCTTAAAGAGCTTCCTGTGTATCCTGGGCATGGCAGGGGTCAGAACAGACACATGTCTGGGGCTTTCTGCTTAAGGAGGGACCAACAGCTGTCCTTCGGTTGGTCAGCAGGTGTTTTACCATTTTCTTGGGAGCGTGACAAGCCACATGATGTCAAGGCACAAGCCGACGTCCGTCATGCTCCATCCTGCAGTGAGGGCTGACATGTTGTCGCGCCTCTGGCCTCCACATAAGGCCAGCAAATGCTGAGCAGTGAACCCACCCTCCCTCATAGGAGAAGGTGAGTGGCCATTGGACACTCAAGCCTTCACCCACCAGCTGGCCCTCCAACACCCACGTCTGTTCCCTAACCCCGGTCAGCGGTGTCACAAGCAGAAATCCAATTCAGGCAGTTAAATTATAGATAGGAAAAATCAAGGTAGTCCACCCAGCGGTGATGGTTGAGATTAATTCACATCGAATGCTAACAAGCAAAGAGATCAAGTCATTTGTAACTTGTGCATGTGGGATGTGGGTGTTGAAGAAGGAGATCATAGTGCTGTCACTACTTTGATCACCCCAGAGGATGTGGACTGCATTGTTGCTACTGCCACATCACACCAAAGGGGGGGGCTGTAGTGCTTCTGCCATCTCCACTGGTGGATGGGGAACGTAGTACTGCTGCCATCACACCTAAGGGATGGGGGCCACAGTGCTGCTGCTTCTGTCACACCTGAGGGAGGATGGTCATAGTGCTTTTGCTGCTGCCATCGCACCAGAGGGATGGGGGCCGTAGTGCTGTGTTGGTGCTGCCATCGCACCTTAGGGATGGGGCCATAATGCTGCTTCCATCACACCTTAGGGATGGGAGCTGTAGTGTTGCTGCTGCCATCACATCTTGTACCTAAAATAACTTTAAATTGGTACAAGGATGGAAGGATGTGTAATAGTGGAGGTCAAAATTGCTAAAATGCATGTTAGCAGAGTTAAAAATTGTTAAATAAAGTACACAAAACCAAACACCGGTAAAACCGGATTTTGGCTTAGCAGACACCAGTGACAATACCGTTTTTTACAATGTGCAAAATGGAATATGCCCTTTCTCAATCCCGGTAAACCAGTGTCCCTGGCTATTGGCTGTCTATGTCATCGCATTGCTCATCTGTGCTTGCAGCTCTTGCTATGATGTTCTTTTTGGCTTCTTTCAAAGGTACCCTTAGCCAAAGGAATTACATTCCCACAGCACCTTTAGGGGTGGAACCCTCCTCACGAGGGTTTCTTTGCATGCATGGTACCCCCAACAGGATGGTAGCCCCTAGAGGAACACAGAGTACAAATGGTCAAAGTAACTACATATGACAGTCAAACAATCCAATTATACAACTAACCTTTGGCTATCAACATGTTGCACAACCAGTACACCACCATTAAACTAGGAAAAAAATCCAAATACCATCTTGTGAACTTTAACAAAAAAAACCTTATCAAAAGTTTATAGCTGGAATGTAAGCAACATTCTGCATAGCCATCTTTCTGTCTAATGATGTGGGAGGGAAATGATTGCTCCATAAAATGTACTGTATATAATTACAACCATTTCTTGAGAGAGATGGTATTTCTCAACAGCTGATGCCATTATCAATGTGCGGCATACATGGGACCTTTCAGTAGCTACTGTGCTGTAAGCACCCAACTTGCTCACCATGGTATTTTTCTTTAGCATCCAACAATGCCATCACTACAGTACCTGATTGTCAGATACTGATCACCAAAATCATAGTATCCTCCACCATCTAAGGATGCTATCACATCATTTGCAAGCAATGAGTCAGTCTGCAGCAATCTCAAAGCTATGGAATTATAAAAGAGAAGTAAAAGAGAAGTAACATGCAGCATCCTGTGTCACCTACCATGCCTCAAAATCATGATGGGACAAGTCAGCAAGGAGTGACTCCCAGCAGCTACAAATGCCACCTACCAATGGAATGGCCTATTAAGAGGGACTGTGCCAGCAATCCTAACACCCCCCCCACACACACACACACACACATATGGACCAGGTAAACAAATGTTTGTAAATAAAACTGCAAACTCTTGCCAAACAAAACTACCTAATTAAAGCAGCAGTGCATGATAGTGGTGAACATTTTGACCTATATCTTTTTATGTTGGCTTGCCCGCACTCGCAAGCAATGTAGTGCGACCATATGACTTTTAGAGGTGTGCTGCCTGCTCTGCCAATGCCCCACTCCATTTTGCAGGCGGGACCACACTGCATCAATGAATGACTGAGCTGTCTATGACAGCACTTCAGATGCAGTGGTGTGCAGTTCAAAGGAAACCACCGCTGCAATCAGCGGTGGTAAAATGTACCCATTTACATATTCCTGGCATTGGCAAGCAGCAGCTGTAATCAGTAATTTACATATTGCCAGCCTCAGCTGCCTCTTTGTCTCCATGAAAGCTGACGGGGTTGCCCAATCCCCCTATCGGCATGCCCCCTCCCCAGTTCATTTGCCAACAGGGTACCCTAATCCACCTCGGCTCATGCGCCCCCAGCACACTGTATGGCTGACAGGGTGCCCAATCCCCATCGGCTCCACTCCCCCCCAACAAACATCCAGGTGGCACTCTGGGAGCCCACCCTAGTGTGCCAAAAGTCCTGCATCTCTTTTTTTTTTTAAACCCTTTAAAAAAAGAAAATGGTCCCTCGTTGACTCTCTTTCCCCCTCCTCCAACCCATGCCCACTGTCTGCACACCCCCCTCACCCCAAACTTACCTCCAGAGCCCAGTGCGATGGTCTTTGGTGGACCGGGAACACGTCTGCACTCTTCAAAGCTGACCATGAACTGAAGAAATGCCGGTAATCTGTATAATGGCATAAATGTGTTTTTTTTTTTTCAACTTTGGTGCATATCTCGGCCATTTTTTGGAATTTTGGCACAATATTTTCAACATGGGGTTCTTGGGACCCCACCTCATGAATTCAGTCACTGTCATCTCATTATTCAGTCCTGAAAGGTGATTTTGTGGTCACTGCATGGAATCATTTTTCGGGACTGATTATTGAAATGACAGTGTCACTGTTCATGAGATTGGCTCCCAAAAAGCTTATGTTGTAAATCTGGTGAAAAGATTCCAAAAAATTACTGTGTTATGAATGTGCATTGCACAGTTTCCACGCACACTCATAACCACAAATTTGTAATATTTTCTCTCCAGATTTTCAGCATTGGCATTTTTTCACACCTACTTATGAACAGTACAGCTGTCATTTTTCACGTCCTGGCCAAAATGTGTTTTCGCACTTCTGGTGCAGAATAGCGCAGTCGCTGTGGGAAATCACTGTTTGGGACAGATTAAAAAAAACACAGTAACATTGTTCATGAGGAGAGGTTCAAAAATACCCATGCTGAAAATTTGGTGGAAAAAAATCCAAAATATTATTGTGTTACAGGCTTGTGTTGCACAGTTTCTACCCACGTTTGTAACTTTGCTAATTTTTCATATTTTCACTCCAGATTTTCAACATTGCCATTTTTTCACACCACCTCATGAACAGTACAGCTGTCATTTTTCACATCCTGCCAGAAATGTGTTTTCACACCTGTGGCACCAAATGGCACAGTCGCTGTGCAAAACCACCTTTCCAGATAGAGTAACTAAATGATAGTGCCACTGTTCATGACGTGGGGTCACAAAAATCCCATTTTGCAAATCTGGAGTGAAAATACCAACAAACGCCTGGGGTATTAGGGCTTCCAACCATAATGCCCTACTCCGTACAGACTGACAGGGATTGGGGGTGTGACTTGGGGTCATTTCCCGTAATACATACGCCATTCCACCGCCACCCTGCAGCCACTGACAGGCATTGAGGTGTGCCTTGGTGTCTTCAGCCCCAGCGTTCACCCCATTCTCCTATACCATACCCATTTCAGCATATTTCCTTATGGAATGGGATGAGTATAAGGCTCGAAGACCCTAAAGCACACCGCAACACCTGGTCTTCAGCCCCAGTGTTCACCCCATTCTCCTGTACCACACCCATGTCAGCATATTTCCTTATGAAATGGGATGAGTGTAAGGCCTGAAGACCTTAAAGCACACCACCTGTCAGTGTCTGCAGGGTAGTGTGAGATGAAATGGTGTGAGCGTTATGCCTGATAATCCAAAGGCACACCCCCAATGCATGTCACTCTGTGCACGGTGGGGGTGGGGTTGGCAAAGGCACACCCCCAATGCCAGTCACTCTGTGCAGGGTGGGGGTAGGGTTGTCATTAGTTCAACACTTCACTGCCATTCCTATTATGCATCTCTCTAACTCCTGCACTACCAGTGCCAATGCCAGCAAGCCAACATTCAGCATTGACAAATGCTTGTTTTATTCTCAGAGTGACTCAAAATGAGGAAAAAAGGGTATCATATATGTCTGGAAATAAGGGGCAACCTAACATAAAATAAAAAAGTAGAGGCCAAAATTCTCACCACTATATGCACTGCTGATTCAACCTCTCATCACTGACATTGACTTAAAGGACTGGGAGTGAGATTTTACCTAGGAGGCTGCGGGTTCATCAAGTGACTACTGTGTGTGCATAATTTGCTAAGATCTATATAAACTGTTATCATCTGGACTGGGCCAAGCTGAAATCATGACTGTCATGACAAGGATATCACAGCCAAAAAGGGACTGGTCAAAGAACATATCTTTCCAGTAACCACTGCTCACTTCAAGGAAAGAACAAAGACTGTCACTAACGTATTTGGCTTCTAGTCAGAGAGTCCTAGACCCACTGCTTTTGAAACAGACTTGTAAAAATGGCAGCTAAGATTGTGAAACTGGTGCTCAAGCAAAAACACAGGATTAGGAGAACACAACAGCCTGGCTATCAGTCCAGTTCAGGGACATACAATCCAGTTGTGATGAAGGATAATATGGTCTTTATTCAGAAAACCAGTGAACAGCAGCAACTGCTACAACTTCCCCTCCACCTTGGTCAAACGTTTTCACATCAAAACTTAAAGAGGAAGTAAACATCGCAGGGGTCTCTCAAATTGTGAAAGCCATAAAAAGATATTTCAAACAAGGCATGGAACTTCCTCGTAGGTGTCAAAAATCCTGAGATATCAATATCTAACTACTCTGTAAATCAAAACAAGTAAGCAGCCATTTTATGGGATCTTAAGACAGAAAGTGATGCCACTGAGGGGTAAGTTGTAATTAACAACATAGAGCTTGCCCCTCAGTGACATAACTTCCTGTTTTAAGATTACATGAAATAGCTGCTGCTTTGTTGTGACTTTCAGATAATTTGATATTCATATCTCAGGACTCGTGACACCTACAGTTAAGCCTAGTACCTCATTTGAATGGTTTTGCCTTGGGCTTTCACAATGTGGGTTACCCCTGCAATGTTTACTTCCACTTTAAGCACTTTCTCATCACCTATGTCACTAATGAGTGACCACACATGACCACACAAACATGAGCTCTGTGATATATCACAGGGTACATTTACTTACTCAGTTGCCAGTTGCCAAAAAATGATTGTTTATATATATTGAATCACTATTATTATTAGGAGGCAGTATAGCGCAGTGGTCTAAGGCTCTGAGCTGCAAATTTGGTGACATCCAGCAGACCAGACCTGGGTTTGAATCCCACAGCTTTCACTTGAATACTGTGTGACCCTGAGCAAGTCACTTAACCTCCTTGTGCTCCCAGGTCGCTCCTGTAAAAAAGCTTTCAGCTTAGTGTGCTATACCTGGTTAAACAACTAAATAAAAAAAAAAAAAAAAAAAAATTATATTTGCAGTCGGGTCTTGACCTTTGCAATGGAGTCAAGCAGCTTTTTACATCAGACTTAAGTGCATTCATTTACATTTAAATCTTGTTGAAATTAACCAGCAGTTTTTTTTTTAAATGTATATATTGGCTATGTTGTCACTAAGTTGCATATTTAACAACATTTTGCACATTATGAATTGCATTTTATATAGAGCACTTTGTGAACAATTATTTTATTGGCAACTAGCAACTGAGTAAGTAAGTAAGTAAGTAAACGCACCCTGTGATATATCACATAGCTCATGTTTTTAACCATTTTTTCCTTCTTGACTCCTTTCTCCACCTCTATCCCCCCCCCCCCCAAGCATTCCTGTATGGCATAGGGCTGTATTCGGTATTTTTTTAAGTGTGTATACTGGCTAGGTTGTCACTAAGTTGCACATTAGCAATGTGTGCCCACCTCCATTTATGGATATGAACTCTGGGTTGGAGTTGGTTCAGGGAGGGGGTGCAAGATGGGGAGAGTGTTGTCGGGTCCCAAGCACATCCCCTACAGTGACTTGGTGCTGTTGTCAGCAGCAACGTATGTCACTGTAGGGGTTTCGTTGCAGGAATTGTATACTATTGGTGGGGGGTTAGTGGAAGCATTGACATATGACAGAGGAGGAGTAGTGGGATTTCAGAAAATTTGTAAAGGCAGGGCTGAGGGTAGTTTTTCTAATGGGAGGGGGTATTGAGTTCCATACAGAGACAGCACAGAAGGAGAAGGACCGCTGGCCCATGCTGGTGTGAAACAGTGGGACGACAATGTTGTGATGAGAGGCAGATCAGGAGATAGGGAGATTAATGAGAAGGATCTGACTGGCTAGGTATGGAGCGTTGCCAGCGTGCAAAATTTTGTTGATGAAGGAGGCTAGAGCAAGATTTGCTCTTAGTTCGAGAGGTAGCCATTTGAGGTTGTTGAGTACTGTACAGTGGTGGATATTTTGGCTGCAGCCAGAGGCAAATTTAGCTATATTGTAATAAAGAGTATGCTTTTTTGTAGAGCAGATTTATCGTCAGCGTTGATGACTGTCAAGTCGTAGTCAAGCATGGGAAGAAGATTGGCCTGCGCAATTCTAATCTTGGTGTAGGGAGTCAAGAAATGATGGACTCTGTAGAGTGATCCTAGTTTTTTGTGACCTGAGGAAATGGTGTGCTGGAGATGTGTTTCAAAAGAAAGGGAGAGGTTGAGGTGTATTCCAAGGTACTGTACCTAAATGAGAGGGTCTTTTCAAAAGGGAAGCCACTTCCAGCACTGACACTAAACAGAGGTAATAGTTTGGAAAGGTTTTGTTTGGATCCCAACATCATGGACTGAGTTTTTGGTAGGTTTAGAACCATGTTTTCCTGGGAGAGCCAAGCTTGTAGCTTGGCAAATGAGCTGTTGAGAGAGTTGTTGATGGTGGCAATATTATTGCTATAGGTATAGAAGACAGCATCGTTGACATAAAAAAGTATTTGTACTGGTCTGCAGATGGTAGGAAGATCATTCATAAAAACTGAAAACAAAAGAGGCCCTAGGATGGAGCCTTGGGAGACTCCACTGGATATGAGGTTCACGCCATTAAGATGCTAAAATCATACAAAGTAGTAGTATACAGTACATATAAATCAGTTTGCCTTCCACATATTTGTCTTGCAAGTTTGGGTTGGGGTAACATAAAACAGGTCATAATGTTCACATGGTTTGGGGGATCCAGCGTGGTTTTGCCCAGAGTTAGCTAGGAAACCCTGCTCTCTGAATATTGCTTACTCATAAAATACAAGGCAACACACTCTGATTCATATGAACATACAACATTTGCCAGCAGAAACAGGCCACATGGTCTATCAAGTCTGCTCGAATGTGCAGCTAGCACCCCTATCTTGCAGTTGCCCCACCTCCCTCCACCATAACCCCACTCTCACCCTGTTTCATCCCCTTTTGAGTCCCCCCATTGTCTTGCAGGATACTACCTCCTCTGGCAGAGAGTTCCATTCTGCCGCAACCCTCTCCATGAAAAAGTGTTTCCTCATATCCCTCCTATATCTTCCCCTCTCCAATCTAAGACCATGACCTCTCATGCCCCTCCCTCTCCTTAACTTAAATATCCCTTCTGTTCCTGTCTTGTTAATCCCCTTTAAGTACTTGAAGGTCTCAATCATATCCCCATCTCTCCTCTCCTCCAGGGAGTACATATTCAACTCACGCAGCCTCTTCTCGTATGGCCTTTCCCCCAGTCCCTGGATCATCTCAGTTGCTCTACACTGTACTCCTTCCAGTAATCCAATATCCTTCTTTAGATATGGGTGCTACTACTGCATACAATACTTTAGGTGTGGTCTGACCAGTGACCTGTAGAGAAGTAGGATCACCTCCTTGTTCCTGGAGGAGATTCTCCTCATAATACACCCCAGCATTCTGTTGACCTTTGCGGCCACCTTCCTGCACTGCCCTGAGTTGTTCATTTTCCCAGTTACAACCAGCCCTAGATACTTTTCCTCCTCAGTGGTACCTAGCTGTATTCCACCCAGTTGACAGCTCCTCCCTGGGTTCTTCACTTCAAAGTGCATCACCTTGCACTTTTTAGCATTGAACCCCAGCTGCCATTCTTCTGACCACTCCTCCAGTTTACTCAGGTTGTTCTGCAGACCATGCCATCCCTCTATATCAATCTCCACTGCCCCCAACTTGGTATCATCAGCAAAGAGGCTGATCTTATTTCTGATGCTATGCGAAATGTCTGCTATGAATATCCCAAACAATACCAGCCCCAGTACCAATCCCTGAGGCACCCCACTCATCACTGCCCTTGGAGATGAGAGCTCCCCACCACCACCACCACCACCACTACCCTCTGCTGTCTTCCCTGTAGCCAGTTTTCAGTCCAGTTAACCATCTTAGTCCCAACTGCCACATACCTCAATCCCCCCCCCCAACCTCCCATGCGGTACTGAATCAAAGGCCTTGCTGAAGTCCAAAAATATGACATCCACCACATGACCTTTGCCCAATTCCCTCATTACCCAGTCATAGTACTCAACTAGGCTAGTCTGGCAGGATCTTCCTGAAACAAACCCATGTTGATGACTGTCCTGGAGTCCATTAACCTCCAGAAATGTCACCAGCATCTCCTTCAGGACTGTCTCCATCAGCTTCCCCACAATGGATGTCAGGTTTACAGGTCTGTAATTGCCTGGTTCATCCCTAGGTCCACTTTCATGGAGGGGGGCACCACAATAGCCAGCCTTCAGTCCTGTGGCATGCACCCTGTGTCCAGGGAGGTATTGAATAGGTCTACTAGTGGCCCAACCAGTACCTCTGCCAGTTCCCTCAGCACCCTGGGATGTATGCAATCTGGTCCTGGTACCTTATCCACCCTCAGAGCCCTCAGACCCTCCAATACCCTGCCCACATTGATCACCGCATCCACCCCCTTCCCATCCCCTGCAGAAGCTGCCTGCCCTTCTCCCTCATGAATATGGAACAGAAGAACTCATTTAGTGCTTCTGCTTGTTCTGCTCCTTTCTCTGCCCACCCCCCATCCTTGTTGATCTGCACTATCTGGTCCTTGCAGCTCCTTCTTTCCCTAATGTATCGGAAGTAGTCCTTTTCCCCATCTTTGATTCCCTGAGCCAGCCTCAGTTCCCTGGAGGCCTTGGCCACTCTGATACCTTAGCAACTTTTCTGGACTTCCTCATATACTCCTCCCTCCCCGATTTCTTGCATCTACTGAATGATGCTCTTTTTACACCACCTTATTTAAAATTTCCCTACTCATCCAGCTCGGCTTCTTAGCTCTTTCTGTCTTGCTCCAGTTTGGCACTAGTCCCAGTAGCCTCCACAAGTCCCAGTTTGATTTTTTTCCCATTTCTGGTTCACATCCCAGTGTGATTGAATTCCTGCTAGGTACTCCTGTAAGATTTCACCCATCATTCTGAAGTCAACCACCCTGGCCTCCCTGCCCATGTTAAGCGTGAACCACACAGACTGGTAGTCACTCCCTGCCAGTGGGTCCACCACCCCCACCTCCCTTACAGCCTTCTCATTGGTTAGAACTAGATCCAGCATATTACCCAATCTAGTTGGCTCGGTAACCAACTGTGCTAGGAAGCTGTCCTGGAATGTTTCCAAGAGTATCTGCTGCCTGGCACTTGATGTCACTCTGGTATTCCAATCCACTCCTGGCAGATTGAAGTCCCCCACTATCACTGTATTACCCTTCCTGCGCACCTTCCTAATTTGTTCTACTAGCTCACTATCCAAGTCCTCCTCCTGAGCCGGTGGCCTGCATACCACTCTCATCCTTGAGAATCCTATTTCTTGCACCCTGGAACTGCACCCACAAGGCCTCAGTTCTACCCTCCTCCCCTCTTCCCTTGCACACCTAACTCCTCCCTCATGTAAATCATCACCCTTCCCCCTGCCCCTATCCTTTCTGAAGAACCTATACCCTTGAATCATTAGATCCCAGTCCTGGTCTTGGTTGGCCCATGTTTCAGTGATGGCCACTATGTTCACATACGCCCCGCACCCGCCAAAAGAGCCTGGAGTTCTGCAGTTTTGTTTCCTAGGCTTTGAGCATTCAAAAAGACAACCTTTCATGTTGATCCTCTTCCTTCCTTCCTTACCCCTTGTTCCACCCCTCTTCACCCACTCCATCAACCCACTGTGGATCCATCCCTGTTGGTACAGGGGGTAGGCTCCTTTGGCTCCCCCCTTCGGAGATTCCTCCTTTCAGGCGCCCACTTGCCACCCCCCCGCCTAGTCTGTTGGGAATGCAGGCTAGCAATCCTAACTGCAAAATAAGTCACAGCTTTAGCACATAGACTGAGAGTATTCTCTAATAGTTTCACCCTCCTCAGATCTCCAACTCATTCTGGTCACTGTGGCAACTTGCAGTCACTTACACACACACTCTGTCTCTGGTGGGCTGATTGAAGGGTCTACGTTCAGCCCTGCCCCCCTGTTGACTATCCTTGTGTTCCTTTTGGTCTGGGGACTAGCAGCTTCCAGTGCCTTAATGTGAGGATTTGGCAGCTTCTGAATGGTTCAGTGAGCCTGGGCTCACTGCATGACCTCTGACCCCTTTTCCAGTCACCAGAAGTCATG
This sequence comes from Neoceratodus forsteri, assembly GCA_016271365.2. NCBI lineage: Eukaryota > Metazoa > Chordata > Ceratodontiformes > Ceratodontidae > Neoceratodus > Neoceratodus forsteri. Next base: position 392,982,215 of record CM057452.1, read on the forward strand.
AGATCCAAAATGGCTGTACCCAGACCTCTCTGAGACATATTTTTTGCTAATACCATCCTTTATTGATGTTGTGGTCATTTTCATTGCGGGGTTCCTGGTCTCGGCTGCCTGCCTTGAGGACCAGGGAGGGGCTGGGAACATCCAGAAGTGCACTGGCACTCCACTCCATCTTTGAGCTGGTGATCCTTTAATGTGTGCAGCTAGTGCCATACAGCTCCCCTGGTGGTTTGGCTTCCCAGACAAATGCTGCAGTCTTGGAACCAAGAGTGAAGATCTTGTGACAGTATGGGCTGGCAGAATTGCTGTGGCTCCAGGCAGTGGAATCCTACAGTATGCCCCCACTTGGGAGAGGGGATGCTATTTTAAATGTATTCACATAGAATGTCTGGTATCAACCCGCAAATTGCTCAACAGCTTAGGAGCAAAGGTGGCAAATGATTAAGTAACAATTTTGGTTCTGCTTCTCAGAATTTTTAGTAATTGATTATTAACAGGTCTTGCTGTAAAAGCAGAAAATACAAAATCTACAGTATTGTTCAGTTGGAGGTTATCCCCAAAAGATATTTGTAATCCATTTTAAGATCATGAAACTCTGTCTGTGATCTGAAAGTAGCCAAATTAATCCAGAATACAAGCAGCATCTTTGAGTAAGTTTGGGTACGTTCAATTCAGAACAAGCAACTTGGTGGCATCAAACATTTAATCTCCTCAGGTTACCATTAGGGCTGAGATCATAATGGAGTCTGCATAATCAAAAATGGTAATACTGCACTAGATATCAGATGGGTTTGAAGGGAGAGTGTAGTAGAATTCTACAAGCTCTCCAAAGATTTCCCACGTGCAAGTGATTTTATTAACTAAAGATGTAATATAATGTAAACACATAGGGACATTTAATACTGTATCTGGCACATAAGCAATATACAGTACATAGTAAACATAGTACATACTGTGCATAGTAACATTAATTTAGGGTTAGAAGGGACCCTAACCCCATCAAGTTCACCTCCCCTTGCTTTGTGAGCAGGGACCAGTAAGTATATTGTGTAAGTGTGCTAATTCTTAAAGATTCCCCACCTAGCCTACTACCCAGGGTACCCTGTGATTTCCTTTGAAAGCAGAAATTTGTCCAGGCTTAGCCTGAAGTCTTGCACTGTATTCATGTCCACTCTCTTGTTTAGTATGCTGTTCCATAGGTTCACCACCCTCTGAGAGGAGAAGTGTCTCCAAACCTTACCCTCTAAATTTTCCACCTTTCTGCTTAAGGGTGTATCCCCACATCCTGCTGGAGCCCACCATATCAAACTTATCTGTCTGTTTGACCATGTCAGTACCCATCAGTATGAGGAAGACTGACATCATGTCTGCCCTCTGCCTCTTTTTCTCCAGGGTGAACATGTTAAGGGTCTCCATTTTTTCCTAATAGCTTTTGCCCTCTGCACCCCTCCCCGATCATTTTCATAGCCCTGCACTGCACCAACTCAACTGCCTTAATGTCCTTTATCTATTGGGGAGCCCTAACTGTAAGTACTGTAAGTAAGTAGGTAAGTAAGTAAACTTTAATTTCTTAAGAGCCCAATCCCAGAGGCCCTGGGTGCTTTACAAAAGAGGTGCAAAAACATACAAACACAACATTTACAACAAGGGTCAAAACAGAATACATACAGTTCAGTAAGGGAAGTCAATAAATAATGTAAAGAGCAAAACAATAAGCTGGACAGTAGCTAAATTTCGAATGCTTCTTTAAAAGGTGTGCCTTCAAAGCCCGCTTAAAAGCCTCCACCGACATGGCCTATCCCAAGGACTTTGGGAGCAAGTTCCAAAGGGCCAGTCTAGCCACCTCAAATGCATGGTCTCCTGAGGTTTTCAGCCTGGCCCTTGGAACCACCAGATGGCCATTGGTGGAGGAACAGAGCGATCTCACTGAGAAGACAGGTGTCAGGATGTCACTCAGGTATCCAGGGCCCGAGCCATATAGGTCCTTATAGGTGAGCAAGCCCACCTTGAAGGTAATTCTCCTTCTGACCAGCAACCAATGCAGACCATGCAGGACTTGGTCACATTACAGGACCTAGGAATGCCTGTCAGCAACCTGGCTGCTGTGTTGTGCACCAACCGTAGTCAACAGTGATTCCCTCCACTGACCCTGAAGTAAAAAGCATTACAGTAATCAAGCCTGATGTGACAAAGGCATGCACTCATGAGGGCAGGTCACCAGGTGGAATTAGGGGTTTAATCCAGGTGACATTCCTTAGGTGGTAGTACCCACTCTGGACAACTGATGACACCTGAACGTCAATGTCAGCCTGTCATCAAGGATGATGCCCAGATTCCTCACCATAGTTCAAGCTACCAACGGGGTGGGGCCCAGGAACAATCAGACCCAGCAGCGACCACATCATGCCAGCGATCAGGCTGAATCACTAGTACTGCTGTCTTATCCAGGTTAAGTCTCAGCCAGATAGAGGCAATCCAGACCTGAATCTCAGCCAGGCAGTTGCCTAGCACCTCCACAGCATTACATGTCCCAGAAGGAAAGGACATACTGTGTACAGCTGGGTATCATCTGCATAACAGTGAAAACCTATACTGTAACACCTAATGATCTCCCCCAAGGGTAGCATGTACATCGCAAACAACATCGGCGACAAGATTGAATCCTGAGGAACTCCACAAGGCAGGACCTTTGGGCAGGAGGAAAAATTCCCTATCATTACCCATTGCATCCTGCCCGTGGGAAAGGACTCAAACCAATTGATGACCATACCGGTGAGTCTACAAAACACTCTAAGGTGATCTAGTAGCACAATGTGGTTCACGGTGTCAAATGCTGAAGAGAGATTGATGAGCACAAGAATTGATTGGTCTCCTCTGTCTCTCGCCCTGAGGAGGACATTTTGTACCGTGACCAATGCTGTTTTGGTGCTATGCCTCGACCTAAACTCAGACTGAAGGGGCTATTAGATGTCAAAGACCATGAGGTGTGCCTTGAGCTGCAGAGCCACCACTTTCTCAACAACCTTCCCCAGAAATGGGAGGTTGTAGACAGGTTGATTTTTCACCAAAACATCAGGGTCACAGTACACAGTACTCCAGGAGTAGCCTGACTGCCGCATTGAAAAGTAGCAGAATTATTTCCTCTGTTCTGCTGGTCATCTCCCCTTATGATGCTCCCTAGCATTCTTCCTACCTTCCTAACAGTGGCCACACACAACTTGTCATGCTTTAAGCTCTTGTCTATTATGACCTCTAAGCCTTTTTTCTTCCCCACTGCAGCAAGAGGAGCCCCACACAGTGTGTAGATTGTACCTGTTTTTCTTTTCACTCGTAGCACCTTATATCTGTCTACACTGAATCTAAGACTCAAGGAGTCTTATCAGTCAGACAGCTTGTTTAGGTTCTCCTGAAGTTTTTCCCCATTTATTTATTTATTTTTTATTTTGGTTGTTTTTAACCAGGTATAGCACTAGATTCTCAAGGGAGTCCACCTTCCTGGCCAGCTTAGTGTCACTGGCAAACTTAAACTTAAGCAGCCTTCTGGAGATTGGCCTCAGTCAAGTAAGCCATTATCCTGTCCTTAGAAAATGGGCTTTTTATTTGGAGGCATCTGATTGGCTGGTACCCATTCCTCAGGGGTACATTAACTTTCAATAGATAACCACCAAATAAAAAGTCCCAGTGTAAACCTGCCTCATGCCAAGCCAAATATTCTTGTGCCCGTCTGACTTCAGCATTGGCTGAGCAACTAGGCACACAATTTGAAACTGCTGCCATTTTTTTGACCAGTTAGCGAGAGAAACCGAGTACCCCCCCCCACACACACACGCAGAAACAGGGATGTACAAAAAAACTATCACATACACTGCACTGGCAAAACATTTTCTTTCCTTTTTCTTAGTTATTTATCAGCATTATACATCAGGTACATTCCTGACTGCTTGCCCATACTCAAAGCCTCCTGCTTTATTGTACCCTCCCCCCCGTGTGCCAGCTATGAAGGTAACAAGGACCGGGAAGTCAAACAAAACAAAAAGAAAACAGAAACAACTCCAGTAATTATGGCAGGCAGTGAGGACCGGAGAACTTTCAAAAATGCAGCCTGAATAACTGCCTCCCGCCCACGCGCACTCTCACTAACAGCGGTTTTCCTTCTCGCAACATTTTCTAGTCCGCTAAAAAAACTTCACTGACCTGCAGAGTTGCCAGCTGAGCTAAATGCAACAGCACTGTATGTATGAGCGGTGGTATTTTCATTAGCCTCTCGGGCCGCCTGTCTGTTACACTTGTCTCTCACTTGCTGACATGCCGATATGCTGTAAGAGACCGGTAGCTCATTTGCTAGTATGGTTCACGAGAGGAGCGCCACTTTCTCCATATTTCATTCCGCAAATGCATCTAAACTATGGAAATTGAAAGTACCGCTCCTCTCAGTTATAGCGCCATCAGTGCTTCCAGTTCCTATTACCTACTCACGATGCCTGCTTCCTCCATCTATCCATTTGCCTGCAAGCTGTGGCAACAACTGGCAATTTAAAATGATACGGCAGGGGCGCAGTACTGCTTCTCTCAGCATACCCATTCATCGCATCCACCTCCTCTGCCAGTCCTCTAGCCTTTTTATATCTCTGATTCTCTAATGGCAACCAACTCAAGAGTCTCACAGGTCCTATACTGTACAACCAGCTTTTCTTTATTTATTTTTTTTTTTTTACTGCAACATCTCCCATAGGACAAAACTCCTTACCACCTCCCCCCAAAAATCATTCCTATGCAGGCGGAGGAACTATTTTATTACAAAACTTAATATACTCACTTTTTTATTAATAATTTTCTATCAAACTTAGGTTTTTTACAGTGTCCATTTTCTAAGCGTAATAATACCCTCCAGGGTGGGTGGTGGTGTTGTGCTATACCGGACCTTTCAGGGGCTATACGGCCCTGGGCAGTCCGGTATAGCAGAATACCGCCCACCCTGTCGGGTATTATTGCTTACTTGAACTCGCACAGCTAAGGTGAATTCTGTGACATTCTGGAACCAGAATTCTTAAGAACTGCTGCCATTGTCATCGCCAGTCCCTTCTAATACCTCACAAACAATTCCTTCTTTCAGGGATCAATTCCTGAAAAACTGAAAATGTATTCTTTTATTTTATTTAAAAGTTGATAACCAGGAAAGGCACACTGAGCCAGGGCTCATTTCCAGGTGCGACCAGGAGAAATGAGGTACAGGAGAATAAAGAACAGTCACGTCAAATAAGCAGCTGAAGACAGAAGAGACATCACTATAACAGATAGCAGTAGTGAGGACTACTGCAATACTAATATACTAAGTTTGACCTGTATGCAATGTGGATCTAAGTGCAGGTGAATCAATACAGCTATACACTTATGTACAAAGCAGCTGAACTTCGTGTTTGTCCCTGATTGCTTACAGGGATGCAAAGCTCCAGGGCTGCTTCAAGTACCTTCTTCAAAAATCCCCATGTGCTCTGCATTACCAACCTCATGCAGCTTCTCCAGAACCTTGGCCAGCAGATCCCCATTTTGGCAAAGTCCACCTTTCTGAAATTCTGGGTCCTGGTGGCTGAGGCCAAACTAGTATTCCCTTTCACCTGGGAAATAGTTACCTGGTTGTAGTTGCTTCCTCCAATTGGTTCCCTGATGTTTTACACTGGAGATGACCCCATCCTAATTGCTGAGAACAAGGTCAAAGTTGGTGTCAAACCAAGTCCTTTTCTATTCATGGTGTTCTAGGAAGCAGTCCTTGAACAAGGGCAAGAACTTGCTCTCAGTCCTGCTAGTTATACTTCTTAAGATGCCAGTCTATGCAAGAGAGAGTCCTCCAGGATCACACTGCATCCAGTTTAGGTGCCGTAATGTAGTATTATAAGGCGCCACTAGAGGGTGGCACAGACTCTAAAAGAACATAGCTCTTGAGCAGTAGTAGTGTTGTTGTTAGAAAGATTCAGAATCTCTCTCTCTCTCTCTCTCTCTCTCCCCCTCTCTTGCTCTCTGTATAAGAAGAAGGCTGCCTTGTGAGAAGCATGTAATAAAGCTCTGCAGTTCCTAAAGAAGTTCCCTGTGTAGATTGCTTGGTTTTTCAGGATACAACATATTATTTGGTGATGAGGATAAAAAAAAAGAGTTGGTGGGCAACTAAAGAAAGTGGAAGTTTTTGCAGAGAATGAGAAAAAACAATTTATTCAGAGAGTGAAAGTAAAGAACGTAGTGGGAGCTACGCATACAGTAAGTGACTGTTGACAGTCAAAGAGGAAATGGCTGGCACAGTAGGAACTGTGCCTTCTTTTCATCCTCAAATTCAGACCTGGGAGGAATACTGTAAAATTTTGTCACATTTCATTATTGCAAATTATATTACAGAGGCTTGTAAAAAAGAGCCATTTTACGAAGTGAAGTGGGTGCACAAACCTACAGCTTAATGAGAAATTTGTTGAGCCCTGAAAAGCCTGATGACAAATCGTATGAAGACTTAGTAAAATTGCTGAAAAATCACCTTAACCCAAAACCAAGTGAAACTGTACAAAGGTTCAAATTTAATTCTAGAAATAGAAAAGCTGGAAAGACTGTGGGAGCACACGTGGCAGAGTTGAGAAAAATGGCTCAGGACTGTAAGTATGGATAAACTTTAGAGCAAATGCTGAGAGATAGACTGGTTTGTGGAATAAATTATGAGAGAATTCAAAGATGATTATTGTCAGAAACAGATTTAACATTTGAAACAGCATTGAAGTTGGTGCAAGATGTGGAATCTGCTACTCAAAATGTAAAAGATTGGGTCATGTGATGGCAGCCTGAGAAGTGGCAGCAGCTCTCCATAGCTCCGTGCCTCCGTTGCATAATTCGGTTGTCTGGCACGATTCCTCGGTTTGTACTTGTCACGGATTTGTGATACTTTACTGGGTAAGCACTTGAGGCGACTGTACCCGGTTAAAAAATGGACGTATATATGAAAAAAGCACCTCCGAGGCATTCGACCCTGCCTTCCCCAGAGAAAGACAAGGCCGCAAAGCGCCCGAAGCATCAGGCGGCGGGCTCTAGCAAAACCAGTACCGCTTTGGGCGCTCTCTCGGAGGAACGGTTCCTAGAGGTGATGCAGCGTCTGCAGGAGAAGCTCATGGAGATTTATGAGGATCTTCAGCAGGTTAAGGCTTCTGTACAGTCCCTGACCGTTTGAGTATCTGATTCAGAAGTTAAACTGGTGTCCTTAGAGAAAAAACAAGAAAAGTGTGAGCTGGCTATGTCTCTTCACGGAAGGCGAATTAAAAAGCTTGAGGAGAAAATTGAGGATTTGGAAGGAAGAAGCAGAAGAAATAATTTGCTGATAATCGGAATATCTGAAAAGGAAGAAGGTGATGCCCCTATTCTCTTTCTTCAGAAATTATGTGAGAGAATCGCCGGTCCCTTCCCGAATGGTGCATCCTATGTTATAGAGAGGGCACAACAGGCCCTTCGCCCTCCTCCACAGCCTGGTTCTCCACCAAGGCCCCTCATCTGTAAAATGCTTAATTACCTGGATAAGCAGCATGTTCTAGCGAAGGTGCGTGAACTACAAGAAGTTCGATGGGAAGGGCATAAAATCCGGATCACCCAGGATTTTCCACAGTCAGTGCGGATAAAGCAGCAAGGAATGCACCCCATTGTGGTGAAGCTAATTGCAGCGGGCACCCCTTTCCGCATGAAATATCCGGCGGTCCTCCAGGTGAAGATTGGGGAGAAATGGGTATCTTTCGAATCTTAAGAGCAAGCACAACAAGAGCTCAAAAGACCTCCTCCCAGACCTTTTCAAGTGAAAGATTTTATTGACTGTATGTACATATATATGGCACACAGTGGTTCAACACTGAAGTTGAAAAAGGTCATCAGGGTTAGAAAAGACTGACATCTTTGGGGTCAGAGGCTGAGTTTAAGTAGACTTTCCTCGCTAGAGATTTGTGGAGCGCCAGCTTTTTCCTTTTGCTTTATAATTAATTTTCCTCTTCCCCCCCTACAGAGAGAGCGCAGGGACGTGATGGAGACAGAGCGGTTCCCCTTGTATAGGAGGATACTTGAAGGGCACCTGAAACAACGTTATGGATAGAGGATGGAGAGCTGGACTGTCGGATTTCTAGGTCTTCTGTCAGACTAGGGCTGTGTAGCCCCTAACTAATTATGCTGGTGCAACTGAACTCAAAATGCTGTGGACCAAGCACGTTTTGTCTTCCATCGCTCCTGGAAGGGGGGAGGCTTGGGTGGTGGTGGGGGTTGTTGTTTTTTTTTTTGTCTTCTTTTAGGGTTCGTCTAAAGGTCAAGAACCCAGTGAGACATTGAAAATAACTCTGTTTAAAAAATAAAAGGTGTGGGAGAATTCTTTAGTATCTTAAAGAACCATAAGCACATGATTGATTTTTTGATGTTGCTATGTTAAGGTTTGGCAGCCATTGCAGAGGATTAATTAGTCGGGGGGTACTACGTATATAGTAGTTAAAAGGTTGTTCCATTGGGGGATCTCAGACAGTAAACACAACTGTCGGATATGCAGCGGGGGCAGGGGAGGCGATGGAGGAGAAGAGGCTGGAGGGTAGCTGATACAACTCAGTAACTGCGCTAGGACATCACTCACCCGAGAGTGAATTGTGGTGCAGTTAATTAGAACTGGGGGTGGTGTTGGGTGGAATATTGTTGGGGGTCTATGGGGATTGTGGGGGGTTGGGGCAACGAGGTAGCTTGGTAAATAAGTTTCCTTTCTTAGTAGTTCATGGGGGAATGGGGAGTGTAAGTCAGGTGTGTTACTTTACCTTTTTGAAGTTGTACTCTTATGGGTGTTCAGTCAGATCAGATCGGAGCCACAGGTGTCAAAATGACCCATATTATTTCTAGTTTTGTTTGATAACTCTAAACATGGCTAACTATTACAAAATTGTAAGTTGGAATGTCAAAGGGGCACAAGATAAACGTAAGAGACAGGTTGTCCTTAGGCACCTACATCAATTACAAGCTGGGATTGCCTGCCTCCAGGAGACACACCTCTGTAGGCAGGATGTTAATTTATTTCTCAAAGTGTGGGTGGGACAGGCCTATGCAGCGGGAAAATCCACATCTAGTGGGGGAGTTGTGATATTAATAGGGAAAAAAATTCCATTCAGACTGGACAAGGAACTTTGGGATCCAGAGGGCAGATACATAATATTAAGTGGGTACCTGGAAGGACGACAGATCACCTTTGGATCCGTATATGGACCAAATTCTGAGTCTCCCCACTTTTTCACCAAACTACTGGATCTTCTGGTTACTGATCCACCCATTTTGAGTATATTGGGAGGAGACTGGAATGTAGTACCTTCCGCAGATATAGACAGATCTGACTCCCTGAAGCAGGGTCTGTCCCCCTCGCAGAGGGCACTGCGTGACCTCCTGACTGGTGCTGATCTTTTGGATGTATGGAGAGTTCTCCATTACGAAGAGCGCCAGTATACTTATTTTTCTCCCCCTCACAAAACCTTCTCCCGTATTGATTTTTTCTTATTGAGCTCTTTTGCATTACCGGGAGTAATGTGTGCGGACATACACGCGAGAGTTATCTCAGACCATGCACCTATCTCCCTTACATATCTCTTGGGACCAAATACCCAAAGGGATGTCTTTTGGAAATTAAATAACCAGTTGCTCCAAAGATCGGAATCTCTCCAACATATTAAAAGTTTTATGGTTAACTTTCTACATGATAATAAAGGGTCTGCCCCTAGGATTGACATGATTTGGGCAGCACTTAAATGTTCCCTTAGGGGTGAATGCCTTAGGTTGTCAGCAACGAGATGTCGTCAATTTAGGGAACGGATGGCAACCTTGCTTTTACAGATACAGACTATGGAACACACCCTATCTCGACACTCCCCAGACAAGGACTGGGTTGCTTTGCACCAGTTGCAGAGTCAGTACTCTGATCTTATATATCAAAAGGCAGAGCTTGCCCTAAGATGCACCAAGATGAAATATCTTGATGCTGGTGAGAGATCGGGTAAGTTATTGGCTATTCAGCTCAGGCAAGCTTCGGCCTCATGAGCCATTCCCTGTATCAGATCCGTTACCAGCAACAGCTTGGTGACATCCACTCGGGACGTGTCTGAGGCATTGCGTTCTTATTATCAAAGGCTGTATTCCAAAGCTCAGGAGGAAAGGCCTGTAGCCCGGGATATAGTTGAATACCTGGAAGCCGCTGCTCTTCCTAAGCTAAACATCCTTGAAGGGGAACACCTTGGGAACTTAGTCACAGTGCAGGAAGTGGTAGCAGCAATCGAGCTACTTGTACCGGACAAGTCCCCTGGCCCTGATGGCCTTTCCAACAACTTATACAAAAGCTGCTCACAAGAGCTTGCTCCTCTCTTGGTGGAAGTTTATAACTACTGGTTTGCCAAGGGGATGTCTGAGTCCAATTTCCTCAATGTGATAATTACCCTTATATCCAAGCCTGGGAAAGATCCCATATATCCGGAAAGTAATAGACCCATCTCCTTAATTAATACTGATGTCAAAATCTTAGCCAAAGTTCTGGCTATGAGATTGGGTCCGTTACTTCCCATGCTTATCAGTAGAGAGCAGATAGGTTTCATGAAGTGTAGATCCTCAGTAGACCATATATGTAAATTAATATATATCCTCTCGGCATCCAAGGATTCAAGTATCCCCTCTGTTTTGGTATCCTTGGATGCCGAGAAGGCATTTGACAGAGTCTCCTGGGACTTCCTGTTTGAAACCTTGGTCTATCTGGGTTTCCCCTCAAGATTTCTCAGATGGATTAAATTATAATATACAACCCCGTCAGCACGGATTTAGACTAATGGGACACTGTCGGCTCCTTCTGTACTTCAGAGAGGGACCAGGCAAGGCTGTCCCCTCTCCCCACTATTATTCAACCTTTATCTAGAACCCCTGATTAGGAGATTGTTAACCTCCCCCAAGCTCCAGGGTGTTGAAATAGGATCACAAAGATACTCCCTTTCAGCATACGCAGATGACCTTCTTTTACACCTTCAATATCCGGCAATGGGTATCCCAGAGCTCCTGGCTGAGATAGGGCGATTTTCCATAATTTCATATTATAAGCTCAATAAATCCAAGACCAAAGTCTTCCCCTTAAACAACAATACTTCCCAGTCAGTGCTTGGGAACACCAATTTAGTATGGGAATCTAAGTCCCTCATGTATCTTGGGATTAAGATTGCCAGAGAGATCCCTACTATGTTTAGACTTAATCTTACCGAACTATTGCATACAATTAAACTAGACCTAGACAGATGGGGAGATTGCCCTCTCTCTTTATGAGGACGAATAAATATTATAAAGATGAATATCTTACCCCGAATATTATATCCCTTAGGAATGTTGGGTCTGTTTATTCCTAAAAAATGGTTCGGCAGATTAAACCAAATACCAACTGCCTTCCTTTGGAAAAGTAAGAGTGTTAGGTGTTTCTACTTGAAACTCTCGGCACCCAAGGAGCAGGGGGACTTAGCAGCACCTTCCTTCTTCTCGTATTACTGTGCTCACCATCTGGCAAGGATGTCTCACTGGTCGGGGGAAGTGTCGAGTGAGGAGAGGCAAGTGTATGTGCCTTTATGGCTAGATATTGAACAATTTCTAGCAGCTCAGCACTGCTGCTGTCTCCCCGCCCTGCTATATGCCACTCCGAAAGTAATCCCAAAACCTCTCTGAAACATACCGTTACGTTGGTCCATTAGGGCCTGGCATCAGCTGCAAACCCACTTATCCCATAATTGGCATGTTTCCTCGGAGCAACCGGTTGTGGGGAATCCTCACTTTCAAATTGGTTGGAAGCCCATTCCCCAGGGATTCTTACCCTCCCTTAATAATATCAAACTTAGAGATATATATGAGGAAAGCAGAGTAATTCCATTCGCTCTCTTTAGAACTAGGTTTAAAGTGCCTGTCACAGCTTTTTTCAAGTATGAACAATTCAGGAAGGCCGTCCTTGCCCATTTGGGTTTAGGGAGAACAAGTCAAGGATCAATAGATTCCTTTAACAAGCTTTTGAGGGCAGCAAAGGAACCCCATGCTGTGTCCACAATATATAAAGTAATTCAGATAATTGATTTGAGGCTGCCACGAGGGGTGTGTCATTATTGGTTGCAGGTATTTTCCCTAAGGGCTGAATTGCATTTCTGGACTACGATCTGGCAGACCTTGTATAGGTTTGTCAAGCAAGATAGATTGCAACTGATGCAATTTAATGTTATGCATAATTTATATTTTACGCCATTCAAATTATACAAATTGGGGAGTAAGCCTTCTTCTGATTGTCCTAGATGTGTAAACCATATCGGGACATTATACCATATGTTGTGGACCTGTCCTTCGGTCCAGAAATTTTGGCTTGCTATCAGGAATACACTTGATCCCTTGTTGGGCCTGGACTCTTACATTACCCCAGAGGTTTGCCTACTAAATTTATTCCAGGAGAGCATTTCCAATGTTAGAAAAGCACATTTGGCTTTAATCTCCGCAATAGCTAAATTAATTATCCTGAGACACTGGACGGATTATTCAGTTCTCTCAATTATAGAATGGCACAAAGAAATGCTGTTTGCCCTTCAGCTAGAGAAGCATATTTTAGCCATGAATAATCGACTGCAGATCTATCAGAGCAGGTGGGGTCCCTTGGATGCTTTACTTATTATATGGAAGCCATGATAGCTCTGGATAAGGGAAGCTTGTTATTAACATAATCTGTTGACTGAGCATGTGCACGCCTGACGGGGAGGGGCTGGAGTGGAGGGTGGATTGGGTCCTGAGGGTGGAGACACTAGTGGATGTATTCCAATTCATGTTTCCTTATCATGGGTCTTATTTGGGGGGTAGTTATTTTTGTCTGCCTACTTGTTATCCATGTATGTATTGTAGTTTATTATATATCAATAAAAGTATACTGAAATATAAAAAAAAATGTAAAAGATTTACAGCTGCAGTCAAGAGAAATATCTGGGCCCAGATGTAGTTTATGAAAGTCACAGGACTCTGTAAACAAAATGTTTAGGAACCCAGAGCAGCCGAATAAGAAGATAACTAAAAATTGCTACCATTGTGGGGGCCAACATTTCCTGTGGGAGTATCGCTTTAAAGATGAAAGATGCCACATATGTGGAATGAAAAGCCACATGAGTAAAGCCTATAGAAATAAGATTAAAGAGAAAAGGGAAGCACACACACAAAGAAAGACAGGGAAACAAGAGTAAGATCAGTCCCTAAAGCTTCCAGCGTACCCTCCACTTGCAGGTGGAGGAAGAAAGCAATGACACAGAGGAAGATCAGGTTTATGCCATGCATAATATGAAGGAGGCAAATATTCCCAAAGTAGCACTGATCATTCAGATGTTGGGCATTAATGGCAAAAATGTACAATTTGAGGTGGACATCAGATGTAGTGTCAACATCATGCATCAAGCAGAATATTTTGAGTTGTGAAATAGGAAGGAAGTCTCAGAGCTGGAGAAGTGTGCAATTAAATTGAAAACTTATATAGGGGAACCTGTGGAGATACTGGGGTCAGTAAGAGTAACAGTGACGTACAAAGAGACAGTTAAAGAATTGCCATTGGTAGTGGGGATGGGGACAGACCCAAACTTGTTAGGTCAAGGCTGGATTGCTGAACAGGCTATGGACTGGAGAACAGTCAATCAGGTGACACCGTTACAGCAGTGTACACTGCAGGATGTGCTAGCAAAAGGTGAAGCAGTATTCAAGGAAGGTCTGGGAACTTTACAGGGTACCACAGCAAAAATATATGTGGATAGTGACACAACTCCACGTTTCTTTAAACTGAGATCTGTACCTTACGCAGTGAAATCCAAGGTTGAGGCTGAACTTGATCATTTTCTGACAGAGAAGATTATAGAACTGGTTCAGTTTTCTAGATGGGCCACACTCATTATTCCTGTACTGAAACCCGATGGCTCTGTGAGAATATGTGGAGATTATAGACTGACTGTTAATAGAGTGTCATGCTTGGAATAGTACTCGATACCAAAAATGTATGATTTGTTTGCAGTCCTTGCAGGAGGAGAACAGTTCACAAAGCTAGACATGAGTCATGCATACCAACAGATTGTGCTGTATGAAGACTCCAAGCAGAACGTTACTGTGAATACCCCAAAGGGTCTGTTCAGGCATAACCACTTACCCTTCAGTGTTTTATCTGCTCCTGCTATTTTCCAATGAACCATGGATAGGTAGCTGCAAGGAGTCCCCCCATGTGGCAGCGTACCTAGATGATATTTTAGTAACAGGCCAGATGAAAGGGGAACATCTGCAAAACTTGAAAGAAGTGTTAAACAGACTGGAAAAAGCAGGACTTCGGTTAAAACAGAGCAAGTGCACTTTCCCAGGTAAGGAAGTGGTGTTCTTGGGAACATAAAATAGATGCAACAGGACTGCGGCCTGTAAAAGAAAAAGTACAGGCAATTCAAAAGGCCCCCACACCCAGTAATGTGTCAGAGTTGAAAGCTTATCTGGAACTGTTGAATTATTATAACAAGTTCTTACCAAACCTATCAACCCTTTTGATGCCCTTGTATCAGCTTTTGAGAAAAGGAGTGAAATGGCATTGGGGAGCCAAGCAAAAGTAAACTTCTGAGGCTGCCAAGAAGTTACTCCAATCATCAGATGTGTTAGTTCACTATGACGGAGGCAAAGACCTCATTCTTTCCTATGATGTTTCACCATGTGGTGTTGGTGTGGTTTTGTCGCACTGCATGCTTGATGGATCTGACAAACCCACTGGTTTTGTTTCAAGGACTTTAACAGCTGCTGAAATAAATTACTCACAGCTAGACAAGGAGGAATTGGCTGTGAAGTTCTGGGATGCAGAGATTTCACAAGTATATTTATGGGCTATGTTTTGTCATCTGCATAGATCACAGGCCCTTGAATTCTCTCTTCAATAAGATGAAGGCCGTACCACAGATGGCCTCACCAAGAATCTAGAGGTGGGCTGTTACACTTTGAGCTTATGAGTATACCATAGTGTACAAGGCGGTAAGGACCATGGTAATGCTGATGCCTTGAGTTGTCATCCCCTCCCGGAGGGCCCATCCAAAGCTCCTAGTGAAGAGCGAGTGTTGTTAATGGACCACGTGGATACCTTACCAGTGACAGCTGCTCAGATCAGGTTCTGGACTGGAAAAGACCCTGTGCTGGCAAAGGTCTGAGAATATGTCTTGTGAGCATGGCCCAAGGTAGTTCCGGAAACTCAGTTCATACCATACTTCTCCAGAAAAACTGAGCTCAGTGTGCAGGATGGATGTGTCTTATGGGGGGTTTGTGTTGTAGTGCCTCCCCAAGGTCATAAACTAGTCCTTGGGCAGTTGCACCAGTGCCACCTTGGAATGACATGAATGAAAGAACTGGCTAGAATTTATATATGGTGGCCCAAGATGGATGAAGAAATTGAAAGTAAGATTCAAAGTTGTGACACGTGACAAGAACATAGGAAAGCTTTCTTGTACTCACAGAGTTGGCACAAGGAAAGGGTGCTACAATGCTTCTAAAACTAACACCTTAACTTAAAACAAGCATAGCACTCAAACCTCAGTAGCTTTCAAGGGCACCAGTCTCATATCAACATAGATTTATTACGTAAAACAAATAAAACAGAGACAACAACCTGACGTGTTTCGGATGCACTCCTTCCTTTTGCAAAGGCTAACTACTTTTAAAATTGTGGCCGTTAAATACCCATCCAATAGAACGTCATAATGATGTCATAACAATTATCACATTTCATTAGTAACATAGCAAGTTTTCATCTTACTACTAAGAAACACAGACCTTTGTGCTAACACATACAAATAAAATAGTGACATACAAACATTCTTAAATATAGAAGAACACATATAATAACATTCAAAACAGTTACATACAAGAATTAAAATGTCAACATTAAACTAGCAAGGTACCAGATAGTGGGGGGGGGTGGAAGAGTAAGTTTTTTCCCTCAACAAGGGGGAAAGAGCAGATACCATTACATTAAACATTTCATAACAAGCTCCTAAAATGTCACTGCTTGAAGCACAATTGGGATGCAATAAAATAATTACAGACTCACGTTATCAATTATCTATTTCTTCGCTTTTTTGAAAATGGTTGTAACTCGAAACCTTGATTCAAGACCCACGTTTTAGTGGCACTTAAATTGATTATCCAAAATGCTTCTCTAGTGAGGAGTAAATCATTAAAGTCTCCCCCCTTCCCCAGGTTTCTGGCAAACTTTGTCAATGCCCATGAATTGAAATTCATCCTGACTTTTATCTACAGCATTCACAATATGAGCTGCTGTAGCATAAGTGCCATCCTTCTTTTCTATTGCTCTAACTTGCTCTTTAACCCTAGTTTTTACATTTCTGAGCATTTTACCTATGTAAAATGCTTTGCATTTGCATGCAGGTAGATATATAATCCCTACTGAGTCACATGTTATCAGCGGTCGGATTTCAAACATTCACCCTGAATTTTGAGCTTTGAATTCTTTCCCTGTTCTGATGTACAAGCAACAGTTACAATTTCTGCAGGGGAAACACCCCACACTCCTTTGATTATTCATTCTATTTGTCCCTTCAGAAAAATGGCTATGACACAGTTTATCACCTAAAGTCAATGTCTTTTTGTAAGCTATCCGTGGTGGGACTTGAACAAAGTCCCTAAGGCCAGGGTCACTTCTTAACACATGCCAATGTGTTTTTATAATCCTTTCAATTTCACTTGCTTGTGCTGAAAATGGTAGCACAAAATTAAATTGTGGAGGGGCTTGATTGTTTGTTTTAACTGAACTGTCTTTTAACAAATCATCTCAATTTAAAACTGACATTGCTTCAATTCCTTCCTTTATACTGCTGCTACTATAGCCTCACTGTTGCAACCTGGTAGTCAGTTCTGCTGCTCCTTTATCAAGGCTAGCTTCATCTCCACAGTTTCTTTTAATTCTGAGAAACTGGCCCTTTGGTAAATTCTTTGTCACATGTCTCGGGTGGTAACTTTCCACCCTTAATAAGGTATTCCCTTTAGTGGGTTTCCTATAAATATTTGTAGTTACTTTATTTTAATCTTTTCTCTGGATTTTCAGGTCCAGAAAAGAAACCTCTTCTCTTGACTCTTGGTACGTAAATCTCAAATTTCTGTCTGTATTTTCTAAATACTTTTTAAAATCCACTAGTTCTTCACTGTTCCCTTCCCAAACAATAAACAAGTCATCTATGTATCTTTTCTATAGCTTAACTTTTGGAAAAAAAATATTTAATCTCTCATTTAGCACAAATTCCTGCTCCCATGCACTCATATATCGGTTCACTATGGAAGGGGCGCATGCCACGTCTATAGCCATCCCTTTTATAGAAACATAGAAACATAGAATTTAACTCAGATAAGGACCGCTTGGCCCACCCAGTCTGCCCATTTCCCTACCTGATGGATAAGTTGCAGATCCTAGTTAACCAGCAGCCTACTTCTTCCTACCCCCACCCCCTAGAATTGCCTTATGACTGTCCCATGCATGCTTGAATTCCACCACTGTTTTTGACTCCACAACCTCCTCTGGAAGGCCATTCCATACATCCACAACCCTCTCTGTGAAAAAATACTTCCTTAAATTACCTCTGAGCCACCCCCTTCTATCTTTCAAATTAGTTTGGGCTTGTTCTTGCACACCTCTTTTTTTGAAAGATGCTACCCTCTTGGACTTTGTTGATTCCCTTGAGGTACTTGAAAGTTTTATCATGTCCCCCTCCCTCCTTTCCTCGAGGCAATACATATTAAGCTCCTTAAGTCTCTCATATGTCTTCCAGTGCAGACTCTGCACCATTTTAGTTGCCCTCCTCTGGACAGCTTCCATCCTGTCTATGTCTTTGCGGAGATTGGGTCTCCAGAACTGCACGCAGTACTCCAGATGTGGTCTCACCAGCTGTCTGTACAGAGGGATAATAACTTCTTGTTTTCTACTGGTGATGCTCTCCCTATGCATCCCAGTATTCCCCCAGCCCTCCTTGCTGCCCTCTCACATTGCTTGCCCAATGTGATGTTATTTGCAAATACAACTGTTTATTAAATAAGGAACACATTATCTTTCAATACAATGTCTAATAACTTCAGTAAAAGTTCAGTGCTTGTTTTTGTCCCTATTTCTGTCATGTTAAGAAACCAAGCCAGGGCATCCAATGCCCCCTCATGGGGAATGTTGGAATAAAGTGCCTCCGCATCCATTGTCACCATTAGGCTATCAGGGCTCAGTTCTCTGTCTTTTAATACCTTTAAAATATCACTTGTATCTTTAACAAAATAAGGTAGTGCATTTACAAAAGGGCGCATGTGTACATCCAGAAACTGTGATAAACTCTCAGTAAGTGCTCCAAGAGATGATTTGATGTACAAATCAATGAAGACCTAGAGCCTGTGTGGCTGGCTGTGTGTGTGTTTGTCTCTGTCAGTAGTTTAGTTTTTGTGGATTTTCATGTGTTTCTGCTTGGAGGAACTGGACCATTCTTGGACATAACGTCTATGAACATTTCCTGGACTAAGTAACTGCAAAACAGCACCACCAGGTATTGGCATTCTCATCATAAATCAACTTTTTTGGAAGCCATCAAAGCCAAAAGTAAGGTCAGGATATCTATTATACAAGTACTGAGTTGTGGAGTGCTGCATTGAATCCACATTTCCGTCTGACTTGTTCTTAAAGGATGTGTATTTGTCTTTGAGGTCTATTCACAAGTATTTTGGAGAACAAGGGGAAGATACTAACAAAGGATTTTTACATCCTGCATATGCCCCAGGCTAATGTTCATCACCATCAGGAATTTAACCCCTTCAGGAATTTATCACATTCTGGGTCTTTGAGCTACAATAAGAGTTTTCTGGTCCCTGGTAGTTCACCATTTCCTGTGGGTTTGATTACTTTTCATCAATCATGTGGCACCTCTGAGAACATGGCTTTATATACTGTGCTCTGCAATATCACGAGGCAAACGCAGACCAGCAAGGCCAAGAAGACTAGATGCCCTACAACAAACTAATCTGCAAATGATTAAAGCCGCACTCTTAGGATACTACTTATGCTGCTTTCTGATATCTGGAAATGTTCATCCTAACCTGGGGCCTACTAGCCTAGCACCCCATGCCACAAAAAGGCGGGAGGGGTCCCTCACATTAGCCTCAATCAATGTCTGCAGCCTCATTAACAAACTTGACATCTTGCAAACCTGGGTCCAGCAACATAGCCCTGATGTACTCTCAGTTGTCGAAACATGGCTTAACCCCAAGATACTAGACGCTGCAGTCACCATCCCCGGATACTCTATATTCAGGCAGGACAGGGTTTCCAAATGAGGTGAGGGCTGTGCCATCTACCTGAGGAATTCCTATCTGGGTCAAGTCTTCCCGTGCTCAAACCCTAAACCACCCTCGCAGGTTCTCATTAAAGTTCTCACTGGGTGACAACAAGGAGCTCACCATTGCCTTTGTGTACCTACCCTAAGATCAGCCTAATGGATTTATGAGCATATTGGAAAGCCTACAGAGATTACACCATAACTCTGAACTCATAGTACTAGGCGACTTCAACATAAATTGGCTATCGCCAGAGGCCAGAAACTACAAGGATGCTGTCACGTCACAGAACCTCACCCAGCTTGTTACCACCCCCACCAGATGCAACCACAGGACAGGGTCACACACACTTCTGGACTGGATCCTTACTAATCATCCTGAACGAATCTCAAAAGTCTCAGTGCTCCCTGATGGAATCAGTGACCACTCACCAGTCACATGTATCTGGACAAACAAATTCATTAAGCCCCCTCCTAAAATAATCCACACCAGAGTGTTAAAGCAGGGGTACCTTGAGCTACTAAAGACACACCTAAGCCACCTGGACTGAACACCAATCGACTCTGCCATTGATGTAAACCAAGCCTTATACCTTTTCATCAGCCACTTCACTGCGGCCTGCAATATCTTTGCACCTCTCAAAAAGCTGAAGGTCAGGGGCAGAGCTAACCCTTGGATAACCCCCGATCTAATCTCTTTACTCAAACATAGGGATCATCTCTGGCACTGTGCCCGTGCAACATCCAAACCTGGGGATATTCATAAATATAAAGCTGCCAGAAATTAGTGCACGCGGGCAGTTAGGAGTGCCAAAAGCAAATACTTCAAGGAAGCTCTCTCCAACTCCTGGGGTGATGGAAACATTTTTTGGAGTAAATTGAAAGACCTTACAGGTAAGGACCCTAAGTCACCACCCACCATGCCTAACATAAATGGAACACCAACATCTGACCTGTACACAATCACCAACACCTTCAACAATGCATTCTCCAACTTGGATAGTGTCCTCCCTTTTAATTTCTTTGATGCCACCTCTGGTAGTAACCCTACTGGAACTACTCCTCTCCTACACCCTGCCCCACAATTCTACTTCAAGGATATCCCAGTGCATGAAGCCAGAACCTATATTCGGAAGGCTATTCACAATGCAGGCTACAGCGGTGACTCCCTTGACCTGAAGTTGTTAGCACTTGTCCTTGAAGAAGTCCTTGAACCCCTGACAAAGGTCCTCAACCTATCACTAAGGATGTCCCAGTTCCCATCTCGCTGGAAACAGGTGACCAACACACCGGTACATAAAAGTGGAGATAAATCACTGCACTCCAACTACAGACCTATCTCCATCCTCCTTCCATTATCTAAGGCCCTGGAGCGCATCGCCTCAGACCAACTAGTGAAGTACCTGGAAAAATACGACATCCAGTGTCCTGAGCAACATGGTTTCCGAAAAGGGCACAGTACCACCACTGCACTACTAGAATTCATGGGCTTCATCCATACCACGCTCGATCAAGGAAACTGTGTAGGGGCAGTATTCATTGACCTTACAAAAGCCTTTGATACTGTGAACCACCCACTCCTACTCAAGCAAATATCAAACATTGGGCTCTCCAATGAAGCGCTGCTCTGGTTTTAAAGCTACCTTAGGGAGAGGGTCCAGCAGGTTAGGATTGCTGGTGTCACCTCGGAAGAAAAGTCAGTCCTTTCAGTGGTTCCACAGGGGTCCATCCTGGGGCCACTACTCTTCAGCCTCTTCCTCAATGACCTTCCCAGTGTCTGCCACCAGAAATTACTGCCCTACACCGACGATGCAGTCATGTTCACCAACCACCAAAACGCAGAGCTCCTCGAGAAACAATTACAGCTTGAATTCATGCGCATCGAAGAATGGTTCAAGTCACACAAACTGGCCATGAACTACAGCAAAACAAAGGTTATGACCTTTTACAATGCCAGGAGCAAGTACAAATCCCATGACCTCACCATCCTAAACCAAACAGAGACCTTACTTGAACATGTTCCTGATTTTAAATACCTAGGTGTCACATTGGACAGCTCACTCTACTACCATCGGCACATCGATTCTGTCGCCAAAGCCACCATCTGTATAGGCCTGCTCTACAGGCACAAACACTGCATGACTCCTGACACTCTCTGGTTTGCTATCAACAGCTCTGTCACCTCCATCATTGATTACGGACTAGCAATTTATGGCTCTGCCTCCGCCTCTGCCCTCTGCAGAATTACAGTTACACTCAACAAAGCATGCAGGCTGCTAACTGGGGCTGACCGACTTACACACACTTGTGACCTGTACACTCGGGCAGGATGGCTTCCTCTCATCAGCCGGATACAGTATCAAACCTGCCTCTTAGCCAAAAGTCCTCCTTGGGTCATGCCCCGGCATTGAAAAGCTCCTCATTGACCACCACAACACCCAGCTTAACCAGAAGTTCACAACAACTAACTTTCCTTGTCCCCAGATGCCGGACTACCATGGCCAGAGGGCTTTTACCCAAGAGCACCACAGTGGTACAATACCTCAACAAAGAAACTCTCACTGCTGCTGCTCTGGCTCTTTTAAGAGACAACTCCGACTTCATCTCATTTCAACTAGTCGCTGGACTGCTTTGCTCAATCGGGCCCACCGCTCACTGCCATCCACTTACAGTAAGTCTTGATGGCTACCTCTCCCGCCATGCCCCTTCACCTGTCTACCCCTTGCCCCCTTCCCTTTCCTTGCCCCGGGCATTTCCTGGCTTTTATCCCTCCCTTTAGAACTCTTACACTCACCTCTACCCTCTGACAATGGCCTTCCTGCCTGCATACCCTCCCTCTCACCTGCAACACTTATTTCTAAGATTGCCTTGGCTGGTATGTCATGCTACCTAACACTTGGCACATTTTGAATTACTGGAATTTCCTAAGCCTCAATCTCTTACTTCTTTTTATTGTGTAACTATGTATTATTATGTTGACCTTTGTATGTATGTATACCCCCCATTCCTTCGACGTGGAACCTTTGTAAATGAGCAGTTCCTGCTCAAAGGTATTTGTAATCGTAGATTTCAATAAATAAAAAAAATTAAAAAATTTGTTAGAAGACAGTTCAGTTAAAACAATCAAGCCCCTCCATAATTTAATTTTGTGCTACCATTTTCTGCACAAGCAAGTGAAACTGAAGGGATTATAAAAACACATTGGCATGTGCTAAGAAATGACCCTGGCCTTAGGGATCTTGTTCAAGTCCCACCATGGATGGCTTACAAAAAGGCATCGACTTAAGGTGATAAACTGTGTCATAGCCATTTTTCTGAAGGGACAAATAGAATGAATAATCAAAGGAGTGTGGGGTGTTTCCCCTGCAGAAATTGTAACTGTTGTTTGTATATCAGAATAGGGAAAGAATTTAAAGATCAAAATTCAGGGTGAATGTTTGAAATCAGACAGCTGATAACGTGATGCAGTAGGGATCATATATCTAGCTGCATGCAAATACGAAGCATTTTACATAGGTAAAACACTAAGAAATTTAAAAACTAGGGTTAAAGAGCATGTTAAAGCAATAGAAAAGAAGGGTGGCACTTATGCTACAGCAGCTCATATTATGAATGCTGTAGACAAAAGTGAGCATGAATTTCAATTCATGGGCATTGACAAAGTTTGCCAGAAACCTGTGGGGGGGATCTTTAATGATTTACTTTTCACTAGAGAAGCATTTTGGATAATCAATTTAAATGCCACTAAAAAGTGAGTCTTGAATCAAGGTTTCGAGTTAAAACCATTTTCAAAAAAGCGAAGAAACAGATAATTGATAATATGAGTCTGTAATCATTTATTGCATCCTGATTATTTTTCAAGCAATGAAATTTTACGAGCTTGTCATGAAATGTTTAATGTAATGGTATCTGCTCTTTCCCTCTTGTTGAGGAAAAAACTTAGTGTTCCACCCCCCCCCCCACACTATCTGGTATCTTGCTAGTTTAATGTTAACATTTTAATTCTTACATGTAACTGCTTTGAATGTTATTACATGCTTTCTTCTATATTTAAGAATTTTTGTATGTCAGTATTTTATTTGTATGTGTTAGCACAAAGGTCTGTGTTTTTTAGTAGTAAGATGAAAGCTTGCTATGGTACTAATGAAATGTGATAATTGTTATGACGTCATTATGACGTTCTATTGGATGGGTATTTAATGGCCACAATTTTAAAAGTAGTTAGCCTTTGAAAAAGGATGGAGTGCATCCGAAACGTGTCAGGCTGTTATCTGTTTTATTTGTTTTATGTAATGAATCTATGTTGATATGAGACTGGTACCCTTAAAAGTTATTGAGGTTTGAGTGCTATGCTTGTTTTAATTAAGAACATAGGAAAGCTCTAGCCACTGCTCCACTCCACTCATGGGAGTGGCCTGAGAAACCCTGATGGTGATTACATCTTGATTATGCTGGTCCATTCCTTGTAAAAATGTTCCTAGTTATCGTGGATGCACATTCCAAGTGGATAGATGTTTATCTAATGACTTCAGTGATGTCAGCAGCTACCGTAGAGAAACTCCGAATGAGCTTCAGTAACCATGGCATACTAGAGATGGTAATATCTGACAATGGAACTCCTTTTGTTAATGTGGAATTTAAAGAGTTTATGGAAAAGAATGGAATTACCCACATAATTTCTGCTCCATATCACCCTTCATCAAATGGGTTAGCAGAAAGAGTAGTACAAACATTCAAGGAGTGTTTAAAGAAAATGTCTGGAGGTATGCCAAAAACAAAAGTAGCTCACACATTGTTCAGCTACAGAATAACACCACAGGCAACAACAGGAGTGGCACCAGCCAAGATGTTAATGGGTCAGAAATTGAGGTCAGCCTTGGATTAGTTACACCCTGATTTTAAAGGAAAGGTATCATAGGCATCATAAGTATTTACAAGCTTAAGCAGACTTTCGTCCTTAGTGCTTGCCATTTTTTTATCTAAATTTGCATGGTTGTATCCTTCCAGAATGTATCCAATCTAGTTTTGAAAGTGTCCATAGCTGTACTTTCAACTACCTCAGCAGGTAGGCTATTCCAAAAAGGCACGACCCACTGGCTGAACCAATACTTTCTTTTAAGCAAGTTCCATCTACCCATGGAAAGTTGTAAGGAATGCCTTCTGCTCCCATGAATGCAATTCTTAAATACTAAGCCAGTGTCCTCCCTTAACCTGGGATCCTTTATGGCCATGTACAGCATACACATATCCCCTCTAATCCTCCTAAAGTTTAGGGAATAAAGATTTAGTCTTCTGAGTCTCTCCTCATAAGGTTTATTTTTTAAACCAGCAACTTATCTTGTTGCCCTCAATCCTTTGTATGTCTTCTTTTTAATAAGGTGACCAAACCTGAGCACAATACTCCAAATGTGGCCTAAACAGGGACCCATACAGTGGCATTAGCACATTCTTGTCTAGATTCACTATGTGCCTAAGGATGCAATTTAGATTTTGATTTAGTTTTTTTTACTATGTCACTATAGTGTGAGCTAAATTGTAGATTGTCACTGATTTTGATCCCCAAGTCTCTTTCTTCAGTCATTTCCAAAAGAGTTTCACTGCCCATCTTATACCTGTGATTCCCATTCAGCCTACCCATGTGCATCACGATGCACTTCTTTGGGTTTAACTCCAGCTTGCTTATCTTGGTACAGCTATAGATAGTATCCAGATCATGTTACAATTCCATAACATCAGCATAGTTTTTTACCACTGCCCCTATTCTACAGTCATCAGCAAACTTGGATAACCACATATTTGGCTGTGCAATCTTTAATGAAGTTACATACATATTGAAAAGGCAGTGACCCAAGACTGACCCCCTGGGCGACCCCACTTGTCACTTGTGCCCAATCTGAGAGTATACCATTAACCATGACCCTCTGCTTTCTTCCCCCAAGCTGTTCTATGATCCATTTTGATACAGAAACAGTTAAAAACCAAGGAAAGGCATGAGAAGCATGCAAAAGCATGACATTTTGTGACAGGGGATTCAGTATACAGTCGCAACTTTAGTCAAGGAAAGAGACGTATACCTGCAATTATTCATGAAGTGACATGACCCTCGTCCTATAAAGTGTTGCTAGGAGATGGCAGAGTAGTGCGCCATGATGTGGATCAAATCCACAGGAGGTACAGCAAATCGGATAGAGCTATGGACATAGAGGTTGACAACTCTGTGAAAGGGGCCAATTTCCCCAAAGCCAGTCCGATTCCTTAGAGATTCAAGGGAAATCAGGAGAGTTACCACTTACCACAGAAGTCCTAAGTAATCCAGAGACATCCATCACTGACATGACACCTATACTATACTGCTTGCATGGATATTAAAGAAGTGACTTTGTCAACTGTGTTTGGAAATTCCTCACCTGTAGATAGTTCAGTACCAGAATTATAGCTCAGACGCTCTTCAAGAAACAGAAGGCCTCCATCATATTTGAAGGACTATGAACATTAAATAATAATACTAATCATAATAAAAAAATAGTAGTACCCTCTTTAAGGAGGGGGGAGAAATTATACCTATGCGACTATAGTGTAGTATTATGAGGCGCCGTTAGAGGGCAGCATTGACACTAAAAGAACATAGATCTTGAGCAATAGTGTTGTTGTTAGAAAGATCCAGAATCTCTCTCTCTCTCTCTCTCACTCTCACTCTCACTGTCACTCTCTTTGTATAAGAAGAAGGCTGCCTTGTGAGCAGCACGAAATAAAGCTCTGCAGTTCCTAAAGAAGTCCCCTGTGTAGATCACTTGGATTTTCAGGATACAACAGCTGCTCTAATAATTTCCTTGGCCAGCTAGGTATTATGCTTTACTGAACTGTTGGGGGCTTGTAGCACACCCCAAGGTGAACCCCTTGCCCCCTTTTCACTCTAACTTAACCCAGAGAGATTGAGTGGCATTGTCCTCCATGAAGCGCATCTTATCTTCCACAGTAACTCACTTCCCTCACAAGTGAACCTCCCCACCCCTTTCCCATCAGCTTTATCCCATTGGAATTGCCTGTAGTGCTCAGTCCTGGTGTCCCAGTCATTCCCTCACCAGGTCTTTGTGAGTGCCACTAAATCCTTGACTTTAAAGTGTATCAGTCCCTTTAGCTTGCCCATTGAGCTGGGTGTGTGCCTCATATTAGTATGCATGTAAATGAGAATATTTGCCCTTGTATTCTTTCTTATGCCCCTTTGGGCCTCCTCTCTTCCTGCTCGAGGCTCTGATGTCCTTCTTTAGGTAATCCCCTGCATAAGCCTCCTGGCCTTGGTGAACCCTTGCACCAGTCCCCATCCTCTCACCCTGATTCTCTATCTTAAATCCCCCCACCAAGTGCCCTGTCTCTTCTCCTGGTCAGTACCCCCCACCCACTCCCTGCTGTTGCAGTTACAGCCCATCGTAGACATTCAGGTGTCTCTTGCACCAGACAGCCCTCCAGTTTGCTAGAAAAAGAAAACCCTCTCTCTTGCTCAAGACCCTTAGCCAAGTGCTTATCTGCTCAATAGTTAGCTGCCACTTCTTACTAGTTCCAAGGACCAGGAAGATTTCAGAAAAGATCACTGTGGATACCTTGCTCTTCAGAAACATCCATATTTATGTGACTGACCCCCTCGTGTCCTTGAGATTTGTACACCCTATATTGTTTGTGACAGCATGGATGACAATGGTCTTCTGCTCCCCCCCAACTGTGTTCCCTGTCTCTGGATAACACTCATTCTACCCACACTCCTGGTAGGCAAATGACCTCTTTTGAGCTCCCATCCTGATCCAGCAGTGTTCCTCCACCTCAGCCACTACCCTAACTATAGAATCACCAATGACTTCTACCTTCTCGCCACTCCACCCAGACTTTTCCTTTCTCTATCATGGCAGGTTGGATGTACTGGTGCATGGACTGCCCCCACTAGCCTCAGTCACTTTTTGACCCCCGAACTTGGCCAGACAGATGCTGATACTTGTTGCTGGTGCCCTCCAGCAATGGTGCTCCATTATGACCATGCCTTCTACCTCTCTTCAAGATGTTTATTAAAACCTTGCTTAGACTTATTCCATCTGAAGATACTCCAGTGTTGTTTAGGCCACATGTGCTACTAAGTGTATTGCCCTTTAGATAAGACTAAGAACTAAAATCCCACTGATTTTGTGGATGCTCAAGACCCTCCATCAGATCTGTATCAGAGTACCGAAGTGCTAACCAACCAATATCTGACTACATCCCCACCCCCCACCCCACCCCAGAACATGTCTCCTTTTCCACAAATACAGGGCTCAGAAAACAAGTACTTATGTCACTCTGACCTATTCTAGCTTAGCTACATGCATACTTTCAATCATTTTTTTCTATAGTTTATTTATCCATGATAATCTTGTTTTCAAGAGCATTCAACTTCTACCCACATTTAGAGCTGGGATGTCTGAAGCAGAGGAAGGCTAAGCAAATCACCCAAGGTCACACAGTGAATCAAAACTATAATCTCATATTTCACAATCCAGTGTTCTAACAAACCATTAAGCCCCATTGCCTTCCAAAGTAACAGAACACGCAATGTGGTCTTATTTGGAACTGCTCCCCCTGCATGTCCTATCCATATTACAGACCTGCACCCACATTCTGTGCCTCCAAGTTCTCACTGCAAAATCCTCTGCTACTGCTGATATACCCTCACATGGCTCAGTTCTGAGTTCAGGGCAAATGAACTTGGAAGCCAAGGAATATAAAGAATGTATTGCTGTAATACACAGCAGCTGTTTACTGGCTGGAAGCCCTCTCTGTGGGGGATGGGTATTGGGGAGGCATGGTAGACAGCAGCCAAAAACACTGATTTGAAAGACTGATCCTGTCATTACATTTATGACATATGGCACCAGAGTGCAAGGGAACCTCCCAGATCTGGAAGTCACATGACCAGGAAAGAAATGGATCATAGAACTGGCAGATCTACTGTATATACCCAATGAGTCATTCAGAAAAAGTCCTGCTGCCTTTTATTTCATTCAGGGCTAACTAGTCTTGCACTCCACTGTTGCTTGGCATTATAATTCTCTTATGTTACCACTTCATAGACATGTGTTTTTTCCTTTTATTCTCTGTTTATCATACCCCTTCACCAGCCTGCCACTTTCGCCCTCCCTCCAGCCCCAGCACCAACACCCCCCATGTCTGGGAGTCTGGGACCTACCCAGCTCCAGTTTCACCCCCGTGGCTTACCCCTCAATGGTGGGACTCTTTCATCAGGGTCTTCACTCAGGGAAGTGCTCAGACCCCTTGAGGTAACTTAAGCCAGTATCTGTGGAGTGGTGCTGCAGTCAGTGGTGCGGGGCCTGCTTACTGAGGGAGAGAGTTGTCCTGCTTGGCTGGGTCTCTTTTTCTTAGTTACACCCGACCCCAGGATGCAGGCATGCTAGGGGAGCCTGGGGCATGCACACACTGAGCGTGCTCGTTGCTCCGGCTTTCAGCCTGTGTCTCCTCTCCCTGTTGCCATTAGCTGCACTGCCACCTGTAGTCACCCAGGTAGCTGTAGAGCAGCAAGGAAGGTGACCCTCCCTCCGTCCCAGAGGAGAGCATCCATGGGGATGCTCAGTCTTCTTATCCCCTGACTGGGCCCCGATGACCTAAGCTCATTCCTGAACCCAGGCCTTATATTATTGATTGACTGACTGAAATTGATTTCCAGGTAAACATCAAGCGATCAGGAAAAAAATCTAATTTGCAGATGCATCCTGGATGCCTTGAAGGATAAGGGACAGTTAGGAAGTATACAGAAAATGAGCTTGCTCAATGGTGTTTGTGCCTGGTTAAATAAAGTGATTGATTGATTGATACAGGATAAATATAAACATGTTGTAGAAAGTATTTATTTATTGATTGATTGATTTATACATTGGTGACTGGGAAAGACACTCTGAGCCAAGGCTTGTTTCCAGGTGCAATCCAGTGGGAAGAGGAGCATGAGTGACATGGCAGGGAAGTCCAGAATATAGCAGTTACAATGGTAAAGAGAAGAGAGTACTGAACAATGCTCAGAAATACAGGCAAATAGTCACTGTCCAAAGTGCCAATGGTGCCAAAGGAACATGCATAGTGCAAATAACAGGCAAATAAAATAGAGCACACAGTACAATAGGCTACAAAGGCAAATGTCTAGGTGACAATAGGAAGAGAGACAAGTGGGGAAAGAGATTAACTAGTGTAAGAGGACCAGAGGGAGGATGCCTGGGGGAGGAGAGAAAGTTCTGTGCTACTTTAAATGGGGAGGGGGGAGCCATAAAAAGCGGGGAGCAGAAGAGACAAAGGCCAAGAAAATAACAAGAAACGGACACATGGGTGGGGGGGGAGGAAAGATGGGGAGACAGAAATATTGAGACGCAAAGAAAGAGGCAGGTTGAGGAACAGCAGGAGGTTAGGTATAGGCATACCAAGGAGGGAAATGGTCCCATAGGGACTGCTTAAAATAGAGGTGGGGGGTGAGAGGTGAAGGTGAGTAGAAAGGTTTTTCCAAAGTGTAAGGACATGAATGGAAAAAGCAGTTTGACCAGTTGAGGTTCTGCATCAAGGAATGTGAAGGGTGAAGGAGTCAGTGGACTGCAGTGAGTAGGAAGAAGAGACAAATAAGTAGAGGAGGTTAGAGAAGTAGGGGGAAGGGAAAAGTACCAGTGCTTGGAGAGGGATGAGAGGCAATGGGAGAACTGTCAGGACTCAAGTGAGGAGAGTGAAGGAATTAGGTAGAGGGAACAGTGGTGGGTAAGAGTAGGAGAGTTGGTGGTGAAGCAGCAGTAGGAATGAAAGAGAGTCCAGCCTAACTAGGGAGGACTTTGGAGTGGTGTTGTAAGCCACATCTGTGCAGTCAAACACCAGTAGGATAACACAGATAACATATTGTAGTGGCCATACAGATACAGAATAATTTAAACATACTGTATTTTAATATAGTGTATATACAGGTACAGTAAGCAGGTGATACAAAACAAAGTAGACAGAGCCCTCCTGTTGCCTCGCTGAGGCTGCCCACATTGACATACGTCAGTGCCATCTAAATGTAGCAACCTCCTCCTGCCACTAGTGGATAAGGAGTTAGTTACTTGAATTCCAAGCCTGAAGCATACTGATTGGTAGTTCCTCTGATTAGAGAGTCCAGTGGGTGGAGCTTCAGTGCCAGTGTTAGAAGGGTACCAGGGTGCCCTCAATGTGACTTCCCTTTAGTTGTTTGCCAGGCTGCCTGGGGTGGAAAGGGCCTCACAGAGCACAGCTATCGCTAGATCCAGCTTTTGAGACCAGCTGATCTATCTTAATGCCCAGTCATTTGGTAGCCTCCAGGGATGGGCCCATGGCAGCAGTAGAGATCCTAAGAAAGGGATCAGGGGATATTTAGTGTAGATCACTGTTAAATCCTGGAAGTAAGTAAGGGAGACACCAGAAAGGTGGGGCAACCATGAGGGAGTCTCTGGCAGTCTTGCCATGCAGGGAAGGTCCTACTGAAGAGAGTAGTTCACATTTCGGGGGGTCATTTGCAGTTCTGTGCCCAAGAGATGCTGCCAGCCAAGCTGCAGATGTAGAGAAACTTGATGAGAGAGACTAAGCTGCAGACTAAGGTAGAATGTTTGCCTATATGGTGAACAGAAGATCCTGAGCCAGGGTGGGTACCAGAGCCACTGCCTGTAGCAGAGGAGCTGGAGTAATTGTCAGCCAATGCCAGAGGGCAGGCTGAAGTATGTGCTGCCACAATGTACTCAGCATACCTGCTGGTGAGAATGAAGAAGCTGGTATGAAATGTCCAGTGCTGGGATGGCCTCAGAGTTCCTGCAGGGAGATTGGCCTGGCATGGAGCAGTGGCCCTCAGGACAAGGTACCCCCAGGATGCCATTAGTGAACTAAAGCCAGACAGTAATGTCCCTAAAGTGTCAGTGTGAGTGTGTGTGTGTGTGTGTGTGTGTGTGTGTGTGTGTGTGTGTGTGTGTGTGTGTGTGTGTGTGTGTGAAAACTGTAAACCTAAAGTGTATAACCTAGTGGGAGAAACTGGTAAAGTTATGAAAAGTAGAACAGGCTCTAACCCAAGGTATGGCCTCACCCACTGGTGTGTGAAAACTGGAATAGGAAGGGGTCATGTAGCTCGTATTATGAGAGAGGGGTACAACCTGAACAAAGGAACCCCAAGGTTCTGACTCAGGTCCAAGGTCAGAATTGAATCTGTCTGTACAATGCTAAACAGGAGAGCTTTCAGGGTCTGGGTTCTCATTTGTGTATCTGTATACATGTCAGTAAAGAATGACTACTGCTTAAACCACCCCTGCAGTGTGATATTTTGTGTAAGAATGGACATATGAGTTGAGCTCAACCCAATGTCAGAGGAAATTAGTACAGAGTGTAACTGGTGTGTGGGAACCCTCTGGCGAGCATACCATCTTATCCTTTGACAGAATGTCTCCCTGGGCTATGTTCTGTCCCAGCTGACATAAAGACAGGGTTATCATATGGTGCCAGCCTCAGTTGAAAGGGATTATGCAGTAGCAACTGAGTGGGCTGTATGTTATGTAAGCCAAGAAGTGTCTGTTTAAATAACATGGATAGTCCCAAAACTCCTCTGTTTTTTATCCTACAATTAACTGCTCGTTGGTTTGAGGAAAAAGTCTTTGTCGATTTCACTTCCTGATGTACCATTTTTCTTCTACTTTATGCACTTTATATCATCATAGTACGGTTTCACCATCTCCTTCAGAAAAGCCCCCACTTTATTGCTTGTGTCTGTGCAGCATGAAGATACAGGGCCCGATTCTCAAAGCTCCCAGAATGGTACAAGGGGCTTGTGCCACAAGGAATGATGCAAAGTGCCCTTTGTGCCAAATGATGCACTGAGAGCAATTCATGAAATGCAGCCTGCTTCAACTGCAGGTTGTGTGCACTAAAGGGGGCTTGCACCATCCTTGTGGCACACAATTGGCTGCAGCATGGTGCTAGGGGGCTTGTAGCAGACGCAGGCTGCCAAATCCCCTACATCAGGATTCTCATAACTCTCCTAGAGGCGCATTTCTAATGCAACCAGTCTAAGGGGTACTTAGAAATTTGCCGTCTAGGAAGAGTTGAGCATTTATCTTGACGAATGTGCCGTGGTCCCCCATCCCAGCCCTGATCCACCTTTTTAGTAACATAATCAGTCTCTGGCCCCGATCACCTTATCATTACAATAATCCAGTCCCAGGTGGTCTAGCAGACCCCGATCTGCCTGATTAATAAAATGTGCTTTCTCTGTGATCTAGCAGACCCCACCAATCTGTCTGCCTGCCCTTATCTTCCTGAATAATAACAGATTCCTTCCTGGTGGTCTAGTGACCCCACCATCCCCAATCAACCCATATAAGATATATATATATATATATATATATATATAGTTTTCCCAGGTGGTCTAGTGGACCCTCAGCCCCCCACCCTGCAGGCAGTGCCCCACCACCCTGCTCCCCATCCCATCCCTGAGCAGGTGAATGGCACAGCCCTCCGCTCATCACCACACCCAGCCACCGACTCAACTGTCAAGGAGTGAGTACTGTATACAGTACACACTCATTGATTGACAGAGCTGTCAGACTTCTAGAAAAATGTAAAGGGAACTTGCAAGCTCAAATGGGCAGACTGGGTGGGCCATAGGCCATTATCTGCCAACAGTGCCTATGTATCTATGTAATCAATGAGCACGTACTGTATACAGCAAGCAGTCCTTGCAGTTCAGTCAGCAGTTAGCTGTGGTGGTGAGCGGAGGGCTGTGCTAGTCACTGTCTCAGGGATGGGATGCCTGGAGCGGGGTTGTATGTCGTTAAAATTAGACTATCTGGGCAAATAATATATATATATATATATATATATATATATATATATATATAAATATATATAAAAACAAAGAACCTCTGTGTGCAAGCACTGAGGCAATGGTTACCCCAAAGGGCATTTGGCCAGGAAGCCAATATTCAAAGAAATACAAAATCATACATGCCCACACAATGCAAAGCATCATGGGCTGCATATGCAAATCACCACAGAATATTATGCTGGTTCAACTTTAAGCAGAAATGCATGGTGCCGAAAGGCCTCTCACACAGTTTGCAAAGGGTGCCAACAGAAGACATAGACATGTGTTTCATCCTACCAGGACTCATCAGTATGCCTCGTCTGTTTGACACCCCAGTGGAATGAACCAGCTACCCTAAGATGGTCTATCTGGGTTATGTTGGGGTGAACCCTATGTATGTGTATATATATATATATATATATATATATATATATACATACATATATATATATATTAAATGGGTTGATCAGGGATAGGGAGGGAGGTCCACTAGACCACCAGGGAAGGAATCTGTTATTATTTGGGAAGATCAGGGCAGGCAGGCAGATCGGGGCCTGGGGTCTGCTAGATCACCAGGGAAAGCACATGTTATTATTCAGGCAGATCAGGGCTGGGGGGTCCACTAGACCACCAGGAACAGGATTACTATTTATAACATGGGGATGAGGGCGCTAGCTACTAGAGACATCTTAGAGTGGTGCATGGTCACCCCACAGCTTGCGGTAACCCATTCAGATGCACCGTTTGTTTGGCGTATGGTGACAGTTGCTGCAAGCTGTGGGACTTTGCTGCCATGATCCTACGCAATAGAGAATCAGGCACAGGGTCCCTGGCACACCGGCAATTGGTGCAAGTCACCTTTGGCGCGGCTTGCACTAAGTTTTGAGAATCAGGCTCACAGCATTTAACGATGATACTCACACACTTTGTATTTGCTGCCAGGGCCTTTAACACAATGTGAAATCCTGTGCTGTTTGTCAGGGCGTTATACAGGCCATGATGGTGCTTTTATTATGGTTTAAAGGTAATGTTCAGTTACTGAGGCAATGTTGTTTTAAACTAACCCTGGATTCCAGGTTTAGACATTATTTGTACTAGGAAGCTGTTTTAAAATAAATTATAATTGTAGTGATTTTACTAGTACTGAAAGATATGGCCTGGATCGTGCTTGCAAATGGTCCCTGGGATCAATGTACCCACCTGGTCAACAAATAAATAAAAAAAAGAATGTATAAGTGACTAATCATTTTAATAAGCACCATGTTGTTATTAAGGACAGGTTTGATTTTGCCTTGTAAATTTATAGATACTTCAAAGGACGAGTTACAGGGTTAGAAGGATATTAAATTTGAATCAGTTGGAGTTAAACTCAGTCACAGTTTGTTTTATCTTATCCCAGCTTTTGCCTATGCCACAAGCAAGGATTTGTATAAAGTTGTGGCTTATCAGTATACTCAGTCTGGTGCATTTATGGTTAGTTCCACTACCAAATGTAATATAGGGAATGCCTTTTTAAAACTGCTCCAGAAATTGATCTTAAGTAATAGGGGTAACGGTTTTTTTTATTTTTTTTATTTATTTAATTTTTGTTGGCCAGGTAAGTGCACTAGACAAGTCCTGCCTATTTTCAGACACGACCCGGGGGAAGGGGATACAGATGAATGCCAACTGACCTTGAACCAGATTAAGCTGTTGGTGGTATTTTTAGTGACTGAGGGAAATTTGGCCAGGACACCGGGGAAATTACCCTGCTCTTTTCAATAAGTGCCATGGGATCTTTAACATCCACCTGAACTACCACCAATCCAGGCAGATGGGACCTCGGTTTAACGTCTCATCCGAGAGACGGCATCTCAGAAGTGCAGCACCCCCCTCATGCTGCACTGTAGTGTCAGTACTGGGATATTAACTCAAGTGCCAGATGTGAGAACTGAACCCACAACCCTCTGGTCTTCCGGCCTCAGAGGCGAGTGTGCTAACTACTGAGCCACTGACACTATCAACATAAAAGTGACTATCACTCTTCCTGTTGCTCTGTGGAGATATTCACCCAAATCCTGGTCTAACTAAACTGGAATTAAACCCTTAAGTATGGAAACATTTAAGGAGAAAGAATTCACAATAGTTCACTTTAATGTTATGAACCTAGTAAATAAAACTGATGCTTTAAGAGAATGGGTGATTGACTATAACCCAGATATTGTAATTCTTATGGGATGGGACAGACACAAGGGAACCCTAGATGTGGGGAAGAGAGACAAATGCCAATGACCAAGTAGGGTCAGTGGACGCTGATGCAGGCAGGGAATGCAGGCAGACTAGGTGGGCCTAGCGGTCCTTATCTGCCATCAACTACTATGTTACTTGGCTAAACCCCAAGGTACTCGAGATGCAGATTAGTATAAATGGTTACCATATGCGGAGAAAGGATAGGAATAAAAAGGGGAAAGGGGCTGATTACCTATGAGAAACAATAGTTGTTGGCTGTTGAAGTTAAACTGAATTTAGATCCTGAGGTAACTGAAACATTGTCACTTGAATTTAAACTTCCCCACATTCAATCTTTATAATTAGTGGGAATTTACAGACCACCAAAAAACAAGCTTGACTGATTTGATGATTTACAAGATGTATTAGGTGATTATAAAATAACTTGTAAATTGATGTTGATTGGAGATTTTAATGTGGCTTGGAAACAGATTGAAGACACCCATGAATTGCATGAAATGAGTGCTAATCTGGACTTGTCTCAATTAATTAACAATTATACTGAGATATATCCAAGGGACCCAGCAGCCGCCACTGTTCTGGATTTAATTTTTACTTCTAAAAGTGATAGTTATAAAATCAGTAGGGTTTTATGTTCTATGTATCTATGTATGTATCTATGTTTTATCAGACAGCTTTAGTGATCATCAAGGCATAGCCTGTATGATGTGTAGAGAGAGAAGAAAGTGGTCTGTTAATATAAGCTATAATAAATATTTGAACAGTTTGCTTATTTCTCCTTTATGTAGGACATTGAAGCAATTAACTGGAAAATATTTTATCTTATTCCTACTATAAATGATGCATGGGATTATTTTAAATTAGATTTTTTTAAAGTATACAACATTCATACCCATGAAGAGACAGTATTTAAAAATGAATAATGCTCTGTTGTATAATAGCAGGCTATGTAAACTGAAATCTCAGAGAAATATTTTAAGAAAAA
Organism: Neoceratodus forsteri; assembly: GCA_016271365.2. NCBI lineage: Eukaryota > Metazoa > Chordata > Ceratodontiformes > Ceratodontidae > Neoceratodus > Neoceratodus forsteri. The sequence goes on from CM057452.1 coordinate 393,018,675, forward strand.
AGGCAAAAATAATTCATTATGCAGAGGGATTGGAATGCTTAAATGGCATTTAAGAATAGATACTTGAAAGAAGTAAGACAGGTGAAATCATTTTACTATAAAAGAATGTTCAATAGTAAAGTTAATTCGAACCCTTGAGGAAAGAAGGGAGAGAGGGGACATGATAGAAACTTTCAAGTGCCTCAAGGGAATCAACAAAGTCCAAGAGGGTAGCATCTTTCAGAAAAAGAGATGTGCAAGAACAAGGGGGCACAATCTGAAGATAGAGGGGGGACGGCTCAGAGGTAATGTGAGGAAGTATTTTTCACAGAGAGGGTTGTGGATGCATGGAACAGCCTCCCTGAGGAGGTCGTGAAGTCAAGAACAGTGGGGGAATTCAAGAATGCATAGGACAGACATAAGGCAGTCCTAGTGCAGGGGGGGTAGGAGGAAGTAAGCTGTTGGTTAACTAGGATCTGCAGCTTATCTGTTGGGTAGGAAAATGGGCAGACTAGGTGGGCCAAGCGGTCCTTATCTGCCGTCACATTCTATGTAACCCTTGGGACTTTTGGAAGTTAATGCATAAGCTACAGAAACCTAGTCAAAGTGGTTTTCCACACAGGAGAATCAGACAATAGGTTCTGAAGTGGCAAATAGTTTCAACGACTTTTTTCATTGAAATGGGTACTGTAGGAGGTCAGTTAAATTATAAATGGGGCAGGCTTGCCATACCATTGGTAAATGCAGATCATTTGGATTTGGTGAACCCATTTAAATTTCATGATATAGCAATGGGTGACATAATGATTCAGCTATTAAAATTAATGAATCAAAATCAATAGGCCTAGATAACTTGCCTATTAAGTTGTTGAAATATGCCACACCTGTTACTGCGAGTCCAGTTTTGGCTATGTTTAACATGTCCCTAAATACTGGTACATATCTAGCTGTTTGGAAGGATGCTAAGGTCATTCCTATATTTAAATCCAGGTCAAACAAGGAAATAGTGAATTCCAGACCTATCTCGCTACTTCCAGTTATTTCCAAAATTTTCAGGAGGCTAGTGTCAGTGAAGTTAAAGACTTTTCTGGATGAGAACGGTCTGCTAAATCCCAACCAATCAGGATTTATAGAAAAACATAGTACCCAGACGGCCTTGTTAAAGGTGGTGGGAGATATCCAACAGGCTTTGGAAGACAGATTCATGGTTGGGTCAATATTTATATATTTGTCAAAAGTATTTGACAGTCTATATCATCAGATTTTACATGATAAGTTACCTACCATGGGTCTGTTGCCCAAAGCTGTGGATTGGTTTCAACATTATTTGGTGTGGCATAGACAAAAAGTGTTTCTGGGAAAATATCAACCTGAGTTGAAATAAACAAAATCAGGTTTGCCCCAGGGGTCAATACTGGGCACTTATTATTTAATATTTATATGAATAGCCTTTCATGTTTTTAACCCAGAGATACATTTTCACCTATATGCAGATGATACAGTTATGTATACAAGTGGGGAAAGTGTGAATCAAATTCAGAAAACATTACAAAGAGCGCTTGATGCATTACAGTTGTTCTTTGTAGAAAACAAATTGATTCTCAATGCAAAGAAATCCAGTATACTGCTTTTTGGACAGAGAGGTAAACATATCGGGGGATGGGACATGTTGAACATGGCCACAAGGGAGGGGACTATATTGCAACAGGTTGAATCATACAAGTATCTTGGACTATGGGTTGATAATAGATGTAAATGGAATATGCATATTGATAACATAATTAAGAGCTTGGGACAAAAACTAGGTGCCTTATATAAAATAAAAAAGAAACTATCATTGCAAGCAAGACAAAGTGGTGAACTCCAAGATTGTCCCTATTTTTGATTATGGAGATGGAGACGTTTTGTACTTTGGGGTTGCAGAGACAGACCTTGCTAAGGCTGATGTACTTTATAACCATTTTGCTAGGTTTGTCCTTGGCGTGCCATGTAACACTCATTGCACCATGTACAGAGAGCTAAATTGGCTACATTTGGGATTGAGAACACAGTTACACTTAATAGGTTTTATGTTTAGGTGTTGTAAGGGGTTTGTTCCTGATTACTTAATTGATATTGTATCTTTATAAGTTCCTAAACTAAGGAGTCACATGATGCTTTCAGACTAGGAGGACGTGTGTGTATCAGCTCCATTGGGTTGGCAGTGTTTTAAACATTTATTTTGTGAAATAGCGGCTGTTTTTTCTTTGCCTTGACTGTGTATCGATTTGTGCAGTCAGTATGTCTGTTGTATCGGAACAACCATCTGATTTAATGGACTTACCAGGAGAGAATAATGCTGCAGCATACAGGGAATCTTTCATCTTACAACCCTCTAGGCCTTTGCTGCCAAGAAAGCTCCCCACACCAGATTCGCCGATCACCGATAAGGAACCGTACAACTTAAACATAATTCTGGAGGAGATGGCTGGGATTAAATTATCACTAAATCAGGTGATGGAGGACTTACATCTCTTGAAGCCCACCCTAGGAGTATCCCATCGCTGTTTAGGAGACTCAGAATGTCGCATCAGCTCACTGGAAGATTTGCAATCCAGAGAGGTAAAGGATTCACAGAATCTCAAGAAATGGGAGGCTAAAATGGAATTAAAAATTGATGATCTTGGGGCATGATGTTGCAGGAATAACCTTGTCTTGGTGGTGATCCCAGAAGCGTCTCAAGTGGTCGACATGCTCGCTTTCATTCAAACGCTCTTGCAAGAAGTGACTGGCCCTCCTCCATCGGGCAATAAATATCTGATAGAGCATGCTTATCTCTCCTTATGGCTGCAATCCCCACCCGGCAATAAACCCAGAGCCATAATCCTGCATTACCTGAACTATCAGAAAAAAATACATTTCCAACAATAGGCAAGGCTTAAATTACCTTGCCTGGCAAGGCACACCTTTCTTGATTTTCAGCGACACTACCCCAATTGTACAAGAGAAGCAGCTGGCTTATAGATATATTAAATAAAAGTTGTACCGAACGGGGATTAAATGTTACATGCAGTACCCCGCTTGACTATTTGTGCACTCTAAGAGTGGTGAGCTGGAATTTTCCTCGGCTGATTTAGCGCTGCAGGAACTGTTGAAGTTATACCCTCACTTGTTTTCTGCATCTGCCTCCCATAAGATTACTTGATCACTGGCATAATAGTGTTTGGGGCTACTTTTCGTCTCTGGCTACTTTCAGCATGTGCTTGAGTTCTGCTGCAGAGGTTACAGCTTTTATTATATTTCAACCACATCTTGGGCACAGTTTGAAGTATTGCTGGATTTTCTTTTCTCTCTGCTTGCTCTTATTGTGGAGGTTTTCTGGGACATCCCTTGGACATACTGTTTTTTTTTTTTTTTTGGTTAAATGTCCCTTTGTTTATTCATTTACACCAGCAGAGGGAGTATTGGGATTGTTTACATATCTATGTTGGTGCCTCTACTTATATCATTATTCCTCATCTAGTTTGCAAGTTGGCACTACCTCTAAAGGACATTCACATCATGCTTGATTTGTTACATTTAGTGGTTGATAGCTGCACCCCAGCTTTTCTATTCATTTGTAGATGGCTTGAAATAACTTTTTATTAATAATTGATGCCCGGATTACTGGTATTTCAGCCCTTATTTTTGTTCTACATCATAGAAGCAGAGAAGCAAATCATTTTGTGGGTGCAGGGCAAGGATATTTTAGTTTGGACACTTTGGATTTTTTGTTATGGACCATTTCTCATATAGACTAGTTGAGTCTTGTGCTGCACTTTCCTTCCTCATTTAGTAGTGGTACTAGGAGCTTCATGGGATCACAGAAGCAACCCAAATGGGTGCAGTGTGTCTGGTTATGTGCCTTTCCCTTTTCCCTTTCCCATCCCCTCCTTTTTGTTTTTCTTGCCACTATTCATTGGCTGAAAACATTGTAACTCTTCCTGGATGCTGAGGCCAATGCCCATGCCTCAGTCCTGAACCATCATGGCTCACGTTTGGTTGGATGATTATTGGTCATCATTGGGGGACTTTTTCTGCTCCCCCCTCTCTGTTTATTGGGAGTGGAAACCAGGGGAAATGTGTTCTCTTGTTATCTACTGCTTTTATGTTATTGTTGGAAGTGCTATTGTTAGCTTTATTTTTAAAGGGAGTTCAACTTTACATGCAAGCGTACGAAGAAGCCAGCAGAGGAAGGCCATTTGGTCTATCAAGTCTGCTCGTATGGCAGGGTCCACATTTTGAGCTAATGTTCCTGACCTCCCTCCCCACTCCTCCCATCCTCCCTACCCATGATCCTTACCTTCCCCCATGCCTATCCCAGCCTCTCTTAAAGCTGACCACTGTCTTCAATGAGATGATCTCTTCCAGCAGCGCATTCCAAGTGTCTGCCACCCTCTCTGTGAAGAAGTGCTTCCTGATCTCCCTCCTAAGCTTCCCACCCTCCAGCTTAATACAGTGCCCCCTTGTGTTATGGTTTCCACTCAGCTTAAAGAGATTCTCCTTATCTACCTTATTTATCCCTTTCAAGTACTTGAAGGTCCCAATCATGTCCCCTCTCTCTCTCCTGTCTTCCAGGGAGTACATGTTCAGTGCTCTCAATCTTTCCTCGTATGCCTTACCCTGTTGATCGGTTATCATCTTTGTAGCCCTCCTCTGGACCTTCTTCAGCAGGTTAATGTACTTTTTGAGGTGTTGCGGTCTTACCAGTGACCTGCACAACAACAGCATAACCTCCTTTCTCCTACTACTGAGCCCTCTAGAGATACATCCCAGCATCTTGTTTGCCTTTGCTGCTGCTTTCTTGCACTGCGTGGAGTGCTTCAGGTCACTAGTGATCATCACTCCCAGGTCCTGCTCCTCTGATGCAGATACTCGGACTCCACCCAGGTAGTACTCTGTCCTAGGATTCTTGACTCCAATATGCATAACTCTGCATTTCTTTGCATTGAAGTCAAGCTGCCAGATCCTGGACCACCTCCCCAGCTTTTTCAGATCTTCCTGTAGGTCCTGTATCCCTTCAGCTGTATCCACTCTCCCACTTTCTTTCATTGTCTTAGAGGGTGGACTTATTTTGGGAGGACTTCAGTGTCTGTCCAGTTGGCTCTGTGCCCTGCTGCATGTCGGATAGGATTTTGTTTTTTTACTTCACTGGGTTTTCAACAGGTTAGGATGGTTTTTGCTTTCATAGTACAATGGCTTTCCCTTATTTAACATGTGTGTCATGGAACATCAAAGGGGGCAATTCCCCATTAAAGTGCACACAAGTTCTTAGACATTTGGCCTTGTTAAAGCCAGATGCAGTAATGTTGCAAGAAACCCTTGTTTTGGACAAAGATGTCATGTTTTTTTAGGCGCTTCTGAGTGGGGCATACTTTTGGGGCAGGCTGAAGTACTCGTAGGGCAGGGGTGGTTATTTTAATAAAGAAACATCTCTTGTTTCAGGTTTTGCAAGAATATCCTGATATAGAAGGGCAATATTTTTTGTTGCAGGCCTGGATAGGGACCCATGAACTAGTTTTAGAATGTATATATGGACCCAATGCAGATTCCCCTACTGTTTTCATCCATTTGGGAAGTCTCCTGGCAGAGCTCGGTTCTATTCCTGTACCACTCATGGGAGACTGGAATCTGGCCTTGGATGACTCTTTAGACCAGTCAGGCAGTGTTCGAAAGGGCCTCTCTCTGGCTCAATGAACTTTGAGGGGCATGATGGATTTGGGGGTCTAGTGGATATTTGGAGGGTGTTACACCCTCTTGATCGGGAGTATACTATTCATTCAGCAGCACCTGGCACCTCCTTTCAGATAGATTATGCTTTAATAAGTGCAAACTGTATTCTAGGAGTGTGGAGCTGTGAGATCCAAAGCAAAGTTATCTCTGATCATGCCTTGATTTTGATACCACTTACATTAGTTCCTAGTGTTGAAAAAGATAAATGTTGGAAACTAAATAGTTTTTTATTGAAAGAAGATTGGAGTCTTAATAAAATTAAACAGGTATTATTGGAATTCTTTCAGATTCACTCTTTCTCTCTCCCAATCTATTGATTTAATCTGGGGTGCATTTAAATGTGTTATTAGGGGTGAATTCATTTGCCTGGCTATGGTTAGAAAGAGGCATCAGGAGGGTCAAGTTCTTAATCTTCTTCACTCCACCCTTCACCTAGAGAAACACATTTCCCGGCACTCTCTAGTTTCTGATTGGTTACTCCTCAATCAGGAAAGAGGAAAGTATGCTGAACTGAGCCATGAAAAGGCGGAATATGCTCTTTTCGGGGCCAATGTCTCTTAGGTTTTTCACACAGAGAAATGGGGTAAGCTTCTTGCCATGTGTTTGAGGCAACAAGAGCTGTCTTGGGTAATTGCTAGTATTCGATATGACTCTGGTGATTAAGTATTGACTCCCCCCAGGGATATTGCCAGGGAATTTTAATCTTATTTTGAGCAATTGTACAAAGAGGATGGGTTGTGGGGGCTTCCTCTGACCACCTGATCCATGATTTCCTGCACCAAGCCAATTTACCCCAAATACATCCTGGCTTGGCATCTATTCTTTCTGCCCCATTTCAGTTTTGGAAGTTGAGACAACTATTTCTGCTCTGACTCCAGATAAAGCCCCTGACCCTGATGGGTTTTCCCCCAATTTGTATTAAACATTTAAAAAGGAACTTGCACCTCACCTGGTTGCTTTTTATAGTTATTGTTTTATGGCTAATACTTTCCCCTTAGATTTTTTAGAGGTCCATATACCCTTTATTCCAAAATCTGGCAAAGATCCTTCTAATGTTACCAACTACAGGCCAGTTTCTTTCTTAAATGTTGATACTAAAATATTATCCCATGTACTGACATGGCAGGTGGCAGGTTTATGGCAGGGATTAACTGGACAGGAACAAACTGGTTTTATGCAAGGGAGATTGGAGTCAGATCACTTTTGTAAACTTTTTTATTTGATCTCGGCATCCAGGGATTCTGAAGAACCGGCAGTGTTGGTTTCACTGGATGCCAAGAAACTGTTTGATAGTTTCTTGGTTATGACTTCTGGTTCTGCCTCCAACCTGTAGAGACTATAGACTTCAGAGCTCCAACCCTCGGGGATCATCAATCGCATTAAAATCAAAGTTTTAGGTGCCCACTGGGAACTCTCTAATGCTACTCCACCAGCTAGTACTAACATAGATCAAAATGCCGTCAAAAGGACAACTGAAAGAAGCTCTGATGGAGTTTCTCAGACCAACAGCGACACCAAATTCTCAAGAAGCCCGGGCCTCAGCAAACAGCAATGTCCCAACTACTACTGTGCCTCCTTTGGACCTCCCCGAGGAGGAGGCCGAAGAGAACTTCACCATCACTTCCCAAAAAGTGTGCCAAGAGCTACAGAAAATAAACAAACTATGATCAATATGGAGAATACTGCCCTGGAAACAAAAAAGAGGTGGCAGAGGTAGCTCAAGGCACCATGGACCTCGAGACCGTGCTCACTGACACCGACGCTGCAGTGGTGGAACATGAAAGGGTCATTAGGTATTTCCTACAGCGGGATAAAGAACTGACAGAAAAACTAGATGACCTTGAACCCTTGTCCTGAAGGGACAATTTTTGCATTTATGGGGTCCCAGAGGATACTGAACAGGGGGGAAAAATTGAACTATTCATTGAAAGCTTTCTCAAAGAACTGCTCAACTTACCTCTGGATCAATCCTTGAACATAGTTCATGCCACAGAGCCCTTGCTAAGAAACCAGCTGGGCCGAAGGCAACCCCCGCTCAATTGTCCTCAAGTTTCTGGACTATCACACCAAAACTATGGTCCTTCAGGCTGCATGGGCAAAAAAAGTGGCCTTATTCAGCAACACATGCCTTTATTTCGATCATGATTTTACACCTTTCACTCAGCGTAAAAGGAGGACTCTTCTGGACATTAAGACATTTCTGGTAGCCCAAAACATTAAAATGCATTTGATCGCCCCAGTGCAGCTGAAATTATTCCTTCCTAAGGGCCCTCTGTTTTTCAGAACACTGGTGGAGGCCCATCCCACCCTCCTGAAGCTCAGTGTCCCCCAGGATTTACTTACCAAACCTGGACCACTCCCAGTCGAGTCCTGGATGATGCAGAAGGAGACCTGGTCGAGGGCTACCAGTTCTCGAAAGTGAGGCCATGCAGAATCTTCCCAGTCACCATCCTGAAGAATGGAGCAGACAGCAGGGAACTCGGAAAGATTTGAACCTCTGACGGATGTGGGCACTGAATCCGGAGTGCCATGAGAAGTGCCACATCTGGGCCACACAGGCTGCAACATGAACTCAGCAACAAGCTCCAGGACACTCACTGAGACTGCCTTTGAAAGTCCTTGAGGACCGTGGGGGAAATCAGACTTGTTTTCGAGAATGGGGAGGGGAATACTTTTTGGGCACTGAAATTTGTTTTAGCTTAAGGGCTGGGGGGGGTATTGATTATATATCCTGTTCCTGATTGCCTCCTGACCTTGACTCTTCTTTTCTCCTTGTTATCCCATGTGCAGGTCTTCCTGGGCATCTGCAGATGGAGCAATGGCTCCTTCCAGCATTGTGATCACCAATCCCACTGCAGAGAGCCGTTAAACGAAAGATGCTTGACCAACTGGATAGAAAGCATCCAGGGATGCTCTCCTGTTCCCACCCCCAGATGGATCTGTTGGCTTCCCCTGAACCAGACTCACAGACCTGCTGTGCTTTCTTCCATCTCACCAGCATACCTGCCATGCAACATGGACCAGAAGGTAGGAGCCAGTTTGGCTGCTGGGGCTTTACTCCCCTTTCTCTTGTTCTTTCTCCCCGAGGCACCGGGACTTGAGTCTTCAGGGTTGGGAGGAAGACTGTTGCTCTTTGCGCCAAGGCACCAAACCCAGCATACATGAGTTGGGGGCTGGGTGGGGAAGAGGGGATGGAGGATGGCTGTGGCTGGGAGCTAGATCTTGCCTGTGCTCCAACTGTTGCTCAATGTTTCAAGGGAGGTGCTGGCATGGCCTGGAACCTGGTCCCTGTGTTGGGCAAGAGTGGGCTGAGCCCGGGCCCGGCAATGGGCCTGATCTCATGATCCTGGTGGCTGAACATCAGCTGGGGGGGGGGGAGCCAGGCCAGAATCTTCGACCCCTGACATCCGCAGCAAATATTGCTGGGGAGAACACGAGGGAGGCTGCTATGTGGTAGCTGACAATGGTGATAAGGGTGGGGGCTGATTGCTGCTGATTGAGACCCCTCACTGGCTCAGCTGCAGCTGAAGTGGTTCAGAAAACCACACCACAACATTACTGTACCCTCCCCAGACACTTTGGCTCCAAAGGTCACACCATCTGGCGTTATCTTTGGAGGAAGCTCAGCTAGGGTTCATAGATTGGCCCCTCTGCCCCTGGCATCAGTCTGGCCTACCAGGTGCCTATTGGGGCCCTCTTCAGAGCCCTGGGTGGCCATGCTGTTGGGGAGAGGGGCCTTCACAATTTAATATTGGTCTTTGCTCGATAAGTATTGATTGCAGACGAAACGTGCACTGTATGGTGGTAATAGCCTCCATGAGATGTGACACGTTTTTGCAATTAATCTGTTTTCCTCCTACTTCCCCTATGGCGCTCCCTCCTGCCAGGTCACCCAGCCCCATCTCCTGCTCACAACTTACCTCTCTGCTTCCTCCATGGCTTGCCCCCTGTAGCAGGGCAGCAGGGATCCCTCAACCTGCCAGAACAGATCTGGTGCGAAGGGTTACTGCCAATCGCAGGAGCGGGGCCTGTGGCGACCGGCATTCATCCTGCTGAGGAGCCATTTTTTCCATTCCCCCCCACACACACAAGTGCGGCACAGTGGTGTGCAATGATGCCAATGGCTGAGCCATGCACACTCCCACACATGACATGCCGGGCATCTGCCCTCTAACCGCCCCCTACATGCGAGCCACCAGTGCCAGCCCCCAGCCTCCACTAGGGGTCAGGCATGCAGCGGACTCTGTCCCAGCCCTTCCCCGAGAGAGGAGAGCTGTCCTCAGGATGCTTGATCTTCTCCCTCCCCAGCCGACCCCTGGTGGCCCACAAACACTGCGAACATAGGTCGGCGGCATGGCAGGAGATAAGGCATGATGCCTCAGCCCTCCACGCCACTGGGCTGGCCAAGATGTGACCCTTGAGCCAACAGGGGGCATTCATAAGGGCTGCCACCACTTGCTGGGGCCATAGATGGCAACCTGTGAGCAGTGAGGGGTGGAGTGGGAGAGCTCTGCAAATGCCAGACCATGTAGGGAGGAGGGGTGGGAGTCGCTCGAGATGAACCTGGTGGGGAAGGGGTTCTACTGCCAGTACAAGAGAGGGTAAATGTCAAATGTATTGGGACCACCCTCCCCTCCATGATGTACCCGAGGGTTTTGAGATGTAGACGGGATACTCTGGTCTCGGCAGGAAGGGGGCAAAACTTTGTGAGGGACACGAGGACCTGCTGGGGAGGGGAGATGACCGAATTACTTTTGATTCAGGTCAGGGGCACGGGACAGACTTAGAAACTCCAACTACATACCTTCCCCACGGGGAGGAGGAATGCTACCTAGTAGAATAGGTGGGCACTGTGATTCCAGCTTGATTATGACAGGCTCCGGGACTAATGACCCAGGAGGCGGAGTTGTATAGGAGAGTTGCACTGGCAGGTGCACGAAACCAGGCATCTTGTAAGTGCACACTCTGTGCATGGCCCCTACAGAGGGAGCCACACCCTGCCTGTGTAGAAACAACTGACAAGCAAGCAGGGTGCCCATGAAACATTGGAAGAGCTAACTCGTTGTAGATAGTTTTTGTTTGTTTATATTATACTCAGTTTGGAAGGTCTGGAGAGACTCTGTGACACAACAGTGGGAGGTCAGGGCGGCTCCAGATTAGCAATGGCAGTGGGCAGCATAGTCATGTACAACATCAGGGATTTGGGCAGTCCAGTTAAAAGAACAAGAATTTTAAATTAATTAAAAAAAGGCCAGGCTGAAATTGCTTTCCTCCAGGAAACCCACCTGGGACCAGGGGAAAGCACAAGTTAAAGAGGGCTTGGGTGGGCCAGGTATTCTCTGCGTCCTACACAGAAAACCCACAGAGGAGGGGGTGGCCATCTTAATTCATAAGAACTGTCCCTTCCATCGAGTTAGTAGCCAACAAGATGTGGAGGGTAGGTACCTGATAGCAAAGGGCATCTATAGGGACAGTCCCTGCACCCTCATGAATATATACGCCTCTAACTTAGATGCGGAGAATAGCATATTCCTAAGGAAGACCTTACTCTGGGCAATACCTCCACCAGGGGGGAATTGTTAGTGGTGGGAGGGATTTCAGTGTCATCGTCAACCCATCCTTAGACAAGTCAGGCACGAGGCAAGGGCTGACTTCCCATTCTGCCAAAACGCTGGGCAGGCTCAGCAGGGAATTGGGTCTAGTGAATGTCAGGCGTCACCTTCACCCTAGGGACCTAGACTATTCCTGCAAGTCCGCACCCCATCAGGCATACCCTGTGCTGGACCTGATACTAGTCCAAGTAGACTGGATGTACAGGGTTGAGGAGGTGAAGATCCACCCCAGGACCGTGTTGGACCATGGGCTGGTATCTATGAAGTTGTGGCTGACACCTAAGACACGCAACTCCTCATGGAGACTAAACATATCTCTCCTCAACAGAGCAGAATTTAAGGATTTGGTTAGAGAGGCTGTCACAGAGTATATGGAAAATAATCCCACTCAGGACACCTTAGTTGCCATCTGGTGGGACGATTTGAAGGCATTTATCACAGGCAAAACTATACGGTATGCCTCCCACCTCAACAGAAAACAAAACAGAAAGAGATCCTGGACTTGGAGGCAAGACTCTAGGACCTTGAAGTCGAACACAAGATAGCTCTTGACCCAATGGTCAAGGTAAGTCTGGATAACACTCAACAGAGGTTGAACAAACTGCTGGATGAGAAAATTGAAGGCCAGCTCCGATATTCCCACCAGAGATTTTGCGAATCAGGTGATAGGGTAGGCAAGCTCCTGGAGTGGCAGCTCAGGAAGGAGGCCTCATCCAGAACAGTTCTTAACCTGAAGGCATCACAGGGCAAGACAGGACCCGTCTCTGACCCGGAGCATATCGCGGCACGATTCCAGGAGTTCTATAAACATCTTTACTCCCAAGACCTTATAGATGACTGCCAGAGTAAACTGGATGCCTTCTATGCAAGGGTCAAACTACAAGGACTCACCAGGGAGAAAAGGGATGCCCTCGACACCCCGATCAATGATGAGGAAGTCCTCTCCAGCATACAAGCCCTGACAACAGGGAAAGCCCCTGGGCTGGATGGGATGGCAGCCAAAATGTACAAAGCTCTAAAAGAGATCTGGTCTCCACTGCTTGGGATTACATGTCGGGAGATACAAGGGAGGGGGGGACCCAATCAAGCTGGTAATACGAGTAAATAATGGTAATTCACAAGGAAGGTAAGGATCCAGCCAAGTATGGGTCATACAGACCAATCTCACTGTTAAATGTGGATCAGAAGATATCTACCTCTATTCTGGCCTGCAGGTTGCAGAACTTTATGGGGCATCTGGTCCACCCGGATCAGACAGGAATTATCAATGGGTGATTTCTGCATGATAGTGTGAGATGCCCGTTAAACTTGATCACCCGTCAATAAGCCTCCTGGGAACCCACACTCGTGGTCTTTATAGACGCTGAGAAGGCCTTTGACAGGATGAGCTAGAAATTCCTCCACAGAACCCTGTTGGAGATGGGGTTGGGTCCCAAATTCAGGAATGGGATGGAAGCCCTATATGTAGCCCCACAGGCTACAGTCGGGGTCAATGGATACACCACGGGGAGATTTTATCTCATGAGAGACACAAGATGGGGTGCCCACTCTCCCCTTTACTTTTTGCTCTATGCATCGAGCCCTTGGTGGTGGCAGTTAAAGCAGCCAAAGACATCTGGGGGGATCAGAGTGGGCAACAGAGACCACAAGATCTCACTGTTCACAGATGAGTCCCTCTTTTATGTGACTTCCCTGGGTATCTCTCTCCTGGCCTTGGAAAGGGAACTCAGTGAATATGGCCTGATTTCGGGTTACAAGACAAATCTGGAGAAATCAAAGGCAATCAGATTTGGTGGCACAATATCCAGGGATGAGCTCAGGGATTTTACATATAAATGGGCCAAGGCAAATACGGTAAGATACCTGGGTGTTAGGATCTCCCCACAGATATCTACACTGTTTGATCTAGACTACAGGAAGCTGTGGGGTGAGATTTCTTCTGACCTAGCAAGGTGGAAATTGCACCACATATCCCTGGGTGCAAGGATCAAAATGGTGAAGATGAACATCCTTCCTCGCTTTCTATTTCTGTTTCGGGCCCTTCCAGTGGACATCCCAAATAGTTTTTGGAAGAAGGTGACCACTACATTGCTGGACTTTATTTGGCAGGGAGCAGATGGAGGATCAGTGCTAGACTCCTCTCATAGCCAAAGAAGAGGGGAGGCCTGGCCTACCCAGACTTAAAACTTTATTATGTGGCAGCCCAGCTGGCCCTGGTGATCTCCTGCATGAAACACAGAGAGGATACAGGTTGGCAGGGCATAAAGAGATGACACTCATGGATTTTTTCCTCTAACCTCACTTCCACATGACCCAATTTCTCCAACCATGTGGAGGGGTCTCACAAACCCGTGGACTAGACACACCCTCAAGGTCCTGATGAGGGCCAGGAGCATAACTCAAACACCAGAAGGGAATTGGCCCCCTCACTTCTATTTTAGGGGACCCGGGCTTTGCCCCGCCGCACTTGGACTACAGGTTCAGGACATGGAACACCCTGGCCCTTGTCAGGTTTCATAAACCTGAAGCAGGGAGAAGGCCTCCTGACATTTGATGCATTACAACATAAGTATCGCCTTAGAAGAGCCGACTTCCACAGACACCAACAGATCCGACACTATTTGACCTCTAACCAGTTGGTCTCTATGATTACAAGAGACCTCACGGGCCTTGAAGAATTCTTGTACTGGTCAACCAGGCTGACAGGACTGAGGAAGGTGATCTCAGAAGCCTACAAGACTCTCCAGGGCGAGAATTGCCTTCAATTTCAGGCTCTCAGGGAGAGATGGGAGGGGGGAACTCCACTACCCAGAGAACACTGGGAACTTGCCTGGAAAAGAGACTGGTGAACTACGACATCTCCCAGCTGGAGAGAATTCCGCTGGAAATGCCTGACTTGCTCTTTCCACACACCTTCAATCACAAAGCATTTCCAGAGGGATAATACATATTTATGTTGGAGGAGAAGTGGCCAGGCGGGCACCCACAGCCACACCTTCTGGACGTGCCCAGCCATACTAGAGTTCTGGCAGGGAATACACACGACACTTGGCCAGAAGTGGGGGTTCTGGATTCCCTTCATATTTGCCACAATGGTATTGAGCCTGGAGCTGTCAGAGGTTGGAAATAGCAGACAACAAGACCTATTCAGGCTGCTATGTCTAGCAGCATTGAAAGAAATAACAGCAAAATGGCTGAGCCCAACCTCACCAGTGCTGGGTTCTTGGAGGGCCAGGGTAGAGAGCATCAGGTGTATGGAGAGCCTGACAGCCAATCTCCGACTTTCAGGAGAGAAACTCAATGAGCTCTGGAATGTTTGGGACCTGTGGGGGGGCGGGGGCCCAGGGACAGAGGCAGCAGTGTAAGCCTTTAGTATTAAGTAGATGCACATTTTGATGAGAGACATGAGTGTGGGACTGCCCAGATGAAATTCCCCTAGACACCCCCTAATGCAACATACTCTAATAACAATCATGGAGATGGCCCAAGTATACACATGGGGGATGGCATAATAGAGCTTGTCAGGCACCATGACAGCAGACTCTCCAAACTGTTTTGGGACTCCGGTTGAGTCACAAGTTGAAGTTTTCTCTTTTAGCTCTTAATTCGGATTACCTGTAAAGTTAAGATATGGTGGATCAAGACCATGCAGATGCCACCTTAGCAAAGAAACATTAATTTCTTTACGACTGACATTGAGTGGTGGCGAAGACACACAGGGATCAGAAGAAGAGGTGCACATTGCAGGGTTTGGGTTGATACAGTCAAAAGAATAAATTCTACAACTAAGAGAAGAAGGGTGGTGGGGTATTAATAGATGGTAGCACCTCAGATTCATGGGGGGTTGTCAAAGGGCACCCCAAGGCATCACCTGTTTACCAGAATGTATGACACTGTATCTTGTGGATCTTCTTTTCCCTGTCTGCATATTCATGCAATGTGTACTGTGTTGACATGAAATATAAATTAGTTTAAAAAAAAAATTTCTTGGTTATATTTGTTTCATAATTTAGTGACTTTTGGTTTCCCCAAGACTTTATTAGGTGGGTTAGGTTGCTTTACTTCACTTCCAGAGCTTGACTCCATTGTAATGGGGTTCTGTCAGAACCTTTCCTTACACAGGGGTACTCGGCAGTGATGCCCCCTCTCCCCATATTTATTCATCTTATACTTAGAGCCTCTCACACAGCATATTATTCAGAATGAGGGTATTGCAGGTATCCCTGCTGGGTCCTATTCCTTTACGATATCATCATATGCAGATGATATCTTATTGCACTTTACATGTCTGGCAACTCCGCTCCCTGAGGTTTTTAAGGTTTTTAAGTGTTTTGGCGGTTTTGCTGGTTATAAATTGAATTTATTCAAAACCATTATTATGCCTTTGAACATATGGACTTATAAAAGCTTTTTACCTGCAGAGCTACAAAGTTGCTGGCAGTTGTCAGGGCTTACTTATTTAGGTATTACAATTGCGTGGGGGCCTCAGCAACTAATTACTTGGAACTTGACCCTTTTGTTTAATACATTGGCATCTGATATGGCCCAATGGCAGACCTTGCCATTGCCATTATGGGGGCAGATCTCGATCATCTGAATGAATGTCCTGCCTTGGGTTCTTTACCCGCTCACCATGCTGGGTGTACCACTACCCTTATCCTGGTTTGCCCATCTTTTTTTTTTTTGTATTATCTTCCCCCCCTCTTCGTGCTGCCGCTCTCAGCCACTCCTTCAGGCTGTGCCAATGCTACAACTGATCCATTCTGTTCCCGGCCCCTATTCCTCACATTGCAGGCAACCCCAGGGTAACCCGGACGTAACCCTTCACTGGGCAGGCCCCCCCCCTCCTCTGAGGGGAGAGGCAGCTGAGGCAGGGCAAGCAATACTTAGCCCTGGGGTAATGCTGAGGGTTGGATGGCTCAGGACATCGATGGCATCGGATTGCCAAGCAGCCATCATCCGGTTGAGTGTAGAGCCATTTTCTGTTTTTCTGGTGATGTTCCCTCCTTTACGCTGCATCTGCATTACCCCCCGGTCTCCACCAGATGTCACTGCAGAGCGACGCACTCCCACAGCCCACCCCAGGAGAGGAGAGCAGTCTTACAGAGGCTCAATCCTCTCCTTCCCCTGCCGGCCTCTGACGCCCCGAGTCCATTCCCGAACCCAGGTCGCCGATGTGGTTCGAGGTAAGGTACCAGTGCCTCAGCCCTCTGTACCAACGGGCCAGCTGGTTTGCCCATCTTAACAGTCTTATAGTGGGGGTTTTACGGAACAATAAGAAACCTCAGCTGGCTTTAATAAGTTGACATTGGCTAAACATCACAGGGGCTTGCAGCCATCTATTGAAATCATGTTTTAACCTGGTGTTGCTCAGTGTGCCTTTCTGGTTAAACTTTTAAATAAATAAATAATATTTTTTAGTACTATTTGGCAGCCCAAGCTGAAAAAGTTTGGGCCTGGTGTCTGCCAGATTTGGGCAGGGAATCGGATTTACCTTCTCCTGTTTGGAAGGATATTGAAGCACATTTGTGTTCAATTCACGGTATTTCCCATTAGCCTTGTTGTATTTACTCTGGAAGGCTTTACACCTCCCATGTGTTTCTGGTCTTATTGGTTGGTCAATTAGAATTAATTTACAATTATGCAGACTGTTGAAGTATATTCCCCAAAAAGACCCGACTCAGCCACTATGATATAATCCAGCCTTTAAGATTGCTAATACCCCTCCTTCCTCCATTTCCAACCTCCCTTTGCTTAGTGTTGTCCCCCAGCAGGGTTCTCAACATCCTGAAGGGGTTTAACACTGAGCAAGCCTCTTCCTTCCCTCCCGCTTCCCCTCTATCCTCTCTATCCAACTTGTCCTCACCTGATTCTGCCTCTTGCAGGGTTCTCAGCATCCTGTAGAAGCCTCAGTTTAGGAAAACTTCTTCCTTCCCTCCTCCTTCACCATTACCTACCCACCAAATCTATATCCACCTACTCATACTATAATTTCCTCTGACTTTCCAATGCCGCACTATTCTCCCCCTTTTTGTCAATGTCTTCGCCTCCTTCCACCCCTGGCAGGGTTCTCTGCATCATCCTGGAGGGGCCAGCTCTAGGCATAACTTGCCCTTTCTTATTCAATCCCTCTCCCTTCTCCCTGCCCCTTCTCTCTAACTCTGTTGCACTTAAATAGGAATTAGTTCACTTTTGAGCGAATTACATGTACTTTTGTTCGGTCTGGCTGTTTCAAATTCCAGATGTATCGGATGCTTACTCTGCATGAATGTTATATTTAAATGTATGCTAAATATTAACTGTATGTCATTTTTGCAAATGTATTGTATGTTTATCTTATTCATTCATTTTAAATGTAAACAAACGTTTTAATTCAATCATCTATTTTACTACCCCCAGGTCGCTTTTGAGAGATGAGCAACTTGTTGTTTAGTGTGCCTTCCTGGTGAAACATTTCAATAAAAAAAAAAAAAAATAATAATAATAATAATAAGCCCATCCCTGCTGTTTTTTTACCTACGGCGAAACTTGATCATCTTTCATGTTTGTTGCAGGGTGATCAAATAATCACATTTGAGAATTTTAGTGTCTCAAACTCATGATCCACTTTAACAGCTTTTGCATTTTTCAATTAACTCATGCAATTAGTGCAAGACTGGGTCCGCGACCAATGCAATTTTCTGAGAGTAGCAAGTATAACGAGTTGACTTCTTTGGTAAATAAAGCCCATGCTATTTCCTTATTGTATAAGGCCATTAGGGACATTGTTGGGAAACATAAGCATATTAAATCTTATTATTGAGAGAAAGAATTCCTAAATTACTCTGATTTTTTTGATTCTTCTACCTCTTGGGACCTCTTCTCCCATTTTATTAGAATAGATAAACTTTGGCTCCTTCAATATAAAATACTGCATAATACTTATTTTATTCCTCAAAAGTTGCATAAAATAGATCAAGCTCCCAGCCCAATATGTCTTAGCTGTAATGAGGCCATAGGTAATCTCAAGCATCTATTATGGGTTTGCCCACAGATCCAAAAGTTTTGGTTGCAAATTAAATCCCATATGGACCCATTACTAGGACTACAGGAGGCCTTTACTCCTGAACTTTGTTTGCTAGGAACAGGTGTGGAACAACTGGTTGGGGTGCAGATATTCCATATATTACTTATTTCTGCTGTGGCAAAGCTGCTTATCTTACATCACTGGGCAGACACTGAAGTTCCTACATATCAGGAATGGCATACTGAAATCTTGGAAATGCTACGTATTGAAAAATTATTAGCAAGTATGAGGCATGTTCTTTCCTCCTTTAACAGCAGATGGGAGATGCTGTATACCCTCCTTATGATTGCTTAAATTGGCTTTTTGTTCTTTTTTTTTTTCAGTGAGTGTTTTCAGACAGTATGGTTGCTGGAGTTTTTCAGTATTTTTTTTATCCTTCCAACAGGATTTTATATACTGATATGCTCCCGTGTACTTTCCACTATTTTATGATTTTCAGCATTTTAGTTTGTATTCCTATGTTTTATTATTATTAAATTGCGGCACAGTTTCTCTTTTATTGTTTAGTGTTTTGTTTGCTAGATTTTGTAATTTTTTGGTACTGTTATTGCTATTGTTATTTTATATTTTCTGGCTTAAAATTTTGCAATAAAGTAGACTAAGATAAAAAAAAAGTTCCTAAACCTGAGTTAAGATCATCTAGTGCCACTGAATTTGTTGTCCCATTTAGGAGAGAGAACATAGGGAGATCTTCCTTCTGCTACCTGGGTCCCAACATACCTAGAAATATAAGGTTCTATAATAATCCACTATCTTGGAAGAACACCAGAGAATGATTTGTCTTACTGCCTGCCCACAGCCTTTTTTTTTTTTTTTAATTTAGTTGTTTAACCAGGAGTAGCACACTAAGCTGAAAGCTTTTTTACAGGAGCGACCTGGGAGCACAAGGAGATTAAGTGACTTGCTCAAGGTCACACAGTATGCAAGTGGAAGCTGTGGGATTCAAACCCAGGTCTGGTCTGCTGGATGTCACCAGATTTGCAGCTCAGAGCCTTAGACCACTGCGCTATACTGCCTTGTTATCCTAGGGTTGGAACTGGTTAAACTGTAAGTGTACAGATAGTGTACACAGCCTGTTGGGTTGGGTAAGAGTATGTATCAATCTTTTTATGTATGCACGTACTTGCATTTCCATATGTGTATAAATTATGATGTTTATGAATATTTTATGATTATTAATTAAGCATTACTTAGTCATGTCAAGAGTTTTTTATTGTAATTTTCCCTTGTAACCAGGATTATGTAAGAGAGTATCTAGCATTAGCTCAATAAGAATTGCCTTATTCAATTTGTTAAATAAAAAGTTATTACTACTACTACTATGAAAAGGTGCCCGGGTACCAGTCTGGGTTCAGAAAAGGACATTCCACGAGCACTGCACTCACCAACATAATTGACATCCTGGTTTCCTTTCTAGATGGGGGGATGTCGGTGGGTGCAGTGTTCATGGATTTGTCAAAGGCCTTTGATACAGTGCATTGTCAAATATTGATGAGAAGACTTCAAAATGCAGGAGTGTCAGAAGACGTGAGGGGATGGTTCTGGTCTTACCTAACAGACCAAACACAACAGACTGCAGTGGGTAAAACTTTATCAATAAAAGCAGAGGTGAAACGAGGGGTGCCCCAGGGATCGATCCATGGCCCTCTATTGTTTCTGGTCTATTCAAATCCAGTAGTTCAAACAGTAAAAGCCTCAGATATACATCTCTTTGTAGACAATACTGTTTTAATAGTCAAAGGTAAAGATGTTTACCAAATGCAAACAGAATTGCAAGCAGATTTTGACAGAATTCAGGAATGGTTTGGGAGGTCTAATTTAGTTTTGAATAGTGGAAAATCAAAGATCATGTTTTTCACCCAGAAAGCTAAAGAGATGGTGAACTTGAATCCAAAGATGGTAGGGAGTTAGAACTAGTGAATGAATATAAATATGTAGGTTTTTGGATTGACCAGAGACTGACCTTTGAATATCACATTAATGAGAAGGTAAATAAATTAAATGGAAGACTTAGGGCCCTAAGAAGAACAGGTCATTGTATAAACGAAACTATGAGGAAGTCCATAGTTAATCAAATGTTGGTACCAGTATTAGAATATGGAATACATATTTACAAGTTTGCCAAGGTCTCTGTATTAAAAAGGGTTGAAACTATGTATCATAGGCTGGCTAGATTTGCTCTGATAGCAGATAGGAGGACCCACCATTGTATAGTATATGAGAAGTTAAATTGGCTCACCTTAGAAAGTAAATAAAAAATTGTTTGGGTTGCTATGACAAAGCAACTTCTGGATTTGGGACGACCATCTTATCTAAGAGAGAAATTACAGAAAGTGGAGCATAATTATGGTCTAAGACATACGGCAAAACTGAGGGAGTTTAGCTACACCAAGAACTAGGATATGGGGAAATATCCTTTGCCTATGTAGCAATGAAATTTTGGAATGAGTTAAAGATCCAAGAAAAAATATAGATATAGGCTTGCATGAATTTAATACTGCCTTAAAAGGCGAACTAGCAGTTAGATGTATTTGTTTTGATTAAGTATAGAAGGTTTTACAGAAATGTATGACTGTAACTATTGTATTTTGGATATACCTGATGTATGTAACTGACATTTAACATCGAAGACAGGAACGCCTTGTAAATAGGATTTTATCCTAACAGTGCTAAAATGAGAAGTCATTTTGTATACTGTATAGAAAATAAATGCTTTTTACTACTACTACTACTAAGCTGCCATCATAAGGCTTTAGAACATATCCAGCAGAATAGATAGCTGAGTGGACCACATCAGTGTCTACTCCAGGACCTTTGACTCACTCTACCAGATCTGCCACTTGGGAATCCCAAAAGTCTCCTCTGGTGGCCATGCCAACCTTTGTGTGAAAAATTACATTCATCAAAGGAGAAGTTAAAAAAGGCCTCCTTAACAAATCATTTCTGCAAACATTCTAAGCCTCTCTTCTGGTTCAGATTGCCACTGAATTCCCAAGAGAGTAAGCCTCAGACCGCGTCATCAATCTCTGTCACTGGCTTAACTGTTGCTTAAACACCAAGGCTGAGTGTAGGCTCTGGCTCACCCTCAGCTCTTAAGAACAGATGAAGCCACCCAGTCTTCTGGCAAAATTAAGGTGCTGCAGTTCAGCTGGTGAAACCAGGTGTCATAAAATCATAGAAAGGAGTTTCACACACACCAGCTAGAAAGTAGAGAGTTTTTTTTATTTTAGCCTTCTAAATTTAGCACGCCATTGTGAAGGATGCTCAGAAGCAGGTACCCCTACTTATCACTGGCAGGGCTTCATCTGTAGATGGTTCTTGTTTCCCTCAGTATGGCTACCTCCTATCTGGTGTGCGTGCCACTACTTTCTCTGGCCCACTCAGTCTGCAGCATACAGCCCATTATCAGTGTATTGTCAACGAGCTCTATTCAGTCATTGCTTTCTTTGTCCACTCTGCTGGTTGGTGCCATTGATGTTAATGCATTTGTTCTGGCTACTTTATCAGATGCATTTCAAAGACTTTTACCTTCCCTGCCATCAACAATTACCCTGTTGATGGTACAGCCTTTATCATCACTCCTGTTCACATTAATAATGTGAACCTCTGGGACTATGGTCTTCAGTGTCAGTGGCTCAGTAGGTAGCACACTCGCCTCTGAGGCCAAGAGATCAGAGGGCTGTGGGTTCAGTTCCCACATCTGGCACTTGGGTTAATATCCCAGTACTGACACTGTAGTGCAGCATGAGAGGGGTGCTGCACTTCTGAGGTGCCGTCCTTTGGATGAGACGTTAAAAAACCAAGGTCCCATCTGTCTGGATTGGTGGTAGTTCAGGTGGATGTTAAAGATCCCATGGCACTTATCGAAAAAGAGTAGGGGAATTTCCCCCGTGTCCTGGCCAAATTTTCCTCATTCACTAAAAAAATACCACTAACAGCTTAATCTGGTTCAAGGTCAGCTGGCATTCATCTGTATCCCCCTCTCCCGGGTCGTGCCTGAAAATAGGCAGGATTTGTTTTGCGCACTTGCCCAATCAACAAAAAATAAATAAAAAATAAATAAAAAATTAACAAAACAGATTTTGCTCCGGAGGACTGGAGAAGGGCAGATGTAGTTCCATTTCATAAAAGTGGTAGCAGGGAGGAAGCTTACAATTATAGACCGGCCAAACTCACATCAGTGATGGGAAAGTTAATGGAATCACTGCTGAAGGAGAGTATAGTGGAATATTTTGAATCAAATTGGTTACAAGAGCCAAGACAACATGGATTTATGGTTGGATGTCATGTCTAATGTATCTGATCGATTTCTTTGATTGGGTGACCAAGAAATTAGATCAGGATGGAGCAGTGGATGTGGTCTATCTAAACTTCAGTAAGGCATTCAACTCATTTCCTCACAGAAGACTATTAAGCAAACCACATAGCCTAGGAGTGGGTCAGAAGGTGGTAAACTGGGAAAGAAATTGGTTAGGGGATAGGTGGTAGAGGGTGGTAGTAAATGGAGTTCTCTCCAGGAAGGGGAGGGTGGCAGCAGGGTGCTTTAGGGATTGATGCTGGGATTTATCCTCTTTAATGTATTTATAAGTGATATTGCAGAGGATCTGGAGGGGAAGGTCTGCCTATTTGCAGATGACATCAAAATCTGCAATAGGGTGGATACTCGGGGGGGGGGGAGAAAGAATTGGCAGAGACTTGAGAAAACCTGAGGTGTGGTCATGAGTATGGAAGCTGGGTTTTAATGTTAGAAAGTGCAAAATAATACACTTGGGGCAGAGAAACCCTGGGGCAGAGTACAAAATGGGCAGAGTGTTATTTATGATTATCAAAAAGGAGAGAGCTCTGAGGTTAATAGTCTCTGACGTAATGGTGGCCAGGCAATGCAACAAAGCAGTTGGAAGAAGCTTGGCAGAAGGCACCAGGAGAAAGGACTGCTGTGTGACTGAACTTCTCTGCTGGGACTAAAGTAGAAGAACTTTTGTATTTGACCTTTAATTTAGGGTAAAAAAAACTAACATACAAAAAAAAAGTGTGTGTTTGGGTTAACTGAACTGAATGGGTATCTGCAGAGTTATCTAGGTGTAAATCTCAGGTGACTGAAAGGACTTAACTGCTGTGAGGTTTAAATTACTTGTAGAAAGATCTGGTAAGTAGGGGGAGTGGCTTAGCTAGAAGGAAGCTACATTTAAAGACTGCCTTAGAAAGTTTCAGCTAATAACTTGGCAGAAGGCACCAGGAGAAAGGACTGCTGTGTGACTGAACTTCTCTGCTGGGACTAAAGTAGAAGAACTTTTGTATTTGACCTTTAATTTAGGGTTAAAAAACTAACATACAAAACAAAAAAAAAGTGTGTGTTTGGGTTAACTGAACTGAATGGGTATCTGCAGAGTTATCTAGGTGTAAATCTCAGGTGACTGAAAGGACTTAACTGCTGTGAGGTTTAAACTACTTGTAGAAAGATCTGATAAGTAGGGGGAGTGGCTTAGCTAGAAGGAAGCTACATTTAAAGACTGTCTTAAAAAGTTTCAGCTAATAGCTTGGCAGAAGGCAACAGGAGAAAGGACTGCTGTGTGACTGGACTTGTCTGCTGGGACTATATTGCCCTCCTTCCCCACCCAAAGCTAGTTCTATTTTATAGGCACAGGATTTGACTGACAACAGGAACTTCCTGTTTAGGGGCAGGAAGTGAGTGATCACAGAACCACCAAGGACCCACCATCCTAGAAGGGCAAGAGTAGCTCTCCGGCCCCCTCTAGCTGCTGGAGGTCTGCCTCTGAGCAAGTAAGTGGTCTACTGCGAAATATAGGATATTCTTGTCTCAGAACAGGACAATCAGGAGCTCAAAGGGCACACAGGCAGAAAGTAAGGAGAGAGAGAAAAAAAAACAGAGGAAAGAGTAAGGATTGCAAACAGTTAAAGGGCCAGAAATAAGACATGATTGGAGTGGTGCAGTGCAGTGGCTGTGGAGCAGCAGTCTTCCGGGAGATGTTCTGGAGGATGCAGTGTTGTCCCATCTGCAGGCACCTCTCTGGGCTGAGGGAGGAGGTTGCTCATCTCCAGGCTGAGTTGGCCAGGATTCGTGGGACCTCCCTTCCATCCAGGGACCACCAGTGCCACTGCCGTTGCCTCAGAGGTTGCCAAGAAAGAGGCGGTTGGACCACAGTGGGCACAGGGAGGGTGAGGGTGGTGGAACAGAGGCACATCCTCCCATTGTACCTCTCCACACCCTATGCCATTCTGGGCAAAGTGTGGTTCCTCTATGGAGGCACCCACAGTGGAGACCAAGGAGGATGCTGGGAACCTCCACAAAGGAGACCCACAGGAGGGTGGCAGGGGACCCTGCAGGGGAAGGAAACAACTCCTGGTGGGGGACTCCATTGTTAGGAAGGTAGAACTGGGGAAGGAAGGGGAGAGGGAGGTAAGGTGCCTGCCTGGCGCCATGGCTTGGAGGGATAGGGAGCGAATCCTCAGGATTGCCGGAGCAGCTGCACAGGGGAGGGAGCTGGATGTCATTGTCCACCTAGGGACAAATGACCTGGCTAAGAAAGGGATTAGAGAAGTGCAGGAAGAGTTTGTGGAATTGGGGAGTGGCCTTAGTCAAGTAGCACGCATGGTAACCTTCTCAGAGGTGCTACCCATCTATGGCATAGGAGAGGCTAGGGTGTTCCACACCATGGGATTCAATCAGTGGTTGAAAAACTGGTGTGGAGCTCAGGGGTTTGGCTTCATTGGGGACTGGGGGTCCACCAGGAGTGATGCAAGCCTATAGTGGCATGATGGGCTGCATCTGTCCGGGAGGGGAACCAGGATCCTAGGTGATAGGTTTAAATGCTTCATTGGCAAGCTTTTAAACTAGCCAAGGGGGGAGGCACTGGAAAGGAGCAGGAAAATCCTAGCCCCCAAATAATCATGGTAGTAAGTGCGGCAAACACCAACATAGAGGTGTCGATAGGGAGAAGGGCAGGGGTAAATGGAGAAAGTGACAAAGGCAAGAAGGACAGGGATGGGGCAAAAGGGAGTAAGGCCATCAGGAAATGGAGGGTAATGAGTACCAATGCCCGTAATCTGGGCAACAAGCTCCCTGAGCTGATGGCCTTAATGGAAGAGGGATGCCTGGATATCGTAGCAGTCACAGAAACATGGTACACAGAGAACCATGACTGGGATGTTAACATACCAGGGTACATAACCTACAGGAAAGACAGGCAGGGGAGATGAGGGGGAGGAGTAGCTCTCTATGTAAAGGAAGGGATAAAAGCAACTGAACAAAAGAGTAAACAGGGAGGAGAGGAAACACTGTGGGTCACCTTGGAGACTGGAAAGGCACCACAATCCACACAGGGTTGTGTACAGACCCCCATGTCAGGGAAGGAATGGACAAGGATATGATAGAAGGCATTCTTAGAATGGCAGAGAAAGGGGAGATACTGTTGATGGGAGACCTGAATATGCCAGATGTTAACTGGAGCACATTTGCTGCAGCCACATCCAAGAGCAGGGCCATTCTTGATGCCCTACAGGTGGCAGGCATTAGACAGCTAGTTTTGGAACCCACTCGTCAGGGGAGCAATCTTAGACCTCGTACTCTCAAACGGGGGCAGTGAGAGGATCTCAGATCTAGAAGTAGGTTGCCATCTGGGGACAAGTGACCATCAAACAGTGTGGTTCACGTTAAACTCAGCTACAGAGTCCAGCCATACAAAAGTGAGGGTACTGGACTTTAGGAGGGCTGACTTTGGCAAGATGGGAGAGTGCCTCAGAAAAACACTAGCAAACAGGCTAGAAGGAGGTGTGGAGCAACAATGAGGAATTATCAAAACTGCCATCACAGAGGCAACAAGCCTTTGTGTGAAGCAAATAAACAAATCAAAACGAAAAAAAAAGCCACTATGGTTCTCAAAAGAGGTGGCTGTGAAAGTCAGGAAGAAAAGATAGCATTCGGAAGTATAAGGAAACACAGAAGGAGCAGGACAGAGAGCTGTACCAGTTAAGGCAGAAGGAAGCAGGAGGGAAGTCAGAAGAGCAAAGGCCCAAACTGAGGAAAGATAGCCAACTCAGTTAAGAAGGATAAAACCTTTATAGGTACATCACGAGCGAGAAAGACAAAGGAGGGATAGTGAGGCTGAATAGAATGAACGGTGGGTGGGCAGAGGGGACAGTGAAAAGCAGGAATACTGAACGAATATTTCTGCTCAGTATTCACAAAAGAGGAGGGGGAAGTGCCTAATCCAATTAACAGAAGCACTCTTGATAGGGGGGTCGATCCCAGTCCTTTCACAGAAGAAAGGGTTCTGCAAGAACTCCTAAAACTGAAGGTGGACAAAGCAATGGGTCCTGATGGAATTCACCCTAGAATTCTAAAAGAATTAAGGGAGGAACTAGTGAAACCACTGGCTACTCTTTTTAATAAATCATGGGAGGATGGTGTGGTACCCGAGGACTGGAGGAAGGCGGATGTGATTCCCCTTCACTAAAGTGGGTCCAAGACAGAGGCAGGAAACTACAGACCTGTCAGTCTGACCTCTGTGGTAAGGAAAGTGATGGAGTCACTTCTGAAGGAAAGAATAGTCGAGTACCTAGAGGCCAGTGGAGCACAGGACCCAAGGCAGCATGGATTCACAGCAGGAAGGTCATGTCAGACGAATCTAATAGATTTCTTTGACTGGGTGACGAAAGTAGTAGACCAGGGAGAGGCTGTGGACATGGCCTACCTAGACCTTAGCAAGGCATTTGACACAGTCCCACAAAAGATTATTAGTCAAATTAACCAGCCTGGGAGTGGGACCCAGGGTGATAGCCTGGTAAAACATTGGCTGGACAACAGGACACAGAAGTAATTGTAAATGGAGTCCACTCTGAAGAAAGGGGGTTACTAGTGGGGTACCGCAGGGTTCAGATTGGGTCCAGTCCTTTTAATGTCTTCATCAGTGACATTGCAGAGGGACTGAAGGAAAAGTATGCCTTTTGCAGATGACACAAAGATCTGAAGAGCTGATACACAAGGAGGCGTGGAAAGGATGAAAAGGGACTTGGCAAGGTTGGAGGAATGGTCAGAAGTATGGCAGCTGGGATTCAATGCAAAGAAGTGCAAAATAATACACCTGGGAAACAAGAATCCAGGGGAAGAATACACAATGGGTGGGGAGGTAGTAACAACAACAAAAAAGGAAAGGGACCTGGGGGTAATCATATCAGATGACCTTAAGGTTAGCAAGCAATGTGAGAAGGCAGTAGGGAGGGCTGGGGGTATACTGGGATGTATAGGGAGAGGCATCAGCAGCAGAAAACAGGAAGTTGTTATCCCTCTGTACAGACAGTTGAGACCCCATCTGGAGTACTGTGTCCAGTTCTGGAGACCCCATCTCCGCAAGGACATAGACAGGATAGAGGCAGTCTAGAGGAGGGCAACTAAAATGGTGCAGGGTCTGCAAGAGAAGCCATATGAGGAGAGACTAAAGGAGCTTAATATGTATACCCTTGAGGAAAGAAGGGAGAGGGGGACATGATAGAAACTTTTAAGTACCTCAGTGGAATCAACAAAGTCCAAGAGGGTAGCATCTTTCAGAAAAAGAGACTTGCAAGAACAAAGGGACACAATTTAAAGATAGAAGGAGGGCGGTTCAGGGCAATGAGGATGTATTATTTCACAGAGAGGGTAGTGGATGCATGGAACAGCCTTCCTGAGGAGGTTGTGGGGTCTAAAACTGTGGGAGAATTCAAGAATGCGTGGGACAGACATAAGGCAATTCTTGTGGGGGGTAGGAAGAAATAGGCTGTTGGTTAACTAGGATCTGGGGCCTATCCTGTAGGTAGGGAAATGGGCAGACTAGATGGGCCTAGCGGTCCTTATCTGCCGTCAAAGTCTATGTTTCTATGTTTCTATGCAAGGGCTAGTGGGATGTTGGGGTGCATGGTGAGAGGTATCACCAGCAAAAGGAGGGAGGTGGTGTTGCCTCCATATAGATCACTGGTAAGACCTCACTTAGAATACTGTGTACAGTTCTGGAGGCCACATCTCCAGAAGGATGTAGACAGAGTGGAGGCAGTCCAGAGGAGAGCAACTAAAATGGTGTGTCTGTATCACAAGCCCTACGAGGACAGACTGAAGGAACTCAATATGTACAACCTAGAAGAGAGACAGGAGAGAGGGGATATGATAAAAACCTTTAAATACATCACAGGGTAAATAAGATACAGGAAGGATGTATTTTTCAGAAAAAATGATGCGCAAAGATAAGGGGACATGCTGTGAAACTGGGGGGGGGTTGATTCAGGAGAGATGTGAGGAAGTACTTCTTCAAAGAAAGGGTTATGGATTCATGGAATAGCCCACCAGTGGAGGTGGTAGGGTGAAAACAGTGATGGGGTTCAAGAATGAATCAGATATGCATAAGGGGAGCTTAAAAAAAAGAAATGGGAGGGAAAAAGAGCCAGAGATCAAGTAAGGTATACAGTGATATTATAGGTAGGGAAAAATGGGCATACTGGGTGGGCCAAGCGGTCCATATCTGCCCATAAATTCTATGTTTCTATATATTACTTTGTCACCCTCTCAACTACCTCAATAGCCTCTGGCATCTGTCATCTCTTCACCTCCTCCTCAGCCAACGGAGGTAGAGGATAAGTAAAACCCAGACCTCCTGGATGTAGAAGAAGGTGATGAAGAGGTGGAGCAACCTGTTAATGGGTTTGACTCTAGTTTCACTATCTCTTCCTGTAGTAAAGATACTGTTGTACTGTATATATTCCCAGGTGTTCTCCTGAGGATTCTTCATTACAGGTTTTACTATGCCTCATGCAGGACAAGCTAGGCTCTGCTGCAAAGGCAGAGGACTCCACTAAGAGGAATTTTTATGAACTCCAGGTGGTCCCCACATCTCCTTGCATGATCATTCCTCCCAATTACCCTACCTTGGAGGAGATACTGTACCATGGCTTCCTGTCACAGGCCCCAGTATATTACTGGATTCCCTCGCAAGAAGGAAAAACAATTCTCAGCCCTTTCTACCTGGGCTTTTTATACCACCCAGCTAAAAACTGACTCTGCTGTCATTATCGCTGCTCCAGACAGGTCAAGGGGTCCCCATCACATGAGCTCTTATCATACTAACAAAGAATCCTGAAAATTGGAAGTTTAGGGAAAACATACTTAAGCTGCTGCATCACTGGGCTTCTGTATTTCCAGTTACCAGGATTATATGATTAAATACTAGAATAGCCTCTAGAAGTCTTTGTCTGGGGTTTATAAATTGCCTGACAGCAGTACTAAAACTGAACAGCAGTACATTATGCTCAGAATTTAGGCTGTAAAGCATTTACTGGGTTCTGCATATGACTCATCTGATGCTTTGGTGCATGCAGCTGCATTTGGCATCCACCTTAGTAAATATATAGTATATGGCTGCATGTTGCTGTTTTTTTCACCAGTGTTCAAGAGTCAGTTCTGAACTTTTATTTTTGTGGTCAGAAACTATTTGGCCATGATGTTACACTCACTCTAAAAAAGTAACTGTCTTCAACAATTACTCCTTGCTGCCTGGTGTCCTTTGCTTCCCAGCTCTCTTGTGTGTTTGGTGCGTCACAGATACTCCTGCTCTTACTATGCTCAGAGTTCTAGATGGTCTGCTTCAGGGGTGGCCACTCCAAAGCCACAACCCTCAAGTGCCCATTTTAAGACTCCTAAGGATCTGGGTTCTCATGGTGCTCCAGCCACCGCTCCACCTTCTGACTCCCACCCCCGACCCTTTATCAGGTGTTCATGTGAGGGCAGGATCACCTGTTTCTGACAAAGTGATAGGATATCATGTCAGATGAGTGGGTCCTATGTATTATCCTGAAGGGTCACGCACTGGAACTAACTGATCCTCTTCCTGTGAAACATCACAACCCTTGTCATTACACCCAGACCACTTATTAGTCCTACTAACCAAAGTGCATACTCTCTTGGACAAACTTACTTTTCAGCCGGTTCCCTTTTTTCCCAGAAAAGATAGGCAATCTATGCCCTGTCTTGGACCTCAGGGGCCTGAATGAATACATTACATACAAAAAGTTTTGCATGGTCTTGCTTCAGTCGCTCCTACCTCTTATCTTGTAAATGGATTGACTTTGCATCCTGGACATGCAGGATGCATATCTGCACATGAAGATATGGCCCAGTCATCAATAATATCCCTGCTTCCTGTTGGAAGTCTGGCAGTACCAATTTTGTGTCTTGTCATATGCCTTTTTCTTGGTGCTGCAAGTCTTTACCAAGTGCTTCAGAGTGGTGGCTGTGGCCTTACACCAGAAAGCCCTATGTGGATTCCCTTTCGTAGATGCTATTCTTTTTAAGGTGCCTTTCTGGGATGCAGCAACACTTTGTCCTGGATTCAACAGCTCTTCAATCAACTGGGTATCCATGCCAACAAACTCACATCAGTCCTAACCCCATGCCAGCACCTTCAGTTCATGGGGGCTATCTGGGGAAAGGCTCAGTCACAGGATTCTTTACAGAACCTGTGTGGATGCTCAAATTGTTCAGGCAAGACTGATCACTTCCTTATACTGGAGAGGTTCATGCTTTGGCTCCTGGGCTACATGGCTGTGGTCATTCTGACAGTTCACATGGCCTATTTCCACATGTGCATTCCCCCAGACATTTCATGCCCAGTGGGCCCAGGCTACTCAATCCCTTGATCAGCCGATCCTGATTACAAACACCTCATGCAGAGCTCTGTGTTGATGGCAAGACTGCTCCCAAGTGCTTCAATGATTCCCATACCTCCATCTATGCCCTCAGGGGATCCCACCATGGATGCTTTCAGGATGAAATGGGGGCCATCTGGGTACCCTAAAAACCCAAGATATGGGGTACCTTCAGGCTCCTCTCACCACATTTTCTGGAGATGAGGGCTGTTCTTCTTGGCCTACAACACTTTGCCCTTTCATGTTTAAGGCTGTCCTGTAATTCTACAGACATGGAAAACCTTTGTGTCATGCACCACCTCAGTAAATAATCAGCCATGGACAAAAGCCTTGTCACTGCTCCTATCTTCGTGGACCTGGCTAAGGCCTTTAACTCAGTTTTTCACCATCATTTTATCCAAAAAAAGTCTCTCCCCCTAGTCTGGCCCCATCTGCCACAGGTTGGTTCAGATCCTACCTCCATAACAGACAGCACTCTGTTCAAGTAGGCAACACCCTCTTCCTCTCCAAACTGGTGTCCCCCAAGGATCCATACTCAGCCCTATCCTCTTTTCACTATTTATAAATGACCTCCCATCCATCTGTTCTCCCTCCAAAATCCACAAGTACCTGGATGACACCATGTTATACATCTTTGGTCCAACTGCCACAGATGTAGCTACCCCTCTGCAGCACAACTTTGATAAAGCACAGCTATGGTTCAGGCAAAAGTAGCTCAAACTAAACTCCAAAAAAACAGTCTCAATGTTCTTCGGTTCAAAACAAAGACTATCCAAATCCCAGAACTCTCCTGCTCTTGCCACCCTGGATGGATCTCTTCATGACACAGTCAGATCTTTCAAATATCTCAGAGTCTGGCTTGACAGCAACCTTGACTTCTCTGCCCACATTGACTCTATCTGCCCCAAACTTCGTCCAAAACTCAGAGCCCTCTACCTCCACAAAGATTGTCTCCCTATGACCACCCATCGAGACCTAGTCATTTTAAACTATCCTACCAGTTATCCACTATGCAGATATTGTCTACAGCTCTGCTCCCACTACCTCCCTCACTAGACTCGACACTCTATTAAACTCATTTTGTTTTGCCACCTCCACCCCCCCACTCACCACTGCACCCTCTACTCCTCCCTCTCCCTAATGCCTCTTCCTTCTAGGAACCACACCCATATCATCACTTTCATCTCTAAATTCTGGTTTGGGACCTTCCCCCTGTACCTCAACTCCTGCCTGCCTGTCTCCAGTAAGCTCTCCTTGTACTCCCTCTGTTCCAAGGATGCTTGCACAGTCTCCCGCCCTCATTCTCGCACATGCTCAGGTAAGGCCGCCTTCTCCTACCATCTCCCTCACCTCTGAAATCTACTTCCCTGGGACACTCGCTATTCCCCCACTTTCTCTGCCCTTAAATCCCTGCTCCAAGGTGCCCTCAACACCATTTGCTCATGTCATTGTAGTGTCAGTGGCTCAGTAGGTAGCACACTCGCCTCTGAGGCCGGGAGATCAGAGGGCTGTGGGTTCAGTTCCCACATCTGGCACTTGGGTTAATATCCCAGTACTGACACTGTAGTGCAATATGAGAGGGGTGCTGCACTTCTGAGGTGCCGTCTTTCAGATGAGACGTTAAACCGAGGTCCCATCTGCTTGGATTGGTGGTAGTTCAGGTGGATGTTAAAGATCCCATGGCACTCATCGAAAAGAGTTGGGGAATTTCCCCGGTGTCCTGGCCAAATTTCCCTCATTCACTAAAAATACCACCAACAGCTTAATCTGGTTCAAGGTTAGTTGGAATTCATCTGTATCCCCCCTTCCCCGGGTCGTGCCTGAAAATAGACAAGATTTGTCTAGTGCACTTACCCGGTCAACAAAAACTAAAAAAAAAAAAGCCATTCCCCTCCTTCCCAGACACCACCTACTCCTGTCCCAAACTAGCCTCTCTTCCTCTCTATTGTACATTACCTTTCCTACCTAATATTTATTGACCCTTGGCCTGTCCCCTTCTGTACTGAATCTATTACCATACCCTTCTGTAAGTCTCCTACTCTATCCTTACACTAACTTCCATCTTGTGCTCTTTTTACTCTCTGCCCTGCACAGAGTCTGCTCAGCTATAAAACATTGTGGACACTGTTGTGCCATGGACTGATATATCAGTCCAGAATCCCTATATGTTCTAACTGTTTTGGCAGCCTAAGGGTTAATCTGCCTGCACTGTGATGTACCTTAATTTATTTCCATGCTAATATTGTATATTTACATTCTTTGTTATTTATTCCATTGTTTATTTGCAAGGTATTGCTTTTTTGCCTTGTTTCCTGATTGCTATTACCACTGTCTTTTTGCATTATACTCTATTTGTTGCTTCTAAAGTTTATTGCATGTTATTATATATGCTGTTTCCACTCATTGTCCCTTTCCCCTGGGTCGCACCTGGATACAAGCCCAGGCTCAGTGTGCCTTTTCCAGTTACCAACTTTTATATAACTAAAATAAACAAGGAGGTATCCAGATGGCCCCCATTTAACCTGAAAGCATCCATGGTGAGGTCCCCTGAGGGAACAGATGGAGTCCATGAAGTAAGAGGTGCAACAAATGTTAACACACTCACACTTCAGGGAATAAGTGTGCAGCATAGAAGGCTTCCAAGCGGTCAGTAAAATATCTGTAATCACCAAGAAACCCTAAAGCAAGACAGTTCCATATCTTCAGGAGCCAGGCATGAAGTCATAGGTATGTAAGGTATGGGTGCAATAAACTTCCCTATTCCTGAAACTGGAGCCTCGCTCATAGAGAGATTAGGACAGGAGGTTCTACCCCAATCTGTCTGAGCACAGGGACCAAGTCTGTCTGGGCCAGAAGGGGGCAATAAGTACCAAGGTGACTGCATCTGCTCAAAGCTTGACAAACACCCGCTGAAGTAGAGAAAGTGGAAGAGAAGCATACAGAAGCCTTTACTTCCAGGTGAGGGACAAAACAACTTGCCAAAGTAATGTTTCTGCACACAAAATGCAAATTGGGACCAGCCCCACACTTGGTTGTTGGGCTGTTAGTGTTACCCTTTAACTTGGTTCTGGAGTCTCTCATTCAGGCTCCTTTTGAACCAGCTGCAACTAGTGGTATGCATTTCCTTTCTTAGAAAATGCTTTTTCTGGCGGTGATCACCTTGGAAGATTTACAAAATCCAGGCTTTGGTTGCAGATATTCCATACCTTGTGTTCCACCAGGATTGGGCTTCACTATATACCCATCCTCAGTGTCTTCCTGAAGAGGTTTCTTAGTTCAAACTGAACCAAACTGCCCAGCATTTTGTATTTTATAATTTCCCAAGGAATACAGAAAAAGTTATCCTGCATTCGCTTGATGTCCACAGAACCATATACTTCTGTTTGGACCACATGAATCACTGCAGAAACTCCTTCAGTTTTTTATGGCTGCATGGGTAGTGCTCTGCAAACATTATGGCATCACAGGAGTTTTAGTAGAGCACTGTGCAAGCACGTGACCAGACCGCTGTCTGGTGTGCTGCCACGGTGCTCTGGCAAATGTCCAGTGGTGCTGTTTATGCAGCCCTTCCCCTCCACGGGCCACATAAACACGCCCTTTTGGTGGCACTCTACTTTTTCTTCCACAGTTTTGGAAGTAATGCCTGCCATGCACAAGATGACATCTCTGAAAACTGCGCATACATGAGAATCACGGATGCGTAGTTCTATTCACACTGCTATCCAAGCAGAAATGATTTACTGTATCTGTTTCTACTCTATTTTTCTCTCTCTCTCTGTTTCAAATTCATATTTTGTTTCACTACACCATCACCTAAAGGAACAGATAGACACGGATAGTTCCAAATGTAAAACTGGCCACTTATATTAATAAGAAATGTGTGCAATGTATCCTACTGATATAAAGTTGAGGGTGGGGGGGCTTTAACTTGCTTGATACCCTTTTACAGTGTCTGTAGTTCACTTGTTGAATCTGCAGTTAAAAAGTGAGGTTACAAAGGTGCAAATCACACATGTAATTTAATCAAAGCATTTATTATCTAGTGAAGGTTGATTTTTGAGAAGTCTCCCCAAATCCAAGTAAATGTGACTTTCTTATATATTACCAGCTCTGTCTGAAGGGCCATGACAGGTT
The DNA here is from genome assembly GCA_016271365.2 of Neoceratodus forsteri. NCBI lineage: Eukaryota > Metazoa > Chordata > Ceratodontiformes > Ceratodontidae > Neoceratodus > Neoceratodus forsteri. The sequence goes on from CM057452.1 coordinate 393,053,904, forward strand.
ATGTTCAGCTTTTATTTATTTTATGTTTTAACCCACTACCTCAGTCATTTCTGCAGATTAATTAAATATCAGTCCAATTAATGTAATTTCACTGAACAGCAGTACCATTATTCTTTATTTCATATTTCTGGCATAATTGACTCTCCCAGGAGCAATCGCTGGATGGGAATGATTTACTGTAGCTCTTCTATAGCTTTTGCACTTGCTTTCGCAATCCCATTCTGCTGCTCCAGGACCAGGAGACAGCTCCCTCCCAGGAGTTGTTTCTGCAGTGCCAGCCTGAAATCCCGGATTTCTAAAGTCTTTCAGAGCAACTGTTAGGATTTATAGGGCTGCAATCAGGTGGTAGATGGAAATGGAAGTGCTCAATTTAATCCATTACAAAAAAAAAATCTGCCTGGAACAACTGCCATCCGGGAATGATTTACTGTATCTATTTCTACTCTACTCTTCTCTGTTTGTGTCAAATTCATATTTTTGTTTGGTTACACCATCACCTAGGTTTATGTGTTAAATTACAAATGTGCAAAGCAAGTCTTGCTTTCTTCATGTAGCAAGTTAAAGGCAACTGCTTATAAACTGTTACTTTCATCCTGCCAACCCCCCAACACACACACACACACACACACACACACACACACACTCATAGACAAGGCTGGTTTCCAAATACGACTTGGGAACATTTCAGATGCTCCTATTATTTGAACATAAAAATAAGAGGAAGAAAGCACAGATACATCCCTTTATTCTTCCTTGTATGTTCCAAAAATGACACCGAGGTGCAATCGTCGAGGCAGATAGACACGGATAGTTCCAAATGTAAAACTGGCCATTTATATTAATATGAAATGTATGCAATGGGTCCTGTTGTTATAAAGTTGGGAGTGGGGGGCTTTAACTTGCTTGATATCTTTTTATAGTGTTTATAGTTCACTTGTTGAATCTGCAGTTGAACAGTGAGGTTACAAAGGTGCAAATCACACATCTAATTCATCAAAGCATTTTATTATCTAGTGAGGGTTGATTTTTGAGAAGTCTCTCCCAAATCCAAGTAAATGCAGTATATTTATTTATTTTTGTATAATCTTTACTGGCTATATCTGCAAGATCATGACAGGTTACGTTCAACTTTTATTTATTTTACATTTTAATCCACTATGTCAGTCATTTCTGCAGATTAATTAAATATCAGTCCAATACATGCAATATTACTGAGCAGCAGTACCATTATTCTTTATTTTATATTTGTGGTATGATTTTATTTACTGCCCTTCCTCATCTGTCTCGCAAGCCTCACAGGTCGGGGAAACATGCTATGAATGCGATGTGTCCCAAGGTTTAGAAGTTACAGCTTTACATCATACTCACAAGATCAATGGGATTTCTTTTATGCTAATGAGCACAGATGGGAAATGGAAGGCCCCCTTCCCAACTGTTTCCTCTAGGAGACATAAAATAATAATAATAATAATAATAATAATACATTTATTTATAAAGTGCAATATCAATAAATATCAAAGCACTGTACAATTTTCTAAAAACAAACAATTCACAGATAAATAGGACAATTAAAAAACAAGAATGTGCAATTAAGCATACTAAAATTCAGGAAAAGCACATGAAAACAGGTATGTTTTTAAAGCAGTTTTAAAGCTTTCCACTGTCTGGCCCTCTGCTACCTGACCAAGTAGAGAATTCCACAGGGAGGGAGCAACAAAAGCAAAAACCCGAGCTCCTGAGGTCTTCAGTTGCACCCTGGGAATCTTTAGCAATCCCTCGTCGGTTGAGTGCAGCAGTCTGTGGGATCAGTAGGGACGTAGAAGTGCTTGTAGGTAACTCAGACCCAAACCGTGTAGGGCTCTAAAAGTCAGCAAGACAACTTCAAAGGTGATCTGCCATTGAACAGTCAGCCAGTGCAGAGCGTGCAGCACAGGTGATATATAACTGGATTGAGTTGACCAGACAGTAACCTGGCCGCAGCGCTCTGCACTAGCTGCAAGCGGTGGATATCAACCCCCGAAAGTCCTGGGTACAGGGAGTTACAGTAGTCAAGGAGCGAAGTCACAAAAGCATGGACCAAAGTTGGAAGGTCACCGGACAGAACAAGGTGCATAATCCGGGCGATGTTCCTCAGATGGTAAAAAGAGGACCTGACCACAGCTGACACCTGTGAATGAAGTGTGAGCCCATCATCAAATATCACCCCCAGATTCCGCATCCATTCAGAGGTCAGGAGCTGGGAGCCCCCGAGCCTAAGCCTGGATGACCGACCAGCAACAAACCCCCTATCCGGTGACCCGGATCCACCACTAACACCTCCATCTTGTCAGGGTTCAATCTCAGTCAACTGGAATTCATCCAGTCTTGGATTTCAGTGAGACAGTTAGAAAAGACTCAGATTGCACTATCCTGGTCGGGCACAAAAGACAGGTACAGCTGATTATCATCTGCATAACAGTGAAAGCTCAGTCCGTACTGTCTTACAATGTCTCCTAATGGAAGCATATGCACCATGAACAACATGGGGGACAACACTGAACCCTGCAGGACCCTACAAGGCAGGGAGTAGGTGAAATCCCTGAAACTACCCTCTGCAACCTGCCTATGAGGAAAGAATGGAACCATCTGAGGACTGTACCAGACAGGCCACAAATGAACCGCAGATGATCACGAAGAACCCCATGGTCCACGGTGTCGAAAGCTGAAGAGAGATCCAGAAGGACCAAGATGGAACGTCGCTTCTGGTCTCTAGCCATCAGAAGATCACTGAGTACCCGAATCAGAGCAGTCTCAGTAATATGTCTCTTACAGAAGTCAGACTGGAGAGTATCATAGATAGCATGGATGGTAAGATGGTCCTCCAACTGTTGGGCAACAACTTTCTCAATAACCTTCCCTATAAAGGGAAGATTAGAGATAGGTCTGTAATTTGCAGGAGAATCTGGGTCAAGAGATGGTTTCTTGAGAAGGGGGGTGACAACAGCCTCCTTCAGAGAGCTGGGAAACTCTCCCAACTCCAGTGAGCACCAGATTAATTCTGCTAGAACTGGGCCGATCACATTAACGCACCCCATTAAAAAGTGAGTAGGGCCCGGATCTAAAATACAGCAAGTTAGGCGCATACTCCAGAGAAGTCGCACAATAACATTGATCACCAGTCAGTCAAAATCAGCCCAACAGAACGGACAAGTCGTGGCCTCTCTCCGACCACCAATAACCCTCATAGGGCATGATAAGCGAATCTCCAACCTGATATCGGCAACCTTATCAGCAAAGAAGTGAGCAAACTTGTCACATTCCACTTGCGACAAGGCTTTCCGAACTTGAAGACAGGCTGGATTGCACAGTTTATCTACAGTTTGGAATAGCTGAGCTGATTGGTTCTGTGTGGAAGCAATCTCCCTGGACAGGAATTCTGCCTTCATATGGGAGATTGATGACTGATAGAAACTATAATGTTCCATCAGTCTAAGCTTGTTGGCATCTAAGCCGGATCTGCACCAAGCATGCTCTAGCCTTCGCCCTGCCCACTTCATCCCCCTCAAAGTCCCATCAAACCATGGGGACTGAGGGCAGAGAGTGAGCAGGTGAACTCGAAAAGAGCGAGGGTATCCAAAGCTCCCTCCACTGCTCATTTAAAAGCCTGGAGTAGATTCTCTGGACCCTCACTTATATCCAGAATTCCCAATAGGTCCAACACCACTGAAAGGCCATTAGGGGTCAAACCCCGTGAAGAGCAGTATCAGACCATTTCCAGGGGGGCAGACCTACAAGGGGGAGCCAAGTAATTGAACCTGATGATGTGGTGCTTTAACCACATATGTCTGTGATTAACAGATACCTAAGAATATGACTGTTCTCTATTGTTTAACACCCTGTAGTTCAGTTCTCTTTTTTTGCAGAAGAGTAGCTGAGCAGAATTCTGAAGAGGTGTTCGCCAAGAGGAGACAATGCCTTGAGCCGGACGATATTACCCTTTTAGAAAATGGGCAAGACAAAAGCTCAATTCTGATTGGCTGAGAAACATAGAAACATAGACTTTGATGGCAGGACTGCTTGGCCCATCTAGTCTGTCCCTTTCCTTTTTTGTTGTTGTTACTACCTCCCCCCCATTGTGTATTCTTCCCCTTGGTTCTTGTTTCCCAGGTGCATTATTTTGCACTTCTTTGCATTGAATCCTAGCTGCCATACTTCTGACCATTCCTCCAACCTTGCCAAGTCCCTTCTCATCCTTTCCACGCCTCCTTGTGTATCAACCCTGTTGCAGATCTTTGTGTCATCTGCAAAGAGGCATACTTTTCCTTCCAGTCCCTCTGCAATGTCACTTATGAAGACATTAAAAAGGACTGGACACAATAATGAACCCTGCGGTCCCTCACTAGTAACCTCTCTTTCTTCAGAGTGGACTCCATTTACAATTACCTTCTGTGTCCTGTTGTCCAGCCAATGTTTTACCCAGGCTACCACCCTGGGACCCACTCCCAGGCTGGTTAATTTGACTATTAATCTTTTGTGTGGGACTGTGTCAAATGCCTTGCTAAGGTCTAGGTAGGCCATGTCCACAGCCCCTCCCTGGTCTACTACTTTGGTCACCCAGTCAAAGAAATCTATTAGATTCATCTGACATGACCTTCCCACTGTGAACCCATGCTGCCTTGGGTCCTGTGCCCCACTGGCCTCTAAGTACTCAACTATTCTTTCCTTCAGAGACCCTGGCATCTATGTTGTTTTTTATTAACAACGCCTGATTGAAAATAAGTTCCATTTCATGGTGCCCCTTTACTTAAGATACTATGGGGCACCCCGAATTGTGAAACCAAGAAGCCACCATTTTTTTTGTCCCGCTTTCCCATGTCTCATGAGTGATCCTCTTCCTGCTCTTTTTAAAACTGCCACACAAAAGTCATAAATATACCTGCTTTATGCAGGATTACTTTTAGTTTTTCCTCCTACCTCGATTACTCGACGGCAGCTCTTTGTCGGTAGTTTCTGCACAGTCCAGGTAGCCCATCCCCACCCTCCACCATCGCACTGCTGGCTGTTTCACAGCACCACAATCTCACTGAGCACTCATCCATTATCCCAACCATGTTTTCAGAAACGTGCCTTCTAAGTAAATAAAAAAAAAAAAAGTAAAAAGTCACACTGCCACAGCACTTTTCTTTTGCTGGCAACCTTCCAACACAAAAATGAGAGCCTGGACTACGCTTCCCGACCACTCCACTTCTCACAGCATTTAGACTGGCAGCTCCTGATACAAACTGCACACCACCAGAGTCCCCCCCCCAACTACGGAGTCCCCAATAGGACAAAAATCCTTACTGGTGGAGGAACTACATTATTACCAAATTAGTTCAAAACTTATTTTAAACCAATCTTTTTCTTCTTTTTTTTAATTAAACTTTTTTTACTTTACAGTGCCCACCTTCTAAGCACAATATTACCTTCCAGGGTGGGCTTTATGGAATATAACAGACCTTCCAGGGGCTATAAGGCCCTCTGTCTACATCATTGGGCTTCATTATGCCCCTTGGCAGTCCGTTATATCCCAAGAATGCCCACCCTATTGCATATTATTGCTTACCTCCCACACCAAGGTTTTCTAGCTTTCAATTGCAGTTCATGTTTTATTGTTAGAGGTGTGACAGAGCATTGCCGATAAATCACGCCTGTATCACTTGCAGTAAGGATGTATGATTTGGGGGATTCCTGTATGTGCTGTCTGCATCCTGATTGAGTAACATGAAGCATTCAGGACCTCCTCCTTGCAGGCAACTGCAGTACCTGTGGCCTTTGTGCATCAAGAATGTGTTTTACATATACTAGGCACAAGTAACGTGGTGCCTTATGTCTCAGTAGCTGTTTGATAGTGTTTCTACTTCAATAAATTTTAGTTGTGAATAAGATTTTGGTTTTGTATAAGCCCTGAGGGTGGATGAGCATTTTCATCAAGTACTGGAACTGGATGCATAGGCTGGGTGATCCGTATTAGAACCTCCTCCCTCCCCTCCCCCAAATATTTGCAAATCTAGGGAGAAAAATACTACTTACAGACAGTGTGTTGTTGTGGTTAGAGAGGTAAACTATGTGAAGCAGAAGGTCCCAAGTTAGAATCCCAGCCGTGTGACCTTCAACAAGTCACATGCCTTCCTATGCTACCATTTCCCCAGCTGTACAATTATAGAAGCTGGACCCTACTGGAACCAAAGTGCTGAATTGCCATGGAACTGTCCAGAGGACAGACACACACACACACACAGAGCAACCAAATGACTAGAACACAGGTATCTTTTTCTACAGCTTCTTCATTATTGGTAAAATGTTTTATAATATATGGGTAGCACTTATTACTCACTGAAATCAAACAGATTACAACCTTGTAATCCTACTGTTGTGATGTCAGAACCTTATAAACCTATCTCATCTATGTCATAGCAGTGGGTTTACAAAATGGAATGCCAGTGTTATTCAGTATTATACCATGGACCTCGGACACCAACCAATGAGAACAGCAGGCTGGCACCTTACCTCCATTGTAAATCCTCTGCTAATCACCATAAAAGGTGCCAGCCAGCCGCATCTCTTAAAAATCATCTGACCTGGGAAATTCAAACCGGAGATCCGCCATGTTGAAACGCTGGCTAACCGGCGGTCTCCGATTCCCATGACATCCTATTCAGCAAAGCACATCGCATAACACAAGCCTCTACTGAAAGTTTGTTTGTTTGTTAAAATTTTATTTTTATACAGGTTAATCTGATTGGAAAAATCCCCATTTACAACAGATACCTGTGGCATTTGCAATAGACAAACAATACAAATTTAAACAAAATACAAAATCACATTTATCTAAAAACAATTACAACAAACATTTAAATAAATATACAATTCAATTTAAAAATCATAGATCAAGAATTTCAGTCATATATAAAAGTAATTTATTCCATATCCCCTTCTAAACTATTTTGTAACACCATACCCCCCATACGATTCATAATTTGTATCATAGGTAACTTTTTAGTTGTCCTCCTAAAAATATCCGAATATTTGGAATCAGAATTATGACATATCAAATTTCGTAAAGGATGCGCTTTTAAATATATCAAACCATGACATATAGTAAGCCATATATATTCTCTTCGAAGCTATTGGATCTAACCAGCCAAGTTCCTGATAAATTACACAATGATGGACTCGAGGTCCATTATTTAGAATATATTTCCCAATCTGTAATAAGTCTGGTCCAGTTTGTGTAAATATTTTTTTATAAGAGTGAATATATAATGATAAACCATAGTCTAGTACAGGCAACAACAATTGTTTTACTAATCTGATCTTGATATCCCTAGTCAAACATCCTGACACTCTTCTTAATGCCCCCAATCTTTGATTGACTTTTTTTATTTGTGATAAAATATGATCTGAAAAAGAAAAATGATAGTCAATCAAAACTCCCAAATATTTATAAGTATTAACCCTTTGTACCTTATTCCCACCCAAAAAACTAATATTGAAATCAGATATTTCATTCTTAGGTTTGGGTCCTACTGAAAAAATCATACTCTGAGTCTTCCCAGTACTTATCAAAAGTCCGGAATTTCTTATCCAAGTTTCAACATTGGAGAAGTCTGTCTGGAGTCGCTGTCTCAGTTCCCCAGGATCTTTAGCAGATGCTACTAATACTATGTCATCTGCATAAAGTCTGACATCAGAACCAACTACATAAGCAGGAAGATCATTAATGTAGAGATTAAATAACATAGGGCCCAAAATTGACCCCTGAGATATACCCGGTTCAAATCCAGGAGATCGAGCAGCGTCCCCACAGACCACCCTATGTTTAGATTAGTTAAATAGGATCTAAACCACTGTAATGAATTATGATATATCCCTAAGTTTTGCAGTCTAAGCAATAATGTTTCATGATGAACTAGGTCAAAAGCTTTACTTAGGTCCACGAACACTGCCCCAGTCTGGTTTCCCTGGTTCAATGATGTTGCCACCAGGTTACCAAAATCAAGTAGGGCAGTGTTCGTGGACCTACCCCCTCTAAATCCATGTTGACATTTTGTTAGCAACTCCGAATGGTCAAGGTACTGCACAAGCTGATTATTTATCAGCTTCTCCAGCACCCTAGACAAAATCGGAAGCAAAGTAATTGGTCTGTAATTAGAAGGGGCTGTAATATCACCACCTTTAAAAATAGGAATAATTTCACCCATTTTCCAACAATCAGGAACCACTGAAGATTGTATACTCCAATTATAAAAATAAGTAACTATAGGAGCTATAACATCTGCCCCCAGTTTCAAAAATTTGGGATCAATATTATCTATTCCAGCACGTTTGATATTCTTAGATTCCTCAATTCTCTAACTACATCCTGTATCCTTATATTCTTCAAATTAAAGCCCTCATTACTCAAGGAGAAAGTATCGGGATGTATACCCTCCTGGGCAACACTCCCTAAGTCAGGTATCTTTAAATCTGGCAAATCCTTAAAATAGTGGTTCAGCAAATTAGCCACTTCTAAAGGATTATCAACCAAACTATCTCCCACTGTTAAATTAATTAAAGTCTGTGATTTCACGGGAGTTCTTAGATTGGAAATAACCTTCAGAATTTATTTGGATCATACAAGTTATCAAAGAACTCTGGAAGTATTCTTTTTTTGCCAATCTTACTTTATGTTTACATTTGTTTCTCCATTTTTAAACAGCTCCCAATCTCCCTCCGATTTAGATTTTCTGGCTTTTTCCAAATTCTATTTTAATACATAAAGGGTTTTCAGTTTGTCATTAAGCCATAATGGATTTATAATATTAATCTTTTTATTTTAGGCATGAATTTGAATTATGTAAAGGAAGGAATCCGTAAATTCTTGAATAGCTAAATCCAAGTCAGGAATCAAGAATATCCTTGACCAGTCAAACTTTCTAAGACTGTCCCTAAATGATGACTCATTAAAGTGCCTAAAATCATGAACCCAAAACTCATAGTCATCATTACACCTAACTTTTTGATTTAATAGGTGACACTGAATAGGGTTATGATCCCCCATATTCAATGGTAACACCTTACAACTCTCAACCTTCAAATCATCTGAAACAAAGAACAAGTCTAATATAGTACCAGCAGTTCTATTATTTAAACTTCTAGTTGGATGTTGTATCAATTGTTGTAAGCCCAATATATCAAAACTAGATCTAAGTTTATTACCTCTTGTTTGTCCCCAGGCTGCATTAAAATCCCCAGTTAAGACTACACTTTGGTCTTTCAAGATTTCAAAAAGAAAATCAGCTAAAATGTCAAAATTACTTAATTTAGTTTTGGGGGGTGCATAAAATACTCCAATTGTTAACTTAAGTTTTATCAACCTAACTACCAAACTATCAATCCCTTCCACTGTTTTCCCAAATAATATTTGATATGGGCCCAAAGAATTCCTTAAATAAAACAATACACCCCCAACCCTTTTACCCTGTCCTGCCTTACCAAATTATACCTACCAATGCCACTTCCTCATCAAAAATTCCAGAATGCAACCACGTCTCTGAGATAGCTAAAATATCACAAGGTGAGCCAGATCACCAAACCCTATATTCATCCATTTTACATACAAGACTTCTTACATTTTCGTGTATAATTGTTACCCCTAGTTGCTTTTTAGGTCCAGGGTTAACTTCAACATCACCACACTGTATCAGGAGGACAGAAAAAAACAAACTCATAATCTTATTCTCCACCATATTAAAAGAGCTTTTCTTAGTTTTTAATAATCCCATACATAATCTCTGAAAGTTTGTAAATGAATTCCGCCTCCTAACTAGGGTATGGTGATCTTGAATACAGCCCTCCATAGTCATAAAAACAGATCCTTTACGTATAAGATTATCATTTACATCCAATATATATGTGCTAGCTAACCATAGCCCCATTAATACCCAACCCCCAAAAATGCTAAATAAATGCATTGTTCAAAACAGTATTCTACTCAAACACAGTATATAAGCTTACTGTCCGTTTTTTCTCCTCGAGTGGCGCTCGCGCCACTCACGATGCTCGCCCACGGCGCTCGCGCCCGTGGGCGGCACGGGCTTTTGTGATTGAACTAGCCCCAGCTGTCGGCAGTCCCAGCCCCAATCGCAGCAGCACACTAGCAGGAAATTCAAAATGAAATTCACTGTCCCAGCATTACGTTTCCAACCCACTGTCACAGCAAATGGCACACTCAGAGAAATAATGTGCAGTCAGTGAAACTCCTTTTCGGCAGCTCTCACCTGCAGACTGGCTCACTTGTTCATAGCCCTTCCAAACTGCAACCTTAAATCTTCGGGGCGGCACGGGCTTTTGTGATTGAACTAGCCCCAGCTGTCGGCAGTCCCAGCCCCAATCGCAGCAGCACACTAGCGGGAAATTCAAAATGAAATTCACTGAAAGTGGATCTGCACTTTAAAAAAAAAAAACACAACACGCTTGAGTATATATTGCACCCACCTCACCTCAGTGTCTGCTCCGGCGCTGTCTGCCTTCCATCCTGCCATAAGACTCCCACTGCATTTTTTGGTTCCCTCATCACTGTCTCGGTCCACTCAGTCTCTGCCCTCATTAGTTTACCCGGCTACCTCACTCCTTCATATTAAAAAAAAGATATTTAAAAAAAAAAAAAAAAAACACACAACTCGGTCACTTCCTGCTCACACCAGAAACCCAACCCGAAACACACACTGTGCTGTGCGACCACGGTGAGGCGGCAATCACATAGTCATTTTTGCAGGTGGGCTCATCAGCTCCAGTCTCTGCAGCAAGCAGTTTGAATTCAGTGCCTCTCAACAGCTCATATGAATCAGCTAGGGACTGAATCAGCTAGGGACTATTTTCTTTTGTGCAACAATATTTCTTAATAAAAATGCATTTTTTTACACAGGAAAAACTAAAATGAAATAATTTCAGCTTAAATCTATACCAAGATGTCATGGTATAATCGCAATAAGCCACTTAGGGGTGTGTGGATTATCGGGGGATTTGCCACGGCTGTTGAGGATTTACCCACTTGGCTGCGCCTCGTGGGCAAACCACACCAGCTGTGGTAAATCCCCTAATAACCCACACCCCCTCGTGGCTTATTGCTTAATTCTACACACTCAGAATGTGATTGTTAGCCTCAGTACAGTATTCAAATAACATTCCAGTTGTCTCAGTTTACTGTTACTGAGTCTAGCAATCTATATGTCTGTTAGAGATTTTAACTCTGGTGATATTTTGGCCTGCTGTCATTCATTCCATGTATTCTAATAAATAGTTTTCCTACACAATCATGTGGCTGTAGTGCAGATTCATTAATAAGGTAAGGCTAAATTACCTGTTTGGTTGGGGGTGTAACTTCTCATGTCGAGTCCCATACATTGTAAATGACAATGCCTGATGTACAGGTGATAACCATGGTGTAATCATCTCTCGTGGTTGCTAGGGCAATGGTAAACCTCTCAAGCTGCACTCTCGAGGTTTACTGATGTCCTAGCAACCACTCAAGGTGATTACACCATGGTTATCACCTGTACATCAGGCATTATCCTCTATGTTGACTTTCTCCAGGTGTTGAGATCTTCTAAAAGGTGACATGACTACTGTACTAGCGACGTTCTTGGTAAGAAAAAGACACTCTGAATTGTGTTTTTGTCGCAGTAAGTTAAACTTTTTCTGCAGTCAGTTGCCCATCTCTTCATCCATTTACAATTGACAAGAGACTGGCGATGTTTGTGTCTTGTGAGAACATTACTTGTATTCTAGTTTGTAGTCACCTATTTCATATGTATGAGTTATCATTTAGTTCCAAATTCTGGTAGTGGTGGCATGGGAGCTTGAAGGCTTTGATAACTTGGCAAAGAGGTATGGAGCCTTTCATCGCCAGTTCACTGGTTTAAAGTGGGCCCAGGTAGGCAGAACTAAGGCATTATTTTTTGTTGCACTTTATTTACCCTGGATAGCCCATTTGAGATGCAACTTTTCATCTGCAGTAGGGCTTGGCTTCTACTCATTTCAGCAGCTGAGTGGACTGGGGCAGTGGTGGGTTAAGTGAAGTGTCCAGTGTCACAAACTGAGTATTTGGCAGAGACAAATTTTTTCACTCTAAGGTGGCCAGTCCATACATAGTGAATGCCTGTGGCAGCTTGCACTGTGACCGCCCATGCTGTGTGTGTGTGTGTGTGTGTGTGTGTGAGTGTGTGTCCACTGAGTCTGTTGTTCAGAAGCAAGTAAAGAAAGGAAAGGCATTTGGTTTTCTAAAGAGTTTTTTCTCATACATTTATTTTATTTATTTATTGTTTTGTACTTGTTGACTAGGAAAGGCACACTGATCTGCGATAGCTCCTTTCCAGGTGTGAGTGTGTGATGGGGGGTATATGGACCTTTTTTAACTAAGGAATGTTGACAGTGATGCTGGGGGAAATTCCTCAACTCTTGTCGTATGTGTCATGGGATCTTTAAGTTCCACTTGGATAGTGACTACTGCGTTTTGCACAACCTGTATTCCCAGAGCATCTTATAATACTGGGGAAATGGAAGACAGTGCCCCTACTATTTTAGGGGCATAGGAGATTCACACAACATAGAAACAGATTAGAGAGATGCTGCAGATGGGTTAAGCACAGGGAGGTTAACGGACTTGCTCAGGGTCACACAGTGTTCTCCCCCCCCCCCCGTGGGCGCACTACTTTCTCTTTTTGGCACTTCCAATACAGCCCGCTGTGCCCAAAATGGCTGCCAGAGCTCAGTGCTCATGTGGGAAGAGTGGTGGATGCACTGATGGCCATCTTGGGCATGGCAGACTGTCCCACGGTGAGCTCAGTGAGCATTCTTAAAGTGCAGCTGCAGCCATGTAGGCTCTGACCACAGTTTGTTGTTTCATATGTCCCTGGATGGTTGGTGACACTGTCCCTAAGAAATACCTTTCCAATGGCTGGCATCATTCCTTTCTTTTTGTTTCCAGAAGCACGGTAAAGAGCTTCCTATCTTTGGACATGCCACTCATGGCATGGCCACTCTTGTGGCTTGTTGTTTCAGTTCAATTTTGGCAGCAGACATACTGTATTCTCTGTGACCTCATGAAATTCTGCCCATTCTTTCACTAAACACTACTGTCTGGATCTAGCATACCATAGATGGGATGGCTTCAGGCTTGCTGTGCTTCAATGTCTGCTGTCATAAATGTCTTCTAAGCCTTGTTGTATGGCCTTCCTCCTACTCTGCAGTTTTTGCTACTTGGAAATTGTTAGAAAGGTGTGACTTTACGGAAGGATATAGTGATGAAGATGATTGTTTAGTTACTTAGTGTACCAGTAACAATAGATCTTTGACAGAATCTCTTCAATAGAGCCATGGCATACACTTTCACCTACCTCCTTCTGTGTTTCAGATGCAATATTCTGGAAAACGGGTCTAGGTCAAAAGAGCAACAACATAATAACGCAGTCAAAAACTGTGCAGTAAACACAGTGGGACACAAACCAGCACTGAGAAAAAGCAGTGAGGGGTACACACAGTGCTGTGACCTCAGCATTGGTGAATGTGGGGGGTGGGCAGATTGAAAATCTGCAGAGCTTACAACTCAGACTCCGAGGGGCAGGCAACTCGGGCGGGGGGGAAATTTAGGTGGGTGAAAAACATAAACAAACTCCCTAGCAAAAATTATGTATCTGTTTGACAATTTTATGAGGGGGGATTTGTCCCCACAGCATCCACATGGAGGGATTCACCCTCCCCACACCCCCATCATATATATAAACATCCTCAACAATGCAAAAAACACACCATAAAAAAGTAAAAGGAGGGAGAAAGACTCAAGCCTGAATCAGGTGGATGCACCAATGCCATTCCGAGCCTGTCAAGCTAACCTCTATGCCATGCAGCCAACATGGTCAACCATCACACAACCAGAAAATTACACTGCTAGGCCTGGCTGACAGAGAGCTACATAAGTGATATTACAGCTACACGCTGTTAAGCACAACTCACTATTAACGCTCGCACTGATATTTACACGTGCTTTTCACCACACTATATTTCACATGCTTTTTTGACTAAATACCCTGGAAAACATATCTGATACAGCATGCTTGGTCTTCTCCTTTTCTGCCCCCTTCAAAATTAGCTTTTTCTTTGCAGAACCACTTCCTCTCCTGATGTCTTGGTCAGGGTTCTGATCTCCTGTTTTTGTTGGTACACTACAACTCGGAGCTTGTCTCCAGCACGAAACTGAGAAGATACAGGGCTTCATACATTATATAAGGTGTACCAACATACATCAACGTGGGTAGCCCCAGCAAGGCAAACATTTTTGGGTGATTTTGAAGGCAGTGGTTTACAGTTCAAAAGGTGTGGCTCAGTGAAAGTGCTTCTCTCAAAGATCTACTGTTACTGGTCAGTAAACGTTTGTATAAAGAAAGGCTAGAAACAGAAACGTTATTTTGATTCAGTGAAGATCTGTTTATGTCATTACAAAAACACACTTGACTATATTTCTAGAAAATGATCTTGTTAAACAGGACCCAGGCAGTAGTGACTTCCTCAAAAGCTGTGTCACGCTAAACAAGTTCCTGGGCCAGCTTGGTGGCAGAGGCTGACCAGCTCATGCATGGGACTGAGCTAGGGCAGTAAATTATTCTGAGACCACCAGACTGCAGATGAGGAGGATGGCCCCAAGGATGTATCACAACTGGCCGAGAACATAAAAGTGGGTGAAGTGGGGCTAGAGAGTGAGGTATAGTAGTGAGGGGTAAAAGGTTAACCTGATTACTATCCATTCATAAGCCGCTTAAGGCAACACCATGGGCAGCAGAAGCTGGTTCTGGCAATGTATCAGATTTGCCGACCAATTGTCATATGATTTTGTGGAAACATTCTTCCAGCTGAAAACTATTCTACATGACTGCACCAGCAGAAACCCTTTTTCACCCAACACTATTAATAATAGCTGGGTCACAAGATTAGAATTTATCTTTATATGTATATGTATTAACTGGAGGTAGGCCTTTGGGCAACAGCTGTCCATTTTCTAAGCTAATCTACTCAAAAACCACACACACATACACACACACACACACACACACACACACACTTAATTACACATTTACAAAAAAAAAACAGATTCATCTGTTACGTGAACATAACGTCCAGATTATTAAAATAAAATTTCAGCTTGATTTTAAAATCACACGGAGGGTTAGAATCAACAGCCTCCTGGGGCAATGAGAGTTAATTAATGGACTGGGAAAAGCATTACAAAAAGTTTGTATAAGATACAGGGGACCTGTAGTACCTAGAGGTTGACATGGATTCCAATACTGGAAATCAGAGTTAAGGCCCCAACATTTGGGTACCTTTGGATTCAGTAGATAAAACTTTTCTCCCACCTTACAAAGTCCCCCCACCCATCCTAACTCCTTTACCCCATGGTCTGCATTATCTTAAATGTTTTAATTAACTATCTTCAGAGTCACTGCAATGTCTATCACTTCCTCTCACATCCATGGACATGGGAGCCAGGACATTTATCACCATTCTGTTTTTTTAATAAAAAAACATACTGTTCAAAATTTGGGGTGCAGAGAATGTGTAACCTGTGCACCCCTCCTCTGCCACTCTAACCATGGCTTGTTAAGTGGGGAGAACTGCAGGACGTCCTGTAAGTGAAGCCTGTAGTCAGAAGGGCCGAGCCACATTGATCTCTTACTTGGGGGGCATCCATTGTGATTTAGTCTACGACACCAATGCATATAAGCATCATTATTTGAAAAAAAAAAGTACCTTTTGTGTTTTACCAAATTCATTTATTGAATATTATTAAACATGTATTAAACAATCCAATGTTACAGTACCTGGATCACTGTGTAGTACTGACTTTTGTAATAACCAGTTAGGAAACTATGGATTCCCTTGAAGCTCAGTGACAGCATGTTACAACAGTCATCAATCACAGCTTTGCCTTCTGTGCAAGAGATGGTAGCCAGAGCTCCCGCACTGCAGTGGTACTTCTTGTTTTACATTTGTTTTTATTCACTGGTTGCATAGCAACCCAGGACAGTAACCTTGGGAGCATGAAACCATATGTCACAACTATTATGAACGCAAAAAGAATTATTACGACAGCAAAAACAAAAAAAAAGTAATAACAATTACATTGTTGACAGTGAAAAGAATTTAGATCATGTTTATAAATTCCACCTAAAATCATATGCTATATGTATTATTCTTATCAAGTGCCTCAGCTTGGGAACTATGTAGTCGAAGTAAATATACATTAGATGCACATCACCTTTTGTAGTTAAACTTTTGGCCTGTGATGTCACTGTGTGCTCCAAGGCTTGTACAACATTAAGTCTAATTTTAGCAGCTGGAAAAGCTTAATACAATGTTGAAAATGTAGCAGCACAAAGCTCTGGAGGCTATTGTGTATTACTCCACTACAAACTACCAACCAACTGGGCAGAAATAATCGCCATAAACTATAAATAGCATACAACACAATTACCAACCGACTGTGTTGGTTTTTCAGTATGATAGTAAATCATATACTGTACAGTGCATATCAAGTAGTGACAGCAACATGCCAGAGAAATGTATTGTGTTTTGTATTTGTAGTTGTAAGAGGGTCACATATTTCATTCCTGCCTAGAAGTATTCCATCTGCAATCTGCAGATACCAGTATTGTGGGTTATAGACTGACCTGTTAAAGTTACCAACCTACAAAAGAACTGGAAGACTGAGGTAGCATTTTAGCTGAGATAGCCTAAGTGACGCATTCCTACAAAAACATAAAACAATGTTTTTTCGCACCCATGTGTTACATGGATGACTCGAAGGATTTTTTTTGTTGTTGATTTCTCTTTAGGGCTTTACCTCTTGTCTGGGGTGTTCCTATGGATCCCAGGTCTGGTCACAGCTAGTGGCTCCTGCATCTGGCACCTTGCCCAAGCTACACCTCCTCACCTTCACCCTCTCTCAGGCCGCATCGCAGTCCCCAGTCGTGGAAGGCCAAGGTGTCAGGACCGGAGGGAGCTTCCAGGAGCGATGGATGCAATGCCGCAGCCCTGCCATCATGCACCGAGGGTTCAGCTGGTATTTAGCCAACAAGCCCCCATCACAGCACGGTGTGCAATGATGCCTATGATGCATGGTATGCGCTCCCGCACACCGCCCTACAGATGTCTGCCATGTCAGACCCCTTGCTTACTCTATGACTTGCCCTACCCCCAGCCACCCCTAGGAGCCAGCACATGCATGGGTAACCCTCCCCACCCTTCCGAGAGGAGGAGGAGGAGGAGAGCAGTCCCTTGGACACTCAATCCTCCTCCCTCTTGCCAACCCCCAATGACCCAAGCTCATTCCCAAACCCAGGTCACCAGTGTGGTGTGAGGTATGGCATCCAGCACCTCAACCCTCAGGGCCACCGGGCCAGCAGACTCAAAGGATTTTTACCAAATATTACAAACTGATAGAAACTGACTGCCATGAACCCAATGCTAAATTTCAAAAGTCAAGCTGTTACAGTTTAAGAGATATGGATGGACTTCTGAAAAATCAGAAGTTAACACAGAAAACCCAAGTCAGTGTTCCTAAACATTAAATGGAGACTGCAATAGCAGAAGAAAAAGCAACAAGAACACCAAGGATCCCAAAAGTTGGGCCCTTCGTGTTCAACGCCTATGTCTCTGACATAAGGAAGGGTATCAGGAGTAAATGAGTATCTTTGCAGATGACTCAAAACTGGGGGTGGTGGTGGTGGATGGGGAGGAGGGCAGGGTGGCCCTACAGGGGGACCTGGAGGCTCTGGAAAGGTTGTCTAGAAAGTGAAGGCTGAGATTCAATGCAGGGAAATGCAACATACTGCACCTGGGAGCCAGAAACCTGGGCCAAGTGTACACCCTGGGAGGGGATGCTAAAAGTCTCAATGGCTGAGAGGGGCCTGAGGGTAGTGGTGGATGTCAAGATGAACAACTCTGAGACTTGTAGAAGGGCAGTGGCCAAAACCAACTGGATGCTGGGATGCATCGCTAGAGGGATCACCTCCAGAAGGAGGGAAGTGATACTCCCTCTGTATAACAGCTTGGTGAGGCTGCACCTCGAGTACTGCGTGCAGTTTTGGAGGCCACACTTAAAGTGGGACATCAAACTCCTGGAGAGGGTCTGGAGGAGGGCAACCAAAATGATGTGGGGCTGGGGGACAGGATCTATGGGTAGAGGCTCGAAGAGCTAAATATGTACACATTGGAAGAGAGAAGGGACCGGGGGGACATGATAGAGGTCTTCAGGTACGAAGGGGTAAATAGGGAGGAGCAGTCAGGGTGCTCCAAAGGAAGGTGGGGGTAACTAGAGGGCATGGGTGGAAGCTGGGGGGGGATTCAGGGGAGAAAGGAGGAGGTGCTACTTCACTGAGAGGGTGGTGGAGCCATTGAATGCGCTGCCCAGGGGGCTGGTGGAGGCAGAGATGGTGGAGAGGTTCAAGAGGGGGTGGGACAGGTACAGGGGAAGGGTTCTGGAAGCAAAGTCCTGTGCAGCGAGAATATCCGGGACTAAGAAAGGAGAAGCAAGAGAGGGTGAGGGGGGCAGCAAGGTCAGCTCCCAGGGTGGGGGATGACCAAATGAGCAGACACGAAAGACCATTAGGCCTATTCTGCTGGTATTTTAGTATGCTAGTAAAATAACTTGCCAGGGTTTACAAAATAATGTACACACCAACTGCATAGCGTTCTTCTACGGCAAAGAATATTGAAGAGTCGATTATTGAGACCTGCTACATGCACACATACACAGATGATTAAGGACAGATAAGGACTTTCATCAGTTGAGTCTGCCCTGTTTTTATTTATTAATATTATTTGTTAACAAGTAAAATTGGACTGTGTAAGTAGGTCCCATTTTCAGGTACACTGGTGAACAATGAAACAAGTAAAAAATAGTACAAAATATTAAGATAAAAGATCATTTTTCTACCTAACTACTTTAACTAGTCAGTCCTTCCACTCACACTTTGTAGTCCTGCTTTTCCATAATTATCCCTTTTTGTCTATCCCATTTTGAACTTTTCCTCCATGACCATGCAACCCGTGTTTGCAACTGTTTTGTGTTTTGCATAACTTACGTTTTTGCACTGTCCTCCTACTCTGCTGTATACAGATATTTATATGTAATAGTTGTATTCATATATGATCCCGCTCTGTACTTATATATAATAGTGTGTATAGTAGTACAGTACATAGTAGTATGTTTATCCCCTTGCTGTCATGTTTCTTTGCACTCAGTTGCTACCCACTATTGCACTGACTGTACAAACTGACATGTACTATTGCTCTCTTGCTAACCTTGTTACCTTATTAGAAAATGATTGTATTATTGTCTTTGCTGTTTCCCTTACCCCCCCCCCCCAAGCATATCTGGAAATGAGCTGTTTCTAGCTCAGCATGCCTTTCCTTGTAAAACTTTTGAAATAAATAAATCAACAAATAAATAACTAAATAAATACATATATTCAATATAGAGCCTATGTTCACCATTTTCTAGAGTAGTCTGTTCCATTAGTCTACCCGTCTTGAATTCTCCTCCTGCCAGTTTCATATTATGAACCTGCTGTTTGTCTGATCGCTCAGTGATGTTCACCATGTCATAGTCCCCCCAATGTAGGTCTTTATCATTCCCCCTGACCTCCTATCCTCCAACAAGTACATACATCTTATGGTCTGTAAGTCATCTATCCTGGTAGTTCATATTTTGATGTCTCTGTACCATTTGATTCACCCTTCACTGTATTCTTTCAAGTTTTCCCGTATCCTTTCTTAGATGTGGGTTCCAAAACTGCATGCAGCACTCTACAAATGATCTGACCAGTGACTTGTACAATGGTATGTAACAACTTTACTGTGACTTGTAAGCGCCGGTCTGATACTTCACAGTAGTATTTTACTGTAATTCTCCAATATGCTTTTTTGCACTGACTGGAACTTTTCTGGTTACTGCTTATCATTACATCCAGATCTCTTACCTCACATAAGAACTCCACTTAAACTCTAGCTGTGCTTTAATTTACCTTTAGATTCATCTTGCTAATATGCATCGTGTTACATTTTGTAAAATTAAAAGAGAACTACACTCAGAAATAAAAAAGAAAATATTTTGTGCAGAGTGTATTGATTTGTTTGTGTAATCCTAGTGCATCCTTTTCTTTGTTTTTTCTAGGTTTTTTTTTCTAAATTTGCCTACTTGTTTCATGGCCCCTTGGGATGTTTATGTTTCCTTCTTTTATTACTCTTCCATTTCCCACAATACCCCAGTCTTGTCCCATGTGGCAGTGAGTCATTGGAGACCATTGATTCAGTGAGTGCTGGTTTGTATCAAGTTTGCATACGTAGAAAGGTGCTAGTAAGTGCCTGTTCTTCTCCAATGTGCACTAATAAAAGCTACATTCACACATTGGCAAACACCTGAGGGATAGAAAAGTGGGCTATACTTTAAAGAAACAACTAGAATGTTCACTTATTATATAGCATTGATGCACTGGGATGATGTATGTGCTTTTTTTGTGGCTGTGTGTGGTCTGATGAAAAGAAAAACTTCACAAACAAAACATTCAGTCTTGCTGGCTAGACACACACACACACACACACACACACACACACACACACACACACACCTAGAAAACATAAAGAATGGATTGTGAAGTGTTATTTAGTTAAAGCCAGGACAACAGACACTTAACAGCACAGTGCAGCTGCAGTCAGGGCAAAATGTTTTCAATAATCTACAATGCATCACTGTCACACAGGACATGAGGCATTGTGGGAAAAGGAAGGGTAATAAAAGCAAGAAGCAAGGAGATCCTCATGGGTCATAAAACAAGTAGGCAAATAATGAAAAAAAAAGTCCAAATAGAAAATGAAGAAAGAGGCATACTAGGACTACACACACAAATCAAAACACTCTGCACCATTTTGATTTCTTTGTTTTGTAAATTATGTCTGTACAGTAGCACTCCTTTCAATTTACAGTAGCTGCCAGACACCTGACCAGGAGTCAAGGCTTTCCACATGCTTCTTAGGTTACTTGAAAAGATTAACAATTCTGTTAAAAATATCAACTACCTTACTAACGCTAGCCAGAGTCACCAACCTGCCACCCTGGTGGCTGGCAGTATTTTCCTTAAAATCAATTATCTTTGCAAGTTACAGTGGTGTGCAGCCTTGAATGCTCCCTGTGAGTACAGGCACTTCTTTGTTGGGCTTTTGAGGAGTTAGTTGCTCCTGTCCTGCACCAGGCTATTTTTTTAAGCAAGGCCATTTTGTTGTTTTGTTTTCTACAGTCTTCTGAATACTTGTTATTCCTTCTTGTGTGCTCCCCCCACAGGTTTTTTGTCCACCCCCCATAGATTTGTGTCAGCTGCAAAGAGACACACCTTGCTGTTTAGGCCTTTTCTTGCTGTATATCACTAATGAGCATATTTAACAAGATTGGTCCCAGCACTGACCACTGTGGGACCCCAATTATTACTTTTGTGAATACCTGCACTTTACATTTAATAAATCATCTTACACTTTAGGCAGCCTGAGTGTGAGCCACTTTTTGCAAAGTTCTTAACCAGAGGGTTTGGGTAGCAGCACATCTGGTGATCTCAAGTGCACATTCCTATTTTTGATTTTGGACAAAATAACCTACTATATTTGATAAGAATGGAGCACCAGTGCTTTTTGACCCTACATAGTCAAAGCTTTAGCATTTGACAGGGCTTCCTTCCTTGGTGCATTTCTTTGCCATTGCATGAGGGGAAGCTTTTCTATGCAGTTGGGACAATGGTATATTCAGATTTTGAAAAGTCTCCTAGCATCACATTGTTATATTCCAGAGGTGAGATTGCCAAAGAAAGGGCCTGGACTGATATGAGCACAGCTGCAGCATCTCAGCCATTTTGCTTGCTGGACATAACAGCAGGGATCATTACGGAGGTTAGTTCCCTTCTATTACATAGAAATATAGAAGCTGACATCAGATAAGGACCATAAGGTCCATCTAGTCTGCTCATTTTTTCTACCTTATGGATCAATCATTGATAGCCAAGTGGCAACTTACAAAGTTAATTATATTAAAATAGCTCCATTTAAACTGGGAGACATATACGCATAGAGTTAAGCTTGTAGCACAATAATATTCTCTTTAAATATGTGACATTAAAATATATCCCTGTAGGTATCAGATTAGGGAAAAACTCCCTTAAATAATTGGGAGCAGTTTAGATTGAAGCAGAGATGAGAGGATTGGTTAAGTGACTGTTCTTTTAGACTGATTCATAAACTTAACTGAGGATGATTACTTGCATTTAAGTAAAATGGTATCTGAAATGGAGAAAGCACAAGAGACTTATTTTTATATTCTCTCTCTCTCTTCTTTTCTTTTTTAGGCATTTTAATATACATTTTACAATATATTGATAGGCTGCATTCATAATGTCTAGTCCACTGATTAATAGAATAGACCAGGGAATGTCCATAAAGCTGGCATGGAGTGGGACACTTATATAAATAATTTTTAAACAATATTTGTACATTCTGAAAACAATAGTAGAAAGAGGAGCAAAATGCATAATTAATTCAAATGGCATAACTAACTGTCTCCAAAATAACTCCAACATGCTTTATTTCCTCTTTTAGAAAGTATAAAGCAAATATTCTAAAAGTTAATATTGTTTTACACCACCAGACAATTAGTGTCCCCAGGCACACAGACAACTTAAAACTGGTATACTAGGAAAATTCAAATTAAATTTATGATATTAGTTTAATATAAGGTAAACAAGAGAAAAAAGAAAAGAAAAATAGCCAAAATATTTCAGTTTGCCATAAAAATGGGAGATTATAGTAGCCATTTCACAAATCCAAGCTGACCACTTACAAAGTAAACAGTACATATAAATTACTACTGTATATTTTTCTTTGCCTAAGGAAAATATGAATTTATCAACCAGCTAAGACAATCTGAGTTATAAACATGAGCAACTGTAAACAGTAGTTTGGTTGAGTTGAGTTGAGTTTAGTTGAGTTTAGTTTAGAGATGCAATAATAACAAAAATCCAACACAGTGTTAAGAACAGCAGCTAATTTAAATATGATAGCCTGAATTCCCTCAGTACTTTCAGAAACTATACTTCATGAAATGACTTAAACTCTCCTTATCCCATTAGAGTCGCTGTTCTTCAGAAACTCACAGTTACTTTTCTGATTCTTTAGTTGTAAGTTCTGTAGAAGCAGACAACACACTAACAGGAATTGTGGTCAGTTCATCAACCAAATCAAATTAATTTTCATCAGAGAACTCCTCATCTTGGCGTCTTCTCAAAGCATGTTTGTTTGAGAAATTCTGCTATACAGTATTTATTTGTTACTCTTGAAAATTGCTCTAGCCTTACACAGATAGAGTTAGGAGAAATGAATACCAGTTTCCAAGATCTCTGAGCAAAACTGTAAAAGCCTCCTTCTCCTGGTCTGCATCTGGGGACAGACATCAGGATACAGGTATATCTTTGTGTCTTTAAAGTTAATTGCACCCTTTAGTCTAGCTTGTTTAACTCTGTATTCCCTATCATTCTCCAGGGTAAATTAAACCAAACCTGCTGGTGGTTTTGAGCTTTTTGACATAACACTAGTTGCACCCACGAATGGTGCAATATTTGAAACAACCATAGGTGTAGTTGCCGATTGTTTGAACCTGGAGGGGACACAAAATGCTTTTGTCATGGGTGACATAGTGTCCATGTTGAACACAGAAGCAGCAGTGAAAAATTCTCAATGTCCGAAATAGTTTTTTCATTAATTTCAAGCACAGGTAATGCATCAATTTGGAAATTATTTTTCCTAGCCATACTCTCCAAATTTTCCAGCTTCCATGCCTGTATGATGTTACCACACAGGATTAAATAATAAGTGCTGTGTTTATATCAGTTCTGCTCACTGTAATCATTTTTTCTTTAGAAATTTGCATTATTGTTTTCTTGGTTTCTTTGTCGGCTTTCTGTTGCTTCACGTTTCTTTGCAACACTGTCCCATTTAATGTCAGATTGCTGTATCACTCTTAGTAATGTTTTGTAAGATTTATTGATTGGCTCAAAGGGGTCTGACTTAACTGGTGGTGTTTCCCTTGTGACAGATAACTCAGCTTTGGAGGCTTTGGGAGAAGCAATATCTTTCCAGACGGGACTTGGGCTCTCAACCACAGCTGCAGTTGATGGGCCAGCTATCCTAGAGCTAGCTGAGGACACTGATTCCAGATAATGGTGCCTCAGATCTGAACACTCTTTCCTTTAGGATTCTCAATGTCCATTGGAGAGATTTAAGTCTATAAGCAACATTCCCAATTCATGGGATTTGACAGTAAATTATAATATGCTGTATCCCATGAGAAATAAATAAATGAAAGAAAAAAAAGATGTTTAAGGGATGAAATAGATTATTTAGAGGTAATTGTTTACAAGTGGGGCAGCAAATGAGACCTGGAAGCAGAGGACCATCTAGATATCGATTCAACTATAAAGGTAAAACATAATTCAAGATCAACAACTCATAGTGAGTCTGAAGAAATATGTCTGAAGAAAACACATTTAGTTTTTTTAGAATCTCACAGTGGGGGGGGGGGGGCTAGCTGCTCAGCCATCAAGACATTCTTTCAGAGAGCTCCCAAAGAGCACCATTTAAAATACAAAAGAAAATAGAATTTTACAGCAGAAGGCCATCCCAAAGCCACAGGTGAAGTCACTGGCACAACAAAACAAGATGGGGCAAAAATAAATCCTGGGGTAATGAAATCCAACTCACCCAAATGGCAGAGGAGGTTGGACGGAATAATGGAGAAAAGTACAGAATATGTCACAAACAGAGTTAAGTGATATAAATTTTTCACTGCTTTCAAAATATTCACATGGAAGATCACATTGCTGTTGAAAATTGCAAAGCAGGAATGTGTAGAAACTGAAAGGATGATAGACCTGATTAGTATTAGTGATCAAATAACAACTAACAATTGCTTTAAGGAACATATGGGGGAAGACCTTAATACAGTGGACTTTGACTCTGATAACCTGACTGTGTCGTATGATGTGAACATTGATTGTGCAGCAGAGGATTTTATTTTTAAATTCTTTGGTAACCAGGCAAGGCCCACTAGGCATAATGCCTATGTTTGGGGCAGCCCAGGAGCATTGAGGAGGTTAAGTGACTTGCTCAGTTACACAGTACACAAGTGGAGATTGTAAGAATCAAACCCAGGTCTGCTGAATATATAGTACCATGCTCATTAATAACTCATTACTCTAACCTCTAGACTATTCTTCCAGCTGTAGTATGTAGACTTTAATATGAGGGAATCAGCAAATGCTGATATTCCTTTCCACTCTGAAATCTCTCCTCTGTGTTTTCTCTATTCACTCCTGTGGTCACTTCTGGTATTGTGCTGGGCTTCTACTCACCTGCTTTCCACTCCACACTGATAGCAACACTGCCCCATTCTCTTAGTTTCAGTTATTTCTCCTTGTTCTCTTATTTTGTTGTGTTGCTTACTATTAATGTTCTTTTGCCTGTTCCATAGTTTAATGTGAGGTTATTTTGCTGTGTGGTAATTTCATTCTGAAAGTATTCTTGCAATTGTTTATTTCTGTGTATCTTGTTATATTTATTCCATATTATTGTATTATTTGTGTATATTTTACTTTGTATCTGTTCTCTTCTCTTCCCCTCCCCCAAGTGTGCATCTGGAAATGAGCTGGTACCAGTTCAGTATGACTCCTGGTAAAAATTTTGAAATAAATACATAAATATTTTGATGGAGCAAGCATTGAACCTAATAACACTGGAAAGTAATACTTGGACAGAGACTGAATATCATCAAGGACAGACAGAACTGTTGTGCCATAATATTTCTGAAACAGTGAGTAAATGTACAAACCTAAAACCAAAATCAGTTTAGGTTCCAAGTGCTTGTATTAATTCTTCTGTTCTTACATTTCAGCACCTAGTTGAAGAAGATGTGAACATGTGTATGCAACAGAGCTTTGTACAGATAGGTACATTAACGTTTTTGCCCTTAAATAGCAAGAACTGAAGGAATTCAAGGAGATGGATGACATTACTATCAGGCCTGTCGACAGGAGTTGGAATGTGGTAATTATGTTCAAGGAACAGTATGTTGGTTAGGTTAGAATTCCACTGACTGTTGCACACAAAAAAGCACTGTCCAAACATTGAATAGTACTGACACACACACACACACACACACACACACACAGGGACCACTCACTTCAATGCCTTTTTTTTTTTAAATCAAAGAAATTTTATTGATTTTGCTAACAGTAACACCATAAACAACAAGGCATTAACCAAGTGTAGCAATAGGCTGAACTGGATAAAATAAGCCCCCCCAGTCCCTACTATCCCCACTCTACCCTTCCCCCTGCCCCAAGTGAGGTATAATATTATAAAATTATACGTGGCTAAGAAAAGTAAGAGAGATTCAACTTAAGTACTATCCATTGATATAATCATGGAGGTGCCCGTGATTGTCAACAAAGAAAATTCAGGACAGGTAAAGAGCATATAGTTTCCCCCACTTTCTGCTAAATGAGGATTTACGATAGTGGACACTGGCAATTAATTGTTCCGCTCTAAGGGCAAAAGACATTTCATGCATCCATTCTGAATAAGTTATGGATGCCTGGTCAATCTGGTGTCTAAGCACAAGCTTCTTATCTGCCACTGAGAAGAGAGCCATGTGGTACCTTTTTTCTCGTACCTGAATTTGGGAAAAATCCCTAATGATACAGATAACCATCAAGAAAAGACCTTTGAAGACCTAGGAGTGTATCCAGTTTATTTTCTATTTGTGTCCACAGGGGAGATACCTTCTCACATGACCAGAAGAGGTGTAGGAGGGAACCCTCCTCTTTACCACACCTAGAGCAAATTGCTGTAGGGAGGTGCCCCAATTTTTGCTAATTTAATCAGGGTATAATACATATTATTTAGGATCTTGTACTGACTTAGCCTCTAACTGTCTTGCATGATATAAATATACAGATCTTTCCAGAGTTGGGCCCAGCTAAGTTCCAGATCAGTTAGGAGAGTATTCCATACTTTGGAGCCTTTTGATGGGGGTTGGGAGCTAGTGAGTAAGTGCTTATATATTAATGAGACTCCATGAGGCATGCAGGCTAGATCACTGATCTGCTGCAGGAGGTCTCCGAAAACAGGATGTTGTGGTTGAGACCCAAACAAATTAAGCAGGAGGTGCCGGAGTTGGTGTATTTTGAAAACAGATGTCGACGTTAGCCCAAATTTGGTTTGTATTTCCAGAGTGGTTAAAATAGAAGACTGAGAATAAAAGTCTGTAACTATAAGTTCTTGGGATATCGGGAGCCAGGCCATAGGAATGGGGCTTCCTCCTATTTTGATATTTTAATTAGAGAGGATGGGTTAGGAGACATCTGTGATAGCAGACATTTTAAAGTATCCACATAGTTGCAACAAAACTTTAAGTGAGACACTGACTGGGGACAGATTCAAGGGTTTAGACAGGAGTTTCCCAAGAGGATTCAATTTTTTTAGGTAGATAGTAATTTGGCTTCAATCTGCACCAGATAGGAGTATAATCTGATTGTTGCTGGATTCGAGGTATAGATAGCCATTTCCCACATTTATAAAGGTGACTTTCCCAGTAGTAGAGTAAATAGTTGGGGAGACAGAGTCCCCCCAGATTCTTTAGGCATGCTCAATTTTAAATATGATCTTTTAGCAGTTTTATCCAGCCAGATAAAGGAAGTGATGTCAGCATAGACCCTGGAGCAGTCATCAGCAGTTGAAATAGTTAGTTACAATTCAATGCAGTTGCAATTGCATTGGACTGCAGTCATAAAATAGTGGAGTTGAAATCCACTGCAGTTGACGATTCCGTGACCCATTCAGGTTTGTTTTTGTGCTGCACTGCAGTGTTTCTCTTTTTTCTTTCCGGTGGGGGGGCTGCGAATATCTAGCGGTCTTCCACTGCCAGCACAGAGCCTTACAGCCAATAAAGTGCACCCCTGGCTCCTGGACATGAGGCATCCACCAATTAGGAGAGATAGGAGGAGCCAAGAGCTTGAGAGTGTCTGTGACTGGCTGCATGAGGTGGCAGAGAGAGTGTGCCTAGGCAGGAGAGGAGACTATCAGGAGAGGAGGAGTCTGTGTTGGTGTGTGGGCAATGGAGCAAACAGCATTTTTCTGCAGGGACAAAGTTTGGCAGTTCAGACTTTAATTTAAAAATAAGTTAACTGTGTCCACTGTCCTGATGTGTCCGGTGTCCAGTGCCTGGAGAGAGAAAAGTGTATGGCTGTGCAGGTCCCAGTCAATCCTCCAGCAAAGCCAAGCAGCAATTATGTGAAGGCAGCAAGTAAGTGGTCTGGTCATGGTTGGGATCAGCTCATGACCCCGTCGGCTGGGCCCATCGGGTGACTGTCACTCAGTCTCAGTCAGGTCTTCAGATTCGATGAGGAGGAAGAGTGGTAGATGCACTAGTTCCACTGCGTGGAGTACTGGAGTGGGGATGTGGGTCTGGGTTGGGGACTGACTTTGTAGATTGGGAGCAGGGAGCACACAATGCCAAAAAAATACCGGCACCACCACCGAGTAGAGCAGCAGTGGTAGCCCGAGCCATGAAGCCACCCACTGACGCCGACCAAATCATCACCCGACACCTGAATGAACTGGCAACAGGCTACTACATTGAGCAAGGTGCTGTATGGGATGTGTATGTAAGGCCTGCCAGGGTTGGGCAGTGGGCAGTAGGAAGGAGGAGGATGATCTTGCACAGACTACTCAGTCTGTCTGTGTGTCTGCTGCATGCCTGGCTGGCTTGTCTGGTTAGTTGAGGGCATGGTGGCTGTGGGGCCCAGGGGGGCCAAACTTGAAAAGTCAAGGCGATCAATCATCATTGATCTACTGCTGGTGGCCTGGCTGAGCTCTCTCTGACTGTTTATTTATTTATTTTGCTTTTGGTAACCGGGTAAGTGCACTAGGCAAACAATGCCTATTTTCAGGCATGACCTGGGAGAAGACAATTTACAGACAAACAATATACATATGGCACAGCACATGAAAGCAGTACAAATCAGAGTAAGAAACAATGTTTGGATATTAGATACAAGCACATTGACAAACTGAATAATGAAAGTAAAAGTACTGTGAAATCAAATTACAGATCGGAATGGGTAACACAGAGAAAATAGTTCAAAGGAGGATAGAGCAGTGAGGTACAGTACAATAAGTGCCAAGACTGTGGAAAGGGAGGGAGAGAAGTAGGGAGAGAGGAGAGGGAGGGGGTAAGAGAGTGGGCAGGCTAGGACTAAGAGAGGAGGGGAAGAAGTATTAAGGAGGCGGATTATCTGAAAATGATGGGAGAGCAGGGAGGGATGAAGGTTCAAGGTGGGTTAAAGCAAGTGCAGGGGTTTATGGTGTGCAGGTGTTCATGGTGTAGTTTCTTAAAGGTAGCATGGGTGGTTGCTTGATGGATAGAGAAGGGTATAGAGTTCCAGTATTTAGGAGCTGTGTGAGAGAAGGCGCGTGCCCCCATGTTTGTTCTGCATCTTGGAACGTGCAGAAGGGCTTTATCATTTGATCGTAGTTCATAGGTGAGAGGTTGTAATTCCAGAGCAGAGGAAAGGGATAGGGGGAGGCCTGTTCTGGTGACAGAGTCAATTAATGATCCAAAGGACTGGAGACGATAGGTGGTGGGGCTAAGCCATTTTAGGTCCATATAGAATTGGCAGTGGTGCTTGAAATGCGGCGATGCAGAGGCATAGCGGCAGATGCTATTGTAAGTGGTATCCCACTTATGGAGGGAGGATTTAGATGCAAATAGATAGATTGCAGAGCCATATGCTAGAGCCGGTAGAAGGAAGCCTTGAGCCACAGCTAGTCTGGCTTGAGGGGTGAGGGCGTAGCTGGTGCAATAGGCACTTCCTATCTTGGCATTTACGGACTTACAGATAGTGGAGATATGGAGGTCGAGGTCAAGAGATTCATCCAGGGTGACACCTAGATATTTAAAGGCTTTGGCAGAGGGTAGAGGGGAGCTGTCCGAGCATGAGATAATAAGGGGATTTAGATTTGATTTGAGTCTGGCCAGCGAGCCAAACAGCATTGAGTAGGTTTTGCTGGAGTAGAGGACTAGTTTATTATCAGTGAGCCAGGTTTGGATACTCTTGAAGTCCATGGCAAGGGGATGGTTTAGGGCAGTCGCATTTTTTGCGCTGTGGTATACTGTATAACCAAATCGTCAGCATAGAGCAGAGATGAGCAGTTCGGTGCAGTTAAAGGGATGTCATCAATGAATATAGTGAAAAGCAGAGGACCAAGTATGGAGCCCTGGGGTACTCCAACATGGATCGGTGCAGGATCTGAGATGGCTGAATTGAAGACCACAGCCTGTTGTCTGTCAGTCAGGTAGCTTTCGAACCAGGTAATGGTATCTGAGGAGAAACCAAATGACTGTAGTTTTGCAAGAAGAAGTGTGTGGTTGACCAGGTCAAAAGCTTTAGTTAGGTCGATGAAAACTGCGCCTGTCAAGATGCCTAAGTCCATGGAGGAATAGATGTCACTTGTCAGCTTTAGCAGGGTGGTGGTGGTGCTGTGACCTTTATGGAATCCATGTTGAGAGCTAGAAAGGAGGTTGTAATTTTGGAGGTATTCTATTGTTTGGGTGGCAACTAGTTTTTCTAGGAGTTTGCTTAGCACAGAGAGTATAGCGATGGGATGATAGTTCTTGATTTCCTTTGGGTCTCCTTTTTCAGGAATGGGGTGACTTTAGCAATTTTTCATATATTTGGAACTGTACCACAGCATAGGGACATATTGAAGATTTTGGTTAGTGGGGAAGCTATGAAGTGGGCCGCAACCTTCAGGAGCCTGGGTTCAGGACCATCCGATCCTGGGCTGGTATTATCATGGATGGAGAGTAGCAATTGTTGTACTTCTCTTTTTTGAATGCTCCGGAACCTAAAGGGGGGGTTCAGAAGTGTAGGTTTGGTGTCACATTGGGGCAGAGCAGTGTGACCAGTTGGGAAGGAGGTTAGGTAGCTTGTTAAATCTGAGAAATGGTGATTGAAGGTGTTAGCTATGGTTAACAGGTTGTTGCAATGTATGCGTTTAACAGCATGTCATTTGTGTGGGCCTTGTGATTAGAACCCAGGAGGGTTTTTATGGTGGTCCAGAATTTCTTGGAGTCCCCAAAGGCTTTTGTTAGAAGGTCCTTGCAGAAAGATCTTTTGGATAGATGGATGTTTCTTTTGCAAGCGTTTCTCAGTGAGCGGTAGTGGCAGTAGTCAGATTGCATCCCTGTGGACTTAAAACAATGCCAGGCCTTGTCTCTGGCCCTTATCTGGGTTAGTAGATCTTTTGTTAGCCACTTAGTCTGGGTACCACAAAAGCGCCTGGTGATCCATGGGGCGTGGGTGTCTTAGAGCTGTCCACATTTTGTGAGGAAACTATCAAGGGCAGATTGGACACTAGATGTGGTGTGTATGGAGGTCCAGTCAATCGTTGAGAGGTCGTGTGTAAAATGAATAGGGCTGAACCTGGCGAGATTGTGGAACGTGATGAGTTTTGGGGGCAGAGATGTTTTTTTATTTGAGCACCAGATGCAATAGATTGGAGAGTGATCACTGATTACATCTGGAAGGGTACTGGCGCAACTGATGCTGTCAGGGCGGTTTGTAAGTATCCAATCAATAAGCATGCTAGTCTGAGGGGGAGCCATAACCCTAGAGGGGTCAGAGATCATCTGGTGAAAGTTGTGGCCTTGTACTAAGGTGTGGGAGGCCTGAATTGATTTGCTAGCCCAGTTTAAGTTTAAGTCACCCAGTATGAGGACTTCATTACGGCCAATGGTGCTGTCTACTAGTAAGAGGAGACTGTGGTGTGAGTAAGCCAGACTCTCCACGAGGTCGAGGAGCAGGCCAGGCGCAGGTGGTCAGTTGGTAAGTTCCTAGACCCATAGGAAGCCGGAGCATGGAGCATGGTTGGTCAGGTCCAATGGACAAAATGTTTGTCGTTTGCCACTGTAGAAATTGGATAGACTAAATATTAAAATCCTCATGGCAAGATGAATAACATTTTACAAAACACATTAGTGTACGTGCTGAAAGCCAAAACGAGTTCAGAAACTGTGTCAGAAAATGTTTTTTTTTTTATATATATATATGCATGAGGTTTTTTTAGCTTTAAATTTAAACTATGGATACATCTCAGTTCTGGTATACCATACAGGAAGTAATTCCAAGGGCTCTCTCTTAAACTGTTTTTAGTCTCACAGATTCTATGACTACTAGTAAACTAACATATATTGATGGTTAGCTCTGTTTGCAAAAGGGTACCTTCTAGCTTCTGTGGGGTGTCTAAGCTGCCCTACCTATACTGTATTTTAGACTCACAGTTTTTTTTTCCAAGTAACTAGTATTACTGATGCTTATTTTTCTATACTTTATACTGTTTTAATGCCCTGCTTCAGCTTGTTACTTTCAGGGACTCAGCATATTTTGTTGTTGTTTTGACTGGTTGTTGTGCTTTAGTGGGTCCCTACTGTGTGTAGATTTGTTTCACTGCACTTTGTATTTGCATTTTAAGAGCAGCCAGCTTCTTAGCTGCTGCTGCCTAGTTGCTGCTCCCTTCAACATATGCAATACCTCACCTGCCCCAGAGTTGAGGGGCATAAATAATTCCTTTTGTTTCTGCCCATTTATGAAGTTATAATGCTGATGAATTCCAAATGCTAAAAACAGAGCTGCTTCCTGACCTTAACCCATCAACACGCCCCCCACGTAGGCACATGAAGTCCTGTTTTGTGATGTCAGAAGGCAAAAGCTGTTTGTGTGTATGTATGCACCCCACTGATTTCAAGTGGGGACTTTTCAATACATTTTATTAACTTTTATATTCAAAATTTTAATAAAAAAAAAAAGACACAAAGTTAAAAAAAGTACGACAAACTACTACATAATAAAATTCAATGATGGTGAAAGTTGAAAAAATTGGTTGAATTTTCTTCAGTTAGTTGAAGTCACAAATTTCAAACTAGTTGAAAAAAATCAGTCATAATGTGTGGTAAGTCGGTCATAATTGTTTTTTCAACTGACTCCGGGGTCTATGTCAGCATGGATTCATTTAAAAAAAGGACAAGGGTAGCCCAGGGTTTTAAATACTGTAATTGATTAGCAGTTTTTTTCTTGGGACGATTCTAACTGTACAGAAAGTATTTATATAGGTTTTGTAGAAGTGTTATGTTTGTTAAACACAGTGAGGCAAGTGCTATGCATTTTCACAATGTTTTAGCACTTTTAGGAGCAAAACGCTAATCAGTTTTTAGAGTTAAATAAAACCTTGGTAGCCAGACATTAGGCATATTGATGGGGTAAAAGAGCCTGGGAAGGACATTCATTTTAATAACGTTAATCCTGCCCCAAAGTGAAAGCGGGAGGGTCCTCCAACAAGAGAGGTCCTGCTGGATAGTGTTCCATAGATCATCAAAGTTGAGCTTGTGCGTAAAGGAGGGGTCTGAGGTGATAAAGATGCCCAGATATTTAAATCCTCTGGGGGACCATTTCATGCCAAATTGAGAGAAGGCGTGGCTATATGTGAGACGATTAAGGGGTTGTATTTCGATCTTATTTAAATCACTCCAGTGCTTCGGTGCTTCACTAGAAGGCTTAAGCCGGACAAATACCTGGTGTCTAGTGGACCCCCACCCCACAGTGCCCTACTACCCCAATCCCCCCATTCTGTAATGGTGTGAGCGACTGGCACAGCCCACCACTCACCTACACATCCAGCTGCTGACTGAGTTCTGAATGAACATGTATGTACTGTATACAGTACATGCTCATTCAGAGTTCAGTCAGGCAAAGCAGAGTGGAGGGTGGAGGTCCACTAGACCACCAGGTATTTGATATGTTCACCTTATGGGGGATCAGGGCTGGAGCATTCTAGTAGACCACCACTGATATGTTAATATTTAATATGGGTGATTGGGGATGGGGGGGCACTAGACTACCAGGAGATCAGATTATTTTTTATTACAATGGGGATTGGGGATTGGGGAGGGTGTCCTAGACTACCAGGGACAACGTGTAGTTTTTATTGCAACAGGGATTGTGGATGGGGACACTAGACTAACAGGGAAAATAATTATTTTTTATTACACCACGGTTCGGGAATTGGGTGTGGGGGGCACTAGACTACCAGTGGGACCTGATTATTTTTTGTTACATCAGGGATCAGGGAGGAGGGGCACTATACTAACAGGGAAAATGACTATTTTCTATTATACCACAGATCGTGGATTGAGGATGGGAGGCCACTAAACTACCAGGGGACCTAGTTATAATATATTACATTGGGGATTGAGGAGGGGGTTGCTATACTAACAGGGAAAATTATTTTTTATTACACCATGGATTGGGGATTGGAGAGGGGAACCACTAGACTACCAGGGGACCTGATTATTTTCTAATACATTAGGGATTGGGGAGGGGGGTGATATACTAATAGGGAACATTTTTATTTTTTGTTATACCACAGATCAGGTATTGGGGCGGGGGCCACTAGACTACCAGGCAATATGTTTGTTGTTTATTACAAGGGGGATCAGGGATCAGGGGCACTAGACTGTCAGGGAAAATGTTTATATTGTATTACAATGGGATGGGGGCTTGGGAGGGGGCAGCACATTGACGCAGATTGCCCAACTCTCCCAGATGCCAATTTCTAAGTACCCTTAGACCGGTCCTGGCTGGTCTAAGGGTACTTAGTAATATGCCTTCAGAGAAAGATTTGAGAATCACAATGTAGGGGATGTGGTAGCTTGTGTCTGCCCATGTCCCCTAGCACCAAATCGCAGCTGATTTAGTGTTGCATGGCTGGCGCAAGCCCCCTCTGGTGCAAGTAGCCTGCATTTGGCACAGACTACCTTTCAGAATGGCTCAGGGGGAATTGTCCAATGCAAGGTGCCACTTGCGTCATTTATGTTTGATGCAGGCACCTTGTGTCATATTCACGGCTTTGAGAATTGGGCCCTGGATCTTCACCCTGGGACCTGTTCAGATTAGTAAGGATGTGTTGGTGTGTGTGGGCATGTGTGTATGTGGGGTGATGGGTGCTAAGTGGGAGATCAGGGTGGGGTAATCTGATCGACAAGGTTACAGGTTTAAAAAAAAAAAAGATATTGAGGGACCATTTTCTTTATTACAGGCAGAGGAGGATACAGTACCCAGTTTAGTCAGTCAAATTCCATATTCCAATCTTCTGTCTGATACTCCAATAAATTAACTAGAATCAGTTGTACAATATTTTTTAATCTCTATGGTGTCTTAACTTTCTGTTATCCCAATAATTCTCACTTTTTTCCTTGGCTTTTAATTTTAAGTCTATTAACTTGTCTTTCATTCCTGGATTAATTAATCTTACATAGAAACATAGACTTTGACATCATATAAGGACCGCTTGGCCCAGCCAGCCTGGCTATTTCCTTATCTGCTGCATAAGCTGCAGATCATAGTTTTACCAGCAGCCTACTTCCTCCTACCTCCCACTAGAATTGCCTTACATAGATACATAGATACATAGACAGTGTCGGCAGATAAGGGCCTATGGCCCACCCAGTCTGCCCATTTGAGCTTGTAAGTTCAGTTTATGTTTTCCCAGTTCGCTGCCCATTGATTCCCCATCTCCAGAATTCCTTTATGTCTATCCCATGCATTCTTAAATCCGTGATTGTTTCAACCCCACCACTTCCTCTGGCAGGGTGTTCCTCTTGTCCACCACCCGTTCTGTGAAGAAATTCTTCCTCACGTTTCCTCTGAATCGTCCTCCCTCCATTTCATCCCATGCCGTCTAGTCCTGGAACATCTTTTTCACTTAAAAATAGTGTATTCTTGCACCCTGTTCCTCCCTGTAAGATACTTGCATGTCTCTATCATATCCCCTCTCTCCCTCCTCTCCTCCAGGGAGTACATGTTCAGTTCCTTCAACCTGTCCTCATAGGACTTGTGATTCAAACCATGCACCATCTTTGTTGCTCTCCTCTGAACCTTCTCTACCCTGTCTATGTCCTTACGTAGGTAAGATCTCCAGAACTGTACACTGTACTCCAGGTGGGGCCTCACTAGTGTCTTGTATAGTGGAATTATGACCTCCCTTTTCCTGCTGGTGATGCCCCTGCCTATGCATCCCAGCATCCTATTTGCTTTACCTGCTGCCTTGTCACACTGTTTCCCTACCTTGAGGTCATCAGAGATGATAACCCCAAGATCCCTTTTCATGCTTGGTGCATGCTATATCCTCACCCCCCAACTGATATATTATGCCAGGGTTTTTGTGTCCCATATGCGTTATCTTGCACCTCTTTGCATTGAATTTCAACTGCCAAACCCCTGACCATTCTTCAGGTTTCTGCAGGTCCCTTCTCATTCTGTCTACACCCTCTGGTGTGTCTACTCTGTTAGAGCTTTGTGTCATCAGAAAACAGTGAAATTCTGCCTTCTAGGTCCTGCGCAATGTCACTGATGAAGATGTTGTATAGGACCAGTCCCAGCGCTGATTCCTGTGGTACCCCACTGGTCACTCTTCCCTCTGTGGAGTGACAGCCATTTACCACCAACCTCTGTGTCCTGCCACCCAGCCAGTTACCTACCCACCACACTACTGTCCTGCCCACACCCATATTCCCCAGTTTGTGTAATAGTCTTCAATGTGGCACAGTGTCAAAGGCCTTGCTGAAGTCCAGATAGGCCATGTCCACTGCCCTCCCCTGATCCACCTCCCTAGTCACCCAGTCAAAAAATTCAACGAGGTTGGTCTGACATGACCTCCCCCTGGTGAAACCATGCTGCCTTGGGTCCTGTAATCCATTGACAACCAGATGTTCCACCAATCTCTCTTTCAGTAGTGCTTACATGATCTTCCCCACTACTGAGGTGAGGCTGACTGGTCTGTAGTTCCCCACTTCCTCTTTATTCCCACTTTTGTATAAGGGGACTACATCTGCTGCCCTCCAGTCTTTGGGTACCTCCCCTGTTTTCAGTGATCAGCTAAACAGGATAGCCAGAGGTTCAGCCACCACCTCTCTTAGTTCTTTAAGGACCATGGGGTGCACCCCATCTGGCCCCATTGCTTTATCATCTCTTATTACTTTCAGTTCCTTCAGGACCCTTTCTCATGCAAAGGGACTTGTGTCCATTTCTGCTCCATTCTCACCCCTGTACTCCCTTCAGACCCATTACCCTCCTCTTTCTCAGTGAAGACTGAGCAGAAATACCTATTCAATATGTCAGCTTTACTGTTGTCATCCTCAACGCAGCCCCCATCCTCCCCCTTCAGTCTCACTATCCCTCCCTTTGCCTTTCTTTTTTCCCTTATGTACCTGTAAAAGGTTTTGTCCCCTCTACCCACTGATTTTGCAATGTGTTCTTCTGTCTGAACTTTGGCTTCCCTTACTGATCTCCCTGCCTCCCTTTGCTTCTCCTGGTACTTCTCCCTATCCCCTTCTGCCTGTGTCTTTTTGTATTGCCTGAATGCAATCTTTTTGGCTTTCACTTTCTTTGATACCTCTTTGGAAAACATAATGGTCTCCTCTTCCTTTTCCTCTTGCTGACCTGCTTAATGTATAATTCTGTCGCTCTTGTAATCCCCATTTTAAATACTACCCACTGTTTCTCAACCCCTGATTCCTGCCCCATTCCCCTTAATGCCTCTTTCAAGTATCTCCCCATTTTCCCAAAGTCTGCCCCCCTAAAATCCAGGAAACATGTTTTTGTGTGGTTTGGTTCTGCTCTTTCTGTGATTTCAAACCACAATGACTGGTGGTCACTGTTCCCCTGGTGCTCCCTCACTGTTACCCCCATCACACTGTCGCTGTTTGTGAGCACAAGGTCCAGTATTGCCTTCTGCTGAGTTGGTTCCATGACCAGTTGCTTGAGGAAGGCACCCTGAAGGGAGTCCTGGATAAATCTGCTCCTAGTCGGTGCTGCTGCTGGGATGCTCCAGTCCACGTCTGGAATATTGAAGTCTCCAACCAGTACTACCTCACCCTTGTCTGCCATCCTTTGGATGGCTAGCATCAGCTCCCTATCTGTTTTATGTCTGTCCCATGCATTCTTAAATTCCCCCCCACTGTTTTTGACCCCGCAACCTCTTCTGGAAGGCCGTTCCACGCATTCACCACCCTCTCTTTGAAAAAAATACTTCCTCGCATTGCCCCTGAGTCATCTCCCCTCTATCTTCAAATCATGCCCCCTTGTTCTTGCACATCTTTTTTTCTGAAAGATGCTACCCTCTTGGATTTGGTGATTCCACTGAGGTACTTGAAAGTTTCTATCATGTCTCCCCTCTCCATCCTTTCCTTGAGGGTTTACATATTAAGCTCTTTTAGTCTCTCTTCATATGTCCTCCGGTGCAGACCCTGCACCATTTTAGTTGCCCTCCTCTGGACAGCTTCCATCCTGTCTATGTCCTTGCAGAGATTGGGTCTCCAGAACTGCACGCAGTACTCCAGATGGGGTCTCACTAGCTGTCTGTACAGAGGGATAACAACTTCTTGTTTTCTACTGGTGATGCCTCTCTCTGTGCATCCCAGTATCCCCCCAGCCCTCCTTACTGTCCTCTCACATTGCTTTCCCACCTTTAAGTCATCTGATATGACTAGCCCCAGGTCCCTTTCCATTTTTGTTGTTGTTAGTATCTCACCCCCCATTGTGTGCTCTTCCCCTGGGTTTTTGTTTCCCAGGTGCATTACCTTGCACTTTTTAGCATTGAATCTAAGCTGCCATACATTTGACCATTCCTCTAACCTTGCCAAGTCCCTTCTCATCCTTTCCACCCCACCTTGTGCATCAATTCTGTTGCAGATCTTTGTGTCATCTGTAAAGAGACATACTTTTCCTTCCAGTCCCTCTGCAAGTCTTGTCTGCAAGTTTGTTCTCTTCCTGAAAATCCACTATCCTTTCTTTGATGATGGCTTCCATCAGCTTCCTCACAATTGGGTTATGCTTGCCCCAGCTGTTGTACAACAGGACCAGTGCTGAATTTTGTTAAGGTGCTGTGCAGAATTTAGCAATGCTCAAAATGTTATTTAAGCAATAAACCATGACAGGGTGTGGGTTATGCTGGGATTTACCCATGTCTGGTGTGTTTCGGTGACAAGATCACATCACCACACCAGAAGTGGGTAATCCCAATATAACCCACACCCTGGAGTGGTTTATTGTGATTGTACAATGTCCTCTTTCACATTTTGTATAAAAAAAATAAAGAAAAAAATGTTGGCATTTTAAATGATTTTTTATTAAATTTATTCTAGCACCGGAAAAAATAGTCTGGTTCTCCCACTGTCTGCTTTTTCTGAGTAGTCATTTTAAATTATTCCCTTCCTCCTGTGTGTTACAATCCATGGTGTAGAAATAGTGGATCAGAAACATGATAGTACTATGCCAAGGCGGGGGTGGGGTGGTCGAAGGGATCATCCTTTGTTCAGCCAGAACTGCTGTGACCCTGGGGAAAGGTAATTTATTTAGAGCTGTAACACAGCAGAATAGCCTCATAGGTGTGACTCCTATTTTACTTTATAAAAATTTAAATTATGCCTGGATAAAAATGCCTATATAAAAGCTAATTTCCCAACAATGCGCTACACAGCACTGAAATTTAAAGTGTTAAACGCTATGAAGGTGACAGAAAACACACTTTTTTTTTCAAAACAGATTTCCGACATCTGCAGGAAGCTACAGCATACTTGTTTCCAAACTTCTGGGTTCATTTTGCCGTCTGGAGGAAATATTGAAATATCACTGTGACACTGGGGGAATAGCATATTTTTGTGATGTCTGTTGTGGTTGCGAGGCCTGATTAGTGCCTATCTGGGGCAGGGGCATCTGTGACAAGACAGTTCAGAGGCTTGGTGTCTGTGAGTGGCAACGGTCATACTCTCAACTGTGGAGCCAAGCTGTGACTGCCCTACCAGTCCCAGTCTTTGGCAGTCCTGTCATGAAGGGTGAAGATATTCAAAGAGGTCTATTTTTAGTGTCTGGTGGGAACAGTGACATTTATGACCTGTAATGCATTTAGGATGTATAAATTGAAAAGTGCACTTTGAAATCCTTGCTTTAGCATCAGTGCTTACTGGCTGTTTAGCAGGGAGTTATGATGGCGGTTTTTCATCTTTCACCTTGGGAGGGCGGATTGATTTGAGAAAGTGGGGATTCTAAATGCGGCTGACTGGTACCTTTTGCAATGGTAATGTCAGTATTTGCCATGGCTAAAAGGTGCCAGTCAGCCAATCACATTTCAGTATTTTGGGACTCCACTGTATAATTTCTCTTTTATCACTGTAGTTCATCCAAACCTTGTGACTTCTCTACAGAACAGTACAGTATGTGGGGATATTAATGGTATTCACAAGCTGCATTGCTTCTCTCATACTTGCATGTTGACACTGGTGATGAAAAGTGGGCCAAACATGCACTGTACACTCATAGGCATGGCACAATGCCTTGGGCTCAGTGCAGCAGGTTGGCACTTTAATGTGTGCAACTGTCAGGAATAAGAGGGACTGGGTGATGAAAGAGATTGAGAAAAGGCAAAGCTGGGCACAGTAAATGGTAGGATAACACAGCTTAATGGAGAAAAAAACAGTGATGATGAAGGGCCTCAGTGCAGCCCCAGAAAGAGTAGGTTGGTTACCTTTTTTGGTTACTTTTTTAAGATTTTCGAATGGCTA
Organism: Neoceratodus forsteri; assembly: GCA_016271365.2. Classification (NCBI taxonomy): domain Eukaryota; kingdom Metazoa; phylum Chordata; order Ceratodontiformes; family Ceratodontidae; genus Neoceratodus; species Neoceratodus forsteri. The sequence continues at coordinate 393,094,723 of CM057452.1, forward strand.
TTAAAAGAGCAGAGAAAAGAACTGCTTGGTGACCCAAACATAGTAAATTGTACTGCAAACCAGGCAAGATGGGTTCTGGTGCAGACTTTGATCACTGGCTGCACGTGGGAAGGAGCTGGGATAAGTGCTGCCAATATTAACATGTCAGAGCCTGGGCAGAGAGTTGTCCATGTTCCATTGTCATATGTACTCTGTGGCAGGCCTGGGGAGATTGCTTCCCCACAGGGACATTTCTGGATGTACATCAGGCCACAAGAGAGCTTTGCATGACACCGGGGATGAATCAAGGGATGGGAACATCCACAATGGGTGGAAAAACTGTAGTTGCCTGTGTGAAGCCTCCATCACTCTCTAGCCCTTTTTCTTTCCCATCATGCCAACCTAAGTGGGAATCTTGCAAAAGAGTATACTGTACCTTGATTAGAAATAAATGGGTAGGGACAAGTGAATTGTAAATTTCCACTACAAGAGCACAGAGTAATTTTAAAGGAAACTATGGTATGTGTGGCTGTTATGTGGCTGTTTTGCTGGGTTTGTTTTTTGGTTTTGTTTTGTTTTTACCATGTTATGGCATAATTGTGCTGCAAGGGGTACATGCTGCCATACTGTAAATATTGCTACCAACATGGTGGTCATAACGTTTCTAATATGGTATATAAGAAACTTTTCTTCTTCTTCTAACAGGAGGGTTAGTCTCCCAAATTCAGAGAATGGGATGAGGGTTAATATTTTATAAAGTACCTGTATGTACTTTCTGCTTACCTGTATGTTATTTTTTTACTCCCGGGTTGCTACTGAAAAAGGGACCTCCGGGGCCCAGTGGGCCTACCCGGTCAACAAAATTCAATAAATAAATAAAGTACTTTTTTTTTTCTGGAATTGTACCAGTCAGATGTGGTTGGTGCTAAGAATACTACAAAAATGATACATAGCCACTGATGAGTGACTTGATTCAAAGTTCATCCAGAATGGCCAAAAGCTTGTAGGAAAACATCCATTAAGCTCCAAATCTGTTTTAAAATATTTAAAAGTAAGACATTTAGGGCAACATTTTACTTTAATTTTACATTCAACTGAGGAAAAGAAAATGTCTAGGTCAAGTTAATGGTTGGATCACAGGGGATCTCCTCGCCCCGATGAAGGAAAGGGACAACCTCTGGGAAAAAGCCAGGTCCTCTCACAGCAAACACAACTTCCAATGATATAGAGCTGCAAGAAACCACTGCACCAACCTTATCTGCCAAGCAAAGGCAAACTTCCACAAGGAGCAGCTAGTAAAACTTGGGGCAATGGGAAGAGTTTTGGGAGAACATCAAAACCTTCTTGGGAAGGATGAGAAGAAGATCCCCACTCGCTCAACATTAACAACATCATGATTACTGACCCTCTGTACATTGTGGATTCTCTCAGCACAGCATACTGACCTGACTGGAGTGCTACACCCCCAACTACCTGCACCCTGCTGGGGAACAAACCAACTGCACGCCTCAAGGGGCTCAATCCCTGTCTTCTACTTGAAAAAGTGTCAGTGAAGGAGGCTTACAAATACATTAAAAAATACTAGGTAAGACCAGAATGGGGAGTGATGGAATCAATGAATCTCCTATCCCTAACACTGGATGTCATTATCGTGCCAGTTACAAAACTATTTAACAAATCGCTGGCTCTTGCACAGTTCCCTGGGATCTGGAAACAGGCTCTCATGATGCCAGTGCACAAGAATGGTGATATGACATGCACTGCCAATTATAGGTCAATATCCATCCTTTCTTCCTTGTCTAAAGCCCTGGAAAAGATCGTGCCCTAACTACAGATTACCTCAGCAAATACAACCTGTTATGTCCAAACCAACATGGCTTCAGGCAGAATCATAGTACCCCCACAGCTTTGCTGGACTACACTGACTACTTGCACAAGGCACTAGACGAAGGAAGCTGGTGGGGTCAGTCTTCATAGACCTCACCAAAGCCTTTGACACTCTCAATCACTTTCTCCTTCTGACTCAACTACAGAACCTGGGGTTGCAACCAATGCTGTTTGCTGGTTCAAGGACTACCTAACACACAGAAGCCAACGTGTAAAAATTGGGCACACAGTATCTAGCTCCAATGAGGTATCTTTAGGGGTCCCACGGGGGTCAATACTGGGGCCCTTACTATTCAGCCTCTTCCCTAAATAATCTTCCTGAAGCCTGTGATACTAAACTGATACTTTACGCAGATGATGCTGTGCTTCTCACCAGCAGTTCATCAATAGTCACCCTCCACTCTGAGCTGCAGGCATCATTCTACAAGCTGGAATACTGGTACTGTAGCCATAAACTTCTATTAAACTACAAAAAAAAAACAAGGTGATGCTCACAGCCAGCCCACAGCACAAAAAGAAGCTCTCTCCTCCCTTCACCATCTCCAATAAAGTCAGTGAGCCGCTGGAACAAGTTCAGACCGTCAAGTACCTGGGGGTCACCATTGATGACTGCCTCACCTTCACCCAACACATCGACACAGTGGTAAAGACAGTGAACACCAAGCTGGGTGTACTATATAGGCATAAAAAGTATCTCACTCCAGAGGCCCTTCATCTCTTAGTCTCCAGATCCATCCTTTCTACCATCAACTATGGATTGGTGGTCTATGGCGCAGCAACAGACACTGCACTAAAAAAGGATTCACATTGCCCTCAACAAGGCATGTAGGCTCACAATGGCTGTAGATCGAAATACCTACACCTGCTCCTTATACGAGGAGACCAAATGGCTGCCACTAAAGAACAGGATTATATTCCAAACATGTCTCCTTGGAAAAAAGGCACTAATGGGTAAAACTGCCCCATGCATTTCTAGCATCCTAACACCAAGTGCTACCAGCTATACCACCAGATGCAGGATGAGGGGGGGCCCTATGAACACTTTTCCATCAAACTGTGCAGAGACAGTGTACTTTCAGCTATAGGGCCCCCCAATGGCTCAATGAATCCCAGTGCACATTCTAAACTCCCAATGCATCTCACAATTCAAAAATGGCCTAAGGCAATACCTTCTTCAGAGGACAGTTTGTGACTGCCACTAGGACTCTAACACCCATAATGCCCACTCATCCACATTCTCTTTCCCTTTCTTTAACCCCCACTCTTCCCTCTTGCCCTATCCCTCTGTCTTCCTCTCCCCCCGTGCCTTTTCTACCACTGGATCAACCTTAAAACCAACCTGCTACCACTACCTCCCAACCTCCTAGACAAAGCTACTTCTGTTGGCCGCCCACTCTCCCCCCCCATCTCCCCACTCACCTTGACTCCTCCTTGTACTGTCACACTAGGTGTCACACCTCTTTATCTCCTTCGCTACATATAAACACTGTCCTTTATCCTAGTTGATGCTCTTGACGCTGTACTATCACCACTGGTACTATGAATGACATTGTAACCTTATTGTATACTAGCTACCTACCTACTATTTGAGTATTGTATGTAAACTGTTTGTTATTGCTGTCATTGTCACTGTTTTATGTGGAACCTTTGTAAAAGAGCTCAGAGCTCAAAGGTATGATCCGAATCCTTAAATAAATAAAAGGATTGATGGCTTGCCAAAACACATGACTTGGCCATCCAACCATGATCTTGCTTGCCTACCAAGGGAGTGGTTAAGGGACTCAGATGCTTGATGAGAACCACATGACTATGTCATTAACTAGGTCACACTGAGTGAGCTACATCTGTTTTTTCACTATGCTACTTGTGAGATTTGCTGTTACAAAATAAACTGTGTGCAGTGAAGCTTGGTTGCACCAGCTTTCTCTGTTGGCTGTCTGAATGCTATAGATTGAAGGACATGTCTTATTTTGTGCGTTTAATGCATCTTTTCTCAACTGTGACTAGTGTGTGTGTGTGTGTGTGTGTGTGTGCGCGCATGTGTGCGTGTGTGTGTGTGTGTGTGTGTGTTTTCCTGTGGCCATCAAGAAATTGGTTAACTCAGCATTCAGCTATAAGTTGAGCTTCTGCACACATACCTCTCCAGCGTGGCATGCACATGCAAATGTGAGCATGGTGATGTGTGGCAGGTGATCTTTCTGTATGTTGCTTGTGGGGGTTACCATGAGAAGACCAGTTGGGTGGCTCTCCAGTGGCATATGAAAGTTAATGTGTTTATGTGAATTGAGGATGGAGTGAGTGCCCCTTCTATGTGCTGCATGTGAGTGTGTGGATGCGGGGGGATCATCAATAGGGGAATCCATTGTGTGACTACAAAATAGACTCCGGAGCAGTCGTTGGCAGTTGAAATAGTCAGTTGCAATTCAATGCAGTTGCAATCAGTTGCAGTTGCATTGGATTGCAATCATAAATAGTGGAGCTGAAATCCTGCAGTTGATGGTTCTGTGACCTGTCCAGGTTTGTTTTTGGTACACTGCAGTGTATTTTCTCTTTTTCTTTCCAGGTGAGGTGGAGGGGGCTGGGGGGGCCACAAATATCTAACGGTCCTCAAACGCCGGCACCAAACCTTACAGCCAGTAAAATGCATCCCTGACTCCAGGACATGAAGCATCCACCAAATAGGAGAGCTAGAAGGAGGAACCAGGAGCTTGAGAGTGTCTGTGACTGGCAGGTCCCAGTCAGTTCTCCAGCAAAGTCAGGCAGCAATTGTGTGAAGGCAGCAAGTCCGTGGTCTGGTCATGGGCAGGATCAGCCCGTGACCCTGTTGACCAGGCTCATCGGACGACTCTCACTCAATCTCGGCCAGGTCTTCAGAGTCGGTGAGGAGGAGTGGTAGGTGCACTAGTTCTACTGTGTGGAGTACCAGAGTGGGCATGTGGGTCTGGGTTGGGGACCGATTGTGTGGGTTGGGAGGAGAGAGCACACAGCTCCAAAAAAACACTGTCACCACCACCGAGTAGAGCTGTAGTGGCAGCCTGAGCCATGGAGCCACCCACTGACCTGACCGAACTGGCAACAGGCTACTACAGTGAGCAAGGTACTGTATGGGATGTGTATGTAAGGCCCACCAGGGCTGAGCAGTGGGCAGTAGGAAGGAAGAGGAGGAGGATGGCTCTCACAGACTACCAGTTGGTCTGTGTGTCTGCAGCGTGCTGGGCTGACTTGTCTGGTTGGTTGAGGCTTGGGGCTGTGGGCCCAGGGAGGCAAACTTGAAAAGCCAAGGTGATTGATCATCATCAATCTGCTGCAGCCTGGCTGGGCTCTCTCTGACTGTGGTGGCATTGTGAGTAAATCAGACTCCCCATGAGGTCATGGAGTAGGCCAGGCGCAGGTGGTCAGTTGGTGAGTTTCTGGACCCATAGGAGGCCAGAGCGTGGAGCATGGTCAGTTGGGTCCAATTGACAAAATGTTTGCTGTTTGCCACTGTAGGAATCAGATAGACTGAATATTAATGTCATCATGGCAAGATGAACAAAATTTTAAAAAACGCATTAGTGTACGTGCTGAAAGCCTAATAAAAAATACAGAAACTGTGTCAGAATTTTTGGTTTTAAAATGCGTGAGTTTTTTTTAGCTTTAAATTTAAACTATGGATACATCTCAGTTCTGGTATACCATACAGGAGGTATTTCTAGGGCCCTCCTTAAACTGTTTTTAGTCTTACAGATTCTATGACTACTAGTAAACTGACATATATTGATGGTTAGCTCTGTTTGCAAAGAGGTACCTTCTAGCTTCTGTGGGGTGTTTAAGAGGCCCTACCTATATTGTATCTGAGACTCACAGTTCTTTTTCTAAGTAACTAATATTACTGCTGCTTATTTTTCTGTACTGTATACTGTTTTACTGCCCTGCTTCAACTTGTTACTTTCAGGGACTTAGTATAGTTTGTTGTTGTTTTGACTGGTTATTGTGCTTTAGTGGGTCCCTACTGTGTGTGGATTTGTTTCACTGCACTTTGTATTTGCATTTTAAAGAGCAGCCAGCTTCTTAGCTGCTGCTGACTAGTTGCTGCTCCCTCCAACATATACAATACCTCACCTGCCCCAGAGTTGAGGGGTATAAATAATTCCTTTTGTTTCTGCCCATTTATGAAGTTATAATGCTGCTAAATCCTAAATGCTAAAAACAGAGCTGCTTCCTGACCTTAACCCACCAACACGCTCCCACGTAGGCACATGCAGTCCCATTTTGTGATATCAGAAGGCAGAGGCTGTGTGTGCGTGCATCCCATTGATTTCAAAGGGGGGGGGGGGCTTTTCCATACATTTTATTAACTTTTATAGTCAAAATTTTAATTAAAAAAGATACCAAGTTAAAAAGTATGACAAACTACTACATAATACAATTCAACAATGGTGAAAGTTAAAAACAAATTGGTTGGATTTTCTTCAGTTAGTTGAAGTCAGAAATTTCAAACTAGTTGAAAAAATCAGTCATAATGTGTGGCAAGTCAGTCATAATTGTTTTTCAACTGACTCTGGGGTCTACTACAAAACAGCTGGGCAGTCTTGGGGCTGCAGTCTACAGCTACCAGCAATGCAGAAGTACAGGCAGTGTTATACAGTGCCTTTGTAAGTTACTGTTAAATGACGGAAAAAACAACTTTTTTAAATTTCATCATTCATCCAGACTGAACACCAGCAGGGACACGAGCCTGACAGAATTAGAGGGTCTACTTTACATCATGCTCAAACAAAGTTAGGCAGTGGGTGCTACAAGGATAAAACAGCCTGACATTTAAACAACAAAGGACCTGCAGCTTAAGTCCTGTTGCAAGCTGCTATTTCTCAAAGTCCCACACCACAGCAATCAGCTAAACAACAGAAGAAAAATGTTACAGTATCATAGAAGGTGAAAATGCCAGTGCAGCAAACAGACTGATTACTATGCAGGTATCATGTGGATGAATAAAAAGTGTGTCATAAGGTCATACCAGTATAGCATGGCATTCCCTTAGGAATAACAAACACAATACATCCTTAAAAATTAAATCATAACTGATTGAATACTTTATTCAATAAAATAAAGTTAAATATACTTACAAAATCCACATCTTGTACCCCTTCAAAACAAACCCATTGGGTACAGCTCCATACCGGCCGGAGTCTGATAGTTTCCACTGCCCAATGATCATGGGTGGGATGTCTCTCACAATAACCAGAATGTTGTTGCAAAAATGAACTGTGGCAGGTCCACTCTCTAACTTTGTTCCAGGTAACACTGTGACATGAAATCTGTGAACTGATTGAAAAGTTTAAGAAATTACTTCAAGAAAAATCACCAAAATTAAGTGAGGCATTATGTTACTGATAAGAATCTCCACAAATTGTCACAAATAAATACTGATCTGACCTTGTACATCAATCTTTAGCTGTGCTGAGAAAATACAAAATCACCCCATAACAAAAAGGTTTATCTTTATCCATCAGGCTGGCATTGACCCTATTATAGTATATGGTTAACCTTTATTCTACACAGATTTCAACAACTGCTGTAAACTTGCAGTACAGTTCAAAGGTCAAATATTTGTTGTACTATAAGACATCAATACTACAATAACATTAGGTGTCAATCAAACAGCTACATGTTTGTCATGCCGATGCTACCACAACAAATTTGTAAAAACATGGCGGCAGTGCTTAGCGAGAACCTCACCAACACAGCTGATGAAAAGAGCCTCACACAGCTCCATCTCCCAACAGATATATATTTTTCTTGGATTTTATTTTTTAAAATTCACCACCAAAACCTTGAAGAGTAAAAATGTAGGTTAGAGCAAGCGGAGCACTGAGAAGCACAACCAAGTATTGAGCAGAAGCAAACAGGACTGGGAGCAGCATCAGCTAAAACAGAGAAAATCGAGCAGGCTGGCAGGCGAGTGAGCTGGTAGGAGAGACAAACATACAGCCCCTTGCTTCCTGTAGTTTTTTTGGAACCATATACTATATAAAATAGTATATGGACAGCCATACACAGACAAGGCTGTGTTTCCATCTTGGGGTCGAGATGACAACGGGACCGCTCAAGCGTCACTCTCGAGGTCCCTGTGATGTCATCTCAACCCCTCAATGGTAACACAGCCTTGTTGTGCATGGTTGTCCATACACTATTCTATATGTTTTTGTAAAGAGGGTTGCCCAATCAAAGGGGCAGACCCCATTGTCCACAAGCCCAGGCCAAGTTGTGTGGGGCCTATAAAAGGCTTGATTGACAGAAGAGAGGTGAGGAAAGGGGAGGGTAGAGGGAGGGTAAGTGAGGTCATAAAGGGAAAGGGCTATGAAGCATTGTAGAAGTGAGGTGGCAGACAGGGACTGGCTAGGGGAAGGGAGAGAGAGAGGGGGGAGAGCTACAGGGATACTTAAGGTCGAGCGCAAGCTCAGGGAGCTCACAATTTGCTCTTAAGAGACTTTTCTCTTAGAAGCACATCAGTTTGGCAATTTTCTCACTAACCTTCATTGGAAGTTTGCTGATTACTTTGGTCAGTGGGCTCTTTTATAGGCTAGCTGTTTGGAGTTAATTATTTTACAGCAAACTGCTATTGCTAGTGAGTTCAGTTACTGTTAAAGTAAAAATTAACCGAGCAGCTAGTGTTTGTGCTGACCTCAGTGCTACTTGCTTGCAAGTGAAGATTTTCCAGCAGACATAAAAGTAGAGGTAAGTGAAAAATGAAAAAATGTGAAACGGAAAGAAGGCTGCGCTGCAGCCAGGGTGGTTGGTGGTGTGTATCATTTATTTATTCTGTAAAAGAGTTTTAGTTGCAAGCTGGAGTTGTTTGTGCACAGAGGGCTTTGATTTTGGTGGGCTGGGGTGTTTCATACAAATGGCTGGAGTCACACCACATTACAGGCCTAAGCTCTGGGCAGCCTACATGTTGTCTGAATTTAATGGTGTGTGGCACGTTGTTGCCTTCTTCCTCTGTTTTATCCCTTTGCTTTATGCAAATTGTGCACATTTTTTCTGTCCATTTGGGTGACTGGCCCAAGGTGGAGGGCCAAAGCAGGGCAGGCACTGGTGGGCTCAATAGCTTGTGGTGGTTAGGCTTGCAGTATTTAAAACAAAAAAAAAAAGGAAAAAGAAAAAGTTGATAAAGAGGGATATTACCGGGGGTCAAACAGGCCAACGGAGATTATGGAGGCCCCAAGCTGATGAGCAGCAACCGGTTAACCGTGCTAGGCCAACATCAAGGGCCACGTGGTGATGGTGTCTGATGTCATCACCATGTGGTCAACTGGGCCTTAACGCTTGATGGGCCTCCAGGAGTCTGCACTCAAATTTTTCCCTGAGAGCCAAGGCGGGCTGCTACGGCAAATACTGTGGTGGTTTTGGCCTGGGGGATGGTTGGCATCCAGCTGGGGCATGGGTAAGCCATAATATGGCTGCTAAACACTAGGTGGGGAATTAAAAAAAAAAGTAATAAAAACCCCAATGGAGATCACTGGGTTTTGGGAGATAATTGGGGCATGCTGAGGTGGGGGAGGAAGGTAGGGGGAGAGCCAGTCTAACCATAGGTGGCCACCAGTCAGAACAAGGGTCAGGGGCCTGGGTGCCAGGGGTTTGTCTGGCTGCTAGATATATCACTGGCACGGCAGAAAAGGTGGAGCACAGCTTAAAATAAAGATAAAGATATGTATATATAAATATCAATAACAATGGGCACGAGCAGTTAAAAAATAAAAGGGATTGGGGTTTTCCAGGTGTATGCTAGATCCCACTGCTCCTTGTGAGGTATTTTCTAGGTGTATGCTAGATCCCACGGTGGGATGGGCTGTGAAGCAGGGGAAGATTAGCCCAAAGAGGGAGACAGTGATGTTATATGGGCTAACTGTGTGTAGTGTCTCTTCAAGTTGTGCAAGATATTGTGACTCCCCAGAGAAACAAACTCAACAAGAAGGAGTGCTACCATGCAGTGATGGAGCTTGTGAACAAGGCGAACCAGTTGTTAGAGGTTGCAGACCCACCCAGCCCAGCTAAGGACAGGAAGCAAAAAGAGGGTTAATCACAGGGAAGGAAGGATGGCAAGTGGGCGCCTTGGGCCCCAATTGTGCCTGGGCCCACGGATCCCATCCCAGAAAATCCAGTACCTCCTCCTGCCCCGGTGCCCCCTCAGGCACCAGTCCCCACTCCTGTGCCACTGCCAGAAATGCCAGTCCCCTTGGGGCCTACTCCTCCTGTTCTGGTAGCACTACAGGGTCCAGCTCCAGCAGCAGACAACACCCAGCTGGCCCCACCTATGGGGACCAGCCCATTGCTGGACTCCCAGTCAGGTAATAAAGAGGTCACACTGGAAAGCAGTGTAATGGAGTATGTAGAGCAGATGCTCAAGCTGATGGGAGACAGTGGCTTGGGGCAACTAGAAAAAGCACTGGGGGAAATCAGGAACAAGGATAAGGGAGAGGTTACTGGGGTGGTAGGAGTGGCACAACCGGAGAGAAGACACTCGGGGCGGAGATAGGGGTACTTGGGATTCGGATAGGGGATCATGTACCTTTAGCCACAAAGAAGAAAATCTGGAAGGGGGAATTTGTAGATGTCTTCACCCTGGCTAATGTAGACAATATGGACAAATATGAGGAAATGAAGAGTTTTGAGAAAAAAGACATGGCAACAGCAGTAGTGTTATTGGGGAAAGTGGAGGAGGATAAATCAATGAAGGGCAAAACCTGGGATAATTGGTCCACAGGGTTCACATACTGTATGGCCACAGTCATAGAAAAGAAACCAGAATTGGCCACTCCCTTGCTGATGTATTCACCAATTATAAAGAATGCCTGTAAAAAGGGGGGATACAGCTGGTTGAGCAACCATGAGAAGTTCAGGAAGAGGATGGCACATTTCGAGGATGTTAAATGGGATGCAAGACAGATCGACTTATGATTAGAGATCTGTATGGGGACATCCAGCAATGATGGCAAGGGGACAGGAAAGGGAGTACAGCCCCAAAATGCTGTTAGGGGTACAACTGGACTTTTGGTACATGGCCTGAACTGCCGCTTCAGGCACACCTGTTCCAAGTGCAGGGAATAATTGGGAGAAAGGAACTGCCAGCCACAATACTGCTTACAATCAGTCCTTTTGGGGGAACCATTCTGGGTACAGAGGACAGCAGTTGGGGGGGTGCAGGGGTAGGGAGCAGGGGGCGGCAGAAGCCAGGCCTACTACAACCAACATCAGGATAGTTAAAGGTGTGGATGGCAGGTCTTTTTGGTTGACAGAAACCCCCATAAAGGTTGACGTTTTGAAAGACTGGTTGAGATTTTACCTGGATAGGGAGGCAGCTCACATCCTATTGTTAGGTATCTAGAAGGGTTTCAGTCTGCATTTTCAAGTAGTCAGGAAAAGGGCCAGAGCAAAAAACCTGAAGTCGGTACAGGGAAAAGAGACACTGTTAGCGCAGAAAATTCAGAAGAAAGTAGCAGTCGGTAGGGTGGAGGGCCCATTTGGGCATCCACTGCTGCCAGACCTGAGGATATCCCCGTTGGATGTGGTCCCAAAGAAGCAGCTGGGAGAGTATCAGGTGATATACCACCTGTCATACCCATACGGGGATTCCATCAATGATCACATCAGTGAGGAAGACAGCAGGGTGACTTGAGCCACCTTGGAGGAGGCAGTGGGCTTGGCTGGCAAAAATGGACATTGAAGTGGCTTTTTGCCTGCTGCAGGTCCAGCCAGTGGATTAGGACCTGTTAGGTTTCCAGGTGGGGAGCGACTATTATTTTGATAAAGCCATGCCCATGGGCTGCTCTGTGGCCTGTGCCACATTTGAGATGTTCAGCACCTGGCTCCAATGGATGTTCCAATCTAGATATGGGTACAGGGCAGTGGTCCATTACATGGATGACTTTCTATTAATCGGGGAAGGGCCACAACATACAGGAAGGATGTTGCGGGATTTTGAGGCCATGTGCAGGGAGTTAGGGGGTGCCTCTGTCCCCAGACAGGACAGAAGGTCCTAGCCAGCAAATTTAATTTCTTAGGTCTAGAGATAGATATGGTGAGGAATTATTCAGACTCCCAGATTCCAAAATGCAGAAACTACAGGCACTGTTAGAGGTCATCAAGGCTAGGCACAGGTGCAGCTGCAGCAGGTGCAGCAATTAACGGGCATTTGAATTTCACTTGTAGGGCCATAGCACTGGTCGCACATTTATACAGTGCCTGGCAAGGGCAATGCAAGGTGTCTTCAGGCTGCACCATTGGGCGACTATAACTAGGGGAACCAAGGAGGATCTAAAGGTGTGGGAAAAGTATTTAAGCGCTACAACGGTAGGACTTTCAGGCAGAAAGAATGGGTTTTCAACACAGACCTGCAGCTAGACACTGATGTGGCAGGGGGTTTAGGTATGGGAGCATACTTTGGGGGAAAATGCTTTGCGGAGGCCTGGCCCAGCACTTAGTTTAAGACTGGAGTGATGAGGGACATCACTTTTCTGGAAATTTTCCCCATATGGGAGGCAATGGAAATAAGGGGGGGGGGCTCTTAGGAACCAGAAGGTCATGTTTTGGAGTGACAACTGACTAGTGGTGGATGTCCTAAATAAGAGGAGGGCAATGTCCAAGAGTGTTACGAGGGTATTGAGACAGTTCTTATTAAGGGGACTGACACTGAATATGAAGTTTAGGGCTAGGCGCATGGATGGTGTGGACAACATGATAGCTGACTGCATCTCCCGCCTGCAGATGGATAAGTTTCAGTGCCATCATCCCAGGAGCAGAACCCAGACAGACAGCAGTTCTGGACTATGTCTGGAGGATTGGATTGGGGAGCTGAACACTTGTTTTGCAACTACTGGTCCCCAGAACCCAAAACATATAAAACTTCTTGGAGGGCATTTCAGGCATTTTAAACTCAGAATGGCTGCCAGGTAAATGGTGTGGTAAAGGGGATCATGTAGCACAATTTATAGTGACAGGCTGGAGGAGTAATATGGCACATTCTACTATAGCAGTTCATTTAGCTGCAATAGGTCAGATGTGCACCCTAAAAGCATTGGTGACCTGACAAAAAGTAAATTAATAAGATGCATGATGCAGGGTTGGCTGTGGGGAGCTGACAAACTGCAGAACAGTAGGAGGCTGCAAATGGAAGCACTACTAGAAAGTTTACTGTGGATTCTGCACCAAGTGTGCACGTCCAGTAGTGAAACAGTTTTAATTAAAAACAGTTTATGCCACCATGTACAGCGGGGCTTTTAGAGTCAGAAAATGGTAGAGACGCAGGAAAAGGGGCATTTCAGTGGACTACAGTGGAGGACATGGTGTGATCAGAAGAAGGGGTCTCAGTGCTGGTAAGATGGTCAAAGACTAACCAAGCCAGAAGAGGTAACAGGGTTATGCTAAAGCGGCATGTGTATGTCACCATATGTCCAGTAGGGGCCTTACACATGTATGCGGCAGAGCACCCGTGGAATACAAACCCTCTGATATTTTTGCATGGAGATGGAACCCTGGTGGTTGGGTCCCAAGTGGGAGCAGTACTAAAGAAGGGTTTGGCCTTCCTTGGGGAAGACCCGACTGGGTATTCATCTCACTCCTTTTGATTGGGGCACCTCCAAAGTGGCAGCACAGGGTGGCACTTTAGAGGACATAAAATGGAAAGGGCTGTGGTCTTCTAACTGTTATAAAAGATTATAAAAGATACGTTCACGAGTTAATGCATCCTTACTAATGGTGTTTTTCTTTCTTCCCTCATAAGCAGGTTTGCACAGTTATATAAAAGTAATAGGGGAGTTGCCCAAAAGGAAAATTTAATAGAAAGGGGTAACAGGCAGGGTTGGGGCTGCTGTCACGGGTGCTAATTTGTCTCTGTTTTGTGGTTATTCAGGGTGGACAAGGAGGTTGGAGGCCTGGATATGTGGTCACATATGTGGGGGTGACACCAAGATGGGTGAAATGGCAGACTGAGGGGAAGTGGTGACAGATGGGAAATCATGGAGGACAGAGTTCGAGAGGGTTTGAAGGCACTGAGGGTGGACAAGGCACCAGGCCCAGATGGCATCCACCCAGGGTACTGAAGGAGCTGGCAGAGGTCCTTGCAGGACCTTGGCAGACCTATTTAATGCCTCACTACATTCGGGTGTACCTCAGGACTGGAGGATGGCTTCATGTGGTGCCCCTCCACAAGAGTGGCCCCAAGGATGAACCAGGAAACTACAGACCAGTGAGCCTCACATCCATCGTGGGTAAGCTAATGGAGACTATCCTGAAGGAGGCTGGTGGCCCTCTTAGAGGCCAAAGGACTACAGGACAGCAGACAGCATGGCTTCTACGTGGCCGATCCTGCCAAACCAACCTGGTCGGGTTCTATGACTGGGTAACTAGGCAACTGGACGGGGGACATGCAGTGGATGTCCTGTATCTGGACTTCAGTAAGGCATTCGACTCAGTGCCACATGGAAGGCTGGGAAGGAAGTTAGTAGGCACAGGGGCAGGTGCAATGCTGGTGAGATGGGTAGGAAACTGGCTGCAGGGAAGGCAACAGAGGGTGGTGGTGGGTGGGGAGCTCTCACACCCAAGGGCAGTGACGAGTGGTGTCCCACAGGCCTGTGTTGGGACCAGTGTTGTTTGGGATATTCATTGCAGACATATCATGGGACATCAAGAGCAAGATCAGTCTGTTTGCTGATGATACCAAGGTTGGCGCGGTGGTGGATGACCTAGGGGGATGGCAGGGGTTGCAGGATGATCTGGCAAAGCTTGAAACCTGGTCAGACACCTGGCAACTGGCTTTAATGCCAAAAGTGCAAGGTGATGCATTTTGGGATGAAGAACCCAAGGAGGACTTACCAGCTAGGGGGAGTGCAGCTAGCCCAGACAGAGGAGGAAAAGGATCTGGGTGTGCTCATCACAGGGTCAATGAACAACTCGGCACAGTGTAGGAAGGCAGCTGCAAGGCCAACAAAATGCTGGGTTGTATTGCAAGGGGTATATCCTCAAGGAGGGAGGGAGGTGATTCTGCCACTGTATAGGTCATTAGTTAGACCACACCTGGAGTACTGCGTGCAGTTCTGGCGTCCGTATCTGAAAAGGGACATTAAGTTACTGGAGGGAGTGCAGCGCAGGGCGACAAAGATGATCAAGGGTCTGGGGGACTTATCATATGAGGGGAGGTTGAAGGAGTTGAACATGTACTCACTGGAGGAGAGGAGAGACAGGGGGGACATGATTGAAACCTTTAAATACATGAAAGGAATAAACAAGACAGGTACAGAGGGGCTGTTCAAAGTAAGGGAGGGGAGGGCCACCAGGGGCCATGATATGAGACTGGAGCGAGGAAGGTTCAGGAGGGAGATGAGGAGACACTTTTTACAGAGGGTGGTGGCTGGGTGGAATCGTTACCTGCAGAGTGGTATGCAGTAGAACAGTGGACTGCTTCAAACGAGGATGGGACAGGACAAGGGGGAGGGTTAATGAAGGGGAAGGGTGGAAGGGAGGGGCAGCTGCAGAATAAGGGGTGCTAGCTGCACATTCGAGCAGACTTGATAGACCTCTAGGCCTTTATCTGCTGGCAAATTTCGTATGTTCGTATGTTCGTATGTCACTCCTTTGTCCACTGGGTGAAAAAGATGGGCATTCAGGAGGCTCAGGGAGAGGCAGCTGTATTTGGACCTCAGTACGATCGAGCTGACATGGAGAGGCATGCAAGGCATGAAGTGGGCACAGCTGCTGCTAGTGCTAAGGGAAATGAAAAGGGATCACAGCCACCCAGATCTAATAATCATCCATTTAGGACTGAATGACCTGGGGACCAGACCATGGCTGGACATATTTTATCAGATAAAGGAGGACATTTGTAAAATAAATGAATGGTCACCAGAGGTTACTCTGGTCTGATATTATTCCATGGAGGGTGTGGAGGCACGTTCAATGTCATAAGGCCATGGACTGCTGCCTACAACATGGCAAAATCACCAAACTGGAGCAACTATACAATCTGGAGTGGCTAGTCATACAACAAATGGCAGCAATCCAAGCAATAAAAAAAATCACCAAGTTTTTCAAAACCGAAGGAAGCCAGTGGGAATCGAGGAGGCCAAGGACGCGATACATTTTTTAATGACCATACCATATTTTAAAAATAACTCAGAAAAGTTTGTTTCTCTGTAATCAACCACCAACAATCAAAACTTTGACTAAAAGAAGTTATAATTCAGTGAACTCACGTTGCTTGTTTTTCTGTATGTCTGTGTATGCATGTGAATGCGCACGTATGCAGCTTAAGCTGTCTGTACAAAATAATGCCTCTTGTGATAAATGAGATGGTCACCTAAACAGAACAACAGGCTCCCGACAGAGCTGTCCCAGTTAAGTGGCTTTTACTACAAATCAATTTTTGACTCAGCATGTTGACCACGCTGTATATAGGTCTTCATCATTCATTATCTGTAAAAACAAAGTGAGTATGTTTTGCCTTTATGGACTATTCCTGAAGAAGATTCCTGAAAAGACAGCAGGCCTTTCTCTACAGAGCTCTCATCAGGCTATCTGATATCCCTCTTGATGTACAAACTACCTACAAGTTAGGGCAGTTTAAACACAACCTCAGACAGTATCTTCTTTCTGTCAACTGCTGCCACTGCCCAACTTAAGCTACTTCACCCTCTCCTCTCATTTCCTGACTAAACAGCTGCCACTCTCACTACCCCTCCTCTCCTCCCCCTGCACCCTCCATAGGTACCTCTCTCCAGTGTTGGAATTATACTTCCAGAGGTACCAGGGCCCTAAAATCTTTGGATCAGGGACCATCTGCAGGCCGGGCTGTTTCAAATCAGAACATAACTCACGCCAATGATCCAGAGGGAAGGCACACTGCACTAAACACTACTCCTTAGTTTGTGTAGCCCATGTGTTCTTAGTAAAAATAAACATACAGTGCAAAGCCTTGTGTTACATGGCTTTTAATGCATTTTCTAAACACTATGGCCCAGATATTCAAAAGGGTTGCACAAGGCGCAATAGTGTTTCACCATGAACAATTCACTGATGTGCCCGTGATATTCAAAAGGTAAAAGTCGCCGCACAAATCCCAATGCGCCAGAGCACATCAGTAATGTCGTGGCACAGGTAGGGGCGTGCCCATGCATAACCTGCACAGCCCGATATTCAGCCCGGGATGTGCAGAGTCATTCACACGCAACCCTACCTGCACCTGCACAAAGTTACGCCACAAAAAAGGAATAAGTGATGGCCACCACAGGTGAGCTGCCACATTGCAGGCGCAACACAGCAGCTGCCACCTGTGGGTGGCTACCGAGATTCCTGCACGCACCTGGCAGTGCCTCCCAGCGTCCCCATGGTGGGCATCTGTAGCGAACCCCCAAGTCCAATATCCTGGTGGTCCAGTGGACCCGATCTCTGCCCGATCGCGGGCATCAGTACCTCATCAAAGACCCCACTACCTGGTGGTCTAGTGTACCCCCACCTGCCACTGAGCCCCACCGCCCCTCCCCATCAGCCAGCAGGTGGCAGCACCCCACCCACCTGCCGCCCAGCTGCCCGCTGACTGACAGCTCAGTGGGACTGCATGCCCGATGGTTCTAGCATGAGCCAGTAGGCATTACCTTCCATACTACCAGTCCAGATGTGAATGAATTCATTCACATATCTGGACTTAAAATCCATATAAACTACGCACCATAGCTCATGCTGGCGGGCTCTCGATGCGATGATGACGAGGCAGTGGGGCTGCCACCGCTGGCTGATGAGGAAAGCGGGACCAGTGGGGCTCAGTGAACAGGAGGAGGAGAAAGGCCACTAACCACCAGGGTAGTGGGGTGCTGATGAGCCTGACCTGAGGCAGGCACATGCGCACTGGACCACCAGGGATATTGGACTTGGGGGTTCATTTACAGATGCCCGCGATCGGCTCAGTGCAGCCCACTGGACCACCAGGGATATTGGACTTGGGGAAGGACTGTACTGATGCCAGCGATCGGGCACATAGATGTCCACTGAACCACCAGGGATATTGGACGATTTTTCATTTATAGTACAGGAATGCCCGTGATTGGGCTACAGGGGGCATCGGTTCCCGATGGCTGCTGCCTGGCAGGGTGCCAGGCGCAAGTCGTCGGAGATCGGCGCACCTGCATGCTAATGGCATGCAAATGGGGCCGTAATGAGATGCAAATGGCAATCTGTGCGCCTTGCATAAATTATGGCCTGATTTGCATGTCCCCGGTTGAATATCGCAGGTGCTGTGCATGGTGCAATGGCACTTATGCCAGCGCATCTCCATGCTCCATTCTGGCCACTTGCGCTGGTGCAGTGCCATTGCGCCATGCACAGTGTGGGTGGCCAGGGTGTGATATTCAAAGCTGCTGTGCCATAGTGCAGCTCCGTTGAATATCACCCAGGCCACTCCCCTGTAAAACAAAGTTGAGCTGCGCCCAGGCTTGCACCACAGCCTGGCGCAGTTTGAATATCCGGGCCTATATATTTAAGCATGGCATAACTGAGAAAGGTACAAAGAGCCAAAGCTCATTTCTAGGTGCGATCTGAGAGAGGGAAGCAACAGGGTTCCAAGTCGAAAAGAAAAAAGCTGCAATTCACACTTAGTTATTCATTTATATATTTCTTATTTATTTGAGGGTAGGGAGGTGGTGGAGAACAGTGCAATGTAACAAGGTGTAATAAGTACAAAACAATGACAACTGTGAAAAGCAAATACCAGGTGCAGAGAAATGCACTACAATGAGGTGCAGTATAGCACAGTGGTTTAAGGCTCTGAGCTGCAAATCTGGAGACCTAGGTTTGAATCCCACAGCACCCAGTTGCATACTGTGTGACCCTAAGCAAGTCACTTAACTTCCCTGTGCTCCCAGGTTGCACCTGTAAACAAGCATTCTGCTTACTGTGTCTCACTTGGTTAAACAATTGGAAAAAATTAAAAAATAAACAATTGAAGTTAAATAAATTAGCAAATGTACAAAAGCAATACACCTATGGAGAAGGAACAGTACTGTAAATTGGTGAGGGTGGATGGGGACAACTACAAAGAGCAAATGTGGGGGCAGGAGAGAGCCATGTCTGGAGGATGGTGGTTAGCAGCCTTTGACATGAAAAATTATGCCAAGATAAAACAAAAATAATGCAGTTGCAAATTGACTAACATGTACTATACAGCAGCACGGACCTACAGCATTTAAATTATACAGCTAAACTTTTTCATTTAAAATGCAGCTGCTGGCCAAGTGTACTGCTTCTGAAATATATACATGCTTCCCATGAACATATTGTATTCATGACAATGAATTATTGTATATAGCACTTGATTTGCCTATGCACCTGTAACCTAATTCAAAATCTGTGCACAGCTTTAAAAGCTCTGCATGTACTGTACATAAATGTCAATATTCCTGACTATGAATCATTTGACAATCGGTACTTGCCTAAGCATTTTATATAACTGAAAACTAAAGTAAATGGCAGAATGTCATATTTTCTTCTCCAAAGTTATCAATCAATCAATCTCTATTTAACCAGGTGGAACATCATTGAGTAAAACTCATTTACAAGATGGGCCTGGACAATTACATATATGAATACAAGGCAAGAAATATATACAGGACTAAGTAAGTACAGGGAATACATACAATAGTACAATCAATGCATAGACATTTAATAGGAAAATTCAGTATTAATAAATGCAGTAGCATACACCAAATGGTTATGATTTGAAAAGGTTCCAGAGATTACAGTTCTCTTCTTTTTTCCTTTGTGATTGCACACCAGTTTTCCATTCAGTTGACAGTCTTTTACCCCTTGTAAGCCAGGATTTCACAAATGGTCTGTGATAGAGATGCAGCAAAGTTTTAATCTACTAGCAAAGTAATGCGAAGTAGCCCAGCCCGCATTCTTATGGGACTACGCGAAGTCCCCACTAAAATGAGCTACTTCACCTTTGATGACTTCGAGTTAATTTACATTGTGATTAGACAAGGTGAAGTCATTAAGAAACAGACAGCCCAGAGCCCACTGATCAGTGATCACATGGCTGACTTTCTCTGCAGGTCACATGATTCGGGGAGGCAGTTCAATAGGCACTATCGGGAAGTCAGTGTTTTACTTTCACTTTCTGTAGTGGAAAGAGTTTGCAGTCAGGCAGTTCTTCAGTGTGCAGTCTGACTCTGTTCTGTGTGTTTCAGAGCTCAAAAAAGACCATAGTTTTTTTTTTGTGTGTGTTAAATTTTATGTATTTAGTTATTGTAGTCCTTCAGGAAAGTTTTATTTAATTAGAAAGGCTTTTTTTGTTAAAAAGTTTTCTTTTGTGTGCTTATTTTTAGGTACTGTACTTTATTTTACTAGTACTTGTTCATTTTTTTGTTTATTTTCTTGATGGAGCATGGGTCGTGGTGGGCCAGTGGTGGCCATCACGGGCCCGCAGAATACAGGGTGGCCACCAGTTAGATTAAATTTGCAGGCTTTGGGACCCCATGCAACCACTGTGAGCCCAGCAGCTGTGGTTGTCATCCAGGAGCAGGAGCAGGTGGAGCTGTGGCCCCTGCAGGATCAGCAGGAGGAGCTGCAGCAAGAGCAGCAGGAGCCGTATCAAGTTGTCAGCCCTTGCAGTACAGCAGCAGGTGTGTCCTGCCCCCCCACCGCCTGTACAGGTCCTGCCCACAGCTCCCTGTGTGGGCTTTTTTCTTCCTTCCTGGTGACTCCAGTGTGGTGCATTGCAGTCTTTGTAATGTGATGGTCTGCGGGGCCCAAGGACAGCCATGTGGGCTTAGGTGGTCAGCACACGCATCTAGCTATTCACCACTGTGCCCAGAGAGAAGCAAAGCTGCAGGAGGTAGCAGCCCCTTCTGCAGCTGTGGTGGCATAAGCAGGTTGTCTGCCTGTGCATTGGTCAAGTAGTAGATGGGAAATGGCATCAGGTGAGGTGGAGGCAGGTCGAGAGCTGCCCATGATGAAGAAAGGTCGCATCAGCCAGTGACACAGGGGACCTTGCTGGGCTGGTGCTGTGCTACAGGGGCTGAGCGTTGGTGGAGGCAGCAATGCAGCGGCTGATACATGTTGCGGGCAGCATGATGAAATACTATGATTACGGTATAGTAATAGTGGTGGTGATGAGCAGCAACAGCCCCCACAGGCTCATTAAGAAAGTTATATTGATTTCCAAACTGCCCCTCCCCCATAAACGTCTCCCTCCTCTTCTTTTAATTTCTTTTCTTAATTAATGTTTTTCCTTTTCGGTATAATATTTTTCATACTTGTTACTTAAAGCAAAACGTCCATGTCCCATCGAGCCCCACCTCCGTGTGAAGCGGGGCCCGATTAGCAGATGGAAAAAAAAGTATTAAATGTGGCACTTACTGATTATTATATTATTTTGATTCATATCTGGTTTATCCTGCGCCCTCCCCACCGGCATTTTAGGCTTCAGCACCCTCCCCATCGTGCCCATAAGCACCACTTGATTGTCCCTGTGATGGCGTGGTGGGCGGGGAGCAGCCAAGTGTCTCTATAAACTTGTCATACTGCAGGATTTTAAACAGCTCGGTTTGGAACCCGTGTACTACGAGACATACGGAGACCAGATACAGACAGCGTGTGTGCCTGTTAGTCTGTGCCCGCGTCTCGATATTACTAAGGACACCCGATAGATTCAAGCCGGAGCTATTTAGAACTGCTTGGTGACCCAAACATAGTAAATTGTACTGCAAACCAGGCAAGATGGGTTCTGGTGCAGACTTTGATCACTGGCTGCACGTGGGAAGGAGCTGGGATAAGTGCTGCCAATATTAACATGTCAGAGCCTGGGCAGAGAGTTGTCCATGTTCCATTGTCATATGTACTCTGTGGCAGGCCTGGGGAGATTGCTTCCCCACAGGGACATTTCTGGATGTACATCAGGCCACAAGAGAGCTTTGCATGACACCGGGGATGAATCAAGGGATGGGAACATCCACAATGGGTGGAAAAACTGTAGTTGCCTGTGTGAAGCCTCCATCACTCTCTAGCGCCCTTTTCTTTCCCATCATGCCAACCTAAGTGGGAATCTTGCAAAAGAGTATACTGTACCTTGATTAGAAATAAATGGGTAGGGACAAGTGAATTGTAAATTTCTACTACAAGAGCACAGAGTAATTTTAAAGGAAACTATGGTATGTGTGGCTGTTATGTGGCTGTTTTGCTGGGTTTGTTTTTTGTTTTTGTTTTGTTTTTACCATGTTATGGCATAATTGTGCTGCAAGGGGTACATGCTGCCATACTGTAAATATTGCTACCAACATGGTGGTCATAACGTTTCTAATATGGTATATAAGAAACTTTTTTCTTCTTCTAACAGGAGGGTTAGTCTCCCAAATTCAGAGAATGGGATGAGGGTTAATATTTTATAAAGTACCTGTATGTACTTTCTGCTTACCTGTATGTTATTTTTTTACTCCCGGGTTGCTACTGAAAAAGGGACCTCCGAGGCCCAGTGGGCCTACCCGGTCAACAAAATTCAATAAATAAATAAAGTACTTTTTTTTTTCTGGAATTGTGCCAGTCAGATGTGGTTGGTGCTAAGAATACTACAAAAATGATACATAGCCACTGATGAGTGACTTGATTCAAAGTTCATCCAGAATGGCCAAAAGCTTGTAGGAAAACATCCATTAAGCTCCAAATCTGTTTTAAAATATTTAAAAGTAAGACATTTAGGGCAACATTTTACTTTAATTTTACATTCAACTGAGGAAAAGAAAATGTCTAGGTCAAGTTAATGGTTGGATCACAGGGGATCTCCTCGTCCCGATGAAGGAAAGGGACAACCTCTGGGAAAAAGCCAGGTCCTCTCACAGCAAACACAACTTCCAATGATATAGAGCTGCAAGAAACCACTGCACCAACCTTATCTGCCAAGCAAAGGCAAACTTCCACAAGGAGCAGCTTAGTAAAACTTGGGGCAATGGGAAGAGTTTTTGGGAGAACATCAAAAACCTTCTTGGGAAGGATGAGAAGAAGATCCCCCACTCGCTCAACATTAACAACATCATGATTACTGACCCTCTGTACATTGTGGATTCTCTCAGCACAGCATTTACTGACCTGACTGGAGTGCTACACCCCCCAACTACCTGCACCCTGCTGGGGAACAAACCAACTGCACGCCTCAAGGGGGCTCAATCCCTGTCTTCTACTTCAAAAAAGTGTCAGTGAAGGAGGCTTACAAATACATTAAAAAATACTAGGTAAGACCAGAATGGGGAGTGATGGAATCGATATGAATCTCCTATCCCTAACACTGGATGTCATTATCGTGCCAGTTACAAAACTATTTAACAAATCGCTGGCTCTTGCACAGTTCCCTGGGATCTGGAAACAGGCTCTCATGATGCCAGTGCACAAGAATGGTGATATGACATGCACTGCCAATTATAGGTCAATATCCATCCTTTCTTCCTTGTCTAAAGCCCTGGAAAAGATCGTGGCCGCCCAACTCACAGATTACCTCAGCAAATACAACCTGTTATGTCCAAACCAACATGGCTTCAGGCAGAATCATAGTACCTCCACAGCTTTGCTGGACTACACTGACTACTTGCACAAGGCACTAGACGAAGGAAAGCTGGTGGGGTCAGTCTTCATAGACCTCACCAAAGCCTTTGACACTCTCAATCACTTTCTCCTTCTGACTCAACTACAGAACCTGGGGGTTGCAACCAATGCTGTTTGCTGGTTCAAGGACTACCTAACACACAGAAGCCAACGTGTAAAAATTGGGCACACAGTATCTAGCTCCAATGAGGTATCTTTAGGGGTCCCACGGGGGTCAATACTGGGGCCCTTACTATTCAGCCTCTTCCCTAAATAATCTTCCTGAAGCCTGTGATACTAAACTGATACTTTACGCAGATGATGCTGTGCTTCTCACCAGCAGTTCATCAATAGTCACCTCCACTCTGAGCTGCAGGCATCATTCTACAAGCTGGAATACTGGTACTGTAGCCATAAACTTCTATTAAACTACAAAAAAACAAGGTGATGCTCACAGCCAGCCCACAGCACAAAAAGAAGCTCTCTCCTTCACCATCTCCAATAAAGTCAGTGAGCCGCTGGAACAAGTTCAGACCGTCAAGTACCTGGGGGTCACCATTGATGACTGCCTCACCTTCACCCAACACATCGACACAGTGGTAAAGACAGTGAACACCAAGCTGGGTGTACTATATAGGCATAAAAAGTATCTCACTCCAGAGGCCCTTCATCTCTTAGTCTCCAGATCCATCCTTTCTACCATCAACTATGGATTGGTGGTCTATGGCGCAGCAACAGACACTGCACTAAAAGGATTCACATTGCCTCAACAAGGCATGTAGGCTCACAATGGCTGTAGATCGAAATACCTACACCTGCTCCTTATACTGAGGAGACCAAATGGCTGCCACTAAAGAACAGGATTATATTCCAAACATGTCTCCTTGGAAAAAAAGGCACTAATGGGTAAACTGCCCCATGCATTTCTAGCATCCTAACACCAAGTGCTACCAGCTATACCACCAGATGCAGGATGAGGGGGGGCCCTATGAACACTTTTCCATCAAACTGTGCAGAGACAGTGTACTTTCAGCTATAGGGCCCCCCAATGGCTCAATGAATCCCAGTGCACATTCTAAACTCCCAATGCATCTCACAATTCAAAAATGGCCTAAGGCAATACCTTCTTACGAGGACAGTTTGTGACTGCCACTAGGACTCTAACACCCATAATGCCCACTCATCCACATTCTCTTTCCCCTTTCTTTAACCCCCACTCTTCCCTCTTGCCCTATCCCTCTGTCTTCCTCTCCCCCCGTGCCTTTTCTACCACTGGATCAACCTTAAAACCAACCTGCTACCACTACCTCCCAACCTCCTAGACAAAGCTACTTCTGTTGGCCGCCCACTCTTCCCCCCCATCTCCCCACTCACCTTGACTCCTCCTTGTACTGTCACACTAGGTGTCACACCTCTTTATCTCCTTCGCTACATATAAACACTGTCCTTTATCCTAGTTGAATGCTCTTGACGCTGTACTATCACCACTGGTACTATGAATGACATTGTAACCTTATTGTATACTAGCTACCTACCTACTATTTGAGTATTGTATGTAAACTGTTTGTTATTGCTGTCATTGTCACTGTTTTATGTGGAACCTTTGTAAAAGAGCTCAGAGCTCAAAGGTATGATCCGAATCCTTAAATAAATAAAAGGATTGATGGCTTGCCAAAACACATGACTTGGCCATCCAACCATGATCTTGCTTGCCTACCAAGGGAGTGGTTAAGGGACTCAGATGCTTGATGAGAACCACATGACTATGTCATTAACTAGGTCACACTGAGTGAGCTACATCTGTTTTTTTCACTATGCTACTTGTGAGATTTGCTGTTACAAAATAAACTGTGTGCAGTGAAGCTTGGTTGCACCAGCTTTCTCTGTTGGCTGTCTGAATGCTATAGATTGAAGGACATGTCTTATTTTGTGCGTTTAATGCATCTTTTCTCAACTGTGACTAGTGTGTGTGTGTGTGTGTGTGTGTGCGCATGTGCGTGTGTGTGTGTGTGTGTGTGTTTTCCTGTGGCCATCAAGAAATTGGTTAACTCAGCATTCAGCTATAAGTTGAGCTTCTGCACACATACCTCCAGCGTGGCATGCACATGCAAATGTGAGCATGGTGATGTGTGGCAGGTGATCTTTCTGTATGTTGCTTGTGGGGGTTACCATGAGAAGACCAGTTGGTGGCTCTCCAGTGGCATATGAAAGTTAATGTGTTTATGTGAATTGAGGATGGAGTGAGTGCCCCTTCTATGTGCTGCATGTGAGTGTGTGGATGCGGGGGGATCATCAATAGGGGAATCCATTGTGTGACTACAAAATAGACTCCGGAGCAGTCGTTGGCAGTTGAAATAGTCAGTTGCAATTCAATGCAGTTGCAATCAGTTGCAGTTGCATTGGATTGCAATCATAAAATAGTGGAGCTGAAATCCACTGCAGTTGATGGTTCTGTGACCTGTCCAGGTTTGTTTTTGTGGTACACTGCAGTGTATTTTCTCTTTTTTCTTTCCAGGTGAGGTGGAGGGGGGCTGGGGGGGCCACAAATATCTAACGGTCCTCAAACGCCGGCACCAAACCTTACAGCCAGTAAAATGCATCCCTGACTCCAGGACATGAAGCATCCACCAAATAGGAGAGCTAGAAGGAGGAACCAGGAGCTTGAGGTGTCTGTGACTGGCAGGTCCCAGTCAGTTCTCCAGCAAAGTCAGGCAGCAATTGTGTGAAGGCAGCAAGTCCGTGGTCTGGTCATGGGCAGATCAGCCGTGACCCTGTTGACCAGGCTCATCGGACGCTCTCACTCAATCTGGCCAGGTCTTCAGAGTCGGTGAGGAGGAGTGGTAGGTGCACTAGTTCTACTGTGTGGAGTACCAGAGTGGGCATGTGGGTCTGGGTTGGGGACCGATTGTGGGTTGGGAGGAGAGAGCACACGCTCCAAAAACACTGTCACCACCACCGAGTAGAGCTGTAGTGGCAGCCTGAGCCATGGAGCCACCCACTGACCTGACCGAACTGGCAACAGGCTACTACAGTGAGCAAGGTACTGTATGGGATGTGTATGTAGGGCCCACCAGGGCTGAGCAGTGGGCAGTAGGAAGGAAGAGGAGGAGGATGGTCTCTCACAGACTACTCAGTTGGTCTGTGTGTCTGCAGCGTGCTGGGCTGACTTGTCTGGTTGGTTGAGGGCTTGGGGGCTGTGGGGCCCAGGGAGGCAAACTTGAAAAGCCAAGGTGATTGATCATCATCAATCTACTGCCTGCAGCCTGGCTGGGCTCTCTCTGACTGTGGTGGCATTGTGAGTAAATCAGACTCCCCATGAGGTCATGGAGTAGGCCAGGCGCAGGTGGTCAGTTGGTGAGTTTCTGGACCCATAGGAGGCCAGAGCGTGAGCATGGTCAGTTGGGTCCAATTGACAAAATGTTTGCTGTTTGCCACTGTAGGAATCAGATAGACTGAATATTAATGTCATCATGGCAAGATGAACAAAATTTTAAAAACGCATTAGTGTACGTGCTGAAAGCCTAATAAAAAATACAGAAACTGTGTCAGAATTTTTGTTTTTAAAATGTGTGAGTTTTTTTTAGCTTTAAATTTAAACTATGGATACATCTCAGTTCTGGTATACCATACAGGAGGTATTTCTAGGGGCCCTCCCTTAAACTGTTTTTAGTCTTACAGATTCTATGACTACTAGTAAACTGACATATATTGATGGTTAGCTCTGTTTGCAAAAGGGTACCTTCTAGCTTCTGTGGGGTGTTTAAGAGGCCCTACCTATATTGTATCTGAGACTCACAGTTCTTTTTCTAAGTAACTAATATTACTGCTGCTTATTTTTCTGTACTGTATACTGTTTTACTGCCCTGCTTCAACTTGTTACTTTCAGGGACTTAGTATAGTTTGTTGTTGTTTTGACTGGTTATTGTGCTTTAGTGGGTCCCTACTGTGTGTGGATTTGTTTCACTGCACTTTGTATTTGTATTTTTAAGAGCAGCCAGCTTCTAGCTGCTGCTGACTAGTTGCTGCTCCTCCAACATATACAACACCTCACCTGCCCCAGAGTTGAGGGGTATAAATAATTCCTTTTGTTTCTGCCCATTTATGAAGTTATAATGCTGCTAAATCCTAAATGCTAAAAAATAGAGCTGCTTCCTGACTTAACTCCACCAACACGCCCCTAATGAGGCACATGCAGTCCCATTTTGTGATATCAGAAGGCAGAGGCTGTGTGTGTGCATCCCATTGATTTCAAAGGGGGGCTTTTCCATACATTTTATTAACTTTTATAGTCAAAATTTTAATTAAAAAGATACCAAGTTAAAAAGTATGACAAACTACTACATAATACAATTCAACAATGGTGAAAGTTAAAAACAAATTGGTTGGATTTTCTTCAGTTAGTTGAAGTCAGAAATTTCAAACTAGTTGAAAAAATCAGTCATAATGTGTGGCAAGTCAGTCATAATTGTTTTTTCAACTGACTCTGGGGTCTACTACAAAACAGCTGACCTGGCAGTCTTGGGGCTGCAGTCTACAGCTACCAGCAATGCAGAAGTACAGGCAGTGTTATACAGTGCCTTTGTAAGTTACTGTTAAATGACGGAAAAAACAACTTTTTTAAATTTCATCATTCATCCAGACTGAACACCAGCAGGGACACGAGCCTGACAGAATTAGAGGGTCTACTTTACATCATGCTCAAACAAAGTTAGGCAGTGGGTGCTACAAGGATAAAACAGCCTGACATTTAAACAACAAAGGACCTGCAGCTTAAGTCCTGTTGCAAGCTGCTATTTCTCAAAGTCCCACACCACAGCAATCAGCTAAACAACAGAAGAAAAATGTTACAGTATCATAGAAGGTGAAAATGCCAGTGCAGCAAACAGACTGATTACTATGCAGGTATCATGTGGATGAATAAAAAGTGTGTCATAAGGTCATACCAGTATAGCATGGCATTCCCTTAGGAATAACAAACACAATACATCCTTAAAAATTAAATCATAACTGATTGAATACTTTATTCAATAAAATAAAGTTAAATATACTTACAAAATCCACATCTTGTACCCCCTTCAAAAACAAACCCATTGGGTACAGCTCCATACCGACGGAGGTCTGATAGTTTCCACTGCCCAATGATCATGGGTGGGATGTCTCTCACAATAACCAGAATGTTGTTGCAAAAATGAACTGTGGCAGGTCCACTCTCTAACTTTGTTCCAGGTAACACTGTGACATGAAATCTGTGAACTGATTGAAAAGTTTAAGAAATTACTTCAAGAAAAATCACCAAAATTAAGTGAGGCATTATGTTACTGATAAGAATCTCCACAAATTGTCACAAATAAATACTGATCTGACCTTGTACATCAATCTTTAGCTGTGCTGAGAAAATACAAAATCACCCCATAACAAAAAGGTTTATCTTTATCCATCAGGCTGGCATTGACCCTATTATAGTATATGGTTAACCTTTATTCTACACAGATTTCAACAACTGCTGTAAACTTGCAGTACAGTTCAAAGGTCAAATATGTTGTTGTACTATCGACATCAATACTACAATAACATTCGTGTCAATCAAACAGCTACATGTTGTCATGCCGATGCTCTGCCGCAACAAATTTGTAAAAACATGGCGGCAGTGCTTAGCGAGAACCTCACCAACACAGCTGATGAAAAGAGCCTCACACAGCTCCATCTCCCAACAGATATATATTTTTCTTGGATTTTATTTTTTAAAATTCACCACCAAAACCTGAAGAGTAAAAATGTAGGTTAGAGCAAGCGGGAGCACTGAGAAGCACAACCAAGTATTGAGCAGAAGCAAACAGGACTGGGAGCAGCATCAGCTAAAACAGAGAAAATCGAGCAGGCTGGCAGACGAGTGAGCTGGTAAGGAGAGACAAACATACAGCCCCTTGCTTCCTGTAGTTTTTTTGGAACCATATACTATATAAAATAGTATATGGACAGCCATACACAGACAAGGCTGTGTTTCCATCTTGGGGTCGAGATGACAACGGGACCGCTCAAGCGTCACTCTCGAGGTCCCTGTGATGTCATCTCAACCCCTCAATGGTAACACAGCCTTGTTGTGCATGGTTGTCCATACACTATTCTATATGTTTTTGTAAAGAGGGTTGCCCAATCAAAGGGGCAGACCCCATTGTCCACAAGCCCAGGCCAAGTTGTGTGGGGCCTATAAAAGGCTTGATTGACAGAAGGAGAGGGTGAGGAAAGGGGGAGGGGGTAGAGGGAGGGGTAAGTGAGGTCATAAAGGGGAAAGGGCTATGAAGCATTGTAGAAGTGAGGTGGCAGACAGGGACTGGCTAGGGAAGGAGAGAGAGAGGGGAGAGCTACAGGGATACTTAAGGTCGAGCGCAAGCTCAGGGAGCTCACAATTTGCTCTTAAGAGACTTTTCTCTTAGAAGCACATCAGTTTGGCAATTTTCTCACTAACCTTCATTGGAAGTTTGCTGATTACTTTGGTCAGTGGGCTCTTTTATAGGCTAGCTGTTTGGAGTTAATTATTTTACAGCAAACTGCTATTGCTAGTGAGTTCAGTTACTGTTAAAGTAAAAATTAACCGAGCAGCTAGTGTTTGTGCTGACCTCAGTGCTACTTGCTTGCAAGTGAAGATTTTCCAGCAGACATAAAAGTAGAGGTAAGTGAAAAATGAAAAAATGTGAAACGGAAAGAAGGCTGCGCTGCAGCCAGGGTGGTTGGTGGTGTGTATCATTTATTTATTCTGTAAAAGAGTTTTAGTTGCAAGCTGGAGTTGTTTGTGCATAGAGGGCTTTGATTTTGGTGGGCTGGGGTGTTTCATACAAATGGCTGGAGTCACACCACATTACAGGCCTAAGCTCTGGGCAGCCTACATGTTGTCTGAATTTAATGGTGTGTGGCACGTTGTTGCCTTCTTCCTCTGTTTTATCCCTTTGCTTTATGCAAATTGTGCACATTTTTTCTGTCCATTTGGGTGACTGGCCCAAGGGTGGGCCAAAGCAGGGGCAGGCCACTGGTGGGCTCAATAGCTTGTGGTGGTTAGGCTTGCAGTATTTAAAACAAAAAAAAAAAGAAAAAAGAAAAAGTTGATAAAGAGGGATATTACCGGGGGTCAAACAGGCCAACGGAGATTATGGAGGCCCCAAGCTGATGAGCAGCAACCGGTTAACCGTGATAGGCCAACATCAAGGGCCACGTGGTGATGGTGTCTGATGTCATCACCATGTGGTCAACTGGGCCTTAACGCTATGGGCCTCCAGAGTCTGCACTCAAATTTTTCCTGAGAGCCAAGGCGGCTGCTACGGCAAATACTGTGGTGGTTTTGGCCTGGGGATGGTTGGCATCCAGCTGGGGCATGGTAAGCCATAATATGGCTGCTAAACACTAGGTGGGGAATTAAAAAAGTAATAAAACCCCAATGGAGATCACTGGGTTTTGGGAGATAATTGGGGCATGCTGAGGTGGGGGAGGAAGGTAGGGGGAGAGCCAGTCTAACCATAGGTGGCCACCAGTCAGAACAAGGGTCAGGGGCCTGGGTGCCAGGGGTTTGTCTGGCTGCTAGATATATCACTGGCACGGCAGAAAAGGTGGAGCACAGCTTAAAATAAAGATAAAGAAGTATGTATATATAAATATCTAATACAATGGGCACGAGCAGTTAAAAAATAAAAGGGATTGGGGTTTTCCAGGTGTATGCTAGATCCCACTGCTCCTTGTGAGGTATTTGCTAGGTGTATGCTAGATCCCACGGTGGGATGGGCTGTGAAGCAGGGGAAGATTAGCCCAAAGAGGGAGACAGTGATGTTATATGGGGCTAACTGTGTGTAGTGTCTCTTCAAGTTGTGCAAGATATTGTGACTCCCCAGAGAAACAAACTCAACAAGAAGGAGTGCTACCATGCAGTGATGGAGCTTGTGAACAAGGCGAACCAGTTGTTAGAGGTTGCAGACCCACCCAGCCCAGCTAAGGACAGGAAGCAAAAAGAGGGTTAATCACAGGGAAGGAAGGATGGCAAGTGGGCGCCTTGGGCCCCAATTGTGCCTGGGCCCACGGATCCCATCCCAGAAAATCCAGTACCTCCTCCTGCCCCGTGCCCCTCAGGCACCAGTCCCCCACTCCTGTGCCACTGCCAGAAATGCCAGTCCCTTGGGCCTACTCCTCCTGTTCTGGTAGCACTACAGGGTCCAGCTCCAGCAGCAGACAACACCCAGCTGGCCCCACCTATGGGGACCAGCCCATTGCTGGACTCCCAGTCAGGTAATAAAGAGGTCACACTGGAAAGCAGTGTAATGGAGTATGTAGAGCAGATGCTCAAGCTGATGGGAGACAGTGGCTTGGGGCAACTAGAAAAAGCACTGGGGGAAATCAGGAACAAGGATAAGGGAGAGGTTACTGGGGTGGTAGGAGTGGCACAACCGGAGAGAAGACACTCGGGGCGGAGATAGGGGTACTTGGGATTCGGATAGGGGATCATGTACCTTTAGCCACAAAGAAGAAAATCTGGAAGGGGGAATTTGTAGATGTCTTCACCCTGGCTAATGTAGACAATATGGACAAATATGAGGAAATGAAGAGTTTGAGAAAAAGACATGGCAACAGCAGTAGTGTTATTGGGGAAAGTGGAGGAGGATAAATCAATGAAGGGCAAAACCTGGGATAATTGGTCCACAGGGTTCACATACTGTATGGCCACAGTCATAGAAAAGAAACCAGAATTGGCCACTCCCTTGCTGATGTATTCACCAATTATAAAGAATGCCTGTAAAAAGGGGGGATACAGCTGGTTGAAGCACGATGAGAAGTTCAGGAAGAGGATGGCACATTTCGAGGATGTTAAATGGGATGCAAGACAGATCGACTTATGATTAGAGATCTGTATGGGGACATCCAGCAATGATGGCAAGGGGGACAGGAAAGGGGGTACAGCCCCAAAATGCTGTTGGGGGTACAACTGGACTTTTGGTACATGGCCGAACTGCCGCTTCAGGCACACCTGTTCCAAGTGCAGGGAATAATTGGGAGAAAGGAACTGCCAGCCACAATACTGCTTACAATCAGTCCTTTTGGGGGAACCATTCTGGGTACAGAGGACAGCAGTTGGGGGGGTGCAGGGGTAGGGAGCAGGGGGCGGCAGAAGCCAGGCCTACTACAGCCAACACTCAGGATAGTTAAAGGTGGATGGCAGGTCTTTTGGTTGACAGAAACCCCATAAAGGTTGGACGCTTTGAAAGACTGGTTGAGATTTTACCTGGATAGGGAGGCAGCTCACATCCTATTGTTAGGTATCTAGAAGGGTTTCAGTCTGCATTTTCAAGTAGTCAGGAAAAGGGCCAGAGCAAAAAACCTGAAGTCGGTACAGGGAAAAGAGACACTGTTAGCGCAGAAAATTCAGAAGAAAGTAGCAGTCGGTAGGGTGGAGGGCCCATTTGGGCATCCACTGCTGCCAGACCTGAGGATATCCCCGTTGGATGTGGTCCCAAAGAAGCAGCTGGGAGAGTATCAGGTGATATACCACCTGTCATACCCATACGGGGAATCCATCAATGATCACATCAGTGAGGAAGACAGCAGGGTGACTTGAGCCACCTTGGAGGAGGCATTGGGCTTGGCTGGCAAAAATGGACATTGAAGTGGCTTTTTGCCTGCTGCAGGTCCAGCCAGTGGATTAGGACCTGTTAGGTTTCCAGGTGGGGAGCGACTATTATTTTGATAAAGCCATGCCCATGGGCTGCTCTGTGGCCTGTGCCACATTTGAGATGTTCAGCACCTGGCTCCAATGGATGTTCCAATCTAGATATGGGTACAGGGCAGTGGTCCATTACATGGATGACTTTCTATTAATCGGGAGGGGCCAACATACAGGAAGGATGTTGCGGGATTTTGAGGCCATGTGCAGGGAGTTAGGGGGTGCCTCTGTCCCCAGACAGGACAGAAGGTCCTAGCCAGCAAATTTAATTTCTTAGGTCTAGAGATAGATATGGTGAGGGAATTATTCAGACTCCCAGATTCCAAAATGCAGAAACTACAGGCACTGTTAGGGGTCATCAAGGCTAGGCACAGGGTGCAGCTGCAGCAGGTGCAGCAATTAACGGGGCATTTGAATTTCACTTGTAGGGCCATAGCACTGGGTCGCACATTTATACAGTGCCTGGCAAGGGCAATGCAAGGTGTCTTCAGGCTGCACCATTGGGCGACTATAACTAGGGGAACCAAGGAGGATCTAAAGGTGTGGGAAAAGTATTTAAGCGCTACAACGGTAGGACTTTCAGGCAGAAAGAATGGGTTTTCAACACAGACCTGCAGCTAGACACTGATGTGGCAGGGGGTTTAGGTATGGGAGCATACTTTGGGGGAAAATGCTTTGCGGAGGCCTGGCCCAGCACTTAGTTTAAGACTGGAGTGATGAGGGACATCACTTTCTGGAAATTTTCCCATATGGGAGGCAATGGAAATAAGGGGGCTCTTAGGAACCAGAAGGTCATGTTTTGGAGTGACAACTGACTAGTGGTGGATGTCCTAAATAAGAGGAGGGCAATGTCCAAGAGTGTTACGAGGGTATTGAGACAGTTCTTATTAAGGGGACTGACACTGAATATGAAGTTTAGGGCTAGGCGCATGGATGGTGTGGACAACATGATAGCTGACTGCATCTCCCGCCTGCAGATGGATAAGTTTCGTGCCATCATCCCAGGAGCAGAACCCAGACAGACAGCAGTTCTGGACTATGTCTGGAGGATTGGATTGGGGGAGCTGAACACTTGTTTTGCAACTACTGGTCCCCCAGAACCCTAAAAGCATATAAAACTTCTTGGAGGGCATTTCAGGCATTTTAAACTCAGAATGGCTGCCAGGTAAATGGTGTGGTAAAGGGGATCATGTAGCACAATTTATAGTGACAGGCTGGAGGAGTAATATGGCACATTCTACTATAGCAGTTCATTTAGCTGCAATAGGTCAGATGTGCACCCTAAAAGCATTGGTGACCTGACAAAAAGTAAATTAATAAGATGCATGATGCAGGGTTGGCTGTGGGAGCTGACAAACTGCAGAACAGTAGGGAGGCTGCAAATGGAAGCACTACTAGAAAGTTTACTGTGGATTCTGCACCAAGTGTGCACGTCCAGTAGTGAAACAGTTTTATTTAAAGCAGTTTATGCCACCATGTACAGCGGGGCTTTTAGAGTCAGAAAAATGGTAGGGCACGGAAAAAGGGGCATTTCAGTGGGACTACAGTGGGAGGACATGGTGTGATCAGAAGAAGGGGTCTCAGTGCTGGTAAGATGGTCAAAGACTAACCAAGCCAGAAGAGGTAACAGGGTTATGCTAAAGCGGCATGTGTATGTCACCATATGTCCAGTAGGGCCTTACACATGTATGCGTGCAGAGCACCCGTGGAATACAAACCCTCTGATATTTTTGCATGGAGATGGAACCCTGGTGGTTGGGTCCCAAGTGGGAGCAGTACTAAAGAAGGGTTTGGCCTTCCTTGGGAAGACCCGACTGGGTATTCATCTCACCCCTTTGATTGGGGCACCTCCAAAGTGGCAGCACAGGGTGGCACTTTAGAGGACATAAAATGGAAAGGGCTGTGGTCTTCTAACTGTTATAAAAGATTATAAAAGATACGTTCACGAGTTAATGCATCCTTACTAATGGTGTTTTTCTTTCTTCCCTCATAAGCAGGTTTGCACAGTTATATAAAAGTAATAGGGGAGTTGCCCAAAAAGGAAAATTTAATAGAAAGGGGTAACAGGCAGGGTTGGGGCTGCTGTACGGGTGCTAATTTGTCTCTGTTTTGTGGTTATTCAGGGTGGACAAGGAGGTTGGAGGCCTGGATATGTGGTCACATATGTAGGGGGGTGACACCCAAGATGGGTGAAATGGCAGACGCAGGGGGGGAAGTGGTGACAGATGGGGAAATCATGGAGGACAGAGTTCGAGAGGGTTTGAAGGCACTGAGGGTGGACAAGGCACCAGGCCCAGATGGCATCCACCCCAGGGTACTGAAGGAGCTGGCAGAGGTCCTTGCAGGACCTTTGGCAGACCTATTTAATGCCTCACTACATTCGGGTGTACCTCAGGACTGGAGGATGGCTTCATGGTGCCCCTCCACAAGAGTGGCCCCAAGGATGAACCAGGAAACTACAGACCAGTGAGCCTCACATCCATCGTGGGTAAGCTAATGGAGACTATCCTGAAGGAGAGCTGGTGGCCCTCTTAGAGGCCAAAGGACTACAGGAACAGACAGCATGGTTTGCCACGGTACGATCCTGCCAAACCAACCTGGTCGGGTTCTATGACTGGGTAACTAGGCAACTGGACGGGGACATGCAGTGGATGTCCTGTATCTGGACTTCAGTAAGGCATTCGACTCAGTGCCACATGGAAGGCTGGGAAGGAAGTTAGTAGGCACAGGGGCAGGTGCAATGCTGGTGAGATGGGTAGGAAACTGGCTGCAGGGAAGGCAACAGAGGGTGGTGGTGGGTGGGGAGCTCTCACACCCAAGGGCAGTGACGAGTGGTGTCCCACAGGGCTCGGTGTTGGGACCAGTGTTGTTTGGGATATTCATTGCAGACATATCATGGGACATCAAGAGCAAGATCAGTCTGTTTGCTGATGATACCAAGGTTGGCGCGGTGGTGGATGACCTAGGGGGATGGCAGGGGTTGCAGGATGATCTGGCAAAGCTTGAAACCTGGTCAGACACCTGGCAACTGGGCTTTAATGCCAAAAGTGCAAGGTGATGCATTTTGGGATGAAGAACCCAAGGAGGACTTACCAGCTAGGGGAGTGCTGCTAGCCCAGACAGAGGAGGAAAAGGATCTGGGTGTGCTCATCACAGGGTCAATGAACAACTCGGCACAGTGTAGGAAGGCAGCTGCAAGGCCAACAAAATGCTGGGTTGTATTGCAAGGGGTATATCCTCAAGGAGGGAGGGAGGTGATTCTGCCACTGTATAGGTCATTAGTTAGACCACACCTGGAGTACTGCGTGCAGTTCTTGGTCCTGTGATCTGAAAAGGGACATTAAGTTACTGGAGGGAGTGCAGCGCAGGGCGTGGAAGATGATCAAGGGTCTGGGGGACTTATCATATGAGGGGAGGTTGAAGGAGTTGAACATGTACTCACTGGAGGAGAGGAGAGACAGGGGGGACATGATTGAAACCTTTAAATACATGAAAGGAATAAACAAGACAGGTACAGAGGGGCTGTTCAAAGTAAGGGAGAGGAGGGCCACCAGGGGCCATGATATGAGACTGGAGCGAGGAAGGTTCAGGAGGGAGATGAGGAGACACTTTTTTACAGAGAGGGTGGTGGCTGGGTGGAATGCGTTACCTGCAGAAGTGGTATGCAGTAGAACAGTGGACTGCTTCAAACGAGGATGGGACAGGACAAGGGGGAGGGTTAATGAAGGGGAAGGGTGGAAGGGAGGCAGCTGCAGAGATAAGGGTGCTAGCTGCACATTCGAAGCAGACTTGATAGACTCCTCTGGCCTTTATCTGCTGGCAAATTTCAGTATGTTCGTATGTTCGTATGTCACTCCTTTGTCCACTGGGTGAAAAAGATGGGCATTCAGGAGGCTCAGGGAGAGGCAGCTGTATTTGGACCTCAGTACGATCGAGCTGACATGGAGAGGCATGCAAGGCATGAAGTGGGCACAGCTGCTGCTAGTGCTAAGGGAAATGAAAAGGGATCACAGCCACCCAGATCTAATAATCATCCATTTAGGACTGAATGACCTGGGGACCAGACCATGGCTGGACATATTTTATCAGATAAAGGAGGACATTTGTAAAATAAATGAATGGTCACCAGAGGTTACTCTGGTCTGATATTATTCCATGGAGGGTGTGGAGGCACGTTCAATGTCATAAGGCCATGGACTGCTGCCTACAACATGGCAAAATCACCAAACTGGAGCAACTATACAATCTGGAGTGGCTAGTCATACAACAAATGGCAGCAATCCAAGCAATAAAAAAAATCACCAAGTTTTTCAAAACCGAAGGAAGCCAGTGGGAATCGAGGAGGCCAAGGACGCGATACATTTTTAATGACCATACCATATTTTAAAAATAACTCAGAAAGTTTGTTTCTCTGTAATCAACCACCAACAATCAAAACTTTGACTAAAAGAAGTTATAATTCAGTGAACTCACGTTGCTTGTTTTTCTGTATGTCTGTGTATGCATGTGAATGCGCACGTATGCAGCTTAAGCTGTCTGTACAAAATAATGCCTCTTGTGATAAATGAGATGGTCACCTAAACAGAACAACAGGCTCCGACAGAGCTGTCCCAGTTAAGTGGCTTTTACTACAAATCAATTTTGACTCAGCATGTTGACCACGCTGTATATAGGTCTTCATCATTCATTATCTGTAAAAACAAAGTGAGTATGTTTTGCCTTTATGGACTATTCCTGAAGAAGATTCCTGAAAAGACAGCAGGCCTTTCTACAGAGCTCATCAGGCTATCTGATATCCCTCTTGATGTACAAACTACCTCACAAGTTAGGCAGTTTAAACACAACCTCAGACAGTATCTTCTTTCTGTCAACTGCTGCCACTGCCCAACTTAAGCTACTTCACCCTCTCCTCTCATTTCCTGACTAAACAGCTGCCACTCTCACTACCCCTCCTCTCCTCCCCTGCACCTCCATAGGTACCTCTCTCCAGTGTTGGAATTATACTTCCAGAGGCCCAGGGCCCTAAAATCTTTGGATCAGGGACCATCTGCAGGCCGGGCTGTTTCAAATCAGAACATAACTCACGCCAATGATCCAGAGGGAAGGCACACTGCACTAAACACTACTCCTTAGTTTGTGTAGCCCATGTGTTCTTAGTAAAAATAAACATACAGTGCAAAGCCTTGTGTTACATGGCTTTTAATGCATTTTCTAAACACTATGGCCCAGATATTCAAAAGGGTTGCACAAGGCGCAATAGTGTTTCACCATGAACAATTCACTGATGTGCCCCGGCGTGATATTCAAAAGGTAAAAGTGCGCCGCACAAATCCCAATGCGCCAGAGCACATCAGTAATGTACGCAGGC
Source organism: Neoceratodus forsteri (assembly GCA_016271365.2). Lineage (NCBI taxonomy): Eukaryota > Metazoa > Chordata > Ceratodontiformes > Ceratodontidae > Neoceratodus > Neoceratodus forsteri. Next base: position 393,133,245 of record CM057452.1, read on the forward strand.
ACAGGTAGGGGGGGCGTGCCCATGCATAACCTGCACAGCCCGATATTCAGCCCGGGATGTGCAGAGTCATTCATGCGCAACCCCTACCTGCACCTGCACAAAGTTACGCCACAAAAAAAGGAATAAGTGATGGCCACCCACAGGTGAGCTGCCACATTGCAGGGCGCAACACAGCAGCTGCCACCTGTGGGTGGCTGCCCGAAGTTCCTGCCGACCTGGCAGTGCCTCCTATGTCCCATGGTGGGCATCTGTGAATTTAATCCATTGCCCTGGTGGTTCAGTGATCTGCCTGATCGCTGGCATCAGTCACACACCTCATCAGCCCGGTGGCCCAGGCCTCACTCACCATCGGAGCCTCATCGCCTCATCAGCCAGCAGGCACCACCACTCGCCGCCTCGCTGCCGCTGACCGACAGCTCAGTAGATTGCATGCCAGTGTTCGCAGCATGAGCTGGCTGGCGCAGTAGTTCACGTCGTACCACTCAGTCCAGATATGTGAATGAATTCATTCACATATCTGGACCGAGTAGCACGGCATGGCTGCACGCCCATTGGCCCGCTGCCAGAACCATCGGGCATGCGCCCCACCGAGCTGTCAGTCGGTGGGCGGCGGGCGGCAGGCGGGTGGGGTGCTGCCACCCGCTGGCTGATGGGGGGGAGCGGGGCAGTGGGGCTCAGTGGGCAGGTGGGGGGGGGTACACTAGACCACCAGGGTAGTGGGGGTCTTTGATGAGGTACTGATGCCCACGATTGGGCAGTGATCGGTACACTGGACCACCAGGGATATTGGACTTGGGGGGGTTCATTTACAGATGCCCGCGATCGGGCTCAGTGCAGCCCACTGGACCACCAGGGATATTGGACTTGGGGAAGGACTGTACTGATGCCCGCGATCGGGCACATAGATGTCCACTGAACCACCAGGGATATTGGACGATTTTTCATTTATAGTACAGGAATGCCCGTGATTGGGCTACAGGGGGCATCGGTTCCCGATGGCTGCTGCCTGGCAGGGTGCCAGGCGCAAGTCGTCGGAGATCGGCGCACCTGCATGCTAATGGCATGCAAATGGGGCCGTAATGAGATGCAAATGGCAATCTGTGCGCTTGCATAAATTATGGCCTGATTTGCATGTCCCGCTTGAATATCGTGAGGTGCTGTGCATGGTGCAATGGCACTTATGCCAGCGCATCTCCATGCTCCATTCTGGCCACTTGCGCTGGTGCAGTGCCATTGCGCCATGCACAGTGTGGGTGGCCAGGGTGTGATATTCAAAGCTGCTGTGCCATGGTGCAGCTCCGTTGAATATCACCCAGGCCACTCCTGTAAAACAAAGTTGAGCTGCGCCCAGGCTTGCACCACAGCCTGGCGCAGTTTGAATATCCGGGCCTATATATTTAAGCATGGCATAACTGAGAAAGGTACAAAGAGCCAAAGCTCATTTCTAGGTGCGATCTGAGAGAGGGAAGCAACAGGGTTCCAAGTCGAAAAGAAAAAAGCTGCAATTCACACTTAGTTATTCATTTATATATTTCTTATTTATTTGAGGGTAGGGAGGTGGTGGAGAACAGTGCAATGTAACAAGGTGTAATAAGTACAAAACAATGACAACTGTAGAAGAAGCAAATACCAGGTGCAGAGAAATGCACTACAATGAGGTGCAGTATAGCACAGTGGTTTAAGGCTCTGAGCTGCAAATCTGGAGACCTAGGTTTGAATCCCACAGCACCCAGTTGCATACTGTGTGACCCTAAGCAAGTCACTTAACTTCCCTGTGCTCCCAGGTTGCACCTGTAAACAAGCATTCTGCTTACTGTGTCTCACTTGGTTAAACAATTGGAAAAATAAAAAATAAACAATTGAAGTTAAATAAATTAGCAAATGTACAAAAGCAATACACCTATGGAGAAGGAACAGTACTGTAAATTGGTGAGGGTGGATGGGGACAACTACAAAGAGCAAATGTGGGGCAGGAGAGAGCCATGTCTGGAGGATGGTGGTTAGCAGCCTTTGACATGAAAAATTATGCCAAGATAAAACAAAAATAATGCAGTTGCAAATTGACTAACATGTACTATACAGCAGCACGGACCTACAGCATTTAAATTATACAGCTAAACTTTTTCATTTAAAATGCAGCTGCTGGCCAAGTGTACTGCTTCTGAAATATATACATGCTTCCCATGAACATATTGTATTCATGACAATGAATTATTGTATATAGCACTTGATTTGCCTATGCACCTGTAACCTAATTCAAAATCTGTGCACAGCTTTAAAAGCTCTGCATGTACTGTACATAAATGTCAATATTCCTGACTATGAATCATTTGACAATCGGTACTTGCCTAAGCATTTTATATAACTGAAAACTAAAGTAAATGGCAGAATGTCATATTTTCTTCTCCAAAGTTATCAATCAATCAATCTCTATTTAACCAGGTGGAACATCATTGAGTAAAACTCATTTACAAGATGGGCCTGGACAATTACATATATGAATACAAGGCAAGAAATATATACAGGACTAAGTAAGTACAGGGAATACATACAATAGTACAATCAATGCATAGACATTTAATAGGAAAATTCAGTATTAATAAATGCAGTAGCATACACCAAATGGTTATGATTTGAAAAGGTTCCAGAGATTACAGTTCTCTTCTTTTTCCTTTGTGATTGCACACCAGTTTTCCATTCAGTTGACAGTCTTTTACCCCTTGTAAGCCAGGATTTCACAAATGGTCTGTGATAGAGATGCAGCAAAGTTTTAATCTACTAGCAAAGTAATGCTAAGTAGCCCAGCCCGCATTCTTATGGGACTACGCAAGTCCCCACTAAAATGAGCTACTTCACCTTTGATGACTTCGAGTTAATTTACATTGTGATTAGACAAGGTGAAGTCATTAAGAAACAGACAGCCCAGAGCCCACTGATCAGTGATCACATGGCTGACTTTCTCTGCAGGTCACATGATTCGGGGAGGCAGTTCAATAGGCACTATCGGGAAGTCAGTGTTTTACTTTCACTTTCTGTAGTGGAAAGAGTTTGCAGTCCAGGCAGTTCTTCAGTGTGCAGTCTGACTCTGTTCTGTGTGTTTCAGAGCTCAAAAAAAGACCATAGTTTTTTTTTGTGTGTGTTAAATTTTTGTGTATTTAGTTATTGTAGTCCTTCAGGAAAGTTTTATTTAATTAGAAAGGCTTTTTTTTTGTTAAAAAAAGTTTTCTTTTGTGTGCTTATTTTTAGGTACTGTACTTTATTTTACTAGTACTTGTTCATTTTTTTTTGTTTATTTTCTTGATGGAGCATGGACGTGGTGGGCCAAGTGGTGGCCATCACGGGCCACGAATACAGGGTGGCCACCCAGTTAGATTAAATTTGCAGGCTTTGGGGACCCCACATGCAACCACTGTGAGCCCAGCAGCTGTGGTTGTCATCCAGGAGCAGGAGCAGGTGGAGCTGTGGCCCCTGCAGGATCAGCAGGAGGAGCTGCAGCAAGAGCAGCAGGAGCCGTATCAAGTTGTCAGCCCTTGCAGTACAGCAGCAGGTGTGTCCTGGTGCCCCCCCCACCGCCTGTACCAGGTCCTGCCCACAGCTCCCCTGTGTGGGCTTTTTTTTTCTTCCTTCCCTGGTGACTCCAGTGTGGTGCATTGCAGTCTTTGTAATGTGATGGTCTGCCAGGGGGCCCAAGGACAGCCATGTGGGCTTAGGTGGTCAGCACACGCATCTAGCTATTCACCACTGTGCCCAGAGAGAAGCAAAGCTGCAGGAGGTAGCAGCCCCTTCTGCAGCTGTGGTGGCATAAGCAGGTTGTCTGCCTGTGCATTGTCGTAGTAGATGGGAAATGGCATCAGGTGAGGTGGAGGCAGGTCGCAGAGCTGCCCATGATGAAGAAAGGTCGCATCAGCCAGTGACACAGGGGGACCTTGCTGAGCTGAGTGCTGTGCTACAGGGGCTGAAAACGTTGGTGGAGGCAGCAATGCAGCGGCTGATACATGTTGCGGGGCAGCATGATGAAATACTATGATTACGGTATAGTAATAGTGGTGGTGATGAGCAGCAACAGCCCCCACAGGCTCATTAAGAAAGTTATATTGATTTCCAAACTGCCCCTCCCCCATAAACGTCTCCCTCCTCTTCTTTAATTTCTTTCTTAATTAATGCCTTTTCTTTCGGCATAATATTTTCATACTTGTTACTTGTGTAGGAACGTCTATGTCCCATCGAGCCCCACCTCCGTGTGAAGCGGGGCCCGATTAGCAGATGGAAAAAGTATTAAATGTGGCACTTGCGGTTATTATATTTTGATTCATATCTGGTTTATCCTCGCCCTTCCACCGGCATTTTAGCTTCAGCACCCTCCCCATCGTCCTGAAAGACCCTTGATTGTCAAACCTGTGATGGCGTGTGGTAGGCGGGAGCAGCCAGAGTGTCTTTATAAACTTGTCATACTGCAGGATTTTTTCCCTGAAGTTTCAGAGTTGTCGGAGATCAGATACAGACAGGCAGGTGGTGCTCGTTAGTCTGTACCTGGTCTGACAAGGACACCGATAGATTCCAAATCGGAGCTAGCTCTTGAAGCTACCACAATCTCATTGCTTGAAGTTTTAATTGAAAGTTTGGAATCTATCGGTGTCCTTGTATTACCGAGACTGAGATACAGACTAACAGGCACACAAGCTGTCTGTATCTGGTCTCCTGGGATGTCTCGGTAGTACACGGGTTCCAAACCGAGCTGTTTAAAAATCCGCAGTATGGCAAGTCTATAGAGACACCGCTGCTCCCCCGCCACGCCATCACGGGGACAACTGCGGGTGCTTGAGGGCGTGACGGGGAGGGTGCTGAAACCTAAAATGCCGGTGAGGAGGGCGCAGGATAAACCAGATATGAATCAAAATAATATAATAATCAGTAAGTGCCACATTTAATACTTTTTTTACATCTGCTAATCGGGCCCCGCTTCACACGGAGGTGGGGCTCGATGGGACATGGACATTTCCCTTTAATTTACTTTATTTGGAATTGCTGTTTTTGTTACATGAGTGATGGTCAGCATCGGCAAAATGGTGGATGCCGCATGCTTTCATTCCAGGTGAAACTGTCATGCTATCATGCACGGTGCAATAAAAGTCTCTTGAAGATAGCCGGCCCGGTGGCACTGAGGGTTGAGGTGCTGGACGCCACACCTCACGTCACGCCAGCGACCCGGGTTTGGGAGCGAGCCCGGTGCTGGGGGTCGGCAGGGAAGGAGTAGGACTGAGCATCCAGAGGACAGCTCTCCTCTCCATGGGGTGGGTTCTGTGGATATCCTGGTGTGGTAGTGGCCTCTGAAGGAGATCGGAGGTATTACCAACACTGGGAGTGCTTTGGGGATGCGCGCGATGGACGTACACATCTGCCATGTTGGTGTCATTGCATGATCATGCATAGGGGGTACAAAAAAAGGAAATACTTCTGCATGTGCTATGATGGCTGGCTGTGTGGCGCCACCCAGCTCCATCCTTGGATGCTCCCTCAGGTTGGGACCTCCCCCAGATCCCACAGTGGTGGCTATGTGCCCGCTCTGGCAAAATGATCACTGTGCAGGAACTGATGAGGCAGAGCTTGGGGATTTGAGCAGAGCAGGGGCTGTGTAGTCAGACTGGATTGGGGAGGAACCATAGGTAACACCTCCCCAGCCGCAGAGGAATGAGAAAAATATGTAGCAAAAAAGTGTCTTGAAGATAGTTTTTTGGCAGCACAATTTCAGCTGCAATGAAAGCACAAAGTGTCTACACAGTTGGCAACCACATGACTTATTACATAAAATGAAGTAAAGATAACGATGATAGACGAGACGAGTAAGAAGTTAAGAACAAAAAATTTGTATTGCAGAATTGTTTAATGGTGTGGCAGGGAGAACATTTGGGGGAGGTGGGATGGTGAATCAGATTTATCAGTATGAGGGACATGAAAGATCAAGGAAGCCAGTATTAACATCCCCCCCCAAAAAAAAAATTTATCTCTGCTTTTATTTATTTTCTTAAGACATATTTTTTTCTTACTTATAGCATTTATGTTCAGTTAATATTTTCTTAACTATGTTAATTTTGTTAATCCTGTATTTCTTCAGCCTCATACTGGTAAATCACATTCCCCACCTCCCCCATGCCCCCCCACACCATTATGCTTTCAGCAATAGAAATTGTTTTGTTCTTAGTTTCATTTTATGTACTAAGTCATGTTGCTGACCACATTGCAGAAACTGCGTGCTTTCCTTTAGTTAAATATTCTGTCTCCAAAACCCCGTCTTTAAGAAACTTTTATTGCAACATGCATAGTGGCACCAGAATTTCACCTGTAATGATAGCATGCAGCATTCATTATTTGGCCGACCATCAGTCATGTAAGAAATAAAGTAAATTAAGTAATTACAACTATGAAAATACTTGTTAATTTTCTGAACATTTACTTAAAAGGAAACTAACATGCAGGACTACATTTATCAATATTGTTAACAATGGAAATCTGCTTTACACAAGTTATTGACCAAACCCATAACACTTTTTTTGTTGCCATCATGTTCTGTCATTTGTAGGAGTGTGATCCAGTGGCTAGAGCAGAAGTTTGAAGCCCATGAATGGGTTATAAATAATTCTGGCCCTAAACGTGTTACGGGTTCAGTCAAAATAGCTTAGGTAAAGCAGATTTCCATTGGTAAGAACAAGAGTGATAAATGTAGTCCTACATGTTACTTTCCCTTTAAAGCTCCAGCACAATTATCACAAACAATACCATTGCCACACCTACCATGCCCCCACAAATGTGTTATCTTTTGTGCTTTTGCCCTGCTGTTTTAATGTCATGATAAGCCCAGATTAAAAATGAAATGCCAGAAATACATCGCACAGTTTTGTGTCCACAGAGAGAAAATGCTTCCTTTTAGTCAAATACTTTTGCCACACACACCTAACAAATTGCAAAGCACATGTGAAGCTTGCCAGAAAACTTAAACATATTTATCAGACTAAGCATTTTTGGACCTGCCACCCCACTGCTTGCTAAGTGACATCATTGCCTAAGTTGTGACACCACCTGCTGCTGCTGTTCTCCTGCTGATGTAACTGAATGAAAAGTCCAGATGAAGATTAAAATGCCAGAAATGTGTCTCTTTGCCCAAAGTGAGAGCATTGCCTGTGTTGATGTTTGCTGCATCACCAATACATGCTGCCCTTTGTGTGTGCCTTGCCTTCATACCACAATGGTAAGTTATTGTGCGTGTCATTATAATTTTTTTCCCCAGAGACATAGCCATTTAATTTCTATCTATATAATCTTTTTCTATGTTGTAAGCAGTCCATCATATTGTTCCTTTTCAGGGAATCTTCACAGTTTACCGTGGTGGGCAAGATGATGATCAAATCACATGAACATGGGAGAAACGCATATGTTATGACTAGAGCCTGACAAGTAATGTGGTATTGTCAAGTTCAAATGTTATTTTTTGGGGGGAGCTGTGGTACACTGAAAGACAATCATTTATTATTACTTTGTTTCAGGGCATTGTAGGCACAGCGTCAGTGGTCCACCACAAGTTTCAGATGCTGCTACTGAGTTTGGCTGCATGGAAACTGTCAACCCATGAAAGGTAAGTATTTCTTGGGCTGGGCGCATTATGTAAAAAAAATGTTCATTAATGTTTTGGCCATCTTTACAGGTCTTCAGCATATCATCAGAACTGAAAAAAAAAATTAACTGTTGTGATTTGTCTTGTGATGAGTGACTGGTGTGACATGACTAATGAACTGTGTGCAAATACCTATGGCTGTACTTCCCTGACTGGTACCACACCAAACACTATGACTTGAAAACACATATCAATGAGTACAATGATCCAGCTGAGATATTATCTACAGGATTAAATAGGGCCAGCTTCTTGTGAGCACAAACATTCAAGCGGGGCATCCTACAGAATGTGAACACAAACGGAGGCATCGAAGTACACCAAGGATCTTGAGCGACATGACATGATATAACTGGGTGTCCCCCAGTCATTTTTCTGATTTGTGATGAAAGTGAAGACTTTAAAAAAACAGGGTTACATACAACTTACACCCCAAAAACTTAAAGTTGTGTAATTTCTGAGCCATGATCATGAAGATGAAGAACATGATTTGTATCGTGAGTGACTCGTGATGATCGTCCTAACTTAAAAATGCACATTAATGAGTACAATGTTCATGCCGAGATATGCACCACACCAGTACTCTGAAAAGAAACCAAACAAACTACTCTGACTTAAGTTACAGATTGAGATTGGGCCCTAAAGAGATGCACACGCACAGACAGATGGAGATTGTACTTAAGAGATGCGGTGACACAGGCACAAGCACAACATCACCTTAACAAGGGCTCAAAATCAGAAATCCCAAACTGGAACAAAATAATACCTTTTCTTGGGGGTGGGGGGCAGCTGCAGTAACTGTCCACTACTGACCGAGATAGAACGAAGCAGTAAAAAGTACTGCAGATGGAGAAGAGATTCAAATCAGAGTCCTGTGATTATGGTGTAGCACAATAAAATGTGTGTAACTTGATGGCATGTACACACACATGCACACACTACAGGTAATGCGCAGAAAAATTTTAAAGTTCAGTGCAGTACAATCAAATCTTTTAAAACAACTGAAAAAATGCACAGCACCACAGCAAACACCACACAATTATCAAAACTTACTAAAAGTATTACTGTATGTACATGAATACACAAATACTAACACACTAGTTACCAAAAACAATTAGAAAGACTGCCTTTCTCATTGAGTCACTGTGAATTGCCCTTCATCATGCCCCTCCCCAGAAGCACACTTCTACAGTGTTTGTCAGTACACAGACTGAATCTTACAAATTAACATTCAAAATGTACACAAAACCAAGAAACACTCGATGATATAAGCACAGGAGGGTTTCCTACAATCAATGTACTAAATTTTGACCCAAAAAATTGGCTCAAAATGCTTTTTTTAAAAGGTTTTCAATGGTTTGATTCTCAGAGCTCTGAGAGCAAACAGTCTCCCACTTTCCACTACACACACTACGCAGAGCTGAGGCTGTGCAAAACAATCTAGAGCCCATGTGATCTGCCATCCCCCATGATTCAATGCTAACTTTGCCTTGATGTCCAAAAATAAGGCAAAGTCAACATGAAGTCAATTGAAACCAATGGCGCTTCGTGTTACTCATTATGGTGAATTACTTTGCTTCAATATTGCGGAGTACTTCACAAAATTACCTATATACACGAAGTATTCCATAGAGCAAAGTGTATAGACTTTGCCCACCTCTAGTCTGGGATCAAACTCAGGCAAGGGTGAGCAATTCAGTTTAATCCACATTGCACTTCTCAGATGTTCAATAGAAAGCTGGTTTCTTTGAGGAGTTCTAGTCTTGTTAACAGCAGAGAAGCCCCTCTCACATTCTGCAGTTGATGCTGGATAAGTCCTCACTGCAGCCATGAATCTTGCCAGTTGGCCATCAATAGAACCAGAAAGTTTGTAGGTCTGAAACTCTGTAACAGCATCTCTCACAGGCAATTGTATTTCTCTTGCCAACATAACCACTGCTGGTTCTCCATGCAGAATTAGTTCTTGCTCCTCTTTTTGCCAGGTTGCCTTATTCAGAGGGCTTATTAGTTTAACAAAGTCTGAGTCAGCGAATCTGGCAGTCAGGTTGTTCACAAGGGACTAGTAAAACTGTTGTTGATTAATCTTTGGCAATGAAGACTGCATCTGAATTCCAGTAAACAAATTCTCATCATAAATCTGTGATTTGACATCATGAATACTTTGTCCATCAGTAGACTACATGGCTTTTAGTACAAGATGGGTGCTTCTCACATGCTCCATTGCTTCCCAGATTGACAGATCATGGGTTTGTAGTATCTGTGGCAAGTTAGTTCTCTCAGGGCATCATTCATTAAAGCAAGATCTAAAACAAATCCAGGGTGCTTGCAAGATGTTTTTGTAGTCCAAAAAATGTTGCATGTTCAGTCGATGATTTGTCTCTGTCCTCTGAAGCAAATGTAAAATAAGAATATAATGTCTTGTATGACCTTTGAACTGCTTTTACTGTCCTGTAGCTGCTGGCCATCTATTGCACACTGAAGACTGGGCTAATTTTCAATAGTTCACATGAGGCATTTTGTGCTATAGAAGCTATCTCTCGCTTGTTTTTTGAGGATTGGCTGAATAAAGCATACAGCTTTCCAATGAATATTTCAAAATGATTGATTCCTCCAACTTCAGCAACAGTACCACCAACTGCTAGTTCTGGTCTGTGGGCAAGGCAATGAAAAGCATGCACCTGAGGGAATTTTTCCTACTTTAAAGTACACAGTCCACTGTACCTGTCATTACTGAAGCACTATCTGTTGCCAGACAATCATTTTCTTCGCTAAAAGCTCCTCAGTTAGCTTTCTGGATTTCAAAAACTCCAAGAGGGTGTCCTGAATGGCTTGTGCGGTGGAGCCTTTACTTGCTTCAAGTAAGGTAAGAAACATTTTGTCTACATTTCGATCTCCAGTATCTGCATTGCAATAAAGTATGATCACTGCCTTGTTAAAAAATGTACTCTCATCCAAAAGTAACAAAAGAAAATCTACAGAGTACAAATGTGCTACAAGTTTTCGCCCTTCTCATTGGCTATGTGTTCCATAATGTTGTAGCAGCTGTGATGAGACTGATGAATATTTCCAACTTGCATTCCATTCAGCTCTTGTAACTTCAGATCAGCCTGAGTTGAAAAGGGAAGGTCTTTTTTAGCAATAAAGTATGCTGTTCTCAAGGAACATTTCAGTCTCTGCAAGCAACTTAGTATTTATATCAAGGATTCATGATGGAAAAGCCTCCTTATTTCTTTGCTCATGTATTTTAACCATGGCTATGTGTGCCTTGGTGTCACGATGCTTACATATTTTTTTTCCTCAGTGCTTTACTGTTCTTTGTTATGACTGTCACATTTATCCAGGCAGGTGCACAATGTACACCAGTGAATTTATCAAGCACTGCCTTTACATCTGTATGCACACTGCATCCCAGATAGTCTTTCTTTGAAATTAGCCATGGATAGCAATCCTTCTACACTTTGTACTGTTCCACTGTCCACATGTCTGGAATATCTGTGCAACTGGAGATGTCTGTGTCATTGCAGAATTCTGCATCATTGCTAAGCACTGCATCATGTGACATAAACTCTGTGTCACTGGAAAGGATGTCTGCATTTTTGGTGATCATCTCTGAGTCATTTTACATCTCTGAGTCATTGGAGAGGTTTTCTACATTTTGCTGTGGCTCTGGTATCTCACAAGCATTTGTGTTGCTCTGGATTGACTGTACGGTTTCCTTAGTACTTAGATGTTTGCTCATTGGGGCAGGATGTTCAGGCATCTCATCTTCCACTTGCCTCTTGTTTTTATTTGGGAAAATTTTCTGAATATCCATAATTATTGTAATCCCTATAGAAAGTGTAGAGAATTTTAAAAGACAATAATGAAATTTTGGTCTCCGATTAGATAGCACAACGTCAGTACACATGACAAGGAGTCTATAGATGCCGGCTGCCAAAGTGATCTCAAGCACACTTTTCCAAAATGTCTTTACTGGATCCTGTGGTAGTAAACATGAACAGAAGCGTTTACATGACAGGCTGCAAAATATATCTCCAGCACTTTGAAAAAAATGTTTAGTGGTATCTTGTGTCAGTGGAAATTATTAGGAATCTATAGATGGGAGGCTGCAAAAATTATTTCAAGCACAGAGTATCCTGATTTTTCTGTTGCTGGATCCTGTCACAGTAAACATGGCTGGGAATCTATAGATACTAGAAAACAACTAAAGTGCCTCAAGCACTCTTCAGAAATATTTGCTGGATCATGTATCACATGTGTGCATTTTATGACTAAATGGAGTCCATGGATAGACCTTAAAAGACTGAGTATCTGTATTGCAACCATCCGGGACAACTGAAGACTCACTGTCAAAAATGCTGTTCAGTAATGATTCACTGCAATCCTGGATCTTCTCCTGGTTTTACTTTTTAAAGTACTGCCATACTGGTCCAAGCTGCGACTCCTTCTGCTTGTACTTTAAAACTATTTCACTGATCTGTACTTCATACTGTTGCCTACAGCTGATGAGTTCCAATACAAGCAAAATCAGTTAGGTCCTGTAGTACTGGTCGAATAACCTCTTATCAATCAGCACTAAATCCACATGTGATTGACAAAAATGAAAACAGTAACAGTTACAAAACACAGCAAGGACTCTGGGAGCAAGTATAGATGTAGAGCAGCATACATGCACTGGACAAGAAAAAAGCCTATGCAATAGTGACAGCGCTCATGGTGACCATCAGCTATCTGAAACTGGAATTGGGCTGGCAGTATAGCCTAGAGGTTAGAGGAATGAGGTGTGAATGAACTTGATACATCCAGCAGACCAGATCTGAGTTTGGTTCTCACAACCTCCAATTGCATACTGTATGACTCTGAGAAAGTCACTTAACCGCCCAGTGCTCCCAGGTCACCCCTGAAAACAGGCACTTGTGCCTAGTGGGCCTTACCCAGTTACCAAAGACTAAAATTTAAAAAAGTTGTGTCGAATAATAACAGTGAAACAGCACAGCAGCAGAACTGTCATATCAGTGTTTCTCTCTCTACAGCTCTCATCATGCTTAAGCAATAAGACATGACAAGGTGTTGGTTGCACTACGTTTACCCTATGGTCAGGGGCATTGTAAGGCACATTGCAAAGGAAAATGGGTCCAGAGGCAACTTTTAAAAAACACAGACTCTAAAAGTTTTCAAACCCAGAAACATTATAATAAAATGTTGCTAAATAATGCAAAATAGTCCCTCCACAGATGTTTTTCATCTGCCAGTCACCTGTCTTTCTTCATATTCAGTACACTGTGTGATTGTTCACCACGAAATAGAAGAATTCAAAGCTTTGCATTATTTCAGTAGTAGAATGCCCCCCCCCCCCCCACATACACACAGAATGGTGACATGGAATATGTACATGAATTAAACATTCTTCAGAGTTCCACTGGCATACACACACAGACAGATACACACACACAAGCTCCTCAGGTGGAACCACAACCTTACTTTTATCAACTGCCTGGTAAGGAGCAGGGAGTTCTCTGTCAAACTAGTGGGGACAAGAGGGGGATTTTTCATGGTCATCAGAGAAACCCCAGCATAAATGACAATCATTTGCGATAAACATGATTTGTCTTATCATGTCTGTCTGCTGTTCCCTTAAAACTGCCCCACCATACCTCCTATAATCATGGTGACGCTTATGTAAATGAGTACAACCATTCCATAATGAGAGCCAGTTTCTGAAAGGAAAGTGGGTGGGGGCTGGAGGGGGAGCAAATGGGAATGTTCAACAAGCATTATACAGCAACATTTTCTAAACCAAGTACATTACCCTGTCATCTTGGGAAAAAAAAATCATCCCTCAGCTTTGATCTCGGGGGACGGGTGATTTTCAAAGGGCCTAGCATGACCCTTTGACTAAGTCCCCATGTGCAACTTGCTGATGCAGAGAAAAACCTCACACAACTGAAAATGTTATTTTTAGCATTTTGTTTGTGTATTGGTGGGGTTGACTGTTTTCGCCCAGATATTGTATGCAAAAAAATGCTATTTTTAATACTACTAGATGTAGCATTTTTGCACAACCATGTAAAATAAATCTGTGCAAGTTGCTCTAAACTGTCCAAAAGGTTGAAAAAAAACAGTCTTTTTGAACACTGTGTGCATGCCAAATTGCAGCTCTGCAAGGGTACCCACCCTTATGCAAATTTGTATGAGCACATGCACAGTTATTCAGTGTTGAAAATCTGTTCCCAGGTTCTTTAATGTGCTGTACCTGCATCTTCAAGGTGCCTGGTTTGGGTAGCACTAATTATCCTTTCACTTCCAAAGAGCACTAAATGCATTACATTAAAGTTCTAAAAAATAGTAACCAACCTTCAAAGGCCAATCAAAACAAAGTAAAGCAACAGAAGATTAGGAGAATAGTTCTAATATCAAAATTAACTCTTTTGCATTTCTGCTACTGACATTCCGTGGTTAGATCACCTGCAAGTTTTGTCACACTCTCTGGTGGCCACAGGCAGGTAGCTAGGGTATACTTACTGATCAGCAGAGTATGCCTCCTTTCAAAGGAAAATAGGAATAGTGTATTTCTCCAAAAAGGTATGCTTCTGGCACAAGAGCAACACTTTACCTTTTCTAATTTCAAAGCTGAAAAACAGTGTTTGTTTTCATGGCAAGCTTCCATCAGTGCTGTTCTTTCTTTGAGACCTAATCTATAACCCACCCAGCTCATTCTCTGCCCCTCCTCCTTCCTCCTAAGACTTGACTGAAACAGGTGGACCAAGGAGCATGATGTCGTATTCCTGTCTGATAGTACTGAAAATATGTCCTCTTAATTAGCTGATCCTGTGACCTTCCTCCTTTAAAATAATGAATACCCACTCTGAGTGTAGCCAGAAATTTCCATTTTTGTACACAGTCTCCAATAGTTGCACCTCCTCCCCCAATTAAAAAATGTACACATCCTCTCCAAATGGTACCCCTTCCAAACAAGTCAGATTGTTGTCTGAAGATTCCTATAATCTGTAAAGGGTTATACATGTATCTGTCTCCTAAACAACAGAAATTTGAACAGAGACACTCCTCAGTGGCCTAAACTAACACAAATACTACAGATTAGAATGAAAATGTTAACAGAATGGCATATGGTTTGTGACAGGCACTCAACAAAACTGTACTCAAATGTGTACAGTGAGTATGCCTGCCTACACCCAATATACCAGCGATAAGACAGTCTTATCACTGGTATATTTGTGCTAGCCAGCTCTAGAGGATGCTTAATGAACTGTTTTAAGGGCCTTGGTTTAACCCATTAATGCACAGTTTTGCTAGTCTACCTGCCTGAATCTGCAGTTTATTTTTATTTATTTATTTAGGTCTAGGATTACAAATACCTTTAAGCCAGGGCTCTTTTACAAAGGTTCCACGTCATGGGTTACAACAAGACAATACATAATCACAGTTTGTAACATATTAGGAGGTACATACAGAGAGCTATACAGTAAATATTGCTAGCAGTGGCTTGTAAAGGTGGGTGGGTAAAAGGAGGAAGAAATAAAAGGGAAGGAAGAGGAAATAGGCAGCAGAAGGGTAGGGGAGGGGTAGAGGAAGGTGGAAAGGAAGGTAGGTGGAAGAGAAAAGGTGGAAAGGAAGGCAGGAGGGGTTGGACAAAGGGAAGGAGGGGGAAGCAGAAGAAGGGGGGGCAGCAGCTGATGAGGCATTGTCAGAGAACAAGAAGTGCCAGGGTTGGGCAGGGCAGTGGAGGTAAGTGCTAGGACGCTGTGGCCCTCAGTGATGCTACTGCCAATGGAGCATGGAGCAAAGGATATGTTTATCATCTTGGGAGTCCAGGAAAATGGAGGTACAGTTAAAGATAGCAGTCACAGGTGCTAGATGCAGTCAGTGAGTGGCAGAGCCTGGTTTTAAAGGTGCCGAGCATTGGGATGGTGATGATGTCATTGGAGAGACTGTTTAGTCTGCTGGTGGCCTGGTATCAAAAAGCTCTTTGACCTTGGGTTGTGTGACAACGGGGGATTTGGAGCTTCATGGGTTTGGACCCCCTAGTGGTTCTGTTGCAGTTAGTTGGTTGTAGGACAGTAGAGACTCTAGGAGGGGCAAGACCCATCTGAATTTTCTTTGCGAATATGCAGGTTTGGTATTTTATACGTTTGTCAAGTTGCAGTCAGTTGGTTTGGGAGTAGAGATCACAGGTATGTGTAAGGTGCTGAGCATCCACCATGAGCTGACAAGCCTTGTTGAGGGAGATGGTTACTCATTTGAGTACAGTAACAGTAGCAGAGTTGAATGTGATGAATTAGATACTGTAACTGGAATGATAATGCATGAGTTCTTGACACTTAAAGTTTCTGATCAAAAATCACTATTTTGTACATAAAAGGAGTTCCTTTCAATAGCCAGATGCTTCCTCTGTGATAGAGAGCTGGAGTTGGCACTGATAATGCACACAGCAGTAGGAGTTCTAGATCTCCAGTGTAGTCGATTGACTACTACAGGTACTGTGTCTTGCCAACAACTTAGACATGCTTGGTCTGTGCTTCCTGTGAAGAGTGCTGCATTAGGATGTTGAAGTGCCAAATTGCTAAAGGAAAACTGATATCTGTGGCACGTAGCCACTCCACACCCATTGTGCTCCCCACTCAGGATGCAGTAATGGGGGGCATGCAGCCCCAATGCACCCGATCCCCTGGACCCATGAACCACAACATGCCGGAGGCATGCTGGGGACATGCCAGCACTATACGCTATTCGCTAAAGCACGTACTACTGGCTGCATGGATGTGGAGATGGGCACAGGTTATGGCAGTGGGGACCCTGCCATAATCCACTGTGTGCCCCCACTGTCAATACCCATGGGACATGGGGGGAACCAGGACAAGGCCCTCCATGCTACCTCTGCCCACTAGGCACATGGAGGGGGCAGGGGCAGCAGGATGGGTGAGTGCCTAACACTTCAGCGGAGCAGTGGGATGGTATGTTGCTGGGTTGGGGGATCAGTGCTGGGGGGACGGATGGACTGTGACACTGCCCACCTACAGAGGCTTGGGGGAACAGCCACATTGTGGTCGGGGCACAGCGGCTGTTGCAGGGGTGCAGGCCGGGGGTGGGTTCCCAATGCCCGGGTCCCTCAGTGTGTCAGGAAGGTGCTGTGAGCCAAGAGCTGGGCCAGTGGGCAGACTGACCATGGGGGCCATGCCATGTGGGTCTGGGTGCCTGTGGTAGGCATGCACTACCCTGGACCTGAGCCTCACTGTGTGAGGGACCCGGGACAAGCATTCCATTGGATGCCTGCCCAGGTCCACGACTCTACCTCAGGCTGTCCTGCGCAGTCCTGCACACTGGTAGGGAGGAGCCATGGATAGGTGGGCACCAGTTGTGAATACCGGGATGTGTGCACCTATCCAGGTGTGCAGCTACGCGGGCAGGGTACGTACATGTTCTACATACCTCTGCCCCAATAGTACATAGCAGCCAATAGATGGAGTTATTGTCTCCCATCTAATACAAGAATATAAAATTCTGCATAATTCTACTAGCAGAATGTTCTACCCACTCAGACACATACACTCACAGTGGAAGGTCTTCTGTAATAAGGAGCCATGGTCTCAATTTTGTCTGTTACATAGTAAGCAGCAGAGATTTCCCTGATAAGCAGATAAGGACAGGAGGTATAAATATCATGGTAATCAAAGAAACATCAGAAAATAAAACTGAGTAATATGAGTGTAATGAGAGGTTGATAAGGGAAAGCAGTAAATTTTAGTTTTTTGGGTTTTTTTTTAAGTCTTTCTGATTCATGGAGAGGGGCATTCATTTTTTGCATTTTAAAAAGGGTTACCGCTCTGACATGGCCCTGTACAGAGTGGACCAATAGCCCTGCTTGACTCATCGGCAATATTTTTGAAGATGGTGGAGAAACATCTGCAGGAATGGGTGACAATAAATAACCGCTCTCAGAATGCGTCTAGAAGTGGCTACTCCCTTACAGATAATTATTTTGTAATCCACCATATATTAGAGAAATACAACATGCTATGTAAACATGCTGTATACATGACATTAATAGATTTTAAAGGGGTGTTCAGCCTTTTATTGAGAGAAACACTGTGAAATAAACTCAGCAAATTGAGCCTTGATCAGAATCTACCACATATTATTGTTAACCTGTTTTTATAAACTGGCTGCAAATCAGATATGATAATTCAGGTGCATTAACTGACATTTTATTCCAAAAGTGGCATTAAAAAGAGTGTGTAATAGTGCCGTTGTTGTTTAATATTTACATAAATTAGATAATTAAATGTAGAAATAGGGAAAAACATTACACAGAAACATAAATCTGATGGCAGATAAGGACTGCTTGGCCCATTCAGTCTGCCCATTTCTCCGTCTACACTATTACATCAGACCATGCCTGATCTAGAGTTATTTATCCATCCCCCCTTCCATCCCACTATGATTCCTTTGTGCTTATCCCATGCATTCTTGAACCCCACCACTGTTTTTGCCCAACCACCTCTGCTAGAAAGCAGAACCCACCACTCTGTCTGTGAAGAAGTACTTCCTCACATCTCTCCTGAATATAACCCCCTCCAGCTTCATAGCATGTCCCTTGTTCTTGAACACCTTTTCTTCAGAAAAATACTCCCCTCCTGTACTTTACTTAGTCCCATGAGATATTTAAAGGCCTCTATCATATCTTCCCTCTCCCTCCTCTGTTCCAACGTATACATATTGAGATCCTTTAGTCTCTCCTAATAGGGCATTTGATGCAGACCCTGCAACAGTTTAGTTGCCCTCCTCTAGTGCATTACAAGCTACCAAAACAGCTGATTGCATGGTGTCCCCATGGCAACAGTTTCTCCGTTGGCCTCTCACAGTCCCCAGGAAGCCGACAGAAAGCTGACACCAGGCGTTCAGTGTGCCTTCCTGGTGAAACATTTCAATAAAAAAAAAAAAGTCGACGGGGTGCCCAATCCCCCTGTTGGCATGACCCCCTTCCCAGTTAATAGAATCTGCAGCTTATCCAATAGGTAGGGAAATGGGCAGACTGGGTGGGCCAAGCGGTCCTTATCTGCCATCAAAGTCTATATTTCTATGTTTCTATTTGCCGATGAGGTAGCTCAATCCCAGTCGACATTATGCACCTCCCCCCATTTGTTGTTTACTGAGGGGGGTGCCCAATCCACTCCTCGGCTCATGTGTCCCCCCCCAGCACACTGTATGGCCGACGGGGGTGCCCAATCCCCCATCGGCTCCACTGCCCCCCCAAAACAAACTTCCATCTGCCACGCTGGGAGCCCACTCCAGTGTGGCAAAAGTTTCTTTGGCCAATGGGGGTACCCAATCCCCTGTCAGCTCCATTGCCACCAAACAAACTGCCTGGTGCCACTCTGGTAGCCCACCCCAGCATGACAAAAGTCCCCCGTCGTCTGTGTGAAAAAAAAAAGACCTAGAAGAAAAAAAAGTCCCTCATTGATTCTCTTGGCCCCTCCCCAACCTCCGCTCACCCTCTGCGTACCCCATCTTCCCACACCCCCACCTCACCCAACACTTATCTCCAGAGCCCAGGGCAATGATCTTTGGTGGCCCAGGAACACGTCTGCACTCTTCAAAGCCGACCACGAACTGAAGAAATGCCGGTAAGCTGTATAATGGCATAAATGTTTTTTTTTAAGTTTGGTGCATATCTTAGCCATTTTGGGGAATTTATTCACCAGATTTTCAACATGGGATTCTTGGGACCCCACCTCACGAACTCGGTCACTGTCAGTTTGTTATTCGGTCCCAAAAGGTGATTTCGCAGTCACTGAGTGGAACCACCTTTCAGGACTGATTAATGAAATGACAATGTCACAGTTCATGAGGTAGGCACCCAAAAACCCTATGTTGAAAATGTAGTGAAAAAAATTCCAAAAATGACTGTTTTATGAGTGTGCATTGCGCATTTCCTACGCACGCTCGTAACTTCGAGCATTTTTAATATTTTCACTCCAGATTTTCCATATTGCCATTTTACCACACCTTCTTATGAATAGTACAGCTGTCATTTTTCACATCTCACCCGAAATGTGTTTTCGCACATGTAGCGCACAATGGGCAATCAGTGTGCAAAATCAATGTTCGAGATAGATTAAGAAAATCACAGTGACACTGTTCATGAACAGTGGTCTTAAACTGGCTATGTTGAAAATTTGGTGACAAACGTCCATAAAATGACTGTATTATGAGCGTGTATTGTGCAATTTCCACGCACCCTCATAAGTTCACGAATTCGTAATATTTTTAGTTCATATTTTCAACATTGGCATTTTTCCGCACCTCCGTATGAACAGTATGGCTGTCATTTTTCACACCCTGGCCGAAATGTGTTTCATACTTCCGGTGCAGAATAGCATGGTCGCTGTGAGAAATCATTGTTCGGGGCAGATTAAGAAAATCACTGTGACAGTGTTCATGAGTGGAGATCCCAAAATGCCTGTGTTGAAAATCTGCTGTAAAATATTCCCAAACAAATTACATTACAGGTGTGCATTGTGCAGTTTCTACGCACACTCATGACTTCACCAGTTTTTTTATATTTTCACCCCAGATTTTTAACATCGCTGTGCAAAATCACCTTTCGGCTAACAAACTGATAGTGTCACTGTTCATTCGGTGGGGTCACAAAAAGCACATGTTGAAAACTTGGAGTAAAAATACCAAGAAACGCCCAGGGAGTTAGGGTTTTTGACTGTAAAGCCCTACTCTGTAGAGACTGACAGGCATCAGGGGTGTGATTTGGGATTGTTGACAGTAATGTTCATGCCATTCCACCCCCACCCTGCAGCCAGTGGCAGGCATCGAGGTGCGCCTTGGACCCTTTGGCCCCAGAGTTCACACCATTCTCCTATACTGCATCCATACTGTCATTTCACGCCTCAGACACCAGAGTAGACAAGTGGTTTTAAGTGTGCACTCTGTGTAACCCTGTCATTCTCAAATCAACCTGCCTTCCCATCCCTCGAAGCAGATCTATGGGGGCCTCTGGGGTAGTGGAAAAGCAACTCCCTGAGTCCTGTCTGACTGATTTCCCCTCAGGTACTTAATTTCATATCTAGGGTGAATAATTTCCACTATAAGCACTCAAATTTGTATCCTACACACTGGGTTCAAAGTTCCACAAATCACAACTTTCAAGGCTGGCTAAATGGGGCCAAGTGATAAGGCACTGTTCCAGCATATTGGAGACCCAAGTCCATACCCTGAGGCTGAGATGGAAGGAGCTTAGGCTGGAAAGTCATAGAACTGGTAAGGAAGGAGGACATTCTTCATAAAATGAGGGTAAATTGGTTAAACTGGTGCATGATGTCTGCTGGTCATCACCCAAATCACCAGGCCTGATGTCTGCCGCCAGATTCTCCCATCATCACCACCCCGTCAAAAATGTTTCCCCTTCCCAGGAAAGGGTTGAGCTGTGCTCTGTACTGTGACAGCTCCTGGTGGCAGCATGGTGGTGGAGTACTTTATGTGTTTGGGTGACCATGTGTCACTAGGCAACCCCTGTGACACTGCAACACATATATGCTAATAAGGAATTAGGGTGGACTGAGATAATTGGGGAGGCAAAGTCTCACCCCATGGGTAAATCCCCTATCAGTGCAGAGCCCAGCCTAGCCATTGCCTGGAATACATATGCCTGAAAGTGTGATAATGGAAGGTGGCGTCAGTGGTGGAAATTGGGCCTCATGATGTGGGCGATAAACAGCCACTATCATGCACTGATCAGGTTTCTTGATGGCTTCCACTCCTGCCTCCACAGACTTGTTGCGGAGACCTCCATCTCCAGTGTGTCACAGTGGTCCACAACTACTTGATGCCACAGGGACAGCCATGAAATTTGTGATTTTTGATAATCAATGAGAATTTTTCATAATTTAGCTGGTGTTTTTCTAAGCAGATCTTACTTGGGAAGAAAATGTTCAAATGTGATTATTTTTTTTTATTAATTAAAAAATTATACAGAGATAAACATACAAAATGTTTAATTTGTTATTGAAAGATGCATCTATGTATTTTAAAAACAGAGAACTAGATCTACACTTTTTGATTTAAATACATTGGGCTACCTAGTAGTTGGAATTTTCTGACATCACAATACAATTCAATTGAATTTTTTTATTATCAGTGGCTTGAAAAATAAAGGTGAAAACTCACTAATTTATTGCACAAAAACATTAAAAACCACTAAAAGAATCCTTCAGGCAGAAAGGATATAAATCCAACACCATTGACAGGAATACCCAGTCCACGCTCCACATGCCTAGAGACGAACTATTAAGGTACAAGCCAAAGAGAAAATCTGAATTCACACATCTGGTAGTGAACTATCATCCAGAACTGGAAAAACTCTGGAAAATAATAAAAGACTTAACAGCCACTATTGTCTGACGATGAGATTTTAAAAAATGTATTTCCTACACCACTGGTGCTTGCTTTCTGCCAACCACCAAACCTGAAGCAGAAACTGGTGCAAAGCAAACTTCCCACAGAACTGCAGCTAGGTGACAAAGGTACAACACCATGCAAAACAGCTCGCTGCAAACTATGTACACACATCTCTCCTGAGAGATCTGTCGTTCGTAATGGAAAAACATTTAAAATCCAAACCTCATATCCCTGTTCTTCTAGCAAGGTGGTATATATGACACAATGTACAAAATGTCAGGATGGCTACTATATTGGTGAAACTGGACAGAAGTCCAAAACAAGAATGAATCACCACAGATTCACAATCATCCACAAAGATGAAAATACAGTGACGGGAACATTTCTCAAGACCAGGCCACTCCATCAGTGATTTTACTGCCTGAGTATTAAAAGGTAATTTCAAGAACAGTCAGGAACAGTACACATTTGAGCTGAAAATTATCCAATTTTTAGACACTATAGAAAAAGGACTTAATAAAGATGTTGGCTTTTTAGCACATTACCAGAGATAAATTAAAGCAGTAGTTCAATGAAATTTCGCTAAAAAATTGACCCTACTTTTTTTTATTATTAAAGCTTCCAGACATCTTTCCTTTTTATTTGGTGCTAAAAAAATTCTAGTTCCATCAAAATATGAGTATTTTCTAAATGTTTTAATTTCTTTTTTTTCCTCAAGAAAAAAGATGGCCGCTACATTTGGCTTAGAAATAATATTGTAGACTTGGCAAGGAGTGGTATCGAGAAAATAAAAAAAAGTCATGGTGCACAGCATAAGAGGTACTTGGAGAAGTATATTTGAAAGGTATGACAATATTTTATTAATTGTAGCTGAAACTAGCAGTTTGGAAAAAAAAATTGTCAATGCAGTGCTGCTTTCAAAATGCTTCAGATGTTTCTACTTTCATCCATGATTCATCACATCATCCCCCTGCAGACTAAAATGTAACTATCATTTAGATCTTAAGGTTGGTTCTTCAGTAGGCCTCTATAATGAGAATAGGATTCTTCTGTCTGTTTTTTACAAATGTGAATTAATTGTATTGCTTTGATGTTTAAACATGCTACACCATGGTCCTTGTGAATCCACATCCAACCTGTATTGCTGACATATTATTTAGTTCTATTTTCACTGACCTGAAGGAAAGAATACTATCTCTTAAAAGCTAGTCTCAGAAATAGTTTTGTTAGTCCAATTAAAATGTATCATCTGCAGCTTATATATTTTTTTCTTTTTTTCTTCCACATCATCAAATGGACTAACACGGCGACCACATTTTTCTGTTCATTGTACAAATAAAGAAATTATTAAAAGAGTAGAAAGTGGTCCCTTGGAATGCACTGCCTGGCAAGCTGGTTCAGAGATCCACAGTGGAGGGCTTCAAGAGAGGGTGGGACAGACACAGAAAGTGAATGTATCAGATGATGGTCTGTCCCAGGGGGGGTGGGGATGGATGATAGGGGTTTCTGGAACACAAGGGGGGGGGGCCTCGGCAGCCAACTTGGGATCTGAGGTTCGAGCAGACTCGATAGACCGTAAGGCCTAATCTGCTGGCAAATAGTATGTTAGTATGTTAGTATTTAATGAACACACACACACACGCAGCAAAAAAAGAATAGAAGACTTGTTGCCCATCAAGACCATCACCCATAATAACTTATAATATACAATGACATGAACATTTCTAGAGCTCTGACTGGTCAGTGTGCCACTGGACCAGTGAAGTTATGTGACAATTACATCGCTGCAGTAAATCTAGGTGCACACATGACTGTATGACCAAATAAAAATCAGTCAGAGTCTGTCCTCCATCCCATACTTACCATGGCTTCACATTGTTTCAGTCAGACCTCAGAACCGCAGACAAAAGTAAGGAATATGTCATGGCCTCACTGCCCACAACCCAAACATCAATGCTTTTAACACAAACCACTATTCCATTTGACTTCACTGTCTCACTCTTGGCTCTTGCTTTCCGATCCCAGTTCTGTGAGACATGCAGTAGCCCACCATTTCTGTGAAGTCACACGGAACAGTGGTTTCTTAAAACTACTTTCAGTTTTAGTTTTTATAACAGGAAGGCAAAAACCATTGCCAATTATGACTTTCCATTCTCCTGGTCTTCATCCTGGCTTAACGCCCCCAATGTTTACCTGCTTGAACAAGGGAAGCAGCAAGCATGAGTGCACAGTGCTGTACTCACCAGTCATCATTCAGGAACTCTGTTTGCACAGTCTCTGTCTCCTGGTTCAAACAGTCACATTTTACTGTACAAGGAGAACAGACCAAGGTAACATGGGGTGAGGAGCCAGACAGAGACAAACAGAGTGAACTGCAACCTGAAAAAGGAGGTGGGGGACAAGAGACAGACACATGACACAGATCACAACTCCACCTACTGAAGAAGCACAAAAAGTAATTTTGTAGATGGCCCGGTGGCTCTGAGGGTTGAGGCATCAGTCTTACCTCATGCCACACTGGTGATCCAGGTTCAGGAGTGAGCTCAGGGAGTCGGGGGTCAGATGGGGAGGAGAGGATTGAGCATCCAATGGACTGCTCTTCTCTCCTGGGAGGGAGGAGGGACTTGGTTCCACGATCCTAGAGGCACCCAGTGGAGACTGGGTGCACTGCAGTTGGTAATACGAGATGGGGAAGACATCAGTGGTCATCCTGAAGGTGGGTGCGGGTGCATGCCCATCGCACTCTGGATGGAATTGCACATCTGCATATTGGGGAGGAGATAGAAACAAGGAAAATTGCCCAGGCACCCAGGAAGGCAAAGATGAGTCCAGTGGATGGCTCCCACTCTCAATGCCAGGTATACCCCACCCAGCCTCTGAATCTCCTCCCCACTCCAGCCACCCTACTTGATTCTAAATAGACCACCACAAGAGTAGGTGGTCTCACCTTGGATGGCTCAGAGCTGGGGGGTTGAGGGGTCGGTAGTACAAATGACCTAGCTGAGAAAGGGATCAGAGCAGTGCAGGAAGAGTTTGTGGAGTTGGTGAGGGGCCTTAGACAAGTAGCATGCATGGTAACCTTCTCGGAGGTGCTGCCTGTTTATGGCATGGGTGAGGCTAGGGTGCTCCACACCACGGGATTCAATCAGTGGTTGAAAAACTGGTGCAGAGCCCAGGGATTTGGCTTCATTGAGGACTGGAGGTCCACCTGGAGTGATGCAGACCTATACTTGCATGATGGTCTGCATCTGTCCAGGAGGGCAACAACAATCCTAGGTGATAGGTTTAAATGCTTCATTGGCAAGCATTTAAACTAGCCAAGAGGGGAGGCACTGGAAAGGAGCAGGGAAATCATAGCCCCCCCCCAAAAAAAAAAATCAGGGTAGTAAGTAAGGTAAACACCAAAATAGAGATGTCAATAGGAAGAAAGGCAGTGGTAAATGGAGAAAATGACAAAGGCAATAAGAACAGGGATGGGGCAAAAAGGGGTAAGGCCATCAAGAAATGGAGAGTAATGAGTACCAATGCCCATAGTCTGGGCAACAAGCTCCCTGTACAGGTGGCCTTGATGGAAGAGGGATGCCTGGATGTCATAGCAGTCACAGAAACATGGTACACAGAGAACCATGACTGGGATGTTAACATACCAGGGTATACAACCTACAGGAGAGACAGGGAGGGGAAAAGAGGGGGAGGAGTAGCTCTCTGTATAAGGAAAGAGATAAAAGCAGTGGAACAAAAGAGTAAACAGGGAGGAGAGGAGGCACTGTGGGTCATCTTAGAGACAGGAAATGGCACCACAATCCGCACAGGGGTTGTATACAGACCCCCATGTCAGGGGGAAGGAATGGACAAGGATATGATAGAAGGCATCCTTAGGATGGCAGAGAAAGGAGAGATACTGTTGATGGGGGACCTGAATATGCCAGATGTTAACTAGAGCACCTTTGCTGCAGCCACATCCAAGAGCAGGGCCATTCTCAATGTCCTACAGGTGGCATGCCTCAGACAGCTAGTTTTGGAACCCACTCATGAGGGAGCAATCTCAGACTTTGTACTCTCAAATGAGGACAGTGAGAGGATCTCAGATCTAGAAGTGGGTAGCCATCTAGGAACAAGTGACCACCAAACAATGTGGTTTATGATAAACTCAGCTACAGAGTCAAGACATACAAAAGTGAGGGTACTGGACTTCAGGAGGGCTGACTTTGGCAAGATGGGAGAGTGCCTTAGAAAAGCACTAGCAAACAGGCTAAAACATCAAAACTGCCATCACAGAGGCAACAAGCCTTTGTGTGAAGCAAATAAACAAATCAAGACAAAGAAAAAGCAACTATGGTTCTCAAAAGAGGTGGAAAGGAAGGTTAGGGAGAAAAAGATAGCATTTAGGAAGTATAAGGAAACACAGAAGGAGCAGAACAGAGAACTTTACCAGTTAAGGTGGAAGGAAGCAGGGAGGGTAGTCAGAATAGCAAAGGACCAAACTGAGGAAAAGATAGCCAACTTGGTTAAGAAGGGGGATAAAACCTTTTATAGGCACATCAAGGAGCATAGAAAGACAAAGGGAAGGATAGTGAGGCTGAATAGAATGGGCTGTAGGTGGGCAGAGGTGGACAGTAAAAAAGCAGGGATAATGAACGAATACTTCTGCTCAGTATTCACAAAAGAGGAGGAGAGGGAGGTGCCTAATCCAATTAACAGAAGCACTCTGGATGGGGGGGTCGATTCCAGTCCTTTCACAGAAGAAAGGGTTCTGAAAGAACTCCTAAAACTGAAGGAGACAAAGCAATGGGGCCTGTTGGAATTCACCCCAGAATTCTAAAAGAATTAAGGGGAGAACTAGTGACACCACTGACTACCCTTTTTAGCAATCATGGGAGGATGGTGTGGAACCTGAGGACATGAGGAAGGCAGATGTGATTCCCCTTCACAAAAGTGGGAGCAATTCAGAGGCAGGAAACTACAGACCTGTCAGTTTGACCTCTGTGGTAGAGAAAGTGATGGAATCACTTCTTTAGGAAAGAATTGTTGAGTATCTAGAGGCTAGTGGGGCACAGAATCCAAGGCAGCATGGATTCGCAGGGGGAAGGTCATGTCAGACAAATCTAATTGATTTCTTTGACTGGGTGACCAATATAGTAGACCACGGAGGTGCTGTGGACATGGCCTACCTAGACTTTAGCAAGGCATTTGACACAACCCCACATAAAAGATTAATAATCAGATTAACCAGCCTGGGAGTGGGTCCCAGGGTGGTAGCCTGGGTAAAACATTGGCTGTACAACAGGACACAGAAGGTAATTGTAAATGGAGTCCACTCTGAAGAAAGAGGGGTTAGTGGGGTACAGTAGGGTTCAGTACTGGGTCCAGTCCTTTTCAATGTCTTTATAAGCTACATTGCAGAGGGACTGGAAGGAAAAGTTTGCCTCTTTGCAGATGACACAAAGATCTGCAGCAGGGTTGATACACAAAGAGGCGTGAAAAGGATGAGAAGGGACTTGCCAAGGTTGGAGGAATGGTCAGAAGTATGACAGCTTGAATTCAATGCAAAGAAGTGTAAAATAATGCACCTGGGAATCAAAAACCCAGGGGAAGATTACACAATGGGGGGGAGGTAGTAACAACAACAAAAATGGAAAGGGACCTGGGGGTAATCATATCAGATGATCTTAAGGTTAGCAAACAATGTGAGAAGGCAGTACAGAGGGCTGGGGGGATATTGGGATGTATAGGGAGAGGCATCACCAGCAGAAAACAGGAAGTTATTATCCCTCTGTACAGACAGTTGGTGAGACCCCATCTGGAGTACTGCGTCCAGTTCTGGAGACCCCATCTCTGCAAGGACATAAACAGGATGGAGGTAGTCCAGAGGAGGGCAACTAAAATGGTGCAGGGTCTACAAGAGAGGCCATACGAGGAGAGAATAAAGGAGCTTAATATGTATACCCTTGAGGAAAGGAGGGAGAAGAAGGATGTGATAGAAACTTTTAAGTACCTCAGTGTACTCAACAAAGTCCAAGAGGGTAGCATCTTTCAGAAAAAAAAATGTGTAAGAACAAGGGGGCACAATTTGAAGATAGAAGGGGGGACGGCTCCGGGACAATGTGAGGAAGTATTGTTTTTCACAGAGGGTGGTGTACACATGGAACAGCCTTCCTGAGGAGGTTGTCGGGTCTAAAACTGTGGGAGAATTTAAGAATGCATGGGACAGACATAAGGCAATTCTTGTGGGGGGTAGGAAGAAATAGGCTGTTGGTTAACTAAGATCTGCAGCTTATCCTGTAAGTAGGGAAATGGGTAGACTAGGTGGGCCAGGTGGTCCTTATCTGCCATCGAAGTCTATGTTTCTATGTTTCTAGTAGGACAAGGAAATCCCGGGATGGAAGCTAGGTCTGGGGAGACCTCAAGCAGAGCGGGAGTTGGCCGGTCCATGTGTCCACACCGGAGAGAGTACTAAGGGGCCAGAAAGGAGAGCATAAAGAAAGTTAAAAAAAAAGAGAGCTTTGTTTTTATTTTTGTAAAGTATGTACAGTATACACACTGAAAATCTAGATAAAAAAAATGTTTTAATACTGAATTTATTTTTTTATATTTTATGGACATGATTCATTGTATAATAGCAATAAGGCACTCCAAGAGTATTTGTTGTTGTGCTATGACATCAAGTCTCAGGTGTTGAACGCACTCAGCCTGCGGCCTTGTATTTCAGCCCACTTGAGACAAGATGTTATTACACATTATACAATGGCAAGAAAGAATCTTGGACTGTGATTGGTCAGTTTGGGGCTGGACCCATGGCATTATCCCAGCATAATGCCGCAGGTGTAGTCTCAGCACTGTGAACCAATGCAGATGTCATCTATATTCTTTTTTTTTTTGCATCTTCTCTTAAGAAACAAAAATATTTTTCCACACTAATAAAAACATTCTTTAAATTATTTTTTTATTTTATATATAACAACAAGTCATTGAATAATAGGAATAATGCACTCCAGGGTGTGTGCCGTGGTTATGATTGCCACCTGGGGCATTGATTTACCGCCTACGGCCCCTGTCCAACTCCCCAGGTGCATGGAGTTATCCCAGCACAACAAACACCCTGTCATGCATTATTCCTTTAGCACACACTCTGTCATGCCTTATTGCTTAATTATATGTGAAGACCATATTTCCCATTGAAAAAAGACATCTAAAAAATGCATAACATATAGGATAAAGTATGGGGTGGTGTGTGTAATAAAAAGTTTACACCCCCCCCCCCCGAGGTTTTAGATGCTACATAGACACCAAGAGCAAAGCTCGAGGGGTTTATCAAAGCATCTAACACTGAGGGGTGTGTAAACTTTGAGTTTAAACACACCACTCCATCTTTTATTTTATATAATTGCTGGGTTTCCTTTTTTCGCAACAGCAATTACATAGAAGAGTGGAGGTTCTGGTGCGGCTGTGGTCCAGTTTTGTTTTCGGACAGTTTTGAAATGTTTGATGCGCTAGTTTTTAATATGTTTAAAAAAATGCTTTTTTATCCATGCCAGTCTCAAAAATGAGCACAGTTTACATGAAAATATCATACCACTGAGTTGTACTGGCAGTTGTCTTTAAGGAGAAGGCAGACAAAGAGTGGTAGGGAAGAGTGTGCATGTTTGCCATAATAAACACTCCTTTATAATGGCAAATAACACCACAGTTTCCCTATGAGAAAAAGGGAGACCTGGTAATTATATGAACCTAATAAATCAGTTGCTGCTGGAGCTCACCGGAGCGGACAAACCTCCAGCCTGCAGCAAGGCTGCAGAGAACCCCCAACCCCACAAACGCTGCCGTAGCTCACTGAAGCGAACAGATCTCCAGCCTGCATCAAGGCTGCAAAGAACCCCCAACCCCCACAAATGCCACTGGAGCTCACCGGAGCAGACAGAACTCCAGCCTACAGCAAGGTATTGAAAGCTGCTGAATTGAAGTGGACTGCCTATTTCAGGGAGGTGTTGTAAAAGTAAGTGTAGCAGGGTTTGGATACTCGGACCGATACTCCATAGCTCTAACATTGCTGTACAATTACTTTAATTATTTTCCTGTTGGCCGAGTTTTACAAATGATTTTTCTTTTACCTGCTTTCATTAACTTGCTACTGTAGTTTGCCTGTTATGCATGAATTCTCATTAGAGCCTTAAGAGTGTGTACCTGTTTCATATGTTTTGCACAGCTTGTAATTCAAATTTACTACAGACTTTGTATTTCAGTATTGCTGTTGTTGAGTCCTAACTCCCTGATCTTGCTTGTGCATGCACAGTTTGGATCAAGTCCTCTGCCTTTGTTCGAGCTTCCCACCCTGTTCCTAATTCCACTGTTCCTTTTATCTTCTTCTTAGGCTGCAAAGAACCCCCACCCACAAATACCGCCAGAGCTCATGGACTTACAGCCTGTAGCAAGGTATTGAAAGCTTCTGAACTGAAGTGGACTGCCTGTTTGGGGGGGGACTGCCCTGCCCACCCCATCCCTGGCCCAACAATTATTATCCTTTATGTTATTGGTACTAGTCTCCCCTCCCACACCTTCTCTCATAACCTCTATCACCTCAAAAACACCCATTTTGCATCTACCGAACAATGCTACTCATGTGCTGGCAGGTGCCACTGTTAATGAGCCACCTTATCATGCCCTCAATTACCATGGCTTAACCTCCTGCCCTACAAACCACCTTAACTTCTACTCCTTAATCCTCCTGCCCCATATCCTCTCCCTGTCATTACCCTCCAATGTTATCAAGACTTACCGCAGATACTTGGTGCACAACACTAAATTGCTCAAGTGTGCTCTCTTCAGGCTTGCACTTTTACTTCTCCTCTTGGGGAATGTGCTCCCTAACTCTGGGCCCAGCTCAATGTCCTCACCCTCTAGCCACTGTACAGAAGGCTTCACACTTGCCTCAGTAAATATCTGTAGTCTGTTACAGAAACTTGACTTCCTCCAAGTGTGGATTAAGCAACACAATCCTGACATTCTCGCAATAGTTGAAACCTGGCTCTCTTCTAAAAGTCCAGATTCGGACGTCACCCTAAATGGATACTCGCTCTTTAGAGAGGATAGGTTAGGGAAGAAGGTTGTGCCATTTACCTCTGGGACTCCCTTCAGGTCAGGTTCTCCTGTCAACAACCTCAGGCAATGGGGAACAGGTCCTCATAGTTAAAATAGCAGTTGGTAATAAGGGCACGTTTATTATGGTAATGTCAGTATACATCCCCCCCCCCCCATAAAGCAAAACACAAGCTTTAACTCCTTTCTTAACCACATATCTAGGTTGCCCAACTAGACTGAGGCCATTGTGCTGGGTGAACTAAATATTAACTGGTTTGCCCCCTCTGCAGCACCTTATAGGGATCCTGCTGCTGCTTTGGACCTTGCTTAGGTTATGCCCCCCCACACTAGGATAAACTATAGGGCAGGTACCAGTACCCTGCTTGACCTCATCCTTACCAATCACCCAGGGAGACTTACTAATGTCACAGTACTACCTGACTCACTAAGTGACCACTGTCCTGGTCTAATCGCTACTCTAACCCCCACCCTCCATAAGTCAACTTATCAGTGTCATCTGCAGCAATTTAAAGACTACCTTTCCAATTGTGACTGGACTCCCACTGACACTGCCACAAGTGTTGACAGTGTCCTAGCTTATTTCATTTCCACTTTCAACTCCACTTGTGATATTTTTGCTCCTTTTTCCAAAATTATTATGAAAGACCCAATGACCCCTTGGATTACTCCAACACTCCTAGATCTCATGGCTAACCATAATAACCTTTGGCATAGAGCCACAGCATCTGGTCTCCCAGCTGACAGACAGTGGTATAGAACTGCCAGAGATATCTGTACCCGGAAAATTCATCTCACTAAGGTTGCCCATTTCCAAACCTGCCTCTCATCTACCTGCGGCAATGGGAGGAAGTTCTGGGAAAATATTAACGACCTGACTAGTAAACCCAATACCTCCTCCCCCTCCCTGCTTAATGTCAATGGGGTCACTATTCAGGACCCGCAGCTCATAGCAGACACTTTCAACTCAGCATTCTCAGACCTTAGTGAGGTCCTTCCCAATGACTTCTTCAACAATTCCTGTAGCTCCCCCACACCTCATCACCCAGACATCCCCCATTCTGATTTAGGATTGTCTCCCACAGTGGAGCTAAATCCTATTTGACTAGGGCCCTGGGTAAATCTCGGTTTAGTGGAGATTCCCTTGACCTGAAGCTAGTGCATTTGGCCATTGATGTTGTTCTGTTCCCCCTAACCAAACTGCTCAATCTTTCCCTCTGCCTTGGCCAATTCCTCTCACAATGGAAGGCTGCAGTAATTACACCCATACTGAAGAGTGGTGATAGAGCCTCACATTCCAACTACAGTCCCATCTTGATCCTCCCCCTTTTATCAAAAGCACTCAAAAGGATAGTATCGGACCAACTTACAGAATACTTCTCAAAATGCAGTCGGCTATGTCACCAGTAGCATGGCTTTAAGAAGGGACATAGTACCCCCACAGCCCTCCTTGAATGTACCAACTATATGCACAAAGCCCTGGAACATGGCCACTTAGTTGGGTCTGTCTACATAGACCTAACAAAAGCTTTCAACACAGTTAACCATGCACACCTTGTCGAATCCCTCTCACATTTGGGCCTCTCACATGATGCCTCCTCCTGGTTCTCCAACTACCTTAGTGGGAGATCATAACAGGTAAAAATCTATGACACCCTCCCCACCACCTTATCAGTCCATTCAGGGGTCCCACAGGGCTTTATTCTAGGTCCACTCCTATTCAGTCTCTTCCTCAATACCCTTACCCTTGCTTGCCCAGGTCAGATATTACTCTACGCAGATGATGCCACCATCTTCACTAGCCATTCTGATCCCTTCCCCTACAATGTAATCTCCAAAGGCTCTTCTCTGATACAGGATCCTGATTCTCCTACCACAAACTTCTCTTATACCACAAAAAGACAAAAGTTATGTTGTTTGCTAATGCTCACAACAAAAGCAAAGACCTACCCCTACTCATACTAAATAGCCATAACCAACCACGGGAGCAGGTTAATAGTTTTAAGTACCTGGGTATTACTCTGGATACCACCTTCTCGTTTCATGAGTATGTTAACCTGGTCTGCAAGACAGTGAACACCAGGATTGGTTTACTTTATAGACATAGGTTGTGCATGGTGTGGCGCTTGACCAGCTGGTTATGATTATTGTAAGATATTTGTAATATAAAAATATAGTATGTGATTGTCTCACATAAGACAGTCTGTGCTTCCATGGTGCCCCCCAGATTTCAGTGAAGCTACTGGATAGGAAAACTGACCAGGAACCATTTAATTAACTGACTTCCTATAGAATGGTATTTTATTACCTTTTTATGACATGCCTAGGTTTTTTTTGAAGTGCAAATCAAATGTGACTTTATGATTTCAGAAACAGGACATCATTAGGCTGATTCCTGTTGTTTTTGTTTAACACATTGGTGCCAGTGTGGGATTGCTAAGTTCAAAGGAAACATGTGTAATTAAGGAGTTATATCTAGGAAATGTCTTTTTTCTTCTGATAGCACCTTATTTAAAAGGCCTCCTGATAGGAAATCATATTTTGTAATTTTATATTCTAAAAGGAGGAGCTAGATGACTGACAGAAGGGGTGTGAAGACCCAGAGTTTAAACTGATACTTGTGTGTGAAAATGTAGGTCATATCATCTTGGGACTCTAGAGAGACACAACTCTCTGATCTAACTTTAAAAACATACTTCCAGAGGTAACACCTTTGATAACAAAAAGCTAACTGTATTGTGGTAGGAGTTTTGCTTTGTAATTTTCCCTTGTTTTTTTGTGATTGTGAGCTCTTTGATATAGTGTTCTGTGTTTACATTTTTCATATTTATATACTCTCTTAGTAAAGTGCATTTTCCTAAGATACTGCCTGGGTGTGTCCTCCAAGTTCTTTTTGCATGTTATATATACATAGTTAAGTCTGACAACTGTTTGAAGTGCTTGATGGTGTTACTAAACTGGGAAAAGGTAAGAATATACCTAAGGTCTTTTATAGAGTTAAAAGGGTTCATTTTGGAAGCCTGGCTGGGTGCTCCTGGTGAAAGATTGTACCGCGATCCCCGATGAGGGCACGTATCTGAACCTGTTCATTGGGTATGCTAGCATAAGGTTTACAGTTTGAATCCCCCCTAGAACTTAAGGCTAAAGGTGATTCAGACCCAAAAGCAGACAGGTGGGTTACCCTGTCTGTTATGTGTTCACACTACTGTGCTCTGAGGTTGGCACTGAGGGAACAGAGGACCTGACCTGCTGAGTGTGTTTGTGACACATGGCACCCAATGCCCTGAGGTTGGCCATCACTGGTTCAGTTCTGTCCATAGTTGATTATGGCATTGTAACCTACAGCTCTGCAGCTGACACCACTCTTGGCTGTATTAGGGTTGCCCTTAACAAGGCCTGCTGATTGGTTATTGGTGGTGATTGACTCACTCACACCTGTGACTTGTACAAGCAAGCAAACTGGCTTAATTTTGAGGGAAGGCTTGCTTATCATACCTGCCTGCTAGCCAGAATGATAGCCTCAGATCTTGCTACTTGTGGTACCCTACATCTTCTAACCCCTGCCCCCACCACCAGGTCTACCAGAAGCTCATCCAATGCCACATTTCTGGTCCCCTTCTGTAGAACTTACCTAGGCTAGAGGGCGTTCATGTACAGGGCCCCCCGACAGTTAAACGGGCTGCCGCCAGAGGTTTCCACTAAGGTTAAATTAGACCCTTTCAAACTTTATCTTAGGCAGCACCTCCTTGACCCTGGCAGTTGTGACTGCTCCTAGCCTCTCCTCTTCCTCCTCCTACCTTACAGCCCTCTCTCCTCATGTCTAATATTGCTCAATGACAAGGTCAAGCATGACTGCCTCATAAACTTTACCTCGCATTTGGTTGTTTCATTCAGCATGCTACTCTGCCTCTTGTATCTAGCTGGATTTGTATACTGTTTATAATTTATCCATTTGTATGTAGTGTCTTTTACTCTGTTGTAACTCATGCACTGTTTGACGTGGAGCCTTTGTAAAGGAGTCTCTAACTCAAAGGTTTGTAACTCCGATAATTCAAATAAATAAATAAATTGCCGCATCATGAAGCACCAACTCTAACTTAATCTAAAGTTAAAGTTGTAACACTACCCTAATAAATCAATTGTGACATCAATGAAAAGCTTCTAAAACTTCTCACCCACAACTGCAAAACCATACTTTGATAACCATATGTTTTCAATATTTTGTTTTATCCTCTAACAAAGCTAATTATACAATGGCAAGAAAATTTCCTGGTCTCTGATTTGTCAGTCTGGGACTGGACCCGTGATGTTATCCCAGCACAACATCACGGGTCTAGTCTCAGCATTGTGAACCAATATGGATGACTATATGGAGCTCTTTTTTTTTGCATCTTCTCTTAAGAAGCTAAAATATTTTGTCACACTAATAAAAACATTCTTTAAAATTATTTTTTTTATTTTATATATAACAATGAGCCATTGTATAATAGCAATAATGCCCTCCAGGGTGTGTGTCATTTGGGATAACTTCACACCTTGGGTATTGGATGCACTCGGCCTACGGCCTCATGCCCAACCACCTGAGGCAAGACATTTTTCCAGCACGAAACATACGCTGTTGGGCATTATTGTTTAAACAACACACAGCTGTATACAAACCCTATTAAAACAAAATATATACTGCATGATATTTTATATCTCACGTGATTGTCCACAACTGCAGTATACAGAGCTGATTCAAACATGTGAAATGTCATCGCAGTCCCATCCACTCAAGCACAGAGAATGATGCAAACCCAAAGTGCACCAAAGTCCAGCACTGGAACTAGTTACAGTCCTACTCAAACTTTAAAAAGGTACCATGTGAGAACTAAAAAGAATTTATAAATACACGTGGAAACTGAAACACAAGCCATACAGAGATCACACTTTCAAGCTATAAACCACACACAAACAATGGAATCTCAACACATCCTAAATGACAAACTGCTCCTCAAATAAATAGGACTTAAGTATCAGTAACTGTTCACGATTAGAGACTTACAGGTTCTTTAACACTTTTCTAATGGGGAAACTGCATCCTAACACAGTGAACTGATTCTGTATGATACCCACATCTCAGAGTGCAAGTCAGTGAATTAGGAAAACTGTGCAGGCAATTGTCTTCTCACTCTTTTTTTTCCATATTCTAGTTATTCTCCCTGGCCATAGCAGGTATGACTCCCCTTCTGACCCCCCCCCACTGTCCCCCACTCTCATCCATGTCCAGAGGCTTTTCTGCTCAGGCAGGTGGATCAGGAAAGGGAGGGCTGTCCTCCCCAGTGCCCAAATCCAGTTCTGCTAACAGATCCCCCTAGTAATGGGGCAGGTGGAGGCATAGTGTGCAGGCATCATCAATGCCTACCATGCCATATTTTCCTCCTTGATGTTCTGCCCCCCAGCTGTGGTGTACTCAGGAGAGCACATGTGCATGGAGGCATGTATGTAGCCCAGAACCCCAGCACCCACCCTCCCTCCCTTCCTCCTGACTTATGTCTGCCTCTTGAGCTTCCATGGGCTACCACCAGGCAGAGCCAAAATAGCCCACCACTCTGATCCAGAAGAGGAGAGCAGCCAGATGGCTGCTCAGTCATCTCCCAGCCCTGCCCGCCAGGCTGACCCCCACAAACCCGTGCTTGTTCCCGAACACAGGTCACCAGCATGGCAGAAGATAAGGTGCCCCATGCCTTAGTCCTCTATGCCACCAAACAGGCTGCCTCAACTGTTTATTGTTTAACATCTCTAACAAAAATTTGAAATCCATCAATTTTTGATTACCCAGATATAATGTAAACAAATACAACTGTTAAGGTTTGCACGTTCAAAAATACTGCACCATGGGGTGCAACAACTCCACTTCACCTTTGGCCTCATGGCTCACTACTTCATTCCACTCCCTTGATACAGTTTTTTCATGTATACACCTTTACTACCACTTCTTGCATTTGTTACATTTTCCTCCTGTCTCCTTCCTACCTGTCTAAACCTTTCTTAAATGTTTCTATTCTTTATGTGTTTACACTGCTTGAAAGTGAATTCCAAAATCCTGGCACTATCTGTGAGGAAACGTACTTCCTGCTATCTCCTCTGAATATTTCCCCTTGTAACTGCTTGAGATATGCTGTACTCTAGTTATGGATTTCTTGGCTTGTTGGTATAGTCCCAACTAGAGAACCAGTGTTTGGAGCAGGAGGGGGGGAAAGAGTAGGAATCTGAATGGTGACCAAATGGCTACACATTTGCCCCATATCTTGATAAAAAATCTGTATTTTTCTGCATTAGCCCTAGTTTATGTACCACTTTGAATTGTAAGGTTGGAGAACGTAGACCACCTAAAATCTGTGCATTTTTATCCTTCATTTCCTGGAGCCATTTTACAGGGTTGTGGTCTGTTATCAATGTGAATTCAGCTCTGGTCAGATAAAAATGCAATGACTCAATGGCCCATTTTACAGCCACACATTCCTTCTCAACAGTTGAATAGTTTTTCTGTCTACTGTGGAGCTTATGGCTGATACAAGTAATGGGCTGTTCTCCTCCATTGTTTTCCTGGCTCAACATAGCCCCCAGACCAACCTCCAATGGATCTGTTTGAAGCAAGAAGGGTTTGGAAAAATCCAGGCTTTTCAAAACTGGAAAAGAGCATAAACAGGTTTTTATAGCATTAAATGCTTGATTATACTCTGGAGCCCATTTCACTTCATTGGGTTTGTTCTTCTTGAGTAGATATGTCAGGGGTGCAGCTAGCTCTGAGAAACCTTTAACAAAATGTGGATAATACCTTGCTAAACCTAAAAATTATCATACTTGGTTTTGGGTATAGAGCCGCTAGTGACTACTTCCACTTTGGATTTTTCTGGTTTAACTTTGCCACCTCCCGGTACATATCTTAGATATCTGATCTCCTCCATGCTTAGTGCACATTTTTTAGGATTTACAGTGAGACCAGCTGTTGCAAGATCAAATATCAGTGCTTTGATGTGTTACAAATGGCTCTCCTACATGGGGCTATATATCACCAACTCATCCAAATAGGCAGAACTATATTCATGATGTGGGACCAAGATCTTGCCCATCAAATGCTGGGATGTGGCAGGTACCCCATGGAGAACAAATGGCATGACGGTGAACTGGAACAATACCATGGGGTAACAAAAGCTGTCTTTTTTTTTGACTTGGTCTTCAACAGAATCTTCCAGTACCCTTTTGTTAGGTCTAGCATACTTATGTACTTGGAACATCCCTGCTAGTTGACAAGGTTATCCACCCGGAGCATCAGGTAGCTGTCAAATAAAAATATTTTATTTTCCTCAAATCAGTTCTAAGATGGATACCCCCTTCCTTCTTAGGCACTATGACAATAGGAGAGCACCAAAGGCTGCTTGAAAGCTTAATAATCCCTACTGACTGCATTTTTCAGCTCAGTTGTAGCCTTTTTTTGTTTTTCTGGTATCCTGTATGGCCTCTGCCATATAGGAGGAGTTGACCCTGTATCAAAATGAGTTCAACCTTACTAACTTTTCCTAGGGTCACAGTGAATGCTGCCTTACAGTCCTGTAATATCCACTTAATATCAGCTAGATGACTGAGTTCCAGGTTGGGAATTTATCGTTACAAAAGGAATGCCAATATCAGAGCTGTTTTGTCCAGTCTGTGCTAGGCTTGCTCTAATTCTCCATCTTCTTGTTCAGGAAGTAGAGTACACACAGGCTGGGACAGGTCTTTATTTTCCTGTCTCACCTTCTAGATTTTCAGCAGGTTGGCATGACAAATACAAGGCCTTCGCTTGCCTGGGATCTCTATTTCATAGGCCACTTACCCAGTCCTATGCATCACTGTGAAAGGCTCTTGCCATTTTGCCAACAATTTGTTTTCATGTGATGGTAGTAATAACAAGACCTTATCCAAAGGGTTAAAACTTTTGTTCTTCAACCTTATATCAGACCCTCCCTCACCTCACCAAAATATTAAACTGCTCCCTGCACCTAGGTCAATTCCCCTATGCTCTGGAAAAAGGGAATTATCACACGACAATCCTAAAAATGGGTGATCCAACCGACCCTGGTAACTATAGGCCCATCACTATCCTCCTTCTTCCCAAAGCACTCGAAAGAATTGTGTCAGACCAGCTCACCAAATACCTGACCAAGCACAATCTGCTTTGCCCCGAACAACACGGGTTCAGAGCAGGTCACTGTACTACCACTGCCCTTCTCGAATTTACCTGTTACATACACGAGGCACTGGAACAGGGGGTTAATAGCAGGAGCAATCTTTGTTGACCTGACCAAAGCATTTGACACCATCGGTCACCCACTACTTATCCACTCTCTCACCTTCCTCTATCTCGCCCCTGACGCAATCGCCTGGTTCAAAAACTATCTCACTGACCGGACACAACAAGTCAAAATCAACACCACCCTATCAACCAAGCAACCAGTTCTTGTGGGTGTCCCTCAAGGGTCAATTTTAGGCCCTCTACTTTTCACCTTCTTTCTGAACTCCCTCCCAAAGGCCTGCAGTGGTAAACTTTTGCTCTATGCAGACGACGGCGTAGTATACTGGAAAAATACCAATCCTAACTCTCTTCAAAATACCCTGCAAGGCTGCCTTAGAGAACTAGAGTCCTGGTTCACC
This sequence comes from Neoceratodus forsteri, assembly GCA_016271365.2. NCBI lineage: Eukaryota > Metazoa > Chordata > Ceratodontiformes > Ceratodontidae > Neoceratodus > Neoceratodus forsteri. The sequence goes on from CM057452.1 coordinate 393,173,104, forward strand.
AATCATTGATTAATACTAAATTACAGCAAAACTAAATCTATGATCTTTGCCCACAGCCAAAACCCCAACAGTAATGCCCAGCTTACTATCTCAAATTCTCAGGGCATCCATATTGAACAGGTCCCTAACTTCAAATATCTAGGCATCACACTGGACACATCCCTCACCTACCACATACACATTAACCACCTCTCATCCCCGGTAAACACCTAGCTTGGGATTCTCTACAGACACAAACACTGCCTCCCCCCCAGGCCTTATGGCTGGCAGTAACCAGCTCAGTCCTATCACTGGTCGATTATGGGATAATAATTTATGGTACGGCTGACCACACAGCCCTTAACAGTATCAATCTAGCCCTCAACAAAGCCTGCCAACTAGTCACAAGCAGTGATAGATTAACCCATACATGCAAACTCTATAAGCGAGTGGACTGGCTGACCTTTGAAGGGAGACTAAAGTACCGCACGTGCCTCCAAGCCAAAAAGATCCTAATGAATCTTAAACCCACTAGCCTTCCCCACCTCATCCAACCAACCCCTCACAGGAGCACCCCTAGACACCTGGCAAGCACCCCCTTCTTAGTCCCCCACTGTAGGACTACACTAGGGCAAAGGTCTTTCCGTTATCGTGCTCCCCTCTGGCTTAATAACTTTTCCTCTTCCATCTCCCTGGCCCCTAGCCTTGGCCTATTTAAAAATGGCATTAAGAGACATCTTCTTGACTCGGAGTCATGTGGCTGTTACGAACAATCCTTCCTAATCCAGTATGCGATAGAGAAATAGTGTCTCTCATGACCCCAAACTAAGCCTACAATCCCGATGGGACTTTAAAACTACAAACTCAAGACCTGGGTAGGCCTAAAGAATCGATAACCTGTCTCACTTCACCTCGATGACCCAGGGTCCTTTAACAACCCTAGTGATACTAACCAAGCATTGTAAATTATCCTGTACGATGTAACCATGTAAAAGTTGTCTTAATGTGATGTTCTGCTTAGTGTAGTATGTTCAAAATTGTCTTAAGTAATGTGTCCATTTTGTATTGACGTTGAGCCTTTGCAAAAGAGTCTTTGACTCAAAGGATTGTAATTCTGAAACTTCAATAAAGTAAATAAATAAATAGCAACCTTTCTGCCTTTCCTGAGCTTGCAGGCAATTCTCATGGGCAATCTGAACATATTTATTCCTCCATTAGTATAAGTCAGTGAAATACTGTACCTCATTCTTTTTCTGATCAATATTACCCTCCTACATCTCCTCTACCACATCAACTGGCCCCTTAGGGGTTCTGCCATAAAGGAGATCAAAAGGGGACAGGCCTCTAGATGCCTGGGGCACCGCTCTGTAGGTGAACAGCAAGTAAGGGAGATAAAGGTCCCAGTCTTTCCCTTCTTCAGATACATATTTTCTTAACATTTTTTTAAGTGCCTGATTGAACCACTCTACTAGCCCATCCATTGATATGACCTTCCCACTTCACAGCGGGAAGGTCATGTCAGACAAATCTAATAGACTTCTTTGACTGGGTGACCAAAGTAGTAGATCAAGGAGGGGCTGTGGACATGGCCTACCTAGACTTCAGCAAAGCATTTGACACAGTTCCACACAAAAGATTAATATGCAAGTTGGCCAGCCTGGGAGCGGGTCCAAAGTTGGTAGTCTGGGCAAAGAATTGGCTGGAGAACAGGACACAGAGGGTAATAGTAAACGGGGTCCACTCGGAAGAAAAGGGGTTACTAGTGCAGTACCGCAGGGTTCAGTACTAGGACTGGTCCTCTTTAATGTCTTTATAAGCGACATTGAAGAGGGACTGGAAGGAAAAGTATGTCTCTTTGTAGACGACACAAAGATCTGCAACAGAGTTGATACACAAGGTGGGGTGGGAAGGATGAGAAGGGACTTGGCAAGGCTGGAGGAATGGTCAGATGTATGGCAGCTTAGATTCAATGCTAAGAAGTGTAAAGTAAAGCACCTGGGAAACAAAAACCCAGGGGAAGAGTACACAATGGGGAGTGAAATACTAATAACAACAAAAATGGAAAGGGACCTAGGGGTAGTCATATCTGATGACCTAAAGGTGGGCAAGCAATGTGAGAGGGCAGTAAGGAGGGCTGGGGGTATACTGGGATGCATAGGGAGAGGCATCACCAGTAGAAAACAGGAAGTTATCCCTCTGTACAGACAGCTGGTGAGACCCCATCTGGAGTACTGCATGCAGTTCTGGAGACCCAATCTCCGCAAAGACATAGACAGGATGGAGGCGGTCCAGAGGAGGGCAACTAAGTTGGTGCAGTGTCTGCACCAGAAGACATATGAAGAGAGATTTAAGGAGCTTAATATGTATAGCCTCGAGGAAAGGAGGGAGAGAGGAGACATGATAGAAACTTTCAAGTACCACAAGGGACTCAACAAAGTCCAAGAGGGTAACATCTTTCAGAAAAAGAGGTGTGCAAGAAGAAAGGGGCACAATTTGAAGATTGAGGGGGGACAGCTCAGAGGTAATGTAAGGAAGTATTTTTTCACAGAGGGGGTTGTGGATGCATGGAACAGCCTTCCTGAGGAGGTTGTGGAGTCAAAAACAGTGGTGGATTTCAAGAATGCATGAGACAGTCATAAGGCAATTCTAGTGGGTGGGGGTAGGAAAAAGTAGGCTGTTGGTTAACTAGGATCTGCAGCTTATCCATTAGGTTGGAAAATGGGCAGACTGGGTGGGCCAAGCGGTTTTCATCTGCTGTCAAATTTTATGTTTCTATGTTTATATGTTTCTATCACCTGATAAAATTCCTGCAATATCTGGGAGTGAAATTTGTCCCCTGACCTGTTGGAATAACCATGGGGATACCCAACTGATTAAAAATCTTGGATAGTTCCTCAGCTACCCTAGAAGCAGTAATAGTTCTCATAGGACCGCTTCTGGGTATCTTGTAGCAGTCACTGAGAACTAAAATTAATCTATTGTCCTTTCTACTCCATTCCAGGGGTTCAGCTATATCCATAGTAACCCACCAGAAGGGTACATAAACCACAGGTATGGGCATGAGGGGCAGTTTTCATTTGTGCTCACAGTAGCCATTTTTTGGCATGCCTTGCATGTTTGACAGTAATCTGCTAACTGCTGCTGTATCAATGGTCAATGAAATCTATGGAGCAGCCTACTTTAAGTACATTCTCACCCCGGTAACCCGCCAGAGGGATGTCATGTGCCAAATTCACATGTATGCAGATGCTGCTGTACTGCACACATCCAGCCCCACGTCCTCTGATGTAGCAACCAGACTCCAGCTGGACTTCAATGAAGTTCAGTGCTGGTTTCACGCAAATCAGTTATTTTTCAATGCCAAGACAACTGTCTCCTTGACCTTCGGCACTAGGCAGAGACTTTCAAGGCTCCCCTCTACCCCTTCCTTCCACACCCTGGACAGGACTTCTCTTGAGTCTTGCACCTCCTGTAGATATCTTGGGGTCTGGCTTGACCAGCACCTAGACTTCTCTGCCCATATTGATGCCATCCTCAAAAAGCTTCACCCCAAGTTGGGAGCTTTATATCGTAACCGTGGCTGCATCCCACTGCTGGCTTGCTGTGCAATTGTGCAGATGATGATTCTGTCTATTTTTGACTACAGAGGCATATTATACAGTGCCGCCCCGAAGTCCACTCTACCCAGACTGGACCCTCTTTTCCACTTATTCTGCATTTTGCCCTTGACTGTCCTACCACCACTCATCACTGTGACCTATACCGGACCCTAGACCTCCCCTTACTTCAGGACTGGTGCCACTTCCACTGTGCCAACATCATGGCTAAATACTGGGCACAGTCCCTCCCTCCATGTCTCTCCTCAGGCCTCTCAGCCACCACCTTCTTGGGATACGCACTCAGGAAAAATGACTGACATCTCCTGTCCATCCCATACAGGTCTACCTCAGCAGGCCAGTCAGCATTCACATATCACATGCCCAACCTATGGAACTTTCTCCCCCTGGATATTCGGCTAGCCTCCCCTAGTCAGCATCTCAACACACTTCTCAAAGCACATTTCTCCTACATCTGTACATGCACCCAATGTTAGCTCCTGTTTCTGTAAGCAGGCAATCTATGTATAACGTGTTCATATACAATGTAAATATTGCCATACATTATTGTCATAAGTCTCGTACTGCTATTATTTTGCAAGTTGTCATATGCCTTGTACAACTGCCTGCCATATGCCTGTATAACTACCTGCTGTACTGCACTTTACCTCATAAGATTTTTGCTGTAATATCCTCTGGACATTGTTTATTATGTATGTTCTCCTTTCCCCCATACCCCCAGGACACATCTGTAATTGAGCAGTAGTCTGCTCAGTATGCCTTCCTGGTAAAACCTTGAAATAAATAAATAAAATAAATACATAATTTCATCAACTCCTGCCTATATTTTGAAGGAACCAACAATTGTTTGCATACATTATTATTCTGAGGATTGATATATTCTGTGTACAAGACCTCATTCTTTCAACACCAGTACAGATTTGTTCTTAGCCACACTCTACACCCTAGCAAACAATGGTTTTAATTTGTCATCATTCATTTGATCAGTTATCAAGTCCTTCATGTTCCAAGGTGACTTAATTTGTGGCTGGTCCACAATGTCCCTCCTTCTGGCTGCTTTGGCCCTTCTGACCTCCTCCTTTGTCTTCTTAAGGCATACCCAAGAGTTGAATAAGTCAGAGTCTTCAAAGCGGAATATATCACCAGCTGTTGCTTCTGTTGGGCCTTGGCTTGTGCTCTAGTTGTCACAGCACTCACATCAGAGGAATGATTCAAATCCTTCTTTTGTAGAAGAGAATCAAGTCCTGACAGGTCATGACCTAATATGACAGGTACTGGAAGTGTGGGGACCACACCTACATTCATTTGAATCTCCTCTCCATTAATGTGGAGAGGCATGGAAGTAGTGGTGTAATATTGGCAGTCCCCATGAACACATATTAGCCTTGTCCTAGGATCTTTAACATACCCCCAATTAAGGAAGTCCTCACAGATCAGCGTCTGTCTACTTTCAGTGTCCACCAATGCCTGGACTTTTTCCGAACCATCCCCAGCTTCCATCAGGTATGGTCCCCAATTAACTTAAGCAAGAGTTAGAAGAGATGTTTTCTTAGTGGGGCACCTCTACTTGATATGTCTCTTTTCCCCATATTGATGATACACAATATCAGGCCTAGGTGCAGAGGATGGTTCTTTATTACCATTTATATTGGTGTGTATGGTGTGTGGCTTAGAGGATGGAACTTTAGGGGTCTGAAAAGGTCTTACCAGTCTCTGATCCCTCTGTTATTTTTTTAGGGAGGTTGATGCAGTTTGTCCAGCAAGTTGGAAGTCCTCTGCGAGCTTGATGTCCTGTTCACCTCTTTCTGGTCAATGCATTACCCAAACTTGCAAGTGCACTGGTAGGCCCTGGGTAAACTGTTGCAGTACCAATTCCTCAATGATTTGTTGCGCTGTGCAACTTCCTGGTTGAGGCCATTTTCAGCATAGTTCCTTCAGCTCCACAAAGTATTCTCATGGATGGTCACCTGCTTGGTACCGCAAAGCTCAGCGCCTCTGTCGATACAACTCACTGCTGATGTCATATCACATTAGGATGGCAGCTTTGACTCTGCCATAATTGGTAGCTATGGTGGTGTCCATATGACTACAGGCAAGTTGTGCTTGGCTGGTAAGATAAGGTACAAGATGGATTATCAACTGAGCTATGGGCCAGCAACATGCTATGGCTACCCTCTCAAAGTCATGAGATAGGCCTTAGTGTCATCATATGGACTCAGGTTTGTCAGCTTCACGTCTCTCAATGCACTGCTGGTATCCCCCTGAGTTGCTGCTGACTAAGCTGTTTGTACAGTCTTTTGTACAGTCTCTAAAAATTTATGGATATTTTTCATTTCATGTACTCTCTCATGACTTGACTCTTCCTGTCTCATATTCACCCATTTGAGAAGTTCAGTTAGTCCCTTAGGAGAGGCATCAACTCCACTATATGGTTTAAATATACAGTAGAAATATAGAATTGCTGGCAGATAAGGACCTCCATGCCCACCAAGTCTGACCAAGGGTGCTATCTGCATGTTACTCAGGGACCCTAGTGTCCTGGGTGATTTCCCCACACCCCAACTCTATAATTCCCTTGTACCTATCCCAAGCAGCCTTGAATCCCGTCACAGTTTTGGCCCCCACCACTTCCTCTGGGAGTGCATTCCAACCATCCACCATCCTTTCTGTGAAGTAGTGTTTCCTAATGTTTCCCTTGAATCTTCCCCCTTCTAGCTTCATTTCATGAGTCCTAGTTTTTTAGAGTCTCCTATTCTTGAAAATACTGCTGTCTGGGACCTCGTTAAAAGATACTTGAAGATCTCTATCATGTCCCCCCATCTGCCTCTGGTTTTCTTCTTTTTTTTTCTTTTCCTCTTCTTCTTCCATGTCCTCCTCAGTTGCTGTAGCATCCATCAGCCTTGCTAGGTCCTTCGGAAGAACCACTGGCTCCGCCTTCAATTTTGTAGCAATGCTTCTGGCCACCACATTCAAAGAAACAGCTGGAACCCTTTTTCCTGTGCCACACCCTTGTCCTCACAGCAACTACAATGTGCTTTCCTTGATGCTTGAGTCAGCATCTTAACCATCCAACGCAACCAGTAAATCCCACTGCTAACACCAAATTGTCATGGCATGGGTGTTCAGGAAGCACACAAATGACCAAATTTCAAGGAAACACAGTAGGCATGCATTTATTTGAAGAACAAGCAAAATAAAATAACAAATAAAAGACTGGAGTATCACACAAACCTTAATCAAATTCGGACACGTTGAAACCTACTGGGATATTGGGAGACAAGCCTGAGTTCTCTGTGAAGAAATTTGTGCAAGTGCCATCCTTCAGCAGTGCCTCCAATAAGTAATGTTTCCTCTGTGGTGACCAGACACCAGCTGACTCCAGTCCCAATCAGCAGGGATTCCCTTAGAGGAAAAATCCTGCCTACCAATTCCCAAAGGCTCCACTGAACACCATTCTTCACAGAACGTACTAGAATGTACACAACAGCTAATGCATTTAGTACAATCAGTATTATTCAGTACCAAAGCTGTGCCTTATTACTATAAATACATAAGAAATAGGGAAACACCTATGAAACATTTGCTAACTTAACTAGATATGTAATATATGATGTCTGAATCTCAATTATCATAAAAATTCTACAATATACCAGTAATTCATCTGTAATTTTGCTGCACTGCTTTTCTTCCACCAAAAGATGGTACCATACATTTAGTTATTGCTTCACTGTTTCTGCATACATTATAGTTTCATAGTTTGATACGAGTTCTGTGGACAACTTGTCCTTTATGAACTCGCCACCTGTTTTGTCTTATAGGTGGAACATTTTTTTTTTTTTGTACTGATCCAATCTGTATTTAAATTTGTTAATGTTGCTACTCTATACTATGTGTTTTGGGAGTGTATTCCAACTTTGAATGATTCTATGTGTGAAAAAGTCACAATGTTTCTTAGTTGTGTTATTTTCTCCCATAAGTCTATATCCCTGGGACCTTGTTTTCTTGTTATGCACCTGACTTCTATGAACTGCTATACATTCCATCAATCATTCATCCTTTATTGCCCTAACTGTTAAGCAAAGGTCGCCTCTTAATTGTCCATACTCTGTAGAGTATAGACCCCATTTTTTCAATCTGTCTATTTATGTAAAATGTTGTAACCCCCCCCCCTTATTTTTTTTTTCTCTGTAATCCCTCTTTTAATTTCTGGCTTTTAGCGGTATTCGCTTCCAAGAACTGGGAGCAGTATTCCATGTGTGGTCAGACTAAGCTGGTCTATAGTGGGAGTATTATTTGTGACTTTCTGCTTTTTATATTAGATAAAATGCAGCCTAATCTATTATGACATTTTTAACAGTTATTCTAGTGTGTGTGTCTGTGGATAGTTTATTTGTTATTATTATTCCCAGGTTTCTTTCTTCAGCAGTGGTCTCTAATACCTGGGTATCTATAATATATGTAAAGTTAGGATTCACGACACCTAGATGCATCACCGTACACTTAGTGATGTTAAACCCGCCAGGAAAACTGACCAATTAATGAGGGAAGGGAGTATGTTCTGGGCACTAGAGGGGAAACAGAGGGGATAGGGTAGAAGAGATGTGCAAGAAACCCTGTCTGGCCAGACCCAGGGTGAAATAAAGGCACAGGATGGAAACAAGCATTTGTCAGTGCCAAATGTTGACTTGCTGGTGTTGGCATTGGTAGTGCAGGAGTTAGAGAGATGCATAATAGGAATAGCAGTGAAGTATAGACAAACGTCAACCTCACCCCACCCTGCAGAGAGTGGCAGGCATTGGGGTGTGCATTTGGGTTGCTGGCCATAACGGTCATGCTATTTCACCTCACCCTACCTTGCAGAGGCTGACAAGTGTCATGTTGTGCCTTGTGGTCGTCAGGCCTTATGCTCACCCCATTTCATAAGGAAGTACATTGAGATGGGTGCAGCATAGGAGAATGGGTTGAACTTTGGGGCTGAAGAGTCCAAGGCACATCTTGATACCTGTCAGTGTCTGCAGGGTGGGGTGGAGGACCAATGGCATGAGCACTACAGCAGACAATCCAAAGATACACCCCTGATGCCTGTTAGTCTGCACAGGGTGGGACGTAATGGTTAGAAACCCTAACGCCCTGGGTGTTTGTTGGTATTTGCACTCCAAATTTTAAAACATGGCCTTTTTGTGACCCCACCTCATGAAAGCATTTGGGACCTCTGCTCATGAACAGTGTCCCTGTGATTTTGTTAATCTGTCTTGAACGTTGATTTCCCTCAGTGACCGTGACATTCTGCACCACATTAAAATGTCATCTGCACCATTGATAAGGAGGTGTGAAGAGATGGCAATGTTGAAAATCTAGAGTGAAAATATTAAACATTCTCGAAGTTACGAGTGTGTGTGAAAACTGCACATCGCACACTTGTAACACAGTCATTTAGTGGAATTATTTCACCAGATTTTTAACGTGGCCATTTTGGGACCTCTGCTCATGAACAGTGGCACTATGATTATCTTAATCTGCCCCAAACGTTGATTTCCCACAGAAACCACGTGATAGTGCACCAGATGTGCGAAAACACATTTTGGGTAGGATGTGGAAAATGACAGCTGTACTGTTCATAAGGAGGTGTGAAAAAATGGCAAAAGTGAAAATCTGGAGTAAAAATATTAAACATTATCGAAGCTACGAGTGTGCGTGGAAACTGCGCAATGCACGCTTGTAACACAGTCATTTTATGAACGTTTGTCACCTAATTTTCAATGTAGACATTTTAGGACCTCTGCTCATGAACAGAGTCACTGTGATTTTCTTAATCTGTCCCAAACACTGATTTCTGATATTCTGGGCAGGAAGTGCGAAAACACAATTCGGCCAGGATGTGAAAAATGACAGCTGTACTGTTCATAAGGAGGTGTGGAAAAATGCCAATGTTGAAAATCTAGAGTGAAAATATGACAGATTCATGAAGTTACGAGCATGCGTGGAAACTGTGCAACGCACACTTGTAAAACAGTCATTTTTTGGATTTTTTCACCAAATTTGCAACATAGGCTTTTTGAGAGCCCACCTGATGAACATTGGCACTGTCATTTTGTTAATTGGTCCCAAAAGGTGATTCCATGCAGTGACCACGAAATCACCTTTTGGGACAGAATACTGCCATGACAGTGACTGAATTCATGAGGAAGGGTCCCAATAACCCCATGTTCAAAATTTGGTGCCAAAATTCCCCAAAATGCCCGAGATATTCACCAAAGTTGAAAAGAACCTATTTATGCCTTTATACAGTTTACATGCATTTCTTCAGTTCGCGGTCGGCTTTGAAGAGTACAGACGTGTTCCTGGTCCTCCGAAGATCGTCACGCCAGGCTCCGGAGGTACGTATGGGGTGAGGGGGAGGTGGGGTACGCAGTGGGTGAGCTCGGGTTGGGGGAAGGGACTGCAGACATCAAGGGACCATTTTCTACTTTACAGGTTAAAAACATTTTTTCATTTAAACATTGCGAGTAGGTTTTTTCTTTTGAAGGTACATTTGGCATGCTGGGGTGGGCTCCCAGCATGCCACCTGCATGTTTTGGGGTGGGGGTGCTGCAGCTGACAGGGATTGGGCACCCTGTTGGCAAATAAAAAAGGTTGTTTGGTGGGGGGGGATGATGCCGAGGAGGATTGGGCAACCCCTCAGAAAACAACTTGAACGGGACATGATGCCGATGGGGATTGAGTTCCCCCATCAGCAAATGAACTGGGGAGGGGGGCATGATGATGATGCCAACAGGGGATTAGGCACCACCAATGTCAGTTTTTTTGGGGACTGTGAGAGGCGGATGGCACAGCCACTGCCATGTCTCATTAAAATGTTACACCAAGGAAGGCATGCCCTGCAATGAGGTGGAGCTCCCTCATTGCAGCGGCTAAAATGTTTCAAGTTGGTGGCACGTTTTGCAACTGCTGTCATAGACAGCATGCAGTCTTATTCATGTCACACAGCCAAGCCTGATAAAAGCAGTGGCACCGCTGGCCACAACATGACCGCACCTCCAAAGCCTGCTCTTCTACTTCAGGCAACCCCAATATGTTGTCTCCGCTGCACGCAAAAGAGACAACATAAAAATGATTCCACTGCCTGAAACAAGTGTGGGGGTTGGGCTCATCCTCTTTCATTCTTTCCTTTCTGTATTTCTAATTGCTTAAACAGTGACAGGAGATGTCAGGCCTATCACACTAAAAAACCAAAATTCCAAGAACTGCCGAAAGGAAATCCGCAGCTCAAGAATGGGCAGGTGTATTTTTCTATGCATTAGATGTATTAAAATGTTCATCTCAAAAGTCTTCCTGATGAAGATTTATGAAAGAAGAAAGATAGATTTGTCCTTGATTCAAGCCTTGATTATAGAAAAAACGTGTTGCTATTCTCCAGTGGCTCCAACACCCAAACTTCACAGTGGCATATTTATCAGTTAGATGACAGTAAACAGCTGAGTGCATTGGGGGAAAAACACAAGAAAGAAGCAAACAACAAACTGTAGCTTGGAAAGCCCCAGATCTGGTTCATTCACTGATTTATTTAGGTTTTGTTGCCCACCTTGTTCCACATATCCACTGAGTAACACATCCAAATGGACTTCAGATGCCATTGATTGATGCTTTGACATTAGTGTTTACAGTATATTAATATTTTTGGTGGCTGGTGGGCTGGCAAATAAAAGCACTGGTGCAGGTACCAAATCAGGGCAGAGGAGCAAACTGCTAGGGAGTGGTGGCTGGATGGAGGGATGTGCAATGAACCATGTATACAGTGGACATAGCCCCCAAAGTGTCTTCTGAGCCCAGTTGGCGCTGTGCCCCTTATACCTTGCAGTAAGACTGTGTGGCAGCTGGGTGGTGGGAAGGAGGAGCAGCACAATTCCCGGTGTAGAGAAATGAGCCCCAGTGTAATACCTCTCTGTTTTGCTCTCTCTACAATATAAGGAAGTGGGGAGTGCAGCAGCAAACAATTCCATGCAGAAACAGATTTTCAGTATCTGGACAGTTTTAGCATGTCATTTTGATTGACCCACTAACTGTGCATGTAAAGTGCTGAACTGGGGCAGGTGGGCAAAAGAGTAATCGGGGGGATCAGTGGCAGCTAAGTGGAGAGTTGCAGCAGTACAAACTGCAAAACTGCTGGTGCACAAAAAGCAAGTGTGGCAGAGTGTTTACTGATTTCTCACTGCACGTCTGTGTGGCATCTAGGTGGTTAGAGCAAGAAGCAGCACAATTACAAAGACAGCAAAATGAATGTTAACCATGTATTTAATGGATTTTTTATTTACTGTGTAACCCTGCTCACTCTTTCTTGGAGCCTGCAAGTCTATATGGTGGGTGGGAGGGCCAGTAGCAGCACAACAAACAATAAATGGCAATGGGGGACTGAAAGGAGAAACAATAGAGCAGGCTGCTGTGACTTAGGACCCTTTTCCAACCACTGTGCATGTTATTAGTCTAATGGTCCTCCATGAACCCACCAGCAGGGGTTAAGTAGTCCCAGCAGTAGGTAGTACTAAAGAGCACAAATGACACAGCAGATAACTAACCCACCACCATTCCGATCTCCAGTCTGCATACTAGAAATCTTTTCCTCCACCCACAAAGGGCAAAGCAGTTGGTCCCTCTTGTGTGAACTGGCTCCTCCAGGCATTGCATAGCAATGGAAGGGATTGAACCAGCAAAGGAAAATGGAAGATTTTTAAGGGAGCCAGCACAAGAGAAAGAGACAGGATGGCTAGGACAGTAAAGGGAAATGGAGGATTTTTTTAATGCAGCCAGCATGAGAGAAGGGGGGAGAGAGGAGATCAGGGAAAATGGCCATGTTTTGTAAACAATTAGGTAGATCTGGTATGGGGAGGGGGGATAGACAACACGCACTGATTCACAAATACTCACTATTTGCTTTAACTCCACTGTGCACAGCAAACATTATGAGATGCATTTGGTATCCGGTCATGCCCTTCCACAGAAACATAGAAACATAGAAGTTGATGGTAGATAAGGTCCGCTAGGCCCATCCAGTCTGCCCATTTTCTGTACCTACTGCAAAAGCTGCAGACCCTACCTGATTTCTGGCTTTACCTTCTCATTCGTATCACTAGGGTTCCCCTATGCTTGTAAACATGCATTTTTGAATTCCCCCACTGTGTTTGCCTCCACCAACTCTGCTGGAAGTCTATTCCATGAATCCACCACCCTTTCCTTGAAGAAATACTTCCTCACATTACCCCTTAGTGTACCCCCTTTCCAACCTCATGTCATGTCCCCTCGTTGCTAAACATCTCCTCTTCTGAAAGATACTACCCTCTGGTACTTAATTTAGACCCTTTAGATATTTGTAGGTTTCTATCATATCTCCTCTCCTCCAGGGCGTACATGTTGAGGTCTCCTAGCCTCTCCTCATATGACTTTTGGTGCAGGCCCTGCACCATCTTTGTTGCCCTTCTTTGAACTGCCTCCATCCTGTCTATGTCCTTATGAAGACGCAGCCTCCAGAACTGGATACAGTAGTCCAAATGAGGCCTCACCGATGATCTGTACAATGGCATCACCGCCTTTCTTCTGCTGGTGATACCTCTCCCTATGTACCCCAGCATCCCACTGACTCTCCCGATGGCCTTGCCATATTATTTGGCCGCCTTTAGGTCATCGGATATGATTACCCCCAAACCCCTTTCATGTTTGGTGGCCATCAGTAAATCCCCCCATCATGTAATCCTCCCCTGGGTTCTTGCACCCCAAATGCATGATTTTGCATTTTTTCACATTGAATCTCAGCTGCCACACTCTAGACCATTCTTCCAGTTTACCTAGGTCCCTCCTCATTTTTTCCACCCCTCACGGAATGCCCACCCTGTTGCAGATCTTAGCGTCATCTACAAAGAGGCACACCTTTCCTTTCAGACCCTCCACAATGTCACTTATGAAAACATTATACAGGACTGGCACCAGAACCGATCATTGAGACACCCCGCTGGTCACCCTTCTTTCCTCAGTTTGAGCTCCATTTACCACCACAGTCTGTCTTCTATCACTCAGCCAGTTTCTAACTCAGTTTATCACCTTGTAACCCACTCCCAGGCTGCCCAGCTTGTCTGCAAGTCTTCTATGTGGAACGGTATCAAAGGCCTTACTGAAATCCAGGTAGGCCACATCCACCGTTCGCTCTGATCCTCTTCCCTAGTCACCCAGTCAAAGAAATCAGATTTGTTTGGCAGGACCTTCCCACTGTGAATCCATACCATCTCAGATCCTATGCTTCTCTGGATTCAATGTGTTCCACAACCCTTTCTTTAAGCAGTGATTCCATAATTTTCCACACTACTGAGGTGAGGCTGACTGGTCTATAGTTTCCATCCTTCTCTCCACTCCCACTTTGTGAAGAGGGACATCTGCCCTCCTTCAGTCCTCTGGAACCACTCCCGTATGAAGTGACTCATTAAACAGGGATGCCAGTGGTGCTGCCAGTACCTCCCATAGTTCCCTTAAATTCTAGGATGTATCCCATCTGATTCCATTGCCTTGTCCACATTCAGTTTTGTGAGTTCCTTTAGGACTCTCTCTCTTCTGTATATAGACTGGTGTCCACTTCCCTCCCATATTTGCTTGTGTTGCCTAACTGTGGTCCTGCACTTTCTCCTTATTCTGTCAATACAGAACAAAAATATTTGTTCAGTACTGATGCTTTTTCCAGGTCCTCTTTCACACACTCCCCTTCTTCCCCTTTAAGCCTTACTATTCCACCCTTGTTTTTTCTGCTTTCACTTATGTACCTATAAAAAGTTTTGTCACCTTTTTTTACCTTGTGTGCTATTTTTTCTACTGTTTGTGCCTTTGCACTCCTGACTGCTTTCCCTGCCTCCCTCTGTATATCCAGGTACACTACCCTGTCCTCCTCCTTCTGTGTTTCCTTGTATTCCCTGAAAGCCATCTTTTTCACCCTGTCCTTCCCGGCCACTTCCTTTGAGAACCATAGTGGTTTTCCCTTTCTCTTGCCCATGTTTACTTGCCTAATGTTGCCTCCACTATAGCTCCTTTCAGATGGGCCCACTGTTCCTCAACTTCCTCCCCCACTGTTCATCCCTCCCTGCCAGGGCATTCTTGAGACATATCCCCATTTTAGTAAAGTCCACCCTCCTAAAATTCAGGACCCTCGCCTTTTTGTGGCTTGACTCTGACACTGTACTCTTACTGAACCACACCATGCGATGATCACTGGACTCCAGGTGTCTGCCAACCCTGACTTCTGCAATTCTGTCCTTGTTGGTGAGTATCAGGTTCAAAAGTGCACCCTCCTAGGTGGGCACTAGTACTAGCTGCCTGAGGCCTCTGCTTTGCATGGTATACAGGATGCCCCAGCTCCTGGCTGAGGCAGCAGCTAGGATGCTCAAATCCACATCTGGCAGATTGAAATCGCCTACAAGCAGCACCTACCCTTTAGCTGTCATCATGTGGATGGATTCCACTGGACCTCTGTCCAACTCCTCCCCCTGTGCTGGAGGTCTCTATATCATCTTTAAGGTCCTACATGGCCTGGGCCCTGGTTACCTGAAGAATCTTCTTGCACCCTCTGTCTCGGTTCTCACCCTCTGCTCCTCCTCCTCTGGGGACCTTCTTGTGATTCCCAGGACGAGGCTAAAAACAGCAGGTGACAGAGCATTTAGTGTCACCGCCCTCATCCTGTCGAACTCGCTGTCTCCAGCTGTGAGAGAGGCCCCTTCACTTGAGGTCTTTAAAGCCCATCTCAACGCCTTCCTGTATAATCAGACCTTTCCAGACATTGATTTATAACTTACCTGATATATGATTTTTATGCTTATATCTGTCCCTGGCTATGTATTTAATCTGGGTACTTATTGCTGAATATATTATTTAAAGATTTTTAATAGCAAGGTTTAGTGTAGACTATTTATCATTAGATTTTATATTAACATAGAAACATAGAAACATAGACTTTGACGGCAGATAAGGACCGCTAGGCCCATCTAGTCTGCCCATTTCCCTACCTACAGGATAGGCCGCAGATCCTAGTTAACCAACAGCCTATATCTTCCTGCCCCCCACAAGAATTGCCTTATGTCTGTCCCATACATTCTTGAATTCTCCTACAGTTTTAGACCCCACAACTTCCTCAGGAAGGCTGTTCCATGCATCCACTACCCTCTCTGTGAAATAATACTTCCTCACTTTGCCCTCGAACTGCCCTCCTTCTATCTTTAAATTGTGTCCCTTATTCTTGCAAGTCTCTTTTTCTGAAAGATGCTACCCCTTCGACTTTGTTGATTCCTTGAGGTGCTTGAAGTTTCTATCATGTCCCCCTCTCCCTTCTTTCCTCAAGGGTATACATATTAAGCTCCTTTAGTCTCCTCCTCTCGGCTTCTCTTGCAGACCCTGCACCATTTTAGTTGCCCTCCTCTGGACTGCCTCTATCCTGTCTATGTCCTTGCGGAGATGGGGTCTCAGAACTGGACACAGTATTCCAGATGGGGTCTCACCAACTATCTGTACAGAGGGATAACAACTTCCTGTTTTCTGCAGTTGATGCCTCTCCCTATACATCCCAGTATACCCCCGGCCCTCCCTACTGCCTTCTCACATTGCTTGCTAACCTTAAGGTCATCTGATATGATTACCCCCAGGTCTCTTTCCTGTTTTGTTGTTGTTACTACCTCCCCACCCATTATGTATTCTTCCCCTGGGTTCTTGTTTCCCAGGTGCATTATTTTGCACTTTTTTGCATTGAATCCTAGCTGCCATACGTCTGACCATTCCTCCACCCTTGCCAAGTCCCTTTTCATCCTTTCCACGCCTCCTTGTGTATCAACCCTGTTGCAGATCTTTGTGTCATCTGCAAAAGGCATACTTTTCCTTCCAGTCCCTCTGCAATGCCACTGATGAAGACATTAAAAGGACTAGACCCAATACTGAACCCTGTGGTTTCCCACTAGTAACAGCCCCTTTCTTCAGAGTGGACTCCATTTACAATTACCTACTGTGTCCAGTCCAGCCAATGTTTTACAGGCTACCACCTGGGACCCACTCCCAGGCTGGTTAATTGACTAATAATCTTTGTGTGGGACTGTGTCAAATGCCTTGCTAAAGTCTAGGTAGAGCCTGTCACAGCCCCTCCCTGGTCTACTACTTTGGTCACCCAGTCAAAGAAATCTATTAGATTTGTCTGACATGACCTTCCCGCTGTGAACCCATGCTGCCTTGGATCCTGTGCTCCACTGACCTCTAGGTACTGAACTATTCTTTCCTTCGGAAGTGACTCCATCACTTTCCCTACCACAGAGGTCAGACTGACAGGTCTGTAGTTTCCTGCCTCTGTCTTGGTCCCACTTTTGTGAAGGGGAATCACATCTGCCTTCCTCCAGTCCTCGGTACCACCCATCCTCCATGATTTATTAAAAGAGTAGCCAGTGGTTTCACTAGTTCCTTCCTTAATTCTTTTAGAATTCTGGGGTGAATTCCATCAGGACCCATTGCTTTGTCCACCTTCAGTTTTAGGAGTTCTTGCAGAACCCTTTCTTCTGTGAAAGGACTGGATCGACCCCCTATCAAGAGTGCTTCTGTTAATTGGTTAGGCACTTCCCTCCTCTTTTGTGAATACTGAGCAGAAATATTCGTTCAGTATTCCTGCTTTCACTGTCCCCTCTGCCCACCACGTTCATTCTATTCAGCCTCACTATCCCTCCCATTGTCTTTCTCGCTCTCTGATGTACCTATAAAGGTTTATCTCTCTTCTTAACTGAGTTGGCTATCTTTTCCTCAGTTTGGGCCTTTGCTATTCTGACTTCCTCCCTGCTTCTTTCTGCCTTAACTGGTACAGCTCTTGTCCTGCTCCTTCTGTGTTTCCTTATACTTCCAGAATGCTCTCTTTTTCTTCCTGACTTTCCACACCTCTCTTGAGAACCATAGTGGCTTTTTTTTATTTTGATTTGTTTATTTGCTTCACACAAAGGCTTGTTGCCTCTGTGATGGCATTTTGATAATTCCCATTGTTGCTCCACACCTCCTTCTAGCCTGTTTGCTAGGGGCTTTTCTGAGGCACTCTCCCATCTTGCCAAAGTCAGCCCTCCTAAAGTCCAGTACCCTCACTTTTGTATGGCTTGACTCTGTAGCTGAGTTTAACGTGAACCACACTGTTTGATGGTCACTTGTCCCCAGATGGCAACCCACTTTAGATCTGAGATCCTCTCCTGCCCCATTTGAGAGTATGAGGTCTAAGATTGCTCCCTCATGAGTGGGTTCCAAAACTAGCTGTCTAATGCCTGCCACCTGTAGGGCATCAAGAATGGCCCTGCTCTTGGATGTGGCTGCAGCAAATGTGCTCCAGTTAACATCTGGCATATTCAGGTCTCCCATCAACAGTATCTCCCCTTTCTCTGCCATTCTAAGAATGCCTTCCATGCTATCCTTGTCCATTCCTTCCCCCTGACATGGGGGTCTGTACACAACCCCTGTGCAGATTGTGGTGCCCTTTCTAGTCTCCAAGGTGACCCACAGTGCCTCCTCTCCTCCCTGTTTACTCTTTTGTTCAGTTGCTTTTATCCCTTCCTTTACATGAGAGCTACTCCTCCCCTCTTCTCCCCTACCTGTCTCTCCTGTAGGTTATGTACCCTGGTATGTTAACATCCCAGTCATGGTTCTCTGTGTACCATGTTTCTGTGACTACTCGATGTCCAGGCATCCCTCTTCCATTAAGGCCACCCAGCTCAGGGAGCTTGTTGCCCAGACTTGAGACATTGGTACTCATTACCCTCCATTTCCTGATGGCCTTACCCCCTTTTGCCCCATCCCTGTCCTTCTTGCCTTTCTCACTTTCTCCATTTACCCCTGCCCTTCTCCCTATCGACTCCTCCATGTTGGTGTTTGCCACACTTACTGCCATGATTGTTTGGGGGGGCTAGGATTTTCCTGCTCCTTTCCAGTGCCTCCCCCCTTGGCTAGTTTTAAAGCTTGCCAATGAAGCATTTAAACCTATCACCTAGGATCCTGGTTCCCCTCCCGGACAGATGCAGCCCATCATGCCAGTATAGGCTTGCATCACTCCAGGTGGACCCCCAGTCCCCAATGAAGCCAATCCTGAGCTCCACCACCGGTTTTCCAGCCACTGATTGAATCCCATGGTACAGAACACCTAGCCTCTCCTATGCCATAGATGGTAGCACCTCCGAGAAGGTTACCATGCGTGCTACTTGACTAAGGCCCCTTCCCAATTCCACAAACTCTTCCTGCACTTCTCTAATCCCTTTCTTAGCCAGGTCATTTTTTCCTAAGTGGACAATGACATCCAGCTCCCTCCCCTGTGCAGCTGCTCTGGCAATCCTGAGGATTCGCTCCCTGTCCCTCCAAGCCATGGCGCCAGGCAGGCACCTTACCTCCCTCTCCCCTTCCTTGCCCAGTTCTACCTTTCTAACAATGGAGTCCCCCACCAGGAGTTGTTTCCTTCCCCTGCAGGGTCCTCTGCCACCCTCCAGTGGGTCTCCTTTGTGGAGGTTCCCAGCATCCTCCTTTGTCTCCACTGTAGGTGCCACCATAGAGGAACCACACTTTGCCAGAATGGCATAGGGAATTGTGGAGGTACAACTGGAGGATGTGCCTCTGTTCCACCACCCTCACCCTCCCTGAGCCACTGTGGTCCAACCGCTCCTCTTTCTTGGCAACCTCTGAGGCAACGGCAGATGGCACTGGTGGTCCCTGGATGGAAGAGGAGGTCCCACAAATCCTGGCCAACTCAGCCTGGAGATGAGCAACCTCCTCCTCAGCCCAGAGAGTGCCTGCAGATGGGACAACACCGCATCCTCCAGAACATCTCCAGGAAGACTGCTGCTCCACAGCCACTGCACTGCACCACTCAATCATGTCTTATTTCTGGCCCCTTAACTGTTTGCAATCCTTACTCTTTCCTCTGGTTTTTCTCTCTTCCTTACTTTCTGCCTGTGTGCCCTTTAACTCCTGATTGTCCTGTTCTGAGACAAGAATATCCTATATTTCTCAGTAGACCACTTACTTGTTCAGAGGCAGACCTCCAGCAGCTAGAGGGGCCAGAGGCTACTCTTGCCCTTCTAGGATGGTGGGTCCTTGGTGTACTGTGATCACTCACTTCCTGCCCCTAAACAGGAAGTTCCTGTTGTCAGTCAAATTCTGTGCCTATAAAATAGAACTAGCTTTTGGTGGAGGGAGAAAGGAGGCAATATAGTCCCAGCAGAGAAGTTCAGTCATACAGCAGTCCTTTCTCCTGGTGTCTTCTGCCAAGCTATTAGCAGAATCTTTCTAAGGCAGTCTTTAATGTAGCTTCCTTCTAGCTAAGCCACTCCCCTACTTACCAGATCTTTCTACAAGTAATTTAAACCTCACAGCAGTTAAGTCCTTTCAGTCACCTGAGATTTACACCTAGATGACTTTTCAGTTACCCATTCAGTTCAGTTAACCCAAACACACACTTTTTTTTTGTATGTTAGTTTTTTTACCCTAAATTAAAGGTCCAAATACAAAAGTTCTTCTACTTTAGTTCCAGCAGAGAAGTTCAGTCACACAGCAGTCCTTTCTCCTGGTGTCTTCTGCCAAGCTGTCTTGTAGCATTATTTTATATATTATGTATGTCATTTTTTTGTATTTTATATTGTTGGTGTTATTTATATTTGACTTGATTGTTCGGAGCCCAGAGACTCTGGGATGGGAATCCTTTTAAATAAAATTTGCCTTGCCTTGCCTTGTCTTGCCATCATGCCTGTGTGAATAGCTGTGCCATTGTCTATTTCAAGGGTGACCCACAGTACCTCCACCCCCTCTGCATTCCCTGTGTCTCAGTTGCTCTAATACCTTCCCTGACATAAAGAGCCACCCCCTCCCTTTTTACCCTCTCTGTCTCTCCTAAACAGAGTATAACTTCGTATTGCAACATCCCAGTCATGGTTTCCAGTATACCACATCTTGGTAAAAGCTGCAATGTCCAGGTCAGCCTCCGACATTAAGGCCACCAGATCTGGAATTTTATTTCCTAGGCTGCGGGCATTAGTATACATGGCCTTCCATGTTTTTCCATTTCTGCTTTTATCAACCCTCCTTTTACCTCCTCCTCCATTTGCCCTTCCTGTTTTTAACCTCCTTCCTCCTGTCCTATGCTGTTCCCACCCTTTATGAGTTTAGTTACTTCTGGCAATATCATAACTTTATGGTCCTCCATGTTGACTGCACTATCCTGTGGGGGGGACAATTTGATTCTCCCTGCTTCTTTCTGCCACCCCCCAACCACCCCAGCTAGTTTAAATGCTTGCCAATGAAGCATTTAAACTGTTCACTGAGGACAACAGCCACCTCCAGACCCCCTATGCTCTTTCCTCCTCCGTTAGCACTACTTCAGCATAGCTCTTGCTGTGCAGCCATAGAAACAACAAATCAGGAGACAGAAAAGCATAGGGTGTGAGAAAGGGATAAACAGTGCTTGAGATGTATGAAGGACAACAGAGTGGGTGAAGGGGTCAAATTTAAGATGGTACTGACCACTGAGTAGAGGGTGCTTTCTCCAACAAGTGTATCTTACTGTGTGAAACACCCTTGAGGGATGGATAATGTTCAAGGCCACTGTTTTTCGGTTTTTATCGGAAAATCCGGTAAAATTCCGGAATTAGGGCTGCCTGGAAACCGGTAAAAATGAAGATTTCATGGAATCTGACAATTTCTATCAGATCAGTAAATCTATAAAAAAGTGTGTTTTTCTTTTCATTCCTTCCTGTACTATTTTAATTTGCTTTATTTAATGCTCTGTGTATTAAGCCTTCTTTAATTCTGATTATTTATGCACATAATAAAAGAATGATAACAGAATCCCGGTAAAATCCAGAAAATAGAGTAACAATCACCGGTGAAATTCCAGAATCTGAAGTCTTGAAAACGGAATTTAATTGTTTTAATCACCGTAAATCAGTGTCCTTGATAATGTTGGTATAGATTCTATGCAATACAAGTTTCCTACTTTCTTATGAGATTTTTATTTGCTGTAGACATTGACAATCAGGCTGAATAATATCAAGCCAGAGCACAGCTATATATAAATAACCTTGGTGGCAAAAAATGCAGTGTCAGTTCAAAGCAGAGTTGATATCAGTTATTTATTTTATGTATTTATTCAAATCTTGAATTACAACCTTTGAGTTATGAACTCATTTACCGAGGTTCCACGTCAATAAAGACAAATATAAATATATAAATATATAAAGCAAAAATCACAAGAAGAATATACAGAAATCAATTACTGTGTTATCTGAGTATACATTGGTCAGGCTAAGATACAAGATGCAGGCAGAAACCTTAGTAGATAAGAAAGTCTTTATAAAAGGAAAAAATATTATAGGACAATTGCACACAGGATATGGTAGAGTACCACGGGATTAGGCTGGTAGTAAGGGTGAAAGAAGTAAGCATCTGGCAGGGTCAGTTCCCATTGTCATAGGTAATGTGGAGTAGGGAAAGTAACAATTAGAGGAAAGGATTCCCTTGGTGGGGGGGAAGGGAGTAGAGGGGCTTTTCGGGGAGCTAAAGGCACAAGGGTAGGAGGGTGGAGGTGAAGGGGTAAGGAAAGAGGCTTAACTGCAAAGAACAATTGGAGCATTGCCACAGTCAGAGGGTTTTCTGCTAGGTGCATGTTTTTTAGGAACACCTGTTCAGTTAGGGATGTCCATGTGGAAAAATATCAGTTTCAAGTACTACTTAGGTTGTTCCTTAGTCAAAGCATTTGGCACAACCCTGCTTTCATCATAGCTGACAATTATATGTTAGATAACAGAGGATCATGTGACATTTCTGTTCCAAGTTTGCAAACCATTATAAACTATACCAATACTCATATTAATAAGTGTTACAAGCATCAGTTAATTAGTGTTACAGGCATCATACTGCACAATAAAGGAAGGTAAATAATAAAAAAAACTATACAATTTAAACAAACTTCAAACAAATGGTGACTCAATCTATGAAGTGTATTCACTGCTTAATGTATGATCAAGCATCAAGGTTCTCTGAGGAGTATGTGTGTAGTAAGTGTATGCTTATTGGAGAACTAATGCAGGAAATTAGTGCCCTAAAAAATAGGTTGGAAACAAAACAGGATATAGAAACACTTGAGAACTTTATAGATTCTGTTGCCAGTGACTTAGGTACTGAATGGAAAATAGCAGAAAAGGAGGAGGGACTCTGGGCCACAGTTAGGAAGAGTAAGGGTAAATGTAGAGGGGAAGCAAATTTACAGTAATGCTCCTAAAGAAATAAGTAATTCCTTTTCAGTCTTGGATACAGAACAGGTCCCTGAAGCTAGTAATGACAGTCCCCAAGGAAATTCTAACAGGGTTCAAACCTCCAGTTCCAGCAGCTAATAACTGCCAACAACTACCGGCCAATCTCCATCCTCCCCCATCTCTAAAGCCCTGGAGAAAGTGGTGGCCATTCAAATCACTGATTATCTGGCTAAGCATAACATCTTATGCCCAGAGCAACATGGCTTCTGTGCTGGTCACAGTACCAGCACTGCCCTAATTGAATTCTCCAACTTTCTACACTCCTCCTTGGATACCAGCTCCCTAGCTGGTGCAGTGTTCATCGACCTCTCAAAGGCTTTCGACACTGTCTCCCATCCACTTCTGCTGAATGCTCTCTGCCACACTGGTCTCTCGGCTGGCCCCCTAGCATGGTGCACAAGCTATCTTGCCGCTCGATCACAGTGTGTAAAAATCAATGGGACACTCTCTGATACCCATCCCATTCACTCTGAGGTCCCCCAAGACTCCACCCTGGGCCCCCTTCTCTTTTCTCTCTATCTGAACACCCTGCCCAGTGCATGCCCTGGCAAATTTCTCCTGTATGCAGATGACATTGTCCTTTTTGCCACCAACGCAATCCGTCTCCTCCAGGACACCCTACAGCAGTCTTTCAACAGTGCGAGCTTGGTTTAAGGAGCGGACTCGTCATCAATCTTAAAAGACCAAAGCTATGCTCTTTTCCACCCCAAAACAAAGCTAGCAACCACCCACTCTACATCCTTCCTAGTACCAATCAGCCACTGGAACAAGTCTGCTCCTACAAATACCTTGGGGTTACCTTTGACTCAGCCCTCACATTTCACAACCACATCGATGCCCTAACATCCACCACTAACACACGGCTTGGCATCCTCTTCCGCCATAGAACCTGCCTTCCCCCAAATGCACTCCGGCTTGCTGTTACGTCATCTGTTTTGTCCCTTGTAGACTATGGTCTACCAGTCTATGGTGCTGCCAACACCACTGCACTCAAAAAAATTCACTTAACCCTGAATAAAGCCTGCAGATTGATTACTTTTGCCCCCAGGCTCACACACACCTGTCAGCTGTATGTCGAGGCTAAACTTCTTACCCTGGATGAACGGCTCCAATATCAAACCTGTCTCCTCACAAAAAAAATCCTACTCAAGCTCTCCCCCCCTGGGGTAACGGCATCCATCCACCAGAGCCCTCTGACTATTGCAACACAGTCATCCAACAAGACCACTCTAACGGTCCCCAGATCAAGAACCAGCTGTGGCCAGAGGTCCTTCTGCTATAGAGCCCCATCCTGGTTTAACTCTCTCCCTGCCCCCATCACCAATGCCACCACCATCTCCAAGTTCAAAACCACCCTTCGAAACCAAATCTTCAGCACTCGTAGCTGCTCCTGTCTCTGAAAGTAGCCTCCACCTCTACTTCTCATGACAACGCCCTCCGGGCAGCTCTCCACCTAGCCCTCCCCACCACCGCTTCCCGGTACACCATGCCTATGTCTAACCTGGCCAGTGCCAGCTGTTTCAGTGTTTACCTATTAGATTGCTCAATTTTGATACCAACTTGTGTAACACCTGCTCTCAATTACATGTACCCTGTAACCTAAATGTATTTGTCTGACCCCAGTGTGATGTGGCGCCTCTGTTGAATGCCTATTGTTTTGCAAACCTATGCTATGTAACCAAAAACATTATGTATGTCTTTAATGTGATGAAGTACCTTTGGAAACGAACCTCTGGCTCAAAGGTTGTAAACTGATTTTACAAATAAATAAAATAAAAATAAATCTCAGCAATCGAATAAAGTAACAACACAGGACAAAAATGCAGGACATCCAAGTATAACACAGTCGAACGAAATAACTAAAGAGATTATAGTGTTTTGGATTCTACAATAAGGGGAATTGACAAAATTGTATGTAAATGAAGAAACAACCCTACAACTGTCAGAATGTTCCCAGGAATAAAAATTCAGGAACTTAAACAGCATCTATAAGAATGTATGGGGCAAATTAAACCACCTCTGGTGATTCTTCAAATAGAAGTAAATGATATCAACTCAAGTAAAAAGGAAACACCTTGAGAATTACATTGAATTAATACAGGAGTTAAACAAATATACCACTGATATTATTGTATCTGGCAGCCTACCTACATATGGAATGCATCAATGCATTTACCATGATATTGTCTCTATTAATTGCAAGCTGCGGAAGTTATGTCTGGAACACAAACTAGGGTTCATAGAAATAGGCTATATTTTTAGAAATTGATCATTGTACAATAAGGACGGGCTTCATTTAAACAGAATGGGAGAAAGAGTTTTGGGGAATACTTTTAACAAAGTTATTGAGAACCATTTAAACTGGATAAGGGGGGAGAGAAAAACATCAAGACAAAATATGACATCAGCAAAATAATTATTCAGAATAAGGGTTTAGAGTCAGTACACTACTTGTTAGCAAATGTGAGGAGCTTAGACAACAAATTTGATGAATTCACATACTTAATGAAAGAAAAAAAACATTAAGATAGCAATCCTTACAGAAACTTGGTGGGAGGAGGGTGATACATGGGATAAAAACCTAACTGGTTATAATCTATATCATAAATCCAGGCAACATAGGAAAGGAGGTGGAGTGGCAATCTATGTCCATGAGTCCATACATAGTACGGAAATACATGATAGTAAGTTAAGCATAGAACATTTAACTATTACAATTATGCCCCTAAATGCCCCAAAGATTATTTTGAAGGCATTGTATCGCCCTCCCTCCCAAATAAATAGGGAAATGGACCGAGAAATCTTAAACAATTTGGACCTGCTTAACCCAGCTGAACATATCATTATAGCACGAGATTTAAATCTACCAGATATTGATTGGCAAAATCAGAGAACATCGAGCAGTAATGAAAGAAATTACTAGAAAGTTTTAACCAATTGGGCCTGGGACAGTTAGTCAAAGAAAATACAAGGGCTAATAACATACTGGATGTCGTATTATCAAATATGGGACCCAAATTAAGTGAAATTGAGATTGGACCCCCAATGGCAAATAGTGATCACAATACAATTTTCTTCCAGTTAAGTGAAGTACCTATCCAACAAGGTAGTAATATAAAAATCCCAATTTTTAAAAAAGCAAAGTTTCCTAAAATTAGGCAGACATTGCTTCTATGGGACTGGTTATCTGAGTTTACTGGGTCAACATTGGAGGAGATGTGGGATACTTTAGTAAACAAAATTATCGAGACTTTTAAATTGTATGTACCGTATGTCACAAACCCACTCAGCAGGTCAGACCCTCTACTCCCCAAGTGCCAACCTCTGAGCTCAGTCTTGTGAACAGTTTAACAGAACAAGGTAACTCTCTTGTCTGTTTTGTGGGTTCAAATCAACCTTTGGTCTCAAGTCTTGGAGGGATTCAAACTGTGAGCCTCTTGCTAGCGTACCCAATGCACAGGATCAGATATTTATGTCTTCAGGGGGCCAGATATCTTTGCCTACAGTCACCTAACCAGGTATACAGTCAATGTATACTATCAATGAACCCTTAAAAACTTAAATAAAGACGTCAGATGATTCTTACCTTCTTGCTACCACCTTTTAAGCTTATGCACAGTGTCTGCTGTAACCATATAAACTCCACTAACAACAGGAAAGAAATTACAGACAGACCAAGTAAGCTCTAAAAAGAGTTTTACTAAAATAGATAACAATATGTAAAACACAAAATACAGAACTGTTATATCACAAGACATACAAATCTTTTAAAAGAACAAGGTTTAAACAGTGCAAATTCCTACAATAATATTTAGATTTATCTCTCTTTCTAAATACCTGTTTAAAGTGCTCACAGATGTTTTGTTGTCACAGTCTAGATGAAAGTGTCTCTGAAAGTAAAACAGACTAAATTAAAAGCTGGCTTTTACCCCACCTCTTTGCAGGAGGTCACCTAGTTCCTCCCTGTCAGGATATATAAAAAAATATATATATGAAACAGGATGTCCTAATAAGGCATTAAGATTCTGTGACCTCAGCATAATTCAATTTCTCATATAATCCTTTGCTGCAGAGGGTCTACTGTCCCTCACATATATCAAAGAAACATTTATGACTTTGCACCCTTGTGTAATAACTTGGATTTTCCTCCAACGTTATAAAAAGGGATATTGATTTTCCTTTTTTGCAACTATAGCTATAATTAACTCAGACAAACAGGAGATCCTTGATCAAGGTCTGTTCTACTCTGTCATTAATTTCAGGCTTGCCATGTAATACCTGGTATCTAAAAACCTGTGTGAGTGTGTGTGTGATCTCACATGCTATTTCAACCTTTTTCTCATGGCTTTCATCTTTCAGCTAAAACCTTGGGGTGTGAGTGAGGTCATTTCAAGAGTACCAGATTTCCCAGCAGAGACAGTCAGTAATACATTTTATATTAAAAATAAATGATACAGCACTCAGAACTGGCTGTCTACATCACAGTTCCTCCCCACCTAGACTGAATTTGGAGGTTCTATCCCTTACATGGGATGAGCTTCCCAAATCAGTTCACTCCTCATAGACCCTAGGCAGCCCATCTGAGTTCTGTTTTTTGGCTCCAGCCCTATGTATGATCTTCAGATCATACCCTTGTAAAGCAAGACTCCATCTTAACAGTCTGCTATTGTTTTTCCCCATCTGCATCAGCCAAACCAGGGGGTTGGGGTCAGTCTGTACCACAAAATGCTGCCCATACAAGTATGTCTCTAATTTCTTTAGGGCCCACACTATGGCAAGACACTCCTTTTCCACCGTGGAGTATGCTTGCTCCCTGGGAAGTAGCTTCCTACTCAGGTACACTACTGGGTGATCTGTCCCTTGGCTGGATGTCTGACTCAGTACTGCCCCAATACCCACGTCTGAGGCATCAGTCTGAACTATAAAGGTCTTGCTATAGTCAGGACTTGTCAAAACAGGAGCAATGCACAGTGCCTACTTTATTTTGGTAAAGGCTTCCTCACAGGCTGGGCCCCAGGTAATTTTCTTTGGCATCATTTTCTTTGTCAGGTCAGATAGGGGAGCAGCCAGGGCACTGTAATTGGGTACACATTTCCTGTAGTACCCTGCTGTCCCTAGAAAGCTTCTGACCTGCTTCTGGGTTTCTGGTCTGACCCATGCCTGGATCACCTCTATCTTTATTTGGTTAGGATGGAGTTGTCCCTGGACTACTGCATGCCTGAGTTATGCTACTTCTCCCATGGCCACCTGGCACTTCTCAGCTTTGACAGTGAGCCCAGCCCTCTTTATCCTGTCTTGCACTCCCCTAAGGTGGGAGAGGTGTTCCTCCCAGCTGGTACTAAATATGGTAATGTCATCCAGGTAGGCCATGGCGTCCTCCTCAGCACCATTTAACATCTGGTTCATCAACCGTTGGAAAGTGGCCAGGGCATTCTTCATTCTGAAAGGCATTACTTTAAACTCAAATAAGCTTATCAGTGTGAAGAAGGCTGACCTCTCCCTATAGGAGGAACATCTGGATATCGTGGCAGTCACAGAAACATGGTACACACAAAACCATGACTGGGACATAAACATACCAGGATACACTATCTACAAGAGGGACAGGGAGGGTAAAAGAGGAGAAGGAGTAGCTCTTAACATAAGGGAAGGAATCAAAGCAACAGAACAAAAGAGTAAACAGGGAGGAGAAGAAGCACTTTGGGTCAATTTGGAGACAGGTACTGGCACCACAATCCGCACAGGGTTTGTATATAGACCCCCCTCTCAGGGGGAGGAACTGGACAAGGAAATGATAGAAAGTATACTTAGAATGGCAGAAAAAGGGGAGATATTGCTGATGGGTCATCTGAATATGCCAGATGTTAACTGGAGTGCAGTTGCAGCAGCCACTTCTAAGAGTGGGGTTATTCTAGATGCCCTACAGGGGGCATGCCTTAGACAACTAGTATTGGAACCCACTCGGGAGGAGCAATCTTAGATCTGGTTCTCTCAAATGGAGATGGAGAGGGATCACAAATGTAGAAGTGGGTAGCCATCTGAGGAACTAACGACCATCGAACAGTATGGTTCTAAATAAACACAGCAATAGAGCCAAGCCATACAAAAGCAAAAGTACTGGACTTTAGGAAGGCTGACTTTGCCAAAATGGGTGAGTGCCTAAGGAATGCACTAGCAAATGGGCAGGAAGAAGGGGTGGAAGAACAACGGGGAATAATAAAAACTGCCATCACAGAGGTAACAAGCCTTTGTGTGAAGCAAATAAACAAAACAAAATGATGTAAGAAACCACTATGGTTCTCAAAGAAAGTGGCAGTGAAGGTTCAAGTGAAAAAGCATTCAGGAAGTACAAGAGATCACAGAAGGAGCAGGACAGAGAATTGTATCAGTTAAAGCAAAAGGAAGCTGGGAAGACAGTCAGAACAGCAAAGGTCCAAACTGAGTAAAAGATAGCCAACTCAGTTAAGTAGGAGGAAACAACCTTTTATAGGCACATCAGGGAGCGAAGGAAGACCAAGGGAGGGATAGTGAGGCTTAATAAAGGGGAGAGGGGTGGGCAGAGGGTGACTGTGAAAAGTCAGAGATACTAAACAAATATTTTTGTTCAGTATTTACAAATAAAGAGGGGGAGGTACCTAAAACAAGCAAT
Source organism: Neoceratodus forsteri (assembly GCA_016271365.2). Taxonomy (NCBI): domain Eukaryota; kingdom Metazoa; phylum Chordata; order Ceratodontiformes; family Ceratodontidae; genus Neoceratodus; species Neoceratodus forsteri. Next base: position 393,202,674 of record CM057452.1, read on the forward strand.
AGAAACACTCTGGATACAGAAGTTGATACCAACCCATTAACAGAAGAAAGGGTTCTGAAAGAACTCTTAAAATTGAAGGTGGACAAAGCAATGGGCCTGATGGGATTCATCCCAGAATTCTAAAGAACTAAGGGTATAACTAGTGACACCACTGACTACCCTCTTTAACAAATCATGGGAGGATGGGGTGGTACCGAGGACTGGAGAGCAGATGTGATTCCCTTCGCAAAAGTGGGAGCAGGGCAGAAGCAGGAAACTACAGACCTGTTAGTTTAACCTTAGTGATAGGGAAAATGATGGAATCACTTCTGAAGGAAAGAATTGTCGAGTATCTAGAGGTCAGAGGGGCACAGGACCCAAGGCAGCATGGACTCACAGCAGGAAGGTCATGCCAGATGAATCTGATAGATTTCTTTGACTGGGTGACCAAAATAGTAGATCAGGGAAGGGCTGTGAGCATGGCCTACTTAAACTTTAGCAAGGCATTTGACACAGCCCACACAAAGATTAATATACAAGTTAGCCAGCCTGGGAGTGGGTCCCAAGATGACAGCCTGGGTAAAGAATTGGCTGGAGAATAGGACACAGAGGTAATAGTAAATGGAGTCCACTCTGAAGAAAGGGGGTTACTAGTGGGTACCGGAGGGTTCAGTATTAGAGGCGGGTCCTCTTCAATGTCTTTATAAGCGACATTGCAGAGGACTGGAAGAAAGTATGTCTCTTGCAGATGACACAAAGATCTGCAACAGAGTTGATGCACAGGGTGGGGTGGAAAGGATGAGAGGGACTTGGCAAGGTTAGAGGAATGGCCAAATGTATGGCAGCTTAGATTCAATGCTAAGAAGTGCAAGTAATGCACCTGGAAACAAAAACTCAGAGGAAGAGTACACAATGGGGGGTGAGATACTAACAAAAACAAAAATGGAAAGGGACCTGGAGGTAGTCATATCAGATGACCTAAAGGTGGGCAAGCAATGTGAGAGGGCAGCAAGGAGGGCTGGGGGGATACTGGGATGCATAGGGAGAGGCATCACCAGTAGAAAACAGGAAGTTATTATCCCTCTGTACAGACAGCTGGTGAGACCCTAACTGGAGTACTGCGTGCAGTTCTGGAGACCCAATCTCTGCAAAGACATAGACAGGATGGAAGTTGTCTAGAGGAGGGCAACTAAAATGGTGCAGGGTCTGCACCGAAAGACATATGAAGAGAGACTTAAGGAGCTTAATATGTATAGCTTCAAGGAAAGGAGGGAGAGAGGGGACATGATAGAAACTTTCAAGTACCTCAAGGGAATCAACAAAGTCCAAGAAGGTAGCATCTTTTAAAAAAGAGGTGTGCAAGAACAAGAGCACAATTTGATGATGGGGGCAGCTCAAGAGTAATTTAGGAAGTATTTTTTCTGAGAGGGTTGTGGATGCATGGAATGGCCTTCCGGAGGAGGTTGTGGAGTCAAAAACAGTGGTGGAATTCAAGCATGCATGCATGGGACAGTCATAAGGCAATTCTAGGGGGTTGGGGTAGGAAGAAGTAGGCTGCTGGTTAACTAGGATCTGCAGCTTATCCATTAGGTAGGGAAATGAGCAGACTGGGTTGGCCAAGCATTCCTTATCTGCCATCAAATTCTATGTTTCTATGTTTCTATGTAGCTCTGTCTGTCAACTCTACCTGCCAATACCCCTTTGTCAGGTCAATGGTGGTAAGGTAGGTCGCCCCTCCCAACTTGCCCAGGAGTTCATCCGTCTGGGGCATCAGGTGGGTGACAGACTTCGTGACTGCATTCAGTCCACGATAGTCCACACTGAAATGAGTTGAGCCATCTGGCTTTGGTACAAGGACTATGGGTGAGTCTCAGGGGCTGTGGGATCTCTGGAGTACCCCTAAATCCAGCATCTCCTTCACTTCCCTCCTCTCCTAATGTCCTTTTGGACAGCCTCTGACACCCAATATGCTGTCCGTTATTTGGGTGTCTTTTTTCCCTGTCTCCACATCATGTGTCGCTAAGGGGGTTAGTCCAGGCTTGGCGCTAAGCAATGAGGCAAAGTCTGCTAAAACCTCCCTTACTTTCTGGATCTGGTCCAGGGCTAGCTGGGGAGACAATTTTACTGCCTCCACAAAGGATTCTGCTATCTTTCCTCCAGCAAGCCCAGAGGGGGTCTCCTTCATCCGTCCCCTTCCCGTGACTACACACTGCAAACACCATGTCAGCCCTATTTGCATATGGATTCGTCATGTTGACATGGTACATCCTTTCTGTTCATTTTCTGTCAGGTAGCTCCACAATGTAGTTCACGTCATTTACCTTCCTAACCACTTTGTATGGTCCTGCCCATTTAGCTTGCAGCTTGTCTTTCCTGACCGGAATAAGGACCATGACTACCTGACCCACCACTTATGAGCAAGCTCTGGCTCTGCAATCATACCACACTTTTTGTTTCTGTTGGGCAGCTGCCAGGTTACTCTGGGCTGTCCCCATAAGCTTCTTCAGCCTTTCCCTAAACCTAAGGACGTAATCCACAATGGGAGTTCCCTGGGTGGCATACTTGCCTTCATAGTCCTCCCGGATCAAGTCTAGGGGCCCACATACCTGGCGTCCATATAAGAGTTCGAAGAGGGAAAATCCTGTCAACTTTTGGGGCACCTCCCTGTATGTAAACAACAGGTGGGGAAGGTATTTCTTCCAGTCCCTCCCATGCTGTTCAGCAAACGCCCGGAGCATTGACTTTATGGTACCATTGAATCGTTCCACAAGTCCATTGGCTTGTGGATGATACGGTGTTGTGCATCTCAGCACCACCCCACACTTCTCCCATAAACATTTCATCAGGTCCGACATGAAGGAACCCCCTTGATTGGTGATAACCTCATGCAGAAACCCAGCATGGGAGAAAATCCCAAGTAAGGCATCTGCCACTTTGTCTGTCCTCAGTGAGGATAGGGCGACTGCCTCTTGGTACCTGGTGGCATAATCCACCACAGTCAGGATGAATCTCTTCCCTGAAGAGCTGGGGGTATTTAAAGGCCCCACAGTATCCATTCCCACCCACTGGAATAGCTCCTCCACTATGGACAATGGAATCAGGGCAGCTTGGGTTTTCTTGCCCGCCTTCCCTATTTCATGGCACCGGTGACAAAACCTGCAATACTCCTTCACCTGCTGGGAGAAGTTAGGCCAGTAGAAATTCTGGGACAACCACTGTGTTGTGTGCATGATTCTCAGATGACTGGACAAGGGAATATCATGTGCAATTTTGAATAACTGCTCACGATACCCCTGGGGAACGACAAGCTGCCTGCCTAGCATTCCTCCCTCCGTCTGCACTGCCTGAGTGTACATAAGTCCATTTTCCCAATAAACCTTATGTCTGCCGTCCCCTGTGTGCTGTCTGTGTCTGCCCAAGCCCTCAGCTTCTCTAAACTAGGGTCAATTCTCTGAGCAGCTGCAAACCCCTCACACATTCCCAAGGTATGGAACAGGTCCCCTTCAGTCACTAAACTAGGGTCCCTAGCACTAGCATCAGGGCACTCAGGATCACTGTCGATCCCAAACCTCTGACAAGGGGTCACCCCTCCCTCTTTGGAGTAACCCTCTGTAGCTGTGTGGTCACTTGCTACTGGGGACATTTCTACACCTTCTTCATTAATCTCCATATCAGGTGACACAGGCTGGGGAACCAGCCTCTCAGTGGTTTCCACAATGGCTTCTGTGGGGTTCAGGGAACTACAATTTTCCCTTGCCGCTTGGCTATGGGTAACTGCACATACCATCCCTTGTTGGAGATTGTTACCCAGGATCACATCCACTGCTAATGTTTTGGCTACAGTCACCTGTTGCACAGTTCCCCCTGTTTCACCCCAGTCTAAGAGAACACTAGTGAGGGGCAATGTTTTTCACCTCACCAGTGAAGTCCTGTACAGTGACTTATTTATTGGGTATAAGCTGACCAGGCTCTACCAGATCCCCCTTTATCAAGGTTTAGGATGCCTCTGTGTCCCTTAACCCTTGCATCTGTACACCATTCACTATGACTGGGTGCATGTGTTCCCTCATGTTCACTGGTATGCTTCCAGGGACACACAAACAACCTACTTCCTTTCTAGCTCCCTGTTGTGTATTATTGCTTGCCTTTTTGGGACACTGTCTGGCAATATGTCCAGTTTCTTTACACAACCAACAGTCATTTCTTCTCTCAGAAAAATATTTTCTCTGAAACCTGAGACTAACTGGTTTTGGTGGAGGCAGTGAGGGTTTTAGCTGCCCTGAAGGTGTGCTTTTCCCTTTCTGTGCTGCCACACCCACCCCATTTGTTCTCAGAGCAGGTCTGCTCTTGGCATAGTGGTCCAAGAGTTCAGCAGCCTCCTGCACTGTTTTCGGATCTCGGTCCTCTAGCCAGATTTTTAGCTCCACCGGGCATGCCCAATAAAACTGTTCAAATAAAATCACATTTTCAATTTTATCAACAGAGTTTGCCTCAATTCCTTCCCACCAATGTTTTAAAAACTGACGTTGTTTCATGGCTAGCTCCTCGTAGCTCATATCAGGGCTTCTCCTGAGCTTACGGAATTTAGCTCTATGTGATTCCGCAGTTAATTCAAACTTTTTTTAACAGTGCAGCTATTAGTTTGCTGTAATTATTACTGTCCTCATTGTCCATTTGACCCAATGCGTCCTGAGCATTCCCGGTTAATAGCAGGGATATCTGGAAGCTCCAGGACTCTCTAGAAATTTTAGCCTGAATGCAAACTTTTTCAAAAGAGTGTAAAAAGGCATCCATATCCTCCCCCTCCTTAAATTCAGCTATTAATTTGGAGTTCAATTTGTAACCCAGTCCTGCAGTCCCAGTAAAACCCAAGCCACTTACCTGCTCTGGTGTTACTGGTCGAAGTCGTATCTTCTAAAGTTCTTGTTGCCTCTGGCGCTCCTGCTCCTCACAGTCTGCATCTCAGTGTTCTCATTCTTTCTTCTCCTCTGCAGCTCGCTGGTGCTCACGCTCCTCATGGTCTGCCTTCCTCTGTTGTCGCTCTGCCTCTCGCTATTCCCTCTCTGCCTCTCTGCATTCTTGCTCTGCCTCATGGTCTGCCTCTCGCTTCTCTTGCTCTTCCTCTTGGTGTTCTCACTCTCTCTTCTCCTGGAACTCCAGCTCCACCCTGCACAACTCAATTTGCAGCCTGAGTACCTCTGGATTCAGGTTACTGGTGACCTTCCCCTGCTGCTGTGGCCTTTCACTTACAGTGGTCCTGCTGTTCTCCTCACTGGATCTGGACACAGCACTGGCTGCTAGTCCTGCCACACTCAAGGTCTGGTCCCTTTCAGTCATGGTCTGTGACTTGCTGCTCTGGGTATCTGCTACCATCAGGGCCTCTATGAGGTTCTACTTTTTGGCTGTCACCTCGAACAGGACTCCTCTGTCCCTGCACAACTGCTTCTAGTAATCTACAGTGTGCCTGCTGTAGTCAGAAGCCATCTTCTTCCCTGACTATGGCTGCTCTGACTTGCACTTTAGGAAAAAAAATAAAATGGGTAGGAACTTGACTGTATGCCAAGTGATATATAGTTCTGTTTCCTTTTTAAAATAAAACTCTATCTTTTTTTTTTTTCTTTGCAAGAGAGCTACGGTCTCAGCTGACACAGAACAATAAAAGCTTGTGATACCAAAATTATGCCACCACTGCCAACCAATCTGTCACAAACCCACTCAGCAGGTCAGGCCCTCTACTTCCAAAGTGCCAACCTCTGAGCACAGTCTTGTGAACAGTTTAACAGAACAAGGTAACCCTCTTGTTTGTTTTGTGAGTTCAGATCAACCTTTGGTCACAAGTCTTGGAGGGACTTAAACTGTGACCCTCTTGCTGGCATACCCAATGGCGGAGGCAGTGAGGGTTTTAGCTGCCCTGAAGGTGTGCTTTTCCCTTTCTGTGCTGCCACACCCACCCCATTTGTTCTCAGATATTTCTGTCTTCATGGGGCCAGGTATCTTTGCCTATGGGCACCTAACCAGGTATACAAAGATGAACCCTTAAAAATTTAAATAAAGACTTCAGATTATTCTTACCATTCCAGTTTGGTGCCACCATTCAAGCGTATGCACAGTGTCTGCTGTAACCATATACACTCCACTAACAACAGGAAAGAAATCAAAGACTGACCAAGTAAGCTCTAAAAAGAGTTTTACAGAAATAGATAAAAATGTGTAAAACACAAAATATAGAACTGTTATATCACAAGACATACAAATCTTTTAAAAGAACAAGGTTTAAACAGTGCAAATTCCTACAACAATATTTAAATTTATCTCTCTTTCTAAATACCTGTTTAAAGTGCTCACAGATGCTTCGTTGTCAGAGTCTAGATAAAAGTGTCTCTGTGAAGTAAAACAGACTAAATTAAAAGCTGGCTTTTACCCCACCTCTTTGCAGGAGGTCACCTAGCTTCTCTGTCAGGATATATGAAAAAATATATCTATGAAACAGGATGTCCTAATAAGGTATTGAGATTCTGTGACCTCAGCATAATTCAATTTCTCATATAACCCTTTGATGTAGAGGGTTTACTGTCCCTCACAGACATCAAAGAAACATTTATGACTTCGCACCCTTGTGTAATAACTTGGGTTTTCCTCCAATGTCATAAAAAGGGATATTGATTTCCCTTTTTGCAACTACAGCTATACTTAACTCAGTCAAACAGGAGATCCTTGATCAAGGTCTGTTCTACTCTGTCATTAACTTCAGGCTTGCCATGTAACACCTGGTGTCTAAAAACTTGTGTGAGAGTCTCACATGCTGTTTTAGCCTTTTTCTCATGGTTTTCATCTTTCAGTTGAAACCTGGGGGTGTGAGTGAGGTCATTTCAAGAGTACCAGATTTCTCAGCAGAGACAGTCAGTAATACATTTTATATAAAAAAAAATGATACTGCACTCAGAACTAGCTGTCCACATCACACCATATATATGCAAAAATTCTAAATAGGATGGTTCTCCTAAGTGGTTAATTTGTAAAATAAAGAAACAGATACAAAAAAACCATAAAATGTATAAACTAACAAAGCTAGCCACAAATGTTGTCCCAAAGTATAAAGAGCAGCTAAAACATGCCAAGAAATTAATCAAAAGTGCTAAAACAAATTTTGAAAGAAATCTAGCAACCAGATGCAAAGATAATTACAAGGCATTCTATGCATATGTAAACAATAAAAAAGGGAATAAACAAATAATTGGTCCATTCAAGGATGTCAGAGGAAATACATTAAATGATAAGGAGATGGCTGAGATACAGAATCAATATTTTGTTACTGTATTTAATCCCAAAGATATGTTAACATCAGATATTAAATATAGTGCAACTGATGAAAAGCAAATTATAATCACTACAAAAGATGTTCTGGATAGATTGAGAAGGGTTAAGATTAATAAATCCCCTGGACCAGACAATATACACCCGAGACTCATTTCAGATATAGCAGAAGAGATAACCCAACCATTAGGATATATTTTTCAAAAGTCATTAGACAGAGGGGAGGTGATTAATAAATGGAGAGAAGCACATGTGGTACCTATTTTTAAGAAGGGAAGGAAAGATTCCCCTGAAAATTATAGACCAGTCAGGCTAATATCTACAATGGGGAAAGTATTAAAAAAAACATATCCATGAGCACTTGGCTGAAAATGATCTTTTTGATCGTAGCCAACATGGGTTCACTAAATTTCAATCATGTCAGACCAATCTGTTACATTTCTATGAAAAAGTAAGCAGATCTTTAGATCAAGGAATGGCAGTGAATGTGATACAATTAGATTTTTGTAAGGTTTTTGACAAATTACCACATGATGAGTTAGTAAATCTCTTTTTTCTTTAAAGATAAGCAATAAACTTGTTAAATGGATAACAGAATGGTTAAGAAGAAGGAGACAGAGAGTAGTCATCAATGAAGTACTATCTGACTGGCTTCATGTGTCGAGCGGGGTCCCACAGGGTTTAGTGTTGGGTCCCTGTCTGTTTAACTATATATATCATCCTTACAAAATAATATGGATGATATATGGATAACCAAGCTTGCAGATGACTGCAGAGTGGGGGAAGTGTTAGACTTGAACTTGGACTACATTAGACTTCAAGAAACTCTCAAATATATTGAGGAATGGACATCTGAACATAAACTTAAATTAAATGAAGAAAAGAGTGTAGTCCTACACATGGGCAAAAAGAACCTGGAATTAAGTTATACCATCAATAATAAACAACTAAAGCATGTTACATAAGAGAGGGACTTGGGTGTTATCATATGCAATGGCCTTACCTTTACTGCACACTGCAACCAAACTATAAAATATGCTAATAGAGTCCTAAACTGTATATCGAGACATACATCTAACAGAGATAGGGAGGTTTTGATCCTACTGTATGGGTCAATGGTGAGAACCCACTTGGAATATTGCTGTCAAGTCTGGTATCCCTACACAAGAGGAGAGATTGAGAGAGTGTAGAGAGTGCAGAGACGGGCAACCAGATCAATAACGAGACTTAAACATATGACATATTAGGAGAGGCTGCAGGAATTAAACTTATACTTTTTGGCATATGGAAGATGGAGGGGTGATATGATCTTAGTGTACAGATCATTTCAAGACAATATCCTAATAGAAGATCTAGGACTGGAACTATATGTAAAAAATTACAATACTAGAAAGCATTGTAAACAGATAAACAAATGAAGTGGAATTCGCTAAAAAGAAAATACTGGTTCAGTAGTGTGTGGTTCCTTGTTGGAACTCCCTCCCCCATGAGATTGTTAATAGTCCAACTTTGGATACTTTTAAAACTATATTGGATGAACTCAGTAAAAACAAGGTTAGTGAGTATTAATGGGTCCTTTTCTTTCATGGCAAGCAAATAAGGATGACAGTCCAAAATATGCTTAGTGATTACTATGATACTATGATTACCTATGGGCAGCCTCTCTCCAATTTGGTGCATTTTGTTCCACCGCCAAGCTAGCTACATAACCACCTTTCGCCAGTATTTTATCAGACCTTATCTCTGCCTGCATTTGTTGCATGTACAACATTTTATGTATACAAAATAGACAAAAGTGTGTGTGTTGGGGGGGGGCACCCTTTCCTCCATAGAGGAATGTCATACAATCCTGATTAACTTTTTTTTATTTTAAAATTACAAAATGTACAGGATAGGTTCCATGAGAAGTGTGTCTCATTTACAGAATGTCCTGAGTTGTAGTTTCCAACAAGACAATGATCATGAATCAAATAACAAACATACATCAATCAAAAAATGAACAATTACAAACAGATTGTTCCTGTAACAAATCTTTTCAAACCATGTTTAAAAATACCTAGAGTAGAGGAATTTCTGAGCTGAGGGGGCAACTTGATCCAGGAAAACAGGGTCCCATATGAGTAATAAATTTTACATTATAATAATATGCACATTCTATAAAGTTCAGTTTGTAGCAAGCATGCAACCATTTCATCCGGTTTGGGGGTGGCAGCACAAAAAAAGAAAAGCTACCAATGGTGCAGTTCAGGAACATGGCAATCAGGGTTTGGGTCCTGGCTCTAGTGAATGATAAGTGGACTTCACCCTTCCAGAGTGTGATTCAGATTGGAAGTGACAAGTGACAGGGCACGCATGGGAAGCAGAGCTGATGAGCTGCTGCAAGTGCTGATGCATAGGGGTTCATTATTATTGATTTTGCATGATTGGTTAGTCCAGGGCACAAAAAAGACATGTGTTCATAAAAAAAATACTGTCTTTAGGTTCAGAGAATGCCACCAAGCCTTCTGCCATTCCACTGCATCTCTGATCCATTCCGCTCATGCACTGCAGGTTCTGCAATAATATGTACCCCACTTTGGTAGGGTTCCCTTGGTTCAGTGTTCTCTCACTCTCCCACCTTAATACTGCCTTTATCGTTTCCACCCCTGGTTAGAAAGGAGCTTCTGTAGCACCAGCATTTGCTATGGTGACCCCTCACCTCCCATGTCCGGTTGTAGCAGGCAGGCAGGACTTGGCCCAGGCTGGGGATCGGTGTCTGACTAACTCTCTCCCTCTCCTCAATGCAGTGCAAAGGGTCTGTTGTGCCTGCAGCACTGGCAATCAGATCTGTTCAACCCCAGTTTCTCCTCCTTTTTCCTAGTCACCAGTGCCACCTCACTACCCACCGTTGCAAGTGGTCCATGTCGGGGGTAGGGGCAGTGACACAACTTGCTCAGTGCACAGGATCTATGAGTGACAGTGTGCAGATGGTTTGATTCTTTGTGCAGCCAAACAATCGCACTCCCTAGTCCTCATTCCTTCACTGTGTGAGCAACCATGAGGGAGCGCAAAAGAGAAAGAAAGAGGAAGTGCACTTATTCATGTATGCTTATTATGAGCTTCGACTGTACTGGGTGATGCACGGAGCAAACATTATGTGACGCATTTGGTACCTGGTCTCATCCTTTCAGAACCCCTATTTTCTCTCATCCTACATTTGCAATATGTCAGCATGGCTCTCATTATGCAGCCACAAAAACTGTATGGGGACACAGCCTGATGCAGACGTGACTGCATCCCCAGAGGAGAAAACCACAGGTCCACAGGTAAAAAAACTTGCAAACATGGCTGGATGAAGAGTTATTTATTTATTTATTTTGTTTATTTGGTTATTTACTTATTTATTTAGTGATTGATTGATTGATTTGGAAAGTACCTTTGAGCACAGGTGCTCATTTACAAAGGTTCCACGTTAAAGTCAGACAGACTGCATGTGCAGTGCAGCATGGATGTGATGAGCTACAGGGCATATGTGGCAAGCAAAGCTGGGAAGTTGTTGCAAGCACTGATGCACTGGGATTCATTTATTATTTATTTTGCATGATCGGTAAGTAAGTCCAGGTATAAACAAAGACACAAATGGTCACAAAATAAATACGATCTTTGGGTTCAGAGAGCCCCCCCCCCCAGACTTTCTGCCATTCTGCTGCACCTCTGATCCATTCAGTTCATGCACTGCAGGCTGTGCAGTAATGTGTTCTCCCAATTTGGTAGGACTCCTTTGGTTCAGTGTACTCTCATTCTCCCACCTTTATGCTGCTTCTGTTGTTTCCTCCAGAGTTCAAAATGCTTAAGAGGGATGGAGAATGGTTGTTGCTGCCAGGGAAGTAGAGAGATGCTGGTGTTCAGGGCGTGGGCAGAAGAGAGAGATGCCAGTGATTGGGGAGGGAGGGGATCAGTGGCACCAAGTGTGGGGGGAGCTGAAAGAGGCCAACAGGCTTGGGGCGGAGTGAGAGGACTGGACCAATTAGGGGAAGGGGACTTTTTTGATGTAGTGTGTTTTGGGGAGAAAAAGAGATAGAGTAGGTCTGCCAAGTGTACGGGGTGAGGAAGAAAGACAAAAAGAGCAGCTCTGGGGGCACAGAGAGAGCACAGTGATTCATGCATGCTCATTATATGCTTCAACTCCACTCTCCATGGAGCAAACATTAGGTGATTTGTTCAGTATCTGGTCACACCCTTCCAGAGCCCCCTTTCTCTCTCCTCCTCCGTCAGCAATATGTCAGCATAGTTCTCACTGTACAACCATAAAAATGAAGTACTACTAATAGTTTTACTGTCTTGAGCTTCTCCTGACCTTAAGAAAAAACCTTCCTATCCATACCTGCCTACCAGGGAAATCTTTGCTGCTTACCCTGCCCAAATAAAACTGAATCATTCGATTTATTAAGCCCTGCAGTTGTGTGTGTTTGTGTTGGGAGAGGTGAACATTCTGCCAGCAGACTTCCGCAGAAGTTTAAATTCCTGCATTCCTTGATAAAGAAACATTCCATCTACTGAATGTGTAGAAACATAGATGATATACAGATGGGGCTGACTACTTTTTACTAGTTAATTTTAGCAAAAGAAAATATCTGTTTTTAATGAAAAAAAGTTGGCTTTTTTTAAAGATGTCTTAGTTTACCCATTTTATTAGCACAATAAGACATACCAAGATGTGGTTAATAATGTGATAATTACATTGTAAACGCCTCATGCCTCACAAAGTACCTAGGCATGCATTTATCACATAACAATGCCTACTGTACACCTTGTTGTGTTTTATTGCTTACACATTCTGACACACCTACAGACCCCAAACACCACACCAACATGTCTGCATACATACATACGTACATATGAACAGACGAAAAAAGCCAGCAGAAGAAGGCCATTTGGTCTAGCAAGTCTGCTTGTATTGCAGGATCCACAGCTTGAGCTAATGTCCCTGCTCTCCCTCCTCACTCCTCCCATCCTCCCTACCCATGATCCTTAACTTCACCCATGCCTATCCCAGCCTCTCTTAAAGCTGCCCACTGTCTTCAACTAGATGACCTCTTCTGGCAGCGTATTCCAAGTGTCCACCACTCTCTCTGTGAAGAAGTGCTTCCTGACCTCCCTCCTAAACCTCCAACCCTCCAGCTTAAGACTGTGCCCCCTCATGTTATGGTTGCCACTCAACTTAAAGAGACTGTCCTTATGAACCTTATTTATCCCTTTCAAGTGCTTGAAAGTCCCAATCATGTCCCCTCTCTCCCTCTCCTGTCTTCCAGAGAGTACATGTTCAGTGCCCTCAACCTCTCCTCGTATGCCTTACCATGCTGACCAGTTATCATCTTTGTAGCCTTCCTCTGGACCTTCTGCAGCAGGTTAATGTCCTTTTTGAGGTGCAGGCACCAGTACTGAACTCCATACTCCAGATGCGGCCCTACCAGTGACCTGTACAAGGGCAGTATAACTTCCTCTCTCCTACTACTGATCCCCCTAGCTATGCATCCCAGCATCTTGTTTGCCTTTTCTGTTGCTTTCTTGCACTGTATGGAGTGCTTCAGGTCACTAATGATCATAACTTTAAGGTCCTTCTCCTCCTCTGATGCAGATACTCGGACTCCACCCAGGTAGCACTCTGTCCTGGGATTCTTGGCTCCAATATGCATAACTTTGCATTTCCTGGCATTGAAGCCAAGTTGCCAGACCCTGGACCACCTCCCCAGCTTTTCCAGATCTTCCTGCAGGTCCTGTATCCCTTCAGCTGTGTCCACTCTCTCACAGAGCTTGGTGTCATCCATGAATAGACACATTTTGCCCTTAATGCCATCCCCAATGTCATTGATGAAGACATTGAACAACACGGGCCCCAGCACCGAGCCCTGTGGGACCCCACTGGTTACCTCTCTGGTGCCAGATAACCCTCCCCCCACAGCCACCCTCTGGGTTCTGTCCCTCAGCCAGTTTTCCACCCATCTGGCCATCTTTTCCCCAACCCTGAGATCCACCAACTTCACAAACAACCTTTTGTGGGGCACAGAGTCAAAGGTCTTGTTGAAATCAAGTTAGAGGATGTCTACCATTTGTCTCCTGTCTACTGTCTTAGTGACACAGTCAAATTATTCAATCAGATTTGTTTGACACAGTCTCCCCCCATGAACCCATGCTGACCTGCATCCCAGAGACCATGCTCCTCTAGATATTCCACCAACCTTTCCTTTAGTCTGATCTCCATGAGCTTGCCCACAATGGAGGTCAGACTGACTAGTCTGTAATTCCCTGGTCATCCTTGGGACCACTTTTGTGGAGTGGCACTACATGTGCTGTTTTCCAGTCCTGCGGTACCACACCTGACTCTAGTTAACTATTAAATAGGTCTGCCAGTGGTCCTGCCAGCACCTCAGTCAGTTCCTCTAGTACCCTTGGATGTACACTGTCCGGGCCTGGTGATTTGTCCACCTTCAATGCCAGCAGCCCCTCCATCAGTCTATCCTTCTCTATCACTACTTCTGTGTTCCCCTTCCCCCACTCCTCTTTTCCCTCTTGAAGGCACTGGTCCATTCTTCTCCCCCCTGGTGAAGATGGAACAGAAGTATTCATTTAGTATCTCTGCTTTTTCCCCATTATCCTTGACCCACTCCACCCCTTTCTTAAGCCTAACAATCCCTTCCTTCTTGTCCCTTTTCTCACTTATATAGTGAAAAAAAAGCCTTCTACCCCTTCTTAATTCCTTCAGCTATCTGGAGCTCCTTCTGTGCCTTTGCTTGCTGGACTTCCTTACTTGCCTCACTAGCCAACCTTAAATAATTTTCCCTATCCACATCTCTACTGGTCTTTCTAAATTTTCTATAGGCCAACATCTTTTTTCTTACTGCCTGGGCAACCCCAGAACTGAACCAGCTGGGCATGTTGGCCCTTGTGTTCTTTCCCCTGAGCCTAACACACTCATCTGTGGCAACCAGTATTCTTTCCTTAGTGATGGACCACCTTTGGTCCATCCCCGTATCTGCTCTGATGCCCACCAGATGGCTCCTTGGCACTTCACCCATTTTTCTTGAAGTACACCCTCCTGAAATCCAAGATTTTGGTCTTAGTAGGGATGCTTTCCCTGCCCATAGCCAACTAAGCCACACTGTGCAATGGTCACTTCTACCCAGTGGCTCCCTGACCATTATTTCCTGTACATGCTCCTGTGCATGCTCCCCATTTGTGAGCACCAGATCAAGAATTGTCTCAGCTCTTTACATACAAACATAATCATAGATTTGCTTGCTGAGAACTTTAAATTAGACCTGCAGCATACACCTTGGCAAGAAAATAACTTTGTGAAAGTGAAACTCCCTCCACACTCCTGTAGCTTGCAGAGAATTCAATTTTTTATTCCATTTTTAGCTGGTCCTGAATAAAGATCAGCAGAATACTGGATATGGGTTAGGTAGGTCCAATGCTGTGCTTAAAAAAATGCCTGTCTGGGCCTTACCCCTCTCTGAAAGAAATTCCACCCATTAGCACCCAACAAAAATTTAATCAGATGTCCTCTGACGGTCCCAGAATGCAGTAGTCCTCCTCCTCTTCTCCAAGAGAACAGGTTATTAAATGCTAGCATTTGTAAGTGGAGGGGGAGCTGTGAAGGCCTGCCATAGTCTAAGCAGAATGCAGGCCCCTAAATGCAGTGCAAGAGTTATGTATTTAATTCTAAGGCTTGCATTCTGCCCTGAGCCTATGGCAGGCTCTGATCACTCCAACTCCACTCATGAATGCTGGCATTGGACAACCGGTAGATGGAGGAGAAAGGAAGATTACTGGATGCCAGAACTGTTGTGGGACAGCTGATAAACTAAAATTGAAGGTGGGCATTTTGGATGTCTTCTTACCCTTAATTCAGACAACCAAACTGTAATTTGGATGGCTTGCACCAGTTTGGGTATATCCTGAATTAACTGTAAAGCAACAGAAGATCACCTTGACTTACTCTTATGGGGAAGGGGGAAGCATTGGGCATTGCTGCTTCATTGCCCACTAGTGGCCATGGGGAGCAGATAGCCAAGCAGCATCACTCCATCAGCAGTGCCATTTGACATGGACTTGGGGGACTAGAACATCATCTCTGTCCCATTGGGTTCTGCCTCTGCTTGGTCACCAAGGAGGCATTAGATTGTTTGTTCCCACCTTGGGTGATAGCCATGGTGGAGTCCACTGCAGGGGTAGAGATAAATCATAGAGGATCAGTTTCAGCACCCTTAGTTAATGAGCAGGAGTTAGCACTCGGTGAAGGTTGGATAGAAGTGGGAACTGAGGTGACAGCTGATGGAGAGTGGCAGGGGTTACTATATTAAGGTAAAGATCTGGGGAAATACACAAGCAACCAAAAAAGAATGGATTTTGAAGCAATATTATACATGCACTTTTCAGTAATCAATATCGTGAGTTCAACTGACAGCTGCAGCCTTAGTCATAGTTCTTGTAAGTCCCTGTTCCTTCTAATTACTTGGTGCCTCAACACACTCTTGTGCTTTATTCTTTTTTTCTCTTAATTTCATTTAGCTTTATGAGAAAGAATGCATGTTGTGCCAGAGCTCAGAAATACTGCTTTACTTCTTTGCTAAACGCTGTATCCTTGAACCATTTGTATCATCACAAAACAAGCTTCAGACACATCATACAAGTAGCAGCTCAGCAAACACAGTATTAATGCTGTGCTGTCACAACTTTCTAAATAACTGTAGACTTTTTACAGAATGAAACACAGAAACATAGAAGTTGTTGGCAGATAAGGACCTCTTGGCTCATCTTGTCTGCCCTATTTTCCCTACCTACAATGCCACAGCAGACCCTACTCAGCCTCTGATTTTCACCCTCCCCTTGCCTTACTTCTAAGATCACCTTATGTGAATCCCATGCTTTCTTGAGTCCTGTAACTGTTTTAGCCCCCACCACTTCCACTGGGAGGCTGTTCTAAGCATCCACCACCCTTTCCGTGAAGAAGTACTTCTTCACATTTCCTCTTAGTCCCCCCCCCCAGCTTCATAGTGTGACCCCTTTTCCTCAAGCATCTTTTTCTCTGGAAAATGCTCCCTTCCTTTACCATGTTTATACCTATGAGTTATTTGAATGTTTCTATCATATTCCCCTTTCCCTCCTTTCTCCTAGGGAGTACATTTTTAATTCCTTAAGCCTCTCTTATACAGGGCTTTTGATACCATAGGAATGCCACAGGAAAAGCGTGAGACTGTATCAGCAGTTTGTAAGACGTCCAACTCAGATGGCCGATTTATCTAGCCACAAAGTCTAATAGAAAACTGAATGTAATATTTTTCACTAGCCCACAATACTTGAGAAGTACTTCTAGACGACATGCAAGGTGCTGACATTTCTACTATTACAAATCTTCCCCAGATAACTGTGGCCAAGGCTCTTCCAAATAGGAGCGAGGGGGAGAGAGACCTTTCACTCACCATGGAACCAGTGCAAACCATTTTAAACGGATTGTAATTACAGAAATGACAGATGCTGGCCTGGCTTACAGAGAAGCAAACAGCCCTTTGAAGATCAATTAAAAAAACACATCACAGCCTTTCATGTTCCATTATTCACATTTCTCTCACTGCAAGAATGAGGCAGCTGCCTCCACAGCTGATGCTAATGTCACTCCATGAACAAGCTAGTAGGGGTGACTCCTGTGCCCTGAGCAGCCAGTAACCTCTCCATTAGAGATTCTACTCAAAAACTCAAAACCCCTGCCCATTCCCAAACGGGGTCCTAGACATCACCTCATGTCAGGTCACATCTCATTCCTACAGAGCCTGGCCTGAAGAGTTTTATACTTTTCACATTCATTCTTGTACTATCTGCTGGAGTAATTCCTTTAAAAGTTAACATTGAGGACCTTCACCTCTGAGTTCTGCTTCTTAATTTTTGTATTTTTCAGAATTTAGATGATTTGAAGCTTTCCATTGTAAGACGGCTTAGCCCAAGGTTCAATGTGGGGAATAGTTCCTCCCACAACCTCTACTTAAACCCTCCACTAATGCATCTCCCTTGCTTAGAGAGTGTATTTTGTTCCCTGGGCTCCCTGCATGGCTTGTGAGGCTGCGCTTTCTCCTGAACCTGCTGCTGCTTTTCTCATTTTGTTTTCCTCCCCCTGTGCAACTCCCCTTCACTCTCGCTGTCTGTTTCTCTCCTGTGAAGTCTTGTTTGCATTTTTCCCTGTGTCCTTACTGATCTCCTTGCTCTCAGCAGCTCAATTCTGCCTCCCCACTTTTTCTTCTGCTTCTCTTCCTTCCCACTGGTGCCTCGTTTTTCCCCTTTCATGTTCTTTTGGGCTTCTCACCACATTCCGTCCCTGCCTCTTGGCGCTCTGTGTGATCATTCCCCACCATTGTCCAGGTGCTTCCCTCATTCCCCTTCCTGTCCTCTCCAAATGCATCCCTCTCCCCCCCTTAACTCCTCCGCCAGCATGGTCAGCCTGCACCCACGTGCCAGTGTCTGTGGCTCATCCATGCCATTGTGGCAGGCATCCATTCATTCTACTCAGCATTTCCCATGGTAGTACCTGATGAGACAAGTCTGCATTTGTATTGAGAGGTACACAGGGTTTCCGCAGTACAGCACTTGAAGCTAGAAACAACATAACATCCCTGTTTGAGTAATGAAATCGGACACAGTAGTCTGGTTCAAATCCTGTATAGCCACTACCTCACATGGACTTAGCAAAAAATTGTGCATGTGTTGTTCTGACATGTACCTCCCGTATGCTCACACTTTGCATTGCCATAATGGGAGTATGACTGAATGCCGAAACTTGGAATCCTGACATTCAGGATCCCAAGTTTGGCTGGCCGACACACACCTGTCTGACAGATGGAAGCTGGTGCCGACAGGAGTAAGGTAGCAGATGTGACGGACCACCACCCTGCCTCTAGCCATGCACCACAAGAGGCTGGCTGAGCTGCTCCCATGGAATGGAGGGATAAGCCACTAGCATCTCAGTCACCAATACTCTCAGACCTGGGTTCTATTCCTGGAATGCAACTTTTTTGCGTGGCGCTCTTTTGCCCCCCTGTAACTTGTTGTAACCTACTCCGAGGTCTGCTTCCCCTTGGAGTTGGTTATTTTAGTTATGGGGGTATGGGGGCAGAGCTCCCCCTGTGGGGATTGTGGGTGACTTGCCCCCCACATTACACTAAGACCTTGTCGGTCTCCTAAACTTGGGCTTATGGAGTTTGGGAGACTGTCAGGATTTCGTAGTAGATCCGCTATAATCGAGTCTGCCTTTCTCCTTGTACTGATATTGCACTTACTGTGCCTCCTCTTCCAGTACTCATAACCCAGCTCACAACTGGAAACTATCTCTGGCTTTCAGTGCTTTTCCTGTTTATTTGATTTCCTCTTTCTCATTCACCCCAGAGGCTCTGCTGTTTACACTGCTCCACCTGTTTCCCATGTGGGCCCTGACATTCCGTTTCTCACCTGACTACTACCAGTTCTGGTCACTATACCATATGCACTACCCTGACTACCCAACATGCATTCCCACATTATATTGGTTGGGGGGGCATACACTTCTGTCTCCCTAACATGACTGTATATCGTGTTATTCATGCACTTCCTATGTTGCCAGTGTCACCATGTCGACCTTGGTGGCTGGCATTCAGCTTTCTGCTGCCACCACTTCAGCTTGCTTGTGATGGTGGTGGGGGGTTCTGACTGCAAGCCAGTCTACATCAAGTAAATTGCACTTTGAGTTAATTCTATTGCAGTACTTTCATTGTTGTTGTCTCCTGCTTATCCTAGTATTCCTATGTCACTATTTCTTAGCTCTTGGCCAGATACATATGTGCTCCTGCTCCACTGTCCTTAGTTGCTCCTAATTCATCCTCCCTGCTGCCTACAACTTCTCCCCATCATCACGTTTATGTACCTACTTTTCTCATCGCCCTACATATGTCTTCCCAAACCTGTGTATCATTCATTATGCCTATCTCAATTCATTTCCCTACTCTACTCTCCTCTCTTTCTTTAGCAGCGTTCTGTGCTTACAGCTAGCCCATACCAGCAGTCCTCCAGACTCCATCCCTAACTCGTGCCTTCTGAGGTGCTGAGCGAAGGTGGGCTTCCCCTGTCCACCAGGGATGGGATTCAGTTTCATTCATTACCTCCTACTACTTGCCAATGTGACATCCTCCTTCCCTAAATCTGCTTGGCAGCATCGAGTACAGGTTTGCTCACCCCGACTACCAGGGATGGGAGCCATGTCTTCAATCTGCTGAGTCATACCACACCTTCTCTACCTCATACCAGTTGCCTCTTCCCTTTGGGAATGGAACTTCTTGCCCTATGTACCCTCATCATCCTACCCATGCCTAACTGCTTCAAGTCAAGATCGTCCCACCTCATTCATCACCAACGGGTGTCTGAATCTCCATACCACTGCTTCAACCATACACATTCCCAACCTGATACCCGAATGCTGCTTCCCTTCGGGAAAATGACTTTGCCTGACTTGACTTCTCCATCCTACCTGATCTGCAGCCTCAATTCACAGTTCTATCATGCTGACTTGCGTGGCCAGGAGCCTGACTCTGAAGTCAACTTTTTCCACCTTCTGCATCTTCTACCTGATACAGACTGCCACTTCCCCTTCAAGAATGGAATTTCTTTAATCATGTACTCTCATCATCCTACCTCTCCTCACTGCATCCAGTCACGATCCTCCCGCCTCGACCGTCATGGATGGATGCCTGAATTTACATTCCACTGCAGTACTCTCCAACTGCCTTCCACCTCTGCCAAGTGGTGTCGGATCTTAGTTCTCTCTCCTAGATTACCAAGCCTGGATGCTTGTTTCTACAATCAACTGTTCTGATCTTATTTGCTCTATAATGGACCACCGCTTGTTGCTCACTCCTGGACCTGAGCCTTGTACCAAATGTGCCTTCACCCTCAGCCGTTATCTGGAGTACCATATCCTGGTCATCTTACTTCACCTACCTCTGTTAGGAGTCTATGTTTGCACCTCTAGGTTCCTCAGGATGAATTTTCCATATCCCACCCAATTAACACTTCCCTCCAGTCCCAGGATCCCCCTGATCTGAATGACTTGCATCCTTCCTCACTTCTCACCATCCTGCTTGTTCATGGACCATCGTACTTGATCCTTTGGCCACTTTTTCCCCATGATTTGGATTCTACCAGCCATATATATCTCAATCCAGTTTGACCACCTCTGGGACTTCCTTGCGGCAGGTCACCTCTTCCAGCTGCTGTATGAGTTTATTTTCTCCTTCAGATGTGGAAGCTTCATCCTTCGTCACACAAGCACCTTCCATCCTTTCAACTCATTGTTTAAAGCCTTTGTCAGATGTAGGACTCCTGCACCTCAATTCAGTTGCTCTTGGTACTTTGCTTCACTCCTTGGCCTTCCATGGATCATCCTTTAGTACCTTGCTTCAGCCTTCCCGCATTCTGCTGCCATTCCCTGAGGAGCTGACCTGGTCATGTTCCTTCCTGCACTGCATGTCATCCAACTTCGCCTAGCCAGCATCTTCCCAGATTATTCCTTCAGTCCATCAGGATTCACTCAGGACTTCCTTCCATCTTTGGATAGCAGCCTTTTCATCTCTGTCTTGCTGGCATGGGGATTTGACCTGTTCGCTGTGGCTCTCTTGGGCATACTACCCTATCTCTGGCCAGTATTCTTACTCAGTCAACTACTCCTCCTGTTTATCCATGTCATATTCCTACTCTGGCCATTTTAACAACTCCCATTCACTACTCGGTGGATCATTGCTCATTTCACCTAAGGACACTACATAGAAACATAGACTTTGATGGCAGATAAGGACCACTTCACCCACCTAGTCTGCCCATTTCTCTTCCTAATGGATAAGCTGCAGATCCTAGTTAACCAACAGCCTACTTCCTCCTACCCTTCACTATAATTGTCTTATGTCTGCCCCATGCATTCTTGAATTCCCCCACTGTTTTTGACTCCACTACCTCCTCAGGAAGGCCGTTCCATGTATCCACAACCCTCTCCATGAAAAAATACTTCCTCACATTACCTCTGAGCCCCCCCATTTTCTAATTGTGTCCCCTTGTTCCTGAACATCTCCTTTTCTGAAAGATTTCTACCTTCTTGGACTTTGTTGATTCCCTTGAGGTACTTGAAAGCTTCTATCATGTCCCCCCTCTCCCTCCTTTCCTCAAGGGTAAACATATTAAGCTCCTTTAATCTCTCTTCGTATGCCTTCTAGTGCAGATCCTGTACCATTTTAGTTGCCCTTCTTTGGACAGCCTCCATCCTGTCTATGTCCTTGCAGAGATGGGATCTCCAGACCTGCATGCAGTATTCCAGATGGGGTCTCACCAACTGTCTGTACAGAGGGATACCAACTTCCTGATTTCTACTGGTAATGCCTGTCCCTATGCATCCAAGTATCTCCCCCACCCTCCTTACTGCCTTCTCACATTGCTTGCCCACCTTTAGGTCATCTGATATGACTACCCCCAGGTTCTAGTTCTCCTACTTCTAGCACACATCCCTTGGATAACATGCCTCATAAACTCTTACGTCATCATAAAAATTTCCATAATGTCCAATCAACTCCCCTCAATCATTCCAGAATTGCATTTGACTGGACACTAGAAAGATTCAGAAACATGCATACAGGACTAGAATGAGGAAGAAATGAGTGTACGTCAAATTGCAAATAACTTAAATCAATACTTTTGCCAGTTCCCAGATATAGATGTTAAAAGTCAATTGGATGGTACATCCAATATACAAAATGAGTCTTGTAAAATCAAATTAAATACACCACAATTTTACTTCTGAGCAATTAGATCGAATGAGGTACAAAAGCAAATAAAAAAACCTGAATTCTCAGAAGGCTACAGGATTAGATCAAGTGGAGATAAAATTCTTAAAGGACGCCATTGAACAGATAACTCCAACTTTAACAAATTTATTTAATGCTAGTTTACAGCAGAGGACTTACCCACGCTTTTGGAAGAACTCAAAAATAATATCCATATTTAAGGGAGGAAGTAGAGTTACCTTGATTAATTATCGTCCGATATCCCTACTATCTACACTCTCTAAGGTATTTGAAGGACTGGTATGTAATTAGATACACGAGTTCCTTGCAAAATCTAAACTCTTATCAGACTGCCAGACAGGCTTTAGAGTAGGGAGGTCGACGGGCACTGCTGTCACTGACTTCATAGACACAGTCTTAAATGCACTGGAGATGGGGGAGTCTGTGGGAGCGGTGTTCGATGACCTCTCAAAAGCCTTTGATTTGGTCGACTATAGTATTTTGATGGAAAGATTTATGCTTGTTGGCATGTCTGAGCCAGTTAAATCATGGATGCTCTCTTACCTGACAGAGCATACTCAGCAGGTCTGTGTGGGTGATATACTATCTGAGAAAGAGGGGACCTTTAGGGGCATAGCCCAGGGCTCGATCCTGGGCACCCATTTGTTTTTAATTTATATAAACTCATTGCCACAGTTGATTGAAAGGTGTAAAATTTATTTGTATGCAGATGATATGGCCCTGATAGCCAGAGCTAAAGCTAGAATAGAATTACGGAGTACCCTACGGTCTGATTTTGATGTCCTGCAGTGTTGGCTGTGGGCCTCCAAAATGGTCTTGAGTAGAAAAAAGACCCAAGTTATGCTGTTTAAAACAAGAAGTGTAGCAAAGACATCCAATCAAGGACTGAATATCATCACCTTAGATAATTCTAAGTTGGACGAAGAGGGACAATACAAATATTTGGGGGTATTTCTGGACAATCAACCTACTTTTGGGGCGCATAAAGCCAACACTGTGGGAAAAGTGAATGTCAGACTGGGGGTCTTACAAAGGAAGATCTCATTTCTGCCTAAAGAGGACAGAAACAAAGTAGCACAGCAATTGTTGCTACTAGTATTAGAGTATGGAAGTATAATTTATCAACAGGAAACAAAAACTTCATTAGATGAGATAAACAAAGTATACTATGAGATAACAAGATTTGTCTTAAAATGTCATTTCAATACCCACCATTGCAGTCTTCTGCAAAAGTTAAAATGGGACTCCCTTGAAATATGAAGAAAGAAGCGATTGGGCCAAAAAACGTATGTGGAATTTGGAGTGGGAAATAAAATGGAACTAAATACGCACAGAAATCAATAAATAAATATACTTTGAGAGACATAAAAAACAAAGGCCTAAGGATCCCTATTGTTAAAAATATGTATAGCAAGATGCAATGGGGTATTACCTCCCAAAAATATATAACAAATTAAAACTAGAGACTAGAAATGCAAGAAATTTGGGTGAGTTTAGAAAAGGTTTAGATAAAATGTGGAAAATAAATTGCTATTGTTTAGGGCCTTATGAAAAATTGTCATAGAAACATAGAGGTTGATGGCAGATAAGGACCGCAAGGCCCATCCAGTCTGCCCATTTCTTTTTCTACCTTATAAATGTGCCATTGGCCTTTGCCCTGTCAGTGGCCTATCTATTCATACTCATCTGTATTGCTCCCTTATGCCTATCCCCTGCCTGTTTGAAGCCCTGCACTGTATTCATAGCCACCACTTCATGAGGTAGACTGTTTCATGCATCCACCACTCTTTCTGTGAAAGAGAATTTCCTCACATTCCCCCTTAATCGGCCTCCTTCTAATCTCATGCTGTGTCCTCTTGTCCTGCTATTTTTCTTATATTTAAACATGTTAGACTCTTTCTCCTTGTTAATGCCCTTAAGGTGTTTGAATGTTTCGATGTATCACCTCTCTCCCTCCTCTTGCGCAGGGATACATACTGAGCTCCGTTAATCTGTCCTCATATCTCTTCTGATGCAGTCCTTCACCATTTTGGTTGCCCTTCTCTGGACTGCCTCAATTTGGTTAATGTCCTTGTGAAGGTGTGGCCTCCAGTACTGCATGCAGTACTCCAGATAGACCCTAACTAGTGTCTTGTAAAGAGGATTATTACTCCTCTTACAACTTGTGATACCCCTACTAATACACCCTAACATCCCCTAGCCTTACTTACTGCTTTAGAGGTCTGCTTGGATGATTTCAGGTCATCGGTGATGATGATGCCCAAGTCTCTTTCTTCCTTTGTGACTGCCAGCAACTCCCCTCCCAGCCTATAGGTGGCTTCAGAGTTTCTCTTTCCTATGTGCATGATCTTACACTTCTTTGCATTAAATCCCAGTTGCCACTCTTCTGACCATTTTGCTAGCTTATCCAGATCTCTTCTCATTCTGCCCACCCCATCTGGATCATCTACTCTGTTGCAGATCTTGGTGTCATCTGCAAACAGACAAGCCCTACCCTCTAGTCCATCTGCAATGTCACTAATGAAGATATTGAAGAGGGCTGGCCCCAGGACTGATCCCTGAGGTACCCCACTTGTGACTTGCATCTCTTCTGACTGTATACCATTACCACCACTCTCGTTTTCTGCCCATCAACCAGTTTGCCACCCAGTTGACCAATTTCTGACCCACCCTGAGCCTACCCAGCTTATTTATCAATCTTCTATGTGGAACAGTGTCGAAAGCTTTGCTGAAGTCAAGGTAGGTGACATCAACTGCCCCCTTGGTCCATCACCTGGTTACCCAGTCAAAGAAATCTATGAGATTAGTTTGATAGGACCTTCCTTTGTAAACCCATGCTGTCTTGGATCCTGTGCCCCTATGGATTCCAGGTGTTGCACTATCCTTTCCTTAAGGAGTGCCTCCATAATCTTGCCCACTACTGAGGTAAGACTGACTGGTTTGTAGTTCCTGCCTACTCCCTGCTACCACTCTTGTGGAGCAGGATCACATGAGCCCTTCTCCAGTCTTCTGGGGCCTCTCCTGTGCTCAGAGACTCACTAAACAGTTCTGCTAATGGCTCTGCTAGTTCCACCTTAGCTCCTTAAGTACCCTGGGATGTATGCCATCAGGTCCCATTGCCTTGTCCACCCTGAGCTTAGCGAGCTCTTGTAGGACTCTTTCTTTTGTGAAGGGAGTAATGCTCACCTCCCTTCCCCCTGTGTCCAAGGTGCTGAGCTGTGGGCCCTACTCTACCTTCTCTTCGGTAAATACTGAGCAAAAGTATATATTTAGGATAGATGCTTTTACAGGGTCCTCCTCCTCACATGCCCCCTTTTCTCCTCTGAGCTTAGCAATACCCCCTCAGGACTTTCTCCTTTCACTAGTGTATCTATAGAAAGTCTTGTCACCTTCTTTTACTGTTCGTCCTAGTGTTTCCTCAGTTTGGGACTTTGCCTGCCTTACTGCCTTCCCTGCTTCCCTTAAGGCAGTTTGGTATGCTTCTCTATCTTCATCCCGCTGTGTTCCCTTATATTTCCTGAAGGCCAGCCGTTTGGCTCTGGCCTTTTCTGCTACTGTATTTGAGAACCAAAGTGGTTTCCTTCTTCTTTTGCACTTCCTTTTCTGTCTAACACAATGGGATGTTGCTTCAAGTATTGCATCCTTAATGCTTGTCCACTTTGCCTGTACCCCCTCACCTGTGTTTCTTTTTGCCAGGGCTAGTAACATGAAAAGGATGAGCTTTAGTTGTGGATTATTTGTTGCACATTATGTTTCTAGTACTGGTTTATAAGTATGTGGAAAATTGATCCCATGTGATGTCCTGTTTCAACTATGTCGACCTTATATCAACTTAGATCTTGATGTATGTTAGAAGAAATTATTGTCTTATAGTGTATTTGAAACAATCTCATGTTTTGTACTTATACTAAATTAAGATACTCACACTTGAAATGTGATAACCCTCTTTTGTAAGTGATAGTTGAATGTGTTTGAATGTGTCTTTCTTGATGTTAGTCATTGTATTTTATGAAACATTGTCAAGTTTTTGTACCTTTTTATCTTATGTAACCATCTGCTTATACAGGACAACTTTGTAAAATAGGGCCTTGCAGTCCTAAAAGTTTATTTTCTGTTAAAAAATATACATTTTATCTATCAATCTATCTATCTATCTATCTATCTATCTATCTATCTATCTATCTATCTATTCCCATCTCTCCCTATTGGATACTCCCTATGAATCTTGCCTATTCAATCGCCGTGGACTTCCCTGTCTACAATGCCTATAGGCTATCCTCCTACATGGAAAGGACTTGAATTCTTCTGTTATGCTCCAACTTACTATCCATTATCTCTGCTATGGATACCGGCACTCACAAGATACTTCATGTCACCTCGGTCATCATCCAGTTGTCTTCTGCAGCCTCTCCTACCATCACTGACTCTGTTGACCATGTTACTCGACTCCTACTTCCTCAACAGACATTGCTTGTCCTAGGACCTTCTCAGCTGCCTTCCCAGAACATTCATCATTGGATCTCCAGTGCCTAGCTACTTACTAACATCATGCTATCCAAACCACTGTTTTCTAGCTCCTGGACATCACCATACCTCCTACAATCATCTGCATTCCATCGTCTCTTATTATCAGTTGATTTAGCCGTCCATCCAGCAGACCCTCCTGCTTATCCTTCACCAATTATCTCCATTACTGTCTCTGGTAAAGAGTATCACCAAGAACTGGCTCTTCCAATTTTCTATCTGGAAATCCACAACCATTAGGGCAAATTCACTGTCCCAGTCTTGCCTCCCAATCAGTCTTAAACAGCCATAGCACTAAGATCCTCTAGCATTCCACTCTACTCGACCTAACTTCCAATCTAGCCTACACACTTTTCCATATCTCCATCTCCAAGATTCTCTCAGGTATTTCAGCATCAGATTACCTGTACATCTAACCATTTATATGCTACCACAGTTCATCCCATGGACAGTCTTGCCTCAGAAATACCATATTTACTTCAGCCAGTGTACCAGTAGAGCACATACAAGTATAGTTGCGATACCATGCCCAAATAAGCCATCCAGTTCCTTATACTGAACTTCCAATCATTCTCTCTATATATGCGGTTACCATCTGGACAGTATCTGCAAATTCTCCTCTATTCGTCTACTAATCACTTATGGCAGTACTCCTATCAAGCACTTAAAGACTCTCCTCTACTCATGTTCTACTTCATGGATGCTTACTTAGCAACTCATCCCTCTCTACTCAATTCTTTGCCTCCAGACTTAATCTTGAAAGTCAAACCTTACACAAGTTGGATCATGCACCTATGACTTCACAAATCATTGCATTTCCCACCATTCACTGTCTGGTAACATATCAATCAAATCACTCTCTCCATGCTCATTATGCCCATGCAATCTCTTTGGACAAGCATACTTCATCACCTCAGCAATCTGGACTTCATTTGCCCTTCTGCAATTGTATCTGCTCCACACTTAGGATTCTTCTGCTCCTTCAGAAAAGACCTACTCTTCAACCTCAGGATCATCATTCAATCTGCATCATCCATGGATCAAGGATGAGCCATCATCTCCTAGGCACTCAAAGATTCTCTTCTACTCTTTTTCTACTTCATGGATACTTTCTTAGTGGCTCCTAACTCACTACTGAATTCTGTGCCTCCAGACCTTATCTTGAAAGTCAAGCCTTACACAAGTTGGATCATGCACCCATGACTTCTAGTATCATAGCATGTCCACTGTTCACTGTCTAGTAACTTATCAATCAGTTCATGCTCTCTCTGCTCATTATGCCCATGCAATCCCTTGGGATACAAATCAGTCATCACCTTGGAAACGTGGACTTCATTTGCCCTTCTTTAACAGGATCTGCTTTACACATGGGATTCTTTCATTCCTTCAGGAAAGACCTACTCTTCAACTCCAGGATTATTGTTCCATCTGCATCATCCATAGATCAAGGATGGCCACCATCTATCCAAGAAGCTCACCCTCCTCAAACTAGCTATCATTACTAGACCCTTGGTCCTTGTTCTTTTAGTTTGCCCAGAGGACGGGTAGACCTCTGGCCATCGGTCCTCAGAGGTTTCTTTCACCGGGGGGGTTTCTCTCCTGAGTACCAGGGGTTATGCTCTCCATGAGTTGGAGAAGGTATCTTTTTGGGCCTTCTATTCCCTACAAACTCCTACCTACATACCTACTACCCAAGGGTGGGAATAGAGTTAAGCCACAAAAAGTACTACAAGTTACACAAGCACTATATACCCCATCGCTATTCCCTAAACATTGAATGGGGGGGCTTAGCCTGAGGTTCAATGTTGGTAATAGCTCCTCCCACAACCTCTAATTAAGCCCTCCACTAACACACCTCCCTTGCTTAGGGAGTGTTTTTTGTCCACTTCCTTCCCTTCCTCTTCTTTCTCTGGCGCTCTTCTCACCCTTGTTACTGGGCCTTCTATTCTCTACAAATTCCTACCTACATACCTACTAATCAAGGGTGGGAAAAATAAAAAGTACTACAAGTTACACAAGCACTATATATCCCATTGTTAGTCTACAAACATTGAACTTTAATTCAGCAGCATAGCAAAATGGATTATATCTTTATTTCCTATGATTATATCCCTATCACTGTTCCATCATGTTTCTCTGTATTTTTGCTGTGATCAAAAAGTTTGGAAATATTTAAAAAGTAAATGTATTTAACAGGATTAGTACAAAGGAAAGATGTCTGCCAACTTTTGTCCCCCTAGGGATCAGTTCAACATTCCAGTTTCAACTAAAAGCTATGCACATGAGAGAAACTGAGCATCGCAGGGTCAAAGGTTAGCAGACACCTTTCCTTAGCACCAGTTTATGTTTAACTTTCATATACGCTTCTTTTGCATTACAAGAATAGCACAACATAATCTGAAAAAAAGTGTTAAATTATATCACGAATGACTGGCACCTTTTGTTACACTGCTTCTATAAAGGTTTGT
Source organism: Neoceratodus forsteri (assembly GCA_016271365.2). Classification (NCBI taxonomy): domain Eukaryota; kingdom Metazoa; phylum Chordata; order Ceratodontiformes; family Ceratodontidae; genus Neoceratodus; species Neoceratodus forsteri. The sequence goes on from CM057452.1 coordinate 393,231,805, forward strand.
ATATGTTATGATAAATTCAGCAACTGATATTTACAGTATTTATGCATGCAAAGAAGAGATAGGTTTAAACATACAGTATGGAAAGCTAGCAAATCAAATGGGAAGTTTGTGTGCTTCATCATTTGGCAGATGACTGGTAATTTCACCCACAATCAAACATCATTCCACTCCACCAAAGACACAGTAATGCAACAGAAGATGAGGAAGAAAAAGAAGAATTAGCATTTCTATAGTGCTTTTCATACACACTGTATCTCAAACCACTTCACATGCATGGATAGACTAGTAGTGCAGTGACTGCAAATGTATACTGTAGTAGCAGCTGTCACAAACCCACTCAGCAGGTTAGGCCCTCCGCTGCCAAAATGCCAACCTCTGAGTGCAGTCTTGTGAACAGTGTAACAGACAAGGTAACCCTCTTGTCTGTTTTTGTGAGTTCGGATCAACCTTTGGCCTCAAGTTCTGGAGGAATTCAAACTGTAAACCTCTTGTTAGCATACCCAATGCACAGGCTGAGATATATCTATCTTCAGGGGACCAGATATCTTTGCCTACGGGCATCTAACCAGCTATACAGAGATGACCCCTTTAAAACTTTAATAAAGATTTAAAACGCTTCTCTTTCCAGTTTGGTATCACCATTCAAGATTATGTCTATTGTCTGCTATAACCATGTACTTTTCTTACAAATAAAAAGAAGTCAAAGACAGACCAAGTAAGTTCTAAAAAGAATTTTACTATAATAGATAAGAATATGTAAAACACAACAATACAGAACTGTTATATCACAAGACATACAAATCAATTAAAAGAACAAGGTTTTAAACAGTGCAATTCCTACTACAGTACTTAGTCTCTAAATACTTGCTTAAAAGTGCTCCCAGGATGTTTCATGGTCAGAGTCTAGGTAAAAAATGTGTCTCTGTGAAGTAAAACAGACTAAATTAAAAGCTGGCTTTTAACCCCCTCTTTTCAGGAGGTCACCTAGCTCCTCTCTGTCAGGATATATGAAAATATATATCTTATACAAAAGTATTACATTCTTCAACTTCAGCATAATTCATGTCCTTCAAATGACACTTCATTTGATCCCATGCTGTATCCTCCCTCTCACAGACTTCACAGGGACATTTACAGCCTTGCACCCCTGTGTAATAACCTAGGCTCCTCTCCACCATAAATCTTTTTTATGATTTCTCTCATAACAAAATTAACTTAAACAAGTCTGTAATTAACTCAGAGAAACAGGATCCTTGATTAAAGTTGTCCATGTAACACATTGTCTCTAAAAACGGAGTGTGTGTAAACTCACATGCTGTCAGCATTTTTCTTGTGGCTTGCATCTTTCAGCTGAAACCTGGGGGGGGGGTGATGAGTGAGATCATTCTAAGAGCATTTGATTTTCAGCAGGAGACATTCAGTAATACATTTTATATTAAAAAGAAATGATACAGCACTCAAGGCTAGCTGTTTACATCACAGCAGCTATTTCACACATCGACACCAACACACAGCCTTGGGCAGTGTGCTAAACTGGTTTTATGGATGGAGGAATGTTGGCTAGGACACAGGGGAAAATACTCAACTCTTGCAAAAAGTGCCTTGGGTTCTTTTACTTTCACCTGGACACACATCAAGACAGCACTAGAGATGGGCAGAAGGGACCTTGTTTTTACATCACATCCGAAGAGCACAATGTCCCAACAGTACAGCCCCCCCAGTACTGTACTGTCTTGTAGATGAGAAGTATTCCTCTCTCCACTCCCCACAGCAAACTAAGGGTACAATCTCTGCCTGTAGCTGATGTGAGGTCTGTCTTCATTCACTGTCTCCTGCAGACTGAGGATATTCTGAAAAAACTCTCAGTGACCACAGTAGCAGACAGCCTCCCGATGGGCCCCCTCTGTCAGTCTTCTGAGAGGGTCTGTCTGGCTGTCACACAATGACTATGCCTGTTGAGCATACAGGTGACTTCCTAAGTCCTTCTGTGTCCTAAGATCCTTCTGTAGCTTCCTGGCAGGCTGCTGGAGCTTGATTGACTGATTACTGTCCTCTGACCCCAGTGGCCAATTGGCCGAGTTTGACAGGGATTAGCAGGGAAAAGATGACTGCCAGGTTTGTAGTCTCGGGGGCACTTAGCCATGCACTCTTTATTTTATAGAGCTCCTGCCTTTAAACATTTTAACTATGCCACATTGTATATATTGAAACACAACTGTGGAAATGTCCAGGCAAGTCAGAACAGCAATCGGGGCAAGTCCCCCATCATTGGTGAAGTTGTCTTTGATGAGTGTTAAGAGCCATGGAGATGAACACTGCAGAAGGAGGTGAAGATTTTCTGCACTCCTCTTCTGCTCTTCCTCAGGTCCCCAGTCAGTCTGAATCCACATCTTCAGGGCCAGAGGGAACAAACAAGCTGGCAGTGGCAGTCTGGGCCAGGCTCTACAGAGACTTAAGCCTTCAGTTTGGGTGGGGGTTACACACATAGACATAGACTTTGACGGCAGATAAGGACCACTTGGCTCACCCAGTCTCGACCCAAACATGCATGGAAAAGTCCAAGCAATCTAATTGTTTGAGGGCAAGATCTGCTAATGTGCATTTTCTGCAGCATGGCTTAGGTACAGTCTCCTAGGCTTCCAGGATTCTATCCAAAAAGTACAATTTAGAAAACCATGTAATCTCGGTGTCACTGACTTTTGCCACAGAAAGGTCATAAACAGTATCAACTGTTTCACAGGCCAGCATTTATGTGATCTGTTCTGTAAATGTCAGTATTCTATTTCTCACCTTTTAGTGACTGAAAGGTATGAAAGGTTTAGTCAAGCACATAGATATTCTGATAAACTTCTGCTACAACTGGACAGTACATTTGCAAGCAATTTTAGCCCAATGTAGTTAAATGCATTCATAGTCATCTGTCACTAGTCTATAACAGTAACTGGCAAGGCGAAGGAAGGAAGGAAGGAAGGGAAGGGAAGGGAAGGGAAGGAAGGAATTAGAAACATAACAACATAGATTCTGGTGGCAGAAAAGGACACAAGACCCATCCACCCTTCCCTAACCTTAGCTAACCTATGTGGTGGTAAGGGGCCTTATGCAGCCCCCAGCTTCCTCCACCCTCTCTGGATGATTCCTTCTTTTAATAATACCCATGTGCTTGTCCCATGCATACTTGAATCCTGTCACCATCACTGCCCCTGCTACCTCCTTATGCAGCCTGTTCCATCTATCCACTACCCTTTCCATGAATACATGCTTCCTCACCTCCAGTTTGGTTTTCTATATAGTGCCTTTCATATATTATTTATTCATTGCACTTTACCACTGAAGAGCAGAAGGGGATAGAATGTTGCTGACATTTTTAGCAGACAGATTCAGCACATAGAGATTGAGTTAAGAGAGAGATTACAGAGAGGTAAAGCACAGAAAGGTTGAGTGACTTGTTCCAGATCACACAGTGAGGAAGTGGTGGTTATGGGATTCAAACCTGGGTCTCTTCAAGTTTACAGTTCTGTGCTCTAACCACAAGGCCAAGCTCCTGCCTTCCAGTTACAATATGTTGTATAGTCTATACTTCTAAAATGCACAGAGGGATTAAAAGTTAGATAGACAGGTAGATAGATAGATAGATAGATAGATAGATAGATAGATAGATAGACAGACAGACAGACAGACAGACAGACAGACAGACAGGCAGGCAGACAATAGTAGTACACTTTTTTTATAATGGTGCCCTTTTCCTAAAAGCTTTTATTTAGTAATAGTAGTCTTTATTTATGGCACCCTTCATGGAGGATCAGGGCACCATTACAATACAACAGGGCAATATCTAAAACCATAATCAGTGGGGGTGCCTCAGGGGGTCAGTACTGAAACTGGTCCTCTTCAGTGTCTTTATTAGAAACATCACTGAGGGGCTAGAAAGAAAGGTATGCCTGTTCACGGATAAGACAAAAAATCTGCAATACAGTGGACACACTGGGGGGGGGGGCGTGGAGAAAATGAAGGAAGATCTAAAAAAAAACAGGATAACTGGTCAAGAGTGTGGTAACTGGGCTTCAATGGCAAAAATGTAAAATTATGCACATGGGACATAGAAACCCTGGGGCAATGTATCATTTGGGAGAAGGTGTTAACAACAACAAAAAAGGGAAGGGATCTAGAGGTCATCATATCTGATGACCTGAAGGTAGCAATGCAGTGTGATAGGGCAGTAGGAAAGGCTAGTAGGATGCTGGGGTGCAAAGGAGACCAGTCTACCTGCAAGACCTTCTTGTTCCTGCCGCCCATCCAGGGCTCTCCATTCCTCCGAGGGTTGCCTCCTTGCAGTTCCTAGGGTTAGGCTGAGACATTTTGGTGATTGTGCAGTTGCAGTTGCCGCACCAACTCTGTGGAACTCACTACCTAGACATCTAAGGGAGAAACTCTTGGTGGAAACCTTGAAAAAAGGATTAAAACATTCTTATTTAATCAGGCTTTCGGTGGTTAAGTGCAGAACTGACTGTTATATAAAGAATAATGCCTGTGCAGGTATGTGTTATGAGGATTTTTCACACACTGAGGGTGCATGAAAAATCCACATAACACAAATCTAGCACAGGCATTATTCTTTATAATTGCTGGTGCAAGGGAGTCGGTGCCAAGCCCAAAGTATGTTACTGAAGCAGCTATGCTGTTATTCTTGCTGCTGCTGCTCAGTCCCCTACCTCCTACACCACACACACACACACACACACACACACATACAGTCTTTCTAGCTGTCTCTCCTTGTTCAGGATTTTTTAGCATCTCTATTTTTTTCACTGTGGAACCACGTCAAAGCCAAACAGCCACTGCCCATTTCTGAAAACACTGGCTGTCTCCCAATACCCCGCCCGAAATGGGTCAGCACATGGATTAACAAGAGAGAGATTTTTTTTTTTAAATGTAACGGCAGGATCAACTAGATAAATCCTTTTAAGAACTTCTACATTACTGGGACTCACAGGCAAATGATAAATGTGGGTCTGAATCCTCAGCAACAGAGAAACTGCCGCAATGTTTGTTGACCCATTCACCCCACCCCACACACGGAGTAAGACCCAATGAGCTGGCACGCTAAAGATGAGTGACAGCAAATGCCGTAATAACCCATTCTATGGGTTATTACGGCATTTGAAACATGGCTCTAGCTTGTGTGATAATGGGGATCACCGGTAATTATAATATTATTTTAGTGTGTGATTTTATTATAGCATTTATATGAATGATAGATAGAATTCTAGTGTGTTGTTGCATGCTTTGTTTGTTTGTTATTGAGCTTGTTAATCGATATTATGTATGTATTGTTTTTGATTTTGTTAAGCGCGTCGAGCCTCAGGGAAGGAGCACTATATAAATAAAGTATCTAGCTACAGTATCTATCTATCTATCAATCTGTATATCTGTCTGTCTGACTGTCTATCTATCTATCCGGAGGGGTATCACCAGCAGAAAAAGGGAGGTAGTGTTACTTCTATATAAATCAAGTGGTGAGGCCACACCTGAAGTACCAAGTCCAGCTCTGGAGGCTCTATCTCAGGAAGAACATAGACTGGGTGGAGGCGGTACAGAGAAGGGCAACCAAAATGGTACATGGCCTGCATCAGAAGCCCTACAAGGAAAGACTCAGGGAATTAAATATGTACTCACTGGAGGAAAGGGGAGACATGATAGAAAAATTCAAATACCTCAAGGATATCAATAAGGTACATGAGGGTGGCATATTGCCCAGGAAAAGATGCTCAAGGATGAAGGGGCATGATATGAAGCTGGAAGGGGGGAGAATTAGAGGGAATGTGAGGAAATATTTCTTCACAGAAAGGGTGGTAGATGCCTGGAACAGCCTCTCAGCCAAGGTGGCTGGTACCAACATGGTAACTGATTTCAAACATGCATGGGATAGACACAGGGGGACCTTAGTAACAGGGCTGGGAGGAGTAAGGCCGGAGATCAATTAGGGTCTGTGGTAGCACAGTAGGTAGGGACTTTAGGGCAGACTAGGTGGTCCAAGAGGTCCTTTTCTGCTGACAGCTCCTATGTTTCTATAAAGACTGTACATATAACCCATTCACTCTAAAACAACAGGAATAAATAAATAAATAGATAATTATAAATAAAACAACACAAAAGTGGGAGCAAGGCAGAAGCAGAAAACTACAGACCTGTTAGTTTAACCTCAGTGGTAGGGAAAATGATGGAATCACTTCTGAAGGAAAGAATTGTTGAGTATCTAGAGGCCAGAGGGGCACAGGACCCAAGGCAACATGGATTCATAGCGGGAAGGTCACGCCAGACAAATCTGATAGATTTCTTTGACTGGGTGACCAAAGTAGTAGATCAGGAGGGGCTGTGGACATGGCCTACCTAGACTTTAGCAAGGCATTTGACACAGTCCCACACAAAGATTAATATACAAGTTAGCCAGCCTGGAGTGGGTCCCAAGATGACAGCCTGGGTAAAGAATTGGCTGGAGAATAGGACACAGAGTAATAGTAAATGGAGTCCACTCTGAAGAAAGGGGGGTTACTAGTGGGGTACCACAGGGTTCAGTATTAGGACCAGTCCTCTTCAATGTCTTTATAAGTGACATTGCAGAGGGACTGGAAGGAAAAGTATGTCTCTTTGCAGATGACACAAAGATCTGCAACAGAGTTGATGCACGAGGTGGGGTGGAAAGGATGAGAAGGGACTTGGCAAGGTTAGAGGAATGGTCAAATGTATGGCAGCTTAGATTCAATGCTAAGAAGTGCAAGGTAATGCACCTGGGAAACAAAACCCTGGGAAGAGTACACAAATGGGGTGAGATACTAACAACAACAAAAATGGAAAGGGACCTGGAGGTAGTCATATCAGATGACCTAAAGGTGGGCAAGCAATGCGAGAGGGCAGCAAGGAGGGCTGGAGGGATACTGGGATGCATAGGGAGAGGCATCACTAGTAGAAAACAGGAAGTTATTATCCCTCTGTACAGACAGCTGGTGAGACCCCATCTGGAGTACTGCGTGCAGTTCTGGAGACCCAATCTCCACAAAGACATAGACAGGATGGAAGCTGTCCAGAGGAGGGCAACTAAAATGGTGCAGGGTCTGCACCAGAAGACATATGAAGAGAGACTTAAGGAGCTTAATATGTATAGCATCGAGGAAAGGAGGGTGAGGGGGGACATGATAGAAACTTTCAAGTACCTCAAGGGAATCAACAAAGTCCAAGAGGGTAGCATCTTTCAAAAAAAGAGGTGTGCAAGAACAAGAGGGCACAATTTGAAGATGGGGGGTGGCTCAGAGGTAATTTAAGGAAATATTTTTTCACAGAGAGGGTTGTGGATGCATGGAACAGCCTTCCAGAGGAGGTTGTGGAGTCAAAAACAGTGGTGGAATTCAAGCATGCATGGGACAGTCATAAGGCAATTCTAGGGGGTTGGGGTAGGAAGATGTAGGCTGCTGGTTAATTAGGATCTGCAGCTTATCCATTAGGTAGGGAAATGGGCAGACTGGGTGGGCCAAGCGGTCCTTATCTGCCATCAAATTCTACGTTTCTATGTTTCTAGGATGTGCTTAAAGGGGTTAAAAGTTACTAATACTCCCCAAATGCTTGCTGAAATAAATATGCTTTCAAGCCCCACTTAAAGGTCTCCACTGGGGCAGGGGGGGCCTCCCTCAAGGTTCTAGGCAGGGAATTTCAGAAGACTGGGCTCACCACCTGAAAAGCCCGATCCCACAAAGTCTTCAACCTGACCCTCAGAACCACCAGGAGGCCCTCCCCAGAGGTGCAGAGCAGGCTAACAGGGATATGTGGATGCAGGAACTCAGCCAGGAAGTCTGGGCCCAGCCTTTGTAGGGCTTTGTAGGTTAACAGTCCCACTTTAAAATAAATACACCACTTTACTGGCAGCCAATGCAGACCACGCAACTCTGGTGAGATATGGTATCATCCTGACAGGCCTGTTAGGAACTAGGCAGCTGCATTCTGCAGCAGCTGCAGGCACCACAGAATACCTCTTCTAACCCCAAGGAAGAGCATTACAGTAGTCCAGCCTGGAGGTCACAAACACATGTATCAGTGTGGCCAGGTCACTGGGAGGGATAATGGATTTAATATGGCAGATATTCCGCAGATGGAAAAAGCCATTCCAGACTACTGCTGACACTTGAGCCTCCATCGTCAGGCCCTTTTCCAGGATGACTCCTAGATTCTTCACCTCAGTAGCAGCTGAGAGCCCAGAGGGACCAAGTCGAAGCCTGGTCTCTCTCCTGGTGACTACTACTCCTCCCCATGGCTCTGCTCAGCCATTAGGACTTCAGTTTTCTCTGAGTTCAGCCTCAGTCAGCTAGATGGCATCCAGTCTTGGATTTCTGCCAGGCACCTATTTAGCATGTCAACTGCACTTGGTGTCCCTGGAGCAAAAGACATATAAAGCTGGGTATCATCTGCGTAGCAGTGAAACCCAATCCCATAACATCTCATGACCTTGCCCATGGGTAGTATATAGACCGTGAACAGCATGGGTGGCATAATGGAGCCCTGGGGTTCACCACAGGACAGAACTACTGGATACCAGGAACATCTTCCTAACAGTACCATCTGGGTTCTATCCTGGAGAGAGGACTCATACCAGCTGATGACCTTGCTGGTGAGCCCTGCATACTACTTTTAACTTTCCTTCTTGCTTAATCTTGATTTTCTCTACTTTATCTCTCCCACCTCCCTCTGCCCCCCAATTGGTATGCCATACTTTCCACATTCTCCTGCTCCCAGACCTGTCTGGTGCTATTTACTTAATTACTGTCATGTTCTTATTTGTCTGAGTATATAACTGTGTTTAACTGTCCTTGGATAGTATTTATCCTATATAATTATTGTTTTGTCACTTTTGTACCAAAAATGCTTGCCACCTTCTGTATCATTGTTTTGTACCTCCCAGACGTGGAGCATTTGCAAAAGAGTCTCTGACTCAAAGGTTTGTAATTCTGATTTTTAATGAATCAAAAAAATAAATAAATACTCCCTGAGTTGATCCAAAAGCAACTCATGGTCCACAGTATCAAATGCTGGTGAGAGCTCCAGGAGGATGAGAATTTACCATTTTCCTTTATCCCTCACTCTGAGCAGGTCTTTGTGCATCCTGACTATTACTGTCTCCATGCTATGCCTGGACCTAAATCTAGACTGGAGAGGCTCACATATGTCAAAGGCTCTGAGGTGCACCTCAAGCTGGAGTGCAACAACCTTCTCAATAAGCTTTCCCAATAGGGAAGGTTAGAGACTGGGTGGTAATTTGCCTTGATGTCTGGGTCCAGAGATGGTTTCTTCAGAAGAGATTTCACCAGGGTGCATTTAAGCGCTGCTGAGAACATACCCTCTGGTAAGGAGCACCGGACAATTTCAATGATCACTGAGCCAAGATTCCTGACACACCTCACCAGTAGTCATGTCAGGCCTGGGTCCAGGTTACAAAATGTTGGCTACAGCTCCGAGATCACCTCGCACTCCTCTTCCATTGTCACTGGTCGAAACTCCTCCAAAGACCACTGATTGTGTCCCTGACCCTGACCCACAGCCCCCCCCCCAATGCTGGGCTGTCTTGGCCCAGTTGGAGTAATTCCAACCCTGATGGAGGACACGCTGTCTGAGAAAAGCTGAGTGAACTCCTCAGTCACTTTATAATAAAGTGCAGAAGTAAGACAACACATTTCATAAATATCATAAAACAAATATTCAGTAACTTAAATTGAATACCGCACATTATGAACCGATGAAAATATCAATTGGGATGGTAAAATAGTACAAAACAAGCAGTAGTCACTAAAACTTGTTTAAAAAGGTCTGTCTTCAGACCCCTCTTAAAGGCCTGCAGTGAGGGGACCTCTCTAAGGAACCTTGGGAGTGGGTTCCAGTGAACTGGGTCAGCTACCTCAAAGGCCCAGTCAAATGAAGTTTTTAATCAGGCCCTAGGCAATGACAAGAGGATCTCAGTGGAGTGGAGATAGTGCAAACACAAATGAGGATGCAGGAGCTCTGACAGGTAGTCAGGACCCAACCCATCTAGGGCCTTGTAAGTTAGCAAGCCAACTTTAAAAGAGATATGCCACTTTAATGAAAGCTAACACAGTTCACACAGCATGGGGGTGCTATGACAGATCATCAGAAGGCTGATCAGTAGCCTGGCTGCAGCATTCTGCACTACCTGCAGGCATCATAGGGTGCCTCTATTGATCCCAGGGTACAGCGCATTACAGTAGTCAAGTTGAGAGGTCACACATCTGTGTACAAGAGTTGTCAGGCCCTGGATGGGGAGATAAGGAATCTAATCCAGCTGATTTTCCTAAGATGTTAAAAGCCAGTCTGGATTACTGCTGACACCTGAGCCTCAAGTGTCAGCCCCTCATCCAGACTGACCCTCAGATTTTCACCTTTATGGAAACTATAAGCCTAGGTAAGCTCAGTTGAAGCCCTGTCTCCTAAGCAGCAACCACTCTCCACCTACAACCTGGATCAACTAGTAATACCTCAGTCTTGTCAGGAGTGAGTCTTAACCAGCTTGGTGACATCCAAGAAGAGACTGATGAGAACTGGAATGACCTGCTGCCAGGGTGTACAGCACGCAGCATTTTTCTGCACCTTAAATCCTTTTAAAGGATTGGAACTATTGCTGAACAGAGGCTTTGGCTTTTTGGACTGTGAATTACTGCCTGTTGATTGTCTCTGTTCTGGGGACTGCTGACCATTTGCGGAGTGTGGCAGGTTCGGTTATGAGCCTTGCAGGGCCCAACAAGAAGCGGGACTGCTGTGTCTGGGCACAGTCTGTGACATATCCTTGGGCCATCTCTGCTGGGAGTGGAGCCAGGTGGTGAGAGAACCTGGAGATCTGCAGAACCGGTAGGGCTGTGATGAACTACTCTTAACCCTTGCAGGGCCATGGACTGAGATATCAGTCCAAAATTCCTATACGTTCTAATTCTGTTGGCAGTCTAAGGGTTAAATAAACTGCTCCTGAATATATCGCTATCAAGGAAAAGTTGGTAAATCTTCGACTGTTTTGGACTCTCAGCCATGAGAGGTATGTTTTGAAGAATAAACAGTTGGACTAATGCTATGGGACATATTTGTGATATATTTAGAGACCCCTTGTGGACTATCAGCTCCTGGTTTTTGAATCTTGGCTTATGCAGTTACATGTTTTTGGACCCCCTTATTTTTAATTTTGCTTTAGTTTTGGGGAAGGGAGAGTTGGGGAAGTGTGTTGGGTATGTTTGGATGTGTGTATGGAATTATTTGGTAAGTGTATGTGCATGTGTGTGTGTGATTGGTTGGTTATTGTTAGAATTTGTTTTTTCTGTGGACATATTTCGGATTGCAGTTTTAGTGAGGTTTTTAAGCTGTTAGATAAAATATGTGTCTGAGACACAGACCTGTAAGGTGCAGCTACTCGGTTGGCTTCCGCCGCGATCTTTGCCCCGTTGATCTTCCCTTGCTCCCTGCTGAAACATATAGGAAGTGCAAGGCATTGGGAATAGCTCAGAGGGGGTGGTCCCAGGGGCCTTCTCAAGTGGCTGCCGGCAAGCTACGGATTAGGGTGGTGAGGCCAAGGAGACACCCTGGGTGAAATGGGTACTGGCGAGGGGTCCCCCTGTCTAGTGCCCACACACAAGGGCTCCACTATTGGTGTTGGGCAGGTAGCTGATCTTCAGCCTCCCCTCATCTTACTTGGGCTGTGTTATGCAATGCCAGGTTGATGAGAAACAAGACTGCCATAATGAGGGACTTGATATCCTCGGTCGACCTGGACTGCATCACGGAGACCTAGCTGGATGAGAATGCTGCTCCCATTTTGGAGGCAGCAGTGCCAGTGGGGTACTCCATGATAATACCCCGAGGGAGGATCGCAGATGCAGAGGGAGGGTGGCCATTTGTTTTAAAACTAGCCTGAACCTCACAGTGCTACCTGTTGGTCCCACAAGGTCATTTGAGTTTGTTGCTGGGTGGGGGGGGGTCCTGCTGTGGGCTTTAGAGTCCTCCTGCTCTATCGGCCTCCAGAGGGGGATGGAGGTTTCCTGCGGGAGTTGAGCAAGCTCATCGCTGGCCTGGCCTTGGAGTCTTACAGATGGTTGATTCTGGGGGACTTCAATGCCTGGGTCAATGACGGGCTGTCAGGATTTGAGACTGAACTTCTGAGGAATATGGAGGCCATGGGTCAGACACAACATGTTATGTCAGTGACCCACTTGAGCAGCCACAAACTCTACCTTGTGTTTTCGATTGGCTTAGAGGTTAATGACCTCAGAGTGGATCCGGAAGATTGGTTGGCTAATAGCACCATGGAGTTCAAGTTTGGAGCTGCCCTCTCAGATGGTTCTGCCTCTGTGGAGATGGTCCGGTACAGCCCTTTAAAAAGATTGTCCTCATAAGCCAGCCCAGTGGCACTTAGCTTTGAGGCGCTGGATGGCACACCTCATGCCGCGCCTACGACCTGAGTTCAGGAGCGACCTCAGGAGTCAGGGGTCGGCAGGGGAGGGAGACGGATTGAGTGACCTCTGGGCAGCTCTACTTTCTGGGTGGGAGGGTTAGGGATGCCCAGTGCTCTGGCAACCCTGGCGAAGACTGGAGGCACCATCGAGCCGCCGAGCTGCATGTAAATAGCGTGGCTGATGTAGGCAGGGTTGCCTTGCACTGGCGTCAGATGTGCCCAAGCAGGGGGGAAGGGGGATCTTGGGTTTACTACAAGAAATACTCCTCCAGCCCTGGATAGGCGATGGCCCTGCCAGTGCCACTGCCACACACCCAATGATGGTTCCCCTGCCACTGCCCCCACGGTCTCCCTCGGTTTTCCTCCCTGACCCGGGGAGCCATAACGAACTTGAAGATGACAGGAGGAACACAGCGGGCGGTAGAGCAAGCTGGTGAGTGCAGTGGCCTGAGAGAGTTCCAGGCAAGGGGGCTACAAATAGAGTCTAAAAAAAAAAAGAAAAGAAGATTGTCCTCAACAGGACTATTGGCAGTGTTGGACCTATCGGGTGTGGAGGCTGCATGTGTGATTGGAACAGAGGAGGGAGTGACAATCTACAATAGAATGGTCACTGTTGCCTTTGATTCAGTCACACCCCTTTGTGTCTGATACCTGTCTACTCACCAGAGACCTCCTTGGTTTGGTGAGGAACTTAAGGAGTTAAAGACTAGGGGTCGGAGGTTAGAGAGATGCTGGAGGAGATCCGGACTGATGGAGGATAAATTGGCCCTAAGATCACATTATTGCGACTATCAGGGGGCAATCTCCCAAAAAGGGCAGTTGCTTTGTCCAGGGAGATTGCTGTGGCAAGGAACAGACCAGCTCAGCTCTTCTGCACAGTAGACAGGTTATTACATCGGCCTGTCTCCGTGTGGGGGAAGCAGGTTCAAGCACTAGGTGCAAGGAGTTCACTCTGTCTTTGCCAGCAAAGGGTCCTCTATCAGGGCCGAGATCTCCCTGACACCTCTCAAAGAGGATGTGGGGTCTGTTCTGAGATGTATCAAAGCACTCCTTATGTCTGTGCTGAGTTTGAGTAGGTTGGAGTGGAGGAGGTGGTGATAATGACCTCGAGGCTGAATACAGTGTGATCTTGACCCAGTTCCTACCTGCCTTTTGGTAGAGGGTTTGGACCTGGTTGGACCTGTGGTGGCTAAGATAGTCTGGAGTTCCTTGATGAGTGGGGTCTTTCCATTGACCTTGCAAAAGGCAGTGGTCAGGCCCCTATTGAAAAAAACACTCATCAGACCCGGAGTGCCTCAGCAACTACAGGCTGGGTCTCTAACCTCCTGTTTTTAGGGAAAGTTACAGAAAAAGTGGTGGCCATCCAGCTTGAGGTGCATCTTGCCCCCCTCCTACACTTATAAGATATTCCAGTCTGAGTTTTGATCTGGGCATGGTATGGAGACTGCCCTGGTGAAGGTACTTAATGATCTCCTGATGGCAAGGGACAGGAGGGAGCGTAACATCTTAGTCCTCCTGGACTTGTCAACAGCGTTTGACAATGAGGATCATGAGGTGCTACTTGCTCACCTGCGGTATTGGTATGGCCTATCAGGAAATGTCATCAAATGGTTTAGGTCGTATCTGACAGGCAGAGTGCAGACGGTGATGATGGGGCTTGCCACATCTAGCGCAAAGCCTCTGTCCTGTGGTGTTCCACAAGGTTCGGTCTCGTCACCTTTTTTGTTTATAGTGTACATGCTGCCATTAGAAGACATTATCAGGCAGTATGGGCTGGGTTTTCACTGCTATGTGGATGATACCCAGCTCTACCTGTCCTGTGCACTGGGTAACCAGATAGTATCTTACATACTTAACAGCTGCCTAGAGGAAATCCAGACTTGGATGACTCAAAACTGGCTTAGACTTAACCCAGACAAGACCGAGGTGCTACTGGTGGATCCAGGTCATCGTTGTGGTGGGGGTGGTCAGGGGGGCCCCGTGGACTAGTGCTGGGGGCCCCCTTATTCCATCCTCACAGGTGAAGGAACTGGGCATGATCTGGAAGATGGCCTGACACCTGAGGCTCAGGTGTCGGCCATTGTCAAAAGCAGATATTACCATCTAAGGAACATTGCTGGATCTGAGCCCTTATTCCATCTGAGGACCTACCTACACTGGTACACACTTTTGTTACATCCATGTTGGACTACTGCAATGCCCTGTACCTTGGGCTATCTGAAGGCAACCTCGCTGGCTGCAGTTGGTGCAGAATGAGGTGGCAAGATTGTTATCTATTTAACATATTTATAGCAGATATAGCAAATTGACAAACAGGGAAGGTTTGCCTATTCGCAGATGTTACAAAACTGCTACAGACTGGACACAAGGGAAGGAGCAGACAACATGGAAGTTGACCTTAGAAGGCTAGAAGATTGGTCCAGGGACTGGCAGTTACAATTTAACACCAAAACATGTAAGGTAATGCACTTGGGAAAGAGGAACCCCGGAAAAAAGTATACACTGAAAGGACATCAACTTGAGGAGTCAAAAATGGAGTGAGATCTCGGCGTAATCATCACTGACAAATTAAAGGTAGGAAAACAATGTGAGAAAGCAGCACAGAATGTGGGTGGCATCCTCAGATGTATATGTAGAGGTATTTCTAGTAGAAAGAGGGAGGTTATCATGCCCCTCTGCAGGTCCTTAATGAGGCCACACTTGGAGTACTGCATTCAGTTCTGGTGACCTCACCTCAAGAAGGACATTGAGCGTTCAGAAACAGTGCAGGGAAGGGCTACTAAGATGGTGCATGGACTGCATCACAGGTCATATGAAGAAAGACCTGGGGAGCTGAACCTATACTCCCTTGAGCACAGAAAAAACAGAGGGGACATGATTGAAACATTTAAGTACGATAGGGGATTTAACACAGCTCAGACAGGCAATCTGTTTCAACAGAACATGACAGCATGCATGAGACAGCATGATATGAGACTGGTAGAAGGAAGGTTCAAAAGCAACTTCAGGAAGTACTTCTTCACAGAGAGAGTGAGAGACCCATGGAAGAGCCTGCCCCAGGAGGTGGTAGCATCAAAGACAATCAGGGAATTAAAACTCACATGGGACAGACATAAAGGACAAGTTAGGACAAAGGCTGCATGGGGGGTAGTTTCTATGGCAGACTAGATGGATTGGATGGTCCCCATCTTCCGACACTTTTCTTATGTTCTTATCAGGAGTAAAAAGAAATGAGCATATTACTCGTATCTTCCATGAACTGCACTTGCTGCTGGTCAGGTGGAGAACTGTTTTCAAGGTAGGGCTCCTTACTTACAAGGCCCTGCACGAAAGGGGACCAGTCCACCTGCAAGATCTCCTTGAACCCCATCGCCCGACCCATGCTCTCCGTTCTGCCGAGGGTGACTTCCTTGGAGTTCCCAGGGCTAGGTTGTGGCATTCTGGGGATCTTGCATTCTTGGTTACCATGCCTACCCTCTGGAACTCATTACTTAAACATCACAGGGAGGCATCCTTGGTAGAAACCTTTAAAACTGGTCTAAAAACATTTTTGTTTCAGCAGGCATTTGATTTCTACAGTAACTGATATTAGCCTGTTTTATCATAGATAGAAGTGTTTTAAATGTATTAGAAATCTTGCTGACCTTATATGATCTTGTGATAATATGTGTATTGTATGTTATGTGTTATTTTTTATTGTTTTAAAATTGTACAGCACCCAGAGTCCACAGAATAGGGCGTGTTATAAATAATCTGTCTATCTATCTATCTATCTATCTATCTATCTATCTATCTATCTATCTGTCTGTCTGTCTGTCTGTCAATCTATCTATCCAATCCTGGATTGTAGCCAAGGATCTATTCAGCACCTTCACCACACCAAGCTTTCTGGGTGCAAACAACAGGTACAGCAGTGAAACCCCATGCTGTACCGTCTCATGAACCCTCCCAGGGGCAGCATACACTATACACAGCAACCAACATGAGCAAGAGGACTGACCCCTAGGGTACACCACAAGGCAGTGGCGGAAGCGAGGAGAAACTCCCCAACACAACCCTTTGTATTCTGTCCCTGAGACAGGACTCAAACCAGCAGTAATGTTACCAGTGAGTCCTACATACTCTGTCATCCAGTCCAGTAACAGCCTATGGTCTACGGTGTCAAAGGCTGAAGAGAGATCAAGGAAGACAAGAACTGACTACTCTTCTCTGTCCCTCACCCTGAGAAGAAGATAATTGTGCACCCTGACCAGTGCAGTCTCAGTGCTATGCTTAGACCTAAAGCTGAACTGGAGAGGCTCAAAGATATCAAAGGCCATGATGTCCATCCTTAGCTGCAGTGCAGCCACCTTCTCAATAATCACATAAAAAAAGGGCAGATTAGAGACTGGTAGGTTCAGAGATGGCTTTTTCGGAAAAGGCATCACCAGTGTATCTTTCAGCGCAGCTGGGAAGATCCTCCACCGGAAAGGAGCACTGAACAATCCCAGCAAATGCCATGCCCAGATGCCTGACACAACTCACGAGTAACCTTGACAAACCTGAGTTCAGACTTCAAAATGTTGGCCACAACTCTGAGATCACTCCACACACCTCTTCAATTATCACTGGGCTAAACCTACATCATAACAACTGAGCATGTCTGTAGTGTGTAGGCTGGTTCCATGTGATATGAGCAATGATTAAATCGTGATTCACATAACAGCGAGTGCTATTTGCCAAAAAACAAAATCGGCACTCAGCACTACACCAAATACAACATGAGCGTTAATATCAAACCATACTGCTTATACGGGGGGGGGACATATTACACTCCCTGCACCCCCCAAATAAAAATAATAAACTCTGTGGGGGCAGACACTGGGGAAGGGAGGACAAGATGGGAGAGGGTGACCTGTGAGGGAGGGGCAACCTGCAGGTTGGGGGACAACCTCAGGGGAATGGGAGAGCACATCAAAAAAAATCAAAGTGCAAAAACCACACTACTACAAAAGTCTAATTCCCTAGATGCAGCCTCGAACCAGGGTCCTTTCACTTCCCAGGTGGCAGCTGTAACCACCACACCAGGTGACCAGCTCAGCAGTGCCTTATTCAATTCATCCATTTAGTCTACCTATTCACTAACTCTATACTTGCTATCTATTACCATTCATTATACGGTCCCTCCACAGTCTCTATTCAATCCACCTTGCTATTTTGTTCCACAGTCTCTGTTTCTCCGGGTGTGCAAACTAAGTGTCTCAATTTGCCTCTCCCAAATCTCGGGTTACTGTGCAGGCTCAGGTTGCTACAGCCTACTTATGGTGATCCCAGCCTGCATAGAGAACACCCTGTCCGAGAAGATATTCACATTAGTGGGTGAAAAAGCTTTCATGGACTCAAGCAGGCTAGATGAAGTAGATTATCTACAGTCCAAAAGAGCTGAGCTGGTCAATTCCTCCCAGCAGCAATCTTCCTAAGTAGAAAACTACCTTCTTTTGGGTGATTGCCTTTGGTATTCATCAATAGATACTCAAAGCCAGTCTGTCCTCCAGAGCCCTGGATCTCCCCAAACAATGATCCAGCCTCCTCCCCTGGCCTTTAACTTTCTTAGTTCACAGTCATACCATGGCGAGCCATGGTGTGAAATAAGGAGACATACACAGGTAGGTGCCACTCAGTCAGAAACTGCCATAATAGCCCTGTTGTAAGCCAGCCTCCTGCAATCTCCTGCTACAGACCATCATCACACCTGAGATATCCAGGCCTGCCAGGAGTCCTACTGGCTGAAGCCATCTTGAAAGTTAGTACTGGACCATTAATTTTGGTTTATTGTTCAGCTATAAGCCTTTACAAAATGTAATAAAAATACAAATGCTTAAAATACAAATAAATAAATACATTCCATGTGCAGTTACTACAATTCCAATATCAGCATTATATAACTGAACATTCCAAACATTCTTGTATCCTTGCTAAATTAATATAATCCTTTAATCTAAATAGGTAGTGATTAGGGTTGGGTGGACTGCTCCGCGGCAGATCTGGACCTCCAGATCGAACCTGCAATCCATGGACCCGGATAAATATGGACTTTGTCGCAGAAGTCCAGTTCCGGGTACATGGCAGTGCCATTTCTGCCATTTTGTTTACTGTTGCCATAGGGATACCACCAGCACACTCGCTCCACGTACAGGCAGCCAGTGGCATCCAATCAGGTAACAGACGGTCACGTGATGCACTCACGGTATATAACTGTGCTGGGTGTGCAACATGGCCCAGATGAGAGAGGAGGATGGTCGGAGGAGTACCTCGGCAGAGACGCCACCAGAAAAAGTTGCCAAACAAACCAAAAGAAAACTACAAATATAAAAAATATATATGTGATGGGAGGGAAGAGAAACTAGGGAGCGTCAGAGAAAGGAGACTTACTGGGGCGAGGGGGGAGAGAAACTGATCATCAGGGTAGGGTGATGGCAGATTGGGAGTCAGGACTTGGTGGGACTGGAGAAAGGAGGAATCTGGAAGGACTGGGGAGATAGTGGTGGCCTGGGTGGCTGCTGGTGGGGGCTGCAAAAGGCAGACAATGTGGCAGTGTGACCATATGTACATGAGCAAGGGCAGGTTGGCAAAATCTTTGACTTGTGCCATTGCAGAAGATCCACAGGAGAGAGGGAGAGACTACTGGAGACCCAAGAGAACTTTTACAGTTACAGAACATCCCAAATGAAAGTTATTTTCTTTTCTTGGCCACAGACAGTGTAGCTGTGTACATGAACAAGGGCAGGCAGGCAAAATCTTTGACTTGTGCCATTCCAGATCCAGAGGAGAGAGGGAGAGACTACTGGGGGGCCCAAGATAGATTTTACAGTTACAGAAAATCCCAAATGTAAGTTTTTTTTCTTTTCTTGGCCTCAAACAGTGTAGCTTACTGTGTATATGAGAAAGGGCAGGCTTGCAAAATCTTTGAATTGTGCCATTCCTGATCCAGAGGAGAGAAGGAGAGACTACTGGGGGTCCAAGAGAAATTTTACAGTTACATAAAATCCAATTTTTTCCCCTTGCTTCAGTGTGGCTGTGTGTACAGTGCAAGGGAAGCAGGGTGGCAAAATAAATCTTTGACTTGTGCCATCCAATCATGAATCCCAATTACTTGTTAACATTCATTCACAATCTCATCCAGAGGGGAGAGATAAAGAGACTGCAGAGGGGCTGATGATAAATGTAACAGTCCCAGAAATCCCAAATAAAATGTATTTTCCTGGCTTCAGTGTGGCTGTGTGTACAGGGCAGGGGAAGCAGGGTGAAAAATAAATCTTTGACTTGTGATGTCCAGAGAGGAGAGAGAGAGAGAGACTGCAGGGTGACCCATGATAAATGTAACAGTCCCAGAAATCCCAAATATACTTTTTCCTGTCTTCAGCATGGCTGTGTGTAAAGGGCAAGGGCAGCAGGGTGGCAAAATAGATATTTGACTTGTGTCATCCAGAGGAGGGAAGAGAGAGAGAGATAGACTGTGTGGGGGGGGGGCATGATAACTGTAACAGTCCCAGAAATCCCAAATAAATATTTTTCCTGGTTTCAGTGTAGCTCTGTGTGCAGGGCAAGGGCAGCAGGCTGGCAAAATAAATCTTTGACTTGTGCATTCCAGTGGGGGGGAGAGAGAGAGAGAGAGAGAGAGCAACAGGAGGGGGGAGAGAGAGAGAGAGAGAGAGAGAGACTGCAGGGGGGCCAATGAGAAATTCAACAGTCCCAGAAATCCCAAATATTTTTTTTCCTGGCTTCAGTGTGGCTGTGAGTACAGGGCAAGGGCAGCATGCTGGCAAAATAAATCTTTGACTTGTGCCATCTAGTTACGATCCCTTGTTATAATTTATTCATGATTTCATGTACTTTAAAAAAAACTGCTATTCGGACAATCAGCATACAAGTTGATGCACCTGTGCTGCTGGCAGTGGGTGGCCCAGTGGATAAAATCTGACTTTATGACTATGTAGCAGGCTGTTTACACTACAACACAAGAAAAGTACAACTAAACTGAAGTGTCAGCATCATCATTACTCATTCCCCATTATTCCTCCTTATTATCATTAGTTTTATAGTACTGTATATCATGTTATATTACGTATAAGTATTAACCAACCCCAGTGTGAAACTGTGCTGCAGCGGCTATGCACCAGATGTGTCTGCATCTCCATCTCAAATTCTGAGGCAAATTTAACAGTTGCTAAATTTGGTCACTTAACAGTAACTGTACTGTAGGAATCAGGTAGGTAATCTTGGAAGGAAGTGGTGGTGGACTGCTGTGATGTCAGTGTGCTGTGCACAGTCATGAGTCATGACAGTAAATTTGTCCCTGGCCTGTGGGTGTAGGTAGGAGTCATCAAAAGTACATCACGTTAGTTAGAGGGATCTTAGTTTTTTTACAGGTTAGAATACTAATGATATACTGTAGGTATTTGTATCTGTCTGTCAGTCTCTCTCTTCGTCTCTCTCTGTCTCTCCCAGCACACTCATGTCCGGACCCAAGCAGGATATGCCACCATTACAGACTAGCCATGAAGGGGCTAGTAATGACTGATTGCTTTTTTATTTAGTAGTTACATTAATTTTTATACAAATAATCCATTAAATTAATTCCTTTGGGCCTCTGTGTTAAATGTGACTGACTCTAGCCTCTTTTATACATTTTTTTAGCATTTGTTCAAATATTTGTCAATAAATTAGAACTAATCAGAACAAATCAGAACTTCACCGTGTTCCTGTTCTTATTTAATAAGTGTCAGAACTTCACCAAGTTCTCCCAGTCCTAGTAGTGATCTAAATCTGAAATTGCCTATCTCTTAATTTACAATATTCATTTAATAACTTTTCATACCCTATGTACTTTCACATCATAAATTATAAATGTACAGTAGACAAAAACCATACACCCTGTTCAATGTGTCCATATCATAGGAGTTAAATAGTAAAGAACAATTTGGTTAGGGGGGGAAGTTGAGATCTACATAGATACATAGACAGTGTCGGCAGATAAGGGCCTATGGCCCACCCAGTCTGCCCATTCGAGCTTGTAAGTTCAGTTTGTTTTCCTAGAAGTCTGTTGCCCCTTACCCCTGACCTCCAGAATTCCTTTATGTCTATCCCATGCATTCTTAAATCCCGTGATTGTTTCAGCCCCCACCACTTCCTCTGGCAGGGTGTCTCCACTTGTCCACCAATTGCTCTGTGAAGAAATTCTTTCTCATGTTTCCTCTGAATCGTCCTCCCTCCAACTTCATCCCATGCCCTCTAGTCCTGGAACATCTTTTTCGCTTAAAAATAGTGTTTTCCTGCACCCTGTTCCTCCCTGTAAGATACTTGTATGTCTCTATCATATCCCCTCTCTCCCTCCTCTCCTCCAGGGAGTACATGTTCGGTTCCTTCAACCTGTCTTCATAGGACTTGATGCAATCCATGCACCATCTTTGTTGCCCTCCTCTGAACCTTCTCTACCCTGTCTATGTCCTTACATAGGTATGGTCTCCAGAACTGTACACTGTACTCCAGGTGGGGCCTCACTAGTGTCTTGTATAGCGGAATTATGACCTCCCTTTTCCTGCTGGTGATGCCCCTGCCTATACATCCCAGCATCCTATTTGCTTTACCTGCTGCCTTGTCACACTGTTTGAGGTCATCAGAGATGATAACCCCAAGATCCCTTTCCTGCTTGGTGCATGCTATATCCTCACCCCCCAACTGATATACTGTGCCAGGGTTTTTGTGCCCCATATGCATTATCTTGCACTTCTTTGCATTGAATTTCAACTGCCAAACCCCTGACCATTCTTCAAGTTTCTGCAGGTCGCTTCTCATTCTGTCTACACCCTCTGGTGTGTCTACTCTGTTACAGAGCTTTGTGTCATCAGCGAACAGTGAAATTCTGCCTTCTAGGTCCTGCACAATGTCACTGATGAAGATGTTGAATAGGACCGGTCCCAGCACTGATCCTGTGGTACCTCACTGGTCACTCTTCCTCTGTGGAGTGACAGCCATTTACCACCACCCTCTGTGTCCTGCCACCCAGCCAGTTACCTACCCACCACACTACTGTCCTGCCCACACCCATATTCCCCAGTTTGTGTAATAGTCTTCTATGTGGCACAGTGTCAAAGGCCTTGCTGAAGTCCAGATAGGCCATGTCCACTGCCCTCCCCTGATCCACCTCCCAGTCACCCAGTCATACCAACAAGGTTGGTCTGACATGACCCCCCCCCCCGGTGAAACCATGCTGCCTTGGGTCCTGTAGTCCATTGAGAACCAGATGTTCCACCAATCTCTCCTTCAGTAGTGCTTCCATGATCTTTCCCACTACCGAGGTGAGGCTGACTGGTCCATCTTTCAGTAAGGTGCAGAAACTTTCTTGCAGTACTGGACCATCTCCACTGAAGGGTGGACTATAAGGTAGGGCCCTGAACTTGATAGTGCAACAATCAGACCAACACATTGCATTAATCTCGAGGCCCTCAACCTTGAACCCCAGTGAAAAAAACAAATCCAAGGTGTGACCATATCAGTGAGTTGCAGAAGTAACAGCTTGTGTGTGAGGCCCAGTAATTCCATCACCCAGAGGAAATCTTGTCCAAAGTACAAGAGTTTTTCATTAACCCAGACATTGAAATCACCCAGAATTAATCATCTGGGTGATTTGAATACCAGTCAGCAATGAAGTCCACAATTTTCTGAAGGAAATCCACCTCATACCCTGGAGGTACCTGCACCTGGATCCCCAGACATGGCCATGCATTCAAACAATGAAGCATCTCCCACTGTGTGACCACCATGTTCAACTCATATTGAAAACAGATGGCCACCCCCACTTCCTGTGATCCTTCCTTAGGGTTGCCACCTTTGGATGAGGCAAAAACTGGATATTAAGCCACACTTTAAACTTTGCCCATAGCTCCACCCCTTTTCATGACCTATTGTGCATTGCTCCTCCTCCAAAGTCATTTGCTGTGAAAGTGAAGACTTTGATGGAGCAGTTTAAAAGACAATACTTGAAGCACCAGTTCATAGTAACATAGTAACATAATAGTTGATGGCAGATAAGGACTGCTAGGCCCACCTAGTCTGTATTTATTCCCTGCCTACATCAGCGGCAACTGACTACATCGTGGTAACTGGCTTTTGCCTCTCTTCCCCACATCTAGGGTTCATTTATGTCTGTCCCATGCATGCTTGAATCCCTCACTGCGTTAGCACCCACCACTACCTGGGGCAGCCTATTCCAAGCATCTACTACCCTTTCCGTGAAGAAAAGCTTCTTCACATTTCCCCTTATCCTGCCCCCTCCAATCTCATACCATGCCCCCTGGTCCTTGTACAAACTCTTGCACTGAAAGATGTCACACACCTGCACTTTGTTCAAGCCTGTAAGATATCTGAAGGTCTCTATCATACCCCCCTTCCCCATTCCCTTCTCTCTTCCAGTGTATACATAGTGAAGTCTTTTAATCTGTCCTCACATGTTTTCTGATGCAAGCCCCATACCATCTTACTTGTCCTTCTCTGGACTGCCTCTATCCAGTTTATGTCCTTGTAAAGATGCAGCCTCCAGGAGTGAACACCATATTTTAGAAGAGACCTCAACAGCATTTTGTACAATGGCATCACCGCCTCCCTTCTCCTGCTACTGATACCCCTTCCTATGCACCCCAACGTCCCTCTGGTCCTCCCCACAACCTTGTTACACTGTTTGACCACCTTTAGATCATCTGAGATGATTATCCCTAAATCCCATTTATTTTTGTTATTCTGTATTTATTTTATAGCTGTTTCAGTCATATTCTGTATGTTTTATCCATTTTATACTGTCTCGCTATATATGGCACCCTGAACCTCTGTGGGGAAGGTGCCTTATAAATAAAGCTACTACTACTACAACTACTGCTTCATGAATGTCTCAATCATGCCTTTTCTCTCCCACCTCTCATCAAGACTGTACATGCTGAGTTCCCTGAGCCTCTCCTCATAGGTGTTGCCCTGCTGGCCCTGTATCATCTTGGTTGCCCTTCTCTGGGCAAATGTAGCACTCATCCTTGCTATGAACATCACTGGCATTGATTGTTTATTACTTCTTTTTGTTACATGGTAAAAAGGAGGGCTAGCTATTTACATTAGGGGGAGGAAATAAAAGCCACAGAGGTGCAAGGATCCCTAGAGGAGACCGAGTCACTTTGGTTAACTGCAGGTGCAGGTAAAGAGACAACCATCAAAATCGGTGCCATGTACAGATCCCCAAATCAAAGGGAAAAGGGAGACAAAGACCTAATAGAGGAAATCTATAACATGACTGACAAAAGAGAAGTCACACTAGTGGGGGACTTCAACCTCCCAGATATAAACTGGAACTCTCAAACAGCTGCGACGACAAGAAGCAAGGACTTCTTTTTGGCCCTACGGGCCACAGGACTAGAACAACTTGTTCAAGCCCCAACAAGGTGGTTGACACCATCAATCATTCCTTGCTGATAAAGCAATTATCTCTCCTAGGGCTCTCATATGAAACCACTCTCTGGTCTCAAAGCTACCTTAGCGACCGCACCCAACAGGTTAAGAGCGATGAAGCACTCTCAGCGTTGCTCACTTAACCAGGAACTTCCCACTCTGCCCTAACTTCTCTTGCAAGTTCCCAAGGTATGCGTTGTACAATGCCTGGTTTACTCTGTCTGATGCTTTTATAAATCGCTTTACAAACCTAGGCAGCGCCACTTGGCTGCCTTGTTGTATATGTACTGTATGTTTTATTTTTTTGTATTTTGCACTTTATGTTCTTCACTAGCTTGTTCTTGTTACTTGACGTGGAACCTTTGCAAAAGAGCATCTGGCTCAAAGTTGTCTTCCGAACTTCTAATAAATAAACAAATAAACATGGGAAGATGCCATCCTTGACCTGATTCTCATAAACAGTGAGAGGGTAAAATAAATGAAGGCTGGGTGAAACTTGGGAAACAGCGATCATCATATGGTCCACCATTTCCAAGTAAGCATAACGAGGATTACCTGTCACTCAAAAATCAAAGTGCAAGCCAGCCTGGTGGTGCTGAGGGCTGAGGGGCTGGATGCCTTACTTCGCGCTATGCCGGCAACCCAGGTTTGGGAACAAGCACAGATTGCTAGGGATCAGCAGGGGAGGAGAAGGATCGAGCATCTGAGGGACTGCTCTCCTTCTCCGGGGAGGGGGATGCCAGTGGTCAGCATACTACTGGCCCCTAGCAGAGGCTGGGGAGCAGTGCGCCAACACTGCAGAAGGGGGTGGAGATGGGGCAGATGCTTGGAAAGGCATGTACAGACATGTGCGTACTCCCTCCACTGGCAGCACTGCACATCTCATCTCCATAAGGGAGAAAATGGAGGAGAAACTAGTTGCACACCACATGACACAGGGTGCCTCGCATGCCCTGCTCCCAGCTAGCCACGATGCTGGCCACACTGGATCTGGTCTCCAGCAGGGGTTGGGGAACCCCACTGGCCCCACCGGGGGGGGCAAGCCCTGGGGGAAAGGGGTCAGCACCAGCTGGTGGATGCCAGAGGATGGGACTGGGGGCTCCCTCCTGAGGTAGGGGCCATGGCAACAAGGAGCATAAATCAGTAGCAAAAAAAAATAAAAGTGCTAGATTTTAAGAGGGCAGACTTTCAAAACGTCAGAATCACCCTACAAAATAACTTAATTGAATCAGAGGAGGAAGAGGATGAAATTATGTGGAGCAGACTTAAGAGAGCAATCAAGGCAGCCACAGACCGATGCTCTAGGAGAATCAGCTAGGTGAAAAGACAAAGAAATTCTCTATGGTTCTCTAAAGAAGTGGCAACCATAGTAAAAGAAAAGAAGAAGGTGTATAAGGTGTATTAACAAACAAAGAATGAAAATGATCTGGGAGTAGTACCAAGAAAAAATGAGTGAAGCAAGCAAAAGAATAAGACAGGCCAAAGCCCAAACAAAAGCAAAGATTGCAGAGGGTGCAAAGAAGGGTGACAAATCATTCTTTGGGTGTATCGGGGAAAAAAGAAGGCAAAAGGGGGAATTTGAGGAAGCTACAGGTGAAGAGAGGATAGCAGAAGATGACCTGGAAAAGGCAGAAATCTTGAACAAGTACTTCTGCTCAGTATTTACTGAGGAGGATCCAGGAAATGGCTCTGCACTCACAAATCACAGCACCCCAGGACCAGGGGTAGACACTAGCCCCTTCACCAAGGATCAAGTACCAGAAGCACTGAACAAACTGAAGGTGGACAAGGCAATGGGACCGGATGAGATGCACCCCAGAATCTTAAAGGAACTGAGGAATGAACTTGCAGCACCACTGGCAAAACTATTCACCAAATCCCTGGAGAGCGGAGTGGTACCCAAAGACTGGAGGCAGGCAACAGTTGTCCTACTTCACAAATCAGGCAGCCGGGAGGAGGCAGGAAATTACCATCTAGTAAGTCTCGCATCTATAGTGGGAAAATTGATGGAGTCACTGCTCAAACAAAGGATTAGCATTCCTTGAAGCCAGTGGCCAGCTGAACCCCAAACAGCATGGATTCACATTGGGGAGGTTGTGCCAAACAAATCTGGTCAAGTTTTTCAACTGGGTTACCAAGACTATGGACAAAGGTGGGGCCAGTTGATGTGGTCTGCCTAGATTTTTGCAAGGCCTTCGACTTGGTTCCACAGGCTGGTAAAGAAGTTAGACCACAGAGGGGTGGGAACAAAAGTGGTAAAGTGGGTACAGAATTGGCTACAGGACAGAACCCAGAGGGTGCAGGTAAATGGAGCACTATCATCAGAGGGCAGAGTGACCAGCAGTATGCCCCAGGGCTTGGTGCTGGGGGCCCCTGGTCTCAATGTTTTCATAGCTGACATAACTAAAGGGCTAGAGGGAAAGGTGCGTCTGTTCTTAGATGACATCAAGATATGTATCAGGGTGGACACCATTCAGGGGATAGGCAAGATGGAATCAGACCTAAAAAAATTTGAGAAGTGGTCTGGAGCATGGCAGCTGAGATTCAATGCCAAAAAGTGCAAAGTCATGCACATAGGAAAGAAATCCAAAGAAGGCATATTACCTGAGAGGGGAACAACTAGCTTCCTCCAACCAAGAGTGTGACCTCAGAATCATGATCTCAGATGACTTGAAAGTGGGAAAACAGTGTAATAAGGCAGCACTTAAGGCCAGTGGAATGCTGGGATGCAATGGGAGGGGAATCACAAGCAGGAGGAGGGAGATGGTCCTGCTTTTGTATAAGGCACTGGTCAAGCCACATCTGGAATATGGTGTCCAGTTTTGGAGGCCTCACCTTAAAAAAGACATTGACTACTTAAAGACAGTCCAAAGAAGGGTGACAAAAATGATACAAGGATTACACCAGATGTTGTACGAGGATAGATTGAGTGAACTGAACATGTATTCCTTGGAACAAAGAAGGGAGAGAGGTGCCATGATTGAAACATTCAAATACACAAAAGGTGTTAACAAGGTGCAGGTTCTGGAACTTTTTCACTTCAAGGAAGGTAGTTGAACTAGGGGATATGATTTAAGACCAAAAGTAGGGCGGTTCACTACCAACATAAGGAAGTTCTTCTTCACAGAGTGGGTGATGGACGCATGGAATAATCTGCCCCCAGAAGTTGTGGGGGAAACATAGTGGGGGATTCAAGAATGCATGGAATAAACACAAGTGAGCCCTCAGATTAAAGGGAAGCTAGGGGGGGCAGGATTAGATAAAAACACAGTGCAGACTAGGTGGACCTGGTGGTGTCCTTCTGTTATCAACTTCTATGTTTCTATGTTACATATTTGCACTTTATGTTAAACTGCTGCTATTTACGAATTCTAAATTTGTGCTATGGTGTTGTCCCAATCCCTTCTCCCCAAGACACATCTATAAATAAGATTTTCTATGTATCTCTGTATGTGTTCTTCTGGATTGAAATGTGTGCTTCAGCAGGTTTACAGCTCTGTACTCTAACCACAAGACAAAACTGCTTCCCTTCAGTTCTACTGCATACAGCTGCAGGAAGAGAGGGAGCCTCCTAGAATCTCTGAGAGCTAAAGCCTGTGGAGTGGATTGACTGGAACACATGTAGAACAAGCAGCCTGGTGAAGCTGGAAATTTTTTGCCTGGGAGGAAAGTTGAAGTCCAGAACCCACAGAAGTGTTGGAAGAGAACTTGTTTTAAGAAGATTATTGAGAGCTGCAATACTGTCAGTTCTCTTTTGAAAGCTAGCTTAAAGACAAGGGGATGGATTTTCAGCTCATGACTGCTTACAATACAATTCTAGTGCACTTGCCTACTTCTGCCGCAACTGTTAGATCACACAAAACGTGGTCTAACATTTTGCTGCAAGTGTGACAGGTTGCATGTGAGAGAGAAAGCATACACCAAAAATTCTGCATTCATCACTTTCCTATCATAAAGCACCAGAAGTGTCATAAATACATCACTATGTTTGAAACTATGATGCCTGCTTCTGTGCCCAGCAAAAGTGCTGCAGGGGTGGTCATAATGTGACTGCAAGACCAGTGGCAAAAGTTTTAAAGATCCATTTCAAGGTGACAAACTCCAGTTTGAATTATTATTTTGTTGATAAGCTGAAGAACATCAATGAAAAGAAACTTCTTTTTTTTTTTGAGCTTGTGAATAAATATTGATTTATTTTTAATCTGACTCCTTGTCATGATGTCAATGTGAGTGTTCCCTATACCACTGCCAATGGCCAGCACTCTGCATTAAATTAAAACATTTCTTTTTTGTTATTAGCAAGAGGGCTAAGCAATAAAGCATGGCAGGGTGTATGTTATTATACGTGTAGGATGACAGCACTCCTTTGGAAGTGAGGAACAAGACTAAGCCAAGTGTTTTAAGAAGTGCCTTATCCTAAAACCATGTATCCTGCCTTACTGACTTTCCTACTTTTGGATTGAAAAGGCTTTTATCTTTCTACATCTGCTGTGGAGTTTCATTGAAAGCTTGGACAGTGACGAGGTGCTGACCTACAGTATGTGTGTCCTGTGAGTACTGTTTTTTTGTTTTGGCACCACAATTGGCATTTTGTAGCTACCTGTTCTCATTGTTTACTTATCCTAAAACTATGCACAATCTGGAGTGCCTTATTGCAATTATAAAATATTTTCCCTGAAATTTAATTTTAAAACTTATTTATAAAGTTCAGGAAATTAAGTGCGTCTGACCTGTGCGCTTGGCTTCAGTAAAACAGTCATGTGATCACATTTCACATATCACAGTTCTAAGCATATCTTACCAATCTTATAACAGAAAAGTGTAGAACATTTTTTAGTTCTCCAACCCCAGCTCAGCAGATACAAGATGCAAAACGATTATGAAATCAATCAAAATTCATGGGTTACCTTCTCCTAGGCTGTAGCGGATCCGTATGTCCCAGGCATACATAACTTCCTTGTTTTCAAATCCCAACATCACCACTTGGGTTAGACAGATGATTGCAAGTGTATGACTCAAACCTTCATAGGAGAGGCCAGGCTCCAGGCCACAGATGTCCTGCAGAGTCACACTGCTTCTTTCCTTGTGCCCTTTTGTCTTGTCAGATTTATCTTTATACACCAGCATCAACAAGCAATCTACAGGAAATGAAACTGTCAGGAAATACTGTATTTACATCCTTTTTGCTTAGAGTTAGCAACAGTACTTGTTAATCAGAAAAAAAAAATGTTTTATCATGTAGTTTTTATCAATAATGAATTTCTGGCAAAAGCATCAATACACCCTTTTTTGGTTTTACAGTATTTCTGAACTAAGGGTACCGGTTTGAAGTTATTAAAAGGTCCTGGTCTTTTGTCACTCCCACCATGAAAAAACTGACCATCTTTGTGTGGTGCTGTGCTCTTTGCCATCAGAAACATGCTAGCACCATCCTAACACAGCCACAGGTGTAATATTGTATGTCTAGTCAGAATATAGCCTCAGTGGAAGAGAAGTTTAAACATATTAAAAATATTTCAGGGAATGGAAAAAGGCATTGCTTATACATTTAAGGATGCTAGAAACATTTAAGAATGTCAGACACACTAATAATAAATTATGTAATGAAATGTATGATCAACAGACACCAACTGCTGCTTTAATCTCATAAGGCCATACATTAGGATTGTAACACAAGGGTAAGTCCCTTCAGCTTTCAGACCTGGAGATAAAAAACATCCTTGCTTTTTATACCCAAATTCAGTTTAAGGGTAAACTACTGAAGATAATATGAAGCACACAGATAAAATTGTCTTCTTCATTGTGTACATATTAAATGCATTCATATATACATGCAGACATACATACATGCCTACTGTACATACATACTCTACATATAAACATACTATACATTCACACACACTGTACATACCTACTGCACATACATACATACTGCAGATACATACTCATTATACATGCATACATACATACTATATATACACATTGTGCATATAAAATACTTTACATTCATACACCCTGTACATACATACTGTACAACTGTACATGAATACATACTGCACATACAGTGCATGCATTCATACATACATGCAGACATGCATACATATATACATATATACATACATACTGTACATACACACTTTACATATAAAAATACTGTACACTCATATGCACTGTACATACATAGTGTAGCTGCATGCTGCACATGCATACATACTGTACATACACATGGTACATATAAAATACTGTACATATACACATACTGCACATACATACATACATACTGTACATGCATATGTACATACAGTAGATACATACAGACATATTGTATACTGCATACTGCAATTTAGCAGTACAGTATAGCCTAGAGGCTAGAGCAACAAGCTGTGAACGAACTTGGTACATCCAAAATACCTCTACTTGCATAATATGTAACCCTGAATAAGTCACTTAGCCTCCTTGTGCTCTCGGTCACTGCTGTAAATGGGCTTTGTGCCAAGTGGGCCTTACCGAGTTAAAATACAATTGATAAGTGTTTACTCTGCCCAGTTATCTGCAATGTTGACATATAAAAATATGTATCTCAAAGGAAAGCTTTATTCTGGAAGTATGCTGGTATTCTACTAAAGCATCTACAGTTAGCCAGGAAATAATTGGTACAAGCTGCATGACCCTAAGAAATCACCAAATTGACATGGTACAGTACATACTCCAAACGTTCTTGCACGTATAATAGCACACAAATACACCAGCATACTGTAAAAGGTTTCTTGAATTATAAAATCTCTGTCCAGTCCGAGGGTAATGTACTGTATATATACGCTGTTAAAAAAACAAAGCAAGACACTATTAAAATAAACAGCTTCAGCTATTGTTTTTATTTCTGTTTATCTCTCCAAAGTACACTCACACTTCTAATGCCTTAAAGCCCGCACAAAACATCAAGTTTAACTTCTGCGTTTTCTTTTTTTTTTTTTTTTACTGCCTTCTTTTATTGGCCTACTAAATATTCAGATAATGCCATACTTATTTCACAGTATCTTTCAAAAACATCTGGCTACCCTGAGCTGATCTCATAAACACTGTTTGTGACATCACAGTCTGTTGTTATGATGATCGCTATGAGGTACTGGAAGACCTGAAAGGAGGGGCAAACAAAACAACTAGACTACACTGAATAAGTTACTTTCTTTAATTCTTAAGTGGCACTGCAGGTGGATAGGTAGAGGTCAGTACTTTTCAGTGGTTGCTTACTTTGTAGTGAAGGGGAGTGTGAGGTGCAGTACAATAGGTCATAGATAGGCACTCAGAGGCAGAAAGTGAAAGGGAGTACTTCCAGGTTGTGAGCCACCATGACTATTTGAGGGTACTTCCCATAAGAGTAGTGAGCCATGCATAGTGAATGTGCCACCTGGTGAAGTTCCACGTGGCTGAATGCCACAGCGAATTACTCAAAGGGGGACTTCGAGGAAGAGGGGCAGGGGCAAGCCACTCCGCTTGAGAAAGGGGTCAAAACAGCATCAGAAAAGGTATGCACTGTAGGCTGAGAGATGTGCATTTCAGTCCATGGCCATGCAAATCAATAGAACTCATTAACACATTGTGTATGCCAGCAGGTGGAAGGGAAAGAGAGCTGGTCACTTGTAGTGGATGTGGTGCTGCTTTCCACCAGAGAATACTATGGATGCAAGGAGGTTGCCCAATGTGTAGGAGGATTGGAGCCTTTGCTGATGAAGTCACTGCCCATAGGGATGAACTGATGTTCCTGAGGAACATCACAAGTTAGAGTGCCATGCAGTTCTACCCCCTAGAAACCCCCAATGGTCAGTGCAGGTGGATGGACTGTGGTAGGATGGGGTGGGGAAAAGGGGGGGAGGTACTCCACCTGGAAAGGGAGAATTTCAAGTGCTGACAGAACAAGTTCAGGCTTCTGACCCTAAAGGGAAAGCAGCACTGAAACCCAGAGGACAAGAGAGCTCACCAGAGAAGTGTGCACAGAAGGAGGTGGGACATGGTTGGAGTAAGAGGAGGATTCTAGTATTGGAAGAATCTACAATCAGAGGTACAGAGAGCTTGGTGCGTGCCGCTAGTCAGAAGGAGAGAACTGTCCATTGCTTGTCAGGGGAACAGTGAGCAGATTGCTCCCTCAACTAGAGAAGCACATCAAGGTATGGGATGGGAAGCCAGATGTGGTAATTCATTTAGGCACCAACAATGTGTCAGGCAGAAGCACAGGTAGAGAGAAGGAAAGCTTCTGTCAACTAATGCACTGCAGAGTGGGCTACTCTTTCAAAAAACATAAAAAATGTTATCCACTCACCCCAGCTCCTACCATTGAGTGTCCCAGGCTTCAACGGGGCTCATTTAGTTTCCCCTCTCCTGGTGTTCCTGGTGTGGGAGGGGAACAGCATTATTTGGTCTAGCAATCATACGCTTTGCAAAGCCTGTTTTTATTTAAAAGAACAGTATTCAGGGGTCCAGCTGCCTCTTCCTTGCGTGAGGTCCCTGGTTCCTTTGGGGAATCTTTAGTTAGTTTCCTTTGCATGGGGATTTCCCATAGGCAGGGGAGCAGTGAGTTATGCCCATTTGTTTTTGTTTTTTGTTTTTTTCTCAACAAACTTGTTGCCTCACCAGCATGCCTATCTCAGGAGGATCTCTTTCCCTCTGTCATGTTCTTTTCAGCTGGACTTGCATGGCAGCTCTATTTGGAATACTGCAGCACTGGCGTGCCCCTGACAATCCTGGCAGGCATACTTCCATCTCCTAGGAAATGGACAGAGAAGTGTGAGCTGGCTCAGGATGAAGCCATGACTCATGCTGCAGAAAAGCTGAGAGTTTCAGGTTTTCTATTCAATAAAAAAATTCAAGGGGCAGCTAACCCGGGCAGCAGCAGTGAGAGGAGCAGAAAGGATAAGGCTCGGGTGTAAACTCTGCCACTACCACCACCAATGATAAATAGAGAAATAAAGAGAAAGACAGCAATACAGAAAGACAGGGAAAGAAAGGCAGACAGAGAGATAAAACAAGAAAGAGAGAGAGAGACAGAGTCTCAGCAAAGGGAGGTCACGAATACTACCAGTCAGCTCACCAAACGAGAGAGAGAGAGAAAGAAAAATGGAAACAGAGATACACACACAAACACACACACACACAGCAAGAGGAGGTAATGAACAGAGCTAGCCAGCCCCCTAAACAAGGGAAAGAGGGAAAGGGATGCACAGAGAAAGGGATACTGAGACAGAGAAAGAAGCAGAATGAGAGAGAATGGCAGTGGCAGCTTGCAACTACAGAACTGAATCCAAAGGACAAATACCAGTACCTACTTGCTGCTGGGGACATCTCCAAGTGAAACACCAGCATGGATCCAGAAGGACAGATGACAGAACTGACATAGTCAACAGGATCAAATTGTAAAGAGATTAAAGTTTATATAATCTCTAGTAAAAGGGAGGTTGATGCAAGAGCAGGTGAGCAAGCTCCAATGCCGTTGGTTATGTTTCCTCTTACTGTGGGTGCTACCTCATGCAAAAGTTTACAGGAAAAGAACAGCCACCACTGACTGAAGAAATGACTGCCTGAAGATGACAGTGCACATGTACAGACTGCCTGAAACACAGAAACATAGAATTTGTTAGCAGATAAGGACTGCTTGACCCACTTAGTCTGCCCATTTTTCCCTGCCTACTGTAATCACCATAGATCCTATTTGATCTCTAGCCCATTCACCTCCCCCCCCTTCCTAGATACATAGATACATAGACAGTGTCAGCAGATAAGGGCCCACGGCCCACCCAGTCTGCCCATTTGAGCTTGTAAGTTCACTTTGTTTTCCTGGAAGTCTGTTGCCCCTTACCCCTGACCTTTAGAATTCCTTTATGTCTATCCCATACATTCTTAAATCCTGTGATTGTTTTAGCCCCCACCACTTCCTCTGACAGGGTGTTCCACTTGTCCACCAGCCATTCTGTGAAGAAATTCTTCCTCATGTTTCCTCTGAATTGTCCTCCCTCCAACTCCATCCCATGCCCGCTAGTCCTGGAACCTCTTTTTCGCTTAAAAATAGTGTATTCCTGCACCTTATTCCTCCCTGTAAGATACTTGTATGTCTCTTGTCATATCCCCTCTCCCCCTCCTTTCCTCCAGGGAGTATATATTCAAGTCCTTCAACTTGTCCTCATAGGACTTGTGATGTAATCCATGTACTATCTTTGTTGCCCTCCTCTGAACCTTCTCTACCCTATGTCCTTACATTGGTAAGGTCTCCAGAACTGTACACTGTACTCCAGGTGGGGCCTCACTAGTGTCTTGTATAGTGGAATTATGACCTCCCTTTTCCTGCTGGTGGTGCCCCTGTCTATGCATCCCAGCATACTAGTTGCTTTATCTGCTGCCTTGTTGCACTGTTTCGCTACCTTGAGGTCATCAAAGATGATAACCACAAGATCCCTTTCCTGCTTGGTGCATACTATATCCTCACCCCCCAAATGATATATTGTGCCAGGGTTTTTATGCCCCATATGGATTATCTTGCACTTCTTTGCACTAAATTTCAGCTGCCAAACCCCTGACCATTCTTCAAGTTTCTGCAGGTCCTTTCTCATTCTGTCTACACCCTCTGGTGTGTCTACTCTGTTACAGAGCTTTGTGTCATCAGTAAACAGGGAAATTCTGCCTTCTAGGTCCTGCGCAATGTCACTGATGAAGATGTTGAATAGGACCGGTCCCAGCATTGATCCCTGTGGTAGCCCACTGGTCACTATTCCCTCTGTGGAGTGACAGCCATTTACCACTACCCTCTGTGTCCTGCCGCCCAGCCAGTTACCTACCCACCACACTACTGTCCTACCCACACCCATATTCCCCAGTTTGTGTAATAGTCTTCTATGTGGCACAGTGTCGAAGGCCTTGCTGAAGTCCAGATAGGCCATGTCCACTGCCCTCCCCTGATCCATCTCCCTAGTCACCCAGTCGAAAAATTCGACGAGGTTGATCTGACATGACCTTCCCCTGGTGAAACCATGCTGCCTTGGGTCCTGCAGTCCATTGACAACAAGATGTTCCACTGATCTCTCCTTCATTAGTGCTTCCACGATCTTCCCCAATACCGAGGTGAGGCTGACTGGTCTGTAGTTCCCTGCTTCCTCTTTGTTCCCATTTTTGTGTAAGGGGACTACATCTGCTGTCCTCTAGTCTTTGGGTACCTCCCCTGTTTCCAGTGATTGGCTAAACAGGATTGTCAGAGGTTCAGCTACCACCTCTCTTAGATCTTTAAGGACCCTGGGGTGCACCCCATCTGGCCCTATTGCTTTATCAACTCATTACTTTCAGTTCCTTTAGGAACCTTTCTCGTGTAAAGTGACTTGTGTCCATTTCTGCACCATTCCCACCCCTTGTACTCCCTTCAGACCCATGACCTTCTTCTTCCTTAGTAAAGACTGAGCAGAAATACCTGTTCAATATGCTAGCTTTACTGTTGTCATCCTCCACATGGCCCCCATCCTCCCCCTTCAGTCTCACTATCCCTCCTTTTGCCTTTCCTTTTTTACTGATGTACCTGTAAAAGGTTTTGTCCCCTCTACCCACTGATTTTGCAATGTGCTTTTCTGTCTGAGCTTTGGATTCCCTTACTGACCTCCCTGTCTCCCTTTGCTTCTCCTGGTACTTCTCCCTATACCCTTCTGCCTGTGTCTTTTTGTATTGTCTGAATGCAATCTTTTTGGCTTTCACTTTCTCTGCTACCTCCTTGGAAAACCATAATGGCATCCTCTTCCTTTTCCCCTTGCTAACCTGCTTAATGCATAATTCTGTTGCCCTTGTAATCCCTATTTTAAATACTGCCCACTGTTCCTCAACCCCTGATTTCTGCCCCATTTCCCTAATGCCTCTTTCAAGCATCTTTCAATTTTCTCAAAGTCTGCCCCCCTAAAATCCAGGATACGTGTTTTTGTGTGGTTTGGTTCTGCTCCTTCTGTGATTTCAAACCACAATGATTGGTGGTCACTGTTCCCCAGGTGCTCCCCCACTGCTACCCCCATCACACTGTCCCTATTCCCTAAGATTCCCTTATGCCTGTCTCATACATTCTTGAACCCCTCCACTGTTTTCACCCCACCACCTCCCCTGGAAGACTGTTCCAGAAATCTGCTACTCTTTCTGTGAAGAAATATTCCTCACATTTCTCCTGAATCTACCCCCCAGCTTCTTATCATGCTCCCTTGTCCTTGAGCACCTACTTTCCTGAAAAATACTTCCTTCTTCTACCTTGTTTACCCCCATGAGGTATTTAAAGGTCTCTGTTATATCCCCATCTTTCTCCTCTGTTCCAATGTGTACATATTTAGGACCTTTAGTCTCTCTTCTTAGGGCTTTTTATGCAGACCATGCACCATTTGAGTTGCCCTCTTTTGGACTGTTTCCACTCTGCCTATGTCCTTTCTGAGATGTGGTCTCCAGAACTTGACACAGTACATTAGGTGGGCGGGGTCTTGTCAGAGATCTATACAGAGGGAACACCTCCTCCCTTTTTCTGCCTGTCATACCCCTCTCAATGCACTTCAACATCCGACTCACCCACCCAACTGCCTTTCCGCACAGCCTGGCCTGCTTTAGGTCATCCAGTATAGTCACTGCTTGGTGGTTGTCAGTACCACCCCCCCACCCCCATTTTGTACTCTGCTCCTGGGCTTCTGTGCCCCAAGTACATTATTTTGCACTTTTTTCCATTTAAACCCAGCTGCCATACCCTTGACCACTCCTCAAGTATTCTCAGGTCTCCGCTTACCTTTTTCACCATCACCAGCCCAGAGTGTCCACCCTATTGCAGAGTTTAGTGTTATCTGCAAAGAGACAGACCTTCTCTTCCAGCTGCTTTACAATGTCACTTGTAAAGACATTCAAAAGGACCAGTCCCAGCTTTGACCCTTGAGGCACCCCACTAGTCAATCTCCCTTCCTCAGAGTGAAATCCATTTATCACCACGCTTTGCTGCTTATCATTTAACCAATATCTTACCCAGTTTACTCCCTATGGGCCCACTACTAAGCTACCCAGCTTGCTTACTAGAAGGCTAGAAGGAGGGGTGGAGCAACAATGGGGAAATATCAAAACTGCCATCACAGAGGCAACAAGCCTTTGTGTGAAGCAAATAAATAAATCTAAATGAAAGAAAAAGCCACTATGGTTCTCAAAAGAGGTGGTGGTGAAGGTTAGGGAAAAAATATAGCATTTAGAAAGTATAAGGAAACACAGAAGGAGCAGGACAGAGAACTGTACCAGTTAAGGCAGAAGGAAGCAGGGAGGGTAGTCAGAATAGCAGAGGCACAAACTGAGGAAAAGATAGCTAACTCAGTTAAGAAGGGGATAAAACCTTTTATAGGTATATCAGGGAGCGTAGAAAGACAAAGGGAGGGATAGTGGGGCTGAATAGAATGGATGGTGGGTGGGCAGAGAGGTGACAGTGAAAAAGCAGGGATACTGAATGAATACTTCTGTTCAGTATTAACAAAAGAGGAAGTGGAAGAGGTGCCTAATCCGATTAACAAAAGCACGGGGGGGGGCGATCCCAGCCCTTTCACAGAAGAAGGGATTCTGAAAGGACTCCTAAAACTGAAGGTGGACAAAGCAATGGGGCCAGATGGAATTCACCCTAGAATTCTAAAAGAATTAAGCAGAGAACTAGTGACACCACTGACTACCCTTTTTAACAAACCATGGGAGGGTGGTGTGGTACCTGAGGATTGGAAGAAGGCTGATGTGATTCCCCTTCACTAAAGTGGGACCAAGACAGAGGCAGGAAACTACAGACCTGTCAGTTTTACCTCTGTGGTAGGGAAAGTGATGGAATCACTTCTGAAGGAAAGAATTGTTGAGTACCTAGAGACCAGTGGGGCACAGGACCCATGGCAGCATGGGTTCACAGTGGGAAGGTCATGTCAGATAATTCTAATTGATTTCTTTGACTGGGTGATCAAAGTAGTAGACCAGGGAGGGGCTGTGGACATGGCCTACCTAGACTTTAGCAAGGCATTTGACACAGTCCCAAACAAAAGTAGTAGTCAAATTAACCAGCCTGGGAGTGGGTCCCAGGGTGGTAGCCTGGGTAAAACATTGGCTGAACAACAGGACACCGAAGGTAATTGTAAATAGAG
Organism: Neoceratodus forsteri; assembly: GCA_016271365.2. Classification (NCBI taxonomy): domain Eukaryota; kingdom Metazoa; phylum Chordata; order Ceratodontiformes; family Ceratodontidae; genus Neoceratodus; species Neoceratodus forsteri. The sequence continues at coordinate 393,270,904 of CM057452.1, forward strand.
TCCACTCTGAAGAAAGAGGGGTTACTAGTGGGGTACCGCAGGGTTCAGTACTGGGTCCAGTCCTTTTTAATGTCTTTATAAGTGACATTGCAGAGGGCCTGGAAGGATAATTATGCCTATTTGCAGATGACACAAAGATCTTCAACAGGGTTGATACACAAGGAGGTGTGGAAAGGATGAGAAGGGACTTGGCAAGGTTGGAGGAATGGTCAGAAGTATGGCAGCTTGGATTCAATGCAAGGAAGTGCAAAGTAATGCACCTGGGAAACAAAAACCCAGGGGAAGATTACACAAAGGGGGAGGAGGTAGTAATAACAACAAAAATGGAAAGGGACCTCGGGGTAATCATATCAGATGACCTTAAGGTTGGCAAGCAATGTGAGAAGGCGGTAGGGAGGGCTGAGGGGATACTGGGATGTATAGGGAGAGGTATCACCAGCAGAAAACAGGAAGTTGTTATCTCCCTGTACAGACAGTTGGTGAGACCCCATCTGGAGTACTGCATCCAGTTCTGGAGACCCCATCTCTGCAAGGACATAGACAGGATGGAGGCAGTTCAGAGGAGGTGACTAAAATGATGCAGGGTCTGCAAGAGAAGCCATACGAGGAGAAACTAAAGGAGCTTAATATGTATTCCCTTCAGGAAAGGAGGGAGAGGGGAGACATGATAGAAACGTTTACGTACCTCAGTGGAATCAACAAAGTCCAAGAGGGTAGCATCTTTCAGAAAAAGAGATGTGTAAGAACAAGGGGGCACAATTTGAAGATAGAGGCGGGGATGGCTCAGGGGCAATGTGAGGAAGCATTTTTTCACAGAGAGGGTGATGGATGCATGGAACAGCCTTCCTGAGGAGGTTGTGGAGTCTAAAACTGTGAGAGAATTCAAGAATGCATGGGACAGACATAAGGCAATTTTTGTGAGGGTAGGAAGAAATAGGCTGTTTGTTAAATAGGATCTGCAGCTTATCCTCTAGGTAGGGAAATGGGCAGACTAGGTGGGCCAAGCGGTCCTTATCTGCCATCAAAGTCTATGTTTCTATGTTTCTACTAGCCTCCTGTGTTGAATCGTGTTTAACATCTTACTGAAAGCTAGGTTGGCTATGTCCACTGCTCCACCATGATCTAGTTCCTTGGTCACCCAGTCAAAGAATTCTATCAGATTAATTTGACATGACCGTCCCCTGTAAATCTATGCTGCCTCAGGTCTTGTAACCCATTGGATTCAATATATTCCACAATCTTTCTTTGAGCAGTAATTCCATTAACTTTCCCATCACCGAAGTTAGGCTGACTAGATTATAATTTATGGCATCTTCCCTGCTACCACTTCTCTGAAGTGGGACTACATTTGTTGTCCTCTAGTCCTCCTGGACCACTCCTATTTCCAATGAGCTGTTAAATAGGGCCATCAGAGGTGCAGCCAGTACCTCACTGAGCTCCCTGAATAGCCTTCAGTGGATCCTATCTGACCCCATTGCTTAGACCACTTTTAGATCTGTGAGTCCCTTCAGGACTCTCTCCTCCAAAAATGAATTAGTGTCCACCTCCTCCCTCCCTCCCTCCCTCAAATGCTGCCTGTTACATTTTTGCAGCCTCCTCTCCTTTCCTCTGTGAACAATGAACAGAAGTATTTGTTCAGTATGTCTGCCTTTTCCTGGTCCCCCCTCTACACAGTTGCCCCCTTCCCTTTTTAATCTTGTAATCTCACCCCTAGTCTTCCATTTTTCACTTACACCTAAAAAATGTCTTGTCCCCTTTTGTTACTGCCTTGGCTCTTTTCTCTTCAGGTTGCTCCTTTGCGCTCCTTACTGCTATCCCTGTTTCCCTCTGTTTTTCCTGATATTCCTCCCTATCATCCTCCTTCTGCATTTTCTTGTACCCCCTGGATGCTACCCTCTTAGCTTTAACCTTTTCTGCCACCTCTTTCGAGACCATAGCAGTCTCTTTTTCCTCTTTCTTTTGCTCCCTTGCTTGACACAGAGAATTGTTGCCTTCATTATGGCCCTTTTTAGTTTCCTCTACTGTTCCGTCACTCTACTCATTTCATCTCACCTGCCAGGTCATCCCTAAGGCCTTAATCCCTCTTTCTAAAATCTGCCCTCCTAAAGTCCAGGACCCTCACCTTTGTGGGGTGCAATTCTGCAGCCGTCCTTAAACTCAACTGCACTAGACGGTGATCACTGGTCCCAGGTGGCTCTCCACCTTGATGTCTGCAACAGTGTCCCCTTTGGTAAGTACTAAGCCCAGTATTGCTCTATCATGAGTGTGTTCACTGACTACTTGCCTGACGAAAGCCCTCTGCAGAGAATTCAAGACTTCCCTGCTTCTAGCTGAAGTCACAGCTGGGAGGCTCCAATCTAAATCTGGCAGACTTAAGTTCCCCACCAACAGTCCCTCCCCCTTTTCTGCCGTCTTGTCAATGGCTTCCATCAGTACTTTATCTAACTCCCTCCTCTGTGCTGGAGATCTGGAGATCATGATAGTGTGAATAGGGCTCCATTCCCCCTTCTAGAGTGACCCACAGTACCTCCTTCCCACCACCATATTCCCTGTATCTCTGTCGCCTTAATGCCCTCCCTCACAAAAAGAACCACACCCCCTTCTTTCCTTCCTACTCTGTCCTCCCTGAACAGAGTATAGCTAGATATGGCCATGTCCCTGTTATAGTTTTCTGTACCCAACAACTTGGTAATGGCCACAATATCCAGGTTGGCCTCTGCTCTTGTGGCCTCTAGGCCTGGAATCGTATTTCCTAGACTTCTAGCATTTGCACACATGGCTTTCCAGGTTTTGTTACCACTCCGTTTGTTAACCCTCTTTTTTCCTTTTTACTTTCCCTCCTTCCCCCCTCTCTTTTTAATGCACCCACTCCCATTCCCCTTCATTTCTTCCACCCTGCTTCCTGTATTAATTTGCATCCCTGGGGATTCCACTCCTCTCAGGTTCTCCCTACTCTCTACTTCAGCCTGTGTGTGTGGTGTGTGTGTGTGTGTGTGTGTGTGTGTGTGTGTGTGTGAGTGTGTGTTGGTGGGTGGGGCACTTTCTGCCTTCCCGATCTCTTCAACCACCCTTATTTTAAATGTTCATCAAAGTTACATTTAAAGCATACACCGAGAACAGTGGTTCCCCTCTCAGATGGATGCAGACCATCACCCCTGTTTAGGCCCTTATCCTCCCAGGTGGATTACCAGTCCCCAACACAGCTGAACTCCTCCTCTCTGCACCATTCCTTCAGCCATTATTTGAAGCTTCTGGTGCAGAGATCACTCTACTGTCCCCTATCATAGACAGGCAGCACATTAGAGAAAGCCACAGAGCACACTACCTGTCTGAGACCTCTCCCCAGCTCCCTAAATTCCCCCTGCACTATCCCAGCCCCAACCCTAGCCAGGTCATTAGTTCCTAGATGGACAATGACATCTAGCTGTGCTTCAAATTCTGCTACCTTAGTGATCCTCAGGATCCGCTTCCCATCCCTCCAGGTTGTGGCACCAGATAGTCACCTAACCTCCCTCTCCCCTCCCTTTCCTATTTCCAAAGCTATCCTCCTCACAATTGATTGCCCCACTAGAAGTTATTTCCTCTTCTTCTGGGGTCCTCTTCCACCCTGTTTGGTGTCTCCGCTACAGATGACCCCCACAACTTCCCCGGCCTCTACAATGTGTGTGCCTCTTCCTGGTAGTCCTTCCTCACCAGAGCAGGGTAAGAACTACAAAGAGGTACCGACTGAATAATGTGCCTTTGACCCCCCCACACCACCACCACCCTTCACAAGTCCACCACAGTCCAGCCGTTCTTCCCTCCTTGCATCCTCTGAGGCAATGGTGGCAAACTTAGTGGCCCCTGGGTAGGGGAAGAGGTCACTGGAATCCCAGCCAGCTCAGCCTGGAGTCTAGTGACTTCCTCCCTCAACCCAGAGAGGTGAGTGCAGATGGGGCAGCATTGCAGTCTACTGAAGCTCACTCTGAAAACTGCTGTCCTACAGCCACTGCACTGTACCACTCCCAGCTTTCTCAGCTTCTATTTTCTGTGTGTTACCATTTTTCCCCCTTCCCAATAGATTGTTTCTAGTTTTCCCCTTTTGTTTGTTTGTTTCTATTTGTGTTCCCCCCTTGCCATTTAAATCTCTTTATACTCCTACCCTTAACAAGCTGTTGCTCCTATTCCCAGTTTTGGCCTACTTTTTTTGACTGTTACACAGTAGTGTAACAGCTTAAAGGACAACATCTACTGTAGATGTCAACCTCAGTTATTGCCCTCTGTAAAATTACCCGACTATTGTCCTGGGTTATCATTGTGAAGGGTTATTTTTCAAGCACTGCTAGATTATTCTCCCATCTCTGTCCTTTATTTCCCTTGGATTGTTTTCTATTAACCCTTAGTTAGCTTCTGAGGATAATTATGGACTTCATGTGTCTTCTACCTTCTTATTGTGCATGTCTGGACTTTATGTATCTGCTTAACAGCTACCTTTGCCTTTTGGAAATGTATTGGACTGTCATGATGCCTGACTTTTTTTGAAAACTCAATAAAAACTTTAATGGCAAAAAAGATGTCAACCCCGGTTATTTTGAAGGGCAATCACAGAGAGTAGTCATGCTGCCATCCGCTGGAAGCTGAGCCACACTAGACCGAGTTCTAGCACATCTAGAGTCCTTATATGGAGATGTCACCAATGTGTTCTCTGGAAACCCAGCCCTGCCATGTGCAGATGCATTCTAGAGACCCAATTGTGAGGGCTTCCATTGAGCAACCCTCTCCCATACTAATGGCCCCAGAAGGCTGACTCAGGCTCCCATCTCTGCCATGTGCAGACACATTCCAGAACCCAGTCATGAGGGCTTCTGTTGAGCGACCCTTCCCCATGCTAGCGGCCCCCTCTAGAAGGCTGACTCAGGTACACACACGGATGCCAAGTGCAAATTTTACATTTTAAACTGATTGTTTCTGGTGCCTAAACTGTGGCAAGAATAGCACAGCTTTGTGCTCTGCAGCTGTCATTATGCTGTGCCTCTGTAACTTAGTTAGCTAATTTGTGATAAAACTACAGTTGTACAGATGTTGGCTAACATTTTTTGTTAGAAATTGTCTGTATCAGTCTCTGTACTGAAAAGAGATGGGTGACTGTGTGATAGGATAGCATAATTAATTTCCACTGTCTGCCCTGGAATTTACTAAAAAGAATCAGAAGGAAAGGTAGTAATAGCTGCACTGAAGTAGCCCACGTGGCTTCCTAATATATATGTGTAACCCCTAGGTGGCGCCATCCCAAGGGCTACTACCCCTGCCTGCTTGGCTACTAACAGGTTGAGGGGCCTAGGTTCTATGATGGGTGCCTCCACTCAGAGGTCAGGGTTTGTACTGGTTGGTCGAGTTTGATCGCAGCCCTCTGGGACTCTGAAACCCCTTTTTGTTCCTTCTAATGGTCCACATGATATACAAGAGTTGCAATGCCAATACCCCACCTGTACACTGTATCTAATCATAAGGCTACTACTTACCCTCGAGACCGATTCTGCAGTTCATCTCGGAGGACCCCCTGTGAAATAAGGTTAGTCAATTTACACAAAATAATGCAATGCCTGCTGTATAGGTACCGACACTCTAAACAGGTTGAAGTCAATAACTCGAATTGGACTGAATCCGAGAGTACCAAAAGGAAGGAAGGCTGAAAGAGTGGAAACCAGGTTCACCCTGTAGAAGACTGGAGAAATTGCTGAATCACGCTCGGTCTGTTAGGAATTGAAGCTGCTGTGTGAACTCCCTGGTATTTGCAGTAAGTGCGTTGGGACCTGAAAGCAGCTGCCTGGTATAGTAATTTCCTTTTACATATAATTGTGTTGAATGCTCATGAGGAACAGCTATTAAGGTTCCCTTGTCACCGCACAGTGTAAGCTGAATGTCGAGCTGAATGTATGTGGACTGAATCCGTCTGCTGATCAAGGCAGTGTGGCCTGGGGGGTAGTGTGAGTACAAATCAGGGCATCCCCTGCGACCTAACAATCACCAGTGTTTCATCCGATTTTCTTTCTTTCATTTCCTCAAGGACTGAGCCATCCGGCTCTGGATTACAATTGAGTATTGTGCATATCTCTCTCTTACAGGGTCCTTTCCATCTGCACCTGCCGGCCAACCCCGGGCAACGGACCTGGCTAGCCCCTCGACCTGGGTACCCAGAGTGTGACTTTTATGACTTTGTATGAGTGCACAGTACTGTGATTTATTTCTGTCAATCAGTTTGACCTCCCTGTGTTTCACTCCCCTAAATAAACCAGATTGGATGTTATTGACTTCAACCTGTCATGAACTAGTGGGAGAAAGACCAGTTGTGGATGCAGAGATTAAAAGCATGACTTCCTTGCATGTTGGACAAGGAATCCCAGGTCTCCACCATGACAGAAAGTTATTTCCCCCAACATTTTCAACATCTAAGTGAAGAATTAGATAAGTTCTCCTACTAGTTGTTGCTGACAGTGACTAAATGACTGAGCATTCCATGCAATGGGTACATATGCCTGGACCTAGTGCTGCTTAGAAGTAAACTGGGGAAAAAAGGGAATCATAGAGGACAATGGCACAAAGGGACCGCCAGTCATTATTGGAATGAATATCCTGAGGGATTTCCATGTGGCTGAGTTTCAGCAGTTGGGACTGCAATACCGGCAACAGTTCTCCTCTGAGCCACGCAAACAGAGTGCCTTTCAAAAGTTGAACTGTGCCCATGAGAGGGATACAAGATCTACAGGTTTTTTTTGTTGTTGATGCTTTTTCTCCCCTGGAGTCCTCAGCCGATGCCATCTGATATCCCCCTCCCACACCAACTCTGGGTATGAGACATCCTCCCCTTCAACCACCACGACTTACATTACACCTTGTGGCAGGGGATAGAGAGACCCTCAACCCACCAAACCAGATCCAGTTCCAGGGAAGCGTCTTCCAGGGTGGCGCATCGGAGGGGGACAATCATCATCCTGCAGCTGAGGATTCCTGTTTTTTCCATTTTTCCATCCTTCAGGGGGTGTAGCGTGCAATGACATCAACGGAGAGAGCTTGCATGCACCCACGCATGCTCCTTCTGGCATCTGCTACATCCCCTGCTCACCACCTCAGCCCCGGCGATCTGCCTCCCAACCTCCGGTAGGGGGCAAATGCACGCTGACTGCTGGAAACCCTCCTCCCCAGAGAAGGAGAGCAGTCCTTGGGATGCTCAATACTTCTCTGCCCCTGCCAACCCCTGGTGGCCCATGCCCATTCTGAACACGGGTCACCAGTGTGGCACTAAGTGTGGCACCTAGAGCCTCAACCCTCAGCACCACTCGGTCGGCTGCAGGATCTACAGTTAATGGGTGAAAGCTAGGAATAGTGTAAGACCCACATGGATGGAGTCTAGTGGTGTTCAGCTTTGGTAGCTCTCATGCTTTCCAGCTCAGCAGATCCAGTGGCCTCCAGTTTTGGCTGCTCCAGAAGTTCCAATTTCAGCAGTTCCAGGCTTTCCATAGGTGTTCAGCTTCAGAAGTTCTAAAGGCACCCGGCTTCATTAACACCATAGGTATCCATCTCTCCCACAATTCTACAGTGTGCCCAGTGGCTTAATTCTAGCATTACAGACTACCCACAGATAGCTACTATTTCTTGGTTTAGAGTCAGGGTGTTCAGAGATGGGTTGTGTCCCCTAGAGTAAGCCAGTAAATAAGTAATTTCTTTTCTCTCAATTTATATCTCCCCCGCTTTGTCTGTTTACTGTCTTGGATATTGTCCTCAAACTTAATAAAAATACAAGTACCATCAGATTTAGAGTGCTAGGACTACCACAGTTAATTTGCAGAAGGTTACCTTACTTAATTAGTGAGCTTTGAGTTTAAGTTCTCCTCTCTTAAAGTAATAGAGTTGCAATGGACGTAATGAGCTGTGATGGAGGCAACCATCCCAGCTGAATTATCTGTGGTTAATTGCCTGAGGAAGGATTGGTGGTGGGGAGGGTTGGCCATCTGTTTTAGATCCAGGTTGAATTTCACGGTGAACCCAGTGGGGAAAACCTTGTTGTTTGATTGCGTATCTATGTGTGAGGGTCCATGTGCAGGTTGCAGGATCCTCCTCATATACCAGCCTCCAGGGTGTGAGGGGGCGTTCCTGCAGGAAATTGTGGACTTCATCACCGAAAGGGTGTTGGAGTCACCCAGTTGGCTCATACTGGATAATTTCAATACCTGAGCTGACAATGAACTCTTGCATTTTGGAAAACATTTCCTCCATCTGATGGAATCACTGGGCCTCACAAACATTGTTACCTCTGTGACTAATCAACATGGACATGAAACATAGAAACATAGACTTTGATGGCAGATAAGGACCGCTTGGCCCACCTAGCCTGCCCATTTCCCTACCTATAGGATAAGCTGCAGATTAACCAACAGCCTATTTCTTCCTACCCCCCCCCCCACAAAAATTGCCTTATGTTTGTCCCATGCATTCTTGAATTCTCTCACAGTTTTAGATCCCACAACCTCCTCAGGAAGGCTGTTCCATATGTCAACCACCCTCTCTGTGAAAAAATACCTCCTCATATTGCCCCTGAACTGCCTCCCCATCTTCAAATTGTGTCCCGTTGTTCTTGCACATCTCTTTTTCTGAAAGATGCTAACCTCTTGGACTTTATTGATTCCACTGAGGTACTTAAAAGTTTCTATCATGTCCCCCCCTCTCCCTCCTTTCCTCAAGGGTATACATACTAAGCTCGTTTAGTCTTTCCTCATATGGCTTCTCTTGCAGACCCTGCACCATTTTAGTTGCCCTCCTCTGGACTGCCTCCATCCTGTCTATGTCCTTGCGGAGATGGGGTCTCCAGAACTGGACGCAGTACCCCAGATGGGGTCTCACCAACTGTCTGCACAGAGGGATAACAACTTCCTGTTTTCTGCTGGTGATGCCTCTCCCTATACATCCCATTATCCCCCCAGCCCTCCCTACTGCCTTCCCAAATTGCTTGCTAACTTTAAGGTCATCTGATATGATTACCCCGAGGTCCTTTTCCATTTTTGTTATTGTTACTACCTCCCCCCCATTGTGTAATCTTCCCCTGGGTTTTTGTTTCCCAGGTGCATTATTTTGCACTTCTTTACATTGAATCCAAGCTGCCATACTTCTGATCATTCCTCCAACCTTGTCAAGTCCCGTCTCATCCTTTCCACACCTCCTTGTGTATCAACCCTGTTGCAGATCTTTGTGTCATCTGCAAAGAGGCATACTTTTCCTTCCAGTCCTTCTGCAATGTCACTTATAAAGACATTAAAAAGGACTAGACCCAGTAGTGAACCCTGCAGTTCCCCACTAGTAACCCCTCCTTCTTCAGAGTGGACTCCATTTACAATTTCCTTCTGTGTCCTGTTGTCCAGCCAATGTTTTATCCAGGCTACCACCCTGGGACCCACTCCCAGGCTGGTTAATTTGATTATTAACCTTTTGTGTGGGACTGTGTCAAATGCCTTGCTAAAGTCTAGGTAGGCCATGTCCACTGCCCCTCCCTGGTCTACTACTTTGAGCACCCAGTCAAAGAAATCGATTAGATTCATCTGGCATGACCTTTCTGCTGTGAACCCATGCTGCCTTGGGTCCTGTGCTCCACTGGCTTCTAGGTACTCAACAATTCTTTCCTTCAGAAGTGATTCCATCACTTTCCCTACCACAGAGGTCAAACTGACAGGTCTGTAGTTTCCTGCCTCTGTCTTGGTCCCACTTTTGTGAATGGGAATCACATCTGCCTTCCTCCAGTCCTTAGGTACCACACCATCCTCCCACATGCCTTGGACTCGAGGTGAATAACCTTGAGATAGATCTGGTCAGTCAGACAGATCATTACACTGTGAAAATTCTCCCCCCCCCAGTCCTCCCCAATGAAGATGGTTAGGTACCACCCTTTAAAAGATTTGGGAAATGAGGGACTATTGGCAGTGCTTGACATCTCAGAGATGTTGGCAGCTTGTGAGATGGAGTCAGAGAGTGCAGTCTCAACCTATAAAAGGGTGGTGACCGTGACCTTCGATTCTGTAGCACTGATCTGTGTACAACACCAGGAGTCGTGTTTAGGGTCCCCATGGATTGATGGGAAGATTAGGGAGCTGATGAGCAGGGGTGGGAGGTCATACCACTGCTGGAGGAGGTCCAGGTCTGAGGAGGACCAACTGACTTTGAGAATTCATAACAGGGAATATCAAATGGCAGTGTCTCATAAGAATGCAGCATTCCTGTGCAGAGAGATTGCAGCTGGGAGAAATCGACCAGCTCAGCTCTTCCATACTGTGGACAGGCTATTACATCCTGCCTGTCTTCAGCCAGTAAGAGCATTGTCAACAGCTAAATGTGAAGTGTTTGCTTGTTTGTTTTTTCTCAGACAGTGTCCTCTATTTGGACTAGGATCTCTCCAGGTGAGCTGTTATGGCCTAGCAGTGCTGGGTGGGGATCTCACAGATGCACCCATCAGTCATGGGTGGAGTTTCTGCCAGTCTCAATGAATGAGTTCCGAGAGGTGATTTCAGGGCTGCAGCCCAGTTTTTGTGAACTAGACCCAGGCCCCTTGCATCTACTAGTGAGATGTGAGGGGTCTCTGGAGTTGGTGTTCACTGGTATAATCTGGTGCTCCTTGACAGATGGTGTCTTTCCAGCAGCATTGAAAGATGCATTGGTTTGACCCCTCCTGAAGAAGCCAACTCTGAGCCCGGGTGTTCTAGAAAATTATAACCCAGTCTCTAACCTGCCTTTGTTAGGTAAGGTTATAGAGAAGGTCGTGGTGCTGCAGAAAGACTTTCAATTATTATGCTCCTAGTTGTCCACTAACTTAATGGTTATGAATGTGAAAAAGACAAAAACAATGGTATTTGGTAGTACAGTTAGACTGAAGGAGAACCCTCGTTTGCAGATTCATGACTGTTCTGATATATTACTGGAGTAAGTCAATGAATTTAAATATTTAGGGGCCCTTCTTGACCCAGGTTTAGTGTTCCACACTCAAGTTAAGATGGTTTGTAGGACTATAAATCAGAAGTTGGGTTTGCTATACGAATTCAATTTTTGTCCTGTGATTCACGAAGATCTATTACATTGGGTACTTTGTTGCCACATCTGGACTATGTCGCTTCCTTATACCATAATCTAGGTGTGAGGGAGAGTCATGTACTGGGCGTGGCATATAAATGTAGGGCCATGCCCGTAGTTAAGTGGGGGAAGAGCTCTTCCCCCACATCCTAGTTCAGCCAGCAGGCTGCACACCACCCTGCTTAGAATGAGTCACACTCGCTGATGCACTGTTGCTGCTCCTTGTTGTTTGTCCCCCCCCCCCCCGTTTGTTCATTTTTGTCTGTTTTTTGTGAGTTTCCCTGGCTCCTTCTTTCCATTCCCCATGTTTCCCGTCCATGTGCTTTTGTCAGCTTTTCTCGCTTCCTAGACCATTGCTGTGTCTGGCGGCTCGACTGCCCTGTATCCTCCTTTCTCGTTCTTCCCTGCTGCTTCTCCTGTACCTGGGTTTGTGTTGGCTGGTGGAGGTGTGGGCCACTGTCATTTTTTTGGGGGGTACCCGTGTTGTACATTTCTGTTGGGGGGGGTTCTGTGGGCTCGTTCCACATATACTGCGCTCGTTCCCTGTCTATGTTCACCTTGCCTGTGCACTTACCTTCTAGTTCTCTTCCTCATTCGAGCAGCCCGACTCCATGCCCCAGTTCTTCGCCACTTCTCGTTGGCCTCCTGCTGTTGGCTGCTTGTCGTAGCTCCCTCCTCCGTCATGCAACCGCCACCTGCTGGGTTACATACGGCTTCGCTCTGCCCCGATTATCTCGACTGCCTACTTCACTGCCATGTCGCCTGTCACTGAATCTTGTCTGCTTGCCACATACCGTGTACTTCATAACGGTTGCTGTTGTACTTGAGCCTACATTGTGAAGTGCTGCTAAATGGCATCTGCAAGTTCTGACATGGTGCAGCTGCCTGCCATTTAAACTGCTGCTCCTTGACGTTCTGCCTTGGATGTTTATTACTCTTTGGAAAGCCTCCGAACTCGCTCCAGCAGCACATCTTTGAACTGTATATCTGTTAAGTAAATGAATTGCTTTCTACACATACGAAATAATATAACACTTTATTCATCCTTTCCAGGCCATCCGTGAGCTCTGAGCAACAGCACATGGAGCTGATTCCTTACTTTCTGTGCCCCTTATCTACCATTGCACTGTTCTGTGCTATGACAGTCTCTGCTTACTCTGGTGTACCTGACTTATTACTCCACCACGTACTAGTCCCAGGTGGTCTGCTATTTGAGTCCATTATTGTTGTTTCTTACTGCATATGTCCAGGCCTTCCTGCTCTGCACTTTGCACTGTGATGCAGGCTGCACTAGCCAGCCCTCCATGGCAGCACTTCCGGTCCTGCTAGCCTACGTGGGGTCTAGCATAACACACTCACTCCCTTTCCGACTGCCGCTTTCTACTCCTTCCTTCGGTTGACCTACGTGGGGTTCAGCCGCCCATCCTACCTACATTCAGGCCGGTCTACTTCCTTGCCTTCAGCTTCTGGCCTCACGCCATGCACTTTAGCCATGCACCCCATCGTTGCTTTCAGAGCTGCCCTCGACTCTTCCTGCGGGCCATCATCCGAACTTCTCTGTCAAGATTGGACACACTCCAGGTTGTTTTGTCTTCAGTCATGCTGATCGAATTCTGGATGTTGCAGCTCACCTTGCCTTTGCACCTTCCCATCTGTCCAAGACCATCTGTGCTCCATTGTGGATTTCCTGCCGGTCTATGTCTGAGGAATTTCATCACTCTCCCTGGATACTACTATGTTGCTTGCTTCGTTTGCTCCTACCTCACTTTCTGGCTGACTTACGTGTGGTCCAGTCATCCTGGCTAACCATTATGGAGCTTAGCTGACACAATCTACTTGTCTTACCAGCTGACCTACGTGTGGTCCAGCTGTGCATGCTAGCTTACGTGGGGCTAGCTGCCACTCTTACTTACCTTACCGGCTGACCTCACATGATCTAGCTGCCTGCTAGCCTTCTTGGGTTTAGCTACTAAGTCTATTTACTCACCGGCCAACATACTCATTCAACCATACCATCTATGGCTCATCAGCTGACCTACACGTGGACTAGCCTCACTTTCCTATCTCATTGGGCTAGCTCCCCTGCTTTCCCGTGGATGCTTCCTACAGAGCTGCTTTTCATTTAGACCTACCTTTCCAAATATGCTCCCCTAAAGCTTCCGCCTTCCATAGAAACATAGAATTTGACAGCAGATAAGGACCGCTTGGCCCACCTAGTCTGCCCATTTCCTACCTAACAGATAAGCTGCAGATCCTAGTTAACCAACAGCTTACTTCCTCCTACCCCCCCCCACTAGGACTGCCTTATGCCTGTCCCATGCATTCTTGAAGTCCCCAACTGTTCTTGACTCCACGACCTCCTCAGGCAGGCTGTTCCATGCATCCACAACCCTCTCAGTGAAAAAATACTTCCTCACATTACCTCTGAGCTGTCCCCCCTCAATCTTCAAATTCTGCCCCCTTGTTCTTGCACATCTCTTTTCTGGAAGATGCTACCCTCTTGGACTTTGTTAATTCCCTTGAGGTACTTGAAAGTTTCTATCATGTCCCCTCTCTCCCTTCTTTCCTCAAGAGTATACATATTAAGCTCCTTTAGTCTTTCTTCGTATGTCTTCTGGTGCAGACCCTGCACCCATGGGATTGTTTCTGGAGTACATCAAGATATTCGCTTCAATTCTCTTGGATGCTGCTCGCCACACTACTTCAACCCCCTGGAGCTACACCTACCATTTCCGCCAGGACTCCCGCTGACCTATATTCCATATTGTCTTCCTTGGTTGAACTACTGCCTCAAACATTGAATTACTACAGTTCAGGATGGTTATTACCTCTCATCTAGTTGCCAACTCTTCCGCCAAGGTCTCTTCACTGCAATCCTTACCATCCTCGAACTTCAGGATATGACAGTTTACAGCACCGTTCTACTATCATAAGTCTGCCTAAAACTACAGTACTACTCCACACTAAACTGACTCAGGATACCCCACCAGTACAATACCATTTCAATTCATTTTCACTACTTCAATACTTTTCTGCATTGCATGCAGTTCGACATTTCTATTGCGTCATCTACCACTGCTCTGCAACCTTCCTTGCCCCGTGGGGCCGGAGGTTCGCCATCACATTTCACCAGACCAGCGCCCCTACGGGCCTGGAGGTCCTTTGCTCCTATTTATTACTGCGCCTTAATCGCCTACTTCTATGACCTGCTTTCACCCATCGGGCCGGGGGGCTTGCCTACTTCTACTCTACACTTGCCTTGCCCAGCTCGGGGCCTGGAGATTCGCATATTCTACTATACGCCTACCTGCCGCCACGTCAGCCAGCCCTAGGAGCTCCTTTACTATGGACTGACATCTGGATTATTTAGACATTCGTCATCTTTTTTTGCATGCTTTTGCCCTGCCGTTTCAGTCGTATGAGAATTACTACTGCTACACTTTTACCAAGACACTTAGTTGAGCTTATCCAGAAGACCTACAATATCCTGATCTATGCTCTAAGGCTTCTTAGACCCGGTGACAATGCTACTTTATTGACTCAGCCTCTTCAGTTATCACCATCTATGACTCATAAGCTTGACTATTCAGGACTTGTCAGCATATTCGTACCAAGTCAGTTCTAGCTAAGGTACCATTCTGGCTTTAAAACGTGGATGTCAACATTGTTATACTACCATTTGGATCCACATGAAGCTCTTCAATTTCCGTGCTATTACCATTCTTCATACCCCTTGCTGTATACCGTACATAAGCTATGCAATACTACTTCCCTGCTACTATGTCTGCATCATGCAGCTTTACTTACTACTACAACTGACCTGTGTCCAGGTCCACTTATTTACATTACTTGCTCATACTACCTGCTTCGCCCTTACAGGACCTAGAGGTGATCACGACTAACTCACCAATTTGCAGCCTACTTTGCTCCTCGTAAGCTGGAAATACCTCTGACTTATGTCTACCTATTCATACTATGATCTCTAGCGGCTTCACATACTTGCTTCCCCCTCCGAATTGGAGTTTCCACTGCTCCATCCTCCCAATCACACAACATATGCCAGTTCTTGTGCTTCATTGCCATGGCCTTCATTTGCAAAGCTTGCCAAGCAGAACATGACCCAACAGTCCTCCTTCTAGACATGAATGCTGAGCCTTTGATTCCTGGTTCTCCTCTGAGAAGTCATCCTCACCTGCAGGAGTGCTTCATCACTTGAACTCGTCACTTCAAATTCATTTCAATCATGGATTCCATTCTACTAACATTCCAGCCTGCTCATGGATTCTCGAACTTGGAGTTTACTAGGTGGATGCTTGCTCTGTTCACCTGACATGTCATGATTCAATGCTTCTTCAGTTCTCTGTTTCTCTGGATCAGGTTCTACAACTTCGGGGTTCGGATTAGCCGATTTAAAATTATTAGGATTACTCTCCTTTAGTATATCTAGAAAGACGGTCAGGTCAGTAGCCATGGGTCCTCAAAGGTTTCCCCCAAGAGGGTTTTTCCTCTCCTGCGTGCTACTGGTCACACTCTCTGGAGTTGGAGGAGGTGATCACACTACTACTCATTTTTCTTTGGGGTGTCTTCCTACTCGATTCCTTCAACAGTTTGATACTGAACAATTGTTGATATCATTATTTTTTTGGAGGGATCTCATAATACTGGACTAAGCATCTTTCCTATGGTGGGATACAGAGAAAGGCCAAAACTATGAAATCATAACAAGTGACTCATCAGTTTAAGCATCAAAGTACCTTGCATATACTATCCAGTTCATATGTACTATAATCACTGACCTGCTCATGCCTACGCTAAAGTACCTAAGTACAAATCATTTCATACTACTAGTACCTAGTAAACATTGTACTACTTACTGGTCTGGCCTCTGTATCCAAGCACAACCTACAGCATCCAGCTACTATATGTAACATAAGCACTGTGCTCTGAACCACAGTTAAATTTAGGGCCATGCCCGTAGTTAAGTGGGGGAAGAGCTCCTCCCCCACATCCTATTTCAGCCAACAGGCTGCACACCGCCCTGCTTAGAGCGAGTCGTACTCACCCCCATCATCCCCTGACACCTCCTCCTTCTACGGCACTCTTATCCCACCAGGGGGTCTCATAATACTGGATTAAGCATCCTTCCTACAGTGGAATACAGAGAAAGACCAAAACTATCAAATCATAACAAGTGAATCATCAGTTCAAGCATCTAAGCACCTTGCATATACCATCCATTTTATATGTACTGTAATCACTGACTTGCTCATGCCTACGCTAAAGTACCTAAGCATGAATCATTTCATACTACTAGTACCTTGCAAACATTGTCCTACTTACTCTTCTGGCCTCTGTATCCAAGCACAGCCTACAGCATCCAGTAACTGTATGTACCATAAGCACTGAGCTCTGAACCACAATTAACAATATTTGTCATTTTATACTTGCAATTCTACCAATGACTGACAATTGTACCTTGTATTCTTCCATAGGTTGATTATTCCCTAAGTCAAAATGTATTTATTCTTTGAGTTGTCTGGTTCACCAAGCAATATATCCTAAAAATTAATTCTCATTGTCTGATTTAGTTGTGATTACAGAATCATCTGTTAATTTGAGATCTTAAAGGGAAATTGTTTTAGAAGCCAGTGCAGTCAAGAATAAGTATGGCACCGGCTCTTTTGAGTCTGTTACACCAAGCTTATGGAATGATCTGCCATTGTCCTTATGTTTAATCACTTTTCTGCCTGGGTTTAAAGCCCAATTCAAAACTCATTTATTGTCATTAGATGTGTATAATTGTTATATGTAATTTTGTATGTGTAAGTTTTTTTGCACTTGTATTGTTTTTTTGTCCAAGTCGGTCCGGAAGAAGGGCTTTGCCCAGTGTCCTTACCTGGTTAACAAATTTAGAATAAAAATAAAAAATTAAAAGCTTGAGGCATGCCTCCTGTCCATGGCATCTATGAGCCCCTCCAATCTGGTTTTAGATTTGGGCATAGCACTGAGATGGCGTTAGTCAGAGTTCACAATGACTCATCAGAGAGATAAACAAGAACAAATGGTCATTTCTTGTTCTCCTTGACCTCTCATCAGCATTTGACTCTGCAGACCATGGGTTGTTGCTGGGTCATCTTAGGGTGCATGTTGGACTCACCTGTACTGTTATCAGCTGGTTCGAGTCCTATCTTAGGAATAGGATGCAGAGGGTAGTGATGGGTACTTTCTCATCATCCTCGATGCCCCTGTCCTGTGGTGTGCCCCAAGATTTGGTCCTCTCACCCATGTTGTTTGCATTGTACATGCTGCCCCTGGGAGGAATCATTCAGTGATATAAGCTGGGTTTTCTCTGCTATGCAGATGATACCCAGCAGTATCTGTTTTTTGTGCTGGGGATATCCAGCGCTGTTGAGGTGCTAAATCAATGCCTAGCGGAGATTCAAAAATGGATGGAATCTAGTTGGCTAAGGCTTAACCTGGATAAGACTGAGGTGCTAGTGATCTAACCACGTCAGAAAGGGGGAGCAGAGGCAGCCTCAGATGAGCTAGGGCTTTGACTTGGGTCATCCAGATTGATAGCCTCTGCTAAGGTGAAAAATCTGGGGTTCATTATTGATGAATGGCTGACACTGGAGGCTCAGGCATTGACTGTAGTTAAGAGTGGCTTTTACTATCTCAGAAATATCATCCAGATTAGGTCCCTTATTCCTCCAGAAGACCTGATGACTCTTTTGTGTGCAATTGTGATGTCCAGGCTTGATTACTCTAACGCGCTGTACCTTGGGGTTAGTGGAGCTTCCCTACAGTACCTGCAGCTAGCGCAGAATACAGCTGCCAAGTTGCTAACTGGCCTTCTAAGATTCAGTCATATGACTGAGGTGCTGCGTGACCTGCACTGGCTGCTGACGAAGTGGTGAGTTACCTTCAAGGTTGACCTTCTAACCTATAAAGCCATATGTGGGTTGGATCCTGACTACCTGTTAGAGCTCCTGCACCCTGTACAGTCTGTACACTCCAACTGCTTTTCCAAGGAGGGCCTCCTTTTGGTCCTGAGGGCCAGTTAAACTCTGCTGGTGACCAGGTTTTTGAAGTAGCCAGCCCTTTGCTGTGGAATTCTCTACCTGGGGGATTGACGGAGGCCCCCTCAGTTGACAAAAAGCCACACTCCTTGTCCTAGATGTGAAAAATAATTAATTTATTTTAATGAAAGCAACAAAATGCTTAAAATACAGCATACCGCACCGGAGTATACAGGACCCAACTGTTTTTTTAATCGCTACATCATCACCCCCTGATGACGTAGTGATTATGAAACCGGTCGGGGTACTTGCATGGTCCTGTATGCTCCAGTGTAGCTTCTTGTTTGCTTAATAGTATCTCACTGTCGCACACACCCTCAGTGCAGTGGAGCTGTTTTGCCAACTATTGTGTTCTCCTCAGTTGACGCCTTTAAACGGGAACTGAAAATGTTGTTATTTAACCAGCCTTTTGGGGATTAATATCATCCCTGTTTATCCTTTCCATTCAGTATGTACTGCATTTTAGTTCTGTTATTTTTGATGTTTTTATGTACTCTGTTATTTCTGTTATTCTGTTCAGAGCCCTGAACCACTTTGGAAATGGCTCCTTATGAATAAAACTACTACTACAACCACCTCCAACAAACCTGGGTTTGATTCCCACAACCTCCACTTGCATACTGTGTGACTCTGAGCAAGTCACTTTACCATCCCAGTGCTCCCAGGTTGCCCCCTGAAAACAGGCATTTGTACCTGATGAGCCTTACCTGGTTACTAAAGAATTAAAAAAAAAATATTTTACACATTGCTGTGATTCAGACTGTGATGCAAATCCCACACCAGGGACTTCAAGTTCACTACCACCACCATACGTTTTTATCAACAGGCCCCAGGGAAACCTGTTTTTTACCTTCTCCTTTGCACAAGGTCAGGAAGGTCAAACACAATAACTGTGGGTAGAGTGCCCCTTCAGAGATGGACTGTGAACAGAGTCCAGCAGAAAAAGTAGAATTGCCCTTTTAAATAAAACAAGCAGTCATTGATTCTATAAAAAAATGATTCTTTACTAAAAGACTACAAGTATTTACAAGAGGATGTATTTACAGGAAAACAAAAAGGTTGCGCATTTACTAAGAAGCTGAAAATGACACAAGTTGAACAGACAGTTAACGTACAGCAGAATTCTGAGCTATTCTCACCTAAAATACTTCACCTGCCCTAGCTACAGAAAAGCACTATCCCATACTGTGATATCTTACCAGTCAGCTAGTCTTTGTATGACAGAGTCCCTGGTCTTCAGATGTTCCAAGTGCAAGAGAAAGTGCTGGCTTCTAGCTCTCAAATTTCTTTCTTTTTCTCTGTGGGGAGAGGTCTCATTCCCTTTGAGTGACAGTTACGTGCTGTCCCAGCCCCCTTTGAGAGTGTGTGTGTGTGTGTGTGTGTGTGTGTGTGTGTGTGTGTGTGTGTCCACCTTTCAGCATCTCCTTGCTAACATTATGACATGCACCTGGATCCTTTGTCCAACATGGGACCATCTCCAGGAAAGACTTCCTTCTGGGGTTATTGATTTATTGCCTCCTCCCTAGATTCCTGTTAGCTTTCCCATGATAACATCACTCCTCCACCCTGGCTGACATAAGCTGTCATATACTACTTGATCATGTGATCTGGTAGCCATCTTGGACCTGAAGCAGATGCATATTCAGAAAAGAATAAATGAATCAAATGAATCAAAAGACTATGTGGCTCTGGTCCCCTTTCCTATTACATCTCCCCACCTCAAGAAATGAAGGTGTGTCCCTTTTGGACAACCCCCAAGAGTCACTGCCATTCATGTAGGGCCTGGGGAGTGTCTAAAGGAACATGCCATGCACTTAGCCCTGCCTTGACAGTCCATCTGCACTGGCATTTTGCACCCCACTTCAGCACTGAATGATCATATTATATGACTGTAGTACCAAACTCCAGAGCATTAACTTTGTGTTTTGCCCACTAGTCCTATGGAGCCATGTCAAGAGGTTAGGATCTGTGACCACAGTGAACTCCCTCCTGTACAAATATGGCTGCAACTTCTGAAGGGCCCACACTAGCTCCAGACATTCCCTCTCCACTGTGGCATATGACTCTACCCTGGGCAGAAGCTTCTGGCTCAGATACACTATGGGATGCTCCTCCCCCTGCAGTGTAACGGGGCTCAGGATGACACTCAGTCCATGGTTGGAGGCATCCACATGCACTACGAACTTTAAGTCATAATTGGGGCTAGCAAGCATGGGAGAACTTTTCTAGGCATTCGCTTTTTTGTCAAGTCTATCAGGGGCTTGGCCACGGAGGTTTAGTACCCGGCTGTTCCCAGGAATGCCCTTACCTGTTTCTTAGTGGCAGGGGCGGGCCAGGCCTGGATAGTATCAACCTTTGCTGGCTCTGGATGGATGCATCCACTGCCCATGATAGGTCACTTCAGCCATGCCTACTTGGCATTTTTCCACCTGAATTGTCAGCCCTGCAGCCTTCAGCCTGTAGAACACCTCCTTCATGTGCCTGACATGATTCTCTCACGTCTGGCAGTAAATGGCAATGTCATCCATGTAAACCAGTGCATATTCTCCTGCCCCAGCCATGATGTGATCCACAAGCCTCTGGAAGTTTGCAGGTGCATTCTTCATCCCAAATGGCATTACTCTGAATTTGAAAAAGCCATATGGGGTAACAAAAGCAGACCTCTTCCTGGCTGCGGGGGTTAACGGCACCTGCCAGTAGCCCTTCATCAGGTCCATCATGGTCAGAAACTAGGCCCCTCACAGCTGTTCCAAGGTATTATCCTTTCTGAGCATGGGGGTAGGCATCAGTCTCCATACAGCTGTTGAGCCTCTGGTAGTCAACACAGAACTTGGTGGTACCATCCTTCTTGGGGATCAGAACCACAGGCAAGGCCCAGGGGCTACTGGAGTCCTGGATCACTTCAAGGACCAGCATCTCCCAGAGTTCCTCCAGCATGGTTTTCTTAACCCCCGCGGGTACCCTGTAGGGGGACTGCCTTATTAGAACTAGGGCCTCAGTGTCCACGTGGTGTTCAGCCAATGTGATGTGCCCCAGATTCCCCATGAATATGTCCTCAAATTCTCTCAGCACTCCCCTCATCTCCTCAGCCTGGGCCGGTGTCAGCTGCCTGGAGAGGGTGAGGTTATTCACTGAGGATCCCTCCCAGGCTTCCCCAAGGAGGTTCACCAAAAGATTAGCCTCATTGCCCTCCTCTGGTGTGCTACACACGGTGAGAATCATTTCCTTCCTATCATAGTAGGGTTTCATCATGTTCACATGATATACCCTCTGCCTGCATCTTCTATCTGGCAGCCCTAGTATGTAGTTAACATCACCCATTTTCCTGATTATGGAAAATGGGCCCTTCCATGCTGCCTGCAATTTATTGTGTCAGACTGGGACACGTACCATCACTTGCTGTCTGACTTTGTACTCCTGGGCTCTGGCCCCATGGTTGTACCATGCTTTCTGTTACTGTTGTACAGTGGCTAAGTGCTCCTGGGCAAACCCCATGAGCTCCTTAAGCCTGGCCCTGAAATTTAGGACGTACTCCACAACAGACTCCTCTTGAGTGGCATAGTTATCATCCCACTCATCCCTGACTAAATCTAGTGGCCCCTTCACCCTTTAAAAAACAGGAACTCGAAGGATGAGAACCCTGTGGACTCTTGTGGGACTTCCCTGTATGAAAACAGGAGGTGGGGCAAATATTTGTCTCACTCCCTTTTGTGCTGGTCAGCAAATGCCCTGAGCATAGTTTTCAGGGTCCCATTGAACTGCTCGACCAAGCCATTTGTCTCAGGGTGATAGATCAAAGCATGGAGCTGTTTTATCCCACACTTTTCCCACAAACTGGTCATTAATGATGACATGAAATTTGTTCCCTGGTCTGACATAATCTCTTGGGGAACCCTAACTGGCTAAAGATTCCCAGGAGCTCATCAGCCACCTTTTCTGTCTCAATGGAGGACATGGCCACTGCCTCAAGGTACCTGGTTGCGTAATCCACAACAACCAGTATGCATCATTTTCCCATGTGACTTGTGATACTAAGGGGCCCCACTATGTCCACATCTACCCTCTTAAAGGGTTCATCAATAATAGGCAGGAGCACCAAAGCTGCCTTAGCCTTGTTCCCAACCTTTCCAACCTGCTAGCACTGTGGACAAGTCCGACAGTACTTTGCCACATACATGTACATGCTTGGCCAAAAGAAGTTGTTGGCAAGTCACTTTTCTGAGTGGTTAATACCCAGGTGGCCTGAAAAAGGAATGTCATGGGCCAGGGCCAGAAGCTGCTTTTGGTAGTCCTGGGGGACTACCAGCTGCTGGAGTACCTCTCTCTCTCTCTAGCTCCCCCTGTGGTGTGCACTCCCTGTACAACAGCCCATTCTCCCAATAAACTGACTTTTTACTCCCTTGAGAGGCCTCAGCACAATCTGCTATCTCTCCTGTGATTCCTTGTACTTTCTGAATGCTATCTTTTTCTCTTGAACCTTCACTGCCACCTCCTTTGAGAACCATAGTGGTTTCTTACACCGTTTTGTTTTGTTTATTTGCTTCACACAAAGGCTTGTTACCTCTGTGATGGCAGTTTTTATTATTCCCCATTGTTCTTCCACCCCTTCTTCCTGCCCATTTGCTAGTGTATTCCTTAGGCACTCACCCATTTTGGCAAAGTCAGCCCTCCTGAAGTCCAGTACTTTTGCCTTTGTATGGCTTGACTCTAATGCTGTGTTTATTGTGAACCATACTGTTTGATGGTGGCTAGTTCCCAGATGGCTACCCACTTCTACATCTGTGATCCTCTCTCCATCTCCATTTGAGAGGACCAGGTCTAAGACTACTCCCTCTCGACTGGGTTCCAATACTAGTTGTCTAAGGCATGCCCCCTGTAGGGCATCTAGAATAACCCCACTCTTAGAAGTGGCTGCTGCAACTGCACTCCAGTTAACATCTGGCATATTCAGATCACCCATCAGCAATATCTCCCCTTTATCTGCCATTCTAAGTATACTTTCTATCATTTCCTTGTCCATTTCCTCCCCCTGAGAGGGGGTCTGTATACAACCCCTGTGCGGATTGTGGTGCCATTTCATGCCTCCAAATTGACCCACAGTGCTTCTTCTCCTCCCTGTTTACCCTTTTGTTCCGTTGCTTTTATTCCTTCCCTTATGTAGAGAGCTACTCCTCCTCCTCTTTTACCTTCCCTGTCCCTCCTGTAGATATTGTATCCTGGTATGTTTACGTCCCAGTCATGTTCTGTGTGTACCATGTTTCTGTGACTGCCACGATATCCAAATGATCCTCCTCCATTAAGGCCACTAATTCAGGAAGCTTGTTACCCAGACTATGGGCATTGGTACTCATTGCTCTCCATTTTTTGATGGCTTTACCTTCTGTAGCTGCATCCCCCACTGACCTTTCTACCTTGGTCTTTTTCTCATTAGTACCCTGTTTTGTAAGGTGAGGCTGGGAGTTTTTCCTACTGTTTATCAGTCAGTTAGTCTTTGCATGGCAGGGTCCCTGGTCATCAAATGTTCCAAGTCCAAGAGAAAGTGCTGGCTTCTAGCACTTCAATTTGTTTCTTTTTCACTGGGGAGGGGTTTCATTCCCTTTGAGTGACAGTTCCATGCTGTCCCAACCCCATTTGAGAGTGTGTGTGTGTGTCCACCCTTCAGCACCTCCATGCTAACATTATGACATGCACCTGGGTCCTTTGTCCAACATGGGAACATCTTCAGGAAGGACTCTGCTCTGGGGTTATTGCTTTATTGCCTCCTCTCTAGCCTTTCAGTTAGTTTTCCCACAAGAACATCAGTCCCTCGACCCTGGCTGACATAAGCTGTCAAATACTACTTGATCATATGATCTGGTAGCCATCTTGGATCTGAAACAGATGCATATTCAGAAAAGAATAAATGAATCAAAAGAACACATGGCTGTGGTCCCCTTTCCCATTACAAATATATTTTTCTTTCAAAGCGTATGTTGATAGTAAGGGGATCTGCCTGCTCTCAGCCTGAATGTCCCATGCCCCATCGGGTCTCATTTAGTGCCTCTCCCCTAGTGTTCCTGGTGGGGGAGGTTAATAGCATTGTTTGGTCAGGCTGTCAGTCGTTTTATATATATATATATGTATATATATTTAATAAATGGGTAGGGAAATTGTTGTAGTTTTATTGGATGATGAGCATCACATGACCGTGCATATATCAGAGTGTGACTGCACACCTGCAATTTCACCCCCCAAAACAATTTTGCCATTTTATAAGATAGATAACCCATTCTAGGGTGCGCGGTCACACTCTGATGTACGCATGCCTTGGGTGGTTGACGCATTCTGCCTGCTGCCTCATGCATAACAACGCACACCAAGGCATGCATATATCAGAGCATGACTGCACACCTTAGAGTGGGTTGTCTATGATATAGATATATATTTATATATATACATATATACACACATAATACACATACACATACATATATATATATATATATATATATATATATATATATATATATATATATATATATATGTATGGTCATGCCCTATAGTTAGGGCTGAGTAGCATGTTTAACGTTAAACCTCAGATTCTGCACTTTAATAGCTTTGCAACCACTCAATGGATTTGCTTAAAATTTGTCATGTGCTGTCCCGTGGTGTAGATCTCTTGATGTGGCAAGTTTCATTCCAGTTGGAGGTGCAGATTCTGAGATCCGGATAGTGTAAAAAGTCATAAAGTCACCACTTTTCGCATTTATTTTCTCATCGCCCTGCATCCAAATGATGTGGAATTTTGGTGTGATTTCTTTATGGTAGAACCAGCTTGGGCAACGGAACAGGCATGCTTAGTTTTGTATAAAATATTAATCTGTTGCAAAGTTATTATGTTTTTCATTTCCCATTGTTTTCAATGAGAAGATCACTTTTCAGCATAGAGGGAGAAAAATCAATGAAGGATTTGTTCTCACAAAAAAGGAATAATTCTCGGGAGGTCAATTCCTTTTTTGTGAGCAAAAAATTTTTTTTCATGAGCTGCCATCCTGTTGTTTTTCTTCCACCAACTACAAAAGGTGGAAATATATACAATTTCTAAGAATTCTAAAAACAAACATGAGAACCTAGCTAAACATGACCTGTTCAGCTAGATTCTGATGTTTGTTTTTGAAATCTGTGCCCACAAATGCCTTTTCAGGGCACCCAAAATCCTGGGTGCCCAGCTTAGTGAGAGGAGCTCTTTCCGGTGTTCTCTGCATGAGAACACCGGGAATTTCTTAACGTCTACAGCCACAGCTGAAGTACTGCTGACTGCAGTGTCAGTTATATACCCCCCTCATTTTCTCTGGTGTCTAGTGGACCCCCCATCCTCTGATCACCATCCCCAACTCCTTGATAGTTAATTTTATTTATTTATTTTTAGAGCTAAAATTGGATAAGTAGAGGAGAGCTTTGAGTTTCCAGACTGAGTTCATATATTTCTACTTCTGGCAGTGGTTTCATAAATACAATAAATTCTTTCAAAATGAGCTTGCTGTAGGGCTTTGATTTCACATTTTTATAATTTTGATTTCACATTTTTATAATTTCTTTTTCTACAGTACCAGGAATGAAGCCCTAGCTTTATTAGTAATGAAGAAGAAGCAATCTGCCTTAAGAAAATGTCATAACTTATCACTCAGTCAGTGAACACTAAACCTCATCTAGGCTGGCCCATTGGCGCAGCAGCTGGATTTCTGTTTGCGATGCTGGTGACCTGGGTTCGGGAACAGACCCAGGGCACCAGAGGGCCAGCCGGGTGGAGGAGGCTTGAGCGTCGGAGACTGCTAGCCTCCTCCCGAGGGGGGCAGGAATGCAGCCCAGTGCCTGCTGACTCCTGGCGAAGGCTGGAAGCATGGCACACACTGTGCTCCATTGACTGGGGGGCATGGTGAACATTGGCATGCACTTAGACGTCTGTGGCATGCCACGCCACAGGGGAAAAACTGGGAGTAAAAAGCAGCTCCTGGGCCAACCGAATGACAGCTGCCAGTCCCCACCAACACAGAAGCCCCATAGCCAGCCATACCTGCCTCAGCAGCAGCACCCAGGGCCAACTGAAAAGTGTGCTGGCTGCCCCATGGGTGCCTTCCCCCTTGAAGGAGAGGGACCCATCCAATGAAGGGTTATGCCAGGTTACCCTGGGGTGTGCTGGTTGTAATGTGAGGTGGAGGCTGGGGGGGTAGGGTGTCAGGTGGGGGGCCTAGAAGGCCCAAAGAAGTGGCCGATCTGGGGTAGGGGAGCAAAAAAAAAAAACACATTTAGGCAGCCTTTCTTCATGTGCGTCAAGTCTGATCCAAAGTGGGCTCTGTAGATGGCAATGTTTAGTGTGTACATTTCAACAGACAATAAGGAAATGGAAAAGAGGTGTGGCTGGAGAAATTACATTAATTAGACAGTTACTAATTTGTAGTATAAGATGACCAATATCTTGTGAGTGAAAATACTATGGCTTCCAAAGAATGAGTTAATCTGCTGAGTAAGTCAGGTATCACAACCTTGGTGATGCTGCTGACTGCACCCATATTGTATCACTGCCACCGCCTCCCAAGTTCAGTGCTTTAGGCAATGAGTACCAGCAATGTTTGGCCGTTGAACCTGGAGACTTCAGTTGCTTAATGCTTGCTGATCAGACTGGCTAGCTGCAGTCTGGTGAAATCAGTTATTATTTGATGAGGTCTTCAATTTTTTTTCTGTAGCAGCCAAATGTTGAGTAGTATAATGCAGACACCAGATGCTGGAGCTTTAGTCTTTACCACAGAACTTACTAAAAGCACTATCACATGTTGCTGACACAGATGACATTGATGGTTGTTTGTCCTGGCAATGGTTAATCTCAGCTACAGTAATGTTCTGTAGAAGTTTTTGTACTGGAGCTGCATTTTGATGTTTCTAGGCAGCCACAGGACTATTTCTATAGTCAGTAGTTTCAGAGTTAGTTACAGCTGTGTGAAGACCGAATGTGGATCATCTGAAACAGCTAAAACTAACTCTGAATGGTGATTCCACCTCAATTTGTTTAAAACATTCTAAAGTTTAATGCAGAATTCCTTTCAAGAGAATTCCCTCTAACAAATTATGTTGCTAACATTCACCGATCACAATTTCCTTATAATCCCGTGTCTAGTGGCACCTCCCACCCGCTGATCACCGTTCCTGTATAATCTCTGGTATCTAGTGGCACCCGCCATCCACTGATCACTGTTCCCATAAATCCCTGGTGTCTAGTGGCACCTCCCACCCATGGATTACCATTCCTATAAAATTCCTGGTGTGTAGTGGCATCCCCCACCCATTAATCGCCATTCCTGTATAATCCCTGGTGTCTAGTGGCACTCCCCACCCACCAATCACCATTCCCGTATAATCCCTGGTGTCTAGTGCCCCCCACCCTGAATGTCCATATTTGTTTGTTTATTTATATATTTTATATTCAGATATTTTTTGGGGCCACTATTTATCCTTAGTGTCTAGTGGTACTCCCCCACCCTCCAATGCCCATTTTGCCTTTATCATTGGTGGTCAGTGGCTCCCCCCACCTGCCCATGCCCATTTTTGCTGAAAAGAAGAAAACTGTCCCTCCATGTCCTTCTTTTAACCTGTAACCAAAAAGTCCATGACTGATCATGCCCACACACCCCCACCTGACCTCCCATTGTGCACTCACCTCCCCACACCCCCCATGACATCCCCACAGACCCTCATGCACCTCAAGAGGTCCCAGGTTTGAGATCTGCTCTCCTGAAGACTCGTCTTGCTGCTGGAACTGGTGACTGCAATATGAGAAACTAAGGTAAATGCGCTTCAATATATTTCAATGGGGGGTTTTCAACTTTTATGCATAATTTGGCTATTTTTAGTGATTTTTACCCCACATGTTCAGCATGGCCTTTTAGGGACACCACCTCGTGAACAACATGACTGTCAGTAGGCAGCTCCCATCAGAAATGTGATTTCTCGGTAAGTTGGCAAAATCACCTTTCCGGTGGGATTAGTGCAATGACAGTCATATTGTTCAGGTGGTGGTGGGAGGGGAGCTCTCGGCCTCAAAGCCGGTGATGAGTGGGATGCCATAGGGCTCTGTGCTGGGGTCAATATTATTTGGGCTCTTCATATCAGATGTTGCACATGGGGTGGTGAGCAATGTAAGTCTGTTTGTAGATGACACCAAAATGTGAGCAGTGGTGGATGGAGGGGAGGGATGGAAGCAGCTGCAAGGGGACTTTAGCAAGCTACAGGAGTAGTCAGAGAGGTGGCAGCTGGGGTTCAATGCAAAGAAGTGTAAGGTTATGCGCTTCGGGCTGAAGAACCCAAGGAGAGAATACTGGCTGTGGGGGGGTTAAGCTGGGGATCACTGAGGAGGAGAAGGACCTAGAGGTAATGGTAACAGGGACCATGAACAACACTGCCCAGTGCAGGAGAACATCTGCAAAAATGAACAAAATGCTGGGGTGTATAGTGAGGGAGTTTTCGTCCAGGCAAAGAGAGGTGATCTTGCCCCCTCTACAGGTCACTGGTAAGGCCGCACTTGGAGTATTGTGTGCAGTTTTGGGGGCCATACCAGAAGTGTGATATCAGGCTACTGGAGGGAGTGCAGAGGAGGGCAACGAAGATGATATGTGGAATGGAGGGGAGAGACTATGAGAGCAGGCTGGGAGACCTGAATATGTATGCCCTGGAGGATAGAAAGGACAGGGGAGCACAATAGAGATATTCAAGTGTCTGAGGGGAATCAATAAGAATGGGGCAGACAGGGTCTGTAAACTAAGGAGGGGGAGGGACACCAGAGGGTACAGGCTAAGAATAGAGGGAGGAAGATTTAGGAGAGAAATGAGGAGACACTATTTCGTGGAGAGGGTGGTAGCATAATGGAACACATTACCAGAATGGGTGGTATCATGTAAATTCATGAACAGCTTTAAAAGGGCATGGGACAGGGAACAGGGGAGAGTGAAAATGGGGGAGGTGGCAGTGGGATGACAAAGGGGAGGGGGTGGGGCAGCTACAAACTAGGGGTGCTAGCTGTTCAACTCAAGCAGACTTAGATAGACAGGTTGGTCTCTTTCTGCTCTCACATTCGTATGTTCATGAGGTGGTGTCATAAGAAGGCTATGCTGAAAATTTGGGGTCAAAATTTGACAAAATGGCTGCATTATCACCATTCCTTGCAATCTTGCTATGCACACTCATAACTTTGGAAATTTACAATATTTTAATGCCATATTTTCAACATAGTCTTCTTATTACCTCACCTCATGCATGTCATAGCTGTCATTTTTCGAATCCTTGCCAAAACGTGTTTTCGCACCTGCAGCACAGAATGGTGTTGCAGTTGTGCAGAATTACATTTTGGCAGGGAGTTGAACATTTTCTGTACTGGGTACATGTGATGAGGTCATAAGAAAGCTATGTTGAAAATTTGGGGTTAAAGTTATTTAAGATGGCACAGTTATGATTATTTGTTGTAATTTCACTATGCAAGCTCTTAACTTTGTGAATTTTAAATATTTTGAGCCCAAAGCACAGCTGTCATTTTTCAATCCTGTCCAAAATGTGTTTTTGCACCTGCGCTGTGGATTAGCATTGCGCTTGCATGGAGTTACATTTTGGTTGGGATTGAAATATTTTCTGCACCAGGTATATGAGGTGGGTAATAACATAGCTATGGTGACAAATTGGTGACTGTTGACCTATAATTGGAAGCACAAGGGCTGGAAGTCCCTTTGCTCCCAGAGCTAGATACATATGCGCATCTATGGAGGGATGGAAGTGCAAGGTCCAAAGGACCCTGCACTCCCGCAATAAAATAAGCATGCTATTATACTATCTCAAAAAGTAAGAAAATAAATTGCAAAAAAAATCATTAATGCATCAGTTAGGGTTAAACCGACAAAAGTAGGGAAATGTGGTATTTGGGTCCCAAACCCTAACACCCCATTCCCCATGCTGCACAGACCCACATCCTGGTCTGTCTTGGGGCTGTCAACCTTAACGGTCAGCCCATTCTTATATGCTGTAGCCATGTCTCCTAATTTCATAATGAAATGGGGTGAACATTAGGGTTGACATTCCCAAGACAGCCCCCCCACACCTGTCGGTCTGTGCAGAGTGGAGAATGGGGTGTTAGGTTTGGAAACCCTAACACCACATTTCCTTACTTTTGTCTGTTTAACCCTATCCGATGTAATAACAAAGTGTTTTGCAAAATATATATACACACACATACATATACACATACACACACGCAAACAGGATATATATATATATATATATATATATACACACACACACACACACACACATACATATAAACAGTATTCACTGACCCCATGTGTGGGGTTCGGCTGCCTCCTGGCAAGGGTCTCTGGCCCCATCAGGGCTTCTTTAGTTATATTCCCCTTCCTGGGGGTTCCTGGTGGGGGAGAGGAGCAGTGTGTTATGCCCAGCTGTTTAAGGAAAAACAAAGCAAAGTTGTTGCCTCCCAAGCATGACTTGCTTATGAGGACTGGTTTCTCTCTACCTTGTTCTTTTTGACCACACTTGGGCAGCTGCTCTGTTTGAAGTGCTGCAGCATTTCCATTGACAGGCCTGGGAAATGTATTTTGGTCTTCCAGACAATGGGGGATGCCGACTAGAGAGAGAAGCATAAGCCAGCTCAGGATGGAGCCACAGCTTGTGCTTTAAGAATGCTAAGGCATTTGGGTTTTCCTTTAAATAAAAACATATCTGGGGGCAGTTAAGCTGGGCAGCAGCAGTGAGGGTAGCTAAAGGGATAGCTCTCTGGTGCTAACACCACCAACAGTACCACCACCAACAACAAAGAGAGAGAAATAAAGAGAGAGAGAAAGAAAGGAAGAAAGGAAGGAAGGAAGGAAGGAAGGAAAGAAAGAAAGAAAGAAAGAAAGAAAGAAAGAAAGAAAGAAAGAAAGAGAGAGAGATAAAAGGGAAAAGAACACAGGGAAAAAGAGATCAAGAGAAAGAGGGAAACACACATACACACACACGCACAGCAGAGGGTGTAACAGTTATTGCCAGTCAGCCCCCAAACAAAAGACAGAGAGAGAGAGAGAGAGAGAGAAAGAGAGAAAGAAAGACAGCAAGAGGGGATAATGAACAGTGCCACTCAGTCCCCCAAACAAGGGGTAGAGAGAGACAGAGAGGAGCACACAGAGGAAGAGATGCTGAGTAAGAGAATGAAGTAGAGTGAAAGAGTCTGGCAGAGACAGCCTGAAACAGGAGAACAGAATCCAAGGGACAAATACCTATACCTACTTGCTGCTGGGGGCATCTCTGAGTGCAACACTGATGCCATTTTGGAAGGATGGATGACACCAGGCAAGAAGTTGAAGGCAGCAGAAGAGATGATAACATTCTCTGAGGTGCTACCAGTGCCATGTGAGGTTGAGGATTACTGGAGAAAATTAGGGGGTTCTAAACATGACTAAAGAGCTGATGTAGGAGAGAGGAATTTTTCATTCTGCAGGACTGGGGAATGCTCCGAGAGAAGTACTGGTTGTTTGCTAGGGATGGTAGGCATCTAAACAGGGATGGCACCAGCACATTGGGCAGAGGTTAAGCATAGGAATTGCCAGGTTTTTTAAACTAGGGAGGTAGGGACCAGTACTTACAGGCAGGTTTCAAATTACAACAAAACAAGCAAACGAGTTGTTCCAAAGCCTGTCTGTGCCACGTTAAACTACAAGCAGCAATAAAGGAAACTGGCACCAGTCACAGAAACTTTCTAATCCATAAATTTATTGTGCATGCAGTTAGTGGTGGGTGAAGTGGCCCCAATTCACTCTGCGGAGTGAAGGCAGATTCGCGGAGTGGTCCGCAATGCGAAGCGGAGTACTTTGCGTTACAATTGGTAACGCGAAATCCATTGAAAACAATAACTTCGCATTACTCCGCCTTCCCAAACCACTACTCCACCAATTCTCAAGGCGAAGTACATTGTAAACAATGTACTCTGCCTCGCTTCACCTTGTTTTAAGCTCCAAAGGTGAATTTTGCAGTGATTCATGGGATTTCAGGTCACATGGGCTCTAGATTGTTCTGCACAGCCTCAGTTTGGGGTAGTGTGTGTGTATGAAGCTGTAGGAGACAATCTGCCCTGAGAGCTCGGTGATTCAAACCTTCTGAAAGTTGTTAAAAAAAGCCTTTTGGGGTCATTTGTTTTGCTGAAACTTGAGTTCATCGTTTATAGGAAACCCTCCTGTGCTCATATCATCGAGTGTTTATTGTTTGTGTGTGGATTTTGAATGTTAATGTACAATATTTAGTCTGTGTACTGAGAGACAGTGAAAGTGTGCTTTGGGGGAGGGGCGTATATGTGGTGTAGGTAGATTAACTTGGAGAAAAAGACAGCTTTCTGTTTTTGTGATATTTTTCTTGTATAACTGTGTTAATGTACACACAGTAATATTTTCAATAATTCTTGCCATTTTTTTGCTGATTGTTGTGGTGCAGCAGTGCATAATTTTAGTTTGTTTAAAATATGTGGTTACATTACTGAAGTTTTCAATTTGCTACGCATTACTTAGTGTGTGTGAGTTTGTGTGTGACACGTGTCATCAAATCAGACACCTTTTATTGTGCCACATAATTTCAGCAATGTGAACCTGCTATGCTATCTACTGTAGCTGTGTGATTTTTGTACTTCTTTGTGGTATCTTTACTAGTACTAGTACTAGTGACTGTTACTGCAGCAGTGCAGCACACTGCTCCCCCCTTCCCCATGGCCCGTCCCAACCGGCAAAGGAATTATTTTCCAGAATTTTTAATTTTTGATGGTGAGCACTGATTAGGTGTTGTGCCTTTGCATCTGCATCTCTTCAGTGTGCAGCGCAATCTTAATCGGTCTGTGCATTTGCATCTCTTTAGGGCCCAATCTCCATCTCTAACTTAAGTCACAGTTGTTTCTTTGGCTTCCCTTCTGAGTACTGGACAGGTGTGGTGCATAATTCTGCATGAACATTGTACTCATTAATATGCGTTTTTAAGTCAGGACCATTATCACGAGTCAGTCATGATACAAATCACATTCTTCATCATCATGGACAGTCACAAATGCAGTCACAAATCACGATTTACGAGCACGTCACGATTCACATTAATCTTTTTTAATATTTACTTGGATGTATTGTAAGCCTGTTTTGTAGTATCTCTCCATGCTTCACCACCCCACCATTGTACTCATTAATGAGTGTTTTTAAGTCAGGGAGTTTTGTGTCACACCTCATCGGGGGGGGGGGGCCCGGGAAAGTACAGCCGTAGGCATTCGCATTTCGTCATCATCACAGTCACAAATTCAGTCACAAATCACAATTTATGATCACAACATTCATTTTTTTTAATAGTTACTTGGATGTATTTTAAGCCTGTAAGAAAATAAAATTTACAGAAAGAGCAAATTAAGTAAAAAAAGAGTACAGAAAAGACTAAAAAACCTAGCTTTTAAAAAAGCTGTTAGGTCTAAATCAAAGTTTAAATTTCCTCCTCTTTCTGATCTCAAAGAATCAGCAGTCACAAAACAAACTACTCTCTCTCCGTCTACACAGGAGAAAGTAAAAGTGTCTGCTTGCATGACTCATTTCCTTCCTGCCTAGCTAAAGAGCATGTGACTTACAGTACTGTAAGCCATGTGATGTGTGGGAGGGGCTGCCAAATCTGAAACACCAAGTGGGTCACTTAGAATCATAATGAGGAACACAAAGTCCATTAAAAACAATGACTTCACCTTACTTTGTGTTGCCATTCTGCCTTAACAGTGATAATGACAAAGGTGAAGTGAGCACTTTGCATTGCCCTCCATGGCCAGGTAACATCTGGTCTCCTCCACATTCACTTCACCGGCTGAATTTAAATTCGCTGCATCTCTACATACAGTATCTGTGCAATATGTGCATAAAATACAGAAGCAGTGCATAAACTCATGATTCTAAGTTAAAACCGCATGAACAGGAGGACCAACACGCAGAGTCCCCTTACTGGTTTCACCAGGGGCTTCTTCAGATAGAAACCCATATGTTGGAACCATGCTCACTTAAACAGCAACAGATTTAAAGTGACATACGTGTTTAGTGCAATATAATGTGATTTACAACATACTTGTAAAATCAAGCCAGAGCTGGTAGATGGCTGATGGGGCAGCCAATGAGTGCTATATTCATATTTTTACGGGATATATTTATGTATTGTGCAAATGTCTATTATTATAATTGCATCTTGTTTTAGTATTATTATTATTATGGCACCATGCTTGGATATGGTATTATGCAGCTTTCTACAAGTATGTTATAAAACACACTATATTGCACTAAGCACATCTGGCACTTTAAATCTAGCGCTATTTAATTGAGTATGGTTGGTACTTAATTGATTAATTGATTGACTGATTTCAAAAGTTTGACCAGGAAAGACATACTCAACTGGTAACAGCTCATCTCTAGAAGACAACAGTTCATTTCATATTTACGGTAGAGGAAGGGGGCCCACTCACTAACTGTGGTAGATGGGCTATGGGAGGGGGCAGAGTGAACTGAATTTGGGACTGGTGTCAGAGGATCAGGTACTTAAGAGACTAAGGGCACTTAGGATGGGTAAGTCTCTAGGGCCAAATGGATTACATCCCAGAGTGCTGAGGGAACTGGGGCAGGAATTTGTATGGCCATTGACAGTCTTGTTCAACTGCTCCCTAGAGAATAAGGTAGTCCACATGGGTTAGAGGGCAGACATGCTCTCCTGCACAAAAGTGGGAGCAGGGAGGACCCAGGAAAGTATAGACGGGCTAGTTTGACATATAATGGGAAAACTGGAGATTGTAATCACGAGAATCTGGTGGAATTTCTTGAAGCAAATGGGATCCAAGACAACAGGAGGCAGCAAAGTTTCATGAAGGGAAGGACACATTGACTAACCAGACTGAGTTCTTTGACTCTGTAACAAGAGCAGTGAACAAAGACCAGGGAGTTGACATGCTATATTTAGATTTCAGTAAGGCTTTTTACTCAGTACCCCAAAGTCAGCTTATCAAGAAGCAGGGGGATTAAAGGGTTGGGGCAACATTAACAAGGTATATAACAAACTGGCTAGGTGTAAAGACCCAGGTGGTGATTTTAAAGGAGGAAAGTTAAAAGGCCAGGGAGATCTCAAGTGGTGTACTGCAAGGGTGGGGAGAAATTAAAGGGACCATTCTCCAAGCATCCAAACAATGCTTGAGAATGGTTACTAAGGGCAAAAGACACAATAGGCCAATCTGGTTCTCTAAGATTAGGGAAGAAGTGAGGGCCCAAAAAGGGCCTTCACTGGCTACAAAGAACAACAGGGGGATGAGGAATGGCGCAAATACCAGGTAAACATAAAGCAGGACAAGAAGGGAGTCAGGGACACAAAAGCAGACACAGAGCTGCTCATTGCTTAGTGTTGTTCACAGTCTTCATAAAAGATCTCTCCTTAGCTCTTTCCTCCTGTGATGTACACTCGAATGCCGATGACACAGTCATCTATAAATCTAGCCTTACTGTCTCCTCCATTGAGAAGCCCCCTCAAAAGAACTCCACTGCAGTATAAAAATGATTTCAGGACAACCATCTAGTAATGAACCAAAAGAAAACTGTATCCACACTGTTTGCCACTAGTTAAGCACTGCCCCTTACTCAGTAAACCTATGATCCTCCCAGGGCGAGCACCTTGATTCCATGTACAAATACCTAGGCATGTACCTGGACCAGCATCTCAACTACTCTAGTCGCATCTCCCAGCTAACAACCAAGTGTTACGCAAAACTTGGAGCCCTCTACAGGTAAAGAGCTGCCTACAGCCTCACATCAAGGAACTGGTATTTGAATGTTCCATTTTGCCCCTGCTGGACTATAGGGACATTGTTTGCACTGGTGCCAATACCTCTGCCCTGACCAAAGTCTCATCACTAGTTAATGCCTTATGTAGATTTGTACTAGCCTGACTCTCCAGAACAAACCACCATACCATGTATTATATATTGCTGCTGAGTGGATCCTGGCTTTGGAAATGCACATGCACACTGCTCTAGTGTCGACAAGGTACTGGTCAGGTAAACTCCTAAGCTACCTTGTGGATCTTTTCACATTGGCAACAAACTGCTCTTTCCTCATTGTTTGCACCTTGGATTTATGAGCCCGATTCCAGAATGCATGGTGCAACTCACAGGCGTATGTGAGTTTTGCCTTGTGCCACTGTGCCAAGGACCCTGCACCCTATTCCAGGACAGGCAGGGTCCCCCGTTACCTATGACCCACAACTTCCAGCAGCCGCTGAGTTGCGCCATGGGAATGGTACAATGGACCTGGGTGCTGCAAGTCACAGACTGCCATTAACTGCCCCCCCAGAGACCCCCCACCCTCTAACATGCCCGCAATCCCCTGGGGGCCTTGGGGGGGTAGGCTGGGTGGCAGAGGTGAATGGGAGGGCATGGTGCAATATGAACCCAGGTGGCACCCTGAAAGTCGGGGGTGGGGCATCACTAAGCTGGGGGGGTCCATGGGGCACGACAATGTGCGATTTGCAGCACTGCTCGGGGGACATCTGTCATTTTGCCAGGACAGATGCCGCTTAGACTACCTCCATGCTGGTCTAACCCGCAGCACCATAACGGGACTTGTAATAGCGTAACTGGGGTTATGGCAGCCACCCTTTCAGAATAAGTGCAGGGTGCTGCCATAACCCACCCTAGCACCATGCTGCAGTGGGTTGCAGGTGTAGTGGGTGGTGTAGCCCACCTTTGGTGCAACCCACATGCAGCATGGTGCAGGCCACAACTCGGCATCACAATTAGCATAACGCATGGCACAAGGTGTGATTTGTGCCATAGTGTTTTGCGCAAATCACCTTGCGCCTTGTGTAATGCGACTTGGAATCGGGCCCTGTTGTTTTAATCTTGTATTTTGTTTGTTCCTAGTATCTCTGCAATGTTTTCATCTTGTATTTTGTTTGAACCTTGTATCTATAATGTTTTCATCTTGTATTTTGTGCTATGCACAGTACTTACTGCATTTAAGGACCAGTGTAGTCAAATGGATCCTTCTCTATGTTCTCCCCTGCCCCCCAGGTAGCAACTGGAAGTAGGTCTTCTGGGCTTTACTTGTTTACCTGCTTAAATATGTTTCAAATAAATAAATAAATAAATTGTGGAGGAGATCAATGGAGGGGAAAAACAGTTCTTCAGCCACAAAAGGTAAAAAGAAAGATGAAAAAGAGGATTTGTTAGGTGATGAAGGGGGCAGGTCAGTAGAGACATATGAGCAGAAGGCAACCATTCTAAATGACCCCTTCTGCTCAGTATTCATGATGTAGGATAGAGTGCCTCTGGCAAAAAGTGGCATAAAGACTGCTGCAGGGGGGATCCCAGAAATGGAACAAGTGAACATTAAAGGAAAATGGGTTATAAAATGTCTTGCAGCCATGAAAATAGATAAAGCTCCAGGACCAGATGGGATGCACCCAAGGGCGCTCAAGGAATTGGCATTAGAACTGACAGAACCCCTGGCAGGGCCTTTCATTAGTTCACTAGAGTCAGGGGTGGTTCTAAAATATTGCAGGATAGTGGACGTGGTGCCATACTACAAGGGAGGGGACAGGGGAGGAACATGGAAATTACAGGCCCATCAGTCTTACCTCCATTGTAGGTAAACAGATAGAAACACTAGTCAAAGAGGACCTAGTGGACTACCTCAAGAGAAATGGGCTCCAGGATAGTAGGCGTCATAGGTTCATGACGGGGAGATCTTGTCAGACCAACCTGATAGTACTGATAGTATTCTTTGACTGGGTAACAAGGGCAGTGGATTTTTTCCCCATAAAGTTTTATTGAAAATGTTTTCAATTATTATAGTCTGATATATAACAACTGAAATATAGTAAGTTTCAAAACAAATCCATTAAAACGACTAAACTGTATAAACTAGAACAGGTAATGATGCCTAAAACTATGTACAATAAAATAATTAGCACTAATTTCAAATAAAGCTTAAGTACACCTGAGTTCCCATAAATAATAATATAGCCCTCCCAAAACAACAACAAAAATGAATGACAGATAGTATAGATGTAGACAGGGACAAAAAGAATGAAAGAGAAAAAATAATAGAGAGAGGCAAGAAAGAAAGCAAAGACCAGGAAATTAAGTGATAGTAGTTGTGCAATAGTGTAGTACAGCTTCCCATTTCTGTTTAATCGATCTGTCATTGAAGCTATACATGAGTTTTTCAAGCTTTAGGGCCTCCATAATTTCAATTTTTCATTCTGTCACTAAGGGAGTGATATTGTCAAGCCATCTTCTAAGAATAAGATTTTTGGCAGCAATAGAGGTTAAAGCTAAAACATATTGGTCTGAAAATGACATGGACTGTTGAGAGGGAAAATGATCAATTATTTATGAGGTAAAATATGAAATTTGAATAAACTGAGGTTAACCCTCTTAAAAAGTGACAGATTTGTGACCAGAAAGTTTGTATCACTGGGCATTCCCAAACAAGGTATTTTACAATATGCTTCTCTAGAATTAGATTTAAGGCAATTCATATGTAAGGGGGTGTAAAAAAGATTGTTAAGAAGCTTACATTGGAGTAGTCTGTAATTTGACAGGAAAAAGGTTTTATGAGGGAAGAATCACACTGCAGCCCAGCTCCAGTCAGCTGAACCTTCACTGGTGACTGTACACCAGTAATTAATAGATTCAGTCATATGGCCCCAGACTATATTTAGTAAGAGTGAATACAAAGCTGATATGGTAGGTTTTGTTTTATATATGAAGAGAAAACTCTTAGTTTCTTCTTTAGTAGATAAAGTAGTTTCATTCCTTTTCAATAGTCTCAAAGTCACATTTTGATGTTTACTTACACGCATGTGCAAGAAACATTATGTGGCAGCTTAGGAGAGAAGAGGGTTTTGGAGGTGCAGCACTGTGGTGGCCAATGCTATCACTGCATTCTTGGGCTTGGCCCTCTTTACCCAATGCAGTGGCATGCTGCTGCTGACACTAGTTCAGCAAGTGTACCACCAACTTGAAATGAATTAGCCACTGCAATGTGGGAGCAACCCGTCATTGCAGGGCAGTGCCTTGCCTGGTGTAACATTTCAATAAACATGGCGGCCGCTGTTGCTGTCCACCACTCACAGTCTCCATGAAAGCTGACAGGGGTGCCCAATCCCCCTGTCAGTATACCCCTTCCCCAGTTCATTTTCTGATGGGGGAGCCCAATCTGTTGGCATAATGTCCCCCATGTAATAGTTCTGTATGCCAAGGGGGTGCCCAATCCCCTTCAGCATCATGTGCTCCCCCAAACACAGACCTATTTTCTGTGCTGATGGGGGGCTCAATCCCCATCGGCTTCAGTCACACTCCCCAAACAATACAGGTGGCACACTGGAAGCCCATCCCAGTGTGCCAAAAACAAACCTGTAAAGGAAAAACCTTCCTGCAATGTTTTTTTTTTTTTGTTAACCTGTGAAAGAAAAAAACAATCTCTCATTGTCTCCAGTGCCCTCCCCAACCCGCACCCACCTCTTGCATCTGACCTCCCCCACACCTCCCTTCACCCTATACTTACCTCTAGAGCCTGGCATGATGATCTTTGGTGGAGCAGGAACATGTCTGCACTCTTCAAAGCTGACCATGAACTGAAGAAATGCCAGTAAGCTGTATAACGGCATAAATGGGGGGGACTTCAACTTAGGTGGATAGCGCAGCCATTTCTGCAACATTTGGATCTAAATTTTCAACATGGGGTTCTTGGGACTCCACCTCATGAACTCTGTCACTGTCATTTCATTATTCAGTCCCAAAAGGTAATTTCGCAGTCATTGAGAGGAATCACCTTTTGGGACCGATTAATGAAATGACAGTGTCACTGTTCATGAAGTGGGCTCCCAAAAAGTCTATGCTGCAAGTTTGGTGAAAAAAATCCAAAAAATTACAGTGTTACGAGCATGCATTGTGCATTTTCTATGCACACTCGTAACTTCAAGAATTTTTAAGATTTTCACTAAAGATTTTCAGCATTGCCATTTTTTCACACCTCCTTATGAACAGTACAGCTGTTATTTTTCACATCCTGCCCAAAATGTGTTTTCATAGGATCGCTGTGGAAAATCAATGTTTGGGACAGATTAAGAAAATCACAGTGACACTGTTCATGAGCAAAGGTCCCAAAATCTCTAGGTTGAAAATTTTGTGAGAAAATGTCAAAAAAATGACTGTGTTATGAGCGTGCATTGCACAGTATCCACACATGCTCGTAACTTCAATTATTTTTTAATATTTCACTCCAGATTTTTAACACTGACATTTTTTCACACCTCCTTATGAACATTACAGCTGTCATTTGTCACATCCTGGCCAAAATATGTTTTCACACATCCGGCGCACAATGGCGCAGCCACTGTGGGAAATCAATGTTTGGGACAAATTAACAAAATCTCAGTGACACTGTTCATGAGTGGAGGTCCCAAAATGCCTATGTTGAAAATCTGGTGACAAAAGTCTACAAAATGACTATGTTATGAGTATGCATTGCGCAGTTTCCAAGCTCAGTCATGACTTCGAGAATCTGTAATATTTTAACTCCAGATTTTCAACATTGCCATTTTTGCACATCTTCTTATGAACAGTACAGCTGTCATTTTTCACATCCTGCCCAAACTGTGTTTTCACACATCTGGTGCAGAATGGCACAGTCGCTGTGGGAAATCAACATTTGGAACAGGTTAACAAAATCACAGCACCACTGTTAATGAGCAGAGGTCCGAAATGTTTTCATGAGGTGGAGGGTCACAAAAAGGCCATGTTGAAAATGTGTAGTGCAAATACCATCAAATGCCCATGGCATTAGGGTTTCTAACCATAATGTCCCGGCCTGTACAGACTGACAGGCATCAGGGGAGTACCTTTGGATTGCCGGCTGTAATGCTCATGACACTGCACCCCCACCCTGCAGCCAGTGACAGGCATGGAGGTGTGCCTTGGAATCTTTGGCCCCAGAGTTCACCACATTCTCCTATACTGCACCCATTTCAGCATATGTCCTTATGGAATGGAGTGACTGTACAGCCAAACACCCCAAGGCATACCTCAACACTTGTTGGTGTCTACAGGATAGGGTGAGGTGAAATTGCATGAGCATTATGGGTGACAACCCAAAGGCATACCCCAATGCCTGTCTATCTCTGCAGGGTGGAGGTGGGGTTGGCATGAAGTTCAATACTTCACTGCCATTCCTATTCTGCATCTGTCTAACTCCTGTACTTCCACTGTTAATACCAGCAAGCAAACATTCAGCATTGACAAATGCTTGTTAATGTAGTTATAAGAACCACTTCAGCTTGACTTAAACTGAAATGCTCTTTTAAATAATCTATGTTTCCCAAGTATTGTCTTTCATTAGATCCTGTATTTTATAAGCCCCAACCTTTTACTGGTCACAACAATTGCTTGATCTCAGTGTTTAAGTTGCCCCATAATGGTTGCTGTGGAGACTTATCAAGTTTTAACTTTAACAGAGCTGCAGTCTGCCCTATTGGCTTGATAGAATATGAGATGATTTGATTTTTGACAGGAAATTTTCCCAGTTTGTAATTAAAAATGGGACAAAATCAGTATTTATGTTGTAATCTTTAATTATGTCAGTTTTTATGTTAACCCAATCAGGGATATACAAGTCATGGGATTTAAACAAGGGCAGTGAATAAGGGACAAGCAGTACATTTGGTTTATTTGGTTTATTTAGTAAAAATCTAGAGAGTCTACGAGTATTAAACCCATTTTCATGGGCACCCAGATATAACAAATTAAACATATGCTATACAACAAATATTTACACAATAAAAATAACAAATAAAAAAATAAAACATATTACCATCAAACAGTAATTCAGTTACACAAACACATATCTGAATTAATTAGATGTTTTATAAGGCTTGCCTTGAAATTCAGAAGACTAGTACAGCCAGCATTAATACTGTAGCTTGAGGTAATGAATTATAGAATTGAGGTAGTTGATATAACAGTGATCTTTATCCTAAACATGTTTTCTGGGTTGGGACAGTAAAGTATGACTTATTAATAGTTGAATGAGTACACACTGTAGTAGAACCCTGTTTACAAATGGTGATAAAAAAGCAACACAATTTTCCTCAACACAATTTTCCTAGCTAGTATTCCAGTATGCATCTTCTGTTCTAGTGAGGGCCGTTTGAGTATATTATACCAAATGCAATGATGTGTTCGAGAGTGAAGTTGAGATGCAAACCTAGCAATTTTATTATAAAACACCCTAGCCTTGGACAAAACAGCTTCACCAGCAGAAAAAATATAACAGCAGTCCATAATCAGTAATGGGTAGTAAAAAACACTGTGCAAGTAATAACCTGGTGGATGGTAACCAAATTGAATTTAATCTGTAGAGTGCACCCAATCTCAAATGCAAAGTTTTTGTCAAATTTGAGATGTACAAATTATAAGACAGTGAGTGTACCGTCCAAGGTCAGACCAAAGTATTTCTAAGCACAAACTTGGTCAGTTTTGGAACCTTGAAGGGTTTCTGGCTCAGGAATGTGATCTAACAATTTTTTTACTAGCATTGCAGAGAATCATAGATTTTGTTTTTTGTGGAATTCAACACCAATGTATTTGACAGAAACTATTATTGGATCAAAAATCAAATTCTTCCTGTAGAATTACTTTCAGAGCAGCAATATTATGCCAAACTATTAAAAATAGCAGCATTGTCAGTATAAAGTAA
This sequence comes from Neoceratodus forsteri, assembly GCA_016271365.2. Taxonomy (NCBI): domain Eukaryota; kingdom Metazoa; phylum Chordata; order Ceratodontiformes; family Ceratodontidae; genus Neoceratodus; species Neoceratodus forsteri. The sequence goes on from CM057452.1 coordinate 393,313,871, forward strand.
AATATCAGCTTTTTACAAACTGCAGGAAGAGAGTTTAGAAATAAACTAAATAAAAGGGGTCCCAACATTGATCTCTGAGGGACACCCACTGATACTGAAGCAGAGGATGAAAAAAACATTAGAAATATTTGTTCTTTGTGATCTGCCCTGGAGATAATTCTGGCACCAACCCAGAATGCCTCCAGAGAATCTCTAGATTTACTCTATTTCAGAATCAGCAAGCATTTGACTAGTTGCCACTCAGAAGGTTGTTAAAGAAATTAGATGGCCTGCGAGCAGCAAACGACCTAGTTAAATGGTGGGAAGTTGGTTATGGGGAAGACAGCAAAGGGTGATGGTAAACAGGGTCAAATTGGGGGATGAGAGATCACGAGTTGGGTACTATAAGGGTTTGTCCCAGGACCTGTCATTTTCAATCTGTTTGTCACTGACATAGGAAAAGGAACACAGGGCAAGATGTGTCTCTTCACAAATAGAGATGCAGTGAATTTAAATTCCACTGGTGAAGTGAAAGCGAAGTAGGCACTTGGCGTTGCCAATCCACTACGGGGAGTGGGCAATGCAAAGTGCTCACTCCGCCTTTGTCATTACCACTCGTTAAGGCAGAATGGCACGCGGCATGGCAAAGTCATTGTTTTTAATGGACTTTGTGTTCCTCATTATGATTCTAAGTGATCCACTTGGTGTTTCAGATTTGGCAGCCCCATACATCACATGGCTTACAGTACTGTAAGTCACATGCTCTTTAACTAGGCAGGAAGAAAGTGAGTCATACAAGCAGACACTTTTACTTTCTCCTGTGCAGACGGAGAGAGAGTAGTGTGTTTTGTGACTGCTTTTACTTTGAGATCAGAGCAAGGAGGAGATTTAAGCTTTGATTTAGACCCAACAGCTTTTTTAAAAGCTACATTTTTTTTGTATTTTCTGTACTCTTTTTTTACTTAATTTGTTCTTTCTGTAAATTTTATTTTTCTTACCTTTATAAGTAGTTAGTTGTTTGTGTGACTGTGTGTGTGCGTTGTGTGACAGTGTGAGTAGTAATTGCTCAGACTGAGGGAGCTCAGTGGGAGAGACGGACCAGGGTGAGGGAATGTCTGGGGCAGGACAGCTCTGGGAGAGTGTGGTAGTGGTAAGCATCGTACTGTGTGCATGTGTGGAGGGCATGGGCACCCATTCCTGTTGGATCACTCGATACTTGTGAGTGCCCCCCCCGGAAGCAGGGCTAGCACTGCCTCCTGTCCTGACTCTGAGGCAGTTGAACCACCACCACCACCACCACCAAGTCTCTGGAGCAGGATGTGCCTATTCCTCAGGGCCCAGGTGTGGATCCCATCCCTGTTCAGCGCTGTGACCTGCCAGCTGCCAGTTCATCTGGCCATCCCCTGCCTGTGCTTGGTCCTTCCCACACCTCCATTGTTTGGCAGTTTTTTTACTGTGTGGGGGGACAGCAGTGTGGTCAAGTGCCACCTATGTGAGGTGGAGGTGCACCATGGCACCTGGGGACTGAGGGCTAGTGCACCCATATGCTCAATCACCAGCAGTTGGAGAGACAGACTGCCACAGAACGGACCATGCCTGTGCCTGCTGTCCATTCTGTGGTAGAGGGTGCAGCTGTGCATTGCGGCATCCCTAAGAAGAGGAGGGCCACAGCAGCACCTGCTGCTCCACCAGCACCCCCACCCCACCCCCACCACCACCACCAGCAGGTCAGCCTGTAGAATGTTTGGACCCCAGAGAACTGCATGTAACACAGGCTGTCTTGGCAGTTCTCTGGAGTGCGAGGATTGCAACAAGAGGGTGAGTGCTGTGGAGCAGTGACTGGATCACATACAGGAACACCAGTTGCAAATTATGTCCATGCTGGAACTGCTGCTGGATCACCATGGGATCCCACATTATTTTTTTTTCCTCACACCATGTGCCCCCCCACACCTTCCTTGCTGTGTTATAAAATGTATTCCTCCACCATCCCTGACCCTTGTATGTAATTATGCCCTTTTTTTGTTGTCTTCCGTATGCGTGACACTTTGCATTCTGAGCAGTGCAAGTATACTGTACTAAACTGCATGTGTGCATTCAGTCTTCTTTCCAGTCTGTGTATGTACTGCAGACACTGTCCAACTCCCTGACTTAAAAACAAACATTAATGAGTACAATGGTGGGTTGTGGTGAAGCATGGAGAGATACTACAAAACAAGCTTGCAATACATCCAAGCAACTATTAAAAAAAATTAATGTTGTGATTCGTGACGTGATCGTGAATCATGATTTGTGACCATGATGACGAAGAAACATGAATGCCTACCGCCTACGGCTATACTTCCCAGACGAGCTGTAGCTTAAAACTCCCAGACTTAAAAACTCGTATCAATGAGTACAATGGTGGGGTGGTGAAGCCTGGAGAGATACTATAAAGCAGACTTACAATACATCCAAGTAACTAGAAAAAAAATTAATGTTGTGATTCGTAATGTGAATGATCGTGAATCATGATTTGTGACTGCATTTGTGACCGTGATGATGAAGAACATGATTTGTATCACAAGTGACTCGTGATGATGGTCCTGACTTAAAAACGCATATTAATGAGTACAATGTTCATGCAGAATTAAGCACCACACCTGTCCAGTACTCTGAAGGGAAGTCTAAGAAATGACTGTGACTTAAGTTACAGATGGAGATTGAAACATAGAAACATAGACTTTGACAGCAGATAAGGACTGCTTGGCCCATCTAGTCTGCCCATTTCCCTACCTACAGGATAGGCCGCAGATCCTAGTTAACCAACAGCCTATTTCTTCCTACCCCCCACAAGATTTGCCTTATGTCTGTCCCATGTATTCTTGAATTCTCTCACAGTTTTAGACCCCACAACCTCCTCAGGAAGGCTGTTCCATGCATCCACTAGCCTCTCTGTGAAATAATACTTCCTCACATTGCCCCTGAATCACTCCCCCATCTTTAAATTGTGTCCCCTTGTTCTTACATGTCTCTTTTTCTGAAATATGCTACCCTCTTGGACTTTGTTGATTCCACTGAGGTACTTAAAAGTTTCTATCATGTCCCCCCCTCTCCCTTCTTTCCTTAAGGGTATACATATTAAGCTCCTTTAGTCTCTCCTCATACGGCTTCTCTTACAGACCCTGCACCATTTTAGTTGCCCTCCTCTGGACTACCTCTATCTTGTCTATGTCCTTGCGGAGATGGGGTCTCCAGAACTGGACACAGTACTCCAGATGGGGTCTCACCAACTGTCTGTACAGAGGGATAACAGCTTCCTGTTTTCTGCTGCTGATGCCTCTCCCTATGCATTCCAGTATACCCTCAGCCCTCCCTACTACAGGACCCTAAAGAGATGCAAATGCACAGACAGATTAAGATTACACTGTGCACTGAAGAGATGTAGACACAAAGGCACAACACCTAACCAGTGCTCAACATCAGAAATTCAAGTCTGGAAAACAATATCTTTGCGGTTGGTGGTGGGCCGGGGGAACAGTGTAATGCACTGCTGCAGTAACAGTCACTAGTACTAGTACCAGTAAATATACCATGAAGAAGTACAAAAATCACACAGCTGCACTGGATAGCAGCTTCACATTGCTGAAATTATTATGTGGCACAATAAAAGGTGTCTGATTTGATGACACGCGTCACACACATACTCACACACACACCAAATAATGCATAGCAAATTGAAAACTTCAGTAAGATAACCACATATTTTGAACAGACTAAAATCATGCACTGCAGCAGTTACAGTCACCAGTACTAGTACCAGTAAAGATACCACAAAGAAGTACAAAATTCACACAGCTGCAGTGGATAGCAGCTTCACATTGCTGAAATTATTATGTGGCACAATAAAAGGTGTCTGATTTGATGACACGCGTCACACACATACTCACACACACACTAAGTAATGCATGCAAATTGAAAACTTCAGTAATATAACCACATATTTTAAAAAACTAAAATTATGCACTGCTGTGCCACCACAACAATCAGCAAAAAAATGGCAAGAAATATTGAAAATATTACTGTATGTACATTAACACAGTTATACAAGAAAAATATCACCAAAACAGAAAGCATTGTCTTTTTCTCCAAGTTAATCTACCTACACTACAGATACACCCCTCCCCCAAAGCACACTTCCACTGTCTCTCAGTACACAGACTGAATGTTGTACATTAACATTCAAAATCTGTACACAAACAACAAACGCTCGATGATATGAGCACAGGAGGGTTTCCTATAATCGATTAACTAAAGTTTCAGCAAAAAAAAAAAAAAAAGACTCAAAAAGGCTTTTTTAACAGCTTTTTGAAGGTTTGAATTGCAGAGAGCTCTCAGAGCAGATTGTCTCCTACAGCTTCCTACATACACTACCCCAAACTGAGGCTGTGCAGAACAATCTAGAGCCCATGTGACCTGAAATCCCATGAAACATTGCAAAATTCGCCTTTGGAGCTAAAAACAAGGTGAAGTAAGGCAAAGTACACTGTTTTCAATGTACTTCGCCTTAAGAATTGGTGGAGTAGTGGTTTGGGAAGGCAGAGTAACGCAAAGTCATTGTTTTCAATGGACTTTGTGTTACTCATTAATAACGCGAAGTACTCTACTTCGCGTTGCAGAGCACTCTGCAAATTCGTCTTCACTCCGCAAATCACTCTGCAGAGTGAATTGGGGCCACTTCGCCCATCACTATTCACAGATGACACTAAGCTCTGTGGCAGGGTAGACAGTGAGGAGGGCAAGGGAATTGTAGAGGGACCTGCAAAGATTAAAGAGGTAGTCCAAGGTCTGGCTGTTGAAATTCAACACCAAAACATGCAAGGTGATGCATATAGGGAACAAGAACCACAGGAAGGATTACTGGATCAGAGAGGTTAAGATGATCACTATTTCAGAGGAAAGGGACCTGGAGGTCATCATAATACACTCCCTGAAACAAACTAGTCAATGTAACAAGGCTTATAGTGAGGCAACCCAGAATGTTGGGGTGTACTGGAAGGAGTTTCGATAGCAGGAGGAAAGAGGTAATACTACCACTCTGTAGATCACTGGTCAGACCCCATCTAGCATACTGTCCCCAGTTCTGGAGTCTTCACCTGAGAAAAGACAGAGACAGGCTGGAGACAGTGCAGTGTAGAGTAACCAAAATTATTCCAGAACAAAAGGGGGAGATCCTTTAAGGAGTGGCTTAGAGCCCTGAACATGTGTTCGCTGGAAGACAGAAGAGAGGGGGGGACATGATAGATCCTCATAAGTTCCTGAAATAAATAAAAAAGTTAAACTGCCAATAACTATTGAATAGGAATGATGGACTAAAAACAAGGGAACATAAATGTAAGTTGTTGGTGGTGGTGGGGATTCAGGATGGATGCTAGAAAGCTTTACTTTGCCGAGACAGCGGTTGAGCAGTAGAACTGCCTGCAAGTAAAGGTGGTGGGGACATAAACCATTAATGGGTTCAGGCATGGTTGGGACTGAGTAAAGGGCTTAATAGTTTCTCTGGAGTGTACCAGTAAGGCAGGGAGAGAAGTGGGGGGAGGGTAAAAACCCCATCTGGATAATAGGTCATGGGGTAGAGCAGGGTGAAATTTTCAGACTCAATGGACCAGTGGTCTTTCTCTACCGATATTGTCTATGTTTCTATGAAGTCATGACCTGTTTAAGCACAGCGAGGGGTCAGCAGCTAGGAGACACGAGCATAAACTAGTGGGGGGTAGATTCACTAAGAATATAACAAAATGCTTCTTCACAGAAGGTGTGCTGGATAGATAGAAACATAGAATGTGTTGGCAGAAAAGGACCAGTAGACCCATCTAGTCTGCCCTATTTTGCCTGCCTGTTACTACACCCTGGACCCTATTTGGTGACAGGTGTCCCTCCCTCCTCCATTACCTCTACTTGCTATGCACATGTGCCTATCCCATGCATTTCTGAAGCTCCCCACTGTCTTCGCCCCTACCATTTCTTCTGACAGACTGTTAAAGGCATCCACCATCCTTTCTGTGAAGAAGTATTTCCTCTCATCCCTCTTAAACTTAAGCTTCATAGTATGTCTTTGTGTTCTGGTGCTCCCCTTCCTGTGAAAGAGACACCCCTCTTGCACCTTGTTCACCCCAGTGAGATACTTATAGGTCTCAATCATATCCCCTCTCAGTCTCCTCTCCTCCAGGGGGTACGTGTTGAACTCCCTCAGCCTTTCCTTGTATGGTTTCTCATGCAACCTCTGCACCATTTTGGTAGCCCACCTTTGGACCACTTCTACCCTCTTGTTGTCCTTGCAAAGGTGCAGCCTCCAGAACTGAACACAGTACTCTAGGTGGGGTCTCGAATGACTGATACAGAGACAACACCACCTCCCTTCTCCTGCTGGATATTCCCCTCCCTATGCACTCCAGCTCCAGCTAGGTTTGCTTACTGTAACTGTAACTGTCATTAAGTCTCTTCCTTCCCCATGTGTGCCATATTTATCCACTGGTAAGGTATAACTGCTTTGTCATATTAACTGCTTTCCCTTCCCCTTCTACTCCTGGCTTTATCTATGCTTACGCTCCACTGCTACTCTATCAAATCACTCCTCCCCCCCCATATCAGTTGTAGTCTGTTGTTTGTTCTAGCTGCCAAAATATATGTATTGCCACACCAGACATCATGTTTCATTTATCAGTATGCAACCTGTAAGTCGCTTCCTGTGTCATATTAATGTTTACCACTCATGTCACCCTATGTGGTACCCTTGTATGTATATCCAGCCTGTATCATGTAACGTGCATTTCATGTATATACTGTTATTACCTATCTATGTTTGTACTTTAAGTGTTTATGTCACAGGACCTCCATGTGAATGAGCTTGCTCAATGGAGTTTTCCTGCAATAAACTTGAACTTGAACTTACTGCCTTATCACACCGCTCTGCCACCTTGAGATCATCAGATATGATTACCCCAAGGTCCCTCTCTTGCTTGGTAACTGTAAGTACCTTCTCCCCATCTTATACACAGCCCCGGGTTTCCTGCCCCAGGTGCATGACTTTGCAGTGTATGGTATTGAAACCCTGCTGCCACTCCCTGGATCACTCTAGTTTCCTTGGATCCCTTTGCATTCTCTCCATGCCCTCCTGGATGTCCACCCTGTTGCACATTCTTGTATCATCCACAAAGAGAAGCACCTTCCCCTCCAGTTCCTCAGCAATACCCCTTATGAAGACAATGACAAGGACATGAGCCAGTATCAATCCCTGTGGTATTCCACTGGTCACTGTCTCATCCTCCGAGTGACTGGCATTTTCCACCACCTTCTGCCTACTATCTTTCAACCAGCTAAATGTCCAGCTCACCACCTTCTCCCCCACACAGGATGCTAAATTTCTTTATCAGCCCACTGTGTGGTACAGTGTCAAACACCTCATTGAAGTCCAGAATGGCCATATCCACTGCCCTCCCCTGATCCACTTCCCTAGTGACCCAGTCAAAGAAATCCATGAGATTTGTCTGACATTACATCCCCCTGTGAAGCTATGCTTCTGGCTGTTCTGCAGCCCATTTTTCTCTAGGAACTCCATCAATCTCTTCTTCAGCAGGAACACCATTAATTTCCACACTACTGGTGTGAAACTGACTGGTCTGTAATTGCTAGCCACCTCCCTGCTGCCACTTTCATACAGAGGGACCACATCGGCCCTCCTACAGTCCTTTGGAGCCATCCCCTTCTCCAATGAGGTGCTGAATAGTGTTGCCAGAGTGGCAGCAAGCACTGTGCTCAGTTCCTTTGGTACTACTGGATGGATCCTGTCTGGCCTCACTGCCTTGTTTTCCTTTAGGGCTTCCAATTTCTGTTGGATTCTCTCTTCCATAAATGGACTTGTGTCCACTTCTTCCTCCCCCTGATGCCTGATAATGCATGTCAGTCCATCCTCTCCCCTTTCCTCTGTGAAGACTGAGCAGAAGTATTTTTCTTGATCTTCCTCTGCAGTGTCATCCTCCCCCCCCCCCCATCTCCTGATCTTCACTATACCACCCCTTGCCTTTCTCTTTTTGCTCACATACCTGAAGAAAGTCTTATCCCTAGTTTTGACCTCCTGGGCACTCCTCCCTTCAATTAGAGCCTTTGCTGTCCTTCTCCTCCTCCTTCCTGCATCCTTTGTTTATGCAAATATACCTCCCTGTCTGGTGCCATTTGGGTCTCCTTGTACTGCCTGAAAGCTGTTAACTTACCACCTTAGCCACCTCCTCCATTTATTTGATTTATTTATTTCAAAAGTTTCACCAGGAAAGACATATGAGCTGAAATAGCTCATTTCCAGATGCATCCTGGTGGTGGGGGGGGGTGTATAAATCAAAATATTACAGCATATATGATAACTCATGAAACAGAGCAATAAATTATACAGTACAACAATCAAGCTTCATCAAACAGGTGATAATAATATAAGAACAGGGTGGGGAACTGCCCCTTGGGTTCTTGAGAATACAATACAAGGTGCAGGCATGAGGGAGTAGGTTCCTGACTGCAGGAGAGGGAAACAAAAGGGGGGGAAATAAGCACAGTTGGGTGAGAAGGGAAGTGCCGAACAGCGGAGAGAAAGGGGGAGATATGGGAGGAAAAGAGGGAAGAGGGCAACTGGGGAGAGGGACAGGGAAGGAGGAAAAGGGGAAAGAGGGTAAGTGAGGGGTGGGGAGGGGCCACGTCTCAAGGGCAAGTGCAGGCAGGAGTGATGAAGTCATGGAGAAGAAAGGAGAGAGAGCATTTGGAGGAGGAGGAGCAAATAGTTAGGGGAAGAGAGTTCCAGAGTTTAGGAAAGTGGTAGGAGAAGGCAGCCTGGAAAGAGAGGAGATTTTTCTAGAGATGACGGACTGCGAAGGAATGATAGGAATAGTTAAAAAGGGTGTATGAAGAGGGTAGCGGGGGGGGAGAGGAGAGAGAGAGAGAGAGAGAGAGAGAGAGAGAGGATGAGATAAGAGGGAGGGATGCTGCCAGAATTTCGAGATAAAGGAGGCACAGTGGGTTAGGCAACAAGCTTCCAGGGAGGGGAGGGAGGAGTATAATAAATACTGATGAGTGTGAGGCGGACAGTCCAAGGCAAAGTGACAGAAGGAATGAAAGAGGGGGGCCAGTCTGGCAAGGGTAGACTTTGGTGCAGCACTGTAGACAATGTCGCCATAATCAAAAATGAAGAGACTAATTTTTGTGATGATATCTTGGTGAGCAGGAAAAGGGATACAGCTTTTGTTACTATAAAGCGTGCCAGGTTTATGGAGGTAGGTTTTTTTATGAATGGCATCCATGTGCTTTGAAAAGTCAAGGTGCCAGTCTAGCAATAACTGAACCACTGTGGCCCCTTTCTCCTCTTACCCTTACTTACTACCTTTAAACAGCTTACCATTACCACAGTTATTCCCTCCTTTATTCTTTTCCATTGTGCCTCCACTCCCCCACCAGCTACCGGCCCTTTCAAGGTATTTCCTAAGGCAGTCTCCCTTTTCTTTAAAATCTGCTCTCCTGGACCTCCATCCTAGTGTGATTCTAAGCCTGTTCAATACATATGCCAAACCACACTGCGATGATTGCTTAGACCCAGGAGGCTACCAACCATGACATCTGCAATGCTGTCCCTGTTTGTATGCACTAGATCCAGCACTGCCCCATCTCTAGTGAAATCTGTAACCAGCTGCCTAAAAAATACCCCTTGCAGGGAGCCTTGGATGACCATTCTTCTAGTTGTAGCTGTGATCAGAATGTTCCAGTCAACATCCGGCAGATTAAAGTTTCTTAAAATTATTATTTCCCCTTTGCTTGCATTCTGCCAGTGACCTCCCCCAAACCCTGTCCATCTCCTCCCCCTGTGTTGGTGGTCTGTATACCACCCACACATATAAAGACCCTGGACCCTATCTCTGAGCCAGCCCAAGAACAGCCAATCCCTCCTTTTCCTTGCTGTGTACATTTATCTCCATGGTCTTTATACCTTCCCTTACATATAAAACAACCCTACCCCTTTCCTTCCTACCCTATCCTATCAAAGCATGCTGCAACCCAGTATGACCACCTTCCAGATGTGGTTGTTGGTGCACCATGATTTTGTTTTGGCCACCAGATCCCAGTCTGCCTCTGCAATGGTAGCTTGAAGGTCAGGAACTTTGTTTCCTGTACTCCTTACATTGGTGCACATGGCTCTGCACTCCTTTCATTACTTCCTGTCCCTACTTCACTCTTCTCTTTTCTCCGGTACTGTCCTTCCCCTTTTTATCCTCCTTCTGCCCATCCACCCTAATTTTTTTCTCAACCTTAAATCCACCTCTTGACCCTCCTGTCCCTGCCCTCCTTTTCCCTACTCCCCTCAACCCCTGGAGAATTTATGTTCCCTAGGCTTTTCCTCTCTGTTGCTTCATTTTCTGGGGGACATTCACTGTCTTCCTCATTTCTCTTGCCTACCCCTTGACTAGTTAAGACTTCCACCCAGGATTGCCATTCCCTTCCTGGATGGATGCAAGCCATCTCCTTTGTACAGACCTTCATCCCCCAGGTAGCAACCCAGTCCCCGATATAGACAGACCCCTCTTCCCTGCACCATGCCTTCAACCAGTCATTGAAGACCATGGTGCATTGTTCCCTCTTCTTCACCCCCTGGCCATGAACAGGTAGCACCTCAGTGAAGGCCACTATGCATGCTACCTGTTTCAGGCCCTTAACCAGCTCCCTAAACCTATCCTGCACTACCCCTGATGCCTCCCTTACTAGGTCATTTGTCCTCAGATGGATAGTGACATCCAGTTCCCCCTGCTGCCCTGCCACCTTACCGATCCTAAGGATCCACACCCCATCCCTCTATGCCAAGATGCCAGGTAGGCACCTCACCCTCCTCCTTTCCTCCCATGATGTTCCCAAAACTTACCCCAGCAGCTGAGTCCCCCACCAGAAGTTGTTTCCTCTTCCACTGAGGTCTTCTGCCTCTCACCTTGGGACCTCCACTCTGAAGGACCCTCACATTCTCCCTTGCCACTAGTATGGTTGCCTTGTCTCAGCAGTCCCATCTCACCAGCATGGTTAAAGAGTTGTGTAGTGGCACCAGCTGAGGAATGTGTTCCCTTCCTCCACCCTTATCCTCCTGGAGCCCACCACAGTCCAGCCAGCCTTCCTTCTTGGCACCCTCTGAGGCAGCTGTTGTGGACTTGGTGGCTCCTGAGTGGAGGAAGAAGTCCCTCAAAATCCTAGCCAACTCAGGCTGGAGTTTAGAGACCTCTTCCATCAGCCTGGACAGGTGTACGCAGATGGGGCAGCACCTCAGTCTCCAGAAGAGCTCTCTGAAGACTGCCACTCAACAGCCACTGCACTGCACCACTTCCAAAATAGCTAAATCTGCTCTATGACCTGAAAAAGAACTTATGCCCTTACCCCAGATAGGGTATTTCTTGATTTCCCTTTTTTTGATTTGGATTACCCCTTGTTGCTGTACCCTAAGAAGGTTACTAATTTGCTTTCCCCTCAAACGTTTAATTAAACTTTACTAGCTTTTCCCCTTTACCCTTACCCTAGATAGGTTGTTATTAGTTTTCCCCATCCCCCCTTAATCTCTTTCTATTCATACGCTATATAGGGTGCTGCTCCTATTCCCAGTAGATTGAATGATTTGCCAAGGGAAGTGGTAAATGTCAAAATGGTGACAGGTTTTAATACAGCATGACCTAAACCAAACATAGAAACATAGACTTTGATGGCAGATAAGGATCACTTGACTCAACTAGTCTGCCCATTTTCCTACCTATTGGATAAGCTGGAGATCGTAGTTAACCAACAGCCTACTTCCTCCTACCATTCACTATAATTGTCTCATGTCAGTCCCATGCATTCTTAAATTACCCCACTGTTTTTGACCCCATGACCTCCTCAGGAAGGCCGTTCCATGCGTCCACCACCCTCTCCATGAAAAAATACTTCCTCATGTTGCCCCTGAGCTGTCCCCCCTCTATTTTCAAATTGTGCCCCCTTGTTCTTGCACATCTCTTTTTCTGAAATATGCTACTCAATTGGACTTTGTTAATTCCCTTGAGGTACTTGAAAGTTTCTATAAAGTAATGCACCTGGGAAACAAAAACCCAGGGGAAGAGTACACAATGGGGGGTAAGATACTAACAACAACAAAAATGGAAAGGGACCTGGGGTAGTCATATCAGGTGACCTAAAGGTGGGTAAGCAATGTGAGAGGGCAGCAAGGAGGGCTGGAGATACTGGGATGCATAGGGAGAGGCATCACTAGTAGAAAACAGGAAGTTATTTTCCTCTGTACAGGCAGCTGGTGAGACCCCCATCTGGAGTACTGCTTGCAGTTCTGGAGACCCAGTCTCCGCAAAGACATAGACAGGATGGAAGCTGTCCAGAGGAGGGCAACTAAAATGGTGCATGGTCTGCACGGAAGACATATGAAGAGAGACTTAAGGAGCTTAATATGTATAACCTCGAGGAAAGGAGGAGAGGAGGACATGATAGAAACTTTCAAGTACCTCAAGGGAATTAACAAAGTCCAAGAGGGTAGCATCTTTCAAAAAAAGAGGTGTGCAGGAACAAGGGGGAACAATTTGAAGATAGGGAGGCGACTCAGAGGTAATTTAAGGAAGTATTTTTTCACAGAGAGGGTTGTGGATACATGGAACGGCCTTCCGGAGGAGGTTGTGGAGTCAAAAACAGTGGTGAAATTGAAGCATGCATGGGACAGTCATAAGGCAATTCTGTGGGGTGGGGGTAGGAAGAAGTAGGCTGCTGGTTAATTAGGATCTACAGCTTATCCATTAGGTAGGGAAATGGGCAGACTGGGTGGGCCAAGCGGTCCTTATCTGCCATCAACTTCTATTTTTGTATGTTTCTATGTTTCTATAATGTCCCCCCTCTCCCTCCTTTCCTCGAGGCTATACATTTTTAGATCCTTTAGTCTCTCTTCATATGGCTTCTGGTGCAGACCCTGTACCTTTTTAGTTGCTCGCCTCTGGACTGCCTCCATCTTGTCTATGTCCTTACGGAGATGGGGTCTCCAGAACTGCACGCAGTACTCCAGATGGGATCTCACCAACTATCTATACAGAGGGATGACAACCTCCTCTTTTCTACTGGTGATGCTTCTCCCTATGCATCCCAGTATCCCCCCAGCCCTCCTTACTGCCTTCTCACATTGCTTTCCTACCATTAGGTCATCTGACATGACTATCCCCAGGTCCCTTTCCATTTATGTTGTTGTCAGTACCCTCTCCCACACACACACACACCATTGTGTACTCTTTCCCTGGGTTTTTGTTTCCCAGGTACATACAGACAGTTGGTAAGACCACATCTGGAGTACTGTGTACAGTTCTGGAGACCCCATCTCCACAAAGACATAGACAGGGTGGAGGCTGTCCAGAGGATGGCAACCAAAATGGTGCAGGGTCTGCACCAGAAGACATATGAAGAAAGACTAAAAGAGCTTAAGATGTATAGCCTCGAGGAAAGGAGGGAGAGGGGAGACATGATAGAAACTTTCAAATACCTCAAGGGAATCAACAAGGTCCAAGAGGGTAGCATCTTTCAAAAAAAAGAGATGTACAAGAACAAGGGGGCACAATTTGAAGATGGGGGGACAGCTCAGAGGTAATGTGAGGAACTACTTTTTCACAGAGAGGGTTGTAGATGCATAGAACAGCCTTTCTGAGGAGGTCATAGAGTCAAAAACAGTGGGGGAATTCAAGAATGCATGGGACTGACATAAGGCAATTCTAGTGGGGTGTAGGAGGAAGTAGGCTGTTGGTTAACTAGGATCTGCAGCTTATCCGTTAGGTAGGAAAATGGGCAGACTAGGTGGGCCAAGTGGTTCTTATCTGCCGTCAAATTCTATGTTTCTGTGTTTCTATTACTTTGCACTTCTTTGCATTGACTCTAAGCTGCCATACTTTTGACCATTCCTCCAACCTTGCCAAGTCCCTACTCATCTTTTCCACATCCCCTTGTGTATCAGCCCTGTTGCAGATCTTTGTGTCATCTGCAAAGAAGCATACTTTTCCTTCCAGTCCCTCTGCAATGTCACTTATAAACACATTAAAGAGGATCAGTCCCAGTACTAAACCCTGTGGTACCCCACTAGTAACCCCCCTTTCTCCTGAGTGGACTCCGTTTACTATTACCCTCTGCGTCCTGTTGTCCAGCCAATTTTTTTACCCAGGCTACCACCCTGGAACCCACTCCCAGGCTGGCTAACTTGCTTATTAATCTTTTGTGTGGGACTGTGCCAAATGCCTTGCTGAAGTCTAGGTAGGGCATGTCCACAGCCCCTCCCTGATCTACTACTTTAGTTACTCAGTCAAAGAAATCTATGAGATTCATCTGACATGACCTTCCCACTATGAATCCATGCTGCCTTGGGTCCTGTGCCCTGCTGGCTTCCAGGTACTCAACAATTCTGTCTTTCAGAAGTGATTCCATCATTTTCCCTACTGCTGAGGTCAAACTAACAAGTCTGTAGTTTCCTGCCTCTGCCTTGCTCCCACTTTTATGAAGGGGAATCACATCTACCCTCCTCCAGTCTTCTGGTACCAAACCATCCTCCCATGATTTGTTAAAAAGGGAAGTCAGTGGTGTCGCTAGTTCTCCCCTTAGTTATTTTAGTATTCTGGGGTGAATCCCGTCAAGCTCCATTGCCTTGTCCACTTTCAGTTTTAGGACTTCTTTCAGGATCCTTTCTTCTGTGAATGGGCTGGTATCAGCACCCCTATCCAGAGTGCCTCCATTGATTGGTTTAGGTACCTCCCTCTCCTCTTCTTTTGTAAATACTGAGCAGAAGTATTCATTCAGTATCCCTGCTTTCTCACTGTCATCCTCTGCCCACCCCCCTCCACTTTATTAAGCCTTACTATCCCTCCCTTGGTCTTTCTTCACTCCCTAATGTACCTATAAAGGGTTTTATCCCCTTCTTAACTGAGTTGTCTACCTTTTCCTCAGTTTGGGCCTGTGGTATTCTGATTGCACTCCCCACTTCCTTCTGCTTTAACTGGTACAGTTATCTGTCCTGCTCCTTCCGTGTTTCCTTATACTTCCTGAATGCTGTCTTTTTATTTATTTAGTTACTGAAAAGTTTCACCAGGAAGGCACACTGAATAAGAAGTTGGTCATCTCAGGGTGCAACCTGGGGGGAAAGGAACAATGAAGTTTAAACAATAATTATAGAAACAGGTATCAGATACAATATGGAGCATCTGATTAAGAATAATACATTATACACAATAGTGAGCAGCTCCGGCAGTTAGCACATAGACAATTGAATACACCAGGAGGTAGATACAGAAAGCAAGAACAGTAAGCAGGTCAGACAGTGATGTAGCAGTTCAATCTAAGTGCAAATATATTTACAAAGCTACACACAGAGATAGGCAATGAGTGCTAGGTGCAAGTAAGGGTGGGAGCTGGCAGTTGCCCAAGATTTAGACGTAAGGGAAGTTGTTAAGGGAGTAGTAAAGGGAGGAGGAGTAGCTTATGAAGAGGATGAGGGGGGAAGGAGGGGAGAAGACTGTCTATACCAAGTACCCCTCCAGGGTGTAAAGAACCCTTAGCTACCACACTGTATGCAACTCAGCTGTTCTCTATACTCAGATATACTGTTAGCTACCTCTCTGTATAGGACTCAGCATTATGCCTGTAATCGTAAAACTACGCTGATTGTATCAAAATGCCTTCATATCTGTATGGTTGTTAGTCTATCCATGATTGTCATTGTTGATTTGATGTGGAGCCTTTGGAAATGAGTCTCTGACTCAAAGGTTTGTAATTCCGATGCACCAAATAAATAAATAATAAATAAACCCTGCCAGGGGTAGGATCTGAGAGCAGCCAAGAACAGTAAGATTTAGAGGAGAGGTGAGGTAAGAGGAGAGATTGTCGAGACCAAGGTAGACCTCCAGGGTGAAAAGAACCCTGCAAGGGGGGTGGGATCCAGCAACAGACAAGAACAGTGAAGACCGGAAAGCTGGCGGCATGCCATACTACTAGTTTCCCCCTCAGGATGCATGAACCCTGCAAAGGGATCAGGTGTTGGTGGACTGTACAGGGTAATGAGGGGTTAGGGGGATTAAAGCAGGTACAGCAGGAGGAGAAGTAGTTGTGTATGGCAGTACCAAGGGAGTAGGTGGAGAAGGAGTTCCGAATTTGTGGGGACAGAGCATTCCAGGATTTGGAGAACCAGTGGGAAAAGCCAGTTTGGCTTGCAAGGGTAGACATTCCCCATCACCTGTTCTGAGAACCATAGTGTTTTTTTCATTCATTTTTGATTTGTTTATTTGCTCCACAAAAAGGCTTGTTGTGTCTGTGATGGCAGTTTTCCTTTTTCCCCATTGTTCCTCCACCCCTCCTTCTTGCCCATTTGCTAGTGTTTTTCTGCAGCACTCTCCCATTTTGTCAAAGTCAGCCCTCCTAAAGTCCAGTACCCTTGCTTTTGTATGGTTTGACTCTATGGCTTTATCGTGAACGATACTGTTTGGTGGTTACTTGCTCCCAGATGGCTACCCACTTCTAAATCTGAGATCCTCTCTCTCTCTCTGTCCCCATATGAGAGTACCAGGTCTAAGATTGCTCCCTCCCAAGTGTGTTCCAACACTAGCTGTCTGAAGCATGCCCCCTGTAGGTCATCGAGAATTGCTCTTGGATGTGGCTGCAGCAAAGGAGCTCCAGTTAACATCTGGCACATTCAGGTCCCCCATCAACAATATCCACCCTTTTTCTGCCATTCTAAGGATGCCTTCTACCATTTTCTTGTCCGTTTCCTCACCCTGAGATGGGGGGTTGTATACAACCCGCACGTGGATTTGTGGTGCCATTTTCTGTCTCCAGGGTGGCCCACAGTGCCTCCTCTCCTCTGTGTTTATCCTTTAGTTCCATTGCTTTATCCCTTTCCTTATGTGGGATGGGTTGCAGGCCTTTCTGGACAGTAGTAAATTGGTGTTACATGTAAAGGAAACCCAAACAATGTTATTTAATATAATGGGTTTAGGAGAAGGGGCTGACGATTTAGACCTGGTTGCACATGGGGGCCTCCCAATCCAGCAGGTCCAGGTGTATAAATACCTGGGACTATGGCTGAATAAGTCTCTGAGCTGGACAACTCACATAAATAATTTGGCAGTGAACACAGGGAAAAGGTTAGGTGCCCTTTATAGAATAAAAGATTGCAGAAGTTCAGAGGTAAGGAAGCAGGTAATAGATTATATGATTCTCCCCTTGTTTAACTATGGAGATATCCCCTACTCCACAGGTTTAAAAAAAAAGACCTGCACAGGTTGGACGTCTGCCTTAGCAGGCTGGCCAATTTTATATTAAGAGCCCCCCATCTAACACACAAATGTTTGTCGTATAGACAACTTGGGTGGAAGTATTTGTAGAAAGCTGCAGTGAGCATCTCTTGGCCTTTATTCAAAAGGGGCTATTGGGAAAATTACCCAATTATATCATGGAAAAAAATGGTTCCTAGGGTTAAAGTTGATTCCTTGAGGTCAGCGGACACTTTGGACCTTGTTATACCAAGATACAACATGGATATAGGGAAACAATCAGTATTTGTTAGAGGACCACAGTTGTGGAATGGTTTGCCTAAAATATTAAGAACTGTGGGAAATATTACAAAGTGGGGAGACATAAAACTTTGGTTAGGGGTATTTAATGAAAACACCAGGCATTGTTGCACTTTAAAGTGAACATATGTTTTTTTTTGTTTTTTTTTCCAATTATATTTTTATTTGTTTTAAAATATGTAAGAGACACGTGGGATACAGTACATTATAGAGATCACATAATACAATCAAGCACAGCTCAAACAGCACACAATGCATTACAGTTATGGGCACAAGTTCATAATTCACATACAGACATAAACAAATCCATCCTGATAGGGATCCTTGTACACTAGTACTAAAATGCTAAGTCTTCCTCCTAAATCTCTCTCTCCCCACCTCGCCTTTCTCAACATCGGGTTACTTCTCTGGTCATTCATCATGGGATAAAATGAGGATCTTGTATTGACATATAGAGGACCCATTTCCTCCATTGGAGTTCAAATTTATCTTTTCCATTTAAATGGCTAGTCACCAGTCTTTCCAGATAGTATACTTCCTTCATGGTCATGAACCATTCTCTTCTGGTTGGAGGTGAGGTCCAGCCCCATAGTCTGGTAATTGCCTTCTTAGCTATCAATACATAAGCAATCAAGAGAGAGCCCCTTGGAATACGGAGGCCTATGGGAGTTATTAAAAGCAACACCATTTCAAGAGTAAGGACAGCTTCCTCTCCCACCAACTCCCCAAGGGTTTCGACCACCCCTCCCCAAAAAGGTCGGAGTACTGGGCATGACCAGAAGATGTGTACATGTCCAGCCATCTTTTCCCCACAAGATCTCCTCATCTTCCCCTCTATCATCCAAGTTCCCCTACCTTTCTTCACTTCCACTCTCACACCCTTTCCAATCATGCATGCACACCTCCTGCCTACCTGCCTCTCTCTCCTCCTCCTCTTTCTTTTGCCTTCCGCTAACCCTAATGTCCCTGTTAACCCTCAGCCTCACACTCTAGTGCTCCTACCTGCCTCCTGCCTCCCCCTCCTCCTATGCCACTGCCCTCCCTCCCTCCTCCTCCACTCACCCCATATACTCCTCTCCACTTCACCCCATCTAGACACTCTACCTCCCCCCTTGCTCCTCAGGCATCACATCACTCAAGCCATCTCAGCATGTGCTGCCCTACCCACCCCTGTGCTCACGAAACCCCCTTCTCTTCCTATTGCCCTGCGTAACTCTCCTTCTGCCACCCTATGTCCAGAGCAGCTCTCCTCCTTCTGCTCCTGACTGGTAACATACATCCCAATCCCGGTCCAGCTTGCAAAGGCTCCTCAAAGGAATCCACCGGGCTTCATACTGCTTCCATGAACATATGTAGCCTCCTTAAAAAATTTGACTCTCTCAATTGCTGGGTTGCGGTTCATAAACCTGACGTTATCTCAATAGTTGAAACTTGGCTGTCAGACTGTACCCCTGACTCCCTGGTCTCACTCCCTGGCTACTCCACTACTACTCCTACTCCTACTACTAGGAGGCAGTATAGCGCAGTGGTCTAAGGCTCTGAGCTGCAAATTTGGTGACATCCAGCAGACCAGACCTGGGTTTGAATCCCACAGCTTCCACTTGAATACTGTGTGACCCTGAGCAAGTCACTTAACCTCCTTGTGCTCCCAGGTCGCTCCTGTAAAAAAGCTTTCAGCTTAGTGTGCTATACCTGGTTAAACAACTAAATAAAAAAATAAATAAAATAAACTCCCTCTATCGGGAGGACCGTGTTGGTAGGCAAGGTGGGGGCTGTGCCAGTTATGTCAAAGATCCTCTCGTTGGACTAGCCCTCCCAGCCCCAGTCCTTGACTTCAGAGCTCAGGCCCTAACCCTAAAACTATCTCCTGATCCCTCTAGGGAGCCCATCTACCTGACTACAGCTGACTACAGCGTACATACCCCCAAAAAAATCAAGCACAAGCACTAGGCCCACTAATCGATTATCTTACCTCCCTACCCCACTCCTCCGACCAAATCCTTGTGGGGGACTTGAACATCAATTGGCTCAGCCCTTCATCCACTTCCTCCTGTGATGCCTTTACAGCCATTGATCTAACCCAACTAGTCTCCCAACCCACTAGAGTGAATCCTAGAATGGGCTTTAGCACACTCCTGGATGTGGTCCTCACAAACTGCCCTAACCGCATCCACAATCTCCAAATCCTCCCAGACTGCCTTAGCGACCACTCCCCGGTTCTCTTCTATTGGTCTACCTCCTTGCCCAAACCCACAGCACAAACTACCCTCCGGCGACATCTTAGACCTGGTGGGCTGAAAGACCTTAAGCAACTCCTAGCCCTCATAGACTGGTTCCCTATACTGGACGCCCCGGATATTGACACAGCCCTTACCTTCTTTATCCACACCTTCAACTCTGTTTGTGACATTTTTGCACCCATAACTGCACGCCGGTCCAAAATAAGGCATGCCCCCTGGATTACCCCCACCCTGCGCCAACTTCTTAAGCACAGGGACAATCTATGGCACATTGCCACAGAAACAGGCCACCCAGCTGACAGGATGGCCTATGCTGCTGCCCGGAACAAATGTACATGGGCCATCCACAAAGCGAAGGCTGAGCACTATCAAGCCTCCCTCACTTCCTCATGGAGGAACACTAGGACCTTCTGGGACAACATTAAGCAGCTGAATGGTGGCACGCGTTCTCCCCCACCTTCGCTTATCAACATTAATGGTTCGGTCTCCTCAGACCCTGTCCTTATTGCCAACCACTTCAACAATTCTTTCACAGACCTTAGCCCGGTGCTCCCTGATAATTTCTTCGCTCCCCCTTCCTCCAGGCCTGTCCCTATTCTCCCATGCCCCTTGCTCTACCTGCGCCAAGTCACTGCCCAGGAAGTCAGACCTTACCTACTCAAGGCCTTAAAGAGTAACACAATTGGCAATGACTCCCTTGATCCCAGTCTTCTCCGTCAGGTTCTGGGTCTGGTTATCTCACCAATCACCAGCATCTTTAACAAATCCCTCTGCCTAGGGCAATTCCCCTCTGCCTGGAAGATAGCTACTGTCACCCCAATACACAAGGGTGGTGATAGGACCCTCCCTAGCAATTATTGACCTATCTCAATCCTCTCTCCTCTCTCTAAGGCCTTAGAAAAAATTGTGGCCACCCAAATCTCTGAATACCTCGATAAATATAGCATCCTCTGCCCAGAACAACATGGTTTCAGAGCAGGCCACAGCACCAATACTGCCCTCCTGGAGTTCTCTAACTTTCTTCACACCTCACTGGACTCTGGCTCCCTAGCAGGTGCAGAGTTCATTGACTTATCAAAAGCCTTTGATACTGTCTCCCAACCCCTCCTGCTAACTACCCTTAGTCACTTAGGCTTTGCCACTGGGCCTGTTTCCTGGTGCTCCAGCTACTTGTCAGCTCACTCACAATGCGTGAAAATCAACGGGAAACTTTCCAGCACCTGCCCTATCCACCCAGAGTCTCTCAGGGCTCCATTCTGGGCCCTGTCTCTTTCCTTTTCTCAACTCCCTGCCCAGTGTATGTACTGGAAAAATCCTTACGGGATGATGCTGTACTCTTTGCCTCCGATCGTAATCCCATCTCACTTCAGGATTTTCTGCAGGAATCCTACAATGACGCAGAAGCCTGGTTTACTGAGCACAGGCTCGTAATTAATCTAAAGAAAACCAAAACCATGCTCTTTGCCCACCCCCAAAATAAATCCAGTAACTACCCTCTCGCAGTCCACTCCACCTCTAAACTCCCTATTGAGCTAGTTCACTCTTATAAATACCTAGGTACAGCCTTTGACCCTGCCCTCTCTTTTCATGCCCACATCTCTGCCCTTGCCTCAGCCTCTAACACTCAGCTGGGTATCCTCTATTGCCATAAAAACTGCCTCCCCACGGATGCCCTCCGACTTGCAGTCACATCCTCTGTTCTATCTCTGGTAGACTATGGCCTACCTGTGTATGGTGCAGCAGACCAGACTGCCCTGCACAAGATCCGCCTCACCTTAAACAAGGTCTACAAGCTCATAACTGGGGCTCCTAGTCTAACCCACACTTGCCGTCTTTACACCATGGCTAATCTACTCAACCTAGATGAGCGCCTCAAATACTAAACCTGCCTCCTAACAAAAAATCACTCCTTAGGCTATCCCACCGGATCTGTCAGCTACTATCCAACGTTACAAACCCTACAGTGCATACCCATAAAACTGTACTGGTTATACCGAGGCAAGAACCTCAGAAGGTCAAAGGGCTTACCCCTACAGAGCCCCCTGTTGGTATAACGCCCTCCCCGCCGGAGTTACTGATGCCACCTTGTTATCTTATTTTAAAACTAGTCTTAGAAATCACCTGCTCTCAACACGCAGCTGTACCTGCCTCTAAGCCTCCTCCTATCCTCCCAGACAAGGCTCACTGAGCTGCTCTCTGACCTTCTGTCCAGCTCTACCTTTACTTGCTACTATCTTCCCCACACTCCTCTTCTGATGTCTCCCACCCAGCCTTACCTTTATTCTGCCCACTGAATCAATCTCCATGTAACTACTGTATATTGTCCACTCTATAAAGCGCACATGTAAGCCTGTTGTATACTGTGTTTGACAAATGCCTGTATTTTTTGGCTGATTCCTAAATGCACTCAGATTTTTGTCTGCCTTGATGTTTGTTTCTTGCACTGTTTTGTCCTCACTGTGACGAGGTACCTTTGTAAATGAAACTCTGGCTCAATGGTTGTTAAACTGATGTTCTAATAAATAAATAAATCCAGCAGTTTCCTACTGGGCCATCTGTAAATTTTGGCAGTTTAGCTGATGTATTAAAAAAATCTAAGCCTGACTTTCCAGGCAAATTCCCGTCAGTATGGTGCTAGAGATATTCCACGAGATAACCTGATATATTTAAACCAGAGGTCTTCTGAGACCGGCACCATTAATTCCTGATTCCAAGCAGCCAGGTCCCCCAAAGCTGAGTCTCTAGTAACCTCCTGCACTCTCTTATACAGTGTTCCAATCAGGTGTGGGGGGGGGGGTTATTCCCTTTTTATGGAAGATATAATAACTATCAATAATTGGGGAGACGGGGATGGGAGGCGGTTCCACTGAGGAGCCTTATTCACCAGATAGGCTTGTGAACATATGTTTAATATATATTGCACTGGAATGTTGTACTTGAAAAGAAACAGAACTGAAGTTATAAGAGTTAGTAGGGCACTGTTACTCAGGCTTTGATTTTCTTTTATTTAGAATTTTTTAATTTGTATTTGTTTTGTGAATTTATTGTAATATGTTGTGACACATGGACCTCATTGTAAATGAGCAAGTGCTCAATTGAGTGTATCCAATTCATAAAGTAATTTATGAATAAACATTTTACTTACTTTTTACTTACTTACTCATGTAGAGAGCTACTCCTCCTCATCTTTTACCCTCCATGTCCCTCTTCTAGATTGTGTACCCTGGTATGTTGACATCCCAGTCATGGGTCTCTGTGTACCATGTCTCTGTGACTGCCATGATATCCAAAAGTCCCTCTCCAATCAAGACCACTAGTTCAGGGAGCTTGTTATCCAGACTATGGGCATTGTTACTCATAACCCTCCATTTTTTGATGGCCTTACTCCTTTTATTTTATTTTATTTTTTTTTTAACCAGGAGAGACACACTAAGCTTAAAGCTTGTTTACAGGTGTGACCTGGGAGCACAAGAAAGTTAAGTGACTTGCTCAGGGTCACACAGTATGCAAGTGGGGGCTGTGGGATTCAAACCCAGATCTCCAGGTTTGCAACTCAGAGCCTTAAACCACTGTGCTATACTGCCTCAATATAGTGCAGTGGTTTTAGCCCCCCTCTGTCCTTACTGCCTTTTTTCCATTGATCCCTGTCCTGCTCCCTATCGACTTGTCTACCTCGGTGTTTACCTCACTAACTACCCTGTTTTGTTGGGGGGGACTGGGATTTTCCCCTGCTCCTTTTCAGTGCCTCCCCCTTAGCTAGTTTAAATGCTTGCCAATGAAGCATTTAAACCCATCACCTAGGATCCTGGTTGCCCACCCAGACAGATGCAGACCATCGTGCCAGTATAGGCCTGCATCCCTGCAGGTGGACCCCCAGTCCCCAGTGAAGCCAAAACCCTGAGCTCTGTGCCAGTTTTTCTACCATTCATTGAATCCCATGGTGTGGATTATCAGTCACTCAATCAATCTTTATTTTACCAGACGAAGCACCATTGAGCAAGCTCATTTGCTTGGTGAACCTGGACAAATGCAAATAAAAGTAAACAATATACAAAGGAAAAAGAAGAGCGTACAATCATGGAATACAATGTGGAAGAGGACGTAAAACATAGCAGAGTATTAGGCAAGATCTATACAGGCAAATATGCAAGAGGCTAAGAAAAAAATATTGTCAATATACATGATTATACAGTACGTACATGAACAGTTCAGGAAAAGGGGTAGGAAGGGTGATAGGGAGAAAAAGGGAGAAGAAGTGATTAACAAGGAATCACAAGGCCTGGGGATGGATGTCCGACACTTAATTCACTGGCCTCGGGGGGGGGCAGTTACAGGATTCTATAAAGGATGAGAGAAAAGCTTTTTGAAGGAGGAGAATGCTGATGGGGCAGCCAGCTTCAGAGTTTTTTGTAATTTGTTCCATTGGGGAGGGAGTACATAGCTTATAGACGCTTTACCAAAATGTGAATTAACTTTAGGAATGTATAAGGAGGTAAATGAGAGGCTGCTCAAGGAGTAATTGCCTACAGCACATGGGGCAAGCAGTCAGAGATATACTGGGAAAGCTTATGTGTGATAGCTCTAAAAGTCCAAAAGGCAGCATTTCTTTGCCTTCTGAACTTGAGGGATGTCTAGCCTACTGTGGCATATGGACAGCAGTGGCAGGTGAGGTATGGTAGACCAGAGATAAATCTCAAAGCTCAGTGATAGAGCGAGTCAAGTTTAGAGAGTGCAGAGGTAGAGCCTTGGCCATAGAGGAAGTTGGCATAGTCCAATAAGGATAGAAAGGTGGTTTGGACCAGTCTTTTTTTGGCATCGTGGGATAGGAGATGATTGATCTGGAAGAACAGGCCCAGTCTCTGCTTTAGCTTCTTTGATAGTTCCTCAGTATGGTCAGAGAATGTAAGCTTGTGGTCTAATCAGAGCCACAGATATTTAAGTTTATCACATATTCAATAGGTTCTCCCAGAAGCGATATCATCTGTGGAGTTAAGCTATGTGGGGGAGGTTTTTGACCTATGGCAGAAGGTGAGAAAAGTATGGCCTTCATTTTTTTGCATTTAGAAGTAGCTTTTAGTTCAATAAGTTTAACTGCAGCTGATTAAGGTCCACCTGTAGGTCCATACAGGCCTGCTCCAGGGTAGGCCCAGCAACGTATATGACCATGCCATCGGCGAAGAGTTGAATGTTGGCTGCTTTGATTCCAGAGTCAGTGTTGTTAATATAAAAAGTAAAGAGCACTGGTCCTAAAATGGACCCTTGTGGCACACCTCTTTGGAGCACTTTTAGCAGAGAGTGATCCCCTTGGGCTTTATTCTGTTGAAATCTCTCAGAGAGGTAACCATTGAACTGTTTCAAAGCAGAAGAATCTAGGACAATGCTTTGAAGAGTGTCCAACAGCAGGTCATGGTCCACTGTATCGAATGCCTTGTTAAGATTAAGAAACAAGGCACATACATATTTCTTGACATCCAGAGAATTTTGCCAGTCATTGGTTACCTTTGCAAGTGCAGATATTATACTGTGACAAGCTCTGAATCCTGACTGGGCAGGATTAAGCAGATTAGTGGAGTCCAAGTACTTCCTAAACTGCAAGTTAACCACTTTCTCAAGCAGTTTATTTATTTATTTATTGAAATCAAGGATTAAACACCTTTGAGCTAGAAGCTCATTTACAAAGGTTCCACATCAGTGGGAGGGTAGACAATATTTACAAAGGTTATACAAGCAAGAGAGTAAAAAAGTGGCTATTATAGTTACAATACAGTAGGTTTGAGTATACAGTAAGCAATCAATGCAGGGAACTTGAGCATAGTTGGCAAGCAAATAGTAGGAGAAAAGGCAGATAGGAGTTAGAAAGGGGCTCTGGGAGTAAGTGGGGAGGGGTGTGAGTGAGGTGCAGAAAAGGGGCAACAGTCATTGACATTGTCATAGTGAAGGAGGTGGGTTGAAGGCAGCCAGGAGCCTTGTCAGTGCAGGGAGCTGCTACACGGCAGGGCAGAGACTGTTGGCAGGAGGGACTAGGTGTTGCAGACACAGGTGCTGAATGCGGAAAGTTGTAGACGAAGCAGTCTTTTAAAAGGACCCAGAGTAGGTAGGTTGGAGATGCCCCCGCTGAGGTCATTAAACCAGAGGAGTGCTCTGTAGGTGAAGGAGTGTTGGCCCTGCATCATTCGAGAAAGATGGGAGAAGTGGGTGCTAGAGCTTCTTGTGCATTGCGAGCTGCTGTACAGTTGGAGTACGTTAGCTGTGCCGGGGGAAGGATACCACAAAGAGCCTTTTTGGTGAGCAGACAGGTTTGGTAGTGTATCCTCCCACTGAGTGGAAGCCAGCCCGATTGGGCATAGAGGTCACAAGTGTGGGTGAGACATGTAGCCCCTGTGAGCAGTCTGCAAGCCTTGTTCAGGGTAACTGATATCCTGCGGAGAGCAGAGTGGCAAGCGGCACCATAGATTACCAAGTCATAGTCTACTACAGAAAGGATGGAGCTGTTGATGGCAAGTCTAAGGGCATCCAAGGTAAGACAGTGCTTATGCCTGTGGAGGAGACAGATCTTGGAGTTGACAGTCCTGGAAACATTACTGATGTGCTGGTCATAGGATCAACAGCTGTCAAGGGTGACCCCAAGATATTTAAAGTGCTGCGTATGTTCGAGCTGAGCTCCTGAGCAGGTACTGATGTTAAGTGTAAGCGTTTAGAGAGGATGGGAAGTAGAGATATTGTCTGTAATTGTTTAGATCACTTGGGTCACGAGATTTGAGTAGTGGAATAACATGGGCAGTTTTCCAAATGGGAGGGAGATCTCCTTGGGTAAGAGATAGATTAAAGAGGTGGGTGATAGGTGCTGATAATACATGGGAGGCAAGCTTCAGAAAATAGGGGTCGATAAAGTCAGCACTCACACTTTTCCTGGTGTCCAGGACTAGCTATAGATCTTACGCTTGTTTAAATGACACAGAGCTAAAGGAAAAGGCCATGTCAGGGATAGAGGTAATGCTAGTAGGTCTAACAGTATCCTGACTGCAAAGTTGTGAGCAGAGATTATAGGTGGGTGAGGAGTCAAAGGCAAGCCCAGTGGTGACAAAGTGGTTGTTGAACAGATCTAGGATTGTCTGTCAGTGAATGTGGAGCCACCATAGAAGATTTTCACTGGGAGAGAATTTGCCGATTCATGATTCATACTCTTAATGGTCTTCCAAAACTTAGAAGCACACTTAGACAATGAGTCCAGCTCGTGCTGAAAATACTTCGCTTTTTGGATCTGACAAGTTTAGTACAAGTGTTCCTAGCCATTCTGAATGCCAACCAGTTGGCAGGGAGCTTGGTTGTATGTGCTTTTTTCCAAAGAACATCCCTATTAAGTAAAGCTGCCTTCAGGTTGGCCGTAAACCATGGGCATGATTTTTTCTTTGAGTGAACTTTAACCAATGGAGCGTGTCTATCTATAGCAGAAAGTACAATCCTTTGAAAGGATTCATAAGCATCACACACTGACTTGACTAGATAGAAATCTTGCCAACTAGAGTTTTGCAGTTCAGTAAGGAATGCTAGAGGAGGAAAGTTACGTTTGCTTTTTTGTATAAATATCTTGAACAGGAGACTGGTTTGGGAGTGGATCTCACACAAGCAATGGAACAATGGTCACTAAAGTCAGTGAGAAAACACCTGAATGGGTGAAAAGGTGAGGCTTATTAACTAGAATAAGACCAATTAAGGTACTTTTGGTAGGGTTTTCTTATTAGGACGTGTGACTTCAGGAATTAGTTGCATAAGGCTGAAGGTGTCATATAGTTCTTTAAGGGGTTCAGAGCTTGCTGACAGCCAGTTGAGGTGTCCCAAAATGATGACTTCTGAGGTTGACATGTTCAGTTCATTGCGTACGTGGTCTAGTGCCTTAAGGCCTGTCGAGGGTGGGTGGTAACAACCAATAACGCAAAGAGATTGCGAGGAAGTGAGCTGAACCTTCAGGTTCAAACTTTCAAACTCCTTAGGCAAAGAGGTTGCATTGGTAGTGGTCAGCAAAAATGTATCTAGTAAATATACAGCTACTCCACCATCTCTGGCAGGTCGGTCAGTTCAGAAGACATTATAGGATGGAATGTTTATGGCAGAATCCAGAGTAGAAGGGCTGAGCCAGGTTTCGGTTACTACCAGTATGTCAGGCATAGTATGGAGGATCCAGGACTGAATGGAATCAAACTTCTTCAGAAGACAAAAAACATTAATATGAAGGAATTTTGTACCCTTGAGGTGAGCTGAATCTGAGGGAGCTGTTATAGAAGTGAATGGTCCAGTGTTCAGTTTGACGTTACCCGAACAGGGTAATAATATCAGCAACATGCACGTGCCTATCGTGTCCATCGTGGACAAGGGGACATTGAGGTAACACTCTGCAGTTTTACAAACTATATTAAAACTGTTATACATACTTGTTTCCTTTCAACACTGACATACCACTTGTAAGTAAAAATGAAAAAGGCAAATAAATATTGTACATCTTGTAAAATGTATGCCCTTGGCAAACAAACAACCAATTACATGTGTGAAAAGTGTGTTCTTGTTAATGAACTACAGGATGAAATTGGTAGATTGCAGCCTAATATGTCTGTAAAATCTGACATTAAAGCCCTGGAAGATTACATCGACCAGATGTCTATTTTGGTGGAGGCTAATTCTTCACCCACAAAAATGGTGTATAACGATATCACTCAGAAGTCCCTAATAAGTGTCACACATGTTCCAATACTAGATCACCCAACCATCACTTCTACTCCTCTAACTGCAGCTGTATGTTGTCAACAGCCCAATGTTAGTAAGACTAACTCTTGGTCCACAGTACCTTACACAAAAACTAAGACAACAATTAAAACCTTGACATCCCCTGCTCCATATGAAATCCCTACACACAATTCCTTTGAACAGCTGTCACAAATGGTTGATGA
The DNA here is from genome assembly GCA_016271365.2 of Neoceratodus forsteri. Taxonomy (NCBI): domain Eukaryota; kingdom Metazoa; phylum Chordata; order Ceratodontiformes; family Ceratodontidae; genus Neoceratodus; species Neoceratodus forsteri. Next base: position 393,342,644 of record CM057452.1, read on the forward strand.
AACTGTATCAGGCAGTCCTGAAATTGGTATAATTGCTAGAAACAAAGCCATACACAATAAAACATCAAGGGACCAACCTTGTGCGGCCCCTACTCATCCTCAGATTTCCCCTGAGAAAATAGCTACCAAAAAGGAAATATTTATCTTGGGTGACTTTATCAGAAATATATAGACCATCGCGGTCTGTAACCCCGATAAGGAACACCGTACTTGCTCTAGTTATCAGGGAGCAAGGATTTCCGATATTACCGCAATGCTTAACACAGTTTTACAACCGGCTGGAGAAAATCCACTAGTGGTAGTGCACATGGGAATCAATGATATTTCAAAACTACCTTTGCAACGTATTAAGCAGGACTTTGTCTCTATGTGTAACTTACTGGTGGAAAGGGGTTGTGATATTTGTCTTTCCGAGGTATTACCAGTTCCAAGAGCAACTGAGTTTATTACAACTAAAATAAAATCCTTGAATGAATGATTGAGGAAATGGTGTCTTAGACAAAATATTTCTTGTCTGACACACTGGGAGGAATTTCATCAGAATCCATCTCTCTTTTGTTGGGACGGGTTACACCTTAGTAGAAGGGGCAGTACTTTACTTGGTCATAAAATTACCACTTTTATTCATTCTCATTTAAACTGACTGTTAAGGGGGAGTTTGGGATACCTACCAATACTCTTAACACTGTGACCCATTTTTCTAGCCCTAATCACCTAAATATATTATCTCTTAATGCCCGATCCCTAAATATTGCAAAACATACTGAGCTCAAACTTAAGGCTCATCTTCTTAATTTATCTCTTATAGCCATTACAGAAATGTGGGGTAATTCTGACAGAATTTTGACAGCTGAAATACCAGGTTATTAACATTACTTTAAAAACAGGCCAGAAACCAAAATGAGTGGTGGGGTTAGTCTTTATGTAAGAGATGATATCATCTCCTATCAATCCTCAACAAGTGTAAATTCTGAAAGTGTATGGGTGTATATCCAACCCAAAGGTCTCCCACAAATTTTAGTTGGAACCTGTTACTGCCCTCCTTCATCAGATACTATCCAAATTTCAAGGTTAATTGAAGATATCTCCCAGCTAGCCAACAATGGCCCTGTTCTAATTTTAGGCAATTTCAATTTACCAACTATAAACTGGGATACATTAACAGGCTCCAATCATTATGACACTAACTTTCTTACAACCATCATTGACCTGGGACTTTATCAACTGGTCAAGGAACCTACCCGGGTTAATAATATCTTGGACCTTGTTATAACAAGTATAGACATTCCTGTGAATAACTTACAAATATCTGATCCTCTTGGTAACAGCGACCACATGTCAATACTTTTTACCATCCCCTTATCCCAACATCCAGTATGAAATAAACTAACTATTAAACAATATGAATGAGCAGATTTCCAAAAAAAAAAAATCACCACCTAGGTACAATTGATTGAGTTAATACCTTTTCATCTCTTAATACTAATGAAGCCTGGGATTATTTAAAAGCACAGATCCAAATACTCGAACATCAGTATGCTCCAGTTATACATAAGTACAATACTAAAGATAAAATTCCACCATGGTTTAATTCATCTATAAAAAAAAAACAAATTTCATGCAAATGCAAATTATTTACATTATTGAAAAACTCTCCCAGGAATAGAAATAATTAATTATTAATTCAATACAGGGAATCTGTCAAAATATTAAAAAAACTAATCTTGGAAGCTAAAAGCAAACCAGAATTTCGTATTGCACACACTAAAGACTCACATAAATCACTTTATGCCTATTTAAATAGTAAAAAGGGAAATATTAGAACAATAGGCCCTTTAAAAATAAACAACACAATAATAACCTCTGACTTCGCAACTGCTTCTACATTAAACAACTATTTTTTATCAGTATTTACTCACGATTCATCTCCAACTCCTTCTAATATACTTCCTTCAAGCAATATAAATTATATGGTGTTACAGGATGATATTTATAAATTATTATTAGCTTTTAAAAAAATCCACAAGTCTTGGCCCTGATGATATCAGCTCTAAATTTCTCTTGGGAGTTAAAGATACTATTACTCTACCACTTACTATCATTTTTAATAAATCTCTCCAAGAATCGAAGGTTCCCTCTGATTGGCTAACGGCAATAGTAACCCCCATTTTTAAACAGGGTTCCCATTCAAAAGTTGATAATTATCGTCCAATCAGTTTAACTTCAATTCCTTGTAAATTACTGGAAAAAGTAATCAGAACACTTCTTGATATAGAAATAGAATCATTAAACATAACTGACATAACTCAGCATGGATTCAGTACTGGTTTATCTTGCACCACAAACCTGCTGTCCTTCTACGATTCCATGAGCAAGAATCTCGGCTTAAATGTTCCTACTGATGTCATCTGATTAGATTACAGCAAAGCCTTCGACAAAGTGTCACATGCTATTTTGATTAATAAACTCATTCTCTTAGGCTTTTCGACATCATTAGTCCTATGGATAAAAAAATGGCTGACTAATTGATCTCAGAAGGTTTAGGTCAATGGCACCATGTCAGATTTGGGTCGAGTGGCAAGTGGTGTTCCTCAGGGCTCTGTCTTGGGACCCACCCTGTTTAATATTTTCATCAGCGATATGAAAATATCTTCTTCTAACATCCTTATGAAGTTTGCAGATGATACCAAACTGGGAGGTGCTGTGAACAGTGTTGCTAATTTACAGTCAATATTAACTGATCTTGCATCAATTGAACATTGGGCTCTTATCAATAAAATGTTTTTTAATGTATCAAAATGCGCTGTTCTACACATAGGGAAAAATAACCCTAAACAGGTTTACACACTGAACAGTATAAATATTAAGGTTTCCTGCATCGAAAAAGATCAGGGGATCCCAGTAAACAATAAACTCACCCCATTTTCTCATTGTAATAAAATTGCCAATCAAACCAATGCTCTTCTCCAAAGGATAAACAGTACATTTGTTTCCAAAACTGAACAGTGTATTATTACTTTGTATAGGTCACACGTTAGGCCCTATCTTGATTATGGCTCCCCCTTTTGGAGTCCATACCTCATTAAGGATATAGATAGAATTGAAAGGATTCAGAAAAGAGCTACAAAAATTATTCCTCACTTAGCACATCTTGATTATGAGTCTAGACTACAGAAGACAGGTTTACACTCCCTTAAACTGAGAAGAACAAGAGGTGATTTACTACAACTTTTCAAGATTGTTAATTTACCTATTTTGATGAAGAAAATGTGGTATAACACTATCTTCCAGAAAAATTGTACCTAGACTAAATAATAAACAACTTAATATTGATAAATGTAATACTAACAAAAGACAAAACTTTTTCTCCATAAGAACTCCCAGATTATGGAATACCCTCCCACAAGATATTATTGATTCAACTACTGTTACGACATTTAAAATCAAACTTGACAATTGGTTATCCAGATAGGAACAAAATAATGATCCACACATGTGGAGGACAGTCTTGATGGGCTACGGCCTTCTTTTGTCCTTCTAACCAAGTAACCAAGTAACATTTTACTCAGGGCACTTCATAGCAGTTTAAAGATATGGGTATGATCTCTTTTGTGATGGGGAGAGAGACTAGATGAAGAGTAAGCACCTTGGTAACTAAGTGGTCCTAACACTGCATACAGCAGTACCCTAGCCTCACAAAACACTGAGTGGAAGAGTGACAGATGGAGTACAATTGGGTGGTTATAGTACAGTAAAAGGAAGACAGAGGTTCCAGGATTCCAAGGTGGTTGAAAGGAATGTTCCTATAAAAAGAGGAAACCAGGTAGTGGATGGCAGTGAATGTCCTCCCTCCGAGGAGATATACTGTACTCCACCTATAAACAGTCAGTATGTGGCTCTAGGGGAGTTATGAGAGAGGTAAATACAATGCAAAGTAATAATAAAGAGGTCTGCATTGTGTGTACCTGGATACAGTGGGTAGTATAAGGCCACCAGACAGACAGCAAAATTTAAGTATTGATGTTCGTAACACAGGAAAAAAGTAGTGGTAATATGAGTGCTATACAATGGTCAGGAGAGAAGCTGGAATAATAAGCTGCTCCATGGGAGCTGATAAACTAAGCTACATTACATAGCTGAAATGCAACTATGCCGGAATGTAATCCAGTTACACTAGATAGGGATAGTGCTTGGCAAGAAACAGTGTTGCTGTCACGTTAAGCTTGAGAACATGGCTGGCAGAAGCCTGTAGGAGTGAGCTAGTAAGCCAGGGCTGGGTTTAAGTGTAGATAAACAGGACCAGGTGTGGGTGGGTGGGCCGAAAAATCAAGGTCCTAGGGCTCCCTTCCTGGAGGTAATCAGTCCCCGAGGGAGATTCCATACCTGGGCTTCTGTGAGGGGCTGGTGGCTTCAGACCCAGACTGTGGATGGTAGTCTGGCAGGTTGGGTTCATCAGAGAACCATGGCTGTGGCACTCAGACTACCTGAAAAGAGAAGGACAGGGGGACATTAAATAAGAGAGGCAGAGGGTGGGGGCTGTTCATGGAGCTAAAAAGAAATGCAAAAGGGCTTAAACGGGGGGGGGTACTGACCAAAATGTTAGACAAGGTGCCACAAGGTCTGAGAGAGCAAGAGCAGGGATAATTAAAACACAATACCAGAGTAAAAAGGTGAAAAAGAGAGGCATGAATTTAAGACCTGAGCTGAGATCGCTACTGGGTCTTAAGAGGGAACACTCTACAGGCACTTAGATTAAATCAGAAAAAACTTGAACTCTAAAATACTAGCAAGACAGTATTAACAGAAATCAAAATCCATTAAAATATAATTCAGGCATTAACACTGCAGAGCAGTGCAGTGCAGAGCTATACGGAGCCAATTGGAGTGCTCCTCGGACTAACTGCAGCCAATGGATCACAGCAGGAATAGAAACTGGACTTAAACTCAGAAACAACTGTCCTCATGTAAAAAGGAAAAATCAAGGTCCTAGGGCTCCTGTTCTGGATGTAATCAGTCCCTGAGATAGATTCCATACCTGGGCTTCTGTGAGGGGCTGGTGGCTTCAGACCTAGACTGCAGATGGCAGTCTGGTAGGTCAGGTTCATCATAGAACCATGGCTGTTGCACTCAGACTACCTGGGTTTCTGTGAGGGGCTGGTGGCTTCAGACCCAGACTGCAGATGGCAGTCTGGCCGGTCGGGTTCATCAGAGAACCACAGCTGTGGCACTCAGACCACCTGAAAAAAAGAAGGACAGGGGGACATTAAAAAAGGGAGGTGGGGGGTTGGGGCTGTTCATGGAGCTAAAAAGAAATGCAAAATGGCCTAAACAGGGAGGGGGTCACAGACCAAAATGTTAGGTAAGGTGCCACAAGGTCTGAGAAAGCAAGAGCAGGGCTAATTAAAACACAATACCAGAGTAAAAAGGTGCAAAAGAGGGGCATGAGTTTAAGACCTGAGCTTAGATCGCTGCTGGGTCTTAAGAGGGAACACTCTGTAGGCACTTAGATTAAACCAGCAAAACCTGAACTGTAAAATACTAGCAAGGCAGTATTAACAGAAATCAAAATCCATTAAAATATAATTCAAGCACTACCATTGCAGAGCAGAACAGAGCTATACTGAGCCAATTGGAGTGCTCCTGGGGCTAACTGTAGCCAATGGGTAACAGCAGGAATAGATGGTGGATTTGAACCCAGAAACAACTATCCTCATGTAAAAAGGAAAAATCAAGGTCCTAGCACTCCCTTCCTGGAGGTAATCAGTCCCAGAGGGAGAGTCCATACCTTGGATTCTGTGAGGGGCTGGTGGCTCCAGACCCAGACTGCAGATGGCAGTCTGGCAGATCAGGTTAATCAAAGAACCATGGCTGTAGCACTTGGACCACCTGGGCTTCTTTGAGGGGTTGGTGGCTTCAAGCCCAGACTGCAGATGGCAGTCTGGTAGGTCAGGTTTATCAGAGAACCATGGCTGTGGCACTTGGACCACCTGGGCTTCTGTTTGGGGCAATTGGCTTCAGACTCAGACTGTGGATGGCAGTCTGGCAGGTCAGGTTCATCAGAGAACAATGGCTGTGGCACTCAGACCTTCTTGACTTCTGTGACAGGCAGCACCTCCAAAAAGGTTAGCATGCATGCTACTTGTCTAAGGCCCCTCCCCAACTCCACAAACCTCTCCTGCACTGTTTTGATCCTGTTCCCAGCCATATGATTTGTCCTGAGGTGGACAATAACATCCATCTCCCTCTCCCATGCAGCTGCTCCCATGATACTGATGATTCTCTTCTTGTCCCTCCCAGCCATGGCACTGGGCAGGCACGTCAGCTCCCTCTCCCCTTTCTCCCACAGTTCTACCCTTCTAATGAATGAGTCCCCCCTCCAGGAGTTGTTTCCTTGCCCTGTGGGGTCTCATGCCACCCTCCTCTGGGTTTTCTTTGTGGAGGTTCCCAGCACCCTCCTTGTTCTCCACTGCAGGTGTCTCCATAGAGGAACCACACTCAGCCAGAATGGTGTATGACTTGTGGAGAGGTACAACTGGAGTGATGCACCTCTGATCCATCAACCTCACCCTCTCTGAGCCCACCGTAGTCCAACTGCTGATCTTTCTTGGCAACCTCTGAGGCAGTGGCATTGGCTCTGGTGGTCCCTGGCTGGAGGAGGAGGAGGTTTCCTGAATCCTCACCAGGTTGGCCTGGAGACATGCAACCTCCTCCCTCAGACCAGAGAGGTGCCTGCAAATAGGGTAGCATCGCAGCCTCCAGAATGTCTTCCAGAAGACTGCTGCCTCACAGACAGTGTATTGCAACACTCCCCACGTGTCTCTCTCCCTTTCTGTTTTTTTGGTTTTTTTGTTAGTGTGTGAGAATGTGTGCATGCATTTACCCCTACACAGCATGCTGGGCTATGAAAGTTATGACAGGTGTATGTCCTTTGCTCTTTTGGGGAAGTAATGTCAGAACCCCAGGTATAAAGGAAATGATGCACTTGGGGTAGAAACAATCAGCTACAGTTCTGACCCACCACCCTGGTGTGAGTTTTATATCCTTTCAGTAAGGCAACCTGCACAACAATTTAACAGAAAATATGCCTCACTGGGAGATCACAAAGAGATGTGTTGGGGCTTTTTTCCTCTGGCCCAACTCCTTTGTTGTGTGGGGTGCCTCAGGGTTCTGTGCTATCTCTCATGTTGTTCATGGTATATATGCTGTGCCTCGGAGACATTATAAGACAGTATAAGCTGAGGTTTTACTGCTATGCAGATGATACCCAGCTATACCTGTCTTTCGCTCCTGACCAGGATGGAGCTCTCTCAGTGTTTAACAACTGTCTGAAAGAAATCCAGGATTGGATGGATTCTAGTTGGCTGAAGCTGAACTCAGAAAAGACAGAGGTTTTAGTAGTGGATCTGGGCTGTCGGATAGAGAGGCCACCTGTTGGTGCACCCTCAGGAATTATTCTTGGGGGGTGTGTCACTTCCGACCTCCGAAACGGGTGCGTAACCTAGGGGGTATCTTGGATGACAGGCTGACACTACAGTCACAGGTGTCAGCAGTCATCGAGACTTCCTTCTACCATCTTAGGAATATTTCTAGAGTGAAGCACCTTGTTCTGTCTGACACGTTACCAACATTGGTCCACGCCTTTGTGTCCTCACATTTGGACTACTGCAACTCCCTGTATTTTGGGCTTTCAGGGGTTGAAATCCACCACCTTCAGCTAGTGCAGAATGCGGCAGCCCGGGTTTTGACTGGGACAAGCAGGTCTTGTCACATTACCCCAGTGCTGCGCGATCTGCACTGGCTTCCTGTTCGGTGGTGGATCACCTTTAAAGTCTGTTTACTGATTTCCAAAGCCCTACATGATCAGGGTCCAGCCCATCTGAAAGATCTTCTGGCTCTTTACTGCCCTGGCTGATCACTCCGCTCGGCCGACGAGGGGTTGCTAGAGATTCCAAGAGTGAGTCTAAATTCATCTGGTTGCAGAGCATTTTCTTATGCTGCTCCCACTCTTTGGAATTCTCTACCCCATTGGTTATGGCAGTGCACCTCCATGGAGGAATTTAAGAGGGGTTTAAAAACTCATTTTTATCAAATTGTTTTCTTGGAGTATTGACTGTGTTTAAACTGTTGATGAGATTGTTGTTTCATCTGTGTTTTTTATTGAATCATAATGTTTGACTTGTATACTTGTTTTGTACAGCGCCTTGAAAATTTGAAAGGCACTTTAGAAATAAAATATATTGTTATTATTATTATTATATAAAAAACACTTTGAATCAGAGAAAAATAAAGCAGTAACCTGCTAGCACAAAACAATATCAACCTGTAGACACACCCTGTAACAGTTTAGCAGAAAATATACCTGCAAAAAACAATTTCAATCAGAGAAAAATAAAGCAGTAAACTATAAAGTCTGTAAGCACAACACAGTAGCAAAAACCTGTAGGCACAACCTGCAACAATTTAACAGAAAATATATCCTGCAAAGATACAATTTGAATCAGAGAAAATAAAGCAGTAATCCATAAGCACTAAACAGTAACAAACCTGTAGGCATACCCTGTAGCAATTTAGCAGCAAAGATACCTTGCAAAAACATTCTGAATCAGAGAACAATAAAGCAGTAATTTGTAAGCAAAAAACAGTAACAAAACCTGTAAGCATAAAACAAAATAGTAACACCTTAAGGTTTCTCCTTGCTCTTATAATGTTGCTCCTTGCTCTGTCCTTTTGAGAAAACACAGAAGATAAGAGCTCAGGCGAAGATAGATGCTTTTTGCCAGCAAACCTAGTCTTCCAACTCAAAAACACCAACTAACCTGACCTTTTAAATCTTCCTTCTGTTGGAAGTTACTAAGACATTGTCAGCTACACCCCCCCCCCAGTTACACTCCTAATCTCCTGGAAGAGCTATAGAAGGAAAGCAATTAGCTCCTTCAACGTGAGAAAGAGACTGCAGCACCGTTAAGCCCAAAACAAAAACCTGTAAGCACAAAATAGTAGCACAACAGTATCTTTGTTTGGCCTAAAGATAGGTCAAACTGTAAAAGCTGTAAGCACAAAAAGTAACAAAACCTGTAAGCACAACCTGTAACAATTTAACAGAAATATACCTTACAAAAACGCTTTGAATCAGAGAAAAATAAAGCAGTAAGCTGTAAGCACAAGTAACAAAACCTGTAAGTGCAATCTGTAGCAATTTAACAGAAAATATACCTTGCAAAAATCACTGAATCAGAGAAAAATAAAGCAGAAATCTGTAAGCACAAGTATCAAAACCTGTAAGCACAACCAGCAACAATTTAACAGAAAATATACCTTGCAAAAAACACTTTGAATCAGAGAAAAATAAAGCAGTAATCTGTAAGCACAAAACATTATCAACCTGTAAGCACACCCTGTATCAATTTAGCAGAAAATATACTCCACAAAAAAAACTATCTAAATCAAGAAAAATAAATCAGTAATCTGTAAGTAAAAAAAAAAAACCAGTAACAAAACCTGTAAGCAGAAAACAAAATAGTACCACAACAGTAAAACCAAGGTGAGGTCTGTGCTCACTGGTGCAAGGCAAAGTATAGGCCAGGTGATTGCTGACCCCTAAACTTGAACATGAACAGACCAGAATGAACTACACTCACTTGGACAAAAATCAAGATATGTAAAACAGAAGAAAATATTGCCAGATTGTGAGCTTGCCAAAAACTGAGAGTTTACTGTAGCAAATAAGACACGAGACAATCTCAGACTGCTGGTACCAGACAGAATAATGACCAAACAATGCCTTTTTTTGGTAATTATGCTGTCTAGCAGTTAGCACCAGCAGTCTGAGATTGCCTCGTATCTTATTTGCTATAATAAACTCTAAGTTTCTGGCCACCTCACAAATTGGAAATATTGTCTTCTGTTTTGCATATCCTGATTTTTGACTAAGTGAGTGCAGGCCATTCTGATCAGCTTCAGTACAGCATAGGAAAGCTACAAGGGATTAAAACTAAAAGAGTGAAGGAGGTGGAGTGTGGGGGGAGGGAATAAAGTATGGTTGGGCATTCAGCCTAGGCATGATCAAGGGTAGGGGTATGGCTCAGCTAGGAAAATATTTTACCAAAAGATCTACACAGTCAAATTAAATGAAGGGTAGGACCACCCTATGGCCCAGTGGCAGTGCAATGTGCTGCTGTGCAGATAACCCTGGCTCCGGAACAAACCTGAATCACTGTGTCAGGAGACAGGCCAAGCCACAGCCTGCTGCTTAGCAGTGCATTGTGACTGGGAGGGAACAGCATCAGGTTTCAGTGCTACAGCAACTCCTGTGGTAGGCCAGGGGAGCTCACTGCATCCACAGGCATCACTGCATGCATCTGAGGCTATCAGGAGGCTCTGCCCACACTAGAGGAAGAGGGAGGGCCAGGGACAAACCAGGGGTTAAAATCTCCACAACCGTCAGTATGACAGTTGAGGTCTCGGTCTCCCCTTGGTCCTAGTGCCCAACACTGGATCTGTCCTTGTGGTGGACTGCTTCGTTGGGGGGGGGGATCTGCCCTCCCTCTGGATCCCCTACCTATGGAGGAAGCCATAGGAGCAATCTGGTCTGGCTGGGCCAAGAGGATGAGGAAATGCTAGGCCTGAACAGATTATATCCATGGGATCAGAGTATATCCCTGGAAGGACGAATAGGCCAGGGGAGAACAGCTCTGTAAAAAAAGGTTACATGTCACCGCGAAATCATAGTTTTGTAAGTGGTCACCTACTGTGTCTGAAATAATCATAGCTATTGGCTGTACTATAACTTAAAACCTTATATGAACATAAACTGGGTCATATGATTAAAATTCTATTTTGTAAGTTCTTTGGGTGAATAGAAGCAGCAGTTTATTGTCTTTTTAAGACTTCTAAAACAATTAATTATGAACTTCCTGAGATCTACATTATCTGACAAACATAGCTCCTCAGTGAGGACTATTCATTGGATAATCCAAACAGCTGCAAGAACAAAGCATTCCAGTGGACTCCGAACCACACTTAATGCTGCAAAGTGTTTATGTATCAGGCTTCTAGTTTGCATGTAGCATACACCAGTGGTTAAATTGGAAATGTTTAAGTGGAGGAACTCTTACATCTACATTTCTAAGTAGTAAAGCTTCCATTTCTAGATGGTGGAACTCTGCTATAGTAGTCAATGGAGAAAGGTGACAGAGGTAGTGGAACGGTCATTCTTTTTATGTTTGCATGCACAAGAAACATGTTGCGGCAGCTTGCTGCAGAAGCAGGATGTTGAGGTGTGGCACTGTTGTGGCCAATGCCCCCAGTGCCTTTTGAGGCTTGGCTCACTTTCCCCAATGCAGTGGCATGCTGCTGCTGACACTAGTTCAGCCAGTGTGCCACCACCTTGAAAGGTTTTCGCCGCTGCAATCAGGGGCCGCCTTGTCATTGCAGCATCAGCCATTTCACAGCAATGAGGGAGAGACCCATCATTGCAGGGCGTACCTTGCCCTTCCGACCCAATAATTTCCTGATGGGGGAGCCCACTCCCCATCAGCACACTGTAACCCCCTCCCCCATTTGTTGTTTGCTGAAGGGGTGCCCAATCCCCCTCGGATTCATGCGCTGACCAACGGTCTTTCTTTGCCGATTGGGGGCCCGATCCCCATTGGCTTCAATCTCCCCCCAGTTAAATTTGTTGATGGGGGAGCCCACTCCCCATTGGCATAATGCCCCCCTCCTGATTGTTTGTGTGTCGGGGGTGTCCAATCCCCCCGGCTCTTCCCCTTATGTGCAGATGGGGGTGCCCAATCCCCTGTTGGCTACAGCCCCCAAAACATGGGTGGCATGCTTGGAGCCCACCCCAGCATGCCAAATGTACCTGTAAAAGGAAAAAACACCCTACAATGTCCGTTGTGTTTTTAAAAATCCTGTAAAGAAGAAAATAGTCCCCTGCTGTCTGTGCCCCCCTCCCCCAACCCACACCCACCCACTGCGTAGCCCACCTCCCCACACACACCCTTACCCTATATTTACCTCCAGAGGCCAGCGTGACAATCTTCGGTGGACCAGGATCACGTCTACACTCTTCAAAGCCGACTGCGAACTGAAGAAATGCCGGTAAGCTGTATAATAGCATAAATAGTTTTTTTTTTTTAACTTTGGTGCATATCTCGGGCATTTTGGAGAATTTTGGCACTAAATTTTCGACATGGGGTTGTTGGGACCCCTCCTCATGAATTCAGCCATGGTCATGATGTTATTTGGTCTCAAAAGGTGATTTCGTGGTCACTGGGCGAAATCACCTTTCGGGATCAATTAATGAAACAGCAGTGCCAGTGTTCATGAGGTGGTCTCTCAAAAAGTCTATGTTGCAAAGTTGGTGGAAAAAATCCCCAAAAAGACTGTTTTATGAGCATACATTGCGCAGTTGCTACGCAAGCTCGTAACTTCGCGAATGTGTAATATTTTCACTCCAGATTTTCAACATTGGCATTTTTCTATACCTACTTATGAACAGTACAGCTGTCATTTTTCACATCCTGGCCAAAATGTGTTTTCTCACTTCCGGCACAGAATAGCACGTTTGCTGTGGGAAATCAGTGTTTGGGACACATTAAGAAAATCACAGTGACACTGTTCATGAGCAGAGGTCCTAAAATGTCTATGTTGAAAATTTTGAGATGAAAGTCCATAAAATGACTGTGTTATGAGCGTGCACTGTGCAATTTCCACGCACCCTTGTAACTTCGCAAATTAGTAATATTTTCACGCCAGATTTTCAACACTGCCATTTTTTTAACACCTCCTTATTAACAGTACAGCTGTTATTTTTTGCATCCTGGCTGAAACGTGATTTTCACTTCTGGTGCAGAATAACGCAGTCACTTTGGGAAATCAGTGTTTGGGACAAATTAAGATCGAGCGAGTGAGAGAGAGTGAGTGACTGAGCTCAACTGAGCTCTGTTGGGACTGCTGCAGATTTCTTCATGGGCAGAAAAAGGCATCAGTGCAGACAGGGGCCTAGTACAAAAGGCAGCCTGCAGTGGCAGGAGAAACAGAACAAGCAAGTGAGAGGGGGGAGTGAGCGACCTCAACAGAGCTCTATCGGGACTGTTGTGGATTACTTTCTGAACAGAAAAAGGTGACAATGCAGCCAGGAACCCAGTACAAAAGGGCAGCCTGCAGCGCCAGGAGAAACGGAATGAGCGAGTGAGAGAGGGGGAGGGAGTGAGTGAGCTCAACGGAGCTCTGTCGGGACTGCTGCAGATTTCTTTAGGGGCAGAAAAAGGCACCAACGAAGGCAGGAGCCCAGTACAAAAGGGCAGCGCCAGGAGAAACAGAATGAGCGAGTGAGAGAGAGGGAGTGAGCAAGCTCAGCAGAGTTCTGTTGGGACTGCTGCGGATTTCTTTGTGGGCAGAACAAGATGCCAGTGCAGGCAGGAGCCCAGTACAAAAGAGCAGCTTGCAGCGCTGGGAAAATCAGAATGAATGAGTGAGTGAGAGAGGGGGCATGAATGAGCTCAACAGAGCTCTGTCAGGACTGCTGCAGATTTCTTTGTGGGCAGAAAAAGGCGACAACACAGGCAGGAGCCCAGTACAAAATGGCAGCCTGCAGCGCTGGGAGAAACGGAATGAGTGAGTGAGAGAGGTGGAGTGAACAAGCTCAATGGAGCTCTGTCAGGACTGCTATGAATTTCTTTGTGGGCAGAAAAAGGTGCCAACACAAGCAGGAGCCCAGTACAAAAGGGCAGCCTGCAGCGCCAGGAGAAATAGAGCGAGCAAGTGAGAGAGGGTGAGTGAGTGAGCTCAATGGAGCTCTGCTGGGACTTAAGAGTTGCCCACCCTCCTGCCCAGTGTCCTCTGTGGTCCTATATTACAGTAGGGTCTCTGGAGTGGAGACAAAGCAATGATTGGATACTTTTAGGAATGCTGTAATAATACAGATTTAGTTGTTCTGTTTATTTCTCCAACTGAGCTGAGTAATACTTGGAGTGCAATAGGATTTCTAACTAGGCTAAGTGAAACTATATGTGAGCTGAGAACAAAAAGTATGGTAGCTGAGGGGTGAAAAATGGCCATGGAGGCTTTAGGATTGCTACAGTAATAAAGTATCTAATGGATGAGATTTGAGACTGAAGTAACCCAGTTGGAAAGGGAGCAGTAGGGGGGACTAGTGTTGGGGGGGGGAAGGAATCTGAGTAAATAGGGGCCTAACAGTTGTAGTAGGATACAGAACCTGGGAGTAAGAGCCCGTAACATAAGATAGGGGCCAAAATGGGGCAGGTACCACATGTCAATAGGGTGGGCATCTTTGGAAGGGTGGTGGGGTGTACAGCGTGTGGGTTCGCCATGATCCTGGACTGGGCTTGGAGGATAGGGGGGTGTATGGTCTGTAGATGTCTGGCTAGTTTGAGGGAGGAACTGTGAAGGTTAGGGAGGAGTCTAAGTGGCAGGGCAGATGAGTTTGGTAGGCATCCTGGCTGGGGAAATAGGGGATGGCAAAGGGGGATGGAGGAAGAACAACTAGGAAGTGAGCCCGACCTCAGTATCAGTGGCACTAACAGAAAAGAGAGGAGAAGGGAGGGGGTGCCCGAAGCAAGGGGGGGCCTCCTGATGGGGGAGGAAGAGACCACAAGGAGTACCAGGGAGAGAGCAGATGGCTGAGGGTAGAGAGGGACCAGGGGTGGGACCAAGGGTGGCACGGAGGGGAGAACTGATAGGAGGAAGACATATAGGAGGGGTATCAACTATGAATAGATTTGAATCTCTGTTATGGGAGAGAGAGGGGGAGCAGGAACATACTGAAGGGGGAGGACAAGCAGGGCATGAGATTGATGGCAACTGGTAGAGGAAGAGATAGTGAGGATGAAAGAGTAGAAGGGGGCTAGTAACGAAGGAGGAGCGGTGACCGGAGGAGAGAAGGCTACGGGAAGGGGGAAGGATGGGAGGGGCATCACTATCAAGGTAGAAGGGAATGGGGGCTCTAAATGGACAACAGTGGGGATAGGAGAGGGGTTGGAAATCAGCAGGGGAGGAGGGGAGGTTGACATGGGAAGCCCAGTAGGAATTAGTCAGGCTGGGAAGGGGCTCAAGGGGGATGGGAGGAATAAGGCAGAGAAAAGGGTTGAGGCGGAAGTAGGGGGTACATATACAGAAATCATGGAGGGAACAGCTGGAGGGGGGTAAGGAGCAGGAAGAACGAATACTGGGGTGGTGGAAGGCATTAGAAGGGAAAGGGGTAAAGGATGGGGGTACTCATCCTGGGGGATTCTATATTGAAAGGGATGAGATGAGGTGGCAGGGAGGAAAGGCACGGCCATATTTGGGTTGAAGCTATCCCCAGGTTGACTGCAGGAAGGGCAGGGCAGGCACTGCTCAAGTGTGCACTGGGGGGGGAGAAACCTCATTTAGTGTTGCATGTGGGTACAAACAACTTGGTGGGGGGACTGTGGAAGTAGTGAAGGGGAGGTTTGAGTAGTTGGGCAGGCAGTGTGAGTGGGTCAGGGAGTCGGTGGCATTCTTGAAGGTACTGCCAGTACCATGTGCAAGCATGGGGAGGAAGGGTAGGCTCAACAAGTTCAACGAGTGGTTGAGGGATTGGTGCCACACCAAAAATTAAGGGTTAGTGACTAACTGCGGTAGGGTTTGGGGGGAATAGTGAATTGTACATGGGGGACAGGGTACACTTGAGCAGGAAGGGAAGGGGAAGGGAGTATTAAAGGCAGGATTAGAGGGGTATATCTCAACTAAGGTGGATTTAAACTCAGTGGGGGGGCAAAAGACTGAGGTTGGTAGAAAGATCCAGACAGGGTAGCCTAATGAGCTCACCCCCCAGATATAGGTAAAGGCAGAGATGTAGTAACCCTGGAAGGGGGCCGGCAGAGTGGTCTGAGTGTAATACAGAAGGCACCGCCACCTGATAAGAATAAGGAGGAGAAAGGGTGCGAACTACCAGGAGGAGGGACACAGGCCAAGGAGGAGAAGAGTGAAGAGAAGGAGGGGTATGGGTGGAAGGTGGTCTGACTAAATGGATAGAGAACTGGTTACAGGGGAGAGTGCAGAGGGTGGTAGTGGTGTAGCTCTCGGCACCAAAAGCAGTGACAAGCGGGGTGCCACAGGGGTCAGTGCTGGGCCCAGTGCTATTTGGGCTCTTTATCTCTGATATAGCACACTGACTGGGGAGCAGGGTTAGTGTGTTCACACATTATACCAAATTGGGGGCAGTGGTGGACGAAGGGGATGGATCGGAAAAAGTGCAGGGAAAACTAACCAAACTACAGACATTGTTGGTGGAGTTGCAGTTAGGATTCAGTGCAAAGAAGTGTAAGGTGGTGCATTTCAGGGCTAAGAACCAGAAGAGGGACTATTGGTTGGGGATCACAGAGGAGAAGAAGGACCTAGGGGTGTTGGTAAGTGGGATCACAAACAACTCGGCCCAGTGCAGCAAAGCAGCAGCAAAGGCAAACAGGATGCTGGGATGAATCACAAGGGGGTTCTCATCCAGACACAGGGATGTGATCCTACCTCTCTACAGAGCATTGGTCACACCACACCTAGAGTACTGTGTGCAATTAGGGAAGGCAGTATGGCGCAGTGGTTTAAGGCTCTGAGCTGCAAATCTGGAGACCTGGGTTTGAATCCCACAGCCCCCACTTGCAAACTGTGTGACCCTGAGCAAGTCACTAAACTTTCCTGTGCTCCCAGGTTGCACCTGTAAATAAGCTTTCAGCTTAGTGTGTCTCACCTGGTTAAACAATTGGAAAAAAAAATACTGGAG
This sequence comes from Neoceratodus forsteri, assembly GCA_016271365.2. NCBI lineage: Eukaryota > Metazoa > Chordata > Ceratodontiformes > Ceratodontidae > Neoceratodus > Neoceratodus forsteri. The sequence continues at coordinate 393,359,403 of CM057452.1, forward strand.
ACTATACCTGAGGAGAGATATAAAGTTACTTGAGGGAGGGCAACAAAAATGTTAAAAGGGATGGAAGGAAAGGAATATGAAGTTAGGCTGATGGAGCTGAACATGTACACACTGGTGGAGAGTAGTGATGGGGGGATATGATTGAAGTGTTTAACTACCTGAGGGGGTAAATAAACCTAGCACCGAGGGGGTGTTTAAACTGAGGAGTGGAAGAGAGATGAGGAAGGGAGACGAGGGGGCATGGACTAAGGTTGGAAGGGGGACATTTCAAGAGGGAAATGAGGAGGCACTACTTCTCTGAGAAGGTGGTGTCTAGATGGAATGTACTGCCAGAGGGGGTGGTAACATGTAGGACAGTCAATAGCTTTAAGAAGGAGTGGGATAAAGCAAGACAAAGAGTCAGGGGGGCAGGTGCTGGGAAAAGTTGGGGAGGAACAGAGGGGGAGGAGGCTGGAGCAGCAGCATCTAGGGTGCTAGCTGCACACTCAGGCAGACTTACATAGACCGATTGGTGTGTTCTGCTGGCAGATTCGTATGTTCATATGTATGTTTGTGTGTAAAATCACAGTGACTTTGTTCATGAGCAGAGGTCCTAAAATGCCTATGTTGAAAATTTGGTGATAAATGTCCAATATAATGACTGTGTTACAAGCGCCCATTGTGCAGTTCCATGCACCCTCATAATTTCACAAATTTGTAGTATTTTCACTCCAGATTTCCAACATTGCCATTTTTCCACACCTCCTTATGAAGAGTACAGCTGTCATTTTTCACATCCTGCCCAAAATATGCATTTACACATCGAGTGCAGAATATCGCGGTTGCTGTTGGAAATCAATGTTTGGGACAGATTAAGAACATCATAGTGACAGTGTTCATGAGCAGAGGTCACAAAATGCCTATGTTGAAAATTTGGTGAAATAATTCCACTAAATGACTGTGTTACACACATGTGTTGCACAGTTTCCATGTACACTCAGAAGTTTGAGCATTTTTAATATTTTCACTAGATATTTTCAACATTGCCATCTCTTCACACCTCCCTATGAATGGTACAACTGTCATTCTTCACATCCTGCCCGATCTGTGGTTTTGTGCATCTGGCGCACAATGGTACGGTTACTGTGGAAACACAAATTTCAGGACACATTGACAAAATCAGTGCCACTGTTCATGAGAAGAGGTCCCAAATACTTTCATAAGTGGGGGCCACAAAATAGCCATGTTGAACATTTGTACTGCAAATACCAACAAACAAATGCCCTGGGCGTTATGGTTTCCAACCATAATGTCACACCCTTTACAGACTGACAGACATCAGGGGTGTGCCTTTGAATTGCTGACTGTAATGCTCAGGCCATTCCAACCCCACCCCTTGCCACTGACAGGCATTGAGCTGTACTTTCGACTCTTCGGCCCCACAGTTCACCCCATTCTATATTGCACCCATTTCAGCATATGTCCTTATGGAGTGGGGTGACTGTAAAGCCGAACACCCCAAGGCACACCTCAACACTTGTCAGTGTCTGCAGGATAGGGTGAGGTAAAATGGCATGAACATTGTGGGCAACAACACAAATGCATACCCCAATGCCTGTCTGTCTCTGCGGGGTGGAGGTGGGGTTGGAGTGAAGTTCAATATTTCATTGCTATTCCTACTCTGCATCTGTCTAACTCCTGCATTTCCAGTGCTAATTCCAGCAAGCGAACATTCGGCATTGACAAATGCTTGTTTTAAGAGGTGGTGAAAATGAATTCCTGTGGGCTCCTGCCAAATTAACCTCTGTGTTCTGCACAGGCAAAGGAGCACACAGTTTTGATAATTCACACTGACACTACAGAGTGTAACATGAAGCCGAGTCAAATGTGTTTTTTTTTTTTTTTTTACCATTCCACTCCCCCATCCAGCCCCCATTCAGCATCCTGCAATAGTTTGCCTCCCATGTAGCAGAGTAGGGAGGGGACAGCTACCTCCCCACCCCATGGCAGAAATCTGGTGGGACGTGGGCTTCATGGAGGCAAGAACTGTGAATACCCTCTTCAGAGGTATCTGAGGTATGCATTTGTCTTGTTCAGTCCCCACAAAGTCCCACGCACCTCTTCAACACCATATGCAGCTGCACAGCCTCAGGCACCACACCAGCAGCACTCAAGCACGCCTACCCTTCACAAGGGAATGAGTTCCCGGCCTACCATGAGGGATCCCCGTGGCATCAGATGACAGTGCCAGCCCTCCCCTGCTAGGATGTGCTGCCAAGTGGCAATGCTCTTTGAAGGCTGGCTGCTCAGCTGCAGAGACTTGGGCTTGCTCCCCAGTCCAGGGTCACCAGATTGGAAGTGCAAAGTGCTTCCACAGGGCCACCTGGAGGCCTATGGACTGAATCTTTAAAGCTCTTAGATACAAGAAAGGGCAACTGAGCAAAAAACATAGCATAGCTGGAGTACGGCCAGTGTGATTTTCCATTTTCAGTGGAAAACACCAGAAAGAAATGAATTTGCCTTTTTTAAACCAGCACTTGGGAGTCAATTTAATGTTTCATTAAAAACACTATTTTCACCACTTCATCATGTAAACAGTCCCACTTTGCACCAACCTTTTGTGCACCCCCCCAATTTGGGCCATATTTTGTACAAAACATTTACCCTCAGCTGTAGAAAAAAACTGAAAAAATTGATGTCAAGATTTTGTCTCCTGGAATTGGCCATTTGTGAAAATGTAAAATCATTGGCCCTACTGGAGCCAAAATGCTCACAAATTCAGATTGACATTCAGAAATGACACATGGAACTCCCAACAACAGACAACTTACACTCAAAATAACACACAGAAGCCCAGCCCCAGACAGTTGGTGCCAGAATGACACACTGAGCCCCTGACAAGAGAGTGATCGCACCAGAATGGCACAGCTAACTACTGTCAACACACGGTTGGTGCCAGAATGACACACAGAACTCCCAACAACAGACTGATGGGGCCTGAATAGCATACAGAATACCCCTTAACTGATTTCTGGTGCCTGAATGCCAAACAGAATGCCCCTATCTGCCATTCCAGAACTAGGTGTCTGCTGGAGAAGGTTCCTTGGGCGATTCTGGCACTAGATATCTGCTAGCATGTGTCCTGTGTGCCATTCTTGAATCAGTTGTCTGTTGACAGAAGTTCAATGTCTTATTCAATATGGCACTAGAAGCATGTCAAGATCTGCCCTAGAACTTCTTTGCTGGGGAACCAATCTAGGGAATCACTCCATTGTTGTGTGGGCAGCAATTTGGATGAATGAACTACATGAATCCATTCTTAGCCTACCAAACATTACCAAATTTAAAAAAAGCTTTGCAGCAGTTAGCAGGGGTTCTGTGTGCCATTCTGGCACTAGTTGTCTGTTGATGGGGGTTTCTTGTACAATTCTGGTACAAGCTGCCTGCTGGCAAGGGCTTTACGTGCCATTCTGGTGCCAGCTATCTGGTGGTGCGGTTTTCACCTGCTTTTCTGGCACCAGCAGTCAGCTCAGGGGCATTTCACATGCCATTCTAGCATGCTATTCTGGATCTGTGTACGTTCCTTTTCCTGGCAAATTCTGGCTCTGGTTACTGTATGTTCACATTTTGACCCATTCCCCCAAAAAAAGGTTCAACCATACTTCAGTTTTTGCAGATTTCAGCCATTTTTGAACCTTATTCATGCAATGAACACAAACACATTTTGTGGCCAATTTTGACCACAAAACCATCCCCACCTTAATTATAAGTAGTACGCAGCATTCTAGCTGTAAAAAGGTAACAAGGGGAACACTTAAAAGTGTAAAGAGACCTTGCCTGGCTTAGAACAAACATAAAAACATGTTTTTAAGACAGGGAACTCATGACTTAATTTTCTTAACAAGGATAACATTGTTCTGCCTCGTTTGGTTTCAGCATGCTCGCTGATGGTATACGGGGTTTATTTTACACACGCTAACAGATGGTGGTATATAACATGGAGAGCAAACTCAACATGCATTGGGGGAAAAAAGTTCAGACTTTTAGTTTACCATTTTTGAAACCCAATTTTAAACACAAAATAAAAAAAATAAAACATTCAGATGGCATCTTGGTGGCCACATTTGCACATCTGGCATACATGTTATATCAAAAGGCTTCTACAGATGATAAAATTCAACAACTACTCCAGTTTATATCTGCAACAATTTAACATTAAAAACAATTTGAACTGAATGGTTATATAACATATGTAGTATAGTCTATCAGCTATGAGCTTATTAAGATCACACCCTGGGTTTTTACTGTACTTTCATTGACAAAAAAAAAATAGCAACTTTAAAAGTAAGAATTATGTGTGGTTTCAAATATGGGTAGGGTGCTACTATTTTAGATTTCTAGTTAAATATTTGGGAGGACCTGGGTAATTTGAAATAATTTAACAACAACAACCATTCCAGTTACAACAAACAAACAAAAATGATTGTTACAGTTTTAACATGGCTGAAATATTTAAAGTGTTTCCTGTAGTTAGTAAATATTTAAGTGCTGTCAGCTTAGAAAAAAAGTATATTTATGATACTGTTGATGCAGTAATTCTAATAATGAATTAGTTTCCTCATTTTGGGAAGCCAGGTGGCACATTCAGCTTTCTAAGAATTTATTGTTCTCACTTAGAATAAAAGGGATTTTTTAGCTGTTTTCTAATATACAGCATAGTGAACCTCATGAACATCTTTTTACCTTGGGGATTTTGTTAAATAGACTTATAAACATTTTTGCTGCCTATATTATAAGTATCACTTCTGATGACAGATTAACCTTTATCCCACTGAAAGGCCAAGCAGCCCAGTGAACTGACCCAGGGACTTGTGTAAAGTCTTCCCTTAACTTTTTCATCACTGGTTTTTGCCACACCGTACTACCACCACCATAATAGTAGTCTAGATGTTTAAATCTACCACAGCCACTAATGAGAGCACATTTTTGTAATGTAAATACTATTGCACATTGAATAATGTTAGAAAGCAGGCTTTTACTAATGCATTGCATCTTCAAAGTTCCCATAACTTGTTTTTCACTTTTTCTTAACTTACAAATAAATAAGTAAATAAGCTGCAAGAATATTAACATGACACATAATGCATATATTTGTTATGCAGTCTCATTTACAAAGCCATAAAGATCCTTCAGTTAAGCTATTGCTGCAATCCAGAGTCAAATATAGCACAGAGAACATGCCATACCTGCTACAGGGGAGGGCTTTCTGAGTACAAGCCATCTACTCTTCCACTGGAAAGAAAGAGAAAAACACATTATAAGAGCAGTCCTGGGTCAAGGACCAGGAGGAAATCAGAGCGAACAAAATGAAAATGTCCAGGTTTCCAAACCTTTTTTCCATCTCTCAATTTGACTTGTCCCTCCACGACAACTGAATCCGTCATCTTCAGTCATGATTCCAAACAGCTGCTCTAGTAGTCTCTCTCTCTCTCTCTCTCCCACGCTCTCTCTCTCTCTCTCTCTCTGTCTGTCAGGCAGTGCTTTGCATGCAGGGTCACTTTCAAAATAGCTATAGCTCATACACAGACAAGAGAGCTTTAAGCAACAGTCACACATAGGGAAGTCAGAGATGACTGGTGGTGGTCGGCACCCCTTCGGCTGCCTCCCCTTTCCCCTGTCAGGGCTGGAAAAGTTTTGACAGTTGTTCACAACATTGACTCTCTTTGAAAGGAGGGTAGGGGTTGTGTTTCCATTTCAAAAAACAAACAAATTATTTTTCTTTACAGCAGTAGTCAGGAATGTCAGGGACTAAGCTAGCAACTGTGAAGTGGATCAAGAATAGTTTTATGAAGGCGTGTGAAGAGTCATTCCTCATAACCTCTTGCAGCATAGATCAGGGCAAGGCTTACAAAACTCAGAGACTCGGTGTGAAACAAAAAGCATTTCTGAAGGAGAACTAGAATGTAATTAATGTCACTGTGTATTGTGCTTTTATGTGTCAGATCTCCAGTTTTCAATGACAGAAATGCCTTATTTACTGAAGAATGGTCTGAAAACATTTTTTAAACAAAACAGGACATCCCTGAAAACCCTAAGTGTGAAAATGATAAAAGCACAAATCAGAATCTGTCAGGTAGTGGAACCCAATAGAATGAAACATAGACTCTGTTGGCAGAACGACACTGATGATCTACTGAATCTACTCATATTATATTACCTCACCTCCAGACCTAGTCTCCTGGGGGGGTTGCCCCCACTAACCCCCCAATCCGCCAGTGAGACTAGGCCGCTTACATAGAAACATGAATTTGATGGCAGATAAGGACTGCTTGGCCCACCTAGTCTGCCCATTTCCCTACCTAATGGATGAGCTGCTGATCCTAGTTAACCAACAGCCCTACTTCCTCCTACCCCCACTACAATTGCCTTAAGTCTGTCCCATGAATTCTTGAATCCCCCACTGTTTTGACTCCATGACCCCTCTGGAAGGCTGTTCCATGCATTTACAACCCTCTATGTGAAGAAATACTTCCTCACATTACCTCTGAGCCATCCTCGATCTTCAAATTGTGCCCACTTGTTCTTGCATCTCTTTTTCTGAAAGATGCTGCCCTCTTGGACTTTGTTGAGTCCCTTGAGGTACTTGAAAATTTCTAACATGTCCCCCCTCTCCCTCCTTTCCTTGAGGCTATACATATTAAGCTCCTTTAGTCTTTCTTCATATGTTTTCTGGTGCAGACCCTGCACCATTTTGATTGCCCTCCTCTGGACCACCTCTACCCTGTCTATGTCTTTGCGGAGGTGGGGTCTCCAGAGCTGCATGCAGTACTCCAGATGTGATCTTACCAACTGTCTGTACAGAGGGACAACAACTTCCTGTTTTCTACTGGTGATGCCTCTTCCTTTTCATCCCAGTATCCCCTCAGCCCTCCTTACTGTCTTCTCACATTGCTTACCAACCTTTAGATCATCTGATATAACTATCCCCAGGTCCCTTTCCATTTTTGTTGTTGTCCATATCTCACCTCCCATTGTGTACTCTTCCCCTGGGTTTTTGTTTCTCATTTGCATTACTTTGCACTTCTTTGCGTTGACTCTAAGCTGCCATACTTTTGACCATTCCTCCAACCTTGCCAAGTCTCTTCTCATCCTTTCCACCCCATCTTGTGTATCAACCCTGTTGCAGATCTTTGTATCGTCTGCAAAGAGACATACTTTTCCTTCTAGTCCCTCTGCAATGTCACCTATAAAGACATTAAATAGGACCGGCCCCAGTACTGAACCCTGCAGTACCCCACTAGTAACCCCCCTTTCTTCACTGTAGACTCTATTTACTGTTACCCTGTGTCCTGTTGTCCAGCCAATGTTTTACCCAGGCTACCGCCCTAGGACCCACTCTCAGGCTGGCTAATTTGTTTATTAATCTTTTGTGAGGGACTGTGTCAAATGCCTTGCTAAAGTCTAGGTAGGTCGTGTCCACAGCCCCTCTCTGGTCTACTACTTTGGTCACCCAGTCAAAGAAATCAATTATATTTGTCTGACATGATCTTTCTGCTGTGAATCCATGCTGCCTTGGGTCCTGTGCCCCACTGGCCTCTAGATACTCAACAATTCTTTCCTTCAGAAGTGATTCCATCATTTTCCCTACCACTGAGGTCAAACTGACGGGTCTGTGGTTTTCTGCCCCTGTCTTGCTCCCACTTTTGTGAAGGGGAATCACATCTACCCTCCTCCGGTCCTCAGATACCACACCATCCTCCCATAATTTATTAAAAAGGGTAGTCAGTGGTGTTACTAATTCTTCCCTTAGTTCTTTTAGAATTCTGGGGTGAATCCCATCAGGCCCCATTGCTTTATCCAGCTTCAGTTTTAGGAGTTCTTTCAGAACCCTTTCTTCTGTGAAAGGACTGATATCAACTCCCCTATCCAGACTGTTTCTATTGATTGGATTAGGTACCTCCCCCTGCTCTTCCTTTGTGAATACTGAGCAGAAGTATTTGTTCAATATCCCTGCTTTTTCACTGTCCCTCTCTGCCCAACCAACCTCCTCTTTATTCAGCCTCAGTATCCCTGTCTTAGTCTTTCTTTGCTCCCTAATGTACCTATAACATACTTTATCCTCCTTCTTAACCGAGTTGGCTGTCTTTTCCTCAGTTTGGGCCTTTGCTATTCTGACTGCCTTCCCTGCTTACTTCTGCTTTAGCTGGTGCAGTTCTCTGTCCTGCTCCTTCTGTGTTTTCTTACACTTCCTGAATGCTATCTTTTTCTCCCTAACCTTCCCCGCCACTTCTTTTGAGAACCATAGTGTTTTTTTTTTCTTCATTTTGATTTGTTTATTTGCTTCACACAAAGGCTTGTGCCTCTGTGATGGCAGTTTTGATGTTTCTCCATTGTTGCTCCACCCCTCTTTCTTGCCTGTTTGCTAATGCTTTTCTGAGGCACTCTCCCATTTTGACAAAATCAGCCCTCCTGAAGTCCAGTACCTTCACTTTTGTATGGCTTGACTCTACAGCTAAGTTTATCATGAACCACACTATTTGGTGATCACTTGTTCCCAGATGATTACCCACTTCTAGATCTGACATCCTCTCTCCATCCCCATTTGAGAGTACCAGGTCTAAGATTGCTCCCTCCCGAGTGGGTTCCAAAACTAGCTGTCTGAGACATTCCCCCTGTAGGGCATCAAGAATGGCCCTGCTCTTGGATGTGGCTGCAGCAAAGGTGCTCCAATTAACATCTGGCATATTCAGGTCCCCCATCAGTAATATCTCCCCTTTCTCTGCCATCCTAAGGATGCCTGCTGTCATTTCATTGTCCATTTCCTCCCCCTGAGATAGGGGTCTGTATACTACCCCTGTACAGATTGTGGTGCCATTTCTAGTCTCTAGGGTGACCCACAGTGCCTCCTCTCCTCCCTGTTTACCCTTTAGTTCCATTGCTTTGATCCCTTCCCTCACATAGAGAGCCATTCTTCCTCCTCTTCTACTCTCCCTCTCCCCCCTGTAGATTGTGTACCCTGGCATGTTGATATCCCAGTCATGGTTCTCTGTGTACCATGTTTCTATGACTGACATGATATCCAGGAATCCCTCTTCCATCAAGGCCACCAGTTCAGGGAGCTTGTTACCTAAACTATGGGCATTGGTACTCATTACCTTCCATTTTTTTGGTAGCCTTATTCCTTTTTGCCCCATCCCTGCCCTTACTGCCTTTGTCTTTTTTCTCCATTTATCCTTGCCCTTCTCACTATCAACTGCTCTACCTTAGTGTTTACATCACTAACTACCCTGATGTTACACTGTCCCCTCTTTAAAAGCTGGGCACCCCCCCCCATGTCTAGGGCTATATGATGACATCTCTCATCCAGAAGAGCACCCACCTTCCACCATAAACACTATACTGCTCCCTTTTACATTGTCACTGTGGGTCAGGGCAAATAGGGACTAGGGTAACGAATGCACATTTGGGGGTACCACTAACATGAAACCACTCACAAATGAATGTCCACTCTTGGAGCTGGCATCAAGCAGGATGCATGTTTAGTTACCTGTCCTGGACTCACACAGCTTTAAAGGGCAGTACCCTTACCTCGTTCAATTCATACTAGTCACACCTGATATGCCCTTGGCATGTTCAGTGACCAATAGTATTCCTCACTGTACTGCCATGCTCCTGAATTTACTCCTCAAGTGATTGGACATACACTTTCTAGAATTTCCTATCTCCCATTTTTGGGGTCACCTGGGTGGTGGCACAGGGTAAGCACAACCCTGGTGGCAGATGTGCCAGCACATTGTTTCTGTGCCAGCTAGTGGCATCAAATAGATTTCAGCAAATCAGCATATGAGTTATTCCTAAGAAATGAATAGTTGGTCTGGCCATGTGTGCCTCCCTCTGTCTCCACATTGATAGCACTAGTGGCCCAAAGAAAAGGACTCTCATCCCCAGCCCCATCCCGCTGACTTACCGACCCCAACACTTGTCAAGCCCTCTCCTCCTGACAACCATTCAGTTTGTCTTTACACTAGGTGTGTGCAACTAATGAATAATGTCCCCCAAATACCAGAAATAATGCACTATTCATTATTCAGATATGAAAAATGAATAGTGACACTATTTGTGCCTATTGGTTTTTGGGAAACATAAAAAAAAAGGAAAAATCAGCCCTCCACCCAATTCTCCAGCCCAGTTGTTTAAACCACAATCCCTCATCATCCCACCCTCTGCAACAAGCCCAGTCCCACCATTATGCCCCCTGCACCCACAAGTTAATGTTTAAAAAAATTAACTCCCACAATGGGAAACTGGCACAACAAGCATGCCTACAGAGCCAGCCACAGTCTCCTGCTGTGCTTTTTATTTAATAACAAATCATCCCCCAACCCTGGCAGCAGCATCAGTAGCAGCACTCAACTCCCACCCTGTTTTACTATGTGAGCAAGTGCGTGGGTGCTTCCATTCACAAAAAGGCGGCTGGCTGTATAAGAGGGTGGGTTGTGTTGATTGCCTTTGCCATGCCTGTGGGGCCTTCTGTTAAGGTAATTTGGGTGCCGGAGGTGAGCAGAGTGGGAGCTGAGTGCTGCTGCTGGGGTTGGGGGTGGGGGGATGATTTGTAAGTTTTGTTAAAAAGTGTAACAGGAGACAGTAGCTAGCTGTGGAGGGGGGTTGTGTCAATTGCCTTTGCCATGCCTGTTGGGGGCTTCTGTTAAGGAAATTTGGGTGCCAGCAGTGAGTAGGGTGGGAGCTGAGTGCTGCTGCTGGGGTTGGGGGTGGTAGGATGATTTGTAAGTTTTGTTAAAAAGCGTAACAGGAGACAGTGGCTAGCTGTGATGGGGGTGTTGTGTCAATTGCCTTTGCTATGCCTGTTGGGGGCTTCTATTAAGGAAATTTGGGTGCCGGGGATGAGGTGGATATGAGTTGGGTGCTGCTGCAGGGGCTGGGGAATGGGAATGATTTGTAACTTTTGTTAAAAAGTGCAACAGGAGAGAGCGTCTGGCCATGGAGGAGGCTGGGTTGTGCCAGTTGCCCATTCTGGAAGTTAATTTTTTTAAAACATTAAATTGTAGGTGTGGGGGGGGAGGGCAGGACTGGGCTTGTTGCAGAGGGTGAGGGAATGGGGATTGTGGTAAGGGTTTTTTTTTTACACTCCCCTACCCTAGATACACAGATAATGAATATGAATACTGAATTCCTGAATGTTTTGGGCCCAAATATAAATATTCAGTTGAATATCCAAAATAAGGTATTCGCCCACCCCTAGTTTACACTTCCAGGGGGTTACATACTACATTAGGTATTATTTCCATTCTCCTACAGACTAGTCTAATGAAGGTTTACTCACATATTTGTTCTCTCCCTTACATACTGTGGATGGGAGTGATCTGCAAGAATCCCAGTGACCTCCCTTTTGGGGTGGACCACCATTACTCCCGGATCTCCATCAGATCTTGATCTTCCTTTTCTTTCCAAGGCAGCACATTCTGATCAAGTCTTCCTCCTCCTAGCTGATGTTCCTGGAGTGTTCTTCCCTGCCAGGTCCCCAATCGGGTCCCAAGTCTCTGGAGATTTGACCGGAAGGGATCAGTGCCACCCAGACCCAGGAACACTGCCTCTGCCCCTGAGGCTGCAGGCCTCTTTAGCTCAGTCACAGCCAGAGAGGCAGAACTCTGTCTTTATTGTTCCCTTTGTGATGCTTGGCCCGTTGGTTATGATTGTTGTTTGATATTTGTAATATAAAAATGTAGTATGTGATTGTCTCACATAAGACAGCCTGGGCTTCCATGGGTTCCCCCCCCCCAGGTTTCAGTGAAGCTACAGGATATGTAACTGACCAGAGGATATGGGAAACTGGCCTACATCAAGGTGTCAGCAGTGACAAGTGACCTGAAACCAGAAGGTGATTAAAAAGACCAGAGAGACCTGATTAAATATCTCCTGTTTTTTTGTCTTAATTAGAACTGACCCAGCTGCCAGGATATTTATTTATTTTATTTATTTATTAGATCATCAGTTTACAGACCTTTGAGTCATAGACTCATTTACAAAGGCACCTTGTCAAGAGAGCAATACATCACAGCAAACAAACAGTACAGTACATAATGCTTAGATTAAAAAAGCAACCAGTGTTACAGGCATTCACTGGTGGTACACGCTTGGTAATAGGTAGATCACAGTAGTCATAAAATAGGTACACGAGTACTACATCAGGTAGCAACCAGAGATATTTTATTACATTAGCCAGCAGATGTTGCATGATACCCCAGGTATATACAGCAAAAGTAGACAGGGCAGACCCAGCTTAGGGGTGAAGGTAAGGGGCAGGTGGGGGATTATGTGCAGTTGCAGCAGTGAGTGCTTGTCAGATGGCTACTGAGGGAGACCTTGAAAGGACCAAGCTTAGTGGAGTCAGCTATATTGGCTGGGAGGGAATTGAACCAGGAGGGAGCCGGATAGCAAAAGGATCTCTGGGCCATAGAAGTCCTTACCCTGGGGACAATAAGGGAGGTTTTGACAGTGCTGCGGGTGGAGACTGAAGGGGAGACTTGCTGCAGGGAGGTGGCGACCCTAGGTGGGGAAAGCCCTAGCAGGGTCTTTTTTACAAGAAGGTAGGTTTGGAAGCGGAGTCTTTCTTCAAGGTTGAGCAAATTGGTGGTGGAGTACAGCAGGCATGTATGAGTGTGCCTAGGGGCTCCCACCATTTTATTCTTTATTTGTAAAATTGATTTACAACCTTTGAGCCAGGGGCTCATTTCCAAAGGTACCTCATCATATTGAGGACAGACAGAACAAATTTATGTTACAGCATAAAAGTCACTGACTTAGAGTTACACAGAATGATTTCATACATTTATACAATTTAGCATTAGCCTGCAGGCCTTGTTTACAGAGAGCTGTATTCTTGCAAGTGCAGTGTTGTCAGCTGCAGCATAGATGGGAGCCCATAGTCGATTAGCGACAGAAGAGGAGATGATTGCCAATCTAAGGGCTGCTTGTGGTAGGCAATCCCTATGGTGGTATAACAGTCCAATCCTGACACTGGTGGCAGCAGAAAGGACATTGATATGGGAATGGAAGGAGAGTCCCGAATCAAAGGTAATGCCCAGATACTTGTAGGAGGAAACCTGCTCAATGTGGTTTAGTGTGCTAGGCAGTATCACGAGAGGGGCACCACTGGCTGTGCTTTGACGATGTGAGAAAAGCATAGCTTTGGCCTTTTTTAGGTTCAGGACTAGCCTTCGTGATGTGAACCAATGCTCAGCTCTCTCAAAAGCTTGTTGGAGGGTGGCCTGGAGTGTGTTGGGGTTGGGGTCAGCGGCAAAGAGCACAGTGTCATCCGCATAGAGGAGTATCTTGCTTGGGCAGGCCAAAGGGAGGGAGTTGAGGTAGAGACTGAAGAGGAGAGTGCCTAAAATGGAGCCCTGGGGAACCCCAGAGCGGGTAGGTAGTGTGTCAGATAGGGTGCTATTGATTTTTACACACTGAGTTCTAGCAGAGAGGTAGCTGGTGAACCATGCAAGGGGGCTGGGGGAGAAACCAAGGCATCTGAGGGAGTCAAGCAGGAGAGGATGGCAAACTGTGTCAAAGGCCTTGGAGAGGTCAATGACCACAGCACCGGCAGGACTTCCAGCATCAAGAGCACAGTGCAGGAAGTTGGAGAATTCAAGTAGTGTGGCTGTAGTGCTGTGACCTGCATGAAAGCCATGCTATTCAGGGCACAGGATATTGTGCATGGCCAGGTATTCGGCAAGCTGGTTGGCAACTACTTTTTCAAGGGCCTTAGAGAGTTGGGGGAGGATGGAGATAGGTCGATAGTTACCCAGGGTCGCTCGATCACTGCTCTTTAGAATGGGAGTGATGATGGCAGTTTTTCATGTGCTGGGGAACTGCCCCAGGCACAGAGAGTGGTTGAGCAGCTCTGTAAGTGGGACTACGATAGCATCCAATGTCAGACGAAGTAGCCTAGTGTCCAGTAGGTCAGTGCCAGGGTTGTTACTACTAATGGTTTTTTGCAGAAGGGGTCTAGCCTCCAATGGGGAGATGGTATGTAGGTAGAAAGGAGGTCTCTGGAGAGTGGGCAGTGGTGCTACTGGGATGGGGTCAAAGAAGTTACTGGGTAGCACTGAACTCAGGTCTGAGAAAGTATGGTTTAGGCAGTCTGCAATGCCAAGGGGGTCAGAGCAGACAGTTCCATTAAAGGAGAGTTGAGAGGGGGTTGGGAGCAGGATTTCCCATTCAGCTCCTTTACATTATCCCAAAAGTTTCTAACCAACCCCCAGGAGGAGACAAGAGTGGATTGGTAGTACTGGGCTTTGGTCTGTCGAATGGCCCAAGTACACTTATTGTGCTCAGCATTGTACGCTTGCCTATCAGCTGGCTTGCCAGATTCCATGGCAATGCGCCATAGGTTGTGTCTCATTTTAAGTTTGTGAAGGAGGGAAGGGGTCACCCAGGGCATGTTTTGCTTTAGGGCTCGTAAAGTTTTATGATTCCTATTGGAAGAACATTGATACCAACATGGCGTTAAAAGTTGTAAAACCCTTTGATATGCCTTGGGAATAGGAATCACACAAGATCAAATGGAAAATGTTTAATTATGGAGTCATATTTAGGAAGTGGAATTTTTGCTGATGTCACATTATTTAATATACATCCTGCTACAAAATCATATTTGGAATTTTTAATTCTAAAATGGAGGAGCTAGATGACTCACCAAGGGGGTCTGGAGATGGTGTTGAAATATATCCTTGTAAGTGGGGAATATGAGATATTATTTTGGGGCTCTAGAAAGACATAGCTGTCTGATATGACTTAAGCACTTACAGAGGTAATACATTAGATAGAAAAGATCTTAATGTATTTTGGTGGGAGTTTGTTATGTAGTTTTCCTTATTTTTCTTTTAAGTGATTGTATACTCTTTGATATATTGTTCTGTATTTACATTTTACATATTTTTATAATCTTTTACTAAAGTACCTTTTATTTAAAAGACCGCCTGGGTGTCTGCCAGTTCTTTTTGCATGTGACGTATAGATAGTTAAGTCTGACAAAACCGTTCAACAGCTTGATGGTGTTACTAAACTGGGAAAAGGTAAGAATACACCTAAAGTTTCTTATAGAGTTTTTGGGGTTCATTTTTGGAAGCCTGGCTGGGTGCCCCTGCCGTAAGATTGTACCGCAATCTCCGAAGAGCATGCATATCTGAGCCTGTACATTGGGTACGCTAGTATAAGGTTCACAGTTTGAATCCCCCAAGAACTTGAGACTAAAGGTGATTTGGACCCAAAAGCAGACAGGAGGGTTACCCTGTCTGTTACCTGTTCACACTATTGCGCTTGGAGGTTGGCACTGTGGGAGCAGAGGGCCTGAACTGCTGAGTGCGCTTGTGACACGCTTCTTGTCCCTTGAGCTTCCTAAATCCTCAGTTTTCCTGCTCTTCTTCGAGTGTCAGGAGGAAGCGCAAGGCCATGACTATTCATGTATAAGTTTCCCCGTGCTGTCTGAGTCAGGAAACTCAGAGCACAAACTCCAGACCCCCATCTCCAAGCTGTGGCCCACTAGAGACCATCTCTCAGGGTCAGACTTAATCATTGAAGTGGTCTCCAGTAACCAACCTTGATTACATGTTACACTTCCAAAAGTCTTTGTAGTTCCCCACAGGGGTAAACTCAATGCTGGTGCCATCTCCTTTTCTGGATGGCATTGCTTTCCTGGTGTTGTAACTTGGGAGGTTGTACTAGGCCTTCCTCTATTTGTGTCCAGCACAGGATGAAGCATACAGAAGGCCTCAAGATGTGTAACATAGCAGGCCTAGGTACAATAGGTCCTAAACTATAAGAGTGGTGGGGTACATACTAATGGTTCCACCACTTGACATCGTCAGGTATGTCCTCAACATCCCTGACAGCAATGGGAACAATGCCGACTGTCGGCATTGCTTCCATCGGGAACCAGTCTTTTTTCTGCGGGGGGGGCTGTGCCCCCCACACTCCCCCATCTCTAAATATACAACCCCAAATTGAAGTTGTATTGGGGATGGGGGCAGAACACCTGGAGTGTGAGTGGCACTGTTCAGCGATCCACCACAGTGACCTGGTGAGATTCATCACTGTGGTGGACTTCGTTGAATAAATGTCATTGTCCTGATGGGATACCTATACTAACTACACTACCTTACTATCACTTAAACCTTTATGCCATTTAACATTAATTATTAGAAGACTTAAACAAGGAATCAATGCCTAGGGGCTGGGACAGTACCTAGGCACCCTGCAGCAGTCTTCAATTTCTCTGTGTCTTCAGGCTCTCTTCACTGCCTGTTCTTCTGAGTCCTGCACTGACACAATGGCATGACCCGCCTCCACCTGCAAGGAAACAGAAGAAAAAGAAAATACACAACATGCAAGATTCCCCAAAAAGTCCTTTTTTTTTTAAAGTAAAAACGTACGAGGAAATCCTTTACTTTTCACAGTCTGTGAGAGCAGTAGCAGCCTGCATCCCTATCTGATGGGTCTCCCAGAGGAGATCCTAAGTGCATATTTTAAGGTAGTTTAAAGGTAGCCTCTGCTAAATTGCCTGTGCACTAGGCAAGCATAGCCTCCTGGGACTGAGTTCACAGGCTTCTCCCTTTGTGTGGCGTAGCAAGTTACTTTCTTCCTCCTGAATGAAGAAGGACCAAAAACTTTCTTTTTTCAATTAAAATAGTTGCAAACAGTGGTGCTCCTCATGGCAGAGATTGGGACCCTTCTAACCCTTTTGCTGGCTTCCATTAAGCAAAGCCCAGAGGATTGCTTGAGCACAGTGTAACTGATGGGGCTTCTTGCTCGTGTCCCAAGTAGAAACTTTGGATCAAGCAATGCGATCTATTTGTTCTTTACTACACAGGTAGAAGCCATAGCCCTGCTTTGCTGTGGCTGTCCTAGCCTCTTCTAGCAGTATTCACTCCTGCTGAATGTCAGTGATTTCCTAGAGCCATCCGGGCATGTCTGGGAAGCAGTACTATAGCATGTCTTACCCATTTCTTGATTATGGAGTCTGACTAGCGAATCATTCGAAAACACTTCTCTCCACAATATAACTGAAAAAGTGTACACAGTGACAGCGGTGCTCTCAATACTAGTGTGTAAAAGTGGTAAACAAAAAAATTGGTTACTCACCACCTCCAGTACTTAAAAAAAACAGACACTGCCATGCCAACTTTACTTATATTCCAAAGTGCTTCATTTTATTAATAAAGTACAGGATAAAAAAGCCTGAAGACTCCAGAAAGTCACCTAAGGTGTTTTGGAACTCTACCAAGATCCTTTGCCAAAGGTTTCTTCTTTTTTGTGTGCCTCTCCCTTGATGTACACTTTGGCTAAGGTCTGCTTCACCTCCTTCAAGCACTGGGCTAGGGCCTCTTCTTCCAGATCGTACAGGCGGGTGCTGGTGGCAGGGGCAAGAACAACAGATTAAATGTTCTCCTCCTCTTCAGAGGAACATAACCCAGGCAATCATTGGTGGGGGTCTGGGACAGTTGCTATCCAAGGACCCAGAATGATGAGATCATAGCATGGCTCACAGTTTTATACTTCATTGGGCACATGATTAAAGCAGTGGTCAGTGTACCCCAGGGGGACGTACTTGACAGCAACCCTCCAAGCCCAGCATAAGAGCAGCCCAGCAATTTCTCCAGTGCTTGGCTCTCTCTTTTGAGTTGTACAGCCCATCTACCGATGTCAAAACCATTCTGCAAGTATCAGACTGAGTTCGGACTGCATGACGTCTTGGTGGTCCCTGCTCCCTGATATTTCCTGACTTTCTCCTTTCTATTTATAAAAAGTTCAATAAAGTTCAGGTCTCCCATACCCAGCCCCATCCCAGGGAATAACCAACCACAACTTTTATCAGTTCCCTTCCTTCTGATGACCATTCATTTGGGTTTACACTTCTCAGGGAGTTACAAACTACATTTGGTACCTATTTCCATTCTCCTACAGAACATTTTAATGAAGTATTACTCAAACATTTGCTCTCTACTTTGTGTACTATGGATGGGAGCAGTTCCACAAGGATTCTGGTGACCTCCCTTGACGGGTGGCCTACCACGACTCTTGGGTGCTCATCAGGTTACGATCTTCCCTTTTCTGTCAAGGCAGGACATTCAGATGGGGTCCACCTCCTCCTAACTGGTGTTCTAGTGTAGTTCTTCCTCTTCTGGGCCCTGACTGTGTCCCAAGCCTCCAGAGACCTCACATGAGAGGACCACTGCCACCTGAATCCAGAGACCCTGCCACCATCCATGAGACCACAGGCCCCCTCATCTTGGTCACAGCCAAAGAAGCTGGGTCAAGGATTCAGCCAGTTCTAAAACCTCTTTCCTAAGTAACCTCCAGTGTAGGCTATCCAGGCCTGGCACTTTCTCCACCCTGACAGCTTCCAACTTTTTTTTCACCCATTCAGCCATCATCGCTACCCTACCCATTTCCTGCATCCTCCTGTCTGGCTGTCTTGATCCCACTGTCTGGTAGAAGCCCATTATCCTCAGCCATGTATACTGAGCAGAAGGATTTGTTTAGGATATTGGCCTTCTCCCTATCATCTTCTACTAGCAACTCTCAGCTAGCCTGACAATCCCCCCTAGCTTGCCTTTATTTCTTTAATATAAATAAAGGATCCTCCACCCCCCTTCGCACCCTTGGCAATCCAGAGTTCCACGTCTGCCTTTGTCTTCCAAATCGCCACCCTTGCCTCTTGTATCCTGGTCAGGTATTCTTCTTATTTTTCCTCCCCCTATGCCCCTTGTACCTTATTAATGCCCTTTTCTGCCCTCACAACCTACCTTACTTCCTTTGAGAATCAGATTAACCTTTGTTTCTTTTGGTGATCTTCCTTGCGCAAGAGTCTTTTGCCTCCAGAATTGCTCCTTTAATCTTTGCCAACTTTTACTTTACTTTCTCAGTCTGGTGTATACCCACAGATGTTTTCCCTACCCTTTTCCAGCATCTGACTAAAATCTGCCCATTTGAGGTCTAGGATACTACCCTCAATGGGGAACCAGAGTTCCCCTATGCCAGTTAAAACCATACTGAACTGTGGTCACTTGACCTGAATGGTTCCCTGACTGCCACACCACCCCTGTAAGGAAGTTAATTAGCATACACAATTTGCGTATGCCTTGCTAATGTATATGCGCTAGCCTATATATGTATATAAACCCTTATCTGGTGAGCAGTAGCCCACGCTTTCTGCAGTTTGCTTTAAGTGTTATACAGTACAGTAAACCCACCGGCTCACTCCACGTTGATGTCTGCATGATTATTACATGATGTCAGAATGGACCTCCTACAACCTCCCACTGCTCTCAATCTATATGGAAATGTTGTTGAAAACTGGAGACGATTTAAGCAGCAATTTGAAATTTTCTCCATTGCCAGTGGACTCGCTGAAAAATCCCAGAAAATCCAGCCTATGACCCTCTTGCACATGGCTGACCCTAATGCATTGGAGGTATTCAGTACTTTCATCTGGAGAAAAAGAATAAGAGAAGAAGCAACTGAATAAAAGTATGGAACAATCTCAGAAGTATTGTAACCCAAGAAAGAATGTGACTTATGAGAGACATTTGTTCAATACTAGGAGCCAGAATCTGGGTGAGTCCATTGATTCATATGTAACTGAACTGAAGCTAAAGCTAAATCTTGTGAATTTGGAGATTTAATTGAATCCTTGATCAGAGATAGAATTGTATACATACAGAGTGAGCATGTGAGATGCAGACTGTTGAGAAAAGTGGACTTAACAATAGATGATGCCATAGATCTATGCAGGGCTGCTAAACTGAGAGAAATGCAGATTAAACGCGTAAGTGGAAATGCTCAGGATGAAAACTCAGTAGAAGTGGCAGTTGTGCAGGAAGAAACAGTAAAAGCAAGTGCTGATGTGAGCAAAGGGAGTTATATACCTCGAGCGAATAAAGTCAAATGTGAAAAGTGTGATTGTGAGCATGAGATAAACAAATGCTCACATGTGGACAGTATTGTAGAGTGTGCCGCAGAAAAAAATCACTTTGTTAGAGTACGTCATGTGGGTAAATGCAGTGAGATCCATGTTATTAGAGAAGATGACCAGGAAAATGAAAGTACTTTTAGTATTGAGACTGTGACTACCTATAAACCTGAGACTGATTGCAAAGTAAATCTGAACATAAATGGGAAAATGGTGATGTTCAAATTAAACACTGGAGCACAGTGTAATGTGATGTCTTTTCAGATTAACAGACATTGTCTGGAGAAGCTGTTCGAAGGTCGGCAGCTAGATTGGTTTCCTATTCTGGGCATAAACTTTGATGTGAAAGCCAAAGTGATAATGCTAACATGTTTTAAGTAAAAGTATTACCTGTTGCCATTTCAAGTGCTCTCCACTAGACCTTGCATGACAAAAATGGGTGAACAGGCATTTGCCCATTTTGCTCCCAAATTCTGGAACTCACTCCCCCTTATGGTGAAAACTTCAGTCTCCCATCGAGAATTCAAAAACTCGCTGTTCACCCACCTTCTAGCCTCTGGCCAATGCAAATGCTCTTAATTTGCTTTGTCCCACTGCAGGCTGTCGGGTCTGACCCTGAGTACTACACTAATGTTCTCCCATGCAATATGCTTGTCTAGGTGGCTATGAACCTTGATGTCTTTATTGTCCTCAGCTGTCTTATGGTTACCCTAATTGCTTTATTTAACATCCTTATTATGATCTATGCCTAAAATGTACCCTTATGTAACTATTAATTTTTTTTTTATTTAATATATTTTATTGATTATTTATTCATGACAATATAACATTAATATAAGTCATTATTCCAAAACTTCCTAATACATCGAGAGATAATGACAGAAAGCAAGATTGTATACACCCATTAATCAAGAGCTGTTAAGACTCAATATAGCAAAATTAACCTCCCCTCCGCATTCCCCTTCCCCCTCCCTACGCTGTGGTGCATATTAATTCTTACTTATATGGCTAAACTAATTACTTATATAAAGAAGCAGTACATCTTGGGTCGGCATCATGAAAATGAGACTACCTGAGAAAGCTAAGGACCATCCATCCTAGCCATATCATATGGTTATTACCAGACTAGACACAGAGAGTTAGCCAGATAGGAGACCAGAAAATAACAGAGATATACATATATTCCGGCCTGAATGCAAGAATAAAGAAAAGGAAAAGAAAATCTGGAGGGCCACTTGGCCATCATATATCCTAATGTCATTTGAGATACAAGGCATATAGCTTACCCCATTTTTAGTGAAGGAGGGTAGACAGCGGTTCACCTGAGCTATCAGGTTCTCCACGGAGAGCAAAGGTGATCTCATGTAGCCATTCTGTATAAGTTAACACAGATTGGTCTTTCCAATGTCTAAGCACTAGTTTTTTAACCGCCATTGATATTAATGCCAAATGATATCTCCTTTCCTTCACTTGAATTTCAGAGTAATCACCCAAAATACAGGTTTTAGGGGAGAAAAGGCCTTGTAACCCCAATAACGGATCAAGGGAGGTTTCTATTTGTTTCCAAAGAGGGGATACTGATTCACATGACCAGAAAATATGTATCACAGAACCCTCCTCTTTATTACACCTGGAACATATTGTTGAAGCTATACGCTTCATCTGTGCCAATCTGACCGGAGTGTAATAAAGATTATTTAATATACAATATTGTGTAATCCTATACCTATCTTGAGTATGGTAAATATGTAGGTCTTTCCATATACTCTGCTAGTTAATGTCTCCGTCTGAGTATAGGTTTTGCCAAATATTAGGGCCGGCACTTGATGGGGTCTCTGGAAACCTGTGTAGTAGGTTATACAACCTAGAAACACTATGCGGTTTGTTAATAATTGTGGAAATTTGACGGAAAAAGTCTGTGAGATAGGAAGTTTTAACGTTGCTCCCAAATCTTTTTGCACAGAAGATGCTTCAGCTGATAGACCTTAAAGGCCATCACTGTTGACCATTTAAATTTTCCTAGGATCTCGTTCATATCCAAAATACGATTAGATGAATAAAAATCTTTCACGCTACATCCAGAGAGAGATGGTAACCAATTTTCAGTTATCATAGAGTTACCTATCCGAAGGTTAGGGTTTAAACAAATAGGTTGAGAGAAGTCCAGAGTCGGGGAGATCTTAAAGTACCTGAATAGCTGAGAAACAACCCTAAGGGAAATCCCGAGAGGTAAAGAGCGAAGTGATGTAGGGATATTTTTGCTGGGCTTGTAAAAAAAGAGCTTTTGGGTCAATATTATGACTATTCATGAGGTCTTGTTCAGCCTGAAGCCACAATGGTTTATACCCTTGATAGGCTGGGGAATCAGGTGAAGATAACCATTTCCCACATTTGTTCAAGTGTGAGGCCCAGTAGTAGTAAAAGAAGTTGGGGGCGGAGCCCCAAAATCTTTAAGTTGAGATAGCTTATTGTAGGATTTTCTGATGGATTTATTATTCCAAATAAAGAATTTATTCCAGAGTGGATACTCTGGAAGTAAACATTAGTATCCATATATTTAGCATATTTAGGGTAGAAAATTCTGGGCAGCACATTCATTTTAATAATATTAATTCTACCCCACAACGATAGTGGAAGTTTAGACCATCTAGTTAAATCTTGTTGGATATCCCGCCATAGATCTTCTAAGTTCAGTTTCCTCGACAGGGATGAATTAAGAGCAATGTGAATCCCTAAATATTTAATAGAACGCGTAGTCCATTTCATCCCAAAGTCAGCAAAACATGAACTACGAGTGAAGTGGTTAAGAGGGAAAATTTCAGTTTTATTAATATTGAGTTTGTAATTAGAATACTTACTAAAGTCCTCAATTATATCCAATGCTGCTCTTAGTGAAAGAGTTGGGTTTGACAGGTGTAGAAGCAGATCATCGGCAAATACTGACATTTTCGCAATGCTATTAACCACGGGAATGCCTGATATAAGTGGGGATGAATTTAAACACCTAAGGAGAGGCTCAAGGTATAGATTGAATAAAAAGGGTGAGAGGGGGCAGCCTTGTCGTGTACCTGATGTAAGAGGAAAAGGGTCCGATAAGACCTCATTGCAATACAATCTAGCTCCAGGCGAGGCATACAGTGCCTGCACCCATGTGATAAACAAAGGGGGAAAACCCATAGCTTGCAACGTGGCCCAGAGAAAAGTCCAGTCAACCCTATCGAACGCCTTTTCTGCGTCCAGGGATACTAAAATCATCGGAGCAAGGGATGACCTGGCTACATTAATAAGGTATTGTAGCTTACGGTGATGATCGGCTGGAGATCTATTGGCAACAAAGCCAATCTGTTTGGAACTAATTAGGGGGGTCCAAACCTGCTCAATTCTTTTAGCCAGAATTTTGGCTAGAATCTTAATATCGCAGTTTAGTAATGAAATAGGATGGTAGCTCGAAGGGAGGTGTGCAGGTTTACCTGGTTTGAGAAGGAGGATAATAAGGGTTTCTAGAAGCGTGGTATCCTGTGTATTTCCAGTGAGCAAATATTGGTACAGGCGAAGTAGGCCAGGTACTAGATCTTTGGCAAATAGTTTATAAAAGTTTGGAGAAAGACCATCAGGTCCGGGGGCCTTATCCAGAGTCAGATCATTAATTGCCATTAATATCTCCTGAGTGGAGATAGGAGAGATCAACAGTAATTGTTGATCCTGTTTAATCGAGGGCAAAGAAAGGGTTGCTAAATAGCTAAGCATCTCATCTAAAGAAGGGGAGGGGGTATCTTTATTATAAAGTGAAGAAAAGAAAGACCTGAGTATCGAGATTACTTCCCTAGGGTTAGTTTTGATCTCCCCATTGAGGTCTTCGATTGAATTGATTAACCTGGAGGATTCCATTTCCTTAACCTCAAAGCTAACAGGTGACTAGCTTTTTCCCCACACTTTATTATCTTGCCCGAGTTCTCAAAATAGCGAACTCTGCTTTTCCTGAAGTAAAGAGAGTATTGATTTCTTAGAGACAAAGAGCTTCCAAAGTATCCGATGTGGAAGCAGCAGAAAGAGATTGCTCTAGTGTTTTAATTTGAGCAAGAAGTGCTGAGGCCTTAGCCTCATTCTTCTTCTTGCGTTAGAGGCCAGGCGTAATAAATTCCCCTCAGGCAGCACTTCAGCGCACACCATTCATGGTCAGCTCGTGCAACCGAGCCCTGGTTACTAACAAAGAAGGATTGAATCATATTCGATATCCTAGTACCAACATAGTCCTCCTTGAGGAGCTGATTGTTCAGCCTCCAAAGAGGATCTCTACTGAAATTGGCATTAAGCATTGTAGCCACCCAGACTGGCGCATGATCTGATATAACAATAGATTCTATGCCTGTATTACTCGTACCTTGCAAGAGAGTGTTACTAAATAGGATATAGTCGAGTCTAGTCCATGTATTATGAACCGTAGAATGAAAGGTATAGCCACGAGCTACTGGGTTTTGTAATCGCCATGGATCACAAAGACCGAGTAATTCCATAAAATCTGAGAGCGCTTTTTGAGCGGCAGAGAAGGATTTAAATAGGGGGTTAGATCTGTCCAGGTCCTGTGTAGGAGGCAAGTTCCAATCCCCCCCCAGTATTATTGGTAGGGATAAAAATGCTTGTAACTTATCTAGTAAATTTGTAAAGAAAACTGGGTCTCCCCCAACGGGCCATAAATGCTACCTAATACTACATCAGCATGATCCAAAATACCATTAACTAATATATATCTACCTGCAGGGTCTACTATAGTAATCTTAGATTGGAAAGCTACCGAACGATGTATGAGAATCGCTGTACCCCCCGCCTTAGATGATCCGCCTGAGGCAAATACTTGCCCAATACTTCTTCTTCGTAGATTAACAGCCTCACTTGGGAGCAGGTGAGTTTCCTGAATAAAGGAGACCCTTGCTTGTAAGTGGTCTAAATGTTTTAATATTTGTAGTTTCTTTGTAGGGTTGAGAGCTCCTTTTACATTCCATGTAACAAACTTAATGAGATTAGATGCCATTTGCTTTAAACCTCCCTATTACTTCTACTCTGGTAACTTTCGGGGTATGCACCACAGCCCCCTCCCCATAACTACAGCCCTTCCATGAAAGATTATTTAAGTAGATTCCAAGTTTAATATTGAGCAGTATAACACAATGAAAATGAAACCCCCAACCCCATAATACCCTTCAGCAACTATAGTTGTGATCTCTTCCATCATTAGTCGCAAGTGTTTGCCCCACCCCACTTTAGTATTAACCCACAAAAAACTATGTACAATCAACCTACCAACCCTAAATCTTTGAAAAATAAAGTTACCAATATGTGGTCCTACTACTCCCTTCTTAAAGGCCCTAGCATACTCCCCCCCCATAGAAAGAATTGAAAGTATCCTGAAAATTAAATTGAAGTTAAGATTAGTCCAATGTTGCTTGATCTTGAGATCTCTCCCATAATATTTTTTGCATGACTGAATAGCAGGTCTTATCACAAACAAAGTACTATTACTTTCTATGAGGTAAGCTAGGAAAATCCCCCCTATTCTGCAGTACGTGTGGTCAGGCATGGTCAGCTCCACTTCCAAAGCCCCGACCCCCACCCCAATATCCTATGGAGTCCATTCCAAACCTAGAAGAGAAGAAGAAAAAAAAAAGGGGGGGAAAGAGGGGGGAAGGGAAAGGGAAAATGGGAAATTAAGATGATTCTCTCTTTGTTGTTTTTCCTCTGTGTTACCCCACAGTCATTCCTCTTCCTTCCTCGATTTTGGTTTAATATGCTTTCCAGCCAATACAGTACTTTTGTAGTCCATAAAACCGTTATGATGTTTTAGTCCCACGAGGCTCATATTTGCCAAGAGGATGAGTTAAACTGACACAACTGCATCTGGTTCGCAAAGTGGGCCTTTTATTCTGCTGTTGGTGATTCCCAGGGGGCTGGATATGTAAAGGACCGATAATGCTGTGTATCCTGCTTATGGGTCCCCGGGAAATGCAGACCATGTATCAAAGGGTCCCGACCAGAGTTCCACCCTGGTCCCATCAGTGCCGAGATCCACACTAGCCAGCAATTCACCGGGGCCCCCATCCCCCGAGGAGAACTGGGCAGACCAAGAGAAACAGCGCAGAACAAGACATCTCCCCAGTAACAAGTAAGGAAAGTCAATATATTTAATAGCGCAAAAGCTAGTAATCGGCTCCCACCAGCAACCTTGCCCATCACAATTTAGGGAGCTAAACCCAGCTGCAGGAATTATTAACTCTTATAACTACAATGCCTCATGTAGCTTTAAACAGAGAAGGTAGTATCCGAGCCAGGTCTTCCTGAGCCTGATAGACTGCCTCGTATGTATGCCATTTTCCTTCCAGTGAGACCTGTAGGCGAGCAGGGTAAGCCATCCTAAATTTAATGCCTGCAGCTATCAGCTTGGAGACTACAGGGTGAAACGTGGCTCTTCGTTGTCGGGTTTCTAATGGAGGTCCTGGTTATGCGTAACTTTCCCTCCCAGGAGATGGATTGCATTTCCTTTGCTTTTAACAAAATGTGTTGGCGTTCAGGTAGTTGAGCATCCTGATGATTATGGGTCTGGGGAGCTGAGGGTTCGGTCTTGGTCTTAGTGACCTATGAGCCCTTTCAATGATGTATGGGATTGTGCGGAGATGGGCCTACAATCTTGGTGAGCAGAGCCTGGAAGTGCAATGCAGGAGGGGCCCTCTTTCCTTCTGGCAGGCATGGATTAAAACATTATTCCACCTACAGTGGCCTTCTAAATCCTCCGTTTTTGTTGTAGTTTAGTTATTAGTTGTTTCAATTTGACCATATCGCGGTCCGTTTTGTCCCGCCAGGACTCCAGTGAGATAGTGCGGGCTTCATTATCTGAGATCCTTTGTCGTACACTGGATACCTCCCCACGGAGGTTTTTTAATTCAAGGGTTAGCTCCGCTAGTGCTTCCTTGAATGGATGCATCTCTTCTAAAAATCGTTCTTCCGACAGGGGACTGGAGGCGGAGAGAGCCATTAGTTGACTAGCTGAAGAGGACTGGGCCTGTTGCTTGGCCTTCTTAGCCTGCTTCTCTGGGGAAACCGGCGGGGTGCGTTTGGGCATAGCTGCCTTCATCTCAGCATCCATTTCCGGGAATTTCCCGCATGTGACGCCGCCAAACCACCTCCGGTGCTTCCCCGGTCAGTTAATGTCACGGCTAGGAGGAAGGAATCACGGACTGCGTTTTTAACAATTTTAAAATAATAGAAATAACGGAGGTGGGGTAGGAGCTCAAAAAGTTCTCCGCTATCCCGCCAGATGCATCACGTGATCTCCATGTAACTATTACTGTGCTACCCAATGTATATCTTGTTTTGCTCCTGTACACCTATATTATGTCTGTACATTTTTGCATATTGTAACCAATGTCCTGTGCTCTCCCGGGTCGTGCCTGAAAATAGGCAGGTCTCTTGCCTAGCGCACTTACCCGGTTACCAAAAACTAATAAATAAGTGCTTAATGCAAACGTGACTCCAGTATTGGGCCCATCTACTTGTTTGGAAATGAAGCTTATAAAGAAGTTATTTTCAGTAGATGCTGCAAGTGGAAGTGAAAGGGGGGAACCACAGAAGGAATACTGGCTGAAACTGCTGATGTATTTGAGGAATTGGGGTGCTTAGAAGGTGAATACTACACTAAAATAGATAAGACAGCATAAAACAGTGAGTCCTGTGATCCAACTCCCTAGGAAAATACCTTTTGCGTTGCAAGACAAAGTGAAAATTGAGCTAGAGAATATGGAACGATTAGGGGTTATTGAGAAGTTGGAGAACCCCACAAGCTGGGTCAACTCGATGGTGGTTGTAGTAAAAAACAAAGTACGAATTTGCATGGACCCCAGAGATCTTAATAGAGCAATTAAAAGGGAACATTACCCGATGAAAACAGTTGAAGAGGCTGCAGCCAAACTGGCAAGGGCCAAAGTATTCGCAGTGTTAGATGCTGGCCAAGCCTTCTGGCAGATTAAGCTGGATGGGCCTAGCTCTGACATTATGTCTTTTAATACACCTTTTGAGAGGTACAAGTTCAAGTGTCTCCCCATTGGGATTTGCTCAGCACCAGAAGTTTTCCAAAAGAAAATTTCACATATTTTTGAAGGGTTCGAGGGCCCAAAGATCATTATGGATGACATCCTAATATGGGGAGCTAATATACAAGAGCACAATGAGAGGTTACAGAATGTTCTTCAAAGAGCCAGAGATAAGCAGTTGTCTTTAACCCTTAAAAAATCAAAAATGAAAATGTCAGAGGTACAATATATCGGACACAAGTTAAGTAAAGATGAGCTGTTGGCAGACCCTGAGAAGAAAACAACAATTACCCAGATGCCTGTTCCCCAAAATAAGACTGACTTACAGAGATCTATGGGTATAGTAAACTGCGTGGTAAAGTTCATTCCAAACCTATCAAATGTAAATAAGCCGTTGAGAGAGTTACTAAAGAAACAGCAAGGCATTGGGAGGAGCACCGCCAACAGGCCTTTTGAGAACTGAAAACAGTTGTCACAAACCCCCTGGCCTACTATGCTCAAAGGAAACCTGTTGACTTTTCTGTTGACACATCTTCAGAAGGGCTGGGTGCTTGTCTGCTGCAAGAAGGCAGGTCTATTGCTTTTGCTTCCACATCACTTAATAAAGCTGAGAGAAATTATGCACAAATTGCAAAGGAAATGATAGCTACTGTGTTTGGCTGTTCAAAATTCCACCAGTATATCTATGGTAGACCAAAGGTTCATTTTGAATCAGACTACAAGCCCATAGGAAAGTCTTTTCAAATAAACACTGGCCACAGCCCCATAGAGAATTCAACACATGATGCTAAAATTGCAAAGGTATGATTTACTAGTACAGTAAAAAGCAGGTAAAGAACTTCATGTAGCAAATGCCCTGAGTAGGGCTGTGGGAGAAAATTCTGTGCCAAAAAGTGAACTAGACAAATAAGAGGTTCACACGGTGGACTATATGCCTATCAGTGATGAAAAACTGAAATTGTTTCAGCAAGAGACTGATAAAGAGTCAGCATTGGTCAAGTTGAGAGTCACTGTTTTGAATGGGTGGCCCAAGGAGAAAACATCAGTGCACCCTGAGATAAGGCAGTACTGGCAGTTCAGAGATGAAATCTCGACAGAAAATGGACTTTTGCTGAAGGGGGAGAGACTGATAGTCCCCACATCACTGAGACAGACATGTTAACCAGATTACACAACAGTCACTTGGGCATCGAAAAATGCAAGTGCAGGGCCAGAGATCTTTTATCCTTGCCAGGGATGAATGGTCATATTAGTGACATGGTGGCCCAGTGTGGCCTTTGCAACCAATTCAGGAAAGCACAGTCTAGAGAGCTGCTGCAGCCACATGAGATACCAGAGAGACGTTGGCAAAAGGTTGGGGCTGACCTATTTGAATCTGAAAGGGAAAATTACATGGCAATGATTGATTACTACTCCAAATACATTGAGATATCCAAGTTGCAAAATACAAGAGAAATGGTGATTAACCATATTAAATCACAATGTGCAAGACATGACATCCCAGAAATACTTGTAACAGATAACGACCCACAAGTTGCCTGCACTGAATTCAGAGACTTTCAACAAAAGTACAAGTTTAAACAGTTGTAACATCTTCACCAAGATACCCCAGAGCAATGGCATGATAGAACAAGCCATTCAAACAATAAAGAGACTGATAAATAAAGCACAAGTAGACTGGCAAGACCCTTACTTAGCTCTCTTGAAACTGAGAAATACCCCACTGTAGGGGCTAGGATTACCAGCACAGCTGCTTATGGGCTGCAAAACCAGAACTTTAATGCCTTCCAGATCTGAGCTATTTAAACCAAAAGTGCCAGAAGTTGATGTGTGAGCTACATTGTGAGTGACTCAAGAAAAACCAAAATCTTATTACAATTTGCATGCCCGACCACTCCTAGCCTTACAGCCAGGATAGCCTGTTTACCTGCGAACACCTGAGAAAACCTGGACCCCTGCAATTGTGGAACACTATGCTGAAGATCCACACTCCTATGTAGTCCAAGCAAATAGGAAATTGTATTGAAGAAAGAGGAGGGACCTTTTGTTAACCCCTGAGCTGTGCCGCTTCTGTGTCCCACAAAGCTCGCACATCTGAGGAGGAGAAGAAGAGAGAAGAGAGCTGGATGACATGATGGAAGATGATGAGATCCCAGAGGTGCCTACAATGGAGGTCCCTCCACAAGTGACACCAGGGCAGTTACAAAGCAAGCATGTGGAGTCGGTCCCGCCCCTGAGTAGTTGGGACCAACTGACTGGCACCAGCTCCAGCCCTAGAATTAGCTATGTCAGTGGAAGGGAGTTCCAAAGGCCCACCTGGCATCATGACTAAATAGATTTACAAAAACTTTGAGCTACCTAGAACTTTAAACATTTTATGTTTTGGGGGAAAATTTAATTGAGAAGGGAGATGTAGCAGACGCAGCGGTTGGAATTCAGCTTGCGGCACCGGTGACCCGGGTTCAGGAATGGACCCAGGTCATCAGAGGATCGGCAAGGGAAGAAGGATGGAGCATCCTATGGATGGCTCTCCTTCTCTGGGGGGTGGGTGGGGAAGTGTCCGGCATGCTGAGGACTCCTGGTGGAGGCTGGGAGACACTCACGCTACCGGCGCTCGTCATGCATGGAGGCGGGGCAGACACTGGCATCATTGCATGTCTCCACCTCCAAAGTGAACACAGGAAAAAGAGCAGGTGGGGCAGGATCCACTGTCTATGTGAAGCCCTCCTTGGGGCTTAGATTAGCCACCAACACTGCAGTCCCCCGACCAGTCACTAGCCCTGCGGCACGGATAGAGTGCCGTTGCCGTGGCCCCACCCCCCAGGGGGTAAGCCGGGGTCACTGGGGGACAAGGCTGCAATAGCTGGCAGTGGAGGTCTCAGGGACCATGACCAGGGCAGATGATGACAGTGGACCCGCCAATAAAATATAGACTAGAAAAAAAAAAGAGAAGGGAGATATAAGGAAGTTAATTAGCATATGCGATTTGTGTATGCCTTGCTAATGTGCATGTGCTAGCCTATATATATATATATAAACCCTTATCTAGTGGGCAGTAGCCCACACTTTCTGCAGTTTGTTCTAAGAGTTATACAGTATAATAAACCTACCAGCTCACTCCGTGTTGGTGTCTGCATGATTATTACAACTCCCACCACTTCCAAATTGGAAAGTCAAGAAAGGAGTCCTGTTGTGGAGGATTTCTGATCCGTAGCAGCAGTAAGTAGTCCTACATTATGTCTAGCAGCGCCTGACTCCTGGTGTGCTTAGCTGCAGGGGTATCCCGTGGATGCTGGCAAGTTCAGGTCCCCCACTAGCGCTGGTTTACCTATAGCGCTTCGACAGTGCTAGTGCCGACATCCCCTACAGCGACAGCTACAATGCCGACCATCAGCATTGTAGCAACAGGATGTCAGTGCCACAGGGGGGCTGCGCCCACTAATCCCACCCCTTGTGGGGGGCTTCACCTCCACCCCCACAGTCACTAGGATTCTAACTCCGAGTTGGAGTTGGACCGGGGGGTGGGCAATCACCCAGTCAGGCAGTCCCGATCAGCACGCTGACCACCACAGTGACGGGCAGATTTTGCCCGATTCCTACTGCTGTGGTGGTGTTCACCATCTGGATTTTGCTGTGGTGACGGTACACCACTAATTCTATATCCCCTATTGTTACCCCTCCTGAGTTCCTCCCCAGTTCCTTTTATTCATCTTTCTTTTGCCCCAGTGGTATATAGACCACCCCAGTTTAATCGTTTTTCAACAGCCAAAGTTATCTATACCCAAATCAATGCATCTATTCCCTCCCTTGGAAAGAGATACTAAGTAAGCAATAATACCCAATAGGGGTGGACAGTATTGTGCTATACCGGACTTCCCAGGGGTGTAATGAGGCCTGACACAGCAGGCAGAGGGCCTTATAGCTCCTGGAAGTTCTGGTATAGCACAATATCACCCACCTTAGAGGGTATTATTGTGCTTAGAAAATGGGCACTGTGAAAAAAAAGTTGAATAAAAAATGTTATCAAAAAATTATTTTAAAGTAAGTTTTGTAATGAAATAGTTCTTCCGCCTGCATTAGAATGTGTGCTTTTGACTTCCGGTTCCGCCTCCTTCCTAATGCGCACCTAGATTTCAGAGCTCCGACCCCCGGGTTACTAAACCACTAAATCCGCCAGTTTCTGATGTCCATCAGTGCCTCCCCGTGTAGCAGATCATTAGGGTAAATTCAGCAGATCCTAAAAAATGCCACCAAAAGGTTGTGCAAAGGAAAATTTGTATGAATAATTAAAGCTGACCCAGGCCCCAGACTCATGAGGCATTAGGCAGATGGGAAAGAGCAAGTCTCTGGATCCACCCGTCTCACCAGCTACCTACTCGGAGGATGAAACGGAGGAAGAATTTACCATCACATCTCAGAGGCTATGTCAGGAGCTCCAAAAAATAAATGGGACAATGCAGAAGGTGGAGAAAACAGTGTTGGAGACAAAAACAGAGATAGTAGCAGTGGCCCAGCGAACAGGGAGCTCGAAGTGGGCCTTTCAGAGATGAACACCGAGGTACAAGAGCATGAGGAAGTACTTTGCTACCTCTTAAAGAGGGACAGAGAATGGATGGAAAAACTGGATGACCTAGAATTAAGATCTTGCAGGGACAATATTCGGATTTACGGAGTCCCTGAGGATACTGAGCAGGGAGAGCGGATGGAGGCTTTCCTAGAAAGTTTTTTGAAAGAGCTACTTAACTTACCTAAGGAACAATCCCTCAATATAGTCCGAGCCCACAGAGAGTTAGCAAAAAAAAACAGTGGGACTGAAGGCTACTCCTCGATCTATTGTTTTAAAGTTTCTCGATTACAGCACCAAGACATCGGTATTGCAGGTGGCCTGTGCTAAAAAAAAAATGGTGTTGTTTGGGGACACACACCTGTTTTTTGATCATGACTTTACCCCTTACGCACAGTAGAAAAGGAGAGCCCTTCTTAAAATAAAAAAATGCCTGGCAGCAAAGACTATTAAAATGCATTTCCAACAAAAGCTGCTGCACACACACACCTCAATAATGTTCGGAGCCAAATCTTCTTTAATAAATTACTACTTAGTTGTCCTTCTTCTTCCTGAATAATCTGTAGGTCTAAATAATTTACCGAATTTGCACTCACATGGTATGAAAATCTCAAATTTTCATTAGTATCATGTAAATAATCAACGAATTCTATCAACATTGTTTCATCTCCTTTCCAAATTAGTAAAATATCATCAATAAAACGTTTCCATAATAAAACATTATAATAAAACGGGTTATGTCGGGAAAACCGAAAGAACTTTTAAAATTCGAGTACTAGAACATATGCGAGCTATAAATAAGCAGGATTTGACTTATGCCACAGCAGCACATATTTCTGAGAACAGAGAGAAAACAGAAAAACATGATTTTAAATTTGTGGGCATTGAAAAAGTCTTTTATGGCCCAAGAGGGGGTAACTATCGAAATAAAATTCTGAAAAAAGAAAATGAGTGGATTCTTAGATTAAATGCCTATAAACAGCCAGGCATTAATGCACATTTAGAACTCAAACCTTATTTGGAATGTAGATAGTGAGTTGTTATACTACATTTTAGGTTCCAGCTATGATATTAAGTATTAAAAAAGGAGTTCTTAATGATTTCTGTCAGATAGACTGTTTAGTATCACTAGTATTTATTAAAGGTTTATTATTTAGCAGTATAAAAGTTTAGATTATTAACATGTGATTATACTTTAATATGGTATGTAATCATAAGGGTACTGGCACTTTATCACTGATGGGAGAACCAATGAATTTGTATTTCATCATTATGATGTCATAGATTATTCAACATAAATTGGTATCATGGAGTTTGGTGTTTTTAGCCTTTGATAAAGGACTTTTGTCCGAAACACGTCAGATGTGGTGTGCAGTTGGTGAATAAATACATAAAAGAAGATTTGGCTCCAAACATTATTGAGGTGTGTGTGTGCAGCAGCTTTTGTTGGAAATAATTATGTTGAGCTGAAAGCACCACAGTAACCTTGTGCATGGTTCGTTTGTGGAGATTGACTATTAAAATGCACCTCATTGCTCCAGCCCAGCTGAAAATCTTTCTGCCTAAGGGCCCAGTGTTTTTTAGATCACTTGCAGAGGCTTGCCCTACCTTGCTGGAGCCAAAATCCCTGGTGATCTTCTCGGCAGGCCGGATTCCTCCTCGCTGGAAGGCAGATGAAGAGAGAGAGAGCCATGGAAGTGAAGGAGAAACTCTAGACAAAAGGGAACCATAGATGACCCACAGCGACCAAATGGGAAGGAATCAGGCTAGAATACTGAGGCGGGCACACCCAGGGGACAACTGGGGGAAAGTGGTGATGTCACAAAGACCTGAGTGGACACCTTCATATCCTTTGTTGCTTGACTGTATCGCTCTCTTCTCACTTAGAGAGGGGCTGACATGCTAATTTGATTAGTACTGGGGAAAGTGCATCTGTGGGGATACGGGGGGCTGTGGGGCATTAGATAATCATAACACTATGGGGGAAACGCTCATTAGATAAAATGTTTTAGAAATGTATAAAGGTGATGGTGAGAGGGTAGTACATCTATGCTAAAAGGTCACTGGGGGACTGGGGCTGGGCTCTCGGGCAGGGATAACATTTTTCAGCTGATGTCTGACTCCAGTAATGGGAAGGAAGGGCTGAGGGCGACTGTGGAGGCATGGGCCTGATTATATGCTCTGCTGGATGGTGGCCTGGTCCACGCTGTAGGGACACCTCTGAGCCCACAGAAATACCGCTGAGGTAGGCCTTAGGGGAAGGAAACCCCTCATGACCCTGCTTTCGGATGCTGCCCTCAGTTCCCTTGCATAGAGTGATGTTGCAATATCTCAACCCTGACCCCTGATGCATGGCAAAGGCACTCCTGGAAGCCACATGGAGCCTATATATTGGTTGGGGGAAGTGGGGAAAGATGACATGGATGCATAAAACACAATATATTCTTTCTTGAAACAGTTGAAGTGGTGTCTCATATCTTCCCCAATACCTACCTTTTCCTGGGAGGGCATGGGAGTGATGATAACAGCTCCTATAGCAACTGGAAATACAAAACAAGAGAGGGCTGGTGGAGTAGTATTGACAGGAGGGAGGCAGCTAATTGATATGGGTTTGGCCAATTACCTCCAAAACGCAAGATGTGTGCATGACCCACACTGATAGGGCCACACCCAGCTGGCTTAATAACATCAACAAAGCGGGCAGGGCGCAAAGAACATGTTGGAAACATTGTGCTTATGTTACAAATGGTTAATCTCTGTTTACGTTACTGTTGTTCAGGAAAAAACAGGGAGACTCCATGGCATGAATGTAGGGGATTGAGGGGGAGATACTGTAATAATGAATGAAGGAGTAGTCACAACTTATAATGTTCAGGGAATGGGCAGTCCAATAAAGAGGAACAGAGTCTTAAATGAGCTCAAGCAGGTAGGAGTGGAGATAGCCATCCTACAAGAGACCCATCTGAACCCAAAGGAGAGTGCTAAGTTGAAGAGAGCATGGGTGGGTCAGGTTTTTTTGGCCCATTATTTAGCCCACCCCCATAGGAGGTGAGTAGTTATTCTAATGCATAAAGAATGTCCCTTTCAAATGGAGAGTTGTGATGCCGATGAAGATGGTAGATTTATTATAGTAAGAGGCAGTTATAGGAATCAACCCTGTACAATATTAAATGCATATGCCCCTAACTCAGATGCAGAGAATCATGCCTTTTTAAAGAAAGTACTGCTCAGGGCGATGCCTCCTCCAGGAGAACTATTGATAGTGGGAAGGGATTTTAATTTAGTGCTGAACCCCTCATTAGATTGGTCTGGCTTTAACCGGGGGCTACCTTCCAGGGTAGCAAGAACTCTGGCTAGACTCATGAGGGACTTAGGCCTTCTGGACATCTGGCGCTATTTATACCCAAGGGTTACGGATTATTCCTGTTGGTCACCCCCCATAATGCCTATTCCAGGATTAATTTGGTACTTATACCTAAAGAATGGGCACACAAAGTGGTGGAGACCAAGATCCAGGCTCTGACGCTTTCCGATCATGCCATGGTCTTGCTGAGGCTCCACATGACCCCGAAAGTGAAGAACTCCACATGGAGACTAAACGTCTTTTTACTAAACAAAGCGGAATTCAAAGAGAGGGTACAAGAGGTAGTTGAGGAATATACTCACAATAACCTAACCCATGAAACTATGGCAGCCATGTGGTGGGATGGATTGAAGGCCTATCTGACTGGGAAAATCATACAATATGCCTCACAACTGAGAAAAAGGCACCAAGAGGAGATTAATGGGCTAGAAGCTAAATTATGGGACCTGGAAGTAGAGCACAAAATAGCCTTGACCCCAGAGATCAAACAAGAATTAGATATTAATAGGCAAACATTAAACAAATTATTAGATGAAAAAATAGAGGGACAGCTTAGATATTCCCGTCAGAGGTTTTACGAATCAGGGAGGAGAGCAGGTAAATTACTCGCCTGGCAGATCCATAGAGAAGCTGCCTTGAGGAATATCCTTAAGGTAAAAACCCCACAGGGAAGCTGGGCATCCAATCTCGAAGATATAACTAACCAGTTTAAAAAGTTCTATAAACTTCTATATTCCTAGGAACCAGTAGAAGACTTTAGTCACCACCTAGACAGTTTCTTTGGGGGGACCAGGCTGCAGAGGTTGTTCCCAGAGAAGAGGGATTTCCTGGACTCCCCACTTGGGGATGAGGAGGTTCTTGCAAGCCTACAGGCATTGCAGGTGAGTAAGGCTCCCAGTCCGAACGGCATACCAGCAGAGCTTTGTAAAACATTTAAGGACCTACTGGCACCGCTGCTGGGTGGGGTGTGCAGAGAGTTTCAGCAGAATGGAATAACACCACCGAGCTAGCAATATGCGCAGATCACAGTAATTCATAAAGAGGGTAAAGACCTATCTCCTATTTAAATGTTGACCAGAAGATTTACAGTTCAATTCTGGCCAAGAGGCTTTAAAAAGTGGTGAGGCACCTGGTCCATTCAGACCAAATGGGGTTCATTAATGGGAGACTTCTGCATGACAACATCAGGCATCTATTGAACCTGATTACCCATCAACAATCTGCCAATGAATGCACCTTGGCCATATTCATGGATGCAGAAAAGGCCTTTGACAGGGTCAGTTGGGGTTTTCTCCATCATACCCTGTTGGAGATGGGATTTGGGTCAAAGTTCAGGGGGAGTGTATGTGCCTTTTATGCTGCCCCACAGGCTATGATTCAGGTAAATGGGTTCACAACATTGAGGTTTCACCTCACGAGGGGGACAAGGCAGGGATGTCCCTTGTCACTTCTACTATTTGCCCTGTGAATAGAACCATTGGCAGTAAGAATTAGAACCACAAAAGACAGCAGGGGCATTAGAGTGGGGATGAGAGAGCACAAAATCTCTCTCTATGCCGATGATTCTCTTTTCTATATTACCTCCCCTGAAACGCCTCTCCTGGCACTAAAGCGGGAACTAGAGAACTATGGATGGGTATTGAGGTACAAAATTAATTATGATAAGTCAGACGTGGTGCAGTTTAGAAGGACAGTTCCTAAAAAGGTGATGAGGGATTTCCCTTATAAGTGGGCCAGGGCTAATACTGTGAGGTATTTAGGAATTAAGGTTACCCCACGCCTGTCCGACCTGTTTGAGCTGAACTGTTGGAAGCTCTGGAGAGAAATCTCTGCTGATATTATAGGACGGAAGCTCCTTCCACTTTCCTTGGGAGAAAGAGTAGAGATTAAAATTAATGTCCTGCCCCAGCTTATGTTTCTGTTTCAGGAACTCCCAATAGGAATCCAGAGGAGGTACTGGAGTGGGGCTTTAGGGGACTTATCCAAGTTTGTTTGGCAGGACGGCCGTAAAAGAATTGGAATGGAGCTTCTCTCCCAACCCAAAGATCAGGGAGGCCACCCCTACCAAGATCTTAAACTGTATTAGTTAGCAGCCCAGATAGCTCCAGTCATTCAATAAATCAATCAATCAATCTTTATTTTACCAGTTGAAGCACTGTTGAGCAAGTTCATTTCCAAGGTGGGCCTGGTCATACAGAAATGACATCAGATAAATAATACATTTACAGGTACGGCATTACTGCTTCTATTATAGAGCAGCACAAATGTAACAGCAAATAAAATATACAAAGCTATAACATGAGATGGATGATCAAGCAGAATAGTAATGTTAGTATTGGCCAAGACATTTATATGCCCGGGCAGATTGAAGAGCAAACAAGGCAATGGAGGGCCTAATAGAAAATGGAAAGTAGAAGACTAGCGAGGATTGCTATAGATAGAGCATAGAGGAGGTAAAGGTTGATCTCAGGATGTCAGAACCTGGCATGACAAATCGGAAGTAACACTTAAAGTGCTCAGAGAAAATTCTTGCATAAAGAAGTTTGAATTCAGGGACTTTTATGGGAGTTGCTAATTTTAGAGTTTTTTGAAGCTTGTTCCATAACTGGGAGAGGGCAAAGCTAAAGGATGATCTGCCATAATGGGTTTTTACCTTCGGTATTACTAGAGAGATATAAGAGTGACTTCTCAGGGCATAGTTACCCAAAACACATAGGGGCAAACAGTCAGAGATATGCTGCGGCAACATCTTGGCAATTGCTCTGTATATCCAAAGGGCAGCGTTCCTTTGTCTCCTGAATGCAAGAGATGGCCAACCCACTACAGAGTACAAGTCGCAGTGGTGAGTAGAATAAGGTGCCCCAGAAATGAAGCGTAGGGCCCCTGTGGTAAAGAACATCAAGTTTGGCTAAGGCTGCCCCTTGAATATGGCTGTAGATGAAGTCAGCATAATCCAATAATGATAGAAAGGTAGCTTGGACCAGCCTCTTCTTGGCCTCATAGGTGAGGAGGTGCTTGATTCTACAGAATACGCTGAGCCTCTGTTTTAGTTTCTTTGCGAGTTTCTCTACTTGATCCAGGGAGAACAGATGGCAGACAATCCACATTCCAAGGTATTTAAATTTATCAACATAGTGAAGGGATTTGCCAAGCAACATGGTAATAGGTTGCACAATGCCTGCCATGCGCGGCATTGAAGCAGAGTTATTTGGGGTCAGAAGCATGGCCTTTGTTTTTTTAGCATTTATTAGCAATTTTTGTTTGAGCAGGTTGTGCTGCAGGATGTTAAAATCTTTCTGCAAATTTGTGCACGCCTGCTCAGGAGTAGGTCTAGACAAGTAAAGGACAGTATCGACCGCGAAGAGATGAATGTCTGAAGATGTGATCCCAAGGTCGATATTGTTAATGTAAAGCTTGAAAAGCAAAGAACCCAGGATGGAACCCTGAGGTACACCTCTGTTGATAGGTTTCAGAGGGGAGAGGTCATCCACAGCTTTTACCTGCTGAATGTGTCCAGAGAGGTAGGAGGAGAACCAATTCAGGGACACTTTATCTAGGCCAATAGTGTGAAGCGTATTCAAAAGCAGATTGTGATCAATGGTGTCAAAGGCCTTACTTAGGTTGAGGAAGACTGTGCACACAGATAGTTTGTCATCAAGGGCTTTCTGCCAGTCGTTCGTTACTTTTGCAAGAGCAGTAATTGTACTATGGCAAGGCCTAAAGCCTGACTGAGCCGGGTTGAGTAGGTTATAGGAATTTAAATAGTCTCTAATTTGCGAGTTTACTACTTTTTCAAGCAATTTGGAGAGAATAGATAGTAACTAGATAGGCCTATAATTATTGGAGTCGGTTGGGTCACCAGATTTGAACAGGGGAATCACTTGAGCTGTCTTCCACATCATAGGAAGTGCACCCAGAGAAAGAGATAAGTTGAAGAGGTGCGTGATTGGAACAGCCAATACACAATAACTGATCTTTAAGAAGTACGGCTCAATAAGGTCAGCACCAGCACTTTTTCTGATGTCCAGATGCAGTAGCAGATCTTCTACGTCCTTGAGGCAGATGGGGTGGAAGGAGAAGGTGGAGGCAGATGGGGTGTGATGGGAATTAGATGCTACCTGTGCTAGGGATTGGGTGCAAAGGTGGCTGGCCGGCGAGGAGTCAAAGGCCAGTCCTGCAGTGGCAAAGTGGTCATTCAATAGATCAAGGATCCTTGCTTTGTCAGTGATGACAGTATCACCTTTCAAGATCTTTGAGGGAAGAGGACCAGCAGGAACATGACCTTCGATATCCTTGAGAATTCTCCAAAATTTTGCAGGATAGTTATTGGAGGAGTCCAGCGATGTTCAGTAGAAAGATGCCTTTTTGGTTCTGGTTAGATTTGTACACTAGTTCCTGGCAGTCCTAAAGGCAGCCCAATCTTCAGGGAGCTTTGTTTTCCGAGCCTTTTTCCATAATTTGTCCCTACTATGTAGGGCTTGTTCTCAGCTCTACTCTAAGCCAGGGAAAGGATCTTTTCTTGATCTGGGTTTTGACTAGGGGGGCATGCGTGTCAAGCGTGTTTAACACAATGGCTTCTAAAGACTGATAGGCATCTTTGACCATCCTGGCCAGGTAAAATTCCTACCAAAGCAAGAACTCCTGGAGATCCTCAAGGAGGGCATTGATGTCAAGATTATGCACACATCTTTTAAAGGTGAACCTAGAAGAAGGGGGTTTAGATGCAGTCCTTATGCAAGCAATGAGACAGTGGTCGCTGACATCCGAGAAGAGTACACTTAAGTGAGAGATTAGGTGTGGTCTATTCATGAGTATAATGTCCACCAGAGAGCTCTTACTCAGATTTGTTTTGTTTGGTCATGCAGCATCAGAAATAAGCTGAACCAACCCAAAGGTATCACACAGGTTTTTAAGTGATGTGGAGGTATCGGAAAACTAATCCAAATTGAAGTCTCCCAGGACATTGACTTCAGCCTGCGTATTGCTTAAGAAGTTGGTCAGGTGGCTCAGCAGATGGAGGCCAACAGAAGGTGGCCTATAGCATCCCATGATATACAATGAGGAGGACGCAAGTTGGACCTTAATGGTTAAGCTTTCAAATTCCTTTGCAACAGTAGTGGTCCTTTGAGGAGGGAGAACAGAGAAGATGGGCAAGAGGTTTAGACAGGAATATCCTGCCTGATTCTGGAGCCTAAGTCTAGAGATTTAAGCAGGGAGTGAAGAGCCAATGAGGAGGGAGTTCTTCCAGAGTAGGAGGGACAGAAGAGTTTTTAAAAGGTGGCCTGGGTGGGGGTGGGGGAGTGGGACTAAAAGTAAGCAGGTGATACACAGCTAAGTTTAAAGAGAGCGGCAGCGCAAGCCAGATAAGCTAGCTGCAAGGCGCACCATTCAGTAGTGAAGTTCCTCTTGGCTGGTCCAATCGGAAGCCTTGACGAAAAGCCACAACCAATGGGAGAGCCGACGGAGCAGCCCGGCCCCAAATTTAAACATCAGCAGTACCTTGGTTTCAAGTCTGGGGGTTGAGACCAGGAGGCCGTTCTGAAAGGGATATAGGATCCCATGGAAGCAGCAGCCAGAGAGACAGCCGTAAGTACCGCCTCGCTGCTGTGAGCACCGCTTGGGGCGCGGGTGATCTGGAGAGGAATGAAAAAGCAACTGTAAATTATAAGCACAAAAGTCAGGGATGAGGCGTGAGGTGGGGGGTGGGGGGCTGGCGGCAGACAAACAGCAGCGGGAGGAGGTGATCAAGAGGTAGACATGGTCAGGATATATAGAAAATGGTGTGGGAGGGGTTGGAGATAACAAAGGAGGGGGAGGACAGGAGAGATAGAATGTAGGGTGTCAGTAGGAAGGTGTTTCAAGTTCAATTTCGGAGTCCCAAGAATGCTCAAACTGAACACGGACAAATAGAAACATAGAAGTTGATGGCAGATAAGGACTGCAAGGTCCATCCAGTCTGCCCATTTCTTTTCTACCTTATGAATGTGCCATTGGCCTCTGCTTTGTCAATGACCTATCTATTCATACTCATCTGTATTGCTCCCTTATGCCTACCCCATGCCTGTTTGAAGCCCTGCACTGTATTCATATCCACCACTTCCTAAGGTAGGCCGTTCCATGCATCCACCACCCTTTCTGTGAAAAAGAACTTCCTCACATTACCTCTTAATTGGCCTCCCTTTAATCTCATGCTGTGTACTCTTGTCCTGCTATTTTTCTCATATTGAAACATGTTAGACTCTTTCACTTTGTTAATGCACCTAAGGTGCTTGAATGTTTCAATCATATCACCTCTCTCCCTCCTTTGCTCTTGGGTAAACATATTGAGCTCAGTTAATCTCTCCTCATATGTTTTCTGATGCAGTCCCTGCACCATTTTGGTTGCCCTTCTCTGGACTGCCTCAATTTGGTTAATGTCCTTGTGAAGGTGTGGCCTCCAGTAATGCACACAGTACTCCAGATGGGGCCTAACCAGTGTCATGTAAAGAGGGGATTATTACCTTCCTCTTCTGACTTGTGATGCCCCTACTAATACACCCCAACATCCCTCTAGCTTTACCTACTGCTTTAGTGGTCTGCTTCGATGATTTCAGATCATCGGTGATGATGACGCCCAAGTCTCTTTCTTCCCTTGCGACTGCCAGCAACTCCCCTCCCAGCCTAAAGGTGGCTTCATGGTTTGTCTTCCCTATGTACATGATCTTGCACTTCTTTGCATTAAACCCCAGTTGCCACTCTTCTGACCATTTTGCTAGTTTATCCAGATCTCTTCTCATTCTGCCCACCCCATCTGGATCATCTACTCTGTTGCAGATCTTGGGGTCATCTGCAAACAGACAAACCTTACCCTCCAGTCCATCTGCAATGTCACTGATGAAGATATTGAAGAGGACTGGCCCCAGGACTGATCCATGAGGTACCCCACTTGTGACTTGCATCTCTTCTGACTGGATACCATTTACCACCACTTTCTGTTTTCTGCCCGTCAACCAGTTTGCCACCCAGTTGACCAATGTCTGGCCCACCCCAAGCCTACCCAGCTTATTAATCAATCTTCTATGTGGAACAGTATCGAAAGTTTTGCTGAAGTCAAGGTAGGCAACATCAACTGCTCCCCCTTGGTCCACCACTCTGGTTACCCAGTCAAAGAAATCTATGAGATTAGTTTGACAGGACCTTCCTTTTGTAAACCCATGCTGTCTTGGATCCTGTACTCCTATGGATTCCAGGTGTTGCACTATCCTTTCCTTAAGGAGTGTCTCCATAATCTTGCCCACTACTGAGGTAAGACTGACTGGTCTGTAGTTCCCTGCCTCCTCCCTGTTACCACTCTTGTGGAGCGGGATCACATGAGCCCTTCTCCAGTCTTCAGGGACCTCTCCTGTGCTCAGAGACTCACTAAACAGTTCTGATAATGGCTTTGCTAGTTCCACCCTTAGCTTCTTTAGTACCCTGGGATGCATACCATCAGGTCTCATTGCCTTGTTCACCCTGAGCTTATTGAGCTCTTGTAGGGCCCTTTCTTTTGTGAAGGGACTAGTGTACACCTCCCTCCCCGTGTCCATGGTGCTGAGCTGTGGGCCCTGCCTACCTTCTCTTCAGTAAATACTGAGCAGAAGTATCTATTTAGGATAGAGCAATTTTGCTGGTCCTCCTCCTCACACACCCCCTTATCCCTTTCTTCTTCGCAATACCCCCTCTGGACTTTCTCCTTTCACTAATGTATCTATAGAAAGTCTTGTCACCTTCTTTTACTGTCTGTGCTAGCATTTCCTCGGTTTGGGCCTTTGTCTGCCTTATTGCCTTCACTGCTTCCCTTAGGGAAGTTTGGTATGCCTCTCTATCTTCATCCTGCTGCATTCCCTTATATTTCCTGAAGGCCAGCCTTTTGGCTCTGACCTTTTCTGCTACTGTGTTTGAGAACCAAAGTGGTTCCCTTCTTCTTTTGCACTTCCTTTTCTCACTAACACAATGGGATGTTGCTTCAAGTATTGCATCTTTAATGCTTTCCCACTTTGCCTGTACCCCTCGCCTGTATTTCTTTTGCCAGGGCTAGCTTAACTCTGTTGGCCATCTTATCAAAGTCAGCTCCTCTGAAGTCCCATATTTTTGCCTTGGAATGGGATGATTTTGTTCTAGTGGCCAAAGTGAACCATACCATGTGATGATCACTGGCACCCAGGTGACCTTCTACCTGGAGATCTGTGATCCTTTCCTTGTTAGTCAGTACTAGATCTAGGACAGCCCTGTCTCTTGTGGGTTGTTGTACCAGTTGTTTGAGGCCCTCCCCCTGCAGGAAATCCACCATGTGTCTAGTTCTGGCAGATGTCCCTGCTGGTATTGACCAATCTGTATCTGGCAAGTTGAAGTCTCCCATTATCAGAACCTCACCGTTAGCTGTCATGTTTTGTATATCTTCTAACAGTAACGTGTCTATGTCCTCCCCTTGATCTGGAGGCCTATACACAACCCCAGTTCATATGGCTGTCCCATTTCCCATTTCCAGGGTGACCCACAGTTCTTCTGGCTCCTTATGTGTATTCTGAATTTCTGTAGTTTTGATATTTTCCTTGACATAAAGGGCCACTCTATCTCCCCCCTTCTTTCACCTCGGTCTCTTCTGAACAGTACATAGCCAGGTACTGAAGTCTCCCAAGTGTGGTTACTGGTAAACCATGTCTCGCTAATGGCTACTATGTCCAGTTTAGCCTCTGTCATTATTGCCTACAGGTCTGGGATCTTGTTTC
Organism: Neoceratodus forsteri; assembly: GCA_016271365.2. Lineage (NCBI taxonomy): Eukaryota > Metazoa > Chordata > Ceratodontiformes > Ceratodontidae > Neoceratodus > Neoceratodus forsteri. The sequence goes on from CM057452.1 coordinate 393,404,119, forward strand.
CCAGACTGCGAGCATTTGTGTACATGATTTTCCATTAGCCAAATTTTGGTATGTTAGTTGTTGGGCGAGGTCCAGCGTTTCCCCTGTGCATCGTATGGGGAGCCGGACCTTTCTCTTTACCTGGTGATGTAAATGAACTACAAACCTCTATGTTTCTATGTAAACATGCTGAACTCCTGTTTGACCACTAACTGAGGGGGAGGGGTGTTCTTTCCATTCAACATATCAGGTGCTGCACCCCTCTCCCCATTTGCTAGTTTAAATATTCTGCAAAGACTTCAAACTTCTGCCCCAATGCACTGACTCCCTCTTTAGTCAGATGCAGTTCATCAAATTTAAAGAACTTTCGCTTCCAAAACTGTTGCCAGTTCCCTACAAATGTGTGTCCTTTTTCCTGGCACCAGCCCTTGAGCCACATGTTTAGCTCCCCTATCTCCCCTTCTCTGACCTTCCGTCCATCTGTCCCCCTCTTCTAGACTGGCATGATCTCAGAGAAGGAGATGCCAGATGAAATGGATGATAGTTTGTCACCCAGCCTGGTCAGGTGTTCCTTGGTCTCCACAACTGACCAGCTGGCGAGATCGTTAGTAATGCAGCACTTAGTTGGATACAGATATTAAGAGATGCAGAGGATCGGGTATATTAAGTAGGAGATTTGTAGGCAGGAGAGGCAGGGTTATAACAGGTAGAAACACACAGTGCCTAAATGCAACAGACAAAGTATCAGCTAAGTCTAATTTAGGTGGTAGTGCAACTCGGTTTGCAGGTAATTAAAATTCAGTGCAACAGTTTTTACTTCCATGAAGATAAACAGTGTAACAATTAACAGAAACTTAGCAGTAAAAAGTAAGCAATAGATACACAGCTAAGTTTAAGGAGAGCGGAAACACAAGCCAGATAAGCTGGCTGCAAGGCACACCAATCAGTAGAGAAGTTCCTCGTGGCTGGTCCAATCGGAAGCCTTGACGAAAAACCATGACCAATGGGAGAGCTGCTGAGCAGCCTGGCTCCAAATTCAAGCAGCAGCCGTACCTTGGTTTCAAGTCCGGGGGTCGGGACCAGAAGGCCAGTCCGAAGAGGTTGCAGGGTCCGATGGAAGTGGTGGCTGGAGAGACAGCCATAAGTGCCGCCTCGCTGCAGTGAGTGCTGCTTGGGGCATGGGTAATCTTGGTTTCAAGTCTGAGGGTCAAGACCAGGAGGCCGGTCCAAAGAGGTTGCAGGGTCTGGTGGAAGCAGCGGCCAGAGAGAGATGGCTGTAAGTGCCACCATGCTGCTGTGAGCACCGCTTGGGGTGCGGGTGATCTTGGTTTCAAGTCCAGGGGTTGGGACCAGGAGGCTGGTCCGAAGAGGTTGCAGGGCCCGATGGAAGTGGCAACCAGAGAGACAGCTGTAAGCGCCACCTCGCTGCTGTGAGTGCCACTCAGGGCGTGGGTGATTTTGTGGTTAAAATGAGAAGGTGAAGAGGGTTGGTAAGGCATAGAAATATGTCATTCCACCCGGCTGTCTCTGACCTCCATACCCCATGCACCGATTACCAATATTATTTGGCAGACAATTAATAGTCCCTGACCAGACACACACTTAGGGTCTTGATCAAGGAAAGAAAAGTCTCCCAAACACCAGAGGGTATAGGCCCATTAACTTCTATTTTGGGAGACCTAAATTTCCTTCCTGCACAGTCAGATCTGGGTTTTAGGGCATGGAACAATAAAGCCCTGGTCAGGTTGCATAATCTATTACAGGGAGATGTTATGATGTCCTTTGAGCAGGTACAACAAAAATATCATCTTAATAAGTCCAAATTTTATAGGTACCTTCAAGTGAGGCATTATTTAAACACACACAGATTGATGCCCAAGATTTCAAGGGACCTGACAGGGTTAGAGAAATTCCTGTATTGGTCGGCCAAACTAGTTGGCCAGAGGAAAACAATATTAATGGAACATAGGGCATTGCAAGGGGAGATCAGTGACCACTTCTGGGTCCTGAGAGACAGATGGGAGAAGGAATTGGGGTACCAAATTTCTGATCATCGCTGGCAGGAGGCCTGGAAAAAAGGATGGTGCATGACAGTGTTCCCAGCCTGGAGGGAATTTCGTTGGAAATGTCTTTCCAGGTTATTCCATACACCCTCAGTTACGAGGCATTTCCAGGTTGGGAACACAGATCTATGTTGGAGAAGGTGTGGTCAGGTGGGTACACATGCTCACATTTGTTGGACATGTCCAAAGGTGAAGAGATTTTGGCAGGGGATATCTCAGACCCTTGGCCTATTATGGGGAGTGGTTGTCCCATGCTCTTTTGACTCCATTGTCCTTGGAAAAGATCTTTGGGGCATTGGGGGGGGGGCCAAAGTCTTTGTTCAGGCTGCTCTGCCTGGCTGCACTCAGAGAAATCACATCTAGATGGCTCACCATGATCCCACCGGATCTGGGTTCCTGGAGACACAAGGTAGAAGAGCTAAAGCAAAAGGAAGGTCTGACAGCTAAATTGAGACTGACAGAGAAGTATAGAGAGCAGTGGAGCACTTGGGAGAGAGGGGAAGTGGGAGATAGCGCCGAGATATTGTACCAAGATGGATCACAGTGTTATATCCTTAACTCATGGGAGGCTCTGTTGTCTTGTTATTAGGAAGGTGTTTCACTAGAGCAGAGCCAGGGCAAAGGAACTGGCTACAAATGAAATATTAGACTCTCAGGAAGGGCAGAGTAGTGAGAAATGGACTGACCCATTCTTTTTCCCTCCCCTGGATCACCAAAAGATTTAGTAGTCATATTTGCCTAAATGAGTCTCCCTATAAAGTTATGAGACTCCTGTTGAGTCTATATTTAAAGGGGATTTGTCCCTAGAGTTTACTTTTCCTTTAAATGAGAATTTTACTGTGAAAAAGGCCTTTTGATTAGCTTGTAACACTAGTGTAGCACCACTTAACTGCCTGGAAATGGGGGTATGTTGTTTCATCTGTTCTTAGAAGATGCACAGATACCTAAGAGTAATGTACAGCTTATAGCCAATGAGAGCTAATAAACAGAGTACACTGTTTTTATGAGTGATCTTCTGGAGGGGTAGAGCAATTATAGAGAGATAAGTGCTATATTTTTCCCTCTAAGACGTAGAATAAAGGTGATGTTTGACAGGAAAGGTGAATGTGAATATAACTAATGGAAACTGATGCATTTCCTGTGATAAAATTCATGTATGAGATGTACACCTGATTCTGGAAATAAACTTTGAGTTTAAAAAAAAAAGAATGTGTACTTTTTATGCTGTCAGCATACTATAATAGTATTGACACTAGAGGGCACTGTAGCTATTATTGCTAAAGCAGGACTCTCATTCAGATCCCCTCCTTCCCTATGTTTGAAGCATGTTGCCATGGCAACTAGAGGTCTTTTTTTTAAATGATATAAGAATTTGTAACTATTATGTTACTTAAACGAAAGACATCATAGTATACAAGAAGACCCTTCAGAGCATTTACTTTATTTCTTTTGACATTAAGAAGAGGCTTACATTTTATTTTATACATCAATCCCATCAGTGAGATCCCCACCCCCCCCCTGCATCCCAGCCTCCGGCAGGTGAAAACAAGTACGCCGACTAGGTATTTCATTACACAGGTTGGAGTGCACCAGAAGGAGAGGACTGGATAAGAACAAACGTTAAGGAACCAGTTGTGCAGAGTACAAAAGTAAATGACACATGTTACTCCGTATTTATTACATTTTCTTAATCTTGGGTCGAGCAGGGCTGGAGGCAGGGTGAGTTGGGCGAAGCTGTCGGCACTAACACGGAGCAAACGACGTGCTAGCACTACCAATTTAAAACAAACAAAAACACTTTTTTCCCCTGTTGGTTGAAGCCTGCAAGAGTTGCAGAGTGTGTGGCACCTTAAAAAGAAGGATGGTGTTGTCGGTGGGGGGGCTGTCGCTCACTAAGCAAGGGAATAAAATGTCTGACTATCAGTTTTGAACATTCTATTGGCACATTAATATTTTCTGGAAGGGCAGGTTGGCAACAGGGTCTAGTTTTTCACAGGCTCTATTGTCAACTAGACCACGGTTCTGTGTTGGGAACTGGCTAATCAGAAACCAGGATTTTACATGCCCATTTTCTAACCCCCCCTTACCCTTGAATCTATGCCTCTTCTATAATATATAATGAGGGATAATAGGGTAGAAAGGTACAAAGCTCAGGAGTCTTAAACATATTTTGCTGTCTACTCAAATTGGAGGCAGGCTCACAAACACAGCGGCATGAGCACAGTCAGAAAAACAAAGTATCACCCACTGAATATCAAACATGCATTGCATAGATACTGTAGGTGTTGTCAATGCATTCTATAATCAGATCTCTGAAATCAATGTGTGTTTTGGAATTTTTTTTTTTTGAGAACTTAAAATACTTATCCTGGGGCTGCCCTTTCTGTCTGCAAATACACTGATTTTTAAAAGCCTGGGTGCTTCACTTTTAGCAGTATTTCTGCTGCAGCAACATCACTTTATATGAGTCAGAATGTGTGTGCCCGAGTTACACAAATTCTAATGCTTTTATAAGACTTTTATTACATTCTGACACAAAAATAGCACATGCATAAGAACTATGGCACGAGTCATTTGTTACGTACATCTTGAGGTAGTTGTGTTCAGAAGTTAGACCACCTTTCTTGACTTCTAACAGTCTTCAACATAGCACAACCATGTCACAATTATGGCACAAGTCTTTGAAAATCCATCTCTGTGTATCTATGTAAACCCACAGCCACCACTTTTTGTCTGACCCTGAGAAAGTTACTTAAAGCAGCAATATAAATGTTTGTCTGCATAAAAATGGCATCATATAGTTTTGCAAAAATGTATTTGTGACATCCTTAGATTTACCCTCAATGTTTTAAGTTTCTCAGATATTTTTAAAACAGCTGTTATAATTAATTTTGTAATTAATTACTTGAGTCATTAAAGATGCACGTCACTCACAATTTATTTTGTAAATATATTTTTATTTAAAAAAAATGAGTTGCACAACCATATCATCAATTACATACAAAGAGTTAGTAGATAATATTACAGCATGCTGGCCGGCCCTGTGGCACTGAGGGTTGAGGCACTGGACACCACACCTCACACCACGCCGGCAACTCAAGTTTGGAAATGAGCTTGGATGCCAGGGGTCGGCAGGGGAGAGAGAGGATTGAGCATCTGATGGACTGCTCTCCTGTCCCTGGGGAGGGATCCAGGGTGTCTCTGGTGCAGCAGGGACCTCTGATGAGACCGGGGGGGGGTAACACTTGTGAGGAGTGTGGCAGACATCTACAGCTCTCTCTGCAGATGTCATTGCACACTCATGCTCCTTGGGGTAACTGTAGAAGAAAACCCTTACTGTTGGTAGGCGACGGTGCTGACCAATGGTGGGGCCCCATGCCCAATGCTGGACCATCCATCCTGGTGTTCCCAGTCTCCCTCCGCCTCTCCGGTCACTCCATTAGATTAGTAGATAGATTGCTGGAGAAGATGGTGGTCCCACCCTGTGGAGATCAGAGCCAGGGGATCGAGTGGCCGGAGGAGGTCAAGAGAAGGTCTGGGTCAGGCAAGCATTAGTGACAAGGGCTTCAGATAGGCAGCAGAGCCATCACCGAGTGCCAGTACCAGCAAGAATCCGACAGGTGAGAGATAAATAAACTCTTCTAAAAAATGCAAAAATATTACAGCATGCAAAAGACAGCACCATAAACCTGAAAATAAAGTGTTTTCAGGCTCTCCAAGTCCCCCAACATAGCTTTGAGGGTGGATTACCCCTCATTATAGTCATAACATTCTCTAGGTGCCATTTAAAACTAATAGAAGGGGTATGGGGGGCATCTGTTCTCCCACACTTGGTTCTATGTGATAACAGCGAATGCCTAAAGGCGATCGCCGTTATCGTGTAGTCAGAGTGTCGAAAGCATTACGGCACTCTGGCATATAGCGCCTGGGACAATGGTGCCATGGACATATATTTAATGCTTTCTGTGGGGGGCTGTGCCCCACATCCCCATGTTGGGTGCCACCGCACCTCATACTAAAGGATTTCAACTCCGGGGGGGTGCATGTCAGGGGGGGTGAAAGCATGAAAAAATAAAGGTTCGATAAAAACAATAAATCGTACCAGTGCCCGGACCCGAACCCAATACCTAACCCACCTCAACCACAAACCAACCCCCAATGCCATGACACAGCTCGGCAACCCACCACAGTGCCACCCCTTACAGCACCTCCACCCCCTCCCAGCCCACACTTGCCATGCTCGCTCCCTCCCCGGTGCGCATACATATAGCGACATCCTGTCACCCATTTTGCCCACCCCCCATCCGGTCACCCTACCTTCCCCATTGCTGTGAGGGATCTCTCCCAGAAGGAGTCGCTGTTATGGATGGCGCCCTTCCCCATGCACCCACCTCACGGGATACCCCCACACTCTATCCCTTCATCCCATACTATCACACTCCACTTGTACCCTCCTTCCATCTCTGCACTCCTCCCATCACCACCTCACATAGTAGCTCATATTTTTTGGGGACAAAATTTGGGTAATGTTGCATGACATAGAGCACCCAAAAATGCCACCTGGATATGAATATTTCAGACCTTTTGTCAAAACAAATGTGATTCTTTCCATATGGTATATGGAATTCACCATTTTCCACTAATGTCCCGTATCTGGTCCCTGGTCTATCAGCCACTTCTAGGTAATATGTTTTTTGGTGGCTAGGAGAAAGATACTGAGAAGGTATTTCTCTGTCCTATCTTTCAAGGCCCAAGGGTACTGATCCAAAAGGTAGACTTCAGGGGAAAGTGTCACCCTAGTATGCAGGATTCCTGCTACTGCAGTTTCTAGTTTCTCCCAGAAAAGGTCTCACCACCAGGCAAGTCCACAAAATGTTTAGTTTATTATATTCTGAGAACCGTTGAGCTAAAATAGTCCTTTTTCAAAGGTGTCCACATCATTTACAAACAGTACAAACAATCCAAAACCATACAATAAAACAATTTAATTTACAACTACAGTCCAACTTATTTAAAAACATGTTTAGTACATGATTTTTAAATGCCTTAAGAGTATTTAAATCACAAATTTCAGATGGAAGCAAATTCCTGACCTTTGCTGCTCTAAAAGAAAAATACCTTTGTCTTAAGTTAGTTTTCCTGTAAGGAACTTAAAGTCTTTGACATACCATGTTCCTAGTAAGGAATCTATTCGAGACTTGATTAAAGAGTCACGGAACCCTAACTGGGGTATAACACAGAAGTCACTTTTTACACATAACAGCAAGATTGTAATCAATTCAAAAATGAAATGGTAGCCAGTTTAGTGCAGTATATAAGTGACATCTATGACTAGCCTTTTTACAATTTAAAATAAATCTATAGGCATTCTTTACAGCAACATTAATTTTATCCCAGATGGAATGTTGGGATGTACTGGGAGGGGAATCACGAGCAGGAACAAGGAGGTGTTCCTTCCTCTGTACAAAGCACTGGTCAGGCCACACATACTAACACTCAACTAACAAGGATTTCCTTAGTTGAGTGGTGGCTTTCCTTTCTCAAATTCAGCACTTAAAAGTATAAAACACAGCGTGTGAAAATTGGCCCCATTGTAGTCTATGAAACGTGCCCCCGTGCTGTTGTTGTACTGACATCATGAAACGTGAAAGCATGGGGGCACAGCTCCAAGTACGGAAATAGGAGCATATTGGATACCAGCTCCACAGAGCTGGTTTACTAGTGTTTTTCTGAAAAATACAGCCTGATAAAAGTTTTCTTTTTTGAACTCACGCACTGGAATTCTTTACCGAAATAGACAGCACCTTACCCAGGCAACACTGAAGATTGCTATCCAAAGCTCTGTTGTCTCCATCATAGACTACAGCCTCATAATCTATGGCTTTGCCTCTACTACCACTCTCAGGCGCATAACAACCTCCCTAAACATGGCCTGTCGACTGCTGACTAGACTCCACCGACTCACAAATACATGTGAGCTTTACGTTCAAACAGAATGGCTTCAACTCGCCAACTGCATAAAGTTCCTTACCTGCCTGATGGCAAAAAAAAAATACCTTGGGCCTTTCCCCACCTTATGTCCAAGCCTTCTTGCACCCATACACTAATCCTTGTAATACCAGAGAGTCTGAATGACAGATACTACAGGTCCCCAGTTGCCGCACCACTCTGAGTCAAAGATCCTTTGCACACCATGCACCCAGCTGGACGAATGCCCTCAGCACTCACATCACCTCCTCGTCCTCACTGGGATTATTCAGATCAAGCCTCCATCTTCATCTCATAGCCTCCAGCTCTTGTGACTGCCTCCCCTAACTTCCCCCTTCCCCATCTAGCTCAACCACCCCTCTCTGACTTCTTTGACAAAGCTGTGAGCTGCTCTAGGCTTTTTCGGCTGCCACTCTCTTATCCTCTCACCCTTCCCCCTAGATTCCCTCCAGGTTTATGAAATGACCCCTATATGTGTTACTCATGTATATTATTACTGTGTTGTCATATTGGAACTGATGAATATTGTTGTATGATCTTTCTCAATGTTGTATGCTCTTGTTTAACATGTACGTACTCTCCTGACATGGAACCTTTGTAAAAGAGCCATGGCTCAAAGGTAATTGTAGTCCTAGATTTAAATAAATAAAAATAAATAAATAAATTAATGTCTAAACCCGAGGGTAAGCTACCCAATATGTTGGAGGAAGAAGAGAACTTTGGAAACTCGAAACCTGTTCTTTAAAATAGTCATTCTTAGCTTTCTTCACTAATCTGTTACATTTATTTCTCATTTCTTTATATTCCTGAAGATGTGATTTCAGTCCACTATTTTTATATGTAACCCATGCTATATATAGATATGTTATTAAAAAAAATTAAAAATCTACAATCAACTACTTATTATTTTCCCCTCTAACTCTCTTTTTTCTTAAGACTCAAATAAATCACAAGTTTTCTTAAAATGTTAGCAAAATAATCAAAAGCTAAATTGATATCTGGAATACAATCAAAATAACTCTAGTCAACCTGTGCTAAATATTCTTTAAAAATCAATACTTTAGCCCTATTAGCATTCTTGGTATGAACAAACCTAGGACAAAGTCTTTTCTTCTTAAGTGACCAAAAACAGTGAACAGGTGATATCAGGCAATATCTCAACCTCCATAAACCTAACCTTATGGGTCACTAGTACCCAGTCAATCAATGATGCAGTACCACCCTTGTAGTTAATTTGGGTACTAGAACTAACTGTATGATTAAAAAAAAAACAACAGCTATCTCATTTCTACATAACAAAGATTTCTCTGACAACCACTTTATACTAAAATCTCCAAGTATAATTTTCTCAGGGTTCCTATTTAAAAGTTGAATCTGATTCAAAAACAGATTAAATCCCAAATCAACGAGACCAGGTGGAATATTAACAGAAGCAACTATAAGATTCTTCCTCCCCATCCCTAAGGTAATGTTAACTGTTAGCAACTCATAAGGTTGTTATCTGTCACTCACAGAAAGCAATATAGTCTGTAGATATTTTTTAACATATTGGAGACATCCACCACCCCTTTTACGCCCCCCCCATCTCTCCAAAAAGATTATATAAGGGCATCATGACCTCTGAATTGCAAACTTTATAATTCAACCAGGATTCAGTGACTGCCATCATGTCAGGGTCCATCATGTGAACCAGCGCAACAAACTCATCAAACTTAGGTATTAAGCTCCCCCCATTGATGTGAAGGCAGTCAGTGAATCCCCTACAAGTATCAGCAGCAACATTTGGTGGACCAGGGTTAGAGTGAACCAAACCAAATAAAAGCAAAAGGAAAATTGTAAAATGTTTCATCATATATGAAGATAACCTATAGTGACATTTATGCAACTGATATCTTTTAGGACTAGTTATCTTTTTCAAGCCTTTAGAATAATTTAAACCAAGTATTACAAGTAGAAAAAAAGCACAAAAGAGGTCCCTATATCTGTACATCTCATTTTCTGTTACCAAAGACATAGCAAAACCATACATTGAAAGTTGTTTATGCTGCTCAACAATTCCTCCCCTGACAATACTGTAGGATTCATTTCTGCAAAAACAAACTGCTGTCTATTAGGTAGCTCCATCCATCCCCGCAACCCATAACATTAAGCAATTGAAACACAATAGCCACCTCATTTTAAAGAATTGATTATTTTCAGCAGGTATACACAAAACCAACCAAGGTTAGCCAGTCAAATAAACTTAAACAACTTCAAAGACCCCAGTAGCTACTAAAATCAAAGCTACAGACAGAGACGGAAACACAGCATTAATTACTTGCAGCAGCAGCAACAGCAATCTCAATTAAACTTTAAATAATAACAGTGCTCAATCTTAGGCAACAACAAGCAGTTAACTTTAAAAATAGCAGCAGACATAATTCATAACAGCAAACTGTCCACAATACAATTCTTACTGGTGTACTCACCATGTCTAAACAATTGAAATACACAATTAAAGAAACTAAAATATTTATTTCTCTATTTTATTTATTTGAATTTTGATGACTGGTTTGGCCCACTAAGGCAAACAGTCCTTTTTCAGTGGCGATCTAGAATTAGTTACATACTACAGGAGAATAAGATGTTCAACTTTTACAGAAGACAATCAAATACTAAAAAAAATACAGGTACAATGGCATTAACTACATACACGGGGCCCCATATTCAAAAGTGACAGGCTGCATTGTGCAAGTGCTTGTGCCACGCAACTCAGCTGCACCAGCACAAAATTATGGTATATTCAGAAGTTGTGCTGTAATATGTGATCACACATGTGCAGCTGAATATCCTGCACATATGCAATTGTGCAGTGGGAGAGGCGCAGCAGGTGCCAAGAGCTTGTAGGGAGCATATGGAAGTGTGCAATGCAAAGCCACTTGCAGCAGCTTGCAGATTTGTAATATTCAGCCAGGATATGCAAATGGACTCATTGCACAATAAGAACCTAAGCAGCAAATTTGCATCTCATTACTGGAATGTATTCAGGTCATTTGCATACCATTGGCATTTTCAGTTCTAGCAATACAGGGCTGCACCACCACTCCACAAAGGTGATCAAGAGGTACTGCAGCCTAGCAGGCCTATGCATGGTTGTGTGTGGGTGGACTGCATTAACCTGAGAACAGTGCTACATGCCCCCCAACTTCTTAGCACCCAAATGTGTGACAAAGTCTGTGACAACTGGTTAGAATGTGTGACACAGCAGCAAACATGACATAAATGGTTCACTGTGTTTCACTGAATGTAAATGAAATCAACTCTGCAGTCAAAAGATCCCAGATTTTGGTTTACCTTAATAAGTTAAAATTGGACATAATCTCTTTACAAGAGACACAACTGAATCTGCATAAATCAAAAAAACTAGTTAGGAATTGGATCTCACATCGTTTTTTCTCTGTAGGAACTATCAAATCAGCAGGGGTAGCTATTGTAATAAGGAAAATATTAAAATTCCAATTACAAGAGAAATGGTCTGATTCAGATGGAAGAATAATTTTAATACAGGGCCTAATACTTCAGCAATAAGGCATGATAAGGGTTATGTTAATGGTCTGTTAATCACCCTCTAGGGGTATAATGTGGCACAAGGCATAGCCGAGTGCTACATGCCCCTGGAGGGTGATTACAAATAGTAGCCAGAGACATTGCCAGCTAGTTCAAGATATTTCACAAAATTTCTGAAGAGTTTCTCTCTGCTGCTCCTACTGTGGAAATGCAGAAAGCAGGAGATATTTCTGGAAATATCACAGAAATTTCAGGAAATATCTGGCAGTGTCTGTGGCTGTTACTGTAGCTTCTCTTTTAAGCTTATCATATCAAGTTAGGACAGATTGGTCAGGTATAGCAACAATTATGTTAGTATACGTTATCAATATATTTAGAAATATTCCTATTAAGGATCCAGAGGTAATAGAAAACTTCATATCGAAAAGTAATCTCAAACTCTTTGAATTACCAGAAGTTCAATTCAACTTAGAAGAAATTAAAGCTGCAATTAAAAAATTATCAAATAGGAAAAGTCCTGGTCCTGTTGGCTTAACTAGTGAATTTTACAAAACACTTAGTGATATCTTATCCCCTTGGTTGTTGTGTATGATACTGGAATGGGTCGATGGGGAGGGGCAAATCCCGGATACTATGTTAAAGGCTAAAATCATTTTGATACATAAAGAAAATAAACCAAAAAACCTACCTAGTAGTTACCATTCTACCTCACTTTTGGATAATGACTACACAATTATTGCTAAAGTTATCGCAAATAGATTGCTGCCAGTGTTGACCCTTCACATCCACCCAGACCAACATGGATTTATACCAGGAAGAATGTCTTCAATGGCAATAAAAAGAGTGCAATTGTGCATTCAACATATTCAGAAACTACTAACAATTTATTATGCCCTGGCATTAGATGCCAGTAAGACTTTTGATTTAATACATAGAACATATATGATATCTGTCTTGAAGAAATGGAATATCCCCCAAAATCTACAATTAATTATTCAAGCTCTGTGTAGTGCACCCACAGCTAACATATTAATTAATGGAGTACCAACTCCAGAGCTACTAATGGAAGTGGGGGTGCATCAGGGATGCCCACTTTCCCCCATTATTTTCATCTTATGTTTAGAACCACTCCTTAATACATTTCGAGAATGTCCAGAGATAATTGGTATTGCTGTGTCAAACCAGACAATCAAATTGAGTATATCTGCAGACAAGACCTTATTGTTGTTTTCAGATCTTAATAGATCAATAGATTCCTTATTAAAAATTGTTGAAACATTCACTAGTTTTTCTAGATATCAACTAAATGATCAAACATCTATATTAATGTAGCTATCTAGGAGACCTAAGGATAGAGATTATACTGCTCTTAACAAATTCAATAAAGTTGACCAAACTAAATACTTAGGAATAATATTAAGCAATAAAACAACATCTAGTATCCAAATTACTTACCAAAGAGCCAAAGATAAAATTATAAATAAATTTAATATCAGGGATCACGTTGGAGTAGTGAGTTGCAACAATTAAAATGATGGTGCTACCCTATTTAACATTTGGGCTGCAATCTATTTTGGGAACACCTGGATTAAATGGTTTTCTGACATTAAAAGAATGTTCATCAAATTTCTATGGAGGGGAGGTAACCCTCGAATAGCATGGAAGATCATGACTATTTATTTTTTTTTTTATTGATTTGGAAAAGACCTTTGAGTGCATGCTCTTTTAAAAGGTTCCATGTCATAGATTGCAAAACAAAGTACAATAGGAGTAAGCAAAGGTACATCACAATGAACGATACATCTTGGATTCAGAACTTACAGAATGACTCAAAACATAGGTACAAGTTAAAATAACAAGAAAAACACTTTATGAGGGTGGGGGAAAGAAGCAGCCACAAAGTGCCTTGTCAGTAGTTCAGAGGGATGGGTATAGCTGGCAGTAGGGTGAAGAAAGGAGGTATGAGAGAGAGGTAGGTACTGCGGTGGAGGTGAAAGGTGGGGAACGAAGGGCAATAAGGTATAAGGAGAAATGGGGGGTTGAGGGGAGGCTGAGTGGAGAAGACATTCTAGAGTAAATGGTGGGGTGCAATGGGGCATGGTCAGGCAGCTTGCATTAGTAGTGACTGTTAGGGAAACTCACGGGACTGGGAGTAGGGGGAGGGAGGAAGGTGGGGTGGTGGGTGCCGAAGGAGCATGATGAAAACTGATTGCTGGGGCAAGTTATGAGAAGGAACAAAGGGAGGGGGTATCTGAGGCCTGCCTAGTGCTTGCTGGGGGGCAGAGAGAGTGGGTGTGGCTGGACTTAGAGACAGGTGCACTAAGAGAGTATTATTAGGTGCTTTTTGAGGTCAGTTTTAAATTGTGCCAGACAATTGGTGGCCAAGAGGTACCCATGGAGTTCATTCATCCACAGCGGGGCCTAGTAGATAAATGCACGTTGCCCAAGTGAGGTGTGATGGAATGGGATAGCCATGGCCCCTGTAGTCCTCCCTCTGGTGACCAGTAACGAGTTGGTCACCTTGATCAAATTGCCTACACAAGGTAGTGTTTTACCCAATAGAGCCTTCTTCCCTAGGATGCAAGTCTGGAATTTGACCCTGGTTCTTAATGACAGCCAATTTGCAGATTCATACAGAGTACAGTTGTGTGTGCCACGCTCAGCATCCAGGGTAAGTCTGCAGGCTTTGTTGAGTGCAGTCTGAACCCTCTTGAGTGCTGTATATGTTGCCACCCCATAGACCACTAGTGCACAGTTGATAGTAGATATGATGGAACTGTGGACTGAGAGGCAGAGGGCCCCCAGAGAGAGGTATTGTCTGTGTCTGTACAGGACACCAATCTTGGTATTGACTGTCTTGACCAGAGAGTCAAAATGGTGAGCAAACATGAGGGTAATATCTGTTATGACCCCCAGATACTTGAACAAGTGGACTTGTTCCAGCAGCTCACTGCATGAGTTGGAGATGATGAGGGGGTGGTGCTTATTTTTGTTGTGGAGGCAGGATATAAGCATGTCCTTGGTCTTCTTGTAGTTTAGTAGCAACTTATGACTACAGAAGCAGTCCTCGAGTTTGGAGAAGGAGTTCTGCAGCTCAGATTGTAGGGCAGCCTGAGATGTGCTGCTGCTCAGGAGCACAGCATCATCTGCATATTGTGTGAGTTTGGTGTTGCAGGCTGTGGGAAGGTCATTTAAGAAGAGGTTGAAGAGTAGGGGCCCCAGTATTGATCCCTGAGGTACCCCTAATGATACCTCTCTTGTGCAGGATACTATTTGCCCAATTTTGACACATTGATTTCTCCATTTCAGGTGGTCTTGGAACCAGCAAAGGGCATTGGGCGCCACACCCATGTTTTGCAGTTGGGTCAGTAACAGTGGGTGGTTGACTGTACCGAAGGCTTTGGTGAGGTCAATAAAGGCAGACCACCAGTTTTCCTTCATCCAGGGCCTTATGTGCATAGTCTGTGTAGTCCAGCAGGGTAGTGGTGGCACTGTGAGTTTGTCCGAAGCCATGCTGGTTGGGGCATAGTAGATTATACTTATTGAGGTAGTCGATGAGTTGACCAACCACAATCTTTTCCAGTGCCTTTGACAGGGGGGAGAGGATTGAGATGGGTCTGTAATTGGCCACTAGAGACTTGTCACCTCCTTTATGCACTGGCATAACTAGGGCCTGCTTTCAAACCACCGGGAATTGGGCAAGGGCCAGGGACTTATTGTACAGAGTGGTAATGGGCATTATAAGAACGCCCAGGGTGAGGGATAGAAGTTTCATGTCTATTCCGTCACTGCCCAGTCTGGTCTTCCCTAGTACTTCCTTGACCATAGTTAGGGCCTCCTTTACTGTCACCAATTTAAAGTAGAAGGTCAGGTGAGAACACTTGGGAGATATGTTCTTGGAATGGTTCAAACCAAGTTGAAAGTAGGCAGGTGGTAGCACTGGGGTGAGATCGGTGAAGGCCTTATTGAAGGCTTCCACAATACCTAGAGGGTCTGTAGTGGGGGTGTTACTGATACTGAGTAGCTGAGTGTGTGTCTTGTCCTCCTTTCCTAGGATGCTTTTGTTGTTATCCCAGAATCTTTTCCCATCACCCCAAGAATTGCAAAGCTAGGCCTTATGACAGTTGGCTTTGGCAAGCCGGATTAGCTTGGTGCAGTGGTTCCTGGCCATTCTGTAACACTGGTAGTCATGCTTTCTGCTTGTGTTTCTGGCCTTCTCCCAGAATATGTCCCTTTCTTTCAGTTGGGAGAGGAGCTGTCCATCAGTCCAGCCATGTGCCTACCCCTGTATTTTTCTTTTCGTGAGCTGGGCATAGATGTCACCGAGGGAGTTAAAGCCCTTAATGAAGTAACTGAGGGTCTGATCATGGGCAGGTGCCAAGTTGATAGGAGTCCAGTCATCTAGGGCAAGGGCTGATTTGAGAGCTGCAAGTTTACCCTTCCTCAAGACCCTGCTTTCAATGAGGATGGCGGGGGCTTTTGGTAAATTTATTAGACCATAGGAAGGCAATTGGGGAGTGGTCACTTAGCGTGTCTGGGAAAACCTTAGAAACATAGAAACATAGAATTTGACGGCAGATAAGGACCGCTTGGCCCACCTAGTCTGCCCATTTCCCTACCTAATGGATAAGCTGCAGATCCTAGTTAACCAACAGCCTACTTCCTCATGCCTCCCACTAGAATTGCCTTATGTCGGTCCCATGCATTCTTGAACTCCCCCACTGTTTTTGACTCTATGACCTCTTCAGGAAGGCTGTTCCATGCATCTACGACCCTCACTGTGAAGAAATATTTCCTCACATTACCTCTGAGCAGTCCCCCCCATTATCTTCAAATTGTGCCCCCTTGTTCTTGCACATCTCTTTTTTTGAAAGATGCTACCCTCTTGGACTTTGTTGATTCCCTTGAGGTACTTGAAAGTTCCTATCATGTCCCCCCTCTCCCTCCTTTCCTCGAGGCTATACAGTACATCTTATGCACCTTTAGTCTTTCTTCATATGTCTTCTGGTGCAGACCCTGCATCATTTAGTTGCCCTCCTCTGGACAGCCTCCACCCTGTCTATGTCTTTGCAGAGATGGGGTCTCCAGAACTGTGCACAGTACTCCAGATGTGGTCTTACCAACTGTCTGTACAGAGGGCAAACAACTTTCTGTTTTCTACTGGTGATGCCTCTCCCAATGCATCCCAGTATCCCCCCAGCCCTCCTTACTGCCTTCTCACATTGCTGGCCCACCTTTAGGTCATCTGATATGATTACCCTCAGGTCCCTTTCCATTTTTGTTGTTGTCAGTATCTCACCCCCCATTGTGTACTGCTGCACTGGGTTTTTGTTTCCCAGGTGCATTACTTTACACTTCTTTGCATTGAATCTAAGCTGCCACATATTTGACCATTCCTCCAACCTTGCCAAGTCCTTTTCATCCTTTCCACTCACCTTGCATATCAACCCTGTTGCAGATCTTTGCGTCGTCTGCAAAGAGACATACTTTTCCTTCCAGTCCCTCTGCAATGTCACTTATAAAGACATTAAAAAGGACCGGCCCCAGTACTGAACCCTGCAGTACCCCACTAGTAACCCTCCTTTCTTTACTGTGGATTCCATTTACTATTACCCGCTGTGTCCTGTTGTCCAGCCAGTGTTTTACCCAGGCTACCACCCTGGGACCCACTCCCAGGCTGGCTAATTTGTTTATTAATCTTTTGTATGGGACTGTGTCAAATGCCTTGATAAAGTCTAGGTAGGCCATGTCCACAGCTACTCCTTGGTCTATTACTTTGGTCACCCAGTCAAAGAAATCAATTAGATTTGTTTGACATGATCTTCCTACTGTGAATCCATGCTGCCTTGGGTCCTGTGCCCCACTGGCCTCTAGATACTCAAAATTCTTTCCTTCAGAAGTGATTCCATCATTTTCCCTACCACTGAAGTCAAACTGACAAGTCTCAGACTAATCTGAAACTGAACATTAATTTATTTTTCCCATTATATATTTCATTTTGTTTTTTTCATCTGCTGGTCTACCATGATTAATTCATAGAACAGAGATAGCCATTTATTTGAAAAGTGATTTATTATTTCTCAGAGATCCAGGATGGTGAGATTGCTAGGACCCAGTCTAGGAGGGTACTGTTTCCTGTCTTATAGTTCTGCCTGGTGGGGCAGGTGACAACTTGTGTCTGGTTGGAGGTGGCTACCAGACCTGTGAAAGAGGGTGGCTTCAGTTGTCCGGACCCATGGTCATATATGTTAGCCAAAACTTTAACCACAATCTGGGAATGGGCTTTTTATCCACAATCTAATACACAAATAAAACAAGAATTATTAACAAACATCAAGTGTATGGTTGTCTGCCAACATATTACTTTTTTTGCCTGAATATAATGTATTAAAAGAACATGGATACCTACAACAATTTGTTGATTGTGCTGTGAAAGCCAAAAAGAAATTAAAAGTAAATCGGATTCCAAGATTATATGCTCCATGCATTAGTAGAAGGAACCAAAAAATTCATCAAAAAAATAATTTTTACAAAAGGAAGGTATAAGTAACTGGATCGAGTTGATTAATAATGATACATTTATTGCATATAACCAGTGCCTCTTAATGACTCAGAATTCAAAAATTAAAAACTATATTAGTTATATGACGATCCTCTCTAAATTTAGATCTTACTGTACAGATTACAAGGTGAACCAGGAAGAGCTAAATTCATTAATCAGAGAAGAGAAAAAATAATAAATCTCTTTTCAAATAAATGGTTATTTCTGTTCTATGAATTAATCATGGTAGTCCAGCAGATGAAAAAAAAAACAAAATGAGATATATCATGGGGAAAAGAAATTAATGTTCAGTTTCAGATTAATCAGTGGTGTGCCATCAAAATTGGGGATAATAAGGCTATTTTTTCTGTAGAAAAGAGAAGTATTCAACAAAACATTATCAATAGAGCTTATATTACCCCCTACCTATTATCAAAAATGAATCCCACTTATTCAGATAAATGTTGGCACAACTGTAATGCTGTAGGCACATTGAGACATAATTTTTGGGATTGCCCAACTATAAAAAATTGGTGGGTTGAAACTGCAAGGGGAATTAACAAAGATAATAGGGAAGAACATCCCTTGTGCCATTGAAATTCTGTTATTAAACCTGAATGACTTAAGCGATCTGGATAAAATCCAACAGACGGTCACAACTTTGGGGTCATTAGCAATGAAAAGAATATGTTGAATAACTGGAACAAGCAAAGTCTCCCATCAACCATAATGCAAGAATGGATGTATATATTCAGGGAAACACTTATCTTTGAAAGACTAGGCTACATAATTGATGAACTTGAGGATAAAGAAGACAACAATTGGTCAGAATTAATGGCAATTTTACCCCCTCTTCTAAGACAATAACAAAGATCTAAGTAAGGGAGGGGGAAGGGAAGGTTATAGTTTTTTATTTTGTATTTATTTAGTTTTTGTTGACCGAGTAAGTGCACTAGACAAATCCTGCCTATTTTCAGGCATGACCCAGGGGAAGGGAATACAGATGAATGCCAACTGACCTTGAACCAGATTAAGCTGTTGGTGGTATTTTTAGTGAATGAGGGAAATTTGGCCGGGACACTAGGGAAACTCCCCCACTCTCCAATGGGGGAACCCTTGTCATCTTGGTTCCTGTCCAAGATGGCAGCTGCTGAGGTGGTGGAGGAACTCCTTGCTGCTTCTGGAACAGGTGGACTGATCTCTTCCCCTGCTTCTTCCTGCTTAGAGACTGAAACTTATACTAGTTTACCTCTGGATAACACTGTTACTTCCTTGCCTGATGCTGATTTGATGGATATTTCTCCAGCTATACTGAAGAATTGTTCTGACCTGGACACTGGCTCTCAAATTCCAGTTGAACTATCGACTGCTTCTCCCAAGATAAGGTCTATTGTGCTTCAATTACAGGCTGAGGAGGAGCATTTTGTAAACCGTCGATTGGAATTGCATGCCGCCCTAACCTTAGCTCAGCAGACAGAGTTGGCTGCTCGGGGACCTTTCAATTTACAAGCCGGAAAGGACTCACCCACTTTGCAGCATTCACCTGTTGCTGAGAACCTTGCTGGGGTTCCTTTGGGTTCTCTACATTTTGGTTCTTCTCCTGCAGTGCTTCCCTCGATCGGAGTGTCAGCGAGTGGTTTGCCTCAATCTCCCGGAAAACCTGGCCTGGATCTGACACGCGACCTTTCCCGTGCCTCTCATTTTCTCGCTGCTTCTCCTCCTCATTCGCCTGCTGATGTTTCAGCTACCTTACAAGCTGCAGGATGGATTCGTTCAGACTCAAGGCATTGGATTTCAGGCCCCACTCCGATAGTTAATTCGTCAGTTTCAACACGGACTCAGATACAACCGGCTGTTCCTCCCATTCCTGTGTCTTCTCCACAACTTGCGATGGACACTTCACCTTCAGACTCTCAATCCTCCTTACACCTCCCTTCAGAAGTCCAATTTTCCAGCACTCCTGCTCCTGTTCTGGGTGGCCCCGAACTTCCATGAACAGCTTCTCCAGTTTCTTCAACTTCAACTGCCTCAATGACACCTTCTGAGGCACCATTAAGCTTACTGAAGCCATCAGATAAGAAACCTTATGCTTCTCTTTTTCACCAGCCCATATATCCAGCTAAACATCACAATGCTGTTAGACTTATCTATAAAGGGGGTATGTCAGAGTTCCCAGATAGGAGATTTGTTGCTAAATCCTTATTAAAGGGTTCCATGAAATTTTTTGCAAATGAAATATACGCACTTATTCACGTGTCTGGTGAATCAACTTTTGATGTTAGTTTTAAATTAAAGTCAGGGTTGCAAAGGTTTTGGGCACAGTTTCATGTTCTGAAATCCCCTCCACTGTGGGCTCCCTTTGAAGCAATTTCCCTAACTAGACCTGAGTATAAAACAGTCACTATTCTCTTCTGGAATGAGGGGGTTAGTGTCACTGACTTGACCTATTGGTTAAAACAACAGTGTTCTATTTTAGGTTCCCCAGAAGCCATATTTGATGATGAACATATTTGGACTGGAGGGTGGAAGGTGAGGGCTATGCTCCACATTACAGACACTGGTCTCAGTCATCTCCCCAATAGTTTTTTTTAGGCCGAGACCGTGGTGTTTTGTTTTATGCAGGACACCCTAAGGTGTGCTACAAGTGTGGTTCCTGCACTCACTTACTGTAAGCAGCCTGTGTGATCAGGTTAAATGTAACCTTTGTCAGAAACTAGGGCATACTAGTGGAAACTGTCTCAATGAACTGAAATGTAATCTCAGTGACTCTGTGGGTCATACATACCAGAGTTGCACTTGGGCTGCGCACAATCAGTCAGCCTCTGCAGATGTTGAAGAACAAAGATTGCTGATAGCAGTGGCTCAAAGAAATACACCCCCCCCCCCCCAGATCTTCAGAAGTTTCTGTTGCCCCCTCTTTGGTTGTCCCTGCTACTGAGGCAATACAGCAGTTGCCAAATACTCCTCCTCTCCATTGCCTCCTGATGATATTGCTCAGCCCCTACTTCCCGAACAGATTTCAGAGGAGTCTTCCTCTGCGGGTATGCCTCCCCAAAATTAGTAAATGGTTCTCTAAGAGGTCCCAGATGGCTGCCCAACTTGCATCTAAAGTATCTAAGACCTCAGAGCTTCCATTAAGTAACAAGTATGAGGTCTTGCAACTCTCTGACCTTTCTGATGCTGATTCAGAGAAGCTCAACCCTGTAGTCTTCCCAGGTGGATCTACATTCTGATTTGGAAACTCATCCTCCTCCTGTAGTCACACGCCATAGATCTCAGAGGTCTAGGACATTGCCCCCCCAGGAGTGATTTCTTTTCGCCCTTCCCCCCATCTAAATGTCCTCACTACTCTTGGGTTCACTTAACATGAACAGTATTAAGAGTCATAGACGGAAGTATTTGGCACTGTCTTATTTTCAGTCTAGTTCCCTGCAGATTATCTTTTTACAAGATACCGGACTGCATACTATTGCTGAAATAAGACAGGTTGCTAAATTACTGTATACTGGACCTTCCTATTGGTCCATAGGCCCAGATATCTGCTCTGGAACTGGTGTTTTATTTCGTTCCAGCTTGCAGGTACACCTTCTCAAACTCATAGATTTAATTCCTGGATGTGTATTGATTCTTGACACTAGAATAGCTAATTCTTATTATAGGTTTATCAATGTTTATGTACCTCGGTCCAAGGCGGATAGAGTGTTTTTATTTAAAACCATTCAGCCTTATTTGCTGTCTTCCCGGACTATCATTCTGGGTGGGGATTTTAATTGTGGACTTTACAAACATGATAGAGGTGTTCACTCTGCTACAACTAAGATTTATTGTGATATGTCTGCACTGAAAAATGTTATTTCTCTGTCTCATTCAAAAGATGCCTATTTGGCTACTCATAAAACTGTTCATCCCACATTTCAGAAGGGTCATTTAGCTACAAGAATAGATTTTTTTTCCTTTCCTCCTTTTTACCTGTTTCCTTCATTAAAGTTATAGAAGTGGAATTTTCAGACCATAAGCTTTTGCACCTATGTTTGGGGACTACTGTAACATTTTCTCAGGGTGCTGGTTATTGGAAATTGAATTAATTCCTTTTATCCCAAACATCTATGATACAGAATCTCCGGTATTTTGCAGCTCACAAAAGTTCTGTTTTTGATTTGCTTGACTCTCCTTCCCTCTAGTGGACAGTCGTCAAACTGGATTTAAAGAAATTGTTGCAATTACATAGTAAACAACTCCATTACAATGCTTACTTCCAGTACCTCCACCAGAGTAAGCAGTTACAGAAACTGCAGTCCTTATCTAGAAATACCACTCATGATTTTAAGGAACAAATTCACATACTGCAACAAGACATGCATGCCTTTCATCTGCGTCAATCAGAGAGTTTGAAACATCAGCACGGTTTTGGGATAAAAGGGAAGGCTGCAGTCCTCTGCCCTTATTTACATTGCTCTAATACTGTCAAGCATAAAGTGATGGATTGTCTTAAAGATTCAGATGGGGCTATTTACAAGGACAAACAAAACATCTGTCGAATAATAACCCAGCATGTTTCTTCCCTTTTTTTCACTTATTCCTGTCCTACTATTGCCTTTGTTGATTTATTGTCATCTTCTTCTGTCCCTGTTTGTCCCCCTTTTTTATTGACTGAATTGAAAGCAAGTATTTCTGCTGCAGAAGTGGAACAGGCAATTAGATCCTTACCTACTAATCAAGTCCCTGGCTTGGATGGGTTTACCTCTGAATTATATAAACTTCTTGGCCCACTGCTGTCCGCGGAATTGGCTATGGTAGTCACCTTCTTATTGAACACAGCTTCTGTTCCTTTGGAAATGGCTCGTGATCTTCTGGTTTTCTTTTATAAGAAAGGTGATAGAACTGATTTAACTAATTGGAGGCCTATTAGCCTTTTAAACACTGATTTCAAAATAATCGCCAGCATTTTATGTAATAGATTGCTGCAAGCAGCTATACATCTCACCCCCCCCAAAAAAACTTGTTCAATACTGGAGAGGAAGATGAGTAATCATCTACTTCTCCTTCATGAATTCATTGAATGGGATAATGCAGAAGGCTTATCAGGGTTCTTACTTTCATTAGATCAGAAACAGGCCTTCAATACCATTGGGCATACTTATGTATGGTCCGTACTAGAGAAATACGGTATACCAGATTCTTTTATTTTTTGGCTGAAACCCATTTATAAAGTAGCTACAGTATCCCCTCTTATTAATTGTTGGGTGGGCTCAATGATGTTGAGGAGTCCAACAAGGCTGTCCTCTCAGTCCCCTTCTTTGTGTATTTGGTATTGACCCACTTCTGCAGACTTTAAACTCTGCCTCTTTCCTGGCACATGTCTGAGTGGAGACTTATTCTATTTCTTATTCTGTTCCTTATATTGCCCTGGCTTATGCAGATGATCTCACAGTCTTAGTCGGTGATGCGGCTTCTGCATCACAGGCCATGTCCATATATAAATCTTTTGGTTCCTTATAGGGATCCTCCCTTAATATGTTGAAAAGTGTAGGGACAATTCAGTAAGACCCCAATCCCTCTTTCTTCAATAGCAGGAATTACTTTGTCCCAGGCCCCATTACTATTTTAGGCATACAGTTTGGATACCAAACATTGGACGTCCTGAACTGGACTTCTAAACTTTCCCAAGCTCAACAGTTAGTCAAGCAATGGAACTCCTGGCATACAGGTAAATTAAAATGAGTCTATCTCACTAAGGCGTTCTTTTACCACTCTTTTACATATTTGTTGGTTATTCTCCCCGATCCTTGGAAACTCCATTGCTTAGTATTTTTTCAGGCAGTCTGGGGGAGCCGGTTGAATCCCCTAAAGAGGAATATTTTATATTTGCCTAAATCTCAGGGAGGAATAGGTATGGTTCACCCTGTGGTGTTTTTTTTTCAGTGTTTTATATGGTTGTCAATCTCCAGCCTATTTTGACTCATGTCAACAGAGCCTGGGTCCCTTTAAACATCTCGACTTGTAGCCCTTGGTTCCCTCAATGGAAAATGGGTCCTCTCCTGGTGGTCCATCACTCTAATATTTGCCCTTCTTATATTTGAGATATTTTTGTAAAACTAAAAAGTTGGCAGTTGACAGTAGCCATGGTGTGTGGTCAACACAGGAAATTCATCTCTAAGCAAATCCTCTCCATTAAATTTCAAGAACTAATCACCTTTCCTTCCTGTCCTCCTTCTCTGGCACCTGGCTTACTTTTATTCCTGAATAACCCCAGAATCCCTGAAAAAATATGGGACATTCATTGGCTTAGTTGTCACAATCGGCTGAATGTTAAGGAACATCAAAAACATAAACAGTTTTCTGAGAGAATATGTTCTAGGCCTCAATGTAATAACCAACTGGAAACTACTCATCATATATTTTTTCCTGCGCTTACATTTTAGAATTTTGGTCCATTCTGGCTACCACGTGGCATATGCCTCCTTTCCACAACATATCATAGGACGCCTTGCTGTACGGCTCCTTTGATTCTTCTTGGTTGACTTGGGATACCACTACCTTACAGGTTATTCTCACAGTCATGAAATGGTACATCTGGAATTCTCACTGTTGGTTCACCCTGCAGCAAAAATCAATGCCGCTTCCAGAGTTGGGGGAGAAAATCACATTGGAGATTAAATTGCTTTTTCACCAGGACTAGAAGGTTCACCCTGCTGCCTGGATTTTTCAGACGTGGCAGAATCTTCTGTGGGTTACAGACTCTGATGTCCCCATTACTTGAAATTTATGATTGGTTTTCCAGTTGGTTTCCCTGATTTTTTATGGTTTTTTTCCTGCTGCACTCCTCTGTTCTATTACTTTGCTGTATTTTTTAAAAGACGATGTTACTTAAAAACTTCCCCAATTTCCTTTAGTAGGGAGGGAGTATGCTGGACAGAAATATTCTTATTATGTTTTTACATTCTTGTACTTCTGATTTTTGTTTGTTTTCTTTGCGAGTCTGTAAGCTGGAACGTTTTCTATACTTTTGTTTGAAAATCTTGAATACGTTATTCCCCTTCTCTCAAAGTAGGGTAGGGAGGGGGTGTGATGGGTGGGAACGTCTCTGATAGTATTTTGACACTCTTTTATTCTGAATTCTTTTTTGTAATTTGTTTGGAAATCTTGACTAATGAATTCCCCTTCTCTTTTAGTGGGTGGGGGGTATATTGAGTGGAGATGTTTCTGCTTTGACATTCCTGTCTGCTGCACATTTTTTGTTTCTGTTTTTTGTTTCTTTTCATTATGATTTTGTATGCTGTAATACATTCTGTTTGAAAATCTTGAATAAAAAAAATTTCCCTACTCCTTTAATAGGGAGGAGGGGGAGGCTGATGGTGGGGATGTTTTTGTTATGATTTTGACATTCTTGTAAGCTGAAATATTTTTTCTGTATTTTGTCCCTTTTCCTTATGATTTTATATGTTGTAATACTTTATTTTTTTGTTTGAAAATCTTGAATAAAAAAGTCCCCTACTCTTTTCGATAAGTGCCATGGCATCTTTAACATCCACCTGAAACACCACCAATCCAGGCAGATGGGACCTCGGTTTAACGTCTCATCCAAAAGACGGCACTTCAGAAGTGCAGCACCCCTCTTATGCTGCACTACAGTGTCAGTACTGGGATATTAACTCAAGTGCTAGATGTAGGAACTGAACCCACAGCCTTCTGATCTCCTGGTCTCAGAGGCAAGTGTGCTACCTACTGAGCCACTGACACTGACAATAGTTACAATAGATGATAAGGTATGTCTGTATTATGACATCAAATTTACAACTGAACATTTATGTTTGTATCAAACTGTGTATTACTGATGCATTTGAAAACAATAAAAACTATTATTTAAAAAAAACAGCAAACATGACAGTACAAGCTCGGAAGACTGGAAATAAGTGCACCAATGTTGTTACTGTGCGCTGATACCTACAGTAGCATCACACATTATCATATAATTCTGCTGAACAGTCTCAGTGGTTGGTGTGTAATGTCACCTAATCTATGTGGGTCAGAGGGTGTCTGAGTTATAACATGAGTGCCGTACCCAATACTGTATGATGGTCGAGAGGTTTGCAGTGCTACTACCCATGGCATTAAAAGCTCACAGATCCCATTTCAAACAACCAAGATTCCCAGTCCCAGTTCCCAGTTTTCCTGGCTGACTTCTCCGAACTCAGCCAGAAAACAAAGCTGGAGATGAAAGCTGCGGCCACTTGAAAGATGCCACTGTGTCTTACATGCTACTGTTTAAATGGTGATTCTTTTGCCCACCCACAGCTGCCCTGCCACTGCAGCTGACTGATGGAGCTGAGATCACTGGCTGCAAATTCAGAGGGAATATGGAGCTGCAGATGGGGCATTATTAGAACTGCAGGACAGGTGATCCCATGTAGTGCAAGCAGGCTACTTAACGTGGCAGTTCAAATGACATCTATGGACAGTATGCACAGTCATTCACAGAAAAGCAGCCTTCAATACACACAAAAGTGCAGATCACAGAATAGTTTTTCTGTAGGAACCCCCATGAAATTCAGGCACAGAACAGAGTTCAACAGATGGTATAGTAGTTATACAATCACAGCATGAAAAGGTATTGCTTGCGGCCACTAACTTGTGCTTCCTGTAAGTGATGAATTTGTTCTTTCACTAGCTCCAACCCCCTGCTCCAGTCACTGTAGAGGATATAAAACAGTACTTTACACTGCATTTGCTTGGCGGGGTCTGACACCCACCCACCTTGCTCCACTGGAGAATGAAGCTAGAGATGAAAAGCTGGCGCTGCTTGAAAGACGCTGCCATGTCTTAAGGGCTACTGTTTAAATGGCGATTCTTGGCCCACCCACAGCTGCCCATGTTCCATGTCTAATGTGAGTGTGGACCCCTCGCTGTTCTCCACAGTGCCTCCAACAGGTAGTGCTGTTTTTCCCACTATATTTAGTCATGATGACTGGAGATCTAAAATATTGAAGCAGGTGCTTCCAGGAATATTCTCATCAGATATAGGATGAGGTGACTCTTCCTGTTTCAGAACAGCCTCTCTCCCACACCATCTGATCTATGACCTGCCCAAATTCTGCACCCTATTTTGCTTCTGCCTATAGAGTGGTATGAGATCTTGTGGCTTGTATTGCCCTGTAGGGAAGAAAGATTAAATGCACTGAAATTGGGGCTCTGATGTGTATCAGGTTGAGGACAAGTTGGGGGGGGGGCTGGAACAGGGTCACTCTCTGCTGGAGGGTGAGACTCAATGCAATGTTGGATTTGGAGATGTTGAAAGAAATCTTGTCTATCTAGGTCATATTGGTCCAGTTTGTCCTAGAATGGGTGCACCATACTCTCAGAACAAAACTGGGACAAATAAATGAGGTTACTCCCTCCCCATCTATGATAAGCTGGGTCCAAATAGGAAAGCGGAAAATCAGTCAGTTGAGCTATTGTACAAACCCACAAATTTCAACACTGACTGGTTTCGTAACACTGTCTCTTGCCATTTCTGGTGGATCCAAGCAATCTAAGGACTGTATTGTGCCTCAGTTTGATCTGGATCATCTAATGTGAAGACATATCTAGTCATGTCACATGAGAGAAGCCAAGCACGTTCCATGTCCAGCCATTGTGACCCAGATTCGGGTCAGTACCAAGTAAACAAAATCCTGAGTTGGAAGGCAGTGTAATAAGTTCTATGGTCAGGAAATGCCAACCCACCTCGGGCTTTCAGGATTGTTAAAGTGTGTAGTCTGATTCTAGGGTGATATCCATTCCAGACAAAACAGGAGAAAGAAGTCTTTCACCTTTTCCAAGCTTGCTCTGGTATAATGAGTGGGACATTTTGAAAGTAATATGGGAAGCAAAGGAGTGTTATTATCTGGACCGTGTCGGTTCCATGTGATAACGATGATTGAGGAATGGCGATCACCATTTGGGCAAGTGTACATCGCCAAAAATAAATTTCAGCAATGTATACCCATGGCTAACAGCAAGAGGGTGCCCATGACTTACTGTAGGTTTCCTTCTTTTATGTGGGGGGGCTGTACCTCCTGCACCCCCCAACTAAAGGATTGTCAACTCCAAGGGGATGCTTGTCAGGGGGTGCAAAAGTAAAAAAAAAAATCAGACCCAGTACAAAACCCACGAACATGCCCAGAACTGAACCCGGCACCCTCCCAACCCCAGCCTGCCACCAACCCATCATACCACATGGCCAGCTCGATAGCCCACCACTGCACTACACCCCACAAACCCTCCCTCCCTTCCGCCCATCACATGGCATAGTCCCTCCCACCCCACCCCATGTGCATGTATACATAGCATCCACGTCGCTGCATTCACCAAAACCCTATCCAGTTGCCCTCCTTGACAGGTAGCCCTGGGCACAGGCACCATGACTGAGTCGCCCTTTTTACAAGCACTCAATCGCAGTCACCATTATCACAGGCTACCAACTGGGTCCACCTCCTTATCACATTTAATGTCAGATGTTGCCATTTCTGAAGGTCTGCCAGTATCTGGGCAGACAGTGAACCATAGCTGGCCTGATAAACCCATCTCTAGAAAAAGCCATAATGATGCTGGGATATTTAAGAGCACTGAGATCCCAGCAGAAGGTATACTGATTCCATAGGGATTGTGAGGGGGGGGTTCAGTAAAATGGTAGTACCTCCATCTAGGAGATGTTTAGTTTATAATCAGATACCCCACTAAATCTCTGTAGAATAGAAAAAAATGACCCTAGAGAAGTTGTCAGACTTATGACATATAACAGCACATCATTGGCATACAGAACACCCAATGTTCTATCTCCCAACACGGATGCCCCAAAACCTTGGGCTATCCCTTAGTGCTTGTGCCAGGGTGGAGTAAAGAGGAGGGTGGAGAGAGGGCATCCCTGTTGCAGTCCCCTCCACAACTGGAAGAAGGGAGAAACATGTCCATTGCATTTGATAAAGGCCTGTGGGGAGCTATATAGCCTCTGAAGAGGGGAAATGAGGTCTACCAAAAAGCCAAATTTATGGAATACTGCAAACAGATAAGAGCAGAAAATCCTATCAAATACCTTTTTGGCATCGACACTGGCCAATAAGAAGCGGATTGACTGGATATGTATATGGTGGCGTATGTGGAGGGTTCAGCAGGTGTTATCACCTGTCTGCCTAGTCCTAACAATGCCGGTCCAGTCTAGGTGAATCAAGGATGGAAGCAGTAGTTCCAATCAGTGGGCAAGGACTGACATAAATAGCTTATAATCTGTATTTAAAATGCAGATTAGCCGATAATCTGAGCATTCTGAATTGTCCTTGCCCAATTTGGGTATCACCAAGATCATGGAATATTGCCACGACCACGGTATCTCACCCCCTTCTATTACCTCATTACAGGTACACAACAAATGTGGCAAAAAAAAGTCCTTCAGGGTTTTGTAAAATTCATGGACAGTATGTACCCATTTGGGACAGGTGCTTTCTGCATCTTTACTCTGAGAAGGACACCCTCAAGCTCAGTAATTTGCATTGGTTAAGTCTGGGCTTCTGCCTACTCCTGCAGTAGAGTAGGCAGTGATAGACCAATAATATCTTAATGGCCTCAGCATCAAATACCTTATCCAGAGTGTAAAAAGCCTTGTAAAAAGTATGAAAGGCCTCAACCATGTCATCTGTTTTATGATGGGGATGCTTGGTAAGGAGATGAGTCAAGCTGGTTACCGTGGCCTGGATTTTCTAGTGCCTGACCTGATGCACCAAAAGCCATGTGGCCCTAGGGCCCACTTTGTAATATTTGTGCTGGAGAAGGGTAAGGGCCATCTACAACTTATGCAGATAGAGTTTATCAATTTCATTTTTTTTCAGAGAAGTTTGCTGCTCCACCGCGGATGCATCCCCTTTTTTATGAAGCTCCAGAAAAAAGCAGAGAATGGTCTGAAGATCAGCTACCAGCTGGGACCATTCCTTCTGCATCTAAGCCATGTATTCAGTAATGTGGCCTCCAAGGACCCCTTTCTGCTTGTCCCATGGAACTGTCTCTATGTGCCCTCCATCTCAGTTCAAGTTCAGGATTTCCAGAATCTTTCCCATAGGAAAGTCCAAAACTCCACTGTTTGCAGGTGAAAGGTGTTTCATCGCCATTGAGTCTTAGGGCATTCCTTGTCTAATTTCAAGAAAGCCAGCACTGGGGCATGATACAAAAACAGAAAAATCCCTGTCCTACAATCTGTAACATGGTGTAAATGCTCCTGCTGTACAAAGCTGTAATCAATACAGGTATAGACCAAATTAACATGGCAATAGTGAGTAGAGTTCTTGGTCCAAGGGTGTAACTCCCACTATTCTGCTTCTAAGCCATGTACTGGATTTAATAAAATGGCCACTGAGAACCACTTTCAGCGTGTCTCACAGAACTGACTCCATGTGCCCTCCATCTCAATTATACTCCAAGATTTTCAGAATCTTTTCCCATAGAAAAGTCCAAAACTTCTCTGAGTGCAGGTGCAAGGTGTTTCATTGCCATTGGGTCCTAGGGCATTCCTTGTATAATTTCAAGAGAGTCAGCACTGGGACATGTTACAACAACAGAATTATCCCTGTCCTATAATCTGTAACGTGGCGTAAATGCTCCTGCCATACCAAGCTGTAATCAATACAGGTATCGAATGAATTAACTTGGCAATAGTAAGTATAGTTCTTGGCCCTATGGTGTAACTCCCACCATACATCAAGCCAATGGTGGTGGGTAGGGAGGCGAGGCAAGCCTTATGGGCTGCTTGCTGCCTAGGAGGGGAGGGATTAGAAATAGCTCAGGTATTGGACCCTGGTAAATTAAAGTCCCCTCCTAGGAGTAGCACCCCGCTTAATGTTTATCAAGATACAGTATGATCCAGTAATTTCTGCATCTCGAGGGTACAAGCCCCAGTAGGAATGTAGAGGCACACTGAAAAAACTCTACCTGGTATAATACCCCTTGTACAATAATGAAAGGGAGTTCCCCATCTTGGATGATCCTGCTATCCTGAAAATGAGTCTTGTGGGGTACAATGATGGGCACCCCCCACAGCAACCTTGAGGCATTCAGAACTATGCACCGCCTTGTACCCCAGCTTCCCCAGTTTAGCAAGTTCCACTTTATCCAGATGAACCTCTTGTAAATTATCTAAACCAGGTTTTTCATTCTTAATACAGGACAAAACTTTAGCCCATGTAACAGGATTATTAAACTTGTTGACATTCAGTGAGTATCATAGTGTATCCCTACCCACCACAAAACAAAGTACATGGTGTGAACTTCCTCAAAAAGTCAAACCTTGGCTACCTGTCCAGACAAAAGACACTTCCAGGCCTTGGAGTTGATGAATCCTTTATTAGGCAAAAACAGTGAAAGAGTAGCACCCCCACCACGCATTGACGTTTCACATCACGCAGGCACTTTTTCAAGACCCCTTGAAAAAGCATCTGTGTGACAAGAAACATCAATGCATGGTGTGGGTGTTACTCTTTTACTTTTTTTACCTAAAAAAGGTTTCATCAGCTCCAAGGTTTGGGATTGTATTTTGTCTGCCCAGTCAGCCAAGCTTTGGCATTTGAGGAAGTTTGCACTTGTTTTTCTTTGGCATCCCAAGGTATCCTGAGCCATCTTTTATGCATACCAAAGTACATGGTCCCGCCCCTAAATATATCAACAGCATCTTTGCAAAACTATGCAAAATGTAATATGCAACTCAGATTTTTTGAAAATGAATAGTGTGCTAGCAATCAGAGGTGCCAACATTGTGTCTTGTAAGTGGAAACTCATGAAGAAAAAATACTATTAGTGAACCCAGCAGTCTGCTGCAGGGTCCATGCCAACTGGGCTGACCCCCACTCCAACTGCAACTGTAGTAGACTTCCAAACCTGCTAACTGAGGTGCCAACTGGGTGCCTTTGCATAGCAGAGTGGGCAAACAAATTGATAAGAATACTGTATAACCAATAGTAACATCAGCCTGGTGCAAGGTAAGTGTCAGCAGGACTACCTCTGCACCAACTGTGGCAGTACTGTGCTTCCAAGGTAAGGGCTCAGGTGTGAGCCCTTAACCCCCTGAGAGTCTCACAGGCTGGGGCTATCCCACTCCTAGATGAGGGGGGCCCGATAGTGAAAATTATTATTTGGAAAGAGGAATGGGGAGTACCAACATCACTTGGCAAGCTGTGCCACTCTCCAACCCCAGGTGGAAAGTCCAGTTACTATATAAATTTCTGGCCCACCAATGGAGGAAGACCCAGCCATGCCTGAAAAGCATGGTTACTGAACATCCTCTAAAAATAGGAGGTGTTAAATAACACAGAATACAATGCCATCAGTATAATCCACTATTCCCCCAGGCATCTGGTGAATGGATGTAATGTTCGTAGCCATGGCCCAGTCTCAGGAAGAGAAGACAATATTTGGGAAAGAGCCCCGCCCTAGAGATGTGGTAGCACCAAAAGTCACATCCTTGAGGACTCAGACCCCCCCATCTAGCAACCTGCCATGTCCCTCCCAAAGAAGGGAAAAAGGAGGGGGGGGCAACTGATAACTAAGTGTTCATCCTTCCATAACTGGTATCAACCTGAGAGAGTCCTCCTGCTCTGCCTTATTAGCCACTGCATATTAAACATTGCTGGGCACACTGGTGCTGGAGCGGAGAGAAAACATACTCACTGAAATCAAACATGGTGCTGACAACTGGTGTTGGGCATCTGCCCCCCCCCCCCCGACATGATGTATGACAGCCAGGGCCCTCATCACAGTCACAGAAACATAAGCACCAAAGAAGGGCTGTGGCCCACAGATCACCAACCAAGGTTCATTCTCCAGGAGAAGTCAGGAGGCCCAGCCCCCCCCAAGCAAATGCATACTCCGCAGCAGCAAAGTCTCAAGAAGACACTCAGTGAAGGCAGCATGTGTCCATGATACAGAGAAGTGAGGACCCCTCACACATTTACCCTCTCAGTGACTGTGAATTGGAGGTGGGGTGTGCACTATTGGCTGGTCACCCCCACAAAGAGGAAGCCCTAAACAGAGCACAAACAAGGTCAGGAGGAGCATGAAGGGAGGGTTAAAGGGACTCAACTAGGGGGTGTAGTATTGTAGAAAAAGGAAAAGAGCTAGTCCCAGCTCATCAGTCAGGGTTAGTACAGTAGCCATCTGTTGCTCAATTTCCCCTGTAGATGCTTGATGATGATCTTCCTCATGGTCTCTGCAGTACGCTTGTTTTGAATGTCTGTGTTCTTGCATGCATGTCTGGACAATTTAGAAGAAAGTGATGGGGGGGGGTGGCTGCTCTGGTGGTGCAGTAAAGGGAATGGCTGAGTGGAGCTGAAGAATAGTGAGTTTGGTGGCGTCAGCCTTCCGATCTGTACTGATGAGCTGGGATTCATGGGTTTTTTTTTATTGTTTTTTTATACTCCTAGACCCCGGGCATCCTTCAGGAGTGCCCACTCAGATACAGCCCTAACTCCCAGCCTGAACCCCCGCATCTCTCCCAGGATCTCTTCCCCCAAATGACCCCAGGCAGGCCCGACCCCTTGTAACACCTCTGGAGCTGGTTCCGCTCTCCCCTGGTGGTCAACTCCTAAGTATGAGGTGCCTTACTTGTGGCCAACGGGTCGGCCCTGGAGAGAAGTCCGGGCACATCTAGGCCAGTGATTGGGATGTGAGTGTTCCCCTGGGGCCACTGTCATCTCACCAGTGGTCTAGGAGGCCTTTTCTTGCATGGCTTTCCCCCTGAAAGCAGTCGTGCACTGGTGTCAGCACACACACTACCCCCGTAGACACTCGTCCCCGATTCTTGTTCCCACACAGGTAGTACCCCGAGTCTCCACCAGGGGTCACTATTGTGCCAGAAAGACCCCTGGATCCCTCCCAGGGAGAGGAGAGCAGTCCTACAGATGCTCAATCCATCTTCCTCCCCTGCCTACTCTCAGCACCCGGGCTCGCTCCTGAACCCGGGTCGCCACTGTAGCACAAAGTGTGGCGTCCAGCGCCTCTACCCTCAGCGCCACCGGGCTAGCTAGGAATTCATGTTTGTCTGTTCTTTTTTTCAAGTTTTGCTATATCCATGAGGATGGCTGTGGTAGTGTTTCATATCTCCTTCTGAAAGTCCCTGAACTCAGCAATTAGGACGTCCATCTTCCGGTTGAGGTGCTCCATCAGAGGGGATTTGGCATTTTGCTTCTGTTTAGTTGCCACCCTCTGGCAGCCTGAGTGAGAGGAGGTGGCAGAGGTCTGCAAAGATTCCCTACTGGAGCAGCCCTCACAGAATCCCTCACTGTCCTCCACATCAGAGTCATCATTTTCTGATCTGCTGCCCTTCATCCAGCAGTTGTGATTCCCTTTAACTGCTAATGTTTATTGAAAAAAGATCTTTTGTGGATTTTCAGGAAAGTTGCACCTGCTCTCTGATTCCTCAAACTGCCATTTTGAGGATGAGTCATTGGCTATTCCCATTCACAATAGGGGGGGCTTAGCCCGAGTTTCAATTTCGGGGAATAAACTCTTTCCACATATGTCATATAAACCACCCTCTCCCAGGACCTCCTGCTCTAGTGTTTGGAAAAACTAGTGTTCTCCTACCTGAGCTCCTGCGTGCATGTGTGCTGACTTGCTTTCTGCTTTGTTTTCTGATTTTCTTTGCTTTTCCTCTTCTTTTGCCCTGCTTGCCCTGTCCCCCATTGCTGTACTTTGGATTCTGCCTAGTTTGTGCTGTCCTTCTGTTTTTGTGCTCTCTTGCTTTGGTATGTATTATTTGGCACTGGCTCCTGCTGTGTGCTTCCTTATGTGCTTGTTTTATCTGTTCTCCTGTGTCTGTGTGCTTCTTTTGTGTTGTGTCTTGGGGTTTCTAGTTTTTCTAACATCTTATTGCTCTCTGTTTGCACTGTGTTCTCTTATGCTTGTCTCAGTTTTCCTGCACTTGTTATTGTATGTTTCAGCTCCTACTGCTGTTTTCTGTCTCATGAGCTTATGCTGAATCCACCTGGTCCTGGCTCCGCTGCTTAGCTTGCTGATACTCCCTGTTTACAGCCTGTATGTTCACCAGCTTTGTTTCTTCCCTCAGCACTTTCTTTCATTCATTCTGTATTGGAGTTTTGCAGTATTGGATTTCAGTGTGCTCGGCTCACTTTAGTCAGTGTTTGCTCAGTCAGAAATGCTTGCTGTTTGGTCTTGCATGCTCAGCTTGCATATAGCCCTTCTGGGGATTTAAATTTGCTCACCCGTGTTATTTGCACTTGGTGGGACTCAAACCTAAGTCTGTCTCCAAGCTCCTACTAACCCTCTGCTTTCCTGCAACTGTTATTATATGTTTCAGCTCACATTGCAGTTTGCTGCCTTTTGTGCTCCATATCAGTTGATTCTACCTGGTCCTGGTGCTGCTGCTCAGCTTGCAACTACTCTCTGTTTACAACTCTGCTCATGAATTACTCAGTGCTAGCTCCACTAAGACAAATGCTGCATTGCTGTACTGACAATTTCTGCTATTACATGGCTGCCTGGTCTTCTGATGGTTGCTCCTGGCTCTGTTTTTCCTACGGTGGAGGACTGCGGTATCTCAGCGGTGCTTCACGGCCCGGGTAGCTGGAGCATGCTTTAAGTAAATGTCTCCGCTGTTCCTTTGCTGCTCCTTGCCTTCATGGCTTTCAGTTATCTATTCCTTGCATATCTCCTTAAACCTCCTGACCAACATGGCATCAGAAGTTCATGCATTCCATTATTGCTTTACCTGTTCATTAGTAGATTATCCTATCTCTACCCAACTGACTTCTAAGATATTCCTGCCAGGACATGTCAGTGTCCAGTTCCTGCTGACCCAGTGGCATCAACTGCTTGCTGTAACCTATGTTTTGCTCCTTTGTGGAACTGGTTGGCCAGGCATATATGTAATTTAACTTATCTAATCTGTCTTTGCTATGTTGGTGACTGCTGGATAATATGATACTTCTGCTGCTCTCATTAATTTTGCTTCCCTAATACCACAAGAAAAATTGCCTGCCTATTCCCTGTGCTTCCTGGCCTGCATTTTGTGGCAACTACATTGCCCATCCTTGCATTCCTGAATTGCCCCATTATTTCCGTTATTTTGCATTTTACTTTCCTTTGTGCCCCCTTTCTCCCACTCCTTGCTGTCCTTCCGCTATGCCGTCCTCTCCTATTTCCCACTACTTTTCATGCCTTCTATTCTGTTTCAGCTCCTAGCTTTTGCCCAACACACTCCAGCAGCATACAGGCCCTGTTCCTCACTTTGCCTCTGGAGTATTCAGTGAAGGTAGGCTTCCGTCTGCTGGGAATGGGAGTTTCCTGTTGTAGCTTTACTATGTTTAAGCCCATGTCTTCCAGCTGCTGTACTGAAATTCGGCAGTGGATTGCATTGGATGGGAGTCTTGCTGCTTTTATGTTTCTTTACTGCTTTTGCCTAGTGCAGCCTTGCATTGTATGATGGATCATAGTGCCTGTACACCTAGTTTATGTCTTGGTCGGACTCCATTCCCATGCATTTCTGAATGCTAGTACCTTTACTTCTGGTACCAAAGGGCCAGGAGTGCCGTCTTTCATTCATGCTCTATTCTGCTTGCGTTACTGCTCTCCTGACTGGGTCTTGTGTTGCCCTGATTGTTTCTCTCCACTTCCGTTGGTTGGTCTACATTCCTTGGACCTGAATTATCATGGTTTCCTCCTCCACCTTGGCTGATCCCATGCTGGATCCTGATGTCACTCCTCATGCATCTACAGCTGCTCCTCCTGTGCCACCACCTGGCAAGATGCACTCCACTGAGCCCACCTCTGAATTGCTGCTTGGACTGTGCCCCTTCTTACTGCAGAGCTCTCCACCATAGCTCCTGATGACCTTTCTTCTCCAAACAACTTTCTGCCACCTCCAGCTCTTCCGGTTGTGCAAAGTCCTGCTCCTGTTCCTTTTTATGTGCCTGGTACATTGCCACCACCTTCTGTGCCTGTCATTTCTCCAATCGATCTCATTTTGGAGCTCCTCTGCACAGACATCCTCGATGGGCAAGCTTTTTATTTGGTTTCCTTCCTGGTTTCCTCCCAAGATTTCATGAACATTCACATTGTTTCCTGAAGCTGTGTGTCAGTTGTACTCAATTCTATGGATCCCCACCTCCTCCACTGGCTGATTATTTCTGATCTTTTTCTGGCCTTCCACCTTTTCAGGACATCATTTGCTTGGCTTTTCCTGACCACCGAGCCGACTTGGGTTCCTGCTTGTTCCTCATGGTGGATCTTCCTTCCCATTCTGGCAGTATGCTGTTTTTTGCTTCTCATTGGTCCTTTTACACTCAGCCAGCTGCTGCCTTGTGTCATTATACTACTGGGTTGAACTGGACAGACCTCAACAACTAACTATTTGGTCACCATTTCCATACTCCCCGTTGCTGCCCTCCTTTTGGGGTTTCAGCATGGTTTTCATACTGGCATAGCTGTCATTTCTTCTGAATCTTACATTTGTTACAATCTACAATCTGCATTTAATGAACCAGGCATTGATAAGCAACTTCTTCAGAAGGAGTTCCAAAGGAACTTCATCATTCGTCCATTACCTTGGCCTCCATTTCCTGTTTTGTATTAATCCTGGTGGTATTGCAACATGCAAGTGTTCAAGCAATAGCATCTCATCATGGATCTCTCTGCTTCTCATGCTTCTTCCATGCCCAGTTCAATTTGTCAATTCCAGCTGATGATTATTGCTTATCCCATCTTGCTAATCTAGCATCTTGGCTCAGGTGCATGGCTTTCCAAGGATGAAGTCTCAAATGTTTTCAAACTACTACCTATTCATCCCACGCTCTGGCACCTGTACAGCATGCCTTGAGAAAATCAATAATTACTTTGCTGTCTGACTTACCTTTATAGTATATATAGAGCAGCCCCAAGTTGTTCAATCAACTTGCTGAAACCTCTGTTGAGCCTTACTCAGTGTATACCATAGACCAGCCGTGCTCCTTTTCCTGGACAGTTTCCTTCCATTAGATCCACCAAACTCCATACCAGAAGAAAGTATACATACCCTCATTCAGTTTTACATCTATAAACATTCCTCTAGCCAAAGCAAAAACCTTGGGCCTGGCTACATCCTTTAAATTTTCTGGCATCATTTTGGACTCTGTACCCATGGAAGCATGCTTACCTGCTGATAAACATCTTCAACTCCAAAATAAGATCCATTCATTTTCAACCTGGTCTTCTCAACTAAAGCTGGAATTATTTTCCACAATAAGATCCATTCATTTTCAACATGGTCTTCTCAATTTAAGCTGGAATTACTTTCCCTACTAGGCGACTAGAACTTTTCCATGAGAATCATGCCCAAAGGTAGATCATTCATCTCTTACCCTTTAAATCTAGCTTCGTCAGTTTAGAAACTACACCATTTCATTCAAATTACAGATGCAGCAAAATCTGACTTAGCTACAGTATATGGTCTTTGTTCCTTGCTTATTGGAATGGATGTTTGTTGTGTTATAAAGACCTTTCACTGGACTTCTACATTAGGATTTATACAGATGTCTCTTCTACATACGGATTTGCTGCCATTTTGGCCAAGCTTGGTTTGCTTCTCCCTGGCCTCTAGACATTCTGTCAGTTCCTGAATTTTCCTCTACTACTTCATTATTTGAAATTTATCCCATAGTAGCCATTGCTTTCCTATGGGGTCACTTATGGATTCTTCAATCAGTTTCTATTTTGCATACAATCAAAGCACCGCAGACATTATCAACAAAGGTTGCTCCTCATCCTTGACCATAATGATGTCCATATGGAAGTTGACCTGGCTTTCACTTTACCATAATTTTACCGTCCACTGTCTCACTTTCAGTTTCAGGTTTCCAGCAATTATGTCCAGATGCTGATCCAGAGATGTATGTCCCCCTTTCTTCCAGGATCTAATAATGCCGTAGAATTCTGTCAGCGCTAAGCTTCCTCAATCACATGGGAAACGTTAGCCCCTTTTACAATATCTACATATTCCACAACCTGTTCCAAATATGCCTAATTCTGCACCTCACAAATACCGTGCACCACCCCCATCTCAGTTGATCATGTTTTAGCATTTATGACATTTTGCCATAAGGCCTTACATTTGCCTTATGGTACCATTAAACAATACATTTCTGGAATTCAGTTCATTCATTCTCAATACATTCCTTCTGATTCATCAATCCTTTCCAATCCATCTGTGAAACTTCTTTTGCTGGGGTTTCACAGAGTTGCTCCAGCCAAAATTCCTCAAAGACTACCCTTTGAAGGACCTCTAATGAGAAGCCTCTTGGACTTACTACATTGCAATCCTTTCAATCTCAGGTCCAATTTGATTATTCCCACCGCTATAGGTCTTGCCTCTCTGGATTTCTTACACCTGGAGAATTTTCAGTCTCATCTTACACCTCCTCTACATTCCTCAAAATATCTGATCTTCGAAAACAAGATGATTACCATCTCCTGCATCTATCTTCATCAAAAAAACAGATCGTGTTCATGAAGAAGTTTCAATACCCATATTTCCTTCAAACAACAAATGGTGCCCGGTTGCTCAATTGGACAAACATATGCATTTCCATGT
Source organism: Neoceratodus forsteri (assembly GCA_016271365.2). Lineage (NCBI taxonomy): Eukaryota > Metazoa > Chordata > Ceratodontiformes > Ceratodontidae > Neoceratodus > Neoceratodus forsteri. The sequence continues at coordinate 393,443,834 of CM057452.1, forward strand.
TGCATCAGATCATTCTCTGCCCTTACTTAACTAAATTCATAATACTCCAATGACCATTAAATGGTTTTTGGACCATATCAGACTATTGCTTCATTGGCCATGAGTGACTCACTCCATATTCATATTCTGGGCACTCTTTCAGAATTGGAGCAGCATCATCAGCTTCAACATAACATCCCCAGACATATCGTAAAGAAGCTCAAATGATAGAAATCATCAGCTTATGAAACCTACATTCCAAATCCAAATTCAGAAATGAGGGTAGCATTTTCAATCATCTCCTCCTACTATGCCCAGAGGCTGGGCTGATCAGTAACCATGGGCCCTCAAAGATTTTCCTTCAAGGGATTTGTTCCTCTTGTTACTGGTCATACTCTCCATGAGTTTGAGGAGATTATCAACACCATTTTGAGGATCTCTATTCCTACCAGCTATTAAGTATAAAGTCCTACAACATAGGAAGAGAGTAAAACCACAACAGAGTATGCACAAGCATAAACACACTTTATTCCACAAACACTGAATGGGAGGGCTTAGCCTGAGGTTCAGTGTAGGGGAATAAATTCCTCCCACATACATCATATAAACCAGCCTCTCCCAGGACCCCTGCTCTAGTGTTTGGAAAAATTGCCCACCATCTTCCCCTTCCTCCTCCTTTTTCCAGTGTTCCCCCCATCCTTGGTGGGGGGCTCTCTATTCCTACCAGCTAACAAGTTTAAAGTCCTACAGCATAGGAATAGAGTACAACCACAATAGAGTATGCACAAGCATAAACACTTTATTCCATAAATATTGAACTTTTTAAATATCTCTTCTGTTGAGGTTGCTTTTTGACTGCCTTACTGGCTTCCCATCTTCCCTTAGGGAAGTTTGATATGCCTCCCTATCTTCATCTTGCTGTGTTCCCTTATATTTCCTGAATGCCAGCCTTTTTGCTTTGGCTTTTTCTGCTGCTGTTTTTGAGAACCAAAGTGGTTTCCTCCTTCTTTTACTCTTGATTTTCTCTCTAACACAAAGGGATGTTGCTTCAAGTATTACATCCTTAATGCTTGCCCACTGTGCCTGTACCACATCACCTGTATTTTGTCTTGCCAGGGCTAGCTTAACTCTGTTGGTCATCTTATCAAAGTCAGCTCCACTGAAGTCCCATATATTTGCCTTGGAATGGGATGATTTAGTTCTAGTGGCCAAACTGAACCATACCATGTAATGGTCACTGGCCCCCAGGTGACCTTCTCCCAGGAGATCTGTGATCCTTTCCCCATTAGTCAGTACTAGATCTAGTATAGTTGTGTCTCTTGTGGGTTGTTGTACCAGTTGTTTGAGTCCCTCCCCCTGGAGGGAATCCACCGTGTGTCTGGTTCTGGCGGATGTTCCTACTGGTATTGACCAATATGTATCTGGCATGTGAAGTCTCCCATTATCAGAACCTCCCCCTTAGCTATCATGTTTTGAAAATCTTCTAACAGTAATATGTCTATGTCCTCCACCTGGTCTGGAGCCATGTAGATGATCCCAGTTTGCATGGATGTCCCTTTTCCTGTTTTCAGGGTAACCCACAGTTCTTCTGCATATCTTAAAGTCAGCAGTAAAGACGCATACCTTTTTCTGGATTAACTCTCCCATCTTGCAAATGAAGATAATGGTGAGTACTGGTCTCCAAACTGATCCTTGTGGCACCCTTCTCATGACTCAGTGAGCTCTGAGTGAACATCATTGATGATAGCCCTCTGCATCCTGTCCCTCAGCCAGTTCCCTACCTAGCTGGTCAATTTTTTGCCTACCTCCAGGTCATCCAGCTTTCTTATTAGCCTTCTGCATGGAAAGGAATCAAAGGATATGCTAAAACTGTGATGCAATACATCCACTACTTGGCCCCTGTCCACCACCTTTGTGACCCAGTCAAAGAAGCATTCCAGGTTAGTGGGCAAGATCTCCCTGCTACAGACCTGTGCTTCCTCTTTTCCTGCAACCCATTTGCTTCCAAGAATTCCATTGTCTGTTCCTTACTGCCCCTACACATACCTGCTCCCTGGACTACTCTGCCAGCTCTGTCATTTTTTGGACCCAACCCTCCCAGAGGTGGTTTATAAGTGTTGTAAGGGGTTGGGGATTCTAAAGAGGCAAAGCACAGGTAAGATGGCTGACCTGGGGGGGTCAGGATGAGCAAAATAGAGTGTCAAGCCATGTAGGTGCCATGGGTTTGGTAGGATTGCAAAGCAGAGTCCTTTCTGCTGCATCCTCATCCCCAGGAAGTCACCTAGGAATGGGTGGTAGGTGGTCAACAGCCCAGTTACCCCACCTGCTCCTCTTCATAGTGTGTTGTGTAATACCAGATCACTAAGGAATAGAACAGCCGTGATCTCAGATTGGATTATGGATTGCTCAAAGGATCTGGTATGTGTCACTGAGAACTAGTTAGGGGATAACTGTGGGCTTGCCTGGTGGCTGCCATCCCCGGTGGGTTCTCAGTAATATCCAGCTCAAGGATGGTAGAATTGGGGTGGCAGGGAGGCCATCAATTTTGGATCTTGCTTGGGGCCAACAACATTCCCAATAAAGGAGACAAGGTACTTTTAATTTGAGGCCACAAATGTAGGTGTGTGGTGCAGAATACTTCTGATTTGCCAACCTCCAAGGAGGGATTAGGAGTTTCTACATGAATTTGTTGACTTTATTATGGACTATTCAATGAATGCCCCCACCTTAACTGTGCTAGGAATTTCAATGTATGGGCCAGCATTGAATCCGCACAATTTGCTCAGCAGTTCCTCCAGCTGATTGACTCACTGGGCATCATATGGGTGGTTTTCACTGTTACCCGTGGACATGGCCCCAAACATTACACCTTTTCTTCTCTCTCTGGGGCATGACATTTCTGATGTTAAGGTGGATCCAGTGGGGTGTCAAGATCAAAAACTTAGGCAGTTGAAAGCAACAGGGCAGAGGCTGGAGCATTCCTGGAAGAGGTCCAGCTCTATGGATCTCAGGATGGCTCTGTGGCCTCACTATAAAAACTATCAAAGGGCAATAACTCTGATAAAGGTAGAATACCTGTCATCAAATAAGAACAGACCAGCCCATCTCTTCTGTACTATAAACAAGCTGATTTATCTGTCATGTTAACAGTCAAGCAGAATTTTGTCTCAAGACAAATATGACATGTTTGGCCAGTACTTTCTGGACAGAGTGTCCTCCATTAGAGCTGGTATAATTACCAGTGGCCTGTTAGGGGCAGCAGTAGTCATGATGAGAGGCACAGAGGCACTCCAAGGGTTAGGAGTGAGCTTTAGCCAGTTTATGTAAGTGATTTGCTCAAGGTGATCTCGATACTGTGTGCTGTCTGCTGTGAGTCAGACCCAGGGCCTACATGGCTGTTGGTGGACTTCTGCAAGGCACTGGGACTGGTGTTTTTGGTCCTTGTCTGTTGCTCCCTTTCAAAAGGTTATTTTTTCTGAGGCATTTAAAAAAGCCTTGATGAGACCCCTCCTGAAGAAACAGTCTTTGCACCCAGAGGTGCTAGCGAACTACAGACCTGTCTGAGGCCTTCTCTTTTTGAAGACAGTCATCAAGAAGGTTGTGACAACACAGGGCTTGATGCACACCTTGAAAATTTTTACATCTTTGAGCCACTCCAATTGGGTTTCTGGCATCACCACTGTACAGAGACTGTGCTCATAAAGGTGCTTATTAGTCTGTTCCTCGTAAGGGATGAGGTGAATGCTGTATTGTTGTTCTCATCACCATTTGATACTGTGCATTACGAATGTTGATGGAATGCCTTGCAAAATGCGAGGACTCACTTTCACAGCCAATGATGGTCAGCAGTGGTGTTCCACAAGGGTCAGTTCTGTCACTCATGTTAATTGCAGTGTAAATGCTACCACTGAGATGGTTTACTAAACAGTATGGGGAGTTTACAATATTATATAGATGACACTTAGCTGTACCTGTCTTTTACACCTGATGGGAAGGGGTTGTTCTTGGTGCTTAGCAAAGCCTGCAAGAGATCACAAACTGGATGGCCTCTAGCTGGCTGATCTTAAACCTGACCAAAACACAGTTGTTACTGGTGGAACCAGGACCTCACAGGGTAGGCTATCAGATGGGGTGCCATGGTGTAGCCATCTTTAAATGGTAGGAATCTGATAGCTGTGGATAGGTTTAAAAATCTGGGAGTCACTGTGGACTCTGGGCTACTCTGGAGCAGCACATGTCAGCTGTGGTCTGTAGTGCATTTTTCCATTTTAGAACTATCTCCCAGATTAGACCTTATCTAATGCAAGAAGATCTGGTGACCCTAGTACATTAGTCTGTAACCTCAAGGCTCAGCTACTGTAATGCTCTTGATGTAGAGCTATCAGGGAGTGGATGCACCACCTACAGTTGGTACAGAATGCCACAGCCAGGTTGATCTTTGGATTACTCAGAATATAGCATGCCTATTCTGTAGTAGCTGCACTGGCTTCCAGTTAGGTGGTACACCAAATTAAAGATTGTGTTATTAACTTACGAAGTCCTGCACAGATTTGGGAAAGGGTATCTAAAAGACTTCTTAGCCTGATATGTTCCCATGGGCTCACTCCACTCCACCGAGGAGTTCTCTATTGCCATTCCATTGGTGCATTTTAAGTTATCAGGTGATAGGGTGTTCTTGATGGCTGCCCCGCTTATTTGGAACTCTACCATGTCATCTTAGGAGTTCCTCCTTTGTGAAGGCATTTAAAAAGGGTTGAAATAGCATCTGTTTAAATCAGCAGTTATCCTGGAGTATTGATTTAGTCTACTGTCTTGATGTTTTAGGATTGTTATTTATTAAGTTGCATTAATTATGTTGAGTTCTGATATAATGAACTTTGTTGTTTGCTGATTTATACAGTGCTCTGAGCCTTTGAGAGTAGGGTGCTATATAAAATAAAATGCCTTACTGATGGTTTCTGGCAGCTTGCCTGTGACTGAGGTTAGACTGACCAGTTTGCAATTTCCTGGGTCATCCCTGCCTCCCATCTTGTAAAGCAGCACCACATTAGCCACCCTCCAGTCTGCTGGAATCACCCCTGTCTCCAGGACACATTTAAACAGACTTGTCAGTGGCACTGCCAGTGTCTGCCCACTTCCTTTAGCAACCTAGGATGCAACCCATCAGGACCAGGTGCTTTCCCCCCTTCAAGGTCTTGAGATCCTTAGGCACTAGGGCTGGGAGAACTTAGTAAAGTTCTGGCCCTTATTAAATAAGAACCGGAACTCAGTGAAGTTCTGATTTGTTCTGATTAGTTCTGATCTAACACAGAAACACAGAAACATAGAAATTGTTGGCAGATAAGGACTGTCTGGCCCATCCAGTCTGCCCGTAGGCCCTATACATTGTATGTGGACACTAATGCTATGTGATCAATGGTTTTTCATTGGCAGGAAGGATGGACTCACTTATGAAGGAAAGAATTGTTGAGTACCTAGAGGCCAGAGGGGCACAGGACCAAAGGCAGCATGGATTCACAGCAGGAAGGTCATGTCAGATGAATCTAATCAATTTCTTTGACTGGGTGACCAAAGTAGTAGACCAGGAAGGGGCTGTAGACATGGCCTACCTAGACTTTAGCAAGGCATTTGACACAGTCCCACACAAAAGATTAATAAACAAATTAGCCAGCCTGAGAGTGGGTCCCAGGGTGATAGCCTGGGTAAAATATTGGCTGGACAACAGGACACAGCAGGTAATCATAAACGTAGTCCACTCTGAAGAAAGGGGGGTTACTAGTGGGGTACCGCAGGGTTCAGTACTGGGTCCAGTCCTTTTTAATGTCTTTATAAGTGACATTGCAGAAGGGCTGGAAGGAAAAGTATGCCTATTTGCAGATGACGCAAAGATCTGCAACAGGACTGATACACAAGTGGAGAAGGAAAGGATGAGAATGGACTTGGCAAGGTTGGAGAAATGATCAGAAGTAAGGCAGCTTGGATTCAATGCAAAGAAGTGCAAAATAATGCACCTGAGAAATAAAAACCCATTGGAAGAGTACACAATGGGGGGTAGTAACAACAAGAAAAATGGATAAGGACCTGGGGGTAATCATATCAGATGACCTAAAGGTTAGCAAGCAATGTGAGAAGGCAGTAAGGAGGGCTGGGGGGGGATATTGGGATGTATAGGGAGAGGCATCACCAGCAGAACATAGGAAATTGTTATCCCTCTGTATAGACAGTTGATGAGACACCATCTGGAGTACTGCGTGCAGTTCTGGAGACCCCATCTCCACAAGGACATAGACAGGATGGAGGCAGTCCAGAGGAGGGCAACTAAAATGGTGCAGGGTCTGCAAGAGAAGCCACATGAGGAGAGACTAAAGGATCTTAACATATATACCTTTGAGGAAAGGAGGGAGAGGGAGAACATGATATAAACTTTTAAGTACCTCAGTGGAATCAACAAAATCCAAAAGGGTATCATCTTTCAGAAAAAGAGATGTGCAAGAACAAGGGGACACCATTTGAAGATAGAGAGGGACGGCTCAAAGGCAATGTGAGGAAGTATTTTTCACAGAGAGGGTGGTGGATGCATGGAATTGCCTTCCTGAGGAGGTTGTGTGGTCTAAAACTGTGGGAGAATTCAAGAATGCATGGGACAGACATAAGGCAATTCTTGTGTGGGGGGGTAGGAAGAAATAGGCCATTGGTTAACTAGGATCTAAGTAGAAAGCTGATAATAGGAGCACCAGGAATCGTGTGGTGCTATAATTTAAAATAGTCAAGGAAAGCAAAAAAGGAGAATAAGCACCCACACAGCAATAGAAACACACGGAAACACTGTATATAATTAAGCCATAGCATTTCTGTAACAGACGTGCAAAAAACAAAAACTTAAATTGTGGTGAATTAGTATTAAATGATGATGTTGTCTGTAAATTTGGCCATGAAATAGTTAAAATGTGAATAAATTTTGATTAAAATGGTGATTAGTGTATCTATGTCACAGGAGGAAATTAGTAGGACTGGCCATTAAACAGTTAAAGATGTGGGATATGTTTTAACCATAAAGGTGATTGGTCTATTTATGTCACATGGTAAATTTTGAATTGGTATTTAAATGACATGTATTAACAATACTGTTTTATTCTGATGAAGCCTGGCAGAGTACCAGGTGAAACGTTAATCTTTTTGTATTAGCCACCTTCTGTTTTTAGCAACTATGTTACATAAACGCTATGGCTTAATTATATACAGCATTTCCATGTGTTTCTGTTGCTGTGTGGGTGCATATTGTCCTTTTATGCTTTCCTTAACTAGGATCTGCAGCTTATCCAGTAGGTAGGGAAACGGGCAGACTAGGTGGGCCAAGCAGTCCTTATCTGCCATCAAAGTCTCTATGTTTCTATGTAACTACATAACTTTTATTTTTTTTTTACTTCAGGCTGATGATGATCCAAGACATTCACCTTTTTGGATTCAAGCATTTGCTTGGAAGATGAAACCTTAGACATGAAAAAATCATTTTTGGGAGTTTGATTTTGTTTTCCCTTTTCAGGCTGATTGCTGTCTTTTGCAGTGCCACTGCATACCTGAGAAATAGAATGTGCCTCATCAACACTTTGATACATTTTTTCTTAGTATTCTAACCTGTACAAAAATATCCCTCTAACTAATGTGATGTCCTTCTGATTACCCTTCTAATGCCCACTAGGTAGCTAACAGCCATAATTCTAACTTCCACAGCTGTATAGGCTCTAATTTCTGATTCTTCCTAAAGTTGTGATTCTAACACCCATTAGATAACTAACAGCTATGGTTCAAGCACTCACAGATATAGCAGTTGTAGCCTGCACAGTTCCAAAGTTGCGGTTCTAACATCCATGCATAGCAGCTTAACTTCTGCTGAGTAACAAGAAGGCATGGTCTAAGCTCACAGCTAAGCGACTATAATGTTTGCTGTATTCTGTTCAAGTGGCTGAACTCTTTCAGCCATCATCTGAATTCTTACTAGCCATGTACCATTCAATTGCTATTAATGCAAAACTCATCAGCTCTGATTCATTTCAATCTTATGAGCACCTCAAGAGGCCCAAAGAATGAGGCCGGTCTTGTGGCGCTGAGGGTTGAGGCATTGGATGCCTTACCTCACACCACACCAGCAATCTAGTTTGGGAACAACCTCGGGTCATCAGGGAGCTGTCATGGCGGGGAGGAAGCAGGATTGAGCCACCTAATGGCAGCTCCCCTCTCCTGGGGCTGTGGTCACCCCTTCATAGTTCCACCATCATTGGGTGGAGGTCCAGTGATGGCATAGGTGGGAGGAGGCAACACAAAGGGAGGGTGTCATGTAGCACAATGTGCACATGCCTCCACATGCACACATCTGCCCCGAGACAAGGAGAGATGGGAATGGGGAGAAAAACTAGAAAAACCCTATAAAAAAAAAAGAGGACCAAAGGACAATTAAGTAAGACTGCTTCTCTAGGATCTAAAGAATAGACCTCCTCCAAGCTTCAGGTGGCTCTTCATTCAATGGAAATCCCCTTCACAGCACCTGCCAAGAAAAGGCAGCTATTCAACTTGTATTAAACTGCTGAACAAGTTAATACAGAGCACACCTCTCTGAAGTCCTCACTAACTTTTACCTTGATATCTGAGCTTTGGGACTTGATGCTCTGGATCCAGTCATTGGTTTCCCACTTGGCAACTAAGGTTTTAGCCATACAAGCTAGACTACCAACACCTGATAATATGGTATCCACTCAATCATAGTCCTTCAACCTCATGACAAACCAGTACAGCAGTACCTCAGGCTATTTCAACTACCATTTCTATCAATGCCTCCTATGACTCAACTGTTTCAGTACTCCCATCAACATCCCAGTCCTTCACTATCATACAGCAACTACCAGGTGATGCTGACCCTGCATGTCTTTTATGGTTCCTATCGTGCCTCGTACCATTCATTAAGTCCATCTCATCCAGGAAGATATATTATCAATGTCAAATATGTAAATCTAGTTTCCTTACCTCATTTAATTTTATTTGTTTACCAGGATCACACACTGAGCCAAAGGTTCTTTTACAGGTGTAGCCCAGAGTCACAATACAAAGCAGCCGCAGTTAGAAATACAAGTTACGATTACAAACATAAACAAGTCAATAAGTTACGTTTTACAATATACAGGAAATACTTTAAAATTAGAGCACTCAGCAATGCTAACTGAAACATTTACAACATGAGTTAATTAGTAAGTAGTTCTTCAACTGCTGTCAAAAAAAATCAAGAATGTCTGCAGTATGAACAGTCAAAAGTAATGCATTCAAACATTGGCTGCTTGAAAAGAGAATGTGTGCTGACCCATATCAGTAGAGGCCAGCAAAATAGGAAGAAGATGATTTTCATTGGATCTCATAATATGAATAACGGTGAGTCAGAATTTAGCCTTTTAACTGCTTTAGTTATATACTGTATGTTACATGTATACACAGCTGATCCGATTTTCTCATGAAATGATGGCTAAGAATGTATACCATGTCAATACATATTCTGATAAATAAAGCCAAGTTATAACAAAAATAATGTAGTCTTATGGTCTTATCCACCAGGCAGCTGTATAAATATGTTGTTTTGTTCAGGAGACATCCAACCAAGTTGGCTGTACAGTACCCAATAATGTGTTCTAAAGGGTATATCCAGAATGAAGCAATAATGGTGAATTAAATCTGTTTGAGATAGATTCATAAAAGCAAAGGAATTATAACACATTTTTGGGAGTAAAACAGTCCAAGTAATTATTTGCCTAATAACAGCTTAATGTGGTTCAAGGTCAGTTGGCATTCATCTGTATCCCCCTCCCCCGGTCATGCCTGAAAATAGGCAGGATTTGTCTAGTGCACTTACCCGATCAACAAAAACTAAATAAATAAATAAAACATTTCTTGAATCTAAAACAGACACCTAGCTTTTGATTAACTTGTTTACAAATCAAGTTGACATGCATAGTAAAAGTTAAGTTTGAGTCTGAAAGAACACCCAAGTATTTTATAGTCTCAGCTTGTTCTAGCTGAACACAATCAAGGTCAGAAATACAGTTGCAGCTATTGCCATTGTGGATACTTCTTGATGTTTCTGTGATGTCGCTTGAGAAATTCTTGTCTACCTTAAGTACCACTTTAGGGTCACCAGAAAGAATCACTTTAGAAATATCACGAAATATCTGAAAATATCTGAACATGTCAATAGCTGCAGCTGTGACAAGACATGAAGAGTTGTTTGTTAGTTTGGGCTTAGAGCCAGACAACATATGTGTGATCTTCTTGCTATTAAGCAAAAGACAATGAGTGACCAACCATGAATTCAAGTTTGTAGAATCCAAATTTAACATACTAACATACTATTTGCCAGCAGATTAGGCCTTACGGTCTATCGAGTCTGCTCGAACTTTAGATCCTTAGTTGGGTGCCAAGACCCTTCCATCCCTTGTGCTCCAGAAACCCGTATCATCCATCCCCACCCCCGGACAGGACATCATCCGATACATCCACTTTCTGTGTCTGTCCCATCCTCTCTTGAAGCCCTCCACTGTGGATCTCTGAACTAGCTCACCAGGCAGTGCATTCCAAGGGTCCACCACCCGCTCAGTGAAAAACCTCCTCCTCTTTTCACCCCTTACCCTTCCACCTTCCAACTTCAAACCATGCCCTTTGGTGATGCCTCCCTGCTTTAGTCTAAAGATCCCCTCCATGTTTACCCTATGTATTCCCTTGAGGTACTTGAAGACCTCAATCATGTCCCCCCTGTCTCTCCTCTCCTCCAGTGAAAACAGGCAGAGCTCCTTAAGTCTGTCCTCATACGTCAAATCCCCTAGCCCTCGTATCATCTTTGTTGCCCTCCTCTGTACCCTCTCTAGGAGCTGTATGTCCCTCTTAAGTGTGGTCTCCAGTACTGTACACAGTACTCAAGGTGTGGTCTAACCAGTCCATTGTACAGGCAGAATCACTTCCTTGCTCCTAGAGGTGATCCCTCTTCGATGCATCCCAACATCCTGTTTGCCTTGCTAACGCTCTCCTGCACTGCTCAGAGTTATTCATACATGCATCCACCATGACCCCTAAGTCTTTTCCCCTATTGAGGCCTCCAGCGTCTCCCTCCCAGGGTGTACCTGTGTTTAGGGTTTCCCGACCAAGATGCAACACCTTGCACTTGGTGATATTAATTTAATTTCCATGTGAGCCCAAGCTTTCCAGGGTGTCCAGGTCCCCTTGCAGGGCCAACCTCCCCTCTTCTCCCTCAACTACTGCTCCCATCTTGGAGTCATCTGTGAAGAGACTCATTTCACACCCTATACCCTCCCTGATGTCTGATATGTATGCATTAAACAGGATCGGACCCAGGACCGAGCCCTGCAGTACCCCACTACCAACCTCTCTAGGGTTCGAGAGCTCCCCACAGACCACTACTCTCTGAGTGCATCCAGCTAGCCAGTTTTCAATCCATCTGACCATCAAAGGGCCTACTCCTAACCCCATCAGTTTCTCCACCAGACCATTGTGGGGACAGAGTCAAACGTCTTGCTGAAGTCCAAGAATAATACATCCACAGGCTTACCTCTGTCCAGTTCTGATGTTACCCATTCATAGAACTCCACAAGGTTGGTTTGACATGATCTACCTGGCACAAACCCATGTTGCCGACTATCCAGACCTCCACCTCCTCCAAGTACACCCCAATCGTTCCTTTAGTATACTCTCCATTAATTTTCCCACCACGAGGTCAAACTGATGGTCTATAGTTACCTGGTACTTCCCTCGACCCCCTTTATGGATTGGTACCACTCGCCTCTCGCCAATCCCTAGGTACCCTCCTGTCTCAAGTGACCTGCTGAAAAGCTCCGCCAGGGTGCAGCCAGTATGTCGTCAATTCCCATAGTACTCTGGATGAATGCCATCTGGCCCAGGAGATTTGTCTTTCTTTAGGGCCTTGAGGGCTAACCACACCTTTGGCAGAGATAGCATCATCCGTCCCTCCACCTTTCTGGCCTTTTATCTTTACCCAGATGTGACACCCCTTGGGTACCTCTCTCTCCCTCTTGCTCCATTTTTGTTGCTCCCCTGATCCCACTTACTGATGTTTCTATCCCCTTCGTGCCTTGCTTTGTAGATATCCCATCCCCCTCCCTAGTGAACACAGAGGCAAAGTACTTGTTAAATACCTCTGCCTGGTCCCTCGCCTCTTCCACCCACCCTCCTTCTGATCTCAATCTGCTGAGATGGCCCTTAGTTTTTCTCCACTCCCCAATGTACTGGAAGAACCCTTTTCCCTCCATGTATCCCCTGTGCCAGCTGCTGCTCTTTACTGGACTTTGCTCCCTCACCATCGGTGACTTTTCTAGATGCAAGCTGGTACATTTCCTTATCCCTATCCCCTCTTGTTGTTTTATATTTTTGTAGGCACCTTCTTTCTCTGACTGCTACCTGTACCTCACTGGACCACCAGCATGGTTTATGTGACCTTGCGCCTTACGTTTCAACTTAGTGCAGATCCTGACTGCCTCATGAAGTCCCCGTTTTATGACCTCCCATCTCCCTTCCACACTTGTCATTGAGGTAATCCCCATCAAGTGATCCTTGAGAATATTTCCCATGCCCATGAAGTCTGCCCCCTGAAGTCCACTGCCAGTGTCCTAGATCTCACCCCCCTCTCCCCATGCTTAGTTGAAACCAGACAGTATTGTGGTCGCTCCCAGTCAGGGGGTCTTGTACAACCATGTCTCTTACCAGATCCCATCTGCCAGAACCACATCCAGGACATGCCCCTCCCTTGTGGGCTCTATCACATGCTGTGTTAAGAAAACATCCTGGAAGCCATCCAGCAGCCTCTGCTCCTTGGCCACCTTAGAGGACATGGTTCCCCAGTTTGTACCTGGCATATTAAGGTCCCCCATCAACACGACTCCTTCCCCTTTTGGTCCACACTGGGCAATGATGTTGTCCAGCAAACCATCCTCTAGAACCTCACTCATCCCGGGGGGCCTATATGCTACACCCAGCTAGGTTAATTTAATTAATGGAAGAAGAGGTGGTATAGATAATAAAATTGGCAGCATATACAGTACACCGGAAAGAGAATGGCATTACACTTGCAGAACTGAACATATAAAAATCAAGAATAGTAAGGGTTCCAGTATGAACCTTCGAGGTGCTCGATCAGTTATTATCCTCTCACTGGACAGGTGCTGTGAAAATTAACCCCAAGTGAGCATTTATACTTGTAGTTTCAAAAACAGTTACATGAGGAGCTAAAATGCTGATGTTTTTCGTTTTGTAAATATAATTTTTATTGACAAATTTTTTTCAGGTCTACAGTAACCATATTACATATTGATAATAGTACACACAAATCAGTGAGTTAAAACTTGAAAGCAGTACAATAATATGCTTCCAGGAGGGGAGACAAGTTCAATATTTAGTTCCTTCATCCCTCTTTGACAAAGAGCGAGGGTGAAGGACACAACAGTATTCTTAAATCTTATAAAAAGCCCCATCCCTCCCCATATCCCAAGCATCTAAGAAATGTGTGAGGGGACCACCAGGGGGAACCACACAGACCAGTCCAGCCAGAGAACCTCAATCCCAACTTCAAAGTCAGCATCCACCTTAAGAAAGTTCAGTATATTATCTAAATTTTTCAGGGGACAAAATCTGGGTCCTTGATCATTATATGCAGGACCCAACCAGTCTATTAAGAGGAATAGAGCTCTACTTTGTCATTTAAAGAGTGTGTGATCTTTAATTTGGTTTACTGTGGTTCTCCCGCTTCCTAGTGTGGGGACTTGTGAGGTGAGACACACTCTAGTTATGGTTTTCTTAGCAGCTACAGTAATAACAAAATTCCTATCACAGCCTTAGAGTGTGGTCCATGGAACTTCTTTGGTAACATGGAGAGTAACAAAAATTTAGCAGATTGTGGCATAGGTTTACAAAACAATTCTTCCAGCTCAGTCTGAAGTGATTGAAAGAAGGGTTGTAGGACAGGGCATGACCACATTGTATGGGTATGATGTGTTATACTTTCCCCACACTTTCTGCAATAGGTGGTGTCCATGTTGTTAAGGAAATGTGCTGTAGTGACTGGCATGCAAAAGTACTTTATTTGGTGCTTCCAAGCATGCTCTTTCCAATGGTGGGAACTACTGATTCTAGAGATGACCCAACAGGACCCATACCCCTGGTCCAGCATAATTTGATGGCCTTTTTCCTTTTGCCATGTCTGTTGGTTATGTTCTGTCATGTCACCAGCAGAACCAGTCAAAGCTTTATACAAGAGGGAAAATAAATGTTCAGTCATCCCTGTCCAATGAACAGTGATGAGGGCCATAATAATAGCAGGGTGAGACTCAGGTAGATGGACTTCAATCAGTAAATTATGAAAATAATATCTAAGTTGCAGATACCTGTAAAAATCACATTGCTGGATTCCAAACTCACATTGGGCCTCCGAGAATGGCTTAAACATTGCACCTGTCATTAATTGAGTGTTACAGCCTTCATCCGCCATCACAGCTGTTGAGATCCTCACATCTTCTTCTGCCTGATCCACCATTGAGGACTTTTGGAGGTTGGACCGCACTTAGTCTATGGCCTCACCTCAGGCCTGTTCATCATGGGTGACCCTGTCAGGAGTATGAAAGTCCGGATGACATAGCACAGGCCTATGCATGGTCTCCATGAATATCTGTAGCCTCCTAAAAAAGTTTGACTCACTACAATACCTGGTCACATCAATTAACCCTGATGTTATCACCCTGGTTGAGACTTGGCTGTCGAAATCCTCCCCTGACTCCCTAGTCTCCCTTCCTGGTTTCACCCTTTTCCGGTCCGACCGTGTTGGGAGGCAGGCGGCGGTCATCTGTTGTCAAGAATCTCTCCCGTATTCCCTGCCGCTCCCATCCCTTGGCTCAGGGCCCAGGCGCTTACGCTGAAACTAACCCCTGACCCTTTAAAGGGACCCTTTATCTGACTACTGCATATGTGCCCCCCAGGGACCAAAAGCAGGCCATTGCCTCTCTTACAGAATACCTTACCTCTCTACCTCCTGCCGCTGATCAAATTCTGGTGGGTGACTTAAATGTCAACCTGCTCAGCCCCTCCTCCTCCTCTACCCGAGACTCCTTTTCTGCAATAGACCTAACGCAACTAGTTACCCACCCTACCAGGACTAACCCCAAGAGAGGCTCCAGTACCCTGCTTGATGTGGGACTCACCAACCACCCTAATCGGATCCCCAATGTACAAGTCCTCCCAGACTCTCTCAACGATCACTCCCCCATTCTATTCCACTGGTCAACCTCAGTCCCCAAACCCATAGCACAGTCCACATGCCGGCGGCATCTAATACCTGGTGGACTGATAAAACTTAAGGAACTTCTGTCCCAAATTGACTGGTCTCCTATACTGGCAACTCCTGACATCGACACAGCTCTCTCCTTCTTTACCCAAACTTTTAATAATGCCTGTGATATCTTTGCCCCAGTGTTGACCCGCCGTTCTAAAAGGAAGAATGCCTCCTGGGTTACCCCAGCTTTGATCCACCAGCTCAAACATAGGGACAACCTATGGCACCATGCCATTGAGACTGGCCGGCCCAATGACAGGCGGTTATATGCTGCCGCCTGAAACAAGTGCACTCGGGCCATCAGAAAGGCCAAGTCTGAGCACTATCGGTCCTCACTCACTGCCTCATGGGGGAATCCCAGAACCTTCTGGGATAACATTAAACAGTTAAATGGGAGTGCACCTCCCCCACCCACCAGATCAACATTAATGGTGTGATCTCCTCAGACCCAGCCCTCATAGCCAACCACCTCAACACCTCATTCACTGACCTTAGCCCTATCCTCCCTACAAATTTTTTTGACCCTCCTCCCCCAGCACCTGCCATAAATCTTTCTCGCCCTTATTTTCTCCTCCGCCGTGTTTCTGCCCAAGAACTTAGGCCGCACCTTGTCACTGCCCTCAAGAGTAATAGTACAGGCAGTGACACCTTGGATCCGTGTATCCTACGGCTGGTCTTCCCCGATCACATGCCTCATCAACCACTCTCTTTGCCTGGGGAAGGTTCCAACTGCCTGGAAAGTCGCCACTGTCACCCCTATCTTTAAAGGTGGTGATAGGACTGTGGCTGGAAACTATCGACCGATCTCCATTCTCTCTCCTCTCTCCAAGGCCTTGGAAAAAGTGGTGGCCTCTCAAATCTCTGACTACCTCTCCACCTACAATGTCCTTTGTCCTGAGCAGCATGGCTTCGGGTGGGCCACAGTACCAACACAGCCCTCCTAGAGTTCTCCAACTTTCTCCACTCCTCCTTAGACACTGGTTCTCTGGCTGGTGCTGTCTTCATTGACCTCTCGAAAGCTTTCGACACTGTCTCCCACCCCCTCCTTCTTGATGCCCTTAGTCTCTCTGGTTTTGCTGCTGGGCCTATCTCCTGGTGCACCAGTTATCTGTCTGACCACTCACAGCATGTAAAAATTAATGGGACCTGCTCAGACATCTGTCCCATCTTTTCTGGGGTTCCCAGGGCTCCATTCTGGGCCCTTACTATTCTCCTTTACCTTAACACCCTTCCACACTCTTGCTCGGGAACATTCTATTATGCGCTGATGATGTAGTCATCTTTGCCTCAAGTCGTAACCCTATTGCCCTCCAGGACTCGCTGCAGAAGTCCTTCACTGAAGCCGAGGGCTGGTTCAAGGAAACTATAGATTGGTGATAAATCTTAAAAACAAAACTATGTTCTTCTCTCATCCCCAAAACAAGTCCTGCAACTTCAAACTCCTCATTCACTCTGGGTCCTCATTCCCACTCGAACAAGTTTGCTCCTATAAATACCTAGGGATCCATTTTGACCCCTCCCTCTCCTTCCATGGACACATCGCTGCCTAGCCACTGCCACTAATATCCGATTGGGCATCCCACATCGGTATAAACACTGCCTCCCCGAGGAACTCTTACTCACAGTCACCTCCTCTATCCTGTCCCTAGTGGACTATGGACTGCCGGTGTATGGTGCTGCTGATCAGACCGCACTCCATAAAATTTGCACTACTCTGAATAAGGCCTGCAGGTTAATTACTGGAGCACCTAGGATGACACACCTGTCTACTGTATGCTAAAGTGCTGGTACTTGATCTCGACGAGCGCCTCAAATATCTTACCTGTACCCTTACAAAAAAGACCCTCCTTGGGCTTTCCCCACCAGGATTGACCACCACCATACGCCGCTCTGTCCCACTAGTTCATACTCGGACCTCTGGGAAAACCTCTCTTGTTATCCCTAGAGCTAGGACCTCTCACGGCCAAAGAGCCTTCAGCTTTAGGGCCCCCTCCTGGTTCAACACACTGCCCCCCTCCATCTCCGAAGCTCCAACTATATCGTGCTTCAAAACTTCCTTCATCAACCACCTTATTAACACCCAATGCTGTAACTGCCGCTAGTCAAAGCCGTACTCAATACTTATGACAAAGCTTATTACTAAGCTGCTAAGGACAACATAACTCTGGTATTGTTTGCATCCATCCTACCTGTACCAGCTTGTTTGTATCTATGTCTTAATTTACTGTTATACCTATGTGTTGTACTGCTATACTGTGTATTTTGGTTTGTCTTACTGTGACAAGGTACCTTTGTAAATGAGCCTATGGCTCAAAGGTTTTCCAAGCTGCTGTTTAAATAAAATAAAATAAATAAATAAATAAATAAATAAATAGCTCTGAGGGTCATTGGAACACACAATCCTGCCCACCACGACAAGGTCTCGGGCCAAGGAGAGGATCTCCAGTTGTCTTGGACTCTCCTTGCCACTGGGTGCTAGATCTCCTGCTTGTCAAGTTTGTGTGGTTGCTGTAGGCACACCAGCTTCCCCACACTAAAAGAAGTCACGCGCAGGCTTCTACCATGGGAAACAACATCCCCGTAACCAACTTTCCAAGCCCTGCAGTGACAGACTAGTGGTGACGGGGACAGAACCAGTGAATCCAGCAGTCTGTAGCCATGAATCTGCATGTAGGTGGCAGTAGTTTATGGTTGTCTGGCACCTGGACTGGAACAGGGGTGCAATTCGGCAACTGCTACTGTGAATGAGCAGTCCTCTTTAGGATCCCCTCTGCTCACATCACATGGAGTAGGGGCTAGAAAAGGTGCCCTAAACCTAGGCTGTCTCACCTTCTCCTGGCTGGATAGCCACATCCAGTGGGATCACTCTCTCTGCAGTCGAAAAAAGAAACAGACAATGATTTTTGTGACATGGAACGTTTGTACTCTGATGGACAACCAGTATAGTGAATGACCAGAAAGAAGAACTGCTATTATCGCCAGGGAACTTGCAAGATGTAACACTGATATTGCTGCCCTAAGCAAGACAAGACCACCAGATGAAGGCCAGTTGAGAGAAGAGGGTGGAGATTTCACCTTCCTCTGGAAAGGGAAGCCTGCTGAAGACGGACGCATTCACGGCATTGGCCTTGCCATCAAGAACAAGCTCATCAACCAGCTTCACACAGCTCTCAATTGGCATCAACGAATGCCTCATGATCCTTCATCTTAAGCTTAGCAACAATAACCATGCCACCGTCATCAGTGCATACGCCCCGACACTTAATGCTGACGAGGATGTCAAGAAACATTTCTACTCCAACCTTGACAGAGTACTGACCAACAACCCTAAGGAAGACAAGATTGTTTTCCTTGGTGACTTCAATGCCAGGGTCAGGCGTGATTCAGAACTCTGGAATGGTATCATTGGGACAGAGGGGGTAGGAAAGACAAACACCAATGGCATCCTACTCCTGAACAAATGTGCAGAGCATGGCCTGGTCATCATGTACACCATCTTCAGACAGAGCGACAAGTATAAGACTACTTGGAGACACCCTCGATCCAAGCACTGGCACCTGCTGTCATTGCCAGAATCCATGATCAAAAAGATGTCTACATCACAAGGGCCATGCAAGGAGTCAATGACTGCTGGACAGACCATTGTCTTGTCAGATCCGTCATGAACATCCAGCTCACTCAGAAACATCAAAGGCAGGCAAAATCAATGTGAAGGAAATTCAACACCAAGTCCCTTCAAGACCCAGTGGTTCAAGAGGACTTCCAGCAACACCTTCAAGCAAGGCTCTCTGCCATGCCCGCAGCTGATGATAAGACTGAGAGATACTGGAAGGAGTTCAAGACCGCCATCCATTCGGCATGTGCTGAATCTATTGGCTATGTCACCCGGCATCACCAGGACTGGTTTGATGAAAATGATACCGAGATTCAAGACCTGCTCAACCAGAAAAGAAGAGCTCACTGCACATGGCAAGATGATATCTCATGCCAGAAAAAGAAAGAATCATACCAGCAGCTCAAGGCAGAAGCTCAAAGGAAGATTCGAGACATCAAAAACAAATGGTGGCAAAACAAGGCCAAGGAGATCCAGCTCTATATTGACAAACATGACATGCGGAGCTTCTTCCAGGCTACAAGGGCCATTTATGGTCCAAGCTCCCATGGTCCCACTCCACTCCAATCTCAAGATGGCTTGGCGCCCCTAAAGGGAAGTGAAGGCATTCAAGCTAGATGGAAGGAGCATTTTGAGACACTTCTGAAACGCAAGTCATCTGTGACAGATGCCACTATCAAGTCTGTCCCTCAAGACCCTGGAAGAGAATCTCTCACCAACCCTCCTACCATCAAAGAAGTAAGACATGCCATCAAGCTAGCCAAAAACAACAAAGCTGAGGGACCAGATGGCACACCAGCGGAAGTCTACAAAGCTGGGGGTGAGGAACTGGTAATAAAGCTCCACAAACTCATTCTCTGAATTTGGAACAATGAGGAGATTCCAGAGGACTTGAGGAATGCCAACATTGTTACCATCTTCAAGAAAGGAGACAAGTCAGTGTGTGGAAATTATCGAGGCATTGTTTTACTTTCCACCGCAGGGAAAATCCTTGCCCATATTCTTCTGAACCATCTCCTTCCCATCGTCGAAGAAGTCTTGCTGGAATCTCAGTGTGGATTCAGACCATCTCGCAGGACAACCGACATGATCTTCACTGCCAGGCAGATCCAAGAAAAGTGTCAGGAACAACATCAGGACCTGTACATGGCTTTCATCAACCTGAAAAAGGCCTTTGACTCCATCAATTGTGAAGCCTTGTGGAAGGTGGTGGCCAGATTTGGCTGCCTTACAAAATTCATCAAGGTTCTGAGGCTTCTGCATGACCAGAAGGCTGCCAGTGTTCTCCCGAATGGTTCAAAGACAGACCCGTTCATCATCCAAACTGGGGTCAAGCAAGTGTGTGTCTTCGCTCCAACCTTGTTCTCTATTTTCCTAGCAGTCATCCTAGTCTTCACCAAAGGCCGCCTTCCCACTAGAATTGACATTGAATACAGAATGGATGGAGGGCTCTTTAATCTTGGATGACTCCGTTCAAAGACCAAAGTTTGCAAGGCATCTGTCATCGACCTCCAGTACACTGACGACTGTGCCATCCTTGAACACACCAGGAGCGACCTCCTGTCTACACTAGATCTCTTTACGGAAGCTTATCGAAGTCTGGGACTACCACTTAACATCAAGAAAGCCAAGGTGCTCTATCAGCCTGCTCAAGGCCTTGTAAATGACCCTCCACAATTCATCATTGAGGGACAGACCCTGGAGACAGTCGAGCACTTCCCTTACCTCGGTAGCCACCTCTCCCTAACAGCGAACATTGACTATGAGATTCAGGGACAGGATCCATTGCGCTACTACCTCATTTGGGAAACTGCTTCGGCACGTCTTCACTGACCATGACATATGAAAGGGCACCAAGATCCAGGAATCCAGTTCGGTTATCATCCCTACCCTTCTTTATGGATGTAAAATTTGGGTAACTTACCGACATCATCTAAAGAGCATGGAGAGGTACCACCAACAATGTCTCCGGAATATCCTCCGCATCAAGTGGGAAGACCACCGCACTAATGTCACTGTTGTAGCTGAGGCCAATGTCACCAGCATTGAGGCAATGATCCTCAGACATCAATTCCGCTGGATTGTACACTGTGTACAGATGCCCGACTCTTGACTCCCCAAACAAGTTTTATACTCCCAGCTCAGTCACGGCCAGAGATCCTGTGGTGGTCAAAGGAAATGCTATAAAGATACACTGATAGCATATCTCAAGAAAACAGTTATGGACATCATGAGCTGGGAGGAGCTGGCCACCAACCGATCTCATTGGTGCCAGAACCTCCATCAAGCAGGGGCCTGCTTCGAAGAGAAACGCCTTGCCCTCGAAGCCAAAAAGAGAGAGCATAGGAAGGAAAGGGAAAGAAACCCCAGCCAGAGTGCAGCTCTCCCACATAGAAACCTCTGCAATTTCTGCGGACTAATCTGTGGCTGTAGGATTAGATTACTGAGCCACCTCAGGACCCATCAGTGAACCATGGTACAGATCATCCTTGAATCGAGGGATTGCCACCGCCGCCAACATTAATTGAGGTAGATATTTAAAGAAGCAATGCTTCCACTGCCAAAAGGCTATGCCTAATTGAGCTGGCTGGAAGTGTTCCAATAGTTATTGAGCATAAAAGACTCACAAAGGGGATGAGGTGTAGAACTTTTCTTTTTTTTTTAATTATTTTCTATTTTGTTACCTCCTACTCACCCTTTCGGCTCTGGACTTCATCGGAAGCGCATGGAGTCATCCCCTAAAGCACACACCCTACCCGGCCATCCTCCATCACCCATAGAGCCTCGGTTATACCCCTCAGGTGGGGATGGGGTGGGTCCCAATGCCCTGACATAGCAGTAACATCGGTCGGGAGGATGCCGGGTGGGTGGCTGTAAATCAGGGGCAAGCTCCTAGCGCTCCATCTCTGTTGGAGCTGAGAGGCATTTTCATGTTTTCCCCTGGGGAGTGGCTGGTGCCCTGATGTCAAGGCGTATCCGACGTCTGCCACTCTCCCCCACTCCTATTCTCTTCTTCACAGTGCCTGCTGTATCTCCAGCCTCTGCCAGAGATCAGCAGAGCACTGATTGGGACCCCTGTCCCTCCCCAGGAGAGGAGAGCTGTCCTCTGGACACTCAATCCTCTCCCTCCCTGCCTACCCCTAGCAACCCAGGCTCACTCCTGAACCCAGGTCACTGGCATGGTGCGAGGTGTGGCGTAAGGTGTAGAACTTTTCTAATAGTGACCCATGCCAAGAATTGAAGTCTCACCTATGGGTTGGGTCCCTTGATTTGCATGTCTAGGTGATATATGGCTTGGGCTTATTTCAAGAGGGGGAACAGTGCCTGTTCTATCTCCAGCTGCAATGTTCGGTGAGCACTCAACTGTCTGAGTACTATAAAAGCCCAATAATAGAGTTCTAGGTTAGAGCGAGATAACCCTCCACTTTCCCTTGGAAGGAATAAAGTAGACAGTTTCACCTAGGGGCATTGTCTCTCCCATATAAACTGGGCTATCAGCTTATTCCACTCTTTAAATGTAGCTAGTGTTAAGGTAAGAGGAAGATTTTGGAAGCAATATAGTGCCCATGGCAGGATCACCATCCTAATTACCTCAGTTCACTTGGTTAGATTAAATGGCAATATGTTCCATCTGTCAAGGTCAAGTACTGTTTTGGCAAAAAATGGAGTATACTGTAGTTATGTTGGTAGGTGTACTGGGGTAAACAAGAAAGATAAATCGTTAAGTATTTTAATTTATGTAGATCCCATCTAAATGAATGTCTGGCTTGGATCTCTTGGGTTGGTTGGTAGTTAAATGTGAGGACCTCCATTTTAGTAGTGTTAATATTTTATCCTGATACTGCACCAAATTTCTCTATGATTTGAAATATAGCTGGAAGAGAGAAGTCGGCATTATCCAAGTATAAAAGAACACCATCTGCATATAAGGCAATTCAGTGTTCCTCACCTCCCAAGGGGATCCTTAAAAAGCAGGGGGGCTACCAAAATGGCTTGAGCCAAGGACTCTATTTATATAGCAAATAAAAGGGGAGACAATAGATAGCCCTGATGGGTTCCACTGTGGGGAGAGCAGTCCTCAGAGTGGCTGCCTGAGATCTTGACACATGATCGTGGGGATCTAAAAAGGTTCTGGATTATTTGTATTAGGCAGTTTGGGAACTCCATCTTCCGTAGGGTGGCATTTAAGAATTGCCAAGAGACCCTATCAAACACCTTCTTCACATTGTGGCTTAATAGAACCGATGGGAGATGATGCCTTTGCATCTCATGGATTAGGCGCAGTGCTCTTCTGGTGTTATCTGTGATAGTTCTCTTTTGGACAAATCTGGTTTGGTCTAGACCTATTAACCTAGGGAGAATTATTTCAATTCTATGGGCCAGAATAGATACATACAACTTATAATTGTTACTGCGTACTGAAATGGGCTTATAGGAGGAGCAAAGCTGATGATTTTTGTCCAGTTTTAAAATCACCAAAATTGTTGCATGTGCCCAACTTGGTGGGGATGGGACCCCTTAGCATACTTCATTAATTGTGTGCAGTGGGGGGGGGCAGTGTTTGCTCCTTGGTGGTCTTATAAAATTCAGATCCATAGCAATCTGGCCCTGGAGTATTCTGTGACTTAAAGCAATTTATAACCACCTCCAGTTCCCACTCTTGGATGGGGCCCACCAGGTTTAGTTTTTGTTCATCAGTCAGAGTAGGTATGGTAATCTTTGTCAGCAAATGGTCTACCTCTTCAGGGAACTCTCCATGTTCATGGGTGTATAGGGTCGGATAGTATGCTGTAAATGCTTTAAGTTTTTTTGTGGAGTTTGGTATGTCAGGCTCCTATGGTGGGGTGTTTTATTGCAGGGCTAGCCATCGCCCATCATTGCTTTCTTAACTGATACACCAATAGTCAAGTGGTGATGGGTCCTACTTCATAGTACAATTGGTATAAGAACATAAGGGCAATCTCAGTCTGTTGTAGGAAGAGGGCATACAGATCCACCCTGACTGCTTTAGCAGTGGAAACACTGAATTATAACCTTGCTGATGGACCAACTGCAGGAAGTGCAGTGTATCCTCAAGGTGCTGCTGACACTTTCAGCATATTTTAGTTTGGGTAGTGGTATATTTTATTGTGTGTCCACACAGGACAGCCTTCACAGTGTCCAAAAGAGTGGAACTGGTGGTTCCTGGGTTAATGTTGTCCTGTAAGATCTCTTGGATTCCATCATGAAGAAATTGTTGAAAAGATTCACTCTGGATATAAAATGGATTCAGTAGCCAGTGAGTGGAGCAGCACTCCTGACTGATATCTCTAGCTGAGGTTTTTCAAAATAGCAAGGAGTGACACATAGTCTACTAGGCTGAAGGCCCAAGACAGGTCCACAAAGACTATGCCAGTGAGCATCCCCCATCCATAGCTCTACTGACTTACTTGTTTCTTCCCAAGACACAATAGAGAATAATGTAATTTCTTTTGAAGACATGTCTGTTATTCGGAGGCGGTATAGTGTAGTGGTTAAGGGCACTGAGCTGCAAACCTGGAGACCTGGGTTTGAATCCCATCAGCCCCTCTTGCATACCATGTGACCCTGAGCAAGTCACTTAACTTCCTTATGCTCCCAGGTTGCACCTGGAAACAAGCTTCAGCTCAGTGTGCCTTTCGTGGTTAAACAATTTCCCCTTTCCTTTCCCCTATTCTTAAAGAAAAGACCACTACCTTCTCAAGAAGTTAAAAGTCACTTTATTTGTTGTGGCCTTTAGCATTTACAGGACCATTTTCTTTCATGCTTTTTTCTGACCAGATGCATCAAATTAGATGCCTGCTTGTACCTGATACCTTTCTATCCATTAAGGAGGCACTGCCTTCTTCAGTTACCACAGGACCTTCTTGGTTACAGCTTATTTACTTCAATTCAAAATTGGACTGAACTGGTTAGCACTCAACAATTAATTCTTCTGCAGGCTATTTTGTTGGCCAGTGATCACTGTCTTGTGCTGTATGCAATTCCCTAACTCATCAATCCTCCCTGTCCATTACTGGTGTCTGATACACCTGCTGCTGCCACTAAACAGCAAGCAGCATGACCATCTCTCTCTTCACTCCCAAGAATTACATGGATAAACAAGCATTTGTCAATGCCGAATGTTGCTTGCTAGTATGTGCTGTTTAGGTATTTGGAAGTGACAGTTTCATGCCTTCCTCCCAAGACATCCACTGTGTCTTTCTGTTCAGTATTCACAGAAGAGTGGGAGGGGCAAGGGCCACAGCAGTACAGCAGTTGCCGGGGGGGGGGAGAGGTGGACAATAGTCCATTCAAAGGCAAAGGAGTCCTGCAGGGCTACTAAATTGAAGGTAGACAAGCTGATGGAACCAGATGGCTACATAAGGATATTAACAGAACTGCGAAGGGAGATAGCAGTACCTCTGGCAGCCATGTTCACTGGGTCATTCAACATGAGTGAATTGGAGGAGGGCACATGTGGTCCCTCTACACAAGTCCGGCAGCAGGGAGGAGGCAGGGAACAATAGGCCATTCAGCCTCACCTCAGTAGTGGGGAAGATCATGGAGACATTGCTTAAAGAAAGGATAGTGGGGCATCTAGATGCCATCAGAACCAGGACCATAGACAAGATGGATTCACAGTTGGGACATCATGTCAGATAAATCTGTTGATTTATTTGACTGGTGACAAAGGAAGTGAATCAGGGTAGGCAGTGGACAACGCTTACCTTGATTTCAGCAAAGCCTTTGACACCATCCCATATAGGAGGCTGATAAACTAGCTGGGTAGGCTGGACATGGGGGAAAGGGTGGTAAACTGGGTTAGAAACTGGCTAACAGACAGGAGGCAGAGAGTGGTGGTAAATGGTATGCAGTCTAGGGAGAGGGGGCAACCAGTGGGGTGCTGCAGGGATCGGTCCTGGGGCCAGTTCTGTTCAATGTCTTCATTAGTAATATTGCAGAACATCTGAATGGAATTTTTTCACCAAATTTTCAACATAGCCATTTTAAGACATCTGCTCATGAACAGTGTCACTGTGATTTTCTTAATTTGTCCTGTACATTGATTTCGCATACCGACTGCGCCATTGTGCGCTACATGGGTGGAAACACATTTTGGGTGAGATGTGAAAAATGACAGCTATACTACTCATAAGAAGGTGTGGTAAAATGGCAATGTTGAAAATCTGGAGTGAAAATATTGAAAATTCAGCGAACTTACGAGCGTGTGTAGGAACTGCAACAGCACGCTCGTAAAACAGTCATTTTTAGGAATTTTTTCACCAAATTTTCAACATAGCCATTTTAAGACCTCTGCTCATGAACAGTGTCACTGTGATTTTCTTAATTTGTCCTGTACATTGATTTAGCACACCGACTGTGCCATTATGCGTAAGTGGTAGAAACACATTTTGGGTGTGATGTGAAAAATGACAGCTGTACTGCTCATAAGAAGGTGTGGTAAAATGGCAATGTTGAAACTCTGGAGTGAAATTATTGAAATTTCACGAACTTACGAGCCTGCGTAGGAACTGCGCAATGCACGCTCGTAAAACAGTCATTTTTTGGAATTTTGGCACCAGATTTTCAACATGGGGGTTTTGGGACCCCTTCTCATGAATGCTGTCACTGTCATGGCGTTATCCAGGCCCAAAGGGTGATTTTGTGCAGTGACTGTGAAATCACCCTTCGGGCCCGAATAATGCCATGACAGTGACATCATTCATGAGAAGGGGTCCCAAAAACCCCATGTTGAAAATTTGGTGCAAAAATTCCCAAAAATGCCTGAGATATGCAACAAAGTTGAAACCCCCCTATCTAGCTAATTATACAGCTTACCGGCATTTCCTCAGTTTGCGGTTGGGTTTGAATGGAGCAGACGTGTTCCCGGTCCACCAAAGATGGTCGTGCCGAGGTCCGGATGTAAGTATGGGGTGAGAGGGGCGTGGGGAGGCTGGGTGCGCAGTGGGTGGGTCGCGGGTTGTAGAGGTTGGGAGACACGCCCGGCAGGACAGTTTTTGTTTTACAGTTTTTTTTTAAAAAAGACATCATGGAACGTTGCCACGCTGGGGTGGGCTCCCAGCATGGCACAAGGACGTTGGGGGGGCGTTCAGTCGACGGGGGATTGGGCACCCCCATCGGCCATGGCATTTGTTGCTACACTGGGGTGGGCTCCCAGCGTGACACAGGGGGGGGGCATTCAGCCGACGGGGGATTGGGCACCCCCATCGGCCAAAGAACCGCTTGCCACACTGGGCTGGGCTCCCAGCGTGGCACATACTACTGGGGGGGCGCAGCTCAGCCCGATGGGGATTGGGCACCGTCGGCTATGCAGTCGCGATGGGGCAGGAAGCGCGCGCCTGCGTGGATGTCTGTGGGGGGGAGCTACGCGTGAGTAGCCGATATCTTATTGGTGCTCACTGAAGTGTAGCTCCCCCTTTCAACTGTATGCCACTGCATTTTGGAGCTTGTCATAGACAGCTCCAGAATGCATTGGCTTACAGGGGCCGCACCTGACAACACACTGACTGAATTGGAGGAGGAGGTGACACACCTCCAAAATCTCCGATGATGGCACTATGTTTCCTGCACATGCGTGCAAGCAACATAAAAAGGAAGGCAAATTGTCCTCTCTTCTGGCAAAATTATATTCAACAATTTCAGTCATGCTGGTAGCCTCTTTTCAGCTTGTTGTTTGTTACATATTTGCATTAATTATGGAGATGCTCATGCCAAAAACTTATGCCAAGTGAAGAACAATCTGGAATCCCCCTTGTGGCTCTAAAGCCACCTGTCCACTCTGCTTGACATTCACCATCTAAAATATCTACTTACAGTACTACACATCCCACCCAGCATTTCTTTCGTTACTGGATTAGTGGTCTTACAGATGGTTTTGACATAGGTGTCCATGCCCAACTTAGGGACTCATATCTCTGCACTAATTTGTTATCTTATGTGCAAGAATTCAGTATAACCTCACAATTGTTGCACAAATAGCTTGTTTGAGGCTTTGTGATTGGCCCACTTACCACTGTTTCCTGTCTATTGTATAAGACCCCTTGGTATTACTACATGCAAATTTATGCTGAAAAAAAAATCTATTATCAATCTCGTCACCACAGAACTTCACGATTTCCCACATCAATGCCCTTATTTATTATGAAGACTGCTCCCTCAGTTATGTCCTTATAAACAATGCCATCTCTCTCATCAAGCAGGAAGGAAAAGGTGCCTGGCTTATTAAAGTTGGCATTACTGATGCCTTTAAACTACTCCCTATCAACTCTTCATTATGGCATTTATACAGACTCTCCTGGAATGGTTTCTTCTGCCAGGGCCAGCTTTAAGATTTTGAGGTTCCCCTGCAGGAATAGTGAAGTCATGGGGCCCGTTACTTGGCCCTCCTTTACCCCATTTGTTTTACTGTAGTCCACACATGCACCATTTTTTTCAGTACACCTAGTGATATATTTACATTTTATTAGGGGGATACAGCAATGTTAGTCCTTGGGGCTGTTCTTTCCATCCCACCCATTGCTATCCATCTCCTTCTTATTGACTGGGTCACAGCTTGGTAAAGTATTTAATGACATCATGATACCAAACCAGAAGGAGCTACACAGTCCTTTATTGCTGTTTTAAGAAGATACGGTTCAAATATATTTTATATATTTAAAAATTAATAAAGGGGGGTGCTGATGAGCAGCTAACTAGGCAGCTACGTTTCCTGGTCGCTCTGCTCCAACAGCTGCTAAATAATTGTAATAATAAATATAAAATACCTTTCTGTGGTTCTTTGCTCATAGTAACTGGTTCTGGAAGACATCATGGATGAGTATTTGACCCCCAATCCCACTTAAAGTCAGCGGCTCATGGGCAAAGCAGATAAGAAGACTGCGACGGTCACCTCAGGTGAAAACTCGGACCTGGTATCACTGTCTGCAGGGGTGGTTGCTGCACTTGGCCAAGAGCTTACTGGCCAAGAAATAGCGGTGCTTGAATCAAGATTAATAAAATTACAGGATAAATTGGATTCTCGGCTGCAGGATGTCCTGGAACAACAAACCCAACAGGGTAATAGGTTGGCAGAGGCTGAAGAATGGATATCCAGGCTGGAGGATGAAGTGATGTTGGTTCCTGTGCAAGTTCTAGCACTCCAGAAACAATTAGAGGAGTTTAAAGAGGCCTATGACTACCAGCAGAATTATCACCAGTGCCTAAATCTGTGCCTGCAAGGTTTGCCGGAGGGGTGAGAATGTGAAGGAGCCCTGGACTTCTGCAGAAGAGTGCTGCCGGAATTGCTGGGCTTACAACCCAAACATGGAAGGATGAAGCTGGAGCGAGCTCATCGAGCTGTGATGCTGCGGCCACCAGTGGACTAACTGCCGTGGCAAATCATTATGAGGTTCCATAATTTCTAGGATCAAGAGGCGATTCTGAAGGCCTACAGGGAGATAGGTATGCTGAGCTTTGAAAGAAATTGCTTGTTCATCTTGCAGGACTGCTCCGAAAGATTGCTGAAAAATAGGAAAATGTTTAATGCGACCATGGCACAGTTAAGGGGATTAAAGGTTGGAAACTTTCTGGTGTACCCTGCTATGTTGAAAATTCGACACGAAGGGGCAACCTTCTCCTTCTGGGAAGTGGAGAAGGCCAAAGAATTTGTTAATACGCTGTGGAAGAAGGTAGGCTGAGGTGTGAGTGATGGACATATTCTTGGTGCTTGTTATTCTAACTACAAGTGATTTGATTTTTGCTGTACTGCTGTTTAAAATTCGGTGAACTGGTATGCTTTGCTAAAAAAAAATGTTATTTTATTTTTTTCTGCATACCACCTGGATTAAGGACTATGCGGGGAGAAGGAACTGTTGCTGTGCCGAAAGGCCTGAGACTGATTAATCTCCAAATATATTTTCCTTTCACGCTATTATGAGTGCCTGGGACTGTTTTTTATTAGCGATCCTGCTACTCATGGTGCAGTTGAAGTGCAGGCCATGGGGTCTGTTGTGTCACTTGGTTGGTTGCAGTGGGGGAGCAGGCTTAGCGTGTGTGGTGGAAGGAGCAGCCTTGTCTCCTCCCGCCTGCTGCTGTTGGGTGATCACTTGTACATGGGGCTCTCCTTTCATAAACACATGGGTCTCAATATTAGTTAAAAGAGATTAAATGCCAGTTTCTTGTTTCTTCTGTACAAAATAGGGAAGATTTGTCCCCCTTTACTTTTTTTTTGATTTTTGCAATGTCAAGGCAGAGGGGAGCAGGCATGGCTTGGGGGTCGGGCGGCTGTGGGGGGGGACAATGAGCTGCTTAGAGAGGGCAATGCAGCCACGGCCTGTTCTGCCAGGAGCTTCTGTGTGCTGCCCCCTCTCTTCTAGACACTTGGCCTGCTGAGTCGGATGTGAGTTCTGCCTTTTCAACAATGCATAGGGGGTGCTAGTAATTTTCCTTTTGCTGCAGTGAGCTATTCAATGTTGGAAACTGGGAAGTGAAGTTTGGGTAAGACGCCACTGAGAGTGAGATTGATGCTGAGGGATCCATTATGACCTGTAAGAAACATACCCAGGAATAACTTCCTTTGAGGCATGAGCCCTGTTCCCTGATGCAGTGGCAGAAACTGCAACCATGGGGGGAGGCATATAATTGAAATTGCACCAAGACAAGTATCAGAGATTAGAACCACCGGGAGGTGTAGTACACTAAGGGGAGGTTTGGCTGTTGGGAGGGGTGACGGGATGCATATGTCAGTTGAAGGGGGCTTCTGGACACTTGTGTTATGTTAGCAATTAGTGTCGATAGGGGATAGAAGGTGAAGAGGATGGTGGGTGGGGGTTAACTGAAGGAGAAGCTTTATGATGCTGGAGGAAGAACAAGGAGACAGGAAACATTTATTGGCAGCAAAGCAACATGTGGGGGGAGACAGATAGAGGGGATAAGTAATGGGTGTAAGACTTATAGGGAGGTTGGAGTGTATGAAGGGGGAAGACTGGGAGTGTTATTGGTGGGGTGGGGGGACAGAGGGAGTTATTTCAAGTTACTGTTCTTGTTGCTACTGTTATTCTGTGTATAGATGCAATCAATGGTGTGAATGATACTGGTGCTGTACAGCACACTATAGAGCAAAAATATACTCAAATGTTGGGAAGGGATATCCAGCTAAGGGGGGAAGTGTGAAAATGGAAACTCTCTTATACAGATCATGGCTAATATATCAAATTTTAATGTTATCTCATGGAACGTTAAGGGATAGCAAGTCCAGTGAAGAGAAAGTCGCTTCTGAGTAGCCATCCTGAAAAGGGCAGGAGCGCAGGTGGCCTTATTACAGGAAACCCACCTGATGGATGTAGAACATGCAAAGCTGGTTCAAAACTGGGTGGGGAAATGTTATGCGGCCTGTTTTCTTCCCATAAACATGGTGTAGCTATACTCTTGCACAGGAATTTTCCCTTTAAAGTTAGGAGGGTGGTTTGTGACACAGGGAAGGCAGGTACATCTTTATTTCGGGAACATTAAAGGGAGAACCGGTTACATTTGGGGGTATATTAGCCACAGTATTATATCTCTTTACTGGACTTGCTAATTAGGGAACAATTCCCAGGATTGATCTTGGGAGGGGATTTCAACTGGACCATGGATGCTTGTATGGACCACTCTGAGGGTGGGGATCGAACATCGGAAGCTATAGGCCAGTGGCAGCTTGGGATGGCGGACCTGGACTTGGTGGATGGGTGGTGAACAGCCAACCCAGGAGCGAGAGCATGTATGTTCTATTCTAATCCACATAAAACCTAGTCCCGCATAGATTACACTTACCTTCCTAGAAACTGGATCGGAAGGATGCACGATATCTCCCACAGCCCCATTCACATTTCAGACCATGGCATGGTGGTCTTGAAACTGTGGAGCAGGGTACCTAGTGTGAAAACCCCACGTTGGAAATTTCCCACATATTTGGTTTAAAGCTAGGCCTTTAGGAAATATTTAGTGGAGCAATGGCAATTCTATGAAGAAACTAACTCCTCACTGGACATAACCAAAACTACCTTCTGGGAGGCTGGGAAGGCTTTTATGAGGGGAGCTATAGTAGCCTATGTGGCTAAAATAAAAAAGCAGAATGGGGCAAGTGGGAGGAGTTGGAGCAACAGGTAAAGGAATTAGAAAAATGGTTGGCAACGGGGAAACAAGGAGAAGCACCCAGACTGTTGACAACAGCTAGAGAGGTTATAAATGCACTGCTGCGAGAGGAAGCTAGTAGGACCTGATTCTATTTCTAACTGCAGGTTTTTGAATTGGGAAACAAACCGGGGCCCTTACTGATGAGACTAATGAAGGGGGGTAGACACCCAGCATGCATTTTAGGGGTTAGTAATAGAGAGGGGAGGTCCTGCACAAACCCTAGAGACATAAGAGACTTCTGAATTTTCTATGAATCTCTATATAAGCCTAAGTATAAAGGAAAAGAGGTCCAAATACAGAGATTCTTGGATGTTTGCAGCTGCCTGTTGCTTCGGCAACTCAAAGGGAACTGTTTGGGCAGCCTATTACAAGGTTAGAAATTTTGGGGGCCATACAGAAGTTGCAACAGGGGAAGGCTAGTGGCCCAGATGGCTTCCAATTTAGTACTATAAGATACTGGGGGGCCAGATGGCCAGGGCACTATGTGAGGTGTTTAAGAAAGAGGAGAGAGTAGAGGTCCCTGAGTTACCAGATACTTATTATGATGCCACTATATGCTTGATACCCAAACCAGGTAAAGATGGGATGGACTGTGTAGCATATAGGCCCATTTCTCTGCTTAATGCTGAATTAAAAATTTTAGCACAGGTGCTGGCTTCTAGACTGGAAAGTATCCTTCCGGGTTTGATTCACCCAGACCAGACCGGGTTCATTAAAGGTCGTCAGTTGAATCATAACATGTGCAGGTTACTTAATGTTATATGGCGGGCTGGCAGAGAACAAGAGAAAGTGGGTATTGTCTCAATGGACGTTGAAAAAGTGTTCAAAAGCGTGGAATGGGACTACACAATGTATGTCTTTATGTGACGAAGTACCTTTGGAAACGAGCCTCTGGCTCAAAGGTTGTAAACTGATTCTTAAATAAATAAATAAATAAATAAATAAACCTGTTCACAGTGATGGCCCTGTTTGGTCTGGGTGACTGTTATGTGGGAAGGGTGAGAGCCATGTACATAAAACCCAGTGCACGAGTCCTGGTCAATGGGGACCTATCAGAAAGGTTTGGTCTGGGGAGGGGTACAAGGCAGGGATGCCCCCTATCCCCTCTATTATTCACCTTGGCAATTGAGCCCCTGGCAGTGGCAGTGCACCAGCATGAATGAGTAGAAGGGATTGGAGGGGCTCGGGGTGCAGTGCACAAAGTCGCATTATATGCCAATGACATGCTCCTGTTTGTTAGAAATCCACAGAGTTCCATGGTACCACTGTTGTCCCTTACCAATTAATTTGCCAGTTTCTCTGGCTACAAGGTTAACCTGGAGAAATTCGAAATTATGTGTTTCTCAGAAGGTGGCTCGGAATTAGACTGGTTGGGGCTCAAAATTGTGCAGACTGTCTTCAGTTATTTGGGGGTGCGGGTGGGATGGGGACTGGGTGACTTATATAATCTGAATTACCCCCCTCTGATTAAGACCATTCTTGCAGATCTCAGGAGGTGGACGCAGCTTCCTATCGCCTGGCTAGGGAGGATTAACTTGATTAAAATGAACATCCTCCCTAGAATTTTGTACCCAGTGCAAATGTTGAATTTGGGATTAACTAAGGGAGACATTAAACAGATAGAGAGAGGGTTCTCAGAGTTCATATGGCATGGAGAAAGCCATGAATCAGTCTGAGAAGACTCAAGGCTGAAAGGAGTAAGGGAGGGCTCAATTTCCCGGATTTGGGCAATTACTATCTAGCTGTACAGCAGAGAGGGATTGCAGATTGGGTGCACGGGCCGCCGGTTGCCAGCTGGGTGGAGCTGGAACAATGGGTGTCCCAGGGAGACTCACTACATATTTACATAGTAAGGGACCTTGGGCTTACAGAGGGCTGGGATGTTGTAACCTGCTGGTGAGGGCAGTGCTTGAGGCATGGGAACAGCTTAAAAGATGGAAGGTGCTGGGGCAGGGGGAAACCCTGGTGTTGCCAGTGGCCAAGAATCCTTTATTTTTGCCAGGAATGGAAGATAATGGCTTCAATGAGTGGAAGAGGTGAGGGGTAGATAGTGTAGGTAATTTAATAGTGAAGTGGGAATTCTGCACTTTGGAAATGGTGAAACAACATTTGCAGCTGGAAGAACACCATCTATACAGATATCTGCAGGTCCGGGCTTTTGTGGGAAGGTTAAACAGGGTTGGCCAGAAAGGAATGGAGCCAGATCTGGTAGAACAGTTGGTGTATTATGCAAAAAAGGATCTGGGAGGTTTTCTGTGGGAAGGCTGCCAAACAGGGCAAGCAAAGACTGCCAGACCTGACTGGGAACACAAACGCTCTGTGGGAAAGGGATTTGGGGCAGCATATTTCTGATGACAATTGGAAAGTGGTCCTACACATGCCAGAAGGGATAGTGGTCTGTAATAAGTTGAAAGATGCCTTTTTTAAATTCCTGCACAGATTATATTACCCCCCAGCTACAGTACATAAGGCCCATCCCTCGATATCTCCAATGTGTGGTAGGTGAAGAAGGGATGGGGGCACCTATATCAATTGCTTTTGGACCTGCCCAGTTCTGGTAAAATATTGGGAGGATGTAGTAGCTGAAGTGGCCTGGATGACTGGTCTCCCATTGATATGGGACCCCTTGACTTGTCTTTTTGGGGTGGAAGTGGTGGAGGGAGAGGTATGGTCTCCACTTCCTAGGTGGATGAGAACCGTGTTCATATTCACATGTCATTGCATCCAAAACACCTGGGTTTCAAGCAACAAGCCTACAGTCCTACTCTAGCACCAGATGGTCTTGTGTACTTTGGCACTGGAAAGATTAACGAAAGCCATTCGGGACAGAGAGGAGACCTTCCTGGGGGGATGGTCCCCCATTCCTTTCCTCTTTGAGTGTGGCAGAGAACATGATGCTCAGGACGGGACTGTGTGCATAAGCTCATCGGGAGGGTGGGAACATCATTACAGTAGGCCCTAGATTGTAAGAAGGCCCTTGAAGGTACCAGAAGTTGGGTG
This sequence comes from Neoceratodus forsteri, assembly GCA_016271365.2. Taxonomy (NCBI): domain Eukaryota; kingdom Metazoa; phylum Chordata; order Ceratodontiformes; family Ceratodontidae; genus Neoceratodus; species Neoceratodus forsteri. The sequence goes on from CM057452.1 coordinate 393,478,984, forward strand.
GGAACTATATATGATTATACCTAAGTGGGATAAAAAGGTACTGTAATGATGAAATATGCTCTCATTGGAAAGATCAATTTGCACACCTGATTGTTTCTGTTTGTTTGTCTATTGTCTGTTCTTGTCTGTTCGACTTTGTTTGTATTATGTGCATAAAACTTAATAAAAAGATTACTAAAAAAAAAATTAATAAGGTAAACTGCTCTGGTTGGGGGCCTCGCATAAGCAGGGGGTCTTCAGTGATTGTAGGGTTCGCTGGTGCTGAAAACTGACTATGTCTTCTACTTCACAGTTTGTCTAATGTTTGGTTGAAACAGTAGCCCCAAACTTAATCTGTTACTGGAAATTATATGTTGGATATGCCTGAACATTTGGCATCACTCTATTATTATCCATCTCTTTGACAATTTCCTGATCATCGACTATCTAGCTACATCGTTATCATAGAGTCTTTCTATTCAGTTTGACATTTTTATTTTCCTAGGCATTCCCCTTTATCCATAAAGACAGCAGACTAATAACTGAAATCGAGTTTCTAGGCATCATTTCTTGACCCTGTTTGAATAGGAGCCAGGCTACCACAGAACAAACAGCAGTGCATCACCTTAATTGTGTCATTCTTTAATGGTAGACAAGCATGTACAAAAAGAGAGCTGTTTTCTTTTGGGCTACCATAATTTCAGTATGTGAATCAATCCTCAGGGCAGATCATTCATAGCTATCTTTTTCAGCTCTATACACCCACTACTAGCCTAGTTTAATATATTCTCATCACCCCTTCTGCCAGAGTCAATTTAGCCATGTGGTCATCTTTCCTTGACCAATGGAATTTTGAGGTTTTACCATGATGATCCACCTGCAGAGTCACCTCAAGTATTCCTAGATTCCTCACCAATGCATGGCTTTGCAGTCATATTCAGAACAAAAAGGTTTTAAACATCATAGCCTCCTAAACTCATGCCTCTTCCTTGCTCGCTTTCAGCATCAGCCCTTTTCAAAATGTATGCCATCACTGTCATTCATCAATAGTCACTTTCTACTCCAACAATCAAGCTACAATCCATATCTTCAATAAAGGCAGATCATCTTGTCCATCTGTAATGAAGCACACTTTGAGAGGCAATGTAAAAGTTTTTAAATAATTTAAATTAAGATTTTTTTTTCTGCTCCCCACCAGTTACTGTGAATGATGGAATGGTCCACAAATTTTAGACGTGACTATGTGCTCTGAAAGCTGTAATTCCAGCAGTTGAAAAAGTAAATAGATTTTTCTTAACCAGATTTGAACATTTTTTTAATGTGAGCTTCACCGGCAAACTTAGGATTCCAGGTTACGTCTGGTGAGCAGAGCCACGGTGTTGCAAGTTACAGCTTCTGAGAAAACAGCAGGAGTCAGTGTGGTTGAAATCAGATGAACGGTCAGTGTGAGGTGGCATCTGTAAGCTGCATAAGAGGTACTGCAGTTCTAAATGCTAATTGGCAGAAAAAGTTTACTGTTTCATAATACTATAAACAATATCTCGCTGGCATTCAGCTTATAATTCATCTTCATTCCCCATGAACCTGTCTTTCAGGTTGCTGTTTTCCATTAAATCCTTCCTCCAAGGTTTAAGAATAAAAAGCTCCCTCTTCCCACCTAAAAGAAAACCTATGACCACATTCATGATCAAACAGCTGACAGATATCCTACAAAATGCTTTCTCTATGGCTAAAACTGATCTTTTTCATACTGCTGTCACCTTTGCTCTCTTGGGCTTCCTGCATCCTTGAGAATTCACAGCTGCCCAAACCATGTTTGATCCCAAGAAACATCTTAAATTCTGAGACTTTTAAAAGTAGCCCTGCATGAATACATATTGGCGTTGACTTCTGTGAAGGCTGACAGGAATGCCACTGAACCTGTCATACATTATTACACAACTCAAAGCACCTTGAGCTAAACTTTCAGTCAGCCCTAAGAGTGACACAATTTGCGCTGATTAACGGTTATGGCAAACTCCGGGTGCATCAGGGACCCAGCACCATATTTTATAAAAGTGGGGGTCACTGTGCCAAAGTGCAATGAGTTGCTTCAGCTACAGGTTTGAGCCAAACAGGTGGTGCAACTTAAGGATTTCATGGAGGGTCTTGTAAAGCATCCCCCACATGGCACAGACCAGCTGAACCTCGAAGGTGGGGGGGGGTTCCAATGCCTGCAAAGAGGAGACCAGGCCAGAGGGAACAGTCGGGATACCATGGGGTGGCAAAGGCATGACACCACTGTAAGGATATTAAGGAGGAACCTGGTGGAGGTGCCATGCTCCATGATACAGAGCCAATCAGTTAGGGTAGAGTGGTCAGGGATAGACTATGACCCAGACCCCAGAGGGAAACAGGCTGGCACTTGCCTTAGAGGACCCACAGACCCCTGCATGCAGTGGTTGGTAGTGGCAGTGGGTTGCAGGATGCAGGTGGTGGAAGGGTACATTTACTAAGCACCACAACAGTATGCTGATACATAGACCCCTCTCCCTCCTGTGACAGAAGGTGGATGCCCTACTACACTGCCAGGATCTGTAGGTCCTCTAGGCAAGTGACAGCTTGTTTCCCTCTGGGGTCTGAGTCATGGTCTGTCCCTACCCACCCCTTTCTACCTGAGTTGATTGATTCTGTATCACAGAGCATAGCACCTCCACCAGCTGCCTCCTGAATAATCATACAAAACTACTGTGCCCTCATCACCCTATGGCATCCACACTGCCCCCTTTGCCCTGTCCCCTCTTTGCAGACCCCCCAATTGCTGCCCAGCCCTGCCCAGCAGTGTTGCAGGGTATTTAGACCACCTCCTGGCTGGTCTAAAGTCAGCCCCCTATTGTGACCATGGCGGGGCTTCGAAAATTCCAAACAAGGGGAAGGTGCAGACCTGCCATGCTCCAACCACCCTTGTGACCTGGTGAATGGGTGCTTCTGCTGCAAGGGTGGTAAAGGGCAGCTTCGGTGCATGGCATCCCAATTTTGATGCAGTCTGCATTCGAAAATCAGGATTGCCACAAACTTTGATGCAAGGTGCCACTTGTGTCATAGTCGTTTGGTGCAGGCACGTTGTACCAAAGTTTACATTATGAAAATAAAGCCCCTTGTATTCAGTATCAACATTTGATGAATACTTCACCAGTCAGGAACAAACAAAGGCTCACCAGTCATTATTCTAAATGAAGGGCAACAGTATTGTGATAACTGTTTGGTTTATTTCTTATGTAAGTTGCAAACAAATTTGTTCATCCTCCAGTTAGGGTCAATGTGACAAAAGTTGGGAAATGGGGCATTAGGGTTTCCAATCCTAACACCCCACCCTCCCAAACCAGGCCCAGAGGGCAGGTGTGGGGTGTGCCTTGATCTTCTGAAGCTTAACACTTACCCCATTCCATCTGTAAATATGGTCAGATGAGTAGACTTTATGAGAATGGGATGAGCATTAGGCTTGAGAAGACCAATGCACACCCCACATCTGCTCTCCATGCCTGGTTTGGGAGGGTGAGATGTTAGGGTTGGAAACCCTAAAGTCCCATTACCCAACTTTTGTCACTTTGACCCTAACTGGAGCATTAACAAAGTTTTTTTGCAACTTCTTCCCTTACTTTTTGAGATAGTGTAATAGTATCCTTATTTTACTGTGGGAGCATAGGGTTGTTTGGACCCTGTGCTCCCATTCCTCCATAGATGCATATATGTATATAGCTGTGGAAGCACAGGGCCTGGCATTTAGAGAGTAATTCTCAAAGCCCTACAGGGGGAATGCATCAGATAGCTAATGTTGGAACCCACTCAGGAGGGAGCAGTCTTAGACCTGGTACTCTCAAATGGGGACAGAGAGAGGATCTCAGATCTAGAAGTGGGTAGCCATCTGGGAACAAATGACCACCAAACAGTGTGATTCATGATAAATGCAGACATATAGTCAAGTCACACAAAGGTGAGGGTATTGGACTTTAGCAGGGCTGAGTTTAGCAAAATGGTGGAGTGCCTCAGAAGAGCATTAGTAAATGGGCAAGAAGGTGGGGTGGAGGAACAATGGGGAAATATCAAAGCTGCCATCACAGAGGAAACAAGCCTTTATGTGAAGCAAATAAACAAAACAAAATGAAGGAAAAAAACACTATGGTTCTCAAATGAGGTGGTGGGGAAGGTTGGGGAGAAAAAGATAGCATTCAGGAAGTATAAGGAAGCACAGAAGGAGCAGGACAGAGAACTGTACCAGTTAAAGCAGAAGGGAGCGGGGAAGGCAGTCAAAATAGCAAAGGCCCAAACTGAAGAAAAGATAGCCAACTCAGTTAAGAAGGGGGGTAAAATCTTTTATAGGTACATTAGGGAGTGAAGAAAGACCAGGGGAGGGATAGTGAGGATTAATAAAAGGGGAGAGGGTGGACAGAAGGTGACAGTGAAAAAGCAGAGATACTGAATGAATACTTCTGCTCAATATTCACAAAAGAAGAGGAGGGGGGGGAGGTACCTAAACCAAATAATAGAAGCACACTGGATAGAGGGTTGATACCAGCTGATTCACAGAAGAAAGGGTTCTGAAAGAACTCCTAAAACTGAAGATGGACAAAGCAATGGGGCCTGACAAGATTTACCCCAGAATTCTAAAAGAACTAAGGGGAGAACTAGTGGCACCACTGACTACCCATTTTAACAAATCATGGGAGGAGGGTGTGGTACCTGAGGACTGGAGGAGGGCAGATGTGATTCCCCTTCACAAAAGTGGGAGCAAGGCAGAGGCAGGAAACTACAGACCTGTTAGTTTGACATCAGTGGTAGGGAAAATGCTGAAATCACTTCTGAAAGAAAGAATTGTTGAGTACCTAGAGGCCAGTGGGGCATAGGACCCAAGGCAGCATGGATTCACAGCGGGAAGATCCTGTCAGATGAATCTAATAGATTTCTTTGACTGGGTGACCAAAGTAGTAGACCAGGGAGGAGCTGTGGATGTGGCCTACCCAGACTTTTGGAAGGCATTTGACACAGTCCCACACAAAAGATCAATAAACAAGTTAGCCAGCATGGGAGTGGGTCCCAGGGTTGTAACAAGGGTAAACAATTGGCTGGACAACAGGACGCAGACGATAATAGTAAATGGAGTCCACTCCAATGAAAGCGGTGGGACTAGCGGGGTACTGCAGGGTTCAGTACTGGGACCGGTTATTTTTTAATGTCTTTATAGCTGACATTGTAGAGGGACTGGAAGGAAAAATATGCCTCTTTGCAAATGACACAAAGATCTGCAACAGGGTTGATACACAAGGGTGAATGGAAAGGATGAGAAGGGACTTGGAAAGGTCTGAGGAATGAAACATAGAAACATAAAATTTGACAGCAGATAAGGACCGCTTGGACAACCCAGTCTGCCCATTTCCCTACCTAATGGATAAGTTGCAGATCCTAGTTAACCAACAGCCTACTTCTTCCTACCTCCACCCCCTAAAATTGCCTTATGACTATCCCATGCATTCTTGAATTCCACTACTGTTTTTAACTCTACAACCTCCTCAGGAAGGCTGTTCCATGCATCCATAACCCTCTCCATGAAAAAAATACTTCCTCACATTACCTCTGATCCACACCTCCATTTTAAAATTGTGCAACCTTGTTTTTGCACACCTCGTTTTTCTGAAAGATGCTACCCTCTTGGACTTTGTTGATTCCCCTGAGTTACTTGAATGTTTCTATCATGTCCCCCTTCTCCCTCCTTTCCTCGAGGCTATACATATTAAGCACCTTAAGTCTCTCTTTATATGTCTTCTGGTGCAGGCCCTGCACCATTTTAGTTGCCCTCCTCTATACTGCCTCCATCCTGTCTGTGTCTTTGCGGACATTGGGTCTCCAGAACTGCATGCAGTACTCCAGATGGGGTCTCACCAGCTGTCTGTACAGAGGGATGATGACTTCCTTTTTTCTACTGGTGATGACTCTCCCTATGCATCCCAGTATCCCCCCAGCCCTCCTTACTGCCCTCTCACATTACTTGCCCACCTTTATGTCATCTGATATGACTACCCCCAGGTCCCTTTCCATTTTTGCTGTTGTTAGTATCTCACTCCACATTGTGTACTCTTCCCCTGGGTTTTTGTTTCCCAGGTGCATTAATTTGCACTTCTTAGCATTGAATCTAAGCTGCCATATATTTGACCATTCCTCCAACCTTGCCAAGTCCCTTCTCATCCTTTCCACCCCACCTTGTGTATCAACTCTGTTGCAGATCTTTGTATTGTCTGCAAAGAGACTTACTTATCCTTCCAGTCCCTCTGCAATGTCACTTATAAAGACACTAAAGAGGACTGGTCCTAGTACTGAACACTGCAGTACCCCACTAGTAACCTCCCTTTCTTCAGAGTGGACTCCGTTTACTATTACCCTCTGTGTCCTGTTCTCCAGCCAATTCTTTACCCAGGCTTCCACCTTGGGACCCACTCTCAGGCTGGCCAACTTGTATATTAATCTTTTGTGTGGGACTGTATCAAATGTCTTGCTAAAGTCTAGGTAGGCCATGTCCACAGCCACTCCTTGATCTACTACTTTGGTCACCCAGTCGAAGAAATCTATTAGATTGGTCTGACATGACCTTCCTGCTGTGAATCCATGCTGCCTTGGGTCCTGTGCCCCTCTGGCCTCTAGGTACTCAACAATTCTTTCCTTCAGAAGTGATTCCATAATTTTCCCAATCACAGAGGTTAAACTAACATGTCTGTAGTTTCCTGCTTCCGCCCTGTTCCCACTTTTGTGAAGTGGAATAACATCTGTCCTCCACCAGTCCTCAGGTGCCACCCCGTCCTCCCATGATTTGTTAAAGAGGGTAGTCAGTGGTGTCACTAGTTCTACCCTTAGTTCTTTTAGTATTCTGGGATGAATCCTATCAGGCCCCATTGCTTTGTTCACCTTCAGTTTTAAGAGTTCTTTCAGAACCCTTTCTTCTGTGAATTGGCTGGTATGAACCCCCATATACAGAGTGTTTCTACTGTTTGGTTTCGGTAAACTCCCTCTCTTCATTTGTGAATACTGAGCAAAAATATTTGTTTAGTATCACTGCCTTTTCACAATCACTGTCTGTCCACACCCCTTCCTTTTATTAAGCCTCACTATCCCTCCCTTGGTCTTACTTCACTCCCTGATGTACCTATAAAAGGTTTTATCCCCCTTCTTAATGGAGTTGGTTATCTTTTCCTCACTTTGGCCCTTTGCTATTCTGACTGCCTTCCCTGCTTCCTTTTGCTTTAACTGATACAATTTTCTATCCTGCTCCTTCTGTGATTCCTTGTACTTCCTGAATGCTTTCTTTTTCTCCCTAACCTTAACTGCCACCTCCTTTCAGAACCATAGTGGTTTCTTACATCATTTTGTTTTGTTTATTTGCTTCACAGAAAGGCTTGTTGCCTCTGTGATGGCAGTTTTGATTATTCCCCATTGCTCTTCCACCCCTCCTTCCTGCCCATCTGCTAGTGTATTTCTTAGGCACTCGCCCATTTTGGCAAAGTCAGCCCTCCCGAAGTCCAGTACCTTTGCCTTTGTATGGTTTGACTCTACTACTGTGTTTATCGTGAACCATACTGTTTGATAGTCAGTAGTTCCCAGATGGCTACCCACTTCTAAGCGTGTGATCCTCTCACCATCTCCATTTGAGAGTACCAGGTCTAAGACTGCTCCCTTGAATGCTCAAAAGTATGGCATCTTAGATTCAATGCAAAGAAGTGCAAAGTAATGCACCTGGAAAACAACAACCCAAGGAAAGAGTACACAATGGGGGAATATTAACGACAACAAAAATGTGAAGGGACCTGGGGTAGTCATATCAGATGACCTAAAGATAGGCAGACAATGTGAGAAGGTAGTAGGGAGGGCTTCGGGGGATACTGAGATGCATAGGAAGAGGCAACACCAGTAGAAAACAGGAAGTTGTTATCCCTCTGTACAGACAGTTGGTAAGACCCCATCTGGAGTACTGCATACAGTTCTGGAGACCCCATCTCTGCAAGGACATAGACAGGATGGAGGCAGTCCAGAGGAGTGCAACTAAAATGGTGTAGGGTCTGCACCAGAGCCATATGAAGAGAGACTAAAGGAGTTTAATATGTATACCCTCGAGGAAAGGAGGGAGAGGGGAGACATCATAGAAACTTTCAAGTAACTCAAGGGAATCAACAAAGTCCAAGATGGTAGTGTGTTTCAGAAAAAGAAATGTGTAAGAACAAAGCACGGGGTCATAATGTTGCAAGACATTATGCCGCATGGCTAAATTGTGCTGCCAATACTGTGTGATGTATGCCATGTGGCATAACTCTTTTTTTTTCTGTGGGGGACTCCACCCCCACACACCCTGTTGTGGGGGTCTACACCCCCCGGACCACCTACTAAAGATTCTTAATTCCAGGGAGGGTCCAACTCGGTGAGCGCACAAAGACTGAAAAAAAATTTCTGGGACCCTGAATCAAACCTGGTCCTAGACACAGTGCCTGGGTTACTGCTGCTGTGGCTCTGTCCAGTGAGCCACAGCAGCTGCTCAGCAGAACCCACTACCAGTAGAGGTCTTATCCTCTGCCTGGGAGTGTGTGAATGGTGCAATACAGCATACAGCAGTATATGTGGTATTGTACCATTCACTATCCTAGACAGAGCTATTACGGGTTAGCTGCAATGTCATATGCTATTAAGCATATAACATTATGACCCAGTAGGTAAGAACAAGGGGGCACAATTTGAAGACTGAGGGGGAGACGACTCAGGGGCAACGTGAGAAAGTATTTTTTCATGGAGATGGTGGTAGTCGCAATGAACAGACTTTGAGGAGGTTGTGGGGTCAAAAACTGTGGGGAAATTTAAGAATGCATGGGACTGACGTAAGGCAATTCTAGTGGGAGGGTGAAGGAAGTAAGCTGTTGGTAAAACTAGGATCTGCAGCTTATCTATCAGGTAAGGAGATGGGCAGACTGGGTGGGCCAAGCGGTCCTTGTCTGCCATCAAAGTCTATGTTTCTATGTAACAGTGACCAAATTGTCAGCATAGCTATCCTATTACCCCACCTTATGTACCCAATACAGAAACTTTTTTGAATCACTGCCTAAATGTAATTCTGCCGAACTGCAATGCCATTCCATGCCACAGGTGCGAAAACACATTTGCGGCAGGATTTGAAAAATGACAGCTGTGATATAAATGAGCTGGGGTAATAAGAAGGCTATGTTGACAATCTGTGATAAAAATATTTAACAATTCCAAAGTTATGAGTGGGCTTAGCGACAATGAATGGTCCCAAATATTCAATATAGTCTTCTTATGACCCCACTTAATAAACCATGTAAATGAAAATGTTCAAATCTGTGTCAAAACACCATTCTGTGCCACAGGTGCAAATACACATTTTTAGAGAGGATGTAAAAATGACAGCTGTACTGTTCATGAGGTGGTGTGAAAAAAATGGCTATGTTGAAAATTTGGAGTCAAAATATTGAAAATTACCAAAGTTATGAGATTGAATGTGCACAGGAAAATTTCAATGAACACATGTAATTCAGCCATTTTTAGGACATTTTTCACCAGATTCTTAACATGGCCTTTTTGTGACCCCAACTCATGAAGGTATGCACGTCCTATGGTGAAACCTCTCCAGCAACATATGTCGCTGCCAACAACAGTACCAGGTAGCTGTAGAGTTTGCACCCAGGATCGGGCAACACTTTCCCTCCATCCTGCACCCCCTTCCTGAACCAACTCCAACTTGGTGTTGGTATCTAAAATAACAGGGGGTGGGGAGCAGAGCCCCCTCATGAGGGGTTTTGGGTACGAAGCCCTCCGAAGAAAATGACAGTCCCTGCTGTGTGTGGCTCCCTGCCAACTGCAGCTCACAGTTGGCAGGGAGCCTGGTGCTGCAATGCCAGTCGATGAGTTAGCTGTTGACTCAGCATCGTACAGCCACTCATGAACACTGGTAGTGAAATTTCATTATTCAGCCCCAAAAGGTGATTTCTTGCAGTGACCACAAAATCACCTTCTGGGGCTGGGTAACAAAATGACAGTGAATGTGTTCATGAGGTGGTGTCCCAAAAAGGCCATGTTGAAAATTTGGTGAAAAAATTCCAAAAAATGACAAAGTTATAAACATAAGTTCAAAACACCATTGAAATATATTATACATAGGGTTGGCAGAATTCAATTTTCATTTTATTTTAAATTTGAATGGAAAATATAGATTTTTGTTTTTAAACCTTTTTCTGTAAAAAAGAGATTTCAGCCATATTGGTCGGTGGAAAAAAGGAGATGCTGGAAAATGTGATACCTTTTATTGAACCAACAAGTGTCTTGTACAAAGATGGAATTATACACAAGCTTTCAGGACCTCACAGGTCCCTTCTTCATGTTAATAGCAAAACTGAGCAGTATACGCAGTATAAGTGAAGTAGAAAGGTGATAAAGGGGACTAAAGATGAAAGTTTAAGATGCAAAGTACAAAAATGAGATGCATGGAAGTCAAGAGGACAGTCCCTATTGTTTTCACACCTCTGCTTTTATTACCTCACACTCTATCTAGGCCTTTGTTCTTTTGTTTCTCCTAATTTCTTGACTTCCTTGCACCTCTTAGACATCTCCTGTCTATTCTACCCTGACAGCCAGCTTCTGATCTCAGATCTTATCTGTGCGCCTTTGTCTTCCCTTTAGCTCATTTTCATCTCCTACTGACCTGTTCCTACTTAGCTCCCCCTCCCCATTTCTTCTCATTTTGTTACTTTGCATCTTAGGCTTTCATCTCTAGTCCCTTTTATCACCCTTCTACTTCACTTCCTGATTTTTAATTGCTCCATAGTGGATATAAATACTGCTTATGTTGGTCAGTTTTGCTATTCACCTGAAGAAGGGCCCTGAGAGGCCCCGAAAGCTTGTGTATAATTCCATCTTTGTACAAGACACTTGTTGGTCCAATATAAGAAATCATACCTTCCATCATTTCCCGTAAACCTTTTTTCCAATTTTTACTGATTTAAATTTTCACAGTTGCATGACATTACGGGTTTATAAGCCTTTATTTCGATTTGTATCGATTTAATTTTTACAGGTGCAGTTAATGACCATAAATGAGGATTTACAAACTGTTAAGAACACAAATTGTCATAATCACATGTCAAAATAGCAACAGAGCATACTTTGCCTATCTGTAAATTTAGATTATTATAAACAGAAATATTTTTTCATTGATTTATGTGTGTGCAGTGAAATCGACATTTACCATCCACCGATTTAAATCTAATTCTTCCAAGCCTAATTATATGGCAGTTACCTTTATTCCACAGTTTGTAGTTCAGCTTTGAAGAGTGCAGATATGTTCTGGTCCACAGAAGATGACAGCCTTTGACCTTCAGTGGTAAGTATGAGGTAGGGGGGTGTGGGGTGGTGCGTGCTCAGTGCTGTGTAGGGATGGTGAGGGGGATGGGGAGATGACGAGGGACCATTTTCTTTTTTCCAGTATTAAAAAAAAGATGTCACGGAACTGTTTTCTTTTTTACAGGTCAAAATAAAGAAAATAAATATATTTGGAAATTGGGGGTGGGTTTCCCAGTGTCCTACACTGCTGGGGGGTCACTAAATGCTGACACGGGGATTGATTCCCCCAATGTTAGCTTAATATAAAACAAGGGGCTGTTTGGGCATCCAACACCGAGGTGGGCATCCCGGTATCAGATATTTAAAATAAAATGATCAGCAGAGTAGTGGACGGTGATCGGAGGGTGGGTGGTGCAACTAGACACCAGGAAATATATGGGGACAGTGATCGGGGAGTGAAGGATGCTACTAGACACCAGGGAAAACAGGGGGCCATATAACTGACACTACAGCTGGCAGCTGGAGTTCAGTTGTGGCTGCAGAACAAAATAAAAGCTGTTGTTCTCATACAGAGAATGTGGCAGAAGGCTCCTCTCACTAAGCTGGGTGCCCGGGATTTTAGGTGCCCAGAAAAAGTATTTCTAAGGCTAACTGTAAAATAACAAACACCAGAATCCATCTAAACAATGCCTATTTAGCTGGTCTCTCTTGTTTTGTAGAATTACAGCATTTTTATATTTTTTCCTCATTTTTTAGTTGATAAAAAAAAAGATGGCGACTTGCGAAACAGGATTTTTTTCCTCATGAAAAAGGATCTCTTTTTCACAAAATTGAGCAAATCTTATAAGAAAAAATTATTTTTCGTGAGATCAAATCCTTTGTCGAACTTTTTACCTCTGTCCTGAAAAATTAACTTCCCATAGGAAATAATGGAAACTTAAAAACTGAATACATTTGCAACATATTAATATTTTTGCATCAAACAAAGCATGACAGTTCTGTTACCTACATTCTTTCTACCACAAAAAAATCACACCAAAATTCAACACCATTTGGGTGCAAGGCAATGAGGAAAAAACTGCAAAAGTGATGACTTTTTACCTTTTGGCACTATGCAGATCTCAGAATCCGCACATCCAACTGGAACAAAACTTGCCACATCAAGATATATTCACCTCATAGAACAGCACATACCAAATTTTGTGCAAATCAGTTGAATGGTTGCAAAGTTATTAAAGTGCAAAATCTGAGGTATAACATTATACAGGCTACTCAACCCTAACTACAGGGGCACAATCGTGCCCCTATAATCTATATTCTTTTTTCTAGATTACAGCACATCAAAAGGAAAAAATAGTTGGCACCCACCAAGAGCCACAAACCACTCAGATGGTAACTTTATTTCATCACTTTTATTTAAAAAACAGCAGCATAATGCACAAAGAGCAGCTACGACTAGAAACCGCAGTACATCAGCAATTTCACTACATCAGAATATTCTGGCCACTCCATTGATAAAGGAGCTGCAACATCTGTTGCAAAACAGGCAACCCACCATCACATATCATTAAATGCCTATCAAAATATTCATTTTCATTTTATGAAACCTACATCACTAATCTAGTGTCCAATTTTTGGATAACACACAAACTGCTTTCTTACAACCTGGAAAGAAGGAAGGATAACAAGGCCTGGGATCCCCAGAGGTTTTCTTCTCAGGAGTTTTTGTTCTTCTTATCCATTCCAAGGTTAATACATCTGAAAGCAAGGCCATCTTTCCCATCCAATTATATTGGGTGGTCTTCTTTCCTTTAGCCTATATCCATATGCATTCATTAAACATCAAACTTCACATTACACAAGCATCCAGACATCCTCATCAACTGTTAATGGCAATGCAATGTCCTGTGGTTTGGTGGGGCAGCCCATGACAAGCTCCTCCTAGCTAGACCACTGGTCACACCATTGCGCCCCTTCACCTCTCTAATTGTCTCCTCTTCCTTAGCTTCCTGTGGAGGAGGTCTTGGTTCATTTAGCCTAAGTCCATACACTTGGGCACCTTCTACAGGGAGGAAGCATGCATCAAGTCCCTCAATCTACACATAGCACAAGCATCCAGACATCCTCATGTGCTGCTCCAGTGAATTATGTTTTATTTATTTATTTGGAAACTCCATTTTGCACCATAAACATTTGCACTCTATATTTGTTGCTATGTGATTGCATTGTCTTTATTGAGACAAACCTGCTCCCCAGGAGCCTTCTTGGTCGAGAGGGCAACCGAGCAGTCCTCCCCCACAGCTGACAGACTCTTCCCAAGCCCCACGCTGATTGCCCTCTGCAAAAGGCATGGAATTCAAACCGAAAAATCTGCACTGAGACAAACCTGCTCCCTGGGAGCTTCTGGGTCGAGAGGGCAACCGAGCAGCCCTCCCCCACAGCAAACAGACTCTTCCGTCAGTCTGACTTTTGATTTGTCTGAAACGGAGAACCTTGCTACACTGCAAAGAACAAACTATAACTTCATTTAGGAGCTGGAAACTTAGTAAGGCATAATATTGTAAAACAGGGGAGCTACGCTTTCTACAAAAAGTTTCATTTTGTTTTTCCTTATTGGCATTAAGCAGAGAATTTCAGGATTCCATTAAAAGTGTAGTCATTTTATATCCAGAGGGAGTGAGATACAACTGAATTTGCTTGATTGTTGGGGTTGAGACCTAGGATTTGGAAGGATATTTTTGCAACATTTTAAAAGTGTCCTGCTGGCTGAGTAGTTAAGTTTTTATCCCTGGTTTCACTGAAAGATTTTGTGTATTGGAATCAAACATAGCAGCCTGCCTACATTGAAAAGTCTGCTTACATCACAGGTGTCACTAGTCAATCAATTGGCTTAATTCTTAAGATTTTCAGTGCAGGAAGAGTGTAAAGCACAGCTGACTTATTTTGGGGCTGACCGCTTTCAGAGCACAAACCACCAGGCTGTTTTGGGGCTGGGGAGGGTTACCTGTGTCTGACCTGGATGTCTAGATTTTTCTCTGTTTGATTAGCAGGGTATTTTCGCTGTCATATTGTTGTGTAGGGCATCTTGCTGACAGGGAGGCACTCATCGCAGCGTTGGGTCAGAGCTTTTAGCTGATTGTTTTGCGAGGGCACAGTTTAGGTCCAACCCCTTCCCACCCCTCACCCCACCCACCCTGGAAATAGTTCCTTTATACCTGGGGTTCTGACATCATTTCCTCAAGAGTGCAAGTGCATATCACTGTCATATCCTCTCTAGCACACTGTACTGACAATATAAGCATGCACATTGTATAATATATATATTTCTATATAACAAACCAATCACACACACACACAAAGAAAAAAGTAGATAAACATGTGGGGAGTAGTACAATGTAATGGCTATGGGGCAGCAGTCTTCCGGGAGTCTTTCTGGAGGCTGAGATGCTGCCCTATTTGCAGACAACTCTCTGCCCTGAGGGAGGAAGTTGCCCATCTTCAGGCCATGCTGGACAGTAGTAGGGAACCTTCTCCCAGGCCACACTGGACAGTAGGAAGGGAACCTCCCCCATCCAGGGAGCACCAGAGCCACCACCACTACCTCAGAGGTTGCGAAGAAAACACAGCAGTTGGACCACAGTGGGCTCAGGAAGGGTGAGGATGGTGGAACAGAGGCACACCCAGTCAGTTGTTCCACTCCACAATCCATACACTATTCTGGGGGAGCATAGCTCCCCTATGGATGCACCCACAGAGGAGACTAAGGAGGCTGAGGACAGCAGTCACAAGGGAGGCCCACAGGAAGGAGACAGAGGACACCACAAGGAAAGGAAGCAGCTCCTGGTGGGGGACTCAATTATTAGGAGGACAGAACTGGGGGGAGCATGGAAAACTGAAGTAAGGTGCCTGCCTGGTGCCATGGCTCGGAGGGACAGGAAGCGCATCCTCAGGATCACGGGAACAACTGCACAGGCGTCTGAGCTGGACGTCATTGTCCACCTATGGACAAATGACTTGGCTCATCATGAGATTAGAGCAGTGCAGAAGGACTTTGTTGAATTGAGGAGGGGCCTAAGACAAGTAGCACACACAGTATCCTTCTCAGAGGTGCTGTCTGTCAATGGCATGAGTGAGGCGAGGGTACTTTGCACCATGCAGTTTAATGAATGGTTGAAAAAATGGTGTGGAGCACAGGGGTTTGGCTTCATTGGGGACTGGGGTTCCACCTGGAGGGACACCAGCCTATACTGGCAGGATGGTCTGCATCTGTCCAGGAATGGAACAAGTCTTTTGAGCAATCGGTTTAAATGTTTCATTGGCAAGCTTTTAAACTAGTCAAGGAGGGAGGCACTGATAAGCAGCAGAAAAAGCCCAGCCTCTCCCTACAAAACAGGGTACTAAATGAGAAAAAGACCAAGGTAGAAAGGTCAGTGGGGGATGCTGCAACAGAAGGTAAAGCCAGCCATCAAAAAATGGAGAGCAATGAGTACCAATGCCCATAGTCTAAGTAAGAAGCTTCCTGAATTAGTGGCCTTGATGGAGGAGGAACATCTGGATATCGTGGCAGTCATAGAAACATGGTATACACAAAACCATGACTGGGATGTAAACATACCAGGATACACTATCTACAGGAGGGACAGGGAGGGTAAAAGAGGAGGAGGAGTAGCTCTTTACATAAGGGAAGGAATCAAAGCAACAGTACAAAAGGGTAAACAGGGAGGAGAAGAAGCACTGTGGGTAAATTTGGAGACTGGCAATGGCACCACAATCCGCACAGGGGTTGTATACAGACCCCCTTCTCAGGGGGAGGAAATGGACAAGGAAATGATAGAAAGTATACTGAGAATGGCAGAAAAAGTGGAGATATTGCTGATGGGTGATCTGAATATGCCAGATGTTAACTGGAGTGCAGCTGCAGCAGGCACTTCTAAGAGTGGGGTTATTCTAGATGCCCTACAGGGGGCATGCCTTAGACAACTAGTATTGGAGCCCACTCAGAGAGGGAGCAATCTTAGACCTGGTTCTCTCAAATGGAGATGAAGAGAGGATCACAGATGTAGAAGTGGGTAACCATCTGGGAACTAGCGACCATCGAATAGTATGGTTCACAATAAACACAGCAATAGAGTCCAAGCCATACAAAGACAAAGGTACTGGATTTTAGGAGGGCTGACTTTGTCAAATGGTGAGTGCCTCAGGAATGCACTAGCAAATGGGCAGGAAGGAGGGTGGAAGAACAATGGGGAATAATAAAACTGCCATCACAGAGGTAACAAGCCTTTGTGTAAAGCAAATAAACAAAATGAAACGAGGTAAGAAACCACTATGGTTCTCAAAGAGTGGCAGTGAAGGTTCAAGAAAAGAAAGCATTCAGGAAGTACAAGGAATCACAGAAGGAACAGGACAGAGAACTGTATCAGTTAAAGCAAAAGAAGCTGGGAAGGCAGTCAGAACAGCAAAGGCCCAAACCGAGAAAAGATAGCCAACTCAGTTAAGAAGGGGATAAAACCTTTTATTGGTATATCAGGGAGTGAAGGAAGACCAAGGAGGGATAGTGAGGTTTAATAAAGGGAGGGAGGGTGGGCAGAGGGTTACTGTGAAAGGCGAGATACTAAACAAATATTTTGCTCAGTATTTACAAAGGAAGAGGGAGGTACCTAAAACAAACAGTAGAAACACTCTGGATACAGAAGTTGATACCAGCCCATTTACAGAAGAAAGGATTCTGAAAGAACGCTAAAACTGAAGGTGGACAAAGCAATGGGGCCAGATGGATTCATCCAGAATTCTAAAGAACTAAGGGTGGAATTAGTGACACCACTAACTACCCTCTTTAACAAATCATGGGAGGATGGGGTGGTACCCGAGGACTGGAGATGGGCAGATGTGATTCCCCTTCACAAAAGTGGGAGCAAGGCAGAAGCAGAAAACTACAAACCAGTTAGTTTAACCTCAGTGGTAGGGAAAATGATGGAATCACTTCTGAAGGAAAGAATTGTTGAGTACCTAGAGGCCAGAGGGCAGGACCCAAGGCAGCATGGATTCACAGCAGGAAGGTCATGCCAGACAAATCTGATAGATTTCTTTGACTGGGTGACCAAAGTAGTTGATCAGGAGGGGCTGTGGACATGGCCTACCTAGACTTTAACAAGGCATTTGACACAGTCCCACACAAAAGATTAATATACAAGTTAGCCAGCCTGGGAGTGGGTCCCAAGATGACAGCCTGGGTAAAGAATTGGCTGGAGAATAGGACACAGAGGTAATAGTAAATGGAGTCACAGCTGAAAAGAGGGTTATTAGTGGGGTACCGCAGAGGTTCAGTATTAGGACTGGTCCTCTTCAATGTCTTTATAAGCGACATTGCAGAGGGACTAAGATCTCTTTGCAGATGACACAAAGATCTGCAACAGAGTTGATGCACAAGGTGGAGTGGAAAGGATGAGAAGGGACTTGGCAAGGTTAGAGAATGGTCAAATATATGGCAGCTTAGATTCCAGTTCTAAGAAGTGCAAGGTAATGCATCTGGAAACAAAACCCAGGGAAGAGTACACAATGGGGGTGAGATACTAACAACAACAAAATGGAAAGGGACCTGGGGTAGTCATATCAGATGACCTAAAAGTGGGCAAGTAATGTGAGAGGGCAGCAAGGAGGGCTGGAGGGATACTGGGATGCATAGGGACAGGCATCACCAGTAGAAAACAGGAAGTTATTATCCCTCTGTACAGACAGCTAGTGAGACCCCATCTGGAGTACTGCGTGCAGTTCTGGAGACCCAATCTCCACAAAGACATAGACAGGATAGAAGCTGTCCAGAGGAGGGCAACTAAAATGGTGCAGGGTCTGCACCGGAAGCCATATGAAGAGAGACTTAAGGAGCTTAATATGTATAGCCTCGAGGAAAGGAGGGAGAGGGGGGACATGATAGAAACTTTTAAAGACCTCAAGGGAATCAACAAAGTCAAGAGGTAGCATCTTTCAAAAAAGAGGTGTGCAAGAACAAGGGGGCACAATTTGAAGATAGAAAGGGGTCAGCTCAGAGGTAATTTAAGGAAGTATTTTTTCACAGAGAGGGTTGTGGATGTATGGAACAGCCTTCCAGAGGAGGTTGTGGAGTCAAAAACAGTGGTGGAATTCAAGCATGCATGGGACAGTCATAAGGCAATTCTAGGGGGTGGGGGTAGGAAGAAGTAGGCTGCTGGTTAACTAGGATCTGCAACTTATCCATCAGGTAAGGAAATGGGCAGACTGGGTGGGCCAGCGGTCATATCTGCTGTCAAATTCTATGTTTCTATGTTTCCCAAACTACGCTGATCACCTCCTGCAAAAGGCGTGGAATTCAAACTGAAAAATCTGCACAGGTAAGGAGACCAGGACCGGCGAGGAGTGCAAACGGCAGAGCGCCATTTTTACTGAAAGACTTAAACTTTATTTTCAGTCACCACACAAGTGCTGATTGTTTTTTTCCCCTCAGGTTTTCTCCCTGTGTACTTGTGAATTGTAAGGAAGTAGCAGAGCACCTTAATAGTGAAACATCAAATGCTACAGTAAGCTCGTTCTGTGACCGTGACCTTTAGTTTAAACTGAATCAGTGAAACTTGTAGTGCCAGAGAAAATATTTTGCCTGATTACCAAAGTTGCTAAGCTTCTACTGGCTTTGCACCTTTTAACCTTACAAACCCCAGTGCCTTCTGTGACCGCGGACCTTTATTTTAAAACTGAATCAGTGAAACTTGTAGTGCCAGAGAAAATATTTTTCCTGATTACCCAAGTTGCTAAACTTCTACTGCCTTTGCACCTTTAACCTTACAAACCCCAGTGCCTGCAAAACTGCTTTGTCTCACCTGAGCTCTTTGTTTAGAAAGTCCTATAATGAGCTTAACAAGGGCTGGGCTAAGTGCATAACTGCATTGAATATGTGATCCCCACCCCAATGCTCCTTTAGTCTGCTGCTTTGTGGTGGATCTGTATAAAAGCCTTACCTTTTTCCTTGTTCTCTGCAGAGACAAACCTGCTCCCCGGGAGCCTTCTGGGTCGAGAGGGCAAACAAGCAGCCCTCCCCCACAGCCGACGGACTCTTCCCTAGCCCCACGCTGATTGCCCCCTGCAAAAGGCGTGGAATTCAAACAGAAAAAATCTGCACAGGTAAAGGAGACCAGGATGAGCGAGGGGTGCAAACGGCAGAGCAAGGACCCCGCCACCCCCACCACCACCCTTGGTCGTTACTCCTTTTTATAGGATAAAGCACCTGCCTGAAATTAACCTGTCAGGTGACTTTTCCATTTGCAGGCTATCACAGCTGTCCACTAGTGGCCGCTATAACAAAAGGACCTTCTGGCTACCATGCCCAATACAAAACTCCAATACTGCCTCTAGTGGCATTTAGCCATCACTGCACCTGCTTCTCTAATCCCAACCTTTTTGCACCACCTGCAAATTACTGTGCAACTAGGAAGTATCTCTCTCCCTACCAAATTAAGTCTGCTACCCACAAACTGCTGAAGTTGTATCATAAACTAGGTAGTCAGGAATTACAGCTGCTGCTGTACCTGCAATATAAAGTGATTATTAAGCGCTATAGTAATCCAGTTATGTCTTGTAAATTGCATGTTATTCTATTTTCCCATGAGTCGTATAAATGTGATTTCAAATCTACCTCAGGGGTATGGTTTTCAGTACATATATAGGTGCACCCTTAACTGCCTGATTACCTAATTAACATTGTATCTCCAACTAGATTGCCTCCCCCAATTGCTTAACATGAGCGTGCCCGGCCTCGGGCCATAGACAGTTCCTGCGTCCAACCCGCCTGCTGACCTAAAGGGCAGCGGCGCTCAAACTCATCCCCAGGAGGATCCTATAGTAACAAGTGCTACCAAGACCACCTCCCTCCAATACGCTGTCGCATCTATCCCTGGGGTAAGACATCTGATACCCTATAAGTCTGGGTTCTGCTGACCAGCGGCTCACTGTAGTAATTCCTGGCCACACCACTGACCTGATCTGTCAGGTACTCGGTGCCTGATGAGGCTGGTTATTACTCTTAAGTTGAGCATGGTGGGCTCAGGGGAACTTATTCCCGGGGGCTCAACCATCACTACCACCCATCCATCCCTCCTCCCCACCCGACCTCCTCACCAGCATGATGCCCTCCATGCTTGGACCCCCCTCTCTTGGCTGTGAAAAATAGAGGGCTCCTACTGGCCATCCTGTACCTCCTCTTCCTACACTGGGCAGACAGGACTATAAGCGCAGGAGAACAGGACCTGAGAATTCCCCCCAAACTGGACATTCCCCCATGACACTCTTGGGACCACTACACCCACCCTCTTAATAACATGGAGGCACTTCTGACTGCCCATGTATTCTGCAGGAGAGGCATTCTGTACTCAACTCTACTCACTGCTAAACGGAGACTCTGGACTAGGTCCTTACCCCTCAGTCAGCTTCCTTCTCTTTGCCTCCTTGCTACCCTCCTGCTCATGGCAGGGGACATCCAACCAAATCCTGGTCCCCCTCCTTATGATCTTCTGGTCTTCTCCCCGGTGGACTCACACTGGGTGGCCAATAAGGGCCTGAGGATTGCGCACATGAATATATGTAGCCTGAGATCCAAGATGCAGGAACTTCAAGCCTGGCTGGACCGGTACAACCTGGACATCCTGGCCATATCGGAAACCTGGCTCAAGCCTCACATACCCTTCCACAAGGTTGCAGCCCTAGGATACCTCTCCCATAGACAATATAGACTGAGGAAAAGGGGTGGAGGGGTCCTAATCTACACAAAAGACACTCTTAACTCAGTTCAGGTCAACCTGCCACAGGCCACTAGCATGGAAGGTGAATAGATCTTCATTCGCATCACCCTTGGCCCATGTATGCATCTCAACATTGCATGCATATACAACCCCCCAACCAATGCACGCTCATCTCTGGAGGCGGTCCTAAGGGACACTCTGATGAGGTCACCTCTGAGCTAATCATCCTGGGGACTTCAATCTGGATGGGCCCCGAAGACAATCCCCTCCCTACTAGGGCTGGTTCAGAGCTAACCTTGCAGGTTATCACAGGGCCCACCTGAATGAACTACAAAATGGGTAACCATTCCACACTTGATTGGGTGCTTACTAGCAAACCCTGACAATATAAAGGCAGCTGGCACCTAGCGGATGCCCTGGTGATCACTCCCCAATCTTCTGCTCCTGGAAAAACAGGGCCCCGGAGTCCTCACAATACCGTGGACACGGGACTACTCAAACTATCAACCTGAACACTTGATTGGCTGCCTAAACGGATTGATTGGAGCCCAATCAAACTACTCCCACACTGGAAGAGGCTACGGCCTTCTTCCGGGAAGCCATCATTATGGCTGCAGACCGCTTGGCCCCTTTGAAGAAATTCCGCACCAAGGGGAGCTGCTACAAGTGGATCACCCCTCAAGTGGAAACACTGATGAAAACTAGGAACACTGCTTGGAAAAAATACAAGCTGTTCTCCCTATCGGCTGACCTAATCTGCTACAAGACGCTGAGAAATAAGTGCAAACTGACTATCAAAGTGGCCAAACGAGACTACCTCACAGATCTACAGAAAAAGAACCTAGGCAACCCTAGACTCTTTAGGGCTCACATAAACGGGCTTATAAAGGGGAGCAGGAAGACCGCTCACTGCCCCATAGAGGTCAATGGCCAATTAACTAACGACGACCCTAGCATCGCCTTGGCTCTCAACCACCAGTTCACAAACCTGGACCTGCTCAAAGCAGACTTGCCACCCCTCCTCCCAGTCTCGAATGATCCCATCCCCCAAAACCTGGACTGCTCAACCTTCCATATCCGGCTTATAAGACCAAATGAAGTCCTCCCGTTACTAAAGTCCCTCAAAATGTCAGGAGCTATGGGACCCGATGGCACCCCCCCACCGCATACTAAGGGAAGGGGTCCCTGCACTCACCAGGCCCCTCACCTGGCTCCTCAATCGATCCCTTATCACAGGTGCCATCCCGGAACAATGGAAACTGGCCCATGTAGTCCCCATCCACAAGGGTGGTTCAAGGGAGACTACCAACAATTACAGGCCCATCTCCCTTCTATCTAGCCTTGGTAAGATTCAAGAGAGACTAATTTACGGACAACTCCAGAACTACCTAGAGCTCCACCATTTACTCGCCCCCTCCCAGCATGGTTTCAGAACCAATCATGGGACTGTCACTGCGCTTATCAAGTTCCCCACTGATGTTCTCAGAGAGCTGGATGAGGGATCCCCACCTGGGGCAGTCTTCATTGACCTTTCTGAGGCTTTTGACCTTGTAAACCACAACCTGCTCCTTACAAAACTGAGCCAGGTTGGGTTAGACAGCCACTCCCTATCGTGGTTCAACAGTTACCTCACAGGGAGGACACAGAGGGTAAAATGGAAAGACTCCCTGTCGGAGCCTCTCCCCCTAATGGATGGGGTGCCCCAAGGATCTATCCTTGGCCCCCTTCTCTTCTCTCTTTTCACAAACGATCTCAGTAAACACTGTGGGGGCAGCTCAGTGGTACAGTATGCGGATGACGTGGTCATATACTGCCCCTCCTCTAATCTGGGAGATCTCTGCTCTGGGCTACAGGAAGACCTGGGTTCCCTTGAGCAATGGCTTGTCACCAGCAGAATGATCATTAACCCTAACAAGACCAAGGCCATGCTATTTGGCCCAAAAACCCTCAGCTGGGACAGAAGCCCACATCTCAGGCTGATGACCAAATCAGGAAAAAGACTTGAGGTGGTTGAATCGATAAAATACCTTGGCCTCACCCTGGTTCAGTGCTTCTTCCTCAAGGATCATGTCGACCAGGTAAACAAAAATATTCACACCAAACTCGGGACCTTGTATAGGCTGAAAGACCAGTTGATACCCGTGGCCAGGGCCTCCATCGCCACAAGCGTCCTCCTCCCTACCCTCTCCTATACGGCCCTGGTGATACAGGGAACTGCCAAACAAAAGATGAACAGATTACAAGTTCTCTATCACAAGGTGTCTCACTTCACCACCCTATCCAGCTCCTGGGCTCACCACTGTGACACTCTGTCCCAACTAAACTGGCCCTCCTGGGAGGCCCGGCTCCAATACCCCCTACTCTGCCACAGTCATAAACTACTCAGTCCATCCCCTCCTCCCAGCCTCATTGGACTCATTGCCCAAAAGAGAAGCCCTAGGCTCCTCAGAACAATGGACAGAACCCTCCTCGCAGTGCCAAGGGTTAGAACAAAGACAGGGGGTAAGTTGTTCGCCATCACAGTGCCCACCCTGTGGAACTCCCTGCCCCCTGGTGTTCAGGATGCTACTTCTACCCACACCTTCCACACAAGGCTGAAGGCTCATATGATGGTCACCCCCATATACAACTGCTAAAGTGAGAGGATTCTAAGTGGAAGCCCACCCCTCTCCCCCATATGGAAATAGTGACTATCACTGCACCCCATCTATATAGCACTGCACCCCATCAGTAGAGCTTACCCAGGAAATGTTAACTGCTAAAAAGCTACTATGTCTTACCTCTTAAATGTAACTTCTGAAAAACTACTATGTATTATGTTCCTCGCTGTCTAGTGTAATGTACCTGTGCTGTATGCTACCCCATGTATGATTCCATGTAATTCCCTGTGTTGCCCCTGAAAAAGGGACCTTCGGTGCCCAGCGGGCTTACCAGGTTATCAAAATTTAATAAATAAAATAAATAAATAAAATTGAATGCATACCTGCAGTCTATAATGCTCCACTCTCCCTTCAGTCTCCTTGCTCTCTATAATGAAATGTATTTTCTCGCACTCTAAGCTATGGAAGGAACTTAGCAAATAAACTACTACTATTACTACTACTACTAAAACACCTGGGTTCCACATTTACAAGTATTCAACACATTCCCAGCATATAAAATGCCTGTAAAGTACTGCAGTACTAGCATGCTAAAAACATTTTTTTAATAATCTTTACCTCATTTATGCATTTCTGTGCTTAAGACACAATAATCCACCACCCCAAAAAACTGGCCTATGGGGGAGTGACAGTTTTCCCATGAGCAGCTGTCCAAAAATGTCTTTCCTCTAACTTCTTTCCCCTTTCATCATGACAGTTGCTCAAGTGATTGGTGCTTCTGCAAATAGTACAGCTGTCAGTCACTAGCATGTTGTGTTTATGTAGCCAGTACTGTGTTTGTTTACTTTGTTTTGATTGCACGTACCCTAGATGGCAAAGACTCCTGTTCAGAAAATTCATATAGCTGGTATTCAGACATCACCTGATGTCAATGGTGCCATGTGTCTAGCAAAACAAAAGGAAAGCAACTGAGTAAGCAGCTGCACAGACAGACATGTAGGCCTGCTAGTCAAGCTCCAAACCATGGAATGAAGTACTGGCTGGTTATCCATTGGTTTCACTTCTCTTCCACCCAACTTTGTATTTGTATTGCACCATAATGACAGGGATAAACAGCAAGTCATGAATCCACTGCTCATTACAATCTTACTTCTCATGTTTCACCTTTTCTCCTTTTATGACATTTTCCAGCCCCTTCAACCCCTGCAGCAGTCCTTCCATCATTGCCCACGGTTATCGTCATTTATAGTCAGCTCCTCGACAGCAGTACATTTCTAAAGTTAGCTACTGTATGTATCTATCTACCTATTAAAATGGGGATCACTCATGGTAATACATTTAGAAAGCAATATTGCATACTTCCTTCATAGGAAAATGGTGGCAAGATTAATTAGAAGTTTTGCTATGTGCAATTTGCCCACCAGGAGGTCAACCAGACCTTATTTATTACAAATAAAGTGCAGGAGTTGCCATTTCTCATACATAAATGTTATTTTATTGCCTCTCTTATTTGATGGTTTCACAGAAAATCCCACAGGCTTTTTCAGACCAGCTGCTGGAGTCTTGGGTGAGCGCTTATGTCATTTAAAGTGACACTGTCAACCCTTTTTGCATCATACTAATTTTGGTTGAAAACCTACATTTTAAGATTGTTTACCCTCTCTAAAATTCAGTGATGATGCTGGTTGTTTTATCTGCTTCTTTTCGTAGTAGATCTGAAATGCATGCTAATATGCATGCTAATAGTGTATTTATACCCAGCCTTGTTTTGTTTCAAATCCTTTATCTACTCTTACTGCAAACTTCCTGAACATTAGGAACACTCCCAAAGAGTGCAGTGAGTCAGGATGCAATAGTCTCCTCTCCTCTGGTTGCATCATGAGTGGCTAGTCCCAGTCCAAGAAAGATGCAGTGGGAGTTGATCAAAGAATGTAAACAAACATGTTTCAGTGTGGTAACACCAGTAAGGTGGACAGTCTGTTTTTCACTTTTTAAAAGAAAAAAGGAATCAGAATTTAACTATGATCTATATCAGCAGTCTCTACAGAATGAGACCAGTTATAAAATGTGTATTTTAAACTTGGGTCACTTTGAGGCCTAAGGGGGAGTTGACAGGGTCCCTTTAAGCATGAATTACATAATTTTTCTTAAGGTCCTTTCAGCTCAGTACACACACAGTGTAAAATGACAAAAATGAGTCTTTGTTTCCAGTTTTCTGATGTGAGCCTTTATTAAATCAGTTATACGAAAAAAGGGTAAATATCTGCCAATTCTTGTGTGTGGGAGGAAGAAATAGGCTGTTGGTTAACTAGGATCTGCAGCTTATCCTGTAGGTAGGGAAATGGGCAGACTAGGTGGGCCAAGTGGTCCTTATCTGCCATCAAAGTCTATGTTTCTATGATTTGGTGTGGAAAGAACACAAAGCTTGAAAGGTTATTTCTATATCTGAATTGATGTTCTGCCAATATACAGTTTACAAATAGTTATAATAAAGAAAAAATACCATATTTGGATGTATTGGTACAATTTGGGGATCAAGGACTGGTAACATCCTTGTAAAGGAAGGAGGCAGCAAGGAATATTATATTGCATGTGAACAGTTTTCACTCAGAAAGGTTGATTCAAAGTATTCCTTATTCATAGTTTTTAAGGATCCGTAGGAACTGTACCATAGAACAGGACAGCAATAGGCAAACTGAACAGGCAAAAATATGATTTAGAGAAAAAAGGTATAATAATTCTGTGTTAACACAAGCAGAGGAGCACAGAAGGACAGACTCAGTAAACAGCATTAGAAGGTAAAGGTCCAAGATGTGAAGAACAGAGAATAGCAGTTAGTGTTAGAAACGATCACAAAATGAAAGAAATAAGACAAATAAATAACCACCATTGGCAACTGGTACAGAATTTGGCAGGGAATGAACAAGAATTTAGGAGACCACCATTAGTAGCTGTGAAAAAAGTGAAAACAATAAAAGACAAAGTGGTACACACTGTGCATCCACAAGGAAAAAGAAAGAAAGGAGAACAGCTATTATTAGGACCGTTGAATCCAGGAATGGTGCCATGTGGCCATTGTTCGGTTTGTGGGCATACAAGCAAAAAAAGATGTTTTAAACATCCATATAATTACAAAGAATTCTCTATTGATCAGTTCATCTCATTTGACACTGCAGGAGTGATTTATGTCCTGCAGTGTCCATGTGATGAGATCTATGTAGGAGAAACTACACGAACACTAAAGACTAGAATTCAGGAACACAAATCAAATATTAGGACTAGATGAGCAACACCAGTGGCAGAGCATTTTATAGAAGCTGGCCATACAAGGGCATCCCTCAGGTTCTGAGGTATAGAGGCAGTGCTGCCTCCAGAATGAGGGGGAAATTTTAAGGAAATTTTGGAAATGGTAGAGACAAAATGGATATTTTTGCTGGATGCCCTTAATCTGAACTTTGGGCTAAATAGAGAGATCAATTGGAATAAATGCAGACCATAATGAGAGCAGGGAGGTCCAAAGTCATTTTGGACACCCCCTTGGATGGTGAGGACAGTATTATTTCATTTTATACAAACAAAATAAATCAGAAAAATAAAAAATAAAAACTGAAAATATAAATACAATTAAAATAAAAATGATCTGAAATAGATCCCTGTTTCTTCTCTATATAGCATAGAGATTGCCTTAGGTCCAGTTGAATACATACTTATTTCTAAAAAATAATATGAAGTTGCCAATATAAGGAAATATACTAAGGAATATTTAAAATATGTATTTGGTTTTATAGTGAATAATGGCATCATGAATGAGCTGAGAGCTAGAGTTTAAAAACAAAGTTAATAAAGTAGAATATACTAAACGAATGACTGGGGGTTTTCCTGGAGGAGGAGGAGGGAGGGCTGGACAGTAGACAACATGGGTTTGTGCCAGGTCGATCATGTCAAACCAATCTTGTGGAGTTCTACGAATGGGTAACATCAGAACTGGACAGGGGGGAAGCCTGTGGATGTAATATTTTTGGACTTCAGCAAGGTGTTTGACTCGGTCCCCCACAATGGGCTGGTGGAGAAACTGACAGGGTTGGGAGTGTGCCCTTTGATGGTCATATGGATAGGAAACTGGCTAGCTGGATGCACACAGAGAGTGGTGATCAGTGGGGAGATCTCAATCCTTAGAGAGGTCGGTACCAGAGTTCTGCAAGGCTCAGTCCTGGGGCCAGTCCTATTTAATGCATACATATCTGACATCAGGGTGGGTATAGGGTGTGAGATGAGTCTCTCCACTGACGATTCCAAGGTGGGAGCAATAGTTGAGGAGGAAGAGGGGAGGTTGGCCCTGCAAGGGGACCTGGACACCTTGGAAAGTTGGGGTCTCGCAGGGAAGTTAAATTTCAATACAACCAAGTGCAAGGTATTACATCTTGGGTGGGGAAACCCCAAACACAGGTACACCCTAGGGGTGGTGGTGCTGGAGGCCTCATCTGGGGGAAAAAGACCTAGGGGTCATGGTGGATGTATGTATGAATAACTCTGAGCAGTGCAGGAGAGTGGCTAGCAAAGCAAACAAGATGTTGGGATGCATTGTAAGGTGGATCACCTCTAGGAGCAGGGAAGTGATTCTGCCGCTGTACATTGGGCTGGTGAGGCCACACCTTGAGTACTGTGTACAGTACTGGAGACCACACTTAAAGAGGGACATACAGCTCCTGGAGGGGTACAGAGGAGGGCTACAGGGATAATTCAAGGACTGGGGGAGTTGACATATGAGGTCAGACTTGAGGAGCTCGGTCTGCATACTTTGGAGGAGAGGAGAGACAAGGGGGACATGAGCAAGTTCTTCAAGTACCTCAAGGGAATAAATAGAGTAAACATGGAGGGGATGTTTAGACTAAAGGAGGGAGGTATCACCACAGGGCATGGTTTGAAGTTGGAAAGAGAAAGGATTGGGGGGATAAGAGAAGGATGTTTTTCATGGAGAGGGTGGTGGATCCTTGGAATGTACTGCCTGGTGAGCCGGTCCAGATTTCTAATGTGGAGGGCTTCAAGAGAGGATGAGACAGATACAGAAAGGAGCATCGGAACACAAAGGGGGGGGAGGGCCTGGGTTCCCAAAAGGGGATCTGAGGTTCAAGCAGACTCGATAGACCATAAGACCTAATCTGCTGGCAATTAGTATGTTAGGATTTTATTTAATGGTAACAAATTATAAATAAAAAAGAAAGGGAGACTGTGCTAAGCACATAGAGTGGCTTAAAGAATATGATGAAATGAATAGCAAAAATAACAAGGAGTTGTGATTGCAGCAGAGATAGCAGAATTTAAAAAAACACCTGTTTTTGGTAGTCTCCCTCTGATGCTTTTGTAAGTTAATTAAGGAGACTGAGAAATAAATATTGTAATGACAGCAGAATTAAGCATCCTTTCTGGTGGTTGGTTTATAATGCTTGAGAAACTATTCGGGAGATTGAGAAAGAAATACTGTAGAAATGATCTAAATAAAGAATAGCAAGGCACTCTTATGAACTGTCTGTGTAAGTGTGGATTAGTATTCAAGGAAGTAATTAGAAAACTTTGAAAGGAGATAGTCAATTTAAGAAAGCAAGCAGAAATCATGTTGGAATTGTGTAAAGATCAGGGGGGGATAATGGTGACAATTAAGAAAACAATTAGCAATCATGCTGAAATCATCCAATGATGATAAGAAGATAAGGGGACACATGTTCCACCAGTATGTTAATATGGAAACATCAATTAAGATGAATACATCTAATCTAGCAAGCAAGGAGGGTAATTTAGTAATAAAAAAATGAAAGGGAAGAAATGAGCTGCAGTTAGGAGCTATGGTAACTACAGACTTTTTCAATTATTCCCTTATGGGGGATAATTAGAAAATAATTATTTAGAGACCTATATAAATGCAAGGACTCAGATGCCTTACCATTAGGAACTAGAGCCTGAAGGTGCAGGACAGACATCTTAGACAAGATGCATGGAGCTCTGGAGCCTTTATTAAAAGAAAAGTTAAGAAGTAGGGCAGTATGAATTTGAGGGATTGAATTTATAGCATAAAGCAAGCAAGAGTTTACAGAAAAGTTCTTATCCAATACAGTAAAGATACGGAGAAGAATAATGATTTGAAGAGAGATTGAGGTAACATGTCTAAAATATGTATATAATGTATGGTAAGTGCCTATTAACCACCATAATCAGCAGTCACACAGCTTTGTTATGCACTGTTTAGAATTTTAAAAGTTGTTAACCACACTTCGGGACTTCTAAAACAGTGGTATAACAAAAAAGAATGCACCAGAGTTCCATGATTCTCACACATAGAATGCAAACAGTGTTTTTTTGACCATACACTATAAAAGATGATGGCTGGGGACCGGATGACAACCACGCTGTAATCACCTCTCATGGTAGCTAGGACTACAGTAAACCTCTCGAGCTGCACTCTTGAGGTTTACCATGTTGCTCTAGCAACCACTTGAGGTGATTACAGCATGGTTATCACCCGATCCCCAGCCATTATCCTCTATATAGTGTATAGTGGAGTGTTCTGTATAGAATTCCATCCCTTTCAAAATGCTGTTATGCCATAGGTTAAAGGTCATGAAATGTGATTATACCCTACTGTGATAGAGCAGCTTTCTAGAACTTTTAGAGACTGCATGAGTCAGTTTCATTTTTAAAGCAAAAGAACTCACGAACACATATTTCACACAGTACTATACATTATACAAAATACAGGATGAGCAACTCTATGCACAACCAGTGTGTTTTGTCACCTTGGGGTTCTGATTCCCACGGACCTCTCGAGCTTCGCACTCGCGGTCAAGGAAAATGGAACCCCTCTCTGGCAGAACACACTGGTTGTGCATAGTTGCCCATCCAGTATTCTCTATGTCAATGCTGCCTAAAAGAAAATGTGACATAAGGCTTCAGAAGAGACTATTTCTATGCATGAATAGTATAGAAGTGAGTGCTAAGTAATATTGGTGAGAAAAAGATGTTTAGACATATCAGTTAGAACAGAGGGAAAGTAAAAGGAAATGCAGCACAATGAACCTTATACATACAAGGATTCATTTTAGAGTGGTGAAACATTTAAAGGAACATGCTTTAATTCTGATGACATTTGTGTTTTTCATAGAATAAGCATCCACATATTTTGGAGCATATAACTACAAGTAGATCATGCTTATACCGCATATTGATGGCAAATGACAGTCAAGTTTCTTAATTTATTGGGATTTGAGGGAAATAGTCAATGAATCAAGAAATATAATTTGAAAGTTAGGAAAAAACATTCTTAACATTACAAATCAAATATTGCAGTTGCATATTTATGGTTTTGAGAACAAGGATAAATTATGAATGTTAAGAACTAAATGTGCATATTTATTTGTACATATTGAATTAAGCAATATAATTAAAGTTAGGAATTTTTTTTTTAATATTATGGATTAAGTATTGTAGCCATATGTATATGGTTTTGAGAACAAGGATAACATGTATAAATTATGGATGTTAAGAGTTAAATGTATTTATTTATTTGTGCATAGAGGGGTGAAATAAGGAGAGAAAATATGAGCCTTATGATAAAGGATCCATTTGTAACCTACTGTAAAAGTGTCAATGCACTGTGGCACTAATAAATTTGAGCATTTTTATAACTTCAAAAAGCAGCGTCCTTCATTGTATGTGGTAGTGAGTCCTGGATTTTCTGTATTTTGATTTAAAATATAAGCATGTTTGGTGAGAATTTGATAAAAGTGTGTAAAAAATATTTCTAAAGAGTGTTTTTACATACACAGGTATTCTTCCAGATAAATAGAAAATAAAACAATATGACACAACGGTGGTTTGAGCACATCATTGTAAAAGTGAGTTTTCCTGTTTAGTCTTTGTAATAGTTGTAAATCATGAATTATATGAGTGGATAATTGTTTATTACATTTATAGGATTGAAGGCACTCTCCTGATGAAGCATATTTAATATGCGAAAAGGTGAGTGTATGACCTCATTAAATAAACTTTTAAGAAGAAAATGAATCAAAGCATTTTTTTTCACTCTGGAAATGGCACCCCTACAGATAATAATTTTTGTGACTCAAGTCCTAGGACAAACCAGGGGATGGGGTTGGGTAGCTCAGCAGGAAGGAGGGCTCGCCGGGGGAGGCATAGGAGGGGAATAAAATGTGAATTAAACAAAAAATGTCTTTTCCCATTGTATATCCATCCTAATAAAGGGATACTGTCAACCCTTTTTGCATCATATTTTTAAGTAAAAACACACATTTTATGAATGCATGTTTACTCTAAAATTCATTAATGCTGCTGGTTTTGTCTGCCGCCTTGCTTATTAGACCTGAAATGCATGGGAATGTATAGCTATGCCCAACTTTGTTTTGATTCGGATCACTGAACTACGTAGTGCACACTTTCTGAACATTAGAAACACCCTCAAACAGTGAATCCACTTATGATACAGTAGTCTCCTCTACTTTCACTACATAATGAGTGGCTAGACTGTGCTGAGAGTATTCCTGGGTCCAGGAAAGATGTATTGGAAGCTGATCAAGAAATGCAAAACATGTTTTGGTGTGGTAACACCAGTATGATGGTCAGTCATTTTGATAGTTTTTCATTCTTTAAAAGAGAAATTAAACTATCAGCTGTAACAAATGTCTCTACAGAATGTGAACAATCATAAAATGTGTTTTTTAAATATGGACACTGAGGCCTAAGGGGATTGACAGTGTCCCCTTAAAGATAACCATGGAGTCTTGGAGATAGGTCAGTGCCTGGAACATTATCTCCTTTAAGTAAAAAAATCAACATATCTTGATAAACTCTCAGACACTGAACCTATCCCTGAGACTGTGGGTAGGCCTGGAGAGTCAGTTAGAGATTTATGTATTTGGAGCATACTACAGCAAATGAGCAAAAGAGTCTTAATGAAATTTGTCTCATCCGATGTGATTTGCCCAGACTATAGGCCTGTTTACACTGCCACATTTGCACTGCAGAAACCTGAGCACTTGGGTTGCTGTAGTGCAAGTGTGACAACGTGGACACCTTCCAGATTGTGGTAAATCACTCTTAATTCCACACAAGCAGCGCAGCAAAGTTGAGAATGCTCAGCAATGTGAGTGGTGTATGCTGCCATAAGGACTGGCAGCACAGTTTACATCTGTGCAATGCATTCATTATATGCTAACATTATGTGGAATACATTAATTATTTGGTAACTTTATGTGGAACATAGATGATAATATGTGGTCCTTGATTAATAACCATGCTGTAAACACTTCAAAAGGTTGCCATGACATCATGGTAAACCTTAAGAGCATTGGTCGAGAGGTTTTCAGATGTCATGGCAACCTCAAGAACTGTTCTGTGTGGTTATTAACCAAAGACCATACATTATATTTTAGTGTATGGGTTAACAAGATTGCGTAATCGCGGATTGAATTTTTCTGAGTAATTCTTACCTTAAGCAGTCATAAGTCATGCAGGAAGATTCCACAACAATGTTTGTGTGTTCTTCACAACATTATACATCGGTACAGCCTGGCACAAATCCATTTAATACAAACATTGTAAACACTGTAACATTTTTCTCAAAGCAGAACATTGAATGTTGTGAGCATTCTGTTTTGTTACACCATTGACATGACATACTCAAGAAGGGTTAACAGAGTGATATCATAACGATGGCATAACAAGGTTGTAATCTGCTTGACTTCAGTTAGTAATGGGGGCCCTCCATACATTATACATTAATTATGCAGTAAGAGCTACCGGTACAAGAACGTACCCCATTTAGCAAACTTCCTGCATCATGAAACCGTTGCTGCTTTCATGTTACTAAAGTGTGAACTGACAGCATAGCACCACTTTATGTAGCACCACTTTATGTAACTTGAAGCACATTGTCCAATTCGATTGATGGTACTGCCTCTTCAGAGTGCCAGGATCTCCAGGTGACCTTTGCACTGGAAAGTACTGAAACTAGAAAGAGTCCTAGTCAGTCCTGCTTAGAAACAGCCACCCACCTGCATCCAGGTTTATGGCCCTCTTCAGTGCAACTTGAGTTGTCACAGAGAGGGGATGTGTGAACGAGATCCTGCATCAGCTCCAGAAATGAAAGCTGCATTGTAGTGGAGGTTGGTAAGGAATGGTGCTACCATCTAAACCTGGCTCATAAAGGCTCATTCACCATCTCCAATTTCTGTTTTAAAATGGTGGTTGGATTTTACTGTAGGCGATGGTAACAGTTAACATTGCTGGGCTGACATAATGCTTCCATTTTGTATTGTTCTCTGGACATAACCACCTCATTCTTATCCTTTTTCCATGCTTTTATCATACTATCCTGTCTATTAATCCGTTCATTAAGCACCTGTTTTTAATGTTGTAGATGTTATGGCAATGTCCAGTATGATGAAACTTATCAAATAATAATTCAACATCTTTATTTACCATTCTTTGAAACACTTGAATAGAAGCATTCATTTGGAGAAGTACAAAATTAGATTTAAGTTTAGGTTTAAGATAAGTTTCTCTAAAAGGAATTAGTCAGAGTTAAAGTAGCAAGCAGAGGTTTATTTTCTCAGAAGAAGCCAGAAGGGGGAAGGAAGGAAACATATTCAATTCAGTGCTTTAGAGTAACTGGTAATTGCTATTTTTCTTTCAACTTAGATTGTGGGCTTTTAGTGACACTATACTTTCTTTGTTGTCTTTACTTATAATTGTTTTTGGGCTGTTGAAAATTTAAAACATAGTGGTGGTGTAATTCTGTGCTGTCTTTAATTGCTGCAAATTTTATCTTGGCTTGTCTGACTGCCCTGTAGTTGGGTGAAGGGTGTTAATTGTCTGGCCTCTGACCTCAGCTACGTGATAACTGGAGGTGGGCTTAGTCAGAGTTAAAGTAGCAAGCAGAGGTTTATTTCTCAGAAGAAGCCAGAAGGGGAAGGAAGGAAACATATTCAATTCAGTGCTTTAGAGTAACTGGTAATTGCTATTTTTCTTTTAAATTTAGATTGTGGGCTTTTAGTGACACTATACTTTCTTTGTTGTCTTTACTTATAATTGTTTTGGGCTGTTGAAAATTTAAAACATAGTGGTGGTGTAATTCTGTGCTGTCTTTAATTGCTGCAAATTTTCGCCCCCCCCTCCCCTTCCCCAACTCTTAATTATATGCCCTGATAAATCTGACTGACAGGAGCTGAACACAGGGTATAGTAAGGGGTGTGAAGTAGGAGGGGCATAAGGGGGAAGAAGCCCACCCTCAGCATGACAAGTGTTTTGACTCATTTATTTATTTATTAGTTTCTTTTTCTTTAAAAAAAATTATCTGAGGATCAGTGACAGGATTTTTAGTACAGTAAATTAATAAAAAGGGAACTAGGAGAGCTTCAGTAGCAGACAAGTAGTGGAATTGCAGTATAATGTGGGGAGTGGTGCAATGCAGTGGCTGTGGGGCAGCCATATTCAGGCAGACCTTCTGGACACTGAGGTGCTTCCTATCTGCATGCATCTCTCTGGACTGCGGGATGAGGTAGCCAGACTCAGAGCGGAAGTAAACTGGGTCAGGAGTACCATCACCCCTATCCAGGGACCACCCAGTCCAAAGCAACTGCCTCAAAGGATACCGAGAACGAGGAGCACTTGGATGACAGTGGACTCAGGGAGGGTTAGAGCAGTCAGGCAGAGGCACATCCTAGATCCTATTCCACTCAAGAACTCATGTGCCACACTGGCAAATGAGTACAACCAAATAGAGGTACCCAGAGAAGTGGAAGGAAAGGATGTGGAGGTTAGCAAAGGAGGTGACCTCAGCGGGGAAAGCAGTGGACCCCAGAGGAGGAGGAAGTGAATCCTGGTGGGGGACTCCATCATAAGAGGGATCCAGCTAGGAACACAGGAGGGGGAGGACAGGGAGGTGAGGTGCCTACCAGGTGCCACGGCATGGAGGGATGGAAGGAAGACCCTGGGGATCACTGGGAAGGCAAGACGGGAGGGTGAGCTGGATGTCATTATCCACCTAGGTACTAATGACCTGGCAAATGGGGAGCCAAAGGAAGTTCAGGAAGAGTTTAGGAAACGGGGAGGGGTCTGAAGCAAGTAGCTACTTCTGTCACTTTCTCAGAAGTACTACCTGTGAGAGGCAAGGGAGAGCATAGGAGTGCATGCACCAGGAACTTTAACTCATGGTTGAAGAACTGGTGCTGTGAGGAAGGGTTTGGATTCATTGGTGACTGGGGACCCACCTGGAGGGATTTAGGTTTGTTCAAGCCTGATGGCCTGCATCCATCCTGGAGGGGAATCCAAGCACTCAATGATAAGTTTAAATGCTACATTGACAAGCATTTAAACTAGCAAAGGGGGTGGCAGGCCAGCAAGGAGGGTACCTACTTGCTCACCCCCCACAGCTAGCAGTGGAACCAGTGAACCAGAGGAGTGGCTATCTCTGCAAAGCAGTGTGCAAAAGATGGAGATTAGTGCCCAAGAGGTGGATAAGCAGAAGGGCAAACAGCAAGGAGAACCAGGGATAAATGACAACCAAGGAAGGGGCTGGAGTAGAACAGTGAAGCAGTCTAGGGAGGTCAAATCATGGAAAGCCATGTGTGCAAATGCCAGGAGCCTTAGCAACAAGATGGAAGATCTGGAGGCTGTCATGGTACAGTCAGACCTGGACATTGTGGCCATCACTGAAACCTGGTGTAATGATAACCATGACTGGGAGATGGCCATACCTGGCTACAACATATTCAGAAGAGACAGAGCAGGCAGGAAGGGAGAGGAGGTGGCACTGTATGTGAAAAATGACATAAGGGCCACAGATATCCAGGAGGAACAAAATGGGGAGAGATACTGTGGGTTAAGCTGGAAAGGAAAATGGGACAGCCATCCGCACAGGTGTGGTCTATAGACCACCAGCCCAGGAGGAAGAAACAGATAGGGAGCTGATGCTAGCCATCCAAAGGATGACAGACAAGGGTGAGGTAGTACTGGTTGGAGACTTCAATATTCCAGATGTGAACTGGAGCATCCCAGCAGCAGCATCAACTAGGAGCAGATTTATCCTGGACTCCCTTCAGGGTGCCTTCCTCAAGCAACTGGTCATGGAACCAACTCGGCAGAAGGCAATACTGGACCTTGTGCTCACAAACAGGGACAGTGTGATGGGGGTAACAGTGGGGGCACCGGGAAACAGTGACCACCAGTCATTGTGGTTTGAAATCACAGAAAGAGCAGAACCAAACCACACAAAACACGTATCCTGGATTTTAGGGGCAGACTTTGGGAAAATGGGAGATACTTGAAAGAGGCATTAAGGGAATGGGACAGGAATCAGGGTTGAGGAACAGTGGGCAGTATTTAAAATGGGGATTACAAGAACAGAATTATGCATTAAGCAGGTTAGCAAAAGGAAAAGGAAGAGGAGACCATTATGGTTTTCCAAAGAGGTAGCAAAGAAAGTGAAAGCCAAAAAGATTGCATTCAGGCAATACAAAAAGACCCAGGCAGAAGGGATATGGAGAAGTACCAGGAGAAGCAAAGGGAGGCAGGGAGGTCAGTAAGGGAAGTCAAAGCTCAGACAGAACACATTGCAAAATCAGTGGGTAGAGGGGACAAAACCTTTTCCAGGTACATAAGTGAAAAAAGAAAGACAAAGGGAGGGATAGTGAGACTGAAGGGGGAGGATGGGAGCAGGTGGAGGATAACAGTAAAGCTGACATAATGAACAGGTATTTCTGCTCAGTCTTTACTGAGGAAGAGAGGGTAATGGGTATGAAGGGGTGCAAGGGGTGAGAATGGTGCAGAAATGGACACAAGTCCTTTACACGAGAAAGGGTCCTGAAGGAACTGGAAGTAATAAGAGTTGATAAAGCAATGGGGCCAGACAGGGTGCACCCAGGGTCCTAAAGAACTAAGAGAGGTGGTGGCTGAACCTCTGGCTATCCTGCTTAGCCGATCACTGGAAACAAGGGAGGTACCCAAAGACTGGAGGACAGCAGATGTAGTCCCTTTATACAAAAAGGGAACAAAGAGGAAGCAGGGAACTACAGACCAGTCAGCCCCGGTAGTGGGGAAGATCATGGAAGCACTACTGAAGGAGAGATTGGTGGAACATCTGGTTATCAATGGACTACAGGACCCAAGGCAGCATGGTTTCACCAGGGGGAGGTCATGTCAGACCAACCTCATTGAATTTTTTGACTGGGTGACTAGGGAGGTGGATCAGGGGAGGGCAGTGGACATGGCCTATCTGGACTTCAGCAAGGCCTTTGACACTGTGCACATAGAAGACTATTACACAAACTGGGGAATATGGGTGTGGGCAGGACAGTAGTGTGGTGGGTAGGTAACTGGCTGGGTGGCAGGACACAGAGGGTGATGGTAAATGGCTGTCACTCCACAGAGGAAGAGTGACCAGTGGGGTACCACAGGGATCAGTGCTGGGACGGTCCTATTCAACATCTTCATCAGTGACATTGCGCAGGATCTAGACGCAGAATTTCACTGTTCGCTGATGACACAAAGCTCTGTAACAGAGTAGACACACCAGAGTGTGTAGACAGAATGAGAGCGACAGAAACTTGAAGAATGGTCGGGGTTTGGCAGTTGAAATTCAATGCAAAAGTGCAAGATAATGCATATGGGGCACAAAACCCTGGCACAATATATCAGTTGGGGGGTGAGGATATAGCATGCACCAAGCAGGAAAGGGATCTTGGGGTTGTCATCTCTGATGACCTCAAGGTAGAAACAGTGTGACAAGGCAGCAGGTAAAGCAAATAGGATGCTGGGATGTGTAGGCAGGGCATCATCAGCAGGAAAAGGGAGGTCATAATTCCGCTTATACAAGACACTAGTGAGGCCCCACCTGGAGTACAGTGTACAGTTCTGGAGACCATACCTATGTAAGGACATAGACAGGTAGAGAAGGTTCAGAGGAGGGCAACAAAGATGGTGCATGGATTGCATCACAAGTCCTATGAAGACAGGTTGAAGGAACTGAACATGTACTCCCTGGAGGAGAGGAGGAGAGAGGGATATGATTGAGACATACAAGTATCTTACAGGGAGGAACAGGGTGCAGGAAAACACTATTTTAAGCGAAAAGATGTTCCAGAACTAGAGGCATGGGATGAAGTTGGAGGGAGGACGATTCAGAGGAAACATGAGAAAGAATTTCTTCACAGAACAGGTGGTGGACAAGTGGAACACCCTGCCAGAGGAAGTGGTGGGGGCTGAAACAATCACTGGATTTAAGAATGCATGGGATAGACATAAAGGAATTCTAGAGGTCAGGGGTAAGGGGCAACAGACTTCTAGGAAAACAAACTGAACTTACAAGCTCAAATGGGCAGACTGGGTGGGCCATAGACCCTTATCTGCCGACACTGTCTATGTATCTATGTAAGTACATTGTGTCTCCCAATTCAAAGTGGCAACATTGGTGCCAGAGGAGATAGCTCTGGAGATTTTTGGAAAGGAAAAACGGTCATATTGCGCCAATATTTTTATACTTTTCCCTATTTATGTGTCTTTTTGAATGCATCATGAAGAAATTAATTTGTAGTGGGATTTATGAACCAGTAAAGCATGGAAAAACCTTAAAGCACATGGATCCTTGATTCTCTCCATTTCTTAGGGTGGGAGGGGGGAATTGCCTTAGTGCTAAGATTTGACTATTTTTGGACAGGTGGCCCTTTGGGTAGGGGGCAGACCAGGTTGGAGGAACCCAAGGGTGCCCATATATACTGTAGTTGTTGACCTAGTGGGCTTCCTCAGGAGGCTTTGCCAGAAGTGAGGAACTCCAGGGGCAACATGGCAGTTGCTAGCTTAGCAAGGATAACTTTGTGGAAAGCTGAATTGTACCTGCCCACCAGAGGGGTTAAAAAGGCAAAGGCCATGCTGGATCACAGTAGGGACCCATGGCAGTACACCAGGATGCCTGGTAGAGGCATGTGGGTAGGCAGAGCCAAAGCTGCCTAGCAATTTTGGGACATTGCCAGAAGAGAAATACTGTAGACTGCTAGGGTACCAGGGATGCTGGGTGCCCCATAAAATCTGTAGGCACAAGCCACTTGGGGTGGTGGACACTCAATAAAGATAGTGCAGTTCATTTATTTCATACAAAGAACAGTTAGAAGTCAGCTTACAACCACTAGAACTGCTGACAAAAGACCAGGGGCTGGATTTTCAGTCGTTCAGGGACTAAGTTCCACTTTGCAGTCACTGTTACGTGATGAAATCTCTGCACCTGCAGAGATTCCTATTTTCAGCCCATGCCCCACACAGGCAGCAGGCACAGCTGTGTGAGAAGTTACACCTGGTCCCACTAGGCATGACATTTTGGCACAGCTACCATGAAAAAATGGCCACAACCTGCTGTACATCTGGGAGAATTCTGCACAAATAAACATTTTAGTTTCCAAAGTGTTCTGAGCTTATATTTTCATATGTGATGATTTGTCCCACATTGTGAGTATGATCGTCCCACATTTTTCTGTATTTTATGCATCACTGTCCCACATTTTAATGAAAAGTATGCATGTCTATACCTAATTTTATTGCTTGGAGAACTGGAGCACAAAAGGGTTAAGGATCCACTCCACAGTGGTGGCCAAGAAGTCCAAAACAAAAGATCAAATCGGCTTTATTTTGAAGTGCAATTTCAAATGACCAAAGCACTGTATATCAAGAAACAAATCCATAAAAACATAATGAGAATTTTATAATCAGTTTAAAACCTGATCTGAAATTACTAATAGCAGAAACTACACGTTAAAATCGGGAAATGCCAGACAAAACAAGTGTGTGTGTGTGTGTGTGTGTGTGTGTGTGTGTGTGTTTTTAAAAAGCAGTTTTAAACTTTCAATGGTCAGGCACGCTCTAATCCAATGAGGTAAAGAATTCCACAGGGTAAGGGTCATAAAAGCAAAAATCCGAACCACAGAGGTCTTTACTTGAACCCTGGGAACCTCTAGTAATCCCTCATCAGAGGAACTGAGTGAGTGGAGGGGGCAGTGGGGACAAATCTTGCAGGTAGTGCAGTTCCTGAACATGTAGGGCTTCGTAAGTCAGTAATACAAGGTGATCTACCAATGAACAGGCAGCCAGTGCAGATCATGGAGCACAGGAGTGGCATAGTAAGATCCTGGTAAGCCAGTCAACAACCTGGCCGCTGCATTCTGCACTAACTGCAATCGACGGATATTAACCCCTGGTAATCCTAGGTATAGGGCATTGCAATAATCAAAGCATGAGGTTACAAAGGCATGGTCCAAAGAAGGGAGATCACCAAGCAGGACCAAGCGCTTAATCTGGGTGATGTTCCTCAGATGTTAGAGGTCTCTACAGCAGACAGCTGAAATTTTAGTGTCGGGCTGCTATTGAACATCATGCCCAGATTTTGCGCTTAATCTGAGGTAAGCAGCCGATCTCCTCCAAGCCAAAGTCCGGATGGTTGACCAGCTGACAGCCCCATGCCAGGGTGACCTGGATTCACCACCAACACTTCAGTCTTGCTCAAGTTCAACCTCAGCCAGTTGGCACTCATCCAACCCTGGATCTCGGTTAAAAAACCAAGACCGCCCCACTCTGGTTGGATACAAAGGACATGTAGAGCTGAGTGTCATAAATAGCGGTAAAAACTCTGCCTATACTGCCTCATAATATCTCTCAACGGCAACATATACACTGCAAACAGCATGGGGAACAGTACAGAGCCCTGTGGAACTCCACATGACAAGATGAGAGTGGCTGAGGAATAAACCTCCGACACCACCCACTGAGACCTGCCAGTGAGGAATGAGTGAAACCACCTGAGAACTGTACCAAACAGTCCACAGAAATTCCACAGGTGCTCCAGCAACATCCCATGGTCCAGTGTCACTCACTGCAGAGAGATCAAGGAAAACCAGAATGGAATGGTTGCCCTGATCCCTCGCTATCAGGAGATCATTAAGTACCTGAACCGGGGCAGTCTCAGTACTGTGCTTCTTCCTAATCCCAGACTGGAGAGGATCATAGACATTGTGAGATGTTAAATGGTTGTCCAGCTGCACTGCAACCACGTTTCGATTTTTATGTTTGGTAACTGGGTAAACAACTGGGTCACATGACCCTTTTTACAGGCTTGACCTGGTGAGAGTTGAGACACTCAGTACATCAATACAAAATTACATATAGGGTAAGAAACCAACCAAAAATACATACAAAACAACATCGGGAGGTAATAATAAATAGGTAAAAAGGCATTTACACCAGACAGGGACATTTTGCAATCTAAAACAGGTTAAAAGAACAGATTCTAGGCATACCAACAAGTCATCATGCACAGTTACATACTGACCTGTTACTAAGTACATTTTTCAATGATTTTCTAAACTGGTGTAGGCTTTGAGCATTATGCAAATCTGATAAATCATTCCAAGGTTTTATGGCAATTTGTTCAAAGGAGTTTTGACTCTTTGTAGTTTTACAAGTTGAGGCAGTTAAGAGGATTGAATTTTGAGAACGCAAGGTACTAGTAGATATCCTCAAAGAAAACAAGTTATACATAGGATTAGATTTTATACTTTGAACTTTTTTAAATATAAAACAAGCCCTTTGCAAAGTATCTCTATGTTCAAGTGATTGCCACCCCAATCTACTGTATGTTACAATGATGTTCCCTGGGCTTGGCTCGAAAAGCGAATCTACATATAGCATTATACTTAATCTTTTTATTGAGTAACTGTTGAATTTCATGTACAATTTAAAAATGCATAGATGTCCAAGAAACAACATGCATCAATTATACAGTGATCACAAATAAAACAAACTTTAAAATCATGTACAAGTGAACGAATCACATGCATAAAAACATTTTATGCAAAAAAGGGGATGCTTTAACAATTTAATCTGCACACAGTTTGTAGGTGTGGGTTAAATAAAGCAAACTTATAAAGCATTTTAGGACTACAGATTTCATTGCTCAAATACCTCAGATGTCAATTGCGGTGAATTTTTACATGTATACATAATCTTCGTCCAGCTGGTAGTATAGTTATGCTGCTTGTTGTTTGATATCTACTTCTGTAGAGTTTAAAGTGTAGGAGTTTACTCTTGGCCCTGCTAGCTGTCAAAATTTGGACCAGTTGGTAATAAAAGCCACTAATCACGGTTGGTGGAACTTGTTTCCTGTGTAAATAGAGGAGATAGCAAATGAAGTTTGTCTCACATACCTGCAGTAGGGGACCCAAGGTTCTTGTTGTCTCCTATTGGTATTTTTGCATAGTGGGCTAACCTGGCATGGCATGCCTCAGACAGCTAGTTTTGGAACCCACTCATGAGAGAACAATCTTAGACCTTGTACTCTCAAATTGGGACAGTGAGAGGATCTCAGATCTAGAAGTGGGTAGCCATCTGGGAACAAGTGACCACCAAACAGTGTGGTTCACGATAAACTTGGCTACAGAGTCAAGCCATACAAAAGTGAGGGTACTGGACTTCAGGAGGGCTGACTTTGGCAAGATGGGAGAGTGCCTTAGAAAAGCACTAGCAAACAGGCTAGAAGGAGGGGTGGAACAACAATGGGGAAACATCAAAACTGCCATCACAGAGGCAACAAGTCTTTGTGTGAAACAAATAAACAAATCACAATAAAAGAAAAAGCCACTCTGGTTCTCAAAAGAGGTGTCGGGGAAGGTTAGGAAGGAAACAATAGCATTTAGGGAAGTATAAGGAAACGCAGAAGGAGCAGGACAGAACTGTACCAGTTAAGGCAGAAGGAAGCAGGGAGGGAAGTCGGAATACCAAAGGCCCAAACTGAGGAAAAGATGGCCAACTCGGTTAAGAAGGGGGATAAAACCTTTTTATTTAGCTTTTGTTAACCAAGTAAGTGCACTAGCCATAAAATGACTATTTTCAGGTCTCTATCTCTATCTCTATCTCTATCTCTATCTCTGTACATCAGGGAGTGTAGAAAGACAAAGGGAGGGACAGTGAGACCGAATAGAATGGATGGTGGGTGGGCAGCGAGGAACAGTGAAAAAGCAGGGATACTGAATGAATACTTGTGCTCAGTATTCACAAAAGAGGAGGAGGGGGAGGTTCCTAATCAAATTAACAGAAGCACTCTGGATAGGGGGGTCGATTCCAGTCCTTTCACAGAAGAAAGGGTTCTGAAAGAACTCCTAAAACTGAAGGTGGACAAAGCAATGGGGCCTGATGGAATTCACCCCAGAATTCTAAAAGAATTAAGGGGAGAACTAGTGGCACCACTGACTACCCTGTTTAACAGATCATGGGAGGAGGGGTGGTACCTGAAGACTGGAGGAAGGCAGATGTGATTCCCCTTCACAAGTGTTAGCAAGACATAGACAGGAAACTACAGACCTGTCAGTTTGACCTCTGTGGTAGGGAAAGTGATGGAATCACTTCTGAAGGAAAGAATTATTGATTACCTAGAGGCCAGTGGGGCATAGGACACAAGGCAGCATGGATTCACAGTGGGAAGGTCATGTCAGAGGAATCTAATTGATTTATTTGACTGGGTGACCAAAGCAGCAGACCAAGGAGGGGCTGTGGACCTGGGCTACCTAGACTTTAGCAAGGCATTTGACACGGTCCCACACAAAAGATTAATAATCAAATTAACCAGCCTGGGAGTGGGTCCCAGGGTGGTAGCGTGGGTTAAACATTGGCTGGACAACAGGACACAGAAGGTAATTGTAAATGGATTCCACTCTGAAGAGAGGTTACTAGTGGGGTACCGCAGGGTTCAGTACTGGGTTCAGTCCTTTTTAATGTCTTTGTAAGTGACATGGCAGAGGGATTGGAAGGAAAAATATGCTTCTTTGCAGGTGACACAAAGATCTGCAACAGGGTTGATACACAAGGAGGTGTGGAAAGGATGAGAAGGGACTTGGCAAGGTTGGAGGAATGGTCAGAAGTATGGCAGCTTGGA
The DNA here is from genome assembly GCA_016271365.2 of Neoceratodus forsteri. Taxonomy (NCBI): domain Eukaryota; kingdom Metazoa; phylum Chordata; order Ceratodontiformes; family Ceratodontidae; genus Neoceratodus; species Neoceratodus forsteri. Next base: position 393,523,665 of record CM057452.1, read on the forward strand.
TTCAATGCAGAGAAGTGCAAAATAATGCACCTGGGAAACAAAAACCCTGGGGAAGATTACAGAATGCGAGGAGAGGTAGTAACAACAACAAAATGGAAAGGGACCCGGGGGGTTATCGTATCAGATGACCTTAAGGTTATTAAGCAAATTTCAGAAGGCAGTAGGGTTGGCTGGGGGGATACTGGGATGTATAGGGAGCGGCATCACCAGCAGAAAACAGGAAGTTGTTATCCCTCTGTACAGTTGGTGAGACCTCATCTGGAGTACTGCATTCAGTTCTGGAGACCCCATCTCCTCAAGGACATAGACAGGATGGAGGCAATCCAGAAGATGGCAACTAAAATGGTGCATGGTCTGCAAGAGAAGCCATAAGAGGAGAGACTAATGGAGCTTAACATATATACCCTTGAGGAAAGAAGGGAGAGGGGGAACATGATACAAACATTTAAGTACCTTAGTGGAATCACCAAAGTCCAAGAGGGTAGCGCCTTTCAGAAAGAGATGTGCAAGAACAAGGGGACACTATCTGAAGATGGGGGGGACAGCTCAGGGGCAATGTGAGGAAGTATTTTTTCACAGAGAAGGTGGTGGATCCATGGAACAGCCTTCCTGAAGAGGTTGTGTGGTCTAAAACTGTGGAAGAATTCAAGAATGCATGGGACAGACATAAAGCAATTCTTGTGGGGGGGTAGGAAGTAATAGTCTATTGGTTAACTAGGATCTGCAGCTTATCCTGTAGGTAGGGAAATGGGCAGACTAAGTGGGCCAAGCGGTCCTTATCTGATGCCAAAGTCTGTTTCTATGTTTCCATAGCACGGGTTCAGTCTCTTATTGTGGGAATGTCCTGGGTTCTCCATCTCTTTACAAGGAGTCTGATCCCTTCCACAGCTGCTTGCGTAAGTCATAGCAAGTGAGCATACTTAATGGAAATACCCAGGGGTTCTATTCCAATTAACCAGGAGCTAGGTGATTGTGGTAGGGACTGCCCACAGATCTTTGAACATAGTGTGGCAATTTCTCTCCAGAGTGATGCAATTAGGTGGCAGTCCCACAGTATATGCAAGAGGTTTGCCCCAGGGGAGCTACACCTCCAGCAAGTATCCTCCTGAAGTAGGCCCATATTTAACTGTGGGTGTGCAATACCAAAAGTGCATCACTTTGTTGTGGATTAACAGGCTTCGCTGGTCCACACATGCATGGTGGGCCTTTCTGCAGCTTTTTTCCCATGCTGACATTGGTATAGCTACTCCTAACAATTTCTGCCATTTTTCCTTCGCCACCAGAGGTCCAAGAGGCCATCCCTCATTTCCCTTTGTATGATCCCAGCCAATCCTGTTTTTTGCCTAACCCATCACCCTATGAGGGCCTTGTTTATCCTTTCTCCAGGGGAAGCCATGTAGCATGAGCATAGGCAGGGTCTTCTCCTCCATGCTGCATACACTCCTGAGCAGTAGGTATTGCCAAAATATTTCTTTAGGTAGGCCAAATTTCTCTTGCATGTCTTGAAAGGTGGCCACCATCTCCCCATCACTCATGAGCAGGTCTTTGACCTTGTGAATCTTTTTTTGAAATTCAAATATTTATTGATTTTATAAACATACACTCAGTAGCAGATGGATTACAAGAGGTTAGACAACATTCGGAAAACCTATACATAGTACACTAACCCTCCTCCCCCATCTCCCCCCTCCCCCTCCCCTGGAGTGTGCCAATTAAAAGGTTGCAGAAACAAAAATACAAACAATAGTGACAGCCCTAGGGGGTAAGAGACCTATTCATTAGCTATCTCTAGTGTAGATATAAAGTGTATAGCTTGCCCCACTTTCTATTGAAGTACTTCAGGTTATTACAAGAGCTAGCCATCAAACGTTCAGTTCTAAAACATGCTGATAGATAATTCAGCCATTCAGTATATGATATAACCAGTTGGTCCATCCAGTGTTTAAGTACAAGTTTTTTAACTACTATTGATATTATTGCCATGTGGAATTTACGTTCCTGAACCCCAATATTGGAGAACATACCCAATATAGATATTTCAACAGTGAAAAGATCCACTAACCCTAACAGAGGGTCCAGTTTGGATTGTATTTGCCATACAGAGGCAACCTTTTCACGTTGCCAGAATGTGTACTAGATTTCCTTCTGTCTTACCACATCTGATGCAAGTGGAGTCGGTGAGTTTACCCAATTTGGCAAGTGTGACAGGCGTATACTACATATTTAAAATGTGATATTGGGGGAGTCTGAGTCTATCCTGGGTGTGGTATTTATAAAGATCCTTCTAGATTTGGACCCAGTTAGGGGCCATGTCTGGTATCAGGGAGTTCCAGACCTTGGAGCCTGGAAGAGGGTCTGGGAAATTATACATTAGAAGATAGGAGTATATCATGGAAACAGTGGGGTTTGACTGAGTATTCTTGCAGTTGGACCAGTATGGGCCTAGACTGAGATGTTCAGGGGACGGTTCTAAAAGAGGATCCAAGTAGATGCCTCAACTGGAAGATCTTGAAAATATATTTCTGAAGAATTTTTAATTTGGGTATTTCAGGAGAAGAAAGAGTCCTGGGAGAAAAATGTTTCCACCAGGGTACCCTGTAGTTGAGGAAGCCAGTTGGGAGAAAGACATGTTCTGACTATTTTTATGTTAGGATTGGAAAAAAGGATTGAGTAAAATCTTGTTTAAGGGTGATCTTAAAGTAGGCCCAGCACTGAGAGAGAACCTTAAGGGAAGTACCAATGACCGAGTTTTGTAATGGAGCTGGAAGTGTTGATCTCAATAAGTAGAAGATGATAGTCTAGACTGAGTGTTCTCAAGAGTAGATTTTCTATTTGGAGCCAAATGGGAGAATGTTCACTATCCATGGCGGAAAACAATCTACCAGATCTAGATAAATGACTGGCTGAATAGTATAAGAGGAAGTTAGGGAGACAGAGACCTCCTAATTCTTTGGGAAGACTAAGTTTAAGGAAAGAGCGTCTGGAGTGTTTGCCTAGCCAAATGAATTTAGAGATAATAGAATGTACATGTTGGAAGAAAGATAATGGAAGCCAGATATTCAACATATTAAAGGGATAAAAGAGCCAGGAAAGAACATTCATTTTGATGTTGATACGGCCCCATAAAGATAAAGAAAGGGCTACCCATCTCTGAAGATCTTGGATTGTAACCACCAGATCATCAAGGTTGAATTGCTTGAATGTTGTGGGATCATTGGTTAGGAATATACCCAGGTATTTGAGTGTGGTGACCATTTCATCCCGAGGTGACTGAACTCTGCTTTCTGAGTAAGGCCATTTAGAGGGAAGATCTCTGTTTTCAAGATATTTAATTTGCAGTTAGATAAGCGACCAAATTGAGCTATGACTTCTAAAACATGTTCAAGAGATGTTACCGGATGTTCTAGATGAAGAAGAATGTCATCTACATATACTGAAAGAGATAAGGTTTACTGAAGTACTGAGATTCCTTGAATTTGGGGGGAGCTTTTAAGATGATGGAGAAGAGGTTCCAGATAAAGATTGAAGAGAAAGGGTGACAGAAGACAACCCTGTCTAGTACCAGTATGTAGAGAAAATTGGAAGGAGAAGACACCGTCACAATAAATTTTAGCTGAGGGTGACATGTAAACCGTCTGTATTCATTGGATAAAAGAGATGGGGAATCCCATTTTCTTTAATGTAGCCCAAAGAAATTCCTAGTCTACCCTATCAAAGGCCTTTTTGGCATCTAGAGATCAGTGCCACAGGGATCTGAGAAGTTTGGGCAGTTTGAAAAATGTGTTTGTGTTCTGAGGTGATCTACAGAGGAGCGGCCTTGAACAAATTCTACTTGTTCTGCACTCAGTAAGTGGGACCAAATTTTTTTTCATCCAAAGAGAAAGAATCTTGGTTAATATTTTAATATCACAATTTAGAAGTGATATCGGTCAGTAACTGGCTATGTCTGTGTGGGGTTTATCAGGTTTAAGGAGGAGAATTATTGTGGCTTCCAATAATGTGGGATCTAGACTGTCAGCTGTAAACATGTAACTGTATAGGTTAAGGAGAAGGGGGTCAAGTTCCTTGGAAAAGGTCTTATAGAAATTAAAGGGAAATCCATCGGGTCCTGGTGCTTTATCTGAGGCTAGACCCCAAATTGCCTCTTCTATTTCAGCGAGAGTAATTGGGGACGACAGGGAAATCTGATGGTGGGATAGTAAACAGGGAAGGTCGAGAGCATCTAAGTAAGCTTCTATTATTTGAGGTTGTGTCTGGGGGAGAGCCTTTGCCATAAAGTGTGCAATAGAAGGCTTCAAAAACTTGAGCAATGTCCCGAGGTGAAGTTTTGGTAGAGCCATCTGGGGCTAGTATGTAGGGGATTAGCCTAGAGCTCTCTATCTTACGTAGCTGGAGGGCTAACAGTCTACCTGCTTTTTCCACTTGTTCTATATATTTGGATTTTGTCTTTAGGATGGCGAACCCTGCCTTTTCCCTTAACAGATCAGTATATTCATTCCTTAATGTTAACAGAGTTTCCAAAGAAGCAGAGGAGGTGGTTGAAGATGGAGTTTTAAGCCTCTATAATTTGCGTTAAAAGAGATATAGCCCTAGCTTCTCTTTATTGTTTTCTTCCAGATGCTAACTTAAATTCACCTCGGAGGCAGCATTAAAGAATACATCATAGCACGTTTTCTCTTTGTGTGGAACCTTTATTAAAATCCATGAAGGTGAGAATAAGTGCTTTTATATGAGAAACAGTGGCGTTCTCCTTAAGGAGTTGTATATTCAATCTCCAAGATGTATCTCTCTGTAGGTTCGTATCCAGGAATAACATCAACCATGCTACTGAGTGGTCAGATAGGACTATAGTCTCGATTCCACCCTGGCAAAGACTGGTCAAGAGAGGAAGGCTAATTAGTATATAGTCTAGTCTGGACCATGATTGATCTACATTGGAGTAGAAAGAGAAGAGGCGATGAGAGGCGATTAAGGATCCACCACGGATCACATAATCCCAGGAGATCGGTAAAATCAGTTAAGGCTTTTTGAGAAGGGGAGGGAGGCTTTAACAGTAAATAAGATCTATCTAGACCTTGAGACAGTGGCATGTTCCAGTCACCTCCCAAGATCAGGGGAGAAGGCAAGAGTATCAATTTTATTGGCTAGGTCCATGAGGAACCTCGTGTCTCCCCCCCACTGGGCCATATATTGATCCTAAAATCACTTTGGTGTTAAGAGTCCCTTTAACTAAAATAAATCTACCATTTGGGTCTATGAAATTCACTTCTGCCTGGAATGACAGTTGCCCTTTTATTAAAATAGTCACACCTCTGCTCGACAGAGACTCACCTGCAGTGAAAATTTGAGAGATACCTTGCTGCGCAACCAGATTACTTCACTTGCTAACAGATGGGTTTCTTGGAGTAAAATTATATCAGCATTAAGTAAGGCTCAATGTTTGAGAACTTGATATCTTTTCGTTAGGTCCCTAACTCCCCTAACATTCCACATAACAATTTTTAGTGGTTTGTTAGCCATTGTCATCGTAAAAGAGTAATGTCCAAGTTTGAATAACCAGAAAATGACCACACCTTAGAAAGCACACTCCAGCCCCCCAACCCCACCCCAAAATAACTATTTTGACATCAAGGAAAACCCCTCTCTGAAAATACCTTTAACTACTGCTAATGCTTGTATTGTCTGTTACCTTTGTCTTAAAACTGACATCTGTAAAATATATTGATAAAGAAGGCAGCAAGTCCTTTGGTGACTTACCCCATTTCCCCATACCCCAGCAACTATATACATCAGGCCTCCGTTTAATTAGTAGTTGTAATCCTAACTGAGAATTAAAGGTCTCGGGAGGCCAGTCCCCATTGGCTAAATTTCTCCTTGTAAAGTAACGGGGTATGTGAGATCTGGTAGCTGTTGAGACCCCTTACCTCAAAGCTAATAGTTGCGTTACTTGGTATCATATTCCCACAAAAACAATTTGGAACCAGAGAATCAAGCCACCCCACCCCTGAACCGGTACACTATGCAGTTCTACCTTGGGCCTGCGTCATCTAGGAGCCCCCCGGACACACTCCCAACCACCCTCATCTGCATTCCATTACAGTAACCTATTCTTAATGTGATGTATACCTTGGGACAAAAAACAACATGTAGGGCCATGTCCTCTCAGGGAGCAAAGGTGAATAGGCGTAGGAACCCATACAGTCAACTGGAACTGTTAGGGAGTCGGTGAACCAAATTGCTCTTTGTATTGTGTAGCAGCCTTTTTGTCTTAAATACACAACCGAGGCCTCGAAGGGGGACCAAAGTATTGATGTAAAGTGGAACTCGCCTCCATATAGCCCTGGTGATCAGAATTGCATCATCTCCAGCCATCCTCAGCTAAGTAACCCGCTCAAACCCAACAAATTAAATAAATTAACTCCGGTAGTGTTTTATAACCTATGACTTGCAGGGTTAACAGTTCAGGCTATAATAATAAAACGAGGTAAGGGAAATGCTAGGGGAAGAGTAGTGGTGGGACTAGAAACCGTCCCACCGCAAAGGCGTTACCTTGAACCCAATAGTGGAAATTTGGTTCCTACCCCTTTTTAACTAGGAATGCCCTGAGACCACTACAATGGGCATTATGGCCTACACTTCCCCAATGCGACCTACTCAGCCCTCCTCAGACCAGCATACTACTAGGCCAAAAAGGGGGAAGAATGATTGCTGCTACAACCAGGTAATCTATACTTTAAGCCAACATCAACAGTTAGGAGAAAAAGGCTCATTTTAACAGTTATAACCCAAGTGTATCCAGTGTGTTCAGCCAGTTTTAAATAGATTGGGCAACTTGATAGCAAGATCTGTTGAGGCTTGATCTGGTGTTTTATAGGAGATCTGGGAGCCTCCGATGGAGACTTGTAATTTTGTTGGGTACAGCATCTTGAATGGGATGCCTGCCATGATCAGTTTGCTGACTGGGGTGGAAAGCCAAACATTTCTGGTGAGTTTCAAAGGGTAAATCTTGTGTGATTCAGAGTTTGGAACTTCCCCAGGTGATTGATTGTAGCTCCTTTACTTTCAAGAGGACATGCTTTTCTACAAAGCTGAAGAACTTTAAGATTGGTCTGGGGGGGCTCCTGATTGAGGTCTCAGTCTAAGAGATCGATGGGCCCTTTCAATTTGATAGGATGGGTTAAGTGGAGATGGGCCCACAATTTTCTGCAAGAACTTCTGCAAGAAGGTATTGATGTTAGAAGCTTCTTCAGCCTCTGGTAGTCCAATTATTAAAATATTATTTCTTCGGTTCTCCCCTCAAGGTCTTCAGTTTTAAGTTGCAGCTTGTGTATTTGTTGGCGAAGCTGCACAATTTCTGGTTCCATTTTCCATTTTTCCTCTCCACATTTCCAGGAATGCTGAGTGGGCCTCCGAGTCTCCGACTCTCCTTGTGAGGGTCGTATTGTCTCCTCTAACAGTTTTTAGCTCGGTTGAAATGTCCTCCAGAGTTTCTCTGAATGGCAGGAGTTCTTGGAGGAAGTGATCCTCTGTCAGAGGGATCACAGAAGGATTTGAGGAGCCCGGTTTAGTAGTCGCTGTTCCTTGAGCCCTAGGTTTTTTAGGCACTTTCTCCGGGGTAGGAGGCAGCATTTGTTTGATCGAGATCTGCCTCATCTCAGCGTACATCGCAGCAAGGAAGCCAAATGTGATGCAATTTTGAGTGAAAAGACTATCACTGAAGGCAGGAGATCTGGTTTAAACAGATTTGTGTATATAGCTCTCCTGATAAAGTGATTTGAAGTGGTGGTAGAAGGTGGAAGGCAGGAGCTCAAGACTAGTGCTGCTGTTAGGTGCTCTGCATCACGTGATCTCCTGACCTTGTGAACCTATTTTCCCATTACACCCAGTTAATAGCCTTGTGGTCTATGCAAAAGGAGGGGTTATTACATAAGGGAGTGTTAAGGCCTGCATGCAGACATAGTTTGGATGTTTTCCCCATTTTCTTCCAAGCATACAAACTAGCTTTGATTGTGATCTAGTTATTATGCTTGGAAGGAATGGGGAGGCCCATATGTGCAGAAAGGTGGGGAGTTTTCCACCAGTTCATGTTCTATGTTCAACCATGCAGGGGAGTTAGTATGCTCTCGGAACCATTCACAGGTCTTAGCCACTACAAATGCACATGAGTAGTTTGTGAAGTTTAGAAGGTTCCATCCTCCCCTTATCCCAGGAGCTCTCAGCTTAGCCCTGCTAAATCTAGGAGGTTTATCCCCCCCAGATAAACCTGCTCATGAGTGCATGGAGTTTCTGTGCCCATCCCTCAGAGTAAAGCAGGAATGTGGGCTGAGATGTAGTTCACCTTTGGGGCCAACAATGGTTTCAGAGCTGCAATTTTTCCTGCCATTGAGAGATGTGGGTGCTCCCATCTCTACATGTTTCCCTGTAGCTGCCTATATAGGGGGGTCAAATTCCTATCCATCCAACTCTTGAGGTCTGGGCTCACCCACACTCCCAAATATTTAATCTCATCCTGTGCCCACTGGAAGCCTGATTGGTCTACCATTTCTGGGGTAGCTCTTTTATTCAAAGGAATAATTTGGGATTTGATACATTGATATTCAGGTCCAATATACCCCCAAAAACTTCCAGAGTGCTCAGTATAGGTTGGATACTATGCTTTAGATCTGTGATGAGAATCATACAGTCATCGACATATAGTTTGGTGGTGTACTCATGTTCCCCACTGGGATACCCCTTGTATTAGGATTGCCCCTTAGAGCCACTGCTAAAGGTTCCATGGCTAGGATGAATAGCAATGGGGACAAAGGGCAGCCCTGTCTAGTACCCCTAAGTAGGACAAAGGAGTCCAAGAGTGTCATTGATCACTCTTGTTCTTGGCTGGTTGTAGATTGTACTATCCAAGTTGTAAAATTAGGCCCTACATTATATAGCTTCAGTACTGCATGCGGGTATCCCCACTCCACTGACTCAAATGGGCTGTACGATCAAATCAAATCAAATCACTCTTTATTTATATAAGGTGCCTTTCTTATATACATAAATACTGTACAATATAACATAAAATGATAAATAATTAAAACAACATTAAAATATTACAAAATCATTATAAGCTTTACTAAAAAGAAAGATTTTCAAAGCTCCTTTTAAACTTTGCACAGTCGGGCAGTTTCACACCTGACGAGGTAGAGAATTCCACAGGGTTCGGGCCATGAAACTAAAAGATCTGTCCCCTTAAGTTTTTAAGCGAACCCTGGGAATCTCTAGCAATCCCTTGTCAGTGGATCGGAGAGAGTGGTGGGGACAGTAGGGACAAAGGAGATCTTTCAGGTAAGCAGGTCCCTGATCGTGTAGGGCCTTATCGGTCAGCAAACCGACCTTGAAGGTGATTCGTTAAAATACTGGCAGCCAGTGCAGTCCGCGGAGCACAGGCATTATATGACTGGACCTAAAAGAACCAGTCAACAGCCTGGCTGCCGCATTCTGCACTAGCTGCAGGTGGTGAATCTCAACCCCCAGTAGCCCAAGGTAAAGGGCATTGCAGTAGTCAAGGCGGGAGGTAACAAAAGCGTGGACCACAGTAGGAAGATCGTCTGAAGGAACCAGGTGCTTCACACGGGCGATGTTCCTCAGATGGTAAAAAGAGGTTTTGACAACCGCTGACACCTGAGATTTAAATGTCAGACAGTCATCAAACACAACGCCCAGGTTCCGCACCCGGTCTGAGGTAGTCAGCTGGACACCCCCAAGCCATAAAGCCAAGGGCGATCCAGCTAACAAACCCGCCTGCCAGTGACCCTGGTCCACAACCAACACCTCTGTTTTTTCCGGGTTCAACCGCAGCCAACTCACATTCATCCAGTCTTGGATTTTGACAAGACAGTTGTTAAAGACCAAAAAGGCAGCATCTTGGGTGGGCACAAAGGACATGTAGAGCTGAGTATCATCTGCATAGCAGTGAAAACCCAGACCGTACCACCTAATAATTGCTCCTAATGGCAGCATGTACACTGCAAACAACATGGGCGCCAAAATGGAACCTTGCGGTACCCCACAGGATAGGGAGACTGATGCCGAGGAGAAAATCCCGGACACCACCCTCTGAGTCCTACCCTCGAGGTAAAATCGAAACCGGCTGAGAACTGTACCAGACAGTCCACAGATAAATCACAAACATTCCTATAGCACACCATGGTCCACAGTGTCAAATGCTGCACAGAGATCAAGAAGGACCAAGATGGAACAGGTCCTTCAATCTCTCGCTATTAGGTGGTCATTTAGTACCCGAACCAGAGCTGTCTCAGTACTATGCCTTTTCCTAAATCCAGACTGGAGAGAATCATAGACATTGTGGCTGGTCAAATGTTCATCCAACTGCGATGCGACCACCTTCTCAATAACTTTACCCACAAAGAGTAAGTTAGAGACAGGCCTGTAGTTTGCCAGACAGTCCAGGTCCAAGGAGGACTTCTTTAGAAGGGGCTGAACCACAGCCTTTTTAAGAGGATTTGGAAAAATCCCCCTCTCCAAGGACCTCCAGACTATCTCAGCAAGAACGGGACCAATTTTATCCACACAACCCACTAAGAGACGTGTGAGGCCCGGGTCCAAACCACAGTTGGTCGGACGCAGTGATTGAATGATCATCACAATGTCATTGATTGTGGGGAGGCTGAAGTCAAACCACACAAACTGGGTGTCCGACATCTCCTGCCGACCATCACAACTCCCATTGGAGAGGGTCAAAGCAGATATCAGATCTGATTTTGGCAACCTTATCTGAAAAGAATAGAGCAAACTCCTCACACCGTTCTTGAGAAAAAGCTCTTCTGGGCTGAAGACAGATTGGATTGCACAATCTGTCCATAGTCCAGAAGAGCTGAGCTGGTCTATTCTGTGCAGCTGCAATCTCTCTGGACAGGAATTCTGCCTTCTTACGAGAGATTGCGGATTGATAAACCACATAGTGGTCCATCAAACTAAGTTTGTCAGAATCCAGACCCGACCTCCGCCAGCACCTCTCCAACCTTCGTCCAACTCTCCTCAACTCCCTCAGGGTCTCATTGAACCAAAGAGACCTGGGGCAAAGAGTGAGAGGATGAACATGAACAGGAGCAATAGAATCCAGAGCCCCTGCCACTGCCTTATTATAGGCAAGTACCAGCTCTCCTGGATCCATGCAATCTCTCGGTAAGCCCGATAGGTCCAGCAGCGCCATCAGGTCATCCGGGGAAACACCCCTTAAAGGGTGGTACTGGACTATTTCCATAGGGGCTGACCTACTAGGGGTGGCCTCAAAACTGAACCCAATGGAGTGATGGTCTGACCATCCGACTGGTTCCACCACCAAGTCGGATATCTCCATCCCCAGAAGGAACACCAAATCCAAACAATGACCACCAATATGGGTCGAGGAGGAAATAACCTGTGTAAAGCCCAGTGAAATTATTAACTGGAGGAAGTCTTGACCAAAATGTGAGAGTTCATCATCGACCCAGGCATTGAAGTACCCCAGAACCAACCATCTGGGGGACCCCAATGTCAGGTCGACAATGAAGTCTGCGACTTCCCACAGGAAAACATTCTCATCAACTGGTGGATGGTATACGAGAAGTATCCTGCACCCCACACCCCCGCCTGTGATACTTTCAAAGGATTTGGTAGTTCCCACTTGTACCTCCACTAGGCCCAGTTCTGATCTAAAACAAACAGCAACACCCCTGCCCCTATGATCCACCCTCAGGCGGTGTATCACTGAGTACCCAGCTGGAACTGCTGCCGCCAAAACTGGTCCAGCCTTCTAATCCAGCCAGGTCTCAGTGATGCATGTGAGGTCAGATGACCCAACAAAATCAGCTATAATAGCCGTCTTGTTTTTAATAGACCTGGCGTTGCACAACACCACCCGAGTAGGATGAGCCTCCAAGGATGACCGAGCTACCTGCTGACTATAATCAGAACTCTTGGGTATGGGTACCAGACAGGGAGGACCCCTTTCCTGGGCCCATTTCACCCCAGGGCATCTCCTTGTCTCCACTATCCCTATCCAGCCACTCCTTTCCGTTCCCCCTCCAGACCCAGCCCTCATCCTCCTCCTTCTTCCAACAATTCCCAGAGTCCTACACCGTCTATAGACTTCTGGCTGTAGAGGGGGACAAGAAAAAGGACAAAGGTCCCTGTGCCTGGAGGGGGACTAATACCCGACTGTCCTTGTGTTATCCCAGCACATAATTAACACAACAAATAAACAATCCTAATTAGAAAATTAACCCACCTCTTAAAGCTTGAATAAATACAAAGCCCTTTATAATGATTTAACAACAAAATAAAATACAATTTAAGAAACCCAAACAAACCTCAAACTATTGATTTAAGGGCTCTCACCCCCTAAACCCAAACAAAGAAACATAATCAAATACAACAAAGCACTAATTAAACTCCCCCTTCCCACCCAGTCCTCTCACCACTGGGGAAGAGAGATAAAATAATAAACATTAAAGTAATTAATTCCCTCCCCACCCAGTCCTATCACCACTGGGGAGAGAGGACAATACTCCCAATATCAAACAAACAATAACATAAATTATAAATCTAATAAACAAATAACTGGATACAGAGTCCTCTCACCACCCAAATATCCAAACAATAAAAATATTACAAACCAATTTCTTTAGTCCAAACTAAACACCTATAAATTAAAAAGGGCTAAAATCTGAAATCAAAAGTTCATAATAGTCACAGTTTCACCAAGCTCCAGGTTGGCCAGTAACCAGTTCACCCCTCTCTCAGGTGAAAACCAGTTCCAAAGCTGTAATATGCTGCAGACCACTCTTATTAAACTCAAAATAAGTCAAGAGCTTATCTCTCCAAAAGATGGTAACAATAATTCAGGTTTTCAAATGAGCTCTCACTTTCATTTGAAAAGCAGCAGACCTCAAACAGAAGTCTCAGATTCTAAAGTACATAGGAGCAGTCTGTAGTTAAAGTTCACTGTGCAAATCCAAAGAGCAGGGAAAGATCCAAAAATCGTGTATCCAAACTAAAATTAAATTAAAAACTCACGATAAGGACCAGAAACAATGAAGCAGAGGAAAATCAGTTCAGGATACCCAGAGGACGATAGTTCAGTTCCTTCGTACAGCCAGCTAATTAATGACAGACAACGCTTCCAGTACCAGGTAGCTTTCGGGATATTACACGGCTTCAGGCAAATCCCCAACCCGAACCCGATCCCTCTTTCCAAATCCGCTCACCGCAATGGCTGCCCACCAGCTATCGGGCGGTGAAAGTGGAAGAGCCGCAAATACAGTCGCCCTACGGCAGCAGCACCACGGCTCACCACTGGCTCGAGGTCAGGATCAGGGAAGGATTTCCCCCTTGGTCCTCCAAAAACTCTTTCAAGTTCAGTGCAGCAAAGAAGCACTCCACACTCCTGGCTGCTCACCCAAATCTCTTCTAAGTTCCATGCAGCAAAAAAAGCACTCCTTACTCCTCGCTGCTCGCCCAAGCAATCCAGGTTATATCGCGCTACTCCTCAGTCCACCTCAGTCCACCTCCTCAATCCAACTCTGGGGCTCCACTCTCCACTCCACTCTCTGCTCCTATCCCTGGTTCAATTCCAGGTTCCTAAACACCCTCGATCCTCGAACACGTTACTCAGAGAAAAAAAAACGAAAAACAAACGATAAAATCAACCAAACAAAATAAGACAAAACTAATTAAACGAACGAAAAAACAACTAAAATAATCTTAAAGAAAACAAAACTCTAACTCCTGCTCCTGAGGGCTAGCCCAGCGTGGCCGCCATCTTGGATCATTCACCAGACAACCCTTTTGTTGACTGGCATCTCGCATACTGGAATCATGTCGACTTCAAGTTGTGGTTTACATAATTCCAGTGTGCCTCCTGGTCTGTTTTTTTCTATTGAGGGGGCTTTGCCCCTGAACCCCCTCCCATCTATAGGATTCATAACTCTAGTCAGAGTTTATTCAGGGTGGGGGTGCAGGACCGGCAGCCAGTGTGCCCCTGTCTGGGGCACACCAACACCGCGACCCATCGGCAAAGTGTCGATTTTTGCTAACAAGGATGTAGTTCACTGTTGGTGTCAGCGTATGTGGGGCATACCAATCAAATGCTTTTTCAAAATCTATTGTGACAGTTGCAGCTGGAGTGGGAAGGTCTGCAGCTATCTGCATTAGGGAAACTATGGCCCTTAAATGGTTCGCGCTGGCTCTTCCCTTCACAAAGCCTGCCTGGGATGCATGAATCACGTGTGGCAGGATCTTATCTAGCCTGGAGGCCAGAAGCTTTGCTAATATCTTAGCATCCACATTTATAAGAGATCAGCCTATAACTGGCTGGCAAGGTGTGATCCTTGTCCTGTTTACAGAGAACAGTGATGGCTTCTTTAAGGGTGTCTCGGAGCTCCTCCCTACTTGGGACTCTTGTAACATTTTGAGCATGGGTTCCGCAACTACATCCCATACCACTTTATAATAGTCTGTAGAAAAACCACCACTGCCTGATTTGTTAGAGGCCATAACCTGGATGGCTAACTTAATATCCTCAAATGTTATAGGGGCATCCAGCTCTGTTTTATGGGCTTCTGTTAGCGTAGGGAGAGAAAAAGCTGTCATAAAGCTGGAAAATTTAGCCTCATTCCATTCTACATGTGAGGAATAAAGTTTTTTGTAAAACTCCATCATATTCTTAATCATTTTGGGGTGCGTGGAGGGCTTTCCCTGATTGTCCTGTAGGGATGAGATTTGCCTTTCTGCTTGTCTATTTTTAGCCGACAAGCCAGGAGTTTACCTCCCTTCTCTCCCTCTGCCCACTAACTGTGCTGCATCTTTTTAATTTGCAGTTCTGCCTTCCTTGTAGCTAACACATTTAACTGTAGACGGAAGTAAGTAAGTTCTGAGGTGAGCTGTTGGCAGTGAAGTTGCTGGGGGTTGTATTTATATTCCTCTTTTTGATGTAGCTGTTTCTCTAACTGGGTGACCTCCCTCTCTCTAGCCTTCTACAGGCTGCATTATTGATTGTGTCCCCTAATTGTTGCCTTGTAGGCTTTCCAGACCAGGGTTTGAGAGGTTATACTTTGGGCATTTAGTTGGAAGTACCTTTCAGATTTTTTATCCAGGCCTGAAATTCCTCACTTTGCAGAAGTAGGGGGTCAATTCTCCAGGCCGTGGATTTGGAGGATTTGGGCAGTATGGTTATATTTAATACTACTGGGTCATGATCTGGGAGGTAAATTGGGGCAATTCTAATATCTGTCTCTGACTGGGTCACCCCTGTAGATGTGAACCAGTAGTCTATTCTACTTGCTATGGCCTTGGGCGCAGAGAAGCGTAATCCCTTGCTGTGGGGTGCACAATTCGCCATGTGTTCTCCAGTTGGTGGAGGTTAATGAGACTTTCAAGGCTCTTTAGGGATTGTACATGGGGTTCCCTTTTATTGTTGGATCTGTCCATCCAATGATACATAGCTAGATTCATATCCCCTCCCTTAATGATCTCCGGGTTGTCATATGACTGATTTCTTTCCTCTTTATCATGAAGGCAATGTTGAAGTGTCCATTGAAGTCTCTTGTGTATTAATATTGAGACTCGCCTCTTAGCCTTATCTGCCTGGCTGTGTACTACCTAGCCCAACCAGTCTCTTACTAGTTTTGTGTTCAGCTTGGTTTCCTGTAAAAAGGTGACCTGCGACTTAAGCTTCTTTAGCGTAGCCACAATTTTTGCTCTCTTTACAGGAGAGTTTAGCTCTCCGACATTCCACAAAGTGGCCGTAACACCTAAGTTGCTAGCCATTAGGTAGTCCTGCATCTAAACACATGTTCTGACTGGTCATTGGGTAAAGTTGTTCCCTTTCTCTAGTCTCCTCGGAGTAGGTGCAGCATCTAAGGTATACATAAATGCACCCTTCCCTTTCTTAAGCTTGTGGCAGGTGGGTATTTGGGGGTATGTGGTCCAGTATCTAAAGTTACTCTACATTTTCCTTTTTTCTCAAAGGTCTTAACAGCTAGTCCAAACTTTAACTATTCCTTCAAGAGGGGGTCTGATCCTCCTGTGATTCCCCAACTCCTGCATGAAGGCATATAACGTTAAACATTGACTTCATGTAGACAAAACAAATGTGAAAGCTCAGTAAGTATAAAACAGTATTAAATTCCTTTGCGGGTACATAAGTTCACATCCTACCTAGGGCTATGGGTCCCCACTCAGGTTTGTCATTCCCACTTTGCAGAGGAGTATTAATAGCTTGGGTATCCCCCCTGTGGGAGTTCCTGTCATGGCAGATATCCGTAACTTGGCCATAGCTTGGCCACTATCATAGCTTAGTGGTAAATTCAGCCTATGTCTGTGCTAGAAGTTCCCAGTGCTTCTTAGCGACTCATGGGGGGGTTCCTTATTTGACCCATGTACTGGATGGCAGGCTAGGGCAGTCATCCCTTCCCTCCCTCATGACATGCCCTTTTAGTCATAGCTGTCCAGCTTGGTTAAAGCAGTTTGTATGCATTTTCCCCATGTCCCACCCCACAATCCATATATTCCCTTGTCCCTTATTTATACATGACAGCATCCCCCTTCCATCGCACTGGTGACCAGCCTAATTTTCCTCAGATACCAAGGTTCCCCTCCCTCCCCAACATTCCCAAACATTTCTTGGCTACTGCAGTTATTAATCTTTGCTTTTCTAAGGGGCTGATATTTGACATCTTTCCCCTGTTCTTTATTCACAGTTCCCCCCTGT
The DNA here is from genome assembly GCA_016271365.2 of Neoceratodus forsteri. Lineage (NCBI taxonomy): Eukaryota > Metazoa > Chordata > Ceratodontiformes > Ceratodontidae > Neoceratodus > Neoceratodus forsteri. The sequence continues at coordinate 393,540,418 of CM057452.1, forward strand.
GCTCCTTCGAGAAAGCGCAGGATATTAGGTGTACGGGCTGTCAGGAAAGTCAGTTGCACTAGCCCTTGTGAAAAGCCCAATGCAGTCTCTGGCTTGAGGAGAGGGAAGCACTGCAAATCAGTCCAGTTCAGCTCCTCTCAACTGAGCCCTGGTGTTCACTGACAAGGGGATTGGCTACTGTCTCTGCCCACTCTCTGCATATTGGTAGTCAGTCTTCTTCTTGGATGCCCTGGGCATCTGTCATCTTGTTTTCCCCTCAACAGTTGGGTCCAAGGCAGTTGGGTCCAGGTCTGAGTGCTCCATACCTGTTCGATATTTTGACTGGAGTTTGCCCAGGGGAGTTGCTACTGGCATCCGAGAGTACCCATTGGCTCTGCAGGCTCCTGGACCAGGCTCTTTTGGGGGACACTGTTTTTCTGAATCGGGTTTGGTTTTCCTTTTACATCTTCCCCGTTTCACTTGTTGCCATCCTGGTTGTGGTGTGCTTTCCTACCATCACTGGGAGGGGGGTGCTGGTTCCTCCGGTGATTGTGCGCACTGGCTGGTGTGGTATCCATCTCATGCTGGGCCTCCCCTCGTAGCATGGGTGGGCAGTGGGTTGCAGTGTTGTCAGGCTCAACCCTGGCAGTAAAACATTCCACTTCTTGAGGGGGAATTAGTGATCCAAGATGGTGGCCATGCTGGGCTAGCCCTCAGGAGCAGGAGTTAGAGTTTTGTTTTCTTTAAGATTATTTTAGTTGTTTTTTCATTCGTTTAATTCATTCGTTTAATTAGTTTTGTCTTATTTTGTTTGGTTGATTTTATCATTTGTTTTTCAGGTTTTTTTATCTGAATAACGCGTTCGAGGATCGAGGGTGTTTAGGAACCTGGAATTGAACCAGGGATTGGAGTAGAGAGTGGAGTGGAGAGTGGAGCCCCAGAGTCTGATTGAGGAGGTGGACTGAGGAGTAGCGCGATATAACCTGGATTGCTTGGGTGAGCAGCGAGGAGCAGCGAGGAGTAAGGAGTGCTTTCTTTGCTGCATGGAACTTAGAAGAGATTTGGGTGAGCAGCCAGGAGTGTGGAGTGCTTCTTTGCTGCACTGAACTTGAAAGTTTTTTTGTAATATATTCCCCTTTATACTGTACTCGAAGCATGGCAGGGTATCTTAAGGAGGTTGAAATATTTAGCATGTACAACCTTTGTTTGACAGCAGCATAGACTTGGTGCTTTTTTGAGAGTTCATAAGAGTAGTCCTGATAAAGTTGGAAGCTGTGCCTCCCCAAGGTCACTTGTCTGCTCTCCCTCGCAGTTCTCTGGTACATCTCCTTTTCAGGACACCTCCGGAATTTGCACAGGATAGGTCCCGGACGTTCCTCTTGTTTCGGCTTTGGGGCAAGCAATTCATGGGATCTTTCTATTTCTGGAGAGGCAGCATTGTTCAGGTGCAACATCTGGGGAAGTGTATTGTGCAGGAAGGGTACCATGTCTTGCCCCTCCGCCACCTCTGGGAGCCCCACTAAGCGAACATTTTTCCTTCTTGCTCTATTTTCAAAGTCATTGACCTTGTATAACAGATGGCTCAGTTTGCTGTCATGGTCTCTGATTTGGAGGAACTGGTCATGCATGGCATCCCCTTGTCTTTTCACTACCTCCTCCATGCCAGTCACCCTCAAAGTAAGAGCTGTAAGCTCTTCTTTAGTTTTAGAAGTTGTGCTTTTTAACTCTGCTACGTCTGCTAGCACCCTGCTAAGCATATTGGTGATTTTTGCACGCTCCAATTCAAAGGGTGTTTGGTAACATTATCTACATGAGTTTGAAAACTAAGGTTACTATCCAAAGTAACTCCCAAATATTTAAAATCCAGGACAATATCTAATTTTGTACCATAATCTACTATTATATTGAAAGGTTCCTGTAACTTCTTGGATTTGTGGAATGAGCAGAATAACATTCTCTTGTGTTTTTCTTAAGAACTAATAGATTTTCCTTTAGTCATCTCGTCAAGTTATTATATTCATTACCCAGAGTTAGTTGAACTTTCTCAATGTCTTTGTTTGCTAAGTACTAAGTACAACCCAGCATCGCCTGCATAAAAAATAATCGATTCCATACAAATGGATGGTAACTCAATTATATAAATTGAAAACAAAGGTCCCAAAATTGAGCCCTGAGGAATGCCATAGTCCGCATCTTTTGATTCAGACATTACTCTGTTAACATGGACTTGTTGCATCCTTCCAGTAAGGTAACTATGGAACCAACAAACTACAAAGTCCCCAAAGCCCAACTTCCTAAGTAAGTTCTATTAGGGGGTGTTCTACAAGATCGAAGGCCTTGGTCAGGTCCATGAACACTGCCCCATCATACATCCCACTATCCACATTCACATGAAGGTCGTTTGTGAACCTGACCAAGGCCGTCATTGTACCACACCCCCTCCCAGAAACCATGCTGTGCCATTGTCCACAAACTGTATTTGTTTAAATACTCCAAGATCTGAAAATGGGGTAACTTTTCTTGTATTACCAACCACTGGCAATGATATTGGTCAACAATTGTTTGGCAAATTTTCCAGTCCACTTTTGACAATAGTATAGACTATAGCTTTTTCCCCACATTTGGAACAATGCCTGTACAGAGGAATTTATTAAATATTATTTGCAAAGGATATGCATTTCTTTAGCAACATGTTTTTTTAATATTTTTGGGTCTAGCATGTCTGGTCCTGACCCCTTCAAGACATCTAGCCTAGTTAACTCAGAATACACCTTCTCAATAACCTTGCCCACAAAGGGCAGGTAAGAGACAGGTCTATAGTTTGCTAAATGGTCGAGGGAAGATTTCTTTAGGAGAGGTAACACTACCACCTCCTTCGGGTGATTCAGAAATACTCCTGTCTCCAACAAACACTTGTCTATACAGGGTGTGGAGCTCTACACTGAGTAGCTGCATAACTATTACACATACTGTATATCACCCAGTTGCACAGGTGGTGGGTTGAACCAACAAGTGCACAAGGTGATAGAGTGGCACATAGTGTGGAAGAGCTGACTCCTCAAAGACAGATACACCCATAGAGTGCCTTTGACCCCATCACACAAGGAAGGGGGAAAGCCTTGCAAAGATAACATTTCCAAATGTCACCTGAGGACTACTCTGCAGTTGCTGCAGCCACTAAGGATGTCAACATGTACAGGGATTTGAAAGTATCTTTTTTTTTATTAAATATTCAGCAAGGAGTAATACATATGTAAAAATAAGTTACATCATTAACTTAAACATTATATCCTAAAGGGGTACTTTAGATCCCATTTATTCATAATATGCAGCCCACAACTAATGCATATAATAGTTCTATGAACCTACTTGGGGATTAAGACATTCCTAATACATAGATATTAATACAGCCTGGCCTATGTTCAACATTCTTAGTCTTAGTTCAAGCATATAAGGTGCTAGTATGAATTATTATACAATGGCAAGAACAAATCCTGGACTCTGATTGGTCAGTCTTGCGCTGGAGCCATGATATTATCCCAGTACAACATCATGGGTCTAGTCTCAGCCTCACTGTGAACCTGTAGATGTTTTTGGAGCTAGATGATTTTTTGGACCTAGAGCTCTTTTTTTGCATCTCCTCTTAAGAAACAAAAATAATTTTCCACACTAATAAAAACATTCTTTAAAATTATTTTTGTATTTTATATATAACAACTAGCCATTGTATAATAGCAATAATGCCCTCCAGGGTGTGTGTCGTTTGGGATAACGTGACGCCTCAGTTGTTGGACGCACTCGGCCTGCAGCCTCCTGCCCAACCACCTGAGGTGTGACGTTATCCCAGCATGACACACACCCTGTCGGGTATTATTGCTTAAATCAATACCGCCCTAGATCTAATAGACTTATTAATATCTTGCCAAATCCTATCAAATAGATCCATTATTTTCTCAATTTTATAAATATCTACTATAAAATTCATCCAAGAGTTAGTCAGGTGGGGATGGATCATTCCATTTCATCAAAATGGACTTATGTGCATTAACCCAATTAGTGCTAGCTGTTGCTAAATATTCCTGCTACAGATCCAAAAGTAAGACATTCGTTATTTTCTTAATCTTACTGTAGATGTTCTCAAGAGAATATTTAAAACTTCTACTAAACTGTCTTGCATATGAAATTCCAGAAACCTATGTTCCAGTGTTCCATTCTTTGAGCCACTGTACATCTCGGGCAATAATTAGAGTAAACTGGATTCATTAAATTCTGTCTATGCAGGGTGTAGTAAGTTCTGTGGATTATAATGAAGTAAATCTGTAACAGTGTGGAGGACAAAATACCCAGTTTAGGAAACTTAGTAACATGTACCCACACCTGTTCGGATATATTCCCTACCACTTTTGTGATTGGAAAGCATCCTAACCAGAATTAATCCTGACCTGAAATGACCCTGTACCTGGAAGAAGTCAAGTTTGGTATTCCATGTGACACGATCCCTCCTAGAACACTGGCTACCTGCCACTTAAAATACCTCCTACCACTACTGCCACCACTGGAATGTTCATTCCATGCCAACATGATGGCTGCCACAACAGCCATCCTCATATCGTCTTTTGTAGTCACCATCTGAGCATGCTAGTGACAAAGCAATGTAAGGAGAGTATACATATTCTGTATAGTATGATTAGAAAGGCTGTATTCAGATATTGCAAGCATCATAGCAAGAAACGAATGAGGAATATTAGGCACAGCATTAGCATCTTTTTGACAAGACAAGCATGCACCTCTCTGAATATACATAATAGGAAAGTGATGTGATGGCTAACTCAGTCTTACAATGGCAATATTGCATCTAGATCAATGGAGAAGTAGATCACTTAAATGGAGCATGACAAGGGTCTCAGGATAAAATCAGGAACCTTTTTATAAAGGGTTTTTCACCCACACACCCCCCTCCTTCCCTTGTCTTGCTCATAGCTCAAGTCTTTGTACTGGTTATTACATGTCTGTAAGTCAATTACTATGTGTTTGTAACTAAAAATGATGACTGTTGCATATGCTGACGTGGAACCTTTGTAAAAGAGCCTTGGCTCAAAGGTATTGTAATCCTAGATTGAAATAAATAAATAATAAAATAAATATAAGAATATATTGTTCCATACTGGAGAACGTGAACTGATTATAATGAAGATTATTTATTATTTGTGCAGGAAGGAATGCACACACATACCTGTTTTTGGAACAATTGTTATCTTAATTTTCATTACTAATGAAAAAGCTCGGGTTTCATGAATACACAAGACAATATGATGACTATTCCATGTTCTAAGACACTTGCAGTAAGATACTGTCTATCAAGAAAATGTTACTTAGTACTGCATATGAAAAAATAAGTTATTTTTGCCATTGCCTAGTGATTGGCAAGTAGCAAACTTGGTAGTTTTCTTTTGCACAGTACTGATTGCCCTGAGAAAGATTTTATTGAAACATTGGCATGTGTGTAATGCAGTTCTGATTTACAATAAGAGGTTGAACATTAATTTAACTGATTATAAACAAAGGTACTGCAGGTGAGTTTTATTTCCAGTCAGTTGGGAATATGTCAACAAGGCTCAGTTGGTAATACATCCACCTCTGTGCCAGAAGGTTATTGGTTCTAGTTGAACACCAGGATTCAGGTCATACCATAAATGTGGTGGTGCCTGAAAGCAATACTAAGGGGATGCTGTGCTGTCAGTTTGTGCCATCCTTCAAATAACACATTAAACTGAGGTCCTGTCTGCCTATTCTGGAGGTTGTTCAGGTGGAGGTTAAAGACCCAATGGCACTTGAAAAGAGTTTTTTTTTTTTTTTTATTGAAGGAAAGGATTATACAGAAACACTCATACTATACAATATATACAGTGAAACACTAATTGAATATGAGAAAATTACAGTGCTGAAATAATGATATATCGGATACATAATGTAAATAAGCTCTTCCAGTTACAATTATGTAATAGGTTGGTATGAGTCTGTAATGCAAACATTCGAATATATGAAAGAGCCAGCAGAAAAAGGCCTAGAGGTCTATCAAGTCTGCCCGAGTGTGCAACTCGCAGTATGCTTTTCTTGCAGCTGCCCCCCCATCCACCCCATCTTATCATCCTTGTCCGCCACCCTCCCTAGATTCCTTTCTGTACTGACCTTTCCTTTGACCCTATCCCACTCCCTTTTTAAAACTGCCCACAGTCTTCAGCAAGGTCACTTCTTCCAGTAGTTCATTTCACCCTGCCACCACCATCTCTGTAAAGTAGTGTCACCTCATTCCCACCTTCAATTTCAAAATGTCCCCTCATGACCCTCCTTTTAATCTGAACAAGCCCTCCATACTAACCCTATTTATGACTTAAGTATTTGAAGGTCTCTATCATGTCCCCTTCTCCCTTTTATCTTCCAGGGAATACATGTTGAGCTCCTTCAATCTTTCTTCTTAGGGTTTTCCCCCAGTCCTAGGATCATCATTGTAGCCCTTCGCTGTACCCCCTCCAATAATTTGGCATCCTTTTTTAAATAGGCACACCAGAACTGCACACAATGCTCCAAGTGTGGTCTCGCCAGTGATCTGTACAGTGGCGGGATGACTCCTCCCCAGAGGTGATTGCTCTGGCTATGCACCCCAGTATTTGGTTGGCGCTTGTAGCTGCTCTATGGCATTGTGCCAAAAGCTTCATGTGCACTGTGACTAGCTCCTTTAGGTCCTTTCCTCCCGTGAAATATACATCCGCACTCCTCCCAGCCAGTAGCTAGTCCTGGGGTTTTTGGATCCTAGGTGAATGGCCTTGCACTTGGTTTACTTGGTTTTTAGGACAAAAGAAGGCCAATAGCCCATCGAGATTGTCCTCCACATCAGTGGATCATTTACCTATGTCCCATTCATTCATCCATTTATCAAGTTTATGCTTAAATGTTGTAATATTGTTAGAATCAACGATATCTTGAGGTAGTTTGTTCCATAGTCTGGGTGATCTAATGGGAAAAAAAGTTTAACCTTTTATTGTTAACTTTTTGGACTTCTAGTTGTCTATTATGAAGTCTTGGTACAATTTTTCTTACAGAATAAACAATACCACATTGTTCCATTTGTTCAGGTATGTTAAGTATTTTGAATAGTTGTAAAAGATCTCCTCTAGCTCGCCTGCGCTCAAGACAGTGTAATCCAGTTTTTTTTCAATCTACTATTATAATCCAAATGAGTTAGGCGAGGTGTTGATTTGGTGACTCTATGTTGAATTTGTTCGATTTTATCTATATCTGTTTTTAAATAGGGATTCCAATATGGAGAACCATAATCCAGATATGGCCTAATGTGAGAACTATACAGAGTTAAAAGACATTCTTCTGATTTGGAGATAAATGTTTTGTATGTATTCTTCTCAGTAGTGCATTTGTTTGGTTTGCAACTTTTGAACAGTGTGAAGATGAAGATAATTTATCATTAATCATAATACCTAGATCTTTTTCCACTGAAGATGTCCTAATAATGCTGTTGTTCAAGTAATACATTTGTCTAGGATTATTTTTCCCAAAATGGAGAACTGCACACTTAGCTACAAAGTACATTTTGTTCACACTGGCCCATTGTTCAATTTGTGCAAGATCTTGTGCCAATTTATGACAGTTTGCAGGGGTGTTGACCTTACCTCCAAGTTTGGTATCATCCGCAAATTTGACCATTATATTATTTGGTGAGACATACATATCACTAATAAACAAGTTAAATAGTGCTGGGCCCAGAGCGGTACCCTGTGGCACACCACTGGCCACCACTCCCACCTCTGATAGCACACCATTTACCCTAACTCTCTGCATTCTGTTACTCAGCCAACTCTTTATCCAAGATATAATGGGTGCAGAAAAGCCCAGGCAGTTGAGTTTATCAATCAAAATACTATGTGACACCTTGTCGAATGCCTTGCTGTAGTCCAAAAGTATAACATCAGTAGGTATTTTACTGTCCAAATTAGAGCTAATGTAGTTGTAAAAAGTGATCTAGTTTGTGGTACATGAAAAACCTGTTCGAAAGCCATGTTGATACTTATCATAAATTTTTAATAAGGGCATTTCTTTTTCGAGTTTATTTTTTATTATTTTCTCCATGAGTTTATATGGTATTGATGTGAGACTGATAGGTCTGTAATTTTCAATTTTAGAATGAGAGCCTTGCTTAAAGATCGGTGTGATAATGGCTGTGCACCAGTCAATTGGAACTGAGGATTCATAAAGTGATTTTTTAAAAATAATAGTCAAAGGGGGGGTTATTGTATCTTTTGTCTCCATAAGAAATCTAGAGCTAATATTGTCAGGACCAGAACTAGTAAGTTGTTTTAGAATGTCAAAGACCCATTGTATATCCTGGAAGAGAATTTTATATGGTTCTAGATTAAAGTCTGCTATGATGGGTACAGTATTAATAGTTTCTGGAGAAAAAAACAGATGAAAAATACTTTTTTTAATTTTGAAGCTGTTTCCATATCAGATGTTATAGTCCTATTATTACAGACTAAGGGACCTATTGTATTATTATTACTTTTTTTACCATTTAGGTAATTATATAGTGCTTTATGACAGTCCTTAGTATGTACAATTTTAAATTCAAAATTACGTTTAGCCAGTGTTATGGTTTTCTTTAGTTGTCTGACTACCTCTCTGTATTTAAACAAAATGTCATTTTTTTTGATCAGATGAACATTTTTTAGTGCTGAAAATAGTGTATTTTTTGCTTAATTAATGTTTTGATATTACCATTAGACCATGGGGGATCTTCCCTTTGTTATTATATTTAAATTTATCTGGAACATAATTTTTTTCAAGATCCAATATCTTTGCTTTCAGAAAGCCCCAGGCCATCTCAGTGTTCATTGGATTCATTATTTGTTCCCAGTTAAGGGATTTAATCTGATTAATGGTTTCAAAGTCAGCCTTATTATATTGTTTTATTTTTAATTTGTTAGTTTTTGGTAATAAGGGTAATTGAATAGAGAAATGAAGAGATAAGCAATCACTGTTTCCCAAGGGGCTGAGTAGCTGGATCAGATATGTGAATCTCCGGATTGGTTATGACTAGGTCCAGTATGTTATTTCTTCTTGTTGGTACATTTACACATTGCACAAATCCCATATTGATTATGACTGACAAAAATAGTTCATCATATTTATTAATTCCTGAAAGTGTATCCCAGTTTATAGTGGGAAAATTAAAGTCCCCTAGAATGAGTACTGGATCTTTACTAGCTATTTGAGTAATTTTGCCACAAAGTTGTCTAGTTTGGTCAGTATCAGAAGAGGGGGCATGATAACAAGTGCCTATAAGAAGTTGATGATCATTGGTGGGTCGAATATAGACCCAAACACTTTCAGAGTGTACAGTAGTTGTTGATTCATATGACGGAATATCATTGCGGGGTACAAACTAACCCCACGGCCAATTTTTGTGTCCGGTCTATTTTTGAAATAATGCTTAAAACCAGGAATATCTACTCTCCACTTTTTATCAGTGTTACCCCAGGTTTCAGTGATTGCTATTAGTGCTAAATTTAGAGTTTTGATTAAGATTTCAAATTCAGCAAGTTTGGTAATAGTTAATGATCGTGCATTTAGTGAGAGTATGTTAAGATTTGTCCAATAAGATAGGCATGGACAGTTTTTACTAGAGATGGGGGTTGCCCCCATCTCCCCCTTTCCTATCAGTTTAAATGCTTCCACTTGCATACTGTGTGACCCTGAGCAAGTCACTTAACCTCCTTGTGCTCCCAGGTCGTTCCTGTAAAAAAGCTTTCAGCTTAGTGTGCTATACCTGGATAAACAACTAAATAAAAAAAAAAAAATGGTTGTCTATGAAGGTTACCATTTTTCGTCCTAAAACTGCACTTCCCCTTCTGCTGAGGTGTAAGCCATCCCAACAGAAAAGTGAGGGCCTATCATCAAAGTCTTCCCAATGAGTTAGGCAACTTATGCCCTGTCTGTAAGTCCACTTGCAAATCCATTCATTTAGTGCCTTTATTTTATTGTTAATGTATCTGGTTGCTCTTGGGATAGGTAAAACTTCTGACAGACATATGGTGCAACCACAGTCTACTAGAACATTACATAGTGCTACATAGTCCTGTTTAATCTGCTGAAGTGTAGATTTTGTAATGTCATTTGCACCAGCATGGATAATCACTAGTGGGTTTTCTCCAGCAGCCGACAAAATTGTTTTTGACATTAGTGTACTATCAGCTATTTTTGCTCCTCTATAACTAGAGGCAGTCCAATTTTCCTTGTCTGGGTTACAGACTATCCTATCAACATATTTTGTTATAGAATCACCCAACACATATACCTGTTTGTTTTTTGAGATAAGCACATCCAAAGTGTGCAATGGTTTAGGTGCAGAAGAGGTATTTAGAGGAGGCTTGATCCATGGGGATTTAAGAACTGGGGTCGTGGTTACTACGTGGTTTGATTGTGTTTTATGATTTCCTTTATTCAGATTGTCAGATACATGTTCTGTGATATTTTGAATATCATTACAGTCATCCATTAAAAATTCAGGGAGAGGTTCAAAAGAATTTGAGAGTGGAATCATATAGGGCTCGGGAATGAGTTTGTTTTTAGAATGTCTTTTTGGGGAGATTAGAGTCCAATTCCCAGTTTCAATGGGGTGTTCAGCTGAATATTTTATAATAGTAGTTAAGGGAGTTGAAGTAGTTGTTGGCTACTCAGTCAAAATAGAAGGTGGTAAACAGTTAGGTGGTAGGTCATTTGGGCAAGAGTTTCTCAGACATTTTGAGGAAGAAGTATTAGCTTCCACAATTAATGACATGTGATCTATATATTCTTCCAGTGCTTTAATGTCAGAGCTTATATTCTCATTCGGTTGTAGCATCCTAATTTCCTCCTGCAATTTCCTAACTAAAATACATATGTCACACAGACATTTTGAGTCTTGTTTACCAGTTGTATACATTCTACACTCAAGACACATCTTATTTGCTTTCTTCATGATAATGATAATGTGTATACAAAAGTATAGGTTTGTGGGTTTGTTTACCTTATGTAAATATGTCCCAGTATAATCTCCTGGTCCTGGTGTCCCCAGTGGACATGGTAGACACGCGCACAGATGCACGCGTCTCCACGCACAGCCCCATGCACGCTCCACCCGGCTCACTGATCTGAGTGTTTTTAATGTCCTAGAACCGGAAGTGCATCGTAGAGTGACTTCCGGTTTTGCGCTAGTTTACAAATGTGCAAATTAGAATAAATAGCCTTTAAAAAGGCTGTATATAGTATAAGAAGGTGTATTTCAGGTAGTGCCCTTAGTGAAGTTCTTGTAATAAATCAGCAGACTGTGCAAAGAAGTTTAGGAGGTATCAGGGGCAAGCCTCTGACTTCCAATATGATAATATCTCACACTGCTGTGCAGTTTTAACAAGGAAGCACTTTTAATGAAAAGTGCCCCACACAAGAACACCAAACCAAGGTATATTTTAAAAAGAGAAGCAATTTGTACAGTTTTTTTTCAAAGATTAGCAACACATCAGCAAGTATGTTTTATCTCAGCATTACTTCTTAGCATTAAACCCCAGTTGCTGTATACTTGACCAGTGCTCCAGTTTTGCCAAGTCCTCCCCGAGTTCTTGCCTTCTTTCTTCACTGTCCACTGATGCACAGATCTTTGTCATCTGTGAAAAGGTTGACCTTACTCTTGATCCCTTCTATGTCCCTGATAAAGATGTTGAATAACACTAGACTGAGCTCTGAGGTACCCCACTGGTCACAGGTCTTAGCTTTGATGGTTTACCCCCTTAAACTTATCCTCTGCTGTCTGTTCTGCAGCCAGCTCCTGACCCACCCCACTAGCTTCTCCCCAGCCCCCAGGTTCATCAGTTTGCCCAGCAACTTTCCACGTGGCACTGTCAAAGACTTTGCTGAAGTACAGATACAGGACATCCATGGCATGGCCCCTGTTTGTCCTTTTGACCCAATCGAAAGTCAACTGGGTTGGTCAGACTAAATCTCCCAGAGCCAAACCCATGTTGTCTTTCATCCTGGAGACTATTATCATCCAGAAAGGTTACTAATCTCTCCTTTAGAATGGTCTTATTATCTTCCCAACAATGGAAGTAAGGCTGACTGGTGTATAGTTACCCAGCTCATCCCTAGGACCACTCTTGTGAAGAGGCACCACGAGCCATCCTCCAGTCTAGGGGCACATGCCCCATCTCCAGTGAGGTGTTGAACAGGTCCACCAGTGGGCCCACCAAGACCTCTGCTAACTCCCTCAGGACTCTTGGATGCACTCCATCTGGTCCCAAGGCCTTGTCCACCCACAGGGCTTTAAGGTCCTTTAGAATCCTATCCACCTGAATAACCCTATCTGTTACCCCTGCTCCTCTTGTTCCCATCCTTTTCCCTTGTGGCATAGGCCCATCCTTTTCTCTGAACACCAAACAGAAGTACTTGTTAAGTGCCTCTGCCTCATCCACTCCCTTTCTGCCCAGCCCTCTTCCCTCTGGATCTGGACAATCTCATCCTTACAGCTCCTCTTTCTTGTGTACCTGAATAAATCATTTTCCCCTTCTCTGATCCCGTGAACAAGCCTTGGCTTTCTTGAAGCTTTAGCTGCCCTGACCACTCTGCACACTTCTGTGGATTTCCTTGAGTACTTATCCTTGTCCTCCCCTTGCCTAGTTCTCTTGTACCTGCCAAAGGTCACTCTCTTGTCCCTCACTTGCTGTACCTCCCTACTGAGCCAGCTCAGTTTTTTGGTCCTGGCATACTCCTCCATATCTTATCCATAAAGGTTTTAGTAGCGTTCGTAGCTTCTTCATGATATATCAGTCGCAGTTCATAAGTAACTTTAAATGCAAGTTCATCTAATGAGGTCTGTTTATTCTGAATTGTGAAGACATCTGTTTTTCCAGATATGCCACTTAAAAACTAAACAGTAATCTTAATGTGCCCTTTTCCCATTTTCCCCATATTCATATGAAATTTCCACACACCAATATTTCATAATTAACTAGTGAAAAAGTTTATTCAGACCATTTTTCTGATACTAGATTCCAGAAATCTGAGATATATGAACCGGTACAAAAAGATGCTTCATGGTTTCCTGTTGTTGGGAATGGGAATCTCTTAAACACATTCTTTCCTCAAGTTGTTTGTGTTTCTGATTTGCCTTAACAGTTTCTCAGGGCAACAAAGCCAGTGGATGTCCCACATCTTGGGAGGGATCTTGGTTTCCACAATCTCATGCATTAATGATCGATGTAAAGTGGGGGGGGTGGTGCTGTGTTCAAATACCATGGGAACCTGAAAAAAAGCATTTGTCAATGCCGAATGTTGTCTTGTTGGCATTGGCATTGCAGGAGATAGATGCATAATAGGAATGGCAGTGAAGTATTGAACTAACACCAACCTCAGCCCCACCCTGCAGAGACTGATAGGCATTGGGGTGTGCCTTTGAGTGGTCTGCCATTACGCTCATGCCATTTCACCTCACCCTACCCTGCAGACACTGACAAGTGTTGCAGTGTGCCTTGGGGTCTTTGGGCCTTATGCTTGCCTCATTCCATAAGTAAATACATTGAGATGGGTGCAGTATAGGAGAATGGAGTGAACTTTGGGGCTGAGGAGTCCAAGGCACACCTCAATTTTTGTCACTGGCTGCATGGTGGGGGTGGAGGTGGGGAGTGGAATGGCATGAGCATTACAGCTGACAATCCAAAGTCACACCCCTGACACCTGTCAGTCTCTACAGGGTGGGGCGTTATGGTTGGAAACCCTAATGCCCCAGGCATTTGTTACTTTCACTCCAAATTTTCAACATGGGCTTTATGTGACACACCTCATGAACAGTGGCACTATCAGTTCATTAGTTGAAAGGTGACTTTGCACAGTGACTGTGCCATTTGGGGCCACAGGTGTGAAAGCACATTTTGGGCAGAAAGTGAAAAATGACAGCTGTACTGTTCATGAAAAGGTGTAAAAACAAAATGGTAGTATTGAAAATCTGGAGTGAAAATACAAAACAATTGTCAAAGTTAAGAGCATGCATGGAAACTGTGCAATGCATGCTCATAACACAGTCATTTTTTGGAATTTTTTCACCAAATTTACAACATAGGCTTTTTAGGACCCCACCTCATGAACAGTGGCACTGTTTTGTTACTCAATCTCAAAAGGTGCTTCCATGCAGTGACCGTGAATTCATCTTTCAGGACCAAATAATGAGATGACAGTGCATGTGTTCATGAGATGGGATCCCAAGAACCGATTGAAAATTTGGAGCCAAAATTCAGAAAAATGGCTGAGCTATCTGACGCTGTAACATCTACTTGTCATTATGTTGTCTATTTGTGATATAAAAATATGTTATGTGAATGTCTGCTTAGAGAAAAGGCAGTCAACAGCTTTTAAAGAGGCCTGACCTCTTGACCCCAGAGGCCCCAGCATGCTGAAACAGCTGGCTGTCATAAAACTGGCCCAGTGAAAACTCTAAACTTCTTTCCAAGGGCCATGTTAGAACACCTTGTAAAGTTTCTATTTTGAAGTCAGGGAGCCATAGAAGGTTGCATCTTTTACAACATCCTGGGAAGCTATCTGTTATAGCTCTTCACATCTAGAAGGGAACTGTTGGCAGGATGTGTTCTAAAAGCATCAAAGAAAATGTTCTGATCAGACTGCCATATTTTGATATTGCTAACTTTGCAGATTTTTAGCCAACAATAAAGTGACACCCTTGGATATACTTGGTCAGGTTACAAAATTAATGACAGGATGTGCTGTGACATCACAAGGAAGTGGAGAGACTGTCTTTCAAGATTGCCAAGCATCTGAGGGGGAAATGCACAGTTCATTTCTGGACTTTTAAAGGAGTGAGACACTATCTCTTGGATCCTAAGAGAACACACACTGTTCTGAAAGAAAAAGGTACTTCTGTTACAATTAGGTAATACCAACTAGAAAGCTAGGTTAAGAGTAGAAATTCAGTTACAGGCATATTTGTTTCTGAAATTCCCTTTTAGTTTGACTGTATTTATATGTTACGTGTTTTGTATTTTATCTAGTTTCAATCTTTAGTAAACATGGTTTTCCTTGAAATTCTGCCAGTGCCTTCTCAGTTTCTTTTACATGTGAATGCTGGAAAAGTGTTAATAATTCTGACAACTGTTAAGGGCTTAAAGTGTTATCTTGCTAAGGTGAGAATATACCTAGATCTCAAACTGAGTCATAAGGGTAGACTTTTGAACCTTACTGGGTGCCCACAGGGTTGAAGTATTGTACTGTATCCCCCCAACGAGTACATATCTGAGCCTGTTAACTGGGTGTGCTAGCAGAAAAGGTATTCATATTTGACACCAAGACTTGTGGCTAGTAGGTGAGTCTGACACAAAACAGACAGGAGGGTTACCCTGTGTCTCCTGTTCACATATTGCATTTTGAGGTTTGGCCCTGTAGAAGCAGAGGGCCTGATCTGTGGGGTGAGGTTTTAATTAAATATGTTTCTTCTTACTCATCTGCCACCTATTACATTGTGCAGCCAGGGTTTTACCTTGTGTGAGGTTAGGTTCCCATTTTAAAGTGTCTGAGTTTTCTATTTCAAATGTAATCCCAAATTTATATTGGTTCTTCTTGAGTCTGTATTCCTGCTACCTTATGTACTTGTGTTCTACTGCCCAACTGTGTGTCAACATATTTATCAATATTTAAGGAGGCCCCTGAAAATTGTCCATATCTTGTACATGTGTTTAGTGTTTCCTTTACTGAAATGTTGTCTTGCACTAATATACACATACCATTCATGTAAGCAATAGTTTTATAGGGGATAGTCCCTTCATTTTGCAGAGGGACTAACAGAGGAGAGGAATTGGGGGTCTAGGCAGAACGCATACAAGACTGAGCTTAAAGGGCACCTTCTCTTACTCCATTCTTTATATTCATTATAAGCCTGCACCAACCATTAATAACAGGAGAAACTGCATCCATCTTACATAAGCATTGTAACCAAGATCTCGGGTAACCTATATTTCTCTAACATATGAAATAAATATTTATGGTTCACAGAATCGAAAGCTTTCTGTTGGTCTAATGATAAAAGAAACCCTTTAAGTCTAACATTATTGCCTAGTATTATTGCCTCTCTCTACAATTTCTCATAGTAGTATTAAGTGATCTGTTATATGTCTGTCTGGTACTGAACATGTTTGTGCAAGTGTGAGATGCTTAGCCGCCTGAAGTAATCTTCTGTTTAAGATTTTAGCCAGTATTTTAAAACTTGTATTCAGTAGACTATTAGGTCTCTGATTTTGGATTTTCTTCTAGCCCAATTAATTTATAGAATTCACCTGTTGGGTCATCTTTGCCAGGGTCAGTGTCTGATTTTATTGAAGAAATAGCATTTGCTATTTGAGAGTTTTAAATCTCATCAGTTAAGCATTTCTTAATTTCTTCCAGATAAGGTGGGATGGAAGATTCATCAAACAATTGTTCCACACCTGTTAAAGGGGTATCTGATGTTTGCAATAATAATTCTGAAGTATATTGAGTGACTTTTTATAATTTCTTTATCTGTCTGGTATTTATTTTGTGATTCAGAAAGACCTTCCATCTTTTTCTTTTGTATTCTGCAATGGCAACTTTCATAAGGGCATACAGTTCCAGATGTCCTTTGTGTACCAAATAATAGCGGTTCTCTGATACTATCTGCTTGTTTGTGATGAACCATTTCTTGCTTGATTTGGCTTATTTGTGTAACATAATTCTGTTCAGTTTCATGGGATAAAAATAATTTTTGTAACTGTCTCTTATTTAGGTATTGGAAATGTCTATTTTTACTATGGGCTCTACTTCTACTGAGCAACTTAAGTAAGTTTCTTAACTCTAATTTAATATCTTCCACCAAATAACTGGATCTACATACAGTATAAAGACTGTTTTTTTTTTCTCGCCTTTACGTAGTGCAGTATTATCTGGGAAACTGTTCTGTGTTAATAGAGAAGAATTAAACTTCCATGTACCAGGGCCCTGAGACATAACTGTTTTATTACCTATGTGTAACTGTTGTATTTTGATCTGAAAATTCTGTTATTTCAATAGCTGCAGTGTATATGAAGGCTTACAGTTGAAAAGAGAAAATTGATTCTTGTGTATGGCAAGCCGTTAGGGACATAACTCATAATCTCTGGCTGTATGGTAAAACACATACACTATTCGGTGAAATACATACATCATATAGTGACACATATACATTATATAGTGAAATGCATACACAGTGTAATGAACCACATACAGTATCTCCTGAAATATATACATCATATAGCGAAATACATATACTGTATACTGAAATACATATATAGTGAAACACATACGCTATATAGTGAAATGCTTACATTGTATAGTGAAATACATACACTATCTACTGAAATCCATATACTAAGTACTGAAAATCCACATACACTATATACTGAAACAAATGTACCATATGCTGAAACATATACACTACCTATTGAGATACATACACTACAGACTGAAACATCCACATAAACTATCTACTGAAACAAATACTCTATAGATTGTAACACATACACAATATATTGAAAAAAGTCTGCATACACTATATACTGAAACAAATATACTATACACTGAAATACATACACTATCTACTGAAATGCATACACTACAAACTGAAAAAAGCACATACACTATATATTGAAACAAATACACTATATATTGAAACATCTACACTTTATATTGAAATACATGCACTATCTATTTAAATAAATACACTATGCACTGAAAAATCTGCATACACTATATACTGAAACAAATATACTCTATATAGGGGATACATGATGGGCATGAGTGTGATATGGCAAATATTGTCACTCCTGCAGAGTGAGCTCTGGATATCTCATGAGTGCAGAAGGCACGAGTGAGATATCCAAGCTCACGATGGGAGTGACAATATTTGCCATAGCACATGATATGCCCATCATGTATTCGATATATACAATAGGGCCAAGAGTTTCAGAAGTTTTGTTATGCTGTCTTGTGTTCTGTTCCTGTTAATGTGTTTGTTCATTCTGTGTGTGAGTTTTTCTGCATGGGCTGGCAGTGTTATAAACTCTGAGATACACATGAGTGAGTTTTGCAATGCTAAATGAGTTAGTTTTAGATAGGAATGAGAAACATACTTTTGTGAAGCTGTATTGTTTAGCAGTCTGGCTGCAGTGAAGTTCAAAGCATCACAGTAATTGTAATGAACTGAGAGGCAGAGTGTCAGAACAGCTGACACTGTTTTCAGTGGTAATTGAGTTAGCTGCAGGCAGAGTGCAGAGTGTTCTGTGAAATTGTGCTCTTTAGGATTCTGGCTGTAGTGAAGTTGAAATTGTCACTGTAATTGTAATGGGTGAGAATCAGTTTGAGGAACAAGTTCAAGTTTCAAGTTCAAGTTTATTGCAGGAAAACTCCATTGAGCAAGCTCATTCACAAGGAGGTCCTGTGACATAAACACTTAAAGTACAAACACAGATAGGTAATAACAGTATATACATGAATTGCACGTTACATGATACAGGCTGGATATACATACAAGGGTACCACATAGGGTGACCGTAGGTGGTAAACATTGATATGAGACAGGGAAGCGACTTACAGGTTGCATACTGATAAATGAAACATGATGACTGGTGTGTGCAATAAATATACAGTATTTTGGCAGCTAGAACAAACAACAATCTACAACTGATATGGGGGGGAGGAGTGATTTGATAGAGTAGCAGTGGAGCGTAAGCAAAGATAAAGCCAGGAGTAGAAGGGGAAGGGAAAGCAGTTAATATGACAAATCAATTATACCTTACCAGTGGATAAATATGGCACACATGGGGAAGGAAGTCTTTTATTTTGGCTGAACTTAACGATTTGTAGAAATTCATTGAAACTGTGCTAGTTTCAGTACGGTTTGTAATTGGTTCCAAATGGAGGGAAGGGCATATACAATAGCACGTTTACCAAAGGAAGTCCGCGTCCTTGGTATGTCAAGCATAATAAAGTCAGATTTTCTTAAAGAGTATGCACTATGTGAGATACTAATAAGGGAAGAGAGATAGCTTGGCAATTTCTGTAGGAGCAGTTTAAGAGTCCATAGCCCAGCATGGAGCAGGCGTCTAGTAGTAGGGGATGTCCAACCAACAGCTGCATATAAGTCACAGTGGTGCGAACGGTAAGGGGAGTTGGTAATGAACCACAATGCACGGTGATAAAGGATGTCCAGTGTACTTAGATTTGCAAGAGTGGTGGAGGAATAGATTACATCGTCATAGTCAAGTAGGGGTACAAAAGTGGCCTGTACAAGCTTGTTTCGAGTTTCAAGGGGGAAAAGGGGCCTATTTCTGTAGAAGAAACCTAACCTTGCTTTTAACCTTCTAGAGACATCTTCGACGTGGTCACTGAAAGATAATTTATTAGTCGATCCAGATACCTAGATATTTAAATTTGTTACAACTTCCAGAGGCTCATTTAGCGTGGTGACAATGAAGTCTTGGGCAAGGGTATTGGGGAGCCTGTGACAGCACTCATGGGACAATATAATCGCTTGAGTCTTCTTAGCATTGAGCAGAAGCTTTGCCTTATTAGATTATGCTGAAGTTGAAGTCCGCTTGAAGCACTCACTTGACTTCAGATAACGATGGGCCAGAAGTATACAACACAGTACCATCTGCAAAAAAGTGCAGATTGGACGTAGATATGTTAGCATCTAAGTCATTATTGTACAGAGAAAACAAGAGAAAACAAGATAGGGCCTAAGATGGATCCTTGGGGGACTCCTCTTGCAACTGGCAAGGCAGCAGAAAAAAAGCCTTCCGCCTTTACTTTTAGGAATCTTCCAGTTGGGTAGTTAGAGAACCACTGGGTGGTATGGCATGTGGCCCTCAACTTTGCAAGGCAATTGACTAATAGTTTGTGATCAACAGTATCAAAAGCTTTGCTGAGGTCCAAAAAGACTGCACCAGTTACCTTCTTAGCATCTATAGCAGAGATCCAATCATTGGTTACTTTTGCTAGTGCAGTGATTGTGCTATGATTAGCCCGGAAGCCAGATTTAGCTGGGTTAATGAGAGAGAAGGTTTCCAAGTGAGATTTTAACTGAATATGGATCAGTTTTTCGAGAACTTTAGAAAGGATATGCAATATGGAGAAAGGCCTATAGTTGTTTACATCGCATGGGTCACCAGATTTAAATAGAGGAGGATATGTGCTGATTTCCAGCAGGGCGGCACAGTAGCAGATATAATGGAAAGATTGAAGATGTGGAGAATTGGGGCAGTGAGATGGGCGTAGCCTGACCTTAGGAAAAAGGGTTCCAAGCCATCGTCCCCTGCGCTTTTTTTGGTGTCTAAGTTAAGAAGAGAAACTTCTACTTCTTTATAAGTTATCTCGTGCAGTTGGAAGGGGCTGGGTGCAGGACTAGATGTGGTGGGAGGGGTATGCTGGCTCACCGCAGCACCAGCATAAGGTGACGAGTCAAAAGCTAATCCAGATGTGGCAGTGGGAGTTAAGTTCCTCCAGGATTAGGGACTTGTTTTCCACAATCTTGCCACTTGCAACTATCTTTGTTGGGACAGAGGGGGCCATGGGCTGTCCTTCTATAGCTTTAATAATCTTCCATATTTTATGAGGGTTATCTTTAGCTTGTTCAAGAGTAGAAATATAATAGTTAGCTTTAGCAGAGCGAAGTTTTTTCACACAGTTATTCCTGGCTGTTCTAAAGGCCTGCCAATCCGAAGATTCTTTGGAATGTCTAGCTTTAGCCCAGAGCTTATCTCGAGCTATAAGGGCTGCCATGAGATCCGAGGTGAACCAGGGGTTGGAATTGTCTCCCTTACTTTGATGAAAGGGGCTTGCTTATTTATTATTATAGTGAGTTTGTCATTAAGGATGCAAGCTGCCTTGTTGACATCTTTGGCTAGGTAAAGATCTTGCCATCTGATCATGCTCAGGTCAGATAGGAAGTTTACTGCACTGAATTTGCAAAGGATCTTTTTGTTATAAAGATGGGTTGTGGCGCGCCTTAATTGAGATCTTATGCAAGCAACAATTCCATGATCGCTCATGTCGTTGTGAAACACTGCCAAATGAGATATTTTGTGTGGATGGGTGGTTAGTACCACATCTAGAATGGAACTGTTGGCAGTATTTAGAGTGTTGTTCCTAGTAGGTTCACTGACTAATTGCCCAAGACCTAGCTCGTCACAAAGGAATTTGAGGCCGTGTGATTTAGGTGACAGCCAGTCCATATTTAGATCTCCTAGAAATATTGTTTCAGGTTTTGCATCTACAAACATGGATTTCAAAAGATTAAGGACTTCATCACCACCAGACGGGGGTCTATAGCCAACTAGGATAGTGATACATTCTGAGGAGGGAAGATGAAGGCTCAGAGAAACTAACTCAAATTCCTTGGCTAGAGATTTGCAACTAATATTGGTGACCAAGTGCTTAGATTTGGCATAGATAACCACATCCCCGCCTCTAGACTCTCTATCTGCTCTAAATAAATTGTAGCCCTGCAGTGATATTTGTTGATCAGTGTGTCTTTTTTAACGATGACTCAGTAATTATGATAAGGTCTGGGTTAACGTGTGCAACCCAGGCTTGCAGCTGTACAAGTTTTTTAGGCAGGCTTAAAATGTTGACCATCATCATTTTGAGACCTGTGGCCTCAGAAAAATCAATAGGCGAGGTAAGTTGTGGGGGGGGCCAGGGTTGAGCTCCACATTTCCTGAGCAGAGAAGAAGCAGAAGTATAACTTTCTTTAAGGAGCTTATAAGAATGGAGACTGCTTTTTTATTTCTTCGCGACAACCATATCGTGCTTGCGAGAGGTGGCACCACTGCAATGACAGTTGATCGTGATCAAAGTAAGTGCTTGGGCAGACATAGGTGAGGACAGTAGCAAGGGGTGTAGGCTAACCAGGGAATAGGCTAAAAGGGAGAGGAGAATGACATAGTGTCTGCATGGTGAGACTGTTATAACATAGGAATTGATAAGGTACATTGGAGAACTGAATTGCATTGAGGTACTTCAATTGCATTGTATTGCTGAAAACTCTGCACCTTAGGAGCAATAAAAACACAATAAGGAGAGCCATGGTCCCAGATTGAGTGGTCTCGTGATTTGTATTAGTGCAATATTTTCTAGGCAAGTAATTTGCCCACCTAGGTACTCACTTAAAATCTAGATGAGAAAATACAGCAGAAAGGGGAACAAGGAGAGCAGGGGCAGCTTAGTTAGTGGCCATCCACCCTTCAGACTCAAGTCCCCTTGTAGCAGCACCGGGAAAGAAGTAGAAAGATAATGCAGGCCATATTGCCCACGAATGAATACAGTGATTTATGTAGAAGACCAAGAATCCCTCTAGTGGGAGGTCTGTATAACCTGCTAATGGAAAACTTAAAAAAAAAAAAAGGTAGTTAGACTTATCGGCACCAAGGCAGAGTGCTTGGATTGGGGGGGGCGCTGCAGGAAGAGCAGTCAGACAGAAGAGGTGTAAGCACTTTAAAACAGTAGTAGAAATTACAATCCAGCTAATACAGTTGAAAAACCCCTAATAACACAGTTGAAATGTGCTTAGTTCTATCGAAAATCTAACAAAGTGCCAGGTGTCTATAGCTGGGAAAACTCCTGGCCAATCAAGAGTGGGTTTATGGGCTTCCGTGTGCAAATTAGCTTCTGTCCCGTACCTTCCAAGGAGCTGCAGGTGGGTGTCCTGGTCTTGGTCGGTGGCTGGCTGGGTGCTGGCCGACCATGGGTGAGCTGAAGCAGCCCTGTTCAGGGGCAAGCAGCTAGAGAGAAGAAGACAGAGCAGGTCTTAAATAGCATAGAGGTAAAGGGGTAGATTTGAGCAGTTTAGTAAGACAAAAGGTAGTTAGACTTATCGGCACCAAGGCAGAGTGCTTGATGGGGGGGGCTGCAGGAACAGCAGTCAGACAGAAGAGGTGTAAGCACTTTAAAACAGTAGTAGAAATTGCAATTCAGCTAATACAGTTGAAAAACTCCTAATAACACAGTTGAAATGTGCTTAGTTCTATCAAATCTAACAAAGTGCCAGATGTCTATAGCAGGGGAAAACTCCTGGCCAATCAGAGTGGGTTTGCTGGAAGCATCCGTGTTCCAATTGGCTGCGCTGTCCTGTACCTTCCAAGGAGCTGCAGGTGGGTGTCCTGGTCTTGGTTGGTGGCTGGCTGGGTGCCGGCCAACCGTGGGTGAGCTGAAGCAGCCCTGTTCAGGGGCAAGCAGCTTCCAAGGAGCTGCAGGCGGGTGTCCTGGTCTTGGTCGGTGGCTGGCTGGGTGCCAGCCAACCATGGGTGAGCTGAAGCAGCCCTGTTCAGGGGCAAGCAGCTTCCAAGGAGCTGCCAGCAGGTGTTCTGGTCTTGGTCGGTGGCTGGCTGGATGCCAATCGACCGTGGGTGAGCTGAAGCAGCCCTGTTCAGGGGCAAGCAGCTTCCAAGGAGCTGCCGGTGGGTGTCCTGGTCTTGTGAGAGTGTGTTTCAGTGGTAGTTGAGTTAGCTGCAGGCAGTAGTTTAGACTGTTCTGTGAAGCTGTGCTGTTTGGAATTCTGGCTGCATCAAGTTGAGAGCATCACAGTAATGAGCTGGAAGTTGGGGGGGATAGGTGTGTTTTGTAATGCTCACTGAGGTAGCTGTAGGCAGCAGTGAGACCTCTCAGGTAGTTCTGCATTTGTGTCTATGGTAAAAGCACAGGTGTTTCTTTCCTGCTGAGGGGAAAGCTGCCTAGGGTGATGATATCAGTGACCTTTTGTGACCTGTGCGTGTAAATGTCTCATCATCACAGTAGAGCAGAGGGTAAAAAATATCACACTGCAGTGGATGATACACTGTTTTATCTCACTCATTTACCACTCACCCCTATTGTATATATTGAAATACATACACTATGTATTGAAACACACTGTAGACTGAAAATTCACATACACTATGTACTGAAACAAATAAACTATATACTGAAATGGACTATGTTCTGAAACTACTCATCCCCCCCTGCCCCTCCCCCTTGAATGGCCTGCAGCTGAACTCCTTGCCTGTTGCATTCAGTTAGCTGCTAGCTTGATGAGAGTATGTTTAAAACTGCAGAGCAGGTAAACAAAACAGGGCTATGTCTTATTTTACTACTTTATGGGGTTTTACATCTTGTTGTGCTTGCACACCTTGAAGCAAATTTCAGAATATTGTGATGTGACAAGAAACTTTTAGAACTAATTTAAAATACTCTAGTTTATTCTTTTAAATAAGTGCTGCCTTCATTTACTGTTAGACAACACATTTGTATAGGAAGCTAATACCTTGGAGACTGGAAAGGGCACCACAATCCGCACAGGACTTGTGTACAGACCCCCATGTCAGGGGGGAAGGAATTGACAAGGATATGATGGAAGGCATTCTTAGAATGGCAGAGAAAGGGGAGATACTGTTGATGGGAGACCTGAATATGCCAGATATTAACTGGAGCACATTTGCTGCAGCCACATCCAAGAGTAGGGCCATTCTTGACGCCCTACAGGTGGCAGGTATTAGACAGCTAGTTTTGGAACCCACTCGTGAGGGAGCAATCTTAGACCTCGTACTCTCAAATGGGGGCAGTGAGAGGATCTCAGATCTAGAAGTGGGTTGCCATCTGGGGACAAGTGACCATCAAACAGTGTGGTTCACGTTAAACTCGGCTACAGAGTCAAGCCATACAAAAGTGAGGGTACTGGACTTTAGGAGGGCTGACTTTGGTAAGATGGGAGAGTGCTTCAGAAAAGCACTAGCAAACAGGCTAGAAGGAGGTGTGGAGCAACAATGAGGAATTATCAAAACTGCCATCACAGAGGCAACAAGCCTTTGTGTGAAGCAAATAAACAAATCAAAACAAAGAAAAAGCCACTATGGTTCTCAAGAGGTGGCTGTGAAAGTCAGGAAGAAAAGATAACATTCGGAAGTATAAGAAAACACAGAAGGAGCAGGACAGAGAGCTGTACCAGTTAGGCAGAAAGAAGCAGGAGGAAGTCAGAATAGCAAAGGCCCAAACTGAGGAAAAGATAGCCAACTCAGTTAAGAAGGGGATAAAACCTTTTATAGGTACATCACAGGCGTGAAAGACAAAGAGAGGATAGTGAGGCTGAATAGAATGAACAGTGGGTGGGCAGAGGGGACAGTGAAAAGCAGGAATACTGAGCGAATATTTCTGCTCAGTATTCTAAAGAGGAGGGAAGTGTCTAATCCAATTTACAGAAGCACTCTTGATAGAGGTTGATCCAGTCCTTTCACAGAAGAAAGGGTTCTGCAAGAACTCCTAAAACTGAAGGTGGACAAAGCAATGGGTCCTGATGGAATTCACCCCAGAATTCTAAAAGAATTAAGGAAGGAACTAGTGAAACCACTGGCTACTCTTTTTAATAAATCATGGGAGGATGGTGTGGTACCCGACTGGAGGAAGGCGGATGTGATTCCCCTTCACAAAAGTGGGACCAAGACAGAGGCAGAAAACTACAGACCTGTCAGTCTGACCTCTGTGGTAGGGAAAGTGATGGAGTCACTTCTGAAGGAAAGAATAGTTGAGTACCTAGAGGTCAGTGGAGCACAGGATCCAAGGCAGCATGGGTTTCACAGCAGGAAGGTCATGTCAATGAATCTAATAGATTTCTTTGACTGGGTGACAAAGTAGTAGACCAGGGAGGGCTGTGGACATGGCCTACCTAGACTTTAGCAAGGCATTTGACACAGTCTCACACAAAGATTATTAGTCAAATTAACCAGCCTGGAGTGGGTCCCAGGGTGGTAGCCTAGGTAAAACATTGACTGGACAACAGGACACAGAGGTAATTGTAAATGGAGTCACTCTGGAGAAATGGCGGTTACTAGTGGGGTACCACATGAGGTTCAGTATTGGGTCCAGTCCTTTTTAATGTCTTCATCAGTGACATTGCAGAGGGACTGGAAGGAAAAGTATGCCTTTTTGCAGATGACACAAAGATCTGCAACAGGGTTGATACACAGGGAGGCGTGGAAAGGATGAAAAGGGACTTGGCAAGGTTGGAGGAATGGTCAGACGTATGGCAGCTAGGATTCAATGCAAAAAGTGCAAAATAATGCACCTGGAAACAAGAACCCAGGGAAGAATACACAATGGGTGGGAGGTAGTAACAACAACAAAACAGGAAAGGGACCTGGGGTAATCATATCAGATGACCTTAAGGTTTAGCAAGCAATGTGAGAAGGCAGTAGGGAGGGACGGGGTATACTGGGATGTATAGGAGGCATCAGCAGCAGAAAACAGAAGTTGTTATCCCTCTGTACCAGACAGTTGGTGAGACCCCATCTGGAATACTGTGTCCAGTTCTGGAGACCCCATCTCCGCAAGGACATAGACAGGATAGAGGCAGTCAGAGGAAGGCAACTAAAATGGTGCAGGGTCTGCAAGAGAAGCCGATGAGGAGAGACTAAAGGAGCTTAATATGTATACCCTTGAGGAAAGAAGGGAGGGGGACATGATAGAAACTTTCAAGTACCTCAAGGGAATCAACAAAGTCCAAGAGGGTAGCATCTTTCAGAAAAGAGACTTGCAAGAACAAGGGACACAATTTAAAAGATAGAAGGAGGCGGTTCAGGGGCAATGTGAGAAGTATTATTTCACAGAGAGGTAGTGGATGCATGGAACAGCCTTCCTGAGGAAGTTGTGGGGTCTAAAACTGGGAGAATTCAAGAATGCATGGGACAGACATAAGGCAATTCTTGTGGGGGGCAGGAAGATATAAGCTGTTGGTTAACTAGGATCTGCGGCCTATCCTGTAGGTAGGGAAATGGGCAGACTAGATGGGCCTAGCGGTCCTTATCTGCCGTCAAAGTCTATGTTTCTAATACAGGCTATTCCTAACATACCTGTATACATAGGGGGCTGCATGCATTTTTCCAAGTTAAATTGTTGATTGGTTTTATGTGTAATTAATTACTGTGTAAGTCCAGCAACTTATCTGAGCTGAATGCTTGGGAAGCATTTCAGCAGCTGTGGAAGTGTAAGCCAAAAATGTTGCTAGTTTGTACTCTATGGACCATGTTTTGATTAAGTTTTTATTTTAATGTTTT
Source organism: Neoceratodus forsteri (assembly GCA_016271365.2). Taxonomy (NCBI): domain Eukaryota; kingdom Metazoa; phylum Chordata; order Ceratodontiformes; family Ceratodontidae; genus Neoceratodus; species Neoceratodus forsteri. The sequence goes on from CM057452.1 coordinate 393,567,573, forward strand.
GTTTAATAAACGTTTCTTGGTTAAGAAACCATTTTTGCTGCAATCCCTCAGCATATAATTTGCATTTTTGGGGGTTTGAGCTTCTCAAACTGTGTTTTATTTCTTTTTTTTTTCCCATAGAGATTTTTATCTCCTTAGTCACCCTGCTACCCCTTTGCCCACTGACATCTCCAGCCCAATCACTTACCATCCACAGGACATACTTGCTCTGAGATCCCCCACATACACACACATCCCCTGCGTTGTGGCCAGGAGGGGGAAGGCCCCAGCTAACCCCTATGCAACCCAGGACCACCCCCAAAACTGGGCCACTTGCATGGGAGGCAGTGCAATCACCATCAAGCTGCTAGGCCATCCCACCAGACTGTTTTTATAAGTAAATAAAGACAACATACAGGTAAAAGAAGAAAAAAAAACTATTTTAACTAGTCTTATAAACATTTTAAGTCACATTACAATGTCTTGAAATCAGATAAAGGTTTTGCAAGCAAAATATGATAAAACAATACATAAACAGATAGATGAGAGAACCCTTTTATGTTTACCTTCTGCATCTTAACAGGCATCGGCCAGGATTTTTAGTCAATTAGGGCCCCATTTTCAGAAGGTTAGCATGCAGAACTAAACATTACACTGTGGGAATAGCATGGTTGGATCGGTGTCATATTCAGCGTCACCTGATGCTACCCCGATCACGTGCATGTGCATATATACTACTATGGCCATACAAATGAGTAATCCTCTCCTGCATATAGAGCACAGTGCTGTGTAAAAGGTTTCCTTAGTGACCATAAGTACCTCCCCCTACATTTTATACTCGGCCTCTAGGCTTCTAGTCCCTAGATGCTTGATTTTGCACTTTTTGAACCCAAGCTGCCATGTTCCATAGCACTCTTTAAGTTTTCTAAGGTCCCCACTCATTCTCTCCATCTGCACATATCAACGCTATTACATATTGTGGTGTCATCTGCAAAAAGGCACATCTTCCCTTCCAGTTCTTCTGTTATGTCACTTATGAAGACACTGAAGAGGACGTGTCCCATTACTGAGCCCTCCAGCTCCCTACTGGTCACTCTCTCCTCACTGGAGTGAGTGCCATTTACCACCACGTTTTGTGGCTGTGCACTATCTCAGGTGCAGCACTTAGGAGTGCACAACACTAATCTGAAAATGGGGGCCCACATACCACTAACAGAATTAGCACTGCATTGTGAGAAGCATAGCTGGTACCATTTTAAAAAGCATTCTTCTGTGCAGTGCTAACCTGTTAATGTGGCACTATATATATATTTTTTTGCACAGGATTACTAATTGCAACCAGGTGCTCATACAACTGGGGGTTACTCTAATGCATATAAGGTGTACAGGTATATTAAATGCTTTCTTGAAGTGCTAACACACTGCGTGGTTAGTGCTAGTTAATGATTCTGGGAATCGTGTTTTAACTGCACACACGAAGCCTGCCAGCAACCCCCACACACACACACACACATTCACACACTGTCAGTTCTGGACACAGTAAAAAAATAATTATTTGATAGTCTGGTAGTCCCCCACTCACCTAATCCAGGTAGAGCTAGAACAGTTATTCCTCATTCCTGCTGCTGTTATAATACATGTATTTCTCAGCCTGCCTGGTGCTGGGGAAAACAAGTTTCAGTGTTAGCGACTGGCTGGAAAATAACTAAAAATGGTACATTTTTTGTTGGGCCATCAGAGGAAAGAGGCTGCTAAAGAGCAGAACTTCAGTGAAGACTCTTGGGGGGGAAAATACTGGAGACAGTCTGTGCACCTTTTTCAGCAACCAGTGAGGTGTCGCGGGAACCTCGTACGTGTTAATTTTGGTTGACAGTTGCTCCTGCCAATGGGGAGCTGCCAGAAAGCTCCCAAGGGGGAAGAACTTTGGTTTCAAAATTCAGTTTGGTGGGAGCCCCTCCAAAGGGAGGGGTCTCCAGCCCCAAGGGAGAAAGTGGGGTTGTGGGGCTGTGAGGGGGCTGCCAGCCATCTGTCCCCCAGAGCTGGTTGTGCCTTTCCCCATCTAGAGAGAAAAGAGAGGATTTTGCGGGCAGCTCTGCAGAGAGGGAGATCTGCAGTATTTTGTTGCTGTCAGAAGTTGCACCACAGCGATAAAATTGTTCAGAGTACAGGTTAAATGGATTGAGAAAAAGGATTAAGAAAATGGATTTATGTCAAGGGAATGGGGAGAAAGCCTCTTCAGTTTTATCTGAGTCACATCGGTAAGACACAGATGATCAAAGATTTTTGATGAGAGAAGTAAGAAAAAGTGTAAAAGGTTCTGTCTGACCCTGGCAATGATAAGACGTCAACAGGAAAAGGGAAAGACAAGGTTAAAGGACTGTTTTTTTGGCAGAAAAAAATGGATTGTAGAAAATGGACATGAAAACTGGATTTGAACCCAGGTTTTAAGAAGCTGACAAGAGAGTCTCTTCTGTCTGGAGTTGACTAGCACCTGCATGGTGAGAAATGGGACTTTCTTGATGTATTTTGGAAAAAGAGTTGCTGAACTTGTGTGTGAACCAGAGCACAAGAGTGGCCACTGTGTTGGAGTTGAAAGACTGTGGGGCAGGGGGATGAGCGGGTGCTGTCTGGGTGGGTGCCTGCTGTCTGCTCCTGAGATGCAGCAAGATGGGAGACTGTTGTGTTAAATCCCTGGAATTTCAGACTCTGCACGGTGCCCCCAGAACCTGATATTCGAGAAGGTAGCTGAGACTGCTTGACTACACAGAGTAGCAGATAACTGAGGAAAGAATGGAAATGATCTGAAGAATCAATCCTAAACATGCCAGGTGGGGAGCTCGCTGAACCCCTATCAAGTGGGGCTGCTGGTGGCAAGGGATTGTGGGTTTGTCCCTGGGTGTTATTGTGCTCTGACCTGTGGGGGAGCCAGACTGTGGGCACGCTCCCATGTCTGGGTCCCTTGTGGCTGGTGGGTCCTGTGTGATGCCCTGCAGTGGGCCTCTGTGGGCTGGGTGGGACAGGGCTGCAAGACCTTGGGTCACACTGAAGATGCAAGCTGCAGCTTCCACACCTTCAAGTGTTAAGCATCAGACCTGATTCTGTGTCCACTGATCCATCCTCCCCAGGACTTCAGTCATGTGTGCCATCCTAGAACTAATACAGCAGAGCTGCGAGTGGGGGCAGGAATTGCCCTGCACCTGGGGAATATTATATATAATATAGTTATCTGTGTTCAAGTCCACTGGCACTGAAAGCCAGTTCAAGATTTAACGACATCAAGGGAAACATGTTGGGGGGTTGTTTGGTTCAGGTGGTGGTGCCAGCGCCAGCCAACCAGCTGCACCTCAGGCCTGCCGATTGGCATTTAGGTATTCGGGGACAAAATTCAGGGTGCCTTTTTTGAACTGATACCAGTGGGTTTGGGTTTGGTAATACCTGCAGCAGTTAGATAGTCAGATAGTTTGGTGGCTTCATTATCAAAAGGTGATTTGGGTTCAAATCAAAAGGGAAAATGCTGTTTGGGAAATATTTTTTTCTTTTTTTACCAACTCTTTTTTTCCTGTGATCACCGGAGATGTGTCCTCACTCAGGTGTCATCCCCAGTTCTCTCCCACCCAACCTGCTCCCACGCCCACACTCTGGGTCCCCTCCCAAGGCTCCACTAATGTCTACCTCTGCCTGGTGAGAGACCTCCCTGGCTTATCCATAGGGTGGGACTGCCACTCCTTCTGGCACCCAAGACATCCAGTATCATCCAGGCAGAGGAGGCACGCAGAGGATTGGGACCCAGGTGGGTGGGGTCTGGCAGTGGGCATGAGGCCAAGCTGCACCATTGCCAAACACAACTCTGGGGTGTTTCCTTGCTCATTTAACAGAGTTACAATGGTTTTAAAAAGCCCTAAGGCAGACTAGTTAAGATTTTTTGTGAGTGTTAGGCAGGTTATCAACTTACTAATCCCAGTTTGTGCCTCTAAAGCAGGATAGTACTGCACAGGGTCATATGATTGCTTGGTTACCAAGTCACTAGTCCATTTGTAAGTGGCCCTAATCCATCCTTGTGCACCTGTGTAAAGCAGCTGACAGCACCTTGTACATAGGCACATTGGCATGCTGGGAGGTTTGGAGAGGTGTAGCTATCCATTAGTGCAACACTAGTTACTGGTTCCCCAAACCAGGTGTTATGGACTGTGCATTCCTACACTCCCAACACCTGGTCATGTCAGGCTACCACTAGCCCTGGTCCCTCCACTGGTACATGGCATAACTGTCCCGGTGTCCAGTGCCCCCCCCAAATTGCATGCCTGTTTAATAAAACATCTGTCCCATGTGTCCAGCAGACCCCCCACCACTGATCAACTGGGCCTCAATCAGACACTTGATAAGATCAGTTATTCCTCTGTACCATTTGCCTGATATCCATACCAGGGTTCCCCACGTGTCCCAATTAGCAGTCTGGCAAGAGCTGTAATTCTTCCATACCAGATCCTTGATGTTGAGTGATTCCCCTGCCCCATAAGTATAATATCTACCCTCCCGACCAGCCCACCCAGTACCACTACAACTGTCCCCACTTGCCCTCAACCTATGGTGTACGGTGACCAGCACAGACCCTCCACTCACATCCAAAGCAGCCACCAACTGAATGACAGTTCACAATCAGATGCCTACTGTAGTAAAAGCTGTTTCTATAGTAGGTGTGTAATCATAAAAATAGAAACACTGAACTTGTCAGCAGAAAAGGGCCACTTGGCCTACCTAGTCTGTCTAGATGTTTCCTGCCTCATCTTCCTCCTCACATGCTGTCTGATCTCCATTGACCCTTCCACCTCTTCTCTAATATACCGCTATGTCTACGCCACACATGCTTGAATCTCCGTACTGTTTTAGCCTCCTCCACGTCAGCTGGTAATCTGTTCCAGGCATCTACCAATATTTTCTCACATCTCTCTCTTGACCAGCATTGCATTCCCCCTGGTCCTAGTGCTTTCACATTTGAAAGTGACTCCCCGGACCCTATTCACTTCTGTAAGATACTTGTAGGCCTGTATCATGTCACTTTTCCGTTTCCTCTCTTCTAGGGTGTACATGCTGAGATCCCTCTGTCTCTCCTCTTAGGACTTCTCAAGTAAACCCTGCATTTTTTTAGTTGTCTTCCTGTGGTCTTCCTCCACTCTGTCTGTTCTTTCTGAGGTTTGTTCTCCAAAATTACATCGCACTTCAGATGGGGTCTGGAAACACCACCTCCATCCTCCTGATGGAGATACCCTCCCTGCACACCCCAGCATCCCACTAGCCCTACTCACTGCTTTGCAACAGTGCCACCTTGAGGTCCCCAGACATATATACCACAAGATCCCTTTCCTGTTTATTGACTGTCAATAACCCCCCCCCCCCATCCTATACTCAGCTCTTGGTTCCTATGCCCTAGGTGCATGATTTTGCACTTTTTGGCATTGAATCCAACTGCCATGATTTTTACCACACCTCAAAATTCCCAAGATCCCTGATCATTCTCTTTGCCACTCCTGGGTGTCCACCCCATTGCAAATGTTGATATCATCTGCAAAAAGGCATACCTTCCCTTCAGTTCTTCTGCAGTGTCCCCTATGTTCAAATGGATTGGTCCCAGTACTGAGCCCAGTGGTACCCCACTGGTCACTCTCCCATCATTAGAGTGAGTGCCGTTAACCACCACCCTCTGTTTCTTATCCATTAACTAGCTACTGTACTAATTGGAAAACTACAGTCTGTAGTTCAAGGGGTAGTGCAACAGGACACATTCCCATTCAGCCCATTTAAGGGCTGCTCTCCTCACTCCACACACAAGTATTTTTTCCTTGCCCCTCCATCCACCCCTCCTCCTCCAGCAGCATGCCTCTTTCCCATGGGTTTCTTTCTAAGGTACCATTAGCCAAGGGAATCACTCCAGCGGTACCTCAAGGGGTGGAACCCTCCTCTAGGGTTCCTTCCCTTCATACCCATACAGGGTGGTATATCCCATGGATAGAGAGGCAAACAGCCAAATATTATCTATGTTACACAAGCACAAAACCAGTTGCACAGGCACACTGAACCCAATTAACCATTTTGAATCCCACCCCTAGGCCATTCAGTTTCTTTATCAGCCTCATGTGTGGCACAGTGTTGAAGGCCTAGCTAAACTCTGGATCAATCATGTCCACTGCTCTCCCCTTATCTATTTCCCTGGTCATCCAGTCAAATAAATCTACCAGATTCATTTGGCATGACCTTTCCTCTGTGAATCTGTGCTGCCTGTGGTCTTGCAGCCCACTGGATTCAAGATACTCTAACAGTGTCTCTCTTAGTATGGATTACATTTATTTCCCCATGACTCAAGTAAGACAGACCAGACTATATTTGCTAGCCTGCTCCCTGCTGATGTTCTTACAAAATGGAACTATGTCTGCTCTCTTCTAGTCCTCTGGAACCACTCCTGTTTCCAGTGAGTTGCTGAATAAGGCCATGAGTAGTACAACAATCATCTCCCTGCCTAATTCCCTTAATACCCTTGGTGTATCCATCCGGCCCTATGGCCTTGTCTACCCTAAAACATGAAGTTCCTTCAATAATACTTTCCTTTGAAAATGAACTTGTGTCCACTTCCCCCACAGTGTTCATGCTGCTGCTTGGTGAACTGTCCCTGTTTCTCTCCACTGTGAAAACAGTAGAAGTACCTGTTCAAGATGTATACTTTTTTTCTAATCCCCTCTGTGAAGTCTCCCTTTGTCATCCTCCTTATCCTCAGTATCCCTCCCCTTGCCGCCTTCTCCTTGTTTATGTATCTGAAGAAAGTCTGGTCTTCTTTTCATACCCTTAGGCTATGCTTTCTTCTGTCTGAGCCATTGATCCCTTCATTACATTACCTGCTACACTCTGTTTTACCTGATACACCTCTCTATCCTCATTCTTCTCTTTCTTCATACCTCCTGAATGTCACCCTTTTACAAGCTTCTAAAGAAGGCTATTCAGATGTTTCTCCCCATGTCAGTGAAGTCTTCCTTCTTGAAATCCAAAATGCTTGCCCTCATATGACTGGACTGGGTCCCATGCTAAACTACACTATGTGGTGGTAACCAGATCCCAGTTGCCCCTCCACACAGATATCTGCGTTTTGTCCCCACTGGTCAGTATCAGGTCACGAATAGCCTTTTATCTAGATCAAGCACAAGCTGCCTTAGACCTGCTCCTGTAGGGAATCCAGGATGCTTCTGCTTCTGGTTGAAGCAGCTGCCTGGGTGGACCAATCCATATCTGGCATACTGAAATCCCCCAGCAGCAGGACTTCACCTTTTGCTGCCATATTGTGTATTCCATCCGAGAGCTCCCTGTCCACTTCTTCCCCCTGTGCCAAAAGCCTGAAGATCACCCCAGTTCATATTGCTGAGCCCTTGCTAGGTTCACGGATGATCCACAGTGCCTCAGCCTCCCCCTGTCTACCCTGCACCTCTGTCACCTTTATAGCCTCTCTGACGTACAGGGCTATGCTCCCACCTTTTTTACCCTCCATCCCTCCTGAACAGAGCATAATCTGGTACATCAATGTCCCATGATTAACAGTGTACCATGTCTCAGTTATTGCTACTATGTCCAGGTCTGCCTCTACTATCAATGCCTCCAGGTCTGGGATTTTATTTCCCAGGCTGCGTGCACTGTTACCATGCCTTCCATGTTTTGCATCCTATTCCCCTCCTCTTGCTGCTGCTATCCTACTTCCTACCCTCCCCATCTCTGCTTCATCCCCCCAGTTGTCTTTCTTGTGTGGCCTTGAATTCACTGGTTTCTACTCTCCTTCTGCTGTCAGTGTCCAAGACTTCAACTAATTTTCCTGCATGTGCCTGTGGGGTGATACTAAGTTGCCTGACCTTCCTGACTCCCCCCCCCCAACCCGGCCATTTTAAATGCTTGTCACTGAAGCATTCACAGTTCTTACTCGGGTCACCTTCCCTGACAGATGCAGGCCATTATCTTTATACATGCTTGCATTCATCCAGGTGGGGCCCCAGTCTCCCATGAAGCCATAACCCTCCCTTCCATGCCATTCCTGCAACCAGGAGTTGAATTACTGGATGTGGAGTTCCCTAGCCTTTACCCTGCCATGGACAGGTGGCACCTCCAAGAAGAAGATTGTTTTTTTTTGCTTGTTTGTTTTTTTGTTTTTTTTACCAGGAGAGACATGCTTAGCTGAAGCTGGTTTACAGGTGTGACCTGGGAGCACAAGGAAGTTAAGTGACTTGCTCAGGGTCACACAGTATGCAAGTGGGGGCTGTGGGATTCAAACCCAGGTCTCCAGGTTTGCAGCTCAGAGCCTTAAACCACTGCACTACACTGCCTCCTTGAAGTGTTTCACTTGCTTCAGACCCCACCCCCAACTTCTTGAAATCCTTTTGGATTCTAGCTACTTCCACTTTGTCTCCTGCCAAGTCATTCACCCCCAGGTGGACGATAACATCCACTTCCTACCTCCTTGCCATTACCCTTGTGGTCCTATTGATCCACTTTTCATCCCTCCATTCAGTGCCTTCTGAAATGCACTTTGCCTCCCTGTCCTTCCTGCTGGGTTCCCTTAACTTCACTCCTTGGGCAACTGAGTCCCCCACCAAGAGAAGCTTCCTCCTCCTCTGGGGTTTTCTTTCCCCCTTTCCTGGTGCTGCATCCCTGAGGGTCTGCCCATCCACCTTGGTCTCAGCTGTGGGTGCCATTGTGGGGCTATCTCACTCCTCTAAAACAGTGTAGGAATTGCTTAACCAGACACCTTCATGGCAACTTCCCTACAGTACCATAATGGTCCTTTTTATGTTGTCTTGTGCACACAGCGCAGACAACGTATAGTGGTGGCAGGTTTTGGAGGTGCGGTTGTGTTGTGGCCAATGGCGCCACTGCTTTTTTGGACTGGGCTCTGTGCCACAAATAAAACAGCATGCTGTCTATGACAGAACTGCAAAAGTGTGCCACCAACTTGAAACAATTTCACCGCTGCAATGAGGGTGCTCCCTGTCATTGCAGGGCATGCCTTGCCTGGTGTAACATTTCAATGAACATGGTTGCAGCTGTTGCCGTCCGCCTCTCATACTCCCCAGCAAGCTGATTTCAGGGATGCCCAATCCTCCTGTTGGCATAGTTAAACCCCAAAGATTGTGTGGCACACTGAGAGCCCACCCCAGTGTACCTATGTGTTCAAAAGATGATTGCATCAGCATTTTCCTGCCTCTGCCCACCGCAGTAGGGTTACCACCTGTCCTGACTTTGGCAGGATAGCCCTGATTTGGAGAGCTGTGTTCTGCAAAAGAACATGAGAAATACTACATGTCCTGACATTATAGTAGAAAAAATATTTTCTAACTTTCCACTAAATGTTGCAGAAAACTATAATACCCTAACTAAAATACATTAAAATGATAAACAATAGAAGCAACTAAGAAACTACAATATTTAGCCTTAATTCTGATTATCTAGAGAAAACAAGTCTGTTGCATTGATCAAGGTTACGTACTGTCCTGCAAAAAATCATGCTCCAGTGAAAAATGTCCCACTTTGGGCTTCTTAAAAGGTGTCAACCATACACCGCAGTGTGGCTAACATCACACCACACACACTCATGGGACACACTGGGAACCCACCCCAGTTGTCCAACATTTTCCTTACACCTGTTACAAAAAAAAAAAGAAAATGGTCCTCTGTGTTCTTTCTTTTATTTTTATTATAACCTGAAACAAAGAAAATGGTCCTTTGCTTTCGGGTCCCCTCCCTCAACCTGCACCCACCTTCTGCACACCCCACTTCACCACCTCCACCCCATACTTACCTCCAGAGTCCAGCGCTGTGATCTTCGGTGGAGCAGAAACATGTCTGCACTCTTTAAAGCCAACCACGAACTGAAGAAATGCTGGTAAGCTGTATAATGGCATCAATGGCGGGGGGGGGTTAACTTTGGTGGATATTTCACCCATTCTTGTCACTTTTGGCTTCAGATTTTCAACATGGGGTTCTTGGGACCCCACCTCATGAACTCAGTCACTGTCATTTCATTATTGAATCCTGAAAGGTGATTTCATGGTCACTGCGCAGAATCACCTTTTGGGACCAATTTAATGAAATGACAGTATCACTGTTCATAAGATGGGTTCCCAAAATGCCTATGTTGAAAATTTGGAGAACAAATTCCACAAAATGACTGTTACAAGCGTGAATTGTGCAGTTTCCATGCACACTCGTAACTTTGAGAACTTTTAATATTTGCACTCCAGAGTTTTCCAATATTGCTTTCTTCACACATCCTTATGAACAGTAGAGCTGTCATTTTTCACATCCTACCCAAAATGTGTTTCCACACATCTGGTGCAGAATGCCACAGTTGCTATGGGAAACAAGCATTCAGGACATATTAACAAAATCCCAGTGCAACTGTTCATGAGCAGAGGTCCCAAATGCCTTTATGAGGTGGGGTCACAAAAAGCCCATGCTGAAAATTTGGAGTGCAAATACTAACAAACGCCCCGGGTATTAAGGTTTCTAACCGTAATATCCAACCCTGTACAGACTGACTGGTATCAAGGGGGTGACTTTTGATTGTCGGCTGTAGTGGTCACACCATTCCACTCCACCCCCACCCACCCTGCAGCCAGTGACAGGCATCAAGGTGTGCCTTGGACTTTTCAGCCCCAAAGTTCACCCCATTCTCCTATACTGCACCCATCTCAATGTATTTCCTGATGGAATGTGGTGAGTATAAGGCCCGATGGCCCCAAGGTACAGTGCGACACTTGTCGGAGTCTGCAGAATAGGATGAGGTAAAATGGCATGAGCGTTATTGTCGACGAGCCAAAGGCACACCTCAATGCCTGTCAGTCTCTGCAGGGTAGTGTGGGATTGACGTCACTTCCATACCTCACTGCCATTCCTATTATGCATCTCTCTAACTCCTTCACTACAAATGCCAATGCCAGCAGTACAACATTCAGCATTGCCAAATTCTTGTTTCCCCTGCTTTTGCTCACTTCCTTTATGCAGATACTGGTTGCCTTCCCTATGCCTTTACTTAATTTTCTCCACTGTTCCTCTACCCCTCTCTGACAATCCTCCCCTGCTAGGCTGCTTCTGAAGAAGTCTCCGATTTCTTTAAAATCCAATCTACTAAAGTCTAGGACCATCGTCTTTTTGTGGCTTGCCTCTGCTCCCATCATAATATTGAACCACACTGTACAGTCATCACTGGTTCCCATTGGATAACCCACTATGGCATGACTAGGCACTATCACAGCCTCCAGTAGGATAGAGATTCAGAGGAACAAAGGGAGAAAGCATGTCCCAAATAGGATAGCACCTTTACCCCATGAGTCATTTTCAACTCCCAGCATGCTAAGTCCATAGGACAGGAAAGGTGCTAGTGGGACATTTGCCGGTTCATATGGGCTAACTATCATTTCCACACAATGCCTGTGTGCATGACTGCATGGAGTAATTACACAGAGCAGTGCCAGCCTCCACCTCTTCATCACAATTCAGATGCCCCGATATTATAATAAAATGATCCCTGGGTCTAGAATTTCCTCACCCCCAATCACCATTCAGATGCACCTGATTAGTATATTAAGAGGATCCCTGGCATTTAGATCACCCTGATTGCAAGTGTCAGCCCCCTCCCAATTCCACCCATTAAGGTCCTTCTACCCCTCTCCCCATGGTGGCTCAAATATTACCCCAGCTGCCAGTCCCTTCCACTGCGACAGTGACAGGTCCAGCCCCTCTGCTCACCACCTCAGCTGGCCACTTTCTGAGTGGCATGAAGTGAGCACACACCTACTATAGAAACAGATGTTCTACAGTAGGTGCACACTCACTCCCTTTCACTCAGACAGTGATCAGCTAAGGTAATGAGCTAAGATGCTGTACCAATCACAGTCACAGGGAAGTGGCTGCAATCTAGGGTAATGGGGCCAATGGGGAAGGGATGGGGGACCTGGATGGATGGCTTTGGGAGGGGGTTCAGATTTGTGACTGACAGGTGGGGCTACTAGATGTCAGGGATCATGAAAAAATAGAAACACAGAAACATAGACGATTACTGAAAGAAAATAGTACATCCTGTCTGCCCCTATTTCCCATATTAAACCTCAGAACCTACTGTCCATACAGGGTACTAGCCTTCTCTATCCACTCCCTTTTTCCCCTCCCTACTACTATCAGCCTGAATAACCATCATACCCTTCACTTTGTCACAGCCATGCTTGAAACCATTTATGGTTTTGGTGCCTACCATCTCAGTTGGCAGACTATTCCACATTTCCACCACCATTTCTGAAAAAGAAAACTTTCCAATATCCCTCTTGAACCTCTCTCCCATCAGTTTCCACTTGTGCCTCCATGCCCTTGAACTGTTACTCATGCTAAGTAGTTCTCCATTTACCTTGTTTATTCCTTACAGGAACTTGAAGGTTTCTATCATATCATTCCTCTCTTGTCTGGTCTCCAGTGAAGACATGTTCAGTGCCTTGAGCAGATCCTCATACAATCTGTCCTGTCAGCTCTAAATCATTCTGATCACCCTCTGTCCTTATCTTTCCTGAGGTGAGGTCTTCAGAAGTTCAGAACTCTGAACAGTATACCAAGTAAAGCCTCACCAACAATCAAGAGGCAGTAAACCTCTTTTCTTCTACTATCAGAACCCCTTCTGGCACATCCTAGTATCCTATTTGCCTTACTAGAAGCCTCACTGCACTAGCTTGATTGTTTAAGGGCATCACTAATGATAAATATTAGGTCCCTTTCCTCAGCCGTAGTGCTCAGCTCTACCCCTCCTATCCAGTACTCTGTCCTGGGGTTCTTGTCCCCTAAGTGAATCACCTTGCACTTTTTGGCATTTAATTTCAACTGTCAAACCTTAGGCCACCTCTCTAATGTTAGTCTGCAGTTTCCTACTTCCCCCATCACTATCTACCCTCCCATGAGCTTGGTGTCATCTTCACAGAGAAACAAACTCAGATTCATTCTCAAACATTGTTAATGAGCATATTGAAGAGAGCAAGAGTCAGGATGGATCCCTGTGGCATTCCACTCATGACCACCCTTTCTTCTGATTTGACACCATAATCACAACCCTCTGCTGCCTCTCATTCAACTAAAGCCCCCTCACCCCCACCAAAACACTGCTTATATTTTCCTTCAAGTCCTTGGACCTCACCCCCTTGTGCAGTGACCTAAGCCGCTCTGATTGGTCCCCTATCTTATTGGCCTGCTTCACTGACTCCATGCTAACATATTTTAAAACAAAATTCCTTGACATATGGGACTGCCATGCCCTTCAGAGCAGGACATGAGAAAAAGTACCCCACCTCCCCTAGATCATGCCTGAGCTCATTGCTTACTTGCAAGTGTATAATTTGGCCTGGTCAGAAAATAAACGTAACCTATCCCCCATGGCTTCCAGAGGTATCATCGCCTCCACAGCACCTGTACCACAGCAATAAGCTTGCCAAAGGTGAGTATTTTACATCTAACTTCAGTACCAACATTGGTTACCTGTCTAAATTTTGGAAGGCTGTCACAATCTCTTCTCCCCTCCCACTCCTTTGCCTGACATCAGAGTAAGTGACACCCCTATCTCTAATCTCTTTCATCACCATAGAGATGTAATTCATTTTCATCACCTGCACCTCCTCTCTCCTCCCTCTCCCCTTCCTCACCTCCTTCTCTCCCCTGCCAGCCTGCATGATTGTCATCTCCTTCCTTCCTCCTATGGTTTTTTTTCTCTCCAGTAACTCCATCCTTTATCACCAACACACTTCCCGCCCTTAATCCTTCCAAGGGCAGGAGCCCAGATGCCCTGGATAGCAAGCTCCTCCATCTGACTGCTTCTGAAATCTCCTCCCCATTGGATGACCTCCCTAACCTCTCTTTCTGGTGTTCCTCCACCCCTGCTGACTGGAAGACTGCCACTGTTACTCCTCTTTCAAAAGGCTGTGATCCATCAGGTACAAACAGCTACCGACTCATTTCTCTCCTCCCTTCAAAATACAGGTACAAATTATCTTGTCACAGCTCTCTCCCTTTCTGAACTCCTCTTCCTTCCTCACCCAATACAAGTCTGGCTTCCACAAAAAACACTCTACCACCATCTCCCTGCTCAGGCTCACCAAATCCATCTATAATGGTATGGATCACAGCCTATTCACCTCTGCTATCATCATTGATCTAGCCAAAGCATTCAACCCTGTCTGCCACCCCAATTATTAGCCAAACTTCAGGCTGCAGGCCTCTCTGACTTAGCCATCAGCTGTTCCACTCCTACCGCAGGGGTAGGTGCCAAGCAGTCAAAATTGGTGACCCCCTCTCTCCTCCCTGCCTATATCCACTTGGATCCCACAAGGATCTGTGTTAGGCCCACTACTTTTTCTCCATTTTCCTTAGTGATCTCCCCTCCATATGCTTGCCTGCATCCATTCACTTGTACACAGACACGGTCCTCTTCACAGCAGGCTCACAGACTCCAGCTGGACTTTGATCAAATTCAGCCCTGACCACACACAAATCAGCTTTTCCTCAATGCCAAGAAGGCTGTCTCCATGTCCTTTGACACAAGGCACACACTCTCTAGGCTCCCTTCCCTTCCTACTTTACATATCCTGGATGGCTCCCCTGTGGAGGATGTTACCACCTTTAGTTATCTTGGTATCTGGCTAGACCAGCACCTAAATGTTTCTGAACAAGTGGATGCTATAGTCAAAAAGCTGCACCCCAATTTGGTGCACTTTACAGGAACTGTGACTGTATCCCATCTCCAGCATACTGTGCTATTATCCAGAGAATGATCCTCCAAATCTCTGACTATGGTGATGTGGTCTACAGCATAGCCCCAGTCACTACCCTTGCCAGACTGGGCACACTCTTCAACTATTTCTGCCATTACACTCTTGACTATCCTTCTTGGACTCATCACTATTCTATATATAAATCTCTCTCATTTTCTCTTCTTGTGGACAGGCACCATGCCCACTGTGCCAGCTTTGTAGGCAAATCTGGTTTGTTTTCCTACCCTCCTATCTCTCTGACTTCCCCCCACAGCCATATCATCAGAAGCTGAAATATTCGAACCCTAGCAGTCCCTTCAGTTTCCACAACCATCGGCAAAGCCATGTTCAGCCACTGCTTCCCTAAAATCTGGAACTCCCTCCCATGGATTCTCTCAAACCACTTCAGAGTTCTCACCTCTCCCTCCTGCACTTGCTCTAGTTTTCCCTCTTGCTCTCCTATGACTTGTTTCCAATTTAGGTACAGCTATAATTTGGCACTTATGCTTCCACTCTAGGCATTAAGCACAAATGTTTATAGCTAGCATTGATTTAAACTGCTCTGTATTTGATAGCCAGCATGTTTGTGGCTCCTGACTGCGTTGTATATGCATTGTCGATTGTTTGCTTGTCACTCAAGTTCTCATGTCTTGCATGTATTATTTCCAATGTAATTTGTGGTTGTGTACCACTGCTCCATGTATGTTATGTATTTTGAACTTTTGTGCTACCTAAGCCCAACTTGTACAAGTTCCCCTTCCCCAGGATTCATCTAGAAATGAGCTCCCAGCTTAGTATGCCTGGTTGGGGGGCACCAGGATTATTTTACCATAATAACTGGAGCCATGTAAACTGCGATCAGGGGTGTAGAACCTTTACATGCCAAGGATCATTTTGGTATACTACTTGGGAGTATTATAATGGTGACCAGAGGTCGGGTGACAATATGCACCACTGTGTGCTCAAATGAGGGCAGGATTTTTGGAAGCAGTAAACAGTATTGCTATTTCAGTTGTTAAGCACTTTCAAAACCTTTTATATAGCACTGTGCTCTGTATGCAGGAGGGGATCCCTCATATGCAAGGCTTTAGTAGTGCATATGCACATGCACATGATCAGGTTAGCATCAAATATATGGTACCTGTTCAACCATGCTGTTCCCCCCACATGGCACAGTGCTTAGATATTTAGCATTCCGCTAACCTTCTGAAAATGGGACCCTAATTGACTAAAAATTCCCTGCTGATGCCTCTTAAGATGCAGAAAGTAAACAAAAATGGATGATCTTATTCTACGTCTTTATGTATTATTTTGTCATTTTCCTTGGAAAACCTTTATTCAATTTCAAAACATTGTGATGTGTCTTAAATATTTATAACAACTGTAGCTAAAATACAATTTCTTCTTTCATCCGAGTGCTGTTTTTATTTACTTATAAAAATACAGTCTGGTTTAGTGGTTTAGTTTAGGCTTAGTGGCTTGGTGGTAACTGTACTGCCTCCCATGCCAATGGCCCAGTTTCAAGGGAGGACCTGGGTCAAACAGAGGTTAGCTGACAGGACAGATGACTGGGCATCTCTGGGACTGCTCTCCTCTCAGGGAGGGGGAGTCTGACCACCCCACTCTTTAACAGCCACCTAGGTGAGGAACGCTGGCAGGGCTCAGGCAGGCACAAAGCAGTACTTGCCTTTAATTGGATTGGCATCATTGCATGCTTGGCTGCCCTGGGTAGATAAACCATAGGTAGAAAACCTCCAATGGCAAAATAATCCACCAAAATAATCCACCAACCTGCCACAGGCTTTGCACTACTAACCAGGCTCTGCTCCTGTCTGAATATGTGGCTCCTTGTGAATGGCCCTCTCCCTCCTGGCCCCACCATGGAGGGGGGGAGGCCATGGGAGATCTCACAGCAGGTAAGTCCTGGTGATTTTGGGTTATGTGGATGGACAGGCCAGTGCACAAGGGGGTCAGTGGGTGACCTTGAAGATAAACATCTCATTTGAAAAAGAAATAAAACACAGTTTGGGAATCTTAGACTCAATAAAACAGTCATATCATATAAACAGCGTAATTATGCACTGTGTGGCTAGACCAGAGCACGTTTATTAGTGGAGATCAAGTGCCTGGCAAAGCTCTGTTCACCTTGCAATGCTCTGCAGATATGTAATGGGGAGGTTAAGAGCTATGAGAGCCACCAGTGAGATCACGGTGAAGTTATTCAGAACAGAAAGTACAAATTATGCATATGCCAACTGAGCTCCTGACTAGAATTGGGCCCTAAGCGATTGCTGCAACATATGTATATTTTTCTTAACCAAGAACCTTTATTAAACAAAACATTCAAATAAAAATAAAAACTAAATCAAAACTAACTCAGTAGAGTAAAAACTACGAAAGCATTTGACTTACACTTTCACAGCCCCTGCAGTACACTTCCCAAACATTCAGCTCAGATAAGTTGCTTGACCAACACAGTAATTATACATAAATCTAATCACAACTTTAACTTAGAAAAAATGCATGCAGTTCCCTGTGTTTATATGATATAAGAGTGGTATGTTAGGAATATCCTAAATAGTAGCTTCCTATACAAACGTGTCTAACAGTAAATGAAGGCAGCACTTATTTAAAAGAATAAACTAGAGCATTTGAAATTAGTTCTTAAAGTTTCTTGTCACATCATAATGTTCTGAAATTTGATTCAAGGTGTGCAAGCAAAACAAGATGTAAAACCCCACAAAGAAGTAAAATAAGACATAGCCCTGTTTTGTTTACCAGCTCTGCAGTTTCAAACATCCTCTCATCAAGCCAGCAGCTAACTGAATGCAACAGGCAAGTGTTCAGCTGCAGGCCATTCAAGGGGGGGCGGGGGGATTGGTAGTTTCAGAACATAGTCCATTTCAGTATATAGTTTATTTGTTTCAGTGTTTGTGAATTTTTTCAGTCTACAGTGTAACAGTATGTGTTTTAATACATAGGGCTGGATATTCAAACTGCGCCATTCTTAGGCGCAAGCCCTTGCGCTGCACAAAATAGTTGTGCAGGGGTGTGGCCGAGGCGATATTCAAAGGAGTTGCTCTATTGAGCAACTCCTTTGAATATCACCCCCCAGCCACAGCCACTGTGCATGGTGCAGTGGAACTTGTGCCACCGCAAGTTGTCAGAGTGGAGCATTCAACTTGCGGTGGTGCAAGTACCATTGCGCCATGCACAAAATCCTGATATTCAAAAGGTGACATGCAAATGGGGACATATTTCATGCAAGGCACGGGGGGGCCATTTACATCTGATTATGGCCCCATTTGCTTGCCGTTAGCATTTAGGTGCGCCATCCCATTGGCTCTGCCTGCACCAATGGGCGGCAGTCTTACCGGGCAGTCAGTCAGCGGGTGGCGGAGCGGCAGGCGGGTGGGATGCTGCAGCCCGCCGGGCTGCCAGGGGGGAGCGGGTGGTGGGTTCATGGTGGATGGGGGTGGGGACACTAGGCACCAGGGATGTGTTGGGGGTATTACTGCATACATCCCGCGATCGGAGTTTCAGTCCACTGACCACCAGGGCTATGTTCGGGGTTACTGCTACATCCCACTTAACGGGAGTTTCGTCCACTGACCACCAGGGCTATGTTCGGGAGGAGAGGGTTGTATTTAAAGTGATACAGCCCTGATCAGGCTTCTGATCCAATGGACCACCAGGATGTATTGGGGTTGTTTTGAAATCCAATGCAGCCTGCGGTCGGGGCTGGTGGGGGAACATTTCTGCTGTTGCCCACGATCGGGCCAGTGGGAGGTGGTGGTGGGATTTTCATTCTTTCGCCCATGATCAGGCTGCAAGCACAGGAGGGTTAGGCCAGCCACAGGTGGCAGCTGCTGTGTGTTAGCCCTGCAATGCAGCAGCTCACCTGTGGGTGGCCCTCGACTTGAGCCTTTTTTTTGGGCTCAAAGCTATGCAGGCGCAGGTTGGGGGTTGCGCCTGCTCAACTCTGCACATCTCGGCTGAATATCGGGCTGTGCAGTTTATGCATGGTTCCTCCCCCTCCAGTTCAGCATGCATTCATTTGCATTGCGCTGTTGCTCAGCATGTTTTCTGTGGTGCAACTGCCTCCTGCTGAATGTTGCAGAATGGAGCAAATTTGGACTTGCGCAGGTGCAACCCTATTGCGCATGGCGCAACCCTTTTGAATATCTGGCCCATAGTGTGTGTTTCACCATGTAGTGTATTTGTTTCAGTATATAGTGTATGCAGATTTGTCAGTGTATAGTGTATTTATTTCAATAGATAGTGTATGTATTTCAATATATAGTGTATTTGTTTCAGTATATAGTGTATGCAGATTTTTTTCAATATATAGTGTATGTGTTACAATCTATAGAGTATTTGTTTCAGTAGATAGTTTATGTGGATGTTTCAGTGTAGTGTATGTTTCTCAATAGATAGTGTATATGTTTCAGTACATAGTACATTTGTTTCAGTATATAGTGTATGTGGATTTTCAGTACTCAGCACGTGGATTTCAGTAGATAGTGTATGTATTTCACTATACAATGTAAGCATTTCACTATATGATGTACGTGTTTCACTATATAATATATGTATTTCAGTATACAGTATATGTATTTCACTATATGATGTATATATTTTAGTAGATACTGTATTTGGTTCACTACATTGTGTATGTATTTCACTATATAATGTATATATTTCACTATATGATGTATGTATTTCACCATATAGTGTATGTGTTTTACTATACAGCCAGAGATTATGAATTATGTCCCTATCGGCTTGCCATGCTTGTGGCTAGCCAGCTTTTCTGAAATGTGGGATCATGTTTACCTGTAGCTGTATAGTAAGCATCCACTAGACCTGCTAGGGCCAATTCTCAAAAGGTTACACATGACGCAGAGTGACTTGCGCCAACAGGAATGACGTAAATAGCACTTTGCACCATTAGTTGTGCCATTCAGGATTCTCAAAAGCAGCCTGTGACATGACACAGGCTGCTTGCACCATGGTTGTGCCAAAACTTCGGCTGTGACATGGCACAAGGGGGTTTACTGCAGCAGCTGTGCTCTATTCACAAGGACAACTACCACATCCCTTAACTTGGGATTCTCAAGCAACCTCTGGAGGACATCTGTCAAAGAACCTTTACACTTTGCTGTCCAACGGGGGGTTGTGCCAATGTGTCACAAGTGAACCCAAACACCCCCCCATGATCACACAAGCCCCTATTCCCGATCCCCAATAGTATTAATAATTCAGCCCAGTACCCAATATCAATGATCATGAAGCACCTGTGGACTATCACCCCCCAAGCCCCGATCCCTGATAGTATTGATATAAGCCCTTGTGGGCTACCACCCCCTGTCACTACCCCCGATATTCATAACAATGCAGCCCTTGTGGGCTAGCAGACCCCTCCCAAGCCCTGATCCCTGATCCCAGAACCCAGATTCCCAAACCCTGATGGTGTCATGTCAGTCTTTACAAAAAAAATTTCATACACCCTTTAGCCCTGGTAGTCCAGTGCCCCCCCACCCAGCAGTGCCAGACCACCCCACTCCCCTGACCCATACCCAGCTGGCGACTGGCACAGCCCACCTCTCACCACCGCAGCCAGCTGCTAACTGAGCTCTGCTATGAGCACGTACTGTAAATAGCACGCGCTCAGTTAGATAGCTGCTGTCATTCACTGAGCATATACTATGTACAGTACACGCTCATAGCAGAGCTCAGTCAGTGGCTGGCTGTGGTGGTGAGAGTTGGGCTGTACCAGTTTCTGGCTGGGTACAGGTTGAGGGAGGGGGTGGTCTGACACTGTCGGTTGGGGGGTGGGGGACCACTAGACTACCAGGGTTGAAGGGTATACAAAAGGTTTTGGTCTCTTTTTTGTAAAGACTGACATGACACTATTGGGGTTTGTGGCTTGGGGGGGGTCAGCTACCCCACAAGGGCTGCATTATGAATTTCAATGGTTGAGACTGAGGGGGCAGCAGCCCACAAGGGTCAACATTAATACTATTGGGGATCAGGGTTTGGGGGTGATGGCCCACAGGGGCTTAATTATTGTTAATACTAAATGTGTGTGTGTGTGTGTGTGTGTGTGTGTGTGTGTGTGTGTGTGTGTGTGTGTGTGTGTGTCACAAATGCATTACTTAATAAACTTAGTTACTTATGCCACCCTGAGCTTTCTTACAGGATCCCCTTTTAATACTTATTCTTGTGATTTGTACAAGAACTCGGGTTGCCTGTTCTTATCCAAGAGGATTTTCTTTAAATCTACAATGTTTATGTTCAAGCAAGTTCTGAGTCTTTTACCTCCTTCCATTATTGTTTTTTTCTCCCCAGAGTTTCAAATTTACATGGAACATGGTCTCAAAATAAATTGAATTGTAATATCTTTCTTTAGGAAATCTGCAGGCTCCTACTAGTTTCAATTCTCTCCCCTCTCCCATAACAAATTGCATATCCTTTTATGGTTTGAAAACTATTATGGATATAGCTTCTTGACAATGATAATGCAATTGTTTTTTGTGAATGTAATTAGTACCTGTGATTTCATGATGCTGTTTGTATTTGTGATTTATTTGACTATTTTGTACTTGTTATATGTCTGTATTATAATCATTTTTGTATAGATGTTAACTTGTCGCATATTAAAATGGGCAGACATGTTCATTATGCTAACATTTATATTTATAAAATAAAGAAAAAATAAAGATCAGATCGGGGCTGGGGGACGCTTATGCACTTTTACTGGACAATGCTGCAGGCTTGTGGCAATTTATTCAGGTGAGCCCTCCATTTGGCACATGTCTGGGTTTGGCGCAAATCGTGGGATGTATCCACAGGGACCCTGCCCAATGGAGAATCGGGCAGAGGGTCCCTGGTGCAACCGGGGTCTGCCGCATCTCTCATATCTCACAACTTGCGACATGCATAGGAGTGCTTTGAGAATTGCTCCTACTGTTTTTATTTTGACAAAAAGGACATGTCACAGAACTTTTTTTATTGGTTTGTCCTCTGTTGTGGAGTGACAACCCACAATTAAAATCTCCTCAGAATATTATATAGTGAAATAAATAAGGTTGTATCACTTTCAATAAATCAATCCTGTCTGCCTTAGTTTGAGGTGCATAGATATGTATAAATCTGTAAAGAGTATGAATTTGTGTCTAATATTAGTACCCTTCCTGGAACTAAGTCTATGGGCTGGATTTTCAAATGGTAGTGCTGGGCTTGCAACAAGCCCTGCACCTGGGAATGTTGGTATTGCCAGTGCACTGAACCCCCTGTGCCACAACTGCATCCAATTTTCCAATCTCAGGCATAGCTATGACAGTTTCCCAGCCACTTGCAC
Source organism: Neoceratodus forsteri (assembly GCA_016271365.2). Classification (NCBI taxonomy): domain Eukaryota; kingdom Metazoa; phylum Chordata; order Ceratodontiformes; family Ceratodontidae; genus Neoceratodus; species Neoceratodus forsteri. The sequence continues at coordinate 393,589,719 of CM057452.1, forward strand.
CACACAGCTGGTGCAAACTCCATCTTAGTCTCCTGGGAGTGGCATATGCTAGACCTGAGATTTATGGTCTAAGGACTGGTGCCCAGCGCAAGGGATGGAAAGTCTCAATTGTCCTCTGGAGAATGCCATAAGCCCCATGCACCAAATGTTCGCTACACCAGAGGCTTGCAACATTCCCAACCTTCTAAAAATCCAGCCCTTATGATATACTGACTTCAGTAAGTTTAAATAAAATACCCACTCCTGATCATTTATCAAGTCCTATAGACCAGAAAGATGGACCAACATACCAGGCTTTTTTGCTAATGCAATTTCAAGGAATGTGTGTAATCTTGTGTCCTATAAAAAATATACTCCTGAACTTTGTGTTATTAGTGGAGAGAACGGTGCCTCTCTTCTTGTAGTTCATGCTATTTACATTTATAGTCTGAATTTGAAGAATTGATGCCATGTATACTTGAGGGGAAATAGGAAAAATATTCAGTCCTATAATCTAAATTGCTTTCTGCCCCACCCACACAGTCTTGCCTTTCATTTTGGTTTTGGCTTTTGTTTTCTTTTTATTCTTGGGTCGGTGGATGCAGTTTCCTCTGGTTCTGACACAAGGTTGGGTTGTGGTGATCAGAGGAGGTGTCAGACTCTTTTCCTGATCCCTCTGATATATCCTGTATTGCCTCATCTGTTTGTAACTGGTACCATATCTGTTTTTGGTACTTTTGGAGCTAGCTGGCTCCAATTCTGTCTCCATCCAGTTACAATTTACTTCTTACTAGGGTCTGGATTGGTGAGCATGCTTCTAATGTCAGCAGATGTAGTCACTTCAGACATGGAAATGTCAGTCTGTGTACTAAGCAATATTTCTGTCTCATTGAACATAGAGGGTACCTGTACTGGAGCAGGTGATTGTTGCATTGTGTGAGTTGGAGGGTCAGTCACTGTAGGTTAAGGGGCTTTAGTATCTGGGACTGGTGCAGGGTTATGCTCCCCATATGATGAACAGGGAAACGCCAGACCTCACCCAACAACTAACACACCAAAATCTGGCCAATGGAAAATTGTGTACACAAATGCTCAGTATGGGAAACAAGATCCCAGACCTGCAGGCAATAATGACAGAGGCTAAACGGGACATAGTAGCAATTAGGGAGACGTAGTTTACCAGTAACCACACTTGGAAGACTTCAGTACCTGGCTATGTACTGTTCAGAAGAGACTGAGGTGCAAAGGGGGGGTGGAATGACCTTGTATGTCTTTGAAAATATCAAAGCTACAGAAATTCAGAATACATATAAGGAGCCAGAAGAACTGTGGGCCACCCTGGAAACAGGAAATGGGACAGCCATAAGAACTGGGGTTGTCTACAGGCCTCCAGACCAGGGTGAGGACATAGATACATTACTGTTAGAAGATATACAAAATATAACAGTTAAAGGGAAGGTTCTGATAATGGGAGGCTTCAACATGCCAGATACAGATTGGTCAATACCAGCTGGAACATCTGCCAGAACTAGACACATGGTGGATTCCCTGCAGGGGGGAGACACCAATCAACTGGTATAACAACCCACAAGAGAAAGCTATCCTAGATCTAGTACTGACTAACAAGGAAAGGATCACAAATCCCCAGGTAGGTCACCTGGGGGCCAGTGACCATCACATTGTATGGTTCAATTTGGCCACTACAACTAAATTATCCCATTCCAAGGCAAAAATATGGGACTTCAGAGGAGCTGGCTTTGATAAGATGGTCAACAGTTAAGCTAGCCCTGGCAAAAAGAAATACAGGTGAGGGGGTACAGGCAAAGTGGGCAAGCATTAAGGATGCAATACTTGAAGCAACATCCCACTGTGTTAGAGAAAAGGAAGTGCAAAAGAAGGAAACCACTTTGGTTCTCAAAAACAGTAGCAGATAAGGTCAGAGCCAAAAGGCTGGCCTTCAGGAAATATAAGGGAACACAGCAGGATGAAGATAGGGAGGCATACCAAACTTCCCTAAGGGAAGCAGGGAAGGCAGGGAGGCAGGCAAAGGCTAAAACTGAGGAAACACTAGCACAGACAGTAAAAGAAGGCGATAAGGCTTTCTATAAATACATTAGTGAAAGAAGAAAGTCGGGAGGGGGTATTGCTTAGATCAAAGGAGATAAGGGGGCATGTGAAGAGGACCATGTAAAAGCATCTATCCTAAATAGATACTTCTGCTCAGTATTTACTGAAGAGAAGGTAAGGCAGGGCCCACAGCTCATGGACACAGAGGGGAGGGAGGTGAGCATTAGTCCCTTCACAAAAGAAAGGGTCCTAGAAGAGCTTGATAAGCTCAGGGTGGACAAGGCAATGGGACCTGATGGCATACATTCCAGGGTACTAAAGAAGCTAAGGGTGGAAATGGCAGGGCCAGTATCAGAACTGTTTAGTGAGTCTTTGAGCACAGGAGAAGTCCCAGAAGACTGGAGAAGGGCTCATGTGATCCCGCTCCACAAGAGTGATAGCAGGGAGGAGGCAGAGAACTACAGACCAGTCAGTCTTACCTCAGTAGTGGGCAAGATTATGGAGGCACTCCTTAAGGAAAGGATAGTGCAACACCTGGAATCCATAGGAGCACAGGATCCAAGACAGCATGGTTTACAAAGCAAGGTCCTGTCAAACTAATCTCATAGATTTCTTTGACTGGGTAACCAGAGTGGTGGACCAAGGGGGAGCAGCTGATGTCACCTACCTTGACTCCAGCAAAGCTTTCGATACTGTTCCACATAGAAGATTGATTAATAAGCTGGGAAGGCTCAGGGTGTGTCAGAAGTTGGTCAACTGGGTGGCAAACTGGTTGACGGGCAGAAAACAGTGGTAAATGGTATACAGTCAGAAGAGATGCAAGTCACAAGCGAGGTACCTCAGGGATCAGTCCTGGGGCCAGTTCTCTTCAATATCTTCATCAGTGACGTTGCAGATGGACTGGAGAGTAAGATTTGCCTGTTTGCAGATGACACCAAGATCTGCAACTGAGTAGATCCAGATGGGGTGAGCAGAATGAGAAGAGATCTGGATAAACTAGCAAAATGGTCAGAAGAGTGGCAACTGGAGTTTGATGCAAAGAAGTGCAAGATCATGCACATAGGGAAGAGAAACCCTGAAGCCACCTATAGGCTGGGAGGGGAGTTGCTGGCAATCACAAGGGAAGAAAGACTTGGGCATCATCATCACCGATGACCTGAAATCATCCAAGCAGACCACTAAAACAGTAGGTAAGGCTAGGGGGATTAGGGTGTATTAGTAGGGGTATCACAAGTCTGAAGAAGGAGGTAATAATCCCTCTTTACAAGACACAGGTTAGGTCCCATCTGGAGTACTGCATGCAGTACTGCAGGCCACACCTTCACAAGGACATTAACCAAATTGAGGCAGTCCAGAGAAGGGCAACCAAAATGGTGCAGGGACTGCATCAGAAAACATATGAAGACAGATTAATGGAGCTCAATAAGTACAACCTACAGCAAAGGAGGGAGAGAGGTGGTATGATCGAAACATTCAAACACCTTAAGGACATTAACAAGGTGAAAGAGTCTAACATGTTTCAATATAAGAAAAATAGCAGGACAAGAGGACACAGCATGAGATTAGAGGGAGGTCGATTAAGGGGTAATGTGAGAAAGTTCTTTTTCACAGAAAGGGTGGTGGATGCATGGAACGGCCTACCTCAGGAAGTGATGGATATGAATGCAGTGCATGGCTTCAAACAGGCATCGGATAGGCATAAAGGGAGCAATACAGATGAGTATGAATAGACAGGCCATTGACAGAGCAAAGGCCGATGGCACATTTATAAGGTAGAAAAAGAAATGGGCAGACTGGATGGGCCTTGCGGTCCTTATCTGCCGTCAACTTCTATGTTTCTATGGGCACCTCACTTGATGGTTTAGGTGTCATTTTGGCTCTTTGTGCTATAGTAATGTACAATCTTTGTTCTACACCATCTGCTTGGTCAGGCTGGTTATGAGCGGCCCATGGGCAACTCTGGTAGGAATGACCTTTTTCATCACAAAGGTTACATCCATTCATTAACACAGTGCCCACTAGTATGCCTCAATTCATTACACATAGTACATCTTAATTTTTCATATTCCACTTAGATGTTCAGCAGGGACACTGGTTTTCCGTTTTTACCGGTAACACCGGTAACAATCACGGAATCCTGCTTGGTTTGCGGATTTTGAATTCTTGTACCGGTGCCTCATGGAAATTGCATGTCACTACACGAATCTCTAAGATTTCAGCATCTTTTTAAATTTTTTTTATTTTCTTTTTCTATGTCCCCTTCTCACAGCATCAGTCTCAACTTTTCAGAGATCCCTAGGCTGGGTATCCCCTAGCTTCACCCCAGGTAATGCTCAGGAGCTCCTGTGGGCCTGCCCCTATCCTGCCTGGATTGTACCCCCCAGGTGGGAAGGGAGGACACCCCAGGTCACCCCTCCACATTCCGTTAGTGTGTGTCGGGCAGCTCAGTGGGTCCCTCATGGAGCCTGGTTATGAAGTCTGGGGCACCTGGGTCCCTTCTGCCAGTGACCGATGTATGGTGATTGCTCCTGGTTTTCTGGTCTCTGTCCTTGAGGGCATCTGCACTAGAGGAGTTCCAAGGAGGTAGGTCACATAGAGACATGCCACTGCTCCAGATCCTGGCTAGCTTCCTCCCCTCCTGATCACTCTGCAGCACCATTGCACCACCACCTGTGGTCACACAGGTAGTAGTAAAGCAGCAGGACCTGCAGCCCACCCTTCCCTGAGGAGGACAGCAGTCCCCCGGGTGCTTGATCCTACTCACCTGGCCAGACCTCCAGCAACCCAAGTTCACTTCTGATCCTGGGTCACTGGCATTGCAAGCAATAGTGCTACCGCAGCGCCAGTGGGCCGACCCAGATTTCAGCATCTTAAAATGAATGCTGATGTGCTTTGCATTCTTTCTGCTTTGCTGCATATAGAGTCAGTAGGGGAATCACCTGCACTGCTTTGTTGTAATCAGCCATTCAGTTTGATCACCCATGCCTAGTAGTTAGAGTAACAAACAGTGATTGAACTAGGTACATCCAGCAGACTTGGGTTTGATTCTCACAGCCTCCACTTGCATACTGTGTGACTCCAAGCAAGTCACTTAACCTCCCCAGTGCTTCTAGGTCCCTCCTGAAAACAGACAGTTCTGCCTAGTGGGCCTTACCTGCTTTACAAAGAATATAAAAAAAATACCAATATATGTTTACTACATCATAGAATAGTAGTCAGGGTACCATGTAATTTGCTTGCATTTTACTTGGGCTGCAATGAGTTTGTGTAGGTAAAGACAAATGTTCAGATACATTTTATGTGTTTTATAAGCTTGTTTTTAGATTTTAGTCAGGTTTTCATTGCATTCTTTGCATATGAGCATCTAGGTTATAGATTGCTAAACACAGGATCATTGTTACCAACTAGCTTATTCAAGTTTATACTGTAATCAGTAGGGCCATCCCAAATCCTCAATTGTTTGAATGAAAACTAGTCTGAATGAAAGTATGTTCACAAAGAAGAAACTGCCTTACTACTTATGAAAAGACTTTACAGTTAACACCCCATTTAGGTGAACTGGATGATTTGCACCTTTTCTCCCACTTGCTGTTTCAGTCTGTGTGACAACAAGAAGTTTTCTGATGACTGCTTCAACAAAAAGCAAAAGTTAAGTATTTAAGTGTACATATGTTTGGCCAGTGGATTTTGAAAGCACGGTCAATGACATACAGAAAGTAAGACCCCAGGGGCCGTATGATGCTGGTGGGCAGAGTGGTGCTCAATTCACATCTGAACAAAGACATGACAACTGGGAGACACTCTTTTCATGGACACTAAGTGAAAAAGCATCCACATGTCTGGGAGATGAATGAATCCATTTGAAGGTCCTCCACTAATCACTTGTGGATTTTTTAGGTGAAGACACTTTATTTCAAAGAAGCAAATTCAAGCAGTTTTTTTTTTCTCCTCCTATCCCCTGGCCATCCACTCCGTCAGGCCTGCCAAGGCCCCATTACCACTGCTGCTGAGTTCCGACCACCATCCACTGCCCTTTACCGCTGTGCTACCAGGTAACCCAAAGTAACCCTTCATTGAGTGGGCCTCAACCCCTGTGGGAGGCTACCAGGGGAGGAGAATTACCCCAAAGAGCTTCCTGTGTATCCTGAGCATGGCAGGGGTCACAACGGACACATGTCTGGGGCTTCCAGCTTATGGAGGGACCAACAGCTGTCCTTCGGTTGGCCAGTGGGTGTTTTCCCATTTTCCTGACAGGCCACATGATGTCAAGGCACAAGCCGACGTCCATCACACTCCCTTCTGCAGTGAGGGCTGACATGTTGTTGTGCCTCTGGCCTCCACCAGGCCAGCAAATGCTGAGCTGTGAACCCACCCTCCCTCCCAGGAGAAGGTGCGTGGTCGTTGGACAATCAAGCCTTCACCCACCAGCTGGCCCTTCAACAGCCAAGTCTGTTCCCAACCCTGGTCAGCAGTGTCACAGGCAGAAATCCAATTCAGGCAGTTAAATTATAGATAGGAAAAACAAAGGTAGTCCACCTTAGTGGTGATGGTTCAGATTAACTCACATCTGAGTTCTAACAAGCAAAGAGACCAAGTCATTTGTAACTTGTGCATGTGGGGTGTGGGTGTTGAAGAAAGGGATCATAGTGCTGTCACTACTGCCATCACCCTGAGGGATGTGGACTGCATTGTTGCTACTGCCATCACACCGAAGGGGTGGGGGCTGTAGTGATTCTGTCATCACCACTGGTGGATGGGGAATGTAGTACTGCTGCCATCACACCTAAGGGACGGGGACCACAGTGCTGCTGCTTCTGTCACACCTGAGGGAGGGAGGGAGGTCATAGTGATGTTGCTGCTGCCATCACACCAGAGGGATGGGGGCCATAGTGCTGTTGGTGCTGCCATCGCACCTGAGGGATGGGGCCATAGTGCTGCTTCCATCACACCTTAGGGATGGGGGATGTAGTGCTGCTGCTGCCATCACATCTTGTACCTAAAATAACTTTAAATTGGTACAAGGATGGAAGGATGTGCAACAGTAAAGGTCAAAATTGCTTAAATGCATGTTAGCAGAGTTAAAAAAAATTGTTAAATAAAGTACAGAGAATCAAATACTGGTAAAACCGGATTTTGGCTTAGCAGACACCAGTGACAATACCATTTTTTACTATGTGCAAAATGGAATATGCTCTTTCTCAATCCCGGTAAACCAGTGTCCCTGATGTTCAGTAGACCCACATTTGTAACACCTTTAACTCTCCTACATAAACTAGTACCCCTCTCTCATCCCAAAAGGAAGCTACAGTATTTGGTAAATGTTGAAATCTAGTGTCCCTGGATCTCAACATTACCCAAACTTTCCACCCCAATCCAGATATTTTCTGCATCAGTAATTTCTTCTGGATGTCCCAGGACTGTTCATTTTTGCTTCAGCTGGCATATCATGTCTGTGGTACTTACTCTTTCATTACTGAATAAAATGGTGACTGTTTTTGGTGCAGATTTAGTTAAAGGAATTGCCTCAAACAGGGACCATAATGAAGAGTTCTTTCACATGTGGTATTTCACCCAGAAACATCCTTATACACTGGTTATCTTAAAACTGATATCAAAAGGTTGCCTCACCAAAGACATGGATTAAGGCATAGATTTCCCTTGCATAAAAGTTCAGTCTTTTAGAAGTTTTCTGGCCATAAACATCCTGTCAGGAGCTTCATCCATACCTTCTCTATATCTTAGGCATACAGCATTGTGCCTTTTAGCAGGATATATTAGGCTGTGGAAGAGAGAAGCATAAGGCCTGGGGTTTGCGTGATTTATGCTCACTAATGGCGCTTCGGGGGGGGAGGGGTAAAAGTTTTACTAGTAGATGGTCTCTGTTCAATGTAGGTAGATAGACCAGAAACAGAATCATAGTTGTTTTACTCAATGACATTTCAGCCATCTGTAATCACTAGAAGTTCAGTTTGTTGTAATGAGGGGGATGGGTACTCTCTCAAGTTTACCAATCAGTAGTAGAGGATTTTGGGTCAACTGCAGTTCTGATAAAATATCTAAAGGAGATCCAGTCTTTATATTCTCCCTCAGTTTATAATCATTACTCTATTTTGAATGACATTATTAGTTTGTTCAGTAATACCTGTTGGTGAGAAGTTGTCCTGCTGTTGCATCCTAATCGGTGACTTCCCTGAGACCCATGCTCCAGTCTCAGCTAAGCACTAATATATGAATTTATGAAATAGCCAGCAGAAAATGCTCACAGGTCTATCAAGTCTGCCTGAGTGTGCAGCTTGCAGTTTAATGCTACTGCAGCTGTCTTCTCTCCCCCCACCTAATCCCCCCCTCCATCTTCTTTTCCGGGCCTATTCCCCATTATGATGTTTGTCCTTGCCCTGCCCCTGACTCTATCCCATCCCCACTTAAAGCTATCCACTGTCCTCAGATTGATTAACTCCTCTAGCAGTACATTCTATCCCACCACTCTCTCTGAAGTGCCTCCTCATCTCCTTCCTGAACCTCTCCTTCCAACTTCAGACTGTGCTCCTTAGTGACCCTTCCCCCTTTAGGCAGAATGATACTCCCATTCTGATATGGCTTATGCCTTTCAAGTATTTAAAGGTCTATCATGTCCCCACTTTCTCTTCTATCCTCCAGCGAGTATATGTTGAGCTCCCTCAGTCTTTCCTCATAAGGCATCTCCCCTAGCCCCATGATCATTTTTGTCATCCTACGCTGCACCCTCTCCAGCAATCTTGCATTCTTCTTGAGGTATGGGCACCGGTAATGCACACAGCACTCCAAGTGCAGCTTCATCAGTGATCTATACAAGGGTAGGATGACCTCCTCTTTTCTAGAGATGATCCCCCTGGCAATGCACCCAGCATCCAATTCACCCTTGCTGCCACCCTTCTACACTAAGCCGATACCTTCAAGTCACCTGTGACTAGTATCTCCAGGTCTCTCTCCTCTTCTGAAGCTGTTACCTTCACTCCCCCCTAGCCAGTAGCTGGTTCTGGGATTTCTAGCTCTGAGGTGCATGACCTTGCACTTAGTATTAAACCTCAAGGTTTAATTTGTCTGTAGCATCAGAAAATGTTATGAAATTTTGTTTTACTACAGTTGTTTGAGTTTACAGTATCTCCTCTGTGTGGGCAACACCTTCCAGATGTAGGGGATTGTGTGAGACAGAGCACTTCCATGGGGTGAAATAAGGGATGCCTCCCATAATGAGGGACAGTTCAGAGGTATGCCTTAGTTATTCTGAACACAGTCTCTGGCTCTAGTTATTTACTGACCACAAGACATCACCAAAAAAGGATTAGTTAGGCATGATCCATGGGTATGGGAGTGGATCCTCATCATTCTGAGAGGCTGTGTGAGTGTGCCTCTTTTAGGATGCCACTAATGTGTGTTGGTCTTTTGTTTCGAACAATGATTTTCTTGTATGTGCATATTTATTTATTATAGGCACGGTGACCATCTGACAGCTGAAACTGATCATGTTGCTTTTGGCCATCGGACAGTATTGCTAACCCCTTACATTTCACTGGCACTAATTAGAATACCTGTGTGAATTTGACCTTCCTGTGTAGTGGGGCTGCAGGCATACTGGGGAGGAGATGGGGAGTTGGGGATGTGATTTAGGCTGCTAGCTACTCCCCATTTTTTCTGTCCCTTTTACATATTGTTTATACAGAGACATTGTCTGAATTTTTCTACCAGATGATAGTTTAAGCTTTTGAGTGCATACAAAGTTTTATTTTTCAGTATCTGGGTCTGAGTTCATTGAGTAACCTTTTTGGTATTGATCTCATGTTTTTGGGTTTAGCTGACCTAACTCATTGAATGAACCCTTGAGTGGCTTTGTATTTCATTGGAAGTGTGGGATTGTGCAGGCATACTGAGGAAGCGATCAGGGAGGAGGGTGGAATATATGGCAAGTGTTGGACTGAGCTGGCACAGTAAGCGCAACAGATTGTGGAGGTCAGTGATATGATATGGGTGGAGATGTGTTGGCACACCAGAGAAGCGATGTAGGAGGTGGGTAAGATGATGGCACACTGTGGAAGTAAATGGGGAGGTAGGGGATGTGTTGCAGGGTTGGAACTGTTTACACTGTTACAGTGATTGGGAAATTGGGAGGGATATTCAGCAGGAGTGAGACTTTGCTGGCACACCGTTGAAATGGTCGGGGAGGTGAGCGGGGATATATAGCTGAAGTGGCATTGTGCTGGCAGAGCAGGAGAGGTTGGATGGAATGTACAGCAGGGATGGAGCCATGCAGCAAAGTGCTGAACCAGTTAGGGAGGTGTATGGAATGAATATATGGCAGGGGTGGGACAGTGGGATACATCAGAGAAGAGATCAGGGTGGTGCAGGATATATGGCAGGGATCAGACTGAACCAGAAAGGCAAGGATGTGATTGGGAAAGAGGGTGGGATATATTGCATGGTCTGAATTGTGTGGACAGACTGGGGAAGTGATTATGGAGGTGAGCAAGATATATGGCAAGGTGGAAACTTTGCTGGCATACCAAAAAAGCAATCGGGGAGGGGGGAGATGTATGATACAGATGGGACTATGCAGGCACACCAAGGAACTGTTCTAAAAGGAGGGTAGGAGACAGAGCAGGGGTAGGACAACACAAGCAGACTGAGGAAGTGATGGGATTGTGGGGGAATATATTGCAAGGCTGGCACTGTGTTGGCACACAGATGAAGTGACTGGAGAGGTGGATGGGAGAAATGGAATGGGTGAGACTGTGTAGGCACACCCAGGCACACCAGAAAAGGGTTTGGGGAGGAAGGCAAGAACCATTTTTGGTGTGGGACTGTGCAGGCACACCAGGGAAGTTATAGGGGTGATGGGTAGAATATATGGTGGGGGTGATTGTGCAGGCAGATTGGGAAAGCAATTGTGAGGTTGGCAAGATATATAGCAGGGGTGGAACAGTGCTGGCACACCATGGAAGCAATCAGGGAGAGGGTTGGGATATATAGCAGGAGTGGCCTGGGACTCTGCAGGCACAGCAGAGGATCCGTTGAAGTGCAGGGGTATATGGCAGGGGTGGGACTGTGCAGGCAAAGCAGGTAAGTGATCAGGGAGATGAGCAGACTATATGGAAGGGGTGAGACTGTATGGGCAGACGGGAAGTAATTGGGGAGGTGGGTGGAATATACAGTATGGCAGGGATGGGATTGTGTGGGCAGACCAGGGAGGTGAGTTGGATATATGGTAGGGGTAGGACTGTGCTGACCACCAGGGAAGTGATTTTCTGAGTTCGGCAGTGTATATGGCAGGGTGGCACTGTGCTGGGACACTAGGTAAGTGATCAGGGAGGTGGGTGGGATTTTGCAGGTGCACTGTGGAAGTGAACAGGAAGGCGGGGTATTTATGATAGGGTTGTAACTATGCACACTGTTAAAGTGATTGGGAAAATGGATGGGATATTCAGTAGGGGTGTGACTTTGCGGGTACACCTTCGAAGCAGTTGCCAAGATAGGTGAGATTAATGGCAGGGGTAGGACAGTGTGGGCAGATGGAGGAGGTGGGTGTCATGTATGGCAGAGATGGAGCCGTGCAGGCACAATGCTGAAGTGATCAAGGAAGTGGATGGGATGGATGTCTGATGGGTGGGACAGTGTGAGCAAATTGCAGAAGTGATCAGGGAGGTGGGGGATATACAACAGGGTAGGACTGTGTGGGAACAGTAGAAAAGTGATTTTGGAGGATGGCAGGATATGTGGCAGGGTGAATTTTTTTTTTTAACAAGTCAGGGAAGCGATCAGGGACATGGGTAAAAAAAGTGATGTAGTAAGTTATGTTCATTTAATTAGGCATCCAATCCCAGAGGCTCTGAGCACTGTACAGTAAACATATTTATACAGGGTTATTAAAACATTTCATTGTTAATATTCTGCACCAATATAAATCATATATACACAACAAAGCATTTGCAGGATAGGTTAGATTAAACACCTGAGTATTTAGGCCACCCTTAAATGCCTCCATCATAGGGGCCTCCCTCAAAGATTGTGGCAGCGAGTTCCAGAAGACCAGGCTGGCCACCTCAAATGACTGATCACCTGAGGTTTTCAGCCCAGTCCTCAGAAGCAACAGGAGGCCCTGGGTGGAGGAACAAAGGGAGCCAGCCTGGGCAACTAGAGTAAGGAGGTCTGACAGACAGCCAGGACACAATCCATATAGGGCCTAGGTGAACAAGCCCACCTTGAAGAGAACCCATCACTTGACCAGCAGCCAGTGCAGACCCTGCAGGACCAAGTTCACATGACAGGACCTAGGTAGTCCTGTCAGCAGCCTGGCCATTGTATTCTGCTTTAGCTGCAGCCAGCAGAGGTTCCCTCCACCGACCCCAAGATACAAAACATTGCAGTAGTTGAGTCTAGATACTAAAAAGGCATGTACCAGTGATGATAGGTCTTTGGGCAGAATTAGGGGTCAGGCTGAGTGATGGTCCTCAGATGGTAAACACTTCTGCTGACATTCAACACCTGCATTTCAAATGTCAGCTTGAGGGTCATGCCCAGATTTCTCACTCTAGAGGACGCCATCAATGGCTTTGACCCCAGGACCAAACGTGTTGTCATCCCAGAGGTGTCCTCATCACACCAGCAGCCTGGCTCAAGTCACTAATACCTCCGTCTTGTCCAGGCTCAGTCTCAACCAGTCAGAGTTCATGTAATCCTGGATCTCAGCAAGGCATTTATTCAGCACTTCAGTGACAAAAGACATGCACAGCTGGGTATCATCTGCATAGTAGTGAAAATCCAGGCTGTATTGTTTGATGATCCTCCCCAGAGGTAGCTTGTATATCGAGAACAATATCGGTAAAGGATCGAACCCCGAGGAACTCCACAGGTCATAGGCATCAGGGAGGAGGAGAAATTCTCCATCACTACCCTCTGCCTCCTACCTGAGAGAAGGGACTCAAAACAGTTGATGACTGTACCGGTGAGTCCACAAAATTCTCTTAAGATGATCCAACAACACGGTGTTATCCACAGTATCAAATGCTGATGACAGATTGAGAAGAATGAGAATTGATCATTTTCCTCAATCTCTTAACATGAGGAGATCATTATGCACCCGGACTAGTGCCATCTCTGTGCTATGTCTCATCCTAAACCCAGACTGGAATGGCTTATAGATTTCACAGGTCTCCATATGTTCCTTGAGTTGCAGAGCCACTATCTTCTCAACACTTTTTATTAAGAATGGGAGGTTGGAGATTGTTTTATAATTCACCAGGACGTTGGAGTTGAGAGATTGTTTTTTCAGAAGGGGCTTCACCAGCACCTCCTTCAAGACATCATGGGGGAAACCCCTCACCAACACCTCCTTTGAGGTATCGGGGGAGAATCCCTTCCGAAAGTGAACACCCGACAATCCTGGTGAACACTGGACTGATAACCTCAAAGCAGCCAACTAGGAGACACATTGGGCCAGGGTCCAGTTCACAACAAGTGCGCCACAGCTTTGAAATCACCTTGAAGACCTCAGCCACTTCCACTGGCTGAAACTGTTCCCAGACAATAGGAGTACCCTTGCTCCACCCAGTCCCACCCTGTGGGTCTGGTCCAGCCCCACTGACAAGATCCCAACCCGAATAAAGGATACCCTGTCAGAGAAAAACAGAGCAAACTCTTTGCAAAATGCTACTGAAAATCTTTTCAGCTGTAGACAGACAGGAAGAAGAAGCCTGTCCACAGTCCTAATGAGCTGAGCTGGTCTGTTTTTCCATGCAGCTATCTCCCTGGACAGGAACTTTGCCTTCTTATGGTTGATCACCCTTTGGTAATCAGCACAGTGATTCCTCAAAGTCAGTCTATCCTCCCCTAGCTGAGTCCTACACCAGCAATGCTTCAACCTTTGACCCATGGTTTTCATCACCTTGAGAGCCCCATCATATCATGGGGGTCTCAGGCAAGTGGACCCGAGTTGTATATATACTGGTGCAATGTTATCAAGCGCCTCAGAAACAGCCCTATTATAGGCTGCTACTGACTCACCCAAATCACTCACAATAACAGCACTAACACTGGAAAAATGAACCACCTCCATCAGTCCCTCTGGGGAAAATCCCCTTTATGGGCGATAGCTGATCATTTCAACAGGGGAAGGACCATTGGTGGAAGCCCCAAATGAGAACTTCATCATACAATGATCGGATCAAGCAACATTATCAGTCTTGAGGTCAGTGAGACCCAGTGAGAATCTCAAGTCCAAGGTGTGGTCATGATAGCGGGTCACAGAGGCAACTGTCTGTGCAAGACTCAGCGATGTCATCAGCTGGAAGAAGTCACATCCAAGCTGTGAGGATTCATCATTGACCTAAGCATTGAAGTCGCCCAGAATAAGCCATCTGGGCAACTCCAACACACTGTCAGCGATAAAGTCTGCCACCTCCTGCAGAAGTTCTCTACCTGATCCTGGAGGATGCAAAACCAGAAGAATTCTGCAACCTGCACCTGGACCCCCATACACTGCCACACATTCAAACAACGAGGTAGAACCCACCAGCTCTATGCAGAAATTCAAGTTGGATCTAAAACAGATGGCTACTCCCCCGCCACTGTGAACCCCTCTTGGGCAGTGCACCACAGCCTGGCTGGGACTGATGCCTCCTACACTTGCCCTGCATTGTCTCTCAGCCAGGTCTCCGAGGTGCATGCCAGGTTGACCAAGGAAATCAAGTCTGCCATAATTGCGATCTTGTTCCTCATGGATCTGGCATTGCATAACACCGCCCAAAGGGGATCAGTGAAGGCTGTAGACCCTTTAGCTGCCTGCCCAATAAGAACCTTGGGAATGGAGACCAAACACATCGGGCTTCTCTCAAGGTCCCGTTTACTCCCCAGCACCTCCTACTCCGAACCGCCCTGATCCTTCTCACCTCCGTTAAGTCCCTGGCACCCTGCCAAACCCACTTCACCACAACTCCTTATAGCAACAATGGGAATACATGACAGGTGTTGGACTTATAGGCACACCAGGGGAAGTGATCAGGGAGCCTGATGGGATGTATGGCAGGGGTGGAACATTGCAGGAACAGCGGGGAGGTGGGAAGGATACACGGAAGGGGAGTGATAGTGTGAGCAGTGTGGCTAAGAGACTGGGTAAGTTGGCTGGATATATTGCAAGAGTTGGACTATACAGGTACACCCTGAGAGTAATGGGGATGCAGGATGCAGGTGGGCTATATGGCAGGAGTGGGATTGTGTGGGCAGACTGAAGAAGTGATTGGGGAGCTGGGCTGGATATATTGCAAGAGTTGGACTGTGCAGGCACACCGTGAGAGTGATGGGGATGCAGGTGGGCTATATGGCAGGAGTTAGATTGTGTGCACAGACTGAGGAAGTGATTGGGGGGGCAGGATGTAGGGCAGGGGCTGGACTGTGTAGACACCCTGAGAGTGATCAAGGAGGAGGTGGGAGTGAATGATAGATTTGGTACTATGTGTGGGTACACCGGGGGAAGCAGTCCAGAGGTGGATTGCAAGTTTCTCAGGGGTGGGACTGTTTGGGCAGACTGAGGAAGCAATAAGGGAGGTGGGCAACATATATGGCAGTGATAGGTCTCTGAGGGCAAACTGTGGAAGCAATCAGAGTGGGGAGGATAGGACAAGGGTGAGAATGCTAGCGCATCTTGTTAGTGATAGGTGGAATGGGTTGCAGAGGTGAGACTGTACAGTGCAGAAGCAATCCAGAGGAGGGAGACATATTTGACAGGGGTGGGATTATGCAGGCAGACCAAAGAAGTGATTGTGGAGGGAGTAGGTATATATGACAGGGTTGGGACTGTGCAGCCAGCCATGGAAGTGATCAGGGCAGTGGATGGTATATATGGCGGAGGTAGAACTGTGGTGACACCATTGAAGCAGTGAGAAGGTGGACAGGATATGTAGTGGGTGATACCATACTGGCACATTCAGGAAGCGATCAGGGAGGTGGGTTGGATATATGCAGGGGGGGGGACTGTACTAGTGCAGCAAGGATGCGATCAAGGAAGTGGGTAGGACATATGTCAGGGGTGGGATTATGCAGGTACACCAAGGAGGCGATCAGGGAAGTGGGCAGGATACATGACAGGTGAGACAGTGCAGGCAGACTACTGAAGCAGCTGGTGAGGTGGTCAAGATGTATGGCAAAGGTGGACTGTGCTGGCACACCAGAGAAACAATCGGAGATGTAGGTAGGATGCATGATAATGGTGGGACTGTGCGTGCACACCACAGAAGTGATTGATGATGCATAGCAGGGGTAGCGCTGTGCAGGCACATTGGAAAAGAGATTGGGGAGGTGGGGGAAGTGTATGGCAGGGTTGGTTCTGCGTGATCACAGCAAGGTAGTGATCAGGGAGATGTGAGATGTATGGCTGGGATGGGATTATGCAGGCACATCGCGGATTTTGGCAGGATTATGGCAGGTCTAGGCCTGTGTGGGCACATGGGGGTAAATGATAGGGGAGGTGGGTGGGAAATATGGCAGGAGTGAGACTGTGCTGGCTCACCAGGGAAGTGATCGGGGAGATAGGTGGGATACATGGCTGATGTGGGATTGTGCATATAGACTGAGGAAGAGATCAGGGAGGTTGGTGGGTTATATGGCAGGGAGTGGAGCCATGAAGAAACATCAGAGAAGAGACTGAGGAGGTGGGAATGATATATGGCAGGGGGTGCTACTGTGTGGGCACAGCAGAGAAGTGATCAGTGAGATGGGTGGCATGGGTTTATGGCAGGGATAGGACTGTGTGGACACATCAAAGAAGAGATAGAGGAGGGGGGATGTGCGGCAGAGGTTGGATGTGGGCACAGCGTAGAAGCAACTGGTAAGAAGGGCAGGATATATAGCTGGGTTGGGACTATGCGGGTACAATGGGGAAATTATATGAGATGTGGGTGGGATATATGTCAGGCGTGGAATTGTGTGGGCAGACTGGCAAAGCGCATCAGGAGGGTGGGCAGATATGACTGGGTGGGACTATGCTGGCACACCATGTAAGTGACTGGGATGTGGAAGTATATGTCAGGGTGGGACTGTGGGGGAATATTTCTTGGGGTGGGACTGTATAAGTGTACCGTTGAAGTGATTGAGGAGGTGGGTATGATATATGGAAGGAGTGGGACTCTGCAGGCATACCAGGTAAGGGATCAGGTATGTGGGTGGGATATATGGCAAGGGTAGGACTGCAGGCACTCCAGGGAAGCAATTGGAGAGGTGGGTGGGATAGATGGGGACTGTGCTGGAACATTAGGGAAGTGATCGGGAAGGTGGGTGGGCTATGGCAGTGGTGAAGCAATGAGGGCACATTGGTAAAAGGGATTGGGGAAGCGTGGGGGGAGGTATGGTGGGGTGGCAATGTGTGTGCACAGAGGGGAAGTGCTCATGGAGGTGGTGGGAATGTATGGTAGTGGTCATACTGTGAGACCAGTTCAGAGAAGTGATTTGGGAGGTGGGTGTAATATATAGCAGGGGCAGGACTGTGTGGGCACACCAGGGAAGCCATCAGGAAAGTGAGTGGAATGTATGACATTGGGTGGGTTATTTGGAAAATAGTAGCACTGCTGCCCCCTCCCACCCTCCTTCCCTGCTGTTTATTATTAGGTATAAAGCACCATGTCGCAATCATAATTGGGAATATACACTGTTACATCCTCTCAAGATGGTTTAAATTAAGCAAGTGCTCATTAGTATTGGCTCCAGGGGCCCTGAGCATACACTGCTGAAAAACTGAACACTCACATTTTGCAGGAACACCTTGGAAGTATCCCCAGCCCACTTCTTGCCTCTTTTTTCCCACAGTGTCCTAAGGGATCTTTAGCAACAGGCCAGATTGCTCACTCAGCTTTGCTTTATCATTGTCTCTCACTGGTGGCAGTGCCAACTTCACATGCAGAGGGCTCTGTTGCAATCCAGAACCAGCAAGGTGAATGGGGGGAGTTTGAATGGAGGCAACAGGCTGAACCGCTTGCTCTGTCTGGCTTCACTCTCTCTTTTACTTTCAGCAATGGCCACCTTACATGCCCTGCGATCTCTTACAGTTTAGGGCCAGTAAGGAGAACTGAGTCTGGAGGTGCTGCATGGAAATGGAGGTGGGGGGAGCATGGTGAATGGAGTTGGGAGGGCATGGAGAATGGAATTGGGTATGGAAGATTGGTAGTTGAGCTGCAGAGGGAGGAAAAAATTGCCATAGAGGGTGAGGAGGGTCAGAGAAAGAAAGAGGAAGTGCTGTGATGTTATGTGGTGGCAGTTTGGAGGCAGTAAAGCATAGTGATTAAAAGCACTGAGCAGCAAACCTGGAGACCTGGGTTTGAATCCTATCATCCCCCCCTTTTTTCTTTTATTTATTTCTTTGATAACCAGGTAGGTGCACTTATTCAGAGGACCATTTTCAGTTATGACTCTGGCCACAGAAATGTGGCAACCAAAAATACAAGTATAACAGAGAGGTTCAAACACAGATACATAAGATATAAATGTACAAGGTAATAATGACACAGCAGAAATTGTCGTAACATAGTACAAGCAGGAAAAATTGGGAGAGATACAGGATAAAGTTCACTGCTGCATAAAATAACAAGGGTTGATTCACAATATGGGCAGAGAGCAATTTTCGATAACTAAACTGAAACAACAATCAGCAGTGGGTCTAAAAAAATAGGAAAGTAAAAAGGGAACAAGGGAGGGGCAGGAGGAAAAAGGTAGTCATAGTGGGGAAGGAGCATGGGGGGGAAGTGCTGTCAGGATGCAGGTATGTACTAAGTGCTCACTCCAGTCAGAGAAGAGATCCAAAAATAGTATCCTTGCAGTTAGGAACAGTGGCAGACCACCTACAAGAAAAGTCATGCTTTCATGGCATGCTTGAAAGCTTCAGATGTTGGGTGAAGAGTGAAAAGGAGCTTGTTCCAAAGTAAGGGGGCAGTGAAAGAGAAAGCTTGTTTGCCAGTGGTGGAGCCAAGTTTGGGAGCATTTAGGAGCCGGGGGGTGCAATTCAATCAATCATGGGCTCCACAGCGGGCACTGCATAGTGAATAAAGCTGGTGGTGGGGTACTGCTACTCACACTGGGGCAGCCAGGAGGGGCGACCACCCCCCCAGCCCCCCCCCCAGCTCTGCCACTGTATGTTTGTCCATGGCAGTGAAGACACGAGGTATTTCGAGTGGTGGAATGGAGGATGCCCGAAGGTTTCTGGTGAGCACTCTGTCATTAGGGGAGAACTTGCATATTGTGTGACTCTGAGCCAGTCACTTAACTTCATTGTGCTCCCAGATCTCACCTGGAAGCGAGCTCCAGCTTAATGTGCCTTTCCTGGTTAAACAATGTCCTCTCCCGCTTATGTATTGTCAGTGCTGTGCTGTGATTCCACTTGCACAGGTAGAAGGTAATATCTGTTGGATCTGGTGACATACTTCAAGATCCTGCTCTCGCTCCTCCTCTGTTCGTAATACGTCAGCATAACTGTCACTATGCAGTCATGAAAATGTCCAGTTGCTTTCCTCTGCAGGTGACACAGCACCTGGGTGCTGTAACACTTTCTCCCTACTAGCCATAAACATAACATAGAAACATAGACTTTGATGGCAGATAAGGACCACTTGGCCCACCCAGTCTGTCCATTTCCCTACCTATTGGATAAGATGCAGATCCTAGTTAACCACAGCCTACTTCTTACCCCCAGCAGAATTGCCTCATGTCTGTCCCATGCATTCTATAATTCCTCCACTGTTTTTGACCATATGACCACCTCAGGAAGGCCATTCCATGCATCCACTACCCCCTCCGTTATAAAAAAACTTGCTGATGTTGACCTTGAGCCGTTCCCCCTCTATCTTCAGATTGTGCCACCTTATTCTTGCACTTCTCTTTTTCTGGAAGTTGCTACACTCTTGGACTTTGTTGATTCCCTTGAGGTACTTGAAAGTTTCTATCATGTCCTCCCTCTTCCTCCTTTACTTGCAGGTATATGTATTGAACTCCTTTAGTCTGCTCATATGGCTTCTGGTGCAGACATGCACCATTTTAGGTGCCCTCCTCTGGACTGCCTCCATTCTGAGGTGGGATGTGCCCATGGTGACGTCTGCAGCAGTGGTGCCCAGGTAGCCTGGAGGTACTTGTGGAAGCATGACATGGGCCAGGGACTGACCTGTGGCACACACTCATGGCAGTACACCAGAGGTGCACACAGCGCATCTGTGCCAGGCCCACACAACAGGGAGCTACAGACATGTTATCGATGCCTGTCATGCTTGGCCCACCCAGTCTGCCCATTTCCCTACCTATTGAATTAGCTGAAGATTCTAGCCCTGAGCCATCCCCCCCCCCTGCATCTTTGAATTGTGCCCCCTTGTTCATGCACATCTCTTTCTGAAAGGTGCTACCTTCTTGGACTTTGTTGATTCCCTTGAGGTACTTGAAAGTTTCTATCATGTCCCCCATCCCTCCTTTCCTCAAGGGTATACATAGTAAGCTGTCTTAGTCTCTGTTCATATGGCTTCTGATGCAGACCCTGCACCATTTTAGTTGCCCTCCTCTGGACTGCCTCCATTTTGTCTATGTCCTTGCAGAGATGGGGTCTCCAAAACTGCACACAGTACTCCAGATGGAGTCTCACCAACTGTCTGTACAGAGGGATAACCACTTCCCATTTTCTACTTGTGATGCCTCTCCCTGTGCATCCCAGTATCCCCTCAGCTCTCCTTATTGCCTACCTTCAGGTCCTTTTCCATTTTTGTTGCTGTTAGTACCTCTGCCATACATCTACAGTTGCCTGATCGCTCATGTTTGGGATAGTCAGTCAGAAATGCACAATCACATGTTATGGCATATCTTCTGAATATACCATTATTTTGTGCTGGTGTATCTCAGTTGTGCGGCACAGGCACTTGCACGATGCAGTGTGGAACTTTTGGATATGGGCCCCTTTAGTGTAGTATACAGTCTACTGACCTCTGACGGAAGGAGGGAGAGACATCACAGAGCCAGACACCCCCCCATCCCTCATTACTGAGGGTGGGGAGGAAGGAGCTATTATTTAGGAGCTCAAATTATTTTGTGGAAGGAGTACAGAGAGACATACGGGTGGGAGCACAGTTAGGTTAGCTATTCAGTGGCTCCCAAACAGGGGAGTGTTATAATAGGTCCTGGGGTTGTCCTGCTTCATTAGACAGTGGGTTTAAGGGGCAAACTCCCTGTTCTTACCCATCATGTGTAGGATCCACCCAGTCAACCGTGAAGTGTAACACTCCAATCTGTTGTTGAGATAATGAGTTTTGGAAGGCTATGCCTGTAGTTCAGTGGGGCAGTTCAACTAACCACATCCCTGCTCGAACATATAAGGGCCGCAAGTCCTCACTTCTCACTTAATCATTTTGTTATGGCCAGAGGCATTGCCCCTCCTTCTCTCCCTGTTTCTCCTGCCTCTTATGCTGCATCTTGACTTTCTGTGGCACTTTGGCTGCCAGTTCCATTTCCTTGTGTTTTGCCCCCTCTGTCCCGCATTCATTCTGTTGCCGTTTGTGCCTCCTTGCCTGTGCTGCTTACCCCACTGCTACATTTGCACTCTCAGGCCCCCGCGCTCCTTCCCATTTCTGCCAGTTTTTCGTCCCCTTCTGCTTCCTCTTTTTCTAGTCTCAGCTAACACTCCCCACGGCCACCTCGTCCCATCCCATCTCTGTACCTTGGCAGTATTCTGTTGCTCTCTGCCCAGGTGGACCTTCCCAACTCATTCCTGTGTCTTTCCTCCATCCTTGTTTCTTGCTCTCTTGGCTGTTAGTGTCTGCAGCGTGGCTTGGGTGTGCGTTTGTGGTCTGTCCTGTCCTTCCTGCTCATGGGTGTTGCTGTCGATGCTCTGCTTTGTGCCTGCATTGAAGCTTTGCTGTGCTCTCATTTCTGCTCTGCTTCAGTCCTGTGCTCTTTTGGGGTTTCCCCTCTACCATGGGTATTCATTATGTATATTATTACCTGCTCTGTATTGTACAGTACTCCACCACTCAGCTTATCTGTCTGTTTTTATAGGGCCACCTAGTTATTCCATATCTCACAACCTAGCTGGCATGTCAGCCCAGCCCCAATTGCTGGTTATTAATTAACTCAATTTATTTTACTGGTTTAATTAGCTGTTTGGTGTCCCAGTGCCTCGTTTGTGGCTTCTTTGTTTTGCTAACAGTGGGGGACTGCAATGTCACAGCAGGCATTGTGATTCCAAGCAGCAGGAGCAGCTTTATGATTATCATATATTCAATCAGTCATTGGTTCACACGGCCTTCTTGTGCTACTCCATATAGACTTCATGGCGTTCACTGTTTCAGTCAATCTTCCCTACCTGTCGACCACTGGCACCTAATCCTCACTATACCAGCCTTCATGGCATTCATTCAATCAGCATATCAAGTCTATTCATTTCAAACTTTACCTTTTGTCATACCAGCCTTGCAGCCTTCTCCTACCTAATCTCCTCCTACCTCACTGTTGGCCCCAGGCTTTGCCCAGCCTTACCGTTCTCTCAAGCATAACATTCAGTTTAATTCACTCCTAATTTAGCTTCCTTATGGACTCTGTTGGTATGCATTCCTGTGGTTGACACATGCTCTCTGCCCTAACTAGACCTACATGAGGGTCCACATTACTCAGTCTGACCTATGCACAGGTTTCTCCACATCACTGATCAGCCAAGTTTGACCCACATACGGGTCCCATGCTACATAATGACTTCATTCTTTCCTCATTTTGGAGACATGCTGACAGAATCCATTACTTCCAGGACTCGGGGCTAGCCCTGTGGCTGACAGTCTCCCTCTGCACCCCAAAGTCTGCATCTCGAGCATGCGAAGCTTGGATCGGGGTGCTGCTCACCCGACCAATAGCTGGGGAATGTCCTCGCACTGGGTGGACCGTCAGTCATCAACCATACTGATGCCACCTCTTGATGTTGCATTTAAGACTCCAGCAGGGAGGGGTGGGGCTCTAAAGGGAAGGGCCCCTTTAGCTGCCTGAGTGGGGTTAGATGTACCCTTTAAACTATTCTCCCCACAACCACCTCTGGTTCACCCAGTTTGTTCTTAGATCGGTAGGCCGGATGAGCGCCTCAGTGGTCATTACTCTCGTCCTCCTCCCACCTTGGAGGTTGGCATTGAGTGCCTAGGTGTTGCAGAGGTCACTCGCAACCCTACTTGGCATTCCCATAAGAGGGACTGAGCGAGAGTATGCCCCAAATTAGAATCTCCCCTGGATTTGTCTACTAAATTGCATAGCAGAGTCATCACTAAAGAAAATTGTCCAACAGTCTGGAGGGAAGGTGACCTAGACCTTGGATCCCCAAAGGTTCCTCCTCAAGGTTTTTTTTTCCTGTCCTCCGTGTCAATGGTCATAATACCTAAAAGGGTGTAGTAATCTTCTCTAGGTCACTAAGTTAGGTTTCCGCTGTTGGAAGGAGTCAGGTGACATCTCCGTAATTATCCCCTCTCTCCCCCATAGCTGTTCCTGCTTTCCTTAGGAAGTCATGCCTCTGCGCCTTACATTTAAACCTATGAGCAGGTCACTATTCCTCCTTGTCTCCTGCCTACTCTATTCAAGCCCCTGATCATACCTCCAGCTGACCTACATATAGGTCTTCAATTCCGACAAACATTCGGCACCCCATAAGTGCTGCTTGATACTCTTTTTGCCATCCTTCCTAAGATACCTTTAGCCAAGGGAATCACTCCTGCGACACCTCTAGGGGTGGAACCCTCCATAGGGTTCTTTGCCTTTGTACCCTTACAGAGTGGTATATTCCACTGCTCGAGAGGTGAACAACCTAAGATTATCTATGTTACACAAGCATAACACTATACCAAGTTGTGTAGGCACACTGACTTGGAAGGCTATACCTGTAGTTCAGTGGGGTGGAGCAACTAACCAAGCCCTTGTGCAGCCATATAAGGTCCATTCCTCCTCACTCATGCTTCGATCATTTCTTTTGTTGCCCCTCCGTCTACCCCTCCTCCTCCAGTGGCATGTCTCTGTCTTCCGTGGGCTCCTTCCTAAGGTACCTTTAGCCAAAGTAATCACTCCCATGGCACCTGTAGGGGTGGAACTCTGCTCTAGGGTTCCCTGCCTTTATACTCTTACAGGGTCATATATCCCACAGATAGAGAGGTGGCCAGCCAAAGATTATCTATGTTACACAAGCTTAACACTATTCCAAGTTGAGTAAGCACATTGAAATCCTATTAGCCTTGCATCAGGCAATCAGGGTAGAGGTTTGTGGAGTGAATCATACTTTTTTTGCTGCCTTTAGTAGGATGCCTAATAAATATCTAGCATTTGAGTCTTGGAATTCCCTGAGGTACTGTAGTAATAAAAACCCTTCTTCCATTGGGGTGAATGGTCTCCTGAATAGTTCTCCTATTTTCTCCTGTAAAGCCTAGAAGAAGGGATAAAGGACCAGACAGCCCCACGTGACATGGCCATAATGGGCCCTCCTCTCCCCACATCCCTTCCATCAAGACATGTCATTTGTAGGTAGAGATTTACTAGTGATTACCGAGGTCGGAAAGTACTGGATTGTTTCCACACATATTCTCTCCACTGACAGTAGCGTGTTACTCTGGATGCCTATTGACTGGCTTTGTGCCAACACTCCTCTGATATCTGCATGTCTAACTCACCTGTCAATACATCCACATGTCTTGGATTGAATCTATTCTGGAATTTATCAGAGCTCTGTATAAATAGAAAATCATATGCTCTGAGTACCCCATATAAACAAGGGTAATGAATGAAGTGAGTTTGGGGTTGGTATCCATGGCACGTGACCTGATTTGAAGGGACTTATAGAAATGTCGTAGTTGGAGAAATCTGAAAAAGTCACTGTTGAAGACCATGTTCGACCAGGATCTCTGGGCAGGCTTTAAAGGTGTTTCCTCACATAAATTAGTGGCGGTATTGGAGGGAGTGCCATTCCCTAAAAACCAGTTGCAGTATCTTCAAGCAAGTCCAGCCTGCCTGAGGGACCATGGCCAGCCTTTCTTCTGCCCTATGCTGTACTAAACAAGAAGCTCCATACTCCAGGTTCTTGAGATGAACAAACAGTGATTACCCAGGACCCGGTTACTGGAAAGGAATAAGGGGAATTTGTGTTGTTTTCTTGAACCAAGTCTTTGCACTATTTCAGGGCCCCACCGCCGGCCAATTTGGCTTGTAGCATCGATCAGGCCTGCACCTAGTGGGTGCCCAGAAGCACTTTTTGGGAGCACTGGCACCAGTGGGGGTGGGTTTTGGCCTGCGAGCCCAAAATATTTATGGTTGCTTCCTATTTCACTAACCTTTCTTGCTTTCACAGCCATCCTTTGTCCCAGTATCCCCTCCCTGATCCTTGCCCCCAAATAAAGCTGCAAGTTTGTTTGTTGAAACTGCTGTGTCAGTGATGTTCATTGCAATTGCCTATTGCTGAGATTTATCGTTTATGGTGGATCAAAGTTATTGGGGATATTGTGTGCAGAGTGGTTGATTGAAGAGATGGAGAAGCATATTATCCCAGAGGGCTGTACCAGGCAGATACCTGGCTCACTAATACCTTACTCTAGGTGGAGACACCGCTATATTAATATTTCTGGGAATGAACCCCCCAGTTGTCACTGTAGCAGGACCAAGGACCCTTACCCTGTACTAGGGACAGCAGGCAAAGGGGGGGGATAGCCCACTGGCATACGGCACCTGGGCTACAGTACATGGAACTCCCCAGCTTAATCTAGAAGAAGAGTCATCCTGGACTCCCTTCAGGAGGTATTCCTCAGGCAACTAGTCAGTGAACCCACTGTGATGGAGCAGTACTGGACCTGGTAGTCCGTAACAGAGACCATGTTGCAGACATCAAGGTAGGAGGCCACCTGGGGAACAGCGATCACCAAACAGTGTGGTTCAATACAAGGATGGCTGTGGAACTGAACTGTACAAGGGTGAGGTTCCTGAACTTCAGGAGGACAAATTTTAAAAAGATGGATTAATGCCTCAGGGATTACCTGGTGGGGAGAATGACCAGGGTGGGGTGGGGTGGAGAAACAGTGGGCACAGCTAAAAAAGGGAAACAAGGAAGGCAAAAAACCTTTGCATCAAGGAAGTGAGCAAGAGGAAAAAGAGACCACAATGGTTCTTGAAAGAGGTAGTCAAAAAGATAAAAACTGAAAGGGTAGCATTCGGAAGGTGTAAGGAGACGCAGAGGGAGGATGATAGGTAGGTGTATCAGTGGGACACAGAGTGAAGAAGGGAGAGCAGTAAGAAGCACCAAGTTCCACAATGACAGGGGTTCTAGCTCAGAAAGTAACAAGCATTTGTCAATGCTGAATGCTTGCTGATATTAGCATTGGATGTGCAGGAGTTAGATGTAGAATAGGAATGGCAGTGAAGTATTGAACTCACGCCAACTCCACCTCCACCCTGCAGAGATGGACAGGCATTGGGGTGTGCCTTTAGGTCATCGTCCATAACGCTCATGGCATTTCACCTCACTCTATCTTGCAGACACTGACAAGTGTTGAGGTGTGCCTTGGGGTGTTCAGCTTCACAGTCACCCCATTTCATAAGGACATACGCTGAAATGGGTGCAGTATAGGAGAATGGGGTGAGCTCTGGGGCTAAAGAGTCCAAGGCACACCTTGATGCCTGTCATTGGCTTCAGGGTGGGAGTGTGGGTGGAATGGCATGAGCATTACAGCCGGCAATCCAAAGGCATACACCTGACGCCTGTCAGTTTGTACAGGGTGGGGCGTTATGGTTAGAAACCCTAATGCTGCGGGGGTTTGTTGGTATTTGCACTACAGATTTTCAACATGGCCTTTTTGTGAGCCCCCCCTCAGCTCATGAAAGCATCTGGGCCCTCTGCTCATGAGCAGTGGCACTGTGATTTTGTTAATCTGTCCCGAACATTGATTTCCCACCTCAACCGTGCCATTCTGCGCCAGATGTGTGAAAACACAGTTCGAGCAGGATGTGAAAAATGACAGCTGTACTATTCATAAGGAGATGTGAAGAGATGGCAATGTTGAAAATCTGGAGTGAAAATATTAAAAATGCTCGAACTTATGAGCATATGTGGAAACTGCACAATACATGCTAGTAAAACACAGTCATTTAGTGGAATTATTTCAGCAAATTTTCAAAATAAGCAGTTTGTGACCCCTGCTCATGAACAGTGTCACTATGAGTTTCTTAATCTGTCCTGAACATTGATTTCCCACAACGACCATGACATTGTGCGCCAGATGTGCACAAACACATTTCAGACAGGATGTGAAAAATGACAGCTGTACTGTTCATAAGGAGGTGTGCAAAATTGACAATATTGAAAATCTGGAGTGAAAATATAACAAATTTGTGGTTATGAGTGTGCGTGGAAACTGAGCAACGCATGCTTGTAACACAGTCATTTTTGGGAATTTTTTTACCAAATTTGCAACACAGGCTTTTTGGGAGCCCACCTCATGAACAGTGACATTGTCATTTCATTAATCGGTCCCAAAAGGTGATTCCGCGCAGTGACTGCAAAATCACCTTTCAGGACCAAATAACCAGATGACAGTCAATGAATTCATGAGATGGGGTCCCAAGAACCCCATGTTGAAAATTTGGTGCCAAAATTCACAAAAATGGCTGAGATATCCACCTAACTTGACCTCCCCCTCCTTTTTATGCCATTATACAGCTTACTGGCATTTCTTCAGTTTGCAGTCATATTTGAAAAGTGCAGACGTGTTCCCACTCCACCGAAGATCATTGTACCAGGCTCCGGAGGTAAATATGGGGTGAGGGAGAGGTGGGGTGAGCTGAGGGTGGGTGCAGGTTAGGGGAGGGGGCACCACAGACAGCAACAGACCACTTTCCTTTTTACAGGTTTAAAAAAAAATTTAGAAAGGTTTTCTTTTTTTACAGGTAATTTGGCACGCTGGGGTGGGCTCCCAGCATGCCACTTGAGTGTATGTTGGGGCTGTCACCAACGGGGATTGGGCACCTCGTCGGCACATACAAAATGTTTGGGGGGCGCATGAGCAGAGGGTGATTGGGTACCCCCTGGTACACAACAATTGGGGGGAGGCATTATGCCGATGGGGATTGGGCTCTCTCATCTGCAAATGACCTTGGGAGGGGCATGCTGACAGGGGTATTGGGTACCCCTGTTGGTTTTCATGGGGGCTGTGAGAGGTGGATGGTGACAGCTGCCATGTTCATTTAAAACAAATGAGGGCAATATTATGCAGACAGGGATCGGGCTTCTCCATCATCAGATGAACTGGGGGGGGCCATGCCAACAGGGGAACTGGTTACACCCATTGGCTTTCATGGGGACTCTGAGAGGCAGACGGCAATAGCCGCCGTCATGTTTATTGAAATGGGACACCAGACAAGGCAAGCTGTGATTCATTGCTGGAATCCGGGACTGCCCCAGCAGCAAAAACAGTTGATTCTTCAATGACAGGGCGCTTCCTGATTACAGATGTAAATTTCTTTCAGGTTCGTGGCATGCTACAATAGTGCAGTCATTGACAGCGTGCTCCTCTATTGGCACCACAGAGACCAGCCCCAAACTGAACTGCTGGCATTGGCCACAACATTGCTGCACCTCCACAACTCGCTACTACCAGCAAGCTGCTGCAATATGTTTCTTGCGTATGTGCACAAGCAAACATAATAAATGGGGAAATACATTGTTTAGGTATGTAAACAAAATTAGGAAGACCAGGGGAAGGGATCAAAACATTAAAAAGGGAGTGTGGGTACAGTGTCAGAGGAAGGAGAGGGGGGGCCACAAAAAAGTAACAGGAGCATGGAGATAGGGAGGTGGACACTAGTCCATTTTCAGAGGAGAGTGTCCTAAAGGGACTCCCTAATCTGAAAGTAGCAATGGGACCAGTAGCGGAGCCAGGTTTGGGATCATTTGGTAGCCAGGGAGGGCCATTCAGTCAATGACAGACTCCACAATGGGCACTAAACAGTGAATAAAGATGGTGGCAGGGTGCCACTACTCACGCTGGGGCAGCCAGGAGGGGCGACTGCCCCCCAGCCCCCCCTCTGGCTCCGGCACTGAATGGGACCAGATGGGGTGCATCCAGGAGTACAAGGTGTACTGCTGCGATTTGTCAGTCCTATTTAGCAACTCATTGGAAACAGGAGTGGTTCTGGAGGAGAGGAAGAGGGCAGATGTAGTCTCACTTCACAAAATTGCTAGCAGGAAAGAGGCTGATAATTATAGGCCAGTCAGCCTGACACAGGCAGTGGGAAACTTAATGGAGGCACTGCTGAAGGAAAGGATTGTGGACTATCTTGAATTCAGTGAATTACAAGACTCGATGTAGCATGGATTCATGGGGGGTGGTGGACTTCAAATGAATCTGATACATTGTTTTGACTGGGTGACTAATTAGGCCAGGGCTGAGCAGTGGATGTGGCTTACTTAGATATCAGTAAGGAGTTTGACACAGTTCCACGTAGAAGGCTAGTAAGCAAGTTAGGTAGCTTAGGTAGTTGGTCTAAAGGTAGGAACCTGGGTAAGAAATTGGTTAGGGATAGGCTGCAGAGGGTGATAGTAAATGGGAGTTCACTCTGAGGAAAGGATGACCAGTGGATTGCCTATAAGTCACATTGAAGAGGAGCAGGAAGGGAAGCTCTGCCTCGCTGTGGGTGACACAAAAATCTGCAATAGGGTGGACACTTTGGGGGGGCTGGGTGGAAAGGATGAGCAAAGATCTGAGAGAACTTGAGGATTGCTCAAAGGTATATTTTTTTTTTTACCAGGTATAGCACACTAAGCTGAAAGCTTTTTTGCAGGAGTGACCTGGGAGCACAAGGAGGTTAAGTGACTTGCTCAGGGTCACACAGTATGCAAGTGGAAGCTGTGGGATTCAAACCCAGGTCTGGTCTGCTGGATGTCACCAGATTTGCAGCTCAGAGCCTTAGCCCACTGCGCTATACTGCCTCCTAGTAGCTGGGTTTTAATGCAAAACAGTACAAGTAATGTACTTGGGGCACAGAAACCCAAGAAAGAGATGGGGTGTAATCATACTTGATGATTTAATGGTGGCCAGGCAGCTCAACAAGACAGTTGGGGGGCAAGAGGGATACTGGGGTGCATAGTGAGGTATCACCTAATAACAGTGAACCAAAATGAGAGACTGCAAAAACAGCAGTTCATTTTGGGTGCTGTTATTAGGGGCTACCATGCACAATATCCTCTGGATGGGAACGCAACCGTGGGGAGGGTCAGGAAAGGGATTTGAGGGGTTTATTGTACCTGCTGCCACCGAGCTAGCCATGTGGAGTGGTGGTGTAGGTAGCTAACTGGAGTACAGCAGGTAAGGGGGTTCGGGACTGGTGAGTGACCACATTTTGCTGCAGCTGCAAACTGCGTCACATAATTTATTCTGACATCTGGATTTTTGACCCTTCTCCAATGTGCATCCTTCTGGAGTTGATAACATTAATTCAGGGGGGTACAGAGGACACAGACCCACCCGCCACAAACACTTTTTTGCAATCCAGATGTCGGGTTGCTTTAATGTGCATATCGCCGATGTGCTTTTTGGTGATATACACTCACCATAATAGCGATCGCTCTTTTGTGATCACTGCTATGACATGGAACCCATAGGGAGGTCTATCACCAGAAGAAAGAGGGAGGTGGTGTTGCTTGTGTAAAGATCACTGGTAAGACCCCACCTAGACTACTTTGTCCAGTTCTGGAAACCACTTCTCTAGAAAGACAGACAGACGCAGTTCAGAGGAGGGCAACTAAAATTGTGCAGGGTCTATGAAAAGCCCTATGAGGAGGGGTTTGAGGACCTAAATATATACATCCTGAAAAAGAAAGTGAATATGATAGAGACATTTAAATACCTCACGGGGGTAAACAAGGTACAGGGGGGAGACATTTTTCAGGAGAAAGGTGCTCAAGTACAAAAGGGCATGATCAGAAGCTCGAGGTGGTTAGATTCAGGTGAAATATCAGAAAATAATTTTTCACAGAAAGAGTGGCAGATTCCTGAACTGTCTTCCAATGGAGGTGGTGGGCCAAAACAGTGATGGTATTCAAGAATGCACGCTACACAGATGAGACCCAATTGTACCTGTCCTATGCCCCTGATGACCTTACCACTCCAGACACGCTGAGTTGGTGTTTAGCCAAGATAAATGACTGGATGTGCACTAACTAGCTATGTCTCAACCCCATCAAGATAGAGGTTATGGTGATTTAGCCAGGTCATGGGGATATTTTCGATGATGGGAGATTGCCCACCTTACTAGTTGGTGGTTGTCCCCGTCACTGTTAAATGTGGTTAAGGATCTTGGTGTTATTCTTGTCAATTGGCTTCACTTTGAAGAACAGTTTTCTCCATCTCAAGAATATTGCCAAGATCCGTCCATTTTTGACTCCTACTGACCTGGCTACAGTTATTCATGCCTTTGTTATTAGTCAACTTGATTACTGTAATGCCCTGTACCTAGGGCTGTCTAGAGGATTGATGTGTTGACTGCAGTTAGTGCAGAATGCTGGCTTATTAGTTGCACCATCCTCCTACTTAAAAAGATCGGGAAAGAGGGTCTTTGGGGTGGCTGCACCGCTCCTCTGGAATTCTCTCCCACCAAACATTAAGGTTGCTAGCACAGTGGAGGCCTTTAATGCCTCTTTTAAAATTTATATATTTGAAAAGGTTTTTAATCTTCTCTGATTGATTTATCTCTTGGGATTTTATTGCGTTTTATTATTATCTTTGTTAATTGCTCTGAGTCCCTGGATAGGGTGCTATATAAATAAAATTTGCCTTTCTTTGCTTAAGGGAGCCATAGCAGAGGCAACAGGCCTTTGTGTTGGGCAACTAAGCTAAGCAAAGAGAAAGAAAAAAACACTTATGATTCTCAAAGGATGTGACCAGGACAGTAATAGAGAAAAGGCTAACATTCAGGGGGTACGAGGAAACACAGAGGGGGAGGACGGGGAACTATTTCTGGAAAAGCAGAGGAAGGCAGAGAAAGTAGTCAGGAGCACAAAGGCACAAACAGAGGAAAAAATAGCCCAGGAGGTAAAGAAAGGCGACAAGACCTTTTTCAGGTCCATTAGTGAAAGAAAAAAGACCAGGGGTGGGATTGTGAGGTTAAAGAGGGTGTGTGGAGAGGGACATAGAAAAAGCAACAAGCCTGAACAAATATTTTTGTTCAGTATTCACCGAAGAAGGGGGAGGAGAAGGGCCACTGTTGAGCGATAGGAGCACCAATGGGAGAGAGGTGGGCACCAGCCTGTTAACAGAGGAAACAGTCCTAAAGGAACACAATAATCTGAAAGGGGACAAAGCTATGGGTCCAGATGGGATACATCCCAGAATATTATAAGAAATTAGAGAGGTGCTGGGAGCATCACTGACAATCCTATTCAACAAATTGATAGAGACAGGAGTGGTTCCAGGGGATATGGAGGAGAATGAATGCAGCCTCTCTCCACAAAAGTGCAAACAGGGAAGTGGCTGGCAATTACAGGCCAATCAGACTGACCTCGGTGGTGGGGAAATTAGTGGAATCACTGCTGAAGAAAAGGACTGCGATATTTCTTAAATCCAGCACAGGGTCCGAGGCAACATAGATTCATAGCGGGAAGGTATTGTCAAAAAAATCTGATAGTGTTCTTTGACTGGGTGACCATGGAGGTAGATCAGGGAGGGGCAGTGGATGTGACCTGTCATGATCCCTGCCCCATGGGCATGGCAGGAACTCCTGTTTGCAGGGATGTCCCTCTTTTTATGGAACTCATGAGCACTTGTGTGGTTCAGAAGGTACCACCAACCTTCCTTTTCCCAGTGGAAGGGTGGTACTTTCTGTGGGTAGAATCCCATCTTTGCCACTGACAGCTTCTTGCCTATTTGGTTTGTAGGATACTCAGTGGTCACTATCTTCGTTAGCAAAGCTTGTAGTCCTTACAAAACCTTTTTATTTAAAATCTTAGATCACACAACCAGACTCCAGGCAAAGTTGATAAGAAATAATGAAAGTTTACTTAAAGGAAAACAACACGGTAACTTCTGCAATTTGGAAGATTTTGGAATGCAGACAATACGAAAATAAATATTGGACGGTTCTACAGAAAACACTATCTACTGTTATTCCTAAAACTGTATATTGTTCTGAGGTTTAGCATTCAGAAAATATCAAGTATTCTTTTTGAGAATTTCTCTCGCTGTAGAAGAAAGTTCATTAAGCGACAGATTTGTAGCAAGTTTGTGATCAAAGTCAGCTCTCTGAAGATCTTTAGAAAATCCAGGTGTTTTCTTGGTGACAAGTCTTTTCTCAGATTTCTGATTTAAAATCAGAAAACTGTTTTAAGATGAAAAGTCCTTTTCATATTTACAGCAGTCTTTCACAGAGATCTGCCAAGCCTTATTCATATGCTTTTAAAAAATATGTTTTTTTCCGATTGTCTAACTAGCAAGTTGCAAGGCTCTTTTCTCTCTGAGAATGTTCCAGTCCTCTCTCAGGAGAAGCCTCCATCAACGTGCCTTGATTCAGAGAAATCATGTTTAGCCCCTCCCTTCTCCACTCTGGCCATGCAGAGAACTGAGGTACAACAGTTTTACCTCGTCCAGCAGGTGTCACTGTGGTTTCATGTTTAACTCCTGAAACATCTGTTTAGACATAACCTTTTCTGTTTTGAATTTGTGATTTTAAGCTGCTCCCCACTGTCCTTTTCCTGTTACTGGAAGGTTGAGTGTTTTTCAATCCAAGGGGTATGACCCCTAGGATGCATAAACCTGTCAACTTTTTCTTGGCCTTTTAAAGGGACAGCATCTTATCTCTGGAGAGCCTCACAACCCAGGAAATAGGAACATTAAATAAAGTGGTAATAGGCCTATCTTGCAACATGGCCTACTTAGATTTCAGCAAGGCCTTCTGCACCGTGCCACATAGCAGGTTCGTAAATAAGCTGGGCAGCCTGAGAGTGGGCCCCAAGGTGGTAAACTGGGTTAGAAACTTTTTGAGTGACAGGACATAGAGGGTGGTGGTGAATGGCGATCCAGCCGAGGAGAGGGGGGTGACCAGCGGCAAGCCACAGGAATCAGTGCTGGGGCCAGTACTCTTTAATGTCTTCATAAACAGCATTGCAGAGGGCCAAAAAGGATGCTATGCCTCTTTGCAGATGACATTAAGATCTGCAACAGGGTCGATACTCCTTGGGGGAGGTGAGAAGGGACCTAAACATGCTTGAGGAGCAGTTGAGAGCATGACAGCTAATATTCAATGCAAAGATGTGCAAAATGATGCATTTGGGGCACAGAAATTCAGGGAAGGAGTACAAGATGGGAGGAGGTACTAAAGGCCACCAAACAAGAAAGGGACCTGGACCCAGTGGCACTGAGGGATAAGGCACTGGACACCATACCTCACTCCATGACAGAGACCTGAGTTCAGGAATGGACTCAGGTTGCACGGGGATCAGTGGGGCAAGGAAGGATTGAGTGTCTGTAGACAGCTCTCCTTCCTCGGGGGACCATGCGGCATGCTGTAGACTGACACTCAGCAGTGGGTGGGTGTCAGCACACAAGTGCTGCCAAAAACAGGGAGGGCCCACATCCAGGGCATTAGGCTGCCTCTGCAGAGACAGAGCCAGCTGCTCTGCCCATTGCACAGATGTGGGTCTGGGGCCAAAACAGCAAAATCAGGAGTTGACAGGATCTATGATGACATGACTATCTGGTTGGAGAGTGAGTCCCTCTGAAGGGGGACCAGTGCTCCTTGTCAGCCTCCCACAACAAACAAAAAGAGAAAGGGACCTGGGGTAATCATATCTGATGATCTAAAGATAACCAAACAATGAGAGAAGGCTGTGGGGAAAGCCAGTGGGATGCTGGGGTGCATAGGGAGAGGTATCACCA
Source organism: Neoceratodus forsteri (assembly GCA_016271365.2). Classification (NCBI taxonomy): domain Eukaryota; kingdom Metazoa; phylum Chordata; order Ceratodontiformes; family Ceratodontidae; genus Neoceratodus; species Neoceratodus forsteri. Next base: position 393,624,674 of record CM057452.1, read on the forward strand.
GCAGAAGAAAGGAGGTGGTTATGACACTGTACAGATCACTACTGAGAAACCATCTAGAGTACTGTGTCCCATTCTAGAAGTCACATCTCTGGAAGGACATAAACAAAATGGGGAAGTCACAAGAAGGGCAACAGAAATGGTGCAAGGACTGTACCAAAAGTCATATGAAAAAAGACTAGTGGACCGCAGTATGTATTCTCTGAAAGAGAGGAAAGAGAAGAGGGGATATGATAGAAACATTCAAGTACCTCAGGGGCATAAACAAGGTAAAAGAGGGTGGCTTTTCAGAAAAGAAAGTGTACAAGATCAAGGGGACTTGATATGAGGCTGAGGATAGGCTCCGGGGCAGGATGAGGAAGTACCTTATCACTTAATCAGATATGATTACCCCAGCCACCAGCTCGCCCCCAGTCATCAGTGGGCAGCATACCCACCTGCATACCTCTGTGGCTGCCACCAAATGACAGCTTACAGTATTTGCTACAAGGTCATTGGTCCACACTGTGGACCAGTGGACCAGCAGTGCATACTGCAATAGTCATTCACAACTTTATGAATGAATGACTTCATTCACAAAGATGCAAATTACTATTACAGTATGCACTGCCAGCTCATTGATGCACAATGTAAACCAATAAGCTTGCAGCACATACTGTAAACTGCCATTCGACGGTAACTGCAAATATACAGGTATGCTACCGAGGGACCTGAAGTGGGCTGGGTGTCCTGTGTGGGTAGGGGGGATAACAGTAGACTGCCAGGGAGTTGAAATATCAGTCTTCACGGTGAATAGGGATTCGGGGGAGGGAGGTACTACTAGACTACCAGGGAAATGTAATAATTACATTTTGGTGATCGTTGTGTCAGGATGAGGGGAAGGGTACCACTCGACCACCAGGGTAATTAAATAAATACATTTTGGTGGTCATTGGATTGGAATGAGTACCACTGGACCACCATGAAAACTAAATACATTTCGGTGATCGGGGTTATGGGATGGGGAGGGGGGTACCACTAGAATACCAAGAACTGTTGTGTGTGTGCTCGCGCATGGTGTTGGGAGGGTTGCCACCCATGGCTGGTGGCTGCTGTGTTGTGCACTGCCCTACGGTGGCCCTCCTATGGGTGACTGGCACTTGAGATATTTTTTATGGGCTCAACTGTGAGCCCAAGTATACTGCACATCTCTGGGTTGTGCCAGCAGATGCAGTATACATCCCAGGCTGAATATTGGGATGTGCTGCATATGAGTGGGCATGCCCCTGGAGATGTGCTGCATTCATTGTCTTTGTGCCATGCTGCATTGGGAGTTGAACTGCTCAATTCCACCTTTTGAATATTGCCCCAGGGTGCATTTCTGGGATTGTGCCAGGCACAACTCCTTTAAATATCTCAGCCCTGGTGTCCTGTCTGATACTTTGAATGAAGGTAGCAAAAATCTGACAGATGCGAATACCTGTCAGATTTTGCTGCCTGGGGTATGGTGAGGAAAAGGGGTACCCAATAGACAGCAAAACTGAACATGAATCCAAGAAAAGCTGAAATACAGCTTGGGCATTGATATATGGACTTCTCCTTTGTCATTCTGGTGTCCAGGGTTTATTTAGACTGAGGGTAGCAAAATCTGACAGCTGCAAACAGCTGTCAGAATTTGCTACCTGGGGGTATTTTGAGGGAATGGGGTGCCCAATATATACCTTTCAGACATTGCTACATAAGTTTTTTTGAGGAAATGGTACACCTCGTGTAATGTAAAGAAAGTTGAAATAAAGTTGGGGTAATGATATAAGAGCTCCTGCTTTCTCATTCTTGTGTTCTGGGTGATAATTTGACTGAGGGTAGCAAAATCTGACAGATGCAAATAGCTGTCAGATTTTGCTGCCTAAGGGTATCTTAAGGGAATAAGTTACCCAATATACAGTAAAACTGAAAATAAATTAAAATAAAGCTTGGACAGTGATTTAAGGGTTCCTGCTTTGTCATTCCTGTGTTCTGGGAGATAATTTGACCAAGGGAAGCAAAATCTGTCAGATATAAGTAGCGGTCAGATGTTGCTACCTAGGGGTATTTTAAGGGAATGGGGTACCCTGTGTACAGAAATCTGAAATGTTTTGTATAGAAAGTTGAAATAAAGTTTGGGCAATGATATAAGGGCTCCTTTCTCATTCTTGTGTTCTGGGTGATGCCTTGATTGAGGGTAGCAAAATATGACACATGCAAATACCTGTCAGATTTTGCTAAATAGGGGTGCATTGAGGGAATGGGGTACCCTGTGTACAGAAATCTGAAAAGTAATGTGAAGAAAATTGAAAACAATATTATGCAGTGTTATAAGGGCTCCTGTTTTGTCATTCTGGTGTCCTTGGTTTTAGTTAGACTGAGGGTAGCAAAATCTGACAGGTGTGAATAGCCGTCAGAATTTGCTGCCTGGGGTGTTTTGAGGGATGGGGTGCCCAATACACAGCAAAATTGAAAATTAATTAAAGAAAAGTTGAAATACAGCTTGGCCATTGATATATGGACTTCTCCTTTGTCATTATGGAGTCCAGGGTTTTATTTAGACTGAGGGTAGCAAAATCTGACAAGTGTGAATAGCCGTCAGAATTTGCTACCTGGGAATGTTTTGAGGGATGGGGTGCCCAATACACAGCAAAATTGAAAATTAATTAAAGGAAAGTTGAAATACAGCTTGGGCATTGCAGGTATAAAACAAAGGTTTTTTTATATTATTTGTCATTTGCAGTCCCACTGTGACAGCATTTATTCTTTATGATATGTTGCTCATTTACATACCATTTGCATATTATTCACTTTGAAATTATGTATTATATTGTTCAGTGTGTTCTATAAGCAGTTTACAGTTAAAAATCCATGACTGCAACAACTGACAGTGTGTTTTACACCATTGTACTTATTAATTATCTGGGTAGCAAAGTTTTACAGGGAAGCATAATTTGATATTACCCTGCTATCTTGTTAGCAAGAGGAAAAGGAAGAGGAGACCATTATGGTTTTCCAAAGAGGTAGCAAAGAAAGTGAAAGCCAAAAAGATTGCATTCAGGCAATACAAAAAGACACAGGCAGAAGGGGATAGGGAGAAGTACCAGGAGAAACAAAGGGAGGCAGGGAAGTCAGTAAGGGAAGCCAAAGCTCAGACAGAAGAACACATTGCAAAATCAGTGGGTAAAGGGACAAAACCTTTACAGGTACATAAGTGAAAAAAGAAAGACAAAGGGAGGGATAGTGAGACTGAAGGGGAGGATGGGAGCCGCGTGGAGGATGACAACAATAAAGCTGACATATTGAACAGGTATTTCTGCCTGTCTTTACTAAGGAAGAGGGGGTAATGGGTCTGAAGGGAGTACAAGGGTGAGAATGGTGCAGAAATGGACACAAGTCCCTTTACACGAAAGGGTCCTGAAGGAACTGGAAGTAATAAGAGCTGATAAAGCAATGGGGCCAGATGAGGTGCACCCAGGGTCCTTAAAGAACTAGAGAGGTGGTGGCTGAACCTCTGGCTATCCTGTTCAGCCAATCACTGGAAACAGGGAGGTACCCAAAGACTGAGGACAGCAGATGTAGTCCCCTTATACAAAAGTGGGAACAAAGAGGAAGCAGGGAACTACAGACCAGTCAGCCTCACCTCGGTAGGTGGGAAAGATCATGGAAGCACTACTGAAGGAGAGATTGGTGGAACATCTGGTTCTCAATGGACTACAGGACCCAAGGCAGCATGGTTTCACCAGGGGAGGCATGTCAGACCAACCTCATTGAATTTTTGACTGGGTGACTAGGAGGTGGATCAGGGAGGGCAGTGGACATGGCCTATCTGGACTTCAGCAAGGCCTTTGACACTGTGCCACATAGAAGACTATTACACAAACTGGGGAATATGAGTGTGGGCAGGACAGTAGTGTGGTGGGTAGGTAACTGGCTGGGTGGCAGGACACAGAAGGTGGTGGTAAATGGCTGTCACTCCACAGAGGGAAGAGTAACCAGTGGGGTACCACAGGGATCAGTGCTGGGACCGGTCCTATTCAACATCTTCATCAGTGACATTGCACAGGATCTAGAAGGTAGAATTTCACTGTTCGCTGATGACACAAAGCTCTGTAACAGAGTAGACACACCAGAGGGTGTAGACAGAATGAGAAGGGACCTGCAGAAACTTGAAGAATGGTCAAGGGTTTGGCAGTTGAAATTCAATGCAAAGAAGTGCAAGATAATGCATATGGGGGCACAAAAACCCTGGCACAATATATCAGTTGGGGGGTGAGGATATAGCATGCACCAAGCAGGAAAGGGATCTTGGGGTTGTCATCTCTGATGACCTCAAGGTAGGGAAACAGTGTGACAAGGCATCAGGTAAAGCAAATAGGATGCTGGGATGTATAGGCAGGGGCATCACCAGCAGGAAAAGGGAGGTCATAATTCCGCTATACAAGACACTAGTGAGGCCCCACCTGGAGTACAGTGTACAGTTCTGGAGACCATACCTACTGTAAGGACATAGACAGGGTAGAGAAGGTTCAGAGGAGGGCAACAAAGATGGTGCATGGGTTGCATCACAAGTCCTATGAAGACAGGTTGAAGGAACTGAACATGTACTCCTGGAGGAGAGGAGGGAGAGGGGATATGATAGAGACATACAAGTATCTTACAGGGAGGAACAGGGTGCAGGAAACACTATTTTAAGTGAAAAGATGTTTCAGGACTAGAGGGCATGGGATGAAGTTGGAGGAGGACGATTCAGAGGAAACATGAGAAAGAATTTCTTCACAGAACGGGTGGTGGACAAGTGGAACACCCTGCCAGAGGAAGTGGTGGGGCTGAAACAATCAAGGATTTAAGAATGCATGGGATAGACATAAAGGAATTCTAGAGGGCAGGGTTAAGGGGAAACAGACTTCTAGGAAAACAAACTGAACTTACAAGCTCAAATGGGCAGACTAGGTGGGCCATAGACCCTTATCTGCCGACACTGTCTATGTATCTATGTATGTATCTATGTATCAGATTATGCTACCAGGAAGCAAATTCTGACAGGGAAGCAGATTCTGATACTACACTGGACCTGTCCAAGTGAGCAGCCTTTCAGGACTTTCTTGAGTGGCTTGTTTTTTGTCTGGTCCTTTTTCTGTTGCTGTCTCCTTCTTTCAGCTATCCCGAGTGCAGGAGCTGGCGCAGCCGACAGCAAGGAGATTGTAGAATAAACCCCACAAGGGTTTCATCACCAGAAAGAAGATCAGCTTGGCGAATGTATGCTGCGAATATTTTCTTTAATCTCCCCTGGTCCTTGCAAAAGTGAATTGCCTGACGCCTGATCTCTGACACGAAAACCAAAGTTTTTATTAGTTTACTTGTTTCTGTCCGTTCTTTGTGTCACAGGGCACTATAAGGGTGGCCGAATAACAAGGGTTTTACTTCTATATTTTTTCCCCATTTTTTAAATTTTATTATTTTTATTTTTGGTTAGTTTTGACCTTAGCTTTGTTTGTTTTTGATTTCTGATATCTGTAAGTAGACCCATAAGCTAGTAACTTGGATCTAAGTGTGATTTTGTTTTTTCTGTTCTATCCAGTTTTTGTTTATACCTACATACCCTTTATGTACCTTGATGTCTTTTTATTTTACTGATAGGATTTTCTCCTAGGTTGTTTGTCTGGTTATTCTTTGATATCCATTATTTGTTTTTTATTGTACTAAATTAGTAATCCAACATGGTCGGATAGTTATTTGCAATCTTTGCAACAATTATTGCAGCACTTATAGTTAATTGGATAGCTGCATTTACTACCTGTAGCTTTAATTTGTTTTGTGGGAAAAAGTTTTTGATACGGGATCTCGAGGCAACAGCCACAGAGCCTTAAGCGCGTGCGTTGGTGTTCTCAGGTAGATGCGCCATTCACTTGTTGGATCTGTAGGAATCAAGACCTAAGAGTCGTGGATTAGTTGTCTTTGGCTTTGTTTAAGCAAATCTTACTCTGTTTGTTTCATTTAATTACCTTGCTGGTTTGAATTATTGGGCTTTTCCTGCTCTTTGATGGCTTGGGGCAATTTCATTAATTTGCTTATACTCCAGCTTTATTGCTATGCTGACCATATAGATAAAGCTGACTATGAGTAAGTTTTCTTTTCTTTTGATTTACTAGCTTAGCTCTTGGCTCAGCTTTTAGTGATTAGCTGCTAATTATATACAGACCTTCAGTTACATAGTTATATTTTTTTGTGATTGCTGAAATTTTTAAACTGTTTATAATCTCTTCTGAAGTTTAAGCTCTAGTCTTATCCTTTCCATGAATATTGTGTATTGTAATTTGTGCTTGAGTATTTCGTAGTCAATGTAGTAAGTGCAACTGCACAAATTGACTGCAAGATTTTTTTGCATATCACGTGTACTATAGTTTTTACTAACTATTACTGGGGGTTGAATTAATTAATGTGCAGTTAACTAGAGTTATCTAAAGTGACTACTTTAATGAAACTCAAGTAATTTTATTTCTGAGATCCAACTGATTTGTGAACCTGATTTGGGTATTGCTTTTCTATCTTGCATAGATAACCTGGGATCTAATAAGGAAAAGTCCTGCATCAAGTCCTTCGGAACTTGTAATACAAAAAAACAAGTTTTTCTGAAGGTGGATTTATTTAACCCCTCCAATCGTAATCTACTGCTGGGTTGGTCTGTATGGTTCTTGGACAATTTTGATGTAATCCTTGTGCAGGAACTGGCCATAAAAGGAACAGCATAGTGCCTGCAGCTTGAACCTTTTGGCGACTGTCCTTCGATTTTATTCCAGGAAATCTACGCTGACTTGGTGATTATTGAATTTTTGGAGAGTCCCAGAGGATACTCTGATAGTCTGAGAAGCTTTTTGATAAGATAGTCTTGAGAAGGAACCATGAAGGCTGCTTTCATAAAACCAGGAACATACAGTTTTAGAGAAATCTCAAGAAGTTTCATCTAAAGATTAACAAAGAACCTTTTTTCTGACTCTGACTCTTCCTTATTTCTCTCCCTCCCTTTCACATTATACTTTGCTTGACATGTATACTAGAAGTGGCAAAGAACTACTAAATAAACGTAAAAGGAAAACTAATGTGAAGGATAGTAAAATAAATTTAAAAAATTGTGTGTTCAAAAGAGCTAGTACTTCGTCTACGCCTAAGGATTTGACTAGCTTAACCAAATCACTTGGGTTGTCTAGCCAGCGTGAAGGAAAAATAGCTCTTGATTGTAGTGAGGAATTTCAATCACCTAGAATTTCCCTGCCCCCTCTTCATACTACTTTTCCTTGCTCAGATTATCATCAGGAAAAATGGGAGGAATTGATGGAATTGGTGGATAATCTTGTTCACATGTTTCCTTACTCAGCAGGGCATATGAAAACTATAGAGGACAGGTCACTTAAAAATGTACCTATCTCCAATCATAAACCCCAAATTAAGAGATTTCCCTGAGTTGGGTAAAATATCAACCTCCCCTCAAGCTCTTAAGAGCAATATGACTAAGCAAGGAAAGATGACTGATTTTTTTTCAGGCCCTTTCAATCCAGATCATTAAATTTGGTCAGTAAGGAGTCATTTGACCATCAGCAGGACAGTATGATAGTAACAGAGGACTCCCCCTATGGAAAATGGGCCCAAGACAGTGGATGCCATGGATGAGGCTGACATTTCTTTATCTACAACTAGAATGAATCTCTTTAGCCCACTTGATCTGAACATTAGTATTGCTAATTCTTTGCCTAATTTGGAGAGACTGTCATTGTTGGCAGAGTCACTGGATAAGGTACTTAGAAAATGAGATAAGGAAGCAGGTGATGTAAATATAGAACTGAAATTTCTAGCACAATGTCCAGACACTATAGGTATAACTGAGATGCGCCTGCACAATAGCAGAAATGCGCCTAAGAGTAATATTCAGCGGGAGACAATGCATGGCACAAATCACATTGCACCAATGTGCAACCATAATGAATGCATGTGCAAGTGCAGGGGGCGTAGCCATGAATAAGCTGCACAGTGCGATATTCAACAGCAAGCCAATGGCACAAGCATGGAGCAACAGGGACATGCGCAGAGCAAAGTTGAGCCCATAAAAAGACGGAGCAAGCAAGGGATGGTAGCTTTCACCTTGGGGAGCAGGGGTGAGAGACAGAGAAAAAGAGACAGAGAGAGACAGTGAGAGACAGCCAGTGGCCAGGCAGGACAGTAGCAGGGGTGCAAGACAGGCACAGATGCAGGAGGTGCAACAGGCAGTGGGACAGGGAGTGTGACCCTGAATGTGCCTGTGTGTGTGTGTGTGTGTGTGTGTGTGTGTGAGATATCCGTGGAGGCAGCGATGGCAGCATGAGTCTGCGAGATCAGACAGAGGAGTGGCTGTGGGAGAACCCAGAGGGGTGGGAGGTGGAGTCCACCACCAGCAGGGTCCCCAACATAGGTGTGCATCCAGTGCAGGGGCACAAGCAACAGCACACTGCCGGGGTTGCCCAGGGAGACAGCCACATGGGGGGCAGGACAGGGCAGGCCATGGCCAGTCCAATCTTCCAGATGGAGGCAGTAATGAGGGGTGAGGAGGCAGGAGGCAGAGCAGCGTGGTTGTGGAAGGACCCGGAGGCCGTATGCCTGGAACAGGTGGTACCGTGCCCACACCACCTTCAAACAGTACAGTGACACCGAGACTGTGGGTCAGTACCACCTGAACTGGGCAGCTCTGTGAGCTGTGCAGTGATGAGATGCAGACACCCACAAGACAGAGCCACGCCCTGTCAGTGGAGACCAAGGTCACAGCCGTTATGTGCCTGCTCACTACGGGTACCTTCCAGTGACCAACAGGGGACATCACTGGCATAACACAGTCGGCTACGTCATGGCTCCTCACACAATTCCTCAATGCATTGCTGCCACGTGCTGCGGAATACATCCATTTCCGCAGCACACAGGTGGAGCGTACAGCGAACATGCAGGAGTTCCACAGGGTTGCACATATGCCTGGCATGCTAGGGGCCATTGATTGCACCCACGTAGGCATTCGCACACCACCGGGGCCGGAGGGGGTGACCTATATCAACAGGAAGGGCTACCCCAGTGTCAACTGCCAGGTGGTGTGCAATGACAAGGGGCGTATAATCAATATCTGTGCCACACACCCTGGTGGAGCACATGATGCCTTCATCTGGCACCAGTCAGCACTGTGCCACAGGTTCAAGAGTGGGGACATCCCCACTGGCCACCTAGTAGGTGAGTATGCAGCTGGAATGGGCAGCCTAGCAAGACAGGGCAGAGTATGGGGGGATGCTAGGCTGGGGGTGTCTGAGGGTCTGGCTGGGTAGGCGGGCAGCCACTCAGACCACCATGTTAATCCCACATGTCTCCACACAGGTGACAGCAGATACCCACTCAGGCCCTGGCTGCTCACCCCATACCGGTGTCCATTGATCCCAGCGCAGGAGAGGTACAATGAGGCACATGCCAGCACACGGAACATCATCGAGCATGTGTTTGGGCTGCTGAAGGCATGGTTCTGTTGCCTGCACAGGTCTGTCGGTGCCCTACAGTACCACCCCTCGAAGGCCTGCAGCCTATTCCTGGCCAGCTGTGTGCTACACAACATGGTCACTGACTGTGAGATAGCTGTCGAGATCAAAGAGGGGAATAGCAGTGGGGACGATGTGGATGCCGGGCCAGGCGGTGATGGGCAGCCCCCCCAGGCTACAGGAACCCCGGCTGCACAGGATGGCCCAGCAGCACTGGGGCATGATTGCAGAGGAGCACTATGGTGCACGCAGGTAGGTGAACATGACCACACACATGTCCCAGGGACCATGGTACAGTATATAGGCATGCATGGCTGGGCCCCACAACAGACATGGCCGGAAGGCAGCGTGGATGGGCATGGGACAGGACTCCATGGAAGCACCCTGTATGGCACTGTAGACCCTATCCACACAGCCCCACACACACCCACACACACATGCACATGGGCACCCACATGCACACACCCAGATGCCACCCACAGGCATGTGTCAGACATTGAACACCAGTGCACAGAGGCGGCCGGTGTTGTGTTGGCATCAGCATGCACATGCCACAGTGGCCAATGGCTGGGTGGGTGTGCACAAGGCAGGCATGTTGAGTGGACCATGGATGGCATGATCCTGGTATGCACATGCACACACCACACCAATGTGCACAGAGGACTGTGGCAGGCAGTGAACAGGGAGGGTGGCGGATCATGACCGCCGTGCAGTCACACGGCTGCCATGGACATTTGGACGGCCCCACCGAGACCGCCCAGCAGATGCAGGCTGTGCGATGGCCACAGGGAGTGTCACAGACGGTCCCCCAGGTGTGTTACTGCAGGAATGTGACCAGTCCCTTGCAGGGGTCTGCAGACCCCTGAACAGGCCTGCTCCAGGCATGCCCACAATGGATCCTGGTGTCAACAATGATGGGGTCACATGACACTGGGACCGAGGGGTGGAGAATGCACTCCGCAGTGACTGTGGTGGATGGCCATGCACCAGGGTGGCCATTGGTGCTAGGCTGGCCATGACCGCAGCGGTAAGCTGATCCAGGGCTGCGGTCGTGTCCTGCCACATGCATGTGGCCTAGACCAGGAGCTGCTCATAGTCCCGGTCATGTCTCCCTGTAGACTGACACAGCTCTGTGCAGAGTGCACGCACTCCTGCCATGACCAGCATCTGCTGCTCCACGGATGCCCGGAGCAGACAGGTGTGTTCTGTCAGCAGGTCAGCACCCTGGGGGACATGGGCATCGTGCCGACCCACGGGAATTGCGTGACCCGCAGCATGGCCCCCCGCACAGGTGCGGGCTGCACAGTGGAGCCCCCTTGGGCCTGAACAGTCTGCACTGCAACAGCAGTGACCACTGCACCCAGCCCCCCTCAGCCCTGTCCTGCTGCCTCTCCTGCCCCTCTTGCCGCTGTGTGCATAACGGCACTGGGGCAGCTGCACCACCACTGCCACACACTATGGACTGCGCCACACTGTTGTCGCCCACAGCCTCGCCGGGCATTGCAGTCAGAGGGTGGACAACCGCCACCAGGGCACCATCTGCACTGCCGTGTTGGGTGCGTGGTATGGGTACCTCCCCCTGATCGGCATCACCACTGTCCAGGATAACAGTCACGTCCTCATCAGTCCCAGACCCTGCCCCGATCTGTGTCTCAGAATACTGGATGCCATGGCTGGCGTCCTGCTGAAACACTGCCAGGGCCTCCTCCGCAACCATGCCACAGTCATCCGGTCAGACAGTGGGGATGGGCTGGCAGCTGTCCGGACCCCGGACACTGGTGGAGGCGGATGGATGGTCCTCCTGGTCCAGGACCACCCCCATGGTGGTCGCCCACACCCCTGCTGCTGCATGCAGGTGCTCCAAATCTGTAAAGGAACGCATACATGTTAGTGCCGCTGCTACACACCCATGCCCCCCCTTCCCCAGGTGCCGCTGTTCCTACCATGCAGTGATGGGCTGCCCCCCATCTAGAATCCACCACCGGGAATACCCTCAATGGTGCTGTACTGCATGGACGCTGCCATCAGATCCTCCTGCAGTGTCAGCTGTGGCATATCAGGCTGTCCACCGCCCATGGTGGCATGTGCGGCCTGGATGGCAGCCACCTTATCTTTTATCCTCCACTGGTCCATGCCCACCTTCTTTTTGCACTCCTGTGCTGACCTCTGATGGCTGCCCTGCTGGTTCACAGCCCTGGCCACTCCCTCCCATGCAGTCGCCCTGGCCTGCGGGTGCCTGTTGAGCCACTCAGGAAGGGCTCCTGGTCCAGGTATGCATTGAAGAGGGCATCACTCTCTGCCCTTGTGAAGTTGGTCCTGCGCTTCCATGCAGGCCCCTGCTCTTCAACCTCCTTGTGTTCCAACATGCTTATTCCTGTGGGTATGGACATGTGGTTAGTGATGGCTGCCACACACAATGCCTACCAATCCACTGTCCCAACATGCCCACTGCCTGGTGTCTTACCTCTGAAGGATGCAATACCGGTCTGGTGCCTGTGCAGTCCCATGGCATCTTTATAGCAAATCACATGCAAATTAGGAGAGATGCAGCTGTAATGAGATGCAAATGCCTCCAATGTGCCACGAATATGCTGATCAGCCCATCTGCATGTTCCTGCTGAATATTGCGAAATTGCACATGGCGCATTGGAGTTGTGCATGCACAAGCCATGGTGCAACTGTATGACATGTGCAGTAGGCCTGACTGTGCGCATGCGTGCACTGACATCATGTATGTCGATGGTGCATCCTACACACAGTGCACCATATGTGGTACAGTGCTCTGCCACTATTGGGCATGTAGCGCTCATGCACTGTATGCCCTATGGTGCCCATGCACCATTTGCACATGGACCATGGGGCACACAAGCCCTTATTGTGCACCATACATGGCATGCCCTATTGCGCTGTCATGCACGGTGCATGTGCCGACCTTTGACCCTACAAGTGTCCTTTGACCCTCCGGTTGCCTACGGCATGTGTCAGAGTTACCCCAGCTGTATCGTGCAGCACCAGGGCATGTGCGATTGGGGATGGCAGTGCATCGCCAAGTGAGTCATGCACCCACAGCATGTGTGGCTCATGCGCTACCGATCGCCATTTTGGATTACCAGTTCAGAATAGAGCAAGCCACACCAGAGCACAGTGAGGGCACCAAATTGGAGCCAGGTTGAGCTGGTGAACCTGGTGGCAGTGGTGGAGCCACATGTTGGTTCACTGTATGGGCAGGTGCCCCTGGACTGACCTCGCACTGAGGTGTGGCAGAAGGTGGCCAAGGGTTTGGAGGAGGCCACTGGAGCCCAGCAAAGTGGGGATCAGTGCTGCCACTGATATGGGGACCTGCTGTGTTGAGATTCTGACCAGCTGAGGTCACTGCTGGCATGCATCCAGAGGGGCGCCGTGACACATCCAGGTGAGTGCACTTTTCCATGTCTATGCCATGTCGGTGTTCTGTGGGGGGCCAGTGGGGTGTCACACTGTGCTGCAAGGGGGGGGCTGTGGCTGCGTGCTCTGCTGGCCATGACAGTGCACCATAGGTGTGCAGTGCCACTGCACCACCACTGCGCAGGGCCAGGGTGTATATTGTGCTGAAGGGGGTGGGGCACATGGGTTGTTGCCAGGTGCTGATGTTTCCCTCTCATTATCTCCCTACTAGGCCTTGAGGATAGGTGAAGAGCCAGGATGGCAGGTGCTACTGGCAGACGTGGGCAGGCCAATGCTGATGCACAGGCACAGGATGCTGGACGTGTGAGAGGTGCTGCCAGTCAGGCACCAGTTGTACCACAGCATGCAGGTAGGCACTCTGTCAGGGTTTGTTGTTGTGCAGGGTTGGGGTTGGCCACAGTCCCCTGTGCACATGGCCATTACAGTTGTGCAATGCCGGCAGGGTCCATTGCACCATGCCGTGGCTTTGGTACATGTGTGTGGCTGCTACAGGTGGGCTGTGGGTGCACCCGGGTTCCAGCCATGCCACTGCTGTCCCGCTGCCTAACCCTGTTGCCTGGCCACCATGGTTGTGGTGTGCCACACATGGGTGGTGTTGGTGTACAGTGCTGTGCGTGGCTGTGGACGGTCGGGATGGAGGCTTGTGTGGGCATGCATGCTGCAGCTGGCTGTGTGCCATCTACAGGGCACATGTCACTGCTGTCTGCTGCACATGGTGGGTGGGCTACGGTCATATGGACATGCACTCATACCATGTCCCCTCCTTTGTCCTAGGTATCTGACGGGTGGATGTGAACACCAGGCTTCTGTAATGGATACTGAGGGTCACCACAGCCATGCTACAGGTGGCATGTATCATTAAGCAGGCCCTTTGCAGGCTGCAGAAAAGACAGCGAAACAGGTGCCAGTAGGGCATGGACGCATGTGGGGCCTGTTGGCCTGCACCACCTTCCCTTCCCCTGACCCCCACTCCCTTTCCTCTCTTGTACCCTAACCCAGCCATGTCCCCTGTCCCCCTGTCTCCCTTCCCCGGCCTACCGTCTTGTTTGTGGCCTCCTCGTTCCTTGCTCCCTGTCCCTGTATATCTGTATATAGTTGTTGATGGTTTATTTTAATACACATTTCTTTTGTTAGCCATCGTTGTCTGTGTCTGTTTTGCAGCTGGCATATGGAGCCATGCTGCAGTGGTGTGCATGGTGGCCGAGTGGTACATCTGGGGTTGACTGGGGTTTGTGCCTGGTGGTCTGTGCCCGGTGGCCAGTGTGTGTGCCCTGGGACATACGTGTGCACCCTGCTCATGTTGCGTGGCTTGTGTGTTGTGTGCTGTTGGCATGTGTGTTGTCAGCTATGGTCCAGGTGGTGTGTTCCATGCCTTCCTGTGGGTGTTGCCCGTGGCTGATTGCCAGTAGACATTGGTGCCACACCACCTCCATGCACCGCTGTGGTGCACGTGGTTGGGGCCTGCGGCCTTGCGCCTGCCATGCCTGCCTCCTGACATCCTCTGCACCCTGGTGGTGGTCTGTCCTGCTCTTGTGGCATGCTCCCCGCTGTGTCTGTTGCCCTGTGTCCTGGCCCATGCACCTCTGATCCTTGCAGAGCCCAGGCTGTGCTACTGCACTTGCTGACTTCCTCCCTTGTGCAGCCCAGGTTGCGCAATGGTGCTTGCTGAATTGCTGCCTGGCGCAGCCCAGGTTGCACTATGGCACTTGCTGACTTGCTCCCTGGTGCAGCCCTGGCTGTGCTATGTCGCATCCCTGCGATATTCAGATGTGTTGCGCTGTCACTTGCCATTGTGCACAACCTTTGAATATTGCATTGGGTGCGCACTGGAGCAGTGTACTTGCACTGCGCAGCTGTTGCACCTGCCTCTGGTGCATTTTTGAATATCCCACCCTATGTCTAAATATACAATAAAGGCTCTAGCACATCCCATTATGGCCAACATTGTTCTTCTGGATGCATATAATTTAAAACTGCATATTGAGGGCCTCTCTACTTTAATTACAGAAAGTTTCAGAACTAGCACAAAAAATTGAGAATCTGGAAATTGAGTGTTCTGCAAGAAGAGACAGAACCTTCTTTTCATTTACACTTTACACCAGTTTTAAAGAAGGGTAAAAAGATAAGAAATCTAGAAATAGAAAAAGTCAAAACAGCTAATAATAAGGTGGATACCAATAAACATAGTACTTTAAAAATAAATGAGGAGATAATGGGCCCTAATAAGGTTGATTTATTGTTAGTGGACTCTATAAAGGAAGAATCCAGTAGAACTGTAACCAAGTCAGTTTTCCCACAAATTTCACCATGTCACACTATGACATCAATTAATGAAACTGCACCTGTTGAAGAAATAAAAATATTAGTAGCAAAGGATCTAGTTGAGGTGGCAGATATTAGCATGCTCCACTCAAGGAAAAAGTGAAACAGTTTGGGATCAAGTAAAACATCCATGTCCGAAGACCCTGCCCCCCTCTTGAGCAATTAACCTGTACAGAGAAGGAAGTGGTTTTTAAATTGGAGAATATTTTTTGCAAAGCATATGAGACAGATGAAATATTATTTAATACAATTCTGTATCTTTTGAAAGCAGAATTGGAGCTACCTGAGGCAGCAGAGGCTGTCATGTTTGTATACAGAGTTAATTCCACTGAAAATAGGCCTGTTTATGTTCTCTCAAACATAGACATAGCCAAAAATCTGGGCCAAACAATGTCTCCTTAATGATTTAGAGGTATTGATATCTTCTCCAGTAAATTGGACCATGATTTGGAAACATGCATATGAGTGATACAATTTTAACACTCTGCAGATATTATTAGATCCACTTTATCTTTATTAAATTGGAATTTTGAGGAGAAAAACTTCTCATACACTGTCTATATTTGGGATTGAGAAATTTGAGGGGGGAAATAATTATAGTCTAGCCCCCCTGGTTCTGGTACTGTTAGCTTCCTTGTTAAATACTGCTATCTCTCCCTTGGAAATTTAGTCTACAAGGAGGGTATACTTGGGGGATTCTGAAACACAAATAGACATTGTCATTAACTCTTTTGAATTGTATAACATTATGAAACAAAATGCCTATAAGCTGGATGGTGCACATGTATATATTGTGGATCTCTTGATTTGAAAAATGTCAATCAGAATGGTGAGGGTAGAGAATAGGTGACTGTCTTTGTCTAACAAAATGTCTCTGAGCAATCCCTCTATAGATGACAATTCTAATAAGTGATTCATTAGATCTAATGGATGCACATTTTTTTTACCATGGAACATAGCAGGATTGGGGACAAAACTAGCCAATTCAAATTGGAGGAGTTTATCCTAAAATGTGAATTACTTATGTTCCAAGAAACTTGGGCAATGGAGCAGATCTATTTAAATGGGTATGAATCTTCTTTTATTCCTGTGAGAAAAAATAAACTATGGCTGGCCAAAAGGGGGGTTAATTGCCTTTGTTAAAATAAGAAAAGGAATTCAGATAACTGAACAAGTAAACATTGATAATGAATCACTAATAAGTGTCATCAAGTGGGATAATTTTACCTTTTTAATGGTAAATGTGGTGCATTTCTCCCCACATCAAGGGAATATGGGCCCAATTAACTTCAAATATTGACTCTCTTTTTATAAAACAGACATAGTACTCCTTGGTGGGGATTTTAATGCTCATTTAGCCAACTTTGATAATTTGCCAACTCTTCAACTTTTAATCTGTGGGGGATTTAAGTCTGAGAATCTCATCAGATAAGATCATAAATACTGCAGGACACAAGCTCAAGGATTTTATTGTTACTACTAATCTCTTTATCTTGAGTGGTAGAGGAAGAGGAGATAAGGAGGGATCTTAAATATTATTCCCCAAAAGGAAATGATATAATTGATTATTAATTTCCCCAGAAAATTATAGTTGTCTCCATAACTTTAAAATAAATATGAGACCAGAAAGCGACCATACAGCCCTATAAGTAAAGGTTCAAACAGAAAGAGATCAATAAAGAAATCACATCTAATAAAATTCCTTTACACTCACCATGGAAAATTTAAACTAGCACTTTATGTTAGGAATAAAGAGAGGCTGAGGTAATTTATTCCCCTGAGATGACCACTTTATTTTTATTTTTAAAAGCACAAGAGATGAGTGTGCCTCAATGTATTTATGAATCACTGGAGAATTGTCTCCAAAAAATTAACTTGATAATCTATAACCATAAAGACCAAAAACCTACCCTCCTTACTTGGTTTGATTCCCAATGTATTAAAGAAAAAATGCAATAGAGGGATGATTAAGATGGTTAATAGGAATCCCTGTAGAGAAAAATATGCTAGTTTAAATATGGTTAGGAGAACATGCAAAAAATGTCTTAAAATTAAAAAAAATTGAATTTATTCAAACAATGGGCAGTTATGCAGGAAACTATTGAAACTAGACTCAGAGGCCCAGATATTCAAAAGGGTTGCACATGCTCAAGTCCTACATTGCGCCATTCTGCGATATTCAGCAGGAGGCAGTTGCGCCACTGAAAACAGGTTGAGCAACAGCGCAATGCAAATGAATGCATGCTCAACAGGAGGGGGAGGAACCATGCATAAACTGCACAGCCCGATATTCAGTCGGGTTGTGCAGAGTTGTGCAGGCACAACCCCCAGCCTGCGCCTGCACAACTTTGAGCCAAAAAAAAAGGATCAAGTTGAGGGCCACCCACTGGTGAGCTGCTGTATTGCAGGGCGCAACACAGCAGCTGCCACCCGTGGCTGGCCCCCAACTCAGTCCCTGTACTTCCACCAGCCCAATTGTGGGTAGAACGTGAAAGTACCCCCCACCAAACATCTCCCAATGCCTGATCGCGGTAGAATGTATAATGACAACCCCCCAAACATCTCCCAATGCCCGATCGCGGGCAGAACGTGGCGACAACCCCAAACATCTCCCAATGCCCGATCCTTGGGCAGATATAATGATCAACCCCCAAACATCTCCCAATGCCCGATCATGGGCAGAATGTAAAAGATCCCCCCACGAATATCTCCCTGGTGGTCCAGTGGACCGTAATGCCCGATCGCGGGCATAATGTCAGTGACAACCCCCAAACATCTCCCTGGTGTCTAGTGTCCCCCACCCACCCACCCATGAAGCTCCACCACCGCTCTCCCGGGCAGCGGTGGCAGGCATCCCACCGCCGCCACCCCACGCCTACCGACTAACTGTCCAGTAGGCTGCTACCATTGGTGCAGAGCTAGAGCCAATGGAGTGTAGCTTATATCACATGATAGTTCAGATTTGTGAATGATGTTCATTCACAAATCTGCACTGTACATGGGATGTGTATGGCTGCACGCCCATTGGCTCTAGTTTGCACCAATGGGCATGCAGCCCAACCGGACAGTCAGTTGGTGGGCAGCGGGCAGCAGGCGGTGGGATGATGCCGCGACCGCCGCCGGGGAGCGGGTGGTGGGCTTCGTGGTGGGTGGGTGGGGGGACACTAGACATCAGGGAGATGTTTGGGGTTGGTTATTATATCGCTCTGCCTGTGATCGGGCATTGGGAGATGTTTGGGTGGGGGGTTATTATTATATCGCTCTGCCCACGATCGGGCATTGGGAGATGTTTGGGTGGGGGTTTTGTCGTTATACGCTCTGCCTGTGATCGGGCATTGGGAGATGTTTGGGGGTTGTCATTATACGCTTCTGCCCGTGATCAGGCATTGGGAGATGTTTGGGGGTTGTCATTATACGTTCTGCCCACGATCGGGCATTAGGGAGATGTTTGGGGGTTGTCATTATACGCTCTGCCCACGATCGGGCATTGGGAGATGTTTGGGTGGGGGTTGTCATTATACATTCTGCCCATGATCGGGCATTGGGAGATGTTTGGGGGTTGTTTTCACCTTCTGCCCATGATCGGGCTGCAGGTGTCGGTCCCCGATGGCTGCTGCCTGGCAGGGCGCCAGGCGAAGTCCTCGATCGGGCGAGACCTATATGCTAATGGCATGCAAATGGGGCCATAATCAGGATGCAATGGCCCCCATGCCTTGTATGAATTATGGCCCCATTTG
Organism: Neoceratodus forsteri; assembly: GCA_016271365.2. Taxonomy (NCBI): domain Eukaryota; kingdom Metazoa; phylum Chordata; order Ceratodontiformes; family Ceratodontidae; genus Neoceratodus; species Neoceratodus forsteri. The sequence continues at coordinate 393,643,716 of CM057452.1, forward strand.
CATGTCACCTTTGAATATTGGAAATTTGCGCATGGCACAATGGTACTTGCGCCACCGCAAGTTGAATGCTCAACTCTGACAACATGCGGTGGCACAAGTTCCACTGCGCCATGCACAGTGGCTGTGGCTGGGGGGTGATATTCAAAGGAGTTGCTCAATAGCGCAACTCCTTTGAATATCGCCCCGGCCACACCCATGTGCAACTATTTTGAGCAGCGCAAGGGCTTGTGCCTCAGAATGGCGCAGTTTGAATATCCAGGCCAAAGGCTTTTTGGTTAATGGTAGCAAATGGCATAAAAACATTGGCCAGCTTTGGCAGTTTATGTTCCAAATAAACATGGGTCACCTATTCTAATTTATTTAATAACAACATTACAGATAGTGGACAGGCAATACCAAACTGGTTACAGGATGGTCATTATAAACCTTTAACTTTTACTGTTACAGAAATAGAGCTATCTATATCAAAATTGGCAAATAACAAAGCACCAGAACCTGATACAATTCCAGGAGAGATTTATAAAGAACATACAAATTATTGGGTTCCCCTTCTGTAAACTTTCATATTTGTCTTAGAGATTTATTCCAAAATCATGGACTAAAAATATATTTATACCTGTTCGTAAGACAGATCCCTATCAAACCCCCTCAAACTATTGACCCGTAAGTTTGTTGGAGATCAGTTGTAAAATCTTCACACGAATCATACTGGGAAAATTGCAGACATGGGTTGATACTGACAGTCCTATTTCAAAGTTTCAGGCAGGTCTTAGACAAGGATGTTCTACTACAGACAATATATTCTTGCTCATTTACTAGAAAAATATATTCTCTACAGAAAGATGAACCATGATGCACTGTTCATTGATTTCTCTGTGGCTTTTGATTCGGTTGTAAGACAGATGCTCTGGGAAATTTTGTATGCCGGGGGTCTTCCATTAAATTTAGTTCCACTAGTTCTACTCCATTTTGATACACATACTGCAATCAGATATGATGAACTGGGTAATAAATCTGAGTATTTTTCAGCTAATAAGGGGGTTAAACAAGGATGTCTCCTTTCACCTCTGTTTAATATCTACATAGATTCATTGCTAAGTTTTGAAAATATTTTTCCTCTAGATTCTCCAAAAATTAATAACTTGCATATACATATACTAGCTTTCGCAGAGCTTGTATTACTAGCACTTTCCTCAATAGGAATGCAATGTCAACTTGATCAGATCTCAAATAAATGTGACCAACTTGGTCTAAGGATCAATCTAACCAAAACTAAATTTATGGTGTTTGGGAATCATTCTTAAAAACCTAAGTTACTATTTCATAAAAAAAAAAAAACTATAGAAGTAGTGACACTAATCTTGGTATCAAGCTGTCTATAAGAAGCTTATGGAATTCTCATCTTAGAGATCAATTGATAAAGGCCAAGCATGTGGCTAAGGCACTTCAGTGCTTTAACAGGATGGAGTTTCAGTAATACCTGCATTTAAGGCAAGAGATGCAAAGATAGTTCCCTTTCTTTATGGGGCAGAAATGTGGGGTTCCAAAGTGTTTCCAAACTTGGAGTTGCCATTACCATACTATTATAAATCTATTTTACAAGTACCACTTTCTATCTCAAATGCAATAGTAAGAGCAGAGTTGGGTAGAGTACCAGTTGCATCCCTTATTGACGTAAGATTGGCATTATATTGGCTTAGAACTATTAATAACACAAGATGTTCAATCCCATTGGCATGCTTAGTAGAAAAAGAAATTGGTAGGTAAAGGGCTTTTTTCATTCCCCATGGTTAAGAGCTTTATTAAAAACCTTTCATAATAATAAATTAATGCACTTATGGAAGGATTACTGGGCTGGTATAATGATTGCCAAAACATATAGATCTAGCATAAAACAAGGTTTTCATTGGCATACAATACACAGATGAAATAGGTTAGAGATAAAAAAAGCACTCTGGTACAGTCAAAATAAAATCTATTCAACTATTAGAGTATTTATTACCATTGAACCCAAGTACACGAAAAGTGACAACATGGGCAAGGTTGGGACTGATCACTTCCAAATATACTTATTTTAATCTTACACCAGTACAAGACAGTTTACTAGAGAGGAAATGCCTATGTAATAGAGTGTTTTTAGAATCCTTGGAGCATGTCAACTCAATGCCCCTTATATTGCTATCAGAGACTGTATTTTAAAGGAATTTTTGATTAGATACTCTAACACGGTCTATGATCCTGTATGTATTCTGATGCTTCCATGGGAGGAAGAAGATGCAAAAATGATGGCTAAATTTTTAACACCAGTAATAAGCTATAAAAGAAAAGGATATTCAAATAGAGCAAGAAAAGGAAATCCTGATAACTTGCCTACGTCTGATATATGTGTAGTCTGTAATATTGAATGGGCTGTTTTTAAATATGTGAATACTACTTGGAAACTAATGTTCTTTCAATCTATTTATTGAACATATTGTATCTTATATTATTGTTATATGTTTGTAATGTCCAAAATGTTTTTTGGAAGAACAAATAAAAATCAAACTTGAAACGTGACAAAATTACTGCTAAATTTCTCTGGGGGGTGGAAGGAGACCTAAAGTAAAAAAACAAATTGATATTGAACTATGCACAGTTGGGACTTAGATTATCCAATTTACAATATTATCATTGGGTGACAGTAATAGAGCCTCTGAAAGAACTTTAGTCACCTTCTCCTCTGCCATGGGCATATTTTGAGTATGGCGAACAAACTTCCAAAAATTTTGTGCATTTGCTTACTCAAAATTTAAAATCTAAAACTATTAAGGGCCCAAATAATCTGTTCTTTAAACATACATGTAGAATATGGAATAACATTGTGATATTAATGGAGGGGAAATAAGATAAGTAAGATTTCTTTATTTCAAAATGTCCATCCTATCTTTAATTCATATTGGAACTATATATTGACCAGACATTAAAATCTTTTCAAAAATTGCAGGACCAATTTGATCTTCACAAAAATATTATTTTAGCTATTTACAGGTACAGTGTTAACAGATCTGAAGCAAAAGGGAAGGATGCAATAGATATAACACCCAATAGAAAGGATTTGATGTCAAAGGTATGTTCTATTCTCCTTAGTAAAGTAAAGGATTCAACTCAGAATTTAAAACTGAAATGGGAAGATTTAAATTTTAGTATTTCAGATAAAAAGGGGAAGAAATATGTACAACTTGGAATAAATATATCAATAATAGAATGAGTCAAATACAATGTTCTATTATGCATAGAATATATTCACCATACTTATTAAATAAGTTCAATAGTAATATTTCACCGTATTGTAACGGGGATGCAGAGAGATAGCTAAACATAGAAACACAGAAACATAGACTTTGATGGCAGATAAGGACTGCTTGGTCCACCCAGTCTGCCCATTTCCCTTCCTATTGGATAAGCTGCAGATTCTAGTTAACCAACAGCCTACTTCCTGCAACCCCCCACTACAATTGCCTTATGTCTGTCCCATGCATGTTTGAATTCCCCCACTGTTTTAGACCCAACAACCTCCCAGGAAGGCGGTTCCATGCATCCACCACTCTCTCCGTGAAAAGAAAATTTCCTCACATTACCCCTGAGCTGTCCCCTTCTATCTTTAAATTGTGCCCCCTTGTTCTTATACCTCTTTTTCTGAAAGATGCTACCCTCCTGGACTTTGTTGATTCCCTTGAGGTACTTAAAAGTTTCTATCATGTCCCCCTGTCCCTCCTTTCATCAAGCGTATACATATTAAGCTCTCTCAGTCTCCCTTCATATGGTTTCTGATGCAGACCCTGCACCATTGTAGTTGCCCTCCTCTGGACTGCTTCCATCCTGTATATGTCCTTGCGTAGATGGGCTCTCCAAAACTGCACACAGTAGTCCAGATGGGGTCTCACTAACTGTCTGTACAGAGGGATAACCACTTCCATTTTCCTACTTGTGATGCCCTGTCCTATGCATTCCAGTATCCCCCTGGCTCTCCTTACTGACTTCTCACATTGCTTACCCACCTTTAGGTCATCTAATATGACTACCCCAAGTCCCTTTCCATTTTTGTTGTTGTTAGTACCTTCCATGCTATTGTGTACTCTTCTCCTGTGTTTTTGTTTCCCAGGTGCATTACTTTGCACTTCTTTACATTGAATCTAAGTTGCCATATGTCTGATCATTCCTCCAACATTGACAAGTCCCTTCTCATCCTTTCTACCCACCCTTGTGTATCAACTCTGTCACAGATCTTTGTGTCATCTGCAATGAGGCATACCTTTCCCTCCAGACCCTCTGCAATGTCACCTACAAAGATGTTAGAGGACTGGACCCAGTACTGAGCCCTGAGGTACTCCACTAGTAACCCCCCTTTCTTCAGAATGTGTTCCATTCACTATTACCTTCTGTGTCCTGTTGTGCAGCCAATTTGCTACCCAGGCTACCACCCTGAAACCCATTCCCAGACTGGCTAACTTGATTATTAGTTTTTTGTGCGGGACTGTGTCAAATGCCTTGCTAAAGTCTAGGTAGGCCATATCCACAGCCTCTCCCTGGTCTATTACTTTGGTCACCCAGCTAAAGAAATCAATTAGATTCATCTGGCATGACCTTCCTGCTGTAAATCCATGCTGCTTTGGGTCCTGTGCCCTGCTGTCCTCTAGGTACTCAACAATTCTTTCTTTCAGAAGTGATTCCATCATTTTCCCTACCACTGAGGTCAAAGTTACAGGTCTGTAGTTTCCTGCTTCTGCCTTGCTCCCACACTCAACACATGTTCTAGTACTATGCCCACATGTAATACCACTTTGGACACAGGGCTTGAAAATGTTAAAGCATTAGGTACAAATTCGGTTTTTGAACCTGAATTTTGTCTATTAACTACTTCATCAATACAATACATTCCTGTGAATAAGAATCTAACCATATTATGCATAGCATTTTTTAACACAACACTATTACCCATATGTGGAAAGAAGTTATAGTTCCTACCATTGAAGTGTGGAAAGATTTGTTCTTCGAAACAATGATATAGGAAAATACTAATTTTTATACTGGGAAGCAAATTTCAAGATATTGGGAAATCTGGAGCCCAATCCAACTGCAATACTGGACAGGAGATGTTAAAAGAGCAAGGATGGGGGAGCTTGGTAATAATGACATGAATTATATAGTTGTGTACCAGGTGAAAGGAAAGGTCAGAGTATAAAGTCACACATTGTAAAATATAGGTTGTAATGGATGATGGTATTTAAAAGTCCAAGAGTTCTGTATCTGTTTATTTATTTGGGAGAGAGGTTTCAAGTTGTTGCAATGGATTTGATCTTTACCATTTTGTACATTTATATTATGTTTTGATATTATGTGCTTACTGATTTTAATTGCAAAATGAAAATAAAATTAAACAAAATTGTGGGTGGAGGTAAAATCTAATTTTCAGTGCAATCTAATGGGTATTCACTGTAGCTGAACATGTTCACTTGGGTCTGCCAAGAGATAAACAATGGGGTTACCTTGGAAGATTGTTTTGTTTGCAGACTGAACCGAATGACTCTTACTGAAGTATCAAGTGGTCTATTCACTGCAATGCAACTGTGTGTATAATATATGTAAACCCTAGTGAGTTCTTGGATCTTTTGTATGTAGCTTAGATAGTAAATGAATCACATTTATAATAAAAGCTATTTTGATCTCTTCTTGGTGAATGTATGATATCGTACATGTCAAAGAACCTTTTTAAAATTTGTCTGTGAATAGATATAATCACAAGCATGTTCTGTCAGTGCCAACCTCATTTAATTTTTGTCTTGTTTTTCAAAGTAACCTTTTTTCAATGTTCTTGTGTATGTTAAGTTTAATTTAGGTAAGCAGTTTTCTTAATATAAATACACATCAATTCACCAGCTGTCTGCACTTTACATTGAGAGAAAGCTATGCTTTATTATATGTCCGTTCCCCACAGCAGGCTGGTCAACAATATTAGGGACCTTGGGGTAGTGGAAAAGATGCAAATTGGGTAGAGATGGCTGAGAGGTAGAACAGAGGGCCCAGTTCCAAGACATACGTCACAACTTGCCAGCACTTGTGAGTTGTGACATATGCTGATATGCCAGGCACCCTGAGCCAGATTCCAGAATAGGCAGGGTCCCTGGAGGCGACCTCCTGCAACTTGTGGCATCGTAGGCAGTGCACCAAAGGGAAGGCTCACCACAAAAGGGTGCCGCAAACCATAGCAATGCCCTCTGACAGGGTGCAGGTCCCATCCCCATAGCCCTGAATGCACAGCCCCGCCAAGACCCGTACCCAAAAACAATTTCCAAGCCTCACAGGGCTATACAGACACACACACATGCCTGCTGCCAACATATACCCATGATCCCTGGTAATCCTGTGGCCCCCCCACCCAGTTATGCAGTCCACCCACCCCCACACCTGTTACCAGTCAGTGATTGGAACAGCCACCTCTCACCTCATGGCCAGCCACAGTAGCTACTTTGGAATGCATACCTACTGTAGACAGTATGCACTCCATCAGTTATTGAGCACATACTGTATAGGGTGGTATGCACTCCAGATGAAGGCAGGCCATGAGGTGAAGGTGGTGTCATCGCTGACTGATAACAGTGTTGGGGTGGAGGAGTGGAGGCCGCTGGACTACCAGGGATTGACTGGCATGGCATGAATGCCAATAGCAGTGGTTTGGGGATTGGGGACCTGGGGGACATGAACTGCCCTGCAGGGCAATAATCTGGGATTGGGGGATTACATGTTCTGCCCTGTGGGGCAATACTCTGGGATGGGGTGGGGGTGCCAGCAGCTCACAGAGGCATTTCCTGCCAATGGGGAATGAGTGGGGGCTTATGTGGGACCATGGGGGTTGGCTGTTGGGGCACCAGGCACAGAGGTGCAACCCCGGTGGATGTAGAGTACACTTAGACCAGATAATAGCTGGTCTTAGCTGTACTTAGACCAATGTCCTCTGGGGGTTGTCTTGGAATAGCACATTTGCTGTTCTGACAGCCACCCTCTATGAATCTGATGTAACTGCTGCCATAAACCCCCTTGTGCCATGTCACAGGGTGTTTATGGCGTGACCAGTGGCATACACAAACTTCGGTGCAAGCAGCCTGCGACATGTCGCAGGCTGCCTTCTGGAATAATGATTGTCATAATGCATGGTGCAAAGTGCTGCTTGTGCCATTTTGTATGGCGCTAGTCACTTTATGACATGTATAACTGTTCTAGAAATGGGCCCAGAGAGTAGTAGTCAATGGGGAGTTTTCAAGGGTGTGGGAAGTAACATGCAGGGTACCTCAGGGGATGGTACCAGGACTGATCCTCTTCAATATTTTCATCTGTGACATAGGTAAAGGTATCAAGGGTAAGATCTGCCTCTTTGCAGACTACACAAAGATCTGTGGAAGGTGAGACATGGAGGCAAGTTGTAGAACTGGTCAAAGATTTGGCAGCTGAACTTTAATGCCAGAAAATGTAATGTATGCACATTGGGAAAAGGAATTCAAGTTGACAATATAAAATGGGAGGGGTTGGTGCTGGATAGCACTCCAGAACAAAAGGATTTAAGGGGTGGTGATATCAGAGACCCTTAAAATGTCTGCACACTGCAACAGGACAGTGTGCAAAACAAACAGAATGCTGATATTCATAGGAGGGAGAAAAGCAGTAGGTGGGAAGTGGTCCTCCCCTCTCTACAGGTCAATAGTGTGGCTGAATCTGGAATACTGTGCAAGGTACTGTAGCTCATATCTGAGGAAAGACTGCAACAAGGTAGAGGCAATAGAGCACAGAACTACTAAGAAGGTACATTGCCTTGTGGATTTGACATACAGGAAGAGGCTGCAGAACTTTTTTTTGCATATATTTTTACATCAAAAAATATAACTCATACAGAATACAGAAATAATGGGAGGACATTTGAGACACAATACACATTAGATAATTTCATATATGGTCATAAGTATAACAAGCATTTGTCAATGCTGAATGTTGTCGCGCTGGCATTGGCATTGGCACTGGCGGAGCTAGAGATGCATAATAGGAATGGCAGTGAAGTATTGAAGTGACGCCATCCCCACTCCCACCCTGTAGAGAGTGACAGGCATTGGGGTGTGCCTTTGGGTTGTCAGCTATAATGCTTATGCCATTGTACCTCACCCTACCCTGTAGACATTGACAAGTGCCATGGTGTGCTTTGGGGTCTTTGGGCATTATACTTACCCATTTCATAAGGAAATAAGCTGATGTGAGTGCAGTATAGGAGCATGGGGTGAAGTTTGTAGCTGAACAGTGCAAGACGCACCACGATGCCTGTCAGTGGCTGCAGGGTGGGTGTGGGGGGTGGAATGGCATAAGCATTACATCCGATGATCCCAAGTCACAGCCCTGATGCCTGTCAGTCCATACCGGGTGGGGTGCTACAGTTGGAAACCATAACACCGTAGGCATGTAGTGGTAGTTTCACTCAACATTTTCAACATGGGTTGCTTGTCAGACCACCTCATGAAAAGCGGCACAATCACTTTGTTAGCTGAAAGGTGGTTTTGCACAGCGGCTGTGGCATTTAGTGACGGAGGGACGAAAACACAGTTTTGGGCAGGATGTGAAGAATGAAAACTGTATTGTTCATGAGGAGGCGTAAAATAAGGGAACGTTGAAAATCTGGAGTGGCAATATGAAATATTGGTGAAGCAATGAACATGCATTCAAACTGCGCAGCAGACGTCCGCAACCCAATTGTTTGTGGGGGTTTTTTAGGCACATTTTCAACATAGGTATTTTGGGACCTCCCCTCATGAACAGTGACACTGAGATTTTGTTAATGTGTCCCAAAAGGTGATTTCCCACAGCGAGCACGCCATTGTGCGCCACAGTTGCAGGAAAGCGTTTTGGACAGGCTGTGAAAAATGGCAGCTGTACTGTTGATAAGGAGATGTGCACAAATGCCAGTGGTGAAAATCTGGCATGAAAATATTGCAAATATACGAAGTGACAAGGCTGCGTTGAAACTTCACAATGCACGCTTGCAATACAGTCATTTTATGGACTTTTGGCACCAAATTTTCAACACAGGCATTTTAGGACCTCTGCTCATGAGCAGTGTCATCGTCATTTCCTCAAACTGCCCCGAAAACTGACTTCGCACAGCGACTGTGCAATTCTGTGCCGGACATGCGAAAACACATTTCAGCCAGGTTATTTAAAATGACAGCTGTACTGTTCATAAGGAGGTGTAGAAAAATGGCAATTTTGAACATGTGGAGTGAAAATATTACAAATGCACGAAGTCACGAGCATGCGTGTAAACTGCGCAACGCACGCTCATAAAACACTAATTTTATGGACTTTCGGCCCCAAATGTTCAACATAGGCATTTTAGGACCTCTGCTAATGAGCAGTGTCACTGTCATTTTCATAATGTGTCTCGAACATGGACTTTCCACAGTGATTGTGCTATTCTGCGTCGGAACTGCAAAAACACATTTTGGTCAGGATGTGAAAAATGACAGCTATACTGTTCCTAAGGAGGTGCAGAACAATGGCAATGTTGAAAATCTGGAGTGAAAATATTATAAATTTGCGAACTTACGAGCGTGCTTGCAAACTGCGCAATGCAAGCTTGTAACAGTCATATTATGGAGTATCATCACCAAATTTTCAGCATAGGCATTGTAGGACCTCTGCTCATGAGCAGTGTGACTGTCATTTCTGTAATTTGTCCCAAACACTGATTTCCCACATTGACCACACCATTCTGCGCCGGAATTGCAAAAACACATTTCAGGCAGGATGTATAAAATGACAGCTATACAGTTCACAAGAAGGTGTGGAAAAATGCCAATGATGAACATGTGACATGAAAATATTGCAAATTCGCTAAGTTACGAGCTTGTGTAGTAACTGCGTAATGCACGCACGTAAAACAGACATTTTTTTGGATTTTTCACACCAAATTTGCAACATAGGCTTTTTGAGAGCCCCCTCTCATGAACACTGGCACTGTCATTTCATTCTTCACTCCCAAAATGTGATTCCACGCAGTGACTGCGAAACCACCTTTTGGGACTGAATAACGCCATGACAGTGCAAGAATTCACGAGGAGGGGGCCCCAAAAACCCCATGTTGAAAATTTGGTGCCAAACTTCCCAAAAATGCCTGAGATATACAGCAAAGTTGAAACCCCCCTATTTATTCCATTATACAGCTTACCGGCATTTCCTCAGTTCGCGGTCAGATTTGAAGAGTTCAGACGTGTTCCCGGTCCACCGAAGAACATCGCACCGGACTCCGGAGGTAAGTATGGGGTGAGGGAGGTGCGGGGAGGCAGGATACGCAGTGAGTGGGTGCGGGTGGTGGGTAGGGAGACTACAAGGGACCATTTTTGTGTTACAGGGTGAAAAAGGAAAAACCATCGTGGGACAGTTTTTTTTTCTTCAGAGGATTTGGCACTCTGGGGTGAGCTCCCAATGTGCCACCTAACTGTCTGGGGGGGCTCTGCAGCCAACGGGGATTGGGTACTACCATTGGCACACAAGGAAAGGGGGGCAAGAGCCGAGGGGAATTGGGCACCCTCCTCAGCATATAACACATGGGGGGGGGAGTACTTTATGCAGATGGGGAGTGGGATCCCCTGTCAGCACATAATTGGGGCCATGGTAAGCCAGCAGGAGGATTGGGCACCCCCGAAGTTGGCAGTTGGCCGGCTGTCTGCCATGTACACAATGTGGCCGAGCACGTCGGGAGGTCCGCTGGGTCTGACAAGCTTTGCTCGGATTGCAGCAGACCTTTCCATAGATGTGCTCACCACATTATGTATGCATGGTGTGGTGCCGGCATGCAGGCTGAATGGTGAATGAGGGACGCACCTACTGATGCGTGCCCTGCATTTGCCAGCAGCAACCACGCCTCCAAATCTCCACTGCAGCAAGATGTTGGCTGCACAAGTGCAGCAACATAATAAAAAGGAAGTAACATAAACCTTTAGCTATATTCTTCTCTTACTGTAATATATCACATCAATTACACACAGTGTATCAATTAATACTGTTATGGTATGGTAGTAAAAGGTTGCCCATCCCAACATTCAGTTGATGTATTATGCGCATTCCAGAAATCTTTATTAGCGGCAAAACAATTCTCTATTGTATAAGTAACTCAAAAATAGCTGTTTCCACTCTTCCTTAAGGAATGTATTACTTATGCTCTGCTCTGTCCAGTTTTTTGTATAATCTTTTTATGTGACATGCTATTGGCTTTTAAAAGAATCCAATCTGTGATTCAAGCCAATTTTGTTATTTATAAGATATTGGTAATCAGTCTCTTTGTTGCATATTGACGCCTAACTTTTCTAATAAGTTGAAAGAGTGATTCCACCAAACCTGAGTCCAAGTACATCCCTAAAATGTGTGTAACATAGCAGTATTAAGTCCTTGGCAATGCAAACATTTTGAGTTAAAGCTTACCCCATGTTTTTCAACCTATGGGGTGTAGTAAGCCCTGTTTAGGATTTTAAATTGAATAGTTTGGTCTTTGAATAATTTATGTTCGTTAGTGGAAATTGGCATTTACCTCTATTGATTATTTAAGTTTAATTCTTTGGACCAGTCTGGATAAGTTTTATCGTAAAGAGTTTCATATAGTAGATGCTATAGAGCTTTTTTGCTACCCATGCAAATATTTCTTTAAATGTATATTATTAATATATCAGTCTCCACCTCTATATTCAAAGCATCCCGTGCTCTTTCCAAACGTGAAAGATCTCTTTCGTAGACATCCCATCTTTGTCTGAAAAAGTAGTCTGAGTGTTCAAATCCTAATTTGTTTTTCATTTTGGACCAGGCCATCACCTTATTTTTCTCTGATATCTTTCCATCTTAGAATGCCTTTTTTAATCTTTTTTTTGCTATATAGGGACATTTCCGCCAATTTCAATAGGATTTCTCTATATAAAATGTCTTGGATATATTAGTCATTAAACCCTGTTCAGGAAATTCTTTGCCTCCTTATTTATGTTTTTACTAGCTACACAAAAATTGTTAATAAAAAAGCAAACCACACACTTCTGGGGCAGAATTCACAAAGTTTGGCCCAGACTTTGCTGGGTTTTGCACCAAGGCTCGATTCACGCAAGAAGAATTGAGAATTGGGGCCAAGTGGTTTGTGTGATAGCAATAACATAATGTATGCATTGCACAAAGGGGATGGGAGTGGCCATGCATATAGGCACAATGTAATTCACAAAGCATTTCAATCCCACAAAATGCTTTCCCCAGTAGTTTGCCCTGTACAAACTATCGCTTATAAAAAGGTAATCTTAATCCAGGCAGAGGCCAAAGGGGGAACTGCATTAAGCAGCACAATGGCTGACAGCACACCACAGCTTCTGTACATGCTGGGGGGAGGCTCTGAGGGGAGAACAAGAAGGAGGAAACCCTGGGCCCATCCATTGCTGATGGAGGTGCCCTGCTGCACAGAGATGATTCTGGCCAACAGTCTCCTTTGAGACTCTGACCAATGAACAATTGGTTGGCCGGTACTGCCCAACCAGGCTATGCTCAGGCAGCTATGGAAACTCCTGGAGGAAGACCTGTGAACCACCACCCTTCACAGCTAAGACCTGATGGTGGAGGTGAAGGTGACTGCTGCAATGCACCTCCTGGCAATTGGCACCTTTAGCCCCCTGTCAGAGACACCACAGGAGTGTCACAGGCATCTGCCTCACACCTGCAGGCTGAATTCCTAGATGCTTTGCTAACACATGCTGGGAAGTCCATAGTATTTCCCAGCACTGCAGAGGAATACACAGCAACAATGTGACAGTTCTACCAGGTAGCATGCCTGCCATGGGTACTTGGTGCTATCCGCACACCATCTGGCCTTGTTTCCAACTGCCAGGTGATGTGCAATGCCATTGGGTGTATCACCAATGTGGTGGCACATTATCCTGGAAACACCCATGACTCCTTCATCTGGCAGAACTCCATGTTGTGCCAGAAATTTAAGGGAGGCAAAATACGAATGGGTCACCTGATGGGTGAGTACAACAACTGGGCTGTGACCAGAAAGCCCTGTGGGTCACACAGGGCACTGTCCCACAGGGGGGGTCCTAAGAAGGTTCTGGAATGTTGGAAGACTGCAGTAGCTGTCAAGATGGAAAGAGCAGAAATGTGACATGGCCTGCAGAGGAGTCACTGACAATGTAACCGTGTACCACAGCACAGGCTACCACACCCATGAAGGGGACCTGTCCATGAGTTGTGGGAGGAAGATGTGCAGGAGCATGCCAGAAGGTTTCAGATTTAATTTTTGATCAGGAAAAATATACTGAGCTGAAAACTACTCATATCCGGATGTGTCCCGGGGAGAGGGGAGTAGGAGATAGCTAACAATAAAAAAATGAACACAGTAAAATATAATAATATAGTTTTTCAAGCAGAATCATAAATATTAATGGCAGACTATTAAAGGAAGGCATCTAGAAAATAATACACTCTAATATATACAGAAAGAGAAAATAGCAGAACAGTAAGGACAAGACTAGAGAAAGAGGAAGGGTCACAAGCAGTTTCAGTTAGGATGACAAAAGTCAGTATGGGCCAGAGTAGTGTACCATAGACATGTCTCATCTCACATGTGTGCTCTGTCCTTCACAGGTGACAGTGGCTACCCCCTGAACTCCTGGCTCCTTACCCCCATCTGCCACTCCACAAACGAAGCAGAGGAGAGGTACAACACGGCCCACACCACCACATGAAACATCACTGAGTGGTTCTTTGGCATGATTAAAATCTGCTTCTGTTGCCTGGACCACTCTGGTGGTGCCCAGCAGTACACACCTCAGAGGGCCTGATGGCTACACAACATGGCACATGCCTGTGGAGTACAGCTGCTGGTCCAAGAGAAACAGACATCCACAGAGCCAGAGGGGCAGAAGGTGGTACGCCAGATGCAAGGCAGGGATCTTCACATAGCACAGAGGGACCAGGAGTAACATAGAAACATAGACTTTGACGGCAGATAAGGACCACTTGGCCCACCCAGTCTGCCCATTTCCCTTCCTATTGGATAAGCTGCAGATTCTAGTTAACCAACAGCCTACTTCCTGCTACCCCCCACAACAATTGCCTTATGTCTGTCCCATGCATGTTTGAATTCCCCTACTGTTTTAGACCCAACAACCTCCTCAGGAAGGTGGTTCCATGCATCCACCACTCTCTCCGTGAAAAAAAATCCTCACATTACCCCTGAGCCGTCCCCCCTCTATCTTTAAATTGTGCCTCCTTGTTCTTACACATCTTTTTCTGAAAGATGCTACCCTCCTGGACTTTGTTGATTCCCTTGAGGTACTTGAAAGTTTGTATCATGTCCCCCCTGTCCCTCCTTTCATCAAGGGTTTACATATTAAGCTCTCTGTCTCTCTTCATATGGTTTCTGATGCAGACCCTGCACCATTTTAGTTGCCCTCCTCTGGACTGCTTCCATCCTGTCTGTCCTTGCATAGATGTGGTCTCCAAAACTGCACACAGTATTCCAGATGGGGTCTCACCAACTGTCTGTACAGAGGGATAACCACTTCCTTTTTCTACTTGTGTTGCCCTTCCTATGCATCCCAGTATCCCCCTGGCTCCCCTTACTGACTTCTCACATTGCTTACCCACCTTTAAGTCATTTGATATGACTACCCCCAAGCCCCTTTCCATTTTTGCTCTTGTTAGTACTTCCCCTGCTATTGTGTACTCTTCTACTGGGTTTTTGTTTCCCAGGTGCATTACTTTGCACTTCTCTGCATTGAGTCTAAGTTGCCATATGTCTGACCATTCCTCCAACCTTGACAAGTCCCTTCTCATCCTTTCTACCCCCCTTGTGTATCAACTCTGTCACAGATCTTTGTGTCATCTGCAAAGAGGCATACCTTTCCCTCCAGACCCTCTGCAATGTCACCTATAAAGATGTTAAAGAGGACTGGACCCAGTACTGAGCCCTGAGGTAATCCACTAGTAACCCCCCTTTCTTCGGAATGTGTTCCATTCACTATTACCTTCTGTGTCCTGTTGTGCAGCCAATTTGCTACCTAGGCTACCACCCAAACCCACTCCCAGGCTGGCTAACTTGATTATTAGTCTTTTGTGCGGGACTGTGCCAAATGCCTTGCTAAAGTCTAGGTAGGCCATATCCACAGCCCCTCCCTGGTCTATTACTTTGGTCACCCAGTTAAAGAAATCAATTAGATTTGTCTAACATGACCTTCCTACAGTAAATCCATGCTGATTTGGGTCCTGTGCCCCGCTGGCCTCTAGGTACTCAACAATTCTTTCTTTCAGAAGTGATTCTATCATTTTCCCTACCACTGGGTCAAACTTACAAGTCTGTAGTTTCCTGCTTCTGCCTTCCTCCCACTTTTGTGACGGGGAATCACATCTGCCCTCCTCCAGTCCCCAGATACCACCCCATCCTACCATGATTTGTTAAAAAGTGTGGTCAGTGGTATCACTATGTCCTCCCTTAGTTCTTTTAGGATTCTGGGGTGAATCCCATCAGGCCCCATTGCTTTGTCCACCTTGCGTTGTAGGAGTTCTTTCAGGACTCTTTCTTCTGTAAATGGAGTACCGGCAGTACATCGTACAACAGCTGGAAGCCAGCAGAAGGTGAGTAATGAGCAGACAACACGTATGGCACCATGTATCAGCATTGTTTATTGTACACCACGCCCAACATGTACAGACCCACAAAATAGAAATAGTAACTTAAGGACACAGCAAAGCCAGGGACACACAAGCATGAGCAGTTGCAATCTAGACGTGATGCAGCCTGGAACTAAAAAGAAAATGCATATGGCAAAACTGAAGGTGAAAAGTAGCACATGAACATAATGGAATCAGAGGGTCACACAATGCAGGAACTTGTATTTCTCAAGTCAAAGATGTAGCTGGGAACAGCCTGCCCAGCTATGTTAAGCAGGACACCACATAGGAAGGTGGACAGATGGTGAATGGGGCAATGGATAAAGAAACTCATGCACAGGACCCGGCTGAGGCGGAAGCGAGGGACATGGCAGGCTGTGACCATCAGAGGCCACTAAGTGTGCAGACAGTGCCACAGTGCTTGGGATGGGGTGATGGCGTTGTGCCACCAGAGGAGGCTGAATGTGGGGAGGGGAACGGACACGGGCCTGGGACACCATCCAGGAGCCAGCACAGCTGCCTGGGTATGTGGATGTACGCAATGACACACATCAATCAGGGCTGCAGGGAATGCAGCTTTGCTGCTGGTGCCAGATATATCCCCCTTTTGGTGTGGATATGCACCACTATCCCCAGTGGGAGACTGGGGACTGCCCACTGTCTGACAATGTGCTCTGAGCATGTTACCTGATGTGCCCTGCCCTGGCAGCCAACCGCCCTCATGAGGTTCCCAAATAGATGCACCATGGTGCCAGTGAGCTGTTCCTCAAACTGCTGGGCCCATTGCATTTCCAACCAGTGGTGGTGCTGGCAGAGGTGAATGTACTGATGCAGTAGGTCCCATATGTCCTCAATGACCCTCTGGAATGTGGCCTGGGTGTCCATGGCAGCATGCATCTCATGGGCACTAAGCTTGACATACTGCTCGACAGGTGGCACAGGTGCTGAAGTGACTGTAGATGGATGGATGGCTGGAGGAGGTCTGTGCATGCCTGGGACAGCACCACCAGTTGGTGGCAGCCTAGGTCCCTGGACATATACTGCCCCTGGGCAGAATGGGAATCCCAGATCCTGTGTTGTGCCAGGCCATTGTCAGGCATAACATGGGAAATGGGAAGAAGAGACAGTGGAGATGGGGATGGAGGTGTAGGATGGTCGGGCTGGATCTGGTGCATGGGCCTCTGAGGTGGTGCTGGTGGAATGGATGATTGCATGGGGGTGCTGAGCAACATCCTTGGTGGTGGTGGGAGGGGATCACAGTATCATCCACTGCTGATGACCAAGGCCTCTAGAATTCTGCGACCACAGAATTTTGCGCAGAACTTGCAATCTACCACAGAACTTCTGCAGTGCCACAGAATTCACTCTTCTTGGTGATTTTTTATTAATATTTCAATTTATCCATAGAATCTGGTTACCTTCCCCCCTTTTTATATCCAAACCCCCCTATATGCTCAGAATGTGATATTATCATTGCTATAACATCATACATTAGCTAACGAAATGGCTGCATTCTGCAACAGAAATGAACAGTCACTTATCTACCACAGCTCCTGTTGCCAGAAACGGTGGCACAGGACATCAAGCATGGTGATATTTGCTCAACCTGCACTACAGCCTAATACAATTTTCAGTCTTACATTATTGCACTAGGGCCAAAGTAAACAAGACCTTGCCAGTATCACAGACCTGTTAATTCCATACCTGACTTCGTACAAACATATTTGTGCCTTTAAGGTATAGAGATGCCATCTGAAATGAACAACTGGTAAAATTAATTTAACTGTCATTTTAAAAAAAAATAATTATGTCCAGAAAAATGGAATATAATAATGTGTAGACCTGTTGAAAGAATAAACCTGTTAAATAAATAATTGCACTGTACGCATTTTTGCCAGGGTTATTGATTACGTATTGTCATTGGTTCATAGACTCACCTAAAAGTTATGGAGAAATGTTATGTGAAGGGACAGCCGTTGATGCAGAGGGTAGTGTGCTGTGTTTCCATGCCGGCAACTCAGGTTCAGAGATTAGCTCTGGGAGCTGGCTGGGCAGCACAAGGATTGGTGGAACACATCACTGCTAGGAGCCTGGGAAGATATGGTGCAGTGTTCTGTCACACGGTGGACACATTGTGATGGGCTATAGAGCTCTATCTCACAATTGGTTCACATGCATGTCATGGCCTGATGGTGTTATGTAGTATGTCAGGGGAAGCAGGTTGACATGAAAAATGAATTTTGCAATAACTCCTCTATTCCATCTATTCCGTTTCTAATGGGACCTATATGAACAAGGATGCAATCTCATGGAAATTAAAAAACACACAAACAGTATCTCTCACTACATGCACACATATTTTTATGTAGGTAACATATTGCATATAAATATATAAGTGATACACAGTGGGAACCTCATGAGTGGTGTAGAAAGCACATACAAATATATATGTGATGGACATTGGAGACCTCATTAGTGGGATATATAGCATGCATATAGAAATATCTTATTTATCGCATAAGGTCCCCTCTGCATGTTTCATTTATGCAATAGGCTAGGACCTTATGGGAGAGACATTTGTTTTCCTTTCTTTGGCACAACATTATTTCTATTAAGTCTGTTATTTTTTGAACTACTGTTACTGTATTTTCCCCCATCCTGATTGCTACAACCACTGCCATGAAAGTGAAGTCAGGATGACAAGCTGACACTGTGATGTGGTAGTTTGTTAGTGCCACAGAACTTCTGCAGAAATTACAAACCACTGCCGCAGAAGTTGTGTGGCAAATGGTAGTCTTGCCGCAGAACTTGATCCCACTATGCCGCAGAAAAGTAGGGGCCTTGTTGATGACTTGGCTGCTGAGAAGAGTTCCAGGCTGGCCACCCATGTGTCCAGGTCACTATCTGCTGATGTGTCCCAGTCACTCCCCTCCTGGAGGTCTGGTCATCTGGGAGGCATTCCCTGGATGCCATGGGGTGTATCGGGCCGCTCTGCTGCCGGCTGTGGGTGTGCTGTGTCAGGACCTGCAGAGACAAGAGCATGTATGAGAGGGACAGCACATGATGCAGTGGAAAGCCTACAGACAGAACAATGGTCCAGCAGTACTGTGACAGTGCCCTGTGTATGTGCCTTATGTGACCAGGCAACACCCGCAGATGGAAGTGTAGACCCCCACTGTACAATACAGTGAGTAAAATGCATGCACACACATGGACATGCAGCACACACAACACTGTAGGGCATGACATAGGATAGGGAGAGACACCAGGACACAGCATGCAGAAGGGTGCACACAGTGATGGTGGCAGTAGAAGTCGGGGGGGATAATGACACACACTGTATCAGGAATATTGATGCCATCAGAGGGCGCATGCTGTGTGTGGTGTGGCTCCAAAATAGCAAGGCATCCCCAGCCATTAATGTCCATTGGGAATCAGCCCAGGAGAGTCCAGAGCCACCCACAGAAGAGTACAAGGGTGTGCACCAGATGTAGCAGGGGTGTCCCTATAGATACGAGATATGGAACCTCAGTGGTACACCCAGTGAGCTGGAGCATGCTAACATATTGGTGATGCCAGTGTACTATTTATGTGGCACACTGGCCAATAGGTCTGTCTCAAAGCCCCCACTAGGCACCCCAGACACTTCAACCTCCAGCAATAACGATGCCACGGCCTTCCAAACTGGGTCAAGTGGGCGAGACAATGCAGGAGCAGGTGGGACACCGCCAGTAGCATGTTGTTCCCTCCACAGTGCAGCCATGTCAGACTTGCCACAATAGCAGAGATCACCATACCACTTGCACACTACATCCACTGTCCTGTCGCTACCACCAACGGCATTCGCCTCATCGACCAACTCATGCAACACCTGGCCTACAATGACATCAATGTTGCGGTAATGCCTGATGACATTCTGCTGGTCCCAGTATGCCTGGAAAGGACCTTGAGCTCCAGGGTGCTGAACTGGGGTGTGTGAAGCCTGTCCCTATCATGGGAAGCACCTGTGAGGGGAACAGCAAAGGGAAAGGTCAGTGACATATAGGCCCCCTATGTCATTGACTTAGCCAAACTTATCCAGGGCAGAGCGGATGACCCGAGTGCCAGTGTGCAACTGGTGAGCAGTTGACAGTAACTGCCCATGCCCACCCCTCCTCTACGACAAAATTCCTGAGGCACACCCCACAGGCCAACAAAAAGGGCCCCTGACCAGCGCATCCAGTAGGCCACTAGGGAACTGCCCGACACAGCATGAACAGCTATGGCAATGACATCACTGACTGACTTGAGCCGGCCATAGTAGGCCACATGAGACAAGGCCACAATCCCCAGCCTGCAATACCAACACTGTGCGTTGAGCTGTAGCATAACACACATGGGCCACACAACTGTCTATGCTGACATGCAAGAACACCACACCCATTTGCAGGGGCTGTGTGGCTTAACCAGGACAACAGAGGAACATGGGACATGCACCACATTGGGTGTGCAAGCAGATATACACAGCACAATGCATCACAGGTATAGGGATAGTAAGCCATGGCCCTGTGCAGACACAAGCCTGGGCATGTGGGTTGCTGGACACCCAAGGGACTGTCACACTATGTGTGTGACACATTGCACTGGTCTGGTACAATGTTTGCCTGATGACCCAGTGGCAATGGTACTGCAAATATCAGGGTGCCAACTGTGGAGGTAGGCCCATCCGCACACCACACTGTACCCTGGGACATGAGCCTACAGGTCTGGAATGCACACATGTACTGTCATGTGATACTGCTGGGGACAGGATGTAGGGGGCTGGGCGGTGGGACGCCCACAGAGATGCAGCCCAAAGCACACAGTGGTCAGAGGGCCACCATGCTGATGGGTGGGCCATAACATTGCGGGAACCCCCCACCCTTGGCACCAGGAAGTATATGACATCTCTGCCGTGTGTTTCAGCAGGCATTATGACGTGCAGGGGCAGAAGGAATGGTCCCCAGCCGGCACAGGCTGAGTGGAATGCATGATACAGATCACCTGTGCAGGTGCTGGCCCATGTGCCACATACACCAAGAGTAGTGTGGGGGGGGGGGCACAGTCAATGTACCTGTAAGGACAAGCAGTCAGAAGGGATGGCAGGGTATGTGCAGGGGAATGCCTGCCTAATGACAAGCACATACACAAGGGAGGTGTGCAGCATGATGAAAATGGTCAGAGAATGTGCCATGGACAGGGATAAACAATGTTCACACAGTAGGACAGTTGTAGTTGCTTACCTTGCTGTGTGGCATTTCCCTGCTAGCTTGCACCTGTTGCAGGCTGAGTGGGCTCCATGACTTACAATTCCACGACTGACTGAAGGTGGTGCACAGGTTCCCCTTTTATAGCATAGAAGCATAGAAGCATAGAAGTTGACGGCAGATAAGGACCTCAAGGCCCATCCAGTCTGCCCATTTCTTTTTCTACCTTATAAATGTGCCATCGGCCTTTGCTCTGTCAGTGGCCTATCTATTCATAGTCATTTGTATTGCTCTCTTATGCCTATCCCATGCCTGTTTGAAGCCCTGCACTGTATTCATAGCCACCACTTCTTGTGGTAAGCCATTCCATGCATCCACCATCCTTTCTGTAAAAAGAATTTCCTCACATTCCCCTAATCGGCCCCTCTAATCTCATGCTGTGTCCTCTTGTCCTGCTATTTTCTTATATTTAAACATGTTAGACTCTTTCACCTTGTTAATGTCCTTAAGGTGTTTGAATGCCTCGATCATATCACCTCTCTCCCTCCTTTGCTCAAGGGTATACATATTGAGCTCTGTTAATCTGTCCTCATATGTCTTCTGATGCAGTCCCTGCACCATTTTAGTTGCCCTTCTCTGGACTGCCTCAATTTGGTTAATGTCCTTGTGAAGGTGTGGCCTCCAATACTGCATGCAGTACTCCAGATGGGGCCTAACCAGTGTCTTGTAAAGAGGGATCATTACCTCCCTCTTATGACTTGTGATACCCCTACTAATACACCCTAACACCCCCTAGCCTTACCTACTGCTTTAGAGGTCTGCTTGGATGATTTCAGGTCATCAGTGATGATGATGCCCAAGTCTCTTTCTTCCTTTGTGACTGCTAGCAACTCCCCTCCCAGCCTATAGGTGGCTTCAGGGTTTCTCTTCCCTATGTGCATGATTTTGCACTTCTTTGCATTAAATCCCAGTTGCCACTCTTCTGACCATTTGCTAGTTTATCCAGATCTCTTCTCATTCTGCCCACCCATCTGGATCATCTACTCTGTTGCAGATCTTGGTGTCATCTGCAAACAGACAAGCCTACCCTCTAGTCCATCTGCAAGGTCACTAATGAAGATGTTGAAGAGGACTGGCCCCAGGACTGATCCTTGAGGTACCCCACTTGTGACTTGCATCTCTTCTGACCGTATACCATTTACCACCACTCTCTGTTTTCTGCCCGTCAACCAGTTTGCCACCCAGTTGACCAACTTCTGACCCACCCCAAGCCTACCCAGCTTATTTATCAATCTTCTATGTGGAACAGTGTCAAAAGCTTTGCTGAAGTCAAGGTAGGCGACATCAACTGCTCCCCCTTGGTCCACCACTCTGGTTACCCAGTCAAAGAATCTATGAGATTAGTTTGACAGGACCTTCCTTTTGTAAACCCATGCTGTCTTGGATCCTGTGCCCCTATGGATTCCAGGTGTTGCACTATCCTTTCCTTAAGGAGTGCCTCCATAATCTTGCCCACTACTGAGGTAAGACTGACTGGTCTGTAGTTCCGCCTCCTCCTGCTACCACTCTTGTGGAGGCGGGATCACATGAGCCCTTCTCCAGTCTTCTGGGATCTCTCCTGTGCTCAGAGACTCACTAAACAGTTCTGCTAATGGCTCTGCTAGTTCCACCTTTAGCTCCTTAGTACCCTGGGATGTATGCCATCAGGTCCCATTGCCTTATCCACCCTGAGCTTAGCAAGCTCTTGTAGGACCCTTTCTTTTGTGAAGGGAGTAGTGCTCACCTCCCTTCCCCCTGTGTCCATGATGCTGAGCTGTGGGCCCTGCCCTACCTTCTCCTCAGTAAATACTGAGCAAAAGTATCTGTTTAGGATAGATGTCTTTACAGGGTCCTCCTCCTCACATGCTCCATTTTCTCTATTAAGCTTAGCAATACCCCCTCTGGACTTTCCCCTTTCACTAATGTATCTATAGAAAGTCTTGTCACCTTCTTTTACTGTTCGTGCTAGTGTTTCCTCAGTTTGGGACTTTGCCTGCCTTACTGCCTTCCCTGCTTCCCTTAGGGCAGTTTGGTATGCCTCCTATCTTCATCCCACTGTGTTCCCTTATATTTCCTGAAGGCCAGCCTTTTGGCTCTGACCTTTTCTGCTACTGTATTTGAGAACCAAAGTGGTTTCCCTCTTCTTTTGCACTTCCTTTTCTGTCTAACACAATGGGATGTTGCTTCAAGTATTGCATCGTTAATGCTTGCCCACTTTGCCTGTACCCCTCACCTGTGTTTCTTTTGCCAGGGCTAGCTTAACTCTGTTGGCTATCTTATCAAAGTCCGCTCCTCTGAAGTCCCTATTTTTGCCTTGGAATGGGATGATTTAGATGTAGTAATAAATTGAACCATACCATGTGATGGTCACTGGCCCCAGGTGACCTTCTACCTGGAGATCTGTGATCCCTTCCTTCTTAGTCAGTACTAGATCTAGGATAGTCCTGTCTCTTGTGGGTTGCTGTACCAGTTGTTTGAGGCCCTCCCCCTGCAGGGAATCCACTATGTGTCTAGTTCTGGCAGATGTTCCTGCTGGTATTGACCAATCTGTATCTGGCATGTTGAAGTCTCCCATTATCAGAACCTCCCTTTTAGCTGTCATGTTTTGTATATCTTCTAACAGTAATGTGTCTGTGTCCTCCCCTGGTCTGGGGCCTGTAGACAACCCCAGTTCTTATGGCTGTCCCATTTCCTGTTTCCAGGGTGACCCACAGTTCTTCTGGCTCCATATGTATTCTGAATTTCTGTAGCTTTGATATTTTCATTGACATACAGGGCCACTCCTCCCCCCCCTTTTTGCACTATGTCTCTTCTGAACAACACATAGCCAGGTACTGAAGTCTCCCAAGTGTGGTTACTGGTAAACCATGTCTCACTAATTGCTACTATGTCCAGTTTAGCCTCTGACATTATTGCCTGCAGGTCTGGGATCTTATTTCCCAGGCTGTGAGCATTTGTGTACATGATTTTCCATTGGCTAGATTTTGGTGTGTTAGTTGTTGGGTGAGGTTTGGCATTACCCCTGTGCATCGTATGGGGAGACAAACCTTTTTTCTTACCTGGTGATGCAAATGAACTGTGAACATGCTGAATCCCTGTTTGACCACTAGCTGAGGGGCGAGGGGTGTTCTTCCCATTCGACGTATGGGGTGCTGCACCCCTCTCCCCATTTGCTAGTGTAATATTCTGCAAAGACGTCAAACTTCTGCCCCAATGCACTAACTCCCTCCTTAGTCAGATGCAGTCCATCAAACTTAAAGAACTTTCGCTCCCAGAACTGTTGCCAGTTCCCTACAAATCTGTGTCCTTTTTCCTGGCACCAGCCCTTGAGCCACATGTTTAGCTCCCCTATCTCCCCTTCTCTGACCTTCCATCCATCTGCTCCCCTCTCCCAGACTGGCAGGATCTCAGAGAAGGAGATGCCGGACGAAATACATGATAGTTTGTCACCCAGCCTGGTCAGATGTTCCTTGGTCTCCACAACTGACCGGCTGGCGAGATCATTAGTCCCTATGTGTACTAGGCCATCAATGTTTTCTCCTGCTTTGTGAACAACTTTAGCAATGGGGTCAGTGTCTCTCCATGCTGATGTACCTGGGAGACATCTGACCATTACCCCTGGCTGGAGATGGGTATCAACTCCCCAAATCATGGAGTCTGCTATGATCAGAAGTTTTTTGGATTTTCTTTTTGCTTTTTTTGTTTTGGTTCCTGATTTGGGTGAGTTTTGTTTTGCTAGCTCCTGTGCTGCAGTGTCCTGCTCTGCAGTGTCTTCTGCCTCTTTGTTTGATTTCAGAGATAGAGGCAGATACCTGTTTATAGTGTTTATATGGTTTTGGAGGTAATATGTTTGGAGAGCAGAGGTGATGGGCACCGATTTGCCCCACTAATCCACCTGCCAACCTCCTGGACCACACTACCCTCTCTTGGTCGAGGTTTTTCTGTTGGATGCTGGGGAAATGGCGGGTGGTTCTTATAATGTATTTCCTCTTGAATATGAAATTTGAGGCGTGCAATCTCTGCCCATGCTGCCCGGTGCTGAGCCCTAAAATCTCCAAAGGCCCAGCATGTAGGACAGTGTCCTAAATCCTGTAAGACTGTCCTTCTGAAAATTGTTCCACACTACCTGCAGTTAATGATATCCATTCCAGATAAGTTGCTGGGTTTATAACCTAGTCAGAGTAATTAGAAGGAAAAAAAAGGGAAAAAAATGCAAGTAATGGTTTGATTGTGTTTTGTTTAACTTGTTATAACAAGTTAAATTACTAGTGCCCATGTAAATGAGCTCATCTTGGGAGGCCCCACTGATCCACCTTTCCTCTCTGCCACAGGAAAGTCACAACCGTGGTACCCTATAAAAGGAGTGTAGTTTGGGGTGGTTGGGGATGGGGGTGGGTGGCTGGGCCCTTCCCCTGCCAAAAAAGAAGAACCACGGACGAAAGAACAAGGAGGTAAGAGCAGAAACAATCAGTCAACAACAAATGCAGTAACCCTGAAAGCTTATCCTAATGTTAGATAAAACTGTAAAACCTGTGAAGCACCACCTGTAATAATTTCAGAGAAGATATACACTGTAAGAAACACTTTGCTACAGAGAAAAATAAAGCAATGAAATGTTAGCAACAAACAGTAGCAATCCGTGTGAGTAAAAATTAAAAACAGCACCACACAGTTAACTCTGTTTAGCCAAAATAAGTCTTAATCCTTTTCCCTCGCTCTGGTAAGTTTCTCTACTCTGCCTTTCATTGGAGCAAAGTAGCATGTAAATGCATGCAAAATATTTTGGAATGAGATGCAAATGGGCCACTTCGCCCACTGACTGCCTAAGCAGCTCATTTACATGCCAGTTTTGTGAATAGCAGTTTTCTGGAATCGCAGAAAACTCTGGTGCATCTGCATGATTGAATTGCTCTGCGCTGCTTGTTTGTGAATAGCACAATAGGGTTTGCATGTGTCGTGGCATTTCCAAAAGCTTCTCAACATGGCGGCTGTATTGCATCATGCATGTGTGATAGGCATGTGCGCAACCCCTGTCCATGATGCCACATGATTCCCTGACACCGTGCATGTGTGCAGTATCACCCAGTGTAGTCCATCACGCAAACACAGTTTTGCAATGGCCGTTGCGTGGTGTGCCCCCATGCTACCCTATCACCCTAAAGCCATGCTGTAGCATGCACAAACAATGTGCTTCAAAGCTGTGAAGGAAGGTCTCTGGTAAAGATGGCACCCACACAGACAGCAAGGCACCTAGCCATGCAGCGGACAGCCACTGGACAGATGTGGAGCTGGCTAGTGGTCTCCAGGGAGGGACAGCTGTTCAGACAGGATGACCTGGAGGAGCCAAGAGGGGACGTGTGGACCACTATAGGCCAGAACCTGTCCAGGCACACTGGGGTGCCCAGGATAGGTTAGCAATGTCAGCACTGGTTTGCGGACCTGAGGAGGAGGGAGCAGGGATGGCTCCAATGATACCAGAATGTGGTGTGTGATGGCACTGTGCCATGCCCAGGCAAGTGAATTATAGTACCTATTCATCCATTGCCTGGCACATGGGGGGGCTAGCTTCCACATCCACAGGACAGGTACCATGTGGACTATGTCACCAACCAGGCCATGCTGTGCAGTCCCTTCCCAGCCATGGACAGGGCCACCTGCTAGTCTGTGGTCAGACTGGAGACATGGAAGCAGGCCGGTGTGGCATTGACTCTGGCTGCTTTCTGCACATTCTGGCAGCAGCACAGCCCACTGCTTACATGGGTGTCCATCATGGTAGGACACAACAACTTCTAGCCAGGCACAACTGTGGGGTTACAGTCCAACCACATGTCAGTCCCTGTGCAATACGCACCAGCTACATGGTGACGTGTCTGCACACATAACCAGCATCTCCTCCCAGTTCCTGTCTGTGTGTTCTCCAGCCACCACTGCCCTCGCATGTGCCCGCCACCCACTGCTTATAGGGCATATCTAATAACAGGTGATTTTATCGGTGTCTTTACTATAAGGCAAGGCAAATTTTATTTAAGACACCCAATCCCAGAGGCTCTGGGCACTGTACATAAAACCAACCACAAAATAATTCAGTAAATAAATAAAAATAAAATTCAAAAAATTTGGGACGGATAGTATGGCGAGTCAGAACAGGGCAAAATTTACAATTTATTAATGCTTATTTGTTGCATAGTTCTAGGGCAGGATTCACAAAAGAGATGTGCCTTGTGCTACCCAGATGTGTCGGTGCAAGCCAGAAATGTGCTGTAAGCTGATTCAGAAACAGGGTGAATGCGCCAGCCCAACCGAGATGCCCTGCGTCAAACGACATGTGCCACAGGCGCAATATAATGACATGCAGCGATACACAGGGTGCATACCATGCATACAGCAGGCTCATCTGTGCTGCATGTCCACATGACGCACTGGAAGGCAACTCCAGCACAAAGCCAAGATGTGCCATAGAAAGATACATACAAAAGGAGACTTATGTCCAGCACACCTGCAGGACATGAATGGAACAGCAGCAACAGCACACAGCCAGAGCCAGAGGAGAAGAGGAAGACAGAGAGACACACATCAAGTGAACCAGGCAGCACACCAAGCCAGAGGGCCACACAGACAGCACAAATGAACCCAGTAGCAGTCGCCATAGCAGGTGCACAAATGAGGAGGAGGAGAAGGCAGCAGGGCGCTGGAAGGCACCATAGGTGGCCAGCCCCTTGGCGGTATCGTGCCTGGCTGTCCTTCGAGCAGTTCATAGAGGTGGAGATAGTAGGGCGATACTGCCTCAATAGGGCCATGATGAGGCAGCTCTGTGAGCGGTGCCATGATAAGATGCAGGCACCCACTGCATGAGGTCACGCCATCTCGGTGGAGACCAAGGTGACAATGGTCATGTGCCTGTTCATGACAGAAACCTTCCAGAGGTCTACTGGGGGCACCACTGGCATATTACAGGCCTCTATGTCCTGCCTCCTCACACAGTTCCTCACTGAACTGCTACCGCGTGCTTTGGAATACATCCATTTCCCCAGCACACAGGCAGAGTGGACAGAAGCCATGCAGGGGTTTTACAGGGTGGCATGCATACCAGGTGTCATAGGGATCATAGGGGCCACCAACCTCACCCATGTGGCGATCTGTGCACCACCTAATGATGATGCTATCACATACATCAACCAGAAGAGGTACCATTCTGTGAATTGTCAATTGGTGTGCAATGTCACAGGGCACATCACCAGTGTCTGTACCACACACCCTGGGAGCGTACATGATGCCTACATATGGCAGCAGTCGGCACTCTGCATGAGGTTTGAGGATGGGGACCTATCAAGAGGCCATATGATAGATACATGTGACAGGGCGCCAACAGCACAGGTGGCTCCAAGGCCTGGACACACGGGGTGGGCCATGAGCAGCATAAAGCAGGTGCATGGGCCCTGGGACAGCAGGGGTGTGAAAGGGTACAAAGGCGGACAGGGGTGGCAAGCAAGCACTGTGCACCTCACGACAGACAGGAGCATGCAGGAGCAGCTGTGGTAGGGATACAGGACTGCCAGGTATGTGGATGCACGGGCAGTAGAGCAGGATGGGAGCACACACCACAGAGGGCAGGGATGAGGACAGGGCACATGCCACAGCGTAACCCAATGTACTAACGGACACACGTCTACCCCCACAGGAGGAACCAAGGACCTCACCCCCTTCTGATGACCCAGAACAATGACAGAGGAATGCTACACTGAGGCACACATCACAACATGTGCCATCATAGAGCGTGACTTTGTCATGTTGAAGATGCCATTCTGGTGCCTGTGTCGGTCAGGTGGTGCCTTCTCAGAAGAAGCCAGAAGGTGAAGGAAGGAAACATATTCAATTCAGTGCTTCAGAGTAACTGGTAACTGGTATTTTTCTTTTAAACTTAGATTGTAGGCTTGTAGTGACACTATACTTTCTTTCTTTCTGTGTTGTCTTTACTTATAATTGTTTTTGGGCTGTTGAAAATTTAAAAAATAGTGGTGGTGTAATTCTGTGCTGTCTTTAATTGCTACAAATTTTAGCCCCTCCACCCCTTCCCCAACTCTTAATTATATGCCTGATAAATCTGATTGACAGGAGCTAAACACAGGGTATAGTAAGAGGTGTGAAGTAGGAGGCATAAGGGGAAGAAGACCACCCTCAGCACGACAAGTTTTTGACTCATTTATTTATTTATTGGTTTCTTTTCCTTAAAAAATATATATCTGAGGATCAGTTACAGGATTTTAGTACTGTAAATAAATAAAAAGAGAACTAAGAGAGCTTCAGTAGCAGATAAGTAGTGGAATTGCAGTATAATGTGGGGGTGGTGCAATGCAGTGGCTGTGGGGCAGCCATATTCAGGCAGACCTTCTGGACACTGAGGTGCTGCCTATCTGCATGCATCTCTCGGGACTCGGGATGAGGTAGCCAGACTCAGAGCGAAGTAAACTGGGTCAGGAGTACCATCACCCTGTCCAGGAACCACCCAGTCCAATGCAGCTGCCTCAAAGGATGCCAAGAACGAGGAGCACTTGGATGACAGTGGGCTCAGGGAGGGTTAGAGCAGTCAGGCAGAGGCACATCCCAGATCCTATTCCTCTCAAGAACTCATATGCCACACTGGCAAATGAGGACAACCAAATAGAGGTACCCAGGAAGTGGAAGGAAAGGATGTGGAGGTTAGGCAAGGAGGTGACCTCAGTGGGAAAGCAGTGGACCCCAGAGGAGGAGGAAGCGAATCCTGGTGGGGACTCCATCATAAGAGGGATCCAGCTAGGAACACAGGAGGGAGGACAGGGAGGTGAGGTGCCTACCAGGTGCCACGGCATGGAGGGATGGAAGGAAGATACTGGGGATCACTGGAAGGCAAGACAGGAGGGTGAGCTGGATGTCACTATCCACCTAGGTACTAATGACTTGGCAAATGGGGAGCCAAAGGAAGTTCAGGAAGAGTTTAGGAAACTGGGGAGGGTCTCAGCAAGTAGCTACTTCTGTCACTTTCTCAAGTACTACCTGTGAGAGGCAAGGGAGAACATAGAGTGCATGCACCAGGAACTTTAACTCATGGTTGAAGAACTGGTGCTGTGAGGAAGGGTTTGGATTCATTGGTGACTGGGGACCCATCTGGAGGATGGAGGTTTGTTCAAGCCTGATGGCCTGCATCCATCCTGGAGGGAATCAAGCACTCAATGATAAGTTTAAATGCTACATTGACAAGCATTTAAACTTAGCAGGGGTGGCAGGCCAGCAAGGATGATACCTACTTGCTCACCCCCACAGCTAGTAATGGAACCAGTGAACCAGAGGTGGCTATCTCTGCAAAGCAGTGTGCAAAAGATGGAGATAGTGTCAAAAGGTGGATAAGCAGAAAGGGGCAAAATTCAGCAGAAGGGCAGACAGCAGGAGAACCAGGGATAAATGACAACCAAGGAAGGGGCTGGAGTAGAACAGTGAAGCAGTCTAGGAGGTCAAATCATGGAAAGCCATGTGTTTAAATGCCAGGAGCCTTAGCAACAAGATGGAAGATCTGGAGGCTGTCATGGTACAGTCAGACCTGGACATTGTGGCCATCACTGAAACCTGGTGTAATGATAACCATGACTGGGAGATGGCCACACCTGGCTACAACATATTCAGAAGAGACAGAGCAGGCAGGAAGGGAGGAGGATGGCACTGTGTGAAAAAATGACATAAGGGCCACAGATCCAGGAGGAACAAAATGGGGAGAGATACTGTGGGTTAAGCTGGAAAGGAAAATGGGCCAGCCATCCGCTCAGGTGTGGTCTATAGACCACCAGCCCAGGAGGAAAAACAGATAGGGAGCTGATGCTAGCCATCCAAAGAATGGCAGACAAGGGTGAGGTAGTACTAGTTGGAGACTTCAATATACCAGGCGTGGACTGGAGCATCCCAGCAGCAGCATCAACTAGAACAGATTTATCCTGGATTCCTTCAGGGTGCCTTCCTCAAGCAACTGGTCATGGAACCAACTCGGCAGAAGGCAATACTGGACCTTGTGCTCACAAACAGGGACAGTGTGATGGGGGTAACAGTGGGGAGCACCTGGGTAACAGTGACCACCAGTCATTGTGGTTTGAAATCACAGAAGAGCAGAACAAACCACACAAAACACGTATCCTGGATTTTAGGGGCAGACTTTGGGAAAATGGGGAGATGCTTGAAAGAGGCATAGGGGAATGGGACAGGAATCAGGGATTGAGGAACAGTGGGCAGTATTTAAAATGGGAGTTATAAGAACAACAGAATTATGCATTAAGCAGGTTAGCAAGAGGAAAAGAAAGAGGAGACCATTATGGTTTTCAAGAGGTAGCAAAAAGTGAAAGCCAAAAGATTGCATTCAGGCAATACAAAAGACACAGGCAGAAGGGATAGGGAGAAGTACCAGGAGAAACAAGGGAGGCAGGGAAGTCAGTAAGGAAGCAAAGCTCAGACAGAAGAACACATTGCAAAATCAGTGGTTAAAGGGACAAAACCTTACAGGTACATAAGTGAAAAAGAAGGACAAGGGAGGGATAGTGAGACTGAAGGGGAGGATGGGCGCCGTGGAGGATGACAACAGTAAAGCTGACATATTGAACAGGTATTTCTGCTCAGTCTTTACTAAGGAAGAGGGGTAATGGGTCTGAAGGGAGTACAAGGGTGAGAATGGTACAGAAATGGACACAAGTCCCTTTACACGAGAAAGGGTCCTGAAGGAACTGGAAGTAATAGAGCTGATAAAGCAATGGGGCCAGATGGGGTGCACCCAGGGTCCTTAAAGAACTAAGAGAGGTGGTGGCTGAACCTCTGGCTATCCTGTTCAGCCAATCACTGGAAACAGGGAGGTACCCAAAGACTGGAGGACAGCAGATGTAGTCCCCTTATACAAAAGTGGGAACAAGAGGAAGCAGGAACTACAGACCAGTCAGCCTCACCTCACGGTAGTGGGAAAGATCATGGAAGCACTACTGAAGAGAGATTAGTGGAACATCTGGTTCTCAATGGACCACAGGACCCAAGGCAGCATGGTTTCACCAGGGGAGGTCATGTCAGACCAACCTCATTGAATTTTTCACTGGGTGACTAGAGGAGGTGGATCAGGGAGGCAGTGGACATGGCCTATCTGGACTTCAGCAAGGCCTTTGACACTGTGCCACATAGAAGACTATTACACAAACTGGGGAATATGGGTGTGGGCAGGACAGTAGTGTGGTGGGTAGGTAACTGGCTGGGTGGCAGGACACAGAGGGTGGTGGTAAATGGCTGTCACTCCACAGAGGAACAGTGACCAGTGGGGGTACCACAGGGATCAGTGCTGGGACCGGTCCTATTCAACATCTTCATCAGTGACATTGCACAGGATATAGAAGGCAGAATTTCACTGTTCGCTGATGACACAAACTCCTGTAACAGAGTAGACACACCAGAGGGTGTAGACAGAATGAGAAGGGACCTGCAGAAACTTGAAGAATGGTCAAGGGTTTGCAGTTGAAATTCAATGCAAAGAAGTGCAAGATAATGCATATAGAGCACAAAACCCTGGCACAATATATCAGTTAGGGTGAGGATATAGCATGCACCAAGCAGGAAAGGGATCTTGGGGTTGTCATCTCTGATGACCTCAAGGTGAGGAAACAGTGTGACAAGGCATCAGGTAAAGCAAATAGGATGCTGGGATGTATAGGCAGGGCATCACCAGCGGAAAAGGAGGTCATAATTCCGCTATACAAGACACTAGTGAGGCCCCACCTGGAGTACAGTGTACAGTTCTGGAGACCATACCTACGTAGGGACATAGACAGGGTAGAGAAGGTTCAGAGGAGGGCAACAAAGATGGTGCATGGGTTGCATCACAAGTCCTATGAAGACAGGTTGAAGGAACTGAACATGTACTCCCTGGAGGAGAGGAGGGAGAGAGGATATAGAGAGACATACAAGTATCTTACAGGGAGGAACAGGGTGCAGGAAAACACTATTTTAAGCGAAAAAGATGTTTCAGGACTAGAGGGCATGGGATGAAGTTGGAGGGAGGACGATTCAGAGGAAACATGAGAAAGAATTTTCTTCACAGAACGGGTGGTGGACAAGTGGAACACCCTGCCAGAGGAAGTGGTGGGGGCTGAAACAATCACGGGATTTAAGAATGCGTGGGATAGACATAAAGGAATTCTAGAGGTGAGGGGTAAGGGGAAATAGACTTCTAGGAAAACAAACTGAACTTACAAGCTCAAATGGGCAGACTAGGTGGGCCATAGGCCCTTATCTGCCGACACTGTCTATGTATCTATGTATCTATGTATCTATGTATGTATCTATGTATATAGTATAGCTCTGAGAAGGCCTGTGGCATATTCCAGGCCTGTTGTATGCTACACAACATGGTCCTTGACCGTGGGATACCTGTCGAGGCCAGTGAGGGCGACAGTTCAGGGAAGGAAGAGGGTGGGGGAGGGGGTTGACAGGGCACCCCCTGAGGGCCAGGGAGATGATGCCAGGAAGGGCCACAGAGATCCAAGGCTGGCGGAGAAAGCACGAGAATACTGCATGTGTGTGGTGGTGGAACACTTTGGGCCATGCAGGTGAGTATGCAGGTAGGTATGCATGCAGGTGTGAGCACCACGGTGTAGGGACTGCATGACATGGGAACAGTGGACACAGTGGTGTGTGCACACACACATGCATACACACACCAGGCATGCATCAACCAAGCACCACCTAGGCCATGTTG
This sequence comes from Neoceratodus forsteri, assembly GCA_016271365.2. Taxonomy (NCBI): domain Eukaryota; kingdom Metazoa; phylum Chordata; order Ceratodontiformes; family Ceratodontidae; genus Neoceratodus; species Neoceratodus forsteri. The sequence continues at coordinate 393,677,436 of CM057452.1, forward strand.
CAGATGTCATGGGTCAGTGTGCACTGCAGCCTGCACACGGGCACTGCAGGCACTGGAACACACTCATCATTCCCATGACACATGGCACAACAGCAGTGCACACAGACACACAGGACAACCTGCACAGGCAGTACAGGGTGGTGCCAGAAAGGCTGTGTGGTAGGTGACCGCCACACACACAGCCACTGGCACTACCCACAGGGCGTCTGGTACACATTGGTGTGCCATCCCTTCATCACTGGCCCAGGGATATGGGCAGACCCTCAGCCACCACAGACACGAGGGCAGCCTCTGGCATGGCTAGTGGTGGTGGGGGTGCCACCACCAGCCACAGGGGGGTTCCCAGTGACCCTGCAGGGATGCTGCACTGAGACCGTGAATGGGTGCCCAGTGGAGTGGCCATCTGATGCCTTCCAGCCGAGCCATGGACGGAGGATGTGGAGGATGGTGGTGACGGAGTCAGCAGCAGGTGGTTCACCTGACTCTGCTGCTGGGGTGTATTGGACATGCTCCTGGTCATCCAACTGAATGCATGATGTCCACGGTGTGTTGTGGATGCAGCCACCACCTCCACAGCTGTTGAAATCCACTCCAGAGCTGTGGTCATGCCCACCCGCATGATGCATGTCTTTGCCAGCATCTGTGCATGCCACGCAGCCATGGACTCATGCTCCTGGACCATCACAGCTCTGTGGCACTGGAACTCCACATGAAGGGTCTCCTGCCCCTCTACAGTCACCTGCAGAAGGTGAAGGTAAGCCCCATGTCATCAGTGGGTGATACAGCACTGTGGTGTCGCTGACGACCAGGGGATGTATCAGCCTGTCCTGGTGCATCCACAGGTGGTGGATGCACCCTGGCAGGCTGCGACATGGGTGGGGCTTGGCTGGGCACTGCCACTGGCTGCCCATGCCTGGTGTCATCCAGGGCCAATGGAGCGGGTGCATGCACACAGACACCCTGCCCGGATGACACCAACATTGCCAGCACTGCACTGGGCAGTGGTGCAGGGAGTACAGCAGTAACAGCACCCACAGCCATGGGCAGCTGTGCTGCAACTGCACCAGAACCCAGAGCAGTGGGAACATCAATGGCACCCAGGGACACGTGCACAGACAACCTCATGATGAGTGCACCACTGTCGGCCATGTCAGCGGCGCTGGTGTCGGTGATGCATGCAGTGGTGCCATGGCCCTCCCCCTGCATGCCACTGGCGAGCACAAGGAGGGCATCCACAATGTCCACCGCATCATCTGGGTCGGCATCAGACAACCCAGACAGGCTCCCCAACCAAGCGATGTACCTGCTGGCTGTTCTGCCATCACTGGCTGAGGGGCCTGCCTGCACTAGGGCCGTGACAGGTGTTGCTCAGGACATGGATGGTGCAGGTGCGGAGTTATCCACGGTGATGTCATCAGCCCCGTGTGACAGGCCTGCATCATCACCTGCGAGGGCATCACGGTCAGCCATGGCCATGGCTGCACCCTGGAGGGAGGGTGGTGCTATGGAGAGAGGAAGGGAGACCATGGTTAATGCACAGTACACATATGTCACCTTGGTGATGCACAACAGTACACAGCCATCCACACAGTGCCAGATCCGCAGGCCTGTCCACACTAGGGCCAGGGCACGACGGCGATATGCAGACCATGGTGTGGTTGAGCCTGCCACTGTCCCATTGTGCACACTGCATGGCAGCGGCCTCACATGCCACATGGGTGCACAGCAGACACATGCCCCCCAGTGCCGTGGCATAGCACCCACAGCACCAGAAGGTATGTCATGTCAGGCAAGGGACGACCATCCCTGGTACGCTGTGCCTGGCTGTACAATGACAGTGCTTGGCACACAGGGACAGGCATGCCAACTGTGGCACATGGGTGGACGAGCCTGTCTAGGACACACAGATACTCATCATGCTGTGACAGGCTGCCACCTGTCTGGAATCCACTACCTGGGACACCATGCATAGATGTCCTGGACACACTGGCAGCCAGGAGGGCCTTATTCAGGCTGAGCTGTTTCACTGTGCTGAGTCCACCCCCGTCCACTGCAGGGATGCCTGGATGTTGGCCACCTTCTTCTTGGCCCTTCTGCGCCCATCATTCCAGTGCTTGAAGCACTCTTGGACCATGTGGTTGTACGGTGCCATGGCATTCACCTGCCAGGTCACCTCCTCCCAGCCTTCTTCCCATGCCATCTGGCTGCCTCCCCTGCCCATGAGAATGTCCAGGCGTAGGTGGCATGCCTTAATGAGCACCCTTTCCTCATCCTTGCTGAAATTAGGGTGCCGCCTGCTGGCGGCACCTGCTTCCTCTGACATACTGGCTACTGTGGGGGGAAGCATCCAGGTGTCAGTCATGCCTGTGGGTACACATGGTCCTGCACCCATCTGCCTCTGTCCATCACACATTGCCAGTGCCACCCAGTCACACATACCTCTCCTGTGTCCCAGTAAACAGTGGACAGCTCCTCTGTTTATGTTGGATGACCTCCCTGTTCCACATTGCAAGGCCTAGGCCCAATGACGACCATATCGTCGTTCAGCAGAACTGTGTCATACATGCTGGGATGTGTCCATCCTGGTTCACAAACAGCCATTATGGACATGACAGGGAACAGTCAATCAGTGCTCTGTGCACCTTCTGTACTGCACTGATTCTGTATTCCATGTTAAGGCCATGTGATCCACATATTGGGACGCATTGTTCCACTTCTGGAGGACTGGAGCATTGGGTGGTGTGCATGCTACTATTCAATTACCCCCCCCCAGTATGTTCTGTTGCCCTGTAAACATGGCTGTGTACTCACCCTCAAGGCACTGACTCCTCTCAGTCACCTGGCCTCAGCCTGCTCAATTGGGAGCTTTTATGGCTTAGGGCACGAAAATGAGGCCTAAGCCCCTGGTAATGAGATGCTAATAAGCTGAGATGTCTATGCATGTGGGATGAGGCTGTTTTGGGCGCATTCTCTGTGAATTGCATAATTGCTCCCAGCTTATCCCACTTTACACGGAGCATCTCAGGGATGCGTTGATGGCCGAACAGTGCATCTCCGATGCATGTGCATATCATTGGGTGCATGTTCCTGTATCTGGGGCAATCTACACGGCACTTCTGTCATGCAAGCATGGTCACCGTGTCCAGTGGTGCATCTTCCATGATGTGCCATTACACTGCTAATCCAATGCGCTGTTGCAGGCCTGCTGACCATGACGCTGTGTACCCTATCACGCAGTGTGATCCCATATGTGCATTCTATGCTGCACTCTGTTTGTAGTGCCCATGGATCATGCACGGCGCGTGGTAGGTGTTCATAGCATGTGCCATGCACAACATGTTATCCGCACATGCATCATGCATGTGCGACCTGGTCATGGCCTTGCCACGCTGTTGCAGACTCCATTGTCCATGTGCGGGCATGATGTCTTTGACCTATCACATGTCACGCTCAGTGTGCACTGTGCTGCACGTGCCTCAGTGTTTCACTTGGCACATATCGACCACTTGGCTGCGCATTGCCATGTTGCACCTTGCCACTGGTTTTTTGCTATTGTAGTATGCCTAGGGCAGGGAGACAGACACCTAAGGCCATGAACTGGTCCCATAAGGAGCTGCTACATCTGGTGGCTCTTGTCATGTCTGTGGAGGGGCAGCTGTTTGGCCAGGATGACCTCCATGAGCCCAGGGCCCAGGTGTGGGTCTTCATTGCCCATAGGCTTGTGTGCCTTACAGGGATGCCATGTGCTACAGAGCAGTGCAGGCATTGTTATGGCGACCTCCAGAGGTGGGACCTGGAGAGGCTGGTGCAGCTGCATCACCGTGCATGCAGGGGTGCACTGCCAAGACCAGGTAGGTGTTGTTCATCTGGTTCCTTATGTCGTGCGTGCTGGGTGTGTGTGTGTGTTGAGACCCTCATGGGGCACCCTCTTGGGTCTCAGGCATCCTGCACACGTGGCAGTGGCTACACCTGTCCAGTGCTGCCACTTCATGTGTGTCATAGGTGGGGAGCACTGGGTGGGGCTGTGTCTGCATTCAGGCCGCTGGGAGCTTCACTGCTGGTTACCACTGTCTGCTGCATGGACACAGGCTTGCGAGGGGGTGGGCACTGTGGCAGTGCATCCTGCACAATGGCAGTGGTGGCTCATGATGCTGTCTATTGTGTTCTGCAGGACCAGATGCCAGGCAGAGGGCCGCGGATGCCATTGAGGTGCTGAGGAGGAGGATCATGGGTGCCAGGCCTGGTGCCCTTCCAGGGGCAGGTGAGTGATGTATTCTGCTATTACCACATTTCAGTTGCTGTGGGTTATAGCTGGGTGGGGGTGTTGTCCATGTTCAGGCCCTCAGTGTGTGTTCTTTCTGTTGTTGCTGTAGGTCTCCAGGATTGCCATGCTGTGGCTGGGGGGTGGTGTCCCTGTGGACGTGGACCAACAGATCTGTGTGACCATCCAGGCGGCATTGCACCCACTGTCCAGGACTATACAGTGCCTGTCAGCTGCCCAGCAGGACATCCTGCTGTAGCTCCCATTCCGTGGCCATGCTAGGGTGTTGCATGGCAGGGCACGGCAGTGCTAGTGGCCTCCTGCCTCTTACTGGGATGGTCCCTTGTATACAGTTCTTGTACATAGCCTACTGTTACTGTCCTCTTCCTGCCCTCCTTCTCAACCCTGCAATTCCCTTTCCTTTTTTGGTGTTGTTCTTGCTGTTGTTGTACTGTTCTGTTGTACAATTTTTATCTGTTTTACACTTTTATAAACATGTTGTTGTTCTCAGCACTTGTGTCCATGGGTTTCATTGTTCCAGCTATGTGGTTGCTCCCTCGTGCCCTGCTGGCTTGCTCCACTTGCTCTGAATAGCTCCCCTGTGTGGTTACAGGGCATCCAGCTTGCCCTGGTGCTTCTCAGGTTGCACTGGCGCATCCTCAGTTGCGCTGTTGTGTTTCACAGCACATCTCAGTGGGGCTGCGCTCGGCACATCTCACTGTGCATGCCTCTCTGAATTGCTCTGTCTGTGCTCAGCGCATCTGATTTGTGCTGGCACATTTGTGATGCACCCAGTGCAACCTTTTTGTGAATCCTACCCCTAGTGTTTTTATATAACCATTGTGCAACTTGTATTTGTTTGTTGATATGTCCACCCTACATGTATTGATCTTGTAAGGCACCAGAGCCTCTGGGTCTGGGTGCTATATGCATAATGTGTACCTTACCTAATCATACATCACCATCTGTGTGCACCTTGCACACAGTGCATGTGTCACACTTTGCCCAGTCCTCTACCCCTCCAGCAGAGGCATGGTCACACATGCCACCATGAACACCCTATGTAGACATGCTGCATGCAGGGAATCTGCACCTCAGCAGTCACAGAGCACTAAGTGTGCATGCCTGGATTGTGTGTTCCATCAACAGGGTGTCCATGGCATCAGCGGTGCCATACCCCATCACCAACGGTGACCTATTGTCTGCCTTTGCCAGATTTGGATGTGTATGGGCACATGTGTGACACAGCTGCAGCACACCACAGTACAGTACAGGCACAAGTGGTTTACAGATGTCTCTCAACCATGCACCTTGTCAGCATAGTCCTGGGGTGGGTATTGGGACCAATTGTTTCATGCATGCCACTGAAAGTTTCTGTTCTATTTCTGTTGCAGAACAAGGGGTCAGAGGCATGGCCCATCAAAGGGATAGGGCAGGGGAGTGCAGCAGCACCAGCACTACCAGATGGAGAAGGCCAGACACCTTGTCCCAGGCCCGGAGTAGCAACCAGTCATGTGAGTATATCCTCCGCTTCTACCTCATTTGCCTTCACCTGCAGTGTCCGTACACTGTGGTGTTCACAATGTCCCGAGAATCCGTGATTCTGGGTGTACATACTGAAATTACAATGGTAGGTAGTGTTCTTGCCCTGGTACCCCCACATCCCCATTGCAACCCCCAATCTTGGGGTTACCAGCCCACCCTGCATACTACACAATCTGATAACCAGTGTGGGGGCGTTGTGTGTGTGATGTGACCCTGCCACATGCCAGACCCTGTTGAACACCCTGCAACATGCCTGGGGCCTCAACACATGGTGGTTGCAGTGATCTGGTCCATTGTGATGCTCCATGGGTGTGGTGTTATCACATTGTGTGCTCCCATTTCAGGCCCATGTGCCCCTTGGTTGTGCTTCTGCCCACAGAGTCCTTCAGTGTTACTCATCATGTGCTTGCCTGTGGGTCTGTGGCTGTAGATGGCCCCTGTGTTCAAACCATTCATGCACACATTACCTCCAGTGGTCCTACACTGCAGCACAGTCATAGTGCTGCAAGCCATATTCAGTTCTCCCAGATCAATTTGGCATTTTCCCTGTATCTCCAGGGCAAGTTTCCTGAGTTTTCTTGTAGATTACATTATTTCCTATGGAGGATGATTTGCTCAGTTTTCCTGTATAACCGGTGCAAGTCTATGGGAAGAATTCCCTACTGTGGGCTCCAAATCCCTGTAAAATACAGGAATCCCTGTAGATCTGGCAGCCCTGCATATTCCTGAACCTACTTGCCAGTGTGTCCCCAGGCATGTGTCTGTGACTGTTTGGGCCGGGGCCTGTGCAGTATTCCCTCTTAGGCACCTGTGTCTCAGGCTGACCATATCCCTTTGTTTGGACCATGTTACCCTTTGTGTGGCACTTACCCCTGTCCTTGCTTATCCTGCAGTCTTCAGTCATTGACCATCGACACCCTTAATGTGTGGTTCCTTCCATTCCCCATGTCTCCCCACCAGTTGGCACTCTGTTGCCCCCTGGGTAGTTGTCATGCCAGCCTTCTGTATTGGTCTGTGTGGTTGCTACGTGTTGGCAGTTTGGGATTTTGTGCTTCTGTTACAGGTGTTTTTTCATGGGATTTGGATTGAACATTGCTGGCTACTTCTGCCATGGCACCTGTGGCACGCTCAGTGCCGGGAAAGCACAGATGGCCTGCCAGGTGTGGAATCCCAATGCCTACGCACTTCCACAGTTGCATGTCCACAGGCTGTGCCCCTGTGCAACTGCCGCAGACCACTTTCGACAGCTGCCAATGTTCCTCCATCCCTGCTAGCATGTGATCCCTTTTGCCCTCCACTTACTGTGGTGCCTGTGGTGACAAGGCCAGGTGATGCATAATACCACATGGTCCTCAGAACCCGCCTACCCCAGGAGCTGCTTGTAGTTATGTTGGCAGACACATGGGTGCTATACAGATACAACACCCTCCACAAGGGGCCATCTATCATGGCCTCATGTGTACTTTCTGCACCTGTCACCATGTGTGCTATGTTGTCCCATGTTCCACATCACCAGGTGACACTGCTGTTTCCCCATAATGTTGCGGGGCCATTTCCCCTTCCAATGGACAATCATGGGCAGGGTCCACAGTGGAACATACCCGTGGGCATGTCTCGGGTAGGGTGCTGTGCCCTATGTGGACTGTGCCAGACTCCTCCCAGCACTGTCTGATTTGCCATAACATGTGCCCTTGTGCCCATGCTACACCTGTCAGTCTGGCCCACCATAGCTGCTGGTGCCGCACAGGTGGCCACCCTCCACTTCCTCTCACCCTCATGTTGTGGCAGTGTGTTCACACAGCCTTGGGTCCTTGTGCCTAGCTTTTCTTGCACACCTTGCCATTGGCCCTTATGATCTTGTCGAGTGCTGCATTCCTAGGCATTGGACCTCCACATGCCAGCTTGTGGTGCCACTGCCTCTGGGCAGCGCGCAATCAGCATCCCAGACACACATCACGTGGGCTTTGGGAGGGGGTACCTTGCAAATCTCAGCACAGTTGTAACATATGTACTGAATGCACCATTTTCCCCTAGATACCACTCAGCAGACTGTGAGGTGGCACAGACACCAGTGGATGGAGCAGATACAGCGCATCACCTAAAGGTAGACAAGGGCACTCCGTGCCATGGTGCAGAAGCATGGGGACTTGCTCCAAGAACTATGGGAGATCCACCACATCCTAGGCTCACCTAGCAACTCACCAGTTGCCACCACACCCTCCTTCTGCCTGTTAGACAACTACATCCTCCACCCCTTACCTCCAACCTGACTCCCGACATGTCCGCCCCACTTCTATTTCCTTTGTTTATAGTTTGCACTTGTATATAGTTACCCCTACTTCCCCTATATGTAGTTACTGCTTTGTATATAGTTGTCCCTACTTCCCCACCCTCACTGCATCCTCTTTTCCCCACCCATCCCTACCCTACATCCTTCCATATTTCTACTTGTTGAATGTTATTTTGATATAGTTACTCTTCATACTTTTCATATTCAAGTTGTTTTGTATTTGTTATCCTTCATCCTGTGCCTCTTCTTTCTTCCTTCAGAGCTTCACGTGCGAGTGTTCACTGTCCCATACTCCACCTGTTGAGGTCCAGTGAGGGGGTAGGGAGTCCACACATGTCACTATACCACCTGTATTCCTTGCCAAATGAACATGTGTATGTTGGCAGGTATCCCTGGGGCTGGTTGCCATTTCTTCCCATGAGCGGACATTGGGGGCCATTCCCTGGACTGTCACTGGCACCTTCCTTCTAGACTTTGTCCTGTACCATACAGGACACACTGTGCCTACCCCTTTTGCCCTGTCCATCTATGTCACCAGCTGAGCCACTACACGGTGCTGCCCACCCGGATGTGCTTTGCTTTGCTGTCACCTGTGCTTGTGCCTTCCTAGGCCTGCCACACATTTCACATTTGGACACATGCTGGCAGCACGTGGCATGCCCTACCATGTTTGTTGGCTTTTGATGTGGGCCCATGTTGCCCTGCTGTGCTGTGCAGTCTTGTAGCACTGTCCTGTGCTTGGCCTGCTACATTCTGAAACCGCACCATTGCACTGCCTTGTGCTATTCTACAACTCTGGCAAACAGTTGTGTTGCATGATAGGCTCCCATTGTGACCCTGACTTTGCGCCCCATTCACTATGTGTTTGGTGTTGGCGCTGTGTCTTTGTGATAGTCACTGCCCTGCTCTGGCTGTATTACAGTCTGTCGCGCAAAGCATTTTTTGCGCAAACACAATTCTTTGAATCCTGACCTTGATATCTTGATGTTCACCTTATATTACATAGTAAATATTGTTTTCTTTCATGAGGTTGTCATCATCATTGTAAGCTGATATCATTGCTTTTGTAATTATATATGCTGTATATTAATATTTTGCATCAAGGCAGGTTAATCCTCCAATATCTTTGTGTAGACACAGTCTTGTCCAGGAGATCCTTGAGCTTATGCTGCCCAAGGACCAGGAGGCACGGTAGAATAAAGGGGGAAGGGAGGGTGTGCATGAGGCAAGGGGCCCCCCTCCTGGGGGGGGGAGAGGAGATCACGAGAAGTACCATAGGAGCTGGCAGTTGGTTGTGGGTAGAGGAGGGCTGGGGAAGGCTCAGAGAGGAGCACATTGGAGGGGAGAACCGTCTGGGGGAAGCAAAGTAGGAGGTGTATTGATTAATAACAGATTTGAGCCTCTGCTATTAAAGAGGGAGGGGGGGAGGAGGAGAAAAATATCAATGGGGTGGAGGACAAGGTGAGAGGGACTTGCTGGCAACAGGAAGTGGCAGGAAAAGCATGTTCGCAGGGTTGAGGGGGATATTAAGAAGGGGGGGAACCAGTGGAAAGACTCAGGCAGGGAGACGGATGAGGAACACTGCTATGGGGGAGCAGGAGTTCTCAGTCAGGGGTAAGAGAGGGTCGGAGATCAGCGGGAGGAGGAGGAGAGTGATAGGAAAGCCCATAAGACAGGAGTCAGGCTGGTTGGGTGATTAGTGGGGATGAGAAGAGCAGGGCAGAGACAGTGAGAGGGGTCAAACCGGGGGGGCAGTTGTAAGAGACACAGATGGTATAGCTGGAGATTGTAAGGGCAGGGCAATATGGACTCTGGAGATGAGGAAAGGGTAAAAGGAGGGAAGGGGGTAGGGGCATGAACAGGGGGTTACTGGTGCTGGGGGATTCTATACTGACAGGGGTCAGATGGGGCAAAAGGGGGGAAGGCACAGCCATATCTGACTTGAAGCCATTCCCAGGTTGACTGTGGGAAAAGCAGGGCAGGCACTTCTCAAGTGTGCATCGAAGGGGAGGAAGAAACCTCATATAGTGTTACACATGGGTACAAACGACTTGGCAGGGGAGACAGTAGAGGTGGTGATGGGGAGATTTGAAGAGTTGGGTAGGCAGGGTGAGGAGGTTGGTGGGTCGGTGGCATTCTCTGAGGTACTCCCAGTACCATGTGCGCGCACAGGGAGGAAAGGAAGGATAGAGGAGTTCAATGAGTGGCTGATGGACTGGTGCCATACCAAGAATTATGGTTTAGTGACAGACTGGGGCTTGACCTGGGATAATAGTGACTTATATGCAGGAGACAGGCTACACTTGAGCGGGAAGGGGAAGGGAGTACTAAAGAGTGGATTAGAGGAATATGTAGCAACTAAGGTGGATTTAAATTAGGAGGGGATGGCAAGAGGACTGCTAATAGGAAGAGGGTAGCCTAGTGAAGGGGAGCCTAGTGAGCTCACCCCCCCCCAGTTATGGGTAAAGGCACAGGCGAAGCAGCACAGGGAAGGGGCATGCAGGGTCACCAGGGTGGAGTGCAGAATGCACCACCCCCTATAAAAACAGGGTGGAAAAAGGGAAAGGACCACCAAGAGGAGGGGGGAAGACCAAGGAGAAGAGGGGAGAGAGGATGGAGGGGTACAGATGGAAGGTCATCTCCCAAAATGCTAGAAGTCTGGGTAATAAAACCGCAGAACGTCAGCCATTTTTTGTGGAAGGGAATGTGGACATTGTTGCAGTAACTGAGACTTAGGCCACCGAGTACCATTACTGGGACCTGGCAATCCCGGCCTACAGTATTTACAGGATAGATGGCGGGTTGGAAGAGGGGGTGGGGTAGCACTCTATGTGAGAGAAGGGATTGAATATACAAGGCATGAGGGGGAGGAAGGGAGGACAGAGGCACTATGGGTGCAGTTTCTGGACTCCAAGGGTAGAAATCTGAGTATGGGAGTGGTGTGGCCACCAGCCCAATCAGGGGAACTGGACAGGGAGTTGGCAGAGCATATTAGGAGGGTGTGTAGGAAGGGGAGCATGGGGCCAGTGACCATCACATGGTATGGTTCAAGTTGGCCACTACATCTAAATCATCCCATTCCAAGGCAAAAATATGGGACTTCAGAGGAGCTGATGTTGATAAGATGGCTGACAGAGTTAAGCTAGCCCTGGCAAAAAGAAACACAGGTGAGGGGGTACAGGCAAAGTGGGCAAGCATTAAGGATGCAATACTTGAAGCAACATCCAACTGTGTTTGACAGAAACGGAAGTGCAAAAGAAGAAGGAAGCCACTTTGGTTCTCAACTACAGTAGCAGAAAAGGCCAGAGCCAAACGGCTGGCCTTTAGAAAATATAAGGGAACACAGCGGGATGAAGATAGGGAGGCATACCAAACTGCCCTAAGGGAAGTAGGAAAGGCAGTAAGGCAGGCAAAGTCTCAAACTGAGGAAACACTAGGACGAACAGTAAAAGAAGGTGACAAGACTTTCTATAGACACATTAGTGAAAGGAGAAAGTCCAGAGGGGGTATTGCTAAGCTCAAAGGAGAAAAGGGGGCATGTGAGGAGGAGGACCTTGTAAACGCATCTATCCTAAATAGATACTTTTGCTTAGTATTTACTGAAGAGAAGGTAGGGCAGGGCCCACAGCTCAGCACCATGGACACAGGGGGGGAAGGAGATGAGCACTACTTCCTTCACAAAAGAAAGGGTCCTACAAGAGCTTGCTATGCTCGGGGTGGACAAGGCAATGGGACCTGATGGCATACATCCCAGGGTACTTAAGGAGCTAAGGGTGGAACTAGCAGAGCCATTAGCAGAACTGCTTAATGAGTCTCTGAACACAGGAGAGGTCCCAGAAGACTGGAGAAGGGCTCATGTGATCCCGCTCCACAAGATTGGTAGTAGGGAGGAGGCAGGAAACTACAGGCCAGTCAGTCTTACCTCAGTAGTGGGCAAGATTATGGAGGCACTCCTTAAGGAAAGGATAGTGCAACACCTGGAATCCATAGGGGCACAGGATCCAAGATAGCATGGGTTTACAAAAGGAAGGTCCTGTCAAACTAATCTCATGAATTTCTTTGACTGGGCAACCAGAGTGGTGGACCAAGGGGGAGTAGTTGATGTCTCCTACCTTGACTTCAGCAAAGCTTTCAACACTGTTCCACACAGAAGATTGATAAATAAGCTGGGTAGGCTCGGGGTGGGTTAGAAGTTGGTCAACTGGGTGGCAAACAGGTTGACGGACAGAAAACAGAGAGTGGTGGTAAATGGTATACAGTCAGAAGAGATGCAAGTCACAAGTGGGGTACCTCAAGGATCAGTCCTGGGGCCAGTCCTCTTCAATATCTTCACTAGTGACATTGCAGATTAACTAGAGGGTAAGGCTTGTCTGTTTGCAGATGACACCAAGATCTGCAACAGAGTAGATGATCCAGATGGGGTGGGTAGAATGAGAAGAGATCTGGATTAACTAGCAAAATGGTCAGAAGAGTGGCAACTGGGATTTAATGTAAAGAAGTGCAAGACCATGCACTAGGGAAGAGAAACCCTGAAGGCACCTATAGGCTGGGAGGGGAGTTGCTGGCAGTCACAAAGGAAGAAAGAGACTTGAGCATCATCATCACCGATGACTTGAAATCATCCAAGCAGACCTCTAAAGCAGTAGATAAGGCTAAGGGGATGTTAGGGTGTATTAGTAGGGGTATCACAAGTCGTAAGAGGGAGGTAATAATTCCTCTTTACAAGACACTGGTTAGGCCCCATCTGGAGTAACGCATGCAGTACTGCAGGCCACACCTTCACAAGGACATTAACAAAACTTAGGCAGTCCAGAGAAGGGCAACCGAAATGGTGCTGGGACTGCATCAGAAGACATTTGAGGACAGATTAACGGAGCTCAATATGTATACCCTTGAGCAAAGGAGGGAGAGAGGTGATATGATCGAAACATTCAAACACCTTAAGGGCATTAACAAGGTGAAAGAGTCTAACATGTTTAAATATAAGAAAAATAGCAGGACAAGAGGACACAGCATGAGAATAGAGAGGGGCCAATTAAGCGGGAATGTGAGGAATTTATTTTTCACAGAAAGAGTGGTGGATGCATGGAACTGCCTACCTCAGGAAGTGGTTGCTATGAATACAGTGCAGGGCTTCAAACAGGCATGGGATAGGCATAAGGGAGCAATACAGATGAATATGGATAGATAAGTCACTGATAGTGTAAAGGTGTGTGGCACATTCATAAGGCAGAAAAAATGGGCAGACTGGATGGGCCTTGTGTTCCTTATCTGCTGTCAACCTCTGCTTTTTTATGTTTCTATGATAGTGGGGGATTTAAACCTACCAGGGGTTGAGTGGAGCACCACTGCCACCCCCAGCGCCAAGAAGCAGGTGTTCCTGGATATGATCCGAGATGGCCTACTGACACAGATGGAAAGTGGGCCTACAAGGCTTGGTAACACACTGACCTGGTACTGGCAAATGAGAAGGCAGTGAGAGAGGTAAGAGTTAAGGACCTACTAGCTGGTAGTGACCACCAAACAGTGTGGTTCATACTTGCGTTGGGCAGGGAGTCTGGATGCACGGGCACTAAGGCGGTGGATTTTAGGAGGGTGGACTAAGGGAGGATGAGAGAAATCCTGCAAGGGAGACTCCAGAATATAAGGCTGGAGATAGATGCAGAGCAAAAGTGGGAATTTATTAAACTGGGCTTACAGAGGCTACAGTTGCCTGCACCTGGACTAGGAGCAAGAAGGGAAGAGCCAGAAAACCAGGCTGACTGAACAGTGAAGTGCTGGAGGGGGGGGTGTGGATGAAGAGGGCTGCATACCGGAAGTTCAGGAGAACAAGGAAGGAAGAGGATAAGGAGGCATACGAGAGTTGGTCCAAGGTGGTGACCAAGCGGGTGAGAAGAGCCAAGGCCTCCAGAGAACTAAGATCAGCGCAGGGCATAAAGGGAGGGGAGAAGGACTTTTTTAGATATGTCAGAGAAAAGAGGAAGTGCAAAGAACATATAGTGAGAATAAAGAGGGGAGGGGAGGGGAATGGGTGGAAAATGGAAAGAAACAAGTGGAAGAAAAAATTACTCACCTTAGTAATGTTGTTTCTTCTAATGGAGTCTTGCTATATTATGACAATTGCAGTATGACCGCAGGTTAGAACTGCTCCGGAGGTGAAATAGTTAACTTTCCATGCAGGCATGGAACTTAGAGCGCAAGCTCGGTTGAAAACTCTGTTGTGCTTCAAACGCAAACTGTCAGATCTTTACGAGCCAAAACTCACTAAGGTTCTGTGTGGAAGCTGTAAACCCACACTAGCCAACTGGCTACTAATATAAACACTCATTTTGGCTTAAACAAAGACTCAAGTCAGAGACCCAAAAATGCAAAACACAACACCAATTCACCCAAAAAGTAGGTGAAAAACAACAAGGTGGGCATTAAAAAAAGTGCCAATTCCTGTACTGCCCACCCACATCCCCAAAACAGAGGTTCTGAGAGGGGCAGGTAGAGGAGGTTATATATAGCAAGACTCCATTAGAAGAAACAACATTACTAAGGTGAGTAATTTTTCTTCAGACAACATGAAGTCTTGCTATATTATGACAATTGCAGACTACACAGCAGTACCCCCATGGAGGAGAGACAGAACCTACCTAGGAAATAGGCTCTGAAGCACGGTGTGGCCAAACGAGCATCATTTCCTAGCCTGGATGTCCAGGGGAGTAATGCTTATAAAAGTGTGAACTGTTTTCCAGGTAGCTGCTTGACATATTTCTAGAACAGGAATGTCTCTGGCAGCAGCCAGAGAAGCAGCTGTACCTCTGGTAGAATGAGCCCTCAGGCCTGAGGGGGGAACTTTACCCAACTTCTCATAGCAGAATTGGATACAAGAGACAATCCACCTGGCAATGGATCTTTTAGTGGCTGGCTTCCCTTTACCAACTTCGCCATAGGTGAGGAACAGTTGGAGGGAGTCAAACCTATGACCCTTGGTACGCTCTATGTAGTAACTAAGGGCTCTCTTCACATCTAGGCTGTGCAGCATCCTTTCCCCAGAGGAGGAGTGGTCAGTGAGGTACACTGGAAATTAAATAGATTGATTAAGGTGGAAATCTGAAACCACCTTAGGCAGGAACTTTCTGTTAGTCCAAGGACCACCTTATTCTGTGAAAGAGATAAACCCTGCTCCACTGACAACGTTTGTAATTCACTTATGCATCTGGCAGAGGTGATGGCTACCAAAAACAGTTTTCCAAGTCAAGTACTTGAGCTCAGCTGAAGACAAGGGCTCAAAGAGGGGTTGCATAAGCTGAGCAATGCAAACATTAAGATCCCAGGCAGGGCAGGATCCTGAATGGAGGGTTGGTGAAACAAACCCCTAAAAAACTTGGAAAATACAGGATGAGCTGAAAGGGAAGAGGATTTACCTGCTGAAATAAAAGCAGACACAGCTGCCAAGTGCACCTTCAGGGTAGCTGGTCTCAGCCCCAAAGAATTCAGGTGGACCATATAATCCAGGACTGTGGGTAGATCAGCAGAGACTGGGAAAATATGCTTTTCCGAGCACCATATGGAAAACCTTTTCCATTTGGAATTGTAAGTAGCCCTGGTGGAAGGCTTCCTTGCAGCCTTCAATATATCCATTACACCTTGGGAAAGGTATAAATCAGCAAACTCTAACTCTTCAAGAACCAAGCCTTGAGATTGAGAGATTTGAGATTCGGTACCAGACCCTTCCCTGGGCACAGGTTAACAGATTGTGATTCCTGGGAAGGGACAGGGAGGATGGACTGCTAAGGACAGCAGGAGGGATACCAGGGCTGTCTGGCCCAACTGGAGCTATCAGAATGACTTTCATGATTGGGATCTGATTTTGACTAGCACTTTGAACAGGAGAGGAAAGGAGAGAAGGCATAGAGAAACTTCCTCCCAACTGAGGGCTCAAGGCATCCAGGGGAGTGAGCCCAACACTGGGGCCTGCAGCAAAAAGAGGAAGTTGGTGATTGTCTGGGGCTGCAAAAGATCTATTCATGCGGTGCCCCCATCTGGCAAATACTACTCCAAGACCAGGGATCCAGTGACCATTCGTGGTGGCCCTGGGAAATCCTGTTGAGAGCATCTGCCAGACATTGTCCTTGCCTGGGAGGTGAACTGCCATAAGGGAGGTGTTCAGGGAGTAAGCCAGAGACTCACAACTTCATCGCTCGTGCACAAGGTCAGAGACCGATTGCCCCTTGCTTGATGATGTACCACATTGTAGTGGTGTTGTCTGTTCTGACCTGAATACTCTTGTTCTGGAACAGATTTGGAAAAAGCTTGAAGTGCTAGAAAACTGCTCTGAGCTCCAACAGGTTGATGTGGAGCAGAGATTCCTGGGGAGACCACAGACCTTGGTGGGAGGTCGCTCATGTGAGCTCCCCAGCCCAAGAGGGACACATCTGTAGTAAGGATTAGAGAATGAGACTGAGTGACAAAAGGAACCCCTTGTCTCAGGTTGCTCTGATCCTGCCACCACTGTAGGGCTTGGATCAGGTTCGAGTTACTGGGATCAGCTTGGTAAGAGGATCCTTCTTTGAGACCAAAAGCTCTCAAATGGAACTGGATGTCCTCATCTGAAATCTTGCTCCTTGCACAACTGCTGTGGAAGCAGCCATGTGTCCTAGGAGCTGCAGAAAATACCTTGCTGGCCGGGAAACCTGCAGGGTAAATGAGGAGGCCAGGGAGACTAAGGTCTTGTCCTGTCCAGGGGAGGAAGGCCCTGGCTTTTGAGTATTCAGTTCTGCGCCTATGAAGGTAAGAAGCTGGACCGCTCTAGAACTGACTTTGAGAGATTCAGAAGGAAACCTAGAGAGGTAAGCAGTTGCTGTGTTATCTGAAGGTGTAAATTGACCTGGTCTGGGGACTGGCCTACTAAGAGCCAATCGTCCAGGTAAGGAAAGATGGCAATCTTTGCCTTCTTAGGTAGGCAACTGCTCAGCCAGGCATTTGGTGAATACCCTGGGGCAGAAGTGAGGCCGAAGGGCATTGCTCTGAACTGGTAGTGGCCTGAGGGCAGCTCGAACCTGAGGTACTTTCAATGGGAGCTTCTGATGGGAATATGGAAGTAGGCATCCTTGAGGTCCAGGGAAGCTAGCCAGTCCCCGTACCTTAGAGAGGGTAGGATAATTCCCAGAGTCACCATTTAGAACTTTGCCTTTAAAAGGTGCTTGTTTAAATATCTGAGATCCAGGATGGGCTGCCATTCTCCTGTCTTTTTTGGGGTAAGGAAGTACGTGGAGTACAAACCTTTGCCCTGGTGTAGGGGAGGAACCCTTTCCACAGCTCTGAGAGCCAGGAGGGTAGAGACTTCTGCCTCTAGGGCGAGTGCCTCTGATGGAGTTGCAGGTGGAAAGATCTGGTTCTCAGCTTTGGAAATTTTTGAAGCTGAGAACCAGTCCCTGGCTTACTACTTCCAAGACCCACTTGTCTGATGTTAAAGACTTCCAGTCCTGGACAAAGTAAGCCAGCCTGCCCCTACAGGTAGAGGAGAATCGGCCCTGGTAATCCCATCAGGGTGCCTGCTTGGTAGGGCTTTGAGCTGAGGGGTGAAGCAGACCTGCTTGTACCCCATCTGCCTCTCCTCTAAAGAACCCTCTGAGCATAGGGCGGAGGAGGAGGCTTGGCTTGGTAAAAGGCCTATGAAAAGGCCTGCCCCAGCCTCTAGGAAGCTGCTTTTGAGGAGTGGCCTGCCTTTCCTTGGCCTGTGCACTCCTATAGGTGGTCCTATATTCATCCATTTTCTTCATGTAATTCTCGTTTGTCTCCAACAGAGAATTTCCACAACAGGAAAATCCATGGCCTTAGACTGGGTATCCTGAGACGGGTAGTACATCTGAGCCAAGCCATCCTGCAAAGTGCCACAGATGTAGCCATGACTCTTGATGAAACATCATTAGAGTCCACTGCAGCATGAAATTGCACCTTGGATGCCTCAATACCATCCATAGCCACCTGTTCCAGCTCCTGGAAAGCTGGTCAGGACTTGTTCTGCTAGGCCAGCACAGTATCCCATCTGGATTTCTGTACCTAGCAGCATAAGCTTATAATTTGCTTGTCTGAGTCCCAAAGATGCTGCATATACTGTTTCTTTGCCATAGCATCAATCTTCCTGGAGTCCTTCTCAGCGGGTGTGAAGCTAGGGGAATATTAGCCTTGTCACAGGCTGCAGCCTGCACTACCCCCACATGGCTGCATTGTTGAGTGAGGAAATCAGTGTCGGAGCCTGATAAGGCATATTTTGTCCATCCTTTTATCCACAGGAGGTATAGTGTGAGGAGTTTTTAAACTTTTACTGTCTGTTTCCGAAAAGATTTATGCAAAGGAATAGACAGTCTCCTAGACTCTGGAATATCCATCATTTCTACATAGTCTGGCTCCTTCATTAACAACAGCCTCAACAAGGAGCTGAGAGTTTCAGCAACTTTTATAAAATATGAAATGAGAAGGACTCAGAAAGCCTTGGAAGAGAAACCCTAGGGTCTATCTGAGAGATGTCCGATCAATGGGCACATCCAGATCTTCAAAACCATATTCACTCTCCCATATTCCTCTTCCCTCCCCAGTTCATAAAAATCCTCAAAATCATAATCTTGAACTCGTGGAACCGCCAAACTGAACGCCTACCTGAAGGTGCCAGTCTCGGCCGGAACCGGAGAGAAAGACTGGACAATTTGAATTGCTTTAGCTATTTCCTCAGCAGTTGTGGAGAGAACTTTTGGCTCTACACTAGCTGACTTTCTAGTCCTTTTTGCTGGAACCGGCTTCTCAGAACCGGCTCTTCGTTTGCCCGAGGAAGTATCGCCCTGGTCAGAGGGCACTCCCTCCGGTTCAGTTGGCACCGAACTGGGCTGGCCATCCGGGTCAGCGGACTTTTGGCCCCTGCCCCTGAGCCTACCACACTCTTATCTATGGTGGCAGCAGGGAATTGTGACAAATCTGGCAGTCTGAATTGAGGTGGTCAAACCCCAGACAATAGATCAGGGTGGTGGGTCAGCCTTCAGCAAAGCTTCCCACAAACACTACAGTGTTGAAACCCAGTGTGTCTGGTTTTTCTTGGCTTTCAGACACAATGCCAGCCTAACCAACTTGCCCGCTTATGGCAATCCACCAAGCAAGATAATTTATCGGTTCTAACCGTGTCACGGGTCGTGGAAAATCAGAATGAAATCCATTTTTTTTAGAACCGATAAGAACCGGAACCGCACTCTAAAAAGGACTAGTAGATTTTAAATATTGAACCTGATCGGTCCAAACCAACCGATAAAGAATTTCAAGTTCCACACAGAAAAATAAATGTAAAACCTATCTATTACTTACATTACCACAGACAGAGCTTGAACCGACCGGTTGGGTTTAATTTCGCTAAAACTGAAAATAATCTTTTAAACCGACAAAATGAACTGAGCAGAAGGAGAAATCTCCGAGCGACTGTTCAGTGAGGCGGAGTAAAGAATCTGACAGTTTGCATTTGAAGCACAACAGACAGAGTTTTCAACCGAGCTCGCGCTCTAAGTTCCATGCCTGCATGGAAAGTTAAATATTTCACCTCTGGAGCAGTTCTAACCTGCGGTCATACTGCAATTATCATAATATAGCAAGACTTCATGTTGTTTGAAATACTGAACGACTACTTCCACTCTGTTTTCACTACGTAGAAGGATGGACCACTATCACCATGAACTGGGAGGGTGGGGGAAGTGGGGGAGGAGGTGACAGACAAAATAATAATGGGGAGTAGAGTGCCAGAGGGGCTGAGAGCGTTAAGGGTGGACAAGACACCAGGTCCTGATGACATCCACCCCAGAGTGCTGAGGGAGATGGTGGAGGTGTTGGCTGAGCCGCTGGCAGATCTGTTCAGTTTCTCCCTGGAAACAGGTTGTGTACCTCAGAACTGGAGGGTGGCCTGTGGGGTGCCCATACACAAGAGTGGGCCTAGGGAAGAACCAGGAAATTATCGGCCTGTCAGTCTCACTTCCATAGTGGGGAAACTCATGGCAATGATAATGAAGGAGAGACTGGTGTCATTCCTCAAGGGTAATGGCCTCCAGGATGAGCAGCAGCATGGGTTTGTCTCGGGGAGGTATTGTCAGACAAACCTAATAGAATATTACGACTGGGTAACAAGGGAGCTAGATGGGGGTCCTGCAGTAGATGTTCTGTACTTGGATTCCAGCAAGGCCTTTGATACAGTGCCTCATGGCAGACTGTAGGGGAAGCTGACTGCCACAGAGGTGGGGAGAAAGCTGACAAACTGGATAGAGAACTGGCTACAGGGGAGGATGCAACAAGTGGTTGTGGGGGGAGCTCTCAACACCCAGAGCAGTGGCGAGTGGTGTGCCACAGGGTTCAGTGCTAGACCTGGTGCTATTTGGGCTCTTTATCTCAGATATTGCACACAGAGTTGGGAGCAGAGTTAGTCTGTTCACAAATGACGCCAAAATGGGGGCGGTGGTGGACAAAGAGAAGGGATGGAAACAGTTGCAGGGGGACCTAACCAAACTGGAGGCATGGTCAGAGAGGTGGCAGCTGGGATTCAATGCGAAAAAGTGCAAGGTTATGCGCTTCAGAGCAAAAAACCCTAGGCAGGGCTACTGGTTGGGTGGAGTGAGCCTGGGGACCACTGAGGAGAAGGACTTTGGCATGTTGGTAACAGAGAACATGAACAGCTCGGCCCAATGCAGGAAAGAAGCAGCTAAGGCAAACAGGACGCTGGGGTGTATCTCAAGGGGCTCCTCCTCCAGGCATAGGGAGGTGATCCTGCCCCTCTACAGATCCTTGGTCAGGCCACACCTGGAGTACTGTGTGCAATACTGGTGGCCATATCTGAAGTGGGATATAAAATTACTGGAGGGGGCGCAAAAGAGGACAACAAAATGTTACAGGGGATGGAGGGGAAGGCCTGTGAAGACAGGCTGCATGAGCTAAATCTGTATAGGCAAGGCAAGGCAAGGCAAAATTTATTTAAAAGACACCCAATCCCGGGGGCTCTGGGCGCCGTACAAGGCATTTAACCAAACATATTTAACATAATAAATATATAAATTTACATATAAATACAAATCATTACAAAAACTAAGCCTAACGATAAATCCATATCTAAGCATTAAATGCCTTAGAAAAGAAAAAAAGCCTGTAACTGGGCCTTAAAAACATCCACCGATGAAGCCTCTCTGACCATAGTTGGTAAGGAATTCCAAAGAACGGGGGCTGCGGCACTGAATGCTCTATCGCCGGCTGTTTTCAGCCTAGTTCTGGGAATGGTCAGGAGGCATTCACTAGAGGAACGAAGAGGCCGCGAGGAGAGGGCAGGTGACAGAAGGTCTAACAGATAACTAGGGCCCTGTCCGTGGAGGGCCTTATAGGTGAGAAGACCCACCTTGAAGAGGACTCTCCACCTGACTGGCAGCCAGTGCAATTCACGCAAAACTGGTGTAATGTGACAGAACTTTTGCTGCCCAGTCAACAATCGGCAGCTGCGTTTTGCACCAGCTGCAATCTACGTAGAGATCCTCCCGTGACCCTGAGATAGAGCACATTACAGTAATCAAGCCTAGATGTGACTAAGGCATGTATCAAAGTAGGGAGGTCCAGAGACGGAACAAGGGGTTTAATTCTGGCAATGTTTCTGAGATGGTAAAAACAGGTACGAACCACAGAGGATATTTGAGCCTCCATGGTTAAATCTCTGTCCAGAATCATGCCAAGATTACGCACCCAAGAGGAGGCCTTCAATGGCACAGACCCTAGGACAAGCCCAGTTTCTGTGTCAGAGGCCATCCTATCACGAACTCTGTTCGACTCCACTACTAATACCTCCGTCTTATCGGGGTTCAGCCGCAACCAGCTGGAGGCCATCCAGTCGCTAATCTCGCCAGACAGATATTAAGCACGTCCACTGCATTGGATGTTCCTGGGGCAAAGGAAAAATATAGCTGAGTATCATCGGCATAGCAATGAAAACTCAAGTCATACTTCCTAATGATCCCACCCAGAGGCAGCATATACACTGCGAACAACATTGGAGCCAATACTGATCCCTGAGGAACTCCACAGAGAAGCAGACTGGGTGTAGATGAGAAATTTCCCATCATAACCCACTGCCTCCTGTTAATTGGAAAGGACTCAAACCATTTGATGACATTGCCGGTGAGTCCACATAGGTCCCCAAGGCGAGTAAGCAGCACACAATGGTCCACAGTGTCAAAAGCTGATGAGAGATTGAGGAGAACAAGAATTGTCTTGTCTCCTCGATCTCTAGCCCTGAGTAAGTCATTCTGCACCCGAACAAGTGCAGTTTCAGTGCTGTGTCTGGCATGAAAAGCCAACTGGAAAGGTTCATACAACTCGTGGGATATGAGGTGCTCTTCCAATTGAAGAGCTACCACTTTCTCAATAACCTTTCCTAAAAATGGAAGGTTAGAGATTGGACAGTAATTTGCCCTGATTTCCGGGTCCAAAGATGGCTTCTTTAAGAGGGGTCTCACAAGAGCCTCCTTCAAGGCATCCAGAAAGACACCCTCGGACAGGGAGCACCGTACAATCATGGCAAACACCGGGCCAACAGAGCCAATGCATCTCATTAAGAAACGCGTTGGCACCAGGTCCAGTTCGCAAAAGGTGTGCCTCACATTGGTTGCTACCTCAATAACCTCACTATCCTCCACTGGTCTAAACTCTCCCCAACCAGATGGAGTGCACTCAGAACACATCAGACGATCACTGCCAGCTGTAACATTACTGGCTGAAGGAGCCACCCGCCGGATCACAGACACCCTGTCCAAAAAGAACCGAGCGAAATCCTCACAATCCATGTTGGAAAAAACCCTCCCGAGCCGTAGACAGACAGGATGTAAAAGTCTATCAATGGTCTGGAAGAGTGAGGCCGGTCGGTTCTTTCCGGCAGCAATCTCCCCAGACAAAAACACTGTCTTCTTACGGTTGATTGCCTCCTGGTAGCCAACATAATGGGCACGCAGGGCCAGTTTGTCCGCATCCAGATGGGATCTCCTCCAGCAGCGCTCCAATCTCCAACCCAGTTTCTTCATCTCCCTGAGCTCACCATCAAACCATGGTGACCTCAGGTAAGAAGTCCTGGGTCGTACACGGACAGGTGCGAGGGAGTTTATGGTGTCGGATAACACCTCATTATGAGCGCCAACTCTGCACCACAACACCTCCATGCATGCATCACCCACTCTAGACAAATTTGTTGCCGCCAGAAACCCTCAGGGTCAAACCCGAAGGGCGACAGCGAATCATCTCAACAGGGAAGGGCTTATGGCGGGAGCCCCAAGCGTGAACTGGACCATGCAATGATCAGACCAGAGAACTGGATTGATCTTAAGATCACTAATATCAAGTCCCAGTGAGAACACCAGGTCCAACATGTGGCCATCCCGGTGAGTCGGTAAAGTGACTACCTGCGTCAGACCAAGGGAGGACATGATCTGGAAAAGTTCATAACCATGTCCATGATTCACATCGTCGAACCAGATATTGAAATCCCCCAGAAAAACACATCTGGGGGATTCCAGTGATGCAACGGCAACGAAATCTGGACTCCTGCAGGAACTCTCCCATCGACCCAGGAGGGCGATAAATAAGAAAGATCCTGCAGCCTGCATCAGGTCCTCCCCGGATGGCCACACATTCAAAAGAACCCGGAGCTCTCACTGGGTGCACGGTGAAGGTCAGGCTGGATCTAAAACAGATGGCTACACCGCCACCCCTGCGCTCCACTCTGGGGCAGTGCACCACGGTATACCCAGGGGGGGACTGCAGCCTCAAAAATTGGGCCTGCATCGTCTCCCATCCAGGTTTCCTGATAAACGCCAGATCAACTGACGAAATCAAGGCAGCAATAATTGCCGTCTTATTTCTGATCAATCTGGCATTACAAAGCACTGCCTTCAGGGGATTTGGGGGTGATGCAGCCCCACAGGTTACCTGGCCATTTGATCTAATAGGCTCCTTGGGGATGGACACCAAACATGACTGGTCTCTCCCATGTGCCCAGCGCAACCCAGGGCGCCTCCTGGACCTGACAACTTCAATCCTCCCATAACCCAAATTGGGATTTTGATAGTGCACGACCAGCACTATCCCTACCAATCCCACCTCCCAACAACGTCTGATAATAACATCAGAAACTGGAAGGGATGAAAAGCATAGTCGCGAACATCAAGTTGTCATAAACTATTCTAGCCCTCTCTCGATCCTCCCATATCTATTTAGGCACAGCAAATACAAAACTATCTAAATAAAAATAATGACTAAGTAAAAATAACCCACCAAGCCTAGCTTCTAAAATATAACAAACCTACACATAGGTTAAATAATTAAAATATTTCAATTTCAGATACAGCATGTTAAAACAAAGCCTAACCCTCCTACATCAACTGAACATTTCAGTGCCGAGGTGGCTCGCGCGCACTTCACTACGCCGCTGGGCTAGAAAGGTGCAGATGTTATCGACTCGCCCAGGACACACGTGGTCCCAGCTCCCCTCAGTTCACTCCAGCAAAACTCCCAAACAACACGTAACACCTGCTTGCAGTCTCTCACACTGCGCAGGTACAACAGTCCCAGAGACGTTTTGCAGGATCGCCAAACAAACGGACCAGTTTCCTGCTCTTCAAGACCTCCCAGCTACCAATTACAGTAGCAGAGGTCTCTGTTCAACACACACTAGAGGAGAGGAGGGATGGGGGGATATGATTGAAAAGTTCAAATATTTGAAGAGGGTAAATACACCTAGCACTGAAGCGGTGTTTAAACTGAGACAAGGTAGGGCAACGAGGGGACACAGGCTAAGATTGGAGGATGGAAGATTTAGGAGGGATATGAGGAGACACTACTTCACCAAGAGGGTGGAGTCTAAATGGAATGCGCTACCAGAGGGAGTGGTATTATATATGACAGTAGGAAGTTTTAAGAAGGAGTGAGACAAAGGAAGAGGGAGGGTCTGGGTGGCGGGAGCTGTAACAGGTATGGGAGAGACAGTGGGGGAAGGGGTTGGGGCAACTGTAATCTAGGATGCTAGCTGCACACTCAGGCAGACTTTGATAGACCGGTTGGTCTGTTTCTGCTGGCAGTTTCGTATGTTCACATGTTATAATTCCAAATTTAAGCTCCCATAATACTGTTTATCTTTTTGAACTAAGCATTTGGAACTATTGCTCTTACGGCTTGAAAAATATAAGCTATACATGGAATGACTAACTTTTTCAAATCTGGATCTTCACCCATATTGACAATTTTCCTTCTTTTGTCGAACTTTGTAATTTAATTTGTAATAGTGCTATTTTTGGACTATAGTTTCAGATAAGTGTTTTCTAAAGACAGGGCAAGCTTTATTCCTAAATATTCCATTCCCTCCTTTTGTATTTTTGCTTTGCACCTTTGTTGAGTGTTTTTCACTTGGAATGCTACCAAGCTGAATATTATCATTTCCGACTTTGTCTCGTTAACTTTATAGCCTGAAACATGGAGAAAAACTTTCTATTAAATTACATAGAAACATAGTTGTCGGCAGATAAGGACCTCTTGGCCCACCTAGTCTTCCCTATTTTCCCTACCTACAGTGCCACAGGAGACTCTACTCGATCTCCAGTCTTCCCCTCCTTGCTTTATTTCTAAGGTGTCCTTGTGCCTATTCCATGCATACTTGAATGCTGTTGGCATTTTAGCACCCACCACCTCCACTAGGAGGCTGTTCTAGGCATTCACCACCCTTTCTGTGAAGAGTTATTTCCTCACATCTCTAAGTCCCCCCCCCAGCTTCATAACATGACCCCTTGCCCTTGAGCATCTTTTTCTATGTAAAATGCTACCCTCATGTACTTTTATACCTGTGAGGTATCTGGACATTTCTATCATGTCCCCCCTTTCCCTTCTTTCCTCTAGAGACTACATATTTAATTCCTTGAGTCTTTTCTCGTAGAACTTTTGATGCAGGCCCTGCACCATTTTGGCTACCCTCTTCTGTACTACCCCAACCCTATCTATGTCTTCCGAAGATGGGGCCTCAAGAGCTGGACACGGTACTCGAGGTGAGGCCTCACCATCGATCTATACAGGGGTAACACTACCTCGCTGTTTCTGTTGGTGATACCCCTACCTATGCACCCGAGCATCCTGCTAGCTTTCCCCACTGCCTTATCACACTGCTTTGCTACCTTCAGGTCATCAGAAATGATTACTCCAGGTCCCTTTCATGTTCTGTGGTTGCAAATACCTCCCTGCCCAGTTGGTACATTGTCCCTGGGTTTCTGTGCTCCAAGTATATGATTTTGCACTTTTTTGCATTGAAATCCAGTTGCCAAACCCTTGACCAGCCTTCCAACTTTCACAGATTATCCCTCATTTTTCCAGCATACCCCCGCCCGTGTATCTACTCTGTTGCAGATTTTGTGTCATCCATGAACAGGCATACTTTCCCATCCAGCCCTCCTGCAATGTCACTAAATAAGACTCTGAAGAGGACCGGACTAGTACTCACCCCTATGGCACCGCTGGTCACCTTGCCTTCTTCAGAAAGAGCACCGTTTACTAGCACCCTCGGTGTCCATTTGCATAGCCAACTTCTTACCATTTTACTACTTTGGGACCCTCTCGTAGGATGCCTAGCTTTCTTACCAGTCTTCTGTGTGGAACGGTGTCAAAAGTCTTATTGAAATCCAGCTAGGCCATGCCCACCACTGTGCCCTAATCCATTTCCCTGGTCACCCAGTCAAAGACCTCGATCAGGTTCGTCTGGCAAGATATATTCCCTGTAAAACCATGCTGCCTTGGATCCCGTAATCACTTTCCATGAGGTATTCTCCAATCATTTCCTTGGTTAGTGATTCCATTACTTTACCCAACACCAAAGTCAGGCTGTGACAGGTCAATCATTTCCTGCCTCCTTCTTGTTACCACTTTTGTGAAGTGGGACTATATCTGCCCATCTCCAGTCTGCCAGAACTTCCTCCGTATCTCATGATAGGTTGAACAGGGCTGTCAGAGGTGCAGTCAGTGCCTCCTTGAACTCCCTCAGTTTCCTAGGGTGTACCTCATCATGCCCCATTGCTTTGTCCACTTTTACTTGTGCTAGTTCCTTGAGGTTTCTCTCCTTTGTAAAAGGACTAGTGTCCACCTCCCTTCCTTTAATGCCCTTGTCCCTTATCTGTGGCCTGTCACCTACCCCTTCCTCCATAAATACTGAACAAAAGTATTTGTTCAATATGTCTGCCTTTTTTTTTAATCCTCTTCCACACAAACCTATCCTTTTAGCCTTACTATCCCAGCTTTGGTCTTCCACATTTTGCTTACAGTATATACCTAAAGAATGTTTTATCCCCTTTTTTGCTGACTTGGCGATATTTTCCTTCGTTTGCACCTTTGCTCTCCAAACTGCTTTCCCTGCCTCCCTTTGTTTCTCCTAATATCTCTCCCTATCCTCCTCCTTTTGTGTCACCTTGTACCTTCTAAATGCTAGCTTTTTGCCCTTACGTTCTCTATTTCTTTAGAGAACCACAATGCTCTCATTTTTCTCTTGCCTTTGTTAACCTGCCTAACACAGAGGTTTGTTGCCTTCTCAATGCCTTCCTTTATTTTTCCTACTGTTCCTTGACTCCACCCAGTTTCCCTATCCCCTGCTAGGGCATCCCTGAGGCATTCTCCCATTTTCTTAAAATCAACCTTCCTGAAGTCCAGGACCCTCATCTCAGAGTGGTTTAATTGTAACTCGGTTCTTATATTGAACCACACCATACAATGATCACTGGTCCCCAGGTGGCTAACCACCATAACGTCAGTAACACTGTCTTCATTTGTCAGTACCAGGTCCAGTATTGCCCCCTTATGAGTTGGTTCATAGACTAGTTGCCTGAGGAATGCCCCCTGCAGGGACTCCAGGACGTCTCTACTTCTAAATGTTGCCACAGCTGAGAGGCTCCAATCCACATCCATCAGATTGAAGTCCAACACCAGCAATACCCCCTCCCTCCTTGCTTGCCATCTTTTCAATTGCTTCCAGCATATTCTTATCCATCTCTTCCCCCTGTGCTGGACATCTGTAGATCACGCCAGTGCAAATAGCAGCCCCCTTCCGGGTCTCCAGGGTAACCCACATTACCTCTGCTCCTCCCTGCTCCCCTGTATTTCCATAGCTTTTATGTTTTCCCTTGCATAAAGAGCCACCCCTCCCCCCCCCTTTTTACCTACCCTGCCCTTTCTTGATAGAGCATAACTTAATATGACTACATCCCAGTCATGGATTTCATTGCACCAGGATTTGGTAATTGTGACTATGTCAAGATCTGCTTCTGCCATGGTGGCCTGTAGGTCTGTAATCTTATTGCCCAGACTTCGAGCATTTGCACACATGACTCTCCAGACTGTACTGCCACCCCTTCTCATTTTACTCATTTGCCCTCCCTTATTTCCTCCATTGTTCTTCTTACTAGCTCCCCTTTCTTCTACCCACTGGATTCTTATGTTCATTGGTTCCTTTTGGGATTTCCTTCCCTCTGGATTCCCACTACTGACCTTGTAAGCCTGTGGGGGGGGGCAGTTTATGTTCCCCTGCCTCATTTTGTCTCCCCCTCAGCTAGTTTAAATGCTTGCCAGTGTAGCATTTAAACTGTTCACTGAGGATCACAGTTCCCCTCCTAGACGGATGCAGGCTGTCACCCCTATACAAGCCTTTATCCCACCAAGTGGGGCCCCAGTCCCCCAATGAATCCAAATACCTCCTCTCTGCACCATTCTTTCAACCATGCATTGAAGTTCCTGGCATCAGGAATAATGTCCCTCCCTGTTGTAGACAGGTAGCACCTCTGAGAAGATCACAGATCGTGCTAATTTCCTAAGACCCCCTCCCCAGTTCCCTGAATTCCTCCTGAACTATTTTTGGCTCATCCCTAGCCAGGTCATTAGTCCCCAGATGGACAATGACATCCAGCTCTCCCTCCTTTCCTGCTGCCTCAGAGATCCCTTGGATCTTCTTTCCATCCCTTCGAGCCATGGCACTGGGAAGGTACCTAACCTCCCTCTCCTTATCCCTACCTGTTCCTAACTGTATCCCCCTCACTATGGAGTCCCCACCAGGATTCGCTTCCTTCTTATCTGGGGTCCTCTGACACCTCCCTTGGGGTCTTCACTATGGAGGACCCCACCACAACCACTTGGGTCACTACTTCGGGTGTCTCATACTTGCAGCCCCTGTGATTGGCTGCTGACAGTGCTGGAAGGTGTGGCTGAGAACTAATTGGCTCCTTCTCTGAGCCATCATTAGTCCTCCTGGTTTCTGCTGCTCACAATCTGTCTAGCTGTCAGGGGGCTGTTCCGTTCCCCCGCTTTTCCTCTGATTTAACAGCTCGATGAATTTATTACTTCTTGGAGGCTACTAATTGGAGAAGCTGCCAAAAGTAGAATGTCGTCTGCATATGCCTTTACTTTTAATTCTAGATTATTGATAGTAATTCCTTTTATTGTGTTGTTTTTGTTTTCTCTAATTTCCATCAGTAATACTTCTACTGCCAGTACAAATAAGGTTGATGACAGGGGGCACTCCTGCCTTATCCCTTTGTACAAGCTAAATTCTTTTCAGAAACTGTTATTGATTTTAATTTTTATTCTTGGATTGGTATATACTATTCAAATCCATTATATGAATTTTGTTGGAAGACCCCAGCATTCCAAAATATAAAATAGATATTTTCACTCTAGCAAATCAAATGCTATGGTTGCATCAAGAGACCAAAAATACTGCTTCAATGTTTTTATTCTTCTCCAAAAATGCTGTTAGCATTTGAACTTGTTGTATCCCTGTATGAATCGATCCAGATGGGATGAAACCGCCCTGGTCTTTATGAATTAATTATAATAAATATTGAAAAATCATATTAATAATGTGTGTATATTTAATAATCAATATTTAAGATTGCTACCAGTCTATAGTTAGAAACATGTTTGTGATCTTGACCTGGTTTTGGTAATACTGAAATATATGCTACAGTACATTAAAGAAGTCTGGTACTGATTTTATTATTCTAATTTGTGAAATGATAATTCTAGCAAGGTATACAGACTATGTCGAAAAGTGTGGTAGAATTTAAGGTGTACCATCTACTCCAGGACTTCAAAAAAGCCCTCCTCATTTGCTGGTACATGTGCTGTGAGAGTTTTTTCTGCACATGCACCATAACAAAAAATTTGGCTATGTCAACATTTTATTCAAGCTTGTGCGTGCCTATTAGCAATGATATAGGGATATTGATGTATGTGCAAAAGAAGAAAACTGGGACTTATAATTTTTTTGGACATGAACTTTAGCTAGGTGCTTAAATTATTTTATAGAAATGTTATTTATTGGCTTTAATCATGACCATGTAAAGCTGGGAGGGATAAGCTAATATCAGACTAAAATTAGTAAATTCTGAGATGTTCCATTGTCTACTGGGATCATGCCATCACTTCTTATATTTCTCAGGGCTTCAGAAAATCATCATACTGTCCCATATATCTGGCGGGCAACATTTTCTTTTTCTCAACACCCCATAGAATTCATTATTTTTAATTTGATCTTGATGTATTCCACTTTGCTTCAGATGTCCATGATTGAGGTGCTTTTCTGCTGCTGTTTCAGCTGAGATTCAGGTGCCAAAACTGGCTTATTCATTCTGAAGCTATCAGTATATGGAATGACCTGTCCCTCCAGGCCATACAGACCACCTCGTGTGAGCAAAGGAAATGGAGGGAAGGCATACAGGAGACATCTATACTGTACAACTGGACAAATGTGTCTATTGTTCTGACATCATGACCTTATGATGACATGATGACACGAACCATGACATCATGGTTCTGACATCATTTCCTCGAGTGCAAGGTGCTTTTCACATTTCACTGTCATATCCTCTCTAGCACACTGCACTGACAATATAAGCATACACATTGTATTATATATATATATATTTCTATATAACAAATCACACACGCACGCGCGCGCACGCACACACACAAATACAATAAAAAATAAAAAAAACTAGATAAACATGTGGGGAGTAGTACAATGTAATGGCTGTGGGGCAGCAGTCTTCCAAGAGTCTTTCTGGAGGCTGAGATGCTGCCCTATTTGCAGACAACTATCTGCCCTGAGGGAGGAAGTTGCCCGTCTTCAGGTCGCACTGAACAGTAGTAAGGAAACCTTCCCCCAGGCCACACTGGACAGTAGGAAGGGAAGCTCCTCCATCCAGGGAGCACTAGTGCCACCACCACTACCTCAGAGGTTGTGAAGAAAGCACAGCAGTTGGACCACAGTGGGCTCAGGGAGGGTGAGGAGGGTGGAACAGAGGCACGCCCAGTCAATTGTTCTACTCCACAATCCATACACCATTCTGGGGGAGCATAGCTCCCTTATGGATGCACCCGCAGAGAAGACTGATGATAACTGTCACAAGGGAGGCCCACAGGAAGGAGGCAGAGGACACCACAGGGAAAGGAAGCAGCTCCTGGTGGGGGACTCAATTATTAGGGGTATAGAACTGGGGAGAGCAGGTAAAACTGTAGTAAGGTGCCTGCCTGGTGCCATGGCTTGGAGGGACAGGAAGCGCATCCTCAGGATCACGAGAACAGCTGCAAGGGATTCTGAGCTGGACGTAATTGTCCACCTAGGGACAAATGACTTGGCTCATCATGAGATTAGAGCAGTGTAGGAGGACATTGCAGAGTTGGGGAGGGACCTAAAACAAGTAGCACACACAGTATCCTTCTCAGAGGTGCTGCCTGTCAAAAGCATGGGGGAGGCGAGGGTAATTGGCACCATGCAGTTTAATGAATGGTTGAAAAAATGGTGCAGAGCACAGGGGTTTGGCTTCATTGGGGACTGAGGTTCCACCTGGAGGGACACCAGCCTATACTGGCAGGATGGTCTGCATCTGTCCAGGAAAGGAACAAGTCTTTAGAGCAATCGGTTTAAATGCTTCATTGGCAAGCTTTTAAACTAGTCAAAGGGGGAGGCACTGACAAGCAGCAGAAAATCCCAGCCTCTCCCTACAAAACAGGGTACTAAATGAGAAAAAGACTGAGGTAGAACGGTCAGTGGGGGATGCTGCAACAGAAGGTAAAGCCATCAAAAAATGGAGAGCAATGAGTACTAATGCCCGTAGTCTGGGTAACAAGCTTCCTGAATTAGTGGCCTTGATGGAGGAGGAACATCTGGATATCGTGGCAGTCACAGAAACATGGTACACACAAAACCATGACTGGATACACTGTCTACAGGAGGGACAGGGAGGGTAAAAGAGGAGGAGGAGTAGTTCTTTACATAAGGAAAGGAATAAAAGCAACAGAACAAAAGGGTAAACAGGGAGGAGAAGAAGCACTGTGGGTAAATTTGGAGACAGGCAATGGCACCACAATACGCACAGGGGTTGTATACAGACCCCCTTCTCAGGGGGAGGAAATGGACAGGGAAATGATAGAAAGTATACTTAGAATGGCAGAAAAAGGGGAGATATTGCTGATGGGTGATCTGAATATGCCAGATGTTAACTGGAGTGCAGTTGCAGCTGCCACTCAAGAGTGCAGTTATTCTAGATGCCCTACAGGGGCATGCCTTAGACAACTAGTACTGGAGCCCACTCGAGAGGGAGCAATATTAAACTTGATTCTCTCAAATGGAGATGGAGAGAGATCACAGATTGGAAGTGGGTAGCCATCTGGGAACTAACGACCATCAAACAGTATGGTTCACAATAAACACAGCAATAGAGTCAAGCCATACAAAGACAAAAGTACTGGACTTTAGGAGGGCTGACTTTGCCAAAATGGGTGAGTGCCTAAGGAATGCACTAGCAAATGGGCAGGAAGGAGGGGTGGAAGAACAATGGGGAATAATAAAAACTGCCATTACAGAGGTAACGAGCCTTTGTGTGAAGCAAATAAACAAAACAAGACGATATAAGAAACCACTATGGTTCTCAAAGGAAGTGGCAGTGAAGGTTCAAGAGAAAAAGAAAGCATTCAGGAAGTACAAGGAATCGCAGAAGGAGCAGAACAGAGAACTGTATCAGTTAAAGCAAAAGGAGGCTGGGAAGGCAGTCAGAACAGCAAAGGCCCAAACCGAGGAAAAGATAGCCAACTCAGTTAAGAAGGGGGATAAAACCTTTTATAGGTACATCAGGGAGCAAAGGAAGACCAAGGGAGGGATAGTGAGGCTTAATAAAGGGAGGGAGGGTGGGCAGAGGAGACTGTGAAAAGGCAGAGATACTAAACAAATATTTTTGCTCCAGTATTTACAAATGAAGAGGGAGGTACATAAAACAAACAGTAGTAACACTCTGGATACAGAAGTTGATACCAGCCCATTTACAGAAGAAAGGGTTCTGAAAGAACTCTTAAAACTGAAGGTGGACAAAGCAATGGGGCCTGATGGGATTCATCCCAGAATTCTAAAAGAGCTAAAGGGTAGAACTAGTGACACCACTGACTACCCTTTTAACAAATCATGGGATGATGGGGTGGTACCCGAGGACTGGAGGAGGGCAGATGTGATTCCCTTCACAAAAGTGGAGCAAGGCAGAAGCAGGAAACTACAGACCTGTTAGTTTAACCTCAGTGATAGGGAAATGATGGAATCACTCTGAAGGAAAGAATTGTCGAGTATTTAGAGGCCAGAGGGGCACAGGACCCTAGGCAGCATGGATTCACAGTGGGAAGGTCATGCCAGAGAAATCTGATAGATTTCTTTGACTGGGTGACCAAAGTAGTAGATCAGGGAGGGGCTGTGGACATGGCCTACCTAGACTTTAGCAAGGCATTTGACACAGTCCCACACAAAGATTAATATACAGCTTGGGAGTGGGTCCCAAGATGACAGCCTGGGTAAAGAATTGGCTGGAGAATAGGACACAGAGAGTAATAGTAAATGGAGTCCACTCAGAAGAAAGGAGGGTTACTAGTGGGGTACCTCAGGGTTCAGTATTAGGACCGGTCCACTTCAATGTCTTTATAGCGATATTAGGAAGGACTGGAAGGAAAGTATGTCTCTTTGCAGATGACACTAAGATCTGCAACAGAGTTGATGCACAGGGTGGGGTGGAAAGGATGAGAAGGGACTTGGCAAGGTTAGAGGAATGGTCAAATGTATGGCAGCTTAGATTCAATGCTAAGAAGTGCAAGGTAATGCACCTGGGAAACAAAAACCCAGGGGAAGAGTACACAATGGGGGGTGAGATATTAAGAACAACAAAAATGGAAAGGGACCTGGGGGTAGTCATATCAGATGACCTAAAGGTGGGCAAGCAATGTGAGAGGGCAGCAAGGAGGGCTGGGGGGTTACTGGGATGCAAAGAGAGAGGCATCACCAGTAGAAAACAGGAAGTTATTATCCCTCTGTACAGACAGCTGGTGAGACCCCATCTGGAGTACTGCTTGCAGTTCTGGAGACCCAATCTCCACAAAGACATAGACAGGATGGAAGCTGTCCAGAGGAGGGCAACTAAAATGGCGCAGGGTCTGCACGGAAGACATATGAAGAGAGACTAAGGAGCTTAATATGTATAGCCTCGAGGAAAGGAGGGACATGATAGAAACTTTCAAGTACCTCAAGGGAATCAACAAAGTCCAAGAGGGTAGCATCTTTCAAAAAAAGAGGTGTGCAAGAACAAGGGGGCACAATTTGAAGATGGGGGCGGCTCAGAGGTAATTTAAAGAAGTATTTTTTCACAGAGAGGGTTGTGGATGCATGGAACGGCCTTCCAGAGGAGGTTGTGGAGTCAAAATCAGTGGTGGAATTCAAGCATGCATGGGACAGTCATAAGGCAATTCTGGGGGTTGGGGGTAAGAAGAAGTAGGCTGCTGGTTAACTAGGATCTCCAGCTTATCCAGTAGGTAGGGAAATGGGCAGACTGGGTGGGCCAAGCGGTCCTTATCTGCCATCAAATTCTATATTTCTATGTTTCTATGTTTCTATTGGCAGGGCTCCCTGCTGAGGGAGACAACTACAAAGCAACCTCAACATCCTGTTTGCCAAGGAGACAAACAGGTCCACTGACAGTGTTACCAAACTAGAGAATACCTGTGATATCACCTGTTGGTGCAGCAACCACTCATCAGACACTTCCTGCACACAACGTAGGGCATCTGCAAACTGATTGTTTGCTCTCACCATATGGAGCACCACAAGGTAAAACATGGTGGTCTTGTTGTCTGTGGTGACTTGGACATCCTGGCCTTTGACAAATGGCGCAGACTTAGACAGTGCTAAGCATACTGCATGGAGTTCCAGCAGATTGATGTGCATTATTGACTTGCTCAGTGTTGTGTGCCCTGTGATCCTACAGGTGTACTGGCCAGCCCACTAGAGGCATCTGTTGTCAACATATGACAGATTGGACAGACAAATGAGATTCCTTCCAAGAGGTTTGGTGGAGACAGCCACATAAGGATGGTGTCCAGAATCAGCTGGGTCATCTGAATCAAGAGGTCCAAAGCTGAGTACTTTGGTGACCAATAGCACACTAGTTCCCACTGGATGGTTCCCACACCTGCAGACCCAACTGATGATGGCCATGGTAGATGCCATGAAACCCAGGAGCTTAAGTAAGTGATCAGGCAATGGATAAGAAATCCTCAACTCTCTCCGAAGATAGGCATTCTAGCTTGGTTGATTTATATGACTGGGTTATGAGGGCACTGGACAGGGGGCATGTGGTGGATGTCCTCTACCTGGATTTCAGCAAGGCCTTTGACTCAGTGCCACACAGTAGGCTGACCTGTAAGTTGAAGAGTCTGGGAGTAGGGAGGAAACTGGTCAGATGGGTTGAGAACTGGCTGCAGGGTAGACAGCAGAAAGTAGTAGTTGGGGGGGCATCTGAACCCAGGACAGTAACAAGTGGTGTACCACAGGGCTTGGTGCTGGGATCGGTTCTAACATTTTCATAGCTGACATTGCAGTAGGGATTAAGAGCAAGATCAGTCTCTTCGCAGATGACACAAAGATTTGTGCCATGGTAGATGGGGAGGGGCAAAAGTACTTCAGGAGGATTTGGCAAAACTGGAAGAATGGTCTCACACTTGGCAGCTTGGTTTCAATGCCAAGAAGTGCAAAGTGATGCATTTAGGAGGTAAGAACCCAGGACACAATTGCTGGCTGGAGGGTGTCCCATTAACAAAATCCAACGAGGAGAAGGATCTGGGAGTGCTGGTAACTAAGGAGATGAACCACTCTGCTCAGTGCAGAAAGGCAGCAGTGAAGGCAAACAGGATGCTAGGGTGCATAGCAAGGGGGGTTACTTCTAGGAGTGGGGAGGTCATCTTGCCCCTGTACAGGTCCTGGTAGCCTATGATCATAGTGTTTATAAATGAGTGACTGTAGAAACAGCGACTCATTTATAGCACTATCGTGATCCGCTACCCTGCAAGAGTAGCGAAGGAATAGCATACAGAGCGATCGGAAGGGGGAGGGATGGGAAGCTGTATGGGAGGGATAGGAGGGAGGGTTCAGGAGGATAGCTGAGCCTGCTGAAACTGAGCCAGCCCTATGGTGTGGTGGTGAGGGGGGCTGGCTATGGTGCAGTGGGCACTGGGTTTGGGATTCACTGGGGGGTAGTATTTTTACCATTGCTTAAGACTGTGCGTTCATTTTATTTTTTTAATGAATTTTGCCCCTCCTCATGTTGCACCCCCCCCCCCGGAGTTGAGAATCCTTAGTAAGGGGGTGCGGGGGGCAAAGCTCCCTGTGAGGGGATTAGGGGGGCACAGCCCCCCCATGAAAACACTTTAATGCACCGGATGTTCATTCGCTAAGAAATGTATATCGCCGAAATGCTTTTAGGCGATATACATTCGCGATGATAACAATCGCTGTTTTTCAATCGCTATCATCACGTGGAACCACAGGTCCCTGGTGAGACCACACCTAGAGTACTGCGTGCACTTCTGGTGCCCTTACTTGAAAAGGGACATCAGACTACTGGAGGGGGTACAGTGCAGGGCAACAAAAATTATCGTGGGGTTGGGGGACAGACCATTTGAGGAGAGATTGAGTGAGCTCAATATGTATACCCTGGAGGAAAGAGGGGGAGAGAGGATATGATTGAGACCTTCAAGTACCTGAAGGGTTTGAACAGAGTAGACACCAGGTGTGTGTTCAGTCTGAAGGGTGGAAGGAAAACCAGGGGACATGCTATGAAGTTGGAAGGGGGCAGGTTCAAGAGGGAACTGAGGAGGTACTATTTCACAGAAAAGGTAGTGGCAGGGTGGAATGCTGTGCCAGAGGAAGTCATATTGCTGTAGAGGGGTAGGACAGATTCAAGGGAAGGGTACAAACCGGGAGGGGGCAGGAGATGGGGGGGCACATGTGGGAGGGGAGGCAGCTGCAGTCTAATGGGCTGACGTGCTGCACACTCGAGCAGACTAGATAGACTGAATGGCCTATATCTGCTGGCAATGTCATATGTTTATGCTGGCCTTCTTCACGGTTTTTATTGAAGGGCTTAGCAAGGTGGAATGGCTCATAGTACTTCCTCTGTTGCTACTGGAGCTGCTGCTAACCTTCTGACCCATGAAAGGAACCATGAAAGGAGCTGCTGCTCTGTGGATGCAGCTTCAGAGCCTGCTTACAAGCATGACCAAAGTAACTGAGGCCAGAGTAATGCTTTACTTTTCAATACTGGCCAGGTGTTTTTGACCTCTGTGCCAAACAGAGCAGTCCATGTAAAAGGGAGATCCGCCAATCTCTGCTGTATTTCTTGTGTAAAGGGTGAGATGCAGCCCCATCCAGCGCAGTAAGTAGGCCACTGCTGCTATAGTACTGGCTGACACATTGACTGAATCCTTGGTCACTTGCAGCTGGTACTTTGTGACCAAGAACTCCACATCCTGAATGTCACTGAGGTCTTGCAGGAATGACCTCATCTCCAAGAGTCATTCAAAATGTTCATGGCTATAATTAGCCACTAAAGCTGCACAACTGGTTTGACAGATGCTTAGGGCACTGAAGCATACACTCTGTTGCCAAGGTGGTCCTTTTTCTTGGACTCCTTTGCTGAAGGCTTATCTGACACTCCCAGCAATTTGGCCTTGTTGAAAACCGCGCTCACCACCAAATCTTACGGGGAAGGGTGCTTCATGAACCTGGAGTGCCCCTTCCCATGGGAATTGTTTTTATTTGCAGTGTAGCTGTGGAGATGGGCCTAACAAGAAATAGGGCATTGCTAGATGCTTAGAGTAGGATCCAGCATGGCAGGGGCAACTGGAAAGGTTATCCCATGTTAAGAATCCCATTCCAGGATATCCAGCAGTGGGTATGTTTCCTTTTTCTGGTTCTCCTCCAGTGGAGTGTCCAGGGAAGGGGGCATTTTGTCCAGTAATAAGATGAAAGCTGAATGGTACCTATGAACCAGACTTATCAGTCTGTAGACTGTAGTCTTGCAGACAGGGTGACTAGTGAATCAACAGCTCATCTGAGTCTGGGTTCAACAACGTTTTATGGTATAGCAATGAGGTAGATGGACAACCATTTTGGTCAGAATGACAACTACTGTCAGAGCATGGGGGATACACAGATATATAAATATATAGCTGTTGATGACAGAAAACGGCCTATGGCCCACCTAAGTCTGCCCATTTGCGCATGTAACTGTGCTTTCTCAAGCTTCCCTAGAACTAGATTTCCTTCCCCCCCAACTACCAGGACCACCCATGCCTATTCCATGCATTCTTATATCCTGTAATCATTTCTGCCCCACCTCCTCCTCTGGTAGGGCATTCCATTTGTTCACCACCCTCTCTGTAAGGAAGTTCTTCCTCACATTGAAAAAACAAGACAGAGTGGCTCAACGGACAAATGTCATCCTTCTAGCAACAAAGGGTGCACTTACCAGGGTGGGGGGAATTAGTGGCAAAAGACACCGGAATCCAGAAGTTTGGTCAGCACTCCATAATCCCAGATGCAACTTGAAATCACTGTTCTAGACTTAAATCCATAAAAACAAATGGAATATCAGAACAAGTGTCACCAAATTATTTCATATTCATGCAGCAGTGCAATTCAGCAAACAGGTACACTAGGTAGAGCAGTATACCAAGCAGAAAACTGTTATCAGAGGTAACAGAGGTTCACAAGAGTTAAGTGCTGCTTCCATTTTGTTTCTTCAGTAAATGTGCCACATGACCTTCTCTGTCTGCATCACTAGCACACCTGACTCCCCCATCTGGCATGCAACTAATGTTTCAACGTCAGCCCGACATCTCCATCAGAGTTAGCATGTCAGGATAAAGAAGCACTATTTATTTTTAATTATTTAAACTGACAGTGCTTAAAAGTGATAAAGGAATACTCTAAAACCTTTCCCTAACTAAATGTGCAGTTATAAATAAGTGTGGATACTAATTTACAGAAGAACATTAATATAGATAGCAAAAAAGAAGTACTGGCAACGTGGCACTTATGCTTAATAGCTAGATGACAACTAAATACATAGATGGCAACAAAATATATCTAAGGCCATTTAAAAACCACTGGAAAAATGCGTTTTTTGAAAAAGCAGTTAGAAGACTGGAAAAACATAGAAACAAGTTCGTACTAAATAAATGTGGATTCATGCATAAACGGCAATTGTGCAAAAACGGCAACCATGCTATTTTTTTAAAATACATATTTTTAAATACAAATATTCAGGGAGAGCATGAAGAAACAATTACAAAGCAGCAGGATCTCAAGACATTAAAACCATTTGTCTATGAACAAATAAATTATAAATTACAGATTACCGAGCATGTAGGAGTATTTTATCATTTGTCCCAAATGGTACCAAGGTTTCAAGCGTAATACTCTAATACACCTCTCTTCTAGGCAATTTTTGTTTAATACTCGCTCCTCTGGAGTCAAGTTCAACTTTTTCAATGCCTATGTGTTTTAAGGCTGCTGCAGAGTCATGCCCTGCTTCATGAAAATGTCTTGCCATTGCATATGTTTCATTATTTGTTCTGATGACAGTTTTACACTCTGCAATTCTAAATTTCAATGCCCTTTTTTGTTTCTCCTATGTACATTAGACCACAAGGGCAGAATAAAGCATATACAACCCCTTCGGTACTGCAATTTATAAAATTTTTGATCAATAATTTTTTTCCACTTCTGGAGTGGTTGAACAATTGAGTGTTGTGAGTGCTATTACACTGAGCACAGTGTCCACATTTGTAGTTCCTCATGAGTGGTTTCAGCAACCAATTGTTAGGGTTTGGCTGAGTGGGAAGAATAGTGTGCACCAAATTGTCTCTTAAATTTGTACCTCTGCGATAGTTTATACATGGAGGTGAATTACTGATATTATCAAATTTCTTGTCTCCTCTAAGTTGGTCCCAATACTTTTTAACTATATTGCCAATCAATTCTGCTCCTGGGAAGTATTGTGTAATGGGGGGGGGGGTCAGCTGTTTTGTTCGTGTTCCCCTGTAGTAATATGTCTCTGTCAGTATTTTTTGCATAATTGTATGCTGATAAAAATGTTTTTTAGAATCATGCTTATGAGCTGAAAACCTGCATTAGGCACCCTGCTGTGTGACCAAAGGGAGTTGCCGCTTACTGAGGCACTGGATTCCTTCTCCCACTTGGATTCCAAGATGGCAGCATGCTGTACATGCTAAGGAGCTGCATGAGCAGTGAGAAGCTTACTTTATTTTAGGAAAAGGTATGCAACCATTGCCACAGTATTTTTTATAACTTAGCTGCTCTTTCCAGACCTGCTTTATTTGCCCTTGGTTTCCTGGTGCTTCTTTCTGTCTGTTTTATTTCCCTTCAGTCTGGCATTTTGAAGTCCTTGCAATGGAGGAGCCATCGCCATCCTAGAGTGACCAGAAGACACTGCAGAGGGCCCAAGAGAAGAAGGTGCTGCGTTAAGAGTGTCTAGAGTGTGCGAAGGAGGAAATAAAAAGCGCAAAATCGGCTACAGTCCTGACTGGCTGTGACCCTGACACAAGGCTGTTCTTAGTCTGTTATAGGCTACAACAGATTGCTGCTAAATACTCCTAAACATGCCTATTAAACATTGAGAAATCACTATACAATACTGTATTGGAAGCTATAGTACATGTGTACATTGTGTATAACCGCTTACAGCTATCTAATATTCTCTACTAAAAACAGTGTTACCCGGAAGTTCCAAGGTTGTAGCAGATTTTGATAGATGGATAACGTAACAGCTGAGAGTTTGGGTCTTCTTATATTTTTTAGCCTTGTTTTATGCTGTATTTCATGTTTCATGCTCTAAGCATTGGTATTGCAGCTATTGTAGCTATTGCTGCTGACATCTTAACCTTTCCCATTTAGTCTAAACCATTTGGGAGGCTGTGTACTCAATCAGATAGACTTGGTTGATTCTATATAAAGTTTGCTGCTTGAGCTGTGTAGTTTGTAAATGGGAGAAACTGGTGTTTGGAGCTTGTGAAACTTGTGAAAATTTTAGCTAAATGTTAGATGCTAAAAACAGGAGCCTAAAAAGGTAATCCGACAGAACAATTGAGGTAATTTGGGGGACTCAGGTTGTCAAGCTTTAAAAAACAAATAGGATATTAACTCCCACAGAGTAACCACTAATTGGAGTTGGAAGACACAATTATTTTATGAGCACTTTAGTTAACCAACCTATCTTTGCTGATTAGTGAAGTACTTGAAAGCAAGCACGAGCTACAGATTTTTCCTGTTATAGGAAATTAGCCCACATTGCTCTGAAAGTTTTGAATGTCTTAAATGCTTAACATCTTAATTGATCAAAGGAGCTTGTGCTTGTGACAGTTTTTTCTGCTTATTGGCATATAGGATTATTGTTTTTTTATTACTGAGTACCAGTGAGCCCCTGATTGGCAGCTGAGCTACAGATGATTTTGCTCAGCACTTCTTATTGTGTAAGATTGGCATCTAGGATTCAGATCGCTATCTCTTCTGAAGACGCAGCGCAAGAGCTACTGTCCAGAAGAGCTCCATGCTTTTTTCTACTTTTAAATCGAGTTACTTTTGTCAGTTTTTGATCGGCTGTCGCTACTACTCCTTAAACTAGCAAAGTAGCTTTAAGCAACCATTTATTACTGGTTACTCATGAGGGTTATTCCTTTTGGCTTGGCTTCACTCGAGGAGCTTTGTGGAGCCAGAGAGAATACAGACTCATGGAACAGAGTAAAACAACTTAAGCGACAGAGGATATTAGAACATAAAACCTTACAGAGTCATGGAAATATGAAAGAGGGGACTCTGTAAGTGATACTTCCTTTCTTTTGAATTGGTATAACTTAGAAAGGTTTAAATGTGTTAATGTTTTTAGTAGGTTTTGGTTATCGTTTGAAGCTTGATATTACCAAATAATAATTGCCATATTTTATCTATTGGGGTGTTTTAAATATTTTTTTAACCATACTGGTATACTCTTTTTGTATTTTATTATTTAATCATTTTGTAGAAATATGTAGCTCTTTTCCCTCTAATTAATATCTTGCCAGTACTACTCAGCATTTTTTTCTTTCTTGACTGATTTGTTGATTCACCAATGAGAGCAAGCTCGGGGGTCTGAAGTCTCCTGATTCAATTAAACACCTTATTTCATATGGACTGAATATTTGCACATCGTTAAGGACCAGAAAGTCATCTTTGGATAAATGTAGTAGGATCATCTTGAACTTGGACTTGAGAGAGTGGACTAGTGCTTTGTGAAAACTAAGGATTGCTGAAGGTGTGAGAAACAAGAAGGCTGGATGCACTGGGAAAGCCTCAGTAATATTTTTTCCTTTCCTTAGCTTGTAATAACTTTCTGGACTGATTTTACGCTCTGATTTTTTTGAACTTCCTGAGACCATCTAAAACCTGAGATTGTATAAGGGTCTTATTAATTCGTTGTTTGGTCTGATTTATCTTTTATAACTTACAGCGACCTTGAGATCTGTGATTTACTTATTTGTAAAGATATTTTTTTAGATTGTGACAATACAACTCATTTATTTGGTTAATTGGCACTTGTTAACTTAAAACTGAGAATCAATTGAGTGAAATAGTGAACTAATATATTTAAGAAAATACAAAATCACACATGCCCCCACAATGCAAAGCATCATGGGCTGCATATGCAAATCACCACAGAATGTTATACTGGTCCAACTTTAAGCAGAATTGCATGGTGCCGAAAGGCCTCTCACACAGATGGAAAAGGGT
The DNA here is from genome assembly GCA_016271365.2 of Neoceratodus forsteri. NCBI lineage: Eukaryota > Metazoa > Chordata > Ceratodontiformes > Ceratodontidae > Neoceratodus > Neoceratodus forsteri. The sequence goes on from CM057452.1 coordinate 393,720,744, forward strand.
GCTAACAGAAGACATAGACACGTGTTTCGTCCTACCAGGACTCATCAGTATGCCTCGTCTGTTTGGCACCCCAGTGGAATGGACCAGCTACCCTTAAGGCAGGTGCCTTGGATATATTGTGGTGAACCCATTAAAATAAAAACTATTTAAAGACAAAGAACCTCTGTGCGCAAACACTGAGGCAAGGGTTACCCCAAAGGGCATTTGGCTGGGAAGCCAAGTTTCAAGAAAATACAAAATCACACATGCCCCCACAATGCAAAGCATCATGGGCTGCATATGCAAATCACCACAGAATGTTATACTGGTCCAACTTTAAGCAGAATTGCATGGTGCCGAAAGGCCTCTCACACAGATGGCAAAGGGTGCTAACAGAAGACATAGACACGTGTTTCGTCCTACCAGGACTCATCAGTATGCCTCATCTGTTTGGCACCCCAGTGGAATGGACCAGCTACCCTTAAGGCAGTGTGCCTTGGATATATTGTGGTGAACCATTAAATAAAAAACTATTTAAAGACAAAGAACCTCTGATAACATGAAACACTGAGGCAAGGGTTACCCAAGGGCATTTGGCTGGGAAGCTGCTCAAGAAAATACAAAATCACAAATGCCCTTTGGGTAACCCTTGCCTCAGTGTTTGCGCACAGAGGTTCTTTGTCTAATATATTTAATATTACTAAGAAGTAATATAGCACCAATGAGGATGAGGAGTGGTAAAGATTTTATGGAGAACAACCCTAAAAAACTGAAAGCTAACCAAATGAAACATACAATCAAAGACAGTAGTAAAGAGACTACTACTATCAATGGGAAAAGGAATTAAGCTCCCTGACTTGGAACCTATAGTAAGGCTGTGTGAAGGAAGTAGTGGGAAGGAGAGAAATGTAAATTCAGAAATAAAGCTGAAGCAGCCATCTTTAGAGAAATATGGAAAAAATCAGATCAGAGGGGATTGACAGAATGTGATAACCCACATGTGGTGTAGTAGTGTGGAAAGGGGGGACATTTTGGCAATACACGACACAGATTTAATAGATGTGGCTAACAATGAAGTTACAAGGGCAATGGAAAGTATCAGAGAAACTATTCAAACTAATCAAAGGATAGGACAAAAAATGCAAGAACTAAACTTATTAAAACAAGAATGTGAAGACTCTTATAATATGGGCAAGAACAAGCAAATGGGCAATTTAATAAAAAATCTAGACCAGGAACTAGATCGGTGTGAGTAAATCTAGTCTAGAGATAATGAAACCTAATATATGAGCCCAGAGCTTGATAATTCTTTAACTATGGGGATAATAACTAGGGAATGTACTAGAGCCCTAAGAAACCCTCAAACAGCTAATGCACTAATTTTTGAACAGTTAACTGCAGTCAAACAAGATTTATCCTTTATAAAAGGAATCTGTATTGACAATAAAAGAATAGATGGTATCTATGATAAATTGTGCCAGAATGATTTTTTTAAACCAGAACAAGAACTGGCCTTAATAAGCAGTGACTTAGGGATACAAGCTCTGGAAACTGAAGTAAGAGATAGGATGAGATAGGACTAACACATCACACTCCACTATGATTGAATCAGGGGATGAGGGAGAAATGGAACTGTACTCTGAGTTGGTGATGATGCCTGGTAATTATGAAGAGCCTGACTCTATCTTGGAAGAACATAAAACAGGGAATTCTGAGATCTGGGAAAGAGGAAGGCAACAAAAAATAAGGGAAAAGGAAGTGAATTCTAAAAACAAAACAAACAAGAAGCAAATAAATAAAAAAAAACTCCTGCAGAAAAATAAAGGAGAGAAAAAGAAAATAAGGGTAAGAATAATAGGAATTGTAGAACTGCTAAAGATCTGATAGACGTAACATTGGAAAAAGATGTAGAATTAGTAAAGGACACGGAGATGGAAAGTGAGGAGATGGAGATGAAAAGTGGGGAAAAACTAATGAAGGAAATGGGTAACAGACATGTAACAACTAAATCAATAATTAAAGGAAAAGCTAACAAAAAAGTTACCAAAAGTAAAAATAGAAAGAAGGATGAGAAACTTAAAAATAAAAAAGTGGTTCTAATAGAAGGTAAAGGAAGTAATGTAGAAGAAAGCATGGAAACTAAAGATCTCATTGGAAAACTGATTAAAAAATGAGGCAGTAAATGTGACAAACACACTTAAAGTCTTTCTGGTAAGAACTATTGAGACGGATTTTGTCCTCCCAATTTTTAAAATACAAATTATGCCAGAAGAGACAGAAACAAAGCTAAACATTCACTTGAAACATTAATTAAGGTCAGTATGTAATGGAGAAGGAGGAATGGATAAACCTATAAATAGTATGAGTGTTATAAGACCATTGCCGGATGAAGAATTGGTCCTACTGTTATCTGATCAGTACTATGTGCTAAAAGCACTGGAAAATCAAAAAGAAAAAATAAGGGACTTGGGGATTGAATTATATAGCGAAACTGGAATTAGAACAATTTTTCCAGAATATTATAAATCCAGACAAATGGTGAAAAATAAGGATAATGAGTATGATTTCAATTTTTGGATTAGGGAATTTTGTAAATGAGTCAAAGTATAACATCAGACTTAAGGTAACTGAACTGTTGCAGAATTTATTAAGAGACAAAGAACTTAACAAGAGGATTATAAAAGTCAAAAGATGAAAAAGGGATGGACAATTAACTATTTGGGTGAAAAATTTAGCTGACAATAACTATATTCTGGCTAAGACAGACTTGATCATGCAGATGTATATCTAAGGGGAGAAAGTGAAGTAAATGTTAAAGAATGGAAGGAGCAGAATGATGATCAGTGGTTAAACTTAATAAAGATGAGTAATAGATTCCAAGCACTACAAGATTATGATGATAATTGGCAGAGAACAACAATCATAAAACACAAGAACTGAGATCAACAAATGCTAGGATGTTATCTTGGAATGTTGCAGGAATAGGTGAAAAAATGGCAGATCTCTCATTTATTATATATATAACACAATTTAACATCATTTGCATTCAAGAAACATTGAAAGAGGAGGTTAACATAAATGGATATAAGACATTTTACAAAAAAAACTAGGAGCCTTAATAAATTTTGTAGATTATCAGGAGGTTTAATATGGGGAAAATATCAGAAAAAGTAGAATATGAAGAGATTGAGAGTGACACAGAACATTTTCTTATAGTTTGTATTTTAATGAGGAAAATGAAAATTGTGATTATAAATGTTTACTTTCAACCAATAGGATTTAAGTACAAAGATAATGAAGTTGGAAAATTAAATCTTGTAATCCAAAAATTTTTAAACAGAGAGCCCAAAGCAGAAATGATCCTTATGGAAGATTTGAACGCCAGGGTGGGGCATAGTCTGGATCCCACTTTAGAAATATGAGATGCATGTGCAGCCCAGGGCCTCGGTAGATTAGCACTGAAAATAAAAACTAAGATATAAAGGAATGTAATAGAGGGAGAGAACTGGTGAAGTTAATGGAGGATACTAATTTTTTAATATTGAATGGTAGAACAAAAGGTGATTATCAAGAAATGTATACATATCTAGGACCAAGAGGTGCATCAACTATAGACCATTGTTGGGTATTATTAAACACAATTGGATCAATATTAGATATGAAAATAAGGACTCAAGCTGATGGTGAACATTATCCACTAGAAATTGTAATCAATTTTGGGATTGAGTGCATTAAAGATAATAATAAGAAAACAGTGGTTAGAACTAAAAAAGGTATCCAATTGGACCTGCTGGAAGGTCAAAAATTTAAAGAATTAATGCAGTGTCATGGAATTAGGGATGATTTAACTGCATTATACCAAGAGAAACCACCAGAAGATTGTATTAAGGCTTATGAAGCCATAGTTGAAATAAATTGCACCACGACTCCTTAAGATTTCGATCAATAAGGATAAGAAAGGTAGTAAATGGTATGATGAGTACAAAAAACACAAAAAGGAAATTAATAAACTATCTAAATTTACCAAAAAATATCCTACAAGGATTAATAAATATAAATTAAACAAAATAAGAAAACAGTATAAAGTTATTAGAAACAAAAAAAAAACAATAAAGGAAGATACTATGGGAAAAATTCGAACAAGTAGCATGGGCAAGAAATGATAGAAAATTCTGGTGTATGGTAACAAGGGAATGGGATAACATGCCATATACATTAGAAAACTTTATAGAGCCAAATACATGAGAACTTTTATAAGAAGCTGTTCCATGATCCCAAAGTAGAAGAATTTATATCTGAACCAATTAAATGGGCTACCTTTACAGACTCAATAATACCAACTGAAATTCTGAATGCCATTAAATGAGCAAAAAAGCACAAGGTTCCTGAACCAGATGGTATCCCTGTTGATATCATATTGAATGACACAGAAGCATGGATTCCAGCCCCTGTGGTAATATTTAACGCAATAATAGAAACTGGTCAAATCCCGAGTACACGGAGGGAAACTATTATTGTACCTATATGTAAGAAGGCAGAAAGAGGGGATGCCAGTAATTATAGACCAATAAGCCTTTTAGACTCCACACAAAAATTATTCACTAGGATACTGCATGATAGATTAATGTGTTGGATTAAGAAAGAGAAGATTATCAATGAATCACAGGCTGGTTTCTTACCAAAGCACTTTACAATTGACCAGTGTTTTGTACTTACACACTTAATACATTAGTACATTAATATTAAAAAGCAAAAACTATTTTGTGTTTTTATTGATTTAAAATCTGCCTTCAATAGGATCAATAGGGGAAAATTATGGAGAGAACTAGTACCCTACGAGATTGATCCGGAAATGCTCAATATGATTAAGATTTTATATAGTGATAATCAGACCATGATAAGATATAATAAACAAGGAGACATTACACCCAAATTTAGATCTAACATAGGGCTTAGACAGGGCTGTGTTTTATCACCAATATTGTTTAATATAATTTTGAATAGACTGCTGGAAGAGTTGAGGGACCCTGAGCTGCACATGCCAATGGTGGGATCCAGGAGGTGCCCCTACCTGGCATATGCAGATGATATTGTCCTCGCAGCAACAAGCTATTTAGGCATTAGGAGAAGTTTACAAAAATGTTGTGAAGTAGTGACAAGTTCTGATCTAGATATTAACCTTCAGAAAACAAAATATATGATATTCAATAGAACCATGGTACGGGACAACAATATGTAAATTAATTCCACAAGGAATCACAGAAGGAGCAGGACAGAGAACTGTATCACAAGGAATCGCAGAAGGAGCAGGACAGAGAACTGTATCAGTTAAAGCAAAAGAAGGCTGGGAAGGCAGTCAGAACAGCAAAGGCCCAAACCGAGGAAAAGATAGCCAACTCAGTTAAGAAGGGGGATAAAACCTTTTATAGGTACATCAGGGAGCAAAGAAAGACCAAGGAGGATAGTGAGGCTTAATACAGGGAGGGAGGGTGGGCAGAGGAGACTGTGAAAGGCAGAGATACTGAACAAATATTTTGCTCAGTATTTACAAATGAAGAGGGGAGGTACATAAACAAACAGTAGTAACACTCTGGATACAGAAGTTGATACCAGCCCATTTACAGAAGAAAGGGTTCTGAAAAACTCTTAAAACTGAAGGTGGACAAAGCAATGGGGCCTGATGGTATTCATCCCAGAATTCTAAAAGAGCTAAGGGTAGAACTAGTGACACCACTGACTACCCTTTTAACAAATCATGGGATGATGGGGTGGTACCCGAGGACTGAGAGGGCAGATGTGATTCCCTTCACAAAAGTGGGAGAAAGGCAGAAGCAGGAAACTACAGACCTGTTAGTTTAACCTCAGTGATAGGAAAATGATGGAATCACTTCTGAAGGAAAGAATTGTTGAGTATCTAGAGGCCAGAGGGCACAGGACCCAGGCAGCATGGATTCACAGCGGAAGGTCATGCCAGAGAAATCTGATAGATTTCTTTGACTGGGTGACCAAAGTAGTAGATCAGGGAGGGGCTGTGGACATGGCCTACCTAGACTTTTAGCAAGGCATTTGACACAGTCCCACACAAAAGATTAATATACAAGTTAGCCAGCCCGGAGTGGGTCCCAAGATGACAGCCTGGGAAAAGAATTGGCTGGAGAATAGAACACAGAGAGTAATAGTAAATGGAGTCCACTCAGAAGAAAGGAGGGTTACTAGTGGGGTACTCGCAGGGTTCAGTATTAGGACTGTCCTCTTCAATGTCTTTATGCTTACATTGTGGAAGGACTGGAAGGAAAGTATGTCTCTTGCAGATGACACTAAGATCTGCAACAGAGTTGATGCACAGGGTGGGTGGAAAAGGATGAGAAGGGACTTGGCAAGGTTAGAGGAATGGTCAAATGTATGGCAGCTTAGATTCAATGCTAGGAAGTGCAAGGTAATGCACCTGGGAAACAAAACCCAGGGAAGAGTACACAATGGGGGTGAGATACTAACAACAATAAAAATGGAAAGGGACCTGGGGTAGTCATATCAGATGACCTAAAGGTGGGGCAATGTGAGAGGGCAGCAAGGAGGGTTGGGGATACTGGGATGCATAGGAGAGGCATCACCAGTAGAAAACAGGAAGTATTATCCCTCTGTACAAACAGCTGGTGAGACTCCATCTGGAGTACTGTGTGCAGTTCTGGGAGACCCAATCCGCAAAGACATAGACAGGATGGAAGCTGTCCAGAGGAGGGCACTAAATGGTGCAGGGTCTGCACTGGAAGACATATGATGAGAGACTTAAGGAGCTTAATATGTATAGCCTCGAGGAAAGGAGGGAGGGGGGACATGATAGAAACTTTCAAGTACCTCAAGGGAATCAACAAAGTCCAAGAGGGTAGCATCTTTCAAAAAAAGAGGTGTGCAAGAACAAGAGGGCACAATTTGAAGATGGGGGGTGGCTCAGAGGTAATTTAAGGAAGTATTTTTTCACAGAGAGGGTTGTGGATGCATGGAACGGCCTTCCGGAGGAGGTTGTGGAGTCAAAATCAGTGGTGGAATTCAAGCATGCATGGGACAGTCATAAGGCAATTCCTGGGGAGTGGGGGTAAGAAGAAGTAGGCTGCTGGTTAACTAGGATCTGCAGCTTATCCAGTAGGTAGGGAAATGGGCACACTGGATGGGCCAAGCAGTCCTTATCTGCCGTCAAATTCTATGTTTCTATGTTTCTAATGTGCAATAATTATAAGTTAGAATATGTTAATAATTTAACATACTTGGGAATTGAATTCTCACACAACTTAAAATGGCAAAAACGTATTAACCATATGAAACAGAGGATACATAGACTGGTTCCTTTAATGGAAAGGTTTGCATATAAGTATAGTGGTCAATCTGTGAAGGGCTCTCTTTCAGACATTTAATGCCAAAATAAAAAGTCAGATCCTAAATGGATGTGAAATATGGGGTAGTGAGAACACTGATAAATTTGAAGCTTTAGTGAATACTTTCTATAATAAATTATTGGGGATTCCACAATGTGCTGCATCTATATTGACAAGATTAGAGATAGGTAAATTACCTATAAAATGCATCATTGAACAAAGACTGGTTTCATATTGGATTAAAATATATAACATGCCTGACAATAGGCTTCGAAGGGTGTCCGTAGAGGAAGCAATAAACTTTGGTAATATGGGTTTTAAGTACCCAAGTATGTACACATTGGAAGAGATAATTAGACCATATGGACTATTACAATTAATAACACATAGTCAAATAACTGAAATTAAGGATAACAAGGGAGAAATTAAGACAAGAATACAGGACATCAATACACAAAAAGAAAGAAGTATGGCAAATAATTTTAAGTTTAGCTATTGGTTAGCACAGAATAATAACAATACACAGTTGGGAATTGAGTAGTATCTGTGTAATCTTAAAAAAAACAATTAAGAAAAATATTCACTAAAGTTCGCTTTGGATTTTTGGATAGTCAAGTATTAAGAAGCTTGTATAAAAAATAAGAAAAATAAATCTGAGAAATGGATTGAATCTGGCATCATAGATGTATCTATCTTATCAGTGGCCAACATACAGATTTGCAAGATTTGGTGCAAACATGGTACCCATACCGGAGCCTTTACACTGAGTATAAAATTTATTATTGAAACTGAAATAACTACATTCCAGAACTAATGTGGCACATTCAACAACAAAATCAGAAGGGGAGGTCACAGTAGTTGACCTCCCTGCAAGTGCTCTTTGAATAGCATGAAGTCCACCCACGTGTGGAGTGTTATTATATAGGCTTTCTACATCTATACACAGCAAGATGTCATTTTCCTCCACTGAAATACTGTAAAACTGTTTAATTGCGCGCTTTATTAATTTCGCGATGTCTCCCGCCAGCACTGCTTGTTGTTAAATTAAGATTGCGGTTCTCCATCTGCTTTTTTCCCCTGTTAAAAAAAAATTTTTTACCTAGTCCACTAATCGCTCCATTCAAGCAGCCTGATTTAGGTAATTTGATTGCAATCACAGTTCGTTTATTTATTTATTTATTTAGATTTTGGTAACCAGGTGAACAAACTGAGACCAGAGGTCCCTTTTCAGGGGCAACCCAGGATTAGTTACAATGCATACATACATCATACATATATACATAAGTATAAAATACAGTAGTTTGCAATGAATCCATTTTTTAGTTACATTGAGAACATACATAGACATTAGGGTACAGTGGAGAGCAGGTACATTTTGGGGAGCAGGTGTCACACATTAGACAAGGAGAACAGTAGGTATGCCAGGCTAAGCAGGCATAGGGGCAGATACACAGTGCATTGAGCATTATTCCATGCGATATTCAAGGAAGTGAAGGCTTGGTAAAGCAGATATCCACAAGAGAGTGGGCCTGGGCAGGGGGCTAGCGATTACACCCACAGAGGCTTAGTTCCAGGAGGTATGTTTTAAGGCCTGATTTAAACCCTAGGAGGGTTTGTTAGTTGAGTAGATTTGTTGGGAGGGAGTTCCATAGGAAGGGAGTGGCATAGTGGAAGGAGCGCTTGCCTAGATTGGTGCGAGCCCATGGGATATCGAGGGGGGCGGCTTGCAGCGGATCGCAGAGATCGGTGCTGGACTTTGGGGGTGAGCAGCCCCTGTAGGTGTAGTGGAGGGCCAAAGGAGGTGAATTTAAAGGCCAGACAGGTAGCAGAGTAGGTAAGTTTAAGCCGGAGGGTAGGCCAGTGTAGGTCTGCAAGGGTCTCACAGTGGTGCCTCCTTGGCGAGGAGTTTGTTGCAAAGTGAGCCACTCTGTGATAGAGTGTAGAGAGTTTGTTGAGCTCAGTCTCTTAGAGGAACTGTAGTATAGGGGAACCGTATAGGATGGAGGGGAGGAGGTTACTTTTGGCTATGGCATGTCGCGCCGCGCCGGAGAGGGAGTTTCTAGATGGTAGAGCAGGCCAAGCCTCTGATGGATGGATCAGGTTAAGGAGTCAATGTGGGGTTTATAGGTCAGGTCTTGGTCAAGGAGGACCCCACAGTACTTGAATTGATCTATGACCTCTACTCTCTTCCCTTGGGATGTATTGAACAGGAGCAGCTTGCTTCTGTCTGTGCCCAGGCACTTGGTCCCAAACAGGACAGCCTTTGTTTTGTTCTCATTCAGCTTTAGTGAATTAGTGGTAAACCAGACCTCCAGAGCTGGGAAGCAGGCCTGAAGTTTGAAGGAGATAACACTGGGCTGTGGTTCACTGTGGTAGACAATGGTGTCATCCACGTAGAGGATGAGGTTGCAGAGTTTGCAGTCATTTGCAATGTCGTTGAGGAAGAGGGAGAATAGTAAAGGGCCAAGGATCGAGCCCTGGGGAACCCCACAGGTCATGGGTCTAGAGCCAGATAGACCACTTCTCACCTGGTTCTCTAATCATTCCATTCTGGTAGCCCAGTTTAGGTAATGTGATTGCAATTACATTTCATTTAAAAAATAATATCACCATCTGTGTTAACACTTCTCATCTGGTCCTGTAATCATTCAATTCAATTAAGGTGAACACTTCAGAACACTTAGGAACAGGTTTACTGTGGTTGCCCTGTCTTTGAGCTGTGTAACAGTAGCTACGTTCTGTTCTGTGCTGTTGGATGCATTGTAATAATGTCTCTTTATTCCTGGTTACAGCGTCCAAAGCAGTTGAAAAGGGACCTGACTATACTAAACAAAGTGACACCAGACGATTTATGTAATTGTGCCGGAGTGTCACTTAAGGTAGCAGAGAGTGTTGTGCATGAACTTCAAATTGCCACCCCACCTGCTAAACGTTTGTCCTGGCATCCTGCACTGACCAACTACAACCCCTCGATTTAAGCATAAATAAAGTATACAAAGATGAGCTGAAATGTCTGTTCACTGAATAGTATGCAACGCTCATCACAGACCAGCTTAACCAAGGAACCCTGTCATCCAGCATTTCCATGGACTTTAGGATGACTATGCTAAAAGTGAAACACTCACAGTGGCTCATGACTGCATTTCAGAAATTGAGGGGGAGAAAGGAAGATGCCATCCATGGATTCAACCAGTCTAGGATATCTCAAGCGCACGATGAATCCCTAAATATGGCAAGTTACTGCACTGCTGGGTATATGACTAATGTAAAAGGTAACAAAACCAATTCTTATTGTATTTATTTATTTTTTACAGCCAGTGCTTCTTCTGCCTGCAACAATGTGAGCTGATCCTGATCTTGTCCTGACACCGCTATGATGCTGAACTGTGCTGTCTGTGTCTGTGTGTGCCGCATTGGAGGTGGGGGGGGGGGTGGTGGTGTTGAAGCTGTAAAGAAAATATGCCTAAACAGTGTTTTTTGTGGTTTTATTAATGCCTAAAAAATAAAACATTTAATTAATATACTTGAAGTAATTTTTGTGGTATTATAAAGTTTGCGGTAAACTGGATTCCATGAACATAGAATTAATTGGCAGTAATAATTACCTGTTCTACAGTATCTTTCAACAATGTGCACATATGGTTGATATCTTTAATATATGATGTCAAATTTGGTACATATTTTTTGATGTGTTCATCCACAAACTATGAGAGGGGCTCTTTGGCAGGTTCTATAGAGGATACAATTGGCCTCCCTGGTACTGGATTTAGTTTTTTGTGTATCGTAGGGAGGAGATATAATGCTGGCCTATGTGGTTCTTTCACAACCAGAAATTCAGCTTTCGTTTTTCAAGATCCATTTTCCTTCTTCCGCTTCCAAGACCAGAGCACTGATCCTTTTTTGTATTCTGATTGACAGGTCATTTTCCAATAAAGAATAAAAAGCTTCATTTTTGAGTTGTCTTGTTACTTCAAGTATATATTCTGTATAGCCCTAAATTGCAACTGCCCCTCCTTTATCAGCTGGTCTGATGAGCACATCAGTCATATCTTTTATTTCTTGTAGTGCTATATGTTCGGCATGCAAAATATTTTGCTTTTTATTCTTATATGGGTTCTTTAGAAAGTCTTCTACTTCTCTTTCTACAAATTGTATACAAGTCTGGAGGGTCCGGTTAGTTGAAAATGGGCAAAATGTAGATTTATTACTAAATTAGTAAATTCTGTGACCATTGTTAAATCAGATGCTGGTTCACATTCTTGATGGTCGAAAAATAAATCCTTAAGATGTATTGTACAAAAACATTTTTGTAGATCTACTTTAATGTTAAACATATTTGGAGAATTTGTGAGAACAAAGGACAAACCTTTCCAGATGACCACAATTTGGGTATCTGTAAAAACTTTTAAAGTGAGATTTATTATTTCCAGTTCATGTTGTGGTTCCTCGGTGATCTCCAAGCTTGAAATTTTTGATTCCAGTATTGCTTCCCTCTTCCTCCTCTGTTCCCTCTCCCGTTTCTTTTTCCCTTTGCCCCTCCTTGTCCTCTTCTGCTTTGATCTTTCACAGATCCCAGACCTCCATCATCCAGTCTCATTCCTCTCTATAAAAAAGACCCATTATTTCTGTTATCTTGATTTCTGCTGCTCTCATTATCCGAGTTACAGTGCACTCTATTTCAGAGGAAATAATTCCATCACTTAAATCTTGGAGAATTGGTTTAATGTAGAATTTTTCCATCTTACCCTGCGCTTTTATATTGTACCATCAGCATAATCCCTTGAATCTCTGTCGTGTTTGGTTTGTTTGTATGCCTTTAATTCCTTTGTAAATTTTTCATGTTGTCACTCTAGTCTCTCTTTCAAGTCTTTAAGTTGATCGCCATGTATGTGGCATTTATTTTAGTTTCAAGTGCCTGTACTTCAGTATTAAGTAGATCACACTCTTTTTTTTTTTGCTTTTTTAATTACTAGAAGGATAAGATCTAAACTTCCTTTATTTAAAACACATTCCCAATCAGCCATAAATGCTTTATCATCCAACCCAAAAGAGGGTAGTTGCTGTAAACGTAGCTCTCTAGGAATCTGTTTATCTTGCCAATATTTGCTATGTTAATGTTCTTCTGTAAATTAGTATCCACACTTATTTATAACTGCACATTTAGTTAGTGAAAGGTTTTAGAGTATTTATTCCTTCAGCACTTTTTAACACTGTCACTTTAAATAATTTAGAATAAATAGTGCTCCTTTATCCTGACATGCTGACTCTGATGAAGACGTTGTGCTGATGTTGAAACATTAGTTGCATGCCTGGTGGGGGAGTCAGGTGTGCTAGTGATGCAGACAGAGAAGGTCTTGTGGCACATTTACTGAAGAAACAAAATGGAAGTAGCGCCTAACTCTTGTGAACCTCTGGTAACAGTTTTCTGATTGGCATACTGCCCCGCCTAGTGTACCTGTTTGCTGAATTGCACTGGTGCATGAATATTAAATAATTTGGTGACACTTGTTCCAATGCTACATTTGTTTTTATGGATTTCAGTCTGAAACAGTGATTTTGAGTTACATCTGGGATTATGGAGTGCTGACCAAACTGCTGGATTCCAGTGTCTTTTGCCACTACTTCATCATGTTCCCTCTGAACCTCTCTCCCTCCAGTTTCATCCCATTTCCCCTAGTCCTGGAGCATCTTTTCCTATGAAAAATTGTGTTGTCCTGCAGCTTGCTTCTCCCCGTGAGATACTTATATGTCTCAATCATATCCCCCTCCCCCCATCTCTTCCAAGGAGTACATATATAGATCTTTCAACCTGTCGTCATAGGTTTTGGGATGTAATCCTTGCACCATCTTGGCTGCCCTCCTTTGAACTGTCTTCACCCTGACTATGTCCTTACGTAGGTAAGGCCTCCAGAACTGCACACTGTACTTCAGGTGTGGCCTCACTAACATCTTGTGTAGTGGAATTATGACCTCCCTTTTCCTGCTGGTGATACCCCTGCCTATACATCCCAGCATCCTGTTTGCTTTCCCTGCTGCTTTGTTGCACTGATTCCCTGCCTTGTGGTCATCAGAGATGATAACTCCTAGGTCCCTTTCCTGTTTGGAACATTCCTATCCCCCAGCTGATATGCTGTTTCTGGGTTTTTGATCCCCATCTGCATTATTTTGCATTTCTTTGTGATGAATCTCAATTTTTTCAACTGGGTGACAAGGGAGGTGGATCAGGAAAGGTCAGTGAATGTAGCCTATCTGGACTTCAGCAAGGTCATCGACACAGTGCCACATAGAAGGCTATCAAACAAACTGAGGAATATAGGAGTGGGCAGGACAGTAGTGTGGTGGGTGGGTAACTGGCTAGGTGGCAGGACACAGATGGTGGTGGTAAATGGCTGTCACTCCACAGAGAGAAGCATGACCAGTGGGGTACCATAGGGATCAGTGCTGGGACCAGTCCTATGCAACATCTTCATCACTGACATTGTGCAGGACCTAGAAGGTAGAATTTCCCTGTTTGCTGATGACACAAAGCTCTGTAACAGAGTGGATATGCCAGAGAGTGTAAACAGAATGAGGAGGGACCTGCAGATGCTTGAGGAATGGTTAAGGGTTTGGCAGTTGAAATTCAACGTAAAGAAGTGCAAGATAATGCATATAGGGCACAAAAAACCCTTGAACAACATATCAGTTGGGGGTGGAAGGATATAGTATTCACCAAACAGGAAAGGGACCTTGGGGTTATCATCTCTGATAACCTCAGGGTAGGGAAATAGTGTGACAAGGCAGCAGGTAAAGCAAATAGGATGCTGGGATGCATGGGCAGGGGCATCACCAGCAGGATAAAGGAGGTCATAATTCAACTATACAAGACACTAGTGAGGTTCCACCTGGAGTACAGTGTACAGTTCTGGAGACCTTACCTACGTAAGGACGTAGACAGGGTAGAGAAGGTTCAGAGGAGGGTAACAAAGATGGTACATGGATTGCATCCCAAATCCTAAGAGGACAGGCTGAAGGACTTGAATATGTATTCCCTTGAGGAGAATCGGGAGAGAGGGGATATCATAGAGACATAAAGGTACCTTACAAGGAGGAACAGGGTGCTGGAATACACTATTTTCCAGCAAAAAAAGATGTTCCAGGACTAGAGAGCATGGGATGAAGTTGGAGGGAGGACAATTTAGTGGAAATGCAAGGAAGAATTTTTTTCACAGAAAGGGTGGTGGACAAGTGGAACACCCTGTCAGAGGAAGTGGTGGGGGCTGAAATAATCATGGGATTTAAGAATGTATGGGATAGATAAAAGGAAATTCTGGAGGTCAGGAGTAAGGGGCAACAGACTTCTAGAAAAACATAAAGTGAACTTACACACTGAAATGGGCAGACTAGGTGGGCCATAGGCCCTTATCTGCCAACAGTGTCTATGTGTCTATATATGTATGCAACTGCCACTCCCTTGATCAGTCCTCACGCTTCTGCAGATCTCTTCTCATTCTACCCACACCCTCCGGCGTGTCCACCCTATTACAAAGCTTTGTGTCATCCGTGAACAGTCAAATTCTCTCTTCTAGGTCATCCACAAAGTCACTGATAAAGATGTTGAAGAGGACTGGACCCAGCACTGATCCCTGTGGCACCCCACTGGTTACCTTTCCCTCTACAGAGTGACAGCCATTTACCATCATCCTCTGTGTCAGCTATCCAGCCAGTTCCACACCCACCGCACCACCGTTCTACCCATTCCCATGTTCCCCAGCTTGTTTAACAGCCTTCTATGTGGCACAGTGTCAAAGGCCTTGCTGAAGTCCAGGTAGAACACATCCACAGCCCCCCCCTTAATCCACCTCCATTGTCACCCAGTCAAATAATTCAGTGAGGTTAGTCTGGCATGACCTTCCTCCAGTGAAACCATGTTGCGCTGGGTCTTGCAGACCATTGGCTACCTGGTGTTCCATTAGTCTTTCCTTCAGTAGTGTTTCCATGATCTTCCCCACCACTGAGGTCAGGCTGACTGGTCTGTAGTTTCCCGCTTTCTCTCTGTTCCCACTTTTCTTTAGGGGGACTACATTAGCTGTCCTCCAGTCTTTGGGTACCTCTCCTGTTTCCAGTGACCAGCTGAACAGAGTAGCCAGATGTTCAGCCACCACCTCTCTTAGCTCCCTCAGCACCCTGGGATGTACCCCATCAGGCCCCCCTTGCTTTATCTACTCTTATTCCATCCAGTTCCTTCAGGGCTCTTTCTTGTGGAAAAGGACTTGTATCCATTTCCATGCCCTTCCTACCCTTTCTATTCCCTTCTGGCCCATTACCTGCTCTCTCCTCTGTAAAGACTGAGCAGAAGTATCTGCTCAGTATGTCTGCTTTGTGGATGTCATCCTCCACCCTGCTTTCGTCCTCCCCTTTCAGCCTCACTATCCTTCCCTTTGCTTTCTTTTTTTCACTGATGTACCTGTAAAAGGTTTTGTGCTCTCTAACCACTTATTTTGAAATGCATTCCTCTGTTTGTGCTTTGGCTTGTCTTACTGCCCTCCCTGCCTCCCTTTGTTTCTCTTTGTACATCTCCCTGTCCCCTTCTACCTGTATTTTGTTGTACTGTTTACATAGAAACATAGACTTTGATGGCAGATAAGGATCGCTGGCCCCCCTTCCCAGTCTGCCCATCTTCCTACCTATTGGATAACCTGCAGATCCTAGTTAATCAACAGCCTACTTCTTCCTACCCCTCACCAGAATTGCCTTATGTCTCTCCCATGCATTTTTGAATTCACTCACTGATTTTTACCCCATGACCTCCTCAGGAAGGAAGTTTCATGCGTCCACCTCCTTCTCCGTGAAAAAATACTACCTCATGTTGCTCCTGAGCCGCACCCCCATCTTCAAATTGTGTCCCCTTGTTCTTGCACATCTCTTTTTTTGAAAGATGCTACCCTCTTGGACTTTGTTGATTCCCTTGAGGTACTTGAAAGTTTCTATCATGTCCCCCTTCTCCCTCCTTTCCTTGAGGGTATACATATTAAGCTCCTTCAGTCTCTCTTTATATGGCTTCTGGTGCAGACTCGGCACCATTTTAGTTGCCCTCCTCTGGACTGCCTCCATACTGCTCATGTCCTTGCAGAGATGGGGTCTCCAGAACTGCATGCAGTACTTCAGATGGGGTCCTCACCAACTGTCTGTACAGAGGGATAGCAACTTCCTGTTTTCTACTCGTGATGCCTCTCCCTATACTTCCCAGTATCCCCCAAGCCATCCTTACTGCCTTCCCACATTGCTTGCTTACATTTAGGTCATCTGATATGACTACCCCAGGTCCTTTTTCATTTTTGTTATTGTTAGTAGCCCCACCTTTGTGTACTCTTCCCCTGGGTTTTTGTTTCCCAGGTGCATTACTTTGCATTGAATCTAAGCTGCCGTACTTTTTGACCATTCCTCCAACCTTGCCAAGTGCCTTCTCATTTTTTTCCACCCCCCCCCTTGTGTATCAACCCTGTTGCAGATCTTTGTGTCGTCTGCAAAGAAGCATACTTTTCCCTCCAGTCCCTCCACAATGTCACTTATAAAGACATTAAAAAAGACCGGTCCCAGTACTGAACCCTGCAATACCCAGCTAGTAACCCCCTTTCTTTGGAGTAGGCTTCATTTATTATTACCCTCTGTGTCCTGTTGTCTAGCCATTTGCTTACCCAGGCTACCACCCTGGGACCCACTCCCAGGCTGGCTAATTTGTTTATTAATCTTTTGTGAGGGACTGTGTCAAATGCCTTGCTAAGGTCTAGGTTGGCCTTGTCCACTGCCCCTCCCTGGCCTACTGCTTTAGTCACCCAGTCAAAGAAATCTGTTAGATTTGTCTGACATGACCTTCCCACTGTGAATTCATGCTGTCTTGGGTTCTGTGCTCCATTGGCCTCTAGGTACTCAACAATTCTTTGTTTGTTTGAATGTGATTGTTTTGGCTTTCACTTTCTCAGCTACCTCTCTGGAATATCATAATGGTTTCCTCTTCCTTTTCCCCTTGATAACCTGTTTTACACATAATTGTGTTGCCCTTGTTTTCCCTGATTTGAATATTACCCACTGTTCCTCCAACCCTAATATCCTCCCTATTCCAGTTATTGCCTCTTCCAAGCATTTCCCCATCTTTCCAAAATCAGCCCTCCTAAAGTCAAGAATTCATGTTTTTGTGTGGCTGGGTTCTGCCCCTTCAATTATGTCAAACCACGCTGACCAGTGGTCACTGTTCCCCAGGTGCTCCCCTACTGTGATATCTATCACACTGTCCCCATTTGTGAGCACCAGGTCCAGTATTACCATATGCTCTGTGGGTATTGGTCTTGCATCCTTGGTCAGTGTCCCCACTGGTGGCTGCAGAGGTGGGGGCTGCACCGACATTGATCAGTGAGATACCATTGATAATTCTAGATGTGCTGCAATCAAGTACACAACAGGGGATGGCATCTGTAAAGCCTTCCTTGGCATGGCTGACTAGACTAATGATGTGAGCCAACCCCAGCCCTCAGTATACACTCCATAAACCCATTGCCGCCATGTCATTTTTTCCTACCTGCGATTAATTCTATGTTGACAATAGAAGTCCAACAAGGAGACGGAAAAGCTGAATGATGATCACTGCCAACAATGTCAGTGGTGATATCTATATTGAGATCTCAAACATGAATGTGGCCTGAATCTTGAATGCTGCTGATCTGGTCAGTGTGGCAATGCCTCCGACAGAGTCAGCTTCTGCACAGGGGATGAGAGTTGTGGGGGTGAAGGTGTGATAGACACTGCTCAGAACACTGGTCAGAGAGGTGTCTGTGTTGATGTCTGGGTGATTTGAGGAGGGGATCAAGCACATATTCCACCGGAAGCTTTCTTGAACCCATCCCTCCTGACTTGGGCAGGGCTGTTGTCAGTACCAGAGTCTGCATAAAAGAGGAGTCTTCTCCCTAGGTGTAGTCATCACCACCCAGGTTTGACAGCTCAGTTGACACCTTAATCAGTGCTAAGGCCTTCTATTGCCCAGACAGAATACCCATGGGCTGGCCAATGTGCTCCAAAGGCTGTGGGACCTCATTAAATGTCAACCAAACTTAAGGGCCCTTTGGGAAAATAGAACATTAACTGTCCCTTGAACAACTTAATGTTTCATTTTCTTGGGCCTGTGGCACTTAGGAGAAGACTCACCTTGAAAAGACTGAATGGATAACATAAAATTGTGAAACTCTTTGTTGTGCTGCAGAGTGGAAGTATCCACCACCCAACCCACTCCTTCTTGACCGTCAGCAGATCCAAGATGGAAACATCATCAAATGACTGATCATCATCCTTCATGCTGTCTAACTGTGCAGCATACCCCGTCACAGCAGACAGCCCTACAACAGTTCCTGGCCTTCTCTGAGCACCCAACAATCTATGATCATCTGAGGGTGCATAACCAAGCACTGCTGACAACAGTCCATATCATGGAAGATTCCGAAACAGTGAACACAAGCATCAAGACTATCTGTTGGGTGTACATGGTGAAACTACAGACTATAAACCACTTAAATCCTGGCTTCTTCTTTATTTCTTTGATCCCAATCAACAAAGCAATGAACCAGAACCGAATAGTACATAATTAGTCAACAAGATACATGAACTGTTAAGGTGAAATGCTTCATGGCAGTGGTATTCACATAAAATTAATTTTATTCTGGAAACAACATAGATTTAAAATGTCAGATGTACAGTACTGTACATTTTTTGATGAAATAAAGCTGATTTTACAAAAAGCTCCCCCTTGAGCTGATAGTGGTGTCCTCTCAGAATTTGTTAAGACTGTCTATTTGTTAAAACTGCACATTTCTGCAGATCCTTGTTTTTTGGTGATCTAAACACTGAAATCATATCCTCTCTCATTTTCTTCTCAAGTGAAAACAGTCTCAGGTGTGTAAGTCTTTTTTCATAATCTTTATCCTTTAATTTCCTTATCATCTTTGTTCCTCTCCTCTGTACCCCTTCCAATCTATTCACATTCTGCCTACTCCATGGAGCCCAGAAATGCATACAATACTCCAAACGAGGCATCATAGATTTGCCGAGAGGCAAGACGAAATCTCTGCTGTATCTTTGCTGAGAATGTTATGTTTGATACATGCTATTATTTGATTGCACTTTTTTTACCCCACTGTCACATTGAGGTCCCTGATTAAATATGTCAGAAATTATGACCACTAAATCCCACTCTCTGTGAGAGGATCTTAAAATTTGACCATTCATACTAGAGACTGCATTAGTTTTCATCTTACTGAAGTGTATGACCATGCACTCATTGAGACTGAATTTCATCCTTGCCTTATAAGCCCATATTATGATATTATTCAGTTATTGTTGCAATTTAATTGCCTCTTGTGAGTCTAAATCAAAACCTATTTTGATCTCATTAACAAATTTCATAAGGCTTCCCCCAAGGGTGCAGAGAATATTACTTCCATAAATATTAAAGGGGCTTGAGCCAAGGATGGGCCCCTGAGGCACTCCACATGTCATCTCTCCCCAGGCAGATAAATGACTATTAAGTCTTACTTTCTGCCATTGATCCACCAGCCAGCATTCAATCCATCTAACTATAACCTGAAGATGTCCAGTACTATTCAACAAATTTATCAGTTTATTATGGGGAATGGTTTTGAAGTCCTTGCTATGTAAGCAATAAGACAAAACAGGGTGTGCATGGAACATATTTTACCACATTGCCAAGAGCGTAATAAGGCATGAGGCCTTGGCCAAGTGCCTTTAGACACTGAAGTGCAGTAAAATATGTTACATGCATACCCAGGAGTGTCTTATTGCACTTATAAAATGGGCTTTAATTTTTTTGTTGTTTGTACAGTTAAAAAATCATGTTTTTATTAAGAATTGACAGTTTGTTTTTTTATAGAAATTTATCATAAAATAGTCCTTCTGCATATTACTTAATGATATTAGTCAGGAAGTGCAGCAGGAGCTGTGGGAACTTGTAAAAAACAGTGGCAAAATGAAATAGTTTTTGGAGCATGCTTTTTCACCCCTCATTGAATTTACGGCCACTGCTAGGAGTGAACCGGGTGATGACCTATAGGAAGTACTTCACTAGCGCGCACTGTGACTTGCTGATGAATGGGAATCTGTCAGCATAAGAGCAGGGAAACTGTATTTTACATTGTGAACTACATTCGGTCAGGAGAGCGCTCGGCAGCTAAGAACGGGAGCTGGCATGCTGTGGAAACAGCACCTCAGCAGTTGCACTGGGACTTATCAGTAGTGTACTGCTTGTTTTATTTAACAGTTTCAGGTGTAGGGCTAGTGTTCAAAAACATGAAGTTAGGGAGAACTACTAAATGGAGGCTATGGTAATTCATTACAGGAGTGTCTGGAGCAGGGCTTACCTCAGCATTGTTGTTAGTAACAGCAGGGTGAATCAGTGTTAGCGAGGAAAGAATAATGGCAGCATTTTTAAATACCGACATTCTAACGCATAATGATGTTTGCCTTTTTACTGCCATCCTCTTTTTTTCACCCATGCATGGAACATATTTTATGCATGGTGAGCTAGGTCTCTGATTGAATGGTTTAACCTACCCGTTTCATAAAGTCCATATAGACAACATCCACTGGTAGATCCTACTCTAGTGCCTTGCTTACAGGTTTGAAAAAAATTATCAAGTTTGTTAGGCATGACCTGCCCTTCCTGCACCCATGTTGTGTTTTGTCACTTATGTTGTTAATATTCATATGATGCGCTATCGTATCCCTCAGCACGGATTCTATAATCTTGCTTGTCAAAGATATCAAACTCACTGGTCTCTAATTTGACTTTGCCCTTTTCGATCCCTTCTTAAAGATTGGAATAACTGGCATCTTTCCAGCCACTGGGGATGCAAACTTTATTTAGGCTAGCATTAAAAATGTCCAGGACTGGATCAACTACAGTACAACATCTGCCAGTACTTTTTTACTACACACAGATGAATATATTCTAGTCCCACTGATTTATTTTGGTCTAGTGCCTATTGTTTATTACTGATAGTTTCCATATCATACACTATGCCCTCAGCATTGGGATTTGGTACATAATTCAGCACTAGTGCTGATTTAATAAAAAATTGTACAGAAGTCACTGAATGTGTTAGCAAATCCTGTTCTCAATTTACTAGACCATTCCCCTCCAGTAGCAGTCTGACTCTTCTTGATGTAGATTTTTTAGAGCTTAGTGAGTTGTAAAATGTTGTAGTGCTGCCCTTTAAACTTCTTGCAGGATTGTTTTTCATATATCATTTCACCTGCCTAATAATGAATTTACACTCCCTCGTGAGTTTCTTACATTTACCTTAAAATTATTTGTTGTTACTAGACTCTGCCAACTTAAACTTTTTTTCATTGAGCTTCTCCTTCATTTTTGCATTCATCCAAATTGGGATCTTACCCTTTGAATGGTATTTTGCTACCATACCAAACTTAACAACTTTCCTGTAACACTTTTTCCTTTAAACTGCTTTCTCCAATCACAATTTTGTAGATGCGTCCACATTTTAATAAAGTTTGCTTTATTAAATTTCCTGCACTCTGTAGCACCTCTTTTCTGAATTGCCTTTCTGTTGTTGGTAAGCAAGACCATATTATGGTTGCTCTTTCCCAGTGGTTCCCTAACCTTGCACTCACTCATTTATGTCTATAGCTATGTTCAGCAAAATGTCCAAAATGTTCTCATCCCTAGTAGGCAATTTGATGTACTGTTCCAGGTTGTTATCATGTCATATCTTTAGGAAGGTTTTTCAGTTCCTGACTTTGGTCCTGCAGGAACCCTGTTAATCCCTGAGAAGTTTAGGTCTCCCATGAGTAAGATATCATCCTTCTGACTGATTATTATCATGTCTTGAAAAAGTACAGTATCTCATCTATCCAAGAAGTCTGATCTAGAGGTCTGTAGCATATCACTAAGTATAGATGGTGTTTGCCATTGTCTAGAAGTCTAATCCATACTGCTCCATGATCTTTACCATATGAGTCCCTTATTTCTTCCACTTTAATGTTATTACTAATATATACTGCTGCTACTCTGCCTCTCTTATTCGTCCAATCCCTTCTGATTAGATTGTAGCCCTTAAATGATATCCACACCGTGAACATGAACCACAAAAAGGAAGAGTGATCACAGTGGAAACAACATTTAGAATCATGAGTGGCTGCAGTTTTTATGGTAGTGTGACAATAATTCAAAATATATGGAATATTTAATGGGAAACCATACACAACAAGGTTGTGTTTCCATCGAGCAGTGAGATGACATCATAAACCTCGAGAGCAAAGCTTGAGAGGACTTTATGATGTCATCGCAGCCTGAGACTGAAACATCAGCCTTGCTCTGTATGATCGCCAGTACATTATTTCAAATAGTACAGTATATGTTGTTTCAATTCAGTTACTTTCCTTCTAACTTTGTCTTGAACTACAGTATGGTCAAATAAACAGAAAACAGAGCAAACAACAGTAAGGTTTAAAACATTTAATGCAGTCTAAGTACAGTAATGGCTACGTGAGCTGGTAACATTTCTAGTAGTTCATCTTTTAACAAATGATTCACTTCAATGTTTTCAGTCTTGCTGATATCTTCGTTATGAGAAATTTGCAGTATACTGCAGGTAAGCATGTGGAATCTTAACAAACATGAAAAAAATTCTATGCTGTTGTACCACAGTAGTTACGTAGAAAATAGAGGACAGGGAAATGTGCACAACAGAAATGTTGTGATTCAGTCTAGGGATCCTGATGACATTACAGACCATGAGAGCAAAGCTCGAGGGGTCTGTTAGGTCGTCAGAATCCTGACAAAGAATTAAAGTTCTGTTGTGCCTTTTCTCCCAGACACAATTTTATAGTGTATGATGTACTGGATATTTGCTTAAGCAAAACTAATGATAAACGTTATTCACTTAGCATTTCTATAGAGTAAACTGTGAGGGGGAAACAAACAATTTCAAATTATTAATCCATAATTATTATTCCAGCATCTCAAATTATTACACCATAATACATTCAAACTACACACAGTGAAACACATGGGAAAAACAGTGTTTAAATGTAAACTGCAAAATTTATGTAATGTTGCATAGTGCTGATGGAGTCAGTTTGTGGAATGCTGATGGATGCTAATGTTTTGCCAACTGTCTGCTGTATGATTCTCATTGGCTAAGATACCCATGCACAACAGCAGATGATTCCCATATACAACAGATAACTGACAACCATAAACCATGCACAACACCATTGTGCTTTCACTTAATTCTGTTGTTCAGAAAGTTCTATCACATACTATATACCTGTAGCTACCTAAGCAATAATGCATTACCAGGGATTAGATAAACACTCTAATTAACACCTTGGGGCATAATGTGGTACGAGGCACAGTCGAGTGCCATATTGCCCCGGGGGTGATTGACTGTTAATCTAACTGCTGGGAGTGCCTTATTGGTATTATAAAACATTACTCCAGAAGAAAGTATTAGCAGTGTGCCTTTTAAATGTTTTCCTCATTGAGAGGGTGATTTCTAATAAAATAATTTATCCACCAACTGTTTATGAATGCTGGTTTGGAAACAGAATGCAGCATTCCAGTCATTCAGCAATTCTAGAGACTGGAATGCAGACAGGAAGAATTTATGCACCATGGTGATCAGGCTATAAATGACAATGTAACAGAGGTTAAAGAACTGGCAACAAATTCAGGAGAACTTAAACAAAACATAATATTTAGGCACTGTCCAGCTTTTATTTCCCATTAGTTCTGTATTCCTCTTCCCTAATATTTAGTAGTGAGGTCATTTGCATGAAAACAGGATCTTTGCTTCTTTGCTTTGGGTAGTGATTCATCCACCCTTGAGTCCCAGAGCTGCCACTGGTTTCTTCAACAAGCCAGGCTTGTACAGCCGCTCAGCCCCTGCGGCTTTTAAAAAGCTAAGTGTGTGTCCGCTGTTTCAGGCCATATTTGCCGTAGCATCTATGTTTTTTGTAGCCATTATATTCTTTTGATATTTGCTTGCATTGTTCTGCACCAGCCTCATCTGCTTTGCATACTGTATCTAGTTAACTTGAATGCATCTCTTCTAGCCTGCTTAAGTTTCACCTGCCTTCCAGTTAACTATATGCTCTTCCTAGCAGTGCTGTTACTAAGTTCTGCACTAAACCTCCCAACATGCTGGCGGCTTTGTGTTTTGCTTTAATTCCTAACCTTTATGAATGATACACAGCTCCTTTTAGGCAGGTGAAGCATAACAGTGTGATTCACACACTTTTGAGGTTGCTAAATTTTGATCTGCCTAATTTTGTTTTTATACCTGTATTGCCTCTGTATTTTTCTCTGTTCTTCTCCTTGATTCACTCTCTCTTTCTCAGACTGCCTGTCCCCCCCCTCTCTTCCCCCTCACCTACTAATCTCCCTTCGCTCCTAGGAGCCCTTCCCCCATGTTATTCTTCCCCTTATCATCTGGAAATCCCTGCTGGCTACCTGTCTATCCTCCCTGTCTGTCCCCCGCCTATGATTACTACCTCTTTAAGTGATGCAATTTTCTCCCCCCTGTCCCTTGCATTAATATGCAGGATGTTTTTGTCTGCCTTGTCTGGGTTACTTCCAACCCCCCGATCTCCTTCTTTAGTATTCATCCCCAGTATACTATGATTAGTGTGACCACAATTGAATGACCCCGGAAAGGGTGACTCAATCGCGGCGCATGGCACAGCGGCTACCAGGCAGCTACAGCAACTGGATGGAGTGGGTTGGTGACCGTAGTGACAGGAAGTCACTACAGGAACTTGTGTGGGGGGGGTAGGAGTGAGCACGCTACAGATACACTCGTGGGGGGGTGAGAACGAGCAATCTCATCAAGGGGTGGGAGGAGATTTGAGGGGTGGCACTGCAGTAGGTTGCCAAGCTGGCCCCATGGTGAAGTGGGTTGGCTTGCAGCTTTGGTGGCTAGGGTGCTGGGTTCGGGTCCAGGTGCAGGTTTGTTTTTGTTGCGCCCGGCCTGAATTTTATTTTTTTCATGTTTTGCCCCCCCCTGACATTCTTCCACTTGGAGTTGAGAATCCTTAAGCAGGGGGGTGCGGGGTAGGGTGAAGCACCCCGCATAAATGTAAAAAATGCAAGTTCCCCAGTGCTGTTTTGTTGTGTGCCAGGGAGTTAGAGTGCCACAATTGATTTTCAGCACTCTGACTTCACTGTAAAGGCAACTGCCAATATCACATAGAATCTTCAGCCCCCTGCCCCTAGCTCTCATCTTTTTTTACCTGCGCTAAACTTCTCTCTCTGCTTTTCCACAGGAGGACTCCCCAAGAACTAGGGCACCGTTGCCAGAAGCAGCTATGCCCTTCTCCTCCAGGCCATGGCGACTCCTCTAACCACCGCTCTCACTCTGCTGTGCAGCCTCTTCCTCCAGGTATGGCTCTTCCTGCTATTGGCTGCTTCCCGGACTACACAGGATAATGATTGGTCCACCCATGAGTCCTGGAGCTGCCATTGGTTGCAGCATCAAGCCAGGCTTGTAGAGCTGCTCGGCCATCACGGCTTTCAATAAGCCAAGTGCAGGTCTGCTCTTTCAGGCCGTATTTACTGTAGCAACTATATTTTCTTCCCCCCCCTCTCCCTGGCCTTGACCTCTATTAAATACACCAAAGCTCCTCCCAGATTTCACCCTCGTCACACTACTGGCTGCTGCTTTAACCTAGCTTACAATTCCTCCGTACTCTACTCTCTTTCTATTGTCTGCAGTAAGAACCAAGCAATCTGCTCTTTGTAATGTCCAAGCCCCCCTCACATAATTGCCTCAGGTTTCCTCCTAAGCTTGCTTCTTATCAACCATACAAGCTTGAGCTTAGTCAGGGGTCTTACCTGAGCTAAGCAACTGCCTGCTGTTTTTTCCAACCCCCTCCTTTATCTTGCCCATTTGCTGCTTGTGCTTCTCATTGTTCCTGCTTCTGCACCTGTGGCTATCTTCTACCTC
Organism: Neoceratodus forsteri; assembly: GCA_016271365.2. NCBI lineage: Eukaryota > Metazoa > Chordata > Ceratodontiformes > Ceratodontidae > Neoceratodus > Neoceratodus forsteri. The sequence continues at coordinate 393,747,100 of CM057452.1, forward strand.
CACTAAGCTTTGCTTGCGTATTTTGTATGGGGTCTACAATGAATCTCACAACTCTTTGGCTGAGTTGCTTTCTATGCTTGCTGCATATCACCCCCTCTTCCTCTTGTGCACTTAACTTCTCTGACCCTCTTTCCAGTTTGTGGTCTCTTAACACATGTCCGGTACCCCCGACTCACATCTTCCTACCAGATGGACCAATTGTCCCTGGGACCTATGCACCCATATCCCCGACCACTCTATGCTGCACTTTCCACAGAAGGCACTCCTGTTCTTTTCATTTCAGTTCAATTCAGTTCCCCTCCTTTGCATGCACCTCTTCCACTATGCTTCTTATCTATGCATCCCTGTGCCCCCGTAACACATATTTCCCACCACCTACCCCTTTTGACCCCATAAAAGGGCAAGATCATGCTTACTTAAGCTCCTATTAAATGCACTCATAAAACTCTTCCTTTTACTACTAATTTGTAGAGGAAACATTGACCTTAATCCTGGCCCGCCCTTTCCAATCACTGCTCCCTCTGCCTGGTGTAATGCAAAGGGGCCAAGCCTGATTCAAATTAATGCCTGTAGCTTACTAAAAAAAACTTGACACTATTCAGGCATGGTTCAACCTCGCCTCCCCTGACATTGTTGTGGTGACAGAATCCTGCTTGAGACCATCTACACTGGACTATGAAATAAATATCCCTTCATATGAGAGACTTCCAGTTGCATCACGATCTAAATGGTGGCTTAGCCCCGAGTCTCCGCTACGCCAGGGTGTATTTTAGAGCAGATCGATAGCAATCCAGTATGGAATCAGACCGTTGCGTACTAAAAAGCAGTTATAAAACCCATAATAAGGTGGGGAAAACAAAAAAAATGACATTGGGGCACCAGCACGCTACTCAGCGAGGCAAATGATTCCACAGCCTACCAGCCCAGCCTTGTCCTGGTCCTCAGTACAGACAGCTTTAGCAGATGAGGAGAACTCGGGATCAGATTCCAACTTGAACTCTGCATCTACCTTCACAAAAGCAGATGGAAACTGCATGCTTAAAATACTGCACTGTATCGATGATAAAAATTTCGTGGCTCCAGACTGATTTCAAGAAACTGGAAGCACGTACTGAAGAGGTGGAGACCCAGTTGGACACAATCAGCACTGAGCATATGGCCTATGGGTGCTCACTGGCCTATCTCCATCTTAGGGAAAGACAGCTCACCCTCATAGCAGAGGATGTGGAGGTGAGAGCAAGGCGCAATAACATCAGGATTTAAGGACTACCTGAAGGTATTGAACAAGCGGACATGGCAGCCTACATAGAATTCTGGCTTCACCAGGAGCTTTATTTGCCTGCAGAGCTCGATCTGGAGATCGAACAAGCTCACTGCTCGGTGGCTCCTAAACCCAAACCAGGAACACCCCCCCCCCGCCCATTCTATTCTGGTCAAATTCCTAAAATATACAACCAAAGACAGAGTATTACAACAAGCATGGAGCAAAAAGAATCTGACCTTTGATGGCCAACGGGTGTACATAAACCAGGACTTCCCACCACATGTGATGATTAAATGGAAAACAGTCCTGACTGCTGTCAAATCACTCAGGGAAAAGGGACATCAAGTTTTTCTACATTATCCAACTAAACATTGGCTTGAAGATGCTGAGGGGATCCAAGTCTACAATACACTATTTCAGGCAACCCCCAAACTGAATACCCTTGGGGTCCCGGTGTCTGATATGAGTGAGGAGCAAGCAGACTTTGAAATTGAGGAGAGATTGTGGCAGATTGCACTGGGAGGCACAAAACCAGGGAAACAGCATGTGGACACCCTCCTCCCTCTTCATGTGGACATAGCCAAATGGCTGTTACCAAAGCATTTGAACAAATAAATCTACCTTATGCTTCAGGACACGGCCCCACTTGTTGTTGAGTGATCGAAGGAGCCAAGGACTGGGAAGCAAGGAATGGATGGGAGCAGGGACATGGGGAGGAATAACTGAGAAAAGAATCAAACAGGGAATGATTTCTAGAAGCTCTATTTCAATGTAGGACCTTGTGTTCCCCCTGACCTTCCCTCAGAACTCTCGATCCTGGACTCCATTCAGGGTGCCTTCCTCAAGCAACTGGTCATGGAACCAACTCGGCAGAAGGCAATACTGGACCTTGTGCTCACAAACAGGGACAGTATGATGGGGGTAACAGTGGGGGAGCACCTGGGGAACAGTGACCACCAGTCATTGTGGTTTGAAATCACAGAAAGAGCAGAACCAAACCACACAAAAACACGTATCCTGGATTTTAGGGGGGCAGACTTTGGGAAAATGGGGAGATACTTGAAAGAGGCATTAAGGGAATGTGACAGGAATCAGGGGTTGAGGAACAGTGGACAGTATTTAAAATGGGGATTACAAGAACAACAGAATTATGCATTAAGCAGGTTAGCAAGAGGAAAAGGAAGAGGAGACCATTATGGTTTTCCAAAGAGGTACAAAGAAAGTGAAAGCCAAAAGATTGCATTCAGGCAATACAAAAAGACACAGGCAGAAGGGATAGGGAGAAGTACCAGGAGAAGCAAAAAGGAGGCAGGGGAGGTCAGTAAGGGAAGCCAAAGCTCAGACAAAGAACACATTGCAAAATCAGTGGTTAGAGGGGACAAAACCTTTTACAGGTACATAAGTGAAAAAAGAAAGACAAAGGGAGGGAGGGATAGTGAGACTGAAGGGGGAGGATGGGGGCACGTGGAGGATGACAACAGTAAAGCTAACATATTGAACAGGTATTTCTGCTCAGTCTTTACTGAGGAAGAGGAGGGTAATGGGTCTGAAGGGAGTACAAGGGTGAGAATGGTGCAGAAATGGACACAAGTCCCTTTACACAGAAAGGGTCCTGAAGGAACTGGAAGTAATAAGAGTTGATAAAGCAATGGGGCCAGATGGGTGTACCCCAGAGTCCTTAAGAACTAAGAGAGGTGGTGGCTGAACCTCTGGCTATCCTGTTTAGCCGATCACTGGAAACAGGAGGTACCCAAAGACTGGAGGACAGCAGATGTAGTCCCCTTATACAAAAGTGGGAACAAAGAGGAAGCAGGGAACTACAGACCAGTCAGCCTCACGTCGGTAGTGGGGAAGATCATGGAAGCACTACTGAAGGAGAGATTGGTGGAACATCTGGTTGTCAATGGACTACAGGATCCAAGGCAGCATGGTTTCACCAGGGGGAGGTCATGTCAGACCAACCTCGTTGAATTTTGACTGGATGACTAGGGAGGTGGATCAGAGGAGGGCAGTGGACATGGCCTATCTGGACTTCAGCAAGGCCTTTGACACTGTGCCACATGGAAGACTATTACACAAACTGGGGAATATGGATGTGGGCAGGACAGTAGTGTGGTGGGTAGGTAACTGGCTGGGTGGCAGGACACAGAGGTGGTGGTAATGTCGTCACTCCACAGAGGGAAGAGTGACCAGTGGGGTACCACAGGGATCAGTGCTGGGACCGGTCCTATTCAACATCTTCATCAGTGACATTGCGCAGGACCTAGAAGGCAGAATTTCACTGTTCGCTGATGACACAAAGCTCTGTAACAGAGTAGACACCAGAGGGTGTAGACAGAATGAGAAGGGACCTGCAGAAATTTGAAGAATGGTCAGGGGGTTTGGCAGTTAAAATTCAATGCAAGGAAGTGCAAGATAATGCATATGGGGCACAAAAACCCTGCCACAATATATCAGTTGGGGGGTGAGGATATAGCATGTACCTAGCAGGAAAGGGATCTTGGGGTTATCATCTCTGATGACCTCAAGGTAGGGAAACAGTGTGACAAGGCAGCAGGTAAAGCAAATAGGATGCTGGGATGTATAGGCAGGGGCATCACCAGCAGGAAAAGGGAGGTCATAATTCCACTATACAAGACACTAGTGAGGCCCCACCTGGAGTACAGTGTACAGTTCTGGAGACCATACCTACGTAAGGACATAGACAGGGTAGAGAAGGTTCAGAGGAGGGCAACAAAGATGGTGCGGATTGCATCACAAGTCCTATGAAGACAGGTTGAAGGAACTGAACATGTACTCCTGGAGGAGAGGAGGGAGAGGAGGATATGATAGAGACATACAAGTATCTTACAGGGAGGAACAGGGTGCAGGAATACACTATTTTTAGCGAAAAGATGTTCCAGGACTAGAGGGCATGGGATGAAGTTGGAGGGAGGACGATTCAGAGGAAACATGAGGAAGAATTTCTTCACAGAACGGATGGTGGACAAGTGGAACACCCTGCCAGAGGAAGTTGTGGGGGCTGAAACAATCACAGGATTTAAGAATGCATGGGATAGACATAAAGGAATTCTTGAGGTCAGGGATAAGGGGCAACAGACTTCTAGGAAAACATAAACTGAACTTACAAGCTCAAATGGGCAGACTGAGTGGGCCATAGGCCCTTATCTGCCAACACTGTCTATGTATCTATGTATGTATCTATGATCTCCAGATTGCAACAGACATAGCAAACCGCTCACAGTCGGCCTGCATTGTTGGATTTATACCTTATTGAAGCAGGGACTGGTGAACTACAATACTGTAGCAAGTAGACCTGGGCTTTCTTAACAGCCTGACTCGTCTTTTTGTTTTCTATTCAGGGTCTGATAGAACAGAGACTCGGTTTACATGGGGAGTAATTTGTATAACTTGAGATAGCAGACTCATATGTACACTTTCATTTTGTCTCTCACAAGTTTGCACTAAGTGTTGTGAGATAAGATTTGTTAACTACAGAATAATAGGTGGAATGTTGTATTGAGTTTACATAAGAGTGCTGGGAAATTTCACCTAATTGGGTTCTGGCCATAAGTTTCAGAGGAAAAGGAGATGAACTGGGATATTATTCTCATCCCTCCCAACCCGTTACTTAATACCTACTTTCACTGGGGGTTAAATCAATCTTGGTTAGCAGTGTTCAACTATTTTTTTTTATGATGTTTTAGAGACTGACACCAAGATACAAAGATGGCAGAATTACTTGCAATCACAGGCGTGAGACCTACAATTTGGACACCCTGGTGGGAGACTAGACGCAGCTGCCTACCCACTAAGACCAGGACAGGAGAGGAGGGTTAGATTGCATAGCAGGAACTCTCTCTTGGTGCACTTTGTGCTTTACTCTACTGTCCATGTGCCCCAGGGAGCACTTCCCCAGGGTCACATATTCCAAGAAGAGGTACTCGAACTTCACCAGCAGGGCTCTGCAGACAGGATGTGAGCTCACTTCACATCCATCCCCATTTCGGGGACCCATGTTTGTTCCATGTTTAAAGTTTCTACATTTCTATACTTCTCTCTGCAGTTTAAAGGAGAGCACTGTCACACCACTAGTTTGACTTTATACACTATCTTTCTTTTTTCTTAAGGGTGCCTGGAATGGGGGTTGGGGGGAGGAGGCAACGGGAAGAAATAATGTACAAGTTTTTCAGATGGGTACTCTTAATATTTGTACTATCAATGTCAAAGGTATTAATAATGTTGTGAAGAGAATTAAAATCTTGCAAGAATTATGTAGGGTTCGTTGTGATATCGGGGTGCTTACAGGAAACAAAATTGTCTACAACAGAACATGGGAAACTGAGAAGGCTGTGGGTGGGGGAGGTGTACGCTGACTCACATTCCACCTCCACCAAGTCAAGAACAGCGATTCTTATATGAAGGGGCTTCTCTTTCAGGGTTAATGAGTGTCAGATGGAGAATAATGGCTGCTGGGTGATCCTTCCAGGGGAATTGCGAGGCGCCCCCATTCACATTGTCTCCGTGTATGCACCTACCCCCTCCTCAGGTCAGTTGTTTATTAAATTATTTAATTGCTTGGATTCCCTTCTCTCTGCAATGACATATGTGCTGGGGGACTGGAATGTTGTGGAAAACTGCAGTCTAGATAAATCCCCCCTCACAGAGGAGGCCCTACGGGTACTTCCAGACTTTTGAAAACCCTAATAGATGCGAGGGGGATGGTGGATGTCTGGAGTTGACAAAACCCCACTGCCCAGGATTTCACTTTCTATGCTCCAGCATCCAAATCTTACTCCAGAATAGATCGTATTTATACATTTAATATGGTGGTACATTCAGTCCAAGAGGTATCAATCCTCCCAGTCACCTTTCAGACCATTCGGTGGTGCAGGCACGTATACAATGGAGCCCCAGTTCAGGCCAGGGGGGTTGGAGGTTCGATCCTGGTACTTTGGATGATAAGAATCTGGCACAAAAGATAAGGGGAAACCATATTACATTACATAGAGGACAATAAAGAAACCGATTCTGCCCTGAAATTTATATGGGATGGTCTCAAGGCAGTCCTCAGAAGGATATACATCAGTAATTCAGCATACCAGAATAAGAGATATAAAGCTAAAATTGCAAAAAAACTGGGTAGAAATTAATAAACTGGAGGCAGAACATAAAGCCTCGAGGAACCCTCTGGTGCTTAACTGGTTAAAATCTGCCAGAGAGGAACAAGATCAACTGTTGACTCACAAGGCCCTTAATCATTTATGTTTTGCTAATCAGAAAGATTAAGAAGGTGGGGAGAGAGCGGATAAGTTGCTGACCCTTCACCTTAAAAAGCAGGAGGCAGAGAGATACATCACTAAAGTAAAGTCCTCTGATGCCCCTGGTTCATGGGTGACTGAACCAAGTGAAATAGTGAGAGAATTTGCCAATTATTACACATCACTTTACCAAACCATGAAAACTAGATTTCAGGATTTTTAGAGGGGGTGGATCTTCCTACTTTGAAGGAGGAGCAAAAGTGCATACTTAAAGCTCCTTTCACTGAAGCTGAGATATTGGCAGTTATTAAGGCCCTACCATCTGGCAAATCTCCTGGTCCAGACAGCTTCTCAGCTGAATCTTTTAAGCAGTTTGCCCCAGATTGTGTGCCGTTGCTGTTGAAAGTCTGTAATGTAGCACATGACCATGGAGCTGCGCCAGACTCGTGGGAAGAAGCATTGATATCTCTGATTCCTAAACAGGGTAAAGACCCTACTGACTGTGGGAGCCACAGGCCGATATCCCTTCTCAATCAGGATGCAAAAATATTTACTATATTAATCAGTAACAGATTACAGATCATTATTCCCTCCCCTAGTACACCCAGAGTAGACTGGTTTTATATCTGGCAGACATATCCAGGACAATATTCATCTACTCCTTAATGTTATATCTGCTACAGATTCCCTACACTAATGTCATACACACGCGGTTATTGCACTAGAAGCTGAAAAAACCTTTTGATAGGCTAGACTGGTAATTCCTGACTCACACTTTACAAAAATTAGTCTTTGGTGAGAAATTTATGTAATGGATAGCCAACCTTTACAGACATCCAAGAGCTAAATTAAGGGTTAATGGTGAGACTTCTGCCTCCTTTGTTATAGAAAGGGGAACCAGGCAGGGCTACCCACTCTCTCCCCTCCCCTCCTCTTTGCCATTAGCATGGAGCCCCTGGCGGCCTGGGTTAGGCAATCAACAGATTATAAGGGGATTAGAATAAGAGGGGAGGAATTGCAGATTTTGCTACATGCTGATGATACACTGCTTTATGGCTCAGATTTGGATAGCTCCATTCCACTCCTTCAAACCATGTAAAAAAATTTGGAACATTTTCTAGTTTTAAGATAATTGAAATGAAGACTGAGGTATTCCCAATTAGGGCTGATGATCACACTCCTCTCCCCCCAGATTAGGCCATTTAAATGGGTGAAAGATAATTTCCGGTATCTGGGGGTTTATATCCCCAGGGACATCAATAATTTATATAAAATAAACCACCTCAGGCTATTACAGTTAGTACAGGAGGATTTACTTAAATGGAATCTCCTCCCTCTTTCACAGGTTGAATTGAAAGTATTTGTATGAATGTGCTGTCTAGGTTCTTATTTCTTTTTGCTGCTGTCCCTATGAAACTCCCTAATCTGTTCTGGAGGGGGCTGAAATCATTCGTCTCTCGTTTTCTCTAGAGGAACCACCTATCCCGTTTCAGATGGCATACCTTACTTACAGCAAAAGCTCTGGGGGGTGGTGGTTAGCCTCCCAGATAGTAAAACATACTACTGGGAGGCGTAGTTGAGCTCTCTGGAAAAGTTTCAGATGGAGGGGCACTGCTCTTTGTGGACCGAATTAGAGAGACTGTTAACTCCGGTGGTAAAAGTGAAGGATTTGCTCCTGATGGATGGGGCGGGGCTTTCCAAGCTCACATTTAATAACCCATGGACAAACTCCATAAAGTTGTCTTGGTTGGAGGTATGCAAAATACTCCAGATACTGAATGTATTAAGTTTCTATTAAGCTTCTCCACCCCACTTAGGGCATGCTTGGACTTTGCCTCACTTCAGATGGACGCAGGGTTTACAAGATGATACTCTAGGGGGCTGGACAAGGTTGGTCTTTTTTTTGATGGGGAACACTTCATATCTTTTCAGCAACTGAATATTGAATTCAATTTGCCAGCCCAAGATTTGTTCAGGCTTCTACAGATTAGACATTATTTAATGGGGGTCCACCACACAGAGGGTGGGACAAATGCACCCTATAATTGCACAGCTGGGAAGTCTTCTCCAGCAAAAAATTAGCAGAGGCTTGATATCCAGATTGGTGCTTACCCTGAGCATGCAGGACAATCCTTGCATTCCAGGATTGGCCACAAAATAGGAACAGGAAAGTAACATTAATATTCAGGAAGGAGAATGGCTCTGGATCTGGGAGGGAATACACCACACATCTGCTTCCCCCTCACTACGAGAATTTCGGTGGAAGGTGGTAACAAGGTTTTTTTTAACCCCAATCATTACAAAACATATTGGATCTTCTGGCACTGATCTTTGCTGGTGGAAATGCGGAGGAACAGGCACACACACCCATATTTTGCGGGCGTGTGGGAAACTCAGGCCATATTGGGACCAAATACAATAAAATTTTAACCAAATATTTGAAACCACATTCCCGAAAAAACTCAAGGTTTGGGTTTTTGGACTAGTTCCAAAACCCTTATTGACCAAGTCTCAGACATTGCTGTTCCATGTGTTGTTAGCAGCAGCACTGAAAGCAATTACCAAAAGATGGCTTGAGGCAAATATTCCCACAGGGGAGCTATGGTATGCACTCAGTCTGTGAACTAAGCAGATGGAGCAGCTAACAGCCAAGCTAAGTTCTCAAACTGATAAATTCGATGCTAGATGGCTGCCCTTCTTGCACTTTCAAACCCACAGGGAAAACAAGGACATTTTACAGATATTAGCTGACATAAGTTAGTATAGAAATATAGGAAACCCAGTTGTGCTCCTCTAATACCTCCAGGAGCACCCCACTTCCCCCGAGACCAGGCTTACTCTTCCTCTTTCTTTCCTTTTCTTTTCACTCTCCCTATCCTTCTTCTCTTCTTTCCCTTTTTCTCTCTATAACTATTTTCTCGCGTCTCTCACTTTAGAAGGCAGCTATGGTTCAACTTACTCAACCAACTGTGTTAGAACCTCTACTGGATAGAGATCAAATATAAGAGTTTCATTTCTATTGTTGTGAAGTAATGATGACTTGTCATCGATATTAGGTATTCTTGCAGAGAGGGATACAACCCATAGGCTTTGTGCATAAGAGAATAAGTTGCTGAGAAGGAGGTGACTGGTGGTCACTCTCCGGGGTGAGGTTCCCAGAGCCAACCTAATGGATGGGTTATTTTCTACAATCTGTAAATGTAAAGCCGAATGCTGAAATATAGCGTTAAGATAAAAAGATAAGAAGTAAAAATGTGTTAAGACAATGAACATGAAACATCAAGTTGGAATGGTCTTTGCATGTGGAAGCTGCACTATTTCTTTCTGTACTATGGAAAATATTCTAATGAAATACTATTTCCAAAAAAATATCCCTTCATATAATGTATTTAGGACTGACAGGCTAACAAGGGAGGGGGTTGCCATCTATGTATCGGACAGTTTCACTGCCACCATCGTCGACTTAACGTCTGTGCCCTTGGAACTTGAATGCACTATACTAAAACTGCTCCTTCCCTCATTGACCCAATTCACCTCATAGACTATAATAGGCCTCCCTCTGCTGGGAACAAGGTGTTACATCACTTATCTGATTTGCTAACCACCTTATCCTCTGAAGTTATCATTATGGGAGATCTCACTATGGACTGGTTATCTTCTTCCTCCCAATCTCTAAAAGATTTATGTGATATCGTTGGCTTATCACAACTTATTATGGAAGCTACATGCCCCAACATAACAAACCCTAAAAACAGCACCCTGCTTGATGTCATTTTGGTCAACAAACCCCATCTTTACTCACACTCTGGCATATTTTTCAACGAGATCACTGACCATTGTGTCATTGCTTATGTCCCGGACCTCCCCCAAGCTCGCATCCTTCTCCAGATATGCCTTTAAGAGATTGAGGCAGAGCTTTGACCCCAATGCCTTTCTCTTTGACTTTCAGCATGCCAATTGGCAGGACTTCTACCTGGCCTCCTCAGTAGCAGAAGCATATGAAGTCTTTCATAATATTGTCCTTGGTTCTATCAATAAACATGTGCCCCTCTCCAAAATTCGCACTACAAAGAAAACTTGCCATTGGTTCTCTGCCAGCATGAAAGCAGAACTGCTCCATAGGGACTCACTTTGGAAGTGGGCTAGGAAGTCCACACAGCCTGCTGATTGGGCAGCCTTCAAAGCAGCTAGAAACCAGTGCACCAGATTGACCAGGGATGTTAAATCTAGCTTCTACTGTTCTGAACTTGATTCCTTTGCCAATAGCTCATCCAGTTTCTGGAAAATATTAAAGAGTCCAAGGTCATAGCTCTGCTAGTCAATTCCCACCTAAAATCTCGTCTGGCACTTCTGCCACCACTGACAAGGAAGAAATCCTCGAGCTCTTCAACAACCATTTCTCCACAGCAGGCCTAACCTTTCATACCTCCCCAGCCAATAACCTCCATGCAAACCTTTGTAATTCTAACACTACTTTACCAGCCACTGATTCGTCCACCCAAGGTAAAGCCTTCTGCTTCACACCTGTCACAGTGAAGGAAGTAGAGGACCTCCTGCTCCACCTGGACAGCAGGAACAGCGCTAGTGCAGATCTGATTGAGACATATTTTCTTAAAACTGACCACTATGTCCTTTCACCCCCGATAACCCATCTCTTTAACCTGTCCCTTGCCCAGGGCACACTCCCTGCCATATGGAAAACTGCCCATGTTATACCACTTTTTAAATCAGGCAGCACTGTGACCTAAACAATTACCACCCTATTTCCCTACTCCCTACCTGCTCTAAGCTTCTTGAAAAGGTGGTCAACTTCCAGCTAAGACAGTACATCGAGGATGCTGACCTTTTAAACTCAGCCCAATCTGGCTTCCGGCCTCACCACAGCACCATCACAGCTCTTGCTAAGGTCACAAATGACTGGCTCAATGCCCTGAATGCCAGGAACTTTGTTTGTGCACTGTTCCTTGACCTTAGCAAAGCATTTGATACGGTAGACCATACCCTGCTTCTGGTTGCCTTAAGGAACATTGGCGTTAACAATCCGTCCCTTGAATGGTTCTCTAGCTATCTTACTGACCATTACCAGCAGGTCAAGGTGGGGGGGGTGACTTCTCCCCTTTGAAACCGCTTCCAAGAGGTGTTCCACGAGGGTCCATTCTTGGCCCACTCTTGTTTGCCATTTATATAAATGACCTACATGCTGGAGTCAGATCAGCAAATATCCACTTATTTGCTGATGACACTGTGCTGTACGTGGCTGGACCGACTTTGGAACAAGCGTACACAGACCTCCAAACAGAATTCAGTCACTTACAGGTTAATCTCCTGTGCTCTAAACTTCTGTTAAATGCCAAGAAACTGAAGGCCATGATCTTCTCCCCCTTGGTGAACTCCTCCAATTCCTGCCCTATGGGAATAGCACCTAAACTTCTTACCTTGCTTGGTGAACCTCTGGACTACGTAGAGTCCTTTAAATACCTGGGGGTGTGGATTGACTCTAAACTCTCATTCAAAGTCCATATCAAAGAACTCTCTAAGAAACTCAAGCAGAGGCTTGAGATATTCTTTAGAATCAGGCATTTGCTAACACAAGAGGGGAAAAAAGGTTGGTACAAACAACGTTTATGCCTCTTCTTGACTATGCAGACTTTCTGTATGGGCACTGCTAGAGTGTGGCACTGTCCAAACTAGACACCTTGTAACATCAGGCGCTCAGGTTTGTAACTGGTGCCCCTATTCAACACATCACCGTACCCTTTACAAGAGTGTGGGCTGGTACTCACTCAACTTCAGGAGGAACAAGAATGCCATGCTCTGGACCTATAGGGCCATTACTAGCAAGCTGCCTCAATACATCAAGGGCCGCTTACCTAACTGCAACCCTGGTACCTATCTGCTAAGAAGTCTCTCTTGCATTTCCCTTTCCATCCTCAAAGTAAGGACGTACTTCAGCAGAGCAGCAATAAGCCATGCCCTCCATGTCCTCTGGAACAATGCACAAAAAACGCTGCAGCTTGCTTCTCCAGTGCCATTGTCTTCTTTCAAAAATCTGTTCATGTGGTCCTTCCAGGAGACCTGCAAGTGTCCATAAGCTAACAAAATTACTCCCTAATTTGTTCATCTAGTCTTTTTGTCTAGCTGGTGTTTCCCTACCTTTTTGTTTGCAGCTGCTCTCTCCTCTCCCTTGCCCCCACTGCGTTGCTCATGAATACATTTTTAAAACCGTTACACTCTCTATTGCTTTTTTTTGCATTCCTTGGACATATTCTGTACATACCTACATAAGTGCTATGTTACATTAGTTTTGACACCATATTAGTATAGCAGTCGTTCCTTGCTGGATGTGCATTTACCAGGCACCTACCATGTATAGAACTTCCATATATCTGTATTCTGTAATCTGCCTATCTACTGTATATACTTGCATCTGAATTATATGCCCTCCATTATATGTATATTCCTTTAACTAGATGTAACTGATATGTTAACTGTGTACCACCTGCATATAATCTGCCAATGCATTTGTATATGTGACTGTATCTTTTTGCTGATATATCTTCTCCAGGTCCATCTTGCAGATGAGTTTTACTCAATGGTGTTTCACCTGGTTAAATAAAGATTTTGATTTGATTTGAAAAAGCATCTATTCCTGCTGCTTTTTCCCTACCAGAAGTCACAGAGCACTGCTTGTGACATCACAGTTACTCCCTTGGCAACAATCTGTGATGTCACAATAGAGGATTATGACTTGAAGTAGGGAGTAAGCTATAGAGGCAAATGAACTCAAAATGATCTGTAATGAACAACAGTCATATATTCATATACATTTTTTTAGTAATAAATTATAGGAAGGAGAAATATATAAAATATAAAGAATGCAAGCAGAATTGTACATTATTATGTTTTTTAAAGTTGTCTTTGAGATGTCAGTAGCTCTTTAATGTAAGGGTCTCAGAATGCAGACACCCAATCCAATCCAATTGTAGCATTTCTGAGTATGCGCAAGAAACATATTATGGCAGGTTGCCAGAAGCAGGTTGTGGAGGCACGGCACTGTTGTGACCAATGCCCCCACAGCCTTTAAAGGCTTGGCCCGCTTTCCCCAATGCCGTGGCATGCTGCTGCTGACACTAGTTCAGCCAGTGTGCCACAACCTTATAAGGTTTCAGCCACTGCAATCAGGGGCTACCTCGTCATTGCAGCATAACCCATTCTGCTGCAATGAGGGAGTGACCCGTCATTGCTGAGCAGAACCTTGTAACAGTGATATTGTTTGTGGACTTGGTGGTGGCTTGCCGCCGTGTTCACAAACGATATTAAGCACCCCATCTGCCGAGGGGGTGCCCAATCCCCCTCAGCAGCATGAGCCCTCCCCACCGTGTTTGTTTGCCAACAGGGGCCCCAATCCCTGTCAGCTTCAGTGCCCAAGTGATGTTGGTGACAGGGGAGCCCACTCCCCGTTGGCATTATGTAACCCCCCTCACTTTTGTTGTGTCGAGAGGCGGGTGCCCAATCCCGTCAGACATATGTAACCCCTTTTGTTGTTGTGTGCCTGAGGGGTGCCCAATCCCCCATGTCGGCTACAGCTGCCCCCCAAAAGAGTTCATTGGCACACTGGGGCCCACCCCAGCGTGCCACATGCCCTGTTAAAAAAAAAAAGGTCCTGCAATGTTTTTTTCACCCTGTCAAACAGGAAAACTGTCCCAGCAGTCTTCCCTGCCCTCCCACAACCCGCGCCACCCACCGCGCAGCCTGCCTCCCCACACCCCTCACCCCATACTTACCTCTGAGTCCGCACGATAATCTTCGGTGGACCGGGAACACGTCTGCACTCTTCAAAGCCGATCATGAACTGAGGAAATGCCGGTCAGCTGTATAATGGAATAAATAGGACTTTTTCAACTTTGATGCATATCTGAGGCATTTTTTTAGAATTTTGGCACTAAATTTTCAACATGGGGTTTTTGGGACCATTCCTTATGAATTCTGGCACTGTCATGGCGTTAATCAGCCCCAAAAGGCTATTTTGCGGTCACTGCACAGAATCACCTTTCAGGACCGATTAGTGAAACAACAGTGCCAGTGTGTTCATGAGGTGGGCTCTCAAAAAGCCTATGTTGCAAATTTGGTGGAAAAATTCAATTAATTACTGTTTTATGAGCGATAGATTCTTGATTTCATACTTCCGTGCCTTACGCATTTGCAATTTTTCACTCTAGATTTTCAACATTGCCATTTTCCCACACCTCCTTATGTACAGTGCAGCTGTCATTTTTCACATCCTGGCCAAAATGTGTTTTTGCTCTTCCGGCGCACAATAGCACGGTCGCTGTGGGAAATCCATGTTCGGGACACATTATGAAAATGACAGTGAGACTGTTCATTAGCAGATGTCCTAAAATGCCTATATTGAAAATTTGGTGACAAAAGTCCATAAAATGAGTGTGCTATGAGGGTGCGTTGCGTAGTTTCCACACAAGCTTGCAATTTTGCAATATTTTCACTCTAGATTTTCAACATTGCCATTTTTCCACACCTCCTTATGAACAATGCAGTTGTCATTTTTCACATCTTGGCAGAAATGTGTTTTCACTCTTCCGGCAAACAATAGCACGGTCGCTGTGGGAAATCAGTGTTCAGGACACGTTAAGAAAATCACACTGGCACTGTTCATGAGAAGAGGTCCTAAAATGCCTACATTGAAAATTTTGTGATGAAACTCCATAAAATAACTGTGTTACGAGCGTGCATTGTGCAGTTTCGACGCACCCTTGTAACTTCGCAAATTAGTAATATTTCCATGCTCCATTTTCAACACTGGCATTTTTCCACACCTCCTTATGAACAGTACAGCTGTCATTTTTCACAACCAGGCCAAATGTGTTTTCGCACTTCCGGTGCAGAATACCGCAGTCGCTGTCGGAAATCAGTGTTTGGGACAGATTAGGATCGAGCAAGTTGGAGGGAGTGACCGAGCTCAACTGAGCTCTGTTGGGACTGCTGCAGATTTCTTTGTAGGCAGAAAAAGGCAGCAATGCACGCAGGAGCCAGTACAAAAGGGCAGCCTGCAGCGATGGGAGAAACAGAATTAGTGACTGAGAGAGGGGGAGTGAGTGAGCTCAACAGAGCTCTATCATGACTGCTGAGGATTTCTTTGTGGGCAGAAAAGGGCGACAACACAGGCAGGAGCCCTGTACAAAAGGGCAGCCTGCAGCACCAGCAGAAATGGAATGAGCGAGTGAGAGAGGGAGTGAGTGAGGTCAACGGAGCTCTGTCGGGACTGCTGCAGATTTCTTTGTGGGCAGAAAAAGGTGCCAACAGAGGTAGGAGCCCAGTACAAAATGGCAGCCTGCAGTGCCAGGAGAAACAGAATGAGTCCATGAGACAGGGGGAGTGAGCAACCTCAACAGAGCTCTATCATGACTGCTGCAGATTTCTTTGTGGGCAGAAGAAGGCAGCAACACAGGCAGGAGCCCAGTACAAAAGGGTAGCCTGCAGCGCCAACAGAAATGGAAAAAGTGAGTGAGAGAGGGGGAATGAGCGGGCTCAATGGAGCTCTGTCGGGACTGCTGCAGATTTCTTTGTGGGCAGAAAAAGGCGCCAACAGAGGCAGGAGCCCAGTACAAAACGGCAGCCTGCAGAGCCAGGAGAAACAGAATGAGTGAGTGAGATGGGAGAGTGAGCGACCTCAACGGAGCTCTATCGTGACTGCTGCGGATTTCTTTGTGGGCAGAAAAAGGTGGCAATACAGGCAGGAGCCCAGTAGAAAAGGCCAGCCAGCAGCGCCAGCAGAAACGGAATGATTGAGTGGGGAGTTAACAAGCTCAACAGAGCTGTGTTGGGACTGCTGCAGATTTCTTTGTGGGCAGAAAAAGCCACCAACGCAGGCAGGAGCCCAGTACAAAAGGGCAGCTTGCAGCAGCGGGAGACACAAAATGAGTGAGTGAGGGAGGGGGGGTGAGTGAGTTCAACAGAGCTCTGTTGGGACTGCTGCGGATTTCTTTGTGGGCAGAAAAGGGCAGCGATGCACCCAGGGGCCCAGTACAAAAGGTCAGCCTGCAGCGGCAGGAGAAACAGAATGAATGAGTGAGAGAAGGGGAGTCAGCGAGCTCAACGGAGCAATATCATGACTGCTGCAGATTTCTTTGTGGGCAGAAAAAGGCGGCAATGTAGGCAAAAGCCCAGTACAAAAGGCCAGCCTGCAGAGCCGGCAGAAACGGAACGATCGAGTGACAGAGGGGGAGTGAGCAAGCTCAACGGACCTGTGTCAGGACTACTGCAGATTTCTTTGTGGGCAGAAAAAGCCACCAACAGAGGCAGGAGCCCAGTACAAAAAGGCAGCCTGCAACGCCAGGAGAAACAGAATGAGCAAGTGAGAGAGGGGGAGTGAGCCACCTCAACAGAGCTCTGTTGGGACAGCTGTGGGTTTCTTTGTGGACAGAAAAGGGTGCCAACACAGGCAGGAGCCCAGTACAAACAGCAGTCTGCAGCACTGGGAGAAACAGAACGAGCGAGTGACAGAGGGGCAGTAAGTGAGCTTGATGGACCAACGCAATCAACATTCGGCATTGACAAATGCTTGTTAAACTCTGACACAGCAGACAACCTGGTTCATCTAGTCCACCCATTCTTTCCTAACCTCTACCATGTTACTTGCTTACCCTGTCTTTCCTGCCTTTTTGGTTCCCATATTCCTATCCTGTGCATTTTTGAACGTGGTCACTGTCTGTACCCCCATCACTTCTGCAGGGAGGCTATTCCAGATACCCACCACCCTTTCCTTAAAAAAATATTTCCTCACTTTTCCCTGATTCCATCCTCCAGCCTCATATCATGACCCCTGTGATATAACAGTATCTAGAAATGTAAGGATTTACATACACAACAATACCGAACCACATGCTGCGTAGGCATTAATGTATCTACCTTCTCTCTGTGTCTTGAACTGAGGTAAAAAAAAGCAAAAACAAGACAAGATTTAAAACATTCAGCATGGTAGTAATAGTTTCGTGAGCTGGCAACATTTCTAGTAGTTTAACTTTTAACAAACAGTTCACCTGGATGATTTTAGTCTTGCTGATATCATCATTATGAGGACTCTGCAATGTAGGTAAGCATATGTGGTTGTGCCGCAGTAGTGTCATAGCTACTGTGGTACAAAAGCATTCTGAAATCACTACTGTGGTACAGTAGCATCTGGAAGTGTATGGATTTTTATATGCAACAACACTGCACCATATACTATATTTCATTAGGATGGTTTTACAACAACTGAATGAATTAAAAACACCCAGTGGCGAATCTCAGCATATCAACAATGCATTTTTTCTAAAAAATGGGATGATGACATTTTCTCAGCTATCAAACACTGCTGCTTTAATGACATAATTTGTTCCTGTCATTAAACATGCACAACACATTCATTTTTGTTTAATTTCTGGTTATACAAAGAATACTTTTATAATTTTATTTTGCTGTTGATCCAGTCTACGTATTTAGTGACTTGTGTGTAGACTCCAGGTCTGTTTTGTCTTCCGCAGCCGTCCCCCCAGCTGATAACCCCATACACGTAAGCAATATTGTTCTTTTCACAGACCAGGGCTCCACCTGAGTCTCCCTATGATAATGATTAAAAAACAAAATAACATTAGTTTCAATGGCACATTAACTGATGTATTTTAGCAATAATAAAAATATTCAGATAGAAATATACTGTGCTACTCAGCAAAACAGGCAACATTTTGGAGTTTCTGTCAGGCTGATAACTAGTTATACCTTACTACCCACTTTTCCCTCCCACTATTCCTGCCCCTTTCTTCTCCTCCTCTGTAGGTCTAACTTACTGATCCATATGGCTTGTCCGTACCTCCACTGCATTTATGCTCATGGCCTACTAGCCTCCCTGTATTCCGCCAGCATACCTCCATTGTACATGACTCCTTCCACCCATAACTGCAGTTTTGTACAGTGTCTCTTCTGTACATTTGTTGCTGGTTTTTGTGTTCTCATGTAGTTTTTGTAGATTTTATTCTAATACTGCAAAACTGCATCTGTTTCTGCACCGTGTCATTTGGCATGTCCATTACCGGTTTAGACTCTTATTTTTGTGTCCATTTTTTAACATCTAGTTTTTCTTTCTTTAGAAAGCCATACCTCCTTCCACTAGTGCTGCTCAGCTATCTATCTGACTATGGAATCCACCTTCAGATACATATGCCCCTCACTGCACTCCCTTGCCCATAATCCTGGCCCTCCAAGATGACACCCTGGGGTAGGACGCTGCCTGTCAGCTTCTTAACAGATGTTCAAATCTCTTCTGTTAGCTGTTGTGGTGTCCCTGAGGGCTAGCCCAGAATGATGGTGTTGTGGGGACCCACATGTGTCATGGGGCTGGTGCACTTTTGTCTGCCACAATGGTGGTAGCTGTTATTTTATGTTTTTGCTTCCCAGATCCTCCCACAAGAGCACATGCTTAAATGTCTACAGTGCCAGCTCATCTAGTACACTAATGTCTGTGCACTGACCCCTCTCCAGTGCCTGACTGAGGCACTCAGCTGCAAGGTGACCTATGGTCACCCATGCCGTACTGTAACAAGCAGCTCTACTGTCCCTCTTCAAAGAATAGCAGCCTCTTAGATGCTCATTACTCCCCCTGCTGGTTCTCCAGTGATCTGAGCTTATGAACATACAAAACTGTCAGCAGATACAGGCCATATGGTTTATCAAGTCTGCTCGAGTGTGCAGCTAGCAATCCCTTATTCTGCAGTTGCCCCTTCCTCCCTTCCCCCTCAAAATGACCCTCCCCTTCACTTTGTCCCATCGCCTTTTAAAATGACCCTCTGTCCTGCAGGACACCACCTCTTTGGGCAGTGTGTTCCACTTAGACACAATGTGTTTGTAACCCAGGTTGCTGACATTGCAAGCTTCAGCACTGCCACTGCACCAGGGGTCCACCTGTGGGATGGTCGCTGGTTTTTGTATTCTCATTTATTTTTGTGTACTTTGATATTTGCCATGACATATACCTTTATTTTATGCACCTATTATAACATATTTTTTCTTCTGTTTTGTCTTGTACCATATACCACAGGATGTGTCTGAAAATGAGCTGTTTACAGCTTATTATGCACTCTGGTGAAACTCAGAGAAACACAGAAACATAGAAATTGTCAGCAGATAAGGAATGCTAGGCCCATCTAGTCTGTCCATAAGCCTATCCTTAAAATAAATACATTTTATTAGTATTTTAGTTATTTAATATTCTTTAATTACCCTGTTTAGAAAGTTGTCTAATAAGTTTTATTCTTGTTTTGCCAAATAAAGGATATATATATATTTCATGCTGGGCAGTTGGAGGAGGGCTTTGCTCACAATATCTGGAGCATAAACCAACAAGTAGATAAAAGCCATTGTTAAGTTAATAGGTTTACCTGACAGGCATCTGCTGAAGAATCAAAGTAGCCAGCGCACATCATGTTGATACTGAGATCTGCACCATAGACCTCAGGACTGCTGCATTTACTAAAAGCAATAAGCGGGACTTTGGCTTCCTGTAGCACCTCAGCATATTTAAGTTCACCTGAAAGAAAAGAAGAAAACGAATATTTTCCTAGCCTTCTAAAAGTTGTGACAGTTTTAAACCTACTCCTCAACTACGTCACACTGTGTGAAACGTTGCACATCTCAGACAAAAAGCAGTCTATGCCACGTAGTTCTACAACATACTGTATTATAAACCCTATGATTTCTGCCAGTCAGCATTCTGAACTATGGGGCCATTCTTTTCACCTCCTTGTCCAACAGGGAAATATTTAGGTTCAACTCTCTTTACAGTTGTATAGCGTGTTCTGCCCTTGACCCAGATAGGAGGTTGAACCATTGATTAATTTTTATTTATTTATTTACTGGGTAGGTGTACTGATCCAATGGACCATTTTCAGTTCATCTATAGGGATCTCAGATGGATAGATTTCAGATGGATAGCCCTGAAGACAGGCTTTCCTACTTGCTGGGCTGCACCACTTATATAATTCTTCTCCTAATGCTCCCTCATGTTCCTCCAAACTGCTCCATTTACCAAAAAAGTCTTAGGCACTAAGATCAGCACCACAGTGTGTCAGCATTCCTTTGATTATGTCACTCTCAAACTTTGGAATACCATTAAATGTTTGTACAAACACTACCTTCTTGGCATTTGTAAATATGACTTTTCTTAAACTGGAATGTACAGTAATTGTTCATTCCCTTATCTCTGTCTGTACCTTTGTATTGCTCGTGTCATGTCCAGCTCATCCCTGTAAATGGGCTTCATCCATTACGCCCACAGAACAGTGACATTTCTACGGTGACATGTGTCGATATTGACAACAGTACCATGCTGCCATAAAAGTGCCGCTGGGACCAGGCAATCCCTTCCCCCAATCTGCACCCCCTCCCGAACTAACTCTGACCTGGTGTTAAAATCCAATAGTGGAGGTGTGTGGGGGGCAGAGACCCCCCACATGGGGGGGTCTGTGGGTGAAGCTCCGAAAGAAAAACACACATCGTTGTGTGCAGCTCCATGCCAATTCCAAATCGAGGTCAACATGGAGCCTAATCCTGTGATGCCGGTCAACGTGTTTCTCGTCGAACCGGCATCGTAGAGCTGCTTCATCGTAGCGGGCTCCATTCAGTTACCAAAGTCTAAAATAAATAAATAGAATCTTCAGGGCCTCTTATCCTACATACAGGTGTCATTTCAAGTGGCAATATTAAAAGGGGAGCATTCCACTTCAGAGTATGGGCGAGAGAAGTTAGCCATTAGCAAATTCAGTTTGGCTTCGGTTCCCTGACATTGGTTCAGTTTCATTACTTCATCCAAAACACTTCAGGTCCTTTGAATAGGGACTATAACAGGGTCATGTGACACCCCTGCATCACATGTCCCCCAGCTTAGTCACTTCCCTCCTTCTTTCTCCCCATATCACACTCTAAGTGCTGGCACAGTGCCATGAACAGGCTTTTTTTTTTTTTTTTTACAAAAAGACAGTCTGGGGGAGCCAGGGGGGGGGGGAAGTGACGGTCGGGAAAAGGGTTGTCATGGTACTAGCAAAAGCCATCTAGAACTAGCTGAAGTATATTTTTTATCAATTTGCTGAAGGGTACAAATGATTTGAAGTGCCTCAAAATGTTGACAGTACCAAACTAAAAGTGAATGTGCTGAATTTCAGCACTTCTCTTGAATGTAAAGTCAGCATTGCCACACCCTTATTGCCACACCCTTACTTCAGAATAGCAGGAAAAGCATTACATCCTCTTTTTTTAATTAGAAAAGGAAACTTCAGATTTATTATAAATCATATGCCAACTTGAGTGATCTAGAATAATTTCATAGGTGCCTGCCAGATGTGTCTCACTGTATAAGAGCATCATCTTGCTCAGTTTGGGCAAACTGTACCACTTACCTTTGCCTCAGCCAAACTGCACAAGGTGACACTCATAGAGTGGAGCCTGCCAGAATGCAAATGCAGAATACTGCAGAACTCTGCAGAATTACTGCAGGAAATAGTGCAGTTTCAATGGCAGTTAATCCCTTTAGTCATGCAGGAATCTGTAACATTGTGTTGCATCCTGGTGGGCTCTACTGTACCATAACAGATATCTTGAACAGCACCCATAAACATATAAAACTGGGGACTTTTGTCATCTCATTGACAGCCCATATCAATTAATGTTTGCTCTAGTGCAGTTTGTGGTTAGATATACCCCTATGGCTTTTTCTGCCTAGGAATACATGTTTGAAGTAGATTCTGAGTGACAAAAGAGCTCTAGTGCCTTTGTGAATTCACAAGAGGGTACTTCACTCTTTAAATGATCCACATTAACTTGTCATGAAGCTAAAAGGTTCACTACCCAAAAATCAAATGTGAGGTATGACCAATAAATTGTCATTGCTCTCAAACCAACCAACAGTGTCACGTGCAAGCCCAATGGGCTCCAATTGGTCAAGCAGAAGGACATGATTAACTGTATTAAATGCTTTTGTTAGATCAATAAAAACCGCACCAACAAGGGCACCCTGATCCAGGGAGTTGTAGATATGACCCGTAAACTCAAGCAAAGCAGTAGTGGTGATGTGTCCCTTGTGAAAGACATGTTGTTATGGACATTGAATTTGATATTTCTCTAGGTAGTCAACCAGTAAGTCCGCTACAATTCTTTCAAGTGGTTTTGATAATGGTGGAAGGATCAAAATGGATCTAAAGTTACCATGAGATGTGCGGTTCCCACTCTTATATACAGGCATCACCAAAGTGGATTTCCATATCTGAGGGAACTGAGAGTATCTCAACGAGGTGTTGAATATATGTGTCAAAGGAGCAAATATTTCATCCAGGGCTAGTGCCACAAATTTAAGGTCCAGGGAGTCACCACTGAATCTAGCCTTCCCTTGAACCCTCAGTAAGTATTTTCTAACTTCTCCCAGGGATACGGCTTTAAAGTGGAAAAAAGGGTGGGCAGGTGGCTGGTCTTCAGAACTACCAGTATGCCTCGAGTTCGAGTGATAGAACAAATCAGGGGGCAGAACACCTTTCAGATCAGAAAAAGCATAATTAAATATATTAGCGATGAATGATACAAGGATCCAGAGTGGGTACCCCATCGATGTTAAGCATAGTAGAGGGTGTCTTGTTATCTTACCTAGTTACTTCCTTAAGGTTTGACCAGAATTTTCGGACATCATTCCAAGACCATGTGAGGGTGTCCTTAAAGTACTGGTTCTTTGTGGTCCATATGGTCCTTGTGCAGTCATTTCAGGCTTTTTTGTAGTTCTGGATGTCAATCTGTTTACCAGTGGCTCGGGATCTATGCCCCAAGTGGTCTCTCGCCTTCATATGCTTGAGTAGTTCTGGAGAAAACTGTGCAATTTTCTATCAATTGAATTTATGCTTCGTTTAGCAGGGCATGCCTGTCACACACAACATTAAATTGGCATATATATTGCTAAAGTGCAGAGTCAATTGAGCAGGTGGAATAGACTAATGACCAGTCCTGATGACAGAGGTTGGCTTTTAGCAATTCAAGGTGCCCCCTCTTAAGGACCCTGTTTATGACTATTCTGGCTGGGGGTTTGGAGCAGTTATTAGACCAGTGGAAAAGGACAGGGGAGTGGTCACTGTAAACATCCGGGAGTACTGTTGTGTGAGAGATGTGTTCAGGACTGTTTAATAGTACCTAGTCCAGTAGGGTGGATGTTCCGGTCTTATAATTCACCCTGGTCAGGGCGTGAACTAGCTGGGAGAGGTTAATTGATGAGACTGCATCCTTGTATGGGCTAGCTGCAGGGGAGAGCCAATTAACATTGAAATCCCCGAGCAAGATGATTGCAGAGTTAAGACTAAGAGTGCCTAGACACTCCATGAGAGAATCCAATCCTGGAGTCTTCTGACCTCGGGGATGTAAACCATCAGGATAGTGAGAGTTTTATTGTGTGTCCCTAGGAGTATCTCTAATGCAAGAGCTTGTATATTGGCCCCAGTACTAGGCATTGGCAGAACTAGAGCTTGTATATTTTCATGGAGGTAAATTGCACATCCACCTCCATGCTTAGTCAGATGATCTTGTCTGAGCACGGAATAGCCAGGAATAGAAACTGCACTGTCAGCTGTATTGGGGAGAGCCAGGTTTTGACTATTGATAGGGTGTCCGGGCTGTATTGTAGAACCCAAGCATTCAGACTGTCCATTTTGAGGAGGAGGCTGCAGATGTTCAGCGAAGCAATTGTAAGTTGTCCAGTATTTCATTGTGGAACAGTGGTAGACTAAGGAGGGCCAGGGTTGGGGTGGACATTTCCCAGGAACACCAACTGCAACAGTGCAGTCCTATAAAGGTATTCTTTCAGCTGCTTGTTGTTATATTAGTATTGCCTACACTGGCCTGGATATTCAAGAGGGTTGCGCATGGCACAACAGGGTTGCACCATGCACAACCCACCAATGTGCCCTGGTGTGATATTCAAAGGGGCATGTTGTGCTGCACAACTCCTGATGCACCGGGGCACATCGGTAATGTATGCAGCGCAAGTGCAGGGGGTGTGCCCATGCATATGCGACACATCCTGATATTCAGCCCGGGATGTGCGGTGCATATGCAGGCACGACTCCACCTAGTGCCACTCAGGGGTGCACAAACATGTGCCTGGTAAAACCAAGAACAAATCCTGGCCACCCACAGGTGAGCTGCCATATTGCATGGCACAACACAGCAGCCGCCGGCCGTGGGTGGCCACCTGCCCACCTAGAACACAGTCTACATTCTCCCTTCCCAGGGAGCATTGTGCCTCTCCCCAATCACCCGATCATGGACATATGTAACGGAAATCCCTGGTGGTCCAGTGGACCACTCTCCATCACCTGATCATGGGCATAAGTAGCAGATATCCCTGGTAGTCCAGTGGAAACCCCCCCCAGCACCCGATCATGGGCATATGAAAGTATGATCCCTGGTGGTCCGGGGAAACCCATCCAGTGCCCGAATGTGAGCATAAGTATATATAATCCCTGGTGGTTCAGTGGAAGGTCCCCCCATTGCCTGATCGTGGGCATATGTGTAATTAACATCCCCAGTGGTCCCCATTGCCCGATCGAGGTCGGACATAGCAACTGAAGCCCTGGTGGTCCAGTGGACCTCCCTCCCCATCTGCCCACTTAGGTCCCCCACCACCCAGCACCCCTTCCAGTCAGTGGTGGGTGGAAGCACCCCAACCGCATGCCTCCCAGCCACCCGCCAACTGACAGCATGCAGTACAGTCTGTACACCTATTGGTCCACCGCATGGACCAATGCGCATGCAGCCCATACTGTTCTACAAGTCCGATTTGTGAATGAACATGTGCTGTATGCTGTCAGTCAGTGGGCAGCTGGGAGGCATGCAGGTGGGGTGTTGCCGCCCGCAGCTGACTGGGGGGGTGCAGGGTGTTGGGGAACCTCAGGGGGCGGGGGGAGGGGCTCCACTGCACCACCAGGGCTTCAGTTGCTATGTCTGCCCGCGATCGGGTGATGGGGGGATTTCACTGGACCACCAGGGATGTTAATTACACACATATGCCCGAGATCTTCCACTAGACCTCCAGGTATTATATATACTTATGCCCACATTCGGGTGCTGGAGGGGTTTCCACTGGGCCACCAGAGATATCCTTTTCATATGCCCATGATCGGGCAATGGAGAGCAGTCCACTGGACCACCAGGGATATCCTTTATATATGTCCGCGATCAGGTGATAGAGAGCAGTCCACTGGATCACCAGGGATATCCTTTACATATGCCCATGAACGGGCAATGGAGAGTGGTCCACTGGAACACCAGGGATTTCTTTTACCCATGCCTGAGATTGGGCGATGGAGTGTCATCCATTGGACCACCAGGGAGTTGTTTTACTTATGCCCGCGATCGGGTTATGGAGTGCGGTCAACTGGATCCACCAGGGACATTCTTTTACACACGCCCACGATTGGGTGATGGAGAGTGGCCTACTGGACCACTAGGGACCTTTTACTTTCATATGTTGTGATCGGGCGAATGGGAGCGAAGACCGCCTAGGGTAAGCAGGGTGTTGGTCCCCGATGGCTGCAGCATGGCAGGGTGCCAGGCGCAAGTCACCGGGGAGCGGTGCACCGCATGCAAATGGGTCCATAATGACATGCAAATGACCATTTGCACCTGTACGCATAATGGCCTTATCTGCATGGCCAGTGTTGAATATCATGGTTGATGCACCTAGCGCAACCACACTTGTGCTGGCGCTTCCCCCTGACCCCTTTTGCCACTTGCGCTAGCGCAGTGCCACTGCACCGTGTCCACTGTGTGCACTCTCAGTGCCATATTCAACAGTGCTAAGCCATGGCACATCACTGTTGAATATCGCCTGGTCCATGCCCTGGCGCAGCACAGTTGCGCTGCACCTGGGCTTGCACCCCTGCCAGGTGCAATTTGAATATCCAGCCCATTGTGTTCAAAGTGAGGAAGCTTTTACATGATAGCTAAAAAACCCAGGAAGGCGTGCCATTGGTGGCAATCATCCAAGCTGTTTGGATAATATCCCTGTGTGGGCAAAAGACACCCATTCCCTTGGAGGAATGTGGAAGTTACTACTATGCAATAGTGTGACAGTACTGTTTACATTATAGTCATTTCCCTGAAATACTGTTAGTGCAGATGCTGTAGAACTTGCGACTAGAGGCCCAGCAAACTTTAAGAGGGTGAGCAATAGTGCTACACTCTGTAGAAGAGTACGCTTAGGTGATATAGTGGGCAGAGTTAGTCGTTAACAGGAGAGAGGATAGAAAGAGGATAGTTACCAGTTTGGTGCCTAAGTGGCAGGTACAGTGCGATAGGTTAGGACACTGAGAAAGAAAGCAGTCAGATATAGAGCAGCCTGAAGTATCTACAAGGGTTGGCTAGAGAGCGAATGAGGGGCCTATAGTTGACAGTGAAAGATCCTTTTACTTCAGTCACGCTGCAAAAAGAACTAAGGCCCCTCTAGTGGCAGATCTTTATAATCTGCTAATGGAAAAAGGATGAGTGAGCACCAGTCCTTTTTCAAGGACAAAATCCCAAAGGGACCTGCTAACTTGAAAGTAGACAAAGTGATGGGGTCAGAGGTGCATCCAAGGGTGTTGAAGGAGCTCAAAGAGGTACTGGCTGTGACTCTGACAGTCCTATTTGATAGATCACTGGAAACCAGAGTGGTTCCAGAGGGCTGCGGGAGGGCAGATGTAGTCCCTTTTCACAAAAATGGTAGCAGGGAGGAGACTGGCAATTATAGGCTGGTCTGCCTGGCATCGGTGCTGGGGAAACTTAATGGAAACACTACTGAAGGAAAGGATTGTGAAATATCTTGAATCCAGCAGGTGACAAGACTCAAGGCAGTATGGATTCATGGGGGGGATCATATCCAATAAATCTGAATGATTTCTTTGACTGGGGAACCAAGGATTTAGATAAGGGTGGAGCAGTGGCATGACCTTCCTAGATTTCAGTAAGGCTTTCAACACTGTTCCACACAGGAAACATAGAAGCATAGAATTTGATGGCAGATAAGGACTGCTTGGCCTACCTAGGCTGCCCATTTCCCTACCTAATGGATAAGCTGCAGATCCTAGTCAACCAACAGCCTACTTCCTCCTACCCCCCACTAGAATTGCCTTATGTCTGTCCCATGTAGTCTTGAATTCTCCCACTGTTTTTGACTCCACAACATCCTCAGTAAGGCCGCGCCATGCTTCCACAACCCTTTCCATGAAAATATACTTCCTCACGTTACCTCTGAGCCATCCCCCCACTATCTTCAAATTGTGCCCCCTTGTCCTTGCACACCTCTTTTTCTGAAAGATGCTACCATCTTGGACTTTGTTGATTCCCTTGAGGTACTTGAAAGTTTCTATCATGCCCCCCCCCCTTTTCCTTGAGGGTATACATGTTGAGCTCCTTTAGTCTCTCCTCATATGACTTCTGGTGCAGACCCTGCACCATTTTAGTTGTCCTCCTCTGGATAGCCTCCATCCAGTCTATGTTCTTGCAGAGATGGGGTCTTCAGAACTGCATGCAGTACTCCAGATGGGGTCTCACCAACTGTCTATACAGAGGGATAACAACTTACTGTTTTCTACTAGTGATACCTCTCCCTATGCATCCCAGTATCCTCCCAGCCCTCCTTTCTGCCTTCTCACATTGCTTGCCCACCTTTAGGTCATCTGATATTAAGAGGATATGTGATGCTGCAGCATCTGATAGCGTTTTTATCAATACGAGTGGGAAGTGAGATCGGGGGTTATCACGAGTGCTTAATCCCCGAGCTCACTTGCCGCGAGTGTTGATATAAATCGCTATCAGATGCTGCAGCATCACGTATTTGTTTTATATTATAGGAGTTGACTTCATTATGTCATTTGGTTGTGTATTTCTGTGGTTATTTTGCTAGTTTTCTGCTGTGTTTGGGGGTTTCATTTGTGTTTCTGTGTTGCTGTGCTACAAGTTTGTACTTTAATTTGTCCTTTACTGCAGCTGAAACATTACCGGCAGCATTACTACTAAATGTAGTTCAGCATTGATGTTATCAGTGACGTGCAGACAGGGCTGATAGCAGCACCTGCGTAATGACAGTGCTGATAACCTGCAGTTCTTGTTGCCTGTCTACATTACATTATAAGGAATCTGTTTAGTGATACTGATAGCTGTTTTTATCAAAAGAGTTATGTCAACCCCTATAATATAAGACTACCTCCAGGTCCCTTTCCATTTTTGTTGTTGTTAGTATCTTGCCCCCATTGTGTACTCTACCCCTGGGTTTTTGTTTCCCAGGTGCATTACTTTGCACTTCTTCGTGTTGAATCTAAGCTGCCATACATTTGACCATTCCTCCAACCTTGCCAAGTCCCTTCTCATCCTTTCCACCCCCCCCTTGTGTATCAATCCTGTTGTAGATCTTTGTGTCATCTGCAAAGAGACATAATTTTCCTTCCAGTCACTCTGCAATGTCATTTATAAAGACATTAAAGAGGACAGGTCCCAGTACTGAACCCTGCAGTACCCTGCTAGTAACCTCCTTTCCTCAGAGTGGACTCCGTTTACTATTACTCTCTGCGTCCTGTTGCCCAGCCAGTTTTTTACCCAGGCTACCATCTTGGGACCCACTCCAAGGCTGTCTAACTTGTATATTAATCTTTTGTGTGGGACTGTGTTAAATGCCTTGCTAAAGTCTAGGTAGGCCATGTCCACAGCCCCACCCTGGTCTACTACTTTGGTCACACAGTCAAAGAAATCTATTAGATTCATCTGACCTGACCTTCCCTCTGTGAATCCATGCTGCCTCGGGTCCTGTGCCCTGCTGGCCTCTTGGTACTCAACAATTCTTTCCTTCAGAAGTGATTCCATCATTTTCCCTATCACTGAGGTCATACTAACTGGTCTATAATTTCCTGCCTCTGCCCTGATCCCACTTTTCTGAAGTGGAATCATATCCACCCTCCTCCAGTCCTCAGGTACCACCCGATCCTCCCATCATTTGTTAAAGAGGGTAGTCAGTGGTGCCACTAGTTCTATCCTTAGTTCTTTTAGAATTCTGGGGTGAATCCCATCAGGCTCCATTGCTTTGTCTACCTTCAGTTTTAAGAGTTCTTTCAGAACTTTTTCTTCTGTGAATGGATTGGTATCAACCCCTCATCCAGAGTGTTTCTAGTAGCCCTGCTTTTTCACTGTCACCCTCTGCCCACATTCCCTCCCCTTTATTAAGCCTCGGTATCCCTCTCTTGGTCTTTCTTCACTCCCTAATGTACCTATAAAAGGTTTTATCCCCCTTCTTAACAGAGTTGGCTATCTTCTCCTCCGTTTGGGCTTTGCTCTTCTGATTGCCTTCCCTGCCTCCTTCTGCTTTAACTGATATAGTTCTCTGTCCTGCTCCTTCTGTGTTTCCTTATATTTCCTGAATGCTATCCTTGTCTCCTTAACCTTCCCTGCCATCTCTTTTGAGAACCATAGTGACTTTTTCCTTCATTTTGTTTTGTTGATTTGCTTCACACAAAGGCTTGTTGCCTCTGTAATGGCAGTTCTGATTTTAACCCATTGTTCTTCCATCCCTCCTTCATGCCTGTTTGCTAGTGCTTTTCTGAGGCACTCTCCCATTTTGCCAAAGTCAGCCCTCCTAAAGTCCAACACACTTGCTTTTGTATGGCTTGACGCTACAGCTGTCTTTATTGTGAACCACACTGTTTGGTGGTCGCTTGTTCCCAGATGGCTACCCACTTCTAAATCTGAGATCCTCTCTGCATCCCCATTTGAGAGTACCAGGTCTAAGATTGCTCCCTCCTGAGTGGGTTCTAACACATAGCTGTCTGAGGCGTGCCCCCTGTAGGGCATCGAGAATGTTCCTGCTCCTTGATGCGATTGCAGTAAAGGTGCTCCAGTTAATGTCTGCCATAGTCAGGTCCCCCATCAACAATATTTCTCCTTTTTGTGCCATTGTAAGGATTCCTTCTATCATTTCCTTGTCCATTGCCTCCCCCTGAGATGAAGGTCTGTAAACAACCCCTGTATGGATTGTGGTGCCATTTCCTGGCTCCAGGGTGACCCACAGTGCCTCCTCCCCTCCTTATTTATCCTTTAGTTCTGTTGCTTTGATTCCTTCCCTTATGTAGTGAGCTATTCCTCCTCCTCCTCCTCCTCCTCCTCTTCTTTCACCCTCCCTGTCCCTCCTGTAGATTGTGTACCCTGGTATGTTGACATCCCAGTCATGGTTCTCTGTGTACCATGTTTCTGTGACTGCCACAATATCCAGGCATCCCTCTTCCATCAAGGCCACTAGTTCAGGAAGCTTGTTAACCAGACTACTGGCATTGGTAATCATTGCCCTCCATTTTTTTATAGCCTTACCCCTATTAGGCCCATTCCTGCCCTTAATGCCTTTGTCTTTTTCTGAATTTACCCCTGTCCTGCTCCCTATCAGTTTCTCTACCATTGTGTCTACTTCCCTAACTACCCTGTTTTGTGGTGGGGGGGCTAGGATTTTCCTGCTTCCCTTCAGTGCCTCCCCTCTTGGCTAGTTTAAATGCTTGCCAATGAAGCATTTAAACCTATCACTTTGGATCCTGGTTTCCCTCCCGGACAGATGCAGACCATCATGCCAGTACAGGCCTGTATCCCTCCAGATGGACCCTCAGTCCCCAATGAAGCCAAAACCCTGAGCTCCGCACCAGTTTTTCAACCAGTCATTGACTCCCATGGTGTGGAGTACCCTAGCCTTATCCATGCCATAGACAGGTAGCACTTCCAAGAAAGTTACCATGCTTGTTACTTGTCTAAGGCCCCTCCCCAACTCCACAAACTTCTGATGCACTGCGGTGATCCCATTCCCAGCCAGGTCAGTTGTCACTAGGTGGACAATGACATCCAGCTCCCTCCCCGATGCAGCTGCTCCCATGATCCTGAGGAATCACTTCCTGTCCCTCCAAGCTATGGCACCAGGCAGGCACCTTACTTCCATCTCCCAGTTCTACCCTCCTAATGATTGAGTCCACCACCAAGAGTTGTTTCCTTTCACTGTGGGGTCCTGTGCCACCCTCCTGTGGGTATCTTTTGTGGAGGTTCCCAGCATCCTCCTTGATCTCCACTGCAGGTGCCTCCATAGAGGAACCATGTTCCACCAGAATGGTGAATGAATTTTAGAGAGGCACAATTTGGGGGATGCACCTCTGTTCCACCTCCCTCACCTTTCCTGAACCCACTGTGGTTCAACTGCTTCTATTTTTTGGCAACCTCTGAGGCAGTGGTCATGGCCTGGATGGTCCATGGGTGGGGAAGGAGGTTTCCCGAATCCTCACCAGGTCAGCTTGGAGACGGGCAACCTCCTCCCTCAGACCAGAGAGGTACCTGCAAATGGGGCAACAATGCAGCATCCAGAATGTCTCCTGGAAGACTGCTGCTCCACAGCCAATGCATTGCACCACTTCCCACATGTCTATCTCCCTTCCTGTTTAAGATGGGTTTTTTTCATTTTTTTTCTAGTCTGTGCAAGCGTGTGAATGTCTTTACCCCCCTATTAAGTGTGCTGTGCCAGTAGGAAACTAGTAAGCAAGTTGGGTAGCTTAGGAGTGCAACCAAAGGTGGCAAACTGGGTGAGAAATTGGTTGGGGGTATAGGTGACAATGGGTAGTGTTAAACAACTTCACTCCGAGGAAGGAAGGGTCACCAGCGGGGTACCTCAGGGATCAGTCCTCTTTAATGTCTTTATAAGTGACATTGCAGAGGAGTTGGAAGGGATGGTCCGCCTCTTTACAGATGACACCAAGATCTGCAACAGGGTGGACACTCCAGGGAGGTGGAAAGGATGAGCAGAGACTTGAGGAAACTTGAGGAGCAGTCAAGGGTAAGGCAGCTGGGTTTCAATGTAAAAAAAGTGCAAAATAATGCACTTAGGGCACAGAGCCCTGGGGCAGAGTACAAAATGGCTGGATTAATATTGATAACAACCAAGCAGGAAAGACCTAGGGAGTAATCATTTCAGATGTCCTAAAGGTGGGCATGAAGGCAGTATAGCGCAGTAGTTTAAGGCTCTGAGCTACAAATCTGGTGACATCCAGCAGACCAGACCTGGGTTTGAATCCCACAGCTTCCACTTGCATGCTGTGTGACCCTGAGCAAGTCACTTAACTTCCCTGTGTTCCCAGGTTGCGCCTGTAAAAAAAGCTTTCAGCTTAGTGTGTCTCATCTGGTTAAATAACTAAAACCAAAAAAAAAATGTGACAAGGCAGTTAGGAGAGCTGATGGGATGCTGGGGTGCATAGGGAGGGATATCACCAGCAGAAAGAGGGAGGTGGTGTTGCCCCTGTATAGATCACTGTTAAGACCCTACCTTGAGTACTGTGTCCAGTTCTGGAGTCTACATCATTAGAAGGACATAGACAGAGGGTAGGTGGTCCAAAACAGGGCAACTAAAATGGTACAGGTTCTGCATCAAAAGCCCTACAAGGAAAAACTAAAGGACCTCAGTATGTACACCCTGGAAGACAGGAGGGAGAGGGGAATAAGGCAGAAAACCTCATGGGAGTAAACAAGGTACAGGAGGGAATATTTTTTTTAAAAAAGGGAGCACAAGAACAAGGATATGCTATGAAGCTGGAGTGGGGTAGATTCAGGAGGGATGTGAGGAAGTACTTCTTCACAACAAGAGTGGTTGATTCCTGAAACAGCCTACCAGCGGAGGTGACAGGAGTGAAAATGGAGGGAAGGGGTCAAAACTAAATGGGATAAGTATAAGGGTATCTTAGTGGAAAGGAGAGGTGAAAGTTGAAAGAGCTAGAGATTGAGTAGGTCTGCAGAGATAATGTCGGTAGTTAAAATTGGGCAGACTAGGTGAGCCAAGAGGTCCTTATCTACTTTCAAATTCTATGCTTCTACAGCACAAAGGAAAAAAATATATTTTTTAACTGCAACAGAGTAAAAAGACAACAAAAAAATGAAGCATTAGAAAAGGTATGTTCGTCTTCATAGTTACTGTACCACTTTCTAAGAATCAGTGATGTAAAAGTAATACTGAATGTACTATGGAGAGGATTGATTCCTCTAGAAATGCATTTGTAAGAAAACGATTATGTGGATTTTTTAATTTTTTGGTAACCAGATAAGGCCCACTAGGCACACGCGCCTGTTTTCAGGGGTGACCTGGGAGCACTGGGCAGTTAAGTGACTTGTTCAGAGTCACACAGTATGCAAGTGGAGGTTGTGACAATCAAACTCAGGTCTGGTCTGCTAGATGTACCAAGCCTCATTCCTCTAACCTCTAGGCTATACTGCCAGCCCTAAATGTGATTGGATGGATTGGTTGGATGGATGTGATTGTATGTGATTGTTGATATTATTATGCATATGTTTTCTAAATGATAAGAACCTCATGGAGAGAGCCTTATAACACAATCTTGAATGGTAGTATGGTTTTAATTTCCTAGGAACAAGCATTCTACAAATGCTACAGAATTGAAGACCTTTAATGTGGAATAATATGTTGGTGTTTATTATCAAAGCATAGCACATAAGAAGTATGTAGAGATATTAAGAACAAATTGAATGGCTAATCACCAGTGCAACTGTATTTGAACAGGATCTGTTCTGGATAATGGATGAATCAGAGAAGGATAAATTTACTTACATTTGAGCAAAAAATTGAGAAGAATTATATCCCTTTTATAGAGTTATATGACATCTACTTTATATAGAAATTGAAACAGTCAAGATGTTTGGTGAAAGGTGTCAGGTGTTGCATTCTTAACAGAAAAGTTATCTGTTTTGCCACTTACACTTTGTCTTTTTATGTTTCTATAAACAGGTGACAACCATATCTTGAAAAAGTGGAGCTACTCCACGAACAGTTGATCACTGATGTTTTCTTAAGATAGCATGTTAAAAATAAAATTACTAGAAAACTACATCCAATGAGTTGAGTTCCCATGTTTTCTTAAGGTGGCATGTAAAAAATAAAATTATTACAAAACTACATCAAAGGAGTTGAGTTCCCATGTTTTCTTAAGGTGGCATGTAAAAAATAAAATAACATTACTGCAAACTATATCCAAGGAGTTGAGGTCCCACTGTTTCTTCAACTAGTCTAAAGTATACTGCTACTGGTAACTTCTCCATACCTTATACACAAAGCCCAATAAAGGGCTCTATTAGCCAGGGATTAAACTCCACCCCCCCCCTTTTCAAGTCTATAACTGATACCCAGATTTTGGTGTATGTACTTGACGGTGAGCGCAATATGCTCAGAAAAGGTGAGGGAGTGGTCAGGGATAACACCCAGATACTTAAAGGGGGATACAAGTATAGCCAGGCACCATATGCCAGTGGACTACTACCCCTGCTTTTTTACCACCACACAGGTTAATGGGCCTGGGTCCTGCTACAGTGGTGATCGGGGGGTTCTATCCCAAAGTAATAGTAAAATAGTGTGGTGCCTCCACCCAGAGTAGGTTGATAGTGGGACAGGTGTCTGCTTGGTACAACCCCTTGGGATGCTGTACCTACCCACCTCCCCTTCCAACCACCCCACAGACTGGATATCAAGTTTTTCCCCAGTACCTCATACCACATACACATGGCAGTTAGCTTTCACAAAATACCCTTCACACAGCAATTGCAACAAACAAAACACAGCTTTATTTTGGGGGAGGGCTAGGGGAAGGGTACCTGAAACAGGAAAGCTGTGGAGAGAAAAAGAAGTTAGAATAATTAACATTAACAGTGCCAGTAGGCCAAGCCACTCCAATGCCCACCCCACTGGTACCAGTGAAACCCCAATTCAGTCTATAAGTATACCCTGTGATGGTGCAGATCTGGTTGGTGCCACGGGTTGGCCAGCATCGGGGCTCTTGAAGAATATTTAATGGATGAAGCTTTAAAGTTCATTTTAAACCTGTGTTTGCAAACAACCTTTCCCCAGTTCCCTTGGTCAGGGCAAGCCCTGAGTTACTCACGGTTCTGGAGAGCTGAGCAGTCTCTGAAGTGGGAGTTGGGTTCCAGCACTTCAAAATCTGCAGTTTCACTTCAACGAGGTCAGCAACAACTAGGAAGCAGTAGATGATGAGAAAACTTGAGCTTGCTTGACGGTCTAGCTGCTTGTCTCCTTGCTTGGAGGCCTTGCAGCTTGACCCTTTCAGCCTAATGAGGCCCCGCTGCAGAGCTCAAACACAAGGCCCACCAAACCACAGAGGACCCAGACCCAGGAGTGGCTCCTCAGCCCAGCTCCCTCACAGGTCAGAGTGCCCTAGCACTCCAGCATGCGCCAATGGCCCCCTGCAATCAGTAGACCCCACTCAGTGGGGGTTAGCGAGTTCCCTACATGGCTATGAGTTGCAGCTGTGAATACCCTGATTCCACCTTTCTCTCGGATGGGAATGCAGCTCCAGTGTGCAGCCAGACAGTTTCTCAACTTTTTCACTTTCCAGTGCCTTTGGGCAACAGATTCCAAACTCCAGACTAACAGTTCATTTCCACAGCTGGATTTCAGCAGCTGCAACAAGTCCCTGAAGCATAGGACACCTGCTCACCTTTTTCCTCTCACAGTTTCTCTGATTGAAAACAGCATTCACCTTAACTCTGGCTCACACACAGTTCCAATAAAAGCTCTTTCTCAGCTCAGGGTTTCCTCTCAGTTCTAAATGATGCAGGATCACTGCAGCAAATAAGTCTCCTCACAAAACCCGCAGTTTCCACCAGATGCCTGAAACACTTAGTAAAGATGCACAGTTCCCTTACACCACAAGAATCCTTCACCTTCAGCCCTCAGCAACACTCCAATTAAGTCCTGTGAAAGGCCTTTAGACTTTTTCACCACACAACACTGAGCCCTTCTTGACTCAATCAGAGCCCAGATTAGACTGCCCAAAGTGCCCCAAGTCCCTGGCATTGCACCTGAAAATCCTGCCTTCTGATTGGCTGTTTCCAGTCATCAATCACAAATATTAATAATCATTAGCCCTCTTTGATTACTGATTGGCAACAGTCTTCTGGTGCCTGCAATTAGTTCACACCTCCTCCCATAAGTCCTAACAAACAGTTTTTGGCACCCAGAAACCTGGTTGGCTGTCCATTGGGATCAAAGTGCCAAGATGGCAGCTATCATTCAGTCCAAATACAGTTTATCCAGTTACCCTATCTTTGAGTCCCAATTGTAGTCAAAGTTATCAGTTTCTATAAGTAATTTTGGCACAGTCTGACAGCAGCCCTTGCTCCTCATTATCAGACTGCTCAATCATGCCTCTGACCCCTTCCCTTTGCTGCTTGCTGCCTCCTAATTGGTTTCCCTACCAGGCAGTGATCCAGCTCATGAATATTCACACAGGCATCATCAGTATGCAAATCACCCTCCAATTTTCCAGCACTTACAGGCGCTATTTTAAACCTACAGGGCCACTTCTTATTTGCCTCCTCCAGGTGTCTGATTTCCATTTAGCTGAATTCTGGGGTCATGAACATTAGCATTTAGTCAGTCTCCAAAATGTCCCCCCCCCCCACCCCCCAAAAGCACTACCACATGTGTGTGGGCCATCCGACTGCACTATAGTGCAAAAATGGGTCGGCGTTTCTGCAATTTCACTTCTCCAATCCCACCTGAAAGAAATACCACAGGGGCTGGATGAAGATTGTTGGGAGACACCGGGGGACTTGCCGGGCAAGCAGATAAGCCCCCACAAAGGGGTTACACAAGCTTTCCCTTTGAACATACATTCCTTTCTCAAGTGCCCCAGCAATTCCCTCACAAGAGGACTGAGTGCAGTACTTCCTGTTTTTTTGCTTGATCTACACAGGGATGGCTAGCCCATACCTCTGCCACTTTCCCAGCACCACCAGAGCACAAGCACCTCTTGTTTTGCAGTGAAAAAGGAATGTGTGTTCAGAGGGAAATCCTGTCAGGTCTTCTAGCCATGTGAGCCCATAGCCTAATGGCTAGAGCACTTGAACGGTATTGCCAGGGATCTGGGTTCATTTCTCAGTGGGTCACACTTTTCCTTTCTCATGATTTAAAATGCCAAGCAGAGGCTATGCTGCACAGAGGAGGAGTGTCTGGTTGTCATTCTGACTGTAACTCTATGAATGTGCCAAACCACCTTCAAGATTTCTTTTTTGAAGATTTTACTTAGAAAGAAAGCAATGTTTGGTTGAGCATACAGCAGATGCTACAGACACTTTAGTTCAGCACATCCACGAACTCACAGACCAGCCTGAAGCATTTTTTGAATAAGCTCCAAAATCCCAATCTGTTAGAATTACTTTCAGCTTACAAGCCTCAGAATTTATTTTAACATATAACTGTTTTGTGTTTGACAGGGAGTTTTATTTGCAGATTAGTGGCACAGCAACGGGAGTGGCAATGCTAACCTTATGCCAACCTCTTCCTTGGTTGGAGGGAGATAAGGATTATTTTCCACCCCTCTCAGAACAGAACAGATTTACTAAGAATATACAAGTGGCACATATTTTTAGATGATGTTCATTTGCGGGCTGGTCATTTTTATGTACAGTGGATAGTTGTCAATGTTCATTAGACTGTTTTGGTCATGAAACTGTATGACTGAAACTGTTGGGGGTGCTTGTGTAAACATACACTTTGATAGACGCTCTCTCACTGTCTGCAAGGAAAATCACCCTTTTTAGGTGTGCGGGAATCCTCTTGGGGAGGGTTTCATCTCTAGAGGTGCCAGAAGGGAGATACCTTTTGACTAAAGTCCCCTTAGGAAGAAGGACCCAAAACTATGAACAATAACTGCCGGGTGTACATTCTGAAGGAAAAAGAGAGGCCACTAAGCATGCCTCATTCAACCCCAGCTCCAGGATTTAACCA
The DNA here is from genome assembly GCA_016271365.2 of Neoceratodus forsteri. Classification (NCBI taxonomy): domain Eukaryota; kingdom Metazoa; phylum Chordata; order Ceratodontiformes; family Ceratodontidae; genus Neoceratodus; species Neoceratodus forsteri. Next base: position 393,785,495 of record CM057452.1, read on the forward strand.
ACTGTTATCGTGGCAAAGGTCAGGAAGCATAGGAAGCTAGGATCAGTTATAAAATTCACAAAATAAAATTGTGCATGATAGCTCTTATACAGGCAGTTCAAACAAAACAATGTCTTTCATTTCAGGGTATCTCTAATTCTAAATTTCAGTCTGTCTTGCCAACAAAGGATTGCTCTCTTTATAACATGATAGAGGTCTTCAGGTACATGAAGGGGGTAAATAGGGGAGGAACAGTCAGGGTGCTTCGAAGGAAGGAGGAGGGGGCCACTAAAGGGCATGGGTGGAAGCTGGAGGGGGGAAGATTCAGGGGAGAAAGGAGGAGGTGCTACTTCACTGAGAGGGTGGTGGAGCCATGGAATGCGCTGCCTAGGGGGCTGGTGGAGGCAGAGACGGTGGAGGAGTTCAAGAGGGGGTGGGACAGGTACTGGGGAAGGGTTCTGGAAGCAAAATCCAATGCAGCAAAAATATCTGGAACTGGGAAGGGAGAAGCCAGAGAAGGTGAGGGGGGCAGCAAGGTCAGCTCCCAGGGTGGGGGCTGACCAAACGAGCAGACGTGAAAGACCATTAGGCCTATTCTGCTGGCATTTTAGTATGTTAGTATAAGGAGTCTGTACCTGGCAATTAACTTCAGGTTACAGGCAGACTGGATGGGCTTAGCGGTCCCTATCTGCTGACAATTTCTATGTTTCTATGTTTCTGCATCCTGAGCTCGTTAAGATACATGTCCTGTTTTCACACCATGTCCCAAAAGTTCATCAGGTTCTTTTCTTGCAGGTGCAACAAAATAGAACATTGTGTCCCAGAAATGATTTGTTGACAACTCTGAGCTTGTGGAAGTCAAACTGCATCTCAAGGTTAAACTCTTGAGTTCCAAACAGCTTTTTGCAATAATTTCAACAATATAACTATACATTTTTAAACCAAGGGATTCCAATTTCACACAGTTTCACACAAAGATTCACATATATTTTTATAACCACAGATAAACAAGGGGGAAGAAAAGATTGGAACAGCAAGTGAAGACAGTGAGATAGCAGGAGGGGGAGAATCATGAGGTTGTCAGAGTGATCACTTTGCTATGTCTCACAAGAAAGTTTGATTGCATAATCAGACAGACAAGAGACAGAAAAGGAGAGGATAGAACATCTCCTTGCATTTAAATCTTTCTGCATAACAAATGGGACAGGGCTTTATTCAACCCTGTCACATACCCCCTATGTAAGAAGGAACTGTTTTAAAAAAAAAAGATTTTCAAAACTTTCTTTTAATTCTCTTCTAACATTACCTTACAGACTTTACAGTTCTGCGCATATGCAGTATCCCTTTTTCCATAACAACCAGTACATCAAACAGTTACGTTTAAACCCACACATTTTTGTCAACCTTCAGAATTCTTAGTTCCTGATCCATAACTTGACAGAAAATCAGCATTGACATTTTCTTTTCCAGATCTGTGCTTCACTTTGAATTTAAATGGGTGTAGTGCTAGGTACCACCTTGTGATTCTGGAATTTTTTATCCTTCATTTCATTAACCCAACAGAGAAGATTAACAGTGCCAGTAGGCCAAGACACTCCAATGCCCCCCCCACTGGTACCAGTGAAACCCCAATTCAGTCTATAAGGGTACCCTGCGATGGTGCAGATCTGGTTGGTGCCGCGAGTTGGCCAGCATTGGGGCCCTTGAAGAATATTTAATGGATGAAGCTTTAAAGTTAGTTTTCTGTGAGGAGCTCTGCCCCCCAATAAAGCTTCTCAACCCCAGGGGGGTCCAACTCAGGGAGTGCACAAAGTGTTGCAAAAAATAAAATATCTGGGACCGGGAATAAAACCCAGTCCCAGATGCAGTGCCTGGGTTCTTGCTGCTATGGCTATCTCCAGTGAGCCATGGCAGCTGCTCAGCAGAACCCACTCCCAGCAGAGGTCTTATCCTCTGCCTGGGAGTGTGTGAATGGTGCAATACTGCATACAGCAGTATCCGAGGTATTGCACCATTCGCTGTCCTAGACAGCGCTCTTATGGGTTAGCTATAATGTCATACATATGACATTATGACCCGGTAGGTTTTTGGAGATGGGGCTTCCAGAACTGAACACAGTACTCCAGATTAGGCCTTACCAGGGAGTTGTAAACGGTACCACCACTTGCCTCCTTCTAGTTGTTATACCCTTCCCTATGCACCCTTGCATTCTGTTAGTCTTTTCAACTGCTTTTTTGCACTGTTTAGCCACTTTGAGGGTGTCTTCTACGACTACCCCTAGATTCCTTTTATCTGTGGTGGCCTCCAGTGTTACTCCATCTAGCTGATAATCAGCCCTAGGATTCCTTCTCCCTAGGTGCATAATCTTGCACTTTTTTGCATTGAAACCCAACTGCCATTACTTGGAACAGTTTTCTAGCCTCTTCAGTTCCCTTCTCATTTTTTCTATACCTTCCTGTGTATCTACCCTGTTACATAGCTTTGTATAATGTACAAACAGGCTAACCCTCTCTTCTAGACCCTCTGCAATATTGCTTATGAAAACATTAGCTCTGGTCCAAGCATTGATCCCTGGGGTACGCTACTTGTTACCCATCTCTCCTGTGAGCTAACCTCATTTCCCACCACTATTTGTGTTCTGTCACTCAACCAGTTTCTAACCCATGTGACCACCTCTGTCCCCACCCCCAGATTTGCCAGCTTGTGGATTAGTCTCCTGTGTGGGTCTGTGTCAGACAGACCACATTTACCACTCTGCCCTGGTCTATTTCCTTTGTCACCTACTTTAAGAAATCAATCAAGTTGGTCTGGCATGACCTCCCTGCCATGAATCCATTTTGCCTTGGGTCCAGCAGCCCCCTTGTCTCTAGGTAGTCCACAAGCCTTTCCTTCAGTAGGGTTTCCATCATTTTACCTACTATCGTGGTCAAACTGACAGGTGGTAGTTTTCTGCCTCTTCCATGCTACCACTTTTGTGCAGGGGTACCACTTGTGCCTTCCTCCACTCCTACGGAACCATGCCTATTTCTAGTGATCCACTGAACAGCTTAGCCAGAGGTTTAGCCAGTTCCTCCCCGAGCTCCTTTAGGATCCTCGGGTGTATCCCATCAGGCCCCATAGCTTTATCCACCCTAAGCTGTTCTAGTGCTCTTTTTACTCCAGCCTCTGAAAAGGGTCTAATGTCCAACCCTTCTCCCTGTTTGCCCTTCTCCATTAATGGGGACCATCCCCATTTTCTTCTTCCGTGAATACGGAGCGGAAGTATTTGTTGAGGATGGTCACCTTGTCAATGTCTTTTTCCATTAACCTGCCTCCCTCTTCCCTAAGTCTCACAGTCCCTCTGTCTGTCTTCCTTCTCTCACTAATATACCTAAAGAATTCCTTCACCAATTTAGCTAACTTTTCCTCGGTTTCAGCCTTTGCTGCCCTTACTGCCTTGTTTGCTTCCTTTAGTTTTTCCAAGTATTCTTGCCTGTCCCTCCTTGTCTGGTGTTGCCTTGTGCCTCAGAAATCCCTTTTTTTTCCTCTTACTAGCTTTGCTACTCCCCTCAAGAACCACAGTAGTTTTCTCTTTCTTTTGTTCTTGCTGCAGGGCCTGGCACAGTGGTTTGCTACCAGGTGCAGGGCTTCCGTTTGTTATCCCACTGTTTCACTACTCCCCTTATGTCATCATATCCCTGTATAGCCTTCCTGAATTCGTCCTTCTCCTTACCAAATTCTGTCCTCCTGAGATCAGGATTCTAGTCCTTGTGTGGATAGCCTCCCGTGACATCCTTATGGTGAACCCCATGGCTCGATGGTCATTAGTCCCTAGGCTCGCCCCCACTGTGACTTCCTTTATCCTGTCCCCATTGCTTAGGACAAGATCCAGAATTGCATTCTCCCTTGTTGGCTCCTTCACTAGCTGTGTGAGATGCTCCCCTTGCAGGGATTGCAGGAATCCCTTACCCCTGGTTGAGGCTGCTGCTGGGATGCTCCAGTCCACATCTGACAAGTTGAAGTCACCCATCAGCAGCAATTCACCCTTTGTTGCCATGTTCTCTATAGTCTCAAGCAGTTCCCAGTCTACATCCTCTGCCTGCCCTGGAGGCCTGTCTATCACTCCCGATCTATGTACTGTTCCCCTCCCCACCTCCAGCGCTTCCCACAGCACCTCTGCTTTTCTCCCTTGTCTTGTGAGACTGTTGCTTTTATCACTTCCTTTATATATAATTCCATCCCTCCCCCCCTTCTTGCCTTTCCTGTGCCGTCTGTGCAGTGTGTATCATGGAATGGCTAGCTCCCAGGCATGGTTGCTATTGCACAATGTCTCTGTGACACGCCATGATATCCAGGTTCTTGGAGGCCATTAATGCTACAAGTTTGGGGATTTTGTTACCCAGACTGTGAGCATTGGTGCACATAGTCTTCCAATCACGGCCTCCCCCCTCTGCTATAATTCCAGTACCAACCCTCCCATTCTGTATCTGCCCCTCCTGTACTTTACATGAGGTCCCTTCTTTTTTACCTATGGCCACTCCTTGCTCATGGCCATGCCCGTTTCCTTTAGTCCAATGTTGGGAGTTCCCTTCCATTCACTGATCCCCTTACCTTCGTATCTTTCTGCTGCATCCTCATTTAGGTCTTCTTCTCTGTGCTGGAGACCTCCCAGTTTAAACCCTCCATGAAGACCTCCAACCTCTGCCTTAGAACTCTAGCCCCTCCTCCAGTGAGATGCAGACCATCGTGCTTGAAGAGCTTCCTGTCCCAGAAGGTGCCCCAGTCTCCAGTGTAGTGCATCCCATTGTCTGTGCACCAATCCTGGAGCCACTGGTTGAATTCCCTGATCTCTTCATTCCTGATCCTATCTTCACTTCCACCTTTCCTCTAAACTGGCAACATCTCCGAGAAGGCCAGATGTGTTGTGTACTCCTCTAGGTTCTCCCATAGGGTCTTCATGTCTGCCTTGGCTTCTTTCACAGTACTATTTGCTATGTCATTTGTCCCAAGGTGGACAATGATCGCAGCAAAATCCTGATCTCTTCTCACCGGCCATCCTACTCTGTCCTTAGCTCTCCTTGCAGATGCTCCTGGTATGCATTTCACCGTGGTTTCAGCTCCTTTTGCACTGATTGACTGTGCCTCCACTCCTCACAACCTAGAGTCTCCCACAACCAGGATCCTCCTGTTGCGCTGTGTATTCTTCTTCTTCTCCTTCCTTGTACCTCCTTACCTCTTCTTGAATCAGGTTTGTACTGCTTGAGTCTTCCTTCTTCCCCACCTGGTTTCTGTCCCCTAGCTAGAGGGGCAAAATGATTCTGTATGTGGATAGCATGTGGCTGGCAGTGCCCCATCTTAGCTGTAGGTGCACCACTGATCCCTCCCACCAGCGCTAAATCCCCCATGACCCGTGGGCCTTTGGGGAGTGGGTGGGTAAGGGGGAGTGGTGGGCATCCCCATCCCAGTCTCCTCTGCAGCCTCGTGATCTTTTCTCTTGCCTGCCACAGCTCCCTCCATAGTTCCATAACTGTCCTGCAGAAGGGGCACCCAAGTCTTCAGAGTGTCTGCCTTGCTACCAGTCCTCCACAGCTCTGGCAGACCTGGATGTCCATGTCTGTTTTCCACCTGACCTGAAGGTATCACTGTTTCTTTCTCACTTCACTGTGTTTTCTCTGTCCTTTCTTCCTGTTCTCACTGGTTTCTTCCCTTGGGAACCCTACAGGAAGTTCCCTTGGGCTTCTATAAATGTAGAAAGACCCTGGCTGGTTGGGAGGGTGGGTATTACTATTACCACCCCTTAGCAGTAGCTGTTAGCAGTTAAGTGATGGGGAAGGGGGACCTTTAGCTGATTCCCCTCTTCCTCTCCAAAATTAGGTACTCTTAAAAGCAAATGCTAGCTCCCTTTTAGTTGCTAGCTACCCTCACCACAATGAGGTTTTTTTAAAAGTTGTTAGCTGTTGTTTCTAAAAGCTGAAACATAAGTAAATACTAGCCCCCTTTCAGCTGGCTAGCTGTTTCTTCTTAAAGCTGAAGCAAAATCTATCTCAGAAATCTCTGACTTTACTTCTGCATTTCCTAAAACATAACCCAAATATATGGTTTCCTGGGCTAATTGCAAGGGCACATACAAGATACAGACTGATGGATAGCAACTGCATTTGTTGTTGGTTGATTGTTTCTGCTCTTACCTCCTTGTTTCTTTCATCCATGGTTCTTCTTTTTCAGCAGGGGAAGGGTTCAACCACCAACCCCCATCCCCAACCGACCCATGCTACGCTCCATTTATATAGAGTAGCACAGTTGTGACATTTCCTGTAGCAAAGCAGGAAGGGGAGGATCAGAGGGGTATCTGCACAGTGACCTCACTTATAGGGGCACCGTTAATTTAACGTGTTATACAAAGTTATACAAAAACAAACAAACAAAAGACACACACAAAAAATATACAGTATATATATAAAAAATATATAACTTTTGCTTTCATTTTCCTTCTAATTACTCGGACCAGGTTATAAACTCGACAACTCAGCTGGAATGGATATTATTAACTGCAGGTACTGTGGGACACTTTTCAAAAGGGCAGTTATACAGGATTTAGGATGCTGTCCTAAATGCTGGACCATCGGAGTTCTAAGGGCTCAGTTCCAGGCAGCATAGGCAGAGATTGCATGCCTCAAATTGCATATTCAGGAGGAAATATATTGCAAGAATCGCCCGCCATTTCCCCAAAATCCAACTGAAGCACCTCGACCTCAGAGAGTAGTTGGTCTGGGAGGTTGGCAGGTGGTTAGGAGGGTCAAATCAGATGCCCTATCACTCAATGCTCACCAATGTATTACCTCCACAAGCCATATAAAAGCTATAAACAGGTATCTGCCTCTATCTCTGAAATCAAAGAAGCAGAGGACACTGCAGAGCAGGACACTGAAGCACAGGAGCTAACACCTCAAAACTCACCCAAAACAGGGGCCAAAACAAAAAAAGCAGAAAGGAAATCCAAAACACTTCTGATCATAGGAGACTCTATGATTCAGGGAGTTGATACTTTCCTCCGGTTAGGGGTACTGGTCAGATGTCTTCCAGGTACATCAGTGTGGAGAGACATGGACCACATTGCTAAAATCATACAAGAAGCAGGAAAAAACATAGATGTCATGGTACACATAGGGACTAATGATCTCAACAGCCAGTCAGTTGTAGGGACCAAGGAACACCTGACCAGGCTGGGAGACAAACTGTCATCCATTTCGTCTGGCAACTCCTTCTCTGAGATCCTGCTGGTCTCGGAGAGAGGGGCAGATGGACTGAAGACCATAGAAGGGGAGATAGGGAAGCTAAACATGTGGCTCAAGGGCTGGTGCCAGAAAAAAGGTCACACATTTGTAGGTAACTGGCAACAGTTTTGAGAGTGAAAGTTCTTTAAATTCAATAGAGTGCAAATGACTAAGGAGGGGGTCAGTGAATTGGGGCAGAAGTTTGATGTCTTTGCAGAATATTTAAACTAGCAAATGGGGAGAGGGGTGCAGCATCCAATACATCGAACGGGAAGAACACCCTTCCCCCTCAGCTAGTGATCAAACAGGAGTTCAGCATTTGTAGTTCATTTGTATCACCAGGTAAGGAAAAAGGTCTGGCTCCCCATACGATGCGGAGGGGAAAAGTCGGACTTTGCCCCACAACTATCGCACCAAAATCTGACCAATGGAAAATCATGTACACAAATGCCCGCAGTCTGGGAAACAAGACCCCAGACCTGGAGGTAACAATGACAGAGGCTAAACTGGACAAAATAGCCATTAGCAAGACATGGTTCACCAGTAACCACACTTGAGAGACTTCAGTACCCAGCTATGTACTGTTTAGAAGAGACCGAGGTGCAAAAAAGGAAGGGAGTAGCCCTTTATGTCAATGAAAATATCAAAGCTACAGAAATTCAGAATACACATAAGGAGCCAGAAGAACTGTGGGCCACCCTTGAAACAGGTAATGGGACAGCCATACAAACTGAGGTTGTCTACAGGCCCCCAGACCAGAGGGAGGACATAGACACATTGCTGTTAGAAGATATACAAAACATGACAGCTAAAGGGGAGGTTCTGATAATGGGAGATTTCAACATGCCAGATACAGATTGGTCAATACCAGCAGGAACATCCACCAGAACTAGACAAATCGTGGATTCCAACAAAAAACCAAAACGGAGTGAGCATCAGGAAGTGGTGCTTCAATACTAACATAGAATTCAAAAACTTAAAAAGTAGAGCACACACACCTCTAATACAAGGGCACAGGTCTATAAAACAACTTTATTTCAAAATATCACAAAAGGCCATATCACCTGACGTGGGGATGCAGTAATCATCCAAAATGCGTCAGGTGATATGGCCTTTTGTGATATTTTGAAATAAAGTTGTTTCATAGACCTGTGCCCTTGTATTAGAGGTGTGTGTGCTCTACTTTTTAAGTTTTTGAAATCATGGATTCCCTTCAACTGGAGGGCCTCAAACAATTGGTACAACAACCCACAAGAGACAGGGCTATCCTGGATCTAGTGCCGACTAACGGGGAAAGGATCACAGATCTCCAGGCAGAAGGTCACCTGGGGGCCAGTGACCATCACATGGTATGGTTCAATTTGGCCACTAGAACTAAATTATCCCATTCCAATGCAAAAATATTGGACTTCAGAGGAGCTGACTTTGATAAGTTGGCAACAGAGTTAAGCTAGCCCTGGCAAGATGAAATACAGGTGAGTGGGTACAGGCAAAGTGGGTAAGCATTAGACAAAGATAGGGAGACATACCAAACTTCCCTAAGGGAAGCAGTGAAGGCAGTAAGGCAGAGGAAATACTAGCAAGAACAGTAAAAGAAGGGAACAAGACTTTCTATACATACATTAGTGAAAGGAAAAAGTCCAGAGGGGTATTGCTAAGATCAAAAGGGATAGGGGGGAGTGTGTGGAGGAGGACCAAGGAAAAGCATCTATCGTAAATACATACTTCTGCTCAGTATTTACTTTGGACATGGTATGCCAGGGCCCACAGCTCAGCATCATGAACACGGGTGAAGGAAGTGTGCACAAGTCCCTTCACAAAAGAAAGGTCCTACAAGAACTCGCTAAGCTCAGGGTGGACAAGGCAATAGAACCTGATGGCATATATCCCAGGGTACTAAAGGAGCTAAGGGTGAAACTAGCAGAGCCATTAGCAGAACTGTTTAGTGAGTCTCTGAGTACAGGAGCGGTCCCAGAAGACTGGAGAAGGGCTCATGTGATCCCACTTCACAAGAGTGGCAGCAGGGAGGAGGCAGAGAACTACAGACCAGTCAGTAATGGGCAAGATTATGGAGGCACTCCTTAAGGAAAGGATAGTGCAACACCTGGAATACATAGGAGCACAGGATCCAAGACAGCATGGGATTACAACAGGAAGGTCCTGTCAAACTAATCTCATAGATTTCTTTGACTGGGTAACCAGAGTGGTGGATCAATGGGGTTCAGTTGATGTCGCCTACCTTGATTTCAGCAACATTTTCGATACTATTCCACATAGAAGATTGATTAATAAGATGAGTAGGCTTGGGGTGGGTCAGAAATTGGTCAACTGGGTGGCAAACTAGTTGGCGGGCAGAAAATGGAGAGTGGTGGTAAATGGTGTACAGTCAGAAGAGATGCAAGTCACAAGTGAGGTAGCTCAGGGATCAGTCCTGGGGCCAGTCCTCTTCAATATCTTCATCAGTGACACTGCAGATGAACTGGAGGGCAAGGTTTGCCTGTTTGCAGATTACACCAAGATTTGCAACACAGTAGATGATCCAGATAGGGTGGGAAGAATGAGCAGAGATCTGGAAAAACTAACAGAATGGTCTGAAGAGTGGCAACTGGGGTTTAACACAAAGAAGTGCAAGATTATGCAGTTAGGGGAAGGGAAGAGAACCATGAAGCTACCTATAGGTTGGGAGGGGAATTGCTGGCAATCACTAGGGAAGAAAGAGACTTGGGCATCATCATCACAGATGACCTGAAATCATCCAAGCAGACCATTAAAGCAGTAGGTAAGGCTAGAGGGGGATGTTGGGGTGTATTAGTAGGGGTATCACAAGTCATAGGAGGGAGGTAATAATCTCTCTTTACAAAACACTGGTTAGGCCCCATCTGTAGTATTGCATGCAGTACTGGAGGCCACACCTGCACAAGGACATTAACAAAATGGAGGCAGTCCAGAGAAGGGTAACCAAAATGGTGCAGGGACTGCATCAGAAAACATATGAGGATAGATTATCAGAGCTCAATATGTATACCCTAGAGCAAAGGAAGGAGAGAAGTGATATGATCAAAACATTCAAACATCTTAAGGGCATTAACAAGGTGAAAGAGTCTAACATGTTTCAATATAAGAAAAATAGCAGGATAAGAGGATACAGCATGAGATTAGTGGGAGTCCAATTAAGGGGTAATGTGTGAGGAAGTTCTTTTTCACAGAAAGGGTGGTGGATGCATGGAACAGCCTACCTCAGGAAGTGAAGGATATGAATACAGTGCAGGGCTTCAAACAGGCATGGGATAAGCATAAGGGAGCAATACAGATGAGCTTTAATAAATAGGCCATTGACAGAGTAAAGGCCTATGGCACATTCATAAGGTAGAAAAAAAGGGGCAGACTGGATGGGCCTTGCGGTCCTTATCTGCTGTCAACTTCTGTGTTTCTATGTCCAATGCAAATGCAAGCCCAGTGCACATTTGGTAGGATTAATGGTCAGACCTGCTGTCTTCATAGATTGGATAACTGCTCATAGGTGTTCCAGGTGGCTTTTCCAGCCTGGACTGTACAGTATGACACCATCCATGTAAGCAGCACAATAACCAGTGTGAGTAGCTAAAATTACTTCCATGTACCACTGGAATGTAGTGGGTGTGCCACGTAAACCAAATGGCATGGTGGTGAACTGATACAATCCAATAGGAGTGGCAAATGCAGTTCTGTCTCTAGATTCTTTAACTAAGGGAATTTGCCAGTGACCTCCTCCCTTGGTGAGCTCGAGGTTACTGATATACTTAGCACTTCCCAATCTAGCCACTAAATCATCTATCCTGGGCATAGGATAACTGTCAAATATGGACACTTGATTAAGTTTTATAAAATTAAAGCAGTCTTACACCTGCTTCCTTTTTATGTTTGCTTGCTCGCACGCGCAAGAAACATACTGCGGCAGCTTGCTGTAGAAGCGAGTTGTGGAGGTGTGGCAGTGTTGTGGCCAGTGCAAGCAGTTCATTTTGGAGCTGGTCTCTGTGGCATCAATAGAGGAGCATGCTGTCAATGACATCATTATTATAGCATGCCACCAACTTGAAAGAAATTCGCTGCTGCAATCAGGAAGCGCCCCATCACGTAACAATCAGCTGTTTTTGCTGCTGGGGCAGTCCCTGATTGCAGTGGCAAATCACAGCTTGCCTTGTCTGGTGTCCCATTTCAATAAACATGGCAGCGGCTGTCACTGTCCACCTCTCACAGTCCCCATGGAAGCCGATGGGGTGCCCAATTCCTCTGTCAGCATGCCCCTTCCCCAGTTCATTTGCTGATGGGGTAGCCCAATCCCCGTCGGCATAATGTCCCCCGTGTAATAGTTTTGTATGCCGAGGGTTTTCCCAATCCCCCTCTGCATCATGTTCCCCCCCCAAACACAGACCTGTTTTCTGTGCCAACGGGGGGCCCATTGCAAATGGTGAAAAACCTGTTGAGGCTTATGGCATTTCTCTGTAAGCAAAAAGCAGGTAAGGTAAGTATCGGTCCCATTCTTTCCCTTCACCTTTCACAAACCTTTTTAACATGCATTTTAAAGTTTGGTTAAAACGGCTCAACAAGATCATCTCTCTGAGGGTAGTAAGGCAAAGTTCTTATGGCAGTGGTGCCTAGTAACTGGTACAGCTCCTTCAGCAATGCAGCACCAACATTATTACCCTGATCAGTAATAAAGTAATCTGTTTAGGTATGCCCACCCTGCTGAAAATTTTGTCAAGCTCTGCTGCCACATTTGGGGCTGTGACAGTACACATTTGAATTGCTTCTGGGTATCGAATAGCATAATCACATAATACCAAAATGAAAAGAGTACCTTTTTTACTTTTTTCTAAGGGGCCAACCACATCCATTGCAATTCTCTCAAAAGGCACATCTATCAAGGGTAAAGGTAGCAAGGACACATTCTGTTTTTTAGTCACTGTAGCTACTTTCTGACATTCAGCACATGAACTGCAATAGGTAACAACATTGTCATGAATCCCAGGCCAGTAAAATCTGTACAGCAATCTGGCAAGGGTGTGATCCCTCCCTGAGTGACCAGCCACAGGGCTATCATAGGCTATCTGTAACAACTCAGTTCTATACTTCTTTGGTATGACCAATTGTTCCATCTGTTCTTGCATTGGAGGATTAACTCAAATGCTTTACAGTAATCCATCACATTTTTATGTTTTTTTTTATTTGTTTAACCAGGTATAGCACACTAAGCTGAAAGCTTTTTTACAGGAGTGACCTGGGAGCACAAGGAGGTTAAGTGACTTGCTCAGGGTCACACAGTATTCAAGTGGAAGCTGTGGGATTCAAACCCAGGTCTGGTCTGCTGGATGTCACCAAATTTGCAGCTCAGAGCCTTAGACCACTGCGCTATACTGCCTCCTCTTGTAGTCTTGCGCACGAGCAAGCAACATATTGGGGTAGCTTGGAATAGCATGTTTTGGAGGTGTGGTCATGTTGTGGCAAATGGCGCCACTGCTTTTTCAGGCTGGGCTCTGTGGCATGAATGAAATACCATGCTGACTATGAATGCAGTTGAAAAGCGTGCCACCAACTTAAAAGAATTTCACTGCTGCAATGACGGAGTGATTAGTCATTGCTGGACCTGCCTTGCCTGATGTAACATTTCAATAAACATGGTAGTGTTACAGTGCCACCTGAAAGCCAATGTCGGGGGTGCCCAATCCCACTGTTGGCATGCCCTTTCCCCAGTTTGCTAACAGGGGGGCCCAATCCCCATTGGCATAATGTGCCCCTCTTTGAATTTGACTGCCGAGGAGGTATCCAATCCCCCTTGGCATCATACGCCCCCCCAAAAACACGGACACATTTTGTGTGCCAACAGGGGGCCCAGTTCTCATCGACTTCAGTTCCCCTTCGCAAAGAAACACAGGTGGCACACTGGGAGTCCACTCCAGTATGCCAAGACACGCCTGTGGAAAAAAAACCCTTCCTGCGTAGTTTTTTTCATTTTTTTTTTAAACCTGTAAAACAGAAAATGGTCCCACGTTGTCTCTGGTGCCTCTTCCCCCAGCCCGCACCCACCCTCTGCGTACCACACCTCCCCACACCCCACCCCATACCTACCTCCGGAGCCTAGCGAGATGATCTTTGGTGGAGCAGGAACACATCTGCACTCTTCAAAGCTGATCACGAACTGAAGAAATGCCACAAAGCTGTATAATGGCATAAATGGTTTTTTTCAACTTTAGTGCATATCTCAGCCATTTTTGCGAATTTTGGCACCAAATTTTCAACATGGGGGTGTTTGGGGCCCCACCTTATGGACTCAGTCACAGTCATTTTGTTAATTGGTCCCAAAAGGTGATTTCATGGTCACTGCACAAAATCACCTTTCGGGATCAAGTCACAAAATGACAGTGTCACAGTTCATGAAGTAGGCTCCCAAAAAGGCTATATTGCAAATTTGGTTAAAAAATTCCTCAACATGACTGTTGCAGGCGTGCGTAGTGCAGTTCCCATGCACTCTCATAGCTTCGAGAATTCTAAATATTTTCACTACAGATTTTCAACATTGCCATTTTTCCACACCTCCATATGAACAGTATAGCTGTCATTTTTTACAACTGACCCAAAATGTGTTTTCGCACATGTGGCGCACAATGGTGTGGTCACTGTGCAAAATCAATGTTTGGGACAGATTAAGAAAATCACAGTGACAGTGTTCATAAGGAGATGTCCCAAAATGTCCATGTTAAAAATTTGGTGAATAAATTCCCAAAAATGACTGTTACCATTGAGCGTTGAGCAGTTTCTATGCACACTCATAACTTCGTCAACTTTTAGTATTTTTACTCCAGATTCTCAAAACTGTCATTTTTGCACACTGCCTGATGAACAGTACAGCTATCATTTTTCACATGCTGCCCAAAACATGTTTTCACCCCTGTGGCACACAGTGGTCACGGTCGCTGTGTGAAATCAACATTTGGGACAGTTTAAGAAAATCACAGTGCCACTGTTCGAGAGCGGAAGTCCCAAAATGCCAATGTTGGAAATCTGGTGTAAAAAATACCCCAAATATTTGCATTACAGGTGTACATTGCACAGTTTCTATGCACGCTTATGACTTCACCAATTTTGTTATATTTTCACTCCACATTTTCAACATTACTATTTTCTTACACCTCCTCATGAACAGTGCAGCTGTCATTTTTCACATCCTGTTTGAAATGTGTTTTGGCACCTGTGGTGCCAAATGGCATAGTCATTGTGCAAAATCACCTTTCAGCTAACAAACTGATAATGTCACTGTTCATGCAGTGGGGTCACAAAAAGCCCATGTTGAAAACTTGGAGTGAAAATACCAGGAAGCACCCAGGGTATTAGGCTTTCCCACCACAATGCCCTACCCTGACTGACAGGCATCAGGGGTGTGATTTGGGATTGTCGACAGTAATTCTCGCACCATTCCACCCCCACCCTACAGCCAATGACAGTCGTTGAGGTGTGCCTTGGACTCTTTGGCCCCAAATTCACCCCATTCTTCTATAGTGCACCCATTTCAGCATATTTCTGTATGGAATGGGGTGAGTGTAAGGCCCAAACACAACAAGGCACACCTCGACACTTGCTGCTGTCTGCAGGGTGGGGTGAGGTGAAATGGCATGAGCGTTATGGTTGATGACCCAAAGGCACACCCCAATGCCTGTCAGTCTCTGCAGAGTGGGGTGGGGTTGATGTCAGTTCCATACTTCATTGCCATTCCTATTATGCATCTCTCTGACTCCTGCACTACCAATGCCAATGCCAGCAAGACAACATTCGGCATTGACAAATGCTTGATTAAGCATTGGTTCACCCTGTTTTTGTTTCACCCCCCACCCCAGCTGCTTAAAATAACCTTGAAGAGAAGCATCGTTAGTTTGCTCTGAAACAAAATCACAATCAGTTATAAGTTTAGTTTCAACATATAGTATCCATAAATCAGCCCTTTCCATCCATCAGTCTTTTGTTGCCACTGCTTTTTCATGTGTCTTCTTTCTTTCCTGGATTTCCAAATCTTGGAGCTGGTCTCAAACAAGTCTGCATTAAAGTCACCAAAAGGAAAAGTGTCCCCACTATCCAAGGTTTTCTTTGCCTGTGCTTTGGTCTTCACAGCTGCTGAAACTACAGGTTTTGCTCCCGCTGTGATTAACTTAGTAAATCCTGGAAAGTCCATATGGTGCAACATCCCATTAATGTTCAGAGTCACTTGGATGGTAGGACAGTATCACGTTTCCCCATGGATACAGATTACCCAGTACCTTGTCCTTTTGCACAGTCCTTTCCCAGAACTTCAAAATGTACCAGGGTCTGTCTGCTTCTTGAATCTATAAGTCCCTTCACAGTCTTATCTCCCACCTTGACATCTGTTAAATACTTGCATCAATTTGCTAAGGACAAGGCTGCTCCAGTGTTACCCTCCTTATTTCTATGGCAGTATCTTGCAATATGGACAGGTTTGTTAAAGTTATAGCAAATAAAGTCTTTGGGTGCAGATTTAGTACCCCCACCAGAGCGCTTAGCTGACCTGGAGTTATATCAGTAAAAAGAGGGTCTAACCAGTCATTGGCTGTTACTTCACTGCTGCATGGCCTGTCTGGCTATCTGACAATTTTCAGCCAAAGAAATGGCTTTTTCCGCATTTTCTAATTGGTGTTCTTTTATCCAAAGCTGCACATCAGTAGGCAAGATTTACCCAAAGCTGCATGTCTGTAGGCAAGATTTGATGAACTGCTCCATTGCAAATATGTTGATGATCTGTGGGACTGAGAGCAGGAGGAGTGCCACAGGCCACTAAACATGCACTCATAGGAGGTCAGAAGGGAGAGGGGGAATATAACTGAGACTTTCAAATTCCTCAATGGAATCAGTAAGGTGAACTGTGGGGAATTATTCAGTCTGCATACCAATTCATGATCACGGGGACACAAGTGGAAATTAGCAGGTGGGAGGTTCAGAGTGGACATGAGGAAGGACTTCTTTACAGAGAGGGTGGTGGATCCTTGGAACAGTCTGCCAGCTGAGGTGGTGGGAGTGAACACAGTCAGGGGATTCAAGCAAGCCTGGGACAGATAGTGGTTTCATGGGGAGACATGCCCAAGGATGAGAATGGTGATGGGACCGGGAGGGGTAATACCCTGGAGGAACATTAGGTTCCAAGGAAGGTTCCAGGGATTTAGGGTACTTGGGCAGACTGGATTGATCCTTGGTCTTTTTCTGCTGTCATTGTCTATGTTTCTGTGACTATTTTGCGCTCTGGTTGGAGCCATTTAATGAGGAGTTCAATGTGTTGTTTGGAGGTTTGTCGACTGAGTGGTACTTCAGGGACTGGAATCTTTGCCTGTAGATCTCTCCTGAGATGTCATATCTTTTCAGGATTTGTCTTTTAACAAGGTCATAGTTCTCTGACTGTGCAGTGTGCATATTGCTGTGGGCAAGTTGGGCTTTGTTTGCTTGTTGCTGATTTGGCCACTGGAAAGCTATGGCAGCCCTTTCAAAAGTTGTCCGGTATGCTTCGATACCATCTGAAGGACATAATTTTGTAATCTTTGTCTTTTAAGTTGCTTGTGTTTTGTTTCTCTGCTGGACATGTACCAGATCCTCCAGCTTTAATAGCTTGCAAGGCATCCAGCCAGTGCTGTTCCTGTCACTGCATCTGTTTTTTTCTCTGCTGCTCCTGTTGCTGCATCTCTTCTTTTTCCTGCTGCTCCTGTTGCTGCATCTCTTCTCCTCTTTGCTGCTTATGTTACTGCATCTCTTCTGTTCTCTGCATCTCTGTCTCTCTTTGTTGTATAGCCCACCATTTGAAGAAGGCAGACGTACTTTCAGGTTCTGTCCTTCCCTGTTATTCTTCTTTCACCACTGATGCAACTGTACAGTCTCAGTTTGGACTTTAGTCTCTACTAGTTTGGCTGCCATTCTTCTGGTAATCACTTCTGGGCTTGCTGTTGCATGATCCATACCTTTTTTCTATGCTTCCCTGGTACCAGGTCTAGTATCCATGCACAAAACTCCTTGCTTCTGAGTTTTCACTGTGTAAATCCCACTTAATCTGCCACTATCTGTTGTTGAGGCAATGGTCAAGAAGCTTAGGAAAAACAGTAGCAGTTATATCATTCACAAGTAGCATTTTATTATTATCAATAACAATAGAATAAAAGTAAACAAAAATTTAATTGTGCAGGATAGCTCTTACATAGGCAGTTCAAACAAAACAAAGTTCTTCATCTGAAGGTATCTCTAATTCTAAATTTCAGTCTTTCTTGCCAGAAAAAGATTGCCCTTTTAATAAGAAGTTTGTGTGTGGCAGTTAACATCTGTATCCTAAGCTTGTTAGGATACATGTCCTGTTTTCACACCATATACAAAAACTTTGTCAGTTTCTTTCCTTGCATGTGCAGCAAACTAGAGCATTGTGTACCAGAACTGATCTCCTGTTGACAACTCTGCAAATGAGCTTGTGGAGGTCAAACTGCACCCCGGGGTTAACTCCCTGCATTCCAAATAGCTTTTTGCAATCATTTCAACAATATAACTATATACAGTTTCAAACCAGGGGATCTCAGTCTCACACAAACAGTTTCACAAAGAGATTCATATATATATATATATATATTTATAACCACAGATAAGCAAGGGGAAGAAAAGATAGAAACAGCAACAAACAGCAAGTGAAGGCAGGGAGATAGTGGGACGGAGAGAATTATGAGATTGTCAGAGTGATCAGTTCCTAGGACTCACAAGATAATTTGATTGTGCAATCAAAACAGACAAGAGACAGAAAAAAGAGGCTAGAATAGAACAGATCCTTGCTTTTATTCTTTTGACGTTTACTCTTTTTGCATAACAAATGGAACAGGGTCTTATTCAACCCTGTCACACCAACTTTTATAACCATCAGAACAGAGAAGAGGAACCCCACCAGTGGAGGAAACCTCTGGGGTACAAAGGGCTAGTTTGCCATTCCTCCAGGCTGGCTTATATCTTATTTAAATTGAACAAGAGGATTACTCCGTGCTGTGTCACATTAGGAGGTTTTTCCAACTAACACTTACCACCCACTGCTTAGAATTGGAGAAGGGACAATTTAGGCAGGCCTTCCTTCCATCTTGTATAGGGGACTATACCCTAAAAAAGGAGTCACTGGACACAGCTAGTAATGAAGAAGCTCACACTCTCATGAACTTCACCTATTAAAGGTGCATGAGCACTAACTGAGACAACCATGAAGGAGCCCTGGGCTACAGCCCAATGACAAGGATTCCACATGCACTTGGGCTCCCCCTTGAAAGGAGATCCAGTTAAGCCTGAATGCAAAAGGAATGCCTGAGTAAAGAAGACCCCAAGGAGAAGAAAAACGTCTGATTAGAATAGCTGTTTTAAGCTTAGTTGCCCAGTTTCTCTCCTCCAAGTGTAAGGCTCCCAGATAACTATGTTGTTGCTGAGCCTTTGATGATCAAGGCTCAGAAGACCAAACAGAAATTAATGAAGCCCCTGAGGGGCACTGAACATTTGCCATAGAGGAACTTTAGCTCTTGAGGAGTACATGTGCATGAAGTCCATGCTAGGGCATAAATAAAGTTGAAGTCATGGAGCAGTAGTCACTGGGTGGCCCAATATGATGGTATGAATATATGAGCATAGCCAATATGCTGCAAGAATGTATATGAATGTAAGAATGTGTGGCATACAAACTTATAGAACATAGCTCAGTATGGAGTCATAAGCATAAATATGGCATGAAATACGAATAAGGCTTGGCCCTATGAGTGGATGGTAAGAATGTTGTTGAGCCCAAAATGACTGCTTGAGCAGTCTGCTGGGGTGCCTTTGGAGGGAAGTAATGGTTGTAATGTGCAAGTCTGCAGCAGAGTGAGTCTGCAGTAGTTAGAACCTGCTGAACATTGATTGGGAGCCAGGAGAAAACCATAGGACCAGAGGCAGTTAACTAGCCTGGGACAGGAAAAAATTATTTGTGTGGTTGCAGCATGAGCAGAAGAGCCAGTGGGTATGTTGTTGCACAAGAGGATCATCCCCATATTGGGTCATGTTATACCTTTTCTCAGAGGGCATACTGCATGCTTGATGAGGTAAATATGAGTAGGAATGCAAATAATTATATGAACATGTAATGTGTAGCCTTGTGTGAATGATGGCAGGAAAGTATGGTAGTATGGCTGTGTGAGGCATAGCTTGGTGGCCACATGGCAGTAATGAAGATAGTAGTGTTATGTAATTGCTCAATGTGGAAGCCACAGGACATGGAGCAGTCACCTTGCCAAGGGGTAGAAGAACCATGGCTGAGCAGTAGCAGCTGGAAAAGGACATATGGATATGCCCAGAGAACAGGAGATGGTTCACTGTGAAAGGTACTCAAGGCAGGAGTCATGGCACACAGAGCAGTCAATATGCCATGTGCAGGAGAACTACAGCCATATAGTTACAAAAGAAAGGGTGAGCTGAGGGGACCATAGGAGGTCTATTGGAAGTTGGCCCTTGGGGGGCTACCTGGCTTACCCAGATAGTAGTTTGCAGAGAAAGCCTAAAGGGCGGTACTTGATGCTACTGTCCAGCAATGTAAGATCATGTGCAGGATCCTGAAACAGAGGAGGAGGAGTGACAATGTAAGAATGGGACTGCTTATGTGCTCACCAAGGAGTATGGCTGCCCGAGTCACCAGTTCCAGTCGATGAGTAGTTGCATATCCTTTATAATCCATGGTATCTTTGATTGCTCTGACTGGGTACACCTCTGTATTCATTGTGCTTCTTCAGCCCAATATCGCTGTGATCCATTAGGCAAACATCTCGCATTTCTTGTTTTTCATCCATGGCTTGAGTTGGTAGCAGCTTGGGTTGTTGAAGGCCAAAACTGCAGTAGGCAGGAAAGTGATACCTGAACTCATGGAGGTTAAAATTATGTTATCTACCCTTCTAAAAGAAATGACTGAGATACAGACCCCTTCACGCAAATCTGAGGAGGATATTGCTGATGGATGATGCTGAAACCCACATCAGCACAAAAGAAGATGTGGGTAAGTCACTCAAGAATATGATGAGGCTGTAGCGGTAAGTAATTAAACAACTCTGGAGCCAAATCAAAAATTTAGAGAATTGCAGCCACCAAAATAATTTGCGGCTTGTGTGCTTTCCTGAAGGCAGCAAAGGTAAAGGTGTGCCTGGATTTCTGTAAAGGTTAATCCTGATTCTGCTGCAATCTCAAGGCAATGCCTTGCTCAACATTGAAAGGGTGTACTGCTCATTGCCTCTCTCCTCCCAACTTTTCAGGTGAAGTTCTTGGGCCAGTCCTGTTTGATATCTTCAATAGTGACATTGCAGAGGGACTGGATAGGAAGGTATGCCTCGTTACAGATGACACTAAGATCTGCAATAGGGTAGACACTCTGGGAGAGGTGGAAAAATGAGGAAGGACTTAGCTAAACTGGAGCAATGGTCCAGAGTGTGGTAGCTTAGATTCAATGCAAAGAAGTGAAAAATCAAGCATTTGGGAATCAGGAACCCTGGGGAGGATTACATAATGGGTGGGGAGTTCTTATCGGCCACCAAACAGGAAAGAGATCTGGGGGTGATCATATAGTATATGACACCTTAAGGTGGCCAAACAATGTGCCAAGTCTGTGGGGAAAGCCAATGGGATTCTGGGGTGCATAAGTAGAAGTATTACCAGGAGAAGAAAAGAGGTGCGATGCCACTGTACAAGTCATTGGTGAGACCTCATTTGGAGTACTGTGTCAAGTTCTGGAGGCCACACCTCCAAAAGGACATAGACAGGGTAGAGGCAGTTCAAAGAAGGGCAAAAAAAATGGTGCAGAACTTGCACCAAAGGTCATACCAGGTAACACTGCAGGCGCTCAATATGTATACCCTGGAGGAGAGGAGAGAAAGGGGAGACATGCTAGAGACCTTAAAATACTTAAAGTGAATAAGTAAGGTACAGGAGGGTAGAATCTTTCAAAAAAGGAGTTATGCTAGAACAAGATGGCATGAAAAGAGATTGGAAGAGGGTAGACTAAGGGGCAACATGAGAAAGTACTTCTTCACAGAAAGGGTGGTGAAACATGGAAAAGCCTCCCAGGACACATGGTGGGGGCAAAGTCAGTGGGGGAATTCAAAACTGCATGGGTTAGACATAGGGGAACCCTATTGATTCAAAAGAGGAGGCAACGCAAGAGATAAAGTAGGATCTGTGGCTTTTTTAGTAGGTAGGGGAAAGAGGCAGACTAGATTGGCCTATCGGTCCTTATCTGCCATCAGATTCTATATTTCTATGTTAAGCGCAGCTCATCCTGCCAAAATTCTTATGCCTTCCTGCAAAAGAAGGCTTCCTGTCTATTGGCAGAAAATGATGTGCTGACATGGGGTACCCTTCATAGATATATACTGAGATTTTTTTACAAGAATTTACAGCTAATCATAAAGGGCTAACACTACCACTGACCATTGCACATGTACCATAATGGTGTTCCCCACATCATTCACACATTTGCCTCTGCCCTAAATTTAGTGCTGTGGTCCTAGCCTGAAGCAGTCAAGTTAATGAGATTAACGAATGAAGCTACCAACACTGTCCCCCCAGACTCTCAAGAGATGAACACCGTCCTATACTAGACCAGCCCAGATTTCTCTAGTTCCCCAGCATCACTGACACTCACCAACAAGAAGACTTCAGGAACCTGGGCAGCTGGCCCCTTGAATTCACTGTAAGCATCAAAAGGCAGAAAGCAGATAGAGGGATTTCCTTTCCTTCAGAGCCTCAGTTGCAGCAGAAGCCGCAGCTGTGAACTTCACCCTCCTTCAATTCATGTCCCAGACCTATCGTGGCAGCAGATTTGTAGCTCTTCAGTCTCAGTCTCTCTCTCTCCCTTTCTCCCTCCCCGGATGATGGAGAGACTTCTTCTGCTTGATGTCCTCTACACAAAGGGCAGGATGATGCTCAGCCATCTGCATTATGGGCCACAACAGCAGCTTTGATTTCTCTCCCACATGGCACCTCAAGTGCTTCTAACAGTTTGGATGAGCTTAGGGTCTCCAACTCTCCAGGTTCAATTGGGGGCAGGGGCCACCCCTCTACATTCATCAGCAGGCACTGAGAGGTCCTCCAGAAGTGCCTGCTGATGTGGGACCAGGCTTAGGTGATAATGAGCCCTGCTTTTGTTTCCCCAAGTACTGGTGGCTAGCAGTTGTTTTTCTTCCCTTACATGATGCCCTTATTTTGTCAGAGCTGACAGCAATCCTGCATGAGTGTTTCTCCCCACCACATTGTATACCACATTTGGAGCGAGCACACATCAGAGTGTAAGGCCCCCCCCCCCCCATATTAAGTCACTTTTGTCTGTCAGTTCACCTCTTGTTGTGGACTTCTGCCATTGCTGCCTGGGCTCTTTAAGTATACCTACAATCTCCTGGGAGATTTGGGGGGCACTGGTCCCATGAGTTGCACTCAGTGAACCTCCTAGGAATGCTACAGGTGACATTCAGTTTCTGGCCATTAATATGTCCCACCACCCAGTTCCTGGACTTCACAATTGTCCAGACATACTCCTGTGTCACTGAGGTATCAAAGGGGATTTGTCAATGAATGCAACAGTATATCCTAACAGTGCTTTCTCCTTCTTTGCTTCACCCATTTCTAGTTGTTGGAAGTACCCCCCCTCCCATTGCTACCTTCTGTGCACCAGGTGAGACATATGCATTTGACCACCGTAAGAGGCTAGCAACTCCCTCCCCCCATCTTGCTGCCTTCCCCATCATGAAACTGCATGCCATCAAACATGGCAGTTTTGGACAGTTCAGGATTGTCTGAATTATTTCAGACTCAAGCAGTTCTGTGCGCTCATAGCCTTAGTCACTGTTATTGTAAGTTGTTTTTTATGGGGCAACAAAAGTTGGTAATGTGGTCACCCTCTTACCATGTACTGTACTATGACCATGCACTGTTCAGACAGAATGTTTTCCATGTCCTCCCCAATCCCAGTCAATAACAGCCTGTCAGTCCCTGGGTTAGAAATTTGAGTTCTTGCCTCCCAGGGTTTCTCTGTTATTCCCTAGTATCACTTATTTGTTTTACAATGTTTGCTTATAATAGTATTGTTCTGCTGTTTACCGTGTTGCACTTTTTTTGGTAAATAATACTCTTTCCTTTCAGGCTAACATTAAACACACTCTTTTAAGTGTCTCACACCGGATACCTCTTGGGTCAACCCAAGGAACTACCAGGCCCCTAGTTATTCTTACTGTGGGGAGAATGAGATATCACTCAGTTTCATTTTTGTTTTATATATGGAAAGAAAGCCATAATTGGAAGATTTTGGGGGGTTGGCACAGTTAGAAGGTTGAAGGAGTGAGGCTAGTAATAATGGGGACTGTTTGTGAAGGATGTTGAAAATAACCCCACCCTTGGTGAAAGCACAAGGGGATGTAGGAGGAAACCATCAAAGTGTGGAATATAATGTATAGTGATGGGCACACATGGTGCAAAAGCCACAATGCGGAGCCAGAAGTTACATCTCAGACAAATGCCAGAAGCAGCAGCCTTCACAGCAATATCTGAAGCATTATACATTGACCTCATAAGGTGCTTGCCAGCATCAGAGCCCCTGGGACATGCAGGTGAGAACCTCTGATTTTAGGGACCTATCATGCATGCTGCTGACAACATGGCTTAGATCGCACCACATGCACTTCTGGTGCTTGACCAGATACACCTGGTAACCAGCAATGCAGAGGCCAAGGGAGGCCAAGTATGTGTGTGCTCACCTATAATGTCCAATTTTCAGGAATCCTTGTCAGGAGGTCTGGTGATAATTCTCTAGGGAGTCAGAGTTCTGTCATGTACTGTTATGGTTACCACTGAGTCATGGAAGAGACTGTGTAAAGTAATTATTTTTCTCCCTATGAGACAGTTGCTGCTTGTGTGTTTTCCCAGGGATGGCAGGTATGGTACCAGCATGCGCCAGGCAATTAGGGTAGCTTCCTCTAAAACCATGAGTTTGAGATGTATAATCACTAAGGAAGACCTTTTAACCTCCAAGATTTCACATAGATTCCTTTTGAGAAATCTTTCATCTCCAGGGAGAAATTCAGTCTCCTGGATATGTCTCACCAAACTCTGGAAGGTAGGGTCCTCAGGAGGGGAACGTAGCTGGTACGGGACTCTTTCTGCTTTGAATGAGGAAATGGTGAATCCAGCAAAGTCCTCGAGCTCCAGAGGGCTGTGAAGATAAAGCTATTTCTCCCCTCTCAAATAAGTAAGCAATAAGACATGGCTGGGTATGCATTGTGCTATCACAACACACATTTAAAGGCATAATGAGGCACAATGCTACAGGTGGAGTGCCTGCTGCCCCTGGAAGCGAGATGTGCCGGCACAAACCCATACCTTGAAGTGTCTAATTGCACTTATGAAATGGCTAAGATGAAAACAATTAAAACACAGAAAAGATGATTTGTAGCCAAGGAAAAATGACAAACATTGTTGTAGGTCACATCTGACTTCTGTAAAGTGATTTTGGTTGGGGCCAAGAGGACAGACAACCCATAAAGGAGCTTAGGGAGTAGTATGATCTGGGTAGCTTGTCAGAAGACACCAGGAGAAAGGATTGCTGTGTGACTGGACTTCTCTGCTGGGACTAAAGTAGAAGAACTTTTCTTTTTGACCTTTAATTAAGGGTAAAAAAACTAACATACAAAAAAAAAAAAAAAAGTGTTTGTTTGGGTTAACTGAACTGATTGGGTATCTGAAGAGTTATCTAGGTGTAAATCTCAGGTGATGGAAAGGATTTAACTACTGTGAGGTTTAAATTACTTGTAGAAAGATCTGGTAAGTAGGGGGAGTGGCCTAGCTAGAAGGAGGCTACATTTAAAGACTGCCTTAGAAAGATTTTGCTAGTAGCTTGGCAGAAGACACCAGGAGAAAGGACTGCTGTGTGACTGGACTTCTCTGCTGGGACTAAAGTAGAAGAACTTTTGAATTTGACCTTTAATTAAGGGTAAAAAAAACTAACATACAAAAAAAAAAGTGTGTGTTTGGGTTAACTGAACTGAATGGGTATCTGAAGAGTTATCTAGGTGTAAATCTCAGGTGACTGAAAGGATTTAACTGCTGTGAGGTTTAAATTACTTGTAGAAAGATCTGGTAAGTAGGGGGAGTGGCTTAGCTAGAAGGAAGCTACATTTAAAGACTGCCTTAGAAAGATTTTGCTAGTAGCTTGGCAGAAGACACCAGGAGAAAGGACTGCTGTGTGACTGAACTTCTTTGCTGGGACTATACTGCCCTCCTTCCCTCCCCTCCACCACCCCCACCCAAAGCTAGTTCTATTTTTATAGGCACAGGATTTGACTGACAACAGGAACTTCCTGTTTAGGGGCAGGAAGTGAGTGATAACAGAACCACCAAGGACCCACCATCCTAGAAGAGGAAGTAGCTCTGGCCCCCTCTTGCTGCTAGAGGTCTGCCTCTGAGCAAGTAAGTGGTCTACTGTGAAATATAGGATATTCTTGTCTCAGAACAGGACAATCAGGAGCTTAAAGGGCACACAGGCAGAAAGTAAGGTGAGAGAGAAAAAAACAGAGGAAAGAGTAAGGATTGCAAACAGTTAAGGGGCCAGAAATAAGACATGATTGGAGTGGTGCAGTGCAGTGGCTGTGGAGCAGCAGTCTTCCGGGAGATGTTCTGGAGGATATGGTGTTGTCCCATCTGCAGGCACCTCTCTGGGCTGAGGGAGGAGGTTGCTTATCTCCAGGCTGAGTTGGCCAGGATTTGTGGGACCTCCTCTTCCATCCAGGGACCACCAGTGCCACTGCCGTTGCCTCAGAGGTTGCCAAGAAAGAGGAGCAGTTGGACCATAGTGGGCTCAGGGAGGGTGAGGGTGGTGGAACAGAGGCACATCCCTCCCGTTGTACCTCTCCACAATTCCTATGCCATTCTGGAAAAGTGTGGTTCCTCTATGGAGGCACTCACAGTGGAGACCAAGGAGGATGCTGGGAACCTCCATAAAGGAGACCCACAGGAGGGTGGCAAGGGACCCTGCAGGGGAAGGAAACAACTCCTGGTGGGGGACTCCATTGTTAGGAAGGTAGAACTGGGGGAGGAAGGGGAGAGGGAGGTAAGGTGCCTGCCTGGCGCCATGGCTTGGAGGGACAGGGAGCGAATCCTTAGGATTTTCGGAGCAGCTGCACAGGGGAGGGAGCTGGATGTCATTGTCCACCTAGGGACAAATGACCTGGCTAAGAAAGGGATTAGAGAAGTTCAGGAAAAGTTTGTCTAATTGGGGAGGGGCCTTAGTCAAGTAGCACGCACGGTGACCTTCTCAGAGGTGCTACCCATCTATGGCATAGGAGAGGCTAGAGTGTTCCGCACCATGGGATTCAATCAGTGGTTGAAAAACTGGTGTGGAGCTCAGGGATTTGGCTTCATTGGGGACTGGGGGTCCACCTGGAGTGATGCAAGCCTATACTGGCATGATGGGCTGCATCTGTCCAGATGGGGAACCAGGATCCTAGGTGATAGGTTTAAATGCTTCATTGGCAAGCTTTTAAACTAGCCAAGGGGGGAGGCACTGGAAAGGAGCAGGAAAATCCTAGCCCCCCAAATAATCATGGTAGTAAGTGCGGCAAACACCAACATAGAGGTGTCGATAGGGAGAAGAGCAGGGGTAAATGGAGAAAGTGACAAAGGCAAGAAGGACAGGGATGGGGCAAAAGGGAGTAAGGCCATCAGGAAAGGAAGGGTAATGAGTACAATGCCCGTAGTCTGGGCAACAAGCTCCCTGAGCTGATGTCCTTAATGGAAGAGGGATGCCTGGATATCGTAGCAGTCACAGAAACATGGTACACAGAGAACCATGTCTGGGATGTTAACATACCAGGGTACATAACCTACAGGAGAGACAGGCAGGGGAGAAGAGGGGAAGAGTAGCTCTCTATGTAAAGGAATGGATAAAAGCAACTGAACAAAAGAGTAAACAGGGAGCAGAGGAGGCACTGTTGGTCACCTTGGAGACTGGAAAGGGTACCACAATCTGCACAGGGGTTGTGTACAGACCCCCATGTCAGGGGGAAGGAATGGACAAGGATATGATAGAAGTCATTCTTAGAATGGCAGAGAAAGGGGAGATACTGTTGATGGGAGACCTGAATATGCCAGATGTTAACTGGAGCACATTTGCTGCAGCCACATCCAAGAGCAGGGCCATTCTTGATGCCCTACAGGTGGCAGGCATTAGACAGCTAGTTTGGAACCCACTTGAGAGGGAGCAATCTTAGACCTCGTACTGTCAAACGGGGGCAGTGAGAGGATCTCAGATCTAGAAGTGGGTTGCCATCTGAGGAACAAGTGACCATCAAACAGTGTGGTTCACATTAAACTCAGCTACAGATTCAAGCCCTACAAGTGAGGGTACTGGACTTTAGGAGGGCTGACTTTGGAAAGATGGGAGAGTACCTCAGAAAAGCACTAGCAAACAGGCTAGAAGGAGGTGTGGAGCAACAATGGGGAATTATCAAAACTGCCATCACAGAGGCAACAAGCCTTTGTGTGAAGCAAATAAACAAATCAAAATGAAAGAAAAAGCCACTATGGTTCTCAAAAGAGGTGGCTGTGAAAGTCAGGAAGAAAAAATAGCATTCCAGAAGTATAAGGAAACACAGAAGGAGCAGGACAGAGAGCTGTACCAGTTAAGGCAGAAAGAAGCAGGGAGGGAAGTCAGAATAGCAAAGGCCCAAACTGAGGAAAAGATAGCCAACTCAGTTAAGAAGGGGGATAAAACCTTTTATAGGTACATCAGCGAGCGTAGAAAGACAAAGGGAGGGATAGTGAGGCTGAATAGAATGAACAGTGGGTGGGCAGAGGGGGACAGTGAAAAAGCAGGAATACTGAATGAATATTTCTGCCTCAGTAGTCACAAGGAGGGGGGAAGTGCCTAATTCAATTAACAGAAGCACTCTTGATAGGGGTCGATCCCAGTCCTTTCACAGAAGAAAGGGTTCTGCAAGAACTCCTAAAACTGAAGGTGGACAAAGCAATGGGTCCTGATGGAATTCACCCAGAATTCTAAAGAATAAGGAGGAACTAGTGAAATCACTGGCTACTCTTTTAATAAATCATGGAGGATGGTGGAGGTACCCGAGGACTGGAGGAAGGTGGATGTGATTCCCCTTCACAAAAGTAGGTCCAAGACAGAGGCAGGAAACTTCAGACCTGTCAGTCTGACCTCTGTGGTAGGGAAAGTGATGGAGTCACTTCTGAAGGAAAGAATAATCCGAGTACCTAGAGGCCAGTGGAGCACAGGACCCCAGAGGCAGCATGGGTTCACAGCAGGGAAGGTCATGTCAGGCGAATCTAATAGATTTCTTGACTGGGTGACCAAAGTAGTAGACCAGGGAGGGCTATGGACATGGCCTACCTAGACTTTAGCAAGGCATTTGACACAGCCCCACACAAAGATTAATAGTCAAATTAACCAGCCTGGGAATGGGACCCAGGGTGGTAGCCTGAAATAAACATTGGCTGAACAACAGGACACATAGGTAATTGTAAATGGAGTCCACTCTGAAGAAAGGGGGTTACTAGTGGGGTACCACAGGGTTCAGTATTGGGTCCAGTTCTTTTTAATGTCTTCATCAGTGACATTGCAGAGGGACTGGAAGGAAAAGTATGCCTTTTTGCAGATGACACAAAGATCTGCAACAGGGTTGATACACAAGGAGGCGTGGAAAGGATGAAAAGGGACTTGGCAAGGTTGGAGGAATGGTCAGAAGTATGGTAGCTAGGATTCAATGCAAAGAAGTGCAAAATAATGCACCTGGGAAACAAGAACCCAGGGGAAGAATACACAATGGGTGGGAGGTAGTAACAACAACAAAAAAGGAAAGGGACCTGGGGGTAATCATATCAGATGACCTTAAGGTTAGCAAGCAATGTGAGAAGGCAGTAGGGAGGGCTGGGGTATACTGGGATGTATAGGAGGGCATCATCAGCAGAAAACAGGAAGTTGTTATCCCTCTGTACAGACAGTTAGTGAGACCCCATCTGAGTACTGTGTCCAGTTCTGGAGACCCCATCTCCGCATGGACATAGACAGGATAGAGGCAGTCCAAAGGAGGGCAACTAAAATGGTGCAGGGTCTGCAAGAGAAGCCGTATGAGGGGAGACTAAAGGAGCTTAATATGTATACCCTTGAGGAAAGAAGGGAGAGGGGACATGATAGAAACTTTTAAGTACCTCAGTGGAATCAACAAAGTCCAAGAGGGTAGCATCTTTCAGAAAAAGAGACTTGCAAGAACAAGGGGACACAATTTAAAGATAGAAGGAGGGCAGTTCAGGGGCAATGTGAGGAAGTATTATTTCACAGAGAGGGTAGTGGATGCATGGAACAGCCTTCCTGAGGAGGTTGTGGGGTCTAAAACTGTGGAAGAATTCAAGAATGCATGGGACAGACATAAGGCAATTCTTGTGGGGGTTAGGAAGAAATAGGCTGTTGGTTAACTAGGATCAGCGGCCTATCCTGTAGGTAGGGAAATAGGCAGACTAGATGGGCCTAGCAGTCCTTATCTGCCGTCAAAGTCTATGTTTCTATGTTTCAAAGTCTATGTAATGGCTAAGTGGGCTTTTGGAATGAGACTATGGCTGACCTTATACGAAAGCCCCAGACTAGAATTTATTAATGTAAATATGCTTATGACATGCAGGATAAACTCCAGGGATAGCTCCAATGATCTCACTTGGAGGAAGGCTCTTGCAGCAGGCTGCTCTGGGAGGACTAAGCTGCTAGGATCTAGGACCACATGGAAAACGTCTAGCTAGCAGTCTTCCACAGTGGAAAGACCCCCGCTGTCAGTCAGTTGATGTCAACATAGCCTATATAAGAAGGTGGTCCCTCTTTCTTCCTCCAGGTGGAGTTCCCCCACTAATGGAGTTAGCGTCTTCCAAAATGGTTTGTGGTTGTGGGTGGGTGGTTTTGTTGGGGTTAGGGTTTAGGGGTAGGGTTTGGGGAATCTTTTAGCACATCAGTTATCTGGGATGGTTATGCCCTTTCAGGGTAGGAAGCTTGATATTTCTCATTGAAAATCTCATCTTGAAAAAGAACATCTCTTAGGGATGATAGGGTAGACTCAATGGGCCAAAGGCCCTTATCTGCCAACAACTTCTATGTTTCACCTCATTTCTTTTCCCACCTTTGACCCGCACACGTCAAACCTTAGTGGACACTGCAGCTACAGTTGACCACCATTTCCCCCACTTACAATGCTTTTTTATTTTCGTTTCTCTTTAGTGTTCTACATCAAATGTTTGGTGTTTTTTCGATGAGTTTGTCTTCTCTACCAGCCTCATATTCTGACCACTCCACAACGTGTATCTGCAGCAAACATGATCCCTGAAAAGGACGGCCAGTCTGTGTGTCTGATCTGCCTAGACCCCAGTCACAACACCGATTCCTGCCAGTTCTGCCAGAAATTCAACCTGGCTCTCAGAGATGTCATTTAAAAACTCTGGGGAGCCACCTTTTAAAGTACACATTGGTCATGATGGAGAAAGAGCTACAGACCAGGAGCTCTTTGGCCTCGCTGGCACAGTGCTCCAGGGTCTTCTCATAAAGAGACATCTGGGAAGCATAAGCGCTGGGATACACACCAAGATGGGCCCTATCAGCTTCTCAGTTGTGGTTGCCTTACAAATCGTTGACCGCAATGGGGTCATCCTCCCATGAGGGGATCGGCTCCTCCAGCCCCCCAGCCCTCTCTTCCTCCAGGGTTCCTGGTGACTCTGCCACCATCCCTTATCTCTATTTTGGGCAGCAGCTCTTCAGGGGAGGGGACTTCTTCTCCCACCCCACAGCCCCTGATGCTCCAGCCCATATCCTCCATGGACTCTCAGCCAGGTGGCTTGGCTGGTGTCAGTCACTCTTGTGTCAGCTGTAAGCATCCCCCCACCACAATGCTGTTTGTGCCATTTCCCATCTCTGGGGCCATCCCCAGTCCTGCTAGGCAGTGCCTGCAGCAGGCTATCACCGCCTCTTCCTCCCCGGTGATGCCTCTGCCTCTTACTCTGGGATTTCCATCCCCTCAGGTGCCGGATTCTTCAGTTGGACCAGTGCTAGGGGACCCTTCACCAGAGCAGTATAGGCCATTGCCTGCTAAGCCACTGCCCATGCTGCTGCAGTCCCAGCCTATGGGCCCAGCACCGTTGTTGCTTCTGCTGCAACCTATGCTGCAGACAATGCCTGTTGGCCCATCACCAGATCATTACCCAGTACCAGGTGTGCCTGCATTAAGGTACCCTTTGCAGGCTTCTCAGTCATCATACCCCAACCCGATGCCTTCTTTTCCATTCCTGCCAGTGTACACTATAGCACCCCAGGTGGATTATAATACCTTCTTTACAGTGTGGTGGTCCTTCATGCAAAAGC
The DNA here is from genome assembly GCA_016271365.2 of Neoceratodus forsteri. Taxonomy (NCBI): domain Eukaryota; kingdom Metazoa; phylum Chordata; order Ceratodontiformes; family Ceratodontidae; genus Neoceratodus; species Neoceratodus forsteri. Next base: position 393,817,175 of record CM057452.1, read on the forward strand.
AGACCCCCACCCCTCAGGGCCGGCCTCTAGCATCCCCCTTCACCCTCCTCAGGACCCCCAGCCCCAGGATTCAGAACGGGTTAGTCTGAGTGAACCCCACACATTGGGGCCCTCAGAGGCCAGTTCAGGTTCAACAGGGGATGATAGCTTGCCTACAGCGACAGTCCCAGATAGTGACACTACTGAGGATGACTCCAATTCTTCAGGGTCTTTCTTATCTCTTGGTGAGTCTTCAGAGGGGGAGGACCAGGCTAAGAAGGTGCCCAAGTTCTGCCCCCCCAACGATCCATCCTTCATGGATGTCATGGATCCCATCCAGTCCATTATGGGCTAGAAGATGGAGGAGCAGGACCCAGAGAGACACCATTAAGCATGTACCTCCAGCAGGGTGATGCCCTCCTCATGGTGGTGCTCCCTATGATTGAGTCCTATGAGAATGTCACCAAGGTGGCCTGGAATCAATCTTCCACTACCCTTCCTCTGCCTAAAATGGCAGATCACCTTTACCATGCCCCGGAGGGCAAGTCTTTTCTGGGGAGCCACCCTAAGGTGGCCTCTGTGGTGATTAATGCAGTGCACAATTGTACTAAGAAGCCCAAGCCTCTCAGTACTCTCCCCCCCCCCCCGGACCAGGAGTCCAGGCAGCTGGATTACCTTGGCAAGCATGTATTTGTCTCTACTACTTTTACTCTCCAGGCCATTAATTATCTGGCCCACATGGTACAATAGCAGAATGTCCTCTAGGATCAAGCCAGGAACTTAGTACAGACTTTACCTGAGGACCCCACTAAGACGCAGCTCATCCAGTTTATGAAGCTGGGCTCAGACGTTGGCAATCATGTCCTCCAGGCAGCTTACAACATAGTTGATGCCTCTGGGTGTGGGGCCACTGCCAGGGTCTGTCTCCAGTGCCATTCTTGGCTCCGGGTTTCCAGTTTTGCCCTGAACATGCAGGCCAGTATTTTGAATGCTCCATGCTGAGAATTTGTCCTTTTTGAGGGAGATGTCCAGGACATTATTTCTACTCTCCAGGAGTCAGGGCAGACCCTCAAGTTGGTCTATTCACTCTATCACACCCAATCTAAAGTGGGCCTATGACAGCCTTTTCGCCAGTCCTCCAGCAAGCACGATTTGAGCCACCCTGCAAAAGGTCAGGACAAGACCACGATAGTCCCTGTCACTGCCACCGTCAGAGCTTCTAGAGCTCCCACAGCTGCCCTGTCTGCACCCACACCCACCTCCTTAGCCAACCCCCCCAGCCTAGGATTCAGGGGAGGCAGTCAAGGATCGGTTCCCCCTCCACTTAGAAGATTGGCGGGGAGTGGCCACAGACAACTGAGTACTCCAGGACATAGCTCACAGTCACACTCTAGAGTTTATAGAGTCACCACCCAAAAATCCTCCTGTCCACTCTACCTACCCTCCAGCACACCTATCTCTGGTTTGGGAGGCGATTCAGGCTCTTTTCCAAAAAAGAGCCATGGAGCCATCCCTCAGGCACAATGGGGAAGGGGGTTTTACTCCCACTTCTTCCTTGTCCCCAAAAAGACCAGGGATCTTCAGCCCATTCTGGACCTCAGCTATCTGAATCTACACATTGAGTACAAGTACTTCAGGATGGCAGGATGGTCACCCTCTAGGGGCTGTTACCCCTTTTACACCAGGGGGACTGGCTGTGCTTGCTGGACATGCAGGATGCTTACCTGCATATCCAAGTCTTTCCTGCCCATCACTGCTTCCTCCGTTTCCACTTTCAGGGAGCCCATGTTCAATTCTGGGCTCTCCCTTTTGACCTTTCCTCAGCTCCCTGGGCATTTGCCAAATGTCTGGTAGTGGTGGTGGCAACCGTATTGGGGAGGCAGGGCTTCTATGTGTTCCCCTAATGGGATGGCTGTCAGCTAGCAGCCCCCTCCAGGGACTATTTAGTTCAGATCCTGGAATACACCTTCCATCTTTTCCAGGCCCTGGAGATCACTATAAATCTGCCAAAGTCTTGCCTCTCCCCTTGCCAGCACCTTCAATACATAAGGGCAGTCCTGGACACCAGCCAGGGCCAGGTCTTTTTGGCCAAAGACAGAGTGGAGCAACTGATGGAGCAGATCCATCTGGTTTCCTCCAGCCATCAGGTCCCTGCCAGGGTTTTTCTGCATCTTCTGGGGCAAATGGCACAGGTAACTGCCACTGTTCACCTCGCCCACCTACATATGTGCATTCCTCAATGAACCCTGAGTGTCCAGTAGGACCAGAGCATGGACAACCTGAATCAATTGGCCCTGGTTTTGGCCCCAGTCTGGAGAGTTCTGTCGTGGTGGCTGAATCGACCAATCTTTGGCATGGGGTCTCTTTTCAGCTTCTGACTTCCCCCAAACAGATTCTCATAACAGATGCATCTGGCCTGGGTTGGGGTGCTCATCTAGCTGACCACCAGACCAAGAGTACCTGGACAAAGATAGAGCAAGGTCTTCATATCAACGTCCTGGAGATGTGGGTAGTTCTTTACGTCCCATAGGCCTTCCAGACTCATCTCTCCAGTCTGCTGCTGGTGCAAATGGACAACATGCGTGTAGTGTACAACATCAACAAACAGGGGGGACCCATTCCTTCCCCCCCCCATGTTGGGAGGCGATGAGAGTCTGATATTGGGGCATTGAGTGCAGTCGGGAGCTCTCGGCCATTCATGTTCCAGGCATCCAAAACTTCCTGGCCTACAGTCCCAGCCACTCCAGGTTGCGGGTTCATGAGTGGGAGCTTCTCACCTTGGTGGTCAAAGATTTCTTTGACAGGTGGGGCATCCAGAGTCGGACTTCTTTGCATCCCCACTCAATGCAAAACTGAAGCTTTTTTGCTCGCTCATTCCCAGGCAAGGGCTTTTCTGGTAAGACACATTGGCCCTCTCCTGGAAGGGGAGGTTTCTGCACACCTACCCTCCCTTCTCACTCCTGCAGAGGGTTCTGCTGAAGCTCCAGTTGGAAGGGGCAGAGATAATCATCATAGCCCTCTTCTGGCCACACCAAGGTTGGACAGTAAATAGCTGATTATTTACCTCATCACTAAATAAGGTGTTTACTAGAGGGAGCCTAATAGCCATCAAGGCATTGTAATGGGCTGATTGTTTTTCCACAGGAGGTTCTTAGAGACCAAAAGTACCCACCCACCACCGGCTCATCCATCTTTATAGTAGTCGTCTGGTAGGTGAGACTGTCTGCCACTACACAGGAGGAGACTTAGAACAGTGGCTTGAGCAGCCTCTCAGATACTATTAATCAGGCAGCGCAATTAAGGGTTAGCCCATTCATAAGACAACCCTTACAAAGGGGGCAAAGGGGGGGGCAAGAGTTGCAAGAAAGTGAGGAAAGGTAAAAAAATTGTGCAAACCAGGGGTGATATAGTGGGCTAAGTAGAGGAAACAGGGTAAAATAATGTAGCTCCCAGCTAAAGGGTTGGATAGCAAAAAGGAGGGGATATATATACCAGTGAGGGAAGATGCAGGGAGTGGTGCTTTGCAGTGGGTACGGAGCAGCAGTCTTTGGAAGAATGTTCTGGGTGCTGCCCCGCATACAGTCACCTCTCTAGACTGAGGGCGGAAGTGGCCAGTCTGCAGGCCACACTGACATGAGTACTGGCAACCATCCCAGCCAGAGATCACTATGTGACCAGCCAATGCCACAAAGGTTGTCCAAGCAGGGGGCTGGATGGACTACAGTGGGCTCATAGAAACTGAGGGAGGTACATCAAAAGCACATCTCCCAGCCGGTCCAACTCAGAAACTCATATGCTGTGCTCGAGGAAAGGGTCAGCCCCATAGAGAAACCCAAGATTGTGACCAGGGAGGATGAGAGGGTCCTCCAGGTGGAAGACCATGGGGCAGGAGGTCATGGACACCAGAGGAGGAAGAAGCTACTTTTGGTGGAGGACTCAAGTGTCAGGAGAATGGACTTGGGCACAGGTGGCAATGTAGAGAAGGAGGTAAAGTGCATTTCAAGAGGCACAGCTCAGGGGGAGAATATCCAGAGGATCGCTAAAACAGTTGCAAGAGGAGGGAGGCTGGATGTTGTTGAACACTTCGGGAGAAATGCCCTAACCAGGGATAAAGTGGATATAGAGCAGGTAAAGGAAGATTTTTTTTTTCAAATATCATCTTTATTAAAAAAAAATTTAAGATTTGACAGTCACATTGCATCTGATTTTAAAACGTTATTTATTCAGAGGCACAGGTCAAGAGGTTCTTATTCCATATGGTTATCATAGTAGCTTTGTTACAACTAAGGTATACACCCTTATGTCAGAATCCGGACAATTTTGGGTAAATATCACCCAACATCTCTCTATATATAATCTCCTCCCCACATCCCTTCCATTTACCCCATCAGTGCTTAGCATATTGTAGTAATGCCTTACTAAATTGAGGCTTGGGTCCAGAGCCCAATATAACTGGTCTAAACAGGCAGGCAAGTAATATAGAGTGCTAAGGCACAAAGTGTGGATCTTTAGTCATAATATGTAAAATCCATCTTCTCCACTTCAAGGAGCATAGTTCTGCTTTATCGTTTAGATTATAAGTTATTCTTTCAGATCTATATATAAAGTTCACTATCTCTCTCCAGTCTGAAACAGTGGGTATCAATACTGTGAGCCAGTGTTTAGTGATGGTTTTCTTCGCTGCTAGAAGGGAGATGCTCAGTAGATACTGGGAGTGGGGGGTTCGCAGTTCGCGAGGGAAGAGATGAAGGATAAAGAAATCACCCCTGTAAGGAAGCCTGACCCCGAAGGGATCCTCTAACTCTTCAAGTAAGGCCTGTAAAAAGGGCTGCAGCTTTGGACAAGACCATAGAACATGAGAGTGATGGGCATTAGCCTCGCCACATAGGCGCCAACAGGCTGCAGAGCCTGTAATGCAGTAATGTGAGGTTATTACTGGGGTTCGGAAGAATCTTATTAATAGTTGCCATGAGAATAACCTCCAAGAGTGAGAGTAAGCGATTCTCGATGTTGTGCCAGATTGTTTCCCACTGCTGTGGTGAAGTTTGGGATCCCAATTCCTCGTTCCGTTTTTTCCTTAACCCCGATGTGTTTCCACCAGCTGTTTCCATCAGGGACTTATATAGGGTGGAGATAGCGTGTGATAATCCCTGGGATTTTAATGTTTGTTGAAACAGCTGAATCACCTGAGGATGTACCTCAGGGGAGCGGACACTAAGGGGAAGGGATTCTAAATAGTGTCGAAGCTGTAAATATCGAAAAAAATCTGATTGGCAGAGATGAAATTCTCGGCTGATCTCCCCAAATTCTTTAAAAAAGGGTTCTGCCTGTAGCTGTGAGAGCTTTGAAAGATGGATATGCCTCCAGTTATGAAATGTGTAGTCAGAGAGAGCTGGGGGGAAATCTTCCAAAAAATCTATTGGGCAAATCATGACCAGAAAGGAAGTAATCCTTAGGGCCCTACGTATTAAGCACCACACCTGGATTTGATATATGGTCCATGGCTCAGAGTCAGCTGGTCGAGTGGAGGTGGATTTTTGTGGAGGATTAATCTTTGGTATTCTCGATGAGGGAGAACACTCTCCTTGATTTCCCTCCACCGGGCCGGAGACACTCCGATAAGGCGTTGTATAATAAAGGACAGATGGGATGCCCAGTAATAAAATTTAGGATTGGGGAGTGCCAATCCGCCCTGTGATTTAGGGAGATAGAGAATCCCCATCCTAATTCTGGAGCGTCTTCCAGCCCAAATAAAATTTGTAATGGCCTTATTCCAGACCTTAAAAAAATGATTCGGTAAATTAAGAGGAACATTCTGAAGCAGGTAAAGGGCCCTCGGAAGAGTCACCATCCGGACCACTTCAATAAGCTGAATCATATTCAGTGGAAGAATATTACACTTTTCAAGGTCCTGCTTCATCTGAGTGTAACCCCCCTACAAATGGGGGTCCCTAAAAGCTTCCCCGGAGCTCATTTAAATGGTCCATGCCAGGCTGGTGTTCGGCGTTTAAGCCGTTTCAAATGGGTAGCCAGTGAGCGCTTTTAGGGCCTCTGTATACTGTCCCTTTAAGAGTTGCCTGTTGCAGTCATAATTAGTTGAATTGGGGGGGCTGTGTGGTTGTATGCCCGAGTCCCACCCGGGCTGCTGAATAAGCACTCTATTCTGCCATCGCTACTGGTGCAGAGGGAGCCCTGTTAAGAGAGGAAATTACTTGCCCATGATTATTTGAATAGTAATGATAATGTAAGTTGTTCTAACCTGTTTGCTTTGCAGCCAGAGACTGTTCTGATTATTCCCTCCATATTGGTCCCGAACTGACGAATTGGACCAATCAGTATCCGGGGCTCTTTTAAGCCGGCTGACAAATGGGGGAACTGCTTGCCCTTTGAGAAAGGCATTATGGGCTATGGCGCTATTTCGCACAACTGAGAGCAGGAGTGAATGACTGGCAAGTGACGCCAGCCAATTGGATCGGGTAGCGCCCGAACTAGAAGGAGTGCCCCATGCTCCTGGGGTTAGATGCGTTGTGGCTGAGGAGAAGAAAGGAGCTCTGTGCTTCTGCGCTGTGTGAGTGTTCACGCGGGAAGCGCTTGAAGGCCTGAGGTGGCCGTTTTTGTCCTTTCAAGCGAGTCGGACTAAATCCGCCGATGGGCAGTCGGAGGAGGCTGGTGCCAGCCCAGCTACCTACCAGGCTCAACCTGAGAGGACGGGAGAATCTACTGAATCATGCTGGGTCCACCCGTGATGTTGAAGCTGCCGTTTGCTGCCCGAGTTCTGCTGCAAGTTCGTGTGGGGCCTGAAAGCAGCTGCCTGGTATGGTACCCCTCTGTTGTTTGCCATATAGATGTGTGAGAAAGCTGGTGAAATTCAGGATCAGCCTGTTGGTGGTGATGGAGATGGTATTTGATGGAGCCGTGAGTACTGAATCAGGGTAGCTCCCTGCCACGTCTACACACGGTGGCTTCAAGTTGTCTCATTACATTGCTGACTGCCTAACTGAACTTTTTATCCTTCTGACCTGCTCAGGATCTTAAAGGTTACATAGAAACATAGAAACATAGAATTTGACGGCAGATAAGGACCGCTTGGCCCACCCAGTCTGCCCATTTCCCTACCTACTGGATAAGCTGCAGATCCTAGTTAACCAACAGCCTACTTCTTCCTACCCCCCCCCCAGAATTGCCTTATGACTATCCCATGCATGCTTGAATTCGCCACTGATTTTGACTCCACAACCTCCTCCGGAAGGCCGTTCCACATCCACAACCATCTCTGGAAAAATACTTCTTAAATTACCTCTGAGCCCCCCATCTTCAAATTGTGCCCTCTTGTTCTTACACACCTCTTTTTTGAAAGATGCTACCCTCTTGGACTTTGTTGATTTCCTTGAGGTACTTGAAAGTATCTATCATGTCCCCCTCTCCCTCCTTTCCTCGAGGCTATACATATTAAGCTCCTTAAGTCTCTCTTCATATGTCTTCGTGCAGACCCTGCACCATTTTAGTTGCCCTCCTCTGGACAGCTTCCATCCTGTCTATGTCTTTGAGGAGATTGGGTCTCCAGAACTGCACACAGTACTCCAGATGGGGTCTCACCAGCTGTCTGTACAGAGGGATAATAACTTCCTGTTTTCTACTGGTGATGCCTCTCCCTATGCATCCCAGTATCCCCCAGCCCTCCTTGCTGCCCTCTCACATTGCTTGCCCATCTTTAGGTCATCTGATATGACTACCCCCAGGTCCTTTTCCATTTTTGTCGTTGTTAGTATCTCACCCCCCCCCCGTGTACTCTTCCCCTGGGTTTTTGTTTCCCAGGTGCATTACCTTGCACTTCTTATCACTGAATCTAAGCTGCCATACATTTGACCATTCCTCTAACCTTGCCATGTCCCTTCTCATCCTTTCCACCCCACCCTGTGTATCAACTCTGTTGCAGATCTTAGTGTCATCTGCAAAGAGACATACTTTTCCTTCCAGTCCTTCTGTAATGTCGCTTATAAAGACATTGAAGAGGACCGGTCCTAATACTGATTATCTGTGTAAGGGCCCCAACTAGCTACCATGATGGACTAGCCGTAATGGCTTGGGTACCCAGGGACAGCAAATCTTAGGGTTAGGCCTGTGCACAGAGCCCTAGGTAAATGGGTATAGTGATAAGCCAATCATCTTGATTTCCCCCTGCCCCTGTTGTTTATCTCCCTTGAATAAATCAGATTGTTCTTTTGGCAACTGCACCCTGGCTACTGTGTACATTGGTGAACTGCTGCATAGGGACTGTGATATAACTGTACCTTATTTTACAGGGGGTCCCTGGAGTGAGTCGAGAGATACTGGCCAGGGGAAAAGTGTCCGGGGGAAAAGTATTGTTGGTACACCATGTGAGCCACTAGCTGGATGAAAGGGGGGTTGCAGTAACCCAGAGGGCTGTGACCGAGGCAATCCCAACAGCACTACCCCCGACCTCTGGGTGGAGGCACCCGTCAACGAATCTAGGCTCCTCACCCTGTCTCAGTGGAGGCAGGCAGGGCTAATAGCCCTAAGGGTAGCGCCCCTTGGGGGTTACATGAGATATAAAGGGGCAATAATTGTTATTCAGGGCATCATCAGCTTTTTGAGATAAGTGTATTCCTAAATGTTTTAGCTTAGAGAGTCCCCAACGAAAAGGGTAGCTTTACTTTAGTGACTCAGGAGGGACAAAGTGAAAAGTAAGGGCATCTGTCTTGCTAGTGTTCAACCTATAGCCCGAGTGTGATCCAAATTCCTCCAAAAGCTGAAAGACTGAGAGGATAGACTGTTCGGGTTTAGTGAGAAATAGCAGGACGTCATCCTCGTAGACAGCTACATGGTGCTCTGTCCCTTCTATAGTCACTCCCAAAATCTCAGGTGATGCTCTGATTGCCTGGGCCAGGGGCTCTATAAAAATGGCAAAGAGACCAGGAGACAAGGGGCAACCCTGACGTGTGCCGCTGGAAAGGGGGAATATTCGGAGTGGTGGCCAGATATTTTAACACATGTCTGTGGGGAAAAATACATTTTTCACAGGATGGCTATAAAGGGAAGTGGAAAACACATCGCCGTCATTATGGCAAAAAGAAATGGCCACGATACCCGATCGAAGGCCTTCTCGGCATCTAGGCTGAGAAGGACCGATGGATCTTCCCGGGATTGCATTTCATGTACCAGATGTAGGGCCCTACGGGTGTTGTCCGAGGTTGATCTGGAGCTTACGAAACCAGTTTGGTCGAAACCTATAAAGGCCGAAAGAATGGCATCCAGTCTCTGGGCCAAAATGGACATAAAATATTTATAGTCCATATTAAGGACCGAGATTGGTCTATATGAATCACACTGTAAAGGGTCTTTGTCCGGTTTGAGGATGACTGAAATTGTTGCATACGCCCAACTGGGGGAGGAGCCTCCCCTGAGAGGACCTCTTTAAAAGCATCCAGGAGAGGTTTATTAATTAGCTGAGTTGAGCCTTTATAAAACTCAGGCCCGTAACCATCCGGACCGGGAGCTTTCTGAGTTTTGGACCTGGAAATGGCCAACATCAGTTCCTGCAGTGAAATCGGCCTCACCAGGCTATTTTGCTGATCGGAACTGAGGGTGGGTAACCTCAGGGCCGATAAAAAGGAGTTGGTGAGTGCGGGGTCTGTCTCGTGATCTGAAGTGTAAAGGGCTCTAAAGTGTTGACAAATGGTTTGTGATATGTTTATTTAAACTTAGTGTGATGAATTCCTGTGATGGGGTCTTTTATTGTTGTAATAGTGGATAGTTTGCGCTGTTGGTGAAGCCGATATGCCAGCAGGCAGGAGGCCCGAAGATCAATCTCGCCATATCTCTGGCGAAGATATGCCAAGGCCACTTCCATTTGTTGAAGGCATAAAGAATCTAGATTCTTCTTAGTCTGCTTTATCTGGGCTAGAACCGAGTGATCTCCTTGCTGGTGAGCCAGTTGAAGGAACTGCAGTGTCTGTTCGAGCTGTGATTGTCTTTCTTTTCATGCCCTCGCTAACCTGGCTGAGTATTTTATCAAATGGCCTCTCAGGACTGCCTTTAGGGTATCTCATTGAATAGATGATGAAATTTCTTGGGTGGAGTTATCCTGAATTATATCTGAGATCTTATTACTGAGAAACTCTCTGAACCGTTCACTTTTCATGTGGATGGGATTAAATCTCCACCTAGTACTGTGCTTTTCTAAGCCCAGGTTCCATACAGTGGTAAGTGGTGCGTGATCTGAATTAGCTCTGGTGCCCAAAGTGGCCTCAACCAGAAAGCCGAGGTGCTCTCTCTGGGTATAACAATGGTCTATTCTTGTATATGTAACCCCTAGATGGCGCTATCCCAGGGGCTACTACCCCTGCCTGATTTGCCACTAACAGGTTGAGGGGCCTGGATCCAATGGCGGGTGCCTCCACCCAGAGGTCAGGGTTTGCAGTAGTTAAACTAACTTGGTCACAGCCCTCTGGGACACTGCAACCCCCCTTTCTTCCCACTAGTGGCCTACACAATATATCAGAATTACCTTCACAGTATACACTTACCCCCAGGATTGGTTCCGGCACTGGGACCTCCTGTGAAATGAGATACAGTGCAACAATCACAGTACAGTACTTTAACATAGACAAATACCTCAGGCAGTATAACTTTGCTGAAACAAGCAGCTCTGATTTATTTAGGGGGATATAACAAGGACAGGGGAAATCAGGTTAATTAGCTTATCACTCTAATAATCTACCTATGGCTCTGTGCACAGGCCTATCCCTATCAGTTACTGTCCCTGGGTACCCAAGCCCTAGTGGCTAGTCCAAACCGTGGCAGCTGGTAGGGCCTTTCACACAGAAAAGGAGAATTAAACAGTCAGCAGTACAGTAATTCCATTTGGATTTAATGTGGCAATTCAACAGGAGCGACCCTGAATTAGTACTCACGACCTCCAAACAAGATAGGGTCCTTCAATGTCAGCAGGGCTCACTTGAGGTACACAAACCTCTTCACACATCCATATAAAAGAAAGCACTATACCAGGCAGGCTGCATCTGTATCCCGATCCAATTACTGCACAATACCGGGAGAACACACAGCAGATTCAGTTCCTGACAGACCGAGTGCAATTTTCAGCAATTCCTCCAGTCTTCTACAGGGTGAGCCTGGTTTCTACTCTTCAGAGATCCTTTGATTCTTTTCACAGGACGGATTCAGTCCTAACAAGCTGCAGACCGGAACTCTGGGCCTTACACACGTTTTTTGACTAAAACTGCACACTGAAAAAAGCACAGGGCTCCTTCCTTCTTCACTGCCAAAGCTCAACTGAAACTCCAACCGACAAAACCGGGCACTTCCTTTGAGTTCCTCCCAGTTCTTGACTAGATTGGCTGTCACTCACAATAGACTGCTGCTGTTGGTCCAAAAGGCACTGAAGTCTAAACTACATCTCCCAAGTCACTGCCCATACAATCCTCTTGTGGCTGGCTCAGATTATGAGTCCAAGTTCTGATTCGTCCAAGGCACCATTTTAGAGCTAGCTTACCCCACTGATTGGTCCAGTTCAGCAGTTCAAAACTAGAATGGGGAACTAGCAGACACAGTTCTGACTGCAAAGAAAGCAGGTTAGACAAACTGTAATTTCATTATTACTCTAAATAATTTCTGGCAAACAGTTACATCTTTCAGATAGGTTCCCTTTGCACTCCTAGTGACTGCAAAAACGAAGTGAATTGGCAGTAGCTCGAGTGGTACTCAGAGAAGCACACAGTCCCCCCATACAAACTAATTATGTCTGCAAGCAGACAGCTCTTAAAGAGACAGTACCAGAGGTTCTAAAAACACTCACTGATAAATGGCTTAAATGCCAAACACCATTCAGGCTTGGAGCATTCAAGCAAGCTCCTGGAAGTCTTTTGGGAACCCCCATTTGCAGGGGGGTTACACCCTTCCTGGCCTGGGAAAGCTTGACGTCCGCGTCAAGCAAGTACCCCCATAAGTTTCAACTGCAACCATATACATTTGCATTAGGCTCGCACATGTAATCATCAGTCAATATATCATTTTACCAAGAACACATTTCTGAAACATTGCAGTACGTCCTCTTTACACAGTATTACATACACATTGTACCATAACTCAAGTTATTACCTCTTGTACATGAAACCTGAAGAGAGGGCCCTTTCCTATCAGTTACCTTGGGGCTGGATGGGCAAGGCACCATACTTAGAGGGCAACACAAGTAACTTGAGTTAGCACTGATGCTCAGTTTGGGCAATGAGCTCGGGGACACATACACTCCTTTATGGACAACATTGAGAGGCAAGTCCACAGGCCTCCCAAGTGAATCATAACTGAGGTGCACCACAGGCTTTACAGCTCGACCAGTCTTTCTAGGGGAACTGTTATAGTCTCTGCACTCTGAGCCTCATTTTCAGCATTGTCCTCACCTGTCAGGGAGTCTCCATGGGGTAGAGAGGCTAGAACTTGGGGCACTTTCAGCTCCAGGAGTTACAGTTTCTGAGTCCACAACATTTGGCTCGCATGGAGAGCTTTCGGACACTGGCAGTGGACTGTCAGGGCACTCAAAATACTCTTCTTGTTCGAGTGTATCACCAGTCTGCCCCAATCTATCATTTCCTCCCTGAAAGCTCAAACAGTTCAACCATGCACAATGATTCCATTTCATCTGATCTGATGCTTTGCACTTCACTTTCTGGGAGCATTGGCTCCAGGGATGAAGCTGGGGCTTAGACAGTCCAGAAGGCCCAGCTTCATCTCCAGTATTGACTAGGGATTGCCCCGAAACAATTGACTCAGTTCGAAGAAGGATAGTATTCAAAGTCACTCTCACTTTCTTCCGATATGGACTGACAGTCATGCTCAACTGGGACTTGTGGAGGGGAACACTTTAACTTTGCTTCTGTAGGTGCAGACTTTCTTGATCTTTTCCTAGCAGCAGCTCTAGTCACTGGTCCAGAGGGGGCATCTTCTAGGGGCTCAGACTCAATTAAGATTTGTCCAATGGGCAGTAAATGATTTCTATGCATTGTTTTTACATCTTTTGAATTATTCTCAGGCCTTACTTTGTACACTGGCAGATCATCTAGTTTGCCCACTACAATGTGAGGGAGATGGTGCCATCTGTCAGCAATCTTGTGCTTGCCATGCAGTCCCAGATTTCTTAGCAATACCGATCTCCCTCCTGGAGTTCCTGTGCTTTCACCTTTTATCATACCTTTCTTTGTTGGCCAGATTTCTTTTGGCAGCCATGGTTTGAGCCAGTTGAGTGCATGAGTTAGCTGGGCCTTTAACTTTTGCACATACTGTAAATAGTTGTCAGCTTGAACCCCATCAGGAGACCCCAAAACACACATCTACTGGTAGTCGAGCTTCTCTTCCAAACATCAGGCGGTGGGGGAGAATCCAGTGGCATCACTTTTGGTGCAGTTATAAGCATGTACCAGGGTGCTAATTTGTTGGCTCCATCTAGGCTTGTCCTTTGGGTGCAGGGTGCCTAGCATATCTAGCAAAGTGCGGTTGAAACGTTCAGGCTGTGGGTCCCCTGGGGGTGGTAAGGAGTGGTTCTGGACTTTCGCACTCCCACAGAGAAAGCATCTTTGATCAGACGACTCTCAAAGTCTCTCCCTTGATCAGAATGGATTCTTTGTGGAGCCCATAGTGAAAAAAAGTTTTCTACAAGTACTTTGGCCACAGTGGATGCTTTCTGGTCTTTGGTGGGAAAGCTTGGGCATATCTCGTGAAATGGTCAGTGACCACCAGCACATTACTGATATTTCTTTGATCTGACTCCAAACTCAGAAAATCAATACAGACCAGCTCCATGGGTGCACTGGTGGTGATGTTAACAAGGGGCAGCCCTCTGGGGCAAAGCTTTCCTCTGTAATAGCGACTACAAGTTCGATATGTTGCTCCACATCAGCCCCATCTTAGGCCAATAGAATCTGGATCTCACCAAGTCAAGTGTTCTGTCTATACCAAGGTGCCCCATGTGGTTGTGCAAGGACCTCAGTACTGAGTCTCGAAGGCAGTGGCAGCACTAGTTGTTGTTTGTCTACTTGTCCCCTCTGTCTACTGTTTCTCTGTATAACAGTTTATTGATCAGTTTCAACTTAGGACCTTCTTTGTATAACAGTGCAGTTCTCAAATCAGTGGAGCGTAATTTGGACACATCTTTTCCTGCATAGAGGGCTTCTAAAGCTGCTTTGATCATGGGATCGCTGGATTGAGCCCACGAATACTGTCATTGTCCAGCTGAGGCAGTGCACCAATGTCTATTGCAGAAAGTGGCAATAAGCAGCAGGTATGCAATTCTCAGAGGCTCCCAAGCAATCCACCATGCAGTCCACTGCGTCCGTGGACATTGTTCCTCCCTGTCAAACTTCCGGCAGAGTGCCGAATGTCAGGTTCATGCATCGGACCCAATCATTCTGGGGAACAGGCCTCCGGAGAGCATCAGCATCTATGTGGTTCAGACCTGCTCGGTATTCCAGAGCATAGTCATATGTAGATAATGCAGAAAGCCACCTATGGCCAGTGGCATCCAACTTAGCTGAGGTCTGCACATAGGTCAAAGGATTATTGTCAGTTTTACTAGTATTTTAGCCCCATACAAGTACTCATGGAATTGGTCAACAATAGCCCACTTCAAAGCTAGGAACTCTAACTTATGTACAGGATAGTTCTTTTCGGATGGGGTCAGGCTTCTACTGGCAAGGCCACTGGTCCCAGGCCATTCTCGTGTTTTGGTACAACACAGCCCCCAACCCTTGCAAGCTAGCATCAGTGTGCAGATGTAAGGTTTTCTTTGATCGGCATAGGCCAGCACTGGAGCATGGGTAAGTTGATATATGATCTCATGAAAAGCAGTCTCACAATCAGGAGTCCAGCGGGCCCCAAATACTTCACTCGGATGAAAATACACTCTTTCAGTCTTGAGGGACGCGACTTTGGTATTTTTGTGGGTTGGGGATACCCTTGAGTAGGTTAAGTAAAGGCGGATCACTCTTGAATAGTCCTTGATGAGCGCCGATAATAACCACAGAATCCAGGAATCTTTGCAGTTCTTTTAGATTTTTGGGCTGTGGCCAGGTGGTCAAGGCCTCAACTTTGCCGTTGGTCTCTATTCCTCGGTGGATACTATGTGTCCCACATACTTTACTGATGTTTGAAAGAATTGACACTTATCAATGGACAGTTTAAGGCCAAAGTCCTCCAGTCGGTCCAATACCTTAAATAATCTGCTCATGTTCCTCCAGTGAGCTGCCAAACACAATAACATCATCTAGGTATACCAGGCACTCTAGTAAGTTCATGTCCCCACTGCACGCTCCATCAATCGTTGAAAAGTGGCTGGGGCACCTGAAATCCTTGAGGCATCCTCATGAATTCTAGAAGCCAAGCGGACAGATAAAGGCCATCTTCTCACGGTCCTCTGGGGCCATCGGGATCTGGTAGTACCCACTGCGGAGATCCAGCACAGAGAACCACTTGCTCCCGCTTAGGCAGTCAAAGCATCCTGAATGCGGGGCATTGTGTACTGATCAGGATAGTCTGCCGGTTTAAGGTGCGATAATCCACACACATCCTTACTGTTCCATTCTTTTCCTCACTACAATGGGGAAGCATAAGGGCTTCTGGATTCTGTATTACACCAGCAGCTAACATCTCTTGCAGATGCCGCCTCACATCATCTATGTCAGCAGGTGCCAGGCGTCGAGACCTCTCACGAAATGGTCTTTCGCCATGCAGCCGGATATTGTGCTCAGCTCCTTGCATGCATCCTACATCCCATTCCTTTAAAGAAAACACCTGGTCTCTCTGGGCAAGCTTCTCACTGATCCTCACTTTCCATTCAGCTGGCAGCGGGAGTCGCCAAATCAAACAAGTCAGGCGTTACTCTGTCATTCTTCCTTGAACTCTTGCTGCTGGGTAGCACTGCAGTGTCTGCACAATGCACATTAGCCAGGATGCAACCTCTGTTTACTCGAATGTCTCTTTCAGACACATTATGAACTTGGACCATTACCCTTCTGGCATAAGCATGGGCTCTAGCGGGCAAAATACTAGGCTTGACCAGCAGTCCCTCTGGCAATTTTCCATCGCCTGGTGCATCCAACATTAATATTTTATTCTTAACATCCTTTCTGATACGGACCTCTCCCTGTAAGGTACACTGGGCATTTGGCGCCAGGATCAGAGACTCAGGATCCTTCTTCCATACAATTCCGACCGGTTCCTCTGGTTCTGTTTTTTCAGCATCTCTCTGTGCCTCATAGGCCTTCTTAATTAAAGCCGGAACTCTTAAAGCTCTACTAGTCTTTGACCCCTGTTTTTCATAACACAACTGTGCCAGCCTTCGAACATATGAGCATTTGTTCCAATCAACAAAGGGACACCATCATACAGTCCAGTGGGGGACACACTAAGGCTAGGGTCTCTACTTGTTCGGCCACTCCAGCCACGGAGGTGGGGAAAGACAGCCAAATTCGGATATACCCAGAATAGGGTAGGCCTTCTCACTTAACCCCATACATGCAGTCCTTCTAATGGTTGTAAGGGCATGCTGACAAATGCTTCTGATACCAATCCTGGAACATAATTGTCACTTGGGAGCCACTGTCTAATACAGCTCTTGTAGACACTCCATTCACCTTTACAGTGGTCTCCATGGAGGGACCCACTATTCTGGACCAGTCTGGAGGCGGTAGTGGGGGCCTGGGCAACTGACCTTGCCACAAAGGGCGTGAATTAGCATTTTGGTGCCCTCACTGGGATCATGTCGTTGCACCTCTTAACCACTGATTTCTTCTCTGAAGCTCTCCTTGTAGCCTATATGCAACTTTGTCAGTGTCTTTTGGGGACTGGCATTCCCTTTCATGGCCCATCTTCCCACAATTATAGCAAAACATACTTTCTGAGTTTGAGCTGGCCGGGCGCCACACTGGGAGCCAGGGCGGGGTATTACTAACTGGAAACCTGGGTGCCATCTCTGTCTGCGGCGTGATAAGCATTTGGAGACATCTCGACAGTTTCTCCACTTCCATGGTCAAGGAATTGAGTTTGAGCTGTTATCAGCAGGAGATACATGGTGGGTACCCCACCCCATAGCAGATGCAGTTGGATATAGGTCAGGCTGCACTGCAGGCGTGGCCTTGATAAAGGGACTGTTTTTGAATTCCGGATCTCTCTCAACAGTTCCCCCATTGTGGCATATCTTTTCCTTGTCAGAGCACTCATTGACTGTCAACCTCTGCCCCTGAACTTCACTTGATGGGTCACCCTCAGTCACTCGGTCGTAGCCACAGCTGTTGGTGCAGGTACCTCCCGAGGTCGCCTTTTCTCAACTCCTCGAATTCTCTCATTAACTCATCATAGGAGGGTGGGATTCCAGTCGATTTGCCAGGCGGAATCTGAAGCAACAGCAGTTCTGAGAAGGGGGCAGACTTATGATTCTGTCCAGTCTGGTTCGTCCAGTTCAATCGCTGGCAAACTACCCTTTCTGAGGCATTCTTGCAACAATTTTTCCAGCCGAGACATACACAGACAACAACTCCTTGGTACTGTTGTGCATTTCTTACTCTCCACCATAGGTCCTCATCAGAATCTGGGCTCCCATACACATTCTCAAGGCCTCAAGATAGGCCTGTGCAGTCGCTTCAGGGTTACTGACCCGCTTAGCATGGATGGTAGCCAGGGAAGGACCTCGGCTCTCACTAACCCTCTTCGCCGCCTTCCGAGCATTGCCATTCTAGCACTGGGGGCAACATAGTCTATCCAGGTCTCCCAGTCATCCTCCCTTGGGGGTGGGAGGTGCCAGAGAGATCCTCAACCTCGGTAAGAGTCGTGACTAATGGCAGGTGCAGAAATAGGAGTCTGCATTGGTTCAGCCACCATTACGGGCACTGGAGCAGGAGAGGTGTTGGGGAGGAACACCCCAGGTGGCAAGAATAGTTTCTTCAAGTCCTCCACAGTTTTCCCTCTCCCAGCAACCATTCAGCAAATTTCTCCTCAAAAGTTTCAGATAGTGGTGGGGCTGATTCCCCGGGTCTTACTGTCCTTAGTTATCACTCTCCAAGCAGTGAGGGCTCCCTCTGGGGTAATGGTCTGTGGCACTTTGGAGCTATCTATGGGATCCTTAAACTCTACTAGGCCAGGAAAGTGTGGGTGAGCAGATTAGCATGCCGACCCACCACCACAGGGTTTTGTAAACCTTCCACCTTGGAAAGTACTCCCTGCACAGTGTCCGTATTGACCCAGGGGATGTCCAGGATAAGCATAGCATTTTGAGGGTCGATCTCCTCCCAGTACACCACTCCACCAGCCGGTGCACAGCCACTTCTGTCGGGTACCCATTTTTTCTTAACAGTGGTTCGTAAATATGGCCACTAGAGGACACACAATCCCAGCGGTGAGCCTCAAGATGTAACCCCTAGATGGCGCTATCCCAGGGCTACTACCCTGCCTGATTTGCCACTAACAGGTTGAGGGCCTGGATCCAATGGAGGGTGCCTCCACCCAGAGGTCAGGGTTTGCAATAGTTAAACTAACTTGGTCACAGCCCTCTGGGACACTGCAACCCCTTTCTTCCCACTAGTGGCCTACAATATATCAGAATTACCTTCACAGTATACACTCCCCAGGATTGGTTCGGCACTGGGACCTCCTGTGAAATGAGATACAGTGCAACAATCACAGTACAGTACTTTAACATAGACAAATACCTCAGGCAGTATAACTTTGCTGAAACAAGCAGCTCTGATTTATTTAGGGGATATAACAAGGACAGGGGAAATCAGGTTAATTAGCTTATCACTCTAATAATCTATTTATGGCTCTGTGCACAGGCCTATCCCTATCAGTTACTGTCCCTGGGTACCAAGCCCTAGTGGCTAGTCCAAACCGTGGCAGCTGGTAGGGCCCTTTCACACAGAGAAAAGGAGAATTAAACAGTCAGCAGTACAGTAATTCCATTTGGATTTAATGTGGCAATTCAACAGGAGGCGACCCTGAATTAGTACTCACGACCTCCAAACAAGATAGGGTCCTTCAATGTCAGCAGGGCTCACTTGAGGTACACAAACCTCTTCACACATCCATATAAAAGAAAGCACTATACCAGGCAGGCTGCATCTGTATCCCGATCGCAATTACTGCACAATACCGGAGAACACACAGCAGATTCAGTTCCTGACAGACCGAGTGCAATTTTCAGCAATTCCTCCAGTCTTCTACAGGGTGAGCCTGGTTTCTACTCTTCAGAGATCCTTTGATTCTTTTCACAGGACGATTCAGTCCTAACAAGCTGCAGACGGAACTCTGGGCCTTACACACGTTTTTGACTAAAACTGCACACTGAAAAGCACAGGGCTCCTTCCTTCTTCACTGCCAAAGCTCAACTGAAACTCCAACCGACAAAACGGGCACTTCCTTTGAGTTCCTCCCAGTTCTTGACTAGATTGGCTGTCACTCACAATAGACTGCTGCTGTTGGTCCAAAAAGGCACTGAAGTCTAAACTACATCTCCCAGAGTCACTGCCCATACAATCCCTCTTGTGGCTGGCTCAGATTATGAGTCCAAGTTCTGATTCGTCCAAGGCACCATTTTAGAGCTAGCTTACCCCACACTGATTGGTCCAGTTCAGCAGTTCAAAACTAGAATGGGGAACTAGCAGACACAGTTCTGACTGCAAAGAAAGCAGGTTAGACAAACTGTAATTTCATTATTACTCTAAATAATTTCTGGCAAACAGTTACATCTTTCAGATAGGTTCCCTTTGCACTCCTAGTGACTGCAAAAACGAAGTGAATTGGCAGTAGCTCGAGTGGTACTCAGAGAAGCACACAGTCCCCCCCATACAAACTAATTATGTCTGCAAGCAGACAGCTCTTAAAGAGACAGTACCAGAGGTTCTAAAAACACTCACTGATAAATGGCTTAAATGCCAAACACCATTCAGGCTTGGAGCATTCAAGCAAGCTCCTGGAAGTCTTTTGGGAACCCCCATTTGCAGGGGGGTTACATATAGGTCCCATGGACCACAGAGTATAAGGAGTACCCCCTGTCCCTAGGGTGTAGGGACCGCCATGTGTCCAGCCATTCCACTTCTCCAGTAAACTGTTTAAAAAAATTTGTGTGAGGCCTGTTGCCTGCCAGGCTGGGTCTTAGTGGTGTCCAGAGCTGGATTTGGGGTGATATTGAAATCCCCTGCCAGGATCAAAGTTCCCCTAGTCAGCTCAATTATTTTGTCCAGAAGGAAACAGATTGTAGGGGAGTTTGAGGCTGGAGTGAGATAAATATTGGCTAAGGTTAATTCCTGTTCGTGAAGGGTCCCCTGAACTATAATTAGTCTACCAGTCGGGTCTGCCCACTCCTTGACTTTCTGGAAAGGAAGGTGCGGTGAGACTAGTATGTCGCCCCTCTCCTCCTACCCCCGGGCATGGCCGAAGAGAAAACCTGCGAGTAACCTCTCCCCCAGAGCTTCCCATGCTCCTCTGAGGTCAGGTGGGTTTCCTGCATGTAAACAATCTTGGCATTTGATTTCCTGGCTAGCGTTATCATCCTAGTTCTCTTTACCGGACTGCTCAGACCATTCACATTCAATGAGTATACTTTTAAGTGTTTATGGGCCATTTGTCTATCCAAGTTAACAATTCTACTGTATTAAGCCTTCTAACACATTGAGATTGTACTGTAACCACTTCCTGATTTTCTACTGTCATGTGACTGTTTACTACATTCCAAGAATACTTCCCTCTAAAATGGAAATAAATATACATTATCTAAACAGAAGCCCGAAACATAAACTCGAGGCTACCCGTAACTTTCAATGCAAACTTTAGTTAAATCTAACACAATGATTAGCTTCAAAGTAAACCTACCCTTAAGTCTCCAGGGGTCAAAGGGGGTTTCTGGGCCGAAAGGGCCTTCAAGCTCAGCCAGGGCCATGGAGGCTCTATAGAGACTCTGGGGCAATGACGGAGTTCACTAGCTATGTATCTCCCTGCCTGTGGAAACCAAGGGGGAGATAACTGAAGGTAAAGGGGTATTTGCAACACAACTATTAAAACCCCTTAGGGTGCATTAACTATGTACAATGCCCAAAGCAATGCTAGGTCACACGGGAACAATGAGGAGGGAGGGAGGGAACAGGATTGCTGGATCCTAATGCCACCTCCTCAGAACAAAAGTTGAATGACTTCCAAGGGGCTGCTGGAGGGTGTTATTCAGCAGTAAGGCAACTGCAACAGTTCAGAGAGGAGGGCACTCCTGCAATAGAGGAGATAACCCTCGGGCTCTAGGGTAAGGATCTTTGTAGAGCTTGCCTTGCGGTCAGCCAAAAACATGTCTGGGCTGCTCCCCCCCAAGGGAACCCCTGCCAAGCCAACTGAACTTAAAAACTTAAAATCATCTGTTTAAAGTGGATTAGTGAACTGCAATCCACGAGGAATGTCTAAAGGCATGAATGTTTGGTAGTAAGAAAGGAAGGGGAAACTCACTCTGTGGCCCCCACAGGGGCCCCATGCACTATTAACATGTCTAAATTAGGGAGACCAGATGCACTTAAACCCCTCAGCATACAAACCAGGGTAGAATCAACAAGCATGTTTGGTTATAACAGTTATAGTCTGAGAATGATTACCCATCCGTAAAGGTAGTACACACAAGGGTGAGGGAGAAGAAGGGGGGGGATCTGACCTATGATCCTCACCCTAACCAATCACTCAGCCATGTGACCAATGATCATGCAAAATGTCCAGTATGTCCCAAGGGGGAGCCCAGAGGGCCTTATCAGATAACCCAGGGGAAGCGCCCCCCCCCACAGGGAAGGAGACCCCTGTAGCCCGCAGGCAGGAGAGCACCAAGCATGTGAGGGTGGCCCGCACATCCCAAATGGAGAAAGGTGAACAGAGGCAGACCCAGTTGTGTCTAGGTATGGCCTATGAGGTTCACGGTGAATGGGCACTTCATTAAAGGTGTCAAAATATTCTACATTGCCTCTCCATGTTCAAGAGGTGCACCCGGTTCCAATACCTGCTCCCATAAAGGCCAACAACCTCCCACGGGTAAACACCCAGTCCCTCGCCCTGGGGAAAGCAAACCACTAGGCAGGGAAGCCACAAACTGTGGCCTTTAAGGGTACTGGTGGAGATGAGTAGGGGCCTGTATATTTACATCACAGGAGCTGCAGGGGCACGCGTTGCGAGAGAGACCAACAGGCAGTTTCTGGCTCTGTATCGTAGGCTGGTGAGCCATTATCTGCAGAGGGAGCCAGGAACAGGAGGACCTCGCCGTAGTGGCATGCCCGAATGACTTCTCGGGCTATGAAGCAGACAAGGCCCATGAAGAAGCCCCGCCCCCCAGTACAGCACTCACAAAATCAGGCAGAAACAAAAGGCAGTGTATGATGAAAGTACTCGCAGGGCCCCATATAGGAGATAAACATCTCTGCCAAGCTGGAGGATAGTGTTTCAGCTGCCCTGCAAAGCCTGGGAGTGCCAACTAAGGGGGAAGTAGGGCCTCGGTAGGAGGAAACAAGAAGGAAAGGGAGTGAGCGTCTCAAAAGGTTTAACATAATCTGAGGAGTGTAAAACTTCTCTGCACCAGTCAAGTGTTCACAGTTACTTGCTGTTCATCATTTGAAGTGTGTCCCTCAGAGTCAACCATTAGATGTGCAGCTTTCCTGTTCATCATGGAGGGATCTAAATATCGTCGCAGCTGGGTGGAGACATCAGCACGCGGGTTCATGTATGGGGACCTCTGTGAAGATCCGGTCTGGAGGTTCCTTTTTGTGAGACCGACCAGGCTGAGGCAAGTAGGTCCTTCTCCAATTTTTCTTTTAGGAGGGAAGGCGAGGTAATCCCCAAGGTTTCGAAAAAAGGGGAGGCAGCCAGCAGATCTTGGAAAATGTTTGGGCCCTATTCAGTAAAAACCTTAAGTCTCACCGGGTATAAAATTTGGGCTTTGACATTTCTAGCCCAGAGTTGCTTTAGCACTGGCCAGAGGGTCCTTCTGGCCTCCTGCACTGCTGAAGTGTGGTCATTATCTATGGAGATCCGGGAGCCAAAGAAGGTTAATGAGCCCTTTTGCCATGCCTTCTGTAATAGCTCTTCCTAAGCCTTGTAAGAGGTAAATTTGGCTACAATAGACCAGGGCCTCGCGTACGGGTTACGGGGCCCAGGAGCAAGAGATCTATGCGCCTGGTCCATCTCCATACTGAAATCCGCTGACAGGTCAAGTAAATCATTTAGGAAGCCCTGTAGGAAGATGATCATGGATGCATGCTTGTCCTCTAAGCCCACGGGGACCCCGTAGACCCTCAGATTTTGCCTCCGACTTCTGCTCTTGAGGTCGTCCGGGCGATGGGTGAGCTCGCGGTCTCTGGCCAGGAGATACAGGAGTAAACGGTCATGGCGATCAGCTTGCTCCAAAATTTGGGAAGTGCAAAGCTCCAGCTGGTCCGTTTTATGACTTATACTACTGATGTCCGCTTTCAGCTTGGCAAGGGACTGGTCTATCTTAGCGACCATACAGGCCGTTTGCTTGATGGTGGCAATCAATTCGGAGTGGGGGCCCTCGCCATGCAGGTCGGGCTGCAGCAAATCGAGCAGAGCGTCTGAGGACTCCATTGCATCCCCTAGTTCACATTGGATCAGGGCTCTTAATTTCTGTGTCTGGGTGGGCTGTGGTCTCCCTGGTTTGTTCCTTTTCATTTTAGCAGGCGAAGACATACTATTTAGCGGTGATTGGAGACGATTATTGTCAGCAGGGGAACAGAGCTACAGGGTTAAGCAGCCATTAGTGTGCTGACATCACCGGAAGTCTGGTAAAGGAAGATTTAATGGTATTAGGAAGATGCATTGGAGAAGCAGCGAGCTCCATAACCCTCTTGGAGGTGCTGCCACTCCACCACAAAGGGAGAAGCTAGGGACCTGCAAATCAGAAGCTTCAACATGTGGTTGAAGGGCTGGTGCAAAGGAAAAGGGTTTTGGCTTCAGTGGAGACTAGGGACCCACCTGGAATGATGTAGATCTATAAAATGGTGATGGCCTGCATCCACACATAAAGGGAAGAACAGTTCTCAGTAAAACATTTGAATGCTTCCTTACCAAGCATTTAAACTAGAGGTATATGGGAGTAGGTAGTCTCAAGCAGCCCACCCCCATAGGTTAGAGCAGTCAGAAAGGGAAATCAGGTAAAATGGTAGCAGACACCCCTAATCAGGGGAATGGCAGACAAAGGGAGGCAGCAAAAGAAGGAAACCGTGGTTGGAGGGAAGAAACTAGGGAGAGACATAGAAACATAGAAACATAGACTTTGACGGCAGATAAGGACCGCTAGGCCCATCTAGTCTGCCCATTTCCCTACCTACAGGATAGGCCGCAGATCCTATTTAGCCAACAGCCTATATCTTCCTGCCCCCCACAAGAATTGCCTTATGTCTGTCCCATGCATTCTTGAATTCTCCCACAGTTTTAGACTCCACAACTTCCTCAGGAAGGCTGTTCCATGCATCCACTACCCTCTCTGTGAAATAATACTTCCTCAAATTGCCCCTGAACCGCCCTCCTTCTATCTTTAAATTATGTCCCCTTGTTCTTGCAAGTCTCTTTTTCTGAAAGATGCTACCCTCCTGGACTTTGTTGATTCCCTTGAGGTACTTGAAAGTTTCTATCATGTCCCCCTCTCTCTTCTTTCCTCAAGGGTATACATATTAAGCTCCTTTAGTCTCTCCTCATACAGCTTCTCTTGCAGACCCTGCACCATTTTAGTGCCCTCCTCGACTGCCTCTATCCTGTCTATGTCCTTGCGGAGATGGGGTCTCCAGAACTGGACACAGTATTCCAGATGGGGTCTCACCAACTGTCTGTACAGAGGGATAACAACTTCCTGTTTTCTGCTGCTGATGCCTCTCCCTATACATCCCAGTATACCCCTGCCCTCCCTACTGCCTTCTCTCACATTGCTTGCTAACCTTAAGGTCATCTGATATGATTACCCCCAGGTCCCTTTCCTGTTTTGTTGTTGTTACTACCTCCCCACCCATTGTGTATTCTTCCCTGGTTCTAGTTTCCCAGGTGCATTATTTTGCACTTTTTGCATTGAATCCTAGCTGCCATACGTCAGACCATTCCTCCAACCTTGCCAAGTCCTTTTCATCCTTTTCACGCCTCCCTGTGTATCAACCCTGTTGCAGATCTTTGTGTCATCTTCAAAAGGCATACTTTTCCTTCCAGTCCTCTGCAATGCCACTGATGAAGACATTAAAAGGACTGACCCAATACTGAACCCACGGTACCCCACTAGTAACTGCCCTTTCTTCAGAGTGGACTCCATTTACAATTACCTTCTGTGTCCTGTTGTCCAGCCAATGTTTTACCCAGGCTACCACCCTGGGACCCACTCCCAGGCTGGTTAATTTGACTAATAATCTTTTGTGTGGGACTGTGTCAAATGCCTTGCTAAAGTCTAGGTAGGCCATGTCCACAGCCCCTCCCTGCTCTACTACTTTGGTCACCCAGTCAAAGAAATCTATTAGAGACTGAAAAAAAGAAGGGAGAGCAGACACCAACACATGGAAGGCCATATATACAAATGCCCACAGCCCGGGAAATATAGTCCCAGACCTACCGGCCTTGGTGGTCAAGACTGACCTGGACATAGTGCCAATAATGGAGACATGGTACACTGAAAAACATAACTGGGAGGTCATTGGATCAGGTTATGCACTGTTCAGAAGGGATAGGGAGGGCAAAAAGGGGGGAGGGGTGGCTCTGTACATTAGGGAAGACATAAAAGCAACTACACTACAGGGTAGACAGAGGGAGGCCGAGGCACTGTGGAGCACCCTTGAGCCAGGCAATGGCACAGCAATTCGAACGGAGGTGATATACAGACCCCTGGCTCAGGGAGAAAGGGTGGATAGGGAGACAGTAGAAGGAGTATATGATATGGCAACAAAAGGGGAGGTGCTAGTAGTGGGTGACTTCAACATGCCTGATGTGGATTGGTCCATCCCAATGGCAGCCACAGCCAGGAGCAGAGACATCCTGGACTCCCTGCAGGGGGCAGGCCTTTGGCAGTTAGTGAAAGAACCCACCAGTGACATGGCAATTCTGGATTTAGTCCTGACCAATGAGGCAGAATCACAGAAGTCCAGGTGGAAGGTCACCTCTGGGCCAATGACCATCACACAGTGTGGTTCAACATAGGCAAAGGGTCACAGTCCAGTCACACAAAAGCAAGGGTTTTGGATTTCAAGAAGGCGGACTTTGCAAGGATGGGATTTGCTATCAAGGAAGCCCTGCAAAGGAGAGAGGTGGAGGTTGGGGGGTTGAGGGGCAGTGGGTAAATATCAAAGGAGCAATAGTGGAGGTAACTAATTAGTGTATTAGGCTCAGAAACCTAGGGAAAAGAAGGAGGAAACCACTATGGTTCTCAAGAGAGGTAGCAGGGAAGTTTAGGTCCAAGAGGAGAACTCAGAAGGAAGAGGATAGGCTGATGTACCTGAATAGTCTGAATAGTCTGAAGGAAGCAAGGAAAGCTGTTAGGGGCACAAAAGTGCAGGCTGCAAACTGAGGAAAGGTTAGCACAGACAGTGAAGTGAATAGATAAGACATTCTATATGTACATCAGTGAAAGAAGGAAATCTGGGGGGATAGTAAGGCTCAGAGGGGAAGAGGAAGAGTGTGGAGGGGGACCAGGGAAAGGTGTCAACACTGAACAAATACTTCTGTTCAGTATTTACTGTGGAAGGGAAGGGACAAGGGCCAATGCTAGACATCAAAAACAATGCCGAGGGGGAGGTGGTCACCAGTCCATTACAGCAGATAGAGTCCTAGAGGAACTCACTAAACTGAAGGTAGACAAAGCAATGGGACCTGATGGGATACATCCCAGGATATTGAGGGAACTAAGGAAGGAGCTAGCAGCACCACTGGCAGCCATGTGCAGTGAGTCACTCAGCACAGGGGTGGTTCCGAAGGAGTAGAGGAGGTCACTTGTAGGTCCCCTACACAAAAGTGGTAACAGAGAGGAGGCAGTGAACTACAGGCCAGTCAGCCTCGCCTCAATAGTAGGAAAAATAATGGAGACATTGCTCAAGGACAGGATTGTGAAACACTTGGACTCCACCTGTGCGCAGGATCTGAGGCAGCATGGACTCACTGTAGGAAGATCATGTCAAACAAATCTGATAGATTTCTGTGACTGGGTGATGAGGGAAGTGGACCAGGGAGGAGCAGTCGATGTCACCTAACTTGATTTCAGCAAGGCCTTCAACACCGTTACATACAGGAGACTGTTGAACAAGTTAGGAAGCCTGGACGTGGGGCACAAGGTGGTAAAATGGGTTAGAAGCTGGTTAGAGGATAGAAAGCAGAGTGTGGGGGTAAATGGGATCCAGTCTGAGGAAAGGGGAGTGACCAGAAGAGATGAGCGAAGTGGCTCCAATTTGCTCAGCGAGCGATTCAGGAGTGAAGGTGAGATGTTCGAGAGTGCTCCCTAGCGTGAAGCAGAGAACTCAGATTATAATGGCTAACGCCAAGTCCATTGAAAACAATGACTTTATGCTACTTCGCCTTCCCAAACCACTTTTCCACCACTGAAATCTTAAGGTGAAATACACAGAAAACAATGTACTTCGCCTTGTTTTTAAGCTCCAAAGGTGAATTTTGCAATGATTCATGGGATTTCAGGTCACATGGGCTCTAGATTGTTCTGCACAGCTCAGTTCCGCAGTTTGGGGTAGTGTGTGTAGGAAGCTGTAGGAGACAGTCTGCTCTGAGAGCTCTCTTCGATTCAAACCTTCTAAAAGCTATTAAAAAAGCCTTTTGAGTCTTTTTTTGCTGAAACTTTAGTTCATCAATTGTAGGAAACCTCCTGTGCTCATATCATCGAGCGTTTATTGTTTGTGTGTGGATTTTGAATGTTAATGTACAATATTCAGTCTGTGTACTGAGAGACCATGGAAGTGTGCTTCGGGGGAGGAGGGGTGTATCTGTGGTGCAGGTAGATTAACTTGGAGAAAAAGACAGTTCTTTCTGTTTTGGTGATATTTTTCTTATAATGGTGTTAATGTACACACAGTAATATTTTCAATAATTCTTGCCATTTTTTTGCTGATTGTTGTGGCGCATCTGTGCATAATTTTAGTCTGTTTAAAATATGTGGTTATGTTACTGAAGTTTTCAATTTGCTACGCATCACTTGATGTGTGTGTGAGTATGTTTGTGACGCATGTCATCAAATCAGACACCTTTTATTGTGCCACACATACCTCTCAACCTCCTGCCTCATAAAACAGGGACAAGACTTAAAAAAAATCAGGGACAAAGGACCAAAATCAGGGACACATCTTGAAAATTAGATATACCCACCCAGAAAGCTGGTAGAATATGGGGTTTAGTGCAAAATGCATTTTCTAAAGAAGAACAAGTCTGTAACTTTAATGCTTGACATTATTTTGTGCTTATAGTCCCCATTGTTTAGCCACAAAAAACACAAATTTTCAGAGGGACAGAGTAAAATTTTGAGGCAAAATCAGGGACGTCCCTGAAAATCAGGGACACTTGAGAGGTATAGTGCCACATAGTAATTTCAACAATGTGAACCTGCTATCCACTGCAGCTGTGTGATTTTTGTACTTCCTTGTGGTATCTTTACTGGTACCAGTACTAGTGATTGTTACTGCAGAAGTGCAGTATACTGCCTCCCCGACCCCCCACTGCGGCCCGCCCCAACCGGCAAAGGTATTCTTTTCCAGATTTGAATTTCTGATGGTGGGCACTGGTTAGGTGTTGTGCCTTTATGTCTGCATCTCTTCACTGCACAGCACAATCTTAATCCGTCTGTGCATTTGCATCTCTTTAGGGCCCAATCTCCATCTGTAACTTAAAGCAGCAGTACTACAAAATCAGGAAGTGAGTTATCAAAATTCAGTTTTTTGGCTGTAAGCATGCGGCCAAAGTTCCAGTTTCCATACCTGTAAATGTTTTTTTCCAGTCATTTTTTTTTATTTTTTAGATATTTGAAACCTATTTGAATGGTTGTAGCCCTACAGCAAATATGGCGGCTGACTAATTTTCCGTGCGCTGTTTCTACAGGTTACATCATGCCTTTTGAAAACAGCAGAGGGTCCCTCTGCTGACCATTCCCGATGTCCCTGCAAGTCATTCATATGTGCAGTTGGCAGCAGAGGGGGTTTCAGTGCAACATGCTAAGTGGCAGAAATGTTAAACATAACCAAGCAAATTACTTGGCGATAGTACAGTGTTGGCAGGAAAGAGTACCAGGTATATGATTAGTAGGGCACAGGGAATAAACTGTCAAAAAAGCGTAGGGTTTTTTTTCGTAGTACTACTGCTTTAAGTCACAGTTGTCTCTTTGACTTCCCTTCAGAGTAATGGACAGGTGTGGTGCATAATTTTGTAGGAACATTGTACTTATTAATATGTGTTTTTAAGTCAGGACTATCATCATGAGTCACTCGTGATACAAATCACATTCTTCATCATCACAGTCACAAATGCAGTCACAAATCACGATTCACGATCACGTCATGAATCACATAAATTTTTTTACTAGTTATTTGGATGTATTGTAAGCTTGTTTTGTAGTATCTCTGCAGGTTTCACCACCCCACCACTGTACTACGTAGAAACATAGAAACATAGACTTTGACGGCAGATAAGGACCGCTAGGCCCATCTAGTCTGCCCATTTCCCTACCTACAGGATAGGCCGCAGATCCTAGTTAACCAACAGCCAATATCTTCCTGCCCCCCACAAGAATTGCCTTATGTCTGTCCCATGCATTCTTGAATTCTCCCACAGTTTTAGACCCCACAACTTCCTCAGGAAGGCTGTTCATGCATCTGCTACCTCTCTGTGAAATAATACTTCTCACATTGCCCTGAACCGCCTCTCCTGTCTTTTAAATTGTGTCCCCTTGTTCTTGCAAGTCTCTTTTCTGAAAGATGCTACCCTCCTGGACTTTGTTGATTCCCTTGAGGTACTTGAAAGTTTCTATCATGTCCCCCTCTCCTTCTTTCCTCAAGGGTATACATATTAAGCTCCTTTAGTCTCCCTCATACGGCTTCTCTTGCAGACCCTGCACCATTTTAGTTGCCCTCCTCTGGACTACCTCTATCCTGTCTATGTCCTTGCGGAGATGGGGTCTCCAGAACTGGACACAGTATTCCAGATGGGGTCTCACCAACTGTCTGTACAGAGGATAACAACTTCCTGTTTTCTGCTGCTGATGCCTCTCCCTATACATCCCAGTATACCCCAGGCCCTCCCTACTGCCTTCTCACATTGCTTGCTAACCTTAAGGTCATCTGATATGATTACCCCCAGGTCCCTTTCCTGTTTTGTTGTTGTTACTACCTCCCCACCCATTGTGTATTCTTCCCCTGGGTTCTTGTTTCCCAGGTGCATTATTTTGCACTTTTTTGCATTGAAGCCTAGCTGCCATACGTCTGACCATTCCTCCAACCTTGCCAAGTCCTTTTCATCCTTTCCACGCCTCCTTGTGTATCTACCCTGTTGCAGATCTTTGTGTCATCTGCAAAAAGGCATACTTTTCCTTCCAGTCCCTCTGCAATGTCACTGATGAAGACATTAAAAAGGACTGGACCCAATACTGAACCCTGCGGTACCCCACTGGTAACCGCCCTTTCTTCAGAGTGGACTCCATTTACAATTACCTTCTGTGTCCTGTTGTCCAGCCAATGTTTTACCCAGGCTACCACCCTGGGACCCACTCCCAGGCTGGTAAATTTGACTAATAATCTTTTGTGTGGGACTGTGTCAAATGCCTTGCTAAAGTCTAGGTAGGCCATGTCCACAGCCCCTCCCAGCTCTACTACTTTGGTCACCCAGTCCAAGAAATCTATTAGATTTGTCTGACATGACCTTCCCGCTGTGAACCCATGCTGCCTTGGATCCTGTGCGCCACTGACCTCTAGGTACTCAACTATTCTTTCCTTCAGAAGTGACTCCATCACTTTCCCTACCACAGAGGTCAGACTGACAGGTCTGTAGTTTCCTGCCTCTGTCTTGGTCCCACTTTTGTGAAGGGGAATCACATCCGCCTTCCTCCAGTCCTCGGGTACCACACCATCCTCCCATGATTTATTAAAAAGAGTAGCCAGTGGTTTCACTAGTTCCTTCCTTAATTCTTTTAGAATTCTTGGGTGAATTCCATCAGGACCCATTACTTTGTCCACCTTCAGTTTTAGGAGTTCTTGCAGAACCCTTTCTTCTGTGAAAGGACTGGGATCGACCCCCCTATCAAGAGTGCTTCTCTTAATTGGATTAGGCACTTCCACTCCTCTTTTATGAATACTGAGCAGAAATATTTGTTCAGTATTCTGCTTTTCACTGTCCCCCCTCTGCCCACCCACCGTTCATTCTATTCAGCCTCACTATCCCTCCTTTGTCTTTCTATCGCTGATGTACCTATAAGGTTTTATCCCCTTCTTAACTGAGTTGGCTATCTTTCCTCAGTTTGGGCCTTTGCTATTCTGACTTCCCTCCCTGCTTCTTTCTGCCTTAACTGGTACAGCTCTCTGTCCTGCTCCTTCTGTGTTTTCTTATACTTCGAATGCTATCTTTTCTTCCTGACTTTCACAGCCACCTCTCTTGAGAACCATAGTGGCTTTTCTTTCGTTTGATTTATTTATTTGCTTCACACAAGGCTTGTTGCCTCTGTGATGGCAGTTTGATAATTCCCATTGTTGCTCCACACCTCCTTCTAGCCTGTTTGCTAGTACTTTTCTGAGGCACTCTCCCATCTTGCCAAAGAGTCAGCCCTCCTAAAGTCCAGTACCCTCACTTTTGTATGGCTTGAATCTGTAGCTGGGTTTAACGTGAACCACACTGTTTGATGGT
Source organism: Neoceratodus forsteri (assembly GCA_016271365.2). Lineage (NCBI taxonomy): Eukaryota > Metazoa > Chordata > Ceratodontiformes > Ceratodontidae > Neoceratodus > Neoceratodus forsteri. Next base: position 393,849,056 of record CM057452.1, read on the forward strand.
CACTTGTCCCCAGATGGCAACCCACTTCTAGATCTGAGATCCTCTCACTGCCCCCGTTTGAGAGTACGAGGTCTAAGATTGCTCCCTCACGAGTGGGTTCTGAAACTAGCTGTTTAATGCCTGCCACCTGTAGGGCATCAAGAATGGCCCTGCTCTTGGATGTGGCTGCAGCAAATGTGCTCCAGTTAACATCTGGCATATGCAGGTCTCCCATCAACAGTATCTCCCCTTTCTCTGCCATTCTAAGAATGCCTTCTATCATATCCTTGTCCATTCCTTCCCCCTGACATGGGGGTCTGTACACAACCCCTGTGCAGATTGTGGTGCCCTTTCCAGTCTCCAAGGTGACCCACAGTGCCTCCTCTCCTCCCTGTTTACTCTTTTGTTCAGTTGCTTTTATCCCTTCCTTTACATAGAGAGCTACTCCTCCCCTTCTTCTCCCCTGCCTGTCTCTCCTGTAAGTTATGTACTCTGGTATGTTAACATCCCAGTCATGGTTCTCTGTGTACCAAGTTTCTGTGACTGCTACGATATCAAGGCATCCCTCTTCCATTAAGGCCACCAGCTCAGGGAGCTTGTTGCCCAGACTACGGGCATTGGTACTCATTACCCTCCATTTCCTGATGGCCTTACCCCCTTTTGCCCCATCCCTGTCCTTCTTGCCTTTCTCACTTTCTCCATTTACCCCTGCCCTTCTCCCTAATGACACCTCCACGTTGGTGTTTGCCACACTTACTACAGTGATTGTTTGGGGTGGGGGCTAGGATTTTCCTGCTCCTTTCCAGTGCCTCCCCCCTTGGCTAGTTTAAAAGCTTGCCAATGAAGCATTTAAACCTATCACCTAGGATCCTGGTTCCCCTCCCGGACAGATGCAGCCCATCATGCCAGTATAGGCTTGCATCACTCCAGGTGGACCCCCAGTCCCCAATGAAGCCAAATCCCTGAGCTCCACACCAGTTTTTCAACCACTGATTGAATCCCATGGTACTCATTGATACATGTTTTTAAGTCTGGGAGTTTTAAGCTACAGCTCATCAGGGAAGTATAGCCATAGGCATTCACGTTCCCAATACAGTTTCATATTGATTATCTCACACCATTGACACCGAATCACGTTCTTCATTATCACGGTCACAAATGCAGTCACAAATCATGATTCACGATCACGTCACGAATGACATTAATTTTTTTATAGTTACTTGGATGTATTGTAAGCCTGTTTTGTAGTATCTCTCCAGGATTCACCACACCACCATTGTACTCATTGACACGTGGTTTTTAAGTTGGAGAGTTTTGTGCTGCAGCTTATCAGGGAAGTACAGCCATAGGCATTCGCATCCCTTCCTGCACAGCATGTGAGTTACAGTACTATAAGTAGTGGTGGGCAAAGTGGCCCCAATTCGCTCCACGAAGTGATTCACGGAGTAATGTGGAACTTTCGGAGTACTCCACAATGTGAAGTAGAGTACTTCACTTCATAATGAGGAATGAGAAGTCCATTGTAACCTATGACTTTGCACCAATTTTAATTCAAAGTACATTGAAATCAATATAATTCGCCTCACTTCACCTTGTAATTGAGCTCCAAATGAAATTCTGCAGTGATACATGGGATTGCCGGTCACATGGGCTCTAGATTGTTCTGCACAGCCTCAGTTCTGGCCTGGCTAGTGTGTGTGTGTAGAGGTACTGTAGCTGGAGACAGTGTGCTCTCACAGCTCTGCAATTCAAAACCTCTAAAAGCTGTTTAAAATGTCTTTTTAAGTCATTTTTGTTGCTCAAAATTTACTACATTGATCATAAGAAACCCTTCTGTGCTCATATCATTGAGTGATTATTGTTGTGTGTGGATTTTGAATGTTAATTTAGAACAGTCAGTCTGTGTACTGTGAAGTGTGCTTTTGGGGAGGGGTGTATTTGTGGTGTAGGTACATTAAGGTACATTGAGAAAAAGTCAATCTTTCTGTTTTGGTTTTATTTTTCTTGTATAACTGAGTTAATGTACACACAGTACACACAGTACTATTTTCAGTAATTCTTGACATTTTTTAGCTGATTGTTGTGGTGCAGCAGTGTATAATTTGTCTGTTTAAAACATTTGGTTATATTACTAAAGGTTTTCAATTTGCTGCGCATTATTTGTAGTGTGTGTGACTATGTGTGCTATGCGTGCCATTAACTCAGACACCTTTTATTGTGCCATAGAGTAATTGCAGCAGTGTGAACCTGCTATCCACCGCACATGCATGCATTTTTTATACTGCTTTGTGGTATCTTTACTGGGTAGTGGATTGCTACTGCCGTGCATTAATCCCCCAACTGGCAAATGTATTCCTTTCCAGATTCGGATTTGTGACTTGTGTGCACTAGTTAGGTGTTGTTGTATCTTTTTGTATGCATCCCTTGAGTGTGCAGCACAATCTAATCTGTCTGTGCATTTGCAGTGCACCATTAATTCTGGGAGACTGGATTTCTTGTTACACTCTCATTTCTCTTCATCAGCACTGGGGAATTTTCTGGACACAAGACAGTAGCATTTTGGGGATGCACATTAATTCTGGTGACTTTGTGTGATCACTGCATGCATGACTGAGTGCACCATTAACTCTGGGAGACTTTGCATTTCTTGTTATGCTCTCATTTCACTTCATCAGCACTGGGGAGCTTTCTGGACACAAGACAGTAGCACTTTGGGGGATGCATATTAATTGTGGTGACTGTGTGGGTGGGGTGCTGACAATATTGTTGTCACTCCTCCTTACTTCGCATTTAAAGCAGAATGACAACGCAAAGTAATAATAACAAGCTGAAGTGAGCCTTTCCTATGGGGCACTCCATGTAGCGAAGTGCCAACGCAAAGTGGCCTCTTTGCATTCACTTCACAGGTGGATTTTAAATTTGCTGCATCTCTAGTGACCAGTGGGATGCCTCAGGGATCAGTCCTGTGGCCAGCCCTTTTTATGTTTGCTTGCATGCATGTGCAAGAAACATAGTGCCACCATACGAGAATTTGAAGGTGTGCCTCCACCATTTCCAATGCACTGCTGCCTTTTGCAGGCGGGGCTGCACCCCTCCAATGAAAGTCAGAGCTGTCTATGACAGCCCTTCAGATGCAGTGGCGTACAGTTGAAGACAAGAAAATGCTGCAATCAGCGGCGGTAACGTGTATGCAGTTTGCATACTGCCACATTGGCAGTATGCAAAGTGCCTACATGTCAGCACTGCACTGAATCAGCTGTCATAGTCAGCTATGTCCCCCATAACAAGTAGCACACTGGGAGCCCACCCCAGCGTGTTCATGCACATCTCCCCCACGCCCAATCCTCCATCGACACCACTGTCCCCCCCCAACAGAGTTCCAGTGCCATGCTGGGAGCCCACCCCAGTGTGACAAATGTCCATAAGGCTGACAGGGGTGCCCAATCTCCCATCGGCGTCACTGTCCCCTCCCCAACAACCTTCCAGCTGCCACGCTGGGAGCCCACCCCAGTGTGGCAAAAGTCCCACGCCATCTTTCAAAAAAGAAAAAAAATCACCTGTAAGAAAAAACAATCCCTCGCTGACTGTCTTGCCCCTTCCCCAACCCACGCCCACCCTCTAAGTGCCGCACCTCCTTCACCGCCATCTCACCCCATACTTACCTCCGGAGCCCTGCGCAACAATCTTCGGTGGACCGGGAACATGTCTGCACCAGGGCGGGACAAATTACTTTTTGACCTGGTGGCCATATCTCAAAATCTACTGGCCAAAAATTTTTTATGGTGGCCAATTTTTTTTCTATGGACGCTAGACTAGTCCGTGTACACTAAGGCAGGGTTGAAATGGTTAGCTTGGTGAATTATTTAAAAGTCCAGTCCACTCTGTTTTATTTTTTAATTCTACAAGATTTATACAGCAAGCACAAGCTTAGCTCCCCCCTCCAGTCTACCCTACTTCATTCAGCCAGATGTCTCTGAGTTCAACAAATAAATGTTTTATAAACTTGTTTTAATCTAGTACAAAGCCAAACTACAAATGAAGTTTACTAGGCTTCACTAACTGACTGACTGTAGTAGACAGTACTCATGTAAAAACTGGCAGAACTGCAGTCTCAGCTGCTGTGCCATCATGTCCGTTTTTGTAATTATTATATTCGTGGCTCAGGATTCTGAGGCCTGATCAACAGTGCACAAATATTTTATTTAAACCAAGCCTCTCAATCTTAGACAAGCAGCAACGGATGATCAGTACAGTAATATTTTTTTCTTATGATTTTCCTCTACACAGAAGATCTAGAGTCAGAGCTTCCCCCAGATTACCTTGCAGGCTCTCCATCCCCTCCCCTCCCCCAGTCACACAGCATGTCATCATGTTAAACTGTTAAGTACAGTGCTAGCAACTGAGGCTGAGCAAATGCAATGTTTTATTTTTATTAATGTGCCTTTGCCAAGTTTGTCTCCACATAGCAGTTCAGAGCTCCCGATCTGACCCTCGTTGGACCACTAAGCCCACTCTCTGACTGTCCCTTTCCCCTTCAGCACAACGTCGTCTGTGCCAAATTGAAATTCTGTTCAAATAATAAATGCCCAGATCAGAACTACTGAGCAATCTGTAGGCTTAAGTTTTAGTTTCACACACTGAGCCCTTAAAAGGGCTTTTGATTCAGCAAGAGTTCGTTGATCACCAATTTATTCCCTCCCCGCACACACAGCAAAGTTAAGCTCTCCTCCTGTTTCCCTCTCTGCCTGAAACAAGAACGATGTAGCACCCACCACCCACATGAGCGCCCAATTGCTCACCTCGTGATGCCTTAGGTCTTGTTGGTGTCCTCCACTCCTCCTCCAGTGCAGAATCACCATTAGGTGCAGCCGGACTGATAGCACAGATGGAGAAGGCATCCGAACTCCCTCTCATGGACGCGACAGAGACTTTCCGATTCACACATGCGCAATGATGGCAGCAGCAGCTCGGCTCCAAATTAAGTATGCCAAGCAACCACCAACAGCATGGCTAAGTACTCACCAGAATGGCGAGTTTGTACAGCAAACTGGTGGCCAGAACGATTAGCCAGGTCGCATTTGGCGACCTGGTGACCCTATTTGTCCCACCTTGGTCTGCACTCTTCAAAGCCGACCGTGAACTAAAGAAATGCCGGTAAGCTGAATAATGGCATACAGTAAATAGGGTTTTTCAACTTTGGTGCATATCTTGGGCCTTTTTGGAAATTGTTTCACCAAATTTTCAATATGGGGTTCTTGGGACCCCACCTCATGAACTCAGTCACTGTCATTTTGTTATTTGGTCCCGAAAGGTGATTTCACGGTCACTGCACGGAAACACCTTTCAGAACCTATTTATGAAATGACAGTGTCACAGTTCATGAGGTAGGCCTCCGAAAACCCTAAAATTTGGTGACAAAATTCCCCAAAATGACTGTTATACGAGCGTGCATTGCACAGTTCCTACGCACGCTGGTAAGTTCTTAAATGTTTAATATTTTCACTCCAGATTTTCAACATTGCCATTTTACCATATCTCCTTGTGAGCAGTATAGCTGTCATTTTTCACATCTCACCCAAAATGTGTTTTCGTGCATGTAGCACACAATGGCATGGTCGGTGTGCGAAATCAATGTTCAGGACAGATTAAGAAAATCACAGTGACACTGTTCATGAGGAGAGGTCTTGAAATGGCTATGTTAAAAATTTTGTGTCAAAAGTCCGTAAAATGACTGTGTTACGAGCAAGCATTGCACAATTTCTACTCACCCTCGTAAGTTCATGAATTTGTAATATTTTCAGTCCAGATTTTCACCACTGGCATTTTTCACACTTCCTTATGAACAGTACAGCTGTCATTTTTCACACCATGGCCAAACTGTGTTTTTGCACTTCCGGCGCAGAAATGCGTGGTCGCTGTGGGAAATCACTGTTCGGGACAGATTAAAAAAATCACAGTGACACTGTTCATGAGCGGAGGTCCCAGAATGCCTGTGTTGACAATCTGCTGTAAAAAAATCATCAAACTAATTACATTACAGGCGTGCGTTGCACAGTTTCTACACACGCTTGTAACTTCACCAGTTTTTTTATATTTTCACTGCAGATTTTCAACTTTGCCATTTTTTACACCTCCCCATGAACAGTACAGCTGTCACTTTTCACATCTTGATCGAAATGTGTTTTCACACCTGTGGTGCCAAATGGCATAGTCGCTGTGCAAAATCAGCTTTCGACTAACAAACTGATATATTAAATGCAGGCTGAAAATAGAGTTAAAAATCTACATTTCGACCTTAGGTCTTCTTCAGGAAATATCTAAAAGAGAAAAAAGACAAGTTAGTGTAGAGGAGAGGTAAAATGAGAGAGATATATATGTGGAGAAAGAAGAAGGGGGAGGCTAAGGGAGAAGAAGTGATAAATGGTAAGATTAAAAGAGAATCTGAGAAACAAAAAGGTGATGATGGGAAAGATAAAGCATAATGGGAGAGAAAGATCTGGGGAAGTTCCCAGGTGGAGACTAATTAACAGGGCCTTGTAAGAAGGCTGAAAGGTGACAAATGTGTGGGAAGGAGACAGAAATGGAGACATATGGTGAAAATGAAAAATAAATGAGTACAAAAACAAATTGACTTTAGGGAAAAAAGGGATGGCTGAAAGATATTAGTGGAAAATAAGTCTATCATTTAAACCAGAGGGCTGCTGGGAGCCAAGGCAGATGATCAGCTTGGCTTCCATGTTTTTTCTATGGTCAGGATCCCAGAAGCCCTGCTGAAGGACACAAATAGAAAGGTCTTTGACATTGTGGTCCCTGGAGATAAAGTGGGATACAATGGGTTTAGCAGTTTCACCATTCCTGACTGCTCTGTGATGTTCCCTGAAATGGTCAGCAAGATGTCTACCAGTTTCTCCGATGTAAATAGTTGAACACTTCCTGCAAAGAATACAATACACCACATTAGTGGAGGTGTATGAGAACTCCTTGGTGATGTGAAAAACACCTGTAGGCCCCAAATCTCAGTCACACTGGAAATAAATTTGCAGGTGTAGCAGCGAGCCCTGTTGCAAGGTTTGGTACCTGGGGAACTGTTAGGAGTGGGTAGGCTGCTTTTAACCAGGAGATTCCAGCAGGTTAGGTGGCCGGTGGTAGGAGGCAATAGGTGGTTCTGTAAAGGAAGCACCAATGTTAGGGTCAGTTTGCAAAATGGGAAAGTTACTAGTGATGATCCTGTGAAGAGAAGGTGTGCTGTGATGGAAAGGAAGAACTAGTGGAATTTGCCGTTGTTCTTGTGTGACAGTATCCCTCCTGTGGGGGTCAAGGTTATGGGGCATGTTATTGACCTGGGAGAGTGCTCTATCCACTGTGCTTTTAGGGTATCCCCTGTTGACAAAAAAACTATGCATTATTTGGGTCTGCTCAGCAAAATCTTCCTCTTCACTGCATAACCTGCGAAGTCTAAGAAACTGTGAATAAGGCAGGCCATTCTTGACATGTTTAGGATGGAAGGAGCTATGGAGGAGGAAACTGTGAGAGTCAGTGGGTTTGTAATAGACTGATGTCTTCAGACCAGTGTTCTGGACTGAGAGCTGGCTATCTAGAGAAGGCAGTGTAGAGGAGGATACTTCAACAGTGTACTGAAGGGAAGGATGGGCCGTGGTGAACTTGTCAAGGAAGACTTGGAGGGTCTCCCTGGAGCAGGAGGTGGCCCCCACACAGTCATGAATGTTGCGTTTGTAGAGTTCAGGCACAGTCCCTGTCAAGAATGGCCTGCCTTATTCACAGTTTCTTAGACTTCGCAGGTTATGCAGTGAAGAGGAAGATTTTGCTGAGCAGACCCAAATAATGCATAGTTTTTTTATCAACAGGGGATACCCTAAAAGCACAGTGGACAGAGCACTCTCCCGGGTCAGTAACATGCCCCGTAACCTTGACCCCTACAGGAGGAATACTGTCACACAAGAACAACGGCAAATTCCACTAGTTCTTCCTTTCCATCAGCGCACACCTTCTCTTCACAGGATCATCACTAGTAACTTTACCATTTTGCAAACTGACCCTAACATTGGTGCTTCCTTTACAGAACCACCTATTGCCTCCTACCACCAGCCACCTAACCTGCGGAATCTCCTGGTTAAAAGCAGCCTACCCACTCCTAACAGTTCTTCCCCCCAGGTACCAAACCTTGCAACAGGGCACGCTGCTACACCTGCAAATTTATTTCCAGTGTGACTGAGATTCGGGGGCCTACAGGTGTTTTTCACATCACCAAGGAGTTCTCATGCACCTCCACTAATGTGGTGTATTGTATTCTTTGCAGGAAGTGTTCAGCTATTTACATCGGAGAAACTGGTAGGCGTCTTGCTGACCGTTTCAGGGAACATTACAGAGCAGTTAGGAATGGTGAAACTGCTAAACCCATTGTATCCCACTTTATCTCCAGGGACCACAGTGTCAATGATCTTTCTGTTTGTGTCCTTCAGCAGGGCTTCCGGATCCTAACCATAGAAAAACATGGAAGCCAAGCTGATCATCCGCCTTGGCTCCAGCAGCCCTCTGGTTTAAATTGATAGACTTATTTTGCCACTAACATCTTTCAGCCATCCCTTTTTTTTCCCTAAAATCAATTTGTTTTGTACTCATTTATTTTCATTTTCACCATATGTCTCCATTTCTGTCTCCTTCCCACACATTTGTCACCTTTCAACCTTCTTACAAGGCCCTGTTAATCTGTCTCTACCTGGAACTTCCTCAGCTCTTTCTCTCCCATTATGCTTTATCTTTCCCATCATCACCTTTTTGTTTCTCAGATTCTCTTTAATCTTACCATTTATCACTTCTTCTCCTTAGCCTCCCCTTCTTCTTTCTCCACATATATATCTCTCTCATTTTACCTCTCCTCTACACTAACTTGTTTTTTTCCTCTTTTAGATATTTCCTGAAGAAGACCTAAGGTCGAAACGTAGATTTTTAACTCTATTTTCTATTTTCAGTGTGCATTTAATATAACCATTTTGTTTTGCTTTTAGACCACATGCTGACTCAGCGCCTTGTTTTGGTTTTTTTAACAAACTGATATGGCCACTGTTCATAAGGTGGGGGTCACAAAAAACCCATGTTGAAAATTTGGAGTGAAAATACCAACGAACGCCTGCAGTGTTAGGGTTTCCAACCATAGCGCCCCACCCTGAAGAGACTAATGGCATCGGGGTGTGACTTGGGATTGTCGCCTGTAATGCTTATACCATTCCACCCCCACCCATACCCTGCAGCCAGTGAGAGGCATCAAGGTGTGCCTTGGACTCTTTGGCCCCAAAGATCACCCCATTCTCCTGTACTGCACCTATCTCACTGTAAATCCTGATGGAATGGGGTGAGCATAAGGGCCAAAGACCCTAAGGCACACCGTCACACTTACTGGTGTCTGCAGGGTAGGGTGTGGTGAAATGGAGTGGCCGTTGTGCCTGATGACCCAAAGACACACCTCAATGCCTGTCAGTCTCTGCAGGGTGCTGGAGGGGTTGGCTTCACTTAAATACTTCACTGCCATTCCTATTATGCATCTTTCTCGCTCCTACATTACCAATGCCAATGCCAGCAAGCAAACATTCGGCATTGACAAATGCTTGTTAATATCTTCATAGAAACATAGAAACATAGACTTTGACAGCAGATAAGGACCGATGGGCCCATCTAGTCTGCCCATTTCCCTACCTACAGGATAGGCCGCAGATCCTAGTTAACCAACAGCCTATTTCTTCCTATCCCCCACAAGAATTGCCTTATGTCTGTCCCATGCATTCTTGAATTCTCCCACAGTTTTAGACCCCACAACCTCCTCAGGAAGGATGTTCCATGCATCCACTACCCTCTCTGTGAAATAATACTTCCTCACATTGCCCCTAGACCGCCCTCCTTCTATCTTTAAATTGTGTCCCCTTGTTCTTGCAAGTCTCTTTTTCTGAAAGATACCCTCTTGGACTTTGTTGATTCCACTGGGGTACTTAAAAGTTTCGATCGTGTCCCCCTCTCTTCTTTCCTCAAGGGTATACATATTAAGCTCCTTTAGTCTCTCCTCATAGGCTTCTCTTGCAGACCCTGCACCATTTTAGTTGCCCTCCTCTGGACTGCCTCTATCCTGTCTATGTCCTTGGGAGATGGGGTCTCCAGAACTGGACACAGTACTCCAGATGGGGTCTCACCAACTGTCTGTACAGAGGGATAACAACTTCCTGTTTTCTGCTGATGATCCTCTCCCTATACATCCCAGTATACCCCCAGCCCTCCCTACTGCCTTCTCACATTGCTTGCTAACTTCAAGGTCATCTGATATGATTACCCCAGGTCCCTTCCTTTTGTTCTTGTTACTACCTCCCACCCATTGTGTATTCTTCCCTGGGTTCTTGTTTCCCAGGTGCATTATTTGCACTTCTTTGCATTGAATCCTAGCTGCCATACTTCTGACCATTCCTCCAACCTTGCCAAGTCCCTTTTCATCCTTTCCATGCCTCCTTGTGTATCAACTCTGTTGCAGATCTTTGTGCCATCTGCAAAAGGCATACTTTTCCTTCAGTCCCTCTGCAATGTCACTGATGAAGACATTAAAAAGGACTGGACCCAATACTGAACCTCATGTACCCCACTAGTAACCCCTTCTTCAGAGGGACCCATTTATACCACTTTCTGTGTCCTGTTGTCCAGCCAATGTTTTACCCAGGCTATCACCCTGGGTCCCACTCCCAGGCTGGTTAATTTGACTATTAATCTTTTGTGTGGGACTGTGTCAAATGCCTTGCTAAAGTCTAGGTAGGCCATGTCCACAGCCCTCCCTGGTCTACTACTTTGGTCACCCAGTCCAAGAAATCTATTAGATTTGTCTGACATGACTTTCCACTGTGAATCCATGCTGCCTTGGGTCCTGTGCTCCACTGGCCTCTAGGTACTTGACTATTCTTTCCTTCAGAAGTGACTCCAACACTTTCCCTACCACAGAGGTCAGACTGACAGGTCTGTAGTTTCCTGCCTCTGTCTTGGACCCACTTTTGTGAAGGGGAATCACATCCGCCTTCCTCCAATCCTCGGGTACCACAGCATCCTCCCATGATTTATTAAAAATAATAGACAGTGGTTTCACTAGTTCCCCCCTTAATTCTTTTAGAATTCTATGGTGAATTCCATCAGGACCCATTGCTTTGTCCACCTTCGGTTTTAGGAGTTCTTGCTGAACCCTTTCTTCTGTGAAAGGACTGGGATCGACCCCCCTATCAAGAGTGCTTCTGTTAATTGGATTAGGCACTTCCTCCTCCTCTTTTGTGAATACTGAGCAGAAATATTCGTTCAGTATTCCTGCTTTTTCACTGTCCCCCTCTGCCCACCCACCGTTCATTCTATTCAGCCTCACTATCCCTCTCTTTGTCTTTCTATGCTCGCTGATGTACCTATAAAAGGTTTTATCCCCCTTCTTAACTGAGTTGGCTATCTTTTCCTCAGTTTGGGCCTTTGCTATTCTGACTTCCTTCCCTGCTTCCTTCTGCCTTAACTGGTACAGCTCTCTGTCCTGCTCCTTCTGTGTTTCCTTATACTTCGGAATGCTATCTTTTCTTCCTGACTTCGCAGCCACCTCTTTTGAGAACCATAGTGGCTTTTGTTTCATTTGATTTGTTTATTTGCCTCACACAAAGGCTTGTTGCCTCTGTGATGGCAGTTTTGATAATTCCCATTGTTGCTCATCTCCTTCTAGCCTGTTTGCTAGTGCTTTTCTGAGGCACTCTCCCATCTTGCCAAAGTCAGCCCTCCTAAAGTCCAGTACCCTCACTTTGTGGCTGACTCTGTAGCTGAGTTTAACGTGAACCACACTGTTTGATGGTCACTTGTCCCAGATGGCAACCCACTTCTAGATCTGAGATCCTCTCACTGCCCCCATTTGAGAGTACGAGGTCTAAGATTGCTCCCTCACGAGTGGGTTCCGAAACTAGCTGTCTAATGCCTGCCACCTGTAGGGCATCAAGAATGGCCCTGCTCTTGGATGTGGCTGCAGCAAATGTGCTCCAGTTAACATCTGGCATATTCAGGTCTCCCACCAACAGTATCTCCCCTTTCTCTGCCATTCTAAGAATGCCTTCTATCATATCCTTGTCCATTCCTTCCCCCTGACATGGGGGTCTGTACACATCCCTGTGTGGATTGTGGTGCCCTTTCCAGTCTCCAAGGTGACCCACAGTGCCTCCTCTCCTCTCTGTTTACTCTTTTGTTCAGTTGCTTTTATTCCTTCCTTTACATAGAGAGCTACTCCTCCCCCTCTTCTCCCCTGCCTGTCTCTCCTGTAGGTTATGTACCCTGGTATGTTAACATCCCAGTCATGGTTCTCTGTGTACCATGTTTCTGTGACTGCTACGATAACCAGGCATCCCTCTTCCATTAAGGCCATCAGCTCAGGGAGCTTGTTGCCCACACTATGGGCATTGGTACTCATTACCCTCCATTTCCTGATGGCCTTACTCCCTTTTGCCCCATCCCTGTCCTTCTTGCCTTTGTCACTTTCTCCATTTACCCCTGCCCTTCTCCCTATCGACACCTCTATGCTGGTGTTTGCCGCACTTACTACCGTGATTATTTTGGGGGGGCTAGGATTTTCCTGCTCCTTTCCAGTGCCTCCCCCCTTGGCTAGTTTAAAAGCTTGCCAATGAAGCATTTAAACCTATCACCTAGGATCCTGGTTCCCCTCCTGGACAGATGCAGCCCATCATGCCAGTATAGGCTTGCATCACTCCAGGTGGACCCCCAGTCCCCAATGAAGCCAAATCCCTGAGCTCCACACCAGTTTTTCAACCACTGATTGAATCCCATGGTGCGGAACACCCTAGCCTCTCCTATGCCATAGATGGGTAGCACCTCTGAGAAGGTTACGTGTGTGCTACTTGACTCAAGGCCCTCCTCAATTCCACAAACTCTTCCTGCACTTCTCTAATCCTTTCTTAGCCAGGTCATTTGTCCCTAGGTGGACAATGACATCCAGCTCCCTCCCTGTGCAGCTGCTCCGGCAATCCTGAGGATTCGCTCCCTGTCCCTCAAGCCATGGCACCAGGCAGGCACCTTACCTCCTCCCCTTTCTCCCCAGTTCAATGGAGTCCCCACCAGGAGTTGTTCCTTCCCTGCAGGGTCCCCTGCCACCCTCCTGTGGGTCTCCTTTGTGGAGGTTCCCAGCATCCTCCTTGGTCTCCACTGTGGGTGCCTCCATAGAGGAACCACACTTTGCCAGAATGGCATAGGAATTGTGGAGAGGTACAAGCAGGAGGGATGCACCTCTGTTCCACCACCCTCACCCTCCCTGAGCCCACTGTGGTCCAACCGCTCCTCTTTCTTGGCAACCTCTGAGGCAACGGCAGTGGCACTGGTGGTCCCTGGATGGAAGGGGAGGTCCCACAAATCCTGGCCAACTCAGCCTGGAGATGAGCAACCTCCTCCCTCAGCCCAGATAGGTGCCTGCAGATGGGACAACACCACATCCTCCAGAACATCTCCCGGAAGACTGCTGCTCCACAGCCACTGCACTGCACTGCACCACTCCAAACATGCCTTATTTCTGGCCCCTTAACTGTTTGCAATCCTTACTGTTTCCTCTGTTTTGTTTTCTCTCTCTGCTTACTTTCTGCCTGTGTGCCCTTTAAGCTCCTGATTGTCCTGTTCTGAGACAAGAATATACTATATTTTGCAGTAGACCACTTACTTGCTCAGAGGCAGACCTCCAGCAGCAAGAGGGGGCCGGAGTGCTACTCTTGCCCTTCTAGGATGGTGGGTCCTTGGTGGTTCTGTGATCACTCACTTCCTGCCCCTAAACAGGAAGTTCCTGTTGTCAGTCAAATCCTGTGCCTATAAAAATAGAACTAGCTTTGGGTGGAGGGGAGGGAAGGAGAGCAATATAGTCCCAGCAGAGAAGTCCTTTCTCCTGGTGTCTTCTGCCAAGCTATTAGCTGAAACTTTCTAAGGCAGTCTTTAAATGTAGCTTCCTTCTAGCTAAGCCACTCCCCCTACTTACCAGATCTTTCTACAAGTAATTTAAACCTCACAGCAGTTAAGTCCTTTCAGTCACCTGATATTTACACCTAGATAACTCTGCAGATACCCATTCAGTTCAGTTAACCCAAACACACACTTTTTTTTTGTATGTTAGTTTTTTTTTACCCTAAATTAAAGGTCAAATACAAAAGTCCTCCTACTTTAGTCCCAGTAGAGAAGTTCAGTCACACAGCAGTCGTTTCTCCTGGTGCCTTCTGCCAAGCTATTAGCTGAAACTTTCTAAGGCAGTCTTTAAATGTAGCTTCCTTCTAGCAAAGCCACTCCCCCTACTTACCAGATCTTTCTACAAGTAATTTAAACCTCACAGCAGTTAAGTCCTTTCAGTCACCTGAGATTTACACCTAGATAACTCTGCAGATACCCATTCAGTTCAGTTAACCCAAACACACACTTTTTTTTTTGTATGTTAGTTTTTTTTACCCTAAATTAAAGGTCAAATACAAAAGTTCTTCTACTTTAGTCCCAGTAGAGAAGTTCAGTCACACAGCAGTCCTTTCTCCTGGTGCCTTCTGCCAAGCTATTCATCAGCAATATTACAAAGGAGCTGGAAGGGAAGGTTTGCCTGTTTGCAGATGACACCAAGATCGGCAACAGAGTAGACACTCATGATGGGATGAAGAGAATGAGGGGGGATCTACAGAAACTGGAAAATGGTCCCAAGAGTGGCAACTAAGGTTTAATGCAAAAAAATGTAAGATCATGCACCTGGGCCGCAGAAACCCTGTGGAGAGCTACAGGATGGGGGGGGGGGGTTATTGACGGTTAGCAGGAAAGAAAGGGATTTGAGGATTATTATTTCAGATGACCTAAAGGTAACCAAGCAGAGTACAAAGGCTGTAGGGAAGAAGGCATATTGGGGTGCATAGGAAGGGGTATCACTAGCAGATGAAATTGAGGTGGTGATACCATTACAGAAAACACTGGTGATGTCTCATCTGGAATACTGTGTATAGTTCTGGAGACCACATCTTCAAAAGGACATAGAGTGGAGGCAGTTCAGAGAAGGGTGACAAAGATAGTGCAGGGCTTATACCAGAAGACATATGGGAGACTGAAGGACCACAATATTTTGTGCTTACTGGAAGAAAGGGAGAGGCAGGGGGGATATGAAACTTTCAAGTATATTAAAGTCATAAACAAGGTACAAGGGGGAGATATCTTTAAATATAGAAAGGGAACAAGAACAAGGGGGCCCGTTATGAGACTGGAGGGGGGTCAGGATAAGGGGACATTTAAGGAAGTTCTTTTTCACAGAAAGGGTGGTGGATGCATGGAATAGCATACTCCAGTAGGATGTGGGAGCATACACAGTGGGGCTATTTAAACACATGAGACAGGCATAAGAGAACCCTAGACGCGGGAAGGAGAGGCTGAAGCCGATGACCATGTAGAGAAATTGGTTGCCATCTAAGGCAGGAAAATTGGGCAGACTAGATGGGCCTGGCAGTCCTTATCTGCAAACAATCTCTGTGTTTCTATGTTCCCCTTGCTGCAACAGCTGGTGGTGGAACCTCCGAGGGCCTTGTCCCTGTGCACTGGCTTGCTCTCCCAGGACCAGGGCACCCTGGTCCATCCGGGCCTCAAGTCCCTGCTTCTCCATGTGTAGGTCCTACAGACCTAACTATTGCCTGCTTTGGGGGTCTCCTCTAGGGTCACAGTTGTTCTGATGGCCACCAGGAAACCCTCCACCAGGGCTGCTTTTGCTATGAACTGGAAGCGCTTCTCCATTTGGGCTGCTGCTCACCATTTGGATCCTCTCACGTGCCCGGTGAATCAAGTCCTGAAGTACCTCCTTTCCCTTTCAGATTTAGGCTCCGGGTACTCCCCAAGGTGCACCTTTCTGCCATCTCTGTGTACCATGCGCCTATTGAGGGCAAAGCTGCCGCTCAGCTTGAAGTATCCCATACATTCCTGCGGGCATTCTACATCTGAAACCTCCCATTTGGGACCCAGTCCCTCCATGGGATCTTAATTTTATGTTTGAAAAATTCACTTTACCTCCCTTTGAACCAGCCACAAGTTGCAAACTGTGCATCCTATCCTGGAAAGTGCCTTTTTAGTTTC
Source organism: Neoceratodus forsteri (assembly GCA_016271365.2). NCBI lineage: Eukaryota > Metazoa > Chordata > Ceratodontiformes > Ceratodontidae > Neoceratodus > Neoceratodus forsteri. The sequence continues at coordinate 393,865,172 of CM057452.1, forward strand.
TGTTACTTCTGCTTGAAGGATTTCTGAGCTTCAGGCCATTATGTGTAAGGAGCCTTATTTGTTTTTTCACAAAGACAGGGTGTCTTTGCATACTAATCCTAAGTTTTTACCTAAGGTGGTGTTGGGGTTTACTTTGAATCAATCCGTCCACCTTTCAGTTTATTTTATGGAGTATTCTAATCAGGGGTAGGCCTTGCTCCATACTTTGTATGTACATAGGATTTTGTGGTACTGTACAAACTGCATAAAGTCTTTTAGGAAAACTGGCCAGTTGTTTGTTTCATTTGCCCTCAAGAGAGAGAGTGCTCCTATTTCAAAACAGTGTTTGTCTAAGTGGTTAGCAAATTACATTGTTTATTGCTACCGCAAGTACAACAAGCCCCTTCTGGGAGTGGTTAAGGACCATTCTACCAGAGGTATGGCCACCTCTATGGCTTGTTTCAGGAATGTGTCCACTGCAGACATCTGTGCAGCTTCTACCTCAAGTTTGGTTCACTCCTTCACCAAGCATTACAGTATGGACATCGCCTCTAGGTGCATGGTCAATTCCGTCCAGGCAGTTCTTCAGGGCCTTCTTTCCTGAGCCATTGGCTGCTGATCTGTCCTCCTTCCGGTGTTATTATCCTGGTGATAACTGGTACTGCTTGGGACTCAGTCCTTCCAGTGTGGCCTGCTGCAAGAGCCTTCCTCGAAATAAGATAGTACAGTTACATAAGAACTTACCATAACAGTAGATCTTCGAGAGAAGTTCTTGCAGCAGGCCCTGCTTTCCCTCCCTCCTTCTGCTTTTTTTCTCTCACATTTCTTCTGCCTTTCTTTTGGCTCTCAGGAAAACCTCCTTTGCAGTGAGGTGCTGGAGCCTTTCTTAAAGTGTTGGGCAGGGGCCAAGGTGTGGGTGTCAGGGTGTAGCCATAAAAATATTTTATAAAAGCTAGGGTCTGGGAGCCGCTAGGCCCCCAGAAGTTCTGGGGTTTTAGGTGCTCTGTGGTGAGTTTTGGGGTTTTTATTGAAGACAAAACACATTTTTGTCACATCTTCCCTACCCCTAACTCCAGGGAAAAAAAATGTTTTCCCCTGGAGTCAGGGGTGTGGGTGACTCTGGCTGACCTTAAAGTCTGCAGCCACAACTGGGTTGAGCAACTGCCTGACCAATGCTATTGACAACCCACCCCATAGGCAATAGTGTAATATACTGTGAAAGATTTTTATATAAAGACTGAGGGATCTGGGGGCCATGAGGCCCTAGCAGCCCCCAGCCAGACCAAAAATCTTTCACAGTACATTTTACTTGGAACAACCTCCCTCCCAGTCCAAAACAAGCTACTAGCCACAGTATCAACACCTTTAAACACATCATCTGTGTGCCCACCTCCACACCCCCTGCCACTGCATCTGTCCCCAAATTCTCGGTGTTTCAACTGCCTAGTCCAAGTCTCATAAGGCTGAGCCCATTCCTGGCACATTTTCTCTTAAATATTAACCCTATAAATGAGCATGCCTTTTTGCCATGTACTGTAACTAGCTGCTGCCTATTGTAAATACTATTTTTAGTGGAAATATTATCAGCCTGCTGTAACAGTCTTCCATGGGACCCTCTTGAAAAATAGGTATTTAAAATGGTGTTCACAATTGTGATGGACAGCACTGAGGGTTAACGTACACACAGCATAAGTAGGAGATGCATATGCTTAAACTTTGGTGCAATGAAGTCAGTCTTCCCACTCCCTGACCCTCCTGAGTCTCGTGCTATGCAGCCACCTGACAGTGTGTACCCACCCAAGAGACCCAGCCAATCTGACCAGGAGGAGAAGCCATGGAGAAGACACTCAGCTTGCCATCAACTCAGACACTCGGTGACTCGAGGAGCCAGGACAGTCAGTCAGCAACAAGAAGAGAAGTGCCAAAGAAACAAGCAAGTTAAAAAAAAAGTGCCCATCCAACCTGCACACATGGAGTGCTGAATCTGTCCACCGAGTGAACTACCATGCTACCTAAGAAAATACATCTGGGGCTTACCCCCTTGGGGGTTTCTGCCTCTCTCCTATCCTCTCACGCCTCGGTGAACACCCGCACTGCCAACTGACAGGTGTGGTCCATCCCGAAGATTAGAACCTCCTTGGCCCAAAGGTCATTCCCACACAGGGCCTCAGCCTGGTACAATGAACTCCCCTCTGACGTCTCCTCCATCTCCAAATTAGGACCTTTCAAGTCAGCCCTCAAAGAGCACATTATCGCTTCACGGCACTGCCAATGTACCTGCTAGTGCTGGGTCATCTATCTATCATCTTACGGAACCACCCCACCACTGAGCTCCTACCGATAGGGCTACCAAGCATTACCTATTAACAATGCCTCCTTTGGCTGCACTCACAAGGTATCAGTCTAATTCTCTACTTTGCTGTAAATATCAAACCTCTTACTCCCTCCCTCTATCAGTAAACTTATTGTTCTCTTGAAAACCGTAAAATGCAGCTCTCAGTAACATGTTCAATGCAATGTATAGCTGATCTTGATTCTGCAATATTGTATAATTAAAAGAACTGTAACCTTTAGCTGCCATTCTATGTCCATATGTATTAAGTGTTTATGTTTTTCTGACGCGGAGCCTTTGTAAATGAGTCCCTGACTCAAAGGTTGTAATCCTAAAGTCTGTTAAATAAAATAAATAAGTGTTGTTGGTGTTCCCCTGTCCCAACTCTTCTCTCCTCCCAACTCCCACTCTTTCTCTCACCAGACTGATCTGAGTGAGGACTCTGCTGCCACCTGCTGGCTGCTGCGCTGCACAGCATGTGGGGGCTAGGTGTATCAAAAATGCCCAGAATGGCTTTTTTTTTTAAATTTGCCAATAAAAAAGGGAGGGGATCATGCCCCCTTATCTTTAAAAGTCGGGGGGCCATGGCCCCTGTTCTGCACCTGCTCCTCAGTTCTCCTTAGCTGCCTGTACAGGGTATCTGGCGAAGAACTGAGGTGGTGGTAGACCACCCTCCTATATAGGCTACGCTGACGCCATCTGACTGACGTGGGGGAGGCAGTCCTCCATGGTAGACTGCTAGCTAGAAGTTTTCTGTGTGGTCCTAGTACCTTGCTGCTTAGTCCTACTGGTGTGGCCTGCTGTAAGAACTTCTCTTGAAGATCTACTTTTGTGGTAAATCCTTATGAAATTATTAAGGCTATGCAGGGTGGAGCAACAACGTCACTCCCACATCAAGCCTTAAAAGGCCACTCCTCGACTGTTCCAGGATTAATTTCTTTGTTGCAGCCGGATGCTCGGTCAGCTGTTTCTCTCTCAGTATTCGTCTTTTCTCAGGTGCTGCTCATGCTTCCATTTTGCTGCCTCGCCTCTGGCTGCCTCCTTGGTCTCTGCCCCCTCACATTCTCTCCCCCACCCACCACTGCTCTAATTTCTTTTCCCTTCTGGCGTTGTCTCGCCTCAACCCCTGCTACTCTCTCTCTTTACGCTGCTTGCTCCGTGGCTGTCATTTCTTCTTTCATCTTCCCTTCTCCTCCCTCCCCCGTCCCTCCTCCTCCTTCCACTGCTGTTGTCAGGCTTCTCCCTTGGCCTTCCCCCCTTTGCCTTGCTGGACATCATGCCCACATCTAACCCTTACTTCGGTGCTCCTTTCCTCGGGCAGCTTCCACTGCTCCGTCCTCATTCCTCACACTGCCCCATCTAGTCCATTCCTGCTGCTTGCACCTTCTTTGTAGAGCAAGTCAGCTCCTGCTCTTTCCCTTCTGTGCTTGCTTTCCTGATTCTGCCCCTCTCCCTCGGATGACATTATGTCCTCGTAGCTGTCTGCTGTCCTTAAGCCCATCGATGATTTCTTCACTTGCTGACATCACTTTCTCTCTGCTTTGGTGCCGCCCATACATTGCCTTGCTCCCTCACCTTGCAGTGTGCTCTGCTCCTCGTCTCTCCCTTGCAGTTCAGAGGGAGCGCATTCCTGGTGGCATATCTTGCTGGGAGCACAGGGGACGGTAGCACCCCCATTATACCCTGCTTTCTGGCTGCTGCAGCTTTTCACTCTGTTGGAGAATTGTGCTTGTAAGAAGACTAATTATCTCCTATCCCATGTACTACCTTGTATTTTATATCTAATCGTGATACTACCAGATGCTTGCGACTTCTGTGAAGGATTTCCACATTCGCATATGAAGTTCCATCTCCATGCCTCCCATCTTAAATTCTGGTATCCGACACAGCGTATTCCAGCATTTCTTCCTGGTACCCTGTACCTCACCCGTGGGCTGTGGCTTTTGCCCAGCCCGCCTGCTTCCTCTGTATCGACCTTCTACCTCATCCCTCTGCCTTCAGCTCCTTCCCTAAGTCCTTCTTTTTTGGGATCTCCATTCCTAGCATGTTGCCCCCTTCCCTGTTGCATTCTAGTTTACTGATCTCATGGCCCTTTCACATCGCTTAGCTTCCAGCCTTATTCCATCTCTTCCTCTCATCCCGATACCTCAATTTTTCCCGGCCCTCATCTTATCAGCCTTCTCCTAACCCCATTGTTCAGCTTGCATCATCCTCCTCTCTCTGTCTGACTCTGTTCATCTCGTACCTCATCATTCCTGTACTGATCTCGTTGTTTCTCCTGCCCTTCAGGGTTTTCACTGCATAATCATACATCATTCATTTCATACCTCACCTTACACGTACCGGCCATCAAGGCTTCACTCCATTACCATACATCATCCATTTCATAGCTCACCTTCACCGTACCAGCCTTCCAGGCTTAATTTCCTAATCGTACATCATCCATTTCACTCCTCACCTTAAACCGTTCAAGCCTTCAAGGCTGTCAATTCACCATCATCTATTGTTCATTCATTCTAGACCATTCTGTCCTCCCATATCGACTTCCCCACTCATTGTAGGCTGCACGCTCTGCCTGGCCATCCTAGTCTCTCCCTTTCACATTCATCATTCCCATTTTTTTAGTCCATTCTGACCTTCTCAGCTTCCCTCCATCAGCGAACCTCATACATTCATCTGGATCCTCCACTCGTCCATTTCTGACTTTGTAGCTCCTATCTCAATACTCCTGGTACTTCATACTTCCCCCGTCGGCTGCGGGCTTTGACAGGCTATTCTCTTTTCTCCCTTCATGCAGTTTGACCCACTCCTAATTTGACTTTTGAATAGACTCAGTTGACATGTTCTCCTGTGGTTACTAACCACATCAAGCCTCCTCCCAACCCATATCGGGGTCTCCTTCACTCAGTCTGACCTCTCTGTAGGTCCACTTGTTCACATCAACTACTTGAGCATACCCCTCAAATGGGTCCACTGCTACCTCGACTTGACCTGCTCTCTACTTGGAGACATGCCTTCCGTGTCCATTGCTCCATGGCTCAGGACTAGCCTGTAGCTGACGGTCTCGCTCTGCACCTACGAAGTCCACATCTAGAGCATGCAAAGCTCGGAGTGGGGTCCTTCTCCCTGGCCCATAGTGAGAATGTCTTCACTCCAGGTAGACCTTCAGTCTTCTCTCATTAGTCGACACCTCTGGATGTAGAATTTATGACTTCAAGCTGCAAGGGGTGGGGCCCTCATCATCAAGGCTTCTTTGGTTGCCCGAGTGGGTTTGGAGGCACCCTCTACACTATTCTCCATCAAGACCACCTCTGGTTCACCTAGTCTGTTTCGTAGGTTCATGTAGGCTGGCTGAGTGCCTCAGTGGTCTTTTTCTGTCCTCATTTGCTTTCAGGCATCTTGTTGCAGAGACATCGCTCGCAACCCTCAACAGCATTTGTGTTAGAAGGACAGAGCAAGATCTTCATCTAAATTTGAATCTTTTCCTCTTCCTTCAATATCGACTCTAAATTGCAGTAGCTAAGCTGTCACTAACCAAAATGTCCTTCAGCCTGGAGGGAAGGTGAACTAGGCCTTGGATCCCCAGAGGTTTCCTCCTCAAAGGGGGTTTGTCCTCTCCTCCGTGCTGATGGTCATAGTATTAGACAGGGTTAGTGCTTTCATAGGTTCCGTAGTTAGGTTCGGCTGTTGGATGGAGTTGGATGGTGGCCCCGGGCTGTTCTCTCTCTCCTTAGGAAGTCCACCCTGTCAGATTTCCTTTTGTTCATCATCCTCATCATATCTTGTTCTTCTTCTGTCCTTCCCATCTCCATCTAGCACCTTCATTTCTGGTCTCGATCTAGTCTGATTTCTCACCTCTTCGACGCGTGACACTTTTGAGTATTCTTTTTGGGCTCCTTTCTAAGGTACCTTTAGCAAAGGGAATCATTCCCGTGACACCTATAGCTGTGGAACCCTCCTCTAGGGTTCCTCACAGTCATACCCCTTTAGGGTGGTATATCCCACGAATAGAGAGTCGAACAGCCACAATGTATCTAAGTCATTCAAGCATACATCATATCAAGTTGCATAAGCACATCAAATTCTAAAGGCTATGCCTGTGGTTCAAAGGGTGGAGCAACAATGTCACCCCCTCTTCAGGCCTTAAAAGGCCACTCCTCCTGGACTGTTCCAGGTTTCATTTCTTCATTGCCCCACCATCCTCCCCTCCTCCTCCAGTTGCATGTCCCTCTTTTCTGTGGGCTTCCTCCTACTCTACCTTTAGCAAAGGGAATCTTTCCCATGGCACCTATACGGGTGAGAACCCTCCTCTCGGATTCCTCACTATCGTACCCCTATAGGGTAGTATATCCCACAGATAGAGAGGCAAACAGCCACAATGTATCTAAGTCACACAAGCATACATCATATCAACTTGCATATGAACATTGAACTGCACTTTACCTCTAGGCAATTAAATGAAGATACTGATTCTGGCTGGGTTCCATCACTGTACAGGACAGAGAAAAAAAGGACAAGCAATTTTTAAGACTTGGGACTGAACAAAAAAGCATCACCTGGGTTTTTGACGTGTTCAGGAGGAGCCTATTTGAAGAGTCAACTGTGTACCTCCTAGAGGTCGGAAGACAGCTGATTATTAAAATCAGGCATGCTATTTGAGATCAGGAAGAGGACATGGTCATCTGCATAGAGAATGGGAGTGCTATGTAAAAGACACAGATAAGTATGCTTTAAGTGGAGGGAGAAGAAGAGTGGCCCTAGTGGCCCTAGTATGCAGCCTTGTGGTTACCAGACCAAGAAAAGGGTGTGATCCAAGAAGGAGGTCCCCAGCTTGACTTGTTAATTCCTGTTGTTTATTAAGTTTCTGAGCCAGGGTAGCGCCAAGGTGGATACTCCCAGATTACCAAACTCAGTGCACAGTAAATGGTAATCAATAAGATCAAAGGCCTTAGTAAAGGGCGATAAAGACAGTGCCTCTAAGGTCGTCTTTATCCATAGCACTGGTAATGTTCGAAATATGGGATAGGAGGGTAGTAGTAGTGCTTTGACCTTTATAGAACCCATGTTGCACAGAGGACAGAAGGCTGTAAGTAGTCAGATAGGCAGTAAGTTAGGAGGCCAGTTTATTCTAGAATTTTGTTTAATACTGGAAGAATACCAATTGATCTATAATTATTAATGAGTTTGACATTTTCTTTCTTTAACACTGGTACAATATGAGATAACTACTACAGGTCTGGCACAACCCAGATATTTGAGATAAATTGATCATTCTCATTACTGGTAGGGTGAGTTTTATAGCAGCAGCACTCAGAAGTTTAGGCTGAATTCCATCAGAGCCCTGCCCTCTTATTCATCTTCTGTTAAATTTACAATGCTTATTTTTGTCTTGAAGGAGGAAGAACTTAAATGTTTATCCTGGAATATCAAAATTATGAACATCTCGATTAAGAGGAAGATAATTCTCATCCATATCTGCCTTCTCAAGGCCCACATCTCCTACCTCCAAGAGACACATTTGAAAGAGGCAGAAGCTTGCAAGCTTCTTAGGGAACGGGCAGGATAGTGAGGTAGGAGTGATAAATGGTAATGAATATTAACCTCGAATACCACGGTCAATGCAGTATTCGGTATTTGGGAACGTATCACCGAATAGCACAGCTATTCGCGATATTCTAGATTCAGCGTTGAGTGGGATGTTAAGATCTCACAGGACTTGTGGACCAGTTGCTGAGCATTTGCCAAAGCCAGATCACGTGACACTTTGACATTGCTGCACAGTGGAGAGTGAGGAGAGCTCTGACTCAGGAGAGATTAGGAGTTGCCAAAAAACTAATATTTTCATCACAAAACCTTTATTTTTTTGTTCTGGACTGTGTGTTTTAGTGCCTAGTACCAGTGGGAGAAACATGGGAACATAGAGTTTAACGGCAGATAAAGACCGCTTGGCACACCCAGTCTGCTCATTTCCCTACCTATTGGATAAGCTGCAGTTCCTAGTTAACCGACAGCCTACTCCCTCCTATCCCTTACTAGAACTGCTTTGTCTGTCCCATACATTCTCAATCCCCCACTGTTTGTGACCCAACAACCTCCTCAGGAAGGCCATTACATGCATCCACCACCCTCTCCATGAAAAAATACTTCTTCATATTGCCCCTGAGTTGTCCCCTCTATCTTCAAATTGTGTCCCCTTATTCTTGCACATGTCTTTTCTGAAAGATGCTACCCTCTTGGACTTTGTTGATTCCCTTGAGTTACTTAAATATTTCTATTATGTCCCCTTCTCCCGCCTTTTCTTGAGGGTATACATATTAAGCTCCTTTAGCCTCTCTTCGTATGGCTTCTGGTGCATATCCTGCACCATTTAAGTTGCCCTCCTCTGGACTGCCTCCATCCTGTCTATGTCCTTACAGAGACGGGGTCTCCAGAACTGCATGCAGTATTCTAGATGGGGTCTCACCAACTGTCTGTACAGAGGGATGACAACTTCCTGTTTTCTAGTGGTGATGCCTCTCCCTGTGCATCCCATTATCCTCCCAGCCCTCCTTATTGCCTTCTCACATTGCTTGCCCACCTTTAAGTCATCTGATATGACTACCCCCAGGTCCCTTTCCATTTTTGTTGTTGTTAGTTCCTTCCCCCACATTGTGTGCTATTGGATAAGCTGCAGATCCTAGTTAACCAACGGCCTGTCCCATGCATGCTTGAATCCCCCACTGTGTTTGCCCCCACCACCTCTGCTGGGAGTCTATTCCATGCATTCACCACCCTTTCTGTGAAGAAATACTTCCTCATTCTACCCCTTAGTCTACTTCCTTCCATCCTCATGTCATGCCCCTTGTTCCTGAACATCCCTTATCTAAAAGATGCTACACTCTGGTACCCTATTTATGTCTTTTAGGTATTTGTAGGTTTCTATCATATCTCCCCTGTCTCTCCTCTTCTCCAGGGTATACATAGTGAGGTCTCCCAGTCTCTCCTCATATGACTTTTGGTGCAGGCCCTGCACCATCTTTGTTGCTCTTCTTTGAACTGCCTCCACCCTGTCTACATCCTTACAGAGATGCAGCCTCCAGAACTGGCCACAGTATTACAAATGAGGTCTCACTAATGATCTGTACAGCGGCACCACCATCTCCTTCCTTCTGCTGGTGATACCTCTTCCTAAGCACCCCAGCATCCCACTGGCTTTCCCCACAGCTTTGTCACATTGTTTGGCCACCTTTAGGTCATCAGATATAGTCACTCCCAAATCCCTTTCCGGTTTGGTGACCATCAGTTTCTCCCCCCAACATGTGATCCTCTTCTGGGTTCTTGTGTCCCACATGCATGATTTTGCACTTTTTTGCACTGAATCTCAGCTGCTACACTCCGGACCATTCTTCCAGTTTATCGTCCCTCCTCATGTTTGCCACCCCTTCCAGAGTGTCCACCCTGTTGCAGATCTTAGTATTACAGGTATCTGCAAATAGGCACACGCTCCACTCCAGCCCCTCCACAATGTCACTTATGAAGACTTTAAACAGGACTGGGCCTAGGACTGATCCCTGTGGCACCCCGCTGAACACCCTCCTTTCCTCAGATTGAGCACCATTTACTACAACATTCTGTCTTCCATCACTCAGCCAGTTCCTAACCCAATTTACCACCTTGTGACCCACTCCCAGGCGGAAGCACCAAGTTATCTAGTTGGCAAGAATGCCAACCTCCCCCACAGTGACTGTACAATACTGACGCAGGTATTGTGCCACCTCTTGCATGGGTGTTTTCTGTGGGGGGCTATGCCCTCCCATGCCCCCCATGTGGGGGTCTCTGCCCTCCACACTCCACAGACTCTAGGATTCCAACTCCAGGTCAGAGTTGGTCCGGGAAGGGGGTGGAACACTGGGGGAAGGCGAAACACAGAAAAAGGACCATTACCATAAATGTTGCCATAATGGTCTTCTTCTGTGTTTTGCCGTCGGGGTGTCGACAACAAGGGGTAATATGCTCCCAGGCTGCCCAGGTTGTTCACAAGTCTACTATGTGGAATGGTATCAAGTACTTGAGGGTGTTTAGAACTTGTTGGCATAGGCAAAAACAATGACAGGTAGAGATGGAAAAAAAGGTACTTGGTCCAGCCCAAGTAAATCTACAATGGAAAAACAGATTAGTGATGCTGAACCTGAATGTGAGCAATGGCCAGCCCTTATTCAACATCCAAAATTATTCTTTACCCCTTCCAAGCCTATGTCTTTCAGCAACAGTAGTACTGTGGCTGGCACAAGACAAAGTGATATAAGAAGCACAAGCAGAAGAACACTGTTCTCGACTCCCACCACAACCACCAATGTGTCCCCATCTCTCACCTCTACCATCACGACTCCCACCACAACCACCAGAGTATCCCCATCTCTCACCAGTACCATCACATCTGTCATTACCACCACCACCACTATAGAGACTCTGTCTTCCTCTTCCACAACAATGGGCAGCATGACTATTACAGCCAGTCCTGCAACTGTGACTGTCACTCTAGCCACAGCTGCCACTACTGTAAGACTATCACCAGAGTCTGGTATCCCTGCCATGGTGCATACTACCAGTATGACCACTACTGATAGTTATACCTCCTGCTTCTCATCTTCTCAGTACTCCTGAAAAAGTTGTAGAGGATGGCGAGTCATCTGGTTCTGAGTATTTCCCTCCACATGATGAATTGCCCAGTGACACATCATCTTCTTCATCAGAGGCACATGTGAGTGACTTTGAAGATGAGTCAGAGTACATTATGTACCTTGAGGGCAGAAAAAAAAAGGTGGCTGGCAAAACTGCCTCTAGGTGTAGCACTACTAGCAATGGTAGTAGAAGTAGCAATAAGGTTAAGGGTCCCACTCCCTCTAAGAAGACCTGACAAGCAGCACTAATGTTTCTTTGGCAGGCTCTGTCAGAGCTTGAAGGACAGCCAAGTGATGGCAGCACTGGCATGGCCATCGGGGGCAGTGGTCACAGGGTAAGAACATCAGGACAAGGCAGGCACATCTGTTGAAAGCAGAACTGGAGGATGTGCTGCTAGCAGAATCACTGGTAACTGCAATGCTAAAAGTGCTGTGTGGCTGCATTTTACACTGTGTTAAAGGAGGACACAAGGAAGGCAGTCTGTTCTTTTTGCAACGGCACTATAAGCCGAGGAAAATCACTCTCTATCTTAACTACAACATTATTACAGAACTACTTGAAGCTTAAGCACCCTCAAGTGTATCAAAGATCATCTGGATCTGGATCCGGACCCTTGGTTTCACCAAGACCAAACCCCTCTGGTGGACAGACATGCACTGTTGGCAGTGGTGGTACCGCTAGATCTGATTTTGAGAAACCTTGTGGCCATGGCACTCCTTCCCCCTCACCAGCACAGAATCCAGACTCTAGTCTAGTGGTCACTTCTGACTCCAGTGATACTACAAGGCAGAGACAGTAATCAGCACTTAGTACACCACTGTTGTTGAAGCGGTCCACATTGATGTCTTCCGTGGCACTTCCAATAATGGATGCTCTGCATGCATGAACAAAGTATCATGCCTCACATCCAACAGCACAGCAAATCACACAGCTGATTGCTGAGATGATGGCATTGGCTCTCCGGCTTATGTCAGTTGCGGAAGATACTGGCTTTTGACGGCTTCTCAACTATTTGCCCCCATGTTATCAGATCCCATCTTGTACTACATTTTCTCTATCTGTATTGCCATGACTGTATGATGGCATGTGTTCTGCTCTTGCTGCTCTGCTTGCAGAGGCTGATGGTGTTGTTTTTCACAGCACATCAGATATCTGAACTAGTGATAACTTCCTGCATGTTTCTCTCAACTGCACACTGGTGTGTGCAACACCCTGCTGCTGCTGCTGCTGCTGCTGCTGTTTCAGATGCATCACCTCGTGACTCACCCTTGCCCCCCCCCACACACAATCTGGTAGTCTTATTAGGTCTGGTTTGCTGAATGTCAGACTGATGGAGGAAGATCACAGAGCACATAATATTCTCACATTCCTGCAAGACATGTTGCCATCTTGGACTGGTGTTAACACCAATTTAAAAGTTATTTTTTGTTATCGACAATGGCACAAACACGGTGAAAGTCATCAATGATGACCATTTTGTGAGTATTCATTGCTTTGCACACACACACACACACACACACACACACACACACACACACACTAAATTTAGTGGTGACTCAAGCACTGCGTAGCAGTACTAGGACCAACAACATATATTATCCACAGCCTGTTCCATCTACAGCCATTTCCATCACTCTGTAAAAGCCACTGACAAATTACAAGAAGATCAGGATTGCCTTGGTCTGCCCCAACATCATGTAATACAAGATGTTGGCACTGGGTGGAATTCTTCATACTTGATGCTTTCATGACTCTTGGAGCAAAAGCGGGTACTATACGAAATATCTATGGAGGCAGACGCTGGAGGGGTCGTTGGACTTCATGACTGGTTAGTTCTTGAGTGCATGGTGAAGGTTCTCATGCCATTTCAGAGGAGTACCAATGATCTAAGTGCTTCCACAGCCTTACTTAGTCAGATTATCCCAGCTGTTCATATTCTCAAAAGATCGTTACAATGGTTTTGGGCTGACAATATACTCAGTAGACAAGAGGTCACTGAGCTTGTTATTCATCTTGATGCAGAACTTGATGCAAGATTCGCCACAGTCATGGATACCTGCCATCATGTGTTTGCTACTATGCTGGGCCCTAGATTAAAATGTGAGATCCTTCATATAGCCATGGACAGTCACAGGATGACTCATTTTAGGCAACAGCTCAGTGAAGAGGTAAATAGTGCCATGCAGGCAGTCAGACACTCGGAAGGGGAGGAACATGATCCAGTTCAGGTTCCTGAGGAAGAAAGACAGGCATGTGGTGGTTTGGAATCGGATGATACTGGTGGGGATAGGGAAAGACGGCACAGTAGCAGAAGTGTAGAGGAGAGTGACTGGGCATTACTCAGTACATCATTGCATCAAAAATAACACAAACGTTTATGGTCTCAGCGTCTCTCTGCAGAGAATTTACTTAATGGCTACTTTGCAAAATCAAGTGAGCCATTTGATGTTGATCCGCTGGGCTACTGGGTTCAGAAATTGGACTCCTCTCCTCACCTGGCACAACTTGCTTTAAAATACCTAAGCTGCCCTCCTACAAGTGTGCCATCTGAGAGGATGTTTAGCACTGCTGGTGACGTTGTTGAGCCACATCATTCCAAGCTGGACACGTTGAACAGCTAGTGTTCCTTAAGCTAAACTTACCAGTAGTTGGCTACAAATATGATCTGCCCACATAGAACTGGTGCTGCAGTACAGCTCTCAATCTGCCTAATACGAAAGTGTAATGTTACCTTTTTTTTGGCTCACCCTTTTTTTTCTATCACGTTAAATACTTAATTAAAAGGCTGAGTCTCCACTCCCTGGCATATAACTACAGGACAACCATGAGGCCCCTGTTAAACTAGAAACATTTAAATAAAGTATCATGTTTTAGTGACTTCACTATTGTGTACTTTAGGTTATTAATTAACTGTTGGAAAAAGACCACTTGGCCCACACAGTCAGCCCAGATTGTCCATCCCTGCCTAATTGGTCTCATCTACAGACCCTAAAGCAACCCTGCTGCCTCCCTACCTGTTGTCAAATACACCCCAGCCCTATGCCTATCTCATGCATGCTTGAAGCCCCACACTGTTTTCGGTGCCATCACCTATGCCTACAGTCTTTTTCAGTCATTTACTATGCCTCCCATGAATATTTCTTCCCATCTGCCTTGAACTCCCCCTTCAGCTTCATCACATGCCCCCACTGGCCCTGGTACTTGTGCTCTTTCTCATTTGAAAGAGACTGCCCTTATGTGCCCTGTCTTCACCCCGTGAGGTACTTACATAAGTCTCTGTCATGGCACAGCTCACTCTCCTCTCTACCAGGTTGCACATACAATGTACTTAAGCCGGTGCCATTTTTGTTGCCCTAGACAAGACACAAGACGTCACCTTATCTACGGCATTTGCTCAATTTATTTATTTATTTGCTTTTGGTAACTGGGTGGGTGCACTAGACATAGAGATGCCTATTTTCAGGCACAACCCGGGAGCATACAGGTGAAAAATACATGAGCAGTACAATGTGACGCAGCACAAGGGAGAGGTAGACAATGGGATTATCTGTGATATAAACAATATTGTCAACTGGATTGTTATACAGAGATTAGACAATGTTCAACAATATAGACAGTGCAGTTAGAAAAAGTAAAACTAAACAAAACAAGTGTCAACAGGTCTGTATTGGAGCTATCAGAAAAGCGCAGAACAACAGTAAATGTCATCATGATGACGTAATATTAAGAGAGAGGAAATGGGGAGGAGGGTGGAGACAGGAAGAAAAAGGGTGAGAGGAGCAAGGGCAAGTGCAGGAAAGAACAGGGTGGAAGGTGGAAGGAGTGGAATGGGCTAGGGTGGAAGGAAGCATGTGCAGGGATTTGAGGCCAGTAGGTGATCACGGTGGAGTTTCTTGAAACTGGCATGGTTGGGAGCTAGGCAAATACTTTGAAGGATAGAATTCCAGTACTTAGGTGCAGAGTAAGAGAAAGCACATGCACTCATAGTGATTTTGCATCTAGGGATGAAAAGAGGGGCATAGTCATTGGATCGGAGACCATAGGAGGGGGTTTGGGAGTATAACAAGGAGGTGAGAGATTTGGGGAGAACTGATCTGGTTACACTGTCTAGTAGTGAGCCAAAGGCTAGTAGCCGGTGGGCAGAAGGACTTGGCCATTTTAGGTCAGTGTAAAGCTGACAATGATGTTTGAAACGTGGTGATCTGGAAGCATAGCAGCAGATGCTATCGTAGGTGGTGTCTCATCTATGGAGCAAGGTCTTAGAAGCTCCTAGGTATGTGACCGAGCCATAAGCCAGAGCTGGAAGCAGTAGAACTTGAGCCACAGCAAGTCTGGCAGATGGCATGAGGGCATAGCTTGTACAATAGGCACCTCCAATTTTTGCGTTAATCGATTTGCAGGAGGTAGTGATATGAAAGTCAAAGTCCAGGGATTCATCAAGGAGGATGCCCAGGTATTTGAAAGAGCTGGTACTAACTACCGGGGAGCCATTTGCACACAAAATTTGAAAGGAGTTATAAGTCGATCTGAGTCTGGCTGGACAGCCAAAAAGCATGGAGTATGTTTTGTTGCATTAAGAACAACATAGTTTTCACTTAGGCAGGTTTGAATACCGAGGAAGCCTTCGGTTAGGGAGTGATTTATATCCACAACATTACTTCCACTACAGTAGACGACAAGGTCATCTGTATACAGCAAGGAAGAGCAGTCTGGAGCAGCCGATGGGAGGTGATTAATAAAAATAGAGAAAAGTAGCGGGCCTAGTATGGAGCCTTGGGGAACTCCCATAAGTATGGGAGAAAGACTGGACATGGCTGAGTTAAAAGCTACAGCCTGCATCCAGTTGGTTAGGTAGCTGTTGAACCAGGCAACTGTTCTGGTGGAGAAACCAAGCGAGTAGAGTTTGGCAAGGAGAAGGGTGTGGTTGACCAGGTCAAACGCATTCATTAGGTCAATGAATATTTATTTTATTTATTTATTTAGGTTTTATTGACCGGGTAAGTGCACTAGACAGATCCTGCCTATTTTCAGGCACGACCTGGGGGAGGGGTATACAGATGAATGTCAACTGACCTTGAACCAGATTAAGCTGTTGGTGGTATTTTTAATGAATGACAGAAATTTGGCCAGGACACCGGAGACATTCCCCTACTGGCTGTTGGTGGTATGCTGCAGTCAGTGTCTGTGCTGGATGGTATGAGTACAGGGGAGCGGGCCTCCTCCCCTGTACTGCTTTTCTCAGGGGCCGTGGAGGAAGAGTGTGCTGTGGTTGAAGTCGCATTGGCGACTATTATTGATTCCTCCGAAAGAGAGGAGGTTGGTGTGGCCAGCGAGCTGCCAGTGATCGATTGTTCTGATGCTAGCAGTGTTCCTACTGTTATGTTGGAAAAGCGCTTGGCTTTGCTTCGTGAACTTGCTCTGTTGGATGGTGAACTTGCTGCACTCCCTAAGGCTGCACTTGGGCTGCTTCCGTCACCTTTTCCTCGGTCTGAGAAGACCCAGACTGACGCTGTACAGTTGGCGTCACTAATATGCGACTCTTTGCACCCGAAAGAAGGAGCTGGGGCTGGCAGTTTTCCGAATGCCTTCTCGGTGTGCCTACAGCCCCAGCAGGATTTACCTCCTGACGAAACGCCCTTGAAGTCCTCAGCTGGAGAGGGTTTTTTTCCTGCCTTACCTGTGTTGCCTGACGAACCCAAGTCTACTCTTATACAAAAACCGAAAGGACCGGAGGTTTACTTCTTTCCTTCTTCTTAAAGTCTTGGCTGGAGTAAATCAGGTACTGTGCTTCCTGAAGGCAAATGAGTTTCTAAAGCCTCTTGTGACACTTCTTCTGCCTTTTTTCAACGAGGGACTTCGTGGTCTCCTGAGAAAGCTCTTAGATGGGCTGGGTGGGAACAGGGTGATGGTGGGGTCTGGACTCCGGATTCGCAAGATCCCACATATTTAAATATGTTGAATAAGGTAGGGAAAGCTGTTAAAACAGTTCCTCTGCCTGTCCAGAACTCCAATGCCTCTCCTGGGAGTGTTTCTTCTGATAATGAACAATATCCTGATTGTAATACCCCTGTTCTTTCTGGTGTTAAACTTGCTTCAAATGTATTGCCTTCTAAAACTTTGCTGGATAACTCTGTTTTGCTTGAGGGAGTCCCATATCCGTCTCTAGACCCAGAAGGTCCGATTCGGATAGCACCTGGCCCTCAGTTACCTGATTTACCAGATAAAGAGTCTGATAGACCGGTGGGTTTTAAGCTAGCCAATTTATTTTCCACCAAAGGTGAACCTGCATCCAGACAGAATGCAGTTCATCTTTTGTATAAACGGGGTTTGGTAGATCCTTCGACTAGGCTCTATATGGTTCAAACTTTACTTAAAGGGTCTATGAAATTTCTTTCTTCAGATACATTTGCCCTCATTAGCCTTGGGAACCACAATTATGATGTAAGTTTTAAACAAGTCTCTAGTTTAGATAGGTTTTGGGCCCACTATGCAGCTTGTCAGACCTCTCCTACTACCCACTACTGAAGGAGAGATTGGTGGAACATCTGGTTGTCAATGGACTACAGGACCCAAGGCAGCATGGTTTCACCAGGGGGAGGTCATATCAGACCAACCTCATTGAATTTTTTGACTGGGTGACTAGGGAGGTGGATCAGGGGAGGGCAGTGGACATGGCCTATCTAGACTTCAGCAAGGCCTTTGACACTGTGCCACATAGAGACTATTACACAAACTGGGGAATATGGGTGTGGGCAGGACAGTAGTGTGGTGGGTAGGTAACTGGCTGGGTGGCAGGACACAGAGGGTGGTGGTAAATGGCTGTCACTCCACAGAGGGAAGAGTGACCAGTGGGGTACCACAGGGATCAGTGCTGGGACCGGTCCTATTCAACATCTTCATCAGTGACATTGCACAGCATCTAGAAGGAAGAATTTCACTGTTCGCTGATGACACAAAGCTCTGTAACAGAGTAGACACACCAGAGGGTGTAGACAGAATGAGAAGCGACCTGCAGAAACTTGAAGAATGGTCAGGGGTTTGGCAGTTGAAATTAATGCAAAAGAAGTGCAAGACAATGCATATAGACACAAAAACCCTGGCACAATATATCAGTTGGGGGTGAGGATATAGCATGCACCAAGCAGGAAAGGGATCTTGGGGTTGTCATCTCTGATGACCTCAAGGTAGGGAAACAGTGTGACAAGGCAGCAGGTAAAGCAAATAGGATGCTGGGATGTATAGCAGGGCATCACCAGCAGGAAAAGGGAGGCCATAATTCCGCTATACAAGACACTAGTGAGGCCCCACCTGGAGTACAGTGTACAGTTCTGGAGACCATACCTACATAAGGACATAGACAGGGTAGAGAAGGTTCAGAGGAGGGCAACAAAGATGGTGCATGGATTGCATCACAAGTCCTATGAAGACAGGTTGAAGGAACTGAACATGTACTCCCTGGAGGACAGGAGGGAGAGAGGGGATATGATAGAGACATACAAGTATCTTACAGGGAGGAACAAGGTGCAGGAAAACACTATTTTTAATTGAAAAAGATGTTCCAGGACTAGAGGGCATGGGATGAAGTTGGAGGAAGGACGATTCAGAGAAAACATGAGAAAGAATTTCTTCACAGAACGGGTGGTGGACAAGTGGAACACCCTACCAGAGGAAGTGGTGGGGGCTGAAACAATCACGGGATTTAAGAATGCATGGGATAGACATAAAGGAATTCTAGAGGTCAGAGGTAAGGGGAAACAGACTTCTAGGAAAACAAACTGAACTTTCAAGCTCAAATGGGCAGACTGAGTGGGCCATAGGCCCTTATCTGCCGACACTGTCTACGTATCTATGTATCTCCTATGTAGTCTCCCTTTCATGCCATTCCTTTAACAAAACCTGCTGTGAGGAATATAACTGTCATGTTTAAAAATGAAGGCGTTCATATTGAGGATATTTTATTCTGGTTACGACAGCGTTGTGAGGTGCCTAACAAACCATCCCCCACATTAGATAGTAAACTCATTTGGGATGGGGGTTGGAGGATTCATGCGAAATTGTATTCTACGAATACTGGGCCTCATCATTTACCAAGTTTTTTTTTTGTGGGAAAAGATAAAGGCTTTATTTTTTATGTAGGGCAACCAAAACCCTGCTTTAAATGTGGTTCAAGAGCTCATTTTAGCTCTGCTTGTGACACTATTAAGTGCAGTCATTGCTTTGAATTTGGACATGCTTCTAGCGACTGTCTTAACCTTTTTAAATGCAACTTGTGCGAACGTACTGGCCTTGCATATGGTCGCTGCCCTTGGGCTTCCCATAATAGGGAGGATTGCCCGTCACATGTGGGTCTGATTTCCTTGGCCCAGCAGGTGCAAGATAGGAGTAATACAGCTGGTGTTCTGGCCCATAACACCTCTACCTCTGGATCTGGGGAACCACGGGTTATATTTCAGGATGTTGAGGTAAAGGGCCCTAGGGTCTTCCCCCCCAGCTGTGATGCTAGACCAGGCGGCAGGTGTGCAGGACTTTCCTGTTTCTGAGGTGCTTCTCTCGGAACCTACCGTACAGGTTGATACTGTAATGCCTCCAGTTGCCATGGAATGTAGCAATGAGGCTTCTGGATTTGTTCAAATACCCCATAAAAGAACATGAAAAGGTGCTGTAGTGTTAGGTCGGGGTAAGACTGGCCATGGTACTACATGGAAAGTGGGAAATAAATTTGCTGTCTTAGCTCCTGACGTCTCTGATAAGGATTCAGGTGGGGAAGACATGGATAGCTCCTCTATTCGTTCTTGTATGGACACGGAGGGAGGGAAGGGATTTAGACCCCATCGTTACACGGGCCAGACAAAGTTGGAGGAGTAAGTCACCCTTAGGTATATCATGAAGGAGACTTTGTCTGTATGCACATTAAATGTCAACAATGTTAAAGGACCTAGGAAGCTTGGGGGTTTGTATTTAACCTTACCTGACTTCCACTGTGATGTTATTTGCTTAGTGGATACCCGCCTAAAATCTAACCGTGAGCTTCAACAAGCTTCTCGGGCATGGACTTCTGGTCCTTCTTTCTGGTCTTCCGGTACTGATAAATGTGATGGGATTGGAATTTTATTTTCCAACTCTGATTTTCAGGTATCGAGGTTAGTTGAAATTCTGCCTGATCGTGCCTTATTGCTGGATTTTTTCTATTCTGGGGAAAGATTTCAGATAATCGGTGTTTATGCCCCTCAATCTAAAGCACAGCGAGTTTCGCTTTTCCAGTTAATTCAGCCTTATTTGCATTCCTCTAGGTCAGAGGTTCTCAAATGGTGAGGCCAGCCTCCTTGGGGAGGCCCCAACCTGTTCCAGGGGAGGCTCAAGCAAGTCTGAAAAAGTACTGTATTTAAATTTTGAGTTTTATGTATTTTGTGTGAAGAGATGAAGCAAACTGAAAGAGAATAATAGTAGGTGAATTTAATGTATTTATTTACTAATAGGTGACAAGGGAAGGTGAATGAATGGCTCATTTCAGGTGTACCCAGGGAAGGTTAGAGAGTGAACACATTTCAAAAAGTGACTGCAAAACAATCAAGAAATACACAATATACAATAGTGCAAACAAATATGAACAATAAACTAATAATGAGTGGTGGTAATTGATCAATTGTAGCCCGATGGCAGAACAGACCAAATACAATGATTGAGCATGGAGTGCTATGAGCAATAGCAGGAAGGAGCAAAGTAATCCCTGAGAAGTTGCTTAGGAGCAGGGAAGGAGGAGATGTGATGTATGTAGGAAGGTTATTTCATATAGAGAGGAAACAGAGAAAGCAGTCTGACCCATGAAGGTATTGCAACAAGGCGTAACAATGGTTCAAGAATTAAAATAGAGTACGTAGGTTGGCCTGGGGGGGGGGGTTACAATAAGCTGAATAATAATATTTATTTTATTTACTTGTTATTCAGATAACACCTTTGAGCACACAAGCTCTTTTTCAAAGGTTCCACATCAGTATAAGACAAAGAACTGAATGTGAGCCAAGTACTCAAAGAGGTTTCAATTTATTCATGGCATACTGCGCAAAGTACAGTACGTTATTTTTCTTTGGGGAGGCCCAAGATTATTTCAATTTTGGGGGAGGCTCAAAATCTTTTCCATGGTTTTGGGGAGGCTCACTGTGACAAAGTCTGAGAACTATTGCTCTAGGTTATTGTTGTGGGTGGGACACTTTAATTGTGGGCTGCAGCAAAAGGACAGGGGGTTGCAGACCACAAAATTATTTTGTGATTCTGTCGCCTTGAAATATGTTGTTACAACTGCTCAATTGGTAGATGCATATAGGTCCTGTCACGAGTCCGGGGGATTTACCTTTTTTAAAGGGCCATTGCGGACTTGTACTGATTTTATTTTTTTGTCTCGTGTGTTACGGATTCTATCTTGTGTTACTCTAGGTGTTGAATTTTCTAATCACTTAGCACTTAAGATGACTTGTTCTTGGAAGAACACTCCAAGATGTAAAAAAAAATAAGTTGCTGCTTAGTGATTCTTTGTTAGAGGACCATCGCCTACAAAGACTCTGGTGGAAGAAATGGGCAGCCAGACTTTCGGTGGCAGATGTTTATGAAGACCCTTGTGAGTGGTGGGATGACTCAAAACTCAGATGGCAGCAACTTTTTCAGGGACAAGCTGCAGCTAAACATACTGCAACTTATTTATCTTACCTAGCACTACGGTACCAATTGCAGCATCTGATCTCCTTATCAGATACTACGGCTTTGGATTATAGTGCCCAGATTACAGTAATTTGCTCACAAATGAGATCTCTGCAATATGATAGAGCGAATTCCTTGGGGCAGGAGGCATGATTTGGACACTGGTATCCAAAGGTGGGCTGAATATGTTTAAAGACTGTAAAGGACGGGTGGAGTCTAAATTTATTCAGGAACTCAAGTCACCGAGTGGTGATTTGGTATCAGATCCAGAGGTAATGGTTCAGGTATACTATGTTGGGTACTTCTCCATGTTGTAAAGATGCTAAACCTTTTTTAGAATCCTTGCATCTTCCCCCACTTTCTTTACAGGAGCAAGAAATGTTGACTGGTGCTATTTTACCCTCAGAGGTGGCTAGTGCCATTGACAGTCTGAATGTTACTTCTGCACCAGGGTCAGATGGCCTTACTGCTCGTTTTTTTTCAAACATTTAGAGAGGACTTAGTTCCAGCTTTATCTCTCTTATTTAATGACATGCTGACCATGGGTATAGTTACTAAGTCTATGAAGGAAGCCATTTTAGTTCTCATCTTTAAAAAACAAGGAGATCGTTCTGACTTACAAAATTGGATAGCTTTAAGTCTACTAAATGTGGATTATAAAATCATGGCTAAAATTTTATTAGCCAGGCTTATAAAAATTGCCTCACGTCTTAGTCCTGCCCAGACTTGTGGTATCCCGGGGAGGAGTCAAAATGATCATTTAATTCTGTTACGGGAATTGTTTGTGTTGGGTGAGCAAGGTAAGGTTTCTGGCAGGGTGTTGGGGAAAGATCAGGAGAAGGCTTTCGATATGGTTTCTCATGATTTTTTATTTGCTGTGTTAGGTGCATTTGGGATTCCTTGCCGGTTTCTTTTTTGGCTTAAAGCATTGTATTAGGAGGATACACTCCTCCCAAATGTGAATGGTTGGTTGGGTAATCCTGTCAGGCTACATAGAGGAGTCAGACAAGGCTGCCCACTAAGTCCCCTTTTATATAATTTTTGCATTGATACATTAATTCAGGCGATCTCTTGTTGTCCCCAGATTTTGGGGTTAGGGTTCCCCCCCATCTTCCCCAGTTAAAATTCTTGCCTATGCAGATGATTTAGTTTTAACAGTGGATATTGGTATGGTTGAAACTGCAGTGTTACAAGTACTAAATGCTTATTCTCCTGTTTCTGGTTCTCGAATTAATTTTAGCAAAAGTATTGGGGTTCCAATTGGACACACTGTTCTTCCTCAATTAGGGAAGTATGCTGGAATTTCGTTTGCTATTCGCCCCTTCAAGTATTTAGGCATTTTTTTGGGGACTGACAATGTGTGTCTTCATAATTGGCTTTTAGCCATGGGTAAGGCTGAGGGTTTGATTTCAGGTTGGAAACAACATATAATGGGTAAGAAAAAATGAGTTATGTTGCTTAAAACTTTGGTTCTTCCCCTTTTTCTATACCTTTGTTATGTATTTCCACCACCTATGGATTGTTTTTCTAGATTATATAGGATCTTTTTTCAAGGGCTGTGGGGGTCTAGATTGAACCCCGTCAAGAGGAGTATAACCTATAGGCCATATAAGAAGGGAGGGGTTGGGATGATTAACCCTGTGGCTTTCTTTTACAGTATATTTTTTCACACTACTTTTGGGAAAGCCTTAAAACCGGGGATGGTGAGTTGGAAGCCTTTGGTGTTACAGTGGTTTACTGCCTTGTCTTCCTGCTTGGGATTTGGGGAAAAGAGGGTGGGTTTCTCCATTGGCTGGTATTCCCTTATTTGGGAAAGAAGCTATTAAGATGGCATTCTCTTGGGGTTTCCATCCTTAGGATTTTTGTATTCTCTCTAGATTACTTCTTTACACCACTATTTGGTGGAAGGATGCTCAGGAGAGGGTGGTATTTCCATTTTGTCCTGAACATCGGGTTGACTGGATTCTTCAGCAACTATGTAATCCCCGTCTGCCTTCCTATTTGTGGGATGTTGTATGGTTGGGTAATTATGGGCATCTAAGTGTAAAAGGCAATCATAAGCACAAAGCATTGTATACTCGATTTTGCCCTAGGAAGGGTTGTTCTGCAATTATTGAAACCCAACAACATCTCTTTTTGGAGTGTCTCTTTGCGGTTTCCCTTTGGACTGAGTTAGCTGGTTTATGGTGTGAACCAATATTGTCATGTTTGTCTTATGCTCACGTTATGTTTTGTACACAGGGTGGGTTATGTGCAAAATACCCTGAAGATACCTTATTTATTGTTTTTTCTTTAATCCGTTATTATTTGTGGCAGGCCAGATGCTGGTTTTGCATCAAAAATTAATTTCTGTATCGGAAGTTATTGTAAATATTGGCATTGCTATTCGTAATGTTAAAATGCAGGAACTTGCAAGTTTTTTCCCTGTTTCTGTTTGTTGTTTTGTTTGATTTCTTTTTCTGTAATGAAGTCCAACTTTCTCAATAAAATTCCCCAAATCTTTTCAATAAGTGCCATGGGATCTTTAACATCCATCTGAACTACCTCCAATCCAGGCAGATGGGACCTCGGTTTAATGTCTCATCCGAAAGATGGCACCTCAGAAGTGCAGCACCCCTCTCATGCTGCACTACAGTATCAGTACTGGGATATTAACCCAAGTGCCAGATGTGGGAACTGAACCCACAGCCCTCTGATCTCCTGGTCTCAGAGGCGAGTGTGCTACCTACTGAGCCACTGACACTGCTGTTATTCATTGCACCATATATGTCATTTGTAAGTTTTAGGATGGCAGTGGTAGTGCTGTGGCCTTTGCAGACACTATGCTGGGAGCCTGAGAGAAGGTTATGCTTCTGTAGATATGCTGTAGTTTGGGTTGCTGCTAGTTTTTCAAGGATTTTGCCAAGGACAGAGAGAATGGTAATAGGTCGATAGTTAGATATTTCTTTAGGATCACCTTTCTTAAGGATGGGAGTGATTCTGGCTGTTTTCCAGATGTTGGGAACCATGCCATGACATATCAGTAAGTTAAAGATTTTTGTTATAGGTGAGGCAATGACAGGGGCAGCAATTTTTAGTAGCTTAGGTTCCAATCCATCAGCACCAGAGCTAGTGCTATCAGAGATGGAGAGTAGCAGCTTTAGAACTTCTTTTCTGTTGATGGTCAGAAACCAGAACAGTGGGTGAGAGAGTGCCGGTTCTGTGTCCATGGAGCTGGAGGTGGGGGGACCAGGGGAGGGAAGGAGGCCAAGTAGCTCCGAGGTCCCATCTGCCTGATAACTGGAGGTGGGGCTTAGTCCGAGTTAAAGTAGCAAGCATAGTTTTATTTTCTCAGAAGAAGCCAGAAGGGTAAGGAAGGAAACATTCAATTCAGTGCTTTAGAGTAACTGGTAATTGCTATTTTTCTTTTAAACTTAGATTGTGGGCTTTTAGTGACACTATACTTTCTTTGTTGTCTTTACTTATAATTGTTTCTGGGCTGTTGAAAATTTAAAACATAGTGGTGGTGTAATTCTGTGCTGTCTTTAATTGCTGCAAATTTTCGCCCCTCCCTCCCCTTCCCCCAACTCTTAATTATATGCCCTGTTAAATCTGATTGACAGGAGCTAAACACAGGGAATAGTAAGGGGTGTGAAGTAGGAGGGGCATAAGGGGAAGAAGCCCACCCTCAGCACGACAAGTGTTTTGACTCATTTATTTATTTATTTATTGGTTT
This sequence comes from Neoceratodus forsteri, assembly GCA_016271365.2. NCBI lineage: Eukaryota > Metazoa > Chordata > Ceratodontiformes > Ceratodontidae > Neoceratodus > Neoceratodus forsteri. The sequence continues at coordinate 393,890,551 of CM057452.1, forward strand.
CTTTTTCTTTAAAAAAAAAAAATTATCTGAGGATCAGTGGCAGAATTTTTAGTACAGTAAATTAATAAAAAGGGAACTAGGAGAGCTTCAGTAGCAGACAAGTAGTGGAATTGTAGTATAATGTGGGGAGTGATGCAATGCAGTGGCTGTGGGGCAGCCATATTCAGGCAGACCTTCTGGACACTGAGGTGCTGTCCTATCTGCATGCATCTCTCTGGACTGCAGGATGAGGTAGCCAGACTCAGAGCAGAAGTAAACTGGGTCAGGAGTACCATCACCCCTATCCAGGGACCACCCAGTCCAATGCAACTGCCTCAAAGGATGCCGAGAACGAGGAGCGCTTGGATGACAGTGGGCTCAGGGAGGGTTAGAGCAGTCAGGCAGAGGCACATTCCAGATCCTATTCCACTCAAGAACTCATATGCCACACTGGTAAATGAGGACAACCAAATAGAGGTACCCAGTGAAGTGGAAGGAAAGGATGTGGGAGGTTAGCCAAGGAGGTGACCTCAGCAGGGAAAGCAGTGGACCCCAGAGGAGGAGAAAGTGAATCCTGGTGGGGGACTCCATCATAAGAGGGATCCAGCTAGGAACACAGGAGGGGGAGGACAGGGAGGTGAGGTGCCTACCAGGTGCCACGGCATGGAGGGATGGAAGGAAGATCCTGGGGATCACTGGGAAGGCAAGACGGGAGGGTGAGATGGATGTCATTATCCACCTAGGTACTAATGACCTGGCAAATGGGGAGCCAAAGGAAGTTCAGGAAGAGTTTAGGAAACTGGGGAGGGGTCTCAAGCAAGTAGCTACTTCTGTCACTTTCTCAGAAGTACTACCTGTGAGAGGCAAGGGGAGAGCATAGGAGTGCATGCACCAGGAACTTTAACTCATGGTTGAAGAACTGGTGCTGTGAGGAAGGGTTTGGATTCATTGGTGACTGGGGACCCACCTGGAGGGATGGAGGTTTGTTCAAGCCTGACAGCCTGCATCCATCCTGGAGGGGAATCCAAGCACTCAATGATAAGTTTAAAAGCTACATTGACAAGCATTTAAACTAGCAAAGGGGGGTGCAGGCCAGCAAGGAGGGTACCTACTTGCTCACCCCCCACAGCTAGCAGTGGAACCAGTGAACCAGAGGAGTGGCTATCTCTGCAAAGCTGTGTGCAAGATGGAGATTAGTGCCAAGAGGTGGATAAGCAGAAAAGGGGCAAAATTCAGCAGAAGGCAGACAGCAAGGAGAACCAGGGATAAATGACAACCAAGGAAGGGGCTGGGTAGAACAGTGAAACAGTCTAGGGAGGTCAAATCATGGAAAGCCATGTGTGCAAATGCCAGGAGTCTTAGCAACAAGATGGAAGATCTGGAGGCTGTCATGGTACAGTCAGACCTGGACATTGTGGCCATCACTGAAACCTGGTGTAATGATAACCACGACTGGGAGATGGCCATACCTGGCTACAACATATTCAGAAGAGACAGAGCAGGCAGGAAGGGAGGAGGAGTGGCACTGTATGTGAAAAATGACATAAGGGCCACAGAGATCCAGGAGGAACAAATGAGGGAGAGATACTGTGGGTTAAGCTGGAAAGGAAAATGGGGACAGCCATCCACAGGTGTGGTCTATAGACCACCAGCCCAGGAGGAAGAAACAGATAGGAGTTGATGCTAGCCATCCAAAGGATGGCAGACAAGGTGAGGTAGTACTGGTTGGAGACTTCAATATTCCAGACGTGGACTGGAGCATCCCAGCAGCAGCATCAACTAGGAGCAGATTTATCCTGACTCCTTAAGGGTGCCTTCCTCAAGCAACTGGTCATGGAACCAACTCGGCAGAAGGCAATACTGGACCTTGTGCTCACAAACAGGGACAGTGTGATGGGGGTAACAGTGGGGGAGCAACTGGAAACAGTGACCACCAGTCATTGTGGTTTGAAATCACAGAAAGAGCAGAACCAAACCACACAAAAACACGTATCCTGGATTTTAGGGGGGCAGACTTTGGGAAAATGGGGAGATACTTGAAAGAGGCATTAAGGGGAATGGGACTGGAATCAGGGGTTGAGGAACAGTGGGCAGTATTTAAAATGGGGATTACAAGAACAACAGAATTATGCATTAAGCAGGTTAGCAAGAGGAAAAGGAAGAGGAGACCATTATGGTTTTCCAAAGAGGTAGCAAAGAAAGTGAAAGCCAAAAAGATTGCATTCAGGCAATACAAAAAGACCCAGGCAGAAGGGGATAGGGAGAAGTACCAGGAGAAGCAAAGGGACCAGTGCAGTAGTTTGTTGCTTCTTTGGGTGTCTGAAAAAGGCTGTTGGGGAGTGTTTATGGCAGAATTGTCTATTGTACTTCAAAAGGGAAGGAAGTGGTGGAGTCTAACAGTGTTACAATGTGTTTAAAAAAAAGTAAATCTTATGGGGGTGTCGAATAACGAATAACAGATGTCTGGCACCCGCATATGAATATTTGAATATTAAGGTATTCACACTCCCCTGGTAGTGAGTCATGTGGTGTACAACAGGTGCCACAAGGGAGTCTCAATTGTCTTCCATAAACTCCTTCCATGACAGATTCTGAAATCCCAGCAGGTGGGGATGGTAGGTGGGTGATAATCAAAGTTAAAACAGCAGTATTTGTTAGCAACCATATAGTTTGTTTTTTTCAGCAGTAATTTTCAGCAGTATCATTCGCCTGGCACAAATATCAAGATAGAAACATATAAACATAGACTTTGACAGCAGATAAGGACCACTTGGCACACCTAGTCTGCCCATTTCCCTACCTATTGGTTATGCTGCAGATTCTAGTTAACCAACGACCTACTTCCTCCTACCCTCCACAAAAATTGCCTCATGTCTGTCCCATTCATTCTTAAATTCCCCCACTGTTTTTGACCCCACAACCTCCTCAGGAAGGCCTTTCATGCATCCACTACCCTCTCTGTGAAAAAATACTTCCTTACATTGCCCCTGAGCTGTTCCCCTTCTATCTTCAAATTGTGCACTCTTGTTCTTACACATCTCTTTTTCTGAAAGAAGCTACCCTCTTGGACTTTATTGAGGTACTTAAATGTTTCTGTCATGTCCCCCCTCTCCCTCCTTTCCTCGAGGGTATACATATTAATTTCCTTTAGCCTCTCTCTTCATATGACTTCTGGTGCAGACCCTGCACCATTTTAGTTGCCCTCCTCTGGACTGCCTCCATCCTGTCTATGTCCTTGTGGAGATGAGGCTTCCAGAACTGCACTCCAGATGGGGTCTCACCAACTGTCTGCACAGAGGGATAACAACTTCCTGTGTTCTAGTGGTGATGCCTCTCCCTATGCATCCCAGTATTCCCCCAGCCCTCTCTATTGCCTTCTCACATTGCTTGCCTACCTTAAAGTCATCTGATATGACTACCCAAAGGCCCCTTTCTATTTTTATTGTTGTTTGTACTTCCCTCCACATTGTGTACTCTTCCCCTGGGGTTTTGTTTCCCAGGTGCATTATTTTGCACTTCTTTGCATTGAATCCAAGCTGCCATACATTTGACTATTCCTCCAACCTTGCCAAGTCCCTTCTCATCCTTTCCACCCCCTCTTGTGTATCAACCCTGTTGCAGATTTTTGTGTCATCTGCAAACAGGCATTCCCTTCCAGTCCCTATACAGTGTCACCTATAAAGACATTAAAGAGGACTGGTACCAGTACTGAACCCTTCGGTACCCCACGAGTAACCTCCCTTTCTTCACTGTGAACTCCATTTACTATTACCCTCTGCATCCTGTTGTCCAGCCAATGTTTTACCCAGGTTACCACCCTAGGACACTCTCCAAGGCTGGCTAATTTGTTTATCAATCTTTTGTGTGCTAATGTATCAAATGCCTTGCTAAAGTATAGGTAGGCCATGTCCACAGCCCTTCCCTGGTCTACAACTTTGGTCACCCAGTCAAAGAAATCAATTCGATTCATCTGACATGTCCTTCCTGCTGTGAATCCATGCTGCCTTGGGTTCTGTGCCCCACTGGCCTCTAGGAACTCAAAAATTCTTTCCTTCAGAAGTGATTCCAACCTTTTCCCTATCACTGAGGTCAAACTAATAGATCTGTAGTTTTCTGCCTCTATCTTACTCCCATTTTTGTGAAGAGGAATCACATCTGCCTTCCACCAGTCCTCAGGTACCACACCATCCTCCCATGATTTGCTAAAAAGTGTAGTCAGTGGTGTCACTATTTCTCCCCTTAGTTCTTTTAGAATTCTGGGGTGAATCCCATCAGGCCCCATTGCTTTGCCCACCTTCAGTTTTAGGAGTTCTTTCAGGGCCCTTTCTTCTGTGAATGGACTGGTATCCACCCCCCTATTCAGAGGGTAGCAGCCATGTAGAGCACCAATGGAACAGCGCGGTCTCAGGGGGGCAAATTCCAAAGCACTGCTACAGAAAGGGTGAGTGCTCCCAAACACAGATACACAGTAAAACAGTGAAACACACTGCAACATGGTAAGGGCACCTCCAAGTGAAACCTGGAGCAGGACCACGAGCCCCAGCAGGTCCGCAGACAGAGAAGGCGCCACTGACAGACAGCCAAAACAACAAAGGAAGCACAGGATGGCTCGCATAGCAGGCTGCAGCTAGCAGTGGCAGCAGAAAGCAAAGGGCGAGCAACCAGGAGACAGCAATGGTGGAAGCGCCACCGCTGGGGGGCACACAAGGAGAAGGTAAACAGTCGGCAAAATGGGCAGGGGGCACAGTGTGAGCTCTCACCACCCCACAGCAACAGGGGCAGACCAAGCACACAGACAGGCACAGTGCAATACAACCCCCCCAATGGGCCCCAAAGCAGACACAGGCACCTACCACAAAGGGCACCACATGGCAGGCAGGGGCCACAGGGAACTGCACAGGCACAGGGAGCAGCATGGATGACAGTGGTGGGCTGTGGGGAGCATGGCACACAAACAACAAGGACATGGGGAAGAGGGTGCAGCCGAACAACACCAGATATGCACCCCAGGCAGAACAGAGGCATGGCATAATGGACACTGGGTGGGACACATAGTGCCTATAACACTGCCAGCTGCATCAGTCCAATAAGATGTGACAGCATCATGAACATGGAGGTGCATTATGTGCAAAGCCACGGCAGGCTGTTGCAGTGCCCCCCAGGCTGTGCCCTCTGGCGTGCTGCCCATACTCCTTCCACAATGCACATGCCCATGTGCCATGCGCCACCCGGTCCTTGTGTGTCAGTCACGCACTGCTGCCACTGCAGTGCATCTTATGTGGCCATGCCCTGTCCTTAGCCATCCCTGGTGGTGCTGGCCGCTCACACACCCGGCCACTCTCTCTGTGTGGTGCCCTTCACAGGTGGCCCATGCCATGGCATGCTTTGCCCCCTCTGCCTTGTGAGGTGTGCTGTGTGCTCAGCACCGTTCCTTCTGCCTCCTGCTGCAGTTGCCCTTTCTGCCATTCAGCATTTCTGCACATTTGCCCTTGCAGAGTTTGCCCTTTCCCCTTCGCCATTGCAGGCGGTGCCATTTCGGGTGCACTCATCACATAAAACCATCAGGAGTGCTTCTATTCTTTGGTTTAGGTACCTCCCCCTTCTCTATCCATCCTCTTTTTTGTGAGTACTGAGCAGAAGTATTCATTCAGTATCCCAATTTTTTCACTGTCACCCTCTATAATAGGGTACTGTAGACATTCCAGGAGGGGTGGAACGAATAATTAGTGATCTAAGAAAGCTTGAAGAGTGATCAAAAGTGTGGTAGCTGATATTTAATGTGAAGATGCACATTTTTCATTTTGTTTTCCTTCATTTCTGAACCAAGATGCATGATTTTGAAGTTACATAGAATTATACAGAAATTGCTGGCAGATAAAGGCCACTTGGCCCACTCAGTCTGCCCATCTTCCCTATCTGATGTAATACAGCGGGCCCTACTTGGTCTCCAACTTTGCCCCACACACTAATAAAATTCCTTTATGCCTATTCCATGCATTCTTGAAACCCACTACAGTTTTTGCTTCGACCACCTCTGCTGGAAGGCTGTTCAAGGCATCCATCACTCTTTCTGCAAAGAAGTACTTTCTAACATTTCCCCTGAATCAACCCCCCTCCAGTTTCATAGCATGATCCCTTTTTCTTGAGCATCTTTTTTTCTGAAAAATGCTTTTCTCTTGTACTCTATTTATACCCGTGAGGTATTTGAGAGTCTCTTTTATACTCTATCTCCTCTCTCCCATCTTTCCTTTAGGGTATACATATTATGGTCCTTTAGCCTCTCCTTATAGGGCTTCTAATGCAAGCCAAGCACTATTTTAGTTGCTTTTCTCTAGAATGCCTCTATTCTTTCTAGGTATTTACAGAGATGTGGCTTCCAGAACTGAACACGGTATTCCAGGTGAGGTTTCACCAATATTTTATGCAGAGGTATAATTATCTCCCTCGTCCTGCTGATGATGCCCCTCCCTATGCACCCCAGCATCCCAATCGCTATCCCCACTGCTCTGTCACACTGTTTGGCCACCTTGAGGTCATCAGAAATGATTACTCCCAAGTCCCTTTCCTGCTTGGATGTCATCAGTACCACTCGCCCCATCATGTTCTCTGCTCCTGGTTTTCTGTTCCCCAAGTGCATTAAATATCAGCTGCCACACTTTTGACCACTCTTCAAGCTTTCTTAGATCACTAATCATTCATTCCACCCCTCCTGGAATGTCTACCCTATTACAGATTGTTGTGTCATCAGCAAAAAGGCATACATTCCCTTCCAGTCCCTCTGCAATGTCACTGATAAAGATGTTAAAAAGGACTGGACCCACTACCGATCCTTGTGGCACCCCGCTGGTCCCACTCTCTTCCTCAGGGTGAACTCCATTTACCACCACCCTCTGCCTTCTATTCTCCAGCCAATTTCTTATCCAGATTGCCACCTCTGAACCCACTCACAGAATGCTCAGCTTGTTTACGAGTCTTCTATGCGGACAGTGGGGGTTAAAAGTGCCCACTCCCGTACCATGCCCACCATGAAAAAATTAAATATCTTGGTATAGAGTTGTGCTGTTTACCATTAGAAATAGGTGACGGCACCCTCCTAATACATTTATAGTATGAATCTAGCATGTACATTCAACAGGTAACCTCAGTGGAAGAGATATTTAATAATTGTGAGTGGCAGACATGTTTAATGACTTGAGTCATTAATTACAACATTAGCTGTATAACCTGTTTTAACAATATCTGAGAAAACTAAAAAACACACTGAGCATGAATCTTAGGGTAACAGAAATACATTGTTGCTACGAGACTATATGAGGAAATGGTTTGATGACTAACAAATACTGCTGCTTTAAGTTACATGGTGCCCCCTTCCATTTCATAATATTTATGGTCCCAGCACAGATGACCCCTCCTTTCTCCAGTCCCTGGACCATAAGTTTAGTTATTTCAATCAGAAGCATCTTCTGCTCATAGCTGGAGGGGGGGACTTTAACTTTGTGTTATACTGCTCTATGTGCAAGAGTGCCAAAGGGGTTGACAGACACCCGAGAGCTTATCTTACCCTCAAGCAACAGGAAAAATGAGGACTACAGCATTTGGTGCCTGATGCACCCAGTCAAGAAAATGTTATATTTTTTTCAGCAGCACACCAGGCCCATAATAGGACTGACCTATGGCTGACATGTCCAGAAATCACTCAGGGCACTCTGTTGCATCAATTGTCCTTTTAGAGCAAACCCAAAATCAGCTTGATCTTCAAATTAGCTTGACCTTCTTGCTGGGAGTAAACACTCCAAAATCTTCAAATTGGGGCCTTGACCTGTCCCAGATACAGGATGTCAACTTCCAGTCTTGGGTACAGAAACAGTCCTGCCCTTCTTCCAGCACAATGACAATGGGAAGTGTCACCTGGGGTAGTCTGGGAGGCAGAGAAGGTTTTAGATGTAAGCAGAGGGAGAGAGCCCTCACAGACTGGCAGGACCAATTGAAGTAGAGGAAGGGGAAATACAGATTTGGGCAGGGCCACTCAGCAGCCATTGTGATTTGTATTATGGGTTTAAATCTACAACTCACAACCCTCGTGGTTTAGAAAGCTGAGATAGCTATAGCAAGCTTAAAGTGCAACTGCTGGGAGGGAGGAGCTAAGGCAGGGAAACTTCTGGTACATAAATGCAAGAAGCAGCAAATACAAATAAATTCTCTGTGCCAAAAATGAGCTGCATAGAAGCAATGAGGGTAATTAACTAGGTGATGTGAAATGTTTATGTGGACCTTCACTCCTCAACAGGGGACTCAAATTTTAACAAGATCACCTAATTTCTTGCCAAGGGGTCTATTTCCAAACTGTCTCCTGAAAAAAAAAAAACTACAGTCCTGGATGCACCCATCCTCCTGCAGTAGATCTGGGCAGCCATATCCACCATGAAGGTTGTGAAGGCAACCTGATCGATTTTTATAAGCTGTTCCTGGAGGTGATAGCACCATGATTGCTGACCTTCCTTCAAGAGGCCTTGGATGAACACTCCATGCCTCCTGCAGTCAAAACAGTCCTCATTACCTTACTCCTTAAAAAAGGGAAAGATGACACCACCTGTGCCAGCTACCACCTCATCTCTGTAATTAACACAGATTATAAAATCTTAGCAACTAGATAGGAAAATGTTTTCTTCCCCTACTAGTACACCTGCCCCAAATAGACTTCATCAAGGGTCATTTGGGTCAACTACATACCCTCTTTCACGTGCTTTGGTCTGGAAAAGGATTCCCACTTCAGTTAGTGCTATTGCCATGGATTTTAAAAAAGGCATTTAATTTGATGGAGAACCATGCCCTGGCCCAGTTTGATATAGAGGGCATTTTCTTGTCTTTGGTTAAGACCCTGCATCAGTCTCCATCTGCTCTAGTTTTTACTAACAGGTTGTTCTTCCCTCCTTTCCCCCTAGAGTAGGGCACTCAGGGTTGCCCACTTTCCCCTATCCTGTTCATGTTAGCTCTTGTCTTGAACCTTTGGCATCTGTAATAAGGTCCCATCTTGATATTAAAGGTATTTTGCCCGGCCTGATGGTGCAAAGGGCTGAGGCACTGGACGCCACACCTCAAGCCATGCCATCGACCCAGGTTCGGGAACAAACTTGGGTCATGGGGGGTTGGCCAGGGAAGGAGAGGATTGAGCGCCTGAGGACTGCTCTCCTCTCCTGGGGTGGGTCGGGGGGAAGTCTCACTCTAGTAGTGACCCCTGGTGGAGACCAGGGGTACTACATGCAGCGGCGCAGGAGAGACAACCAGAAAGCCGGAAAACAACTTCGGTGCCTGCCGGATGATGACCTCCATCTCTCCACATCTCCGGAACCTCCGTGAGCCAGCTCCTCCACAGCAGCACCCCCGAGACTGTAAGGAAAGAAATAGAGTGCTGGGGTTTCCTTGCCCCCCACCATGCCTTCCCCTCGAAGGAAGGGGACCTGCCCAGAAATGGGTTACTCCGGGATGACTCGGTGGGTCGGTTGTGATATGTGGTATGAGAGCAGTGCTCTGGAAGAGGATGGCTGGGAGTGGAGCTACTAGGAGGGCCTGAAGGAGAGGTGAGCACCAGAGTGTCGTAGGAGGTAAAAAGATAACTTAAAAAAAAAAGGTATTTTGATAGAGAATGTTGATGTCACAACTAGCCTTTATGTGGATGACATATTTTGATAGAGAATGTTGATATCACCACTAGCCTTTATGTGGATGACTTGTTAATCGTAAACACAAACCTGGACTGTTCCCTACTCTCTCTCTTTTAGTTACCGAAAGATTTTACCTGGATTTGCTGCCTCAGAATCAATTAGGGTAAATCTAAGATGTTGCCCATTAATTTTCTCTGTACTGCCTCTACATTTGTCTCCAGGGAGTAGAAATGGTCTTTGGATGATATCTCATACTTTGAAGTTCATAGCACCATAAACCCCCAGTTGATTTGTTGTGCAAACCTGACTTCACTCCTTGCCAAGATACTGTGCGGACCAGCTATGTCACTGACTGTGTGCTAACTTAAAAGCACAGGCTAAGTGCACAAAGTATGTGCAAAAAAGTTTTTATTATAGGTTGGGGATCTCCGGGCTGATAGTTTCCAAGAAGCTGTGAGGTTTTATATGCTCTATGGTGCATTTGCAGACTTGTATTGAAGATACAACCAACACTCCTGAAGGTGAGCTATGTTCTGAATTTGTTTCCAAGTTCCTCTGTTGGGTCACTGCACCTGACCCCCCCCCCATAGGAAAAATATCTCTGTGTTAGCTTCTGCTGCTCCCACCCTGATCCCATACCACCACACCACCCTCTCTGCGCCCCACATGCACACACAAATATTAAAAACAGTAAATGGGGAGACTCAGGCAGAACTGTTTAGAGATAGAGGTATTTTTTAGCCAAACAATAACAGCAAACAGCAATCCAATTTAGAAACTTAGAAACATAGACAATAATAGCAAAAAGAGACCACAGGATCAATAGGGTCTGTTTTTACCACTGTTAGCACTTAATAAATTTGAACCAGCACTTCAACTTTGGCACTTTTGCATCTATTTTTGGGTGGTGAGAGTATGATTTTATTTTGTTTGTTTTGCAACTTCTAGTATCATGAGCACCCAACTCCCAGTGTGACTTTTGTTTGCTTTTGGTTAGTTTTTTTTTTTTTTTTTTGTGTACTATCCAGGAAGTTGTACTGTTTTTTTGACAGGATTACTGAAGACCAACTACTGACTGATGACTTCTGCAGAAATGTAGTCTGCCTGAATCCCCTCACTTATGTCTCTGTTTGACTCACATTTGTGCAGCCTTGTTCACTGTGGTGTTGCCATGTCTGCTACTGCAGTTACCTTCTCTCACCCTGGCTCCAAAATAGTACACCACATGTGCCTGGTGGTCAATTAAATGGCTCCTCTTCCTCCAGTGACCCAGACCCAGTCAAAAGCCATGACACCAAAGGACTTTGAAGGGAGTGAAGAGAAGGTCACGTAGTGGGAGGACTTGGAGGAATGATAGTGGTGACTGACAATGGAATAGAAGTTTTTACTCCAACAGTTGCATTCAGTTGGACCTTAACCTCATACATCTAAATCAGCTTTATGCCATCAGCTAGCTTGGAATCAGAGGATGAAAAAAGTCCAGAGAGGAGTGCAGCGGTAGATGGCAGCTATATCATCAACAATGTGTATGTGTCACACACGCATGTACACACACACACACACACACACACACACACACACACACACACACACTTATTTAGTCAGACTGGCACTAAAATACCATGGGAAAAAAAAAGAATACTAAGCATAGCCAGCACAGGCCACATACTTCTCGGCCAAGTCTGGTAAAATAAAGATTTGAATGTTAGATTAGGTACCCAACAATGGAGTTCAACTTGTTGTCTGGTGGTTGAGCTTAAGCCACGTGTCAGCTGACATCTGATAACTAAATAGCCTCTTCTACAAATCCTGGTTACTAAATATTAATTAATAACATTTCTTACTAGAGTTTGTAACCTGGAAATTAATAACTTTCTGTTGGCCAAAAAGAGAGAAACCATTACATTTGTCACTAAGTACAGTATAATAACATTACAGGAAAAGTAAGCAACATCAGAAAACATTAGCCAATCCTATTTGGAGATGACAAACTTGGAAATATTGTTGGCCCCATGTCTAGGGTTACGTATAGCAGGACAGTTTGTGGGATTTGCTGACCTAAACTCATTTTTTAAAACCCAGCAAGTGTCAATATCTTGTTTTGGATGGGGACCAATTTACATCTTCAGATGCAGCTTCTGTAAATATACTAACAACTCTGAAACATTTTGACATCGGCAAACAAAACACCCAACAGATATAAGAGAATGCATCTCTTGCTACACCAGTTTGTGGTGTATGTCATTGTCTATCCCTGCCAGAAGATTTTTGTTCATTGGTTTAGCAGGCAATTAGGATAGTGTATTATGGAATTTTTGGTGTTGGTCTGCCACAGGACCCTTACCTTGTCTCCATTTTCCTAGGTCCATCTGGACCTGCTGGAACTGGCATCTTGCTGGTACTGAACAAAGTGAGTCAGACACATAAAATAATAAGCAAAATTAGTTCATTCAGAGACATCAGGCAGGAGCAACTATTCAGCATGAGGTTCAGATTCAAACCAAAAACAGACAGAAAACTGGGATTTCCTAGCCCCTGCAGGCAATAATTAGCATGACTCATTACCATAATGACTCTACTTGCAACATTATCTGTTCTGTTAAAGGTGCGGCAGCTAGGATTAAGCCTCATGGTTAACTGTACTCTACATCACCCTCGGGACAGTGAGCGTGAGTACCACTCAAACAAAATGCAAAAAGAGCATGGCAATGGCAGTAAACAAGAAGAAATATAAGAAAACTACAAACATGAAAATATGGAGTTAAACATTTGAGCAATTTTAAGAAGACCGCTTTGTTTTTTGGGGGCCAAAAAAACAGTACTCCACTGCTGGAGAGGGGAAGGAAAGAATATGGACTACACTAGTGATCAGTCAGAGTAGTGCCAGGGAAAGGGGGAACACCATAGCAACTTGAAGCTTGGTCATGCAACAAGTGCTAAAGTGCAGGGGAAGGGAAAGGGGAAGGGAGGGAAGGGGATCAGCAAGAGGATACTCAAGGTCGGCTAAATATACTTGTACACTTGCAAAACACAGAACATCCCTAATAACTTAGAAATATTATGGAAACACTTTGTTGTAGAGCAGTAAATTTTAGATCATTTGAGGCAACAGTTAAATGTATCAGAACACAATATTTTATCACACCGAGTTCTATAATGAACACAAGAAATGACCACACTGAGTCTGGTTAGGAAAGTTCACATTTTTCTGCAACTTTTACGGTCAGTGGGGATAGACGTATGTGTAGCTTTTACCAGTTCCTGACAGGATGGGGTCAGGTCATGAAAAGGGACCCAAGAGTTATGCATACTGTCAAAAATGCACCACTTGACACGATAAGTCCAGGATCCTTTTATGCACTTTTTGCATAATATTTTCTCGATCTGGTACTCCAGTGTGAGTATGAAAGAATCCGGAGAAGAACAAGCTGCAAAAAACTGAGAAGTCCCAGGAAGTCCATCTGGCTGATCAGGCAAAACAGGATCTGGCTAAAGAGTATCAGGACCGTGGGGTTCTGGAGAAACTGGTTGTGTCACTGTTTGGGGGACTGGAATCATCTGGGAGTATATCATTTGAGTACCCATGTTTCAATCGACTGAGATGGATTTTATTGTGTACCAGCTTTCCATCCAACTTGTGGCATAAATAAACATGAATAGGATGAAGCTTTTCCACAATGTAGACGGGACCAGTCCAAGGATGAAGCAGTTTTTTTGTGGCAACCAGAACTAGGACAGGTATACAATGCCACAACAGAAAATGAAGGTTAATTTGAGTTGAAACATAGAAACATAGAATTTGACGGCAGATAAGGACCACTTGGCCTACGTAGTTTGCCCATTTTCCTACCTGATGGATAAGCTGCAGATCCTAGTTAACCAACAGCCTGCTTCCTTCTACCCCCACTAGGACTGCTTATGTATGTCCCAAGCATTCTTGAATTCCCCCACTGTTCTTGAATCCATGACCTCCTCAGGAAAGCTGTTCCATGCATCCACAGCCCTCTCCATGAAAAAATACTTCCTCACATTACCTCTGAGCCATCCTCCCTCTATCTTCAAATTGTGGCCCCTTTTTCTTGCACATCGCTTTTTCTGAAAGATACTACCCTCTTGGACTTTGTAGATTCCCTTGAGATACTTGAAAGTTTCTATTACAGTATGTCCCCCCTCTCCCTTCTTTCCTCAAGGGTATACATATTAAGCTCCTTTAGTCTCTCTCTTTGTATGTCTTCTGGTGCAGACCCTGCACCATTTTGGGTTGCCCTCCTCTGGACAGCCTCCACTCTGTACATGTCTTTGCAGAGATGGGGTCTCCAGAACTGCACGCAGTACTCCAGATGGGGTCTCACCAACTGTCTGTACAGAGGGATAAAACTTCCTGTTTTCTACTGTTGATGCCTCTCCCTATGCATCCTAGTATCCCTCCAGCCCTCCTTACTGCCTTCTCACATTGCTTGTCCACGTTTAGATCATCTGATCTAATTACCCCCAGGTCCCTTTCCATTGTTGTTGTTGTCAGTATCTCACCCCCCTGTGTGTACTCTTCCCCTGGGTTTTTGTTTCCCAGGTGCATTACCTTGCACTTATTTACATTGAATCTAAGCTGCCATACATCAGACCATTCCTCCAACCTTGCCAAGTCCCTTCTCATCCTTTCCACCTCATCTTGTGTATCAACCCTGTTGCAGATCTTTGTGTCATCTGCAAGGAGACATACTTTTCCTTCTAGTTCCTCTGCAATGTCACTTATAAAGACATTAAAAAGGATTGGTCCCATTAATGAACCCTGCAGTACCCCACTAGTAACCCTCCTTTCTTCACTGTGGACTCCGTTTACTACTACCCTTTGCGTCCTGTTGTCCAGATAGTTTTTTATCCAGGCTACCACCATGGGACCCACTCCAAGGCTGGTTAACTTGTATATTAATCTTTTGTGTGGGACTGTATCAAATGCCTTGCTAAAATCTAGGTAGGCCATGTCCATAGCCCCTCCCTGGTCCACTTCTTTGGTCACCCAATCAAAGAAATATATTAGATTTGTCTGACATGACCTTCCCACTGTGAATCCATGCTGCCTTGGGTCCTGTGCCCTACTGGCCTCTAGGTACTCAACAATTCTTTCCTTCATAAGTGATGCCATCATTTTCCCTACCACTGAGGTCAAACTAACAGGTCTGTAGTTTCCTGCCTCTGCCCTGCTCCCACTTTTGTGAAGAGGAATCACATCTGCCCTCCTCCAGTCCTTGGGTACCACCCCATCCTCCCATGATTTGTTAAAAAGAGTAGTCAGTGATGTCACTAGTTCTACCCTTAGTTCTTTTGGAATTCTTGGGTGAATCCCATCAGGCCCCATTGCTTTGTCCACCTTCAATTTTACTAGTTCTTTCAGAACCCTTTCTTCTGTGAATGGACTGGTATTGACCCCCATATCCAGAGCGTTTCTCTTCTTTGGTTTCGGTGCCTCCCCCACCTCTTCCTTTATGAATACTGAGCAGAAATATACATTCAGTATCCCTGCTTTTTCACTGTCACCCTCTGCCCACACTCCCTCTCCTTTATTAAGCCTCAGTATCCTTCCCTTGGTCATTCTTCACTTCCTAATGTACCTATAAAAGGTCTTATCCCCCTTCTCAACAAAGTTGGCTATCCTTTCCTCAGTTTGGGCCTTTGCTATTCTGACTGCCTTCCCTGCCTCTTTCTGCTTTAACTGATAAAGTGAATGCTATCCTTTTCTCCTTAACCTTCCCTTCCACCTTTTTTGAGGACCATAGCATTTTTTTCCTTCATTGTGTTTTGTTGATTTGCCTCACACAAAGGCTTGTTGCCTCTGTGACAGCTGTTTTGATTACTCTCCATTGCTCCTCCACCCCTCCTTCTTGCCTGTTTGCTAGTGCTTTTCTGAGGCACTCTCTCATTTTCCCAAAGTCAGCCCTCCTGAAGTCCAATACTCTTGCTTTTGTATGGCTTGACTCTATGGCTGTGTTTATCATGAACCACACTGTTTGGTGGTCGCTTGTTCCCAGATGGCTACCCACTTCTAAATCTGAGATTCTTTTTCTGTCCCCATTTAAGAGTACCAGGTCTAATATTGTTCAGTCCTGAGTGGGTTTCAATACTAGCTGTCTGAGGCATACCCCTTGTAGGGCATCAAGAATGATCCTGCTCTTGGATGTGCCTGCAGCAAAGGTGCTCCAGTTAACATCTGGCATATTCAGGTCCCCATCAACAATATCTCCCCTTTTTCAGCCATTCTAATGATGCCATCTATGATTTCCTTGTCCATTCCCTCCCCCTGAGATGGAGATCTATATACAACCCCCATGTGGATTGTGGTGCCATTTCCTGTCTCCAGGGTGATCCAGAGTGCCTCATCTGCTCCATGTTTACTCTTTAGTTCTGTTGCTTTAATCTCTTCCTTTACATAGAGAGCTACTCCTCCTCTTTTATCCTCCCTGTACCTCCTTGTATGTTGTCATTCCAGTCATGTTTCTCTGTGTACCATGTTTCTGTGACTGTCACAATATCCAGGCATCCCTCTTCCATCAAGGCCACTAGTTCAGGGAGCTTGTTACACAGACTACAGGCATTGGTACTCATCACCCTCCATTTTTTGATGGCCTTAACCCTTTTAGCCTTATCCCTGTCCTTACTGCCTTTGCCTTTCTTTGCAATTACCTCTGTCCTGCTCCCTAATGACTTCTCTACCTTGATGTTTACCATGCTAATTACCGTGTTTTTTGGGGGGAGGCTGGGATTTCCCTGCTCCTTTCCAGTGCCTCCCCTCTTGGCTAGTTCAAATACTTGCCAATGAAGCATTTAAACCTATCACCTAGGATCCTGCCCCCCCCAGACAGATGCAGACCATCACACATACTAGTGTAGGTCTGCATCACTCCAGGTGGTTCCGCAGTTCCCAATGAAACCAAAACCCTGAGCTCAACACCAGGTTTTCAGTCATTCATTGAATTCCATGGTGTGGAGTATCCTAGCATCACCCTTGCCTTAGACAGGCAGCGCCTCCGAGAAGGTTACTGTATGCCCTACTTGTCTAAGGCCCCTCCCCAACTCTACAAACTCCTCTTGCACTGCTCTGATCCCATTCTGAGCCAGGTCATTTGTCCCTAGGTGAACAATGACATCCAGCTCCCTCCCTCATGTAGCTGCTTCCACGATCCTGAGGATTAGCTTCCTGTCCCTCCAAGCCATGGTGCCAGGCAGGCATCTTACCTCCCTCTCCTCTTCCTCCCCCCCCACTTCTACCCCCAATGATTGAGTCCACCACCAGGAGTTGTTTTCTTCTGCTGTGGGGTCCCATGCCCCCTCCTGTGGGTCTCCTTTGTGGAGGTTTCCAACATCGTCGTTGGTCTCAAATGCAGGTGCATACCACTTGGCTGCTGACATTTTCTGCATTGCAGATTTTCTCTGGCCCAGCGTGTCAATTGCAACACATCTGGCAAGTTCAAGCTGTTCCAACCTTGGAATGATGAAGGATGAAGCTGACTTTGGAACCTCTACCAGTGAGAGAACCCAATCCAGTAGAGTTCTTGGGTAACGTCCATGGACTAGAAAAAATGATGTGTACTCTGTACTGTTGACACAAGGGCTTGTGTGGTAAGCAAATTGCACAAATGGAGCAAACTAATCCCAAGTGTCATGGTTCTCATCCAGGTACTTGGAGAGTGTATTAAGAATGCTAGACATCATCCTCTCACTTTGTCCATTGCATTGTGGATGATAACTTGTTGTGTGAGCCTTTTTGATATCGAGAAGTTTACATGTTTCTCGTACAATGGTTGAAAGGTAGTTAGTGCCTCTGTCTGAATGCAGGCACACTCTGGTACCATAATGACAAATGATTGTGTCGAG
Organism: Neoceratodus forsteri; assembly: GCA_016271365.2. Classification (NCBI taxonomy): domain Eukaryota; kingdom Metazoa; phylum Chordata; order Ceratodontiformes; family Ceratodontidae; genus Neoceratodus; species Neoceratodus forsteri. The sequence continues at coordinate 393,908,061 of CM057452.1, forward strand.
GAAGGCACTTGCCAATGTGGCAGCTTTAATATCTTTTAGGGTAACTAGTTTCAAATACTTTGTAAGGTAGTCCACAAAAACAAGAATGTATTTGTTGTCAGAGTTAGAGCATGTGGGTAAAGGCCCAAGAATGTCTGTGCTGACTCTTTGTAATGGTTCAGTGGTTACAGGCATTGGAATGATGTGTGCCTTTGTTGGTTTGGTAGGAGGCTTTCTTTGGGAGCAGGGCTGGCAGGATTTGACAATTCGGACAATGTCCTTGTTTATGTGAGGCCAGAAGAAGTGAAGCCTTGTCTTTTCGAGAGTTCTGTGGATTCCCATATGACCTCCAGAAAGTGGAGAGGCATGAGTGGAGAGAAGAACTTCGTTGACTAGAGAGGCTGGCACAGCTAGCTGAACATGAGTTCTATCTGTGCGATGGCCCTTGCCTTTCTTGTTCCAAGTATGAAAAAGCACACCGTCATTAAGAAAGTAATTTGCAGCAAAGAAAATACATCCTGGTAGTGTTCCTTTTGTTGCGGTAATGTTCCAGTCTCTAATTGTGTGATTACATCTGTGAATTGAGGATCAGATCTTTATTGCATTTTGACCATCACCAGGGACATATCAGTAGTAGAGGAGGTAAGAAGCTCTTCGGCTGCTTGCAGTAAGTGTGGATTGGTGCTTTTCTCTGTAGAAGCAGTTGGTATCAGCAAAGCAACTTGAGGTGCTGTAGAAGCATCCACAAGGAGCACATCTGTGGAGTGGAAAGGAAGAGCTAGTAGACAGGATTCTTCCTCTATTGAGGATGATGTGGAGGGATACCGTGTTCAGCTTACAGCATCGGCATTAGAGTTAACTCAACCTGGTTGGTATTAATTTCAAAGTTGTAGCATTGCAATATGGTAATCCATTGGGTGAACTTACCTACTGGCTCCTTCAATCTGAGTAACTATCTGAGGGCAGAGTGATCAATGATAGCCGTGAAGGAGTAGTGAAGGTAACACTCAAATTTCTTTACGGCAAATACCATGGCTAGACATTATTTTTCTTTGATGCCATAGTTTTGTTCAGTTGACTAAAGAGATTGCCCAGCATAGGAGACAACTCATTCTGTTCCATCTTGAATCTGACATAGCACAGCACCCACTGCAAAGGAACTACGGTTGGTTGAGACTTGGGTTGGCCAATACTGGAGAAGATATAAGGTTTTCTTTCAAGGTTGCAAAGGCCTCTTTGCATTTGGAAGTCCATGTATAGTCACATCCATTTTTGGTGAGGGCATACAATGGAGCTGCAATCTTGGCATAGTTGCAAATGAACTTTCAGTAGTAGCCAAACAAGCCCAAGAAAGCTCTAAGGCCTTTGAGATTGTTTGGTTCTGGATAGTCTTTGACTGTTGAGTGCTTGTCTGGGTCCGGAGAGATGCCTTGAGAACTAACAACATGTCCCATGTAATAAATTTGATGCTGTGCAAAACAACACTTCTCTGGGTGAAGCTTGAGATTGGCGTGTCTGAGATGTTTGAGAACCTCTTTGAGATGTTGGAGGTGCTCTGGGAAAGCTCTGCTGAAGATGATAACATTGTGCAGGTAGACCAGGCAAGAGTTCCAAGACAGCCCATGTAATACAGCTTCCATGATATGCTGAAATGTGGCCGGACTGTTCTGAAGTCTCATAGGCAGTCATTTGAATTGAAAAACTCCCAAGTCGCAGTGCCAGACTGTATATGGGTGAGAAGCTGGATCAATAGTAACTTGATAGAATCTACTCTGAAGGTCTAGAGTGGTGAAGTAAGCCAGGCTGGCTGTACCAAGACTCTCTAAGGTGTCTTTGGTTGTAGGTAAGGAATGAGCATCCTGCACCATGTAGACATTGAGCTTTCTGTAATCCACCATGAAACAATACCCTTTGTCTTTCTTTACCATCAGCAAGCAAGGAGCACCCAGGGACTCGTAGATTCTTTGATAATGTCCTGGTCAAGCATGTCCTTGATTATGTCCTCCAGGACTTGTTGCTGTTTGTGTCCCACTTTGTAGGCTTGCTGATGGATTGGCTGCTGTTTGGGCTGCACCTTGATGGTGTGTTGCAGGATATCACAGCATCCGAGTTTGTTATCTGGACCAGCAAAGACATCTGGGTAGTGCTCCAGGAATTTCAAAAGTTGTTGCCTTTGTGTTAGAGATGCTGGAAGTTTTGAAGAGGATAGTTGCTGACTGAGGGGTATCTCTGTGGAAGCTGGAGTGGTCGTGATAGCACTGATAGGACAAGAGTTGGTAGAATCAGGTTGAGGCTCTTGCAGGAGTTGGAGCTGGTACCCTGAAGACAAGCAAACAAACTTTTTTGATATTGGCACCCTTTGAGATGACCACTGGCTCATCTGTGAAGTTGCAATATTTTTGAAAGACTGTGCCGCCATTCACAGCAGACAAGGTGTTCCCTGTAAAGAGACCTGATGATTGCAGAGCAGGAGATCTGATGATGATGCCAACAACACATCATGGAAGTGGTTCACCTTGAATCTTAGAAATCAAAACCATCTCTGCCTTAGGAGGCACAGTGACTGAGTCTATAGCTGCAAGTTGCCTACGAGGATCTAGTGCCAGTTTGTTTGATGCAAAGTCTAGGATGGCTTTTTGAGCTTTGAGGAAGCCCAGGCCAAGAATCATCGCTGGTTGTAGATCAAGCACTAGGTAGAACTTGACAGTAGCTTGCTATGAGCCAAAGTGGAGCTTGAGATGGACTATGCCTGTGATAGGTACTGTAGCGGTACTTACTGTGATAATGTACTTTAGGTCGGCTGCAGAGACATTACGTGCATGACGAATAGCTGGATTGTTTAGACTGCTGCTGTGGATAACTAAGATTTCTGTTCCACAGACAACCAAGGCATGCGTGGACCAATCTCCAATGGTTGCAGGGACATAGTTTGCTAGAAGAAGTGACCTGATGACAGGAACCTTTGCCCCTGGGGACAAAGTTGTGCCTGAGTTAACAGCTAGAGGGTGTGGGTTGTTTGAGTTGCGAGAGTCAGAGGGGCAGTCAGTTGCTGTGTTCCCCTGCCCATCAAAAGCCTCTAATTTGTTGGACAGCACTCATTTTCCCAAGCATATGAGTAGTTGCAGTCATCATGCTGATTATGCTGCGGTGGACACCTTTGGTTGTCTTGATGTCTGTGGTAGTTTTTTAGCTTGCAGCAGATGGCAGCAGTGTGTCCCCTGAATCCACACCACTGGCAGGTCGCCAGTTCTCGTGAAGGCAGAGGTGGCTCAGGTCACTGTTGAGGTGGCTGCAGAGTGTTGACAGAAGTTGCAGGGGAAGCAGTAGCATTGAGGTATAAGCTGTTGACAGTAGTGATAAGCTTATCAATAATTTCTTGTTGGTGTTGGTCACATGTTGTGAGTATAGCCAATTGTGAGGACTGTGGCACCTGTGCAGTGGCAGACTGGAATATTGAGATGGAATCTTGTGCAAGTCGTGCAGCTTGACTGGTATCCGTCTAGATGGTCGACTTTTGCTGTATGACAGAAGTATGGAATTGAGGAGGCAGTCCCCGGACAAAGGCTGTGACTTAATGTATTTCTGATTTTTGCAGATGTTTACAACATGATTCAATGTCCACTATGAATGTTTCTAATGACTTGGAGGGTTGCATGGTGTGTTCCCACAGTTGCTGTTCCAATAACCAGGGTTAATGTGCTTGGAGAAAATTATCCTTAAAGGTGGTATACAGGGTGACAGTGTCCCCTTTTACCTGGTCTGGAAGTGTGTTGAACCAAGAGATGGCAGTCCCTCTCATCAGTAAGCACATGGAATTGGAAATACGCAGGGGGATCAGTCCAACCATTGAATGATATCCAGGCCTGGAATTGCTCAAGCCAGTCGACAGCATTTTCATGAGTAAGTGCTGAAATGGGTACTGGCTGTAAACTGATATGGACCATAGACTGTGGTGATATGGCCTTATTGTAGGCAAGATCATCCGAGATAGCTTGCATAGTTGGCACTCCTTAAGCTGAGATGGAAGACTGAATGTCGTGCTGGATGGTTTCTGTTTTGAGGCCCTATGCCCTTGAGGTGGGTGAAGATGGAGCCCTGAAGCTTCCAGTGCTTGAAGTGACATCTTCCTCAGACCTCATGGTCAGAGATGAGCTGCGTGTCACTGAGCGAAGGTTGTAGGAATGAGGAAGAGTTTCTGTCATGTAAGAGATGAGACATCGTGGAGTAGATGAAGAAAATATTTTTGTAGATAAAAGTACAATTAGTTGTAAGCAATTTCCATCAAATGATGTCTTAATAAACAATTTCCACTCAATTCTGTGTTGTCAGTTATTTAAAATAAAGTTTTTGTTGCAAAATTCAGCTATTTGTTGTAGTGTTCCTTTATTTCAATAGGTTTACTATTGATTCCTATGCAGTGAGGTAATTTGGTGCCCTTCACAAGATGGCCACCGGACTTTATCATACAGTACCAGGATTGCTTGACTGTAGTAAGATGGCCACCACCAGGGAGGCTAAGGGTCACTGCTTTTGCTATGTTTGATGGATACAAGATGGAGGCTTCTTGCCACGAGGCTTTGTGCAGAAAAGAAAATGATGATTGCCAGGCTGCAGGCTTTCTTCCCCTCTGAACATTTGGTGTGCTTGACCTCTGGTGAGTGCACAAGAACTGGGGAAATTTCTGTATTTAACTGGATTGCCCTCTGTTTTATTTTATTAAGCTTTGTTTCTTTTGATTCTGTCTGTGGGCTCTCATGCTTGTGCTTTGTGTTATTTTCCTTGCCGTGCCCCCGATTTTGTGTACTGTGCTCTGTTGGAATGTCTGTGGTTTTCACCTTTTCTTTTCTCTCTATTGGCTCCCGTATGGTATTATTTATTGCCCTATGTATGTATAATGGTTTGTTTCATTTTATTTTCCCCTGTAGCTGCCCCATATCTTTATGCCAACCAGGGCTGTCCTTAGTGCTTATACAGTGGCCTAGTTTACTGCTTTTCTCCTGTGTGAAAAGGTCCTTTTGTTGTGTGACCTAGTAGGAAAAGGATCACTCCATTTGTGACTGGAGTAGCTGTTTCGGGAGGAACGGAAGTGCTGTGCAGCTTGTGTGTAATATGGTGAGTCGGTGAGCAGGGAACAGAAGGCGCTGTATGGTAGCCAGAATTCTGGAGGGGCAGATGCTCCAGTACGGGGAGCAGCTTGCTCCCTTTATTGTGAGGAGGCCGAGCGGGCTTGCTGCAGATGCAGCAGTAGTTGTAGCCCCCATCAGGTGGCAGCGTAGCTCTGGTTTGTTCCTTTATGTGCACAAAGCCCAGCTAGCTACCTGGAGCTTCAAGGGTGCAGGGGAAATACTCTGTACTGGCAGCAGTGGCAAAAGGGGAGCAGCAATGCTGTCGACAGCAGGCTGAGTCATGTTTCATTTAGTTTAAGAATTTTGAGCAGACCCTTCTAGACGATATCTGTTGCTTTGGGTTTGAGTGGCAGAACTGTGGCAGTTCAGTTGAGAAAAAAAGCACAGAGTAGCAGGTTGTTTTAGGCCACAGTTAAAGGGGGCAGTATCAGGCAGTTTAGTTTGTAATTATATTTGCTTTGCGGAAACTGCAGTCCCTGATGCAAGATGTAGTGGTAATGGCTGCAAAACATGTTTGCGGCATTTGCAGTTAGCAGAACAGAGCATTTCTGAAGGAAACCCTGGCACGAGGTAGGAGCTGGGGAGGGGAGGTTGCACAGTTTGTAGCTCCGAGTTGTACAAACTGAAGTGCATTTTATTTTGGAACAGTTCAGTCATTAAGCCACTTGCCAAGAGGGTTAAACAGTTTTTACTTTCAGTAATCTTTTTTTTTTTAAAGTAGGAAGGCTGCAGGCTGCTTTATAGCCAAATAAAAAAGTTCAGTATTGTTTTCTGCATCTAAGGCTGTGCCACAGGTAGCATTCAGACTGTCCAGGCATACTAGGATGAGGGCTGGGGTACCCAATGAGAGAGACAAGCGAGATAGGGGTCTGGGCAGAAGAAGGGCAGCATTCTTCACCATGTGTGGCATTTTGGTGTTGGTCTGCCACAGGACCCTTACATTCTTTCTGTTCTGCCAGGCCTATCTGGATCTGCTGCAATTGCCATTCTTGCTGGTACCGAATGAACTGAGTCAGACGCATAAAATAATAAGAAAAATTAGTTTATGCAGAGACATCAGGCAGGAGCAACTATTCAGCATGAGATTCAGACTCAAACTGAGTACAGATAGGAATTGGGGTTTCCTAGCCCCCTGTAGGCAATAATTAGCATAACTCATTACCATAATGACTTTACTTGCAACATTATCTGTTCTGTTAAAGGGGTGGCAGCTAGCATTAAGCCCCATGCTTAACTGTATTCTACAGTATGCAGGACAGTTGATTGCTTGGATTATTGTGGTGTATGCTTGTGCAAAGTTAGTACAGTATTTGTGCATCTATAGTCGATGGATAAGGTTGCTGAGAGCTGTTGGTAGCTCAGTAAGTCAGCGTGATTGGACTGAAGTCTCTGTGGCTTTTCATACTCTCTGTTCCCAAGGAACTACCACTCTTTCAGAGTACCAGAAGCATAGATACCCTCCTAAGGTGGGTTTCACTCCTAGAATTGTTGCAGGATGGCAAAGTCTTTGGCTAAAGGTACCATAGGGAACACGCCCAAAATGTTGAAGATGTGATTGGAATTGTCGGAAAACTGACTTCTACTAAAGAGAGAAGGAAGGCCGCAATGCTAGATGGTCAGTTAAAGGAATAGAATCCACCATCTGAGTCCAAATCCATCCAGCAGAAATAAAACTATATACTAAACTCTTCAGATAATTATTCAGGCAGTTCAGGCAGGAGATTACCTCTGCTCGGTGTGTCTCAGTGAGGCATACCTGCACATCATCATTGCCCTTTCCAGTGGCAATACCTCTGGTTCACAGCAGGAAGATAACATTTCCAGTATAAGGCCCTGCTCTTTGAACTGTCCTTACGTGTTCACAAAAATGATGGTGATATTAGCAGCCAGGCTCAGGGAACAATGGCTTTAGATGTACCCTTAACTGGATGACTGGCTATTGAGGGCCTCCTCTCTGTCCCTAGTACAGGGAGATATTCAGAGGCTAGTCCAGGGGCTAACGGATCATAGCTTGGCTCAACTGCAACAAAAGTTTAGTGATGCTGAGTCAGAACATTGTACACGTAGGAAGTCAGTTTGGAACATACCTAGGTGTGGTAGCTCTGTTGTAGAAAAGAAGACTCAACCTACAAGTGGCGTAAAGCAGCTTTTGAGCAAATCAAACCCATTTCTTTTCCCAGATTTCTAGGTTTTGCAGGAATCAGTGGCTTGTATAGACCTGGTTTCATGTGCTATGGCCCATTATCAGTGACTTCAGGGATGCTCATTTGGATAAACTGTCATCCCAACCCCTCTCATTGATAGTTCCAAAGCTTACGGATTGACTGAGAGATCAACTTCTTTGGTGACTCACAGACAAAAACTTGACAAAGGGAAAATTGCTCAATCCACCAACAGTGATAGTGATTCAATCAGAGGCAAGTCTAGCTCGCTGGGGGTCTCAATGGGCACCCAGTGGCTGCAGGGCCATTGGTCTCTGACAGAATGCAATTCTGTAGACAACAGCAATCCAGAAAGCACTGCTCCATTTTGGGCCACAGATGAAGGAAAAGCTGGTACTGGTACAGTCAGACATGTGTACAATGGTAGCATACATATGATTCTTGGGGCAACCCAGAGCCCAGCTATACCACAGTAGATGTATCCTCTGTTGATCTGGGCAGAGTCCAGCCTTCTCTCCCCCTAGAAGCAGTTTATCTCCCTGGGCCAGATAACATGAAGACAGACTGGTTAAGAAGAAGACATTCTCTCCATCTGAGTCACAATTTCACTCAGAAATATTTGTTTGGATTTGTAAAATCTGGGAATGACCAATGGTAGATCTGTGTGTAGTGAAAAATAATAGACGGCTTGTGACCCTATGCTTGAGAACATCGGATTGGGCAGCACGGGAAGTAGATGACCTGTCATTCAAGTGATCAGGGAAGAGGTTTTATGTCTCCCTCCTTTATCATTGCTATGCAGAGTGGTTCCGAAGATCATACAGGATATGTCCTGCTTAATTCTGATAGCACCATGTTGGCCCAGAAGACCTTGGTTCTCAGACTTATGAAGTTGTCAATGGAATCATATCTGTGGTTGCCGGGCAGGCCAGACCTGCTTTGGCAGGGACTTCTGTGGTACCAGGACCTAGGAAAACTCAACCTCAACACCAGGAGACTAAAAGGAGGAAATGCAGGACCCTAGGCTATTCACAGGTGGTTATCTAATTAAGGCCTGAAAAGCTTTGACCACCAGGATTTATTACAGAGTATGGCATATATTTTCAAACTGGGCCTTGTAGAATAAAATAGGTCACTAAAGGCTAGGTACCTAGTGTTCTAGAGTTCTAACAGAAAGGTCTGGACGTGGGACTAGCCCCTTCAGTCTTAAAGGTGCAGGCATCAGTGCTGTTGGTGATGCTTCCAGAAGTGAGAGGGATATCTATATAATCTCATGTGCATGTGAAAAGACTTTCAAAGTCCCTTCCCTCCAAACAACTAGAGTTAATAACATCATTCCAAAATGGGCCCTGAATCTGGTCTAGGTAGGCTGACAGAAGCAATATTTGAGCCACTAGCTCAGTGGATTTCCTCCATTTAGCCCTAAATCTGTTTTTTTTTCTGATGGCCATGACCTTGGCTTGATGAGTTTGTGAGCTGGAGTCTCTGGATTGCAGTGAACCAAACTGCAGAACTTTACTAAGGTGTTTCAGCCACTGGGATGAGATTTATTCCCAAAGTGAACTTAGAATCCACAGTAGTCCGCTATTGATTCTTCTGACTTTCTTTTCCTACCCAAGCATTCCATGAAAAGGAAATGTCATACCCTTGATATTAACAGAGCTTTAAAATGCTACCTTTCACAAGCAGAGGGTTGAAGGTAAACTACATTCTTCTGAATGGTAAATTGAAAGTGAAGTGAGTATCATCCTCGACATTTCCAGATGACTCAAGCAGACACTTATGCTTGCATTTGCCAAAGCAGGCGAGTGAGCCCATAAGGTTCTGAAAGGATATTTAACAAGAGCAATAGCAACCTCCTGGGCAGAGAAAGCAATGGCTTTACCATTAGACATTAGCAGACCTGCAACTTGGTCTTCAGTCCATACATTTGTTATCCAGCTCCCAGTCATTCTTTTGAACAACCAATGTGCTTCTGTAGCTCCAAATTGTCTGCTTCAAACAGCAGTCTACATTCTTCCACTATTTCTCACAGCCAGTATATTTTGTTCATTTGTGCAACCAGTGTGCTTATGTGGCATCAAATTGCTTATTTTCAAACTGCAATACATGTCGCCCCTGAGTTTGTTTCAAACAGCGCTGTGTTCTTTTCTCCTCGCTGGTAAAGCGACAAGGGCATTCAGGATTTTAAAATGGCTCCATATGCCAGCAGTGCCCTTCCCTCCAAGGCCAAAAACTGAACTTGGGACCGCTTGCGAGCGATCCCAGGATTCCCCAATGCGGGTAGGGTCCCCTTTTGAGCGGACCCAACCGATGCACTGGGCTACCCCAAAAAAGAGCGGATCCTAGCATTGAAATACAATAAAATGTGCCCCAAATGTTTAGACCACCTGGCCGGTGATGCTGTACTCCCAAGTGGTTCCACGTTTCCAGGCATCTTCCCTTCTGGCACCCAATCGTTCGGACGACTACTCGGAGGCTTTGGGGTGCTACCAACTTCAGTGCCCCTCCTGGCAACACTCCTCTGCTGCGAGTGCCTTCCAATCGGCTCTTCAAGCTGCATTGAGGAGCCTAAGCCCCCCAAGACATCAAAACAAACTCCCCCTGTCCTTACGAATTCTACCGATGCCATACTGGTGAGCGCACATATGTGCACTAGTGCGACTTCCGCCATTACGATGACTTGAACTGCCTTAAAGCAGCAATGCCACTATATGGCCAGAGCACCTTAAAGCAGCAACGCTTCTTAATGAGCACAACATTAAAGGGGCATGTAGTCAAAAGACATGCCCAGTGATCACTATATCCTGTGAATACCAGGCATATGCAGAACTCCAGGGGCACACTCTGTTACCAGGCAGCCCTATGAAGCCCACATTATAATTTAAGCCATTTTCTAAGAACAACTCTATGGGGGAGCAGCCTGACATTCAGACACATGCAAACTATTGTCTGAGCCCAGTAAGCCTCTCAAGACACTAACCAGGCTGGGGCTACGTGGGCAGTGTGTGTTAGGACAGACACAGTCTCGGGATGCAGCGGTGCTGTAATCCTCTGCTTAGCTAAATGGATTTTGTTCATTGTTTTATACACACTCTGTTTTATATATATACTTTTACACAGAAGCATTCACCATTACATGCTGAGCTCTTATGTAACCTCTCTGTCTCCCTCTCCTTTCAGATCCTACCATGGCCAAGACTAAGAAGTGCAAGTCTTGCCAAATGACCCTCCCCCCAGCCAGCCAGGCCCCCATTGCCCCACATGCGCCACCCAACACAAAGGATTAGAACCTCAAGATGATCAGGATCCAGAGGCTTACCAGTGTGTGCAGGGTACAGACTGGGGACAGGAAGAACTCCTTTCCACGGCCGAAGACTTCTTTAAAACCCAGCAGACCGTTATGCTAAAAATTCTGGAGAGAGTAGAAGCACTCTCAAAGTCACCAACAAATACTCACACAGCTCCAAAGTGTGGGGACAAGACAGGGCAGGCCACTTAATAGTCCAATGACGATGACACCCGAAGCCAGCCCGATACCACCCCAGATGGAGTGGACACTCCTGGCTCAAATGGGGAGGAGGCCACAATGGAAGAGGAGGAACTCACCCTCACCAAGAAACTCACTGCAACCGAATCTCTGCCGGAACTTCTACGAGCTGTGAAAGAGACCCTGGGTTTCGACTTGCAGGAACCACAACAGTTGAAATTAAACCCCCTCATTAGAGGAAAATGGAAGCGGGATGAACACTTCCCAATCTACGAGTCCCTCTAGGAGGTCATCACCAAAGAGTGGGAGTAACCAGACCCCTCCAGAATTTTGGAGAGAAAGACATTTGACAGATTCTATCCCATACAGGAGGACACCAACAAGACCTGGTGCACTCCACCCACGGTCAACCATCAAGTCACTGGACTCTAAGAAAACGGTCCTACCATCTGAGACAAGCACACCCTTTAGGGACCCAACAGATAAGAAACTCGAGGAATACATAAAGAAGGGCTTCAAGATGACGGGCCTCACCAGCCGAGCCAACACAGCAGCGACCTATGCATCCCAAGCCCTACTGACCTGGTTGGAGGAACTGGCACCAACCCTGGACCCAACATCCAAACAAGCTGACATGATCGAATATGCCATGCAAGCAGCCAGATATGCAGCTGATGCATCAACTGACACACTCAAGATGACCGCTCAACTGGCGACACTATCAAACAGAGCCAGACGACTGATCTGGCTGAAGATCTGAAATGCTGACACAGTGTCAAAAGCAATGCTAAACAAACTACCTTTCAAAGTCGGTCTTGTCATCGGAGAAGGATTGGGAGAAATACGTGAAGCAAAAAGGGGATGGAAAAGGACTGGACAAGGATAAAGCTTCAAACACACATACCTCCCGGCCTTCCGGGGACACTTTCAACCTTTCAGGGGAAAACAAGACAGGCGCCAGACAAACCAATACTCACAAAACAAATCATACACCTTCAAGCCCTCATACTTCGCAAGCTCCAACAGTGGGAGGCCTAGAGGAAGGAACCAACGGGGGAGATTCAACTTCGGCAACTCCCGAGGCATGTCTCACTCCAACTGACTCAGACAAACTCCTAACCACCCTCCCAACAACCTCATCCAGACATCCTACGATCGGAGCCAGGCTCCTCCAGTTCGCACACATCTGGAGTACAACCACAACCGCCAGATGGATCAGGGGAAGCTACTGTATTTTGTAGGGCTACACAATAGAATTTGAGCTGAAACCACTCTGAAACAGAACAGTGGTATCCCCGGTGTCTTGTCAACCACAAAAGAGACAAGCCATGACATTGACGATCCAGACCCCCTTAGCAAACGAGCAATATCCCTGATACCCCAAGGAGAAAGGGACCAAGGTATTTATTCAACCTTCTTTTTGGTACCCAAAAAGTCTGGAGACATGCATTCAGTCCTTGACCTCAAGTTCCTAAACCAATTCGTAAGATACAGAAAATTCAAAATGGAGACCCTAAAGTCCACCCTCTGCTCCATAAGACAGGGAGACTATCTGACCTCAGAAGACATGAGGGATGCCTATCTGCACATACCAGTCAGACCGGCTCACTTCAAGTACCTACAATTCAAAATAATGTGTCAGCACTATCAATACCAGACTCTCCCCTTCAGCCTGGCATCAGCCCTCAGAGTATTCACCAAGATCTCAGTCACAGTAGTGGCATCACTGAGACAGAAGGGCATCCACATAATTCTCTACATAGACGACTAGCTAATCAGTGCCAGAACGTCAAAGCTGGCGCACAACACACATATAGTGCTGACTACCCTGCATGACCATGGTTGAGTGGTCAACTGGGAGAAGAGTTCATTAACACCAAGCCAGTCTATAGAACACCTGGGAGCCATTATAGACATCAAAGCCAATATCACCAAACCATCCCACAAGACAGCGGACAAGGTCGTCTCCAAGGCCCAGGCCCTTGCTCTCAACCAGAGCACAATGCTGGCCTCCCTCCTCCAGACCCTTGGTTCCATGGCCTCCTGCATCGCTCTAGTGCCCTGGGCATTATGGAACATGCGCACACTTCAAATACTAGCCATTTGGGATGGTCATTGTCTAAACCACACTCTATCCGGGACAGTTACACTGACAACAGCAGCCAAGAAATCACTACTCTGGTGGACACACCATCCCAACATCAACAAAGGGGAGGCATTATCCACCGACCACGACATTGTCATCAATACAGACGCAAGTCTCACGGGTTGGGGGGGCCACCATGAACCACACCCCTGCACAAGGCACATGGTTACAGTTGGAATTGAAGAGATTGATAAACGTCCTGGAGATGAGAGCAGTATTCCACACTCTACATCACTTCAAGAAACAAATACAAGGCAGAAGGGTACTCATATGGTTGGACAACAGGGCGACAGTAGCGTACATCAAAAACCAGGGAGGGACAAGGAGCATTCAACTTCCTAAACTGGGAGCAGACCAACCTACAGTCCATCACCGCCATACACTTAGAGGGAAAACTAAATGTACAAGCCGACTGGCTGAGCAGGCAACACATAGTCCCGGGGGAATGGTCCCTACACCCCAAAACTTTCAAAAAACTCAACAACTGCTGGGGACCACTACAACTCGACCTAATGACAACAGCAAGAAACACTCAGCTCCCAAGCTTCTTCTCAAGGTTCAACGAACCCCAAGCCTCAGGGACAGATGCCCTCTCGCAGGTCTAGTCCTTCAAAAGAGCATATGTTTTCCCACCAATCCCACTCCTCCAACAAACCTTGAACAAAATCCGCCTATCCCAAGCTACAGTTGTCCTAATAGCACCTTACTGGCCAAGGTGACACTGGTTCACAACCTTGATATACATGGCAATAGACTCTCCCTGGACACTACCCCTCCACCTAGAACTACTGACACAAGGGCCAATCAAGCACCCAAACTACTTTTACTCCCTGTACCTCATGGCCTGTTTCCTGAGGGGCACAGACTGCTAAGCAGAGGTTATGATGAGAAAGTAGTCACCACCATGCTCCAGTCCAGACGTGCATCAACAACCAATACCTATACTCACCAATGGGAGATCTTCCAGAGGTGGCTCTCAGACCACCACATATCAGAACAACCGGTATGCTTACAGCACATCCTGCCATTCCTACAACAAGGACTAGACAAAGGACTATCCGTATCCTCACTGTGGGTACAAGTGGCAGTGACTGGCACGGCACTGGGTCCCATAGACAACTTCACACCCGGGTCACACCCAGATGTGCTCAGATTCTTAAAGGCCGCTGCCAATCTTCACCCCCTACTTAAGCAATCGGTGGCTCCCTGGGATCGCAACACAGTACTGGATGCAGTAGCGCGACCACCGTTTGGGCCATTAGATTCTACAGACCTGAAGTGGCTGCCATTCAAGGCAGCATTCTTGGTGGCAGTCTGCTCGGCAACAAGACTAAGCAAAATCAGGGCCCTATCTTGCAAGCCTCCTTTTCTCATATTCCACCATGATGGAGTCACCTTGAGACTGACCCCATCCTTCATACCAAAGGTGGCAAGCCCTTTCCATATGGCACAAACAATTGAGCTCCCAGCGTGGGACAGCCAAGACATCGACAATTGGACCTATCCCACCCCACAGTGCGACATGAAGAGAATCATTTCCATATACTTGGATAGAGCAAAGGACTTCAGATCAACGGACACACTCCTGGTGGTAACCTCAGGCCACAGAAAAGGCCAGGCAGCTGCACAATCCACAATTGTACAATGGATCAAACAGACCATCACAGAGGCATACAGACTCCAGAGTCTACAACAGCCTACACACTTTACCGCCCATTCAACCCGAAGCGGTATCAAACTCATGGGTAGAGCGAAACAGAGCCTCTGTCCAGGACATTTGTGCAGCTGCTACATGGTCTTCTGTTCACACCTTCAGCAGACATTACTGACTGGGCCGCCAACCCCACGCCTTCTCACTATCACTGCTTATTAGCACCCAGATAGTAATGGATGGGGATGCTGTAAGATGATGCACTATGCAATGGTCATTTACTCACCTAGTAAAGGTAATTGCATGAGCATCACCTTACAGTATCCCCGGCCCAACCTGGGTATATGGTAAGGTGCCCCCGGATAGGATCATGAACTAGCGCACAACCTCACTCAGACATAACACAGCAAAATCTGCTTGCGACCCAGCATGCCGTACAGGCTGGTATATTATAGCATGTAAATAATAGGAATTAAACACACCTAATGCAACCAGTCTCAGAGAACGAATTTTTCAGAGTCTAAAATGCGGCCTATGGGCCATGTTTAACATATGTCTTTCCCAGTGTTCCTTTCCTAGAATTCTTACAGCATTGAAAGTCACGAACTGGAGAGCAGGGGAACACAGCAGGACCTAGGCAGATCAGATTTCTACGTCTGCTCACATGTGCATCACTGACCTCTGAGAAAGACATCAACCAAGATGGTAATGGATGGGGCATGCAGTAAGGTGATGCTCATGCAATCACCTTTACCAGGTGAGTAAACTACCATTTCCGAATAGCACGCCTTCAACAGTAGCAAGTCTTAGTGACAATCTAAAAATTGATGTACAGCTGTACTTACTGGATAGTGTAAGTGGCGGTATTGCATGTAAAAAACAAAGCTTCATAAACAGGAATATTTCGTCAGAACTGACTGCAGGAACTGTTTTGGAAATAAGCTTGTGCTGTAGCAGGAAGGAGTTGCTTAAAGTGGTAGTCACTGAAAAAGAAACTTACCACATTATAAGCAACAGCACAAGTAGTAGTTAACTGTATTATTTTTGTTAAAGTTTTACAACTGAGCTCCAATGTGCATGTTTAGCCAGTTAAAGCAGCAGTGCAATTAAAAGTTTTTCTAAAAAGCTGATTTTCTGATATGGTAATGAAAAGTATTGGCAGAACTGTTGAATCTGGGTTTTCTGGATGCTTCCTATGCTGTGTACAGTACTTTTGCATTTTTGTCTGGATTCTTACCCTCCTGAGCACTTCAACGCAGAAATGAGGCAACCATCTTTTTTCTTGAGAAATAATTATTTTAAAGCTTTCATAAAATTCTTAAATTATAACAGAAACTGAAAATTTCACCACCAAAATAAACTGGAAGACATCTAACATTAATAAGGAAGAAAACAGGTGGGGTCAAATTTTAGCCCATTTTTGTTGCACTGCTGCTTTAATGGACAGAACAAAACTTCCTGAGGGGATACTGAAATAATGCTTTATAGTACCTGCACTGAAGATGTTTGGCAAGTGTTTTATGCACAATGCAGCAGTCCATTGAAGTTTTCACGGCTTGTTTAGAGCACAATATCTCTATATGTATAAGTGTTGTAAGATTTTTATAATGATATTGTAATTTACAAACAACTAACTGTTGTGGAAATGTTCCATACAGGTT
This sequence comes from Neoceratodus forsteri, assembly GCA_016271365.2. Classification (NCBI taxonomy): domain Eukaryota; kingdom Metazoa; phylum Chordata; order Ceratodontiformes; family Ceratodontidae; genus Neoceratodus; species Neoceratodus forsteri. The sequence continues at coordinate 393,924,276 of CM057452.1, forward strand.
TTTTTTGTAAGTAGCAACCACGCTGTATCATGCGTCCTTTGCCTGTCACAGAGCCATTGTTTAATAAATGAGAAATGTTATATGAAGTGCAGTGTCCGTCTCATTTGGGCATAGTCTCAACAGTGTCTTATATTCTCAACAATAATGCACATGTCCCATAGCACTTGCCATATTACAAGTGCATTAAGCCACTCCAAAGGAGTGTTCTACTGTGGAATTAATGCATGGTTGGGTGGTTGTAGTCACTCGGCCTGCGGCCTCACGCCACAACACCTCCGCCCCCCTCCCCATACCTCTCAACCTTTTGTCATTGAAATGAGGGACATGGATCTTTTTGGACACTCAAAACGAGAGACAATGAGGGACACAGACCCTCAGAAAGAGGGGCACATCCTCAAACATGGAGATAGAGGCTCAGAACACTGTGAAAACCATAGTGTTTACTTGTACAAAGTTTATTTTGGATTTAGTATTTTAGAATATTAAGAGTTTCTGCTTTAAAGTCTGAATTTACAGCACATTCTATGTGTGGGCAGCACCTTTTCTATGAGGGACGGATGAGGGACAGAGTAATGTTAAGGGGAAAAATGAGGGATGTCCCTCGTAATGAGGGACACTTGAGAGGTATGCCCTCCCCAAGCATTAATTCCACGGTAGAACCCTCCTTTGCCGTGGCTTAATGCTTACACGTAACAAAATCAACCAAACAGGGTGACAGTATAAGCAAGTTATCAAAACCATACACAGACACATTTTTTCTGTTAGGTAATGTCACAGAGTTTTTTTTTTCTATACACAAAGTGACTAGAGACAGTATGAAATAAGAAAGAGAGAAAGAAAGAAAGAAAGAAAGAAAGAAAGAAAGAAAGAAAGAAAGAAAGAAAGAGTTTGTGTGTCTAGATAATATGTACCTATTTTTCAACCAAGGGAAAGGTAATGTATTTTGTCAAAAATGGTTTAGCAATTTTAGACAGCACATCATCTAACTTTTTGTATTAATAAACTATTGTGCTGCAGTTGGGGCACCCAAAATGCACCCAAATGTTTGCTTACAATTTTTAATGGCAGCTTCTTCAATTTGCAGTAATAACATTACAGTTGTGTTATTTATTTGGCACACGCTTGATTTTTTGTGTGTAACTTGCAGCATCTGTGGCAAAACAATAGACTACCTTACATAGATACATATATACATAGAAGATGATGGCAGAAAGGGACCCCAAGGTCCATCTAGTCTGCTTCATATTGTTGGTTGCTACCCCCCACCCTGATTACTCATTTTAGATAATGATGCCCTTTTGCCTATCCCATGCTCACTTAAAGCCCCCAATAGTTTTGGCCCTGATGGCCTCTGTGGGCAGACTGGTCCAGGCATCAACCACCCTGTCTGTGAAGAAATACTTCCTGGTGTTTGTCCCGAACTTGCCCCTCGTAACCTCAGATCATGCCCTCACGTTCTACTGCCTTCTTGGCTATGAAAATGTTCTTTTACCTGAATGTTGTTTATGCCCTTGATGAATTTAAATGTCTCTGTCATGCCCCCCCCTCCCCGTTACAGGGAGTACATGTTTAAATCCCTCAGCCTTTCCTCGTACGGCTTCTGGTGCAATCCCTGAATCATTTTTGTTGCCCTCCTTTGCATCGTCTGCAACCTATGTCCTTTCTGAGGTGTGGTCTTCAAAACTGTACTCTGTACTCCAGATGGGGCCTAACCAGTGCCCTGTATAGCGGCAGAACCATCTCCCTCCTTCTACTAGTGATCCCTCTCCCAATGCAACCAAGCATGCCCCCACTTTCAGAGCTGCCTTTTCACACTGCCTTCCCACCTTCAGATTGTCTATTATTATGATCCCCAGATCCCATTTCTCACTAGTTTTAGCTAGTCCCCCCCACCTAGGTAGAAGTCAGTTCTTGGGTTCCTCCTTCATATGTGCATAACCTTGCACTGTTTTGCATTGTATCTCAGCTGCCATGTTGCAGACCATTTTTCCAGTTTTTCTTGGTCCGACTTCATTCTTATCACTCCTTCTGTAGACTCCACTCTGCTACATATTTTGGTGCCATCCACAAACAGACACACTTTCCCCTCTAGCCCTTCTGCAATGTCAGCAATGAATATGTTAAATAGTAGAGGCCCCAAAACGGAGCCCTGGGGCACCCAACTGGTTACCTCCCATTTTGTGGATAATGTACCATTTACCTGCACCCTCTGCATCTTATCTTGTAGCCAGTTTTTTACCCACTTTACTACCTGCTTAAGATATTTTTCCAGTGGCTGGTGCAACTGGTGCTGCTAGACACAGTTCTCAGCAGAACAACTCCAAACAGGGCTGATTGTTTAAAACAGGGGAGGCATGTAGGACCCACCCTCCCTCCCTTCAATCCACACACCCCGAGGTTGTCTGGCTTTATAGCTAGAGTCGCCATGCCAACCTCTTACTGAACTCAGTATGGCGACATAAGCCTAAGGACCACAGCATACAAACAACCTAAAACACAAACCAAATGCAAACAAACAAAAACAAAACAAAAAACGTTTTTAGTATAATTGATATAGTTCACTGTGCACAATGTGGTTCACTCTTCTGCAGGGCTTACATCCAGCATCCTGGCCCCTGTCCTGCTTGCTGGGCCATCACCAACCTTAGAGCCCAGCTACAGGAGGCCAGGGTGCAAATAAATGATCTAAGGAGCAAACTACACCTTTACATGCTAACATCATCCACACCTTTGACCCACCAAGACCCGAGGGTCATCCAATGCCCCAGGCAGGATATAGAGTCTTAGGGATGGCAGGTGGTCAGAAGGGGCAAGCATGGTAAGACAGCTGATGATTGTAAACCATACACTGAACAAAAGGCCAGCATACCAACAAGAAATAGATACACAGTTCTGGAGAAACACCAGAAGCCAGACCATCTTAATAAAGCAAATCAGCACCATGCTGCATACGTCAAAAAAGACAAATAAATACAAAATAACAAAAAAACAAAGCAAAACTATTCATTACTGGGGACTCCATGATCCACGGGGTGGAATCCCACCTAAGCCCCAAGGAGGACACTGAAGTAGTGGCCAGGTGTCTCCCAGGTGCTTCCGCATAAAGGGACACAGACCAAATATTTAGGTTGATTCAAAGGAAAGGTAAAAACTTGCACATTGTAATGCATCTCAGAACCAATGATCTGGCAAACCATATGAAGGACAAAGCCAAAAAACACTTTGCAGAGACAGCTCATAAACTAACCCCTCTTTTATCCATAATAGCCTTCTCTGAGGTTCTGCCAGTCTGGGATAAAGACAATAGCACCAACCAACTCAGAAAAGATGATCAATAGCACCAACCAACTCAGAAAAGATGAGATAAAGAACTTTAAACTCATGGCTATTTGAATGGTGCCAAGAGATGAAATACAAGTGTCAGTGGCTCAACAGGTAGCACACTTTCCTTTGAGGCTGGAAGATTGGTAGGTGGTGGGTTCTAGCCCCACACTGGCAATGTAGGATAAATCCCAATGCTGACACTTTAGTGCATCAAGAGGGGGTACTGCGCTCTGGAGGCGTCATCTTTTGGATGAGACATTAAACCAAGGTCCCATCTGCCTGTTCTGGTGGTTATTGAGGTAGATGTTAAAGATAGCATGGCACTTCTCAATAAGAGTAGGGGAATATTTTATTGAATGCACATCGTAACAATCACAAATACCAAAAATACTACACCAATTTACCAGAAGGGAAAAGGGGGGGAGACAAAAAAGGGAAAGGAACAAAAACAATTCCCATAAGTAGAACCATCAATTATTTTATACAGTATTACCAACTAATTGCATCGTTTCTTTTCCATGAAGTGCTTAAATAAAATAGAAATGCTACTTGTCTTAGTCCTTTCACAAAAAAAAGGAAAAGGTGAACTCAAATGTGAAAACTAATCCCTTATTTGCATTTTATAAAAAAAGAGGAATCCATTCCACCATTTCATAACTTTGTCTAAGGGGTGGAGGTTTACGTCTTTTTCATATACCATACCCATGGCCCCATGTTTTCTACAGCAGTTGCCACAGAAATCAGGACTGACCACAGAAATCAGGAAAACCAGTCACACAGCTGCAGAAATGCTAGCTATACTATGTGTTCACACAAGGAAAGGGCATAGCTATTGATATGTTAAGTATGCCATGGCATACATGCTCATTAGAAGGGGCAGCAAACTGATGCCATCCATTACAAAGCCGAGAAACTAGTGGTCGCATGGCATCTTGACTAGTGCTGGCTCTTGTTACATAACTCCATCTAGCCAGTATTATGGGGTTGGGGGACTGACACAAGAGTAGCAGAGCTTGATTAGGTCCACTGCAGTTATGATTTGCTGCTGTGTAGGTGTGGGTAGCTCAGCCATGTTAATTTTTGATTGTGAGACTGCTCATGGTGCATGCTGAGTCCTTGGAAGATGAATTTGGAAAGAAGAACTGGAAGGTGAGCTATAGTCAAGAAGTGAGAAGATTCAGTGGTGCCCATGGAGGTGCAGTCTGTCTTGGTGTGGTGACAGGTATTGGAAGAGAAGCTGATTGCAGAAACACAGGGCTGGTACTAGACTGAGGACTTGGTCCACAATGGTGGACATCAAGCACAGTTTTGATTGGTGGGCTGCAGTTCTGTACCTGCAAGTGTAAGAGAAATTTCTTGGCAGATTTGAACCTGCAGCCTAGTGGTGGCATCAAACTCAATTCTTAAGGAGGGTCGTGTTGCCCAGCTGCAGAAGAGTTGGGGACCAGGGTATACTAGAACTAGAGCAAGCAAGTATGGAAAAAAATTGGAATGGAGAGTTTGATTGCTGCTATACATAAGTAAAATGAGGGTCAGTGCCTGAAGAACACCATAGCCCCCTGAGTGGCGAGACGAGAACGTGCTAACCAAGGTTACTCCAGCTTAATAAGAATGACTTGCTTGCACTTTCTAGTGCATCCCCCAAAAGAAAAATCAGGAGTCAAAAAATCCTACAGATACTGCAAGTTACACCCTCCTTCACTGCTATAGGAAGACAATACCCCCCTCCCCAAAAAAAACCACACAGATTTGCACACTGCACTCAGCATATTTATTGCACAGCAGTTGGGGTATTCCTAGTTTAAAAAAATAATAATCTAAAAGGACATTGATCAAAATCAGAAAAAATTGTCTTTCAAGTCGGTGTCTCTCTTTATATCTGCTAACTGTATATCCGGAAGAAATCCAAGTAGGTTTTGCCTTTTGTGTAATTTTAGCTAAGTGTGTATGTCCTCCTCTGATTATAACCTAGAAGAACAGCAATAGCCACCAATTTCCAGAAGAAGAACAGACGAGCCTTCAAATTTAGGGTGGGAGGGACAATTCATTAAAAGAGAACACTGATGTCCATGGCTGTGCCAGGTTTTGGTTATTGCAGTTTAATATTTGTGTAAGAAGACTACATACTGTTAAATGGCCTGCACTTCCACTTTCAGTGTAGAGGAGTGGTTGCATGAAGGCAGTCAAAGGGTTAACTAAGACTTAATCCCTTTGACGGTATGCTGTTTAGCCACAATTTATCTGCTGCAGATTGGCCGCAAAATCAGAAGTTCTGCTGCAGAAAGTATGAGGTCCTGCCGCAGAATGTTGGCCCACTTTGCCACAGTAAACACAGGGCCCTGACCATACCTAAAGCTTGTTCACATAAAATAGTAAACGTTTCATGGTCATTATACATTGGTGAAATATCCACTGGCAGTGAGCTTGCCATAAATAAAATTGTATACAGCATAAGAAAACTGCTAGGGTTCCTTCATGGTATTTCTTAAATGAATTAGGATAAATACCTAGTATTAAAAAGTCATGCATCATATTTGTCAACCATGGTAGTCTCCAGTACTGTGCTGCATATTTCCACAAGGGAATAACATAGGAACATTAAAAAAAAAGTGGTCTGATGAGTCCTCTGTAGCTTGACATGTATCATATGGAGAGTATCTTTCATGGATTTCTTTATGTTTAAATTCCCTGGTAAGTTCAACCTTCCATATACTGAGAGCCATAAGATCTCCCACATATGGAAGGGAATCCTCTCACTGTTCAGCTGTGAAAATACCCATTTGTTTAGACATGGGGTGCATTTCTTAAACTCAGGTTCTGGAAGATGGAGTATGGAAATAATCAAATTATACAGTTGGGCCCCTAAAGATTGTAGTATTTGTTGTTTAGTAATTCCCCATTTATACAACTTCTGAGCCACGGGTTTCAAATATTCTGGCAGCTTAAAGCAGGGAGTTACTTTCAGAGGAGTATCAAACCATAACAGAAAGTAATCAGCTAAAATACCTTGTATCCCTAAGTGAGCATGAGACTCTGAAGGTTGAAGACCATCTTTAATATTCTGAGAAATGAACAGGGAGTAGAAGAAGGATATCAGGTCTATCATAAGCTGTGTCAGTGTCTCAGTAGGTAGCACACTCACCTCTGAGTCCGAAAAATCAGAAGGCTGTGGGTTCTATCCCCACACCAGGCCCTTCGGTTAATATGCCAAATACTGATACTGCAGTGCAGCATAAGGGGGGTGCTGCATTCCTGAGGTGCTGTCTTTTGGATGAGATGTGAAACCGAGGTCCCATCTGACTGCTCAGGTGGACATTAAAGATCTCATGGCACTTCTCAAAAAGAAATGAATATACACCTCAGATGGTATAAACCCCAGTGATTTTTTTATTCTTTCCCCACATACAGTCTAGTAGGAGGTGTCTCTAGACTTCCTATGTATTTTAAATGCACAGCATTTCTTCTTTTAGCCTGTTCCACAGGTTTGTAAAAGAGGCTTGCATATGTAGTGGCAGGTGGTGGGTCAGCAGTGCTGCCTGTATTCTCATTTTGGCACTCCCCAGCCTGTGCTCCTTCTGGAAGAGAACTTTGTTCAGTACCTCCAACAGTTTCTTCTGTGTTACCAGTGCCCTACTGTGCATCATAAAAGATTTCAGCGTTGCCTTCTAGAGGGGAATGAGAGAACATTTCATCTTGTCTTCGGGCAGTATCTATTTGCCCCACATTCATTTGCTCTTGTGTGCCCAAAGAATTTTTAAACTGTTCTTGTGAGGTACTCACAGTTCCTTCTTTTGCAGACTCTCCATTAATCCTATTGTGCTCAGGAATCAGAATTGACGGATCTGGTAATCAAATGCCTTCCATCAACTATTTCCACCCTGCATCACATAGTGCATTTTCTGGTGACCACTCTTCCTGTTCTGTTACTTTTTCCTGTCCTCCGTCTCTCTCATTCATCATCACCATTCCTCCTGAAAAAACAAAAATGTTGCTGGGCTTTGCCTACATCTTGGACACATCTTGATTTCTCTTTTTGTCTTCTTCCAACAACTCTTTAGCCCGTAACTACTCTAATTCTGTTTCTGTCATCTGTTGCTGAAATTTAGCTTTTTTTGCTTCCAGTGCTTTTTGCAATTCCTGTTGCTCTAAGCTCTCTTGGGTGTTTCCTTTCAGAGCAGCGCTCTCTGATTTTGTTAGACTATTTTCCTCTGTAAGTGCGACATTTGCTACCATAGCAGCTCTCGCTCCTTCTGACTTTTCTGTGCCTGGAACCACACTGGGTTCCTCCATCGATCCAGAAATTGAAACAGTTTCCTCACCTCAGAGTAGGAGAATTTTTTATTGCAAGGAATAAGTTCATTATACAGCCAGAGAAAAAGTAATCAAAAGAAAAATAATATAGATTTTGATACAAATAAAAACACATACAAGTTATGACTACAGCAAAGATAAGTGCTAAGTAAAAGTGGATTCTAACAAAATTCTTTTTTTTTTTTACAAAATATAGTTCTCCTGTAATATGAGACATTACTACAGTTCTATTTATCCAATGCCCTCTTTTAGAAAAGGCATGACACACCATCTTTGATGTCATAGAGACACTTGTATATGCTTTTTCTCATATTCACATTGTGTCTTTACTAAGGATTTAACATTCAAAACAACAGATTTTGGAGGTATTTCTAACTGTTGAAAAATGAGTTTACATCTTGTTTGCCAAAGGACAAACTTAATGATTGAAAAAGTAACCCTAACTGTACCAGTTTCTATAAAAGTAGAGTTCAAAAGAAAGCCTCCTATTATTTCTTCATCGGAAGGAGTATATGGTAGTGCTGGGTTCTATCTTTGTGTTAATTCAGTCCAGAAAGAAATCACAAAAGGATATGTGGTAAAGAAGTGTTCCATCGATTCTTCTACCAATCCACATGTGAGCCTTGGACACATACGTTCAGTTTGTTGGTTGTTTTGCATTTCCTTTTACTCATCCATGACAACTTAACCATGCTATGACCCACATTCTTGGAGGGATCTTAGTCTCCTGTAGCTACAGCAGTATCCTGTTGTTCTATTGGGGAGAAATACCTTTAAAAAATGGGGTGACAAGAAAAGGCTTGGGACTGTACAGTGTCATATATAAGTTTCCTGGAAACAGTAAAAACTTGAGAAGGTTCTACTTTCCATTTTCATATTTTTAATACTGCTGGTTTAAAGAAAGGGGGTAGGCTTTAAACCAAGGAGGTATTACATTATGTGTATTCCAAAAGGAAATAAAAGGGGTTAACCAAAGTGTAGCAAACATAACCCATATTGCTGATGAAGGTGCTGTAATGTCTATCATATCATGCTTCAGAAAATTACAAAAATAAAACACTAATGGGTTAATGAGGTTTAGACCTCCTTGCTTTACTGGTAGGTACAAGACTTCTCTTGTGATAGGATTTAGTCTACGCCCCCATATTGTTTGAAATACCAGACTAAGGAGAGTAACTTCACATTGTGTTGGGATGGGGTAGACTATACTTAAAAATGTAAAGATAGGTAATAAAAATGTTTTAATCAAAATAACTTTCTTTTGTTTTGTCTGTTGCCCCTGTTTCCATATAGACACTTTTTGTTTTCCTAGCTCTAGTTTCTCTTCCCAGTTTAACAAGCCATTGTTCCCATGTCCATAATTAATGTCTAATATCTTAATTGGCTCTGAGGGTACTGAAATACCTGCTATATCTGTCTGTGGCATTGTTGAAGTACTCAGTATATACCCCTGACATTTCTGCACATTCAAAGATGTTCCTGACACTTCAGCATAGTCCTTGAATTTTATCATAGCTCTATTTCCAGAATCAGGTTTTGTTACAAACAAACACATAATCTGCATAAGCAGCTATTTTTATGTCTATAGTCCCTTGAAGAGGCTGTAAACCTGTAATCATGTTATCTGTTTGAATTTTCCTTAATACAGGATCTAGACAGAAAATATACAGCAAGGGGCTCATTGGGCACCCCGATGTACTCCCCTTGGTATTGGTATCTAGCACCCCAGATACCCATTTACTAAAGGAAATGTTGTGGCTTTAGTATAGCTGTTTCTGCCAAGTGCAGAAAACATGTAGTATTCCATATGCCTATAGCACAGAATTTAAGAAAATATGGGATATTTTATTGAACGCCTTCTCCTGATCAAGAGAGAGAAGGTATAAATGCAGTTTATCGTCTTTCCCCTGTTTCACTATTTCTCTTATCAGGAGAAGGTTTTCTGAGATATTATGGCCCGGTATGGAGCAAGTTTGTGTTATGGATATTAAATAAGGAGCTGTTTTAGCCAGACGGGATGTTAATATTTTTAACAATATTTTAAAATCTGTATTTAAGATACTTAGAGGTCTCCAATTATTAAGGTCACATCTATCATTTTTTTGTGGATAAAAATTTGTATGGACATACAGAAATGAAAGTCAAAGGAATATGTTGCTAGGATCCAATTAAAGATAACAACCAAGATTTCTACTAGTTCCACTTTAAATGTTTTACAAAATTCAGAGGGAAGTCCATCAATCCCTGGTACTGTATTATTTGTTAATGAAGTTATTGCTTGACTTATTTCTTCTTTTGTAATTGGATTTGTCACAGTGGTCCTTATATGTTCTGGCATGGAACCAATGTTAAGGGTATCTAAATACCTAGAACATACACTCAGATGCGGGTATATGGCTGTATAAAAATTTCTGAAATGGAATGTACTTCACGTAGTATATCAGGGGTAGTGTGTACTATATTCCCATTTGACGTATATATAGAGGTCATTGTTCTATCTTGTATTCTGTTTTTACAACTGGAGAAAATATCCCCACTTGCAATTTTCCCAGGCATACAAACTCTATGTTCCATCAACAGAGATGTAGCTCTTTTATACCGTATACTTTCCATATTTTGTTTTATTCGTGTGATTTGTGAAGTAAACCTTGTATGTCCTTGATTAATTAGGGAGTATAATTTTATTAGATGTCCTCTCAAAGTAAGGTATTGTTTATATTGAGAAGAACATGCAGTAGCAGCAAACCGTATAATGTGTGCCTTGATCAGATTTTTAGTTTCAAGCCACCATACACGCATATCATCTGTCAGTCTAGCTACCAACATTTTTGCTTGAAATAGGTCCTGTATTTGTTCACATGCAACCTTGTCTTCTAGTAAAGTTTTATTTGATTTCCAATACCCTTTCCCTACTGGGGCTTGTTCTTTGAGACCTAATAAGAGGGTGAATATCACGTGGTCTGAAATCTGTAGGGGACAAGTGGCGGCTTTATGTACGAAGAGATATTTAGATATTAATAGAAAATCTATGCGTGTTGCAAGATGACCTCTATAATAAGTATGTCCCCCTTGTTTATGAAAGGTTCTGTAGGAGTCCTGCAACCCTGCAGTATGAATTATTTGTTGCAAATAAGTAGTATCACAAAAGTCTTTTGAAGTTTGTGCCCCTCTATCCACTGCAGAGAGCACACAGTTGAAATCACTTGCCTATAAAATATGTTTTGTGGTAAAAAGTTAGGGTTTTACGCTATTGAAAACTCTACCTTTTTTCATTTGGGGGGCATATGTGTTAATTGTACAGCAGGCAGTTTGACAGCGAGTAAAATCTATTACTAGCGCATGGCCAGGAAGTTTGTCAATGATCCTGGTAATCTGAAAATCTGATCCCTTAAATAGAACCCTTTCTCTATCACATGCTTCCAAACCAGAAGCAAGAAAGAAGGTCCCCAACACCACATTTTCTGTGCCATAGTTACCAAAGATAATGTGTTTAGTCTTGTATCCTGTAAAACACAAATATCCGTTTGTAAGTCATGCAGCACAGAAAAAGTTATTACGTGACATTTGGCATTTTTAATACTGTTCACATTAATAGAAGCAATAGATAAAGGAACCTGGAGTAAAACCATTTGGAAAGAAAAAGAGAAATAATTATGTGAGAGCATTCAAATGAGTACTACTCCTAGGCACCCCTTCCTTCTGGTAACAGTAGATTCAATAGAGGGGGTCTCCTCATCAGAGTCTGAGGTATGGACTTGTTGAGATGATACAGTGGAGGAAGAGTCAGTGTCATCCCCTTGGTCTGGATGTTTACCTTTGGTGGCTAATACCTTGAATTGATTGGAGGTAGGGATCTGAAGAGGAAAGGTGGCAGGTTTTGACATTTTTGCTTTTGCATGAGACTGCCACATAGATCTCTTCTTTGAGACTATTGTTAATTCAGGGGGGCGACATGACAGCCTCAGGTGTAGCAGGCTTGACCATGGTTTGAGCTTCCTGAGAGGAAATGTGAGAAAGTGGGTTTAGTTCTCCTGCTGTTTCTATGGCCGTGCTGACTTCACTTTGACCTAAATGAGTTTGCTGAGGTTCTGGGGCATCTGAGGGTCCAGGCAGGTCTACAGGAACTAAATGTTTGGCTGTGGTGAGTCTGAGATGATTTCAGTTTGAGTATTAGCATTTAGCTCAGCATCATTCATCTCAGGTGTGGGCCAGGCAGCATCTATATCTTTCTTTTGGGCTTCGAGTAAGATTGAGGTCTGATCTGGCCTATCCTCTTGATTATGAATAGCCCTGGGGCAATCTATACAAATGACCAGATTCATCACATAAGTTACACTTTACTCCTGTTGGGCAATCTGTATTTATATGACCATATTCAAAACATGTGGAACATTTCACTTTATCACACACCGAACTCAAATGTGCATATGACCCGCACTGGAAACATGTCTTTGGTTGGCCCAGATAAAAACAATGGCCTCAGTCCTGACACAAAAACATACTGCTTGGTAAGTGTGGCCCAGTGTTGGAACTTCATAGTCTGACTCTGTACCTCCAACTCCCCGTCCACAGATGTTCAGTATCAAAGATAGGCTGAGGCACTCCTAACACCTTGCATCTTGGTTGCAGCTAGTTTTTGATGCCGTGGACCACAACACTTACATTATGAATTAATACAGTCACATTTTTAACAGTGCATTCGGTTAGAAGTACTGCTTTGAAGGGCAACCACAATGCAGAGTATCGTAGTTTGTCATATTTGGCCCAGAAGCAATTTAGGCCTTGAGGATTTTTAAAACTAGTAAATATGATATTAAAACTAATATCATAAAGAGTATCACCCGAGGCATGTATGAGAGCATATATCTCATTGGTAAAAAATCCCATTGATCCTTTTATGAGAGTTTTGCCTATATAAATTCTATCTGAGGGTGTTTCCAAGTCCCCAAGATATTGCAGGTGTACAGCTTTACGTCTCTGGGTGGGTGGGGGTTGTTGAAAAAAATGGTCTCTTTGCCTGAACTGGGCCCAGGTATTTTGTGCAATTTCAGGTGCTGGGGGGGGGTGCACTCATATCCATCCTTTCTCCCCAAGTGGGTTGGTACAGTTTGTCTACGTCTGAATCTGTAGATATATTTATTCTAATTCTTTTTGGAGATGGAGGGGGATCATGAACAACATCCTCTGCATGTAAGTCTAGATCTGAATCAGTCACAAAGGGGGGGCCTCTCTTTTTATTTATCCTGTATTTCACCTGCAAATTTACTGTCAGAAGTAGTAGAAATCCCTAGGATAGGACTATGTGAGGGATCGGGGAGCCATTTCCCTGAGTCTTGTGTTTTCCAGCCTGCATTTTTCAGAGAGGCCTCCAATGCTTCAAGTAAGGCTGACTGCACCTGTTTAGCAGATTCAGTTAGACCTTCCCCCACCCTTTACGAAGCCCTAAGGCAGTAGCTGCATCAACATTCTCTGTGTAATTCAATGGTATTTCAGTACTTACATCTGAGGAAATTTACATATTGTTTTGTAAATTGTTGTTTGTATCAGCATTTGAGTGGACAGTATGAGTTGGCAAAGATACTGCTTGCGGCAAGTCCTTTGATGCTAATGCATCACACACAGCTGGGCCGTGACTCACTGAGGTATGCGAGCTGTTAGCAATGCCGGAACCTTCAAGAAAGGTGTTGTTTGAAATGCAGGCCTTAGGGAGTGCTGTAGTAAAGGCTGTTTTCAGGAGGATTTGTGTAGAATCCATTTCGAAGTAGACTGGTTGCATGATCAAAACAGGGGTATCGACCAAGTCTACGTCCATAGATACCGCACTCTCCAGTCGAGAAGTATCCTCTTGTAACATAGTTTCCACTAGAGCTCCATTTGTAGAAATCATCTTATGCATTCATGCTGTTGAATTCTCAAGATCAGAAACATTATCCTTCAACAAAGTACAAGTTTGCTCTTCTGCTTCAGTTTGAAAAACTATATCTGGTTCAATCTCCGTAACGGGACCTGCAGGGTGGGAGATCTACACACCTGCAAGTTCACCAGTAGACTGACTGCTCCCTGAGATCTCAGCCATCCGAACAGCAGTGCCCCCTATCACAAGAGGAGGGGAGTTTTCCTGGTGCCCTCTCAACATTTCCCCCCATTCACTAAAAATACCACCAACAGCTTAAACTGGTTCAAGGTCAGTTGACATTTATCTGTATCCCCCTTACTCGGGTTGTGCCTGAAAATAGGTAAGAATTTGTCTAGTGTACTTACCTAGTAAACAAAAACTAAATAAGTAAATAACCAAATCTCCTTTTTCTGGGGAAAGATACGTGAAAGTCCTCCTGATGGGACTGATGTGACTTCTCCAGAGCATCTGGAAGAAGGAGCTATACAGTTTTATTTCTATTTTGAAAGGAGATGGGAAAATCATTGCAATGTAAAGAAGGCCGAGAATTAAAAATTGTTTTATGATCTGGACCCTTTTCAATTTAGAGTTCCTCCATCCTTCCCATCTCAATACTTTTGCTTCAATTGAAGTAAGAGCTAAGTCTCGGTTATGAAGGGAAATGTTTTGAGGCCCAAAGAAGGTCCCTAGTATTTTTACTGGGTCCGAGGCTATCTGAATGCCTGAGATTGACACTGGGGGAGGGGATGATTCCCCTAAAAATAAGTCCTTGCACTTTCCAAAGTATAGGATGGAGTTAGAGACTCTGGAGTAAGCGGTTAATTCTTGACAGAATAGGGATACAGTCCCACCCCATTTATCCAAACCCTCTGGGGGACATCCAATTCGTTCGGATAGGAGGGAGGTCGGATAAACGGGTGAGCTCACTTTAAAAATGAATAACATCAAAGCTGTAATCTAATCGTACTGCAGTGATCATCAAAACAATCCAAAGGCAGTGTAGTGTTTGCTGATAACATCTTTATTAAGTGTAGTACAAGAAATCAAAAATTATGAAAGTTTAAAAAAAGATTACAGTATAAGCATTTTAAGTACAGTATATAAGTATTTTAAATGACTCACTGCATTTTAATTTGTGTACTATACTGTACAGTACACTATTTTAACATACAGTACAGAGCAGTGCGGTCAATTTTAGGGCACACCTGCTTTAGCAGAAAAATCTGTAACAGATGTTTGTTTAAATGAATTAAACTTTTTTCTAGCAGATTGCTGTCTGAGCTGCCGTAGCAACATGACCTGTACCGGACTGCAGTCTACCTGGCTGTCTGTGTACAGAATGCATTTGTCAAAACAATCAACTGCCTCTGAATGAGCTGGCAGTACAGGAGCAGCCTCATCCACTTCTGAGTCATTTTCAGCTTCCGACTCAGACTGTACAGACTTAGACACAAGCTCCAAGATCTCATCGTCTGAAAGCTCTTCAATGACCCTGCATCTCTTTGTCTGAATTGAGCCATAGCAGCACTTCTTCTTCAGACGGTGGGTCAGATAGAGTAGCAGAGTTCAGTGATTTCAACCACTGAGATGCTGCTGTCAGGAAGATCTGGGAGGTCAGAAGGGTCAGTTAGAGCAGGATCATCGCAAGCTGTTTTAATCCCTGATTTTGTCCATGCCTTTTGTATTGACTCAGGATTCAATGAATCCCATGCCTCTGCGGACATGTACACCACATCCTTAAGCATTATACCCCTCATGATGTTGCCCAATGAGGACTGGGCATTCTCCACAGCCAAAACAATCTGTAGCAACTTTGTTTGGTAGCACCTCTTAAAAATTTCAAGCATACCCTTGGAGGTTGTAGGTTGTATTGGCAGGCAGAAATGCACACTTGATGACCCCATCCCATGTTTGGACAATGGGAATATCGGGGTGTGCTGGGGAATTGTCAACCAGGAGTAGAGCTTTGACTGGCAACCCTTTGGACCACAGGTACAACTTTACTTGTGGCACAAAGATGTCATTAAACCACCTAGTAAAAATGTTCCCTGTCATCCAGGCATTACACTGTGCCTCGTACTGTACTGGCAAAGTCTGCATACTGAGATGCTTGAAGCACCGTGGAACCATCGATTTACCCACCACAACCAATTTTAATTTATGGCCAGCCACGTTAACACAGCCAAGCACAGTAACGCAGACCTTCTGCTTTTTATACCCTGGTGCAGCTCTCTCTGCACCATGGGCAAGTGTTCATGCTGTAAGTCCCCTCCAATACAGACCTGTCATGTTTGCATTGAATAGCTGCTCCGGTAACAACCCCTCAGCCTCAATAGTTTTGAGCAGCTGCTGAATGAAGGGCTCAATGGACTCGTTAGCAGCACTTAGTTGCTCCCCACACAATTTCAGCTGCCATATGCCATGTCTGCACTTGAAGTAAGTTAGCCAACCTTCGCTAGCACAGAACTGTTCAGAATTTGCAAGGCATAGGTGATACTGGAGTGCCTTCTCCTTCAAAATTGGCCCTGATATTGGGGTTCCTTTTTCCTGTTCCTGATGGGACCACATGCATAGAGCAGCATCACGCTGCTCATCCTTGCAAGACCTCATGTTTTTCCATTTTTCAGATCCTACTGTAGTGTCCATGCTGCCGGCAAAATTATGCAGCTTGTCTTTGGCAGACTTAATATCGCTAATGGTAAACTTTCCAACTCCATACTTGTCTGCCAAAACAACTGCCCACTCATAGCTCTCCAGTCTCTCCACAATCCTTATTTTATGTGCAACAGTTAGCACTACTCACTTCCATTTTCCTGAAGCGGATTCCATTGAAACACAACTGATTCAGTGAGCTGAATGTGACTCTTATTACGAGCCATTAACAGCAGCCGCACCTAATTAAGGCAGTGAGTACAACTCATTAAGTGATTCACACTCACCAGGTTCTCTTTTTATCGACAGAGTGTTAGAACAGTGAGGGACAAGACCGCAATTCATTAGAAAGGTAGAGTCAGATTGGGGGAGTCAGATAATTGGTAGGGGACTGTAGTTGTAAAGGATTCTCAAAAAATAGACAAATACTGTCTGTGTAAGCCTGGGCTTTTAAAGGAGGGAGCCCATAAGGTCTAGGAATGCCATCCCATGAAGAGTTATAGATTAGTCTTCTCAAAAAGGGGTCTAAGGAAAAAATATATAGCAATAGGCTCAAAGGACACCCATGCCATACTCCTGTTGAAATCCGAATACTCTTTGTCACCTGTCCTTTTAAAATAGGGGTCACAGATGCAGTAAAATACAAAAGGTTTATCCAGAGTATGAATTCTGGAGGAAGACCATAGTATTCTAATGTGGCAAATAAAAAGGGGTGGTGAACCCTGTCAAATGCCTTACTCTGATCTAATGTTATGATACTGCCCCTCTGTTTTTTAGATGATAATGCATCTCTTGTGTCCCTGATAATCATCAATTGCTGTTGCACTTTCCTGTTAGGGAGCTTGCAGTATTGGGAGGTGTGAATTAGGGATTGTGCCACTTTCCATAGTCTTCTGTTTAATATTTGGGATAAACGTTTGATGTCAGAATTCAAAATTGTTATGGGTTGCCAATTTTTAATCTGTGATCTATCACCAGTCTTGAATATGAAAACTATTAACCCTGCTGTAAAGTAAGAAGGGACATTGTTGGTGATTGAAAAAATAAGAAAAATCTTTCCTTAAACACACAGCTAGTTCTGTAGGGAAGGTTTTGTAGAATTCATATGGGAGGCTGTCCAAGCCTGGGGAGGTACCTGTTTTTAAGTGTCAGATGACATCTTCTATTTCATTGGTCAAAATTGGACTGATCAAGTTATTTAATCCCGGGGGGACTGAGTTGCTCTAGTCCCTCCAAATATGTGTTTATCTCAATTTCCTGGGGGAGGTGACTCATTTAATGAAATTTTAGAAAATCAAAAATTATATTAGATAAATCTGAGGTGGAAGTTTCCTGAACTATCATGTAAACATTCTAAACTCGTGGCCTGTTTTCTAAATTTATAAGCTTCAAAAGGTCCCCTATGGGTTTGTTTTGCATCCCATACTGAAGCACTGCTCTAACTGTTTTGGCTCAGTAATACTGGTATAATTTCATCTGGGATTTAAAGTGTTCGATTTGGTTTGAATAATCATCTCTAGAGTGGGAGGCTAAGGAAATTACATACTGGAATTGTTGGTGTAACTGAAGGTATTCAAAAAAATTAGATTTTTCTTTTCTTTTTCCAAAAGACTGGAACCAATGAGCGATACCCTGCTTAGTGTCTGCCCACCAGCCTCCAACATCATTACAGAGGTCACAGACCAAAGCTCTAGTCCAAAGGAGATTTGAAATGCCTTTTGGGACTATGGGGTCCGATAGGAGTGAGATCTTCAGCTTCCACTGATTCTGTTTCTTTTTCAAGAGGGGATGGTCCTGAAGGGTTAATCTTAGCAAAAGGTGGTCCGAGATTTCTAAGGGGAGGATATCCAGGCCAGGAGGGGGGTCTGTTTTTAGAGATAAAAAAATTATCGATGCTTGAAGAAAATCTACTTCTAGTGTAAGTAAATTTAGGCCCTGCTCTTTGGTACTGAGCACAATTTAAAAGATCTGCTGTCACTGTACAGCTCTTGAAAGCGCTGGATTCACATAAGTCTTTTTCCCCATTGCTTTTGTAGCTTTGGGTAGTTAACAATTAAAGTTACCTCACAGAAATATATTCTGGGAAGTCACAAGGAATGGTCGAAGGGATGAAAGAAGGGTAACCCTTTCAGCTTTAGACTGGGGGGCATAAATGGAGATAAATCTGCAAGTGTTATGCCAAATTCCATCCAAAATCAACAACCTGCCGGGTACTAGATCAATAAGTTTTGTAAGAGGGAAGGAGTTAAAAATAATTCACACATCATCTGCTTTATCCATCCCAAAGGCCCAATAGGATGGTCCCCAGCACCATTCTGCTTGATATAATCTCACCTGGTCACTTGATGACATCCACATTTCTTGGAGTAAGAATACCTCAAAGTGAGAATCATGTAAATACTGAAGCACCATACTTCTCTTTATGGTTTACCAGACTGCAAAGGTTTGCAGTAGCTATGCAGCGTGTCCCCATGAAATTGAGTTCCTAAGGATGAAGAGCCTTTTTTCCTCTTTTTCTTCCCCCTGTACCCTACCATGTCATTACTAGTAGACATGTGCTCTTGTGTTTGAGAATTTATGTCGGAGCCCCCAACCTCCATTTTGGACTCCCCCCATGCAGCAGAAGCTAGTACAGAAAAGGGGCAGTCTGATTCAGTCTCAGGGGGTTCAGGGGAAGGGGGGCTTTTACATTCCTTGTAGACCATCTCCTGGGCAGAGGAGCAGGTCTCTGTGCTGGTAGGGCAGGGGATGTAGAGATGGGGGCTAGAGAGCAAGAGGACTTGGGCCATCTCTTCAGGAGGGTCTTAATAGCAAACCGGAAAGAGGGCAGAAGAAGGGGAGGGATGCTTCTCAATGTCTGGGTCTAGCTGACACTTGGTTGTTGGTGCTTTGTGGTGGTCCTCAATAGGCATATCCTGAGAGGGGGGGTTAGGGTGCTGATCCCTAGAAGCGGGGTGTTCTGCTGCCTCTTGGGTCTTTTGAATCAGGAGATCTGGGCTTAGAGAAGATAATAATAATAATAAAACTTTATTTTTTATGGTGCCTTTCAAATACCGAGACGCCTCACAAATTTAAAATCAAAAATGAAACATCAACAACATACATCATATAAAATCAGTAATAACATCATACCATCAGTCACTGAATGCCTGGTGCCATAAAAATGTTTTCAATGCTTGCATAAATCCCTCCATGGTTGCACACTCCTGTAACCGACAGGGTAGAGAATTCCAGAGGGTTGAGACCACATGCATAAATGCTCTGGCCCCGGACGATTTCAAACACACCCTCGGAATCTCAAGCAGCCCTTCATTGGCTGAGTGAAGTGTTTGCCCAGGGCAGTAAGGAACCAGGAGCTCTTTCAAGTAGTCCGGGCCCAGTCCACTTAGGGCTTTAAAAGTCAAAAGACCGACTTTAAAGGTAATCCACCACTGAATGGGCAGCCAGTGCGGTCCGCTCAGCACCAGCAAAATATGGCAGGACTGAGACAATCCCATCAAAAGCCGGGCCACCACCCTCTGCATCAGCTTCAAGTGACAGATTTCCACCCCTGATAGCCCTAGGTAAAGGGAGTTGCAATAATCTAAGCGTGAGGACAAGTAGGCATGAACCAGCGCAGGAAGGTCACTTGACCGAACAAGATGCTTGATCCTGGAAATATTTCCTAGATGGTAAAAGGAAGATTTGATGACAGACGACACCTGCAAATGCAGGGTCCGCTCTTCATCAAAAATTACCCCCAGGTTTCACACCTATTCAGAGGTCGGGAATGACAAGCCCCCAAGAAAAAGTCCAGAGGGCGAGCCAAATCCCAACCCCCCTATCCGGCGACCTGGGTCCACAATCAGCACCTCAGTCTTTTCTGAGTTCACCTTCAACCAACTGGAATTCATCCACTCCTGGATTTCAGCGAGACAGCTATTAAAGACTGAGAGGGCTTCATCCTGGTCAGGCACAAAAGAAAGATAGAGCTGGCTATCATCAGCATAACAGTGAAACCTCAGCCCATTCCTTCTTACAATGTCTCTGAGAGGCAGCATATACACACCATGAACAACATGGGGGACAACACTGAGCCCTGAGGTACCCCACATGATAGCAGAACTGGGTCCGAGGAATAAACCCCGGACACCGCTCTCTGAGTTCTTCCAGTGAGGAATGATGTTAGCCACCCGAGGACTGTACCTGATAGTCCACAGGTGAACCTCAGATGGTCCAGTAGCACCCCATGGTCCATGGTGTCAAACGCTGATGAGAGATCCAGAAGAACCAAGATGGAACAGCTCTTCCAGTCTCTAGCCATCAGGAGATCAATGAGCACCCGAACCAGCACTGTCTCAGTACTATGTCTCTTTTGAAATCCGGACTGGAGTGGTTCATAGATGTCATGGATGGTCAAATGGTCCTCCAGCTGTGCAGCCACTACTTTCTCAGTCACCTTAACTCATTGTCTCCTAGCCGACACCTGTAGTCGTCAGTAAAAAAACACTGGTGTGTCCTGAGTAGGTCTGCAGAAGTCGGCTACTGACTCCCAGTGTGCCCAAGCAATGTCTGGAGAAGTCACTTATATATTTTAATATATAGTGTAACAGAATATAATATATATTTGACTGCATAGCACCATTGGAAAGGTAATATTATGCTGAACAACTCTGTCACTGATATTTTGTGCATATCATGCATACTTTAGGAGTTATTTGCATTTGTTTATGGTGTGGTGTGTATGGCTTATGTTGCCTGTTTTAGTGAAGAAATATTTTTTTTGCTGTTTCAACCAGTTTAAAAAAACAAAACAAAATTACATATTATTATTTGCATACCACCATTGGGAAGGTAATGTTGTTCTGAACAACTTTGCCACTGATATTTTGTGTATATCATGTATACTTTAGGAGTTATTCACATTTGTTTATGATATGGTGTGTATGGCTGACATGTTTTCCATCAAGATTCACCTAAGCAGCTTGAATAAAATTCACTTTTTGGGCACTTCAGCAGGTATAAAATAAAAACCGTATTGATTACAACTGGTTGCATAGCACCATTGGAAAGGCATTTTTGTGCTAATCAACTTTCATGCTGATACTTTGTGTGTATCACGTATACTTTTGGAGTTATACGCATTTGTTTATGATATGGTGAGTTTGGCTGAGATTTAGCCCTCAAATCTCGCCAAAGCACCTTGACTAAAATGGGGAAAAATTACGTTTTATAGTAAAAAGACATCTTTTTTTTAACTAACATAATATTAAAACACCATCTAATGTCTGTATGCTTAATTTGGTGTTGATATTTTACATATTTTCCAACAAAAAATTGCTTATGTTGCACTTTTTTAGTGAAAAAAATATTTAGTTTCCTCTTTCAACCAGCATAGAAAAAAAACTAAATTACTTATTATTACATGCATGCCACCATTGAAAGGCAATTTTGTGTGAATAACTCTGCCACTCATACTTTGTGTCTAGCATATACAGTTATTGAGCTATTAGCATTTGTTTGCAACATGCTGACTATCGCTTGATTTTGCTTAGAAAGGCCCAGGATTCACTGTTAAAAGTATACAGGAGATTCAGGAGGCAAGTGGTGTAATCTCAGAGTGAGCCTGTGGAGGCAATGAGTTAACTAAAAAGGGAAGATTAGAGATTGGTCTGTAGTTTACATGGCAGTCTGGATCCAAAGAAGCTTTCTTCAAGAGTGGTGTCATCACCGCCTCTTTCAGGGAGCTAGGAGACTCATCTGTTTCCAAGGAGCACCAGACTATCTGCACTAGGACCTGACCGATGGAATCCATACAATCCAAAATCAGGGAAGTTGGTCCAGGATCCAAACTACAGCACATAGGGCATGCATTCTGGACTATCTGCATGACATCCATGAACTCCAGTCGGTAGAAGGTACTCCAGGAAAGCCGAGGAGCAGTGGCCTCATGTTGATCCAGAACAACACCCACAGAATGTGCTGGTTGGAGTGCCACCCTGATGCTGGCCACTTTAGTCGCAAAGAATTGAACAAGTTCATCGCACTCTACTTGCAAAAAGGTTTTCTGGACTTGTAGACAGGCTGGGTTGCACAGTGTATCCACAGTTTGAAACAGCTGAACTGGCCGATTCTGAGCAGCCGCAATCTCCCCAGACAGGAACTCTGCCTTCTTATGGGTGATTGCAGATGGATAGACTTGATAATGGTCCATCAATCTGAGGTGGTCACTATCTAGGGAGGATTTCTGCCAGCAACGCTCTAATCTTCATCCAAGTCGCCACATCTCCCTCAAAGTCCCATCAAACCTTGGGGATCGAGGGTGAAGGGACAGAGGATGAACATGGACTGGAGCAATGACATCCAGGGCAGCTGAAATGACTGAATAATAAGCCATCACAAGGGTCTCTGGGTCACTGTTTGCCTCTGGGAGGGACGATAGGTCAAGCACCACCGTTAGACCTTAAGAACTTACATTCCGTAAAGGACAGTACCTGACCATCTCCTCAGGGGCAGGCCTACGAAAGGGGTGGTAAAACTAAACCCCAGGGTGTAGTGATCAGACCACCCAACTGGTTCCACTCCCAAGTGAGAGGCTTCAATCCCCAGGAGGAAGACCAAGTCAAAAGAGTGACCGTGTTTATGAGTAGCAGTGGTAACTACCTGTGTGAGGCCCAGAGATGTCATCAGCTGAAGGAAGTGCTGACCAAACTGTGAGAGTTTGCTGTTGATCCAGGCATTGAAGTCGCCCAGGAACATCAGCCTGGGCAACTCAAAAGCCATATTGATGATGAAGTCTGCAACTTCCTGAAGGAAACACTTCTCATCTCCAGGTGGACGGTAGATGAGGGCGATCCAACAACCTACACCTGCTACTACAGTACACTCGAATGATTCAGTCTCCTCAACTGGTACACTTGTGAGGTTAAGTTTAGTCTTGAAACAGACCGCAACTGCCCCGTGATCCAGTCTTGGGCACTGTATCACCAAGTACCCAGCCTGAGTTGCAGCCTCCAAAATGGGGCCAGAGTTTTCATCCAGCCAGGTCTCGGTGATGCAAGACAGGCCCACCATTTCAACAAGGTCTGCACTAATTGCAGTCTTGTTTTTAATGGACCTGGCATTGCATAACACTGCCCGAGTTGGACGAACCTTTCAGGCCGCCCAATCCACCTGCCTACCACAATTGGTAGTGCCCTTGGGTATGGAAACCAGACTTGGTGAACCATGTTCTATGTTCCATTTCACTACAGGGTATCTTCTGGATCTCACCACCCCGATGCGGTGGCCCCACTCTTTCACCCTCTGCTGTTAGCACCCCCACCCCCCCCTTCCCTACGCACAATACCCAGTGCCCTACAGTACCGGTAAGTTGTAAATTGAAGGAGGGAGAGGGAGAAAGGGGTGGAGGGTACGGACAGCAGCGGGTGAATAGCACACAACAGTGGGGTTAGGTTTCCAACACATTCGCGTGACACAAACAGCACTTCTCTACAAACCAACTTATACCATAAAACACACAAAATACTATAAAACAAAGCAAAATATATAAAATCTTACTTAAAACCAGATAATTACCCCCAACCCAATTAAATAAATAAACTCAAAAATAAACAAAAGTAAATCAACTAACAAAAATTTCACCACCCCCTGGCCCTCCCACAGTCTCAGGAGGTGAGCAAAACAGTATTACACTAAAAATATATACAAATAACAGTTTTAAAGTCCAATGCAATGATTTGGAGAGCATAAGAAAACAGTTATAAGGTGAATGATAGATTCCTCAGAACAATAACTATAACTTAAATCCACAAATGTAAATAAATCTTCAGCCCCCTGATGCCCTCTCACAGGCAAAAGGAAGCCAAATAGAACACAAGGACTCTCACTCCCTGGGCAGAATGAAATATGAATATGGTTGAATAGTTTTCCAGCCACCAAAGTACTCTCACTGCAAGGGAGACTGACTAAAAATAGCAATGTCCAGAGTGATTTTTCCACTTCCAAACACTCTCACTGCGAGGAATGTTGATAAAACACATAGCACTCTCACTGCCTTCCCAAGTAGAGAACAATAAAGCAGGAGATAAAATTAAACCTCTGACCATAAAAAAGTTAATAGCAGGAATCCTCCTCACTGATATCCAGCATGTGCATGTGCAGGAGCGGGGGCCCAAAAAATCCCAAACGAGGGGCTAAAACCTCAAAGACCCGCAGCAACACTGTGGCTCTCCACCGGAGCTAATCCACCAGTCTTCCCCCCAGGGAAACCTAAAGGACTGCTGACCCGGTCCTCCGGCTACCCAGCAAGATCAAAGCCCAGTTCTTCGTGTAGCCACACACCTCCACAGACAAACACCCTCCACAGGGTCGGGACCACCCGCTCAAACACACCAAGTTGCACCATTCCTCTTACACCTACCAGCACACCAACATTAGACTTAGACTGCAGTCAACCAAACAATTCAGGGCCAAAATCATAATCCAAGGGTCTTCACTTTCCTCTCAGTCGGTCACAGCCAGTTAGTTCTCCAACACTTCACCTCCAACTCCTCCTCCCTCTCGTAAAACTTAAGTCAGTTGATCAAAACCGGCAGAATTCAACAAAAAGCAAATCCAAGTCAGGATCCAGGAACCTCCACAAGCGCCACACAACTAATCCAGGATAAATCCAGACAGAAAGACTGATCCAACAGGCCCAGCAGATTCAGTATGTCAAGCTGCTACGGGCCAGAATAAAATGGCCCCCAGAATAAAAAGGCCTCAATTCTACTACAGCTGTTCCACTCCGTGTCTGTCAGCTGAGACCACCGTCTCTCTCGATTTATTCCACCGCCAGGTTGGTGCTGTGGATGTGGGGGAGATCACCCTGATGACTCCAGTGGCGCTGTTGCTGTTCACCACATTCCACTCCTCACTATCCGTCCGGAGAAGATTTGTTCCTAGCTGCCCATGGGCATTCTGCAAATATATGTCTGGTCTCCTCGCACAGGTCACACATAAACAAGTTGGTAAATTCCTTGTTTATGTTACAAATTGATTATGGTGACTGTACCTATATGAGAACAACTGATGCAGTCTTGAAATCATTGGATCCTTTTTATCATAGTGCATTGCAATTAGTCAAAGGGCTTCCCTGGCAAACTCATCACTGCAGTTTTTATTTTGAATCAGGCTGGCAGTCACTTTCAGTCCATAGACAAATTCATTGGATGCTCTGCTTATAAATTTGTCCTGGATAAATTACCGCCATATCTGCAAGGATCTTTTATTATTAAAGAACATGACAGATATTCACTTAGATCTGCTGATTTGCCTCAGTATTTTTTTCCAAGATTTAAAACCAGATTTGATAGTTACAGGTTGGCTGTTGCTGTTCCTAAGACCTGGATATCTATTAAAAAAAAAATTGAAACTGACATTTATTTAAGCAATAAGGCACAATAGGGTGTGGGTTATTTTGGATTTACCCACACCTTGTGTGGTGTGTCACGAGGCGCAGCTGAGCCGAGTGACTTAACCACACAAGAAATGGGTAAATCACCCAATAATCCACACCCTGTAGTGCCTTATTGTGATTATACAATGGACCCATGTGTAAAATACATTTAAAATGTGCTTAATTATGTTTTTATTTTGGCACGCTTGCACAGCCAACATCTTGCGGTCATGGAGATTTGGAGGAGCAGCCGCTGTTGGGCGAATGCGGGGCATGCACCAGTAAGTGCATCCCTCATTCCCCAATCAGCCCGCATGCCGGTGCCACACCATGCATACATAATGTGGCGAGCACATCTAAGGAAAGGTCCACTGCAATGCGAGCAAAGCTCATCACATGCAGCGGATCTTCCTACATGCTTCACCAGCTACAAACATGGCTGCACAGTGGCCACTAAACTGCCATCTTCTAGGGTGCCCAATCCCCTGGTCGGCTTACCTTGCCCCTCATGTATGTGCCAATGGGGACCCCATTCCCCATCGGCATAATGTGTCCTCCTTTTGCTTGCAGAGGGGTACCAAATCCCTCGGCTCATGCCCCCCGCTTCATTATCTGCCAACGGTGCCTCAACCGTCGGCATTCGCCCTCCCCTTCCCACTTTAATGTGCCAACGGGGAGCCCACTCCCAGTCAGCATGATGTCCCCTTCTGTGCTGAGGGGTGCTCAATCCCTCAGCTGGTGTCCCCACTCCCTATGTGCTGACAGGGTGCCCAATCCTTCGCCGCTACTCTATCACCCCCTCAAACACATGTAAAAAAGAAACCTTCCGTGATGTTTTTTTTTAACACCTGTAAACAGAAAACAGTCCCTGTAGTCTCCCTACCCTCTCCCACCACCCACCCACCCACTGCAAACCCTGCCTCCACACACCCCCCTCCATACTCCATACTTACCTCTGGAGCTTGGCGCGACGATCTTCGGTGGCCAGGAACACGTCTGCACTCTTCAAAGCAGACCTTGAACTGAGGAAATGCCGGTAAACTGTATAGTGGAATAAATAGTTTTTTTTTCAACTTTTATGCATATCTTGGGCATGTTTGGGAATTTTTGCACCAAATTTTCAACATGAGGTTTTTGGGACACCTCCTCACGAATTCTGAAGAATATGATTGCGACCAGTCCCAAAAGGTGATTTCGTAGTCACCGCGTGGTATCACCTTTGGGGCTGATTAACCCAAGGACAGTGGCAGTGTTCATGAGCTGGGCTCAAAAGCCAATGTTGCAAATTTGGTGGAAAATCCAAAAATGGCTGTTTTACGACATGCATCATGTGAAAGGTTACGCACTCTCATAACTCTGCAAATTCACAATATTTTCATGCCAGATTTTCAATACTGTTATTTTTCTACACCTCCTTGTGAACTGTACAGCTGTCATTTTTCACATCCTGGCCGAAATGTGTTTCCGTACTTCTGGTACACAATAGCGCAGTTGCTGTGGGAAATCAGTGTTCGGGGAAGATTCTGAAAATGACAGTGACACTGTTCATGAGCAGAAGTCCTAAAATGCCTATGTTGAAAATTTGGTGATGATACTCCATAAAATGACTGTGTTACTAGCGTGCGTTGCGCAGTTTGCACGCACACTTGTAACGTTCTGCATTTGTAATATTTTCACTCTAGATTTTCACCATTGGCATTTTTCCACACCTCTTGATGAACAGTACAGCTGTCATTTTACATATCCTGCCCAAACTGTGTTTTTGCACGTCCGGCACAGAATAGCACAGTCGCTGTGCGAAATCACTTTTTGGGACAGTTTGAGGAAATGACAGTGATACTGTACATGAACAGAGGTGCTAAAATGCCTATGTTGAAAATTTGGTGCCGAAAGTCCATAAAATGACTGTGTTATCACGCACCCTTGTAACTTGGCAAATCTGCAATATTTGCATGCCACATTTTCAACATTTCCATTTATTTACACCTCCTTATGAACAATACAGTTGTCATTTTTCACATCCTGCCAAAAATGTGTTTTAGCACTGCACTACCAAAGCCAATATCAGCGCGACAACATTTGGCATTGACAAATGCTTGTTTATAAATGCTATTCCTCAGCCGTGGGTTATGCAGGATTTACCCACACTCATGTGACATGTTTTGACCAATCAGGGTACAGGATTTTCACAAACCATTGTATAATATTACATTGTCGCACTTTAAATGACTACTTGTTGGATTCATGATATGTGAATGTAGCTGTTTTAAGTGAATTATAACTGCACAATCTGTGAACACGTGTAATCTATGTATGTGATTTTATGTTTATTGTATATGTATGTATGTTTTAGTCTGATGGATGAAATTGTAAAAGAGAGATTTTCTCTCAGTTTTGCTTTCCAATAAATTGATGATGATGTTGATGATGACACTTCATGCGATTTATGCACTGGTGGCTAATATGGCCCAAATCACCACAGTTGGTGCAGCAGGATTTGTCACAAATACTGGATAGGTGGGTATGAGACCCACACTTGTAGCAAGCAAGGGGCTGACCCACATAAAAATAAACCCCCGGGTCCCTACCCAGCATAAAGGAGTTTGGAATATGCTGGATGCCCTCATTTACCTGTCTCAACTTCACCTTGAATTTCCAGCTTCCTGTCCAAAACAATTCTAAGTCAAGCACAGGCAGAGGAGCACTTAAAACGTCACATTTTTGGTTTCACCAGTACACTATGTCCTCGATATGAACTCCCTAGTTCCTGAACATTATGGCCACATATTTAATCAGCGGATTTGTCAATGGTATCACCAGGAAGGGGGACCAGAGAGGTGAAAATTTCACCTGGTTATACCGTTGTCAAAACAGTTCAGGTGCATTTGAACTCCTAAAGCTGACATCGTTGTCTTTGCCAGCTCTGTTTATGAAGGTGAAGACCTCCTTGGGAGAAAAGTGGAGAGAGTCTTTTAGCAACTTTTTCCCCACAAAGTATCTGTCAGGCCTTGTCTCCATGCCCCCTTTATATCTGATGCAGACATCGTTTCTCCTGGGGGGGAGCATCTTGTTTTTTTTTTTGAAAAAGTTCCAAAAGTAAAGACCTTTGAGGAGGTGTTAGGTTGTCATCTTGTGGCTGTCCATCTTTGAAGTGATCAGATGCATGGTGGGGGGGGGGGGGCAGGTTGCCCTCTTGTGAAAGGGGATTGAGAAGTCTCTCATCCCCTTATTGTTAAGTACAGAAGGATTTTCTAAATGTTTGCTCTGCATCAGGTTGGTTTAAGGTTGTATCTGGAAAGGTGTCTGTCTGGATTGCTGCAGGTACCTGAGGAGCTACTGCTGGGTGCCATGCTGGTGTTGTTTGTGAAAGGATTGTAGCCGGAGACCAGTCAGGGTCTGGAAGTCACTCGCCATGAGGCATTCTTTTCCACCCTGATTCAGAAAGTGCATTTTTAGGGAACCAGTGAGCGAATGAGTCATGAGAGGAGGGCTTCAAAGAAAATGCAGTTTGAACTGCAGTAGTGGCTGAATGATCTGCAATTTTGTGAGTTGGGGTTGTTTTGGTTTCTTCCATAGTGTCATTGCTTATAATAGGAAGATCAGTTGAGATGTTCCTTTTGGATATGGAAAGGACAGCTGTCTTATTCTTAGTGTCCCCTTTATTAGCCTTCGTATGCCTTGCAGAAAAGGAAAAAAACAGTAGCCCCATCCTGAGTAACCATGTCTGTCTGAAAAACAAGTTTTTCGATAGGAGAGGTTTTCTCAATAGCCCCTTTAGGGTCATGAACTACAGGCTGACAGACAGAGTTCCCTAATACATTTTCTGCATATATGTTTTTGAGAAGTAGATCTTCATTTAAACTAGCTGAAAAAGGGGTTTGACACACAAGTCCCGGAATGCAAGACTGGCAGTTTTAGGCTGTCATCCACAGTTTTAATATTCATCTTACAACTCCCCGTAACATTTCCCTCTGGCTCTGGGCACACACCACATGTGGCATTTTTACTGCCAGCCAAATCACTTGAAGGAGAAGAAATTGTTACCTAGGGTGATAGAAGTTTGACAGACGCTGGAGCGGTGGCTCCCTTTGATGTTAGAGTGTCATCCAGGTGGTGAGTCATCCTGACAGCTAGGCCAGTTTCTTTGACAGCAGGGAGGATTGGTTGGAGTTTTGTTAGTTTAGCTGTTAACAGCTGTTTGCGCTGCATGTGCCAACGCTCTTCAGCCGAAGTTCTTTTAACATTTCTGTATGTGAGTCCAAAGATACCTCGGTGTGGATTGCTGCAATTTCAGGTGTTAGATCCTGGGGTTCAGCTGACGCTATGTTTAGAGCAGAAGTAGCGCCATTCTTGGATAAATCTTCAGTAGATATAAATATCTCATTTCCAAAATCCCCTTCAGGAACATCTAAGACTTCTGATGAATTCTCGGTGGCCTCTTGGGTTGTGGCGGCAGTGGAGGAGGCCTGCTCCTCTGTCCCAGATATGTCCATCCTCTACTGAGACTCCAGCAGAGTGGCCATTCAGGCAGAATGACCAGTGGTCCCCTACTGGTGAGTAGCAGAATTTCCCTGGTCTCCTGTTCAAATTCCCCCCATTCACTAAAATACCGCCAACAGCTTAACCTGGTTCTGTAAGTCAGTCTACATCTGTACACATATTTCCCTTCCCTTGCCCCCGGGTCATACCTGGAAACAAGCTGCAGCTTAGTGTGCCTCTCCCAGTCACAAACTTTCAAATAAATAACAATTTCATATGGAACCTAGAAGAGCTTCTGGGAGAGAGACTTTTTTAGGTATGATGGCCTACACCTCACAAAGGAAGAGGTGAGGGCACTTGGCCAGAAATGTGACATTTATGCAAATCATTTAAACTGAATGTAGAGGAGTTGGGGATGGCACACATCACAGACAACAGTGTGCCAATCACCACTTCTCTACATAACACAGAAACTAAGGAGCAACAAAACTCCCCAGGAGCACGCAGTAAATCGAGGCAATGAAAAAAAGTTAAAGGAGAACTACATTGAATCTTTAAGTTATTTTTCCCAGTACAAGTTGTTTTTTAAATACTGATTCGACTTCTGTTACTGCTCTTGCTATGCAGGCTTTTTAATAATCCTAGAGGTTGTTTTTATTTACATGCTGCTGATAAGAACCATTTTAGAACTGTATGATGTAGTTTATGTCCCTGTTCTACTCTTCCACTGTTAGTACAATGCATCCATGTTCTACTATAGAACTCTGTGGCTGAGAGGGACATAAACTGCATCATACAGTTCTAAAATGGTAAGTCAGAAACACTCACTGAAGTTATTAAAATGCCCATATAGATAAAACAATAATAGAATTGTAACCAGTACTTAAAAAAACAGCTTCTGTTGGGAAAAATGACTTACTGGTTCAGCACAGTTCTCTTTTAAACACCACCACACAGTAAAGTCGGAAAATATATATAGGGCAATGGTTATGAATGCAAGAAGTCTGACCAATAAACTTCCTGACCTCATGGCCACCATGACAGAGGAAGGGTTGGACTGGGTGGCAGTGACAGAAACCAGGTTAATGGAAGACCACACCTGGGAGACAACAATCCTGGGGTACAGTCTTTTCAGAAAAGACAGGAAGGTAAAAATGAGGAGGGGGGTGGCAATGTACATCAGGGACAGAATAAAAGCCACTGAGATGCAAGGGTCTCCAAGCCTCACCAAGGCACTATGGTTAACAATGGACACTTGGAATGGGACAAGCATCAGAATAAGAGTAGTCTACAGACCCCCTACACAGGGCGACAGTGAGGACAAGGAACTGCTCGAGACAATCCACAAACTAGCAGAAAAGGGTGAGACTATAATATTGGGGGACTACAACCTACCTGATATTCACTAGACAACCAAAACTGCCACAACAACAAAAAGCAAGGACCTTTTGATAGCTCTGCAGGGGTCCAAACTAAGGCAACTCATGGAGGCTCCAACTAGGGACAAAGCCATCCTCAACCTGATCCTCACAAACAGAGGGTCAACAATGTTAAAGTAGGAAGCCACCTGGGAACTTGTGATCATTGTATGGTCAGATTCCAGGTTATCACTATGAAAGAAAAAGCTCACCTTTTATGTGGTCTCATAGTTTTGCCAACAAGTATCGCAAGCATGCGGAAAGAGCAGCACAGTTCTTTGAAAATACAGTCCTATAGGTTCACACTATGGTACTGTATATTCTATTGAAAAACTGAAGTATGCTCAGTTCTAGTCACACAACAGGCAGAGTCCATGTGCTTGGAGAAAATTGTTGTGTTTTGTTATGTTATGTTATGTTATGTTATGTTATGTTATGTTATGTTATGTTATGTTATGTTATGTTATGTTATGTTATGTTATGTGGACGTTAATTACGAAACTTCAGAAAACTCCTGTAGAATGAGGGCATACTAAGGTACTCTTTTAATTTAATTCATGAACAAATACATCTGAGACCACCATGGCCCTGCATCCTTTTGTGAGTCAATTATAAATTAATTTAATGTTTATGATTTCCTGCCTTTTCTGCTGTACAGTCTTGTTATAAAGTACACTGTAACACCAAATAGCTGCACATGGCTTTGGTAATCATTTGTATCTTCAATGAAACCATCATCTTACCTTCACTTTTATGCCCCCAACCAGCAATTTCACAAGTGTAACCATCAGGAAACGTCATGTCACTCGGGAGTAAACAGATAGTCCGAATGAACTGTGATCCAACAGCACACTTGTTATCCTTTTTCTTAAGCCTAATGAGCGCTGCAAGAACAAGTACAGTAGTATAGTAACACAGTCATTTAAGGTTGGAAGTAACATTAGGTTCGCCATGTCAAGACAAGTTTTTATTGGCAGGAAAATAACTCCATTGAGCATGCTCATTTACAAAGAGGTCCTGAGACAGGCAAAAGTAGTACAAAAAACAATAGGTACACAATATAAGACATAGCAAGTGAAATAATGACAAGCAATAAAAATATGCATTGGGCACCACAAACCTCACAATGTACACTATTATGATAATTAACAGATAGCACAAACAAAATGCAGGGTGTTCAGTAGGTAATAACATTGATCAAAATTCGAGCAGTTGGATTATGTACAATCATTTTTGATATCAGGTAGTTTGAGACAAGAGTAAAAAGATAGTATTCTAATCAAGGGAGGCATTTAAGCATGACAGGGAAAAGTGAAGGCGGAGGTAGATAGGTGTATGTTAGGACCAGAAAGGTTGAAGGAAGTGCAAAAAGAGGAGGGGAGAAAGAGGTATGGGTGGTTAGCAGAAGATGTGAATACCGAGTGGAAATTAACCCTTAGGGAGGGCCTTGGATGCTAAGCCATCCAAAAAGGAGTTGGTGTTTGGTTAATTAGTTAGGAGAATAAGAGTGGCGTATTGGTCATATGGTCGAATGACATGTACAGGAGTCATACAATTTGCTGTTCGCCAGTTTTTTGAAGCTACAGTACTTAGGGAAATTAGGTTATGAAGTCTGATGCCAGCTTGAACTTTGCTTCAAGCAAGCAGTCAGGAGAATGTGACTCATAGCCATTTCACCAAAGTGGGAGTGAACGTTTGGGACATTTAACCTGATGTATGAGCTGCTCCATAGAGAGTAGAGGCCGGTAGTGCGCTGAAATAGGTCGGTTATGTAGGAGGAGAGCTTTAGCAGAAGCTCTTTGTAGAGCCAAATAAGCGAGTGGATGAGCCGTTTTGTGGATAAAAAAGTCCAGCCCAAGGAGGTGTATAAAGCACAGTGGTGAGAGCGACGATGGGCATTAGAGAGTAAACGTAGCACTCTGTGGTAGAGTGTGTCCAGTGGGTGTAGCAGGAAAACTGAGCATTGACCATAAATTACATCAGCATAGTCAAGGAAAGGAATGAATGTGATCTGAATTAATCTTAGACTGGCATCGGTAGTCAAAAGGGACATGTTCCTGTAGAAGAAACCAATTATTTGCCGCAATTTTTTCAGAAGGAAGGCGATGTGGGCAGCAAACGTTAAATGGTGATCTAGTTCACAACCTAGGTATTTAAATTTGTTTACCACTTCAAGGTCATCACCAAAGAGAGTCTTGATGGGAGGCAAGGATGTGAGCATGTTTGGGAGTGCTGTCTGATTATTGGACTAGATAAACATTACTTTTGTTTTTTAGCATTTAGGAGAAGTTTGTACTGAGTGAGGCTGAGCTGGAGAAGATCAAATTCAGCCTGGAGATCCGCGTGGGCTTCAACCACCAAAGATTTGAAGGTATACAGAACTGTATCATTAACGAATAGGTGTATTTTCGCTTTGCTGATGTTGGCCTCAATAGTATTAATGTATAACATAAATAGAAAATGTCCAAGGATCGAGCCTTGTGGAACTTATCTCATAAAGGGAAGGAGCGGGGAGAGGGAGCCATCCTCTTTCACCTGTTGCAGTCTTCCTAAAATATAACTAATGAACCACAACAATGCTGGCCCAGATATGCCATGCCAGTTTAGCATGTCGAGGAGTAAAGCATGATCGACATTTCGAAAGCTTTGCTAAGATCCAAGAAAACAGCCCCTGTGACCTGTTTCTTACCCATGGCAAGGAGCCAATCATTTGTAACTGTGGCTAAGGCCAAGGTGGTGCTGTGGGCTGGTCTGAAACGAGATTGGGCTAGGTTTATTAAGTTAGACCTACCAAGATAGTCTCTAATTTGGGTATTTACTAGTTTCTCTAGGAGTTTAGAGAGAAGAAGCAGAATAGAGATTGGGCAGTAGTTGTTTAGGTCCATGGGGTCATCAGATTTGAATAATGGGAGTATCTGAGCAATTTTCCAGACCTCCAGGACAGTGATGGAGCTAATGGACAAATTAAATAGGTGCAGGATGGGTGCTGTTAGTTACTGGAATCCCACTTTAAGGAAATAGGGTCCTAGGCTGTCAGCACTGGTACTTGTTAACATCAAGGTGAAGCAGAAGTTCTTCTACCTATTTAAACTGGAATGGGGTAAAAGTGAAGATATTGTCAGTCGGTGCATGGGGAGGGTCTAGTTAGGTTGGTAATAAGGGTGGCAGCTTTAGAGGTGTCGAAAGCAATACCCGCAGTAGAGAAGTGGTTGTTGAAACTATTTAGGATGTCAGACTTATCAGATAAAGTCATTCCTTTGTAGGAAATCTTGCTGGGTAACGAGGACAAGGGTTTGTTGCCCTTGGCAGATTTAATGATACTTCAGAACTTGCTGGAATTGCCCTTAGTGGCTTCAAAAGCAGATAGATAATAATAAGCTTTAGTGGCACTAATTATTGTGCATTCGTTCTGGCAGACTCTGAAGGCCGCCCAGTCCAATGGGAGTTTGGTCTGCCTGGCTGTAGCCCAAAGTCAGTCCCTCGAGTTTAGTGCAGATTTCAGCTCAGCCCCCCTTCCCTACCCCCCTCCCACTTCATAACCAAGAATGAAATAAGTATGCCATGCAAACACTTTACATTTTATAGGAATTCGCTACTAAAGTGGTAAGCAGGGTTTTGGAAAGTAAAAGCCCAAGCATTGTTGCTGTGGGTGTGCTTCATGGTATGCTGAGCAAAGGCATAGTAGCCAAACTTTGCAAATGAATATGAAGGCCCCAGGTTTTCCAGTTACAACCTTGCAACTCCTCTGCCTACCCACTCTACCACCCAGGGTACCCCTCTGATTCATTCGGTAAGCAGAAATGTGTACCAGCTTATCTTAAAGGCCTGTACTTTCTTCCTGTCTACTGTCTCTGCTGGCAAGCTGTTCCATAGATTCACTACCCACTAGGAGAAAAAGTGCCTTCTAACATTACCCTTGAATTTACCACCCCTGAGATTCTGTTGTGTCCCTGCACCCTGTTGGAGGGCACCAGATCAAACATCTTTGACTGTTCAGTCTCGTTGCTACTCCTGAGTACATGAAAGATTGAGATCATGACCCCTCTCACTTCCTTTTCTCCAGGGTAAACACTTTCTTAATGTTCTGTATTTATTTCCCCTCATTCCTGATTACTGAGGACATTGGCATGAAAACAGAATCTTTGTGTCTCAGATTTCATCTCATCCTCAGGTTTTTTCCTCTGCTGGAGCTGTGATTCATTCTTTGTGACATCACAGTCATTTCCGTAGCAGAATCAGATGTCAAAAACAAAGATTTATGACCAAAGAAGTAGAGGAGTCCAGTTCTTTTGTTTTGATGCAGTCTAGAGTCAGAAAACAGCAAAAGTAAATTGGTAGAATAAGAATCGACTCACCAAACTAAATAATTTTTCTCAATTTTTTTCATTTATTTTCACAATTTCTTTATTTCCCAGGCACAGTGTTAAATCAGTCTCAAACATTTCGGAAACAAGTCCTTCATCAGTGAGTTACACTGTCCCCTAGAAGTATATGCTCAGTATCCCTTTACATATTCATTGTTTCATTATGTATCCATTTTTGTGTTCAACTTAATCTTCATGGTCTAAACTTCCATTTCATAAAGCAGACTGCCCCTTCTTCATGTATTTGCATTCTGTTTTGTGACTTTTTTTCTCTGTGTTTTAAAGTTTCTTGGGGGTGAGCTCCTTACCTTCGCTATCATTATAGGAGTACTGATAGCGGAGGCAAGGAACGCACCCCTAGGATACTTTAAAATGAGGAGAAAAAAATCACAAAATGGAATACAAATACATAAAGAAAGGGGTAGTGTGTTTTATGAAATAGAAGTTTAGACCATGAAGATTAAATTGAACACAAATATGGACACGTAATGGAACAACAAATATGTAAAGGGCACTGGGCATATATTTCTAGGGGATGGTGTAACTCACTGATGAGGGACTTGGGTCTGAAACATTTGAGACTGATTTAACACTATGCCTGGGAAATAAAGAAATAGTGAAGATAAATGAAGAAAGTTGAGAAAAATTATTAAGTTTGGTGTGTCTGCTCTTAGTCTACCAATTTACTTTTGCTGTTTACTGTGCCTTAATTGGTAGATAGCTACTCCCTTTAATTAAGTTTTTTTCTACCAAGGTTGGCTGGACTGGATCTTCCTGTTTATAGAGTCAGGGAAGCCACAGAAAAGCAGAGGTATCTAGCACTTTCGTTTCAGCACCATCTAGAGTTAGAGGAGCCAGAGAAACAGAACCTAGTACCTTTGTTTCAGTGCAGTCTAGAGTCAGACGATCCAGAGAAGCCCTGTGCTTTTGCTTCAGTGTGCCTTGAGTCTGAGACTCCAGGAAAGTAGAGAACAATGGTCACATTGTTTCATTAGATCTGGTGTCAGAGGATCCAAAAAAATAGAGGAGCCCAGCACTTTTGTCTCAGCGCAGTCTGGAGTCAGAGAGGCCAGAGAAGCAGAGAAGCCCAATACTTTTGTTTCACCACAGTCTAACGTTGTAGGAGCCAGAGAAGGAGAGGTGCCAAGTACATCTGTCTTAGCACAGTCTAGAGTCAGAGGAGCTAGAGAAGCAGAGTCTGGTACTTCTGTTTCAGTGCAGTCTAGACTTGGAAGAGCCATGGAAACAGAGGAGCTGGTATGTATTTTTATGTGGGGCGTGTAGAGATGTTGCAAATTTGCAATTTGCTGGCAAAGTTGGCTCGAATTCTCGTTATTCAGATTCATGACAAATCTGTGAATTCTGCAGCTGAACCGGCCAACCTCACCAGCAGATTTTTTTAACTTAAAAAAACTCCCCACACCCACTGTGCTGTGAAACTACCCATTCATGAACTAACCCCCTAATGGCACACTCACCCCAACCCCCTTGATCCAGCAATCATCATGACTGTTGCAGTGCAGGCTGCTTCCACTGTAAAGGAATAGGTAATCCCTTCCCCCACCTGCGTGCCAAATATACTCCCCAACCTCCGCCCAACCAAGTCCCATGGTCTTTTGTTTTTACTGCCAGTCCCCCACTCAATGCCCCTCTGGTTCTCATTATCCTCCTTCCCTTAATGAACACCCAAAAATGGTGAAGAGCGTCTGCTCTGTTTGGTGCCAACTTGTCCCAGTCCCATCTCGTAGAATGGCGTGAATGAATGAATGAATACTGGCATATTTACTTTTAGTAAAACCTGATTAGTTGAATTTTTAACTAGGAGCCAAAATGTCACAATTAATTCATTAAAACCATTATTCAATGTTTGGTGCATAGCGTAGTGCTTGTGTATACTTATGAACTTGAAGTTATGAATTGGGAGTTTGGCCTTTCTCTATTCCCACCCTTGGTAGGAATGCTTGGTAGGTGTAGGGAATAGAAGGCCCAGCGTCAAGGATGAAAAGTGCTGGAGGAGGAGGAGGAGGAGGAGGAGGCAGGGGAGGATGGTTGGTGATTTAAAAATGCTCCAAGCAGAACTAACGGAAGTTGACTAGCTTAAGTGGAGAATGTGGGAGGAGCTACTTCCCCCACATTGAACCACATGCTTTTAGCCCTCCCATTCTGTTTGGTGCATAGCTTAGTGCTTGTGTATACTTATGAATTTGAAGTTATGCACTTGGAGTTTGGCCTTTTTTCTATTCCCACCCTTGATAGGAATGCTGGGTAGGTGTTGGGAATAAAAGCCATAAAAAGATTAACAGTTAGAGAGTACCTCCTCCAACTCATGGAGAGTGTGACCAGTAGCATGCAGGAAAGGAAAAACCCCTAGGTGGAGGAAATCTCTGAGGATCCATGTCTACTGACCTGCCTATCCTCCAGGCAATCTACAGGGAGATAATCCTAAATGATTTGGACTGAGTTTTGGCTCTAGTTAAGTCAAGGAGTTTTATCCTCTGAATATTTGCAGGTAAAGGTAGGAAGGTTGATTCTGGAAGGTGAAGGAGAATCTATTTCGCATGAATGTCCAGAGGAAGGAAGATGGGTAGTTTTGAAGGATGTCCAGGATTTCTTTGTGGTAGTCAGTATTAAGGTCTCAAAGGCATTCAAATGAAGAGATAGATTCGAACAGTGGAGGAGCATGGGCTTTATAGCTGGAATGCTGGAATTCAGTACAGAAATATGGGTGATGATATAAAGGGATTCCTTGCTGTGATCTGATGGATCTTCAGAATGGCGAGGAGGGAGAGAATAATAAAGGACCTTTGATTGGATCAAGGAGTCTGTAAAGATGGTAAGGTTTTCTGTGATTGATCAAGGATGATAATGGATCTAGGTAACAAATGATGAATGGTAGGACGCTAGATGGTGGCACACTTGAAAGCCCCAAAAGGAATGCAGAATGAGGACATCCAGGAGGCAACTCAGATCCAATCCAATGTCGAGGGCAGGGTCAGCACTGAGTGGATCCCAAGCAGGTAGATGATGGATGGAAGGTAGAAACAGAATACGAGGAACAAACTCCCATCACTAGCAGGAAGGCCAGCCTTCGCTCGATGCCTCCCAGGCAAAGCTAGAGATGGAGACTGTCTAAGGATTGGAATGAAGTGGAATGAGTAAAGAATTTAGTCAGAAGACAAGGACTTCCTTCCCCGGCAGCCGGGGAAGCTCATCTTCATTCAGTACATCTGAAGCAGAGCTAGGGACATAAACTGTCAGTGTGTATCGAAGTGAAATAGAAGGGACAGAAAATGAAACTGGAAAACAAGGACTCCCAGCTCCAGCAGACAAGGCAAGCCCACCTTCACTGAATACCCCTGAGGCAGAGCTAGGGACGGAGACTGTTAGTGTATCAGAATGACATGGAAGGAATGGAAAATGAAATCAGAAGACAAGGACTCCCATCCCCAGCAGACAGGGCAGACCAACAGTGCTATAGTGAAAATAATGATGGAATAATAGGAGGCAGGGATACAAGGAACAGGCTTCATGGCAACGTTCACAGAAAATGCAGACAGTCGCACTGATGCAGCAGGAAATGGTAGTAAGGTCATGCTGAGTACTACAGAAGTAGGACTGAAGATATTGAGCCAAATCCTGCAGATGTCAATGAAAGCAGAGAGACACTGAGGTAGGGAGCCTATGCAGACACAAGTGGGTAGCCAGAAGGGGTTATTGGAACCATTCACATTGGTAGTAATACAGGACAGAGATGAACCATGGCACGAGATGCCCAGAGGCATGTGCCACCAGCATGAGAGTAATAACCCCAAGAAAAACTCCTCCATTCCTTGAAAGGGAGCATGGATCGCTGACTTGCAGATGTACAAGATAGCCACCCAGGAGGGGAAGAGAAAACTAGCATGACATGGAAGATGGAATATGGTGGGCAGTGTAGTTCCTGATCAAATGGCCTGAGGGCTATATGAGAAAGGATGCCAAAACTGTAAACACAGAATTCACCACTGTTGTCAGAAAAAAATGCAGCAGCTGTTTCAGTAAACAGTAAGACATGATGGGGTGTGCATTACGGTGTGATAACCACACTCCTAGGGGCATAGTTAGGCATGAGGTGAAGGCCGACTGCCAGTTGTCCCCTAGAGTGTGGTTATCACACCTATCTTATACGTATCTTATTGAGCTTATAAAATGCCCCTTTATTTTTAGAAGCAGTTTTTTTTTTTTTTTAAACACATTTTTAAATAAGTAAAAATGTAAGTGAACCTGTGTTTTTAACATAAAATACTTCTTCCACCTATTGGTGCTAGATCAAAGTAGTGTTATGCAGTGTGTGCCTCCCTGCCCACTTAAGCTTCATATTCCCCTGCCAACCACAACAATTCACACATGCTGTTTTTCTCATTCTAAGTATGACACATAGCCCCCTTATTTTATTTAATTCTCCTCACTCTGTAGACAAAACTAAAAGGAAGCCATAACAGAGATGTCTCAGTTCCCCAGTGCTGCAAGCATGAGCGTGGTTCAAAATTGCCACACTCACTGACAGCATCAAGAACTGGTCATTCTGTCCTAAAAGATAAACAGCAGGGTAAGTCATTTACCACCTTTTCTCTTTGTTTATGTAAGCAATAATATCCGAAAGGGTGGGCATTATTGGGAATTACCGGACCGTCCAGGGGCATAATGAGGCCTGACACTGCGGGCAGAGGGCCTTATAGCCCCTGGAAGGTTTGGTATTTCCCAATAATGCCCACCCTGGAGGGTATTATTGTGCTCAGAAAATGGCTTCACTGTATTTTAATAAATAGACAAAAAAATTCATTGTTTTTAACTGTTAAGTTTTATTTTTTAATCAATAAATACTGTCAGAGGAAAAGTAATCCCTTTTTGGGAGGGGTGTGGGGAAAACTGTTTTCAACTGTTTAAACTTTTCATTTTACAATAAAAGTGTTTAAAACTTTTAATAATAAAACTGTTTAAAACTTTTTAAAATTTTTAGAAACAAGAAATTACAGCTCTTTTTGGATGTTTACTTTTTGTTCTTAATGAAATTAACTGGACCTGAGAACGTGCAGTTCATTAGGTTGAAGGATCTGTGTATTGTGGTTGTTCCACTAGATGGCGGCGGTTCATTCGGTTGCTCTTTGCTTTTGCTCTCTTGGTTGCTTCTGCTGGTGGTTGCAGTTTTTCCAGAGAGGAGGGCACTCAAGTTTTTTCTGTCTTCTTGCTTCGGCCTCCAATAAGATTTCAGGCTTGCTTCGCATCTGTAACCCATTATGGTCATAATTTCATGAGACTCAAGACCTGCACTGGATAAGATTTGGACCACACAGCTACGAATGCTGTGGTTTGTGTAGACATGGCTCAGGTTAGCTGTTCTGCTTATTTTTTTCATCATTCCCCAAGGTAGTTTTTATCAAGTGGTTCCTGGGTGTACCATGTTGACTGGCTGTTTAGAAACTCTTGTGGAGCTCGTCGCAGGTGCAGGTACAGTGCTTTGGGGTTGGGTGGCAGCTTGTTTAAGTATTTTTTGAATGCCGCGACAGGGCATTCGGAGTTGTCAGGATCAGCATATATGCAGCCTCTCTGTAACTCTTTGTTAGTTTCTAGGGGGTCTTTGTGGTTTTTCATCTTGGGGTTGTAAGCCAAGGTGAGGAATTCTTGATCGTGCTGATCTTTGTGCAGTACAAAGGAAGAGGGTGTGAGCTCTCAGATGCCTTCTCTGCCATGCCAGGCTAAGTGTAGTTGGATTTCAAACCAGACACGGTTGAGCAAGCCCAGCGCAGTGTCTACAGACAATGCAGGTGCTTTCTGTAGTTTTGCTAGGTCAGTCTCGGAGATCGGTGGGTGATGTGCTGCCTCGTCTTTTTTTTCTTTACGGTATTGCTTTAGGATGCTTTTGAAACATTATTGCTGCTTTTGAACTGTGGGTCTGTCAGTATGCTAATGATGCGGCATTTGGATGGGTTGTTTAGATGTCTGTTGAGCCCTCCTCGTAGAGCACAGTACCCGACAACCGAGTACTGTTTGTCGCTTGATTTTCTTACTTCCGCATAGAACCTATGGAAGCTGTTGCTTAGTGTACTCGGGCTGTCAGTTTGCCAATTTATGTTGATGCCGCTTTCTTTTGTCCAGTCATGTACTACTGAAACTGCCCAGGTTGTGGTTTTTCTAATATTTATTTATTCGCGGTTCGGCTCTATTTTTGTCAGCTGTATGGTAGTCAGTGAGATCTGCCATTTTATTTTACTCACTGACATTTCTTCTGTTCTCACCAGGTTTTCCTCATTTTCTGATTCGTCTTCCTCAGATGGTGCCTGAAATAATGCATCGAGATCTTCGTCTGCCATCATTTTGAAGTTGACAGCAGGTATGTTTGAAGTTGGCACTGTCATTTACGTTACTCAGTGAAGGTTTGTGAGGTGAGTGAGAAAATTAGCACTTTGTGGTGATTACAGTGTCTGAGAGAAGGAATGTTTTGATTTACCTCATTGATTTGATTGGGTGATGTGGCACCTCTGTTGCCATGCTGTGGGACTTGGTTTTTACTGGTCATTATTAAAAAATAATTGCCAGATTTGGTGCCACATTAATCAATCAGATGTCTGTATTTGTTGAAGACATTTTCAAAATAGTATTATTGCTTACTTTCTTCATTTTGTTTTTTCCCTCTGTGTTTCCCCACATTGAAGAAATGGAATGTTTGTCATGGAATGTTTACCATGGAATACAGAG
The DNA here is from genome assembly GCA_016271365.2 of Neoceratodus forsteri. NCBI lineage: Eukaryota > Metazoa > Chordata > Ceratodontiformes > Ceratodontidae > Neoceratodus > Neoceratodus forsteri. The sequence continues at coordinate 393,966,873 of CM057452.1, forward strand.
ATTCAAAATCCTGCTCAGTTCTACTAAGAGAATGTTCCTCTACTAGCATACTGTACAAAGGCCTGTTTTAGAGCCAGAGGCTCAATTATTTCACTTGTCAGGGAAAGCAGAAGAGAATTCCCTGATGAGCAGGGTAAAGCTAGAAGGGGAATTTTTCACTATTGGCAAACAAACAGTTGTAATGAAAACTATAAATAATACTTAATGTTTCTAATTTGTTTCTGTGTGTAAGGAGAGTGTGACAATCTGGTAAACAACATTTAATTAATTTGTTTTATTTTAGATTTAAGATCATTTTAATTTTAGGGCCCAGTTGAAGGTTTTTACAGTGCAACAGTAGCGGCCATGTTTGTGGTGGAAGATTACTTCTGGTTGTAGGGACACTGATGGAAGATGGTTCTGGTTGTAGGAGGACTGGTCTGCTCATTGTGTAATGTGGTTTAGGACCAGGATGACTGTGAGTATACAGAGTATTAATGAACGGTCAGCTGATCTGTCTTGGCCAATGAGATTTCTAGATTTTTTCCTTGCCATTCTATAAATATAGTGAACTTATTGCTGCCACATTAACGTTTAAGGCAATGTTTAGCACCCAAAAGTGGCTTTGTAGCAGCATAATTCTTGCCCTCCCACTAAGTCATTGAGCTACGAGGGAGTCAAGATCTGGCTACACTCAAGGTTTATAAGTTACTCAACAAGAAGGTGATACTGACAACGTGATTCTAAGGCAATCAATTGGCCAGATGGAATCCTTCAGAACTGAGGTATGGTGCTGATGGTACATCCTTCCCACTTGCAGTGCACAGACAGGTACTGCTGTGAAAAAATGGCAGGTACCACAGGGCAGTGCATAGTCCACAGAGATAACAGGAAAATCCAGGCTGCATGGAAACAGGACAAGCACAGGAAGTGGATCCTAGGAGAGGCATCAGAGTCTCCAGTGATGGTCGGTGATACAGAAGGTGAGGAAGCAACAGGAGAAAAGGCTGAGCAACGGTGGAACCAGGATTGATTGGCACCGCGGGTGACATCGCACCCAGGGAGTGCCAGCAGGGGAAAAGAAGAAGCAGTGGCGGCATGGAAAAGGAGCAGAATCAGCGGCAGGAAAGGAGGCCCAAAACAAACAAGAAAGGGCTCCAAACCAGAGGGAGCCAAAACCAGGTAAAAGGAGAAAACCGGAATGGGAGGATGGAACAAAACACAAGGATAGGAGAAGGAACAACAGAGGGTGGGAAACGGGGGAGAGGGAGATGAGGAGCAAAGGGAACAGAAGAGAGAAGAACAAAAAGGGGGGAAGCTCACCACATCAACCAAGAGCTAAGGAGAAAACAGGAGGAAAAGTCACTGACACATAGGGCCCCAGCCGAAGGAACTGCAGACAGCACTGATTGATTTCGAAATGCTCCAAGTGGTGCTAATGGAAGTTGGCTAGCTTAAGTGGGTGATGTGGGAAGAGTTATTTCCCCCACATTGAACTACAGGGTTTTACCCCTCCCATTATGAGATGGAAGTCAGGAGTCAGCACTGAACAGAGCAGACATTCTGCACCAGGGGAATGTTTTCTTTATTCACAACCTATATTTAGTGGGTGCTCGTTGGGGGAGAAGAGTGGCAGGGACCAGAAGGGGGGGACTGAGAGTAAAAATGAAAGACAGTGGGACTGGAGTGAGGGGAGCTGGATGGAGTGTATTTGGCACACAAATGGGTGAAAGGGATTACCTATTCCCGTTACCGATTCAGCAGCAAGCGTGATGTTTGCTGAAGTGGGGTGCCAGTGGAGGGGTGTTTGAGGGGGCAATGTTTGGCAATATTAGATTTTCCTTGTTATTCACCAGCAAACTCAGCATTTGCCAGGTGAATTCTGGCCAATCTGCCTGGCAAAATCAAGCTGAATTACAGTCCCAGGTCTGCAAATTTGCAGAAATTCACAGATTTTTTTCACAGAGTGAATTTTGGCAACTTTGCACATCTTTAGTGGGGGATTAGAGTCAGAGAAGTAGAGAAACCAGTACTTTTCTTTCAGCTTGTGTAGGGTCTGAGGAGCCAGAGAAGTAGAGGAGCCCAGTATTTTTGTTTCGGCTTGTCTAGAGTCGGAGGATCCAGAGAAGTAGGGGAGCACAAAACTTTTGTTTCAGTGCAGTCTAGAGTCAAAGAAGAGGTGCCTGGTATTTTTGTTTCAGCACGCTAGAGTCAGGGGAGTCAGAGAAGAAGATGGGTCCTGCATTTTTGTTTCAGTATGGTCTAGAGTTGAAGGAGCTAATGAAGTAGACCCCAGTACTTTTGTTTCAGCACAGTCTAGAGTCAAAGGTGCCAGAGAAGAAGAGGAGCCTAGAACTTCTGTTTCAGTGTGTCGAGTTTGAGGATCCAGAACAGTAGAGGAGTCCAGAATATTTCTTTCAGCAGGGGGAGAGTCAGAGAATCCACAGAATTTGAGGAGCACAGTACTTTTGTTTCAGTGCAGTCTAGACTTGGAGGAGCCAGAGAAGCAGAGGAGCCCAGCACTTTTGCTTCAGTGCAGTCTAGACTTGGAGGAGCCAGAGAAGCAGAGGAGCCCAGCACTTTTGTTTCAGCATGCTAGAATCAGGGGAGTCAGAGAAGAAGATGGGTCCTGCATTTTTGTTTCAGTATGGTCTAGAGTTGAAGGAGCTAATGAAGTAGAGCCCAGTACTTTTGTTTCAGTACAGTCTAGAGTCAAAGGTGCCAGAGAAGAAGAGGAGCCTAGAACTTCTGTTTCAGTGTGTCGAGTTTAAGGATCCAGAACAGTAGAGGAGTCCAGAATATTTCTTTCAGAAGGGGGAGAGTCAGAGAATCCACAGAATTTGAGGAGCACAGTACTTTTGTTTCAGTGCAGTCTAGACTTGGAGGAGCCAGAGAAGCAGAGGAGCCCAGCACTTTTGTTTCAGTGCAGTCTAGACTTGGAGGAGCCAGAGAAGCAGAGGAGCCCAGCACTTTTGTTTCAGTGCAGTCTAGAGTCAGAGGAGCCAGAGAAGCAGAGGAACTCAGTTCTTTTGTTTCAGCATAGTCTAGAGTTGGAAGAACCAGAGACGCAGAGGAGCCCAGTACTTTTTTTTCAGTGCTGCTTTTTATTTTTCTACTAACTACCAAATTGCACATATTCTTACCAAAAAAGTCTTGATTAATAAAAACTGAATGGGGCTTTCAAGATGCCACTTGGCTTATCAAGAGCATCATCAGAACATCATCTTGTGCCTCCTTAGTGTTCCAAAACCCTACAAAGTCACAGAATGACACTCTTGATAAGCCAACTAGCCAAAAGACATTGCAGAATCACAGAAGAAACAAGCCTTTGTGTGAAACAAATAAATCAAAACAAAGAAAAAAAACACTATGGTTCTCAAAAGAGGTGCCAGGGAGGTTAGGGAGAAAAAGACAGCATTCAGGAAGTATAAGGAAATACAGAAGGAGCAGAACAGAGAACTGTACCAGTTAAAGCAGAAGGAAGTGGGAAAGGAAATCAGAATAGCAAAGGCCCAAACTGAGAAAAAGATAGCCAACTCAGTTAAGAAGGGGGATAACACCTTTTCTAGGTACATTAGGGAGTAAAGATAGACCAAGGAAGGGATAGTGAGGTGTAATAAAGGGGAGGATGGGTGAGCAGAGGGTGACAGTGAAAAAGCACGAATACTGAACAAATACGTTGGCTCGGTATTCACAAAAGAAGAGGAGGGGGAGGTACTTAATCCAATCAATAGAAGCACTCTGGATAGAGGGATTGATACTAGTCCATTCACAGAAGAAAGGGTTCTGAAAGAACTCCTGAAACTGAAGGTGGTCAAACCAATGGGACCTAATGGGATTCACCCCAGAATTCTAAAAGAATTAAGGGGAGAACTAGTGACACCACTGACTACCCTTTTTAACAAATCATGGGAGGATGGTGTGGTACCTGAGGACTGGAGGAGGATGGCTATGATTCCACTTCACAAAAGTGGGAGCAAAGCAGAGGCAGAAAACTACATACATGTTAATTTGACATCAATGGTAGGGAAAATGATGGAATCACTTCTGAAAGAAAGAATTGTTGAGTACCTAGAGACCAGTGGGGCGCAGGACCCAAAGCAGCATGGATTCATAGTGGGAAGGCCATGTCAGATGAATCTAATAGATTTCTTTGACTGGGTAACCAAAGTAGTAGACCAGGGAGGGGCTGTGGACATGGCCTACCTAGACTTTAACAAGGCATTTGACACAGTCCCATACAAAAGATTAATAAACAAGTTAGCCAGCCTGGGAGTGGGTCCCACGGTGGTAACCTGGGTAAACAATTAGATTAACAATAGGACACAGAAGGTAATAGTAAATGGATTACACTCCGAAGAAAGGGGGGTTGCTAGTGGGGTACCACAGGGTTCAGTATTGGGACCAGTCCTTTTTAAATGTCTTTATACAGTAAGTGGCATTGCAGAGGGACTGGGAGAAAAAGAATGCCTCTTTGCAGACAACACAACGATCTGCAACAGGGTTTATGCACAAAGGGGTGGAAAGGATGAGAAGGGACTTGGCAAGGCTGGAGGAATGGTCAAAAGTATGGCTTAAATTCAGTGCAAAGAAGTGCAAAGTGCAAAGTAATGTACCTGGGAAACAAAAACCCTGGGGAAGAGTACACAATGGGGGAGGGAGGAAGGAGTACTAACAACAAAAAAAGCGGAAAGGTCCCTGGGGGTAGTCATATCAGATGACCTAAAGGTGAGTATGCAATGTGAGAAGGCAGTAAGGAGGGGTAGGGGGATACTGGAATGTATAGGGAGAGGCATCACCAGCAGAAAACAGGAAGTTGTTATCCTTCTGTATAGACAGTTGGTGAGACCCCATCTGGAGTACTGCATGCAGTTCTGGAAACCCCATCTCAGCAAGGACATAGAAAGGATGGAGGCAGTCCAGAGGAGGGCAACTAAAATGATGCAGGGTCTACAGCAGAAGCCATATGAAGAGAGACTAAATGAGCTTAATATGTATACCCTCGGGGAAAGGAGGTAGGGGGACATGATAGAAACTTTCAAGTACCTCAAGAGAATCGACAAAGTTCAAGAGAGTAGTATCTTTTCAGAAAAAAATATGTGCAAGAACAAGGGGGCACAATTTGAAGATAGAGGGGTGATGCCTCAGGGGCAATGTCAGGAAGTATTTTTTCACAGAGAGGGTGGCGGACACATGAAACGGCTTTCCTGAGTAAGTCATGGGGTCAAAAACAGTGGGGGAATTCAAGAATGCATGGGACAGACATAAGGCAATTCTGGTAAGTGGCAAGAAGAAGTAGGCTGTTGGTTAACTAGGATCTACAGCTTATCCAATAGGCAGGGAAATGGTCAGACTGGGTGGGCCAAGTGGTCCTTATCTGCCATTAAAGTCTATGTTTCTCTATCACAAGAAATTGCCATAGTAAGAAGAGTGACACTGGAGCAGATTTGTCCTTAGCAAACTGGGGCAAGTACTTAACAGATGTGAAGGTGGGAGATGAGACTGTGAAGGGAATTATAGAGTCAGGAAGCAAACAGACCATAGTAAATATAGTGCTGGGAAAACAATATCCAAAAGGACAAGGTACTGGTGTCATCTGCATCCACAGGGACACTCTATCCTATCCCAGCACCCAAGTGACTCTGAGTATTAAGGGGGTGTCTCACCACATGAAAGTGGGGGTAGTACCAAAGCTACCGGTACCTGTGATTATTGGAAATGACTTTCCAGGATTTACTGAGTTAATCAAAGAGGGAGTAAAGCCTGATGTTTCAGAAACTGTGGTGAAAAGAGCTCAGGCAAAGATAATCTCAGATGGTGGGGCCTCTTTTCCTTTCACTGATTTTGATTTGGACTTGTTTGAGCACAGCTCCAACATCCAGAAGTCCAGGAAAGAAAGACAACACCTGCAGAAACAGGGGTAACAAAAGACTTATGGACATAAGGGTTTAACATATGAAAATGCTGAAACTAAACTGATCACTGATTGTGATTTTCTTTCAGAACAAGCTAACAATGTTTCTCTCCAGGGTTATTTTAAGGAGCTGGGCGTGAAACCAAAACAGGGTAAACCTATATTTAAAAATGTAATGGGCTACTGTACAGAGTTTGGGTGAAATCTCAGACACAGGACCAGAAGGAACAATTTATTCATTTATTTATTTATTTATTTATGTCTAGGATTACAAGTATCTTTGAGCCAATGCTCTTTTACAAAGGTTCCACTTCCACGTCAGTCTGAATACAGTACAACAAAACTAGGCAATGCAAGATTATACAGCAATATACAGGAATTTAAGGCAGTATAAACAGGATAAAGTAAGTTACAAACAATTCCCAGATGAAGATGCAAACAATATTGGTAACACAGGCCAAGGGCAAATGAGTGTTTGCAACAGCATTACAAAACAAGGGTAGGACATGGGGAGGGATATGAGCTGTCGGGGCATTGTCACAGAACATGGGGAAGTGCAGGAGATGGGGTTAGAGGGTCAAGGGAAAGGGTAGTAAAGTGCTAGCTTGGGTGTGGAGGCAGCATTGAGAGGGTTGCTAGGGTTGCTGGCTAGATGCAGCAGTCGCAGGTACTGGAGGCAGAGAGTGAGAGGCGGAGCTTAGATTTGAAAGGGCCAAGCTTGGGAATGGAGGAGATTTCACTGTTGAGATTATTTAACCAGATTGGTGCTCTGTAGGGAAATGAGCGTTGACCCACTGATGTTCTGCAGGGTGAGGTCAGCAGGAGTTGATAATCAGATCCCCTGGTATGGCAGGGATTTCTATTTGGACTGAGGAGGGCTTGGACACCAGGGGGAGCAAGTCCCAAGGTTATCCTCTTTGCCATGATGCAGGTTTGGTATTTTAGATGGTTTGATAGTTGCAACCAGCCAGCCAGTTTGGGTGTAGAGGTTGCAGGTATGGGTAAGGTGGTGGGCGCCAGTTAAAAGATGACAGGCTTTGTTTAGGGCAGATGAGATGTGTCTGAGGGCTATTGAGGTAGAGGAGCCATATATTATGAGGCCATAATCGATAACAGAGACTACAGAGTTTTGGACAGTGACCCTTAGTGCTTTATTGGTAATGTGCACCCTATGCCTGTAAAGGAGACGAAGTCGCAAGTTAACCTCCTTAGCTACGCTGTCAATGTTGGCTCCATAGGCCAGGCTATTGTCCAGAGTGATCCCCAGATATTTAAATGAGTGTACCTCTTCAATGGCCACTCCAAAGTGGTTTGTAATGGTTAGTAGATGTTGCCTGCTCTTGTTGTGCGAGTTACAGAAGAGCATAGATTTGTTTTTTTTTTATAGTTAAGGATGAGTCTGTGCTTGCTGAACCAGTTCTCTATGGAGGTGAAACTAAGCTGGAGTTTGTTCTGTAGGGATAGTGATTATTATGACTGGCATGGATAACGGCATCATCAGCACAGAGGTAGAGATGTTCCAGGCACAATTAAGAGAGGGTTATTTAGAAATAGATTGAAAAAATAGGCCCCAGAATGGATCCTGGGGGACTCCAGAGTGGACAGGTCATGCTTCAGAGAGGACACCTGCAATTTTCACTCTTTGCGATCTGTTCTCCAGGTAACTTTTAAACCAGGCTGAGGAGAGCCCTACGTTTATGAGTTGTTCCAGAAGTAGACGGTGATGAACAGTATCAGAGACCTTAGGTCTATAAAGATCGACCCGGCTAGGTGCTCATTATCCAGAGAGCTGTGGAACTGGTTATACCACAAAAAGTATGGAGCTTAGTTGTTACTGTGCAGATAGCACATGATAGTCCTATGATTGGTCGCACGGAGAAGGATCGTACCCTTGCCAGATTGCTGTACAGATTTTACTGGCCTAGAATTCGTGAAGATGTTGCTACCTATTGCAGTTCTTGTACCAAGTGTCAAAAAATAGCCCCATCCTGCCTACAGATATGCAGCTTTGGGTGAAAGAACACCAACCAGAATGTGGGGAAAAGGCCGTTTCTTTGGTCGAGGACTATCAGATGGCCAGACAGACCATGCAGCAGTGAAGTAACAGCCAAACACCAGTAAGACACTTCCCTATTTAAACTCCAAGTCTGATAAGAACTCTGATGGGGGTAACAAATCTGCACCCAAAGACTTTATTTGCTGTAACTGTAACAAGTCATGCCAGAAGCTGAAATAGGGAGAACAGCTACCCTAGAGCAAGGAGGTGATTTACTGATTACATTTAATTGAATTCTTAATTCAATTGCCTGTAATAGTAAATAGAAGTCAGTGTTTTGGTTGTCTGTGTTTGGGGTTGTCTTTATTTAGTGTAACTTTTATTTGCCAGGGAGGTAATCTAGCTGGGAGAATATTTGCAGTCATATGTGACTAGAGGTATTATTGAAACTCTGTGAAAGAGGTGACTGATAAAGGGAGGAACTGAAAAAGGTTTGAGGAATTGTGGATTACAAACAGGAGTTGACTGTGGACTCTGTTTGCTGCAGAAGCTGAGAGAAGGACAGCAGCTACCTTAAACTAGAGCTGTGTTCTGCCCTGTAGGTTACAGAAGAAAGTGGTGACCAAAGAGGATGCTGGGAACCTCTACAAAGGAGACCCATAGGAGGGTGGCATGGGACCCCACAGGGGAACAAAGCAACTCCTGGTGGGGGACTCAATTGTTAGGGGGTAGAACTGAGAGAGGAAGGGGAGAGGGAGGTAAGATGCCTGCCCAGTGCCATGGCTTGGAGGGACAGGGAGCAAATTTTAATCAAATTCTAAAATGCATTTTAAAAATGCTTGTAAAAGGGAAAGGGAAATACTGGGGCCATTTACTTACCTTACCTTACCTGCTTTTTGCTTACAGAGAAATGCCGCAGACATCAACAGGTTTTTCACTAATTGAAATGCTGTATAGTAAACAACCTAGAGGGCCACTAGATGTAATAAAAGAAACATGGGAAGATAACCCCATTAGAAACAATTTATTACATCTTATATGTGTGCCCTGAGAAAGAGGCTGGCAAAATATGTTGAAATTATCTATAGTAATCAGGAAGAGTCCCAAAACTAGCAGAAGGTGTATTATGACCATGGGGTAAAAGAAAACATTTTTGAGCCAGGTGAAAAGGTCTTGCTATTGTTACCCACTACAGAAAATAAACTGTTAATGAAGCGGCAAGGTCCTTATAAAGTGCTTAGACATACTGGCACAGTTAACTATGAGATTGAGACCCCTGATAGGAAAACTCCTACTGAGATATACCATGCTAACCACCTCAAGATATAGGTTGAAAAAACATCAAAAGTTTTCTGGTTTTACCAGAAACTAATAAAGAAGATATTGATGTAGCTTATGATAGGCTGGAACAGACTAACTGCTGATGCTGTAAAGGTGCATGTTTCCTTAAACTCCGAACAAACTTGAAAATCTGCAACTTGCTAAATATATTTAACAGTACCAGGGCATGCAAAATGGGCCATGCATGTAATAGTGACAAGGAATGCTCATCTTATTAGACAAAAGACATACAGATTACCAAAGCAGTTAAGAACAGACGTGGTAAAGGAAGTACAAAAAATGAAAGAATTGGGTGTCATAGAAGAGTCAAGAAGTGCTTGGTCATCACCAGTGGTGACTGTAAATAAAAAAGAAGGGGGTGTAAGAATCTGCCTCGAGTTTAGGAAACTTAATCAAGTGTCAGAATTTTACAGTTATCCTATCCCCAGACTAGATGATTTGGTGGACAGATTGGGGAGTGCCAAGTATATCAATACCCTCAATTTCACCAAGGGTTACTGGCAAATCCCCCTAGCTAAAGAATCTAGAGACAAAGCTGCATTTGCCACTTCTATAGAATTCTGCCAGTTCACCGCCATACCATTTAGTTTACATGGTGCACCCGCTACATTCCGCCGGTACATGGGTATAATTTTATGCCCTCACACTGGTTATTGTGCTGCATACCTGGATGATGTAGTGGTGTACAGTCCAGATGGGAAAAGCCACTTGGAATACCTACGAGCAGTTATCCAATTGATCAAAAAAGCAGGTCTGGCAATGAATCCTGCCAAGTGTGCATTGGGCATGCAGTACACCAGATATTTAGGCTATGTTTTGGGAAATGGAGCAGTCAAGCCAGAGGATTCCAAGATAGAAGCTGTAGCTAATAGCCCTGTCCCTAAAATAAAGAAGCATATCATGTCATTTTTCGGGCTGGCTGGTTATTATTTGAGATTTGTTCCCAGTTTTTCCGAGTTAGCTACTCCCCCCACTGAACTCACAAAGAAATGGTTCCCAAATACTGTGAAATGGACCCCAGAATGTGATGAGGCTTTTCAGGCCACTAAGGCTGCATTATGTTCAGCCCCTGTTTTAAAAAGCCCAGACTTTGAGAAACAATTTCTGTTACAGACTGATGCATCAGTGGTAGGCCTAGGTGCAGTCCTGAGTCAAAATATAGATGGGACAGAACATCTTATTCTATACATAAGTAGTAAACTGCATGACAGAGAGAAAAGGTTCTCTGCCATTGAAAATGAATGCCTTGAGGCAAAGTGGGCCATGGAGTCGCTTGAGTTTTACTTACTAGGAACTGACTTTGTACTTCTAACAGTTCACAATCCTCTCTGTTGGCATATCCAAATGAAGGATAAAAATTCTAGAATCACATAGTGGTACATGGCATTACAGTCATTTAAACTCAAGGTGATGCACACATCTGGGAAAGAGAATGTCAATGCTGCTTTTCTGTCAAGACATGGCTCATGAATTGAGAATTCCGAAGACTGAAAAAATCTGAGTTGAAACTTCTCTGTTTGCTATGCTGCATTTGCACTGAACTGTAAAAATTGTAAGCTAATGCTAAAAGATATTTAAAAGAAAGTTTTGGAAACCTGGTTTTGTAAAACAGGTTCCCTCTTAAAGAGGGAGTATGTGACATGGTTAAATAAGGCCCTGCCCTGTTTGTTATGCAGAAAGAGTTTAAATGCAAGGGTCTGTTCTATCCTCTCCTTTTCTGTCTCTTCTCTGTCTGGTTGCGCAACCAGAGTTTCTTGTGAGACCTAGGAACTGATCACTCTGATGATTTCACAATTCTCCACCTCTCGCTATCTCTCTCTACTTTCCCTTGCTATTTCTGTATTTTTTCCCCCTTGCATATATGTAGGTATAAAAATATATGTGAATCTTTATGTGTGTAACCCCCCTGCAAATGGGGGTTCCCAAAAGACTTCCAGGAGCTTGCTTGAATGCTCCAAGCCTGAATGGTGTTTGGCGTTTAAGCCAGTTATCAGTGAGTGTTTTTAGAGCCTCTGGTACTGTCTCTTTAAGAGCTGTCTGCTTGCAGACATAATTAGTTTGTATGGGGACTGTGTGCTTCTCTGCTTGAGTACCACTTGAGCTGCTGCCAATTCACCTCCATTTTGCAGTCACTAGAGTGCAAGGGAACCTATCTGAAAGATGTAACTGTTTGCCAGAAATCATTTAGAGTAATAATGAAAATACAGTTTGTCTAACCTGCTTTCTTTGCAGTCAGAACTCTGTTTGCCTAGTTCCCCATTCTAGTTTTGAACTGCTGAACTGGACCAATCAGTGTGGGTTAAGGTAGCTCTAAAATGATGCCTTGGACGAATCAGAACTTGGACTCATAATCTGAGCCAGCCACAAGAGGATTATATGGGCAGTGATGCTGGGAGATGTAGTTTAGACTTCGGCCCCTTTTTGGACCAACAAGGGCAGTCTATTGTGAGTGACAGCCAATCCAGCCAAGAACTGGCAGGAACTCAAAGGAAGTGCCGGTTTTGTCTGCTGGAGTTTCAGTTGAGCTCTGGCAGTGAAGAGGGAAGGAGCCCTGTGCTTTTTCGGTGTGCAGTTTTAGTCGGGAAACATGTGTAAGGCCCAGAGTTCTGGTCTGCAGCTGTGTAACTGCTTGTTAGGACTGAATCCATCCTGAAGAGAATCAAAGGATATCTGAAGAGTAGAAACCAGGCTCACCCTGTAGAAGACTGGAGAAATTGCTGAATTGCGCCTCGGTCTGTCAGGAACTGAATCTGCTGTGTGTTCTCCGGGTATTGTGCAGTAATTGTGATCAGGATAGAGAAGCAGCCTGCCTGGTATAGTACTTTCTGTTTACCATATAAATGTGTGAAGAGGCTTGTGTACCTCAAGTGAATCCTGCTGCCATTAAAGGACTTTTGCCTGTTACTGTTTACCATATAAATGTGCGAGGAGGCTTGTGTACCTCAAGTGAATCCTGCTGCCATTAAAGGACTTTTGCCTGTTACTGTTTACCATATAAATGTGTGAAGAGGCTTGTGTAGCTCAAGTGAATCCTGCTGCCATTAAAGGACTTTTGCCTGTTGCAGTTTGTCATATAAATGTGTGAGGAGTCTCGTGGAGCTCAAGAGTAGCCCTGCTGTCGTCGAAGGACCCTATCTTGTTTGGAGGTCATGAGTACTAATTCAGGGTCGCTCCCTGTTGAATTGTCACATTAAATCCAAATGGAATTACTGTACTACTGACTGTTTAACTAATTTTTCTTTTCTCTGTGTGAAAGGGCCCCTACCAGCTGCCACGGTTTGGACTAGCCACTAGGGCTTGGGTACCCAGGGACAGTAACTGGTAGGGATAGGCCTGTGCACAGAGCCATAGGTAGATGAGTAAAGTGATAAGCTAATTAACCTGAACTTACAAGAACAAACTGAACTTACAAGCTCAAATGGGCAGACTAGGTGGGCCATAGGCCCTTATCTGCCGACACTGTCTATGTATCTATGTATCTATGTATCTATGTATCTATGTATCTATGTAACCTGATTTCCCCCTGTCCTTGTTATATTCCCCCTAAATAAATCAGAGCTGCTTGTTTCAGCAAAGTTATACTGCCTGAGGTATTTGCCTATGTTAAAGTATTGTACTGTGATTGTTGCACTGTATCTTATTTTACAGGAGGTCCCAGTGCCTGAACCAGTCCTGGGGGTAAGTGTATACTGTGAGGGTAATTCTGATATATTGTGTGGGCTACTAGTGGGAAGAAAGGGGGCTGCAGTGTCCCAGAGGGCTGTGACCAAGTTAGTTTAACTATTGCAAACCCTGACCTCTGGGTGGAGGCACCCACCATCAGATCCAGGCCCCTCAACCTGTTAGTGGCAAATCAGGCAGGGGTAGTAGCCCCGGGATAGCGCCATCTAGGGGTTACATCTTGGAGGCTCACCGCTGGGATTGTGTGTCCTCTAGTGGCCATATTTACAAACCACTGTTAAGAGAAAAAAAAATAAATGGGTACCCCGACAGAAGTGGCTGTGCACCGGCTGGTGGAGTGGTGTACTGGGGAGGAGATCGACCCCCAAAATGCTATGCTTATCCTGGACAACCCCCTGGGTATCAATACAGACACTGTACAGGGAGTACTTTCCAAGGTGGAAGGTTTACAAAACCCTGTGGTGGTGGGTCGGCATGCTAATCTGCTCACCCACACTTTCCTGGCCCTAGTAGAGTTTAAGGATCCCATAGACAGCTCCAAAGTGCCACAGACCATTACCCCAGAGGGAGCCCTCACTGCTTGGAGAGTGATAACTAAGGACAGTAAACACCCGGTGGGGAATGAGCCCCCACCACTATCTGAAACTTTGGAGGAGAAATTTGCTAAATGGTTGCTGGGGGAAGGGAAAACTGTGGAGGACTTGAAGAAACTATTCTTGCCACCTGGGGGTGTTCCTCCCCAACACCCTCTCCCGTTCAGGACCGAAATGGTGGCTGAACCAATGCAGACTCCTATTTCTGCACTGCCATTAGTCACGACTCTTACCGAAGGTTGAGGATCTTCTCAGGCACCTCCCACCCCCAAGGGGAGGATGACTGGGAGACCTGGATGAACTATGTTGCCCCAAGTGCTAGAATGGCAATGCTAGGAAGCCGGCGAAGAGGTTAGTGAGAGCCTCCGAGGTCCTGCCCTGGCTACCATCCGTGCTAAATGGGCCAGTAACCCTGAGCGACTGCACAGGCCTATCTTGAGGCCTTGGAGAATGTGTATGGGAGCCCAGATTCTGAGTGAGGACCTATGGTGGAGAGTAAGAAATGCACAACAGTACCAAGGGAGTTGTTGTCTGTGTATGTATCTCGCTGGAAAAATTGTTGCAAGAATGCCTCAGAAAAGGTAGTTTGCCAGCAATTGAACTGGACCAAACCAGGCTGGACAGGATCCTTAAGTCTGCCCCCTTCTCAGAACTGCTGTTGCTTCAGTTACGCCTGGCAAATCGGCTGGAATCCCCACCCTCCTATGATGAGTTAATGAGAGAAATTCGAGGAGTTGAGAAAAGGCGACCTCGGGAGGGACCTGCACCAACAGCTGCAGCTACGACCCGAGTGGCTGAGGGTGACCCATCAAGTGAAGTTCAGGGGCAGAGGTTGACAGTCAATGAGTGCTCTGACAAGGAAAAAGATATGCCACAATGGGGCGAACTGTTGAGAGAGATCTGGGAATTCAAAAACAGTCCCTTTATGAAGCCCGCCTGCAAATCGGGCCTAACCTATATCCGACTGCATCTGCTATGGGGTGGGGTACCACCATGTGTCTCCTGCTGATAACGGCTCCAAACTCGATTCCTTGACCATGGAAGTGGAGAAACTGACGAGATGTCTCCAAATGCTTATCACGCCGCAGACAGAGATGGCACCCAGGTTTCCAGTTAGTAATACCCCGCCCTGGCTCCCAGTGTGGTGCCTCGGCCAGCAAACTCAGAAGTATGTTTTGCTATAATTGTGGGAAAGATGGGCACATGAAAGGGAATGCCAGTCCCAAAAGACACTGACAAAGTTGCATATAGGCTACAAGGAGAGCTTCGGAGAACAAATCAGTGGTTAAGAGGTACTCAAAATGATCCCAGTGAGGGCACCAAAAATGCTAACTCACGTCTTTTTGTGGCAAGGTCAGTTGCCCAGGCCCCCTTCACGCCTCTCCAGACTGGTCCAGAATAGTGGGTCCCTCCATGGAGACCACTGTAAAGGTGAATGGAGTGTCTACAAGAGCTGTATAGACAGTGGCTCCCAAGTGACAATTATGTTCCAGGATTGGTATCAGAAGCATTTGTCAGACATATCTTTACAACCATTAGAAGGACTGCATGTATGGGGGTTAAGTGAGAAGACCTACCCCTATTCCGGGTATATCCGAATTTGGCTGTCTTTCCCCACCTCCGTGGCTGGAGTGGCCAAACAAGTAGAGACCCTAGCTTTAGTGTATCCCCCCACTGGACTGTATGATGGTGTCCCTTTGTTGATTGGAACAAATGCTCATATGTTCGGAAGGCTGGCACAGTTGTGTTATGAAAAACAGGGTCAAAGACTAGTAGAGCTTTAAGAGTTCTGGCTTTAATTAAGAAGGCCTATGAGGCACAGAGATGCTGAAAAATAGAACCAGAGGAACCGGTCAGAATTGTATGGAAGAAGGATCCTGAGTCTCTGATCCTGGCGTCAAATGCCCAGTGTACCTTACAGGAGAGGTCCGTATCAGAAAGGATGTTAAGAATATAATATTAATGTTGGATGCACCAGGCGATGGAAAATTGCCAAAGGACTGCTGGTCAAGCCTAGTATTTTGCCCGCTAGAGCCATGCTTATACCAGAAGGGTAATGGTCCAAGTTCATAATGTGTCTGAAAGAGACATTCGAGTAAATAGAGGTTACATCCTGGCTAATGTGCATTGTGCAGACACTGCAGTGCTACCCACAGAGTTCAAGGAAGAATGACAGAGTAACGCCTGACTTATTTGATTTTGGCGACTCCCCGCTGCCAGCTGAATGGAAAGTGAAGATCAGTGAGAAGCTTGCCCAGAGAGACCAGGTGTTTTCTTTAAAGGAATGGGATGTAGGATGCGTGCAAGGAGCTGAGCACAATATCTGGCTGCATGACGACCATTTCATGAGAGGTCTCGATGCCTGGCACCTGCTGACATAGATGATGTGAGACGGCATCTGCAAGAGATGTTAGCTGCTGGTGTAATACAAGAATCCAGAAGCCCTTATGCTTCCCCCATTGTGGTAGTGAGGAAAAGAATGGGACAGTAAGGATGTGTGTGGATTATCACACCTTAAACCGTGGACTATCCTGATCAGTACACAATGCCCCGCATTCAGGATGCTTTGGACTGCCCAAGCGGGGGGCAAGTGGTTCTCTGTGTTGGATCTCATGAGTGGGTACTACCAGATCCCGATGGCCCCAGAGGACCGTGAGAGGAGCAGCCTTTATCTGTCCGCTTTTCTATGAATTCATGAGGATGCCTCAAGGGATTTCAGGTGCCCCAGCCACTTTTCAACGATTGATGGGCGTGCAGTGGGGACATGAACTTACTAGAGTGCCTGGTATACCTAGATGATGTTATTGTGTTTGGCAGCTCACTGGAGGAACATGAGAGCAGATTATTTAAGGAATTGGACCGACTGGAGGACTTTGGCCTTAAACTGTCCATTGATAAGTGTCAATTCCTTCAAACATCAGTAAAGTATGTGGGACACAGATATCCACCAAGGAATAGAGACCGACCCAAGTAAAGTTGAGGCCTTGACCACCTGGCCACAGCCCAAAATCTAAAGAACTGCAAAGATTCCTGGGATTCTGTGGTTATTATCGTCGTTCATCAAGGACTATTCAAGAGTGATCCAGCCCTTTACTTAACCTTACTCAAGGATATCCCCAACCCACAAAAAATACCAAAGTCAAGCGTCCCTCAAGACTGAAAGAGTGTATTTTCATCTGAGTGAAATATTTGGGGCCCGCTGGACTCCTGATTGTGAGACTGCTTTTCATGAGATCATATATCAACTTACCCATGCTCCAGTGCTGGCCTATGCCAATCCAAGAAAACCTTACGTCCTGACACTGATGCTAGCTTGCAAGGGTTGGGGCTGTGTTGTACCAAGAGCATGAGAATGGCCTGAGACCAGTGGCCTTTGCCAGTAGAAGCCTGACCCCATCCGAAAAGAACTATCCTGTACATAAGTTAGAGTTCCTAGCTTTGAAGTGGGCTATTGTTGACCAATTCCATGAGTACTTGTATGGGGCTAAAATACTAGTAAAACTGACAATAATCCTTTGACCTATGTGCAGACCTCAGCTAAGTTGGATGCCACTGGCCATAGGTGGCTTTCGGCATTATCTACATATGACTATGCTCTCAAATACCGAGCAGGTCTGAACCACATAGATGCTGATGCTCTCTCCTGGAGGTCTGTTCCCCAGAATGATTGGGTCAGATTGGCAGAACCTGACATTTGGGCACTCTGCCAGAAGTTTGACAGGGGGGAAACAATGTCCACGGACGCAGTGGACTGCATGGTGGATTGCTTGGGACCCTCTGAGAATTGCATACCTGCTGTTTATTGCCACTTTTCTGCAATAGACATTGGTGCACTGCCTCAGCTGGACAATGACAGTATTCATGGGCTCAATCCACGATCCCATGATCAAATCAGCTTTAGAAGCCCTCTATGCAAGAAAAGATGTGTCCAAATTACGCTCCACTGATTTGAGAACTGCACTGTTATACAAAGAAGGTCCTAAGTTGAAATTGATCAATAAACTGTTGTACAGAGAAACAGTAGACAGAGGGGGACAAGTAGACAAACAACAACTAGTGCTGCCCACTGCCTTTCGAGACTCAGTACTGAGATCCTTGCGCAACCACATGGGGCACCTTGGTATAGATAGAACACTTGACTTGGTGAGATCCAGATTCTATTGGCCTGAGATGGGGGCTGATGTGGAGTAACACATTTGAACTTGTAGTCGCTGCTTACAGAGGAAAGCTTTGCCCCAGAGGGCTTCCCCCCTTGTTAACATCACCACCAGTGCACCCATGGAGCTGGTCTGTATTGATTTTCTGAGTTTGGAGTCAGATCAAGAAATATCAGTAATGTGCTGGTGGTCACTGACCATTTCACGAGATATGCCCAAGCTTTCCCCACCAAAGACCAGAAAGCATCCACTGTGGCCAAAGTACTTGTAGAAAACTTTTTGTTCACTAGGGGCTCCACAAAGAATCCATTCTGATCAAGGGAGAGACTTTGAGAGTAGTCTCATCAAAGAGATGCTTTCTCTGTGGGGAGTGCGAAAGTCCAGAACCACTCCTTACCACCCCAAGGGGGACCCACAGCCTGAACGTTTCAACAGCACTTTGCTAGATATGCTAGGCACCCTACACCCAAAGGACAAGCCTAGATGGAGCCAACAAATTAGCACCCTGGTACATGCTTATAACTGCACAAAAGTGATGCCACTGGGTTCTCCCCTACGCCTGATGTTTGGAAGAAGCTCGACTGCCAGTAGATGTGTGTTTGGGGTCTCTCTGATGGGGTTCAAGCTGACAACTATTTACAGTATGTGCAAAAGTTAAAGGCCCAGCTAATTCATGTACCAACTGGCTCAAACCATGGCTGTCAAAAGAAATCTGGCCAACAAAGAAAGGTATGATAAAAGGTGAAAGCAGGAACTCCAGGAGGAGATCGGTATTGCTAAGAAATCTGGGACTGCATGGCAAACACAAGATTGCTGACAGATGGCACCATCTCCCTCACATTGTAGTGGGCAAACTAGATGATCTGCCAGTGCACAAAGTAAGGCCTGAGAATAATTCAAAAGATGTAAAAACAATGCATAGAAATCATTTACTGCCCATTGGACAAATCTTGATTGAGTCTGAGCCCCCAGAAGATGCCCCCTCTGGACCAGTGACTAGAGCTGCTGCTAAGAAAAGATCAAGAAAGTCTGCACCTGCCGGCCCGCCGGTGCAGCGGTGGGATTTCCGCTTGCGACGCCGGCGACCCGGGTTCGGGAACGGACCTGGATCGTCGGAGGGCCGGCCGGGGGGAGAAGGATGGAGCGTCCTATGGACTGCTCTCCTTCTCCAGGGGGGAGGGTGGGTTGGTGTTCGGAGCACTAGCGACCCGGCGGAGGCTGAGAGTCACACAGCTACTGACACTTAAGGCATGCGGGCAGGACGTCATCCGCGTCATTGCACGTCCCGCCTCCCGGAAAAACTGGAAAATGGACGGCTGTTGGCCACCCACACATGAAGCACGCCCGCGACACAATTAGCCTCTCCAGGCCGGCCCTCCGATCAAAAGTGGTGCCTGCGGGGTGCCCCGGCTCCCGTAACCCGCCCGTGGGGGAGTGCCGTGGGGCATCGGAGGCTCGAGGCCATTCTGGAGAGGTGGAAGCTGCACAGGCTGATGGTCTCGGGCAGTCGGCGGCTAGGTGAGGAGGAATAAAGTATAAATAATAAAAAAAAAAAGAAAGTCTGCACCTACAAAAGCAAAGTTAAAGTGTTCCCCTCCACAAGTCCCAGTTGAGCATGACTGTCAGTCCATATCAGAAGAAAGTGAGAGTGACTTTGACTACTATCCTTCTTACGAACTGAGTCAATTGTTTCGGGGCAATCCCCTAGTCAATACTGAAGACGAAGCTGGGCCTTCTGGACTGTCTAAGCCCCAGCTTTGTCCCTGGAGCCAATGCTCCCAGAAAGTGAAGTGCAAAGTATCAGATCAGATGAAATGGAATCATTGTGCATGGTTGAACTGTTTGAGCTTTCAGGGAGGAAAATGATGGATTGGGCAGACTGGTGATACATCAGAACAAGAAGAGTATTTTGAGTGCCCTGACAGTCCACTGCCAGTGTCGGAAAGCTCTCCATGTGAGCCAAATGTTGTGGACTCAGAAACTGTAACTCCTGGAGCTGAAAGTGCCCCAAGTTCTAGCCTCTCTACCCCCATGGAGACTCCCCTGACAACTGAGGACAATGCTCAAAATGAGGCTCAGAGTGCAGAGACTGTAACAGTTCCCCCTAGAAAGACTGGTCGAGCTATAAAGCCTGTGGTGCACCTCAGTTATGATTCCCTTGGGAGGCCTGTGGACTTGCCTCTCAATGTTGTCCATAAAGGAGTGTATGTGTCCCAGAGCTCATTGCCCAAACTGACGTCAGTGCTAACTCAAGTTGCTTGTGTTGCCCTCTAAGTATGGTGCCCTTGCCCGTCCAGCCCCAAGGTAACTGATAGGAAGGCCCCTCTCTTCAGGTTTCATGTACAAGAGGTAATAACTTGAGTTATGGTACAATGTGTGTGTAATAATGTGTAAAGAGTGACGACTGCAATGTTTCAGAATGTTCTTGGTAAAATGATATATTGACTGATGATTACATGTGAGGAGCTAATGCAAATGTATATGGTTGCAGTTAAAACTTATAGGGGTACTTGCTTGACGCTTGGACGTCAAGCTTTCCCAAACCAGGAAGGTGTAACCCCCTGCAAATGGGGTTCCCAAAAGACTTCCAGGAGCTTGCTTGAATGCTCCAAGCCTGAATGGTGTTTGGCGTTTAAGCTATTTATCAGTGAGTGTTTTTAGAGCCTCTGGTACTGTCTCTTTAAGAGCTGTCTGCTTGCAGACATAATTAGTTGTATGGGGGACTGTGTGCTTCTCTGCTTGAGTACCACTCGAGCTGCTGCCAATTCACTCCATTTTTGCAGTCACTAGGAGTGCAAAGGGAACCTATCTGAAAGATGTAACTGTTTGCCAGAAATCATTTAGAGTAATAATGAAAATACAGTTTGTCTAACCTGCTTTCTTTGCAGTCAGAACTCTGTTTGCCTAGTTCCCCATTCTAGTTTTGAACTGCTGAACTGGACCAATCAGTGTGGGTTAAGGTAGCTCTAAAATGATGCCTTGGACGAATCAGAACTTGGACTCATAATCTGAGCCAGCCACAAGAGGATTGTATGGGCAGTGGCTGGGAGATGTAGTTTAGACTTGGCGCTTTTTGGACCAACAGGGCAGTCTATTGTGAGTGACAGCCAATCCAGCCAAGAACTGGGAGGAACTCAAAGGAAGTGCCGGTTTTGTCTGCTGGAGTTTCAGTTGAGCTCTGGCAGTGAAAGCGGAAGGAGCCCTGTGCTTTCAGTGTGCAGTTTTAGTCGGGAAGCGTGTGTGAGGCCCAGAGTTCGGTCTGCAGCTTGTGTAACTGCTTGTTAGGACTGAATCCGTCCTGTGAAGAGAATCAAAGGATATCTGAAGAGTAGAAACCAGGCTCACCCTGTAGAAGACTGGAGAAATTGCTGAATTGCGTCGGTCTGTCAGGAACTGAATCTGCTGTGTGTTCTCCGGGTATTGTGCAGTATTGCGATTGGGATAGAGAAGCAGCCTGCCTGGTATAGTACTTTCTGTTTACCATATAAATGTGTGAAGAGGCTTGTGTACCTCAAGTGAATCCTGCTGCCATTAAAGGACTTTTGCCTGTTACTGTTTAACATATAAATGTGTGAAGAGGCTTGTGTAGCTCAAGTGAATCCTGCTGCCATTAAAGGACTTTTGCCTGTTGCAGTTTGTCATATAAATGTGTGAGGAGTCTCGTGGAGCTCAAGAGTAGCCCTGCTGACGTTGAAGGACCCTATCTTGTTTGGAGGTCATGAGTACTAATTCAGGGTCGATCCCTGTTGAATTGCCACATTAAATCCAAATGGAATTACTGTACTGCTGACTGTTTAACTAATTTTCTTTCTCTGTGTGAAGGGCCTTCTCAGCTGCCACGGTTTGGACTAGCCACTAGGGCTTGGGTACCCAGGGACAGTAACTGGTAGGGATAGGCCTGTGCACAGAGCCAGAGGTAGATGAGTAAAGTGATAAGCTAATTAACCTGATTTCCCCCTGTCCTTGTTATATTCCCCTAAATAAATCAGAGCTGCTTGTTTCAGCAAAGTTATACTGCCTGAGGTATTTGTCTATGTTAAAGTATTGTACTGTGATTATTGCACTGTATCTTATTTTACAGGAGGTCCCAGTGCCTGAACCAGTCCTGGGGGTAAGTGTATACTGTGAAGGTAATTCTGATATATTGTGTGGGCCACTAGTGGAAAGAAAGGGGGGTTGCAGTGTCTCAGAGGGCTGTGACCAAGTTAGTTTAACTATTGCAAACCCTGACCTCTGGGTGGAGGCACCCGCCATCGGATCCAGGCCCCTCAACCTGTTAGTGGCAAATCAGGTAGGGGTAGTATCCCCTGGGATAGCACCATCTAGGGGTTACATGTGGAAATGTCACCGATACTAGGATCCCTTTGTTTAAAACTATATATAATTATACTGTTGAAATGATTGCAAAAAGCTATTTGGAACTCAACCTGAGATGCAGTTTTAAGCCCTTTGCAGAGTTGTCAACAAGAGGCCAGTTCTGGGACACAATGTACTGTTTTTGCTACACCTGCAAGGAATGAAACTGACAAGAACATTCTGTAAACTTACAAGAGTATTCTATGAGAAGCAGGCTCTCTTAATGAGTTCCCAGATAAAGACTTATAAAAGAGCAGCAATGCTTTTGCTAGAGAGACAAGGAGAGTGAGACAGCAAGACTGAAACTTGGAATTAGAGATATCCTCAGATGAAGGACTTTGTTTTCTGTGTTTGTACTGCCTTTGTAAATAGTTATACTAAATAATTTTTATTTTTAATTTTGCTGTTGGTGAGAAAAATAAAATTATATTTTCGAATATTGAAACTGCTCCTGGTTATCCTGTGCTTCCTGACATGTGCCTCAATGACAGGGGGATTTACATATTCATGAAGGGGAGTTATGAATATTAATTAGCCCAGTCGCTGCTCCAGGGGGATTGCTGAAAACAGAGCTAGCGACAGGCAGTGGGAGGGCTTAAGAATAATAATATTGCAGTCACTTGCTAGAAGGGATTGGCTGTCACAGAATCATGAGGGAGAAGTAGTCACAAATTGTATAGTTTTGCTGCTTTGTGGCATTAAATTTGGGGAGAAAGTGTGGACTGCAGAGGGAACTGTGGTAGCAGCCATGTTATAATCCTTTGACCCCTAATGGACAGTCAGTCTGTTAACAGGGTGCCCAAAAGCTGCTTGAAGGAGCTGAAGGGAGAAGGTATGTACTGGTTTCAGGTGCCAAGAAACTTTTCCAATCAATAATCGAAGGGGGCTAAGGATTGTGATTGATGACTGAAACTAGCCAATCAGAGGGCAGGATTCTCGGACATATTCTCAGGGAAACTGGCAGGTGATTCAGTCTGTACTGGGCTCTGATCGAGCCAAGAGGGCTCAGTGCCATGTGAGAATTCATCTAAGGCCTTTCACATGGCTTAAAATGGAGTTTCTCAGAGGAATAAAAGAGATTTGCTGTTGTCCAGAGGAGCTGTGCATCTGAGTTGATCATTTCAGATAACTGTTAGGAGTTTGCTGTTTTAGAGGAGACATCTCCTGCAGCCATCCTGCACCAGTTTTGGGACTGACAGAAAAACTCCTTGTGCTGGGAAAGAGACCATCTAGAAACTGTGTGAGAGCCAGAGAAAACGTGGATGCCATTTTGAATCTCAGAGGCTGTAAAAGGGAAAAGGTGAGCAGGTGCCCTAAGCTTTGGAGACCTGTGGTTGCTGTTGAAAATCCAGCTGAGTAAAGACACTACTGTTGTGGAATTGGTGTTTGGAATTTGCTGCCCAAAGAAACTGGAACGTGAATAAGCAGGAAAGTTGGAGAAACTATTCTGGCTGCATAGTGGAGCTGCTTTCGGTTGAGAGGAAAGAGGAACCAGAAGAGTCCCAGCTTAATTTAAAGCCAGGTGGGGAACTTGCTAACCTTTACCAAGTGGGGCCTGCTGGTTACAGGGGGCCACAGGTGCATGCTGGGGGAGCTAGGGCACCCGAGACATGTGAGGGAGCCGGGCTGTGGAGTCACTCCTAGGTCTGGGTCGTCTGTGGATTGATGTGCCCTGCATGGGAGCTCTGCAATAGGCCTGAATAGGCTAAAGGTGACAAGCTACAAGACCTTCAATCAAGGGGGCAACCTGTGAGTCCTTCAATCAAGCCCAAGTCTTCAGAATACTCACTGTTGCCCATTTGTTCTGCCCTTCCTGAACTGAAATCCCCAGAGCCTGAACTGGTGGAAGCCCTCTGCACCAGGAACATCCTAGAGCTCCAGAACTGTGAGTACCCAGAGCTTGCCCTGGCAATCAAGGGGAGTAACTGGTTTATTAATATTCAGTTGCATTATTCCTAGGGCACCCAATGCCGGCCAAACCTTGGCACCAAGAAGGCCTGCAACCTCCTGGGTGCCCAGAAAGGGCAGAAGAAAGTCACTGGTACCAGTGGGGGTGGGCATCTGTGGTGGTCTGGCCTATGGGCCCTGTTGATAATAATTGTTCCTAACCCTTTCTAACTATTTTTACCTCCACAGCTATCCCTTTCCCAGGTACCCCGACCCTAGCCCGTCCCCATAATAAAACTGCGTTTTGTTGTTTGAAATTGCTGTGTGAAGGGTGTTTTGTGAAAACCAAATGTAAAGTGTATGGGGTATATGGTATTGGGAAACGGTCTGGCCTCCAGTGTGTGCAGTGGTTGGAAGGGGAGGTGGGTAGGTATAGCATCCCAGGGGGTTGTACCAGTCACAAATCTGGCCCACTGCAATTTACCCTGGATGGAGGCATCACACTATTTTATTTATTTTTCTGGGATAGAACCCCCAAATACCACCATAGCAGGACCCAGGACCCTTAACTTATGGGAAGGTCAACAGGCAGGGGTAGTAGCCCACTTGTACATGGCACCTGGGCTACATACTCATCCCTACCTTTCTATGCCCCTGCCCTAGGGGAGTTTTCTACCTTTCCTGATGCTTCAAAATCTAGATGGGGTAAGTGTCAAGAGTATCTTGTTAGAGATAGGGAACATGGTAAGCCACTGCTAAATGAGTCTGTGGCTGGTGCTACAAGAGCACAGTATGTTTGTCAGACTATAATTAGTGTATGGCTTCATCTGGCAGAACGGGGGGGGGAGTCTTAGTCTCTGTCACTGTCCTTAATGTTTCACTTTAACCTTCCAGTCCTTTCTGGAGATGCTAATGAAGCTATTATCAATAAATCTGGGTCAAAATTTAAATTAAACTGCCTTTGATATTTATTTGTAACCCCCCATGGTAAGTTTGTGGCATGTCCCATGTTTTCTTCCAGGTTTTGGCAGATGCCATGTCTCTGAGTATAGAAGAGGATGTGTTAAAAACTTGGAAAAGGAGACCTTGAAAAGACTGGAGTGGAGGACATACATCAGCATGCTTTTAGTAGCACGGGACCTGTATTCTTTACAGTAGGCAGATCCTAAAAGAAGTGAAAGAGTCCAGAATGTGTCACTCCATAGAGGAAGTGCTGTTTGCTCTGAAATTTGCTACTTGGAGATGTTCTGGTCTTTATCCTCCTTCCCAGTCATCCCTTCTCCCCTCCAGTATCTGTCGGATAACTCCATTATATGCATCCCACTTCAACTTGAACACTGTTATTGTCTTTGCCTCCACAACTTTCTCAGGAAGTGTTTTCCACTTGTTCACAGCCCTTTCTGTGAAGAAATACTTTCTTATGTCCTTTTTGAACCTCCACCCCTTTCCAGTTTGAGCACATGCCCCCAGTGGACACACTGTTTCTAAATTTGACCTGATTTGTTGTGTCCCCTCTGTAGAACCCTTTCATGAACTCACTTAACTGCTAAGGGGTGATAATAATACTACCCACCCTCCCACCTCCCTCCCAACCAGCCAGGGTCTTTCTACATTTATAGAAGCCCAAGGGAACTTCCTGCAGGGCTCCAAAGAGAAGACACCAGTGAGAACAGGAACAGAGGACAGAGAAGACACAGTGAAGTGAGAAAGAAACAGTGACATCTACAGGTCAGGAGGAAAACAGACTTGGACATCCAGATCTGCCAGAGCTGTGGAGGGCTGGTAACAAGGCAGACACTCTGGAGACTGGGGTGCCCCTTCTGCAGGACAGTTGTGGAACTACAGAGGGAGCCATGGCAAACAAGAGAAGGTATCACGAGGTTGCAGAGGAGACTGGATTTGGGATGCCCATCACCCCTTACCCACCCTCTCCCCTAGAGGCCCACAGGTCTTGGGCGATGGAGGTTGGTGGGAGGGGGCAGTGGTACACCTAGAGCTAAGATGGGGCACCGCCAGCCACACACTATCCACAAGCAAAACTGTTTTTCCCCCAAGCCAGGAGACAGAAACCAGGTGGGGAAGAAGGAAGAATCATGCAGGACAAACCTGATTCAAGAAAGCAGGAAACAGGTACAAAGAAGGAGAAGAAGGATACACAAAGTAACAGGAGGATTCTGGTCGTGGGAGACTCTTTGTTTTGAGGAGTGGAAACACAGTCCATCAGTGCAAAGGGAGCTGAAACCACGGTGAAATGTATGCCAGGAGCATCTACATGGAAAGCTAAGGACAGAGTAGGATGGCTGGTGAGAAGAGATCAGGATTTCATGGGGATCATTGTCCACCTTAGGACAAATGACATAGCAAATAGAACTATGGAAGAAGCCAAGACAGACATGAAGACCTTAAAGGAATGCCTAAAGAAGTACACAACACATCTGGCCTTCTCAGAGGTGTTGCCAGTTTGGAGGAAGGGCGGAAGTGAGGACAAGATCAGGAACAAAGAGATCAGGGAATTCAGTCGGTGGCTCCAGGGTTGGTGCGCAGACAATGGGATGCACTACATTGGAGACTGGGGGACCTTCTGAGACAGGAAGCTGTTCAAGCATGATGATCTGCATCTCACCGGAGAAGGAGTGAGAGCACTAAGGCAAAGCTTGGAGGTCTTCATGGCGGGTTTAAAGTGGGAGGTCTCCAGCACAGAGAAGAAGACCTAAATGAGGTTGCAGCAGAAAGATACAAAGATAAGGGGATCAGTGAATGGAAGGGGAACCCCTCAACATCAGACTAAAGGAAACAGGCATGGCCATGAGCAAGGAGTGGCCATGGGTAAAAAAGGAGGGACCTCATGTAAAGTACAGGAGCAGCAGATACAGAATAGAGGGAATGGTACTGGAATTATAGCAGTGGGGGGAGGCCATATTGGAAGGCTATCTGCACCAGTGCCCACAGTCTGGGTAACAAAATCCCAGAATGTGTGGCATTAACAGCCTCCAAGGACCTGGATATTATGGCAGTCACAGAGACATGGCACAATAGCAACCATGCCCGGGAGATAGCCATTCCAGGGTACACGCTGCACAGACAGGACAGGAAAGGCAAGAAGGGGGGAGGGGTGGAATTGTACATCAGGGAAGGGATAAAAGCGACAGTCCCACAAGACAAGGGGGGAAAAGCATAGGTGCTGTGGGTAGCCCTGGAGGTGGGGAGAGGAACAGTACATAGACTGGAAGTGAAATACAGGCCCCCAGAGCAGGTAGAGGATGTAGACAGAGAACTGTTGAAGACTATAGAGAACATGGTGACAAAGGGTGAATTGCTGCTGATGGGTGACTTCAACTTGCCAGATGTGGACTGGAGCAGCCCAGCAGCAGACTCAGCCAGGAGTAAGGGATTCCTGCAATCCCTGCAAGGGGCAGGTCTCACACAGCTAGTGAAGGAGCCAACAAGGGAGAATGTAATTCTGGATCTTGTCCTAAGCAATGGGGACAGGATAAAGGAAGTCACAGTGGGGAAGAGCCTAGGGACTACAGACCATCGAGCTGTAGGGTTCACCATATAGACATCACAGGAGGCTAGCCACAAAAGGACTACATAGAAACATAGAATTTGATGGCAGATAAGGACTGCTTTGCCCACCCAGTCTGACCATTTCCCTACCTAATGGATAAGCTGCAGATCCTAGTTAACCAGCAGCGTACTTCTTCCTATCCCCCCGCCCAGAATTGCCTTATGACTGTCTCATGCATGCTTGAATTCCACCACTGTTTTTGACTCCACAACCTCCTCTGGAAGGCCATTCCATGCATCCACAACCCTCTCCGTTTCCCTTCCTCAAAGTTTCACCTTATTGCTCTTTTTTCATCTACAAGACTGTGTTTTTTTTTTATTTTATAAACTGTTATCTTTGCTTATGATTGTCTCAATTGTACCAATGACGTGGAACCTTTGTAAAAGAGCCCTGGCTCAAAGGTATTTGTAATCCTAGAACAAATAAATCCTAAATCCTAAAATCCTCTCTGTGAAAAAACACTTCCTTAAATTACCTCTAAGCTGCCCCTCCTCTATCTTCAAATTGTGCCCCCTTGTTCTTGCACACCTCTTTTTTTGAAAGATGCTACCCTCTTAGACTTTGTTGATTCCCTTGAGGTACTTGAAAGTTTCTATCATGTCCCCCCTCTCCCTCCTTTTCTTGAGGCTATACATATTAAGCTCCTTAAGTCTCTCTTTATATGTCTTCCGGTGCAGACCCTGCACCATTTTAGTTGTGCTCCTCTGGACAGCTTCCATCCGTCTATGCCTGGGGAGATTGGGTCTCCCGAACTGCACACAGTACTCCAGATGGGGTCTCCCCAGCTGTCTGTACAGAGGGATAATAACTTCCTGTTTTCTACTGGTGATGCCTCTCCCTATGCATCCCAGTATCCCCCCAGCCCTCCTTGCTGCCCTCTCACATTGCTTGCCCTTCTTTAGGTCATCTGATATGACTACCCCCAGGTCCCTTTCCATTTTTGTTGTTGTTAGTATCTCACCCCCCATTGTGTACTCTTCCCCTGGGTTTTTGTTTCCCAGGTGCATTACCTTGCACTTCTTAGCATTGAATCTGAGCTGCCATACATTTGATCATTCCTCCAACCTGGCCAAGTCCCTTCTCATCCTTTCCACTCCATCTTGTGTATCAACCCTATTGAAGATCTTAGTGTCGTCTGCAAAGAGATATACTTTTCCTTCCAGTTCCTCTGCAATGTCACTTATAAAGACATTAAAAAGGACTGGTCCCAGTACTGAACCCTGCAGTACCCTGCTAGTAACCCTCCTTTCTTAGGGTGGATAAAGCTATGGGGCCCAATGGGATACTCCTGAGGATCCTAAAGGAGCTCGGGGAGGAACTGGCTAAACCTCTGGCTAAGCTGTTCAGTGGATCACTTGAAACAGGCATGGTTCCAGAGGAGTGGAGGAAGGCACAAGTGGTACCCCTGCACAAAAGTGGTAGCAAGGAGGAGGCAGGAAACTACTGCCCAGTCAGTTTGACCTCAATAGTAGGTAAATTGAGGGAAACCCTACTTAAGGAAAGGCTGGTGGACTATCTACAGACAAGGGGGCTGCTGGACCCACGGCAACATGGATTCACGGCAGGGCGGTCATGCCAGACCAACTTGATTGATTTCTTAAAGTGGGTGACAAAGGAAATAGACCAGGGGACAGCAGTAGATGTGGCCTATCTGGACTTCAGGAAGGCCTTCGACACAGTCCCACACTGGAGACTAATCCACAAGCTAGCAAATCTGGGGGTGGGGACAGAGGTGGTCACATGGGTTAGAAACTGGTTGAGTAACAGAACACAAAGAGTGGTGGTAAATGGGGTTAGCTCACAGGAGGGACGGGTAACCAGTGGCATACCCCAGGGATCAGTGCTGGGACCAGTGCTCTTCAATGTCTTCTCAAGCGATATTGCAGAGGGTCTAGAAGAGAGGGTTAGACTGTTTGCAGATTATACAAAGCTATGTAACAGGGTAGATACACAGGAAGGTATAGAAAAAATGAGGAGGGATCTGAAGAGGCTAGAAAACTGGTCCAAAGGAATGGCAGTTGGGCTTCAATGTAAAAATGTGCAAGATTATGCACCTAGGGAGAGGGAATCCTAGGGCTAAGTATGAACTAGATGGGGTAGCACTGGAGGCCACCACAACAGAAAGGGATCTAGGGGTAGTCATAGAAGACAACCTCAGAGTGGCTAAACAGTGCAACAAAGCAATCGGAAAGGCTAGCAGAATGCTAGGGTGCATATGGAATGGTATAACATGTAGAAAGAGGTAAGTGGTGGTACCGTTGTATAACTCCCAAGTAAGGCCTCATCTGGAGTACTGTGTTTAGTTCTGGTGGCCCCATCTCCAAAAAGACATATACAGGATTGAGACGGTACAGAGAAGGGCGATAAAAATGGTATCGGGGATGCAGCATAAGTCGTATGAGAAGAGACTCAGTGCTGTCAATATGTACTCCTTGGAGGAAAGGAGAGAGAGTGGGGACAAGATAGAGACCTTAAAATATCTGAAGGGGATCAGCAGGGTACCAGAGAGGAGCATCTTTCACATGAAGGGAAATAGTAGAACCAGGGGGCACATCATGAGACTAAAAGGGGGAAAACTTAGAGGGAACTTGAGGAAATTCTACTTCACTGAAAAGGTGATGGAGAGATGGAGCAGTCTCCACCAGGAAGTGGTGGGGGGTGGCCACAGTTCAGGGATTCAAGAATTTGTGGGATAGGCACATGGAAATTATCAAGCTAGGGCAAAAGGGGGGCTTGTAGCATTTAGGGTACCTTAGGCATTAGAAAAAGGGATAGGGCAGACTGAATGGGCCACAAGGCCATTATCTGACGACAGTATCTATGTACAGTATCTATGTAAAGTCTCTGTCATGCCCCCACATCTGTCCTCCAGTGACTACATGTTAAGATATTTCAGGCTTGTTAATCTTTCAGTCAGTCTAATCTGGAACCCACTTTTTTACACACTTTCTCATAAATGTTAACCAATGGACCTGTCCCCTTTTATGTAGAATGCATCTTTGGGAGACACATGGTGCCTCTAGAACAAAGCCTATTTGAATTGCTTGACTGTCTGTACATGTAATTAGTAATACCTGTGTTTATGTTGTTTGTTTTTTTTAATATAACATTTGCTCCAGGTCATACTTATATACAAGCATTTTATACCCAATGACCCTATCGGGTCAGCTACTACATAAGTAAATAAATAAAGCAAATTATAAATTATTATTATACAATACCTCTAGTCTGTCCATACAGGCAGCAGCTGCTCCTCCATCAATTAAGTGCCCGTATTAGAGCAGTGGCAGGAGCATAGAGTTAGCAACCTTCAAACTTGTTTCCTGGGATAAGAAATGTCTGACTCTGCATAAACAGTCCACTTTGGGGACCAGTTTTATAACCAGAGATGAGATATGTATAGTATATTCCAGTTAGCTGGTTATCCAGCCACATCCTGAGATACTTATTAACTGCCTCAAGAGTGGCCTGGTCAAGTGTGTAATTATAAGAGGAGTTACATCCCTAAGTCTTGTATTTTGATCCAAAGATCATCCCCCTTTTTTGCATTTAGGATGAGTGTATTCTCAATCAAAAAAATGTAGACCCCACCAAACCCTGCTGTATCATTTTCTGGACAATCTTCATCTCCCTACCTATGCAGTAAACTATGGTATCATCTGCATACAGATGTACATTAACTCCTCCGACCATGACCAAGATTCTTTATAAACAGTGAGAGCAGTTATTGGGTGAGAACTGGACTCTGGTGAGCCCATTACAAATACGCCTCACTGCTGACCTTTCCCCTAAATCTCAACCGATTCCTCTCTGATAAGTAACTATCAAACCATTTTTGTTCCATTCCTTTGAAACTCAGGCTGCCCAGCATTCTTATTAATAATTGTGATTGAATATGTCAAAGGCCCTGGAGGGGTCAATAGAAACTGCAGCCACAACAGCGTCCTTATCCACAGAAAGCAGAATATAATTTTTTACAAGTTTTAATATAGCTAGGTTGATGCTGTGTTGAGACCTGAAGCCTGATTTGTTCTTATAGTGTATGGTGGAACGTTGTTCTGACCAAAAATCCAGCCTTTCATAAACACTGTTCAGCCACGGTCAGCAAAATGAATGGAATGCTGTACTGACCGTACATGCAAAACAGCAATGAGCTTATCAATAGGTTAGACCATCAGGCCAGAGAGCACCTTCATCATCTGGCATGCTTTCGTGGGGTGATTTTTCATGCTCCCTCTCCCATAACTTGGCAAAAGCATGGACTCAATGAAATGCACACAGATGCATAATGGTGCAAATCCGAGCACTAGTGTCCCCATGCCTGTATTCCAGCTCCATTTGCACCACCACCACCTGTGGTCACCCAGGTAGACAGAGCACAGTGGAATCTTTGAACCTTCATTGAGGAGTAGAGCATCTTCTGGGATGCTCAACCCTCCTCCTCAGGCAGGTCCTCTGATGACTTGGGCTTGTTTCTGAATCTGGGTCATGAGCAGTAACCCTTCTGCTGTGCCAGCAGGCCAGCTCCTGCTCTTATTCTTTGCCTGATGCTAAGGCCATGGTAGGGCAGTCTGCTCTTGCTGGCTCCCTCAGCTTTGAGATAGCCTTCCCCTCTCTATCTATTTCTCTTCCTCCCCCCGTCTCGAAAGACCTGCTCCATGGCCACACCTCATATGTTTGCTCCTGAACCTAACTCCTTCTCACCTCCTTTTCCCTTTTTCCTTCTTGTCTTCTATTTTCCTTCCTTCCCTTCCTCCCTCGCTCCTTATCTCATATGTGTACTCTTTCCCCATTATTTCCTCCTCACTTGCTGACCATTCTCCTTAATGTCCTAACTCTTGCTGCCCCCCGCCAACTCTGTAGCTGTACATTTGTAGTTTCTGTGTGTATGGGCCGTTTCTGGACCTGATACAAATCCCTTCTGTTACCTGATTTGCACTGTTCCCATGTTACCCACCTGCCATTATTGTGCTTACATTTAACACAGAAACATAGACAGTGACAACAGAAAAAGACCAACAGTCCATCCAGTCTGCTCGAGTTCCCTGTTTAGCCCTGGGACCTACTGTCCCTCCAGGATCTTAGCCTTCCCCATCCTTCCCTCCATTCCCATCCCAGCATCTGCCACCACAAGCAACCACTATACTCTTCATTCTGTGCCAACTGTGCCTGAACCCACCGACAGTTTTAGCACTCACCACTTTGGCAGGCAGACTTTTACGTGGATTCACTGCCCTTTCTGTAAAATAGTTCTTCCTCCTAGCCCTTCTGAACCTCCATCTTGTCAGTTTCCACTCATGTCTATGTGACCGTGAAGCTAAATATTTCTCCACAGTTCACCTTATTAATTCCTTTTAGGAACATGAAGGCCTCTTGCATTGTTCTGCTCCTCTGTTAAATCTGGATATTACTACCTGTTTTGTTCTGAACTGTTAGCAAGTTCGGCAACTTAATTTAAGTTGCATTTCTGCCTATGACTTGTGTCTATATCACTCTTGGTGATAGATTGAACCTTCATTTTAACTGTATTTATTTCCTTGGCTCCCCGGTGACTATATGTACATTGCATGTAATACTTTACCATAATCCCCATGTTAAGCCTTTTCTATTGCATAGCCACATAATGTATGTCACTACACCAGTATGAACTGATTTCCCTGAAATATTTGTACTATGTAATGTGACCGCATACCAAGTGTTTTCAGCAATCCCGTTTTGTTCTAATTGTACCTCTGTATTGTATTAATGTCTGTTGTGTTTTCCACCCTGATGGCCCGGGTCATGACTAAAAACAGTCCTTTGGATCAGTTTGCGCACCCGGTTATCAAAGACATAAATAAATTAAATAAATAAATATTTCCCTGCTCCCACTGATCTCCTGCCCCTTCCTCTCTCCTGACCACTCAAGCAACTGTGTCCATCACCTCTAGCACTGCTTCTACCATATATTAGTTGCTTTACTTAACTTATATAAATAATCTATATATAATTATGCCTTGTGACAGAGTGGAATAGAACCCTGCCCCAGTTGTTATGAAAAAAGTTTAAGTGCAAGGATCTGTTCTGTCTGTTCCTTTCCTGTCTCTTGTCTGTCTGGTTGCACAACCACATTTTTCTGTAAGACCTAGGACATGATCACCCCCGACAGTGTCGCAATTCTCTGCCTCGATCTCTCAGTCTTCCCTTGCTGTCTGTCTTTTTCTCCATTGCATATCTGCTGATATAAAAATATATACAAATTATTGTATGGAAATGTAACTGATATTGGGATCCCTTTTGTTATGAAATGATATAGTGTTAAATTTTGAAATGTATATAATTATAGTTTGAGATGATTGCAAAAAGCTATTAGAAACTCAAGAGGTTACCCAAGTACAATTTTTAAGCCTTTTGCAGAAGAGCTGTGGAAAAGGAGTCTCAGCTCAGGAATACTGTGTTCTCACCAGTACCTGACTGAAACATACAAGAACACTTTGGAAGAAACAGGATACTTGTTAAGAATGGGGGTTGGAAGGACTTATAAGAGAGCTGAGCTGCAATTGCTTGAAAAAAAAGGGGGCACAGAGACTGAAGAAAAACTCAGATGGACTTTTTCCGTTTATTTGGCCTTTGTAAATAGTTATACTGATCAATTTTATTTTTTACTGCTAGTATAAATAAATATTTTTGGTGAATTTTACAACTGCTCCTGGTTTTCCTATGCTTCCTGACCTGTGCTTCGACGACAGATGGTGTCAGCCTAAGTGGGATTTTTGCTGTGAATACTCTAAGCCTGGAGTTTTATTTATTTATTTAGGATTTCAAAATTACAACCTTTGAGTCGTAGACTCATTTCCAAAAGCTCCACGTCATGGAAACAATGCATTAGATATACAATTACAGTGCAATAGTGCATGTTACATATACATATTCAACATAATATATATACAAGGACAAATATCTGTTTTATGCATTACAGTGCCACAATTGCAGTCCAAAGAAGACATTGTCATGTGCCCGTGGACCCTGGCACTGGGCCCAGCACTGAAATGGCCCTGGGCCATAGTAGCCATGCTGTCAGTCTGCATGGCAGTGAAAAGAGTGTGGGGGGGAACTACAGTGAGCAGGTGCATGTATGTGTGGTTAGAAGGTGGTCTTTCAGGGCGACCTTGAAAGGGCCGAGCTTGGTATGACAGGTGACCTGTGAGGGGAGGGCATTGTACCAGCTGGGGGCTCTGACCAGGAACGATCTCTGTACTAGTGTTGTTTTGACCCTTGGGATGGGCATTGCTGCTTTACTTGTGCTGCATGTATTCACAGATGGGGTGGTGGTTGCTAGGGTAGTTGATAGGCCCTGGGGGGGTCAGGCCAAGTAGTGATTTTTTGGCTATGAGGCAGGCCTGATATTGTACTCTGTCTTCGTAGTTTAAGATCTGGACAGGTGAGTAGAGGGTACAGGTATGGGTCATCCAGTCAGCCCCAGTTAGTAGCCTGCATGCTGTGTTGATCACTACCTTTAGTGGCATCAGCTGCGGAGTAAACTAGCAGGCCGTAGTCCATCAGGGAGAGGACTGAGAATGTGAGAGTTAGTCTTAGTGCTTCTGGGGTGAGGCAAGCTTTGTGACGATACAGTAGACTGACCCGCACATTGGCAGTAGATGTGAGGATGTTGATGTGCTTGTGGAAAGTGAGAGCCATATCAAATATGACACCCAGGTACTTCTAGGGCGTGACCTGTTCCAAGGTGTAATATGAGCTGGATTTGATGGATAGCTGGGAATTTTGTAACTTACTTTGGTGGTGTAAGGACAAGAGGGTCTTAGGTTTTTTTTTTAGGTTCAGTACTAGCCTATGCTCTATGAACCAACGTTCAGTCCCACTGAAAGCAGACTGGAGGGAGCTCTGAAGATCTGATGGGTTTGGGCTGGAGGCATAGATGACTGCGTTGTCTGCATACAAAAGGATCTTTTTGGAGCAGGAGGTGGGGAGGGCATTTAAGAACAAGCTGAAGAGCAAGGGGCCCAGGATGGATCTTGTGGGACTCCCGAGTGGGTGTGGCATGAGACAGAGATGGTGCTATTGATCCTGACACATTGGGATCTGGACAATAGATAGCTAGCAAACCAGTCAAGAGGTCCCTGCAAGAAACCTAATTTTATAAGAATGTTAATCAAGAGGGAATGGCTGACCATGTCAAAAGCCTTGGATAGGTCGATAAACATGGCCACGGCAATGTGCCTTTGGTCAAGGGCAAGGTGCAAATGGTTAGAGAATTGCAGCAGGGCCATGGTGGTGCTGTGCCCAGATTGGAAGCTGTGTCGTTCCGTGTAGAGTAGGTTATGGGTATCAAGGTTATCGGATAGTTGGTCCACCACAATTTTTTCCAAGGCCTTGGAGAGTGGGGGCAGAATAGAGATCAGGCGGTAGTTTCCTGAGAATAGGGGGTCACCACCTTTGAGGACGGGGGTGACCACAGCATTTTTCCAAGCCATTGGGAACTGCCTTATGCAGAGGGAGAGGTTAAGTATGGTGGTAAGCGGGGCAAGCAATATTTCTGGCGTGAGTCAGAGTAGTTTGATGTCAAGAGGGTCGTTAGGGGGCTGTTCCTGTTTAGAGCCTTGGTAAGGTAAGGCCTCGCCTCATGTGGGGAGAAGGTCCTGCGATAGAAAGGTGGTCGTAGGAGGTGGGGCTGGGCTGCATCGGGTACCGGGTTGAAGAAGTTTGAGGGGAGGGCAGAGCTGAGGTCTGTGAAGCTGATGTTGAGAGTGTTGGCAATTTCTTTAGGGTCTGTGGTGACCGACCCATTAGTGGTGATTTGGGAGGGTGGCGATGTCTGTGACTTGCCATTCAGGGTTTTTATGTTGTCCCAGAACTTGCAGGATGATCCCCAGGAGGCTGTGAGGGCAGCTCTATAGTGGTCAGCTTTTGCCTTCCGAACAGCCCATATACACTTGTTTCTGGCAGCTCGGAAGGCCTGCCTGTCAGCTGGTTTTCCTGATTCATTGGCTTTGTACCACAGGTTATCACAATTTATTTGGAGTTGTTTCAGG
The DNA here is from genome assembly GCA_016271365.2 of Neoceratodus forsteri. Classification (NCBI taxonomy): domain Eukaryota; kingdom Metazoa; phylum Chordata; order Ceratodontiformes; family Ceratodontidae; genus Neoceratodus; species Neoceratodus forsteri. The sequence continues at coordinate 394,003,374 of CM057452.1, forward strand.
GATGGTGTTATCCGGGGAGGGTTGTTTATTTGTGGTAGTTTTCCTTAGGGGGGTAAAAATGTCACAGGCCTGGATGAAAGAGTCATAGCAATAGGAGACCACTGTGTCTATGCTGGTGGCATGATACAGTAGATTAGAGACGAGTTCCATTGCATTAGATGCTGCATAAGTTGGTGGAGTTTGCCTGGGCCGAGGTGGCGACATAGACAGGTGGTGGGTGGTGTGGGTTGTTTGCCTGACCAGGTGCAGAACACAGGGAAGTGATCACTGAGAGTGTTTGGTAGGACTTTAACATTGACTAGATTGCTCGGTTTGTTTGTGAGGCTGACATTCAGGAGTGTGCTGGTGCCCATGGATGGGTTACACCTAGTGGGCTTGGTCACTACCTGGTGAAAGTCCAGGGCTGTTAGTGTACCTATGGAGAAGGATGCTGCAGGGCTCAGCCAGTTCAGGTTAAGGTCTCCTAACAGGATGTGCTCAGATTTGTGGTTGAGGCTAGATATATAGTCTGTAAGAGATTGGAGGGCATGGGCTTGCTTACATGGGGGATGTAGGCTGCGCTGATTATTAGCGGGGCCTTGGCTGGGTCCAGTGTGATTTTTAGAGATATTGCCTGGGCTCATGGCGTACATTTGCGGGTGGTATGGCTTGGGCCAACAGGTTATACCTTACATATATAGCACAGCCACCTCCTCATTTTCCCACCCTGTCTAGTCAAAAGACAAAGAAGCTGGGGAAAGAGACTGTGGAGTCTGGAGTGGACTTGGAGAGCCATGTTTCCACCAGGACTAGGATGTGTGGTTGGTAAGTGGTAATCCAGCACTGAAGTTCGTCTGTTTTTTTTTAGGATGCTACAAATATTCATGGATCCCAGGCGGAGTCCAGTGGCTGGTGGGGACTGTTGTGCATTGGTGGGCCTTGGGCCTGGGTTGGGGTGAATGTTACCTGATATAAGGAGGAGTAGAGTGATAACCCTGGAGATGGACCTATAGGCACCTACCCTTTTGGACAGGTGACCATGGGATCCATGTGCACCCCCAGTATTCGGTATGCCTAGAGACCATAGGACAGGGACTGCAGGGCCAATCGCAGACCAGGCAGGTGTTTCTCTGTCAGTGATAGCAGTGTATGTGTGAGTGGCAGGTGGGGTGCTAAGCCTGGGGAGGGCAACGCTGATGGGCTGCGGTAGTGGTCACTGACTGGTAGAAGGGGTGGGCCTGGGACCTGATGGGGGAGGTCACTTAGGCTGACACCATCTGTCATCAAGGCACAGGTCAAGAAGCATAGGAAAACCAGGAGCAGTTGTAGAATGTGTGCCTGGGTACTGGACCTAGTACCAGGGAAACATAGAGAAAGGTATGGATTCTGTAGCAGCTAGTCCAGGAGTGGTTAGCAGGAGAATGGCAGCCAAACTAGCAGAGACAGAAGTGCAAGCTGAGATTGTACAGCCAACACAAGTTATGGAAAAACAACAGGCAGCAACAGAACCTGAAAGCCTGATGGACTTTTTCAAATCGTGGGCTATACAACAAAAAGAGACAGAGAAGCAGAGAGAAAAAGAGTTTCAATGTTTAGAAGCACAGAGGAGAGAAGAGATGCGATGACAGGAGCAGCAGATGAGAGAAGAGATGCAGCGACAGGAGCAGCAATTGCTGGATGCCTTGCAAGCTATCAAAGACAGAGGATCTGGCACAGATCTAGAAGAGCAATAAAACACAAGCAACTTAAAAGCCATTAAACTTACAAAGTTGTGTCCCTCGGATGATATTGAGGCATACCTGACAACTTTTGAAACAGTTGCCACAGCCTGCCAATGGAAAAAGCTGCAATGGAAAATCAGACTGGTACCCTACCTGACAGGGAAAGCCGAACTTGCCTACAGCAATATGGATACTGCACAATCACAAAACTATGACCTGGTGAAAAGCAAAGTCCTGAAAAGGTATGATATCTCCAGAGAGACCAACAGGCAGAGATTTTGATCTCTGAGGTACAACTCGGTCGACAATCCTCGAGAAGCCTTCACCCAACTCAGAGAACTCCTGATAAAATGGTGCCAACCAGAAAGCAAAACAGTCCCACAGATCATTGACACATTTGCAATGGAGCAATTCAACAACATCCTGCCTACAGATGTGCAGCTTTGGGTAAAGGAACACTGACAAGAGAGTAGGGGAAAAGGCAGTTTCTTTGGCCGAGGACTACCAAATGGCCAGACAGATGCCACAGCAGCGAGGTAACAGCCAAGCACCAGTAAGACACTCTTATTCCCATTTAAACTCCAAGTCTGATAATAACTCTGGTGGGGGTAACAGATCTGTCCTCAGAGACGTTAATATGCTATAACTGTAATAAGCCAGGCCATATTGCAAGAAACTGCCATAATAAGGAGAATGGCACTGGAGCAGATTTGTCCTTGTGAAATTGGGGCAAGTACTTAACAGATGTGAAGGTGGGGGATACGCCTGTAAAGGGACTCATTGATTCGGGAAGCAGATAGACCCTAGTGCATGTTGAAGTGCTGGGAAAACACTGTGCAAAAGGACCAAGTACTGATATCATCTACATCCACAGGGACACTCTATACTATCCCACCACCTAAGTGACTTTTACCATTAAGGGTGTGTTGCACCAAATGAAAGTAGGGGTAGTACCTAAGTTACCTGTACCTGCAATTATTGGAAATTACTTTCCAGGATTTATTGAATTAATCTCTGAGGAACTGAATCCTGCAGTTTCAGCAGCAGTCATAACAAGAGCTCAGGCAAAGAAAATCTCAGATGGTGGAGACACTTTTCCTTTCATTGAGTTTGATTCAGACTTGTTAGAACACAGCTCCAAAATCCAGAAATCCAGGAAAGAAAGACGATGCCTGAAGAAACTGTGGCAACAAATGATTGATGGACATAAGGAGTTAATATATGAAAATGCTGAAACTAAGCTGATAACTGATTGTGATTTTCTTTCAGAACAAGCTAATGATGTTTCGCTCCAGGGTTATTTTAAGCAGCTGGGGGGTGAAACCAAAACAGGGTGGCACAATGTTTAAAAAAATGTAATGGGTTACTGTACAGAGTTTAGGTTAAACCTCAGACACAGGAACAGACAGAACAATTAGTTATACACTAGAAGTATAGAACAGAGTTGTTACAGATAGGATATGATAGTCCTGTGGCTGGTCACTCAGGAAGGGATCACACCCTTGCCAGATTGCTGTATAGATTTTACTGGCCTGGAATTCATGAAGATGTTGCTACCTATAGTAATTCCTGTGGTGAGTGTCAGAGAGTAGCCCTAGTCACTAGAAAAAAACAAGGTGCCCCGGTGCCCCTACCCTTGATATATGTGCCTTTTGAGAGAATTGCAATGGTTGTGGTTGGTCCTTTAGACAAAATTAAAAAGGGTAATAGATTTATCCTAGTAGTATATGACTATGCTACTCAAGACCCAGAAGCAGTTCCAATGCATACTGTCACAGCTTCAAAAGTAGCAGCAGAGCTTGCAAACATTTTCAGCAGAGTGGGCATACCTAAATAAATTATTGCTGATCAGGGTAGTAATTTTGGTGCTGTATTACTTAAGGAGTTGTACAGAGTACTGGGTATCACTGCCATATGAACCTCCCCCTATCACCTTCAGACAGACAGTCTTGTTGAGCATTTTAACCAAACCCTAAAACGCATAGAAAACAGGTTTGTAAAAAGGGGAAGGGAAAGACTGGGACCAATACTTGCCTTACCTACTTTATGCTTGCAGGGAAGTGCCACAGGCATCAACAGGGTTTTCATCATTTGAAATGTTGTATAGTAGGCAGCCAAGAGGGCTACTGGATGTGACAAAAGAAATGTGGGAAGATAACCCCACTGAGAAACAATCTATAATGTCTTATATGTGTGCCTTAAGAAAGAAGCTGGCAAAATATGTTGAAATTGCCCATAGTAATCAGGAAGAGTCCCCAAACCAGCAGAAGGTATTTTATGACCATGGGGAGAAAGAAAAGGTTTTCAAGCCAAATCATGGGATTATGGGGTGGTTTCTGAGGACTGGAGGAGGGTGGATGTGATTCCTCTTCACAAAAGTGGGAGCAGGACAGAGGCAGTAAACTACAGACCAGTTAGTTTGACCTCAGTGGTAGGGAAAATGATGGAATCACTTCTGAAGGAAAGAATTGTTGAGTACCTAGAGGCCAGTGGGACACAGGACCCAAGGCAGCATGGATTCATGATGGGAAGGTTGTGTCAGACAATTCTAAAAGATTTATTGACTGGGTGACCAAGTAGTAGACCAGGGAGGGGCTATGGACATGGCCTACCTAGATTTTAGCAAGGCATTTGATACAGTCCCACACAAAAGATTAATACACAAGTTAGCCATCCTTGGAGTGGGTCCCAAGGTGGTAGCCTGGATAAAAAATTAGCTAGACAACAGGGCAAAAGGGTAGTAGTAAACGTAGCCCACAGTGAAGAAAGGAAGGTTACTTGCGGGGCACCACAGGGTTCAGTACTGGGACCAGTCCTTTTTAATGTCTTTATAAGTGACATTGCAGAGGAACTGGAAGAAAAGTATGTCTCTTTGCAGATGACACAAAGATCTGCAACAGGGTTGATACACAAGATGGAGTGGAAAGGATGAGAAGGGACTTGGCAATGTTGGAGGAATGGTCAAATGTATGGCAGCTCAGATTCAATGCAAAGAAGTGCAAGGTAATGCACCTGGGAAACAACCAAGGGGAAAGAGTACACAATGGGGGGTGAGATACTGACAACAGTAAAAATGGAAAGGGACCTGGGGGGTAATTATATCAGATGTTGTTGTTACTACCTCACCCACCATTGTGTAATCTTCCTCTGGGTTTGTTTCCCAGGTGCATTATTTTGCACTTCTTTACGTTGAATCCAAGCTGCCATACTTCTGACCATTCCTCCAACCTTGTCAAGTCCCTTCTCATCTTTTCCATGCCTCCTTGTGTATCAACCCTGTTGCAGATCTTTGTGTCATCTGCAAAGAGGCATACTTTTTCTTCCAGTCCCTCTGCAATGTCACTTATAAAGACATTGAAAAGGACTGGCCCCAGTACTGAACCCTGTGGTACCCCACTAGTAACCCCTATTTCTTCAGAGTGAACTCCATTTATAATTGCCTTCTGTGTCCTGTTGTCCAGCCAATGTTTTACCCAGGCTACCACCCTGGGACCCACTCCCAGGCTGTTTAATTTGACTATTAATCTTTTGTGTGGGACTGTGTCAAATGTCTTGCTAAAGTCTAGGTAGGACATGTCCACAGCCCCTCCCTGGTCTATTACTTTGGTCACCCAGTCAAAGAAATCAATTAGATTCATCTAACATGACCTTCCCGCTGTGAACCCATGCTGCTTTGGGTCCTGTGCCCCACTGGATCTAGGTACTCAACAGTTCTTTCCTTCAGAAGTGATTCCATCACTTTCCCTACCACAAAGGTCAAACTGACAGGTCTGTAGTTTCCTGCCTCTGTCTTGGTCCCACTTTTGTGAAGGGTAATCACATCTGCCTTCCTCCAGTCCTCAGGTACCACACCATCCTCCCATGATTTGTTAAAAAGGGTAGTCAGTGGTTTCACTAGTTCTCCCCTTAAATCTTTTAGAATTCTGGAGGGTGAATTCCATCAGGCCCCATTGCTTTGTCCACCTTCAGTTTTAGGAGTTCTTTCAGAGCCCTTTCTTCTGTGAAAGGACTGGAATCAACCCCCCTATCAAGAGTGCTTCTGTTAATTGTAATCAACCTGTACCTTAATCTGTACCTGTAATCAACCACCCTTTATATGTATATTTCATCTGTACTACCGTGCCACTGTCTGTGTAATTCACATAAGTTGTATGATTTTGTCTTCTCCTGTACATCTGTATCTTTTGTAAACCCTACCCCCAGGGCGCATCTGGAATCGAGCGGTACTCTGCTCAGTATGCCTTCCTGGTAAATCTCTTAAATAAATAAATAAATAAAATTGGATTAGGCACCTCCCCCTCCTCCTCGTTCGTGAATACTGAGCAGAAATATTCATTCAGTATCCCTGCTTTTTCACTGTCCCTCTCTGCCTACCCACCGTCCATTCTATTCAGCCTCACTATCCCTCCCTTTGTCTTTCTATGCTCCCTGATGTACCTATAAAAGGTTTTTCCCCCCTTCTTAACCTAGTTGGCTATCTTTTCCTCAGTTGGGGCCTTTGCTATTCTGACTTCCCTCCCTGCTTCCTCCTGCCTTAACTGGTACAGCTCTCTGTCCTGCTCCTTCTGTGTTTCCTTATACTTTCTAAATGCTGTCTTTTTCTCCCTGACTTCCCCGCCACCTCTTTAGAGAACCAGAGTGGCTTTTTATTTCATTTTGATTTGTTTATTTGCTTCACACAAAGGCTTGTTGCTTCTGTGATGGCAGTTTTGATGTTTTCCCATTGTTGCTCCACCCCTCCTTCTAGCCTGTTTGTTAGTGCTTTTCTACGGCACTCTCCCATCTTGCCAAAGTCAGCCCTCCTAAAGTCCAGTACCTTCACTTTTGTATGGCTTGACTCTGTAGCTGAGTTTATCATGAACCACACTGTTTGATGGTCACTTGTTCCCAGATAGCAATCCAATTCTAGATCTGAGATCCTCTCACTGTCCCCATTTGAGAGTACGAGGTCCAAGATTGCTCCCTCATGAGTGGGTTCTGAAACTAGCTACCTGAGGCATGCCACCTGTAGGGCATTGAGAATGGCCCTGCTCTTGGATGTTGCTGCAGCAAATGTGCTCCAGTTAACATCTGCACGTCCCAGCTCTAGGGAAGTACACCGGAGGAGAAAAAGACTGCACGGCAAGTGACGAAGGGTTCCTCGCAGGTCCCGCCTCCAAATTGCCATTGCGCTGCCCGCACTGGATCTGGTCTTCAGCAGGTGTTGGGGAACCCTACCAGCCCCACCGAGGGGGGGGAGCCCTGGGGGTAATGGTCAGCACCGGCTGGTGGACATTGGGGGACGGGAGTGGGAGCGCCCTCCAGAGAGATAGGGCCCAGCAGTCAGGGAATATAAACTGACAGCAAAAAAAAAAGAAGTTTTCTTCACTCCCTTATTGTCAGAGCCACTTGTTTTCTGCTGTTTCAGTGATTTTGTTCTCTGTACTTCAGCCACTTGGCTTCCATTTGGCTCCATTGAACTGCGCTGCTTTCTTGATGAGTAGCACTGATTGGGGGTATCGGGTAAGCATCCTACTGTTTTTCCTCCCTGTTGGTGTGGTCTTTTCATTTGTCTGTGTTCTGTGCACATTCCCCTCAACCTGCTAACATCACACTTGGCATCACAACATTGTGCACATGACCCTCAGGAGAGCATAAGCACATTTGCACTAGTTCAGGTTTTCTGTTTTCCTTTTCAGCCAGGCGATCTGCTTAAAACATTTCTCTGTTAATGGACACGGCTGAACAGAAGTCTCTTCACCATCTGTGATGCTTTGGGTGCTGGAGGTTATGATTACAGTCCTCTGTTTTTCCAAGCAACATCAACTTCAGCCCTTTACCTTTGGACTTTATATTTGGATTTATCTTTATGTATGTATGACTCTTACAGGGCTATTCCTTGATCTACCCAGCACAGACTCTGCTTTTTGTGAATGTACCTTTTGCTCTGCACAGATTAATGTGACTGAAATTTACTTTACAACTTTGATACTAGGCACCAGCTTACTTAGACTGTGTGGTTAGTCTGAGATAAGTGACGACATTTATAGGTTAGTGATATAGGAAAAAATATGTACCTCCAGATTACAGTGCTCCAATTAGATTGGCAAGGACTAGATGGGTAAAACAAATCAAATGAAAAGAGTGATAGGGTATAAAGTTACACAAGATATGTGTTATAATTTGGAATACACTGTACTAATTAAATGTGTTAATTTCAGTACATATAGTGGGCGTGGCTAATCAGAAGCTGATTCAGCCTCATTAGCCACCTTTTCCCACCTTGGTGCTGGGAATCATGGCAACAGTCCTCTATAATGCCTTTCTACAGCAATATCAGTTTTTTATCCTTGGACTACTGCATGTCTCTTTTTTTTTCCTTGGCACCATGGCTTATCAGAGACCTCTATCCAATAAAAGATGTAAGACCTACAAGGGAGTAATGCGACCCTGCCCAATGGATTTCTTTTGCTCCCATTGTGTTTCACAAGCTAATATGTCTCTTACAATCCCCACCAGTTGCACCTCTAAGCTGAGGGGGTGCACCTGATGTACCAGTTGGCAGTGGCAAGCAGAATTGCCTAAATCTGTGTTGTTGCTCTTTGGAGAGCTTATGGGCCCTGATGTCCCACAGGACATCCCATCAGACACACCCAACCCCAAATCCAGCCCCTCAGGTCAGGGGGCCCACACAGGCACATCTAGGTGCTGTGTACCAGGATAGGGCTGCATATTCAGATCTGCAGTTATACCCCCACCCTGGTCATACAGCAGGCCAGGATGAGGACATTGGGGATCTTGGGAAAATTCCTTACCTAAGGAAGTTTCTTAATGAGGAGGAGGACAATACCTCTGAAGAGGAGGAGGAGGAGGACAGAAAGTGAACAGAGCCAAAGAGATTTCCTGTCTCTCCCCTTTTTGATACCGAGTCTTTGTCCTACCCAATAACTGAAGCATGTAGGTCATTACAGCTCAAGGAGGTGCTTGGAGGTGGTGAATGTCAGTCCTGTCCTGTCCACATACTTCGCTCCAAACTGTTTCAGACCTTTATTCATAATACCATATTTCACCAAACAGAAGCTGTCCTCGAATAGATGCTGCCTCAAATACAAGCTGCAGGTATCTGTCAAGGCCTAAGGTGGTTCATAATTCTGTCAGACACACCACTATTCTTTAAGGTTCCTTGGTCCTAATGGATTCACATGACAAGCGAGTGGATGTGGCATGCAGAACAGCCTTCACCTCCAACAGCATAAATCTGCGTACCTTCTCTACCTCCTCTATTGCTGACAGAGCCTTGAACTTGTGCATTACAACCCTGGGCAGTGTTGTTTCCCCGAATGTGGAGGGGTGAGCTTTTTGCAGTTGGTTTATTTGGCCTCCATCTTCTTAAGGGGTGCCATGGTGGAATATTGCACATGTCGGTTCATTCCACCTAGCACTTTGTGTCAGCTATATGAGGTGTGTGGCTTCAGCACTGGGTAGCTGATCGTGCTTCAAAGACCAAGCTGTTTAATGTATCCTTTGAGGGAGATGTGTTGTTTGGTTTGGCCTGGCTGGTACTTAAAGAATATTCAGGATAAAAGGGCCACCCTCCAGTGTTAAAGTAACAGCAATGGCCACTTCAACTCTGGAAACTCAAAGAGGCGGACATCAGAGTCAGTTCCAAGGGAGGGGGGGGTCTGTGTCCCTTTTGAAACATCCAGAATCAGTAGTAGACTACTCTGGTTTCAAGAGCAATAGCAGCAGAGGAGATTTGTCACAAAAATTTAATTTAGGCACGGGGCGAAAAGCAGGCACCTCATAATGAGGGTACACAGGCCTGTCTCTGCCTCCCTTCCCTTGGGGGAAGACTGCACAATTTTTACTCAAGATGGGCCAGATAACTTCAGATACTTGGGTTTCAAAAATTCTGGCCTTAGCTTGTATAGTAGGGTTTTCAACAATTCCCTCAAAGGGGCATTTTCCACCATCACCAGTTCCAAGAGACCCCAAAAAGAGACAAGCAGTGTCACAATATCTTGATCACTTTTGTCACATGGGGAGATAGCTCAAGCATCCCCCCAATGAGCAAGGCCCAGGGTTCTACTCAATCTATTCGTAGTTCCCATGAAGTCAGATGGTTTTCAGGCCTATCCTGGATCAGAAACTAGTTTGTTTAGCACACAAACTTCAGGATGGAGTCCCTGCGTTCAATCATCCTGGCTCTCCAGCTGGGTGATTATCTAGTTTCTAAAGCTGAGGGATGCTTATCTCCTCATTTCCATCTGACAGTCTTATCAGAGGTTCCTCTGGTTCTCAGTCCTGGAACAGCACTCCAATACAGGAAGGTTACTTTGGGCTGACCCAGCCATTAGGGGTTTTTTTTTGAGGAAGCTCATTATCCCGGTGTCTCATTCCCAACAGAAGGGACATCATATCTATCCCTGCCTGGCTGATTTGCTCTTCAAGCACCATTTGCACCTTTGGTAAGGCAGTCAGTGACTGGGACCCTGGGGGTGTTGGAGTCCTATGGCTGAGCGGTGGATTGTAACAAAAGAGGTGGCTTAAAGAGCAGGGATATGCTGAGAGAAGCCTTTGATCTCCTGCTGTGAGTAGAGGAGAATCTTCTCTCCCTGTCAGCAGTCCTCTTGATGGGGGAGTTGAACATTCAGGCTGACTGGTTAAGCCGCGAGAATGTTTATCCAGGGGGTGGATTTTGAGTGAGGAGGCATTTGATCTTCTGTGTCAAAGGTTTGATCATCCTCAGACTGATCTGTTTGTGTCCAGCCAAATGCTCAACTTCAATGGTTCTTTAGCTGTTACCAGTGTCCACAGGCAGATGCAAAAGGTTGCCTTGTCACAAAAGTGAAATTTAAGCAGTGTGTACATATTCCCTCCTCTGCCTCTCTTCCTGAAGGTCATTCACAAAACATGGCACTCAAGAGGAAGTTTTTCTTCTAGTAGATCCAGGGTGACCCAGAAGACCGTGGTTCTCAGACTTGGTGAACTTTACTCAACACACATCACTTCACCTTTCAGTGCAGGGTTCTCTCTCAGGACCCATCCTGCATCCAAGCTCAGAGCGATGCAGCTTGTGGCCTGGCTCCTGGAAGGAGGACACTTCTGAATCTATTTTTTTCTAAGAAGGTGGTAGACACCCTGATGGCTGCTGGGAAGATTTCCACATTGGCAGCTTCTGCTGGCAAATGGACCTCCTTTTTCATATCAGACAAGGACAAAATACCTGGATTTCCAAAGCAACAGTTGTGCAGTCTTTGGATTTCCTGCTGGACAGAGTGGGAAAGGTTTGGACTTGAGTACCCAGACAGGTCAGATGTTGACCCTTGGAGCCTCCTTTGGGTCTGCCCCTAGGGACTAACTGGGAGGTTATTCACTTTTTCCTGTGGGCTGTCAGCAGGGGTCAACCTCTGTTCCAATCCCTGGTTTCCTATGGGATCTGAATCTGGTTCTGAATGCTCTCTGTGAGGAATCTTTTAAATTTTATCGTGGGTACCGTTGGATGTGCTGTCTTACAGGCATGTTTGTTAGTTGTGATGTGCTCAGCCCGGAGGATTATCATGCATAAGGACAAGGTGGTGCTCAGAACAGTTCCATTTTTTCATTCCAAAGGTTCCCACAGCCCTCTGTGTAAACCAGGAGATCTGTCTCTCATCCCTCTCTATCCGCTACCTACTCTCCCTAAGGAAAAAGAGCCACACAATTTAGATTTGTGATGGGTCATTAGGACATACCTTAGATGGACTGCGAGTTCTGGACCTCGGACAGGTGTCTGTCTTTTTTGGAATGGCCAAGCAGAGACAGAAGGCCTCCAAGGCCACCCTAGTTAGGTTACTGGGGGCCTGCATTGCCTAGGCTTATGTCACAGTACAGAAGAAGCTTCCAGCTCTCTCAAGGCTCACTCCTCTAGGACTATGACCTCTTCCTAGACAGAGAAATGTGAAGTATCTGTTTTAGAGTTATGTAAGGCAGCTATGGTCCTCAATCCACTTTTTCACCAAGCACTACAGGCTGGATGTTCAGAACTCTGCTGATACAGCTTTTGGTCACAGAATTTTGCAAGTGGCAGTTAGCAGGTAAATTCCTTTTCCTGTATGTGGTTGACATATGGGACAATATTCTCCCCCACATGGTTGTTTTTCTGGGTACTGCTACTTAGAACCCAGCTGTAATGACTACCCATTGACAATGTGGAGCGCTACAGAAAAAGTAAATTTTTTCATACTTACTGTAATTTCCTTTTCTCTTAGCTACTACATTGCCAATGGGGCCCACCTGGATTCTCGCTCCAGCAGGAGAATATTGGGTGGTATAGCGTGAGGATTTCCTTTGTCCTATTTTAACCTCTGTTTGTAAGTCTGTCTGGACATCCCTCTATAGTTTACCTGCTGCATTTCTGTTTAGTTAGATATACAAAAAAAAAATACAATGATAAGCAAAGCAGTTCCACATTAGTATGTTAGTGCTTTTAAGTGTAAGTCTACCTTGTGGGGGGGGCTTATGCTCCCATTTAGGATCCTCTTTGCCCCTCCTACCCCCCAGAGCTAGGGAATTTATAAGTGCTCTGGGGATCAAGACCTGCTGGATGCCTCAAGGTGGCAGCAGATGGCAGGTTAGGGAAGGTATATAAGGCTGGAGACAGGAAGTTTCAGGGCCTTTTCCAGCCTGAGCATTATGCCTGGGGCTGGAGGCAGGCAGCTGGAGGAGCACAGTAGCCAGTTAAGAAGGGTGCTCAGTGGTCTGGGTGGGCCTGTGGGGGATAACCCCCCCAAAGTAGCAGTTAGTGATGGCCTTTGCAGTGACATGGCATTGAGGAGCCAGGAAGGATGCCCCATGGGGAGGATGGTCAGCCAGGTCCTGCATCATCAGGTTAAGAGAGGTACAGGTAGCAGTAGGAGGCCAGGTTAGGCAGGAGCCCTTAGAAAGCCTGTGAAGTGTTTGCTCAGGCTGCCATGGGCTGTGGGGACTGTGGTAGGGTCCCCACAGGGGGGGAGGCCAATGGCAGTGTCTCTTTCTGGTACCCAGTGTGGCAGGGTGGCCTGAGGGCAAAGGGAGCCAGGGGGCACTTCACCCAATTTGGGACCTGCTTGGTAGGGCAGGTCCTGGGGCAATGGCATTAAAGAACTGGTGGGTCACAGGTCTTAGGACAGCCCTTGGAGGGTGGCCTCTGGCTGAAGCTTACCACAAGCCTGGGTGTGTGGCAAGGATGTGGGCCTGGGGCTGTACCCTCCCAAAGAATCAGCTGGAAGCGGAAAAAAGACTTTGGGGTGCTATCTGCAGAGGTGGGCTGCTCAGAGGGGCCTGGGAAGTGGCAGGTCCCAGAGGCTGTCCCATGGCAGGGCAATCTATTACAGGGTGGCTCAGAGCCTGGGACAGGGCTGGGTTGAGGGCCATTGCACCAGTAGAGATCAGTGCAAAAGGAAAATCTGAGCTGTAAGTAAGGGAACAGGTGCTGTGAGGTTGGGAGCACCAGCAGGTTTAGGTTCCCTGTAAAGCAAGGAAGAAAGAGTTACGTGGCTTGGGTCGGAGGAAACAATCCTGATACCCCTTGCAATTTGGGCCCAAGTCCAGGGGCCAGGTGGGGGAAGCAGCACGCTTTCCCTTGCCAGAGATAGGGCAGCGACGAGTGCCAGACCAGACAGAGAATGTGTAACCCAGAATAGAAAAAAAGATTTGTCTTACCAGCGTCAGTGAGTCAGCAGCCTGTGGGTTTTCTAAGTAGGGAGGTTCCTTGGGTAAATCATCCAAGAAGTTAGAGTGAAGAAGCCCTGCTTGTTCTGCTTGTAAATCATTCTTGCTACTCAGAATGTCCAGCCTGAGTATTTTCTAAAAACATTCAGATAGCCCCATGGAGCTGCTTTCTTTATTCAATGAAGGATGCGACCCTTGCATTCCTGGAATCATTTGGGATGCAGGAGATAAATAAAGAGGCTAGCTGGGAAGAAATTTGGCAATGATTCTTTCTTTATTTAAGTTTGGAAGGGGGATAAATGAAATGGAAAGCCAGCTCCCTTGTGTCTAATCTATTTCATAAATTATAATTTTAGAAGGCATCCATCAGGCTGCATCAGGGACCAAGGGGCTCTGGGGCTCAGAAGAGTCAGGAGGTTGCAGTTCGGAGATCCTGGTCTGGTGGTCAGTGCTCGGGAGTGCAAACAGATCCAGAATTGGAGGTGAGATCGAGAGTGTACCTGAAAATGAAGTCAACGAGAGATAGGGCACATATATTTTCTCATCTTATTTGGGTGCACTGGCTCGGGTGTTGCACTTGATGTAGTCCCCCTTATGCCCTGTGGAACAACTGTGACAATGATTTATGCCTCTAGATGAGGGGGCCGGGGGGTTACGTAAGCAAACTTAACTGGTCCAAATTTGATGTTAACCAAGGTTACCTCCATTGTTGCAGGTGAGTGCTTACACTGCATGCAGTTATTTGCCTTGTAACGGGTCTGCTTTTCTTTCAAGTTGATTTAACTCCCACAAAGACTTCCCAAGAATTAAATTGTTGTAAGAAAAGCCTCAAACATTCATTTTCAGACAACCGATTAGGAAGGTCGCTCATTATTATATTTTATTTTGGCTAGTCATATCGGTGTAGACAGCTAATTGTGTGCTTTACGTGTCAAGTTCACCAGTATGGCATTTATTTCACTATTTAGAGGCACTGCGAGGGCAATAGTAATTGGAAAGTTGCTGCTGTACAGAATTCCTCATGTGCCTAACATTCCAAGGCTGATTCAGCCTTTGGACTGTGCCATTTCACTTAGCTGGGGTGCACAATACCCAGTTGTACTGACTACCCATTTACAATGTAGGAGTTTACAGAAAAGGAAATTACAGTAGGTATGAAGAAATTTTTCTTTTTTCCCTAATATAGCAAAATAATTGTTCTCTGCTCTTGACCCTTGCTGCAATACGTAGCTCTGTGTCTGCTTTTGCCTACCTAACTACCCTCTTTGCCTCCCTATTTTTCAATATGTATTCTAGCCATTATTCCTCCCTCTGCTTTTCTTTGTACTTGTGGAAGGCTTTTTTCTTTGCTCTCGCCGCTTCGAGGACCCTTGCCGAGAACCATAACGGTCTCTAGAACTTTTTGTTTTTGGTTACCTTTATCATGCATAACTTAGATACCTCAAGAATGGCTCTCCTAATTGCCCCTATTTCTCTTCAACCCCCCCACCCACAAGTGGTCCACCCTGACTAACGTTTCCCTCACCAGCTCCCTCAGCCTGTTGAAGTCCACCCTTCTGAAATCCAGGACTTCAGTTCTTGATTGGGATTTTCTGGACCCAAGGGCCAGTTCAAACCAAATGGATTTATGGTCGCTGTTCCCCAGTGACTGTCCTATTCTCGCAGCTCCAATCAGCTATGAGTTGGTGAGCACCACATTGAGAACTGCAGCCTGCCTGGTGGGTTCCTTAAAGCTGTACCAGCAGACAGTCCTGGAAAGCATCCAGTGAGGCCTGACTTCTAGTGCTCCTTGCCACTGCAATATCCCAATAGATGTCTGGCAGGTTCAGATTACCCACCATCACTACTTCTTCCTTGCCACCCTTCTTTCAGATTCTTTCCTGAGCTTTTCATCTCTCTCTTTCCCTTGTCCCAGAGGTCTATAGATCACCCCCCCAACACACTTTCTTGCCTGACGCTGCCATGAGTTGCACCCACAGTGATTCAGTCTCTCTATTAACATAGAAACATAGACTTTGATGGCAGATAAGGACCACTTGGCCCACCCAGTCTGCCCATTTCCCTCCCTACTGGATCAGCTACAGACTCTAGCTAACCAACAGCCTACTTCCTGCAACCCCCCACTAGAATTGCCTTATGTCTGTTATGTCTGTCTGTATACTGCTCCTGGTGCATCCATCTACCCCACCTTGATGCTCTTAAAAAAAGAGCTACTCCTTCCCCTCTACTTGTTCCCCTAGCCCTCCTAAACACTGAGTACCCAGGGACTGTCAGGTCCCAGACATTATTTTCCGAAGCCCACATTTCTGTGATGGCCATTAGGTACACTTCAGTGTCCTCAGTTTACCTACTTTTTGCACTTCATACAAACATAGGAAGAACATACGAAGAAGCCAGCAGAATAAGGAATTTGGTCTATCTAGTCTGCTTGTATTGCAGGGTCCATGGCTTATGCTACTGATCCTGTTCTCCCACAAGACAAAAGGAATAGCTGCGACAAAAGAACGTACTCAGTGCTCACCCAAATGAGCAGCCAGCTCATAACAGACATGTCAAAAGTCAAAAGGTGGGTGTCACTCGGGTAACAATAATAAAGAAAGTTACACAATACAGGATGCAAATTGCCAGTTTATTGTAGGCCAATAGCAGAACAAAACTTCCACTAGCCACACAGTGCTTCGACTCCTCGCAAATCTTCCTCAGGGGTGTGGCTTAGGGTGCATCATCAGGCATTTAAATACACACTCTTAATTAATATTCATGATTCAACCACTTAGCAAAGTCACCATGTGAAGAAGGGAAATAGGGAAAAAGAAGGATGGGACTGGGGGGGTTGGGAAGGAAAGAACATGTGCAACATATAATAAGTTTACATAGTGCATTAAATTAAGACAAAATGTTAGAATTACTAATTTCAAACTTAAGTGCAGTATGACATCAATCTTATATCAAAAAAATATTATGAAAATAAAACATGTATTTCAAGAACTTAAGCAAATTCATGTTATCACTCTCTATAAATGTACTTTAAAAGTTATAATGCAGGCTATCTATTACAGGTGCTGCTAGATAAGCACATTTTACCAACATTGCCTATATTAATATTACAAACTGGAAGTACACATAAGTGGTGAAGAACCGAATCCTGGACAGAAGGTGAATAATATAATCACCTGATTAATATTCAGTACAATAAATGCCCACAGTACTACCACTGCCATCGTTGAATACACATCATATATGAGGCACTAGAACAGGGTTCCCTTGTTGGTGCAATCTATGTTGATTTAACAAAAGCATTCGATATTGTCAACCACATGCTGCTTCTCCACTCCCTCAGTGCCCTGAACTTCTCCCTGGAAGCCCCCTCCTGGTTCAAGGACTATCTATTCGGCCGCACTCAACAGGTCAAAATAGATAGCCACACTATCCTCCAGTAGATCAGTCCTTACCGGAGTCCCAAAAGGATCCATTCTTGGTCTACTACTCTTCACCCTCTTCCTAAACTCCCTTTCCCAATCCTGCAATGGTAAACTACTGCTCTATGCGGATGACGCTGTGGTTTTCTGGAAACACCCCAATCCTAACTCCCTCCAAACCACCTTTCAGGCCTTCTTTGGGGAACTTGAAGCCTGGTTCTCAGAGCATTGCCTGTTGCTCAACTACCACAAGACAAAGTCTATGATCTTTGCTCACCGTCAGAGTCTTCTCTGTAACACCCCGCTAATTATCATGAACTCACTAGGCACCAAACTTGAACAGGTCTCCTCTTTCAAGTGCCTTGGTATCAACCTTGACACATCACTCACCTACCACACACATATCCAACACATCTCATCCTCCATTAACACCAGGCTAGGGATCCTATTCTGACGTAAGCACTGCCTACCCCCCAGGCCCTCTGTCTAGCAGTGTCCTCCTCAGTCCTTTCCTTGGTGGATTATGGAATAGTGATTTATCGGACTGCAGATCAATCAGCCTTACGATGCATTAACTTAGCTCTCAATAAAGCCTTTCACATGATCACTGGATGTGAATGTTTTACTCACACTTGTGAGCTGTACAATCTATTTTTTTTTTTTGAAATTCAAAATCTTTATTAAGTTTTGAAGAAAACACACCCTCAATAAACACTGAGAGCGTGGGCTACTTACAAGATCCAGCCTATTTTCAAAGTTACAATTGGAATGTATCATGCACCTACAATCTGAAGCAACATTAAACCCATGCCCCCCTCCACCATTATACCCCAAACCCCCATCATAGATCCCTTCTCCCCCCCAAGGATGTGCCTTATTGGGAAAAATCTGTTCAGAGATATACCAAGAACTAGTCAGTATACAGTAACCAGCATCAGGAGAAACTTAATACAAATCAGACAATCAGAGGTGTTCCCCTGTGAGACTTAATGCAAATAAAGAGCATACAATTTGCCCCCATTTCCTGCTAAAAGATGTCAAACAGTTCCGAGTACTTGCTATTAGCTTCTCAATCTTAAAATAAAGAGACATTTCTTTGATCCATTCTGTGTACAATATGACTAATTGGTCCATTCAGTGTCTAAGAACCAGTCTTTTAACTGTTATCGAAATTAAGGCTATATGGAATCTATGTTCCAGAACCTGGATATTAGCAAACTGTCCTAGAATACAAACTTCTATAGTAAACAAATCACATAGTCCCAGAAGGGGATCCAACTTGGATTGAATTAAAGACCATAAAGGAGCCACTTTGTCACAGTGCCAAAGAATGTGTACCAGGTTACCTTCAGCGATACCATATCTTGAACAGGTGTTCGAAGGCAATCTACCTAATCTGGCCAATTTGACTGGTGTATAATATAGATTGTTTAGAATGTGGTATTGAGTAAGCCTATGTCTATCTTGGGTGAGGTATTTATGCATGTCTCCCCATATCTGACCCCAAATCACAGGAGAGTCTGGCAGAAGAGTGTCCCAGATCTTAGAGCCTTTAAGGGGATTCTTGCAGGTTAGCAAGAGGAAAAGGAAGAGGAGGCCATTATGGTTTTCCAAAGAGGTAGCAAAGAAAGTGAAAGCCAAAAAGATTGCATTCAGGCAATACAAAAAGACACAGGCAGAAGGGGATAGGGAGAAGTACCAGGAGAAGCAAAGGGAGGCAGGGAGGTCAGTAAGGGAAGCAAAGCTCAGACAGAAGAACACATTGCAAAATCAGTGGGTAGAGGGACAAAACCTTTTACAGGTACATAAGTAAAAAAGAAAGACAAAGGAGGGATAGTGAGACTGAAGGGGAGGATGGGGCCAGTGGAGGATGACAACAGTAAAGCTGACATACTGAACAGGTATTTCTGCCTGTCTTTACTGAGAAAGAGGAGGGTAATGGGTCTGAAGGGAGTACAAGGGATGAGAATGGTGCAGAAATGGACGCAAGTCCCTTTACACGAGAAAGGGTCCTGAAGGAACTGGAAGTAGTAAGAGTTGATAAAGCAATGGGGCCAGATGGGGTGCACCCAGGTCCTTAAAGAACTAAGAGAGGTGGTGGCTGAACCTCTGGCTATCCTGTTTAGCCAATCACTGGAAACAGGAGAGGTACCCAAAGACTGGAGGACAGCAGATGTAGTCCCCTTATACAAAAGTGGGAACAAAGAGGAAGCAGGGAACTACAGACCAGTCAGCCTCACCTCGGTAGTGGGGAAGATCATGGAAGCACTACTGAAGGAGAGATTGGTGGAACATCTGGTTGTCAATGGACTGCAGGACCCAAGGCAGCATGGTTTTACCAGGGGGAGGTCATGTCAGACCAACCTCATTGAATTTTTTGACTGGGTGACTAGGGAGGTGGATCAGGGAGGGCAGTGGACATGGCCTATCTGGACTTCAGCAAGACATTTGACACTGTGCCACATAGAAGACTATTACACAAACTGGGGAATATGGGTGTGGGCAGGACAGTAGTGTGGTGTGTAGGTAACTGGCTGGGTGGCAGGACACAGAGGTGGTGGTAAATGGCTGTCACTCCACAGAGGGAAGAGTGACCAGTGGGGTACCACAGGGATCAGTGCTGGGACCAGTCCTATTCAACATCTTCATCAGTGACATGGCATGGGACCTAGAAGGCAGAATTTCACTGTTTGCTGATGACACAAAGCTCTGTAACAGAGTAGACACACCAGAGGTGTAGACAGAATGAAAGCGACCTGCAGAAACTTGAAGAATGGTCAGGGGTTTGGCAGTTGAAATTCAATGCAAAGAAGTGCAAGACAATGCATATGGGGCACAAAACCCTGGCACAATATATCAGTTGGGGGTAAGGATATAGCATGCACCAAGCAGGACAGGGATCTTGGGGTTATCATCTCTGATGAACTCAAGGTAGGAAACAGTGTGACAAGGCAGCAGGTAAAGCAAATAGAATGCTGGGATGTATAGGCAGGGCATTACCAGCAGGAAAAGGGAGGTCATAATTCCGCTATACAAGACACTAGTGAGGCCCCACCTGGAGTACAGTGTACAGTTCTGGAGACCATACCTCACGTAAGAACATAGACAGGGTAGAGAAGGTTCAGAGGAGGGCAACAAAGATGGTGCATGGATTGCATCACAAGTCCTATGAAGACAGGTTGAAGGAACTGAACATGTACTCCTGGAGGAGAGGAGGAGAGAGGATATGATAAGAGACATACAAGTATCTTACAGGGAGGAACAGGGTGCAGGAAAACACTATTTTTAAGCGAAAAAGATGTTCCAGGACTAGAGGGCATGGGATGAAGTTGGAGGGAGGACGATTCAGAGGAAACATGAGAAAGAATTTCTTCACAGAACGGGTGGTGGACAAGTGGAACACCCTGCCAGAGGAAGTGGTGGGGGCTGAAACAATCACGGGATTTAAGAATGCATGGGATAGACATAAAGGAATTCTGGAGGTCAGGGGTAAGGTGCAACAAACTTCTAGGAAAACAAACTGAACTTACAAGCTCAAATGGGCAGACTGGGTGGGCCATAGGCCCTTATCTGCCGACACTGTCTATGTATCTATGTATCTATGATTCGGATACTTGGCATTCAGTAAATAAGACTATATCTTAGATATACTATGAGGGTTGTTCGCATGATCTTGTATTTGTTTTAGAATAGGCCTGACTTGGGAAGGAGTAAATATAGTGCCAAAAAAGGAAACAATGAGGTGTCTCAGTTGGTAAACCTTGAGTATAAGTTTCCGAGGAATGTTAAACTTGTTCATAATCTCTGTTGAGGAAAGAAGGGATTCCTGAGAGAAGAGACTTTCCACACAACAATCTTGTAGCTGAGGGAGCCAGTCTGGGGGAATTGGAGAGCCACCAATTCTGATATTGGGGTTTAAAGTAAGAGGCTGAGCCATATCTTTTTTAACTGAAATATTAAGGAAGTTCCAGCACTGAGTCAGCACCTTAATAGAAACCCTATGACACTACTTTGTAAGTGGGGGGTAGTGGAAGTGGAATAATAGAAAACTCTGAATAACTGAAGCTTATACTTATCCAACAACCTCCTTTCCAGCTGCAGCCATACAGGAAAATATACCTCAGAACTTACATCACACCACCTCTCGATCCTGGACAAATGACTCGCCCAATAATATAGCATAAAATTAGGGCGACGAAGACCACCTCTTTCCTTAGATAGGTTAAGTTTGGAGAAGGCTCGCCTGGGATGTTTGCCCTACCAAATAAATTTAATAATAGCAGAATGTAGCTGCTGGAAGTAGGACATGGGAAGATAAGTATTCAGTAGATTTAGCGGGTAGAAAACCCGAGGTAACACATTCATCTTAATAATACTTATACGACCCCACAGTGATAAAAGGAGGGCGGACCATCTCTGTAAATCATGCTGTATCCTTGAGACTAGGTCATCCAAATTAAGTTTCCTGAAGGCCTCAGGGTCTCTAGTAAGGTATATACCTAAGTATTGTGAGCTGTACAATCTAATGAACTGGCTAAACTTCGAAGGCAGGCTCAAGTATCACACTTGCCTTCTTGCAAAAGAGATACTCCAGAAGCAAGCCCCTCAAGGCCTTCACCACCTCATCCAAATAGTCCCTAACAGAAGAGCCCCCAGACTTTCCCCCCAATACCACCCTCCTGGTCCCTCACTGTAGGACCTCCCTCGGTCAATGATCCTTCCAGTATCGGGCTCCCTTGTGGTTAAACAATCTTCCGCCCTCCATCTCCATGGTACCCAGCCTTGGCCGATTTAAAGCCAGTCTCAAGACCCTCCTTCTTGCCTCCACAGCCTGTGACTGAACATAATATTGCATCTTCCTACTTTTCATCTCTATAGGTTGCATAGCTTAATCCCTAGGAGGAATATTTTCATAACTTGTTAGTTTACTCACTTAGGATACACACTGGAAAGGGAACCATATCTGTATCTTGATTAATTCCCTCATTACTCCTCTAACACTGTGTATATATTATGACTCAAGGTCCACTTAAGACACCCTGAAACTGAAACCTACCATGTGTAATATCTATGACATGGGGTCTACTGCTAATGACCACTACAGCTGTAACCTGCCAATTGTATATATTCCCTGTACTGTATTACCTATGTAAGTATCCTGTTATTTTACGTATATGTGTCTATCTGACGTGGAGCCTTTGCAAAGGAGTCTTTGACTCAAAGGACTGTAATTCCGATTTCTCTCTGAAATAAAATTTAAAAACAAGATGCAATATTTGTAAATTTAGCAAACCAGGTAAAGTCTTTCAGCACCCTAGGGAACACATTGAAAGTGTGGATATCAGGAAACTCATCATAATATTTTTTTTTTGATATAAGATTGATGTCATACTGCACTTTAGTTTGAAATTAGTAATTCTAACATTTTGTCTTAATTTAGTGCACTTTGCAAACTTATTATATGCTGCACATGTTCTTTCCTTCCCAAACACCCCCCCAGCCCCAGCCCTCTTTTTCCCTATTTCCCTTCTTCACATGATGACTTTGCTAAGTGGTTGAATCATGAATATTAATTAAGAGTGTGTATTTAAGTGTCTGACGATGCAACCTAAGCCACACCCCTGAGGAAGACTCATGAGGAATCGAAGCACTGGGTGGTTCTGCTGTTGGTCTACAATAAACTGACAACTTGCATCCTGTATTGTGCAGCTTTCTTTATTATTGTTACCTGAGTGACACCCACCTTTTGACTTTTGATCCTGTTCTCCCCATCCTCCCATCCTTTCCATCTGCCTATCACCTGACCCTTACTTTCCCCTTAAGTCTATCCCAGTCTCTCTTGCAGCTGTCCACCATCTTCATCAAGATAATTTCTTCTGTCAGAACATTCCAACTGGCCACCACTCTCTCCATGAAGACGTTTCCCTAGCCTCCCTCCTAAACATCCCCCCAACTTAAGAACTGTGTCCCTTTGTGTTTCGATTGCCACTTAGCTTAAAGAGACCCACATTATCTGCCCTATTTATCCCCTTAAGTACGTGAAGGTCTCAATTGTTTCTCCTCTCTCTTCTCTAGGAAGTACATGTTCAGGGCCCCCCACGTCTCCTCATAAGCTCTACCCTGCTGGGCCTTGATCATCTTAGTTGCCCTCCTCTGGACAGTCTCCAGCAGGTTAATGTTGTTTTTAAGGTGTGGGCACCAGTACTGTACTCCATGCTCCAGATGTGGCCTCACCAGTGACCTGTACAAGGGTAGTATAACCTCCTCTCACCTACTGCTGATCCCCTGGCTATGCAACCCAACATTTTATTTGCCCTTGCTGCTGCTTTCCTGCACTGCATGGAGTGCTTCAAGTCATTAGTGATCATCACTCCCAGATCCTTCTCTCTCCTCTGCCGCAGATACCCAGAACTCTCCCAGGTTGTACTCTGTCCTGGAATTCTTGGCTCCAGTGTACATAATGTTGCATTTCTTTGCATTGAAGCCAAATTGCCAAATCTTAGACCACCTCTCAAGCTTTTTCAGATCATCCTGTAGATCCTGTATCCCTCCGGCTGTGTTCACCCTCCCACAGAGTTCTCTGTCATCTGCAAATAGGCACATTTTACCCTTATTGCAATCCCCAATATCACTGATGAAGACACTGAGCCACACTGGTCTCAACACTGAGCCCTGTGGGACCCCATTGGTGACCTCCCTGGTGCTAGATAACTCTCCCACCACCACCCTTTAGGTCCTGTTCCTCAGCCAGTCTTTTCCCCATCTGGTTGTCTTCTCCCCAACCCTGAGATCTGCCAATTTCCTGATCAACCTCTTGTAGGGTGAAGAGTCAAAGGCCCTGCTGAAGTCTAGTTAAAGGATGTCCACTGCTTGACCCCTGTCTACTGCCTTAGTGGCCCAGTCAAAGAAGTTAATCAGATTCATTTGACATGATCTCCCTTTCATAAACCCATGCTGCATTGCATCCTGGAGACCATACTCCTCAGATACTCTACCAACCATTCCTTAAGTATGATCTCCATGAACTTGCACACGATTGAGGTCAGACTGACCCATCTGAAATTCCCTGGGTCATCCTTGGGACTGCTGTTATGGAGGGGCACCACATGTGCCTTTCTCCAGTCTTTATTATACTGTTGTTAAATTATACTGCAATCCCTTCTTTCTCCCCGTACCATTTCCACCAGTGCACCTCTGAAAATGAGTTGTTATCAGGTCAGGTCAGGAGGCCTTCTCTGGTAAAATTCTTAAAATAAATAAAAACATTTTACAAGATAAGGGAGCTAGGAGCCTTTGGAGGGGATGAAGATGAACCCTTATAGTGACATGGGGGTGTACTGAATCTGAACATTGCCGGAATGTCAGGAATATTTAAAATCCTGAAACTCCCTGATATTTATGCCATTCAGTACTTAGTACTCAGATCAATGCATAGCCCTGGGTTGCAGGCAAAGGACAGTGTGCCAAGATGCCCAAAGTGTGAAGTGCCCCATCACAAGCAGTACATGCTTGCAAAAGAACTGTAATCTGAAAGCTTCATTAACCACCTTTTTTATAATTGCAGCATGCATTTAAAAAATGTTGGCAAATAAAAGACCATGATTTACCTATATCATGCTCAGTTGGATTAAACACACTGTATCGCTCATAGACAATGTACTTTTCTATTTCAAACGATTCCGTTTTCGGACTGGTTACATTAAAGCTCTGCTGGCCCAGTACAATTCTTACATTTGACCTCAGCGGACTAAAGAAGAAAAAAAAAGTCAGTACATTCAGAAATAAAACTAATCATATTTATACTGAGGAACTTTAAAAACATATTGATTTCAAAGAGTATTCGCTGGCAACATATGAACTTTGACCTTTCTTCAAGTATGACTTCTGTGTTACCACCTGGAATATCATCAAGAATGCTCTATACTTCAGGCACTTCTTTTTTAGGTCAAGTAACCAGCCCTACACTATAGAAAACACAAGATGGTTAAATGAAGCACAACAAGGCTTGATTCCCATTTTGAGAACCTTGTGAGTTTGTGCTTCTCAAGCTTATGGTTTATAATATCACAAGTTTCTCTCAATGGGAACAATCCCTTGTTTTGCACTGTTGACCATATATTATTTTAGTTTTACTCTGTGCCCCTAAATTGCCATCAAGCGCAACACATCCATCATCTGGGAGTCTTGCTGGGTAGCAGTCTTACAGTGGAGTCTCAGATGCTGGCTTTTGTGAACAGCAGATTCAGACACATCAGGAACATTGTTAAGCATTATCCCTTGCTTCTGGCTTCAGTTTTGCCCATCCTAAACCCTCCCTTTGTCACATTAAGGCACTTTATAGTGGTCTTTATTTGAAATTCATGCAGCATCTTTAGCTACTGCAGAATGCCTTAACATGAGTCCTTGTTAAGGCTGGACTGGAGGACCATATCAACCTCCTTTCAGGGATCTACATTAGCTGTTTGTTAAGCAGCAGGTGGATTTCTAGGTATTTGTACTGTTATTAAGATAGAAAGTCAATAATGAGTTTTCATGTACCATATTTTAAGGAGTTAGAGACTACCTGTATATCCTGATCCTTCTAATTCTATCAGTTCCTCAGAGGTCCCTTAGTTCTTAAAATCTGGGACTACTGGTGATCCATTCTTCTAATCTACACACCATCAGAGACCGGACATACTCATTAATCCCTCCTATATATGGAATAAGCCTCCTCGTGCTATCAGACATGTGCCCTGCAACCCTCACTAAATACTTTTAAATACAGATTGAAGAGCCTGTCTTCTAGAGAAACACACCTGCCCTTCTGGGTCACCAGTGTGCACAACCTAACCCCATCCTTTTTACTCCAACAGCACTTGCATACTACCTCGCGCCTGCTCCTGGTACATTCATGCACTATAAATAGTTCTATCGCATTATTGCTGTTTTGTACATTTATACGTTCTTTTGTATGATTTTGGACATGTATTGCAATTTACCCTATGGTCCACTACTGTTTATTGTACAATACCTTAAGTTCCAACTGTTGCACAATCTTACAATGTTGCATTGTTTGTACTACCCACATACTATTGTAATTGATATCCTTCACAACCCTATGTAACCCCTCACCCCAGGTCACACCGTGAGATGAGCAACTTGTTGTTCAGTGTGCCTCCTGGTGAAACATTTTGATAAATAAATATGGAAATAATGCTCTTTTAGCATGAGGGTGGAAAGGTTTTCACTACAACTGTCATAATTTGTGGCTTCTGATCTGAAATGTGCCATGCAGAACTGTGCTGTGATATTATTGGAAGATGGTTATGATTTTATTGAGGACACCCTCTGTAACATCGTCAGAACTCAAAGGGCATCAAGTAAGTACAATAACTTTGCTTGTCTAGCACCTGATCTACAGTACTGCATAGTGCTACTAATGTCAAATGCAGCTTAATGTAATGGAAAGAAAGTGAAAAGAGGAGCCATAGGCACAGTAGACTGTAACAGGAAGTTCAAAGGTCTTCACTCCTGCCCACTTGCTGATGATTGCTATATAAGCAATGTGATTGCTTTTTGGTAAAGTAAACCAGATTACAGCTGGTCTTTGTTTAGTGGTGGGTGTGCACAGTTCTTTTTGATGTTAAATAGCAGTTTTAGTGCAGGAAGCTACAGTACAGAGATTAGTAGCAGGTGAAAGATGAAGGGCAGCAGGAGGAAGAACAGGTGTGGATAATGAGGAAGAGATGGTGGGGAAAAAAACAGATCCATATTATGACATGCTAAAACTTTTACTGCCTAGTAGTTGCAGTTCAGTAAGGGAGGGGTAGAATAGGGGAGCATTGGTCCAGAAAAGGAAATGGGAAAAGTCGCTGATAAGAAAAAGATGGAGGCAAAGGGAAAAAAGTAGAATTTATCACCCGTCGAGCATTTTGAGAAAGTAAGGAAACAGGACAAGGATGAAGGCAGCAGCTGCCCTTTGCCTACAAATACTGACCAACTTTTATTCCAGAAGCAAAATCAGCTAATACTAGTGGTATAGGATTTCTCCTGGCGTGCCTCATACTCAAAATGACATGCAGTTTGTACTTCCGAGTAAGGAGAGATTAGGTTGGAGTGGGTGCTATATATGCAAGGGTGCACTATACATGATAAAATACTCATTCACTGGAGTATAGCAAGCTACAGACTCATGTGGTAGTTGGCTTTGAGGAAGATGAAGGACAGGAAATGTTGACAGATGGGTGTTTTACAGTGCTAGACAATGACATGATGCAAAATATCTAGACACTGAATATCAAAATATAGCACAGGAAATCCCCATTCATTTCAGTTAGGTATTCCTGTGATATAGTTTGATATATAACCCAAACCGTCATGTGCTAATACTGTCTCATAGTCACTCTAACCTGGAGTGGAGCAAATAAAACAAATCTAAACTCTGATTGGGACTTCTTTTGCTCAGCGGGCATATGCAACTCAATGAGGCGTGGTGCTTGTGAAAACATTGTTTGTAGTCTGAAGGTAGCTGAATGAATGTGTTTTTTTGACTACAATACATGGATACTTTGTCCATTCATGATCTCTGTTCCATGGAAGACTACTATCCTGTTGAGGTACCAGAATGCAAAGGAACCCTCTTCAAGAGAGTTCCATCACTAGAGGTGCTGTGGGAATGTAATTAGTTTAGGCTAAAGGTACTCTAGGAAGGAGACCCAAGGAGAGGTGTACCACTGGAGGAGGAGGAGGAGGATGGCAGGGCAAAGAAATGGTGCTTTTGAATGAGGCTGGAGGAAGCTGGCTTAAATAGTGCAGGAAGGGGTCTGTGGTTGGCAGCTCCTGCCCACTGAACTGCACACATAGCATTTGTGTTCAATGGGTGTATACAGCTTAGCGAGATGTCATGCTTGTACAGCATTGTAGATAGTCTGAAGGTAGTTGAATGAATGTGTTGTTTGACTGTTATACATGGATACTTTGATCATTTGCACTCTCTCTCTCTCTCTCTTGGGGGGACTACCACCCTGCCGGGGTACCACAGGGCAAAGAAACGCTCCTGAGGAGGGTTCCACCCCTGGATATTTTGCAGGATATAATTCCTTTAGGCTAAAGGTATCTTTTTTTAAAATTTAATATATTTTATTAAAGTTTTCAACAACAATAACAATTAAAACAAAAATAATAAAAACACTATAAAAATTATACAAAAACATGTACTGCTATGTTACAATCGAATGCAGGTGATATATGGTAACAAACAAACCCCTGATGAACTGAAATGTGTGAAGGAGAAATACAAATAACCCAAACCCTACCCTGTCCCACAGTTCAGCATCGCCAGCGTCAGTGATACACAGGAAGGTCTAGCAAGACCCCACAAAAAAGGCAAAATAAAACAGGTTCCTGAGCCAGGTGACATACATGTCATGTTGATCTTATTGAGAGAAGTGTAATAAGGGGCTTACATTTACAATTAAAAGTCTAGAGGCGCTTTCCACGATAGGCAATATGCTTCTCTAGCATAAAAGTGCACATAATTGTGCTATGCCATTCCTTCAATGACGGGGCTAAATCATCTAGCCAATGACAGAGTATTACGAGTTCAGCCACTGCAGCAATAAGTGCTATATGGGCCTTTCTAACACAATTTAACCCTTGTGGATATAATCCCATCAGACAGACATTAGGGAGAAAAAATTCTTCAAGCCCTAAGAGTGGATCTACGGAATTTCTAATAGCCATCCAAAAAGGTTGGATTTTCACACAGTCCCATAGCATATGTCCTTCTTCTTGATTACATCTAATGCACAGTGGGGGGACTGATTTCCCCATGTTAAACAGCCTAGCAAGAGTAACATATAGGTTACGCAACACTTAAACCTGTACTAGTCTAAGTCTGTCTTGCTTTACAAACTTGTATAAATGCCTGCCATACACTACTCCATAAGTGCTGATCAGGAGAAATGCCAAGTGCCTGTGTCCAATAATAATATACTCTCGAAGGGGCCCTAGAATCTGATGCTTGAAAAAATGTATGAACTGCTGAAACCTGATGGGGTTGGCTTACTATGAGCAAAAGTTTATCCAGCAAAGAGTGATCTGCTGAATCCCCAGGCTTGGGACTAAGCATAGCAAGAACAGTGTGAACAATCTGTGGATACTTGAAACATTGATTATCAGCCAGGGAAAAATATTGCTTAAATGACTGAAATGGCAAGTCCTTGCCACACTCAAACAATCGCTATACAGCCATTCCCTCCAGTTGGGGACAAAATAAAGGAGAAATGGGTTGTCTTGCAATTTTAAAGTTCAAGTTCCCCACTATTGGTTGGGATGTATCCTGTCACCACCTCCAGTTAAAATAACGCTCAAACTGCACTTTAACCTTAAGAGACCAACCCAAAGGGGTAGCCCACAGATATCCAGGTAGTTGCTGGAACTTCACATACAGCAAACTTGAGAGAGTAAAGCCTTCTTTATGAACACACAAGTTCTCTATTTCAAGCCAAAGTGGGTAATAAGTTGATACAGTACATCAGATTGAGCAAAAGACAAACTCTACAAAAGAAACTTTTGTGCATGGGAAGCACAATATTATAAGAAAAACTTAGACAGTGACAATCCGCCATTTAATGTAGTAACAGTCAGATTGAAATATGAATGCCTTACTGCCTTACCCTTCCAGAGGAAGGTATTTAAAATTGTTTGTAAATGGGAGAACCAGGTCTTCAGCAGAAAAAGTCCCAACATTCCTTGTGGGTATAATACTCTTGGCAAAATATTCATCTTAATAATACTTACTCTGCCCCAAAAGAGAGAGGAAGCAAAGTCCATCTTTTCAAATCTAATAGAATCTGGTGCAACAAACGGGAAAGATTCTCCTTCACAAGTGAAGATACTGACCTCAATAGGAATACTCCCAGATATAGTAACAGCTTGGGTTCCCAGGAAAGACCAAGATCAAGTATAGCATCTTTAAAAAACAGCCAGTTCGCTGGCCCAGTGGCACAGAGGGCTGAGGCACTGGTGCCTTACCTCACACTACGCTGGTGACCCAGGTTTGGCAATGACCTCAGGTCGCCAGGGTGCCAGCTCAGGGGTGAGTGGGTTGGAGTGGGATTGTGCCATGGCTCTGCCCTCCAAAGAGGTTGACGCCCACCCATCTGTAGTCCTGTTCCCACCAGGTGGAGGTCCAGTGGGCGTGTAGGTGGCACTGAGCAGCAACGCAAGTCAGGGGAGGGCTAAAAGGGGCCACTGGATCCTGGTGTGTGAGTGCGCCTCCATGCACGCACATGCATGTGTATGCCATGGTCTCGGGGGGGGGTGAGAAGAAAACTAAAAAAACAATAAAGGTATATAGGGAAAAAACAGCCCATTCAAGGGTAAAACTTTTGTTTTAGTAATATTAAGCTTGTAAGCAGAAACTTGACAGAACTGATTGATGGTAGCCAAAATAGCCAGTAAGACTTGAACTGGATTTACAAGATATAACAGGAGATAATCCACATAAGCTGATAACAGATACTTCATCCCTGCTACCTGTATCCCACTCTCACCATGAGCAAATTGCAAACTATGTAGTAAGGGCTCCAAATATAGATTAAAAAGCAAAGGGGAGAAGGGACAATCTTGTCTTGTACCACATAAGAATTGTAAAACTGTATACAGGTACTTGTAGCATAAGTCACTGTTGACCTGCACATATTTAATCTAAACTTGATATCTTTCTTCAGTGTAATAATCATCCAGTTATCATTTAAATTGGTTTATGGAACTACAGGATACTATGGTCTCTGGCAGTTTATTCCATCTCTTGATCACCCTTTCGGAGAACCAGTTCCCTCTAATGTTCTTTTTGTAAGGTTCACCTTTCAGTTGGAAACTGTATCCTCTGTTTGGTTTTGTGCAATTTCTAGCACTCAAGCCCATGCATTCCCATGGGTCCCTCTCCCTGAATGTCCTATATACCATTCACATATCTCCTCTGTGTCATCTATACAGCAAGGAATACATACCCAAATGTCTCAATCCCTCCTCATATGTATTCTCTCTCAGGCCATTCACCTATCCTGGTGGCTTTCCTCTGCACCCCCTCCAATTTGGCAACATCCTGACTCAGATACGGTGACCAAAAGCTACCACTGTACTCCAGATGGGGATGCACCAGTGAGGCATACAGCAGCATCAGCACCTCCATCTCCCTGTTTCTGATATTTCTTGTGATAGCACCCAATATACCACAACTCTGTTTCATTACCTGCTTGCTATATTCTGAGAACTTTACACTGTTGTCTAACAGTATACCCAGATCTTTCTCTGTACCACTCTCTTGAAGATGGTATCCATTTAGTGTATAAGGGAATCTGCTGCTTTTTAAGCTCAGGTGCATAATCCTACATTGACATTTTAAACCTCAATTTTTTGTTTGCTGCTATTTTCGCCAGTAAGTCTACACTGTGTTGAAAGCTGGTCGCATCCTCCTTGTTCGTAACTAATGCCCCAATCTTAACATTATCAGCAAACTTTGATTACCAAGTTTTAGATGTTCTTTTAACAGAGGCTATTAATATGTTAAATAGTGTTGGGTCGAGAAGTGAGCCCCATGGGACCCCATTATCCTCAGACATCCAAGCTGATGCAAAACCCCTTTAGCAGACTCTGTCTCATCTTCAGCCAGGATGTTATCCACCATACTAATAAATTGTTGACACCAATCTCCTGTAATGTTTGAACTAACTTGTAGTGGGGTACTCTATCAAAGGCTTTCTCAAAGTCAGTATATACAGACTATCCACTGGCATATTGTTATCCAGAGCCTCACTCACAGGTTCATAGAAGTGTATAAGATTTGTCAGGTGCAGCCTGCCCTTTCTAAAACCGTGCTGTGACAGATCTATACACCCACTTTCTGCTATATACTGTTCTAACATTTCTTTGATCAGAGACTCTAGGATTTTACCTACAATGCTAGTCAGGCTTATAGGCCTACAATTAGAACATTCCGTCTTAGGCCCCTTCTTGTGGATGGGAGTGATGTTAGCTGATGTCAAATCTTATTAGACCTTCCCCTCTATAATTGAGTGCTGAAAAATGATTTGGAGTGTTTTTTTTTATTTATTCATTTAAGAGATTTACCAGGAAGACATGCTGAGTAGAGTACCGCTCGATTCCAGATGCGCCCTGGGGTAGGGAGTTACATTGATACAGTAATACAGCAGAAACAAAAACATACATAATGTGTTTGGGACAAACAATGGATGAAGCAGTCATAATACAATAGAGTAGGTACATTTTCATTATTTTGATATAACTAGGGCTAAATCCTTCAAAAGTCTTGAGTGGAGTTCATCTGGACCCAGAGATTTGTTAGGGTTCAACTGCAGCAATTTCCCTTCAACCATATCAGTGGTTATATTTATATTACTATTAGGTATTACCTCCATGTTATATAGATGTGGTGCCCCCTTTTGGTATATGCTATGAAAATATTTATGACATTCCAAGGCCATGTCCTGGCAACCGCTTATTACTTTCCCTTTCACATTTAAGGGACTGACATTATTTCTGGGTGTTTTCATATTTCCTATGCAGTTATAGAAAGCCTTCTTATTATCTGTCACCTTAGTTATAAGTTTATGTTCCACATTTTTCTTTGCCATTTTAATTGTCTTTTTTAGTTTCTGTAACTTCTTTTTATATTTCTCCCTATATTCCCTGGTGCCCTCTTTTTGTTGCCTTCTTATAAAGCCTATTTTTAGATTTAATTAACTTGTGGATTTTCTGATTAAACCATGGTGTTATCTTCCTCTTGGAGTTACATTTATTAACAGTTGGTATATGTTTCTTTCCTAACTCCAGTAGAAAACATCTGAAGGCTTCCCACATTGTGTTTGTGTCTTGATTCTTAAATGCCTCTTTCTAATTCCATTTACTAGCCAGGGTCCTAGGCAAATTGTAGTCAGCAAGGTTGTAATGTGTGGCCTTTGTAACCCCAATTACGGTGCCATTTTTGTTTCCAGGGAAAATTTGACCATATTATGGTCGCTTCTCATTAAGGGTTCCCTCCCTCTCTCTGCAATTTGTAATCGCACTATTTATGTTACATAGGACCAGATCCAAGATGTTTCTCCCCCTAGTACTGGACATCACATAATTTTTCATTGTCAGGGACTCTAATATCTCCACGAAGGTTGTCTCTGAAGTAGTGGTTGCTTGCCAAGCTTCCCAATTTATACCAGGGAAGTTAAAATCCCTAAGGGTGATAATATCCTTTCCTGCATCTAATTTTTCCAAATTTCCTATAAACACAGCAGTCCTATCTAGTGAAAGGGAGGGAGGTCTGTAGTCTATTACCAATGTGATATGTTTTGTATTTGGGGGGCCTAATCATACCATCAGCTGCTCAAAATCCTGGTCCTGTGACATCTGAACTTCGTATGCTTGGATATCATTCCTCACATACACAGCTACTCCTCCACCTCCTCCTGTTTTATCTAATCTATCTTTCTTAAAAATCTGATAACCCCTAATATATGTTCCTCATTCATCCTTTTTCCACCATGCTTCTGTAACAGAACACATCGTTATGTGCTCACTGTATAGAATATATTCCAGTTCCTCCTTTTTCTGTCTTAGGCTCCTGGCATTTATAAATAGCATCCTCCACCCAGTATTGAGACACCCTCTAAGCCTAATATTATCAGATATTGGGAGAATAATCTTCCCAACCCCCCCGCCACTAGTTTAAAGCCTCTCCTATGCTTTCATTAAACCTTCCTGCCAATACCGTCACCCCATATTTGTTCAAATGTAGACCATCTTCCGCA
This sequence comes from Neoceratodus forsteri, assembly GCA_016271365.2. Lineage (NCBI taxonomy): Eukaryota > Metazoa > Chordata > Ceratodontiformes > Ceratodontidae > Neoceratodus > Neoceratodus forsteri. Next base: position 394,036,971 of record CM057452.1, read on the forward strand.
TACACTGTATAAGTTCCCTGAAACATACGCCAATGTTCCAAAAAGGTAAACTGTTTATGTTCACACCACCTATGCAACCATCCATTAACCCTTAAAATTTCATTTGTTTTCTGTGGGCTAGCCCGTTGCATGGGTAGAATTTCTGAGACTAGTAGGGTACATTTCCTCTGCCTAATCTCTGCCCCTAAGGTCTCAAAGTCCTTTTGGACATAGGCCATATCTTTTCCTCTTATATCATTTGTGCTTATATGCAAAAGCACTACTGGCTCTTTGGTATTTTCTAGCAACCCTGGTAATAGTTTTATAACCTTGATAGTGCCTACCACTGGTAAACATAAAACTGTCACCTGATCTTTCTTATCTTTAATAAACTCAATCCATATAGCATACCATTGAATCCCCAATTACTACAATATCCTTATTCTGTGATACAGTTTCCTTCCGATTGGTTGATGTTTCACCTTGAGGTGTGTCAGGGGGATTTGGAACTGTTGTTAATTTCTGATTGCCTCCAATACTCAGCTGCTTATCCAGTCCTAGCATTCTTGTTTTTCCTTTTCTAGTGGGTTTTACCAGTACTGCCTTGTTTGCACTTTCATCTTGTCTTGCCTCATAGGTATCATAGGTTTTGCAGAGCATAGTAGACCAAAGTCCATGGAGCTCACCACCTGATCTAATTATATCCCAAGGTATTATTTTGAATCAGGTAATTATCGAGTAATATCTTGAATTTTATCATGCTATCACTCTCCACCACCTCAGCCGGAACACCATTTCATATTTTTACCACTCCAATGCCAAACTAGTGTTTCCTCTTATTTGTTTTAAATCTTTCACCTACTATTTGTATGGTATGAGCTATCATGTTATAGCCTTTCTTCCTGATATTAATGCCAAGCTGTTCCCTCAGTTCTAGCTCTTAAGTTTCTCTGTACATGAGGCATGTATCTCCCCTTAGTCTCCTGAATTCCAGGGAGTACAGGCCCAGCTGTGCTAGCCTCTCATGTTCCATGCCTTCCATATCCGGAATTAGGTGTGTGGCTTTCCTTTGTATTTTTTCTAGTGCCTGAATTTGTGTTTTATAGCCCAGGGACCAAAGCTGTGCACAGTGCTCCAGATAGGGTGTCATCAATGAGGTGTACAGTGGTATAATTACCCATCTATCCCTACTACTGATGTGCCTTATGATACAGTGCAATATACTCCCAGCTTTTTTGTTTTTTTATTTAGCTGTTTGGTCCCGGTCACCTCCTCCCACCAACTGGCAATGGGGACACATAGGTATTTTTACATTTTTCTCCCCTTGCCCCCCCCCCGAGGCCCTGGCACATGGTCGTGCAAGCATGTGGAGACATGTTATGCACCCAATGGTGCCATCTCAGCCCCTTTCCACCTCCCATAACTTTTTGCTGCCTCCTCTCCACCTAGGCTACCCACCAGACCTCCACCCCTGTGGGGGTGGAACTACGGGGGGGTGCCAACCCACCCTCGCCACCCTAAGGAGAGGAGAGCTGCCCCTCAGCATGCTTGATCCTGCTCCACCCTCCCCCCCATGTTGGCACCCTAATGACCCGAGGTCATTCCCAAACCAGGGTTACCAGTGTAGCCCAAGGTAAGGTGTCCAGCACCTCAACCCTCAGTGCCACCAGGCTGGCACTCCTAGCTTTTTTAACTATTATATTATTATGTTGTTTGAAGCTTAATTCTTGAGTAATTCTTATACCCAGGTACCTTTCGTCTGTCACCTTTTCAAGATACATCCATTTAACCTATGTGATAGTTTTAGATTTCCCTTGCCCAGATGTTTTACAGTGCATTTGTCTGAGTTAAAGGCCAAGCTGTATTTCTTTGACCGCACGTCCATCTCATACAATGCCTCTTGTAGTGTGGCAGCCTCCTCTGCACTGTTTACAATTCTACCTAGCCGAGTATCGTCAGCAAATTTTGATAGCCATGCATCTGCTTTACATGTCAATGATAAACTATAAATGTTAAATAAGCAAGGCCCGAGTACCAAACCCGGGGGCACTCCACTAGACACATTTAACCATTTGGAGAAAGTGCCCTTAATGCACACCCTCTGCCTTTTATCTGAGAGCTATGATTTTGTCCATCTGGTTATGTTCCTTGGAGGGTGTAGACAGAATGAGAAGCGACCTGCAGAAACTTGAAGAATGGTCAGGGGTTTGGCAGTTGAAATTCAATGCAAAGAAGTGCAAGATAATGCATATGGGGCACAAAACCCTGGCACAATATATCAATTGGGGGGGTGAGGATATAGCATGCATCAAGCAGGAAAGGGATCTTGGGGTTATCATCTCTGATGACTTCAAGGTAGGGAAACAGTGTGACAAGGCAGCAGGTAAAGCAAATAGGATGCTGGGATGTATAGGCAGGGGCATTACCAGCAGGAAAAGGGAGGTCATAATTCTGCTATACAAGACACTAGTGAGGCCCCACCTGGAGTGCAGTGTACAGTTCTGGAGGCCATACCTATGAAAGGACATAGACAGGGTAGAGAAGGTTCAGAGGAGGGCAACAAAGATGGTGCATGGATTGCATCACAAGTCCTATGAAGTCAGGTTGAAGGAACTGAACATGTACTCCCTGGAGGAGAGGAGGGAGAGAAAGGATATGATGAGACATACAAGTATCTTACAGGGAGGAACAGGGTGTAGGAAAACACTATTTTTAAGTGAAAAAGATGTTCCAGTACTAGAGGGCATGGGATGAAGTTGGAGGGAGGACGATTCAGAAGAAACATGAGAAAGAATTTCTTCACAGAACAGGTGGTGGACAAGTGGAACACCCTGCCAGAGGAAGTGGTGGGGGCTGAAACAATCACGGGATTTAAGAATGCATGGGATAGACATAAAGGAATTCTGGAGGTCAGGGGTAAGGTGCAACAGACTTCTAGAAAAACAAACTGAACTTACAAGCTCAAATAGGCAGACTGGGTGGGCCATAGGCCCTTATCTGCTGACACTGTCTATGTATCTATGTATCTATGAATATTGCTTTCAATTAGGGTATCCACTAGTTTCTCATGTGGGACTCTGTCAAAAACTATAGAAAAATTCAGGAAAATTGCATCCACTGAGTTTGAGTTGCCCATTGCCTACTAACTTTACCACAGAATTCTTACAGGTTAGTTTGACTGGACCGTCCCCTCCTGAAACTGTGCTGGGTATTATCAGTGCCCCCCTTAGCAAACATCTCTTGTTGTATTTCCACTGTAGCTACTTTCCTCGATTCCTGGTCCCCCACATTTGATGTTCCTGGTTCTAAACAGCTGAAACTATTAGTTGTACTCAGTGTCACTACATAGTCCCTTCTCTTATTTTTTTTTACCTTTTGTGACATAACACCAGTCATTCTCTGATTGCGTATCTGATCCTAAGCCCTCCTGCCTATCCCTTCTCTTGTCTTTGGGAACTCTTGAGGTCCCATTGTGGCCCATCTCTGATTCTACTAACAGCCTACAATTATTACTCATGCCCTGCTTGATATTATCTATTCCTGCCTGAATTCTAATCTGTTCCTCAAGACTTTGGATCTTACTTCGTAATTCAGAAACAGTTTTGCACTGTTTACAGATTGCCCCGTACATATGATTGTGTTTTTCTAGCATACCACATATGGTAATCTGCACCTACTACATTACCTCCAGATTTAAGTGATGTGCCTACCTTCTGGATAGTATCCTCATCTCTGCTCCCTGCTCCCTGGCAGACACAGCAGATATTGCCAAGGAAGCCTTAGCTGTATCACCTTTGCTGGGCTCGGTGACCCTCACCATGCCCAAATAATATATAGTAGGAAACCGGAAGTAATGTTGCGCAGCTTCCGGTTCCTCTGCTCCAACAAATTCCCTTTTTCTTATGTTTTAAAAAGGTTTATGCTGCCCTCAAAAGATCAGCCAAACCTGAAGTGGACTGATAAATTAAACAAATCACCAGAAAAGCATTTCAGAAGCCTCTCACCGCTCCTGGAACTGGCTGGAGTCCCACTATACTGAGTTCTCTACGGGACATCCTACAGTTAGCCTGCCTGGCAAATTAGGCCCATTTGAATTTTACCTGCCAGCCTAGAAGAGACTGGTACATACCCAAAATACACAAGCAATGTAAGAAATGGCTCTGAAGACTGGTGGCATGGGTTTTGTAGCAAATAGGCCAGAAGTGACATTGCGCAGCTTCCGGTTCCTCCGCTCCAACAAAGTCCTTTTACATATGTTTTAAAAAGATTTATGCTGCCCTTAAAAGATTAGTCAAACCTGAGGTGGACTGATAAACTAAATAAATCACCAGAAAAGAATTTCAGAAGCCTCTCACCGCTCCTGGGACTAGCTGGTGTCCCACCATATTTAGTCCCCTATGGAACATCCTACAGTCGGCCTGCCTAGCAAATTAGGCCCATTTGAATTTTATCTCCCAGCCTAGAAGAGGCTGATACACACCCAAAATACACAAGCAACATGAGAAACCCACAATGAAGAGGGAAAGAATCAGAGAGCATGCCATTGCACCAGAACCTCGCTGAAGCACAGGAATATAAGAGCCATACCCATTTAATAAATTCAAGAGGAATCACAAACTTCTGTAATACTGCAAATAAAAAGGGCCAATAGACCCTATCAAAGGCTTTTTTAGTATCCAGAGAGAGCAGGACGACTGGAGTCCTGCTCTCCCTAGAAGCAGCCATAAGATGATACAGTTTTTGCAGATGGTCACTAGAGTATCTGCTCTTCATAAACCCAGCCTGGACCAGGCTAATAAGAGTATCTAGGACCTCTGCAAGCCTAGCAGTCAGAATCTTAGAGAGGATTTTAATATTAGTATTAATTAGGGAGATGGGGCGATAACTTCTTGGTAATAGCTCACCTTTGTCAGGTTTAGCAATTAAAGTAATTAAAGCTTCCATAAAGCTAGCATCAGAAATACTCAACAAATGCCAATGATTATAAAGTTTGACTAAAAAGGAGGCTAATTCAGCAGAAAAGGCTACATAGAAGTTGTTACTGAAACCATCTGGCCCTGGGGCCTTGTCTAAGGGAAGCTGCTGTATGGCAGAATGTACTTCCCGAAGGGATATGGGCTGAGATAGGGAGTCTGCAAAGGCTAGTTCTAAAATGGGCAAAGGCAAAGAATCTAAATAAACTGAAATATCTTCTGGGTTAGAAGTTACTGAAGATTCATTAGAGTAAAGATCCAAGTAATAATCACGAAAGATAGCAGCAATCTTCCCAGGACAAGTCTCAGTCCCATCGGCTGTACCCATATGGTTCTGGTAAATACTTCTAGTAGCATCAAGCTTATGCAGGCGTGACACAGGGTCAATACCGTACACAACAGAATGCTGCATGGCACAATCACGCTGCCGATTCAGCGCAATTCTTGCCATGCAGCATATCATTTTTTTTCTGTAAGAACACACTTCACGCCCCCAGACCTCCCCACTAAGGATTCTCAACTCCGGGGGGGGTCCAACTTGGGAAGTGCACAAACAGTGAAAAAATAAAATTTCTGGGACCGGGAATCAAACCCAGTCCCAGAAGCACTGCCGATGCTTCACTGCTGCTATGATTCAGTCCACTGAGCCACAGCAGCTGGTCAGTGGAACCCACTCCCAGCAAAAGTCTTATCCTCTGCCTGGGAAAGTGGGAATGGTGCAATACCATGTACAGCAGTATACACAGTATTGCACCATTCGCTCACTAGTGCAGCGCTGTACCGGGTTCGACATAATGTTGTACGACATTATGACCCAGTACGTGCAGGTGCAAGGCCAATAATTTGCCAGTTCTATTTCCTGACTCAGGATAACTAAATTTCGTGCACTGCAGGGCGATGTCCGCTCTCTGAGCCATCAAATCAAAATATTGTGCCCTCTGTTCATTGAGAATAGCCTAAGTGTCCTCAGAGAAGCCAGCTGTAATCATTCTCTCCAATTCCCTAATATCCCTCAGAAGACACTCCAAGGTTTGGGTAAACTTTTTCTTTCTAATCACTGCTAACCAAATCAGCTCTCCCCAATAGCACACTTGGCATCCCCCACAAAATATCCACTGCTACCACTAACCCTTCATTTACCTGAAAAAACAACTTAATATACTCCCTAACTTTCTCAAGGGTGTCTGGATGAAGCAATAGCTGTGAGTTAAGTCTCCACAATGTATCATGCTCCCCAGGTCACCCAAGAATGTGAGTAAGGGACAAAGGTGCATGATCCAAAATTACTGTTTCATGACGCTGTGTCATTAAAAGCCCATGAAGAAGTTCCTGACTAATAAGGAAGAAGTCTATCTGGAATGAAGTAGAATGTACAGCAGATTAAAGTGTATACTGCATCTCCGCTGAATTTAAAAGACACCAGGAATCTACGAGGCCTAAATCATCAACCAGTTCCCTTAACACCCTTTGCGCCGATGAAGGACCCCAGGACAGGACTCTGATCTATCAATATCTCAGTGAAAGACCAGGTTCCAATCCCCACCTAAGACAATGCAACAATCTGAAAAGGGAGAGGGGAGGGAAGGGAAGCTAATTGTACAAAGAAAGAGAGAGAGAGTCTAAATTTGGACCATACTGATGTTGATGGAAAATACAGTGATTGAAAGACACAAAAATCTGAATGTACATAAAGGTCAACAAATAAGATGTATGTTCAGCCCGCTGGAGGAAGGGCTGGAAGCTGTAAATGCACTAAGACTAGGCTGGTAACTGCTGAAGCAGAGTGAGTAAACTAATTACAATGGAGGTTGCCCTTTAAGGGGCAGACCAGGTTGTCCTGGTGCACCCCTTCCCTTTTCATCCAGATGGTGTGCTCAGAAGGGAAGGGGGAAGGAAGGGGAGAGGCCAGGGGATAGAACAATGGCCAAGCAACAGGAAGGGAAGGAGCAAGTGGAGGTACATAATGGACAACACAGAAGTGGTTCAGCCACTTTTGCTGGAGTTTTGATTCTACACTTATTTATTTATTTATTAGCTTTCGGTAACCGGGTAAGTGAGCTAGGCAACAGACCTGCCTATTTTCAGGTACGACCCGGGAGAGCACAGGACATTGGTTACAATATGCAGAAATGCACAGACATAATATAGGTGTACAGGAGCAAAACAAGATATACATTGGGTAGCACAGTAATAGTTACATAAGGGTACATTTTAGGCATAGATCATAATAAGGATGTAAAATAAAGCAATTAGGGTAACCATAAGACAGCTGAGGACAGTAAAGACATCAAGGTTGATAGCCACCTAGACAAACGTATTGCATGGGAGAACATTAGTGTAGTCCTCAGGGTCAGACCCGACAGCCGGCAGTGGGACAAAGCAAATTAAGAGCATTTGCATTGGCCAGAGGCTAGAAGGTGGGTGAACAGCGAGTTTTTGAATTCTCGATGGGAGGCTGAAGTTTTCACCATAAGGGAGAGTGAGTTCCAGAATGTGGGAGCAAAATTGACAAATGTCTGTTCACCCATTTTTGTCATGCAAGGTCTAGTGGAGAGCATGGGGACAGAGGAAGACCTGAGGGTACGGGTGTGTGAGGCAGGAGTCAGGAGGTTGGCAAGATAGACAGGGCAGAGAGGTCTAGACAGGGAGTCGATAAAGCAGCCCAGGGAGTAGGCTCGAATATCCATAGGTGACAGCCAATTTAAGCCAGAGTAAAGGAGACAATGATGGGTAAGACGTGGGGCAGTTAAGGCGAATCTACAGATGTTGTTGTCGACAGTGTCCCATTTGTGGAGTATAGCAGAATTTGCAGCAAAGAGGAGGGGCAGAGCATATTGGAGCTGGGGTAAGAGAATACCTCTCCGCAACAGAAAGTCTAGCGGAAGGAGTGAGGGAGTGGAGCACATGATAAGCTCCGCCAATTTTAGCATTGACGGCACGGCACACCATATTGACATGTTGAGACAGGTCAAGTGAGGGATCCAAAGTGACCCCAAGGTACTTGAAGGACTCAGTGTTTGAGATGAGAGAGCCATCAAGGCATTGAACCCGGAGTCTGTTCGCAGGGGCAGACAGTTTCTTAGAGGATCCGAATAGCATAGCACAGGTATTTTCTAGGTTCAGGACTTGGTGGTTGCTAGAGAGCCAGGTCTGCAGGAATTGGAAGTCATTAGTGAGAGTGGAGTTGATGGCAGCAACCGATTTTGACCCAGAGCAGAGAACAAGGTCAGCTGCGTACATAAGAGTGCAGCTATGCCGGGGGACATGGTGGGAATATCATTTAGGAAGAGGGAGAAGAGTAGAGGTCCAAGAGTGGATCCCTGGGAAACTCCACGGGATATGTTTAGGGGGGAGGAAAGGGCCTTGTGAAATGCTACCGCCTGAGTCCGATTGTCAAGATAGCTATGGAACCAGGAGAGGGCTTGATCAGATGCTCCAATGGATTGAAGCTTCTTTAGCATGAGAGGATGGTGTACCATGTCCGAAGGCTTTAGACAGGTCAATAAAGACGGCCCCAGTGAGTAGGCCATGGTCCATATTATTCCTGATGTTATTTGTAAGTTGTGTAACTGCAGAGGAGGTACTGTGACCGGGCGAAACCATGTTGGCACGGGGTTTGAAGATTAAACATGTCAAGGTGAGCAGCAAGCTGAAGGTGGACTATTTTTTCAAGCAGCTTACTGAGAGTGGGCAGAAGAGATATAGGGCGGTAGTTGGACATGAGTTTGACATCGCCCTTTTTGTGTATAGGGATGGTTCTGGTAGTTTTCCAGGTGGATGGGACAGTAGACATACAATTAAGAGGTTAAAAGCCAGGTGATAGGTCTGGTCAGCCAAGGTGCATACTGCTTAAGTATGCAGGATGGATGCCCTCAGGCCCTTGACCCCGCTGCCAGAAGGGAGTTAAGTAGCTTGCAAACTTCAAGGTATGTGGTTGGAGCCAGAATGAAAGGGAGGGGTGGAGGGCGAGGGAGGAGAAGAGTAACTGTCAGGTTGTGGGCTAGTTAGAGTAACGACTGGTGGAGAAGAAAAAAGGGCATTGAAGGCATTAGCAATGGTGTCATGGTTGGTGCAGTGAACACCTTGAATGTTCATGTCAGCTGGATTCTGTTGCTTGTCGTTGCCGAGAATGTCCTTAATTTTGGACCAGTACCTGCACGGATTTGTACAGGATGTTATTAGTAAGTTCCTATAGTAAGTGCTTTTGGCAATACGAATTTGTCTTTTGCAGTTGTTACGTAATGCACGATAGTCTTCAAAGTCTGCACGGAGGTGGGAGGTCTTCCACCTGGACCAAAGTTTGTCCCTAGATTTGAGAAGTTGAAGCAGGGGGCGTGTTAGCCACTTGGTTACTTTCCCTGCCATCCTAAGCGGTGGTGACCGGATGAAGGTTTTGAAGAGAGAGGAGGACGGAGTTGAAATATTCTGTGGCTATGATAATGTCCTCTGTTTGGTAGAGGGGACCAGTCAACCTGGTTAAGGTCAGTTAAGAAGTCCTCATGACTTAGGCGGAGAGATTAGGAAAGGTTACAGTTTTAGCAGGGAGGGAGAAGACAGTGTTCCAGACACAGTAGATGGATAGTGGTCACTAATTGTGTCAGGTAGCACACCGGCTGAGGCAACATATTCCGTCCTGTTAGTAAGTATCCAGTCAAGGAGGGTGGCACAGCTTCCCCCACGTGAGACACTTGTGGGTTCATGTATAAGCTGGAATAGATTTGCCTTGCTAGCTAAGGAGGATAGGTTAGCTGAGTTTTTCTCGGACCAGTCAAGGTTAAAATCACCAAGGCAGATAATGTCATTCTTGCCTGTAACTGAAGGCAGAAACCCTAGGAGTTCAGTGATGCCTTGTGTAGCATTTTTTGGGGGGATATAAGTACAAAAATATGGAGTTTCTTTACACCCCAAGAAGCAGTAGGGGTGTAGGATTTCACAGTTTGGTAGGAGGGTCCTGCAGAAGGGTAATGTTTAGGTGAGTTTTGAAGTAGAGGGCAAGGCCACCTCCCTTTTAGTGCCAGGACGGTCGACACGAAGCATGTTGTATCCAGGAAAGTGGCACCAGAGTCAGGCACTGTGGGCTTAAGCCAGGTTTCTGTGATGGCGAGGGACGTCCGGGACGTTAGTATAGATCCAAGCCTGGAGGTCAGGAGGTTGGCCAAGGCTCCTAGCATTCAGGTGGGCGAAAGTTAGTCCATCGGAATTAGGGATAGTGGTGGCCGGGGTGGGGCAAGGTTATGACGGGACACAGAGATGGACCAGGGTTGATCTCAATGTCGCCGGATAGTATAAGAGATAGGGTTAGTAACCATAGCGGGGTGATGAGGTATGCCCTGATAGAGATGCAGGGTGGCGGCTTCAGATGAAGGTGAAGGACTTAAAAAAAAAAAAAAAATGATCAAGGTAGAAATTACCTGGTGTGTCTCGGGTGCAGTAACTCTAAGCTTTTAAATACAGTTACAGGCAAATGCAAATAGTTTTAGCTGGTTCATTTTAAAAGTTTCAAAATCAGGCACAAAAGTAACAGTTCTGCTCTGTTTGAGCCTGGGCAGCAACTCGAGGTGCTACTCTGGCCGGGATTCATGCGCTGAGCAGGGGAGCTTGTGGCTGTTTCAGAAAAGGCGCCAGATGGCCAACGGTGGTGGCAGCAGCCTGGATCAAGATAAAAATTACCTGGTATGTCTCAGGTTCGGGGCTTCTGCGGGCAGGGAGGGCTTCAGGGCAGGCCATCACGACTCGGTCTCTCAGGGAGGGGTGGTCTCTGTGGGAGAATGGAGAGAGGGGGATTAAATATGCAGCACAGGCAAAACGATTAACTTGCTGGGGCAGGCTGGTAGTGGGTGTGGGAGAAGAGCAAATGGGCTGTGGGCTGTCAGGTACTATTGTGATTCAAAAAGAAGGTGATTACTAGAAGGGCAAACTGAAATTCTGCACACTGAAATGCACTTTTAGTTAATAAACAGTCCCCAAATGAGTTTTTCATAGGGGGGTATTTCAGTTACAACTGGAAATGCACTTTACAAATTAACAAACAGTCCCCAGTGAGATTTGCACAGGGGATTTCAGATAGAACACAGGTCCTGGGCTTGCAGTGACTCTAAGCTTTTAAATACAGTTACAGGCAAATGCAAATAGTTTTAGCTGGTTCATTTTAAAAGTTTCAAAATCAGGCACAAAAGTAACAGTTCTGCTCCGTTTGAGCCTGGGCAGCAACTCGAGCTGCTACTCTGGCCGGGATTCATGCGCTGAGCAGGGGAGCTTGTGGCCTTTTCAGAAAAGGCGCCAGATGGCCGAAACGGTGGTGGCAGCAGCCTGGATCAAGGTAGAAATTACTGGTGTGTCTCGGGTTCAGGGCTTCTGCAGGCAGGGAGGGCTTCAGGGCAGGCCCTCGCGACCTCCGGTCTCCTCGGGGGAGGGGGGTGATCTCTGGTGTGTCTCCGGTTCGGGGCTTCTGCGGGCAGGGAGGGCTTCAGGGCAGGCCCTCATGACCTCTGGTCTCCTCGGGGGAGGGGGGTGGTCTCTGTGGGAGAATGGAGAGAGAGGGGTGATTAAATATGCAGCACAGGCAAAACGATTAACTTGCTAGGGGCAGGCTGGTAGTGGGTGGGGAGAAGAGCAAATGGGCTGTGGGCTGTCAGGTACTATTGTGATTCAAAAAAGAAGGTGATTACTAGAAGGGCAAACTGAAATTCTGCACACTGGAAATGCACTTTAGAAGTTAATAAACAGTCCCCAAATGAGTTTTTCATAGGGGGGTATTTCAGTTACAACTGGAAATGCACTTTACAAATTAACAAACAGTCCCCAGTGAGATTTGCACAGGGGGGATTTCAGATAGAACACAGGTCCTGGGCTTGCAGTGACTCTAAGCTTTTAAATACAGTTACAGGCAAATGCAAATAGTTTTAGCTGGTTCATTTTAAAAGTTTCAAAATCAGGCACAAAAGTAACAGTTCTGCTCCGTTTGAGCCTGGGCAGCAACTCGAGGTGCTACTCTGGCCGGGATTCATGCGCTGAGCAGGGGAGCTTGTGGCCTTTACAGAAAAGGCGCCAGATGGCCAACAGTGGTGGCAGCAGCCTGGATCAAGGTAGAAATTACTGGTGTGTCTCGGGTTCAGGGCTTCTGCAGGCAAGGAGGGCTTCAGGGCAGGCCCTCGCGACCTCCGGTCTCCTCGGGGAAGGGGGGTGATCTCTGGTGTGTCTCCGGTTCGGGGCTTCTGTGGGCAGGGAGGGCTTCAGGGCAGGCCCTCACGACCTCTGGTCTCCTCGGGGGAGGGGGGTGATCTCTGGTGTGTCTCGGGTTCGGGGCTTCTGCGGGCAGGGAGGGCTTCAGGGCAGGCCCTTGTGACCTCCGGTCTCCTCGGTGGAGGGGAGTGGTCTCTGGTGTGTCTCGGGTTCGGGGCTTCTGCAGGCAGGGAGGGCTTCAGAGCAGGCCCTCGCGACCTCCGGTCTCCTCGGGGGGGTGGTCTCTGGTGTGTCTCGGGTATTACACTACAGTGGTTGAAATGACTGTCAATAATGAGCACCACTGTATGACTGTTGGCCTGGTACCTCGATTGCCAGTTCCAGTGATTATAGGCCAAGATTTTCCCCACTTTAACTCGCTGGTGCAAGAACAACAAGACTATGTAAAATCAGTAAATGTGGTAACTCGTGCCAAGCAAAACAACAGTCAGAGCCAGTGTTTTCTTTTGAAGAGGATTTCTTTGAAGGAGCTGAAGGTTCAGGAAACCCAGAAAATCAAAAATCATAAGAAAAAGAGCAGAGAAAGTGGGCAGAACAACAAAAGAACAGTATTGCTGGCATTTTGCCAGAAGTACCTTATTAGACATTATTAAGGAACAACAAGCTGATGTTTCCTTAAAACCTTTTTTCACAGGCTCAACAAGTAAAACACCCGGACAATCTCATTTTATTGTGAAAATAATATCTTGTATAGAGTCACTGTTGATACTACCATAAATGAACCTGTAGAACAGCTAATGGTACCAAAAATGTATAGAGAAAAGGTCATGCAGTTAGCGCACAATATTCCAATGGCAGGCCATGAGAGGAGGGATTGAACCTTGCAAAGATTACTTGCACGGTTTAGCTGGCCAGGTATACATCAGGATGTGGCTGAATATTTTCGTGCCTGTAAAGAATGCCAATTGGTTGCACAAGGGGGAAAAAGAGATCAGGTGCCCCTTCAGCCAATACCTTATGTCACTACCCCATTTGAACGAATCGCAATGGATGTTGTAGGCCCTCTTACCAAAAGTTTAAGGGTAACCGGTTCATATTAGTGGTATGTGATTATGCCACACGGTACCCTGAAGCTGTTTCTATGTAACAGTTACTGCACCTCGCATAGCTGAAGAGTTAGCCAAAATATTCAGCAGAATGGGAATACCCCAGGAGATTCTCACAGACAGAGGTAGTAATTTTACTTCTGTTATGTTGAGGAGTTATATCACCTCCTAGGGGTATCTGCTGTCGTATTCACCTTACCACCCCAAACAGATGGTCTTGTGGAGAGATTTAACAAAACCTTAAAAAAATGCTAGAAGTATGTTCAGGAAGAAGGTAGAGATTGGGACAAATATCTCCTTACCTCCTGTTTGCCTAAGAGAGGTACCACAGGCTACAACTGGTTTTCACCTTTTCCTTACTTTATGGTAGAAATCCCAGGGACCCTTAGATGTGGTAAAAGAACACTGGGAGGATGGTAAAATGTTGGCTATAGTAACATCATAGATTATATGACTGCATTAAGAGAAAGATTGGTCAAATAATAAATATGGCTCATTTAAATGTGACCCAGAAACAAATGGGACAAAAAGAAGCATATGACGTGGGGTTAAAGTGTAAAAGTTTTATACCTGGAGAAAAATGTTGTTATTATTACCTCAACAGAGAACAAACTGTTGATGCACTGGCAGGGTCCCTTTGATGTAATCAGACAAACAGGAAGTGTCAACTTTGAAATTGAAATGCCTGGTCATCGACCAACTAAGAGGGTATACCATGCAAATCTTTTGAGGAAATGGATAGAAAACCCCAGGTCCAAGCACTCTACATTCACCCTGAGCCCCAGCAGACAGAATTGGAGATTGCTTATGAGAGGCTTGACTGGCCCATGAATGATAAAAGTATACAAATAAATCCTAATCTAAGCCCTGAACAAAAGGTGGAGATAGATCAATTGTTACACCATTTTCAGGACACTTTCACATCCACCCAGGACGAGCTAAGGGAGTAGAACATGACATTAAGGTCAACCAGCAGAAGCCCATACACCAAAAGCCTATAGATTACCGGAAAAGATTAGGCAAGAGGTAATTGATGAGATAAAAAAATGGAACAGTTGGGGGTGATTGTCCCTTCCAAGAGTGCATGGTCTTCCCCAATGGTGGTAGTGAACAAAAAGGAAGGAGGAATAAGAGTATGTTTAGACTTCCAAAATAAATTCTATTTCAGATTTTGATGGGTACCCCATGCCCAGAATAGATGATCTGTTAGATAGAATAGGAAATGCCCACTACATCAGCACATTAGATTTAACCAAGGGGTACTGGCAAATTCCTTGGCCCCACTGCCCAAGCAATAACAGCTTTTCCTACACCAATTGGATTGTACCAATTTACCACTATGCCATTTGGACTCCATGGGGCACCGCCACATTCAACGGTACATGGACCACATCCTAAGAGCACATGCCCAGTACAGTTCAGTGTACTTGGATGATGTAGTCATTTTCAGTCATGACTGGCATTCACATTTGGTGCATTTAAGTGCAATTATTCAGACCATTAAGGATGCGGATTAACAATAAACCCTGCTAAGTGTGCCATAGCAAGGACAGAGACCAGATATTTGGGTTTCATAATTGGGAAGGGATCCTTGAAACCAGAGATTGATAAAGTGGAGGCAGTAGCCAAACGCCCCACCCCCATTACAAAGAAACATGTTCGATCTTTTTTGAGTTTAGCAAATTATTACCGTCGATTTATCCCAGATTTTGCTACTCTGGCAACTCCCTTAACAGAGCTGACCACAAACAAATATCCTATTAAAGTTAAATGGACGCAAGCATGTGAGGAGGCCTTCAGGAACATAAAAGTGGTCCTTTGCTCAGCCCCTGTGCTAACTAGCCCAGATTTTACAAGACCGTTTGAAATTCAAACAGATGCCTCAGAGACAGGTTTGGGGTCTGTGTTAACCAATATGATGAAAAAGGGAACATCCAGTATTGTATATTAGCAGGAAACTTCATGAGCGTGAAAGGAAGTACTTACAATAGAGAAGGAATGTTTGGCACTGAAGTGGCCATAGAGTCCCTTAAGTATTACTTGTGGGAAATGATTTTGTAGTGATGACAGATCATAATCCGTTGTGTTGGATAAACCAGATGAAAGATAAAATGCACGGATTATGAGATGGTATTTGTCTCTACAACCATATAAGTTTACCGAAAACACAGGTCAGGAACGAGCATTTAAATGCTGATTTTCTATCTCGATATGGTGCTGCAAGAATACCAGTAAAATGAATATTGGTCCTAAGGTAAGCACTAGACACCTCAGGAATTGTTTTGTACAGTAGTTCTGATAAGACAGTAAATATTGTTTCTGTACAGAACTAATTATAAGGGTCCCTGAGGTGGAACTGAGAGTGGTGGGCGGAAGTTCCAACCCTTTCAAGGTGAAGGGTCTCAGCCAACAAATAAAACTTATTATGTTGCCTTTTGTGGTGGGAGGTGTGTAACAGGGTCCTGTTATGAAGAGAAATATCAAGAATTTACAAGATGCCCCCCATACTTTTCAATTTTCACCTATCCTGTCTGCTTCTATATTCAGTATCTATCCTAATTTTCTTGTCAGGGTGGCCAACCTGGCAATCTTTAAACCTTTCTACTGTCCCTGATTATCTTTAAACAATCTGGCATCCAAATCTGATAAGCTAAAAGCAGTCAGCTGAAATTCTAGCTGTGAGGAATTTCATAAAAACAAGCATTATGCAGCACATATAAAGAAAATATGTTAGAGGAGACTACTGTGTAAAAAAGATTTACTAGAATTGTTGTCTTAAATAAATGCATGTTTACTTTCTGGCATTTACATTTAAAAGTAAATAGAATCCTGAAGCCTTGCAAGGAAGACAGATAGGGAGCGCGCCCCTCATCTGTTTTTCCTTGCCAAGGCTGCAGATTTTAATTCAATCTTTAACAAGTGTTTCTTTTCTTTCTGTATTAAAACAAAATGAATGTGTACCTGAATGTCTTGCTTCTCCTGCTGAGGTCCTGCTATAGGGATGGCAGCCTACAAAATGGCTGCTTTATAGTATTCAGGTAATGTGATGTCACAATAGGGAGGGCCAGTTCAAGACACACCCTTCTGAAAGTATATAAACCCTCCACTAGGAGACCTGTGTAGATGGATAGAGAGAGGAGACAGTATTCGACTGACCACAGAGCAAGAAGGTTGTGTGTGTGTTTCCACACAAAGTGCTGTACAGACAAAAGGAAAGGAAAAGGCAATTCAGGAGTCTGTGGAAAGAAGTATTTCCTGTTTTTCGGTGTGAAGACTAACACCGATTGTTTTCCTTTCTATGAACTTTAAGTTAAGAATATTTTTTTGTTTTGTTTTGTTTTTGTTTTGGAAATAAATTGACAAACGCATACCGTTGCATTTTTTATGCATTTTAAACCTTTGGTCTGGACATCTGTTATTTCCCACGCTTCTACAAGGAAGACCTGAGGGTACGGGTGTGTGAGGCAGGAGTCAGGAGGTTGGCAAGATAGACAGGGCAGAGAGGTCTAGACAGGGAGTCGATAAAGCAGCCCAGGGTGTAGGCTCGAATATCCTTAGGTGACAGCCAATTTAAGCCAGAGTAAAGGAGACAATGATGGGTAAGACGTGGGGCAGTTAAGGCGAATCTACAGATGTTGTTGTCGACAGTGTCCCATTTGTGGAGTATAGCAGAATTTGCAGCAAAGAGGAGGGGCAGAGCATATTGGAGCTGGGGTAAGAGAATACCTCTTGCAACAGAAAGTCTAGCGGAAGGAGTGAGGGAGTGGAGCACACGATAAGCTCCGCCAATTTTAGCATTGACGGCACGGCACACCATATTGACATGTTGAGACAGGTCAAGTGTGGGATCCAAAGTGACCCCAAGATACTTGAAGGACTCAGTGTTTGAGATGAGGGAGCTATCAAGGCATTGAACCCGGAGTCTGTTCGCAGGGGCAGACAGTTTCTTAGAGGATCCGAATAGCAAAGCACAGGTTTTTTCTAGGTTCGGGACTTGGTGGTTGCTAGAGAGCCAGGTCTGCAGGAATTGGAAGTCATTAGTGAGAGGAGTTGATGGCAGCAACCGATTTTGACCCAGAGCAGAGAACAAGGTCAGCTGCGTACATAAGAGTGCAGCTATGCGGGACATGGTGGGAATATCATTTAGGAAGAGGGAGAAGAGTGAGGTCCAAGAGTGGATCCCTGGGAAACTCCACGGATATGTTTAGGGGAGGAAAGGGCCTTGTGAAATGCTACCGCCTGAGTCCGATTGTCAAGATAGCTATGGAACCAGGAGAGGCTTTGTCAGATGCTCCAATGGATTGGAGCTTCTTTAGCATGAGAGGATGGTGTACCATGTCGAAGGCTTTAGACAGGTCAATAAAGACGGCCCCAGTGAGTAGGCCATGGTCCATATTATTCCTGATGTTATTTGTAAGTTGTGTAAGTGCAGAGGTGGTACTGTGACCGGGCCAGAAACCATGTTGGCATGGGGTTTGAAGATTAAACATGTCAAGGTGAGCAGCAAGCTGACGGTGGACTATTTTTTCAAGCAGCTTACTGAGAGGGGGCAGAAGAGATATAGGGCGGTAGTTGGACATGAGTTTGACATTGCCCTTTTGTGTATAGGGATGGTTCTGTAGTTTTCCAGGTGGATGGGACAGTAGACATAACGAATTAAGAGGTTAAAAGCCAGGTGATAGGTCTGGTCAGCCAAGGTGCATACTGCTTAAGTATGCAAGGATGGATGCCCTCAGGCCCTTGACCCCCGCGTGCCGGAAGGGAGTTAAGTAGCTTGCAAACTTCAAGGTATGTGGTTGGAGCCAGAATGAAAGGGAGGGGTGGGAGGGGCGAGGGAGGAGAAGAGTGACTGTCAGGTTGTGGGCTAGTTAGAGTAACGACTGGTGGAGAAGAAAAAAGGGCATTGAAGGCATTGGCAATGGTGTCATGGTTGGTGCAGTGAACACCTTGAATGTTCATGTCAGCTGGATTCTGTTGCTTGTCGTTGCCGAGAATGTCCTTAATTTTGGACCAGTACCTGCACGGATTTGTACAGGATGTTATTAGTAAGTTTCTATAGTAAGTGCTTTTGGCAATAGAATTTGTCTTTTGCAGTTGTTACGTAATGCACGATAGTCTTCAAAGTCTGCACGAGGTGGGAGGTCTTCCACCTGGACCAAAGTTTGTCCCTAGATTTGAGAAGTTGAAGCAGGGGCGGTTAGCCACTTGGTTACTTTCCTGCCATCCCACGGTGGTGACCGGGATGTGAAGGTTTTGAAGAGAGGAGGACGGAGTTGAAATATTCTGTGGCTATGTTAATGTCCTCTGTTTGGTAGAGAGGGACCAGTCAACCTGGTTAAGGTCAGTTAAGAAGTCCTCATGACTTAGGCGGGAGAGATTAGGAAAGGTTACAGTTTTAGCAGGGAGGGGAGGAATGACAGTGTTCCAGACACAGTAGATGGGATAGTGGTCACTAATTGTGTCAGGTAGCACACGGCTGAGGCAACATATTCCGTCCTGTTAGTAAGTATCCAGTCAAGGAGGGTGGCACAGCTTCCCACGTGAGACACTTGTGGGTTCATGTATAAGCTGGAATAGATTTGCCTTGCTAGCTAAGGAGGATAGGTTAGCTGAGTTTTTCTCGGACCAGTCAAGGTTAAAATCACCAAGGCAGATAATGTCATTCTTGCCTGTAACTGAAGGCAGAAACCCTAGGAGTTCAGTGATGCCTTGTGTAGCATTTTTGGGGATATAAGTACAAAAATATGGAGTTTCTTTACACCCCAAGAAGCAGTAGGGAGTGTAGGTTTCAGTTTGGTAGAGGGTCCTGCAGAAGGGTAATGTTTAGGTGAGTTTGAAGTAGAGGGCAAGGCCACCTCCCCTTTTAGTGCCAGGACGGTCGATACGAAGCATGTTGTATCCAGGAAAGTGGCACCGAGAGTCAGGCACTGTGGGCTTAAGCCAGGTTTCTGTGATGGCGAGGACGTCCGGGACGTTAGTATAGATCCAAGCCTGGAGGTCAGGGAGGTTGGCCATAAGGCTCCTAGCATTCAGGTGAGTGAAAGTTAGTCCATCGGTTTTAGGGATAGTGGTGGCCGGGGTGGGGCAAGGTTATGACGGGACGCAGAGATGGACCAGGGTTGATCTCAATGTCGCCGGATAGTATAAGAGATAGGGTTAGTAACCATAGCGGGGTGATGAGGTATGCCCTGATAGAGATGCAGGGTGGCGGCTTCAGATGAAGGTGAAGGTATCTGACTATTGGGCTAATACGCTTGCTGATGAGAGCAGAGGGGGGTAGAGGTAGTGGAGGCAGTAGCAAGCATGTTGGAGTAGTAGAAGTCAAACTGAGTATAAGTATTGGCAGAAGCTGTTGATGTGTTCAAGCAGTAAAGCTCAAAGAGGATAGGAAGGCAAAGTATTCCCATGAGGAGCACTAGGAGGAGGAGGGACATTTTGACTAGAGAAAGGAGTGAGGTAGAGAGGAAAGAGACAGCAGAGGCTCTTTAATATAAATCACCAAGTGAAAACAGCTACTAGAGAGCAGTAAAATGTGACAAGTGAGGTATTGGGAGCAAATTGCTCGAACTTAATCAGGCTCCCTCTAGTGGCAAAACTATATAAGGAGCTAATGGAGAAGTTGGGTGTTGACTTAAAAAAAAAAAAAAATGATCAAGGTAGAAATTACCTGGTGTGTCTCGGGTGCAGTAACTCTAAGCTTTTAAATACAGTTACAGGCAAATGCAAATAGTTTTAGCTGGTTCATTTTAAAAGTTTCAAAATCAGGCACAAAAGTAACAGTTCTGCTCTGTTTGAGCCTGGGCAGCAACTCGAGGTGCTACTCTGGCCGGGATTCATGCGCTGAGCAGGGGAGCTTGTGCCTGTTTCAGAAAAGGCGCCAGATGGCCAACGGTGGTGGCAGCAGCCTGGATCAAGATAAAAATTACCTGGTATGTCTCAGGTTCGGGGCTTCTGCGGGCAGGGAGGGCTTCAGGGCAGGCCATCACGACCTCCGGTCTCCTCAGGGAAGGGGGGTGGTCTCTGTGGGAGAATGGAGAGAGAGGGGGGATTAAATATGCAGCACAGGCAAAATGATTAACTTGCTGGGGGCAGGCTGGTAGTGGGTGTGGGGAGAAGAGCAAATGGGCTGTGGGCTGTCAGGTACTATTGTGATTCAAAAAAGAAGGTGATTACTAGAAGGGCAAACTGAAATTCTGCACACTGGAAATGCACTTTAGAAGTTAATAAACAGTCCCCAAATGAGTTTTTCATAGGGGGGTATTTCAGTTACAACTGGAAATGCACTTTACAAATTAACAAACAGTCCCCAGTGAGATTTGCACAGGGGGGATTTCAGATAGAACACAGGTCCTGGGCTTGCAGTGACTCTAAGCTTTTAAATACAGTTACAGGCAAATGCAAATAGTTTTAGCTGGTTCATTTTAAAGTTTCAAAATCAGGCACAAAGGTAACAGTTCTGCTCCGTTTGAGCCTGGGCAGCAACTCAAGGTGCTACTCTGGCCGGGATTCATGCGCTGAGCAGGGGAGCTTGTGGCCTTTTCAGAAAAGGCACCAGATGGCCAACGGTGGTGGCAGCAGCCTGGATCAAGGTAGAAATTACTGGTGTGTCTCGGGTTCAGGGCTTCTGCAGGCAGGGAGGGCTTCAGGGCAGGCCCTCACGACCTCTGGTCTCCACGGGGGAGGGGGGTGATCTCTGGTGTGTCTCGGGTTCGGGGCTTCTGCGGGCAGGGAGGGCTTCAGGGCAGGCCCTCGCGACCTCCGGTCTCCTCGGTGGAGGGGAGTGGTCTCTGGTGTGTCTCGGGTTCGGGGCTTCTGCAGGCAGGGAGGGCTTCAGAGCAGGCCCTCGCGACCTCCGGTCTCCTCGGGGGGGTGGTCTCTGGTGTGTCTCGGGTATTACACTACAGTGGTTGAAATGACTGTCAATGATGAGCACCACTGTATGACTGTTGTCCTGGTACCTCGATTGCCAGTTCCAGTGATTATAGGCCAAGACTTTCCCCACTTTAACTCACTGGTGCAAGAACAACAAGACTATATAAAATCAGTAAATGTGGTAACCCGTGCCCAAGCAAAAAAACAACAGTCAGAGCCAGTGTTTTCTTTTGAAGAGGATTTCTTTGAAGGAGCTGAAGGTTCAGGGAAACCCAGAAAATCAAAAAATCAGAAGAAAAAAGAGCAGAGAAAGTGGGCAGAACAACAAAAGAACAGTATTGCTGGCATTTTGCCAGAAGTACCCTTGCTAGACATTATTAAGGAACAACAAGCTGATGTTTCCTTAAAACCTTTTTTTTCACAGGCTCAACAAGTAAAACACCCCGGACAATCTCATTTTATTGTGAAAAATAATATCTTGTATAGAGTCACTGTTGATACTACCATAAATGAACCTGTTGAACAGCTAATGGTACCAAAAATGTATAGAGAAAAGGTCATGCAGTTAGCGCACAATATTCCAATGGCAGGCCATGAGGGGAGGGATCGAACCTTGCAAAGATTACTTGCACGGTTTAGCTGGCCAGGTATACATCAGGATGTGGCTGAATATTGTCATGCCTGTAAAGAATGCCAATTGGTTGCACAAGGGGAAAAGAGATCAGGTGCCCTTCAGCCAATACCTTATGTCACTACCCCATTTGAACGAATCGCAATGGATGTTGTAGGCCTTCACCAAAAGTTCTAAGGGTAACCGGTTCATATTAGTGGTATGTGATTATGCCACATGGTACCCTGAAGCTGTTCCTATGCAACAGTTACTGCACCTCGTATAGCTGAAGAGTTAGCCAAATATTCAGCAGAATGGGAATACCCCAGAGATTCTCACAGACAGAGGTAGTAATTTTACTTCTGTTATGTTGAGGAGTTATATCACCTCCTAGGGGTATCTGCTGTGCGTATTTCACCTTACCACCCCAAACAGATGGTCTTGTGGAGAGATTTAACAAAACCTTAAACAAAATGCTACAGAAGTATGTTCAGGAAGAAGGTAGAGATTGGGACAAATATCTCCTTACCTCCTGTTTGCCTACAGAGAGGTACCACAGGCTACAACTGGTTTCACCTTTTCCTTACTTTATGGTAGAAACCTAGGGACCCTTAGATGGTAAAAGAACACTGGGAGGATGGTAAAATGTTGGCATAGTAACATCATAGATTACATGACTGCATTAAGAGAAAGATTGGTCAAATATGTAAATATGGCTCATTTAAATGTGACCCAGAAACAAATGGGACAAAAAGAAGCATAAGGACGGGGTTAAAGTGTAAAAGTTTTATACCTGGAGAAAAGTGTTATATTATTACCCTCAACAGAGAACAAACTGTTGATGCACTGGCAGGGTCCCTTTGATGTAATCAGACAAACAGGAAGTGTCAACTTTGAAATTGAAATGCCTGGTCATCGACCAACTAAGAGGGTATACCATGCAAATCTTTGAGGAAATGGATAGAGAAACCCCAGGTCCAAGCACTCTACATTCACCCTGAGCCCCAGCAGACATGAATTGAGATTGCTTATGAGAGGCTTGACTGGCCCATGAATGATAAAAGTATACAAATAAATCTAATCTAAGCCCTGAACAAAAGGTGGAGATAGATCAATTGTTACACCATTTTCAGGACACTTTCACATCCACCCAGGACGAGCTAAGGGAGTAGAACATGACATTAAGGTCAACCAGCAGAAGCCCATACACCAAAAGCCTATAGATTACCGGAAAAGATTAGGCAAGAGGTAATTGATGAGATAAAAAAATGGAACAGTTGGGTTTGATTGTCCCTTCCAAGAGTGCATGGTCTTCCCAATGGTGGTAGTGAACAAAAAGGAAGGAGGAATAAGAGTATGTTTAGACTTCCGAAAAATAAATTCTATTTCAGATTTTGATGGGTACCCCATGCCCAGAATAGATGATCTGTTAGATAGAATAGGAAATGCCCACTACATCAGCACATTAGATTTAACCAAGGGGTACTGGCAAATTCCCTTGGCCCCCACTGCCCAAGCAATAACAGCTTTTCCTACACCAATTGGATTGTACCAATTTACCACTATGCCATTTGGACTCCATGGGGCACCTGCCACATTCCAACGGTACATGGACCACATCCTAAGAGCACATGCCCAGTACAGTTCAGTGTACTTGGATGATGTAGTCATTTTCAGTCATGACTGGCATTCACATTTGGTGCATTTAAGTGCAATTATTCAGACCATTAAGGATGCGGGATTAACAATAAACCCTGCTAAGTGTGCCATAGCAAGGACAGAGACCAGATATTTGGGTTTCATAATTGGAAGGGATCCTTGAAACCAGAGATTGATAAAGTGGAGGCAGTAGCCAACAGCCCCACCCCCATTACAAAGAAACATGTTCGATCTTTTTTGGGTTTAGCAAATTATTACCATCGATTTATCCCAGATTTTGCTACTCTGGCAACTCCCTTAACAGAGCTGACCAAAAGCAAATATCCTAATAAAGTTAAATGGACGCAAGCATGTGAGGAGGCCTCAGGAACATAAAAGCGGTCCTTTGCTCAGCCCCTGTGCTAACTAGCCCAGATTTTACAAGACCGCTTGAAATTCAAACAGATGCCTCAGAGACAGGTTTGGGGTCTGTGTTAACCCAATATGATGAAAAGGGAACATCCAGTATTGTATATTAGCAGGAAACTTCATGAGCGTGAAAGGAAGTACTCTACAATAGAGAAGGAATGTTTGGCACTGAAGTGGGCCATAGAGTCCCTTAAGTATTACTTGTGGGAAATGATTTGTAGTGATGACAGATCATAATCCGTTGTGTTGATAAACTAGATGAAAGATAAAAATGCACGGATTATGAGATGGTATTTGTCTCTACAACCATATAAGTTTACCGTAAAACACAGGTCAGGAACGAAGCATTTAAATGCTGATTTTCTATCTCGATATGGTGCTGCAAGAATACCAAAGTAAAATGAATATTGGTGCTAAGTAAGCACTAGACACCTCAGGGAATTGTTTTGTACAGTAGTTCTGATAAGACAGTAAATATTGTTTCTGTACAGAACTAATTATAAGGGTCCCTGAGGTGGAACTTCTGAGAGTGGGTGGCGAAGTTCCAACCTTTCAAGGGTGAAGGGTCTCAGCCAACAAACAAAAACTTATTATGTTGCCTTTTGTGGTGGGAGGTGTGTAACAGGGTCCTGTTATGAAGAGAAATATCAAGAATTTACAAGATGCCCCCCATACTTTTCAATTTTCACTCTATCCTGTCTGCTTCTATATTCATATCTATCCTAATTTTCTTGTCAGGGTGGCCAACCTGGCAATCTTTAAACCTTTCTTTACTGTCCCTGATTATCTTTAAAACAATCTGGCATCCAAATCTTGATAAGCTGAAAAGCAGTCAGCTGAAATTCTAGCTGTGAGGAATTTCATAAAAACAAGCATTATGCAGCACATATAAAGAAAATATGTTAGAGGAGACTACTGTGTAAAAAAGATTTACTAGAATTGTTGTCTTAAATAAATGCATGTTTACTTTCTGGCATTTACATTTAAAAGTAAATAGAATCCTGAAGCCTTGCAAGGAAGACAGATAGGGAGCGCGCCCCTCATCTGTTTTTCCTTGCCAAGGCTGCAGATTTTAATTCAATCTTTAACAAGTGTTTCTTTTCTTTCTGTATTAAAACAAAATGAATGTGTACCTGAATGTCTTGCTTCTCCTGCTGAGGTCCTGCTATAGGGATGGCAGCCTACAAAATGGCTGCTTTTATAGTATTCAGGTAATGTGATGTCACAATAGGGAGGGCTCAGTTCAAGACACACCCTTCTGGAAAGTATATAAACCCTCCACTAGGAGACCTGTAGATGGATAGAGAGAGGAGAGTCAGTATTCCACTGACCACAGAGCAAGAAGGTTGTGTGTGTTTCCACACAAAGTGCTGTACAGACAAAAAGGAAAGGAAAAGGCAATTCAGGAGTCTGTGGAAAGAAGTATTTCCTGTTTTTCGTGTGAAGACTAACACGATTGTTTTCCTTTCTATGAACTTTAAGTTAAGAATATTTTTGTTTTGTTTTGTTTTGTTTTGTTTTGTTTTGGAAATAAATTGACAACGCATACCGTTGCATTTTTATGCATCTTAAACCTTTGGTCTGGACATCTGTTATTTCCACGCTTACAAGGAAGACCTGAGGGCAGGATGTGTGAGGCAGGAGTCAGGAGGTTGGCAAGATAGACAGGGCAGAGAGGTCTAGACAGGGAGTCGATAAAGCAGCCCAGGGAGTAGGCTCGAATATCCTTAGGTGACAGCCAATTTAAGCCAGAGTAAAGGAGACAATGATGGGTAAGACGTGGGGCAGTTAAGGCGAATCTACAGATGTTGTTGTCGACAGTGACCCATTTGTGGAGTATAGCAGAATTTGCAGCAAAGAGGAGGGGCAGAGCATATTGGAGCTGGGGTAAGAGAATACCTCTCGCAACAGAAAGTCTAGCGGAAGGAGTGAGGGAGTGGAGCACACGATAAGCTCCGCCAATTTTAGCATTGACGGCACGCACACCATATTGACATGTTGAGACAGGTCAAGTGTGGGATCCAAAGTGACCCCAAGGTACTTGAAGGACTCAGTGTTTGAGATGAGGGAGCTATCAAGGCATTGAACCCAGAGTCTGTTCACAGGGGCAGACAGTTTCTTAGAGGATTGGAATAGCATAGCACAGGTTTTTTCTAGGTTCAGGACTTGGTGGTTGCTAGAGAGCCAGGTCTGCAGGAATTGGAAGTCATTAGTGAGAGTGGAGTTGATGGCAGCAACCGATTTTGACCCAAAGCAGAGAACAAGGTCAGCTGCGTACATAAGAGTGCAGCTATGCCGGGACATGGTGGGAATATCATTTAGGAAGAGGGAGAAGAGTAGAGGTCCAAGAGTGGATCCCTGGGAAACTCCACGGGATATGTTTAGGGGGGAGGAAAGGGCCTTGTGAAATGCTACCGCCTGAGTCCGATTGTCAAGATAGCTATGGAACCAGGAGAGGGCTTGGTCAGATGCTCCAATGGATTGGAGCTTCTTTAGCATGAGAGGATGGTGTACCATGTCGAAGGCTTTAGACAGGTCAATAAAGACGGCCCCAGTGAGTAGGCCATGGTCCATATTATTCCTGATGTTATTTGTAAGTTGTGTAAGTGCAGAGGTGGTACTGTGACCGGGCCAGAAACCATGTTGGCACGGGGTTTGAAGATTAAACATGTCAAGGTGAGCAGCAAGCTGACGGTGGACTATTTTTTCAAGCAGCTTACTGAGAGTGGGCAGAAGAGATATAGGGCGGTAGTTGGACATGAGTTTGACATCGCCCTTTTTGTGTATAGGGATGGTTCTGGTAGTTTTCCAGGTGGATGGGACAGTAGACATACGAATTAAGAGGTTAAAAAGCCAGGTGATAGGTCTGGTCAGCCAAGGTGCATACTGCTTAAGTATGCAAGGATGGATGCCCTCAGGCCCTTGACCCCCGCGTGCCGGAAGGGAGTTAAGTAGCTTGCAAACTTCAAGGTATGTGGTTGGAGCCAGAATGAAAGGGAGGGGTGGGAGGGCGAGGAGGAGAAGAGTGACTGTCAGGTTGTGGGCTAGTTAGAGTAACGACTGGTGGAGAAGAAAAAGGGCATTGAAGGCATTGGCAATGGTGTCATGGTTGGTGCAGTGAACACCTTGAATGTTCATGTCAGCTGGATTCTGTTGCTTTGTCGTTGTCGAATGTCCTTAATTTTGGACCAGTACCTGCAACGGATTTGTACAGGATGTTATTAGTAAGTTTCTATAGTAAGTGCTTTTGGCAATACGAATTTGTCTTTTGCAGTTGTTACGTAATGCACAATAGTCTTCAAAGTCTGCACGGAGGTGGGAGGTCTTCCACCTGGACCAAAGTTTGTCCCTAGATTTGAGAAGTTGAAGCAGGGGGCGTGTTAGCCACTTGGTTACTTTCCCTGCCATCCTACGTGTGGTGACCGGGATGTGAAGGTTTTGAAGAGAGAGGAGGACGGAGTTGAAATATTCTGTGGCTATGTTAATGTCCTCTGTTTGGTAGAGAGGGACCAGTCAACCTGGTTAAGGTGCTAAGAAGTCCTCATGACTTAGGCGGGAGAGATTAGGAAAGGTTACAGTTTTAGCAGGGAGGGGAGGAATGACAGTGTTCCAGACACAGTAGATGGGATAGTGGTCACTAATTGTGTCAGGTAGCACACGGGCTGAGGCAACATATTCCGTCCTGTTAGTAAGTATCCAGTCAAGGAGGGTGGCACAGCTTCCCCCACGTGAGACACTTGTGGGTTCATGTATAAGCTGGAATAGATTTGCCTTGCTAGCTAAGGAGGATAGGTTAGCTGAGTTTTTCTCGGACCAGTCAAGGTTAAAATCACCAAGGCAGATAATGTCATTCTTGCCTGTAACTGAAGGCAGAAACCCTAGGAGTTCAGTGATGCCTTGTGTAGCATTTTTTGGGGGGATATAAGTACAAAAAATATGGAGTTTCTTTACACCCCCAAGAAGCAGTAGGGAGTGTAGGATTTCACAGTTTGGTAGGAGGGGTCCTGCAGAAGGGTAATGTTTAGGTGAGTTTTGAAGTAGAGGGCAAGGCCACCTCCTTTTAGTGCCAGGACGGTCGTCTGAGCATGTTGTATCCAGGAAAGTGGCACCGAGAGTCAGGCACTGTGGGCTTAAGCCAGGTTTCTGTGATGGCGGGCGTCTGGGACGTTAGTATAGATCAAGCCTGGAGGTCAGGGAGGTTGGCCATAAGGCTCCTAGCATTCAGGTGGGCGAAAGTTAGTCCATCGGTTTTTAGGGATAGTGGTGGCGGGGGTGGGGGCAGGTTATGGCGGAGACATGAGATGGACCGGGGTTGATCTCAATGTCGCCGGATAGTATAAGAGATAGGGTTAGTAACCATAAGCGGTGATGAGGTATGCCCTGATAGAGATGCAGGGTGGCGGCTTCAGATGAAGGTGAAGGTATCTGACTATTGGGCTAATACGCTTGCTGATGAGAGCAGAGGGGGGTAGAGGTAGTGGAGTGGCAGTAGTAAGCATGTTGGAGTAGTAGAAGTCAAACTGAGTATAAGTATTGGCAGAAGCTGTTGATGTGTTCAAGCAGTAAAGCTTAAAGAGGATAGGAAGGCAAAGTATTCCCATGAGGAGCACTAGGAGGGGAGGAGGGGACATTTTTGACTAGAGAAAGGAGTGAGGTAGAGAGGAAAGAGACAGCAGAGGGCTCCTTTAATATAAATCACCAAGTGAAAACAGCTACTAGAGAGCAGTAAAATGTGACAAGTGAGGTATTGGGAGCAAATTGCTCGAACTTAATCAGGCTCCCTCTAGTGGCAAAACTATATAAGGAGCTAATGGAGAAGTTGGGTGTTTACTTAAAAAAAAAAAAAAATGATCAAGGTAGAAATTACCTGGTGTGTCTCGGGTGCAGTAACTCTAAGCTTTTAAATACAGTTACAGGCAAATGCAAATAGTTTTAGCTGGTTCATTTTAAAAGTTTCAAAATCAGGCACAAAAGTAACAGTTCTGCTCTGTTTGAGCCTGGGCAGCAACTCGAGGTGCTACTCTGGCCGGGATTCATGCGCTGAGCAGGGGAGCTTGTGGCTGTTTCAGAAAAGGCGCCAGATGGCCAACGGTGGTGGCAGCAGCCTGGATCAAGATAAAAATTACCTGGTATGTCTCAGGTTCGGGGCTTCTGCGGGCAGGGAGGGCTTCAGGGCAGGCCATCACGACCTCTGGTCTCCTCGGGAGGGGGTGGTCTCTGTGGGAGAATGGAGAGAGAGGGGGGATTAAATATGCAGCACAGGCAAAACGATTAACTTGCTGGGGGCAGGCTGGTAGTGGGTGTGGGGAGAAGAGCAAATGGGCTGTGGGCTGTCAGGTACTATTGTGATTCAAAAAAGAAGGTGATTACTAGCAGGGCAAACTGAAATTCTGCACACTGGAAATGCACTTTAGAAGTTAACAAACAGTCCCCAAATGAGTTTTTCACAGGGGGGTATTTCAGTTACAACTGGAAATGCACTTTACAAATTAACAAACAGTCCCCAGTGAGATTTGCACAGGGGGGGATTTCAGATAGAACACAGGTCCTGGGCTTGCAGTGACTCTAAGCTTTTAAATACAGTTACAGGCAAATGTAAATAGTTTTAGCTGGTTCATTTTAAAAGTTTCAAAATCAGGCACAAAAGTAACAGTTCTGCTCCATTTGAGCCTGGGCAGCAACTCGAGGTGCTACTCTGGCTGGGATTCATGCGCTGAGCAGGGGAGCTTGTGGCCTTTTCAGAAAAGGTGCCAGATGGCCAACGGTGGTGGCAGCAGCCTGGATCAAGGTAGAAATTACTGGTGTGTCTCGGGTTCAGGGCTTCTGCAGGCAGGGAGGGCTTCAGGGCAGGCCCTCGCGACCTCCGGTCTCCTCGGGGGAGGGGGGTGATCTCTGGTGTGTCTCGGGTTTGGGGCTTCTGCAGGCAGGGAGGGCTTCAGAGCAGGCCCTCGCGACCTCCGGTCTCCTCGGGGGGGGTGGTCTCTGGTGTGTCTCGGGTTTGGGGCTTCTGCGGGCAGGGAGGGCTTCAAGGCAGGCCCTCGTGACCTCCAGTCTCCTTGGGGGAGGGGGTGGTCTCTGCAGCACGTCGGATTGGCATATTAATTAGGAGGTTTGTGCACCGAGAGAGAGGCAAGGAAACAAACAACTAATTTGGTGGAGGATATTTGAAGTTTTCTTTAAAAAAAAAAGAAGAAGAAATATATATATATAACAAAAGGAAAGAGAGAAGCAGGTGGCTAATAATTATAAGATGCGGGCTAAGCTGTGTAATTAAAAAAAGAGAAACACATTGTTTATGGCTTAAGTAGAAAGGTACAGTATTAACAAGGTTGTGGTTGAGCAGAAGTAAAGTGGTAAAGAAAGAAGCTAATGTGGAATTGTGCATCTTTAGCTAAAAAATTATTGTGCTGAATACAGCAGTTACAGGGAAAGCAAGGCTATTTGGTACAGGTTTTAAAAAAAAGGAAAAAGAGGATGTTTTACAGCTGTACTGAGGTAGTATGCTTTGGATGGTAGCTGGCTGGCACAATAGTCCGTTCGAGGCGAGGTAAGCAGGGCTGGTGCGAGGCTGTGGGTTTGTGTATTTGAACCAGGGTTTCTTTTTTTGCAGCTGGTAGAGGTAGTATACCTTGGGGAGCGTGAGAGGTGCACGGACATACAGGAGGGAAGTAGATAGCTAGACTTGTTGGCCTGTGAAGGAGCCTGAATGGGAAGCATGAGGGGGGGGGGATGCCTTTGAAGAAGGGGAGCTGAGTGTGGCTGGAAAGAGCAGCCTGAGAGGCTGGGAGCTGTTTGGAGCGAGGCCTGTGCTGGCTCACAGGAGTACTGCTGGGGGATTACAAAGTGGAGCCTGAATGGGAAGTGTGGGGGAGTTGGAATGCCTTTGAAGAAGGGGAGCGCTGGCATTGCTGGTTTCGGTGAGTATGCGACTTGAGGGGTGGCAGGCTCTAGGAGGCCCTGCAGGGCATGGTGCACGTGACGGGAATCCTGTTCGGGCCTGCAGCTGTTTGGGCACCTGGGGGGTGCCGGGGGGGGTTGGTTTGCAACGGAGCTGCAGGGAACATCAAGGGGGATCACAGGGACCCAGGCAGCGGTACAGAGCAGCATGGCCTGGCATGCCAACGACCGCATGGTTTTTTGCAGACACTGAAAGGGGGCTGACCGGGGGGACAGCATTATGCTCGCTGCCCCATGGCCCAGTGGAGCTAGCACAGTGGTCAAAAAAAAAAAAAGATTTTCGGAGAGTTTTACTGGCTACAAGCTAGTCGATCGATGAGTAGGGGGTTAAGGGCCTGAAGAAAGGCCGAGCAAGTGGGGGGATCGGAGGTGGACAGTGGCGGACGCCACATGCTGGGGTGGCACGCGCATGTTGGAGGGCCAGGTAGACAAAGGAGGCCTATGAGAAAGCTAAAAAAAGGCCACGTGGCGTGACGTCACATGCTGGGGGAGCAGACCAAGAGGGAGCAGAGGCCTGAGTCAGCCTGGCAGGAGGGCCTAGTGACAGGAGGCCTAGCGCCCCGGGGGGGACACACAAGGGCCAGAAAAGGAAGGGGAGGCCTGCCAGTGGGCCTAGCAAGGGGGGATGGGGAGTAACCAGAGGACTGGTGAAACTGGGCCCGGCTATGCAGCGGGATGTAACATGCCAGTTGGGTCAGGTCCAGCAATGGAGAGGCCAAAAGAAAAAGGGGGCATGTACATAGCACTTGGAGGTTGCTTATGAGGGAGGCAGGCCTGGCCTCTCAGGATACTGCCCCAGATTTCTGCTTTTTAAATAAAGTAATTTTCTTTTCTTTTTTCCAGTGTTTTCACAGGTGACAAAAAGCAGGGATCATGGCACCCAAGAAGAGCAGGCCTTCGAAGGAAGATGCCTACAGGGCGATTATGGAGCTGGCTGAAAAAGTCAATAGAATGTGGGAGCTGGTGGAAGGGGAGGAACCAGAGAGGTTTGGGGAGAAAAGGAAAATGGGGAAGGGTAAAGGGTTAGAGGGAGGCGGCCAGCTGAGAAGCCACGCAGCCCAACCAGGGCACAACCACAGATGGCGGGGCCAACCAAGGTCACTAATCCAGTACCTCTGCACCTCAGAGACCCAGCCCCATCAGTACCTCCCCAGGGCCAGGTGGTGGTTCCCCCAGTGGAGTCCAGACTGGATCCCCAGCTTACAGTGGTTCCTCCACAGCCACTAGTAGGCCAACCGACCCTTCACCCAGAGGGAAAGGTGCTGGGGCACCAGGATGATAGCAGGCAGCAAGGAGCGGACAAGGTCACAGGTAATGCACCCGGCTCTGTTGGTGACAGCATCAAGGAGTACATAGGTCAAATCGTTTCGGCACTTGGCTCAGGGGGTTTGGGCCGGATGGAGTCAGCACTGGCTGAGATTAGGGTAGGAAAAGAGGTGCTGAACGAGAAGGAAGGAGGAGTTGAAAAGGAGGGAAAAGAAACAAGGGAGATAGGAGCTCCAGGGATGAGAGTGGGAGAACATGTTTCGTTGAACACAAAAGAGAAAATATGGAAGGGAGAGTATGTGGATATTTTTGCATTAGTAAGCTGGGA
The DNA here is from genome assembly GCA_016271365.2 of Neoceratodus forsteri. Taxonomy (NCBI): domain Eukaryota; kingdom Metazoa; phylum Chordata; order Ceratodontiformes; family Ceratodontidae; genus Neoceratodus; species Neoceratodus forsteri. The sequence continues at coordinate 394,069,311 of CM057452.1, forward strand.
CGTGGCTGCGAAATACGAGGAAACAGAGAATATAGGAAAAAGTGAAATGGCAGCAGCGGCTGTGTTGTTAGGCAAGAAAGAGGAGGACAAATTCACTAAAGGGAAGACTTGGGAAGGGTGGTTTGTAGGTTTCGCCACATTCTCAGCCATAGTATTGGAAAGAAAGCCTGAGTTGGGCATCCCGCTCATCACATACTCCCTGATAATAAGGAAAGCAAAAGCAAAAGGGGGTGTGGGTTGGATATATTATGATGAATTCTTTCAGCAAAGAATGCCCATATATGGGGATGTACAATGGGACATGAAACAGCTAGATTTGTGGACAGATTATGTAACCGATCAGTCCATGCCGGAGGGAGAGTTTGGGAAAAAAGGTACCATGCTACAAAGATGTTGCTGGGCCTACAATAGGGCCTTTTGCACGAGGCCACAATGCCACTTTCAGCATGCCTGTTCGAAATGTGGGGGATCACATCCGGTGAGCAGATGCAGGATGACATGGGACCAAGGAATACAAGGATCTAGGGGGCAGGGGTCGGGTCAGCAGTTTTTCCAGGAAGGGCAGGGGTATAAAGGCCAGATATGGCATAGAGAGGGAAGGGGTAGGGGACATGCAAATAGAGGGAGTCAGAATCATTGACCAGCAAGGCCAGGCATCAGCCAGAGGGGGGGAGCTTGGTGGTAGAAAAGAAATGAGGACAAGGGAACAATTTAGAGGAGCTAGAACCCTCATCAGGATAGAGGCATGGAGGGAATGGTTGGACAGATACCCAGATAGAAAAATGGCAGAAATGATTAAAGAAGGTTTTCACACAGGTTTTTCACTACAGTGTGAGGGCCCAAGACAGGCCAGAGAGGCGAACAATCTGGGTTCAGCGAGAGGAAGAGAAGAAATGTTACAACAAAAGATAGAGAAGGAGAAGGCAGCAGGGAGAATAGAGGGACCATATTATACCCCACATTGCAGAACATGAGGATTTCTCCATTATGTTTGGTCCCCAAAATACAGGAAGGGGACTTTAGGGTGATTCATCACCTATCCTTTCCCGAAGGTGAGTCAGTGAACGATTTTATCGGCGAGGAATATAGTAAAGTGACATATTCCACCCTGGAGGATGCGGTCCAGATTATCCGGCCAACTGCAGATGCATGGATGGCTAAGACAGACATAGAGTCAGCTTTCAGATTACTTCCGGTTAGAAGAGAGGATTGGGACCTGTTGGGATTTAAAATTGGGGGACAGTACTATTTCGTCGAAGCCATGCCAATGGGTTGTTCTATAGCATGCGCCACATTCGAAGCCTTCAGCATATGTTTGCAGTGGATATTTCAAGAAAGGACTGGTTTATAAAACAGTAATTCACTATTTGGATGATTTCCTTTTCATAGGCAGTGGGAAAAGAGGAACGGAAGGAATGTTAGCCAGTTTCCAACAGCTGTGTAAGGAACTAGGGGTTCTGCTGGCACCTGAAAAAACAGAAGGGCCCAGTAGGGTGTTAGAGTTTCTGGACATCGAGATAGATGCTCCGGGGGAAATATTTCGGTTGCTGGACAAAAAAGTGGAAAAATTGAAGGAGCTGATTAAGATACATACCAGTAGAAGAAGAGTACAACTAAAACAGGTACAACAAGTATTGGGACATCTGAACTTTGTGTGCAGGGTTATTGGGCCAGGGAGGGCTTTTCACAAAAAGGCTAGCAAGGGTCACAGCCGGAGTGACCAGGCCACACTATTGGGCAGACATGACAAAGGGAGTCAAGGAGGATTTCAAAGTATGGAAGGAATTCCTTAGGGAATATAATGGCTGCTCTTTCTGGCAAGAGGAATGGGTGTAAAACACAGACCTCGATCTTTACACAGATGCAGCCGGGGGCCTGGGCAGCATGGGGGCTATCTGAGGGGCACATGGTTTGCAGATCCATGGCCTTCAGATTGGGTAAGGGATGGTAAGGTGAAAGAAATAACATTGTTAGAGATCATGCCCATCTGGGCATGCACCCTGGTTTGGGGAGAAGAATTATGGGATCAAAAAGTAACATTTTGGTGTGACAATAGAGCAATGGTAGAGGTCTTGAACAACAGGGGAGCAGGTCAGAAACAGTCATGCAAGTTTTGCGACTTCTGGTACTAAGGGAATGTCAGTTGAACATGTCATTCAGAGTGAAACACATAGAGGGGGTACACAACACCCTGGCTGACAGCCTTTCCCATCTGCAACTGGATCATTTCCAGAGGCTGACACCAACAGTGGAGGAGCAAAAAAACGCCCATACCAATGAACAGATGGGACATTGGCAAGAAGGAGCAGAAATGTTGTTCCGCAGTTCATGGGCACCACGGACTCTGAGGGCCTATGATGGGGCCTGGTGAGTGTTTCAAACATTCAGGCAACTCACCACATGGAGGTAAGTAGGCCGCTCACAGAAGAGCAGTAATGGGAAGTTCACCATGGAGCAGTGGCAGAAGGGAACAGCCCACGCCACAATGGGGGCCTACTTGGCAGGGATTAGTGTGATCTGCAGTCTAAAAAGATGGCAGGACCCAATGAAATCAATGTTCATTAGAATAATGATGCAGGGATGGGGTAGGTTAAGACAGGGGACGGTGGATAATAGGAGACCAGTAGAGGAACAGTGGCTGGTGAAACTGAAGGGTGTTTTGCCAGCAATATGCAGATCAAAGGCTGAGGCCCAGTTATTCCACACAATTTATGTGGTAATGTTTGCCAGGGCCATGAGAGTGAGCGAAGTGGTGGGCCACGGCAGGCAAGACAGGAAAGGGGGACTGGAATGGGAAGATATAAGTTGGGGGATGAAGGAAATACAGGTCATGATTAAGTGGTCAAAGACGAATCAAAGGGGGCAGGGTTGCATGGTAACACTAAAGAAACATGTAGAGGGCACAGTGTGCCCAGTACAGGCTTTGTGGGCTTTTGCTACAGAGCGTGGAAATAGGACAGAGAAATTATTTCTGCATGGGGATGGAAGCAGAGTCACGAGTTATCAAGTCACAGCATTGCTTAAGAAGGGCATGCAATCCCTGGGGGAGGATCCAATTAATTATTCCTCCCACTCCTTATGGATAGGGGCTGTCTCATAGTGGGCAGCGGCAGGGGAGACGGTGGAATAATATTTTGGAGAAGGGGCACTGGCAGTCGGCCAGTTATAAAAGATACATTCGAACACTGCAGTGTGGAGACTAACATATCGCTTATGTTTGTGACAGACAGGGAGCCACGGTTGGGGGGGGACAAGGGAGAGATGATATGATGGTGAGAAAATAAGATCATAAATAAGATATTTATTCTGTTTAAACCCTATAGGAAGAGGGAGGATCACGGAAGTCTGGATCTACGGCCACTCCTACATTTATTGGGCAGAAAGGAGAGCTGAGAAAAAGGCTGGGGGAAAGCAGCTGTACCAAGTTGTGAAACAATGTAAATTGGTATGCCGTAGCATTCGAGGGATGAGATGGTCGCAGCTGCTCCCCACCTTGAAAGAGCTGAAGGAGCAGTGACCCACTCCAGACTTAATTATTATACATTTAGGTGGTAAAGATCTTGGGGCCAAGCCATGGGTAGACACATATATGCAGATAAAAAGGGACTTAGAGACAATACAGCAGTAGTGGCCTAAGGTATGCCTGGCCTGGTCAGATATGATACCAAGGAGTTTGGAGACTGCAGCACAGCCATAGAGCTGTGGATAGGGCCAGGAAAAAGATGAACAGAAGGATAGGGACACTGGTGAAAAAAATGGGAGGACAAGTACTATTGCGGGGTGTGGAAGAGTGGGTAGAAGATTTTTATAGATCAGATCTCAAGGGAGGGGCATGTCCTGGATGTGGTTCTGGCAGATGGGGATCTGGTAAGGGACATGGTTGTAGAAGACCCCCTGACTGGGCGCGACCACAATACTGTCTGGTTTCAAATAAGCATGGGGGGGGGTGAGATCTAGGACACTGGCAGTGGACTTCAGGGGGCAGACTTCATGGGCATGGAAATATTCTCAAGGATCACTTGATGGGGATTACCTCAATGACAAGTGTGGAAAGGAGATGGGAGGTCATAAAGCAGGGGACTTCATGAGGCAGTCAGGATCTGCACTAAGTTGAAAGCGTAAGGGAGCAAGGTCACATAAATCATGCTGGTGGTCCAGTGAGGTACAGGTAGCAGTCAGAGAAAAGAAGGTGGCCTACAAAAAATATAAAACAACAAGAGGGGATAGGGATAAGGAAATGTACCAGCTTGCATCTAGAAAAGTCACCCATATGGTGAGGGGAGCAAAGTCCAGTAAAGAGCAGCGGCTGGCACAGGGGATACATGGAGGGGAAAAGGGGTTCTTCCAGTACATTGGGGAGCAGAGAAAAACTAAGGGCCATCCCAGCAGATTGAGATCAGAAGGAGGGAGGGTGGGTGGAAGAGGCGAGGGACCAGGCAGAGATATTTAACGAGTACTTTGCCTCTGTGTTCACTAGGGAGGGGGATGGGATATCTACAAAGCAAGGCACAAAGGGGATAGAAACATCAGTAAGTGGGATCGGGGGAGCAACACAAATGGAGCAAGAGGGAGAGAGAGGTACCCCAGGGGTGTCACATCTGGGTAAAGATAAAAAGGCCAGTAAGGTGGAGGGGATGGATGATGCTATCTCCGCCAAAAAGGTGTGGTTAGTCCTCAAGGCCCTAAAGAAAGACAAATCTCCTGGGCCAGATGGCATTCATCCGAGAGTACTATGGGAATTGGCGGACATACTGGCTGCACCCCTGGAGGAGCTTTTCAGCAGGTCACTTGAGACAGGGAGTACCTAGGATTGGCGAGAGGCACATGTGGTACCAATCCATAAAGGGGGTCGAGGAAGTACCAGGTAACTATAGACCCATCAGTTTGACCTCGGTGGTGGGAAAATTAATGGAAAGTTTACTAAAGGAACAATTGGGGGTGTACTTGGAGGAGGTGGGAGGTCTGGATAGTCGGCAACATGGGTTTGTGCCAGGTAGATCATGTCAAACCAACCTTGTGGAGTTCTATGAATGGGTAACATCAGAACTGGACAGGGTAAGCCTGTGGATGTATTATTCCTGGACTTCAGCAAGGCGTTTGACTCTGTCCCCCACAATGGTCTGGTGGAGAAACTGATGGGGTTAGGGTAGGCCTTTGATGGTCAGATGGATTGAAAACTGGCTAGCTGGATGCACTCAGAGAGTAGTGGTCTGTGGGGGCTCTCGAACCCTAGAGAGGTTGGTAGTGGGGTACCGTGAGGGTCGGTCCTGGGTCCGATCCTGTTTAATGCATACATATCGGACATCAGGGAGGGTATAGGTGTGAAATGAGTCTCTTCGAGGATGACTCCAAGATGGGAGCAGTAGTTGAGGAAGAAGAGGGAGGTTGGGCCTGCAAGGGACCTGGACACCCTGGAAGCTGGGCTCACACATGGAAATTAAATTTCAATATCACCAAGTGCAAGGTGTTGCATCTTGGTCGGGAAACCCTAAACACAGGTACACCCTGGGAGGGAGGCGCTGGAGGCCTCAATAGGGGAAAAGACCTAGGGGTCATGGTGGATACATGTATGAATAACTCTGAGCAGTGCAGGAGAGCGGCTAGCAAGGCAAACAGGATGTTGGGATGCATCGTGGGGGATCACCTCTAGGAGCAAGGAAGTGATTCTGCCGCTGTACAATGGACTGGTTAGACCACACCTTGAGTACTGTGTACAGTACTGGAGACCACACTTAAGAGGGACATACAGCTCCTAGAGAGGGTACAGAGGAGGGCAACAAAGATGATATGAGGGCTAGGGATTTGATGTATGAGGACAGACTTAAGGAGCTCTGCCTGTTTTCACTGGAGGAGAGGAGAGACGGGGGACATGATTGAGGTCTTCAGGCACCTCAAGGGAATAAATAGGGTAAACATGGAGGGATCTTTAGACTAAAGCAGGGAGGTATCACCAGAGGGCATGGTTTGAAGTTAGAAGGTGGAAGGGTAAGGGGGGAAAAGAGGAGGAGGTTTTTCACTGAGAGGGTGGTGGACCCTTGGAATGCACTGCCTGGTGAGGTAGTTCAGAGATCCACAGTGGAGGGCTTCAAGAGAGGATGGGACAGACACAGAAAGTGGTTGTATCAGATGATGTCCTGTCCCAGGGGGGTGGGGATGGATGATACGGGTTTCTGGAGCACAAGGGATGGGAGGGTCTCGGCACCCAACTAAGGATCTAAAGTTCGAGCAGACTCGATAGACCATAAGGCCTAATCTGCTGGCAAATAGTATGTTAGTATGTTAGATGGTGTCCATCTGTCAAATCTGGCTATAGATATGTTTAATATGGAAACAATGGGTTTTATAGAAGCATGGAGGAGACATGCAAAAAATGGGCAATAAAAAAAAAAAGGAAACAGGGAGAGAAGAGAAGGTTTGGAAGTGGTCTCCCGAGGTGAAAGGGAACAGTACCCTAAGTGGGAAGCCAGTCATCCAAGCAAGCTGGAGACCAGCTAGTGGGAAAAAGGGGGAGGGAGGGGGGAAAGAAAAAAAATAAGACAAAAAGAAGAAGTAGCTGAAGAAGGAAAGCAGTCTCGGTTTTCACTGTTACCTAACAGAAAAGGAGAAGAAGAAGGCACCCAGTTTCTCACCTGCGGGGAGAAAAAGAGGAAGAGATGGATATATGGATGAAAATAAATGAAATTGTGAGAGATATAATAATAAAAGATGATGAAATGGAACATGGAATTATGATATATAAATAAATTAATTGCCAATCTGAGCACAACAAACAATGGTCTCTGTCTTTCTGTGCAGGAAAAGGGGGGAATCTGGGACAATATCAAAACAGGAAAGGAGGTCAGGTGAAGCAATTTAGAAATGTAACTAAACTGAGAGATATGCAGTGGCCTAGTACAAACCTAGTACAAACCTTAAAATATGATACCACAAGCAGAATGACATATGCAAGACATACTGTGGAAGGTAGAAGACGCATCAAAACCAAAACAGACAGAAACACCATAGTTACATGAAGACAGGAATGCAGCAGGAGTAGCAGACTGAGAAAAGAAGAAAGCTCAAACTGCAGTCAGGAAAGGTAGAAAACCAAAATACTGACCGAGAAAGCTGCTGAAGGCACAAACTGAACAGAAAGCCCAATATCACAGAGGCAAACTGGCAGACAAACACAGTGGGAGGAGAGGGCACAGCCCCAGTAGAGCCTCCAGATGCAGCAAAGAAACAGTGCTTCCAAATGAGGGTAGAGGAAGCTAGCTTAAATAGCGCAGGAAGAAGGGTGTGACTGATAGCTCCTGCCAGTTAAACTGCAGGCATAGCCTTTGTGTTACCTTAGAAACAAGTACAGTACCTTGCATCTATTTGGATAGCTAATGAAAAATGCTTTACAGAAAACCTACTGGGATGGATTTTATGAAATTCATCATCTTTATTGTTTTCATCATAACATATGACTAGTAAGAAAACTTCAAGGTTAATCATACAGGAATACTAGTCGTAATAGACAAGGGATAACAAACTCCAGCCTGTCTCTGGAGCAAATAAAACCAAAATAACAATACCAAAACCCCTACAAAACCCCCTTCCCCTCCTCCCCTTGTCTCACTCCCCCACCCACCCCCCTTCCCCTAGAGTGTGCCTATTATACATAACAAAACAAAGAGAATCAAGGGTTAGAAACCAGCAGTTAACAATTGCCAGAAATAAATAAAATAGACCAACTGAAATAAGCAGAGACATGCATTTTCAATATCTCACTTCAAATATAAGGCATATAATTTACCCCATTTGTGATTAAATGTATCCATACAACTGGGACGAATTTTAAATAGGGTGGTGCAGGACTTGTGTCCAGCCCCGTGCCATCACACTTAGGCTTTGGAAGTGTGCCAAACCCCATCACCGTAACTACACCTGGTTTTACAATCTCGGGTGCAGTTATGACACTTACCACATTTTATGGCAGTTTGCACCAAATATCTGGTGCAGGCTCCGTAAAAATGGCACTCGGGATTGCCACAAGTTAGACCACAAAAAGTAGGTCTAACTTGTGACAATTGCCGTATGGGTCAAAAATCATATTACATTGCTGTAAGCCTGGTATGCCATATCGTCAGTGCACCGGGGGCTTGCGGCAATCTAAACAGTTTGAAAATCTGACTCACAATGTCTAAAGATTCAGAAATGAATTCCAGAATTTTCTAGAGGCTTGTAATATTTTTTGATTTTCAACATAAATCTGCAGTCCCAAATCCTTTTGATAGATGACAATTATATTCACAACCCGATAAGAATTACAAATGACTTTAAAGCAGAGGCTTTTGTTAGCAGCAAATCCTTCAACATATAATTTTAGTAATAAGGTATTTCTAGCAAAAGCATCACTCCATTTTCTGTTCCTTTAATTCCTGAACTGAGATAGGTGGTTCTGAACTTTTTAAAAGTTTGTGCCCACTTGTCATGCCATTCATGAGTAAATTAAGCACCTTGGTGTTCTGCTATGCTATTGCACCGTCTTACTCCTCCTCTTCTGGCAGGACTATGCAATGTCAGACTGATAGGGAATAAGACCTCTGTTATAGCAGATTTTATATCTGATTCCTTGATTGATCTGGCTTGCATCACGGAGACCTGGTTAGATGATAATGCAGTACCAGTGTTGGAGGCAGCCATCCCAGCTGAATTCTCTGTGGTTCATTGCACAAGGAAGAATTACGGGGGGGTACATCTGTTTTAGATCTGAATTAAACTTGGTGTGCACCCAGTGAGGGAGGCCCATTCATTTGAATATGTGTGCCTGCATGGGGGTCTAGGTACAGGTTGTCGGATCCTCCTTGTTTACTGATCTCCAGGTCAAGAGGGTAAATTATTTCAGGAAATTACAGACTTCATTGTCAACAGGATATTGGAGTCATCCAGATGTTAACTTTGGGTCTATTTCAATGCCTGGGTCAGTGATGAGCTCTCACACTTTTGACAACATTTCCTCCTGCTGATGACTGCACTGGGCCTTGCAATAGTGATTACATCTACAATCCACCCATTTGGAGGATCTAACATAACAAAATTGCCCATTTTTCATCCCAGCTTCCCCGGAGGGGTGGTTCAGATGGACTGATGGTGCAACACATCTGCACGCTATTGTGCTGAAGAAAGAATTAAGCATAAGTAGCAGGATTATTTATAAGCCTATTTTGCCTTATAAAAAGGTATGCCACTGTAGCATAAGTGAAATTACTGGTCTTTCTTGTGTTGTGTTTCGCCAGACGTGCTGTTTCCCGGTGTTCTCTTTTCTTGTAGGAAAAAAGCCAACAGTGGGGCAGGACAGCGGGTGAAGGATAGGCCCTTAGGGAAGGTCTAGAACCAGGAGACAGCGGGGACCAGAGTAAATTTTTCTGTCTGATGATCCGGTGAAAAGTGCCTTGACTGGGGAGTTTTTGAGAGTTTTGAAACCGCATACTGAATTTTAGACGGGGAAGTATTTTTTCTTTTGTGTTCCCCGCTGTGTTTGCCTGGTTGTTTATGCCTCCTTACTAAATATTTCACTCTTATGAGCTGATCTTAAATACTAAAAGTTGTGATTGTGTTTAATTGGGATACTATCTTTATAGTATTAGAAGTTATATAATCTTTTATTTTCATAAAGAACCATATATTATTTGTATTTCACACCCTCCATAAATCTGGCCCTCTGATTGGTTCTTGGGGTCATGTGTTATAAATCCAAAAATAGCTGGCTTGGCATCCTGGTGATTGGGAATCGCCATTTTTGTGCTAAAGGTGTATACAGAGGTGGGGCGTACAAGGAGAGAATAGCCAGAATGTTTTAGTTGTATTCTGTTCTACCATAGCTACGAGCTTGTATCTTAGCACACAGAATATATCACCTGAGGTGTCATATTTCAGCCTCAATTTCATTTGGAGAAGCCAATTCACGGTCCATGTGGAAAAACACGTATAAGTATGCAAAGCTGTGTTATGACTCTAATGATCTCCATAAGACAGAGCTTGAGATTGTAAGTTTTTTCAAATTTAATATACTTTATTGCATATTTTAACATTATTGTGAACACACAACAATATGTAGAGAAAATGGGAACCAGAAAACAGCAGAACAAGTTGCATACACTTAAAGCTCCTGTAGTATCAATAGTTGAAGTAAACATAAAACATGAAAACTATGAAATTTTGTTTGTGTTTGGTAACATACAGTAAACATCAGGTAGTAACTGAGAACAATTAACAACAGTGCAACAAGAAGCAAAGCCATCCCTCCTTCCCCCTCCATTCCACCCTCCCTCCTCCACCACCAGGTAACTGATAACAAACACCAAAACTTGTACCACATAAGACTGGGGATAAAAAATAATTAAAACAATATGATAGGTAAAACTTACTAAGGTCTGCAGGGCTCAGATTGATATACAGTAAAACAAGCATTAATGATGGCTTAAATAAAGTTAGGTAGACAATAAGGTATGTAAAGAAGACCAGATCTCCTGATATTTATTACTACACTTCGAAAATGCTTGCCAAGAGATACTCTGCTTGCAAGGCAAAAAAGATCTCTTGGTGCCATTCCATGTATGCAGGGATTCGTTGGTCCAGCCAATGACGTGAAATAACTTTCTTAGCACAGAGAGAGATCAAGGTCATGTGTTTCCATTGATTCCCTATTAGTCTATCCTCTGAGTCCCAGAAAATACAAATTTCCAGATGTCTTGCAACCCTAATAGGGGGGTCAAGTCTTGAGTGGATACTTTTCCAAAAAGGGGATACCTTGTCACATTCCCAAAGAATATGAAATAGCATGCCCCATTGAAGTCCACATCTAGTGCACAAATCAGACTGGAGTTTTCCCATTTTGCAAAGTTTTGTAGGGGGTATAATATAAATCATATAGAGTCTGAAACTGGAGAAACTGATAGCGGTCCCACTTGACATCCTTGTACAGTCTACTCCAAATTTGTGACCATTGACGGGGGACCATAGGAGTTAGGGGAAGGACTCTGTCCCATACATAGTGAGGCAGGCCTTCTAGTTCCCCTATCCGAGTGTGAAGCTCTTTATAGAAGAAGGAGATATAATGAGAAACGGGCCTCATTGAGATTGTGCTGAGCACAGGACCTGCCCTGTATTGGTCCCAAATGCCATTACCGAGGTGTTGAATGACAGCATGGGAAATTTGAAAGTATTTGAAACAGAAAGAAACAGGTAAACTGTATTTTAGTCTTATGTCAGAGAAGGCTAGCAATTTATGATTTTCAGTCAGATCTATAACTCTTTTCCCGAACCCATGAGACCAGAAGGAAGAAGTAAGGACTCAACCTCCAATTTTAAAATTAAGATTGCCCAGAATGGGTTGGGTAGTATCCTTCTCCAAGGAATAACCCTGCAATCTTATTGAGTTGCAAATGCTTCCAAAGGGATGCCATAATGGGCGTGGATTTAAGCTGACAAGGAATTTTGTTAAGGGAAATATAAGGTAACACCATAATATCTACACCAGATAAGAGTGTAAAGGGACAGTTCTATTTGCAACCACAGTGGGGAGTAGTGGTTTGAGCATGGGTCAGGGGTAGGTCTCACCCACTGCAAAACAACCATACAATTAATCGAGAGATAATAAAGGTAGATATTGGGGACCTGGAGCCCTCCTAACCCTTTTGACCTCTGTAATTTGGAAAGTGCCCTTCGAGAAGGTTCATTTCTCCAGATAAATTTAGAGATAATGGCGTGGACTTGGGTAAACCAGGATTTAGGGAGAAATTGATTAAGCATTTGAAGGGAATATAAGAGGCGAGGCAATACATTAATTTTTACCACACTTATACGACCCCACAGAGAAATAGGGAGTAAAGTCCAATGGTTCAGATCTGTCCTAATATGTGTTATTAATTGATCTAAGTTATATTGCTTCATCTTGGATATAGATTTGGATAAATATATACCAAGATATTTCATTGTGTCTCTTATCTAGGAAAGCCCAAGATGTTGGATATCTGATTTCAGAGTTTGATTATTGACAGGTTCAGTTTGTAATTGGACAGTCACTCAAAATCCTGAATAATATCCAGAGTGGCAGACATAGAGTTAGAAGGGCGAGTGATATGAAGCAGAATATCATCTGCATACACTGACAATTTGTATTGGTGATGACTGACAGGGACACCAGAGATTAATGGAGAGATCTTAATTTTTCTAATAAGAGGTTCTAAAAATAAATTAAACAGATAAGGAGAAAAGGGACATCCTTATTGAATTCCCTGTTGTAGTATGAAAGATGAGGAAAGAACTCTGTTACATAACATGCAGGCTGAAGGTTGAGTGTAGAGTATTTTTATCCACTGAATAAATTGCACGGGGATACAATATCTTGGGAATAGGTCAAACAGGTAATCCCAGGACACCTGATTGAAAGCTTTTTCTGTGTCCAGGGACACCAAAACCAAGGGAATATGGGAGTCCCTGGACACAGAAATAAGATGATAGAGTTTGCACAGGTGATCCGCCGAAAGGCGTCCAGTCACAAAACCAATCTGTTCTGGGCTCAGCAGAGTCTGCCGAACCCGAGCCAACCTATTGGCAAGAAATTTTGATAAAATTTTGAGGTCAACATTTATAAGTGATATGGGATGATAATTTGATACCAGTGAGGGATCTTTGCTAGGCTTTGAGAGTACCACAATGGTGGCTGCAGTGAATAATATAATTAAAATATAGTTGTAGGTATTTAGGAGAGTTATACCTAATTGAGATTTAAAAGTTTTATACAAATTTGATGTATAACCATCAGGGCCCAGGGCTTTTGTCAAGTGGAAGTGCCTCAATAGCCTTGTGCACCTCTTTTAAAGTCAAGGGGTCTTGAGGAAGGGCTATCTGATGCTGTGTCAAACAGGGAAGGTCTATGTCATAGAGAAAGTGATCTATGTCAGTGCTACTAAAAGGTAAGTGAGGGCGTGAGTAGAGAGATTGATAGTATGCTTAGAAGCAGGAGACAGTGCCTCTGGAAGTATGTAAATTACCAGTAGAGTCCCAGAGAGATGGCACAGTTCTGTCTGCTACTTGTGCTCTGAGCCATAAAGCCAATAACTTTTTTTTTTTTAGTTGTTTAACCAGGAGTAGCACACTAAGCTGAAATATTTTTTACACGAGCAACATGGGAGCACAGGGAAGTTAAGTGACTTGCTCAGGGTTACATAGTATGTAAATGGAAGCTGTGGGATTCAAACCCAGGTCTGGTCTGATGGATGTCACCAGATTTGCAGCTCAGAGCCTTAAACCACTGTGCTATACTGCCTCCTAACTTTCCAGCCTTGTCTCCCTGATCAAAATAGGTTATTTTTGTTCTAAGAATAAGGTGTTTGGCTTTATCACTAAGAGGAATATTATATTGGAAGCGAAGGCATTCTAACTTTTCAAATTTGGCTGCAATGGAGTAGGAGGAAAGGGATTGTTCTAAGGTTCTAATTTGCTGCATCAATAAAGAAGATTCTTGGGAGATCTTTCTTTTCCTAATAGAAGCCAGATGAATAATTTCTCCTCTCAGGGAACACTTCAACGCACCCCATAATACATCAACTTTTGACATGGAAGGAGAATTAAACTCATAAAAATTATCTATAAACCTTTGAAGGTGATCTACCAGAGATGTAGATTTTAGCAACTGGGGATTTAGCCTCCAAACTTTGTCATAATCCACTGAGGCAGGCAGGGGCCAGTGTAGAAGGGTTGGATGATGATCAGATATCACTTTAGATAAGTAATTACAGCTTGAACCCTTGATAGGTGCTCACTCCCCAAAAAGAAATAGTCAATCCTTGAGAGTGTGTTATAGGGCAGAGAATGAAATGAGTAGTCTCTCTTTGAGGGAAAAAGGGCCCTCCAGGGATCAACAGGACCCATAGTGTCCATCAAATCTCTCAAGGCCATTTGTGCTGGAGTGAGGGGAGAGCATTCAGGGTTGGACCTATCCAGAGTATTGCAGAGAACTAAATTCCAATCCCCACCAAGTAGTATAGGAAGAGCAGACCAGGGGCCAAATTGGTCATGAGATTAGTAAAAAATTGTGGGTCCTCACAAATGTGACAATAGACAGATACCAATATTACCTCTGTATGACCCAAAATAGCTCTTAACAATATGTATCTGCCCTGGGGATCGACTACTGAGTGAAGCAGCCTAAAAGGTACATGTCATGCTACCAACACTGTGACCCCACATTTTCAGGTGTCCGGGCCAGCACCCAGTGCTTGCCCCACCCATGTTCGTCTTAAGTAGAAAACGTGGGAAGTGGTCAGATGGGTCTCCTGAAGGAAAGCCACATCAATATTAAGTGTAGGGAGATGTAGCAGTATCTTAGCTCTTTTATTTGGGGATTGAGCATCTTTAACATTCCAAGAACAGAATTTCAGTGTTAATGCCATAACCAAGCAATATAGCTATATTTGTCCTGCAAAATAAAATGTTCTTGTAACAGAAAGTACCAAGTCCCCAGTAAGCTATTTTTCAAATACTCAGTGGTGTCAAGTATAAGTCCCTCCCTAATCCCTCCCTCCCTCCTTAAGATTAATACTTATTCCCAAATATACAAAGTGGGCATCAAAATCCCTTTGAACAATAATCTTCTTAAGACCCCCCACCCCCAGTCTGCACAGTCTTGAGGTAGCAGTGTAGCTGAAAAGTTAACCACTGGGAAGGTACCAATATAAGAGCTGAGGAGCCCCATAAAAAAGCAACCGTCTGAAGTAACAGTGATTGAAACAATAAAAAAGTCATGTGGGACAAGGGTGCAGACGTGCCCACCCAGAATCAGTGCACCACACAACCATAAGCCTTAAAAATGCAATTTCTATGTGTAAGGGAAACCACATGGGAAAAATTAGATAGTGGAATATCCCAAACTTCCCAACCTCCCTTTCCCATTTCCCTATATCCCCAATCCACAACAAGGCAAATAGCACCCCTAATTGGCTGACATAATGCTGAGACTGCTACAATTCACAGCCCCTGGAATATAATAACTGAAAACAATAACTTCCAGAGACATGCACATAGGACTGTTGTGGAAACCCTCCCCTCCCTAATCCAGTACATAGTGCCCTGTTTAGACTGCAGATTAAAACCCCCACTAACCCCCGCCTCCTGCCCCAATCCCCAACACGATGAGAAAGCCAGTAATTTCTGCCTATATTTAAGAAGCAACAGAAACAAGAATTCAAGTGCCAAGAGTCACAGGTAGGGCATACAAAATAAGAAAAGAAAAAGTCTATTTTGTCAGTCTGACAGTTTAACAAACAAATAGATTGCATGCCAATGTCACATCCTTAATGGGAGCGAGTAAAATTAAAAAACAAGCCACTAAAACCATTATAAAATAAAAAATTTGGCTTGTACAAAATAATCTAATACTGCACACGATCAGTACTGTGGGTATCTGCCGCCTTTTTGTGACCGTACAAAGAAATTACAGGAAGTCGCACAGGCAAACATGCATACGTTTGTAGTGAGCTAAATGGGAAAAAACAGGGAGATCCTCAACCGCAGAGCATCAGCGAATGCTGAATAAGTCCGGGAGCAGAGACTGTAGCGCTGGAGTAGCTTGTAGTGCAGTGTTGTGCAGTGTCAAACGTGAGCCAAGTACCAGCTTATAACACAGATAGGTGAGTTGGATATTGCACTCAATACCTGATCCCCACTGCTATTAGCTTGGAGACTAGGGGATGGTGCTCTTATCTTCTCTATCTAACTGAAGCCGGTAAGTCCTGTGCAAATCTTAATTGCTGGCCCTCCCATAGAACTTGTTGCAAACCTCAAACTTGGTCAAGGACATGCGATTTATCAAGAAAATTAAGGAATTTTAAGATGCGTGGACTAGGGGGCTTTCCAGCTGCTAGTTTAGGATGATGTGAGCAATGGGCCCTCTCTATAATATAAGTGGTGTTGTTAGGAGAGAGCCCAGCAATTTTTGTGAACATCTTCAGTAGAAAGATTATAGGAGTAGATCCCTCAGCTTCTTCTGGAAGGCTGAAGATTATAATGCTGTTTCTGCGACTTCAGCCTTCCAGATCTTCTAATTTGGATTTCATTTTGTGAAGTCATTGTCTCTTGTTAACCATGTCAGGCTCAATTTTGCCCTTCCAGTTCTCTAGGGACGTGGTACAGGCTGCTACATCAGAGATAGCATGGTTTGTGTCTGCCAGCTCCCCTCTAAGCGTTTTAAGCTCCATGGTGATTTCTTGTAAGGCTGTTTTAAATGGTTGGAGTTCTTCCTTAAACTATTGTTCAGACAAAGGAGTCAGCATTTTTTGGGTCACTGCAGATGCAACAGATTTTGAGGAGGCACTGGGTTGGCATTTGGGTCGTTTCGGCCTCTTCTCAGGAGTCTATGGGGGAGTATGCCTCGGCGGGGCCTGGTGCATTTTGGCCCCCATGATAGAGTCAGGCCACAAGTTAAACAATGAATACTTTAGTACTGTGCTCTGTATCCAGCCACATAAACTTTACCTTGAACTCATCAGGAGGCTATTAGAAGTAAAGGCTGCGCACATTGAAACAAAAAGATGTAGCTAGGCATGTAATTAGCTTTAAGTTGAGAGTTGGAGCAGAGCCAGTTCATGGAGCTGTGTGGCTCAGAGAGGCATCATGTGATCTTCCGAGATTGGAAGTTTTAGGTATATGCTATTGTGTTCAGATTTTTATCCGAATTGCTCTGCCTTTAGTGATTATATATTTATTTAGTCACAGGGTATTTTTTATAAGTGAGTGAGTTTTTTAAATTTTTTTATTTTGTGTTTTCTTTGTGAAGGTATTTGGAAACTGGCTTAATCTGGCTGCAACATCTGAAGGGGAAAAGTTAAAGCGTGGAGGTTTTTGGATATTCCAGCTCTCCTCGAGAAGCCGTGGCTATTTGAAACTGTATGAATTTACAAGACTTTTTGTTATAAACATAAGACTGCTTTCAGCTTCTGGTTTTCTCCAAAGAGGATTGCAAAAATTCTAAATGGACTCTTCCATTTGACCTGAGCAAGAACCCAGTGTTTATTACAACAGATTATTTCATGGAACGTTTCACTGGATTAGTCTTGGATTGGAACAATATGTTAGCAGATAGACGGCTGTTAAAACTTTGATGGTGCAGTCGTCTTTATTGTAGGAATTAAGATTTTGTGTTTAATAAGTGCATTGTTTCATATATCTTTGTATTTATCATTCTTGCCAAGATAGAATGTCTTCTTACTGGATTGTTTGCCTGGAGCCTTGTTTTTAAGTCAAGCCAAGCTAAGTATTACAGTGTACTGTGTGAAATAATTAGTACATTGGGGAATGGGACAGACTATGTGACAAATCCTGGAGAAAGTTCAGGCTAATGAAATCCAGGGTATTGAGGAATTGGATCCAATGTTGCACAACCAGAATGGATTCACTCAACAGGTTATTTCAGAGGGAGAAATGGCTGATCCATCTACTAGTCCAGTGATGGTTAAACTAAAATCTAAAAAATGGGTAAAGACATTTTCAAAAATAAATAAGAAAGATGTAAGGGGGTGGTCAAAAGGAAAAAAGCAAACAAAAATTATGGATAATTTCCAGAAAAATAAACTGGATAATGATGTCCTGGGTTTAATTAGAACTGTCCAAACTGCCACATTAGAAAAGACAGGAGAAAATATGTTGGATGTTGCCACTCCAAAAGACTTTGAGCAAACATTTCTGTTTCTCATCAAAGCCTTTCGGATCTTACTTCTACCCCAAAAATCTTTAAAAATATTTTTAACATGGAGACATATAATGAGCAAATCCGATTTCCTACAGCGACTTCTCCAAATATGATGGGAAACAACAATACTGGACAAATAAAACAGATCTCCAGCTTAGAGCCTGGACCTATGAAAAGGGTAGAATTTAAAGCGGGGAAAATGGGGGAAGCCATTTTGATTCTGTTCTGTATTATGATAGTCCATCTCCAAATATGGGATTTTCACCAGGGAATAATGAGCCCAAAATGAGATCCCCTATAGTGATAAATAAACAAGGGAAAAATAGTAGATCTAGTAAAGTTGGTAAAATTGCAGAAGAGACTTCTAAAGATAGCGATGATATAATCTTGGAAATGCATAACACTATCAATGGATTAGAGAAGTTAGAACATTTGGACATATCACAGTATAGTGAGAATAGTGAAGCTAGTTCAATAGAGATTACAGAGACTGAAGGGGAAACTAGTAGAGTTAATTTCACAGGGTATACCCTGCAAAATTACCCATTTTTTCTAAGTGAGAAGCTTAAAAACATTGATGCTCAATCCACAGGTGGCACATTTGTTTTTGATGGAGCAGATATTAAATTTGAGGGAGGAGCTTGATACTATTAAAAACATATTTTTATTAATAGTGGTAGACTGGAAGATATCTTACATAAAATACCTGTACTGGAATCAGATAATAAATATCCCTTATTTCAACTGGAGGAGGCCACTCAAGATAACCAGATTAGTCAGGTCAGTCAGGATATGACAATACTTCCCCCTCCTAGACCTTCTTCTAGACCAGATTTCTCTGCAATAACTATTATTGACACTCCAAAAAAGAGAATTGTAATTAAGAATAGAAAAAGAAATACAAACAGAAAAAGAAAAAGAGAACTTGAGGAAAAATCAAACATGGAGTTTAAGGAATGACCATACTTTGATAGGTGAGGGAATAACTGGTAAGGAAATAACTGGTGTATCTAATTTAACTCTGGAAGTTTTAAGTCAAGAAGAGATTTCTGTGTTAAAAAATGATAATATTACCCAGTCAATGGAAATTGGAGTGGGGAAGAAAAAAAGAATGTGTGATCTATTAGATATATGTGTTACAGTTGATAATAATGTTAAGATATTGAAATAAGAATGGGGAAAAAAGAACTGTGTGGAAGTGAAGAAATTTCAATACAAACTACCTCACATAGGGATTTGGTTCTGGAACATGATGCTACGATGGTGGATGTTAATAACTGTGCTATCTTGACCTTATATGGTTGGGATCTACATTTATCTCCTAATATGAAGATTGTAAAGCACAAGATGGTGAACCTGTTTAGGGCAGTCTTGGGAACTGAGATTGGGGAAAATGATTTTGTAAGAACTATAATTGACAAAGATATTGATGGTAGAGATTGTATATTTATTTTCTGTGCAGAACCAAGATTGGCAAATCATCTGTGGCTTAATAATAGTAAACTGGGATAATTGGGAATGAAACTTGATTTCATTAACAGATATTCACTGAATACTTATTAAAATAAGATTGTGAAAGAAAAAATCTACTTATTTTTGGTATTAAGGAAGTGAGCCAAGAATCCATTGGTAAACTTAAGCAATTATTGTATAATATGTGTTTACATGTTGCACAAATACCTGAAGGCTCTTTTGAGATTGAGTCTGTTAGCAGAAAACTGAACTTAAATGGTAGTGGTCAGATTGATGTATGTTTGGTGGGTTCTGAAGTATTAGACTATATCTATAGAAGACTCCCAGTGTTAGATGAAATAGGCATTTATATTATTCAAAGTGAGGAATTGTATTTTAGGGTACCTGGGGTGTCAAAGAAGCTCCAAGTAGAAATGGAAGTTACAGATCTAACATTATATCTATTCGGATTAAAAAACTAGGAATGAAAATCATTACAAAACTAAACAGATAGTAATGGGTATTTTGGGACAATTTTGTGGACATTCCTATTTTAGGGTATTTAATTGAGATTAAAAGAGTAACAAAAGATTCTAATTGTAATCAGATTGGACTATCTCTGAAATCAAGAGAGATGTTTGATGCAATTGTAGTTAATTTGGATAAGTTTGATAAAATGGGTCTTTATATAATATAGGAAGATGACTTTAGGAGTAAAGATCTGATAACTAAGGTTCCAATTGCACAAGAGAAACAAGGAGGCTCTAAGGTTAATAGAATAATTGAAGGGAATCAGTTTAAGGGAACTAAGGGTAGTGAGGAAATAGAAACCCAGATGATTTAAAACATTAAAGTAGATAACAGATTTTCAGAATTGATGGATTTGAGTGCCCTGACTGGAAGGTCATGGAAATTTAAAAGATTCTTTAGTGGAGGACATGACATTTAAAATAATATCACAGAATATCGCAGGGCTAACTTATAGAATAGTTTATCTGGAATGGAAACAGTTTATTATCAATCACCATATTGTATGCCTGCAGGAAACCTGATAAACAAGTGAGATGGAAATTAGCTTGAATGGCTACTCAAACTATCATTTACCAGGAAAAAAAAACTAGGTAAAACTGGTAGGGTATCAGGTGGTCTCCTCGCCTCTTTTAAAGTTATAGATGGCTTAAATGTTGTATTAATAAATCAATGCTCTATAGCTCAAGCTTTGATAGTGGAGTACAATAAGGAGGTTTTCTTTCTGATTAATGTTTATATGCCACCTATTAATTCAAGATATTTCAGTGAATCTTTGTGCCCTGAATTGGAGAATCTGCTACAGGAAGTGCAAAAATGTAAGCCCTGATCTCTATATTTTATGTGGTGATCTGAATGCTAGAACTGTCAATGTTGATGGTTTTGCTGATGACATTATCAAAAATTGGGTAATTTTGGCAACAGAAGAGTATAAGCGATTATCGGACAAAAAAGTGAATAATATTGTCAAAACATTTATAGAGATTTTGATTAATCAAAATTTGGCTCCAGTGACTGGAAGATTAGAACCAGATAAACAAGGAAATTTTACACATTATGGACCAAGAGGTTAAACATTTATTGATTACATTTGTTGGAGTGGTGATATGGCCTATTGGTCTTATTGTAAGATTATTGAAAGAAGTGATAGTGACCATTTTCCTATAGTCCTAGCCTACAATAAAGGAGTGTATGAATCGGTAACTGAAGATCATTTTATGAATGTTGAGGTAAGGAATTTTAGAAAAATTAGATGGGAATTTAATATAGAACAGATAGTTGTTAAAGCATTGCAAAATTTAACTGTGTTGGGTAGTAATGCCACACTATTAGCTGGGAAAAATTATATAGACAATTGTTTTGCTGTTATCTGGGAACTATTATTTAAACCTGTCTCATGAAGAAAAATAGTAAGGGATAATAATAGTTTGCATGACCACGAATGTTTGATGGCAAAAAGAGAACATACTAGATCAGTGAGAAAAATGAAAGTTTCTAATGGATTAATTAATACTAGGAATTTAAATAAAGTAAGAGAGGATTATAAAAAAATACCTTAAAAGAAATGCCATACCTTTAAATTAAAACAATGGTAAAAGATGTTGGATATAATAGAGAAGAAAGACCCACAATCTTTTTGGCTTATGGTAGCAAGGGGCACTGATAACAGCAAAAATTATTTGGACATTTACATTACGGAAAAAGCTTGGATTGAACATTTTTGTAGATTATTTTTTGATGTGAATTACATTGAAATTCATTTCTTATGGGAATCATATGTAGTGAGAGCTGATTTTCAGAGGATAACCCCAAAGGAAGTCTATACTGCAATAATAACCTTAAGGAGGAGCAAGGCTCCAGGCCCTGATTTAATTCCAGCAGAAGCATTTTTATGTTTACCTACAATCTGGAGAGATGTTCTAGTTATACATTTTAATGAATGTATTTATTCAAGGGGTATACCAGTAGAATGGAAGGGTGCAATTATAATACCTATATATAAAAAGGGGGATAGAAATGATCCGGTAATGTACCATCCAATCTCGTTGTTGGATATGGTGGGGAAGAGTTTTGCAAACATTATTAGTAATCGGCTGAATGAGGAAGTAATTAGATTAAGTGGACTCTCTGAACTTCAATCAGGTTTTAGAAAGGGCTATATGACAACAGATAATACTTTTATATTAATGCATTTGTTTGAAAAATATGTGAACTTGAGAAGACAAAAGATTTCTATGGTTTTTGTAGATTTTAGTCAAGCCTTTTACTCAATTTGTAGAAATAAATTATGGCAATTAATATTTGAATGGAGAATTAACCCCATATTGATTAGTATAATAAAATAACTATATTCCCAGTCTTGGGCTCAAGTAAGGTGGGGGGAAAAATGGCCAAACATCTAAGTCATTTCTAATAAATAAAGGAGTGAGACAAGGTTGCATATTGGCACCATTATTATTTAACATTTATTTGAATAAGTTTTTAACACAATTAAGTGTAGAAAATTTGGACTCCCCGAAGATAGGAAATGTTTTATGTCCAGCTCTTGCCTATGCGGATGATTTAGTATTAAAGCATTATCAAAAAAAGGACTGCAGAATAAATTAATGAAACTTCTTTAATTAGAAAAAGAGTATAGCTTGAAAATCAATGAACAGAAATCACAAGTCATGATTCTTGGAGAGCATAGAAGTAAATGGGACTGCAGAATTAATGGGAAAAAGTTAAAAATTATTCAACAGTATGAGTACTTAGGTTTGATTATTTCCTCTAATGGAAAGTGACAAAAACATATTCAAAATCTTGAGTTAAAATTAAAATAAACTGCAGGAGCCCTAAAAAGATTTAATTATAAATATGGGTGAAATACTATATTACCTCTAATAAAAGCAATAAAAGCTAAATATTTTCCACAAGTAACTTATCAAAGTGAGATTTGGAGTCTGGACAAAAAAGAATCAACAGAAGTGTCAGTAAATAAATTGTATAAGAATGCAATGGGTTTGGGTGTATCAACTCCAAATGCTTTAGTGAGAGTGGAACTTGGGATGGTTCCATCTAATGCATTGATAACAATTAGGAAATTGTGTTGCTGGATTAAATTAACAAGAGAGGGTAGAGAACGATTACCTGCCCTATGTTTTATGGAGAAAATGGACTGGGAAAAAAGAGGATGCCATAGATCAGACTGGTTAAAGGATATAAAAATATTGTTGGGAAAACATGACTTGGATGTCTTGAACAAATTATTTGGTAAAGGGATACAAATTAGTACTCAATATTTTAAATACATAAGGAATAAAGTAATAAAAGCCTATAAAGAATATGATCTTCAAAAGGCATTAAATATAAAGATTTCACCTTGGTTTAATTTCATATGATTTAAAACATGAGTTTAGATATTATCTAGAAGCTGTAGTGGATCAAGCGGCAAGAAGTTGGTATACCAGATATCGTATGAGTCTCTATAATGGTAATATTATGACAGCCCATTTCTTAAAGAAATCAAAAAAGGAGGATAGGTTGTGTGAATGTTTACGACTGGAAACAGAGGATGTAAATCATGTAATATTTGATTGCTCTTGGTTATAATAAACAGAGAATTTATTGGCTTAGAGCAATCTGGGACTCGATGCAATTGACGGATAAGGAGAACCTGTTGAACATCTTGTTCACTACCCTAAATGATTACATTATAAATCAAGTCACTCTCTATTTAAAGAACATTGCATTAATAAGATTAAAATATTGTAAGAGATGACTTTGCTCAGTTGTTGTATACCCTTGTGAATATAATATATATTTATAAGAAATGACTTATGCATTTTAAATGCTGTAAGAGATGATTTTGCTTAGTTGATGTATATCCTTGTGAATATAATATGTACTTACAAGAAATGATCTATGCACTTTAAACTTATAGGGTGGGATACTCAGAAATGCACCAGATGCTGGAGCAAGGCTGGCGAAGTGAAAGTCCAATGTGTCGTGGCTCACTGAGAGCGAAATTCAAAGGTTGCGCAAGGTGGCATGTGCCAGCGCAACACGGCTGAATATTGCATGGATGCACCAGAGCGCAGTCAGTGATGCACCATAGAGCAACCCAACATGTGCAATAGTGCAACCATGGATGCGCAAGGGGCCGAGGAAGATGTGCCAGGACACATATGGACCAGCCACAGGCACAGCAAGGAGCAAGGCACCGGGGAGGAGGGTGTGGCCACTGGGGAGATGGGGGAGCCAGGCGAGAGGCACAGCTGGCCCAAGATGGAATACTACCTAAGAGGAACGGGCATGTAGCTGGCCCCAGCCCACATGCACCACAGTGGTGGACATAGGAAGAGTGGTACCAATGGCCATGGGTGGACTGCCACTGGCCACCCCCCACTGGATAACATGCACCATGCCACCTGGGCCACAGCCGGCAACACCCAGGCAAATGGCACCCAAGACATAAGCCGCATAACTTGAACAGCCAGCCCATGGCTACCCCAGGGCACAGCCACTGACTGATGGGTGAACACTACCATGCACAGCCCTCAGAACAACACAGGCGCACCACACAGTCACCCAGCACACCACTGCAGCATGGCTCCACTCACCAGCCGCAAAGCAGACCCAGACACAGATGGGTAACCATAACAAATCTGTATGAAACAACAAATAACTACTAACAAGTATAATACATTCAACAAATAAATCAAAGCAACAGGGAATAAGGTAGGGGAAACTATATACATGGCCGGATGATGGCAGGGAAGGGAGGTAGGGGTACAGGGCTATACAAAGGGACAGGGGAGGGCATGTGAAGGGAGGACAGGTGAAGAAACAGGTGGTGCAGGCCTGACAGGCCCTATGGGTGGCCTCGTCCTGCTGCTGCCTTTTGCTATCCCCACTGAATGAGCTGACGCGTGAGTCTTGCAGCCTCCAGTGTGGCGGTGGTGATGGAGATTATCCTTCTCAGGAGGCAGCTGTAGTTAGCCTGACGAGGCAGTCATCGAATACCTTTGACAAAGGAGGGAACACATGATCAGTGCATGTCCAGGACACCCCAGCCCCCCCCACCACGTACAACGGACAGTGATGACATGCACCCCGGGGTGGCACCCTGGCCAACCACAGTAGGTGGGCCTACACCTGCCACCAACTCGGCATGCCATGGCTATGCAAAGTGCAGGACACTGCCACCCATGTGCCAACCACCAGCAATGTGGCAGGCAGGTGGCATGGTATAGCGGCGGGACCGCAGCAGCACAGATGGCAGCCGGACGCACCCACAGCCCACCAGTAGCAGCCACACTCGTGTGTATTGGTCACAGCACAGTGCCACGCACACCACGGGCAGAACACAGCTGCCACAGCTCAGCACACAGGGGGCCATGGCCTCACCCCTGCTGCACACCCTGTACAACAATGTAGTAATACACTGCACCTACCTGCACGCTGTTGCACTGCTCTTGCTGGTCTGGTGGCTCCTACCCTCTGACCCGCATCCCAAGCCATGGATCCCGTGCCAGCCTGCTGTGGCCCACCAGGCATGCCTGCTGCCCTGGCTCCCCTCCTGTCCTCAGGGCCTAGGATGGAAACATGAACATGCACACATCAGTACACAGCAACACCCTGTTCCCACCGCCCTCACCCCCCCTTGCACAGAGTGCACCCCAGCCTGGCACAACTGCAGTGCAGTGGCACAGAGCACCCAGGGCATGCTGCCCCAGGCCACAGGGCATGCAGCACCAGCACCCCCCCCCAGCATGGCATACAGTCCTGCCAGCCCCATGGAACATTGGATGTGCACAGTTGCAGGCGGTGCGCACTTACCTGGCTGTGCCACTGCCCCCATCCGGCTGCACACCTGCAGTGCCCTGAGCCACTCTGGGTACTGCCTCTGCAGGTCACCTTACCAGTGGTGACACCGTTCCCCACTGTGCCGCATACCTGTGGCCTGCTCCAGTCCATCTGCCACCTCCTGCTAGACCTCCATCCTAGGCCTGGTAAGGGGCTGCTGCCTAAACAGGCAGCTTGCATGGGGCTCCACCTGGGCCACCAGATTTGCCATTTCTACCTGGCTCCAGTTAGGAACCCGTGGTTCTGTGCTGTGTGGCATTGCAACTCCACTGTGTAGTAAACCAAAATGGCACCCTGTAGTGCACAAGCTCCATGTGCTCGGGATGCACTGCCTCATCAATCGCACATCCCTGGGGATGTGCAGTACAGGTGTGGCTGCACTGGCATGTGGTGCAGAGGTCCCTGGGGAGCATAGGGCAGGGGTCAGGGGTCAGCATGTGCACTGTGCACGAGTGTGCTACTGGGACCACATTGCATGGTGCTCAACAGGGTCCTGACGGCACCACGGCCTACATGCCTATAGTGCCCGAGTGCCAATTGGGCCAATGGCATCCAGGCACTATGGGGTTTATGGCACCTGAGTGCCATGGGGCCAATGCCACCTGAACACCATAGGCCCCATAGCACCCAGGTGCCATACGCTGTATGGTGCCTGAGCATAATAGACCCTACAGCACCTGAGCGCCATAGGCCCTACAGTGCCTGGGTGCCATAGGCCCTATCGTGGCTGAGCACCATATTGCCTATGGCACACCTAGCATACGCTGCCCATGTGGTGTAGGCACAGCCCATGGCACATGCGTACTGATGGCCACACTGCACACATCACAGCATTGCACCATGACTTATGCCGGTGCAAGTCCATTGCGCAAGGTGCAACATCACGATATTCAGCCAGCATATGCAGATGAGCTCATTAGCCTATCTGCGGTGCACTGGGGGAATTAGCATCTCATTACACTTGTGCATCTGCTCATTTGCATGTGATGCGCTATAAAGGTGCCATGGGGACTGCACAGGACATGGACCAGTATTGCAACAATCTGAGGCAAGTTGCACCCACTGAGGGAACAGACAGCACAGTGGGATGGGTGGCTGGTGTGAGCTACTGCAGCCACTGACCACATGTCATTACCCACAGGTAGCAGCATGTATGAGCGAGAGGAAGGTGAGGAGCATGAGTCTGCATGCAAGTGCAGGCCCGACTTTATACAGGCAAAGGTAGATGCCCTGATCGAGATGTACTTTGACAGGGAGCCTCTGCTGAGTGGCGAGATTGGCATACCCCAAGCCAGGTCCACAGCCTGGGAGGAGGTGGTGGAGGCCATGAACCAGCAGGGCATCCACCAGCGGTCAGCGCAGGAGTGCAAAAAGAAGGCTGGCACTGACAGGTACAGAATCAAGGAGGAGGTGGCGGCCATCTGGGCTGCAAGGGCAGCCATGAGTGGAGGTCAGGCCGACATGCCACAGCTGACGCCATAGGAGGAGATGGTGGTGGCCACCATGGAGCACAGCGCTGTCGAGGGGGTGCCAGGTGGTGGCTTCCAGATCGGTGTGAGCCCATCACTGCATGATAGGTACAGCGGCGTCAGGGGCGGGGTGGGCCTGTGCATCAGCAGCACTAATGCAACTGTTTTCCCGTTCAGCACTGGAACACCAGCATGCAGTGGCAGGGCGGTGGTGTCTTCCATGGGGGCATGCCCAACCCTGGAGGACCAGCCATCCTCCACCACCAGCGTCTGAGGGGCGATCGGCTGCAGCACACCACCACTGTCTAGACGGATGTCCTGGGTGTGGTGGCGGATGAGGTCCTGGCTGCTCCAGCCATGGCATGCAGTGTGCAGAGACACAGATCGGGGCAGGGTCCAACACTGATGATGATGCTACCATTTTTCTGGACAGTGGGGGTGTTGTCGAGGGGGAGGCACCCATAACGTACACCATCCCTGGCAGTGCCACCAGTGCCCTGTTGGCAGTGGGTCGGCCGCCCACCACTGCCCCCAGTGCCACTGTGAGCGACAGTGGTGCGGCGCCGTCGGACAGTAGTGGTGGTGGTGGTACAGTCGCACAGGTGCTGCCCAGCGCATAGCAGTCAGAGGGGTGGCAGCAGCAGACAGTTGGAGACGATGGGGGACCGAGTACTGCATCTGCTGCCGGTGTGCTGGCCAGTGAACAGCCCCAAGGGGACCTCGCTGTGCAGTGCCCACCTGAGTGGGGGGCTGGGCAGCATGGTTGCACGCCATCTGTGTGTCAGCACAATGCCCAAGTGCCCCCGGGTGCTGACCCCTTGCCGGAGTACACCCAATTGCTGTGGGCCTCTGTGGAGCAACAAAAGCTGCTTGTGGCTGGGGTGTGTGCACCCCACACTGAGGTGCCCCAGGCAGCACAGCAGTGAGACAGGGACTTCGCGTAGGCCCAGGATGCCATCAGTCAACTGTGGGAGGACATAACCGTGACCCTGGATCACCTTACCACTGCACTCATAGTGGCCTAGCCCCGCTAGGCGCCATGGGGCAAGGCTGGCCACCACAGACCCTGCTGAGTGCATTGTCCACCCTACGGTCACGATGTCGTGCAACCCCTTTGGTGTCGATGCAGGGATCTGCTGTTGGCAGTCCAGGTATACTCAGTGCAGGCCTGTTTGGGAACCTGCAGACCCCTGTGAGGACACGATCACATTCCCACAGTACCAGCCCTGGGAGACTGTTTCAGATACCCCCTGTGGCCGTCACGCAGCCTGGGTCTGCTGAGCAGCCTCAGAGGGGCTGTCCACGTGTCCATGGTGGCCGTTTGACCACATGGCAGACTTGATGTGCTCGCCTCCCCGTCCGCAGTCTGCTGCCACCACCCTGTGTGCACATATGTGTTGTGTGTTCATGTGCATGCCACGGATGTGGCATCTGTGGACTGCATCACACACTGGCTGTGTGCACTCCTGCCCAGCTGCAGGTCTGTGTGGCATGTACATGATGATGCCAACACAGCACCAGATGCTCCTGTGCACCGGTGCGCTGCATCTGATCCACGCCTGGTGCTACCGCCCGGGTGCGTGCCTGTGGGTGCCAGTGTGTGTGTGTGTGTGTGTGTGTGTGTGTACATGTGTATGTCTGTGGAAGGGTGTGTGTGTGTGTGTGTGTGTGTGGGTGTGGGTGGGGTGTGCCATGCTGTGCTGCTTGTTGATGTGTGTGGCTGTGTGGTCTGGACCCATGCCTGCCCAAGCCCCCCACCCAGCTGTTCAGGCCACAGGGCATGCCCACACATGCCTGTGTGCTGTGCCACTGTGGCCATCCTGTACGTGGGTGTTTGTCCACCTACCTGTGTGCTCCGTAGTGGTCCTCCGCTATTGTGGCTCTGTGCTGGCATACCATCCTGGTCAGCCGGGGATTCCTCCACCTGGGGGGGGCTGCCCACCACCACATGGCCCAATGGCCATGTCATCCCTACTGCTGGTCCCCCCCTTCAACTTCGACAGCTATCCCACTGTCAGTGGCCATGTTGTGCAGAATACAGCAGGCCAGGAATAGGCCTCAGGTCTTTAAGGGGCTGTACTGTAGGGCACTGCCAGACCTGTCCAGGCAATGGAACCATGCCTTCAGCAGCCCAAACACACACTCTATGATGTTCCACGTACTGGCATGTGCCTCATTGTACAGCTCCTCCACAGGGGAGGACGGGCGCTGGTAGAGGGTGAACAGCCAGGGCTGGAGTGGGTAGCCACTGTCACCTGTGTGGAAGGAGATATGTTTAGCCTGGTGTCCTATGTTGCTGCGCCTCTCATCCTTCCCAGCTGCACCATGTGGTGCCCCGGCCCTGGTGGCCCCCCCATGCCCTGTTGTACCCAGCTGCCCGTGGTCTTGGCATGCTCACCCACTAGGTGGCCGGAGGGGATGTCCCCAGTCTCAAACCTGTGGCACAGTGCCAAGCTGTGCCAGATGAAGGCATCATTTGCTCCCCCAGGGTGTATGGCACAGACATTGATTATGTGCCCCCTGGCATCGCACACCACCTGGCAGTTGATACTGGGGTAGCCCTTTCTGTTGACGGGTACCCCCTCCAGGCCAGGTGGCATGTGGATGCCTACATGAGTGCAGTCGATGGCCTCTAGTATGGCAGACATACGTGCTACCCTGTGGAACTCCTGCATGTTCACTGTACACCCTGCCTGTGTGCTGGGGAAGTGGATGTATTCTGCAGCATGTGGCAGCAGGTCATTGAGGAATTGTGTAAGGAGCCATGATGCGGACAACTGGGTTATGCCTGTTGTGTCCCTTGTTGGTTTCTGGAAGGTGCCTGTGGCGAGCAAACACATGACAGCTGTAACCTTCATCTCCACCATCAGGACATGGCTCCATCTAGTGGATGCCTGCATCTCCTCACTGCACAGCTCACAGAGCTGCCTCAGAATCGCCCGGTTCAGGCGATACTGGCCCACAATCTCTGTATCAGAGTAGTTCTCGATGATGGTGAGGGCACAGTACCACCTGTTCCAGGCGTACCACCGATGGGCCCTTCCATGGCCATGCCACCCTAACTTCTGCCTCCCCACACCCCTCATTATGGCCTCCATCTGGAAAATGGCACTGGCCATGGCTCCTGTTGTCCTGTCCCCACTGGGTGTCTGACTCCACTGGCCCTCCTGGCTGTGTGTGGCTGTGCGGACTGCTCCACAGGGCCCATGCCAGTGTGCCCTGCCCCCAGATGGCTGCCTACTGCCTGTGGCCTCTGACTCCCATCCCTGGGGGTTTCTGTGTTGCTCCTCTCGGGCCTGGTGCCCCAGGTGTACACACACACACACACACGCAAACACCGACATCTCCCTGCCTGTCATACTCACGCACACACACACTGTCACACACACAGTCACTCCCTCTTTGTCTCTGCCTCTGTCTGTGTCCCTCTCCTTGTCTCCTAGTCAGTTGTTTGCTGGCCTGTCTGTCTCCCTCTCTGCTGCTCCCCTCTGGTGCAGGTGCCCTTCTCCTACTTGCTCCCTGTATTTATAGACTTAAATGTGTCCGCGCAACTGCCATTTGTTCCACGCTTGTGTCATTTGTCCGGTGTTGAATATTGTACTGTGCCACATATTCATGGCTACACCCCCTGCACTTGCACATGCATACATTCCCATTGCGCATTTGCGCACTGCCACTTGTACTGCACAGTTGCTGTGGCTGAATATCACTCTCCGGCACATGTTTATTGTTGCGCAGGTGCAACCCAGTTGTGCAATGTGCAACTGTTTTGACTATCCCACCTATTAAATATATTGGATTTTAAATGAGTTGTATATTTGTTTTGTAACAAGGCTATTTTTCTTCTTGATGGTACTGTGGATTTGATTATGTATATAGGCAATTTTTTTTTTAATGTAAAGGTCTTTGACCGAAGAAATAAAGTATTTATTCATTCATTCATTCTAAAATCCACCTACATGGTCACATCTTGGACTGTGTCTTTTCCCTGGGGCTCAAGGTTGAGGGCCTTGAGATTGATCTGATTAGTTTTTCAGATCGCTGCACTATTAAGCTCTCCTTTAGGGCCCTCTCTTGTAGTCCAGCCCTGTGGAGATTGTCTGGTACTGACCTTTAGGTGTGCTATGACCAGAAGGACTTATGATGGTACTTGACATTTCTGGTGTGATAGCAGAATGTGACATGGGCTCAGAGAAGGCAGTGGTGGCCTACAACAAGGTGGTCTCAGAAAACTTCGATTCTTTGGCACCTTCCCATGTACATCCTCTGGTCTCATGCTGTGGCTTTCTGTGGTTAGATGGTAAGCTGGGGGAGTTAAAAAAATCAGGGGATGGAGGTTGAAACATTGCTGGAGGAGATCCAGGGCCCAGGAGGACAAACTAGCTTTGAGTATGCATTACAATGAATACCGAAGGGCACTCTCCTAGAAGAAGATACCTTATCTGTCGAGGGAGATTGCTGCTGGGAAGAATTGAACTAGCTCAGCTCTTCCAGACTGTGGACAGGCTTCTTCATCCAGTCTGTCTGGTGTCCTTGTGAGCCTTTCCATCCACCAAGTGCGAGGAGTTTGCTCAATTCTTCTCAGACAAACTGTTCTCTATTTGTTCTGGGATCTCCCTGAGTGAACTGTGCAACCCAGCAGGGTTAAGCCAACACCTCCTAGATCTGCTCAGCTGTCCTGGGGTGATTTTAGACCATTGATGGTGGAAGAGTTGAGTGGACCTGAACTGGACCCAGGCCCAACTCAGCTACTGGTGAGTTGTATCAGGCATCTAGGCCCAGTGTTCTCTGGAACTGTACAGTGCTCAGTGTCAGAGGGCGATTTTCCCAGCTGCAATAAGAAATGCACTGGTGAAGCCCTTTTTTAAAAAAAGTCATCTTTGGACTCAGACATTCTGGTAAATTACCAATTAGTCTCTAACCTCCTTTTTTTGGAGAAGATTATTCAGAAGATGACTGCATTGCAGCTAGAGATGTACCATATTGCCTTAGACATCCATGAGCTGCTCCAGTCAAGTTTTAGATCTAAACATAGCATGGAGACAGCACTGGTCAGGGTGTAAAGGACTTCCTCCAGTTAATGACATGTATGGGCCTCACACAAGTTGTTGTTTCTGTGACTCACCACCCTCGGCCATGCCTTGTACTTGGTATTCTCACTGGGGCTTCAGGTCACCGACCTCAGGATTGATCTAGTCATGTAGTTGGATCACTGCATGGTGGAGGTCTCCTTTAGGGTCCTCCCTGTGATAGTCCTTCCCCTTTTGAGATGGTCCGCTATTGCCCATTGAAGGGACTGTCCCCAGAGGGACTATTGGTGGTAGTGGACTTTTCTGGTGTGAGCACTGTATGTGCAGTTGGCACGAGCAAGGCAGTGACAGCCTACAATAGTGCTGTTTCCAATACATGCCATACCATCACACCAATCCATATATGACCCAGGTCTTCTCACTTGAGACTCCCATGGTTTGATGGGGTTCTCAATGTGCTGAAGTCCATGGGTCAGAAGTTGGAGCATTGCTGGTGGAGGACCTGGTACAAGGAGGATAAACTAGCTTTGAGAGTTCACTATGATGAATATCAAATGGCAATCAACCATAAGAAGGCAGAGTTTCTTTCCAGGAAGATTGCCGCAGGGAGGAACCGACCAGCTCAGCTCTTTCAGTCTGTGGACAGGTTACTTCTTCCTGCCTGTCTGCAGCCAAAAAGAGCATTTTCAGTCACTTTGTGTAAGGAGTTTGCTCAGCTTTCCTCTGACAGGGTGTCCTCTATTCAGTCCAGGATCTCCCCAGTCAGGCAAGATCAGCCCCACAGTGATGGGCCTTGTGTGGGCAAAGGCACTGCTATTGTCAGGGGGAAGTTTTGGTCAGTGGGGGTGGCTGAGATTGTTAAGGTGATCTTGAAGCTGTGGCCCACCTTTTGTGAATTGGACCTGGGCATGACTCATCTCCTAGTGGGATGTGTTGTGTCTGTTGGTCTCAGTGTTCACTGAGATGGTCTGATGTTCACTCTCAGAGGGGTTTTTCCCTGATGCCTTGAAAAAGGCATTTGTGAAGCCACTTCTGAAGAAACCATCTCTCGATCCTGACATCTTGGCAAATCATCAACCTATCTCTAACCTCCCATTTTTGGGAAAGATCATCAAGAAAGAGGTGGCTCTGCAGCTCAACGCTCACCTCATGGCCTTTGACATCTGTGAGCCATTCCAGTCTGGATTTAGAGCAAGGCATAGCACCAAAATGGCACACAATGACCTCTTCAGGGCTAGAGATAGAGGAGACTGGTCAGTTCTCATTCTCCTACATCTTTCCTCAGCATCTGACATCATGGACCACATTGTGCTTCTTGATCACCTTAGCGAGTATTGTGGACTCACTGGTACTGTCATCAACTGGTCTGAGTCCTATCTCACAAGCATGTTGCAAAGGGTAGTGATGAGGAATTTCTGCTACTGCCTGAAACCACTGCATGTGGAGCTTCTCAAAGCTCGATCTTGTCACTGATGTTGTTCGCGATGTACATGCTACCCCTGGGTAAGCTCACCAGACATTACAGTCTGGGTTTTCACTGCTATGCAGATGCTACCCAGCTGTATATATCTTATGCCCCAGTGACAAATAACACTGTAGAAGTGTTAAATAAATACCTGCCCAAGATCTAAGACTGAATGTCCTCTAACTGGCTGTGACTCAACCCCGACAAGACAGAGGTACTAGTGGTCGAGCCTGGTTGCCAGTGTGATGTGACTTTCATAGGTCTAGGAACAGGGTTATTCCTTAACCCTACTCTGTTGGTGGCTGCTCCTAGCATGAGAAACCTGGACATTATTCTTGATGATGGTGTGATGCGTGAATTTTAGTTGCTGGCCATCGTCCAGTGTTTTTACAACATAAGGAATATTGCCCAGATTAAATCCCTAGTTCTGCCTGGTGACCTGCCTGCACTGTTACACACCTTTGTCACATCAAAGCTAAACTACTTCAATGTTTTTTTACATTGGAGTTAGTGGAGGGAACCTCTGTTGGCCGCAGCTAGTGCAGAGCACAATGGCCAGGTTACTGACGGGTCTTCCTAGATCTAGTCATGTGACCTTGGTTCTGCGTGACCTGTACTAGCTGCCTGTCAGATGGAGGATCATCTTCAAGGTGGGCTTGCACACCTATAAAGCTCTATGCGGATCGGGCCCTGGCTACCTGAGTGGTCTCCTAACCCCTGCCATCCCAGTGTGCTCACTCCACTCCTCCACTGAGGGCCCGTAGTGGTTCCGAGGGCTAGGCTGAAAACCTTGGGAGGTCGAGCATTTGAGGTAGCCAGCCCAGCCCTCTGGAACTCGCTTCCCAGATCTCTGAATGAGGCTGTGTCGGTGGAAGCTTTTAAAAGGGGTCTTAAGGCACACATTTTTAATCAAGCATTTTTTAACTAGTTATTGTGCTAATCTTACTGTTATTTATTTACTTAATTTAAATTGATAATAATTATTGACCCTGTTATTTATTTGTAAAATGTAATGCTGTATGTCCTTGCACTACCTTGTAAGGTGCCCAGAGCCTCCTGGATTGGGTGCAGTATAAATAAAAGCTTCCTTCCTTACTTACTTATTGTGCAAGTCCTTAGGAAACTGGACTCAAACATTTTTTTTATTTTGGTATGCTGCCCCCTGCTGGTTTAACAGTCAATATGGAACTGATTGTCTGAGCTCAACCTCTTTTTCATGAAAGACCACAACGAGTCTTAAATTTAGTTTTCAAACAGTCTTTTAATCTTGCACCTATGTTTCGCCAAAAGGTTTCTTCAGAGGACTTCTTAGTTACAATAGAAATTCAATATACACTGATTAATAATACATTTTATGTAACATAACATCATTTTGTGGACTTTTTTGGTTGCTGCTTCATGCTACTAATTTAACTCCTCTTACCTGAAACTGTTTGCAATTTTGTGTTAACAAATTGAATGTTGTGTTTATTGATAATGTTGAATTTCTGGGATGTGGGGAAGGGGTACTCTGTTTTTGTATGTAGAGTTTTAAAAGTATTGCCACGGTTGTAGCTCGGAGTGTAGAATACAGACCACTATTTCAAATAAGCAAAGATGGAAGATTATTAAAAATCATTTTACTGTATTACATTTCAGGATGTAAACCAGAGAGATACTTGAATTTTAAATAGACTGAAAATTCTAGATTGCTAACAGTTTCAGGTAGGAGGAGTTATGTTAGTGGCATTAAGCAGCAACAAAAAATATCCACATAAATATGTTATGCTACATAAAATGTATTATTAATCAATGTATATTAGATTTCTATTGTGGACAGGAAGTCCCCTGAAGAAGCCTTTTGGCAAAACATCAGGTCAAGAATAAAAGGCTGTTTGAAAACTACTAAATGTAAGACTCATTTTGGTCTTTTATAAAAAGAGGTTGCACTCCCCCAATCTGTTCCATATTGCAAAATGACCTTCTCAAGGCAAGAAATAGAGGAGAGCAGACAATTCTTGTTCTCCTCAATCTCTTATCAGCTTTTGACATAGTAGACCATAGGTTGTTGTGGAATTGACTGAGGGAGTATGTAGGACTCACTGGCAAGGTCATCTTCTCGAAGCAAGGACACAGAAAGTTGTGTTGGGAAATTTTTCCTCACAGTCAGTGCCACTGCCTTGATAAGGTAGTTAGTTAGTTAGTTAGCTAGTTAGTTAGTAGTTAGTTAGTAGTTAGTTTTTGTTGAACGGGAAAGGAGAGCTAGGCAGTTCGTCTTGTTTTCAGCCTCGTCCCAGGAGAAGGGAGAGATACAGATGGTAACCAACTGAAATTGAGCTAGATTAAGCTATTTGTGATATTTTTAGTGAAAGGGGAAATTTAGCCAGGACACCAGGGAAACTCCCTTACTCTTTTTAAGAAGTGCAATGGGATCTTTAACATCCACCTGAACAATCACCAGAACAGGCAGATAGGGCCTCAGTTTAATGTATCATCTGAAAAACGGCACTTCAAGAGTGCAGCAACCTTGGGCTAGACAACACTGCCTTTAAATGATGTTCCTGCTATCTCACAGATAGACACCAACAGGTCAAAGCCATGGTGACCTTTCTCCCTTAAAAACCTTACAAAGAGGAGTTCCCCAGGGGTCTATCCTGGGGTCCCTATTATTTGCAATATACAATAATGATACTGACCACAATATCAGCACAGCAAGTGTCCACCTCTTCGCAGATGGCAGCATACTCTATGTTGTTAGGCCCTCCCTAGAGCATGCCTGCCTAGAGATCTAGCGGGAATTCAAACACTTACAACAAAACCTGCTTCATTTGAAATTACTGCTTAATGCCAAAAAAAAAAAAAGTCATGCCCCTCTCCCCACAAACTAAAGCAGTAATTGCTAGCACCCTAAACACCAAACTCCAGATTATGACCATACTTAGGCTCTTGAATCTGTGGACAAATTTAAATATCTAGGATTTTGGCTCGATTGCAAACTTTCCTTACCATACATAACCAACCAACCAATTATTTTACCAGGTGAGACACAGTAAGCTGAAAGCTTGTTTGCAGGTGCAACCTGGGAGCACAGGAAGTTAAGTGACTTGCTCAGGGTCACACAGTATGCACCTAGGGGGCTGTGGGATTCAAACCCAGGTCTCCAGATTTGCAGCTCAGAGCCTTAACCCACTGTGCCATACTGCCTCCTGTATTACATATTGAGGAACTATCAAATAAACTATGTCAACGGCTTGGTCTCTTCTTTCACATTAAGTATCTGCTTACCTATGAGGCAAAACTAAAATTGGTTTAGATGACATTTCTCCCCCTAATTGCCTACATTGACTTTCTCTACAGCCATTGCCCAAAAGCCGTGCTAACCAAATGCTGTCAAATTATGCTGTGATAAACAAACATCATGAGATAATCAGATTCCTGTATTTTTCTTACATGTTTCATTTACATATTTCTTCTACACTTACTATACAATTTGACTTTGTACGTATGTTGCCATTTTGTAACAATTAATGTAATATCTGTATCATTAAAGTACTATACATTAATTGCCAAGATTAACTTCCTCTTTTTGGATTTAAGATTTGGTTGTTTATGTGAGTGGATTGTGCATTAGCATTTACTAGAATTTATCACATGAGACTAATCTTTGACCTTTAACCTTGTTCTTCCCCCACAACTACCACCATCAGGTATAAATCCATTTTTTTTGTTAATACTTACAGCATAATAACCCATTTAAACCTGAGGTAAAGAAGTACATTTTTGACAGCCACTTCAGCAAAATGCCCAGTAAAAATCTGGGGATCAATATACAGTATTTCTTTTCCTGGACCAATTATGTTTCGAATCAGAGAAATTGTAAAAATGATACCTGTTAGCAAAGCAGTGTGCAGCAGACAGTACCCAGCAAGGGCGAATAAGACTTCCACCACAGAAGCTGTTGCCGATGTATATGGCAGCTAGCCAGGGATATGAGCCGGGCAAAGAAGATGAGCCTCCAAGAATTCTAGGACTTGCTGATTTTCTTTTTTTGTGGCGCTTCCCGCATACTGATATATCAGGCCGTTTGGGAGGGGGTGCCAAACGACCTGACTTAGCACCTGCAGTGAAAAAGTGGTTTGAATTAATACCCAAATTAACATTGCTATCCTACTGTTAGATCAAAGCTGGTTCCTAACTGAAGATGTTCTTGTACTTGGGGGGGGGGGAGTCAAGCAATTTGATATACTAACTTTTAACACCATATCTTCAGTTCAGTCACATATCTGCTAACTGTATAAAGTAGATAGTGTACATATGCAGTTCATAGGTGCTTTTAAATGCAGGCATAGCAATCTGCCCTATACTTGCAGCCCCTATAAATGGCGAATAAATCTTGGAGGCACACAAATCATTCTAAAGCATTATCTTTGAAGACATATTTTTCATTCTTGGAGTATATCATAAACCATTTCCAAGGGATTTAAAACCAAACGAGAAAAACATAAAATAAAAAGGCTTCAAAAACCACTAAGAGGAAGGTGCGTTGCTATGGATCAAACAGAATGTGCAGCTGGGGAGTATAATTAATAAAGATCAAAGAGAGGCAATGTTACCTGCAGTAGGGGTTATCAGAAGAACAGACCTATCCTTGAGATCCAAGTTTTAATGCTACCACCACCACCACTTATTGTGTAACCTTGATCAACTCCCATAGCCTTTCTGTGCTTAAGTTCCTTTCTGTCTCTCTCGTTCTGCTTAACCTTTCTGGCTCCCTTAACCTCCCTTGGGCAGAAGGTTACATTGTGCATCATAGTGACAGACATGATTTGACCTTTCTGAAGCCTTCGCAGGTCAAGTTCATCAGTGGGTGCATTGGCAGGTCTTTTATCTTCTTTGTTAGCCTTCTGTGAGGAACAGAATCAAAGCCCTTCCTGAAATCCAAGTGCATGATGTTGACTGACTGCTATTCATCATTTGTGTTACTGAACTGAACAAATCAATCAAGTTCATTTGACACAACCTGCTTCTCATGAATCCACGATGGTTCTACCCCATAAACCTGTTTTGTCCAAGGAATTTAACTACAGTGCCTCTTCTTTGACAATTGCTCCCATTACTGAAGCTTGCCTACAACTGTCATAAGGCTCACAGACCTGTAATTTCCTGGATTCGGTTGATCCCCACCCTTACGCAGGGGTCCAACATCCACCACACTCCAATCTATCAGCGCTTTGCCAGTTATTTGTTAAATACTGTAGATCTGCCAAGGATGCTGTTAGGGCTTGTCTTGTCTCCTTCTGCGCCCTTGGGAGCATCCCATCTGGTCCTGGGACTTGTATACATTCAGGTCCTGCAGAACCTTCAGTATGGTACTATTTCCTTGGATATGTTTGATCTCTCTAATTTTTGCCTGTTGGTACCCTTGAATCTTATCTTGCTGTCTGAGATTGGTCAGCCTCCACTATGAACATAGAACTAAAGTACTCATTTAATATGTTTGCCTTCCCCACGCATTCTTTTCCATCTTTCTTCAACCTTTCTGGGCTATCTGTCACATTTTTCATTCTTTGGTAAGGCCCACTAGGCATACTAGGCACAAGTGCCTGTTTTCAGGGGCTACCTGAGAGCACCAGGGAGGTTAAGTGACTTGCTCAAAGTCACACAGTATGCAAGTGGAGGTTGTGGGAATCAAACCCAGGTCAGCTGGGTGTACCAAGCTTTTTTACAGCTCTAGGTTATACTATCTGCCAGCCCCCTTTTGATGTACCTGGAGGAAGTTTTTTCCATTTTTCTTTACCCACTCTGCTATTCTTAGCTCTGTTATTACCTTTGCCCACCTAATGATTTCCTTTACTCGAGTTTTTCCTTATACTCTGCCATGTTAGCCTCATCCTGCTCCCTCTTGTACACATTAAAAGCTTTCCTTTTGTGCCTGATTCCATCCTCACTTGCCCTTCTAGTCAGACAGATTTTTTCTGCTTTTTGCCTTATGAACAAATCTTATGCACTCTTGGGTGGCCTCTCGAATGGACCACAAAGGTTGATAATAAGTTTTGCAGCTACAAGCCAGCAGGGTCAGAGTCTTAGAAAATTCATAGGTCCTACATACCTTCCCCCTGCCCAAAACCAGGTACTTATTTACATTTTATCTCTTCTGCAGCAATACAAACTAGTGGAGCAGCTAGTAAGAGGAAAATATTGCTGCCAGCCTGGTAGATCACTAATAGTGATACTGCTCACTACAACTGGTGACCAGGTTCAGCAAGACTTAGATCACACAGGAGCCAGCTAGAGGAATAAGAAGCAATCATCTCAAGGAGTGCTCTCCTCCCTCTGTGTGGGGGTATACTGCATGCTGCTACTTCACTGCCACTTTGTGGAAGCCAGGGGGCAGCATAGTTGACATGCAGGTAAGGGGAGAGGGGCACTTCCAGATGCCTAGCAGTCACTGTGCACATCATTGCCTGCTGGCACTCTCAGGGCCAAAAAGTGGAGGAAAAAAATCCCTGCTCTGCTACAATGACACTGCTATCCCCCACACACCCATGCATGACCATCAGAACAGACCACCAACCTTATCTGTGGGCCTGGGTAAGTGATGGTTAACCTTTGCATCCCTGAGAAGGTCAATAATGGGACTGGGGGGTGCCATCAGGAGGGGGGCAGACAGAGGGCTGGATAAATGGGAAAGGAGAAATTATTTAACCAGGAAAGGCACACTAAGCTAGAGTCTGTTTCTAGGTGTGACCTAGGAGCACAAGGAAGTTAACTGACTTGCTCAGGGTCACATATTATGCAAACAGGGTCTGACAGGATTCAAACCTGGGTTTCCAGGTTTGCAGTTCAGTGCTATTAACCACTATGCTATACTGCCTCCTAGCATAGAAAAAAGCAGCACAGGAAAAAAAAAGAAAGTCATATTTACTGGTCCATTAAAAAAATCTAACAGCATTTGCTCAGTAGGCCTGTGTTAATTTTGCCCCACCATATAGCACACACAGATACCTTCATTTAATATTTAAACTTGAAATTTAAAAGACTAGGGACTTCTAGTGATGTCACAGAGCTTAACAGACACTGATACTTAGAGATCTAAGACCCAACCGATTAACCCCCCACCCCCCGAGAAAATTTAAAATTGACAATAAACTGCACAAAATAGTGAGGGGGCAAGGGTGATCCTGGTGGATCCAAAATAAACAACAGAAGCAGATACCAGACAAACGATGCAATTAGATTACACCAAGATTCCTTGGACCACAGCAGGAGCCAGTCCCCAACAAGTTCCCGGTCTACAGAATATGACATGGAAGGAGAGACTGAAAATCTTACCAGATCCCACTTTGAAACAATACTAAAAGAAGTACAAGCTTCACGTACTGAAAACAAGAAGGAATTCAAATTAACTCAACAAAAGTTGTCTAAACTAGAGAATCACCTGGATGCTATGGAGGAGAGAATGGTCAAAGTGGAGGATGGGGCCCAGCAGATGTCTCAAGTTATTGAATTTTTGCTGGTCCAAGCAGCCGAAACGAGAGAAATGTATAGACATGGAGAGCAGATCACTCAGAGAGAACTTTCGTATATACGGTCTCCCTGAAGAAGCAGAGATGAATCCAATGTCTGCTTTTGTAGAAAATTTATTAAAAGATGTACTGGAGTTTCCCCCACCTATCAGTTTACCATGGAATGAGCCCGACGCTCCCTAGTGCCTAAGCTGTCAGACCCCAAGGCCAGGCCCAGGTCTGTGATCTTCAAGCTCAGCTCCTACAAAACA
Organism: Neoceratodus forsteri; assembly: GCA_016271365.2. Taxonomy (NCBI): domain Eukaryota; kingdom Metazoa; phylum Chordata; order Ceratodontiformes; family Ceratodontidae; genus Neoceratodus; species Neoceratodus forsteri. The sequence continues at coordinate 394,110,574 of CM057452.1, forward strand.
AAGGAAGACTTACTTCATCATGCCTGGGCCAAAAAAGATACAAAATATCTCGGAGCCAGACTGACCTTTGATCACAACTTTCCTCCAGAAATACAAAGGCAATGGATGGAACTGGCCCTTGTGCAGAAGCTCTTGAAGGAGAAGGGGGTTTGATTTCATACCCCTATCCAGCTAGGCTAAGAGTATTCTGGGTTGATGGGGTGAGAGTTTATCCATCATTCCCTGCTGCCTGCGAAGCACTTAGAGAGAAGGGCTTTAACATTGCAATGATTCCTGAGGCCGAGAACCAAAAGAAGAGACCAAGGGAACTACAGTGGCAGTCAGTGCTTTCCAGGAAGTGGCAGGGAGGAAATCTGGTTACCCCAGGTGAAGCCATTTAAGCCATTCAAGGCCTTCTGCAGAAAACTCGAGCAGCGAGTCCCATTCCCCAGTGAATCAAATGCTGAGACAGACTGTTTTACCGTTGGAGCACCCAACATTAACGGAGAGACTCTGGCGAGACTGATCTAGTCTTAAAGCTGAACTGCTTGTAACAGGGTATATTTCTCCGAGACTTTTGGGTAGCAGATATCTTAAATGGGTCTATGGAGTTGTTTATGCAGCATGATACTTTTAGTTAATCAATGAAGGGTTCAGATTATAACTCACTCGCTCTTGTTATGAGGACCTGTTGTTGAGTCTGAGGTTCTAGCTCACACCAGATATATCGTTTTGCTCTGCAAACAGGGCTATGTATAATGTTTCTATCCTCTAGATCTCCACCTTTAAGCTAAATGATTTAGGAATAACACAGGGGTTGGGTCTGGAGTCGTCGGGTTTTTTTGCAGTGTATATGTTACTATATTATGGACATTGCTGTAAGTGACACCACTATGATAAGACAATATAACAACTGAACCATTACTCTAGCTGGCTCATATGCAAGACCCCCTGATAGTAGAGTATTTTTCTTGCTTCTTCATTTTCTTTTTCTGGGAGCCCTTTTTACACCAGGCTCTGGGAGAGGTCTCCCAGCAATGGGAGGACAACGATACTTCTCCGCACTGCCCTATAAATGGGAGACATAGAGGCCTGATTGGGATACAGGCCTCCTACCTCGGAAGTATTATTTTTCACACAGTAAAAGTGTTATTGTTCCAGTTAGTTAGCATGTTATCTGTTTTATTGTTGTTCCTTATATTTGGGCCACAAAACTATAATAGAAATGATAAGGGTGGTGATAAGAATCAGGGGATATGGGAAGTTTTCAATTTAATTGTGAATAACATAAATATAAACCTAGAAGTAAATTTGTCCTTTAGCAGAAGGACTAAACATGATGTCTGAATACAATATGTGTACACATAATGTACATGGAATTTCCAGTCCTGTCAAATGTAGTAAGCTTTTGGAGTACCTTAAGCGCTTAGGGGGAGATATTTTGCTTCTTCATCTTTCACATCCCATCTCTCACAGGCAGAACACAAAAAGTTTGAACACCTAGGTTTTTGGCCTGTAATATCCTCATCCTACAGGGGTGGGAGAAGGAGAGGGACAATGGTTCTTATTCCACAAAGAATTCCTTTTGAGGTTAAGGAAAGTCAGACAGATAAAGAGGACAGGTATGCTATGGCTAAGGGTACCCTAAATGGCCAGCTAGTTACCCTAGTTTCGATTTATTGCCCTCCAGGCACAGAACTGTCTTTTTATCAATTCTTTTTTTTTTGTGTGCAACTAGCGCAATGGGGAGAAGGTCAGATAATATGCGGAGGTGATCTCAACCTTAACTTATTTCAGGACATTTACCAGACAACCCCTCAGGGCAAAAATAAAAAAAAACATCAAGGGAACTTACTGAATGACTAAAAGAACTGGGGTTTGAGGATACATGGAGTCATCTAGACGGTAACTCCTCCTGACATACCTTCTACTCCCAGGCCCACGGGACATAATCCTGTCTTGATTATACCCTGACTTCTAGGAAACACATGGGGACAGCCTTGTGAATGTGGGGAGGTGATCTCTGATCATGCTCCAATATTCTTCAGGCTTCAGCTGGGTCCAGGAGGGGGCCAGAAAACTACCTTCTGGCGGCTTAATCTCTCATTGCTAAGAGATTCAGAAACCCTGGACCAGGTTAGAGAGGACATTCAGCAAGCTATTATAGATAATCATACCTCAGATACTAACCCAGCAATACTATGGAATACTATTAAAGCGAACATCAGAGGGGGACTGTTAGAGATTTCAGTCAGGAAGAAAAAACAAAGAGAAGCACATAGAGACTCCCTTACCCTCTGTATTAAAAACTTGGACTAGCAATGTATCAAGCTCTGTAAAATCAGAACTAAGGAACTTTCCCAGCTCAAAAGAGAATTAAATAATGTACTGGATTACTATGTCAATCAGAAGCTGGTCTTTCTTAGACAAAATTGTTATGACGGAGGCCCCAGATTCCTTAGGCATCTGGCAGGCCACCTCAGAGCCCAGAAGGCTAGAGCCACCATAATAAAAATAAGAAACCCCTTAACTAAAGACATGCAGAACAACACCTCCGGTATCTCTAGTGCATTCCTAGAGTACTAGTCCCAATTGTATTCCTCCCCAGCAGAGGTCTCGAAGATGGACATTTCTGACTTTCTATCCAATCAGATCTCCCCACTCTTACGGAGGTGCAGAGGAACTCCCTTAATGCCCCTGTTTCCCCCCAGGAAATACAAGAAACTATTAGGCTATTGAAATCGGGCAAATGCCCTGGAGCTGATGGCCTACCTGCAGAGTTTTATAAAGTTTTCAGTAAAACTATGGTCCCTCTTCTACAGTGGTTGTTTATCTACATCCCCACAGCTAATGGGACACTTCCACCCTCGTGGAAATATGTTATAATCTCTGTGATCCCGAAACAGGGTAAGGACCCCTCCGTATGTTCTTCCTACAGCCCATCTCTGTACTAAATATGGATTATAAAACATTTTCCTCTATTTTAGCTCACAGACTAATGCAGTTTGCTCCAACCCTTATACACATGGACCAATGTGGATTCATTCCTGCCAGGCAGGCTCAGGACCACATGCGTCAAACAAGCTATCTTATTGACCATTTTCAGAAAAATCATAAATCAGCTCTACTGTTGGTGCTTGATGCAAAGAAAGCATTTGATATGGTCCCCTAGCCCTTCCTGCAGGGAAGGGGGTCTTGTCTTCCTTCGCTTTCCCAAACAATTCCTCAATCTCATTTTTATATTCTATCAACAGCCACAGGGATTTATCAGAAGAAATTGGCATATCTCCCTGAGTTTCCCACTTTATAGAGGCACCCGACAAGGCTGTCCTCTATCCCTTTATTATTTGTGTTCTAAATAGAGCCCTTAGCACAATTTATTTGCCTCTCCTTGGAAATTAATGGAATTCATATGTTCAGCACAAACCACATATTAGCGTTATTTGCTAATGATATCCTAGTATACCTCTTTGACCCCAACACCTCTATGCTCACTTCATTTCAAAAACGAAATATATTTTCAAGTCTTTTAGGATACACACTCAATACTAATAAAACCGAGGCCATACCGATTAATTATACAGTTCACCCCAGTTTAAGGAACTCATTTGGTGTTAAATGGGATCTCCCATACCTTAGATATCTGGGAATCTCAATTCCTTAAGATCTTTCAAAGCTTTTTGAGGTTAACTACACTCCACTGACAACAACACTTGAGCAAGATATGTGAAGATGGAGTGTTCTTCTATCTTTCTATACCCAAAATCTAGCCCTGAAAATGAATGCACTGCCCTGTTTACTGTACATTTTTTAATGTGTCCCCTGTTCGATACCAATCAAGGACATTCTCTTCTGGCAGAAGATCCTAAATAACTTCCTCTGGAATAAGGATAGGCCACGTATTAAACAACAAAGACCTTTCCAACCAAAATCTTAAGGGTGGATTGCCCTACCAACCTTATCTCTATACTGGGCAGCCTCTCAAATGAGGCTGGCTCTGCTGTAGGGCAATGAACGATACCAGTCATACTAGAAATCCATAGACTTATCAAGACATCTCTCCTTCCCCCTCCAGGCCATCCTTTTTAGCTCAACATTATTTAAACAAGCTATGCAACTGTTTCCACCAGTAGTGTTGATGATACTTGAAGGATGGTGAAATGGCACCCAACTCAGGGCCTTTCCCGGGCATACCTGGAAATATCAGTGGTTCATAACAAACCCAAAGTTTTCCCTACTCAACAAGATAACTGGCATAAAATCCAGGTGAAACGGGGATTCATAGCACCCAGGCAATTGCTGTGAGGGGATACACTATTGACCTTTGAAGAAACTAGGGCATCTTTTAGATGGTCAGAAGGTGATAGGCTCCACTGTTTTCAGATAGTGGATTTTATTGGTGGTCACCAGAGGGAGGAGAGACGTAAGATGCAACTTTGTGAGGATAAAACCCCCTTTATTCAAATTTGGAGGTCCCCAATTGGAGAGAAGGCTATTTCAATAATATATAAATCACTGATCCAATCTTCCTCTTCTAATACTGATAGGCTGAAGACCAACTGGAAAAGGGAGCTTAACATAGCATTGAATGACAGGGACTGGGTCAAAGTTTGGAGAGGTACGTGGTCTGCCACTTCCTCCCCTACTTGGAAAGAATATGTTTGGAAAGTCAGGACTAGTTTTTTTTGGGTACCTACACACTTAGCTAAAAGTATACCAGGAGCCACACTGGAGTGTTGTAGGAAATGTGGCTCTAGTGAGGCTACACCAACACATGTCTTTTTGGAATGCCCTAAACTGACCCTCTTGTGGACTACTCTCTCCCATCACCTGCAAAACTTATTTGACCTGTCCTCCCCTCCATCCCAGAGTCATTTAGTGCTGGGTATCCATCCCCTCCCAATCCCCACGGGGCAAAAATGCACTTTACTTGCGGGCAATAATCCTCTGTGCCACCTACAAGTCTATAACCAAGAGATGGTTACAGAAGACCCTTCCCTCTATAGGTGAATGGAAAACTTTGATTATGAGTATTCAGAACAATGAACACATGGCCTACTCTTTACAAAATATTCCTCTCTTCACCAAGAGATGGACCAGATGGGAACTTTATCAATCCCAGATAATAGAATAAGGTATTACTATGCTGTGTCACTTTAAAACTATCCCTCCCTTTATCCCTCCCTAAGATACTCTATCATTTTTAATCTAGTAGATTCCCTTCCCTCCTTGAATGGAGCTCAGTATGACAGGGTAAAAAGACTGTCTATGTACCTTGCATTTCCTACTACTTTTATGGTATTTTAGTATTTGGCCCTATGTCTTCAGTTTGTTTTTATAGTTAAATGAAATTCTGAATGTTTGTTTATAGATGTGTTTATGTAATTGTATAAGAGACAGTACAATGAACTGAATATTCAGTCAATGGTGTACATCAATCCATTCATATCTTACTACACTCAGGTAAACAAATCGGTTTCTATTTTCAATAGATTGTTTTGTTTATACAATTGAAATTATAATTGTATTGTTGCACTTGAAAATTAATAAAGATGAGTATAAAAAAACAAATTTAAAAGACTAGAAAGCATATAATTTTATATTTGGTCACAGCATAACATATTTATGATGGCTTACGACAAGATTGAATATCACAGTATTCCCAGGACAAATGGTTTTCCTTCATTGTGTAACACCATGGCTTGTGATCACGATCTGGATTTCTGGTAAAGGAACAGAAAAAAAAAGTGAAGAAGTAGAAACCAAAAATGCATTTTGTGTGACCTTAAATCCCCTTGGACAACATTAATTCATGTAATCTGTGAAGAGCTACTTTCAGCATGTACTGCATTTAGTTATTTAAGCAATAATGTATGACCAGGGGCTAGAATAACAGTCCCGCCTAGCCCCATGCAGCCATTTTGAATAAGGCCAAGCATAGAACATTTTGACTCACATGTGAGTTCTGAGGCTGAATTTTTAATCACTCCCTTGGGGCATAATATGGCATGAGGCACAGTCAAGTGTCATATTGCCCCAAGGGGGTGATTAACTGACTGTTACTCTAATCCCTGGTCATGTATCGTTGCTATTATTATAATTAATGTTTTGTTAAAATAATTTTGTCATCTTCCGTATTGAATTAAGTAACAGAAATGTGTGTTTTTTTATTTTAGTAAAATAGTCCTTCTGCAATAGCTTTGCAGATCCTGGAATGCAGAACCATCACAACAATACTCTTACTCGGTCCATGTCCAAAAATCCCATCTTTGGCTGTATTCAGGCTGACTCTCCATTCACCAGGAGAGTTTGACTTATGGAGGTCATGAGGTGATATTTTTAAGGGGGGGAGGGTTCTTACTTGTTTAAATTTATTCTGAAAGTTAACAGACATCGGGCAAGACAGAGTTTAATCGATAGATGAACTGACAGCTGCTGTGTGAGCTACATATCCTGCAGACTGTCTTTCTGTTAATTTTTATATACTTTATTGTTTCAGCATACTAATACATCAATACATTTTACACAGTTGAAAACAATTGAATTAATACAAACAATGAACAACTCATGGGTCTATGAGCATAAATATCACCATCTTACATCAAACATACATATTTTACTGCTTAGGCTACATATATCATTCCTTAATATTGAGTCAATGTATTAACGTGGTACAAGATTCACTTCATATTAAGTTCCAGTGCTTTTTTCTCTCCTCATTATTCGTAGGGAAGCCCCCTAGCAATCTTCTCCCTCCTATATTAGCAGATAGTAAGGGTTAGAGGAGACTCTCATAGGGGTCCCATCTCGTCCACCTGTTTTGGTATTTCTCCATTTGCTATGAGAGACCAAATGTTACTCTTTCTAATCTTCGAATATGGGATGCCATCTGTTTCCATTCCTTCATCCCCGGGGGGGGGGGCTGCTGGAGCCACCTCCTAATAATAATCTTCATTGTCATCATAGTTAAGATGGCCCAAAGATATTTACCCTCTTTACCTCTCACCTCCCCAGAGCATAACCCCAGTACCAAATATTCTGGCCCCAGGCCTATCCGGACACCAGATATGTTCTTTAAATGCTGTCTTATTCCTCCCCAAAAGGTGGCCAGCCCTGGACAGGACCAAAAGATATGGGCCTGCGAGGTCTCTGCCTCACCACATTTCCTCCAACACTGAGAGGAAACTTGTATATCCCATTTTGCAACCTGTATCTAGACCAAAAAGTATCTGCTTCTCAGCTTCCACCCGAATTCCTTCCAGATTGGGAAAGAGGATGTCTGTCAGGTGTTTTTCCGCCAGTGTTGGGTAAGTTACTTTTTCTATTACTTTCTATTTCTTTTGAAAACATGTTCCTGAAAGCTCTGTGCAGTCACTAGCAAGGATGGAGAAGTACTAGAAAAAGTAATACACTTTACAGTTACAGTTATGTATTTCATTCCATACAAAAACAATACAAAAGTAATAAAAAATCATAATGGATTAAATTTTTTGAGAGTAATAGGTTAGTTACTAGTTACTTTAAAAGAAATGTAATCAGGTACGGTTACCTATTAGTTTTGTATAAAATGACATAAGTAATTAACTGTAAAGTGTGTTACTTGTTCTAGTACTTCTCCATCCTTGCTAGTGACTGCACAGAGCTTCCTGGAATAAGTTTCTAAAAGTAATAGAAGGTAATAGAAAAAGTAACTTACACAACACTGTCTTACACATTAGGGCCCATTGCTTATCATTTGTATGAATTGTAAAATCTGCTTCCCATTCATCTTTGATGTGGTCTGTCTTTCTGTTTAAAACAAAATATTTGTCTCTGTTGTAAAAAAATCCCTGAATGAAACTGCATTTACCTGCATTGGCAATGGCTGGGATATAAGACAATTAGCAAGTACTCGAGTCTCACCAAAGCGGAGTCAACAACTGACCATGTGTTGCTACCATCTCCCTTGCGTTTTGATTTATGCTGCCCTGCTCTGCCCATTCTGAATCATTAATGATGGCTCATAATTTAGTGAGAAAGCAAACACTGGCACCTCCACCATACAAAAAGGGCTTTGTCTGTGTAACAAGGGTCTCCCAGTAAATACCTGAGTTTAGAACTCTGAGTGCATAGTCATCAAGATGAGGTGTGAGATGGAGCAACATTTGTTTATGTTCAGGATGGTCTTCTGCGCTCTAATGGTAAAATGGATGATAAACTGCATAACGGATGACATCTGAATCCATAAGACAGGACATTTGATTTTGAAATTGTATTTCCTACTGCGGCCAAGAATGTCGTTTTTGAAAAACAATAGGCAGAACTGTGTTATTGCAGTATGTAAAGGTTTGAAACTTTGTTTCTGAGCATGTGCAATAGCACTATTGGTTAATGTCATGGTATTTGTACTGCACATGCTCAGAAGGAAAGTTTCAACTTTTTAAATGTTACAGTTATGCAGTCACATTTGTTGTCTTGTTGTGGAACAATCTGGCATCAGATGGAGGCATGGTCAGAATGTATATCTTCTCAAGGACAAATAATGAAAAGTGCATTCAGTACCCCCCACTCCCGCAGTTCATCATCAGGAGCATTCTGGTCATAACTGATGCAAAACCCCTTCTGCAGTCAGGAGCTTACCAGCAGCACTGGGACTCAGTCAGAACACGGGCTGAGACAGGATCTTCTCACTTTAGCAATTAAACTCTGTTAATTAAGGAAAGTACACTATTTCATGCTGAACACTAACTGACACCAGCATCAGAAAATCAAATCTCGCCACAGTGTCTGGTAAATAACTGTCAGCAAAATTATCAGTGCCACTCAGTCATTGCCGACCTTAAGGATAGGTGAACTGGGCGGCGCCTACAGTGCCATTCAGTAGGGCAGCGCTGTCACTGTCAAAGTTCAGTCTTTATTTATTTATTTTTTTTGCAAGTGACCTGGATGGACTGAAAATGAACATGGCCAAATCTGGGATCATTTGTGGGAGTGGGGTGAAGACTTGTCCATCAGATTCTTCACTAGGTGCCTGCCTGCTTGACCCACCCATAAAAAAGTCACTCCCATTTCTATTGGATCTCTGCTGCTGTCTGTTTTATGTTTGGTGCCAGAGTGGCTGGAGGGCATGTGCAAAGTTGTGCTGATTGGGAGTGCCTGGCATTTGCATAATCAGTTTTAGTGGCGCATGCAGACAGCCATGAGGCAGTAAGGGATTGAGCAGCTGTATTAGCGAGCAGCGAGGGAGAGTTAAGTTTGGTTTTAAACTTGCAAAAGAAAAGAGGCAAACCCCAAAGAGGACTGGAGGTCAGTGTGTAGGGCAGGGAGAGCTACTAGGGAGGAGGTCGCAGGGGCGTTGTGCTGCTGAAGACACTGGAGCTGTCGGTGACATGGGATGGATGGGAGCCAGCAGCAACCAGGATTTGCTGAGTCCAAATGGAAACATAGAAACACAGAAACATAGAAGCTGATGGCAGATAAGGACTGCAAGTCCCAACCCCAGTCTGCCCATTTCCCTACCTACAGATAAGATCGGGGAGAAGACAAGGTCTAAGGGGCTAGCATGTAGGGTGGCCAGATGGCATCGGACCAGCATGGATTCACAATTGAAAAGTGGCTTCTTATCACCATTTATTTATTTATTGATACCTTGGATTACAAATACCTTTGAATCACAGATTCTTCTACAAAGGTTCTGTGTCAAATTTAAGCAATAATGCACGACAGGGTGTGGTATATCATGGGACATCGTCACTCGGTGGTTAGCACGAGGTCAGAGGGCCTAAAAGGCCCAACGACCGAGAAGTGACGATATCCCATGATATACTACACCCTGGAGTGCATTATTGCTATTATGAACTGGATTGCATATATGTATCAATAAAATATTTTACAAAAAGCTTCTAAAATGTTTTAGTAATGCATTTTGTAATGTGTAGGAATACATTGAAATAATATAGTCCGTTTAGTTTTTGATGCGGGTGGTAGGTGGCCTTATTGTAATGCTTTGTTAGAATGAGGAAGAACTAGGAACTAGGTCGTGAATTGAATTAATTTTCTTTAAAATTTGTAGTTGCTTGTTGAGTGGGTGACAAGGTTCTGAATTTCTGAGCAGGAATGGTGGTGGCAACCCATGACGAGAAATTACTTTTTTTGAGGTGTATTTTCCGAACATAGAAATTAATTTATAAGTTCACCCTGATGTCAAAATACTAGTGTAGTGCTTAAAACGAGTGTTATTTTAGTTGGGAAGTGCTTTTGAAAACTAAAGCCGTGATTCTGAGGAAGCGCATCAGTGTCCTCCACAGATACCGATACGCATGCTCGAGTCTCGTGTTTAGCTTTCGAAAGGCAAACATTACTTTGAGTAATGAAATATTTTTTTTACATCAGCGGTGAATTCAGTATTTTATTTTTATGTCCGGATTGTAAGACCACTGCCGGAGACGAACAGGAGCAGCTGACTGCGGGGGAATTTTTGTGTCAAAGAATGATGCAAGCGGGAGTACGTGAGGAGCTATTGCTGCTGCCGACTGTAAGTTCAGCGTGGCTGCCCATTGTCGTCGGAATGATTTTTTTATCTGCCGGTGAGAAGGCTGGTGACCGGAGGTTTTCTGAAGCCGTGATGATGTAGCCCGATATCATCCCGGCTTCGAAAACCTCTCGGCCAATCGGCTTTCTCCATTTACGATCGCCGGTTCATAATTAACAATATACACCAGTATACACCATTGGGGTGGGGCTGTGCAGTGAGTGGCCTGAGACTCAGTCGGAAAAGTTGAGAGAGACCCCTCGAGAGGGGGGACTGGAGTGGTGGGAGTAAAGTAAAAGTACCCACTACCAGTCTTGAATAGGGCCTGCGGGCACATGCCTACAGAGAGTGAGCAGCAGTCAGCCAACTGGGGAGGGCGGGGCAGGACAGGCCCAGGCAGTAGGAACAGCTGGAATTTGGCTTTTCTGTGAAAGACTGCAGAGTGAGGAGAGTGAGTGACTCTGTGACTTCAGGAGACTTGACACAAGCATTAGCGAGTGTTGTTAACTCTTGCATCGAGTCTTCTGAAGCAGCAGAGTCACTCATTCTGCACTCAGCAGCTTCTTTCACAAAAAAGAAAGCAGACTATCATTTAGCAATAAAAGCAGCATGATTTTTACACTGAATGTTCCTATTCCTATATACTGTGCAGCATATTCTTTACAAGAATGAACATGACTCATAAAAACATGGAAACATAGAAACATAGACTTTGACGGCAGATAACAATCACTGGGCCTACCAAGTCTGCCCATTTCCTTACCTACTGGATAAGCTGCAGATCCTAGTTAACCAACAGCCTATTTCTTCCTACCCCCCACAATAATTCCCTTATGTCTGTCCCATGCATTCTTAATTTCCCCCACTGTTTTTGACTCCATGACCTCCTCAGGAAGGCTGTTCCATGCTTCCACCACCCTCTCTGTGAAAAAATACTTCCTCACATTGCCCCTGAGCCGTCTCCTCTCTATCTTCAAATTGTGTCCCCTTGTTCTTGCACATCTCTTTTTCTGAAAGATGCTACCCTCTTGGACTTTGTTGATTCCCTTGTGGTACTTAAAAGTTTCTATCATGTTCCTCCTCTCCTTCTTTCCTAAGGATATACATAATAAGTCTGCTAATCTTTCTTTGTATGGCTTCTGTTGCAGACCCTGCACCATTTTAGTTGCCCTCTCTGGACTGCCTCCATCCTGTCTATGTCCTTGTGGAGATGGGATCTCCAGAACTGCATGTAGTACTCCAGATGGGGTCTCGCCAACTGTCTGTACAGAGGGATAATAACTTCCTGTTTACTTCTAGTGATGCCTCTCTCTATACATCCCAGTATCTGCCCAGCCATCCCTATTGCCTTTTTTTTTCTTATTCTTTTTCCCTCCTAGTCATGGACCTAGGAGCGTCTCTCAAGCATCCAACCTGAATCCTGCCCTGCCTGAAGTCCCCTTGACGGAGCCTTCCCCTCCCTCACCCCGCCTCATAGTTGGCACCCCACGGCTTAACCCCTCTGGGTTGGGGCAACCCCTCCTACCTTGAGAGCACTTGCACACATAGTCTCTAGCTACAGAAGTGGGCCCTGGGCAGAGAATCCCTGAAGGTCAGCCAGGACGGACCCGGCAGTGGGCATAGGGGTTAGTGCCATCGACTACCCCTAGGACCAGGTTTTTCCATGTTCTGTGGTTCCTCCCCCCCCCTTCTGGTGCATGGCAACCCTGCCTGCATTGGCCATGGTAGTACATGCTGCCTGGCTTGCTACAGTACCCCCGGTCTCCACCGGGGGTCCCCGGCTTGTCAGGCCAACCTATCCCCTTGATCTGGGGAGAAAAGCACCACATGGGCACTCAGTCCTCAACCCTTCCCTTTGCTAACCCCTAGCGCCCGAGTCCATTCTCGATCCAGCACCGCGAAGTGCGTGAGGCCCAGGCCTTTTAACCTCAGCACCCCACCAGGCCGCCCCTACTACCTTCTTACATTGCTTGCTTACCTTTGGGTCATCTGATATGACTAGCCCCCAGGTCCCTTTCCATTTTTATGTTGGCATGCTTGCGCAGCCAGCATCTTGCGGTAGTGCAGATTTGAAGGAGTGGTCACTGTTGGGCGAATGCAGGGCATGCATCAGTAGGTGCTTCCTCATTCCCCAATCAGCCTGCATGTCGGTGCCACACCACCTGGGTGAGCACATATAAGGAAAGGTCCACTGCAATATGAGCAAAGCTCGTCACACACAGTGGACTTCCGGACGTGCTTACCCGGAAACACAAACATGGCTGCACACTGCCCACCAAACTGCCGACTTCGGGGGTGTCCAATCCCCCTGTCGGCTTACCCTGCCTCCAATGCATGTGCTGACAGAGGAGCCTACTCCCCATCAGCATAAAGAACCCCCCCATTTGTTATATGCCAAGGGGTTGCCCAATCCCCCTCGGCTCTTGCCCCACGCTCCCTGTGTGTGCAGACGGGGTGGCCAATCCCATCGGCATAAAGTAACCCCTTTTGTTGTGTGTGCTAATGGGGTGCCCAATCTCATCAGCCACAGTTGCCCCACCCCAAAAAAACAAGGCTCCATTGGCACACTGGGAGCCCACCCCAGTGTGCCACATGCTCCTGTAAACAGAAAAACGGTCCCACGATATTTTTTTTTTGTACCTGTGAAAAAATGAAACCCACGACCACCCACTGTGCACCCTACCTCCCCACTCCCCCCTCACCCCAAACTTACCTGCGAAGTTCGGCGTGACGATCTTTGGTGGACTGGGAACACGTCTGCACTCTTCAAAGCCGACTACGAACTGAGGAAACGCCAGTAAGCTGTATAATGGAATAAATAGGGTTTTTTCAATTTTGATGCATATCTCAGGCACTTTTTGGAATTTTGGCACCACATTTTCAACATGGGGTTTTTGGGACCCCTCCTCATGAATTCTGGCACTGTCATGGCGTTATTCTGTCCCGAAAGGTGATTTCACGGTCACTGCACGGAATGACCTTTTGGGACTGAGTAACAAAATGACAGTGCCACTGTTCATGAAGGGAGCTCTCAAAAAGCCTATGTTGCAAATTTGGTGACTAAACTCCCAAAAATGGCTGTTTTACGAGCGTGCGTGGCGCTGTTTCTACACATGCTCATAACGTCATGAATTTGTAATATTTTCACTCCAGATTTTCAAACTTGCCATTTTTCCACATCTCCTGATGAACAGTACAGCTGTCATTTTATGTATCCTGCCCAAAATGTGTTTTCGCATGTCAGGTGCGGCATAGCACGGTCGATGTGCAAAATCACTTTTTGGGACAGTTTGAGGAAATGACATTGACATTGTTCATGAGCAGAGGTCCTAAAATGCCTATGCTGAAAATTTGGTGACAAAAGTCCATAAAATGACTGTGTTGCAAGCGTGCATAGCGCAGTGTCCACGCACCCTTGTAACTTTGCAAATTTGCAATATTTCCATGCCAGATTTTCAACACTGGCATCTTTTCACACCTCCTTATGAACAGTACAGCTGTCATTTTTCACATCCTGCCCAAAATGTATTTCTGCATCTGTGGCGCACAATGGTGTGGTCGCTGTGGGAAATCAACTTTTGGGACAAATTAACAAAATCGCACCACCACTGTTCATAAGGGGAGGTCCCAAAATGCCTATGTTACAAATGTGGCTACCAAACTCCCAAAAATAATTGGGTTATGGACGTGTGTTGCACAGTTTGTGTGCATGCTTATTGCTTCACCAATACAGTATTTCATATTGTCACTCCAGATTTTCAACGCTGCCATTTCTTTACACCTCCTCATGAACAATACAGTTGTCATTCTCCACATCCTGCCCAAAAATGTGTTTTCGTCCCTCTTGTCACCAAATGGCAAAGCCGCTGTGCAAAACCAGCTTTCCGCTAACAAAGTGATTGTGCTGCTTTTCATGAGGTGGCCTGACAAGCAGCCCATGTTGAAAATGTGGAGTGAAACTACCACCACATGCCTACGATGTTAGGGTTTCCAACTGTAGCACCCCACCCGGTACAGACTGACAGGCCTCAGGGGTGTGACTTGGGATTATCGGATGTAATGCTCACGCCATTCCACCCCTCATCCCCACCCTGCAGCCACTGACAGGCATCGTGGTGTGCCTTGCACTGTTCGGCCACAAAATTCACCCCACACTCCTATACTGCATACACGTCAGCGTATTTCCTTATGGAATGGAGTAAGTATAACACCCAAAGACCCCAAAGCACACCCCGACACTTGTCAGTGTCTACAGGGTAGGGTGAGGTACAATGGCATGAGCGTTATAGCTGATGACCCAAAGGCACACCCCAATGCCTGTCACTCTCTACAGGGTGGGGGTGGGGTTGGCATCACTTCAATTCTTCACTGCCATTCCCTATATGCGTCTCCCAGCTCCGCACTGTTACTGCCAATGCCAATGCCAGCGGGAGCAACATTCGCATTGACAAATGCTTGTTGTTACTACCTCCCAATTTATCCCACCCCGCATTGTGCAATCTTTCCTGGGTTTTGTTTCCCAGGTGCATTACTTTGCACTTCCTTGCATTGAATCTAAGCTGCCATACTTTTTGACCATACCTCCAGCTTTGTCAAGTCCCTTCTCATCCTTTTCACCCACCTCGTGTATCAAACCTGTTGCAGATCTTTGTGTCATCTGCAAAGAGGCATACATTTCCTTCCAGACCCTCTGCAATATCACTTATGAAGACATTAAAAAGGACCAGACCCAAAATTGAACACTGTGGTACCCCACTAGTAATCCCCTTTTCTTCAGAGTGGACTCTGTTTACTATTACCTTTTGTGTCTTCTTGTCCAGCCAGTGTTTTACCCAGGCTACCACCCTGGGACCCACTCCCAGGCTGGCTAATTTGTTTATTAATCTTTTGTGTGGGGCTGTGTCAAATGCCTTGCTAAAGTCTAGATAGGCCATGTCCACAGCCCCTCTCTGGCATGCTACTTTGGTCACCCAGTCAAAGAAATCGATTAGATTCTTCTGACATGACCTTCCCGCTGTGAATCCATGCTGCCTTGGGTCCTGTGACCCACTGGCCTCTAGGTACTCAACAATTCTTTCCTTCAGAAGTGATTCCATCATTTTCCCTACCACCGAGGTCAAATTGACAGGTCTGTAGTTTCCTGCCTCTGTCTTGCTCCCACTCTTGTGAAGAGGAATCACATCCAACCTCCTCCAGTCTTTAGGGTACTATACCATCCTCCCATGATTTGTTAAAGAGGGTAGTCAGTGGTGTCACTAGTTCTCCCCTTAGTTCTTTTAGAATTCTGGGGTGAATCCCATCAGGCCCCATTGCTTTGTAAACCTTCAGTTTTAGGAGTTCTTTCAGAACCCTTTCTTCTGTGAAAGGACTGGGATCGACCCCCCTATCCAGAGTGCTTCTATAGATTGGAATAGGTACCTATCCCTCCTGTTCAGTATCCTTGCTTTTTCACTGTCCCTCTGCCCCACCACCTCCCCTTTATTAAGCCTCACTATCCCTTCCTTGGTCTTTCTTTGCTCCTAATGCATCTATAAAAGGCTTTCTCCTACTTCTTAACCAAGTTAGCTATCTTTTCCTCAGTTTGGGCCTTTGCTATTCTGACTGCCTTCCCCGCTTCCTTCTGCTCTAACTGGTATAGTTTGCTGTCCTGCTCCTTTTGTGTTTCCTTATACTTCCTGAATGCTATCTTTTTCTTCCTAACCTTCCCCTCCACCTCTTTTGAGAACCATAGTGTTTTTTCTTTTGTTTTGATTTATTTGCTTCACACAAAGGCTTGTTGACTCTGTGATGGAGTTTTTATGCTGCTTACTTACCTTTTGGTCATCTGATATGTCTACCCCCAGGTCCCTTTCCATTTTTGTTGTTGTTAATACCTCTTCCCCTATTGCGTACTCTTCCCCATGGTTTTTGTTTCCCAGGTGCATTACTCTGCACTTCTCTGCATTAAATCTAAGCTGCCATACTTTTGACCATTCCTCCAAACTTGCCAAGGAAGGCCATTCCATGGGTCCACCTCCCTCTCTGTGAAAAAATACTTCCTCACATTGCCCCTGAGCCTTACCCCTCTATCTTCAGATTGTGTCTCCTTGTTCTTGCAGATCTCTTTTTCTGAAAGGTGGTACCCTCTTGGAATTTGTTGATTCCTTTGAGGTACTTGAAAGTTTCTATCATGCCCCCCCCCCTTCTCAAGGGTATACATATTAAGTTCCTTTAGTCTCTCTTTGTATGGCTTCTGCTGCAGACCCGACTCCATTTCAGTTACGAACATATGAACATACAACATTTACCAGCAGATAAAGGCCTAGAGGTCTATCAAGTCTGCTCGAATGTGTGCAGCTAGCACCCCTTATTCTGCAGCTGCCCCTCCCTTCTACCCTTCCCCTTCATTGAACCTTCCCCTTGTCCTGTCCCATCCCCTTTTGAAGCAGTCCACTGTTCTACTGGATACCACTTCTGAAGGTAATGCATTCCACCCAGCTACCAGCCTCTCTGTAAAAAAGTGTCTCCTCATCTCCTTCCTGAACCTTCCTCCCTCCAGTCTCATATCATGGCCCTTGGTGTCCTTCCCCTCCCTTACTTTGAATAGCCCCTTTGTTCCTGTCTTGTATATTCCTTTCATGTACTTAAAGGTTTCAATCGTATCCCTCCATCCCTCCTCTTCTCCAGTGAGTACATGTTCAACTCCCTCAGCCTCCTCTCGTATGATGGGTCCCCCAGCCCTTGATCATCTTTGTTGCCCTGCGCTGCACCCTCTCCAGTAACTTAATGTCCCTCTTCACATCGAGCACCAGTACTGCATGCAGTACTCCAGGTGCGGTCTAACTAATAGACCTATACAGTGGCAGAATCATCCTCCTCCTCGAGGATATACTTTGCAATACAACCCAGCATTTTGTTGGCCTTTGCAGCTGCCTTCCCACATTGTGCCGAGTTGTTCATTGACCCTGTAATGAGCACCCCCAGATCCTTCTCCTCCTCTGTCTGGGCTAGCTGCATTCCCCCAACTGGTAACCTCCTTGGGTTCTTCATCCCAAAATGCAGCACCTTGCACTTTTTGGCATTAAACCCCAGTTGCCAGGTGTCTGACTAGGTTTCAAGCTTTGCCAGATCATCCTGCAACCCCTGCCATCCCCCTAGGTCATCCACCACTGCTCCTACCTTGGTATCATCAGCAAACAGACTGATCTTGCTCTTGATGTCCAATGATATGTCTGCAATGAATATCCCAAACAACACTGGTCCCAACACTGAGCCCTGTGGAACACTACTCATTGCTACCCTTGGGAGTGAGAGCTCCCCACCCACCTCCACCCTCTGTTGCCTTCCCCGAAGCCAGTTCCCTACCCATCTCACCAGCTTTGCACCCGCCCCTGTGCCTACTAACTTACTTCCCAACCTTCTATGCGGTACCGAGTCGAATACCTTACTGAAGTCCAGATACAGGACATCCACTGCATGGCCCCTATCCAGTTGCCTAGTTACCCAGTCATAGAACTCCACCAGGTTGCTTTGGCAGGATCTGCCCCATATGAAGCCATGCTGTCTGCTGTCCTGTAGTCCTTTGGCCTCTAGGAGGGTCACTAGCCTCTCCTTCAGGATAGTCTCCATTAGCTTACCCACGATAGATGTGAGGCTCACTGGTCTGTAGTTTCCCAGTTCATCTTAGGGCCACTCTTCTGGAGGGGCACCATGAGCCATCCTTCAGTCCTGAGGTCACACCCAATGTAGTGAGGCATAAATAGGAGTCTGCCAAAGGTCCCACAAGGACTCCACCAGCTCCTTCAGTACCCTGGGTGGATGCCATCTGGGCCTGGTGCCTTATCCACCCTCAGTGCCTTCAATCCCTCCCGAACTCTGCTCTCGTGATTTCCGATCCGTCCCCCTCCCCGCTTCTGCCATTTCTCCCTGGGTGTCACC
This sequence comes from Neoceratodus forsteri, assembly GCA_016271365.2. Classification (NCBI taxonomy): domain Eukaryota; kingdom Metazoa; phylum Chordata; order Ceratodontiformes; family Ceratodontidae; genus Neoceratodus; species Neoceratodus forsteri. Next base: position 394,128,980 of record CM057452.1, read on the forward strand.
CCTCTTCTCTTTTTAGTAAATACTGAGCAGAAGTACTCATTTAGTGCGCCTGCCTTATCGCACCCTGCTTCCACCCAACCCCTCCTTCCTAATCCTTACTATGTGGTCCTTATAGCTCCTTTTCTTCCTAATGTACCCAAGAAGTCCTTCTCCCCTTCTTAATGCCTTGTGCCAGCCTGAGTTCCGTAGATGCCTTTGCTCTCTTACTGCTCTTGTCACCTCCTTCAATTCCGACAAGTACCCTCCCTGTCCTCCCTCTCCTGTTTTCTTGTACTTCCTAAAGGCAGCTCTTTTCCTCCTTATCTTTCCCTAGTTACCCTTCTGGACTGCCTCCATCCTGTCTATGTCCTTGCAGAGATGGGGTCTCCAGAACTGCATACAGTACTCCAGATGGGGTCTCACCAACTGTCTGTACAGAGGGATAACAACTTCCTGTTTTCTACTGGTGATGCCTCTCCCTATACATCCCAGTATCTCCCCAGCCAGCCTTACTGCCTTCTCACATTGCTTGCTTACCTTTAGGTCATCTGATATAATTATCCCAGGTCCCTTTCCATTTCTGTTGTTGTTAATACCTCCTCCCCCATTGTGTACTCTTCCTCTGGGTTTTTGTTTCCCAGGTGCATTACTCTGCACTTCTTTGTATTGAATCTAAGCTACCATACTTTTGACCATTCCTCCAACCTTGCCAAGACCCTTCTCATCCTTTCCACCCCCTTATGTATCAACCCTGTTGCAGATCTTTGTGTCGTCTGCAAAGAGGCATGCTTTTCCTTCCAATCCCTCTGCAATGTCACTTATAAAGACATTAAAAGGGACTGGACCCATTACTGAACCCTGCGGTACCCCGCTAGTAAACCCCCTTATTTCAGAGTGGACTCCGTTTACTATTACCCTCTGTGTCCTGTTGTCCAGCCAATTTTTTACCCAGGCTACTACACTGGGACCCACTACCAGGCTGACTAATTTATTTATTAATCTTATCAAATATTTTTTTTTTTAAAAATCTGTTTTTAGAAAAGCTTTTCAATCCCTTTCTACAAAGTCTCCACACTCAAACTGAGCAAAGATGTTTGTACTAACAGTATTTTTTTCAGCTTATTAGGACTGATGTTCAGTGTTCACAGAGACACCCTACTCCTTCTGCTGTCACTCTAGGACTGCACACTGAGTGTGGTGTCACACGGTGATGTTGCTGCTACATTATTCACCATGGACCCTATGCATGAAAGGGCAGATTATACGCGTCTGAGGCACATACCCCACCTGTGTACCTTCGCAGCCCCGGACAGGTGCAGGGTGCACAGTATGCACGACCTCAAGCACCCATGGGGCACCTGTCTTTGGCTATGCCCCCTCAGTGTGCAGGGTCATGTGGGTGATCAGGGCAGAGCTGTGGACCCAGGCGGGCATCCAATCGGATGCCCATACCGGGTCCCTCAGTGGATCCCTTGCACCCATGTGGCCGGCACACAGTCCACTAGAATGCTGCATACTATGGTAACATCAGACTGCCTGCCAGGCACCACCTGAGCCACCACCCTAGCCCTCCCCTACAACTTAGTGGACTAGGGTGGCACAAAGGGCCTTAGCCTGGTACTGCTGAGCCCAGCAGATGAGGAACACAGGCATGCATATCAGGTTATTCCAGATCCTGGCAGGTGTAGACGGCAACCCATGCACCTGGCACTACACCGCTTAGTGAATGCTGTGTAGTGCAGACACACCCCCAACACAATGTTTTCTGACCAGCCCGGGAGGCGGGCGCTCAAGTGCCATGTATGCCACTGGTGAATGCTGCTGGGGGTCCATGGGACCTCCACTGTGCAGCATTCTCACATAAGGTTGCCTACGTACCTCAGATTCATGGCACATAGGCAACTTTATTGTTAGTACATAGGGCCCCATATGATTATCCTGTTTACAGGAAGCCAGTTGTGTGTCTTGCTCTCTGGTGCACATTTCATAAAGTATAATGCACTTTATCGGTGAAATTCCACTATTTGAAGCCTGCAGAAAGTCTCAACTCTCTAAGCATTGTTGCAAAAACTAAGCAAATGCCATGTGAAGTGAAGTGAAATGAAGTGAAACAATGGAACTTCATCTCTCCCTAGTGTAGGTCTAACATGCTTTGACTAACCTATATTCATCTTCCAGTTTAGCGATCCATCCCTTCCCTGCAGTTTGTTTTAGATTTCTTTGAATCAGGCAAATATTTAGCATATTTCAATAGTGGGGTCAACAACTATTTTTTTTGGAAAAAGTGTGTGGGGGGGAAGCAACTTGGACCCTTTTAAAGGAGTCTGTTTCTAAACACCAATTCATATATTCTGTATTAGTTGGGAGGTTGACATCCACTCCAGAAGATTTTTTAAATGTAAAGCCCTGTACAATTATTTGAAGTCTACACAAAGTTTGAACACAATCAGACTGTTCTTGGGAAAGAATGAGATGCTTTAATTCAATTCTGATTTTTAGTCTTCTGTGAGAATTTATGTTATTTGTTAAGCTCATTGATCTCCTGACTGCCTGTGTGTATTGATACTGCTGTGCACCTCTTTCAGCATTTCATCTTATTGCTGCAGTATCCCATATACAGGGCGACCACGACAGAGCACTTTCAAAAAGGGCAACTCAATCATGGTGCCTGTGCACAGGGCTACCGGGCAGGGGTGGTGACCGGATCCTGAGGTAGGTAAATATAGTGACAGGATGTCACTATGTATGCACGTGCATGGGGGGGAACCACGCCATGTGATGTGCAGAAGGGGAGAGAGGGTTTGTGGGGTGTAGTGCAACTGTGGGCTGCCAAGCTGGCTGTGTGGCATGGTGGGTTGGTGGCAGAATAGGGTTGGTAGGGTGCCAGGTTCGGTTCTGAGCACGCTCGTGTTTTTTGCTTCAGGTCAGGGGGGTTGCTTATTTGTTTTGCACCCCCCCAACATGAACCCCCACTTCTAGAGTTGAGAATACTTTAGTAGTCGGTTGCAGGGGGTGAAGCTCCCCATGGGGGTGGTGCAGGGAGCACAGCCCCCGTACAAATTAAAAAAACTAAATCTCTGAGCCCTCTTGCTGTTCGCCATGAGTGTACATCACTGAAATTGATTTTTGGTGAAGTACACATGCCCAAACGGTGATTGCTATTCTGTGATCACCATTATCACATGGAACCATTCCTGAAACTCCCTCCCTCTTCCTCTTTCACAGTCCTCCACAGTCTCATAAATTAGGCACAGGTAATGGCAGACTGGCTAGATCAGTTGTCCCTCTTATTCAGTCAGTTTCAATGTTTCTTTCTATCCTCTTCATTTTGTTATCTGGTTCAGTTACTCGTCCCTTCTAAAATACCATGCCCTCCTTTTATTTTACTCTCAGTGGAAAACCACCCCACAGCTGGGTGTACTAATAAAGAAACACAGAACACCAGCTCAAATATTTCAGCACCACCGGTCATCAAAACGGCATATTCAAAGACCAAATTGTAGTAAAAAAAGTTTTGCTTTATTCCTGAAGTATGCCAAGACCTCTTACCAAAAGGGAGAACACCAGTGCGACATCAAAGAACTCCAAACAGTTTCACTAGAGCATCATCAGGAAGTAACTGCAAAATTGCTGCACACTCATTTTAAATCCAGTACTTAAAGCTGTAATAATAATAACTTTAATTATAATAATAATAACTTTGTCTGTTAAGCACAGTTCATGCATATCAAAGCACTGTACAAAACATCAAACTCTAAAACGTTTAAAAACAAGAAATAAAACTTACTAAGAATATTAACATAGTATACAGAATCATTAATATAAAGATATCAAAAAATCAGGGAAAGCAAGCAAATAAAGATGAATTTTAAGAGCAGTTTTAAAGCTTTCCACTGCCTGTCACTCTCGTATCTGACGAGGTAGAGAATTCCTCAGGGTGGGGGCAGCGTAAGCAAAAGCCCGTGCTCCCCAGGACTTCAAATGCACCCTGGGAATCTCTAGCAATCCCTCGTCAGCTGAGCAGAGTGGTTGGTGAGGGCAGTAGGGATTCAGAAACTCTTGCAAGTAACTCAGACACAAACCATGTAGGGCTTTAAAAGTCAGTAAACTGACTTTAAAGGTGATCCACCACTGAACTGGCAGCCAGTGCAGAGTGCACAGCACAGGAGAAATATGGTTGGACCGAGTCAACCCACACAATAACCTGACCGCAGCATTCTGCACCAGCTGCAGGCGGCAGATATCTACCCCAGGAAGCCCTAGGTAAAGGAAGTTACAGTAGTCAAGGCACAAGGTCACAAAAGCGTGGACCAGTGTTAGAAGATCACACCATTTCACAGACAAAAGCAGTGCATGTGAAAAAGGCAGAGAAATAAATATCAAAAATAGAACCTAATAATCAGCAATTAATAATAAAAATAAATACAATGCTGCTGAAATATATATATATATATATATATATATATATATATATAAATTAGAGCAAAAACTCCATTTAATGCATTAGTTAGGGTTGTTCCACAGCAACAAAAGTGAGGAAATATAGTGTTCGATTGAAACCCCCCTGGATCCCCCACCCCAACTGGCATCAGGGTGCGCATTGGGGTTGTCAGCCCTAACTCTCACCCCATCAAATGTATGAAGGAGCAGAGGTATAGGAGAATGGGGTGAGAGTTAGACTGACAACCCCAACGTCACCCGATGCCGGGTTGGGGGTGTGGGCGGGGTCCAAGGGGGGCTTTCAATCCTAACACCAAATTTCCTCACTTTTGTCACTGTGAACAACCCTAACTAATGCATTAAATGGAGTTTTTTGCCTCTAATTTCCCTTATTTTTGAGAAGTATAATGAGAAGTAGTAAATGTAATGTGGCAGCGGGGGGCCCCGTGCTCCCACCACGTGATGTTTTGTCACATAGTAACACGGTGCCCACAAACGCAAATGGTAATGCGCATGGTGACGCAAAGTGAAACAGAAAAATAAACAGTACTGTAGACAGAAATGGTGAAAATAACACAAATGCAAGCACAAATGGAAATGCCAAGGGTAACGCACATGGTGCCGTAGACAGGAACAGTAAGTGAAACGGTTACAGAACCACAAGCAGAAGTGGTAAGAGCAACAGCAATGTAAGCACACAGGCTAGTTTTCCCCAAAAGCTGTATAGAGAAAGACAGTGAGTACAAAGAATGTATGCATCATAATGGGTCTCGGAGCAGAAAATGAGGAGTTGGAATAGTAAATTGCTTATATCTCAGGAACCGTCCGACGTAGAAAAATTTTTTTAAAGTCATATGATTTATGACTTTCCTGGCTAGTTTTGTACTTAGCCCCCAGTAGGGGGCTAAGGGTTTTTCTGACGAAAAGTCCGTATCTCGTACCGTAAGGTTATCCTATGGGAAAAAAAGAGAAGTTCAGAGTGCCATAACGTTCACTCCCTGTAATATTTTTTCACCAAACCAGTAAAATGCACATCTGTGGGATGTTGGCTTTCTTCCCTCCAAATTTCAGTCCAAAAGACCAAATTGTTGTTTTGCAGCAGGGCAGCAAAGGATTCCTGTATTGCGGCGGACTCCGTAATGTTATCCTATGGGAAAAAGCGTCAATTTTGGAGTGCCATAACTTTGCCGCCCTGTAATATTTTTTCACTGAAATACTGAAAGGCATGTCTGAGAAATGTTGGCTGCATTCCCTCCAAAGTTCAGCCCAAAAGACCATACCGTTCTTTTGCAGCAGGGTGCCAAAGAATTGCTGTCATTTTCAAACAGCCTGGAAAAGTACTGTCGAACTTTGAGAAAGCTTTGGCAAATTCATTTAACACTGTCGCAAGTGCAAAAGTACTTTGTGGAAGTACTTTTTCCAGAAATATGAAAAACATATTTCTGGGGTGTTTTACACCAAAATAAAGACATGCCTAGCATCCTCAAGGTCCGACTAGGTGAACACAAGAAGAATTAGATTGCTAGAGGCTCCCAAATTTAAATGCCAAGCATTTTTCTGATGACCAACTGAAAACAAAATGGCGGATTTGCGACAGTAAAAGGGCTATTTGTGAAAGTAAAAACTGCATTTGCGACACTGTTGAACTTTTTAACTTTTCCCATTGACTTATAATGGGAACTTGTTTTTTTAATAACTTTTGAACCGTTTAATATTTTTCATTAAATCTTCAAAGGCATAACGGGACCCCAGCCACACATTCCCTGAAGATTTGGACCGGTTTGACAAACTGTGCGAATCTTCAGAGACGACCAAAGAATTCAAAAAGCATAAATGCACAGATCATGCTTAATAACTCCGCAGACGTGATATCCGAACAGTAAAAAGTTGGCAGATCCCAAGATCTATGGTTCTTGATTGTGTATTCCAAATTTCAGGCAAATCCCTTGAACAGTTGCAAAGTTATTAAGGTGCAAAATGTTAGGTTTAACATGTAAATGGCTCCTCAACCCTAACTATGGTAGCACTACAGTGCTATCATAATATATATAAAATACAAAACCACACATGCCCATACAATGCAAAGCATCATGGGCTGAATATGCAAATTACCACAGAATGTTATGCTGGTTCAACTTTAAGCAGAACTGCATGGTGCCGAAAGGCCTCTCACACAGTTTGCACAGGGTGCTAACAGATGACATAGACACATGTTTTGTCCTACCAGGACTCATCAGTATGCCTCATCTGTTTGACACCCCAGTGGAATGAACTAGTTACCCTAAGACAGTCTGTCTGGGTTATGTTGTGGTGAACCCATTAAAATAAAAAACTATTTAAAAGACAAAGAACCTCTGTGTGCAAACACTGAGGCAAGGGTTACCCCAGAGGGCATTTGGCTGGGAAGCCAAGTTTCAAGAAAATACAAAATCACACATGCCCACACAATGCAAAGCATCATGGGCTGCATATGCAAATCACCACAGACTGTTATGCTGGTTCAACTTTAAGCAGAATTGCATGGTGCCAAAAGGCCTCTCACACAGTTTGCAAAGGGTGCTAACAGATGACATAGACACGTGTTTCGTCCTACCAGGACTCATCAGTATGCCTCGTCTGTTTGACACCCCAGTGTAGTTTTTTATTTTAATGGGTTCACCACAACATAACCCAGACAGACCATCTTAGGGTAGCTGGTTCATTCCACTGGGGTGTCAAACAGACGATGCATACTGATGAGTCCTGGTAGGACCCTTTGCAAACTGTGTGAGAGGCCTTTCGGCACCATGCAATTCTGCTTAAAGTTGAACCAGCATAACATTCTGTAGTGATTTGCATATGCAGCCCATGATGCTTTGCATTGTCTGGGCATGTCATTTTGTATAATATATATATATATGTATATATGTGTGTGTGTGTGTGTGTGTGTGTATATATATATATATATATATATATATATATATATACAAACATGTCTAATACATATGGAGATCTTGTAATGTTATGATATGGTACCTTACATGAATGCAAGCAAAATCTCATAAATATAGAAATCCATCAAAAGATGATAAAACATACAGACATTGGAATCATGGTGTTAGTTAATTCATATCATTGTCATCATGAAAAAATATCACTTTTTTTAAAAAGCAGCCAGTTCAGTGCTGTCATTGAGTCCCAGTGATTTATCCTAATACAAAAATCTAGAATGCTTCCCTTGTATTCAGGAAAGTTTCAAAATCTCCCCCCACCCGAACCTATGTTAATCCTCTTTATGCCCCTGAAAGTAAAATGATGTTGTCCTGATGTTTGTTTTAAATGACAATAGAGAGTATTGTGTTCATCTGTTGTCTTCATGGAGCTGTAGTGCTCTCCTACTATTAGCTTAAAAGCCCTCTTTGTTTTATCATAGTAAAATACCCCTCACACACAGTTGGCCAAGTAGACCACCCTGTGTGTGTGTTGCAGTTAATTAACTCTGTGATTTTATAAGTTGTATTGCTGTTGATAGTCATGAAAGTTGTACATTTCTGATTTATAGTGCAATAAACACACCAAGAAACATAGAAACATAGAAATTGTTGGCAGATAAGGACCGCTAGGCCCATCCAATCTGCCCATAGGTCCTACGGGCAGATTGTATGGGCCTAACCACAGTTAAAGCAGCCAACCACTGCATTTGGTAACCATTGCTGTGAGGGCACCCTCGCCATCGGAAAATAACTACTAACCAAAAGATCATCAAAAATTTACCCCCCTCCTATAGGTAATGCAAGGCAATCTTTCATGTCTACTGACTCAATAATCAGTTAAGTGTTGCTACATAGTTCCTTGATTGCCTGTCTTTCCAGTTTGGTAATATTTACATAATTCAAGTCCATCATATCACCATATGACTCCATGGATCTCTGATATTGATTTCTGGATGATGTGTTGATGGTGTGGTGTGGGGGGGGGGTCTAATTTACACAATTTTGTCAAATTTCTGGAAATAACAAATCCAAACCTGTTTTACTGTGCACTATAGTTATGACAGTATTCACTTTCTTGATTTGAACATTTCCAAAAATGATGACAGTACTATCTCAACAGACTTATTTAAGAAAATCCACTGATAATAATAGTTTGCTGCTTTCAAGCAGTTGTCACCAACGCCACACTGTCACCATCAACAATATTCCAAAGTCACAATTTATGAGAGTCAGAAGAAACTGTTCAGATGTGTCAATATTTGTTAATAGAAGTGATGAACTAACAGCATGGTTCGTTGCTAGGTGGGTATAGTGCAGCTTTAGTTAATGAGACAAAACAAGTGGTACAAAATAAGGCCAGAGAAGCTCTACAAATAATGAAACAATGACAATATAACAAAAGCGATTAATTTTGTAACATAATTCTGTGCAGGAAGTAGCGTCATTCACAAATGCCTTAAAGGCAACTGGCATATTCTAGGCACAGAGCCAGCACTCTCTGAACTTGTTACAAAATCGACCCACATTACCTATAGAAGGGGATTAAATTTTGATGATCTTTTGGTTAGTAGTTATTTGCTAATGGTGAGGGTGCCCTCACAGCAATGGTTACCAAATATACCGGTTGGCTGCTTTAACTGTGGTAGGTGTTTTTATTGCAGTATGATTCAGAAATGTGTAACTTCCACATCTAGCAACAGCAAAACAAAGTATAAAATCACACAGTTCATTAATTGCAGTGCACACACAGGGTGGTCTAGTTGACCACCTATGTTGGGGGTGCTTTACGTCAATGAAACAAAGAGGGCTTTTAAGTCGGGAGTAGGACAGCACCACAGCGCCATCAGAACAAAAGATGAACACAGTGCTCTCTACTGTCATTTAAAACAAACATCAGGACACCATCAGTTTATTTTCAGGGTCATAGAGAAGATTAACATGATTCGGGGGGGGTTAATTTTGAAACGTTCTTAAATAAAATGGAAGCATTCTGGATTTTTGTATTAGCTGCAATGAAATTGCTGGGATACTATGACAGCATTGAACTGGCCGCTTTTTTAAAAAGTGATATTTTTTTCATGATGACAATGATATGAATTAATTAACACCATGATCCAATATCTGTATTTTTATCATCTTTTGATGGATTTCTGTATTTGCCATGAGGTTTGGCTTGTATTCATGTAAGGTACCATATAATAATGTTGAAATATCTCTATATGTATTTGATATGTTTGGACTTCTGTGTATATTAGCAGCATTGTATTTATTCTTCTCATTAATTACTGATTATTAGGTTTGTATTTTTTCTGTTTATTTCTCTGCCTTTTGCATATACTGTACACTGTTTTCATCTGTGAAATGGTGTGTGCAGCTTTAAGTACTGGATTTAAAATGAGCGTGAAGCAATTTGGTAGTTACTCCCTGATGATGCTCTAGCAAAAGCTGGAGTTCTTTGGGGTCCCACTGGTGATCTCCCTTTTGGTAAGAGGTCTTGGTACACATTGTGAATAAAACATAACTTTCTTTTACTACGATCTGGTCTTTAGTGAAGTTGTTTTGTTGATGGGTGGTGCTGAAGTATTTGAGCTGCTCCTATCCTTTGATTTTATCCTATTTACCACACAGATCAATTTCACTTTCTGAGGAGAGGTAAAAAATGAAAACTATGTACTCCTCATTATTCTTTATCTTCCAGAATATTGTCACCATTCATTTCTTCATGGATCTGTGCCAGAGGCACTAGGACCCCATGGGAGTGTATAGCTTTAAAACATTTGAGCTAGGGGATTGATATCGGGGACAGTGCCACCTATGAAGCGGACACATGGTGTGGTACGTGTGGGCTCGCCAGTAACTGACACTGGCCCCCTGCTCCTCTCAATTCTGTTCACAGGACAGGAAACAAATTGTAAGAAAAGAGAAGGGATGGGGCAAGGTTGCCCAAGGAATAGAAAAAAAAGGTATAGTGTATAAAAGGAACCGAGCAATAAAATCTGGCTACTAGAGAAGAGAAAGAAGAGGTTGGGAGGAGGGCCTATGTAGTGGGTTAAATAATGACTAGGACAAACTGGACAGGGAGAGGCATTTTTAAGGCAGAGAGTATAGGGGGATCCACAAACTCCCAGTAGGAAAGTGAAACTTTCAATAGAGTTGGTTTTGTTCAGAACTCCAGGACACTCTACCAGTCTTTTCCGCAGATTACAAGAACAACAGAGGGGTCAGAGAACAGAGATCCCATATAACCAATGCAAAAATACTGGATGAAATTTCCTGAGGGATTCCCATTTCCTGAAAGCACAGTGATCTCAGTAAGAAGTGTGTTACTGACCAAAGTTCTCCAACTGAAGAGGAGACACCTAGGAGTTTGAAAGCCATTGGAGCAATCCCAAGGAGGGAAAACAAGCTGGAAGGAGATGATCCCCATGGAAAGAGTTCAACTCAGGGAATCAAAAGATATTTCACAATTCTCTTACAACCAGCATCTGGTAATCTCAGACCTGAGTTTAGTGTAGCAATTATGCCTGAAACCCCAAAAAATAAAAAAAAAAAATAAAAAAAAAAAGGGAAAAAGACCTAGCAGTTCTAACATCTCTGGATTAATAATAAAAAAAAGAGGATAAGAAGTTGGCTTCTGAAGATCTTAACCTAGACAGGAATAATGCAGCTAGTATATTTCAATATCCAGATATACAGGTAAGAGCACCACTTGTGAATAAAAGCACAGATTGCTTGGACACTGAGACTGTTCGTAATACAAATCAGAATGGTAAATAACTTTCTAAATTGGAACAAGAAAGTCTTTTACTAAACAAACAATGTAATAGCAACCTTTTTGTGTGTCCTACCAAGTAACACTAATCAGCCTGTCAATAGTGTCTCAACTGCTGTAGAAACTATGGCAAAGAGGGGAGGACATGACTCCATAACATTTAAACAGAGTTCTATGGATCATAAAGGGCAAAATTCTGTACTTACTGAAGTGGAGCTGAATCACTCACAAGACACTAACTACGTAACTCATTTGAACAGGCTACTTCCCTTCTTAAGGTTTTTTGCTCAGAAATATTGGCTAAATCTGAATTATGAAACCTTGAAAGCATATATGTATATTAAAGCAGCAGTGCAAATAAAATGGGCTAAAATTTGACCCCATCTTTTTTCTTCCTAATCGATGCCAGATGTTTTCCAATTTATGTTGGTGGTAAAAAATTCAGTTTCTGTTATCATTTAAGAATTTTATGAGCTTTTAAAACAATTATTTCTTAGGAAAAAAAGATGTCCGCCTTATTTTTGAATAGAAATAATATTGAGGGCCTAAGGCTGGTAAGAATCCAGACAAAAATGCAAATGTACAGTACACAGCATAGGGAGCTTTCAGAAAACCCAGATTAACAGTTCTACCAATAATTTTCATAACTATAGCAGAAAATTAGCTTTTTGGAAAAACTGTTTTCATTGCACTGCTGCTTTAAATATCATTATGTTGGATATGAACTTAGATATTCAGGATGATGATATTGTTAAAGTAAAAAAAAATGTTTGGATAGACAAGTAAATACACTAGAAGCCTTTTCTGAGTCACCCCAAATGTCCATCTATTTGTGGTACAAGGGGGAAATGTTACATAACAAAGGCATTTTTGTGACCTTTCCTAATAGATATGAATTTAATAATTTAGTAACAGTGACTTATTTATTTTATTTATTAAGTTTTTGTTAACCGGGTAGGTGCACTAGCCAACAGGTGACTATTTTCAGGCACGACCCGGGAGACCCAATTATAGTGCAAAATTGGTCAGTTTAGTTAACATAATACAGGCAAAGGTACAGTGGTACAAGTACAGACATACGATTTTCAAAGGCAGGCATACGGTTTCAAATAGGCAGAGGGTACTGGCGGGAGATCACATTTAGGGGGAGAGAGAGAGGAAAGAGAAGGTAAGGGGGATTTTAGGACAACAGGGGAGGGTGTGAAACTGATGAGAGGTGGAGGGTAATGAACGAAAGGACGGAAGATAGCAGCTAATGGCCTTGCGGTGCTGGGCAAGGGACGGCAGAGGGGAGGGGATGAACAGCAAGTAGGAGAGAAGAGTGTTGCAGAAAGCAAGAGGATGAAACCAGAGGGTAAGGGGCAAGGAGGAGTCTAGGGACACAGTTTCAAAGTGCAGCATTTAGTGGGAAGGCACAAAGGGATCCAATAGCAACGGAGCCGGATCAGGAGAGGCGGCTAGGCTGAAGCACATACGGCAAGGGGCGGCATATTTACGGCTTTAGCGGGAAAAGGCACTAAGAAGACCCGGGGCTGTGGAACTAAAACCTGGCTGGGCTCAGGGACTCATGGGGCGAAGTATGGCTAGTTGCGGCTTTTGCGGGAAAAGGCACTAAAAGGACCTGGGGCTATGGAGCTAGAACTCGACTGGGCACAGAGATGCATACGGCAAAATACGGCTATATAACGTCAGGTAGGGGGAAAGAGTGTAGCAGAAAAGCAAGAGGATGAAACCAGAGGGCAAGGGGCAAGGAGGAGCTGAGGGACACAGTTTCAAAGTGCAGCATTTAGTGGGAAGGCACAAAGGGATCCAATAGCAACGGAGCCGGATAAGGACAGGTGGCTAGGCTGAAGCACGTACGGCAAAGGGCGGCATATTTATGGCTTTAGCGGGAAAAGGCACTAAGAAGACCCGGGGCTGTGGAACTAAAACTCGGCTGGGCTGAGGGACCTGGACGCAGCAAAGTACGGCGAAGTTACGGCTTTTGGCGTGAAAGGCGGCGCTTAAAAGATCTGGGGCTATGGAACTGGAACCTCGCTGGGCATAGAGATGTATACTGTAAAGTGCGGCTAGATATGGGTTGGAGGGAAAGGCGCAAAAGGGTTTTGGAATTGAGACCAGGTAGGACTGAGGGGAGGGAGTGAGAGGGGAGGGGAGAGGGAAAGCAAGAGGGACCAGTACCCATTAACAATTAGATACATCTTATGGTTTAGTACTACACAGTAGAGCTGACGAAGGATAAAACAAAAAAAGGATTATGTCATAAATATACACAAAGTCAGAAGAGAATAAACAATGTTGGATATGCAGTAAAAAAGGTCAGAATAATATACATATTACAACATTAAGGCAATTAGGCAGCAAACATGATTGGAATAGTGTCCATATGAGAGGTTTGTAAGCATTACATTGTAAGTGCAGGCAGTCTTATAGACAGTTCATTAAAGTGCAAACAGACAAACCAGGCGACAGAGCAAATCAAGGGGAGGTAGGCTATTGAGTATATGGCAAGGAAGGATTGATTTAGACAGGTTACAAAGCTTAAGTGGGATCAAAACAAGTGCAATGGTCCTTAGAGTAGTAGTACGAGTGAAGTCTCCACTTGAAGGCTAGGTGTGATGGAGCACTTCTCAGATCCATAGGCAGTAAGTTCCAGGCGAGAGGGGCAGCACACCTGAAGGCACCAGCACCCTTGGAGGTACGGCAGTGGGGAACTGATAAAAAAGACTTGTCTGACGACCTCAGGTCACACGATGGTACTACAGGTTGGAGTAGTTCACACAATGTGGCAGGTTTCGACACTCTGATTATGGAGTCTGATAGGCTGCAAAGGTAGTATAGCCTCATGGAGGAAGGGGATAGCCAACCTAACCCTTTGTATAGTTGGCAATGGTGCATCAGACATGGTAACTTAGCTGCATATCTACAGACATTATTGTAGGTGGTGTCCCATTTCTGTAGAACAGTTTTATTTGCCATGGTGAGGATGGGTGCACATAAGACAGAGTGGGTAATAGGATACTACTGAATAGTAAAGTTTGGCGGTGGGGTAAGCATAAAGTTACGTCCTGTAGGCAGCACCCAGCTTACAGTTGACATTCTTACACGACTCCTGGATATGCTGCTTCAGATCAAGATTTTGGTCAAGCTGTATCCCAAGATAGCGGAAAGAACTTACAATCTCAAGAGTGGATCCATTGATATCAGGAATTGTCAGTGGAGATGTGCAGGCTCTAAGCTTATGCTTTGATCCAAAGAGCATGGCCTTAGTTTTGCTAGCATTGAGTATAAGGCGATGAGCTTCAAGCCAGTGCTGTGTAAGGTGGAAGGCTGATGACAGTGTGGAATTCAGGTGAGAGATGTTGTCAGAGTGAGCATATATAACAAGATCATCAGCATAGAGTAGTGAGTTGCTTGTCGATATTACGGTGAGCAGGTTGTTGATAAATAATGTGAAGAGGAGTGGACCAAGAATAGAGCCCTGTGGTATGCCAATATTGATCATGGTACTCTCAGAGATGGCTGAGTTAAGCTTTACAGCTTGAGACCTGTTGGTGAGGTAGCTACTGAACCAGGATGTTACTGGGGCTGAGAAGCATAGGTTTTTGAGGGTAGCAAGCAGTAGTGGATGATCAACAAGGTCAAAGGCCTTTGTAAGGTCAATGAACACAGCACCTGTTAGCTGCCCTTTGTCTATATTTGAGAGAACATCCGATGTGAATTTAGTCAGAGCAGTTGTAGTACTGTGGTGCTTCCTGAAGCCATGCTGCGCTTCACAGAGTGTATTAGTGGAGTCAATAAATTCAGTGACCTGGTGGCTACTATCTTTTCGAGTATTTTACTCAGTACTGAGAGTATGGCAGTGGGTATATAGTTTGACAAGTCATTTTTGCTCCCTTTTTTGAAAACTGGCGTGATTCTGGCAGCCTTCCAAATCTTGGGGACAGCACCTGTAGAGAGAGATAAGGTGAAAATCCTGGCAAGTGGGCGGGATATGAGGTGGGCAGCTATTTTCAGGAGTCGAGGTTCCAGGGTGTCAGAGCCCGGGCTAGTGTTCTCAGATATCCCCAACAGTAGTTTGCAGACTTGATTTCCAGTAACCCTTTTAAAGTAAAACAATCTTTTAGAGGCAAGTTGTGGATTGGAGCTTATCATGTTGGAGTATGGTTGAGAGTTATCAGGCAGAGATTTTAAAGAGGACATGATAGCAGATAGGTCCGAGAATTGCTGGTTGAAGGCATTGGCAATGGTGAGGGAGTCATTGCAGTGGTCCCCTTGTAGAAGCATGTCCGAGGGGTGAAGGATTGAGGGGTTCGAGGAAGGTTTTATATGATTCCAAACCTTAGAGGATCATTAGCAGAGCTGGTTAAAGGTCTTGCAGCATCTGCTCTTGCAAACCTGATATGTTTCTTACATCTGTTTCTATGCTGTTTGTAAGCCTGATGATCACAGGGCAGCCTGGTGGATTTATAATGTTTCCAGAGTTTGTCCCTGAGTTTGAGCTTGTGGAGAAGATCTTTGCTCAGACACCTAGTTTGTTGCCCCCTGACCCTTCTTTTTATCTTAGGTACATGCCTCCTTTGTACCTCCCCAAACCTGCTGAGGAACACATCCAGGGCAGCCTCAGCACTTGTTGCACTGTAGATGTCGGACCAGTCAATAATAGATATGTCATTGAGAAATGCTTGTACATCAAGCGCTGAAAAGTTGGTAATGGTGATGAGGCGGGACCGAGGAGCAGGCGGCTGACAGGAACGCCAGTGACAGACCGTGGGAGAGTGGTCTGTCAGAGAGTCCGCAAGTACAGTGGTTTTGACACATGGTCAGGCCTGTTGGTGAGAACTCAGTTTAATAGCATTCCTGTCTGCGCGTTAGTCATTCTCGTGGCATTCTGTTACAAGTTGCTGAGTTATATTTTTGGACCATAGATGCAAGGTTGCCTTGATTCAGGCCTAGCCAGTTTAGTTGACATCCCCAACAGGATACACCTATTCAGTTTCACGGATTGAGACACATGTTGTAGTAAGATCTGGAGACTTTCCAAACCTCCAGTGGTGGGTTGTACCAAACACAGGATGTGCAAGTGTTTGGCTCCTAGGGACAGTGTAGCATGTAGATTCACAGCATGTGGGGGCCAGGATTTGGAACCGCTTTTAATGAGAGGTGATTTTTGTAATAAATGGCAACACCTACCCCTTTTGAGCCTACTGATCCTGCAAATGATGGCATACCCAGGCAGGCGCAGTGGGCATCTAGGATATTGGGTTTGAGCCATGTTTCAGTAAGGCGACAGGATGTCAGGATTAATCAGTTTTGCCCAGGCTTCAAGCTCAGCCAGGTGCCCCATAAGACTCCTTATATTCATATGGGCTAGTAATAGGCCTTATTAGCTTTGGCTGTGGTTGGTGTAGGGATATTATGTGGCGGACCTGGGTTCAACTCGATGTCACCAGCTATCAGGAGCAGCCTTTGGGCTAGGAACTTGAGCAGGTTTCTAGTCAGAGTGTCACGTTTTTTATATCTAGCCCTATGCTGTAGGTAGTACAGGAGTGACAGGTAGGTACAGCCTTTCTTCAGGAGTGCATGATGTAGAGCGGGAAGGGGGTGACAGTAGGAAAGGAGAAGATTAGAGAAGAAAAAGTCCTTTATAGATTCTGCTCTGTGATTAGTGACAAGCGGCACAGATAGGGAGACACTACTTAGACCATACAGGAGACACAGGCAGAAAAAAGAAGCCAAGCGGACGATAGATGGTGACAAAGGAGTCATTTAGAATGGGAAGAGAAGGTAGTAGGGGCACAGGAAAGGAGGAGTATCGGATATAGCAGTGCTAAGTGCGGCAATGTGATATAGAGAGAAAATACTGGTAGGCCTGGGCAAATACTTTGGAAGAAAAAGAAAATAGGACGCTGTGATGCAGGCCACAAGGTGGGCTTGGTAAAAGAAATAACAGAGCCGTTAGTTTGAAAGACTAGTGAGCTGCCCCTAGTGGAGGCAGAGTATAAGGAGCCAATGGAAAAGTGGACACTTAGTCATATGACCCCCTGGTGTCTATAAAGCTAAAGGGTCGACCAGAGTGGGTGAGGTGGGGGGAAGGTGGGGAGCCGGCGTGAAGCGCTGGTGGGAAGAGAGCTTCAGGGAGCTGTATTACTTGGCCACAGTGGCAGCACTCACAGTCCCTGGGGGTACAAAACAGTAGTCCAAATCTGAAAAAAATAGAGTGAGAACAGTCGCTTTCTGTGGAGAGTGGTACTTGGTAAAGTCCCAAACCCAGAAGGAGAGGGCCAGCAGGATGGAGGTCGAGTTAAACGTACCTTGCGGGCTTTTGCGCCTTTAGTGGCACAAGGTACCAGGGTGCGGCCGAGCAACTGGTTCCCTTCCCCGGGTGGCTTGCGGTCTGTGCGGCCCTGGCAACAGACCTTCTGGAGGCTTTGTTTCAGTGGGGCCGCTTAAGCGGGGACCCAGGCGCCTTTTCAGTCCAAGGCTGGTTCCTAGATCCTGAGGAGGGTGTCCAGAGCCCCGTGGCTTGGAGGGATCCTGAGGGATAGCAAGGAGAAGCAGATTAAGAAGGCAGCAGAAACAATGGTAGGGGGCGTAGGTGATAGAAAGGAGGAGATAAGCAGGTAGAGGAGTAGGGTTACAGGCTTCAGTTAAGGCAGGTGAGTAGGACAGCACTTGAAATAGCTTTTACTAGAACAAAGGGAGTTTAGGAGATTCAAACAGAAAAAGGCGGGAAGGCAGTACAAGGCAGCAGAGAAACAGAGAAAATTAGCTACAGCACTATAGGCAGCATAGAATCAGAAAACTTAGCTACAGCTCTACAGAATTAATAAGCTAGGATTACAGGAGATAGTTTGTCTAGGCAGCAAAATTTAGCTTCAGGGAGCTGTATTACTTGGCCGCAGTGGCAGCACTCACAGTCCCTAGGGGTACAAAATAGTAGTCCAAATCCAAAAAATATAGAGTGAGAACAGCCACTTTCTGTGGAGAGTGGTACTTGGTAAAGTCCCAAACCCAGCAGGAGAGGCCAGCAGGATGGAGGTCGAGTTAGCGTACGCCGAGGCTTTGCACCTTCAAGCGGCACCGAGTGTACCAGGGTGCGGCCAAGCTCCTGGTTCCCTTCCCGGTGGTGCTTGCGGTCAGTGCAGCCCTGGCAACAGACTTTCTGAGGGGCGTTTGTTCAGTGGGGCCGGCTTGTTGCTGGGACCCCAGAGCCATCTTTTCGGTCCAAGGCTGGTTCCTAGATCCTGGAGGAGGGTGTCCAGAGCCCCGGTGGGCTTGGAGGGATCCTTGCGGGCTTTTGCGCCTTTAGCGGCACAAGGTACCAGGGTGCAGCCGAGCTCCTGTTGTGAGATTCCCGAAACTACAGTAACCTTAAGTCTCTTTGGGGTGAAAAAGCTACCAAGAGAGAATAACTACAGATTCCTAGGTTCTTTGTGTAATCTGTTTAGTAATGCAGATACAGTTGGGGAGCTATGCATTTTGAGGGTTCTGAGAAATGAAAATCCCTTGCAGATTGATATTCTAATCAAAAATAGAAAATTAGCACAGCTTTTACAGCAAAAAACTGGAATTTTGGATGCAGTGGGTCTGCATTTAGTGGACCTTTCTACTATCTTCTCCAATAGTCCCAAAAAACAACCACCTACAGGTGGAAAGGCACTACAAGATACACCATGACAATTATCAAATAGATTTAGAATACTGGCCCAATACTAGGACTGACTCACTACATAGGAAAGTATGCCTTCCCAAGGTAGTGCTGAGACATCTCTAAATGAAGTAACAGGAATGTCATTTATTTATTGGAATACAGCTGGAATAGAAAACAAATTTCCCGATAGTAACTGGGTAGATTAAATAACAAGAGGGGATGTGATATGCTGTCAAGAAACACACCATGAGGATGATAAGGTTATCTCCCTTAATAGTTATGAAATGATACACTATCTAGCAACAAGAGAACATAAATGTGGAAGACCTTCAGGGGGCTAGTTACTTATTTTGAAATAGAGAAATTTAAGACAAACCATAATATTTATACTGGAAAGAATTTCAATATTTCCCTTTTTCAAACTCAGAAATATAGACTTATATTATTTAATAGTTATATACCTCCAGGAATTTTGAAGTATTGTCATCATGATATATGGAAATCATTTGATAGCCTTCTTTCAGACATTAATCATAAATAACCAGAAGCAGATATTCTGCTAATGGATGATTTAAATGCCATAACTGGCAACTTCGATGGATTAGCTGAAAATGGAAAGGAAAGGGAAAGGGAACATTGTTTAACCAGGAGTAGCACACTAAGCTGAAGCTTTTTTCCAGATGCAACCTGGGAGCACGAGGAAGTTAAGTGACTTTATCAGGATCACACAGTATTCACTTAGGTGGCTGTGGGATTCAAACCCAGGTCTCCAGATCTTGCAGCTCAGAGCCTTAACTCACTGCACTATACTGCCTCCTTAATACCCTATAATAGAAACACAGAAACACATAAGTTGACGGTAGATTATAACCGCAAGGCCCATCCAGTCTGCCCATTTGTTCTACCTTATGAATGTGCCATAGGCCTGTACTCTGTCAATGGCCTACCTATTCATACTCATCTGTATCGCTCCCTTATGCCTACCTCATTCCTGCTTTAAGCTCTGCACTGTATTCATGTCTACCACTTCCTGACTTAGGCCGTTCCATGCATCCACCACTCTTTCTGTGAAACAGAACTTCCTCACATTCCCCCTTAATTGGTCTCTCTCTAATCCCATGCTGTGTCCTCTTGTTCTGCTATTTTTCTTATATTTAAACATGTTAGACTATTTCACCTTATTAATGCCCATAAGATGTTTGAATGTTTCGATCAAATCACCTCTCTCTCTCCTTTGCTCAAAGGTATACATATTGAGTTCCGTTAATCTGTCCTCATATGTTTTCTGATGCAGTCCCTGTACCATTTTGGTTGCCCTTCTCTGGACTGCCTCCATTTTGCTAATGTCCTTGTGCAGGTGTGGTCTCCAGTACTGCATGCAGTACTCCAGATGGGACCTAACCAATGTCTTGTAAAGAGGGATTGTTACCTCCCTCTTATGACTTGTGATACCCCTACTAATATACCCCAACATCCCTCTAGCCTTACCTATTGCTTTAGTGGTCTGCTTGGATGATTTTAGATCATCTGTGATGATGATGCTCAAGTCTCTTTATTCCCTTGTGATTGCCAGGAACTCCCCTCCCAACCTATAGGTGACTTCACGGTTTCTCTTCTCTATGCGCATGATCTTGCATTTCTTTGCATTAAACCCCAGTTGCCACGCTTCTGACCATTTTGCCAGTTTATCCAGATCTCTTCTCATTCTGCCCACCCCATCTGGATCATCTACTCTGTTTCAGATCTTGGAGTCATCTGCAAACAGACAAACTTTACCCTCCAGTACATCTGCAATGTCACTGATGAAGATATTGAAGAGAACTGGCCCCAGGACTGATCCTTGAGGTACCCCACTTGTGACTTGCATCTCTTCTGACTGCATGCCATTTACCATCACTCTCTGTTTTCTGCCTGCCAACCAGTTTGCCACCCAGCTGACCAACCTCTGACCCACCCCGAGCCTTCCCAGCTTATTAATCAATCTTCTATTTGGAACAGTATTGAAAGCTTTACTGAAGTCAAGGCAGGCAACATCAACTGCACCCCCTTGGTCGACCACTCTGGTTACTCATTCAAAGAAATCTATTAGATTAGTTTGACAGGACCTTCCTGTTGTAAACATCACCATGCAGTTTAATGAATGGTTGCAAAACTGGTGCAGAGCACAGAGCTTTGGCTTCATTGGAGACTGGGGTTCCACCTGGAGAGATGAAGGTCTATACTGGCATGATGGTCTGCATCTGTCCAGGAAGGGAAACAAGCTCCTAAGTGACAGGTTTAAAGGTTTCCTTGGCAAGCTTTTAAACTAGCCAAGGGGGAGTGCTAATACGAAACAGGAAAGTTCAAGCCTACCCCCCCCCACAAAACATGGCAGGTAGTAGGGTAAACACTGAGGTACAGAGCTTGACAGAGGGCAGGACAGGGGTAAATGGAAAAATAGATAAGGTCAATAAGAGCAGGGATGGGGTAAAAAAGGATAAAGCCAACATTAAATGGAGGGCAATGAGTACCAATGCCCATAGTCTGGGAAACAAACTTCCAGAGCTAGTAGCCCTGATGGAAGAGGAACACTTGGATATTGTGGCAGTCACAGAAACATGGTACATGGAGAACCATGACTGGGATGTCGACATATCAGGGTACACAATCTACAGAAGGGACAGGGAGGGTAAAAGAGGAGGTGGAGTAGCTCTCTACATAATGGAAGGGATCAAAACTACAGAACTAAAAAGTAAAGGGGGAGGACAAGAGGCACTCTGGGTCACCATGGAGACAGGGAATGGCATCACAATCTGCACAGTGGTTGTATACAGACCCCCATCTCAAGGGGAGGAAATGGACAAGAAAATGATAGAAGGCATTCCCAAAATGGCTGAAAAGGGGAGATACTGTTGATGGGGGAACCTGAATATGCCAGATGTTAACTGGGCGACATGGACTGCAGCCACATCCAGAGCAGGGTCATTCTCTATGCCCTGAAGGCAGGCAACAGACAGCTAGTATGGAACCCACTCGGGTAAGGAGCAATATTAGACCTGGTACTCTCAAATGGAGAGGATCACAAATTTAGAAGTCAATAGACATCTGGGAACAAGCGACCACTGCACAGTGTGCTTCACAATAAACACAACCATGGAGACAAGCCATATAAAGACAAGGATACTGGACTTTAGAAGGGCTGACCTTGGCATAATGGGTGAAAACCTGAGGAATGCATTAGCAAATGGTCAGAAAGGAGGGGTGTAAGAACAATGGAGAAAAATCAAAACTGCCATCATGGAGGCAACATGCCTTTGTGTGAAACAAATAAAGAAAACAAAGCGGAATAAAAAAACACTATGGTTCTCAAAAGAGGTATCAGGGAAGGTTAAGGAGAAAAAGGCTGCATTCAAAAAGTATAAGGAATCACAGAAGGAGCATGACAGGGAACTATATCAATTAAAGCAGAAAGAAGTGGGGAAGGCAATCAGAAAAGCAAAGGCCCAAACCAAGGAAAAGATAGCCAACACAGTTCAGAAGGGAATAAAACATTTTATAGGTACATTAGGGAGCATAGAAAGGTTAAGGGAGGGATAGTGAAGATTAATAAAGGAGAGGGGAGGTGGGCAGAGGGAGACAGTGAAAAGGCAGAGATACTGAATGAATACTTTTGCTCAGTATTCACAAAAGAAGAAGAGGAGGAGTTACCTAAACCAAACAATAGAAGCACTCTGGGTAGTAGGTTTGATGCCAGTCCATTTACAGAAGAAAGAGTCCTGAAAGAACTCCTAAAACTCAAGGTGGACAAAGCAATGGGGCCTGACGGGATTCACCCTAGAATCCTAAAAGAACTAAGGGAGGACCTAGTGACACCACTGACCACACTTTTTAACAAATCATGGGAGGATGGGGTGGTACCTGAGGACTGGAGGAGGGCAGATGTGATTCCCCTTCACTAAAGTGGGAGCAAGGCAGAAGCAGGAAACTACAGACCTGTAGTTTGACTTCAGTGATGGGAAAATGATGGAATCACTTCTGAAAGAAAGAATTGTTCAGTACCTAGAGGCCAGTGGGGCACAGGACCCAAAGCAGCATGGATTCACAGCAGAAAGGTCATGTCAGATGAACCTAATCAATTTCTTTGACTGGGTGTCCAAAGTAATAGACCAGGAAGGGGCTGTGGATATGGCCTACCTAGACTTTAGCAAGGCATTTGACACAGTCCCGCACAAAAGATTAATAATCAAGTTAGCCAGCCTGGGAGTGGGTCTCAGGGTGGTAGCCTGGGTAGTAAACTGGCTGCACAACAGGACACAGAAGGTAAAAGTGAATGAAACACATTCTGAAGAAAAGGGGGTTACTAGTGGAGTACCACAGGGCTCAGTACTAGGTCCAGTCCTCTTTAACGTCTTTATAGGTGACATTGCAGAGGGCCTGGAAGGAAAGGTATGCCTCTTTGCAGATTACACAAATATCTGTAACAGAGTTGATACACAAGGGGGGGGTAGAAAGGATGAGAAGGGACTTGGCAAGGTTGGAGGAATGGTCAGACATATGGCAACTTAGATTCGATGCAAAGAAGTGCAAAGTAATGCACCTGGGAAATAAAAATCCAGGAGAAGAGTACACAATAGCAGGGGTACTAACAACAACAATAATGGAAAGGGATCTGGGTGTAGTCATATCAGATGACCTAAAGGTGGGTAAGCAATGTGAGAAGTCAGTAAATAAGAGAGAGCCAGGGGGTACTGGGATGCATAGGGAGGGGCATCACAAGTAGAAAAAGGGAAGTGGTTATCCCTCTATACAGACAGTTGGTGAGACCCCATCTGGACTACTGTGTGCAGTTTTGGATACCTCATCTACACAAGGACATAGACAGGATGGAATCAGTCCAGAGGAGGGCAACTAAAATGGTGCAGGGTCTACATCAGAAACCATATGAAGAGAGACTGAGAGAGCTTAATATGTATACCCTTGATGAAAGAAGGGATGGAGGGACATGATAGAAACTTTTAAGTACCTCAAGGGAATCAACAAAGTCCAGGAGGGTAACATCTTTCAGAAAAAGAGATGTTTAAGAACAAGGGGGCACAATTTAAAGTTAGAGGGGGACGGCTCAGGGGTAATGTGAGGAAATTATTTTTCACTAAGAGAGTGGTGGACACATGGAACCGCCTTCCTGGAGAGGTTGTGGGGTCTAAAACAGTGGGGGAATTCGAACATGCATGGGATAGACATAAGGCAATTATAGTGGGGGGGTTGAAGGAAGTAGGCTGTTTGTTAACTAGAATCTGCAGCTTATCCAATAGGTAGGGAAATGGGCAGACTGGGTGGGCCAAGTGGTCCTTATCTGCCATCAAAGTCTATGTTTCTATGTAAACCCATGCTGTCTTAAATCCTGTGCTTCTATGGTTTCTAGGTGTTGCACTATCCTTTCCTTAAGGAGTGCCTCCATAATCTTGCTCACTACTGAGGTAAGACTGACTGGTCAGTAGTTCCCTGTCTCCTTCCTACTGCCACTCTTGTGAAGCGGGATCACATGAGCCCTTCTCCAGTTTTCTGGGACCTCTCCTGTGCTCAGAGACTCACTAAACAGTTCTGATAATGGCTCTGCTAGTTCCACCCTTAGTTCCTTTAGTACCATGGGATGTATGCCATCAGGTCCTATTGCTTTGTCCACCCCGAGCTTAGCAGGCTTTTGTTGGACCCTTTCTTTTGTGAAGGGACTTGTGCATACCTCCCTCCCCCCTGCGTCCATGGTGCTGAGCTGTGGGTCCTGCCCTACCTTCTCCTCAGTAAATACTGAGCAGATGTATCTAGTTAAGATAGATGGTTTTCCTTGGTCCTCCTCCACACACTTCTCCTTATCCTCTTTGATCTTAGCAATACCCCCTCTGGACTCTCTCCTTTCACTAATGTATCTATAGAAAGTCTTGTCAACTTATTTTACTGCTCGTGCTAGTGTTTCCTTGGTTTGGGCCTTTGCCTGCCTTACCGCCTTCCCTGCTTCCCTTAGGGACATTTGGTATGCCTCCCTATTGCATTCCCTTATATTTCCTAAAGGCCAGCCTTTTGTCTCTGGTCTTTTCTGCTACTATTTTTGAGAACCAAAGTGGTTTCTGCCTTCTTTTGCATTTGCTTTTCTCTCTAACACAATGGTATGTTGCTTCAAGTAAAGCACCCTTAATGCTTGCCCACTTTGCCTGTACCCCCTCACCTGTATTTCTTATTGCCAGGGCTAGCTTAACTCTGTTGGCCATCTTATCAAAGTCAGCTCCTCTGAAGTCCCATATTTTTGCCTTGGAATGGGATGATTTAGTTCTAGTGGCTACATTGAACCATACCATGGGATGGTCACTGGCCCCCAGGTGATCTTCTACCTGGAGATCTGTGATCCTTTCCCCATTAATCAGTACTAGATCTAGAACAGACCTGTCTCTTCTGGGTTGTTCTACCAGTTGTTTGAGGATCTCCCCCTCTGAAGAGAATCCATTACGTGTCTAGTTCTGGCAGATGTTCCTGCTGGTGTTAACCAATCTGTAACTGGCATGTTGAAGTCTCCCATTATCAGAACCTCTTCCTTAGCTGCCATGTTTTGTATATCTTCTAACAGTAATGTGTATATGTTCTCCCCTAGTCTGGAGGCCTGTAGACAACCCAGTTCATATGGCTGTCCCATTTCCTGTTTCCAGGGTGACCCACAGTTCTTCTGGCTCCTTAGAAACATAGAAACATAGAATTTGACGGCAGATAAGGACCGCTTGGCCCACCCAGTCTGCCATTTCCCTACCTACTGGATAAGCTGCAGATCCTAGTTAACCAGCAGCCTACTTCTTCCTACCCCCACCCCCCAGAATTGCCTTATGACTATCCCATGCATGCTTGAATTCCACCACTGATTTTGACTCCACAACCTCCTCCGGAAGGCCATTCCATGCATCCAGAGGAGGTTGTGGAGTCAAAATTATATGTATTCTGAATTTCTGTGGCTTTGTTATTTTCATTGACAGGGATACTCCCCTCTCCCCTCTTTTTTGCACCTTGGTCTCTTCTGAACAGCACACAGCTGGGTACTGAAGTCTCCCAAGTGTGGCTACTGGTGAACCATGTCTCGCTAATAGCTATTATGTCCAGTTTAGTCTCTGTCATTGTTGCCTGCAGGTCTGGGATCTTGTTTCCCAGACTGTGGGCATTTGTGTACATGATTTTCCGTTGGCCAGATTTTGGTGTGTTACAGTAGTTGTTAGGCAAGGTCCAGCATTTCCGCTGCGCATCACATGGGGAGTCAGACCTTCTTCCTTACCTGGTGATGCAAATGAACTACAAACATGCTTAACTCCTGTTTGATCACTAGCTGAGGGGTGAGGGGTGTTCTTCCCATTCAATATATAGGGTGCTGCTCCTCTCTCCCTATCTGCTAGTTTATATATTCTGCAAAGACATCAAACTTCTGCACCAATGCACTGACTCCCTCCTTAGTCAGATGCAGTCCATCGAATTTAAATAATTTTCGCTCCCAAATCTGTTGCCAGTTCCCTACAAATTTGTATCCTTTTTCCTGGCACCAGCCCTTGAACCACATGTTTACTTCCCCTATCTCCCCTTCTCTGAGCTTTCATCCATCTGCCCCCCTCTCCTAGACCAGCAGGATCTCAGAGAAGGAGATGCCGGATGAAATGGATGACAGTTGGTCTCCCAACCTGGTCAGGTGTTCTTTGGTCTCCACAATGTACCAGTTGGTGAGATCATTAGTCCCTATGTGTACCAGGATGTCAATGTTTTCTCCTGCTTCCTGCATGATTTTAGCAATGTGGTCAGTGTCTGTCCATGCTGATGTAGCTGGGAGACATTGAACCATTACCCCTGGCTGGAGGTAGGTATCAACACCCTGAATCATGTCATCTCCAATGATCAGAAGTGTTTTGGATTTCCTTTTTCCCTTTTTTTGTTTTGGTCCCTGTTTTAGGTGAGTTTTTTTGCACTATCTCCTGTGCTGCAGTGTTCTGCTCTCCCATGTCCTCTGCCCCATTGTTTGATTTCGGAGATAGAGGCAGATACCTGTTTGCAATTTTTATATGGTCTGTGGAGGTGATATGTTGGAGAACATTACCCTATTAAGTTATATTAATACTCTTCCTACAATTCCAAGTAGAAATAGGAAAGACAAAAAAGTTAATAAGAGAGGTTTATCCTTAATTGAACTGCTGTGAATGTACAATTTGTATTCTCTTAATGGTAGGCTTCAGGGAGACCTTTAAGGTCAATGCACCCATATTAAAGTAACAGGGACCTCTCGTATAGATTTTACCTTTTGGTCCAGGTCTGTTACTGTATGATCTTACCTATACATCCCTTCCAGACCAGAAAGTGACCATTTACCTATTATTTTAAAAGGGCTGACCCTTAAAAACTCTGAAGAAGATGCAGATACATGACTTCCAGCATCATCTCTGAACCATGTCTTACTGAAATTAGATACAAAAAGAGAATTATATGGGATCTAACACTAGAAGAACATATTGTGAATATTATTCAAGACAATTTTAAACAGGAAAACTAAGGAACAATAAAAAGTCTTACTGGGGAACACATTGGTTAGCTTATCATTAATCTGTTTGGAATAATAAAAAACTAAAATGTACTAACAGGTCCCTTTTAATCTCTCAAAGAAAAAGTGCAATACTGTACTTGGTTTGATAAAGATTGTATAAAGTGCAAAGCATTTCTTAAAGCAGAAATCAGGAAAACAAAAGGCCCCAAAAATCGACAGAAATATATAAGCTTAAATCAGGAGAGGAACAACTAGACTAAACAATAAATGCAGCGAGGATGTCAGAGACTCTTGTGACAAGCATGAAGACAGAGACAGAAGGGATAAAGAAGTATTATAGCTGCAGGGGAAGGAGATGTAGGATTGATACCTATATCTCAGAAACACAATGGGTTGATTTCTTTACAAGTATATTTCATGACTCATGTACCCAAGACCCTCTTTTTCCACCAGTAAATAACTTTACAACATCCAATCCAATTACTAGATCAGAAGTATATTTCACAATTAAAACTCTGAAATCAAACAAAAGTACCAAGGCCTGTTTACATACCAGCAAAGGTGTACTTCTGTAAATCCCCATTATGGAATAATTTACTCACTATCTTTTTTTATTAAGTGCATTACAAAAACTTTATACCTCCTTCTTGGAAAGATGCAATAATCGTACCCATACATAAAAAGGGACATTTAGCCGACCCTACTATGTATAGGCCCATCAGCTTGCTGGTCACTAATTCCAAGATGTTATCTAGAATCATCTTGGAAAGATTGAGATTATAAATAAAATTAACTGGTTGCCTGAATGAATACCAAACAGGGTTCAGGAAAGATTACACTACCATTAAAATTTACTTTAAACTGAATAGTTTAATAGAAAAATATGTTGCTTTAAGGACATAAGAACTTTATGTGGCTTTTATAGATTTTGCATCAGCTTTTGATACAGTCTCAAAAAATATACTTTGGAACTTAATAGTACAAAGGCATATTGATTCTCAACTAGTAAATATGTAATTTATACAAGGGTATTTGGGCCAGAATGCACATCAGAATATATGGACAACTATTGAAAGATATATCTATCAACAGGAGAGTAAGGCAGGGGTGTGCTCTCGCACCTATGCTGTTTTGCCTTTATATAGAGGAACTGCTAACAGATATGGTAAAATTGCACTCAGATTCACCAAAAATATTGGATCAAAGCTGCCCAATATTAGCCTACACAGACAATATCATACTTCTGGCATTATCAAGGAAAGGACTGCAAAAAAAGTTTGATCTTCTGGACCAAAAAAAACAAAGAACTAAAACTGTAAATTAATTTAACTAAAACTCAAGTTGTAGTTTTTGGTACAAGAGAGACAAAGGATTATTGGAAAATAGGACAACAGGAACCAGTTGGTACAGATGCATATACAATATTCACTTGGGTATATACTATTCTTCTACTGGTGTCTGGTAGAAACAAATCAATAAAATGACAGATTCTGCCAATAAATCAGCTTTGGCTTTGGGGAAATTCAAGTATCTTTATAGTGATCAATCTATTACGCCTATTATAGATGCAAGTAATGGCTGAACTGGGCTTGGAACACATTAATTTAGTTATGGATAACAAAAAACTAAATTAATAGTTGTGTTTGACAAGACTCATTCCAGAAAGATTAATAAAGAAATGCCTGGAGGAAAAAAAAAAAAAGAAATGGATAGAACTTTATTTATTTATTTTTATTTACTTAGGAATTCGGATCATACCTTTGAGCTCAGAGCTCTTTTACAAAAGTTCCACATCAAACAGTGACAATGACAACAATAACAATAACAAACGGTTTATATACAATCATCGAATAGTAGGTAGCTAGTCAATAAGGTTACAATGTCATTCATAGTGCAGCGTCAAGAGCATTCAACTAGGGTAAAGGACAGTGTTTGTATGTAGCGAAGGAGATGAAGAGGTGTGACACCTAGTGTGAGAGTCTGAAGAGGAGTCAAGGTGAGTGGGAGGGAAACTGGGGGAGAGGGGTGGCCAAAAAGTGACTTTGTCTAGGAGGTTGGGAGGTACTGGTAGTAGATTGGTTTTAAGGTTGATCCAGTGGGGGGAAAAGGCACAGGGGGAGAGGAAGACAGAGGGATAGTGCAAGGGGGAAGAGTGGGGTTAAAAGGAAGGGGAAGGAGAGTGTGGGTGAGTGGGCATTATGGGTGTTAGAGTCCTAGTGGAAATCACAAACTGTCCTAGTAAGATGGTGTTGCCTTATGCCATTTTTGAATGAGAGATGCACTGGGAGTTTAGAATGTGCACTGGGATTTCATTGAGCCATTGGGGGCCCTATAGTTGAAAGCAAGCTGTCCCTGCACAGTTCAATGGAAAGGTGTTGACAGGGCTCCCCTCATCCTGTCTCTGGTGGTATAGCTGGTATTTTTATTTATTTATTTATTCACCTATTTCAATCTAGGATTACAACAATACCTTTGAGCCGAGGCTGGATTGTTCAAGTCCGCATGGCATAGAGCAATACTAGAACTTCAAAAATAAATCTCAATTGCAAGTTTTAATGAACTACCGGAACAGAAATATCAGACTTAATGTACAGTATAAAAAGTATATAAAAACAAAAGTAAGGAATTACCAGATAAACACTGCTCTACAAGCCACTGAAAATTCTAAATTCTCACCATGGTATGCCAATAATGACAGTTCTTTTGGGTATAGGCATTATCTTGATGTTTTAACAGATCCCATGCTGAGGAAAATATATATTAAATACAAACTGGAAAGGTTTGAGAGCAAAGGTACTGTATTACTAGTTAAAGATAAAAAAATATTAATCTAATGCCCAGACTTGCCACTGCCTACATGGAGGCAAAGAAGATTGATCCATGTCCTATAGTACGGCTCGCGGTATGAGAAAAGCCATACATATTGGCTTGGCCCCTTTCATGGGAATTACAGCACCATGGATAAATTAACCTTAACTAGGATCTTGCTCTGTACAAAAAGATGATTATACAATCAGACGGTGAGCCAATTACTGTACTTCCGAGTAATATCCAAGATTAATAGAAAGAAGATATCACAGGGAGGTATAAATACTGTAATAAATGCAATACACCACTTTAAAGGGACACTGTCAACCACCTTAGGCCTCAAAGTATCCTTAGTTTAAAAAAACATCATTTTATGATTGATCACATTCTAAAGAGACTGTTGATGCAGTTGGTAGTTTGAGTCAGATCTGTGTTTTTCTTTTACAAAGTGAAAAACTGAGTGCCACCATGCTGGTGTTACCACATCAAAACATGTTTGTTTACATTTCTTGACCAACTCCCATTGCATCTTTCCTGGACTTAGGAACACCCCAACACAATCTAACCACTCATTATGTGGTGGGAATAGAGGAGACTAAGATATCATGAGTGACTGCACTGTCTGAGGGTATTTGTAATGTTCAGGAAGTATGCAATAAGAGTAGTTCAATGATTTAAAGCAAAACATGGCTGGGTGTAGCTATACATTACCGTGCATTTCAGTTCTAATAGGCAAGGAGGCAGATAAAACAATCAACAACATCAATTAAGTTTAGAGAAGGTAAGCAATCATAAAGTGTGGGTGTTTACCTAAAAATAATATGATGCAAAAAAGGTTGACAGTGTCCCTTTAATGAACTAAATGATAGCAGTAGGAATATAGTATAGATACTCCCAATATTTTGGACTGTTTTAATATGAAATAAGGATCCAGGTATTCACTTTTATAACTGTTTATTACTCATATTATGATAACTCTGCCACTTCTTTCTTAATAAGAACTATCTAAATGCATAGAGAAAACTGACCATTATGTAAGAGTGATTTCTACTCATACTGTCCTGTATTTATTTATTATTGTGTTTAAATATTTTATTGTTTTTGTGTCTTGCTTGTATCTGCTGTTTTTTAAATTTTTGTAATGACTTCTAAAGTCAAACGAATAAACTATACTCTTACAATGTCCCCCTTTTTCTTAAAAAACTTCATACAGAGAAGGATGTAAGAGAAAGAAAAATGTAGCTAACTGGCTGGACTGACAGTGCAGGAGACTTACTACAAAGGAAAGAAAGAGTTCTACCAGGGAAGGAGTCTGGGCTCATATTCCAGCATATTTCTCCTGGTCCACTCCTACACCTGCCCTCCTGTTTCCCCTTTTCTTTAAAAAAAAAGTAGGAAATGGGCTTTTTCAAGAGCAAACAAGCAACAGATTCCCCGTCCAAAGGGGAGGAAAAGGAAGGGAAGGCAAAAACATTCTCCTTTAAAAAAAAAACGTATTTTTTGTTAGTTTGTTTGTGTTTTTAAGAACACAAAGAGGTGACAGGGAACCAGAACAGATAGACAAATATAATTTATTTTTTTTTAATGTATTAAGCTGTTTGGCCCTCCCCATCGCTGCCTCCTTCCTTGGCAATGGGAGGGGACACATAGTGGCTCTGGCAGGCAGTTCCAGCCCTCACTCAGAGGGACTCAGTCTCCGGCTCCCACCTTCCCGATCCCCAACCCTCCTGGCAATCTCCCATAGGTTATCCCCCTATGGCAGGGCCGATGGCGAAGGGTGTCAACTTTTCTTCCCCCTCAGAGACCAACAGCTATACTCCAGGGGGGTCTGAGTTGGGCACTCATGAACCCTGCCAGCACCAACATTTTTTGCTAGTTTTCTACCCACCCCTTGCCGTGGTGCTCACATGTGTGTGGAGGCACGTGCACCCAGCAACCCCATGGCACCCTCCCTATTCGAGTAGCTCCCCAACTGCACTACCTCAGGGCCTCCACCCAGGGGAAGCCTTGCAGTGGGAGTGGCTGGTACACCACCCCAGGAGTGAAGAGCTGCCTGACCACCACTCAGTCCATCTCCTGGCCTCCCCACCCGCTGACCCCCAATGGCCCAGACTCATTCCTGAACCCAGGTCCCCAGTGTAGCATGACATGTGGCATCCAGTGACTCAACCCTCACCCCCACCAGTCCAGCTGACAGACAGAATTTCTAAATAAGACATTTTTAATGTATTTACTTTTTTTGGAAGAGCAGCAAAAAGGGTCATCCAGGAATTAAAGATAGCAGGTTTTCCCCTGTATCACTCTTTTTTTTAACTAGTGTGCCTAGCAGAGGAGGCAGAAGGAATATAGAAGCAGACAGACAGAAAGACAGGAAAGCTGTCCAGATGCATGGCCACTGAGGGGGAAGGTGAGTGGGTTGAAGTAATGAATGTAGAAGATATTACAGTGAGTATGTACTTTTCATACCTTCCAAGACTCAATCTATCAGTTTTCACCCTTCATTACTTCATGGGTCAGAGTGCCAAGCTTACCACCAAGGGCAGTGTTGGCTCACCCTGAGGGAAATGAATGTCCCCTCAACCTCCTGTTGGAGGGGAACACAAGCGGTGGGAGCTCTCACAGGCCTGACAAGGCCTGAGGCAGGGAAGGGGCAGGAAGAGACTTCTATGGCCTGGGAACAGGAAGGCACTCTGCAAGCTCATGCCTGGCCCTCCAGAAGAAGAAGTGGTCTCCCTAGAACTGTGAGGCAATCACTTTACACTGGGCCAAGGGTGACAACCTGGTGAGACAAAATCACGCTGTCCACCTAATGCAGACTGCAGTTCCTACCAACCTGGAGGCTACCTCGTTGGCATCAAAGGATGCTCTTGCCTGGTGTCTAACCAGCTACAGACCCTGGGCAGAAAGGCATATGGTTTGTCTGGTTTGATTACTGTCTGGCATGATTGCTAGGAGCTGTCCTAGTATTGCCCACAGGTGCCTGCCATAGGACACCTGGTGCACTTGGTGTGCTGAGATGCACAACATGGTGCATGCCACAAAGAAAACCTTTCAACCCCAGACATCAAACTGCATAGAACCTGACCCCAGGGAATGGTTATGCACTAGACTCATATGTCCAAAGGGGCTGTCCAGGAGCTGGACCCCAGAGGTGGGGTATGGCAGAACTCCTGGAGACCCCATCGGTGTGCATACCAACACTGGGTGTCACTGTGGGCTGAAGAGGTGGCAGAGTGATGGAGGCAGACATCTCTTGATGCCTCTGCAAAAGGCCTAGGCCACAGAGGTATGACTAAGTAGTCATGACTGTACTCCCCAAGGAAGGACATCAGATGAGTAGGATTACAGCTTGAGAAATGATCTAGTCACAGCTCTCTCATCATCTCTGCCAGGAACTGCTGTTAATGAGGGTACTCAGTGTCTGAGGAGAAATGAAGGGAAGAATCCTCTTCCTCAGAGGAAGAAGACAAGGATGATGAGGAGCTGGACTCAGGAAGTGGCAGTGCTGGGGTCTCAGCCTGGAAAATAGCCTGATCTAGTGCCATAAGGTAAGTGGGAAAGGTACTCATCAACACCTTCCACTGGTCTCAGGTCAAGTGCCCCATGAGACCTGAAATGCCTGGGAGGGCAGGAGGGAAAGGTAGAGGGTCATGGTAGACTAGACCAGATCCTCTGCCAGGGCTATGAGAACATACAGGGGATCTCACCCGAGGGGAGGGTCTGATCAACTTATCCACCTGAGAACTCCCAACCATATAGGGGTGGTTCAGGTGATAACCTTGAGGGAACCCCCCAGGTGGGGAGATTGGAGCTGCAGATATCCCACAGGGCGGCAACTATCCCCACCTATGACAGGCCCAGACAGTTCAGGCAAGGCCAGAGGATCAAAGTCACTACTACAACTCCTGTCAGAGCAACCACAAACTCTGGCCATGGAGCAAAGTGCTGACCAGGCTCTACCAGACCCCACTTCATGAGCATGGGCTCTGCTACTTGGGCTAGGCCTAGCACCATATCCAGCATTAAGAACCTGAACTGAGGGAGATCCAGCACCAAAAGCAGTAGCAGAACCTCCCCCAGCACCACAAAGAGCACCAGAATCCAACCCAGCACTGAGGGTAGTGCTGGAAACCTGTCCAGTGCCATGTCTCAGACTGACACCCCTATATAGGGGTAGAAGGCTGCACAAAGACGGAAGTAACCGACTTCAGGGGGGTGGATTTTAAGGAAATGGGAAGGATCCTTAAGGAGCATTTGGATGGGATTGGGTCAGACATGGATGCTGATAATAGGTGGGAAATCATCAGGAGAGGGGTGCAGGATGCTACCAGCACCTGTGCAAGAGTAAGACGAAAATGCGGTAGGGCCCAAAAACCCTGTTGGTGGACCAGGGAGGTCCAGGAGGTGGTGCGGGGAAAGAAAGCAGCCTATAAGAAATTCAAGTGCTCAAGGAGTGAAAGGGATCGAGGGGAGTATGAGCTGTTGGCTAGAAGGGCCACTAGAGTGGTGAGGGCGGCTAAGGCAAGGAAGAGCAGAACCTGGCCAGGGAAATAGGAGAGGGAAAAGGGTTCTTTAGATACATTGGGGAAAGACGAAGGTGAAGGGGCAGATTAGCAGGATTAAATCAGGGAGAGAAGGGCACAAGACCCAGAGGAGCAGGCTGAGGTACTAAATGAGTACTTCACCTCAGTTTTCACCAGGAAAATGGGGATGCTGCATCATACATGGGAGGAGACAGAGATGATGAGGAGGGGACCCTTACCAATCGGCAGGTCTGGGAGAGGGGCATCACTGGCAGGTGGGGAGGGCTAAGCAGGAGAAGAGGTACTGGAAGTGGAAATCACAGCAGAGAGTGAGGAAGCCCTCAGCTCCCTTAAGACGGAGAAAGCACGGGGCCGGATAAATTACATCCTAGAGTGCTGAAGGAACTTGCAGATGTCCTGGCGAAACCCTGGCAGAGCTTTTCACCATCTCTCTGAGGACAGGGTGGGTGCCCCAAGACTGGAAGGTGGCGCATGTAGTGCCTATCCACAAGGGGGATCAAGGAGGTGGCGGGAACTACAGGCCTGTCAGCCTGACATCAGTGGTGGGCAAGATGATGGAGGGCATTGTCAAGGAGTGGCTGGGGGACCCTGGATAGGTCAGGGTGCCTGGACGATAGACAGCATGGATTCATCCCGGGGAAATCATGTCAGACAAACCTGGTGGAGTTCTATGACTGGGTGACAAGTGCCTTAGACCTGGGTAGACCAGTGGATGTCCTCTTTCTGGACTTCAGCAAGGCATTTGACTCTGTTCCTCACGGGGGCCTGTTGGATAAACTAGGAGAAATGGGGGTGGGAAACCAGATGATCCGATGGATAGACAATTGGCTCCAGGACCGGACCCAGAGGGTCGTAGTTGGTGGGATAATCTCTTCCCCAAGGAGGGTCATTAGTGGGGTCCCACAGGGATCAGTCCTTGGGCCCCTTCTGTTCAACGCCTACGTATCTGACATAAGGACAGGAATCAAGAGTGAGATGAGTCTCTTTGCAGATGACTCGAAACTGGGGGCAGTGGTGGATGGGGAGGAGGGGAGGGTGGCCCTGCAGGGGGACCTGGAGGCTCTGGAAAGATGGTCTAGAAAGTGGAAGCTGAGGTTTAATGCAGGGAAATGCAAGGTACTCCACCTGGGGGCCAGAAACCCAGGCCAAGTGTACACCTGGGGGAAATACTACAAGTCTCAATGGCTGAGAGGGACCTGGGGTGGTGGTGGATGTCAAGATGAACAACTCTGAGACTTGTAGGAGGGCAGCAGCCAAGGCCAACAGGATGCTGGGTGCAGGGGATCACCTCCAGCAGGAGGGAAGTGATACTCCCCCTGTATAACTGCTTGGTGAGGCCGCACCTGGAGTACTGCGTGCAGTTTTGGAGGCCACACTTAAAGAGGGACATTAACCTCCTGGAGAGGGTCCAGAGGAGGGCAACCAAAATGATTTGGGGCTTGGGGGACAGGACCTATGAGGAGAGGTTCGAAGAGCTAAATATGTACACTTTGGAAGAGAGAAGGGACCAGGGGGACATGATAGAGGTCTTCAGGTACATGAAGAGGGTAAATAGGGGAGGAACAGTGAGGGTGCTTCGAAGGAAGGAGGAAGGGGCCACTAGAGGGCATGGGTGGAAGCTGGAGGGGGGAAGATTCAGGGGAGAAAGGAGGAGGTGCTACTTCACTGAGAGGGTGGTAGAGCCATGGAATGCACTACCTAGGGGGCTGGTGGAGGCAGAGACAGTGGAGGGGTTCAAGAGGGGGTGGGACAGGTACAGGGGAAGGGTTCAGGAAGCAAAATCCAATGCAGCAAGAATATCCGGAACTGGGAAGGGAGAAGCCAGAGAAGGCGAGGGGGACAGCAAGGTCAGCACCCAGGGTGGGGGCTGACCAAACGAGCAGACACGAAAGACCATTAGGCCTATTCTGCTGGCATTTTAGTATGTTAGTATGTTAGTATGTATTGGCACCAGAATCAGCATTGGAGCCATCCCTGGCAACATGAGCAGCAGCAGAGACAAAGGGTACAGCACCACAACTGGCACTTGACTGGGAAACAGCCAACAATGATGCTGAAGAAAATACAGACCCAGACCAATGCCCAGAAAGGCCCCTTTCATTTTCAATGCCCAGAAACCAGTCAGGATATTTCCGGTCCACAGTCCCCATCCTCCTGGTCATCTGACCATTTTAGGGGATGAGATCCAGAAGATCTCCATTGGGTCACTAACTTTAGAAGCCATCCCTCTCCCAGCACTGCAAGCAACATCAGGAGGGGACCCAGTCATGTGGGCAACAGTGCCCCACTAACCAGCACTGATCTTAGTGCCAGGAGTGAAACCAGCACTGGACTGTGATCCCAAGGAGCCACTGGTGTTGACCCAGTGTAGCTCTGACCTCATCACTTGGGGCATCTGTGCCCCAAGAGAGCTCCAGACTGGGTGGGGTGCACAACTGACCCCTTGAAAAAGGCCAGCTGTCCCACAGACCCCTTCCTTAGACTCTCTGTCACAATGAGATGAGGATCAGAAGAGGCCTGGTCTCCCTCAGTACGTAAAGTACTAGGAGGGGCTCAGGGAAAGAGTCCAGAGACCTTTCCTTGAAGTCCCTTGTGCAACATCTGCCTCCAAAAGTAGGGGGCAAACAGACCAGAATTTCATGTGTATGGAAATCCATGGAGAAACAGGCATTGTAATGGACCATGTTGTGTTGCGCTTCAAGGCAGATCAGACAATGGTCATGTTGGTCCTGGATGGAGATATTTCTCCCACAGGGGCATCGATGCATAGGGGGAGAATCTGTCTTCTTTTTCAACTTCTGAGGACCCTGAGACCAGGATATGACTGAATTCAGAAAATAATAAAAAAGAGCAAAAAACAGAGCCCAGCACCATAAAGGATAGACAAGGGAAGTAATGCTGAAAAAAAGGCAAACAAAAAGAGGTTGTGGCATCATTATGTGCAGCTGTGTTTTGCTCATGATAGAATTTTGTCCTGGAAATCAGAAAATCACTTAACCTATTTGTTCTTGATCTCTTTCTCTATTTCTGAAAGAGCCATTTGCATAAAGCAGAGGTTCATGTCAAAAACATTTATATACCATACTTCAGTCGTTTTTCAGCCTACAGTGTTGATCTGTGCTATTCATGTTTGTTTCCAGATCCATTAATATGCTTCAACAATTGAGGTCCTATTCAACATGTTAGAATTTCTATTTCATGGCCTGGAGTTAGTCCTGATGTCCCCAGGCAGTGTCCCATGTGGAGCAGTTTCTGTTCTACACAAGTCCATTTTAGTCATACAGAAGTGATAATGCGCACTTCATGTCCAAATATATCAGTGCAGACTAATGAATTTTGTGGGTATTGCCCCCGGGGCATCCATATTTGAAACTTAGTGCACAAGCAAAGAGGCAAGGGTTACCCCAAAGGGCATTGGCCAGGAAGCCAAGTTTCAAACAAATACAAAATCACACATACCCTCATAATGCATAGCATCATGGGCTGTATATGCAAATCACCTGCTTTAAGTTGAACCAGCATAATATTTTGTGGTGATTTTCATATACAGCCCATGATGCTTTTCATTATGGGGGTATTTGTGATTTTATATTTCTTTGAAACTTGGCTTCCCAGCCAATGGTCTTTGGGGTAACCCTTGCCTCAGTGCTTGTGCACTAAGGTTCTTTGTCTTTTAGTTTGTTTTTTTGTTTTTATTGGGTTAAAAACAGCCCAACCCAGATAGACCAACTTAGGGTAGCTGGTTCATTCCACTGGGGTGTCATACAGACAAGGTACACTGATGAGTCCTGGTAGGATGAAACAAGTGTATGTGTCTTCTGTTGGCACCCTTTGCAGACTGTGTGAGAGGCCTTTTGGCACCATGCATTTCTGCTTAAAGTTGAACCAGTAATATATTTTGTGGTGATTTGGACATATAACCCATAATGCTTCATATTATGGGGGTATGTGCAATTTTGTACTCAAGTTACCAATATACAACCAACAAGAAAGTTGTTGAGGACAAAATGACCTTTCAAATGAGGGTACTCACTAATCTGAATTTATTAGATTTTTTTAAATATAGCCATCCAAAAGGTGAAAATTGTGAAGAAAAATGAAAATTCAGGTAATCAGATGACCATAGTTTAAAAAATATAATTTGTGCAACTTAATGAATAGGCTTATTGGAAACATAATTTTGTCCTGAAAAACTTTCATGCGGTGGTTTGTGTGTAACACATATATCTTTAGAGATATTTATATTTGTTTGGCATAACTCCAATGAAGAATGAAAATTGAGGTTATCAGATGGCCATAGTTTAAAAAATATAACTAGTGCAGCTTATTGAATAGGCTCATTTGAAAGGCCTTTTTGTCCTGAACAGTTTTCTTACTCTTTTTCTATCTGTAACTTGTAAAGGTTTAGAGATATTTACATTTGTTTAGCACAACTCCTATTGCATTTCTAAACAGCCTCAAGTTTGTAAATTACTATGTCAATTAAGTGAAATTCTAAACCAGACTATTTTGTTCATCTCTCGTCATGTCTAATTTAAAGTACTGAGCAAAATCCTGGAGAAAACTGTCGCAACTCAGACAACTGACTACCTACTTAAGCACAGCCTGCTCTCGGACACCCAACATGGCTTCAGGAAAGGACATAACATGACGACTGCACTCCCTAAATTCACCATTGACACTCTTTCAAAAATGGATACTGGCAATCTGACTGGGGCTGTCTTTATTGACCTCACAAAGGCTTTTGACCTTGTTGATCACACTTTGCTTCTCTCCTTGCTTCGACACCTGCATTTCTTCTCCTCTGTTGTTGACTGGTATGAAAGCTACCTGACAAACAGAATTCAAGTGGTGAAATTTAATTCCTCTGTATCGAACAGTACCACCATTAACATTGGTGTACCTCAGGGCTCCATCCTAGGGCCCCTCCTATTCTCTCTTTATATAAATAACATTGGAACTGCTCTAAAATCCTGCTCTGCTATTCTATATGCTGATGATCTTGTCATCTATACAAGTTCTACTAATATAGATGCTATCAACACAACCCTTTCCTCTGACTTTAACAATATCCAAAACTGGCTATATGACCACAAACTGGCTGTCAGCACACTAACAAAACTAAAGCCATGCTGCTTGGATCGGCCCCAAAGCTCCAGGCTTGCACAACAGCACTGATGGTGCAGGACTTAGAAGGTCAATTACTGGAATGTGTGACCTCTTTCAAGTACCTGGGCATCCTGCTAGATCAATCTCTTGATCTTAATATTCATGTACAGTCTGTTTGCAGAGCTGTCAACTCCAAACTGGGTGTTGCATATAAGACTAGTTATATGCTCATGCCATTGGCTACAATGGCCATTGCGAGGGGGATTCTGCTCCCCACCCTAACCTATGGGGCTTCCTTATTGGGAACTGCTCATAAAACTGACCTACTCAGATGGGATATTACGTATAACAACATATGTCGCTGTGCCTCTTCTGCTCCTCGGCTTAAACACCACTGTCAGCTTTATAATGATCTTGGTTGGCTGTCTCCGTTAGCTAGTAGGAAATACTACTTTGGCTCTCTTATTGATTTGATCATTCGAAATCAAACCCCTAGGTGTCTCGCAGCTATGCTTGTTCCTCAGGACACACTCCATGGTCTACGATCAGCTGACAATCCTTTCTGAATTGGCCAAGGTGCCTCACGAGGAAAGGAACTGTTGCATTTGAACATGCGGCTCCACAGTTGTGGAATTCCCTTCCCCTTGACATTAGACTTTCTAGCTCCCACACATGCTTTAAGGGAAAACTGTGCTTGAATCTGCTGATTGCTGATACCTGTTCCTGCTTTCACCCTACCTAATGACTGATGTCTCTGGCCATACAATAGTATTTCCTCACCTCTATATAGCCCTCTTACTGCCTCAGCCTGTCCCAGCTCCCTTTCCCTGCCTATATACAATCTTGCACTGCAGGCATCTCCCTTACTCTTACATACACTCATATAATCTAATTTCATGGCTTGCTCCCCTCTTCCTCACTTACCGACCTTTTCCTTAATGACACCCCCTGCTCTCAATGGTTATTTCTTCCTTTTGTATTACCTGTTTTGGTTTTTGTGTACCTTGTTTCTGTTCATATGATGTGCCACCTGAAAATGTATTGTCCAAGGTCCTCTCTATTCATTGCATAGATAGGCACCTACGAACTTATGAATGGTCTACTCTGTATGTCTCTGATATATTGTATCCACTTTAACTCATTGTATGTAAAGTGCTTTACTGTGTATGTTCAAATATATTGTATCCTTTCTAACTCATTGTGTGTAAAGCACTTATAATTTGTTATCCTGTTAAGTTTCTGCATGTCTGTACTCTCCCGGGTCATACCTGAAAATAGTCATTTTATGGCTAGTGCACTTACCCGGTTAACAAAAGCTAAATAAATAAAAGTGGACAGGAACTGATTACTTATGTGTAGCTGCTTGAAATGTCTCTATTTTCATGAATTACATTTTTACCTCTAAAGGATTCATGTGCCTGAATAAAAGCTGAAGCTGTCAGTTGTGTTTTGTATTGTTTTCTTTGTATGGACAACATTCTGTGCAGTTCCTTTCATGGAACCAAGAATTTGGAGTTTTGACTATGTCACTTCATGGATTCAGAATTGGGTCTCTGTACTGATAAGGTCCAGCTAACATTTCTGAAACCATGAAGCCACAGAAAAACTTGTTGCCATATTGGTCCTTGTAACACAAGATCCACAGAAACAGATGATTTGATACCTTTTATTGGGCCAACAGAGTTGTTACAAAAGAACACAGGTGCTTTTAGCTTTTGGATTACACAGAATCATTCATCAGAAAACACTGGCTGTTGTTTTAGAAGAACATACTTTCTCGAAACCCAGATCATACAAAAACAAGCATTTGTCAATGCCAGATGTTTGCCATAGTGTGTGTGTGTGTGTGTGTGTACTTGGAGGGTGGTCCTGGCTGTCCATTCCTGCACTGTCAACTGGGTGACCACATGTGGATGTTCATGGACAGGGTCAAAACTGGCACCAGTCCAGTAACCAAATGCTGTTACATTTTCTTTTGGGTTAGTCAAAAATTGTTTTAAGTAGCCAGGAAGGCTTGTAATGGAAAAGGTAATATTTCAATAAGTAGATCAGCTGGGCCAGTAGAAAAGTCTGTGGGGCTTGTGGATTTTGCAAGTCACTACCCTGCTGGCTAATAGCTACAAAACATAATCTGACCCCTGCATGGGTCAAACTGAGATTGGATTTTTTATTCCATTTATTCTCCCCTAGCTGGCTATTGGTAATGACCCAGTCTAAAAGGGAATGATTTCTAGATTTAATATTGAGCCTAGTGGGTTCAGTTATTAATTGAGATAGGTAGGCTTCAGATACAGAGGTGTGAGTGGTACCAGCTCCTGATCCCAACCAACTGATATTGAAATCCTCACATAACACCAAGTTGGGAGGGGGCTAGACCAAGAAGAAATAAGGAAAGGAGCAAGAGACAGATGGGGGGTTAGGGGAGCGTTAGACACAGCCCTTTGTACATTTCTTTCCTTGGTCCAGGGTGATTTGTACATAAACAAACATATGAGGAGAGGCTGAGGTAACTGAACATGTACTCCCTGAAGGACAGAAGGGAGAAGGAGGATATGATCGAAATCTTCAAGTACCTTAAGGGCATAAACAGGGTTGGTACAGAGGGCATCTTTATCTTAAGAAAGGAGGGTAGAACAAGGGGACATAACCTTAAATTGGTGGGGGTAGATTCAAGAAGGAAATGAGGCACTTTTTCACTGAAAGGGGGGTGAAGAAGTTGAATCAGCTACAGGAGGAGGTGGTGGCAGCAAAGACAGTAGGCAGTTTCAAGAGGGGTTGGGATAGGGTGATGAAGAGGATTTGGACTGAAGGGGGCTCTACTTGGAAGGGGTTAGGAGAGGGGAATGGGAAGGTGAGAGGTAACTCCCAGAGGAGTTGAGCAGGAGCACAGCTCCAAGGAAGTAACTGAGCTGCACACTCAAAAAGACTCACTAGACCATTATGGCCTTTTTCTGCTGGTAGTTTCATATGTTCATATGTAGATTCTGCCAATATAGCATTCACCTCATGGCAGCATAAACATTCTAGTGCTGTGTCCATGATAGCATAATGATTGCAGGAGCCCCAATGTAAACAAAAAAGAGGCAATGGAAAAGAAGTTAACATGCTGTTAAAGTACACACAGAAGCAAAACGAACAGCCACAAAGAGTATGTATAACATGTGATGCAACAAGTGACATGCATCTTTCATGTACTAATGAAATTGCTGTTTTCACAATTTTTCTTTACTACAGTCTCACCCTAATTCCACAAGCTTCTGTTTAGTCATACCAGATGGGAGTTGGGGAAAGATGACTGCCCCAATGGAGGTGGGAAACTTTGGTGAACACTGGCTGGCAGGTAACTGCCATTGTAAGTCAGGGCTGTCTGGTAAGGAAGAATTAAGAAAATTAACAGGAACAAAAAAAAAACACACACACAACAACATTGTGCATACCTGATGCACCCTGTTGACAACAGGTAACAACAAAACATCAACTTGTCATACTGATTCCTGCATCACGATGTGGTTACCAAGATGATGGCACAGAAATGGACAGCACAACCAACATGACAGGGATTTTTAGTACACTGTTCTCTGTATACATATATATACTCACTTTACAACCTGTCATGATCCCCTTGATGGGATCCACTGTACAGGTTACAGCTGTCTCCCATCAAGTGTTGTGGAGGGTTGATATATCTGGGGGCCAAGTGGCAAAGAACTGCCAGCTAGGGGAATCCATGCAGGGGTTGAAATTAAAGCACTAGTGTTCTGCCTAAAACTAATATTAGATTTTAAAGCAACCAGCCATTATCTTTTATATCTGAGGTACTTTTCTTTTTCCCTTTGTTTAATTAGAAGATTGTTAACCTGATGTTAGTAGGTGTGATATGTGGAACAACTCTTAGCCTGGCAGCTGACATATCTAGTTCTACTGCCCCCCACTACATCATCAGCATTGTTACCTCACTGACTGTGACATCACTGTTACTTAGGAAAAGCCATTCAATGATTGCCAGGTCATTCACTTGTGATGTCACTTTCAGTGAGATCACCATGCTGATGACGTAGAGGGGGGTGATAGAAACATAGACTTTGATGGCAGATAAGGACCATTTGGCCCACCTAGTCTGCCCATTTCCCTACCTAGAGGAAAAGCTGCAGATCCCATTTAACCAACAGCCTATTTCTTCCTGCCCCCCACAAAAATTGCCTTATGTCTTCCCATGCATTCTTGAATTCTCCTACAGTATTAGACCCCACAACCTCCTCGGTTGTTTCATGCGTCCACCACTCTCTGTGTGAAAAAATACTTACATTGCCCCTGAGCCGTCCCCCCATCTTCAAATTGTGTCCCCTTGTTCTTGCACATCTCTTTTTCTGAAAGATGCTTTGAAACAACTGAGAGGCTGCATGGGATATACTATATTGGACTAGATATCTGCAACAAATCTCTCTCTTGCTTACATCTGAAGGAAGTTTCTCTTACTTTATAGTCTTACATTGGTATCGCTTTGTGTT
Source organism: Neoceratodus forsteri (assembly GCA_016271365.2). Taxonomy (NCBI): domain Eukaryota; kingdom Metazoa; phylum Chordata; order Ceratodontiformes; family Ceratodontidae; genus Neoceratodus; species Neoceratodus forsteri. The sequence continues at coordinate 394,173,299 of CM057452.1, forward strand.
TAATTATTTTAGTTTTTAATTCAGGAAGGAGGTTTTCAAAACTGCTTATCTTGTGAGCATCTTCAGAAGGGTTGAAATAACTGTATATTTGATTTTCCTTTGTGGCTAACTGGACTGTCTACTAGTATTCTGTGACAATCTGCATCAATATATTTTGCAATATTTACTGGTGGTGGTGGTGGCTGTGTACTTTAAAATAGCAAAGGCTGCAGTTTGTAATTGGATGCCAGACATAGCCTGAGGTGGCGGAAGTTGTCTTCACAAGTCAAGGAGACCTGCATCACAGCCAATTGTTCTGGCTTGAAAATTCCAGCATTGATCAATTACTATAAACTACTGGTGTGATCCTGTTTCAGACAGAAGTACATCTTCTTTCAAGTTGTGTTAACAGGGTGTGCTTTGAAACAACTGAGAAGCTACATGGAATATATTATATTGGACTAGATATCTGCAACAAATATCTCTCTTGCTTACATCTGAGGGAAGTTTTCCTTACTTTACAGTCTTACATTGATATTGCTTTGTGTTTAATTATTCTAGTTTTTAATTCAGGAAGGGGGTTTTCAAAACTGCTTATCTTGTGAGCATCTTCAGAAGGGCTGAAATAACTGCATATTTGATGTTCCTTTGTGGCTAACAAACCACCAGGCTGTTTTTGGAGCTGGGGAGGTTTACCTGTGTCTGATTTGGATGTCTGGATTTTTCTCTGCTTGATTAGCAGGGGATTTTCGCCATCAAATTGTTGTGTAGGGCATCTTGCTGACAGGAAGCCACTCCTCGCAGCAGTGGGTCAGAGCTTTTAGCTGATTGTTTCATGAGGGCACTGTTTAGGCCCAACCCTTCCACCCCTCACCCACCCCTGGAAATAATTCCTTTATACTGGGGTTCTGACATCATTTCCTCAAGAGTGCAAGGTGCATATCACTGTCATATCCTTTCTAGCACACTGCACTGACAATATAAGCATACACATTGTATAATATATATATTTCTATATAACAAACCAATCACACACACACACACACACACACACACACACACACACACAAACAACAACAAATAAAAAGTAGATAAACATGTGGGGAGTAGTGCAATGTAATGGCTGTGGGGCAGCAGTCTTCCAAGAGTCTTTCTGGAGGCTGAGATGCTGCCCTATTTGCATATAACTCTCTGTTCTGAGGGAGGAAGTTGCCCATCTTCAGGCCACACTGGACAGTAGTAAGGGAACCTTCCCCCAGGCCACACTGGACAGTAGGAAGGGAACATCCCCCATCCAGGGAGCACCAAGTCCACCACCACTACCTCAGAGGTTGCGAAGAAAGCACAACAGTTGGACCACAGTGGGCTCAGGGAGGGTGAGGATGGTGGAATAGAGGCACACCCAGTCAGTTGTACCACTCCACAATCCATACACCATTCTGGGGGAGCATAGCTCCCCTATGGATGCACCCACAGAGAAGACTAAGGAGGTTGAGGACAACGGTCTCAAGGGAGGCCCACAGGAAGGAGGCAGAGAACACCACAGGGAAAGGAAGCAGCTCCTGGTGGGGGACTCAATTATTAGGGGGATAGAACTGGGGGATGCAGGGAAAACTGAAGTAAGGTGCCTGCCTGCCTGGTGCCATGGCTTGGAGGAACAGGAAGCGCATCCTCAGGATCACGAGAACAGCTGCATGGGAGTCTGAACTGGACATCATTGTCCACCTAGGGACAAATGACTTGGCTCATCATGAGATTAGAGCAGTGCAGGAGGACTTTGTAGAGTTGGGAAGGGGCCTAAGACAAGTAGCACATACAGTATCCTTCTCAGAGGTGCTGCCTGTCAAAAGCATGGGGGAGGCGAGGGTACTTTGCACCATGAAGTTTAATGAATGGTTGAAAAAATGGTGTGGAGCACAGGGGTTTGGCTTCATTTGGGGACTGGGGTTCCACCTGGAGGACACCAGCCTATACTAACAGGATAGTCTGCATCTGTCCAGGAAGGAACAAGTCTTTTGAGCAATCGGTTTAAATGCTTCATTGGTAAGCTTTTAAACTAGTCAAAGGAGGCACTGACAAGCAGCAGGAAAATCCCAGCTCTCCCTACAAAACAGGGTACTAAATGAGAAAAAGACCAAGCTAGAAAGGTCAGTGGGGGATGCTGCAACAGAAGGCAAAGCCAGCAAAAAATAGAGAGCAATGAGTACCAATGCCTGTAGTCTGGGTAACAAGCTTCCTGAATTAGTGGCCTTGATGGAGGAGGAACATCTGGATATTGTGGTAGTCACAGAAATGTGGTACGCACAAAATCATGACTGGGATGCAAACATACCAGGATACACTATCTGCAGGAGGGACAGGGAGGGTAAAAGAGGAGGAGGAGTAGCTCTTGACATAAGGGAAGGAATCAAAGCAACAGAACAAAAGGGTAAACAGGGAGGAGAAGAAGCATTGTGGGTAAATTTGGAGACAGGCAATGGCACCACAATCCGCACAGGGGTTGTATACAGACCCCCTTCTCAGTGGGAGGAAATGGGCAAGGAAATGATAGAAAGTATACTTAGAATAGCAGAAAAAGGGATATATTGCTGATGGGTGATCTGAATATACCAGATGTTAACTGAAGTGCAGTTGCAGCAGCCACTTCAAAGAGTGGGGTTATTCTAGATGCCCTACAGAGGGCATGCCTTAGACAACTAGTATTGGACCCCACTCGAGAGGGAGCAATCTTAGACCTGGTTCTCTCAAATTGAGAAGGAGAGAGGATCACAGATGTAGAAGAGGGTAGCCATCTGAGAACTAGCGACCATCGAACAGTATGGTTCACAATAAACAGCAGAAGAATCCAGAAGGGGAAGGAAGGAAACATATTCAATTCAGTGCTTTAGAGTAACTGGTAATTGCTACTTTTCTTTTAAACATAGATTGTGGGCTTTCAGTGACACTATATTTTCTTTGTTGTCTTTACTTATAATTGTTTTTGGGCTGTTGAAAATTTAAAACATAGCGGTGGTGTAATTCTGTGCTGTCTTTAATTGCTACAAATTTTATCTTGGTTTGTCTGACTGCCCTGTAGTTGGGTAAAGGGTGTTAATTGTCTGGCCTCTGATCTCAGCTACGTGATAACTGGAGGTGGGGCTTAGTCAGAGTTAAAGTAGCAAGCAGAGTTTTATTTTCTCAGAAGAAGCCAGAAGGGGAAGGAAGGAAGGAAACATATTCAATTCAGTGCTTTAGAGTAACTGGTAATTGCTATTTTTCTTTTAAATTTAGATTGTGGGCTTTTAGTGACACTATACTTTCTTTGTTGTCTTTACTTACAATTGTTTTTGGGCTGTTGAAAATTTAAAACATAATGGTGGTGTAATTCTGTGCTGTCTTTAATTGCTGCAAATTTTATCATGGCTTGTCTGACTGCCCTGTAGTTGGGTGAAGGGTGTTAATTGTCTGGCCTCTGACCTCAGCTACTTGATAACTGGAGGTGGGGCTTAGTCAGAGTTAAAGTAGCAAGCAGAGTTTTATTTTCTCAGAAGAAGCCAGAAGGGAAGGAAGGAAACATATTCAATTCAGTGCTTTAGAGTAACTGGTAATTGCTATTTTCTTTAAACTTAGATTGTGGGCTTTAGTGACACTATACTTTCTTTGTTGTCTTTACTTATAATTGTTTTGGGCTGTTGAAAATTTAAAACATAGTGGTGGTGTAATTCTGTGCTGTCTTTAATTGCTGCAATTTATATCTTGGCTTGTCTGATGCCCTGTAGTTAGGTGAAGGTGTTAATTGTCTGGCCTCTGACCTCAGCTCACGTGATAACTGGGCGTGGGGCTTAGTCAGAGTTAAAGTAGCAAGCAGAGTTTTATTTTCTCAGAATAAGTCAGAAGGGAAGGAAAACATATTCAATTCAGTGCTTTAGAGTAACTGGCAATTGCTATTTTTCTTTTAAACTTAGATTGTGGGCTTTAGTGACACTATGCTTTCTTGTCTTTACTTATAATTGTTTTGGGCTGTTGAAAATTTAAAACATAATGGTGGTGTAATTCTGTGCTGTCTTTAATTGCTGCAAATTTTATCTTGGCTTGTGTGACTGCCCTGAAGTTGGGTGAAAGGTTTAATTGTCTGGCCTCTGACCTCAGCTACGTGATAACTGGAGGTGGGGCTTAGTCAGAGTTAAAGTAGCAAGCAAAGTTTTATTTTCTCAGAAGAAGCCAGAAGGGGAAGGAAGGAAACATATTCAATTCAGTGCTTTAGAGTAACTGGTAATTGCTATTTTTCTTTTAAACTTAGATTGTGGGCTTTTAGTGACACTATACTTTCTTTGTTGTCTTTACTTATAATTGTTTTTTAGCTGTTGAAAATTTAAAACATAGTGGTGGTGTAATTCTGTGCTGTCTTTAATTGCTGCAAATTTATATCTTGGCTTGTCTGACTGCCCTGTAGTTGGGTGAAGGGTGTTAATTGTCTGGCCTCTGACCTCAGCTACGTGATAACTGGACGTGGGGCTTAGTCAGAGTTAAAGTAGCAAGCAGAGTTTTATTTTCTCAGAATAAGCCAGAAGGGGAAGGAAGGAAACATATTCAATTCAGTGCTTTAGAGTAACTGGCAATTGCTATTTTTCTTTTAAACTTAGATTGTGGGCTTTTAGTGACACTATGCTTTCTTTGTTGTCTTTACTTATAATTGTTTTTGGGCTGTTGAAAATTTAAAACATAATGGTGGTGTAATTCTGTGCTGTCTTTAATTGCTGCAAATTTTATCTTGGCTTGTGTGACTGCCCTGAAGTTGGGTGAAAGGTTTAATTGTCTGGCTTCTGACCTCAGCTACGTGATAACTGGAGGTGGGGCTTAGTCAGAGTTAAAGTAGCAAGCAAAGTTTTATTTTCTCAGAAGAAGCCAGAAGGGGAAGGAAGGAAACATATTCAATTCAGTGCTTTAGAGTAACTGGTAATTGCTATTTTTCTTTTAAACTTAGATTGTGGGCTTTTAGTGACACTATACTTTCTTTGTTGTCTTTACTTATAATTGTTTTTGGGCTGTTGAAAATTTAAAACATAGTGGTGGTGTAATTCTGTGCTGTCTTTAATTGCTGCAGATGTACGCCCCCCCTCCCAACTCTTAGTTATATGCCCTGTTAAATCTGATTGACAGGAGCTAAACACAGGGTATAGTATGGGGTGTGAAGTAGGAGGGGCATAAGGAGGAAGAAGCCCACCCTCAGCAAGACAAGTGTTTTCACTCTTTTATTTATTTATTGGTTTCTTTTTCTTTAAAAAAAAATTATCTGAGGAACAGTGGCAGGATTTTTAGTACAGTAAATTAATAAAAAGGGAATTAGGAGAGCTTCAGTAGCAGACAAGTAGTGGAATTGCAGTATAATGTGGGGAATGGTGCAATGCAGTGGCTGTGGGGCAGATATATTCAGGCAGACCTTCTGGACACTGAGGTGCTGCCCTATCTGCATGCATCTCTCTGGACTGTGGGATGAGGTAGCCAGACTCAGAGTGGAAGTAAACTGGGTCAGGAGTGCCATCACCACTATCCAGGGACCACCCAGTCCAATGCGACTGCCTAAAAGAATGCCAAGAATGAGGAGCACTTGGATGACAGTGGGCTCAAGGAGGGTTAGATCAGTCAGGCAGAGGCACATCCCAGATCCTATTCCACTCAAGAACTCATATGCCACACTGGAAAATGAGGACAACCAAATAGAGGTACCCAGAGAAGTGGAAGGAAAGGATGTGGAGGTTAGCCAAGGAGGTGACCTCAGCGGGGAAAGCAGTGGACCCCAGAGGAGGAGGAAGCGAATCCTGGTGGGGGACTCCATCATAAGAGGGATCCAGCTAGGAACACAGGAGCAGGAGGACAGGGAGGAGAGGTGCCTACCAGGTGCCACGGCATGGAGAGATGGAAGGAAGATCCTGGGGATCACTGGGAAGGCAAGACAGAAGGGTGGGCTGGATGTCATTATCCACCTAGGTACTAATGACCTGGCAAATGGGGAGTCAAAGGAAGTTCAGGAAAAGTTTAGGAAACTGGGGAGGGGTCTCAACAAGTAGCTACTCTGTCACTTTCTCAGAAGTACCTGTGAGAGGCAAGGGAGAAACATAAGTGCATGCACCAGGAACTTTAACTCATGGATGAAGAACTGGTGCTGTGAGGAAGGGTTTGATTCATTGGTGACTGGGGACCCACCTGAGGGATGGAGGTTTGTTCAAGCCTGGCGTGCCATCCATCCTGGAGAATCAAGCACTCAATGATAAGTTTAAATGCTACATTGACAAGCATTTAAACTAGCAAAGGGGGGTAGCAGGCCAGCAAGGAGGGTACCTACTTGCTCACCCCCCACAGCTAGCAGTGGAACCAGTGAACCAGAGGAGTGGCTATCTCTGCAAAGCAGTGTGCAGAAGATGGAGATTAGTGCACAAGAGGTGGATAAGCAGAAAAGGGGCAACATTCAGCAGAAGGGCAGACAGCAAGGATAACCAGGTATAAATGACAACCAAGGAAGGGGCTGGAGTAGAACAGTGAAACAGTCTAGGGAGGTCAAATCATGGAAAGCCATGTGTGCAAATGCCAGGAGCCTTAGCAACAAGATGGAAGATCTGGAGGCTGTCATGGTACAGTCAAACCTGGACATTGTGGCCATCACTGAAACCTGGTGTAATGATAACCATGACTGGGAGATGGCATACCTGGCTACAACATATTCAGAAGAGACAGAGCAGGCAGGAAGGGAGGAGGAGGAGTGGCACTGTATGTGAAAAATGACATAAGGGCCACAGAGATCCAGGAGGAACAAAATGGGGGAGAGATACTGTGGGTTAAGCTGGAAAGGAAAATGGGGACAGCCATCTGCACAGGTGTGGTCTATAGACCACCAGCCCAGGAGGAAGAAACAGATAGGGAGTTGATGCTAGCCATCCAAGGATGGCAGACAAGAAGTGAGTAGTACTGGTTGTAGACTTCAATATTCCAGATGTGGACTGGAGCATCCCAGCAGCAGCATCAACTAGGAGCAGATTTATCCTGGATTCCCTTCAGGGTGCCTTCCTCAAGCAACTGGTCATGGAACCAACTCGGCAGAAGGCAATACTGGACCTTGTGCTCACAAACAGGGACAGTGTGATGGGGGTAACAGTGGGGGAGCACCTTGGAAATAGTGACCACCAGTCATTGTGGTTTGAAATCACAGAAAGAGCAGAACCAAACCACACAAAAACACGTATCCTGGATTTTAGGGGGACAGACTTTGGGAAAATGGGGAGATACTTGAAAGAGGCATTAAGGGGAATGGGACTGGAATCAGGGGTTGAGGAACAGTGGGCAATATTTAAAATCGGGATTACAAGAACAACAGAATTATGCATTAAGCAGGTTAGCAAGAGGAAAAGGAAGAGGAGACCATTATGGATTTCCAAAGAGGTAGCAAAGAAAGTGAAAGCCAAAAGATTGCATTCAGGCAATACAAAAAGTCACAGGCAGAAGGATAGGGAGAAGTACCAGGAGAAGCAAAGGGAGGCAGGGAGGTCAGCAAGGAAGCCAAAGCTCAGACAGAAGAACACATTGCAAAATCAGTGGGTAGAGGGACAAAATCTTTACAGGTACATAAGGAAAAAAGAAAGACAAAGGAGGGATAGTGAGACTGAAGGGGAGGACGGGCTGTGGAGGATGACAACAGTAAAGCTGACATATTGAACAGGTATTTCTGCTCCAGTCTTTACTGAAGGAGGAGGAGTAATGGGTCTGAAGGGTACAAGGGTGAGAATGGTGCAGAAATGGACACAAGTCCCTTTACACGAAAGGGTCCTGAAGGAACTGGAAGTAATAAGAGTTGATAAAGCAATGGGGCCAGATGGGGTGCACCCCAGGGTCCTTAAAGAACTAAGAGAGGTGGTGGCTGAACCTCTGGCTATCCTGTTTAGCCGATCACTGGAAACAGGGGAGGTACCCAAAGACTGGAGGACAGCAGATGTAGTCCCCTTATACAAAAGTGGGAACAAAGAGGAAGCAGGGAACTACAGACCAGTCAGCCTCACCTCGGTAGTGGGGAAGATCATGTAAGCACTACTGAAGGAGAGATTGGTGGAACATCTGGTTGTCAATGGACTACAGGACCCAAGGCAGCATGGTTTCACCAGGGGGAGGTCATGTCAGACCAACCTCATTGAATTTTTTGACTGGGTGACTAGGGAGGAGGATCAGGGGAGGGCAGTGGACATGGCCTATCTGGACTTCAGCAAGGCCTTTGACACTGTGCCACATAGAAGACTATTACACAAACTGAGGAATATGGGTGTGGGCAGGACAGTAGTGTGGTGGATAGGTAACTGGCTGGGTGGCAGGACACAGAAGGTGGTGGTAAATGGATGTCACTCCACAGAGGGAAGAGTGACCAGTGGGGTACCACAGGGATCAGTGCTGGGACCGGTCCTATTCAACATCTTCATCAGTGACATTGCGCAGGATCTAGAAGGCAGAATTTCACTGTTTGCTGATGACACAAAGCTCTGTAACAGAGTAGACACACCAGAGGTGTAGACAGAATGAGAAGCAACCTGCAGAAACTTGAAGAATGGTCAAGGGTTTGGCAGTTGAAATTCAATGCAAAGAAGTGCAAGATAATGCATATGGGGCATAAAACCCTGGCACAATATATCAGTTGGTGGGTGAGGATATAGCATGCACCAAGCAGGAAAGGGATCTTGGGGTTGTCATCTCTGATGACCCCAAGGTAGGGAAACAGGTGACAAGGCAGCAGGTAAAGCAAATAGGATACTGGGATGTATAGGCAGGGCATCACCAGCAGGAAAAGGGAGGTCATAATTCCGCTGTACAAGACACTAGTGAGACCCCACCTGGAGTACAGTGTACAGTTCTGGAGACCATACCACATAAGGACATAGACAGGGTAGAGAAGGTTCAGAGGAGGGCAACAAAGATGGTGCATGGATTGCATCCACAAGTCCTATGAAGACAGGTTGAAGGAACTGAACATGTACTCCCTGGAGGAGAGGAGGGAGAGGGATATGATAGAGACATACAAGTATCTTACAGGAAGGAACAGGGTGCAGGAAAACACTATTTTTAAGCAAAAAGATGTTCCAGGACTAGAGGAATGGGATGAAGTTGGAGGGAAGACGATTCAGAGGAAACATGAGAAACAATTTCTTCACAGAATGGGTGGTGGACAAGTGGAACACCCTGCCAGAGGAAGTGGTGGGGGCTGAAACAATCACGGGATTTAAGAATGCATGGGATAGACATAAAGGAATTCTGGAGGTCGGGGTAAGGGGCAACAGACTTCTAGGAAAACAAACTGAACTTACAAGCTCAAATGGGCAGACTGGGTGGGCCATAGGCACTTATCTGCTGACACTGTCTATGTATCTATGTAACACAGCAATAGAGTCAAGCCCAACAAAGACAAAAGTACTGGACTTTAGGAGGGCTGACTTTGCAAAAATGGGTGAGTGCCTAAGGAATGCACTAGCAAATGGGCAGGAAGGAGGGGTGGAAGAACAATGGGGAATAATAAAAACTGCCATCACCAAGGTAACGAGCCTTTATGTGAAGCAAATAAACAAAGCAAAATGATGTAAGAAACCACTATGGTTCTCAAAGGAAGTGGCAGTGAAGGTTCAAGAGACAAAGATAGCATTCAGGAAGTACAAGGAATCACAGAAGGAGCAGGACAGAGAACTGTATCAGTTAAAGCTAAAGGAAGCTGGGAAGGCAGTCAGAACAGCAAAGGCCCAAACCGAGGAAAAGATAGCCAACTCAGTTAAGAAGGGGGATAAAACCTTTTATAGGTACATCAGGGAGCGTAGGAAGACCAAGGGAGGGATAGTGAGGCTTAATAAAGGGGAGGAGGGTGGGCAGAGGAGACTGTGAAAAGGCAGAGATACTAAACAAATATTTTTGCTCAGTATTTACAAATGAAGAGGGGGAGGTACCTAAAACAAACAGTAGAAACACTCTGGATACAGAAGTTGATACCAGCCCATTTACAGAAGAAAGGGTTCTGAAAGAACTCTTAAAACTGAAGGTGGACAAAGCAATGGGACCTGATGGGATTCATCCCAGAATTCTAAAAGAACTAAGGGTAGAACTAGTGACACCACTGACTAACCTCTTTAACAAATCATGGGAGGATGGGGTGGTACCTGAGGACTGGAGGAGGGCAGATGTGATTCCCCTTCACAAAAGGGGGAGCAAGGCAGAAGCAGGAAACTACAGACCTGTTAGTTTAACCTCAGTGATAGGGAAAATGATGGAATCACTTCTGAAGGAAAGAACTGTCGAGTATCTAGAGGTCAGAGGGGCACAGGACTCAAGGCAGCATGGATTCACAGCGGGAAGGTCATGCAAGACAAATCTGATAGATTTCTTTGACTGGGTGACCAAAGTAGTAGATCAGAGAGGGGCTGTGGACATGGCCTACCTAGACTTTAGCAAGGCACTTAACACAGTCCCACACAAAAGATTAATATACAAGTTAGCCAGCCTGGGAGTGGGTCCCAAGATGGTAGCCTGGGTAAAGAATTGGCTGGAGAATAGGACATAGAGAGTAATAGTAAATGGAGTCCACTCTGAAGAAAGGGGGGTTACTGAGAAGATGGAGAAGTCCATCTTCTTCCAAGTTGTGTACAGGAGTGCTTGGAAACAACAGAGAAGCTGCGTGAGATATTCTATTTTGGACAAAATATCTGTAACTAAACTCTCTCTCTTGCTTACATCTGAGAGAAGTTTTCCTCACTTTTAAAGTAGTATTGCTTGGTGTTTGTTTTAGTTTTTAATTCAGGAAGGTTTTTTTTAAAACTGCTTATCTTCTGCATATTTGATTTTCCTTTGTGGCTAAATGGACTGACTACTAGAATTCTGTGAGAATCTGCATCAATATATTTTACAACTTTTGGTGGGGTTGTGTGATTCAAAATAGCAAAAGCTGCAGGTTGTAATTGGATGCCAAACATAGCCTGAGGTGGGGGTAATTGTCTTCACAAGTCAGAGCTCAGCATCATAGCCATTTGTCTAGCTAGACCATTTCAGCATTATTCAATTATTATAAATTAGTGGTGTGATCCTGTTTGAGGCAGAATTCCATCTTCTTCCAAGTTGTGTACAGGAGTGCTTGGAAACAACTGAGAAGCTGCGTGGGATATACTATTTTAGACAAAATATCTGTAACAAAACTCTTTCTCTCTTGGTTACATCTGAGAGAAGTTTTCTTCACTTTTAAAGTGGTATTGCTTGGTGTTTGTTTTAGTTTTTAATTCAGGAAGGGGGTTTTTAAAACTGCTTATCTTGTCAGCATCCTCAGAAGGGCTGAAATAACTGCATATTTGATTTTCCTTTGTGGCTAACAAACCAACAGGCTGTTTTGGGGCTGGAGAGGTTTACCCATGTCTGACTTGGATGTCTGGATTTTTCTCTGTTTGACTAGCAGGGTACTTTCTCTGTCAAATTGTTGTGTAGGGTATCTTGTTGACAGGAAGGCACTCATTGCAGCGGTGGGTGAGAGCTTCTAGTTGATTGTTTTGGGAGGATACAGTTTAGCCCAACCCTTCCACCCCTCACCCCACCCACCCCTGGAAATAGTTCCTTTATACCTGAGGTTCTGACATCATTTCCTGAGTGCAAGGTGCATTTCACTGTCATATCCTCTCTAGCACACTGCACTGATAATATAAGCATACACATTGTATAATATATATATATATATTTCTATATAACAAATCACACACACGTGTGCACACACACACACAAATACAATAAAAAAAACTAGATAAACATGTGGGAAGTAGTGCAATGTAATGGCTGTGGGGCAGCAGTCTTCCAGGAGTCTTTCTGAAGGCTGAGATGCTGCCCTATTTGCAGACAACTATCTGCCCTGAGGGCGGAAGTTGCCCATCTACAGGCCGCACTGCACAGTAGTAAGAAAACCTTCTCCTAGGCCACACTGGACAGTAGGAAGGGAACCTCCCCCATCCAGGGAGCACTAGCGCCACCACCACTACCTCAGAGGTTGTGAAGAAAGCACAGCAGTTGGACCACAGTAGGCTCAGGGAGGGTGAGGAGGGTGGAACAGATGTACACCCAGTCAATTGTTCTGCTCCCCAATCCATACACCATTCTGGGGGAGTATAGCTCCCCTATGGATGCACCCACAGAGAAGACTGATGATAACTGTCACAAGGGAGCCCCACAGGAAGGAGGCAGAGGACACCACAGGGAAAGGAAGCAGCTCCTGGTGGGGGACTCAATTATTAGGGGTATAGAACTGGGGGGAGCTGGGAAAAATGAAGTAAGGTGCCTGCCTGGTGCCATGGCTTGGAGGTACAGGAAGCGCATCCTCAGGATCATGAGAACAGCTGCAAGAGATTCCGAGCTGGACATAATTGACCACCTAGGGACAAATGACTTGGCTCATCATGAGATTAGAGCAGTGCAGGAGGACATTGCAGAGTTGGGGAGGGACCTAAGACAAGTAGCACACACAGTATCCTTCTCAGAGGTGCTGTCTGTCAAAAGCATGGGGGAGGCGAGGGTAATTGGCACCATGCAGTTTAATGAATGGTTGAAAAAATGATGTGGAGCACAGGGGTTTGGCTTCATTGGGGACTGGAGTTCCACCTGGAGGGACACCAGCCTACACTGGCAGGATGGTCTGCTTCTATCCAGGAAGGGAACAAGTCTTTTGAGCAACCAGTTTCAATGCTTCATTGGTAAGCTTTTAAACTAGTCAAAGGGGGAGGCACTGACAAGCAGCAGGAAAATCCCAGCCTCTCCCTACAAAACAGGGTACTAAATGAGAAAAAGACCGAGGTAGAACGTTCAGTGGGAGATGCTGCAACAGAAGGTAAAGCCATCAAAAAATGAAGAGCAATGAGTACTAATGCCCGTAGTCTGGGTAACAAGCTTCCTGAATTAGTGGCCTTGATGGAGGAGGAACATCTGGATATCATGGCAGTCACAGAAACATGGTACACACAAAACCATGACTGGGACATAAACATACCAGGATACACTGTCTACAGGAGGGACAGGGAGGGAAAAGAGGAGTAGGAGTAGTTCTTTACATAAGGGAAGGAATAAAAGCAACAGAACAAAAGGGTAAACAGGAGGAGAAGAAGCACTGTGGGTAAATTTGGAGACGGCAATGGCACCACAATAAGCACAGGGTTGTATACAGACCCCTTCTCAGGGAGGAAATGGACAGGAAATGATAAAGTATACTTAGAATGGCAGAAAAAGGGAGATATTGCTGATGGGTGATCTGAATATGCCAGATGTTAACTGGAGTGCAGTTGCAGCTGCCACTGAAGAGTGCAGTTATTCTAGATGCCCTACAGGGGTCATGCCTTTGACAACTAGTACTGGAGCCCACTCGAGAGGGAGCAATATTAGCCTTGATTCTCTCAAATGGAGATGGAGAGAGGATCACAGATGTAGAAGTGGGTAGCCATCTGGGAACTAGCGACCATCGAACAGTATGGTTCATAATAAACACAGCAATAGAGTCAAGCCATACAAAGACAAAAGTACTGGACTTTAGGAGGGCTGACTTTGCCAAAATGGGTGAGTGCCTAAGGAATGCACTAGCAAATGGGCAGGAAGGAGGGGTGGAAGAACAATGGGAATAATAAAAACTGCCATCACAGAGGTAACGAGCCTTTGTGTGAAGCAAATAAACAAAACAAGACGATGTAAGAAACCACTATGGTTCTCAAAGGAAGTGGCAGTGAAGGTTCAAGAGAAAAAGAAAGCATTCAGGAAGTACAAGGAATCGCAGAAGGAACAGGACAAAGAACTGTATCAGTTAATGCAAAAGGAGGCTGGGAAGGCAGTCAGAACAGCAAAGGCCCAAACCGAGGAAAAGATAGCCAACTCAGTTAAGAAGGGGGATAAAACCTTTTATAGGTACATCAGGGAGCAAAGGAAGACTAAGGGAGGGATAGTGAGGCTTAATAAAGGGAGGGAGGGTGGGCAGAGGAGACTGTGAAAGGCAGAGATACTAAACAAATATTTTTGCTCAGTATTTACAAATGAAGAGGAGTTACATAAAACAAACAGTAGTAACACTCTGGATACAGAAGTTGATACCAGTCCATTTACAGAAGAAAGGGTTCTGAAAGAACTCTTAAAACTGAAGGTGGACAAAGCAATGGGGCCTGATGGGATTCATCCAGAATTCTAAAGAGCTAAGGGTAGAACTAGTGACACCACTGACTACCCTTTTAGCAAATCATGGGAGGATGGGGTGGTACCCGTGGACTGGAGGAGGGCAGATGTGATTCCCTTCACAAAAGTGGGAGCAAGGCAGAAGCAGGAAACTGCAGACCTGTTAGTTTAACCTCAGTGATGGGAAAATGATGGAATCACTTCTGAAGGAAAGAATTGTCGAGTATCTAGAGGCCAGAGGGGCACAGGACCCTAGGCAGCATGGATTCACAGCGGGAAGGTCATGCCAGACAAATCTGATAGATTTCTTTGACTGGGTGACCAAAGTAGTAGATCAGAGCGGGGCTATGGACATGGCCTACCTAGACTTTAGCAAGGCATTTGACACAGTCCCACACAAAAGATTAATATACAAGTTAGCCAGCCTGGGAGTGGGTCCCAAGATGACAGCCTGGGTAAAGAATTGGCTGGAGAATAGGACACAGAGAGTAATAGTAAATGGAGTCCACTCAGAAGAAAGGAGGGTTACTAGTGGGGTACCACAGGGTTCAGTATTAGGACCAGTCCTCTTCAATGTCTTTATAAGTGACATTGCGGAAGGACTGGAAGGAAAAGTATGTCTCTTTGCAGATGACACTAAGATCTGCAACAGAGTTGATGCACAGGGTGGGGTGGATAGGATGAGAAGGGACTTGGCAAGGTTAGAGGAATGGTCAAATGTATGGCAGCTTAGATTCAATGCTAAGAAGTGCAAGGTAATGCACCTGGGAAACAAAAACCCAGGGGAAGAGTACACAATAGGGGTGAGATATTAACAACAAAAATGGAAAGGGACCTGGGGGTAGTCATATCAGATGACCTAAAGGTGGGCAAGCAATGTGAGAGGGCAGCAAGGAGGGCTGGGGGTTACTGGGATGCATAGGGAGAGGCATCACCAGTAGAAAACAGGAAGTTATTATCCCTCTGTACAGACAGCTGGTCAGACCCCATCTGGAGTACTGCGTGCAGTTCTGGAGACCCAATCTCCACAAAGACATAGACAGGATGGAAGCTGTCTAGAGGAGGGCAACTAAAATGGTGCAGGGTCTGCACCGGAAGACATATGAAGAGAGACTTAAGGAGCTTAATATGTATAGCCTCGAGGAAAGGAGGGAGAGGGGGGACATGATAGAAACTTTCAAGTACCTCAAGGGAATCAACAAAGTCCAAGAGGGTAGCATCTTTCAAAAAAAGAGGTGTGCAAGAACAAGAGGGCACAATTTGAAGATAGAGGGGGCGGCTCAGAGGTAATTTAAGGAAGTATTTTTTCACAGAGAGGGTTGTGGATGCATGGAATGGCCTTCCGGAGGAGGTTGTGGAGTCAAAATCGGTGGTGGAATTCAAGCATGCATGGGACAGTCATAAGGCAATTCTAGGGTGTGGGGGTAAGAAGAAGTAGGCTGCTGGTTAACTAGGATCTGCAGCTTATCCAGTAGGTAGGAAAAAGGGCAGACTGGGTGGGCCAAGCGGTCCTTATCTGCCGTCAGATTCTGTGTTTCTATGTTTCTATATGTTACTAGTGGGGTACTGCAGGGTTCAGTATTAGGACCAGTCCTCTTCAATGTCTTTATAAGCGACATTGCAGAGGGACTGGAAGGAAAAGTATGTCTCTTTGCAGATGACACTAAGATCTGCTCAGAGTTGATGTACAAGGTGGGGTTGAAAGGATAAGAAGGGACTTGGCAAGGTTAGAGGAATGATCAAATGTATGGCAGCATATATTCAATGCTAATAAGTGTAAGGTAATGCACCTGGGAACCAAAAACCCAGGGGAAGAGTACACAATGGGGGGGGGTGCTAACAACAACAAAAATGGAAAGGGACCTGGGGGGTAGTCATATCAGATGACCTAAAGGTGGGCAAACAATGTGAGAGGGCAGCAAGGAGGGCTGGGGGATACTGGGATGCATAGGGAGGCATCACCAGTAGAAAACAGGAAGTTATTATCCCTCTGTACAGACAGCTGGTCAGACCCCATCTGGAGTACTGCGTGCAGTTCTGGAGACCCAATCTCAGAAAGACATAGACAGGATGGAAGCTGTCCAGAGGAGGCAATTAAAATTGTGCAGGGTCTGCACTGGAAGACATATGAAGAGAGACTAAGGAGCTTAATATGTATAGCCTCGAGGAAAGGAGGAGGGGGGACATGATAGAAACTTTCAAGTACCTCAAGGGAATCAACAAAGTCCAAGAGGGTAGCATCTTTCAAAAAGAGGTGTGCAAGAACAAGGGGCAATTTGAAGATGGGGGGGTGGCTCAGAGGTAATTTAAGGAAGTAGTTTTTCACAGAGAAGGTTGTGGATGCATGGAACAGCCTTCCGGAGGAGGTTGTTGAGTCAAAAACAGTGGTAGAATTCAAGCATGCATGGGACAGTCATAAGGCCATTCTAGGGGGTGGGGTAGGAAGAAGTAGGCTGCTGGTTAACTAGGATCTGCAGCTTATTCAGTAGGTAGGGAAATGGGCAGACTGGTTGGGCCAAGCGGTCCTTATCTGCCATCAAATTCTATGTTTCTATGCTACCATCTTGGACTTTGTTGATTCCACTGAAGTACAATTGTCTGTACAGGGGGATAACAACTTCCTGTTTTCTACTGGTGATACCTCCCCTCTTTCTTCAGAGTGGGCTCCATTTACAATTACCTTCTGTGTCCTGTTATTCAGCCAATGTTTTACCCAGGCTACGACCCTGGGACCCACTCCAAGGCTAGTTAATTTGACTACTAATCTTTTGTGTGGGACTGTGTCAAATGCCTTGCTAAAGTCTAGGTAGACCATGTCTACAGCCCCTCCCTGGTCTACTACTTTGGTCACCCAGTCAAAGAAATCAATTAGATTTGTCTGACATGACCTTCCCGCTGTGAACCCATACCGCCTTGGATCCTATGCTCCACTGGCCTCTAGGTACTCAACAGTTCTTTCCTTCAGAAGTGATTCCATCACTTTCCCTACCACAGAGGTCAAACTGACAGGTCTGTAGTTTCCTGCCTATGTCTTGTTCCCACTTTTGTGAAGGGGAATCACATCTGCCTTCTTCTAGTCCTCAGGTACCACACCATCCTCCCATGATCTGTTATAAAGGGTAGTCAGTGGTGTCCCTAGTTCTCTGCTTAATTCTTTTAGAATTCTGGGTTGAACTCCATCTGGCCCCATTGCTTTGTCCACTTTCAGTTTTAGGAGTTCTTTCAGAACCCTTTCTTCTGTGAAATGGCTGGGATTGACCCCCTTCTCCAGAGTGCTTCTGTTAATTGGATTAGGCACCTCCTCCACTTCCTCTTTTGTGAATACTGAACAGAAGTATTCATTCAGTATCCCTGCTTTTTCACTGCCAGATAGATAAGTCAGCTGACAGACTAAGAGCTGTTCCACACATCCAGCACAATATTATCACATGGAAGACTTTCTAATGAGCAAAAAAAAAAAAAGAAAACAAAAATGATTCAGAAATCAAAAGGTACAGCTGACTACTTCTTAAAATTTGTATCATTTTCCTGTCTATCTGCTTTGGCTCCACTAGCTCTTTAAGTTTTGTAGCCATTAGCCAACAGGACTAGCGACTTGGAAAATCCATTAGCCCCACAGACATTTCTGCTGGCTAGCTGATGTGCTTACTAAAATATTACATTTTCTTGTACAAGCCCTCAGGGCTACTTAAAAATATTTTTGACTGTCCCAAAGGAAAATCTAACAGCATGATATGTTTCAAAATGAAACAGCATATATGAGCAGTCCACTTTAAACTTCCACTGTAAAAAACAAAACAAAACCAAAAAAACATTAACTTACTCCAGCCCAGTCAGAGCTGGGACAGAGAGATATGAGATCATTGCAAACACAAGGCTGCTACTAGTTACAACTTGAAGTGCATAAATGCTGTTACAAATGTAAATATGTAGCATGGATATTACTGAGGCATGTGAAAACATAAAGGTTGCAGGGATAATCGCCTTTACCAGTGAGTAAATACCATGTGCCAGCAATGAGAGAAAGAGAAAGCGAGAAAGATAAACACACATATACACATTACTTTTAACGGCTGGCGTCTGTAGCTACTTGGGCTACCTAAGCCAGTCTGATAAGGAGAGGTTAGCATGCTGAGCAGCTACATTAAAGGAGACAACAAACCCATGATAGAGTCAGCTTTTGTTTTGAAGTAGACACAATTTCCACCCACCAAGCTAAAACTCTGTCATATTTAGACTGGCTGATAACTAGTCTGCTACAGACTTGTCCATTAAACACTGCTCTGCATTGGAGGGACAGTATCACACCCCTCAAAAGTCACTGTCATAGGAAGATGCTTGCTTGCTGCATGCAAGTGCACATGGCAAACACAAAAACAGATGAAAAGTTGTTAATGACCATTGGTTTAAACAGCATTCAAAAAACAACATACCCATATAAAGACAGCAAACATTCCATCAAAAGAAAGCTATCCTAAAGTCAAATGACACTAACTTGAAAGTTCACTCCCTGAGAAAACTGAAGCTTGATTTTAAAACCCTCTGTGTGTGTCTGTGCTAGCATTAGTAAATGACAATGATCAAAAACCACAAGGAAAATATGCTTAAAGAGCATCTGACAACTTCATGAGAACTTTAACAAAAACTTAGTATTTAGATAAAGTTCAGCTTGTATTTTACATCAGTTCTTTATTCCGCCTCCCCATTATTTATTACTGCATGAAAACAGGATTTTGTTCCTGAAGAGTTCATCCATTTCTGTTACTGTCTCCCAATCTGAGGTCATAATGCACTGCTTGTGACATCACAGTTACTTTAATGGCAAGAGATTGTGATGTCACAACAGAGCATTACGACTTGAAGAAGGGAGTAAGCTACAGAGGCAGATTAACTTTAAAGTAACTGTAAGGGATAAAAATTATGTATTCATGCACATTTTCTCAGTAATAAATAATGGGGTGGAGAAATCTAAAATATATGGAATACAAATAGAATTTTACCTACTAATTATGTTTTTCAAAGTTTTCTTTCAGGCGTCGGTAGCTCTTTCAGCAATACATAGTAAATAATGTTAAAAGTCTTATACATAAGAACATAGCTATGTGATAAGAGAGTAATAGTAAATGGAGTCCACTCAGAAGAAAGGAGGGTTACTAGTGGGGTACCGCAGGGTTCAGTATTAGGACCGGTCCTCTTCAATGTCTGTATAAGCGACATTGCGGAAGGACTGGAAGGAAAAGTATGTCTCTTTGCAGATGACACTAAGATCTGCAACAGAGTTGATGCACAGGGTGGGGTGGAAAGGATGAGAAGGGACTTGGCAAGGTTAGAGGAATGGTCAAATGTATGGCAGCTTAGATTCAATGCTAAGAAGTGCAAGGTAATGCACCTGGGAAACAAAAACCCAGGGAAAAGTACACAATGAGGGGGTGAGATACTAACAACAGCAAAATGGAAAGGGACCTGGGGTAGTCATATCAGATGATCTAAAGGTGGGCAAGCAATGTGAGAGGGCAGCAAGGAGGGCTGGGGATACTGGGATGCATAGGGAGAGGCATCACCAGTAGAAAACAGGAAGTTATTATCCCTCTGTACAGACAGCTGGTGAGACCCCATCTAGAGTACTGTGTGCAGTTCTGGAGACCCAATCTCCGCAAAGACATAGACAGGATGGAAGCTGTCCAGAGGAGGGCAACTAAAATGGTGCAGGGTCTGCACTGGCAGACATATGAAGAGAGACTTAAGGAGCTTAATATGTATAGCCTCGAGGAAAGGAGGGGGGGACATGATAGAAACTTTCAAGTACCTCAAGGGAATCAACAAAGTCCAAGAGGGTAGCATCTTTCTAAAAAAGAGGTGTGCAAGAACAAGAGGGCACAATTTGAAGACAGGGGGGGCGGCTCAGAGTTAATTTAAGGAAGTATTTTTTCACAGAAGGTTGTGGATGCATGGAGCAGCCTTCCAGAGGAAGTTATGAGTCAAAATCAGTGGTGGAATTCAAGCATGCATGGGACAGTCATAAGGCAATTCTGGGGGGTGGGGGTAAGAAGAAGAAGTAGGCTGCTGGTTAACTAGGATCTGCAGCTTATCCAGTAGGTAGGGAAATGGGCAGACTGGGTGGGCCAAGCGGTCCTTATCTGCCATCAAATTCTATGTTTCTATGTTAAGTAAAAAAAAGTTAGATGACAACCTGCTGTAGTGTAAATTAAGCATTCACCAGCTGTTTCACACAGTGATGTCAAATTCTACACAGTGTACTCTTCAGATTCATTTTTCTTACACTCTGTGTACAACAAGTCCATATTACTCATACATAGTCAAACTTATACTGTCTTAAACATGATATAGTTGCAATTCTGTAACAAGTGACAAGCGTATGTGTATATTCAAAACCTGAAACCTAATACAGACCCCCTTGAAATTGAGGTACTGTTATCCTAATATGTCCATATATCAACATGTGCCCATATGTACCTAATCTGCTGTTGTATTAAACAACAGTTCCATATATCTAAAACCAAAACAAAACACAACTGACAGCTTCTACTTTTATTCAGGCACAGTTAAATAGGTATCCTTTAGAGGTATGAATATAATTTATGAAAATAGAGACATTTCAAACACCTGCGCATAAGTAATCAATTCCTGTCCCCTTTAACTCTTTCAGACTCACTGTGTGTTTAAAATGATGGCGACATAACTCCAAGCACTTTTTCATTGAAAATCTTCCTAAGGCACTGCGCAGAATTCTTGGAAAATGTGCACACATTTCAAACAAATCTAAATATCTTTAAAACTATTCCAGGTGCACGAAAACAACCAGTCTAAAAGTTGTTCAGGACAAAAAGACCTTTCAAATGAGGATAGTCACTAATCTGAATTCCTTATATTTTGTAAAATATGGTCATCTTACTACCTGCATTTCCATTTTGGTTTTTACAAAATTTACATTTCTGATGGCAATTTAAAAAAATATATATATAAATAATTTAGATTAGTGACTACCCTAATTTGAAACACTTTTTTTTGTCCTGAACACAAAAATGTAAAATAATGCACTTGGGGCACAAAAATCCAGGGGTAGAGTACAAAATGGGTGCAGTGGTACCGACAACATTAAGAAAGCGCATGTTCAAAAAAAACTTCTACATACAGTTGATTACTGTTTAACAATATTATGCATCTTTGGCCACCACTCTACATCTGATGCAAACCCATAATCACGTTCCTCACTTAAAGTGAAAAAGGGTGGGGGTGGAGGCCGTAACTGGCTCCTTGTTTTTGTCTTAAAGGGGTCAGTTTTCTTACAGCAAAAACAAGGAAAGGGGTCATTTCTAAAATGTGCAGACAAGCATGGGGACCACTTTTTCCAGAGCATGCTACCACCAGCAGCTACCACTTCAAGACTGCTACTACCCCCACCTAATACAATCAGGGGGAAAACCAAGTAGTCTACCAGCACTATGATCAATATGGTTAACATTCACCAGAAATTACTGCTTAGAAAAGAATGAGAAAGTGACTGTGATGATGAGCAAATCCCAGACCAGCTTTCTAGTTTGTTACTAGTCACCACCTAAGTCTGATTTTTACAGCTGGCGTGGGCCAGGCTCCACCGATGTTATGCCATCATCAAATTTGTGTAAGAACACCGTGGAAGCACATAACTGGACCACTGCCTGATGTTCTGCCACAGTGTTCCAGCATAGTTTCCAGGGTGTCTATTTATGCAGCCCTTTCCCTCTATGGCCTGCATAAACATACCCACTTCCTGTTGCACTACTTTTCCTTTCTGCAACTGCAGAAGCGATGGCTGCTATGTGCAACATGGTGCCGCTGACTTAAAATGTGCATGCACGGGTATCATGCATACGTATGTAACCTCCGTGCCACCTTTGGCTAGCTGGCACCCCTCCTCAAAATAACTACTACCAATTACATAGCATACAATTTTCTTTTGGCAAAACTACACTCATGGTACCACCCCTAGCATTGGAGTGTATACTAGGCTCATTGTCTAGAGGACAGGGGGTGGAGGCACATACTAAAATTAACCTTTTTTATTTGCAACCAGGTCCAGGGAAGAGGATGCTAGGCATAAGCTAGACCTAACTGCTGAGGGGCCCAAATAACATTCACACTAGAAGCAACAAGTGGAATGTCCACAGCAGTACCTGGGATTTTACAGTATGGCTTTATATACAGATGTTACTTAAAGCAAGGGTGGTTCCACAAAGGTTTGCCATTGCAATACAAGCACACTCTCTTTTGCAGGACACTTTGCTAGGTAGTACTGTTTTTTACAAAATACATCTCTGCCTCTCTTCCAAAGTGAATAGCTGTGGGATGTGCCACACACTTTAAATATTTTCTACACATTTCCATTTCCAAGGTATATATCTGTGAGATGCACCACATACTTTAAAAATCTTATTGGTGCATGGTCTTTGCCCGGGTAACAGTGGTGCCCATCCACAAACCACTTAGCTCTGCCTGAAACACCAGATGGTGTTCCTCCCACCCTTTGCCTCAAACAGACTCCGCCATTCCTTCAGGGTTACACCAAATAAGTCTCCAATACCAAATAACTTGCTAAAGACTCCCAACTTTAACTTTAAATTCAGCACAGTTGAGGTGAAAGGGGTCCTAACTGGTGTTATCTGGCCTTATCTAGGGTACACACACCTCAGACAACTCCCTCAGAGAACAGTCTCAAATTCTGTACTCACAGATTAGTTGTTCCTTCCTCCCAGTCATTGAAAGAACAAAAGGCACCTTTCTTTCTCTGGTAGCTGTCAGATTCTACTCATTGTTCTTTCTTAAGGTAGCTGTTAACTTCAGGTACTCCAGGAGATTGCCCCTTGAATCCACAAGAATTGCATTCCCTCTCACTCCCCTGGAGTGAAACTAAAGAGTGCTGCAGGCAAACTGATGATTTTACCAAACTAGGGTGAACAATACTAGGGCACCCTTTAACAGAGTCCCCATGGCAGACCTCCTACCACTCTGACTGCCACACTTGAACTTACTGATGAACATTCTAAGATCCTCAATAGCAGCTGAATCTAAAATGCTAGGAGCCTTGGGAGGAAAACTGCAGAGTTACAGGTTCTCATGGCAGAGGGAGAGGTGTACATTGCAGCCATCACGGAAACACGGGCCACCCAATACAATGACTGGGACCTGTCTGTACCAGGGTACAGGTTATTTCGTAGGGACAGGGTGATTGGGAAAGGAGGGGGGGTGGCACTATATGTGAAGGAAGGACTGAAGTGTGTAAGGGAGGAAGGGGAGGAGGGTAGTACGGAGTCACTTTGGATGCAAATCCAGGATTCCAAGAATAAGATTCTTAGAATGGGAGTGGTGTACAGGCCCCCATCTCAGACGGAGGAGTTAGACAGGGAACTAGCGGGACAGATCAGAAGGACCTGCGAAAAGGGTAGTGTGGGGATTGTGAGGGACTTCAACATGCCAGGAGTGGACTGGAGCACCCCAACAACCAGGAACAGAAGGGAGCAGGTACTGCTGGATGCCTTCCAGGACAGCTTCCTGCTGCAAATGATCAGTGAACCAACCAGGTTAGGGAATACCCTTGACCTTGTGCTAGCAAATGGGGACTTTGTGAGAGAACTTACAGTGGAGGAACCGCTGTCAGGGAGTGACCACCACTCATTATGTCTCACATTGGATATGGGCAAGGAAGGAGTGGAATCTGGCACAATATTGCTGGACTTCAGGAGGGCCGACTTTGGGAGGATGGGGGAAGTGGTGAAAGGGTACCTGGCCAGAATTCAGTCTAGTATGGATACTAACCAGAGGTGGGAGCTCATAAAGCTGGGGATAGTGGAGGCAACCAAAACCTGCTGCAAAGCCCAGAGCAAGAAGGCTAGGGCTAAGAAACCGATCTGGTTGAGCAAGGAGGTCATGGAAAAGGTAAGGAGGAAAGAGCTGCCTTTAGTAAATACAAAGAAAACAGGGAGGGGAGGACAGGAAGAGTACTTGACAGAATCAAAGGAGGTGACAAAGGCAGTAAGGGGAGCCAAAGCACCTATGGAACTCAGGCTGGCACAAGGCTTTAAAGGGGAGGAGGACTTCTTTAAGTACATCAGGGAGAAAAGGAGCTGTAAGGACCACATAGTAAGGATTAGGAAGGAGGGGGGTTGGGTGGAAGCAGGGTGCGATAAGGCAGAAGCACTAAATGAGTACTTCTGCTCAGTATTTACTAAAGAGAAGAGGGGGGTGACACCCAAGGTGGGAGAAATGGCAGAAGCAGGGTGGGAAGTGGTGACAGATGGGGAAATCATGGAGAGCAGAATTCGAGAGGGTTTGAAGGCACTGAGGGTGGACAAGGCACCAGGCCCAGATGGCATCCACCCCAGGGTACTGAAGGAGCTGGCAGAGGTCCTTGCAGGACCTTTGGCAGACCTATTTAATGCCTCACTACATTCGGGGTGTGTACCTCAGGACTGGAGGATCTCTCATGTGGTGCCCCTCCACAAGAGTGGCCCCAAGGATGAACCGGGAAACTACAGACCAGTGAGCCTCACATCCATCGTGGGTAAGCTAATGAAGGTCACCTGGGGGCCAGTGACCATCACATGGTATGGTTCAATTTGGCTACTACATCTAAATCATCCCATTCCAAAGCAAAAATATGGGACTTCAGAGGAGCTGACTTTGATAAGATGGCCAACAGAGTTAAGCTAGCCCTGGCAAAAAGAAACACAGGTGAGGAGGTACAGGCAAAGTGGGCAAGCATTAAGGATACAATACTTGAAGCAACATCCCATTGTGTTAGACAGAAAAGGAAGTGCAAAGAAGAAGGAAACCACTTTGGTTCTCAAATACAGTAGCAGAAAAGGTCAGAGCCAAAGGCTGGCCTTCAGAAAATATAAGGAACACAGGGATGAAGATAGGGAGGCATACCAAACTGCCCTAAGGGAAGCAGGTAAGGCAGTAAGGCAGGCAAAGTCCCAAACTGAGGAAACACTAGCACGAACAGTAAAAGAAGGTGACAAGACTTTCTATAGATACATTAGTGAAAGGAGAAAGTCCAGAGGGGATGCTAAGCTTAATGGAGAAAAGGGAGCATGTGAGGAGGAGGACCCTGTAAAGGCATCTATCCTAAATAGATACTTTTGCTCAGTATTTACTGAAGAGAAGGTAGGGCAGGGCCCACAGCTCAGCATCATGGACACAGGGGAGGAGGTGAGCACTACTCCTTCACAAAGAAAGGGTCCTACAAGAGCTTGCTAAGCTCAGGGTGGATAAGGCAATGGGACCTGATGGCATACATCCCAGGGTACTTAAGGAGCTAAAGGAGGAACTAGCAGAGCCATTAGCAGAATTGTTTAGTGAGTCTCTGAGCACAGGAGAGGTCCCAGAAGACTGGAGAAGGGCTCATGTGATCCCACTCCACAAGAGTGGTAGCAGGGAGGAGGCGGGGAACTACAGACCGGTCAGTCTTACCTCAGTAGTGGGCAAGATTATGGAGGCACTCCTTAAGGAAAGGATAGTGCAACACCTGGAATCCATAGGGGCACAGGATCCAAGACAGCATGGGTTTACAAAAGGAAGGTCCTGTCAAACTAATCTCATAGATTTCTTTGACTGGGTAACCAGAGTGATGGACCAAGGGGGAGCAGTTGATGTCGCCTACCTTGACTTCAGCAAAGCTTTTGACACTGTTCCACATAGAAGATTGATAAATAAGCTAGGTAGGCTCGGGGTGGGTCAGAAGTTGGTCAACTGGGTGGCAAACTGGTTGACTGGCAGAAAACAGAGAGTGGTGGTAAATGGTATACAGTCAGAAGAGATGCAAGTCACAAGTGGGGTACCTCAGGGATCAGTCCTGGGGCCAGTCCTATTCAACATCTTCATTAGTGACCTCGCAGATGGACTAGAGGGTAAGGCTTGTCTGTTTGCAGATGACACCAAGATCTGCAACAGAGTAGATGATCCAGATGGGGTGGGCAGAATGAGAAGAGATCTGGATAAACTAGCAGAATGGTCAGAAGAGTGGCAACTGGGATTTAATGCAAAGAAGTGCAAAATCATGCACATAGGGAAGAGAACCCTGAAGCCACTTATAGGCTGGGAGGGAGTTGCTAGCAGTCACAAAGGAAGAAAGAGACTTGGGCATCATCATCACTGATGACCTAAAATCATCAAGCAGACCTCTAAAGCAGTAGGTAAGGCTAGGGGGTGTTAGGGTGTATTAGTAGGGGTATCCTGTTAGAGGGGTAATAATCCCTCTGTACAAGACATTGGTTAGGCCCCATCTGGAGTATCTGTGCAGTATTGGAGGCCACACCTTCACAAGGACATTAACAAATTGAGGCAGTCCAGAGAAGGGCAACCAAAATGGTGCAGGGACTGCATCAGAAGACATATGAGGACAGATTAATGGAGCTCAATATGTATACCCTTGAAGGAGGAGAGAGGTGATATGATCGAGACATTTAAACACCTTAAGGGCATAAACAAGGTGAAAGAGTCTAACATGTTTAAATATAAGAAAAATAGCAGGACAAGAGGACACAGCATGAGATTAGAGGGAGGCCGATTAAGGGGGAATGTGAGGAAATTCTTTTCACAGAAAGGGTGGTAGATGCATGGAATGGCATACCACAAGAAGTGGTGGCTATGAATACAGTGCAGGGCTTCAAACAGGCATGGGATAGGCATAAGGGAGCAATACAAATGACTATGAATAGATAGGTCACTGACAGAGCAAAGGCCGATGGCACATTTATAAGGTAGAAAAAGAAATGGGCAGACTGGATGGGCCTTGCGGTCCTTATCTGCCGTCAACTTCTATGTTTCTATGTTTCTATGTAAGACTATCCTGAAGGAGAGGCTGGTGGCCCTCCTAGAGGCCAAAGGACTACAGGACAGCAGACAGCATGGCTTCATATGTGGCAGATCCTGCCAAACCAACCTGGTCGAGTTCTATGACTGGGTAACTAAGCAACTGGACAGGGGCCATGCAGTGGATGTCCTGTATCTGGACTTCAGTAAGGCATTCGACTCAGTGCCACATGGAAGGCTGGGAAAGGATTAGTAGGCACAGGGGTGGGTGCAAAGCTGGTGAGATGGGTAGGAAACTGGCTGCAGGGAAGGCAACAGAGGGTGGTGGTGGGTGGGGATCTCTCACACCCAAGGGCAGTGATGAGCGGTGTTCCACAGGGCTCGGTGTTGGGACCAGTGTTGTTTGGGATATTCATTGCAGACATATCCTGGGACATCAAGAGCAAGATCAGTCTGTTTGCTGATGATACCAAGGTAGGCGTGGTAGTGGATGACCTAGGGAGATGGCAGGGGTTGCAGGATGATCTGACAAAGCTTGAAACCTGGTCAGACAACTGGCAACTGGGCTCTAATGCCAAAAAGTGCAAGGTGCTGCATTTTGGGATGAAGAACCCAAGGAGGAGTTACCAGCTAGGGGGAGTGCAGCTAGCCCAGACGGAGGAGGAGAAGGATCTGGGTGTGCTCATTACAGGGTCAATGAACAACTCGGCACAATGTAGAAGGCAGCTGCAAAGGCCAACAAATGCTGGGTTGTAGTGCAGGGCATATCCTCGAGGAGGAGGAGGTGATTCTGCCACTGTATAGGTCATTAGTTAGACCACACCTGGAGTACTGCATGCAGTACTGGCATCCGTATCTGAAGAGGGACATTAAGTTACTGGAGGGGGTGCAGCACAGAGCGACAAAGATGATCAAGGGGCTGGGGGACTTATCATACGAGAGGAGGTTGAAGGAGTTGAACATGTACTCACTGGAGGAGAGGAGAGACAAGGGTGACATGATTGAAACCTTTAAATACATGAAAGGAATAAACAAGACAGGTACAAAGGGGCTGTTCAAAGTAAGGGAGGGGAGGGCCACCAGGGGCCATGATATGAGACTGGAGTGAGGAAGGTTCAGGAGGGAGATGAGGAGACACTTTTTTACAGAGAGGGTGGTGGCTGGGTGGAATGCGTTACCTGCTGAAGTGGTATGCAGTAGAACAGTGGACTGCTTCAAACAAGGATGGGACAGGACAAGGGGAGGGTTAATGAAGGGGAAGGGTGGAAGGCAGGGGCAGCTGCAGAATAAGGGGTGCTAGCTGCACATTCGAGCAGACTTGATAGACCTCTAGGCCTTTATCTGCTGGCAAATTTCGTATGTTCGTATGGTTATGCTGCTGTGAGAGTTCTAAATGACATAATCATCCTTCTCTCAGGCTAGCTGAGTAAACAATGATGTCATTATGTAGAAATCCCCTAATGAGCCCCCCACCAGCTGCCTTTTCCTTCCTGCCTAAGACTAGTACTAATGGGATTGTAGTAACCTGAGAGGACTGGGTTGTTACAAATCGTAATGTCAGCACCGCCATGTTGCGCAAGGCTGACTCCAGGGCAAACTGCACATGTGCGAGTATCACGCATGCATGTAACTATAATCACTGCAGTATAATGGCTGACTCTGGTGCAGTGAGAGCACCACATATTCTTTTCACCACTCTTGCCACTCCTAAAAGCTCTCCACAGCCGTATTGGCTTTGACCAGATTTTGTTTTTTATGTCTTTGATACGTTTACTGCTTTCTTTAGCAATCCTACTACCTTACAGGGCTTATTGGTGCTTCATGAACTGTTCCCTGGGACCTAGGCAACAAACTATTCCAGTTTTTTACAGACCCAGTACAACCTGTGTGCCTGGAGCTGTATACTGTTCATAATTTTTATTACAGTGCATACACTAATTGGAATTATTTTTGACTTTTACAGCCCTGCTGTTGTGAAGATGTGTATAGGCAAACAGTTAAAGCTAAACACATGTTGAAAATAGAAACTTAAGTTAGAATTAATGCTTTTTGACCATCAAATCTTCAGGAACTATTTTTAAAGACAAAATTAAGCAGAAGTAAGCCTTTGTGTTCTTTTTTTTTTACACACACGCACACACACACACATCAAGAAAATACCTTTCCCCTTCTTTGTTTTTCTCTCAACCTATCTACTACTTATGACAAATACAGGAATAGTCAAGTCTGGAAGCAACAGTGTAAAATGCTAAGAGTTCTCCCACCTGCAAAAATTGTGTTCTCCCAAACCCAGCTTTTCAGCTTCTTCCAAGCTGTTAACATGGAATTCTTCAAATAGAATTTCAGAATTCCAAGGGATGCACTCATGCCCTGAAGCAGTCATGTTTAGTACACCTCTGTACTCTGTTCCATTCGTATCATAATTGAAGCAGTCATCAGTAAGATCTAGGAGACAGACATGGAATCACTCAAAGAGTTTGTAATCCACCTTCATGTAAACTTCCAACATTTTCTCTCAGGGGCTTTGGGGCTTTATAGCCCATTACCTTAGTGCAGCTCTAGTCCATTGCATCATCAGTGATCATTTTTTTAAACTGTCTAATATGAAAGGAAGGGGTCATAAATCAGGCCAAACAAAATGGCCAGCCAGTCCCTTCTACTTCCAGATCCACTAGCCATGCCCCTGCATTCAGACGTTTTGTGACATTTAACAAGGGAGAGGGTGGTGGCATGTCCCTTTGAAGTCTATGGGGCTTAGTTTAAAAAAAAACCTTTTTATGTGATAAAGCAATCATTAGTATATATGAAGGCTGCCACGCAATTCATTTTTTAATTACTTTTATAAAATAAGTAGAGGAAATCTTGCGTTCTGTTTGGTCAGGACCCATAGCCTTATAGGACAGCAACCCACGCAACTGATACTTTTAATGCAAAACAAAATACAGCATCGCACACATATCCATGCCTGCCAGAACCTTTTTTTAATTTCTGGCAGCCCTTTTGGTGAAGCACAAACCTCCTCAAGTCCCACATGTTATTACTTATAAAAATATCCAACAGTTTTATGACCCACCTCAGTCCCACATATCCAGCGCACGCCTACTTTTTTGAATTAAAAACAATAGTCACCATTTAAATGCCTCACCTAGTCCCTGTATTGTGTCTCCTATGTACTCTGTAACCTCCCGGGGTCGTACCTGAAAATAGGCACATGCTGTCTAGTGTGCTAACCTGGTTAACAAAAGCAAATAAATAAATTATTTTGTTGTTGTAGGCCAAATACTCCAGTCCTAGATTTACCCAACAACCCAGACAAATGCTCTGCCCATTAGATGGCTGCCCTTCCCCTCACTCAGCCACTCCTCATATCAACAGTTTTGCATGGCCAGTCATCATATGTACAGCATAATACAATTTCCAAACATCTCCCACAAGTGGGAGAAAGCAAGTTTTTTTTTTACCTCAAGTCTAATAAAACAGAGACTCTGATTCTGGCTGCCAAACCACGACCACAGACAGTGACTGGAGTCGGCAGCCTTCTGTAAACAAAATGGACCCACTCTATCAGCAGAAAGGATCCTACAAAGTTCATGGTAGATAATAAATGGGTAATGCCATGAAACAAATTAACAGGACACTGCACCAGGAGTGCGCATATAACTGGAAAATGTATCTTTAGAAAAATATTGCATCTGTATTTCACATGGAAAAATTAGTAAGGTAGTTATAAGTTACTCATGACTAAATTTATTAAAGTGCAAAAATAGATATGCAGATATCAAAGCATACTTATAGATCAAAAAAGAGCTATGCACGTTACAGCAGGACATGCCAAGATGATGTCACATTCATCTAACGTTTTGCCTGGAATGACTGCCAGGCTTCAATGGCACTTTTTTGATCTGGGAGCATTCTTTGGTACTGTATCTGCACATCTCTTTTTGCATTTTAATAAATTCAGTAGTGAGTAACTTATGAAGGGAAGGGGTCATACATCTGGCCAAACAAAATGGCTGGCCAGTCCCTTCTACTTCCAGATCCACTAGCCATGCCCCTGCATTCAGACGTTTTGTGACGTTTAACAAGGGAGAGGGTGGTGGCATGTCCCTTTGAAGTCTATGGGGCTTAGTTTAAAAAAAAAAGTATTTTTGTAATAAAGCAATCATTAGTATATATGAAAGCTGCCACTTGATTCATCTTATTCATTTGTCTGTGTGCATTACGGGTGCAAAATGGAAAGTACGACCATGCTCCTGTGCAGGCAGCATTTAAACTCAGCATGACCTGCGTAGCCCTCCAGCTCTGCTCCTCACCATGTAAAGCCCCTTCCCAAAAAAATCAAATGGGCTGAGAGCTGTACTGATGGTTGTTTTTGAAAGCTCAGCTGAAGTAATGGGGGGGCTGTTACATACAATGGCACAAAATAAACATAAGGGAATTAAATTGCCACATGCCCTCTACTGGAGAAAGTGCCACTATAATGGAACTACTTTGGTGAAAAAACAACAATTGGCTTAAAAATATAAGGAGTTTGTATTACTTTGAATGTTTATATTTAAAATAATTTTTTTACCCCATTTTATAAGACACTCTGGGGATGTGGGTTGTTGTCTGATAAGAGCACTTCCCAGGTGCTAAAGACACTTGTTTCAAGCACCTCATGCCTCAGTGCCCATCTGGGGAATGCTGTTAACAGACAACAACCCACACCCCATTGTTTCCTATTGCTTACATAAGTTCCAAAGCTCAGTGACAGTTGAGTGGAAGCCTACAACGAAGCTTGCGATGCAAGGCTTCTGTTCGAAGTATGTCACTGGGTTCCAAAGCTACAAAGTAATTAAACACAGAATGGTGGGTGGCAAAAGGGCTTCATTAACAAGGGACTCTAGATAAGGAAAAAATAAGACTATAAAGAAAAAAGTACTCTGGGGGTTTTAAACCGACTTCATACATGCCCAAATGTGCAATGATATTAAAAATGTAAACAACAGGGGTTATGTTCCATTTAAAACATTTCTTTATTTTTATTTGCAGAAACTCAGCTGTTCAGAAACTCCATGGGTATCACCAGACTCTATACAGTAAGTATTGTCAGTAACGGTGATGCCCGTAATTGTAAGTGGAAACACATTTTACATGCAGCTGTATTATATATTTGACCCTAAATTAAGTGTCAAGAAAACAACTAACATGATGCTGTTCATTAAAAATACACAGCAGACTTACTTATGTTACAGTGCTGTCCCACGTACTCTCCTTTGCAGCTACAAACACTCTCCCCTGTGGAGGGAAATATTCTACAAGTACCTCCATTAAAACATACGTTTTTTGGGCAGGCTGAAAAAAAAGCAAGAAATCCAAGATTCAGTCACACAAATCAGTTAAAAATGTGCTTTTTACATACATCACTTACAAACATATCACAGAGTATAGTAATTTATTGGCAGGTGTTTTACAGCATTAGCGTATAATTTTATTTTTCTTTAAAAACAAGTTTAGCATGCATTGAGTTGGGTCTAATCAAAATCTGATTTATAAAACATTTCACCTCCTCTGGGGCTCAGTTCATAATTAGGTGAGTGAGTCTATGCATGCTGAGGAGGGAGGCTTCCATGGGTGTGGATACCCCTCCATGCACCACCTCTCCCCCAGCCCAATAAGACTCACTCTCAAACTAAGCTCTCTTTCTCCACCCACTCCAGGTCAGGGTTATATGAGAGGTGGAACTAAAAGGCATGACTTTTCTGAAGCAAGTTGTGGTTGGCTTCAGACAACCCGAGGGAGGGTGTATGAAGGTTATTTTGAGGGTGGAGTTGGATGTAAGACTTATGCATCCCATTGTCACATCCAGGAGGGAGATTAAGGAGCTCCAATTGGCTCCCCTGAACACTGGTCCCCAGCCCTCCTCTATGGCTCGGAGAGCTGGGAAACAGCATAAATATATATACGGTACATCAACAAATATTAAAAATACACACAAACAGTCTTAAGATGTTTCCATAGATTATTTCTAAATAGATAGCATATAGCAGTCCTAGT
This sequence comes from Neoceratodus forsteri, assembly GCA_016271365.2. Classification (NCBI taxonomy): domain Eukaryota; kingdom Metazoa; phylum Chordata; order Ceratodontiformes; family Ceratodontidae; genus Neoceratodus; species Neoceratodus forsteri. The sequence continues at coordinate 394,206,299 of CM057452.1, forward strand.
AATAAACTACTATGTATCATAGCCCTCTTCTCATGCAGAGCAGGGGATCCAAGAGTGAGCACACATGGTCTTCCAATGGGAAACTTAGTGTCCAGCCAGACTCCCTACCCCACCCGCACACACTGCACATCACCGTCTCCCTCCATCTGAAGTTCAATGCTCGTAACAGAAGCCACTAATCGTGAGTTCTACCCACAAGCCCTTGATCAAGGAATGACATGTGGAAGAAGGGCTACACAGGCCACCTCTACACAAATCACATGTACTGTAATTCAGCCCACTGCATGAACAGAACCCTTACAATGTATAAAATTATTATTTGCAAAAAACTATGTTAACACATAAGTTAGTGTTGAGGATAAAGTGACAAACGTAGGGAAATATGACATTAGGATTTCCAACTCTAAAATCCCTGCCCCATCCCTGAAGTGAATGAGGGGTGGAGTTTTCCTTTGGGTTGTCAACCTTAACACTCACCTCATTGCAGTAACATAAAAGCTAAAAAGTGATGAAGACAGGTGTGTATGTTTCATGAGTGCATACAAAGGGCCCTCCATAAATGTGTATATGTATGTAGCTGTGGAAGGGCCCTGCATTTCCATTTATAGGACAACAGTGACCAAATTGCCAGGTTAGCCATCTTATTACACCACTTCATGTTCAGTACAAGTCACATTAAACTGTTCCCCCAACTCACTGGTTTAGCATTTTTCAGTGAGCTGCTTAATGTGTGCACTTCTGGCTGCAGTGAGTTATAAAGAGTTTTCTAATGATTTGTCTGTTAGCTGCTAATCAGTTACAGCTCACTGAAAACTCTTATTTAATGCAGTGCACTAATACTAAGGAGTGCACACATTAAGCAACTCATAAAAATGCTGTACAGTACTGTACAACTGGAGCCCCATTTCACTGCAGAATCAATCTGCAGTGAAATCGGGCTCTAGTTCTCTAGCCCTGTTTGAAACACATTGAAATTCTGCCTGCCCTTCAGCTGCCACAGGGATGCAATCCCCACCTGGTTTCCCCAAATAAATCCCTGATTGCTAACTGTACCCCATCACCTGCCTGCCAGAGTCAAAGAAAGAAAATCACCCATCCTCCCATGTTCCGCAATACTGTACAGTAGCACCCCCCCCATCCCTAAAGCCTGATCTTTAATGCTGTATATTACAGCATGTTTTGCTTAATTTCCTGGTGGTCTAGTGGTCCCTCCTGCAACCCCTCCCCATCCTGACAGGTAATATCCCACACTGCTCTCCCCATCCCTAAAGGAGCAGGTCACCAGTTGAAGTGGACTTCCTGAAGCCAGACTAGAAATGAGTGGGAGTCAAGTAATGCATTCGGAGTGAGTGGCCACTTCCTTCAGACCTCCGTGATCAAACTTTTATAACCATGGCTAACTACCATCAAAGGTAGCTACTTTTTACCCCAAATCACAAATTTCATTAGAGGAAATTTTGTCCCAACAAATTCTGTCAAAATTGCCAAAAATGGATGATTCTGTGCCTCACCAGATGGACACAAACTCCCCACTGCCAGCCCTACAGCACAGCTAGGCAGAGACATAACTCTCCACCAGATGTGGCACCTCTGGAGTCCCTGTTGGAAAAAATGGACCCTTTCTTCTCCAAGCTTACATCAGTGAAACTTTATCTGTGAGCTTGGCTCCGACCTTAAATCATTTAAACCAGCACTTGAGCAGGCTGCCAGCACAGCCCTCCTCCCCTCTCTTCTATGGCTGCCAGCCCACTGAGAGATGTGTGAATGGTGCATACTGGCTCTGCATGCACTCTTTCATTAGCTTCTGGCCAGGCTACTGCCCCGTCAGGAGAGAGGAGGGCCATGCTGGTGGCCCGCTCCTTTTGGGGATGGGGAGAGGGGGGTGTAATGTTATCTGTTTGAATTGGGAAGGATTGTGGGAGGGACCACGAGACCACCAGGAAATTAAATAAAAAGTACTGTAGTGGACAATATTGAAGATCGGGATTAAGGGATTGGAGGGTTACTACTGTACTGTGCAGTACCTTTACCACTAGATCACCAGGGAAAAAATATAAATTTTACTACACATTACAGTACTTTTAGGGGTAACTGTGATGGGACCGACTGGGAGGAGGGGGTCGGCTGTGTACAGTACAAGTGCTGTATATACATTACTCTACAGTACAGGTATATCCAGTCTGCCGTTCTCTCGGAGGTGCCTCACTGTACTGTACTGTTGATAAGCAAATAAAACATACAGTGCATTAAATGTACAGTACAGTACTGAATAAATAATGTACTGTACAGTAATTACTGAGTGAGTGAGATGTGGGATAGTGGCATAGTTCAGAGCTAAGCGAGAGGCAAGATGGTGGATACTGTAATGCTGAAATTATGCATAGCACAGTACTGCACTGTAAATGTATTTGGAAAAATGCATTCCTTGACTATTGGAGAGGGAGCTGAAGTGAATTGCATAGTGGCTGGAAGTGCATTGCATGTGAGCTGATGATTAGCTGAAAAAGAGTTTGCATTTTAAGCATTCAGAATTGCCATTGCATTGTCAGCACAAAAGAACAATGCCAGAGCAGTGAGTTGAAGGAACAGTTTAATGTAACTTGTACTGTACCTGGTACAGAAAATGTTCAAATCCCTGCCAAAACATAATTCTGTGCAACTGCAACACTGTTCCATGCCACAGGTGTGAAAACACATTTTAGCTAGGATTTGAAAAATGACAGCTGTAACATACATTAACATTGTATATTACAGCACATTTTGCTTAATTTCTTGTTGGTCTAGTGGTCCCTCCTGCAACCCCTCTCCATCCTGACAGGTAATGGGGGTGGCTGTGCTATCTACACCAGGAACTCTCTCACTGGTCTCGCCCTCCCTGCACTGGACCTTGTAAGTGGGGCTCAGGCCCTCACCATTAAGCTTACCCCGGACCCCGCCAGGGCACCCCTTTATCTCACCGCTGCCTATATACCTCCCAGGAACCAAAACCCAGCACTATTATCATTAACTGACTATCTTGCCACCCTCCCTCACGGTGCTGATCAAGTCATTGTGGGGGACCTTAATGTGAACTGGCTGAGCCCCTCCTCCTCCTCCACTCGGGACTCCTTCACAGCCCTGGATCTAACACAACTAGTCTCCCAACCCACACGAGTGAACCCTAAGAGAGGTACCAGCACCCTCCTAGATGTCATCAGCACAAACCGCCCCCCAAAAATCCTGGACATCCAAGTCCTCCCTGATTCACTCAGTGACCATTCCCCTGTGCTGTTCCGCTGGATGGCCACCTCACCTCGACCCACTGCACAGTGCACACCCCTGGCGTTTCAGACCGTGTGGTCTGAAAAACCTTAAACAATACCTTGAACAGCAAGACTGGTCCTCCATTCACGCTCCTGATATTGACACTGCCCTTGCCTTCTTTACCTAACCTTAGTAAAGCCTCAGACCTCTTTGCTCCCCTCTCAGCCGTCCGATCCAAAAACATAACCTGCCCTGGATTACCCCTTCCCTCACAGCTGCTCAGGCACAGGGATAATCTTTGGCACCGTGCCATAGAAACTGGGCGACCAGCAGACAGACAGGCCTACAACGCTGCACGGAATAAGTGCACATGGGCAATCAGGAAAGCCAAGGCTGACCACTATCAGGCCACCCTCACCGCCTCCTGGGGGTGCTCCCGTACCTTCTGGGACAACGTCAAACAACTGAATGGGAACACTCGCTCCCTTCCCCCTTCCCAGATTACTACTGACAACACCACCGTTACAGACCCTGCTGACATTGCAAACCTCCTCAACACCTCCTTTATTGACCTTAGCCCTATCCTCCCCAGTAACTTCTTTGACCAACCACCCTCCCAACCTGCCCCTGCCCTCCATCGCCCTAGCTTCTACCTACGTAGGGTAACTGCCCAGGAAGCCAGACCGCACCTGACCCGTGCACTAAAAGGCAACAGTCCCGGTGACAACAACCTGGACCACAGAATTCTCCGGCTGGTACTGGATCAGGTCCTCACCCCACTCACCAGCCTTCTCAACAAATCCCTCTGCCTGGGACAATTCCCCACTACATGGAAAACTGCCACTGTTACTCCTATCCATAAAGGGGGTGACAGGTCCTTAGCTGGGAACTACCGACCTATCTCCATACTCCCACCCCTTTCCAAGGCACTGGAAAAACTAGTTGCCATGCAAATCACTGAATACCTGACCAAATACAACATCCTCTGCCCTGAACAGCACGGATTCCATGCAGGACACAGTACTAGCACAGCTCTTATTGAAATCGCATCCTTCCTACACTCCTCCATGGACGCTGGCTCCCTGGCGGGGGCCGTGTTCCTCGACCTATCAAAGGCCTTCGACACGGTCTCTCACCCCCTACTGCTGGAAGCCCTCTGTCACTCTGGTTTTGCCACTGGACCACTTGCCTGGTGCTCCAGCTACCTATCCGCCGCTCCCCAACGTGTCCAATATTGGTGGGACACTTTCCAATCCACGTCCTATCCTCTGGGGTTCCACAGGGCTCCATCCTGGGACCCCTACTCTTCTCGCTATACCTTAACACCCTGCCCAGTGCTTGCACTGGGAAAATTCTGCTGTATGCAGATGACGCCGTCATCTTTGCCACCAACCGTAACCCCACCTCCCTCCAGGTTTCCCTGCAATGCTCCTATAATGACACTGAAACCTGGTTTAAAGAGCATAGATTGGTCCTAAATCTTAAAAAATCTAAAACCATGCTCTTTGCCCACCCTCAAAACAAAGCTTACAACTCTCCTCTCCATATCTCTCCAACTCCAAACAGCAACTGGAGCAAGTCCACTCCTATAAGTACCTAGGGGTCTCCTTTGACTCAGCCCTCACCTACCACACCCACACAAGCACTTGCCTCTGCTACCAATATACGACTGCGTATCTTGTACCGCTTCAAAACTGTCTCCCCGATGCCCTCCGACTTGCAGTTACATCCTCCATACTATCCCTAGTTGACTATGGACTACCTGTCTACGGTGCTGCCAACACGACTGCCCTAAACAAAATCCGCCTTGTCCTAAATAAGGCATGCAGGCTAATCACAGGGGCCCCTAGGCTCACACATACATGCCAGCTTTATGACATGTCAACAGTGCTAAACCTTGACGAACGACTGCAATACCAAACTTGCCTTATAACAAAAAAAAACCCTGCTAGGACTTTCTCCACCCGGGCTGACATCCTCCCTCCTCCTAGCCCAACCTCTAGTCAGTACTCGGACCTCCTGCAAGGCCACCTTCCTGATTCCTCGATCTAGGACCTCACATGGACAGAGGTCTCTCCGTCACAGAGCCCCTTCTTGGTACAACACACTTCCTCGCTCCATCTCTGAAATCCCCACTATCTCCAAATTCAAAACTGCACTCAAAAGCGAGCTGTTCAACAAGCGCTGCTGCACCTGTGCATAACGGGTGTACAAGCACCCTTTGTCCTGACAATGCCTACTGGGCTGCACCCTCTCCTTATCACCTTATTCCTACCTCCTATATTACTGCCATATCCAACTGCCTACCTTCTCACTACTGTCAAGAACGTACCATGTATGACTGAATCTTATTATACTGCTTGATAAATTGTCCTACTAGTATGCACTACTGTTACCGAATCAAACTACCTGCTATACTGTCCTTGTCACATGTTTTACTATCTCTGTAATCTAATACCATGTAACCTGTTTGACTGTTTCGTTTTGCAAATGACATACATTTATGCTGCTAAACCCTGTAACCAACCCCTTTTATCTATAATACCTGAATCTGCACCTTATAATACAACCAAGGTAAACTGTAACCAGGATCCATGTATGCCTGCATCTTTATGCATATGTTCGCTTATAGTATGTATTTTATACTTGTATTATCTTCTCTTCTCTTGACGAGGTACCTTTGGAAATGAGCCTCTGGCTCAAAGGTTGTAAACTGATTGCAATATAAATAAATAAATAAATAAATAATAAAAAAGCTATGTTGAAAATTTAGTATCAAAATTTTAAAAATTTCTGAAGTTACGAGTGTGTGTAGCAAAATTGCAACAAATGGGCATAACTTTGCCATTTTTCCATATTTTGACCCCAACTTATCAACATAGCCTTCTTGTGACCCCACCTCATGAACAACGGCAGGAAAAAGTTACATATCCCATCCAAAATGTGAATTCGCCAACTGACACAATGTCACTCATATTGTTCATGAGATGGTGTCCCCAAAAGGCCATGCTGAAAATTTGGTGTCAAAATGTCAAAAAATGGCTGAGTTATGCATAAAAGTTGAACCCCCCCATTGAAATACATTGTACCATATTTACCTTAGTTTCTCATACTGCAGTCGCCAGTTTGATCAGCAAGATGTGTCTTCAGTCAGATGAGTGAGGGTATGTGGGGGTGTACTGGGGGGTGTGGGGTGGTGGGTGCTGAGTGGGAGGTGGGTATGGGTGGTTGATAGGTGAGGGACCTTTTTTTTGTAGGCTTAAAACAAACAAAAAAACACCAGGGACAGTGATAAGAGTACAGGGAAGGGGGAAGTAACCACTGGACTGCCAGGGAATATCATTTTTTCATGGGGATGGTGATCAGTGAATGGAGAAGGGGAGGGACCACTGGACTACCAGGGAATATAATGTTTACATGGGAATGGCAGTCAGAGAACAGGGAAGGGACCACTGGACTACCAGAGAATATTGCTTTTACATGGGGACAGCAATTGGAGAATGAGGGAGCACAGCGGGACCACTAGACTTTGAGGGAATATCATTTTTACATAGGGACAGCAATTGGAGAATAGGAAGGGGGAGGGACCACTGGACTACCAAGGAATATAATTTTTCATGCTGACAGCGATTGGAGAATGGGAGAGGGGAAAGGACCATTTGACTACTAGGGAATATCATTATACTTGGGGACAGCAATTGGAGAATGGGGAAGGGGGAAGTGACCACTGGACTATCAGGGAATATCATTTTTACATTGAAACAGTGATCATAAAATGGGGGAGTGGGATGGACCACTGGATTACCAGAGAATATAATTTTTACATGGGGACAGCAATCGGAGAATGGGACAGGGGAAGGGACCACTAGACTAGCAGGGAATATAATGTTTACTATGGGACAGGGATTGGAGAACAGGGGAGTGGGGAGGAACCACTAGACTATGAGGGACACATTATTTTATCTTCAAGGGACAGAAATCAGTGGGCAGGAGGTGCCACTAGACACCAGGGAGCTATGACAGTTCAAACTGTCATGGATCTTTACTGTTTGCTGTCTTTTCAGTTCAAACAGTAAAGTCTGAACTGTATAGAACAGTGAATGGTTATTTTCCAATCAAATAATAATAATAATTTTATTTTTAAAGCACCTTTCACTGTATCAAGGCGCTGAACATATTAAAACCACAACATAAGTACCAATTAATAAAACACATAAATAAAATGATTTCATAACAACATCATGTATTAAAATCAGACAATAAAATATTCCATAAAATCAAAACACAATATTTTCATTCAGATTACATTAATCCTCCAAGCAGGCCATTTGCCACAGGTAGGTTTTTAAGTTTTTCTTGAATACCTCCATGGAGGTGCACTCCCTTAACCGGTGTGATAGAGAATTCCAAAGAGTGGGTGCAGCATAAGAAAATGCTCTACTGCCGGAAGATTTTAAACTCACTCTTGGAATCTCTAACAACCCCTCATCGGCTGAGCGGAGTGATCAGCCAGGGCAGTAAGGCACCAGAAGCTCTTTCAGACAGGTCGGACCCTGATCGTGAAGGGCTTTAAAAGTCAATAAAATGACTTTAAAGGTGATCCGCCACCGTATAGGGAGCCAGTGCAGTTCGCGCAGTACCGGGGTAATATGACTGAATCTTCTTATCCCAGTCAAAACATGGGCTGCAGCATTCTGCACCAGCTGTAGGCAACAGATTTCAACCCCAGAAAGCCCAAAGTAAAGGGCGTTGCAGTAGTCAAGCACGAGGACACAAAGGCGTGGACCAACGTTGGTAGGGAGTCAGATGGAACAAGGTGATGCACCCTGGCAATATTCCTAAGATGGTAAAAGGAAGTCGTGACAATGGCCGACATTTGAGACTGAAGGGTCAGCCTGTCATCTAGGACAATCCCAAGGTTATGCACCCATTCAGAGTTCGGAAGTGACATGCTGCCAAGAAAAATTCCAGAGGGCGTGCCATCATGCGACCTCTCTATCTGACCACCCAGGTCCACCACCAAAACCTGTTTTCTCTGAGTTCAGCTTTAATCAACTAGAATCCATCCAAACTTGGATTTCTTCCAGACAGTTATTAAACACCGAGAGAGCTCCATCCTGGTCAGTTGCAAAAGACAAGTATAGCTGGGTATCATCTGCCTAGCAGTGAAACCTCAGCCCATACCGTCTTATAGTGTCTCCGAGGGGCAGCATATACACTGTGAATAACATGGGTGACAGCACTGAACCCTGAGGCACCCTGCACATCAAAGAAGTTGGGCCGGAGGAATAAACCCCCGACACAACTCTTTGTGATCTCCAATTGAGGAATGAAGTGAACTATTTTAAAACAGTTCTCGACATTCCACAAATTAGCCTCAGGTGTGCTAACAACACCAGGTGATCCACAGTGTCAAAAGCTGATGAGAGATCAAATGGAATGTCTCTTCTGATCCCTCGCCCTCAGAAGATCATTAAGTACCCAAACCAGTGCAGTCTCGGTGCTATGTCTTTTACAAAAAACAGATTGGAACGATTCGTAGACATTATGGATGGTTAAATGGTCTTCCAATTGGGCTGCCACTACCTTCTCAATAACCTTCCCAATAAAGGGAAGGTTAGAGATAGGTCTGTAGTTTGAGAAACAGTCTGGGTCCAAGGTAGCTTTCTACAAGAGGGGTGTCACCACTGCCTCTTTCAGGGAGTTAGGAAACTCACCTGACTCAAAGGAGCACCAGACTATTTGCACCAGGACTGGACCAATGATCTCAGAACAACCCAAAATTAGGGAAGATGGTCCAGGATACAAACCACAGCTTGTGGGCCACACACTATGGATGATCCTCATAATATCCATGAACTCAGGTCGGCAAAAGGAGCTCCAAGAGAAATTAGTTATTGTGAACTCACACTGTTCCACAGCATCACCCTAAGAGATTGCCGGATGCAAGTTCGACCTGATGTCAGCCACCTTAGTTGCAAAGTAATGAGTGAGCTCCTCGCACTCTAACTGCGAAAAAGCCTTTCGAACTTGCAGAGAGGCTGGGTTGCACAGTCTGTCTACAATCTGAAACAGCTGAGCCGGTCGATTCTGTTCAACTGCAATCTCCCTGGACAGGAATTCTGCCTTCTTATGGGTGATTGCAGATTGATAGATAGAATAATGTTCCATCAATCTAAGGTGGTCGGCATCAAGGGTGGACCTGTGCCAACAATGCTCTAACCTTGGCCCCTGTCTCCGCAACTCCCTCAGTGTCCCATCAAACCAAGGGGACTTGGGGTGAAGGGATAGGGGGTGCTCACTAACAGGAGCAATAAGATCCAGGGCCGCCATAACGGCCATGTTATAGGCCGACACCAGTGCCTCTGGATTACTGCTTGCCAACATGGGGGATGATAGGTCAAGGACCGCCGCAAGACCTTGTACCTGACCATCTCCACAGGGGAAGTCCTTCTCAGGGGGGTGCAAAAATTGAACCTCATGGTGTAGTGGTCAGACCAGGTGACTGGTTCCACCCCCACGTCAGATGAATCAATCCCAAAAAAGAAGACTAAGTCCAGAGAGTGCCCAGATTTATGTGTAGCAGTGGAAACTACCTGTGTAAGGCCCAAAAAAGACATAAATTGGAGGAAGTGATTATCAACTTGTGAGAGTTCATCGTCAACCCAGGTGTTAAAGTCACCCAGAACCATCAATCTGGGCAACTCAAATGGCATAGCGATGAGGAAGTCTGCTACTTCTTGTAAGAAGCGTTTCCCATCTCCGGGTGGACAGTAGATGAGAACGATTCGAATGTCTACACCTGCTACAATTGTGCACTTAAAGGACTCAGCCTCACCTACTACTACTACATTTGTGAGGCCCAATTCAGTCTGAAAACAGACTGCTACCCCCCTCCCCTGCGGTCTAATCTCAGGCAGTGTATCAACGAGTACCCGGCTAGAGTCATGGCCTCCAGTATGGGGCCTGAATTTTCATCCAGCCATGTCTCAGTGATGCAAGCCAGGTTGGCCGAGCTAATAAGATCGGCAATAATGGCAGTCTTATTCTTAACAGACCTGGCATTGCATAACACCGCCCGAGTTGAACAAACCTCGGAGGCTGTCCGGCCTATCTGCCCACCAAATTCAGTACTGCCCTTGGGTATGGGCACCAGACATGGGAGACCCCAGTCTGGATTCCTTTTCACCCCAGGGCACCTTCTGGATTTAGTAAGCCCGATACGGTGGTCCTTTTCCCAAGCGAGTGACAGGCAAAATTATTCTTGCCACTCTAACTGATAATTGCAATGTTAATTTTAAAATGCTAATAAAAGAATCCAACAAAGTATGTGAAGAAAACCTAACTATAGGTCTTGTTCATTAGTTACCAGGCAGTACTTAGGTAGAAAAAGTTTGTTAAAATGGAAAAAAAAATAAGATGGCTGACATCACAAACAGTATTTCTCTGACCATGAACAGTGACTCCTTAACAATTAACAGTTCACATGGTTTTCATTTACCTGCTTCTCCAGTGGCTATCACAAAAATTGTTATAATTCAAAAATTATAACATATTTCTTCACCAAACCATCCAAAGGCTCACTCTTGGCACATACCCCATCATCCCTGAAAATTCCAGGTAAAAATTGAATGCCACCTGGGCTGTACATAAGAGCAAAAAACCCATGTTTTTTTCCTGTTTTTTTACCATTTTATATCTCAAAAACCATACAAGACACCGTCATGAACCTTTTCATGTCTAGAGTCTCTAGCAGAATGACCATGTATGCCAAATTTGGGGCTCATTCATGGAAGTACACTAATGTTTTTAAGGTGCAAAATTTTGGATTTAACATTGAAGTGCTGTACCAACCCTAACTATAGGGACATGACTGCACCCCTATAAAAATACCAGGTCATGAGAATATATTAGAGGAAACAACCTGAAACTATCATGCTGTCAAAGCAGTCTCTTCTATGAAGACCTTGAAAGCATTTTGAATAGCACTGTGTGAATTTTTCTTTCTGTGGTGGAGCAGAGGAAAAACTTTTGTCTTTTTAGTAGTTTTGTATCCAGGTGTAAAAAACTGTTAACCGTCAGTTTTTACCAAAAGCAAAAAACAGTTTTCTTCATTGATGGCAGTCTTACAAGCTCTAATTGACTGGTTGACTGATTGAATTTTTTTTTTGTATGTATGTATGTATTAATCTCTTGGTATATCTTGAAGGGATCACATCACCCAGGGGCTGCACAATCTGCACTGGCTTCCTATTTGGTGGTGTATCAGCTTCAGAAGAGGTGTGTTGGTATACAAGGCCCTTCATGGTGTAGAGCCTGGTTACCTGACAGATATAATGAATCATATCTATCGAGACATACCTGCACAGGATAAATAATGTGGATGCCAAAGAACTGTCCTCTTTGAGTTCAACTACAGTGACAAGTGGGAACTCACTTAAATTCTCAGGGTGCAGATTCAAAAGGGACATTCATAATTAGTTTTTCACAGAAAGAGTAGAGACTAGCAAATGTAGGCCAGTCAGTCATACTTCAGTTGTGGGAGAAACTGAAGGAAACCTTGCTAAAGGAAAGTCTGTTACAGTATTTTGAATCCAATGGCCTGCAAGGCCACAGGCAACATAGATTGATAGGGTGGGAAGGAAGTCATGCCAAATGAATCTGACAGATTTCTTTGACTGGGCAACATGGGGAATAGATCAGGGGATGGCAGTGAATGCGGCATATCTGGATATCAACAAGGCCTTCAGCACTGTGTCACAGTCTGGGATGGGATCCAAAGTGTTAAACTAGGCTAGAAACTTGTTAACGGTTAGGAGACAGAGCATGGTGGTAACCAGCACTCAATCTGACAGGAGAGTGAACAGCAGGGTGCCACAGGGATCACTACTGGGACCAGCCCTCTTCAATGTCTTCATAACTGACAATTCTGAGGAACTAGAAGGAATGGAATGCCTTTTTGCAGATGGCAACAAAATCTGCAACAGGATGGACCCTAAGGAGGAGGTGGAGAGAATGGGAAGGGATCTTGGGAAACGAGAAATAGTTAAGAGTATGGAAATTGGGATTCAATGCCAAAAAGTGCAAAATCATGCACTTAGATCATAGGAACCCATAAGATGAGTAGAGGATGAGGGATGCACTGACAGTCACTAAACAGGAAATGGACATTAGGGTTATCACATCTAATGACCTCAAAGAGGCAGGGCAGTGTGACAAAGCAGTGGGTAGGGCCAATGTGATGCTGTGGTGCATAGGTAGGAGTATCTCCAGTGGGATGAGGGAGGCGAATTGCCACTGTGTCACTTGCTGGTGAGACTCCACCTGGCATACTGTGTCCAGTTATGGAGGCTGTACCTCAGAAAGGATATACTGTAGACAGAGTGGAGGCAATCCAGAAGAAAGCAACTAAAATGATGCAAGGGTTGCATGAGAAGCCCTACAAGGAGAGACTGAGGGATCACAATATATACACCCTAGAAGAGAGGAGAGTGAGAAGTGACATAATAGAGGCATACTAGTACCTCACAGGGGTGGACAGTGTGCAGGAGGGAAGTTTCTTTCAAATGAGGAGTACCAGGACCAGGAGCATGTAATGAAGCTAGAAGGAAAGAAGTTTAAGAGAGATGAGAGGAAATATTTTTTCAGTAAAAGGTGGTAGACACCTGACACAGACTGCCAGAAGAAGAGGTAGAGGTGAAAACAGTGGGAGCTTTAGCCATGTGCAGGATAAGCACAGGGAAGTATTAGAAAACAGGTAGGGTGGAGAGAGGGCTGCTAGAGACCAGGGTTTGCGATGACAGATTAGATAGGGACCATCTGGGCAGACTGGGTGGGACAAGCAGTCCTTTTCTGCCAACACATTCTATGTTTCTGTGTTTCTAAAAGTGGTGGACAAGTGGGACAAGCTTCTGGAAGAAGTGATACAGGCCAAATCAATGAACAGCTTCAAGCAGGGAGGGACAGGCATATGGAAATAATTAGAAAATAAGGGTAGAAACAAAGTGGAGTGAGGGCCACTAGGGTCAGTGCAGAGTAGTTAGATAGGGTGGGCAAACTCAATGGCGGAAAAAGTCATTTTCTGCCATCATTCCAGGGGTCAAAACTGGCACCGGCCCGCTAGCCAAATGCTCTACAAACCAAACCCACACCCACTCAACCCATTATGTGCACCACGTCTGAGTCAGAGCAAGTTTTTTTCCCCCCATATTTGTTGGCTTGTGTGTCAGTTTGTTAATCTGATGGTCTTAGAATTTTCTGTGAGGGGTATTCACAGAGGCATATTTCAGCAGTGTTCTACACCCAGTACCAAATACAGCAAATGCCTGCAACATGCAGTTGTGAATTGAAACTGTAATTGTGTGAGAGACGTTAAATAGGATGGCAGCTTAAAGATCAGTTCCACAACCCAGAGGGAAATATCCTTTAAAATCCTTTTTCTACCAGCTGGTATTATATCCTCACTCTACTGTAACTTGTGGGGTAATACTCAAGCTACACTAATTTAGCTTCATTGATACAAAAAGCCTTCATTTGCTTTGTGTAAATCGCTATTTTACTGAAGAGCCTGCTGGATGAGGTAGGCCTGAAAATATGGCTGAAGGCCGCTTGCAACAAACCTGGGAGCAGCCGGCAGTTGAGGCGACGTTCAGCCAACTTATGGCCTATATGGCACAAGTCACTGTGGCAACTAATCGAAACACCCAAGTGGTTCAAGATTTAGTAGCCAGGATGCTGCATACTGAACAGCGGGTCTCAGCGATGGAGGGGCATGTTCAGGACTTAAGGGCAGACTTAAGAGATCAACAATGGACCATACAGATGCTGCTCAGTAAGATGGATGACCTCGAGAATTGAGGTCATCATAATAATCTTTGTTTTCTGGGCTTCCCTGAGCACATAGAAGGCAAAGATACTGAGGGATATCTACAATTAGCCATCGCTGAAATGCTGCAGTTGGGCCCATTGATACTGCTCCAGATGGAATGCACACACACCATACATTAGCCTCATGTCTCAGGCCCAGGACAGACAACAACCTATCATAGCCCGATTTAATGATTTTAGGGGCAAAGAGAAGGTCCTAACTAGAGCTCGTGAGTTACAGCGTGTAGTGTGGAGATCGAATAGGATCCACATCTTTCAGGACTTCTCTAAGGATCTTTCGGACGAATGCAGAGCATACTCTGAGGCAAAGCATAAAATGCACAGTATTGGACTGTCCTTTTCCTTGCGTTACCCAGCCATGATGCAGTTTATGCATAACTGGGTCCCGAACAATTTTGAATCTCCTGATGCACTCATGGACTTTTTTACGGCGCAACTAGCCACTAGAATTCACCAACACTACCACGGGAGCCCCTTCGGCAAAAACTGCTACCAATGGGTTGGATTGCCACTCCTCTCCATCAGTGAGCAGGCCTGCAGTTTGGCAAGACCTCATGGAGCAACACTGAGAACTCCCCCCAAAAACACACCGAAAGAGGCAATCCTCAAAGAAACACGGGAGCATCCTTTGGAGAGAGGGCAAGACTACACAGAGGAGGCCACAAGCATGGACACTGTTGCTCCAGATCCGTTACAGGCCTACCACACCGCTAATAGATATGAAGTTTTATGCCCCAGCTCTCCGGATCAACACCCAGGCATTGTGGATTCGACTGTGGAAGGCAGGCCTACTCCTACGTTGCAGCCCAGCTACCTGCCCCTGTCAGTAGCTCCTAACCAGCCATAGAATGGAGCTACAGATAGCGAAGGGCAGTGTCCACCAAAGGCTACAAGGAAGGCCTCCTCTACCAGTGGAGATCTCATATTCAGTGTGGACTGACCTGAGCACTCTACTTCTCCAGGGCAATCAATCAGAGAAAATCCACCGGAGTGGTCAGATAAGTAGTCATCCTTCTATTTTCTTTCTGTTCCCGTTCTTTTGATCCCCCGGGGAGTTGTAGGTATGGGGTGAGTTTAGGGTGTCTTACTTGATCGTCAGTGAACAATCTCCTTGGCTGACTCATCTGCTACCCTTTCTCCATGTTACCCATGTAAGGGAACTTTCGAGCCCCTTTTCACCCCAACCTTGACCCCAACTTGCACTGCCATGTGGCAGAGAAGATGCTTCACTCCTATACTGGGAGGGATTCAACGAGGCCTACCAACAAGCTTTCAGTGGACGTACTGATCAAAGGTCCAGACACGTCTAGATGGCAAAGAAGGCCTTTTTTGTACCATCCAATTAAACAGCAGAACTTTTCTGGGTCCTGCCTTGCTTACTTGTGTGTGTGGGGTGTGAGGTCCGCTGGGAAGCTGTGTCATATAATATGAAAGTATTTGTCGGCATGCGTAAACTGTTGTGCTGAATGGGTAACCAGGATGTGTTTTACGTGAGGCCCTAAATGGTGCATGGCACAGGTCTGTGCCCCTCTGGCATGTTTTTTTTTTATTATTATTTTTATCTATCAAGGGGCGCTCTCCCAGCCACTGCATTGGGTGGCTTACAGTACACGCTTCATAGGTGTGACAAGCCTGGCCTCACCAGGATTTTTGTTATGAGAGCATGTTGGCACCCATCAGCAATAACCCTAGGCTTGCCAAAATAGTGGGCAGTCCTCCCCTACTTTCTTTTCTGCAAACCCCCACCTCATTAGAAGCGTTGTGTAGTCCCACTTTAACTACTCCTGCTTCTGAGCTACACCGCTGGAGCAGCTCTCTCAACCTTCTGGGGCTGTAATGTGCCACGTGGTCCAACCTTCCTATTGGGTTGCTCGATTCTCTCGGGGGGGCCCTCCCCCCTGTACTCACCATAGTGCTAAGGCAGGATGGATACCACCTGATAATGCCCTGCGAATAGGGGCTGGCCTACAGCAGGGCTCTGCGGCTGAAGAGACGCCTCTATATCCCCAAATTGCATGGTACACTGTACACAATGTATATAGTTTGCTAATGTGTTTATGTATGTTAGTTTCACAAGAGACACACACAGATGTTTCGTTATTTGTTAGTATAAGGTTATCTGGTAGGGGCAGGGTATATGGGCTTTACCCACTCTCTCCATATCTGGTGGCGCTCCATAGAAATTTGTCTCTTCTGATTGGGCTGCCCTCGCCCCCTATCTGCTGGTTGTTCTTGATATATCTCTCAATTAAATATTTGCTCCCTATTACTAATAGGTGATATCACTTGTCTGACATGGAACGTCATAGGGCTTAACATCTCAAACAAGAGGAAGCAGGTTTTGGGCCTCCTTAAGAGACTGGGAGCGAGGGTCGCCTTCCTGCAGGAAACCAAACTTACCGGGGGGGGGATCCTGAGAGACCGAAGAGGGAGTGGGTAGGTCAGGTCATTCATGCCTCAGCCTCCTCTAGAAAGAGAGGGGTGGCAATTCTGCTTCACAAGCAACTACAATGGAAATTGCAGAGACAAGTGAGAGACCCTCAGGGTAGATGGGTGGTGGTAGTCATGTATACTGGGGAGGGCCCTCTGATCCTGAATAACATATACACTCCGAATGAGGACTCGCCCTCCTTCTTTCACAAGTTGGCCCAAGTGCTGGAATCCATAGCTCCGGAAGACACCCCCATTTTATTAGAGGGCGATTTTAATCTTACTCTGGACCCTTTCCTGGATAGATCCCCTTCCAATACTGAGCCCCACTCCAGGGCTATAATGGCAGTTGCTCAATTACAACAAGAGTTGGCCCTTAAGGACATCTGGAGAATACTTCACCCCTCCCAGTGGGACTACACCTTTCATTCCCGAGTACATAGTTCTCTCAGTAGAATAGACTTCTGGCTCACCTCTACTGCTATTACTAGTAACATTGTTAATGCCCTTATTCATCTCTTAGTTATCTCGGATCATGCCCCTGTGCATCTTGCCTTTACATGGGGGCCCCCCTCTCCCTATGTCTCCGGCATGGAGGCTGGACCCATTGCTACTTCGTGACCCAGACTTTCCCCCTTGGCTTCAAAAGGAAGCAAAGAAATTTTTTCAGCATAACCTCACAGCAGATACCTCTGCAGGTACCACATGGGAGCCATTCAATGCTACGCTAAGGGGGCGATAATAGGGTATGCGAGCCAGCACCAAAAGAGGAGGGAACAACATTTGAGGGGGCTTGAACCACAACCCTGAGAAGCAAATCTTGCTTTTAAGGTCCTTCGTGTCCCTTCCCTTAGGTCAGAGGCAGGTCACAAGGTCACCTCTTTGAAGATGCAAGTAAATGACCTGGTCTCTAGAAAGGTAAAGATTTCGATCATTAGACTCAAGCATAAATATTGGGAAGGGGGAGAAAAAGGGGGTAATCTGCTGACATACTGCCTCAAAAAGCAGCAAGCTGAAAGGCATATAGCAGCTTTAGGGAATGCAGGGGGTAGGACCCAGACCTCAGTGCAAGGTATTAATCAAGTAATGATGGATTTTTACTCCTCGCTATATAAATCCTCCAGAGCCCCAGACCCCCGGGGATCTGCCCATTTCTGGAGTCCTTACATCTCCCAAAAATCTCGGAAGCCCAAGCTAATGCCCTAGATGCCCCAATCTCAACCCAGGAGGTGGCAGACACTATCTTCTCCCTTAAAAAGGGAAAGGCCCCAGGAGGGGACAGTTTCCCTATTGAAGTGTGGCAGCTGTCGCATCCCATAATCTCTCTGGTATTGCAACAAGTATTTACTGAGTCACTGCAAACAAGGTCTCTCCCTTCATCCCTTAGGGAGGGGACTATTACTATCCTACCAAAAAAAGGTAAAGACCCTCTTAAAGCGTCAAGCTACCACCCTATTTCATTACTGAATGCTGATAGCAAGGTGCTAGCTAAGATACTAGCTAATAGACTTAATCCTTTCCTTCCCAGTTTGATCCACCCATCCCAAGTAGGCTTTGTTAAGGGCTGCTTTAGCGCGGACCATATTAGATTGTTGGTAAATTTAATCCATAAGGCCCAATCATTATCTTCCCTTGCTGCTGCCATTGCAATAGAGTTCAAAAAGGCCTTTGATTCCCTGGAGTAGGACTATGTCCAACAAGTACTTTGCACTATGGGCTTGGGGGCAGGGTTTCAGGCCTGGATTGGGGCAATATATTTATCCCCAGCTGCATGGATAATCACCAATACAATGCTGTCTCCCCCATTCATACTGGGTAGGGGTACCCATCAGGGCTGCCCACTTTCCCCACTACTTTTTGTATTGGCAGTAGAACCCCTGACAGCTGCTATTAGGCAAAATCCTCTAATTTCCGGGGTGCAGGTGGGAACAAGGGCATACCCTGCTCTCATGTATGCAGATGACCTGTTGCTCCCTATAGCCAATATTGTCACCTCCCTCCCTCCCCTACTGTTCACCTTGTCAGATTTCTCTACATTTTCAGGGCTCATAATTAACCAGGTGAAGATGGAGGTCCTACTTTTAAACTCTAAGTGTACCTTTCAAATGGTTACTCAGCATGGACCCCGATGGGCCCCGGAGGGGATTACCTACTTGGGCATTACTATCTCTCCTAATCTGCATAAAATCTGGGACCTGAACATGAAACCACTTTTGGTATCCATTCGTACAGAACTGGACAGATGGTTCGACTGTCACTGTAGGTAAAATATCCACAATTAAAATGGTCGCAGCACCAACAATTTTGTATCTTCTCTCCCATAACCCTTTGAAAATACCCCGTTATTGGTTTACTAAGTTAGACTCCCTGCTGGGATCCTTTTTGTGGGAGGGTAAGAAACCTAGGTACAGTAGAAATAAACTCAGAGCTCATTGGTCAGAAGGGGACTGGGGTATTCTGTGGTTAGAGGGGTATAAATGGGCCCTTCAGCTGGCTCAGACATTAAAATGGTTCCTTTTCCCTGAACACAATGCTCCCCAGTGGCTGGATATGGAGAGAGAGGTATGTCAGCGTACTCACTTGGTATTATTGTTATTTAACCATCCCCCAAGGGCACTCACTCTCATCCTATTATAGGTCCCTCTCTGGAATATTGGGCCAAGGTGCATAAGAAGTTGGGCGCCTAACCATCTCCCCCAAAGACTTACCCCACTATGGGGCAATAATGAGATTACCATCAATAAACAACCAATTGCATGGCCCTCATGGGAATGTGGTGGTATCTCATTGCTTCGAGATATGCTCATTCCTGGTACAGAAAATACAAAATCACACATGCCCACACAATGCAAAGCATCATGGGCTGCATATGCAAATCACCACAGAATGTTTTGCTGGTCCAACTTTAAGCAGAATTGCATGGTGCCAAAAGGCCTGTCACATAGTTTGCAAAGGGTACTAACAGAAGACATAGACACGTGTTTCGTCCTACCAGGACTCATCAGTATGCCTCATCTGTTTGACACTCCAGTGGAATGGACCAGCTACCCTAAGACAGTGTGTCTTGGATATGTTGTGGTGAACCCATTAAAATAAAAAACTATTTAAAAGACAAAGAACCTCTGTGTGCAAACACTGAGTCAAGGGTTACCTCAAAGGGCATTTGGCTGGGAAGCCAAGTTTCAAGAAAATACAAAATCACATGCCCACACAATGCAAAGCATCATGGGCTGCATATGCAAATCACCACATAATGTACAGATACCCCTAATTCCTTTGAGGGCCTGCGGAGCTCTTATGGGATCTCTCCCAAAGACTTCTAGTGATTCCTTCAAATAAGAAGCACCATCCTTACATATAGGCATAAGCAGCACCAAGAGCAACACATCTCCCAGGTAGAGTCACGGCTGGCCCTAGAAAGAGGACAGTCATGGGTATATGCGGCCATTCAGAGCACCATCCCATCCCAAGTAGAGGAATCCAAGCATAAATTGAAGAAGGCACTTCATGCCCCTATTATAAACCTGGAGTGGAAGTCTTGTCTAAAATTAGCTCACAGGGCATATCCTAACACCAGTAGTCAATTAATACAGAACAAGATAATTCACTCCTGGTACAGGACTCCTGTAGTCCTCGCCAAGGCAAAGCTGGTTCAGTCTGACCTGTGTTGGAGGTGTCAGGAACTCCCAGGTGACCTGTTCCATATACTTTGGTCCTGCAGACTGATCAAGCCTCTATGGCAGGCTACCTGTGAGATGGGGTCCAACATACTTAGAAGCCTGTGCCTCAGTCCCCTGAGTTGCAATTATTATGATTCCGGCCCCCGACCCCTCACCTTTGTCTCTCTGAGTTGAAACTACTACTGACACTCAGTATACAGGTTAAAAGACTCCTTCTGTGTAAATGGCAGTCCCAGATAATCCCCTCCTTGGGGAAGGTACTTATCTCCATGGCTCAAGTTGCCAGCTGGGCCAGAATATCACATACTGTGACCAATACCCTCTTTAAATATACTGCCCTCTGGACTCCCTTCCTTCTGTTTTTGAAACCTAGGGAGGGAATTGGCTGAATAGGCACAACCATGCTACTATAATGGTCTCCTCTCATGGTGCATTTAGGGGCAAGTGCTGGAGAGATTGTTACTGAGTTAAATGGAACTCTGCTCTATGGATGACATGGTATAATATCAGAAAAGGATAGTATCTTCTCTGACAATGAAGACCTGTTTGCTTTGTGTGTGTTCTCTCTTGTATTTTGTAGGCGTAAAGTAGAGGACAGCAGCCCTGGACCTCTCATAATTTCTGATGCTTTGTCAAATACTGCAGAAACTAGCAGGATGGGGCCAAGTAAGATATATTTGTATGAGTTAAGCATAATGCAATGCACTAACTGCTAATACTTTCAAAGTTAAGTTCATCTCCAGCTGGATAGGTGTTGTACATCCAGGCACAGAGAATTATCCTACTGCTTACCCAGCTAGTATATTCAGTTTGTTACTATTTGGCCAGCATGTTCCGTTCTCTGCTTCTACAGACACATGTAACAGTCTGTAAGACCTTTGCAATGTATCTGACTGTTTTAATGTTTGTATCGTCTTAATAAGTCAAATCAATAAAACTTATTAACCACAAAGAAACTGTAATTGTGGACAAAATGAAATGTGACTGAGCTGGCAGAATGAAAAACTGGCAATGAAAGCAATTTCCAACTTCTGCAACTTTTTGAAACCAAAAAAAAGTACCATTATAGCAACCTAATAACAGAGTATCACAGAGATCTGGATAGCCCCCCCTTCAAAAAAAAACTTGTTCTGATTCAGATGTGGTGCTCGTGATGGGTTGAGTGAGTGGGGGGGGGTCTTATCTGACAGAATTGGTCCATAAGATGTGAGCTTGCACTGAACCTCTACAGGTCTCCTTAGAGAACTCTGTTGTCCCAATACTAAAACCAATACCAGTACAGAAAAAAACACATCTGCAGCACCACGAGGTATAATTTATTTCAAAGAACTGTTCCTTTCAAATAAACCTTTATTCCGAGAACATGGCGCTCGAGCCCCTGCAAAAACTAACACAGAACTTCCCTGTAATAAAAACTGACAGACAACTGTTTATGCTGACTGAAGGAAGCTGACAAAAGATAGGGAGGAATTTTTTTGTAAACATAAAAATTCTGTGCCTGCAGTGTTTGAAAAGTTAGGAGTGACGATCGCTTTTCGGCTACTAAAGTGTGCAGGCTTTCTGACAGGGATCAGAGTGACGGCTCCTCCTCGTGAATGACAATGTGAACCGCTTCTTATAAACAGCTAATCCTCTGTCAGACACAATGATGTACATGCTGCTGGGACATCTAAGACAAAGTGCAGCCACAGCAGTGTCTAGCGCATGAAACCTGAGTCAGACTACTGTAACTGACGTCACTGCGAGGTAGGTTTCAAAGTTCAAGTCATCCTTTTTTTTCCCTCTGCTCCAAACTAAGAAGCCCAACCCTCCCGGCTTCCATTCAGCACATTCATGCACCAGAACACCACAAACAACCAGACAGCACTCTGAGTATGATGAGAACATTTAATTTAACAAAGTAAAACACAGAATTGCCACACACACACACACACTACCTGCTCTTTAAGTGAAATTTGTATTCAAATGGCAGCCAGTTCCATTTGGTAATGTTAAAACAGTGATATGTTCTTTTACCAGTGGACAGAACAGCTGTAGCTGTTTTATAATATAAAAATTTATTTCTAAATCAATAATCGGTAGCAAGTCAAGTGTTGCAATCCATAAACATGATTCGTATGACAAGAGCTTCCTGACCCGATGTAATTGACCCAATTTTTGATGGATTCTAGTAGTCATGTTTTTAATGTGCACTCCAAAAGTCAGTCCAGAATCAAAATGGATACCAAGGTACTTAAACATGTCAACTGCTGGTGGGGGATGCTGGCAAGAGGTTGCCTAGGTCAGAGCAGAAGTAGCCCCCCAGCCTCCTGGAAGGAGCAGAAAAAAATAGAATTGTAAAAAAAATGTCAAGTGCTTCAAGTGAATTGCCATTTGCAATATTAATTTAAAAAAATCCTTGGAATATTTCTTAAAGATCATGTGCAAAGGTTTTTGCATATTTTTAATAAAGCTTGAGTTCAAGTCCCTGTGTCATGACTAGGGTTTCATGTAAATGTTATGCTGTTTGGTTTTGTGGGTTTCTTTAAATCAGCATGTATCAACTTACTGTACAGTGGCTGAAAACAGTGGAGTTATTCTGTCACTCTCAGTCATGCTTGGAGAGTGATGACATCATCGTGGAGTATTGTAGCTTGCTGCTTCAGATTCCCAGTCACAGCAGGCTGTAGAGTTAATGGTTTTCTCACCAGGTTTCTTATAAACTCAGCCTGTGGTTTACGTTTAGATAGATTAGCTTAAAATCTATCATTCTCTTCTTATAAAAGTTGATCATTGGAGTTTCAGTGCTCAATTGAAGTAGTGGAAATCTTTCCATGTGAGAGATCAGCTTCTCTGTATCACAGCTCTCCATTCTTTCTAATCAAAACTCTGATTTTTTCTAACTATATAAAACAAGTTTTTTTAATGAATATAACATAAATCAACATTTTGTTCATTCATAGAAATAGTTTGTCATTGATGTAATCTTCATAAATACATTCATGTAAGAACTTTTTTTTCCATGTCAGATTAACAAACAGGTGCTTGTCACATTCTATTATTTCAAGCACGTGTACTGTCTGAACTCACAAATTTCAGTTCTTTGGTGGCTTCTGTGTGAAAATACATCATGTGTGTGTATAATTAGAAATACTATATGGCATCCTGATGTACCATGTCTCTTTTCCACAGCTGAGGCATCTGAACTCTGCTTCCATCTGTCCCCTGCCCCACAAGCTGCCTGTCTTCTGCTCCATATTCGAGACTGCTGCATCCTACTTCCCACTGTCTTCTCCTACACAGTTAGAGATTGTGCACCCTGCTGCGTCCATCCCCTGCCTAAAAAATCATGGTTGCTGCACCCAGGTGTCCCCTGTCCAAACAGCTGAGTTTACTGCACCCTGCTGACCTCACTCCCTCACCCCCACAGTCCAGGATGCTGCACTTGTTACACCGTGTTCCTGTCTCCACAGCCAGGGCTGCTATGCTGTGTTACACCCTAGAGTTCCATGCCCCTGCCTCCAATGTTGGGGCTGCTGAAGCCTGTTATGCATTTCCATTGCCCCAAATGGGCTGGGCTGATGCACCATGTGTACCCAGTGCCACAGTCAGGGCTACTGTACCCTCATGCCCACCTCTGTCCTGCCCAACATTCAAGGCTTTTGCACCATGCTGTCCTCTGCCACCACTATGCCCTGCTGCACCCTCCTACAGGAACAAGGGTAAAAGAGTACAATGGCCATGCCTGTGGGGGTGGGGAAAGAGGGCAGCAGGTTGCAGTAGCCCCAACTGTTCAGCCAGAAGATAGGGGTGCCATCAGAGTACAGCAGCCCAAATTGTGGGACAAGGTACAGCAGCCATGCCTGTTTAAGACAAGGAATATGGGCAGCAGGGTATATCAAAGGATCTGACTCATGTGGCAGGGGGCAGTAGGGTGCAACTACCTCAACTGTGGAGGCACACAACAGGGTGCAGCAAATTCCCTGACTCTTGCAAGAAGTGGCAGCATGGTGCAGCAGCCCTAACTGTGGAGGCATGGAGCTGTAGGTCACAGCAGGCCACATCAACCCAAAGTATGTAGACAGGAGCAGGGTACAGCAGCCTTGGCTGTGATGACAGGGGACAGAGGACAGCATGGTGCAGAAGCCTCAACTGTGTAAAAGGACATGGGGGGCATCAGGGTGCAGCAGCCTTGACTGTGAGATGGTGTACATGGTGCAGCAGCCCTGCCCATTTGGGGTAATGGACATTGGTAGCAGGGTGTAGCAAAAGCCTCACCTTAGGTGGCTTAGGGCAGCATGGTCCAGTAGCCCCAACTGTGGATTCAGGGGGACCTAGGACTCTAGGGCTTACAGCACAGCAGCTCTGACTGTGGAGACAGGAACAGGAGGCAACAGGTGCAGAATCCCTAACTGTGGTGGGGGCAGCAGGGTCCAGGAATCCCAATTGTTTGGGCAGGGTGTAGTAGGCCTGATTCTTTAAGCAGGGGACAGAGGCAGCAGGGTGCACAATCCCCGACTGTGTGTAGAAGACAGTGGGTATCAGGGTGCAGCAGCCTCAAATGTGATGCAGAAGGCAGGGGGGCTTGTGGGGCAGGGGACTGGTGGCAGCAGAGTGCAGCTGCCTCAACTGTGGGGAAGAGACACAGTGCACTGGGATGCCATATAGTGTTTCTGTTTATACATATACATGATGCATTTTCACACAGAAACCACCAAAAGACTGAAATTTGTGAGCTCAGAAAGGACACGTGCTTGAAATAGTAGAATGTGACAGGCACCCATTTCTCAATCTGACATAAAACATGTTCTTACATGAATTTATGAAGGCTACATCAAAGACAAACTATTTCAATGAAAGAACAACATTTAGTTTTATTTTAGATTCATTAAACAAACCTGTTATATAGTTATAAAAAATCAGAGTTTTGATGAGAAAGAATGGAGAGCCGTAAAACAGACTAGCTGATCTCTCACAGAGAAAGATTTCCACTATGTCAATTCAGCACTGAAATTCAAATTATCAAATTTTATAAGAAAAGAATGATGGATTTTAATCTATCTAAACACAAACTACAGACTGAGTTTATAAGAAACCTGGTGAGCAAACCACTAACTGTACAGCCTGCTGTGATTGAGAATCTGAAGCAGCAAGCTACAGTACGCCACAATTATGTCATCACTCTCCAAGCCTGACTGAGAGAGACAGAAATAACTCCACTGTTTTCAGCCACTGTAGAGCACTGTCCTACCTCAGGACTACTTCAAAGATGGTGTCCCCCCCTATCTGGAATGACTACTACTCCCACCAGCTCCCCCCACTTCTACTTCAAAGCAGTCAAGGCTCACCAAGTACGCAAATATGTTACCATAGCCCTTGGTAAATCAAGATTCAGTAATGACTCCCTCAGTCTCAAAATCCTGTCTCTCACACTTGATGAAGTGCTTAGTCCTCTGACCAAAATTTTCAACCTCTCCCTCAGCCTTAGCCGGTTTCCGGACAGATGGAAATCTGCCACTGTCACCCCAGTCCATAAAAGTGGTGACAAAACTGCCCACAATAACTACAGACCTATCTTCCTACTACCCCCACTCTCCAAGGCACTAGAACACATCATCTCAGACCAGCTCACAGAATACCTAGATACGTACAACATCCTGTGCAAGCAACAACACGGGTTCTGCAAAGGTCACAGCACCTCCACAGCCCTACTTGAATTCACTGGCGCAATCCACAACGCACTTGATTCCGGTGAACTACTAGGCTCAATCTACATTGACTTAACTAAAGCCTTCGACACCGTCAATCACCACCTCCTACTTGTCCAGCTTCAGAACACTGGGCTGTCAACCGACACCATTGGCTGGTTTAAGAGCTACCTTGAAGAACGGTCCCAAACAGTAAGAATCGCTGATACACTCTCGGACCCTAGATCAGTCCGCTCGGGAGTCCCCCAGGGCTCCATTCTTGAGACCCCTCCTCTTCAGCCTATTCTTAAACTCACTACCGGATAGCTTCCCAGAATAAATAATTCTCTACGCCGTCGATGCTGTGATCCTCACCTCAGACCCTGATCCAAACCAATTACAAAATAAACTTCAGCAGGCCTTCTCCTCCATCGAATCCTGGTTCCTAAATCATAAACTGCTTCTCAATCAGAAAAAAAACAAGTCTATGGTCTTTTGCAGCCCCCACAACAAAAACAAACAACTCCACCTCTCCATTGCAACGAACAGGGAGCCATCCTAGAAACAAACACAATCGTTCAAGTACCTCGGCATCACCCTTGATCCCCACCTCTCATACGCTGTCCATATTAGCAATGTGGCAAAGTCTGCCAATGCGAGGTTAGGCATATTATTCTGGCACAGGAAACACCTAACCCCAGAAGCACTGTCAGTGGCCGTCCAAAGCTCCATTGTCAGCATCATAGACTATAGTCTTATCATATATGGGTCTGCAACTACCACTGCTCTCAAACGTATCGCGACCTCCCTGAATAAGGCCTGTCATCTCATCACTGGCTCACATCGCCATACCCACATTTGTGACCTTTATTCCCAATCTAGATGGCTTCAGCTGGACAAATGCATAAAATACCAAACCTGCATCATGGCAAAGAAAATCATAATGAGACTTGCCCCACCAGGTGTCGGTGCCCTCCTTAAGCCTAGGCATAGGCATGTCACTACAAGGAGATCCAATTCCCATCTACTACATACCCCACGATGTCGCACGACCCAAGGACAAAGATCATTTGCCTATTGGGCATCCAACTGGCTCAACTCTCTTGGCAGTGACATAGTGACCGCTCCAACACTCTGCCTTTTCAAGTCCAAGCTGTGTCTCTCACTGCTTGTATCCTGTGATTTCCCATCTTAACATTTTCACCAGTCCACCTGCACATGCCCCAGCACCCAGCACTTACAATCAGTCTTTGCACCCCTAACACCTTACCTGGCATATTCCCTCAACAAGGCCCCCTGGCTGAACTGTCTCCCACCCTCGTCCACCTCCCCCGTATCTCCACTCCTGCCCCTGCCCCACCCACCTCCTGTACTCCCCTTACCCTCGCACCTCCTACCCCCTCGATCTCCTATCCTCACTTCTCCCCATTGACCCCCCTCCTCCCTTGTCTTGCTCATAGCTCAAGTCTTTTTACTGGTTATTACATGTCTGTAAGTCAGTGACTTTATGTTTGTAACTAAAAATGATGACTGTTGCACACATTGATGTGGAGCCTTTGTAAAAGGTAAAAGAGCCTCGGCTCAAAGGTATTGTAATCCTAGATTGAAATAAATAAATAAAACAAATAAAAAAATGCCGATTTAAAGAAAATCACAAAACCAAACAGCATGAAACTTTCAGGAAATGCTATTTATGACACAGAGATTTGAATTCAAGCTTTATTAACAATACGCAAAAACCTTTGCACATGATCTTTAAGTTTAGGAGCTGTACCAAACAGGATGGATTGAGTTTTAGACATGTTAAAGACTAACTTCTTCATCTCAAACCACTCATGCAGATGTTGAAATTAATTGATTTCTGTTATGTTTGTAGAATGAACATAAAGAATCATATCATTGGCATATAATAAAATATTTGCTGAAGGACAGACTTTTGGAGTGTCATTAATAAACAGTGAGAAAAGCAATGGCCACAGAATGGAACTCTGTGGAAAACAATGAGCAACCAACTGATTGTCCGAAAAAATGAAGCCTAATTTTACCTGTGTTCTACCTTGCAGGTGGTCTGAGACCCAGTTTAATGATGATGTGCCAAAACCCCAAAATTTAAATTTGTAAAATAATAGGCCATGATCGAGCAAATCATATACCTTGGTCTGGTTCATGAGCACTACATCTGTCATCATAAAAGCATCTGGTGCCTCATATGTCATGCTTGTGAACCTGACCAAGGTAGTGTCAGTTCTATGGCCCCTACAAAAGTCATATTGTTTATCGCACAGTATATTGTGGTGCTCAAGATAGTCAGTCAACTGTGTGTGTGTGACCAATTTTCCCCTGTATTTCAGAAAGCATCAACAGAATGGATATTGGGTGATAATTATAGATGGCTGATGTTGCACCCTTTTTATACAAGGGGACAATATGACCTAGTTTCCATAAGTCTGGAACATGTTATGATTTGAATGACAAATTCAATATTTTTGAAACTTGGTAGGCAATTGCTAGCATAGCCAAAATTAAAGAATTTGAGAATAAGACTATCTGAACTGGTTGATTTATCAATTTTTAATCTAGATTATAATTTAAAAACTTGAAAACTAGTAACCCTCTTGATATAGAACTTTGGTCAATAAGAAGTGATTGATTCAAATAAATCAGATTTAGGACAAACTTTAGAGACTGATTTTGATCTATATTTGTCAATACTGCAGACATAGTCATTCAAAATATTAGAAATATCTTGGTAATTCAAATATGTTTGCCCATCCAATTCAGTTTTAAAATTTGTGTTTACTTTAATTGGACATAATAAGTTCTTCAAACAGCCCCAACATTTTTCAGGTGTGATAAATTAGTCATTTGTTGTTTTTTTTTCAAAAGAGTTACTTTTTGACATAATTCTTGCCTGTTTGCAAAGATTATGAAGATACCTGTAAACTGTCCCGCTATGGAGAGATTCAGTTTCTTAATATTTTGACCAGGCCTTCTCTCTAAATTTAATTAATTTATTAAGTTCTTTACTAATCAAGTTAGAATTTTACCTCTGAAACATCTTCGAGATAAAGGGGCATGCTTCTGCACAATTTTTTGAAACTCAGTATTTAAATATTGCTGAACGCTACTGTCACCTTCTGAAACACGGTATCATTTGCTATTCTATACATTTCACTCCCATAATCTGGAGTGGGGATTAGTGACTAGTAGCAGTATTCTGGTGCTTGTGCTGAGGCATCTGATTTCAAAAAAGACCAAGTTTTCTTACTTGAGCTTCTGACAACTCATGAGATGTGTTCATTTTAGCAAAGATTGTGCTCAAGCCATAGTCCCAGGTACAGTGCTACCCAGCTTCGAGTTCTCTCATGTCAATCAGAATCATCAGTTACAATACAGAATAGTCAAGGCCTTCACTGTGCACCTGCATATACTGTATTTTTGTAATGTATCAGTTGACTACCAGAGATCACAGGATGAATAGCTTGTGTAAGTATAAACATACGCAGCACTGTTTCTGTTCAGTACTACCTGCTGACTCTATAACAACCCTGTAGATCACAAACAAGGCCTTGGTTAACTCTATAAAGATGGCTCTAGCCTCTGACAGTATCCATAGCAGTTAACAAGTCACTGGTGACTTTCAGGAGGGCTGTATTGCTGGAGTGTTTGGAATTAAATCCAGACTGCACATCCAACAGAATAGCATGACTGAGAATGTATTTTATAAGTTAATTATGTAAGCATTAAAGAAGGCCAACATTTTTGGCATCAATAAATTCAGAATTTGGAATCAGCATATCCTCAATTAGCCTCATGCCAAAAGTCAGATCTGTAAGTTACTTTGTTTAAAAGTTACAAGTATTTTGTAACCCTTAATTCTCTGCCTGTTCAAAAAAGCTAGTTTCAGTCAAGAGCTGCTGATGAAATCACCTCCTGAACTCACAGTCTAGTCCTTTCTGTAAGCTGCCTTACATGGCTTATTTCTCCTACGTTACTTAAAACTGCAGTTGTGGTAAACATCTGAAAAATGAAAACTGACACTGGGTAGATCAGCACATGCACTTCCATAATGTGCAGATGCAAGGTACAATACTTCAGAATGTAATGGGGGTATGGAATGCAGTGGCAAACATGATTTTAGAATAGCAAAGTTGTGTACAATTTTTAAAATACTCTAGGTATGAGATTTTTAAATGTCACCAGGTTGCAATTGTGGAATGCAGCAATGACACAGTCTCAGAAAGTAGCTGGAACTCATAATTTCAGAATGTGGAAGTGATGCACAGTTTCAGAATGTGGCAGTGACGCACAATATCAGTATGTGGCAGTGATGCACAGTTTTGGAATGCAGTGGTAACACACAATTTGAATGTGGTGGTGACATGCAATTTTGGAATGCAGCAGTGATGCACAGGTTCAGAATGTAGCGGTGATGTACATATGTAGAATGCGATGGTGACATACAGGTTTGGAATGTAGTGGTGATGCACAGTTGTGAAATGCTATGGTAACGCACAGTTTGGAAATGCAACAGTGACACAATTTCAGAATATGGTAGTGATGCACGATTTCAGAATGTGGTGGTGCACAGGTATGGAATGTGGTGGGGATGCACAGTTTCAGAATGTAGCAGTGACACACAGTTTTGGAATGTGGCAGTGATGCATAATTTCAGAATGTGGTGGTGACGCACAGATTTGGAATGTGTTGGTCACACACAATTTTGAAATGTGGAGGTGATGCACAATTTCAGAATGTAGCGGTGACTCACAGTTTTTGGAATGCGATGGTGATGCACAATTTCAGATTGTGGCAGTGACTCACAGTTTTGGAATGTGATGACACACAATTTTGGAATGTGGCTGTACTGCATAGTTTTGGAATGTGGCGGTAATGCACAATTTCTGAATGTACAGTGATGCACAATTTTAGAATGTGGTGGTGATGCACCATTTTGAATGTGGCAATGGCACACAATTTCAGAATGTGGCGGTGATTACAATTTTGGAATGTGGTGGTGACGTACAATTTTAAAATGTGGTGGTGATGCACAATTTCAGAATGTGGCGGTGACGTACAATTTTGGAATGTGGTGGTGATGCATTGTTTCAGAATGTGGCGGTGATGCATAGTTTCAGAATGTGGTGTGATGCACAGTTTGGGAATGTGGCAATAACAATTTTGGAATATGGCATTGAAACACAACTTGGAGGGGGTATGTCATTTCAGAATGTGGCAGGTATGCACAATTTGGAAATGGGGAAGGGATGTGCAATTTCAGAATGTAGTAGGGATGCATAATTTCAGAAAGTGGGTGGGATACATAATGTTGGAATGTGGTGGGGCTGTGATGCACAATTTTGAAATATGGTGAATGCACACAATTCTGGAACATCTGCCAGAATTAGACACATTGTGGATTCCCTGCAGGGGGAGGGCCTCAAACAACTGGTACAACAACCCACAAGAGACATGGCTATCCTAGATGTAGTACTGACTAACAGGAAAGGGATCACAGATCTCCAGGAAGAAGGTCACCTGGGGGCCAGTGACCATCACATGGTATGGTTCAATTTGGCCACTACATCTAAATCATCCCATTCCAAGGCAAAAATATGAGACTTTAGAGGAGCTGACTTTGATAAGATGGCCAACAGAGTTAAGCCAGCCCTGGCAAAAAGAAACACAGGTGGGGGGGTACAGGCAAAGTGGGCAAGCATTAAGGATGCAGTACTTGAAGCAACATCCCACTGTGTTAGAAAGAAAAGGAAGTGCAAAAGAAGAAGAAAATCACTTTGGTTCTCAAATACAGTAGCGGAAAAGTTAGAGCCAAAAGGCTGGCCTTCAGGAAATATAAGGGAACACAGTGGGATGAAGATAGGGAGGCATACCAAACTGCCCTAAGGGAAGCAGGGAAGGCAGTAAGGCAGGCAAAGTCCCAAACTGAGGAAACACTAGCATGAACAGTAAAGAAGGTGACAAGACTTTCTACAGATACATTAGTGAAAGAGAAGTCCAGAGGGATATTGCTAGCTTAAAGGAGAAAAGGAGGAATGTGACGAGAGGACCCTGTAAAAGCATCCATCCTAAATAGATACTTTTGCTCAGTATTTACTGAAGACAAGGTAGGGCAGGGCCCACAGCTCAGCACCATTGACACAGGGGGGAGGGAGGTGAGCACTACTCCCTTCACAAAAGAAAGGGTCCTACAAGAGCTCGCTAAGTTCAGGGTGGACAAGGCAATGGGACCTGATGGCATACATCCCAGGGTACTTAAGGAGCTAAGGGTGGAACTAGCAGAGCCAGTAGCAGAACTGTTTAGTGAGTCTCTGAGCACAGGAGAGGTCCCAGAAGACTGGAGAAGGGCTCATGTGATCCTGCTCCACAAGAGTGGAAACAAGGAGGAGGCAGGGAACTACAGACCAGTCAGTCTTACTTCAGTAGTGGGCAAGATTATGGAGGTACTCCTTAAGGAAAGGATAGTGCAACACCTGGAATCCATAGGGGCACAGGGTCCAAGACAGCATGGGTTTACAAAAGGAAGGTCCTGTCAAACTAATGTCATAGATTTCTTTGACTGGGTAACTAGAGTAGTGGACCAAGGGGGAGCAGTTGATGTCGCCTACCTTGACTTCAGCAAAGCTTTCGACACTGTTCCTCATAGAAGATTGATAAATAAGCTGGGTAGGCTTGGAGTTGGTCCGAAGTTGGTCAACTTGGTGGCAAACTGGTTGATGGGCAGAAAACAGAGAATGGTGGCAAATGGTATAGAGTCAGAAGAGATGCAAGTCACAAGTGGGGTACCTCAGGGATCAGTACTGGGGCCAGTCCTCTTCAATATCTTCATTAGTGACATTGCAGATGGACTAGAGGGTAAGGCTTGGCTGTTTGCAGATGACACCAAGATCAGCAACAGAGTAGATGATCCAGATGGGGTGGGCAGAATGAGAAGAGATCTGGATAAACTAGCAAAATGGTCAGAAGAGTGGCAACTGGGATTTAATGCAAAGAAGTGCACAATCATGCACATAGGGAAGAGAAACCCTGAAGCCACCTATAGGCTGGGAGGGGAGTTGCTGGCAGTCACAAAGGAAGAAAGAGACTTGGGCATCATCATCACCGATGACCTGAAATCATCCAAGCAGACCTCTAAAGCAGTAGGTAAGGCTAGGGAATGTTAGGGTGTATTAGTAGCGGTATCACAAGTCGTAAGAGGGAGGTAATAATCCCTCTTTACAAGACACTGGTTAGGCCCCATCTGGAGTACTGCATGCAGTACTGGAGGCCACACCTTCACAAGGACATTAACCAAACTGAGGCAGTCCAGAGAAGAGCAACCAAAAAGGTGCAGGGACTGCATCAGAAGACATATGAGGACAGATTAACGGAGCTCAAAATGTATACCCTTGAGCAAAGGAAGGAGAGAGGTGATATGATCAAAACATTCAAACACCTTAAGGGCATTAACAAGGTGAAAGAGTTAAACATGTTTCAGTAGAAGAAAAATAACATGACAAGAGGACACAGCATGAGATTAGAGGGAGGCCAATTATGGGGGAATGTGAGGAAATTATTTTTCACAGAAAGAGTGGTGGATGCATGAAACGGCCTACCTCAGGAAGTGGTGGCTATGAATACAGTGCAGGGCTTCAAACAGGCATGGGATAGGCAAAAAGGAGCAATACAGATGAGTATGAATAGATAGGCCGCTGACAGAGCAAAGGCCGATGGCACATTTATAAGGTAGAAAAAATGGAGCGAAGAGGCAAAACTCAGCACACTGTAGTTGAGCGTTTAAGCAGGCATAGTTTAATTCAAAAAGGCGTAAGCTAAAAGTCCCAACGGTTTCATGCACCGCCGCGTCATGATGATGCGATTGCGTAACGCTCGATTGAAATTTTAACATTTCGTGCTGTGGGCTTGGCGTCTACTTGTGAATTAAACTATGCCTGCTCACGCCAACTGATACTCTGAGTTTGCCGCTTCGTTCCACTAGTTTTAACTCGAGCACCTGTTCTAAACGGAGGAGCTGTTTTTGCCGTTTTCCAGAAAAAGAAATGGGCAGACTGGATGGGCCTTGCGGTCCTTATCTGTTGTCAACCTCTATGTTTCTATGTGGCAGGGACAAGATATTTCATAATAAATGGTATGTCCTGTCACATTCCAACAGCATGCATTCCCGCTATATTCCGAAATTGCCAGTCCCCACCAAATTCTTCAATGTGTGTCCCTGTCAAATTCTGAGACTGATTGTTCCACTACATTTTGAGATGGCATATTCCTGTCACATTCCGAGACTGCGTGTCCCCCTCCCCTTCAAATTCTATGTCATGGTTCAGTGCTGCATTCCAAAACCACCTCCTGACATGTTTAAAGTACAGTGCCATGCATCTGAACATTCTGGAAATGCAAGTATTGCAGCCAGCCTTACGTGATTTGTTTTAAAATTATTGCTATAGCTATAGTTTCTTAAACTTTGGAGAAGCAGGACCTACAAGGTTGCTGACAGGGAGGACTAGACTGTAAGCTCCTAGAGAAGTTGGTCCTTTGAAAATGGGTTGAAAAACTATCCATCCTCCTGACTGGCTCCCACCACCCTGCACCTGGGCAGGTATTAAGAGACAGTGACCAGCAAATAATTAGTCCATGCTTGACTTTCAACTAAATGTATCAGTGTGTAAATTAATATTCATCTCTTAGATGGCAACCTATTTTTCTCACATGCTGGAAGTAATATATTCGTGGCCCAATACAATTTCTTTTGGAAAAATCCATGATTTCCAACTTCCATGCCTGCAATTTTGGAAGTCATCTAATTTTTGGTTTTACATTTGGAAGTCAATGACTTCCACCCCTTAATTTTGGAAGTGTTGCGTTATTTGTGGATCCCCCCAGAGTTAGAATCCTAAGTGGGGGGGTTCGAGTGCAACCCTGTAATGGGGGTGGGGGCAGAGCACTTCACAGAAATAAAAATATCAGTAAATCGCGCAACGCGATTATTTCGCATGGCATTCTGCCATGCGCGGTATTGACACCGTGCCTCGGCAGCTTCGGCCTTTTCCCTGCTCTATCCCTTGCTGTTCTGGGTTTGTTTCCCCAGTTTCTTTTTGGGCATTCTCCAGCCCCACGTTTACTCCTCCCGATATCCCCACTTCAACATTTTCCATCCCTAACTCTGCTGGATAGCATAGAGTGAAAGTTAGCCTGCCCCAACTACCAGTGATGGGAGCTATGTCTCCAGTCTCCACATTTATACCCTTCCTGCTCAACCCTATGCAGTTGCCATTTCCCTACGGGAACAGAACACTCATAGTCTGCATACCATACTTATGATACTTATGCTGCTTCAGGTCACTACTGTCCACCTCTGCCATCTGACGGTTGTCTGAATTTACAGTCTTCTGCTTCACATTATACATTCTCAGCCTGATACCTGGCTGCCACTCCCTTCTGGAATAGGACTTTGCCCACTTGCTTCTCCATCTTACCTTGTCCACAGCCCAGACTCATCATCCTATCTGCTGCCTTCCAGCCAGGAGCCTGACTCTGATATGTATTGTCTCCACCATTGCAGCTCCGCCGATGGGGATTGCCATTCAAGTACAGATCTTCAGCCTTGTTCTCATCGTCATGCATTTCCTAACCACATTCAGTTTGGATATTCATGCTTCTCTCATCTCTCGTCTCTTCTGGATGCATGTCCTCCATTCTGCTGCTTCATATGTGTTTTTCTCCACCACTACCAATGCCACGACCCTTCTGGAGATGGACCTCCTACTGCTGAGTGGTCTCCAATTCTCCTCACTGCAGCTGTTCTTCCAGCCTCACCATTTAAGCACTACAGAGACTACCTTGCCTGGTCTATGGCCCTAGCTCACTTTGCTGTGTCCGCTGTCTGCTTTTCTCCCTTATGCAGGTTGCTGCTTCCCTTCAGGACTGGGGTATTTTTACTCCTCCGGCCTTCCTGCTCTCAGCTTTACCTGTGCCTTCGACTGTGGAACCAGAACTTTAACAATTGGTTTGCCTCCATCCTGCCAATTTGCCACTTCCTCTCCATCACAGGACCACTCTGCTTTGACTGATCCATTCGCCATCCCATCCTTCCCTGGATCTTTGTCTCTAGCCCCTTGGGCCTCCTTCCCTCATTATATGGATCCTGCTGACTTGTTCAGTCACTCTCACTCCAGGTTGACTACCTCATGGACTTCCTTGCTACAGGTCACCAGTTCAGCCATTGTACAACCTTGTTTCCTTTGCAGGTTTGGGCATTCGTCCTTTGCTGCTTCAGCACCTTCCATCATTTTCTCTGGTCGCTTTCTGCCTTCATCAGATGTGGGACTCATGTTGTTCATGGTGCTTAGCTTGGCTCCTTGGCCTTCTGTGGATCATCCTCCAATACCCTGCTTCAGCTTTCATGCACCTTGCTGCTGTTCACCATGGTGCTGACCTAGTCCTGTATCTTCCTGCTCTGGATGTCATCCGGCTTTGCCTAGCCCATAGCTTCTTCTGCTTTTTCTTTCAGTTCCTCAGGATCCACTCCGGACTTCCTCACCATTTCATATGGCTGCCTTTTCATCTTCACCTTTCTGGCTTGGGGTTTCATACTGTTTGCTGTTGCTCTTTTGGGTCTAGTATCCTATCACCGACCAGTACTCCTACCAAGTCATCTGCTCTTCCATACAATCCATCCCCTATTTCTACTCCAGTCCTTCTAACAGTTCCCTTCCACTACTCATTGGATCAATAATTCATTACTCTGGAGTAATACTACTGATAGCAAACATTCCTTGGCTCACTTGCCCCATGGACTCTTACGTTATCATATAATCATTCGGTTCTTTGCAATTATTCATGGAATCTCATTCACCTGGACAATAGGAAGATCTCCTCCATCTCTATCGGATATACCCTCCAATCCCTGTCTATCCAATCACCATGACTTGCCCAGCTGCCTCATCTCGTTGGCCATTGTCATACATGGAAAGGACATAAATTATTGTGTTTATACTCAGACTTTATAATCAGCATCACTTCTACAGATACCGGGGATTGCAAGATGACCCATTCAGCTATGGACATCATCCATTTTACCTTCTGCCACCTTATATTTCCACATTGACTCTGATGACCAAGTTACTTGGTTCCTACTTCCCAACAGTCATTGCTTGTTTTAGGAATTGCACAGATATTGTCCAGAATATTTGTCATGGGATCTCCACAGCTAGCTAATTCCTGACTCCACACCATTCACTCCCGGACATCGTTATTCCTTATACTCAAGGCCCCTGGAATTCTGCAATTCTGCAGTTGCAGAATTTTCTGCAGAATTTGCATCATGCAGCAGAATTCATATAGTGCCACAGAATTCATTGCTTTTGATTAATTTTCATTCAAATATACAGTTCTTTCCATAGTGCCAGGCTCCCGTATCCATCTTGTTTATCCTGAAGCACCCTCCTCTATGCTTGGCAGGTGATGTCATCTATGACATCACATATTTTAGCCAATGGTAGGACTGCATTCTGCCACAGAAATGAATAAATCATGCAGCAGAAATCAGAAAATGCTGCTGCAGAAGCCTAGGAGCCCTGCCACAGAAATCAGAAAGTTCTGCGGCAGTGCACTAGGGGCCCTGCTTATATTATTATCCGCACCTTTTCATCTAGTACCTTCAACCGGGTTAACCGTTCTTCCAGCGGACCATTCAGCCTCTTCTTCTCAAAGTACCTTCATTAATCTCTCCAGTAAAGACCATCACCAAGAAATGGCTCTTCTGAAGCCTAACTGGCAATCAGTAACAGCCAAGACAAATTTCACCAACTCAGCCTTGCATCCCAATTGGTATTAATTGGCTGTAGCACTAAATCCTATGGCATCCTGCATTTATCGATCTCACTACCAATCTAGCCTACAGACTCTTCCTCTCATCCTCCCCAAGCTTTTCTCATGTACTTCAGCATCAGGATTACCCATAAAATTAACCACCTATACCACCACAGTGCATCTCCTAAATGATCACACCACAGGAATACCCACACGTACTTCAGGCAGCGTACCAGCAAAGGATTAAGCATAAAGTCATAAACATCATGACCAAAGAAGCCATCTATTCCATATACCACATTTCCAATCATTCCTCATATACATTAGATTACCATCTGGATGGCTCTGCAAGTCATCTTCTGGGCTTTTTTAATCTCTCGTGGCATTACTCTCATCAGGCACTCAAGCTCCTCTACTCATTTCACTCTGGAATGCTTACCTAGTGACTTTCACTGACTAATCAATTATTTACCTCCAGACTACCTTGAATATCAAACCTTATATGAATTGGAGCAGTCACTTATAATTTTACTACTCATCACAACTGCCACAGTGTACTGTCTGGTCTTATATCAATCCAATCTTGCTCTCCCACCTCATGACGTCCAAAGAATCCCTTGGACATCCATCCTTTGTCACTTTGGAAATATGGTCTACATTAGCCCTCCTTCAACTGGATCTGCTCTACACATAGGATTTTACCATCCCAACGGAAAGATGTATCCTTTATCTTCAGGATCATCATTCAAGCTATATTATCCTTGGATCAAGAACAAATCATCATCTTCAGGGCACTCAAAGACTGTTCTACAAAATGTGCTCTATGGTTGTTTCCTTAGTGACTCCTTGTTCAATACAGAATTCCTAGCCTCCAGACCATACCCATACATTCGAGCCTCTCACAAGTTAGATCATTCACCAATGACTTCTTCTACCATTGCAGTTCCACCACTCCTAGTTTAGTACCTTATCGATCAAGTCATGAGCCCTCTGCCTATTAGAATTTCATTGGACAAGCATCATTCATCATCTTGGATACTTGGACTTCCTTCATCCTCCTTCACTCGGATTTACTTCATACTTAGGATTCTATCACTCATTCAGAACAGATCTCCTCTTCAACCTCAGGATCGTCATATGATTGGCATTATCCATGGATCAAAGATGGATTATCATCTCTCCAAGCAACTCTCCAATCTCAAATTAGCTATGGTTACTAGAACCCAGATCCTTCTCCATTTAGTATGCCCAGAAGGACAGGCAGAGCTCCGGCCATGGGTCCTTAGAGGTTTCTTCCACCTGGGGGGTTTTCCCTCTCCTGAATGCCAAGGGGTCTTTCTCCCCATGAGTTGGAGGAGATGTATTTTTGGGCCTTCTATTCCTGATAAATTACTACCTACCTACCTACTACTCAAGGGTGGGAATACAGTAAAGCCACAAAAAGTATTACAAGTTTCACAAGCACTGTATACCCCATCTCTCCTTATTGCTATTCCACAAACATTGAATGAGAGGGCTTGCCCAAGGTTCAATGTGGGGAATAGCTCCTCCCACAACCTCTACATAAGCCCTCCTCTAACACACCTCCCTTGCTTAGGGAGTGTTTTTCATCCACTGCCATCCCTTTCTCCTTCTTCGGTGCTCTTCTCACCCTTGCTTATGGGCCTTCTATTCCCTACAAATTACTACCTACTGCACCTACTACTCAATGCCACAAAAAGTACTACAAGTTACACGAGCACTATATACCCTATCTTTAGGTTGTTGCAGTAATTCATAGTTTTAATTGTGGGATTTTATCAACTTATTGTTTTGTTGTGATTATTTATTATATTTGTCTTCAGTATATACAAGTGCCTTGGTTGAAAGAAAGGTGTGTTTTATAAATAAAGATTGAATTGAATTGAATTGAATTGAATTGAATTGAATTGAATTGAATTGAATTGAATCTCTCCTTATTGCTATTCCACAAACATTGAATCACTGGTTGGAGCAAAATATGTGTCCTGCGTATAGATCTTTTATCTCCAAAGAAACTATGTAAGACTGTATTTTCAAAACTTCTCATAACCCCTAAAGATTAATATTACCCAGAGACTAATGTGGTAGCTTAAAGGTGTACTTTTTACAGCCAAAAGCAGGAACTGGGTGAAACTATTACAGAGTGTGCTACATGTTTGAATTAGCTGGATTCCTCCTGCAAACTGAGAACTAGACTGGATGAACAATTGAGACCAATCTGTATGTGACATTATTGGTCAGGAATTTTGCAGCCATTTGCTGAATTCTTCATTTAGTGAAATACTAGTGTGGCATAAGATGTTTAAAACATATAAACATTTATGAAGCAACTAGCTGCAACTTGTAACCCGCTCATCATCCAAGGCAAGTTAAAACAAATCAAAATTTAGTTATACAGGTTCTGCTCCCTCCACAACCTGTAAGGAACACAGCCCCAGACTCGGAAATATATCTAAATAGATTTAGTTATTCAAATTCTTAAATAAACCATGTTTTAAAATTCAGTAATTCATTTTATAGTTTCAAGAATCAGAATTTTCTGGTAGTTCATTTCTCAACATTCACTGTGGCACCATCTCATTCAGAAGTTCTTTGTTACATGAGCAGTGTATAACTCCATGATAAAGTGCAGTATAGAGCACATTGTGCAACAATATTGTGAAGATAAATAAAATGAACTCAGAATTACAAGCCATTTATGTGACAGCAAATTTCATGAATATTGGAGAACTGGAAGAAACTTTGCTTGCTAATATACTGAATTCAAAATTCGCTCTATTTCTGACACATTAGGAGCCTCAAAACTGTTTCAAAAGTTTCAGTGTGCTGAATTTCAACTGACCCTTTAGCTAAATATTGCAAGAGAGCTATTGCTTCTCATATAGGATGGTCAATGACAAGTGAGAAAGTTCACATTACACTCTAAATGTCTCCTTTGCTGTTCAGCTAGGAGATAGAGCTGCTATGTGTTGGGGGTCTCGGTGAATTAGGTATGTATATGCAGACTACAGTCTCCTCTTGAACCTATCATCTACAGAGTACCCCTGGAGTAGCAAGATAAAGCACACAAAAACAATCGCCAGTTTGTAGCTCCCATCGAGTCAGGCTGCCGTATTCAAAAGAGCATTATAACAGTCATTCAAAATGTAAAGTGAAATTCACTTATGTGAAATGTTTTTGTTCTCCAAGTCTCTACTCCAGTTCTCTTCCTCAATAAAGTGCCAAGTGCATGCTTTCAGAAGTAGAAGACAGCTAAGAGGACCATGCTTATGGCCACTGTTCGAGGTCGGTAAGTTGCTCTGTTGCTCAAGTCAACATTTTTCTTAGCACTTCATGGTGTTCATTTTATCTGTACCTTAGCTTTCTTCTACTTCTGAAAGTATGCACGTGGCACTTTTTTAAGGAAGAGGCTTTAGCTAAATAACTGAGAAAAGAGACAAGAAGGAAGGTATTGTTAGGCTTAAGAAAGGGGTGGAGTGGGTGGAGGATAATGGGGAAAAAGCAGAGATACAAAATGATTACTTCTGTTCTGTCTTCACCAGGGAGAAGGATGGACCAGTGCTTTCAGGAGGGAAAAGAGGAGCGGGGGGATGGGAACACAGATGAACTGATAGAGAAGTATAAAGTGAGGAAGGGGCTGCTGGCATTTACAGTGGACAAATCACCAGGCCCAGACAGAGTACCTCCGAGGGTACTAAAGGAACTGGCTGAGGAGCTGGCAGGGCCACTGGCAGACCTATTAAATAGTTCATTACAGTCAGGTGTGGTATCACAGGACTGGAGAACAGCACATGTAGTGCCCCTCCACAAATGTGGTCCCAAGGATGACCCAGGGAATTACAGGCCAGTCAGTCTGAACTCCATTTTGGGCAAGCTCATGGAGACCATACCAAAGGAAAGGTTGATGGAATATCTAGAGGAGCATGGTTTCCAGGATGCGAGGCAGCATGGATTCATGGGGGGGGGAGATCATGTCAAACAAATCTGATTGACTTCTTTGACTGTGTCACTAATACAGTAGACAGGGGCCAATCGGTAGACATCCTCTATCTTGATTTCATCAAGGCCTTTGACTCTGTGCCCCGCAAAAGGTTGATCAGGAAGTTGGTGGATCTTGGGGTTGGGGAAAAGATGGCCAGATGGGTGGAAAACTGGCCGAGGGAAAGTACCCAGAGGGTGGTTGTGGGAGGAGAGTTATCTGGCACCAGAAAGGTAACCAGTGGGGTCCCACAGGGCTCAGTGCTGGGGCCGATGTTGTTAAGGGCAAAATGTGCCTATTTGTGGATGACACCAAGATCTGGGGGAGAGTGGACACAGCTGAAGAGATGCAGGTCCTACAAGAAGATCTAGTAAAGCTGGGGAAGGGGTCCAGGATCTGGCAGCTTGGCTTCAGTGCCAAGAAGTGCAAACTTATGCATATTGAAGCCAAGAATCCCAGGACAGAGAACTACCTGGGTGGAATCTGATTATCTGTATCAGAGGAGGAGAAGGACCTGGGAGTGATGATCACTAGTCAATCAATCAAATATTTATTTTACCAGGTGAAGCACCATTGAGAAAAAAATCATTTGCAAGGTGGGCCTGGAAAGGTCAAGATGATCACAGAGGAAGGATATGATAAGCAAGCAGTAGAATACATAATTACATGTTAGCATTTACATACTTACATATAAGAGTAATTACAAGTGAGCACAGTAGGATACAATTAGTCGCTGTGTGTAGGAGACTTAGCATACATTAGAGTTACAGTCATATGGGATTTGTAGCGCAGCAACCAATGGTTAATAATATGTATATACTGTATACTTAAGTGTGAACAGTACATATACATGCTCATATATACATACATACATATATACACATACATACATACATACACATATACATCCAAACACAGACAGACATGCAACAGAGAATCATCACAGAAGTTAGAGATTAGACCAAAAGCTTATGTGGCTAGCAAGTGGTTCAGGGTGACAGTGCAGCACAAGAGATTAATGCACGTAGAGAGTAAGTAAGGAGGAATAGAGGAGAAAGTAGTTGCCCTAATCACACTATTTGTTCAGCAGGGGGTCTCAATGGAGGCATTTGCATGTCTCTTTGACAGCACTATCGAGTAGGGTTATAAAGAAATACAGGATAGACTTGTAAGTGGATAGCTATCCAAGACACAGCGTGGAAATTTGTGGAGTCAAAATCAGTGGTGGAATTCAAGCATGCATGGGACAGCCATAAGGCAATTCTAGGGGGGTGGGGGGTAAGAAGAAGTAGGCTGCTGGTTAACTAGGATCTGCAGCTTATTTAGTAGGTAGGGAAATGGGCAGACTGGGTGGGCCAAGCGGTCCTTATCTGCCATCAAATTCTATGTTTCTATGTTAAGAGGGGTAATTTCACAGGAAATGCAAGTTTGAGTGATTTTTGAATGTTATTCCAAAGGGTAGGAAGGGCATAGCTTATTGCCAATTTACCAAAGCGAGATATGACTTTAGGGCTGACAAGAGAAATACAGGATAGACTTGTAAGTGGATAGCTATCCAAGACACAGCGTGGCAAGCAGTCAGTGATACATTTTGAGGGAGCTTGTTGATAATTGATCTATAAGTCCATAGAACTGTGTTCTTTTGGCACCTGAAGCTCAGTGAATACCATCCTACAGCTGCACAAAGGTAGCAGTGATGAGCAGGGCCACTGGAAAATTGTGCCCACAATTTTTTTGCAGAATCCGCAATTCTCACCATTCTCCGCAAAAACTGAGATGTTCTGCAATTTCTTGCAATTTTTTAGTTTTTATATTGAACTGTGTAAAAAGTATTAACATTTTTAATAAAATACTCTCAAATATATTAACAATTTTGCATGCAGATTTGGGTTTGGCCGAAACAATACAGTGCAAGGTAGGGCAAGGGTTTTAAGTGACACTGATTTCTTTTGAATCCTTATCTTGTTTGATTTCAAAATCCACTAACCAAGCATAAGTACTGTATACTTAAACACTTAACATTTGTTCTGTGTTGCAGCAGTCTGTCAGAAAACATTTTGTTGTCACACAGACTGAAACAAAAGATGGGAGAAAAGGTGCACATTATCCTATTCACTTAAATGGGGTGCTAACTATGACGCCTTTTTGTTAAGTGGCAGGGCGAGTTTTTCTTTGTGAGCATACTCTCATTCAGACTAGTTTTGATTCAAACAGCTGAGGGTGTTTGGATGGCCCTGCAGATTTTAAACTTGAATAAGCTAGTTGGTAACAGTTATCTCACTCTTAGCAACTACCCCTAGACCCCTAGATGCTCACATGCAAAGACTACAATAAAAACCTGACTAAAGTCTAAAAACAAGTTTAAAAAACACAAAAGAAATAAACATAAACATAAAAGAACATTTATCTTTAACTAAACAAAATAATTGCAGCCAGAGTAAAACAAAGGTAAATTACAGGGTACCCTACTATATGATGCAGCAAAAATTTATTGGTATTTTTTTCACATTTTTTGGTAACGTGTAAGGCCCACTAGGCACAAGTGCCTGTTTTCAGGTACAACTCAGGAACACTGAGGAGGTTAAATGTCTTGTTCAGAATCACACAGTATGCAAGTGGAGGTTGTGGGACTCAAACCCAGGTCTGCTGGATGTTGTCAGCTCATTCACAGTTTGTTACTCAAACCTCTAGATTGTACTGCCAGCAGCTCCAATAACCCTCAGATTTAATGTTTAAATATATGATTTCAAAAATAGCATACAGTACCTACAGTACAAACTATAATCATTAAACACTTT
This sequence comes from Neoceratodus forsteri, assembly GCA_016271365.2. Classification (NCBI taxonomy): domain Eukaryota; kingdom Metazoa; phylum Chordata; order Ceratodontiformes; family Ceratodontidae; genus Neoceratodus; species Neoceratodus forsteri. The sequence continues at coordinate 394,250,826 of CM057452.1, forward strand.
ATCCACATTTTACTAAAACTCAATTATTCACCACTATCTGCTTATTTTTTCTTGTACCAAAGTGGGTGAATAGCTGGCAGAGCATTGTAAACAGCTGTTGATTAGGCTTCATTATTCTACAGCAGAAACAAAAAAAAATTCTTGTGACTTTATTTAATATTGATTTGCTGTGCCCTTTATAGAATCTATTTAGCACCACATAAGGCAGATGCTTTTACGTTTTTGAAGATAGGCAATGCTTGTGATAGCTTATCAGTTTAGTATTCTTTTTAGGAACATAAACTTTGGCTTATGTTTTAAACATATTCAGGTGTCAGTGTATTCATTTAGCAATTTATACTGACTAATATGTGCTGCAGAAAACCTTAAAAGATTTATTGTGAAGCACTCAGGGTCTATAGTAGAACACCACAATTTCCTGCAATTTTTGCAAAATGCTCCGCAATTTTGGGTAACCTTTTCCACAATTTTCCAGTGGCCCTGGTGATGAGTGGAGTAGGGTGCACCTGTGATAAATCTAAGAGCTCTATGGTAAAGTGTGTCAAGTTTGGACATTGCAGTTTTCAGGCCTTGTTCATACAGAAAGTCAGCATAGTCCAACAGTGTCAAAAAGGTTGCTTGGACCAACCTTGTTTCTGCATCAAAGGTTAGCAGGTACCTGATCCTTAAAAAGAGAACAAGCCTTTGCCTGAGTTTCTTGGATAGCTCTTCAATGTGACTAATAAATGAGAGTTTATAGTCTATCCAGACCCTAAGATATTTTAACTTGTCGACTTGCTCAAGAGGCTCACCTAAGAGTGTTATATATGGTACGTTTACATAACTATGTTTATAAGGAGCATTGACCAGCGGGGAAAACAATATAGTCTTGTTTTTTTAGCATTTAGAAGTAACTTCAGGTGTAATAGATTTTTCTTCGGTAGGCTGATTTCCAACCGAAGATCTTTAAAAGCTAATTCGGGAGAGAGTCTAGCTATATAAATAACAGTATTGTCAACAAGCAGGTGAATATTTGCAGAATGAATACCTGCATTAATGTTATTAATATAGATAGCAAAGAGTAAAGGGCCTAAAATAGACCCTTGCAGCACTCCTCTTTGCAATACCTTTGGCAGGGAGAGTTTCCCTTCATCCTTAATTTATGATGGCACCCAGTAAGGTAGTGTGCAAACCAGTTTAGTGACTTATTGTCCAGCCCATAATTTTTTATTATACAGTAGCTAGCAGCAGGTCATGATCCATTGTAACGAATGCTTTGCTCAGGTCAAGGAACAAAATGCTTACAGTATCTTTTGAGTCTAGTACATTTAGCCAGTCATTTAAGACCTTGGCAAAGGCAGATACGGTGCTGTGCTGTTTTCAAAAGACTGATTGAAGAGGATTAATAAGGTTGTGGTTCTCCAGATATTGCCTAAGCTGTGCATTGATGATCTTCTCTCATAATTTAGACAGAGTGGGAAGAAGGGATACCGGACGGTAATTATTTAAGCCACTTGGCTCCCCATATTTAAATAAGGGGACTATGAGGAAAGTTTTCCAAATAGTGGGGATGGTGCCCTGTGCAAGTGATAGGTTAAAGAGGTGGGTGATTGAGACTGCTAGTACGTAATGTAATAGTTTAGGAAGAAGGGCTCAATGTGATCCGCACCTCCACTTTTCTTTGTATCCAAGGCCAGAAGAAGATCCTCTATCTGTTTGAACATGATAGGGCTGAATGAAAAGCCAGGTGATATCCAGGAGTGAGTAATTCAATGAAGTTTAAGTCCTGGGTACACAGTTGTGCCCTAAGGTTACTGGCCAGAAAGGTGTCAAATACTAGTCCTGCAGTGGCAAAATGTTTGTTAAGGAGGTCCAATATCTTAGACTTGTCAATAATAGATGAACCACCAGAGGGAATTTTGGGAGGAAGTGCACTGATGGAGTTGTGGCCTGCAATGTATTTTAGAGTCTTCCAGAATTTTGCCACACAGTGTGCTGAGTTATAAAGCTCAGTACGGAAGTATCTGGCTTTCTCAGCCCTGGTCCATCTAGTGCATTGATTTCTAGAGGTTCTAAAGGCTATCCAATCAGTTTGCAGCTTGGTTTTTCTAGCATTCTTCCAAACTGCATTCCTACGGAGTAATGCAGCTTTGAGATTGGTTGTGAACCAGGGGCAGGATCTCTATTTGGTACACACCTTAACTAAAGGTGTATGTCTGTTGATGATGTCAAAAACTAAATTTTGGAACATGTCATATGCTTGCTGCACCACAGTGGCCAGGTAAAAGTCCTGCCACTTTGCAAATTGAGGTCAGTGAGGAAGGCATTTGGGTCGAAGTACCAGTGACATCTCTTAATAGTATGTTTAGAAGTGGAGGTAACTTTTTTCACCAACCTCACGCAGGCTATTGCACAGTGGTCATTAATATCATTAAAGAAGGTGGTAGAATGTGAAAAAAGGTGGGGCCTATTAACTAGAATTAGGTCTAGTATAGTACTATGAGACGGGTTCTTGGTGTTTGAATGGGTGGCCTCCGTGACCAGCTGGGTGATCCCAAAGGAGTCACAGATGTCTTTTAGGGGCTGTGATACAGGAGTGAGAAAATCCTGAAGCACTCTATGCAGTGCAAGAAAGCATCAGCAAAGGTAAAGAAGATGCTGGGATGCATATCTAGGGGGATCAGTAGTAGGAGAGATGAGGTTATACTGTCCTTCTACAAATCACTGGTAAGGCCGCATCTAGAGTATGGAGTTCAGTACTTGTGTCCATACCTCAAAAAGAACATTAACCTGCTGGAGAAGGTGCAGAGGAGGGCTACAGAGATGATAGCAGGCCAGCAGGGTAAAGCATACAAGGAGAGGTTGAGGGTACTGAACATGTACTCCCTGGAAGACAGGAGAGAGAGAGAGAGAGAGAGAGAGGGCATGATTGGGACCTTCAAATACTTAAAAGGGATAAATAAGGTGGATAAGGAAAGTCTCTTCAAGCTGAGTGGCAACCATAACACAAGGGGGCACAGTCTTAAGCTGGAGGGTGGGAGGTTTAGGAAGGAGGCCAGGAAGCACTTCTTCACAAAGAGGGTGGTGGACACTTGGAATGCACTGCCAGAAGAAGAAGTCATCTTGTTGAAGGCCATGGGCAGCTTTAAGAGAGGCTGGGATAGGCATGGGGGAAAGTAAGGATCATGGGTAGGGAGAATGGGAGGAGTGGGAAGGGAGGGCAAGGACAGTAGCTCAAGCTGTAGACCTTGCAATACGAGCAGACTTGATAGACCAAGTGACCTTCTTCTGCCGGCTTCTTCATATGTTCATATGTACTATATGCAATAGTAAAAGTTAACATTGCAACAACAACATTGAAACTAACACAAGTGCAGCCATATCAATTATTTCTGAAACACTGTACAAATGTAAATCTGGAAATGTGAAGCTACTTCAACCATGGAGTTCCAGGTTCCCTGGTCCCTTGTTGCAGCTTATAACCTTCTTATCATCCTAGGAAGGTCATAACTAATGCCTCAGAATTACCAAGGACAATGCTTGCTAGCACAAATCCAACACACTTAAAAAGGAGCCGACACCTTCAGGACAACTTTAGCAAAATATAATATTTGGACACAGTTCGACTTGTATGTCATGTTGGTTTTATATTCCTCCTCCACATTATTTACTACTGAGGTCATTTGCATTAAAACCAAATCTTTGTTCCTGAAGAGTTCAGCTGTTCCTGTTGCTTTCTCCATTCCTGAGGTCATAATGCACTGATTGTGACAGTACAGTTACTCCCATGCTAACAGATTGTGATGTCACAACAGAGGATTATGACTTGAAGTAGGGAGTAAGCTATAGATGCAGGTGTACTGTAAGGCAACTCTAAAGGATAAAGTTCATGTATTCATGTAAATGTACTCAGTACTAAATAATGAGAAAGACAAATACAGTATATAGAATATATATTGAATGCAAGCTGAATTGTATCTATTATGTTTTTAGAAGTTTTCTTTGAGGTGTCAGTAGTTCTTTAAAAGTCACCTAATATGGGAGGGCTTAGCCCAAGGTTCAATGTGGGGGAATAACTCCTCCCACACACGTAATATGTACCAGCTACTCCCTGGAACCCTCTCCCTAGTGTTTGGAAAACATCCTGCCTGAGCTCCTGTGTGGCATGTGGGAAGTGGTGGGGACTGAAACAATCACAGGATTTAAGAATGCATGGGATAGACATAAAGGAATTCTGGAGGTCAGGGGTAAGGGGCAACAGACTTCTTGGAAAACATAAACTGAACTTACAGACTCAAATGGGCAGACTGGGTGGGCCATAGGCCCTTATCTGCTGACACTGTCTATGTATCTATGTGTACTGGTTTCCTTCTGCTCCATTTTCATTGTTTCCTTGCTGTTTGTCTGTCGTACCTTGTGCCTGTTTCCTTGCCCCTTGGTCCCTGTCTGGTTTAGTAAGTGTTTGTTCCTCTCTTTCTGCTGCCTATTTGCCTTGTTCTTTGTTTTGCTTGCCATCCCACCCTTTTTGTTTAATACCCCCCTCCATTTCCTTCCCACTCCTATCTCTCCTCTGCCAATTCCATTGTGCTGGCCTCGGTGCCATGCCTCTGTTCCACTTCTCTTTTATTTCCTTCCATGTTGCCCACCACTGTGTCCTCCATCCCAATGGGCTGATTCCCTCTCTATTTTCCTTAAGCCCTCCCCCCCGTGCTTGTTTACACTCAAACTAGACTTTGCTACTACTGAAGGGTGCTGGACCACAACCACAATTTTGTCAGTCCTGGTGATATGTGATGAGCAGTGATTTCATAATGCATCCTTCTCTCACTCGAGTTCCACTGGGTATCGGCTGTCAGTCTAGGGCAGGCCTCCATTTTTGCTCATGTTCTGCCTTCTCACTCATGGTTAATTTTATCATAATCATTGGCTTATTTATTATTGTAATCTTTCACCTTTTGTACCATTCGACGGTGGTATAATCCAGCACAGGTGAGTGCTTTGTGTCATTTGTTCTGCATACGCTCCTTGCGGGTGCATTCATTGTTTACACAGTCCTGTGGTTAAGATTATAATTTACCTGCTTCTTCTCCAAACAGCTTTATGCATTATTTGATGTTCTTTTGCGGTGGTTGCTTGTAGTGCACTCATATTAAACTGATTATTTCAGGTACTTTAAGTAAGCAGCATTTGTAGACATTGCAAAACAGTTGTATACTAACAATGTATGGATGTCAGCAGCCTGGATAGGACAGGAATAGTATCTGGAAATGGGTGTGATTTCCTTACACAGTACTACAGGACTTTTGGAGTTCTATGTGAAATGTTACTGTGCACTACACTTTCAAAACAGTATTACCGTGGCATGCAGCAACTGCGGAATCTGTTGCATTATTATGCAGAAAGTATTAGCACATTTGTAATGATGAGTAGCAATGAATAGATTAAGTATTGTTTCCATTTTGCACCACTTACCAGTTTATTATTAAAGATCAATGAATATTTGAAACACATTTTATTTTCACTGCCAGCATGCGTTAACAGTAGAAAATTTGTAAAATACAAAAAAAGTCTCCCTTCCCCTCTCCACCTCCCCTCCTTGTCTATTTTGTTTAGTTTTGTTCTTCTCCTCCTCTGTCCCTGCTGCTTTCATTCCTTCTTTTCTCTTTTTCAGCTCCTCGCTTTCACCCAGCACACTCCAGCAGTTCTGCAGTTCCTGTTTCTAACTTTTCCTCTGGTGTACTGAGTGAAGGTAGGCTCTGTCTGCCAGGAACGGGAGTCCTGTTTATGCATTTCTTGTTCTTTCAGGCTCCATCCTCCAGCTGATGTATCATGTTCGGCAATGGATTAGCCAGATGGTAGTCTTTGCTGCCATGTGTTTATCTCATAATATCTACCTGGTGCAGCCTTGCACTGGATATGAGATCATCATGCCAGCTATGCCTAGTATTGTGCATTGTTCAGACTCCATCCCTGCACATTCTGAATGCTTGTGCTTTTGCCTCTAGCACTGTGGGCTGGGAGTGCCATCCTAGTCTATCTTCTTATTCTGTCTGTGTTGCTGCTTTCCAGCTTAGGCCTCTGTATTGCCCTGATTGTTTGTCTCCGCTTAAGTTGGCTACTCTTCTTTCCTGGGACCTGCTTTATCATGACTTCCTCCTCCTCCTCCTTGGATACACCTTTACTGGATCCTGATGTCAATCCTGCTACAACTTTGGCCGCTCCTCCTGCACCACCATCTGATAGAAAACGCACATCCAAGCCTCGACTTTCTATATCTGATTTGACTGTGCCTAGTCTGACTGCGGAGCTTCATCAACATGCAATTTGCCTACCCCACTTCTGCTCACAAGCAGGACCATTACTACCTGTAAATCTCCAGTTTGCAGCCTGTGCCTGCTCTGGCGCCTGCCCCCGTGGTTTCTCCACCTTCCTCTCCCATGTCAGAGATCCATGACTTCATGGCTCAAATGTCTTCCTCTGTTTCTTCCCTTCAGTCGCACATGTCCACACTCAAGGCTCATCTATTGACACTCCCACATCCTGATCCACCTGCTCCTCATCTGGATGGCCATCCTTCTCCAAGCAATGTTCCTCCACCTCCAGCCCCTCCAGTTGTACCTAGTCCTGCTATTGCTCCTCCTACCGTGCCAAGTACTTTTCCCCCTCCATGTGCTCCAGTCATTTCTCCCATGCAACTCATATCAGATCACTGCCACAAGGATATCATCAATGGCAAGAATGTTAATTTGTTTTCCTTCCTGATTTCCTCCCAGGACTTTGTAGATAACTGGATTGTTTTCGCAGCAACGTTGCTGTTGTCCTCAAATCTAAGGATCCTTGCCTCCTGCAGAAGCTGATGATTTCTGAGTTTGTCCTCACTCTTAGCCTTTATCGGGACATACTTTGCTCTGCATCTCCTGATCATCGTGCTGAATTGGATTGCTGCTTGTATCTCATGGTGGATCTTAGTTCCCATTATGGCAGTACACTGTTTTATGATTATCACAAGTCCTTTTCTGCTAAGGTAGCTGCTGCATTGCATCTCTACAATATCAAGTTAAAGTGTGCAGTCCTTGACAATGAACTGTTTTGTCACCATTTTGCAGGCCAGAGGGCTCTTACCAGCTCTCTTTGTGGTTCTTTCACCCACCTTGCTCCGCTGTGCTTGTTAGTGGTGACTTCTTCCACTACTTCTTCCTCAGACTACAAGACTGCTCCTTCTTCACCACCTGCAGCCCATTCTTGACTCACTCATACCATTGTGAGCACTCAAGCTCATTCTCATGCTCTTGGTCATCCTGTCCAGATGTTTGGCAATTGTCAGGTCTGCTACAGTTTCAATTCCTGAGGCTATTTATGTTTGGATTGTAGATTTCTGCATGTCTGCAGTTATTGTGGTGACTTCCATGCTCTCTGTGTTTTTCCTAAGGCTTTCAAGTCTTCCAAATTACCTTTTTCCCATCCCACAACTCCTCTCAACATCCCTGTGTTTGTGGATGCTTTGGCCTCCCATCCTTTTTGTCCTGACATTGCTCACCTCCTTTGGGGGTTTCAGCACAGTTTTCATGCAAGTATAGCTGTCATTTCCTCTGAATCTTAAATCTGTTGCAATTTGCAATCCTTATTACATGAACCAGACATCGTTAAGCAACTAATTCAGAAGGAGCTCTAAAAAAACTTCATCACTGGTCCATTTCTTTGGCCTCCATTTCCTACTTTTTGTTTTAATCCTATTGGCATTGCAACATGGATGTTCTCACGAAAAAAAGTGTCTCATCATGGATCTCTCTGCTCCTCATGCTTCTTCCATGCCCAATATTAATTCATTAATTCCAGCTGATGAATATTCCTTATCCTACGCTCGTATAGACGATGACCTTCACACTAATCATGCAACTTGGCACAGGAGCATGGCTTTCTAAAGCAGATATCTCAGACTCTTTTAAACTACTACCTATTCATCCCTCGCTTTGCCACCTGTATGGTATGTCTTGGAAAAATCAATATTACTTCGCAGTACGACTTACTTTTGGATGCAGGAGCAGCCCCAAGTTATTTGATCAGTTTGCTGAAGCACTTTGTTGGGCCTTACTCAGCGTATACCATAGACCAGCTGTGGTCCATTTTTTGGATGATTTCCTTCTAACAGATGCACCAGACTCCATTCCAGAAGAAGGTATAAATACCCTTGTCCAGTTTTTTACCTCTCTAAATGTTCCTCTAGCCACAGATAAAACCTCAGGCACATCTACTTCCCTTAAATTTCTTGGCATCATTTTGGATACTGTATGCATGGAAGCATGCTTACCTGCTGATAAACTTCTTCAAATCCAGGATATGGTCCATTCCTTTTCAACATGGTCTTCTTGTTCTAAGCTGGAATTGCTTTCTGTACTAGGCTACCTTAACTTTGTTATGAGGATCATCCCACAAGGCAGATCATTTATATATTTTCTTTCAAACTTGGCTTCTTCAGTTGAGAATCTCCACCATTTTGTTCAAATTACAGCTGCAGCGAAATCAGATTTAGCTATTTTGTCTTTATTCCTGACTCATTGGAATGGATGTTTTATGTTCTATCAAGACCCTTCACCAGACTTCTACTCAATGATTTACACAGATGCCTCATCTATATATGGATTTGCTGCCATTTTTGGCCACTCTTGGATTGCTGCCCCTTGGCTTTCCGATATTCTTTCAATTCTTGAATTTTCCCTGACTTCTTCATTATTTCTAAATTTATCCTACTGTAGCCACTGATTTTTTATGGGGTCATTTATGGACTCTTCAATCAGTTTCTATATTTTCAGACAATCAAAGTATGATAGACATAATCAACAAAGGTTGCTCTTCATCCCTGTCCTTAGTTATGTTCATGCGGAAGTTGTGCTGGCTCTTACTTTACCATAATTTTACCATCCAATGTTTTCATATACCCAGTCATGTCAATAAGGCTGCTAATGCTTTGTCTTGATTTCAGTTTCAGGTATTCCACCAATTATGTCCAGAAGCAGATCCAGAGATGTCTCCTCCCCCTTCCTTCCAGGATCTCATAATACTGTAGAATTCTATCGGCGCAAAGCCTCTTCAATCATGTGGGAAACGTTAGCCCCTTCTACAAGATATGCTTATTCTATGGCCTGGTCTAAGTATGCCTCATTTTACACCTCACAAACACCTCGTGCTACTCCTGTTTCTATTGATCATGTTTTAGCATTAATGACATTTTGCCATAAGACCTTACACTTATCTTATGGTACAATTAAACAATACGTTGCTGGAATTAAATTCGTACATTCTCAATATGCTCCTTCTGCTCCATCAAGCCTTTCCAATTCATCTGTGAAACTTCTCTTGCTGGGTTTTCAAAGAGTTGCTCTAGTGAAAATTCCTCAAAGACTTCTCATAGAAGGACCTCCAATGAGACGCATTTTGGACTTATTAGATTCTAATCCTTTTGATCATAAGTTCAATTTGATGATTTCCTCCACTATAGGTCTAGGCTTTTATGGAGTAATTCGACCTGGAGAATTTTAAGTCTCATCTCCCACCTCCTCTTCATTCCTTAAGGTATCTGACCTTCAAAAACAAGATGATTACTACATCCTGCATCTACCTTCCTCAAAAATGGATCACATTCATGAGGGAGTTTCCATACTCATGTTTCTTTCTAAGAACAAATGGTGCCCAGTTGCTCAGTTGGACAAACATATGCATTTCCATTCTGGATCAAATCATTCTCTTCCCTTACTAACCTCAATCCATAATATTCCAATGACTACTAAATGGATTATAGATCATATCAGACTTTTGCTTCATCAGCTGGGACTCAATCCTTATTCATATTCTGGGCACTCTTTCAGAATTGGAGCAGCATCATCAGCTTCAAGACATGATATCCCCAGCCATATTGTAAAGAAGCTTAGAAGATGGAAGTCATCAGTTTATGAAACCTGCATTCTAAATCCAAATTCAAAAATCAAAGTAGCATTTTCAATCATCTCCTCTTAGCATGCCCGAAGGATGGGCAGATCAGTAACCATGGGTCCTCAGAGGTTTCTTCCCAAGGGTTGTTTTTTTCCTCTCCTGAGTGTTACTGGTCATACTGTGAGTTTGGGGAGGCTATCAACATAATTTTTGGGACCCTCTATTCCTACAGCTATCAAGTTTCAAGTTCTTGCACCTACCCAGCTAAAAAAGTGATATCAATGATGGGAATAGAGTTAAGCCACAACAGAGCATGCACAAAGCATGAACACACATTATTCCACAAACATTGAATGGGAAGGCTTAGCCTGAGTTCCAATGTGGGTGAATAACTCCTCCCACATACATAATATAAACCAGCCTCTTCCTGGACCCCTCGCTCTAGTGTTTGGAAAAAATAGCCCCGCCATCCTCCCCAACCTCCTCATTTTCCAGCATTTTCCCCATCCTTGGTGGGTGGCTTTCTATTCCTGCAGCTATCAAGTTTCAAGTTCTTACGCCTACCCAGCTTAAAGTAATACCAACAATGGAAATAGAGTTAAGCCACATCAGAGTATGCACCAAGCATGAACACACATTATTCCACAAACACTGAATAAATGCAATGACAAAAATGATCAGCCATAATACTGCAGTTCAAATAAAGGTAGGATTTGCCTCCAGATGGGTCACCTGGCCCAAACTTGTGGATCAATAGGATCATGTAGATTGGTCATGGAGCAATACACATGAACTGTAAGTCCAAGGATTTGCTACCTGTATCTGTAGGCTTTGCCACATCTACACATTGGGTTTTGCCTTCTTGTAGTACTGAACTGCCGTGAGAAGAACAGCCAGTTGGAAAAAAAATAATTGGACTATAATCTCTTGCAACCCATTACAGTGAGTACATAAAGCCATATTGCAGTACTATATGTGATTGTAAAAGTTAGCAGTGCAAAAAGAGAATGGAAACTAACACAGGTGTAGCCATATCAGTTATTTCTAAAACAACTATACAAATGCAAATTGGGAAATATGAAGTCACTGAAAGAATGGAGTTCCAGGTTCCCTGGTCCTCTAAAATGAGAAAAGTTATGGGACAGTCAGAGGAGCTCTTTCAGCAACCTTCATCAAGATGAAACCTGGAAGACAGAAGAATCATGCCTGTATGTGTGCTTAACATTTATTTTTATTTATTTTTTCAATTTACACTTTAAGCCCTTGATCTCCAGCATGGTTCCCTTCCACTCTACCATCTCCCAACCACATTTGAAATCATCCCTGGTTCTTACCTCAAATCCCCAAGACTTACCACCCCTTATTGTGGGGGTATCTTTCTGGCTAGATTGTGCAACCCTTCAAAAGTTTGCCTCATCAATGAGTCACTCCATGGTGAGAGGCCACTCATTGTGGTGGGGCCTGAGAGTGCCAAAACTTCATCCTATGATGTGCTGGGTTTTTTTGGTAACATGTCATTTCATTACCAAGCATATAAAGCGCTTGGCGTTATCAAGCGCTTCTGGCCAGCGTAAGTAATGTCGGCGCGCAAGCCTTAACAGCGTAAATAATGTAAGCGTAACCTTGAGAATCTCTTCAGTAAAACAGCAGGATAAGCAGTAACAGCTTCGGCATAACTCATTACAACTCTTCGTTTAAAAACTGCCAAAAAGCAAATCGCTAATACTCTCTAATCCAAACAGTAAAACGGCTCTTACCTGTTTTGTTGATCAGTTAATCCAAATAATAATCCAACTCTTTATTTGAAATAATCCAAATCTTTATTTGATTCAAAGCTAAAATCCAAACTTAAAAACAGTAGCAATAGCTCCATGACCATTGTGCGCGATGACATCAGTGCGCCCCAGTCCTTTAATCAATCTTTATTGGCAAAAGTCAGAATGAGCAACTGAATATATTTCTAAACTTTTCTAAACTTGAAGCTGGAAGTTATAAGCTATACCACGGAGCTAGTCAGAGTCGGAAGCAGTACCGTAACCTTCGACAACTGCTGTCAATCTTTTAAATTTATCTCAATACTTCCTTCTTTGTACAGGTGGTTCGAGACCAGACAGGCACTGTTCCATCTTTATTTCATTAACACTCTGCTCAACTTTATCGGCTTCCAGATCGTCAGGTGGCTCACCCCAACATGCTATGAAGCTTCTGTGCCACCCTTCAATAGAACTGTTTGTCCATGGAATGCCTTCTTTGACCGCATCATAACAATTCCAAAATTCAACCGTAAAGTGCGGTCTGTGATGGCCAAGATGACCAACAGGTCTCCCAATCCATGTGTCCTCAAAATCATTGAGCAATGGAGCCAGTTGGTCATCGTGTGCTGTATAAAATTCAGTTGACCTCACATTATCAAACACAGAAACAACATGTTGTGGGGGAACATATGCAAGGGCAGCTAACATTCTGACATGCAGGGCATAATCCTCGTCAACTGTATATTGCTTTAGTATATCCGAGTGCTCCTGTATCTTTCCCCAGATAGAATGACATAAGTGAAAGGAACATCCCCTTGTTCTTGCCATGGGAAACTATGTATTAAATTCTTTCATAGCGGCAAGTTCAAAATCAGTCATCAGTGATGTTGGCGCTAAGTTGGGGCAAAGGTTTTTTATCTCAGTAAGCACTCTGATATAGCTAGCATAGTTTCTTGAAGACATGAGAACGAACACACTAGGCATAACAGCCAAGTAAGATACACCATGAATACTCTACAATTGAGTGAATAGAGATGGAGTGGCTTTAAAAGTCCCATCGGCAAACCAATGTTTTGTTGATCGCATGTACTGCAGATTTTTCTCAGTGGTAAATATTAAGAACCTTTCTGAATCTTCTCTACCACTGTCATACATCATGAATTGCTCTCTGCGGCCTGTCAAAGTGTATTCTGGTGGGATTTGTAGTTCAGATAATGTAGAGGGCTAAATTGGAGCTACAGAACATATCTGTCTAGCACGCTGAGTGGTACGCTTAAGATTATTAAAGGATGGTAGTTTACCTCCTGTAGCTTGACAAATGTTCTTAGTGGCACCTGCCACTACAAGATGAGTCGACTCTTGCAAGCTCACAGTCCTTTCTTTAATTTTGTTGATCACTTTCCTGACTTCAGTAGCACCAACTTCAGGAACATGGCTGTGCTCCCTCAGAAATTTCACTATTTCATCAGCTTCTATGTGACACTGTGGCTTGCATTTGAACGCGTCGTACTGTAAGTATTTCCAGTACTTCCGAGAAGCATATACTCTTTCTCGCCTATACAGGTATCCATTGTGTGAAAACAGTTGCTGCCCTTTGGTGCTCAGTACAAAATGAAAAGGCATTGCTGCAAACAGAACGCACAAGAGACGTAGTGTACTTAAGTTAATTGGATATAGTTAATTGAATCATGTTACTACAGTAACCAGACTCAATTAGCTATTCCAAGACATACATCAGATAATTACATAATTGAACTTGTCTGAGTAAAGAAAGTGTTTTGTGCTATTAGACACCATGCTACAAACTTAATACGTGCAGACTGAATACGTGGAATTAACCGCGATAATATTTACCGCGCCAATTTTGTATGCGCGGAAAAGATGTGGAACCAGGGTTTTTCCATGTTTCTCCTCATCCAACAGGACATCAATTTGCTAGGGGCTGCAAAAGCTCAAAAACACACATACACCGTGCTAAAACAGAGCCTGGTCAATGTGTTCTTTCCTGCTATACTTCCACTGTAACTGCCACCTTTGGTCACCCAGATAGGAGTTTATTAGCACAAGCAGTGACATTCTGGCCCCAGAGGAGTAGAGCACGTTTGGGATGCTTGATCATCCTTACTTCCCACATGCTGTCTAGCAGCCAGTGCTCAGTCCCACATCCAGGTCAACAGGGTCAGGAGTAGCTAAAGTTTCTTTTTATTTTATTTATTTTACTTGTCAGCTTTTACTGTACTTTAGGAGGTTACATTTCTGATGAAGATACATGCAAAATGTTAAGTCATCCTATGGGGCAATGGCAGTCATGCTGGAAAGCATTTTTAGATTGTTTGTAATGACACTACTAATAAATGAACAGAGGCAGTCTTGCACAGCAACTACTGAGTACCTTACTTCTTTTGGGAAAAGTGCTATCTCCTTTTTTACAAAGTGTAAATAAGTGCAGAGACAGAGACACCAGAGAAAGCCTGGAGCAGTGCTGTGCTTTTCCAAATCTCTATTAATTGTTCTGATTTATTTAATCAAGTGTCTGACAGAAGTGAAGCTACTACCAGTAAATTCTGTTTGGAAAACATGCATTGATCAAGTATTACATCTATTACAGAAAATCCTTGTTACTGAAAAGCTCTACTGCCCTTGCCTTGGTGATCTTTTCATGTTTCTGCACAGCAGCCTGAATCCTAACTTTGCCATTGCCAGCCACAAATCCACCACAAACCCTGTAACAAATTCTACCATCACACACCTAATAATATATCTAAGCCTGCCATGATTATATGCTACAGTAATCCCTCCCAAGTCTGACTGGAGTCAGTGTTACAGTCACTTACAATCATATCATCACACAACACAACTCACTAATCGCACTCCAGTATGTATCCCCTTCAGTTAGGTTTTATCAGAGATAGATCAGGAGGGAGGTGATGATGGGCCTGGCGGACCCTCCTGGTGGGTGGGGGGACAATCAAGCAGCCTGCTATGGTGGTTCACTGTGTGTGGTAGTGGCAGCGGTGGCAGGGAACATGCTCTGTAGCATGCCTGCAGTCAGACTATGTCTGCCTTGTTCCCCCAAACACACAAGCAAGGCTGGCTCCGATTTCTTTCATAATCACAATAGCTGCTAAGGAGGACTGGGACCACTGATGCAAGATGACCGCTGCTGCAGTCTCTGTTTGGAGAACCAGACCAGCCAATGACTTTCTACACAGGGGCAGACAGGCCCAGGGTGCTTGGGATGCTAATTGCATCCTGGCCTGTCAGCAGTATGGCCTGTGCTGCTGGATCAATGTGTCACTTTTTTTCTTTCTTTCATTTTTTTTTATCTGTCTCCCAGCCCCTTGCCATGAGTCATTTACTGTTTTCGGGGGAGGGGGGCTCCTGTCAGTGCAGGCCAGGACAAGTTCTCATGTCACACTTGTGAGGCAGAAACACAAGATGACTGACTCCAGAGGTAGCTCTCTCAGTGCTGAACATGTCGCCTTGCCTTAGCTCAGACAAGAGAGAGTCTGACTCCTTTACTCCTTCTGCCTGGCCCCAACCAGCCAACCACAATGATTAGATGGAGAAGGTGACATCTGTCACAGCCAGGGATACTCTGCATGTTCACTGCCTGTGCATCTAGTGATATTGGCGCCAAACACCATTTTCAGCACCTGCAGCACAGCATCAAGAAAAGCAGGTGTCAGGCGAACAGCACGTGGACTTGGTCTCGGTGGTCAAACTGCAACAGTCGGTCAGGTCATGAGCCGATTAGTTGGACGGTGTCGGTGACTGCAGGAAAGTACCATGCAGAGGAGACTGAGAGGCGGAAGCTAATCGGCGGGCAGCATGTCAGAGCAAACAGCACAACTGTAAGTGCACTGAGCTGAGAGTGTAAAGTTCATACATTGATTTGATTTTAAAAGACTTGGTGGATAATCCATTAGCAGAAGGCTGACTATTTTCATGGACAAACTACAACAAAAGAAGAGGTGCTCAAATAGGGATGGCTGTGCGTGCCTCAGTGAAAAAAAAGACATAAACCCAGACAGAAAAATACTAGACACCAGACTCAACTGAACTGCAGTAGAAGTCACAGGCTATGACTGCCATACAAAAATGTAATTTATTAATACAGACTGCAAAAAATACAAAGGACTGATGGACAGTACAAAAAGCCTCAACAGTTTTGCACATAGCACTTTATCAAGAGGACCTCTGATAAAAGGCTATACATGAAACTTGAGGCTCTTTGTGCCAACAGCAGTCTGTATTAATAAATTATATTTTTGTGGGAAATCATAGCCTTTGACTTCTACTGTAGTCTGGTTGTGTGTGGTGCCTAGTGTTTTCTTGATGGGACAATTCCATTTTGCAAAAAATAAGGAGCCCTATTTTCAGTGGGTCCCCAAGTTTCTAAGACAGTTTCTACAATATATGGAAGCTTCCATCAAAAAATAAAGCATTGGTTGAAACATGATGTATGCATTACAAAATGCATGCATCAAAAAGATTATGCATGCATAAAAACACTTGCATCAAAAATGGTCCATGCATTGCAAAATGAGAGTGTATAAAATGTATGCATACAGTAGATTCAAAAAAATTAATATGGCAAAATTGATGCATGAATGAAAACATGCATGTGCCAACAAAATGATGTATGCATCAAATTGCATGCTTTCAAAAATTATGCATACATAGAAAATGCATACGTCAAAAACTTTTGCTGCAAGATCATTTAACTGATAGTCAAACAATGCAGGCGGAAGTATCTCTGAAATTGTCATATTTTTCTATGAAAATACAATAAATACATACTATGCTAGACGCGGGCTGCATGTGCACAGGATTTGCATATGCAGCCCATGATGCTTTGCATTGTGGCATGTGTGATTTTGTATTTTCTGAAACCTGGCTTCCCAGCCAAATGCCCTTTGGGGTAACCCTTGCCTCAGTGTTTGCACACAGAGGTTCTTTGTCTTTTAAATAGTTTTTTATTTTAATGGGTTCACCACAACATATCCAAGGCACACTGCCTTAGGGTAGCTGGTCCATTCCACTGGGGTGTCAAACAGACAAGGCATACTGATGAGTCTTAGTAGGACGAAACACGTGTCTATGTCTTCAGTTAGCACCCTTTGCAAACTGTGTGAGAGGCCTTTCGGCACCATGCAATTCTGCTTAAAGTTGGACCAGCATAACATTCTGTGGTGATTTGCATATGCAGCCCATGATGCTTTGCATTGTGTGGGCATGTGTGATTTTGTATTTTCTTGAAACTTGGCTTCCCAGCCAAATGCCCTTTGGGGTAACCCTTGCATCAGTGTTTGCACACAGAGGTTCTTTGTCTTTTATATTTTTCTATGCTACTTTTTCATGGAGCAAGCATCTCTACCCCTGCATCTTTAGATTATATGGTGGACATGCAAGAGTATTGTTAACATTCAAAAATGTCTTCTGATATGAGTATGTTCTCACTGAGCAAACATTTGAACACCTTTAGTCTTACTTCATCTGGTGTTCATTCTTCTTGTTCACTTTTGACAGTAACAATATCCAAAAATATGCATTTTATCCGTATACTGGATTCTTAGAAATGTCAAAGTCACACAGTTGTTACAATAAAAATGTTCACCTTCTAAGTTAATAAGGTGAGAAGTAATATGTTATAAATAAAATGATCTTAGAGATGATATAGATCATCTTGGTTAAACATTTTCCAGCACTTCATAATACAGCCACTATTTTATTAGGAAGACATTTACTGGCAAAATGGATAATATAATTGACATGCCACTGACACATTAACTGAGAGGTTTCATAAAACCCAAGACTACAGACTTGTGCTACAGCTGCAGGTGCAGACATGATTAGATATATCTAGAAAAAATACATAGAGAACATAATTAAAACAGAGATAAAAATACAGTAGCTTGCGTACCATCCCCAAACAAGGCAAGGAAACCTGAGGCTACCAAAAGAAATGGTAAGCTTGCTTTCCATGGGGACTTTGCAAATTAAAAATATTGGATAAGCATACTTAATATATGCTAGGTAAAACTTTAGAAATGGGACTAGTAAACAGTGAGTCCTGCTCACATAACTGCACAGAGAGTAGATCATGTAACCCCATACTGTAAACACTGAACTGTGTTAGAAAAACAGTTTACTTATATGTTTTTGCTGATCAGCACAATCATAGAAAAGATGATTATTGATAAAATGGGCTATGCATTCTGCAATTACACTGAAAGAAAATAACTGAATTAGATGTAAAAAAAATATTTTGTCATTGGGAACCAGGACAGCATAAAGATTGTTACTTAAAATGTGTTGGGGCAATACTTGGAAGGTTCCCAGAACTAAAATGGAAAAATCAGTTTTGGAGATCTATATTTCTAAAATAGCTTCATTGTACACAAGAATGTGAAGATAGTGAAGAAAGAAGATGAAGGCAATTGGCAATAGATTGCGATATTACACTGTGGTCCGACAGTGTCATGCCCCCCACCCTCCTCTGTGCCTTCTATGTGTAGGTTTGTATCTAGTTGTATCATAGCCTCTGCTGGCCTTTGAGAAGTCCAGAGGTACCAGTTGTGAATAGCATCACACAACAGCGCTGGTTCACAGAGAGTGCTAGTTCATGTAGCGCCAGTATGGACAGTGAGAGGATCTACAGCACTTTCAGTAAGTGCTCACCTGGCCACTGTCCATGGTGCTTATGGTACACAAGGGCATCAGGATCCAGGAGGCTGGCTGAGCTGCTCCCATGGTGTGGAGGGCTGGGGCATTGAGTAACTTGGTCAACAGCACTGGAGACCAGGGTTCTAATCCTGGTCTCCAACTTTTTGTGCACTCAGGACTTAGAATTTGTTACATGGGGCCATGGAAACAGTATTCCATGGCCCCATGAATTTTAACTTTCCCAAAGATCAGGGGGTGCAGGAGGCTAAAAAATAAAATTGATGGCATTATTGCCATGCTATTGTTGCCAATGGCATTGTGGTTAGTGCTATTCTGACCCAGTGCCAAGTCCAGATACCCCTGAATGTTAGCTTTGTTTTTATCATTTTTTTTTGTCTTCAAAAGAGGAATTACAGCAGGAGGGGAGTTCCTTTCTAATTTCTCTTAATTTTCTATGTTTAGATTGATATGGATGCAAAAGTTTTGATATAGTGAGTAATTTGCTGAGGATCATTAGACATTTTAAGTGAAGACTTAGTTGTTGTGGGATTGCTGGACTTAGCTTGGAGTAGCCACAAAAGGCTTTGGACAGTACATAACCTAAAAAGTCCTTTATAAGCCATTCTAATGGCCAAGTTAAAGCACATTGTGCTGCAGTGCAGACAACCCTTTTTTGGTAGAGAACCCAATTCATCGTGTTGGGAAGCAGAACAGGCTCACGTAGCTGCCAGCAGGGTTTTCATGGACAGGCAGGGGTGAAAAAAGCAGTACAAAGTAACATACAGAATAAAAGCATAAAATACAACAATAATAATAACAGTACAAACATTACTCATAACACTAATATACATTTTTAGTATCCAGGTATGAAAATAACTTTGTGTGGAAGTCTACCAGGAAAGGAAATAATTTTTTTTTTCTTTTTTTTTTTTTGTTACATAGCACTCTCCATACAAATTGTTTCCCAATGTGCTTTACAATCTAGGAGAGGCTGGGAAAAAAGAACATTGCTGTCATTTGCAGGGCAGTAGAAGATTCAGATAGCACAGCAACAGTATAGAGGGCCCGATTCCGAAAGTCCATAGACTGACACATGGTGCTTACATCAAACATCAATGATGCAATTGGCACCTAGCATCATAAATTATGGCATTCCCAATTCTGAAATGTGGTCAGTATCAGAATGAGAAGCCACTGTAACAAACGGGCAGTACGCCACCCTTGCAATCTACATCAGAGTACGCCAGGTCACAAGTGGGTGTGCACCACAGTAGGCTGCAACATCCCCTTTTTGGGGATTCTAAAAGCCCCACCATGGCCGTAGCAAGAGGCTCATCTTAGACTAGCCAGGAGGTGGTCTAAGCCCTTTGTGCCAGTGCCACACACTGTGGCGGGTTGGGGAGGGCTACATGTAATAAGGGGCAGGAGGGGGCATAGATGAGATAGACAGCATGAAGTTAACGGGTTACTTTTAGCACCCGGCGGGCACATATGTCTTTGTATTTATTATACAGAAGCATAAGAACCCCACCAGGTGCCAAAGCAATCCCTTACTTCCCCACTGTCTTCCCAACTCACCCTATGCCCTCTGTGCCCTTCATGCCTGTGGCCTTCTCCTGACAAGTGGATGCCCCCATCAATGCTGGTCCTTCTTGTGTTGTGCCAGCAGTAGGGGGTGCCGGATCCCTGTGGCATGTCCCGCACCTATGCCAATGATTTGGTGCAGCTGTACACCTGCAGCAAACCTGGGAATTTTGGCTCCTGGATTCTGATTTTTGCAAAATCTGGTGCAGGGTCCTGTCGCACCTGGAGTTTTCCACAACCCTGGAGTGATGCAAAATTATGTTGCTCTAAGGGACCTTTGAGAATTGGACCCAGAGAGTTTAAGCAAAGGGAGATTAACTGACTCACTCGGGGTCACAGAATGAGTAAGTGGCAGGAGGCAGTCAAACATGTGTCTGCAGATTCATAACTCTGCACTGTAACTACAAGTCCAAACCACTTCCCTAGCCCTTCATACATGAAGCAGAGAGGTTCTGGGAAGAAAAAAAAAAAGATGCTCACCTGATCTATCTCTAACCTATATATTTATTAGTCAAATAACCAATAAGTTAAAGGAACGGCATTCAGTGCATAACATTCCTCATTGCATACATTACCATAACATTTAAACTCTTATAACTGATCACACTTTACATTTGTTCTTGAAATTTCAGTTTTTTGTTTCCAGGATTTAGAGCTCATCTTCGAAGCCTATCCAAGAAATCTGTTTTAAAATCATTTGGGTGCTCCCCAACATCATAATGCTTTCCACTGCAACAGATTGTGGTGTCACAGATACAGCAATTGGAAGGTCAGCAAGGGACAGTCAAATGCTTTTTTTAACAAACACTTTAAAGTAAGTCGAGGTGGTAGTGTGGTTTAGTGGTTAGAGCACCAAGATGCAAACCAAAAGGTCATAAGTTCAAATTCCACAACAGCCCAAATATTCATTGTGCATTGGGCACGTCACTTAACATTCCAGTCCACCCAACTGCACAAACGGGTAAAATCAGGATCCCACTGGAAATGAGATTTTGCATCTCCATTGTGTTATCCTAGGTAAATAAACTGTAACATGTAAAAAAATAGTGCTGCATTATCTGAAAAAAAGTAAAAGGTCAAAAACAAGTGAGAGTAATAAATCTTAGAAAGAAAAAGTTCAAAATAATTGCTAGAAATATAATAGCTCACTGCTCTTTAAGTTCCCTTTCTGGAATGAAGATGTTTAATACAGAATGTTCAAAAAGATACAGCTTTTTCCATCTAATCTTCTGCAGAAAGCAGTACTTCAGTTCAGCCACAGATGGATACTGACGGCTGGGACCAGTGTGATGCGACAGGTTACTTGTGTTAATTAAAGGTTTAATGCTGTTTTTCCACTGTCTTTGGGGTACTGTGTGCTCAGCCTGGCATCGTGTGGGGACTCTTCACAAATTGCTAACTGTTGGGGTGCATTCCCTGGGGTGGTGGTTACTGGCTAGTAACAAAGCTGCATTCTGCACTGCTGTAGGAGTCCTGTCAGTTGTTTGTGGTGAAGATCTGATGGCCCTCCACTATCAGAGGGTTCAACTTGTGGTCTGGTGGCAAGGGACGAGACTAGCAGAGTCAAACTGAGCTGTAAGGCCCCATCACACACATATATTTAAGCAAATGCACACTTGTCAAAAATATATGGCTTAGATGGCGAGCAGTACAGAGGTTAGCTAGCTGGAGTAGTTTAAATACTTAAAAGTTTATTCAGTGTGTGGGTAATGCTTAATAGTGTGTTGTAATTTTGGCAGTATAGGATGTGTTTCAGAAGACTGTGTACAGTAACCTAAAAAAGGTAAAGAAAGTAGTAGTACTAAAGTACAGGAATTTCAACATGGCGGCTGCAGGCATTTGTTTTTAGTTTCATTTTATAGATGTCGTGATCTGTGTTAGTAAGAAGGTTTTTGGGGGAGGAAAACAAGATTTGGTGCCTGACTATGCATTTATATGCGATGACCCAAAGGTGTCTAAGGAGTGTACAAAGGCAGCAGGGAGGGCCAGTGGTATGTTGGGGTACATAGGCAGAGGTATCACTAGCAGAAGGCAGGAGGTGGTGATGTCATTGTATAAAACACTGGTGAGGCCTCACCTGGAGTACTGTGTGCAGCTCTAGAGGATGCACCTTCATAAGGACATCAACAGGGTGGAGGCAGTCCAGAGAAGGGTGACAAAGATGGTACAGGGCTTGCAGCAGGAAACATATGAAGAGAGATTAAAGGACCTCAGTATGTACTCGCTGGAGGAGAGGAGGGATCAGAGTGGCATGATAGAAACATTCAAGTACCTTACGTGCATAAACAAGGTGCAGGTGGGAGATATCTTTTGATATAGCAGGAGTACAAGAATGAGGTAGCATGATATGAAATTGGAAGGCGGCAGGATGAGGGGAAATATGAGAAAGTTTTTCTTCACAGAGAGGGTGATGGATGCATGGAATAGCCTGCCACAGGAGGAGGAGGTGGGAGTGAGTACAGTGGAGGGAATTAAACATGCCTGGGACAGGCATAAGGGAATCTTAGAGGCTAGAAAGAGAGAGGTGAAAAGCCATTGACTGGACTTCCGGTGATGTCACCATCCTGATGGTAGCATAGCTGAAACGCTCCGGGGCTGCTCGACTAATTATTTCTGAAACTAGCAACAAAATCAAATTTTAAGGAACAGTTATCTGCTTTACAGTATATGGGCATGACCTCTAATAGATCCAGACAAAGAAAATTGCAGGTTGCAAAACTTAAAACGCTGGTGGAAGCTGATAACATTTCTTGCCGTCCTCGGGACGCATGCTCAGCTTCACCGGTAAGCAGTATTGACAACTCCAAAGGCAATTTTGACTTGAGCGACCAAGGGGTTATCCTATCAACACTGGACGGAATCATTAAAGCTATCCATAGAATGGAATCGTTGGTAGCTGATCTTAAAGCAGATCTAAAAGCCATCGACAAAAGAACAACGGCAGTGGAGGAATGTGGGGGGGGCCTAGCAGACTCATCCGGCCAGCATGACCGGGCTGTTCTCTTCTTGCTAACTAGAGAAAGGGAACTACATCTTAAGCTCAACAATCAGGAGAATCGTGCAAGGAGAAACAACTTTAGAATATACAGAGTACCGGAGAACACAGAACACTCATTTAACACAATGGAAGAGTCTGTGCTGCACATTCTCAGAGACATCTTAAAAATTCCAGAAAATACCTCCCTTCCCATTGAGCAGGCACACCACTCACTGGCCCCCAAACCTAAAGACCTAGCAGCAAGACCACACTTGATTATAGCTCAAATGTTCAACTATCAGGATTGCCAGTTAGTGCTCCAAACAGCCTGGAAAACAAAAGAAATTTACCTGGACTCCAAAAGGTTGTTTTTTGACCAGGATTTTTCTGATCTGCTAAACGAGAAGAGAAAGCAGGTGCAGGAGGTAATTAAACAGGCCAAAGAGGGGAAAATTCACATTCAACTGTAATACCTCGCAAAACTACATATTCATACTGAAAAGGGCCCAAAATTATTCGACTCACTGCGAGAAGCACTACCTCTGCTCAAACAAATGGGCCTATGTTGTCCTGAATTACAGACAGATCAGTTGGAGCATGAAATCTCGCAGTCAGCATGGCGGAGGGCGGGCAGTCCAAGAAGGGCACAGCCATCATTCATTTCACGGCCCTCTCATCTTGGCCACGACATAAGGGATATCCTGAGTAGAGAAAGCAGGGCCACAACTCCGGAGGATAACAATCAAGATAATTCAGTGAATTGGAACCCAGCCTGAACATTGATACAAGGTGCTGGTAATACCTATAACTCACACTGATGGGACTTTCTTCTCCCACCTTTTTTTTTTCCTGCTTGCATATCCACGTCTGGAAGGGGGAACACTTTTATAACTGTTGGGCCTGTAGCAGGGCCGAGTAACTACGTGCAGCGAAGGGCACTCTCCTACAGGTGAAGAGTTAATGAAGCAATCAAGAAATTCAACGGGAACACTAGCTCCACGTTCTTTCCTCCTTTGGACACGAATCTGAACTAATTTCTATTTTCTTTATTAAAATGAAGGATTGAGACCAGATCCTTTATTGGGGGGGGATGGAGGTTGGGAGTATGGAATGGTGAACACGGTCAGTGGCAATCTCCACAATGGCCCTTTGGTCTTTGCTGAACCCTGCCTGGATCTCTCCCTTTCCAGAAAATAATAAAGAGAGAAAGTTGCCCGACTAGACCAGTACTTTGAGAATATCAAATGTTTGTTGCAGGTTATGGCCGAGTGGGAACACATCTCCCTCTACCCATTATATTAAATTGAGTTTCCTCTCTCTCCTTTCCTTTTACAGAGGGGAGGTGGTGGGGGGAAAGAAAATGGTGTGAGCGGCCCTGGGGGTGGTGTCTTGTTGACCACCAGGGATATCGCTTTCTGTGCCCCCGTGGGGCGGTGACGTTATCTCTATCACTGATTCTCAGGAATCAGTCCTACGTATAGTAGGAGCTTGAGCAGGGGCTCAACACCCTGGTAAAAGCTAGGGCTTAGAGTAACATCTATTAACCTAGGAAGTGAACTAAATGTTAAACAAAAAAGTTTTAAGTTCTAAATTTGAAAAGTTGTTGTTGCAAATGTTTTATGGGCAGTTGGTTACCCATTATGTTATTGTGCTACCTGAGGATGAAGCTGATATTATGGTTACAGTTGGGAGGGTAGGGGAGGGCCTGGGGGTGGAGGTCAGCAGGGGGGATGGAGATTTTGTATATGGATGGAGGAGGGGGGTGATGGGGGTTATGGAAGATCTTAACCATGGTTACCCTTAAGATAACTTCCCTGAATGTTCAGGGTATAATTCCCCAATTAAGAGAACTAAAATATTACATTATTTAAACCAGTTAAAAATAGATCCAGGATTGATCCAGGAGACCAGGTTGTTGAAGGTGGAGCATGCAAAACTGAAGTGCAGCTGGGTTGGTAGGGTAATCTCTACTTCACACCCCAAGGGAAAGAGAGCAGGGGTAGCTATACTCTTTTGATGAAACCTTCCTTTTGAAATTACATCTGAAAGGATTTTGGAGGCAGGAAGGGGGATAGTGGTGTCTGGGAAGATATTCAATCAGATGATTCATATTGTAAATGTTTATGCACCTAACAGAGATGATCCCCACTTCTTTGTTAAAGTATACAAGCAAATAACGCAATTGGGAGAGGGCATGGATCTAATGGGTGGAGATTTTAACTGCGTCCCCAATCCACAATATGACCGCTCCTCCCAAAACTCAGCTACAAATAAAAATATGAATAAGATGGTGAGAAATGGTATGCAGGAACTGGCTTTAGTGGATGTATGGAGGGACCTACATAAGTCGGTCAGAGATTACTCCTTTTATTCCAAACCAAATGATACCCACTCGAGAACTGATTATTTTTTATGTAGTAGTATAGACTTTCACATGGTGAAGGATTGTGAGATCTGCCCTCGCCTGGTTTCGGATCACTCAGTAGTGGTTCTTACTTTAGAATTGGGTAACTGACAATGGATATCTCAGTGGAGAATGAACTCCTCCTTGCTGGACAGGGAGGAGTTCAGAACCCACGTTCATAATACCATAGCGGATTATCAAGTACATAATCAGATAGAGGGTCCAGGTTCTAGGTGCTTCTGGGAAGGTCTGAAGGCAGTGCTAAGAGGCCAGATCATTTCCTTCTCCACTCAACTTAAAAGATAACTCCTAAAAAGACAAAAAACCTTGGAAGGTAGGTTGCAGCAGCTGGAGAACACAATTAAGCAGGGTGGGGCCCAGGGGATGGATATGGTAAAGGAAAGTGAAGGATACCAGAAAAAACTGCAAAACCTTTTAGATCAGCAAATAGAGGGGAAATTAAGATATGGAAACCAGAGATACTATGAACACAGTAACAAAGCTGGCAGGTTGTTAGCTTTCTGTTTACAAAAGGCTCGAGCAGACAGGTACGTCAAAACCATATGGACTAACAAAACAAACTCTCCCTCCCAGGCGTATACCCCAGCTGCTGTGGCTGAAGCATTTAAGGAATATTATGAGGCCCTATATGACCTGGACCCGGGTGATCAAGATAGTGGGACCTCTGCTCGAGGATTCCTTGACAGAGTCACCCTTCCTAAACTTGCAGATGAGATCAAAATACAACTGGATTCCCTTATCATATCGAGGGAAATAACCCAGGTTATACACAATTTGAAAGGCAGTAAATCCCCAGGGCAGGATGGATTTAATGCAGAATTTTTCCAAAAATGTAGCAAATCCTTAGTTTCTATACTGGTCAAGATCTTTAATAAACGTAGGGTGGAAGGAGGGTTTCCAGGCTCAAGGCAGGTGGCTTATATTACATTGATTCCCAAGGAAGGAAAAGCCCCTGAGCTGTGTGGCTCATATTGGCCTATATCACTTCTAAATGTCGACTCCAAGATTTTTACAAAAGTCCTGGCAAATAGAATTAATGCAATTCTTCCAAGCTTAGTCCATCCAGAACAGGCCGGATTTGTACAAAACATATCTCAAGGACAATATTAGATGTTGTTTAAATATTCTGCACATGGGAAAGACAAGAAAAGAACAACAAATTGCTATAGCAATTGACGCCGAAAAGGCTTTTGATCATCTACGATGGGACTTCCTCTCAGAGGTATTGGTTAAATTTGGATTTGGTCCCCAAATCTATGAATGGATCAAAGAAATTTATGATAATCCCATGGCTAGGGTAAAAGTAAATGTCACTATCTCTGATCCCCTGAGAATAAAAGAGGTACAAGGCAGGGGTGCCCCCTCTCCCCCATCCTTTTTGCACTCAGTATGGAACAACTAACCCAACTAATCAGATCACATCCAGATACTAGGGGGATAAGGGTAGGAGGTGAGGAGAATAGAATTTCACTCTATGTAGACGACACTATGTTATAGTTAAGAGATCCAACGAGTACCTTCCCCACATTGTTCTAGATCCTAACAGACTATGGTCAGGTATCCAGATTTAAAACAAATAACAATAACACAGAGGTGGTTTTCGTAAGTGGCCCTCAAACCAGAGAAGTACAGCAGTTAATTCCCTTCAAATGGACCACATCCCAATTCAGATATTTAGGTATACATATCCCCTTGGACTTGAAGCAACTTTACCATACTAACTATGACTAGTTGATTCAGGAAGTTATGATAGACTTAAAGAGCTGGAGTACTCTCCCCTGTCCTTATTGGGTCGAATCGAGTCGATCAAAATGAATGTCCCTCCTCGCTTTATATTTTTATTTAATACTCTCCCCCTCTGAATCCCAAGTGCAGAATGGAAGAGAATTAATAAAGCACTACATTAGTTTGTTTGGGGAGGGCATCGGGCAAGAATTGCTTGGGAGACTTTGCAGAGAGTGAGGGAGAGAGGTGGATTGGGGCTTCCAAATTTAGGATTATATTATCAAATGGCCCAAGTGGGACCGTGGATACATTATCTACAAATGGATACAGATAATACATGGGTCTCTTTGGAAATTCAGGGTGAACCAGGACTGAACCCTTCATTGGACTTCACCAGATCTTCTACCTATCTCATTAAAAAGGACATATCGAACCCATAGGCTAAACAGACATATAGAATTTGGGGAGAGATAAAAAAGAGTCATTAATGGGAGATACCCTAACTAATAAAATTGAAATTACACATTGCACCCGCCCCTCCCCCAGGATGGACCATGCTTTCTCCCTATGGCAGAGAAAGGGCTTAGATTCTTCAGCTAACTTGTTAACTCAGGTCATTTTAAAACTTTCCAGGGACTGCAACAGGAATTTCAACTCCCTGATACACACTTTTTCCACTACCTTCAGGTTGTATGATTTCTTACAACAGGAGTTAATTTAACAGAGGTACAATAGTCTCCCCATTTGTTAATGCAAACCATATCAGAATCGGCTCTAGGCCAGGGAGAGAAGAAATTAATTTCTAGATTGCTAATAGCACACAGAATGTCTAGAGACCTGCCACCACCACCCTTATGTCAAACAGAATGGGAATTAGAAGCAACTATACAATTAGAAGATGAGAGCTGGAGACTGATATGGGAGGGGGTTAGACGCACGTCAGCATCTAATAATTGGAAAGAATTCAGGTGGAAACTGGTTTCAAGATTATTCAACACCCCTACCAGAACGAAACATTATATTATACACTGACCTCTGCTGGAGAAACTGTGGAGGGAAGGGAACCTACTTTCATATTTTCTGGGACTGTCCCAGGTTAAGGCCATATTGGACAGAGGTGGGCAAACACGAAGGGAAAATACTGAATAGTGATAGGAAGCCTGACTTTAAAAATTTGGTTCTGGGACTATTGCCTAAAGGTAGGCGATCCAATGGTCAAAAATCTTTTATTGGCATCCTATTGGCTGCGGCTGGGAAAGTCATCACTAGATGCTGGCTTACTCAACGAGCACCAACCATGGAAGATTGGGTTAATGTAGTAGAGGAAATTTCAAGGGCAGAGAGAATAACAGCAGAAGTGCATCTGCAAAAGGACAGATATTTCCAAATTTGGCAGTCCTTCATGCATTTGATAGAAGAATTGCAAGGGACCCCGGTCTTGGAACAACAAGCCAGGGGGTACTGAAAGGTTAAAAATCCCAACTTAGAAGGGGCTCTGAAGATATACCTGAGAGCCAGATGAATGGAGACCAGTCTTCTTTTTCCTGCCTTTGGCTGCCCCCTCCTTCTCCCCTTCTCTCCTTTCAGTCGGTCAGGATCGACAATAAGAGAATTGGACATTTTTTAATTACACCCCCCCCAACTAACTTATTTGAAGTAATAGATTGATTGAATTAATCAGCCATGACTCAGGGTTTTACTGTTGATTTTTTATTAATTTTCTGTCTTTTGTTTGATTCTTGTTACTTTATTTTCAATAAATATGGTGGATGCGAATGACATATAGATACAGGGCGGAAAAGATGTCAGGCATGATAAGCAGAAGACATGGCTGAACTCTCTATAGTAGATTATTAGTTCAAGGATTCCGACTGAAGCTACCTAAAAATAGAAGAGAGAAATGCATTAATTTAGTTACTAAATCTGCTGATTGTCTTTATATTAGCAATTGTACTTTTTTGTTAAATGAGATACTGACTATCATGTATAAAATGTCACCATATGTATCAATACTCAATAAAGCTTGAAGTTTAAGAAAAAAGGAAAGCCATTGACCAGGTAGGGTCATAGGCTACATACAAGTGTAGGGCCTACGGGCAGACTGGATGGGCCTAACAGACCTTATCTGCCAACAATTTCTATGTTTCTATGTTTCTTATAGAGATTTAATGTACGGTTAGGTGACATCTCTTGGCCAATGAGATTTCTAGATTTTTTTTCTTGCAGTTTTATAAATATATATATATATATATATATATATATATATATATATATATATATATATATAGGGATACATGATGGGCATGAGTGTGATATGAATATTGTCACTCTTGAGGAGTGAGCTCTGGATATCTTACAAGTGCCAAAGGCACGAGTGAGATATCCAGAGCTCACGATGCAGGAGTGACAATATTTACCATAGCACACGATCTGCCCATCATGTATTCGATATATACAATAGGGCCAATAGTTTTAGAAGTTTTGTTATGATGTCTTGTGTTCTGTTCCTGTTTATGTGTTTGCTCATCCTTTGTGTGAGCTTTTCTGAATGGGCTGGCAGTGTTATAAACTCTGGGAGACACATGAGTGTGTTTTGTAATGCTAAATGAGTTAGTTTTAGGTAGGAGTGAGAAACATACTTTTGTGAGGCTATATTGTTTAGAAGTCTGGCTGCAGTGAAGCTGAGAGCATCACAGTAATTGTAATGGGCTGAGAGGCAGAGTGTCAGAACAGCTGATACTGTTTTCAATGGTAATTAAGGCCCTGTCCACACTACGCCTCTGTAATGTTACAGGGGGTATAAAACGTTATCGTAACAGGTCACGTTTACACCTGTAACGTTACAGGAGGCATTTCTGTAACCGTTGTTGAAACCACATATGAGGTGGTTTCAACAAAGGTTATGAAACCGATCCCGCTCTGGTAACGTTACCGGCAGTAGTGTGAACTGCCGGTAACGGTCCTCTGCAGGGCACCAAGCACAGTGCGCAGCCGCGTTAGGGATTGGGCGCTGCTGTATGCCCGGATACCGATGTGTGATCGCAGTGCCGTCCCAGAATGGACACCGCCTGTTGCGTGGACGACTGCACCGCTTCGCGCCGTGAACGGATTGCATCCGTTACGGGGCGCGAGCGGTGTAGTGTGGACAGGGCCTAAGTTAGCTGCAGGCAGAGTGCAGAGGGTTTTGTGAAATTGTGCTCTTTAGGACTCTGGCTGCAGTCAAGCTGAAAGCACCACAGTAATTGTGATGGGTGAGAATCAGAGTTTGAGGAACAAGTGAGAGTGTGTTTCAGTGGTAGTTGAGTTAGCTGCAGGCAGTAGTTTACACTGTTCTGTGAAGCTTTGCTGTTTAGAATTCTGGCTGAAGTCAAGCTGACAGTATCACAGTAATGAGCTGGAAGTTGGGGGGGGGGATATGTGTGTTTTGTAATGCTCACTGAGTTAGCTGTAGGCAGCAGTGAGACCTCTGAAGTAGTTCTGCATTTGTGTCTATGGTAACAGCACAGGTGTTTCATGCATGCTGAGGGGAAGCTGCCTAGAGTGATGACCTTTTGTGACCTGTGTGTGTAAATGGTTGATATCATCACAGTAGAGCAGAGTATAAAAATATCACACTACAGTGGATGATACACTGCTTTATCTCACTCATTTACCACTCACCCCTGTGTGTGTGTATATATATATATATATATATATATATATATATACATCACAGGATACATAATCCCCTGAACATGAGCTGTGTGGGGCATTAAAAGGGTTCAGGTGAACTGGTGGGCAGGGGCAGGCCAGCAGACAGACTCATATTTTGGAGGGAAGACCAGATGGTGGGTCATCAATCAGATAGTGCATCACTGATTATTCGGTCACTGACTAAGACAAGTTAGGTAATGGGGTATATTGTCTGAACGGGAGCTGCAGAGCAGGACTCTGAGCAAAGAACAGCTGCAACCTGCAGGATGGGAAGGAGAGAAGAGCTGAAGCCTCAGCAAGTACTGTGTGTAACAAAAAACCCTTTCAAATCACTAAGGAGATAAGTATGTTGACTCCAGCATTGAAGACACGCTCTGGCCAGAGCCGATAGGGCCAGAGAAGAGGAATCTGGGTTAAAAATATTGAAAATTATTTTTTATATATATATATATATTTACGCCAGATTTTCAACACAGCCTTGCGATGACCCTGCCTCATAAATAAGGGCAAAGAAAATGTTCATCTCCTGGCCTAAAGGTGACATCATGCAGGGACTGCAAAATCAACTTTTGGGCTACAAACACACATTTTGGGCAGGAGTTGAAAAATGGCAGCTGTCACATTCATGAGATGCTGTACCAAAATAACTATGTTGAAAATTTTGATAAAATATTGAACATTACCAAAGTTATGAGCCTGCATTTGCAAAATTCAGTATAGCCTCATAACTTAATAGGTAAGCATATTACAGTCATAAAATGCAACAAAGTTTCGCTCCAAGACTACAACCTCTTCAGACTTGACCAGGAAAAAGAAAGGGGGGGCGGATGTGTTATCTACATAAAGGACTACCTCTCGTGCCACCTTGCCAGTTTCTCCCCAGAAAACACCCTAGTACAACTTCTCCCTGTCAAGCTTCTCCTTGATGCCCATAACAAAGTGCTTACCATGGCTGCAGTCTATATCCACCCTAAAAACCCACAAGCCGGGCCTCAGTCTATCCTTGAATTTGCAAGATTACAACCTCCTGACTCTGAGTTAATACAGCTAATATTCTTCAAGTGAAACTACCTCTGGCTGGAAGCTGCAATACTGAACATAGGATTTGCAAGAAAGCGAGTTGTGCTCACAACAGAGGGAGGTGAACCTCACAATTGTCTTTGGTTTGTAGCAGATATTCTGCAGGTGGAGGCTACTTCTAACTGAAAGGTGAAACAAGGAACTTAGAATTATTAGGAAAAGACAGTCTTTCAAACAACAGAGGGAGGTGGATCTAACTTTACTTTTGTTACAATTCTTAAGATTTTCAGTGCAGGAAGAGTTTAAAGCACAGCTGACTTATTTTGGGGCTGACTGCTTTCAGAGCACAAACCACCAGGCTGTTTTGGGGCTGGGGAGGTTTACCTGTGTCTGACCTGGATGTCTGGATTTTTCTCTGTTTGATTAGCAGGGTATTTTCTCTGTCAAATTGTTGTGTAGGGCATCTTGCTGACAGGAAGGCACTCATCGCAGCAGTGGGTCAGAGCTTTTAGCTGATTGTTTTGTGAGGGCACAGTTTAGGCCCAACCCCTTCCCACCCTCACCCCACCCACCCCTGGAAATAGTTCCTTTATACCTGGGGTTCTGACATCATTTCCTCAAGAGTGCAAGGTGCATATCACTGTCATATCCTCTCTAGCACACTGCACTGACAATATAAGCATACACATTGTATAATATATATATTCCTATATAACAAACCAATCACACACTCAAACACACACAAAAAAAAGTAGATAAACATGTGGGGAGTAGTGCAATGTAATGGCTGTGGGGCAGCAGTCTTCCAGGAGTCTTTCTGGAGGCTGAGATGCTGCCCTATTTGCAGACAACTCTCTGCCCTGAGGGAGGAAGTTGCCCATCTTCAGGCCACACTGGACAGTAGTAAGGAACCTTCCCCCAGGCCACACTGGATGGTAGGAAGGGAACCTCCCCCATCCAGGGAGCACCAGAGCCACCACCACTACCTCAGAGGTTGCGAAGAAAGCACAGCAGTTGGACCACAGTGGGCTCAGGGAGGGTGAGGATGGTGGAACAGAGGCACACCCAGTCAGTTGTTCCACTCCACAATCCATACACCATTCTGGGGGAGCATAGCTCCCCTATGGATGCACCCACAGAGGAGACTAAGGAGGCTGAGGACAACTGTCACAAGGGAGGCCCACAGGAAGGAGGCAGAGGACACCACAAGGAAAGGAAGCAGCTCCTGGTGGGGGACTCAATTATTAGGGGGATAGAACTGGGGGGAGCAGGGAAAACTGAATAAGGTGCCTGCCTGGTGCCATGGCTTGGTGGGACAGGAAGCACATCCTCAGGATATGAGAACAGCTGCATGGAAGTCTGAGCTGGACATCATTGTCCACCTAGGGACAAATGACTTGGCTCATCATGAGATTAGAGCAGTGCAGAAGGACTTTGTAGAACTGGGGAGGGGCCTAAGACAAGTAGCACACACAGTATCCTTCTCAGAGGTGCTGCCTGTCAATGGCATGAGTGAGGCGAGGGTACTTTGCACCATGCAGTTTAATGAATGGTTGAAAAAATGGTGTGGAGCACAGGGTTTGGCTTCATTGGGGACTGGGGTTCCAACTGGGGACACCAGCCTATACTGGCAGGATGGTCTGCATCTGTTCAGGAAGGAACACGCTTTTGAGCAATCGGTTTAAATGCTTCATTGGCAAGCTTTTAAACTAGTCAAGTGGGAGGCACTGATAAGCAGCAGGAAAATCCCAGCCTCCTACAAAACAGGGTACTAAATGAGAAAAAGACCGAGGTAGAAAGGTCAGTGGGGGATGCTGCAACAGAAGGTAAAGCCATCAAAAAATGGAGAGCAATGAGTACCAATGCCCATAGTCTGAGTAACAAGCTTCCAGAATTAGTGGCCTTAATGGAGGAGGAACATCTGGATATCGTGGCAGTCACAGAAACATGGTACACACAAAACCATGACTGGGACATAAACATACCAGGATACACTATCTACAGGAGGGACAGGGAGGGTAAAGAGGAGGAGAGAGCTCCTTACATAAGGGAAGGAATCAAAGCAATAGAACAAAAGGAAAACAGGGAGGAGAAGAAGCACTGTGGGTAAATTCGGAGACCGGCAATGGCACCACAATCCGCACAGGGGTTGTATACAGACCGCCTTCTCAGGGGGAAGAAATGGACAAGGAAATGATAGAAAGTATACTTAGAATGGCAGAAAAAGGGGAGATATTGCTGATGGGTGATCTGAATATGCCTCATGTTAACTGGAGTGCAGTTGCAGCAGCCACTCCGAAGAGTGGGGTTATTCTAGATGCCCTACAGGAGGCATGCCTTAGACAACCAGTATCAGAGCCCACTCGTGAGGGAGCAATCTTAGACCTGGTTCTCTCAAATGGAGATGAAGAGAGGATCACAGATGTAGAAGTGGGTAGCCATCTGGGAACTAGCGACCATCGAACAGTATGGTTCACAATAAACACAGCAATAGAGTCAAGCCATACAAAGGCAAAAGTACTGGACTTTAGGAGGGCTGACTTTTCCAAATGGGTGAGTGCCTAGAATGCACTAGCAAACAGGCAGGAAGGAGGGTGGAAGAAAATGGGAATAATAAAAACTGCCATCACAGAGGTAACAAGCCTTTGTGTGAAGCAAATAAACAAATGAAACAATGTAAGAAACCACTATGGTTCTCAAAGGAAGTGGCAGTGAAGGTTCAAGAGAAAAGAAAGCATTCAGGAAGTACAAGGAATCACAGAAGGAGCAGGACAGAGAACTGTATCAGTTAAAGCAAAGGAAGTTGGGAAGGCAGTCAGAACAGCAAAGGCGCAAACCGAGGAAAAGATAGCCAACTCAGTTAAGAAGGGGGATAAAACCTTTTATAGGTACATCAGGGAGTGAAGGAAGACCAAGGGAGGGATAGTGAGGCTTAATAAAGGGGAGGGAGGGTAGGCAGAGGGTGACTGTGAAAAGGCAGAGATACTAAACAAATATTTTTGCTCAGTATTTACAAAGGAAGAGGGGGAAGTACCTAAAACAAACAGTAGAAGCACTCTGGATACAAAAGTTGATACTAGCCCATTTACAGAAGAAAGGGTTCTGAAAGAACTCTTAAAACTGAAGGTGGACAAAGCAATGGGGCCTGATGGGATTCATCCCAGAATTCTAAAAGAACTAAGGGTAGAACTAGTGATACCACTGACTACCCTTTTAAACAAATCATGGGAGGATGGGGTGGTACCCGAGGACTGGAGGAGGGCAGATGTGATTCCCCTTCACAAAAGTGGGAGCAAGGCAGAAGCAGGAAACTACAGACCTGTTAGTTTAACCTCAGTGATAGGGAAAATGGTGGAATCACTTCTGAAGGAAAGAATTGTCGAGTATCTAGAGCCCAGAGGGGCACAGGACCCAAGGCAGCATGGATTCACAGTGGGAAGGTCATGCCAGACAAATCTGATAGATTCTTTGACTGGGTGACCAAAGTAGTAGATCAGGGAGGGGCTGTGGACATGGCCTACCTAGACTTTAGCAAGGCATTTGACACAGTCCCACACAAAAGATTAATATACAAGTTAGCCAGCCTGGGAGTGGGTCCCAAGATGACAGCCTGGGTAAAGAATTGGCTGGAGAATAGGACACAGAGAGTAATAGTAAATGGAGTCCACTCTGAAGAAAGGGGGGTTACTAGTGGGGTACCGCAGGGTTCAGTATTAGACATCTCTTCAATGTCTTTATAGTTACATTGCAGAGGGATTGAAGGAAAAGTATGTCTCTTTGCAGATGACACAAAGATCTGCAACAGAGTTGATGCACAAGGTGGGGTGGAAAGGATGAGAAGGGACTTGGCAAGGTTAGAGGAATGGTCAAATGTATGGCAGCTTAGATTCAATGCTAAGAAGTGCAAGGTAATGTACCTAGGAAACAAAACCCAGGGAAGAGTACACAATGGGGGTGAGATACTAAACAACAAAAATGGAAAGGGACCTGGGGTAGTCATTCAGATGACCTAAAGGTGGGCAAGCAATGTGAGGGCAGCAAGGAGGGTTGGGGGATACTGGGATGCATAGGGAGAGGCATCACCAGTAGAAAACAGGAAGTTATTATCATCCCTCTATACAGGCAGCTGGTGAGACCCCATCTGGAGTACTGCATGCAGTTCTGGAGACCCAATCTCCACAAAGACATAGACAGGATGGAAGCTGTCCAGAGGAGGGCAACTAAAATGGTGCAGGGTCTGCACCAGAAGACATATGAAAAGAGACTTAAGGAGCTTAATATGTATAGCCTGGAGGAAAGGAGGGAAAGGGGGGACATGATAGAAACTTTCAAGTACCTCAAGGGAATCAACAAAGTCCAAGAGGGTAGCATCTTTCAAAAAAAGAGGTGTGCAAGAACAAGGCGGCACAATTTGAAGATAGAGGGGCGGCTCAGAGGTAATTTAAAGAAGTATTTTTTCACAGAGAGGGTTGTAGATGCATGGAACGGCCTTCCAGAGGAGGTTGTGGAGTCAAAAACAGTGGTGGAATTCAAGCATGCATGGGACAGTCATAAGGTAATTCTAGGGGTTGGGGGTAGGAAGAAGTAGGCTGCTGGTTAACTAGGATCTGCAGCTTATCCATTAGGTAGGGAAATGGGCAGACTGGGTGTGCCAAGCGGTCCTTATCTGCCATCAAATTCTATGTTTCTGTGTTTCTATGAGCTCCTCCTTCTGGGTGATTTCAATATAAATTGGCTTGCCTCGGACCCAGCAGGGATACTATCCTAGCAACCAACCTAACACAGATGGTCAACTCCCCTACTAGAAAAAACTACAAGACTGGAACCAGCACTCTCATTGACTGGATTCTTACTAATCGCCTGGACTGGATAAAAAACACCACCGTTCTCTCCGACTCCCTCAGTGGCCACTCCCCTGTGATCTGTATCTGGACAAATAAATTCCACAAATCACCTCCTAGAACCATCCTAAGTCGAATGCTACTACTCAGAAACCTTGCTAAGCTAAAGACCTGCTTCCTACAACAAGACTGGTCCCCTATCTACAATACGCTGGATGTGGACGCTGCCCTAGACTTCTTCATTAAAACTTTCAACACTGCCTGGTGACACCCACGCACCTTCTCAAAAACGAAAATCAAAAGCCCTCCTAATCCCTGGCTAGCAGCCAAACTACTGGCTCAGCTTAAAGCACGTGACCATCTTTGGGCTATAGCCAGGGCCACAGGCTCCATAACAGACTCACTTAACTATAAACAGGCACGCAACCTATGCACTTCACAAATCAGGCAAATGAAGAGCTCCTATTTCAAGAATGCTCTAGAAATCACCTGGGGTGACGGGAGATCCTTCTGGGACAATATACATAATATTATGGGCAAACAGTCTAAATCCTCTCCCATGGCAATGAACATTGATGGCTCCACTACCCGTGACCCTAAGACTATGGCCGATGCCCTAAATAAAACCTTCACTGACCTCAGTGGTGTCCTCTCACCAGACTTCTTCCAGGACTTGTCAGTTCCAAAACTCGTATCCCAAACCACCTCGCCAGACAAACCGCTATTTCACTTTAAAATAGTTAAGATATATGAAGCCTACAGATACATAAAAAAGGCCAGCTCTAAATCTAGAAATAGCAGTGACACCATTGATCTAAAACTTCTGTCCCTCACCTTGGAAGAAGTGATCTACCCCCTCACCAAAATTCTCAACCTCTCCCTGTGCCAAAGTCAATTCCCCAACACATGGAAGGCCGCTATAGTCACACCAGTGCATAAAGGGGGTGACAAATCCACACCAGGGAACTATCGGCCCATATCTATACCTCCACCCCTCTCCAAAGCTCTTGAATGGATCGTGGTGGATCAACTATCAGACTACCTGCAAAAGTACGATCTACTCTGCATTCAGCAACACGGATTTAGGAAAGGACACAATACGTCGACGGCCCTACTTGATTTCTCTAGTGAAACTCACAAAGCCTTGGATAAGGGTTATTTAACCAGAGCTGTTTTCATAGACCTCACAAAGGCCTTTGACACTGTTCACCATAGCCTTCTAATCTCTCTTCTGCTCAACATTGGGTTAGCCGAGGGACCTGGAGCCTGGGTAAAAAGTTACCTGGCACAACGTTCTCAAACAGTAAAAATCTCTGAGGTTCTCTCTGACTCCAAACCGGTCCTCTCTGGTGTCCCCCAGGGCTCAATTTTAGGTCCTCTCCTCTTCAGCCTATTTCTAAACTTGCTTCCCAAATCCTGCCCTGAAAAATTAACACTCTATGCTGATGACGCTGTAATTCTCTCCTCCCATAAAGATCCAAATCCACTACGACAGAGCTTGAAGCTTGCTTTCTCATGTGTTGAAAAGTGGTTCCTTGAGCACAAACTGGTCCTAAATCAAAAAAAAACAAAAGTCATGCTTTTCGCCAGTCATCAAAACAGAAATAGGCATACTCCACTCATCATAAAAACTTCTCTTGGAAATACACTAGAACAAGTGAACACCTTCAAATACCTTGGTATCACTTTTGACAAATGTCTTACTTTTGCGGCCCATATCGATAACACTGCAAAAACAGTGCACCAACGCATTGGAATTTTGTACCGGAACCGTAAATTTTTCAACCAAGCTGCCTTGAGGATTGCTGTTCAAAGCTCCATCATCTCAATCATAGACTATGATCTAATTGTCTATGGCTCAGCTACTACCACTGCACTAAAGCGCATCTCAACAGCACTAAACAAAACCTGTCGACTCCTCACTGGAGCACAGAGATGGACCCACACTTGTGACCTTTACATGGAAACTGGTTGGTTGCATCTTTCCAATCGCCTCATGTATCTCGCCTGCGTGATGGCAAAAAAATCAATCTTGGGACTCACTCCTCCATGTATCTGGGACCTGCTCTGCCTGAACAATGGCACTTGTACCACCAGAAGATCTGACCACCAACCTTTCCTTGTCCCCAGATGCCAGACTGCTTAGGGACAAAAATCTTTTACATACTGTGCCCCTACCTGGTACAATGCCCTTAACCTGCCCTCCCTCTCCTCCATGACATTGGGAGCTAAATCCATACTTTATGCTCACCTCACAGCCTCCAGCTCCTGTGACTGCTTTGACTAAAGTCTCATCCCACTGAGTGCACTTACATTTGTTTCACTCAACCACCATGGTCCCTCTTTGACAAAGACAACCTGAGTACCACTAACCTGGTTCTGTCTGCTCCTAAACTTCTTATTTCTCCCTTTCTTCCTCTCAAGCTCTCCAATCCTTATTCTTTGCCCTTGACACTGCCTCTGAGTTCCTTTTTCTTTTCTGTACATAAATGTTACTGTTTAAGTTGTGGCCTTGTTAAACGGCTTACTGATTGTTTGTAACACTGTCTACTATGTTTTTGTACTTAATGACGTGGAACCTTTGTAAAAGAGCCTTGGCTCAAAGGTATTAATTCCTAGAACAATAAACTTCAAACTTCACTGTGCAAAGTATAATACCACCCCATATTAAATTTATTCAAGGCACTAGAATGCATTGCTAGTCTTTTCTTGGCATTGAGAAAGTTTCACTTGGTCCACGGGGAAGAAATTTGGATACAGCTTTTCTTAATCAAGCCCTAAATATCATGATATTAGGGCAGAAAGGGGATTAAGGTACACTCGGATGGAAGTGAGGATAAGGTCAAGAAAATTTATTGTGGTACTGTACTCTATAAAGACCCTGCCAAAAGAATACAACACATATGTCAAGCAGAGAAACACCAGCTTGGTATGGAAACTGAATTATTTGGTGAGGTCTTATACTGCAGAAAGCTAAATAGTACTCATTTTTGAGTGGGGGATTGTGAAAAATGTCAGATGGTTATCAATTCCGACCCACCTTTTTTGTTTCCTTGATAACAAAACTGCTGCTTTAAGAAAATAAGCTCTGCAGACCATTATGATCCATCATATTTTCAATAATCCCAACTTTTTACACCCTGTGGGTCATTGCCCCACATAGGAAAACTGACCTTCTTACTCCTCTCTGAGTGCAGACCAAGTCCCTTTTTTGTGTTGACAACCCTCCCCCCATCTGAAACTTGCTTAGTGGTAGTGAATTAATGTAGCATTTTCTAATTCTGCATATCTATGCAGTCGTATAAAATACCTACTGATATCCTCTGCAAGCTTCCCTCTATCAGTTTCTACATATTTCCTCCAGTGTTAACATTTACTGCAGTAGTAAAGAGAATGTGTTCAGTACCAAAAATAAAAACAAACTTGCTGGTGGGCTTTCATAGAAACATGTCAGCAGATAAGGACAGCTAGGCCCATCCAGTCTGCCCGTAGGCCATATACCAGAGGTGCACAACATACGGCCCACAGGCCACAAGATGCCCCCGAAGAGGTTTTTGTGGCACGTAGTGCCATATGGCAGTCGACCCTTTTTTAATCTTAGTTAATGCTATTGCACCCATTGTACCTTTAATTGCCCAGTAATCATTGAGCAAATCATGACAAATTGACTGCTAATCGATGCGGCAAGATCTCTCCTGGTGCCACCAAAATCAATTCACAGCTCGCTACTTTTGCTTTGATGACAAAGCAGTTAAAAACATATACTGTTAATGGAAGGGCAAAAAAAAAAGTGTCTCCCTTAAGTCT
This sequence comes from Neoceratodus forsteri, assembly GCA_016271365.2. Taxonomy (NCBI): domain Eukaryota; kingdom Metazoa; phylum Chordata; order Ceratodontiformes; family Ceratodontidae; genus Neoceratodus; species Neoceratodus forsteri. The sequence continues at coordinate 394,291,227 of CM057452.1, forward strand.
CTTTCCAGAACATTGGGAGTGTGGTTGTGAGCCTTCTTGGGAGTTCTGAATTTCCGGAAGTTGGTGTAATTTGTGGGGCGTAGTATCACAAAACATCATTGTCCTGTCCCGAGATTTGAAACCTGGCATCGGAACAACAATCTCAAAAAACAAGCTGACTGGCGATGTGGGTGTTCTGATTAGTGGAGCATAGTATCCCATGTGTTGCAATTTCAGTGAGATGACCAGAGATTTCCAGAGATGTAAAAGAGCAAAAATAAAGTGAGTGCCATTTCACTGGGCCCACTGTAGGGGGATCTGATTAGTAGAGGAGACTATCCCAAAACGTGCTGTAGTTTCAGTGAGCTGACCCTAGATGTCCAGTGTTGTAAGACAGCAAAAATAAAGTGAGCAAGATTTCGATGGGTCTACAGGGGTTGGGGGGGTTCTGCTGACAGGAGATGTTCGGTGATGTCAGTCTGCATCTGTCAATTTCTTTTTTTGAAAGCAGTTCATTTGGTCTGTGGCTGTGTTTGTGATTTCACAGACCTGGCAGCATCTGACTACATGCGATGTGGTGGGAGAGGGGTCATGAAACACCAGTACATACATGCATTTCTGCATTTCCCATTGTGATTTTGCTTGTTTTTGTATTTTTTATTAATTAGGATTGTTACTTAAATAAATGATAAATAATCACACAAAGAAATGTGTGTTTGATTTATTTTATTTACTATTAACATGCAACATAATGTCATGTTTGAACCACGCCTATGAACTACGCCTATGAAAGGTGTCCTAAGGCCACTAGCCCCGATCATTGCCTCAAGATTTTGGTCTGGCCCTCCCCACAAAAACATTGTGCACCACTGCCCTATACATTGTATGTGGCCACTGACCCTATGTAATCAATGGCTTTTCATCACTCCCTCCCCTCTCAAGCTTCCCTTGTGCCTGTCCCAGGCATGTTTAAACCCATCCACAGTGCTTGCCCCCACTACCTCCTGTGGCAGACTATTCCAAGTGTTGACTACCCTTTCTGTGTAGAAAAACTTCCTCACATTACCTCTTAACAATGTCATATTGTGCCCCCTTGTTCTAGTACTTTTTCTACATTGGAAAATGCCCCCACCTACGCCTTGTTTATGCTCTTGAGGTACCTGAAAGTTTCAATCATGTCCCTTGCTGTCTCCTCTCCTCCAGCGAGTACATATTGAGGTCTCTTAGTCTCTCCTCATATGTTTTGTGGTGCAAGCCCTGCACCATCTTTGTTACCCTTCTCTGGATAGTCTCCGCCTTATCTATGTCCTTTCGCAGTTGTGACCTCCAGAACTGCACACAGTACTCCAGGTGAGGCTTTACCAATGTTTTATACAATGGCATCACCACCTCCCTTTCTGTTTAGACATTACTGTTAAGGAGAAGCCACATTTTCAAAACAGGACTACCTAGAAGGATCTAACAGATAATATCCACATTTATGTTTACTAGTAGTTGTTACTGTCTTTTCCCTGTAGAACAGCAGGCTGAGACGGGACATGATCTGTCTTCCCATTCTCGGGGGTAATGACAGGATTGAACAAAAGGGTATGTTCTCCAGCAGGACACAGGGACATGTTCTGAAGGTCACAGATGGTAAGTTTAGGGGCAACATTAGGAAGTATATTTGTCCCAGAAGGTGGTAGCCTTCTAAAATGACCTGCCAATAGAAACTGTGGACATGAAGACAGTAGAGTGGTCCCCAGTGTTGCCCATCTCTTAGCTTTTGCCAGCACTGAAACCATCAGTGTGAGAACCCTGCACTGTTCCTGCCCGCGCTGTACCTACCCATGTGGATAAACAGAAGGTTTCAGCCTCTAGTGCTGCCAGTCTGCCACCTTTCATCAGCACTAAATCTGTCATAGTGCAGAAACCCTGGACTGTCTGTTCTGCACTGCATCTGCCTTTGTGGATTTATAGAGGGTTTCAATCTCCAGTGGTGCCAGTCCCTTACTGTTCACCAGTCACACGCTGTACTTGTCTCTGTAGATAAACAAAAGGCTTTCGTCTCCAGTTCTGGCAGTCCCTCACCATTCACCAGGACTAAATGCAGATAGTGTGGAAACCAAGCACTGTCCCTTCCCCCACACTTTAGCTGTCTCTGTGGATTACTAGAGGGTTTAACACTCAAGTGGTGTCAGTCCCTCACCTCTCACCAGCACAAAATTCATCACAATGTGGGTAAGTTTGCACTGAGCCTGCCCCATATGGTACCTGTGGATAAACTGAGGGCTTTATCCACTTTTTACCAGCACTAATTTCATCACAGTGGGTAAGTGGATGGGGGGACACCTGCACTGTACCTGTTCCTGTTCCTGTGGATAAACAAAGAGCTTTAGCTTACTGTCCAGTGCTGTCTGAGATGTACCTTTTATGAGCATTAAATGCATCAGAGTGGAACAGTCATCAGTGAACCCGATTCTGTGGATAAACAGAGGTGTTGTAAGCCCCCACCTTTCACTAGCACTGGATAACAAATATACAAAGGTTGAATAGAAAAATATAAAAAACAGAAGTAAATGGTCTCAGATCCCAATAAATGCCCATAGGAACAAGGATTAAAACTTAGTTTGTCTGTAAGGGGGGAGGAAGTGGTTGAGCAAAGCTGGAGCTGGACTGTCCGTAATTTGACACTGTAGTTTGCTTAATAAGACCCTGACTGCTTCAATGCATCCATAAGGGAAATTCCAGTATTCTTTGAGATAATGAGTTAACCCCTTGGCTGCTGAAAAAAGTAGAATGAATCTATTTAATTGAACTGAACAGATGCTCAGTCTGCAGCCCTGCAAGCGTTAAATTGAGGGGCTACGTAACACAGTAGCTTCAAAGGTTTTTTTTTTTTGTTTATATCCTGAGAAGTTGAGAGGCACAGTAGCATCCCTCCTCAATTCAGATGCCTTTAAGACAGAGCAGCAAATAGTAAAAATCAGAGGGGGAGCACACTATTTTGTAGTTGTGGATGAATACTTCTAAAAGTCCAAAACGGAAGTTCCACAGTAAGCTTGTTTTTAGAGCTAATGCAAGAGAGCTGCAGGCTCCGCCTACCTGCAGCCTTAAAGAAGAGTTATTCTCTGACAGCTGTGTGTGGTGAGTAGGCTTCCTGATTTTTTTTAATTTTGGCTCCTGGGCTCCTCCAGGTGACTACAGAGCCAGGCTATAACTTTGCTCCATGTATCTGTCAATTAGCACTGCTCATGTGGAGGTAATTGTGTAGTTTAATAATATTTTCACTATGGGAGATCAGTACAATTGTGATAACATTGATATATGACTACGGACAGAGCAAGAACAATATTTACATTTCATGTATGTAGGTGGCTCAGGCAGACATGGCCTGTCCTTCTCTGGTAGCACCCTGGCCTGTGACCCAGCCAGTCTGCCCCAATTTGCAGTTTTCTTTTTCAGCATTATACAATATTACACAGGAGCAGTTGCACTTATACAGTATGTTAGGGTTGAAGTTAGAGTTTGTGTCAAAAATGTTAAGCTGTGAGCAGCTGCCATTGGTCACAGCACCAACAGCTAGTGCCCGATTGGACCTCCTACTTCCCGGACTGCCGCTGATTGGCTGGCTCTGTTCTTTCTGCCTTGCTCTGCTCGCTGGGCACTGTGCCTATGGACTTCTATTGGATTTTGCCATAATTTTTTGTCCTGCACTACTAGTGTCTGGAATTGTGTTAAATTGTTACTGCATTTGCTTTTATTTCCTAAAACTGTACTAGAAACTGGTATTTTGTTTTATGGCCTGATTTTGCCCCTTGAACCATCTTTGCTTTTCTCTCAGTGCTCACTCGCTCTCTCTCTCTCCCTCCCCTGATCTTAGCTATCCTATCTAAAAACTCCTCTCTATGTTCTGCCCTGCACCCTGCCTCCTACGGTGCCAGGATCTTCTAAACCGATTTCAGTCTCTGTCTTTTGGCTGCCTCCCCAACCCCCTCAACCTTTATTCTTCCTCTCACTTGTCTGGCTCTCTGCTTCCCTGGCTCCCCGCCCACCGATTTAGCCACTGCATCAACTCTGCAGCTTCCCCACCCCAGGTCTTAATCCCTCTCTCCTCCCCCTCTCTCTCTCTCTCTCTCCCTCAGATCCAGCCCCTGCTTTGGGCCACCGGACCTCTGCCAAGCACGGCCATGGCTCCTGTAGCCTGCCTCTTCTGCCATCACCTCAACAAGCCTTCTGGACCAGCGCTGATGGGTAAGACCTCAGACCTACGTCGGTTAAGTCGTGAGCGACTGCCATTGGTCACAGCTCCAACAGCTAGTGCCCGATGGGACCTCCTGCTTCCTGGACTACCACTGATTGGCTGGCTCTGTTCTTCCTGCCTTGCTCTGCTCACTTGGCGCTGCACCCATAGACTTCTATTGGATTTTCCTGTAATTTTTTGCCCTGCACTACTAGTGTCTGGAATTGTGTTAAATTGTTACTGCATTTGCTTTTATTTCCTAAAACTGTACTAGAAACTGGTATTTTGTTTTATGGCCTGATGTTCCCCCTTGAATCATCTTTACTTTTCTCTCAGCGCTCGCTCGCTCTCTTTTTCTCTCTCTCTCTCTCTCTCTCTCCCTCACCTGACCTGAGCTACCCTGTCTAAAAACTCCTCTCTACGCTCTGCCCTGCACCCCGCCTCCCACGGCGCCAGGATCTTCAAAACCAATTTCAGTCTTTGTCTTTTGGCTGCCTCCCCCAACCTTTATTCTTCCTCTCACTTGTCTGGCTGTCTGCTTCCCTGGCTTTCCACCCACCGATTTAGCCACTGCGTCACCTCTGCAGCATCCCCTCCCCAGGTCTTAATCCCTCTCTCCTTTCTCTCTCCCTCAGATCCAGCCCCTGCTTTGGGCCACCGGACATCTGCCAAGTGCAGCCGCTGCTCCTGTAGCCTGCCGCTTCTGCCATCACCTCAGCCCGCCTCCCAGATCAGCTCCTATGGGTAAGACCTCAGACCTAGGTCGGTTAAGCTGTGAGCGGCTGCCATAGGTCACAGCACCAACAGCTAGTGCCCAATTGGACCTCCTGCTTCCCAGACTGCCGCTAATTGGCTGGCTCTGTTCTTCCTGCCTTGCTGTGTTCGCTGGGTGCTGCACCCATAAACTTCTATTGGATTTTGCCGTAATTTTCTGCCCTGCACTACTAGTGTCTGGAATTGTGTTAAATTGTTACTGCATTTGCTTTTATTTCCTAAAACTGTACTAGAAACTGGTATTTTGTTTTATGGCCTGATTTTCCCCCTTTAATCATCTTTGCTTTTCTCTCAGCGCTCTCTCGCTTTCTCTGTCTCTCTCTCTCTCTCACTCTCTCCCTCCCCTAACCTTAGTTATCCTGTCTAAAAACTCCTCTCTATGCTCTTCCCTGCACCCCACCTCCCACGGCACCAGAATCTTCAACACTGATTTCGGTCTTTGTCCTTTGGCTGCCTCCCCCACCCCCCTCAACCTTTATTCTTCCTCTCACTTGTCTGGCTATCTGCTTCCCCAGCTCCCCGCCCACTGATTTAGCCAGTGCTTCACCTCTGCAGCTTCCCCTCTCCAGGTCTTAATCCCTCCCTCTCTCCTCTCTCTCTCTCTCTCCCCCTCAGATCCAGCCCCTGCTTCAGGCCACCAGACCTCTGCCAAGCACGGCCACGGCTCCTGTAGCCTGCCGCTTCTGCCATCACCTCAACCCGCCTCCCGGACCAGCGCCGATGGGTAAGACCTCAGACCTAGGTCAGTTAAGCAGTGAGCGGCTGCCATTGGTCACAGCACCAACAGCTAGTGCCCAATTGGACCTCCAGCCTCCCAGGCTGCCACTGATTGGCTGGCTCTGTTCTCTCTGTCTTGCTCTGCTCGCTGAGCGCTGTGCCCATAGACTTCTATTTGATTTTGCCGTAATTTTTTGCCCACCTGCCCCTCCCCCTCTGGTATGTTACTTAAGTACACCTTAATCCCGCCCACTCACTACCTAAACCCCACCTCTCTTTACCCATTGGCTCCCCTCTATTGACACCTTTTCTACCCCATGCCTACTTCCCTCCCCCTACTCATCCTTTGCTGGCTCTCTCAGTCTCCCTCATGCCCTCTGCCATCCACTGTCTCAGCTCTTCTATCCACGCACTCTCACTGTCTGTCCAAATACACCTTCTCCTTCCCTCTGTCACCTGTACACCTATGCCAGTGATGACGGTACTCTCACACATGTTCCTTCCTCTTCTGCTCCTTCTTTCTCTGCCCTCTCTCTTCTTTCTCCTGGCCCCACCATCCCCACCCTCCCCACCCTCCATCCTCCTTATTGCTTCTTGTTACTCCTGGGGTATCCTCCATTACCCTATGTGTCCCTCATATGGCCCTCCTCACAGTGTTACCATGATACCTTCCCGAATTATAAACTTTCTCAAGTCAGGTCATCTTCCCACACTATACCAACTTATAACTCACGGACTTGGTCGTATGGTGCCCACCCATCTCCCCACCTACAAACAACGATGTAAATTGTCCCTTAAGGTTCTTCGCCTTTGTTCTGTTAAACTCATTCTCCTCCTCCTACTTATATCAGGAAATGTCCGCCCGAACCCAGGCCCTGTCCATCCATGTCCTGGAAAAAACCCTGGGACTCTAACTCTGGCTACCATTAATATAAGCAGTCTTCTGCCAAAGATTGATGCCCTCCAAGCCTTCATCTGCCAACACAACCCAGATATTCTTGCTCTTGTTGAAACCTGGCTGACTACAAAAGTCCCTGATCATGCTTTAACAATAGAGGGGTACAACATTCACAAGTTGGACTGGGTAGCAAAGAAAGGGGGAGGATGTGCCATATATATCAAAAACTCTCTCATGTGGCACCCTATAGATACTGTCTCATCTGCTGACTCAGCCCAGATCCTTCCAATCAAAATTCTCTTAGGGCCAAATCAAAAAGCCCTTACCATTATCGCTGTATACATTCCACCTAGAGTTCAAAGAGCTGGTCTTCATGATGTTATGAGCTTCGCAAACACTCTGCCCCAGGACTCTGAACTTATTCTGCTAGGAGATTTCAATATTAACTTGCTTGCACCTGATGCAAGTGCCCACAAAGACTCTATTACAGCTGCTAACCTCTCGCAGATGGTTACGTCTGCTACCAGGACTAACTACAAAATGGGCACCAGTACCCTGTTTGACTTGATACTCACCAACCACCCTGCTAGGATCACTCACACCACAGTCCTGCCAGACTCTCTCAGTGACCACTCACCAATCATCTGTGAATGGACAAACAAATTTGTAAAGCCCCCCAAAAAAATCTTCTCCAGTAGAGTCCTACCTCATGGCCATCTGATCCACCTCAAACAGTATCTAAAGTCTCAAGACTGGTCACCAATATATCTGGCAACTGATGTCAACCTTGCTCTTGACCATCTCATCTAGATCTTCAACAAAGCTTGTGACCTCTATGCCCCGGTTAAGAGGCGTAAGGCTAAATCTATCTGCAACCCCTGGCTCACAGTGGGGCTACTAGCCCAATTGAAATGGAGGGACCACCTCTGGGCTGTGGCTGCAACTACTGGAAAGCTACCTGACACTCAAAAATATAAACAAGCCTGAAATGCCTATACTAAGGCCATACGGCTCGCAAAAAGCTCCTATTACAAAGAAGCACTCACAAACACCTGGAGTAACGGATGAGCTTTCAGGGAGAATATGATGGAACTCACAGGGAAGCAAATTGAAACACCTCCGACCATGCTGGTAGTAGATGGCTCAACTACCCTCGACCCAATGGTCATTGCAAACACCTTCAACAAGGCATTCACAGATCTCAGCTCAGTCCTCCCCCTGACTACTTCGAACAAAGCACCTCCATCTCCAGCCCCCTCAACCACAATCTCATCTACCTCTCTTCTACTTTAAGGAGGTCAGACCGTATGTTGCATGCTGCTATATTGTCACAGCTATCTCCAAATCCAGAACCAGTGGCGATACCTTGGACCCTTAAGCTTCTGTCACTTACCCTTGATGAACTTCTTTTCCCCTTAACAAAAATTCTGAATCTCTCCCTTACTAGTAGTAAATTCCCAGACAGATGGAAAACTGCGATTGTGACCTCTGTCCTCAAAAGTGGTGACAGATCAAATTACTCTAATTATCGCCCTATCTCAATACTACCTCCGCCCTCTAAGGCCCTCGAGCAGATTGTATCTGACCAACTTACTGACCATCTGGAGAAATACAACATCCTAACTACAAAACAACATGGCTTCCGGAAAGGTCACAGTACCACCACTGCCCTCCTTGAGCTCACCAGAGCAGTTCATAAATCCTTTGACAACAGACAGCTCACGGGGGCTATTTTCATTGACTTATCCAAGGCCTTCAATACTGTCCACCACAGGCTTCTTATTGACCAGCTACTAATCACTGGCCTATCACCAGACTCTGCATTATGGTTCAACAGCTACCTTGATCGCCGTTGGCACAGAATAAAAATTGCCAGTGCTCTCTCTGATTCCCTGCCCATCCGCTCTGGTGTACCTCAGGGTTCCATCCTGGGTCCCCTGCTCTTCAGCCTCTTTTTGAACTCACTACCACAATCCTGTTCTGAGCCCATCTTATTATATGCAGATGATGCAGTAGTCTTCTCATCCCACAAAGACCCTTTAACACTGCAACGTACTCTCCAGCATGATTTCAGCTCCGCTGAATCATGGTTCCACAAGCACAAGCTAGTGCTAAATCACAAGAAAACTAAATCAATGCTCTTCCATAGCCCCCAAAAACCACATAAGCAACACCAGCTGGCTATCTCTACTGCAAATGGTAATACCCTTGATCAGGTCCAGTCTTTCAAATGTCTAGGGATCCTACTAGATCCTTGCCTCACATATGTGGCTCACGTTGACAATGTTGCCAGACCTGCAAATACCCGACTTGGTCTACTCTATAAACATAGGCAACATCTTACCCCCAAGGCACTGATGATTGCTGTACAGAGCTCAGTGGTCTCGGTCATCGACTATGGTCTCATCATTTATAGCGCTGCCACGATGACAACCCTCAGACGGATAGCAGTTACCCTAAACAAGGCCTGTTGATTAATTACTGGTGCCCACCATCTTACCCACACCTGCAACTTGTATGCTCAGACCAGTTGGCTCCAACTATCAAGCAGAATCAAGTACCTCACTTGTTCAATGGTGAAGAAAATCCACCTCGGCCTTGCACCCCTTGGAGTCATAGCTCTACTACCTGAGAACACCAATCAATGGAGCTCCAGGAGATCAAAGCAGCAGCTTCTGAAAGTTCCCCACTGTCGTACTAGCTTGGGCCAACGCTCCTTTGTCTACAAAGCTCCACTCTGGCTAAATGACCTCAGCCACACCATCTCCTCAGCCAAAAACACTTGGGTTGTTCAAAACCAGTCTCCGGCCCTATCTCTCTACCTCCAGCTCCTGTGATTACTTCCCCTAAACTGAGGCATTCACTTTCATAGCAAGCTGGTGGCACCCACCACACTGACCAGTCCAAACTGCCACACCTTAAAATCTCCTACCCCAAATGCTCTTACTTCCTCTCCCTGTCCCCTGCCTCCCCTTCTTCCCTTCCTGCCCCTCCTCCCCATCTGCTGCATTTATCCCTCCTCTTCATAACCCCCTTTTCTTGACATAGCACTTACTGGATATCTCCTCTAACAAATGCCTCTGGCTGCTTCATCGTCTCACTCTCCACCATGGTGCTGTTCATCATACTAGTAGACCTAATACCTATACTGTCTGTAACCATTGCATTGCTTCACACTGAAATGTTTTGTGTGAAATGTTTTGTCTACCATTTGTATTTCTCTGACGTGGAACCTTTGTAAAAGAGACTTGGCTCAAAGGTATTTGTAATCCTAGATCTAAATAAATAAATTCCTACCCACCCCCAACACACAGATTTGCACACTGCACTCAACATGTTTGTTGCAAGGCAGTTGGGGTATTCCTAGTTTAAAAAGTAATAATCTAAAAGAACATTGATCAAAATCAGAAAAAAATGGCTTTCAAATTGGAGTCTCTCGTTATATCTGCTAACTGTAAATATAAACTAGACAAAATCAAAGCAGGTTTTGCCTTCTGTGTAGTTTTAGCTAAGTGTGTATGCCCTCCTCTGATTATAACCTAGGAGAACAGCAAAGGCCACCAATTTTCAGAAGAATAACAGACGAGCCTTCAGTTTCGGGGTGGGAGAGAAAATTCATTAAAAGAGAACACTGATACCCATAGCTGCACCAGGTTTGGGTTATTGCGGTTTAATATTTGTGATAAGAAGACTACATACTGTTAAATGGCCTGCTGTTCCACTTTCAGTGTAGCAGGGTGATTGCATGAAGGCAGTCAAAGGGTTAACTAAGACTTAATCCCTTTGAAGATATGCTGTTTAGCCACAATTTATCTGCTGCAGAATCAGCAGTTGTTCTGCTACAGAAAGTATGAGGTCCTGCCACAGAATGTAGGTCCACTTTGCCGCAGTAAACACGGGGCCCTGCAGTAGAGTTACTGCAGCAAACAATGAAATTTCAATGGGAGTTAATCTTTTTTGTCATGTAGTAAACCTGTGACACTGTGCTTCATCCAGGCGGGCTTCACTGTATGTTGTTTCTCTTAATCGACAGGTCTGTGGCTGTGGATTTTAAATATGTCCTTTATTGTATGGTTATTTATAATGACTGTTTTTAGCCCTCCTGAAACTTCAAAGTATAGCTCTCTCTCTCTCTAGTCTTGCTGCTGCCAAACAGTTACTCAAAAAAGCTAGTGTCCTATAAAAATTTTACCTAACTCCTGTTATTGGGACGTTATATTACTTGTTCTTATGCTGCTATATCTAATTCAGACACTGTGTTATTAATTATATATTTCTTTATATATTATTTTATATATATATATATATATATATATATATATATATATCACCTGTTAAAATGCTGCTATATCTAATTCAGATACTGCGTTATTGCCAACATATTTCTTTCTATATTTTTGATATAGTGTACTATATATGTATGTATTTGATTTGCTTTGGTGTGTTATACATGAATGTATGTATTTGATTTGCTTTGTATTGCTGTCTTTTCCCTTTCCCCTCACCCAGGTCACATATGTAAATGAGACTGCTTTTTATCTCTTTACGTTTAGCTGGTGAAACTTGTTGTTTTTTGTGATTAACGTTTTATTGTGTGTTTTTTTTTTTTAGAAAATCGAACCAGAAAAAAAAATTACAATGCAACAACATATAAACAACATTGCAACAATACATAAACTAAACAAGACCACTAGAGGTTAGTAGCATGCCTGGCAAGGGGAAACCCCCATGGAGATACAACTCCACATGTGATCTGCAAACAATGATAGCAATAACAATATGGTACACTATTTCAGAAATGCAGAAAACTTCTTACAAAAGGAAACTATACAGGAAACAAATATAATAATAATAATAAAAGTGACCATTGTAGGTATATCAGCTTGGGCAGGATTGAGGGATTCTAGCTGGTGAGTTTGTGACTGTGTGTTTGTAATTGAATTTGAGATATTTTATTAACTGCCATTTCAGTGTGCTTTTCCATTTAATTTGGTCAGGATTGAGGAATTCTAGCTGATTAGTTTGTGACTGTGTGTTTGTAATTGACTGTGCCTCAACTTTAAGTGCAGGCATCGTATTACAGGGATTAGTGTAGTTTGAATGTGAGGTCTTAACTGCCATTTCAGTGTGCTTCTTCATTTAGCTTGGGCAGGATTGAGGGATTCTAGCTGGTGAATTTATGACTGTGTGTTGGTAATTGAACTTGAGGTATTTTCTTAACTGCCATTTCAGTGTGCTTTTCCATTTAGTTTGGGCAGGATTGGGGGATTCTAGCCAATAAGTTTGTGACTGTGTGTTTGCAATTGGCTGTGTCTGAACATTAAGTGCAGGCATCATATTACAGGGGCTAGTGTAGTTTGAATGTAAGGTCTTAAATGCCATTTCAGCGTGTTTCTTCATTTAGATTGAACAGGAATGAGGGATTCTAGCTGGTGAGTTTGTGACTATGTATGTAATTGAATCTGAGGTCTTTCTTAACTGCCATTTCAGTGTGCATTTCCATTTTGTTTAGGCAGCATTGAGGGATTCTAGCTGTTAAGTTTGTGAAGGTGTGTTTGTAATTGGCTGTGTCTGAACTCTAAGTGGAGGTATCATATTACAGGGATTAGTGTAGTTTGAATGTGAGGTCTTAATTGCCAGTTCATTGTGTTTCTTCATTCAGATTGGGCAGGATTGAGGGATTCTAGCTGGTGAGTTTGTGACTGTGTGTAATTGAATCTGAGGTATTTTCTTAACTGCCATTTCAGTGTGCATTTTCATTTAGTTTGGTCAGGATTGAGGGATTCTAGCTGATAAGTTTGTGACTGTGTGTTTGTAATTGCCCGCGTCTTGACCACGGTGAGTGGAATGAGGAGCCGCTGCCAGAGGACTCCTTGGCTGATTGTTTTTGGACACAGCTAGTGATGTAGTCACACCCTCCCATCCTGCAACCCACCCACCCCAGGCCTCATCCTACATCTATAGGGTGGGTCTCATAGAGCCTTGCAACATCTTGCATCCATGCAGAAGGTAGTGAAGAGAGAAAGCATAACAAACAACAAAAGAAAAACACAAATATTTAGTAGATAACTAATAGCTATCTTAAGCAGGCAGTAGATTAAGGAGGGAAACAGACATCATGGGAGTGGTGCAGTGCAGTGGTTATGGAGCAGCTGTCTTCAGGGAGACATTCTGGAGGCTGCGGTGCTGCACTATCTGCAGGCATCTCTCTGGGCTGAGGGAGGTGGTCGCCTGTCTCCAAGCAGAGTTGGCCAAGCTAAAGGCAGCATCCACCCCCACCCAGAGACCACCAGGTACACTACTTGTACCTCAAAGGATGCTGGGGAAGAGTAGTGATTGAACTACAGTGGGCTCAGGGAGGTTGAGGAAGGGGGGTTGAAAGCATATCCTCCAACCAGTCCCACTTAGTAACTCCTACACTGCTTTGGAGGAATGGGAAAGCCCCACTCAGGAACCCAAGGCTGGGACCAGGGAGGATGGAAGAGTCCTCCAGGATGGAGCCCCAGGGGAGGGAGGCAGGGACCCCACAGGAGGGGGAAGCTTCTCCTAGTGTAGGACTCTATTGTCCAGGGAGTGGAGTTAGGGACACCTAGCAAGAGAGAGAGGGAGGTCAAGTGCCTCCCAGGAAGCACTGCATGGATGGATAGGAAGCACATCCATAGGATCACTATGGCAATAGCTAGGAGGGAACAGCTGGATGTCATAGTCCACGTGGGGACCAATGACCTGGCCAGGAGAAGGGTGGAGTTAGCCAGAGTCCAGGAGGATATCAGGAAGCTGGGGGAAACCTGAAACAGATAGCATGCTCCGTCTCATTCTTGGAGGTGCTACCTGTCCCAGGCACAGGGGAAGCTAGGGCACTCCACATTCATACCTTCAACTCTTGGTTGAAGGATTGGTGCAGAAGGGAGGGTTTTGGCTTCATAGGGGACTGGGGCCTGACCTGGGCAGATGCGAGCTTATATGAGGAGGACAGCCGGCATCTGTCTAAGAAGGGGACCTTGGTCCTTTGTGAGAAATTTAAATGCTTCAGCTGTGAGCATTTAAACTGGCCAAGGGGGAGAGCCAGGAGGGTCAGGAGGCTTAGGAACACCCTCCTCCATGGGAACATGCCGGAACATAAGTTAACTACAGGAACAGCTAAAGCAGGCAGGGAGGGGCAGGCAGGTGAAGAATGTATAACGAGTGATACGGGGGGGCAAGAGCACATTGGAAAGGAAACCAGGGTAGGGAGAAGATGCTGGAGAGGGAGAAATAGAGCAGAGGGAGGGCAGACTGTAAAACATGGAAGGTCATGCTAACAAATGCCCGTAGCCTAGGAAATAAGGTTCAAGATCTGGAGGCCTTGTTAGCAGATACAGACCTTGACATAGCAGCAATAACAGAGATGTGGTACTCTACTAATCATGGCTGGGAAGTCAGTGTAGCAGGCTATACACTCTTCAGGAGGGACAGGGAGGGCAAAAAGGGTGGAGGAGTGGCCCTGTACATCAGAGAGTGTATAAAGGCTACTGAAGTTCAGGGAAGACAGGGGGAGACCAAGATAATGTGAGTCGCCCTCGAACCAGAGAATGGAACAGCAATATGCACAGGGGTGATCTACAGACCTCTGGCACAGAGAGAGGAAGCAGACAGGGAACTAGTGGAGAGCATACACAACATGGCAGCCAAAGGCAAAATCCTGCTACTGGGGGATTTCAATATGCTGAACATGGACTAGGCCACCCAGCTGACTGTTTCAGCCAGAAGCACAGCCATCCTAGAATCCCTGCAGGGGGTTGGACTCAGGCAGCTAGTGCATGAGCCAACCAGGGACAAGTCAATTCTGGACCTGGTATGGACCAATGGGAACAGAGTTGAAGAATTACAGGTGGAAGGGCAGCTGGGATCCAGTGACCACAACATAGTGTGGTTCAGCATGGAGATGTGGACTCAATTAAGCCACACAAGGGCAAGAGGATTAGATTTCAGGAGGGCAGATTTCACTGAAATTGGTAGATGTATACAAGCAGTCCTCGGAAGTGGGGGTAATAGGGAAAGGGGGAAAGGACCGTTGTTAACCAGGAGTAGCACACTAAGCTGAAGCTTTTTTCCAGATGCGACCTGGGAGCACAAGGAAGTTAAGTGACTTGCTCACACAGTATGCACCTAGGCGGCTGTGGGATTCAAACCCAGGTCTTCAGATCTGAAGCTCAGAACCTTAACCCACTGCGCTATAGTGCCTCCTAATAGAGGGGGTGGAAGAACAATGGGAGAAACTGAAAAGAGCCATAGTGGAGATAACAAACTAATGCGTTAGGATAGTGGCCAAAGGGAAAAGAAGAAGGAAACCACAATGGTTCTCCAAAGAGGTAGGGGACAAAGTCAGGACTAAAAGGCTGAGTTTCAGGAAATATAAGGGGAGCCAAAGGGAGAAGGAGAGGGAGGTGTACCTTGAATATCTAAAGGAAGCAGGGAAGGCTGTTAGGAGGGCAAAGGCACAGATAGAAGAGGGTTTAGCACAGTCTGTAAACAAAGGAGATAAGGCATTTTATAGGTACATGAGCGAAAGAAGAAAAACCATGAGGGGATTGTGAGGCTCAAATGGAAGAAGGGAGAGTGTAAGGAGGGGGATATGGACAAGGCAGAGATACTGAACAAATACTTCTGCTCAGTATTCATTAAGGAGGGGAAGCATCAAGGACCACAGTTGGGTTGCAGAGGCAATGGGGGGGAGGGAAGAAGTGGACACCAGTCCATTCACAGTGGAGAGAGTTCTAGAAGAACTCACAAAGCTGAAGGTGGATAAGGCCACGGGCCCAGACAGCATCCACCTGATGATATTAAAGTAGTTGCGAAGGGAACTAGCAGCATCTCTGGTGGCCCTGTTCACAGAGTCACTCAACACGGTTGTCATTCCTGAGGACTGAGGGAGGGCACATGTAGCCCCACTGCACAAAAGCGGCAGTAGGGAGGAGGCGGGAAACTACAGGCCAGTCAGCCTCACCTCAGTGACTGACAAGATCATTGAGACACTGTGAATGAAAGAACAGTGGCACATATGGAATCCAGAAGTGCTCAGGATCTGAGGCAACATGGATTCACAGCAGGAAGGTCATGGCAAATGAATCTAATAGATTTTTTTTTTTGATTGGGTGACTAGGGAAATAAATGGGGGGGAAGTAGTAGATGTCGCTTGCCTAGATTTCAGCAAAGTCTTCAACACCATCCCACATAGAAGGCTGATTAACAAGATGGGTACTCTATATGGGAAGGGAAACGCCCTAGAATAAAGGCCTCGACCCTTTTCCTCCCCAGACAGAAGGGAGGCCTTGCCTTCCCGAATCTTAAACTGTATAATTGGGCCTTACATCTTTTATTTATTGTCCTGCAACTTAAACGCACCCACCCTGCAATTTGGAGAGAGATTGAGGAAGGGCTGTTCCCATTTATGGACCTGAATAGGGCTATTTTCCACCAGGCACAACATGTCAATCTGTAATTGAATCCAGGCCCGTGGATTTTATACCAGGTCAAAGTTTGGAAATTGGTTTGCAAACAGCTTGCCTTGACCCCGTATTTAATCTACCTATGCCCTATATATTTACTAGAGCACTTTCCTCCACCTCAGATGGACCACATATTCAGACAGTGGGATCACTTTCATCTTGCCTTTATATCACAATTCCTGAATGGGAATGATTTTGTTACATTCCAAGAAATAAGGAGGTCATATAGTCTGAGGCAAGAAGACTTCTTTAGGTACTTGCAGCTGAGACACCTTTTTTACTCTCTGCCACTGAGAGTGAGAATGCTAGAAGCTCTTCCCCCCTTAATAACCTTCCTATAGAATAGCATTACTGCTATTGAAACCCCACATATTATCTCATATACATATAAGGCTCTTAATAATACCTTGGGAGCAAATACACTTGAAATAATGGGGAAATGGAACCAGGAAATGGGTACAGAGATTACCCCCCAAAAATGGGAAAGAGGTTGTCTCCTAGCCACTAAACTTACATTCTCACATAGTTGACGTCTCTTCTCATGGCAATTAATAGCAAGATTGAACCCTAGCAAAAACTGCTCATTATTCAATGACAGGCACATCAGAATGTTGGCGCCAATATGCTGAACCTCAGGCACATCATACCCATATTTTCTGGTCTTGCCCCATTCTATAGCCCTTCCTGACCTCCCTTCAGGTAGAACTAATAGATCTCATAGGATCCCCTATTACTTTAACACCAGAGTTATTTATACTGCAAATCTTCCCACACAATCTTAGGGACTCTCATACACTTTATCTAATGGGGATAGCTCTCCTAGCTGCAAAAAAAGTACTAACTAGACACTGGCTTTCATCCCAGCCACCTACAATACCTGAATGGAGGGAAATAATAACACAAATATACAAATCAGAAAGGATATCATTCTCTTTGAATGACAGCTCAGACTTGGGCAGGCTGAAATGGACCAAATGGATTATTTACATAATGGCAAGGGATCCTGGATTTGTACCCTAAAAAAAAGAAAAGAACCATCACATAATTAATTTAAATTACAATAGGGGACTTCTGTGAGGCAATGAAGGGAATCAGAGTGGATTAATTGTTTGGAACTGATCAGAGGGAGAGGGGTGTCTCTAATGTATGTACCTATACAACAAATCTCTGTCCATACGCGGTAAGACACCATAGTGGTGTGAGACAGTATTGGCAGAGAGAACCTGACATTCGTTTTTTGCACTGCTAATACAACTTTCTACTGCTTGCAGCTTTTAAACTGTGTATAGAATTGAGGGGGTGTTTGCTGGCACTTCGCTACACTCTAGCATTCATAACTCAGCTAGAACAGCTGTTTGGTATAGCGCAGCATATTAGAGGGCTTCAACTAAATCTAAATCACAGTCTGTGATATCAGGGAGATCAAACGCTCGCTACAGGGGTCAGGTGACCTCATTCTCACTTCCGGGCTGTCTGGGATATAAACCGCTTTAACGTTTTGTCGGTTTCAATCTCTGTCCATACGCTGTGAGACACCTTAGTGGTGTGAGACAGTACTGGCAGAGAGAACCCGACATTCATTTTTTGCACTGCTAATACACCTTTCTACTGCTTGTAGCTTTTAAACTGTGTATAGAATTGAGGGGGGTGTTTGTTGGCATTTCGCTACACTCTAGCATTCATAACTCAGCTAGAACAGCTGTTTGGTATAGCGCAGCATATTAGAGGGCTTCAACTAAAGCTAAATCACAGTCTGTGATATCAGGGAGATCAAACACTTTCTACAGGGGTCAGGTGACCTCATTCTCACTTCCGGGCTGTCTGGGATATAAAACTGCTCCATGCGGCAGAGTATGAGCATATTCTTGGTGGCCCAGCGTCTGCAGCGTGGCTGCGCGCAAAAGACACAAAATCTCACGGCGTGTTTTGCATGTTAAGCAGTGGAAAGCAGGGGTAAAGAAGGGTAAACCTTTGAAGGTACCAGCTGAATTTTCTGCACTTGGGGCTTAGAGCATTCTTAGTTTGATATTTAAACAATTTTTCACTTAGTGGTTAGAAATGTTGAGCACTATTAAAACTTTGGAGGGGGACATTGGTGTCAAATGTTCTTGTTGCTTGATGTACAGTTTGATGTCAGTACCTGTACCACAGATACCATACATATGTATTAAATGTGCTGAATATGAGACCCTGCTTAAGGAATTGGCAGGTTTTTACAATAGATCTAGGTGTATTGAATTCACACAACACTTTCCTGTCCTTAGAGGTGTAGAAAACAGTTTAACAACAACTGAACTACCCTTAAACAAAGTTTCATGTGTTGAGCCTTCTATTTCTGAAAATATTGTTACCCCTTCCCTTTTGACATCATCTCAAAATAAAGAAGTTGCATTTAGGGAAAATAATCTTATTATCAATGAAACTTCCCAATGTGGTCAATTGTCAACTCTACTGAGTGAGGGTAGTAAGAGAAAGTGAGATTCTGAGGAAGACCTTGGTGTTCTAAATGATGAGGGTTGGTATGAGGTGCAGACCAAGAGAGCTGCCAAGAAAGGAAGGAAAGCTGAAATTTTTACACTACCTCTCCTAAATAGTTTTGACCCTCTTAGTTTAAGTGATCAGGCTGCTGAAATAAATAATGGACCCTTTAATGGGACTGGTGTAACTAGTGACTGCCAGGGGATCCCAATAGATGCTCAGAAGGAAAATCTTAGTGATATAAATCAAATAATTAGTGAGCCCCATGGCATCCTTGTTAGTAACAACTTAGCAAATGATCGACTGGCTGAAGTTGTTGGATCAGATAAGGGACTACAAAACTTTACTAATATTAATCCTTCTCAAAATCCTATGGCATTTTCCCATTCAAAGGGCTCAAACTACCCTGTTACTGATGACAATAAATCATTTTACATTTTGGGTGATTCAATTATACGATACACAGATAGTTATTCTACTAGAGGCAATAAATCCAAAGTCACCAGCTGTAGTTACAGTGGGGCTTTAATAAGGGATATTGCGGAAATGTTGCCTGGTATTTTAAAAAAGACTGACGATCATAATAGTGTTATTTTGCATGCTGGTACGAATAACATAAATAAATCTGAAATACAGGAAATGATTAATTAGTTAATTGAAGCAGTGTCCATAATGAAGAGCCTAAAAGCTGAAATTATTATCTCAGAGATTTTACCAGTACCACGAGCATCTGCTGCAAGATTACAAAATATTAAATCTTTTAATAATTGGCTTTGCAGGTGGTGCTTGGAAAATCATATTATTTGTTTACAGACATGAGAAATGTTTTCTACTAATGACCATTTGTTTTGCTCAGATGGTTTACACCTGAGCAAATTAGGCTCCAAATTATTGGGGAATATTGTTTACCAGTCTGTCAATGGTAAAAATGAAAATTCAAAAAACTGGCAAAGGAGGGGTGAATAAAATCATTAAATCTTCCTATAACAAGTTCAATTCAGTTTATGAAACAAGGGCAGAACAGTAGTGGGAGTAAAAATCAGACTCTTAAAGTCCTGTTAACTAATGCTAGAAGTCTTCATTATACAAAAGAGGATGAACTTGAGTTAATCTTAGTTAACAACAAGGTGTACATTGCTGCAATTTCTGAAACTTGGTGGGATGACACTTCATCATGGAATTATTCTATCCCTGGTTATAATTTAATTCATAAGGACATAAATCATAGAAGAGGGGGTGGTGGGGCAATTTATTTAAATAAGACAATAATATTTAGAGAATTAAATCTAATATCTAATGACACAAATGAAATCCTTTGGGTTGAAATACAGTCTACTCCTAATAAAAATCTCTTGGTTGGCACGTGCTATAGGCCTCCTGATATTACCCAATGTGATCATTCTTTCTTATTAAAAGATATTGCAAACAACTTAAAATATAAGGATGTCCTGTTACTTGGAGACTTTAATGTCCCAGGAATTGATTGGAATGAATATACTGCAATCACCTTTCAGGAACATGAATTATTGGAACTTTGTATGGTAAATGGTTTGCAACAAGTTGTTGACCAACCTACACGGGGCAAAAATATATTAGATCTGGTACTTACAAACATACCTGAAAAAATTACTGATCTAGAGGTTAGTGATCCACTGCTCAACAGTGACCATAATATCATTACATTGAATATTATATATGAACAAATTAAGCAGATCAGAGTAACTAAAGTTTTGGATTTTGGTAAAGCAAATGTTTTGGCTATAAATGAAGATATGCAAAGTTATTCCCAGTTAGATTGTACTATCCCTGTAAATGATTTATGGAATTAATTAAAATCAAAAATTATTGAACTTACTGAAAAACATATTCCTACACGAACCTTATATAATCACAAAGGGAAGCTGCCTATGTGGTATACATATAGGGTGTGTAAATCAATATCAGCAAAAAAGAGAGCATACAGAACAATGAAAAGAGATTCAACTGATTATAATAAAGCAAAATATAAGGAGACATTAAAATTATGTAAACTTACCATCAATAAGGAAAAAAGGAATATTGAATTAGATTAGCACATATTAAAGATGGAGGGAAATCCTTTTTCTCTTATGTAAATAATAAAAAGAAGGACTCCAGTATAGTTGGCCCAATTAAAACCTCAAATAACATCTTGAGTAATCCTGTTGATATGGTTAATGAGTTTAATAGATTTTTCTGTGCGGTGTTCTCCGACAAAGATATTAATTATTTACAGGATATTGATCCTATTGATGAAATTATAATAACTAGGGATCAAATACATAGCAAATTAAATCAGATCAAAATAAATACTACACCTGGACCAGATTTATTGCATCCAAGGGTCTTGAAGGCTATAGGATGGTAATTGGTTGAACCACTATTTGTTCTTTACAATAGATCCTTACTAATGGGGGAGGTCCCAGTTGATTGAAAGCAAGCTTTAGTTGTCCCTGTTTTCAAAAAGGAGGGATCGTAGTAGCATGACAAACTATCGACCAATCAGTCTGACCTGCATCTTGGGTAAAATCATGGAATCTATTGTAAAGGATATACTTATAACTGACTTAAAAACTATTGGTTTTGTTGATGATACACAACATGGCTTTAGGACCCAGAGATCATGCCTTACTGCAAATCTTTGTTTCTATGAAAAAATTAGTAAACTTTTAGATGAAAAACAAGCAGTGGATATTGTTTTTTTGGATCTTTATAAAGCCTTCGACAAGGTTCCGTGTGTAACCCTTCTTGAAAAAATGAGAAAATTTGGGATTAATGGACTCATCATAAAATGGGTTCAGGATTGGTTGATGAATAGAGAACAAATTGTTAGGATTAAAGGATATATTTCTGATATAGGTAGGGTTAGTGGGGTCCCTCAGGGCTCTGTATTAGGCCCATTGTTATTTTCAATTTTTGTATCTGATTTAAATAAACATACTAAGGGAATTTCAGTCAAGTTTGCTGATGATACTAAAATTGCATTGGATATCAGTACAATGGATGGATATTCTGATCTTTGTAGAGATCTCTTATTAATGGAATTATGGGCAGTTTCAAATGGTATGTTCTTCAATCTGGAAAAGAGTGTGGTTGTGCATTTGGGTAACAATAACCAGTGCCTCAACTATTTTTTAAATGGTCATCAATTACAGTCTACGGAACATGAGAAGGATTTAGGTGTTTTAATATCAAAGGATTTAAAATTTACTAACCATTGTACTGAATTAATTAAAAAGTCTAATAGACTTATTGGTTGCATTAGACGCTGCATCACTTCTAGAGATAGGAATTGTATAATTCCCTTGTATAGGGCCTATGTACGACCCATTTTGGATTATTGCTCTCCTTTATGGAGCCCCTTTTTATGTGGTGATGTAAAATGAGTGGAGGGGGTTCAGAGGAGGGTTACTAAGATGGTTCAGGGCCTTTATCGGGTAGATTATGATAGTAGACTACTTTCTTTAAACCTTTATTCCTTGGAGCTTAGGAGAAAAAGAGGAGATCTCTTACTAATGTTCAAAATTATAAGGGACCCTATATTGTTTGCAGGTTTAGGTTTTATCTGATATCAAAAGTTGTTCTCTTTAAGAAGTCATAGTTATCAATTAGGACTTACATATCCTAAAACTCAGTTGAGAAGGAACTTCTTTACTCAATGGATTATTGCATCATGGAATTCTTTACCCAAAGATATTGTTGAAGTTAACTCTTATAATCTATTTAAATCAAAGCTTGATAGGTTTTTGTTAAATGAGGGAAATGGGAATTAATGCCCGCTAAGGCAGGAGATGTATATTTATGGGCTTTGGCCTTCTGTACATCTATATTTCCTAGTATGACTCCTTGTATACCTATTAAGAAAATCTCAAATGGGCATGAACTAATAAAATGCTATAACCTATGTACTATGCATAAACTGAAAATGTACTAGTTTTTTAACTCTGTATATGTAAAACAAATATAATATGATGTATTTGTGACTGCCTTCTCCCTCTCCCTTCCCTTTCCCTCCCCCTGAAATATGTGAAAACATCAATAAAAACCATATAATGTATGGTAGAACGCTGTTACGTATAAAAATCTATACAAGCTCAAAAGTTGTTATGCTGCAGTAGCTTGTTGTTATGCTGCACCACGAACGTAGCTACTGCAGCATAACAGATTAGAATGTTGTCAGAAATGCTCACAGCGCGAGCTGCTCATGCTTCAAATTTAAACAGTAAAGCGAGTGTTTTTAAAAGCATACACACACATTAAAATAATTAATTACCTCGCAGGCAGGCGTCAGAAAAACTGTAATGAGGACACCGACTAATTCTAACGTAAGTACACGAACTCCCGTGACCCCTGCCCTAACAAAATCACTTCCTTTGAACTTTGACTCAAACTGTCCCTCTCATTTGTCTCCTAGCAAGTGACGTCTTCAGCTCCAGAGGTCATGGCAGCACGTCAGATCATCCGCACAGCAATAGACTAATTTAAAGATAAAATGTCTAAGTAAAAAAAAACAGTAAAAATACTTTATTGTTTGTTTGTTTTTTTCAATTGTCACTAGCAATGTCGATTCTTGCTGTGCACACCAAACGTAAGTAAACATTTTATTAACAAACTGTACTGGCTGATTGTTTCTCTTTACAGGGTACAGGGTACAGGGTAACTGCACATGTAACGAGATTTCAAACTTGAAATACATTAGATAGGTGACCATACACTATAAAAGACAATGTATGGTCCTCTATCCATAACAAGTTTGAAAACTTTTCTCGAGGTCGTCATGGCGAATAAACCTCTCGAGCTTCGCTCTCGAGGTTCCAAACGTCGCCATGATGATCTCTCGAAGAGTTTACAAACTTGTTACAGATAGAGGACCATACATTATCCTCTATATTAACAAAAAAAAAACAAGATGGGTTTCTGGGCATGGGAGACAAGGTGGTGAACTGAGTTAGGAACTGGTTAACAGACAGGAGACAGAAGGTGGTGGTAAATGGGGTACAATCTGGGGAGATGGGGTGACCAGTGGGATACCACAGGGATCAGTACTAGGACCAGTCCTGTTCAATGTCTTCATTAGTGACATTGCAGAGGGGCCAGAAGAAAAGGTCTGCCTGTTTGCAGATGAGACCAAGATCTGCAACAGGGTGGATACTCCAGAAGGGGTGCAGAAATAAATGAAGAGGGACCTGGAGAAGCTTGAAAGATGGTCGGAGTTGTGGCAACTGAGGTTCAATGCAAAGAAGTGCAAAATAATGCACCTGGGTAGAGGAAACCCTGGGGAGAGCTACAGGTAGGGGGAGAGCAGCAGACTGTCACCAAAGAGGAAAGGGACCTAGGGGTTATCATCTCTAATGACCTTATGTTATCAAAGCAGTGCACAAAGGCAGCAGGGAGGGTCATTGGCATGCTGGGATGCATAGGCAGGAGTATCACTAGCAGGAAGCAGGAGGTGGTGGTGCCATTGTATAAAACATTGGTAAGGCCTCACCTGGAATACTGCATGCAGTTCTGGAGGCTACACCTGTGCAAGGACATAGAAAAGGTAGAGACTATCCAGAGAAGGGCAACAAAGATGGTGCAGGGCTTGCACCACAAAACATATGAGGAGAGACTAAGGGGCCTCAATATGTACTCACTGGAGGAGAGGAGACAGTGGGGGGACATGATTGAAACTTTCAAGTACCTCAAGGGCATAGACAAGGTGCAGGTGGGGGACCTTTTCCAAGGTAGAAAAAGTACTAGAACAAGGGGGCAAAATATGAAACATGAAGAGGGTAGATTAAGAGGTAATGTGAGGACGTTTTTGTACACAGAAAGGGTAGTCGACACTTGGAATAGTCTGTCACAGTAAGTAGTGGAGGCAAGCACAGTGGAGGGGTTTAAACATGCCTGGGACAGGCACAAGGGAAGCTTGAGAGGGGAGGGAGCAATGAAAAGCCATTGATCACATAGGGTCAGTGGACACATACAATGTATAGGGACTACGGGCAGACTGGATGGGCCTGGTGGTCCTTATCTGCTGACAATTTCTATGTTTCTATGTTTCTATATCACACATTTTGAGCCTTAAAGGAAGAAGGGGGACACTGACCTAGGCAAATGGGGATGGGGGAAGTAGGTAAACAGATGTATTAGCAGGGAAGGGGGTAAGATCCAGACTACTCAGCCTTCTGTTCGGCCTGAGAGTTCTGGAGCCCACGCAGCATATAACAGTCTTGAGGTATAGTGCAGAAGGGGGAGGATAGGAAGGGTTGCCAGATCTAATCGTACAAGTTTAGCTTGCGAATAGTGGAATGGTGGACCCTCTCATAGCAGGCAATCTTGCCTAGTTCTAATAGCCATTCTAATGGTGTGGGAGGGGGTAGTGTCCCTCCAGTGCCTGAGTATAATTATCTTAGCCATAATGACTAGGACACTCAAGATCCATTGTTTTGTGTGGGTTGTATTGAAAGGGAAACCCTCACCTTCAGGCATAAGTCCCAGTATTGCCATGGTGGGGGTAATACTAACATACTAAAATGCCAGCAGAATAGGCCTAATAGTCTTTCGTGTCTGCTCGTTTGGTCAGCCCCCACCCTGGGAGCTGACCTTGCTGCCTCCCTCGCCTTCTCTGACTTCTTCCTTCCCAGTTCTGGGTATTCTCGCTGCACTGGATTTTGCTTCCAGAACCCTTCCCCTGTACCTGTCCCACCCCCCTCTTGAACCCCTCCACCGTCTCTGCCTCCATCAGCCCCCTGGGCAGCGCATTCCATGGCTCCATCACCCTCTCAGTGAAGTAGCACCTCCTCCTCCTTTCTCCCCTGAATCTTCCCCCCTCCAGCTTCCACCCATGCCCTCTAGTTGCCCTCCTCCTTCCTTCAAAGCACCCTGACTGCTCCTCCCCTATTTACCCACTTCATGTACTTGAAGATCTCTATCATGTCCCCCGGTCCCTCTCTCTCTTCCAATGTGTACATATTTAGCTCATTGAGCCTCCCCATAGGTTCTGTCCCCCAAGCCCCAAATCATTTTGGTTGCCTTCCTCTGAACCCTCTCCAGGAGTTTAATGTCCCTCTTTAAGTGTGGCCTCCAAAACTGCACACAGTACTCAAGGTGTGGCCTCACCAAGCAGTTATACAGAGGGAGTATCACTTCCCTCCTTCTGAAGGTGATCCCCCTAGCGATGCATCCCAGCATCCTGTTGGCCATGGCCAATGTTAAGGTCAGTTCTGGCTACAGTTTTGACTACTTTCTGAACATTTGTCCAATATGGGCACAGCAGAGGACAGTTCCAGATAATGTGTGAGATATTTCCTATTGCAGAGAGGCATCTCCAGCATTTGTCTATTGGCATAAATCCCCATTTGTGCAATTTCACTGTGGTTCTGTGCCAGTGGTGTAATATTTTAAACTGAGTAAAGTGACTATAGGTATCCTTCATAGCATCCTGAATTTGCCAACAGCAGGTCTCCTTTGCAGGTTGATCCATCTTGATACCAAGCTCAGTGTTCCATTTATCCCAAAGGGTCTCTAGAGCCAGAAAATTAAGAAGGGTTAGTTGTTTATATATAAAGCTGGCCCTAAGTGGGGTACCTTCCATAGGCAACACCAGTTCCTCAGTACCCACATTATGGGTCATTTGTAGTTTGGGCCCAAGAAGTGGGACCAGGGCGGAGCAGAGCTGGAGGCACTGCTAGTGCCTATGCTTTTCTAGGTCAAACTCGGCTTGCAGCTGACCAAAGGATTTTAGAAATCTGGAGGTGTCATCTATTAAATGAGAGAGCAGTGAAATGCCTTTGGAAGACTATGCTATCCAGTGCATCAGGGATCCCCCTATAGTAAGGAGTATTTTCTTTCCAAATAGGAAACATTGGGGAGGCTCTGGGGGTCCAGTTGCATCTGTTGGCCAGTTTGTGCCACATCTTTGCAGTATGTGCAATGGTAGGGTGAGTTCGCAGAGTGTGCAGGAGACCACTGTATAGTACCATAGTGCACAGATCACCACCTATGAGGTAGGATTCACCAGTGGCTCATTTCGGCCAAGGGTAGGAGGTTATGAAGGGTGCGGCTTGTGTCATCTGCAACAGAAGGTGTGCGGTGTGGCTGAGTTCAAAATCTGGGAGCCTGAGCACACCCTTCTTCAGGTGGGAGCGTGAGATTCTTGTGGCTGATATGCCTGGGATACAAACCCAAATGAAGTCAAGCATCTGTTTATGGATTTGCTGGAAAAGCTCGGGTTTAATTTTTAGAAGTAAGTTATCCGATAGGTATTGTATTCTAGGTACTGCCATCATTTTATAAGCGTGAACCTTGCCCCACAGTGCTAGTGGAAGGCAGTTTCATCTAGCGAGGTCCTGAGATAAGGTATTTATCCTAGGGGTAGATTGAGCTTACACAGGGAGCTCAGACTACATGAGAAATTTAGGCCTAGATATTTTAATGAACTCTGGGTGACTTGCAATCCCCATTGAAAACCTGCCATGAGGTAGGATGTTAACCCTTGTGGCAATATTAATGATTTGGCCACATCAGCCTTGTACCAGAAGAGGGTGCCAAACTGCTGCAGGAGGGTCATTACTGTGGGAACCGAATCCTTTGGGTTAGTGAGTGACAGGAGTATATCATCGGCATAAGCCATAACCTTGTGAACCTCATCTAACTCTATGTCATGGATGTTTTGATGTTGGTGGATAGCTTGTAAAAGGGGTTCTAATGCGAGGATAAAAAGTATTGGAGAGCGTGGGCAGCCCTGCCACGTTCCTCTCTCCAGAAGGCAGAGTGGGGAGATGATAGAGTTAGTGATGATGGAGGCAGTGGCCCCATTGTATAGGGTGCAGATATTGCCTATAAAGGTCTTCCCAAAGTCGAAGACCTGCAGAACATGGAAGAGATATGGCCACTTGACTCTATCGAATGCCTTCTCGGCATCAATTGAGAGGAGAGCAGCCGAGGAATGGGAGCGTGCTGCCTGCCACATATGGTTAATCAGTTATCGGGTGTTATCCATACCATGTCTGCCAGGAACAAAGCTCACCTGGTCTCCTCCAATTGGAGCAGGGAGAACAACCCAGAACCATTTAGCCATCATTTTGGCAAACACCTTACAATTGGCAGTGATAAGAGATATTGACTGGTAACTCCCGCATTGTAAGGGATCCTTACCTGGCTTGGGTAGTAGAGAGATCAAAAGCCATGCACGTAGAGGTGTGAAGTGATTCTTGTTGGATAGCTTCATTGATGGCATCCATAAGAGTAGGCATAAGGCAACTTTTAAAATGCCGAAGGAATTCAGCCGGTAGGCCATCGGTACCTGGGGCTTTCTTGGCAGGCATAGAACAAAGGGCTTCTTCCAGTTCCCTATGGGTAAAGAGCTGGTCTAATTGATGTTTTATGTCTGGGTTTAGTCTGGGAAGTTCCAAGGCAGCGATGAAAGTGTCCAACTCATTTTGGGAGGCTTTAACTTCCTGTCAAAAGAGTGTTCTGTAAAACTGTTGGAAGACTATGTTGATGTCTCCCTGCTTCTTATGGAGTTTCCCAGATGTATCCAATATCCATGGGATTTTGGATCACTCCTGCCTCCATTTTAGCTGATAGGCAAGCAATCTCCTGGGCCTTTCATCAGATTCCCAGAAGTTCTGGCGGAGTCTGAACAGTGAGTATTCCACCCTCTGGTGAAAATAAAAAGTAATTTTTTATCTAGTTCTGACTATTACAGCTAGTAGCTGTGGAGGGGGGTCTGCATCTTCCCTGTATTTCTTCTCTAGGTCCTTAATTCTAGCTATTTACTCTTCCATGTTTTTAGTTTTCAGTTTCTTAAGATGGGAGGCATAGCTGATGCAACGCCCTCTGATATAGGTCTTTAGACCGTCCCACCGAATAGCAGCAGAGGTCTCCAGGAGTTGGTTGTGTGTGTGGACCAAGTCAAATTAAGCTAACTAGCAGGTGGGCATATGCCAGATTAAGTTGTGTGAACTCTGTGTCACCTGTTATTGCAGGGATATTGAAGGGAGTTGAAGCCTTGCATATTCAAGGTTCTTGACACACAGCATGGGGCGTACCTCGGGTTGTTGAGTCCTGACGGTAAAGGCTGTACCTTGAGGTGACAGGCTATCCCAACCCTGTAATGGGAAGCAGTAGCAGCCATGAGAATAATTCCATGTCCGGACAGCCAGGGACAGTGCACACACAAATAAGGGGATGATGCAGGGTGACTGGTGGGGGGATGGGGGGATGGGGAAGTAGTATAAAACCTGCTGCTCTGTAGGGAGAATAATGCTGGCCATTTACACCGCTGGACAGGAGTTATTTAGGGATGTGGCAGGTGTCATGGAGATGGCTTGGGAGAAAGAGGATGGCTCATCCAGAGCTGGTGCCAGCAGTCAAGTTAGGAGGAGCGTGGGAGAGGAGCTGCTCACCCTGGAGTACCCTTGTAGATAAGAACGAGCGAGCAGTAAATACATTAAGCATTGCAAGGATGCAGCTAGAGAAAGAATAGGACTGCTAGATAAGCGGGGGCTAAGACTGCAGGTATTCAGGGCTTAGCTGAAGGTGGAAGAAGGAGAGCGTAGGAGCATAATTCGAGCAGAGTGGTCATGCCGCCTGTGCGGAGTGATGTTTACTCCTTAGGGGGATGCTGACATAGCAACAGGAGAGAACAAATACCCCACTGCACACAAACAATCCACTCTGATATATGTCTTGTGTAGTGGGTGAACAGTTATACTATAAGGCTTGGTCCTGGAGTTCCCCAGGCTGAATCAGGTAACGAGGCATAGTCCGCCATCAGTGGCCTGTATATCAGGGCAATTACCATGCAGAGCTCGGTTAGTCACCCTCCTGACTGGGGGGAGCTCTGTAATCAGGCCACAGTCCATGCCAAACCCTCCCTAGCAAAACTTCAAGTTAAACCATGCATCAGACATATTCTCTGCAAAAGACTACATTAATGCACCATTAGGGTTAAAGCATCAAAAGTAGGAAAATGCCACCCTAGGGTTCCCAAGCCAAAGATCCCACCCCACCCTGTATGCAGGAACTGGCCTGAGGGGTGTGCATTGGGGTTGTAAACCTCAATGCTCACCCCTTTCCTTAAGTAAGGAAGGTAAGACAGGTACAGTATAGGAGAATATAGTGAGCATCAGGGTTCACAACCCCAAGGTACACCCCTCAGGCCAGTTTCTGCATACAGGGTGGGGGTGGGGTCTTAGGATTGGTAACCCTAAGGTGGCATTTCCCTACTTTCGATGGTTTAACCCTAATGGTGCATTAACATAGTTTTTTTGCAGAGAATTTCCTTACTTTTTGAGAAAGTATAATTTCCCTACTTGTATCACATTAACTGTAATGGTGCATTAATGTAGTGTTTTGCAGAGAATTTCCTTACTTTTTGAGAAAGCACAATCATAGGCTTATTGTCTTCTGGGAGCATAGAGCCCTCTCAGCCCTGCGCTCCCAAGCACCCATAATTTTCAGAGATTGTAACTTTATCTTTATTTTCCTGTAGGAGTCCTGGGCCCTGCACTGCCATCACTTCACACTCATCTACATAGTTGCATTAAGTCCTTAATAGTACCCATATTTGCATGTGGGAGTGCAGGGACCCTATAGTAGAGTGCACTGCCAAAGACACACTAGACATTTAATTGTTATCCCATAGAAATCACAAGGAAATCTGAGAGCTGTGTAACTCAACACCAGATTAATATATTTTAACGAAACCAGCAAAAGGAACATCGATGGTCAAAGCCTTTTGTACCCTGAACATTTCGGAACAAAATTTCAAACCATTTCTTCACAACACAGTGACAGAGACAACTGGATAAACCTCCCATTACAATGTTATCCTATGGGAAATGAAGCAAAATTTAATCGCACAGAGCTCCACAGCCAAGAAATATATTTTAACTAAACCAGCAAAAGGCACATTTGTGGGGCAAACCCTTTGTACCCTGAAGATTTCAGACCAAAATTCAAAACAGTTTCTTTGCTATAAAGTGACAAAGAAACTGCAATATAAAAAAATCCTTTTTTGCAAATTGCTAAAAGGAATCCCTTACTGAGGCTAAGATTCTTATTCCACAATTTGTGGTAAAACAAAAATCCTTTTTCGCAAATTGCAAAAAAGGACCCCGTTTCATGGTAAAATTTACGGTAAAAGATTTTCCGCTGATAAAATTAGCAAATTTCTGGACCTTTTTAAAAAAAAACTGATCCTAGAATCAAATTCCTTGGGCCCAGATTATGTGAACACAGCAATCAGTGTTTACCAAATGCCTCTAGTATTTTTTAAATTTAGGTTTGTTTGCCTTGCAAAGCAAAAACAAAATGGTGGCAGCACGAATGAGAATTCCGCATTTGCAGACTAGGATTCCACATTTGCTAGCTAGGATTCCGCATTTGAGATCAAGAATCCTAGTTCAAGCCTACCATCTAACTTTTCCCATAGAAAATAATGGGAGACTTTAAAATGTAATAACTTTGCAACAGTTTAATAGTTTTTCACCAAACAGTGACCCAAGACCTATATATCCTAAATATTTCAGACTGAAATTTCACACAGTTTATGTGCAAAGTGGTGACAAAGAATTTGACCAAAAGTGGTAATTTACATGTTTTTTGACACTCTATATCTCTGCACCCGCACATCCGACCGGAACAAAACATGCCACTTCAAGAGATGTTTGGTCCCTGACAGCACATGCAAATCGATTGAATGATTGTGAAGGTATTAAATGAAGATTTAAGCCTAATATAGTTAATTTCGTAACAAAAAGAGTGGGTAGAACAGATCTGCAGAGCACTCGCTACACTCCCGTCATTGGATACAACAGCTATCATTTAAGGGGTGGACAGAAGGATAGCCCATGGGATAAGATGTTCGAGAGATTTGCTACGTTATCTGTGTAGGCAGCTGGAGAATACCAGCCTCTTTCATTCCAACCAACATTCGTTCACTGGCCATAGGAGCGGAGAGAGATTAAGATGGAATTCAGATGTGCCATGCAGTGCAACTTACATTAGTAAATACACAGATATCTAATTAAAATACTAAAACAACCAGCCAGTTTGCTACCTACAGTTCTTGCTGTAAAGTACTGTATGTGGCAGCAACATAATAAACCCAGATGTATGGAGTGATAGTCAGCTGTTCCGGAGAGACTGGGAGTCCTTGGCTTGATTAAGTACTGGCTGGCTGGGTTCCATGTCCAATACACTGTCCACCCATGATCTGGGGTTCTGCTGGTGTTCAGGGGTGACTCAAGCTGTTGGATCATTAGAAGAAGACACCAGGAGGGGTGTTTTAGTGGGTGAGGGTTGGTGTAGACTTGGACATTTGGGCACGGGCTTTCCATTAGAGTCAGTGTGGTTGGCCGAGTCCCTGGAGTCCTTGCTGGTGTCTTGGCGGGGTGCCCCTGATGATCCCTGACCCTGGCATTGGCGATTTCTCCCATACCTATCTGCTCGCTTAGCCCTTATTATCTGCCAGTCCATAGAATAAGTGTCGGGATCCTGAAACAGTATGTCCGAGCCATAGGTAGACTACTGTTGTGAGGGTCCTTGGTTAGCTTTAGGTACTGGGGACTGTCGTGTACCAGCTGTAGGTTGTCGGAAAGCATTTGGCCATTGCTGTTGGAGAAAGTTCAAGGCCTCTCTAGGCATAGCAAAGGTGTGCCAGACCCTGTTGCAGGTGATGGAAAACTTGGCAGGGTATGCTGTCTTGTGCTTGTAAGGCCCTTTTTGGCAGGTATTCTTTCCTATTTTGTGCTAACTCCGAGGAGTAGTCAGGAAATATGTGGATTCTGTGTCCTTGCCACACTAATGGACCCCAGTCTCTAGCAAGCTCTAGTATTCAGACCCTATTGGGGTATCGCAGTAGTTTAATAATGAAGGGTCTAGGTCATCTGTCGGGCTTCAGTGGGGGTGCACCCTCTCTATTTCTAGTAGAAAGTGCCAGTTGTGGTGAAGTAGCTAAGGAAGCTCTTTTTGTAGAAAGCCAACTGGATCCTTCTTTTTGAAGCCCTCCAGGAAGCCTACTATCCTGAGATTATTCCTACGGCTCCTGTGCTCCACATCTCCAGCTCTGTTCCCTAAAAGAGATATCATCCTTTCTAGCTCTTGGAAGCATGCTTCATGCCTTGTGTCTTTATCATCTATGTAGGAGAGGTACGTCTCGGTGTCCTGGGACTGTTGCTGAAGCTCCTGAACTTGTTCTTCTAACATTGCTACAGAGGATTTGTTTTTTAATTTATATTTTATGCTAGTTTTTCACTGGCTTTACACCTTCCCCCATCTCGGGCACTTGTGCATGCATGTGGAGGCCCATGCAAGCTGTGCCGCCCCATCCCGCCTATGCTGCCATCAGACCTCCACCTGGTGGCAGTGCAACTACGGAGGGGGGCAACCTCCCTGGTAGAGGAGTGCTGCTGGTAGGCTGCTCAGTCCTGCTCCCACCCTCCCACTCCCCAATGACCCAAGGTCATTCCTGAACCCAGGTCACCAGCGTGACATGATGTAAGGCATGATGCCTCAATCCTCAGTGCCACCGGGCCACTACTTAGAATTTAAAGGTAATAATTTTTTTTAGCACTTGCTGGAGCAATTCTTTCATTTCAAGAGTGTCAGTGTTGGGAGGTCTGGCTGACGTGCCTTCTGCCATCCTGTAGGCTGATCTGCTGCCACCCGTTTATACAATGAATTCTCTCTAGTGATGTTTAATTCATTCAGGAAGTTGCCAGAATCCTTTGCAGGTATTTGTCCCCCGATGAAAATGCTTATACTTGCAAAGTTGGCTGCGGAAATTATGGATATTTTAACGAAAATTCAGCCAGGCAACTTGGGGCAAATGGCTTAAGCTAGCATACCTGACCATGGCTCGCACATGTGCCCTGTTTCACTGGAGAAACATTTTAAATAAATAAAACAACATTTGCTTCCAAAATAAAAACTAAGACTTTAAAACAAAATAATTTACAATATACCTTAGAAATCTACTGTACATCAACGGAAAACATTTACAAACTTTGCATGATTAATAGGCCTTATTCTGTTACTATTTAAACATTATTAGTTTTTATATAGAACTTGATCTTTTTAGTTTAGAAAACTATAAAGAAACTAAAGGAGCACTTTGCCTCTTTTGAATTTTAGTTGTTAGACATTAGTTCTAGTACCTCTGTTGTAAAAGGTTTCTGCAAATGCAACAGTTGTTTATGTTGCTTGTATATCACAGGCATAGGGAAGTTCAGCAATATAAAGCTTTTCATTTTTCTACATTAAATATTAGGTTTTCTGGGGTCTTTTCTGCAACATTTTTAGAAGACTTAGCGTTTGTTTACATTTTGAGCCATCTCCCACTTAACTGACCAGAAACCAACAAAACATTATCACATATGAAATGGTCAGTCTGACAATAAAAACATAAATGGTTTTCCCTACTTTTCCTTAAAGGAAACATCTAGGTACTTTAATTTTAAATAGCATAGTGCAAAACATTACAAAAAAGCATGACACTGGAGTACAAAATACCTCTAACAACAAAGGGATTAACACATTCCAAGGGGAAAAAACATTTTCTATGCTTGGTTTTTCAAGGTCTGTCCTTTACTACAAACACCAATAGATCAACTTGAAATCTGAGCTTCATTATCGCATACCTGCATATCTTTGTCGCTGACATTCAATTCCTCCATCAGTGCAAGTACACTGCTCTACTTCCATTTGCCAAATTCTTCCCCAGCTTTCTCCAATATCAAAATACTTATAGCGACTCTCATCAAAGCACTTTTCTAAATTCAAGAAAAGGACAAAAAAAAGAAATTCAAATGTTTAGTTTTAAGCTTTAAAGAGATATCAATGTTCTGACTTATTATCTTTCTTTTTCTGTGGACCCCACCCAGGTTGGGCACTCCATTCCCTTTACTTACATTACAGTTAGGGAGCAGACATGTAATAAGATGAGGGCACTCTAATAGTGAGTCACGATCATAGGCCAGGTGGTAGCTTTTTCTGTTATGATCCACTGTACTTGGCTGTTTTCTGAGTCTTTGTGTCACACCTTAGGCCTCTGGTGCCCACCATTCAATGCACATATCTATTTTCATAGCACACCATGGACACTAGGGGTTACCAATGGTGGCACTGTTAAAGCAGATGGTCTCTCCAAACTTCCTGGCAGCTACAGAGGGAGCCCCAAGTCTGGATCCAAACTGGAGTCTCATGCCTTAAGCAGGAAAGTTGAATGTTTTCTATTCTTCAGTGATAGTCATTCATTATGTATAAGTTCTGGATGTATGCCTTTAGTAACGGGACTCTGTCCCCTGTGGAGGGTGAACAACAAGAACTGTGGCAGCTAAATTAAACTTGAAACATCCTTTGGGTGATTGGCATCCTGCCTGCAGGCTAAAATTATTTCTGTGGTAAAATAAATAGGATCCAAGATTTAAGACTCTAACCCTTGTTGTGAACCATGGCTTTGTGTTTAAACAATGTGCTGCCGGCTAGCATTTGCTTTTTAGTCCCTTGCCAGTGACCCTTCATACTGTCACTTGGGAAGTTACCTCAGATCCAGAGTTCAAGTAAGTGCACAGTGTTTCTGATTGATGTAAAGCAACCCTCCCAGTAAATGTGTTACTGGTATTTCTCCCCTAAACCTGAGAGGGGGGCTTACAAATGTTTTAAAATATATTCTAAATGTAATGCTTCCTATTTATAGGAGAACTGAGGAGCACCCTGCATCCTTAAGATGTCAGGATTGGCCACCTTCAGTTCATAGCTCCCTCACCCTAGGAATGCGTGAGGAGACATTCTTTAGTGACCAGAAGAGTGATTCTCAGTTCTCCTATATTTACAGTATATAGGACAGCAACCCGATTACTCCTTCATCAGAGGCAGATTTACTGACAAACTATTTCTGGGTTTAGATTAATACTCAGCAGAATTATTCATTTAACAAACCCATTCTTTTGACAGTTCAAGGGAAAGCCATTATACTGTAGCATACCATTCCAGACAGTCTTGTTTGACTTCAGTTGGCTAACTCCATATTACTCCTATAGGCACACCTATCCCCAACTCCCACCAGGGGTACTGCGCCTCAGGTCTAACCTCCTTTTTGAATCCTAAAAGATTTTTACCACCACCCTGGCTTCTTTTCTAACCCTCCTTTCAGGAGTTGGCCCATTCCACTGAGGCAGCTGACAAGGGAAGGAGGAGGATACAAATGTACTCTATGGCCAGGGATTGTTTTAGGGCATCGAGAAGGGAAGGGGGTGTTGATGAGCATGAACACATTGGTGTGGGTGGAGCAGGCCAGCCATAATCCATAAAGTGCTGTCAGAGTTTTTATTGTGCAGTCCCATCCCTTTGTGAAGCACAGGCATGACATCAAGACAACCCCTCCCCTAGATATCAGATGTCACTTTGGATCACACTCCTTCCCATTGAGGGTGACATCCACATGCACTGCCCTATACCTAACACACAAAGCCAGCCACATTGTGAGGTAAGCAATCCTTTACCAAGGAGGAGAGCATCAGAACAGTTGCCAAATCCAGACCCACCAGCAACCATTCCAGTCATAGAATCAGAATTTTGACAGCAGAAAAGGACCATGAGGCCCATCTAGTCTGTCTTTCCCACCCTTTTATTCTTTTCTCCCCGTAGCCTCTTTTCTGCTTCCATACAGCCCCTTGTGTCTGTCCCATGCAATCTTGAACTCCAGCACTGTTTTGGCCCCCACCACGTCCTGCAGGAGCTTGTTCCATGCCTCCACCATCCTTCCTGCAAAGCATTGTCCTCTCACATTGCTTCTGAATCCCCTCCTGCAGTCTCAAATTATGCCCCCTAGTTACTGCACCCTCCTTCCTTTGAAGTAGATTTCCTGCTTTCACCTTGTTGATCCCTTTAACATATTTGAAAATTTCTATCACAACCCCTCTTTGCCTTCTAGTTTCCAATGAGTACAGCCCCAATTCCCTACATCTCTGCTCGTACAGTTTACCTGCATACCCTGCACCATTTTGGTTGCCCTTCTCTGGACCCCCTCAATCATGTCTATATCTTTACACAGATGTGGCCTCCAGAACTTGACCCCATACTCCAGGTGTGATCTCACCATGGCAACGTAGACGGGCATCAGAACCTCCATCCTTCTGCTAGTGATATCCCAGCTAATACATGACAGCATCCCATTTGCTTTTCCCACTGCCCTGCTGCATTGGTTTCCTACCTTGAAGTTGTTAGATATTATTACCCCTAAATCCCCTCCTGCTCCATGACCCTGATGCACTCCCCCCCCCAAGCGTGTACCCAGCTTTCAGGTTGTTGTGCCCCAGGTGCATCACTGCACACTTTTTGATTCTGAATTTTAGCTGCCAAGTCTCGGACCATCCTTCCAAGGTCCTCAAGTCTTGCCTCATGTCCCTCCCACCCTGTCCCGTGGTGTCCACCCTGTTGCAGATCTTTGTATCATCTGCAAAAAGGCCCACCTGTCCTATCAGTCCCTCCGCTATGTCACTATTGTAGATGTTGAAAAGGAGGTGCCCCAGTACTGACCCCTGGGGTACCCCACTCATCACCCTCCCCGCCCTGAGTATATCCCATTTACCACCACTCTCAGGCTTCTATCTGCAACCAGTTTTCTACCCACCTGGTTATTTTAACTCCTACCCCTGCTCTTTCCAGCTTGCTCACTAACCTTCTGTGGGGTACAGTGTCAAAGGCCTTGCTGAAATCCAAATAGGCCACATCCACTGCCTCCCACCCAGGTCAATTACCAGTGTTACCCAGTCGAAGAATTAAATTAGATTTGTCTGGTATGACCTTCCTTTCATAAAGCCATGCTGCCTATCATCCAGTAACCCGCTAACCTCCAGGTAGGCCACCACCCTCTCCTTAATGAGTGCCTCCATGACCTTCCCCACCACTGGGGTGAGGCTGACTGGATGGTAGTTTTCTTTCATCTCACTGGTACCTCCTTTATGCAGTGGCATCACATTCGTCCTCTTCCAGTCCTCTGACACTTTTCCCAAATCCATAGATAGATTGAACAGCCTCACCAGATGGGCTGCTAAATCTCCCCCCAGCTCCCTGATCACCCTCAGGTGCAACCCGTCCAGCCCCACGGCTTAATCCACCCGCAATCTGCCCATTTCCTCCTTAACGCTCTCTCTACACTGAATGGGTTTGGGTCCACCCCTTCGCCCCCTCTCCTCCTCCCCATTGGCTCAGGCCCTCTACCCTTCCCCTCTTGCATAAATACTGAGCAAAAGTACTTATTTAGTTCTTCTACTTTTTCACAGTCCTCTTCAAATTATTTTCCACCTTCCCCCTCCGCCTAGCAATCCCCTGCTTAGCCTTCCTCCTGTCCCCCACATATCTAAAACAAAGTTTTGTACCTCCTTTTGGCCTGCTTAGCTATTTTTTCTTCAGTATTTGCCTTTGCCCTCCTTATTACCTTCCCTGCTAGTCTCCTCTTCTCCCCGTAAGCCTCTCTGTCCCCTTCTGTCTGTGTTCTCTTATATTTCCTGAAAGCCCTCCTCCTGCCCCCTACTGCTCTCACCACCTCCATTGTATACCAAAGTGGTCTCCTCCTTCTTGTGCCCTTCCTTACCCTCCTTATGCACATTTGTGTGGCCTTCTATACCTGGTCCCTTATAATTCCCATAGTTCCTCCACATCGTTTATCTTTCCCGTACCTACCATTTCTTCCCTAATTAGCTGTCTCATCCTGTCGAAGTCTGTGCTCCTGAAGTCCAAAACTGTTGTAGTAGTATGGTTCACCTCCCTCCCTGTTTTTACCCTGAACCTAACCATCTTGTGGTAACTAGTGCCCAGCGTTTCTCCCACCTCCACCTCCTCCACACTCTCTCCATTTGTTAAGACCACATCCAGCAGGTTGTTGCCCCTCATTGCATCCCTGACCAATTTCTGTAGAAAGACTCCCTGCAGCACCTCCAGAATTCCCTTGCTTCTAACCGAGGTGGTCTCTGATATGGACCAATCCACATCTGGAAGGTTTAGGTCTCCCACCAGAAGTGTTTCACCTTTGAAAGGCATCTTTTCAATTGCTTGTGCCATTTGCCAGTCCTCCTCTTCTACTTGTGTAGGTGGTCTGTATACTACCCCTAGTCTTAGGGATTCCCCTATTCTTTTGTTCAGCATAACCCACAGGAGTTCAGTCGCCCCTTCCCCCTTTTGTTCCTCCATAGCACTGATATCATCCTTGATGTATAGAGCCACCCCCCTCTTCCTGTCTCCCCTGTCCTTTCTAAACAGTTTGTAACCAGGGATAGTTGACTCCCATGTGTGATATTACACCCACCATGTCTCAGTGATTGCAACTATGTCCAGTCCCTCTTCCTGAATGATGGCTTCTAAGCTTACCATCTTATTAGCTAGCCTCCTGACGTTCACTGCCAAAGCCCTCCAAGTTCCAACCCACCTCCCTACCTATCTGTGTGTCAGAACTCGATATGTTACCCTTACCCCAGGGGGGAGGCCTAAAGCCCCCTGTTTCTTCTGATATCCAATGTGGCTTTAATCCTAACACCCCCTCGCTTACTATAAATTATATGTTTTCTCTATGAACTCCCCTAATCTACATTTGAGTACAGCTTCACCATTCTTGTTTAGGTACAGTCTATCTGGGGTGAAGAGACTGTCGTCCTCCCAAGTTGCTCCCAGTCCCCTACTAGCCCATACCCCATCTGCCGCACCAGTTCCTTAGCCATTCATTGAACTCCTTGATCCTCAGTTTCCTTTCTGCATTAGCTCTTGGCAGTGGTAACATCTCTCAAATGCACAGACTGCTACAAAACCTAGCAAGTGCCTTAAATCTTGCCTGCACCTCCATCAGACTGTTCCCTGCCAAGTCACTTGTCCTCAGGTGGAACACCAGGTGAGATTTCTCATCCTGTTGCTGACCCCATGAGGGAACATAGCGTATTATGTCTAGTGCTGTCATACCAGGTAAGCATTCTACCCAGACTGTCCTGGGCTTGGCCCTGACCCAGGTCACCAGCATGCTCAGTGGTTCTCTACTTCTTGGCACCAGAGAACTTACACATGCATTGGATTTTCTCAGCATTTGCAGGTTTATTCCATTAACAGTTATATGCATATAAGAGGGTCTCCTTGTACCTACTGGACATGCATAAATGGTACACAGTAAACCTACTCATTAGACAGGTCTTTTCTTTTATCAGGTATTTTCTGCTTAGCAGATTCCAATGTAACTTATCATTTCCTACCTTTCTCACAATTTCTCCCTGTGAACTGCTCTGTACAAAGGCAGACGTATGTTTGATAATTAGTCCCATAAGCACAAGTCCCACCATTTTGACATGGATCCTCAGAGCAGGGGTTGAAGCCTGAAACTAAGGAAAATAAACATTAACGTTATGAAATAAAACTGTGATACATATCATCAACCAAGCCACTAAAATGCCCTTGTCTGGTACTGAAACACAAAGCATAATTTAGTTATCATCATAATTACCCTGGATGATATTCAGTATAAAGCAGAAATGGACTGAAACTGGTCCTCATCAAAATGAAATGCTGTATCTCAGTTGGGATATCCTGGGTAAATAAACTGTAAAATGCTTTGTAATAATGTATTCCTGGTAGACATTTCAGCCATGGAAGTTATACTCTAAAATTCATTGAAAAGAAGAACTAACCAACTCACAGGGGTAACACATGTCTGTATAACCAGTTTATCATGTCAATTTTGCTGCAGACTTTCTTATACCGTAAATCTCATTGAAATGGTGTCAATTTGTCGGTTACCCTTACTCCAGGCAGCCTAAAACAAAAGGCTATTTGTTAAAGGCACTTAATAATGTAAATTTCCAAATGAGAGACTGAAACATTTTGCTAGATATTATAGTAGTTTTATTTTGTATTCACCTAGAGATATCACAAGAAGAGCATACTGAGCTGAGAACAATTTGTTTCCTGGTGGGTTCTAGGGAAAGGGTATGGGGGAACACAGTAAATGAAAACAAAGACACCATAATATGTACAAAAATAGAAAGTACTGTACCCTACGTATGCTGGTGAGCAAAATATAAAACTCACAGCACAACTACAAATGAGACCAGTGCAACCAAGTATGTGCATAGAAGTTCAATGGCAAGAGTCGAAAAGTGCCACGTTAAATGCAAAACACAGTAGTGAAGCCCCAGAAGAGAGCCAAAAATGGAAGCGACAAAAAGGTAGGAATGGGCAAGGCCATGTGACAAGAAGTGATACAATAGGCCTAGAGGGAAGAGAAACGATTAGTAAATGTGAAAGACAATGCCTGGTTGAATGAGGGAAAAAGAGAATGAGTGGATCAAGAGCAGGAATAGATGTAGGAGGTGACATCACAGAGAAGAGCTTACAGTGCACGGGGGGGAGGAGGAGGAATGGATGGAGGATGTGGGGTTAACCGAGAGCTTAGGGAACTGATAGAAAAAGGAGCCAATAAAGCAGAGGACAGAATGAGTGGGGTCAGAGCTTCTAAAAGGGTAAGAGATGGGGAGGAGGCAGGATGGGGAGGACTGGGCAGAAGAGGGCTGAAGTGGCAGAAGAGGGATCCAAACCTGAATTTAGGGATGAGAGAGATGCAGTGAGAGAGTATCTGCCTATGAGTGAGGGTGAGAGAAAGTGAGAGAAGTAAAGGGAACATAGATGTGTAAGGGGAGGGTGGTTGAGGGCAAAGTGATAGGAATAGTAGAGGGATTCCAACCTGGTCATGGTTGTGTGGGGGCATTGTTATATACTGTACCACACCTCTGTAGTCAAAAGTTGTAAGGATAATTTTCACATCAATCTCATGCCGGGCCCAGAGGTAGATATTGGGTGTTTACTCACCTGGTAAAGGTGCTTGTGTTAGTTGATATCTATGGCACTCCAGTCATTACATCACAGGTTTTAGCCCACCTGATAGGCTAGTGATGCACATGTGACCCAGGATCAAATTTCGCAGTATACATTGGTCCCAGGAGTCTCTGCTCCTCAGTTCAATTCTTCCATAGCTGAAGCAAGGTTATTTATACAGACATGCTGCTTTGAACCATTAGCATAACCAAAAAGATGTGTGCGATATAAGAGAAGGTCCCATCAGTGCCTTTTATTTCCCTGTTCATACAGTTCTAAAAACTCAGTCACCTATTGTGACTGAAAGATGAGAAAAAACTAATTCATAACTAGAATGTCTGCTACATTAAAGGAACCCCACACTCAGCTACGTGCGTGGGTACTAATCTAGATAGTTTATTAGATGGTGTGAAAGCTAAATTGTAAGCAATTCAAGTCCACTTCTTTTGTATCATAAAGTATTCTTGCCACTCTGGTCACTCTGATGGGAGGGCCATGGAGTGCCATGGATTTCAACTAACACAATCTCCTTTACCAGGTGAGTAACACCCATTGTGTTACGTTGAATATCCATGGCACACCAGTCATTACATTATGGGTTTCACTAAAAAGCAGTATCATTCCCATCAGGGTGGGACAGAGTGATTGAAGAGTGGCTAGATGTACTGGCTGATGAGAGAACTTTGTTTGCAAATGAGGCCCTTTGCTTGTATAAGGTTTTGAGCCTGTAATGTCTTGCAAAGGCATGAATGGAAGTCCATGTTGCTGCTCGGCTAATATCCTCAGTTAAAGCACTTGCCCTCTCAGCCCAGGAAGTGGCCATTGCCCTGGTTGAGCGTACTTTAATACCTTCTGGTGGCATGAGGTTCTTAGTCTTGTATGCCTCCTGAATAGTTCTCTTGATCCAAGTGGCAATCATAGTGTTGGAGGCTGCCATACCCTGTTTTTGTCCTGATGCAATGATAAGCAGTCTTTCTGTTTTGGCTGAGTTCTAGTGATCTATGGGTGCTCCTAACATCCAAATGATGTGGCATGTGATTGTCTCCTTGCTCCTCATTCTCATACAGAGTTGGAAGTTTGATTGTTTGTTCACTGTTAAACAGGGAGGTGATCTTAGATTGGAAAGTAGGTACCTTCCTTAGGGACACCCCTTCAGGGGTGAAAATAGTATAGGGTTCTTTGCAGGACAGTGCCCCTAGCTCACGTATCCTTCAAGCTGAGCATATAGCCAGAAGGAAACAGGTTTTTAAGCCTGCCCAGTACAGCTGTGTCCCAAGGCTGGGCTCAAAAGGTTGACTACTCAGGGCCTTGAGGACTACAGTTAAGTCCCAGGGAGCTATGGGTGGTCTGGTTCGGGGTTGGATTACCTCAACTGCTCTTAGGAATCTAATTGCATCTGGGTGAGTGCCAGGATTATATTGTCTGATCAGAACCAGTGCTGCTTCTATGGCTGAGAGCTGTGCCTGGAGTGACGAGTGGGAAAGACCTTTGTCCAGACCCTGTTGTAGGCACAGCATGATGGTAGACATGTCGGCTTTTACTGACTCCGTACCCCTTGCTCGACACTAGCTGTGAAAATGCCCCACTGACAGCCATAGGTGGAGGTGGTGGATGACCTCCTGGATTGCAGCATGGTCGATATGACCAAAGCATGGTAATCTGCCCTTAGCAGTCTCTGCCTCTCAGGAACCAAGCTGAAAATTTCAATGTCTCCAGAGCCAGATGAGTCATTGGGCCCTGTATTAACATGTCGTCTATTAGTGCCCGTACTAAGCTTATTATGTTCTCCACTCATTTCAGGGATGGTCTTGCCTTCCCTTCTGACGTGTTTATCTCCACACCCAGGTGTTCCAACTGTTGAGTTGAAGTAAGAGAACTCTTGACGTGCTTGATGACCCAACAGTGGTCTGCCAAGGCCTGTAATGCTAGGCATGGGCATGTCTGTGACTGAGTTCTGGAATTGGCTTGTATTAGATAGTCCTGTAGGTACAGGATGATATCCATGCCTTGCTCCTGCAGACGGGCCGCAAGAATGATACAGACCTTTGTAAATACCCTTGGTGCTGATGCTAGGCTGAAGGGTACAGCCTGGTATTGAAAATGCTGCCCCAGGATGTGAAACCTCAGATACTGATGATGACTCTGCCGGATTGGGATATGGAGGCAAGCATCTTTTAGATCAATAGAAGTCAGGTAGTCGCCTACTCTGATGCTCCTGAGCATTGATCTTAGTCTCCATCTTGAATTTGTGGGTAACAACGTAATCATTTAGGTACTTTAAGTCTAATATGGGGTGGTGATCCCCCATTCTTTTTGGGTGCCAGGAAGAAGATGGACTAAATACCTTGCCCCTGTTCATTGTCTAGGACAATTTAAATGGCCTTGTCTTGAATCAGGTCCTGTACTATTTGCTGGACCTGAGGGGCAGATACTTTTCTTTTTGACACTGGGGACTGAATA
Organism: Neoceratodus forsteri; assembly: GCA_016271365.2. Taxonomy (NCBI): domain Eukaryota; kingdom Metazoa; phylum Chordata; order Ceratodontiformes; family Ceratodontidae; genus Neoceratodus; species Neoceratodus forsteri. The sequence goes on from CM057452.1 coordinate 394,335,103, forward strand.
ATCCTGTGTTTTTCTGGTCTCCACATTAGTGCTACCTACCGGGGGATAATGATGCTCCTGACTTATCTGATTGTTTGGGAGAGGGGTTATGCATGGGTAGTCATTGTTGCTTGTTTCGTCCTCCTCATCTGCCTCCGCCTCCAAACTTAGAATTTCTTCCCTTGAAGGAGGAAGACTGATTGTTGGAACTGAGAGAACTACGGGAGCCGTTGTTATACTGGTAGCCTCTGTCTCGAAAGGAATTAGAGGCATTAAAATTCAATTGCCTTCGGCCGTGGTGGAATTTATTGCCCCCCCAAAAGTGGTGTCTACTGGAAGATAAATAGGTGGTTCTGTTTTTATTTTTTGCCTAAATCCTTGCCTTCCTCCTTTTGTTTTAAGTACTCCTGCAGGCCTTCTCTGAACACATGTTTACCCTTCATGGGTAGATTTTGTAGCAGGTTTTTGGACTCATTGTCAGCTTCCCATAATGTGAGCCACAACGATCTTCTGACTCTGTTTGTCAATGTGGATGCTCCTGCCTCGAGTTTCAGTGTATCCGCTGCCATATCCCCTAAATATTTAGCTGTGTCCAGCGTACACTCAATCAACTCAGAGTCTCTCAACTTATGGTCTGCTTTTTCCAAGAGCTCCTCCAGCCAACAGATTCATGCCCTGGCTGCGTAAATCACTGTTGTGGCAGATCTGGCTGCCATGCCTGTAATTTCAAACTATTTATTCAGCATATCCTCTACCTTTTTGTCAGTAGGATCTTTCAGGGAGATGGTGCCACAGGGAAAGACTGTCTTTTTACTGAGGGCTGCTATCTGTGGGTCAATAGTAGGGGCTGTGCACCAGACATTCACCTTATCTTCCTGGACTAGATACATCCTGTCCATGTTCCTCTTTTCAAACAGGCTACCCAGTTCCATAGATTCCCATTCTTTGACGAAGATATAGTCAATTGCTGGGCAGATGGGAAAAGTTTCCTTGATGACTTGCTTTTGCTGAATCATGGAGTCAAGCTTAGTTTCAGCCTTCGCTGGTTCTAGCTCAAACCCCATTGTGTTTTTTATGGCCTTCATGAGTCCTGGTATTAAGTCAAAGGAGCGTAGCTTGGAGGTAACAGACGGGACAGACTGACTAGTTTCTATCTTCTCTTCATCGGAGGCTGCGTCTTCCTCATCATCTGGCAATTCCTTGTCTTCATGCTCATCTCCTGGATTTGGTTGTGGGACGTCAGGAACTGGATTTCCTTTTTCTGTCTGGTCATCAGGTTGTGGAGTGGGTTCTGGTCTTGGGCCCGGGGGGTGTAGGTGCCTTGTGCTGTGTTAACGCCTCCAGTTTTTCCATTATCTAAAGCAGAAAGTTCTGCTGACTCTCCATCATGGCCACTTCTCACCATGGAATCTTCTTGGCTTGGTTGCAACTGCCTCCAGGTGATGTCATCTCTGGGCCTGATGCAAGAAGTTTCTTCTGTGACCCATCAGGCCGGCCACATGTTGGATCTGGTTTTCTCACTGGGGCTTGAGATAAATAATCTCAGGACTGATCGGGTCACTTGGTCCGACCATTGCACGGTGGAGTTCTCATTCAGGCCTCCCACCGAGAGCCCTCCCCCTGTTGAGATGGTTAGCTACCGCCCTTTGATGGGTTTGACCCCTGAGGGTTTTTTGTCGGTGGCTGATATATCTAATGTGGACAGTGCATGCATTGGGGTGGGGTGCGTGGCAGTTGTTGCCTATAATAAGGTGATGTCTGGTGTGCTCTACTCCCTCGCACCGGTCTGTGTATGACCCAAATCTTCAAATCTTCTCACTTGAGGTCCCCCGGGTATGATGGGGAGCTTAAGGTGATGAAGATTGTAGGTCAGAGATTACAGTGCTGCTAGCAGAGGTCCAGTCTGGAGGCGAACAAACTGGCCCTTCGTACACACTATGGTGTGCACCGGGGCAATCAACTGTAAGAAGGCAGAATTCTTGTCCAGGGAGATTGCTGCTGGGAAGAACCGACCAACTGTGCTCTTTCGGACTGTGAATAGGCTTCTTCATCCTTCCTGTCTACAGCCAAATAAAGCTTTTTTGAATGCATTATGTGAAGAGTTTGCTCGGTTCTTCTTGGACAGGGTGTCTGCCGTCAGGCAGGGGATTCCACCAGTGAGCCACATTTTGGCCAACAGTGGTTGCCTTGGGCATCCAGAGAGCACTCTGCCTGGTTGGGGTGAGTTTAGACTGGTGGAGGGGGCGGAGGTCATTGAGGTTGCCTCCAAGCTGTGGCACACCTTTTGCGAACTGGACCCGGTGCCAACTAATTTCTTAATGGGATGTGTTGACTCCGTTGGCCCAGTGTTTGCCTTGATTGTCCAGTGTTCCTTGTCAGAGGGGGTCTTTCCTGATGTCTTGAAAGAGGCATTGGTGAGACCTCTTCTGAAAAAAACATCTTTGGACCCAGACGTCAAGGTAAATTACCATCCCATCTCCAATCTTCCATTTTTGGGTAAGATTGTGGAGAAGGTGGTGGCGCTTCAGTTTGTGGAGCACCTTGTGGCCCACAATCTATATGAGCCACTCCAGTCTGAGTTTCATGTGAGGCATAGCACAGAAACTGCATTAGTTTGGGTGCATAATGACCTCCTTAGGGCAAGAGATCAAAGAGAGGGGACAATTCTCCTCCTCTTGGATCTCTCTTCAACATTTGACATGGTGGACCATCGTGTGTTACTTGACCACCTAAGAGAATTCTGTGGACTTGCTGGCACTGTCATTTGATGGTTTGAGTCTTTTCTTACTAACAGGAGGCAAAGGGTAGTGATGGGGAATTTCTACTCTCCCCCTAGCCTCCTGTCATACGGAGACCCCCAGGGTTCGGTCTTGTTGCCGATATTATTCACCGTGTACATGCTGCCCCTGGGAGAGCTCATAAGGAGGTACAGCTTGGGTTTTCATCGCTAAGCTGATGATACCCAGCTGTATCTTTCCTTTGCCCCTGAAACATCCAGCACAGTGGAAGTGCTTAACAGCTGCCTTGTTGAGATCTATGACTGGATGGCCTCCAGCTGGTTGAAACTGAACCCCAATAAGATAGAGGTACTGGTAGTGGAGTTGAACAGAGGGTGTGAAAGGCTGGCCTCTGGTGCAGAAACAGGGCTTTTTCTTGGGTCTGTACCATTGAAGGTCTCCTCTAGGGTGCCTGATCTGGGCATTATTCTCGACAACGGTTTGACGCTTGAATCTCAGGTGTTGTTTGTTGTCTGTACCAGTTTTTACAATCTGAGGAATATCGCAAGGACAAAGCCCCTAGTTCCACCCCTGGATCTCCCCACCTTGGTTCATGCCTTTGTGACATCCAGGCTTGACTACTGTAATGCGTTCTATCTCAGGGTCTCTGGAGGTACCCTGCGCCAGCTGCAGCTGGTGCAGAACACAGCTGCCAGGTTGTTGAAGGGCCAGTCTAAGTACTATCACATCACCCTGGTGCTGTGTGAACTGCACTGGTTGCCGGTCAGGTGGAGGGTCCTCTTTAAGGTGGGCTTGCTCACCTTTAAGGCCCTACACAGTCTGGGCCCTGGTTACCTGAAGGACCTTCTTACACCTGCTGTAATGGTCCGCTCCCTCTGCTCCTCCTTCTCCTTTAGTGGCCTCTTTGGGATTCCCAGGATGTGGCTAAAAATGGCAGGCAACAGAGCATTAAGTGTCACCACCCCTGTCCTGTGGAATTTGCTATCTCCAGCTGTAAGGGAGCCCCTTCTGTTGAGGTGTTCAAAGCCCACCTCAAGGCCTTCCTGTATAATCAGGCCTTCCCAGACTTTGATTTATAGTTTTTCTGATTCCTGACTTTTGTGTTTAAATTGGTCTCTGGTTATACTCTCTGTTAGTAGTCATTGCTGATTGTATTATTTATAAATTTTATAATAATGAGTTATAGTGTAGAATATTTATTTATATATTGTGGTGTTATATTATACATATAATTTATTTGTTTTGTATGCAATTTTAACATGTTCGGCGCCCAAAGACTCTAGGATGGGCGTCTGTTTAAATAAAATTTGCCTTGCCTTGCCACCATGCCTGTTGGTTTTGGAGGAGCAGCACCCCCAGATTCACCCAATTAGTCCCACTAGTTCCTGGATTGCCAGGGTCCATGGATGGGGATTGTTCCAGGGAGTGATCGTCCCCATCATGCAGACATGCCGGGCACTGCGGCCCTGAGTTACGTGGCAATAAGTTGGTACTGTAAGTCGTGCATTTCTTAGCCTTTACCATCTGTACCATCTGAGGAGAAAGGGATAAACAGAGGGAGAGGGCTAGGGACGGGCCATGCTGAGCATCCAGGTAGATGAAATATCTGTCTATATATATATATTTATATATATATATATATATATATATATTTTTTTCCCCATCTACCTGGATACTCAGCATGGCCTGTCCTATGAAAAGAGGCCCTGGTGATGCACATATACACACGTGTATATATATATATATATATATATATATATATATATATATATACACACATACATCTATATCTATATTTGTAATCCTAGAGTTTAATAAAATAAAAAATTAAAAAATAAAATAAAAAATATTTATATATATATATATATATATACACACACACACATATATATATATACGCATACATACATATATATCTATCTATATATAAAAAAAGTATATATATATGTATACACACACACACATATACATACATACATACACACACACACACACACACACACATACATCCCCTGGGCAATCTACATAAAAAACATACTGGACAAGCTTCCAAAAAAATCTGTATTCCAGTGACTCTATAATCAATCAGAAACAAATGAGATTACACTATAATTAACAGGCCCAGCTTCCAGCAGCAATGGCACAGAAATGCTCAAGGTGGGAGTGAGTGGACCACAAAATGACCACCATGGTCATTCCACACATGAACGGAGTCTTACTAGAACTACAAATAATGGTGGTGGCATAGTGCAAGCGCATTCTTGGGCCGACCTGACTAGCAAAATGGCGCCTGAGAAAAACATCAAATCTGATGCCCAGGAGTGGGATGCACGTGCTCAGAGGCCAACAGTACTACAGAGAGGGCCATCCATGATACGTGCATGTGCTGGCACAGGGAAACAGTAGGCTGAAATGTACTGCCTGGGGCTGAACAGGCTGGAAAGTGCTGCTGACTGAGGCCTTACCAGATGCTAGCGAGGTAAAAAACCTTTGCCCCTGATATCGTACTTGGCCTTTGATACAGTGAGGGTGTACTGAGTGACACCATCCCCAGGAGCCACTGTTTGAGGGGCAAGTGGGGACCACACCTCAATCTGCCATAATGGGTTCAGTTTCTCCTCATGGTTCCTCCCTGTGGTTCCCCTCTGTTTCAGAGGAACAACATAATGGCACAAAATGGAGGAATGCAGCTGCTAGATAGGGGCTGCAATCCCGAGATCCGCCCAGAAGGAAAAAGATGACTGAGCACACCTGACCCCATTTGGGAGGGGAGTCAGTGTGAAAAGGATGGGCTGAGGTTCAAATTTTTTATTCAGCAGCCAGTGGCAGGTACTGTAGAAATAGTTTGGTACCTCAATCAGGAGGAGAACTATCTGTCCAGCCCCGCTTATAAGGGGGGGCAGCCAGGGGAATGGAGACGCAGAGTTTGGAATGAGTGCAACCCGCACTAATGGTGGAGGCAACACCAACCAGAACAAACTCCAGGATGCTGCCTCACAAGATAGAGAGGTAGCAGGTGAGGCCAGACCAAGTCTATATCCTGTGGAGCCAGAAGTGAGGGCAACCAGAAAAAAAAAATAGCTCCATATATCCATGCCGCCTGTCTCCGCTAGTGAAGGGAGGTGGGCATACAGTGAGTGAGAAAACAAGATGTTGGGCAAGCTCGCAGAAAGAATGGGAGAAGGGGGGACGGCATTGTCATGCAGCCTCACCATGTAGGGAGTAGGCCTGAATGCTGGGCGTGTGAACGAGTAGGCCCATGCTGAGCGAAACAGGCACTTTGGAGAAAAACACACAAGAAAGGTGCAGATTTTAAAAATGTAGGAAGCACCTGTCCTAATCTGTACTGCAGATGCTCACCTAGATGCACAGAGGTAGGATTTTAACACCGTCCTGTACACCAACACATTTTCTGGTTAAGGCAGAACAATGAAGTACTACATTTCACAAACTAGGTATCAAACATTGTAAGGAAAACTGGTCACAAGAATATATAAGCAGTACATAGAAACATAGAAACATAGAATTTGATGGCAGATAAGGACCGCTTGGCCCACCTAGTCTGCCCATTTTCCTGCCTAATGGATAAGCTGCAGATCCTAGTTAACCAACAGCTTACTTCCTCCTACCCCCCACTAGGACTGCCTTATGTCTGTCCCATGCATTCTTGAATTCCCCCACTGTTCTTGACTCCATGACCTCCTCGGGACGGCTGCTCCATGCAACCACAACCCTCTCTGTGAAAAAATACTTCCTCACATTACCTCCGAGCCATCCCCCTCTATCTTCAAATTGTGCTCCCTTGTTCTTGCACATCTCTTTTTCTGATAGATACTACCCTTTTGGACTTTGTTGATTCCCTTGAGGTACTTGAAAGTTTCCATCATGTCCCCCCTCTCCCTTCGTTCTTCAAGGGTATACATATTAAGCTCCTTTAGTCTCTCTCTTCATATGTCTTCTGGTGCAGACCCTGCACCATTTTGGTTGCCTTCCTCTGGACAGCCTCCACTCTGTCTATGTTTTTACGGAGAAGGGGGTCTCCAGAACTGCACACAGTGCTCCAGATGGGGTCTCACCAACTGTGTGTACAGAGGGATAACAACTTCCTGTTTTCTACTGTTGATGCCTCTGCCTATGCATCCCAGTATCCCCCCAGCCTTCCTTACTGCCTTCTCACACTGCTTGCCCACCTTTAGGTCATCTGATATAATTACCCCCAGGTCCCTTTTCATTTTTGTTGTTGTCAGTATCTCACCCCCCAGTGTGTACTCTTACCCTGGGTTTTTGTTTCCCAGGTGCATTACTTTGCACTTCTTTGTGCTAGAATCTAAGGTGCCATACATCTGACTATTCCTCCAACCTTGCCAATTCCCTTCTCATCCTTTCCATTCCATCTTGAGTATCAACCCTGTTGCAGATCTTTGTGTCATCTGCAAAAAGACATACTTTTCCTTCCAGTTCCTCTGCAATGTCACTTATAAAGACATTAAAAAGGACCGGTCCTAGTACTGAACCCTGTGGTACCCTGACAGTAACCCTCCTTTCTTCACTGTGGACTCCGTTTACTACTACCCTTTGCATCCTGTTGTCCAGCCTATTTTTTGGATGTGCCTGCAGCAAAGGTGCTCCAGTTAACATCTGGCATATTCAGGTCCCCCATCAACAATATCTCCCCTTTTTCTGCCAGTCTAAGGATGCCTTCTATCATTTCCTGGTCCATTCCATCCCCATGCGGATTATGGTGCCATTTTCTGTCTCCAGGGTGACCCAGAGTGCCTCATCTGCTCCCTGTTTACTCTTTAGTTCTGTTGCTTTGATCCCTTCCATTACATAGAGAGCTACTCATCCTCCTCTTTTACCCTCCCTGTCTCTCCTGTAGATTGTGTATCCTGGTATGTTGACATCCCAGTCATGGTTCTCTGTGTACCATGTTTCTGTGACTGCCACAATATCCAGGCATCCCTCTTTCATCAAGGCCACGAGTTCAGGGAGCTTGTTACAAAGACTATGGGCATTGGTACTCATCACCCTCCATTTTTTGATGGCGTTACCCCTTTTAGCCCCATCCCTCTTCTTACTGCCTTTGCCTTTTTTCGCATTTACCTCTGTCCTGCTCCCTAATCACTTCTCTACCTTGGTGTTTACCTCACTAATTACCATGTTTTGTGGCGGGAGGATGGTATTTCCATGCTCCTTTTCAGTGCCTCCCCCCTTGGCTAGTTTAAATGCTTGCCAATGAAGCATTTAAACCTATCACCTAGGATCCTGGCCCCCCCCCCCAGGACAGATGCAGACCATCATGCCAGTATAGAGCTGCATCCCTCCAGGTGGCTCCCCAGTCCACAATGAAGCCAAAACCCTGAGCTCCACACCAGTTTTTCAACCATTCATTGAATTCTATGGTGTGGAATACCCTAGCATCTCCCTTGCCATAGACAGGCAGCACCTTGGAGAAGGTTACCGTATATGTTACTTGTCTAAGGCCCCTCCCCAACTCTACAAACTTCTCTTGCACTGCTCTGATCCCATTCTGAGCCAGGTCATTTGTCCCTAGGTGGATAATGACATCCAGCTCCCTCACTTATGCAGCTGCTCTCATAATCCTGAGGATTTGCTTCCTGTCCCTCCAAGCCATGGCACCAGGTAGGAACCTTACCTCCCTCTCCCCTTCCTCCCCCACTTCTATCCCCCTAATGATTAAGTCCCCCACCAGGAGTTGTTTCCTTCCCCTGTGGGGTCCCGTGCCACCCTCCTGTGGGTCTCCTTTGTGGAGGTTCCCAGCATCCTCCTTGGTCTCCACTGTAAGTGCCTCCATAGAGGAACCACTATCCACTAGAACAGTGTATGAATTGTGGAGAGGTACAGCTGGAGGGATGCACCTCTGTTCCACCACCCTCTCCCTCCCTGAGCCCACCTTGGTCCAGCCACTCCTCTTTCTTGGCAACCTCTGGGGTAGTGGCAGTGGCCCTAGTGGTCCTTGGTGGGTGGGGGTTCACAATCCTAACCAGGTCAACCTGGAGACGGGCAACCTCCTCCATCAGACCAGAGAGGTGCCTGCAAATAGGGCAGCATCGTAGCCTCCAGAATGTCTCTCAGAACACTGCTGCCCCACATCTATTGCACTGCACCACTCCCATCATATCTTATTTTGTGTCCCCTCTCCTGTTGCTCTGTATGCTTACTCTCTTCTCTCCTTACAACTCTCACCCTTCCTGTTGTGGTACAGCAACTCCCTGTATTCTTCAGTAGTCTCCTCCTTCCTTGCTCAGAGTCAGACCTCCAGCAGTTAGGAGGGAGAAAGAACTACTTTCTTCCTTCAGGGTTGACAAAACTAAAGTTTCTCTATTATCCTTCTTCCTACTGCCAAACAGGAAGTTCCTGTTGTCAATCAAATCCAGTGGCTATAAAAGTAGAACTGGCTTAGGGTGGGAGGGTGGAGGGGTGAGATGGAGGGCAATTAGTAAGAAAATTGGTAGATTTTTTGGTCAGCTGCTTTCTGCTCTAAAAGCAAGATTTCTGTCTTCCAAAAGCTAGCAGCAGGAAATTGTAATTGGAGTCCAAACTATCTATCCACAAATCAGAAGCTGTTTACTTATTGAGATTAAATGAGGGTAGCCCCCTCAACAATCGTTACTTAACCAGCCAAAAACAATCAGCAATTATTCAATTAACTTAAGCTATTGAAAGAAATGAAAAAATGAAAAGGAAAGTATGAGAAAGAACCTTCTCCAAACTAAATAAGTAGGTAGACCAATATGAATATTTAGAGGTTCAAAGTACTAGGGCCTACCTTAAAGTCAAACAATGCAAACAGACAGGGACTCCTGGAGTGCTAACCTCTTCAGATGTCAAAGCAAAAGTCAGTAAGGCTGCTCGAGCAAAAAGCTCATTACACAAATTCAGTCTTAGATTTTTCTTTATTTTTCTTTTTTCAAAGTCTGTACAATAAGTCCCAATGTTTCACCTGGATAAGGCTTCATCTGGGGAGCCATTAATACACAAATATCATATTTTAGTATATCTATAATTTGTATACATTTTTTATATTTTCATTTTTCTCAATTATATTCTAGTTACATTTTCAGTAGAAGGGTATCAAAAAACATCAGACAGTCTGTACATTAATTGCCATATTGTTATCCAACTTACTTATATTGAATAATACAAGTATTTACATATTTACATTTTTGCCCATGCACAATTGGCTACCAGTAATTAATTGGCATATAAAATGCTGCCTGACCTTTTAACTTGGCCATGCTGCTCTGTTGTCTGTCGATATTTCTGTCTGCTTCCACAAGTTTGTTACCATCTTTGAATGTAAGAAAATTCTTTTTTCAGTATGCAAATTTCTAGCAAAAACATTCAACTAGTGATTAATGACTTTTTGTTTAGAAATCACCTGTTTCATGCACGTGTTACATGTGCATTGCTTTTGATTTCCTTATTTTTCTTTCCAACAATTTTCTAAAATACCTGTCAATGTATAAAATATGAAAGCTTAACCTTAACTTACGTTGGTGTTTTTATATAATAATCATTACTAATTATACATCATTACCCTGGTTGCATTTGATTTTGCCCTCACTCTGCTGGAAGGCGAATTCTTATTTCATGCTGTTCATAGCAAGGTAAAAAGTTGACTGAAAACAATCATAAGATTTAAGTTCCTAGTTATTTATTTTGTGGGGAATTTTTGTGTTATTTCTATGGCAGCTATTACAGTCTATCATTTAACATTTGTTGAGGTGCATCATTACCTAACTAGTTTAACATCTTCTTTAAATAAAAGTGTTGTAATATTTGGATTTAAAAAATAATACCTCTGAAAAGCAAGTAAAAAAATTCCATAATAGGTGACTTAGTCCTATACTATACTTCCAGTCCTCGTAATACTATACTTCCGGCCCCATAATACTATACTTCCGGTCTCGTAATGATATCGTTCAGACCTCACTGCTGCAACTCCAATTCAGAATATGGCCCTGCTTGTGCATATCCCATTCTGCTCTTCTGATGGAGTAAAGCTGTCAAAACGTCAAGAAGAGCGCAGCTCCGATGCATAAATGAACATGTCTGAAGCGTGTTTTTTTTTCCTTACTGAGAGAAAATCATCCCGGCCTTCTCGATTCAGGGAGCAGGGGGGTGGGGGGATGAGGGGCATGGGGTGGGTGGACAGTGAGTGAGTGAGGAGTCCTCAGTGCTGTTTCCTGGTTCAACTTGTCAGTCTGAACAATACTGAAGCACGGAACCATACCACAACCAATCCATACGTAAAACTTCATCAGCATCTTGCATCCATATATTACAAAAAATAACAATTACGTTCCAGTGACTCACTCAGCTGTAATTCCATCTTGAGGTTCTGGGGACATGGGGACCTCTTGAGCTTCGCTGTCAAGGTTACCTATGTCCCCAGAACCTCTTGATGGAATTACAGCCTTGTAATTCACTGGAACCTATCTATTATTCTATTTGTTACAGTGATCAGGTAAGCACTTGTTGCCTTTTACATATTGCAGCACTTCATCTTGTGTTAAAATTGCATTTGAAATACTCAATTCTTATTCATGTTGTTTCTCAACTGTTAGTACTCTGTTTCTTTCTGTTCTTGTTTTGCTTTTATCTCTAGTCTTAGACTGAGTTTGCAGTTTATAAAATCCTTGCAACTTAGACAGTCTAAGACGAGATAAAAGCAAAACAAGAATAAAAAGAAGCAGAAACAGAGTACTAACAGTTGAGAAACAACATGAATGAGAATAGAGTATTTCAAATGCTATATGTAAAAGGCAACAGGTGCTTACTTGGTTACAGTAACAAAACTTTTATTTAAAGAAGGTGTTGAACTAGTAAGGTAATGATGCACCTCAACAAAGGTTAAATGAAAGACTGTAATAGCTGCCGTAGAAATAACACACACACACAAAGTAACCAGGAACTTAAATCTTATGATTGTTTTCAGGCAACTTTATACCTTGCTGTGAACAGCATGAAATAGGAATTTGCCTTCCAACAGAGTTAAGGTTAAGCTTTTATTGTTTATACAGTGACAGCAATTTTTGAAAATTGTTGGAAAGAAAAATGAGGAATACAAAAGCAATGCACATATAATAAGTGGATGAAACAGTTGATTTCTAAACAAAAAGTCATTAATCACCAGCTGAATGTTTTTGCTAGAAATTTGCATGCTGAAAAAAAGATTTTTCTTTCATTCAAAGATGGTAATAAACTTGTAGATGCAGACAGAAATACCAGCAGACAACAGAGCTGCTTGGCCTAGTTAAAAGGTCAGTTACCATTTTATATCCCAGTTAATTACTGGTTGCCGATTGTGTGTGGGCAAAACTGTAATATGTAAATACTTGTATTATTCAATACCATTAAGTCAAATAATACTATGGAAGTTAAAGTACAGACTGTTTTGATACCCTTATACTGAAAATGTAATGAAGAATATAATTGAGAAAATTTAAAATATTAAAAATGTATACAAATTATAGATATACTAAAATACAATATTTATGTATTAATAGCTCCCCAGATGAAGCCTTATCTAGATGAAATGTTGGGACCTATCATACAGACCTTGAAAAAAATTAAAGAAAAATGAAAGACTGAATTTGTGTGATGAGCTTTTTGCTCCAGTAGCCTTACTAACTTTTGTTTTGACATTTCCTCATTGAAACAAGGCATGCTCGTGACTCAAGTTATTTGAAAGATTTATTTGGTAATTTCACTTGTGAACTCTCCCCCCCCCACCCAGAAAAGCCTTATCAGATGCACAAAAAGAACTGAGGAGCAGGGACTCCTAAGACCAAGGTGTACTGCAAAATTTGATCCTGGGTCACATGTGCATCACTAGCCTATCAGGTGGGTTAAAACCCATGATGTAATGACTGGAGTGCCATCGATATTCAACATCATACAATGGCTTTGTTCATGCAAAGTGTCTCAAGTTTAGGAAGGAGTTTCTTATGGATGGTGTCAAGATGGCAGGAAAATTTAAGATGGTGATCTAACCAGACACCCTTTCTATGTGTAAACATCTCCCCCTGAGACACTCATTACAGGATAAAAGTTGTTTCATGTGGGGGGGGGGCATGGCCAGCAGTCAGCACAAAAAGGTGTCTTTGAATGGCACTCCTGCTGTTACTATTAAACTTCTTAAATTACTTTTTCTACTTGACGCTATAAGATTTTATTGCCACCATTAGAAAGAGCGTGTGAATTTTAGTAAAATAGTGGATTATCGTCAAGTTGGAACCATGAGAAAGCCTAAACAAATAGCTCAGTCTGAAATGGGTAAAGGCAAAGCCTAACAGCCTGGGGAACACGCATCTGGAGGAGACAGGCTCTGCAACAGGGGAGATGTCTGAGCCTACAAACAGTGCCATCCTGCAAGCAATTCAGGACCTTGACAGGAAGGTTGAGTCCCTCAGAACATGTTTTACCTCAGTGGAAGCCAGAATGGATCTTCTCACAACTGACACTAACCTAGTGATGGAATCAGCAAATAAATCTGCTGTAGCTGTGGAAGGATTTACATAGAAACATAGAAGTTGATGACAGATAAGGACCGCTAGGCCCATCTAGTCTGCCCATTTTTTTTACCTTATAATGTGCCATATGCCTTAACTCTGTCAATGGCCTAGTTATTCATACTCATCTGTATTGCTTCCTCATGCCTATCCCATGCCTGTTTGAAGCCCTGCACTGTATTCATATCCACCACTTCCTGAGGTAGGCCATTCCATGCATCCACCACCCTTTCTGTGAAAAAGAACTTCCTCACGTTACCCCTTAATCGGCCTCCCTCTAATCTCATACTGTGTCCTCTTGTCCTGCTATTTATCTTATATTGAAACATGTTTGACTCTTTCACCTTGTTAATGCCCTTAAGATGTTTGAATTTTTCAATCATATCACCTCTCTCCCTCCTTTGCTCTAAGGTATACATATTGAGCTCCATTAACCTGTCCTCATATGTTTTCTGATGCAGTCCCTGCACCATTTTGGTTGCCCTTCTCTGGACTGCCTCCATTTTGTTAATGTCCTTGTGCAGGTGCAGCCTCCAGTACTGCATGCAATACTCCAGATGGAGCCTAACCAGTGTCTTGTAAAGAGGGACTATTACCTCCCTCTTACAACTTGTGATACCCCTACTAATACACCCCAACATCCTTCTAGTCTTACCTACTGCTTTAGTGGTCTGCTTGGATAATTTCAGGTCATCTGTGATGATGATGCCCAAGTCTCTTTCTTCCCTTGTGATTGCCAGCAACTCCCCTTCCAACCTATAGGTGATCTTGCACTTCTTTGAGTTAAACCCCAGTTGCCACTCTTCTGACCATGTTGCCAGTTTTTCCAGATCTTTTCTCATTCTTCCCACCCCATCTAGATCATCTATTCTGTTGCAGATCTTGGTGCCATCTGCAAACAGGCAAACCTTATCCTCCAGTCCATCTGCAATGTCACTGATGAAGATATTGAAGAGGACTGGCCCCAGAACTGATCCCTGAGGTATCCCACTTGTGACTTGAATCTCTTCTGACTGTATACCATTTACCGCCACTCTCTGTTTTCTGCCCACCAACCAGTTTGCCACCCAGTTGACCAATCTCTGACCCACCCCATGCCTACCCAGCTTATTAATCAATTTTTTGTGTGGAACAGTATCGAAAGCTTTGCTGAAGGCAAGGTAGGCAACATCAACTGCACACCCTTGGTCCACCACTCTGGTTACCCAGTCAAAGAAATCTATGAGATTAGTTTGACAGGACCTTTCTGTAGTAAACCCATGCTGTCTTGGATCCTGTGCTTCTATGGATTCCAGGTGTTGTACTATCCTTTCCTTAAGGAGTGCCTCCATAATCTTGCCCACTACTGAGGTAAGACTGATTGATCTGTAGTTCTCTGCCACCCCCCTGCTGCCACTCTTGTGCAGCAGGATCACATTAGCCCTTCTCCAGTCTTCTGAGACCTCTCCTGTGGTCAGAGGCTCACAAAACAGATTTAGCTCAGAAAATAAACCTGTACGACATTGTCTTGAAAATTTAGAGACTGGAGCAAGAGCAGCTCACATACGACTGATTGGCATTCCAGAACAGGTGGAAGGGATGGACCTGATAGGCTATCTTCAGAATTTGCTGAAACAGTGCCTGGACCTAGATCTTCAGTCCGTTCTGATAAAAACATACAGAATTACTCCACAGAAGGTCCAACCGGAGAATCAACCCTGAACCATTATGTAAATTACTAGTGTAGTCCCCTGAAATTCGCTGACGGCACTCCAATACTTATTTTTCCTGATTTGAATTTTGCCACTCAACAGAGATGAAAGGTCTTTGATGCAGTCCATGCAGGACTGAGGGGTTTGGACATAGTGCATGCTTTACAGTTACCAGCTCAGCTGCAGATCAAGTATGCCTGTAAGACATTTCTATATTCAGATCCTGTTGATGTCGGCAATTGACTGGAGCCTATCAAAAAAGATTTCCATCATTCCCCACACTCACATGCACCAGATGGAAAAGACTAAATACCACTGGGAACAATTATTAACTTTATTTCTCCTGTTTAGAGTTGTGATGCTTACTAAACCTGGATACTAAAGTCGTTCTTGTTAGAAAGGTATTTTTGTAAATGAGATTGGATTGTTTTCCAGTGTCTACATAGGATTAGGAGGTTGGAGCCGGTTGGGGAAATTTCAAAACAAAACACATTTTTTATTTTACTGCATGAGTGGGCATGTACATTGTTTTCACAGGGTTTGTTTATGGCCCTGGCAGGAAGCTGTGGCAGTGCAAAATGGCAGCTAACTGCCTCATGGCCTCTCAAAACATAGTGTGCTATAGGCACCCTTCCCTCCCTTCTCCAACACGCAAATAGAGTGATCAGCTGAGCTCCGATTCAAAATTGCTCTATAGTCCATGTAAGAGCTTTTCTTTTCTTTTTTTTTTTTTTTACAGTTTCGGAACAGGGATTGTCTTGCCTAGTTAATGATCATGCTAGCACTGCTAGTTTACTGTAGTAGATGTAACTCTAATCTCTACGTCTTTCTGAGCTGTTACTGTACTGGTTCAACAGTTCAACAGTTCATAAGTTGCCAGAACTGGTGTAGGGGTGTGATTGAGTAATAAGTCATTTTAGTACTGCTTGTACCTATTTTATATACTTAAATATAGAAGTTTGTTGATATTCTGTTTCAGTAGGTCTTTACTCTTAATATGTCCAACTATAGCCTTTTATCATTATAGTTTTATCAATTTACATAGACTATAAAATGCTTGTTTGGGTGTTATATGGTAAACTTTTCACCTGGCAGGACTTTTGAATAGATAATTATCGATTTAGTCCATGAGCATACTGCACGTTGCTAAATTTTGGAACTTTTTCTATTCCAGTCTTATGTACTTGTCTCCCATTATGGGGTAACAGAGGATGTAGAATATTGTCTGCTACTGTTGTATTACTATATTTGTCAAATCCTGTATTCGAAAACCAAGGATTTTTTTTTTTACTTTGTACTATACGTGGTAAATGAATAAAAATAAAGTATAAAAATAAAGAGTTGTTTCATGCATGTTCGTCCAATGTGAGGACAGCAAAGCAAAGCTGAGCTGTTACAACAAGTGTTGAAAGCAAGTGAAACCTCTCTTATCCTACAATGAGTGGTGTTGGGGGACATATCAACATATTATAGACTGGGACCATTTATATTTTAGAAAAGTACCATTGTTCTCCAGAAATGGACCAGCATTCTCCTCGGGTGAGCATCTATTACCATGGCATTGTCTGTGCAGCATTCATATCAAAAAATGGAATGCTTCACACTCAAACCAAAGGAGTGCTGTGATTGGTCAAGGGCATTACACTACACTCCCTCTAGCTATACTATATAAAGGAGGACTCTTTATTTGGCTAGGAACCATCCAGGTTCATGAAGACAGAGAGATTAGATTTTAGCCAGTCACTGCCTAGTGTGAAAAGTCATGGAGATTGTTTTCCTAGTGTAACCCCTAGGTGGCACTATCCCAAGTGCTACTACCCCTGCCTGCTTGGCTAGTAGCAGGTTAAGGGGCCTGGGTAATGAAACGGGTGCCTCCACCTGGAGGTCAGGGTTGTTAGTAGTCAAGCTAACCTGGGCACAGCCCTCCGGGACACTGTAACCCCCCCCCTCTTTCCCTTCTAGTGGCCTGAACAATATACAATAATTACTTTCACAATGACCCTTATTCACCAGGCAATTATCTACACTGTTTTCACTTACCACCAGGGCTGGATCCTCTAGCTTGACCCTGGGGACCCCCTGTAAAACAAGGTTAAGTACAGCAAATAACAACCGCACAATACTCTTGGCACAAACTGGAACCACAGTCAGGTTAAATGCAAACAAAGTTAAATCTTATTTATTCAGGGGACTTGAACAAGGGAGGGGTGTAATCAGGTTGATTTGCTTAAAAGCTATATTAATCAGACAGTTATGCATGCAGTTCAGAGTCTCTACACAGTCACACACTCTGAGTACCCAGGTAGGAAAATGGTGGGCTAGCCACGAACATTGCAGCTGGTTGAGGCCCTGTGATGGAAGACAGCAACATGCACAAGACACACTATTTGTAATCTGGAGCTGGAGGGCTCAGTTCATGAAACAAAAAGGCAACAAGACAATCAGATGACAACACTTTTAGATTTAGCTGTTGTTGCAGGGAGATACCCTGATGTTTACTCACGATACCTAATACTGGACACAGACAGGATGAAATCGAGACAGCAGGCTGTTGAGCTGGGGTGCCCGGAAAAGCAGAACCAACATGAATCACCATGGCGTTGTTCCTGTTCAAGGCGTTGAGCAGGGGGCTGATCCCCAGGCTGGTCTCTCATCGATGACTTTCTCTGCGTAGCAGGTATTCTGGCTGGGCCAGTGTAGCAGGGCTCAGGCAAATGGATATGGATTCAGTCCGTGGAGCTAGGTACAGCCTCCAGCAAGCAGACACGGTTCAGACACACGTTGGGGAACCAAACACGACCCACTATAAGCACACAGCAATTCACATGTAAGGAAATTCCACTGTACCAGGCAAATGGCTCTCCGGTTGCAATTACAGAGTCTCTGTACAATCCGGGAGTTCAAAGGTAGCTGGAAGTTCTGACAGGCCAATTGCATTCAGCAAATCCTCGGTCTTCTTCAGGTTAAAGCCTGGTCACAATTCAGTAGCTTCATTCACTCTCCAAATTCGGATTCAGTCTGAAAAAAACACAAGTTCCATCTCAGGAACAGCAGGCAGGCAGGCATGCAGGCCAATCTCAGGCCTTTCCACAGTTCTCCCACACAATTCCACTATGTATTGCTGCTCGAACTATCTCAAGCTGTCATTTCTTCACTTCCCAACTCAGATCTAACTGAAACTGCAATCACTGTGGGACTTTCCTCAAGATCCAAAAGGTTTGGTTGGCTGATCTGTCTGTCAGTCACAAGGGCTCCCCTCCAGGTTATTTTAGGCACCAAAAGCCCAAAACTACAATTCCTACAAGTTTTGGCCCCACCAAGCCCCTGTAGGCAGGCTCCGTTTTAGAGTCCCAAAAATACTGATTGACCCATTCTAACAGTCCAGGACCAAGATGATAGAAACAAACAGAACTGTCCTTGCTGCAAAGAAGGCAGGTTAGAACAAACTGCAATATTATTACTACGCTAACAAATGATCAGCAAACAAGTACATCTTCTAACAGAGCTCCCTCTCAGATTAATTATGACTGCAATCCAGGCAGCTCTTAAAGAGGCAGTGTACAGAGGCTATACATGCACTGTCTAGCAATACATTTAAACTGCTAAAACGCAGGACACCAGTCTGGCAGTGAGCATTTAAGCGAGCTCAAGGAAGACTTTTGGGAACCCCCTTTTGTAGGGGGGTTACACCCTTCCCTGCCTGGAGAAAACTTGGCATCTGCATCAAGTCTGTACCATCATGCATCAGTTAACATAAACTTATTACTTTACTACACATATTCACTACACTTCACAATATTATATCCATAATGACACTGCTTATGCACGTTTCATACATGTGATACTGATTCATGTTATAATTTCCTGTACATTAAACAATGTAGGAGGGGGCCCTTCCCTATCAGCTAACTTGGGGCTGGATAGGGCAGGGGCACCATACTGAGAAGGAAGAACAAACAACCTGGAATTAGCCATTAAGCTCAGTTTGGGTAGTGAGCTCTGAGAAATATAAACACCTTTATGAACCACATTAAGAGGCAAATCCACTGGCCTCCTGGAAAAATCATAACTGAAGTGCAATACTGGCTTGACAACTCGGCCAGTCTTTCTGGGGGGAACAGCCACGGTCTCTGTACTTTCAGCACTAACTTTGGAGTTTTCGTTATTCATAAGGGGTGCCTCTGCATGGATGGGAATGTCCAAACTGGGAGCACTGTCAGTTCCTTGCTCTGTAGGCTCTGTTTCCACAACACTTGGCTCATTTAGAGAAGGTTCTGGCACACTTAGGCTTTGTGGTACTGAAGGGGGGGCTGTCAGCACTTTCATATTGTTGTTCAAGTTCTGGTGTATCACCAGGGAGACTCAGACCTTAACCCCCTTCTTCGAGCAATTCACACAGTTCCACAAAACACAGAGAGTCTGCAACCTCAGATGTGATGCTTTGCACCTCACTTGCAGGGAGCATTGGCTCCAAGGATGAAGCTGGGGGGTTAGGCAGTCCAGAAGGCCCAGCTTCATCCCCACAATTAGTCACAGGGTTACCTCAAAATGGCTGATTCGATTCATAGGAGGGGTATTAGGCATTGGCACATTCACTATCGTCAGAGGTGGACTGACAGTCACTGTCATTCTGGGCCTGCTGCGGTGGAAACCTTAACTCTGTAACTACTGAGGTAGGTTTACTCTGTCTCTTTTTTGCAGCAACATGAATCACCGGCCCAGGGGAGGCAATGTCTGCTGGCTCAGCTTCAATAATAACTTGGCCGATAGGCAGCAAGTGGTTACGGTGCATGGTCTTGACGGCTTTTGAGTTATTCTCTGGTCGTACCTTGCATACTGGTAGATCATCCAATTTTCCAACTACTACATGAGGAAGATGGTGCCCCCTATCAGCAATTTTGTGCTTGCCATGTAGTCCCAAATTGCGTAACAACACACGGTCTCCGGGCCGTAGCTCTTGAGCCTTTACTTTCTTGTTGTGCCTCTCTTTGTTGGTGAGATTTCTTTTAGCGGCCATTGTTTGGGCCAGTTGATATGCATGGTTCAATTGAGATTTCAGTTTCTGTACATACTGCAGGTAGTTTTCAGCTCGGACCCCATCTGGAGAGACTCCAAAACAGACATCAACTGGCAGGCAGGCCCCCCTCCCAAACATGAGACGTTAGGGGGAGAACCCAGTGGCATCATTTCTGGTGCAATTCTGCATGTGTACCAAGGTGCTAATCTGCTGGCTCCACTTATGCTTGTCTTTTGGGTGGAGGGTGACCAGCATGTCGAGAAGGGTGCAGTTAAAACATTCTTGTTGAGGGTCCCCCTGCGGGTGATAAGGGGTGGTTCTTGACTTCCGCACTCCTGAAGAGAGCATTTCTTTGATTAGCCTACTTTCCAAGTCTCTGCCTTGGTCAGAGTGGATCCACTGGGGGGCACCATAGTGGACAAAGAAGTTTTCTACTAGCACCTTGGCCACAGTAGAGGCTTTTTGATCTTTAGTTGGAAAAGCTTGTGCATGCCATGTGAAATGATCCGTAACCACTAACACATTGCCAATATTCCATTGATCAGGTTCTAAACACAAAAAATCTGTGCAGACCTGTTCCATGGGGGCACTGGTAGTGATATTGACAAGGGGGGTAGCCCTCTGAGGCAGGGCTTTTCTTTGGAGGCAACGACTACAACTCTTTACATGGTGCTCAACATCAGTCCTCATTTTGGGCCAGTAGAATCAAGATCGTACCAGGTCGAGAGTCCTGTCAATACCGAGGTGCCCCATGTGATTGTGGAGGGACCTCAGTACCAAGTGTTTAAAGGCCATGGTCAGGACCAATTGTTGCTTATCTACTTGACCACTATGATCCGCTGTCTCTCTGTATAACAACTGATTGAGTAACTTCAACCTGGGGCCTTCTTTAAACAATAGGACAGTTCACAAGTCAGGGGGACACAACTTAGACACATCTTTCCCTGCACACAGGTTATCAAGTGTGGGTTGAATCATAGGATCTTGGGATTGAGCCCACTGAATACTGTCATTGTCAAGTTGAGGTAGTGCACTAATATCTAGAGCAGAGAAATTGCAATAGGCAGCTGGTATGCAGGTATCAGGAGGGCCCAAGCAATCTACTAGACAATCCACTGTGTCCGCAGACATCTGTTCATTTCTGTCAAACTTTTGGCACAATGCTCGGATGTCAGGTTCAGACAACCTGACCCAATCACCCTTGGAGACTGGCCTTCGTGATAGAGTGTCAGCATCAATATGGTTCGGTCCTGGCCTGTATTCGACAGCATAATCATAGGTTGATAAAGTAGAGAGCCACCAGTGCCCAATGGCATCCAGCTTAGCTGAAGTCTGTACATAGGTTAATGGGTTATTGTCAGTCTTCACCAGTATCTTTTCCCCATGGGGTACTCATGAGACTGGTCAACAGTGGCCCATTTTAGGGCAAGAAACTCCAGCTTGTGCACAGGATAGTTTCATTCTGACAGGGTCAAGCTCCTGCTGGCAAAAGCCACTGGTCTCAAATCATCCTCATGGTCTTGATACAGCACAGCTCCTAGGCTCTACAGACTAGCATCCGTATGCAGCACATAGGGCTTGGTAAGATCAACATAGGTAAGGATGAGGGTGTGGGTGAGCTGGTATATGACTTCATGGAAGGCTGCTTCACATTCAGGTGTCCAGCGGGGCCCAAAAGGTTCACCTTTTTGGAAGTATACTTTCTCTGTGTCTTTGACAGCCCCTTTCTTGTATTTACAGTTGGTAGGGAGGTAACCCTGGGTGAGATTCAGGAGAGGGCGAATCACCTTGGAATAGTCTTTTATGAACCTGTGGTAGTAGCCACAGAAACCCAGGAAATGTTGTAGTTCTTTCAAGTTATGGGGCTGGGGCCAAGTAGTCAGTGACTTGACCTTACTGGAATCGGTCTCTATCCTTTCTGCAGATACTATGTGCCCCACATACTTCACGGAGGCTTGAAAAAACTGGCACTTGTCAATGGACAGCTTGAGGCCAAAGTCTTCCAATCAGTCTAGGACTTTAAACAGTCGAGTCTCATGCTCCTCTAATGTGCATCCGAACACAATGACATCATCTAGGTATACTAGGCATTCCAGCCAGTTTATATCTCCCACTGCATGTTCCATCAGTCACTGAAAGGTGGCCAGGGCACCCAAAATCCCCTGTGGTATTCTCAGGAATTCATAGAATCCCAAAGGCAGATGAAGGCAGTTTTCTCACGGTCCTCCGTGGCCATTGGAATCTGGTAATATCTGCTGCGAAGATCCAATGCTGAGAACCATTTGCTCCCATTCAAGCAATCCAGGGCATCTTGTATACGGGGCATGGTGTATTGATC
The DNA here is from genome assembly GCA_016271365.2 of Neoceratodus forsteri. Classification (NCBI taxonomy): domain Eukaryota; kingdom Metazoa; phylum Chordata; order Ceratodontiformes; family Ceratodontidae; genus Neoceratodus; species Neoceratodus forsteri. The sequence continues at coordinate 394,357,404 of CM057452.1, forward strand.
TGGGACAGTCCGCCGGTTCAGGGTTCGATAATCAACACACATTCTCACTGACCTATTCTTCTTACGCACAACCACTATGGGAGAGGCATATGGGTTCCTCGATTTCTGTATCACGCCAGCAACAAGCATTTCTTGCAGGTGTCTCCTCATGTCATCTATGTTTGCTGGGGTGAGGCATCGGGATCTCTCTCGAAATGGCCGGTCATCATGCAGGCATATATGATGCTCTGCACCCTGGACACACCCCATGTCCCATTCTTTTAATGAAAACACTTGGGGAGTTTCATCCTAATCCTAGCCTTCCACTCAGCTGGCAGCGGGGAATCACCAAAGTCAAATAAGTCCGGGGTCACTCTCTCCTTTTGGCCAGAGTACTTGTTATTGGGTAATGCTGCAGTGTCTGCACAGTGTACTGTAGCTAGAGTGCACACTCTGTTTTTCTGGACCTCCTGATCTGACACATTTCAAATCTGGACCATCACTCATCATGCATAATGTAGGCATGGGCACGGGCAGGCAAGATGCTAGGTTTAACCAATAATCCTTCAGGCAACTTTCCATCACCTGGTGCATCCAACATTAATATTTTGTTCTTTGCGTTTCTCTTTAGGCGGACTTCTCCATGGATTGTGCACTGGGTGTTGGGGGCCAATACCAAGGAGTCAGGTTCCTTTTTCCACACTATCCCCACTACCTCATCTGGGTCCTCTTCATTGGGCTTCTGTTGTAAGTCATATGCCCTTTTTACTAAGGCTGGAATTCTTAGGGGCCGTCCAGTCAGTTGCCCTTGTTTCTCATGGCAGAGTTGTGCTAGTCTCCCAAACATGTGGTCGTTTGTTCCAATTAGCAGGGGAACCCCATCATATAGTCCAGTGGGGGGACACACTAGGGCCAGTGTCTCTCCTTGCTCCTCTACACCAGTTACAGTTGCAGGAAAAGACAACCAGAGGTGGACATATCATAGGTAAGGATAAGACTTGTCACTCAGCCCCCACATATGTGGGCCTTCCATGGATTGCAATGGCACATCAGAAAAGTGTTTGTCATACCAGTCCTGAAATACAGTGGTCACTTTCGACCCACTGTCAAGCACAGCCCGAGTAGGAATACCATTCACAGCCACAGTGGTCTTCATTGAAGGACCCACTATTTTGGACCAGTCTGGAGGGACAACAGCAGGGGCCTGGACAGATGATTTAGCCACAGAGGGGTTTGAGTTAGGATGGTCGAAGCCTTCATTGCGGTCATTTCGTGCACCCCTTAACCACTGACTCATTTTCCGAAGCTCTCCTTGAAGCCGGTTCACCACTTTCTGTAAGTCCTTCTGAGACCGGCATTCCCTCTTCATATGGCCATCCTTGCCACAGTTGTGACAAATGACAGGTCCTCGGGGCATCTTTGGGGAAAACATAGCAGGGGATGCTGGAGCATCGACAGGAGATTGTGATCTGACTTCTGCTGGTAGTGTACCGTGTCTCAAAAGTTCCTTTAGGGTGACAGTCAATTCCTTGAGCTCAGCCGAGAAGCCGCCCTCAGCAGAGGATGCCTGAGGGTGCACCCCAACCCCCATAGCAGTCACGTCCTGACAGTGGCCAGGGTCTCTATCAGCAGGGGATACCTCAGTGAACGCACCCGGTTTGTACTTTTCTGACTTCCTTCAGCAACTCCTCCCCCCACAGTTTAGCCCATGGCGGGACACTCGTAGTAGTCTCCATTTCGGTAGTGCCTTCCGGTGCCATGATCACTTGGGCTGCACTCACCCCCATAATTACAATCTCCCTCTTCCCCTCCTACTTCTCAGAGTTCTTTTATCAAGTCACAGTAGTCCAGTGGGTTACCTCTCCTATCCTGGAGTCTTAACTGGATGAGCTGCAGTTTAGAATACTTGGCATGTAGCAGTATGTGCCCCAATCTCACACGGTTCAAATCACTGGCGGCTACCCCACCTTTCTGGTAAGCTTTCTGCAGAGCTCTTTCTAGGTGAGTAATATACACAGACAAACTTTTCCCCCTTCCATTGTTTGGTACCTTGGAATTTCCACATCAATGTCTCCCCTCACTCGGTGCTCCCAAAATTGCCTTCAAGTACAGATAACAGAAACATAGAAACATAGAAGTTGACGGCAGATAAGGACCGCAAGGCCCATCCAGTCTTCAGGTACTTCTGAGCAGATGCATCAGGGTTCGTGGACCTCAAAAATGTAATGGCTTCAAGGGTAGGGCCCCTCAAACTTTCTATGATTCTTTTACGCTTCTCAGCCTCTGAACACTGCCACTAGGGTACCAAGGGGGCAACATAGTCGATACAGGTCTCCCAGTCATCCTCTTCCTGGGGGGTGGGGAGGGTTCCTGAGAAGATTCTCAGCCTTCAGTAGGAGTCATGACTAATGGCGGGTACAGACATAGGGGCCAGCATTGGCATGGGCACAGAAGGCGGGGCAGTGATAGGTGCTGGAGTGGGAGGGGGTGTTGGGGAAGGAACTTCCCCAGGTGGCAGGAATAGTTTCTTAAAATCCTTTACAGTTTTTCCTTCCTTCAGCAACAACTTAGCAAATTTCTCCTCAAAAGTCTCAGATAATGGTAGGAGCTCATCCTCCCCAAGGTCTTTACTGTCTTTTGTTATCACTCTCCAGGTGGCTAGGACCCCTTCTGAGGCAATAGTCTGTGGCACTTTAGAGCTGTCCATGAGGTCACTACACTCTACCAAGGCTATGAAAGTTTGGGTGATCAGATCAGTCTGTTGACCCACCACCACAGTGTTTTTTAAACATTCAACTTTGGAGAGTGCTCCCTCTACAGGGTCCCTCTGGTACCCAGGGGAATATCCAGTATAAGCAGAGCATTTTGGGGGTCGATCTCCTGCTCAGTACATCACCCCACCAACTGGTGTACAGCCATTTCTACTGGGGTAGCCATTAATATTTAACAATAATTCATAATTTTTGGCTACTAGAAGGCACAAAATCCCAGTGGTGAGCCTCCAAGATGTAACCCCTAGGTGTCGCTATTCCAAGGGCTACTACCCCTACCTGCTTGACTAGTAGCAGGTTAAGGGGCCTGGGTAATGAAATGGGTGCCTCCACCTGGAGGTCAGGGTTGTTAGTGGTCAAGCTGACCTGGGCGCAGCCCTCCAGGACACTGTAACCCCCCCCTTTCCCTTCTAGTGGCCTGAACAATATACAATAATTACTTTCACAATGACGCTGATTCACCAGGCAATTACCCACACTGTTTGCACTTACCACCAGGGCTGGTTCCTCTAGCTTGACCCTGGGGACACCCTGTAAAACAAGGTTAAGCACAGCAAATAACAACAGTACAATACTCTTGGCACAAACTGGAACCACAGTCAGGTTAAATGTAAACAAAGTTAAATCTGATTTATTCAGGGGACTTGAGCAAGGGAAGGGAGTAATTAGGTTGATTTGCTTAAAAGCTATATTAATCAGACAGTTATACATGCAGTTCAGAGTCCCTACACAGTCACTCACTCTGGGTACCCAGGTAGGAAAATAGTGGGCTAGCCAGGAACGTTGCAGCTGGTTGGGGCCCTGTGATGGAAGAAAGCAACATGCACAACACACACTATTTGTAATCTAGAGCCAGAGTGCTCAGTTTGTGAAAAAAAAAAAAAAGGTAACAAGACAATCAGATGACAGCACTTTTAGATTTAGCTGTTGTTGCAGGGAGCTACCCTGATGTTTACTCATGATACCCAATACTGGACACAGGCAGGACAAAATCAAGACTGCAGGCTGTTGAGTTGGGGTGCCAGGAGAAGCAGGGCCCACATGAATCACCGAGGCATCATTCCTGTTCAAGGCATTGAGTAGGGGGCTGATCCCCAGGCCACTCTCTCGTCGATGACTTTCTCTGCGGAGCAGGTATTCTGGCGGGGCCAGTGTAGCAGGGCCAAGGCAAATGGAAATGGATACGGATTCAGTCTGTGGAGCTGCATACAGCCTCCAGCAAGCAAAACACAGTTCAGACACACAGTGGGGAACCAAATCACAACCCACTATAAGCACACAGCACATTCACATGTAAGGAAATTCCACTGTACCAGGCAAATGGCTCTCCGGTCGCAATTACAGAGTCTCTGCACGATCTGGGAGTTCAGAGGTAGCTGGAAGTCCTGACAGGCCGATCACATTAAGCAAATCTTCTGTCTTCTTCAGGTTAAAGCCTGGTCATAATTCAGTGGCTTCATTCGCTCTCTAAATTTGGATTCAGTCCGAAAAAAAAGCACAAGTTCCCTCTCAGGAACAGCAGGCAGGCATGCAGTCCAAACTCAGGTCTTTCCACAATTCTCCCACAAATCCACTATGGATTGCTGCTTGAACTATCTCAAGCTGTTACTTCTTCACTTCCCAACTCAGATCTAACTGAAACTGCAAGCAGTGTGGGACTTTCCCCAAGATCCAAAAGGTTCGGTTGGCTGAGCTGTCTGTCAGTCACAACAAGGGCTCACCCTCCAGGTTATTTTAGGCACCAAAAGCCCCAAACTACAATTCCTACAAGTTTTGGCCCACCAAGCCCCTCCATTTTAGAGTCCCAAATACACTGATTGGCCCATTCTGACAGTCCAGGACCTGGATGATGGAAACAAACAGAACCGTCCATGCTGCAAAGCAGACAAGTTAGAACAAACTGCAATATTATTACTACTCTAACAAATGATCAGCAAACAAGTACATCTTCTAACAGAGCTCCCTCTCAGATTAATTATGACTGCAATCCAGGCAGCTCTTAAAGAGACAGTACACAGAGGCTATACAGGCACTCTCTGGCAATACATTTAAACTGCTAAAACGCAGGACACCAGCCTAGCAGTGAGCATTTAAGCAAGCTCAAGGAACACTTTTCAGGAACCCCCATTTGTTGGGGGGTTACACTAGAATTCAGGGTAAGCTGGTTAGGATAGAACCAGCACTGGACATTGTTGTAATCATGCTGGAGTTGCACAACCAGTTCAGGGGTAGAGGGGCAACAAGGCAAAAAGAACAATGTCATCCATGTAGATGTTACTGTACAAGGAGACACATGTCATATGGATGTCATTTAAGGAACTCAAGAACAAGATGGGACCAAAGACATGGGTACAACTTGGGTACAACTGACCCCATAGGGACTGGAGGGTGGTAGACGGAATCACCTAAAAGAACCTTCAATAACCTATCCACAAGGTACAGGCTGGAACATTTGACCTAGATGTCTGACAGTCCAACCCTTGATAGCTGGTCCAGTAGGGGGGATGGGCAGTGGTGCTGAAAGTTTTAGCTAGGTCAACAAAGATGACAGACGTGAACTGTACTGTACTGTATGTAAGGGAGGGAATAAGGGCCAGGAAGGTGCAGATGCACCAAGACGAGGAGGAGCTGGAGGTGCTGTGGGTCTTCCGGAGACAGGCTCTGGGACCACTGTTTGCACTGGGATAGTGTGCAAACCCCCAGCACAAGGGGAGGAGATGGACACAGCAATAGGGGAGGCCATCATCAGGAGGGCAAGTAAGAGGGAGGTGCTGCTATTTGAAAATTTCAATCTGCCAGATGTGGAGTGAAATCTTCGAGATGCAGCCTCCACAAGGAGCAGGGCTATCTTTGACTCACTACAAGGGGCTTTTCTCAGACAACTAGTTAAAGAACCTACTAGAGATGGGGTAGTGTTGAACCTGCTGCTAATGAACAGGGACAGCATTGCAGATGTCACAGTGGGCAGTCCCATGGGTACTAGTGATCACTGTACAGTCTAGGTCCACATAAGGAAAGGAGCAGAGATGAGCCACACAAGGATGAGGGTCCTGGACTTCAGGATGGCAATTTTAAACAAGTGGGAGACTGCCTCAGAAAATGACTCAAGGGGGTGGATTGCCATGGAAGGGGAGTAGAGGCATAATGGGGAAGAATAATGGAGGGTAGAAATAGGGCAGCAAACCTCTACATGAAAGAAGTAAGCAGAAGCAAAAGGAAAAAGAGATCATTATTGTTCTCCAAACAAGTGGCAAGGGAGGGGAAAGAACAAAGGGTGGCATTCACAAGATATAAAGAAATATAAAGGCAGGAAGACAGGGAGGTGTACCTAGCAAGTCAAAAGGAAGCAAGTAAGCTGGTTAGGGGAGCAAAGGTGCAGACAGAAGAAAGAATAGCATGTGCCACCCCCACCCCCACCACGTGGTACCACTGCGAAATGTGTTTAATCTTGATTTCCTTAGTTACACAAATGCGGTACAGATTGTTAAGAAAAAAATGCTGTATTGCCATTTCACTGATTATGAATGCATTTTATGTATTAGTTTGCTTAAAAAGCAATAAAATATAAATTAAAAAAAGGATAGCTTGTGATCAAGTACAAGAAGCTATAATCAAGTACAGGGCTTAAGGGCAGACTGGATGGGCCTAGCGGTCCTTATCTGCCAACAATTTGTATGTTTCTATGTTTAGTGGGGTGGCTAAAGGGAACAAGACTTTTTTCGGATACATAAGTGAAAAGAGAAAAGCAAGGGGAGGGATAATGAGAATTACAAGGGTAGTAGGGGGAGATTGTACTGAAGTGGACCAAGAAAAAGCAGATATTTTAAGCAAATAGGAGACAGAGGATGGTGATTAACAGCACCCACTCTAAGGAGAGGAGAGGAGAGCGACCAGCGGTGTACCTCAGGTTTCAGAACTGGGATACTGGGATCAGTCCTTTTCAATGTCTTCAAAGGGCATACTGCAGAAAAGCTGGAGGGGAAGGTATGCGTTTTTACAGATAACACCAAAATCTGCAGTAGTGTGAAGACTTAGGAGGTGGTGAAGAGAACGCATAGGGATTCAGGGAAACCTGAAGAGTAGTCAAAGACACGGCATTTGGAGTTCAATGCCAAAAAGTTCAAAATCATGCACCTGGGGCATAGGAACCCCCGTGCTTTGAATAGGATGGGGGGAATGTACTGACAGTCACAAGGCTGTAAAAGGACGTTGAGGTTATTATATCAGAGGACCTCAAGGTGGCAGCACACTGTGACATGGGCAGGACTAGTGGGATGTTTGGGTGCATATGAGGGGTATATCCAGCAGGAGGAGGAGGGAGGAGGTGGTACCACTGCATCACACTCTGCTATGCCCTTCCCTGGAGTACTGTGTCCAGTTTTGGAGGCCGCACCTCAGAGAGGACATAGACATGGTGGAGGCAGTCCACAGGAGTGCAACTAAAATAGTCAGGATTTACAGGGGTAGCCCTATGAGGATAGACTGAGGGATCTCAACATGCACACCCTGGAAAGGAGAGAGAGAGGGAGAGGTGACATTATTGAGACCTAAAAGTACCTCACAGGCGAGACCAGGGTGTGGTAGGGGAGTCTCTTTCATACGAAGACAAGGACAAGGACCAGGACCAGGGGGCATGTAATGAAGCTGGAGTGAGGGAATTTCAGGAGAGATATGAGGAACTATTTCTTCACTAAAAGGGTGGTAGATGCCTACGAAAGACTACCAGCTGAAGTGGTGAAGGCTAAAACAGTGGGGGGGGCCTTTAAGCATGCATGGGATCAGCATGGGTATATATTAGAGCACAGGCAAGGAGGAGGAAGGGTCACCAGAAACTAGTTAGGGTCTGTGGATGTAGAATAAGCAGGGAATACTTGGGCAGACTGGATGGGCCAAGTGGTCCTTTCTGCCAACAGATTCTGTGTTTCTGTGGCCCTGATTCACCCTTTTTCAGGATGGTGTTAGTGGGCTTGAGTTAGGACGACACAGTGGAAAGGGACTTCCTGAAATAAGACTGGAAAGGGCTCAGGAAACAGGAAGAGTCAAGGAAAGGGGAGAGTTGGGATAGCACCAGCTGTTCTTGATGTTTGGCAAGGGCAGGTGTGAGAGTAATGCATGCTCACCCAGCAAGGACTTAGGCTGGCCACTGAGCCCCACGGCTCATTCCTGCCTGCTGCAAGGGACTGAGGAAGGTGAGGGAGATCCTTGCACAGTGGGTCCCCCCCCCTGCAATGGACTGTCTTGGGATCAGGGGTCTGAGGTGCTGGCTGGTTGCTGCGGTCAGGCGGACCTCCCCGGACCATCTCGGGACTGGAATTTAAAAGAAAAGAAAAGAAAAAAATTTCAGTGACTTTGGGGTTGGCTTAAAGCCACTGCGATACCTTGGGATGTGGGGCTGCTCGCTGTGGGGAAATTTGAATTTTGCTGCATTCCAGCTGCGCGGCGGAGGAGCTTTCTGGCACCAAATTTCAAATATTGCACCAGCGCTGGATTGGCTCTCTGTCCGTTGTGATGCTCACCCAGCAAGGACTTAGGCTGGCTGTCGAGTACTGCGGCTCATTCCTGCCTGCTGCAAGGGACCGAGGGAGGTGAGGGAGACCCTTCCACAGTGGGTCCCCCATCCTGCAATGGACTGTCTTGGGATCCGGGGTCTGTGGCACTGGCTGGTTGCTGCGGCTGGGCGGACCTCTCCTGGCCATCTCGGGACTGGAATTTAAAAGAAAAGAAAAAAATTTACAGTGACTTTGGGGCTGGCTTAGAGCCACTGCGATACCTTGGGACGTGGGGCTGCTCACTGTGGGGAAATTTGTGCCCTCCCACCCACCGCGTTCCCTCCTCCCCTTAAATGCTTGCTAGCTTCTCCCATTAGACAGGGAATGCCCATCACATTCTCCTCCTTGGGTGGCCCAGTGCCAAACTTGCTGGTACACGAAAAGTACCCTAACAAATGTGCATATGTAGCTTTTACCCTGTCTTTACTAGAGTTAGTTAATAACTAAAAACTGTCTGATTAACCAGTGCATGCTTAGCAATTTCTGGAACTAGGAACAGCATACTATTGGGGTACTATAATTAGAGCCAATAAATTCTGCATGTGAATGTACAGCAATTTCTGGAGCCTGAAGCAGCAACCTACTTTTTTTATAATTTTGGAGCTAGGTCACTCCATTAGGGCTGCCTGTCCCAGAGTAACATAACCTCCTACCCAGTAAATAACCTTCCTGAGACGCCTGTGCCTATACTGTAGCCCTGAGTGAACTGCCCAAGAGTGCTTACCATATCACCCCCACGCCTTGTGAGTGCCACAGGACAAATTCGCCTCGGCCTTCACCCCCACCCCCGAGGTCAGACAGGATGCTGCCTCTGTGTGGCTGCCCTGTGCTTCACAGTCTGGCTGGGTCCGCAGCCCAAAACCATAGTCCGCCTGTCAGTCCCTCTCCAAAGCTTCCCCTGCCTGGCTATCTGCCAAAGGCTTGAGATTGGTGCACCTGAACATACATAGCTTGCTACCTAACCTAGCAGAGCTGTCAGCCTGGGTGGCACATTACAACCTTGACATTATGGGGGTCACGGAGACCTGGCTGAAGCCACACACTCCAGACACTGCATGTGCCCTCCCAGGCTACAACCTTGTTCGGCAAGACAGGGCAGAGAACAAAAGAGGGGGTGGGGTACTCCTATACTATAAGATGCACTTAAATGTATCTGTCATAGGACACACACCACCCCCATTCCATTCTTGTGAGCTCCTGCATGCCCTTCTCCTGCTAGGCAACACCAAAAAGGTACACCTGATCTGTGCCTACAACCCCCCAAAAGGTGGAGTGCTAGGGCTGTCCTCCCTCCTCTACAGCTTCAGCCCCATGGTTGACTTGAAAGAGGTATTAGTCCTAGGTGACTTCAACCTCAACTGGGTGGGCCTCAACGTCCAGCAATACGAGCCCCTGCTGGCTGGTCTCGCCCTCAGCCAACTTATTTCTGAACCCACAAGGCTCTACTCACGTGGAGACAAGGGATCCCTCATTGATTGGGTGCTGAGCAACAGACCAGAGAGAATTGTCTCCTGTGGTATTCTCCCTGATGTTATATCAGATCACTCTCCCACCTACTGTATATGGGGCATCTCCCCTCCCAAAATCCCCTGCAAAGTGATCCAAATGTGGGACTACTCCAAACTCAATGTTGGAGACTATCTTGCTGACCCGCGACAAGCTGACTGGTCTCAGGTCATAGCCACAAATGACCCCTCAAGGGCCCTTGACAACTTTCTGACTGTCTTTACCCCACAGCAAAACAAGCATGCTCCCCTCACAAAAAGGAGGGTGAGGGGCACTGTCACAAAATGGCTCCATGGAGGCCTTTTTTTCTCTTATGAAACAAAGGGACAAATGCTGGGCAAGATATACAACCTTCCTCTCCAGTACAGACCTCCTTGAGTACAGACAGCTGAGGAACTCGTGCAAAAGAGCCATCCACTCTGCAAAGAGTGAGTTCTGTCAATCTGCCCTACTCTCCTCAGTCAGAAACCCAAGGAGTTTATGGCAGAACATTAAGAACGTGGTTAGGAGGGGTCCACCAGAGCTCAGGTCACTAATATGCACATTGGCAGGGCAAACTGCAACAACCCCCTCACAATTGCCAATGCCTTTAACTCCCTGTTCTCTGACCTACCAGTTCTCCACAACCAGCCCCATGACCCTAAAGATCAGCCCCCCCCAGTGGGAAAACCCTCCGACTGCCCTTTTACCTCAGGGTCATCTCTGTCATGGAGACCCAGAAGCTCCTCGCTGGTCTCTCCCCCACATTGGTGCTGGGCATGACTGCCTTGAGCCCAAACTACTCAGGCTAGGGGCACCTATCCTAGCCCGACCCATCACCCACATCTTCAATGTATCACTAACCTCGGGTATAGTCCTGGACATCTGGAAAATGGCCAAAGTCGTCCCTGTTCCCAAACAAGGCGACCCTAAAGACCCAAAGAATTACCACCCTATAGCAATCCTGTCAGCGACCAGCAAGCTTCTTGAAAAGGTGGTTGCCTCACAGCTCACCCAATACCTACAGATCCATGACCTATTCTCTCCTACACAATACGGTTTCAGAAAAGGGCACAGCTCCTCCACTGCCCTAGCCATTGTTACCTCCATGATCATTTATTCATTTTATATTCATTCTATTCATTACAAATCAGGTTTATGACCTTTGAGTCAGAGACTCGTTTACAAAGGCACCTTGTCGCAGGGAGGGCAGACATCAAGACAGTTATTACAGTGCAGATTAAAACAGAGGATAACATTACAGGTGCAGTAAAAGGAACATTTAACATAGATACACTTCGGTTACATAATATAGTAGTTTGTATGTTACTTAGGTTACACAATGTTAAAAAATTGTGAGTTACAATCATGGATATAGTAGGTCCACAAAGAAGACAGCAGGTTACATCCCTATTTGGACCTAGTAGGGAAGGAATGGGTCTGGGGGAGGGAGAGGCCATCCAGTGGACATTGTCGAGCCAGGGGGCAAGGTGGGCGGGTACCACAGGTTACAACAGGGGGTTAGTTGCACCTACAACAGCGGGTATTGAAGATATGGTTCCGAAGGGCTGTTTTGAGGGAGCCAATTTTTGGCAAGTTGGAGATGCAGCTAGGGAGGGAGTTGAACCAGGTGGGGGCTCAGTAGAGGAAGGATCTCTGGGCAAGAGAGGTCTTGGCAAGAGGATCAGGTCTGCTGCTGACCAAGGCAAACTGACCAGGGCCATCTTTGTGGATCTCTTGAAAGCCTTTAACCGGATTGACCACACACTCCTGTGCTCCTCTCTCCTGTCCCTTGGCTTCTCCTCCCCTGCCCTTGCCTGGATCAATAATTACCTCTCGAGCAGATAGCAGTATACCAAGTTCAACAAGGCCCTGTCTGAGCCCGCTCAGGTTAACTGTGGGGTCCCTCAGGGCTCTGTCCTGGGGCCTCTCCTGTTTTCCCTCTTCATAAACGAGCTGCCCTCGGCCCCAGCACATGGGCGCTCAGCTCTGTACGCAGATGACCTAGTCATCATGACCAGCTCCCAGGACATCTCTGTCATCAATGCCAAGCTAAACTCCGACTTCGACCAAATCCAAACCTGGCTAAAAGACCACAAGCTTACGATTAACCTGCAGAAGATGCAGGCCGTGTTCTTTGGCTCAACAGCCAAGACAAAAGCTGTCCTGGACCCTCTAAAGATCTCAGGTGCCGATGGGTCCCTGCTACAAGTTGCAGATTCTGTCAAGTACCTGAGGGTGACACTTGACCCACAACTGGATCTGAATTTGCATATACGCAACGCATGCAAGGCCTCAAACTGTAAGATAGGTCTTGCAAACAGAGCGAAAAGCTGTCTCACCCCAGCTGCCCATCTCGCCTTAGCCAGGGGGTCTTCCTACCCATGCTCTGCTATGGACTTGTCACCTTTGCCCATGTTGCAAAAACTAGTCTTGCAAAATGGAACACAGAGTACAACAGTGCATGTCGCTTTGCACTCTCATCTCCTCGCCTCACCCACCGCTGTGAGCGCTACTCCCGGCTTGAGTGGCTCCCACTGGAAAAGCACCACTCCTTTGTCATAGGCAACTTCATAGACAGTGTTGTCAGATCTGCCATCCCCTCAGTCCTCACTGAATCCCTCATTCCTGCTACCCCCTCATACCATTTGAGATCCAGTGACTCTCATGTCCTCCTGGTTCCTAAGACTCGCACCCAAATGGGCGACTGGGCCTTCGCTGCATACGCACCCAGGTTGTGGAACTCCCTTCCAGCAAGCATACGCTCCTCCCCTTCCCACCCCTGCTTTAAAGCCTCCCTCTGTGGCTTTTTCAAATCGGCCTCCACCTACCTCTGCACTTGATGAACCCCCTCGACCTATGCCGCTCTGATTGGCTGAGTCGTTACCTAACTCATCTGTCAAAGGTAGTGGCTCTCTGCATCTTATCCACTGGTGAGCTCACAGCTTTCTAGAAGTATGGGACTGCTAAGGCCAAAGTGTCACTCTCCAGCTCTGAGCCCTTGATCGGGCCACCATCTGCCCTGAAGCGGCAATGGCTGGAGGAACCAGCTGGCCACGCACACCTCGCCTGCCCACAAGGGAGCCTTCTGTGCTGGCTCCTGAGCCCTTGATCGGGCCACCATCTGCCCCAAAGTGGCAATGACTGGAGGAATCAGCCAGCCGCATGCACCTCGCCTGCCCACAAGGGAATCTTCTGTGCTGGCTCCTGAGCCCTTGATTGGGCCACCGTCTGCCCCGAAGTGGCAATGGCTGGAGGAACCAGCTGGCCATGCACACCTCACCTGCCCACAAGGGAGCCTTCTGTGCTGGCTCCTGAGCCCTTGATCAGGCCACCGTCTGCCCCAAAGCAGCAGCGGCTGGAGGAACCAGCCGACCACGCACACCTCGCCTGCCAGCAAGGGAGCCTTCTGTGCTGGGTAAGCCTGATCAGTAATTCTGGAATGTAGTGAGAGCCCTGATTGGAGAATGACTCCCGAGATCGCCAGCAATTGGCTGCTGCTGTCTTAACAGCTCTGCCTGCCATTGGCCCCACAGACTCACCGCTCCCTTCAGCTTGATTCTGTGCCCTGAGCACCGTAGCCTGCCCATGCTTATACCAGATGTGAATTCACCACCCGTGCCAACCCCTGCCTCTATTAAATGCACTTTCATTGCTGAGCCAGACCAACCCACTATCAGCTGATTGGATGCTGTACGACCAGCCACGCCTATTGTTCTGCCTACTATACCTGGAGCTTAGCTGTGTTAAAGGAGAGTGCTTTAGAGGCTTGTTGCCCTGGTGCATATTCCTTGTTATTGGTGACATTTACCCCCCAAAAAAATGCCATACTCCAATAATGCCCAACAAAGCTGCCTTACAGATCTAATTCTTGCACTGTTCATATTGCCAATTCCTAAAGTGATCAAAAACCAAAATACAACTGCGGATAATTACAAGGACCTACTTCCCCCTAGTTCATTAAGGCAATCCAGAACAGGGACATCTACCTCTTGGATATTTACTCACTTAAACCAAACAGTACCAAGAAACCTTGTAAAAATGCCTTTGTCCTCGTCGGCTCTAACTATTATATATGCATTATCCTTACCCACCTACGACAATACCCATACAAAAGGCTCTACTGAAGTACAAAACACAAATACAAGACATTACGAAATTAGATTTCTTAACAGGTTAAGCCAATACCTTAAAACATTACTATTACTTCTCCTACTGTGCTCGGGAAATGTTGAGCTAACCCCAGGACCAGTTTCTCTTTTGAAACCCCTGCAAATCTCCCCCAATATAAAGGCATTAGCTTCCTACACATCAATGCGTGTAGCGTGCTGAAAAAGCTGGACCAGATACAGACCTGGGCTATACATGCAGCCCCTGACTTCCTCATGATCTCGGAATCCTGGCTTAAACCATCGCTACCAGAGAAATCCATTAACATTCCAGGCTACAATACATACCTTTGTGATAGACCGACTAGAGGGGAAGGGGTCTTAATATATGCAAAGAGCAAATTTGTACTTACAGTCATTGATGTTACTACGAAGCCCAAAGAATTTGAATGCCTGACTCTTAAACTATCCCTTACTAAGGAGAAATCGCTTCTAATTATAGCCTGCTACCATCCTCCGTCTGGTGGTATGGCCCTCCTTCCTCATCTTAAAAACTTCACTGCCTCCACTAATACAGAGTGTATCATTCTAGGGGACCTTAACTTGAATTGGAATGATGACAGTTCTAAAAGCCTGAAGGACCTTTGTGACACTGTGGGAATGGTACAAATGACACCTGCAAACACTAGGCTGAACAGAAAATTCCCAGAGCGTAGTTCCCTACCGGACCTTATGCTTGTAAGCAAGCCCCACAACATTTCACATGCAGGTGTGTTCTTCAATGATATAAGTGATCACTGTGCTACTGCCTGTATTAGACACCCACTGCAATTAAACCAGACCACAAAATTTATACTGAGAGGGAGCATGAAAAAGTTCTCACAGAACAAATTTCTGGAAGACCTAAGCAGGATCAGATGGCAGGGCTTCTATCTAGCCTCCTCCATTAGCGAGTCATTTGATATCTTTCATAGCCTCCTAACTAAGCTAATCGATAAACATGCCCCGCTAAAGCTGATTAGATCTAAGAAAAGATCCCCTGGGTGGTTCTCTTCTATTTTGAAGAAGGCACTTAGAGACAGGGATTACTGGTGGAAAAGAGCGAGGAAATCACAATTGGAGGCAGACTGGTTAGCATTCCGTATGTCTACAAATGCCTGCACTAAACTAACTAGGTCAGAAAAAAATAGGTACTTCCAAGCTGAACTAGAAGCCAATAAAAACAACTCAGCCAAATTCTGGAACATACTTAGAGAAGTTGAAGGATGCCCGACAGAATCATCTCTACCAGACAAAATATTGCCCAATGGGCATACCTTTACTGACAGAGCCAAAATTCTTGGACAGCTAAACGATCACTTTGCGACTGTGGGACTAGCTTTTGATACCTCACCCATTAGTAAAATTACTCCTCAGGGTTACCCTGCTGTCGACCATAGTAATACTACTAATCCTAACATACCTCATTCTCCTGTATTTACCTTCAATACAGTCACTTTTAAGCAGGTTGAGGACTTACTACCTTCACTGGATACTAAAAAGAGCGCAGGTGCAGGCAACTTAGAACCATACTTTCTTAAACTTGGATATCATTACTTGACCGCCCCTATTAATCATCTATTCAATTTGTCATTAATGCATGGAGAACTTCCCCAGCTGTGAAAAACTGCTCATATTCTACCTCTATTCAAGTCGGCAGACCCATGCGATCTGAACAATTATTGACCTATATCTATACTTTCTGCACTGTCAAAACTACTTGAAAAAATTGTTAATGCCCAATTAAGAGAACACTTGGCTATGCATAACTTATTAAACCCTGCACAATCTGGCTTCAGAACCAAACACAGTACAGTATCAGCATTTGTGAAAGTAACCACAGATTGGCAAACTGCACTAGACACTAAGAAACATATGGTTGCTCTCTTCCTGGACCTGAGCGAAGCTTTTGATACTGTGGAGCACAATATACTGCTTACGGCTCTGAGCAGCCTTGGACATGACACCACTGCAATCAAAAGGTTCTCTAACTACCTCACCAATACACTGCAACAAGTCAAAGCTGCAGGTGACCTGTCATCTCAAAAAACCCTTCTGCGAGGCGTTCCCCAAGGCTCCATATTAGGCCTGATCCAATTCGCAATTTATATCAATAAATTGCGACCTCCCCTCCGAGGAGCTGGAGGTCTCCAGGGCTGCGTGCCCTCCCTGAAGCAAATCTTCTACCACCAGGACACACCCCACCCCCGAGGAGACACTGGTCACGAGGGCCGAATCGGGACTTGCCCTCCCGCTACCACCGCTGATCGCAGATCGATCCCCCTCCGAGGAGCTGGAGGTCGCGAGGGCTGCAAGTGCCTCCCTGAAGCAAATCTTCCACCACCAGGACACCCCACCCCCAGGAGACACTGGTCGCGAGGCCCGAATCGGGACTTGCCCTCCCCGCTACCACCGCTGATCGCAAGATCGATCCCCCCCTCCGAGGAGCTGGAGGTCGCGAGGGCTGCAAGTGCCCTCCCTGAAGCAAATCTTCCACCACCAGGACACCCCACCCCCGGGGGAGACACTGGTCGCGAGGGCAGATCGGGACTTGCCCTCCCGCTACCACCGCTGATCATGCAAGTCAGTCCCCCCCCTCCGAGGGCTGGAGGTCGCGAGGGCTGCAAGTGCCCTCCCTGAAGCAAATCTTCCACCACCAGGACACCCCACCCCCGAGGAGACACTGGTCGCGAGGGCCGAATCGGGACTTGCCCTCCCCGCTACCACCGCTGATCGCAAGATCGATCCCCCCCCTCCGAGGAGCTGGAGGTCGCGAGGGCTGCAAGTGCCCTCCCTGAAGCAAATCTTCCACCACCAGGACACCCCCACCCCCCGAGGAGACACTGGTCGCGAGGGCCGAATCGGGACTTGCCCTCCCCGCTACCACCGCTGATCGCAAGATCGATCCCCCCCCTCCGAGGAGCTGGAGGTCGCGAGGGCTGCAAGTGCCCTCCCTGAAGCAAATCTTCCACCACCAGGACACCCCAACCCCCCGAGGAGACACTGGTCGCGAGGGCCGAATCGGGACTTGCCCTCCCCGCTACCACCGCTGATCGCAAGATCGATCCCCCCCTCCGAGGAGCTGGAGGTCGCGAGGGCTGCAAGTGCCCTCCCTGAAGCAAATCTTCCACCACCAGGACACCCCCACCCCGAGGAGACACTGGTCGCGAGGGCAGAATCGACTTGCCTCCCGTCTACCACCGCTGATCGCAAGATCGACTCCCTCCCAGGAGCTGGAGGTCGCGAGGGCTGCAAGTGCCCTCCTGAAGCAAATCTTCCACCACCAGGACACCCCCACCCCCGAGGAGACACTGGTCGCGAGGGCGAATCGGGACTTGCCCTCCCGCTACACCGCTGATCGCAGGTGAAACCCTGGCAGTAAAGAGTGAATCCTACACAGTCTCTGGGCCAGCCTACCTGTTGGACTCTGTGCTGGCTCGGGGCTCTGCCGTTTGAAATTGCAGTTTTGGCACCTTTTTCGCTGGGGCTGCTAAAATCAGTCGGTGCTGCTCTGAAGAAACCCCTGATATGATTGGGACCCCCGAGTGATTTTTTCTTTGGGACTGGATTAATTTTGTTTGTGGATTTGCTGCTATTTTGCACAGTTTCTGCCTGGTAGATTCTATCACTGTTTGTGTACACTGTTTTTTCCCTGCCTGAAATTTTTGCCAGTCTGCTCCCTCTCTCTCCCACACTGTAACCCTGTATCCTGCTCATTTTATTTCCTCCACCCACCCATCGCATCCTCAGCCCCTGCCACGCGCTGTCCTTTCCACCTAATCCCCCGCCTGCACTGCCCGCCCCCAAATTGCTACCCCACCCTGCCTAACTATTTAAACCTTTGCTTTTCTCCTACAGATCGACCCCTCCGAGGAGCTGGAGGTCGCGAGGGCTGCAAGTGCCCTCCTGGAAGCAAATCTTCCACCACCAGGACACCCCCACCCCGAGAGACACTGGTCGCGGGCAGATCAGGGACTTGCCCTCCCGCTACCACCGCTGATCGCAAGGTGAAACCCTGGCAGTAAAGTGAATCCCTACACAGTCTCTGGGCCCAGCCTACCTGTTGGACTCTGTGCTGGCTCGGGGCTCTGCCGTTTGAAATTGCGGTTTTGGCGCCTTTCTCGCTGGGGCTGCTAAAATCAGTCGGTGCTGCTCTGAAGAAACCCCGCCGCCCCCACCACCACCCTTGCTCGGCTTTCCCTTATATAGGGTTTTACTTTCCTTGTCACATGAGGCTCAAAAACCAATCAGCCTACTTTCCCATTTGCTGGTTATATCGTTCCAGCACTAGATGGAGCCTGCCATCATTCCTTGCTTTTTACTGGGAAATGTCTTACTCAAGCATGGTTTTTCTTTGCTGGCCCTCCTCCTGCTACAGCACCTATGCTCTCTCTGCCCATCCATACCCCATCAACCCGCCCCCAACCAAAACATACTGCCCCACCTGAACCCAGCCCCCCCCCGGACCACCACTCACCAATCCTCAACCCATTCCCCGAATCCCTCCCGTACTCTGGATTACCACACACCCCCCACCAACCACTGTTGTGCCACACACAATATTGTGTTTCCACTCATGAGTGGACACTCCCTTGCTAGTGCCCTCAGCTGTTCTCTCCCTCCCTATCCCCTGCTCCTCCTCCTTGGTGGGGTCCCATCGGCGTCTTTCAAACCCCTCCGCCAGCTGTAAATCCCACACAAGGCACCTAATTCTCCTGCTCTCCGGCAATGTGAACCCAAACCCTGGGCCTGTCACCCTGCCTCACCCCTGCCCACTGTTGGCAAAGGCTTTCTGTCGCCTTCATCAACATATGCAGTCTCCTCAAGAAAATTGCAGCCCTCCAATGTTGGGTCACCCAACACTCCCCGGATATTCTCTTGCTTGCCGAAACCTGGCTCTCCTCCCTTATGCCTGACTCTGCCATCTCCCTCCCTGGCTTTACAATTTTCAGGGCCGATAGGATGGGTCGGCGTGGAGAGTCGCTATCTGCTTGCGAAACTCAATCCTCGGGCTTGCCCTCCCAACCCCTGAGCTTAACCATGGTGCGCAAGCCATTTCCTAAAAATCACCCACTACCCTGGTCGTGGTCCACTCTACCTAACTACAGCTTATCTACCCCGGGTCAAGCAAAGACTCGCAGCCTCCTCTCCTTGAATACCTGGCTACCTTACCCCAAAGCTGAACAGAATTATGGGCGACTTAAATTCAAATTGGCTCTGCTCCTCATCAGATAATCTGAAAAATGACCTTTGCAGCCCTTGACCTGTCCCAACTGGTAACTCAGCCCACTAGACTAAACAAAGTAACAGGAACAAGCTCCTCTTGGACGTCAATCTCTCTAATAGACCTCATAAAGTCATCTCCGTTGATGTCCTTGCGGACACACTCAGTGACCACTCCCCAGTCATCTGTTTCTGGTCCTCCCACCCTCAGCCCTGGTTTCTGCAGGACCCTCGCAGTTTCTCCCGGAGGTCCAACAACCTCAAACGCCACCGCCCAAATTGACTGGTCCCCTCTAGTAGCGCTCCTGATGTAAATTCTGCCTTTCCTATCTCTCCACGGCCTTCAACCACGCCTGTGACATGTATGCACCCTAAACACTCACAGGATAAAAACAGACTGCTGCATGGATCACTCCAGCGCTGATCCAACAACTAAAAAAGAGAGATAACCTCTGGCACTTAGCTAATGACTCTGGCAGGGTTGCTGACAGGCAAGCCTACCGGGCAGCCCGCAATCAATGCTCCTGGACAATCAAGCAGGCTAAAGCCAAATTTTACCAGGCCACGTTGACATCCACCTGGGGCTCGTCCAGAGCTTTCTGGGACAACATTAAAGATTTAAATGGTAAGACCCGCTCCCCCCCTCCATCCCAGATTGACATAAATGGGACTGTCTCGACTGACCCCACCCGTATTGCTAACTGCCTCAATCAAACTTTCGCTGACTTAAGTGCCATCCTCCCAGCCCATTTTTCTGATCCAGTTGACAAACCCTCCCACGTACCCCTTTCCAGGCCGCAATTCCACTTCCGAGTGATCTCACCCCACGATGCCAAACCTTTCTTAATAAAGGCCCTCGCATCTCAGAACCCTACCAATGACCCCTTGACTCCAGGATTCTTCGCCTCATGCTGGATGTCATGCTCACCCCGCTGACGCTTATCATTAACAAATCCCTATGCCTCAGCCAATTCCCTAAGGCCTGGAAGCATGCAGAAGTAACCCCCATCCACAAGTCGGGGGACCGCACTCTGCCTAACAACTACAGGCCCATCTTCATCCTTCCCCCCCTATCCAAAGCCCTCGAAAAAATAGTAAACACTCAGCTCTCAGAATACCTTACTAACTACAACCTTCTGTGTCCGGAGCAACACGGTTTTCGCCCTGGTCATAGCACAACCACTGCCCTTCTGGAATTCTCCCACCACATTCCTCAGCACTTGACAAAGGTCATCTTGCAGGGGCGGTCTTCATAGACCTGTCAAGGCCTTCGACAGTGTGCCACCCCTACTACTAACTCCCTCAGCACACTAGGGTCTCGCAAACCGGCCCTGAAGTGGTTTGGAAGCTACCTACACAACAGGTCCCAAAGAGTCAAACTAAATGGGGCCCTCTCCTCCTATCTTCCAGTATTCTCGGGTGTCCCCCAAGGCTCCATCCTTGGCCCAACCCTTTTCAGCCTATTCCTAAACACCCTCCCCAGCTCCTGCTCCAGTAAAATATTACTCTATGCAGATGACGCCGTTATCCTTGCATCACACCCTGACCCACTCTCACTACAAAGCATGCTGCAAAGCGCCTTCCTCCAAACCGAAAAGTGGTTCCTTAATCACCGCCTAGTCCTGAACCTAAAAGACAAAGTCCATGCTCTTTTCCCATCGGCAAAACAATGCCAGAAACTTCCTCACTCACCACCAGCAAGCCCCTGCTCCTGGGCAGGTTGCATCCTATAAGTACCTTGGGCATCACCTTGACTCGGCCTTGCACCCATGCCCACCTCAACGCACTGTCATCTGCTATAAACTCCAGGATCGGTCTCCTCTATCGGCATAAAGACTGTCTCCTGAACGGCCTTAAACTAGCCATCACCTCATCGGTTTTATCGCTGGCTGACTATGGGCTCCCTGTCTATGCTGCTGCTGATGCCTCTGCCTTATCCAAAGTTCAGACCTCTATTAATAGAGCATGTAGGCTCCTTACACGTGGCCCACAGCAAGAACCACACCTGTTTACTATACTCTGCGCTAAAATACTCACTCTTGAGGAAAGACTGAATTATCAAACCTGCTCTACTGGCCAAAAATTCCTTGTCAGGACTCTGCCCTCCTGGGGTCTCTGGACCTTTGCAGCGTGCTGCTAGGTCACTGCCAACCCGGTATGCCGCCACGGCCACTTTCATAGTTCCCAGAGCAAGGACCTCTCACTGCCAAAGATCCTTCCATCACCAAGCCCCGTCCTGTTTCAACTCCCTTCCCGAAACCATCTCCAAGATCCCTGGTATTGGCCGCTTCAAAATTGCCCTTCGCCAGCATATTATTGACAGCCGTTGTTGTAAATGCCTGTAGCTGCCTCTTGCCTGTCCCTTCCTGCCCTATGCCGGTCCCTGCTATCCCCTTTCAAACCCTTCGCCACCGGGTCGCTTTTTTATACCATATTAGCCTGACAGGCTTACTTATGAATACTGTAACTATTATTGTTTCGCCAATGTTACTTACCTACTTAACCTGTGACTTGCTGTCGATTTGAATCTCTTGTTGCTTTTACCTATGTTTAGTACCTCCCACAAGTTTAATCCAGCGCAGCCTAGCTGTCTGCTCTCTCCAAGTGTATATTTTACTTTTTTATGTATCTAACCTGTTTCGTCATTCCATTGTCCTAAACCTCGCTTTATTGTTGTCTCCCCCCCTTTATTGACGAGGTACCTTTGTAAACGAGTCTGTGACTCAAAGGTTGTAAAACTGATACTCTACAATAAATAAACAAAATAAAAAACCTGGACAGTCACCTTCAAGCAGCTAATATACACTTATTCGCAGATGATACTGTACTATATACCGTAAACCCCTCCCTAGATGTGGCACAGGAGAAGCTGCAGTAAGTTTTATTAAGCTCCAACATAATCTCATTAAACACAAACTTCTCCTCAATGCCAAAAAGAGGAAGTGTATAAATACCTGGGAATAGATGAAGGAGCAACAGCACAACATGAACAAATGAGAGTAAAAGTAAGCAAGGAATATTTTAGAAGGTTAAAGCTAATTCTGAAAACTGCTTTGACAACATGAAATAAAGTGCAAGCTATAAATCAACTCGCCCTTCCAGTGATATCACATAGCTTTGGTGTGATAGACTGGCCACAGAAAGTGTTGAACCAGCTAGATATAAAACAAGAAAATGTTTCATGCTCACCAATTAATATACAAAAATCAGTGCGCCAAGATTATACATCCTAAGGGCAGAGGGAGGCATGGGCCTCATTGAGATTGATTACACATATAGATCACAATAGTGGGGCTACATACATACTTTTTACTGACATCCTTGGACCCAAATATAGTCAAGGTCTTGCATCATGAAGAAAATAAGCTAAAATGACTTCACTCATCAAATTAGGAGAAGCCTTCAGAAGGGTAGCAGAGATTGATGTCAATCCACAAGTAGATAAGGAATTGTCAGCAACAGAAAACGCAAAGAATCAGAAAAAGGAGTATAAGGATAAAGACCAACAGAAAAGAAAAAACAATTGGAAAGCCCATAATTATAGTGGAAAATACAGGGAGCTACTGGAGCAACCACAGGTCGATCAAGCCCTGACCCATGAGTGGTTAAAAAGAGGTGAATTTAGGCCACGAGACGAGAGACTAATAATGGCAGCCCAAGATAGTGGGTTCGCACAAGATGGTTCACAAAATCCAAGAAAAACAGGAGAAACAGACAAGTGCAGGTTCTGTAGTACAGAATTAGAAACAGCTGCGCATCTCATGGCTGGATGTGAAGTACTCGGCAGAAGGCCTGTATACTGAAAGACACAACAATGTAGCAAGATTGATCCACTGGAAACTGTGCAAACACTATAACATACAGGTAGCAGAGAGACACTGGAAACATGGACCACAAAGAATCACAGAGAATGAAGAAGTAATGATCACATGGGATCACCCAATACTAACAGCCAAGAAAGCGGAAGCAAGAAAACCCGATATTGCAATACAAGAAAAGAGAACCAGCCAGAAGGTGAAGGAAAGGAACATATTCAATTCAGTGCTTCAGAGTAACTGGTAACTGGTATTTTTCTTTTAAACTTAGATTGTAGGCTTGTAGTGACACTATACTTTCTTTCTGTGTTGTCTTTACTTATAATTGTTTTTGGGCTGTTGAAAATTTAAAAAATAGTGGTGGTGTAATTCTGTGCTGTCTTTAATTGCTGCAAATTTTATCTTGGCTTGTCTGACTGTCCTGTAGCTGGGTGAAGGGTGTTAATTGTCTGGCCTCTGACCTCAGCTACGTGATAACTGGAGGTGGGGCTTAGTCACAGTTAAAGCAGCAAACAGAAGTTCATCTTCTCAGAAGAAGCCAGAAGGTGAAGGAAGGAAACATATTCAATTCAGTGCTTCAGAGTAACTGGTATTTTCCTTTTAAACTTAGATTGTAGGCTTGTAGTGACACTATACTTTCTTTCTGTGTTGTCTTTACTTATAATTGTTTTTGGGCTGTTGAAAATTTGAAAAATAGTGGTGGTGTAATTCTGTGCTGTCTTTAATTGCTGCAAATTTTATCTTGGCTTGTCTGACTGTCCTGTAGCTGGGTGAAGGGTGTTAATTGTCTGGCCTCTGACCTCAGCTACGTGATAACTGGAGGTGGGGCTTAGTCACAGTTAAAGCAGCAAACAGAAGTTCATCTTCTCAGAAGAAGCCAGAAGTGAAGGAAAGAAACATATTCAATTCAGTGCTTCAGAGTAACTGGTAACTGGTATTTTTCTTTTAAACTTAGATTGTAGGCTTGTAGTGACACTATACTTTTTTTCTGTGTTGTCTTTACTTATAATTGTTTTTGGGCTGTTGAAAATTTAAAAAATAATGGTGGTGTAATTCTGTGCTGTCTTTAATTGCTGCAATTTTCGCCCCCCACCCCTTCCCAACTCTTAATTATATGCCCTGATAAATCTGATTGACAGGAGCTAAACACAGGGTATAGTAAGAGGTGTGAAGTAGGAGGGCATAAGGGGAAGAAGACCACCCTCAGCACGACAAGTGTTTTGATTCATTTATTTATTTATTGGTTTCTTTTTCCTTAAAAAATATATATCTGAGGATCAGTTACAGGATTTTAGTACTGTAAATAAATAAAAGAGAACTAAGAGAGCTTCAGTAGCAGATAAGTAGTGGAATTGCAGTATAATGTGGGGGTGGTGCAATGCAGTGGCTGTGGGGCAGCATATTCAGGCAGACCTTCTGGACACTGAGGTGCTGCCCTATCTGCATGCATCTCTCAGGACTCGGGATGAGGTAGCCAGACTCAGAGGCGGAAGTAAACTGGGTCAGGAGTACCCATCACCCCTGTCCAGGAACCACCCAGTCCAATGCAGCTGCCTCAAAGGATGCAGAGAACGAGGAGCACTTGGATGACAGTGGGCTCAGGGAGGGTTAGAGCAGTCAGGCAGAGGCACATCCCAGATCCTATTCCACTCAAGAATTCATATGCCACACTGGCAAATGAGGGCAACCAAATAGAGGTACCCAGGGAAGTGGAAGGAAAGGATGTGGAGGTTAGGCAAGGAGGTGACCTCAGTGGGGAAAGCAGTGGACCCCAGAGGAGGAGGAAGCGAATCCTGGTGGGGGACTCCATCATAAGAGGGATCCAGCTAGGAACACAGGAGGGAGGACAGGGAGGTGAGGTGCCTACCAGGTGCCACGGCATGGAGGGATGGAAGGAAGATACTGGGGATCACTGAGAAGGCAAGACAGGAGGGTGAGCTGGATGTCATTATCCACCTAGGTACTAATGACTTGGCAAATGGGGAGCCAAAGGAAGTTCAGGAAGAGTTTAGGAAACTGGGGAGGGTCTGGGCAAGTAGCTACTCTGTCACTTTCTCAGAAGTACTACCTGTGAGAGGCAAGGAGGAGCATAGAGTGCATGCACCAGAACTTTTAACTCATGGTTGAAGAACTGGTGCTGTGAGGAAGGGTTTGATTCATTGGTGACTGGGGACCCATCTGGAGGGATGGAGGTTTGTTCAGCCTGACGGCCTGCATCCATCCTGGAGGGAGTCAAACACTCAATGATAAGTTTAAATGCTACATTGACAAGCATTTAAACTAGCAAGGGGTGGCAGGCCAACAAGGATAGTACTACTTGCTCGCCCCCACAGCTAGTAATGGAACCAGTGAACCAGAGGAGTGCTATCTCTGCAAAGCAGTGCAAAAGTTGGAGATTAGTGTCCAAAAGGTGGATAAGCAGAAAGGGGCAAATTCAGCAGAAGGGCAGACAGCAAGGAGAACCAGGGATAAATGACAACCAAGGAAGGGCTGGAGTAGAACAGTGAAGCAGTCTAGGAGGTCAAATCATGGAAGCCATGTGTGCAAATGCCAGGAGCCTTAGCAACAAGATGGAAGATCTGGAGGCTGTCATGGTACAGTCAGACCTGGACATTGTGGCCATCACTGAAACCTGGTGTAATGATAACCATGACTGGGAGATGGCCATACCTGGCTACAACATATTCAGAAGAGACAGAGCAGGCAGGAAGGAGGAGTGGCACTGTATGTGAAAAATGACATAAGGGCCACACAGATCCAGGAGGAACAAAATGGGGGAGAGATACTGTGGGTTAGCTGAAAGGAAAATGGGCCCAGCCATCCGCACAGGTGTGGTCTATAGACCACCAGCCCAGGAGGAAAGAAACAGATAGGGAGTCTGATGCTAGCCATCCAAGGATGGCAGACAAAAATGAGTAGTACTGGTTGGAGACTTCAATATACCAGGCGTGGACTGGAGCATCCAGCAGCAGCATCAACTAGAACAGATTTATCCTGGACTCCCTTCAGGGTGCCTTCCTCAAGCAACTGGTCATGGAACCAACTCGGCAGAAGGCAATACTGGACCTTGTGCTCACAAACAGGGACAGTGTGATGGGGGTAACAGTGGGGAGCACCTGGGTAACAGTGACCACCAGTCATTGTGGTTTGAAATCACAGAAAGAGCAGAACCAAACCACACAAAAACACGTATCCTGGATTTTAGGGGGCAGACTTTGGGAAAATGGGGAGATGCTTGAAAGAGGCATTAAGGGAATGGGACAGGAATCAGGGATTGAGGAACAGTGGGCAGTATTTAAAATGGGGATTATAAGAACAACAGAATTATGCATTAAGCAGGTTAGCAAGAGGAAAAGAAAGAGACCATTATGGTTTTCCAAAGAGGTAGCAAAGAAAGTGAAAGCCAAAAAGATTGCATTCAGGCAATACAAAAAGACACAGGCAGAAGGGGATAGGGAGAAGTACCAGGAGAAACAAAGGGAGGCAGGGAAGTCAGTAAGGGAAGCCAAAGCTCAGACAGAAGAACACATTGCAAAATCAGTGGTTAAAGGGGACAAAACCTTTTACAGGTACATAAGTGAAAAAAAGAAGGACAAGGGAGGGATAGTGAGACTGAAGGGGGAGGATGGGAGCAGCGTGGAGGATGACAACAGTAAAGCTGACATATTGAACAGGTATTTCTGCTCAGTCTTTACTAAGGAAGAGGGGTAATGGGTCTGAAGGAGTACAAGGGTGATAATGGTGCAGAAATGGACACAAGTCCCTTTACACGAGAAAGGGTCCTGAAGGAACTGGAAGTAATAAGAGCTGATAAAGCAATGGGGCCAGATGGGTGCACCCCAGGGTCCTTAAAGAACTAAGAGAGGTGGTTGCTGAACCTCTGGCTATCCTGTTCAGCCAATCACTGGAAACAGGAGGTACCCAAAGACTGGAGGACAGCAGATGTAGTCCCCTTATACAAAAGTGGGAACAAAGAGGAAGCAGGGAACTACAGACCAGTCAGCCTCACCTCGGTAGTGGGAAAGATCATGGAAGCACTACTGAAGGAGAGATTGGTGGAACATCTGGTTGTCAATGGGACTACAGGACCCAAGGCAGCATGGTTTCACCAGGGGAAGGTCATGTCAGACCAACCTCATTGAATTTTTTGACTGGGTGACTAGGGAGGTGGATCAGGGAGGGCAGTGGACATGGCCTATCTGGACTTCAACAAGGCCTTTGACACTGTGCCACATAGAAGACTATTACACAAACTGGGGAATATGGGTGTGGGCAGGACAGTAGTGTGGTGGGTAGGTAACTGGCTGGGTGGCAGGACACAGAGGGTGGTGGTAAATGGCTGTCACTCCACAGAGGGAAGAGTGACCAGTGGGGTACCACAGGGATCAGTGCTGGGACCGGTCCTATTCAACATCTTCATCAGTGACATTGCACAGGATATAGAAGGCAGAATTTCACTGTTGCTGATGACACAAAGCTCTGTAACAGAGTAGACACACCAGAGGGTGTAGACAGAATGAGAAGGGACCTGCAGAAACTTGAAGAATGGTCAAGGGTTTGGCAGTTGAAATTCAATGCAAGAAGTGCAAGATAATGCATATGGGCACAAAAACCCTGGCACAATATATCAGTTGGGGTGAGGATATAGCATGCACCAAGCAGGAAAGGGATCTTGGGGTTGTCATCTCTGATGACCTCAAATGAGAAACAGTGTGACAAGGCATCAGGTAAAGCAAATAGGATGCTGGGATGTATAGGCAGGGGCATCACCAGCAGGAAAAGGAGGTCATAATTCCGCTATACAAGACACTAGTGAGGCCCCACCTGGAGTACAGTGTACAGTTCTGGAGACCATACCTACGTAAGGACATAGACAGGGTAGAGAAGGTTCAGAGGAGGGCAACAAAGATGGTGCATGGGTTTGCATCACAAGTCCTATGAAGACAGGTTGAAGGAACTGAACATGTACTCCCTGGAGGAGAGGAGGAGAGGGGATATGATAGAGAACATACAAGTATCTTACAGGGAGGAACAGGGTGCAAGAAAACACTATTTTTAGCGAAAAGATGTTTCAGGACTAGAGGGCATGGGATGAAGTTGGAGGAGGGCGATTCAGAGGAAACATGAAAAGAATTTCTTCACAGAGCGAAGTGGTGGACAAGTGGAACACCCTGCCAGAGGAAGTGGTGGGGGCTGAAACAATCACGGGATTTAAGAATGCATGGGATAGACATAAAGGAATTCTAGAGGTCAGGGGTAAGGGGAAATAGACTTCTAGGAAAACAAACTGAACTTACGAGCTCAAATGGGCAGACTAGGTGGGCCATAGGCCCTTATCTGCCGACACTGTCTATGTATCTATGTATCTATGAACAAAGGTAGCATTGCTGATTGAAATAGCCACCCCTAGTGACTACAGTGTGCTGCGTACAGAGAGACACAAAATCATGAAATACCAAGATATGCAGTCAGAAACCAAACTGATGTGGAATAAGGACACACAAATTGTTCCAGTAGTGCTTGGAGCAATGGGACTAATCAAAAAAAACTTTCAGGCACATTGAAATATGCTACCAATACTTGTGACACCTTATGAACTTCAAAAGGAAGCCATTTTGGGGACGTTGCATGTGCTGAGAAGAGCGCTCTCAGCAAACAACAAAGATTAATACAGTACTAATTTCTTGAGTTTTGAATATGCCCTGGCTAAAGAATGGGGTCCATTCTTGCCACGGTATTAGAAATCCCTAAACATTTGGAGACACTAACCCCAAAAAAACAAAAGTTATGGTTCTCCCACTAAAAGCTGGCCTCGGATTGACATCCACTTTTTGGATTTTAATGCTCCTAGGTGAACCTCTAGAATTAGTCGAAACTTTTAAATACCTAGGATTCTGGTTGGACAACAAACTGAACTTCCAATGCAACCTGAATGAAATCTCGAAGAAACTAAGGCAGCGGTTAGGCCTATGTTATAGGCTTAAACATCTCCTAACTCTAGATGCTAGAAAGAGGCTAGTCAAATCTACTTTTTTACCTATATTGGATTATGCTGACTTAATGTACTCTCATTGTCCACTAACGTTGCTCAGTAAACTTGACACCTTATACCACCGAGCCCTCAGATTTATTTTCAGTCTACCCTTACGTGCTCATCATTGTCTACAATACCAGGAATTGGGTTGGCCATCTCTATCAGCTAGGAGGAAAAGAAATGCTCTTCTCTGGCTCCACAGAGCACTCTCAGATAGGCTCCCTTCATACATATCTAGCTTATTTGTGCACGCCAAGGGTTTTTATGGACTAAGACGCTTCTCTATGTTCTGCTTTCAGATTCCTAGAGTAAATACAAACTATGGCTCAGCAGCAATTAACTTCTCTCTTCCATCCCTATGGAACTCCATGCAAAGCACATTAAAACTATCATCACTTCCAGGCCTAACTACATTCAAAAAGTTAGTTACTACCTTCCTGAGTGAAAACTGCAATTGTTTCAGACAAAGATGACCCTCCATAGAGTTGATGCACAAGGTGGGGTGGAAAGGATGAGAAGGGACTTGGCAAGGTTAGAGGAATGGTCAAATGTATGGCAGCTTAGATTCAATACTAAGAAGTGCAAGGTAATGCACCTGGGAAACAAAAACCCAGGGGAAGAGTACACAACGGGGGGTGAGATACTAACAACAGCAAAAATGGAAAGGGACCTGGGGTAGTCATATCAGATGACCTAAAGGTGGGCAAGCAATGTGAGAGGGCAGCAAGGAGGCTGGGGATACTGGGATGCATAGGGAGGGGCATCACCAGTAGAAAACAGGAAGTTATTATCCCTCTGTACAGACAGTTGGTGAGACCCCATCTGAGTACTGCGTGCAGTTCTGGAACCCAATCCATAAAGACATAGACAGGATGGAAGCTGTCCAGAGGAGGGCACTAAAATGGTGCAGGGTCTGCACTGGAAGACATATGAAGAGAGACTTAAGGAGCTAAATATGTATAGCCTCGAGGAAAGGAGGGAGAGGGGGACATGATAGAAACTTTCAAGTACCTCAAGGGAATCAACAAAGTCCAAGAGGTAGCATCTTTCAAAAGCGAGGTGTGCAAGAACAAGAGGCACAATTTGAGAGGAATAGAAGCTCAGAGGTAACTTAAGGAAGTATTTTTTCACAGGAGGGTTGTGGATGCATGGAATGGCCTTCGGAGGAGGTTGTGGAGTCAAAAAGTGGTGGGTTCAAGCATGCATGGGACAGTCATAAGGCAATTCTAGGGGGTGGGGGTAGGAAGAAGTAGGCTGCTGGTTAAATAGGATCTGCAGCTTATTCATTAGGTAGGGAAATGGGCAGACTGGGTGGGCCAAGCGGTCCTTATCTGCCGTCAAAATCTATGTTTCTATGTTTCATACTTTTTCTTATTAATCTGGAATTAGGACGTTCTTGCATACTTTCACCTACCCTGGCTCTTTATTCTCTTCTCTCCTCTCCTCTCTTTCCCTTACACAACTGCTTCTTGCATTTCCTATTCTGTCTATTAACAGAGGTGGTTGTTGAGGATTATTAACTTTCTATACATTCTTATACTTTGCTTGCCTAGCTTGTAATATTGACAGGTTTAGCTGTTGCTGACCATTTTGCGTACATCCTGTAAAACTACTGTATTCGGCTATGCCTATGTACTTATTGTATTGTATGTAATGTCTTTTGTTTCATGTCCAGGAACACTTTGAAAATGAGCTTGCTCAATAGTGTTTATGCCTGGTAAAATAAAGTTATTGATTTATTGATTGAACTGCTCAAACAATGTGTGCATATTTACTGTTTTATCTCCGTATCTGGCTCTGGGTCTCCCCTATACCAATTGTTACTTCTCTGTCTACCTGCTACCCTCATCCTTTAGAGCGTTGCTGCTCAGTATGATTATTACTGCCTTCCATGAGTGAACCATACTGTTATTTTACCTTCTGCTTGCAATGTAAACCCCTGTTGTTTCTTGTATTAACCTTGTTGCTTTATGATCTTAAATGTACCCTGTACTTGTTTTTGCCTGATGTTCATGAATGTACCTTGTAATCGCCCGGGTCACACCTGAAAATAGGCACTTGGTTGTCTAGTGTGCTTACCCAGTTAACAAAAGCAAATAAATAAATAAATTTGTATGGAGCAACAGAAATTGTACCAGTGAGCAAGGAAAGGTTAAGGAAAGCAGAGATGGGGAAGGCACAGTGGGAGAAAAGAGGTAAAACAGTTTGGGATCAAGCTTCTCAGCCTTAGCCATAATAAGTAAACTGCAAAAATGATATTAATGTGTCTGTTAGGATTAGAGCACAAAACATAAAAAGAAGAGAAAGAAAAAGTTAGTGGAAAAAGTCTGAGGAGCCTTGGTGAATGTTTGGTGTTCCTCGAAGTCTGAACAACCATCTGAGACCCACCAACAGAGAAGCACATCATTTGACGGAACCCCCACCCCAATCTAAAGGTAGTGTGCCCTCCCTGCCTCCTGGGCATCTGACATCATGTGTACGCTCATGCTGACACTGGAGGAGTGGCTGCCAGTGACAAGCACTTAAAGGAAAACACTGGAAAAGACACAGCTTTCCTCAGACACTACAGAAACTCTCAATTAGTGCTGTCAGACAGTAACAACTTTTTTAATGATTTGAAACAGCTACCCACAACTTCCACTTTCTGTTGCTGGCAGCAACCATCTCATGAGTAGCAGTGAGCTTCCTGAGCTCACTTTATGCTAATATGTCTGTTTGACCACTGCTATTGGTTGGCAGGACATATTAGCCTAAGGTGAGCTCAGGAAGCTCACTGTTACTCATGAAACGGTGGCTGCCAGCAATAGAAAGTGAAAGTTGAAGGCCATTGTTTAAATCACTAAAAAAGCAATTAGAGGGAATTTAAAAAAAAGGTTAGTCTAAAAGCACTAATCAAGCATTTTTGTAGCACCTGGGTAAAGCTGTGCCTTTTCCAGTGCTTCCCTTTAAGGGAGCTGTTTTAGTACGTCTGCAGCTCATTGAACAGTGCATCTGCAGGGAATTTAGCTCCGGTTTGGGAAGTAACATTAGTAACTCTTGGTGAGTGTTTTGAATCTTACTCCTGAACTGCTAACACTTATAAAGCTTACACTAAAAGTTTCAGTGTGAGCTTTAGAAACATTAACAGTTCAGGAGCACACGATTTAAAAAGAAGTCCCACAAATTAATACACTAGATTCTAAACCTATATGTCTTGTGAACTTAAAATAATGAAGTATATTCCAATTGACTGAATTACTTGTGTTTAAAATGTGTACTGTAGGACTTGACCACATCCCTTGAGAAAGCTTCAATGTGGAAGCGAAATGTTGGCAACTCCTACTGTGCAGTGTAATGCTTAGAAGAGGAACAGTCAGTACAAAGTGCCCCACAGTCAAGTGTGGGATTGGTCCCAATGTGCACTTTGAAACAATAGATCACAGAGCTTATATAAACATTAACATACACTGCAAGCTACTGAGTCTCCCACTGCTGCAGTTCGCTCTAATGTCTGCTGCAGGGAATTCTGGGATTTGTACTTTCAAAACATAGCAGCCTAAAAATAAAATCTGATACAACTGACTATACTACATTAAGCAGTAAGTAAACCAAAATGTTTTTGCACAAAAAGTGCACATTGGGATCAGTCCTACATTTGAGTGTGGGGCCTTTTGTGCTGACTGTTCCCCTTTAAGATGAAATAATCAAGCCTTTTTCAAGCATGAATATAATTAAATAAAAAAGAAGTTGGAACTAATTGATATTGCTCTAGGTGTCTGTCACTGACCTGTATGCTCATTCATAGCACAGTCGGTAGGCAGCCCCGGAGGAGAGAGGAGGGCTGTGCTGCTCATCAACTGAGAGTCATGCTTGGGGAGGGAGGCAGGGTGGTGGGTAATTACCTGAGAGGATGGGGGGGTCACTAGACTATCAGGGCATGGGTTGAGTTACATTTGTGGACAGCGATCAGTGACTGGGGAGGGGGGAGGGACACTATACTATGGAAAAGGGGTTGTACAATATCAGATGGGTGTTTGGGGAGGGGGAAGGAACACTACATTATGAAAAAGGGATTTAACAATACTGGGTGGGCTATCAAGGACCAGAGTGGACTCTACACTGTGAAAAAAATACTTTATGAACATCTGGTGGGAGATCGGGACCAGGGTGGGATACTACACTATGGAGAAATCATTTCTTCACATCCAGTGGGAGATCAGGGACTGGGGTGGGACACTACACTGTGGAAAATTATTTCTGAATGTCGGGTGGGAGATCGGGGACCAGGGTGGGACACTACACTATGGACACATGTTTTGGTGATATGGGGTCCATGATCGGGGTCGGGGGAGGACACCACTAGACCATGGGGGAATGCGGCTGCATGGGATTTGGGCTGGTGGGGGAGGCTGTGCAATGCCACATTAATGCCATGCAAATGAGCCTATAATGGCATGCTAATGGCCAGTAGTGCCTTGCCTGCCCAATGTGCTCATTTGCATGGCCCCTTTCATGAATGGGGGCTTAGCGCGGTGGCACTATTGCTGACAGCCCATTCACCTGGCTGGCTGGTGGGGGCAGAGCTACTGAAGTTTACAGCAGTTTTCCTGGGTTAGCACTGCCCCCTCTTCCCATCTGCACTTATTCACAGTTGGATAGCACGGTGTGCTATCTAATTGTGAATAGCAATTTTGGGCCCCTGCACAATGTCAAGGTATGGCGCAAACATTTGCACTGTGCTTTGCCCTTTTTTGTGAATCCTGCCCCAGATGTGTTTTAACAGAAAGCAAAATCAATACATGCATTCATGGGTACAAAGACAAATGGGTACAATGTGCTCACAGCAGAAAGTGATGCTATTGTTCTTGTCTTCTAGAAAATTGTAACAATAACCCTTTTTGTACAATGTATGTCCTGTAAAAATATCATTCTACGTAGGCTGCCTGTGTTAACCATGCAATAAAGTATGTCTAATAGTGTTACTGTTATGTGGTGTGTAAGTCAAAACTCCACACTAGTGACCTTTATGAGGGGGGAACATACCCCTGTACTTATGAACTCCTAAACAGAAAGCTAAGTTGTGAATGGAATGGACGCATTTATTTCTGAAGCTCTTCCTGCTGTGGTCAGGAGTATGGCTATTATGCTATCATTTGTTTTATATGAAGATTGATTGTGGTGCTTCAGGGAGTTCTTCTTGTGTTAGCTATGTTAAAGGTACATGATGGTTATGTTTAATGACTACTGCCAACTATACGGGAAATTAAGTTCAGCCAAACAGAACATAGGGATTAGCATGAAGTATGCTTCACTGGGTCTACCATCCAGGTATGGGACTAGCTACCTAGTAGCTCTGTAATCATTTAACTCTGCGTTCTAATTGGTCAAGAGGGTACACCTATATAGTACAGTAGGAAATATTCAGTAGTCATACCCACATGTCCATATTCCATAACCTGGAACTTTGAAATTCACAGGACATGATAACTGGAGTCTGGGTGATCCCAAGCAAATCCCAGAAGCATTAACTTGTCTGCCAATATAAATACCTTACAATGCAGGAAAATTAAACTACACTAGTGAGGTATGCAAGTTATTAGTTACCAATTATTGTTGGATCCACTGCACAAGGCCCCCACTGGCGATCACGGTCGTAGTTGGCTGTGGTGGCGCACCTGAAAAACATGCATATGTAGTTGAACAGACAGTTATGAGATAAATATTCCAGGGAGGTAATATAGTATAGTGGTTAATGTTTATGTTTGGCCCATCTACTTGGGCAGATCCACCTCCAACCCTTGCTAGGGATTCAGAGACCCAAAGTCAGCTGCTCTAACCATTCAACTAGATGGCAATTCACCCTAGCTGGGAGGGGTAGAATGCTCCTTGGACTATCATACTTGCTTTCAACTGTTATTCACTGTTTCACTGCTAGAAGGTACTGCTTTATACAGAATGCCTTATCTCAAGCACAACACTTTACCCTGTTTTAAAGGCAAAGCATCCCATATCCTCGTTGCCACTATTATGTTTGTCCCCTTTGCTGGGGAGATGCACCTCCAGCCTTTACTTGGAATTAAAACTGGGACCTGGAGTCCCAGAGGCAGCAGTGCTATACTTGCTATCTCATAGACCACCACTAGATGGCTGTATTGCTTTTGACTGTTATTCACAGCTTTCAGTTCTAGATGGCACTGTTTTTGCACAGACTGCCTTTTCTCATGTAGATGAATAGATAGACAGACAGACAGATAGTGATAGAACCTGCCAGAGCCCAAAGCATTTTAACATTCAAAACATATAAATAGAAATCAATAATGTGCAACTCAGATCAACTATAAATTCAATAGTAATTACGCAATTATTATTTACCAAAAAAACTGTCTATACAATTATCAATCACCAGAAAAAGCCTGTCTAAATAGCCAGGTCTTCAATTTAGATTTACAGCTTTCTGTATAATGGTTAGAACACTGCTTTGGGGATGAGGAGATGCAGATTCACGTCTCACCAGAACTACTTACTCACTTTGTGACTTTGAGCAAGTCAGTGAACTTGCCTGCACTACAGTCCCACCTAGCTGTAAAACTGGGCAAAAGCAGGACGTCCCTCCTATTTTGTCAAAATAAGCACAGACCCGCAGTGCTTTGATGTATGTTTGTATCTTAGCTTAGACTGTCCAACTGCCCTGCACTAATTCCAGCTGCTGCATTGTATTATTTGAGCTGTACTTTGTACTCCTATATTGTATTTTGTATGCATTCTGTACATTGATTTACTGTATTTCTGGACCTTGTTATTCAATGCTTGTCCTTGTACTCTCCCCTCCCCCAGGACGCATCTGGAATCAAGCAGTGTTTCTGCTCAGTATGCCTTCCTGGTAAAACTTTTAAATAAATAAACATTAAATACTAGATGTAGCATCTCACTTGAACTATCCTGAGTAAAATAAATTCAATGTGGTTACGCAATTTGGTGTGGGGTTGTGCTTGTGCAACTTGCTGAATAAACTTTGATTTGGCCGTTTACCTCTCCATGCCTCTGGAATACCACCCTTTAGGGATGCCGAAGGCAATGAACCCTGGAGGAGGGTTCCACCCCATAGGTGCCACAGGAAGGATTCCCTTAGGTTAAAGGTAGCTTATGAAAAGTCTCTGAGGGGAGAGGCTATCCACTGGAGGATGAGCGGAGGATGGTGGGGCAAAACAAAAAACTGAAATGAGTAACGATTTTAATGTAGATCGAATGAATTCTAACGAGAGGGCATGACTTTCCAAGATGAAAGGGAATGGCAAGGAGGCCACCATCCATCTCCATCCAACAGCAGAAACCTACCTAAATAACTGCAGAAACCTACCTAAAGTAACTAGATATGATGACATTTGCCACTGAGGAGAGGAAAAAAAGCCCTTTGAGGAGAAAACCTCTGGGGATCCAAGGCCTAGGTTACCTTCCCTCCAGGCTAGGGATGTATTATTTAGTGACAGCTCTGCTGCTGCAACTTAGGAATCCAATCCAAGGGAAGGGGAGGGAAATGTTCCAGTTTGGTGGAAAGCTCTCCCAATCCCTCTAACAGGAACACCGTGAAGGGTTATGAGAGTCCTGTGCAACAATGGATACTCTGAGGTGAGAGTGGGACCCCAAGATGGGAGGAAGAGAGCAACAACCACTGAGGCACTCAACCGGCCTACCAACTAAAAACAGACCAGGTGAACCAGAGGCGGTCATGGGGAGAATAGCATAGAAGGCACTACTGAACCTGATTTGGCTAGTTAAAGGAGCACTCATGGGTGTAAAGGCCCCATCCCTCATAGCTGAAGTCTTAAATTCTACATCAAGAGGTGCCATTGTTTGGCTGCATGGCTAAAGCTCCACTTGGAGCAAGGACATTCCCATTGTGGGGAAGATGAGAAGAACACTGCCCTGTGTTTTGAAGGTTCCACCCTTGGAATGTGCCCATCAGAGTGTGCCTGTCATTGGGGCACCAGGATTTAATTTAATTGATCACCCTATATGCGGAGGGCTGCACACACCCCCACATCCCCCTAACTAAATATTCCAAATCCAGGGGGGTGGACCTCAGGGAGGGGGCAGCGAGTTTCAAAGTCTGGCACCCTAAATGACGGGCGCACTCCAACGGGCACACAGATAGCTGAAAGGGAGTTTTGAATGCTCCAGATGTGGACATCAGTGCAAAGTGAGACTGTCAGCTGCAGGGCTAGCCCTGAGCCATAAAAAGTAATGGTCATGGTTGGCATGCCTCTGATTTATAAATGACAGCATACAGTCAAATACAAAGCGCCATCGGTTAGGTGTTTGTTTGCGATGTGATTGACTGAGATAATTGACTGATAGATTGATGTATAGGAATGCTTAACATGATTGACTGACATGAGCAAAGCCAGTGAAAGCAAGCCAGCCAGTTCCATTAAGGAAGCCAAATTAATGGTGTCATAGAAGGTAGGTGATTAAGTAGTGAGAGGCTGTGATGCCAGAAACTGATTCAATGAAGTTTAGCGTAATTGAATCAATGAGGTTTAGCAGTAATTGCTATGGTTACAGCATAAATAGAGAACTGATATGAGTGGCATGAATACCTTACATGCCATTAAGGCAGAGTTAGGTTATTTGAGTAACGAGCATTTGCAACGCAGTAATGGAATGGAATGAAGATCTTAAAAGCCACGTAGGCTGCAAGGTTTATGAATTTAGGCATGGATAACTGAAAAGCCATGTAGGCAAAAGGAGCAAGGAAAATCATATAGCTTACATAAAAGCATGCTCCTGCTACTTGCAGCCACAATGCTTCACTGTGACATCACAGTCCCCCGCCATGGGAATAACAGGGAAGTCAAAAATTGAGCACCATGAGACCAAATAGCAACTGTAATGTGAGTAGGGTAAAACCCCCCCCAAAAAATAGAGTTAAATGAATGTCTGAAGTTTCAGTATGGCAGACGTCAGAAATGGACCGCTGAGGTTTTGATAAAAGTATGGTTTGGTAAAATTCTGAGGCTGTAGATTAGGTAGCTGATTAGTGATGAGGAGGCCAGCAAAACCAGCGGCCTGGGAGAGGTAGGAGGCTATTCTGAAATAGCAACAAATGAGCCTGAATAACACAAACACAGGGAGTGGCATTCAGTTGAGCAGTAGGAACCTGGACCAGGTGCAAACAATTAAGGTGTTCAGTTCAATGGTTATTGTTTGATCATAATTGAAACATCATTACAAGATGCATAAAAATGATAGACAAGACATATACAGCATATATAAATAAAATATTTAAAAAAACATTCTAAATAGAAGATACAATACATTTACAATCCCAAAATATATAGGTACAATCAGACACTACAATTGTCCTTGTAATCCTTTTTCTTACTTTCTGTATGGTCAACAGGTATTTTGCCATTCTCTTTATTATATAATCCTCTTCAGCAGTTAGCAATATAGTTAATATAATCACTTTGTCACAGCCTTGTAGAAAAGAAAGGATATTGCCTAACCATTTTTGTCTGGCATTATTCTACCAAGAACATCTTAGGATAATATGCAATAAATGTTCAGCTTCTCCACCAGCACAGTAACATAATAGCAGAACACAGCAGCTTGGTTGCTGACAGGCCTGTCTAGGTCCAGTCATGTGACCCCAGTCCTGTGGGCTCTGCACTGGCTGCCAGTCAGGTGGAGGGTCATCTTCAAGGTGGGCTTGCTCACTTAGAGGGCCCTATACTGGCTGGGACTTGGCTATCTTGCTGATCTCCTTTCACCTGCCACCTCGGTCCACTCCCTCCACTCTTTGACTAGGGACCTCCTTGATGTTCCCAGGGTCAGGCTAAAAACCTCTGGTGACAGTGCATTTAGCGTTGCTGGGCCGACCCTGTGGAATACACTTCCAGCTGTTGTCAGGGTGGCCCCCACAGCTGAGGTGTTCAAAAGGGGGCTAAAGTCATACTTGTTTTGTCTGGCTTTCCCTGGCGAAGGGGACTGACCCACACTGACTACCCGAAGCTGTCTGAATAAATCTGAGAATTATTTATTGTTTTAATTTTAAGTCTGTATATGTTTTATAGATTGTATGTATTTTGTTGTTTTACCTGTTCTTTTAATGTAAGATGCCCAGAGCTCCAGGGATTGGGTGCCATAGAAATAAATGTTGCCTTACCTTGCCATACTGCATAAATGGGATCTTTCAATCTATTCAGTCTTGCATATAAAACATTTGAATCACAAAATTCTATCCTAAATATTGCATAAGTCCTTCATTGCAAAAGACTACTTAGTACATCTAGATAATATCGGTACCAATGTTCACAATCTTTGAGACTATACCATTTCGCAAATCGTGAACCTGAAATCCTTTCCAAATCTTGTTTCTTAAACTTATCCACTAAAAAGTTGTTATATTTTTTGTACTGATCTGCGATCATTATTTCATCATCAGTAAGACTGAACAGATTTAATACACCCACTAATGCAAGAGTTTTTTTAGATGTTAACCATATCTATTTCTTGTATCCATTTTCTTCCCAGAAAAGTTTTTCCTGCAAGCATTTTCTTGTGACTCTATCCAATGGCAATTTACTAACCTTAATACAGAAATTAACCAATCTTGACTCTGCCAATGCTTTTAAGTTAACAATTCCCAATACTGCCCTTACAAAGGCAGCAGGGGTCATTTTTGGAAATCCCAAGGCCATTCGCAGCATTTGAATGATAGGTTTATCTAGATCATCAAGATATTTGTGATCCCGTATTTCTGCCTATAGAGAATCTGGGAATTATACTTTGCCTCAATTGCTCTCAAAAGGGGTTTAACTGTACTCTGTCACAAATGCACTCCGGGGGGTCAGGCCCTCTTCTCCCACAGTGCCAAACCTCGAAATGCAATATGTGAACAGGAGACAAACAGGGTAACCATCCTGTCTGTTTTGGGTCTGAACAACCACCATTCTCAAGTCCTGGGGTCAAATATGAACCCTTGTTTGCTAGCACACCCAGGTAACAGGTTCAAATATCACACTCTCTTTGGGGAAATGCAGTGCAATACTTAGCCCAGCGGGCACCCAATCTGGTTCACAATCCCCCTTTTGACTCTATTGAGTCCTAGGTACTTTTCTTACCTTGATGCATATGATAACACATTGTAAGTGCTTAACAGTTCTGTCAGAACTATCAACACTGTTCCAGCATTCACATTCAAAATGAGGAAAAAGCTTAGGCAGAAGTTCAAGAAAAATAAAGCTAATTAAAATTAAAAATAGTAAATGAAATACAAAACACAGAACATATAACATTGAGTGTACAGTCATACAAATTAAATGTACAATTTAAACAAAACTGCCTTATTATTATCTAATCCTACCCTAGTTTCAATTAGTAAATAGTTGTGGTTAAATTACCTACTTTAGCAAAAGTGCTCAAGAGTGTGTTCTTTCAGGAGTGCCGAGATAAAAAGCACTATGTTCTCTTAGCTTTCACCATCTAAAGGGAACAAGGGTCCCACCCAGCTTGTGAGGTCACAGCTCAGTGGTGATGCTGGCTGTGAGGTCACTCACATTTCCTGTATATCAAATGGTAGTCTCAGGCATCTGCATGTTGCTAAGCATCCCACAAAAATTTTTTATATATATATATAATTTATTTTTTTAATTAGTGAGCCTGCTTTATGGCAGGTCAGAATTACCCCTTTGATCTTCAGAGGAAATTTCCTGACAGCTATTTCTCCTATTTGTAAAATCTAACAGTTAAAAAAGATGGCCGCTGTGCTGGGCATGCTGAGAGTAAGCTGCTGAGCTATATTTCATTTTGTACTCACTCGTCTGTTTTATTTCTTTTGTATTTGCTCCTTCATGTCTTCTTTTTGTATTTTAAAGCTCCCGATTCATTGGAAAAAGTAGAACTAGTGTTCAGCATAGTGCAGCGTTACTGGGAGACGTTTGGCGATCTTCGTAATGTGCACTGGAGCCGGTTGACCACACCCATTATCATTCTGACCATAGAAGAAACGTTTTTGTGTGTATAGTCTGCTGTTGCCCCTCCACTAGTTTTGTGGGTTCAAATGAGATGACTGTACGAGCTGAAAGAGAAGAGACCCTGATAAGGAGATTGAGTTTTGGGCACGAGAGATCTGTGTGTAAGTCCTGAGAGGATTATGCCAGGGGACCATTTGGCTGTTCGTTTGAGCTCCTGGAGAGACCTGTTTGAAGAAGATTACATCGTGGGACGTAAGAACTCCCATTTATTTTGGAAGTGGTGTTATGATCTTGGTGCACTGCGGAATAACTTGGTTTCAGACTAGCATTTGTGGTGGAATTTTGAATTAAGCCTCTGCCAGGACAGCAGTAGGACCCTGTGTTGTGGCTTAGCCACCTGAGTCCATCCCTACATGGGAAAGCTGGGCTTGGACTGGCTGAGGAATCAACTGATGGATCTGTGGTCTCCTAGGCTCTGCATAGGTATCAGCTGGTGG
Source organism: Neoceratodus forsteri (assembly GCA_016271365.2). Lineage (NCBI taxonomy): Eukaryota > Metazoa > Chordata > Ceratodontiformes > Ceratodontidae > Neoceratodus > Neoceratodus forsteri. The sequence goes on from CM057452.1 coordinate 394,398,859, forward strand.
GCTGATGCCGTGGGGAGTCATAGTTGTGGGGTGCAGATATTTCGGGCGGTGACCCACATAAGGAGGGCTTCCAGGCTGTTGTTATCACCTGGAAAAATTGGAGTTCATCTGGAGGACATGTCAACCAGAAAGTTATAAGAAAATAAATGGTCAGGTCTCTTAAATTTCTCTTTCATTCAAATAATTACTGGGGTGGACAGTGACAGTGCCCTCATTTATTTTGTTCACTTTGGACTCTCCAGGTAGTGAGAGTGCTTGGAAGTCTAAACTTTATTTAACATTGTTCATCTGTTTTATTTAATCAAAGCCTTTGGTTCAGAAATTGAAATTTGGATTTTGAACTGCTTGCTGGGCATGTGGAACTGATGGAATATGCCTTTAGTAAAGGCCTCTGACAAGTCGGTTGTTGTGCTTCAAGGACTTCTAGTGACTTTAAAGTTGCAGCCTCGTGGGAGGGGGCTAGAGGGGTCCTAAAGTTCACTCTACAGTGGTGAGAGTACTGTGAGGGGTTAGGAAGTGACTGAAATAAGGGTTAATTTTGATTTAGAATAGGAGTGTATTTATTTGTCATCACCTGGTGGACGGTAGATGAGAAGGGTCCTGTTGCCTACACCTGCACCCACTATACACTCAGAGGAGCTGGTCATTCCCACTGGCACCTCCCTGAGACCCAGTTCTTGTCTAAAACAGACAGCACCCCCCCCCACCCTGACAGTCCACTCTCAGGCGGTGAAGTACCGAGACACCAGCTGGAACAGCAGCCTCCAAAACGGGGCCAGCATTATCGTCCAGCCAGGTCTCAGTGATACATTTATTTGTAAGAATTTTAAGGAGAATTAGATTAGGTGGGTGGGGGTGAGTGAGTAGGAGTGTGACTGAGATAATACTGGTGTGCATGAGAGTATTTGCATTATGTGCTGGGGTGTTAGGAATACGGTCAGGCAGTACGCCTCTTCAAGATTAAGGGACTGCCTCCCATTTGATCACCCACCACTCTCATATGAAGTTTACTCTAGATGTCATGCTTTCAGTATCTTGAGGGGACATGGGAGTGGAAGGAGCAGGGGGGTCCTGGAACTCTCGAGGGAGATGGAAAAGGAGTGGACAGATTGGGACAGTGAGGACTAGGAGGTGCCCTGGGGTGAAATGGACACAGGAACAAGGTTATCCTTGCCTTGTGCCCATACCCAAGGGTTCTGACTTTGTCAGGCAGGAAGTGGGGCCACCCCCTGGACCCCAGTCCCTTTCAGGCAGTGTTAAGCAAAGCCAGGTCAATTAAAACTAAGACTTCAGTAGTTGCAGATCTTGTGGCATCTGCTGACCTGGCATGTATCACCGAGACCTGGCTGGACGATAATGCTGGCCCCGTTTTGGAGGCTGCTGTTCCAGCTGGTGTCTCGGTAATTCACCGCCTGAGAGTGGACTGTCAGGGTGGGGGGGGTGCTGTCTGTTTTAGACAAGAACTGGGTCTCAGGGAGGTGCCAGTGGGAATGACCAGCTCCTCTGAGTGTATAGTGGGTGCAGGTGTAGGCAAACAGGACCCTTCTCATCTACCGTCCACCAGGTGATGGGAGGGAGTTCCTGAAGGAGGTTGCGGACTTCATCACCAAGGTGGTCTTGGAATCCCCCAGATGGTTGGTTCTGGGGGATTTCAATGCCTGGGTTGACGATGAACATTTGCCATTTGGACAAAACCTCCTTCAACTGATGGATTCATTAGGCCTAACACAGGTTATTACCACTGCTACCCATGAGAAAGGGCACTCATTGGACTTGGTGTTCCACCTGGGGATGGAGATCTCCGATGTGGAGGTGAAGCCAGTCAATTGGTCTGACCATCACACCCTGAGATTCAGTTTTGCAGCCCCATGAAATAGGCCTGCCCCATAGGAGTTGGTACAGTACCGTCCTTTGAAAGGCGTTACCTCAGAAGGCTTATTGACTGTACTGGACCTCTTGAGTTTTCCAGGGGATTGCGCTGATCTGGGGCCTCTTGTGGCAGCTTATAACAGGGCTGTTACTGAGGCCTTGGATATCATTGCTCCTGTTCATGTTCACCCTCTTACCTCTCACCCAGGAGCTCCTTGGTTTAATGGGGAAATCCTTGAGCTGAAGAGGCAGGAGCAAAGGTTGGAAAGGTGCTCGCGGAAAACTCACCTGGAGATGTACAGACTTAGATTGGTGGATCATTATCAGACCTGTCAATCAACAATTTCCTACAAGAAGGCAGAGTTCCTGTCCAGGGAAAGTGTTATGGCAAAGAACAGGCCAGCCCAGCTTTTCCAGCTGGTGGACAGACTGTTCAATCCAGCCTGTCTTCACTTTGATCAAGCGTTGTCACAAGCACAGTGTGAGGAATTTGTGCAGTTCTTTGCTGATAAGGTGTCCACCATCAGGGATGAGATCAGCCAGTGCCTTCCCATTGAACCATGCATTGATCAATCGGGTGGTACTAATGCCCATCAGACCTGGTCCACCTTTAGTCAGCCTGTAGTCATGGATATAATGAGGATCATCCAGACTCTGTGACCTACCTAGTGTAGTTTGGATCCGGGCCCTACACATCTACTAGTGAGGTGTGAAGAAGATATCAGCCCAGTCCTTGCCGGGATAGTGGAGGTTTTATTGGAGAGAGGGAGGGATCTTTCCAGATCCCTTGAAGGAGGCAATAGTATGCCCCTTTTAAAAAAAAAACTCCCTTGACCTTGCCTGCCCTGCTAACTACTGACCAATCTCGAACTTACCCTTTGTAGGGAAAGTTATTGAGAAGGTGGTCACTGTGCAGCTGGAGGACCATTTAACTAACCATAATATCTACAACCCTCTCCAGTCTGGCTTCAGAAAAAGACAAAGCACTGAAACAGCCTTGGTACAGGTACTTAATGACCTTCTGATGGTGAGAGATCAGAGAACTCATTCCATCTTGGTTCTTCTTGATCTCTCAGCAGCATTTGACACTGTGGATCATGGGGTGCTGCTCGAGTGCCTGTGGTTCTTCTGTGGACTGAGAGGGGCAGTCCTCAGTTGGTTTCGGTCTTCCCTCAAGGGTAGATCCCAGAGAGAGGTATCGTGGATTTATTCCTCGCCCCTCATGGGCTACCCTGTGTTGTTCCACAGGGTTTGGTGCTGTCCCCCATGTTATTTGAGGTGTATATGCTTCCATCAGGGGACATTATAAAATGGTATGGGTTGAATTTTCATTGCTATGCTGATGATTCTCAACTGTACACGTCTTTTGTGCCCGAACAGGAATTAGATTCTGCTGCAGTGTTTAACAACTGCCTACTGGAGATTCAGAACTGGATGAGTGCCAGCTGGCTTCGACTGAGCTCAGGAAATCAGAGGTATTGGTGGTGGACCCTGGCTATAGAACAACAGGGGCATGGGTAGGAAAACCCTCAGGATTAAATCTTGGGGGAACCCCTCTTATTGCCTCAGGCCAGGTGCGAAACCTGGGCATGGTATTTGACAAAGGCCTTACTCTGAGGGCACAGGTTTCAGCTGTAGTCAAATCTTCCTACTACCATCTAAGGAACATTACCCGGGTAAAGCACCTGATCCTACCTGAAGATCTTCCTACCCTGGTCACACCTTTGTCACTAGTCATTTTGATTACTGCAACACTCTCTACCTAAAGCTCCTGGGAATAGACATCCGCTGCTTGCAGCTAGTACATAAAGCGATGGCCAGGTTGTTGACTGGAACTTCTAGAACCAGTTATATAACACTTGTGCTTTGTGAACTGCACTGGCTGCCTATACAGTGGCGGATTACCTTCAAGTTCATGTTGCTGACCTATAAAGCCCTACACGAGCAGGGACCCCACTACCTGAAAGAACTTCTATGTCCTTACTGCCCCACGCATTCACTCCAGTCCTCTGGTGAGGGATTGCTAGAGGTTCCCAGGGTATCCCTAAAAGCATCAGGAGGAAGATTATTTGTCTTTATGGCACCTACCCTGTGGAATTCTCTACCTCACCAGATACATGAGTGCCAGACCGTAGAGTGTTTTAAAAAACTGCTGAAGACCCACTTATTCAACCAAGCTTTCTCAGCAATTTATTAAAGTGCACACTGTTACATTTTTATCTGTTTTAAACTGTAATATTGTGTGTTTTTATCTTGTACTGCAAAGGTGCCCTGAGCATGGGAAGGGCACCTTATATAAATAAAATATTGATTGATTGATTGATCTGTCAAAAGTTGCTTTCCTCCTAATAGGTCATAAAATGCAGCCTGTTTTATGGCCAGTTTCCTATATTTACAATAAATGGATGTTTTACTATCTGTTACAACCTGGTATCTAAAGGAAGCTCTTAATTAGATTTTCCACTCAGAGGGAGAGCAGTATTTTTTTTGAAAATTCAAGTTCCCACAATGCCTTGTGCTGACTGCCATATTTTCCAAGCAGAAGTTCAAAGAAACATATATTTGTATCACACATATGATACAAATAATAACAAGCAGATTGGCTAAACACAACAGTCCTCCCTCGTAGACTTAATTTGGGGGAATTTATTCTGAGACACCGGTTGAGTTTCCCAAATTCAGTTCACTGCTCCATCTGACGTGGTAGCCCATCTGCATTTGCATTTGCTGCCCCTGCCCTGTGAGTGACAATCATGTTGTAACCCTGCAAGGCAAGGCTCCATCGTAAAAGCCTACCATTTATTTTACCCATTTGTGCCAGCCAAACCAGGGGATTGTGATCTGTTTGTACCTTGAAATGCTGCCCGTATAGGTATGGCTCTAATTTCTTTAGTGCCCACACCATTGCAAGGCATTCTTTCTCCACTGTAGAATAAGCCTGCTCCCTGGGAAGTAACTTCTTACTGAGGTACACTATTGGGTGATCTTTCCCTTGGTTAGAAGTCTGGCTAAGTACTTCCCCAATACCCACATCTGAGGCATCTGTCTGGACTACAAATGATTTACTATAGTCTGGACTGGCTAATACAGGAACACCACATAGTGCCTCCTTTAGCCATGTAAAGGCTTGTTCAGAAGCTGGGTCCCAGTTAACCTTTATAGGCATTCTTTTCTTTAACAGGCCAGATGAGGAGCTGCCAGAGCACTGTAGTTTGGTACAAATTTTCTATAGTACCCTGTGGTCCCTAGAAAACTCCGAACCTGATTCTGTGTTTCAGGTCTGGGCCATTCCTTGATTGCCTCAATTTTTGCTTGATTAGGATGAAGCTGTCCCTGGCCTACTACATGTCCTAGGTATGCTACCTCAGTCATGGCTACCTGGCACTTTTCAGCTTTTACAGTGTACTCAGCCCTCTGTATCCTGCACAGCACTTCCCTAAGGTGGGATAGGTGTTTCTTCCAGCTGGCACTGAAGATGGCAATATCATCCAGGTATGCCATGGCATACTCTTCAGTACCATTTAACACCTGGTTCACCAAACTTTGGAAGGTGGCAGGGGTGTCCTTCATTCCAAAAGGTTACTTTAACCTCAAATAACCCTATCGGAGTGATGAAGGCTGACCTCTCCCTAGGTTTGGCAGTTAACTCCATCTGCCAATACCCTTTCATCAGGTCAGTAGTAGTAAGGTATGTCATCCCTCCCAACATATCCAGTAATTCATCCATCTGTGGCATTGGGGGGGTGTCTGACTTTGTGACTGTGTTGAGTCCATGATAGTCCACACAAAAACCAGTAGAGCCATCTGGCTTGGGAACATGGACTACGGGTGAGACCCAGGAGCTGTGGAATTTCTGAATTACCCCTAAATCCAGCATTTCCACCACCTCCCTCCTAATGTCCTTCTGGATGGCCTCTGACACCCGATATGCTGTCCACTTGTGTCCCTGTATCTACATCATGTGTCGCTAAGCGGGTTAGTCCAGGCTTGGTGCTAAACAGTGGGGCAAAGTCTGCTAAAACCTCCCTTACTTCCTGGACCTGGTCCGGGGTCAACCGGGGTGACATTTTGATTGCCTCTACATGGGACTCCCACTTGCTTTCTTCCAGCAAGTCCAGAAGGGGGTCTTCCTCATCTGTCCCCTCCCCAGGACTACACACTGCATAGACCTTGTCAGCCCTATCTGCACATGGCTTCATCATGTTGACATGGTACATCCTTTGGGTATGTCTCCTGTCAGGCAGTTCTATAATGTAATTTACATCATTCACCTGTCTGACTACTTTATAAGATCCTGCCCACTCAGCCTGCAGCTTATCTTTTCGGACTGAGATTAGGACCATGACCTCCTGACCCACAGTGTAAGAGCGAGCTCTGGCTCTGTGATCATACCATTCCTTTTGCTTTTGCTGGGCAGCTGCCAGATTGCTCTGGGCTGTTCCCATAAAGTCCTTCAGCTTTTCCCCTAAATGTAAGGACATAATCCACTATGGTAGTTCCCTGGGTGGTGTGCTTGCCTTCCCAGTCCTCCCAGATCAAGTCTAGATGCCCACGCATTCTGCGTCCATATAAGAGCTCGAAGAGGGAGAACTCTGTTGACTCTTGGGGAACCTTCCTGTATGCTAACAACAGGAGGGGAAGGTATTTCTCCCAGTCCCTCCCATGCTGTTCAGAAAATGCTTGGACCATTGTTTTAAAGGAATCATTAAATCTTTCCACAAGCCCATTGGCTTGTGAGTGATATGGTGTCATGCATCTCTGCACCACCCCACACTTCTCTCACAAACATTTCATCAGATCCAACATGAAGGAACCCCCTTGATCAGTGATGACCTCCTGTGGAAACCTGACATGGGAGAAAATCCCTAGCAATGCATCTGCCACTTTGTCTGTCCTCAGTTAGGATAGGGTGACTGCCTCTGGGTACCAGGTGGCATAATCCACCACCATTAGGATAAACCTCTTCCCAGAGGAGCTGGGGTATTCAAATGCCCCACAATATCCATTCCTACCCTCTGTAATGGCTCCTCTGCTATGGGCAAGGGAATTAGGGTGGCTTTGATTTTATTACCCACCTTCCCTATTTCTTGGCACCAGTGACAAGACCAGCAATATTTCTTCACCTGCTGGGTGAAGTTGGGCCAGTAGAAATTCTGGGCCAATTGCTGCATAGTGCATGTGATTCCCAGATGTCCAGACATGGGACTATCATAAGCAATCTTGAGCAACCACTCACAGTCCCCTGGGGAATGATAAGCTGCCTGCCCATCACCCCCCTCCCTCTGTCCTTACATCCTGCATATACAGCAGTCCCATGTCCCAGTAAACTCTAAGTTTCCCATCACCTCCCAGTGCTCCATCAGAATCTGCCCAAGCCCTCAGCCTCTCTAACCTAAGGTAATTTTTCTGAGCAGCTGCAAAATCTTTACTCATTCCCAAGGCATGGGACATGTCCCCTCCAGTTTCTAAACTAGTGTCCCTATCTCTCTGATAATTGGCTACCCCTCCCTCCTCAGAGTAACCTTTCTGTAGCTGTTCTGTTAACTGCTACCTGTGGAATTTCTACACCCCTTTCACTATTCTCCATATTAGAAGGCACAGGCTGGGGATCCAGCTTTCCAGTGTGTTCCACAGGGGCTTCTATGGAGTTCAGCGAACTACAATTTGCTTTTGTTGCATGACTGTGGGTAACTGCACATGCCATCCCCTTTTGGAGATTGATCCCAACAATCGCATCGAGGGCAAGATTTTCTGCCACTGCAACGTTTTGCACAGTCTTTCCTGTCTCACCCCAGTCCAGAAGAACACTAGCAAGTGGCAGTGTTTTCTTCTCCCCAGTGAATCCCCATACTGTAACAAACTGATTGGGTATAAGTTGTTCAGGCTCAACCAAATCCCCTTTTACCAAAGTAAGGGATGCCCCGTGTCCCTTAACCCATGGGTTTTCACCCCATTCACAGTAACTGGGTGTATGTGCTCCCTCATGTTTACTGGCATGCTTTCAGGGATACACAAAAAAAACACCTCTTTCCAAGCACCACTTTGTGCACTCTCTGCCTTTTTAGGACACGGTTTTGCAAGATGTCCAGGTTATTAGCAAAACCAACATTCATTTCTTTTATCAGGCAAATCTTTTCTTTGTAACCTGGGGCTGCCTGCTTTCTGTGGAGGTAGTGAGGGTTTTAGCTGCCCTGAAGGTGTGCTATTCCCTTTCTGCATTGCCACACCCACCCCACTTCCTCTCAGAGCAGGTCTGTTCTTGGCATAGCGGTCCGAGAGCTCAGCAGCCTCCTGCAATGTTTTTGGATCTCGGTCCTCTAGCCAGGTTTTCAGCTCTGCTAGGTAAGCCCAAAAGAACTGCTCCAAAAGTACATTTTCAATTTTCTCTACAGAGTCTGCTTATATCCCTTCCCACTGACATTTTAAAAACTGACGTTGTTTAGTGGCTAGCTCCTCGTAGCTCATATTAGGGCTTCTCCTGAGCTTATGGAACATAACTCTGTTTTCTTCAGTTGTCAAGTCATACTTTTTTAACAACACAGCTTTAAGTTTACCATACTCATTACTGTCCTGATTGTCCGCTTGACCAAATGCATCACAAGCTTTCCCAGAAAGCAGCGGGGATAGCTGGAAGCTCCAAGACTCAATGGGAATTTTTGCCTGAATGCATACCTTTTGAAATAAGTTTAAAAAGGCATCCATATCTTCCCCCTCTTTAAACTCAGCTATCAGTTTAGAATTTAATTTGTAACCCAGTCCTGGAGTTCCAGGTTCAACCATGCCACTTACCTGCTCTGGCGCTGGTCTTTGGAGTTGTAGCTTCTCCAGTTCGAATTTCCTCTGGTGCTCCTGCTCCTCTCACTCAGTCTCTCGCTGTTCTCACTCAGCCTCTCTCTGAAGCTGTCGCTCTTTTTCCCTCTGCCTCTCTCCGCTTTCGCTTCTCTTCTCTCTCTCTCTCTCTCCATCTCCAGCTTCCTCTGTTCAAGCTTCCTCTGTTGCTGGACCTCAAATCTTTTCTGCTCGAATTCCAGCTCCATTCTCTGCAACTTTGTCTGCAGCCTGATCCCTTCTTACTCCATCATGGTGGTGATCCTCCCCTGTGGCTGTGGCTCTTGGTTCACACTGGTCCCACTGTCCTCCTCCCTGGGTCTGGACACTGTGATGGACCCTGGCCCCACCACACCCAAGGTCTGGTTTCTTTCAGTCACTGACTGTGACTCAAAATCTTGGGCATTGGCTGCCACAAGAGCCTCCACAAGGTGCTGCTTGTTTTTCCCCTCGCAACGGACTCCTCTTTCCTTGCACAATGGCCTCTGGTATTCTGAAGTGTACTCACTGTAGGTGGAAGTCATCGTCTTTCCTAATCTACAGCTACACTAACTTGCACCCGTAAAAAAATAAAACAGGTAGGGAACATTTGACTGTAACCACATTGATATATTTCTTCTTTTTCTTTTTTTTAAATCACTGCCTTATTTTGTGTGTGAACTGTTACAGTTATCAACCTGACACACTGGATTGTTAATGCTCGTGTCACCAAATAATTTCACAGTGTGCAAACAAATCTTTTTGAGTGCAGCACGGCAAACTAAATCTTTTAAATCGCACCACTGCCAACCAGATTTGTCACAAACGCACTCCAGGGGTCAGGCCCTCTGCTCCCACAGTGCCAAACCTCAAAGTGCAATATGTGAACAGGAGAAAAATAGGGTAACACCCCTGTTTGTTTTGGATTCAAACAACTACCAGTCTCAAGTCCTGGGGTCAAATAGGAACCCTTTTTCACTAGCACGCCCAGGTAGCAGGTTCAAATATCACACCCTCTTCGGGGAAATGCAGTGCAATACTTAACCCAGTGGGCACCCAACCTGGTTCATAATTCCCCTTTTGACTCAGTTGAGACCTAGGTAATTTTCTTACGTTGGTGCATATGGTAACACACCATATGCGCTTAACAGTTCCATCAGAATTATCAACACTGTCCCGACATTCACATTCGAAATGAGGAAAAGGCTCAGGCAGGATTTCAAGAAAAATTAAGTTTACTAAAATTAAAAACAGTAAATGAAATACAAAACGTAGAACATATAACATTGAGTGTACAGTCATACAAATTAAATGGACAATTTAAACAAAACTGCCTTATTATTGAGTATCTAATCCTACCCTAGTTTCAAATAGTAAATAGCTGTCATTAAATTACCTACTTTAGTAGACATGCTTGAGAGTGTGTTCTTTCAGGAGTCCTGAAATAAAAAGCACTATGTTCTTTTAGCTTTGACTATCTAAAGGGAACAAGGGTCCCACCCAGCTTGTGAGGTCACAGCTCAGTGGTGATGCTGGCTGTGAGGTCACTCACATTTCCTGTATACCAAATGGTAGTTTCAGGCATCTGCATGTTGCTAAGCATCCCACAAAAAAATTATATATATATATATTTTTTTTTCTTTTTTTTTTTAATTAGTGCGTCTGCTTTATGGTAGGTCAGAATTACCCCTTTGATCTTCAGAGGAAATTTCTGACAGCCATTTCTCCTATTTGTGAAATCTAACAGGTATCTGTCAGAAGTTACTTTCCTCCTAGTAGGTCATAACATGCAGCCTGTTTTATAGCCAGTTTCTTATATTTACAGTAAATGGGTGTTTTACAATCTGTTATAACCTAGTATCTAAAGGAAGCTCTTAAATAGATTTTCCATTCAGAGGGGGAGCAGTATTTTTTTGAAAATCCAAGGTTCCACAATGCCTTGTGCTGACTGCCATATTTTCCAAGCAGAAATTCAAAGAAACATATATTTATATCACAAATATGATACAAATAATAACATCAAATTGACTAAGCGTCACACTCCACCCCCCCCCGCCCCATATCTGGTATCAAATCTTTTTAAGGCAAGAATCGTATTACTGACTTTCTTTTTTAATATTTCACAATGAGATTTCCAAGAAAGGTTATTTGTAAATGTAAGCCCTAGGTATGTGTAATCAGTTGTAACTTCTATTTTTGGGTATTAATAAACCATTTAAGGTCTGTATGTCTACTTCCAAAGACTATTGCTTTTGATTTCTGCATACTGATGTTAAGACCCAGAGTATTGGCATACTCCTGTAAAATATTTAATTTCTTTTGTAAGCCAGATGCAGATAATGAAAGAACAAGCACATCATCAGCATATGCTAAGGCTGCACAAGACGTTGTTCTTATTTTTGGAGAGTCAGATTGAGATTCAGCCAATTCTAATAACAATTTGTTTATTTATATATATATATCGAGAGAGAGAGAGAGAGAGAGAGACAGAGACAGAGAGAGAGAGAGAGAGAGAGAAAACAAAATTGGCACTAAAACGCATTGCTGCCTTACCCCATTTGTCAGAAAATTTTTTGATACATTGTTTTTTAGGTCAAGTCTAACTTGTGCCCAGGTGTTTGAATGGAGTAATCAAATAATATTTATTAAGATTGGCTATATGCCCCAAATTAGCATTATTTCCCATAGTTTATCTCTGTTGATTGCATCAAATGCTGATGTAAAATCGATATAGGCTGCACATATTTTTTGTTTCCAAAGATTCACATATTTCTCATAAAGATGATGCTGAACAAAACAGTTGTCTGTTGTTGAACATTGTTCTCTAAATCCAGTTTGTAAGGTAGATAGATCTCCCAATCTTCATAATTCAGTTAATAGTCTTACTGTATCACTATAATTCTAGAGAAACTTTTTTCAGCAATGGCTAATTGGCCCAGAATTATTGGGGAGATGTCTGTCCCCTTTCTTATAAATAGGGACAATTATAGCCCATCACCAAGAGTGGATGATATAATTTCCCAAAATGCATTTATTAGAAAAGCGCACTAAAATGTCCACCCATTCTTGTTCAATGTATTTATAGACCTCTCCTGGTATTTAGTCAGGTCCTGGGGCCTTGCGCAATTTCAAGTACTGAATAGAAATTGAACCCTCCTATGTAGTAACTGGGGAAAAATGCAGGCTTATATAAGCTGAGTCAAGAGGAAGCCAAGTTTTTGGAACTTTTGGATCATACTTTATTTGTGTAAAGAACTCCAGCCATGTATGGAAACAGCAACAATTAAGGCGGAATCACAGGAGACAGCAGAGAAACAGCACTGTGAGCTGAAGCATACGAAAACAATTGCAGGAAAACTGAGGATTGCTAGGCAGGGAAGCAGGAGCTTGAGTTGAAGCATATGGATAATAAAGCAGTGAATTGAGAGTTTGCATTATCTGGTGAGTAAATGGGAGCCTGAGAGCTCAGGCATAGGATTAACACAATACAACCAAAGGGCAACAGGATGTTAAGAAAACTAGAAAGCTCCCCAAAAAGAAAACACAAAATGAAAAAGACAAGCAACACAAGAGGCATGCAGCAGCTGGAGGCAGCAAATACTAACCAAAGCAGGAGAAACACAATGAACAGAGTCCAGCACAAATCAAACAGAGCCCAGAGCACAGGCAATGCTGCGGGGGGGGGGTGGCAAGCCCCAGCAGGCCCCAAGGGAGAAGACAGACTGACAGAGCCTCCGACTGGCAAAACAAAATGCTTCTGAATGAAGCAAGAAGGAAGAGTTTAAATAGGTCAGGCAGGGGGGTGGCTGTTGCTTCAGCCATTAAACCACAGGCAAGCCTTTAAAAAAATGCTGTCACAATAGGATGGGTTGTAGATTATGTACTAACAATGGGCGCTATGTACTAAGTGGGCAGGGGTACATGGAAAAGTCACGTACCCCACCCATGACCCAGTGCCCCATGGAAAGGTGCACCCATTCTGGCATTCACCAATGCCGGCCACCTGTCCATGGCTTCTCCCCCCTAGTTCACAGAACTTCACAGGGCAGCTGGGGGATGAGTCATCATCCTAGGAGGGCATCCAATGGGATGCCCCCGGGACCCTTAGTAGTTCCCACAACATAGGGTGGCATGGGTTCGGGGCTGTGCATGCCGAATAAAGGTAACCAGACCCATGCAGCACTCTCCCGTCCTGGTGCTGCCTCACCCAAGATTGCCAGGTGTTTGCCTGTCCAGCTGCCCCTGCTGCCTCCTGCTGCCCAGTGGTCAGAGGCAGTACAGTGTGTCCTGTGCCAGTCTCCTGGTGAACGACAGCCTGAGTCCATGGGTGTGTGCAGTGGGTTACAGCAGGGTCTACCCTGGCATACCGTGTACCAGCCACCACACCCATGCGGCCAGTACTACATGGGTTAGTGAATAGCGCATAGTGCTGGCACACCCCTGGAATGCCCCCAGCATGGAACTGTCTGTGGATGGGGGGAAGTGCAGTGGGTATGCATGCCCCCCCATCGAGTATGCCACATGGTGGGCACAGTGGGTGTGGAGTGGCTATGCGCCCCAGGTAAGTGCATATATCCACTCAGCCCCATTAGTGCATAGCGCCCAATGGAGTTTAACATAGTAAGATAGATAGATAGATAAATAGATAGATAGATAGATAGATAGATAGATAGATAGATAGATAGAGTAGACAGATATATACTGTAGCCAGATAGATAGATACTGAAGATAGATACAGTAGATAGCTAGATAGATGTTTATTCTTATACAGGATCATTTCATTAGGAGCAAGCCCTATTTTCAACAAAAGCCCTGTGCAAAGAGTACATGAAGACATAACAGTGATATATGAATGAATTACACATGACATATATCTATCAATTACACAAGACATACAGTATGGTAGAGACAAAAATAAAATAAAACATAATAGTAATTTAAGGTTGGAAGGGACTCCATGTTCATCAAATCTTCATACAGCCACACCTCTATCTCATATGCAAGGACCAAAAAATATGCTGTACAAACATAAATATAAAGGGATTTCCCCACCCACCCTATGACCCACCATATCCTGTGATTCCCTTGGTAAGCAGAAATTTGACTAGGCTTTCCTTGAAGCTCTCCTTCATGCCAACTGTCACCACTGGAAGGTTGTTCTGTAGGGCCACCATCCTCTAAGAGAAGCAGTGTTAGAAATGGAAAATGTTTACTGCGAAACCCACAACCTTTGATGTAGGACTGAACACAGCTGGCAGGGATTTGGGAACATTTCCTCATTATATACTGCATTTTAACAGTTTATATGGTCAGTTTTATGCCTTTACGGTGCAACTTTTACACAGGAGTAGTCCTCCTCATTTTGCTCCTGGAATTGAGTCAGACTTTTAATTTCACTCCTGGAACTGAATTCCCCTACCCTTCTCCCCCCCCACCACCACCACCACCATTTCCACTACTGGGCAGAACTGCCTTACAGCATTACTCCAAAATTTACCACCATTGAGCCTCAGGGCAAACATTTACATCTGCTCGACCTTTTTGATATCCTTTCAATACAGTATGTAAAAGATTGAGACTGTGCCACTGAAGCCTACTTTTCTCCAGGATGAAATAAAAAGGTCTTAAGCTGAAGTCTAGATGTGGGCTTATTTTATTTATTTATTGATGTGTGTGTTAACTTGTTTTCAGGTGCAACCTGGAGAGTGGGTTGCATGGACCTGTTTTTATTGAAAGTGGAAATGTTGGCCAGGACATCAGGTAAACTCTTCTTTGACAAATGTCATGGGATGTTTTACTTCCACCTGAACAGTGATCAGAGACAGACAGAAGAGACCTCAGTTTAACATCTCATCCAAAGGACAGCACCTCGCCAGTGCATTACCCCTTTTGTATTGCATTAGTGTCAGTTTATCGGCAAGTGCCTGATGTGGGGCTGCCACACAAAGCCTTTCGATCTTCCTGCCCTATTGATGAGTGTGCTACCTTCTCAGCCACTGATACCACATTGGTTGTCTAGCATAGACCCTTAAGATTAACCTGTTACACAAAGTATTAAAAACTGACTTGGTTTATAACAAAGAAATTATATACAATACTGAATCATCACTTCATCATCGATGCCATGAAGCTACATCCTCCTTGGACACCCTGCATAGATGGGTCACATTCCTCTCACACAGACTGCCACCAGACATGCTTTCAAGAATGTATCTAATACCCCCTCCAATAATCAGCACACTTCTAATTTGATCCAACTGTAAGAAAATAAGATACCCTAAGCGATACAACTCCCAGGCACTGCAGTGCCTTAAATGGCAAGCAATAAGATTGGCTTGGCTACTTCTGATGCTATCAAGCAATATCCATCCCAACCCGGGCCCCCTAATGCATTCACCTGATCCCCTAAACAAACAAAGAGGACTAACACTAGCCTTCATTAACATATGCAGCCTGTTGGCAAAATTTGATCAACTTCAAGTATAGGTCACTTAGCATCAACAAGATGTACTCTCTATAGCTGAAACATGGCTAACACCAAGAACTACTGACACAGCCATTCAGCTACAAGGATACTCGTCTTTTAGGCTAGACAGAACTGGCAAATGAGGAGAGGGATGCGTAATCTACATAAAGGGTTACATCAAAGGGCTAGCACTCCCTCCGACAACAACCATCAAAAACACCCAAATACTGCCAATTAAAATTTCACTAGGCTCAGAGGGTAAAACTATAATCGTGATATCTATCTACGTCCCTCCTAAGAAACAATCCTGTGGCTTTAAAGCAATCCATGACTACCTTGTTGACCTCCCCCATAATACAGAACTAATCATGATGGAAGATTTTAACATAAACTGGGCATCCTCAGAGGCAGCACCATGCAGGGATGCCTTATTCTCCTTAAATATGTCCCAACTAGTTGACTCCCCCACTGGCCAGAACTACCGAACAGAGACTAATACTATTATTGACTAGCTGATCACCAACTGACCTGAGAGAATCAACCAAACTCTGGTTCTCCCAGATGCCATTAATGACCATTCACTGATACTCCTTAACTGGTCTAGCAAGGCCCCCAAAATACCAGCTAAGACACTCATGTCTAGGATCCTAAAAGAAGGGAAACTAGAAGCCCTCAAAGAACATCTTAGGAACCAAAACTGGGGAGCCATTTATGCCACTGTTGACATAGACCAGGCACTTGACATCTTTATCCATAATTTCAACAGGGCATGTGACATCTACGCACCCTACTCCAAACGTAAGATTAAAGGTTCAAGTAAATCATGGATCTTACCTCAACTCCTCAATCAGATGAAGGACAGAGACAGCTTATGGCACAAAGCTAAAAGCACAAAGTCACCAGTAGATATACAAGCATATAAAACAGACCAGAACAAATGCACCTGGGGTATCCGCCAAGCTAAAAGTCAGCACTTAAAAAATGAACTGGCTGACACTTGGGGTGACAGTCATAAATTCTGGGACAACATCAAGTCATTAACGGAAAAACCCAATAAGTCCCCCCAACCTTGCTGAATGTTGCAGGAACAGCAACTCGGGACCCAACTACTATTGCCAATACCTTCAATAATGCCTTCAGCAACCAAAGCGGAGTCCTGCCCCCTGATGTCTTCAGCCCCCAGAGCAACAATAATCCTATACAGACTTCATCAGCCCAATTGGTCACCCCACCTCCCTTTTACCTCAAAATCATCACCAAAACCGAAGCCGGAAAGTACCTCTCCCAGGTCCTCAGGAAATCAAGAGCTAGTGGTAACTCGCTCAACTTAAAACTGATCGCGCTCACCCTTGCCATGATTCTCCAACTGCTTACAAGTATCCTGAACTTACCGCTTATATCTGGTAGAGTCCCCCAGCACTGGAAAGCTGTGGTGGTGACCACAGTATTCAAAAATGGAGATATGACTGCACATACAAACTATAGATCAATTTCTATATTTCCCCCACTTGAAGACTCTTGAATTAATTGTGTACGACCAAGTAGCTGAATACTTGGACAAGTACCAGCTAGAATGCTCACAACAGCATGGGTTCAGAAAGCATCACAGCACCACTGCTGCTCTGGTTGAATTTACCGGTTTCATTCACGATGCACTAGATTGAGGTCTTTTGGTGGGGTCAACCTACACTGACCTCACCAAAGCCTTCGATACACTAAACCATGATCTACTCCTGAACCAACTTTTACATATACAGTAGGACTGTCACCTGATGCTGTGGCCTGGTTCAGGAGCTACCTATCAGGGAGAGTACAACAGGTGAAAATCCTGAACATCCTCTCGGATAGTAGGAGTGTAATCACTGGTGTCCCACAAGGATACATACTGAGTCCGATACTTTACAGCTTATTTCTGAATAAACTTCTGCTTGCCATACAGGAAAAAGTACTGCTTTATGCAGATAACGCGGTCCTATATTCCGCACACTCTAACCTAGAATCCCTACAAGAAAAAATGCAGACAGACATCTCAGAAATTGAAGCCTGGTTCTTAAAATCAAAACCGTTATTAAATTATAGTAAAACAAAAACCATGTTGTTTGCATCCAATCACGATAAATTTAGGTCACACCACATGCAAATCCTAAACAGCTAAAACATGCCTCTAGAAAGGTGCAGACTTTTAAATCCTTAGGAGTTACACTTGACTGTTCACTCTCATTCTCCCAGCACATTGACCTGACAGCAAAATCGGCAAATGCCAAACTAGGAATACTCTTCCAAATCAGGCAGTGCCTCACTAATGAAGCATGAATCTAGCTGTCACAAGCTCGGTGCTGTCTGTGTGAGACTACAGGCTCATAATCTACAGTGCTGCAACAGAAATGGCCCTCAAGCAAATGAAAAGAACCCTAGATAAGACGTGTCAGCTAGTCCTGGGAGTCCCCCACCACCCTACTGGGTCGTGCCTGAAAATAGGCAGTTCTGTCTAGTGCACTTACCCGGTTACCAAAAGCAAATAAATAAATATACACACCTATGCATGTTACACCAAATCTGGTTGGCTAAATCAGGAATGCAGGATGCAATACCAAACAAACCTTCTCGCAAAGAAATCCACGCTAGGTCTAACTCCCCCAGGAGTGCAGACTCTACTCAGGAAATCTGATAATGCCAAGTGTACTAGAGGAGCATCTAGCCAGCCCTTAAAAGTGCCCTTTAAAGCGGACTGCCCAAGGCCAATGTTCTTTCGAATACCGTGCACCACTATGGACAAATTCACTGAGTGCTGATATTCATTCCAAAACCAGATTAGGCCCATTCAAATCAAAGCTCCAAATCTACCTGGCATCAACCAGTAGCTGTGATTATAACGGCTAGCCCATTAAACAGAATACGCCCATATGCACTTGCTGGTCTACCTCCAGTCTCTGCCCACCCACACATACTGTCACACATATTCCCAGCTTTGCAAGTCACTACTTCCCCATCTGCGCCCGCCCCCCCCAACTGGTGGGCCCCACACCTATTAAGTTACACCCCTTATGACTATCCAAACTAGCCATCTCCTTCCTCATTCCTAGCCTCTAACCCTTGCAGCTTCTCTAGCTAGTCCTCTCTCCACCACCACTATTTGTACAATCTCCCCCCTCACCTCACCCCCAGCCAACGTAATCGCTGTGTTGCACTCACACCCTCTTGTCACCCCCTAATCAATCCAGGTCTCTCTCATGTCCTATCTGACCTTCTTCTCTACTCCCTCCCACTTCCTTAAGCCATATTAACCCTTTTAGGGACTTATCCAATCACAGCCATTCAAAAAACTCCCCAGCACTTAAGACAAGAACTGTCAATCAACATGTTTGCTGAATCTCCCCCTCTCCTCTGTCCCCTACTCAGTGTAAGACTATGTACAACCACCGTATGTAAATGCAATAACTAATTGTCTTTGTCCATGTATGGTAACTTGTTTGTGTGATTACTTGTACTGTATCTCTTCATCTTTCATTTTTATGCTCTCTCTGATGTGGAACCTGTGTAAATAAGCCCCTGGCTCAAAGATATTTTACAATCCAAGATTTCAATAAAATAAGTAAAATAGACTAGTTTTACTCTGATGTTGCCATACAACAAACTTTGAGTTTGGGGCTTTGGGGGGTTGGGTGGAAGCAGGGTGCGATAAGGCAGAAGCACTAAATGAGTACTTCTGCTCAGTATTTACTAAAGAGAAGAGGGGAAGGTGACACCCAAGGGGGGAGAAATGGCAGAAACAGGGGGGGAGGGGGTGACAGATGGGGAAATCATGGAGTGCAGAGTTCGGGAGGGTTTGAAGGCACTGAGGGTGGACAAGGCGCCATGCCCAGATGGCATCCACCCCAAGGTACTGAAGGAGCTGCCAGAGATCCTTTCAGGGCATTTGACAGACCTATTTAATGCCTCACTACATTTGGGGTATGTACCTCAGGACTGGAGGATGGCTCATGTGGTGCCCCTCCACAACAGTGGCCCCAAGGATGAACCGGGAAACTACAGACCAATGAGCCTCACGTCCATCATGGGTAAGCTAATGGAGACCATCCTGAAGGAGAGGCTGGTGGCCCTCCTAGAGGCCAAAGGACTACAGGACAGCAGAAAGCATGGCTTCATATGGGGCAGATCCTGCCAAACCAACCTGGTGGAGTTCTATGACTGGGTAACTAGGCAACTGGACAGGGGCCATGCAGTAGATGTCCTGTATCTGGACTTCAATAAGACATTCGACTCGGTGCTGCATGGAAGGCTGGGAAGTAAGTTAGTAGGCACAGGGGCGGGTGCAAAGCTGGTGAGATGGGTAGGGAACTGGCTTCAGGGAAGGCAACAGAGGGTGGTGGTGGGTGGGGAGCTCTCACACCCAAGGGTAGTGACAAGCGTTGTCCCACAGGGCTCGGTGTTGGGACCAGTGTTGTTTGGGATATTCATTGCAGACATATCATTGGACATCAAGAGCAAGATCAGTCTGTTTGCTGATGATACCAAGTTAGGAGCAGTGGTGGATGACCTAGGGGGATGGCAGGGGTTGCAGGATGATCTGGTAAAGCTTGAAATATGGTCAGACACCTGGCAACTGGGGTTTAATGCCAAAAAGTGCAAGGTGCTGCATTTTGGGATAAAGAACCCAAGGAGAAGTTACCAGTTGGGGGGAGTGCAGCTAGCCCAGACAGAGGAGAAGGATCTGGGGCTGCTCATTACAGGGTCAATGAACAACTCGGCACAATGTAGGAAGGCAGCTGCAAAGGCCAACAAAATGCTGGGTTGCATTGCAAAGGGTATATCTTCAAGGAGGGAGGAGGTGATTCTGCCACTGTATAGGTCATTAGTTAGACCGCAGCTAGAGTACTGCGTGCAGTACTGGCACCCTTATCTGAAGAGGGACATTAAGTTACTGGAGGAGGTGCAGCGCAGGGCAACAAAGAATGATCAAGTGGCTGGGGGACTTATCATACAAGAGGAGGCTGAGGGAGTTGAACATGTACTTGCTGGAGGAGAGGAGGGATGGAGGGACATGATTGAAACCTTTAAGTACATGAAAGGAATAAACAAGACAGGTACAGAGGGGCTGTTCAAAGTAAGGGAGGGGAGGGACACCAGGGGCTATGATATGAGACTGGAGGGAGGAAGGTTCAGGAGGGAGATGAGGAGACACTTTTTTACAGAGAGGGTGGTAGCTGGGTGGAATGTGTTACCTGCAGAAGTGGTATCCAGTAGAACAGTGGACTGCTTCAAAAGGGGATGGGACAGGACAAGGGGGAGGGTGAATGAAGGGGAAGGGTGGAAGGGAGAGGCAGCTGCAGAATAAGGGATGCTAGCTGCACATTTGAGCAGACTTGATAGACCTCTAGGCCTTTATCTGCTGGCAAATTTCGTATGTTCGTAACAAAGACTGGACTTTAAGAAAAAAAAGCAAGATTGTTGCCAAACTGGTAAAAATAAAATTTACTAAGGAAGAAAAATCAACTATAAAGAGTTTTGTTTATAAGATATACAATTTTGGAAAAAAACTAAACTAAAATACAAAAAGTTGATGGCAAGAAGTTAGGCTGGGAAGAAGTAACAATAAAGTAGAGGTTTACAAAAATACAATAGGTAAAGGCAACTATGGGTATCATGTTCACGGCCAGCGTGCAAAACAGCCATTGCAAAAATGCAAAACGTGGCTACATGAACACTAGGCAAGTAAAATAACCAGGCACTTGACTGTAGGGTATAAATAACTGTTTATTTAGTTAAAAGCAGCAGACTCACCCCACTGGCATCCACCAATGTTTAACGCGGCCAAAGCGTATGCTTTCTCAAGGTGTGACCACATGGCATGTGTTATATTTTGTATACGATCTTGTTCACTGCTAGATGGGCTTTGCACACAGTAGTTGTGATTTTTTTTTAAATACACTAGTTTTTTTTTAAGAAACTGTCACTTTAAGGAGGTTCTTTAAAAGGAAGGTATTATGTGCCATGTGGCCACACCTGAAGAAAGCACACGTTTTGGCTGCGTGAAACCTTGGTGGATGCTGGTGGGTGAGTTTGCTGCTTTTAACTGAATAAACAGCTTATTTGTCCTGTCTGTGATTCAGGTAGCCACATTCATGCATTTGCTGTTTAGAAAAATACACCTCTGAGCTCTGTACTCCCACCTGACTACCTTAATTCCACTGAACAAATCCTATTAACATTATATGGCAATTTCTGCCATCCCAACTTCTACTTCAAATGTGTCACCTCCAATGAGACCAGAAAATATGTTCAGAAGGAACTGGGCAAAACCAGGCTTGGAAGTGACAGTATTGACATGAAGCTGGTGGCTATGGCTCTTAATGAAGTAATAACTCCTATAACCAAAATCTTCAATAAATCACTTGCCTTGACTGAATTCCCATCTGTATGGAAACAGGCCTTAGTGACCCCTGTTCATAAAAGCAGGGATCACTCATGCACTACAAACTACAGGCCTATTTCTATTCTCTCCACTCTCTCAAAAACATTGGAGAGAATAATTGCTGATCAGCTCACTGGGTACCTCCAGAAGTATGGTCTGCAATGTCCCCAGCAGTACGGCTTTCAGAAGTGCCACAGCACAGCCACTGCTTTAGTAGAATTCTCCGACTATGTGCACAAGGCTATGGATGGTGGCAAGTTAGTGGGATCTATTTTCATAGATCTCAATAAAGCCTTTGACACTGTCAACCATTCTATCCTACTTCAGAAACTGCTGTCCTTGGGGGTGGCCCCAGAAGCAGTCATGTGGTTCAAGAACTACCTGTCGTGCAGGTCCTAGAGTGTTATAATCTGCTCCACCGTCTCAACCACAAGGAATGTCTTTCTTGGGGTCCCTCAGGGCTCCATATTGGGGCCTCTACTATTTAGCTTGTTCCTAAATAACCTTCCAGATGTCTGCAGGAGTAAAATAATTTTATACGCTGATGATGCAGTCATCCTTGGTAGTAGCAACCAGCCCGATCAACTCCACAGGGAACTACAGTCTACCTTCTACCATCTAGAGGAGTGATTCAGCGCTCAGAAACTGCTCCTTAATTATAGAAAGACTAAAACTATGCTGATCTCCAGTCACCAGCTCAAGAAAAAGCACCCTGCTCTAACCATCCTCAATAACAAGCCTGACCCTCTTGAACAGGTACACTCTTCAAATACCTGGGGTAACTGTTGATGACACCCTCTGTTTCACTCAACATATTGACCAGGTTGTAAAGGCTGTCAACATTAAGCTGGGAATCTTTCATAGGCACAAAAGAGTCCTTACACCATCTGCCTTCTGCCTGGCAGTATCTAACTCTATTCTGACACTCATCAATTATGGCTTGGTAGTCTATGGTGCAGCTACTGACACTGCCCTTAAACATGTAGAGACTGCCCTTAACAAAGCGTACAGACTCACCATAGGTGTGGATAACCTAGCACACATCTGCTCACTCTATGAGCAGACAAATTGGCTGACCCTCAGGAATAGGATAAAGCAGAGGTTGTCAACCTTTTTTGGTCTGTGGCCCCCCTGGCCAGCTGTCAGCCATGTCGGGGACCCCCTACCAACAGGCTACAGATTGGATACATCATTGCATGTTTTGTATCACCGTTATACATACAGTATTTGTATAAAAAAGCTACCCTGAATAAAATGTGAAACAACTGTAAATCAATTTCAAAAACTTTTTATTTTATTGTAGTGTTAGTAGAATAAAATTAAAAAAAACATAGTACAAAGTACACAATAATGACATTACAGGGGTATTAATGAAGTGATACATTACAAATTATGCCCCTCTTTCAGCTCTGCAAGGAGCAGAAAACAGTACTTAATAGTTCTTCAAACTAACAATGCGGCATCATTCAACTCATGACAACTACACCTATGCAGCACTCTCATTAGTTTTTTCTCCATAATTCATTTACACTGCTCTCTGTAGTCACTGATCTACTTCTGGCTGGGGGGGAGAGACAGCATTCCACTTATAACAACTGCAACACTTAGGCAACATTCTTATTAGTTCTGTCTCCATTATGCACTGATACTGCTCTCCTGTAGTCACTGATCTACTTCTGGCTGGGGTGGGGGGCAGTATTCCACTTTACAACAGTAGTCCTTTATGCTTTAATTACTAGTATGTACCTAGCTAAATGGTTTTTGTCTTACCTAGTTAGCTGTTACTCCGTGAATATGTGACTAACTGTCAGGAAGGGATGCAGGTGCTTAGTAAACTGAACTGAGGAGCGGGCAGCATTGGGGGAGTTTTTTTAACACCTGCAACATACTAGGAAAGCACCAGCAAGGATCGAGGAGAAGGGAGTAGAGAGAGGAGAGGAATCGGCAACGAGCACACGGAGGTTTTATCTGTACTGAGCTGCATTCCGAATGGACTTGCAAGGAGTTAGAGGCAGTGAAATCAAGCAAGTGATCAAAGTTAAGTCACTGAAACTTCTTCTATGAGGACACTGGGCATAGATAATACAAATCAGGGGGATTGAGGCTTAACCACTCAAATTGGAAGACACTAATTAGACACTAAACGTAGCAATTCACAACAAGTTACTGGAATACTGTAGTCTTAATGGATGTTGAGCTGACAAGGGTATCAATGGATGTGAAAACACCACTGAACAGCATGAGTTATCTGTTGAATTTAAAGCGTATAAGAAGCACTGGTTTGTAAATAGTTTGTAATTAGTTATATCATGGTCAAAGTGTGACATTAAAAAAAATATTTTACCGCATTTGCAATTTCTTGTGGTGTTCCGCAGACCCCCTGGAAGTCGCTCGCAGACCCCCTGTGGGCCACGGACCCCTGGTTGAAAACCACTGGGATAAAGTATCTGACGTGCCTCCGTGGTAAGAATGCTTAGCTCGGCAAAGCTCCCCCCTGCATAGGGGACTTACTGTAGGTCAACCTCTCTAGTTATCAGACTGGGGTATGGACCGTAGTCCCCTCTCTGTTCCCTTCATGAAAACCTTGCTGGGACAATAGTCCTTTGCATATAGGGCACCACTTTGGTTAAATGAAGTCAGCACATCTTTACTAAACATAGATAGTCTTCGCTCTTTCAAAAGTGACCTCAAATATGTTCTCGCTGAAACTGGATCTTGTGAGTGCAGAATTTCGCCTGTCAATTCTGGCTGTTCTAGGCCTCGACTTACCCCATCCTTCCCCTAGCTTGAATCATATGCCCAGTATGAGCTGACTCCACTGACCTGGTGCCTAGCCCTTCTCAGTGTCTTGATGCACTTAATAAATTTCTCCTCTCCTCCTATGGCCTGAGTTCTTGCTACTACCAGTCTTCCCACCCTTGCCCTTTTCACATCTGCCTTTCCTCCTTCCTAGTCTACCTTTCCTCCCTTTTAATGCAAAGCCCTCTACTTACATTACTGTTATATCCTCCACCCCTACCCCCACTCCATCTTGCCTAAATTTGATCTCTCTCACTAATCTCCCTCTAGTCTGCTCCTCATCATCCTCCTCGTGCTCCTCCTCTTCCTCCTCATCTAAGCAATCCAACTCCTGGACTGAGCCTACCTTCTAGGCTGCCACCCCCTCGATGGAGCCTACCCACCAGGCTGCCTTGCACTTGTTTTTCAAAACTGAATTATGCATTTTACTATACAAGTTGAACAATGAATTGAACTTCTGATAACTTTATTCATTGTCTCAGGGGTACTCTGAATTTGAGCATCTGCTATAAGTCAACTAATTAATTGCCTGAACATTACCTTGGTTGAATTATCCCTTACTTGCTATATGTCAAGTTATTAGTGACTGTACATGATGTTGCCTAAATTATTCCCTTACCTTTGTAAAATGTACTCCCTTCTATTTTTTTTGGTAATGTTTGTATGTATAAATGTATGTTATGCATTGTATTGTTTAATACTAATGTGGAACCTTTGCAAACAAACACCTTGCTCAAAGGTTATTTCCGAACCATGAAATAAAAAAATAAAAATACCCTGCAAAAAACTATTTCACTCAGAGAAAAATAAAGCAGTTAGGTCCAAATCCTGTGTTCTGCCCTCCAATGCTTCTGCACCTAGCCACGAGGGAGAACAGCCTTAGGAGCCACCACTCTAATCTTTGAAAATTGTCGCTATTCCTTTTAAGTTATCACCTAGCAGAGGCCCCAAGCCAAACAATCAGGCCAAACAATTCTCACCTAGCCCCCAAACTACAGGGCAAAAACACAGCTCTGGTTTAAGGCCCTTAAAATGTGGGCTACTGTGCTTTCAATTTACTTTACAGAGAAAAAGAAAAACACAAATTCAGCAAGTTTCTCCACAACTTACACCACTTAGCTTGTTTCAGAAATCCTCCTCAAGTTCTGTCTGTGAGTAACACACACAGACTGTTTTGTATTTGCCTCTTTTGTTATGTATTTGCCTAGTAAAAGATAAAATGTATGCTGCTTCCAAGAATTCTGCTTTCCCCTTTTTATGTTGATTATGCATCGCAAGAAACATATTGCAACAAGTTTCTCCAGAAGCGAGTTGTGGGCGTGTACTTTTCTGGCCATCAATGCCACAGCCTGCAAAGCTTGTCCCATCCCCAATGCCGTGGCATGCTGCTGCTGACACTAGTTCAGCCAGCGTGCCACAACTTTCTAAAAATCAGCCGCTGCAATCAGGGCTGCCTCATCGTACAGCGTCAGCCATCGGCTCTACAATGAGAGTGACAACGTCATTGCAGGCGGGATGTAGGATCCCTGATATTGTTTGTGAACATGGCGGCAGCTTACGCCATATTCACAAACAATATTCCCCATGTTTATTTGCCGGCAGAGGCCCACTCCCCGTCGGCATAATCATTCCCTGTTTATTGTCTCGCCAGCTGGGTGCCCAATACCCATTGGCACAAAGAATCCCCTTTTGTTGTTTGCTGACTGGGGTGCCCAATCCCCATCAACAGAAAATAATTCCCGCCCTGTTGTTGTTTTGCTGGCGGGGTGCCCAATCCCCATCGGCTGCAACTGCCCAAAAAAAGCGAGTCGGTGGCACGTGAGGAGCCCACTCAGCGTGCCACATGCTACCCTGTTGTTTGCCAAGCAGGGTGCCCAATCCCTGTACGGCTACAGTTGCCCCTCAAAGCAGGAGTCATGGTGGCACGCTGGGAGCCCACCCCAGCATGCCATATGTCCTTGTAAAGCTAAAAAACAGTCCCGCAATGTTTTTTCTTTTTATTACCTGAAAAAAGAAACAGTCCTCGTAGCCTCCTGCCCCCTCCCACACCCGCACCCACCGCACACCTGCCTCGCCACCCCCTCACCCCACACTTACCTCCAGGTCTCGGGCGCGACCATCTTTGGTGGACCAGGAACACATCTGCACTCTTTCAAAGCCGACTGCGAACTGAGGAAATGCCGGTAAGCTGTATAATGTAATACATAAGGTTTTTTCAACTTTAGTGCTTATCTCGGGCATTTTGGGGAATTTTTCCACCAAATTTTCAACATGGGGTGTGTGGGACCTCTCTTCATGAATTCTTGAACTGTCATGGCGTTAATTGGCCCCGAAAGGTGGTTTTGCGGTCACTGTGCGGAATCACCCTTCGGGGCTGATTAATGAAACGACAGTGCCAGTGTTCATGAGGTGGGCTCTCAAAAAGCCTATGATGTAAATTTGGTGGAAAAAATCCCAAAGATGACTGTTTTACAAACGTGCATTGTGCAGTTGCTATGTACGCTCATAACTTTGCGAATTTACAATATTTTCATGCCAGATTTTCAACATTGGCATTTTGTCACACCTCCTTGTGAGCAGTATAGCTGTCATTGTTCACATCCTGGCTGAAATGTGTTTTTGCAGTTCCGGCACAGAATGGCGCAGTTGCTGTGGGAAATCAGTGTTCAGGACAGATTAAGAAAATGACAGTGACATTGTTCATGAGTAGAAGTCCTAAAATGCCTATGTTGAAAATTTGGTAATGATACTCCATAAAATGATTGTGTTGCAAGCATGCGTTGCGCGTTAGCACTATACGCTAAGTAACCATCAAATTTATAATATTTTCACTCCAGATTTTTAACATTGCCATTTTCCCACATCTACTTATGAACAGTGCAGCTGTCATTTTTCCCATCCTGGCCGAAATGTGTTTTCGTACTTCCGGTGCAGAATAGAGCGGTCGCTGTGGGAAATCACTGTCCGGGACAGATTAAGAAAATGACAATGATACTGTTCATGAGCAGAGGTCCTAAAATGCCTATGTTGAAAATTTGGTGATGATAGCCCATCAATTGACTGTGTTAAAAGTGGGTGTTGCACACTTTCCACGCACCCTTGTAACTTCGCAAATTTGTAATACTGTCACGTCACATTTTCAACAGTGGCATTTTTCCACAGCTCCTTGTGAACACTACAGCTGTCATTTTTCACATCCTGGCTAAAATATGGTTTTGCACTCCTGCTGGACAATAGCATGGTCACTCTGGGAAATCAGTATTTGGGACATATTAAGATCGACTGAGTGAGAGGGCGGAGTGACCGAGCTCAACTGAGCTCTGTCGGGACTGCTGCGGATTTGCTTGTGGGCAGACAAAGGCCTCAACACAAGAGCCCAGTACAAAAGGGCAGCCTGCAGCACTGGGAGAAACAGAATGAGAGAGCAAGTGAGGGAGGGGGAGTGAGCAAACTCACCAAAGCTCTGTCAGGACTGCTGTGGATTTCTTTGTGGGCAGAAAAAGGCATCAATACAGGCAGGGGCCCAGTACAAAAGGCCAGCCTGCAGCGGTGGGAGAAACAGTGTGAGCGAATGAGACAAGGGGACTTAGTGAGCTCAACAGAGCTCTATCAGGACTGCTGGGATTTCTTTGTGGGCAGAAAAAGGCGCCAATGCAGGCAGGAGCCCTGTACAAAAGGGCAGCTTGCAGCGCCAGGACAAACAGAATGAGCGATGAGAGAGGGAGACTGCACAACCTCAACAGAGCTCTGTCGGGACAGCTGCAGAGTTCTTTGTGGACATACAAAGGTGCCAACGCAGCCAGGAGCCCCATACAAAAGCGCAGTCTGCGGCGCCAAGAGAAACAGAACGAGCGAGTGACAGAGGGGTAGTGAGCAAGCTCAGTGGAGCTCTATTGTGATTGCTGCAGATTTCTTTGTGGGCAGTAAATACGGCAACGCAGGCAGGGGCCCAGTACAAATGGCCAGCTTTCAGCACTGGCAGAAACGGAATGCGAGAGTGACAGAGGGGGAGTGAGCGAGCTCAGTGGAGCTGTGTCAGGACTGCTTCAGATTTCTTTCTGGCCAGAAAAAGCCGCCAATGCAGGCAGGAGCCCAGTACAAAAGGGCGGCCTGCAGCGCCAGGAGACACAGAATGAGCGAGTGAGGGAGGGGGAGTCAGTGAGCTCAATGGGGCTTTGTTGGGACTGCTGCAGATTTGTTTGTGGGCAAAAAAAGGCAGCAATGCATGCAGGGGCCCAGTACAAAAGGGCAGCCTGTAGTGTCAGGAAAACCAGAATGAGTGAGTGAGTGAGCTCAACAGAGCTGAATTGTAACTGTTGCAAATTTCTTTGTGGGCATAAGAAGGCAGCAACACAGGCAGGAGCCCAGTAGAAAAGGGCAGCCTGCAGCGCTGGCAGAACAGAATGAGCGAGTGAGAGAAGGGGAGTGAGCGAGCTCAATGGAACATTGTCGGGACTGCCATAACATGACTGTGTTATCAGCGTGTACTGAACTGTTTCCACGCACCCTTGTAACCTCGCAAATTTGTAATACTGTCACGCCACATTTTCAACAGTGGCATTTTTCCACAACTCCTTATGAACACTACAGCTGTCATTTTTCACATCCTGGCTACAGTATGTTTTTGCACTCCTGCCAGACAATAGCACGATCACTCTGGAAATCAGTATTTGGGACAAATTAAGATCGACCCGGTGAGAGGGAGTGACCGGGCTCAACTGAGCTCTGTCAGGACTGCTCTTGGTTGCTTGTGGGCAGACAAAAGGCTCAACACAAGAACCCAGTACAAAGGGCAGCCTGCAGCACTGGGAGAAACAGAGCGAGAGAGGTGAGTGAGGGAGGGGAAGTGAGCGAACTCACCAAAGCACTGTCGGGACTGCTGCGGATTTCTTTGTGGGCAGAAAAAGGTGTCAATACAGGCAGGGGCCCAGTACAACAGGCCAGCCTGCAGCGATGGGAGAAACAGTATGAGTGAATGAGACAAGGGGACTTAGTCAGCTCACCGGAGCTCTATCAGGACTGCTGGGATTTCTTTGTGGGCAGAAAAAGGCGCCAATGCAGGCAGGAGCCCCGTACAAAAGGGCAATTGCAGCGCCAGGACAAACAGAATGAGCGAAAAGAGAGAGGGAGACTGCGCAACCTCAACGGAGCTGGGTTGGGACGGCTGCAGATTTCTTTGTGGACAGACAAAGGTGCCAACGCAGCCAGGAGCCCCATACAAAAGTGCAGTCTGCGGCGCCAAGAGAAACAGAATGAGCGAGTGACAGAGCAGTAGTGAGAGAGCTCAACGGAGCTCTAGTGTGACTACTGCAGATTTCTTTGTGGGCAGAAAATGTGGCAATGCAGGCAGGGGCCCAGTACAAATTGCCAGCTTGCAGCGCCGGTAGAAACGGAATGCGAGAGTGACAGAGGGGGAGTGAATGAGCTCAGTGGAGCTGTGTCGGGACTGCTTCAGATTTCTTTCTGGCCAGAAAAAGCCACCAATGCAGGCAGGAGCCCAGTACAAAAGGGCAGCCTGCAGCACCAGGAGACACAGAATGAGCGAGTGAGGGAGGGGGAGTCAGTGAGCTCAATGGGGCTTTGTTGGGACTGCTGCAGATTTGTTTGTGGGCAGAAAAAGGCAGCAATGCATGCAGGGGCCCAGTACAAAAGGGCAGCCTTCAGTGACAGGAAAACCAAAATGAGCGAGTGAGTAAGCTCAACAGAGCTGTATTGTAACTCCTGCAAATTTCTTTGTGGGCATAAGAAGGCAGCAACACAGGCAGGAGCCCAGTAGAAAAGGGCAGCCTGCAGCACTGGCAGAACAGAATGAGTGAGTGAGAGAAGGGGAGTGAGCGAGCTCAACGGAGCTTTGTCGGGACTGCTGCACATTTCTTTGTGGGCAGAAAAAGGCGCCAACAGAGACAGGAGCCCAGTATAAAAGGGCAGCCTGCAGCGCCAGGAGAACCAGAATGAGTGAGTGAGACAGGCAGAGTGAGCTCTGTCAGGACAGCTGTGGATTTCTTTGTGGGTAGAAAAAGCCACCAACACAGGCAGGAGCCCGGTACAAAAGGGCAGCCTGCAGCGCCAGGAAAAACAGAATGAGCGAGTCAGAGAGGGGGAGTGAGCCACCTCAATGGAGCTCTGTCGGGACAGCTGCGCATTTCTTCCTCAGCAGAACAAGGTGCCAACGTGGGCAGCAGCCCACTACAAAAGAGCAACCTGCAGCACCGGGACAAACAGACTGAGCCAGTGACAGAGTGCCAACGAGCGAGCTCAACAGACCAACGCAATCAACATTCGGCATTGACAAATGCTTTTTTGGAGAAGGAGCTGTCAACAAGTGAATTATGGGCCACATGGCCAGCTCAAAGACAAAGGAACTATCTCTGAAGAAAGATTTTCTATCTTTTGAGTAACTTCCTAAAGTGCTGTCTGGAAGAACAATATCTCATTTTGAACTGCAGTAAATGTAGATTATGCTGATATGAGTATTTTTTCCGACATCTGCAAGCAAGCAGATTCTATGAAATACTTTTTAAATTATGAACTTTATAAGAAAGATAAACATGCTTGGTGTCTAAATACTCCAGATTTATGCTGAATCTGAAAATATATGTTTCAAGTCTGTAGCTAAATGCCTCTGGATGCAAGAGAGGAAAATAGTTTTAAGCACAAGAATTGTCTAAACTAAGAGACTCTGAACAAAGGGGCGGTCCTAAAGGCAAGGGGGTAGCCACTACATTATTTGCATGATCCAATCAAAGTTGGTAAAATATGTAGGAAAATATGCCAGGATGATGCTCTGGCCAGAGGTGATAGAAGCCAACCACTGGGAGAAGAACCCAGTTCTTCCATGAACAGCATGCTAGAAGGACCTGTGCCTGTGGGACTGACAATTTTGTTGTTTTTCTTACTGTTTTGAAATTCCTGCCAAAGCCTAAGCCAAGAGCTAAGCCTGCCTGGTGATGTCTGGACCTGTAAGGGACCAAGCCTTTGTTGCTGTGTTTATAGCAGAGGTGTGGAGGTCAAGAGCCTAAGGTTTGAGCATGGAAAGAAACAGGAACTGCAGCAGAGCCAACCACAAGGAAAAGGACTTTTCACACCAGAAGTAAAGGAGGACTCTCACCTACATCCTGAAGATATACCAGATTCTACAACAACTAATACTCTGAGTATCACTTTGAATATTTTATTTTTACTGTAACTTAGGTAAGGGGGTTGATTATCTAGGCGGGATTTTCTTTCAAATACTAATGTTGGGTATCTAGGAAAGCTTACAAAGAAAAGTTTTAAAATACTATGAAGACAAATCTATTTGAAATCTTTACACAAGAACAAGTATACTATTTGCGAAAGTTACCAAAAGTGCAAGCTGTGTGCTTTTGTTTTGTTTTCTGAAGCTTTTGTTGTTTTGTATTTATGCTCTTTTCACTGTGTTTGCAATGTTCTATTATCTATGCTAAATTTATTAGTAATTAGTTATATTGTACAGGGAAGTATACTGCAAAAAGGAAATGTTATTTGTATGTATCTAGAACTTTATACAGTAGGTTGTAAAGTAAGATTTGAGCCAGTCTTACATTATTTATATGGTTTTATGCATATTTTATGACACGGTGCTAAGTGCCCATAATAAGAAAATGGTATTCCAGGCTATTGTTCTGACACTAGGTCCACAACATTTCTGACCCACTCTGTTTTTTAAGACTTATTTCAAAAATACCTCTCCAGGAGTATGAATTAAAGCATATACTTCAGCAGCTAAGAACCCCATACTTTCCTTTAGCAAGTTCCTAGCAATAAAAACTCTGTCAGGTAAGTCATTTTGTTCCCTTTTATATCACAAGTGAACAGCATTTCTTCTTTTATCTAGCTGTTGCACTCTTAGTTCAAAAACATCAGAATACTGCCTACAGTTTTATTCGTTGTACCAGTAGCAGTGTTAGTTTCCACTGAGGTCATAATTGCATGCTGTCCCTCTGAATGTTCAGTTCTTGTATTTGTTCCTGTAAAGCGCATAGTAGACTTATCGGCCGCTCTGGGGTTAACATGGGATGGGCATTCTCCTGGATGGAGAATTCACTGCTTTGTGGAACAAAATCTTGTGGCTCCACTGTATGCTGCTGTTCATCAGGAAAAGTTTGTGTGGGAATGCACTAGATGATACAGGCTGATACTGTTGTTCAGATTCTGTACTGTGAGCAGCCACATCTGCCGGGCTTGCCACCAAAGAAGAGTTTAAAGGTGGGGGTATTTCAAATACTGACTGTCGTACTCTCGACTGCACTTTAAAAAGTTCAGGATTAGTAGCAAAAACAAAGCTGGAAGGGATTATTAAAGAAAAAACAGCAATGTATTTTATTCCTGACATAACCCCTGGAACACAGTTCCCTCCCTGTCCTGAACTGTCTCAGTATGAGACTGTTTAAGCAACTGTGTATTTGTCCAACCATAGAGAATAGTGACTGAGCAATGGCAGTTTGCTGCACCTGCCATTTTGAGACACCGGTTCCCATTTCAGGTTTCCAAAGTTGCTCGTTGGTGTCCTACTGCACATCTTGCTGTGGCTTCTTCCTTGGTGACACATATGTTCTTGGGTCCCACCCTGACCCGCCTGCTTCGGGAGCCACACAGCACTCCATAATGTGCCTGCCATATCAGCCATCAGCTGTAGTGGTCTCAGAGAACGTCTATTTGCTGCATGAGATCAAAGGCCTGCCCATCTCTCAGCTGTGTGTTTTGACAGCTGGCTTGCACCTCTTCCCTTACCAAATCCACCACTGCATGACATGCCAAAATTTTGGAAATGCTGCCAATGTCCATGCTTGCACAGGAATACAAATGCAATTTTGCCAGTTTTACTTTCTCCTCCTCTTCGGCTAGCTGTTGGAGGAGAGCGGAACTTCTTTCTCTAACTCTTGTTCTAAATGCTGTTCTGCTCGGACCACCTCACTAATTTCTGCTGAAACTTCTTCATATCCATGGCTAGGGACATCCGCCGTGACAACTGACCACCTCTCTGGAGCTGCAGGAAGGTTAGTTGTTAATGCTTCCTGGCTAACGTCTTTTTCTTTCAGAGCCATTTGCCCCTCCGGAAGATGTTTAGCCATTACTGTAGATGCAGGTAAGCCTGCAGATTTTGCCTCCAGATTAATCTGGGTGGGAAGGGAAGTAGACTCCTCCACCAGGGCCTCCTTCACCACCTCCTCACCAGGATCCATTATCCTCTCCCACAGAAAGCAGCAATCTTGCTTGATTTCTTAGGGAAGTATGCCTTACTTTTTAATTTTTCACTGTTTTTTGCTTGTTTGAATCAAAAAGGGGTTTGCAATACTTCTGATCTTTTTGTATATTGCTACTTCACATACAGAGAGATTAAAATACTGCTGATTTTTTTTCTTTTTCTGTGAATCTGGTGCTTTATTTGTAGCTTGATAGTATTATGGTGCCATTTTGCAACAAACATTTAAGTTTTCACTGGTGGGTTCTCTCATTCCTGCAGTCAGTCGAGTTGTATATTAAAGCCAAACACAGCCTCAGAAGGTTCAAACTGGATTGCTCTGATTGTCCTCATAGCACAGAACAGGTAGATTGCCAAAACTCTACACTCCCCCAGCTAACCTAGCTTTATGGGGTTAAGCAGGAAGGTGTGACAACTTCCTGCTCAGACACAAAATAGGGTGGGGTGTGCCACAGAAGGCAGTGAGGCAGTGTTGCATAAGCTGGGAGAATATCTTCTTGTGATTGCTATTTAAAAAAATGAAACGAAAGAAAACTTGGGGGGTCCTGGTACATAGTCCCTTGAAAAAAAGGATACACTACTAAGGGGAAATGAGGTTCCCTAACAGAGAGAAAAAAAAAGCGTACACAATTTCAACAGGGAGGAAGGGAGAGAATCATGTGGGGACTGGTGCAATGTACTGGCTGTGGGGCAGCAGTCTTCCAGGAGACATTCTGGAGGCTGTGATACTGCCCTATTTGCAGACACCTCTCTGCTCTGAGGAAGGAGATTGCCCATCTCCAGGCTGATCTGGCGAGGAGTAAGGAAACCTCCTCCCCCACCGAGGATCTGGCAGGGGATTGTGAAATCTCCTTCCCCACCCAGGGACCACCAGGGCCACAGCAGCTGCCTCAGAGGTTGCCAAGAATAAGGATTGGTTGGACTACAGTGGGCTCAGGGAGGGTATGGGTAGTGGAACAGAGGTGCATCCCTCCAGTTGTACCTCTCCACAATTCATGTGCCTTTCTGGTGGAGCATTGTTCTGCTATGGAGGCACCCACAGTGGAGACCAAGGAGGATGCTGGGAACCTCCACAAAGGAGACCCACAGGAGGGTGACATGGAATCCCACAGGGAAAGGAAACAACTCCTGGTGGGGGACTCAGTGTGGGAGGGTAGAACTAGAGGAGGGAGGGTAGAGAGAGAGGTAAGGTGCCAACCAGGTGCCATGGCATGGAGGGACAGGAAGTGAATCCTCAGGATCATGGGAGCAGCTGCACGGGAGAGGGAGCTGGATGTCACTGTCCACCTGTAGACAAATGACCTAGCTGGGAATGGGATCAGAGCTGTGCAGGAGGAGTTTGTGGAGTTGGGGAAGGGCCTTAGACAAGTAGCATGCATGGTAACCTTCTTGGAGGTGCTGCCTGTCTGTGGCATGGGTGAGGCTAGGGTACTCTGCACCCTGGGATTCAATGAATGGTTGAAACACTGGTGCAGAGCACAGGGTTTTGGCTTGACTGGGGGTCCATCTGGAGGGATACAGGCCTATACTGGCACGATGCTCTGCATCTGTCCAGGAGGGTAACCAGGATCCTAGGTGATAGGTTTAAATGTTTCATTGGCAAGCTTTTAAACTAGCCAAGATGGGAGGCACTGAAAAGGAGCAGGGAATTCCCATCCTCCCTCCAAAAGACAGGTAGTTAGCAAGATAAACACCAAGGTAGAGAGGTCAATGAGGGGCAGGGCAGGGGTAAATGGAGAAAAAGGCAAAGGCAGTAAGTACAGGGATGGGGCTAAAACTGGTAAGGCCATCAAAAAATAGAGGTTAATGAGTACCAATGCCCATAGTCTGGGTAAGAAGCTTCCTGAAGTAGTGGTCTTGATGGAAGAGGGATGCCTGGATATTGTGGCAGTCACAGAAACCTGGTACACAGAGAATCATGACTTGGATGTCAACATACCAGGGTACACAATCTACAGGAGGGACAGGGAGGGTAAAAGAGGAGGAAGAGTAGCTCTCTACATAAGGGAAGGGATCAAAGCAATGGAACTAAAGGGTAAACAGGGAGGATAGGAGGCAATGTGGGTCACCTTGGAGACAGGAAATGGCACCACAATCCGCACAGTGATTATATACAGACCCCAATCTCAGGGGAAGGAAATGGACAAGGAAATGATAGGAGGCATCCTTAGAATGGCAGAGAAAGGGGAGATATTGTTGATGTGGGACCTGAATATGCCAGATGTTAATTGGAGCACATTTGCTGCAGCCACATCCAAGAACAGAGTCATTCTTGATGCCCTACAGGGGGCATGCCTCAGGCAGCTAGTGTTGGAACACACTCGGGAGGGAGCAGTCTTAGATCCAGTACTCTCAAACAGGGATGGTGAGAAGATCTCAGATTTAGAAGTGGGTAACCATCTGGGAATGAGCAACCACCATAAAGTGTGGTTCACAATAAGCATAGCCATAGAGTCATGCCATACAAAAGCAAGGGTACTGGACTTTAAGAGGGCTGACTTTGGCAGAATGGGAGTGTGCCTAAGGAATGCACTAGCAAAAGGGCAGGAAGGAAGGGTGGAGAAACAATGGGGCAAAATCAAAACTGCCATCACAGAGGCAACAAGCCTTTGTGTAAAGTAAATAAACAAAACAAAATGAAGGAAAAAACACCATGGTTCTCAAAAGAGGTGGCAGGGAAGGTTAGGGAGAAAAAGATAGCATTCAGAAAGCATAAGGAATCACAGAAGGAGCAGGAAGAGAACTATATCAGTTAAAGCAGAAGGAAGCAGGGAAGGCAGTTAGAATAGCAAAGGCCCAAACCAAGGAAAAGATAGCCATCTCAGTTAAGAAGGGGGATAAAACCTTTTATGGGTACATTAGTGAATGAAGAAAGACCAAGGGAGGGATAGTGAGGCTTAATAATGGGGAGGGGGTGTGGGCAGAGGGTGACAGAGAAAAGGCAGAGATACAGAACGAATACTTTTGTTCAATATTCACAAAAGAAGAGGAGGGGGATGTACCTAAACCAAACAATAGAAGCACTCTGGATAAGAGGGTCAATATTGGTCCAATCACAGAAGAAAGAGTCCTGAAAGAACTCCTAAAACTCAAGGTGGACAAGGCAATGGGGCCTGATTGGATTCAACCCAGAATTCTGAAAGAACTAAGGGGAGAACTAGTAACACCACTAACTACCCTTTTTAACAAATCATGGGAGGATGGTGTGGTACCTGAGGACTGGAGGAAGGTGGATGTGATTCCCCTTCACACAAGTGGGAGCAAGGCAGAGGCAGGAAACTACAGACCTGTTAGTTTGACCTCAGTGGTAGGGAACATGATGGAATCACTTCTGAAAGAAAGAATTGTTAAGTACCTAGAGGCTAGCAGAGCACAGGACCCAAGGCAGCATGGATTCACAGTGGGAAGGTCATGTCAGAGGAATCTAATAGATTTCTTTGCTGGGTGACCAAAGTAGTAGACCAGGGAGGGACTGTGGACATGGCCTACCTAGACTTTAGCAAGGCATTTGACACAGTCCCACACAAAAGATTAATAAACAAGTTAGCCAACCTGGGAGTGGGTCCAAGGGTGGTAGCCTGGATAAAAAAGTTGCTGGACAACGGGACTCAGACGGTAATAGTAAACAGAGTCCACTCTGAAGAAAGGGGGAGTTACTAGCTGGGTACTGCAGGGTTCAGTATTGGGGTCAGTCCTCTTCAATGTCTTTATAAGTGACATTGCAGAGGGACTGGAAGGAAAAGCATGCCTCTTTGCAGATGACACAAAGATATGCAACAGGGTTGATACACAAGGGTGGTGGAAAGGATAAGAAGGGACTTGGCAAGGTTGGAGGAATGGTCAACGGTATGACAGCTTAGATTCAATGCAAAGAAGTGCAAAGTAATGCACCTGGGAAACAAAAACCAAGTGGAAGAGTACACAATGGGGGGGAGGTACTAACAACAACAAAAATGGAAAGGGACCTGGGGGTAGTCATGTCAGATGACCTAAAGGTAGTCAGGCAATGTGAGAAGGCAGTAAGGAGGGCTGAGGGGATACTCAGATGCATAGGAGAGGCATCACCAGTAGAAAACAAGAAGTTGTTATCCCTCTGTACAGACAGTTGGTGAGACCCCATCTGGAGTACTGTATGCAGTTCTAGGCCCCATCTCCACAAGGACATAGACAGGATGGAGGCAGTCCAGAGGAGGGCAACTAAAATGGTGCAGGGTCTGCACCAGAAACCTTACAAAGAGAGAGAGTAAAGAGGCTTAATATGTATACCCTCGAGAAGAGGGGGGACATTATAGAAACTTTCAAGTACCTCAAGGGAATCAACAAAGTCCAAGAGGGTAGCATCTTTCAGAAAAGGAGATGTGCAAGAACAAGGGGGCACAGTTTGAAGATGGGGGGACGGCTCAGGGGCAATGTGAGGAGTTATTTTTTCACAGAGAGGGAGGTGGATGCATGCAACGGCCTTCTTGAGGAGGTCATGGGGTCAAAAACAGTGGGGGAATTCAAGAATGCATGGGACAGACATAAGGCAATTCTAGTGGGGGGTAGGAGGAAGTAGGTGGTTGGTTAGCTAGGATCTGCAGCTTAGCCAGTAAGTAGGGAAATAGGCAGACTGGGTGGGCCAAGCAGTCTTTATCTGCCATCAAAGTCTATGTTTCTATGCTTCTATGTTTCAATGTCCAATGCAGGAAGAGTAGGAGAATTTTATTGAAAAAGAAAATACATTACATCACCAAATTAAATAATTTAGAAAGTAAGAGAAATTGAAAAAAACACATGAAAAATATTTTACCGTTATACATAAAAAATAACATTATCTGGAGAGAAAACAAAAAAAATATCTTTCAAGACATATAATACAACAGTATTACATTTAAGAAAATATCTGAAAATACATCTGAACCTCAAAAAAGACCTTCATTTTGTATTTATAGAAGATTGTCCATGTTTTTCCATTAAGTTTGACACTTCAAGGAAGAATATTTCTTCATATCATATTGTTTTACCTTAATCGGCTCTGTTTCAATCTGAGAAATCAAAATATGGTTTGAAACTTCTAACTGTTGTAACACAGCCTGACATCTGGCTTGCCACATATAGTATTGGATTAGAGCAAAGAGAACATGCAGTGTACTTTTGTGAAAAAGAGACCACACTCCAGAATAGTCTCCTAATAATAAGGTATTATAAGAAATACGTGTAAGAAAAGGCCAATTCCATTTTACTGCTAAATCTTTCCAGAAAAGTTTGCTATGAGGGCATTCAAAATAAAAATGAGATATTGTTTCTACTGTAGTAAGGCAAGTAGAATTTGGACAGTATATTTCTTGCAAAGATTTATGTTTCCAGTTCCCACGTACCCCTAGCTTCCCTTGACAGCATAGCCACACAATATCCCATGTCTGCTTGGGGATTCTTGTGTCCATTAATTTAGAAAAAGTAAATGGATTCTAGATGGGGGCATTCTGGGAAGATTAAATCAATTTTCTGTAGTTCATAGACTACATATCTATACAATTGCTTTCTATCAAGAGATATTAGAACTATTTGAGTTCATTTCCATTGCTGTAGTTTTTTATATGAAGGAACAGCATAACTTGGTACTTTATATCTCTCCAATAATTTAGGGGGTTAGGAATCCCATTTCGACATATAAGTCTGAAGTGAATCCCATATCCATAATTGCCATGAAAAAGTCCCTGTATCCCATCCCCAAATCAGGATATTGAGTATGAAAAAAGAGTGATAAAACACTATTAATCATGTTTAATCCTCCTTTGTTAATAGGTAAATATGTAACTTCCCTTTTCACTGGGTTTAAACATGAGCCCCATAACATTTGAAAAAAATTGTTAAGGATTCTAGCTTCCAATTGTAGTGGCGGAGCATACACATAACTTAGATACATAAAAAGTGGAAGTAAGAATTTTTTAATTATGAGAACTGTTTTCGTTTTCCTTAACATACGCATCTTCTAAACTGATACCTGTCTTTCACAAAAGTCCAATTGTTTTTCCCAGTTAAAAGTGCCATATCTCCTGTCCCAAACCAGATACCTAACATTTTCTGCAGTTGATGTGTTACTGGGATACCTGCAATACTGTCTGGGCCTATATCATTTCCTAAAACAAATGCTGCACTTTTCTCTATGTTTAATTTAGATTCTGATATTGGAGAGAAGTCTCGGAAAGTTTGAACAGCTTTGGCCCCTGATTCTACATCTTGTACAAAAATACACAAATCATCTGCATGAGATGAAATTGTTTTGCTTTGTAAATCTCTATTTGGTGCTAATCCTATAATATGGGAATCCCATTTTATTTGTCTAATTATGGGATCTAGGGTGAAAGTATAGAATAACGGGCTGCGGGGACACCCTTGCCTCACACCTCTTTGTACTGACATTTGTTCACCAAAGATGCCATTCACTGTTGGAATTAAGCTAGCTTTCATGTATAATTTAGTCACACATCATATTAATTGTTCTGGAATACCTTGTGTTTTTAAAAATTTGGAATAAATACTGATGTTCCACTCTGTCAAAAATGCTAAAATATATCCTTTAAGATTTTTATTATTACTGGCTTTAAATAATTCCCTTAACAATTACAGATTATGTTGTATTCTTCTGTGGGGAATGGCACAAGTCTGGGCTTTGTCAATTATCGTCCCTGCTATTTTCTGTAACCTTCTGTTAATAATTTTTCCAAAATCTTATAATCCCCATTCAAAATACTTATTGGTCTCCAATTCGATAGATTCTGTTTATCTTCTTTTTTTCAAAATGTAGCTTATAAGAGCATTTCCTAGATCAGAACATTCTTGGTCTGAGTCTAATAAATAATTATACACAACTGTTAGACAACAACTAATCTCAGGCATAAATCTTTTATAGAACTCATTATTGATCCCATCCAGTCCTAGTGAGGTACCAGGTTTTAAGGTTTGTATTACTTCACTATTCTCTTCTGGTGTTATTGATGAAATTAAACTAGTATCATTTACATTTCCTATCTGGGGTGTCGGTCCTGTAAATGTACGTTGTAGTTCACAACCATTTAAAGGGTTATCAAAAAAAAATCTCTCTCAGTGTTTGCTTAACTATGGCCAACATTCCCACTTCTGATAATATGACTGTCCCATTCTTTTAGAGTAACCCTGTCATAAGGGAGTTGTCTAATTTTAGTTTACATCCTAGAAAGGGGTCAGAATTTGGTTTTTCGAAGTTCCAAACCTCATTTCCATTTCTAAAGAAGCCACTCTATCATACTGATAGGCCTTCATCTGGCTTTTTAGTTCTATTTTATGAGATTGAAATTGCTTTCTGTTTTTAAGGGTAAAGGACCTCAATTTATATAACTGATTTCTGTACCCAAGATATTTTAGATTATTAGTAATAGATGTTCCTCTTCCAATAGTGGTCAAAATATTTTTTATATCCTGTTTGGTGTCTGTCCACCAAACCCACATATCTTCATATAGACACTGTACCGATAATCTAGCTCCTAATAATAGTTCTATGCATTTCTGGCAATCAGATCTATCTAAGAGAGATCAATTTAATTTCCACCGTTGGACAGAGGAAAGGAACCTGGGTGGTACTGAGGTAAAACTAAAATGTCCCAATAAAATATTATGATCCAAAAATTCTGTGGGCTTAACAGTCATTCGTACATGTGTAATATGCTTAGATAAGAAAATAATGTCTATTCTTACAGCGTATATGTGTCTAAAAATATGTAGCTGCTAAATCTGTATTTGTTGTCTTATAGGTGTCTGCTAGGCCTGTTTCTGATATATATCATTTAAGGGCCAGGGAGTCACAGTATATTTTTGTGGTATGTCTCTTGTAGTTTTTAGATCCAAGCTACAATTAAAATCCCCTCCTAGAACCATTTTCATTTTTTCTTTGGTAAACAGGTAAAGGCACTGGACCAAAGGTCCCTTTTCAGGCCCAACTCGGACAAAAAAACATACAAAGATACACAAATACAATCAACAGCAATACAAAACCAAAAAATACAAATTACAAATTACAGTTACAAGCAGATTTATGTAATAAATAACTTTTTAACCTTTGTTTAAAAGTTAAAACTGAGAGAGCAATCCTAACATCAAGTGGGAGTGAATTCCAATACAAGGGTGCTGCTTTTGAAAAAGCTCTAGAGCTTAATCTAAGCCGAGACCTGGGGACAAAATATAGGGGCCCATCAGACAATCTCAGGTTGTGAAGCAATTTGCTCATTACAACAAGATCAGAAAGAGGGAAAAGGGAGCCAAAGTTAAAACATTTATATATCAGACAGCCAACAAAATATTCTATTCTGCAACTAGGGGAAAATCACCCCAACCAAGAATAAAGTTTACACCGATGTGTCCTATTGGGGCTCCTAAAATAGATTTTCAAATATTATTATAGGCCACAGTTAGTGCTTGCATTTCCTTTGTACCTATGTTATACTATAAACAATAACTGTAATCAAAATATGGAAGAAGAGAACCAATGGCAATTGCTAATCTAGTTGCTTGTGAGAAGAATGACTTGAATTTGTATAACACCCTATTCTTTGATTTACTTTCTTAACCATTGACTGAATCTGAGGTGAAAAGGTCAACCGGGGATCCAACAGTGTGCCCAAATACTTAAATTGAGACACTTGTTCAAGCAGACCACCCCAAAAATCAGATATCCTCAGTTCCGGGGTATCCACCAACATAAATTGCGTGCCAGATAACATAACTTTTGTTTTAGCTGAGTCCAAAACCATAGCATTTAAAGTAAGCCGAGAACAGGCAGCACCAAAATCCTTTTCAAGGGAACAAGACAGTTCAGACACAGAATTTGACTGAGCATAAATTACAAGATCATCTGCATAAAGCAGTGATTCACTAAACTTACAAACTCCAGGAAGCTGATTAATAAAAATAGAAAATAACAGGGGTCCCAAAATGGACCCTTGAGGCACACCACAGCTAATTGGCAAGACATCAGAAACCACAGAACCTACTTGTACAAATTGACACCTGTTACTCAGATAATCATAGAACCAAGAAACAACGACATCAGGAAACCCCAGATCTTTCAATTTTGTACAAGCCAAACCATGATCAATCAAATCAAAAGCCTTGGTTTGGTCCACGAACACCACCCCAGTCATCAAACCCTTCTCAAACACACGTAGGATGGTGTTCGTGAACCCAACCAAGGCCGTGCCCATACCAAAGTACTTACAGAACCCATGTTGTTGCCTTGACAACAAATCATGGGTAACCAAATAGGCATCAATTTGCTTAGCCACTAAATTCTCAAGTAGTTTGCTAAGGGGATTCAGTATTGATATTGGCCTATAATCATCCATGGAAGTAGCACAGCTCTTTTTTGGAATTGAAACCATCTTAGCTTTCTTCCAGGACAGGGGAAAAACACCTATAGCCAATGACATATTAAAAATATAACATAGGGGATCCGTAATAAAGGGGATAGCCAATATTAAGAAGCGAGCATCCAACCCTTCCCCACAGTCAGTCCCTTTATTTGGGAGAGACTGCAGAAAATGAAAAACTTCATTTGATGTTACTTCCTTAAACAAAAATATGTCTCCATCTACCAAAGGAACAGAGGAAAAGGATTTAGTATTACCAGCCTGAGGAAAAAAGATCTAAATTTAGAAAGATCTGAAAATTTAGAATTTAACAATTTAACAATTTCGGCCAAGTCGCCAATTTCTTTGTTGTCAGCATTTAATTTCTGGATGTCACATTTTGATTTAGGAGAAAGTAAAGAATTTACGTTATTCTAAAACGTCTTTGGATCTGCCCAGCTATCTTCATAGCGATCCCTGAAATAAGCTTTTTTAGCATTTATAACAGTTTCAGAGACTAAATTCCGAAGTCTGTGGTAGAGATCCATTGAAATTTTACTGGGAAATAATTTAAATTTTGTCCAAGCACTATCCCGCTCCTTAATTAATTTCTTAATGCTGGGACCAAACCATCCAGTAGGAGAACCTCTACACTGAATGGTCCACAAAGGGAAAAGGGATTCCCGAATGGGAAGAAGTTGGCTGCAAAAGAAATCTAGTGCTGTATCCACATCTGGAATACATTCAAGAAATGACCAATCAATTAACCTCAAAGAAGAATATAACGGGGAATAATCTATCCTTTTAAATGATCTAGTCTGAAACACAGAAGGAGGGGGTTTAAGACAGCGAAAATCTAGGACACAAAAGGTGGCCATGTGGTCACTTATGGAATCTGCCAAGACACCAGAGGCCCCTACCCTCCCCACTCTATTAGTCAAGACCCAATCCAACAGAGAATGATTCTGTGAGATGGGACTGAGACGGGTAGGCACATTTATATACTGAGTCAGTCCATAAGAGAGAAGAAGAGATTCGAGCCTCATGGTGTCATTAGCCCTCCAATTCAAATTCATATCTCCAACAACAACAGAATCACTCTGCTTTAAATAAACTTCACAAACATCCAAGAAGTGTTTAAGCCCTTGAAGACCACATTGAGTGGGATTATACAAACAGCCCACATTTAACTTTTTCTTTCCTCCAAGAACAAATTACAAAACCAACCAATCAGTATCACAATCCAAATCCTCACTAGACCTTAAAAAATTAATTTCTAAATGATCCTTGTAATAAATCAAGACCCCACTGCCCTTTTTCCGACCTTTACGGTCTACCCTAAAAATTTTATAACCCCCAATATGGCACACATTATTGGGGACCCCCGGCTTCAACCACGTTTCTGATAAAGCAACAATATCAGGCAGATATAGAGCAATAATCTGTTCGATTTCAGCAATCTTAGGGATTAAACTACGAATATTCAAATGGATAATTTTACATCCATGACAGGATTTCAAACAATTGTTCAAAGATGATGCTTGAGAGAAAGACATAGAATCCAAAGAAACTACATGTTTTCTAGTATAAAGATAGGGTTTAATTTCATCAAAGAGCTCTATTCTGGAAGTCTTTGTCTGTGGTGCATACACATTGATTAAACGAAAAAAGAAATCCCCATATTTACAGTCTAAAAGTAAGGCTCTTCCAGGGTGGATATCGACGACTATAGTTACTGAGAAACCAGAAACCCTAAATAATATACCCAAATCATCTGCTATGTCTGTCCCAAATGTCCAAAATGAAGGGCCCCATAACCAGCTTCTCCTCATTTGTTCAAGTTCATATAAGGATTTCAACCTAGCTTCCTGGACAAAAGCTACATCACATTTTAGATGTGCTAGATATGATAAAATAGCAGTTTTTCTTTTGTAGTTTTTCAAACTACAAATGTTTAAGGAGGCAAAATTTAGAGAGGCCATAGTCTGATTTTTCC
This sequence comes from Neoceratodus forsteri, assembly GCA_016271365.2. Taxonomy (NCBI): domain Eukaryota; kingdom Metazoa; phylum Chordata; order Ceratodontiformes; family Ceratodontidae; genus Neoceratodus; species Neoceratodus forsteri. The sequence goes on from CM057452.1 coordinate 394,443,790, forward strand.
CTTCCTAATTAGGGATCAGGGTTCTCCTGTATGTTTAGAGGGCATTTTCTTTTTTTTCCTTTTTTCCCCTTTGCTAGTTCTTCTGACTGTCTTTCTTCCTCCTCCTTGTCCAAAATTATTTCAGATCGATTAGATACAGCTGATTCCAGCTCAGAATCTCCTGTTTCCTCTTGAAGTGAGAGATAGGAGTTTTGAGCGGGTATTACAAATGGCTGAGAGGCTAATTGTGCAGCTGCCCCTGTGACTCTTTTATTCGTGTTTGTACCCAAAGGAGATGGGGGAGGCATCGGAGGTTCCCCAACCTTTCCCTTTTCTAAATTGTTTTGACATTTATTTTGAACCAGGTCTTCTTGCAGAAGATTTTGAGAAGCTATCTGTTCCTCCTGGTCTACTACTGGGGGGATACCTCCTAGCACATTGTCTACCGAGATGCTAGAAGTGTGATGTTCATCTGGTACATCTGTAGGGGTAGAGTCCTTCTCTTTTTCCTGGGCCTTATGAACTAAATCATCCTGATCCCACCCTTCTGATCTGTTCTGTTGAGCACAAGGACATTGATGGAAGGCATGGCCTTTCTCGTTGCAGAGACTGCACTGAAATATATTTTCACATAAATCAGTAGCATGTCCATACCCTCCACAAAGGGAACATTTCAACATGTCACATGTACTACTTAGGTGAGTTCTCACCCCACATTTATAACATGCTCTTGGCTGCCCTCCATAAAAACAGACACCCCTGTCTTTCTCCCAAAAAAAGCTGTTCAGGAGATGTATAATTTCTGAGTTTACATGGAATAATTTTACCTTGAATTTCCATCCTCCAGTCCAGATTCCTTCTGAGTCTACTATTGCTTCATATATATATATATATATATATATATATATATATAAGCTAACATTAACCTTCATTTCTAAACATAATGGTTACCCACCTAATCTGAGATTTTGTTAAAGGGACTGCATAAAAAGGGGACCGTAAGGGAGTTTGCTTTAAGTTGTTATATTTCTCTCAAAATCTCTCTAAACTAGCATTGGTTTTAAAACTTACATCAAAGGTATCCTCCCCAGAAATGTGGATTAGAGCATAAATTTCTGAGGGGGACAATCTCATGGAGCCTTTTCGTAAATTCCTAGCCACATAATATCTATCTGGATGTTCTGACAGACCGCCCCTGTATCTTAATCTAACAGCGTATTTCCTAGGGGCTTGCTCTAATTTATTTTTAAACAATTCAGACATAGGAACACGTCTCTCATTCCTGCCCTGAGTTCCCTGAGTACCAGACTGTACTTTATCTTTTCTACTCGAGGTACCAGGCTTATTAAAATCATTATTGTTTGTTTCCCCAGATGGCCCAGACTACTCAGAGTCCCGGTGCTCACCTGATAATTGCGCATTTACTGAAGGAGGGGCCCCATTAGATAAAGAAATTGCTGCAGTCTTCTTACCTGAGCTCAGGATTTTTTTGTGCTGTGTAGCAGGCCTGTCTTCACTGAGTTCTTGTGCTTCTTCCTCCCAGTCTGGATCAGGTATCCATTGACCGTGTTCTTTTTTTTTTGTATTATCTTTTTACTCCCCTTCCATAGCGCTGGTGACCCCACTCCTTCAGGCTCTACAAGCCTCCCAGCTACCTCCACCAACCTCTCTTTGAGCTTCTCCATCTGGCCTCATATTGCAACAGGTCTCTGGGATATCCTGGATGTGACCCTTCACCGGGTGGGTCCCCCTCCTCCGAGGGGGAAGGCACCAAGGAGACAGGGCAATCCCCAGCACACTCATACTGGGGCCCAGGGATGCTGCTGAAGATGAGGAGGCTCCCAAAAAGGTTCTGGAGGCATCGGGAGTCAGAGAGCCATCATCCGGCAGACACCTGAGCTGCTTTTTCCGTTTTTTCTGGTTCCCACATCACAACATTTCAGCTGTGCCCCAGTCTCTCACTAGGGGCTGCTGCTGGTAAACCTCCACTCCCCCCCACCCAGGAGAGGCCGTCCTTTGGACGCTCAATCCTCTCCTGCTCCTGCCGACCCCCAACAGCCCGAGTCCGTTCCCAAACCCGGGTCTTTGGTGTGGTTCGAGGTAAGGCGTCAATGCCTCAACCCTCTGCACCACTGGGCCAGCCCCGTTGTCCCTATTCTGTTTGTTTTCAGCCTGTATTAAGAAAGACATTATCGGCTGACCAGTCCAAATTGTGATCTTTAGGCAGCAAACCAAACTGTTTGTGAATCTGTTGCGATGCTGAAACAGACTGTGCACCTTCCTTATGGGAATCAAAAGGATCCAGAAAGTCTCCCATCTGCCGCGTATCTCACATAGCAGCCTCAGTCGCTAGATTGGCCTTACAAGGATCCTGACCTCCCCTCACAGGATCCAGTATAATTTCCCCTGTAAATACTCGTGGATTACCATGTGATTGCTCAAGTCCATCAGTAGAAAGTCTGGTAATATTCTCCACCGGTCATCGTTTATCATTGTGGGTTGTTTCCACCACCTGCGAAACTAAGGGATTCTTCAAATTTGTCTCCACAATCTCAACTTCCCCAGCAACAGCCAGAGAAGCCTACTCCACCACATCTACGTCCATCTCACTTTCCAACTGTTCCACCATCTTGGGAACACACCGACTCCCCTACCGTCAGAGTAGAGGAATTCCCTCAGCGTCCTGGCCAACATGCCCCTTGTCAATAAAGCAGGTCCATGTAAACCATCCCACAGGACACATCTGGACACAAGCTGTAAAAGCTCAGTGTGCATTTCCTGGCCAAAAACTACAAATTAAAAAAAATGTAATAATCTTTTCATAGGCAGCAAAACTATTTTTAACAATTATGTAACCTAAAAAAGTACTGTGGGATGAGGCGCGTGTATGTGTCTTCTGTTGGCACCCTTTGCAGACTGTGTGAAAGGCCTTTTGGTACCATGCTCTTTTACTTAAAGTTGAACCAGCATAATATTCTGTGGTGATTTGCATATACAGCTCATGATGCTTTGCATTATGGGTGTATGTGTGACTTTGTGTTTCTATAAAAGTACTTACATGTAGCTTTCAGAACAAACATGTACAGTGTCTCTCTGGCAACTGATACCTGGCTAAAATCAATTTTAGATTTTCTACATGACCCAGCATGAATCATAGAAACATAGAATTTGATGGCAGATAAGGACCACTTGGCCCACCCAGTCTGCTCATTTCCCTGCCAGATGGATAAGCTGCAGATTCTAGTTAATCAACAGCTTACTTCCTCCTGCCCCCCACTAGAATTGCCTTATGCCTGTCCCATGCATTCTTGAATTCTCCCACTGTTCCTGACTCCACAACCTCCTCAGGAAGGCTGTTCCATGCATCCACAACTCTCTCTGTGAAAAAATACTTTCTAATATTACCTCTGAGCCGTCCCCCCTCTATCTTCAAATTGTGCCCCCTTGTTCTTGCACATCTCTTCTTCTGAAAGATACTACCCTCTTGTACCTTAATTCCCTTGAGATACTTGAAAGTTTCTATCATGTCCCCCCTCTCCCTCCTTTCCTCAATGGTATACATATTAAGCTGCTTTAGTCTCTCCTCGTATGTCTTCTGGTGCAGACCTTGCACCATTTTGGTTGCCCTCCTCTGAACAGCCTCCACTCTGTCTATGTCTTTGCGGAAATGGGGTCCCCAGAATTGCACGCAGTACTCCAGATGGGGTCTCACTAACTGTCTGAAGAGAGGGATAACAACTTCCTGTTTTCTACTGTTGATGCCTCTCCCTGTGCATCCCAGTATCCCCCCAGCCCTCCTTACTGCCTTCTCACATTGCTTGTCCACCTTTAGATCATCAGATATAATTAGTCCTAGGTCTCTTTCAATTTTTGTTGTTGTTATTAACTCACCCCCCCATTGTGTACTCTTCCCTTGGGTTTTTGTTTCCTAGATACATTACCTTGAACATCTTTGCATTGAATCTGAGCTGCCACATATTTGAGCATTCCTCCAACCTTGCCAAGTCCCTTTTCATTCTTTCCACCCCACCTTGTGTATCAACCCTGTCGCAGATATTTGTGTCATCTGCAAAGAGGCATACCTTTCCTTCTAGGTGCTCTCCAATGTTACTTATAAAGATATTAAAGAGGACCGGTCCCAGTACTGAACCCTGCAGTACCCCACTAGTTACTCTCCTTTCTTCACTGTGGACTCCGTTTACTATTACCTTTTGCGTCCTGTTGTCCAGCCAGTTTTTTATCCAGGCTACCACCTTGGGACCCACTCCAAGGCTGGCTAACTTGTATATTAATCTTTTGTGTGAGACTGTGTCAAATGCCTTGCTAAAATCTAGGTAGGCCATATCCACAGTCCCTCCCTGGTCTACTACTTTGGTCACCCAGTCAAAGAAATCTATTAGGTTTGTCTGACATGGCCTTCCTGCTGTGAAACCATGCTGCCTTGGGTCCTGTGCCCCACTGGCCTCTAGGTACTCAACAATGCTTTCCTTCAGAAGTGATTCCATCATTTTCCCTACCACTGAAGTCAAACTAACTAGTCTGTAGTTTCCTGCCTCTGCCCTGCTCCCACTTTTGTGAAGTGGAATCACATTTGCCCTCCTCCAGTCCTCAGGTACCACTCCATCCTCCCATGATTTGTTAAAGAGAGTAGTCTGTGGTGTTACTAGTTCTACCCTTAGTTCTTTAAGTATTCTTGGGTGAATCCCATCAGGCCCCATTGCTTTGTCCACCCTCAGTTTCAAGAGTTCTTTCAAAATTCTTTCTTCTGTGAATGGATTGGTATCGACCCCCCTATTCAGAGTTTCTCCCTTGTTTGGTTTGGGCACCTCCCCCTCCTCATCTGTTGTGAATACTGAGCAGAAATATCCATTCAGTATCCCTACTTTTTCACTGTCACCCTCTGCCCACATTCCCTCCCCTTTATTAAGTCTCTGTATCCCTCCCTTGGTCTTTCTTCGCTCCCTAATGTACCTATAAAAAGTTTTATCCCCCTTCTTAACAGAGTTGGCTGTCTTTTCCTCAGTTTGTGCCTTTGCTAGTCTGACTGCCTTCCCTGCCTCCTTCTGATTTAACTGATAAAGTTCTCTGTCCTGATCCTTCTGTGTTTCCTTATATTTCCTGAATGCTATCCTTTTCTCCTTAACCGTCCCTGCCACCTCTTTTGAGAACCATAGTGGTTTTTTCCTTCATTTTGTTTTATTGATTTGCTTCACACAAAGGCTTGTTGCCTCTCGATGGCTGTTTTGATTATTCCCGTTGTTCCTCACCCTCCTTCTTGCCCATTTGCTAGTGCTTTTCTAAGGCACTCTCTCGTTTTCCCAAAGTCAGCCTTCCTAAAGTCCAATACTCTTGTTTTTGTATGGCTTGACTCTATGGCTGTGTTTATTGTGAACCACACTGTTTGGTGGTCACTTGTTCCCAGATGGCTACCCACTTCTAAATCTGAGATCCTTTCTCCTTCCCCATTTGAGAGTACCAGGTGTAAGACTGCTCCCTCCCGAGTGGGTTCCAACACTAGCTGTCTGAGGTATGCCCCCCTGTAGGGCATCAAGAATGACCCTGCTCTTGGATGTGCCTGCATCAAAGATACTCCAGCTAACATCTGGCATATTCAGGTCCCCCATCAACAATATCTCCCCTTTTCCGCCATTTTAAGGATGCTTTCTATCATTTCCTTGTCCATTTCCTCCCCCTGAGATGGGGGTCTGTACTCAACCCCCATGCAGATTGTGGTGCCATTTCCTGTCTCCAGGGTGACCCATAGTGACTCATCAACTTCCTGTTTACTATTTAGTTCTGTTGCTGTAATCCCTTCCCTTGTATAGAGAGCTACTCCTCCTCCTCTTTTACCCACCTTGTCCCTCCTGTAGACTGTGTATCCTGGTATGTTGACTTCCCACTCATGGTTCTCTGTGTACCATGTTTCAGTGACTGCCACAATATTCAGGCATCCCTCTTCCATTAAGGCCACTAGTTCAGGGAGCTTGTTACACAGACTACAGGCATTGGTACTCATCACCTTCCATTTATTTTTTATGGCCTTACCCTTTTAGCCCCATCCCTGTCATAATACCTTTTTCTGCATTTATCCCTGTCCTGCTCCCTACTGACTTCTCTGCCTTGGTGTTTACCTCTCTAACTACTGCGCTTTGTGGGGGAGGCTGGGATTTCCTACTCCTTTCAGTGTCTCCCCTTGGCTGGTTTAAATGCTTGCCAATGAAGCATTAAACCTGTCACCTAGGATCCTGGATCCCCGGACAGATGCAGACCATCGAGCCAGTATAAGCCTGCATCCTCCAGGTGGCTCCCCAGTCCCCAGTGAAGCCAAAACCCTGAGCTCCACACCAGTTTTTCAACCATTCATTGAATCCCATGGTGCGGAATACCCTAGCATCATCCTTGCCATAGCCAGGCAGCACCTCCGAGAAGGTTACCGTACATGCTACTTGTCTAAGGCCCCTCCCCAACTCCACAAACTCCTCTTGCACCGCTCTGATCCCATTTTAGCCATGTCATTTGTCCCTAGGTGGACAATGACATCCAGCTCCCTCCCACATGCAGCTGCTCCCGCGATCCTGAGGATTCGCTTCCTGTCCCTCCAAGCCGTGGCTCCAGGCAGGCACCTTACCTCCCTATCCCCTTCCTCCCCCACGTCTACCCCCATAATTATTGAGTCCCCCACCAGGAGTTGTTTCCTTCCCCTGTGGGGTCTCATGCCACCCTCCTGAGGGTCTCTTTTGTGGAGGTTCCCAGCATCCTCCTTGGAATCTACTATTGATAAGCATGAGTGGAACAGATGTTATTACAATTAGCAATTGAATAATTACCATGGATAGCATAGTACTCATTGTCTTTACTGATAGTCGTATGCTTCTTAGACTCTGCACTCAGTCTTATTTGCAGGAAAATCTTTCACAAAGTTTTATAAGTCTTTTATCTCCATTCAAGACTGTAAATAAGTTCTCTGTGTCTGTCAATCTGGTACGGGTTACAGTGTGACCTACCAGTTAACACATATTCAAACTGAACCATGCTCTATTGATTATTTATTTAGATACACAGATGTCAGCAGATAAGGGCCTTGTGACCCCATCCAGTCTGCCCTATCCCTCTTTCTAATGCTTAAGGTACCCTAGATGCTACAAGTTCTCCACCTTTTGCCCTAGCTTGATAATTCCCATGGGCCTATCCCACACATTCTTGAATCCCTGAACTGTGGCTGCCCCCACCACTTCCTGGGGGAGACTATTCTATGTCTCCACCACCCTTTCAGTGAAGTAGAATTTCCTGAAGTTCCCCCTATGTTTTCCCCCTGTTAGTCTCATGCTGAGCCCCCGTGTACTGCTATTCCCCTTCATGTGAAAGATGCTCCCCTCTGGTACCTTGTTGATCCCCTTCAGATACTTGAAGGTCTCTATCATGTCCTCCCTCTCTCTCCTTTCCTCCGGGGTGTACATATTGAGAGCTCTAAGTCTCTCCTCATACAATTTTTTTGTCATCCTCCTCTGTACTATCTCCATCCTGTCTGTATCTTTTTGGAGATGGGGCCTCCAGAACTGAACACAGTACTCCAGATGAGGCCTTACTAGGGAGTTGTACAATGGTTCCGCCACTTCCCTCCTTCTACTTGTTATACCCCTCCCTATGCACCCTCATATTCTGTTAGCCTTTCCAACAACTTTGTTGTACTGTTTAGGCACTTTGAGGTTGTCTTCTATGACTACCCCTAGATCCCTTTCCTCTATGGTAGCCTCCAGTGTTACACCATCTACTTCATACTCAGCCCTCGGATTCCATCTCCCCAGGTGCATAACCCTGCACATTTTTGCACTGAAACCCAACTGCCATTCCATAGAACAGTTTTCTAGCCTCTTCAGATCTCATTATTTTTTCTATACCTTCCTGTGTATCCACCCTGTTACATAGCTTAGTATCATCCGCGAACAGGCTAACCCTCCCTTCTAGACACTCTGCAATATCACTTATGAAGACATTGAAGAACTCTGGTCCCAGCACTGATCCCTGGGGTACACCACTTGTTGTGAAGTGCACCAACCCACCACATAGCTCTCTGGCTGGCTGTGGTCTTCCTTTTGCATGTATTTGCATCACTATAGAACACAGTATCGTAACACAGTAGTGGCAGGATGACTATTCAAAATCAGAGAAAATCCATGGTTTTGAATAATCACCCTGCATGTACCATATTGCTATACTGCATCTTATGGCAATACAAGTACTTGCTAGAGGCATATGCCGGCTGGCTATGGAAGTGAGTAGTAGTAATAGTAGTACTAGTTGTATATATTTAGCACCCAGTCCCACAGACTCTGGGTATCTTACATCACTAGTACAAAAAGAAACAACAGCACAGAGATGTAAATATAGTATGTAGCCCAGTAAATTTGCAGTCATAATAAATACAGTAATAATAACAATATGGCACAGTATCATAGGACTCACTGGTAGGAAAAAGCCTTGGAAGAAAGATAGTGCTTCAGCCCCCTTTTAAATACCTCAACAGATGGTGGCCTCCCTGAAACCACTAGGTGGCTGGTTTCACAAGATGAGAGCTGCTACAGAAAATCCCCATTCCCTAGATAATTTTAGCCAGGACCTGGGGTCGATCAAGAAGTCCTTTTCAGAGGATCAGAAAGGGCAGTCAGCAGGATAAGGGCAGAGAGACTCTTTTAGGTAACCAGGAGCAGCTTGTGTAGGCCCTTATACATCAGCAAACCTATCTTGAAGGAGACACAACACCTCACAGGCAGCAAGTGCAATGTCTGCAGTACTGAAGAAATCTGCTTGGAGCAAGGAACTCCAGTGAGCAATCTAGCTGTGCAGTTCTGAACCACCTGCAAGTGACACATCAAACCTCCAGACATCTGAAGGTAAAGCGCATGGTAGTAGTCCAATACAGATGTCATGAAGGCATGCACCAGAGTCTTTAAGTCCTCAAGATTCAGATAGGGACGTGATGCACTCAGCCTGATAGCACCTAGAGTGTTGTGCTCCCACCTTCAGATCAGTAAAACTGTTTATTTCTGAATTATTTGGGGCTTTAAACTCATTTTCACACCAGGATATACTGCTGAATACCCTCCTGATTTATTGATCCAGATCGCAATTGGCTCAGAGAGTCTGCGATGGCGGCAGAAATGAGACCAACCGCAATGCGCCATACTCCCCCAACTACACCAGAGAAGAATCTGAAGAAGTCTAAGGCCCAAGGGATGTAATTGGACAAAAAACTCAGCCAGTCAACCACTCCGATACCCCTTACTAAGGATCGCTTCCTCCAGGAGCTACAACCATTTAAGGAAACACTGTCAGACATCTCCAGTGAATTAAAATCTATAGGGGGAGATTTTGCTGACCTACAGAAGAGAGTTAGAGATTCCGAAGTCCGCACTGTCTCCCTCGAAAAATGGAAAGACAGAACGGAGCCCGAATTAGTAGCTTTGAGACAACAGATTCAAAAACTGCAACTTAAAACCGAAGACCTCGAAGGTAGGAGTCGTCGAAATAATATTTTGATTATCGGCCTACCTGAGGGAGAAGAGGGACAAAACATTCAGGCCTTCCTGCAAAAATTCTTAAATAAAGTTGTTGGCCCTTTCCCAATGGGAGCTTCATACCATATTGAGAGAGTGCATCGCTCCCTGAGACCACGTCCCCAGCCAAGCGCTTCCCCAGACCCATAATTTTGAAGTTTCTCAGCTATATTGAAAAACATCATGTGCTCAATAAAGCAAAAGAGCTACAATCCATTAACTGGGAAAGCAACAAAATCCGTATATGTCAAGATTTGCCCTTTGAAATTAGACAGAAGAGAGCAGCCTTTCATCCAGTTGTCAGTAAACTAATTGCTGCAGGGATCCACTTTAAAATGCTTTATCCCTCGAGACTACAAGTTATGGTGGCAGACACATGGATCTCCTATGACACTCCAGCTAAAACACTATACGATCTCACTAGCAAGCGCCCTGATCTTTTCCAGAAGGGCTGAGAGATGTGAGACGCACCCTGATTAAACTACATCTAATCTGCCAAAATAAAGTTTTTATTTTATTTTGCAAGTGCTCTCCTATGTGGACTCTGACCTGTGGTGATGAGCTTCGAGTTGTTTCCTTTGTGGGGAGGTTCATGGAGATCCCAGATGATGGCGCACTCAGTGATCCACAGGCCGAATTTGGTGAGACTCGCGGCCCGAGCTGCGCCTTGCTGTGAGACCTACTTGATGTCTGCATGGCTGAGAGAGGCACCTAGATCTGGAACCTGTAGAACAGGGGTAAGTTTCCGGAGGACTTCTTACATCAGGACACGGTCTGTACAACTTGGCTCCCCCAGGAAACAAAGCCTTTACCAACCGAAGAAACTCTGTCTCCGAGCTATTGATCCATATAGAAACACTGTCATCCATAATTCTTAAATATAGTGGTACCTTATTTGTTTTTTTTGTTTGTTTTTTTTGCTTTCTTTCCTTGGGTACCATCTAGGATTGAAAATCAGACAGACAGGGAAGGGATGACAACATAAATAAAGGATTAGTTAAACTGGCTTAAATGCCTTAGTATATATCTATGTCACTTTTAAATAACACTTTCAAGATGTATTAGAGGGCCTTGGATAACTATCACAATTTTGGGACGGTGTGGAGGCAATGCTTGGTGACTGTAGGTCGGATTGTATCGTGACCAGCATATTGGGGGGCTGGCTCCTTTGTTAGGTTCAGCTTAACAATAGTTGGATTGCTTAGCCTTTCTAGTGGGGATAGTGTATGTCACTTCAGCTTCTCACTAGTTGGGCTGAATCACAAGGGGGCTGAAGGGGTACAGGTTCTCCTAGCTTCGTTTCCTGTTAGAATTGATGTTTTCCAACTAACCAGGAGAACCCCTGTAAATAGTTATTGGGACTTGGGAGTTACTGTTAATAGGTTTGGGGTAATTTGTGAAATGGATGGCGGGGTGGGGGGAAGGGATGATGGGTATAATGACACTGGGCTCTATTCAAAATATAGTTTAATCTTATATACTCTGTATAGCATTGGTATACACCAGTTAATTTATTCCAATGTCTTGCCCTTGCTATTTTCTTATAATTATGACCGGTGGCTAACCATGTCACAACATATTTGAGGTTGCTATACCGGATGGAGATCTCATTCAATCTATACATTAATAGGGATCATATATGATTGGCTAGTCACTTGGACTACATTAGAAGAAGAAGAAGAAGAAGAAGAAGAATCAACATTTATATAGCGCTTTTCATACATCCAAAGCGCTTTACAAGCAATGCTAGACTGGTAGTGAAGTGACTGAATGTGTGGTGGCAGCCATATCGCACATCATCACCCACACACAGCCTTGATAATTGCATGAACTGGTTTTATGAGAAGGGGAATGTTGGCCAGGACACCGGGAATGTTCCCTACTCTTTTGAGAAGAGTGCCCTAGGTTCTTTTACTTCCACCTGGACACCCACCAGGACAACACCAGGATGGGCAGAAGGGACTTCGGTTTAACGTCTCATCTGAGGGACGGCACACCCCAGCAGTACAGCACCCCCCAATACTGCACTTGGATGCCAGCGATTTTTAGGTGCAAGTCCAATCCCTGTGTGGGACGAGAACCCACGACCTTCTGGTCCAGAGGCGGATGTGCTACCAACTGAGCCACACTGACACCTTAGACTTTAGTGAAGCCTTGTTTCACTCATTTAACTTGTTTTCCTGTTGGGTTAATATGGGGGGGTGGAGGGTCAGAGTGTGCCTCATAAATGGGTTCTTGACTGTCATGTTACATTTTTTCCTGGTTTTGTTGTTCATTAATCAAGATGAGTACAGTCTTTAAAATAATGACATGGAATGTCAGAGGGCTACGTGACCCTAACAAAAGATACCAAATATTAAAAAACTGCAGCTTAATAAAAGAACACATTATATTTTTACAGGAGACTCATCTCCTGACTCAGAAAGCCAACTGGCTCCGCCGGCAGGGGGTGAGTCAGGTCTTTGCATCAAGGGACTCAACCTCGAGCCGAGGAGCGGCCATCCTGATAATGGGAAATGCTTCCTTTCAAGCAGATCTCACCATTGCAGACTCGAATGGAAGATACATTTTAGTCAAAGGACTGTTGGACCGTACAGAAGTCGTACTGGGCAGCATATGTGGACCGATGGGAAGGGATGACCACTTTCTCATGAGCCTCGCGACAAAATTAACAACCCTTCTACCTACCCATTTAATATTAGGAGGGGATTGGAACATCCCACCAACACAAGATCTAGACAGAACTGATCTTCCCATTAAGCCTATCACTCCTTCACAGAGGGCTCTAGCTGACTTCATGGAAATGCTGGCCCTATGTGATCCCTGGAGAATTTTCAACCCTTCCCTTCATCTGTTTACCTTTTGTTCAACACTTCATCAGACCTGGTCCCATTCCCCAATTACTCTTAAAGAGATAGAGGAGGCCATTAATGACCTGGCTCTAGATAAAGCGCCTGGACCGGATGGATTCCCTTCTAACTTTTATAAGACTTTTTCCAAAGAATTAACTCCTGTCTTGCTCTGCCTATATACTTATATTCTGGAGTCTGGCACTCTCAATCCCTCCCTTCTAGAGGCTATCATAATCCTTCTTCTTAAACCAAACAAGAACCCTTCACATCCTGCCAGCTATAGACCCATATCTCTCTTGAATTGTGACATCAAAATCCTTACTAAAATTCTAGCTACCAAAATGAGGAATGTTTGGCCACCTCTACTTAGTCCAGAACAAGTAGGCTTTGTCCCGGGTAGGTCCTCCACAGACTACCTACGTAAAATAGATCACATTCTACGGGTAGCTCAAGTTTCTCAATCCCCTATTGCTCTCATAGCTCTTGATGCTGAAAAAGCTTTTGATAGGATTGATTGGAATTTTCTCTGGTCAACATTACAGAAAATGGGCTTCTCCTCTAACGTCTTACTCTGGCTTAAAGTGATCTACTCCTCTCCATCGGCTAAGATACACTGCAACGGGGTCTTCTCCTCTCATTTCTCGCTCTATACAGGTACTAGACAAGGCTGTCCTCTTTCTCCCTTCCTCTTCAATCTATATCTGGAACCTCTTCTCAGGTATCTTAAGGCCTCCCCCCAGATTCATGGAATTCTCTTAGCTGGAATTGAGTATACTCTCTCAGTATATGCAGATGACATCTTACTGCACTTAGATCAGCCTTCAACCTCACTCACCCATGTATTGCAAGTGATTTCTCAATTTTAGTCTTTTATCTAATTATAAATTAAACATTAGTAAATCAGAAATTCTCCCTCTCAACCACCTTACCTATAAGGCGGCTTTCTCCCATCTTAACATGAAATGTTCCACCAGGTCTTTAAAATACTTAGGCATATGGCTATCAACCAATCCTGTCGTCATTAAAAAAATCAATCTAAATGATTTGATGTCAGCATTCAACAGGATCTCCAGAGATGGGAATCCCTTCCACTATCCCTATGCAGAAGAATTAATATTATCAAAATGAATATCCTTCCTAGGCTCTTCTATCCCTTAAATACTGTATGCTGAATATTTGGCTTCCACTCTCCTTCAAACATGTGCACTCTCTTATATCTAACTTCATTTGGTTGCACAAATTTCCCAGGCGCTCCATTCTTAAACTGTGTCTTCCCAAAGAATCTGGAGGTCTTTAGTAGTAGTAGTAATAGTAAATCATTTTTTATTCATATATGAATAAATGGATACATTCAGTTGAGCGGAGCTCATTTTCAATGAAGTTTCATATTGCAATAAAATAAGGTTCCACATCAAATAACATAACATCAATCACTAGAGGACCACATATAAATTAAAACAATTAACAATACAATAATAAAGAAAGAAAGAAAAACAAAAGAAAAAAAGAAAGAAAATTAAAATAAAAACAATCAATCTCATTACACAATACATACTTTAAAACACTAACAATTATTACATGTTGTAGTATTGTTTAAAACAGATATACACCAATTCCTTTCTTTGCCTCCCAAATTTCCTTCTTTACTACTGGGCCAGCCATTTCTCTAAATGTAGTCAATGGCTTTCATTACCTGAGGGTGACTACTCCCCCCACTGGTTAAAAATAGAAAAACAAATGCTACAGCAACAGGGACTTCTTCCTACTAATATCTTCCTTTTACCTCCTAATCTTCTGCCGAGTCCTATTTTAGAATCAACAATTAGTACCTCTATTAAGGTATTTGCACAGTTCTGCTCCTCTTTGAAGATTCCGCTCTCTAAAGACCTATCTCAACCAATATTCTCTAACCCTATGATCAAGATTGGTGGCAAAACTCTTTCTCGAGGATGGCTATCTCAGCTACATGATACCACGGTTTTTGATTTTTACAATTCAGACTCTCTCCTTTCTTCATCTGCCATTCTTACTAAATTTAAGATGGACCAATCCCACATTTTCAAAGTTTTTCAATTGAGACACCTACTGGCCCAACTTTTCGGAACCAAGCCTAAATCTCTAATTATACAACCCATGCTAACCAAGTTTTCCAAAACAGTAGGTGGACCTCATAAAATCTCCTGCATGTACTCACATTTACTATCTATCTCTCATCCAGATACCTTGTCGGGCTCTAAGGTCTGGGATTCCTTACTACCTAACAATTCCCTTAACTGGACTCAAATATGAAAAGATCTATATATATATAGTACCCAAGACAAAATCAGGCTCACCCAATATCACATTCTTAATAATATGTACTACACACCAGTAAAACTAGCTAAAATGGGTCAACTTCCCTCGTCCATTTGCTCCAGATGTGGTAAAAGAGAAGAGAACATTCTGCACATCTTCTGGTCCTGTGACAAAGTCCCCAGAACATGATACAAACCAGGTTAGACCCCATTCTAGGACTTAATGGCTTGTTTACAGTGGAGACCTGTATATTAGGTTCCTATTCCAACATCACTGTCAGGGAAAGAAAATTCCATATGGCCATTATATCAATGGCGGTTACGAAACTGGTCCTAAGGCACTGGATGGATCAACTAGCCATCCCCTATAATGAATGGCTAAAGGAATTTACCCTTTACTTTCAGAGGGAACGCTTAATTGTTATCACTTGTAGCAAGCTTAAGCTATTCGACAAGAAATGGGGCAAAATTATACGCTGTGTATTTACCTTAAAATTACTTATCCCTCTGACTTCCTTGTAGATAGTGGCTAATCAACCAGTTACTCTAAGATATTATAATGAGTTAGGAGCACACTCTGAAAGGGGGTAGGGGTGGTATTGTGGGTGGGGTAGTTAGCATTGGTATATGTTTTGTTATCCATTTAACAGCTCTGAAACATCTTCCTGTAATGCATATTGGAAAATTCAATAAAACTTTTAATTAAAAAAAAAAAGATTCAGATAGGGCTTTATCTGGGTGATACGAACATACGAACATACAATGAAGCCAGCAGATAAAGGCCTAATGGCCTACCAAGTCTGCTTGACTGTGCAGCTCTCAGTGCTGTGCACTGATGCCCCCAATCCCCCCTCCCTACCAACTGATCCCACGGTTTTACCCTTTCCCCTTCCCCATTTTGATTCTGCCCTTAAGTTTATCCCACTCCCCTTAAATCCCCCCCACTGATACCCTCAAAACCAGTTCCTCTGGCAGAGCATTCCATGCTGCCTCCACCCTCTCAGTGAGAAAGTGCCTCCTCATCTCCCTTCTGAACCCCCCTCCAACTTTAGCCTATGCCCTCTTATAATTCCTTCCTTCCTAATTTTAAACAGACCCGCATGACGTACCTTATTAATGCCCTTCAAGTATTTAAATGTCTCAATCATATCCCCCATCTCTTCTGTCCTCAAGAGAGTACATATTGATCATCTGTAACCTCTCCTCATAGGGCTCTTATCACATCCCATTCAACATCTTATTTGCTCCCCTCTGTACCCCTTCCAATAGTCTAATGTCCTTTTTTAAGTATAGATGCCAGAACTGCATGCAGTACTCCAAGTGAGGCCGCACCATGCCCTGTTCAGAGGCAGGATCACATCCTCACTCCCTGAGATGATTCCCCTTGCTATACACCCCAGCATTCTTTTAGCCTTTATTGCCTCTTTCCTACACTGTGCAGAGTGATTTATATGGCCTGTGACTAGCACACCCAGATCTTTTGCCTCAATGGATACCAATAACTGCACACCTCCCAGCTTATAGCTAAATCCAGGATTCCTTTTGCAGAGTGCATAATCCTGCACTTCTTAGCATTGAAGCCCAACTGCTAGGTACTTGACCACCTCTCCAAGGTTTCTAGGTCCCTTTGCAGCACCCCCCAATCCACCCTATCCACCACTGCACCCAATTTAGTATCATCAGCAAACATACTCATCCGACTCTGAACCCTAACTGACATATCAGCTACATAGATGTTGAATAACAATGGTCCCAGCAATGAGCCCTATGGAATCCCACTGATGACCTCCCATGGGGTAGATAATTCCCCCTTTAACACCACCTTCTGCTGCCTCTTTTCCAGCCAGTTACCAATGTAGCTGACCACCCTGTTGCTAACACCCAGGTTCCTCAATTTGCCTATCAGTCACCTATGTGGCACTGAGTTGAAGGCCTTGCAGATATTCAAGTACAGAACATCTACTGCTTTACCCTCATCCAGAGTCTTAGTCACCTAATCATAAAAATCCACAAGGTTGGTCTGACAAGAACTTCCCTAAGTGAACCCATGTTGCTTTTCATCTAAGAGACAATTCTCCTCCAGAAATGCCATTATTTTTTCCCTCAGGATATTCTGCAATAGTTTACTCACAATTGAAGTGAGACTAACTGGCGTGTAGTTCTCTGGTCATCCCAAGAGCCTCCTTGGCGGATGACCACCACATGTGCCAACCTCCAATACTGGGGCACACAACTTGATTGAATAAATGTGTTGAAAACATCTGTCAAAGGCTCTGCCAGCACCCCCACAAGTTCTCTCAGAACACTTGGGTGTATCTCATCTGTTCTCTGTGCTTTATCTGTTCTCAGAACCCTTAGGCCCTCCAGTACCCTCTGTCTATTGATCTCTTTATCCACCATCCTTGCTCCCTTAACATTCGTCTCATTTCTCTGCCCATGATGACTAGGTAATCCCCTCTCCCTTGTAAAAACTGAACAGAAATATTCATTAAATACCTCTGCTTGTTCATCTCCCTTATCTGCCGATCCCTCATCTGTCTTAATTCTAGAGATCTGCTCCCTGTACTTTCTTCTCTCCCTGATGTACTTGAAGAGCCCCTTTTTATAATGCTTAATCCCCTGAGCAAACCTTATTTCCTTCTCAGCCTTGGCAGCCCTTACCACCCTTGTCACCTCCCTGGAACTCCTAATATAATCCTTCTTATCTGCTTCCTTACCAGTTCTCTTATAGTTTCTTAGATGGAAAAATGTGCCATCGTCCACTGCTGATACCTGGTGTTCTAGCATCAGCTTATGATCCATGATGACAGCCAGATTTTTTCCCCTATCCCTGGCAATGAGAAGAGTAGTATATTGTTGTAATCCCAACACCACCCCTCCCAACCTGCCACACTCTGAGTACCTGCATCTACCAGTAACACTTCAGTATTATCTGTATTCAGCCTGAGCCAACTGAAGGCATCCAGCCATTGGTATCAGAAAGGCATCTGTTCAGCACATTGATAGCATTTCTGTCCCCAGGGGCAAAAGACAAATATAGCTGAGTGCCATCAGCATAGCAAGGAAACTGCAGACTATATTGTCAGATGACCCTCCCCCCAGTGGCAGCACATACACCAAAAACAACATGGGCGGCAAAATCAAACCTCGAGGGACCCCCCCAAGTCAGGGCAGCAGAGCAGGATGAAAAATTTCCACACACAACTGGCTGCACCCTACCAGAAAGGAATGGCTCAAAACCACCTTAGCATGGTGCCTCTGAGCCTAACCAAGCTATTAAAATCCTATGGTCTACAATGTCAAAAGCTGATGAGAGGTCAAGGAGAACCAGAATAGAACATCCTTCTGCCACCTGAGGAGTGCATCTCCACATTGTGACGCCTCCTAAATCCTGACTGGAATGACCTCTAAATAGAAAAAGCCTCCAAATGAGCAACCAGCTGTGTCACCACTACCTTCTCGATCACCTTCTCTTGAAAGGGGAGGTTAAAGACAGGCCTGTAGTTGGATACGATTTCTAAATTCAAAGATGTTTTCTTAGGAGGGGTTTCACTACAGCTTGTTTAAGTTCTCCAGGGAAACCCTCCTATCTAGAGGAGCACCAGACTATCTCTTCAGTCATGGACACAAGGACTCCTAGCAGTCCATTAACAGCTGGGCTGGTTCCAGGACCAGTGAATGGAAAGTGAGATGCAACTCCAAGATCAGAGAACCTGTCCAGTCAGTTCCCACCAGACTAACAGAGGACCTCACTAGTCATAGTCCAGGCCATGCTGGGCCATGACACCCCACTTGGGATGACCAATGATTGCATAGAGGATACCCTGTCAAGGGAAAAATTGACCAAACTCCTCACATCTGTCTAGTGTCAGCACTTCCCCAGACTGTAGATAAGCTGGATGTAACAGCTTGTCCACAATGCAGAAGAGCTAAGTAGGTCTACTTCTCCCTGCAGCAATCACCTGTGACAGGAACTCTGCCTTTCTCACAGTGATTGCTCCTTGACGCTCCTTATAATGGATTCTCAGGGTTAGTCTTTCCTCACATATTCTCTGCCAAGAACACTCCAACCTCTGCCCTTTGGCCTTCAACCATGAAAGTTCCTCACTGAACCAAGGGGAACTCTGAAAGGAAACGCTCAGGTGTACACAAAATGGTGCTAGGGAGTCAAGTGCAGCCATGGCGACCATGCTATAAACCCCTGCTGCAGTTTCAGCTCCCTTATCACACACCTGCAACCTGCTCGAGCTGCTC
This sequence comes from Neoceratodus forsteri, assembly GCA_016271365.2. Taxonomy (NCBI): domain Eukaryota; kingdom Metazoa; phylum Chordata; order Ceratodontiformes; family Ceratodontidae; genus Neoceratodus; species Neoceratodus forsteri. Next base: position 394,462,723 of record CM057452.1, read on the forward strand.
AATATTGACAAAAACTCAGAAGTGAACTGACTCCATGGGGGGATGCTCTTTTTGGCAGGGGGCCGGATGACAAAACATACAACATGATGATTTGACCATACAATCAAATCAATATTAATGTTAAATACATCAAGTTCCAGTGGAAAAATCAAGTCCAAAGTGTGGAATAACTGGTGGGTCGCACAGGCAGCCACCTGTGTGAAGCCCAACATACTGTATTCATCTGTTGGAGAAACTGCTGTACAACCACAAGGGAATAGAAGTTGAGCCAGGCATTGAAATCACCCAGCACCAACCATGTAGTGTATTGCAATGTCAGGACGGCCATGAGCTCCCCAGATTTTTGCTGGAAATCACTGTTACAACCAAGGAGCTGTTATGTGAGGAGGATCTTGCCTCCCACAGCTGCATCACCTTTAACCACCATGCATTCAAATAATCTGGTTTCACCCACTGGATACTGTATGCTGTGAATCTCAGACCAAATCGAAAACAAATGCCCTTCTTCCTATGCTCCTGCCTTGGGCAGTGCACCACCATGTACCTGGTGGGATAGCTGACTCCAGCACAGAGCCAGAGTCATTCCCAACCAGGTCTCTATAATGCACACCAGATCCACAAAGGAATCTGTGATAACATCTGCCACTACTACAGTCTTAGCCCTAAGAGACCTGGCATTACAAACAATTGCTTGGAAGGAAGAGGCCACAATGGTGAACTCTATGGCTACCCTCTCTGTTGACAGTTCAGAAGATCTTGGGATAGGAACCAAGCAATGTAACCTCCTCTTCTGGTTCTATTTCAACCTGGAGCGTATCCCAATCCTGCTAGTGATCCTACCCTCTCCCTAACCCTGGGCATAGATCTGCATCAGTGGCGATGAATTCTTGCATTTGCAACTCCCCAGTAATCTAGTGGACCTCCTTACTTGTCCTGGTATTATTTTCTCATGCTCCCAGTGATAACCACTGTGATGTCTGGTGGCACTAGGCTCACTTGTTTGTAGTTGCCAAGGTCTGATTTAATCAGGGTTGGATTTAACTTCCTTTTTAAAGACAGGGGTATTGCTTACTATCTTTTGATCCACTAGAACATCCCTCCTGAAAGGCCCATGCTAGTGCTGCAGATAATCCATCTTCCTTTTCCTTGATTGCCTGGGGGTTTAACCTTCAGGATCAGATCTTTTATTAAGTGCAAAAAAGTTCCTTTATAGCTATGTCCATAGTGATGTGTAAAGTGTTGAGTCATTCATTTCTTTTGAGTCAGAACTTCTTGATTCAGAGAATCTATTAACACCATATCAACATGGTTTTAGACAAAACTATAGTACCTTAACAGCTGCTATACAGCTTATTAAAACTTTTCACAGAATCCTCGGCAGAGGTGGTATGGTAGGAGCTTTATTTCTTGATTTGTCAAAAAGCATTTGATTTGGTTAATCATGGATGTTTACTTTTTCATCTTAAGGAACTTGGTTTATCTGCTAATATAGTACAATGGCTTTCTCATTATTTATCTAATAGAAAACAAGCATTTGTTCTAGGTTCAGTTACTGCACCTTTGACAGATATATATATATATATATTTATCGGAGGTTGGCACTTTGGGAGTAGAGGGCTGACCTGCTGAGTGGGTTTGTGACAAACACATCATGGTATATAAAAGCTCAGGAACAGTTGGCCTTGAGCCATAGTTTTTGAAGCTAGTTGCAGAGTACATCTATGTCCCTCTGACCAAGATTTTTAATTTATCCTTAATCACTGGTCAATTCCCACCCCAATGGAAGCAAATCATAATTATACCAATCTTCAGCAGTGGACAATGGGATACTGTGGACTTTTATTGTCCAATATCCCTTTTACCTACCCTGGAGAAAATGATGGAAAAGATAGTTAATGCCCAATTGACAGAATATTTAAGTTCCGATGGCCTCCAGTCTCCGGAGCAGCATGGTTTCTGGAAGAATCATGGTACAGACACGGCCTTGGCAGAGTTCATCGATCACATCAGCAAAGCAATGGACAGTCAGATGCTTACTGGTGCAATATTCGTGGACCTGTCAAAGGCCTTTAATCTGGTTAACCTCCAGTTGCTGCTCGGGAGACTGGGGAGCATTGGATTAGTTGATTCCCCATGTGAATGGGTCACTAGTTATCTGTTTCAGCATCTACTGTGGGTGAGCAATGAGGGTGTATTGTCCCATGTCACAGGGATGAAATAGGGCATTCCCTAGAGTTCGATACTGGGGCCGCTACTGTTTTCATCGTTCATTGATTCGCTGCCATCTATTCTTTCCAACATGCATACTGTACCTTAATGTATGCAAATGATATAATATTGTATCACAGCTCTCCCTCTGTGGATGTCTTAAATGGTTTCATGTCATAATGGCGACCGCCAAAAGGTGATCACCATTAGGGCAAAGTCACATCGTCAAAAATTTATTTTGGTGATATGACTCCCCGGTGCACAGCAAAACAGCACTGGGGAATTACAATTTTACATTTTATGTGGGAGGCTGCACCCCCCACACCCCCATACTTTAGGATTCTCAGCTCCGGGGGGGGTGCAACCTGTGAAAAAAGTAGTCCAGGCGCAACAAAATGCACCTGCACCCAGACCCAAACCCAGCACCCTGTCCACCCAAGCCCTAAACCCACCCACCGCACCATGGGGCCAGCTCGGCAGCTCACCATGACACCACCCTACAAAAACCCTCCCACCACCTGCTGAGCATGCACACCCCCCCCAAGCATGTACATGTAGTGACATCCTGTCACTATATGCATGAACCTACCCCCATCCGGCCATCCTACCTCATCTGTAGCCCCCATGACATGCATCGTGATTGAGTCACCATTTTTGTTTTAACTCAATCGTGGTCGCGCATGTCATGTGCTACCATCTTGAACAGGGCTCTGAGTATGGATTTTTCTATTTTGTATGATTGGTCATTAAAACAGATTTTTACTTAAAACAGTAGTAAGAAGACAAAATGTATGATCTTCAGATCTAGACCAAAACTTTCTAGAAGTCTCCCTTTGGTCATTTTCAACAACTCAGGTGATCAAGTTAGAACAAGTTGATTGTTTTAAGCATTTAGGAATAATATTGGATCCTAATATAAATATTTCATTGTACATAAAATTGATTTGTCAACAGGTTAATATTAAACCTGGTGCCTTATTTAAATAAAAAAATATGTTGACCTTGCCTGCTAGGACTGCACTTGGCAAAATTGTTTTTTTGTCAACATTGAATTACAATTCCTTTCTGTTTATGAAAATAATAAAAGCTGATTTATCACCACTTTTAACACAATATACAGGTTTGTGTTAATGTCCCCATATCGAACTCATTGCTGCTCTTTATATGGTGCATTGGGGTGGTTACCACCTAAACTTAGTTATGACTATAATTTAAATTGCTTAACTGACAAGCTACTTCATTTAAAAACAGTCCTCCACTTTTTACCTTACTTGAACTTAAAAAGGAGGTCAGAACTTTAAGGTCCAATACTAGTGTCTCTCTAGTTGCCCCTAGAGTATTAAGTAGTATGGGTGAGCAAGCTTTTACACTGTGTGCTGCTAGAAATTGGAATTCTTTACCTAATCATATATAAGAACATAAGAATGTGTCGGCAGAAGGGGACCGTATGATCCATCTAGTCTGCCCAGATTGCCTACCCCCAATTCTGTTCTGCTTCTGAGATTACCGCAGTACTTGTCCCATGGTAGTTTAAAAGCAGTGACTGTTTTGGCCTCCACAACCTCTATATATATATATATATATATATATATATATATATATATATATATATATATATATGAAGATGCTAGTCATACTACCTTTAAACTTCATCTTAGGAAACAAAACTGTGCACAACTTATTTGTACATGCTTTGTATAATTGTAAGTGTGATATGTTTGTCTTATGTGTATTATTTAAATTTAATTGTAACATTTTTGGCTATTTGAATGAGCCCCAGGTCATGTTTGAAAAAGTGTCTTGGCTCATTACATTTACATGGTTAACAAAAGTTTAAATAAAATATATGTATATGTATATTTATACAATGTGTGTTTTGGGATAAATGCCTGTATAAAAAATGATATCTCGAGTGCCCAGTGAAGATATCATTGATATCTCAATGTTCCTATATGTCATATATACATATATCTTCACATTCCTAAACGTCATACCTAACACAATCAGTATAGTTACAGCACCTTCCACCTCGTCTAAACATTACTGCTTTATCACTTTCACTTTTAAATCTCGGTTATGCTCCAGCTGTACTTCTAGTCTCAAAATCTGTCAGTGCAGCATCAAATCACATCAACAAACATGCATTTACATGGTACCAAACTAAAACAAATTCCATTGTGTCCCCGAACAAAATTCTGCGCATTTTCATTGACAGCATATAAACCAAATAACTCGCCAACTAAACTGCACTGTACTCACACAAATTCACATACTGTAATCTCCGACGACAAGCTGTAAAAATATTTTACACAGGATTCCTGATATCAAATAAGTACACACTTCTCATAGCACAGCACTTCCTACCATGGCAAATTACCTTTCGCCTCACCGTGGCACTCACACCACATTCAATAATCCTTCTCCCAATGTAAATCTCTCCCACTCACAGTCCACAAAATTTCTATGCAGTCCTAGTAATTTCACATCACAGCAGCACTTTTTCCGACTTCTTAAATGAATAAATAGCATGCTTACATGAACTACTCCCTCTCGATCATTCACAGTTTTCCCCTCTCAATCATTCGCACAGGTTCACCTCACGATCATGTGCACATCCCAACATAGCAACAGTTGCTAAGACAGCAAATACCTGTTTCTTCCTACCGCAATTCCCCGTCACCGAATCAACCTACAGAAACACACTTCCAAACACAGCAGCAGACAAAATTCTTACCAAAATATCATTTTATTCCTCTGTTCATTCCCCAAAATTCTACTATCATGTATAGAATGGTAGCCAACCGTTCCCTCTAATCTGTGCACCACAGCCCCAACAGCGCAAGGTACTCCACAAATCTCCTCCATAACGCATCACTAGTTAATGTCATAAAAACAATTTCTAAACAATAAATTCACAAATTTACTGTCACACACCTCCTTTGATAAACTCCATACTGTGCTGCTAATAACCTCTGCAGCCACACATTTCCTTCACTAAGCGGCACCACAGCACCAAGAAGGGAAACAAAATCACTCAACCTGCAGTCTGTAACAGCATGAGCCACAATCCATCTCCTTCACCATAGTTACTACACATTTCCCACCTGTTTCAATCCCTACAATACCACAAGGAAAGCTAAACAGCCTAACATCCTTCTACCTCATAAACAGGAAGCAGCAGAACAAAACGCTACAGTTGCTAGACTAACAATTTTCTTATTAGTAAAACATTTTCAATTATAAGAAAAAAACGTCAGAAAGTGCACTCTGGCTAATTAACCGCAAGTAGCAAATTAGAAACAGTAACAGAAACAGCAACTACCACAAAACAATGGAAATTTCCTTTGAACTTGAGCCTAATACTATACCAGTCATACAAAGTCAGTCAGAAGAAACAACTTCTTCAATTGAAAAGAACACCACCAAAATGCTCACAGAGACTAAGGACCCTGATAATGAAGTATTGACCTCTTCTTCAAGAACAACAGATATGTCACATGATTGCCTCACCATAGATGACATAGTTTTATATTTTATTAAAGGACAAGAAAATAAAAACACCTCTCGTAAGACAAACTATGATATATTAGCTATGCAAAAGCATATTGCTGAAACTTACTCAGACAACAGAGACTTACAAAACATAGACCCAGTCACCTTAAACACCTACCTAGCAAAGTTTTTCATTAATGCTAAGAAAAAAAAACAGAAAGCCATATTAACCAATAAGCCTGCGAGCAATGTACCAAAGCATAGAAAGGTATCTCAATACCAAAAATTACAGTCACTTTCTAGGAAAGGAAAAAGAATTTGAGATAACTAGACAATCATTGGCAGCAAAACAAAAGCATCTAAAATCTCAAGGCAAAGGATGTAAACCAAATGCATCCGATCAACTGTCAGATGCCAAGACTGATAAACTCTATTCTGAAAAACAACTAGGACCTCATTCTGCTGCATCACTTATGAGCACACTATGGTGGATTTGCTGCACATTTTTGGGCATAAGAGGATCCACAGAAATTAGACAGTTAAAATGGGGACATGTAACAAAAAATATTGATGAAAATGGAATTCAATATATACAATATTCCACCGAATGCCAAACAAAAACTCGCTCAGGACTCAACATAAGAGACACCAGAAAAATTAAACCAAGGGCATATCAAATCAAAGAAAATCCCACTAGATGCCCTGTAGCAACATATACCTTATATGCCAGCCAGAAACCAGACTCCTGCATGAAACCTGAAGACCCGTTCTTCTTAGCAGTAAACACAACACTGAAATTTACACTGGAATAGGAGCAGTCAAGTGGTTCAAAAATCAGCCCATAGGAATAAATAAAATAGGTACTATACTAAAAACAATGATAACCAATGCAAGAATAACAACAGAGCAAAAATTGACTAATCATAGTGCACATAAGCATGTCATCCAAAAACAAAATGACAGTGGAATACAGGCCACCAAAATAATGGAAATTACTGGACACAAATGTGTACGAAGCATTAATGACTACTCCCATATCAATCAAAATCAACAAAAAACGCATTTCAAACATATTAAGTGGGGCTAATACTGACACTGTTCACAAAGAAGATCAACACAAAATCTACAAATGATGCAACACTCATCCAATGTACAAAATGCATGGGACAGATACTTCTTTCAACCAGTTTTCCATGCAACAAATATCAACTTCCACTTCCATAATGGTAAACATTCATTTTCTTACTGTGATCTAATCACACACACACACACACACACACACACACACACACACACACATACATCATGTAACATAAACTCAGCACACCCCAACAACCACCACCCACTACAAACAACATAGCACACTAACAATCATAGCCTCACAAACAACAAACCTCACAACAGCACTACTTACAGACTATGCCAATATACTACAAGAGATTTACTGTTTTTCTGTCTTACTCCCCCAACAGAAACAATCAACAAACACACCACCGAAAGATGTCTACAAGACGTAGTCTGAGAGCCGCAGCCATGGTTCTCTGACAAACCCGACCTGCCAGACTGCCACCCACAGTCCAGGTCAGAAGCCACCAGCCCCTCACAGAAATGCAGGTAGTCTGAGAGCCACAGCCTTGGTTCTCTGACGAACCCAACCTGCCAGACTGCCACCCACAGTCCAGGTCAGAAGCCACCAGCCCCTCACAGAAACGCAGGTAGTCTGAGAGCCACAACCATGGTTCTCTGACAAACCCAACCTGCCAGACTGCCACCCGCAGTCCAGGTCTGAAGCCACCAGCCCGTCACAGAAACGCAGGTACGGACTTGCCCTCAGGGACTGATTACCTCCAGGAAGGGAGCCCTAAGTGCCAATTTTTTCGCCCATCCACCCACCCCCCCAGTCCTGATTAAATACACATAAACCCCGCCCCGGCCTTCTAGCTCACTCCTACTGGCTATTGCCAGCCATGCCTCATTAGTTATCTAGGCCTTAATTTTTCATTAGTACCCCATCCTCCCACAAGATCCACTCATTTCCTTGGCCCTCTCAAGGAACTGTTGCAAATCCTGTGTTTATTACTGGTAAAAGGAAATATCTCCACGTTAAGAATGCCATCTGCACCTATCCTTCTCTATAGTTGCCTTATATTACTTTGTTATACTCTACCCAAAATTTCAGTTTGCAACTCAGACAAAGGCCAGTTTCTCTCTTCTATCATGTACCAAGATATAGCCTCCCACATTAGACCATGGCATCCTACATCAGGAACGTCTCCTCTATGGTCGTGCCCCTCCTCCCACCAGGCCATAACTATAGAACATGTGCAATTCCCAAGGATGGTGTCGGCTCTATCAGTTCTCTATGTTTTATCCCTAGCAAATAGCAATCCTGCCCTGAACACAGCCACCGCTAAACCAATGTACGCTAGAAGGAGTAACAAAAGAATATTTAGCAGGCGAAGACACCACCTTAAAAAACTACTATTGCTTCTCCTACTCTGTTCGGGAAATGTTGAATTAAACCTAGGTCCACCTATTTCTCTGGATGCCCCTGCGGACCTCCCTCAATATAAAGTGATTAGCTTTCTCCATATCAATGTCTGTAGTTTGCTATAGAAGATTGACTCTATACAGACCTGGGCTCTACATGCATCTCCTGATTTCTTCATGATAACTGAATCCTGGCTCACACCCTCGACCCCGGACAAATCTATCAACGTACCTGGATATATCATCTACCGCTATGATAGATGACTAGAGGGGAAGGGGTTTCAAAATATGTCAAAAGCAAATTCACAGTCACAGTCATTGACTGTACCTCAAAAGCTAAGGAATTTGAATGCCTTGCTCTAAAATTATCACTTTCCAGCGAGAAATCACTCCTTATGGCAGCATGCTATCGACCACCATCTGGTGGCTGGGCAGTTCTGCCACATCTTCAAAACATTCTTGACTCTGCTAATACTGAGTGTATTCTAATGGGGGATTTCAATCTAAATTGGAATGATGACAGCTCTAAGAAATTGAAGAATCTATGCGATGTTAATGGTCTGTTACAAATGGCGACTACTATAACCAGACCTAACAGAAAAAACCCTGAGTGCAGCACCCTCCTGGACCTTATGCTAGTAAACAAACCTCACACTATCTCGCATACTGGAGTATTCTTCAATGATATAAGCTACCATTGTGCTACTGCCTGCATCAGACATCCTTCTCAAATAAAAACGGCCTCCAAAATTCAAACTGAAAAGATGCCTGAAAAAGTTCTGCCAGTACACTTTCCTGAAAGATCTAAGCAACATTCGTTGGCAGGATTTCTATCTAGCCCCCACCTTTAACATGGCATTTAACATCTTTCACAGCCTCTTACTGGGGCTAATAGACAAACACACCCCACTAAGACTGATCAAATCTCTCTCCCATCCTGAAGAAAGCACTTAGGGATAGGGACTACTGGTGGAAAAAAGCGAGGAAATCCCACCTGGAGGCTGATTGGTTAGCATTCCGTACCACTAGGAATGCTTGTACCAAGCTAATTAGGTCAGAAAAAGCTAGGTACTTCCAAAAAGAACTAGAAGACAATAAAACAACTCTGCCAAATTTTGGAACATCCTCAAAGAAGTCGAAGGTCAGTCCATTGCAACACCCCTTCCAAACAAAATTGTGTCTGATGGTACCACCTATACGGACAAAGCTGATATACTAGAGAAGCTTAATGATCACTTTGCCACTGCAGGGCTTGCCTTTGATACCTCACCTATCAGCAAACTTAGCCCAGCAAGAGACTACACTGTTGGCTTCACTGATAATCACAACCATAACCAACCGCATCCCACCCCCTTCAGCTTCCTCACAATTACGTTCAAGCAAGTGGAGGACCTCCTCCTTTCTCTGGATACAAAAAGAGTGTGGGCAGATGATTATTGAACCTACTTCCTAAAACTTGGCCATACCTATCTGACCGCTCCCATTACACACTTATTCAACACCTCTTTGATTCAAGGTGAGCTACCTGTCTTGTGGAAAACTGCCCACATCCTGCCATTATTCAAGACTGGGGATCCGAGTGATCTGAACAATTACTGGCCTATTTCTGTACCATCCATCCTCGCTAAATTACTTGAAAAAATTGTCAACATCCAACTTAGAGAACATTTGGATTCACAAAAGTTGCTAAACCCGGCTCAGTCCAGCTTCAGAGCCAAACACAGTACAGTAACGGCTCTTGCCAAAGTAACTACAGACTGGCAAATGGCCTTGGACTCTAAGAAGCATGTATTTTCCCTCTTCCTTGATCTAAGTAAGGCCTTCGATACTGTGGATCATACCATCATGCTTACTGCACTGAGTAACATCAGACTTGATAGTTCTGCCATTAAATGGTTCACCAGCTACCTAACCAATAGGTTACAACAAGTCAAAGCCATAGGAGATCTGTCCCACAAAAATCCTTGTTATGAGGAGTCCCACAAGGCTCCATCCTGGGCCCCATCCTCTTTGCAATATACATCAATAATCTGGACTCGCAGCTGGGCACAGCAAATGTGCACTTATTCACAGATGATACTGTACTCTATACCACAAATTCATCCTTGGATCTGGCCCATGAGTACTTACAGAAAGACTTTGCCACCCTCCAATACAACCTTCTCACTCATAAGCTCCTCCTCAATGCCAAAAAGACTAAAGCAATGATTCTGTCACCAAAGTCTACTTCTGGATGTCCACATATCACACAGATCCGAACATTCTTAGATGAACCCCTTGAAGTAGTTGATACCTTTAAATACCTAGGGTTCTGGCTGGATAACAAGCTCAACTTTCTGTGCCACTTAAATGAAACCTCAAAGAAACTAAGACAGCAATTAGGTTTATTCTATTGCATTAAACACCTACTCACGTTAGAAGCCAGAATGAGACTAGTACAAACTAAATTCCTACCTATACTGGACTACTCTGACTTCCTTTACAGTCATTGCCCATCAATGATGCTAAACAAACTGGACACCCTTTACCACCAGGCTTTAAGATTTATCTTAAATCTACCCCGTAGTACACATCACTGTCATCTAAACCAGGTTTCGGGATGGACCTCACTCTCAACTAGAAGAAAAAGGAATGCTCTCCTCTGGTTTTTTAGAGCATTATCTGATAACCTCCCTGCATACATCTCGAACATCTTCAAATGGGCTAAAGGTTCCTATGGCCTGAGATGCTTCTCCCTAATCTGCTTCCAGATTCCTAGACTGAAAACTACCCTTGGCTCAGCAGCATTCAACTTCTCACTTCCATCACTTTGGAACACTATGCAAGACTCATTAAAATTATCCTCACTTCCAAGTATTTTCACATTCAAAGCTGTATTAACGGATTATCTGAAGGAATCATGCAACTGTTTCAGATGCCGATGACCCCTAAGCCCCGGGTGCCACTCTCAAATCCTACACCTAAGTATCTCATCCACTTCACATTCCTAACAACAGAAACCTAGGACCTACAAGCCTAGTTCCCTTAATCCAAGATGGCCCTGCCTATTCTCTACCTTACCTATTCTGGCCTCCCTTTTGGCTGCCTACTCTTTCACCCCAATTTCTACCCTATTCCTTAATACCTCCTTATTTTTTATCATTTAGGTATGAGCTCTTACTTAGTGGAGACTATATGGGATTGTTGTCTCTTCTCATTTCAGTAAAGCTTATTATTATGTACCTTTGCATGTTAATTATATTGACCGGTATGTATAGGCCCATACTGATCGGCACCTTCACAATGTTTTTTCTTTTTTTTTTTTGCACTGTTGTCCACCGTAATTGCAATCTTATGAAGTGTACTGTATTGTATTAATGCCCAGGACCACTTTGAAAATGAGCTTGCTCAATGGTGTTTATGCCTGGTTAAATAAAGTGATTGATTGATTGATATCAAGTGACTCAGACTCAGACTAGGTCTGTATACAAATTTCATACTCAATTCATAGCAAACTTTACATAATCATATGTTATATATCAATAAATACAAAATAATTTTGCTAACTCACTTTGCAGAACAATGTACTTTATCTACAAATCACAAATAAAACTCACAAAATGCAAAAAAATGTATATTACAAAAAAACTTCACAAATACAATTTTATTACAAATTCATCAACAAATGTTCAAAGTACCACCAACGGATAAAGTACAATGCTGTATAACATACAAGCAATGCATAACACACAGTACAATCAATATACCACCACTAACAATGTCTTTTCTTTCTTTCTCAAGAATTAAGACTGGCACACCAGATGACCAGAAGAACCACCAAAAAATGGCACCAAAGAAAGGAAAAAGAAAAAACTGCAACTACACGTACCAATGGACTAATACCACGACTACGTGAACACACCACAGACTCTGTATCCTTTACACATTCTTCTTAAAATAAGCAGACTCAGAGACCATTCAAAATTACCAACTAAAGATTACAGTCATCAATAAAGATTTAAACAGACAATACTGAAACTACTATCAACGGCATATTTTCCATACCTCAACAAAGTGGAATACTTCATTATTCAAGAACTTCATATTAGCTTCCATTTAAACTTCTAGCAGTGTTAAGTACTAACAAGCTTACAGGGTGCAACCTTAAAAATGACAGACAACAGTTTTCAATCAGTTTATTCATAGCACAAACAAAGTAAAATATATTTGGTTATTAAAGTGTTAAACAACTTTAATGCTTATTGACTTACAAACAACTTGTTCTGTATGTTACAAAGCAGTTATGAAACTTTGAATACTTCCATAGCAAGCACTTTGCAAAATAAAACCTATGTTGTAGAAATACAATCTATATAGAGTTTCAATTATCTTGGACATGAAATGGTTAAAGTATTATCACCATTATTAACTTCTATTTTCTATATTATTAAACAGTTAACAAACTTCACATACTTTTATGTCTATCACCTTTCTAAAATAAAAAAACACGTTTGCAAGCTAAATACTATCTCATTCTACTTTTCTTTACATTATATTCACTACTATGGCTATTACTGTTCTAAACTACAAACAATACCAAAACACACAAAGTATAAACATAACATGACATGGCCTGACTGAAGATATCATATTTATCTTCACTCGATGCCAATGAAATCATGATATCTCACTCATGGCTTCGCCACTCAAGAGATATCATGATATCATTAGCCTCTTGTGAAGATAAATATGATATCTTCAGTCAGGCCATGTCATATCCATATATATAGATATATATATATATTTTTTTTTTCATGGCAAAAACTCCATTTAATGCATCATTTAGGGTTGTTCCACAGTGACAAAAGTAAGGAAATTCAATGTTAGGGTTGAAAAACCCCCCCTTGCTAACCGGCATCCAGAGGTGTGTGTTGTGAGTCGTCCAGTCTAACTCTCACCCCATCCCATGTGTAAAGAAGCTGAGAGGTGGTGAACTATAGGAGAATGAGGTGAGAGTTAGGACCGACAACCCCAATGCACACCCCGATGCCGGTTGGGGGGGTGGTGGGGGGGCAAGGGGGAGTTTTCAACCATAACATAGAATTTCCTTACTTTTGTGGTGTGGAACAACCCTAAGTGATGCATTAAACAGAGTTTTTGCCATGAATTTCCCTTCTTTTTGAGAATCAGGAGTATAAATAGTTAATGGAATATGGTGGTGGGAGCGTGGGCCATTCTGGCCCCATGCTCCCACCATCTGATTTTTTTTATCACATAGTAATGGTAACTGCAATGCAAACACAAACAGAAACTTTAATGCAGATGGTGACGCAAACATAAATGGTAACGCAAATGGTAATAGAAACGCAAGCTCAAAGTGATACCAAAGCAAAAAGTTATGCAAACAGAGACGAAAACGCAAGCTCATGTGGAAACACAACTGATAACGTGCATGGTAATGGCACCGCAATTGGAAATGCAAATGGTAATGGTAACAGCAACAATAACGGCAAAGTAAAGAGAAATGGAAATTCAAATGGAAGCATATGCAGAAACACAAACTGTAACATGCACAGTCATGGTACCAGAATTGGAAATGCAAATGGTAATGGTAACAGCAAGAATAATGCCAAAGAAAACAGAAACGCAAATGCAAAAGCAAACCCGTATGGAAACGCAAACCGTAACACACACGGTCACGGTAACGCAATTGGAAATGCAAATGGTAATGGTAACAGCAACAATAACACCCAAGGAAACAGAAACGGAAATGCAACCATGTACAGAAATGCAAACCATAACATGCATTGGTTTCAGCAACACAATTGGAAATGCAAATGGTAACGGTAACAGCAACAATAACGCCAAAGGAAACATAAAAAGAAATGGAAATGCAAGCACGTACGGAAACGCAAACCATAATGCGCACGGTCACGGTAACACAATTGGAAACGCAAATGGTAACATTAAGAGCAACAATAACATCAAAGGAAAGAGAAACGGAAATGCAAGCACGTACAAAAACTCAAAGCGTAATGCGCACGGTGACAGTAACGCAATTGGAAACACAAATGCTAATGGTAACAGCAATGAAAGACAAACGGAAACACAAACGCAAACGGAAGGGCGGCCGCAAACACAAATGAAAATGCGCACAGCAATGCAAATGTAAACACAAAAACAAACAGAAGTGGACATGCAAATGGTAACAGTAACGCAAACACAAGTGCAAATGAAAACACAAAGGGTAATGCACATGGTGGCGTACATGGGAACAGTAATGCAAACGGGTATGGAAACACAAGCGGAAATGGTAAGGGTAACAGTAACGGAAGCGCACACCCTGGTTTTTCCCAACAGCTGCATAGAGAAACACAGTGAGTACAAAGAATGTATGCATAATAATGGGGCTCGGAGCAGAAAATGAGGAGTTGCAATACTAAATTGCTTATATCTCAGGAACCGTACGATGTAGAAAAAAAATTTAAATTTCATATGACTTATGATTTTCCTGGTTAGTTTTACACTTAGACCCTGTTTGGGGGGCTAAGTATTTTTCTGACAAAAAGTCCGTATCTCGCACTGTTTCCAAGATCCCGGGCCCCGAAAACGCAGCCAGACGCCGTAATGTTATCCTATGGGAAAAATGTTGAACTCCGGAGTGTCGTAACTTTGCCGCCCTGTAATATTTTTTTACCATATCACCAAAAGGCACATCTATGGGATGCTGGCTTTCTTCCCTCCAAATTTCAGTCCAAAAGACCAAACCATTCTTTTGCAGCAGGGTGGCAAACAATTCCTGTCATTTTGGCCATAGTGTTGCAAAGTAGTGTCGTGATTTGCGACACTTTCACAAAAAAAATCACGAAAGTGTTGCAGGTGCGACATTACTTTGCAACACTACTTTTCCCAAAAATTTCAAAAACATATTTCTGGGGTGTTTAACCCCAAAATAAAGACTACCTAGTCGAGCCCTGAGGATGCTAGGCATAACACAAAAAGAATAGTGTCCCTAGAGGGTACCAATTTTAAATGCCAAGCATTTCTGTGATCAGTAACTGAAAAAAAAAGGCAGACTCACGACACTACTGGGGTCATTTGTGACACTAAAAACTGCATCTGCGACACTGTCAAACTTTTTGTTTACTTTTCCTATTGACTATGATGGGAAACTTGTTTTTTGAATAACATTTTAACCGTTCAATATTTTTTCATGAAATCTTCAAAAGGCACATTGGGCAGCCTGGCTGCATGTTCCCTGAGGTCTTTGGACTGGTCGCACAAAGCGATGTGATCTGTAGGCTGACAAGAATAGGCAAAAAAAAAGCATAAATGTGTAGACATCAGCTTAATAACTCTGCAACCGTATATATCTGACTGGTGCGAAACTTTGCCAGGTCCCAAGATCTATTATTATGCTCTAAGCCTGACAAATTTCAGGCAAATTCATCAAATGGTGACAAAGTTAGTAAGGTGCAAAATTTCACCATTTAACCTTAAATGGGGTACTCAACCCTAACTATGGTAGCACTACTGTGCTACCATAATATATGTGTGTGTGTATATATATATATATATATATATATATATATACAGTATACAAACATAGAAGTTGATGACAGATAATGACAACAAGGCCCATCTAGTCTGCCCATTTCTTTCTCTACCTTATAAATGTGCCATCGGCCTTTGCTCTGTCAATGACCTATCTATTCATACTCATCTGTATTGCTCCCTTATGCTTATCCCATGCCTGTTTGAAGCCCTGCACTGTATTCATATCCACCACTTCCTGAGGTAGGCCGTTCCATGCATTCATCACCCTTTCTGTGAAAAAGAACTTCCTCACATTACCCCTTAATCGGCCTCCCTCTAATCTCGTGCTGTGTCCTCTTGTCCTGCTATTTTTCTTATATTTAAACATGTTAGACTCTTTCACCTTGTTAATGCCCTTAAGGTGTTTGAATGTTACAATCATATCACCTCTCTCCCTCCTTTGCTCTAGGGTATACATATTGACCTCCGTTTATCTGTTCTCATATGTTTTCTGATGCAGTCCCTGCACCATTCTGGTTGCCCTTCTCTGGACTGCCTCAATTTGGTTAATGCCCTTGCGAAGGTGTGGTCTCCAGTACTGCATGCAGTACTCCAGATGGGGCCTAATCAGTGTCTTGTAAAGAGGGATTATTACCTCCCTCTTCCGATTTGTGTTACCCCTACTAATACACCCTAACATCCCCTTAGCCTTACCTACTGCTTTAGTGGTCTGCTTGGATGATTTCAGGTCATCGGTGATGATGATGCCCAAGTCTCTTTCTTCCCTTGTGACTTCCAGCAACTGCCCTCCCAGCCTATAGGTGGCTTCAGGGTTTCTCTTCCCTATGTGCATGATCTTGCACTTCATTACATTAAACCCCAGTTGCCACTCTTCTGACCATTTTGCTAGTTTATCCAGATCCCTTCTCATTTTGCCCACCCCATTTGGATCATCTACTCTGTTGCAGATCTTGGTGTCATCTGCAAACAGACAAGCCTTACCCTCCAGTCCATCTGCAATGTCACTGATGAAGATATTGAAGAGGACTGGCACCAGGACTGATCCCTGAGGTACCCCACTTGTGACTTGTCTTTTCTGACAGTATACTGTTTACCACCACTCTCTGTTTTCTGCATGTCAACCAGTTTGCCACCCAGTTGACCAACTTCTGACCCACCTCGAGTCTACCCAGCTTATTAATCAATCTTCTATGTGGAACAGTATTGAAAGCTTTGCTGAAGTCAAGGTAGGTGAGATCAACTGCTCCCCCTTGGTCCACCACTCTGGTTACCCAGCCAAAGAAATCTATGAGATTAGTTTGACAGGACCTTCCTTTTGTATACCCATGCTGTCTTGGATCCTGTGCTCCTATGGATTCCACGTGTTGCACTATCCTTTCCTTAAGGAGTACCTCCATAATCTTGCCCACTACTGAGGCAAGCCTGACTGGTCTGTAGTTCCCTGCCTCCTCCCTGCTACCACTCTTGTAGAGCGGGATCACATAAGCCCTTCTCTAGTCTTCTGGGACCTCTCCTGTGCTCAGAGACTCACTAAACAATTCTGATAATGGCTCTGCTAGTTCCACCCTTAGCTCCTTTAGTACCCTGGGATATATGCCATCAGGTCCCATTGCCTTGTCCACCCTGAGCTTATTGAGCTCTTGTAGGACCCTTTCTTTTGTGAAGGGACTACTGCTCACCTCCCTCCCCACTCTGTCCATGGTGCTGAGCTGTGGGCCCTGCCCTACTTTCTCTTCAGTAAATACTGAGCAGAAGTATCTATTTAGGATAGATGCTTTTATATGGTCCTCCTCCTCACACGCCCCCTTATCTCCTTTGATCTTAGCAATACCTGCTCTGGACTTTTTCCTTTCACTATTGTATCTATAGAAAGTCTTGTCACCTTCGTTTACTGTCTGTGCTAGTCTTTCCTCAGTTTGGGCCTTTGTCTGCCTTACTGCCTTCCCTGCTTCCCTTAGGGAAGTTTGGTATGCCTCCCTATCTCCATCCTGCTGTGTTCCCTTACATTTCCTGAAGGCCAGCTTTTTGGCTCTGACCTTTTCTGCTACTATTTTTAAGAACCAAAGTGGTTTACATCTTCTTTTGCACTTCCTTTTCTCTCTAACATAATGGGATGTTGCTTCAAGTATTGCAACCTTAATGCTTGCCCACTTCGCCTATACCCCCTCACCTGTATTTCTTTTTGCCAGGGCTAGCTTAACTCTGTTGGCCATTTATCATAGTCAGCTCCTCTGAAGTCCCATATTTTTGCCTTGAAATGGGATGATTTAGTTGTAGTGGCCAAACTGAACCATACCATGTGATGCACCAGTATTGTTAGGGTTCAGCAGGCAGTTTAATGTTAAACCCCAACTTTTGTGCATTAATAACTTTGCAACCATTCAACAGATTTGAACAAAATTTGGAATGCACGGTCTCATATGATAGATCGCTTGCTTTGCCAAGTTGCATTTCAGTTGGACTTATGGTTTTTGCACAGTGATGAAAACGTGTTTTTCACCACTTTTGGCACATTTTTTGCCAATTGCACTGTGACCACACCGTTTGGTCTTTTGGTTTGACAATTTTAGGGTGGAAAGAGTTTGGGTCAAAGAATAATCCAGCATTGGTTTGGTGAAACAATAATAATCTGTTCCAAAGTTATTTAATTTTAAATTTTTGGGTTCTGAGCATGCTCAGTTCACTCCAAGATTTATATGTATTTTTTGTGAAAGGGGATTGGGCTCATGGTCAAGGAGTTCATCAGCTCACAAATGGGGATTTAAAAAATCCCCATCTGTGAGGAAAAATTCCCCTTTAGCGAGTTGCCATCTTGTTTTCATTTGTCCCCCCCAAACAAAATGTCATAGCTTGCTCCATGGGTGTCTTTTTTATTGTAATAAGGAATGGATTTTGTTCAGGGTGATGTCCTCTACAAACCTATATCTTTGGTTTGCTTTATTTTGGACAAAAATTGTCATTTCAAATTTTAAAAATTATTCATCCGCGACTCGCTTCCGATCCCCTTTCGCGAGCTGACAAAATCCCTGTCCGTGAGCTGATCCCATTTGTGAGGTAGCAAAATCCATGAGTTAGGGATCAGACAGCCTTTCTTGTGGGTGAGGACTGACTCACAGTCAAGGATTTTGCTGCCTCACGAAAGGGGATCGGCTCATGGATGTGGATTTTGTCAGCTCGCAAAAGAGGATTTGTTTTTTGAATCCCCTTTCATGAGCTGGCAAAATCCCCATCCACAAGCAATCCCCTTTCATGAGGTAGTAAAATCCCTGACCATCAGTTAGGGACCAGAATCGTCTCGAGAGCTGGCAAAATCCCTGTTCGTGAGCTGGCAAAATCCCAGCCTGCAAGCTGATCCCCTTTCATAAGGTAGCAAAATCCTTGACCATCACTTAGGGACCGGATGGCCAAAATCTGACAGCCAAAGATTTCTCACAGATGGAAATTTTGACTGCTTATGATTGGGGATTGACCCCGAGGTTGGGGATTTTGCTACCTCACGAACTAGGAATTTTTTAACTTTAAAAACTTTTCCACTGCATTGTAAATTAAGGGTTTGGTGTTTTGACCTGAAATTTGCAGGATATAAAGAGGCTGCCCCGGAGATGTGAATTATGCTATTTAGGTGTTGAAAAGTTAATCGGTTCCATAGATGTGCCATCACAAAGTTGAGATTTTTCCTATAGGATAACATTGTGGCACCCACAGTGATTTTTGGCACCCGTATTACAAAAATGAAGTGAGATACAGCTACAAAAACAAATCTGGAAATCATAGATTACACCTGTGGTGGCATTTTTTCCTAGGTTGTACAGTTACTGAGATATTGGCAAATTAGTGTTACAAGGGTTCCTATTCAGGCCTATTGGGGTACTTTATGGCTCCGTAGTTATATGTAAGTGGGAGTGCAGGGCCCAGAGGGCCCCCACACCCACAGACACATATCATTATGCACAGATGGGCAGTCTGGGACCTGTGGTCCCACCAACACATACCAGTTACCAGGTACATTACCTGTAAATAAAAGGTTTTGTCTTTTGGCTTGAAATTTGCAGGGTATAAATGGGGTGTCCCAGAGATGTGACTTATGCTGTTTGGATGTAAAAAAATGTACCAGTTCCATAGATATGCCATTACGAAGTTGAGATTTTTTTTTCCTTAGGATAACATTGCGGCACCCGTAGTGGTTTTCAGTGCCTGTATCTCAGAAATGATGCAAGATACAGATTTTGTCAGCTATCTTGCATAGAGGTTTCACTGTCATGATTACAACGACACTTGAATTTTTTCATAGCTGCTATGGTTGCTGAGATACTGGCAAAATAGTGTTACAAGTGTTCCTTGCCCTATAGGGCTGCTGTATAGCTCTGTATTTAAAGTGTAAACAGGAGGGCAGGTTCCAGAGGGCCTACGCTCCCATGAATGCATATCATTATACACAAATGGGCAGCTTGGGCCCCATGCTTCCACCAACACATACCATTTACTAGTTATATTACACTTTTTTCAGAAAGTAAGGAAATTCATTGCAAAAAACTTCACTAGTGCATCAGTTAGGGTTAAAGTGACAAAAGTGGGGAAATGAGATATCAGGGTTGAGCCCCTAACCTCCATCCACCCCACCCCACCCCATCCTCCACAGGCCGACAGATGCCGGGGTGTGCCATGGGGTCCTGAGGCCTAACTCTCACCCCATTCTCCCTTACTGTATCATGTCAACCTGTTTACTAATAGAATGGGGTGAGAGTTGGGCCTGATGACCTCATGGCACAACCCAGCGTCTGTCGGTCTGTGGAGGATGGGGTGGTGGAGGGTTGGGGCTCAACACTAACATCTAATTTACTCACTGTTGTTGCTTTAACCCTAACTGATGCATTAATGACTGTTTTTGCAATGTGTATATATATATATATGTATGGCAAAAAACTCAGTTTAATGCATCAGTTAGTGTTATTCCACAGTGACAAAAGTGAGGAAATTCATGTTAGGGTTGTCGCATTAAACTGAGTTTTTGCCATGAATTTCTCTCTTCTTCTTGAGAATGTGCACTATAAATAGTGAATAGTATGTGGTGGTGGGAGCACGGGGCCCAAAGGGTCCCACGCTCCCACCATGCTTCCCATTTGTGTGTAATAACCCTAACAGTAATGGTAACACTAACAGTAATGGTAATGGCAATGGTTGCAGTAATCCTAATGGGAACGTTAATGCTAACAGTAACACCAACTCTAACAGTAACAGTAACAAGAACAGTAATGGTAACGGAAATGCACACACAAGTGGTAACACAAATGGTAACAAATTGCAAACAGTAACAGTAACGCAAGCAGAAATGGTAACGCCAATGGTGGTGAGAAAGAAAACAGTAAAGCAAACAGTAACACAAACGCAAGCACAAAAGCAAATGGAAATGGTAACACAAGCAACAACAGAAATGCAAATGCAAACACTAATGGTAACGGAAATGCAAACACAAATGGTAACGTAAATGGTACCGAAAACACAAATGGTAATGGTAACACACATGGAAAAGCAAACCCAAATGGTAACAGTAACAGCAGCGGTGATGCCAAAGGAAACCGTAATGCAAACATAAACGCAAGCAAAAATGCAAATGCAAATGGTAACGCACACAGTGATGTAAATGCAAATGTTCATGAAAATGGTAATGGAAATGGTAACAGTAACGCAAATGCAAATGGTAATGGTAACAGTAACGAGAACAGTAACCATAACGGAAATGAACATGCAAATGGTAACGTAAATGGTAACAAAAACACAAACAGTAACGGTAACGCAAATGCAAGTGGAAATGACAACGCCAATGGTGACGTGAAAGGAAACAGTAATGCAAACGCAAGCACAAAAGCAAATGGAAACAGTAATAAAAACAGTAATGGAAACGCAAGCGCAAACGTGAAACCAAACACAGATGGTAACGAAAACGGCAACGAAAACACAAACAGTAATGGTAAGGCAAACAGAAACACAAACGCAAGCACAAATACAAACACAAACAGTAATGCACACAGTGACACAAATGGAAATGATAATGCAAACAGTAATGGAAACACAAGCATAAACATAACTACAAACAAAAATGTTAACGCAAATGGTAACAGAAACACAAACGGTAACAGTAACGTGAATGCAAATGCAAACAGTAATGCCATTGGTGATGCAAAAGGAAACAGTAATGCAAGCAATAAAAGAAAAGCAAGCACCAATCCAAATGCTAACGGTAACGGAAATGCAAATGGAAATGGTAACGCAAACGGTAACGAAAACACAAATGGTAATGGTAATGCATTATTAGCATCACCCCATTCCATGTGTAAATAAGCTGAGATTGGTGCAGTATAGGAGAATGGGGCAAGAGTTAGGCCTGATGACCCCAACGCACACCCCAATGCCTGTTGGTGGGGTTGGGATGGGCGTGGGGTGCAAGGGGTGGCACCCAGGACAGGAAAATGAGCACTTGAAATACTACTGCAAATGCAAACACAAATGGTAATGCACACAGTGACACAAACAGAAAAGCTAACAAAAATGGTAACGGAAACACAAACGGTAACGCAAATGGTAACATGAATGGTGACACAAAAAGAAATAGTAATGCAAACGGTAACACAAACGCCAACAAAAACACAAACATAAACAGTAATGCACATGGTGATGCAAACAGAAAAGCTAACACAAACGGTAACGGAAAAGCAAGAGGAATGTAAACGCTAATGGTAACAGTAATGCAAACGCACACGCTTTGTGTTTGAAAGAGGTGCATCCAGAAGCACAGTGAATATGAAGAATGTGGGCATAATAGTGGCCCTCAGACAGGAAAATGAGCACTTGGAATACTACTGCAAATGGAAACGCAAACGGTAACGCACACTGTGACGCAAACGGAAATGCTAACCAAAATGATAACAGAAACGCAAACTGTAACACAAATGGTAACACAAACGGTAACACCAACGGTGATGCAAAAAGAAACAGTAACACAAACGATAGCGCAAATGTAAGCAAAAACACAAACGTAAATGGTAACGCACACGGTGACGCAAACGGAAACGCTAACACAAACTGTACTGGAAACACAAGCGAAAATGTAAATGCAAATGCTAATGGTAACAGTAACACAAACACACATGCTTTGTGTTTGAAAGAGGTGCATTCAGAAGCACAGTGAATACAAAGAATGTGGGCATAATTATGGCCTCGGACAAGAAAATGAGCACTTGGAATACTAAATTGCTTATATCTCAGGAACCGTACAAGGTAGAAAAAATTATAATCTTATATTATTTATGACTTTCCATACTACAGACTCCAGTTTCCAGTGGGGACTGCGAATTTTTGCAATGAAAAGTCTGTATCTCGAACCGTTTTCAAGATATGGGACCTGAAAGGTGCAACGGACTCCATAATGTTATCCTATGAGAAAAATCATCAACTTCAGAGTGCCATAACTTTGTAGCCCTGTTATATTTTGGCACCAAACCATCAAAAGACATATCTGTGTGATGTTGCTTTCTTCCCTACAAATTTCAGCCCAAAAGACCGAATTGTTGTTTTGCAGCAGGGTGGCAAAGATTTCTATTGTTTTGGACATAGTGTCAGAAATAACTTTCACAAATCATGACACTGTCACAAAAAAAAAATCACAAAAGTGTCACATTTGTGAAATTACTTTGCAACACTGCGTTTTACAAAAATTTAAAAAACATATTTCTGGGGTGTTTTACCCCCAAAAAAAGACATGGCTAGCATCCCCAGGGCTCAACTAGGTGAACACAACAAGAATTGTGTCCCTAGAAGGTCCCAAATTTAAATGCCAAGCTTTTTTCTGACCACCAACTTAAAAAAAAGGCTGAATCACAAAAGTAAAAGGGTCACTTGCAACAGTAAAAACTGCATTTGCGACACTTTTGAATAGTTTGCTAATTTTTCCTATAGACTATAATGGGATTCAGTATTTTTTGAATAACTTTTAAACTGTTTAACATTTTTTCAAAAAATTTTCAGAAGGCACATTGGGGACACTGGCTGCTTGTTCCCTGAAGTTTTTGGACTGATCGCACAAACCGTGTGGGCTGAAGGCGCGAGCAAAGAAATGTGCAAAAGGACATAATGTATGTGTTATTTTGTGCTCTGTAGCTCTGCAATCGTACATCTGACTGTAACGAAACTGGGCAGATCCAGAGACCTATGGTACCAGACTGTGCATTCCAAATTTCAGGTAAATCTGTTGTATGGTGGCAAAGTTATTAAGGTGCAAAATTTCAGATTTAACCTTAAATGGGGTATTCAACCCTAACTCTAGTACTATATATATATATATATATGTGTGTGTGTTCCTCAGGGATCAATTTTGGGGCCACTCTTGTTCATTTTTTTTTATGCTTTGCCATTTGTTATACAGGACAAAAATATGCTTATTACAATGTATGCAGATGATATTGCCTTATATCAGTCTGGAGATGATCCTTTAGAACAACAATAACCATTGAATTACAGAAAGATTTTTTTTAAATGTTCAGCAATGACTACAGGATAATGGTATGTTGCTTAATGTTACAAAAACTAAATCTTTATGTTTTTATTCCCAATACAAAGTATCTCATTTACGATTATTGCCTACTTTTTATGATCTATGTAGTGTTAGACTTGAACAAGTTATGCAGTTTTGATACTTGGGTTTTATTTTGGATTAACATCTAACATATCAGGAACATATCAATTATTTTATTAAGACTGTGCATTCCAGATTAGGACAACTTTACAGTTGAAACAATTGTCTTTCTGCTTATTCAAAAAGGATACTAGCTCAATCTTTACTTTTAGTAGTTATTGACTATGGACTTCCGATTTATTTGTCTGCTGTTAACACCAATTTGTATTGTGTAAAGACATTGTACCATTCTGTTAGCAGATTTGGTAGTTCTGCTTCTCATTCAACACATCATCATATTTTATATAATAATTTAGGTTGGTTTTCATTTGAGCAAAGAGTGAATTATTCTGATTTACTGTTTTTGAGAAGGTTGTCAACACAAATACCTATTTCATTCATGTATTTTCATTTAGATAGATCACATACTTATTGCACTAGATCTGTGAATGTTGGCAAATTGAACCCTCACTCCTACAGGTCTTCTTTAGGTCAAAGATCGTGGATCTTTCATGTTGTGAAATTGTGGAATGATTTGCCTAATGATATTTTAGCATGTGATTCATTGTATACTTTTAAGAAATACCTGAAGCAGTGTCATCTTACATGTTCTTGTCATTATTAATTTGCTTTGTTCATTGTATTGTTATGTGATGTATTGCATTGTTGTTTCTGTTCTGGGTCACCCATGAACATGGGCATTTGATGCCCTCAGGTTTCTACCTGGCAATGAAAGATTAAATAAATAACAATAAATAAATAAATAATAAAATGTATCCCCTGCCCTTCATTTACTGTGTGTAAATTCAGCTTTTTCTGGACAACAATACAAAGTTGTCATTCAAACAGTCTGGTTTATCAGTGGCCCTAGTCAGATGTTTCAAATTGTGTAAACTTATTAGTGTCCCACTATCTTGTGTACCTTTCTTCTGTATGATATATTCTGGAAAAAAACATCTATTTGTTTTAGCTTCCTCAGCTACAGTAGCCTCATTGCAGTTTTACATTTCTGATTTTTTTTTATGTTTTGCACTTCTGTCAATAATGCTGCATGTACTCAGCCTTCGTACTTTTAAATCCTTCAGTGCCATTTGTCCTGGCATGCTTTGAAAGCTAGGATTGTTTTTTATAGTCACTGTCTCCACTGGTAGGCTCTTCCATAGGTTCCCCACTCTCTGAAGAAATGTCTCCTAATGTTACCTCTGAAAATACCACCTTCGAGCTTCAGGGCATGTCCCCTTGTCCTGTTGAAGCAGGATCAAATATCTCTGTCTGTTTGACCTTGTAGATACTTTCCAGATGGGAAAGACAGAGATCATTTCTCCCCTCAACCCCTTTTTTTCCAGGGTGAACATATTAAGGGCCTCAAGTCTTTCCTTGTAGCTTTCATTCTCCATACCCCTGAACATTTCTATGGCCCTCCATAGCATCGTCTGTACTGCTTCGATGTTCCTTTTGAATAGAGGACCCAGAACTGCACACAGTACTCCAAGTGGGGTCTGAGCAAGGTCTTGTAATGTGGTAAGATTACTTCCCCTGCTCTGCTGGCCACCCCCTCTTGATTCACCCCATTATTCTTCAAGCCTTTTTCTTATTCAAGTTTTTATACTCCTTTCTCTGACTGGTCCCTATCAGATCTGCCCCATCACCCACCTTCTCCAGGTATTTACCCCAACCTCTGTCCCATGGCTTACCCTCCATGATGGATCTCTTGGGGCTCCCCCCAAACTCCTTTGAAAAGCCCCTCCAGAGATCAGGTTCCAATGGAGGCAGATGACGTGGTTGGAGGTGTGTGGTCTACTGGATAGATGACCTTCACCCAGTGTCAGCGAGGTTTTTACTCCATTTTGCTTATCCCTGTCCCCACGTAGCACATATAGTGTCTGTGGGGGAGTGCCTCCGATGCACGCAGCATGTTAGTCATGGGAGTGCAAGCTCTCTGGCCCACCAACAGCACCAGAGCTTGTTGCTATTGTCACCACACTCTCCCCATCCTGGCCCCTCGACTGCCAGCTTCTGAGTTCGCTCCTAAACACAGGTCACTGGGATGGAAGCATAAATAACTTCTGTTGAGCCACAGGGAAGCCTCTATTCCAGCCTTCTTGACAGCAGCTGTGCACTGCTTGTCATTATTTAGCCCGTTGTATGACTCCTGAGTTGTTTTCCTCTTCCACTGCAGCAAGAGAAGCCTCACATAGGATGTAGGACCTACCTCTGCTTCTCCTCCCCAAGTGTAGCACCTTGCATTTGGCTACACTGAAATAAGATTCCAGAAGACTGATGAGTCACCCAGTGTGTTTAGGTCCTCCTAAAGTTTATCCACATCCTCTAGGGAATCCACCACCTTGGTCAGCTTAGTGTCATCAGCAAACATAAGCAGTTTCCTGGAAACTCCAGCGTTCTGATTGTTCATGAAAATGCCCAGAAGCAGTGGCCCCAGCATCGTTCCCTGAGGGATGCCACTGAGAACTCATCTCCACTCAGAGTAGTGCCCACTACCCATCAACCACAGTGCTCTACTTCCAGCCCCCAAGCCGGTTATCAATCCACCTTATGTATGCCTCATGTATACCACTCTGGTTTAGTTTGACCAGAAGCTTTTATATGCCACAGTGTCAAAGGCCTTGCTGAAGTACAAATATAGTGTGTCTATGGCCCTTCCCCATGTACACCTTCCTGGTTACCCATTCCAAGTATGTGATAAGATTTGTTTGGCATGATCTGTCCCTCATGAAGCCATACTAATGGGGAGTGAGAATCTTGGCCTTATTCAAGTGATCCATTATTCTGTCTTTGATAATGGATTCTAGGACCTCACCCAGTACTAATGTCACGCTGGTGCACCTCTTCTGCAGTTTATTGGGTCCTACCTAGTAGTAGTAGTGGTTCTTTATCACAGCACCAAAACAGGCTGAATTTGTACAGTAGATAAAAGCACATAACCATAATTACACATTTAAGAGCATACAAATAACATTACATACTCTGAAATGAGAATATGACTAATGACATTACACACAATCAATAACATCAGAGCATTTAAAATTCTCAGGGTGACTATTGCACTTTAAGTTTTTATTAACTTTTCATTTCAACTGCTTCTTAATCAGATATTGCACTTACAATTAACATAAAAATTCCATCACTACGCACAGCCCTTATTACTTGTATATCACACACCCAGTATTTACCTTCTTATTACAACATATGCTGTACATATACTGTAGAATACTTCCATACTTATACATCACAGGTGTTATTTGGAATTGTAATTTACATTTCATTTTCAAATGGCAATAATAGGCTACATATAAGAGGGGGGCCTTTAATTACCCAGCCGTATCCACTGTCCATGGTATGAATCTGGTCACATACCTCTTTGGTTTCCCATTTTGTGTCTCAAATCTTTTCTTATACCTAGTTCTGCAACTTCCATTTTTATTGATCCAGCACAGGCCCTTTATTTTCTGGATTCCAAATAGTCTTAAAGACTGTTTACATAACACTTCTTCCTTCCAAAGTTTCTAAACCCCAAAATACTTCTCCTCATGGTATACGACTCCTCAGTCACAATAATCCTAGTTGCTCTTCTCCAAAGTGACTCCATCATCTCACTTTCCTTTTTTGTTAACCCTAAATGCCATATGGGACATGCATACTCAATACTAGGTCTAACCAAAGTTTTGTACACTAAAAGAGGTTCCTACTGAGACAGCCCCATTCTTGAAGATAGAGACCACATTGGCCACGTTCCAGTTCTCTAGTACCTTAATTGTACAGACAAACTCATTAAAGACTATCACAAGAGGCCCCGACACTTATTACTTTAGCTGCACTATGATCCTGAGGTGTATCCCATCCACTTCTTGGAATTTATGTGGCTTTATCTCTACCAGATAATTTCCAACTAAGGTAAACATGGTGTCTATAGGTTGCATCATAGAAACATAGAAACATAGAATTTGTCGGCAGATAAGGACCGCTTGGACCACCCAGTCTGCCCATTTCCCTGCCTACTGGATAAGCTGCAGATCCTAGTTAACCAGCAGCCTACTTCTTCCTACCCCCATCCCCTAGAATTGCCTTATGAATGTCCCATGCATGCTTGAACTCCACCACTGTTTTTGACTCCACGACCTCCTCCGGAAGGTCGTTCCATGCATCCACAATCCTCTCAGAGAAAATACTTTCTTAAATTACCTCTGAGCCACCTCCCCTCTATCTTCAAATTGTGCCCCTTGTTCTTGCACACCTCTTTTTTGAAAGATGCTACCCTCTTGGACTTTGTTGATTCCTTGAGGTACTTGAAAGTTTCTATCATTTCCCTCCTCCTCCTTTCCTCAAGGCTATACATATTAAGCTCCTTTAGTCTGTCTTCATCGTCTTCGGTGCAGACCCTGCACCATTTTAGTTGCCCTCCTCTGGACAGCTTCCATCCTGTCTATGTCTTTGCGAAGACTGGGTCTCCAGAACTGCACGCAGTACTCCAGATGGGGTCTGACCAGCTGTCTGTACAGAGGGATAATAACTTCCTGTTTTCTACTGGTGATGCTTCTCCCTATGCATCCCACTATCCCCCCAGCCCTCATTGCTGCCCTCTCACATTGCTTGCCACCTTTAGGTCATCTGATATGACTACCCCCAGGTCCCTTTCCATTTTTGTTGTTGTTAGTATCTCCCCCCATTGTGTACTCTTCCCCTGGGTTTTTGTTTCCCAGGTGCATTACCTTGCACTTCTTATGGTAACCTTGATGCCATGGTCTCTTCAAATGAGCACCCCGACCCTTTGATGACCACTAAAGCAAAATATTCATTCAGCATCTCAGCCATCACCCTTGGTTCATGTACAGGTTCCACCCTTCCCGTTCCTTTGTTTGCCCAGTCCCCTACTTCACCTTCCTTCATTCACTGATGTATTAGAGCATGGCTCTGGTGCTATCTGCAGCTACTACTGTTATCTGGTTACCAGACCCTCTTTGGATTCTTGAATTCTGTCCTTGCATTCCCTCAGTGCTGCTCTGTACTCCTCTCTTGCCTGGATGCAACCCTTTTCTTTTCAGTGGTATAGACCTTCCTTTTGTGTAGGATCAATTGCCATAGGTTTCCATTGAGACATGAGGGCTCAGTCAATCAGTTATCTTTATTGTTCCGCCATGCTGATCTTTACAATTTAAAAGCAATATACAACAAACATGCATTGATATTGCAAGCATTATACATGGTTACAGACTTATTTCATTGTGTATATACTAGCACCACTGATTTCCTCTCTTCTTTCCCTGCTGTGCATTTTACTATGGTGTACAGACCATCCAAATGTTAAAAGTGATTAGCCCGA
Source organism: Neoceratodus forsteri (assembly GCA_016271365.2). Lineage (NCBI taxonomy): Eukaryota > Metazoa > Chordata > Ceratodontiformes > Ceratodontidae > Neoceratodus > Neoceratodus forsteri. The sequence goes on from CM057452.1 coordinate 394,492,455, forward strand.
GTGCTTTCCATTTTTCATCATACCCTGCCACCTAACTTCCTTAAATCTCTAATCTGTACCAACTACTGTTTCTATCACTCTGATAAAATCTGTTTTATGGAGCATATGTTTTGGGTATCCCAAAGCCATTATTTTCTCCCACCGTTAAGCTGAATTTAACAAAGTTACAATCAATTTCACTCAGATGTTCCTCTATTTTTTCTTTAATTTTATTAGACTGGGAATGGCAAACTGAGCCAAAGCTCATTACCAGGCATGTACTGGGAGCAAAAGAAGGTTAAGTGACTTGATCAGGGTCACACAGTATGCAAGTGGTGATCATGGGTTGCAAACCCAGGTCTGCTGGGTCTCCAGGTTCACAGGTTAGTGCATTAAACCTCTAAGCTACACTGCCTCCCACTTTGATGCCTGTTAAAATTTCTTCCCTGTTCGTACTGGACTGAGCCAATCCTTTGTTATCCTCTCTCTCACATGTTATGTTAGGGTAGTGCACTAGACGGGGGCCAGTGCACAATCTACTATTATCCAGAAGGAAGTATATATTATTCAGAATAACAGCAGAAGCCACCAATTATACTTGAAACTTCTACAATGACCACAAGCCTAGGATCATAATATCACTTTATACCAGTTCAAGAAATGACTTTTCGGCATATTTTTCAGGAGTTAGTAAGTTCTCTAGAGGTGTACTATTACTTATTCCAACATCAGCCTGGAATAGAAAGGCCTCTTTTCTTCTTGTATCTTAGTTCACAGAAATAATTATTTATTTTGCTCTGTGTAAGCTGTAAGATGTATTGAGGCTAAATCAAAAGTCACCAAGGAATGTTATAGGCAGGGTTATATCTTCATCATCACAGAAGGCATAACAAATGTACTTATTCACAAGGGCTTGCCAAACATTTCTGTCCAAACTAATGTCCACACACCACAAGGAAGGAAGGAAGGAAGGAAGGAAGGAAGGAAGGAAGGAATGGAGGGAGGGAGGGAGGGAGGGAGGAATCTGGTTTTAAAGTATGCAGTACTGTTCATGTAAACTGTATCCCAAACCACAAAAGTCTTTTAGGGAGTAAATGTTGCTGCTATTAGGCACAAAGAGAGATTCAAATAACACACATTTAGAGAGAAATGAAGCACTCCTGGAAAAACAAATTATTCAAGGCTCCACACTAGCAGCCCCTCTGCATTAATGACCATGCACAAAGGACATCACAAGAGTCTGCCAGGGAGTCAGCCTGGAGACAGCCAGCAGTCAGAAACTGTGCCCATCACATCCCAGGTTAAACTGTATATTCACAGTTAACAGCAGAATTTATGGGAGTATTGGGTGGGGTCCTGGCTGTAATATCTTGAGGAATGTACTACAGGTTATTGTAAAGTTAATTTGCAGAACAGTGTTTGTACTTTAGCTAGTGAACATTTCATTTGCAGGGTTGTTTTGCCTCCCCAGTCTTCTCCAAAGTCCTCCCTATGCGGGGCAGGGAGGGGAAGCAAGATAGGATAAGGAGAGAGATAACAGAGGAGTTTAACAGATGGCTTAAGGGATGAGGTAAGGATAAGGGGTGTCACTTTGTGGGGGACTGGGGGACTCCTGGGACAGAAGACTCTTCAAGAGCAATGGACTTCACTTGACAAGAGAGGGGGCTGCACACCAGGGCAGAAGTTTGATGTCTGCATCGGACATTTAAATTGACTGCAGAGGAGACTGGGTCTAGGGGAACCTCAATGGCAGGGGAGAGGAAGAGGATCCTAACTAGTATTCCCCCATATCTGTGGGATTGTAGCAGCATAGCAGGTACAAAGAAAGCTGTGGCTCATACTGGACTAGGTGAAAGATCTTTGGAGTAGGGAAACATAAAGGGTGCAAGTACCAAGAAAAACAAGGGGATGAGACAACATGCAAAGCACAAGTGTAGTAGCAAAGCAGGATGAGGGGTCAGATGGAAGGGGGTATGCCTTAATGCCAGGAGCCTAGGTAATAAAATCAGTGAGCCCCAGGTGTTGATGCCAGACATTGAGGTGGACATTGTGGCCATAACAGAAACATGGGCTTTGGAAAATAATGATTGGGAACTGACAGTCCCTGGGTACTCAAAGTTCAGCAGGGATAGAGGAACAGGTGGGGGGGGAGAGGAGGAGCCCTTTATGTCAAGGAGGGCATAGAGGTGATGGAAGATGGGTGTATCAGGATAGTAATGTGGAGACTTAATTGCTATGGGTGCAACTCATGGCATCTTCAGGCAAGAAACTGTGTTTGGGGGAGATCAAAAGACTGTCAGGGCAAGGAGAGAAGAGGGACAGAGAACTCAGGGAAGAACTGGAAAGAGGGAAATCGTGGGGAACGCTAAGGGGGAAGTAGTGGTGGGGGGTGATCTAAACCTGCTGGACATAGATTGGGATGTTACAGTGGCAAGGGGTACCAGATGCCAGGTCTTGCATAATGTATTCCAGGACAGTCAGCTGGTACAGTTGGTTAAGGAGCCCACCAGGCAGACCGCAATTCTCGATCTGCTGCTTACCAATTCAGAGATGGTAGTAGCTGTGGGAGTATGGGAGCTGCTAAGGAATAGTGACCATAATTCCATTTGGTTTGAACTGGCCCTTGGGTCTGATAAACTGCAATCGAGAGCAGAGGTCCTTGATTTTACAAGGGCAGATATCAATAGGCTGAAGGAACCGATCAGGGATAAGTTAGTAGGTGTTGACAACATAGATGGGGTGGAAAAATGATGCAGGGAAATTATGCATGAGAATGGTAGTCAAAAAGAAAATTTTCTGGAGACCACTATGGTTCTCAGCAAGGACGAGGGAAGTGGTGAGGGCCAAGAAAAGGCCTTCTATAAATTTAAAGAAAAGCAGGGGAAAGAAGAATAGGAAGAATATTTGCTGAAAAATAGGGAGGCAAAGGGGGGGTTAGAGAGGTAAAAGCAGACACAGAGCTGTATATTGCAGAGGGGGGTCAAGAGTGGAGAAAAACAGTTCTTCAGGTATATTAGTGAAAAAGGGAAGAAAGGAGGGGGAATTGTGAGGCTAATAGAGGAGGATAGGGTAACCAAGGTGGATGAGCAAAAGGCCGATTACTTTTGCTCAGTTTTCACTAGGGAGGATGGTGGGCCCTTTCCAGAGAGTGGCATCAAAGTGGCCATTAGGGAGGTCCCAGAGGTGAGGCAACCAACATTTACTAGTAAAAGGGTCCTGAAAGGGCTGGCAGCCCTAAAGATTGATAAGGCCCCCAGACCAGATGGGTTGCATCCTAGGATACTAAGGGAATTGACAGCAGAACTGGCTGATCCCCTGGTAGGTCTGTTCAACAGCTCTCTAAAGACAGGGGTGGTTCCAAAAGATTGGAGGGTGGTAGATGTAGTTTTGCTCCATGGGCTGGGGGGAGGAACAAGCAGGGAACTACAGACCTGTCAGTCTTTCCTCTCTTGTAGGAAAACTGATGGAGTCACTGGTCAAAGAGGATCTCGTGGACTACTTGGAAAGCAACGATCTTCAGGATAGTGAGCAGCACGGAATCATGGAAGGGAAGTCTTATCAGACTAACCTGATAGTTTTCTCTGATTGGGTGATATGGGAATTTGATAGGGGCCATGCTGTAGATTTGCTCTACTTTGACTACAGCAAGGCTTTCGATTTGGTACCCTACAGAAACTTGCTGAAGAAGATGGAGGATCTGGGTGCTGCTAAGGTCATAGTAAATTGAGTAGGTAACTGGCCAAAGGAGAAACAGCAGAGGGTAGTGGTTAAAGAGGTTAAATCAGAAAAGAGGAAGGTCATGAGCGGGGCTCCACATGGATCTGTCCTGGGTCCAGTCCACTTCAACATGTTCATCAGCAACAATAGTGAGTGGATCTAGGGCAGGCTGTCTCTTCACAGATGACACTAAGCTCTGTGGGAGGGTGGGTAGTGATGAGGGAGTAAAGGAAATGCAGAAAGACTTGCAAAAGCTGGATGGGTGGTCAGGGGTTTGGCAGTGGAAATTGAATGCCAAAAAGTGCAAGGTGATGCACCTAGGGAACAAGAACCACAGAATGGAATATTGGATGTTAGAGGTGAGACTCATTACCATAGCTGAGGAACGAGCCCTTGGAGTTATCATCAGTGACTCCCTAAAGCAATCGAGTTAGTACAACAAGGTTTATAGCAAGGCAAATAGGATGCTTGGATGTATTGGGAGGGGTACTGATAGCAGAAAAAGAGAGGTAATACTTCCTCTGTATAGATCCTTGGTGAGGCCACACCTGGAGTACAGCACCCAGTTCTGGGGTCCTCACCTCAGAAAGGATAGGGATAGGCTGGAGACAGTGCAGCGCAGGGTAACAAAAATGATTCTGGGCCAACAGGGCTTGTTCTATGAGGAATGCCTCAAGGTAATGAACATGTACTCATTGGAGGCCAGAAAGGAGAGAGGAGATATGATAGAGGCCATCAAATTCCTAAAAGAAGTTAACACGGTGAACTGCAGGGAACCACTTAACTTGAATACCAGCTCGCAGTCACATGGTCATGAGTGTAAGCTAACAGGAGGGAGGTTCAGGAGGGATGTGAGGAAATACTACTTTATAGAAAGGGTGGTGGAGCCATGGAACAGGGTGCCAGCAGAGGTGGTGGGTGTGAAAACCATTAGTGGTTTTGAGATTTGCTGGGACAGAATGAAGGGTATAGAGGTTGCTCGGCGTGTCGTAATCAGGGAGGAGAATGGAGGGGGGTGGGGAGGGCTAGGACTCTGGAGGAACAGTAGGCCACTGGATGGACCTTTGGTCTTTTTCTGCCATCATTGTCTATGTTTCTATGTAAAGTTTAGCCAGCACATGTGTCAGACTCTTTTATTTTGGTCACCCCATAAGTGAAACAATTCAGGTTGACACTGGTTATATTCCATATTGCCTAAATGTGTAAAAAGGCTTGGAAACTTGAACTTTTATAAAGGGGAACATGGCTACAACATACTAACTGGCCTCTCAACACAGCTTCAGCTCCCATGAGTTTTTGTCGGGGGGGCTCATGCAGAATAAGGTGCACTCAATTTAAAGATGCAGTGCCCATTTTTGCAATTAATCATTTTAGTAGTCATTTTGGTAGCCATAAGTTAACTGGAAAAAACATTATACTGTTTGTCTAATACCCTCTTTATTTATATTCCTTTATAGGGACTCTGGATATTCATCTCCTCTGTGCTTTATTCTGTCTACAGAACTTAAGGTGAATGGATGCTGTAGCAATTTGCACTTCATAAAAGTTTCAAGATTCCAAACTTTTTTGCACATTTAAGCAAAGTGGAATCTAGCCAGAGTCTGCCTGAATTGTTTCACATATGGAGTGAGCAAAACAAGAGTCTGGCACACATGTGAATATTGAACATTACTTCCTAGTGTGCAGCCTGGAGTAATTTGTTTTGCAGAAGTGCTTCACTTCTTTCTAAAAGTGTACTGTTGTAAAGGGACAGCCATCCCTTTGTGAAAGCATGCACCCCCTCCTAGTACTGGTGCATTGTGACTTGCTTGCAGTCTTATAGATTCAAACAACACAGGGATAGATTCAAGGGAGAATTATGGGGAGATTAAGCACACAAAGGTGAAAGCAGCAGTATTTGCCAGTCAGCAAAAAATTGCATTATATAGAACTGTTTTAGCAAAAATTATTTTCTGACATCCTTAGATTTATACTCAGTATCTTTGTCATTTCCTCAGATACTTAAACAAATTGCTTTTTTAGCTATTTTTGTAATTAATGACTTAAGTCACCAAAGATGGCCACAACTCATAATATTAAAAAATCTCTTCCCTTAAGGGAACCATTCCCCTTTTAATATTGCATTTATACTGTGGATGCATTATGAGGGTGCTGACGCATGTTACTGATGGTAAATAGTACCCCACCACACAAAGATGTTTAATTTTTTTCATGGTAGGCATTGTGAGGGAGCAATAATTGTGAGGAACTTTAAAATCACCTATTTCAGTTCAGATGTGGAAGAAAATAAATGAAACATTGGTAGTGATATTTATGTAAGTGATAAGACCTAACAGGCTGTAGGGTGTTGGGGGATACCTGCACGCCTAGGGTGTAGTGAGGTCAAACACCACTGGAAAAGGGCTTTACAGCCCCTAGAAGTGTGGGTATCCCCAACACCTCATACACTGAAGGATCTTATTACACTTGGAAAAAAGGCTTTCACAGTAATAAAATAAAAAAAAAGTGTTTTAAATCATTTAAAGAAAAGGTTTTATATGTAAAATAGTACTTGTGCAGGAACAGTGCTGACTCTTTTTTTGGAGGGCTCTGTTGGCTGATAAACATATGGCTTTGGAATGTTGTCAGTCAGACATGTTTAAGGATTTTTGTAACTCATTTTCCAATCCACAAATACATTATTATTATAGCCAGCCTGAGGCTGCCTCCCTGGACACCAATCGCGGTAACCATTAGGGAAAGGGGAAAACCCCGAAGGCCCCACCCTGGGGGGCAAGCCAAAGAGGAACACAGGGCAAGGTATGCCTCAGTCCTACTATTGACAGGGGTCAGATATGGGGCAGGGCTGATGGGGGAGCCATTTCAATGTGACAAAGAATACTAAGATAAAAAAATATGACATGATGACTAACAAACACTGCTGCTTTAAGTGACTTGCTCAGAGTTGCATAGTGAATAAGTAATGGCTCTGTTACCCAGACCTGGGTCCCAAGATTCACAGTGCTGGTCTCCAATCGCAAGGTCAAACTGCATATCATTAACTTAACTATAATCATATCCCTGTTGCCAATATAATTTTGTATTAAAATAATTATTGGGTGTCAAAAAATGTATAGCACAACCACCAGATGATGCAGCGGAAGTGGATTGTGCTTCCATGTTGGTGACCAGGGTTAGGGAGAAGACACAGGAGGTGCAGCGTGGGCTGCCCAGCTTCAGAAAGTACTACATATAGCTGCACCTCCCAGCCAGAGGAAGGGGTGGTGTTGCATCCACCACTGCAATGATCCCAGTGGCAGGCCAGGGAGATAGCACCCCAAAGGGGAGCAACTACTGTATGTAAGGTCACCTGTAGAGCCATGCAGAGCCATCAAGTATGGGAGGAGGGAAAGAGGAGGACTTATGGAGAAAAACAAGGGATAAAATCCAGTCACCATCTGAATGACAGCCCTGGTACATCTGGTCCATGCCAAGGAGCCTACGGCCAGTCCGGATCTGATGACTGATTGATTAATTGATTGATTTCTGTGCTAGTGACCCCAGTTCACAAAAGTGGGGATGGGGCACACCATGAGAATTACAGGCCTATCTCCAATCTCCCCCCCCCAAAAGCCTTAGAATGTGTTGTTTTTGAACAACTTGTCAACTACCTCGAAAAGTACCAGCTGCAATGTCCCCAGCAACACAGATTCAGAAAGGGACACAGCACCACCACAGCACTCACTGAATTCACGGCCTTCATTCATGAGTCGCTCGACCAAAGCTATCTCATCCGTGCAGCATTTTTAGATCTATCCAAGGCCTTTGATACAGTGAACCATGCTCTTCTGCTTACCCAGCTATCGACACTTGGCCTGTCCATGGACACCTTATCCTGGTTCAAAAGTTACCTTACAGGCTGCTTCCAACAGGTTAGGATCAACAACCACCTCTCAGACAGCTGAGCGGTCCTATCTGGCATCCCTCTAGGGTCCATTCTGAGACCTCTTCTGTTCAGTATTTTCATGAGCAACCTGCCCCACTCTTGCCAAGACCATTTATTGCTGTATGCTGATGATGCAGTCATTTTCACCCGCAACCATGACACCAAGCACCTTGAGAAGCAACTAGAGCTCAGCTTCACGCAACAGAGGATTGGTTCAACAGACATAAACTAATACTTTATCACAGAAAAACAATGGTTATGCTCTTCTGTGGCTAGCACAGCAAATATCAATCTCACCCACTAACAATCTGCAATGCTGTTGGCATGCCCCTGGAACAAGTCCAACATTTTAAATACCTGGGTATTACCCTGGATAGCACCCTCTCCTTCTCCCATCATACTGAACATGTCACCAAGGCTGTCAACATTTGCATCAGGCCTCTGCACAGACACAAATGGACTCTGACCTCAGCCGCATTGAAAATTGCTATCCATAGCTCCACCATGTCCATAATAGACTATGGACTCGCAATCTACGGCAACGCCACTGAAAAATCCCTATGAAGAATCTCTACAGCTCTGAACAAGGCCTGCAGGCTTCTCACAGGAGATGATCCACTCATGCATACCTGTGTCCTCTATACTAAGACTGGCTAGCTTCAACAAAAAGAATCAAACTTCAAACCTGTCTTCTAGCTAATAAAATCAACCTGGGTCCTGGGGTATAAAACATACTCCGTCGCACCTGCAATCTTGGCCGTACCAGGAGCTCTGTTAATCAGATCTTCCAGGTACCTCACTGCCATACTTCCCAGGGACAAAGATCCTTTGCTTACCGGGCACCCATCTGGCTAAACTCGCTCCCTGGCAACATCACCTCAATCTCTAAGCCTGGCCCATTTTAACATGGCCTTCGACGGTACCTAATCAAGCACAACCAATGTGACTGCTTTCAGAGAGTTGTTGTGCCACACGCCTCAGAACCCTCAATGACCACAATGCAACTAGCACTTATAATCCTTGCTCCTATCAGCACTTATGTCCCAATCTCACTCACTTACCCTTCCCTCTCCCTCCTCCTACCCTTACTCCTCCCCTACTCCCTCTTAGTCCTACCCACCCTCCCTTCTCCCTTGCCTGTCTGTAGAAGTGTGGGTATAATAACAGACACCAAGGCAGTAATTTAGCACATAAAAACACAAATGCTGCATTTGTCAATTTATTTGACACACAAAAAATAAAACAAAAAAAGAATAATATTTACAGAAAGAAAAAGGGTGTTAGTCCTTCACACCACAACCAACAGGAAATATTTCTTCTTGAAAACTCCTGAAACTCTTAGAAACATAGAAGTTGACAGCAGATAAGGACCACAAGACCCATCCAGTCTGCCCATTTCTTTTTCTACCTTATGAATGTGCCATAGGCCTTTGCTCTGTCAATGGCCTATCTATTCATACTCATCTGTATTGCTCCCTTATGCCTATCCCATGCCTGTTTGAAGCCCTGCACTGTAGTCATATCCAACACATCCTGAGGTAGGCCATTCCATGCATCCACCACCCTTTCTGTGAAAAAGAACTTCCTCACTTTACCCCTTAATCAGCCTCCCTCTAATCTTTTGCTGTGTCCTCTTGTCCTGCTATTTTTCTTATATTGAAACATGTTAGACTCTTTCACCTTGTTAATGCCTTTAAGGTGTTTTAATGTTGCGATCATATCACCTCTGTCTCTTTCCTTTGCTCTAGGGTATACATACTGAGCTCTGTTAATCTGTCCTCATATGTTTTCTGATGCAGTCCCTGCACCACTTTGGTTGCCCTTCTCTGGACTGCCTCAATTTGGTTAATGTCCTTGTGAAGGTGTGGCCTCCAGTACTGCACACAGTACTCCAGATGGAGCCTAACCAGTGTCTTGTAAAGAGGGATTATTACCTCCCTCTTCCGACTTGTGATACCCCTACTAATACACCCCAACATCCCCCCTAGCCTTACCTACTGCTTTAGTGGTCTGTTTGGATGATTTCAGGTCATCGGTGATGATGACGATGCCCAAGTCTCTTTCTTCCCTTGTGACTGCCAGCAACTCCCCCTCCCAGCCTATAGGTGGCTTCAGGGCTTACCTTCCCTATGTACATGATCTTGCACTTCTTTGCATTAAACCCCAGTTGCCACTCTTCTGACCATTTTGCTAGTTTATCCAGATCTCTTCTCATTCTGCCCACCCCATCTGGATCATCTATTCTGTTGCAGATCTTGGTGTCATCTGCAAACAGACAAACCTTACCATCCAGTCCATCTGCAATGTCACTGATGAAGATATTGAAGAGGACTGGCCCTAGGACTGATCCCTGAGGTACCCCACTTGTGACTTACATCTCTTCTGACTGTATACCATTTACCACCACTCTCTGTTTCTGCCTGTCAACCAGTTTGCCACCCAGTTGACCAATGTCTGACCCACCCCAAGCCTACCCAGCTTATTAATCAATCTTCTATGTGGAACAGTGTCGAAAGCTTTGCTGAAGTCAAGGTAGGAGACATCAACTGCTCCCCCTTGGTCCACCACTCTTGTTACCCAGTCAAAGAAATCTATGAGATTAGTTTGACAGGACCTTCCATTTGTAAACCCATGCTGTCTTAGATCCTGTGCTCCTATGGATTCCAGGTGTTGAACTATTCTTTCCTTAAGGATTGCCTCCATAATCTTGCCCACTACTGAGGTAAGACTGACTGGTCTGTAGTTCCCTGCCTCCTCCCTGCTACCACTGTTGTGGAGCGGGATCACATGAGCCCTTCTCTAGTCTTCTGGGACCTCTCCTGTGCTCAGAAACTCACTAAACAGTTCTGATAATGGCTCTGCTGGTTCCACCCTTAGCTCCTTTAGTATCCTGGGATGTATGTCATCAGGTCCCATTGCCTTGTCCACCCTGAGCTTATCGAGCTCTTGTAGGACCCTTTCTTTTGTGAAAGAACTATTGCACACCTTCCGCCCCCCCCCCGTCCATGGTGCTGAGCTGTGGGCCCTGACCTACCTTCTCTTCAGTAAATACTGAGCAGAAGTATCTATTTAGGATAGATGCTTTTACATGGTCCTCCTCCTCACATGCCCCCTTATCCCTTTGATCTTAGCCATACCCCTCTGGATTTTCTCCTTTCACTAATGTATCTATAGAAAGTCTTGTCACCTTCTTTACTGTTTGTGCTAGTGTTCCTTGGTTTGGGCCTTTGCCTTCATTGCTGCCTTCCCTGCTTCCCTTAGGGAAGTTTGGTATGCCTCCCTATCTTCATCCTGCTGCATTCCCTTATATTTCCTGAAGGGCAACCTTTTGGCTCTGACCTTTTCTGCTATTGTTTTTGAGAACCAAAGTGGTTTCCTTCTTCTTTTGCACTTCCTTTTCTCTCTAACACAATGGGATGTTGCTTCAAGTACTGCATCCTTAATGCTTGCCCACTTTGCCTGTACCCCCTCACCTGTATTTCTCTTTGCCAGAGTTAGCTTAACTCTGTTGGCCATCTTATCAAAGTCAGCTTCTCTGAAGTCCCATATTTTTGCCTTGAAATGGGATGATTTAGTTCTAGTGGCCAAATTGAACCATACCATTTGATGGTCACTGGCCCCCCAGGTGACCTTCTACTTGGAGATCTGTGATCTTTTCCCTGTTAGTCAGTACTAGATCTAGGATAGCCCTGTCTCTTGTGGGTTGTTGTACCAGTTGTTTGATGCCCTCCCCCTGCAGGGAATCCACCATGTGTCTAGTTCTGGTAGATGTTCCTGCTGGTATTGACCAATCTGTATCTGGCATGTTGAAGTCTCCCATTATCAGAACCTCCCCTTTAGCTGCCATGTTTTATATATCTTCTAACAGTAATATGTCTATGTCCTCCCCCTGGTCTGGAGGCCTGTACACAACCCCAGTTCGTATGGCTGTCCTATTTCCTGTTTCCAGGGTGACCCACAGTTCTTCTGGCTCCTTATGTGTATTCTGAATTTCTGTAGCTTTGATGTTTTCATTGACATAAAGGGCCACTCCACCCCCGCCTTTTGCACCTCGGTCTCTTCTGAACAGTACATAGCTAAGTACTGAAGTCTCCCAAGTGTGGTTACTGGTAAACCATGTCTCGCTAATGGCTGCTATGTCCAGTTTACCCTCTGTCATTATTGTCTGCAGGTCTGGGATCTTGTTTCCCAGACTGCGAGCATTTGTGTACATGATTTTCCATTGGCCAGATTTTGGTGTGTTAGTTGTTGGGCGAGGTCTGGCGTTTCTGTAATATTCAACAACTCCGAAAAATGTGTAAGCTCTCACACTTAGCTCCTTCTCTTACTGTGGTGAGGAACAACTAAACCACCTATCTGCTTCTGAGCCCCTAGTGGTGGGTCTATATAGGATAGCTAGGGGTGACATCACAGGCATGTGACTCCTCATTAAAGTAAATGACTGCTTAATTTCCTGTCACTTCTCTGAGGCTCAGTAACCATTTTGTGCCCCATTTCAGACAAAAAGGCTTTACATTAATATCGAACAATATCTAAGGTCTCTGGTCTGAAGAACCACTAAAAACCTTAATTATAGGGCCTCAGATACTTTAGGGGCTACGTTCCTCTCCTTAAGGAGAGACATCACAGCCTACTCAGCTATATAAACAGCCATTGTTTGGGCTGCCAGCCCTATAGTAAGGCATTTGAATCCACACAGGTAATTACCACTTTATACCTTTTGAATTACATGTTAATAACTCGGGCGTCCCTGAGTTGGCTAAGGGAAGGGGATATTGAGGGTGCGCTCCTCATCTCCTTTCTCCTGCCAGCTCCTGAGACCTGAGAAAGCTGTTAGTAAAAACTGAGCTTTTCTATAGTTTGTTTATTTATTTTAAATTATAACCAGGGCTCTAATTCTCTAGCCCAACCTTACTGCACCAGTATATCTTTATGTAGGGGCATCTGTATTTACTCTGGAAGCCCCATTCAATATTTACAGTCTGGCAGTATTCATTTATACCAAGCTGATGGCTGAAATATCAGCCATTGGGCTGCACTTTCATTTTGGCCCTTTTTCAACTGTGACCCATTTATCTATCAAAGCAGCCCCAGTTACAACATTCTGGGGCTGCAATCAACTTTTCTGGGCACATTTTTAAGCATTTAGAACACTACAAGACCATTTCCATTCCTGCCTGTAGTGTCACACAATTTCAGCATTATTGCCCTTTTTATTCATTTTCACCGCATCATGCGGCAATTCCTAGCAACGGAGAGCATGCATCTGCTCTCCAGCTAATTCTTAACTGCACCACGTGGTGATACAGACATGGAGCATCTCTCTCTAATAAATACAATTTCTAGGGTCGCTTGCTGCAACCGGAGCCCCATAAAGCGACCGGCTGAAACAGTCTGCGCCTCAGGAGCGGGCGCCACTAAGGAGCTTGTCTAATTTTATTTGGGCACTAGTCATAATCATATTGCTAGACAAAAACAGGGCACCAGTGTTTAAACATATAGCGCTTTGCGTGCTAAATATATCCTGTTCTGTGAATCATGTAGAAACGCTTACAGCGCTTCATGTGCACTATAAAGAGGGAGCTGTATAGACAACAAGGGATAGTAAAGATTTTAGAATGTGAGGTTGCCCACCCTGACATGAAAAAAAACAGGAAAGCAGAGAAAAAGAAAAGCAGACAGAAAGAGTGAGAGAAAATAGGGAAGGGGGTGCAAATCTTTATTTTCCATATTTCTTGGGGGACCCTTATCATTACAGGGGACACCCTGTTACATTCCTCCCCGCACAAGAAGGCAACACAAGATTTTGCTGTCTGAACCCTTCACCCTTGGAAGGATTGGAACTTTCACCGGCCCCCTCCAGAAGTTCCCCTCGGGGACCATAATAAATATTTGAACGGTACAATAAGAATGATGTGTAACATCATACAGCCGTTCACTACTGTTCTTTTCCCTGAGGTTTGTGCTTCTTTAGCACAACAATCTCTAAATATCTTCAATACATTTCATGTACAATCATTTCAATACACTTCCATTCAATATTCAATCTCCAGCAATTGGAGTATTGTCAGCCCCATAGCGAGACAAAAAAATCGGCATTCTGATGCTGTGACCCAGCACAGCGTTTAACTGTAAACTTGTATGGCTGTAGTAACAGGTACCATCTCATGATCTGCATGTTTTTCTCCTTCATTTTATTTAACCAACATAAAGGATTATGGTCCATCACTACTACAAATTCATTGCCCCATAGGTAATATTTGAAGGCTTCTATGTCCCATTTCATGGCTAAACATTCCTTCTCGATGGTGGAATATTTTCTCTCCCTTTCGTGAAGCTTTCTACTAATATACAGCACTGGATGATCTCCCTTTGAATTATGTTGGGTCAGTACTGCCCCTGCTGTATGCCCGTATCAGAGGCATCAGTTTGGAACTCAAATGGTTTCTGAAAGTTAGGACTAATCAGAACCAGGGCAGAGCATAGCACAACCTTAATGCTCTGAAAGGCTACCTCACGGTCCAGGGTCTATTTTACCTTGTTGGGTTACTTGTTTTTTTGTTAGTTCTGTTAAGGGAGTGGCAAGTGTATTGAAGTCCACTATAATGTGCCTGTAATAACTGGCCAGTCCCAAAAAGGATCTTACATGTAGTTTAGTGATGGGAGTGGGGCTGTTGGAAACTGCCTCTACCTTGCTCAGTTCTGATTTAACAGTCCCATGACCAATGATAAACCCCAAGTATCTGGTCTCTGTTTTTGCTAAAGCACACTTCGAGGGGTTAATAGTCAGCCCTGCATCTTTGATGGTCTGGATTGTGACACTAAGATGAATCAAATGAGTATTCCAGTTTGGGCTAAATATGACCACGTCAACCAGGTATGCTGCACTATACTGGTTATGGGGTCTCAGAATATGGTCCATATACCGCTGGAAAGTGGCTGGTGCACCTTGAAGGCCAAAGGGCATGGTGGTAAACTGGTACAGGCCAAATGGTATACTAAATGCAGTCAATTCCTGGGAATGTCCTGCCAAGAGTATTTGCCAGTATCCCTTTTTTTTTTTAAGTCTTTGGTAACCGGGTAAGGCCCACTAGACACAAGTGCTTGTTTTCAGGGGTGATCTGGGAGCAGTGAGCAGTTAAGTGACTTGTTCAGAGTCACACAGTATGTAAGTGGAAGTTGTAAGAATCAAACCCAGGTCTGGTCTGCTGGATGTACCAAGCTCATTCACAGCTCGTTACTCTAACCTCTAGGCTATACTGCCAGCCTTTGGTCAAGTCTAGGGTGCTGACGAATTGTGCAGTGCCTATTTTATCCAATTGGTCATCAATTCTGGGTCTGGGGTAGCCATCAAAGTCAGAAATAGCATTGACTTTCCAGAAATCTAAGCAGAGACGTAAACCTCCTTCTTTTTTATTTATCACTACTAATGGGGAGGACCAGGTGCTTCTGGAGGAAACAATTATCCCTAGCTGTTCCATTTTCCATACTCCTTCAGTTACCTCCTGTCGGATCTTTTCAGGCAGTGTATAGGGTTTCTGGTGGATCGGCATACTTTGGGTAACTTTGATGTCATGCTTTACCCCTTTTGCTCTCCCAGGTGTATTTGTAAATGTGCCCCGATAATAATGTAAGAGCAGATCAACCTCTTTTCTCTGCTAAGGATCTAGTTCAGGGTTAATCTGTATGGCACCGCCCTCCTTGGGAAGATCTAATCTCTCATAGGCCACATCCAACTCTGTCATGTTCTGCTTGGGATGTATATACAGGGTCTGGGGTTGGGGCTTGTCTGCCCATTTCCAAAGAAGATTTGCATGGTATACCCTCTTTGCAGGTCTATGGCCAGGCATCTTGATTTCATAGTTTACATTGCCTGTCTGCCTCAAAATATCATATGGCCCTTGCATCTCATCAGCAGTTTGTTTTCAGTGGAGGGCAACAATAACAACACTTTTTCACCTGGCATAAAGCATTTATCTTTCAACCCCACATCATATGTCTGTTTTTACCCTTGCTGCTTCTAGTTAACATTCATGTGGGCCACTGTAACATATTTAATCAATCGTTCTCTCAAAGAGGACATATAGTCCAGGATGTTGCTAAACTCAACACTTTGCCTTGCCTCTCAATGCTCTTTCACCACATCCAATGGGTCCCTAGGGTTCCGCCCATATAATAATGTGAATGGGGAAAACCCAGTGGTAGCTTGGGGTACCTCCCTGTATGCAAATAAGAGGAAGGGAGATCTTTGTCCCAATCTCTACCTTCCTCTTGGACATACTTCTGCAACATTTTCTTGAGCGTCATATTAAACCGCTCAACCAAGCCATTGGTCTGGAGATGGCAGGGGGAGATTCTGACAGCTGACACTCCCAGGAGTCAATACAATTCCTGTAGCATTTTTGATGTAAAATTGCTACCCCTGTCAGTGAGGATTACTTGTGGTATCCCCATCTGGCTGAAAATCTTGGCTAGCTCTTCTGCTAACCGGGGAGTGGTTACAGTTCACATCAGGATGGCTTCAAGGTGAGGGGTGGCATAGTCGCATACTACCAAATATATATTGATTACCCTTTGAATTCTTAGTTAGGGGCCCCACAACATCCATTGCTATTCTTTCAAAGGATGTTGTCACACATGGGATAGGCTGCAGGGGCACCTGGTCTTTCTTTCCACCCTGGGCCACCAACTGGCACTTTGCACATGCTCGGCAGTATTTTGCCACATCCTGGTGAATACCTGGTCAGCAGAACTGAGACAATAGCCTGTGTAAGGTTCTGTCCCTCCATTTGTGTCCAGCCATGGGAATGTCATGTGCTAGCTGAATGATTTTATCTCTGTATACTTTAGATACCATCAGTTGTTCCACATCACTGTTAGTAGCAGAATCAATAGTTATTCTATATAAAATACCATTTTTTAATACAAAACAAGTTTGCCCATGTTTTGCTTCCTGCTTGACCTGTGGAAAGAAAAGTTTTAGGGTTTCATCTGCCAATTGTTCTTGTTTTATGTCACCTTTGGCAGGCTTGGTACCATTTCCAGAATACCCTCCTGATGGGTTTGTAACCAGGCTCTTGTTTCCCTTTTCTTCTCTTTCCTTGACTTCTGTGGCTTCCCTTTGCTCTCAAAAAAGTCCTCTTCAAAAGGAAAAGCCTGGTGTAACTGTTGCAGCCTTGCCTGAGACCTAGTTACCACATTCACTGATTCTAAATAGGCCTGATGTGATTGCATCAGTGAGTCAAAGTGGCGAAAGTCTTGGCCAATAATTACTGGCACTGACAATCGGGGTACTGATCCAATGAGCATACAGTGATGTTCATTATTTACAGTCATTTCCATCATTGCAGTGTGATACTGGTGAATATCCTCGTGTACACATCTGACTGTAGTGTCTTTTTCAGTTAACTCTACACTAGGGGCCAGGTCCGCTCTCAACAGGGTTGTCTACTCCCCAGGTCCAAAAGTCCCAAAGTCTGTTGGTTTCCTATCCCACAGAGGCAACATACCCAATGTTAGCTAAGGACAGATGAGCTGTCTCAGTTCTTTTATTGGGACAGTTTCAAACTATATGACCTTTCCCAAGACACCGATGGCATATTACCGCAGAATACAGGATACTGCCCCCTCTATCCCGTCTCCCATAACTGGATTGTCTTTGACTAGGGTAATAAATTCTTAACATTTCCACAGATGGTGATGGGGTGCTTTGTTGTCCTTTGGGCTTTGATGGTCGAGCGGCCAAATATTCTTCGTCCAGCTTAATGGTGTTTACTGCAGACTCCGGCTTATGTTCCTTTACTATAATTGTACATCCTGGGGCCAAACTCAGATGAACTGTTCAATTATTATAAGGGCCATAAGCTGGTCAGTGGTCTTGGTTGTAGGCTGTAACCACTTTCCACAATAGTACTTCAGCCTTGCATAGGTCTCTCTGGGTGTGTCATGATTGGCCATCTTCTGGGAATGGAAATGCTGTTCATAGGTCTCGGTACTGATATCATATCAATGCAGGACCTCCTCTTTCACCTTGTCATAATTATTCGCATCCGTATCGCTCAGTTGGCACAGTTGGCTGTATACCAACTGGGCTGTACCAGACAGACAGGGCACCAGTCTTATGACCCATTGGTCATGGGGCCATACACACATTTGGGCAATCTTCTCAAATGTAGTGAGGTATGCCTGAATGTCATCACTTTTGGTAAGTTTTTGTCAATTTAATGTCCCTGGACACAGTTCTGTCAGGCTGACCTTGACTCATCTCCTGGATGGCCTTCAGGGTGTCTGCCCACTTTTCTTCCTGCCATCTTCGTTCCTCACCCTGTAGATGTCTGTCCTCATCCCACTGTCATCAATCTTCCTCCCTCTGATGATCTATATCATTCACATATTTGGGATTGTCTAGTACAGTATGCCCTGCAAGCCAATTGGTCCACACTGGAGCCAATCGGGCTTACAGCCATACTGTACCTGTCGTCGGCGGGCGGCGGGCAGTATGTGGGTGGGTTGCAGCTGCCACCCCCGATGATGGGGGAGGTATGGAGGGTTCAGAGTTGGTGGGAGGGGTGGGGGTGCCACTGGATCACCAGGGATTTATTTGACAGGGCTGTACTATGATCATGGAAACAGGCGGGGGGCCACACTAGACCACCAGGGATGGTCAGCTTTACATTTCTTGGGTAATCGGGTGGAAGGGGGGATCCACTAGACCACCAGGGATGGTCTTCTATTACATTTCAATAGTGTACGCATTTCAATATGCAGTGTATTTGTTTCAGTATATAGTGTATGCAGAGTTTTTCAATATATAGTGTATGTGTTACAAAATTTAGTGTATTTGTTTCAGTAGATAGTTTATGTGGATGTTTCAGTCTGTAGTGTATGTATCTCAATAGGTAGTGTACATGTTTCAGTACATAGTACATTTGTTTCAGTATATAGTGTATGTGAATTTTCAGTACTCAGTATGTGGATTTCGGTAGATAGTGTATGTATTTCACTATATAATGTAAGCATTTCACTATATAATGTATGTGTTTCACTGTATGATATATGGATTTCAGTATACAGTATATGTATTTCACTATATGATGTATATATTTCAGTAGATAGTGTATATGGTTCACTACATTGTGTATGCATTTCACTATATGATGTATATATTTCACTATATGATATATATATTTCACTATGTAGTGTATGTGTTTTACTATACAGCCAGAGATTATGACTTACGTCCCTAACTGCTTGCCATACATCCAAACAGTTATTATCTCATCATAGTAGTTTCCTGGTAATGCCCTGCCATTTCATTTGATGAATTAACATTTTATGAGGCACTGAAACAAGTTGAAGTCAGGCAGGTTATGTGCTGGCACAGTCAAGATAGCAAATTCAATATTGGGGTGCATTTTGAGGGGGGTAAGGGGCAGGTCAAGGGAGATGATCCTCCCTGAACAAGGCCTTGATTAGATTGCATATTGAATACTGTGTCCAGTTCTGGTCACTGCATTATAGAAAGGACACTGAAGAGGTTGAGAGGAGCAGGCACAGAGCTACCAAGCTGATTAGTGGCTTAGGGGGCAAGTGTTGCAAGAAGTTGGACATAGATTATTATGTCTAGAGAAGAAATGCTGAAAGGATACATGCTCATAGAAACATATCACCAGAAAAAGACTTGGCGTGGGATTTTTAAAAGAGTTAGATGAGGATGCAAATGTATGCAGCGTCTGCATCCATTTTCTTGCATCCAGGCAGCCCTGCAGCTATTTTCAGAAGTTGCATCCCTTTACAACAGTAAGTCACAACTTGCAGCAAAAAACAGATGCAGTTGCATCCAGTTTGGATGCAAGGCAATTGTGTCTGTTTATGGATGGAGCTGCATCCAAATGTATTTCTGACTCCTTTAGCGTCATCCTTAGTGTATTTTTTAATACTCTCAGATATTTTTTACAACAGCTTTTATAGCTAATTTTATAATTAATGACTCACATCATTAAAGATGGCCATCACTCTCAATTTATGAAAACCTCTTCTGCTGAGGTTTGTCATCGAGGCACAGGTCAGGAAGCATAGAAAAACTAGGAGCAGTTTCAAAATTTGCAAATAGCATTTTATTTTCTCAATAACAGCAAAATAAAAATTAAAAATGTGTTCAGTATAACTATTTACAAAGGCAGTACAGAGAAAACAGTTCTCCTTCCGAGTGTTTCTTCTCAGTTTCAAATCTCAATCTCTCTCTCTCTCTCCCCCCTTGTAAAACATTGCTGCTCTTTTAATAACAAGTCTTTGCAGGGAGCTCGTCAAGAGAGCCTGCTTCTCAAAGAATGTTCTTGTAAATCTACAGAATGTTCTTGTAAGTTCCAATGCAGGTGCAGCAAAAAGAACACCTTGTTGGCAGCATCTCAGAGAGTTTGCAAACCAGCTTCTCAGGTTAACCCCTTGAGTTCCAAATAGTTTTTTGCAATCATTTCAACAGTATAACCATATACAGTTTTAAACAAAGGGATCCCAGTATCAGTGACATTTCCACATAAAGATTCACATATATTTTTATACCCGCAGATATGCAAGGGGGAAGAAAAGACAGAAATAGCAAGGGAAGGTGGAGAGATAGCGAGAGGTGGAGAACTGCGAAACCATCAGCGTGATCAGTTCCCAGGTCTCACAAGAAAATTTAGTTGCACAACCAAACAGACAAGAGACAGAAAAGGAGAGAATAGAACAGATCCTTGCATTTAACTCCTCCTGAATAGCAAATTGGACAGGGCCTTATTCAACCCTGTAACAAGGTTATCTGTTGAACGTACATCCTAGATTTATACTGCTGGTATATTATGATGGTACTAATGCATGTTTTTGATGGTAAACATTATGCACAGTACCAAGTAACTTTTTTTTTTTTGCAGGAATAGCACAGGAGTGGGGACCATCAAAAAATTTAAGATCCTGTTTATTACTTCAGGAATGAAAGAAAATGAAAGAAAAAATGGGTATATGTACTGTATGTTTTTGCAAGAAAGACATTGCTGGAAAAATGACATGGTGACAAATACTGCTGCTTTAATATTTAACCATTTGACTTGCAGTCCATACACTCTGACTCAGCACTCTTTTTTTGTTCTATGACTGGAGTTAGTATTTCAGCTGTTAACGTTCGATGTGAATACATACTTAAATTTGGTAGTGACTGCATGCAACAGGAGAGGTTAACAAGATGGATTCTAAATGCTTTCCACATTCATAGTACTATGCTACTGTGTTCATATCTACTGATTTCCCTTCATTGGGTTTTTAAGTTATTTCCTCAAAGAATGAAGTTACATCTGTTTGGCCCAACTCATGTTCACCAAATCTTTGAGTCCAAGCCATGATTCTTTAGATGTTCAATAATCCTATCACTAACAGATGTTTCCATCGAGTTTCCTGGTATAAATGTTTAGCATACTGGTATAGAATTCCTTTTCCTTTTTTAAATATCAAAACTGCATGGGCTTCCTCTTGTTCCCTTGTTTACCTCATGTCCTAAATGACTCAAAGAATATTACTGAAATAGGGATTGCTAATTCATGAGCCAGTTCTGTTGGAATTCTGGGATGAACAAAAAGGACAGAACCATCCACCACGTGAATAATGCTATGAAGTATTTATTGTAATGCAAAAATATACTTAAATAAGTGCCACACAGGAGTAAGGGTGAGCGAAGTGTCCCAGCGGCAAATCTGATTCGGCTTCAAGTGGATGGGGGGGGGTAAAATTTGGTTCAGCTTCAACACTTTAGCCAAATCACTTTGGCTCCCAATGTAGTAATTGACATAGACCATAAAAACACACTACATAAAAGAGGGAAAAGCCTTGAGGTGAGGATTGGGCATAAATTATTATAGCTTATGTGTGCCAGGTGGTGCTGACATGCCATGGCTGGGGATCACCATAGTGCCAAACACATATCACTGCTAAGCACCCCCTTCAGAGCTATAGGAATTAAAAGTTTCCTATGCTGACCTCAAGGCCCTCCCCAACCCTTCATACCAATTACTATGTTAGTTCCACACAGGTTTTCAAAATAAATCCCCCCAAAAATATGAATTACAGAAAAATGTGCAAATACTACCATAATATACAAGGGCACTGGTTCGCCAACCTTCCCTTCCCAAATTTGCATCTTTACTTTTTTTTTTTCTAAATATTTTTACGTTATTTCTTTCCTTTTTTTATTTTTTTAAACATTTTATTAACATATAGTGCTGCCTGTCTACACTATAATGTGTTTGACCCAAGTCTGTATTATGTAATAATAATCATTGTGATGTGATGTGCTTTTATCTATGTCTGTAACTCTCCCGGGTCATGACTGAAAATAGGCAATTTCTTTATCTAGCACACTTACCCAGCAATCAAAAACTAAATAAATAAAAATAAAATAAGGCTACAGGATTTCTTAGTTTCCTTGGCTCAGTACAAGCCCCCCCACGTCCCTTAGTCCCCACTTTTTAAAATGTCTTTGTAAGTATTTTTATTTCCATTTTTTTTCCTTTTTTTATTTTTTGATAACATGTGGTACTCACTGCTAAGAGCTATAGGAATGCTTTGTTTCCATGGCTGTTCTCAAGACCCCCTCTCCCGTAGTTCTTCCCTTTTTTATTTTATATTTTGTAAATATTTTTTGCAACATGTACATCATAGTGCTAAGAGCTATCATAATTTTAGTTTCCTTGGCTACATTGACACCCCCGTTGTCCCTACTTTTTTATTTTGTGTAAATATTTTTAAGTTTTCAATTTTCTCCATTTGTTTTTAACATTTAGTGCCATGCTTTACTGAAACAGCTGCTGCCCAGTGGAAGCATCATTCTGATGTCCTCCCAGAGTGCTGCCCATCCCATGTTGCCTGAACAGTCATTCTTTGCCAGTGCTATGCCAGTGGTTTAGGTGACATCATGGGTCTGATTTAAGTAGCATTGACTGTAAGCATGTGAGGCTGCTGAGGCTAAATTGCACTGAGGCAGGTGGCATCTGCCACCTGCACAGACTGAGCTTGCTGGTGATGACATGGTATGAGTTGTTGTACTATCTTCTGGAGGACTCGAGATTGTCAGGGTGTCTCCAAATCTTTTCCCTACTGGTGACTGTGCTGCTAGGATGTGGCGGTGCTGAGCCAGCATGTGGTGCTGCCAGTGGGAGTGTGGGGAGCTTTGCCTGCAGGAGGCACAGTGTTAGTTGATGGCACGTGTTGAAATTTGAAATAGTTGAATGGACAGGTGAAGTTGATGTGTGGCAAAGTCAGTTTCAGAAAGGCTAGGAATTCAATACTGTCTGGATGTAGCCTGGAGCAATGTGGTGAGGCAATATCTTCAGTTGTGCTGAAACAGCTTTCAGAAGCAACCGATGTTGGGGGACATCCAAGAAGGTAGAAAGCCACTTTAGCCAGTCCAGGCCAAATCACTTTTCTTTTCTTTTCTGCCAGAATTTGATGGCAGCAGTATTTCAGCTAGACAGTGGCTCTGCTAAATATGCCTCCATCATGTAGTTTGATGTCATGTCTATGCCTTCATCCATAATGTCTGCATGACATCAGTATTGTGTGTCAAACAGTTCCCACATGTCTGTTTTTCTGTCTCTTGGAATCAGATCACCAATTTCTACCTCTTCCCATCTGAGGTCATCATCATCATCACCACCCCACCATGCTGATGCCCCCTGACACTGGAAGCACAGGAAGTGAGCCCAAGAGGAGGAGGAGACTGAGTTTTGGCTTCCATGCATTGTCTGTGCTGCTCTATCCAAAGTGCCTGCAAGTCTTTCTGTTTGACATAGTCAGTGTGTTGGGAGGAATGCAGACATGGTTATACTGTATCTGGGATCCATTAATGTTGCCATGCCAAACTGTGTGCCCAGTCAAATGTTTTGAAATTGTCCTTCAAGTTGTATCAGAAACATCTCAGCCACTTCCCCCATAAGGATTCCATCCAGGTTTGGACTCTACTGAGAAGATGAGCTAATAGTGTCGCCACCACCACCACCACCACCAGAACTACCACTTTGTCCAGCACTAGAATACAGTCACCACTGTTGAAGACATTATCATCATCACCTCTATCACCACCAATGCCACAACTACCACCATGTCTACCTGCACCACCACAGGCACCACCATAACTGCCCTTGCTTTGTTGGGCTGTTGTTCCAGAAGATATCAGATAATGTTGTGTGTGTTGTTCAAGTAGCATCACCATGGGCAGAACAATGCTAAGAGTAGTGGATTCAGCAGAGAGATCTTTGGTGGCCTCTTCACAAGGACTCAGAAATGGAACCAGCCTTTGCAGCACACACCACTGCACCAGGGACAGGTATCCCCCACAAGGCACATCATCAAATTACATAGCCCAGAACATGGTTTTCTATTCCACCAGTCTTTCCACCATTTAAAATACAGAGTTCCACCTTGTTGCCATGTCTTTAATCAAGCAGTGTTGTGGGACATTGTGCTTCTTTTGGTAATATCAGAGAAGTTCGGCATGTTTGGTGGGAGTGACTGAAATATTTTGTAATGTCCTAAACAGCGTCCAGTATTTCTTCTAACTGTGCATGTTTCTGAAGCACATAACTCACCACTAGATTCAGTGCATGTGCAAAGCAAGGTGCATGGCAGAAACCCCCATCATTTATGGTCTTCAGCATGTTACTCCCACTGTCTATCACAAAAATTCCCACCTTCAGGTTATGAGTGTATATCCAGATGTCTAGCATTGATTGTAGGAAGCACAGAATGTTCTCCCCACTGTGTTTCCCCTCCCTGACTGACACATTAAGTAAGGCACTCCCTATAGCACTGTTCCTCTGTGCAGCTGTCTGCTTCATGATAATTCCTGTAGGAGCTAGTGTTGGTGGTGGACGTGGGACAATGATGGTGCTGTTGGTGCGTGACACAACCCAATGAGCAGTGAGACTCAAGAAGCTTTGGTCTGCAGTACTGCTCCAGATGTCACTAGTGAAATGTGCATATCCCCCCCCCCCGCCTGCCTCAGAGGGGTCAACATCTGTGTGTGTACAGCTTCATACATTGTGGGGAGAGTATGCCGAGAAAACATGAGGCATGATAGAATACTGTATTTGGGTTTCTGCTCATACAAGAGTCTTTGAAAGCCAGTTTGTTCCACCATGTAGAATGGCTGCAGATCAAGTGCCATCATCTCACCTATCAACTGAGTGATTCACACAGCAGCTGGATGAGCAGGTGACATTTTTGTGTGGGCATGTAATGACTCCTGCAGCATGGTTTGTTTTGTGGCAATAAATTCTGGACTAGCACTGCTGCTGGTTTGTCCACTACCATTATTATCCCTGCCTAGTGGTGGTCCTGGTGGTGGTGGTGGTGGTGGTGGTGCCTAATGGGTCACTATCTTGTATGCTCTACAGTGCACGTCAAAACCGTGCAACAGAAACAGCCCAGTAGGGAAGAGCAAGAGGGTGCAAAACCGCAAAAGGGTGCATGCACAGTAGTGTACTCTCTCACTCTTCCCAGGCAAAGGATAAGGCCTCTGCCATGATGAGGGTCTGGCGAGCAGCTGCCGTGGCTCAATGGGATGAGTCACAGGCAGCAAGTGAGGCAGGATGTCTGTGGACCGGGTTTCGATTCCCAGTCCTAGATGCATAGAAGTTTTTTATTTTTCGCACTTTGTGTGAGTTTAAGTGTAAACCCAACCCCCCAGAGTTGATTATTTTATTTTGGGGGATTGATGGGCACAGCCCCCCGTAACAGGGGGTGCAGGGGTTGGACCCCCCACAAAACACAGACATATGCCGCTGGCAATATATCGCGCTATATTGGCAGTGCAGTATATTGCTGTGGCATAATGTCTTCCGACATTATGACCCCGTGCCATGGTGGTGTTGATTGAAGTGGTGTTCTGGAAGGAGCTCCACTAGTGTCAGTTGACTTTGACTACTGCTGCAATGGGGGCTGTATAATTTGAACAAACCCTCTGAGCCCACCACCCATACCTGGCTGCTGCTGTTGCTGCTGCTGCTTAGTCTGGCCTGTGTGTGGACTGTGAAGGGATGTGACTGTTAGCAAGATGCTGTGTTCATGCTTTAGATGAGCAGCCAGAAAACTGGCTCTCAATGTTCATGTGGATTTACCCCTGCTGATCTTTTTCTCACTCATATTGCAACATGCCCTTGGTGGATTCATGGTGGTCATCCCTAAAATTGTCCCATACTACAGAACATCTCTTGTCTTTCTTAGCTATATGACCACCAGCCTGAGGGATTGGGGGCCTTAGAAGAAATGGAGTGACCACTGCAAGATTTCTTTCTCCTGATCATGGGGGAGGAATGATGTCGCTGCTCCAGATGATCACCAGAAATAGCAGCAGCAGCAGTAGTGTCCGATTTATCAAGTGGGACTGGGAACTTGGCCTGGGATTTGAACTGCACTGCTTCTTCGAGTTTTTTTTTTCTTGTCTTTTCTTCATTGCTTCTCTTACTTTCCCACTCTTGTCCTCCTGTACTGGTGACGGGGGTGCTGGTGGTGGCCTCCACTCATCAGAATCATAGTCCTCAGTAGAGGACCTTGTTGTAACTGACAACACACTTTCAGCCTCCATTTCTTCTTTTCCTTCTCCTGCTTTCTCCTGTAATGTTGCCTGTTCCTCCTCCACAACTTCTCCTTCCCTACCTGTCCCCACCTCACTCTCAACTGATGGTTCACCCTCCCCACATCCTTTTCCTGCTGCCTCCTCCTTCTTTTCCTGTGCTTCTGCTTCCACCTTCTGAATCACCAGCACCTCTCCCTCCTCTGGCACTTCCACTTCCATAACCTTTTGCTCTGTGGCAATCTCCTCCACTGCAACCAGCTGTGCTGGTGGTGGACATGCTACTGGCTTGCTTTAATAAAACAGAGGGTCTGGTATACCATAAGCAGCACATCCTCCATGTACATCAACCAGTCCTTTTCCTCAGGTGACTGGATAATAGTAGTGTCAGTCCCCCCTCCCCCGACTCACTCCCTGATTTGTGGCATGTGGGTACACATAGAGAAGGAGCATCATATAGTGCCTCAAGCCAGTGGCAGCTGATAGGAAATTGCCCAAGGTGCCCACCACTGTGCAGGTGTACAGGTTCCTGAGCTAGCACCCCACCTAGCACTGCCAGCTGCTTTTGTTTGGTTTGCACAAGATGCACAGGTGGAGGGCTTGCCTGTACATCTTCGGAATGGGATGGAGGACCCATAGGCATTACTTCACTACCATGGGTAGTAGAGGAAAGCAAGGTACTTGGAGGAGGAGAAGAAGGAAGACTATGAGCAGTGGAAGACCTGTGTGTTTTTGCTTTGCTGCAGCTGGTTTCAGCACCACCAGGTGCACCGCTGGACACTGACTATGACTGACTGGGAAAGCTCCTGCTTAAAGTGGACATATGACCAGCTGACTTCTGCAGACTAACAAATCCCCATGGTTTCTTTGGACATACTATTATACAACCCACCCTAGTATGCCTCTCAGTCTTGGACCCACCAACACCACTCCCTCTGTCCTTCTCCCTCTAACATCCTCACCATGTACATCACCCTCTCCACATTCCACACTAGTATGTTTGCTACCTGCTGGGAGGACAGGTACCATAGTGGCTCCTCCTCCTCCTCTCCCCCCAGTCCTCCCTGCTTCCCTTTCAGGATGTCCTTGCTTCATCTTTATGGCAGGCCAGGTACAGCACACATTGCCTGTCACAAAGACTAAGCTGTAATTGGATAGAGTGATTCACAAGATTTTTTGGGAGGGTGGCTCCAGTTCCCACAGGCAGGCCAGACATGGCACACACTGCCTGTCATGAAGACTAAGCTGCAATTGGATAAAGTACTCCACAAGATTTTTTTTGGGGGGGGGTTCAGGCAAGCTGGAGCCTTGTGGCACCCTGACCCTGATCCAGCAGCAGCACAGCTACAAGCCACTCACAATCACCTAAACTCCAATTTGATAAAGTTAAGATATTGGCCTTAGGCACCCACTCAGTCAAGAAAAGTACTAAAAACATTGGTTAGGAAGATTCAAGTACAACAGCAAAAGCACATACTGGACTACCCCAGCAATGCAGGCCCAGGCCCCTTCTCCCCTTCCCCCTGCTTGCTTTCACAATGCTCTTCTTTTCCTCCCCTTTCCCTGCCTGACAAAATCTTTGGAACTGCTGTGGCAGCTTGCAAGTTAACTCCAAGAAACCGCTCTTCACAAATTGGAGTTTCGCAACCTTTTTCTGACATAAACAGTAAAGGCAGCATGGCACACAGGGTCTCTCACAAAGACCAAGCTATAATTGGGTAAAGTGCTTCACAAGATGTTTTGGAGGGGTGGCTCCAGCTCCCACACTTGCAAGTCAGGCATGGTACACACTGCCTGTCACAAACACTAAGCTGCAACTGGATAAAGTGTTTTACAAGAGTTTAATTTTTGGGGACTCCGGCTCCCACATTGGCAGACCAGGCACAGCACATACTGCCTGTCATGAAGACTAAGTTGCAAGTGGTAAGGTGTTTCACAAGATTTTGGGGGGGGGGGCCCAGGCTCCCACACTGGCAGACCAGGGCCCAGGCACAGCACATACTGCCTGTCATGAAGACTAAGCTGCTACTGGATAAAGTGTTTCACAAGATTTATTTTGTGGGGGCTCCAGCTCCTACAGGCAGGCCAGGCTGGAACGGCACACACTGCCTGTCATGACAAAGACTAAGCTGCAATTTGATTAAGTATTTCACAAGATTTTTGTTCGGGGTCAGGCAAGTTGAAGCTTGGTGACACGGCACCCCGTTCCTGACTCATTCCCAGCAGCACAGCCATGAGCTTCCCACAGATAATCACAAAAACTACAATATGCTAAAGTTAAGATCTGGGGCTTAGGCACGCACCCAGTCAGGAAAAAGTACCAGAAACTTTTGTTTTGGAAGATTTAGGTACAACAACAACAACAGCACTGACTGGACTACCACAGTAGGTCAGGCCCAGGGCCCTTCACCTCTCCCCATACTTTGCCTTCACACAGTGCTCTTCTTTTCCTTCCATACCTAACAAAATCTCTGGAACTGCAGTGGTAGCTTAAGTTAACTCCATGAAACTGCTCTTTCACAAACTGCTGGATTTTGGCAACCTTTCCTGACAAAAACAGTAAAGACAGCACAGCACAAGCAGCAAGGTCATCCTCCCTGGTATCAGAGTTGCAATGGCACTCGGAGCTGCAGAACAAGATTCTGTGTTCCTAACTGATGGCTGAAGGTCAAGGGGCCAGAAAGAGTTTGCACATTCTCACTGTATTATAGCTGCATCACGCCCACTGAACAGCCAAAGTGAAGACAGCAATCTTCAGACTGTCTTTGACTGGATGGAAACTGCAAAAGTTCAGCAGTTCACTGAATTGCCCTTCAGTTTCATGCTCGCCCTTACAGAGCAGATCAACACACACTCAAAGGCAGGCCTGACCGGTTTCGCACATGTGTGCTTCCTCAGGCTCCACAAGTGTGCATTTGCACTACAATAAATACTTCTGTAGCATTATGCACATGGTGGAAAGTGCCATCTCTTTTGTTCCTGATTCTGATGTTGGTTTGAGACATGGCACATCGGCTGTGAAGCAGCCTTTTGATCTCCACAGTTCTTGGATGAAAAATGCCTGGTCCAGGAGACTTGAGAACATTTAAACAGCCCCTCGAGCTTTTGCATGCATCCCATTGTGATTGCACCTGGATACCCATTTGTGAATTATCTTGAAGCTGTTAGTATGCAAAATTGAATAACCTCCCCTTGCTGGTTCCATACCTTATACTGTAAATAAAGATAATTATGTACGACATGTATTTCATTGATTGTAATTCATTTGACTGGCGTTATGTTCCCAATAGTCCCCCGTGGATAACATCTGTAAACGTGGTTCTTGATGTGTATGTGTAGTTTACCTGGTGAAGCATTTTCAAATAAATAAACTGAAGCAATAAGACACAAAAGGATGTGTGTTATGCTGAGATGACATCACATATTGGGTGCATTGTGATGCATGCAGCACAAGTGACTGAATCTCTCCTCAAGAAGTGCATCATCCAGCATAACACATACCCTGAAGTGCCTTACTGTGATTATAAAATGCATCCTGTAAAATAAAAAAAGTCTTTTCATGTAGCTCAAGGAGGCTCCCTAGGGGTATCTGCAGCCAGATGCAGCTGTGCCCAGCTCCTCGGGAGGCGGCACTTCTCCTGCCGCCTTCCCCGCTACGCCTGTTGGCCATAGAACACTTCAGCTCAAGGAGGCTCCCTAGGGGCATCGGCAGCCAGAAGCGGCTGTGCCTAGCACCTTGGGATGCAGTGTTTCTCCTGCTGCCATCCCCACTATGCCCACCAGCCACAGAACACTTCAGCTCAAGGAGGCTCTCTAGGGGCATCTGCAGCCAGAAACAACTGTGCCCAGCTCCTTGGGATGTGGCGCTTCTCCTGCCGCCATCCTTGCTATGCCCACTGGCCACAGAGCACTTCAGGTATGCCTCTCACCTGATTCTCAGAGCCGGCTTCACAACCTGGCACTGGCTCCTCCTCAATTGGCTGCATTTACGGACCCAGAGTTTTCCAATTGGTCCCCAACAAAGACAAAGTGCTGTGATTGGACAAGGGTCTCTAGCCAGGACTGGGAACTATAGCTCGGTCTCCACTGCTGTCGCCAAGCACTAGGTGCCAAATTTAAACAACTGCCTGCAATATTTTCCTAGTGTGCATGTTTAGTTAAATTGTATGGTTAACTTGGTATTGCAAAGCCTGCATAACTGTATATCGTAAGTGCCCATTGCAGGAGTTAACTTAGATGTGTTTGTTCGAGGCAATGTTTCCTTGGTTGTCAATCTAAAACTGCAGCCTAAGTATTGTTCTTTCACCCTCGGTTACTCACTGCATAGATATAGTTAAGTGATTACAGTGCTTTTGTGCAGCTTGTTTTCTAGCTTAATTTTTCTGTCCCTTGCTCTGTAACCTTGCCCCACCACCCCAACTGTCTGCTGAATTCCAGTCCTTTCCATATCACTCTCTCTCGCCCTCTCTCACTCGCTCACTCTATCACCCCTGCCCTCCTGCCTTGCTACCTGCTGGCCCACCCACAGTTTAACATTTCTTTGTCTTTCCAATGACCCCCTACTGTCAGCCTGTCTTCCTACATTGTCTGTCCTCTGCCCACAGTTTCCTGCCCTTTTTTATATATAATATCCTTACTTGTTCTCTCTTTCCACCTCAAGGAGGCTCCCTAGGGGCATCTACAGCCAGAAGCGGCTGTGCCCAGCTCCTCAAGATGTGGCGCTTCTCCTGCCGCCATGCCCACTATGCCTACCGGCCGCAGAGCACTTCAGTTATGCCTCTCACTCAATTCTCAGAGCTAGCTTCATAACCTGGCACTGGCTCCTCCTTGATTGGCCGCATTTCCAGACCCAGAGTTTTCCAATTGGTCCCCAACAGAAACTAAGTGTTGTGATTGGACAAGGGTCTCTAGCCTGGACTGGGAACTACAGCTCAGTCTCTGCTGATGTCCCCAAGCACCAGGTGCCAAATTTAAACAACTGCCTGCTTTCTAAACTGCCTGCTATATTTTCCTAGTGTGCATTTTTAGTCCTGCCCACTACCCCAGCCCCAACCTCTAATAAATAGATCTAAACCCTTCCCTCAACCAGTTTCCCTGCACCCATTGGTTCTCAAAGCTTTAAACCCAATGCAAAGCCAAAGATAATAACTTAGGTACATACTAAGGTGCTCATCTCAGGGACTGCAACTTAAGTGGCTTACAGTATTGCTGTGGCCACCATCAAAGTACACTATTAAGCACCTCTTTTCCCTTAAAGTAACTGCTAAACAATCCCTCCTCTAGAGTGGTTGCTCGCTGCCCACAGGTTTCCTGGTGCTGCGTACCAGTCTCCTCCACCGCGGTACTACTACTCCTTCACAAGGTTACTTTCTGTTCTTCTCTCTTCACTGAATTCTCTTTTGTGACCAGAATACCTCTTAAAATGAACACGTGTGTGTTGCTCCTTGTGCTGGTCTCCATGCCCACACTGATGCTGGTGACTGATGCCTGTGCATCAATTTTAGCCATGGAGCAGCAAAAATTAAGCCCCACCCAATCCCCACATACTCTGTCATACACCATGATCATTGTGAATGGTCATGAACCTACCCTCACGAGTACAAGCCTCCTGGCACTACTGTCTAACTACGAACGCCGTCAGCTCATCCTGTTTGTGCACTCCCTCACCTTTCAATCCCCCCATTGTCTCCCTCCTATCTGCCTGCTACTTACACTGATTCTCCTCTCTGGTGATGTAGAGAGTAACCCTGGCCCCATAAACACCCACACTGACCACACGGACATCGCCTGGACAGGACACCATGGACTAAAAGTTGCCCACATGAATATCTGGAGCCTGTCATCAAAGTTCCATGAGCTTGAGGTGTGGGTATCTCGCTACAAGCCACAGGCACTAGATCTCACTGAGACCTGGTTGAAACCCCACCACTCTGACTCCTAGTTCAACCTGGATGGTTATTCACTCCTACAACTAGACATATCAGGATGAAAGAAGGGAGGGAGCGTGCCACTGTATGTGCAAAACCACATTACTGCCACTATTGTTAGCTGTTCCACTCCCACTTCTCAGACTGAGTGGCTTCTTACAGAGGTAATCCTAGGTGCATCCAAGAAACTTTACTTGGGTTGTTGCTATAACACGCCCCACAGGAGGTATCCCAGGTCTATCAAATTTCCTAAATGGCATAGGCAGTACAACACCCCTAAGAGACACAAATGTGTCTGGGGATTTCAATCTCAACTGGCTGGATGACAATTCACTGGACTACTCTAGTGCACTAAAAGTACACAACCTAGAGCAAATTATGTCTTCCCCCACCAGACTTAACGCTCATATGCATAATCACTCCCTGACTGACTGGGTCATCATAAACCGGGTTGAGTTGGTCCTCCAAGCAGGCACCATGTCTGACTCCATGAGTGACCACACCTCTACCTATGCTATACTGTCTACCAAATCCATCCGTCCCCCTCACAGACTCTTGTCCTTCAGGAACTTTAACTGCTTGGACCCTAGCCCTGTCCTTAGTGACATAAGGGCTATAGGCTGGTCAACCTTCTACCATCTTAGCAGCTTATTTGATGCGGTCACTTACCTTACATCCAAACTCTCCCACCTACAGGACATTCATTTCCTCATCACAACCAGAAGGGTAAGAGGGGGCTGTACCCACTAGCTATCCAAAGAACTGCTGACACAAATGAAAGCTCGGAATAACAAATGGAAAGCCTATAAGGCATCACCCTCTCCCAACCTCTGGAATGCTTACAGACAGCTACACAACACCTGCAAACAGACTGCAAAATCACTCAAGCACAAATTCTACATTAATCAACAGAAAGACAATCCTGGCAATCCACGCAATTTTTTTTTTTTTAGTTGTTTAACCAGGTGAGACACACTAAGCTGAAAGCTTTTTTACAGGTGCAACCTGGGAGCACAGGGAAGTTAAGTGACTTGCTCAGGGTCACACAGTATGCAAGTGGAAGCTGTGGGATTCAAACCCTGGTCTGGTCTGCTGGATGTCACCAGATTTGCAGCTCAGAGCCTTAAACCACTGCGCTATACTGCCTCCCTGGGCCTCTATTGGGTCTATCCCTAACCCCAAGTCCAGTAGACAATTAACGCAGCTTACAACCCCCACTGGTCCCATTTCAGACCCTACTGAGATTGCAAATACTTCCAACTCTGAGATTGCAAATATCTTCAACATGAAGTTCACAGATTTATCCCCCCATCTGAGTAAGCTCCCACCACAGGCGTCCTCAGCCCTGAACCACTCACCTCCCACCCCCCCTCCTCAGCTACCACCCTGCCCCCACCTTTCCACTTCAAAGTCATTGGGCATATAGACACGATTAAGCTCCTGAAGTCTCTCCCTGCCTAAGGCAGCCCTGGCAGTGATGGACTATACCCTGCATTTCTTAAACTCATCTGTCCTGCATTGATTAAACCCCTCACCTTCCTCTTCAACCTCGCCCTTACATCTTCTATGGTTTCTGACTCTTGGAAACATGCAAATGTCATGCCCATCTTCAAAAGCAGTGACCCCAATCCCCTGATAATTATAGGCCCATCTCCCTACTCCCTCACCTGAGCAAACAGCTTGAAAAGGTTGTGCACCTCCAGTTCTCAGAGCATCTTGGAAAGTATATTCTCTTATGTCATCTCCAGCATGATTTCCGCAAGCACCACAGTACCTCTTCTGCTTTGGCCCTTTTCTCTGATCATGTGCTGAGAAATATGGACCAAGGCAAAGCCACAGGAGCTGTCTTCATAGACCTATCAAAGGCTTTTGACCTTGACGACCACCACCCGCTCCACTCAACCCTGTATCTCTTTGGCTGCTCCAGCGGAACTGCAGCTTGGTTCTGCAGCTATCTATCCAATCTGTCTCAGTCTGTCATCATCAATAATGCCTCCTCTGCTGCCCTCCCTGTATGCACTGGAGTCCCCCAAGGTTCCATACTCAGACCTCTGCTCTTCTCCTTTTTCATTAATGCACTTCCGAGGGATAGCCTCAGCTGTCAAGTGCTCCTTTA
Source organism: Neoceratodus forsteri (assembly GCA_016271365.2). Lineage (NCBI taxonomy): Eukaryota > Metazoa > Chordata > Ceratodontiformes > Ceratodontidae > Neoceratodus > Neoceratodus forsteri. The sequence goes on from CM057452.1 coordinate 394,526,717, forward strand.
TGCAAACAATCTGGTTCTCTACCACAGTAATAAATACATTGAGCCCAACTCCTCCATCCTCACACACAACTATGGCTCATCTCATAAATGGTTCCTCACCAACAGGCTGCTAGTCAATGAAAAGAAGACTAAGTCCATGCTTTTTGGTTCCAATCCTTTCCTCACCAAAGCTGCCAAATCCAACTCCTCCCTCCTTGTACGCACCCCAGCAGGCCTCCCTCTTGAAAATGTCCCATCTTTTAAATACCTAGGTGTCACTCTTGACCCCTCCCTCTCTTTCACTGAGCATGTTAACAACACTGAGCAGCGAATTCACCAAAAACTTGGCGCTGCCTACAGACTTAAATACCTTCTATCGGCTGAAGCACGCCTTGCCATCGCCCAGGGCAACCTACTGCCTATACTTCACTACTGCTCCCCCGTCTACTCCCTCATATCCCCCACCTTAAAATAAAGGCTAAACACTACCTATAACTCTATCTGTTGTTTCACCTTCAAGCTCCCCAATGGACCTACAACTGCACTCTTTACCAGTCCCTGGGCTGGCTCCCTGTGCAAGGTTGCTTTGACTATGCGATGGGCTGCTTAGTGGACAGTGCACTAAGATACTGACACCTATCCCCTTACTCTCTCCTCTTGACAGGCAGAGTGGCTCCTAGAACACTTAGGGCATCCTCAGTCCCTCCACTGAAGGCAACCCACATCTCCACGGCAATGGGAAGTAGAGCTTTCTCCATCTCTGCTTCCACCCTATAGAACAAGCTCCCACAATTCATCTGCGCATCCTCAATGCACCTTGCCTTCAAACAGGCCATGGCTCCTAGCAGCTGCTGATTGTCACTGCTCTAAGTAAGTAACTCTAAGTCACCCTAATGCTCTTGTCTCCATTCCATTTCCCCTACCCTCCAGTTATCTCCTCCCTCATCTCTGTAGTTGTCTATAACCCTCCCTCCTTCCCTCATTACCTCTAATCCTTGAAAGTGATATGAGAATGTGACTGTATGAACCCGCACAACTTTACTGATGACTGTACAAAACTGGTCTCATATCATATTTATAATGCTACATATGTTCTCCTGCACCATGTAACATGGCTCCTGTAGCCCATGTTATTTCTATTGCTATGTATGGCTCATTTTTCACAGTGTGTGTATCTGGCCATTGCCTTCCCCTACCTCCATTGTACTATTACGTTATTTGTTTTTCTTTTTTTCCACATCACCTCATGCCTGAGGCATGAATCTATAGTATAAATTGAATTTTCCTGTATGTACTGCTGTGTTTCTCTGTGTTGCTTGCCACCCTGTGGATCGGGGCATGACTGAAAATGGTCCTCTGGGTCAGTGCACTTACCCAGTAAACAAAGACATAAATAAAAATAAATAAATATTTTTTTTTTTTCTTTAGATTAGTTTCAGACATTGATACTGTACTGAGATTACATCATGGCTTTAAATGCCTTTTGATCAATTAGCTTTCAGGATTTTCTGTAAATACAAAGACAGAAAGTAAGAAGACCATTGGTTCATCAAATTCTTTGCCCGCCAACTCAGTAGGGATACCCTTTCACCTCTCTCCCCTTTTCTTCCAGGTACTAATCTAGTTTAAGCCTGAAGGCAGAAACAGCATTAATTAACACCATGGGCCCAATTTTAAAAGGTTGATGCAGGGCTTCCATCAAACCTTGCGTCAACTAAAGTGTTTGGTGTAGCTGCGCCAAACCCCTTTGATGTAACGCTGCCCGATTTTACAGGGGTTAGAGCAGTTGCAACATTTCCTCACTTTACAGCAGTTTGCACCAAAGCTTTGGCACAGGTCCTGTGACATGGGTCTCCCAATGGTGCAAAGTTAGACCAGGGGGAAGCTGGTCTAACTTGTTGCATTTGACACAGGGGACTTGCGTCGGGGGTTTGCGTCAAACTTTGTTGCAAAATCGCACTTGCTACAAAGTTTGACACAAGCCACCACTTGCATCAAACTCTGATGCAAATCCCTTGCATCACTCTAATGCCCTTCTATATTTGGGCCCCATGTGTTCTAGAAGTCTATTCCAAGGGTTCTCATTCTGCGAAGTTCTTCCTCATACTTCCCTTGAATCATCCTGCTTTCAAAAACATTGAGTGCCTCCTTATCTGGAAGAGTTGTATTTGGTCCAGTTTATAATTGTTCCCTTCACTCATTTACAGTATATACCTCTTCCTTTGAGGTGAATATGTTTCGTTTGTATAGAATTGCTACATCACTCATTTGCCAAAAAAATTGGAAGCATCCCTCTATAATTAGAATATATTAATGGGGGCGCATTTTTTCCAATAGGAAAATCTGGTTATAATTCGAACACGTGCCTGGTTGCCCTTGCTCCTCACATGCACCTATTGTGTTCTTGCCTGCCAGCATACAAACTTCATTGACACCTTCAAACCAACTGGCAATGAGATTGATTTCTATTTATATAATTGCTGTGGCAAAAAAACACTCTATAGCAATTATATAAAAAGATACATGGGGTAGTGCATAAAAACTTGAATTTTACACACACTCTCTCAGTGTTGGATGATTGTATTAACCCCTCGAGCTTCACTGTCAGGGTTTCTGTAGCATTCAACACCTCAGATGTGTGTAAAATTCTCACGATGCACACTACCCCATACATTATTCTGTATATCTCGTAGTGCTTTAATTTCTCTTCCTGTAAAGTTTTAGTGGCATGATTAAGGTAAAAAGTGTTTACTCACCATTTTTTATTTGATACTTTATTTGATATGCACGAGTAGTGAAGCTTCCCACCAAATCGAAAAGGAAATATACACTCCTCACCATTTACTGTCAGAACTAAAATATAACATATGACAAAAAGTTAGATGTAACTGAGTTTTACAACCATAAACACACATCGTTATGTCTGGAGATTAATTTACACCAAATGAGCCCAGTTCTTTTCCAAGAAGATACACATGCTTATAACTAGCAGTTTATAGCTCAGTAGAAACTTAACAGCATTGCCCTACCTTCCTCCACCTCCAGCCAATGTTCCTCCTGTTCATTCAATGAGAGATAACACATGACAGAGTGTACAGTTATAAGGGAATAATTCTCATCTAGGGTGCCTGTTATGCACAAGTCATGGCTGAGTGCTGCAACCACCCAAGAAGTGTAGTATTCCCTTATAGAGAATAAATGGATTGCACTCTATATACCATGAAAGAGAAGTTGCTGATATACAGTAAGTACCATTATTGCACATTTTTTCTAATGCCAGTGCCCCAAAGGGGTCACCATATAAAAGCAGTGTTAAAGCAGTGCCAGCATACAAACTACAGAATACAGTCAACATCTGAAATTGTGATATCAAAAAGTGGAGGTCTCATACGACTGTAGCAAATATATTGCTATTTAGAAGTGAAGTTGTTTCTTTATACCCGCACACCCTGGAGTGTGATATCCCACTTGCATCAACATACTTTCATACAGTGTTACATACCTGGACTCTTAATTGTTAATAAATATGTAGTTCAGGGGAGGAGTGCAGTTATCAGAAAATAAACTTTGATCATGTGACATGTCTCAGCCAATAAGGTTACAGGATATACAGACCCCAGTGTAAAGAAAAGTTGGTTTGGGGGGGTCAGTAGGTTGTCAGGATCAGGTTTTGTGAGCTGAAGGGGGAGGCTTGTATTGCTAAAAAAAGCAGCATAGCCTTGTGGTTAAAACAGAGATGTGAACCTGGAGACCCATTTGAGCTTCAGTATTGTTACTTGCTCACTGTAAGACATTAATCAAGTCATTTAACCTCTCTGTGCTTAATCTACCTTCTTCCCCCTCCCTGTGTTTAACCCCCACTTAAATTTCCTTAACCTCCATAATCTGTCAACCAGTGTCAGTGGCTCAACAGGTTGCATACTCACTTCTGGAGCTGGAATATTGGATGGTCCCTGATTCTAGTCCCACACCGAAACTTGGGCTAATATCCTAGGAAACAAAAACCCAGGGAAAGAGTACACAATGTTGGAGGGGGTACTAAAAACAACAAAAATGGAAAGGGACCTGTAGGTAGTCATATCAGATGAATTGAAGGTAGGCAAGCAATGTGAGAAGGCAGCAAGGAGGGTTCGGAGGATAGTGGGATGCACAGGGAGAGGCATCACCAATAGAAAACAGGAAGTTGTTATCCCTCGGTACAGACAGTTGGTGAGACCCCATCTGGAATACTGCATGCAGTTCTGGAGATCCTATCTCTGCAAGGACATAGACAGGATGGAGGCAGTCCAGAGGAGGGTAACTAAAATGACGCAGGGTCTGCATTAGAAGCCATACGAAGAGAGACTAAAGGGGCTTAATATGAATGCCCTCGAGGGAAGAAGGGAGAAGGGGGACATGTTATAAACATTCAAGTACCTCAAGGGAATCAACAAAGTCCAAGAGGGTAGCATCTTTCAGAAAAAGAGATGTGCATGAATAAGGGGGCACAATTTGAAGATAGAGGGGGATGGCCCAGGGGCAATGTGAGGAAGTATTTTTTCACAGAGAGGATGGTGGTTGCATAGAACAGCCTTCTTGAGGAGGTCATGGGGCAAAAATAGTGGGGGAATTCAAGAATGCATTGGACAGACATAAAGCAGTTTTAGTGAGGGGGTAGGAGGAAGTAGGCTGTTGGTTAACTAGGATCTGCAGCTTATCCAATAGGTAGGGAAATTGGCAGACTAGGTGGGCCAAGCAGTCTTTATCTGCCATCAAAGTCTATGTTTCTATGTAACCAATAATGACACTGTAGTACGGCATTAGATGGTGTTGCACTGTTGAGATGCAGTCCTTTAATTGAGACACTAAACCAAGGTCCCATCTGCCCGTCTCTGGTGGCTGGGCAGGTTAAAGTTAAAGATCCCATGGCTCATATTGTAAGAATAGGGTATTTTCACCAAGTGCCATGGACAACATTGCCTCATCAGTAAAACAGGTCGATGTAACCCACCCTCAGGACACACCCAGAAAAGAACTGTAACAGCTTAGTGTGCCTTTTCTGGACAAAAATTGAAAGTCTGCATTCAAAACTAAAATCCTTTCCTTACTAAATTGATTGGAGGGGTTGCAGTTTCCAAAATCATACCTCTTGACTTTCCCTCATTATAAGGGATGTCTCTCATTCTACCCCTCAGAAGTGCTCTGCCCTACATTAAAAACGTAGCAGCTAAGTAGAGCAGATGCTATAAACCCAAATGTTAAAGAAGAAACTCTTAACTTTATATGATGCTAAAATAAAATTAAACTTTGAGCAAATAAAAGCACTGATTTCCACAGTGATCTGAACTTGCATTTTTATGTTTGATGATGTGTCCCGCATTTTATTGTCCTTCATTCTGTGGCTACACCTCTCATTTCAGTGACAAAATGTTGAGAGCTATGTCCAGATCTATGGCTGTTTTATGGGAGCGGATGGCGGCTTTCATAATGTTCAGCTGTTATTTGAATTTCACCAAAAAACACACTGACTAAAGTGCAAATTTATGTTAAATTAAGGGTGCAAACTATAAAATGCATGTGAGGTGCAAGTACTTTTAGCCATTTTCAAAATCCAGCCCAAGCAGACAAAAGAAACAGGTAATCAGTCTGAATATTAAGCCTTCTAGCTGCAGTTTGATTTTTGTTTTTAATTGATATTTTGTAGTCAACCAGTGTGGCTGCCCTTACCTCAGCCTTTTGTCTGGACTCCCACTCTGACACCATCTAAGACTCTCCTGGCTGCCCTACTACAGTTAACATCTGTCCAGTTTTTGACTAAACCATTTGATGTTTAGACCCATTATCCAATCTTCTTGTTTTCCACACTGGTACTCTGTTTTTTTTTTTTTTTTTAGCTTTGTTTGAAGTGGCCCACCATTGAAGCTTTCCAGTTTTTTGTTTGCCACATACAAAGGTGACAATTTGATGCCCTGCAGATTGTCACCTCCCAAAGGTTTGCTCCTTGGCTTTGCCCCAGTATTGGACTACTCCCCAGAGAACTATCATCCTTTACCAAGGAATGGACTTCTGGGGAGCACCAGTGTGATATTAGAGTGTAAGCAGACTAAACATCATGCTGTCATGCCCACAAGTTATTTTTCCTCCTAAGACCTCGCACCCCTCTTTCTACCTGTATTGCACCTTCAAGGGAGGGCAGTAGATCATGTGACCACACTCAATGTCCGGTGTTGCTCACCTGCAACACTTTAAGAGGTTAGCAAGTGGTGGGCTAGTCATCCCCCTTGTCCTGGAGTCTGAGTGCACTACATCTGCTGTACACCCTAGATCCCACCACTTCCATGGTAGGCTCATGTCGCTTTAATCACCTTTGAGATATGAGCAACTGGAAAGCAGAATTTCACACTGAGGTGCTACACTAGCCATGTTAAAAGACAAAGAATCTCAGTGTGCAAGCACTGAGGCAATGGTTACCCCAAGCATTGGCCGGGAAGCCAAGTTTCAAAGAAATACAAAATCACACATACCCCCACAATGCCAAGCATCATGGGCTGCATATGCAAATCACCACAGAATATTATGCTGGTTCAACTTTAAGCAGAAATGCATGGTGCCAAAAGGCCTCTCACACAGTTTGCAAAGGATGCCAACAGAAGACACAGACACTAACCATACTGTATAGTTCAGGGCAGCAACTTGCCCCTTTAGTCAATAAATGCCTTGACTGCTAGTGCATTCTTTCTCTACTTTGACTATAACTTCTAAGATAGAAGGTAAAAGACTTTATGAGCCACTAGCCTTCATCTGTTTGTTGTGTTACTATCTTACTAGATTAAGGCTATACTCAAGCACTCCTATCAGCTGTCTTGAGTTGGGAAGGGAAGGAAGGGGATGGAAGGGTGAGAGGGGAAGGAAGTGGGGAGGGAAATTGATTTTATGCGACACCTGGGTCAAGCACAGAGTTCTAAGCCAGAGAGTTCAATGGTGAAAATGTGAGTAAAAACCATATATATATATATATATATATATATATATATATATATGGTAGCACAGTAGTGCTACCATAGTTAGGGTTGAGGAGCCATTTACATGTTAAACCTAAAATTTTGCACCTTAATAACTTTGCAACCGTTCAACAGATTTGCCTGAAATTTGGAATACACAATCAAGAACCATACATCTTGGGATTGGCCAACTTGTGTACTGTTCAGATATAGGGCTATGGAGTTATTAAGCGTGATCTGCACGCACGTTTACGCTTTTTTTAATTCTTTGCTCATCCCTACAGGTCGCACGGTTTTCGCAATCGGTCTGAAAACTTCAGGGAACGTGCGGTCGGGATCTCCAATGCGCCTTTTGAAGATTTTGTGAAAAAATATTAAACGGTTCAAAGGTTATTCAAAAAACAATTCCCCATTATAAGTCAATGGGAAAAGTTAACAAAAAGTTTGACAGTGTCACAAATGCACTTTTTAGTGTTGCAAATTGCCCTAGTAGTGTTGCAAATCCACCATTTTGTTTTCAGTTGGTGATCAGAAAAATGCTTGGCATTTAAATTTGGGACCCTCTAGCAACACAATTGTTTCTGTGTTTACCTAGTCGGACCCCAAGGATGCTAGGCATGTCTTTATTTTGTGGTTAAACACCCTAGAAATATGTTTTTTCAATTTCTGGAAAAAGTAGTGTCACAAAGTAGTGTTGCACTCACGAAAGTGTCGCAAATTTTTGCGAAAGCTTTCGCAAATCACAACACTACTGTGCAACACTATGCCCAAAATAACAGGAATTCTTTGCCACCCTGCTGCACATGAACGGTTTGGTCTTTTGGGCTAAAATTTGGAGGGAAGGCAGCCAACATCTCACACATGTGCCTTTTGGTGGTTTGGTGACAAAATATTGCATGGATGCAAAGTTACAGTACTCTGAATTTGACACTTTTTCCCATAGACTAACATTGCGGCGTCCGCTGCATGACAGGAATTCTTTGCCACCCTGTTGCAAAATAACGGTTTGGTCTTTTACACTGAAATTTGGAGGGAAGAAAGCCAACATGCCACAGATGTGCCTTTTGGTGGTTTGGAGAAAAAATATTACAGGGCGGCAAAGTTATGGCACTCCAAACTTCTCTTTTTTCCCCCTAGGATAACATTATGACATTCGTAGCACCTTTCAGGGCCCGTATCTCGGAAAAGGTGTGAGATACGGACTGTTTGTCAGAAAAATGCTTAGCCCCCATCAGGGTGCACATTGGGGTCATCGGTCCTAACTCTCACCCCATTCTCCTATTCCTCAGCTTCTTTCCACATGTGATGGGGTGAGAGTTAGGGCTGACAACCCCAACGCGCACCCTGATGCCATTTGGGGGGGTGGGCTGAGGGGTGCAAGGGGGATGTTTCAACCCTAACATCGAATTTCCTCACTTTTTTTGCTGTGGAATAACCCTAACTGATGCATTAAACTAAGTTTTTTTGCCTCTAATATATATATATATATACATACATACATATATGTAATAGATAACCCACTCTAGGGTGTGTGGTCATTCTCTGATATACACATGCCTTGGTATGCGTTGTGACTCATGAGGCAGCAGGCCAAGTGGGTTTAACCACCCAAGGCGTGCGTATATAAGAGCACGACCACACGCCCTAGAGTAGGTTACCTATCTTATAAAATGGCCACAAATGTGTGTTTGTTTCTCCTTGGGAGTCGCAAAAAGTAGTCCTTCTCTATCAGGAATTAGATTTCTATCTATGTAATCTGGTTGATCCTTGTCCTGGTTGTGTGGTAGAAATAAAGAACTTTATTAAGGTGTTTGTGGGGGGGGTGTAAAGTAGTCCTGCTTCATCTAAAATTAGACTTTCATTTAGCTGATGTGGTGGTTGATTGCGGTAGCGCCTGGATGGCAGACAATTAATTTTATTAAGGTTATCTGGTTGATCCTGCAATGATTTAATTAAAAAGTGCTTACAAATCTTATATGGTTGATCCTGCCTCATTTATAATCTGTAGGTGTAATTACTTCCAATTTCTGGTGTGATCGTAGTGTGATTGAGTGGTGTTCATCGCAGTACAGTATATGGTGCTCAAGTAATAGAACAAGAAGCAACCTCTTGAAAACCAAGTTACTCAGTTTAAAGTTAGTTTTCTGCCATTTTTGTACAAGAAACCTCTGAGCACAGAGTGGTGGAAGAGAGAAAACAGGTGACTTCAGATGAGTAGACACAAACGTAAACGAGCATTACTATGGCAACACTCGCGCCTGCTTGTGTCTACTTGTCTGAAGCCGCCCGCTCAGTGGCTTTCCTCACTCTGCAGTCAGCAGCTTCTTGTACAGAAAAAGCACAACACTGACTTCAAACCTAGTAACTTGTATGGTTTTCAAGAGGACGCTTCACGTTCTGTTACTTTGGCACCATATTTTTTACAGCAGTGAATACGCTTGGTCATGCTACAGTCACAGGAAAATGAAAGTAATTACACCACGATTGTAAACATGGCAGGGTCAGCCAGATAAATTATTTTTATAACTTTTTATGTAGCAACATGATGCAAGGATTAAACAGATAATATGACTGTGGGACAGCAAAACACATTTAATTAAAGATGGTTCTGTCAGGCTCTGTCTGCCTGGTGTGTGTGGCCTGGGTATGTGCCAGTCTGTGTGTGGCAGGTGTGGAGTGACTCATTTGTAGTGAGAAGGCTCAGAGGGTTGGAAAGTAGAGGAGGCATGCAGTCATTGTGGAATAATGCACGGTCATATGACATGTTTCATCCAATCAGAACACTGGATTTTGACCAATTTTTCTTACCCATTTTAAAAATGTATATATATATATATATATATATATATATATATATATATATATATTTTTTTTTTTTTTATTTTATTTTATTTTATTACAACTAGGATCACAAGTACCTTTGAGCCAGGCTCTTTTACAAAGGTTCCGTGTCAGAGAACAAATACAATGCAAGTTACAGAAACAGGAACAAAACAATAAACAGGTCAGCATATTGGGTTACAATGGTAGATCAATACAAAAGCTAGAATAAGTAGAATGTATACATGGGAACACATGGTAACAGAGGGATAAGTAGGAGGGAGGGTGGAAGATGCAGATAAACATGAGGAGCGAAGTTGGAGAGGGCAGGAATTGCAGCCAAAGGGCATGGTCAACAACTGGGATCAGACTGAAACTAGTCAAAAAAAAAGGGAACATTCATTGAGGGCTCAGAAAAGGCAGGGGGCAAAGGGGGAGAGTCAGAAATGGTGAAAAGAAAGAAGAAATAAAAAAGTAACATAGAGGAAAAGGAGGGGGTGGAGATGTGGTAGGTGATAGTTGAAGGGAACAAAAATGAGAGGGCTGAGGAGATTATTTGTAGGTATCATTCACAGGAGCTAGAGTTAGTAAGGTGGAGGTGGAGTTTATGTTTGAATGAGCCAAGGGTGGTAGTGGAGGAGATGTCAGGATTGAGCGCATTTAACCAGCTGAGTATATATTGTTAGCACTGAGTATATATGCAGTATATACTAAGTGCAAACAAAATTCATTAATGCATCAGTTAGGATTGATGTCACAGTGATGAAAGTTTGGAAATTCGATGTTAGGGTTGCCCCACCCTCACCCCCATCCTCCACACACCAACTGATGCTGGGGTGTGCCATGCGGGCATCAGGACCAACTCTCACCCCATTCCACGTGTAGGCAAACTGACATGCTACAGTATAGGAGAATGGGATGAGAGGTAGGACTGACAACCCCATGGCACACTCTGACATCTGTTGGTATGTGGAGGATAGGGGGTGGGGGTGGGGTGATAGTGGGGTAACCCTAACATCAAATTTCCAAACTTTTGTCACTGTGACATCAACCCTAACTGATACATTAATGAAGTTTTTTGCAATGAATTCCCTTACGTTTTGAAAAAGTGTAATGTAACTAGTAAATGGTATGTGTTGGTGGGTGCATGGGGCCCAAAAACTGCCCACTTGTGCTTAATGACATGCATCTGAGGGAGCGCAGGCCCTCTGGGTCCTGCGATCTCACTTACACATACTGTAACAACGGAGCCATATAGTAGCCCTATAGGTCTGAAAAGAAACCCTTGTAACACTAATTTGTTAATATCTCAATAACCGTACAACTTATGAAAACAGTTCCACTGCAGTTGTAATCATGACTTCCAAACCTCCATGTTTAGGTGAACCAAGCTGTGGGTAGCGACAAATACGTATCTCAGATAGTTTTCGAGTTACGGGCACCGAAAGGTGCCATGTGCACCACAATGTTATTCTGTGGGAAATTTCTCAACTTTGGAATGCTGTGACATGGACTTGTCAGGCTCAACTCTCACCCCATTCCATGTGTAAACAAGCTGACACTCTACAGTATAGAATTTGTTACCTGTAGGGCGGGGTGGGGTGGGTGGTAGAGGTAGTAACCCTAGCATTAAATTTCCAAACTTCTGTCACTGTGACATCAACCCTAACTGATGCATTAACAGAGATTTTTGCAATGAATTTCTCTTCTTTTTGAGAAAGTGTAATGTAGGTGGTTACTGGTATGTGTTTGTGGGAGCTCAGGCCCTCCGGGCCCTGCACTCCCTTCACATTGCCCATTTTTTGCATAATGGTATGTATATGTGGGAGCATGGGCTCTCCAGGTCTTGCGCTCCCACTTACACTTAAATACGGAGCCATACAGCAGCCATATAGTACAGTAAAGTAACCCTTGTAACATTTATTTGGCAATATCTCAGTGACCATAGCAGCTATGAAAAAAGTTCCACTGCAGGTGTAATCTATGACTTTGAATCTTCCTCACAAGCTTAGTCCACCTGAAAGTGGACTAAGTCATGCTTAATGAAAAATCTGTATCTCAAATCGTTTCTGAGATAAAGGAGCCACTGGCACCACAATGTTATCTTATGGGAAATTTCTCAACTTCGCAATGCTGTGGGACCAAACCACCAAAAGGCACATCTGTGGGACCAGGGATTGCCACCCTGCAAATATCATCCAAAAAGCACAATCCACCTTGGCACAATGAAGTGACAAAGAAAGCAACACATGGACAATGTTGTCGAGCATTGTTTTCGTGACAACAAAAATGCTTTCGCGACAACAAAAATGTTTTCATGACATCTCTATACCTTATAATGGAATGTTTTCATGCCCAAGAAAATGTTGTCGCACACAAAAATTGTTTTCGCAAAAGTTTTCGCAATACACATATAAATTTTCCCACATGGTAAAACTTGCATAACTTTTGAACCGATTAATATTTTTTCACTAAATCTTCAAAAGGCACCAGTTTAACCCAGGCCACATATAGACAAGCAAATTTGAATCCACACAGATGCATTCTTCAGTCCATTATGCCCGACTGAAAAATGTGCAACAGTTGAGTAATTTTCACTTTTTGGATGCTCTACGGTTCCGCAACCGTATATTCAACTGGAACAAAACTTTCCAAATCTAGAGATCTATGGTTGAACGCCATGCATGCAAACCTTCAGGTAAATCGGACAAACAATTGTAAAGTTATTAAAGTGCAAACTTTGGGGTTTAATTAACATAGAATTGACCATGCAACCATATATATATATATATATATATATATATATATATATATATATATATATATAAATATATTATTTATAATATGTGTGTATATATCTATCTATATATATATATATGTATATATGTGTGAAATGGGGAAAATGTGAGTAAAAACAACAGTCAAACTGATCTGAATCCAGATTTATTAACCCATGGCTACAAGTCAGGGAATGTGGTTTTATAGAACACCTTTCATAGAAACCATTTCCCAAAGCACTTTAAAATGGGGTCAAGAAAAGAGTTCCGAGCCAGAGGGTCCAATGGGGAAAGCGTGGGTAGAACTAATACCTCTCTCTCTCTCTCTCTCTCTCTCTCTCTCTCTCTCTCTCTGACTGTGTACAGGGTATGAAAATGAGGTGAGCATTTGGCTTGAGAACCCCAAGACACACCCCACACCTGGTTTGCTGTCTGCAGGGTGGGGGTGGGGTTTAGGGTTTGAAACCCTAATATCACATTTCCCTACTTCTTTTGCTTTAACCCTAACTAATGCATTAATAAAGTTACAGGATCTCTGTCAAAGCCAGTAAATGCAATAGTCAAACTGATTTGAATACAGATTTATTAACCGAAGGCTAAATGTCATAGCAACCTTAATGGTTAGATCCTTTATAATAGTCAATATCTTTAGAAGAAAAATCTTTACAAAAGTCTTTCTTTGAGTGATTACATTGATAAATCTTGACTCCTTACCTTTCTGGTATAAATTGTCATCTTCCGAAATGTCCTTCTGAACACTGCCAACATCTTGAGTAGGCACATTCTGCTGAAAGATTTTAGGTATGATCGAATTAATTGTATGCTTTAGTGTCGTCGCCTAATATAAATGGTTAACCCTAGTAACCCAATTAGTTTGCAGTTTTTGGTAATGTCATGCAAGTAACAAGGTGTTGTTCTTGACAAAGTAATAAAAGTTTGTTACTTCCCCCAACCACCCACCCATCCATCTGAGAAGTACCTTATACTTGAGGGATTGTCTTCTAAATCATGTCCAGGCTTTATTGAGAAATGTATTTGCCTTGTCAACTAATTAAATAAGTAAATATCTATTCCAGCACTTCTACAGGTCTTATTTGCTTTCATACACTGGTCTTTTTCTGCACTGTGTAAGTGTTGTCTGCTCCCCATCTTAGGCAAGCACACCTCCAACCCTTTCTTGGACTAAAACCTAGGACTCTTTAGTAGTCAGCTACTACACCATTCAGCAAAGGGCCATTTCCAGTCAGCTCGATGGTTAGACTGAGACTTTGACTTCCTTACATTGCAGTGTCGGTAACCACCACGAGCAGTCTCTCGGCTGTTACAGTTGCACCATTCTTCCTGGCAGTATAACAACTGATCTGCATCACTGCCTTGGATGGAGGCCGGCAAGGCACAAGGAACTTCATGTCTGGGAGTATAGGGTGTTATGCTCACTAGGGAGCCATTGCACTTAATTTTACAGTTGCTGGACAGCCTGCTGGAGTTGTGAGATGCAAACAACTCTAGGTGGCTGAACAAAATACTGTACACAGGGTGACTGAGCTTTAAGCACAGGACTCTTTACTAAATGTCAGGCCAAAGTTCATTAATACACTTGCAAACAATGGGCCCATGGACCCCAATTCATCAGATCACAGTCAATTCTTTTCTGTACACAGGTTTTCTGAGGTAACCATCTCCACCCCAGCTGTTGTGCTCACTGGCATGCCAGTCATGTGGCAGCTGACTGCTGATGCACATGGTAACACTGTCACACTCCCAGCAGTTTTATCACTATTTGCAGGGTCCCTGACACTCTGTATTTTCATTCATTAAGCCAACACCTTAATTAATTTATTTATTTACTGTATTTATTTATGCATCTGATAACCGGGTAAGTACACTGGTCCCAGGGACCGTTTTAAGGCATGACCTGGGCCATCTAGATGGCACAAAAGGAAAAAATAACTTACATACAGCAATGAATTACAGTGACATTTGACAAATAGATTGTTGACAATATAAATGTAACACTTCCATAAATATTAACATTACAATGTTTAGCAATTTACAAGCCCAGCAATCACAGTAAGGATAACACTTTGACAACATGAACATATCACAATATCAGAGGATATTGATTTATATGTGCATTAATAACAATCCTAGCAGGAATCCCTGTCAACAGTTGCAGGATGAATTTGACATAAGAGCAATTTTGAAGTGCTTTTTAAAGGTCGGGGTGGATTCAAGGGTGTGAAGATCCTCAGGGAGAGAATTCCAAAGCGTAGGAACTGCACCAAAGAAAACTCTGTGGCCCATGAGAGTTGATAGCCTTGGATACAATGGATGGCCCATCCATACTACTTGGGTACATGAGCCTAGGGGACACATATTCTCCACATTGCTGTTCCTGACTCTCCAGCTGGCTTACACTGGTCTTAGACCCAAAGCTTTTTGTCACTAAAGAGAAGTCCCAAGCTGTAGTTACCTGTGCTCAAGGAAAAGAATAGTAATGTGGTGCGCTAACAAAGGGCACAATACAAAACCATGAAATCCAAAAGGTAAGCACTCCAAAAAACACAGAAACCAGTGTTGCCAACAAATTGTTGATTTATTTCTCCACCAACATGAGAGCCCCTGGTTCCTCGACTACTTGCCTTCAAGGGGCACCCTTGAAGGCAAGTAGCCGAGGAACTAGGGGCTGTCATGTTGGTGGAGAAATAAATCAACAATTCGTTGGCAACACTGGTTTCTGTGTTTTCTGTCACTAAGCAGGAGACTGCTCTGTAGCTTATATCTCTTGTATTTCACTTTTGTTTGGTATGTTGACATGACACCCTCCACTGTTAGGTTGAACACTTGCTAGAGATGTCCTGGCACTTCCCTCACTGTATCCACAGGTGTTTCTTCACAAACAACTCCATTTCGTCTCACTGGGCATTGCCAATACTGTATCTCTGTGCACTGTCAGGTGCACCCTATCACCCATCCCCCCAGGGTTATACATACCTGCAGTGAAGGCTGTGTGCACCTCTGTCTCATATCTGTGTCACCGCTCCCTTCAGATGGTCAATGATCTCAGGGAGAAGTTCTCTGGGATTGACCCTCCACTAGAATGTCCATGATAATCTTCAGGGGAACATGCCACAGGCACAAAAGCAATTAGGATGTCTCTTGAGGGGATACCTGAGGGGTTACTGCACCCTGCCAGTGATCCCACTAAACTCTCCCACTATGGGACAATCCCCCAATCCTCACCCAAAAATCACAGCAGTATGGGCTACGTCCCAGGTGTCCTAGATCACCCTCCTGTCAGCCTCCATGAACTCCTTCAATGGCATCATGATGCTCTCACTGCAGCAATGTGTCATGGATCTTGTGCCACTCTCAGGCACCAAGAGTGACTGTTACCTGTGCTTTCAGGGGGGAGCATACCTCAGAGGTCTCATGTACCACTGGCCCGAGCTGTACAGCCAGACACTTGGTGGGCACAAAGAATTCCCACCCCTATCAAGCACACACAAGTACCCTTGCCAGTCCAATGCCCTGCTGGCAGTGCATGGTTGCTCCTCTCAGCTGGCACATGTTGGGTGTCCCGGCTGCCCCTCACCTGCACCCTGGAGGATGCCTAACTAGTGAGGGCACCTGGAATGTTGATACTCCCTCCCAACTATCTGGCGCCTAGCATTTCTGCCTCCCACTTTTTTTTTTTAATTTGCATTTTTACAGGTTTTTACCCCTGTTTTCACCCCATTGTACCCAAGACCACAGCACAAGGCTATGCATGCACGTGGAGGTGCACACACACCCCAAGACTCTGGCTCAGCCCCTTCCACCCCTTCCCTGGCAATCGCCAGGCTCCCTGTAGCACAAACTGCCATCTATCATTCACTGGGTGGCAGCCATGGGCTGGGGAAAACCCTCACCCCTCCTTGCAGCAGCTCAATCCTACTTCTCACCCTCCCCGCTGACCCCTGACAACCTAGGCTTATTCCTGAACCTGGGTCTTCAGCATGAAGCAAGGTGTGGCGTCCAGCACCTCAACCCTCAGTGCCACTGGGTCAGCTACTACTTCCCACTTCTAACTGACCTCTGCACTAACTCACTGGCACCACAAAGACACCCTATTTATATACTGCCTATAGCTCCTCCCACACAAGCTACACATGAAGGGTGATGTCAAGGCATCAGTCCCCCACTGGACACATCTGATAACAACCACTTCCCCTTACTGTAAGGAAGGGTTGATACACTATGTTTCAGCACATGTCATCTGCAGCTTTTTACATCTATATGTATTTTTACAGTGTGCTGTCCCAATTACTCAGCACTGCTGGCCTTTGTCACTTTGCAGCTAGTCCCGCTAGATGGCGCTGCCTTCACATACTGCTGTGTCTCCTATACTACATTACTCCCCTTTCTGAGGGTGAAGCATCCCATTCTCATTACCACTGCACCAGCCCTTCCTGGGAATTAATCCAGAAACCCAAAGTCCCAAAGTCAACAGCTCTAACCATTCAGCTGTAGGAAAATGCCCTCTCACTGGGAAGTTAGAGTTCTCCTTTGACCTTATGCATTTACCACCCCAAGAAGTCTATTTGGCATTTTTTTTGCTATGCTGGCCATCCTCTGGAGGGAGCCCCCAGCTCCCCCTCCCCCTAGCATCTACCATCTGGTGCTGGCCCATACTACCAGGGCTTGCCCCCCCTCCGGCAGGGCTGGTGGGGTTCCCTAATCCCACTGGAGACCGGATCCAGTGTGGCCAGCACCATGGCTGGCCAGGAGTGAAGCCTGCGAGGCACCCTCCATCATTCGCCATGGCATCTTCTGTTTCCTGGTTTTCTCCCCAAGAGTTGAGGAGTGCAATGACATCTGCAGACAGAAGCACGCATGCGTCCACACATGCTTCCTCCAAGCTTCTGCCCCAACTCCTCCCCTTTCTACAGCATTGGCGCTCTGTCCCCCAGCCTCTGCTAGGGAGCAGGCAAGCACCTACCACTGACAACTCCCCCTCCCTGGAGACGGAGAGTAGTCCATCAGATGCTCAGTCCTTCTCCTCTCCTGCTGACCCTAGTGGCCAGTGCTCATTCCTGAACACGGGTCACTGGCATAGCACAAGGTAAGGTGTCCAGCACTTCAGTCCTCAGCGCCACTGGGGCGGCATGCTAGAGGTCTATTTTGCTGTTACAGTTACTCAGTACTGTAGGTTTTTGCCATTTTTAAGCTACTTACACTAGGTGGTACTGCTTTTACACCCTGACGTTTCTCATATACAGCAATCAAGAAATGACTGACTTGTTATCAGTGTGCCTTAATAAAAATCAGTCTCCTCCTCCAAATCAGCCTCACCACCTTCCGTGCTCCCCAGTATATATGTAACCGGGTGCCATGTACCAGTGGGGTACTACACTGCCTGTTGGCCCTCTAACAGGTTAAGGGGCCTGGGGCCTGCTACAGTGGCGTTCGGGGGTCCTATCCCAAAGATAATGAAAATAGCGCAGTGCTTCCACCCAGAGAGAATTTAAAGTGAGTCAGGCTGGCGCAGCCCCCTGGGATGCTGCACCTACCCACCTCCCCTACCAACCACCCCGCACACTGGATACCCAACAATTCAGTACAACCATAAGCCATGAACATTAATGCTTGGACAGACACAGAGAATTCCTGCACACACAATTTCAAACTGTAAACCATAGCTTTATTTAGGGGAAAGGACTAGGGAAGGGGTACCAGAACAAAGAATGGCTGTGGAATAAAAAAAGAAACTGGTTAGTGATAATAGACAACAGTGGAAGCTTGTGGGCCCACAGGCAAAGCCCTCCCCCACTGGTACCAGTGTCCCCAAAATGGTCTCTAGAGGTACCCATTAAGTGCAGGCCTGGTAGGTGCCGCAGGTTGGCCGGCTGTTGGGGTCCTGAAAATATATTTGGAAAACTTGAAGAATGAATACAGAACAATTTCCCCTTTTCCATTCCAGGAGCCAGGCCCTGGGTATTTACAGTTTGATGATCTCAACACCTGGAAAAAGGAGCTCCTTGAATTCATGCAGCAAAGCGGAAAACAGGCCATCCAGGATCCCTCTGTCTGGATGGAACTTGCTCGAGAATCTTGCAGCTGGTCACCTTGATTGTAGTTCTGGCTGCTTGTCACCTTCAGTTGCTAATGGCCCATTGCAGAGCACTGTGGCAGGACCACACCAGCCCCAGAAGTCCCAGACCAGGGAGTGACTCCCCAGCCAGGCTCCCAGTGATGGGTCTCAGATGGCCCAGCACCCCAGCAAGCGCCAGTGATCTCTTGAGACAGTCAGTCCCACTTGGAAGGGCTTAGCAAGTTTCCTCCCTGGCTCTGAGTGAGGACTCCCTATTGGTGGGGTTCCTCCTGCAGTCACTGCACTGAGTTCTCAATAAGTAAGGCTTTCAGGCAGTCGCTCCAATAAAGTCCCCTGCACACCAGTCCCCATTTCCAGTTTGGCAGTGTCCACACTTTTCTTCAGCTGCAGCAAACTCTCAGCTCTCAGCCACTTGAACAGTTCACTCAGGACACACACAGTTCTTGGCTATCACCCCGACAACCAGAGACACTCTGCCTTTTCGAGAAAATTGCAATCACAGTCCCACTCAAGCAGATGACCTCTTAGTAACGGTAGCAGTACTGATAATCGACCCCTTCATCCATCTCCCTAGCCCTACGTAACTTCTTTTCCCTAAGTGCACCTACTCCTAACCACCACTCCAACCCTCCCCTGACCCTGCCTTCTACCCTACATACCTCAAAATCCCTTCATCTACCCATACACATTGCCCTACCCTTTACACCCCTTCCTACCTCTAGTACTTCTCCCTCCCCACTACCCTCCCTGCGTACCTTTCCCCACCCCCTATTACTACCCTACCTCCCGCCTCCTCCTTACCTCCTCTCTCTTTCTCTCCCCATCCCCTGGGCATGTCTCCCTTTAGGTTTCTCTCCATCTCCCACCCCTTGAATCTCTATTTTCTCCCTAGCTTGTCTCCCACCACTCTCCTGCAATACACAATTCTGCAATCCCCCACACTCTTTACCTAATTTAGACCCCTTTCACTTATCCATCCCACTATTACATCTCTCACTACATTTTCTCTTCCTTGCCCTTATATATATCTACCCCCCTTCAGCCCCCTCGATCTTCACCTTCCCCTCATAATTCTACTGACTATCTCCTCTCTGCTTCAATTGCTCCTCTCTCAACTCTAGTGACTATCCCCCTCCCTGTCTCCTGTCTTCCCCTCAACCCTCATCTTCCCTCTCCATTCCTCCCCTCCTAATCTCTTCTGGTCCCTCCTCCTTACAGGGTTCTCAACATCCTGAAGGGGTCTGGGGCCTGGCTATCTATCCCCCCCCCCCATCCTCCCCTCTCTTCTCCCTTTCCCCCCTCACCTCCTCTTTTCTTTAGGTTTTACACTAGCACTTACTAATCCCATGCCTCCGACTACAGTATATTGGCACTTCAGTGTTTTACACTCTGACTGGTCTCCAGCTCCGGTGTTACTATGTAAGTTTTCCAGCCTATGGTTTTGCTTCTCTCTCACTACCTGCAGGCTTTGTTATATAGTGTTTTAGTCCTGTATATCTTCTACAATATAATGTATAATTTTTGTTCCTGTATGGTGTAGCCCCCCTACAAATGGGGGTTCCCGAAAAGTCTTCCTTTAGCTTGCCTAAATGCTCACTGCCAGGCTGGTGTTCTGCGTTTTAGCAGTTTAAATGTATTGCCAGAGAGTGCCTGTATAGCCTCTGTGTACTGTCTCTTTAAGAGCTGCCTGGATTGCTGTCATAATTAATCTGAGAGGGAGCTCTGTTAGAAGATGTACTTGTTTGCTGATCATTTGTTAGAGTAGTAATAATATTGCAGTTTGTTCTAACCTGCCTGCTTTGCAGCATGGACAGTTCTGTTTGTTTCCATCATCTTGGTCCTGGACTACAGAATGGGCCAATCAGTACATTAGGGACTCTAAAATGGAGCCTGCCTACAGGGGCATGGTGGAGCCAAAACTTGTAGGAATTGTAGTTTTGGGCTTTTGGCGCCTAAAATAACCTGGAGGGGGAGCTCTTGTTGTGACTGACAGACAGATCAGCCAACCGAACCTTTTGGATCTTGGGGAAAGTCCCACACTGCTTGCAGTTTCAGTTAGAGCTGAGTTGGGAAGTGAAGAAGTAAGAGCTCGAGATAGTTTAGCAGCAATCCATAGTGGATTCACGCGGGAGAACTGTGGAAAGGCTTGAAGTTTGGCCTGCACATGCCTGCCTGCTGTTCCTGAGAGGGAACTTGTGCTTTTTTTTCAGGCTGAATCCGAATTTGGAGAGCGAGTTAAGCCACTGAATTGTGACCAGGCTTTAACCTGAAGAAGACCGAAGATTTGCTGAATGCGATTGGCCTGTCCAGATTTCCAGCTACCTCTGAACTCCTGGATTGTGCAGAGACTCTGTAATTGCGACCGGAGAGCCATTTGCCTGGTACAGTGGAATTTCCTTACATGTGAATGTGCTGTGTGCTTATAATGGGTCGTGATTTGGTTCCCCACTGTGTATCTGAACTGTGTTTTGCTTGCTGGAGGCTGTATCCAGCTCCATGGACTGAATCAGTATCCATTTCCATTTGCCTGGGCCCTGCTACACTAGCCCAGCCAGAATACCTGCTATGCAGAGAAAGTCGTCAACAAGACACAGGTCTGTGGATCAGTCCTCTGCTCAACACCTTGAACAGAAACGCCTCGATGATTCATGTGGGCCCTGCTTCTCCAGGCACTCCAGCTCAACAGCCTGCAGTCTCGATTTCACCCTGCCTGTGTCCAGTATTGGGTATCATGAGTAAACATCAGGGTAGCTCCCTGCAACAACAGCTAAATCTAAAAGTGTTGTCATCTGATTGTCTTGTTGCCTTTTCCTTCATGAACTGAGCCCTCCAGCTCCGGATTACAAATAGTGTGTGTTGTGCATGTTGCTTTCTTCCATCACAGGACCCCAATCAGCTGCAATGTTCCTGGCTAGCCCACCGTTTTTCTACCTGGGTACCCAGAGTGTGTGACTGTGTAGGGACTCTAAACTGCATGCATAACTGTCTGATTAATATAGCTTTTAAGCAAATCAACCTGATTACACCCGTCCCTTGTTCTAGTCCCACGAATAAATCAGATTTATCTTTGTTTGCATTTAACCTGACTATGGTTCCAGTTTGTGCCAAAAGTTGTGTACTGTTGCTATTTGCTGTGCTTAACCTTGTTTTACAGGAGGCCCCCAGGGTCAAGCTAGAGTAATCAGCCCTGATGGTAAGTGCAAACAGTGTGGGTAATTGCCTGGCGCAGAAGGGTCAATGTGAAAGTAATTATTGTGTATTGTTCAGGCCACTAGAAGGGAAAGAGGGGGGTTACATTGTCCCGGACGGCTGTGCCCAGGTTAGCTTGACCACTAACAACCCTGACCTTGGGGTGAAGGCACCCGTTTCATTACCCAGGTCCATTAACCTGCTACTAGCCAAACAGACAGGGGTAGTAGCCCTTGGGATAGCACCACCTAGGGGTTACAATTGTATTATTCTATTAAGTTTATTTGCTCTCCCAACCTCTGTAGTCCCCCTCCCCCAGGATGCTTCTGGAAATGAGCTGTTCCTCTTCTCATGTTGTCTTTCCTAGTGAAACATAAATCCTCAGAATGGGGCCTGGGGAAGCCCCTGAAGCTCAAGGTCCACTTTCACAGCACAGTCCTGACTCATACAGAGCCCAGCAACAGACTGAAGAAATCCCAGAAAGTCCACACTGTTTCAGCTGAAAACTCAGCATTCTGATTGGCTGATGGAGCCTTTCAATATTCCATATCCACAGAGATAAATATTTCCTGCTTGTTAATTGGGGCATGATCTAGATGCCAGAATTAGTCCCCTCCTTTTCCCAGGAGTCTCTTTGAGCCCAGTTTGGGCACCTACATCACTGATTGGCTGCAACACTGGGGTTAAGTGTCTCAAACATGTCAGATCCCATTCGTTTGCCTGGAATCCCATACAGTTTAGTGCAGTCTCTCCTTTTTAAGTCGGTGCAGCCCAATACATTACTTTATCCAACCCAGCACCCAACCGGATTGTAGCCCCAACTGTCCCCCATTAAACAAGCCCATTCTCATTTTAGTTGCCCCAGTAGTTTTCCAGTCACAGTCCTCCCAGGTGGCAGCAACAGCTCATTCATATTCATGTGGGACTCATTAATATGTATGAGCTCCACTTTATGCCCCAAGGACCACCGAGTAACTCCCCAGAAGACCACAAAAGCAGCGGTTGGTAGATAAAAGGTGCTACTGTGCACCTGCGTGATCCCCACTTCCTCAGTAAATACCAAAGAGCAGCAGCGGCTCACGAACAAGGAGTTAAGCCTAACTGGGCTAAAATCAAGTACCGGGCTGAATCAGGGAACCTAGGGGCACCAACAAGACTCGGGCCATGGTGATGAACCATACAGGGATTTGGGGTGAACTCCAGGAGTGGCAGGAAGAAATGGGAGAAAGGGGCACTTAAGGTAATCCCCCAAAGGGGGGTCACATATAGTTCTAGATAATTCAAACAAAAGGGGTGCATTCCATATGCTATCTGGCCTTGTGTAAGGAACCTGTCTTTGATTGGATTGCTCCAGCCTCTTCCCCTGTGTGAATAATGTGGACTAATGCCAATATGAAAGGGGTATAGTATGACTGTGACTTATCTGCTTGCATAACCCATACAAATAGTAGGCACTGGCCCAGCATTATAGTGGCCAGGATACTTGATGGATGTCCCCATGCACAGCAAGCATTGCCATTCACATACATGCATCCCACCCCACAATCATGTGATCACCAGAAAAGGAACCATCTGTCTGTCATCCAAAGACAAAAGTTATATTTTTTTAACTCCAGTATGAAGGGAAGACAAAGGGGTGGTGGCTTGGAAAACTCTGGGGACCAGGCAATGCTGATACAATGATTTGCAACAAGGATTTTCTTAGTCTGTGTTTGAGGCCCGTAAGCCAGTACAGAGCTTGCACTATTCCTGAACTATGGCCTCATGAGTGACACATGGAGTTGCAGGCCACCAATTTTAAAATCGGACTCATAGAAAGGTGTGACAACATGACAGACTGTTCAGTGCAGAGCGATAATACATAATCCAGGACTGAATACACACAACTGGTGCTAAAAAGCACAAGCCATGTGCCAGCCCAGTGGCGCAGAGGGTTGAGGTGCTGAAACACCACACCTGCCCATACTGGTGACCCAGGTTTGAGACCAAGCCTGGGTTCTTGGGTGCCGGCTAGGGGCAAGAGGATTGAGTATCCCAGAGGATGTTCTCCTCCTCCTCTGTGGAGGAAGAGCAGTCATGCTCTTTTGCAATACTGCCACCTGAGTGACCACAGGTGGCAGTGCACTCAGAGAGACTCACTGGGTGGGAGACACTGGTGGTGACGAGCGCCACGCTTGCTTAGCACCCCAAAGCCAGAGTCCCAGGGGAGAAAACCAGGAGGGAAAATCCCAGACAGAGCACAGATAAGAGGTCCGACCTCTCACAGGCCCTGCACCAGAGAGAGGGCCCTCCTTCCATGACTTTTGGCTTCTGACAGCAGGGAGTCGGCCAGTCCTGGGAACACAAAGGAGAAATCAAAAACTATGTGCTCACACTGTAGACTAAACTCCATTGCTGCAGTGTAAACCAGCAGATTACTACAGGAAAAAACAGACACTGTGCACTGGGAGAAATAAATTAATTGACTTTATTAAATTTAAACATGAGAAAAAACCCTTGAGCAAACAAGCACAGAGCTTTAGCATTTAGGAGTGCTCTGTCTCTTCTTCATGAAGCAATGCTTCCCTGCAGCAGTTCAGTGGCAGTAATGATTAATGAATAGGTGCCCCAGAGGTTTGGAAAGGTGGTTTATCTTATAAGCTATACCCAAAATGTTCTTTCCAGTAGCACTTACAAGCAACCTTTGGAAGAAATCATCAGTCCTGTAGAAGTGGTACTGGCACGAAATGTTCATTATTGTGGTGGAAGAAAAAAATATATACTTTGACACTACATAGGGTTTGAACCTTCACTTTTTTCCCCCTCCCTTCATGAACCAGATCCATTCTCTGGCAGGTAAGAGGGGGGCCTGCTGACCCTGTCACGATGTGTGTGGGGGAGGGGGGCTGTGGGGGAAGAATGGAGGTCAAGCAAAGACCCTGGGATGCTGAGTGATTGAGGTGGGGGTTCAGACCCAGATAATAGGGTCTGTACTGGAGGAACATAAATTAACTAAAAAACAAAATCCAAGAGATGTGATGGAAGTCTGGAAACAAGTAGTCTGATGTGAAAGTCCACTAATTCAAAGAGAGATTCTGTCAGACTACTGCTGCTGGCAACAATTGTCTACCAGGTGGATCCACCATTGATCTGTGGATCTTTGACAAGACATACAGGGTCACTAGCAATAGATGTTTCACTGTAAGGTGTTGTTTAGTTTCCATACTAATCACACCTGTCTCACATGCAGTACTGACAAATGTATCTACTTTACTTTAGATTTAAAGCCCTCAGTCAGATCTCCAACATGTTTTTTGTACACAAGAGTGTTTAATGCCGCCCTCTCATGTTAGACCATGTATATAACTACTATGAAGCCCCAACCCCCTTGCCAGCCGGCTTAATTGTTATTAACATGCTTTGTTCATTTATAGCCTGTATAACACAATGCTTTCTTAAAGAGCTAATATACTGCCTAAACCTAATATTAGATTTTAAAAGCAGCCAACCATTACCTTTTCTATCTGAGGTACTTTTTCTTTTTCCTTTGTTTAATTAGAAGTTTTTTCACCTGATGTTAGTAGGTGTGATGTGTAGAACAGCTCTTAGCCTGGCAGGTGACATAGCTTGCTCTACTGCCCCACACTACATCATCAGCATGGTGACCTCACTGACTGTGACATCACTGCAACTTAGGAACAGCAAGTGAGTGATTGCCAGGTCATTCACCTGTGATGTCACTGAGATCATAATGCTGATGATATAGTGCGGGGCAATGAAGTTAGATATGTCAGCTGCCATGCTAAGAGCTATTCCACACATCCAGCACAATATTATCACATAGACTACTTTCAGATGAGCAAAAGGAAAAAGAAAAATACTTCAGAAATAAAAAGTTACAACTCATTACTACTTAAAATTTGTATTCTTTTCCTGTCTGCCTGTTTTGGCTCCATTAGCTCTTTAATGTGTTTTCATATTATATAGTGTATTGTGGAACATTGTTGTTCACTGAAATGTTGCGCTCTCAAAATGTTGTTCTGCTGCACTAGTGATGTCCGTAGTGCAGCAGAACCAAAAAGTGATGTCCGCAGGACAGCAGAATGATGACTTTTCAATCTGCTGCAGTGCGGACGTCACACATGGTGTCCCCGAGCAGCAATTGGACAGTTAGTCTTATTTTAAAAAGAAAGATGTAGTATTTTTTTTTTTTTTTATTGAGGCAACGATGTTCCACTATACACTATACAGAACAGTGCATGCGTACCATTTAACGGCAGGACTGTTCTTTCACCTCATTGGTACTATGATGACTGATTACCTCTCGAGCTGCACTCTCAAGATAATCTGTCGTCATAGTACCAACTCGGTGAAAGAATAGCCCTGTTGTTAACTGGTACTCATGCACTATCCTATATATTGTTATCTAACTTTCTATTTTAGCATTTGTCACTTTAATAAAGTATCTATGAGTGACATTACTGTGACGTTAGGTTTTTCGCACTATAGATTAGGCACATTTTTACTTAATGTCACACCCTTGAGAAAGCGCCTTAGAGGGGCATGAAATGTGCTAGGTGACTTTTGGGCTGTGGGGTCCACCGTGAAGTGATATGCTCAGCACCAATTGTTTAGATCTAAGTAAATGAAGTCATTTTACATCTCTAACTTTTTCGAGTATGTGTGCTTTGTGGTAGTGTGTGTGAGTGCGAAGCCCTTCTGCCTCCTGCATAGTTCTTCTGGCCTTCTGTACCACACAGACCTTTGGCGACCCCCTCTCTGTTGTTTGGCTTGAGGTATCCCCCCAGCACGGTCATTAATCCCCATCTGTTCAGTTATTATTGCTTAACTGAATAAATCCAAGTGCTGGTGGAAATAAAACTGAAGAAACGTCTACAGAAGAAACATGAATTAATCCAATGCAGTACAAAAAAACAAACATTTAAATATCAGCGACTGCAGCATCCCAAAGGATACTGTAAAGGCCAGGAATAAAACAAAATACAGCTATGGTTACATTGCATTTGTTTCTTACAGCCTGTGCATATAAAAACAGAACTGTAGTAGTCATTCAGTACCTAGGGGTGTAGCCAGGAATTTTAAACTTGTACTCAAGAGCTGACGAAACTGTTGCCCACCCCTTCCCCATAAACAGAAACCAAAAGATGTACTGCCCACCACTCAAACATTGCCTTGCTCACATTTCAGTCAACTGTAGTAAGCCAATGATCTGGATAGATTCACGTCATTTTATTTTATCTAACAGACACACGCACACACACACTATCAATTAGGCAGAAGTTGACTGGCTTTTAGTTACAATGTTTAGGATATATTTTGGTAAACCTCTGTACCACAGCAAAGTAGCCAACCTTACAGAAGCCCATTCATACTAGCACTTATGCGTACATATGTGATCGGTTCATTCATACCGTCACGGCCTCTAAGTTAGGCACCCACACATCTCCCAAAGATCATTCACAAACTCACAGTAAAGCATCCAAGAAGGGGGAAAACAGCTCTTCAGGTACATCAGGCTCCATTGTGTTTGTTGCCCTGGCCTGAGGCTTATGTTGCCCCTGAGTTTTCCAGATTTTACTGTACTCAGCAGAGTATACTGAGTATGCCTACCGACACCCCTCATCCTCATCCACAAATTCTGAATTGATGAGTGCGTGCATCAGGTGGGGCTGAATATTACAGGCGAGTGACAGTGATATTGTGGGTAGCCCAGATCTCAACACTATGTTAACAATGTCTCATTGTAAATCAGTGGTGCAGTAACAGTTCTCTGCTTCCGGAAAAGTAACAGAAATTGGGTACCTCATGGTGCTAGGTCCTTTACATCAAGTCATGACTGAAAGTCACTTTGTTTCAGAAGAATCACCAAATAACATGCAACTGACTAAGTTTCATACAACATGTGAGAAAGAAAAAAATACGAAAGTTGAGAAAGTACTTACCAGGTCACCATGAACACAGCAACAATATAGCACAATAGTTAACAAATGCTTTCCCAAGAAATGCATTTTTGTCTGAGATACTGGATAAATACAGTTTTTGAACATCCACTGCTTGTTGGTGTGGTTTTCTACTGAAGGGGTTGCGCAAGTAACCTGGCATCCCCTTCTTGCCGGGATGGCTTTAACACAACAGCTGGAAGCAGTTCTGCTGGTAAACAATGGGACAGCTTTCCCTAAAGGGGGGGGGGGGGGTGGAATTCCTTCTGCACAACAGCCCAGCTGTGCAAACATTTGCTATCCTTTCAGTTGCTTAGGCATTAGATTGTAGAATCATTTGGGTAACTTTTTAATGGATCAGGAGTTAAAGGGGGCCAACATTTGGAAACAATTTGACTTGGAAATGTTGTTCTGGGCTCCGAGAGAGAGAGAGAGAGAGAGAGAGAGAGAATGAATGACCTCATGTGTTTCTTCCCAACATATTTAACCATTTAGTTAAGAAACTTGCTCAAAGTATGGAGAGTGAAGACGGCAGGGTTAGTTAAGAACATACGGACATATGAAGAAGCCAGCAGAATAAGGCCATTTGATCTATCTAGTCTGCTCGTATTGCAGGACCCACAGCTTAAGCTACTGACCCTGCACCCCCTCCTAAATCCTCCCATCCTTTCCATCTTCCCCTCCCATGACCCTTACTTTTCCCTTATGCATATCCCAGCCTCTCTTGAAGCTACCCATCATCTTCAATGAGACCACCTCTTCTGGCAGCACATTCCAACTGGCTACCACCCTCTCTGAGAAGAAGTGCTTCCTAACCTCCCTCATAAACCTCCCCCCTCCAGCTTATAAACCTCACCCCCCAACTTAAGACTGTGTCCCCTTGTGTTTTGGCTGCTACTTAGCTTAAAGAGCCCCCCTTATCCATCCTACTTATCCCTTTCAAGTATTTGAGGGTCTTAGTCATGCCCCCCTCTCTCCCTCCTCTCTCCCAGGGAGTACATAATCAGGGCCAATTCTGCCCCCCCATCAGTTTAAATTAAGGCCCAGGTTATGTATTCCCCCAGTTTGTCCTTAAGAATCCTGGAGCTCCCTCTGCTAAGGTGCAGCCTATTAGGTGCATATAGGGTTTTGTAACTCCAGGTCTCTTCCCAGCCTCTAGTGCAACCATAATCTCCCTCTTTACACCATCCTCGTAGTAAGCCATTAAAATTCCCTATCCTCAGCTTGCTACCTGTGCTGGCTCTAGGTACCAGTAGCACTTCAGAAAAATCTACTAATCTGGCCACCCCCCCTACAGATCCTTCTCACCTCCCCGAACCTCTCCTGTATTACGTCCATCTCTTCTCGATCTGCTGTAGGTCATTTGTTTCTAGATGGATAATCATATGAGGTTCCCTCTAGCCCCCTGCATGAGCTGAGCAATCATAGGGCACACCTGTTCTGCCATCTTCCCTGGTATGCACACCTGTCATACCTCTTAACCCTCTGCCTCAAAAAGCAGGCCCAAATTCAGGGACACATCTTAAACAATCATTTGTCAATGCCGAATGTTTGCTTGCTTGTATTAGCATTGGAAATGCAGGAGTTAGAGAGATGCAGAATAGGAATGGCAGTGAAGTATTGAACTTCACGCCTACCCCACCTCCACCCTGCAGAGATGGACAGGCACTGGGGTATGCATTTGGTTCGTCACCCATAACGTTCATGCCATTTCACTTCTGCCTATCCTGCAGACACTAATACATGTTGAGGTGTGCCTTGGGGTGTTCAGCTTTACAGTCACCCCATTCCATAAGGATATACTGTACACTGAAATGGGTGCAGTATAGGAGAATGGGGGTGCCGAAGAGTCCAAGGCACACCTCGATGCCTGTCACTGGCTGCAGGATTTCGGGTGGGGGTGGAATGGAATGAGCATTACGGTCGGCAATCCAAAGGCACACCCCTGATGCCTGTCAATCTGTACAGGGTGGGACGTTATGGTTAGAAACCCTAACACCCCAGGCATTTGTTGGTATTTGCACTACAAATTTTCAACATGGCCTTTTTTGTGACCCTCACCTCATAAAAGCATTTTGGACCTCTTCTCATGAACAGTGGCACTGTGATTTTGTTAATGTGTCCCGAACTTTGAGTTTCCACAGCGACCATGCCATTCTGCGCCAGATGTACGAAACACAGATCGGGCAGGATGTGAAGAATGACAGCTGTACCATTCATAGGGAGATGTGAAGAGATGGCAATGTTGAAAATCTGTAGTGAAAATATTAAAAATACTCAAACTCCCGGGCTTACGTGGAAACTGCGCAACACATGCACGTAACAGTCATTTAGTGGAATTTTTTCACCAAATTTTCAATATAGGCATTTTGTGACCTCTGCTCATGAACGGTGTCACTATGCTTTTCCTACTCTGTCCCAAACACTGATTTCCCACAGTGACCGTGCTCTAGCTTGTAACCCTCCCCTTACTTCTGTTTACATTGACTGAACCTGTTTTATATAATTTTGTGCACTGTACTTATCTTATGCTAAATTGTTTCTAATGCTGTTAGCTACCTACTCTAACCCTGTTAAGCTTGTCATTTTTCTGGATATCAAATTCTGATACTGCCTGATATCTCATTGTATGTAAACTCAACTTCCTCACTGTTCTTGTATGCTCTAGCTTGTAACCCTCCTGGGTCTCACCTGAAAATAGGCACTTGGCTGTCTAGTGTGACTTAAATTCAGCGCCAGATGTGTAAATGCATATTTTGGGCAGGATATGAAAAATGACAGCTGTACTGTTCATAAAGAGGTGTGGAAAAAGTGCCAATGTTGAAAATCTAGAGTGAAAATATTACAAATTCGTAAAGTTATGCTCGCTCGTGGAAACTGCAAAACGCATGATCATAACACAGTCATTTTATGGACTTTCGTTACCAAATTTTCAGCATACGCATTTCAGGACCTCTGCTCATGATCAGTGTCACTGTGATTTTCTTAATGTATCCTGAACACTGATTTTCCACAGTGACCGTGCTATTCTGCGCCGGGAGTCCGAAAACCCATTTCGGTCGTGATGTGAAAAATGACAGCTATACTGTTCATAAGGAGGTGTAGAAAAATGCCAATGTTGAAAATCTGGAGTGAAAATATTACAAATTCGCAAAGTTATAAGCGTGCATGGAAACTGCTCAACGCACACTCGTTAAACAGTAATTTTGGGAATTTTTTTACCAAATTTGCAACATGGGCTTTTTGAGAGCCCACCTCATGAACACTGGCACTGTGATTTTACTACTTGGCCCCAAAAGGTGATTCCACACAGTGACCACGAAATCACCTTTCGGGACCGAATAACGCCATGACAGTGGCTGAATTCATGAGGAGGGGTCCCAATAACCCCATGTTGAAAATTTTGTGACAAAATTCCCCAAAATGCCTGAGATATGCACCAGAGTTGAAAAAAAATCTATTTATGCTATTCTACACCTTATTGGCATTTCTTCAGTTTGCGGTTGGCTTTGAAGAGTGCAGACTTGTTCCCGGTCTACCGAAGATCATCGCACCAGGCTCCAGAGGTAAGCATGGGGTGAGGGGGGTGTGAGGAGGTAGGGTGTGCAGTGGGTGGGTGCGGTTTCAGGGAGGAGACAGTGACTGGCGTGGGACCATTTCCTTTCTTTCAGGGGGAAAAAAAAACAAAAAGACGTTGCAGGAAGGTTTTATTTTTTTTTCAGGCTTGCTTTCAACACTCTGGGGTGAGCTCCCAGTGTGCCACCTGCCTTTTTTGGGTTGGGGGGACTAAAGCCAATGGGGATTGGGCCCCTCATCGGCAAAAAACAACTGTTTGGGGGCATGATGCCAAGGGGATTGGGCACCCCTCGGCACACAACAAATGGGGAGGGTTACATTATGCCCGACAGGCGTGGACTCCCCATCGGCAAATGAACTGGAGTGGGGCGTGCTGATAGAGGATTAGCCACCCGTCAGCTTTCATAGGGCTGTGGCGGCGGCAACCCGCGCCATGTTTACAAAAAATGTTACGCTAGGTAAGGTACCACCCTGCAATGACGGGTTGCTCCCTCATTGCAGTGGAATGGCTGACACTGTAATGACGAGGCAGACCCTCATTGCAGCAGCAAAATCGTTTCAACTTGGTGGCACTTTTGGAAACCAATGTCATCAGCACAGTGTGCCTGCATCGGTCCCCCAGTGCCAAGCCCTCAAATGCAGTGCTGCCTTTGGCTGCCACAGTGCCACACCTACACAACCCGCTTCTCTCCTAAGCTGCCGCATAATGTTTCTTGCGCATGCACACAAGAAAACTTAAAAAAGGGTAATATCAGTTGAAAAAGCAAGCTAGACTGATAAACTACAGTCTGATATGCGTTTATGATTCACATTTATATTTTTCAGTGGCAAAAAATTCCAAATTTAGGAAGAACAGAGAAAGTTTGTAATGATAAATCAGGGATGCCCCTGAAAATCAGGGACAGTTGAGAGATGTAACATCAATTCCCTTCCTGTGTATACAACCCATTGTCTCCCCAGTGTATACTGTTTACTATTGTGTCCTGCAAGATTACAACTCTGCTTCCCCCTTCCCCCTTGCTATTCCCCCACCATGCTGTTTGTCCCTCGAGTCCCTTCCCTGCCTGTCTGGTCCCCCTCAGTCTTACTCTCCATTCTTTTCCCCTGATCCCCCCCCCCAGTCTGACTGTCCCTGAATCTATCCTCTTCCATTCTTTCTCCCACTCTCTTCATTCCTTGTGGGAGATACAAAAAAAAACAGTGCGTCTCAGAGAAGGTGAAGTGGCACAGTCCAGGGCGGGTAGCCCAAATCTCAACAGAGTCAACAAAGTTCTGCACCCAGCACAAAAAATAGCATACCACAACAATTTTTGCTCAGTGAATTGGGGGTTTATTCCATACTCTGAACCACGAGGAAATTACCCCAGCACTTCGACCAGCAATTGGTCTTCATCAGGGGGCAGTATCATGCAAAGTACAAAGCTGATTTTATACACACATAATTTGCATATAAAATCAATTCAACCTGTTTCAGGCAGCAATCAATTAAAATTCATCACAAAATCCATTCAAAGCCATAATAAAAAAGTGCAGCAAAGGTGTGGGGGCGGGGACGGGGAAACCAGGAAAGGAGGTTCTATCAGTCATGCTGGTAACTAGTCACCTTAATTTTGATAACTTATTTTTGTGTATGGTGAATGGTTCCCTGCCCTCTATACCTTTCCCAGCCACCCCCACCCCCTCCCGAATGCCTGAAACAAGTTGAATTGATTTGATATGCAGATCATGGTGTATAAAATCAGCTTTGTACCTGCATGATACTGCCCCCTGACAAAGAACAATTGCTGGTCGAAGTGCTGCAGAATTTTCTCGTAATTCAGAGTCTGGAATAGTCCCCCAATTCACTGAGCAAAAAAGTTTTGGTGTGCTGTTATTTCTTTGTGCTGAGTGTGGAATTTTGTTGACCCTCATTCCCTTCACCTGTTCCTCCCTCCCTAATCAATCATCCCCTTTTTCCACTACTACCATGCACAATACCTGGCTGGCATACTTGGCTGGCAGTATAGCCTAGAGGTTAGAGGAACGAGGTGTGAATGAGCTTGATACATCCAGCAGACCAGACCTGAGTCTGATTCTCACAACCTCCACTTGCATACTGTGTGACTCTGAGCAAGTCAATTAACCGCCCAGTGCTCCCAGGTCGCCCCTGAAAACAGGCACTTGTGCCTAGTGGGCCTTACCCGGTTACCAAAGACTAAAATAAAAAAATAAAATAAAATAAAATAAATAAATGTCACCCCCCTCCACTTGCCTTACCACTCTGGGCTCCCTGACCTAATATGGACCTCTCATCCTACCTCTGTCAGCCCCCTCCCCAACCCAAGTCAGTGGGTGGAATCTACTCCACACTCTCACCTCATCAGTCCTTCCTTGCTTGGCTGCCTCTCTCATCTGTGCTAACTCCCGCCCCTTGCCCTCCTCCCTGCCCCGTCCCCCTCTTCCTCTCCCTCACAAGTCTTCCTAACTCCCATCTAAGCCATCATCAGAAAGAGAAAAACCTGGATGTACCCGAATTATAAAGGCTGGGGGGAGGATTATCTGATGGACTGCTCTATTCCTCCAGCGGGGAGTGTAGGATAGCACTCAGTGCTTGACTGACCCCTGGCAGAGGCTGGAGGTGTTTCAGCTGAAGCTTGCATGCTCCAGGGAGGTGTGCCAGATGTCAGCATATATGCACCTCTATGTCACTGCATGCCACAGCTCCTGACAGTTAGGGAAAATCAACTGGCTGACACATGGAGGATGACCACCCCGCCCCACCAAACCCCATGCAGCTGGCTGAGGAACTCTTTCGCCAGATCACCATGTGCCACCATTCAGGGAGTAGTAGAAGGAGTTCCCAAATGACCCCACCTTGGGAGATAATCCAGGATGCACTCCGTGGAAGGCAACAGATAAGTCCCGGGGGATGGAGTGAGGTGGCTCGGATGACAGACTGATAGCTAAGCCAGCTGGTGGGGAAAAAAAGACAGTGTACATATAGCTGAAGGATAGCAAGGACATTTTTTAAAAACAGTTGGGATCTACTGTCTGTATTACAGAGCCATGAAAACTACTATAAATTAATACCTTTTAAAAATTGAAGAATAGATTAAAATTTCCAATAATGAGTCTAAGAATTCCAGGACTATATTGTTGCTACAAACTGCATGATAATTTTTTTCCTGGCTAACTAGTATTACTACTTTACTCAATTACACCATTCTAGTAGTCCCCCATTTGTTTTTGGCAAGGCAGACCGTATATCCAGGAGCACTAACGTAAACAGCACTTTACTTTACTTTACGTAACCAATTGCTACTGAACAACATGGGAGATTGCCTAATCAGCTTAACAAAGGCAAAAGTCCCCTGGAGGTGATGTTCCTAAATATAGGCCACTGTACCTCTCCTCCTTGGTAGAGTTAATTTATTCATTTATTGATTTATTTATTTATTGTTTTCTGACAACTGAGTAGGTTCAGTGACCAGGTAGAGTCAGTAGCCACACAAGTGTAGGGTTACAGGCAGTCTGGATGGGCCTGGCGGTTCTTATCTGCCAACAATTTTTATGTTTCTATGTTTCTAAGTTTCTGTATAACCAATATCCCATATGCAGGGGTGACCCAGAATTAGTTACATAAAGGAACATACAAGGGATCCACAATTAACTGTTCATTTCAGTGCTGACCTAATTAATACATAACCAAAGATATATGGAATAGGTTGGTCCAGTGACTTGCCTCAGCACACTGTACTGCAGTTTAGGAGACTGTTGAGCAACGTCACTGGCCCAGCAGTGGACAAGCATGCCACAGACCTAACATGCTCACTCCCTATACTGTAGAGCAACAACTGAAGTCAGGCAATCAAGAAGCACAAAAAACTTATGTAAAATGTTGGTCAAGGATGCCATCAGTGTCTCAATATTTTGTTATGTTGTCACCTTGGCTCTATGTTCACATTTGTTTACACAAAAATAAAGTTTGATAGTGTTTTTATCTAGGGTGATTTTGTGGCTCACTTGGAGAGAAGAGTGCCTGACTTCAGCTGCTGCTGTAGTTCAGTTGTTTCTCATGAGTACCCTCGGTACCTGTCGGTAAACTCTATTGTTCTTGTTCAGTGTCTATGGAGAAAACTATGACTGGAACATAATGACATACAGATTTAGTCTTTGCCATATTGGTCTTTGTAAGAACAAACATCAAATCATTTGCTTCCGGATCTCGAATATAATGAGGGATTGTGAAGGAAACCACTGCTCGTGCCCCTCACTGACAAGTTTGGATGACATTATGTTTTTTTTTTTACATTTGATGCACCTGCTCACCAAATGTTTTGTGATGAGTGAAAAGCGATTTTTAGGGGGGTTGCAAAGCACTAGTTCTTATTTCGCTGATGGTATAGTGGTGCTTGAGTGAGGAGGGCAGGAGACAAACACAGTGAATGGAAACAGATTTATTGGGTGCAAAGCACCAAAGAGAATAAGCAATTGTACAGCCAGACATTCTGTAACTCTGTACTCTATGATATCCTTATACTCTACAACTATCTTATCACTCTACACTCTATGATAATCTTATACTCTACAACCTTCTTATATTCTACTATCTTATCATGCTATACTCTATGATAATCATATGCTCTACGACCTTCTTGTAGTCTACTATCTTATCACTCTATACTCTATGATAATCTTGTACTCTATGACCTCTTTATATTCTATTATCTTATCACTCTATACTCTATGATAATCTTGTACTCTATGACCTCTTTATATTCTATTATCTTATCACTCTATACTCTATGATAATCTTATACTCTGTGACTTACTTATATTCTACTATCTTATCACTCTATAATAATAAATCAGCAAGACTAGCAGAGATCAAAGGTCGAGAGCGGTGGCCACCAGAGCACTTTGTTGGCTGACTTTAGTTGAACTGGAAGAAGTGAGGGGGAGAGAACTAAAACAAACAAGAGCCACAAGCAATGGTAAAGCCTCCTGGCTGAAGTGAGACTTCAGGGAAAGCGAGATGCAGAGAAGCTGAAGCACAAAATGCAAACGTAGGGCCTCCTGGCCAATGAAAGACCCCAGGGAAATGAGACACAGATGCAACTGGCTGAAGACTTCGGGGCTGAAGCAGGATCCCAGGGAAAACACAAGATTCAGACAGCTGGCTGAAGATCTCTGGGCTGAAGCAGGATCCCAGGGAAAACACAAGATGCAGACAACTGGCTGAAGCCCTCTGGACTGAAGCAGGATCCCAGGCAAAACAAAAGATGCAGACAGCTGGCTGAAGACCTCTGGGCTGAAGCAGGATCCCAGGGAAAACACAAGTTGCAGACAACTGGTGGAAGACTGCTGGACTGAAGCAGGATCCCAGGGAAAACACATGATGCAGACAGCTGGCCAAAGACCTCCGGGTTGAAGCAGGATCCCAGCAAAAACACAATATGCAGACAGCTGACTGAAGACCTATGGGCTGAAACAGGATCCCAGAGAACTGGAAGATCTAAAGAGATGAGACACCTTTGCTGGAGAACCTCTGGAAAGGCTGGGTACTTGCAACCAAAGCCTCACCCCCTTGACAACGGATCCCTATCTGTGAACTGGGGCAGTTCCCTGCACTACCTAAAACTAGTATGGAGGGATTGGCTTGTGGATTTGGAAAAGAAACAAGTGACAGGGAGCTATCTATGCTATACCTATGCTGGTGACCGGCTCCAACTTGTCTGAAGAAGGAATGGTGGTACCAGTCTCTGGTTGCTCGCTGCTAGCAACAGTCTGTATTCGAGCAATAATCAGGTGAAAATATTGGCATTAGGCAAAGAGATTCTTGGATAAGCAGGCAGTTCAGTGGCTTGCAAGGCAGTTCTTGACAAGAAAGGCAAGTGTGGGGTTAATCCAACAGTCTTTTGAAATAACCAAGGCAAACTGGAGCAGGAAAGGCAGTTACATGGTTACGTACAGACGCTGTCCCTTTAAATGCAGTCTAAATGTCGATAGAAGATTTTGCCTCTTTCACAATTCACAGTGTTCCACAGAATTGTTTTCTCATAGCAGGAACTCTAGTAAGATAATGCAAGGGGAACACCTGTCAAATGCTGGTTAGCTAGCTACTCGGGGACCCTGGGGTATGACTCACCCGCCTTCCCGCAAGCAGTTGGGTTCAAAGGAGCCTAACAGGAGAATTACCCTATTGGGTGAGGGTAATCTGGATAGCTGGCATGCTAAGGATCCCTTTTCTAACTGTCCCTCCCTTTCTAGGGGGCTAGAAAGCAGTACACAGGTTACTAGACCTTGGCTCTGGCTGAGACTACTGCGCTGCTGGGGTGGCTAACTGTGTACCCACTCCCCTTCCCTTGCTGCAGGCTGAAACTGACACCAGAGTGCACTTTTAAAATGGCAGAATTTTGCACTCTCTAAATACTGGCCATGGCTTGGCTACTCGTGGCCATTTGGCTACTGGCCACCTTACTCTGCTCTGCGGCACTTTCCCTTTATCTGGGGCTTGCTTCTTCCAAGTGGCCCACCTGGAGCTGAATAAGCTGTAGAATGTGGGAAATAATAAAGAAACAATGTTTGGACTACCTGACCCCTAATCCACTGGCACTTGGAGGCAGTATAATGCAGTGGGTTGAAGGCTCTGAGCTGCAGATCTGGAGACCTGGGTTTGAATCCTACAGCCACCTAGGTGCATACTGTGTGATCCTGATGAAGTCACTTAACTTCCTTGTGTTCCCAGGTCACATCTGGAAACAAGCTTCGGCTTAGTGGCCTACTCCTGATTAAACAATGTTCCCTTTCCCTTTCTCACTGGTCCACCTGGCTAGTGTGGCTACCACTTTGTCTGGGACCCTCCTTACCCTGACTGGCCCTTTCATTTATAACTTTAGAAAAAAAACAGGGTTTGGGGCTTCTAAGCCCTTATTCAGTAGCCCACCTGGCTAATCTAATATGGAAACTGGGGCTTGCCTGGAGCCAAATTTACATAAACTCCACCCCTGCGACACTGCTCCCTTACTGGGGGTTCATTTAAACAATTTAATAATTTTAAATATGCCCCCCACAGGCAGTCCTTGTTCTGGGGCCTTTGCTGTACCCCACTCCTGGCTGTCCCTATACTGTAGGTGCCTTACGGCACAGAAATAACCTTTATTTTAATTATAGTTCTGGCAGTCAGCACCTGCCCACTGGTGCTGTTGCTGACTCACTGCCCTGACCCGGGGAGAAGCTGGAGAGAGGAGGATGTAGAGGGAAGAGATGATGTGGCTGGTTGGCACTGACACTGGAGGCAGGCGGTAAGAGCGACGACTATGGGGGGAGCCCTTACTGCTCCCGATGCTCCCTCTGCTGGCCCGATGCTCACTCTGAGGATACGGCCCCGCTGGTGGGTGCCGATGACGAGGGACCAGATTTTACTTTTAAATATTAAATAAAATCAATCAATCAAATCTTTATTTATCCAGGCGAACATCGTTGAGCAAAGCTCATTTGCAAGATGGACCTGGTAAGGTCAAGGTTCAATTTACATAAAATATAACATACAGAGTATGCACACTTTGAGAAGACAGCACATTGATACAATACATCAATTCCATGTCACAGTACATTGATTGAAAATAAAAAACAGGGCAAGTTAAGCCCACACCACAGATCCCAATGGCCGCTGACTGCTGCTACCTGGGGACCCACCGCAGCTGGAGCTGCCAAAACACTGCTGGACCCGTCGGAAAACTACAGGGGTGAGAGGAGGACTGCAAGTAGAATTTACATGATTAACGTTTACCTCCCTGCACCCTCTTTCTCCCTACTGGCTGCAAAACTTTACTCTTTCTTTGTCAGGGCACCTGAGAGCGCTCTCCCAATCGCTGCTACTGCTGGCCACAATTGAAAAATGAAAACAGCTGTTACTCACCACACCGAGAATCCTCCCTGCCGTTCGAGATGTTGAGTCCCTAGCAACCAGGGAGGCAAGCAGCTGCCCAGCATGAGAAGGGCATGGGATAACACTAGCTCATGCCAAAGCTGAGCAGGCTGCAGCAAACAAAAATAAAAAAAAAATTTGATTAAACTGCAGGCTGTAGTTTTCTTTCTGCAGGGCCTCCTGCACTATGTGTGGCTTCCCACCCTGCCATCTAAACCTACAAGGGGCACCTGGGCAAAATGGGGAGACTGGGGACTGCTGGGAGACACTGGGAACCCCTAACATTGGGGTATTACATATTCGGCCCCACTTAAACATACATGTCCCCATGTATGACCCAAAACCTTTTTTTATACCTTTTTCTTAACTCATTATCTACATTGTACTATATCTATTTTTCTTCACCTTATACTATATGTTAAATAAATAACCTCATATAACTGCACATATGTACATTCATTTCTGAAATGCATTGCTGTGTATTGTTTGGATGGTTCTCCTTTAGTCAGACTCTTCTATCAAGCATCTGGGAGGCTGACCTTCCTCGCATCGATTAGACCTTCTGAGGGCTGCACCATATGGTTCAGAATAGGTGACATGATGCACTAGGTGCAGAACAGGTGAATGATGTGCTACTGTATATATACCAATGCCAGGCATGCCAGGCCACTCTAGAAAGGGGCTGTCTTCAGGGGTACCAGAGGGAGTTCTCTCCTGCCTCTCACTTATGGAGTCCTTCTCATTCCCTGACTCGTCCATGCCTGCAGCCTGGAATGTACACGGCTTGATTTGATTGCGATACACTACTTTAGTGGAGTGTCCATCGGTTTCTGACCAGATCCAATAAACAGGCAGATCATCATAGGTAATGTCCACTATTACAAATGGCTCTGGTTTCTGACTTTTCACTAATTTAAGCCCATGGATGTCTTGATTCTTTAGCAGGACACGGTTCCCAACTGACAAAGGTCCAACTCGAGCTCTACAGTCATATTGTTCCATTTGTTGAGCATGGGCTTGTTCCATTTGGGATTGCACCAGCTTGCCTGCCTTTCTGAGGCACTGATGATGCTCTTCTGCCCATTGGTTTGAGTCAGAAATGTTTTTCTAGGTCTCAACCTCGGCATCCATCACCAGGTCCATAGGTAGTCGCCCGTGTCTACCAAACATTAGAAAATAAGGCGTAAACCCCGTGGAGCAATGCACTGTGTTATTATATATGTAACATAGTTCTGCTAACAGATTAGGCCATAGTGGTTTCTGGTGTGCAGGCAGTCCCTGAAGCATTTCAATTAGGGTACAGTTAATGCGTTCGCATAACCCGTTGGTTTGGGGATGGTATGGGGCCGTTCACATTTTGTGGCATCCATACAGGGAGCACGGTTCTTTAAACAGTTGAGATTCAAATGCCCCTCCTTGGAACATCAGAATTTTTGTAGGGTAACCATACGGCTTGACAAAATATTTCCAGAATGCTTCAGCGGTGCATTTTGCTGACAAATCTTTCACTAGGACGGCCACTACAAATTTTGAATAGTGATCTACCATTGTAAAAATCTGGTTAAGTCCACTGTGACTGCTCTCAACCTTCAAGTGATCCAGTGCCATGATTTCCAATGGAGATTTGGTGACAATGGGCTGCAGAGGTGCTCACTGAACATTGCCATCACCGTTCTTTAAGCTACATGCCATACAGTCTGTGCACCAGTGCTCAATGTCCTCTCTCATGCCTACCTAGTAGAACTGCTGATGAATGGTGCTCTCTGTTTTCTTGGTTACAAAATGTCCAGAGGCATTGTGATAGGCTTCTAACACTGGATCAGCTTCCTCAGAAGCGATTATGATTTGTTTACATTCTTCGTGGCTGTTAGGATCTCGGGTCACTTAACAAAGACAGTCATTCTCAATTCTAAAGTATTTCCACTGTTGTAATAACTTGACAAGTTCTAGGGGCATGTTCATTCTGCTCTGCTTGTTTATCTTTCTTACAGTCTGGAGAATATCTTTCAGTTCAGCCATTACTGGACTCTGGTCCTGGAGTTGCCTCCATATGTCTTCCCGCCTATAGGACATAGGGCACCTCGGGGGGTCTGAGTTCCATTCGGGATCCACCTGGCGCTGGCAGCAAACTCAGACTATCTCAGTGGGTACTCATACAAAAGGTGGCATTTCAAGGTCTTCCTGCTCTGTCTCACTCCTTTCCAGCTCATCTGCGACAGGCAATCGGGACAGGGCATCAGCATTTCCATTAGACCTCCCTGATCTGTACTTGATTGAGAAGTTAAAACTGGCAAGGTGGGAGGCCCAACATTTCTCTAGTGCTGCTAACTTGACTGACCAAGGTGAGTGAAGGGATTATTGTCCCTGTATACAGTAAACTGTGCAGCTGCCAAATAATGTCTGAATTTCTGTTACTGCCCACAGCAAGGCCAGGAACTCCAACTTGAATGAACTGTAGTTCTCATCGTTTCTCTACGATCCCTTCAGGCCTCAACTGGCATAAGCAACCACCCTCTCAGCTCCATTCTGTTCCTGAGCCAGGACTGCCCCAAGAACACAATTACTGGCATCTGTGCAAAGACGAACTGGATGAGCATAGTCTGGGCAAGCTAAAATAGGCACTGTCATCAATACATGTTTCAAAAGATCAAAAGCTTCTTGGCACTGAGGGGACCACCTCACAACACTGGTCTTTGGCAGTTTCTTTCCTTTTGGGTACCGCAGCAACTCATGCAGAGGCAAGGCAATTTTTGCAAAGTCCTTTATGAATCTATGATAATACCCCACAAATCCTAAGAAACATCTCACATCTTGAATGGTTATAGGTCTGAGCCAGTCCCTTGCTGCCTCCACCTTATTGGGGTCTGGTGATATTTCTTCCACTGGCACTACATGTCCCAGGTAGTTTACTTGTTCTTTTAGAAAGTGGCACTTTGATGGCTTGACATTTAGTCCATACTGTGTCAGACGACTGAAAACCATATCCAGGTGCTTGAGGTGTGCCTCGAATGTCTTGGAGTAAACAATTATGTCGTCGAGGTAGAGTAGCACCATATCAAAATTTTCATTGCCCAGACAGTGCTCAATCAGTATCTGAAAGGTTCCAGGTGCATTGCAGAGGCCAAATGGCATTCTTGTGAATTCATACAGGCCCATCGGGGTAATGAAAGCAGTTTTCTGTTGATCTTCCTGGGCCATGGGGACCTGCCAGTAGCTACTTGCCAAATCAGTGGTGGAAAAGAAGGTGGAGGACTTCAGAGTGGTTAAGGCATCCATGATTCTAAGTAGAGGATAAGCATCCTTGTGGGTGATCTGATTTAATTTGTGGTAGTCTACACAAAAACCTGACCTTGCCATCTTTCTTCCTAACCAGCACAATCAGCACAACTCAGGGGCTGTCTTTCCTTTATAATGTTGTCATCCAGCATCTTCTTGATCAGTTGCTTGGTTGATTGGTTGGTTGGTACAATGCCAGTGGAATGGGATGGGATCTCTCTCTGATCGGAGGGTGGTTCTCTGTACTAATATAGTGTTTGACATGAGTGGCACAACCGAAATCCAGGGCATGATGTGAAAATGCTTGCCAATGGCGTTGTATTAGTGCCGTGAGTTGGGCTCTCTGTTCCTTAGTGGTGTTCTGCTGTCCCATGTCTGTCTTCTGTACCCATGCTTCCTCTTGGCTGTCCATATTACTCTCACTGATGCTGGCCTGCAGGTACGAGAAGTGGTTTGCCTTTGTCTCTTTAGGGGTTACAATTTCATCCCAATCTACTCTGACAAGCCATCCCACCGTCTGTCATTTGTAAAGTTTCATAAGTTGGGATCCATAGTTCAATAAGCAGACAGGAATTCTCCCCTCTTTTACGGTCACTAGACTCTTGGCTACCATCACCGGGTCTCCCTCTTGAGTCCAGAAGGGTTCCACCATGACCACACAGTCCTTTCCTCCAAGACCCACTTTAGCTTTACACATCATGAGTGTCTCCATGCCAGTTTCAAGCCAAATGGAGCAGTGATCCATCACCCATACCTTCCTTTCCTATTTCCCCTTGTTCGTTGGTGAACTTTTGGTACTTCTGGAGATATTGGAGAGTATTCTGCCAGACTTTCCTTTTCTGGACATGCATGAATTGAGTTTGTTCCCTCATTACATTCATGAAAGCACTCTAGTAATGTTGCAGTATGTTCATCCCCACAATAACGGGTGGTACAGAAGGGTCAAGGGTGTTGCTTATGAGTATGCCCTGCTGGTTGTGCTCACTGTCCCCAATCTTCATGGAAGCCTCCGCATATCCAATTATTGCTATTCTTGTTCCATTGCTGGTGACTAGATTGATCCAGCTTTCAGGCGGTTGCAATAGCTGATCCCTGGATCAGTGATCAAAGGAGTATCCACTTTGGATGGTGGTCACCTGAGATCCGGTATCCATAAGTACAGGAAGGGTTACTCCATCTATTTGTATTGAAACAGTCAGGCAGTTACCCATGAACCCCGAACGTTTCAGATGTTTTTGTGGACCTATTGCTTGATGTCTTGGGACTCAGTCCTCTGTTCTGGGGACTCACTGTTTAAAACCATCTCTCTGGCATTGACTTGCTGGGAGCATCTCTATTCCACATGACCACTGATGCCACACCTTCAGCAGATTGGCCTTTCTTGTGAATCAAACTGGTCAGTAGGCCACCACCCTGCATTTGTTTGCTGACCATGTGCTTTGGGTTGACTCCAGTCTAGATGACCAGGAGGGGCTTGTCCCTGAAATTCACAATGGAGACCATCTTTTAAATTCTGGATTTCCTGTCTCATCTCACTCATGATCTAGGGCATCAAGTCTGATTCGGATTCTTCTGATCTCTTCTGGCTGACTCAGTATCTGCCATTCCTCCAGGTCAACACCAGGAGTCCTTCTCCTCTCCCTTATTGCAGTGTTGTGAATTCACCATGCCATGATGGATTCAATCGGACAGCAGCTCAATCGCCTCTTCCTTAAAGTTTAGAAAGGTTGCATCTGGATCTTACCTGGATAAGAGTCATAACTCCCTGTGGTGAACATTGCTCCTGACGTCCTCAGTGAAACTGTCTTTCAAGGCCTGATCTGAGTCCCATACCTTATCAGGGTCTATCCGCTGGATAGCCTTCAATGCCTCCTGCAGACTGAGCGCATACTCTCTGTAGGCCCTTGGATGTGAGAGAAGAATTTCATTTTCAGGTCATACACAGAACAGGTGTCGAAAATCTGTCACAGTCGAGTAAAGATTTGGCCCACAGTGGTCTTCTCTCCTTCCGGCCAGGCGCTGACTTCCCTGTGTGCAGCTCCTCCTAACTGTTCAATCAGGATTTCCACCTTCTGTTGCTCAGAGACATCATCAAGTCAGAACATGGCCTGAATCTTATTTTGAAACTCTCCAAGGTTGGTGGATGTGGGGTCTATTGCACCACCTGTAAATCATTTATTTATTTACTTATTAAATTTTGGTGACCGGGTAGGCCCACTGAGCCCCAAAGGTCCCTTTTTCAGGGGCAACCTGGGATAACAATACAAGTTATAAGAATGAACAAGGACATAAGGAACATTTGAGGCATTGTGAGTTACATCATGAGGTGGTTACAGTAAAGAAAAATAGTGGATACAGGCATGGTTACAGGCATGGTAAAAGAAAAGCAGTGGATACAGGCATGGCTTACAGGCACGGTA
The DNA here is from genome assembly GCA_016271365.2 of Neoceratodus forsteri. NCBI lineage: Eukaryota > Metazoa > Chordata > Ceratodontiformes > Ceratodontidae > Neoceratodus > Neoceratodus forsteri. Next base: position 394,571,676 of record CM057452.1, read on the forward strand.
AAAGAAAAGCAGTGGATGCAAGCATGGGTACAGGCAGGGTTATCATCATGACATGTAAGCAATTGGTAGTACTTTGCATATAGTTTATTCAGGGGTTACACATGGCCTCTGGCGAGCAGTCTGTATAAGGCAGGTAGTAGGAAGGTTAAGCTAGGAGACAGGAGTTGGAGAGGAGGGGAGTACCTTAGGAGCTTTAAGTGCCATGACAGTGACATGCGCTTGAGGTCAGCAGATGGGACTTAAGCCTGGTGTGGAATTTCATGAGTGAGGAGGGGGTCTGGACCTGGGGAGGGAGCTTGTTCCATTGGCAGGCTGCTTGGGAGGAAAAGGATCTTCCGCCAGCATTTGTCCTTACCCTAGGGACTTCTAATAGCATTCTATATGAGGTCTTTAGGTTCCTTGGGTTGTGTTTGAGGGTTATGGTCCTGGCAATGCTTGATGGAGCATGGGGTTTGAGAAGCTTGTAGGCCTGGACAAGCAAGGGGTTTTGGAGGCGGGCGACCAATGTGGGCCAACGAAGATTGGCCAAAGTGTCACAGTGGTGATGTCTCGGGTGGTCTAAGGTTGCGAAACAAGCTATTTTATTATATAGGGTTTGCATCCTGGTAATCTCTTGTTTAGCCATGCCCTGTATAATAGGGGCCGCAAAGGTCAGGTTGGGTGGAAGGACGCTGGTAGCTATGAAGAGCCTGGCTTCAGGGATGAGTTGGTCCCTGAGTCGGTACAGGGTGCCAAGTTTCCGATGTAGGGTCCTGGTGGCCTGGTCCACGAGTTCCTTGTATGTAATATTCTAATCCAACGTGAGGCCTAAGTATTTAAAGGAGGGGACTACGTTAATGGCTTTGCCAGAGAGTGAGGTTAAGGAGAGAGATGAGGACCTATCAAATCTCAGGGATCTTGGCCCGAATAGCATTGTCTTGGTCTTGTCAGCATTTAGTACCATTCTGTTCTTACATAGCCAAGTCTCTAGTGAAGTGAGATCCTTTTGGAGTAGAGGGCCTAGGGCAACCACGTCACGCAGGGGTCGGAAGATGACAGTATCATCAGCGTATGGCACAACCGAGCTCTCCCCGCAGTGGGTACGCAGGTCATTGGTAAACAAGGAAAACAGGAGGGAGCCTAGAATTGAGCCCTGAGGTACACCCTGGTTTAGGGGTAGTGGGTCAGACATGGTCCCTTTCCATGAGACCCTCTGTGCCCTGCCTGATAAGTAGCTCCCAAACCACTTCAGGGCATGATTGTCTAGGCCTATATTTTGCAACTTCTGTAGCAGCAAGTTGTGGTCGACGAGGTTGAACGCCTTGGATAAGTCTATAAAGACTGCACCAGTGGGTATCCCTTTGTCCATTGCCCTGAGAACTTCATCTGTGAAGTTAATGAGGGCAGTGTCAGTACCATGGTTTGTTCTAAATCTATGTTGGGAGGGGGCAAGGAGCTGATGAGCTTCCAGGTAGTCCCTGAGTTGATTGTAGATGATTCTTTCTTGCACCTTAGCAAGTGAGCAGAGGAGGGAGATGGGCCTGCAGTAGTTGAGTTTTTCCCTGAGCCCCCCTTTGTGAATAGGGACAACATTGGCATGTTTCCATAGGTCAGGGACTGCTCTTTCCCTCAGTGATCGATTGAGGAGCATGGTTATAGGCCAGGCTAAGGAGGTAGCTCCTGCCTTGAGTAGCCGAGGGTTGATACCGTCGGGTCCCCTGACCCTTTTGGTTTCAGGTTCCTTAGGAGGTTTAGTACTTCAGTGTGTTTAGCCAGTCTCAGGTGAAATGGGGGTCTTTCCATGTGAGGTGGTTCATCTGAGGTAGGGGAAGAGTCTGGGAGACAGCCAGATCTTTGTAGGCCTCGAGGTCTGAGAAGTGCCTGTTAAGGGCAGCGATATTTGAGAAGGGTCAGTTGTGAGCTGACCATTAATCTCCATGGGACAGGACTCAGGCTTTTGCTGCCCTTGATCAGGTCATTGATATGATTCCAGAATTGCTTAGGGTTGCCCAGGCTGGTTTTCTGGAGGTGTGTTAAGTAATCTCTCTTAGCGAGTTTTGGCTCTCTTGACTTTGTTCCTCAGGGCTTTGTATTCAGCGAGATCTGCCGGGAGGGAGGAGAGCCTAAACTTTTTTCCAGGCTTTTTCCCGAGTAGCCATTAGGGCTTTGAGGGAGGGAGGGAGAGATCCACTTGTAGCAGCTGCCTTTAGCCCTCATTCTCTTCATTGGAGCAAAGAGGTTGGCCGCTGTGGTTAGTTCGTCCTGGAAGTATTGCACAGCCTCAGTAAGAGTAGGGAGAAGATTTATGTGGTTCCAGTCCAGACTACCTAGGTAGTGATTGTACTGTAGTTCAGAGAACTTGGAGAAGTCTCGGGTGGAGAGAATTCTAGGTTGGACCTTGGGTGGTTTGTTTTTCCATATACAGAAGATTGGGAAATGGTCACTCAGGGGTCTGCCATTGTGCCCGTACTCTGTATATTAGTGGGGTTAGACACCAGAGCCCAGTCAAGGGTGGTGTGGTTCCCAGTTTTGTAATTAAGTCTGGTCGGTTCAGAGATTACCTGCGTCAGACCTGCTTCATAGGTAAGTGACTTCAAGGCATGACCAGGTCCTGGGCCCAGTTAATGTTGAAGTCACCCAGGATTAGTTGTTCCATTGTTACCTTGATAGCCGACGTTTGTGATGGCTTCAGGGATCTGAGGCTGATTTTGGTGGGTGGTAGACTGAGCAATTGTTAGTTGTTTGGCGTGCCCTAGGGTTATCCGGATGTATATGCTCTCTCCCTCAGCAGTAGGATTAGTCTGCAGGGGTAGAGGTGACACGGAGAGGTCATCCTTAGCATAGATTAGGACCCCACCCCCTTTTTTGGTTTCTCTGTCATTGCGGTAGCTATTGTAGCCCACGACCTGAATCTCGTGGTCATGGATGTGGGCTTTTAGCCAGGTTTCAGAGATGGCTAGTAAGTCCAGTTTGTAGAGGTCCAACCAGGCCTGGACTTCGTGTATTTTTGGTCTAAGACTACATATGTTCATATGTGCTGTCTTCAGACCCTTGGTGGCCACCCATTGATGGTCCTGGGGGGATGCTACCAAGGTATTGGGTAAGTATGGGCCAGGGTTAGGTTGGATATCACCTGATAGGAGAAGTAGCAAACTAGTAACCTGAGCAGTTTAGTGCTAGGTATTGAGATGAGGTGTCTTCGATGTGTCCTGCTCATGTAGTAAAGCAGGTCATAGCATACACCCTTTTTTATGATCTCATGCTCTGTTAAGAGATTAGATATACTTGAAATTGGGTAGCTGCTAAGGAAGTCATGTGGGGGGATATTATGTAGATTGCTCACTGGTTCTGGGGGGAATGGGTCTATGAGCCTGTCCACCCAGAGTAGGGTCAGTGAGTAGATTATGGCACGTAGTACACCTCTATTAGGGGGAGGGACACTTGGGTTCCTAGCACGCCAAGGAGGGCGGAAGGAAGCATATACTAAGTTAGGCATTTTTATTGGATGATGTCAGCATAGCGTAGGTAAGAATAGGGTGCTCAGAGTCTGTCTGACTTGAGTCTGAAGGGTGGATGGCAGACGCTGAGGGCTTCCTGTTTTCAGCTGCAGTGCTGTCGTGCAGTCAGTTTTAAGGAAGTTGTCAGCCTGTTCAGTGAAGCTTAGGGGAACCTCAAACTACAACCTCCCCTTGTAGCAGCACCGGGAAATAAGTAGAATGATAATGCAGGCCATATTGCCCATGATTGAGTACAGTGATTTATGTAGAAAGACCAAGAATCTCTCTAGTGGCAGGTCTGTATAACCTGCTAATGGAAAACTAGCCAAAAAAAAAAAAACTTCTATTACACAGTTGAAATGTGCTTAGTTCTATCAAAAATCTGTTTTTAAAAAGTGCCAGGTGGCTGAGGCAGGGGAAAAGTCCTGGCCAATCAGAGCGGGTTTGCTGGAAGCACCCATGTTCTGATTGACTGCGCTGTCCCATACCTTCCAAGGAGCTGCAGGCAGGCGTCCTGGTCTCGGTCGGTGGCTGGCTGGGTGCTGGCCGACCCTGGGGGAGCTGAAGCAGCCCTGTTCAAGGGCAGGCAGCTTCCAAGGAGCTGTAGGCGGGCGTCCTGGTCTCGGGCGGTGGCTGGCTGGATGCCGCCCGACCATGGGGAAGCTGAAGCAGCCCTGCTCAAGGGCAGGCAGCTTCCAAGGAGCTTCAGGCGGGCATCCTCGTCTCGGTCGGTGGCTGGCTGGGTGCCGGCCGACCACGGGGGAGCTGAAGCAGCCCTGTTCAAGGGAAGGCAGCTTCCAAGGAGCTGCAGGTGGGCGTCCTGGTCTCGGGCGGTGGCTAGCTTGGTGCCGGCCAACCGTGGGGGAGCTGAAGCAGCCCTGTTCAAGGGTAGGCAGCTTCCAAGGAGCTGCAGGCGGGTGTCTTGGTCCTCGGTCGGTGGCTGGCTGGGTGCCGGCTGACCATGGGGGAGCTGAAGCAGCCCTGTTCAAGGGCAGGCAGCTTCCAAGGAGCTGCAGGCGGGCATCCTCGTCTCGGTCGGTGGCTGGCTGGGTGCCGGTCGACCATGGGGGAGCTGAAGCAGCCCTGTTTAAGGGCAAGCAGCTTCCAAGGAGCTGCAGGCAGGCGTCCTAGTCTCAGTCGGTGGCTGGCTGGGTGCCGGCCAACCGTGGGGGAGCTGAAGCAGCCCTGTTCAAGGGCAGGCAGCTGGGGATCATGATAGCCAAGGTGCACCAAAGTAATAGGGCATGGTGAGTGGCATGCCCAAATGTGCTTGGAGGCCTTCCCCAGATCCTCCACTGGTTGCAGAAGAGCTGCTTGATTCTCCAGCCTCCATTCTGAATGAGCCCCTGCCTGCTTTGGACTCCTTTTAATCCTGTCCGTGTCACCAAATATTTTTGCAAAACACTAGTTCTTATTTCACTGATTGTGTAGCGGTGTTTGAGTAAGGAGAGGCAGGAGACAAACTCAGTGAATGGAAACAGATTTACTGGGTGCAAAGCACTAAAGAGGATAAGCAATTGTACAGCCAGACATTCTGTAACTCTGTACTCTATGATATGTAAGGGTAAAAATTTCATTATACTGCTGCTTCTCTTATCAGCAGGGACATACTAACCCCTGGCCCGCCTATGGCTTTCTTCTACTACCGGCCAAACCCTTCACCACCCCTAGTCCTCCCAAAGAGTTTAAAAAATATCCACCTGAACATCTGCAGCCTCATAACCAAACTCCTCTTGCTGCAGATAATGGTCCACACCTATACCCCTGGACATAATCATCATCTCTGAAACCTGGCTGAAAGAACATATTTCTGACCAGGCTGTCTCTATCCCTGGCTACACAATCACTCACAGGGACAGGGATGGTAGGGATGGAGGTGTGGCCATATATATCTCCTCCTCATTCCAATATACTATCTTGCTCACCACCTCTGCCCCTGCCTCTCATGAGGCAATCGTCCTAAAACCTTCTCTGCCTTTCACTAATCCACTCTTCATAGCCGGGGTCTATTGTCGCCCCAGGCAACACCCATCTCAAGTACCTGACCTTGTCAAGAAACTAACAGCCCTCACCCACACTGTCGAGCTGTACATCTTGCACGATTTAAACATCAACTGGCTGGCCCCTTCCCTGTCCAAAGTTCTCTCCAATATTGAATCCCTGAACCTCTCCCAATTAATTCAGGAACCAACCTAGTTAAATAATAAAACGTAAAATCATTCTCTCCTGGACCTTGCTCTCATATCACACCCCCACAGAATAGTGGCCTACGGTCTCCTTCCTAATGCCGTAAGTGGCCATCATATGATTTATGTGGCGCATAAGCTACATAGGCCTAAGATCCCACATAAAATCCTCCTAACTCATTCTTACTCCTCGCTCGATCTTCTCCCCCCCCTTCATCTGGATCTCATGCAGTCGGACTGGACCTGGCTCTCTTCAGGCTCCTCAATTGATGCCGCCCTGCGGGCCTTCAGTGACAAGTTCCTCCATATTTGGAACTGTCACGCCCCTTTACGTAACACAAGAATCCATGGAAATCATCTACCCTGGGTGTCCCCAGAGCTCTTGGCATGTCAAAGTGCTCGTGACCTAGCGTGGCACCAATATAAAGCATCCATCCACCCTAGTGACCCTCAACAATATAGGGAGCTCCGCAATGCATGTACTAAAGCAATCCACCTAGCAGGTCCAAGCACTTTCACTCTAACTTCCAAGCCATTACAAATAAACCATCCAAATTTTGGAAGGTTGTCCAGACCTTCTTTTCCCCTGCTACTAAAGCCCCCACTCCCATTCTCAAGCAAAACCTCTCCATTATCTCTGAACCCATGTCTGTTGCTGGAGTGCTTTAATGCTCACTTTATGATCTGTGCCTTGTCACTCCTGTCAGCTCCTCCTGCACCCTGTAAGTTTCCCTATCCTTCTGCTGCCATCACCACCTCTGGCTCCTCCTCCTCCTCCATCACCACCTCTGCCTCCTCCTTGGCTCCCTCTCTGCACCCTCCTCTCCCCCACTCCTCACCTTCTCCCCTCTCCTCATCTTCTACAGCCACCTCATCTACTACCACATCTCCTTCTCTCCTATCACTCTTGCAATACCTTGCAGGCACTTCTGTTTATTTATTTCCTTCAAAGGCTCCTCGCCTGATGGCCTGGACCCTAAGCTCCTCCCACTCTCTGCTCCAGCTATCACCTACCCTCTGTCTCTCTTACTAAACCTATCCTTTGCATCTGCTACTGTCCCTTCAGCTTAGAAGCATGCAGTCGTGCTCCCCCTACCTAAGGGTGGTGACCCCACCTCCCCTGGCAACTATCGACCTATCTCTCTCTTTCCTACCTTAGCTAAACTACAAGAACATCTTGTCCTTGAACAACTGTCCTCCTACCTCACTGACTCTGCCTTCTTCACTCTTTTCCAGTCTGGTTTTAGGAAAAACCACTCAACATCCACCTCCCTCCTAAGACTGACTGATGCCATCTCCACTGGTATGGACAATGGACAAATTACCTCTGCCATCTTTGTTGATTTGGCCAAAGCCTTCGATGCGGTCTCGCACCCGCTTCTCCTGAGCAGTCTCACTTCTACTGGCCTCTCCCCCTACAAACTGGTTTCAATGCCTATCTGTCTGACAGGTCCCAATCGTCCACATTACCGACGCCATCTCTTCCCCCCCTTGCCCCTAAGCACAGGGGTCCCACAGGAATCGGTGCTTGGACTGCTCTTTTTCTCAATCTTCCTATCTCAGCTTCTCAGTACATATTGATGCCATTCTGAAAAAACTACATCCCAAACTTGGGGCCTTTTACAGAAACCGCAGCTGCATCCCACTTATGGCTAGGCGTGAATTAGTACTGAAGACGATCCTACCTATATTTGACCACTGTGACATAGTCTACAGTGCTGCCCCACAGTCCTCCCTAGCCAAACTAGATACCCTTTTTAATTCCTTCTGTCGCTTTGCCCTTGATGCCCCTTCCCTGACTCACCACCGTGAGCTGTACCGCTCTCTAAATTTTCCTATTCTAACAAACAGACGAACACTCCATGGTGCCAAATTCACCTCTAAATTTTGGCTTGGCTCTCTCCCTGCCTATATCTTCTCCTCCTTATCCACTCCTCCTCCTTTCCTGTACTCCTTAAGATCCTGTGACTCGAGGACCTTGACAATCCCTCGCTGCTGAACAGCATCTGGCCAAATTGCCTTCTCCTACCACCTCCCTAAATTATGGAATCTGCTACCTCCACAAATTCAACACTTCTTCACTATAGGCTCACTCTCCTCGGCCCTAACAAACTACCTTATCACCAACTGTGAGTGCAGCGGACCCCCCCTCTGCCACTGCCACTAGCTACCTTCAGGTCATTCTCTGTCCATTGGTAGTAGAAACTGCCCTTCCCTCACTCCTGCCTACCCCTCTATGCACCTACTTCATACTTATTGCTGTTTAGCTCTTTCTGGCGCCTGAATTGCCAACCTCAGCCAATAGGGCTTTGCTCTTTCTATGGTTCCCCTAATTTAATTATGTCACACTGTTTATGTATCCCACTGTACTTGTCTTCGTATTTACTTGCTCTGTATATACAGTATAGCTAATATAATCCACTGTTGACTCTGCATGTTTATAAAGTTGTATCATTTCTGCTGTATCCCATTACCCCTTCCCCAGGACGTGCTGTGAGATGAGCATACTGTTGCTCAGTGTACATTTCCTGGTGAAACATTTCAATAAATAAATAAATATCCTTATACTCTGCAGCTATCTTACCACTCTATACTCTATGATAATCTTAATCTCTATGACCTCCTTATATTCCACTATTTTATCACTCTGTACTCTATGATAATCTTATACTCTACTACCTCCTTATATTCTACTATCTTATCACTCTGTACTCTATGATAATCTTATACTCTACTACCTCCTTGTATTCTACTATCTTATCACTCTATACTCTATGATAATCTTATACTCTATGACTTCCTTATATTCTACTATCTTATCGCTCTATACTCTATAATACTAAATCAGCATGGCAAGCAGAGACTAAAAGTCAGAGCGTAGAGTCCTTCAAAGGTCGAAAGTGGTGGCCACCAGTGCACTTCGTTGGCCGGCTTTAGTTGAACTGGAAGAAGTGAAGGGGAGAGAGCTAAAACAAACAAGAGCCCCAAGTAATGGTAAAGCCTCCTGGCTGAAGTGGGACTCAGGAGAAAACAAGATCCGAGGAAGGTGAAAGCACAAAACGCATGAGCAACTGATGGGCCTCCTAGCCAATGAAAGAGCCCCAGGGAAACGAGACACAGATGCAACTGGCTGAAGACTTCTGGGCTGAAGCAGGATCCCAGGGAAAACTCAAGGTGCAGACAGCTGGCTGAAGACCTCTGGGCTGAAGCAGGATCCCAGAGAAAGCACAAGATGCATACTCCTGACTGAAGACCTCTGGACTGAAGCAGGATCCCAGGGAAAATATAAGATACAGACAGTTTACTAAAGACCTCTGGGCTGAAGCAGGTTCCCAGGGAATGGGAAGATATGAAAAGCTGAGGCACCTTCACTGGAGAACCTCTAGAAAGGCTGGGTACTTGCAACCAAAGCCCCACCCCCCCTTGATGTCGGATCCCTATCTGTGAACCAGGGTGGCTCACTGCACTACCTAAAACTGTTAGGGAGGGAATGGCCTGTAGATCTGGAAAAGAAACAAGTGACAGGGAGCTATCAATGCTATACCTATGCTTGCAACCAACCTTAACTTGTCTGAAGAAGGAAAGGTGGTACCAGTCTCTAGTTGGTCACTGCTAGCGACAGTCTGTTATCAAGCAATAGTCAGGTGAAAATATTGCCATTAGGCAAAGAGATTCTTGGATAAGCAGGCAGTTCAGTTGCATGCAAGACAGTTCTTGACAAGAAAGGCAAGTGCGGGGTTAATCCAACAGTGTTTTGAAATAACCAAGGCAAATTGGAGCAGGAAAGGCAGTTACGTGGTTACCTACAGGCGCTGTCCCTTTAAATGCAGTCTGAATGTCAATTAAAGATTTTGACTCTTTCACAGTTCACAATGTTGCACAGAATTGTTTTCGCATGGCAGGAACTGTAGTAAGATAGTGCAAGGGGAACACCTGTCAAATGCTGGATAGCTAGCTACTCGGAGACCCTGGGGTATGACCCCTCTCCCACAGGCAGTTGGGTTCAAAGGAGCCTAACAGGAGAATTACCCTATTGGGTGAAGGTTATCTGGATAGCTGGCATACTAAGGATCCCTTGCTAACTATCCCTCCCTTTCTAGGGGACTACAAGGCAGTACACAGGTTACTGGCCCTTGGCTCGAGCTGAGGCGACTGCGCTGCTGGAGTGGCTAAACGTGTACCCACTCCCTTTCCCTTGCTGCTGGTTGAAGCTGACAGCAGAGTGCACTTTTAAAATGGCAGAATTTTACACTCTCTACATACTAAACAGGCTCTCAAATCCTTTTTATGAAATAAGGCCTACGGTGTCTCTGACCGATGTCTGCATTTGTTTTAACAGTTTTTATATTATTGTTTGTATACTTTGTTTGTACTCAGTCTTTTTGGAATGTGCCTTGGTATTTGAAAGGTGCAATATAAATAAAGATTATTATTATTATTATTAGTGGCCGTGGCTTGGCTACTAGTGGCCATTTGGCTACTGGCCACCTTACTCGGCTCTGAGGCACTTTCCCTTTATCTGGGGCTTGCTTCCCCTAACTGGCCCACCTGGAGCTGAATAAACTGTAGAATGTGGGAAACAATAAAGAAACAATATTTGGGCTGCCTGGCCCTAATCCACTGGGCCACCGGGCTAGTGTGGCTACTACTCTGTCTGGGGCCCTCCTTGCCCTAACTGGTCCTTTTATTTATAACTTTAGGGGAAAAAACAGGCTTTGGAGCTTCTAAGCCCTTATTCAGTAGCCCACCTGGCTAATCTAATATGGAAACAGGGGCTTGCCCTTCCCCTGGCTGCAGTTTCCTTTTAAAATAAATATTTATATTTATGCAGGGCTGTCCTGCCCTATACCCCGCCTTTCTGGAGCCAAATTTACATAAACCTCACCCCTGCAGCACTGCTCCCTTACTGGGGGTTCATTTAAATAATTTTATAATTTTAAATATACCCTCCAATGGGCGGTCCTTGTTCTGTGGCTTTTGCTCTACCCCACTCCTGGCTGTCCCTCTAGGTGCCTTATGGTGCAGAAATAAACTTTATTTTAATCATAGTTCTGGCTGTCTGCACCTGCCCACTGGTGCTGCTGCTGACTCACTGTCCTCACCCGGAGAGAAGCTGGAGAGAGGAAGAGGTGGAAGGAGGAGATGCTGTGGCTGGCTGGTGCTGGTACTGGGGGCAGGTGGTAAAAGGGATGACTACAGGGGGCCTTGCTGCTCCCGACACTCCCTCTGCTGGCCCGATGCTTGCGCTGAGGCTGCAGCCCCACTTGTGGGTGCCGACAAGAGACCGGATTTAACTTTTAAATATTGAATAAAAAAAACAAATGGGGCAACTGTGGATCCCAGCTGCCACCGACTGCTGCTACTGGGGGACCCGCCACACCTGGAGCCGCTTGGAACACTGATGGACCCACTGGAACACTACAGGGATGAGAGGAGGACTGCAGGTACAGTTTACTTTTACCTCCCTGTGTCCTTTCTCTCCCTACTGGCCTCAAAACTTTACTCTTTCTTTGTCAGGGCACCTGAGAGTGTTCCCCTGACCACTGCTGCCGCTGGCCACAATTGAAAAACAAAAATCTCCATTACTGGACACACCAAGAATCCTTCCTGGCATTTGGGAAGCAGAGTTCCTAGTGACCAGGAAGGCAAACAGCTGTCCATAGAAACATAGACTTTGATGGCAGATAAGGACCGCTTGGCCCATCTAGTCTGCCCATTTCCCTATCTACTGGATAAGCTGCAGATCCTAGTTAACCAACAGCCTATTTCTTCCTACCCCCACAAGAATTGCCTTATGTCTGTCCCATGCATTCTTGAATTCTCCCACAGTTTTAGACCCCACAACCTCCTCAGGAAGGTGGTTCCATGTGTCCACCACCATCTCTGTGAAAAAATACTTTCTCACATTACCTCTGAGCCATCCCCCCTCTATCTTCAAATTGTGTCCCCTTGTTCTTGCACATCTCTTTTTCTGAAAGATGCTACTCTCTTGGATCTTGTTGATTCTACTGAGGTACTTAAAAGTTTCAATCATGTCCCCCCTCTCCCTCCTTTCCTCAAGGGTATGCATATTAAGTTCCTTTAGTCTGTCCTCATATGGCTTCTGTTGCAGACCCTGCACCATTTTAGTTGCCCTCCCCCGGACTGCATCCATCCTGTCTATGTCCTTGCAGAGATGGGGTCTCCAGAACTGGATGCAGTACTCCAGATGGAGTCTCACCAACTGTCTGTACAGAGGGACAACAACTTCCTGTTTTCTGCTGGTGGTGCCTCTCCCTATACATCTCAGTATCCTCCCAGCCCTCCCTACTGCCTTCTCACATTGCTTGCTGACCTTAGGTCATCTGATATGACTACCCTAGGTCCCTTTCCATTTTGTTGTTGTTACTACCTCCCCATTGTACTCTTCCCCTGGGTTTTGTTTCCCAGGTGCATTATTTGCACTTCTTTGCATTGAATCCAAGCTGCCATACTTCTGACCATTCCTCCAACCTTGCCAAGTCCCTTCTCATCCTTTCCACCCCTTGTGTATCAACCTTGTTGCAGATCTCTATGTCATCTACAAAGAGGCATACTTTTCTTTCAGTCGCTCTGCAATGTCACTTATAAAGACATTAAAAGGACTGGACCCAGTACTGAACCCTGCGGTACCCCACTAGTAACCCCCCTTTCTTCAGAGTGGACTCTGTTTACTGTTACCTTTTTGTGTCCTGTTGTCCAGTCAGTGTTTTACCCAGGCTACCACCCTAGGACCCACTCCCAGGCTGGCTAATTTGTTTATTAATCTTTTGTGTGGAACTGTGTTAAATGCCTTGCTAAAGTCTAGGTAGGCCATGTCCACAGCCCCTCCCTGGCTACTAATTTGGTCACCCAGTCAAAGAAATCAATTAGATTCATCTGACATGACCTTCCTGCTGTGAATCCATGCTGCCTTGGGTCCTGTGCCCCACTGGCTTCTATGTACTCAACAATTCTTTCCTTCAGAAGTGATTCCATCATTTTCCCTACAACAGAGGTCAGACTGACAGGTCTGTAGTTTCCTGCCTCTGTCTTTCTCCCACATAGAAACATAGAATTTGATGGCAGATAAAGACCGCATGGCCCACCTAGTCTGCCCATTTCCCTACCTAACGGATAAGCTGCAGATCCTAGTAAACCAACAGCCTACTTCCTCCTACCCCCCACTAGAACTGCCTTATGTCTGTCCCATGCATTCTTGAATTCCCCCACTGTTTTTGACTCTACGACCTCTTCAGGAAGGCTGTTCCATGCATCTACAACCCTCTCTGTGAAGCAATACTTCCTCACATTACCTCTGAGATGTCCCCCCTCTATCTTCAAATTGTGCCCCCTTGTTCTTGCACATCTATTTTGCTGAAAGTCGCTACCCTCTTGGACTTTATTGATTCCCTTGAGGTATTTGAAAGTTTTTATCATGTCCCCCCTCTCCCTCCTTTCCTCAAGGCTATACATCTTAAGTTCCTTTAGTCTTTCTTCATTTGTCTTCTGGTGCAGAATAGAATTAGGTATAAAACAGAACAGGCAGTTCTTAAAAAAGTAATTAGAAAAGAGAAACTTAAATTAGAATTTAGATTGTCCATATGAAGGATAACAAGAGCTTCTATGCTTACATAAACAACCAAAAACAATCAAATAATAAAATTACTGCATTAAATATTGATGGTAAAGTAATCTCTGATAACCAGGAAATGGCCCAATGTTTCAACACCTATTTTACTTCGGTATTTAGTAAGAAACCTACAACTGCTCTAGAATTAAATACTTAAGAGTCTGCACAAATTGCTTTTCAGCTAAGTGATGTACTAGAAGAACTACAAAGTTTAAAGACAAAATCATCACCTGGACTAGACTTAATTAACCCCATTGTCCTGAAGGAACTTGCAAATGACTTAACATACCCATTTTTGTTGCTTTTTAATAAGCCTCTCCAAACTGGATGTGTCCCACTAGACTGGAGGAGAGCTATTATTTTCCCTATACATAAAAAGGGCAGCATGACTAATGTCAAAAATCTTAGACCAATAAGTCTTACATAAATAACTTGTAAAATTTTGAAGAGACTTATTAAAAAAGAAATAGAAAGGGAAATTCTAGGTTTAGGGATTGATGATTCCTTACAGCATGGTTTCTGAAGGGGGCTGTCATGTGTTACCAATTTGGTATCCTTTTATGAATTTGTAAGTGAACACATAGATAAAGGTGAGCCAGTGGATGTCATTCTCCTGGACATGGGGAAGGCTTTTGATACTGTTCCTCACAATTTATTAATAGATAAAGTAAACATGGGTTTAAATAAATTCATCATAAGGTGGATCAAAAATTGGTTAACTGACTGTTCCCAATCGGTGAGGATAAATGAAGCCATGTCAGAGGAGGGATTGGTTAGTAGTGAGGTCCCCCAGGGATTGGTGATGGGGCTGATGCTGTTCAGCCTACACATTAATGAAATGGGAGCCAGATTACTAAGTAGAGTGTCAAAATTTGCAGATGATACTAAAATAGGTGATGTAGTAAATTCAGTGAACAATTATCAAATCCTTTCTAATGACCTGAAACAAATTGAATTATGGGGTAGGGTGAACAATATGAATTTTAATGCATCAAAATATACGGTCTTGCATTTTGGTTGTAAAAATTCAGAATATATATATATATACTCTGGATGGGCAAACATTGAAATCATCAAAAACAGAAAAAGATCTGGGAATCTGGATAAACAGAGACCTTACTTCCATTGATCACTGCAGATACAGTATATTACACAGACAGTAAATAGATTAATTCATTCTATAAAAAAAAAATTATAACAAGGAGTAGTAACTGTTTTTTACAATTATGTAAAATGTATATCATCCCACATTTGGATTTTGGTTCTCCTATCTGGAGCCCGTATCATAAACGAGATATAAATTTACTTGAAAAAAACAGCGCAAACTCACTGAATCTATTAGGGGCTCAAAACACTAAGTTATGAGGAAAGAATGAATGTGTTGGGGTTATTCCCATTGGAATTGAGAAGGAAAAGGGGAGACATCTTGCTTTGATATAGAATTCTAAAAAATAAAGATCTTATGAAACAATGTGGGTTGAAATATAATTACAGACAAAACAATCTTAGATCTCATAATAGACAGTTGGTTATCCCGAAGGTTAATACAGTCGAGAGACTTATCTTTTACACTATAAGATCTATTCAGATGGATGCTCTAGTCTCCCAGACTTTGTTCCACACATAAACCCACATGGTGTGGGAGACAATTTAATGGTCTGTTAGCCTACTTTGTCTATTCTTACCAAGTAATACCAAGTAATACTAAGTAATTATTACAGCAATATTGGCAGCGGTGAACAGCAAATAATAGAAAGAACATATTAAGTGCAGCATATGAGTACAATTGTTTACAGAAGTCACAATGGATAGGTCAAGTGCATTACATATACAATAATGTATGGGGGTCAGTGTATAACAAGAATTTAATGGCCACCCGAGGTGTGGGATGCTACATAAACCCCGAGGGGTTTATTAAAGTATCCCACACCAAGGGTGGGCATCAAATTCTTTTTTATACACTGACATCCATACATTGGTTTATGTAATAACTGGGGAGTGTTTTCTTGCCAGAATTACTTTGCTAAAATTAGTACCAGTGTGGCTCGTGTGCAGCTGCTGTTTGAAAAAAAACAATAAGTTTGCTGTTTAAGCCCCAAGAGTTTGATAGATTTTGTTTTTTTTTTACTTTCTGGCTTCACCAATGAAAAAAAGAAAAAAAAAACAACTTTCATGGTTTGATACCTGTTGTGACAGAGCGGTGATCAGAGGGCTGTGTCCTTCCTGTGGCGGTGATTGTCACTCTCTGTTTGAATAAGACTAGGATAGGTGGCTGTTTGTGAAACTGAATCCTGATGAGGAAGGTTAGATTAGGACTGGGCAATTCATTTATTTTGCATGTATATAATCCTTTTGGTGTGATGTGCACCACAGTCGTACTTGCCAAAGTGGCAGTTCCAGGACAGGCAAGTGAGGAGAGAGAGTGTGCGCATGGGCACAATGACAAAAACCCAGCACATGTTCATCATTATTACCGGAAGGTTATAATGGTGAATTCTGATACAGTTTTTCAATGAGAGAAAACGCTCCCCAGTTATTACATTAGGATAACAAGCAAGTTACACTTAAAACCAGTACCTTCAAAATTTGGGGTTAAAATTGCAAAAAACAAATTGTTTAACAGGCATCAAACATTCGGCATTGACAAATGCTTGTTTTTTTTTTATTTATTTTACAACCTATATAGCCAGGAAAGCTCATCAGAAATGTAACATCTTGCAGTGGGGTTCTGCATTTACACAATTACACAGCTTGGTGGATTAGAGCAATGGGAGATTGAGTTGTTTGCCCAAGGTCACACAGTAAGTATTCAGCCATATTGGGGTGAACTTGTGATCTCCTGCTTCCCAAGCCAGTGTTTTAACTACTAGAGCATACATTGGTGCTCTGTAAGTGGTAGAGAGTGGCTGGGGAGTTGCAGGGTGTCTGTTCCAGGAGGAAAAGGGGGATATGGAATGAGGCATAGTTTTCTTTGCAGGCCTGATAGCCATATAGTGGTAAACCTGATGACAGATAAAGAATATTATAAAACAACAGGGTAAAATTCAGTAATCTGATTGGCTCTTATTTATGTGTAAAATATGGTTTACACATGGTTAAAAAAAAGGACTGCTCAGCAGTGAAGAGTCTGGAACCCTGATCAATTGGCATTTGGAACACATGTATTTCATTTAGCCTTCTACAACCAGAACTGATTTTCCACCACAAACATGGCTGCTACCTTTATACTATAAAAAAAAAACTTCAACTGGGCCCTAAAAATAAAACTACCTTAAATAAAAAATAAAACAAATTAATTAAATGGTGTTTCCCTGATTATCTCATTCTCCTTACATACTGTACATAAACAAATTAGACACAATAAGTATTGTTTATAGTTTTCACTACAACTGTTTCTTTGCTGACAGTGAAAAATCCCCCTTCTATCTTTACCTGCTGATTAGGGAACTCTCTTCTTCTTGCACTGAGAGTGAGATAATTGAGTCTCTGGCTGTAACAAAGGCATTTGTTGTCTGCGTGTACAGCGTGTTCGGAGAGAAACATTCTGCCAGTGGAACTGAGCAGAATTTTGAATCCATGTATTCCATGGTAAAGATTCCATGATAAATATTCCATATTTTGAATGTGGAGAAAAACAGAAAACAATAGTAAGAAGAAAGTAGGCAATAATACAATGCCATCATCAATGACATCACTTGCATTGGTCGGAAGGACTATTTTATCACAAATGCACACAAGTAAATCTATTGTTTCTACATATAAACATGTTTTTCCCAATAGTAAAAGTAAAAAAAGGAGCCAATTTTATAAGCACAATAAGGCACTCAGGATGTGTAAAAACATAATACAGCCAGCCTTCAAATCATAGCCCTTCAACCTCGTGCACGTCACACGCCTGGCCATGCTGTAAAATATATTTTACACACACCCCTTTGTGCCTCATTGCTTACACATAGTACAGATATTGCTCTTTTTATAAGCATATAACTTAGCAATTAACTAATTAACTCTGCTTCAGAGAGAGAGAGAGAGATAGATAGATAGATAAGATAGATAGATAGATAGATAGATAGATAGATAGATAGATAGATAGATAGATAGATAGAAAAGAAAGAAAGAAAGAAAGAAAAGGGACACTGTCAGCTATTTTAGCAATTTTTTTTACCTTGACATCCTGCTCCCCCTCATCTATAGTAGTTTTACAGGTAACACATTCAGTCACCCCATTGTGCCAAAATCTGAAATAATGCTGTTTTGGGGCAAAACAGAATTTTAGTTATCCCAACCAGTTTCCCTACATATTTGCAGGTGTATATGGCATTCATCTGAGTGCCAGTACATTTGTTCATGAGTGAGTTTTTTTTACAAGACATGGGAGTTTAAAGGCAAATATACTTCTATGGTTTGCACTGTACATAGCAATATAAGTTTTACTGTGGAAAAAGTGGTATAACTAAAAGGAACTGCTCTAGAAAAGTTGAGCTATGACTCTGGGCAGGCACATCAGCTTCAACACTGATGCACATGCCCGGAGTCACAGCTCAACTTTTCAAAGGGCAGATTAATTTAGATATACCACTTGTATTGCATTAAAACCCATATTAGCAAGCACACTGCAGATCATAGAAGTATATTTGCCATGAAACCCCCATGTCTTGTAAAAAAACAAACCCATTCATGAACAAGGATACTGGCACTCCAGCACCATATACACTCATGAATGCACCGGATCCACAGGTAGTGGAGAAATGGGTCTAGAAGACTAAAATTCTGTTTTGCCCCAAAGCAGCATTATTTAAGATTTTGGTACAGTGGGGTGACCAGATGTGTTATCTGTGGGAATACAGGAGGCAAGAGGGAGCAGACTGCCAAGGTAAAAACAAAAATGTTCAAAAAGCTGACAGTGCCCCTTTAAAAGGTCCTCTTAGTCTTTTTTTCTGTTTACCTGTGTAGTTTGCAGGCATGAACAATGATTGCTGGTAGAGAACAAAGGTGCTGCATTCTCAACTGGGGTAGGGTGTGAGTGCAGGGCTACAACCCAGAGTTCGCAAAGAAACAAACATACAGCACTCGCACTCCAGAGCCAGGAGCAGTAACTCCAATGAAGATAGACAATGCAAACTCTTGATGCAAAATAATGCAATTTATTGCTGACTGTTGCCAGAAAATTAAAGCAGGTTACAAAAGGCAAACCAACAGGAGAAAATCTGTGTATCCAGGTGTCCACGTAAGACAAGGTCCAAAGAAATAAGCACTCCTGCCTGGTATCAGAAAAAATGCAGGTCCAATCAGATGTTTAGATACTATCAAAATATTAATTTAATAGTAATACAAATGCATAGTGACCAACAGGCTACCAAACACAAAGGTCACCTTATTTCTTTGGACCTTGATTGTTTGTGGGTTGGTAGCCCTAAATATAGCACCTCCCTTCGTTCTTCCTGCCAATCGCAGCACACTTGTTTGTTGTTGTAGTCCACGTAAGACACATTTTATTAGGCTATTTTGGAATGGCTCTAATGAGTGGATTTGCTCCCGATTCCTGCACTGTTACTCTTCTCTGTTTTTAGTATCTTGCTTTACTTAAGGAGATGTACTTTGATATGCAGAATATTATGAAATGGGTACAAAAAATGGTGGATCCTGATTGGTCCAGGAGCTACTTTCAGATGGGCCCCTTTATCCCAGCACAACTGCCCGGGTGAAAGTAGTTCCTGGAAAATGGACTGTCCACTTAAAAAAATACCACTATCTGTGGCTCAACTGCCCACAAAAAGCCCAGCCCAGCAACTTTCCTGATACAAACAGAACACACTAGGCTGTTACACTGTCCTCCCTATGGCACCAGTAAAAACAACTTTACCTCAGCTGCCAAGAACTGAAGTCTCCACATACTTTACAGCTCCCACTGACAGTCTCTCGCTGCCATTATACCACGGAAGCTACTGCACTTCCTGCCGCTCTGCACAGTCATTACTGTCCTGATGACTGGAGGATTCTTCAGTGGCCTGCCACCCGACACCATGCTATAACATGCGCCACACTGCCATTGCCTTCACTTCTTCTTGTCCAGGCCGCACACTTTTCTGGGAGGGAGACTGAGGTAAAAACTGAGGTCAGGCTGATAGATGGTGGGGTCAGATGGGAAGCGGTAATTTGAGCAAGTGGGAGCCAGGCTGGGAAAGTAGATACAGCCGCAGGATGAGAGGGAGTGGTGCCACCTTCTGACCAGTGGCTAAAAACTACAATCAACAGGCACTATTTTGTTTCTTTCGCATTTTATTTTGATATTTTTTTCTGTTTATATTTTTACAAATTTAAAACACAAACAGTTAATAAAATATTTTTTATTTACAGTGTTGGATCCATTTCATAATCGCAATAAGGCACTCCAGAGGTAGCGTTATTGTGGGCTAACAGCCCTTCTTGGGTGGTGGAAGCAATCAGCTTTGCCTTGTGTGTCATCCCACCATAACGCCCCCCATCATGCCTTATTCCTTAAATATATAGTAGTCTGATAGATTGCTAAGACTACAAGCTGAACCTGTCATTTGTTGCTGTTAATGTAATGCTTGTGCTTTGCTTAATGGGTGTTTTTTTCAATCTTTTCATGATTTCTCCTGCAACTTATATGCAATTGAAGTAATTAGGGACTTTTAATGGTAAAACAATTCCCCCCCCACCCCCACACAAGGTTTTGCATAAGCACTATCCTAAATAGTAACCCCTTTTTCGTATTTTATATTTTTGGTTTCCTTTTTGAAATTATTCAGATTTTTAATTTCTTATGGAATGTTCTGTGATGTTATCAAATTTATGATATATAAGGGTGTGTCCTTTACCAGGCAGCCACCCCCAGATGAAGCCTTATGTGGCAATGCGCCAGGGCACCTGGATACATGGATTTTCTCCCATTGGTTTGCCTTTTATAATCTGCTTTAATTTTGTGGCAGCAACCGACAATAAATTGCATTTATTTTGCATCAAGAGTTTGCATTGTCTACCTTCATTGATGAACAATGATTGCCTCTATTGTACCCTCCTAATTTCATCATGATTTAAATTTAAATGAAGTTACTCAAGTCTGGTGTGAAAAGCTGCTTGACTCCATTGCAAAGGTCATGACCCGACTCATGTAAGGAGTCATGGGATTTAATAATACTGTAGAGCTAAAGCCAGCAGTAGTTATACTGTATCAGTCAGTTTTGTTGATGTTTTCTGTAGTTCCTATTTCTTGTCTTGTACTGGCCATCTAACTTTTCAAGATACAGCAAGTGCCCTGTTGTTTTCTGCAGATTAAAGTTTATCTGAGTGGGAAAAATGCTTTTTTTTTTAATACTTTCTGTTTTATTCCCCCACCTATACACTGGAGCTCCACTCCATCAGGAGACACACATGTATCTGCCTTGCTTCCTGCCTTGCTGTGATCTCCAGAGGACCCCCATAGTGCCGTGGTTTACTCCGCAGGTGGGGTACAAGTTGGGGCCCATACACCAATATACTTACTTGTCTCGTTGGGTCTCCTCGTTGACCAGGCAGGCTGGAGCCATCAGGGCCAGTACTGGTGCTCCTTCCTCTTGGAGCTCTGGTGTCCTTTTTTCTGTGTTCTCCCCTCCTTCCTGCATGGTGTACACCCTAATGTCAAGGTGCTGAGTGCCAACATCTACCACGCAGCTCCCCTGGACCATCCCGTTATCTGCAGGACTTGTCCTACTTCAGGCCTTCACCTGGGGTCATACAAGTTGTGGACCTTGATTCCCCCCTTCTCCCGGAGAAGACAAGCAGTCCCTGGGATGCATCAGTCTTCTTCCCTGGCCGGACTTCCAACAACCCGAGTCTGCTCCTGAACCCGGGTTGCTGGCATTGCAAGTGGAAATCCAACCACTGCACCAGTGGGCCAGGATGGAAAAATGCTTTTAGAGACAGTTTGTGTTTGTGAAGTTTTATTTCTGCTTTGTTGAATAGTTTTGTGTTATGATTTTTTTTTTGCAGAGAGTATGTAATCACTTTGTTCTTATTGTTTTTTTATTGTTGTTTTTTTGTTTGTTTGTTTGTTCATGTGCTGGCTAACTAACAAGGCTGATGGACCACACAAGACAAATGCAGGGACTGCAGAGAACATCAACAGCATTGACTTATACAGTAGAACTACAGACTTAAGTTCTAAAGATCATCAAATCCCATGATGCCATAATACTAAATCTAGATTTGAATGAACTGGGTCACAATCTTTGCAATGGAGTGCAGCAGGTTTTCACACCAGACTTAAGTAACTTAGTTTGCATTTAAATCCTGGTGAAATTAGGAGGGTGTAACAGAGGCAATCATTGTTCATGCCTACAAATGATACAGGTAAACAGAATCAAAGGCTGAGGGGGCCTTCCCTTTAATATGTATACTTTGTGGTTTCTTACAGCATATTATCTCATGCTGTTTGGGCAGAAGGACTGCAGAGTGAAGCTGAGCAGTTCTGTAAGCCCAAACAGCATGAGATAATGTTCTTATGCTGTAAGAAACACACATAAGCATACATATTAATGTATTATGAAGCTGTCTAACTGCTTTAATTTGAAAGAGTTGGAGAGGCATTTTAAATATAATTTTTTTGTTTGTTTCTGCCCCCCTCCAGTTACAGTGTGAAATGGTATGCCCCATCCCACAGAGTGGAGGGCATGCTGACGCCGATCACAAAGCAGCAGTTTATGTGGAGTGGTAAACAGTTTTATATTTTTGTTTGTTAAACTGTTCAAAATGAAAAGCTGTAAGGAAAACATAGCGGTGGGTTTCCCTGACCAACCTGTATCTGTGCTGGTTTCTGAGAGATCCACTTCAGAGTCTGTTCGAGGGGACAGCATCAGTAGGTGCACTAAGAAGGCAGCTGATCGGATCACATGAGATGGCATCTATATGCCACATTCGAGGGTGGCGGCTGATTGTAAGCACTGATTGGCTGAAGAAAACTGCTTTAAAATGTGAATACTCATGTGCACATGTATGCTGGTGAGCATTCTGTCCTAGCCCCCCTAAATGCATACTCACAAATGGTAAATGGGGTGTGCATTTAAGGGAGCTTCAGAGTGTGTGATGCCTACTCATCATTGATACTCTTCTGTAGGATTATACAAGGTCAGCAAACGACTCCTGTGCTTGACTCTTGTCTGCAGAATTTTACTTCAAATACTATTTTCATCATTTTTTAACCTTTTGTGTTGAAACTGCTGATTATTTATGCAAAATGTCTGTTTGCCTACCTAACCTTCTAAAACAGAGTATGTTACTGCAGTATTTGCTTGCACTTGATTATGTTGTAAATTAAAAAGTATGCACTGGATAGGAAAAATAATGAAAGCTGATAGGTCAACAGCATTCTATGCCCATACTCATATTGCTTCATAAAGGAATGGGTAAAAACAAGAGCCCTGAGCAGAGCTTATTTGCATACAACAATATCCCTATGCCCTGTCAAAACCCTTCAGCATAGAAACCACTCACCTTCTGACAGATCAGCTTCTTGAGGTGACCTTCAACTTGTTTGAGTGGAAATCTTTTGAAGATCATCCAGTTCAACATTTGCAAAGCCTAACATACCATTACTGACTTTCTCATGGTTTCACAGGAGGAAGGTCATGTCAATGGAATCTAACAGATTTCTTAGACTGGGTGACAAAGGATTTGGATCAGAGTGGAGCAGTGGATGTAGCCTACCTAAATTTCAGTAAGGCTTTTGACACCGTGTCACACAGGAGACTAGTAAACAAGCTGGGCAGCTTAGAGGTGGGTCCAAAGGTGCTAAACTGGATAAGAAATTGGTTACGGGATAGGTGACAGAGGGTGGTGGTAAATGGTTTTCACTCCAAGGAAGGGAGGGTGACCAGTGGGGTGTCTCAGGGATCAGTGCTGGCACCAGTCCTCTTTAATATATTTATGAAAGATATTACAGAGGAGTTGGAAGGGAAGGTCTGCCTCTTTGCAGATGACAACAAAATCTGCAATATGGTGGACACTCAGAAGTGAAAAGGATGAGTAGAGACCTGAGAAAACTAGAGGAGTGGTGAAAGGTATGGCAGCTGGGTTTCAATGTGAAAAAGTAAAAAATAATGCACTTAGGGCACAGAAACCCAGGGGCAGAGTACAAAATGGTGGAGTGGTACTGATGACTGCCAAGCAGGAAAGACACCCAGGGGGCAATCATGTCAGATGACCTAAAGGTAGCCAAGCAGTGTGAGAAGGAAGTTTGGAGGGCTAGTAGGATGGGTTTACCTATGCTGAATTGACAACACTGTTGTTGAAGTTTGGCATAATGAGATCCACAGTGTCAACAAGTGAAATTTCACCTGTCAGACATTGTGTTATTTTCTCTCAGGGGGCTGTGCCCCCTGAATGCCTGTGCCCCCCTTCTATAGATATCTAACTCTGAGTCAGAGGTGATTCGAAGGGGGAGCAAAACACGGTGAAAGGGTGAAATTTCACCCTCCGAGCACTCACATGAACAATCTCAGAACCTGTCAAGAATGTCACTGTGAGGGATTTCACCGTGTGGGTTTCAATGTGAAGTCAGCACAGCAGTAGAATGGTGGGGTTTATAGGAAGGGGTATCACCAGTAGAAAAAGGGAGGTGGTGTTGCCTCTGAATAGTTCACTGGTAAGATCCCACCTAGAGTACTGTGTCCAGTTCTGGAGACCACATCTCCAGAAGGACATAGAGTGGAGGCAGTCCAGAAGAGGGCAACTAAAATGGTGCAGGGTCTGCATCAAAAGCACTACAAGGAGAAACTAAAGGACTTCAGTATGTACACTCTAGAAGAGATGAGGGAGAGTGGGACATGATAGAGACCTTTAAATATCTCAAAGGGGTAAATAATGTACAAAAGGGAAGTATTTTTCAGAAGAAAAGGTGCTCAAGGACAAAGTAACATGCTATGAAGCAGGAGGGGGTAGATTCAGGCGAGATGTGAGGAAGTACTTCTTTACAGAAAGAGTGATGGATTCCTGGAACAACCTTCCAGTGAAGGTGGTGGTGGTGGCAGTCAAGAATGAATGGGAATCATAGTGGAAAGGAAGGGGTGAGGGAGAAAGAGCTGCAGATCATGTGTGGTCTGCAGTAATAATGTGGTTAGGGAAAATGGGCAGACTGGGTGGGCCTTATTTGCCATCAAATTCTACTGTATGTTTCTATGCTGCATTACAAAATGCTCACTTAAGATTAATGAAATAAAAAAAAAGCCTAGTTTCCAAAATTTATTGATGTTACATTAAACTGACTGCTTTAATGTGTTATTTATGAAATATTTATTGTAACCAGTTAAAGGTTACTACAGTTACCATGATTAATGACTCCAGCATTGGACTATTTTATGTACTAATGTACTTCCAATATTTAAATATTTTGTTAGACCTGAGTTTGCATGTTTCTTACATCACTGTGCGGTCCAGTGCATGATCTCAAAAATACACTCCAGGGTATGTTTTATAATAGGCTATCAGCACTTCTCAGGTGCATATGGCACTTAGCTCCACTTCATGCCTCACAACCATGCCAATATCTTATGATAAAGCATGATCTGTTATTTTGTATTGCTTTATTAAGACATAGTTGCACTAGCATAAAAATGGAGCGCTACATCAACATGTGGGCTGCAAATACTTCAAAAGGGTTAGATTAAATCTATGCAGAAAATAGAATATGTTTTATTATACCACGGGTATCTGCTCTCAGCCAATCATAACAGAGGAAAACTGACAGTGATTCTCCAGCAAACTACCACCTACATGCACACAGTAGTTTATTCACGTATATCCATGCCCACAGTAGTTTAATTGTCTTTCCACAGTAGTTTATTCATCTTAACTATGCCCACAGTAGGTTATCCATAGTCGTCTCTACTATCCACACTACCTGTTCGGTCTAAAATCTGTTCACACTCACACTGCCCCCCCCCCAAGTACCACTTGTGCAGTGCAGTCAAGTCTACTTTTCACTTCTTTAGCAATATTTATCATAGATGCCCACCAAAGGAGACCGACAGGGGAGACGAACATGGAGCGATCAGACACACAGGATTTTCCTGCTGAAGTGCGTCGACTCGGAGCATGCGACAAAAGGGAAAGACAAATTACACAGAAAAACAATTTCTTCAATTCAGGTCACAACCGGACAGCAATAGTGATAAATTACAACGTATGTTTTTTAATCTTTACCTTCGACACACGCACACACACACACACAATTTAGGTTTCCAACAGTAATAATTTGACAGGCTTACCAAAGCAGACAGACTGGAAAGACCACGTTGAAAGTATACATACACATGATTTTGTTGCTGAAGTGCACAGAGCAAGGCAAACAGAGAGACAAGGACAGAGAGAATTTAGACAGACACAGAGAAAACTTTGTGTATTGGGCACAGAATGGGTCAGCAACCTCGGTAGACTTAACAGCACGAAAATGGACTTTCAAAACTGAAACCATGACTCTGAGTACCCATACTACATCCAGCACTAATGCACATGCCCCAGAGTCATGGCTTTCCTTTTAAAACCCTAATTTCAACCTGTACCATTGCTCATTTTTTTACTAGGAGTTACATAAAAAATCTATGTAACTCCTAGTGGTATAATAGTAATAACATTCATCTTGTAGGAGTATACTCACAATAACCAGGTTCTGTGGTGATTAAATGCCTCGGCTTCACCTCGGCATTTAATCATCCACAGAAGCTGGTTATTGCTTTGTATACTCCTACAAGATGAATGTTATCACTTAATTCAATGGGAGTGTAATTTTGAAAGAAAAATAAATGTTTTATTTACACAGCTGTGTAGTTTAAAATGAGAATAAATTATTTATCATCACAGTTCAATGATTTAGCCTCCCAATTCCAATTTACTCTGCTAACCGGACTCCCATTTAAACAATTCTGGTCAGAGCCAATATGGTTGCTCAGTGCGGTGAGAGTGAGTGAAAGAATACTCAGAGCTGTCTCCACTCTCTCGCCGCATCGGAGTCTGCTGTGTCCAAGATGGCGGTGCCAACAGAACTGCATGTGTGCGATACTCATGCATGCACAGTTTGAGTCAGCACCACCATCTTGGGCAAAGCAACCGTCACTTCTGCAGTTGCGGAAGAAAAAGTAGTGCAACATAAAGGGTGTGTGTTTATGTGGCCTGCAGAGGGGAAGGGCCACATAAACAGCACAACTGGACATTTAACAGAACACTGTGGAAGCACACTGGACAGCTTCAATTCAATTCAATTTCAATTCAATTTTATTGTTCAACATAAGTCTTTACAATGTAAAAATACTGTAGTGCAACAGAATACAAAAATACTGTACAAAGGTAGTCATATCCCATCAATAAATACAATATCACACAGACATGCGTTACAGATAATAAATAGGATATACACAATTCATCTTAAAATTTACAATCAGTTATGACATTCCTGATACATCCACTCAAATTTCCTTAAATTCTTATTGCACCTTTCTTTATAACTTAATAAGGCTACCTAACCCCATACTGAGCTGTATGTATTTGCTAAATCCCTACTATTTTTCATTGTACTTGAGATTCATTATTTGAAATCCATTTACATCTTCCAAAATGCTCTTAGAGTGTTATTCCTTGGTAGAATAGAATTAAACAATTTAAGACTGTTTTATCAGTGGAATTAAACAAATAGGCCCAGATATTCAAAAGGGTTGCGCCATGCGCAACAGGGATGTCCCAGTGCGAAGTCCAGTCGCCCATTTCGATATTCAGGGAGCACAATCGCCCCCCAAATCACAATGCGCAAGAGCGCAATGATAATGAATGCATGCGCAACTAAAGGGGGAGGAACCATGCATAAATGGTGCAGTGTGATATTCAACAACATGCGCCATGCGCAATAGGAGAGCAAACGGAAGTTGCACAGTAGTGGAAATGATCCAAAATAAAAAGGAACAAGAGAGAGGTGCAAGAACGCTACAGGGAAGCCACATGTTGGTGAACTGCAGGCAGCCACACAGGCACACAGAAACTGGGAGCAGGACAGGGCAGGAACAGAACAGAGCACCTGGAACCACCAGAAACAGGGAAGGTATGGGGAGTCTGTTCCACAGTGCAGGACAAAAGGGGGAAGTGCCACACAGCACTGAGGGCACAGATAGTGGGCAGTATGGCCACTACAGGGAGGTGTTCCCGGTGCAGGGGGAGTAGCAGCAAGGACAGTGGGGGGAACAGAGAAACAGTTGCTGGGGGGTAACACAAGCCAGGGACATGGCCAGTGCCACCATCCAGATGGAGGCAATTATGAGGGGGGTTGAGAAGGCAGGCAGCAGGGGGGCACGGCCGTGGAAGGGCCCATAGGCAGTATGCCCCCAACAGGCAGTACCGGGCCCACACCAGCTTCGAGCTGTACACTGATACTGATATCGTGGGCGGTACCGCCTGAACCAGATGATCCTGAAGCAGCTCTGTGAGCTGTGCAGTGATGTGATGCAGGCACCCACACGACGGAGCCATGCTGTGTCAGTGGAGACCAAAGTGACAGCTGTCATGTGCCTGCTCACCACGGGTACCTTCCAGAGACCAACAGGGGACATGACAGGCATAACCCAGTCGGCCGCATCACGCCTCCTCAGCCAATTCCTCAGCACACTGCTGCCACATGCTGCGGAGTACATCCATTTCCCCAGCATACTGGCAGAGCACACAGCAAACATACAGGAGTTCCACAGGGTAATACGTATGCCTGGCATGCTCGGGGCAATAGACTGCACCCATGTGGCCATCCACACACCACCTGGCCCTGAAGGGGCCGCATAAATGAATCGGAAGGGGTATGCAAGCATCAACTGCCAGGTGGTGTGCGATGCTAGGGGGCACATAATCAATGTCTGTGCCACGCATCCTGGGGGAGCACATGATGCCTTCATCTGGCACTAGTCCGCACTGTGCCACAGGTTCGAGAGTGGGGACATCCCCACTGGCCACCTTGTGGGTGAGTATGCAAATTGCTCAGAAAGACATGGATCTTGGGAGGGGCATAGTCAGAGGTGACATGGGTATTGGCCTAGATGGCCCAAGGCAGGGCGGCGCTGTTCACCAAACTAATGTCCACCCTCTACACACAGGTGACAGTGGATACCCACTCCTTCCCTGGCTGCTCACACCATACCGGCAGCCCTCGACCCCATCGCAGCAACGCTTCAATGAGGCACATGCCACCACATGCAATGTCATCGAGTGGGTGTTCGGGATGCTGAAGGCATGTTTCCGTTGCCTGGACATGTCTGGCGGTGCCCTACAGTACAGCCCCTCAAAGGCCTGTGGGCTATTCCTAGCCTGTTGCATCCTGCACGACATGGCCAATGACTGTGGGATAGCCGTATAGGTCAAAGAGGAGGACAGCGATGGGGATGATGAGGACGCTGGTGCAGATGGTGATGGGCAGCCCCCCCTTGGTTGAAGGGACCCCTGATTGATCCAGATGGCACAGCTGCACCAGGACACCATCACAGAGGAGCACTTCAACCAACCCAGGTAAGTCATGGGGCCATGTGCAACCACCAGTGGCAAGGGCACAACCCTCAAACATGCATGGACAAACCCCAGGGGTGCATGTCATTAAGGGAATTGGCCGAGCATGGAACCGCACACGCCGTCAGGGATGGGCAAGGTCTAACACGGCACGCGGTCACACAAACACACACACACACACCCCCCACAAGACATGCAAAAAGGGTAGGAGGCACGCTGACCCCAACCGCCACCCCTAGCCACACACATGTCCACAGATCACCACGCCCAGTGCCTGTCATTGTGCGTATGTCAGATGCTGGGCACCATTGCACAGTGGCAGACAGCGCAATGCAGGCATCATCATGCAGACGCCACAGCAGACAGCAGCCAGGAGGGTGTGCAGATGGAATATGTGTGTGTGTGTGTGTGTGTGTGCAGGGCCGGGTACCCCACCCGTGCATTGCACGTTGAACAACACAATGCACACAGGGCAGCATCAGACAGTAGCCACGCTGGGAGACAGGTCAGTCACGCGCCACAGTGCCATGGCTGCCACGGATGCATGGGCGGCCCCGCTGAGGCCCGCCAGCAGTGACAGGCTGATTAATGGCCTCATGGGGTGGCACCGACAGTCCCCCATGGGTTCCGCTGCGTGAACACAACCGTGCTCGCACGGGGGTCTGTAGCACACTGAACATGCCTGCGCCAGGCATGCACGGGATGCCCACAGCTGAACCTGGTGTCGACAAGGAGGGTGTCGCATGATGCCGGGAATGGGGGGTGGACATTGCACTGCGTGGTGTCTGTGACGCATGGGCAAATAACTGTGTGCCAATTGTGGGCATGGCAGCTGTGATTGTCTGTGTCAGCCTGTCAATGGCAGCAGTCAAATCCTCCTGCATCCGGTCCATCCCTGCCAGGAGCAGAGCAGTGTCTCTGCTGCGCTGCTCCTCTGCTTGGCGCAGAGCCGCACTGAGTGCATCCACTGCTGTCACAAGCCACAACTGCTGATCGACTGATTCTTGGAGTACACAGGTATGCTCTTCTAAGAGGTCATCTGCCTGATCGGCATGCTGTCCCTCACGGTGTTCGTGGCCCTGATGGGCAGCACCCCTTGAGGGTGAGTGCTGCACACCAGGGCCAGGCCCGGGCATGTCCACAGGCGGTGCACTGATGCCGCCCCCTGACACTGTACCCCCATGGCCATTGGCCAACTGCTGACACTGCCCCTCCGGCTGCCGCTCTCCAGGGCTCAACTGTGCCACCGCAGTGACCACAACAGCCCCACTGTCCTGGACACACACCAGTGCTGCCCCACTGGTGCAGACAGGCACAGGCTGGGACTGTGATGTCATGCAGGCCTCCACGGTGGCACCACCCACGGCCATGCCCATGATGTCACCTGCTGTGTGGCCATCCTGCGGCCCACACTTATCACTGCCTATGAAGTGAGCTCCATCATCATCAGTGACAGATCCTGCACCAGCCCGAGTCTCAGCATGCTGGCATTCATGGACGCTGGCATGCTGGGACACGGGCAGTGCCTCCTCCGCACCTGCTCCACCATCAGTCCGAATGGCCAGGTGGGCCCACTGTCGCCCTGACCCTCGGATGCCTGTAGAGGTGGATGGGCCCCCCTCTATGTCCATGGTATCACCCTCAGTGGACAAGCCCACCACCGCTGACCCATGTAGATGCTCAGGAGCTGTAAGAGAACACAGTAGCATTAATGTATCTGCCCTACCCTGCCCCCCAATTGACAGACCAGGACCTACCATACAGTGACGGGCTACCACCTGTCTGGAATCCACCACCTGGAACACCCTCGATGGCACAACGCTGCATGCTGCCAGCAACCTGCTCTTCTCGTGGGGTCAGGCGTTGCACGGCCAGCTGTTCCCCACCGGTCGCAGCCCATGCTGCCCTGATGGCAGCCACCTTGTCCTTAATTCTCCACCTGTCCGTGCCCATCTTCTTTTTGCACTCCTGCACGGACCACTGGTGGCTGCCATGCGGGTTGACAGCACACGCCATCTCTTCCCATGCAGCAGCATGGGCCTGTGGTGTTCCCCGTCGTCTGCTGAGCAGCAGCTCCTAGTCGAGGTAGGCCTCAAACAGGGCATCTGTTTCTGCCTTTGTGAAGTTAGGCCTCCTCTTCCTCCCACGTCTCGGTTCCTCTTCTTCCACCTCACGATCGCTCATTCTTCATCCTGTGAGAATGACAGGTGTTACCTGTGACTTTGCAATCCCATGCATGTCCCACATACCACAGTCCACACTCCCAAACAGCATGCAACTCACCACAATAGACTGCAATAACAGACTATGGCCACTGCAGCCCAATGTCGTATTTTTATAGCGCAACGCATGCAAATGAGGTGAGGCACAATTATAAGTGGATGCAAATGCAGTATCTGCGCCATTGAATGGCTGATTAGCTGATTTGCATATGCCGGCTGAATATTGCACTGTTGCACTTTGCGCAATTGTGTTGAACGTGCTCAGGCAAGGGCGCATTTCTGTGGCATGCGCAGTAGGCACCGAATGGCACATGCCCAGGGTGATGACGCCGATGCCTGCTGCGCTGCTGACATGCTGTGTGTGGGAGGCAATGCAGGGCACAGCCACCATTGTGCCATTGGCGCTACTGCGCTGTTCACATGTATGATGCTCTGGCACTGGGGCACCATAGGCGCACTGTGGCCTCAACGAGGTAGGCCGATACAGGAAGTGGCACACATGCACCCTACTGTGCTACATGCGGTGAGTACCAATTGCACTGTGGCGGTCCATGCACAAGAGACCCCTGACCCTGTGCCGACCTTTGCCCCCTAGGTGCCATGCGACTGCATGGGTGCACCTCTATTGCGTTGTCCGGTGACAGCGCAATGAGGAATGACAGCGCAGTACCGCGCAGTATTAGCACATGGCAAACGTGTGCTACAGAGCGCCATTTTGATACCAAAACTGGACAGGATGGCAAGGAGAAGGGCAACCATCTGGAGCCAACTGGAACTGGCCAGTCTGGTCCAGTTGGTGGAGCCCCATGCCATTGCCCTATTTGGGAAGGCACCCCTGGAAAGAGCCAGGAATGCGGTGTGGGAGGAGGTGGAAGTGGCCTTGGAGGAGGCCACAGGAATGGAGAGGATGGCAGAGCAGTGCAGGCACCGCTATGGTGACCTGCAGCGGCGGGACCCAGACAGGCTTGCCCACCTGCGGGCACATGCCAGGAGGGGCATGGTGTCATGGCCAGGTAGGTGCCCCATCCATACACTGTTAACGTCCATACGGGTATCATGGTGGGATGTGTCCAGCACATGGGGGGGCCATCCAGTGTTGGCCATGGTGGTGGTATCGGGGTGGAGGGTGGATGGGTATGGCTGTGTGGGATTGCACACACACGTCGGCAGAGGGACTTTACTACTGGATTGTACTGATGTTCCTCTTTCCATGTTTGCACCCTAGGCCCAGAGGAGCGCCGGCGGGCGAGGGAGAGGAGGCGGCGCCAAGATGACCAGCAGGCCAGGAGGGATGCCAGACCAGACAGGCGCAGGGACCAGCCTGATGATGGTGAGTGCCTTACATCCATGATTACTATTGCATGCTGTGTAACAGGGCGGGCAGTGGGGCATGGCCACCATCCACTGACACCACTGCCATGCACACAACTTGTTACAGTCAGCACTGTCCAGTGACACTGCATGTCTGGGAGTGCATCAATGGTGGTCCATGCATGCACTGGGTACATGGCTGTGCCACTGCCTTCACACTGCATAGCCATGTCACTGTACGGCCACGGTGGTGCTGTGCGGGACATGGGCGGTGGGTGTGTGCAGCGGTCTGCATGGCTGTGGGTGCCTGGGTAGGCAGGTCTTGTGGATGCAGTCACTGTGGGTGGTCACACACCATCACAGGGGCGTGGCACACGGCTGTATGCCATGCACAATGGGTGGGCTGCAGGGGGCTGGACAGTCACACATATTGACTCTGCTCCCTTGTCCTAGGTGGACAACGCTGGATGGCCATCGAGTGAGGCGTGCAAGAGCTGCTACAGCTTGCAAGAGCATCTCTTGCAATACTGGAGAGGATGGAGTGGGACGGGGTCCGGCGCTGCAGTGGATGGAGGAGGCACAGGAGTGGAGTGCGGGGCAGGCATTAGGCCCTCCATGATCCCTATTTCACTTCCCCCCCAGGACCCACCCTCACACCCTTCTTCCCTCTCCCATTTGTACACCCCTGCCCCATGCCCACCCCCACCTGGTTTGTGGCCCTTCCCCCCACCCTTGTATATATTTGTAAATATGTTTGATTGTTTATATTGTTTAATACATACATTTTGTTATGACAACTGTGGTGGTCTCTGATTTGCAGTGGGCTACAGGTGCTTGGCTGCAGTGGTGTGCATGGCGTCAGGGGTGGTGCAGGCATGGGCATGTGTGTGTGTCCGGCAGGGACCCGCCTATGGTGTGGGTGGGGGAATCAGTCACTGTCTGTGGTTTTTATGTTGTTCTCTGTGTAGTGGTTGCCTGTGCAGTGGTCCACGGAGCATGATCTGTGTCCATGGCACCCCTGTCAGACCGTCCATGGGCTGTGCAGCTGACACCCTTGCATGTCTGTGATATGCACCATCTGCTGGCATGTCAGTTGTGTCTGTCCATGCTGGACAACCACTGTACCCAGTACAATGCCAGGTTGCCTCCTGTCACCGGTGTGGTGCCCGTCTGCCTCGGGTAGCACTGTGGCCTCCGCTGTTGTTGTCCCACTTCCATGCTGTCACTTGTGTCTGTTGCAGGGGATGTGCTCCACTGTCTGTCACTTGTGCTCCAGCCGCATGCTGGTGGCATACAGCTTCATGGTGCCTGCGCAGGGTAGCTGGCACACCTGTGCCATGTAGGGGTGCTGGCCGTGTGTACATGGCTGCCATGGCCACACGCCAGTGGCTTGGTTGACCCGCTACTGTGTCCCTGTGTTGGTGTGCCTTTGGGTATGGGTGGGTGTTTGTCCATGCACTGTGTTGCATCCTGTGTGGCGCATGCTTCCATGCAACACTGTGTGTGTCTGTGCTGGCTGTTGTGGCCAGTGCTGGGACGGGATGTGTCCTTGGGAGGGTGTGCAGGGTGCTGTACCACTGGTGGTGGGGTCCGGGGCATGCCCTGTCGCATGTGGGGTACCTCATGTGCTGATGCATGGTCGGTCTCTCAGCTGTACCTCAGGGGAGACATGCAGGGTGGCACTGTGTATGCAGTTGTTGTATCGCTGTCTGCTGCCGCCTGCTGCAGGGCGCTCATGGTGGGGCTGCCTTGCATGGCTCCGTGGTGCACAGGGTTGCATTGTCACAGTGGAGGTGGTGGCATGCATGGGGTGTCCTGCACTGTTGGGCACTACCCCTGGGTATGGGGATCGTGGTGCAGGGTGTGCTCTGCATTGGTGGGATGGTGTGGTATGGGTTGGTCGGCCCTCCTTGTGTGCCGGTCACAGCTTGCCAGGGGGTGTGCTGGGGCACCATGCCCTGGCTGTGGGTTGGTTGCTGGTATCCATGGGCCAGTGGTTATTCCAGCTCTCCACCGGTTGTGCAGTGCATGGGGTGTGAGGGGCGATGTATGTTCTGCTGTGTGCTCCTCTGCCCATCTGTGGCATGAGTGGTGGACTCCTGCATCCTGTCTCTGCGCATCCCTGGTTGTGCTGTTGCACTGCTGCCCTGCTCCACAGGGCATCCCTGGCTGTGCTATGGCGCATCTGAACTGCGCAACTGCACATCCCTGGTTGCGCTATGGTGCAGGTGGTGCGATATTCAGTCGTGTGCCGCAGGTGAGTCTTGACCTGCGCAGTTTTTGAATATCACGCTTCTTGCGCGTGGGCGCACTGGACTTGCGCTTGCTCCTGCTGTTGCTCACTTTTTGGGTGCAGTTTGAATATCCGGGCCATAGTGTACAAGCTCATGGGGAGCCAACTCCAGTGAAGTCATAACTGGTCCTAACCAACTCTTCCTAGATTTTCCAAACTTAGGACAATGAGGAATAAAGTGCTTTAAATCATCCTCTATATTTAATCCACAACCACACTACCTTGTTAGTATACCCTCTCTTCTTTGACCATAGTATATATAATTGGCTGCATATAGTTCTAAACAGAATCTGGTAATAATTCTCCTCTCTTCTGGTTTGTCTAAAATTGTTAAATATGGTGCAAGGGTGTGATCTAGTTTAATAAACTTGAACCTCTTGTAATGTTTAAGTACACTGGACAGCAGTCTGGTGACGTGCTTCCACAGGGCTTTTCTAAAGACATTGTGATAGCATAATGTCTGTGAAGCTCCACCCATGCAGCCATAAAAATTGAACATAAAATGGGGCTGGTTTTAAATAACTGATTTATCCTGACTCATTGGGTTTACCCTCTGTGGCTTAACTCTTAGCTCTGCTTCATTCCACCGCTCATGAGGTCACAGAGATCAAACACAATGTGTCAGGATAAATAAGCGATTTAAACCAGCCCCATTGAATATCCTGTATAGAAATGACATTGAACCATGATTTCTCTTCAGGAATTATCTAAGAAGAAAAAGTAATCATAGTTATTTAAGCAGTATGGAAAAAGCAGAGGTTGAGATTTATGGAACGGCAAATAAATGGGTGAATATGAGACAAGAAGTGATTAAAGGCTGCTGAATAAGCTGACCTGACAAATGGCACTGGTGGGCCACATTTGCATCCTGAGCTTGGATCATCAGAGGATCAGCATGAGGAGGACTGAGTATTCCAGAGGACTCTGCCCTCCAGGAGAGGAGTTCCCGGGCCTCACTACAATACCACCAGCTGGCTTCTCACAAGTGGCAGTGCAGCTGAGGACACGTAGAATATAGGGCTGGGCTGCCTGGCTCACCTCAGTGTCACACCCTCACACTGAAACATACTGTGCATGCATGTACTTGGTGCTTTGTCACTACCATTCGTGGTATAACAAGTACAGCTGCACCTGTTATATACTGTATGTAACCCTCTCCTACAGGCTGGTGTGGGTTCACGTTTTCACAGTCCCAAGATCTCCTCTAGAGCAGGGCTAAGGGCAGAATATTTTCTGCCCTGTAACAAATTAACAAGGGATTACAGGCTGGAAGTGAGCTGCTGGACCCATAGAAAGTAAAAATAGTGAGTTTAAAGTTTTTCAGGAGAACTGAAGACAGAGCCAGATAGGATTAGGAACAGGAACTGCAAAACTGAGATAATGTCCCCCGAGGGGTGCCATTTGAAAGGTGTTTGGGCTGCATCCTGTCCCACTGTCAAGAATGAGGCTGTACAGTTTTTTTATCTTTTTTTTATATAGTCATTTTTATTGTCTGTCTGCCAGCAAGACTCAGTGCTGGCATACAAGCCATCTGGGCTACATCCCCCTTTTTTAAGGGGATCACATGGCACAGCAGTGGGATGTGGGTTTTTGGTGGTTACACAAGTAGCTACTGAAAATACCAGTCCCTGCCCTGAAGGATGCCGGCATGGGCAAGAAGCCGTGTGGAGAACACAACCTCTGCCAAGCACCAAACAGCGTCCTCCCTTCCCCACACTGCTCCCTAGTGAAACAGTGCCAAGTCCACCCCCCGGAGAGGAGAGCTGCCATGAGGTGGCTCAATCCAGCTCTGCCCTCCCCCCAGCTGACCCCTGACAACCCCGGCCCATTCCCAAACCCAGGTTGCCGGCATAGCGCGAGGTGTGGCATTCAGCCCTCAACCCTCAGTGCCACCAGGCTGGCTGATGCTCTATAAATTGATCTTCAGTGACTGAGTCTTGTGCAGAGCAAGCTAAGGTGAGGCTAGAAACAGAAAAATACAATCTGGTGACAGGAGGAGACCAAAGGTCCATCAAGTCTGCTGTTACTGTATTACCTCACCCCACTGACCTACTCTACTGGTGGTCAGTTACCCCACTCTCTTATCCCTCAAACCATGTTGCCCCCTTAGGGACTATGAGTCTCCATGCACTGTCCAAACCGTGTTTAAACCCATTAAGAGTAGCTGCCCCCACCACTTCCATTAGCAGTCAGTACCATGGTTCCACCACCCTCTCAGTAAAGTAGAACTTCCTCATGTTTCCCTTGAACCTTTTGCCACCACCAACCTCCAGTCATGCCCCCCAGTGACTGCATCCCTGTTTCTTACAAATAGGTCCTTGCTATTCACCTTGTTTATATCCCCTGAGAAACTTAAATATTTCAGTCATGTCCCCCCACTCCTGCCTGGCCTCCACTGAGCATGTATTTAGGGCGTCCAGCTGATCCTCATAGGATCTTCCCTGCTGGCCTTGGATAATGCTGGTAACATCTTGCTGTACCAACTAGTCTATTAGTGTCTTTCCTCCGGTGAGGACTCCAGAACTGGGCACAGTACTGAAGGTGTGGCTTCATCAGGGACCTGTACAATGGCAGAATCACCTCACTTCTCCAAATGTCAGAACCTCTCCCTGTACACTCCAGCACCCTTTATACTTGCTGTATGCTTTGTTGCATTGACTCATTTGCTTGAGGGAGCCACTGATGACTCTCAGATCCCTCTCCTCTGTTGTAATGGCCAGTCTAAACCCTCCCATCCAGTATTCTGTGCATGGATTCTGCCTCCCTAAGTGCAGTGCCTTGCACTTGTTGGCATTGAACCTCAACTGTCAGATGTTAGACCATTTCTCTAGTTTTTGTAGGTCCTTCTTGAGCTTTCATACCCCTTTCTCATGATCTACCCTGCCGCATAGCTTTGTGTTGCCAGCAAAGAGACACAACTTTCCCTGAGTACCTTCCCCTATGTCTCTTATGAACATGTTCAATAGGACAGGTTCCAGGACTGATCTCTACAGCACTCCCCTCATGACCTCCCTGTCCCCTGATTTTGCCCCATTTACCACAACCCTGTTGCCTTCCCCCCAGTACCGACTCAAAGGCCTTGCTGAAGTTGGAGTTCTATAGGGCCCAAAGGGCAGGCTTGAGGGACCTTTGATCTTCTTCTGCTGTCACTGTCTATGTTCCTAGAGCAAATCTACTGGCTGTGCTCTGTCAATTGCCTTGGTGACCCAGTCACAAAATAGTATCCAGATGGTTTGCATGATCTCCCTGTCACAAACTGATGCTTCTTGTTGTCCTATAATCCACTGTCCTTTGAGTAGGCTACCAAGTTTTCCTTGATTTGTCCTCTATCCTGAATACTGAGTAGAAGTAATTGTTTAGTATATTTGCCTTCTGCTTGTCATCTTCCACTACCCTCCCCCTTAACTAGCCTAACTATCTCTCCCCCCCTTGTTTTCTCTTTTGCCCTTTTGTACCTAAACATTATTTTCCCCACCTTTTTCTCCCTCAACAATCCATAGCTCCATGTCTGCCTTTGCACTCCTGACCTTTAACCTTGTTTCTCTGAGTTTAGGCTTCCTCCCCTGGTTCCTCCTGTACTTAGTGCAAGCCCTTCTTTTTGCCCTCACAGCCTTCCTCACCCCCTTTG
This sequence comes from Neoceratodus forsteri, assembly GCA_016271365.2. NCBI lineage: Eukaryota > Metazoa > Chordata > Ceratodontiformes > Ceratodontidae > Neoceratodus > Neoceratodus forsteri. The sequence continues at coordinate 394,609,947 of CM057452.1, forward strand.
AGAACCAGATCTGGATTTTGCTAAGGATACCAAGGTTTATAAGAATGGAAATAGACCTATTCCTGGTCCTTCAAGCATACTCTCCAACTACACAGTGGATAGATCTCTCCATTTTTCCATGCACATATCTAACTGCATTTCAAAACAGTTTATATCTTTGGCCATAACTATAACTGGGAATGGTCCTCTTCAATGTCTTCATACGTGACATTGTGAAAGAGCAAGAAGGGAAAGTATGCCTTTTTGCAGATGACACCAAAATCTGTAAAAAGGTGGACATTCAGGAGGGGTGGAGAGAAAGCGTAAAGATCTTAGGAAACTCAAGGAGTGGTCAAGAGTATGTCAGTTGGGGTTCAGTGCCTAAAAGTGCAAAATGATGCAACTAGGGCATAGGAACCCAAGAACTGAGAGAATAGGATGAGGGAGGAGGTACTGTCAGTCATTGAGCAGGAAAGAGACCTTAGATTATCATATCTGATGACTTCACACTGGCAGAGCAGTGTGACAAAGCAGTGGGATGCTGGGATGCATAGGGAGAGGTATCTCCACCAGGAGGAGATAGGTGGTGTTGCCACTATGTTACTCGCTGGTGAGTCACCCACCTCTAGTATTGTGACCAGTTCTGGAGGCTGCACCTCAGAAAGGAGATAGACAGGGTGGAGGCAGTCCAGAGGAGAACAACTAAAATGGTGCAGGGGTTGCACCAAAAGTCCTAAGAGAAGAGACTGAGGGATCTCAACATGTACACCCTGGAAGACATGAGAGCAAGAGGGGAAATGATAGAGACCTACAAGTATCTCACAGGGTGAACAGGTTTCAAGAGGAGAGTTTCTCAAATGAGTAAGAGCATCACAACCAGAGGATGTGCGATGAAACTGGAGGGGGGGATTAGGAGGAATGTGAGAAAGTACTACTTCACTAAAAGAGTGGTGGACACCTAAAATAGACTGCCAGCAGATGTGTTGGAGGCAAAAACAGTAGGGGGCTTCAAGCATGCATAAAATAGACATAGCAGAATATATGAAAATGGGAAGGAAGGAGGGAGGGAGGGTCACCGGAGACCAGTGAGGGTCTGAAGACACAGATTAGGGAGGTACTATCTGGGCAGACTGGGTGGGCCAAGTGGTCCCTTTTTGTCAACAAATTCTATGAGTCTATGTTTTTAAGGTATGGAAGGAATCATGGTTGATCTCCAGCTAAGCTGAGAAAAATATTTTATGAAATTGTAAAGATGGGCGACCTATACAGATGTCTAGGAGGATAACTAGCACTACAATAAGGTAGAAACTAACACTGGAGAACAAAACTGGGTCATTACCCACTAAATGAAAACCAGACAAAGGTAAAGTGTGTGTTACATGTTTCTTATGCGTTAACTGTGAATAATATTCTTTACTGCATACAGGATGTACAGTTAGGTTATGTACATTTATGTATCCAAAGAGGGAAATCAAAAGTTTAACATGACAGTTATTATAATAGTAAAATGGAATTGAAGCGACCCTGTTAAGAACTGTTGGAAAAGAGACTGACATTATTGCACAAAGAAACAATACATTCGGAATGATACATCAAAAATGTATATGATGTCATTTACAGTATGTAACAAGACTGATTTCTCTCAATAAACCAGAGTTCTAAAAAAGAATTGTAAATATGTTTGTGAAACCCCTGCTTTCTTTTCTGCTTTAGACTTTATTTGATCCCTGCTTGACTTTACACTCCCAGAACTCCTGGTGTGTAGTGGAAGTATACTGTTTAACAACCGTGTTTACCGTTTCTGCTTTGGAGACAGTTGCTTTGTGACCTTTGACTTCTACGGCACTCAATCGGTGACACTCCCGGACTCAAGAACTGTTGTTACAGCTGCAACAGATGGGATATGGAAATTGGCGTCAATTGAGAACCTGTGGTGTAGCTGAATGGTCACCAGGCAAAAGCTGTCAGCAGTGGGGAGTGTGGGTTGGAACTGTATAAAAGCTGGAGAAGGCCTGGAAGAGCAGATCTGTTTGGGATCCTGAACCACGCAACCACAGTGCCTGACCGCAGAGTTTAAGTGAATCATTCCTAGGCCCTATGTCTAGATGAATGGTGTCTGAGTGTCATAAGAGTGCTAGAGTTGATATCTGAAGATTCAGTGTGTCGTTGAAATATAGGTCAGAAAGCACAGGAAAACCAGGAGCAGTTTCAAAATTCACAAATAGCATTTTATTTTTCTCAATAACAGCAAAATAAACAAACTCTGATCAGAGTCAATATGGCTGTGGAGAGCTTTTGGGATGCTTTTACCCATTATTTGTAATGAATTTGCACTATGCAGATCTGCTGAGAGGCAGTTTCAATGTGGTCTTCCTTTTATACATTTTTACAATGTATTTTCCTAGAATATGCCTGCTGATTGTTATATATTTAGCCTGGATAGTTCACGGAAGAAATGGCATCTTATTTTCGGGTGGCAGAGCACTGGCAGTAGGATGCTGGAATGTGTCATACATAGGCACGAGCCATGTGCAGGTGATAACACCCAGTGGCCATACACCTCAGGTGCTCGCATGCAGCTCCATCATCCCAGTGCCGTTGCACTGCTCAGTGCAGGTGACAGTTGATGCTGTACCCTCTCACACAGATCCAAGAACAGGCATGTTACAGCTGACCTCCCATTCATTTGTAGAATTGGAGAACCATGGATGTACTATCCATAGCCTGGAGCGTACACTGCAAATGGCATTGCAGGATACCACACTCCATGGCACCCAGGATACCTCAGCAGTTAGGAGGGTGACATTTTACACAGAGGAATGGGGGCCTGCAGTGGTGTATGACAGCAGGAAGATACAGCATCAACAAGGTATGCGTTGGAGGTATGTCAATTCCCTCTTACAGTTTGTCAGGGACATGCACATGGCTGCATACACTGGTGGGTCTGCAGCTTGCGTAGTGCCCCAATGCACAGTACAGCCACTTGGGTCATTGTGGAGTGCAGGTCCCCGGCCCGGGTCCGGTGCAGTCAGTGGCTGTACGTGACAGGGTGTAGAGGGCAGTGCCAGTCTCCACAACAGGTTGGGTATGGGGGGAGCGGGGGTGTTTATGTACCAAGACGATGGGTGGGGTTCCTCTAGGCTATGGTTATGGACTGTGGTTTCCTCTGGTGCGATTGGGTGTGGGGGAGCCTTCATTATGGAGCTCTTCGAGGATGGAGTTGGATCGATCAGGGATGGGAGGGGGTACCTGTTATCCACCAGGGCTGCCAGGCTGCTGTGCACCTGAGTGCACTTCCACAGCCTGCCTGTGGGTGGGTGGCTGGCTGGGTTAGGCCAGCTATTCATGGCCTAACTGTGGGTCGCGCTGTTCTGGACTGTGGGGAGCACATTCCCACAGAGTATGCCGCAGCATAGCATATGCATGGGAACTCACCCTTGACTTGCACGGCATACTATATGTGTGCACCCTGGCCCATTCTCTTGTGGCCGGTGCATCCCACATGTTTGAATATCATGCTGCAGCACATTATTAGAGTTATGCGGCACATCTCCCTTTTTTGCCAGGATGCACCGCACATCTCCGTTGAATATGGGGGCCCAGGACTAGGCTACCCTGAAGAAATACATTATGAAAATGGTAAAATCATGACCCCACTGAAAACAAGATACTGCATCTAATCTGGGACAGCCTGAGTAAATACAGTGCAAAAATGTGTAAATGAAGATCTATATGACAATGAGATGTAGCATCTCCCCTGCACTAACCAGGATACAAAATATATGATAAAAAATATTGAAAGGAAATCTACTCTAAACTGAACTTCACTGTGTTCACTGATGTAAACAAACAGTTTCTTTAAAGAGCAGGTATTCACTATGTTTGTGTTATTTTTTTTCAGGTATCCAGCTGTCCTGCCTAATAAAGATCTTTGCCATACTTTGTGTGCTGTGTTTATTTATTCTGTGTAGATATTTTTCCATCTAGTAACATGTTTTGTTAGTTTCACACACACACACACACACACACACACACACACAGAAATGACCTGTTTTGAAAAAAACACCGCCAGGTTGGAACACAGAATCAGCAGTAAAAGTGACGTTAATTAAAGATAGAACACTGCTGATTCTGCTGTTCATCTCTATGAGCATATGTATGATTACTCTGGCACCACCTACATGCTCGTCCCTGTGTGTGTGCGAATAACAGCTGAGGTGAATGTCAATTTCAGGTGGTCTGCATGAGCAGAGTAGTCTATCAGATGTAAAACAGTGTAGAATAAACTACAAGTCAGTCGGGTACATTTTTAAGTATCTATTCCCTTAGCACCTGCTGTTCTTAATACACAGGTCCTCATTCACTTGATTATTTCAAAGCATCCGCAGTTGAGAATAAAAAAAATTAGTGGAGGTGCCGTTTTAAAATGTTGAAGTAGAGTACACACTCTGCAGCGATTCTATTTTTCTGACATCTGTGGAGTTATTTAAATTACACACAGTGTTCAAATTTTTTAAGGCATATTTTTATTTTATCTTGGCATTTCTGGGAGGGGTGGGGATGCAGAGAGAGAGAGAGAGAGAGAGAGAGAGAGGAGAGAGAGAGAGAGAGAGAGAGAGAGAGAGAGAGACAGTCAGAATAAGTCTAATGTATTGGATCAACCAGTGAGGATGATGTTGTATTTAACATTGCCTATACAGTATGGCCCAGATATTCAAACTGCGCCCAAAAAGTGTGCAATAGCAGGAGCAAGCTCAAGTCCATTGTGCCCATGCGCAAGAGGTGCGATATTCAAAAACTGAGCCAGCCAAACTGCGCCTACAGCCAACGACTGAATATCGCACCACCTGTGCCATAGCCCAAGTAGGGAGGGGAAGCTTAGCAGATCAGATGCACCATAGCGCAACAAGAGATGTGCAGCTGAGCAGTCCAGAGGCACCATAGCGCAACCAGGGACGCCCCCCAGCAGCAGGGCGGCAATGCAACTGCACAACCAGGGAGGTAGGGACCCACCACCCATGCCACAGATGGGCACAGGAACACACAGCAGAACAGACATCGTCCCCCCACACCCCATGCACTGCACAGCTTGGGGAGGGCTGGAATAACCACCAGCCCATGGAGACCAGCAACCAACCCACAGCTGGGCCATGGTGCCCCATCACACCCCCCGGCAAGCTGTGACTGGCACACAAGGAGGGCCGACCACCCCATGCCACATCATCCCCCCAATGCAGAGCACACCCTGCACCGTGACCCCTAGACACTGCCCAGGAGCAGCATCCACCACTGCAGGAAACCCCATGCATGCCACCACCCCCACTGTGACAATGCAACCCTGTGCACCATAGAACCTTGCAAGGCAGCCCTACCACGTGCACCCATCAGCGGGTGGCAGCACACAGCGATGCAACAACAGCATACACAGTGCCACCATGCACAGCCCCCCCGAGGTACTGCTGAGAGACCAACCATGTGTCGGCACACGAGGTACCCCATATGGGACAGGGCATGCCCCAGACCCCACCACCAGTGGTACAGCACCCTGCACACTCTCCCAATGACACACCCTGACCCAGACCTGGCCACAAAAGCCAGCACAGACACCCACAGTGGTGCGTGGAAGCATGCACCACACCGGATGCCACACAATGCATGGACAGACACCCACCCATACCCAAGGGCACAACAACACAGGGACGCAGTAGCGGGGCAACCAAGCCCCCAGTGTGGGCCCATGTAAACTGTGTACACACAACCCATAGTCCTCCATGGCACAGGAGTGCCAGCCACCCTGCGCAGGCACTGTGGACCTGTATGCCACCAGCATTTTCCTGGAGCACAAGTCACAGACAGTGGTGCACATCCCCTGCAACACACACAAGCCACAGCATGGAGGTGGGTCAACAACTGTGGAGGCCACAGTGTCACCCAAGGCAGACATGCACCACACCAGTGACAGGAGGCAACCCAGCATTGTGACGGGTACAGTGGCTGCCCTGCATGGACAGCCACCACTGACATGCCAGCAGACTGTGCAGGTCACAGACATGCATGGGTGTCAGCTGCACAGGACATGGACAGGTTGACAGGGGTGCCATGGACACAGAGCATGCACCATGGACCACTGCACACAGTCATCCAATGCACAGGGCACAACACACCTCCACACAGACACTGACTGATAGCTACCCCCACACCATAGTCACTTCCACACAGACACACACACACATACCCATGACTGCACCACCCCTGACACCATGCACATCATTGCAGCTGAGCACCTATAGCCCGCTGCAAATCAGAGACCACCACAGTATTCATATGAAAAGATCTGTATTAAAACAACATATAAAAGGTAACTATGTACAATAATATATACAAGGTGGGGGAGGGCCACAAACAAGGTGGGGGTGGGTAAGGGCAGGGGTGGACAAATGGGACAGGAAAGGAGGGGTGAGGTGGGTCCAGGGGGTAGGGGATATCAGGGCAGAGGAACTTTTAACGGGAGCCCCACTACCCGCTCTGGCTTCTCCACTGCCTGTGCCTCCTGAGGACCCCAGTCTCATCTATCCGGCGAAGGATATCCAAGGACGCCCTCACCACATGCAGGATCTCCCTCAGTGCCTCCTGTATATCATTGAGCTGGTGGACACCTAGGACAAGGGAGCACAGTCAATAGGTGTGAATGCACAGCCCCATACAGCCCACCCACTGTGCATGGCATACGGCCATGGGACATACCTCTGTGATGGTGTGTGACCACCCACATTGATCACATCCCCATGATCTGCCCACCCAGGTGCATACAGCCATGCGGAATGCTGCACACACCCACCAGCCAAGTCATGCACAGCACCACCATGGCTGTTTAGTGACATGGCTATGTGGTGCAAAGGCAGTGGCACAGCCATGTACCCGGTGCACGCATGGACCACCATCGACACACTCCCAGACATGCATTGTCATTGGACAGTGCTGACTGTAACAAGTTGCATACATGGCAGTGGTGTCAATGGATGGTGGCCATGCCCCGCTGCCCACCCTGTTACACAGCATGCAATAATAATCATGGAGGTATGGCACTCACCATCATTGGGCTGGTCCCTTGGGCGCTGTGGACCCTCGCCCCACCTGGCCTCCCTCTCCTCTTCGTTGCGCCGCAGTTCACGGGCCAGGCACCGCTCCTCCGGGGCCTGTGGTGCAAACATGGAGAGAAGAACATCAGTACAATCCCATAGCAAAGCCCTCCTGCCCCCAGGTGTGTGCCCTCCCACCCAGCCAGACCCACCCACCCCACACCTTGATAACACCACCACAGCCAACACCGGACGGTCCCTCCCCCATGTGCTGGACACATACAACCGTGATACCCATATGGAAGATGAAAGTGTGTTGACGTAGCACCTACCTGGCCATGGCACCGTGCCCCTCCTGGCACGTTCCCCGCAGGCAGGCTAGCAGCTCCGGCTCCCTCCACCGCAGGTCCCCATACCTATGGCAGCACTGCTCAGCAGTTCTTCCCCGTCCAGTGGCCTCCTCCAGTGCAGTGGCCACCTCCTCCCACACCTGGCTCCTGGACCTGTCCGGAGGTGCCTCCCCAAACAGTGGTCCATGGTGTGGCTCCACTATGGCCACTAGGTTGGCCAGTTCCACCTGCGTCCATTGAGCAGCCCTCCTGCGCACCATTCTCTCAGCTCGGTCTGCAAATATGGCGCTCTGCAGCGCGGCTCCCCACGTGCAGATGCTGCGAGGTACAGCGCTGCCATTCCCTATTGCGCTGTCACCGAACAGCACGATAGTGGTGCACCCATGCCTGACGCATGGCGCCTAGGGGGCAAAGGTCGGGCACAGGGTCAAGGGTCTCTGGCGCACGGACACGCACAGCACCATTGGAACCCAATGCGTGTAGCGTAATTGGCTGCCTGTGTGCTACCTCCAGTAGCGGCCTACCGCGCTGTTGCCCCAGTGCGCCTATGATGGCCCAGTGCCACAGCGCCATGTAGGTGAACATCGCTATAGTGCCACTGGCACAATGGTGGCCGTGTCTTGCATTGCTTCCCACGCACAGCACATCAGCAGTGCGGCAGATGCCTGTGCCAGCAACCCGGGCATGCGCAGTGTGGTGTGCACTACACATGTCACAGAACTGCACCCTTGGCTCAGCACGTTCAACACAATTGCGCAAAGCGCAACAGCGCGATATTCAGTCGTCATATGCAAAACAGCTAATCAGCCATACAATGGCACAGCACTGCAATTTGCATCCACTTACAGTTGCACCTCGCCTCATTTGCATGGGTTGCGCTATAAAAGTGCGACATTGGGCTGCAGTGGCCATAGTCGGTTGCTGCAGTCTATTGGTGAGTTGCATGCTGTTTGGGAGTGTGGACTGTGGATTTAGGGACATGCATGGGACTGCACAGTCACAGGTAACAACTGCCATTCTTACAGGCTAAAAAATGACCTAGCAAGTTGTGGGGGAGGAGGAACACAGTGGTGGGAGGAGGAGGAGGCCTAATTTTACCAAGGTCGAGACCGAAGCCCTGTTTGAGGCCTACCTGGATCAGGAGCCACTTCCCAGTGGATGGCAGGGAACACCTCAAGCCCATGCTGCTGCATGGGAGGAGGTGGCACGTGCTGTGAACCTGCATGGCAGCCACCAGCGCTCCATGCAGGAGTGCAAGAAGAAGATGGGCACAGACAGGAGGAGGATAAAGGAGAAGGTGGCTGCCATCAGGGCAGCATGAGCTGTGACAGGTGGGGGACAGCCGGAGGTGGTACACCTGACCCCACAGGAGGAGAGGATTGCTGGAAGCATGCAGCGTTGTGCCATTGAGGGTGTTCCGGGTGGTGGCTTCCAGACAGGTGGTGGCCCATCACTGCATGGTAAGTCATGGTCTGTCTATGGGGGGGGCAGGGTAGGTCACATGCAGTAACACGACTTTGTTTTCCCTTACAGATCCTGAGCATCTGCATGGGTCAGCGGTGGTGAGCCTGTCCACTGAGGACAGTCAGCTGGAGATGGAGGAGGGCCCATCCACCTCCACAGGTATACGAGGCTCAGTGCGACAGTGGGCCTGCCTGGCTGTCCACACTGATGTTGTTGTAACAGGTGTGGAGGAAGTCCTGCCTGTGTCCCAGCATGACAGCATCCATGGATGCCAGCATGCTGTGACTCGGGCTGGTGCCGAGTCCGTCACCGATGACGATGTCGCTAACGGCATGGGCAGTGACACGTGTGTGCCATGGGATGGCCACACATCAGGTAACATCGCGGCCATGGCTGTGGGTGGTGCTGCCATGGAGGCTTGCGTGTCAGCACAGTCCCAGCCTGTGCCTGTCAGTGCCAGTGGGGCAGCACTAGTGTTTGTTCAGGACAGTGAGACTGTTGCGGCCACTGTGGTGGCACCACTGGGCCCTGGGGAGCGGCAGCTGGAGGGGCAGCATCAGCAGTCGGCCAATGGGCTTAGGGGTACAGGGTCCAGCGGTGGTGTCTGTGCACCACCTGTGGACATGCCCAGACCTGGTCCTGGTGCGCAGCGCCCACCCTCAAGGGGTGCTGAGCATCAGAGCTGTGCACACCCTGAGGGACAGGATGCCGAGGAGGCAGATGACCTCTTGGACAAGCACACCCACCTACTGCAAGCATCAGTCCAGCAGCAGATGCGGCTTGCGACATCGGTGGATGCACTGCGTGTGGCTCTGGAGCGGGCAGAGGAGCGTCACAGCAGAGACACCGCTCAGATCCTGGCAGGGATGGACCAGTTGCGGGAGGATGTGACCGCTGCCATTGACAGGCATGCACAGGCATTCACTGCTGTCATGGCCACAATGGGCACACAGTCATGTGCCCATGCATCGCGGACACCACCCAGTGCACTGTCCACCCCCCGTTCCCGGCATCGTGCGACACCCTCCCCATCGACACCGGGTTCAGCTGTGGGCATCCCGAGCACACCTGGCGCAGGCATGATAGGTGTGCTGCAGACCCCTGCGTGAGCACGGTCACATTCACACAGTGGAACCCTTGGGGGACCATCGGTGCCACCCCATGAGGCCAGTGGTCGGCCTGTCAGTGCTGGCAGGTCTCGTTGGGGCCGCCCACGCATCCATGGTGGCTGGGGCACTGTGTCGCATGACTGACCTGTCTCCCAATGTGGCTACTGTCTGGTGCTGCCCAGTGTGCATTGTGTCTTTCAGTGGGCAGTGCATGGGTGGGTACCCGGCCCTGCCCGGGGACACACAGTCCATCTGCACACCCTCCTGGCTGCTGTCCGCAGTTGTGTGTGCATGATGATGCCTGCATTGTGCTGTACACCAATGTGCAATGGTGCTCAGCATCTGACACATGCACATGGACAGGCAGTGGGCGTGGTGGTCTGTGGACATGTGTGTGGCTAGGGGTGGCGTTCTGGGTTGGTGTGCCTCCTACCCTTTGTGCAAGTTTGGTGCGTTGTGTGTGTGTGTGCATGTGTGTGTGTGTCCATCAACGTGGCATGTTAGACCTCACCCATCCCTGGTTGTGTGTGTGGTTCCATGCCCTGCCACTTCCCTTGACGGCATGCACCCCTGTTGTGTGTCCATGCGTGTTTGTGGGTTGTGCCTTAGCCACTGGTGGTTGCACATGGCCCCATGACTTACCTGGGTTGGCTGAAGTGCTCCTCTATGATGGTGTCCCAGTGCAGCTGTGCCAGCCAGAGCAGTTGGGGGTCCCGTTGCCCAAGGGGGGACTGCCCATCACCATCATCACCAGCATCCTCATCGTCCCCATCACTGTCCCCCCTCTTCGACCTGTATGGCTATCCCACATTCGTTGGCCATGTTGTGCAAGATGCAACAGGCCAGGAATAGCCCGCAGACCTTTGAGGGGCTGTACTGTAGGGCACTGCCGGAGGTGTCCAGGCAATGGAAACGTGCCTTCAGCATCCCAAACACCCGCTCGATGACATTACGTATGGTGGCGTGTGCCTCATTGTAGCATTGCTGCGATGGGGTCGCGGGCCGCCGGTAGGGTGTGAGTAGCCAGGGATGGAGTGGGTATCCACTGTTACCTTTGTGTAGAGGGTGGAGGTTAGTTTGGTGATCAGCATCACCCTGCCCCGGGCCATGTAGGCCACTTCCCATGTCACCTCTGACCATGCCCCCCCAGGCCCTATGATTGTCCATGTGGTTTGCATACTCACCCACTAGGTGGCCAGTGGGGATATCCCCACTCTCGAATCTGTGGCACAGTGCTGACTGGTGCCAGATAAAGGCATCGTGTGCTCCCCCAGGGTGCATGGCACAGACATTGATTATGCGCCCCCTGGCATCGCACACCACCTGGCAGTTGATGCTGGCATAGCCCTTGCGATTGATGTATGCGGCCCCCACGGGGCCAGGTGGTGTGTGGATGGCCACATGGGTGCAGTCTATTGCCCCTAGCATGCCAGGCATACATGCTACCCTGTGGAACTCCTGTATGTTTGCTGTGTGCTCCACTGGTGTGCTGCGAAAATGGATGTACTCCACAGCATGTGGCAGCAGTGCGCTGAGGAATTGGGTGAGGTGGCATGATGTGGCTGACTGGGTTATGCCTGTGGTGTCCCCAGTTGGTCTCTGGAAGGTACCAGTGGTGAGCAAGCACATGCAAGCTGTCACTTTGGTCTCCACTGACAGGGCATGGCTCCGTCGTGTGGATGCCTGCATCACATCACTACACAGCTCACAGAGCCACCTCGGAATTGCCTGATTCAGGCAGTACCGGCCCACAATCTTGGTATCACTGTACAGCTCAAAGCTGGTGCGGGATCAGTACTGCCTGTTGGGGGCATACCGCTGACAGGCCCTTCCGCGGCCATGCCCCCCTGCTGCCCGCCTTCTCACCCCCCTCATAATGGCCTCCATCTGGAAGGTGGCACTGGCCATGTCCCTGGCTTGTGTTCACCCCCCCGGCAGCTGTTACTGTATTCCCCCCGCTGTCCTCACTGCTATGTCCCCTGCACTGGGAACACCTGCCTGTGCTTGCCTCATTGCTGTGTGGTGTACCTCCCCCTTCTGCAATGTCTCCCCACACCTTCCCCTGTGGCTATTGCTTCCAGGTGCCCTTTCCTGCCTGGCCCTGTGTGTCCCTGCTGCCCAGTGTGTCCTGCTGTGTTTTGCTGTCATATGTGGCTTCCCTGTAGCGTTCTTGTGCCTCTCTCTTGCTCCCTTTTATTTTGGCTCATTTCTGCTATGGCGCAACTTCCGCTTGCTCCCCTATTGCTCATGGTGCAAGTTGTTGAATATCGCACTGCGCCATTTATGCATGGTTCCTCCCCCTTCAGTTGTGCATGCTTTCATTATCATTGCACTGTTGCTCAGCGTGATTTGGGGGGCACAACTGCCTCCTGCTGAATATCGCAGAATGGCGCATTTTCGTACTTGCGCAGGCGCAACCCTATTGTGCATGGCTCAACTCTTTTGAATATCTGGGCCAATGTGTTTATACTGTTTGCCTTATGACCTGGTATGATGCTTTCTGTTAAAACACCTGAGTTAACTGGGGGGTTTTTTATGTCTTCTGCTCCAGTTCTCTCTCTCTCTCTCTCTCTCACATCGCAAACCTCTGTTTTGACCTGTCAGCCCCTCATTAATATTTATCAAGCCCCTCATGCATATGGATGGAGCAATCGCACATGCTGCAGACAGCCAGTGAGTACTTCTGTGCATTACCCTCCTCTCAACAGTTATTCACTAGCTCAATGTCTGCCAGATATGTGTGACAAAGATCTGTTTCATAGTAGAAATCAGACAGATCACAGCATTAATCTCAGTGTGTACAGTAACAAGCTCACGCCTTATCGTGAACGTCACTGTCACTTGCTTTCTGGATCAGAAGTTTGTCTGCCCAGTTACCTTGGAAGCAAAAGTCAACTTGATTCAACCTACAGAATATGTCAACACTAAATCATGCAGCACTGTTCTGTGGTTTATCAATGGGACTGAAGTAAGTAATCTCACCTTTTTAAAAAATATGCTTCCCAATCTGGGTAAAAAAATCATCTTTCTGTAAGAATCAAACCCACAACCTTTATCATCACTGACAAGCATTTAATCCACAGAGCCACTCATACTACTTCAGAAAACAGTATATTTTTGACCCCTTATACAGTAAGTCTTAGAATGAATAATAGTAAAAAACATGTTAAAGATGTTAATCCAGGTTAAATAAATAAAACTTTCCCGTGTATGTTAAATATTCAATCAGTAATGAGAAGCACTGCTAAGGCAATTCATTATGCACTGTAGGAAGCAAACACTGTAAAACCAATGCCATGGTTCATAAAGGTTAGCATGAAGGCGTCCTTTTCTTGCAAGTTTATTACAGCTTATAGCTCAAATCCCCCATCTCCACTCAACCAAACCTACACCAAGAATTATCCTCTGGAATTTGTTTTAATTAGTAACAGTTCATAACTTCATGTCCATCTCAGAAATCATGGAGTGAATGCATGTTTTTTTTTAAGAATGAGCCATACTGAATACTTTTGTTTGACTAGTGCCTCCCACTACAGCACATGCTGTCTGTCTTTATTTTCTGTACTGCTGGGTAAATATTTTCAATGCAAACATCTGTTATTCATTTGCTGGGAATATTCAGAGAGCACAGCAAAATCAGAGGACTCATCCCCTTTTTTTTTTTGAACCGCAATGAGCTGAATTACTAACTTAACAGGACACCATTGCAATGTGTGGTAATTGCTTGCAGCTGTGGTGGAACAGTAGCAGTCACATTTCTCAGTTCTGATTGCAGAAAGAAAATGACGTCTTCATGCTAACCTTTATGAACCATGGCATTGGTTTTACAGCGTTTGCTTTTTGCCGTGCATAATGAATTCCTTAGCAGTGCATCTCATTACTGATTGAATATTTAACATACACAGGAATTTTTTATTTATTTAACCTGGGTTAACATCTTTAACATGTTTTTTACTATTATTCATTCTAAGACTTGCTGTATAAGTGATAAATATACAGCTTGCTTAAGTAGTGTTAGTGGCTCAGTGGGTTAAATACTTGCCACTGATAATAAAGGTTTTAGGTCTGATTCTTACAGGAAGATGATTTTTTTCCTGATTGGGAAGCATTTTTTTTTAAAGGTTGGATTATTTATTTCAGTCCCATTGATAAACCACAGAACAGTTCTGCATGATTTAGTGTTGACATATTCTGAAGGATGAATCAAGTTGACTTTTGCTTGCAAGGTAATCGGGCAGACAAACTTCAGATCCAGAAAGCAAGTGACAGTGACGTTCACTGTAAGGCGTGAGCTTGTTACTGTACACTTTGAGATTAATGCTGTGATCTGTCTGTCTGATTTCTACTATGAAACAGGTCTTTGTCACACATATCTGGCAGACATTGAGCTAGTGAATAACTGTTGAGAGGAAGGTGATGCACAGAAGGATTCACTGGCTGTCTGCAGCATGTGCGATTGCTTCATCCGTGTGCTTGCGGGTCTTGATAAATATCAATGAGGGGCTGACAGGTTAAAACAGAGGTTTGCGATGTGGTGTGAGAGATAGTGAGAGAGAACAGGAGCAGAAGACATAAAAAAAAACAGTTAACTTAGGTGTCTTAACGGAAATCATCACAAGTATTGGGTCATAAGGCAAACAGTATAAACACATGTAGGAGATGCTAAATACATCATCATCTCCTCACTGGTTGATGCAATCCATTAGACTTATTCTGACTCTTCATTTCTCTCCCTCTTTCTCTCTCTTTCGCTCTCTCTCACTGCATCCACCACCCCCTCCCAGAAATGCCAAGACAAAATAAAAAACATACCTTAAAAAAATTTGGACACTGTATCGAATTTAAATAACTCCACAGATGTTAGGAAAATACAGTCGCTACAGAGTGTGTACTCTACTTCAACATTTTAAACTGGCACCTCCACTAACCTTTTTTTTTTAACTGCGGATCCTTTGAAATAACCAAGTGAATGAGGACCTGTTTATTAAAAACAGCAGGTGCTAAGGGAATAGATACTTAAAATTATTCAATGGCAAGAAAGAATCCTGGACTCTGATTGGTCAGTGTATGCCTAAGACAGTGATGTTATTACACAATAACATCACTGTGTGGATAATGATATCCATTTGCTCATCTTTTCTTAAGAAACAAAGATATACTGCCACACTAAAAATCTACTAAAAACATTTTTTTGAATGTTTTTTATTTTGTATAACAATGAGCCATTGTATAATAGCAATAAGGCACTCCAGTGTGTGTGTAATTGTGTAATAACATCACTCCTGGGTGGTGGGCTTCAACCCATATAATTGCTTCCAACCATCAGGAATGATGTTATTACATGATAACACACACCCTGTCGTGCCTTATTGCTTAAATGTACCCTACTGATTTGTAGTTTATTCTACACTGTTTTACATCTGATAGACTACTCTGTTTACGCGGACCACCCAAAATTGACATTCACCTCAAGTGTCATTCGCACACACACAGGGACGAGCATGTAGGTGGTGCCAGAGTAATCATACACATGTGCATAGAGATGAACAGCAGAATCAGCAGTGTTCTATGCAACCAATAATACCCAACAGGGTGGGCGGTATTGAGCAATACCGGACAGCCCAGGGGCATAATGAGGCCCGACGCCGCAGGCGGAGGGCCTTATAGCCCCTGGAAGGTTCGGTATTGCCCATACCGCCCACCCTGGAGGGTATTATTGTGCTTAGAAAATGGGCTACATGAGTAACTTTTTATAGCATTAGAAAAAAAAATGAATTCTATAAAAATTGACTACAAATGTATTTTTGTCCTTTTATTTGATAAAGTAGTCCCTATATATACTGTATTAGCCAGTAGAGGGATGTGTAGTGATTGCTGCATATTTTCTGGTCGTACCCCCCCCCACACACACACACACACACATACACACTTTCAGATCGCGATCTGTTCACAAGTAAAGAAGTGAGAAGTGGTAATGTTTCTTTTATATTTTCTTTTGGGGGGGTTTAAAGGCAGAGATTTATGTTGAGGCATTCTGTTCTGGACTCTGACAGCGTTGTTGCACTTGGTTGATGGAGCGGCATGTAAGTGTGCCTGCCGCTGTGGCGAGAGGCTCGAGTGATGCACTTACTGTCAAAGATTTTTAATCTCCAACAGCCAGACTATGACAGGGTTATGGGACAGCACCCTGGGGAAATGATTTTAGAAGGGGAGAGATTGCTACAGAGCGTGAGAGCACAGTCGGGAGAGTGCTATCTGTGTAAATGACTGCTGCTCAGCTGTGAGACTTGATTGTTTTTAAAGTCAGAGGCAGAGATTTATGTTGAGTAGCAGCGGTTTGAAACATCAGCAATAATTAGTTTTTTTGTTTAAATCTCCAAGTTATAGCTGGACAATGGCAGTGTTAGGGGACAGTGGGGAAATCGTTTTAGAAGTGGAATGATTGGTACACAGCACGAGAGCACAGTTGGGAGAGTGCTGCCGTCTTTGTAAATGACTGCAGCTGTGAGAAATTAAAAATTGTCTCTCTCTAAATGTAAAAATACATTCTGGATTGCATTTCTTTATTTCTTTTTTTACAGGAATAACAGCCAGCTTTGAGAGGACAGGGTAGAAAGTGGGTGTACCAGGTCGCTAAGTGAGAGACAACAACATGGTGGCAGCTAGTACTTTTAAACTATATGGGCACAAGGAATCAGGATATCTTACTGGGAAAGTGGCGGGTCATGGGAGGAGAGAGCAATGTTAATAAAAAAAAATGACTGAAAAAATGTAGAAAAAAATACGCACAACAGAAGATAATGTGCAGTTTTGCCAGGCAGTTGGGACTGAACTACGGAGCTTTGGGGAGACCCTATCTCTCACTAAGCAAGCCAAAAAAATGGTGGCAATTTTAAATTGAAATTATCTGGTTTTAGCCAATTAGGAAGCAGGGTGGGCACTAGGATACTTTAGTGGGTGAGGGGGCACTATAGGCTGGTACTTTTTATTTCCTGGGCATCTATTGAAAGTTAATGTACCCCCCTGGCAGGGGAACTAGCCAGTCAGATGCCAGGAAATAAAAAGCCCATTTTCTAACTTTAATTAATGTCTCTTTTACTGCTGATTCTGTGTTCCAGGCTGGCAGTGTTTTTTTTTCAAAACAGGTCGTGTGTGTGTGTGTGTGTGTGTGTGTGTGTGCGTGTGAAACTAACAAAACATGTTACTAGATGAAAAAATATCTACACCGAAGAAATAAATACAACACAGAAGGTATGGCAAAGATCTTTATTAGGCAGGATAACTGAATAACTGAAAAAAATAACACAAACACAGCGAATACTTGCTCTTTAAGCAATAATGCAGAAGAAGGAGTGGGTCTGCTGGGATAACCTCACACCTGGGTGGTTGGGCATGAGGCCACAGGCTGAGTGCATCCAATGTCCCAGTAGTGCGGTTATCCCAGCATGACCCACACCCTGGAGTGCATTATTGCTATTATTCAATGGCTCTGTATTATACAAAATAAAAAAAAATTAAAAACATTTTTTGGTAGAATTTTAGTGTGGCAATATATCTTTGTTTCTTAAGAGAAAATGCAAACAATGAAAAAACAATCAATACAGTGAGGTTGTGCTCAGATAACCTCACTGTTGCCAAGGGCAGACAGCCAATCAGGTTCCAGGATTTTTTATTGCCATTGTATAATTATTGCTTTACAATATATTAGAATGTAGTATTCATTTTGAATGTTGTAGCCATGAGGATGGTGTCTACAGAGAGAGTGTGTGTGTGTGTGTGTGTGTGTGTGTGTGTGTGTGTGTGTGTGTGTGCAGGGTACAAAATATAGGATAATAAATATTTAAAGGAAATCTACTCTAAACTGAACTTCACTGTGTTCACTGACATAAACAAACAGTTTCTTTATTGTTTTATAACATATTAGAATGCGGTATTTATTTTGAATGTTATGGCCATGAGGATGGTGTGTACAGAGAGTGTGTGTGTGTGTGTGTGTTTGTTGTAGCTCAATATATTTTTTTCCCAAAAAGCATAGTGGAAAATGCTCGATACATATTTAGTCTGGGCAGTTCACTGAAGACCTGACATATGTCTGAGATAGTGCTTATCAGATCGTGTCTTTAGGGGTTAAAAAAAACAGTGTAAATCATACATTTGGTGGGAAAGGGTGACATTTATGAGGTATGACTCTTTCTTGAAAGACAATACATTCCCAAGTGAAACTAGTATCAAGAAGCTGTTTAAATGTTACGTATTTAAATGTGCAAGTTGTTGCATTCTGAAGGGGATAAACAAATCTCCAATTTAATAGGCAACCAATATTTACCAAATATTTAACAAGCTGTTTCAGTTTCCTAATGGCATCTGATAAGCAGCTTGGAGTTATGTCTCCAACATTCTTGACAGAAAGAAGGGAGAATTTTATTTCAGTTGGCATGGAAGGATACATTGAAAAGTCCAATACATGTGTTCCACGATACTCCATTTCCCAGCTACAGATAGCAAGATGGCTAAGGCTCTGCCTACAGCCATAAAAATAAAAATTATTCAGTATAACTATTTACAAAGGCAGTGCAGAGAAAACAAAGTCCTTCATCTGAGGGTTTCTTCTCTTAATTCCAAGTTTTAGTCTCTCAGCCTCTCACTCTCCTTGTCTCTCTAGCAAAAGCATTGCTTCTCTTTTTATAAGTATTTGCCTGGGAACCTTGTTAAGAGAGCTTGCTTCTCCCAGAATGTTCTTATAAGTTTCATTCCCTGCAGATGCAGCAAAACGGTATATAGTGACCCGGAACCTCCTGTGCCAGCATCTCAGAGAGTTTGTAAACCAGCTTCTCAGGTTAACCCTTTGAGTTCCAAATGGCTTTTTGCAATCATTTCAACAGTATAACTATATACAGTTTTAAACAAAGGAATCCCAGTATCAGTGACATTTCCACATAAAGATTCACATTTATTTTTACACCCAAAGATATGCAAGGGGGTAGAAAAGACAGAAATAGCAAGGGAAGGCAGAGAGATAGCGAGAGGCAGAGAATTGCGAAACCATCGGAGTGATCAGTTCATAGGTCTCACACGAAAATTTGGTTGCACAACCAGACAGAGAAGAGACAGAGAAGGAGAGACTAGAATAAACCCTTATGTTTAAACTCTTTCTGCATAACAAATGGGGTAGGGCCTTATTCAACCCTGTCATACAGTGCATAGCCTTTAGTGGAAAATTCCAGTCTCTGACACTGAAGCAGAAACAGCTGTAACTGAAAGTGCAAGGAGTCAGGTTGACCCATCTGACAAAGCCTGCTCCTGCACAAGCGCAGCAGTGGGAGCAGTCCCCAAGAGTCTGAAGGGTAGCCATGAGTACAGGCAGAGGGTGAGAACAGTAAAGACTATAATTCTATTTAGGCTGCAGTTTAGGGTTTCAAGTCTGGATTACAAATACCTTGCATTTGAAGTCAGCAACCATTTAAGCAATTGTATGGCCTGTGGGGGTTGAGTGGCTACAACCTATTTGCATTAACTAATTTGTGCACCAACACCAGTCACCCTATGGCAACTTCATCACTGCCCAACACACAGCACCATTGACGGGTGTGAAACATTTAAACACTGGTTACCTTGGGAATATCTTAGGGAGCTCCCTGAGACTTAGTGACAAAATCTTGTACAAGAGGTACAGTGCATATGGGTTCTATTGTGTGGTTCTGACCTGCTATACTGCATGGGGATTAACTAAATGGTGGTGCAATACAAAATGTGTGCTAGTACCATTCGGCTACTCTTCAGATTTTCCCCCGAGTTCCATTGTTAATGAAATTGTTTTATTTTCTTCTTAACTTAAAAGCTCAAATGGGCAGACTGGGTGGGCCATAGGCCCTTATCTGCTGACAGTGTCTATGTATCTATGTATTTTGTTAAATTGGCCTAGTTATTGTCTAAACTGTTTAGACCCTGTGTTATGGGGTGGTGGAGTGGTGCAAATTCCCAGAGGGTTATGAACACAGTCCAGCTAACCAACTGCTCAATTGTCTCTGGATGGAGGCACTATTTGCAGTATTCATATACTCCATAGACCCAGGTGTACATGGAAGTCTGAGTGACTGTTGGTGTTGGAGTACATTGGGCATGTGTGTAAATACTCCCTTACATCCTGGAGGCACTGCTGGGATCCTAAAGTATTTGTGCTACTGTTCCTCTGTATCCCACTGGGTGAAACCCTCATAGGGCTATTCAATAGCTATATTGAGACAGCTGTAGTTCCAAATGATTGGAGGGTAGTGGATGTAGTCCCACTTCATAAGGGGGAGAGACAAGTAGCAACCAGGTAACTACAGACCTGTCAGTCTTTCTTCTATTGTGGGTAAACTGTTGGAGACACTAGTTAAAGAGGACCTCGTGGACTACCTGGAGAGCAATGGACTCCAGGATAGTAAACCGCATGGGTTCATGGCAGGGATGTCTTGCCAGACCAGACTGATAGTATTCTTTGACTGGGTAATGAGGCTAGTGGATAAGGGCCACACTGTGGATTTAATCTACTTCAAGTTCAGCAAGACTTTTGACCTGGTACCTCACAGAAGGTTGCTGAAGAAGCTAGAGGATCTTGGTGCAGCAAAGGGCACAGTTAGATGGGTGAGAAGTCAGTTGGAAATGAGACAGCAGAGGATTGTGGTTAACAGAGTCAAATCTGAAGAGAGGGAGATCACCAGTGGGATGCCACAATGATTGGTCCTAGGTCTATTCCTTTACAATATGTTCATCCGCAGCATGGGAAAAGGAATCCTGGGCAAGATATGTCTCATTGCAGATGACACTAAGCTCTTTGGCAGGGTAAACAGTGAGGAGGGGCTTAGGGAGATGCAAAGAGCTTTACAAAAGCTAGAGAGGTGGTCAAAGGTTTGACAATTAAAATTCAATGCCAAAAAGTGCAAGGTGATGCATATAAGGAACAAGAACCCTAGAACAGAGTACTGAATGGGGTGGGATGTAAAGCTGGGCATGACCTCTAATAAAAGAGGCCTAGGGATCTGGCCTGCCATCACAGTGGTAGTGCTACCACTTGCGGTGCTGATGATTTGAGATCAGAAGCAACCTCGGGAGTCAGAGAGTCAGCTGAGGGGAGAAGGATCGAGCATCCCAAGGACTGAGCTCCTCCTCTGGGAAGGGGGGATTAGTGGCCAGCATTAGCCTGGCCCCTAGTGGTGGCTGAGGGTCAGCACATTGACACTGTACAGTGGGGGTGCAGAGGCGGGGCGGACGCCTACAATGCTGTGCACAGGAGTGTGCATGGCACAACCATTGGTGTCATTGCATGCCACTTCCTCTGTACCAGGGAGAAAAACTGGAAAACTTTTGACCTGCAGGATGACACTGGTCTCCTGCAGACCCACGCCTGGCTATCTGGGCATGTCCTGGTGAACCAGATCCTGTTCCAGGTGGGGCTTGAGGGGGGCCCTACCAACCCCACTTGGGGGGACAAGCTCTTGGAGAAGAGCTGGACAAGATAAGTCCCCAAGGACACTGGGGTGACAGGGCTGGTGGGACCCATGGATAGGAGCCAATCAGTGTTGGAGGAGTAAAGAAATAACAACAAAAAAAAAGACACATAGAGGTCATCAGTGACTCCCTAAAACAATCAAGCCAGTGGAACAAGGTCTACAGTAAGGCAAACAGGATGCTGGGTTGTATAGGAATGAGTATTGACAACAGAAGGAAGGAGGCATTACTACTTCTCTATAGATCACTGGTGAGGTCCCACCTGAAGTACTGTGCTGAATTCTGGAGTCCTCACCTAAGGAAAGATAAAGACAGGCTGGAGACAGTACAACATAGGTTGGCAAAATTATTCAAGACCAGTAGGGCAGATCTTAGAAGGACTGGAACAAGGCATTGAATATGTACTCACTGGAAGCCAGATGAGAGAAGAGAGATATGATGGAGAACTTCAAGTTCCTGAAAGGAATGACAAAGTAAATTGTGAGGAACTATTTATCATAAGCAATGGATCAAGAATATGGGGGTGCAAGTGGAAATTGATGGGGGAGGTTCAAGAGGGAAGTGAAAAAGTTTTATTTTACAGAAAGGGTGGCAGAGCTGTGGCTCACTCTGCCACTTAATATGGTGGGTACCAAAACTATCAGTGGTTTCAAACATGGCTGGGACTGAATGAAGGGCTTAGTGGTTGCTCAGGGTGGTAGCAATGGGGACGGGGAGCATGGGGGTAGACAGTGTGGGTTAGAATTCAGAATGGATAATAGGTCCTGGGTTTGTACAGTTTTATGGGCTCTCTCAGGGTTAGTGTCTCCAAATGTTTAGGGATTTCTGGTACCATGAAGAGAATGGACCCTAGTCTTAAGCCAGAGCATATTCAAAACTCAGGAAATCAGTACTGTATTAGTCCTTGATGTTTGCTGAGAACACTCTTCTCAGCACATGCAACATCCCCAAGATGGCTTCCTTTTGAAGTTCTAAGGTGTCACAAATATTGGTAGCATATTTAAATGTGCCAGAAAGTTCTTTTTGATTAGTCCCAGTGCTCCAAGCACTATTGGAACAATTTGTGTGTCCTCTTTCCACATCAGTTTGGTTTCTTATTGCATATCTTGGTATTTTGGACCAATGTTCTTTTTCTGCCATCATTTTCTATGCTTCTATGTTTCTGTCCATGTGAGAGTTGAATGGTTTTACCACCATTGAACAGTGTTGCAAGTGGTTTGAGGATGACCCAAAGAAGGTCTTAATGCTTCAAAAGGTCCCAGGTAGCCTAGATCAGGACTCATTGACCTTCCTGTTAATGAATGCACTGAAAGATCTCAGAAAATTGAAAATTGCACATATGTATTGTGATATAGAGAGCCCTGTGGCTGATGTGATTGTGGAAACGATGCTATTATTAATTACAGTAAAGTGCCCGCTACTATTATTGAGCAAACTAACTACTGTTCATCAGAAAACAGCCCAAGACCAGTCCCCTCCAGGCAGGATGAAGGTGACTGGCCGGAACAGGTTAAGGATCTGGTAAATCAGAAAGGGAAATCAGTGAAGGGTTTGTAAACTTTACTTGGCTCATCAGACAACATGCCTGCTGGAAATTAATGGATATGTTCAGTCATCTGGTGAAGATGCTGCTTCGCCCTTTGGCTGAGTATCACGCGCTGCAAGTCTTTCCAGGGATCATGCCTTCCCCTGTATGTGAGGAAGACTTTGATACATGGAGTGAGGAGGCAGGAGGCTGGCTCTGGCCACTGTATCAGTTTGTTTGTTTGTTTGTTTTATTTTTTTACTAGGAAATTATCTAGGCACAGCTCTTTTTATGTTGCTTGCACACATGTGCAAGAAACATAGTGCCATCATCTGAGTTTTCGGAGGTGTGGCACCCTCTCTTCCAATTCAGTCAGAGTGTTTGCAGGCGTGGTCACAGTTCGCCAATCACTGCTGCAGCTGTCTGTGACAAGCTGAAAATGCAGTGGTATACAGTTGAAAGAGAGAGAGCTCCGCTTCAGTGAGCAGAGCGCCCCCCCCACACACGCAAGCACGCATATTGCGTGCTGATGCGCTCCCTCCCCACGCACACACTGTACGGCCAACGGGGTGCTCTAATCCCATCAGCTCCATGCCTCCCCCCAACAAAGTTGTCCAGGTGCCATACTGGGAGCCCACCCCAGCATGGCAAAAACTGTCATAGCCGATGGGGGTGCCCAATCTCCCATTGGCTCCATGGCTACACACCCCTCCCAAAGCTTTCCAGGCTTGTTATGGCCGACAGGGGTTGCCCAATCCCCCGTCGGCTCCACACCCCCCCCAAAAGCATCCAGGTGCCACACTGGGAGCCCACCCCAGCGTGGCAAAATGTGTTATCGCCGACGGGGGTGCCGCAAACGTCCCTCGCCATCTAGTAAAAAATATAAACCTGCAACAAAAACTGTCCTTCACGCTTCTCCCTGCCCTCCCACAACCCGCACCCACCCACCGCACCCTGCCTCCACACACCCCCATACTACCTCCGACCTCGCGCGATGATCTTCGGTGGACCGGGAACACGTCTGCACTCTTCAAAGCCGACCGCGAACTATGGAAATGCCGGTAAGTTGTATAATGGGATAGATAGGGTTTTTTCAACTTTGCTGCATATCTCAGGCATTTTTTGGAACTTTGGCACCAAATTTTTAACACTGGGCTTTTGGGACCCCTGCTCATGAATTCTGTCACTGTCATGGCGTTAATCAGGCCGGAAGGGTGATTTTGTGGTCACTGCATGAAATCACCTTTCGGGACCACTTAACAAAACGACAGTGCCAGTGTTCATGAGGTGGGCTCTCAAAAAGCCTATGTTACAAATTTGGTGAAAAAATTCAAAAAATTGACTGTTTTAGGAGCGTGCGTTGTGCAATTCCTACACACGCTCGTAAGTTCACAAATTTTTAACATTTGCACTCTGGATTTTCAACATTGCCATTTTACCACACCTCCTTATGAGCAGTACAGCTGTCATTTTTCACATGTCACCCAAAATGTCTTTCCATGCATGTAGCACACAATGGCGCAGTCGGTGTGCGCAAGCAATGTTTGGGACAGATTAAAAAATCACAGTTACACTGTTCATGAGCAGAGAGTCTTAAAATGGCTACGTTGAAAATTTAGGAAAATTCCAAAATTACTGTTTCACGCGCAAGATTTGTTGCGCTAATGCTACGTACGCCATAAGTTCACAAATTTTCAATATTTTCACTCCTAGATTTTCAACATTGCCATTTTACCACACCTCCTTATGAGCAGTACAGCTGTCATTTTCACATCTGCCAAAACATGTTTCCACCCATGTAGCGCACAATGGCGTGGTCGTGTCTTGAAATCAATTGTACGGACATATTAAGAAAATCACAGTTACACTGTTCATGAGCAGAGGTCTTAAAATGGCTATTTTGAAAATTTGTGAAAAAATTCTTAAATGATCTCTTTATGAGCGCAGCATTGCGTAGTCTTAATGATGCTCGTAAGTTCGCAAATTTTAATATTTGCACTCCAGATTTCTAACATTGCCATTTTACCACACCTCCTTATGAGCAGTACAGCTGTCATTTTTCACATGTCGCTCAAAATGTGTTTCTGTGCATGTAGCGCACAATGGTGCATCCGGTGTGCGCAATCAATGTTTGGGACAGATTAAGAAAATCACAGTGACACTGCTCATGAGCAGAGGTCTTAAAATGGCTATGTTGAAAATTTGGTGAAAAAATTCCCTTCAGATGTTCTGCAATGTTACTATAAAGACATTGAACAGGACTGGCCCCAGGACCAATCCCTGTAGCACCCCACTGGTCACCCCCTCTCCCTAGACTGCACCTCATTTACCACCACTCTCTGCCTCCTGTCTGTTAGTCAGTTTCTAACCCAGTTTACCACCCTTTCCCCCATGCCCAGCCTACCCAGCTAGTTTATCAGCCTCCTATATGGGATGGTGTCAAAGGCTTTGCTGAAATCACAGGTAAGCGTTGTCTACTGCCCCACCCTGATTCACTTCCTTTGTCACCCAGTCAAAGAAATCAACCAGATTTGTCTGACATGATGTCCCCACTGTGAATCCATGTTGTCTATGGTCCTGGGCTCTGATGGCTTCTAGATGCCCCACTATCCTTTCTTTAAGCAATGTCTCCATGATCTTCCCCACTACTGAGGTGAGGCTGAACGGCCTATTGTTCCCTGCCTCCTCCCTGCTGCCGGACTTGTGTAGAGGGATCACATGTGCCCTTCTCCAATTCACTCATGTTGAATGACTCAGTGAACATGGCTGCCAGAGGTACTGCTATCTCCCTTCGCAGTTCTCTTAATATCCTTGGGCATATGCCATCTGGTTCCATCACTTTGTCCACCTTCAATTTAGTGAGCTCCTGCAGGACTCTTTTGCCTTTGAATGGACTGTTGTCCACCTCTTCACCCCCCATGGCAACTGCTGTACTGCTGTGGCCCTTGCCCCTCCCACTCTTCTCTGAATACTGAATGGAAAGACACCGTAGATGTCTTGGGAGGAAGGCATAGAACTATCACTTCCAAATACCTAAACAGCACATACAAGCAAGCAACATTCGGCATTGATAAATGCTTGTTTAGTCATGCCTGACATAGAAAACTTTACAATACATACAGTCAGCTCACAACTTTTACTTTACAAACATTCACATTCATTGACTAAACTAAAGGATTTAATAACAAACTTTTAAAATTAGTGAAATTTTTTGGTTCATCCAGAAAGACAACCACTGTAGAGAATTGCTTAGGTGTGCTAGAACAAATGTATGGTGCTGTTGATAAGCCCGGGAGAACTAGGATGCAGTTAGTGACAACTCGGCAAGCTGATAGAGAAAAAGTGTTTGACTTTGTAGTTAGGACAGAAAAAGTTATTTAGTCAGCCAACAGGAAGGGGAGTTTTGCTGATGAGGATATTCATCAAACCAAATGCCTTCATGGCCCACAACAGCAGGGAATTGTGGTAAACAACACTCTGTAGAAGAACTGTTTCTCACTCAGTAAAAGTCCTGGATTTTCACAAGCCAGAAAAGGTCCAGTAAAAAGCATGTTACGAGTTACCTCCAGCTTTGCAAAGGATTTCAAAAGACTGTAAGTACAGTAAATGAAGTTACTACACAAATTTCTTAAAAGGTAAGGAAACTTATGGCAAAGAAAATTGTGTTAAGTAAGCAATAACCCATGACAGGGTGTGCGGTTATTGGGGATTAATCAACACCCCAGGTGCGTTGTGAGGCATAAGGCCGCAGGCCGCATGTCCTCATGGCACCCAGGGTGTTGATTAATCCCCAATGACTGCACATCCTGGAGTGTGTTGTTGCACCTATAACATGGGGCATCTTCAAAATAATGAGAAAACACCAGAAAGGGTTTTTCTCTCTATTTTAAGGCTAAAAAAGTGACTGTATCCCACAACCTGGAAAAATAGTATCCAACAAATGCTCCACATGTGACAGCTTTTATCCACATAGAAATGTCAGAAATACACTACTGACATAATTTCTAACATTTCTTGTGTATAAAATACTGTCTTGCACTTGCAACATCCTGTAATGTGTGCCCCCCGCCAAACACAGATAGACATGCAGTTTGGACACACTGCACTGTCACGGCAGCACAGACGGGACCTGTGCATAGCTGTCAACAGAACTGTACCATTTCTCTCACTGTGTTTCTCATTTGTTACATAAGACACTGTGAAAATAATGACTACTGTCAGTATGGTGCACAGAGGGAGCTGCTGAGGAGACTGACTTGAAGCATCAGTTTTTAAATGGTGAAATCAAGAATGTTTGCATGACATGTGCAGAGACACAGAGAGAAAAATGTCCTGCTCACCTGGCTTAGTGTCTCTGCTTATCTCACTCTCACTCTCACTAGAGTCAGCCGACAGCCTGCTGACATCGCTCCCTACAGCACCCACGCTGAAAGCAGGTCTGTGCTGGTAATATCTGTGCTGTAAAGAACTGTGCGGCCGTCAACTTTGTGTGTAACTTGAGCTTGCTTTTTCACCTTCCCTTTCCAAAAGTTCACTGAAGTGCCCGGAGCAGATGAGCAACCTCTGAGCGAGAGGGCACCAGCAACCATCCGAGTGAGTGGGGGGGCCCTGTGTTGCTCTCTATGTGCCTTGCTCCCGTCTGTCACTGAACTAATTGTGTGTGTCTCTCTCGCTCTCTCTCTCTCTCTCTCTCACGCGGTCTCTCTCTCTCTCTCTCATACCTCTCAACTGTACCACATTACAAGGAATGTTCCTCATTTTACTTCACAAAAGCTCCCTGTTCCACATTGTGAGGACTTGTCCCACATTCAGTGTTAACATTTTAAAGCAAAAATCTATAGTACATGATGCAAAAAATGTATTATTCAATTAATAACAGACTTTCTAAACATAAATGCAAACATTTTAACAGTGTTCTGAGCTTCTTAGGTAAAGATTTGATTAAGTGTTCCACATTTTGCTCATTTGTTCCACATTTTGAGAGGCAATGTTCCACATTTGATAGACAAAAGGTTGAGAGGTATTCTCTCTCTCTCTCTCCACTCAGTACCACCGCCCTCTCTCCCTTTCGTGCTCTCCCTCAAACTGAAGGGAACACAGTCACAGTTTAGCAGTTATCAGTTTGGAGCACTATGACCATAGCTAACATTATCGAGACTTGCGTTACATAGAACTGCAGCTGGACACAGCAACACACAGAACTAGGGGAGCGGGGCACTATGCACTGTCACTGTAATCATGCTGTCATTACCATGGGGACATAACATTACAGGAGGCAGCTGTGTCCCCCTTCATAACGGTGGCGACAACTGCAGGGAGTTGCATGGGAGGGAAAACAACAATACGGATTGTTCAGAGTTCTAACAAAACATACTGTAATACCATCGCACTGCTGATTGCCACTCAGGGAAACACAGCGATGAGGAGCACTTGATGCTGCAGTTCTCATAGGTCTGCAGGGCGGGTGGGTGAGGAGAAGCATAGCAGGGACAGGTAGTGCTTCAGTCTGTTGGTGGACACAGTCGTTTTACATCCTGTTGCCACACAGATGTAGAAACTACAACATGAGATGACTGTTATTACTCATAACATGGGGTAGGTGTGTTAAGAAACCATACTGGTACAGGGCAATCGCTCACTTATAAGAAAAACAATGGCCGTCTCTAACATTGATTTCCCACTTGAATAACAAGAGCCAGCGCGCTCTCTGATCTCTTCAGAGGGATTGATCACAACTTGCTGTGCATGTATGGGGAAGTAACGAATGGTCAGGTGATCACCCTGTACCAATCACATTTCTGAGTGCTCCTACTCCATGTTATAATGCTCATTAGGACTGCTACGTACAAAACTCAAAGCATACAAAGGTTGGAAATAAATTGTTATGGTAGCAAACATAATATCCACAAAATCTGGAATAGGGCTATGAAGGTTCTTATGACTAATTCTCACCCACCCTACCACGTTTCCTGCCTTCATAACCCAAGGACCATCTGATATCCTGACAACAGAGTGGAGGAATGAGTGTGGAGTAATGAGGGCAAACTCCTTAGGGCAGAAGCTCTCTTCGTGATCCGAATTCTAGAGCGAGTGTGACTATGGGCAAGGTAATCGGCTCCTGCTACCTCCTGCTCCATTGTTACCTACTATGCTGCACGAGCAGAGTTGTTTATATATATTTTTGGGGGGTGTGGGTGGTGCAGTCCCCCACTTGACATACCTTCTCATGAACATTTCCCTGGGAGTTGTCGACGACCTGTGATTGATGTCTCCGGTGTGGGACATCTCGGACAGGGTGGTTGCTGACTGCTATTTTAGCTCTGTCTGTGGCCAAACTGCCTCCTGTGTTCTTTCCTTCCACTCCTTTGCTTTAACTCTCATTGATCTTGGTGAAATGTCTTCCACCGTATTGTGGGTGACCAAGACAGTCTAAAGGTACAGACCATACATCAGTGGCATGGTACCTCATACAGGGTCAACATATTAAAATTGGTACAGTATATAGCAACCCTAATCCCCACCCCCTAGCCTGTATATTGCAGCCCTAATGTCCAGCCCCTACCCTGCCATCATGATTAGGATGGAACAAATCAGTTAGTCCAGATGGCCAATGGATAGTAAAACAGCTGGTTTTGCTACCATATTTTGATACTTACTAGCCAACTGGGTACCTGGGATTTTTGAGCCCTTGAAAATGATGGCCAGGGGGGTGCTGTGGAGCCTGAGAAAGATGGCCACCTCCCTACAGCGCTCTACAACTACATCCTGAAAAAATATTAAAAAGTGCAAGTTCTGGATTGTGCAGTCCGAATATAAAAAGTGATATGCGAAGTTCAAGAGTTTCAGCAATGGATGGGAAATACTCGTAGAGATGAAACCTTGGGTGAGGGAGCAAAATTTAAAACTTCTGCCGGAGTGTCAGCTGCACAGTCTAATCAGGGCAGTATTGCTGAAACTGAACCTGCTTATTCAACTTAAGAAGAGACTTTACAAACACTGGGCCTTAAATTAAACAAACTGATAGTTCAGTCTCCAGACTTGCTGACAAATTTGATGCCCTACCAAATTGAGTGGCAAGGATCAAGGTCACCGTGGAGTCGGTGCAAGGAGCATCGTTCGAGGCCACGAAATGTGCAGATGCTGCAATGGGGGCAGTCACGGCAGTCATAAAAGAAAATGTTCACCTGAAATCTTACCTGCAGACATTAGAAAACCAGGCAAGATCTGCAAATCTTCGAATACTTGGCTTGCCAGAAGGTTGTGAAGGCGATCACCTTCTCCTTGTTCTACAGGAGTGGTTTATACAGCAGTTGTGGGCCGAGGTCTCTGGATGGGCTCAGCGGTTCCACATAGCATATTGTGTGACTCCCAGGGGTAGGCCCGATAACCCGGAGGCACCCAAAGCAGTGGTGGTAGTGACTGATGGATGGGCTCCAGAGATGCTATTCTGGTCCAGGCAAGGCAGAAACAGATGCTACTCCAGGATGGGGAACATATTCAGATCTTTCCTGATATAGGCTATGCCACCCACCAGAGATGCAAGAGATCCGATGGGGTCAGAGCCATGTTGTGAGAAGCAAACATCCTGCATGGTCTCATTTTTCATAGCTCAGCTGAGGATCGAATGCGAGGGAAAAATATATTTGTTTACGGAACCTCCAGAGGCTTTGAAGTGGGCCTGAAGACATGCAGAGGTCCGATGGAGGGAGAGGGAGAGGGAGAACTCTTCTTTAGATAATGATGAAGCTCCGCGAAGCATCCTATGAGCTGGGATTCTCTACTTGCAATCTTATGGGGTAAATCTTGTCTTGGTGCACCCGATTGTTTGGAATTATAAAATTTTGTTTTAAAACTTAATCTGTTGAGATAGAGTTTTCACCCCATCATAAGCTCCAGTACCAAATGTACCCAAACTAATGTTTTATTTTTTAGTTGTTTAACTTCATTTGTTGTAGTGAGCATATTACCTGTATGGGCGGTGGTTTTAACTGCTCATTATTTTTATAGCTATATGAACAACTCGATGAGTGACATGGAACCAGACTGCGCCTAAGAATTTGACATATATTAATCTTTCTTGTTAGTGGTAGTTTGTCTAAACAATGCTTAATGTAGAAATCTCTGTGGAAGCTCTGTTTTATAATTATGAATTTGCACCTCTTGGTGCACATGTTATTGGTTTAGCGTGGTGGTACCTCCATCCCTGTTGGAGGAGGTGGACTTTTGGAACTCTTCTATAAGACTTTATTTAGTTAAAAACCACTCAGCTCATGGACTCTTTTCCAGCAACTATGGATTATACTTTTCGCGTTAAGCATTACTTATTTTATCCCCTCAATTATGTATCTCAAAGCATGTGACAAATCCTTTAGATGGTATTAAAAGGAGTGGTGCCCTCATGGCATATAAATTAAGTTGTATGGCAGTTCAATGATTGTGTTTACACTGTTTGTCCGTTTTAATAATAATAAAGTATAAAAAAAAAAAGAAAAAGAAAATGATGGCCACTAAAAATACTGAATTCACTAACACATTTTGAAATCTACTAGCTGAGCTGCCCACTAGCTCACAAACTGATTTTTCCTGCCATGGTGGTGATACAAGGCCAAGCTACAGATCTAGCAGCATCCTATAAGGCTGGGGTTGTTCATTCAGCTACAACAAAACCCTGGATAAAATAGTATACATGTCCCAACCATATAACTTGCTTTGACTATTTCTAAGTACAGTATGTGTCTTAACGAAAGTCACTCACAACTATGCAATGTGTATAGTAGTTTAAAATTTGTAACAATGCCCCTGCGATGTGGAGGGTCTACAGTATTATGAACCCAGTAAGACAGTGGTTATAATGGATGTAAACCTTTACAGGTTCAGTATGCACCCAAAGTATTCTAATCACAAACCTACAAATGCGTATGAAACACCAGACCTATGTGGCATGACTTCAGACATGTACTTTGCCCATCAGTCACGAGGATAGGGAGAAGTGGGAATTTGGGTTGCTATATACAAGTTTATATATATATATTTATGCAACAGGTGTCAGGATAAAAACTGACACATAACTTCAGTTATCTGAGTCACTGTGTGGATAAATGGGTGATGATGTAATCACTATGTGGATAACTTCAAGTTATCCACATAGTGATCATCATCACCATTATCCACAGTATTTATCACTAACCACCACCACCTGTGCTGCCTGCTCAACAGTACTGCCCAGTTTCACTTTCACCTTCTCTCAATACTCTTTACAAGCAAAGCTATCACAGTCCCAAACACTCACAAAATGCACACCCTAACCAAATCCCCCCCCAAAACCAGAACCACATTTTAAATGAAAACACTTTTAACAAAAAAAAGCAATTTTTTCCTCTTTCTCAGCACAGCAACCCTGCAAACCAAACACAGCAACCAGGCATACAGGAAAAAAACATGGACAGAAACATAAGAAAAAAAATTATATATAACAAAACTAAACCCAAAAAATCCTGTTGCATAAATTAAATATGCGTGGGGCACCTGTGGGATAACCAAGTTATTTGTACAGTAGCCTACGACCTCTCGTAAACCTCACTCATGGCTTTGCCACCTGTGAGGTTACTCAAGGGTCACAGGCTACTGTACAAATAATTCCATATCCCACAGTTGCCCCACGTATATCCCATATTTATACCACAGGGATGAGAGCTATCTCAGTACGATATCCTGTGTTATTTCCACTGCAGTGAGGATAAATCCTGATGACATCAGCAGAGTGAGGATATCAACATTTATCCACACTCTGCTGATGTCACCAGAGTGAGAATATCTGCACTGCAGCTTGCATTCTAAAGGAAACTTCTTCAGAAAACAGTTTTTCTTTCTCACTGAAGCTGCAACTTATTCAATTAGCTTTGCAAAACACTCTTGCCTGTGTCCCATTGTGTTTCTAACACTCCTAACCCATTACTGTGCTGATCTCAGCTTCAAAACAACCTGAATTCTAAATGAAACTCTTTTACAAAGCAGTTTCTCTCTCTCAGTGCTACCTGCAACAGTTTGTCTTTCTCACTGAGCCGCTGACTCACTCAATTAGCTTTGCAAAACACACTCACCTGTGTTTCTGACTCCCAGTCCATTCAGAACACAAACACACACACACCACATACCACACACCACACACCACACACCACGCTCTACACACAGAATGAGCAGGAAACACCAGGGGTGTAGCCAGAAACATCCGTTTTGTACACAGTCTCCAACAGTTGCACCCCGCCCAGTTAATAAATGTACACATCCTCTCCAAATGGTACCCCTTTCCAAACAAGTCAGATTGTTGTCAGATGATTCTTCTAATCTCTAGAGGTTATACATATATCTGTCTCCTAAACAACAGAAGTTTGAACAGAGACACTCCTCAGTGGCCTAAACTAAGCCAAATACTACAGATTAGAATGAAAATGTTATCAAAAAGGCATATGGTTTTTGACAGGCACTAAACAAAACTGTAGTCAAATGTGTACAGTGAGTATGCCTGCCTACACCCTTGGGAAACACACAGAAACAGAAAAATGTTCCTAAAGCTCTCACCCCATGGTAAAAATCACACACATGATGGGCAGGTCGTGGGATTTGGAAAATATTCTCAGTCCTGCAGAGTGAGCTGTGCATTCTCACTCGTGTCTTCGGCACTCGTGAGAATACAGAGCTCACTCTGCAGGAGTAAGAATATTTTCCATATCCCACTCCTGCCCATCATGTATCATATATATTAGTAGATAACCCACTCTTGGTGTGCGGTCGTGCTCTGATATCGCACATCTTGGTGTGCATTATGCGCATCGGCCGCGAGGCGAGTCGTCGACCACCCAAGGTGTGCATATATCAGAGCACTGCACACACCCAAAGTGAGTTATCTATCTTATAAAATGGCCAAAAATATTTGGGCAGGGGGAGGAGGTACAGAAAGTAGTCCCTGTCTGGCAGAGATAAATGTTTAATTTGCAGTAGGTTATCTGGCTGATCCTGCCATAATTGTGATGGGTTTAAAGTTAAAGGTGGTATTTATCTGGTTGATCCTGCTATTGTCAGAGTGTGTTACACTCTAATCCCTTTCAGTTTTATTTCTGTACTGTAGTGTCATCAAGCAGTGTAAACTGTGTTAAAGACCTGGTGGGAGAGGTTCAAACACACGGAATTTTATGTCTAAAAACTATGTAATCCCCAATTTTTATGTTACTTCATTTTTTGAATGAAGCTTTCAACTGTAATGGGGCTGAGCAAGTGAGTCATCCATCTCTGTGTTGTAGCATGACCGAGTGGTTTTATTGCCAGTTCAGGACGTGTTGACAGAGCTTGAAAAGAAGGTATTTTACTTCCAGACACTGTGTAAAGTCCTTTTTATTTTAAGGTTTCTGATATTTCTGCAGAAGGAAGCCACCGACTATAGAGAGCAGACAGGGAGCGAGTCAGCAGCTTCGGAAGGGGGTGACGGAAGCATGAGCAAGAGTTGCAATAGCAACAACTCTCGTTCACGCTTCTGTCTACCCTTCTGAATCCAGCGACTCGCTCGCTGTCTGCTTTCTACAGTCAGCAGCTTCATTTTGTAGAAATATGAGGAACCTTAAAATAACAAGCATTTGTCAATGTTGCTTGCTTGTATGTGCTGTTTAGGTATTTGGAAGTGATAGTTCCATGCCTTCCTCCCAAGACATCCACGGTGTCTTTCCGTTCAGTATTCAGAGAAGAGTGGAAGGGGCAAGGGCCACAGCAGTACAGCAGTTGCCAAGGGGGTGAAGAGGTGGACAATATTCTATTCAAAGGCAAAAGAGTCCTGCAGGAGCTCACTAAATTGAAGGTGGACAAAGTGATGGAACCAGATGGCATACACCCAAGGATATTAAGAGAACTGCGAAGGGAGATAGCAGTACCTCTGGCAGCCATGTTCACTGAGTCATTCAACATGAGTGAATTGGAGGAGGGCACATGTGATCCCTCTACACAAGTCCAGCAGCAGGGAGGAGGCAGGGAACAATAGGCCGTTCAGCCTCACCTCAGTAGTGGGGAAAATCATGGAGGCATTGCTTAAAGAAAGGATAGTGGGGCATCTAGATGCCGTCGGAGCCCAGGACCATAGACAACATGGATTCACAGTGGGGACATCATGTCAGATAAATCTGGTTGATTTCTTTGACTGGGTGACAAAGGAAGTGAATCAGGGTGGGGCAGTGGACAACGCTTACCCTGATTTCAGCAAAGCCTTTGACACCATCCCATATAGGAGGCTGATAAACTAGCTAGGTAGGCTGGGCATGGGGGAAAGGGTGGTAAACTGGATTAGAAACTGGCTAACAGACAGGAGGCAGAGAGTGGTGGTAAATGGTGTGCAGTCTAGGGAGACGGGGCGACAAGTGGGATGCTGCAGGGATCGGTCCTGGGGCCAGTTCTGTTCAATGTCTTCATTAGTAATATTGCAGAACGTCTGAAGGGAATTTTTTCATCAAATTTTCAACATAGCCATTTTAAGATCTCTGCTCATGAACAGTGTCACTGTGATTTTCTTAATCTGTCTCAAACACTGATTGCAAACACCGAATGCACCATTGTGCACTACATGCACGGAAACACATTTTGGGTGGCATGTGAAAAATGACAGCTGTACTGCTCATAAGGAGGTGTGGTAAAATGGCAATGTTGAAAATCTGGAGTGCAAATATTAAAAATTTGCGAACTTACGAGCGTGCATAGGAACTGCACAACACACGCTCGTAAAACAGTCATTTTTAGGAATTTTTTCAAATTTTCAACGTAGTATTTTAAGACCTCTGATCAGAACAGTGTCACTGTGATTTTCTTAATGTGTCCCATACATTGATTTCGCACACCGACTGCGCCATCGTAAGCTACATGGGCAGAAACACGTTTTGGGTGAGATGTGAAAAATGACAGCTGTGCTGCTCATAAGGAGGTGTGGTAAAATGGTAATGTTGAAAATCTGGAGTGAAAATATTGAAAATTCATGAACTTACGAGCGTGTGCGTAGGAACTGCGCAACGCACACTCGTAAAACAGTCATTTTAAGGAATTTTTCACCAAATTTTCAACATAGACTTTTTGAGAGCCCACCTTACGAACACTGGCAGTGTCATTTTATTACTCAGTCCCAAAAGGTGATTTCACGCAGTGACCGCGAAATCACCCTTCGGGCCTGATTAATGCCATGACAGTGCAAGAATTCATGAGGAGGGGTCCCAAAAACCCCATGTTAAAAATGTGGGCCCAAAATTCCCAAAAATGCCTGAGATATGCAACACAGTTGAAAAAACCCTATCTATCCCATTATACAGCTTATCGGCATTTCCTCAGTTCGTGGTCGGCTTTGAAGAGTGCAGACGTGTTCCCGGTCCACCGAAGATCATCGCGCTAAGCTCGGAGGTAAGTATGGGGTGAGGGGGTGTGGGGAGGCAGGGTGCACAGTGGGTGGGTGCGGATTGCAGGAGGGGGGCAGGGAGAAGCCGAGGGCAGTTTTGTATTTACAGGGTTTTTAATAAGGCGACAAGGGACGTTTGCAGCTGGGGTGGGCTCCCAGCATGGCAGCTGGAAGGCTGTTGGGGGCTGGAGCAGTGAGGATTGGGCACCCCGTCAGCCATAAAACATTTTGCCAGCTGGGGTGGGCTCCCAGCGTGGCACCTGGACTTTGGGGGGGTGGAGCCGAGACGGGGATTGGGCACCCCGTCAGCCACAGTGTGGGGGAAGGCGCATGAGCACGCGGTGTGTGTGCGTCTTGGCGTGTGTGTGTGAGAGGAGCTGTGCTCACTGAAGTGGAGCTCTCCCTTCCAACTGTACGACCACTGCATTTTCAACTGCTGTCACAGACAGCTGCAGCAGTGATTGGGGAACTGGAGCCGCGCCTGCAAACACACTGACTGCATTGGAAGACGGGTGCCACACCTCCAAAAACTCAGATGATGTCACTATGTTTCTTGCACATGCGTGCAAGCAACATAAAAAGGAGTTTACGCAGCGTCTAAAAGTAAAATACCTTCTTTTCAAGCTCTGCCATCACGTCCTGAACTGGCAATAAAACCACTCGGTCATGCTACAATACAGAGACAGACGACTCGCTTGTTTAGCCCCCATTACAGTTACAGGCTTCTTTAAAAAAAAAAAAGAACAACAGTAACATAAAAAGAGAGATTACATGTGTTTTTGGGAGACAACATGATTTGTTTTAAACATCTGCCAGCAATTTCATTGCCATTTTTAACTTTGCTCAGTCAGTGCATACTAGCGCTAGAAAAGTAAAAGTGATTCCACCATGATACAGCTTAAAAATAGCAGGATCAACTAGATAAGTTTCTTTTTTAATGAGTTTTTGTTTAACAATTATGGCAGGATCAACCAGATAATTGTACCTAGTGTGGGGCAGCTATACAGACTTTAGTTAGAGCTGTGCGGGGGCAGCTATATGCAGCACATTTTAGTTACTGCTGTGGGTGCCAGCCTGTGTGTGTTTGTGTGGCAGCCTGTGTGTGCCAGGTGTGGAGTGATCTCACTGCTGGTGAGAGGGTTCTGTGGGCTAGAAAATAGTTTAGGCATGCGGTCGTGATGGGAGGTGTGCGGTCGTTGGGAAATAATGCATAGTCATGTGATGCATTCTGTCCAATCATGTTAGTGGAATTTCTATGATTTTACCAACCCATTTTATAAATATATATATATATATATAATAGGGGCACGGTAGTGCAAAGGCATGTTAGGGACGTCCTTGTGTGTCTTATCTACAGTTACCCACTGACTTCATGCATGGCCTGGAGAGTGATGCATGTGTGAATGTGTATTGACAGAAGTGCAGGGCCTGTAGGAGCTTGTGCTTCTGCAGCCACATGGATTCAGCCAGAAGCACAGCTATCTTTGAATCCCTGCAGGGGGCTGAACTCAGGCAGCTGGTGCATGAGCCAGCCAGGGACAAGTCAATTCTGGACCTGGTATGGACCAGTGGTCAAAGACAGAGTCAAAAAAATGCAGGTAGAAGGGCAGCTGGGGTCCAGTGACCACCACATGGTGTGGTTCAGCATGGAGACATGGACTCAATTAAACCACACAAGGGCAAGAGTATAAGATTTCAGGAGGGAGGATTTCACTGAAATGGGTAGGTGTTTACCAGCAGTCCTGGGGAAGGGAGAGGTAATAGAGGGGGTGGAAGAACAATGGGAGAAACTAAAAGGAGCCATAGTGGATATAACAAAAAATGTGTTAGGGTAGTGGCCAAAGGGAAAAGAAGAAGGAAACCACTATGGTTCTCCAAAGAGGTGGGGGACAAAGTCAGGACTAAAAGGCTGAGTTTCAGGAAATATAAGGGGAGCCAAAGGGAAGAGGACAGGGAGGTGTACCTTGAATGTTTAGGGGAAGCAGGGAAGGCTGTTAGGAGGGCTACAGTGCTGACAGAAAAGGGCTTAGCACAGTCTGTAAACAAAGGTGATAAGGCATTTTATTGGTACGTCAGTGAAAGAAGAAAAACCATGGGTGGATTGTGAGGCTCAAAGGGGAGAAGGGAAAGTGTAAGGAGGGGGATCTGGACAAGGCAGAAATACTGAACAAATACTTCTGCTCAGTATTCACTGAGGAGGGGGAGAGTCAAGGATCACAGTTGGGTTGCAGAGGCAATGGGGGAGAGGTGGACACCAGTCAATTCACAGTGGAGAGAGTTCTGGACGAACTCACAAAACTGAAGATGGATAAGGCCATGGGGCCAGACGGCATCCACCTGAGGATATTAAAGGAGCTGCGAAGGGAACTAGCAACACCTCTGGTGGCCCTGTTCACAGATGCACTCAACACGGGTGTCATTCCATAGGACTGGAGGAAGGCGCATGTAGTCCTACTGCACAAAAGTGGCAGTAGGGAGAAGGTGGGGAACTACAGACCAGTCAGCCTCACCTCAGTGGTGGGAAAGATCATGGAGACACTGCTAAAAGAAAGGATAGTGGCACATATGGAATCCAGCGGTCCTCAGGATTTAAGGCAACATGAAGTCACAGCAGGAAGGTCATGTCAAGCAAATCTAATAGATTATTTTGATTGGGTGACTAGGGAACTAAATCAGGGAAGTGCAGTAGATATTGCCTACCTAGATTTCAGCAAAGCCTTCGACACCATCCCACATAGAAGGCTGATTAACAAGATGGGTAGTCTGGGCATAGGAGACAAGGTGGTGAACTGGGGTAGGAACTGGTTAACAGACAGGAGACAGAGGGTGGTGGTAAATGGGGTACAATCTGGGAAGAGGGGGGTGACCAATGGGGTACCACAGGTATCAGTACTAAGACCAGTCCTGTTCAATGTCTTTATTAGTGACATTGCAGAGGGGCTGGAAGGAAAGGTCTGCCTGTTTGCAGATGGCACCAAGATCTGCAACAGGGTGGATACTCCAGAAGGGGTGCAGCAAACGAAGAGGGACCTGGAGAAGCTTGAAAGATGGTCAGAGATGTGGAAATTGAGGTTCAATGCAAAGAAGTGCAAAATAATGCACCTGGGTAAAGGGAACACTGGGGAGAGCTACAGGTTGGGGAGAGGGGGAGCTGACTGTCACCAAGGAGGAAAGGGACCTGGGGGTTATAATCTCTGATGACCTTAAGGAATCAAAGCAGTGTACAAAGGCAGCAGGGAGGGCTGGTGGCATGCTGTGGTGCATAGACAGGGGTATCACTAGCAGGGAGTGGGAGGTGGTGATGCTATTATATAAAACATTGGTAAGGCCTCACCTGGAGTACTGCATGCAGTTCTGGAAGCCACACCTGGCAAGAACATAAGGTGGAGACTAACCAGAGAAGGGAAACAAAGATGGTGCAGAACTTGCACCACAAAACATATGAGGAGAGACTAAGGGACCTCAATCTGTACTCACTGGAGGAGAGGAGACAGCAGGGGACATGATTGAAACTTTCAAGTACCTCAAGGGCAAAGTACTAGAACAAGGGGGCACAATATGAAATTGGAAGGGGGTAGATTAAGAGGTAATGTGAGGAAGTTATTCTATACAGAAAGGGTAGTCAGCACTTGGAATTGTCTGCCACAGGAGGTAGTGGGGGCAAGCACAATGGAGGGGTTTAAGCATGCCTGGAACAGGCACAAGGGAAGCTTGGGAGGAGAGGGAGTGATAAAAAGCCATTGATCACATAGGGTCAGTGGCCACATACAATGTACAGGGCCTACGGGCAGACTGGATGGGCCTAGCGGTCCTTATCTGCCAACAATTTCTATGTTTCTATGTTTCTATTATTTCTATCAAGGATCACATTGCTGCTGTTGAGAGCACATGGTGCCTCATAAGTTTTGCACTTAAGTCCCTCATGGCAACACATGCTGGCAGCTGTTTCTTCCTGGGCACCATGCACCACCGAGGGGGACTCGCAAGAGAGCTGACTTGCTGTGTCAGATGCTGGGGTTCCTGCTCACCACTGAATGGTGTTATCTGATGTTTCAAGAAAGAAAAGAACAGCAAAAAGAAATGACAGCAAATACAGTGTTAGTTTGCACATATGTGTAATTGACGGAGCTTGAGCTGTGGATGGCAAGCAGCATCACTCAAGCCACATACTGTTCTACACACTGAAAGCAGTAAGCATATTGCAACTACAGCTACAACCACGTATATGAAGCAGCAGGACTTTCAGTGGATATGACAGAACATGCTACAAATTAATTCATTAGTAAATGGTGTGTATTTCAACCACCAAAAGGATGCAATGTATAAAGATTTTAAGGCTGTGTGGAGGATACCATCACCAGGGTTGTTTCATGCTATACAAGTAACGGTATTTATTCACCTGTTAAAGGTGATTATCCCTGCAACCTTTATGGTGTTCAGAAATTCTTCACAAATGGGTAATCCTCCATGCATCCTATTGGCTGATGCACTATCATAAATTTTGGAGTGCCAGAGGCCCAGCCCCCAGCCATGAGAACATTGTCCAGTGATAAACTTCCCTAGCAGAGAAATATGAAAAGCAAATACAAGAAAAGTCACCAGTAGAACAATGAACAAATTACCAGCAAGAAACAGTAACTGCATTGCAAAGGTCATTCACTGAAAGATTGCAGGGAATACACTGCAGTAGAACAGGTGTAAGTCATAGTAAGATCTACCATCACAAGAATGCATATCATATTGGTTATATAGATCAGCAAACAATCAAGATAAATAGTAGCTTGGATCTTTAATCCCCAGGCTATACTGCCTATGCTGCAAAGTTTTCTTGCCATTCTGGTTCCCGGTTCATCCATAAGTGGGCGGGGCTCTGAGCACTATAAAGGTTGCAGGGATAATCACCTTTACCCAGTGAGTAAATACCATTATCCCCTGCAACATTTCTGGTGCTCAGAAATTCCTCACAAATGGGACTTCTGTAGCAGTACCAGAAAAAATCCAGGGTGGGAATACAAACCTTATGGTACAGGGAATCCAGAGTAGCCTGGAGCCCAACTCTACCAAACATAACTCCAACTACCAATACTACATCCACTCTATAAAGGCAGACAAAGGACGTATAAAGGGCCTGTCAGACACAGCACCAACATCTTGTATGGAGTCACCCTCTCTGCTGCCCAGGAATCTAGCAATTCCCTGGTGGAATGTGTCTTAACCTCGAAGGTGGTCCAGAGCCCCCTTGGTAGACAGCTACAATATCTGCCCTTATCCATTAAGCTACAGTCTTGCTTCGGCAGCCTGACCCAGTTTCTTTCTTGAAAGAAAAGGAACTGCCAATCGGACTTCCAAAAGCCTGCGTACATGGTGAGACAATCCTTATGAAGAATACCATGGAGAAGAGATGAGATGATGGGCCACATCAAGATCACCTCAGATTGAGGCCTGGCAGGCAGATGATACTCTGGTCTATGTGGAATAGTGATACCACCTTTTGGATTGAAGGATGAAACTACTCTGAGAGCCATGTATCAGCATGAAAGGTAAGGAATGGTGCTGGGCACGACAGCGCCTGTAACTCGCTCACCTGTCTGGCTGAGCACATAGCCGTCAGCAAGATGGTTTGAGGGTCATCTAGTATGGGGAATCAGATACAACAAAGAGGCTTATGAAGGCCACCCAAGGCAGATTAAGTTATCGTGGAAAGCAGATGAGTTCAAGCACAGATGGGTATAATC
This sequence comes from Neoceratodus forsteri, assembly GCA_016271365.2. Classification (NCBI taxonomy): domain Eukaryota; kingdom Metazoa; phylum Chordata; order Ceratodontiformes; family Ceratodontidae; genus Neoceratodus; species Neoceratodus forsteri. Next base: position 394,652,095 of record CM057452.1, read on the forward strand.
TGTACCACCCCCAGAAGCTGGACTATATCTAGGTGCAAACCTATCCACCCTACCCCATGAATGGAGCCTCACAACACAGAGATAGCCGAGGCCCATAACCTGCAAGGGAGAGTATGAGAGGCTTTTGTTTGCCCCTTTAATGAAAAATGTTAAAATTTGGTGAAGGCCCCCACCAAAAGGAACAGGTCTCTCTCCACATACCACTCACAGAAAGTCTGCTAATGTCTGTGATTGGTGTTGTTTGTTGATTGTCTTCTGGGTTATAAAAAAATGAGCAACTGCTCTGGGGAGGTACTCCCCCCCCCCCACTCAACAGTCTTTGCCTGTCAGCATCCATGCAATCAAGTGAAGGACTTCAGAGTTTTGGCAATGTTGTAGTCTTTGGCTGAGGAGATCCCAGCAGTGAGAGTAATGTCAATGCATCCTTGAGTAGCATTGCTGAGGGCAGAGAATACCCTGGGCGCCTTGCCTAGTTGACAGCTGTCACCAGCACTGTGGCCTTCGTAGATCTGACCATAAGAATTACCCTTAATATCATATGTATGGGTGGAAAGAGGAAAAAATGTAGTATTTGACCAAATTCCATGGTACTGCCAGTAAGCCAACCACTTCAGCCTGATTGTCAGGAAATTGTGAGCATACGTGAGGCAGTCAAGTTTTGTGGTGAGACACCATCCGATCTACTTGAAATGGACACCCTTCCTCAGTAAGAGACTGAAGAAAAACCCCCCTGAGGAGGCCAATGCCACTCTGCCTGGGTGAGTGTCACTTGGCTGAGTTGGTATGTCTGAGAGTTCAGCTCGCCAGCCAGGCAAGTAGCCGAGATCGCCAATAGGTCATGTTCCACCCATGTCAGTGCTTTTCCCCTCTCTGAGCATTGCCCTGGCCCCTTTTTTCCTTGTTTATTCATATCCACCATTGATAATCTGGGTGTATGTCCTGATCAGGATTGCCTGACCAGTGACATGAGGAGTGAAGACTAACCAGGTGCAGCATAGGACTCTCATCTCCAGACGCGGATGAGTAGACAAGCTTCTGGAGGAAAAACACCTGCCTTGAGTGGCATGGTGGCCCGGCATGGTGACCCAGCATGGCTCCCATGTGTAGGGGATTTGCCTCTGACTTAATTGATGCTGTGGGCGTCATTAACCACAGAATGCCTGAATTGAGATTATGCCTGCTTTGCCTACAACACTGGGCTGTTTGGAATGTCTGGGCTTGGCCTGAATCTCTGTGCAAAGTTCCAGGCCAACTGTTCCCATGTATCTAGGACATATCTCAGGCGCGGGTACCTGCATAGTGTAGTCCATGGCACCCTTTATGCTGCCAGTCCTAGCAGGTGCAGATATGCACCCACTGGCCAGTTGGGATGCATCCACCTTGACCTAACAAACAATGTCAGGATATGGGCGGTCTCCTCCGTTGGTGAGGGATGTCTTGAGTAGGGACTAGCTGGCTTTTGTCATGGTTTATGAAAACATTTTGACCTTGCTCAGAAGAAAAATTCAAGCCCAGTTCTCCAGGTTCATTGCTCAGAGCCTTAATCGCTGCACTGTATTGCCTCCTCCCACTGTTTGTTGTAGGAGATAAATTAAAGCTTCCATGTCCTTCAGTGCCTGAATTGGGGTCTGGGATGTATGAGCCAATTGATCAGCAATGTGGTGCCGGGCACCCCTTGTCTTGCATAAGGTCATGGCAGCAGTACCAGAGTTTGTGTGAATACCCAGGGTGCCGAGGCCAGCATGAGCGAGGCCATGTGTGTTGAACATTGGCCACCGAACCTGAGTCTGATGAACCGTTACTGACTGGGATGCAAATGTATGTGGAGGCTCACATCCTTATGTTGGGGAACTTGAGGCGCAGTACTGGACGGAGTCCACCTGTTTCTTGGGGCCAACTGAGATAGAGTGCACTCCTGTGTTCCACTCGTAATGCGGTCCTGGTGAAATGCCCCAGTTTTGGAGAGTGATCAAGGTTGCTGGGCAAGCTGAGTGTCCTTTGGTGTGAATTCTCTGGTATATCTGTGAGTCCCAAGTTCCTAGACCCACCTGTCCCTTATGGTCTGTCTGAGTTGCTAAAAATGATGTGGGGTTGCCCTGGACTTCAAAGATGGTAGGCTGCAGGGGTTCAACATGCATTCTCTGGAGGAGAGGAGAGGTAGATGGGACATGCCTGACCTCTATATGTACCTTACAGGGGTGAACTAGGCCCAGAAGGTGAGACGTCTTCACATGCGGAAGGGCACCAGAATGCAGTAGAGGACATTCTAGGAGCTTGAGGGGATACAGGTTTACGAAGTATTTGTGGCTAAAACACTTAGCCAACAAGCTCCCATAAAGGGGATTAAGATGGTATTTTTTTGGTAAATTCTGGTAGTGTTCAGGTGCTCCTCTACAGCCTCTATGGATGGCTCCAGGGGCACGCCAGCACCAGGAATTCACCTGGATGGCTTCCAGTGCTGATTGCCACTATACTAAAAAGTGGTCGGTTGGCATTAAGGAATGCCTCAATCTTCCTCTGCCTACAAAATGCACTTTTGCAGGGGTACTGAGCTTGTGCCTCCCCCCCCCTCCCAAATAAATGGGGGGACAGTCCCTGCATAGGGAATGTTCTAGCTTATGAATGAGGCCAGGGCGTGTTTACACTTGAGGTGGGCTGTGGCCACTACCTGGGATAGGACTAGATGCTACTGGCAGGATCAGTCCTTCCAGTAGTCTCTATGTAGTGACACTGCAGGGGGTCCCTGCTAGGACAAAAAGCCATAAGCAGGGGCCCAGTGGCGCAGAGGGCTGAGGCGCTGGTGCCTTACATTGCACCATGCTGGAGACCCGGGTTTGGGAATGGACTCAGTCACCGGGGGTCAGCATGGGAGGGAAGGATTGAGCATTCGTAGGACTGCTCTCCTCTTCTGGATGGGTAGTAGGCCCGCATTGCTCTGCAGCATCCCCCGGTGAAGACCGAGAGCACTGCACGAGGGTTGCAATAGGGGATGCACCAGAAAAGTGGAAACCACTCTGGGACTGGCCGGATGATGACTGCCAGTCCACCGACACCTCTGAAACTCCCAATAGTGCCATGTCCACCTCAGCAGTGCCCTGGAGCCAAATAAAGAGTGTGCTGGATGCTCACCCCCAGTGCCTTCCCCCTCTGAGGACAGGGACCCAACCGACAAAGGGTTATACCGGATTACCCCAGGGAAGGCTGTAATGTGAGGTAAGGAGGCTCATGGGAGTAGTAGGGGGTTGTCAGAGACCGTGGCAGCCCGAAGGAGTGGCAGGTCCCAGAGCACATAGGAGGGGATTAAGAAATCATGCAAAGGAAAAAAAAGGCCATAAACTCAGATGCTGCCAGAGGGTCTACTTGCAATAGCCTATGAAGATGGATCCACTCCTTCCTGTAGTTCTTCTGTATGGTGCTGGGGGAGCAACCGGGAAAAATGGCGCACACTTGAATGCTGCTGGAGGGTCCAGCTTCTAATGGCCCCTAAACGGTTTGCAAGTGTCTGGCCATATCTAGGTCACTACCATGCCCTTATCCTCCTGCCTCATAAATCACTGACAGGACTTTAGGAAATAATTAGGAACGGTATCTTTCCTGTGTGACATTAGTTTGTGCTTATGATCCCCAGTATTCAATCACAAACCTCCATATTATGAGAGGCAGATGAAAAAATTCTAAGACCATTCAAGAATGTCCCTGAAAATCAGGGACAGTTGAAAGATATGGGCACTGCCCACACCACATGCTGGCTGTTATTGGTTAGGCAGGGACACTGAGCTAAAGCTTGCCAGTGACACTGATCTGAAGCTTGTTCCCCACTGCACCGCAGGTGCACGGGGGAGTTAAGTAACATGGTTATTCACACAGGAGGTAAGTGGAGGGATGTTGGTCTTAGAAGCAGTCTGCTGGATGTACCCAGCTTCTCCCCACTTGCAACTCTGACTTCTAAAGACCCCCACAAGATGGCTGCCAGCCAAATCCAGGCCGCCTGACACACAAAATGGCAACCCGATGACCAGCCAGCAAAACCTCCTAAATCCTCTCTGCCTGGGTTTCCCAGCACAATCCAGACATCCTATCAGTGCTGGAAACATGGCTGTCTCCGAAGATACCTGACTCCTCAATAGCAATTCCCGGATATGTAGTTTTCAGACAGGACAGACTTACCAAGAAAGGAGGAGGCTGTGCCCTCTACCTTAAAGAGTCCCTCATGGGTCATGTCATGCCCATGCCCATCCGGAAATGACATCCAAATCCTTGCTGCCAAAGTACTTCTTGGAACTCATAACAAGATCCTGACTGTTGTCTCTGCTATATACCACCCAAGTTGAGCAGTCTGGGCTTTCACTCCCTCCTTGACTGTATCAACTCCCTGGATCAGAATACAGAAGTTATCCTACTTGGTGATTTCAACATCAACTGGCTGGCCTCCAGCTCAAATAGTTATAAGGATGCTCTAGCTGCTGCTAACTTCTCTCAAATGGTCAAATCACCTACTAGAGTAAACTACAGAACAGGGACCTGTACACTTCTAGACTGGATGCTAACTAATCGTCCAGAGCACATCTCCGAAGCAACAGTCCTCCCAGACTCCTTAAGTGATCATTCCCCTATCTTGTGTATCTGGACCAACAAATACACCTAACTCCCCCCCAAAACTATTAATAGGAGAATGCTGACCCCCGGTCATCTTGAGTCACTTAAAACACTCCTTCGTGAACATGACTGGTCACCAATTGATATAGCCCCCGATGTAGACACAGCACTTAAATACTTTATCACCTGTTTCAACTCAGCCTGCAATGTTCATGCTCCGTTCAAGAAGCGTAAGATCAAGGGTGTCAATAACCCATGGATGACACTAGGTCTCCTTACACAAATGAAATCTCGAGACCAGCTCTGGTATCGTGCTAAGGCTACTGGCACCCAGACTGATATCCAGGCCTACAAAACAGCAAGGAATGCATGTACCAGAACAATCCGCCATAAGAAGGCTGACTATTACAGGAATGCCTTAGCCAGCACCTGGAATGATGGGAGTAAATTCTGGCGGAACCTTGCTGAAGTGACTGGAAAGTATCCCAAAACAACGCCCACAATGTTGAACATAGATGGTACCATCACTCTTGACCATGTAATCATTGCCAACGCATTTGACACCACTTTTGCTGACATTAGTCATGTGCTACCCCCTAACTTTTTTGATCCCACCACAGTCAACCAAGCTCCTGTTAATTCAGGTTTGCCACCAGGGCACCCTCCTTTCCATTTCAAAGCAATCCTGGAAAGCCCAGCTAAAAAACACATTCTTAAAGTGCTTGGAAAGTCTAGGGTCAGTGGTGATTCACTGGATATGAAACTTCTCACCCTCACCATTGACGAAGTCCTGCTCTCAGTAACCAAAATCCTCAACCGTTCCCTCATGCTCTCCCAGTTCCCCCAAAAGTGGAAACTGGCAGTGGTAACTCCAGTTCATAAAAGTGGTGACAAGACTCTCATGAACAACTACAGGCCTATATCCATCCTCCCTCCTCTATCCAAAGCCTTGGAACGGATGGTGGCTGATCAGCTCACAGAGTACCTTGTAAAATACAGCCTGCGATGTTCACAGCAGCATGGCTTCCACAAAGGGCACAGCACTACCACGGCACTCCTCGAATTCACCACACATATCCATCATGCACTTGATCAGGGCCAGTTGGTCGGCGCCTCTTTTATTGACCTGACTAAGGCATTTGACACTGTTAATCACTCCATTCTCTTCAAACAATTATCCCTCCTTGGTCTTTCAAGTGAAGCTACCCTCTGGTTTCAAAGCTACCTCAGTAACCAGACCCAACAGGTCAGGATTGGTGAATTCCTCTCATCATCCCTACCAATCCACTCTGGAGTACCTCAAGGTTCTATCCTGGGTCCCTTGTTATTCAGCATGTTCCTGAACAATCTCCCTGCCTTCTGCCATGACAGAATGTTACTGTATGCAGATGATGCAGTAATCTTCACTTGCCACACCAACCCCACCTCCCTTCAGTCTCAACTACAGAAAAGTTTCACTGAAGTGGAAGACTGGTTTTGCTCACATAAACTCATCCTTAACCAGAAGAAAACTAAAACAGTGTTGTTCCATGGAACCCACAGCAAGTACAAGGACCATGAGCTCATAATTAACAACCACAAAGGTGTCACTCTTGAGCAGGTGGATATGTTTAAATATCTGGGCCTGACCCTTGACAGCTCCCTCTCGTATACTAAACACATTGACAATATCGCTAAAACTGTGAACTCCCATATAGGGCTACTATACAAGCATAAACATTGCCTAACGGCTGAAGCCTTGAACCTCACTATCCAGAGCTCTGTTATCTCAACTATTGACTACGGACTTGTTATCTATGGATCCGCTACTGATACTGCACTCCGGCGCATAGCTGTAGCCCTTAATAAGGCATGTAGACTCCTTATTTCAGCTGCCCGCCTTTCTCACACGTGTGACATTTACGAGCAGGCTAACTGGCTCCAGCTATCTGGCAGGCTAAAGTACCAGACCTGCATCCTAGCTAAGAAGACATCACTGGGCCATATGCCCCCTGGAGTCCAATCAATATTGACCCCGCAGCGTGTCCGCCACCTAACTAGAAGATCGGACAGTCTAACCTTTACAATACCTCGCTGTCAGACCTCTCAAGCTCAGCGTTCTTACCTTGTCAGAGCCTCCAATTGGTTCAACTTGCTATCTACAGAAATCTCCAACATTGCCACGATTGGTGCTTGTAAGTGTAAACTGCATCAACACCTCATGGCTAGTGCCTTCTGTGATCGTTTCTTATAATCCCCTCCAGGCATACTACCCTCAAGCATCCTTCCTCACTGCCTCAGCTCCTCCTCCTCTCCTACCCCCCATTACTGGGTATAGGATGAATCTGTCTCCTTTTCTTTTTCATCTACCCCTTTCCTCCTCCCTTGCTGTTTCCCATCTACCACATACCCAACACAATGCCCTTCCCATTTCTCCCCTCCTCCCTCTCTCTGTCTCCCATACCACCCCCTCACCACCATTCTTCTTTTGCTTTTCCCAATAACCCACTCCTAACAAAGCTTCACTGAGCTGCCTATGACTTGTACTGTATAATTAACTCACAACACAATTCCTTGACAATGCCTTTGGTTGCTATTATTGTAACCTTATTTGTCTTTTTTTTTGTAAGTTCCATTGTAATGATCATGTTATGTTTTGTACCTTATTGTCCTTATTGCCTTGATGTGGAACCTTTGTAAAGAGCCCTCGGCTCAAAGGTGTCATCCGAAATACAAATAAATAAATAAATTAAATAAATCCCAGCTCTCACGGGATTATGTTGGTGTCTGAATCGTCCCATGATGGTCACTATCCTGGGACTATTGCACCAAGATGGCAGCCGTTCCCGTTCGATCCCATGGCAACATTGAAGTCAACATGGCCACAGCCTTGTGAGACTGGGCATCCCACAAGATTAGCCTCCTGCTTTAAGCAGGGTGTCCTGAAGTAACCCCTGGGGGTAGAAAAAACAGCAGGGTGGCTTGTGAGTCACACTGATACCTAGTAAGCATTCCTGCCCCCCTCTGAATTCCCGTTCCACACCATTTACCCTTGGGAAAACACTGAGTGCTGCTCTTATGAGATCCACCAGGTTTACAATGGCAATCACAAGATTTTGGTTGCTGGGAACCACTCGGAGTACTGGCAAACCAGTCAGTGTAGGAGTAGGCAGGTGATAGGTGGAGATGTCCCCATAGTGGCATGGGCGCTTTCAAAACATGGGAAGGGAATAATGATGCTTGGCCCCTCCTCTCATGGACCATGGAGGACTCAACAGGGGTGGTCACTAGCACAAAGAGAATTGCAGATACTGCAAGAGTTGACAGGTACTTCCCCCTGCTCAGTAGAACTGATCTTGAGAGTAAAGTCTTGAAAAGATAGTGCCACTTGTATCTAATCCATTTACTGTAAGTATTTTAAGATTGTGACCAGAAAGGAGCAATAGAGGCATCATAGGATTGCAGATACTGTGAATATTGCCAGGTAATTCCCCCTGCACAGTAAGCAGCTCTTGAGGTTAAAGAAGTGGAAAAAAGTGCCCCATATTTTTAAGATTTTGACCGGAAAGGTACATAGATGCCTCTTGTCTTGTGTATGTTGCAAGGTTGAAAAAAATCTCTAAGTATATGCTCAGTAATCAACTCTTTGCAGAGGGATTCATATGGATGCTGCCTGTTTTGGAGTGGATGCTACATGAGGGTCCAGTCTTCAAGCAGCCATTGGTGGGGACGCTGCATGAGGGTCCCTACCTGCACAGGGTGTAAAGTAGAATGCTACTGGAGGGTCCAGCTTAACTTGTTCCCCTGCTCAATGTCCTGGGGAGCCGATGTGTCTTTTTTTTTTTTTACTAAGTGAGGTAACAGAGTCATGTAGAAAGTTAGGAGAAAACATTGAGTTAACACGCACGCTCATCTGCTGACGTGCTACATGAGAATGAGAGAGAGTAAGAAAAGGAAGCATTTTGCTAAAAAATTACCTGAGAGTTTGAGAGCGATCAGAGATTGTGACCAACCTCTAGGGATGCACGAAGTGAACTGGACAATGTTCCCATGGTTGGGGGATGGGCCTCTGGCACTGCAAAATTTATGATTGTGCATCAGCCAATAAGACAGATGGAGGATTACCCATTTGTGAGGAATTTCTGAGCACCAGAAAGGTTACAGGGAATAACACAAGATTCTGCACACTGAAAGCAAGAAGCATATGTCTACAATACTAACATACTAAAATGCCAGCAGAATAGGTCTAATGGTCTTTCGTGTCAGCTCGTCTGGTCAGCCCCCACCCTGGGAGCTGATCTTGCTGCCCTCCTCTCCTTCTCTGGCTTCTCCCTTCCCAGTTCTGGATATTCTCGCTGCACTGGATTTTTCTTCCAGAACCCTTCCCCTATACCTGTCCAACCCCCTCTTGAACCCCTCCACTGTCTCTGCCTCCACCAGCCCCCTGGGCAGTGCATTCCATGGCTCCACCACCCTCTCAGTGATAGCATCTCCTCCTTTCCCCTGAATCTTCCCCTCCAGCTTCCAGCCATGCCTCTAGTTGCCCCTCCTCATTCCTTTGAAGCACCCTGACTGCTCTTCCCCTATTTACCTCCTTCATGTACCTGAAGACCTCTATCATGTACCCCCGGTCCCTTCTCTCTTCCAATGTGTACATATTTAGCTGTTCGAGCCTCTCCCCATAGGTCCTGTCCCCGAGCCCCAAATCATTTTGGTTGCCCTCCTCTGGACCCTCTCCAGGAGTTTAATGTCCCTCTTTAAATGTGGCCTCCAAAACTGCACGCAGTACTCGAGGTGCAGCCTCACCAAGCAGTTATACAGAGGGAGTATCACTTCCCTCCTTCTGAAGGTGATCCCCCTAGCGATGCATCCCAGCATCCTGTTGGCCTTGGCTGCTGCCCTCCTACAAGTCTCCGAGTTGTTCATCTTGACATCCACCACCACCCCCCAGGTCCCTCTCAGCCATCGAGACTTGTAGCATTTAATAGGTACCGGCAGATGCATAATGGAGGGGACATGAGGTACTAATTTTTGGAAATGGCCAAAAGGACTACAGGTTGTGTAATGCTAACAAAGCGAGGATGCAATAGGGAGAAGATTGCAAGGTAGTGAGAGTATACCATCACCATTGCTGCTTCTGTCACGTGACATGACACACATAAGCACATAAATGGAGGAGGAAGGAGGTTATCCTGCCACTGTACAATTCCTTGGTTAGACCACACTTGTAGTACTATGTGCAGTTCTGGCATCCTTACTTAAAGAGGGACGTCATGCTCCTGGAGAGAGTTAAGAAGAGGGTGTCTAAGATGATCAATGGAATGGGTGAAAATTCCTACAAGGCGAGACTTAGAGAGCTGCACATGTACTCCCTAGATGACAGCAGAGACAGAGGGGATATGATAGAGACCTTTAAGCACTTGAAGGGGATCAACAGAGTGAGCACAGAGGAGTTGTTCAGATTAAAAATGGGAGGGACCACAAGAGGGCACAGCCTGAAGCTGGTAGGAGGAAAGTACAGAAGGAAACTGAGAAAACATTACTTCATGGAAAGGGTGGTGACTCCCTGGAATGCACTACCAGAGGATCTGATTTCATTGGAATCAGTGGGAAGCTTCAAGAAAGGATGGAACAGGTACATGGGCAAGGTACAGGTTGAGGGAGGAGAAAAGGTTATGGAAATGGGGAGGCACCTGGGAGCATGGAAAGGAAAAGGGGAGAAGGGGGCAGCTGCGGCAACTGTAATGTGAGCTGCACCACGAGCAGATGAGATAGACCATTTGGCCTAATCTGCTGGCATCTTCACATGTTCCTAAATACTGTTTTGTTGTTCCAAACTTCAGCATCCCAAGAATCTTGTTTTTTGTAATGGAACACCTGTTCATCATAAGAAATACTGAAAAAAAACAAAGAAAGGTAATATGTAAGGCTGTACATGAGAGATAACTGCAAAAAATACTGTCGCTGGATAAAATAGGATTTATTTAGCTAAAGTGGGGTTACTTGGCATTAATCAGTGCTGCTTTTCAGCACTGTATATGAAATGGCCTCTTTTTTAACTTTGTACAGTTTAACACAGACTAGTCCAGAGTATGTGGCCGACCTGCTGTAGTTTGAACCCAGGCCCATCTCGCCTTCTTGTGGGGTGCATTGAGGTCATTGGCCTGGTCCTGGCTGAGATAGTCCAGAGTTCGCTTGAGACAGGTGAGTTACCTGGCTCCTTGAAGGTGGCGGTGGTGACACCCCTCCTTAAGAAATCTTCTCTCGACCAGGACTGTCTCACCAGCTATAGACCTGTCTCTAACCTGTCCTTCATGGGCAAGGTTATTGAGAAGGTGGTTGCACTGCAGCTGGATGACCACCTTACCATCCATGACATCTATGATCCTATCCAGTCAGGATTTAGGAAGAGGCATAGCACTGAGACTGTCCTGGTCCAGGTGCTCAATGATCTCCTGATAGCGAGAGATTGGAGGACTTATTCCATCTTAATCCTCCTCAATCTCTCTGCAGCATTCAACACCATGGATCACGGCGTATTGCTGGAGAGCCTGCAGGTTATATGTGGACTGTTAGGGACATTCCTCAGATGGTTACACTCATTTTTCACTGGTAGATTCCAGAGAGTTGCATTGGGAATTTTATTTATTTATTTAGTTAGTTTTTGTTTTCTGGGTAGGTGCACTAGACACAGAAGTGACTATTTTCAGGCACGACCCAGGAGGTTACAACGTAAAAGTTGTAAGAAAACAGCAAATAATATCACAAAACAATCAGATCTGGTACATAGGGTATTGGGTAACAGGTACATATAGATTACAAGCATATAACATCAGACAAATCAGGCATAAATAGAGTACAGGAAAAGTCACTTAAGTTACACAAATCAAACATAAAAAACACAATTGAATTACAAAAGGAGGCTGTGCTGGGCCTCCTTCTAATTGGAGCAAACCATGAAGGTTAGGTAAGGAGAGTTGTCAGAGAGAAGCTTCAAGGGAGTGGGAAGAAATAGGTAGCCCAGTAGAGAGACAGGAATCCATCAGGATTGCAAAGCTCAGAGGGGCAGGATGTCTAAGGGAGGTTAAAACAGGTGCATGTGGCAAGGTCAGCAAGTAGGGTACGGTGCTTTTTTTTGAAGATGTGGTGGCTAGGCGCCTCGTGAACATCAAGTTGTAAGGAGTTCCAGTATTTAAGAGCAGCATGGGAAAAGGCACTGGTGCCCTTAATAGATTTGCATCTAGGGGCATGCAGCAGAGATAAGTTTGAGGAGTGGAGGCCATACGGAGAGGACTGGGGGATGAGCAGGGAGGCCAGTGACAAAGGAGCATTAGATGTAATGATACCATCTATTAGGGACCCCAAGGCAAGTAGTCGATGGGTGTGGGAAGAGGGCCAATTGAGGTCTGTATATAGCTGGCAATGGTGTTTGAGTTGGGGAGATGCAGAGGCATACAACAGATGTTATTGTAAGTAACATCCCACTTACAGAGAGTGGTGTTAGAAGCATTCATATAGATGATAGCATCATAGGATAGAGATGGAAGAAGAATGCCACAGGCAATCGCATGTCTGGCTGAGGGCCCGAGAGCATAACAGGTTTTATAGACGACACCTATTTTGCTGTTTATTGTTTTAAAAATGGTCTGAACATACAGGTCAAAACTGAAAGTAGCGTCAAGAAGAACACCCAGATCTTTAAAGGAAGTCACAGCCATGAGAGAAGAGCCGTTTGCACACGTTACGGTAAACTGCTTACAGCAGTCTTTCAGTTTGGCAGTTGATCCAAATAGCATAGCCGGTGTTTTGGCCAAGTTAAGAACTAGCTTATGACTAGTAAGCCAGGATTGGATTTCATGAAAGGCAATGGAGAGGTTATGGTTAATATCAGTCACACTACTGGCGGTAAAGTACAGGACAAAGATCATCCATGTAGAGGATAGAGGTGCAGGGGTTGATGCAGAGGGATATGTGGTTTATTTGTTTATTTTATTTATTAGATCATCAGTTTACAGACCTTTGAGTCAAAGACTCATTTACAAAGGCAGCTCGTCAAGAGAGCAATACATCATAGCAAACAAAACAGTATAGTACATAACGCTTAGATTAAGAAAGCAACCAGTGTTACAGGTATTCGCTGGTGGTACAAGCTTGGTAATAGGTAGATCACAGTAGTCATAATATAGGTTCACGAGTACCACGCCAGGTAGCAACTAGAGATATTTTATTACATTAGTTTACAAAGATAGTAAAGAGGAAAGGACCCAATACAGAACCCTGAGGGACACCAGTATTGATATGTTTGCTCAGACAGAGCAGTGTTGAATTTTACCACTTGTATCCTGTTAGATAGATAGTTTTGGAACCATGCCACAGATTGGTTGGAGAAACTAAGGGCTAGGAGATTTTCCAGGAGGAGAGGGTGATCATCGAGATTGAAAGCTTTTGTCAAATCTATAAAGACAGCACCCGTAAGAAGGCTATCATCCATGGTGCATAGGATGTCATTCATTAGTTGAACCAGGGCAGTGGAAGTACTGTAGCCCTTTTGGAAACCATGTTGCTTAGGTGAAAAGAGATTATTCTTGGAAAGGAAGTCATTCACTCGCAAAGATACCATTTTCTCGAGTATCTTGCTCAGGACTGATAGCATTGCAATGGGCCAGTAGTTAGCAATGTCTTTTTTATCTCCTTTTTTAAAGATGGGCATAACCCTAGCAATCTTCCATATGTCAGGAACGTGACCTTGGCACAGAGATACTATGAAAATTCTGGCTAGGGGGAAGCAATAAAGGGTGCCACCAACCTTAGGAGCCTTGGTTCAAGGCTGTCTGAGCCCACACTGGTGCTGTCCGATATTTGTCCAAAGTAGCTTTAGGACTTCCGTTCTGGTTATCTTTTTTTTTTTTTTTTTGAAATTGTAATTTTTTATTATTCCACTTTTTCAAAGAAGAACAGGTTACAGAAAAGGAGAAAAAATTAAAAAGAGTAATACATTTTCATGAACAGAAATTACTCCTGTACCAACTTAGTTTACATCATACGAGTCATGAAATAACTTGTAAGTCCAGCCAAAAACAATTACTAGGCTAGTCCACCCAACTAGTAGAAAATGTCTGGGCTGGGTTGTGGACTGAGCTCAACACTTCTTTCCATTCTCTAAATTAATAATCCTGTAGTTAATCACTATGAGACAAACATATAAAAAAAAAAATAGTGACAACCTAATCAAACCTTATCCCCCCCCCCCCATAGCAGATGGTGAATTTATAACAATCATCTTAATTCCATACCCATACCAGTATATTCCAGTTCTACAATCCCCTTGGGGGGGTGCCATACCAGAAACCCCTCCAGATCCTAGTCCAGAGCCTCTCTGGCCAGGATCTCCAGGGTGGCAACCCCCTCTTTGGCCCCTAGAAACTCGAAAATGGGGAACCAACGAGATTTATATTGTTCGATTCTTAAATTCAAGTTGGCTGTGAGCCTCTCCATTATTTTAATCTGGTTACAACCGGCCAGCCACTGCTCTTCTCCTGGGGATGCCTCACTTAGCCACAGCCTCGTAATTGCCTTTTGAGCTGCTGCTAAAAGGATTGGGAACAAGTATTTGGCTTTTGAACCCTTCAGGCCTGGAGGAGGCTCCCCCAACAAAAGATAGCGAGGCCTCTCCAGAATTTCTATCTGAAAGATCTGCCCCAATCCTCGAGCCACCAGGCTCCAATAACCCCTAACCTTAGGGCAGCTCCAAAAGATATGTTCGTGTGAGCCCACTTGCCCACAACCCCTCCAGCATCTGTCTGAACAGGTTCGGCCAAAGTGCTTGGTTACCACTGGTGTTCTAAAAAATCTTGTAAGCACTTGCCATCTGAACTCCCTCCAAGAGGGTGAGGCCGTGGTTTTGTGCGCCATCCTTCATATCACCTCCCAGCCTGGTACGTCGTCCCCCAGTCCCAACTCCCTTTCCCAGCGGGCTTGGATTTGAGATCTAGGTTCCGAGCCACCCGGTTCTCCTGCCGCATATAGCTTAGAAATCAGGTGAGTCTGAGGCGCTGACCCATTAAGTAATTCCTGAAGTAGATCCAGGAGTGGACAAGGCCAAGCTGACCTCTGTTCTGAACTACACTTCTCTATCGCCTGGTTATAGTGCCTGATCTGTAAATAGCCATAAAAATCTGAGGTGGGGATGCCAAATTCCTGCTGCAATTGGGTGAAGCTTTTAACAATATCTCCCATAAAAAGCTGTGAAAATCTTCCAAGTCCCAACCCCTGCCAGCGTATAAACAGCGGGTTTTCTCTCCCCGGCGAAAAGTCTACGCTCTCAAGGATCTTACCCTGCCTTAGCAACCATGGCTGTATTCTCAGGTCCCTCACAGTGTGTGACCATAGTGTAATCAGTGTCTTAAACCCTGGATTCTGCAATCCTTGTATTATCCTAGGGGTGATCTTATTAAATAGGATTGATGTAAGGGTGAGTGGCCTTAGCAATTGCAAGTCCATTTTAACCCAGCTTTGCATCTCTCCTGAGGAAGTATATGCTGCTAGGTGTTGTAATTGGGCCGCTCTGTGGTACATCCTAAAATCTGGGACCTCCAGCCCTCCCCTGCCTTTAGGCAGTTTCAAGAGAGCCCAACTAAGCCTAGGCCTCTTCCCTGCCCAAATAAATTTGCTTATCAACTTTTGGGATTCCTGCCAAAACTTCCTTGGAGGCATCAGGGGAGCGCATCGAATAAGAAGAGCAGCCTCGGAAGAATATTCATTCTTACCGACTCCACCCTACCGGTAATTGAGAGAGGTAAAGCCGCCCATCTCTCACAGTCCTCTCTCACCCTATTTAAAAGAGCCACATAGTTAATTTGGAATAACTTGCTCCGGTTCCTCGGATCTGTATCCCCAAGTATCTAAAGGTGTTGGTACACCACTTTAGGTTAGTGAGAGACTTCACTGTTGCGGGAACGTCTGTTCTCATTGCTATTATCTCAGGCTTGGATTCATTAACTCTGAATCCTGAGATGGAGCCAAAATCCCTAAGGAGATTCATGGCGGTTGGTAAGGAAGAGCTGGGGTCTGTTAAATACAATAGGGTGTCATCGGCATAGAGGGATATGCGATTGTCCACTCCTCCCACCTCAATTCCAGAGATACTCCCATGAGACCGAAATGCCTCAGCCAGTGGTTCCATACTAAGGGCAAATAATAGTGGTGAGAGGGGGCAACCCTGTCTTGTACCTCTTCTGATTTGGAATGGCTGGGAGAATACCCCATTTATCCTCACCCTCGCCGAGGGGTTGCTGTAAAGGGCACTCACCCATGCTTGAAACTTCGGGCCAAACCCAAATCTCTGAAGAACCTCCCCTAAATACCCCCACTCGAGGCGGTCAAATGCCTTTTCAGCATCGAGAGTAATCACCAACGAGGTGTCTCCCTTCCCTCTAGATTGAGAATGGGTCATAACTGTGAGCAATCTCCTGACATTATCATGGAGGTGCCTCCCTGGCATAAATCCAGTTTGATCCGTATAGATCAACTGGGTCACCACGTACTGAAGTCTATTAGCTATCATTCTTGCCAGAATTTTAACGTCCACATTCAATAGTGAAATAGGGCGATAGCTCCCACACAAGGTGGTGTCTTTGTCTTGTTTTGGAATTACTGAAATTAGAGCTTGGGCCCATGTATCCAGAGTCTCGGAGGGCAAGTGGGCCACATTGCATACCTGAAGCAGTTGCGGGGACAACTCATCTTTAAATTTTTGGTAATATTCAGCTATGTACCCGTCCAGCCCCGGGGCTTTGTTGTGTTTAAGCTTCTTAATTACCTCCGCAAGTTCTGACTGAGAAAAGGGCCGGTCAAACTCCTTCTGGAGAACACCAGAGAGACTGGGCAACTTTAATCGAGAGAAGAACCTCTTATTCATTTCTGTTTGGTTAATGGAGGCATCTGACTTATACAAGTCCTCATAGAATTTTTTAAAGCAATCCGCTATTTGGGGAGCCCTCGTAACCAGTCCCCCTGGTACTCTCAGGTCAGAGACTCCGAGAATGTGCCTATCCGCCTCTTGCTTTCTCAGCCTGAACGCTAGCAGCCTAGCCGCTCTGTTTCCCCCTGCATAGTACTTTTGTGCTGTAAACCTAAGGGCATTTTCGATTTTTACCAAGAGGAGCTGATGTAGTTGGTCTCTTGCTAACTTCAACTCTGTTAGTGTACTATGGTGGCCCCCTTTTTTGTGAATATCCTCTAGCTCCTTGATTCTCTGTTCCAGCCTATCTTGTTTCTGCTGCCTGACCTTCTTCTGTTGAGCTGCATATGAGATTATCTCTCCCCTCACTACAGCTTTTAAACCATCCCAGAGGAACTTCACCTTTGACACCGAGCCTGAATTCTCCTTAATGTAATTTCCTATCACCTCTTTGGTCCTGGAGACAAAATTTTTGTCTCCGAGGAGCCCAGCATTCAGGCGCCACAGAGATTGCTTGTGTAGGGGCCCCAGGTCAACAGTGAGACTAACTTTTCCATGGTCTGATAGGCATATAGGGTAGATCTGCTGGTCCACTATCAAACCCACCCAAACTTTCTGGGTGTAAAATCTGTCTATCCGGGAGTATGAGTCTTGTGAATACGAATAAAAGGTGAAGTCCCTACTGGAGGGATATCTATCTCTCCACGTATCTACCAAACCCGCCTCAGCACGCAAGTGAGAGAGGGTATTGGGTCCCCTTCCATTATCCTGGCTCCCCTTTCCTGTAGATCTATCCCTCTTCATATCTTCTACGCAGTTCCAGTCCCCCCCTATGATAATCTGACCCTCCGGGAGCAAGGCAATCACTCCAAAAACATGCCTGAAGAATTCAGAATTAGCGGGGGTAGGGGCATAAATATTCACAATGTGTATTACTCTGTCTGCCACTTTGCCCAAAAGGATCACCCACCTGCCCTTCTCATCTGAAAAGGAGTTCAACTGGGTAAAGCCCAGGCCTTTCCGTACCAGGATAGCCACCTCTGCCTTTTTCGCCTTCTTATGGGATGAGGCAAAGACCTCCCCAACCCACATGCGACTTAGTTTTTTATGCTCCATTACTGAAAGGTGGGTTTCTTGCAGGAGACCTATGTCGCAATGGACCCTCGCTAAATCCCTTAAAATATTGTACCGTTTAACCGGCGATCCTAGCCCCTTAACATTAAACTAAACCAACTTTAAGGTCCCCATAGTGAGCCAGAGCTAAGTCTCTCTGGGTCTGGTCTCTCCTCATACTCCCTACCTAAATACCAACCTCTATAGCCCCTTTTTCTTTGGAGGATGGTGCACCAAACCAGCTCCCCCTCTTCTGAAACACTGTACTTCACCATCACCCCCCTATCCTCCCCACTCCTTCCATAACCCAGCACCCCAACCCCCCTCCCCTTGTAATAACCCAATATCTGAATTACAACAACAAGAAAAAGCCCAGCAAAACTATTTACAGGTAGGCCAGTCAAGGCCTCTTTTGGAGGGAAACTCCCTCCGCCCAGGAGCATGAGCTACGAACTAGCTCCGCACCCCCCGCACTCCCAGCTGGAAGTGACTGAAAAGGTGGTCTCTCAGGGTGGACTATCAGTGGGAAGGCAAAATTCCCCTCTAGGGGCCACTCCGTCCAAAAGTAGAAAATGAAAAGGACTGGGTGACCTCTGATGCGTGACCTATCCCCTGAGAGGGCTTCCAGTTCGAATGTGTATGTTACGTGCAAGGCGGGTGAGGGTTCCAGAAAGAAAACCGGACACCCACCTCGCCACCTTGAAAACCAAGCCCTGTGCTATTATTAGTTAGGTTCCAGCTCCATAAGCCATTCAGAGTGCATTAGTGGTTTTTATCAGATCCCATTAACGGGAGCCCCGTCCTTGTGCCCTCCAATTGGGCCCAGGTCAGTTGTCACCCCCCGAGAGATCTTACCATATTAACCATTTTAACATATAACAGTCTCCCTGAAAAGGGAGGGTTGAAAAAACCAACAATCTATATCAAAACCTTAAAAAGAAGAAAAACATGAGCCAGCCCCAACTGTTTCTTCACCCCGAGAGGCCACTTTAACTGACAATTCGACCTTGAGGCTGTTTAAAGGCCCACAAGTATCCTGGTGATTAAGCCTCCAGGGAAACTGTCTTGCACCTTACTAGATCAGAGTCCAGGAATTCAGTTCTTGGATCAGCATTGTTCTCCTTTCCCCCTCATCCCCACCCCCCATACATGTATCAGCTGCTTGATAGCCGGTTACCCCTGCGGCCTTTACCCCGCCCACCCATCAGGCAGCAAAATCATCCCCGGAATTTAGCAGCTGTCCCAAGCGGTAGCGGGGGCGAATGGTAAAGTCAGACAACAACGTCTCTCACTGCAAACTTCCTTGCCGCTGAACGGACAGCAAACCTTAACTGAGGTGTATCAGGTTGTTGCAGAGCTGCTCGTCAGGGCCTGACCCCTTATGCGTCCCACCTCTCGCAGATCCTTTCTCCACCGTGGACCAACGTAGTTGCAACAGAGTTTGTTCTGAGAGGTCTTGCTGCAAATCGGGGAGAGTGACTCCTGCTTTCTGGAGCGGTTTGCTGGCATGTAGAAGGGAGTCATACAATTTACTGCCCGTGGACCAGTGCACTAGTAGTTTCACCGGATACCGCAGGTAGGCCTTGATTTGTTGCTCTCTCAATTGCTTGATGACCACCAGGACCCACTTCCGCTTCAGCATAGTGGCAGGGGGAAAGTCATGATCGACAAATACTCGCTTCCCGTCCAGATTTAAGTCCC
Organism: Neoceratodus forsteri; assembly: GCA_016271365.2. Lineage (NCBI taxonomy): Eukaryota > Metazoa > Chordata > Ceratodontiformes > Ceratodontidae > Neoceratodus > Neoceratodus forsteri. The sequence goes on from CM057452.1 coordinate 394,671,443, forward strand.
TCTTACTCCACGCCTTATGAAGCACCATTTCTTTTACCGGATAGCGGTGATTTTAACCAGGATCGACTGGGGGGGGGCATCTTTTTTCGGTTTAGGGCCTGGTGAACCCGTTCAAGCTCCGGGGGTTCCGTATCAGGGATGTCGAGCTCATGCCTGAACCAGGTCTTGATGAATTCCACCGGGTCTTCTTGCTCAGCACCTTCTGGGAAGCCGAAAATGCGAATCGTTTTTCTACGGCCCCTGGATTCTGCATCTTCAGCCCTTGCTGTAAGTTCCCTCTCCCTCCTGGCCAAGTAGGTCACTGCCCTGGTGAGCCTTATAGAGTCTTCTCGGAGCCCGTCCAGGCCTGATTCTAGATCCTCCATTCTCCTCTCCAGATGTTTTAAGTCCTGTTTGATATCTTTTACATTACTGTTGATTCTTTGAAGCATTTTAAATATGTGTGCCATTGCTCGGCCATCCAGGGAGCTTCCCTGTGAGGTGGTTTCCTCTTCCTCTTCCCCGCCAGAGCCAGCAGCCAATTCTAAGGCCCTAGACAGAGGGATACTCGGGCTACGGTCCAGTTTCGATCTGCATCTTGCGATACTTTTGTTTTGAGCTTCTACCCCTCGGGTTCACTAGCTGGCTCATTTCTCTTATCAGGTTGTCAACAAGAATTGCACTCTGACTGTTAAAAGCACTGGATTCTGATAGATTGTCACACTGCCACCTCGGAGCTTAAAATTAAGCTGCCATATTGGTTGCTGACGTTACTGGAAGTCCCTGGTTATAATCTTAAAGTAAAAAGGGGATGACCAGACTGACAGTAATCAGGCACTGGGAAAGACTGATCAGCTCTGCCATTCAGAAAGGATATTGTATATTTTGACAGGTCAGAGAAATGCCTGTTAAAGGAGTTGGCAATGGTGTTAGGGTCGTTACAGTGAGTGCCATCAAGTACCATATCATTTGCGGTGTGGGACTGAGTAGCTCCCAAAAAGGTTTTAATATGTGACCAAAATTTCTTGGAGTCAACAGTCATCCAGGAGCAAGCCTTTGCAGTAGGAGCTCTTTGCCAGCCTGATTAGCCTTTTACAGTGATTGCGCTGGGCTCTATAAGAGTTGTAATCTGATGGGAGGCCAGACTTTCTGAATTGTCTCCAGCTTTTATCCTGAGAATGGAGTTGAACAAGAAGATCTTTATGAAGCCATCTAGTTTGCTTGCCACGTACCCTTCTAGTGCAGAATGGTGTATGGGCATCCGGAGTGGCATGAACCCAGTAACAGGAGGGCATGTAGTGATTCAAAAGTGGACACAGTGGTGTTCAGTATAATTGAGAGATGCAGATGGGCTTTGTAGTAAATAGCAACCCCCACCCCTCTTTGATGATAATCTGTCCTGTCTGAGCAGGTTGTAGTTTGGTAAGGAGCAGGTGGAATCAGGGATAGAGGGCCTCAGTCAGGTCTCCTTTAGGCAAAGAACATCTGGCTGATGCACATCGACCCAAGCCTCTAGTTCAGCAAAGTTATGTAGCAGGCTCCTGATGTTAAAATGCTTAAAGCATATGCCTTTTGACATGAGCCTAACTGTGTTAACCTGAGTGGCATATGACAGGGGGCCAGGGTTCAGTTCAATGTCACCTGATAACAGTAGCGCAAGAAGAAACAGGTATCAGAGCTTACGCTTGGCATAGGGTGGGCGCAGGGATAAGTAGTTATAAATATTGTTAGCGGCCATAACAGCAGCACAGTAAAAGGTAGGCCTGGGAAGTAGTAGAGGTTTATTCCTCTGATGCATTCTCTCTACCATGTGGGGTACCCCAGGACTCTGTACTTTCACCTATGTTATTCAAGGTGTATATGCTGCTGTTGAGAGACATTGCAGGGGGGTATGGCTTGCATTTTCACTGCTATGCAGATGATACTCAGCTATACATGTCCTTTGTGCCTAATCAGGATGACGTGGTCTCAGTGTTTAACAGCTGCCTCACCGAGATCCAGGACTGGATGAGTGCCAACTGGCTGAGGCCGAATCCTGACAAAACTAAGGTTTTGGTGGCAGACCCAGGTCACAGGGTAGAGGGGTCCTTGGCAGGGCAAGCCTCTGGGCTTTTGCTTGGCAGTTGTCAGCTGATGGCCTCTGAATGGGTGAGGAGTCTGAGCATTATTTTTGATGAAGGGTTGACCCTGAAGTCTCAGGTGTCATCTGTCATCAAGACCTCATTTTACCATCTGAGGACTATTGCCCAGATAAAGCATCTGGCTCCGTTAGATTAGCTTCCTACATTGTCCCACGCCTTCATGACCTCCCACCTTGAATACTGCAATGCCCTGTACTTAGGGCTTCCGGGCATTCATATCCACCACTTGCAGCTGGTGCAGAATGCTACAGCCAGGTTGTTGACTGGGCTTTCTTAATCTAGCCATGTCACACCTGTGCTGCACAGACTGCACTGGCTGCCGGTTCATTGGCAGATCACCTTCAAGGTCAGCTTGCTGACCTACAAGGCCCTACATGGACAGGGACCGAGCTATCTGCAAGAGCTCCTTTATCCCTACCGCCCCTCCAACCACTCTGCTCTGCCGATGAGGAATTGCTGGAGATTCCATGGGTCCATTTGAAGACCTCAGGAGCCCATACATTTGCTTTTGCGACCCCTACCCTGTGGAATTCTCTGCCTCATCAGATAAGGGGGTACCTGACAGTGGAGAGCATTAAATCTGCTCTTACAGAGACTCTGACATGAAAAGTGCAACATTGCTGAATCTGAATAAGCATACCGCCAGTAAATCTCATACCAAAAACTAGATTTCTATGTTACTTCATTTTAAAGTTATAAGCTATTTTGTAACCCTGATTGCACTACCTGTCCAAAACAGCCTGTGTCAGTGAAGAGCTCCTGCTGATGTCATCTCAGGATCACAGTCTAGTATTCCCTGTCAGCAAGATTATAGGACCTGTTTCTCCAAGGTTTTAAAGATCATGTGAGAGGGTTCTGTGATGAAAAAATATTAAACAAATTTGCAAGTGCCAACTTGGGGAAGACAACCTATTACATTGGTTGATTTTATGTCTTCTTTATATTCAAGAAAGAAATCTGTACTTGTGTAGTGTATTATCAACTTTAGACATGGAACTTAGATATCAAGTGAATGCCTTATTGAAATCCAAAAATACTGAGACATTAGAAAGTGTTACATTGTTCTGTAAAAAGACAGAACATAACAAACTGCATATTATAAATAAGGAATAGGTTACTATAAGGGTGGTGCTTATATTTGTTATTAAATCTTAGATGTAGAGACACATGCAATAGTTTAATTATAAACATCTGAATGCATTTACTGGTAGAAATACCAATTTAATTGTACTACTCAATTTACCTGTATATTTATTGGTAATTGTACCTCTATGGATTTTAACAATGTAAAATGTTATATGTATATTTATGTATACTAAAATGTATTGTGCAATATTTTGTAATGACAATTCTGTTTTGTCAATCAATAAACTGAACTGAAGAGCGTGTGCAACAGTTGTCTAAAGTAAAACAGGCAGCACCATTTAAAAACATTGCTATAAAAACTATATGTGTTTCAGGTTTTGTAACAAGGTTGACAAAATAGTATTTTATAATGCCTTTTGGTGTGGACCATTTCTCAAGGGTTGCTGGATGTTGAGTCAGCATGCCTCCAGGCTGCTGAAGTCATTTGTAGTGTTACTCTACTGTGCCTGTTAGGAAATTGTACAGTAGCCCCTCGCTATAGCGAACCCTGCTATAGCGAAAACCCGGCTATAATGAATGCCTCATGTGGCAGGGCTTGACAAATTTTAAAATTATGTACTTGTCTGAGGATAAGTGGCTTGTCCAAAAGTAGTTGTCCCGGTGCTGGAGTTGGTAGTCCAGGTACAAAATGTCATATTTTAATGGAAAGTATAAAAAATACAGAAAACCTCAATGGATTTACGTAGAATCAGTTATTTAGTGTTGTAATAGACAATAAGGAGAATACTGATTTTTTTTGTCAGCATAGAGAGGATTGTTTGTGACAAAAGTAGCATCAGCAGTGAGCAGCAGCAAGTGTGTAGTTGCATCAGCAGTGCCAGCAGCACAGTGAGAACATCTACAAACACAGACACCGAGACTGAGAAGAAACATTATTTTGGCTGTTTTCCTGACTGTGAAGAAGAAAGCTTTTTACTTTTTGTTCCTGTTGGAGACGAAATAGTGGATGTTCATGTCCCAGTCCAAACAGAAAATAAGAGCAGTCTGCAATTGCTTATTTCTTTGCATTTTTACTTCAGAGCAACTGTGAAATACTCAAAGAAAGATTGTTGTTGTTCCAGTTGTACACAATAAAATTCTATTTTATGTTATCTTTGTGTGCATTGTGTCATTTTTTTACTTTAAGCTGTTGTGCTTATGCTTATATACAAGAGCAAGAGAGCAGGACAGAGTAGATGGGAGTGGGGACTAGGGAGCAGCAGGACGGAATACTAGTTGTGGCAGGACAGGATACTCAGGTGTTGTTCTAATACTACGTACTAGACAGTAGTCCGGGTCTTTCGACCACTTAAGCTAGCTAGGTGTTTTGTTTTGTTTTCCTGGATCACAAACTGAAGCACCTGAAAATGCTTTTTCCTTTTCATCTACCCTCTCAGGGCATGTTTGGTCTGTCTCACAGTCATAGAGACACACACACACACCTCCACCAGGGCCCCTTGTTTTCTGCGATTCTGCGGTTGCAGCAGTGGCCACAGAAATCAGGGCTGACCGCAGAAATCAGTGCTTGCCGCAGAAATCAGGAAAACTAGCCACACAGTCGCAGAAATGCTAGTTATGCTTTGCGATCACACAAGGCAAGGGCATAGCTACTGATAGGTTAAGTATGCCATGGCATACATGCTCATTAGAAGGGGCAGCAAACTGATGCCATCCACTACAAAGCCAAAAAGCTAGTGGTCGCATGGCATCTTGACTTGTGTTGATTCTTGCTACATAACTGTGTCCAGCCAGTATTGGGGGTGGGGTGGGGGGACTGATGCAAGAGTAGCAGAGTTTGATTAGGTACACGGCAGTTATGATTTGTTGCTGTGTAGGCGTAGGTCTGGCTAGCTCAACCATGTTAATTTTTCATTGTGAGACTGCTCAAGGTGTACACTGAATCCTTGGAAGATGAATTTGGAAGAAAGAACTGGAAGGCAAGCAGTAGTCAAGAAGTGAGAAGATTCAATGGTGCCCATGGAGGTGGAATTGATCTCAGTGTGGTGGCAGGTATCAGAGGAGGAGCTGATTGCAGAAACATAGGGCTGGCAGCAGACTGAGCAGAGGACTCAGTCCCCACTGGTGGACATTGGTCACAGTTTTGATTTGTAGGCCGCAGATCTGTACCTGCAAGTGTGAGAATAATTTCTTGGCAGATTGAACCTGCAGCCTAAGTGGTGACATCAAGCTCATTTCTTAAGAAGGATCAAGTTGCCCACCTGCAGCAGAGTTAGGGACCATGATATACTAGCACTGGAGCAAGCAGGTATGGAAAAAAATCTGAATGGAGAGTTTGATTGCTGCTATACATAAGTGAAATGAGGGTCACTGACTGAAGAACACCACAACTCTGAGTTGCAAGAAGAAGAGAACGTGCTAAACAAGGTTACTCCAGCTTAATAAGAATGACTTGCTTGCAATTTTTAGTGTGTCCCCCAAAAGAAAAATCAGGAGTCAACAAATCCTACAGACACTGCAAGTTACACCATCCTTCACTGTTATAGGAAGACAATCCTCCCCCCCCCAAAAAAAAAAAACACACAGATTTGCACTCTGTACTCAACATGTTTGTTGCAAGTCAGTTGGGGTATTCCTAGTTTTAAGAAAAGTTATAATCTAAAGAACATTGAACAAAATCAGAAAAAATGGTTTTCAAGTTGGGGTCTCTCTTTCTGTCTGCTAACTGTAAATATAAACCAGAAGAAATCCAAGCAGGTTTTGCCTTCTGTGTAGTTTTAGCTAAGCGTGTATGTCCTCCTCTGACTATAACCTAGGAGAGCAGCAAAGGCCACCAATTTTCAGAAGAACAGATGAAACATAGAAACATAGAATTTGATGGCAGATAAGGACCGCTTGGCCCACCCAGTCTGCCCATTTCCCTACCTACTGGATAAGCTGCAGATCCTAGTTAACCAGCAGCCTACTTCTTCCTACCCGCACCCCCCAGAATTGCCTTATGACTATCCCATGCATGCTTGAATTCTCCCACTGATTTTGACTCCACAACCTCCTCCGGAAGGCCGTTCCATGCATCCACAACCCTCTCTGTGAAGAAATACTTCCTAAATTACCTCTGAGCCCCCTCCATCTTCAAATTGTGCCCTCTTGTTCTTGCACACCTCTTTTTGAAAGATGCTACCCTCTTGGACTTTGTTGATTCCTTGAGGTACTTGAAAGTTTCTATCATGTCCCCCTCTCCCTCCTTTCCTCGAGGCTATACATATTAAGCTCCTTAAGTCTCTCTTCATATGACTTCCGGTGCAGACCCTGCACCATTTTAGTTCCTCCTCTGGACAGCTTCCATCCTGTCTATGTCTTTGTGGAGATTGGGTCTCCAGAACTGCATACAGTACTCCAGATGGGGTCTCACCAGCTGTCTGTACAGAGGGATAATAACTTCCTGTTTTCTACTGGTGATGCCTCTCCCTATGCATCCCAGTATCCCCCCAGCCCTCCTTGCTGCCCTCTCACATTGCTTGCTCATCTTTAGGTCATCTGATATGACTACCCCCAGGTCCCTTTCCATTCTTGTTGTTGTTAGTATCTCACCCCCCATTGTGTACTCTTCCCCTGGGTTTTTGTTTCCCAGGTGCATTACCTTGCACTTCTTAGCATTGAATCTAAGCTGCCATACATTTGACCATTCCTCTAACCTTGCCAAGTCCCTTCTCATCCTTTCCACCCCACCCTGTGCATCAACTCTGTTGCAGATCTTAGTGTCATCTGCAAAGAGACATACTTTTCCTTCCAGTCCTCTGCAATGTCGCTTATAAAGACATTGAAGAGGACCAGTCTAATACTGAACCCTGCGGTACCCCACTAGTAACCCTCCTTTCTTCTGAGTGGACTCCATTTACTATAACTCTGTGTCCTATTCTCCAGCCAATTCTTTACCCAGGCTGTCATCTTGGGACCCACTCCCAGGCTGGCTAACTTGTATATTAATCTTTTGTGTGGGACTGTGTCAAATGCCTTGCTAAAGTCTAGGTAGGCCATGTCCACAGCCCCTCCCTGATCTACTACTTTGGTCACCCAGTCAAAGAATTCTATCAGATTCGTCTGGCATGACCTTCGCGCTGTGAATCCATGCTGCCTAGGGTCCTGTGCCCCTCTGGCCTCTAGATACTCGACAATTCTTTCCTTTAGAAGTGATTCCATCATTTTCCCTATCACTGAGGTTAAACTAACAGGTCTATAGTTTCCTGCTTTTGCCTTGCTCTCACTTTTGTGAAGGGAATCACATCTGCCCTCCTCCAGTCCTCGGGTACCACCCATCCTCCCATGATTTGTTAAAAGGGTAGTCAGTGGTGTCACTAGTTCTACCCTTAGTTCTTTTAAATTCTGGGATGAATCCCATCAGGCCCTTGCTTTGTCCACCTTCAGTTTTAAGAGTTCTTTCAGAACCCTTTCTTCTGTAAATGGGCGGTATCAACTTCTGTATCCAGAGTGTTACTACTGTTTGTTTTATGTATCTCCCCCTCTTCCTTCGTAAATACTGAGCAAAAATATTTGTTTAGTATCTCTGCCTTTTCACAGTCTCCCTCTGCCCCCCCTCCCTCCCTTTATTAAGCCTCACTATCCCTCCCTTGGTCTTCCTTCGCTCCCTGATGTACCTATAAAAGGTTTTATCCCCCTTCTTAACTGAGTTGGCTATCTTTTCCTCGGTTTGGGCCTTTGCTGTTCTGACTGCCTTCCCAGCCTCCTTTTGCTTTAACTGATACAGTTCTCTGTCCTGCTCCTTCTGCGATTCCTTGTACTTCCTGAATGCTTTCTTTTTCTCTTGAACCTTCACTGCCACCTCCTTTGAGAACCATAGTGGTTTCTTACATCGTCTTGTTTTGTTTATTTGCTTCACACAAAGGCTTGTTACCTCTGTGATGGCAGCTTTTATTATTCCCCATTGTTCTTCCACCCCTCCTTCCTGCCCATTTGCTAGTGCATTCCTTAGGCGCTCACCCATTATGGCAAAGTCAGCCCTCCTAAAGTCCAGTACTTTTGTCTTTGTATGGCTCTATTACTGTGTTTATTGTGAACCATACTGTTCGATGGTCACTAGTTCCCAGATGGCTACCCACTTCTACATCTGTGATCCTCGCTCCATCTCCATTTGAGAGTATCAAGTCTAATATTGCTCCCTCTTGAGTGGGCTCCAGTACTAGTTGTCTAAGGCATGCCCCCTGTAAGGCATCTAGAATAACTGCACTCTTCGAAGTGGCAGCTGCAACTGCACTCCAGTTAACATCTGGCATATTCAGATCACCCATCAGCAGTATCTCCCTTTTCTGCCATTCTAAGTATACTTTCTATCATTTTCTTGTCCATTTCCTCCCCTGAGAAGGGTTGTATACAACCCTGTGCGGATTGTGTGCCATTGCCTGTCTCCAAATTTACCCACAGTGCTTCTTCTCCTCCCTGTTTACCCTTTTGTTCTGTTGCTTTTATTCCTTCCTTATGTAAAGAACTACTCCTCCTCCTCTTTACCCTCCCTGTCCCTCCTGTAGATAGTGTATCCTGGTATGTTTACATCCCAGTCATGGTTTTGTGTGTACCATGTTTCTGTGACTGCCACGATATCCAGATGTTCCTCCTCCATCAAGGCCACTAATTCAGGAAGCTTGTTGCCTAGACTACGGGCATTGGTACTCATTGCTCTCCATTTTTTGATGGCTTTACCTTCTGTTGCAGCATCCCCCACTGACCATTCTACCTTGGTCTTTTTCTCATTTAGTACCCTATTTTTTAGGGAGAGGCTGGGATTTTTCTGCTGCTTGTCAGTGCCTCCCCTTTGACTAGTTTAAAAGCTTGCCAATGAAGCATTTAAACCGATTGCTCAAAAGACTTGTTCCTTCTTGGACAGATGCAGACCATCCTGCCAGTATAGGCTGTTGTCCTCCAGGTGGAACCCCAGTCCCCAATGAAGCCAAACCCCTGTGCTCCGCACCATTTTCAACCATTCATTAAGCTGCATGGTGCCAATTACCTCGCCTCACCCATGCCTTTGACGGCAGCAGCACCTCTAGAAGGATACTGTGTGTGCTACTTATCTTAGGCCCCTCCCAACTCTTCAATGTCCTCCTGCACTGCTCTAACCTCATGATGAGCCAAGTCATTTGTCCCTAGGTGGACAATTATGTCCAGCTCAGAATCCCTTGCAGCTGTTGTCTTGATCCTGAGGATGCGCTTCCTGTCCCTCCAAGCCATGGCACCAGGCAGGCACCTTACTTCAGTTTTCCTAGCTCCTCCCAGTTCTATCCCCCTAATAATTGAGTCCCCCACCAGGAGCTGCTTCCTTTCCTTGTGGTGTCCTCTGCCTCCTTCCTGTGGTCCTCCCTTGTGACAGCTGTCCTCAGCCTCCTTAGTCTCCTCTGTGGGTGCATCCATAGGGGAGCTATGCTCCCCCAGAATGGTGTATGGATTGTGGAGTGGAACAACTGACTGGGTGTGCCTCCGTTCCACCATCCTCACCCTTCCTGAGCCCACTGTGGTCCAACTGCTGTGTTTTCTTTGCAATCTCTGATGTAGTGGTGGTGGCTGTGGTGCTCCCTGGATGGGGGAGGTTCCCTTCCTACTGTCCAGTGTGGCCTGGGGGAAGGTCCCAGTACTACTGTCCAGTGTGGCCTGAAGATGGGAAACTTCCTCCCTCAGGGCAGAGAGTTGTCTGCAAATAGGGCAGCATCTCAGCCTCCAGAAAGACTCCCAGAAGACTGCTGCCCCACAGCCATTACATTGCACTACTCCCCACATTTTTTTTTTGTGTGTGTGATTGGTTTGTAATATAGAAAAATATATTTATAATATACAATGTGTATGCTTATATTGTCAGTGCAGTGTGCTAGAGAGGATATGACAGTGACATCACCTTGCACTCTTGAGGAAATGATGTCAGAACCCCAGGTATAAAGGAACTATTTCCAGGGGTGGGTGGGGTGAGGTTGGGAAGGGTTGGGCCTAAACTGTGCCCTCACAAAACAATCAGCTGAAGCTCTGACCCACTGCTGCAATTAGTGCCTTCCTGTCAGCAAGATGCCCTACACAACAATTTGATAGAGAAATACCCTGCTAATCAAACAGAGAAAAATCCACACATCCAAGTCAGACACAGGAAACTTCCCAGCCCCAAAACAGGCCTGGGGTTTGTAATTCGAGCTGTCAGCCCCAAAATAAGTCAGCTGTGCTTTAAACTCTTCCTGCACTGAAAATCTTAAGAATTGTAACAAACAAACGTAAACCTAGATCCACCACCCTCTGTTGCTTGAAAGACTGTCTTTTCCTGTTTCACACTGCAGGTTTTTTGTGACCACCTTAACCCCAGTAACTCTGTTAAAAGAGTTTAACTATCACAAACTCCTACGCACCAGTAAATTATTTAAAAATAGTTTCTGTCCCAAAATCCTAGTAGTCAATCCAGCTACCCCAAGGGACAACCAGAATGCAGTATTCAAACACTTATGAGGTTACTTCCAAGATAAGCAGAGTTTGCAAGTTTCTTTTCAACTCCTCAGCCAACTGTAATTCATTTAAAAATAGTTTAACTGTCAGAAAATCTAGTAGACAATCTAGCTACCACCAAGGACCTACCCAAATGCAGTATTTAAATCCTTCTGAAGTTACTAACAAGATAAACAGAGTTTACAAGCTCCTTCTTGGTTAAACACTAAATAAATGTGAATAAAAAGCAATTAACAAGGGTGGTTAGTTTCACCTCCCACAGAATTAAGCAAAAGTGCACGTTTGTTGCAGATATCAAGTGCAATACAGAATTTCTCACACAGCTCGCAGTTGAAGAAAGTAGTGTCCTTCCAGCTCCAGAAAATGTGTTTTGTCATGAGCCTTCAAATTCGGAGTGGGAGGGAACATTCATTTAAAAGAGAACACTGACATCCATGGCTGCACCAGGTTTGGGTTATTGCAGTTTAATATTTGTGATATGAAGACTACATACTGTTAAATGACCTGCTGTCCCACTTTCAGTGTAGCAGAGTGGTTGCACGAAGGCACTTAAAGGGTTAACTAAGACTTAATCCCATTAAAGGCATGCTGTTTAACCACAATTTATCTGCTGCAGAATGGCCACAGATTCAACAGTTGTTCTGCCACAGAAAGTATGAGGTCCTGCCACAGAATGTAGGTCCACTCTGCCACTGCAAACATGGGACCCTGACCTCCACCAATGACATAGCTAGGGTTCATTTTTTTATTCTCAAAAAATGCTTTTCCCCTTGGTATATAGTTTATTTTTAGTAAGTCCTCAGTTGTTCCCCAAGTTCCTGTACACTCTCAAGGCAGGTTCGGTCTCACAGCCACACACACACACACCCCTCCACCAGTGTAGCTAGGGTTTATTTTTTTTTTTATCAAATGCTTTACCCCATAGGTACAGTTAGTTTATCTAGTAAGTCCTCAGTTGTTCCCCAAGTTCCTCTACCCTCTCAGGGCAGGTTCAATTAGTGGGGCAGGGACTTGCTGACACACACACACAAAAAAAAAACTCCACCAATGTATCTAGGAGTATGTTCCTTTTATTTCATTCTAAAAAAATGCTTTTCCTCTTGGTAATAACAAGATGGGCATAATTCACATATACCTCTAGTACTACAGTAGTATTTTAGCTTCAGTCAGTGCCCAGCTTCTTTATATATACAGTAGCACTGACAGATTACTTTTTGGCTAACAGCAGCACCGAGAAAGTGCCTCAAGCCAGCCACTGCCCCACTGGCTTATTACTTTTTGGCTAACAGCAGCAATGAGCAATTGCTTCAAGCCAGCCACTGTCTTGACCCCCAACTGCAGTGCCCTTTACAGAAGTCCTACACAGAACTGACACCGGGACCCTTGGTTTTTTGGTTTTTTTTTTCAACTCCAGTTCAAGGCAAGCCTTACTTTACTCACAGTAGTTGTTCAGTTACACACAGTAACCAAGTACTTTTTACCCCAGGAGAAGGCCGTCAAGAAAACACACCCTTTATATATTTCTTTTCAATATTAGCCCCCGACCGTACTGCTGAGTCACACAGACACCAAGTGAGTCACTGTCCCCACCCCGTTTCCTGTTCCTGTCATTCAGTGCTCCTTAATTACAGTGTAATCTCTAGCAGGCATCAAACTAAGTTCAAGTTCTTTTAACTCCTATGTGCAAGTGCAGAACTCCACACAGCACACTGAAGTGAATGACAATGACCAAGTTTGAATTTCAAATATCTCTAACCGGATGGACTGACCTGAGTCGGAACCCCCCGGACCCTACCCCCAAAACTGCCAAATCACTCTCCCTCTTTCTCAATATTTATTTTGGCTGCTTTATATTTATGCAGGTAAATATTGATTTTTAATGCTGCTGAAAAAACAAGCAATATAGCAGAGAATGAGAGCAAGAAATCCACTCCCTCTGCTATGGAGTCAGTTTCTCAAATGGCACTTTCGACAATAAGACTATTCTCCTGCATCTCCCTGGCTAAACCCCCCCCCCGCCCCTACCAGCATTGTAGTCAATTCACAGGGCTGACAGGTACTCAATCCCACATTTAATTTTCAGACTCATCTGTCAGTCCAAGATCAAGCAAACTGTTCTGCTACTGTGATAAGTGGAGAGGGATAGGGGAGTGTCCCGTATTTCTTGCCATTTGCATGCACCGCTTACCAGGCTTGCTCCTCTTGTAGCTCTCCACCGAACTTGGCCACCACCCACATGATTAAACCCTCGGCAAGTTGACAACCCATGTGATCAACCAAGGGAGCTGACATGAAGATTGATGGGCAGCGGCGGCGGCACCTAGCGGTTGATCGTGCATTGCAGGGCCAGATAGGTAAACAAAACAAAACAAAAAAAAGCAAATTTCACCAGAGCTGGTTGTCCAGGGACAACTGGCAGCTTGCATTACTGATAGTCTGACTGCAAAATCTTGTAGCCCAGGACGTCGGGCTATGAGATTTGTCAAGCTCTGTCATGTGGCTCTCAATATTTCAGTATTTCTGTTCTTCAGAATTCCTATCTGCTCCAGTAATCAGACAGCGCACACATCACCCACACACATCAAACACTGTCCATATACCTTTTACACTGTACTGTCAGGAAAACATAGTTAAAAACTAAAGTAAAAAAATATTCACATCTTAACTGCTAGCTGAGACTTGAAGTTAAAGACAGCACCTGTAACATGGACGGCAGTTCAGAGTCCACGCACTTTACAAACATGCTTCTCCCCACCTGACTCTCATCTCTAGTTAGTAAATTTATGGTGTCCAGTATTGAATTTATTTTATGTACACTAGATTCTGAATCATACTGAGGAAGTCAGATGTGATGGAGCTGGAGCTGTGATCTGTGAGTCAAATAAGGGTAATTATGAAAGCAGGATAAGCATCAAAAAAAGATCTGGAATTTGTAGACAGATGTTTTGTTGTTGTTGTTGTCAGTTTTTTCTTTTTGTCAATCTGTTTCTTTTTTGTTTTTACTATTGCCCAGTGTACTAGTCTGTGTACAAATATCTGGAATGATGAGTCTGTGAATTGGGGGGAATGTGTTTGTAAAGGGCACGGAAGCTCTGAGACGCCATTCCTATTACAGGTGCTGTCTTTAATCTGAAGTCTCAGCTAGTACTTAAGATGTGGGTATTTTTTTATTTTAGATTTATTTTGCTAACAGTGCAGTGTATAAGGCATATGAGAAGTGTTTAATGCGTGCAGGTGACATATGCATTGGCCAACAGTAGTGCATAGTAGTGTCCCTCATTGTGATAAATATAGAACTACAACGAATGCAGACGATAGCTCCCTTTTAGTTCATTATAGCGAGGGGTTACTGTACTGCTAGTACTGTAATGTTGGTAACTTCACTGCTGTTTGTCAGTGTCTGCTTTACAATATGTTTTAATATGTCCTTATATGTGTTAATTCCTACTAGGGGTGGAAGTGCTGGCTCTGGTAAAATTATCTTTTTAATTTAGAATAAAACATAGACGAGCCTGAATGTACGTAAAGGCAGCCCAACAGGGAGAACACATTGTGCTGGCTAAATTAGAAACTCCTAGTAAGTTTTCAAAACAGCATTATCTCTCCCACCCCCATTGAAAAGGAGATGGAATCATTGTTTTAAAGTCCCTTTCTTAGAAATCATTTTAATTGAATGATAGGTGTGAATGATCTCAGCCTTTCACCACATCAGCAAATTATTCAGTGTGCAAACCTCACAACAGTGTGTTATGATCCAGAATCCAGCAACCATGGAAAAAGGACCACAACAAAAAGGCACAGAAACAAAATATTGTCAACTTTGTTGCAAAACCTGAAATGCACACCATTTTTAAAGTGTTGTTTACTTACTAGTTCTGCCTGTTTTACTTGTGAAAACCACTGCACATGATCTTTGCAACTTTGGAGAAACAGGTCCTATAAGCTTGCTGACAGGGAATACTAGACTATGAAGTCCGGAGATGACATCAGCAGCAGCTCTTCATTGATACAGGCTGTTTTGAACAGGTAGTGAAATCAGGGTTACAAAATAGCTCATAACTTTAAAATGAAGTAACGTAGAAATCTAGTTTTTGGTATGAGATTTACTGGGGCAATGCTTATTCTGATTCTTCAGTGTAGCTTTTTTTGCCCAGATGGTGTCAGTTGCTCTTTAAAACATTTCTGTTCTCTCTTGCTTATCCCGATAATTAATTCATGGACTTCTGTCATTTTAATGGTTTTAATTATTTATTATTTTAGGTTTTCTGTAAAAGCGCTTTGGTATTTATTGAATGGCTCTTGCAACAAATGAAGTTTATTATTGTTATTAATCAAGAACCAGGAAGGCCAACCTCCCCAGTATGGGAGAAGAGAGCTGCCTAATGGCCACTCAATCCTCACCCAGTCCTCCCTTTCTGGCTGACCCATGGCTGTCCAAGCTCATTCCTGAACTTGGGTCACTGGTGTGGGAGAGGTAAGCACTCCTCAGTGCATCTGCCCTCTATGCCACTGGCCGGCTGAGGGCACTATATTTTTGGAACATTCTAAACTGGGACATTTAACCATGAGTTGTCAGTATAAGGACTGATTTATTGAAATGAGAATTGATAGGTCCGAGAATCTGACTGCTCACAGGATACCTGCCCTTTGAAAGATTTTTGTCTGTCTTGATAACACCTAGGGCCCCATATTCAAATAGGCACAAAGCGCAGTGCAAACATTTGCACTGTGCCTTGCATTTGCCTGGATGCCTGAAGATGTTATAGTCAGCGGAATAGTGCACCAGTGCTATTGTACTGACTATAAGGTCATGTCAGCCCAGCACTAAGCCACTTAGTGCTGCCCCAACAGGGGTCCCAAAGTATGCCGCCAAAATGGATAGCACCAGAGTGCAATTTCCAGTATTCAAAGGGAGCCAAGCAAATGAGCCCACTGGGCATACAAGATGCTAGGGGGCCATTTGCATGCTCATTATGGGCTCATTTGCATGGGTAGTGAGGCAGGTTAGAGCAGCATAATCACCCAATTGCCTGATCCCAGCCAGGTATACAGGTCACTGGTGCTAGTGGTCCCCCCCAAGTGATCATTGGCCCTTTCTGTCAAAAAAAGGATCCCTGGTGCTAGTGGTACACTCCCCCCCCAATGCTTGCTGGCCTGTTTATTAATAGAAATGGATCCCCCGATCCCTTCCCTGCACACATATATTATCCTTAGTGCTAGTGGTAACCCTCCCATCCCCATATGCATATATTATCCCAGGTACTAGTGATAATCCCCCCTCCCTCTGTTCCTGTCTTTGCAGACATATATTATCCCTGGTGCTAGAGGCAACCTTCCCTCCCTCCCTCTGATCCCATCCCCACATACGTATATTATTCTTGGTGCTAGTGGTAACCCCCCCGACCCCATCCCTGCATACATATATTATCCCTGTTGCTAGTGGTAACCACCTCTCTCCAATTCCATCCCTGCATATGTTTATTTATTTATTTATTTATTTATTTTAACACCAGTTTAACAACCTTTGAGCCAGAAGCTCATTTACAAAGGTACCTCGTCACAGAGAGGACCAAAACAATGGTACAACAGACAACAGACAGGCAGCAATACAAGTACACAATAGCCGTCAGTCACAGTTATAGGCATTTCTAAGGCAGTATAAATAATGCATACAGGTGAGTTAGGCACAATAGACAGTGGATAAAGGAAGATAGATTCAGAAGACGGATAGTGGAGGATGAGAGGAGGTCAACAGAGAGAGGAGAGGAGAGCAGACAAGTGAGGGTGCTAGTCAGGAGGTAAGAGTGCTGCTCAGCGAGCATTGTCAGGGAGAGGAGAAGGTTAAGGGCAGCAATAGCTGCATGAGGTGAGCAGGTAATTTCTGAGGCTGTATTTAAAATAAGATAATGAGGGGGCTTCAGAGATTCTGGCAGGAAGGGTGTTATACCAGGAGGGGGCTCTATAGGGGTAAGCCCTTTGACCTTGTGAGGTTCTCGCCCTTGGTATAACCAGTGCAGTTTTGCAGGAGCTACAGGTGTGCACTGTGGGGTTAGCCTGGTGGACAGTGTCAGACAGGCCCGGGGGGGGATAGGCCATGGAGAGCTTTATAAGTTAGTTGGCAGGTTTGGTACATGAGGCGCTCATCCAAGTTGAGTAGATTGGCCGTGGAATAAAGAAGGCAGGTATGGGTAAGTCTAGGAGCACCGGTTATAAGTCTACAGGCTTTGTTAAGGGTAAGGCGTATCTTGAGCAATGCCATCTGGTCAGCCGCACCATAGACAGGAAGGCCATAGTCGATTAGGGATATAACAGAGGAGGTGACTGCAAGGCGGAGGGCATCAGTGGGAAGGCAGTTTTTATGACGATAAAAGATACCCAGCCGTGTGTTGGAGGCAGAGGTCAGAGCAGAGATGTGGGCATGAAAAGAGAGGGCAGGGTCAAAGGTTATACCTAGGTATATATAAGAGGGAACTAGTTCAATAGGGAGATTGAAGGTGGAGTGGACAGAGAGAAGAAAGTTGCTGTACTTATTTTGGGGGTGGGCAAAGAGCATGGCTTTGGTTTTCTTTAGGTTGATGACGAGTCTGTGCTCAGTGAACCAGGCTTCTGCGGCATTGTAGGATTGCTGAAGAGAGTTCTGGAGTGAGATGGGGTTACTATCGGAGGCAAAGAGTACTGTGTCATCAGCATAGAGTAGGATTTTGCTGGCACATTCACTGGGCAGGGAGTTGAGGAAGAGGGAGAAGAGCAAGGGTCCAAGAATAGATCCCAGAGGGACTCCAGAATGGATAGGGCAGGTGCTGGAGAGTGTTCCACTAACTTTCACACATTGCGAGTGGGCTGACAAGTAGCTGGAGCACCAGGAGACTGGTCCAATGGCAAAGCCTAGGTGCCCAAGGGTAGCTAACAAGAGGGGGTGTGAGACAGTATCAAAGGCTTTTGATAAGTCAATGAACACAGCACCAGCCAAGGAGCCAGAGTTCAGTGAGGTGTGCAGAAAGTTAGAGAACTCCAGGAGGGCAGTATTGGTGCTATGGCCAGCTCTGAAGCCATGTTGTTCAGGGCAAAGGACACCATATTTGGAGAGGTATTCAGAGATTTGGGTGGCCACCTGGCTACCTATGTATAGTATCCCTGGTGCTAGTGGTAGCCCCCCTCCCTCCGTTCCCTTCCCTGGCATTACCAATATTATCCCTGGTGCTAGTGGTGCCCTCCCCCTCCAATCCCAGATCCAACATATACACAACCCTTCCCTGGCATCCAGTGGTCCCACCATGGCACTGGGCACCCCCATATCCAAAATGGTGGTGCCGCAGGTGCATGTGTTGACCAGCACAGCCCTCCTCACACCTCCTTGGCTGGCCACTGTATGTACAGTCAGGAAGCATGCTTCTTATTTATAGTACAGGGCACATCACCCTGTCCTCTAAATAAGAGGCATGCTCCTTGACTGTGCATCTGGCAGCCAGCTGAGTAGGTATGAGAAGGGCTTTGCCAGTCGCCATAAGCACCTGCAGCACCACTGCTTTGGATATGGAGAAAAGGGCTGCCTAATGCCAGGGGGACCACTGGATGCCAGAGAGGGGCTGTGTGTACATCAGGGCTGGGATTGGGGGGGAGGGCACCACTAGCACTAGGGATAATATTGGTGATGCCAAGGATGGGATCAGAGGAAGGGGAGTTACCACTAGCACCAGGGATAATATGCATCTTCGGGTATAGGATTGGAGGGAGAGGATTACCACTAGTACCAGGGATCCTTTGTTTTAAAAGAATGGGCTGGCAATTGGCAGGGGGGTGCCAGGGACCACAGGGGGTGAGTGTGCTCCCCCAGTTGCCAACCGGCTAGGTTGCTGCATTACCACCACCAGCCGCTTGGGTTGCCCAGAGTAAGTCAGAGTTTTGGTAAGCAGTATTTGTGCTGCAGTAAAGGACCGTGCTAAACCCTTTTGCATACCACAAAAATGCTGAATATGGGTTGCGAGCATATTGACGGTCACGCCCCTCCACTTGCCCACACACAAACATTATGTTTTATGTGGGCGTTAACCAACGTTGCCCTCACAAAAGCCCCTTTTGAACATGGGGCTCCAGCGCAAACACCGGTTTGCACAAACAAAGACACATTAGTGCCCGTGCACTCTTTTGAATATCAGGCCCCTGGTGTTTGTTTTCTGTTACTTTTACATAAATTTATTATAGTAGATTTATTTTATTATTTATTTATAAAGCTATACAAACAGTTGTATTAGGGTAGTGTTGGGGTACTCTTATTTTTAATATAGAGAATTACCTTTTATTAATTTTATAACTATTCATTTACACTTTATAGACCACATCTAGTGGTTTATCTTTGTTCTACACTTATTTATACTTACTGATACCTGTTGATATCTAGCTAAGCTTTAATTATTTATAATTATCTACATTGCTATCTATAAACATGTACATATCTGCTTATATTTGGCCAAACCAGCAAATCAATTAAACTAAGTTTAACACCAATAACATTTGTTAGTACTAAAGATGAAAACAAGAAGCAAGACAATGGATAGGGAGGATTCTAAACAGAACTCTAAATTAAGTAAAGATGGCATGCAGAAAGAAGAGAGTAAAAGACAACAGGGTAAAAAGCAAAAAAAAAAAACTTAGAAAAACATCACAAAACTAATGCCTAAAAAAACAGGATGATGGGGAAAAAAGGGAAAAGTAAAAGTAACAACTTTAAAGGGATTGAGCCTGGCCAACTATTAATTGTTGATCACTTAAAGTGGAACAAGGCGAAGAATGTAGAGGTGGTCCAAGAAGATAACATCCTAACATTGATCTCTATAATTGATAACAAGATACAAAAAAATTAAAAAATCCAACTCAAATATCTGAAGCCATGAATGCAACAAAATGTTAAAGTAAGTTAGATCAATGTCCCAATAATAGCTCACTAGAAAGATCACCATTAATAAGATTCAAAAGCCACCAAGGAATAAACAGTACAGAATAAGTACTGGGGGTTCCAAAAAAAAAACTGAGCAAGAATCCCAGGGCAGTTTTCAGAAGTTACCCATATCAACATCAGAAAGGAACAAAACTCAGGACAGGTTGGACCCTAATAGGACACATCCCCAGCAAACTAAAGCTGATATTTTAGAAATAATGCAGGAGCTTCAGGAAATAATTACATGATTAAAAGAGAGTGATATAACAAAAATCCATAAAAGTAGGGCTAAAATGAAGAGACTGATCACCTACTCTCCCTTCCTAGATGAAAACTTGGTAGAGGTTTTAAAGAGGGAGTCTGGTTAAAAGTATTGCATTGCAGAATTAGAATCAGCCCACCTCCAATAAATCTGATACCAGACATTAGGCCTCTGCATTACTTCGTTTCAAAGTTATGAGCTATTTTGTAAGCTATTTTGTAACCCTAATTTCACTCCCTGTTCAAAAAAGTCTGTTTCAGTGAAGTGCCACTGATGATGTCATGACCAGAACTCACAGACTAGTCCTCCCTGTCAGCAAGCTTATAGGACCTGTTTCTCCAAAGTTATAGAAACTGCAGCTGTACTGTAGTAATCATTAAAAAAATGGACATAGGGTTATCTGCAGTGCTTGCATTTCCAGAATGTTCGGATGCATGGTAAGGTCCTTTAGAACATATCAGGAGGTGGTTTTGAAATGCAGTGCTGAACAAAGGTATAGAATGTCAAAAATGTTGGGGGAGCAGGGGCGACATGGAATCTTGGCATGTGGCAGGATTGCACCATCTCACAGTGTGGTGGGACACTCAATATCAGAATGCAATAGGGACACACATTGAGGAATTTAGCGGGGACTGGCGATACTTAAATATAGTAAGGATGTACACTGTCAGAATGTGATAGGATACACCATCTTATTTTGAAACTGCTTGTCCTTGCCACATTCCAGAATTGTACGCACCTACAACACTTTTCAAAATTGTGCATCATTTCCCCACCACAATCTGACACTGTGCATCCGAGCCATATTCCAAACCTGTGCATCACTGCCACATTTCAAAATTACATGTCCACACCACATTCCAAATTTGTGTTTCAATGCCACATTCTAAAACTGTCACTATCACATTTTCAAATTGTATCATTGCTACATTCCAAAACCGTGCATCACAACACATTCTGAAACTGGCCGTCATCACACTCCAAAACTAAGCATCACTGCCATATTCCTAATTTGTGCGTCACCGCCACATTCCAAAATTGTGCATCACCACCACATTCCTAAAACTGAGCAACACTGCCATAATACTGAATTTGTGCATCACTGCTATATTCTGAAATTGTGCATCACAACCACATTCCAAAACTGTGCGTCACCACCACATTCCAAAATCGATCATCACCGCTACATTACAAAACTGGGCATCACTGCCACATTCTGAAATTGGGCATCACTGCCACATTCCAAAGCTGTTTAGCAGCACCACATTCAGTACCTGTACATCAAAGCCACATTCCAAAATTGTGTCACTGCCACATTCTGAATTAGTGTATCACTGCCACATTCCAAAATTGTGCATCACCACCACATTCTGAAACTGCATAACCACAACATTCCTAAATTATGCATCACCGGCACATTCCAAAGTTGGTGATGGTGCCACATTCTGAACTTGTGCATCTGTGCCAAAACTGAGCATCACTGCCACATTCCAAATGTGTGCATCACTGCCACATTCTGAGATTGTGCATCACTGCCATATTCCAAAATTGTGCATCACTGCCACATTCTTAAAACTGAGCAACACCACCATATTCTGAAATTGTGCATAACTACAGCATTCCAAAACTGTGCGTCACTGCCACATTCCAAAATCGATCGTCACCACCACATTCAGAAATTAGGCATCACTGCCACATTCTGAAATTGGTTGTCACTGCCACATTCCAAAGTTGTGTAGCAGCACCAGATTCTGAACCTGTACATCAAAGCCACGTTCCAAAATTGTGTCACCACCACATTCCAAAATCGTGCACCATTGCCACATCCTGAATGTGTGCATCACTGCCACATTCTGAATTAGTGCATCACTGCCACATTCCAAAATTGTGCACCACCGCCAAATTCCAAAACTGTGCATCACTGCCACATTTCAAAATTTTGTGTCACCACCACATTCTGAAATTGTGCATCACTGCCACATTGCGAAGTTGGTGGCAGTGCCACATTCTGAACTTGTGTGACAGTGCCACATTCTGAAATTGTGCATCACCGCCACATTCCAAAATTGTGCATCACTGTTACATTCCAAAATTGTGCATCACTGTTACATCCAAGTTGAGCACCATCACCACATTCCGATATTGTGCATCACCACCACATTTCCAAATGTACATCACTGTCATATTCCAAAACTGAGTGGCATCACCACATTCTGAAATTGTACATCACCGCCACATTCTGAAATCAAGTGCCACCACCGCATTCCACAATCAGACATTACTGCCACACTCGAAAGTTGTGTAGCAAATGTGCATTCCCACCATATTCCAAAACTGAACATCCCCACCACATTCTGAAAATGAGCATCACTGCCACATTCAAAAATTGCATGTCCAAGTTACATTCTAAAATTATGCATCCCTGTCTCACTCTAAAACTGCACGAGACTGTGACATTCTTAAACTATCATGGCCACATTCTGAGATTCCATGTCCATGCCACATTCTGAAATTGAATGTTGCACCACAATCTGAAATCAAGCATACCAGCCATGTTTTGAAATTGTGCTTCACCATCACATGTCAAATGAATGCATCCAAGACATTACAAAATTGCATATTCTTGCCACCTTCCAAAACTATGCATCCCCCGCATTTCAAAATTGTGTATCTCTAACACATTATAAAACTACGTGACACTGCTACATTATGAATTTTAGCATCCCTGCCACTTTCCAAAATTGTCTGTTCCAGCTACTTTCTTAGATCGTGTCATTGCTGCATTTCACAGTTGCAGTCTGGTGGCATTTTAAAATTGTATCCCTGCAGTATTCTAAAAATTGCACACATTTTTATCATTCTAAAGCCATGTTTGCCGCTGTATTCCAACCCCCCCACACACACACAGTCACATTCTTAAGTACTGTACCTTGTATCTGCATATGACACCACTAACTACCCTTTTTAACAAATCATAGGAGGATGGTGTGGTACCTGAGGATTGGAGATGGGCAGATGTGATTCCCCTTCACAAAAGTGGGAACAAGGCAGAGGCAGGAAATTATAGACCTGTTAGTTTGACCTCAGTGGTAGGGAAAATGCTGGAATCACTTCTGAAAGAAAGAATTATTGAATACCTAGAGGCCAGCTGGACACAGGACCCAGGGCAGCATGGATTCATAGTGGAAAGGTCATGTCAGACAAATCTAACAGATTTCTTTGATTGAGTAACCAAAGTAGTAGACCAGGGAGGGGCTGTGGACATGTCCTACCTAGACTTTAGCAAGGCATTTGACACAGTCCCCCACAAAAAATTAATAAACAAATTAGCCAGCCTGGGATTGGGTCACAGGGGGGTAGCCTGGGTAAAACCCTGGCTGGACAACAGGACACAGAGGGTAATAGTAAACAGAGTCCACTCTGAAGAAAGGGGGGGTTACTAGCAGGGTACTGCAGGGTTCAGTAATGGGACTGGTCCTCTTTTATGTCACCAAGACCTGGCTGGATGAAAATTCAGGCCCCATAGTGGAGGCCATGACCCCGGCCGGGTACTCGGTGATATACCGCATGAGATTGGACCACAGGGAAGGGGGGTTGCAGTCTGTTTCAAGACTGAATTGGGCCTCATGAATGTAGCAGTAGGTGAGACTGAGTCCTTTGAGTGAACAGTTGTAGCAGGTGTAGGTGTTCGAATCATTCTCATCTACCGTCCACCCGGAGATGGGAAATGCTTCTTACAGGAAGTAGCAGACTTCCTCATCGACATGTCATTTGAGTCACCCAGAGTGATGGTTCTGCATGACTTCAACACCTGGGTCAATGATGAACTCTCACAATTTGGTAATCACTTCCTCCAATTAATGTTTTCTTTGGGCCTTACACAGGTAGTTTCCACTGCTACGCATAAATCTGGACACTCTCTGGACTTAGTCTTCTTTCTAGGGATTGATGCATCTGACGTGGGGGTGGAACAAGTCACCTGGTCTGACCACTACACTATGAGGTTCAATTTTTGCACCCCCTTAGAAGGCCTTCCCCTGTGGAGATGGTCAGGTACCACCCATTATGGAATATTATTTCACAAGGCCTTGTGGCGGTCCTTGACCTATCATCCCCCCATGTTGGTGAGCAGTAATCCAGAGACGCGGGTGTCGGCCTATAATGAGGCCATTACAGCTGCCCTGAATCTTATTGCTCCTATTCGTGAGTGCCCCTTATCCCTTCACCCCAGGTCCCTTTGGTTTGATGGGACACTGACGGAGATGCGGAGACAGGAGCGAAGGTTAGAGCATTGTTGGCGCAAGTCCGCCCTTGAAGCCGACCGCCTTAGATTGTTGGAACATTATTCTATCT
Source organism: Neoceratodus forsteri (assembly GCA_016271365.2). Lineage (NCBI taxonomy): Eukaryota > Metazoa > Chordata > Ceratodontiformes > Ceratodontidae > Neoceratodus > Neoceratodus forsteri. Next base: position 394,695,687 of record CM057452.1, read on the forward strand.
ATCAATCTGCAATCACCCATAAGAAGGCAAAATTCCTGTCCAGGGAGATTGCAGTTGCTCAGAATCGACTGGCTCAGCTGTTTCGAACTGTAGACAGACGTGCAACCCAGCCTGTCTGCAAGTTCAAAAAGCCTTTTTCGCAATTAGAGTGCGAGGAGCTCACTCGTTCCTTTGCAACTAAAGTGGCCAACATCAGGGCAGACTTGTGTCCGGCAACCTCTAAGGGTGATGCTGTGGAACAGTGTGAGTTCACAGTGCCTCAGTTCTCTTGGAGTTCCTTTTGTCGACCTGAGTTTATGGATATTATGAGGATCATCCATAGTGTGCATCCCACAAGCTGTAGTTTGGACCCTGGACCGACTTCCCTAATTTTGGGTTGTTTTGATATCATCGGTCCAGTCCTGGTGCAAATAGTCTGGTGCTCCTTGGAGTCAGGTGAGTTTCCTAGCTCCGTGAAAGAGGCGGTGGTGACACCTGTCTTGAAGAAAGCTACCTTGGACCCAGACTGTTTCTCAAACTACAGACCTATCTCTAACCTTCCCTTTATTGGGAAGGTTATTGAGAAGGTAGTGGCAGCCCAATTGGAGGACAATTTAACCATCCATAATATCTACGAATCCTTCCAATCTGGTTTCCGTAAAAGACACAGCACCGAGACTGCACTGGTTCGGGTGCTTAATGATCTTCTGAGGGCAAGGGATCAGAAGAGATGTTCCATTCGGGTTCTCCTTGACCTCTCATCAGCTTTTGACACTGTGGCTCACATGGTGCTGATAGCATGCCTGAGGCAAATTTGTGGAATGTTGGGAACTGTTTTACAATGGTTCACCTCATTCCTCACTGGGAGATCACAAAGAGTTGTGTTTGGGATTTTTTCCTCTGGCCCAACCTCTTTGTTGTGTGGAGTGCCTCAGGGTTCCGTGCTGTCACCCATGTTATTTGCAGTGTATATGCTGCCCCTCAGAGACATTATAAGATGGTATGGGCTGAGGTTTCCCTGCTATGCAGATGATACCCAGCTATACCTGTCTTTCACACCTGACCAGGATGGAGCTCTTGCGGTGTTTAACAACTGTCTGGATGAAATCCAAGGTTGGCTGGATTCTAGATGGTTAAAGTTGAACTCAGAGAAGACAGATGTTTTGGTTGTGGACCCGGGTGGTTAGATAGAGAGGTCGCATGATGGCATGCTTTCTGGAATTTTTCTTGGCAGCGTGTCACTTCTGACCTCTGAATGGGTGCGTAGCCTTGGGATTGTCCTAGACAACAGGCTGACCCTACAATCTCAAGTGTCGGCCATTGTCAGGACTTCCTTTTACCATCTTTGGAATATTGCCAGGGTTAGGCACCTTGTTCCATCTGACTCCTTGCCAACGTTAGTCCATGCCTTTGTGTAGTCATGCTTGGACTACTGCAACACCCTTTACTTTGGGCTTTCTGGAGTTGAAATCCATTGCCTACAGCTGGTGCAGAACATTGCAGCCTGGGTTTTGACTGGGACAAGTAGGTCCTGTCATATTACCCCAGTGCTGCGAGAACTGCACTGGCTCCCTATACGGTGGCGGATCACCTTTAAAGTCATTTTATTGACTTTTAAAGCCCTTCACGATCAGGGTCCAACCTATCTGAAAGAACTTCTGGTGCCTTTTTGCCCTGGCCGATTGCTCAGCTCGGCCGATGAGGGGTTGTTAGAGATTCCAAGAGTGAGTTTAAAATCTTCAGGCAGCACAGCATTCTCTCATGCTGCATCCACTCTTTGGAATTCTCTACCATGCTGGTTATGGGAGTGTACCTCTGTGGAGGTATTTAAGAAGGACCTGAAAACTTACTTATGGCAAATGGTCTTCCTGGATAATTAAGTTAATGTTATTGTGCCTGTATTTTACATTATAACTTACTATTTGATTTTAATATTTGATGTTATTATGGCATGATTTTATTTACATGTATTGTAGATTTGTATTTGAAATTATGGCTTTAAAATGTTCAGCGCCTTGATATATTGAAAGGCGCTTTATAAATAAAATTATTATTATTATTACTTATTTTTATTATAGGTGACATTGCAGAGGGACTGGAAAGAAAAATATGCCTCTTAGCAGACAACACAAACATCTGCAACAGGGTTGATATGCAAGGGGGGATGGAAAGGATAAGAAAGGACTTGGCAAGGTTGGAGGAAAAGTCAGACTTATGGCAGCTTGGATTCAATGCAAAGAAGTGTAAAGTAATGCACCTGGGAAACAAAAACCCAGAGGAAGAGTACACAATGGGGGGAGGTACTAACAACAACAAAAATGGAAAGAGACCTGGGTGTAGTCATGTCAGATGACCTAAAGGTAGGAAGGCAATGTGAGAAGGCAGTAAGGAGGGCTGGGGGATACTGGGATGCATAGGGAGAGGTATCACCAGTAGAAAACAGGAAGTTGTTATCCCTCTGTACAGACAGTTGGTGAGACCCCATCTGGAGTACTGCATCCAGTTCTGGAGACCCCATCTCTGCAAGGACATAGACAGGATGGAGGCAGTCCAGGAGAGAGCAACTAAAATGGTTCAGAGTCTGCATGAGTTGCCATATGAAGAAACATAGAAACATAGAAACATAGACTTTGATGGCAGATAAGGACTGCTTGGCCCACCTAGTCTGTCCACCTTCCAGAACTTGGAAGGGGAATTTATGTTACTGAGGAAAGCATTTTTGAAGTAATTGGACTTCACTAGCCTTGTTGCCCTGGTACAGGCATTTCAGAGCTTATGGTAGTCTGTGAGGTCACTAGGAAGCTGGGTGAATTTGTGGCACTTCCAGGCATGATCTCTGGCCCTAAGACAGGCTAAGAGTTCTGGAGTAATCCACAGTAGGTGGTTACCTCTAACCCTGGTTTGTTTGAGAGAAGCAAAGGCATTCCAATTTGCAAGGAATATTTCTTTGAAGTAGGCTAGAGCCTTATCAACTGAGAGGGAGAAGGCTAAGGAAGACCAGCCAGAGAGAGATGGGTTGTGCAGGAGAGGTTCAATGTCTAGGGATTTGAAGGAGTAAAGTTGCAAGATTTTATATGAAGATTTTGGTCTGTAGATTTTCCTGACAATGAATATTGGGTTGTGGTTGCTGAAAGCATCTGGGAGGATGCCAGAGCTAATTACTCTGTGGGGGTGGGTGGTAAGAGCCCAGTTGATCAGGGAGTGATTTTGTGTCTTATGGTTAGGGCGAGTGGGTTCCAAGATCAATTGCAAGAGGTTCAGGTCTTCAAGATCATTACATATTCTGGATGTCTTGGGATACAGTCAGTTTAAGTTTAGGTCACCTAAGATGTAAAGTTCACCAGAGCAAGAAAGAGCTGTGATGGAGGTTATGAGGTCGACAGCAATAGAGGGCTGGACATTTGGGTGACAGTAAATGCCAGCTATAAAGATGGGGAGGGTGAAGGGCAGAGTTAAATGAATAGCCAAAGCAGTGTGGGATGCTGGGCTGGGGGATGAATAACTAAGAGAATATTGGAGGGAGGTAAGAACGTACATGGTGACCCTACCACTTCTACCTGCTCAGTCTTGCCTCAGGAGGGAGTAGCCAGGCATGGCGACCAAGAGATCCGGAATTATGCTCTTTAGCCACGTTTCCATGATGATCAGTATGTCAGGTTTTAGAGTGGCCACCATGGTTTGTAGAAGGTCAATTTATTGCAACAAACTACATATATTTAGATGAAGGATCTTGAAGCCCTTCGGGAGGACAGTGGTAGCAACAGAAGGGGCTGCAGTAGATAATGGAGCATTCAGGGAATGAGATGCAGATGGACCAGGGTAGGGGTGGATATCTCTGCAGGAGAGTAAGAGTAGAGCTAACATGAGGAAGTGAAGTTTGGGGCATTTAGAGTTGGATGTCAAGGAACCAGTGAAACTGGAAGGGTAATGCACATGAGAGTAGGGGAGCAGGAGATGAAGCACAGCAAAGAAGAGTGGGACAGTTAATAATGATGCATGAGGGTTAGAAAGTGAATATGACCATAGTTTGAAGGATGGGGAGGGAGTGATAGCAAGGATGTAAGTAGGGGATTGGAGATAGGAGGGTGTAGAAGGCGAGTTATTCAGCATTTGCGAGTAGAGACCAATTGGAGGGGTTAGGGAAAATACTAGGAGTAGATAAAGGGGGAGAGAGGAGAAAAGGAGTTTCATGTTGCAGGGCATGAAATGTGTAACAATATGATCTCTATATAAGAGCAGCAATTCTGCAAGTAGGGGTAAGAATAAATAAATAAAAAGGTGGAGGAGCACCACTAATTGTCTGTATTTAACAGATGCTTAAATAGAGCAAAGGAGAGGTATCTATATGAACAACAGGCAGGGATCGCTTTAGATAAAGATTGTGTCCCTCTAGTGGCAGTACAGTATAACTTGCTAATGGAAAAATGGACAATTTTTTTAAGTGGTGGGTGGGACTAGTAACAGAGAGAGGGGAGGGTGTGTGTGGAAACAAAAGAGAGCAGTAATTGGGTGTCTGTGTCTAGGTGCCAGAACCCTGAATAGCAAAAGAAAATGCTATTTAGGTGAGGCAGGGAGGAGGAGGGGGAGAGATTAAGCAGAGTGCAAGATAGTGAGTGTAGGGGGGGAATTGGAGCTAAGGAGAAGAGATTTGAGAAGCTAGAGTAGAGGGGATGAATGGAATACAATAGGCAACTTTTAGCACTTTTAGCAATATAATCACAGAATATTAGCACATGAGCAGTGTGACATAGACAGCCAGTTCTGAGTGCTGTATCATTTTTTTTAATATAAAATGTATTACTGACTGTCACTGCTGAAAATCTGATGCTCTTAGAATGACCTCACTCATCACCCTCACCCCCCCCCCCAGGTTTCAGCTGAAAGATGAAAGCCATGAGAAAAATGCAGAAACAGCATGTGAGTTCACACACACTCAGTTTTTAGAGACAATGTGTTACATGTAAGCCTTTAATCAAGGATCCTGTTTGTCTGAGTTTATTACAGCCGTAGTTGCTATATCATATCCATTTTATGACGTTGGAGGAAAACCCCAGGTTATTACATAGAAGTGCGAAAATCATAATGATGCTTTCATGTCCTGGAAGGAGGAAGCTTATTATAAGATCAAAAGAAGTGTCATTTGAAGCACATGAATTATGTTGAAGTTGCAGAATGTAATACTTAAAAAAAAAGACATCCTGTTTTTGTATAAGATATATATATTTTTTATATATAATCTGACAGAGGAGGAGCTAGCTGGCCTCACAGAAAAAGGGGTTGGCTAATACAGTTGTTAAGGAATACTCTGTTTTACTTAGATGCATTTTTTACCTAGACTCTGACTAAGAAAACATCTTTGGAGCATTTGTAAACAGGTAGTTAGGATGGGAGTCAAATCTAAGTACTGTAAGTAGGAACTGCACTGTTTAAACCTTGTTCTTTTAAAAGAGTTGTATGTCTTGTGATATGAGTTCTGTATTTTGTGTTTTACATATTTTTAACTATTTTAGTAAAATTATTTTTAGAACATACTTGGTCTGTCTTTGACTTCTTTTTAGTTGTAAGAACAGTATATGGTTATAGCAGACATGAGGCGTAGCTTGAATGGTGATACCAAACTGGAAAGAGAGGCGTTTTAAATCTGAGATCTTTATTAAAGTTTTTAAGGGTTCATCTCTGTATACCTGGTCAGGTGCCCATAGGCAAAGATATCTGCCCCCCCAAGACAGAAATATCTGAGTCTGTGCATTGGGTACACTAGCAAGAGGTTCACAGTTTGAATCCCTCCAAGACTTGAGACCAAAGGTTGATCCAAACTCACAAAACAGAGTTCTGTTAAACTGTTCACAAGACTGAACTCAGAGGTTGGCACTTTGGGAGTAGAGGGCCTGACCTGCTGAGTGGGTTGGTGACAAACAGAAACAGTGCAGTATAAACCTACAGCAATTTAACACAGTAACCAACAAGCAGTTTCCCCACATGCAGAAATAAAATACAGTACCCTGCATAAAACACATTTACCCATAATAGTTTGGAAAAATGCACATTTGCCCATATAGTCTGTAGACATGCAGATCCAGATATAAGGAGGTTAAGCAGTACAGGGTAGGCTGGCTAGCCAGCTAAAAGCTGGTCAGGGCACTGTGGCTTGAATATAGCAAAAGCCAGTCAGTGAACAGCCAAAGTGATTGTAAGGGCCAGTGCCCAAATGTCCTGCTTCAAGAAGGCACACTAACCAATGGCAGTCCAGCAGTTGGACAAAGGTAGGCTCAAGGGGGGTGAGGGAGATGGGGCAGAGGTGCATACAACTTGAGGTTTCAATCCACAACTCCTACACTGTTCTGGCAGGGTGGGACTGTCTCGATGAGACACCCACAGTGGTGGAGAACGTGGATGCAGGGATCCTCCACAGTGGAGACCTCCAGGGAGATGGCATGGGACCACAGAGGAGAAGGAAGCAACTCCTAGTAGGGAACTCTATTATTAGGGGGGTAGTCCTGGGGGCAGGAAACAGGTAGGCCAGGTGCCTACCTGGCACCACCACTTGGAGGGATCAAATGCAAATCCAATGGATTGCTGGGGCAGCAAGGTGGGAGGGTGAGCTAGATGTCATTGTCCACCTGGGGACAAATGACCTGCCTGGGAACATGGTGAGGGCAGTGCAGAGGGAGTTCACAGAGTTGGGAAGGGGACTTAGACAGGTGGCACGCATGGTAACTTTCTCGAACTGCTACCTGTCTATGGCATGGGGGAGGCCAAGGTACTCCACACCAGGGGATTCAATGAATAGTGGAAGAGCTGGTGCAGAGCTGAGGATCTGGCTTCATTGGGGACTGGGGAACCACCTGGAGAGATGCGGGCTTGTACGGGAGGGATGGCCTGCATCCATCTGGGGGAAGGGGACCAAGATCCTTAATGAGAGGTTTAAATGTTTCATTGGCAAACACTTAAACTAGCCAAGAGGATGGCAGAATTAAGCAAGAAATAATCAACTGCCCCCCCACAGGTTAAGATAGACAAACAGATAGATACTAGAGCTGAGAAAGGAACATTTAAACTAACCAAGGGGCATGGTGGAATTAAGCAGGAAATAAACAACTGCTCCCCACAGAGAAAGGTAGATAAACAGGCTCATACTATGGCCATGAAAGCAACAAAAGGAAACACAAAGGGAGGTAATAGTGGTGGAGGCATGGAGGGAAGGCATAGGGATCAGGATGGGGGAAGCTGGTACAGGTGGGGGCAACAAAATATGGAAAGCCATGTGTACAAATTCCCACAGCCTGGGAAATAAGATGCCAGACCTAGCAGCCATGATGAGGGAGGAAGACCTAGGCATTGTTGCAGTCACTGAAACATGGTACACAGGAAACCATGACTGGGATGTTACCATACCAGGGTACACAATCTTTGGAAGAGACAGGGAGGGCAAAAGAGGGGTAGCTATGTACATCAGAGAGAGGATCAAGGCAATGGAGTTGGGGGGAAGACAGGAAGGGGATGAGGCACTATGGGTCACATTAGAGATAAGAAATGACACCACCATCCACAATGGAGTTGTCTACAGACCTCCAGCACAGGGGAAAGAAATAGGGTATTAGTGGAAACTGAAAACAAAAAGGCAGAGAAAGGGGAAGTGTTGCTGGTGGGGGGCCTAAACATGCCAGATGTTAACTGGAACACATATGCAGCAGCCACTACCAAGAGCAGAGACATCTTGGATGCCCTGGAAGGAGCATGCCTCAGATAGTTGGTGAAGGAGCCCATATGGGAGGAAGCAATACTAGACCTGGTTCTCAAAAATGGTGACAGAATAATGGATCTATCACTAGGGTTAAGTGATCGCCATACATTGTGGTTTAAGGTGAAGACAGTTATTTATTTATTTATTTATTTATTGAAAGAGAATTACCAGGAAATACATACTGAGCCATAAAGCTCATTTCCAGATGTGTCCTGGGGGAATGGTGGTGGGAATAAATACATAGTATAAGCAAAGCACAGTAATCTGCAATAATAAGCAAATAAACAATAAGCAAATAATAAGCAAAATGCACAGCAATGTACAGTATATACAGTAATGTAAATGGCAAATTGCTGAACAAGAAAGATAGATAGGAAAGAAGGAGAAAAAAGGAGGGGTAGGGAGCGGGGAGGAGGGAGATGATGAAAGAGTGTGAATAGACTGGATGTAGTAGTGAAAGGGAGAGAGGGAGATAGGGAAGAAAATGGTTGAAGGGAGAAAGGTAGTGGAAGGAGGGGGAGGCAAAAGGAGGGTCGAAAAGGGAAGCGTAAGAGTGCAGAGGTTGAAACATTTAGTAGTAGTATAGTAGCTTGGGGACAGGCAATGGATGGGGAAAGAGAAATCGGGGCAAGACATTGGACTAAGGGCAATTGTAGGTGGGAGATGCATGGGCTTGGAGTAACAAGGAAAGAGAGTTTGGAGGAGGCAGAGTGAATTGTAAAGGGAAGAGAGTTCCAGATTTTAGGAAAGCGGTAAGAGAAGGTATTTTGTCCTGCAAGGGATTTGCAAGAAGTGATTATTAGGAAGCAATAGCTTGAGCTACGGAGAGAGTAAGAGGAAGGAGGAATAGGGGAGAGAAGAGAACTGAGATAAGGGGGAGAGAGGACAGCCAGAGTTTAGAGATGAAGGAGGCACAGTGGATTAGGTGGCGATCTACCAAGGAGGGAAGGGAGAGATCAGAGTACAGAGAACAGTGGTGAGTACGGGAAGGACAGGACAAGGCAAACAGTAGTAGAATCATCAATCCACTCAAAAGCAAAGGTCTTGGACTTCAAGAGGCAGACTTTGCAAAAATAAGGGAACAGTTCCAGAGAATCCTGGTGAAGGTGGGGGTGGAGGAACAATGGGAGAAACTTAAAGGAACCATAGCAGAGACAACAGGCTTCTGTGTAAAGTTAGTAAACAAAGCAAAAGGAAAGATAAAAACATATGGTTTCCAAAAGAAGTGGCAGGGAAGGTTGGGGGAAAAAAACAGGCATTCAGAAAGTACAAGGAAACACAGAGGGAGGGAGACAGGGAAATGTACCAGGCAAAGCAGAAGGAGGCATGGAAGGCAATCAGGTGCACAAAGGTACAAACTTGAAGAAAGGATAGCAAAATCAGTAAAAGGTGACAAAACCTTCTTTAGGTATATAAAGGAAAAGAAAAAGACAAATGGAGGGATTGTGAGGTTGAATAAGGGGGATTGTGCAGGGGGACCTAGAAAAGCAAAATTCTAAACAAATACTTGCTCAGTATTTACAAAGGAGGGAAAGGGTAGGAACCAAAATTAGGGGGCAGAAACACACATGGGGGGGTGGACACCAGTCCATTCACGGAGGAGAGAGTTCTAAAGGAACTCTCAAAACTAAAAGTGGACAAGGCAATGGAACTGGATGGGATGATTCCCAGAATACTGAAAAAACTCAGGGAGGTACTAGGGACAACACTGACAGCCCTATTTAACAAATCAGTAGAGGAGGGAGTGGTACAAAAGGACTGAAGGTAGGCAAATGTGGTACCAGTACACAAAAGTGGGAGCAAGGTGGAGGCTGGAAAATACAGCCTGGTCAGCTTGACCTCAGTGGTGGGGAAATTCATGGAATCCATGTTAAAGGAAAGAATTGTAGCATACCTGGAGGCTAATGGTGCACAAGACCAGAGGCGACATGGATTCACAGCAGAGAGATCTTATCAAACAAATCTGGTAGATTTCTTTGACTGGGTAACCAGGGTGGTGGATCAGGGAGGGGTGGTGGACATGGCCTACCTAGATTTTAGCAAGGCATTTGACATCACCTCACACGGGTGTCTAGTAAACAGGTTGTGCAGTCTGGGAGTAGGTCCAAAGGTGGTACACTGGGTCCAAAATTGGCTGAGCAACACGACATGGAGTGAGGTGGTAAATGGAGTTCAATCCCAGGAGAGGGAGGTGACAAGTGGGGTGCCACAGGGCTTGGTTCTGGGGCCGGTCATCTTCAATGTCTTGTCTTCATTAGTGACATTGCAGAGGGGTTGGAAGGGAAGATAAGCCTCTTTGTGGATGACACCAAGATCTGCAATAGGGTAACTGGTCCCATTCTTTATTATTAGGAACTGAGTAATCATCTAAGAGTATATTTTCTTTGAACATATTTGTAAGTTGCAAATAGAAGTGGAAATGGAAATTTAGTAGTCCATATGAACCTCTTATTTCCTTGAATGACATCACAGTAGAGGTGCCCTTAGTCAAAATATCACAAAGTCTATTGATTCCTGCTTGAGACCATATTTTATTCACTTTCAGGGGGTTACCTTTAGTGATTAGTGGTTTGGACCATAGGGGCATTTGTCTTAGTGGAATACTGGATGGACTAAAAGATTGACATACCTTTTTTAGTACTCTGACAGTATTGGTTAGGCAGGGATTATCCCCAAAATTTATATGAACGGGTATGAATAAGAAGTCAGTAATCAGATTGGGAAGTAATAAAGATTGTTCTAATTGCAACCACAAAGGATCATATATGGCAGAGACAGGGTTAGTACAGAAATGGATAGAAGTTTGTTTAAAAAAGAAAGCCCCTTGGTACCATTCACAATGTGGAAGCACCAGCCTACTCAATGTTTAAGAGGCACCTTACTTTATTCAAACTAAGTCTTGGGGGCTTGTGGTCCCAAAGGAATTTTCTAATTATAGCCTCCAGCTTTACCATCAGTTTCTTCTCTATTAAAATTGTAATATTCTGAAATAAATAAAATATCTTGGGGGCAATAATCATTTTATTAGAATTGACTTTGCCCCAAAGGGACATATTTAAATGACTCCATCTTAGTAGATCTGATTCAGGCCAGCCCTGTGGCGCTGAGGGTTGAGGCACTGGATGCCACACCTCGCACCATGCTGGTGACCTGGGTTTGGGAATGAGCCCAGGACACCAGGTATCGGCAGAGGAGGGAAGAGATTGAGCATCTGGTGGACTGCTCTCTCTTTCTGGGGAGGGACATGGAGAATGATCACTCAAGAAGCGACCTCTGGCGGCAGCTGGAGGTAGCCTAATGCAGCGTTGTGGCTTATGCCTGGGGGGTGGAGCCATAGCAGTATGTTGCCTTAACAACCGGGCTCCACAGGGATCCAACTTAAGTAAAATACCTCCCCCCTCCCACCAATAGGTGATGGCACCTCCCAGCCAATGGACCACGCTCCCAGAAGTTGGGCTTGGCTCTATCCTCGGTCACCTCCTCCCCCAGCCCAGTGCTCAACCCTTTAAGAAAGAATACCATAGGCGGGGCGGCCCTTCCCCAGAGGGTACACCCGGGGGATGCTCAGTGTCAGGGGGAGGAGACAAGTCAGGTCACGCAGGGAGGCAGAGTCCAAAGACTGGGTGGTCACCAGAGATAGTTTGGCAGGGCACAAGAAGGGAAGGAAAAAATAGATTAAAAAAAATATATAGTAGATCTGATTCAATGACTTGAAGGAAAGGCAAAAAATTTATTTTCTTCAAAGTCTCTAGGTTATCGGAAATTTGTGGGCCCAAATATGTTATTTGTTCTTTGATCCAACTATTATCAAAAAGTTTAGATAGGTTTTGTCTAATATAAGATGAGGGATTGGGACATAAGACTTGGGATTTATCCAAATTAACCCCGTAGGCCTGATAGATTCCCAAAATAAGAAAGAAGCTGTTAAAGAGCCTTATAGGCTTGGACTGGCTTAGTAAGGGTTAAAAGTAAATAATCAGCAAAAGCATAGGTTTTCTGGGATTGGGAGTTGATGGAAATCCCAAAGATACTTGGATGCTTGGCTATAGTTCTAATCAAGAGCTCTATGGCTAGTATAAAAAGAAAGGGGGAAAGAGGGCAACTCTGTCTGGTGCCACAAGCCAAAGGGATGGGTTTGGAGATTAGTCCATTAGTAATGATTTGAGCCATCGAATTCTTATATAGTAAGGCTACCGAAGAACTAAATCAGCCTCACACTTGTAATGCTCTAGAGCTTTAAATATGTTGTCCCAGAATAATGAATCGAAGGCTTTGAATAAGTCCAATCACAGCACTATGTATGGTTCCTTAGATTTATTTGCATACCAAATCGTAAGGAGCAACCTTCTAACACTATTTGCTCCTGACCTACCCTGCATAAACCCTACCTGTTCTTTTCCTATAAGTAGTCCCATAATTCCCTGAATACATAATGCTATTATTTTTGCCAGTAATTTATAGCCAGTATTCATAGAAACATAGAAACATAGACTTTGATGGCAGATAAGGACCACTTGGCCCACCCAGTCTGCCCATTTCCCTACCTACTGGATAAGCTGCAGATTCTAGTTAACCAACAGCCTATTTCCTGCAACCCCCCCCACTATAATTGCCTTATGTCTGTCCCATGCATGTTTGAATTCCTCCACTGTTTTAGACCCCACAACCTCTCCAGGAAGGCGATTCCATGCGTCCACCACTCTCCGTGAAAAAGATTTTCTCACATTACCCCTGAGCCGTCCCCCCTCTAACTTTAAATTGTGCCCCCTTGTTCTTACACATCTCTTTTTCTGAAAGATGCTACCCTCCTGGACTTTGTTGATTCCCTTGAGGTACTTAAAAGTTTCTATCATGTCCCCTGTCCCTCCTTTCATCAAGGGTATACATATTAAGCTCTCTCAGTCTCTCTTCATATGGTTTCTGATGTAGACCATGCACCATTTTAGTTGCCCTCCTCTGGACTGCTTCCATCCTGTCTATATCCTTGCATAGATGAGGTCTCCAAAACTGCACACAGTACTCCAGATGGGGTCTCACCAACTGTCTGTGTAGAGGGATAACCATTTCCCTTTTTCTACTTGTGATGCCCCTCCCTATGCATCCCAGTATCCCCCTGGCTTTCATTGACTTCTCACATTGCATACCCACCTTTAGGTCATCTGATATGACTACACCCAGATCCCTTTCCATTATTGTTGTTGTTAGTACCTCCCTGCTATTGTGTACTCTTCTCCTGGATTTTTATTTCCCAGGTGCATTACTTTGCACTTTTGCATTGAATCTAAGTTGCCATATGTCTGACCATTCCTCCAACCTTGCCAAGTCCCTTCTCATCCTTTCTACCCCCTTGTGTATCAACTCTGTTACAGATCTTTGTGTCATCCGCAAAGAGGCATACCTTTCCTTCCAGACCCTCTGCAATGTCACCTATAAAGACGTTAAAGAGGACTGGACCCAGTACTGGAGCCCTGAGGTACTCCACTAGTAACCCCCCTTTCTTCAGAATGTGTTCCATTCACTATTACCTTCTGTGTCCTGTTGTGCAGCCAGTTTGCTACCCAGGCTACCACCCTGGGACCCACTCCCAGGCTGGCTAACTTGATTATTAATCTTTTGAGTGAGACTGTGTCAAATGCCTTGCTAAAGTCTAGGTAGGCCATATCCACAGCCCCTCCCTGGTCTATTACTTTGGTCACCCAGTCAAAGAAATCGATTAGATTTGTCTGACATGACCTTCCTGCTGTGAATCCATGCTGCTTTGGGTCCAGTGCCCCGCTGGCCTCTAGGTACTCAACAATTCTTTCTTTCAGAAGTGATTCCATCATTTTCCCCACCACTGAGGTCAAACTAACAGGCCTGTAATTTCCTGCTTCTGCCTTGCTCCCACTTTTGTGAAGGGGAATCACATCTGCCCTCCTCCAGTCATCAGGTACCACCCCATCTTCCCATGATTTGTTAAAAGTGTGGTTAGTGGTGTCACTAGGTCCTCCTTAGCTCTTTTAGGATTCTAGGTGAATCCCGTCAGGCCCCATTGCTTTGTCCACCTTGCGTTTAGAAGTTCTTCAGTACTCTTTCTTCTTTAAATGGACTGGTATCAACCCCACTATCCAGAGTGCTTCTACTGTTTGGTTTAGGTAACTCCTCCTCTTCTTCTTTTGTGAATACTGAGCAAAAGTATTCATTCATTATCTGCCTTTTCACTGTCTCCCTCTGCCCACCTCCCCTCTCCTTTATTAATCTTCCCTATCCCTCCCTTAACCTTTCTATGTTCCCTAATGTACCTATAAAAGGTTTTATCCCCCTTCTTAACTGAGTTGGCTATCCTTTCCTCGGTTTGGGCCTTTGCTTTTCTGACTGCCTTCCCCACTTCTTTCTGCTTTAATTGATACAGTTCCCTGTCGTGCTCTGTCTGTGATTCCTTATACTTTTTGAATGCAGCCTTTTCTCCTTAACCTTCCCTGACACTTCTTTTGAGAGCCATAGTGGTTTTTTATTCTGCTTTGTTTTCTTTATTTGTTTCACACAAAGGCTTGTTGCCTCCATGATGGCAGTTTTGATTTTTCTCCATTGTTCTTCCACCCCTCCTTTCTGGCCATTTGCTAATGCATTCCTCAGGTATTCACCCATTTTGCCAAAGTCAGCCCTTCTAAAGTCCAGTATCCTTGTATTTGTATGGCTTGTCTCCATGGTTGTGTTTATTGTGAAGCACACTGTGCAGTGGTCGCTTGTTCCCAGGTGTCTACTAACGTCTAAGTTTGTGACCCCTCTCTCCATTTGAGAGTACCAGGTCTAATATTGCTCCCTCCCAAGTGGGTTCCACCACTAGCTGTCTAAGGCATGCTCCCTGTAGGGCATCGAGAATGACATTAGGACGGTAGCTGGCACAGGAAAGGGGGTCCTTGTTCTTTTTTAAGGATTAGAGTAACCAGAGATTGTGTGAGTGTGGGAGGCAGAATGTCATTATCCCATGATTCCTTGTACATATTGAGTAAGTGGGTGAATAGTTTAGAACTCAGTAATTTATAACATTCACTCAGGAGACCATCCAAGCCTGGGGTTTTGCTACTAGGTAGGATATTAATAGTTGATGTTATTTCTTCCAGTGTAATTTCTTTACTTAAATGGTTCAAATGTTTTTGTGACAGTTTAATAGCCTGGATTGAATACAGAAAAAAATCTTCATTCAGTGCTTTTATGTCCTTGGGGGCATATATTAATGAGTAAAATTCCTGAATTAGCCTGTTAATATCTTTATTATTATTATACGTTTTACCCATGCTATCTTGAATCCCCGGGATGATGTTTTGGTTGCCAAGATTTTTAAGTCTATGAGCTAACAGCTTTCCAGCTCTTTCTCCAGACTCCCAATAACTTTGTTTTGTACGAAATAGGGCATATTCAGCTTGGGTAGAAAGTATACTATTGATTTCAAACTTAACCATCGCTATTTTATGTACCAAAGTTGAATTTACGGTCTTGGATTTCTTAAACTCTGATTCCAGTTCAGTCAGTTTCTGTTGTTTCTCTACTAACGGTTTGTCCCTTTCCCTTTTATTGCATGTGAAAAAAATAATTATTCTTCCTCTTACATATACTAGGAGTCATACTAGGAAATATAGATGTACAGAAGGCCAAAGCCCATAAATATACATCTCCTGCTATAGCAGGCAATAAACCCCACTATCCACATTAAACAAATACCTATAAAGATTTGATTTGAATAGGCTATAGGAATCAACTTCAACAATATCTTTGGGTAAATAATTCCATGATGAAATAATCCATTGAGTATAGAAATTCCTTCTCAGCTGAGTTTTTGGATATGTGAGACCAAGTTGGTAGCTATGACTTCTCAAAGAGAAACACCTTTGATGTTGAATAAAACCTAAGTCTGCAAATAATATAGGGTCTCTTATAATTTTAAACAGTAAGAGATCACCTCTCTTTCTCCTAAGCTCCAAGGAGTAAAGGTTTAAGGAAAGTAATCTATTATCATAATCTACCCTATGAAGGCCATGAACCATCTTAGTAACCCTCCTCTGGACCCCCTCAACTCTCCTTATATCTCCCCTCAAGAAGGGACTCCAAGGAGAGCAATAATCCAGAATAGGTCGCACATAGGCCCTGTATAAAGAAATTATACAGTTCCTATCTCTGGAAGTAATTGAGTGTCTGATACAACCACTATGTCTATTAGACTTTTTAATTAGTTCAGTACAATGGTTACTAAATTTTACATTTTTTTGAAATCAAAACACCAAGATCCTTCTCGTGTTCCACAGACTGTAGCTGATGACCATCTAGGAAGTAATTAAAGCATTGGTTGTTTTCTCCCAAATGCACAACCACACTCTTTTCCAGATTAAAGGACATTCCATTTGAAGTTGCCCAAGATTTCATTAATAAGAGATCTCTACAAAGGTCGGAATATCCCTCCTTTGTACTAATGTCCAAAGCAATTTTAGTATCATCAGCAAACTTAACCTAGAATCCCTTAGTATCCTTGTTTAAATCAGTTACAAAAATTGAAAATAATAATGGGCCCAATACTGATCCCTGAGGGACCCCACTAGTAACTCTACCTTTATCAGAGACATATCCTTTAATCCTAACAGTTTGTTCTCTAATCATCAACCAATCCTGAACTCAATTTATAATGAAACCATTTATCCCCAGGTTACTCATTTTTTTAATAAGGGTTACATGCGGAACCTTATCAAAGGCTTTACAAAGATCCAAAAAAATAATATCCACTGCTTTTTTATCCTCTAAAAGTTTGCTAACTTTCTCAAAGAAACAGAGATTAGCCATGAGACATGATCTCTGGGTTCTAAAACCATGTTGTGTATCATCAACAAAACCTTTGGTTTTTAAATCAGATATAAGTATGTCCTTTACAATAGATTCCATAATTTTACCCAAAATGCAGGTCAAACTGATTGGTCGATAGTTTGTCATGCTACCACGATCACCCTTTTTAAAAATAGGGACACTACAGCTTGCTTCCAGTCAGTTGGGACCTCCCCATATATAGGGTTCTATTGTAAAGGACAAATAGTGGTTCAACTAGTCACCATCCTATAGCCTTTAGGACCCTTGGGTGCAATAAGTCCGGACCAGGTGTAGTATTTATTTTAATCTGATTTAATTTGCTACATATCTGTTTCCTAGTTATTATAATTTCATCATAAGAAACAATATCCTGTAAATAATTTATATCTTTATCAGAAAACACCATACAGAAGAATCTATTAAACTCATTAACCATATCAACAGGATCGCTCAAGACTTTATTTGAAATTTTAATTGGACCAACTATACTGGAGTCCTTCTTTTTATTATTTACATATGAAAAAAAGGATTTCCCTCCATCTTTAATATGTGCTAATCTAAATTCAATAGTCCTTTTTTCCTTGTTGATGGTAGATTTACATAATTTTAATGCCTCCTTATATTTAGCTTTATTATAATCAGTAGATTCTCTTTTCATTATTCTATATGCTCCCTTTTTTGATTATATTAATTTACGTACCCTACAAGTATACCACATTGGCAACTTCCCTTTATGATTATATAAGGTCCATTTAGGTATGTATTTTTCAGTTAAACCAAGTATTTTCGATTTTACTTCAATCCATAAATCATTTACAGGAATGGTGTAATCTAACTGAGGGTAACTTTGCAAATCTTTATTTATTGCTCAAAATTAGCCTTAAAAGCCTCCCATAGACAGTCTTCTGATACTTCCCCATTATCATTATTTAGGAAATCTTCCTCACTTTCAGATATTATCCATTTTGTGAACTTTTTATCTTTTAGAAGAGAGGTGTTTGTCAATCAATCAATCAATCAGTCGTGTTTGTCAATCAATCAATCAATCACTTTATTTAACCAGACATAAACACCATTGAGCAAGCTCATTTTCAAGGTGGTCTCCATCTATATTCTTTAGGTTTACCCTTTCCTGTTACCAAAGTCATGTCAATTAAGGCATGGTCAGAGATTACAGTGGAGTCAAGTTTAGCATCAAGTATTGAGCTGATCAGGTCAGATGAAATAAATAGGTGATCTAGCCTGCTATATGACAGATGCCTATTAGAAAGGAACATGAAAGCTTTGGCCTGGTAGTTTACTATTCTCCATACATCCGATAAAGAAAAGTCCTGAACCAACTTTTGAAGGGCAAGGTGGGGTTTGGCCATAATCAAGGGTGATTTGATGTTCTTTTTATCAAGGATAGGGTCCATGTCTTCGTTAAAGTCACCACCCACAATAATCTTGTATTCTAGTCAAATATGCTGCATTCTTTACAAAAAAGACATTTTGCTCTGAGTTAGGTGCATAGATGTTTACCAAAACCACCTTAATACCACCCAGGGTACCTGTAAGAAACTGAAATCTTTCTTTCCAGGTCTGAGAAATGGTAAGAATTCACAAAATTAATACCTTTCCTGATAAGGATAGCAGTACCTCTCTTTTTACAATTAAAGGTACTATATTCAACCTTAGCTACTCATGATCTACATAGCTTGACAGATTACTTATCATCCAGGTGTGTTTCCTGTATGAAAGCTATATATACCTTCTTTTTGTTAAGGTGTGTTAATATTTCTTCCCTTTTGATAGGGGTCCCTGAACCATTAACATTCCATTAGATGATTCTGTAAGGAAGCATTTTCTTTAAATGTGTTCCCCGAAATATTAACACAGATAATAATTATCATAGTTCAATATAAGAGAAGTAAACAAATACTTGTTTGATTACAGCAATCTGTACTCCAAACAATAGATTCTAAGGTTAAGAGATGATAGTGCAAAATATCAGTAGAATAATTCCCAAAAACTTATTGCAGTAATAAATATTGTTATGTAAAACCTTCACTTCAACTTTAAACTAACTCCTAATATCTGAAATAACTGTTAATAAAAAGAAAAACATATACAAGTTATACAATCTATTTCTGAGTAGATAAAATTAAAGTCATAAATTAATTTCCAAAAAATGTTAGGACAGTAGGTTATTAACTACTGAATAGCCAGTTATTGTCCACTGGACCACTGTAGATGATATTATTGACCAGTCACATACCACAGCAGATTACACAAAGAGGGGGAATCCTTCCCTTTAAACTGCAGTAGATGTTGCCCTTAAAAACCATAAATAATAGACCACCACCATCTGATTAGTTACAATGGTTGTTGCACAACAATGCTAATAAACAGCAGGATAGTAATGTGGACAGGTTATCTAGGGCACATAAATAATCACAAAACACATATTCCAAAAACACATAAAAGGTTTAAGATGGGCAAGAGAGAAAGTAGGTGGGGTAAATAGGCAGGGTTATCTACATAAGTACTAAGAGATAGATTCTCATTTAGATCTTTTAATGTGTCACACTGTTTGTACAAAGTACAGTGTCAGCACTAAAGAGCTCCTTTATCTGTGTTTAGGCCAGTCACAGGTATAATGTTTCTGAGCATATGCAGGCCATCCTCAGCTTAACATTTCTACTACTGATTTGCTCTGTGCTCGATCCAGTTTTTCCTTTCAGTGGTAATCAGGCATTCTGTACAATATTGTATTTAACCTAACTTAATGAGCTCTGACACTAAGACATTGATATGAAGTAGCTTTATCTAGGGCATAACCAGTAAGATTTATCAAGTACAAGTTACAGTATCAGCAAGTCAGAGTTGAACAAGAAATGAAAAGGCTGGACTCACAATATTTAACAAAAGCCCAGACGCCTGCATCCATTTACATATCCCCCTTATTATTCTTAACACTTATATTATTAATGCATTCCATCTAATCAAATCACTATGATCGATTAATCTAAATTTATTGCTGCCTTTAGTACCAAATAAATAAGTGATCACAGTTCCTTTTTGGTTGTGCTGTTCTAATAAATAATAGCCAGTTTTGAGCCTGAAACAAAAAAGCTCTACCAACTTGCTTACCTCTTCCTGATAAGAATTTCATCTAATGTTGTTAGTTGTAAAACCACACAAATGGTGAAATGTTCACTGAATGAAAGTTGTTGTATTGTCTTCACAATGCAGAACTCATCAACAACAAACTGGAAGTGCCTCAGAAAGCAGTCCGGTTGAAATGTTTTGTTCATAATCTTTCTTTTCTGTTGAGACTGTTTCCCTTGAGAGAGTGTTGCTGTGAGGGACTAATTTGTTGGAGACATCCGGGTCAGAAGCATCCATTTCACCACCACACGACAGATCCAGTGATGCACAAGTAGAGGATGTGTGACTGCTTTCTTTGCTGCACCATCTCTTTTTAGGATTGCTAGAAGTATTCGCCGGTCTTGGGATGTTGGATGGTCTGAATCACTGTCTGGCTCACCTCTGTATGTCAGATCCCCAGGTATGATTTTTATTGGGTCCAGCCACTTTAGAGTAAAGCCAGGGTGTTGAAGACTGGGGGAGGGTTACAGAGGCATTTTTCTGTAGGCCTGTAACTTGTGCTATTTCAAAGGATCATGATGAGCTGTGTATAGCGCGAGCATCAAAACCATGTCGTGCTGAATCAGCGTGATCTTGCGCTGACTTTGAAAACTGGTAGCTCGTTCAGTTGGCAATTGAGTTACTAAAGTCTATATCTTTGAATGATTAAATAAAATGCCATACATCATTTGGAGAATCACATTTACATTCCGCCACCCCCCCCCCCCTTGGTCCTGCACAATAAGAATAGCTGGGTGTTTGAAATAATAAAACACACACAAGAGGCAATACAAGGACGGATGTGCTCAGAGTGAGTTATCAAGTTAAAAGACAGGAAACCCTGGCTCTCACCACCTCTAAATTAAATGTGAACTCCTGGCTGTGAAGATAAAAATCTTTAATAGGAGCAATAAAACTGCATGCCTGATGCGTTTTGGACTGCAAGTCCTTTCTCAGAGCCTTTGAAAAAGGACTTGCAGTCCGAAACGTGTCAGGTTTGCAGTTTTATTGCTCCTATTAAAGTTTTTTATCTTCATAGCCAAGTGTTTGCATTTAAGTTAGAGGTGGTGAGTGCCAGAGTTTCCTGTCTTTTATATTTGAAATAATATTTAAGTCCAAGTTCCCACAAATGTTGTTTCACCTCCATAAATTCCTTTCATTTGGCAACCACTTCACTAGAAAAGCCCTATAATATGGGCTGGCAGTATAGCCCAGAGGTTAGAGGAATGAGGTGTGAATGAGTTTGATACACCCAGCAGACCAGACCTGAGTTTGAGTCTCACAACCTCCACTTGCATACTGTGTGACTCTGAGCAAGTCACTTTTTTTTTTTTAGTTGTTTAACCAGGAGTAGCACACTAAACTGAAAGCTTTTTTACAGGTGCATCCTGGGAGCACAGGGAAGATAAATGACTAGCTCAGGGTCACACAGTATGCAAGTGGAAGCTGTGGGATTCAAACCCAGGTCTGGTCTGCTGGATGTCACCAGATTTGCAGCTCAGAGCCTTAAACCACTGCACTATATTGCCTCCCACTTAACCGCCCAATGCTCCCAGGTCACCCCTGAAAACAGGCACTTGTGCCTAGTGGGCCTTACCCAGTTACCAAAGATTAAAATAAATTTAAAAAAATATATATATATATTAAAATATTTTCCCCTCTCCATTTTAGTGATCTTCTTTCCCTTGACAGTTTCATTATTTCCTCTTTGACAGAGACTCTCAAGAGGTAGGCAATTATTAGTCTGGATCTTTGATAGGTACCTTTAGGGCCCAACAATCTGTGGGCTCATTCAACTTCAAGAGATTCATGCCACTGATACTTAAGAACCTCAGGGAGAAAAGTTTTAAGAAAAGTAAGCATATCGTCTCCCTCAGTTCCTTCTGGCATACCCAGTATTCTAATATTGTTACATCGATCTCTATCCTCCAGGCCATCAACTTTTTGAGATAGATGGAAAATCTGTACAGTTTGCTTTATTGTGAGTTGTTCAAAGTAGCTAACTACTGAGGTCAACTCGGAGATTTGACTGCTATTTTTGTTAACCAAACCACACATTTCTTTATGTTGTTTAGTCAGGGTAGCAGTACAGCTTTTTGCCTCTATTTGACCCATTCATATTTCACACAGCATTTCTTTTAATGGAGAGATGTCATTTTTAGTGGCAAATTGGTTGTAATTATTTGAAGAGTCTCTAGTTTTGTTGCCCGAGTAATTTATGTGACCCGGTGATTGGGGGGAAATGGGGTCTCCCTGATGGCACTATCCTTAGTGGTAGAGTTTTGTTAACAGTGCTGACTGAACTAATCCCTTAGCATACAGACTAGTCTTTAAATATTGTAACGTCCACTTTCCTGAGAGTAGATTTTGAAGATTGTTTGGTCTGTTTGTAGAAATAACTGATAAAAATGGTTATAATTACTTAGAAGGGAAGGATAGGGATGGAGCTCACTTTCTTGCGTCCATTGCCACATAGAGCCAGTGCGCAACCTCTAGCTAAAAGCTTTTAGACGTATTGCTCATTGTTACTACCATTGGCATGGTGCATGTGAAAGTTTAACACTTGCTGATCATCCTGCAGTATTGCAAATAATAAATAATACTGCTAATCTGTAAGGTGATAAACTTGGAGGATTATTGAATATTTGTAGAATTTGTTGTGTATTTGTATTAACTTGGTCATTGTAAACAAACTATTCTTAAGACGACAGCTACGTTTTCTGAGATGATGAGTGTCTATAATGAATAATATATTTGTTTTTAATTTTTTCTTTTCTTTTTTATTTAGTTCTTAATATGTAATGACCTATTGGCCAATCAATAAAGTTTAAAGTTTGGCAGAATGAGGTAAGAACTGCAGCAGAAGAAAAACTCATTTTCCTGTACTACTTTGGTCAGCACTGCAGGACAATTGCATTTTTACAGTGTATAGACAAGCAGACCTCTCCATAGAGTGTATATGTATGTATGTACTGTATGTATGTATGTGTATATATATATATATATATATATATATATGTGTGTGTGTGTGTGTGTGTGTATATATATAACCCCCCTGCAAATGGGGGTTCCCAAAAGACTTCCAGGAGCTTGCTTGAATGCTCCAAGCCTGAATGGTGTTTGGCGTTTAAGCCATTTATCAGTGAGTGTTTTTAGAGCCTCTGGTACTGTCTCTTTAAGAGCTGTCTGCTTGCAGACATAATTAGTTTATATGGGGGACTGTGTGTTTCTCTGTTTGAGTACCACTCGAACTACTGCCAATTCACTCCATTTTGCAGTCACTAGGAGTACAAAGGAACCTATCTGAAAGATGTAACTGTTTGCCAGAAATCAGTTAGAGTAATAATGAAATTACAGTTTGTCTAACCTGCTTTCTTTGCAGTCAGAACTGTGTCTGCCTAGTTCCCCATTCTGGTTTTGAACTGCTGAACTGGACCAATCAGTGTGGGGTAAGCTAGCTCTAAATGGTGCCTTGGACGAATCAGAACTTGGACTCATAATCTGAGCCAGCCACAAGAGGATTGTATGGGCAGTGACTCTGGGAGATGTAGTTTAGACTTGCGCCTTTTTGGACCAACAGCAGCAGTCTATTGTGAGTGACAGCCAATCCAGTCAAGAACTGGGAGGAACTCAAAGGAAGTGCCGGTTTGTCTGTTGGAGTTTCAGTCTGCTCTGGCAGTGAAGGGAAAGGAACCCTGTGCTCCTTCAGTGCACAGTTTTAGTAAAAAAAACATGTGGGGTCCAGAGTTCCGTCTGCAGCTTGTTAGGACTGAATCCGTCCTGTGAAGAGAATCAAAGGATATCTGAAGAATAGAAACCAGGCTCACCCTGTAGAAGACTGGAGGAATTGCTGAAAATTGCACTCGGTCTGTCAGGAACCGAATCTGCTGTGTGTTCTCCCGGGTATTGTGCAGTAATTGCGATCGGGATACAGATGCAGCCTGCCTGGTATAGTGCTTTCTTTTACCATATAAATGTGTGAAGAGGTTTGTGTACCTCAAGTGAATCCTGCTGCCATTAAGTGACTTTTGCCTGTGACTGTTTACCATATAAATGTGTGAGGAGTCTCTTGGAGCTCAAGAGTAGCCCTGCTGACATTGAAGGACCCTATCTTGATTGGAGGTCGTGAGTACTAATTCAGGGTCGCCCTGTTGAATTGCCACATTAAACCAAATGGAATTACTGTACTGCTGACTGTTTAATTTTCCTTTTCTCTGTGTGAAAGGGCCTCTACCAGCTGCCACGGTTTGGACTAGCCACTAGGGCTTGGGTACCCAGGGACAGTAACTGATAGGGATAGGCCTGTGCACAGAGCCATAGGTAGATGAGTAGAGTGATAAGCTAATTAACCTGATTTCCCCCTGTCCTTGTTATATCCCCCTAAATAAATCAGAGCTGCTTGTTTCAGCAAAGTTATACTGCCTGAGGTATTTGTCTATGTTAAAGTATTGTACTGTGATTGTTGCACTGTATCTATTTTTACAGGAGGTCCCAGTGCCTGAACCAGCCCTGGGGGTAAGTGTATACTGTGAAGGTAATTCTGATATATTGTGTGGGCCACTAGTGGGAAGAAAGGGGGGTTGCAGTGTCCCAGAGGGCTGTGACCAAGTAAGTTTAACTATTGCAAACCCTGACCTCTGGGTGGAGGCACCCACCATTGGATCCAGGCCCCTCAACCTGTTAGTGGCAAATCAGGCAGGGGTAGTAGCCCCTGGGATAGCGCCATCTAGGGGTTACATATATAAATATATATAGAGGCAAAAAACTCTGTTTAATGCATCAGTTAATGTTGTCCCACAGCAACAAAAGCAAGGAAATTTGGTGTCAGGGTTAAAGTCTCCCTTGGACCCCAGCACCCCCAACCGCATCGGGCTGCACATTGGGGTCATCAGCCTAACTCTCACCCCATCACATGTGTAAAGAAGCAGAGGTATAGGAGAATGGGGTAAGAGTTGGACCTGAAACCAACTAGCGCCCGTGCAGTTGAAAAGGTGGGCTAGGAATCAGGGGCTTCTCAGCCATAACACCACATTTTCTCACTTTTGCTGTGGAACAACCCTAACTGATGAGTAAATGGAGTTTTTTTGTCTCTAATTTCCCTTCTTTTTGAGAATGGGGACAATAAATAGCGAATGGAATGCAGTGGTAGGAGCGCGGGGCACTTTGGGCCCCATGCTCCCAACATGTGATGTCTTGTTACATAGTAACAGGAACTGCAAAGCAAATGCAAGCAGCAATGGTGACGCACATGGTAAAGCAAACGTAAATGTTAAAGCAAATGTTAATAGAAATGCAAGCGTAAAGTGGCGCCGTAGTGAACAGTGACGCAAATGGACACGCAAGCGCGTACAAAAACACAACTGGTAACATGCACAGTGATGGCACCAGTATTGTAAATGCAAATGTTAAATGTTACAGCAACAAGAACACCAAGGGAACAGAAATGGCTTGAGCGGCGCGCTGTGATAGCGTGAACCGTAACCGCACAGGCTCGGTACACTTGTAAATGCAAATGGTAAAGTTAACATGAACAATGACACCAAAGGAAACAGAAACATAAGCACAAACGTGTATGTAAACTCAAACCGTAATGTGCAAGGTCACATTACCGCAATTGTAAACGCAAATGGTAATGGTAACAGCAACAATAACGTCAAAGGAAACAGAAATGCAAAAGAAAATGCAAGCACATATGGAAACACAAACCTTAATGTGCACAGGCACAGTAACACAATAGGATATGCTAATGGTAACAGTAACAGCAAAGAGGACACAAAGCGAAAGACAAATGCAAATGCAAATGAAAGGGCTGCCATAAACGCAAATGGCAATGCACACGGTGATGCAAACTGAAATGCAAACACAAACAGTAGTGGAAATGCAAATGGTAGCAGTAATGCAAAGGCAAGTGCAAACGAGAACGCAAAGGGTAACGCATATGGTGGCGTAGACGAGAACGGTAAGGCAAACGGGTAAGTAAATGCAAGTGTAAACAGTAACTGAAACATTAACAGAACCAATACCCTGTTTTTCCCCAAGAGCTGCATAGAGAAACACAGTGTGTACAAAGAATGTATGCATAATAATGGGCCTTGGAGCTGAAAATGAGGTGTTGGAATACTAAATTGCTTATATCTCAGTAACCGTACGACGTAGGGAAAAAAAAAATCACATGATTCATGATTTTCCTGGCTACGTTTTCACTAAATGCATAGCCACAGGCTACGCATTGGTGTGATGAAAATTCAATATCTCGCATCGTTTCTGAGATACGAGCCCCGAAAGGCGCGGCAGACGTCACCATGTTAGTCTATGGGGAAAAATGCCAACTTCAGAGTACCGTAACTTTGCAGCCATGCAATATGTTTTCACCAAACCATACAAGGCACATCTGTGAGATTTTGGCTGCCTTTCCTCCAAATTTCAGCCCAAAAGACCAAACCGTTCTTTTGCAGCAGGGTGGCAAAGAACTCCTGTCATTTTGGCCATAGTCTGGAAAAGTAGTGTTGCAATTTGTGACCCTTTTCACAAAAATTTGCACAAGTGTCACAGGTGCGACACTACTTTGTGACACTACTGTTTCCAGAAATTTGAAAAACATATTTCTGGGGTGTTTAATCCCAAAATAAAGACATAGCTAGCATCCCCAGGGTCCGACTAGGTGAACACAGAAAGAATTGTGTCCTTAGAGGGTCCCAATTTTAAATGCCAAGCATTTTTCTGATCACTAACTGAAAACAAAATGGTGGATTTGCGACACTACTAGGGCCATTTGCGACACTAAAATAGTGCATTTGCAACACTTTCAAACTTTTTGTTAACTTTTCCCATTGACTTATAATGGGAGCTTGTTTTTTGAGTAACTTTTGAACCATTTAATATTTTTTTCACAGAATCTTCAAAAGGCACATCAGGGACCCCGGCCACATGCTCCCTGAAGTTTTTGGACTGGTCGCGCAAACCGTTCGACCTGTAGGAAAGAGCTGTTACCATTTGCATTTGCAATTTCTTTACTGTGCCTGTGCACATTACGGTTTGCGTTTCCATATGCGCTTCTGTTCCTGTTTCTGTTTCTGTTTCCTTTTTCCTTTAGTGTTATTCTTCCTGTTATCTTTACCATTTGCATTTACAATTCCATTACCATGCCTGTGCGCATTATGGTTTGTGTTTACGTGTGCACTTGCATTCGCGTTTCCGTTTCTGTTCCCCTTCACGTTCTTTGTGCTGTGACACTTAACATTTCCATTTTAAATACCACTGCCATCACTGTTCGCATTGCCAGTTGCGTTTTCATATGCGCATCAATGTCCATTTGCGTCACTGTTCACTTCGGCGTCACTTTGCGCTTGCGTTTCTATTAACATTTCCTTTACCATTTATGTTTTCATTACCATGTGTGCCACTGTTGGCACTTCTGTTTGTGTTGCTGTTCCTGTTACTGTGTCACAAGACATCACGTGGTGGGGCCCTGTGCTCCCGCTGCTGCATTACATTCACTATTTCTCGTCATCATTCTAAAAAAGAAGGGAAATTAGAGGCAAAAACACTCCATTTAATGCATCAGTTAGGGTTGTTCCACAGCAACAAAAGCTAGGAAATTCAGTGTTAGGGTTGAAAACCCCCCTTGGACCCCCCACAGCCCACTCCTCCAACCGGCATCGTGGTAGCGCCATGGGGTCGTCGGTCCTAACTCTCACCCGCTTTCCACACCTCAGATTCTTTACACATGTGATGAGGTGTGAGTTAGGCCAATGACCCCATGGCGCACTATGATGTAACTTTGTAACCATTTAATATTGTTTGTTACCAAACCACCAAAAGGCACATCTGTGGGGCCAGGGCTTGCCACCCTGCAAATTTCAGCCAAAAAAGTCCTAACCATTTACGTGCAGTGGTGTGGCAAATAAATGGTATTTTTTGGTGCAGTAGTGTCACAAATTGCAACAGTACAGATGTGAAAGTGTTGTGGTTTGAGAAAGTATTGTATCTGAAATGTCGTGATTTGTGACACTATGGGGGACCTGATTTTAAAAAGGGTATTTGTAGGGGTCCTAGAAAAAACATGATGGCACCATTGTGTTCCTCAGGCCCCATTAAGGTAAACACAACTGTCAGTGTTTACCTAGGAGCAGTAGAATTTGAATTACAGACTTTTTTCTTCACCACTAACTGAAACAAGATGGCAACAGCACAACACCACTGAGTGGATTTGCAACAATAAAATGTGCTTTAGCGATAGTAAAGGGAGCTTTAGAGAGGCACATATATTTTTTCCCATTGACTTCAATGTTAAACTTTCAAATTTGAATAGCTTTTGAATGGTTTAATATTTTTTCACCAAATCTTCAAAAGGCACATCAGTGACCCAGACTGCATCTTCCCTGAAGATTTCAGACCAGAGGAACAAATTGTTTGCGCTGTAGCCCCAGCAAAGAAACGTGCAAACCCCAATTTTTACAAGTTTTTTGCACTCCACAGCTCCGCAACTGCTCATTCAACTGTAACACAACTTTCCAGATCCAGAGATCTCTGGTACCACACCGTTCATACAAAATATCAGGCAAATACATCATACACTGGCAAAGTTATTAAAGTGCAAAATTTGGGGTTTAACATAGATGTGGCCGGGCAACCCTAACTATAGCTGTTCTAATAGCTCTCTCTCTCTCTCTATATATATATATATATATATATATATATATATAGATACATAGATACATAGACAGTGTCAGCAGATAAGGGCCTATGGCCCACCCAGTCTGCTCATTTGAGCTTGAAAGTTCAGCTTATGTTTTCCTAGAAGTCTGTTGCCCCTTACCCCTGACCTCTAGAATTCCTTTATGTCTATCCCATGCATTCTTAAATCCCGTGATTGTTTCAGCCCCCACCACTTCCTCTGGCAGGGTGTTCCACTTGTCCACCACCCGTTCTGTGAAGAAATTCTTCCTCATGTTTCCTCTGAATCGTCCTCCCTCCAACTTCATCCCATGCCCTCTAGTCCTGGAACATCTTTTTCGTTTAAAAATAGTGTATTCCTGCACCTGTTCCCCTGTAAGATACTTGTATGTCTCTATCATATCCCTCTCCTCCTCTCCTCCAGGGAGTACATGTTCAGTTCCTTCAACCTGTCTTCATAGGACTTGTGATGCAATCTGCACCATCTTTGTTGCCCTCCTCTGAACCTTCTCTACCCTGTCTATGTCCTTACGTAGGTATGGTCTCCAGAACTGTACACTGTACTCCAGGTGGGGCCTCACTAGTGTTTTGTATAGTGGAATTATGACCTCCTTTTCCTGCTGGTGATGCCCCTGCCTATACATCCCAGCATCTTATTTGCTTTACCTGCTGCCTTGTCACACTGTTTCCCTACCTTGAGGTCATCAGAGATGATAACCCCAAGATCCCTTTCCTGCTTGGTGCATGCTATATCCTCACCCCCCAACTGATATATTGTGCCAGGGTTTTTGTGCCCCATATACATTATCTTGCACTTCTTTGCATTGAATTTCAACTGCCAAACCCCTGACCATTCTTCAAGTTTCTGCAGGTCCCTTCTCATTCTGTCTACATAGAAAGGTTGAAACCCCCTTTCCACCCTTCCAGCCCACCCACCCCCAACTGGAATTGGGGTGTGCATTGGGGTCATCAGCCCTAACTGTCACCCCATCACATGTGGAAAGAAGTTGAGGAATAGGAGAATGGGGTGACAGTTAGGACCGATGACCCCAATGCGCACCCCGATTCCAGTTGGGGGGTGGGCTGGAGGGGTGCAAAGGGGGTTTCAACCCTAACATCAAATTTCCTCGCTTTTGTTGCTGTGGAACAACCCTAACTGATGCATTAAACAGAGTTTTTTGCCTCTAATTTCCCTTCTTTTTGAGAATGAGAATGAAAATAGTGAATGTAATCTGGTGAGGCGCTCCCACGTGATGTCTTGTCACATAGTAACATTGTGCCCATAAATGCAAATCATAATGCACATGATGAGCGCCATGAAACAGAAAGAAACAGTACTGTTAAAAAACAGCATAAACGCAACACACAAATGAAAACGCAAAGGGCAACACACATGGTGGCGTAAACGTGAACGGAACCACAAGCAGAAACGGTAATGGTAACAGTAATGTAAGCGCACAGGCTGGTTTTACCCAAAAGCTGTATAGAGAAAGACAGTGAGTACAAAGAATGTAAGCAAAATAATGACTCTCGGAACACAAAAATGAGGACTTGGAATAGTAAATTGCTTATATTTCAGTAACCGTACGACATAGAAAAACAATTTAAAAGTCATATGAAGTATCAGTTTCCTGGCTAGTTTTGCACTTGGCCCCCAGTGGGGGCTAAGCATTTTTTCAACAAAAAGTTTGTATCTTGCACCGTTTTCGAGATACGGGCCCTGAAAGGCGCGGCGAATGCCGTAATGTTATCCTATGGGAAAAAGCGTCAAATTTGGAGTACCGTAACTTTGCCACCATGTAATATTTTTTTCAATGAAACACTGAAAGGCACACCTGTGAGATATCGGCTGCGTTCCTCAAATTTCAGCTCAAAACTCCAAACCGTTCTTTTGCAGCAGGGTACCAAAGAATTACTGTTATTTTTGGGCATAGTGTCGCAAAGTAGTGTCGTGATTTGCGAAAGTTTTCTCAAAACTTTTCCGACACTTTCATGAGTGCGACACTACTTTGCAAAGTACTTTTTCCAGAAATCTGAAAAACATATTTCTGGGGTGTTTTACCCCCAAAATAAAGACATGGCTAGCATCCTCAGGGCCCGACTAGGTGAATACAAAAAGAATTAGGTTGCTATAGGGTCTCAATTTTACATGCCAAGCATTTTTCTGATCACTAACTGAAAAGAAAATGGTGGATTTGCAACAGTAAAAGGGCAATTTGCGACAGTAAAAAGTGCATTTGCGACACTGTCGAACTTTTTGTTAACTTTTACCATTGACTTATAATGGGAAATTATTTTTTGAATAACTTTTGAACCGTTTAATATTTTTTCACGAAATCTTCGAAAGGCACATCAGGGTCCCTAGCCACACATTCCC
Source organism: Neoceratodus forsteri (assembly GCA_016271365.2). Classification (NCBI taxonomy): domain Eukaryota; kingdom Metazoa; phylum Chordata; order Ceratodontiformes; family Ceratodontidae; genus Neoceratodus; species Neoceratodus forsteri. The sequence goes on from CM057452.1 coordinate 394,726,424, forward strand.
TGAAGATTTTGGGCCAGTCGCACAAACCGTGCAACCTGTAGGTGCGACCGTAGAATTCCAGAAAAAGCTTAAATGCATGCACAGATCATGCTTAATAACTCCACAGCCGTGTATCCCACCAGTACAAAACTTGGCAGATCCCAACATGTATGGGTCTTGATCGTGTTTTCCAAATTTCAGGCAAATCCATCAAACAGCTGCAAAGTTATTAAGGTGCAGAATTTGGGGTTTAACATGTAAATGGCTCCTCAACCCTAACTATAGTGGCACTACTGTGCCACTATAATATATATATATATATGTGTATATATATATATATACACACACACACAGTGGTAGTTATTGAAAAGTATCCTACCTCAAGATACCACCGAGGTATCACTGAGGTAATTTGCATTGACTATAATGTGATCCTGCCTCATTCTTCCTCAAAAGGTGTGGTGTCAGTGCTTTGGCTTCTCAGAAGGAACTAGAAGGGGGACAGGATCAGATCTTTATTTATTTATTTATTTCTTGAGTACAATCGGAATTACAAACCTTTGCGTCACAGACTCTTTTGCAAAGGCTCCACGTCGGTTACAGGGGGTGGAGGGTAAACAAATACAGACATAAATGAAACATAAACAGGCAGTATTTACAGAAACAGTACTGACAGAGCAGTCCAGGCTTAAACTTAGAAAACAGTGAGGTATTTAGCAGCATTCTTGTAATCCCTTGACAGAGACAAGTAGGTGGCCGATTCATGGGGTCTGGAGAGACCCTGTGTCCAGAAATGTGGAGGGTTTGGAAGCAAAATTGAGTGGGCATCGTTAGCTACAGACACATTTAGCACTCTCAAGTAGTAGAGCTTTGAGACCCGTTTTGAATAGTGAGATGCTGCGGGTCTGGGTGAGTGGTGGTGGCAGCATATTGAGCCAGCAAGGGGCATGGTAGCAGAAGGATCTTTGCCCTAGGGATGTTCTACAGAGGGAGACTAAAAATGTTGGGTTTGCTGCGAGTCTTGTATTGCACCTGAGGGGGGCTGCACTGATAATGGGGAGTAGGCCATTGGGGGCTATCTGAAGATGTATCTTTTTTGCGAGGATACAGGTGTGGTACTTTAGTCTTTGTTGGAGGTTTAGCCAACCAGACAAAGTATAAAGATCGCAGGTGTGGGTAAGTCTGTCACTACCTGTAACTAGATGGCAGGCTTTATTCAAGGCAATGTTTATACTGCTAAGTGTGAAGGGTTCAGCAGAGCCATATATAACTATCCCATAGTCAACGAGGGAGAGGATGGAGGAGGTGACAGCAAGTTGCATAGCCTGTGCGGGTAGGCAGTACTTGAGTCGGTAGAGGATGCCCACTCTGGCATTGACAGAGGAGGAGAAAAGTTGGATGGGTCTATGGTAGGAGAGGGAAGTGTCTAATTTGATGCCCAGGTATTTAAAGTTTGTAACATGTTCCAGTGGGACACCAAGTGAGTTCTTAATTAGGAGTGCTAACTGACTATGTGGGCTTTGGAGACGAGCAACGATCATGGACTTAGTTTTTTTATAGTTGATGATCAGACGATGGTCTGCGAGCCAGTTCTCTAGCTCCCAGAAAAAAACCTTGAAGGGACAGTTGGAGGGCGCTCGGTTGAGGGTGTTTCCAATACAGTACCGCATCATCAGCGTAGAGTAGTAGATGACCACTACACGCCTTAGGAAGCGAGTTTAAAAAGAGGGTGAAAAGCAGAGGGCCAAGTATAGACCTCTGTGGGACCCCAGAGCAAACTGTTTTGGAGGTGGAGATGGTGGTGTTTACTCTGACTTGTTGTGACTGTCCTGAGAGGTAGTCCTTGAACCAGGCAGTTGCCTCTGGGACCACATTTAGTTGTGGAAGGACACAGAACAGTAGCTCATGACTGACCGTGTCAAATGCCTTGGTCAGATCCACATAGATCACCCCTGTGATTGAGCCTTGGTCGAGGGCCTCATGGATGAACGAGGTAAACTCACAAAGTGCAGTGACGGTACTATGGCCAGTCCAGAAACCATGCTGTTCCTGGCTGAGAAGGTTGTGTTTAGTAAGGTGTTACATAGATACATAGATACATAGACAGTGTCGGCAGATAAGGGCCTATGGCCCACCCAGTCTGCCCATTTGAGCTTGTAAGTTCAGTTTGTTTTCCTAGAAGTCTGTTTCCCCTTACCCCTGACCTCTAGAATTCCTTTATGTCTATCCATGCATTCTTAAATCCGTGATTGTTTCAGCCCCACCACTTCCTCTGGCAGGGTGTTCCACTTGTCCACCACCCGTTCTGTGAAGAAATTCTTTCTCATGTTTCCTCTGAATCGTCCTCCTTCCAACTTCATCCCATGCCCTCTAGTCCTGGAACATCTTTTTCACTTAAAAATAGTGTTTTCCTGCACCCTGTTCCTCCTGTAAGATACTTGTATGTCTCTAACATATCCCCTCTCTCCCTCCTCTCCTCCAGGGAGTACATGTTCAGTTCCTTCAACCTGTCTTCATAGGACTTGTGATGCAATCCATGCACCATCTTTGTTGCCCTCCTCTGAACCTTCTCTACCCTGTCTATGTCCTTTCGTAGGTATGGTCTCCAGAACTGTACACTGTACTCCAGGTGGGGCCTCACTAGTGTCTTGTATAGCGGAATTATGACCTCCTTTTTCTGCTGGTGATGCCCCTGCCTATACATCCCAGCATCCTATTTGCTTTACCTGATGCCTTGTCACACTGTTTCCCTACCTTGAGGTCATCAGAGATGACAACCCCAAGATCCCTTTCCTGCTTGGTGCATGCTATATCCTCACCCCCCAACTGATATATTGTGCCAGGGTTTTTGTGCCCCATATGCATTATCTTGCACTTCTTTGCATTGAATTTCAACTGCCAAACCCTTGACCATTCTTCAAGTTTCTGCAGGTCCCTTCTCATTCTGTCTACACCCTCTGGTGTGTCTACTCTGTTACAGAGCTTTGTGTCATCAGCGAACAGTGAAATTCTGCCTTCAAGATCCTGCGCAATGTCACTGATGAAGATGTTGAATAGGACCAGTCCCAGCACTGATCCCTGTGGTACCCCACTGGTCACTCTTCCCTCTGTGGAGTGACAGCCATTTACCACCACCCTCTGTGTCCTGCCACCCAGCCAGTTACCTACCCACCACACTACTGTCCTACCCACACCCATATTCCCCAGTTTGTGTAATAGTCTTCTATGTGGCACAGTGTCAAAGGCCTTGCTGAAGTCCAGATAGGCCATGTCCACTGCCCTCCCCTGATCCACCTCCTAGTCACCCAGTCAAAAATTTAATGAGGTTGGTCTGACATGACCTCCCCTGGTGAAACCATGCTGCCTTGGGTCCTGTAGTCCATTGACAACCAGATGTTCCACCAATCTCTCCTTCAGTAGTGCTTCCATGATCTTTCCCACTACTGAGGTGAGGCTGACTGGTCTGTAGTTCCCTGCTTCCTCTTTGTTCCCACTTTTGTATAAGGGACTACATCTGCTGTCCTCAGTCTTTGGGTACCTCCTATTTCCAGTGATTGGCTAAACAGGATATCCAGAGGTTCAGCCACCACCTCTTAGTTCTTTAAGGACCCTGGGGTGCACCCCATCTGGCCCCATTGCTTTGTCAACTCTTATTACTTCAGTTCCTTCAGGATCCTTTCTCGTGTAAAGGGACTTGTGTCCATTTCTGCACCATTCTCACCCTTGTACTCCCTTCAGACCCATTACCCCCTCTTCCTCAGTAAAGACTGAGCAGAAATACCTGTTCAATATGTCAGCTTTACTGTTGTCATCCTCCACGTAACTCCCATCCTCCCCCTTCAGTCTCACTATCCCTCCCTTTGTCTTTCTTTTTTCACTTATGTACCTATAAAAGGTTTTGTCCCCTTTAACCACTGATTTTGCAATGTGTTCTTCTGTCTGAGCTTTGGCTTCCCTTACTGACTTCCCTGCCTCCTTTGTTTCTCCTGGTACTTCTCCCTATCCCTTCTGCCTGTGTCTTTTGTATTGCCTGAATGCAATCTTTTGGCTTTCACTTTTTGCTACCTCTTTGGAAAACCATAATGGTCTCCTCTTCCTTTTCCTCTTGCTAACCTGCTTAATGCATAATTCTGTTGTTCTTATAATCCCATTTAAATACTGCCCACTGTTCCTCAACCCCTGATTCCTGTCCCATTCCCTTAATGCTTCTTTCAAGTATCTCCCATTTTCCCAAAGTCTGCCCCTAAAATCCAGGATACGTGTTTTTGTGTGGTTTGGTTCTGCTCTTTCTGTGATTTCAAACCACAATGACTGGTGGTCACTGTTACCCAGGTGCTCCCCACTGTTACCCCATCACACTGTCCCTGTTTGTGAGCAGAAGGTCCAGTATTGCCTTCTGCCCAGTTGGTTCCATGACCAGTTGCTTGAGGAAGGCACCCTGAAGGTCCAGGATAAATCTGCTCCTAGTTGATGCTGCTGCTGGGATGCTCCAGTCCATGTCTGGAATATTGAAGTCTCCAACCAGTACTACCTCACCCTTGACTGCCATCCTTTGGATGGCTAGCATCAACTCCCCTATCTGTTTCTTCCTCCTGGGCTGGTGGTCTATAGACCACACCTGTGCGGATGGCTGGCCCCATTTTCCTTTCCAGCTTAACCCACAGTATCTCTCCCCATTTGTTCCTCCTGGATCTCTGTGGCCCTTATGTCATTTTCACATACAGTGCCACTCCTCCTCCCTTCCTGCCTCCTCTGTCTCTCCTGAATATGTTGTAGCCAGGTACGGCCATCTCCCAGTCATGCTTATCATTACACCAGGTTTCAGTGATGGCCACAATGTCCAGGTCTGACTGTACCATGACAGCCTCCAGATCTTCCATCTTATTGCTAAGGCTCCTGGCATTTGCACACATGGCTTTCCATGATTTGACCTCCCTAGCCTGCTTCACTGTTCTACTCCAGCCCCTTCCTTGGTTGTCATTTATCCCTGGTTCTCCTTGCTGTCTGCCCTTCTGCTGAATTTTGCCCCTTTTCTGCTTATCCACCTTTTGGACACTAATCTCCATCTTTTGCACACTGCTTTGCAGAGATAGCCACTCCTCTGGTTCACTGGTTCCACTGCTAGCTGTGGGGGGTGAGCAAGTAGGTACCCTCCTTGCTGGCCTGCCACACCCCTTTGCTAGCTTAAATGCTTGTCAATGTAGCATTTAAACTTATCATTGAGTGCTTGGATTCCCCTCCAGTTCTGTTCTGTTCTGTTATCTGGTCAGAGACTACTTTTTCCAGAGCTTTGGAGAGAGGTGGGAGTATTGATATAGGTCTATAGTTGTTGGAGTTAGTGGGGTCACCACTCTTCAGAATGGGGGTGATTATGACTTGCTTCCTGGTTGAGGGGAACTGACCGAGGCATAGCGAGAGGTTGAGGATTTTTGTAAGGTGGGGTAGTGTGACATCCAGGGTAAGCCGAATGAGTTTCAGATCAAGGGAGTCATTGCTGTAATGGGTATTGGCTATTGCTTTGGAAATGTAGTGTTTAGCCACTGCAGGGGATGACTCAAAGCCGGAAGGGAGGCAGGTTGACATTACACTGGGTTATGGGGGAGGGTTGGGTGTGGGCGGTGGAAGAAGTTAGGAGGGAGGATATGGGAGAGGTCCGAGAAGATGGAGTTAAGGGCTTCAGCGATAGTGGCAGGATCCTGTGTGACATCCCCATTTAGGTTGAGTTGGGTAGGGGTGGGGGAGCTGGTTCTACCACTGAGTTCTTTTATGTTGTTCCAGAATTTTTTGCCATCTCCCCAGGAAGAGGTAAGGGTTTGTTGGTAGAAGTTATCTTTAGCCTGCCGCAAGGCCCAGGTACATTTATTGTGTGCCTCCCAGTAGAGTTGTCTATCCTGGGTGCGTGGGAGTCAAGGGCCTTGTGCCTAAGGTTATCCCTTTGTTGAAGCAGTTTAAGAAGTGAGGGTGTGATCCAGGGGGTGGATCGGGTTTTCACCACTTGCTTTGAGAGGGGCGCGAATATATCACAGGCTTTGTTGAAGGTGGTTATAAAGTGGGTGAGTGCAAGGTCAACTGACTGCGTGTTGTAAATGGGGAGCCAGTTGCTGTTAGATAGATGGGCTTTGAGGTGCTCTAGGCCTCCTCTTTTAAGCCTTCGCTGCCAGAAGATTATGGGGGGGCAGGGGGCAATTTACCCGACCACCAGCATGTAACCAGAGAGTGGTCACTGATAGCATTGGGGAGAACAGTTGCTTGGGAGAGGTTATGTGGCCTGTTGGTGAAAATTAGGTCTAAGAGGGTGGAAGTCCTGGTTCTATTGTCCCTTCTGGTTGGGGAGGTGACTAGTTGGGTAAGATCAAATGTCAGAGCAGCGTCTTTGAAGTTGGATGAGGCTGGGGATAGCCAGTTGACATTGAAGTCACCCATTAGGATGATTTCACTAGTATTAGGTAGGTGGGAGATAATGTGGAGGATAGAATCAAACGCGAGTTTTTGGTTTCTAGGGGGGATGTAGGCCAAAATGATGTGGAGAGTTTTGGTACCCAGCATGAGTTTGACTGTTAGAGTCTGGGCTCCATATTGAGGTGCAGGGGTATGTACTTCTGTGGCATTGAGTGAGGATTTAACAAAGATTGCGCAGCCACTGCCTCTCTTGCTGGTCCTATCTGCCCAGAAGATGGCATAATTACAGAGGGAGACAGCATCATTGGGAATTTTTTCTGTGAGCCAGGTCTCAGAGAGGGCTAGTATGTCAGGTGCATGCTGGGTGATCCAGCCTTGGAGAGAGGTGTGTTTTTTAGGCAGGCTGCAGATATTAAGGGTGGCTAGCAGCAGACTCCCCTGTGGGTTTTAAGGAGAGGCCTTAGTGCAGGGTGGACCTGAGTTGGGGTGGATATTGCCAGATAATAAGAGAAGTAGGAAAGTGTTCTGCAGGAGGGCCAACCTGCAGAGTTTGGATGAGTGACGCTGGGATTGGTAGGGTGTAGGGCTTTTTGCGTTGGAGGTGGGGACAGGGAAACTAGGAATGATGCTGAATAGAAGGGTAAGGGACGTGTGTGGTACGATAGTGGGGCTTATGTGGGTGGTGGAGGGTTGAGGACTGAAGTGGGGGAGAGCTGAGGTACAATGCTTTCCAAGTGTGAGTGTAAGGTTTAGTGAGATCGTGTGTAGGTATAGGCAGTCAGGATCAATTTGGCATGATCTGCAGTACAGTAGCTTCTTCTTGTTGTTTTTACATTGTTTCTTGTGGATTCTACTTGGTAGAAGGTTATTTCTTTCCTTTCTTACTACTAAGGGGCTAGCAGGGTATTGTTTGGGGCTGTTGGAATTTTAAAACCTGTTTTGGTAGCTATAAGTGGGCTCATTTGTTTGATGATTCACTGTGTGGCAGGCTACATTTGTGGAGGCCTATTTCTTCTGTTTTAAAATATAATTGGTGTGATTTAACTGGATCTGTTTCTTTGAATTGGAGACCTATATTTTCTAATTCCAAGCCTATTTTGATGTGTTGTTGGTGATGCTGTTTGAATTGGAGTCCTGTTTCTTTGGGTAGCAAACTTATTTGGGGGTCTTTGAGTAGAATTGTGATTCATTGTTGCTGGCTTCACTAGCTGCAAAGTTTTAGTGCAGAGTGGGGGAAGGGTGCTAATGGTCTGGCCAGGTCTCACTCAGTTAGGGGGGCAGAGCTGAATCAGGTGTGGTGTCAGTGCTTTGGCTTCTCAGAAGGAACTAGAGGAGGACAGATCAGATCTACAGTACAGTAGCTTCTTCTTGTTGTTTTACATTGTTTCTTGTGGATTCTACTTGGTAGAAGTTATTTCTTTCCTTTCTTACTACTAAGGGCTATCAGGTATTGTTTGGGGCTGTTGGAATTTTGAAATCTGTTTTGGTAGCTATAAGTGGGCTCATTTGTTTGATGATTCACTGTGTGGCAGGCTGCATTTGTGGAGGCCTATTTCTTCTGTTTTAAAATATAATTGGTGTGATTTAACTGGATCTGTTTCTTTGAATTGGAGACCTATATCTTCTAATTCCAAGCCTATTTTGATGTGTTGTTGGTGATGCTGTTTGAATTGGAGTCCTGTTTCTTTGAGTAGCAAACCTATCTGGGGGTCTTTGAGTAGAATTGTGATTCATTGTTGCTGGCTTCACTAGCTTCAAAGTTTTAGTGTAGAGTGGGGGAAGGGTGCTAATGGTCTGACCAGAGGCCTCAGCTACCTGATTGTTTCTGGAAGACTTGGGCTGGCCCCACCCCCTCAAACCCCTCACCCCTGGTCCATGATTTCCTTTATACCAGGGGTTCTGACATCACTTCCTCAAACAGGCAAAGGATATGCACCTGTCATAGCAGAAGCAGACATCCAGGAAAGGAACAGCAGCAAGTGAAGAGGTGACTGCTATCTCAGTGGAAGGGAGTAAATGCAAATCTAGGAGCTTTCATTATTACTCTACATTGATATTGCATTGGGAAAGGAGGGTAGGAGTTTGAAGAAGGTTGTGCAATGGCTACTTAAGTCTTTTTTGAGAGTGGATAAGAAGGATAGGAATATAAAATCAGTTGCTCAATATATCTAGCGTGTACAACAAAGGAGGTAAAGAATAAAAGAAAAGAATGTTTTGCACTGATAGAGGGGAAAGGGAGACTTGGGGGGTGTTTGGTATCCTGCATCTGGAAGGGTGGGGGCCATTGCAGGACAACGACAACAATGGGTAGGGTGGTAGGTTGCAATAACTGCGGTGCACCAATCTTTCTAAAAATTGCCTGGAGTGTGGAGGATGTTTAGTGTGCAACCACGTGAAAAACTTAGAAAGAAGATTGAGGTCTGCAGGAGGAACTAAGACAGGCAAGGCAGATTGGGGTTGGGTTTAGCCCAATACTGGAGGGAGGAAGAAGGAGAGATGAGGGAGGGCAATTTAAGCCAACAGTGGTGAGAGAGGGTCAGAAGAAGGGAAGCAGAGACAAAGGGGCCCAGGCCAGGAAGAACGATTGCTGGGGAAACCAGGTCAGGAGACAAAAGACAAATGGAAGGAGGAGATAAGGACTTGTGAGGGGAGGCGTAGAAGTGGCAAAAGTCATGGACTGGAAGGAGAGAACAGGTTACTATGAAGAGAGGAGAGGCATTTGTGAAGGGTCTTCAGAAAATAGTTTTGTACTGCTAGAGAAGAAGAAGGTGGAGGAGGAAAATGATGAAATTAGAGGAGTAATTGATAAAAGCCTGGACCAAACTGGAGCGGGGGAAATTCTGCTCAGAGAATTGCAACAGGGGTAAAGGAAATAATGTGCAGGAGGAAGAAGATGAGCTGGAAATGAGAAGGAGATGAATGGAAGCAAGCAGGGAGTAAGAGGGTGGAATCTTAGTGTTGGGGACTCAATACTAAGAGGAGTCAGGTGGGGTAGCAAGGGGAGAGGCATAGTCGCATTTGGGTGGAGGCCATGCCAGGATGACAGCGGAAAGGGTGGGACAATCTGTTCTGAAATATACTAGAAGGGTAGGGACAAGCCTCATTTAATTATACATCTTGGGACAAATGACCTGGCTGACAAGACAGTAGATATAGTCCAGAGGAGGTTTGAGGAACTAACACAATTATGTGAGAGGGGGTAGGAAGATCAGTAACTTTTTCAGAGATACTTCCGTGCCAAAGGCAAGCACAACAAGAAAGCTGAGACTAGAGGAATTTAACAGATGGCTAAGAACCTGGTGTTGTGCTAAAGGGTATGGGCTGTTGGGGGTGGGAGGGACCTGGGAGGACAGTAGTCTCTATGCCAGGACAGACTACACTTGAGTGAGGAGGGAAAGAAAGTGTTGAAACAGAGGATGGAGGAGTACATAGAGGAAGTTGGGAATTTAAACTAGGAGTGGGGGTGGCAATTGGGGAAGAGATATGCAGAGACCACAGGTTGGAAACCATATGAGCTTACCCCCATAACAGTGACAAAGGACAAATGGCAAGTACTATTGGTGATGCTAGGAAAGGGGGCAGGATGAAAGGGGGAAAAGGTGGAAGGTGGTTACCCTAATGCTAGGAGCCTTGGGAGGAAAACTGCAGAATTACAGGTTCTCATGGCAGAGGGAGAGGTGGACATTGCAGCCATCACAGAAACATGGGCCACCCAATACAATGACTGGGACCTGTCTGTACCAGGATACAGGTTATTTTGTAGGGACAGGTTGACTGGGAAAGGAGGGGGGGTGGCACTATATGTGAAGGAAGGACTGAAGTGTGTAAGGGAGGAAGGGGAGGAGGGTAGTACGGAGTCACTTTGGATGCAAATCCAGGATTCCAAGAATAGGATTCTTAGAATGGGAGTGGTGTACAGCCACCATCTCAGACGGAGGAGTTAGACAGGGAACTAGTGGGACAGATCAGGAGAACCTGCAAGAAAGGTAGTGTGGTGATTGTAGGGGACTTCAACATGCCAGGAGTGGACTGGAGTACCCCAACAACCAGGAACAGAAGGGAGCAGGTGCTGCTGGATGCCTTCCAGGACAGCTTCCTGCTGCAAATGGTCAGTGAACCAACCAGGTTAGGGAATACCCATGACCTTGTGCTGGCAAATGGGGACTTTGTGAGAGAACTTACAGTGGAGGAACCGCTGTCAGGGAGTGACCACCACTCAGTATGGCTCACATTGGATATGGGCAAGGAAGGAGTGGAATCTGGCACAAGAGTGCTGGACTTCAGGAGGTCCAACTTTGGGACGATGTGGGAAGTGGTAAAAGGGTACCTGGCCAGAATTCAATCTAGTATGGACACTAACCAGAGGTGTGAGCTCATAAAGCTGGGGATAGTTTAGGCAACCAAAACCTGCTGCAAAGCCCAGAGCAAGAAGGCTAGGGCTAAGAAACTGAGCTGGTTGAGCAAGGAGGTCATGGAAAAGGTAAGGAATAAAAGAGCTGCCTTTAGGAAGTACAAGAAAACAGGGAGGGGGGAGGACAGGGAGGAGTACTTGACAGAATCGAAGGAGGTGACAAGGGCAGTAAGGGGAGCCAAAGCATCTATGGAACTCAGGCTGGCACAAGGCATTAAGAAGGGGGAGAAGGACTTCTTTAAGTACATCAGGGAGAAGAGGAGCTGTAAGGACCACATAGTAAGGATTAGGAAGGAGAGGGGTTGGGTGGAAGCAGGGTGCTATAAGGCAGAAGCGCTAAATGAGTACTTCTGCTCAGTATTTACTAAAGAAGGGGATGATACAAGGTGGGAGAAATGGCAGAAACAGGGGAAGAGGTGACAGATGGAAATCATGGAGGGCAGAGTTCGAGAGAGGGTTTGAAGGCACTGAGGGTGGACAAGGCGCCAGGCCCTGATGGCATCCACCCCAGGGTACTGAAGGAGCTGGCAGAGGTCCTTGCAGGACCTTTGGCAGACCTGATTTAATGCCTCACTACATTGGGTGTGTACCTCAGGACTGGAGGATGGCTCATGTGGTGCCCCTCCACAAGAGTGGCCCCAAGTATGAACTGGGAAACTACAGACCAGTGAGCCTCACATCCATCGTGGGTAAGCTAATGGAGACTATCCTGAAGGAGAGGCTGGTGGCCCTCCTAGAGGCCAAAGGACTACAGGACAGCAGACAGCATGGCTTCATACATGGCAGATCCTGCCAAACCAACCTGGTGGAGTTCTATGACTGGGTAACTAGGCAACTGGACAGGGGCCATGCAGTGGATGTCCAGTATCTGGACTTCAGAAAGGCATTCGACTCTGTGCCGCATGGAAGGCTGGGAAGGAAGTTAGTAAATTTAGCAAAATTTAGCAAAACAAAATACTGCTATAATATCTGCAAAAAAACAAGTTTTCTAACTTCAAAGCTATTTCAACAAATCCTTGTCAGAAATAACCAAATGCTCCAAAATGATTGTTTCGTTGGCCCAGATATTCAAAAGGGTTGCGCATGGCGCAACAGTGTTGCGCCAAGCACAACCCACTGATGCGCCCCGGTGCGATTATTTGTGCGAAAGGCACTCAGCAATCCCGATGTGCTGGGGCACATCAGTAATGTATGCAGGCACAGGTGGGCATGCCCATGCATAAACTGCACAGCCCGATATTCAGCCCAGGCCATGCAGAGTTATGCAGGGGCAACCCCTACCTGCGCCTGCACAACGTTACGCTCAAAAAAAAAAAGAACAAGTCAAGGGCCACCCACAGGTGAGCTGCCGCATTGCAGGGCGCAACACAGCAGCTGCCACCTGTGGGTGGCCCTCCACTTGTTCCCACCACACCTGGCGGTGCCCCCCCATGCCCTGATCATGGGCTGAAGTGCCCCCCCCGAGTAGCCCGATTGTGGGCAGCACAGTATTCTCCCCCAGCAGCCTGATCAGGGCACAAGGGTCTCCTACCCCCATTAGTCCAATCGTTGGCATAAATGAAATGCCCCTCACCCCGGAGTAGCCCGATCATGGGCATCAGAACTGCCCCCAAGTCCAATATCCTGGTGGTCCAGTGGACCAAAAGTAGCTTGATCGTGGGCGGCATCCTTACCCCCAAGTATGTTATCCTGGTGATCTAGTGGCCCCACCCCACCCACCCATGGAGCCCCACCACCCCGCCTCCCATCAGCCGGGCGGGCAGCAGCACTCCCCACCACCTGCCGCCCGCCGACTGACAGTTTTGCAGTAGGGCTGCACGCCCATTGTTCAGAGCATGAGCCAATGGGCATGCAGCCCATACAGTACAAGGCAGTCCAGATATGTGAATGAATGAATGAATGAGGGCGCCAGGCGCAAATCATCGGGAATCAGCGCACCTGCATGCTAATGGCATGCAAATGGGGCCGTAATTAGATGCAAATGGCGCCTCCCGTGCACTCTTGTATACAATTATGCCCCATTTGCATGTCACCCTTGAATATCGCAGGTGCTGTGCATGGCGAATGGAACTTGTGCCACCGCATCTCAATGCTCACTCTGACCACTTGCGCTGGCGCAGTTCCACTGCGTCATGCACAGTGGGTGTGGCCAGGGGGCGATATTCAAAGAAGTTGCACCATAGCGCAACTCCGTTGAATATCACCCTGGCCACACCCCTGCACAACAATTTTGTGCGGCGAAGGGGCTTGTGCCACAGAATGGCTCAGTTTGAATATCTGGGCCATTATCTACATAGCATTTTTGCCATTTAAAATGTAATGAATACTGCCCATTGATTTGATCCATGATTTTCTCTGAAGACTACACCACAGCTATACTGAAACGATTCCCCTTGCAACTTCAGTGCTTCAGTACTTCAGATGCATGCAAAAATGATAAAGACAACATACACTACATGCTGCAACATCAAGAAACTCCAACCTCATTACTTTCTAGAGTGATCCTACCAAACATTCCTTAGCCTGCTATATATTGATCCTCCAGAGTGAAAAAAAAACTTCCATCTTATCTCAGGACACACTGAAGATAGCTTTCTTATGTCTTGAAGAAATTTTAGGAAGTCATGAAAAGATCACTTCAGTTGTTTATCCCTGTGTTCCTCTGCATAAAGGAGGCTCCTCCTGTACTTTGCAGATTTGGGGCCCATCCTGTTCTTAGGGTGCACAGCAGAAATATTCTGTGGTAAGACAGCTGTGCTTCAAAGCTGCAGTTTGCTGTACATTGTTCTGCTGTCTAATAAAAATAATAAAATAAACTCAGTGTGAAGAGGTAATGATTCTTCTTTATACACAACAAAATTTAGTGATGAGCATGGAATGGAAGCAAGAAAAATATCAAGTCCTGGCACTGAGATAAGTGAGTTTTGATTAAAGCAGAGACAGCTTAACAAGTTACGAGAAATTATTGCAATAATTTCTGGAGGCAAACCAGGCTGAGGAAGAATGTGAAAAGAAAACTATCAGTAGTTGGAGAAAAACACTTTCTGAACTTAATTGGGTATGTATCCTTTCAGACCTTGACATGGCTCTGAAAGTAAATTATAGGATTCTTCCACGATTAGACTATTGTTAGTCAATTAATACAGGTCTATTTTCCAGTTACTGAATATGCTGTCAGGCAAAGTGCAGACCATATGGTAGTGTCATTGTTTTAATATAAATGTATGGTATGAGAAAAGAGGAAAATATTAATGAATACATGAATGTGATCGGGGGGGGGGTCCACTAAACACCAAAAGCACATTATAAATAGGGTCCTTGTATCATTACTGTATACAGACCACATTAGGCTAGTGCTATGTCTAACCCTCATTGACTGATGCTGGCCATCCATTTAAAAAAAAATAATTAAAAAAAACATGTATTACCCAAACATTTACATAATATTATCTTCTGTTTGCTGTCATTTATTCAGTCTCAGTTGTCAAGGCTCTGGTGCATCACAATCATTTCATTGTGACCATTTGTATTGTATGTCACTCGCAAGTGGTATAAGATCGTAAAATAACAAAGAGCTAAAATAAAAAAAGGCAACACATGCAGCATTTTAAATAGTCAATTTTAACAGATAGCATTACAATACCATAAGTTTCCTTCACAGGTTACAGTTACAGTGTTTTAAACTCTTGCAAACAACAAGCACACTGCCTCTTTAAAACTGCCCAGCAGAAGACAGAAAAAAACAAGCTCTCTCTCTCTCTCTCTCTCTCTCCCCATCACACATACTGTAAATCTGTGGAGTGCCTTGTGTGTGCAAGAAACAGCAAGCACTTCTACAAAATCATGGTATATCCTGCAAATCATAATTTAATATATAAATACCGGAGTTGGGACCTGGGAGTGGTCCTCAGGTACAAAGAGATAATTCACCCAGAGAGTGCTGAGTTTGATAAATGTAGTATACTGTGCTGGCAACAACTAACACAAATGGCAGCCAGCAGCTAATAGCAAAAGATGCAAATCATGTGATGTATTCCTATCTTCACCCATGTGTTCATATGCTGGCTATGGCAATACAAAAATAAATAAATAAATCACAATCCTATCATGACCTGACCTCAGAAAGTGGCACTGATTCAAAAACCTATGGTCATATAATGCTGGATACTAGCAAGAAAGCTTGAATGAGATTTTTTTTTTGTGCCCCCTGTCCCCTTGTTCTTAGCCCTACCTCTGGACCTGCCACCCCCCTGGCAACCAACCCCTGATTCACCCTGGCTTATCCCTCAAGGCAGGGCCACTGAGAAGACCCCCCTACAGAGACACATGCAGGTTACCAGTCCCATCATCATGACTAGCAGGGCTCCCCAGGTGTACGGGCCGCAGAGGTAGCCATCCAGTGGAATACAGTCTCAGTTGGGGTTGGGTACATGGGAGGGCCCGCGGTACTGGCAGGTGGTGCTATCCTCTGGACAGGCAGCATTTCTTGTGGATGCTTGGTCCCGGGGGGTGGGGGTGTGCAATAATGGCCAGCATCCCCCCACCCAACACCCCCCCGTAAGTGATGGCGCTGGCAGCAGTGGCACCCCCATCCTCCACCAGAGGTCTGCAGAGTAGGTGACACTCTTCCCTTCCCCCCGGAGAAGGAGAGCTGTCCCTGGGATGCTCAATCCTTCTCCCACCCAGCTGGACCTCTGACTCCTGAGTCCGTCTCTGAACCCAGGATGTCAGCACCACAAGTGGACATTTTGCTGCTGCACTGGCAGGCTGGCTGTGCTTGAATGGGATTTGAAAGAAAGCATGCCCAAAAAGCAGTGCCTGCACTGTACTACAGAATTGGCTTTTAGTTTATTTCATCATTCTAGATAATTTCTAAAGGAATGCTAACTTTAATCCATCTGCATATCAGTTTATGTTCCATGCCTAACAAGTATAAAAAGAACCATTCTGAGTGTACTTACCATATGTAACTTCTTTTCTGTTGAGTCAGTAAAGTCATTTCTGTAGGGTCCCTAAAAAAGAAAGATTAAAAGCAACAATCAAGCTTCAAGCCTTAGAGCAGTGACAAAAACTGGCAGTAGTGATAACATTGTAAGGATGAAATATCACATACAGCACCCCTGTGTGTGGGGCAGTATCACTTATGCAGATTTAAGGATCCTACTGAAATTTAGCACAGTGTGCATATTGTTACTTTACTGACTCAACAGAAAAGAAGTTACATGCAGTAAGTACACTCGAAATGGCTCTTTTTGTACTTTTTAGCCATGGAACATAAACTGATACGTAGATGGATTAAAGTTAGTCTTCCTTTAGAAATTATCTACAATGATGAAATAAATTACAAGCCAGTTCTGCAGCACAGTGCAGGCACAGCTTTTCTGGCATGCTTTCATGTCACCCAGGTAACCACATCTCGATTTCTGGGGATGCTTGCTAAGCTACCAGCAACCATCTTGAATACTGAGACATCAGTAGGCAGCAGGTAATAATAATAATAATAAAAACAATAATAAAACCAGTGGAGCAAGTACAGAAGATTAACTAAAAGAAATCAGTTCATATGAGCAGCTGTAATATGGAGTGAACGTTTATAAGTTGTAAATCATCAGGACTTTTTTTTTGTTTGTTTTGCCCCTTTCAATTGCAGGGTAGTGTGGGACACAAAGAAGCAAGAGGCTCCAGTATGAAGTGAGTACAATATCTGTGGTTTGGCAAGACTGTATTTCCTCTTAGAAAATAAATAGAACTGGAGATTTATGTTATATGAAGTTTATCGTCTCTGGTTCTATTTGTTTTATAAAAGGAAATACTGTCTTGCCAAACCAATCACATTGCACTCACTTCGCACTGCAGATTCTTTCTTTTTATGTCCCTCACTACCCTGTAATGTTGTTTTTTTTTTTTGTTTAATCCTGACTGTACTTCACTTACAAGGATGTGAGAGGTCAGTGGATTAAAGTGTCAGGCAAAGAAATCTAAATGGAAAAAGAAAGCAGTCGTGGTTCTTTGTTGGTCACAGATCTTCTAAAGTACACAAATGTACAGTATAATATAGTGAATAATGGATGGGTGTCCATTGGTAACAGGGCTGTTAGTGCATCGAGCGGTTCCTAAGGTGACCGATTTAACCTCAGTCGCCATAGGAACCGTGAGATGCCACTAGCCAGCCCAGTTGCCGATGGACACCCATCCATTGTTTTTTATAGTGTATATTTGATTGTTGCCAGGAAAACAAGTTTACACGCTCATGATCATGTAAATTATTTCAAACAGCTGATGCTTGCAGTTAACATGAATGGCGCTAACTGTCACAGCTGACTGGTTTGGTTGTGTTCGAGCAGACTCACCATGCGCGAGCCTTACCATTCTTTGCTGTTATGCTGTAGTGAATACGTAGCTACTGCAGCATAACAGCGTACATGACGTGTCTAGTGAAGCATAGCAGTGTTTGGAAATGTTTCACTTTTCAGCAGTAACAACATTCTAGTATACACTATGCTGTAGTACTGATTGTGATCCAGAAAAAACCCTCCATGTCCCCATGATACCTACAGTACTATGTCTGAGCTTGGTAAAGATCTATGAGCCTAGCTCTCCTTCCTCATCTCAAGTACAGCTTTTACAAGCAGAGTTGTAGGTTCGGGACCCAAACCTCAAACCACAATCCAGATACTGCCCACCAGATCAGAGACCCCAGTGATGGTCAATATACAGTAGTTCCTCTCAGATAAAAAGAGAAACAATAGAAGGAGAGAATCCTCTCTTATCAGCAATTAAGCAACTTGAACATGTCCTTGACAACTGGTTATAGCATGCTCCACCTAGTCCAACATCTGAGGGATTAAAGGAAAAACATCTCTTAAAAACTTTTAAAACTCAGTGATTAAAGAGTGCATAAATTCTAAACCACATTGTAACATGGCTGTAAAGATACGAGGCAAATACAGAGTGCAGAATGGTGCAAAGGTGTTATGTGATGGAAAACGAGCAGTGATCAACCAGCAGTAGAGCCTGCTGGCGCTGTACCACAAGCAGTCACACGGTGCAGCACTGGGACACGAATGATCGGGTTGGAGATGCCACAAAGCGCTAAGCAGAAGCATTGTGCAGCAGTAGGACACAGAAATGTCAGTATTACACCGCCGTTTAACACTGTCGATTGTGGCAACATCTGCAGGACTCTGACATATGTAGAACTGCGTAGGTACTTTCCGGTTCTGTGGACTGAAGCGAATAGCATGATCCGTGGACGATTAGTAATGGGGCGATGGACATGACAGGTATACTGGAAACAGTAATGGAAAGAGACAAAACTATGCAAATGAAGCACAGCGGCAGTGAAAGGCAGACTAGAATTGTGCAGGTATGCAGCGTTGAAACCGAATTCTGAGGAACTGTACACTTCGATTTCATGTGCAGTGGTACTGGGAGACTAATCATGGGGTAAACTTGAGAAGAGTTAAAATTTCTGTGTGTAGCAGGGAACAAATCGCAATGTAAACAACTGTTGCTTAATGAACCAGAGTGTGTTTCTTACATTACTGAATGTCAGTGTCGATCTTTAGCACTGTGATCAACCAAGATGACACACACAATCGGAAAGCCTTAATGTTGCGCTCATGTTACAAGCGCATTAATCATCTCCAGCATCAGGCTCTACCGTGGATTAATGCCCGCTGTGTGGTTGGAAGCACTCGGCCTTCGGCCTCATGTGCCAACCCCCGCAGCGCATTAATCCACGGTAGAGCCCTCCTCTGTCGGTGATTAATACTTACATGTAGGATTTATATTAGGGTTGTGTTTCTCCATTCTATTTCAAAATTCAGTAGCTGCATGAATTGTCACTGATACAATGTTTCAGTTATGCATAGCAGTGACATAGCTGTGTGATTTGTTACAATGTACCAATATGTAGTGCATTGTAACAAATCATCTGAATACCAGAACATTGTGTAATTTGTTATAATGTATCAATATGTAGTTAAATGAAGGAAATTTAAGTGTTGGGATTTACATTCCCTTTATTATGAATTTTTCTGCAATACTTATTACTAACATATAGGAGTATACTACAAGTATTTAATCAATTATTTTGATGCTCTTAGCTGAAATGGTTGTAGTAGCTCACGTGACGTGGCTTTTAAAATAGTCCATTCTAACCAACAATATGCATATTCATTGCTTAATTAATAACTTAGCAATAAACCAGTAAAGTATTGTAAATTATATTTAGGGTTTGTGGAACCTTTCCATGGAGGTGAGATCTATGAGGGGAAACTGTTTTATCCTTTCATAAATTTATTTTATTTTGCACTGTTATCTTAGATTAATGAGACTAATGTTATGGCTGGTAAGCCTAGTGGAGGTTAATATTGTACTTTCTAGCTGTGGTAACATGAACTAACAGCCACCAAAGTATTGAGTGCATACAGTATTTTTATTTTTACTTTTTTATATATACACTTGCTGTTCCCATTATAGGACTTAGCATGTACTATTCTGCATTGATATTAAATAGATTTCATTTATGAAATGCTTTGGTTCATATTTCTGTTTAAAATAGTAAAAACATTATGAATGTAACCTGATATCAATGCCATTTGGTTGAAATTACAATTAATTATACGTTTTAAGTGTGTGCTGGGGTAGATTAGATCCCAATGTAGAATACTGATCACTTCTCCACCAGTAGCACATGTCATTCTTCAAAACTGTGATCCACTATAAAGATATGACAAGTACGAACCGGATGTGAATTACATAGGAAAAACAATAATTTTCTATACAACGAAACTCAGTCATGCTGACTTCAATAACTGGTGGGGGGACTAGAAGGATCAAGATGAGTTACAGGACGGTAACACAAATACTTTGAAACAAAATCTCAGATGGGTTGACCATACAACATTCAGGATTTCAAAACTTCCAACCATTACACCTCTGGCACTCCTCACAGAAAGCTGTTACAGAGCTACAGTATAAATCTGTGCTTGCAGCCAGGGAGCTGGCAATTAAAGAAATAAATATACCCATCAAGCTGAATTACATATTAGGAGGTCCAAGTCTTCTGGAGGATGAAGACATTTGATGGTGTCTGACCAGGCTGACCAGCAAGTTTCTGTTTCTACTCATAAAAAGGTCTAGCAGTGCTAATATAAAATATACTGGCGCATGCTAGTAACCAATTGAAATAAATGTCAGGATGGATGCTTCGCTTCTGTAATGTTATGTACTGGCAGAAAGCTGTCATTGTGCTTAACTGAGTTTGCAAATTACTCATATTTCCTGCAGCAGCAGCAAATGGGTGCAAAAGTCTCTCTCTCTCTCTCTCTCTCTCTCTCATGTCTAGTTTCTCGGTCACATGGATGAAGCGCTAAGGCAGAGGAGGCCGACAGGCAAGCAAGGTGAGGCCAGTGAGCGGTCACCGAAGCAGGCGGGTGGGGGTCCATTCCTACATGGTTGGGCTTGGCTATGGATCACTTTCCATTCTCTCCATTTGCAATAGAACAGCAACAAAAGGGAATCACGCTTGTCTGTAAGGGCTAAGCGAGTGAGCACAGAAAGCAAGCGCTGGCACCAATCCTGCCAAAACATCATGTGACCACATCACCAAAGTAGGTATTAGTCCAAATGCTGATTGGTCCTCGCTCGTCCTCCTGGTGCACACCATAGAATTAATAGGAATGAATAATTCTATGGTGCACTCAGATTAGAGTGTCTGGCAGGGGAAAGTGAAAGTGCTGCTGGCTGGCTAATACTGTTCTGCCTCAATTTAACCCCTGCTGCAATAGTATCAATTCTGGGGGGGCTGAACCCCTGCCTAATCTTCCCAGGGGAGGCTTCAGCCTCCCCCCCCCAAGTACTTGGCACCTATGACCAGCATTGATTTCTTTTCACAGAACTGCATGGCTATTCACGAATGATCAGTTCAGAAGTCCAACCATAGCCAGAGAAAAGGTAGTGCTCAGGTCAGAAGCATAATAAGCAACAGTACAAAGGGACCACCACCTGCTAAAGGTTTCGTGTTCACACAGGTTTCTCCATAACATAGAGGCTATGTACCCAATACCTTTTTTTTATTATTATTATTTTTTTGTTGACTGGGAAGGAGGACTAGACAATTTTTTGCCTATTTTCAGCCTTGTCCCGGGGGATGGGGATACAGATGGATGCCAACTGAAATTGAACCAGATTTTAAGCTGTTGATGGTATTTTATTTTAGTGAATGGGAAAATTTGGCCAGGACACTGGGAAAATTTACCTACTCTTTTTTTTTCAGAAGTGCCTTAGAATTTAACATCCACATGAACTACCACCAGAACAGGATGGGATCTTGATTTAGCATCTCATCTGAAAATCAGTGCCTCAGGAGTGCAGCACACCCCTCATGCTGCACTACAGTGTCAGTATTGGGATTTAACAAGTTCCTAGTGTGGGGCTAGAACCCAGAGCCTTCTGATTTTCCAGCCTCAGAGGTGAGTATGCAACCTGTTGAGCCACTGACACTGACATATCTATGCAGAAATGGCTTTAATTGTGCAGAAATTGCTTTATTTCATTCCCAAAGTGCTGTTAAAAAATCATTGTTACTCACATTTAAGCACAAATTAGAATATTGCTTCACAGAGTGAAAAGTCCATTTAGATTAAGAATCCATTCAGTTCCAACAATTCAAATGCAGGCTAGCATTCCAGCTCAATTCTGGAATGGGTTTCAAGGCTAAATGCTAGCCCATGTTTGAATTGTTGAAACTGAATGGACTCTTTCAATCTGAATGGACTTTTTGTTCTGTGACGCAGTGTTCTAATTTGTGCTCAAATGTAAGGATGATTTTTTGACAGCAGTTTGGAATGAAATACAGCTGCTGCACAGATACATGCCTTGGGTCTGCAGCCTCTATTTTATGGACCAACCTGTATTACCACAAAACCTTTGTCTTGTGCCAGTCCCTTTGTGCTGTTGCTGATTATGCTTCTGAACTGGGCACTACCTTTCCCCTGGCTGTGGTCAGACTTTCTGAACTGAACACTAATGAATAGCCCTGCAGTGGTATTGTTACCCTAGATTCTGCATTACAGAAATGATTACTGCTCACCTGCACTTATGAGGGAGAAATTTGTTAGTAAATGGCAGCCTTAGCTTTTGTGTCTGTCCTGCCTTCTGCCCACAGTGTCCCGCACCTTCACTGCATCCGGAGACTTTCTTGGTGATGTGCCCACATGTTTCCCCCCCACTCCATGGTGCCTGGCATGCAGCACCCCCCCTCCCTCAGGAAAGCACAAGCACAGTAGTGGCTGTCAAGTGCCCCCAGCAGCAGTGTACAGCTGATGTTGCTGTGTGACAAAAACAAGGCATATGGGAGAGGTTTGCTGCAAGCTGTGCTACAGGCAGGTGGCATCAGCACCCATTGCTGGAGACCCACTTGAAGATTTGTAGGATTATGCAGGCAGGGACATGGATAAAGAATGGCATGAAGGGGACAGATGAGTGCTGTGGGGTGTTAACAGCTTCCTGATGGGGCACTTCATGGTATTGCAGTGCAAGTGCTTTTCTTGGGGGGGGTGCTGCATGCAGTGAGGTCTCCATTCTGCATACAGAGGCAAAAGTTATGCCATACATTTTAACAAATTGTTGACAATTGTTTTGTTTTTTTAACTGTCTCTCAGCCTTACAACTTTCCCAGTTATGAACAACTCACTACACGGCAATGTGTAGCCTCATCCCCTCATAACTGTGTGCCAATCACAATACTGCAAACTACAACTACAGACCACAGTTGATGGAATTCCGCAGATAAAATCTACACTTTTAATAATCACTGACACCCTTCCCCACTACTGTACTACAATCCCGATCAGATTCTCACTACTGTATTGCAACTGGCCATTATCCCAACATCACGATCTGTCTTTGCTTCAAATATTGGACTTAAACTCCAACCATTGCCTGTGGCATCTGTCATGTTCTCCCTTTGAACAGTCCTGCCTCCCTAGACCGTCATGTCCAACCCTCTCCTATCTCGGCTGACCTTCACTCCCCACTCCCTATACCCCCCCTTTCCTTCCCATCCCAATTGCTAGGCCATGCCTACAGTACGTATCAAAGGACTCTTACATCTCAATCTTCTTTACACTTTGACGCTAGAGGAACTGCCACTCCTGTTCACTATGACTCCTCCAATGATGCTTACTGTATAAACTTTAGCTCATTACCTTACATCCATATATCTGTATCCATGCAATTGTATTTGAATGGCACTACCTCCTGTTGAACCTATTGCTATGTTCTGGTGCAAGTATCTTGTCACATGCGATGGTTATGTTATGTTGTTATTATTTTTATGTAATTGTTTTGTATGTTCACTCAACCTGTGATGTCTTAACGTTGTTGGCAATTGTTTTGCCCAAGGTCCATCCTGTAAATGAGCTTGTCTCAATGATGTTCTGTCTGGCAAAATAAAGATTTTGATCGATTGATTGATTATAACTTCACACTACCAAGAAGCCACCACAGATAGACAGCTGAGACACAACTGCTAGTGCTACAAAGAGTAAATGTGTCCTTGTATAGCATCTGGAGCAGGCACATCATTACCTTGCTAATCCATGTCTCTAACTGCTGCCAACTCAGGCAGAGCAGTGTAAATGCGCTGGCAGTATGGACAGGATGGGATTAGAGGCACCCAGTTCCTAAACAACTGACATAACATTCCATGAAATACAGTCTTCATTGGTGGTTCTCTGAAAATAAAATGACCACAGAAACACAAATGGAAAAGAAAGGGACACATTTTAGGTCACAAATTACTTTACTAAAATGAGGGGAAAAAACATGATTCGGTTGACAGTATCCCTTTAAGAAATCATCAGAGGGAGAACCCTTACCAACCAGAAGCAGGGCACATTTTGTACTTGACAACAAGCTCTTTATCATGTATTCTAACAAGGAAACCCATGCCACTTGAATACCTAGGCTTGTAGAGCTCCTGATTTTATTACAGGTCCATCAAATTAACTACGGTACTGGCAAATATGTTGTTTTTTTTTGTCACTGAAAAGCATGTCCCCCATCACTTTATAAGTAATTACCAGTTCAATTTGTTATTTACCATTCGAACAGTAAAGTTCCAACAGTAAATAACAAATCGAACATAAAAACTTAGTGAGTGAAGGGGACATGCTTTTCAGTGAAAAAAACAAGTATTTGCCATGGAGATATACTAATTTTAAAGCAAACATCAAACTAAGCAAATCACTGAGACCTAAATACAGGTGTTGTGCTGTCCTTAAGGTGCAGTACTTGTGTACAAGACTATTTTGAAAAAGTTTTAGAAAAACAAGATGGCTGACATCTCAACCAGTATTTGTCTTAGAATCGACCAGTAAATGAAACTTTCATAGAAATATAGAAACATAGATTTTGACAACAGATGAGGACCGCTTGGCCAACCCAGTCTGCTCATTTCTCTACCTATTGGATAAGCTGCAGATCCTAGTTAACCAACAGCCTACTTCTTCCTAACCCTCACCTTTCGAATGGTTACTTTCCATTCAAACAGTTTTCATTTACCTGCCTGTCCTGCAGCTATCGTAAAAGTCATTATAATTCAAAATGTATAATATATTGTTTCACCAAACCATTCAAAGGCACACCCTTGGCACACAACCCATCATCCATGTAAATTACAGAGTAATTTTTCAATCCCTGTGGGCTGTAGATGACAACAAAAATTCCCATGGTAACCTACAGTTTGGAGAACAAAATGTAATTTTTACTGTTTTTCACTACTTTATATCTCAAAAACTGTACAAGCTGCCATCACAAAACTTTCCAGATCTTGCAACACTGACAAAATGACAGCACAACCCAGTGTTTGGGCTATTTCATCCAAATCTGAAAAAGTTATTAAGGTGCAGAAATTGAGATTTAACATTGAAGTGCTGTACCAACCCTAACTATAGGGGCACTTCCGTGCCCCTAATTTATATATTATAGGGGCACTAGTGTGCCCCTATAGCTAGGGTTGGTACAGCCCTTCAATGTTAAATATCAATTTTTGCACCTTAATAACTTTGGCATTTTTCAACAAAATAGTCCAAACTTTTGGATGCTCTGTTATTTTGTCAGTGTCTCAAAATCTGGAAAGTTTCATGATAGCAGTGTTTATGGTTTGTGAGATAAAAAGTGGACAAAAATGCAAAAATTGACATTTTTCCCATAGGATAACATGGGATTTTTTGCTCCCATCTACAGCCCACACAGGATTAAATTTTTCTCTGACATTTTCAGGGATGATGGGGTGTGAGCCAAGGGTTTGTCTTTGGATGGTCTGGTGACAAAATTTATAATAATTTTAAAAAATTATAACAACTTTTGCAATAGCTGCAGGTCAGGCAGTTCAAACCATATTTTATAAATACAGTTCAAATAGTAATTAGAAGAAACATTTAAACTGTATTTTGAAAATACAGTTTGAATGGTATTTTTAATTACCATTCAGTTTAAAATATTCTCCTGGTGCAAACAAGGCTTGTAATCAGTAGTGTGGCTATATGGGAAGAATGTGTGTTCAGTTTAATGTAGTATTAAGCTTTAATTTAAGTGGTAAACATTTGTGTTTGTGGTTTGGATTATTCCATGGGTCTCTCACTTAGAAAAAGCATTCAAACTGTATATATTGCAAACACAGTTCAAACAGTAATTAGAAAAAACGTTTGAACTGTTTTTCAAAAATGAAGTGTGAATGGTATTTTTTTTTTCATGTTCTGTTTCTGTCTCCCTGGGGCCCCCGTAGGCAGGATTCTCCATGCCTGCTGACTGGTATGAACTGCCTCCACTTCCCCAGTACCCCGGGCCCCATTTCCCCCATGGATTTCCCCCCACGGCAGGGTGTGAAGCAGGAGGTCCATCTTCCTCCTCACCCAGTACACAATCCAGACTGGGGTAATCATGGCAGTCCATAGATGAAGCAGTATGCTGGTGGCAGCCATAGCTTCATGTAGCCTGTGGCAGCTACTCCAGTTTCCTCTTTTCATGGTCTCCTCCCCTTGTGGCAGTGAACACATGCATGTGGAGGCACCTGTGTGTCACATAGCCACGCTCTTGTCTCCCAGTCTCCGATGCTACCCCCCGGCCTCCACCAGGGAGACAGCCAAGGAGCGGAATGACCTCCACCCCAACCCCAGGAAAGGAAAGCTGTGATTGGATGCTCGATCCTTGCCCTCACCTGCCAACATCTGGCAACCTGACCCCGGGTCACCAGCATGATGTGAGGTGTGGGCATCTAGTGCCTCAACCCTCAGCACCACTGGAACAGCCCTTGAATGGTATTTTTAATTGCCATTTGGTTTAAAATGTTCTCCTGTTGTAAATAAGGCCTGTAATTAGTAGTGTAGATATGTGGCAACTGTAGGAAGTGTGTGTGTTCAGTTTACTGTAATATTAAGTTTTAATTTAAGTGGTAAATACTTGTATTTGTGGTTTGGATTACTCTGTGGATGTCTTGCTTAGAAAAACTGTTTGAACTGTATTTTGTAAATACAGTTCAAATGGTAATTAGAAAAAATGTTTGAACTGTATTTTCTAAATGCAGTTCGACCGGTATTTAGGAAGAAATCATTTGACGTTTTTTGTAAAAAAACATCCACATTTAAATAATCATTTACTGTTCAAACAGTAAATAAATATTTGCCATTCCTTAACAAAACAAAGTTTGGAATTTTGGGCTGAAATTATCAGGGTACAAAGGGCTTGCCCCACAGATGTGCCTTTTGGTGGTTTGGTGGGAAAATATTAGAGTGCTGCAGAGTTATAAGACATTGAAGTTCCCATAGGATAGCACGGTAGTGACCAGGGTACCTTTCGGCAGCTATATCACAAAAATGCTTCGAGATATGGATTTTCTGTAAAACGCAGCTTATTACACCTTTGGGTGTACTAAGCAGTTAGGTATGCTTCCAACCCATCTTTACAACTGCAGTGGAAATGTTTATGAATCGGGCTATGGTGCCTGTGATATTTTGCTATTATGGACTGAGCACTCCACCAGGGAGATGAAGGTTAATTGCAATGTTGCTACACTTATGGATAGATGGTAGTGCAGGGCCCTCTAAGCGCTGTGCACCCACATATGCATACCATTATGGGGTGATGGGAGCACAGGGAGATGAGGGTTAATTACAATGTCTCTACATTCATGGATAGATAGGAGCACAGGACTGGAGGGCCCAGAACTCCCACATGAAAAATAGGGACAATTACAATATGCATGCATGGAAGCACAGGGCCCAAAGGGCCATGTGGTCCCACAACACACTATGGACTAATGAGAGTGAAGGGCCTGGAGGACTCTGCGCTCCCACAACCAAATAAGGGTAAGATTACACTTTCTAAAAAAGTAAGGAAATCCATTGCAAAAAACTATGTTAATGCATCAGTTAGGGTTAGTATTAAAGTGTCAGAAGCTGGGAAGTTCAGTGTCAGACTTTCCAACCCTAACTCCCCACCTCCACCTCCCAAGCAGCAGAAGGATAAGACCAAACAAGCAATCACAGATAGCCATCATCAGGTAAGAAAAAAATACAAAGGTTATCACTGCAGATAGAAATCTACGATACTGGTGGATGCCTGGAACATCCTCTGAGCATAGGAGGTGTGGGCAGAAATGGTAACAGGACTCAAGAATGCATGGGTAGGCATAAGGAGACCTTAGTGGTAAGGAAAGGGGAGGAGCCAGACATCAAGTAGGGTCAGCGGTGTTGCAGTAGGTAAGAAATTGGCTGAATAGATGGGCAAAGCAGTCCTTTCAGCCTTTCTATAGTCTCACATAGCCATGGACACTGTAAAACATATACACAATTGATGGATCTATACTTCTGCATCTGCAAGTGTAATACATACACAATGAACTCTGGGTGCAAAAGCGCAGATACCACAAAATCCATGATACGAAAAGTGCAACAGTACTTCTGTCTGTAGAAACAAAGTCCTCTGAGGGTCCTGTGTCTCTACAGAGGTTTTCTACATGCAAGGGGCCTGCTTTTCTGGAGCTAGAAGTCGTTGTATGTCTTACACCTCTGGCTGAAGAGACACAGGACCCTCTTTGCTACAGAAAGGCTGGCCTCATGGGGCATAGAGAAAAGAAGTCTTGTAATTTTGATGTATTGGGTTTGCATCTGGCTAGAGGAGCTGGTGCTTCTGTATACAGAAGCAGTGTGGAGATTTCAGTATAGAAACACAGAAATATTTCATTTGATAGCAGATAAGGACTGGTTTGCCCACCTAGTCTGCCATTTTACAACCTGCTGTAACACCACAGACCCTACTTGATTTCTGGCTCCCCCTTTCCTTACCACTAAGGTCCCCTTATGCCTACCCCATGTATTATTGACTCCTGCTACCATTTTTGTCCCCACCACATATGCTGGGAGGATGTTCAAGGCATCCACCAGTATCATGGATTCCTATCTGCAGCAACAAGGAGTGTGTGTATATTTTGCAGTTTGTGGGCCACAGATACAAATCCATGAAGGTAGCACATTAGTGCTACAGTATTTGTGTCATCTGGAAACAGTTGTGTGTTGTTTGTCTTACCTGGTGATGGCTGTCTGTGGTTGCTTATGTGGTCTTGTCCTTTTGTTGCTTGGGGGTTGGGGTGGGGAGTTAGGGTTGGAAACCTGAAGATCGAATTTCCCAGCTTTTGATGCTTTAAAACCAACCCTAACTGATGCATTAGAATAGTTTTTTGCACTGAATAAA
This sequence comes from Neoceratodus forsteri, assembly GCA_016271365.2. Taxonomy (NCBI): domain Eukaryota; kingdom Metazoa; phylum Chordata; order Ceratodontiformes; family Ceratodontidae; genus Neoceratodus; species Neoceratodus forsteri. The sequence goes on from CM057452.1 coordinate 394,754,973, forward strand.
TAAATTTATATATATATATATATAAATTATCTTAAGAAAAATCCTGACTTCTGATTGGTCCACAGCTGGTCACATGACAATGAAGGAGGCCAGTTTCAGACTGAAACTAGTCAATAGTTCACTGGACTGTGCAATAGTCTTTTGAACTACTGCCCGGTCCAACCTGTCAATCACCTCTCACCATGTCCCCACTCCACCATTCGCAAAAATAAATGAATGGTATCTATGTTTGCATAGTGAACAACTACCACTACCCATTTGTCTTTACTAAACAAAAAATGCAGTTTGCTTCATTTTAATAACTCTTGAACACCTCCCCGGCTTCAAGCACAAATAGTTTTTAAAAGAAAAAAAAATAAATGGCTCATATCAACCTCTTTTTCTTCTGTTTTTAATACTTTTAGTAACATGGTCTTCCGGAAACCTCTGCTGCTCTGGCTCCAACTTCAATTTCATTTGTTCTGGTGACAGTAGCGATTGTACTCCACTGCCACCCCCCATGTTTCCCACTCCACAGGAAAAAAACAAAACAAATTATGGCATGGATACCTACGCCCAATTTCTTTTTCACTTTAATCCTCTATTATAAGCATCAAAAACCCTCCCATACTTCCAGTTTTGGTTCCACCATCTTACACACACACACAGAGTTCTCTGTGCATGGACCACAGCTCAAAACAAGCTCCTGAAAGAATCACGCAAATGGAGGGTGTTGAAACCACTGTTTCCTCTTTAATACTACCTACTCAAGCACAAGCCATTGTCATGAAAAAGTCTATCCTGCCGCAATCTACAAGGCTCTGTACAGCAAACACAGTAACACCAACTACAATTTAAAAAAATCAAACATGGAGATCCTGGACAAGACTTTGCCACTATTTCACTATAAAGCAACTGCAGCCACATAATGTAAATGTAAAGCATATTCAGAACCCAGAAATGATAAACTAAACATTACTTGAACAAACATGACAACTCACATGCTGCTTTGTAGACAGCCTAATTTAAAACAAGCGTTTGTCAATGCTGAATGTTTGCTTGCTGGCATTGGCATTGGTAGTGTAGGAGTTACAGAGCTGCATGCTAGGAATGGCAGTGAGGTATTGAACTGAAACCAAGCCCATCATCACCCTATAGATAGTGACAGGCATTGGGGTGTGCCTTTGGGTCATCAGGCATAACGGCCACGCCATTTCACCACAACCTACCCTGCAGACACTGACAAGTGTCACGGTGTGCCTTAGGGTCTTTGGTCCTTATGCGCACCCCATTCCATCAGGAAATATGATGAGATGGGTGCAGTATAGGAGAATGGGGTGAACTTTGGGGCCAAAGAGTCCAAGGCACACCTCGATGCCTCTCACTGGTTGCAGGGTGTGGGTGGGGGTGGAATGGTATGAGCATTGCAGGCAACAATCCCAAGTCACAGCTCTGATGCATGTCATTCTGTACAGGGTGGGGCGTTATGGTCAGAAACCCTAACACCTCAGGCATTCGTTGGTATTTTCACTCCAAATTTTCAACATGGTTTTTTTGTGACCCCCACCTCATGAACAGTGACAATATCAGTTTGTTAGCCAAAAGCTGCTTTTGCACAGCGACTACGGCATTTGGCACCACAGGTGCAAAAACACATTCCGAACAGGATGTGAAAAATGACAGCGGTACTGTCCATGGGGAGGTGTAAAAAATGGCAATGTTGAAAATCTGCTGTGAAAATATTAAAAAAACTGGTGAAGTCATGAGCATGAGTAGAAACTGTGTAACACACACCCGTAATGTAACTAGTTTGGGGATTTTTTAACAGCAGATTGTTAACGCAGGCATTTTGGGACCTCCAATCATGAACAGTGTCACTGTGATTTTCTTTTTCTGTCCCGAACAATGATTTCCCACAGCAACCACACATTTCTGTGCTGAAAGTGTGAAAACACATTTTGTCCATGTTGTGAAAAATGACAGATGTACTGTTCATAAGGAAGTGTGGAAAAATGCCACTGATGAAAATCTGGACTGAAAATATTACAAATTCATGAACTAATGAGGGTGCATGGAAACTACGCAATGCTCACTCGTAACACAGTCATTTTATGGAGTTTTGTCACCAAATTTTCAACATAGCCATTTTAAGACCCCTGCTCAAGACCAGTGTCACTGTGATTTTCTTAATCTGTCCCAAACATTGTTTTCATCACACACCGACTGCACCATTGTGTGCTACATGTGCGGAAACACATTTTGGGTGAGATGTGAAAAATGGCAGCTGTACTGCTCATAAGGAAGTGTGGTAAAATGGCAATGTTAAAAATCTGGCATGCAAATATTACAAATTCGCAAACTTGCCAGCGTACGTAGGAACTGCGCAACGTGCGCTCCTAAAACAGTCATTTTTGGGAATTTTTTTCACCAAATTTTCAACATAGCCATTTTAAGACCTCTGCTCATGAATGCTGTCACTGTGATTTTCTTAATGTGTTCCGTACATTGATTTCACACACTGACTCCACCAATGTGCACTACATGCATGGAAACACATTTTGGGCGAGATGTGAAAAATGGCAGCTGTACTGTTCATAAGGAGATGTGTCAAAATGGTAATGCTGAAAATCCTGGTGTGAATATTAAAAATTCACAAACTTATTAGCGTGTGTAGGAACAGCGCAACGCACGCTCGCAAAACAGTCATTTCTAGGAATTTTTTTCACCAAATTTTCAACATAGACTTTTTGAGAGCCCACCTCATGAACACTGGCACTGTCATTCTGTTAATCAGTCCCAAAAGGTGATTCCATGCAGTGACCATGAAATTACCCTTCGGGCCTGTTAAACGCCATGACAATGACAGAATTCATGAGTAGGGGTCCCAAAACCCCAATGTTGAAAATTTGCTGCAAACATTCCAAGAAACGCCTGAGATATGCATCAAAGTTGAAAAAACCCTATCTATTACATTATACAGCTACCGGCATTTCATCAGTTTGCGGTCAGCTTCGAAGAGTACAGACGTGTTCCGGTCCACGAAGATCGTCAGCGCCAAGTCCCAGAGGTAAGTATGGGGTTGGGGTGTATGGGAAGCAGGGTGCGCAGTGGGTGGGTGCAGGTGGGGAAGGGGGCCAATGAGACCACGAGGGACCATTTTTTTCTTTCAGGGATTTTTTTTTAAAGGAGGACGACGCGGGACGTTTGCCATGCTGGGGTGGGCTCCCAGCATGGCATCAGGAAGGCTGCTTGGGGGGACTGGAGCCAACGGGGGATTGGGCAACCCCATCAGCCATAACAGTTTCTGCCATGCTGGGGTGGGCTCCCAGCATGGCACCTGGAAACATTTTGGGGAGGCCTGGAGATGTGGAGCAGACAGGGGATTTGGCATCCCCATCAGCCATTACATTGTTTGCCACGCTGGGGTGGGCAGCTTGTTTTTTTGGGGAGGCCTGGAGCCGACGGGGATTGGGCACCCCGTTGGCCATACCGTGTGTGCGTTGGGGGGGGTGCGCATCAGCACACAAAACACAGTGCTTGCATGCCTGTGTGCATGGGAAGGAGAGCTCTGCTCACTGAAGCGGAGCTCTCCCTTTCAACTGTATGCCACTGCATCCGGAATCTCAGATGATGGCACTATGTTTCTTGCACATGCGTGCAAGCAAACATAAGAATGAAAATAATACTTTTCAACTGTTATACAGCACCATCTAGTGACAAGTACTTGAAATAACATATAAGCCAAAAAAGGACTTCTTTTTAACTCTTTAAATAAAAAATGCTACTTAAAAATATTTTACTATTTTTTTCCTATTATTTTATGCCGTATTTATTTTTACGCATTTTTTGTATAAATGAAAGGTTTTATAAAATAGGAATGACCAAAGTTGATGGCAAATCTGGTGACATCCAGCAGACCAGACCTGGGTTTGAATCCCACAGTTTCCACTTGCATACTGTGTGACCCTGAGCAAGTCACTTAGCTTCCTTGTGCTCCCAGGTTGCTCCTGTAAAAAAGCTTTCAGCTTAGTGTGCTATACCTGGTTAAACACCTAACTAAAAAAAAAAAAAATAGTGTGAAAACCGTGATCCCTCGGATTCAACTATTGCCTTCAAATAGTCATACTACACTCAGCCTTCAGCTTCAGGCAATATACGTATTGTCAAGCAAAAGTTCATCCCTCAGGGTCAAGGTTTTCCCACTATAGCCCTCAACTCCAGTCAGTATTTGTATAATACACACACACACACACACAGTATATACAGATAGATAGATACAGTAGATAGATAGATAGATAGATAGATAGATAGATAGATAGATAGATAGATAGATAGATAGATATTTTTATTCTTTGCAAAAAAACTTAATTAATGCACCAGTTGGGGTTTTAACTTAGTGCCACAAAAGTAAGGAAATGTGGCATTAAAGGTTTCAGCCCTAACTCCCACACCCTAAACAGCAAAAGGAAAAAGCATTAGGGTTTTGGGTCTCCAGAGTCTTGACAAATTGGTGGTGGGGTCTTCCTTGGGCTTGTCATCCCTAATGCTCACCCTTCCCCACTACCCGTAGCCTCCTGTTGCAAGCATAAGGCACAGCTGCAAGCCAGTGCCTCATAGTGATACACTCTTCAAAGGTAGAGAACTATATCTCACCACATGTTGCCAACACAATTTGTTGTAGCTTTCTTCATACAAGGCCCTGCTGGCCCTGCGTGAAGAAAGGAGAACATGTCTGACATTGTTTGCTCAGGTAACAGGATGGCATTAGGGTTCACAACCCCAAGGAAGACCCCATAACTGATTCGCCAAGACTGCAGAAACTCAAAATCTTAACGTTTTTTACTTTTGCTGCTTGGGGGGTGGGGAGTTAGGGTTGGAAACCCTAACAATGCCATATTTCCTTACTTTTTAGATAGTGGAACTGTATTTCATCCTTGCAGGTCCTGAAGTGCTGGGCCCTTTGGGTCCTGTATCAAGAGAAGACTTCATCCGCCTACAGAAGTGTAGCAAAGGATGTCAAGAATTCAGGGGGCTGTCTGGTGGGCTCTGGCAGTGCAGAGCCCTCTGGTCCCTGCACTTCCATATGGTCACAGATAGAGATGCACACAGCAAAGACTCTATCTCTCAGTCAATGCACAAGGCCCTCTGCCACCCATGGGTATGGAGCTGCAGGGCTGTATGCCAAGAGGACAGTTATCTTCACTATATGGTACCCAGGCCCATGCAGACAACCCTACAGGTTTCACTCCCTGGCTGGGGGGGTGCTGCATAGCAGTGCCATCCCCCCACTCTCAACCTATCCAGCTGGGTTACTGAGCTCACCCCCTAACTCAGCCCATGGGCATGGGATAACAAAGCATACTCACTGTGGTCAAGACTGGTACTACACACAAAGTTTCTTAACAATTATATATATTTTTTTAATTTTGACACCAAATTTTCACAATAGTCATTTTATGACTCCCCTTATAAACACGACATGTAGCATTGATAGTATATTGGCTGAAACAGCATTTCGCATCAGAAGTACAAAAACACATCTCACACAGGAGTTGAAAAGTGGCACTTATCGCGTTTATGAGGTTGTGTGGAAAAATGGGTATGCTGAAGGTTTGGAGTCAAAATACCGAAAATTAGCAAAGTTATGAGTGAACATTGAAGAACTGCAATGTTCACACATAACCAGGGCATTTCTCCATATTTGTACTCCAAATGTTCAGCATAGCCTTCTTATTACATCGACTCATGAACCTGGTAGGTGAAAATTTTCAAATCTCTGCTGAAATGCCATTCTACACCACAGGTTAAAGGTTAAAAAAAAAAGCATTTTGGCCAGGATTTGAAAAATGACAGCTGTCACAGTCATCAGGTGGTGTGAAAAATGGCTATGCTGAAAATGTGGGGTTGAAATATGTAAAATTACCGTTTTTAGCAAGCAAAGAAAAATTTCAATGTACACTCATAACTTTGTCATTTTTGCACATTTTGATCCCAAATTTTCAACATAGCCTTCTTATGATTCCACCGGACGAACAAGGGTGGTGTAAATTTTACAATCCTGTCCAAAGGTGCTTTCACAAAGTGACCATGAAATCACTTTTTGGCTAGATGTGCATAATTCCACTGCCATTGGTCATGGGGGGGGGGTCTCAAAAAGGTCATGCTGAAAATTTGGGGTCAAAATATGTAAAAATGACAAAATTATAAGTCAGAGTTCAAAACCTCATTGAAATACATTAAAGAGTTAGTGGAACCAAAACAGACAGGGAAATAATAAAATGTTTAAGAAATAGACAGTTGTAACTTTATTTCTGAAGTATTTTTATTTTTGCTCATTAAAAAGTTGTTTATGTGATAATGCTATGTTGGATATGTGGAATAGCGCTCAGCCTGACAGCAGACATACTGTATCTAACTCTAGTTTCCCTCTACATCATCAGCATTGTGATCTCACAGATAGTGACATCACAGGTGACTGACCTGGCAGTTACTGACTGTGTGGCTGTTCCTAAGCTTCAGTGATGTCACAGTCAGTGAGATCACAATGCTGATGATGTAGTAGGAGAATAGAGATAGATATGTCAGCTGCCAGGCAGAGTGCTATCCCACATATCACACCTACCAACATAAGGTAAATAATCTTCTAATTAAGTAAAGGGAAAAGAAAAAGTACCTCAGACATAAAAGTCAATGGTTGACTACTTTCAAAAACTAATATCAGTTTCAAGCAGCACACTAGCTAGTTAAACTGCATTTACTTGCTTTCTCATATTGCAGTCACCGGTTCCAGCAGCAAGACATGTCTTTGACTGGAGAGTGGATCTACATCATGGGGCATGTTCAGGTGAGTGAGGGTGTGTGGGGGTGTTTGGGGATGTTGAGTAGTGGGTGCTGAGTGGGAGGTTGGGGTGGGGTGGGTCGAGGGTAGTGGGGGTGAGATTGGTGAGGGACCATTATTTTGTTTGTAGGGTTTAAAAAAGACATCAAGGAACAGTTTTCTTTATTTCAGGGATATTCTGACACTGGGGATTGGGCACCCCAGTGTTGGGCTCATGTTTGGTGGCACCAGGGGTGGACACCCCAGCACCGCAATGTACATAAGGGGAATGGGGGTGGGTGACCTGGAGGGGGGTGGAGTCAAGAGAAACAAAACCAGTGGGAGCACCCCAGTCCATTTATGTATTAAAAATATATATATATATATAAATATAAAGATTGGGAAGAGCAGGCGGGTGACCTGGAGGGAAAGAGAGAGAGAAAGAAGCAGTACTGGGGGTGGGTACCCCAGTCTACTTGATAGATAGATAGATAGATAGATAGATAGATAGATAGACAGACAGACAGACACAGAGAGAAAAGGGGATTGGCAGCTCACTGCTTGAAGTGAAGCCGGCAGAATGACTCCAACTGTGGTTTCACCATTCTAGAAAGTCCTGCGGTTCTTATACAGAGAAAGCAGGTGAACGACTTCTCTCATTAAGCCGGGCACCCTGGATTTTAAGGTGTCTAGAAAAGGTATTTCTGGCCATTATTTAAAAAGAACAAACATCAGTAACTTGCTTAACAGGTCCTGTTTAGCCAGGTTCAGGTGTTTAAATTACACAATTTTTATGTATTTTCCATGTTTTTTAATTCGATGGGAAAAAAACATGATGGTAGCTCTCACAGCACAAAGAAAATGTTATGCTGTGAGAAGCAAGTGGTGAGAAACCAAAAATGGTTTTGCTATACAGAATTCTTGGTTTTGTATTAGAACTTTATCCCCAAAACCCTACTGAGAATGCTCATGTGTGACTCCAGAGACAGGGGAAGAAGAAAAAGAAGACAGAGAAGGAGAAGGAGGAGGAGGAGGAGGATCAGAGCCCTGATGACCAAGTCGGGGACCTGAGAGGAGGCAACAGATGGGACCCAAACAAAAAAGGGGGTTCCAAGAAACCAGGATTCTCTAGTACAGGATGCCATCCAAGGGGTGTCCCAGCCAGGGGATGTGGAGCCCTGAGGAATATAAAAACATAGACTTTGATGGCAGATAAGGACCACTTGGCCCATCTAGTCTGCCCATTTCCCTACCCACAGGATAGGCCGCAGATCCTACTTAACCAACAGCCTATTTCTTCCTACCCCCCACAGGAATTGCCTTATGTCTGTCCCATGCATTTTTGAATTCTCCTACAGTTTTAGACCCCACAACCTCCTCAAAAAGGCTGTTCCATGTATCCACTACCCTCTGTGAAATAATACTTCCTCACATTGCCCGTGAACCACCCCCATCTTTAAATTGTGCCCCTTGTTCTTGCACGTCTCTTTTTCTGAAAGATGCTACCCTCTTGGACTTTGCTGATTCCACTGAGGTACTTAAACATTTCTATCATGTCCTCCTCTCCCTTCTTTCCTCAAGGGTATACATATTAAGCTTCTTTAGTCTCTCCTTGTACGGCTTCTCTTGCAGACCCTGCACCATTTTAGTTGCCCTCCTCTGGACTGCTTCTATCCTGTCTATGTCCTTGCAGAGATGGGGTCTCCAGAACTGGATGCAGTACTCCAGATGGGGTCTCACCAACTGTCTGCACAGAGGGATAACAACTTCCTGTTTTCTGCTGGTGATGCCTCTCCATATGCATCCCAGTATACCCCCAGGCCCTCCCTACTGCCTTCTCACATTGCTTGCAAACATTAAGGTCATCTGATATGATTACCCCCAGGTCCCTTTCCTTTTTTGTTGTTGTTACTACCCCCCCCCCATTGTGTATTCTTCTCCTGGGTTCTTGTTTCCCAGGTGCATTATTTTGCACTTCTTTGCGTTGAATCCTAGCTGCCATACTTCTGACCATTCCTCCAACCATGCCAAATCCCTTCTCATCCTTCCCATGCCTCCTTGTGTATCAACCCTGTTGCAGATCTTTGTGTCATCTGCAAAGAGGCAACTTTTCCTTCCAGTCCTTCTACAATGTCACTTATGAAGACATTAAAAAGGACTGGACCCAGTACTGAACCCTGCGGTACCCCACTAGTATCCCCCTCTTTCTTCAGAGTGGACTCCATTTACAATTACCTTCTGTGTCCTGTTGTCCAGCCAATGTTTTACCCAGGCTACCACCCTGGGACCCACTCCCAGGCTGGTTAATTTGACTATTAATCTTTTGTGTGGGACTGTGTCAAATGCTTTGCTAAAGTCTAGGTAGGCCATGTCCACAGCCCCTCCATGGTCTACTACTTTGATCACCCAGTCAAAGAAATCTATTAGATTCGTCTGATATGACCTTCCTGCTGTGAACCCTTGCTGCCTTGGGTCCTGTGCCCCACTGGCCTCTAGGTACTCAACAATTCTTTCCTTCAGAAGTGACTCCATCACTTTCCCTACCATAGAGGTCAAACTGACAGGTCTGTAGTTTCCTGCCTCTGTCTTGGTCCCATGTGAAGGGGAATCGCATCTGCCTTCCTCCAGTCCTTGGGTACCATACCATCCTCCCATGATTTATTAAAAAGAGTAGCCAGTGGTTTCACTAGTTCCCCCCTTAATTCTTTTAGAATTCTGGGGTGAATTCCATCAGGCCCCATTGCTTTGTCCTCCTTCAGTTTTAGGAGTTCTTGCAGAACCCTTTCTTCTGTGAAAGGACTGGGATTGACCCCCCTATCAAGAGTGCTTCTGTTAATTGGATTAGGCACTTCCCCCTCTTTTGTGAATACTGAGCAGAAATATTCGTTCAGTATCCCTGCTTTTTCACTGTCCCCCTCTGCCCACCCACCGTTCATTCTATTCAGCCTCACTATCCCTCCCTTTGTCTTTCTACGCTCGCTGATGTACCTATAAAAGGTTTTATCCCCCTTCTTAACTGAGTTGGCTATCTTTTCCTCAGTTTGTGCCTTTGCTATTCTGACTTCTGTCCTGCTTCCTTCTGCCTTAACTGGTACAGCTGTCTGTCCTGCTCCTTCTGTGTTTCCTTATACTTCCGGAATACTATCTTTTTCTTCCTGACTTTCACAGCTACCTCTTTTGAGAACCATAGTAGCTTTTCTTTCATTTTGATTTGTTTATTTGCTTCACACAAAGGCTTGTTGCCTCTGTGATGACAGTTTGATGATTCCCATTGTTACTCCACACCTCCTTCTAGCCTGTTTCTAGTGCTTTTCTGAGGCACTCTCCCATCTTGCCAAAGTCAGCCCTCCTGAAGTCCAGTACCCTCACTTTTGTATGGCTTGACTCTGTAGCTGAGTTTAACGTGAACCATACTGTTTGATGGTCACTTGTTCCTAGATGGCAACCCACTTGTAGATCTGAGATCCTCTCACTGCCCCATTTGAGAGTATGAGGTCTAAGATTGCTCCCTCATGAGTGGGTTCCAAAGCTAGCTGTCTGAGGTCTGCCACCTGTAGGGCATCAAGAATGTCCCTACTCTTGGATGTGGCTGCAGCAAATGTGCTCCAGTTAACATCTGGCATATTCAGGTCTCCCATCAACAGTATCTCCCCTTCCTCTGCCATCCTAAGAATGCTTTCTATCATATCCTTGTCCATTCTCTCCCCCTGACATGGGGGTCTGTACACAACCCCTGTGCGGATTGTGGTGCCCTTTCTAGTCTCCAATGTGACACACAGTGCCTCCTCTCCTCCCTGTTTACTCTTTTGTTCAGTTGCTTTTATCCCTTCCCTTACCTAGAGAGCTACTCCTCCCCCTCTTCTCTCCTGCCTGTCTCTCCTGTAGGTTATGTACCCTGGTATGTTAACATCCCAGTCATGGTTCTCTGTGTACCATGTTTCTGTGCACTACTATATCCAGGCATCCTCTTCCATCAAGGCCACCAGCTCAGGAAGCTTGTTGCCCAGACTACGAGGCATTGGTACTCATTACCCTCCATTTCTGATGGCCTTACTCCTTTTGCCCCATCCCTGTCCTTCTTGCCTTTGTCACTTTCCCCATTTACCCTGCCTTCTCCCTATCGACACCTCTATGTTGGTGTTTACACTACTACCGTGATTTTTGGGGGACTAAGGATTTCCTGCTCCTTTCAGTGCCTCCCCTTGGCTAGTTTAAATGCTTGCCAATGAAGCATTTAAACCTATCACCTAGGATCCTGGTTCCCCTCCTGGACAGAAGCAGCCCATCATGCCAGTATAGGCTTGTATCACTCCAGGTGGACCCCCAGTCCCCAATGAAGCCAAATCCCTGAGCTCCACACCAGTTTTTCAACCACTGATTGAATCCCATGGTGCAGAACACCCTAGCTTCTCCTACGCCATAGATGGGCAGCACCTCTGAGAAGGTTACCGTGCGTGTGACTTGTCTAAGGCTCCTCCCCAGTTCCACAAACTCTTCCTGCACTTCTCTAATCCCTTTCTTAGCCAGGTCATTTGTCCCTAGGTGGACAATGGCATACAACTCCCTCCCCTGTGCAGCTGCTCCAGCAATCCTGAGGATTCGCTCCCTGTCCCTCCAAGCCATGGTGCCAGACAGGCACCTTACCTCCCTCTCCCCTTCCTCCCACAGTTCTACCTTCCTAACAATGGAGTCCTCCACCAGGAGTTGTTTCCTTCCCCTGTGGGTTCCTCTGCCACCCTCCTGTGGGTCTCCTTTGTGGAGGTTCCCGGCATCCTCCTTGGTCTCCACTGCGGGTGCCTCCATAGAGGAACCACACTTTGCCAGAATGGCATAGGAATTGTGAAGAGGTACAACTGGAGGGATGCACCTCTGCTCCACCACCCTTACCCTCCCTGAGCCCACTGTGGTCCAACCACTTCTCTTTCTTGGCAACCTCTGAGGCAACGGCAGTGGCACTGGTGGTCCCTGGATGGAAGAGGAGGTCCCACAAATCCTGGCCAACTCAGCCTGGAGATGAGCAACCTTCTCCCTCATCCCAGAGAGGTGCCTGCAGATGGGACAACACCGCATCCTCCAGAACATCTCCTGGAAGACTGCTGCTCCACAGCCACTGCACTGCACCACTCCCATCATGTCTTATTTCTGGCCCCTTAACTGTTTGCAATCCTTACTCTTTCCTCTGTTTTTTTCTCTCTCTCTCTTTCTCTCCTTTCTTTCTGCCTGTGTGCCCTTTAAGCTCCTGATTGTCCTGTTCTGAGACAAGAATATCCTATATTTCTCAGTAGACCCCTTACTTGCTCAGAGGCAGACCTCCAGCAGCTAGAGGTGGCTGGAGAACTACTCTTGTCTAGCCCTTCTAGGATGGTGGGTCTTTGGTGGCTCTGTGATCATTCACTTCCTGCTCCCAAACAGGAAGTTCCTGTTGTCAGTCAAATCATGTGCCTATAAAAGTAGAACTAGCTTTGGGTGGGAGGGAAGGAGGGCAATATAGTCCCGGTAGAGAAGTCCAGTCACACAGCAGCCCTTCCTCCTGGTGTCTTCTGCCAAGCTACTAGCAGGATCTTTCTAAGGCAGTCTTTAAATGTAGCTTCATTCTAGCTAAGTCACTCCCCCTACTTACTAGATATTTCTACAAGTAATTTAAACCTCACAGCTATCAAGTCATTTCAATCACCTGAGATTTACACCTAGATAACTGTTCAGATAACCATTCAGTTCAGTCAAGCTCAGACAAACACACACTTTTTTTTGTTTTGTTAGTTTTTTTTACCCTAAATTAAAGGTCCAAGTACAAGACTTCTACTTCTTTAGTCCCAGTAGAGAAGTCCAGTCACACAGCAGTCCTTCCTCCTTGTGTCTTCTGCCAAGCTACTAGCAGAATCTTTCTACGGCAGTCTTTAAATTTAGCTTCCTTCTAGCTAAGCCACTCCCCATACTTACTAGACCTTTGTACAAGTAATTTAAACCTCACAGCTATCAAGTCATTTCAATCACCTGAGATTTACACCTAGATAACTGTTCAGATAACCATTCAGTTCAGTTAACTCGGACAAACACACACTTTTTTTTTTTGTTTTGTTTGTTAGTCTTTTTTTACCCTAAATTAAAGGTCCAAGTACAAGAGTTCTACTTCTTTAGTCCCAGTAGAGAAGTCCAGTTACACAGCAGTCCTTCCTCCTGGTGTCTTCTGCCAAGCTCAACCCCTGGCCAAAGACGGGAAGATCCTCTCCTTGCCCTCCCCCCAGAGGTGGGTCTATGGTGCTTCAATAAAGGATCAGTGAACCCAGAGCTGCTGGCGGGATTATACCCACAACTGGTCTCAACTGGGGGGGAATGCAAGCAGGGAGGAGACACTGCCCAAGAAGTGAGGCCTAAGAGGGAATGGTGGATGGGAAGCAGTGATGAATGGTGAAGATACACTAGAATATCAAGAATTATGGTAAGTGCATAATTTTCATATCTTACCTGTATCAGTCTTCACCATTCATCACTGGTGGGTGAGTACCAAGAACCTTCAATGGTGCTGGCATTTTCCTGATGGAAAAATCTCCCTCCAACTCCTGTGGGGGAGAACAAAGGAAGGCAGGGGCCCCTTACAGGTCAGGCGAGGACCACGAGTGATCAGGGTGAGACAGGGACTCCAGCTGCCTGGGAGAGAGAAGGCACCCCATTAATTTCCATCTCACCTTGTGGGAAAAAAAAGTGAGCCCCTTTGAAAGGGGAGGCAATCACCCTATGCTGGGCCAAGGGTGACAATCTTGATAGGTGAAGACACTCCATCTGCTGAATGCAGACCACAGTTCCTACTAATCTGGAGGTCACCTCCTTAGTGTCATAAGACACCCTTGCTAGGTGTCTTGTCAACTCCAGACCATGGGCAGAAAGGCTGACGGCCTGCCTGGTTGCCTCAGGATCATGCATGGATGCCAGGTGTTGGCTCAGCATCATCCATAAGTGCCTGGTGTAGGTAGCCTGATGGCCCTAGTGCACTTCAACACACAAAAGGAGGCACACTGCCAAGAAGACCCTACACCCCAATGGTGAAACTTAGCTGAGTCTGACTCCAGGGGCCATCATGCCTTGGGCAACGGTGACTGGAAAGGGTGTTCAGGAGCTCCAATCCTGAGGTAGGATGGGGCATAACACCTGGAGACCCCAGTGGTGTACAACACCTGTACTGGCAGGCCCTAGGGGCTGGAGATGGGGCAGTGGAACTCTGCCAAACCCTGTGTGATGCTTTTACAAAGGGAACAGGCTATGGAGGAATGACCAACTGGTCAGCACCAAATTCATTAAGAAAGGCACGTGTCACATGGTCAGAACCGGAAGAAGCAAAATGGGATAGATGGTGCTCCTCCAGCATCCCCAGCAGGAAACTCTGATAGCTGGTAAGATCAGTGTCAGAGGAGAGATGGAAGGAGGAGTCCTTTTCCTCAGGGGAGGAAGATAAGGAGGCTGATGAGCTTGACTCAGAGCTCAGAGCAGCTGGGGGCTCAGGTCAAAAAATGACTTCCTCCATGGCTCTAACATAATGGGGGAACCCAGCTGCTGAAGCTCTGAATTGTTCCCTGGTCATGGGCACCATGGGGCCAAAGAGGCCTGGAAGAGTGGGAGGAGAAGGCAGAGGGGTAGGTGAAGGAGATCTCTGGATGGGCAGAGCTGACTCTCTGCCAGGGCTGTGAGAACATGCAGGGGACCCTTCCCAAAGGAGGGGGTTTCTGACACTGCCCGCTAAAGGATGCCCAACCTGATTGGAGCAACCATGGTGGTGTCCTTGGAGAGAATCCCCCAAATGGGGCAAATGGAGCTGTACAGGCCCTTGTGGGTGGCCCCTGACCCCACCAATCACAGACGCCTCAAGGAGGAAGAGGTCAGGAGGGAAAGGTCAGCAGCCCTACTCCTCCCAGGGCCACCAACTGCCCTGGAAAGGAGCCTCTGTGCCTCCCTCAACCCTCCATGCCCCACCCCCACAGAGAGGAACCTGCTCCTTGGAGGGACCACAAAACCTGGAGTTTGAAGGACCATGGTGTCCCCCACACCAAAAGTGGTGCTGGAGACTGCCTCAGACACCGATGCAGCACCAGAGTCCAAAATGGCACCGTGGACATCACTGACATCGGACCCTGCACCGACATTGACACCGAACACAGAACCAGTGCTGAACTCTTCACCGGCACCAGAAACATCACCTTCAACATCTCTGGTGCTGACCACAGCACCGCAAATGGCATTGAATAATAATAATAAACTTTATTTCTTTTGCGCCTTTCTAAAATCAAGGCGCATTACAAAATAACATCATAAAAACATCATAGAACAAATTAAAAACCAAGCTAAAATATACAGAATTAATTAAAATCTGTGTCGTCACCAAATGCCTTTGTCCATAAAAAGGATTTTAGGCCTTTTTTAAAACCCTCCACCATCGTGCACTCTCTAATCCAACGAGGTAGAGAATTCCAGAGGGTCGGCACCACAAAGCTAAAAGCGCAGGTGCCGTAAGATTTTAAAACTACTCTCGGAATCTTCAGCAACCCCTCATTGGCTGAGCGGAGCGATCACATCGGAAGGTAAGGCACCAGAAGATCTTTCAGGTAATCAGGGCCCAAACCACGTAGGGCTTTATATGTCAGTAATCTGACTTTAAATCCACCATGGCACTGGGCCCAACCCCTGCGCTGCAAGCAGTACTGGAATCTACCACAACACCGACCCTGGCACCAACTACGGTACCGATCCAAGTGCCAACCATGGCACTGACATGAGGAGAGGAAGCACAGCTCCAGCAGAAGATTCCCAGGGCTCAGAGATCCCGGAGCTGGGCAGAGGAGAGCCTCAGAGCTCCGGAGAGTCAGGCTGCCAGTTGGGATCATCCCAGTCCTCCTCATCTGAAGAGGAAGAGACCAGGAAGATTTCCAAAGTGGTGACCCCCAAGACCCTCCCTCCTATACCACCACTAACAGCACTGGAGTAGACTGAGCACTGACCCCGGCACCACCCCACTCACTGACACTGGAGGTGGTGTCAGGAGCTGAAACAGTGTCAGAAGGCAGCACTGAGGGCACCACCAGCTTGGGCCAAGCATATAGCTGCAACCATGACACCAGGGGCATACAGGCCTCTAAGGAGGCAACAGACTGTGAGGGATGCTTAGATGACCCCCCAGAGGACGACTGTCCACCTGACCCCTCATGCAGGCCTCCAGCCTCAGCAAGACCATAAATGGAGGCCTGCTCCACCTCAGTATGTATACTACCAGAGGAAGACATAGGGAAAGGGCCTAAAGTCCTGTTCCTGGAGTCCCGGGACCGAAACCATCCTCCAAAGGTGGGAGGTGCCCGACCCACCTTCATCACTCATGACACGAGGACCTGTTGGTTCATGGAGAAACAGGCATCACAATTGTCCACATCATGATTCAGACCCAGGCAGGATAAACAGTGACTCCGGCAGTCCGTAAAGGTCACTGACTTGCCACAAGGGCACCAACGTATATGGGGGCACACTCCACCTTGGATTTAGAACTAGGCCCCAAAATGGACATAATCACATGGATTAAAATAAAAACAAACAAAGTAAAGACTCAGCACCAGCAAACAATAAAACAGGAAATAAAGAAAAAGAAATGGTATTACCAGTTTCCTGATGTCTATGATGTCGAGTAGTGGTGTTGGCAGAACTTCAGCTTTGGCAGAATTCTCGCACTACACAGCAAGATGGCTTCAACTCCCATGGGGTGATGCACACTCAATGGCAGGAAAAGAAGAACTGAGGTGGTAGAGGGGCCAGCGTTCATTACCGGTCAACCCACGATGCCATGTAATACGTCGCCCTCAAGGGCAGTGCCATTCTCAATGCCAGCCCCTCGTCCAGAGAGAAAACTTTTCACTAAAAAGCTTCCCTCGGGGTCATAGCACCTCCAGCTAGAATCCACCAGTGATGAATGGTGAAGATTAATACAGGTAAGATCAAACTGTAACTGCTGATGCTGTAAAGGTGAATGTTTCCTTAACCTCTGAGCAAACAGCAGAAATTCATAACTTACTAAAGACATTTAACAGTACTTTTACCACAGTGCCAGGCCGAGCAAAAGGGATTGAGCATGTAATAGTGACAGGGAATGCTCGCCCTATCAGACAAAAGATATAAAATTACCAAAGCAGTTAAGAGCAGACGTGGTTAAGAAAATACAAAAAATGAAAGAACTGGGTATCATAGAAGAGTCAAGAAGTGCTTGGTCCTCACCAATGGTGATTGTAAGTAAAAAAGAAGGAGGTGTAAGAATCTGCCTTGATTTTAGGAAACTTAATCAAGTGTCACAATTTGACAGTTATCCTATGCCCAGGATAGATGATTTGGTGAACAGTTTGGGGAGTGCCAAGTACGTCAGTACCCTTAATCTCATCAAGGGTTACTGGCAAATTCTCCTAGCTAAAGAATCCAGGGACAAAAGCATTTGCCACTCCTGTTGGATTTTATCAGTTCACCACCATGCTGTTTGATTTACATGGTGCACCCTCTACATTCCAGCAGTACAAGGATGTAATTTTATCCCCTCACACTGGTTATTGTGCTGCATATCTGGATGATATTGTGGTGTACAGTCTAGACTGGAAAAGCCACCTGGAACACCTACGAGCAGTTATCCAATCTATCAAAAAGGCAGATCTGACCATTAATCTTACCAAATGTGCATTGGGCATTCTGGAAACCAGTTATTTGGGCTATGTTTGGGGAAATGGAGAAGTAAAGTCAGAGATTTCTAAGATAGAATCTGTAGCTAACTGTCCTATCTCTAAAACAAAGAAACATGTCAGGTCATTTTTAGGACTGGCTGGTTATTATCGAAGATTTGTTCCCAACTTTGGCCAGCTAGCTACTCCCCTCACTGAACTCAAGTAGAAACAGTTCCTGAATAATGTGAAATGGACCCCAGAGTGTGATGAAGCTTTTCTGGCCATTAAGGCTGCATTATGTTCAGCCCCTGTTTTAAGAAGCCCAGACTTTGAGAAACAATTTTTATTATATACAGATGCATCAGAGGTAGGCCCATGTGCAGTCTTGAGTCAGCATATAGATGGGAAGGAACATCCTGTTCTATGTCTCAGTAGGAAGTTGCATGACACAGAGAAGAGGTACTCCACCATTGACAAGGAATGCCTTGCAGCAAAGTGGTCCATGGAGTCCCTTAAGTTTTATTTGCTAGGCACTGACTTTATACTTGTAACAGATTACAATCCTCTCTGTTGACTTAACCAAATGAAGGATGAAAATTTCAGAACCATACGGTGGTACCTGGCACTATAGCCATTTAACTTTAAAATGAAGCATAAATCTGGAAAAAGAATGTCAATGCTGATTTTCTGTCAAGATATGGCTCAGGAATTGAGAATTCTGAAGGTTGACATAGAGGATAATGGCTGGGTATCGGGTGATAACCATGCTGTAATCACCTCGAGTGGTTGCTAGGGCAGCATGGTGAACCTCGAGAGTGCAGCTCGAGAATTTTACTGTAGCCCTAGCAACCAAGAGAGGTGATTTCAGCATGGTTATCACCCGATCCCCAGCCATCATCTTTTATAGTGTATGGTCAAAAAAAACACTGTATGCATTCTATGTGTGAGAATTATGGAACTCTGGTGCATTCTTTTTTGTTATGCCACTGTTTGTAAGTTCCGAAGTGTGGCTAACAACTTTTAAAATTCCAAACAGTGCACAACAAAGCTGTGTGACTGCTGATTATGGTGGTTAATAGGCACTTACCATACATTATAAAAAAATTGTGAGTTTAAACTTATCTATTTACTGTACTGGTTGTGAGCTATAAAGACTATATGCTAATGTTAGAAGAGAATTAATAGAAAGTTTTGGAAACCAGTTTTTTTTAAAAAACAGGTTCCCTCTTAAAGAGGGGGTTATGTGACAGGGTTGAATAAGGGCCTGTCCCATTTGTTACTCAGAGAGAGCATTAAATGCAAGGAACTATTCTAGCCTCTCCTTTTCTGTCTCTTGTCTGTCATGTTGCACAATCAAATGATCTTGTGAGACCTAGGAACTGAGCACTCTGACAGTCTCATGACTCTCCACCTCTCACTATCTCTCTACCTTCACTTACTGTTTCTGTCTTTTCTTCCCCCTTGCATATCTGCAGTTATAAAATATATGTAAATCTGTATGTGAAACTGGGATCCCTTGGTTTGAAATGCACAGTATACAGTTATACTGTTGAAATGATTGCAAATATCTATTTGGAATTTAGGGTGTTAACCTGAGATGCAGATTGAGCTCCTCTCAGTCTTGTTTGCAAACTCTTTTGCAGAGCTGTCAGCAGGAGGTCAGCTTGGGACACTGTTCTATTTGCAAGCCTGCTCTGCAAGGAAACTGAAAAGAACTCAGATATATTTTGTGAGAAACAGGATGCCTCCTTAATGAGCTCAGGAAGAAGAAGTTAATTGTCAGGCAAAGACTTTATATATATATATATATATATATATATATATATATATATATATATTTTGCTCCTCTTGAGCCCTGGCAGGTGGCTTCATCCCTCCAAACAGAAGTACTCTCTTTCCGGCTCTGCCACTCCCATACTAGGTGGCCCCAGACATTCCCCCTCAGATTGACCCCCATATGGCAGGGCCCGGGGGAGGTTGCCAGCTTCTTTCTCCCCCCGGAGACCCAATCCAGACTCTGGGGCTGCTCCCTGGGGAAGCAGGCCATCACGACTTTCCTCCCTACATCCTTCCCCGCCCACTCATACGTTGGTGTGAGCTTCCCAACCTGTATCCCCCTCCAGCCATTGCTAGAGGGCAATCAGTGGGCAGGACAGCTATCCCTCCCTCCCTGAGATAGGAGAGCAGTCCTCTGGATGTTCAGTCCTCTCTCATCCCTGCCAACCCCTGGCAGCCCAAACTTGTTCCTGAACCCGGGTCACCGGCATGACACGCGGTGTAGCACTCAGCACCTCAGTCCTCAGGGACACCAGGCCAGCTGCAAAGACTTATCTTAAAAAGAGCAACAATATTTTTGCTAGAGAGACTGAAACTTGAAATTAGAGATACCCTCAAATGAAGGACTTTGTTTCTCTGTTTGTACTGCCTACATAGTTGTACTGAACAATTTTTATTTTTTATTTTACTGTTATTAATAATAAAATGCCACTTGAGAATTTTACAACTGCTCCTGGTTTTCCTGTGCTTCCTGACCTGTTCCTCAACAACACAGAGGTCAGTTGTCTTGACAGAAGAAACTAGCAGAGTGGAGGGATTGCAGTGTTGGAGAGGAAGCTGTGAGCATGGAAATGTCAGCTGCATCATACTGGCTCTTTTTTTTTTTGTTACGTGGTGGTGTTGCCTGATAAACATATTGATAGAGAATCTTGTCAGCAAATCACAGATCAGCATTTGTCACACCCATTTTCAAAACTGCTTTGTACCACATCACAGTATTAGAATATATTTTTCCTGGTTAAAACTGCTTTTCTTGCAGAATGCTATTTCTACATCAAAATGCCACCTTTTTTGCTGCCATTTTTGTCTTTGCCAGTTCTTTTTGATGTATGAAAAAAATATAAGCTGTGTAGTTTTATAGTGTCCTGGTGTACTTTGCTGCAAATATTTGTGAATAGAACTCTAAACCCCAGAGCTGCACCCCTGAAAAACAAGATGCTTATGAGCTATTATTGTGTTGTGTGTGCACTATTTACTTTTAAATATGTGAACCACTTATGACTTGTGTATGAAATGTGAGGGTAATAAGATTTTTAAGTAGCAGACATTTCAGCCACAAATTAGCTTTACAATATAACTTCAAAAAAAGACTTGAAACTCTCTACATGAGTGTGCTGAAGAAGAAATAATCTAGTTTTAATAAAAGCTCAAAAACAAAGGCATTCCATTATAGCAAGATTTTAAAAAATCATGGTCTGAGTAGCTTATTTAAAAACTCAAATAGGAATGTGTGAAATCAAAATAAATTAGCAAAAAATTAGAATGTTTTATTTGTTGACTATATAGTAACGACAAACACTTAACAACTTGTGTAGAATGACATGAGCAACATGTGCTATTGTTTACCACACTATGGGGCTGATATTCAAAGGTTAGTTCCTGCGCTAACAACTCATGTTTGCACAAGCACTCTTGGCAGGGCCATATTCAGAAGCTCCAGGAGCACCCCCAAACCCCGGCAGTGCCAAGGCATTAAAAGACCTCTGCTCCTATGCAAATGAGGGGTTCCCCTCATACATAGCAGTGCAGCAGGATATTCAAAGGCTTGTGCCAGCGGTAAACAGCCCCCCAAGTGGTGCTGTTTACCACCATCGTCAAGTGAAACACAAAAGTACCCATCACACGGACTGAACACAGACACACAAATAAGTGTCCAAAATATTTATTTAACACCAGTGGCACTGCAACCAGTAGCAAGGGCTGCAAGGCTGGAGTAAAATGTGGAACAAAACACTACGTTTCACCCAACTAACTGCTGGGTTTCCTCAGAGTGATTTGAATGCCCTCTTACCTTCTCTTTTATACACCCATTATGTGTCATTAAAACAATTAAACAATCAACACATTGCCAATAAATAAATTAGTAAAATCATATCATAATAATTATTAACTTAACTAGTTAAATACATGAAGGCAACATATGCTCAATTACTAATACATATAAGGGGGAGGGAGGCCATGAGAGTTAGAACCACTACAAGTACTATGATATACACTGAAAGCACTACACATAAATGTTTGTTGTTAAACAGCAGTAATCATTATGACTGTACCAATTCTCCCAAGGTAAGTAATTAATGTGATTCAAAATAATAAAAACAGGGCTAAATCCAAAAACATCACTCAGGTAAACACACAGGGCCAGATATTCAAAACTTTGCGCCGGGCAAAAATCGTTTGCGCAGGTTTAGCGCGGGATTAGCGTGGGTCTGCTATATGCAAAAAGCCAAATAGCGCGGCCAAACTGCATTAGCGCCGGGCAAGATTATAATGTATGCAAGGGGCAAACTGACATGAATACAGGTGCAATGCTATATTCAGTGACTAGCGCTGTGCTAAGTGGTTTTGTGTGACTTAGCACGACACTTAGCGCTGTGCAAATTACCGCCCAGGAAAAGCTTGTCTTAACCATGGGCAATCAGCTTTGCACGACACTTTGGCTTTGCGCGGTGTTTGCGCAGGTTTAGCAAGGGTTTTGTGCAACCCTAACAAATAAATATGACACATAGATAAAGCCAAACTTAGAGGAAGCATGCTGCTAACCAATGGCATCACAATGATGCCATCATCTGCCACCAGTCCCAGCCATGCCAGGCAGTAAATGGTGACCTTGCCGCCAGTGGACAGCATGGCAGTGTAGCCATACAGCACACACCTGCAGACCACACATCTGTGGACACAAACAGATGCCAGCACACACATGCAGCACTGTGGGCATGGAGGATGTTGAGGGGAGCGTGTATTGGTGGCGAGGCTGCGCCACAGACCAGGTGTGGCCACAAGGCTCGGACACATCATGCAGTGCTCATGGGCCAGTATTGGGAATACCCCCAACACTAGTGTGCCTTTCGGATAATATATGCCCCCCCCCGGCCACATACCACACAGCTGTATAACTGCCACAGCATACAAAGCCAGAAATGTACATGTCACTGTGAGCATCCCATGCCACAGGTACAGCATATGTGGGTCACACAACAGTGTAACAGTAATGTCCACTGTCAGTAAACACCTGCAGGTTGGGCCTGTCACTGTGTATAGTGCAGTCAGCATCACTGCCCTACACACCATAGGCAGTGCTGTGTCCCTCACACTACTGGCCCCCTTGCTACTGTAGTGTCTGCTGTGCGCTGTAGCATGCCCTACAGTGTGACAGTTGCATGCAGCACCACCACCACCTGTGCCTATGCTGTCTTGTCCCCTGGGGTACAATATGCTATGCTATGCAGTACTGTTTACATGTAGCCTGCAGCTATCATTTTGCACTGCCAGGCTGACCTACAGGTGGAGCTGCGGTTGGACCTGGTCAGCCTCTGTACTTCCAGACTGACCTACAGGTGGCTCTGTGGGACCCTACAGTAATTCGGGGCAAACTGCATGCAAATCAGGGTATAATGAGATGCTAATCTGGTCGTTTGCCCAGAGACTGCCTAAGTAGGCTCATTTGCATGGCACTTTTGAATATGGCCCATTTTAGCTCCGGACAAACGTGTTTGCCCTGGGCTAACTGCTAAGCTCCGCGCTAATGCCGCGCTAATGTGTTAGCGCGGCGCTAATGGTACGGGGTATAATATACTGCTTTGAACACTGCTCTTTCACATCTGCTGCTTCCTGCAGCTGTACTGAGTCCATGCATTTACTGGCACACACATTGGCCATGTATTTCTTCTGTACCTGCCCTCATGTTGCTGTGCACTGTGTTGTTGTTGTGGGTTGCACTTCCTGGTTGCTTTATTCAGTGCTGCCTTATTCCCGGGCTATTTTTGCCCTGCACTCCCAGACCAGTTTGCCCAGCTTCCTTAGCCTGCAATATTCAGCAGGATTAGCACCGGGCTATTTCCATTTCAATATAGCTTGATCTGTGCTCCGGGCTAACTTTGCCTGCTGGGCAGTGCTAATTTAGCCCCTGGGCAAAGTTTTGAATATCTGGCCCACATTACTTAAATTTTATTTTGTTGTAATTATTTTGTTAAATTTATTCTAATATTTGGGGACATTAAATCAAACACCAAGTAACACTTGACATCCAAAGGGTGGTGGCAAAAAAATATTTATTTAAGAATCAGATTTACAACCTTTGAGTCATGGACCCATTTACAAAGGTCATTTGCAAAGGTGTACTGAGAGGGTACACACTGAAATGTTGTCAACACCTAAATTTATTTAAAAAGGCTGACAAATCTATATTATCATTTAATCCTTTTTGTTTTCTAGCTCCTAATTCGAAAATCCAAAAACTCTCCCTCTGTCCAATTAACTTTCGAATTTCACCACCTCTGGATCCAAGTTTCACTAATTCCAATCCCAAAAAATGGAAGGAATGACCACCCTGAAGATAAGATGAAAGATGTTTAACTACAGCATAACTATCATCTCTGTTCTGAACAGCACTCGCATGTTCCCCCATCCTACTCCAGGCCCAGTATCAACAATTGCTTTTGACCTAGGTTCCAATTCCAAAATGGATCTGTCCATACTGTCAACTTTTTGTACTGCTGTAGCTATACTATGGGTACTATACCCTCGCTCCATAAATCTCTGTACCTGTATAGCCCTTTTCTGTTCAAATTGTTCACTTTCTGTACAATTTCTCAAAGTTCTCACCAATTGGCACTTAGGGATGTTAAATTTAGTATCCCTAAGAGCCAATTACAGCAGTACAAAAAGTTGACAGTATGGACAGATCCATGAGTCTTTTGAATATTGTAAAGGAGGCAGTTAACAAGGAACAGGGCTGTCCTTTTATTACAACTTTTTCTCTCAGAGCAGATTGTGTCAGGGAGATTATAACCAGCAGTTGGTCAATTTTGGAATTGGAACCTAGGTTAAAAGCAGTTGTTGATACAGGGCCTAGAGTGGTATTTAGACGCATCAAAAACACAGAGATATGGTGGTCAGGAATATCACTCCTGGCCCTGAGCCTTTGAGACAGACCGTGCTTCACCCTACCCCCCCCCCACACACACACCGATTGGCACTCACAGATGTGGGAGGTGCCTGTATTGTAAATACATACACACACGTAAATATTTTAGGCACCCTATTACAGGAAGAGACATTGAAATGGAAGATTTTATTACATGTGGTAGTAGTGGAGTAGTTTATTTGTTACAGTGTGATTGTAGTGCCTATTATGTGGGGAGAACCACTAGACAATTTAAAACTAGGTTGGGGGAACATGTGCGTGCTGTTCAGAATAGAGATGATAGTTATGCTGTAGTTAAGCATCTTTCATCTTATCCTCAGGGTGGTCATTCCTTCCATTTTATGGGATTGGAATTAGTGAAATTTGGATCCAGAGGTGGTGACATTCAAAAGTTAATTGGACAGAGGGAGAGTTTTTGGATTTTCGAATTAGGACCTAGAAAACAAAAAAGATTAAATGATAATATAGATTTGTCAGCCTTTTTAAATAAATTTAGGTGTTGACAAAATTTAAGTGTGTACCTCCTCAGTATATTTTTTTGCCACCACCCTTTGGATGTCAAGCGTCACTTGCTGTTTGATTTAATGTCCCCAAATATTAGAATAAATTACAACAAAATAAAATTTAAATAATGTGTGTTTACCTGAGTGATGTTTTTGGATCTAGCCCTGTGTTTAATTATTTTGAATCATGTTAATTACTTACATTGGGAGAACTGGTACAGTCATAATGATTACTGCTGTTTAACAACAAACATTTACGTGTTGTTCTTTCAGTGTATATCATAGTACTTGTAGTGGTTCTAACTCTCATGGCCTCCTTCCCCCTTATATATATTAGTAATTGAGCATATGTTGCCTTCATGTATTTAACTAGTTAAGTTAATAATTATGATATGACTTTACTAATTTATTTATTGGCAACACATGTATTATGTGTTGATCGTTTAATTGTTTTAATGACACATAATGGGTGTATAAAAGAGAAGGTAAGGGGGCATTTAAATCACTCTGAGGAAGCCCAGCAGTTAGTTGGGTGAAACGTAATGTTTCGTTACACATTTTACTCCAGCCTTGCAGCCTTTGCTACTGGTTGCAGTGCCACTGGTGTTAAATAAATATTTTGGACACTTATTTGTGTGTCTGTATTCAGTCTGCGTGATGGGTGCTTTTTTTGTTTCACTTAACTGTTCAGATTCATAGCACCATCATGTTGCCCGGTGCTCCTTTTTTTCTAAATAACTCTGTTTACCACCACCAGAAACCTTTTCTTCACTTAGCACTAAGCCTGCACCCCCCCCACCCCCCAAAGCCAGGGCAGCTGCACTGCAATCACCAGTTCCTGATCTCAAGCACCCTCTCACACTAGAATACTCTGGTAGTCCAGTGGTTCCCCTCTTGATCGCCTTTGTGTTATAATATACCTACTCCCCAGTATCCAGTGGTTCCCCCCAACCCAAACTGCCTATTGCCTCACTTTAAATGATTCCCTGGTGGTCCAGTTTTCCTCCCCAAAACAGCCCCCCCACCAGACCTGCCCACTCACTTCCCACCTCTATGCACCTCCCCCTTACCCAGGTGTCTGTCGCTCTGCCCAGCTACACACAGTGACTGGTGCAGCCCTCCTTTCACCTCCATGACTGACTGCCATATGAGCTGTCACTAAGCACATGTACTGTGCAAACAGCTGTTTTTTACAGTATGTACACTCACTGACAGCTCATATGGTAGCTGGCTGCAGCGGTGAGAAGAGGACTGTGCAAGTCACTGTATGTAGCTGTGTGGAGTGATGGTATCCCAACAATAGAGTGGAGGAATGAGTGCAGAGTGATGACAGCAAAGTCCTTGGGGTGAAAGCACTCTTCGTAATCTGGACCCTAGAGTGTGTGACTGTGGGTGAGGTGATCAGCTCCTGCTATCTCCTGCTCCCTTGTTCCCTACTATGCCGCACAGGTGGAGTTGTTCATATATATTTTCAGAGGTGCATGGGGCAGAGCCCCCTACAATGAGGGATGCAGGAGGTGGAGTTCCCCCTCTTGACATAGCTACAAACCTTTCACCCAGGAGCTGTGGATGGCTGGCAATTGATGGTTCCTGTGTGGGACATCTTGGACTGGGTTCTTGCTGACTGCTCTTTTGGTTCTCTGTCTCTGTGCCCAAATGGCCTGCGGCGCTCTTTCCTCCCGCTCCTTTGCTTCCACTCTCATTGCCCTCAGTGAAATTTTTTCTGCCCTTTTGTGGGTGACCCACAGTGTGAGGGGCACCTAGGTAAGGTTGGGTGCGGGGAGGTGGGAAGTGAGCAGGCAGATCAGGTGAGGGACTGTTTGAGGGGGTACCCTGGACCACCAGGGAATCATTTACAATGAGGAAACAGGTGATCTGGAGTAGAACAACTGAACACCAGGGAATACATTACAGAGTGACAGTGGAAGACCAGGGGATGGGGAAACACTGCCCTCCCCAGTGATTAGATAAATTATAGCACAGCAGCAATTGGGTGAGGGTGAACAACTAGACCACCAGGGCTCTACTTTAAATATTGTAAGTCATGCTAGGGGGCCACTGAGCATGCAAATGAGCCCATAATAGGCATGCAAATGGACCCTTAGCACCCTTAGCACCCTTATCACCCTTAGCACCCTTAGCACCCTTAGCACCTTGCATGTCCAGGGGACTCATTTGCATGCTCAGGCTTAATATGGCTCACAGAAGTCTTGACACTATCTCATTTGGGGCAGCGCTATTCTCTGTGGGCCATATACAGCCCTGGTCCATGTCGGGGCAGTGCAGATTCACTTAACACTGAGCCAACATGGGGCGATTTTCAGTCGGATAGCACCGCTCACTATCAAGCTAAACATTGCAGGTGCGGGGGGAGGGTAAAGGGGCAAGCACAATGCAACCATTTGCACTGTGCTTGCCCTATTTTCTGAATATTGGGCCCTATAATATTTTAAATAAAAGAGGTGTTTTTTTGCAAATTTCTATGGCTAACTCACATTGCATGTCCCTGACCAGAAGTTTTGTTGCTCTATGGACAGTTTCACTGGAACTGCAATCTTAACTGAGCTCCTTCTCTCCTTCTCCAAAAGCTGTGCGCTCCTTACTTTGTTCTCCCATTACACTGATGACAAATTTAACAAAATCTCTTGCAAAATCTACAGTGCCACACCAATTAGAACGGAGAAAGTTAACCCTACGGCATGATTACCTTCCAACTAAACAGATTATATTTCAGTAGGGCTTACTTTTAGTAGCACAGCCCATTGGTTTCTCCATTGCAGACATGCTCAACAAAGCACAATACCAGGGATGAGGTAGTGTGTGTGTGTCATCTGGAAAAGTGTTCACTGCAATTTTAGCCCTTTACAAGCCAAACCAGGCAGTTAAAATGTCACTTAATACTCTAGAGAATGTGAAATATTTTCTATTGTCAACACCCCAAACCATAAAACTAATTTTATGGACCCTACATCACTTCTGAGAGCCAGTGAGGGGTAGTTGCTGAAGTCTAAGTGATTTTTATGGTCTAACTTGTTGATAAGAATCCTATCCATCTGACATCTGGCTTACAAGAAATCTTTTCTGATGAGGGGTTTAAAACGGGGTTTGAGCCAGTGATGGTATGAATCTTCACTACATTTCTCTAATTTGTCAAATTTTACTGTTGTGTGTATGTTGCTATAAACATACAACTTGGGCCTTTTGTAATATCTGTTAAAGAAAAAAACAAGTAAATGCTACATGATATGCATTTTATATTGTATGTATCAATGTCTTTTTGGGCACTGTGTGGCATATAATCATGTTTATAGGCAGGTTTTTAAATATTTAAAGATTAGATTTTATTTTGCTATGATTATTATTTGTACATACTGATGCATGCGCCACTCTTTAGATTGTAATGAACTTCAATTGGTCTTTGTACTGATAGTAATTTTTATTTTATTTTTATTTATTCATTTGTTAACTGGGTAAGGACACTGGACCATTGGCCCTTTTTCAGACCCGACCTGGGAGAACACAACAACTAAATGTACATTACATGATAACAATGACATATATCACACAGTAACAATAAATTACGAAAAACAATTACATAAATATTTCAGCAGTAAGTGTTCTTTCAATTTTCAATTCAATTCAATGTAATTTTAGAGAACTAAAACAATCACTCAATCAATACCTGTTTTTGGCAGAGTTTGCTATTGGTAATAAATTGAGGAAGGCAATCAAGAGCACACAGTACATGCCATGCGGAAGGGAAGTGCCAACACACCTCCACACTTGGTCATTCCTAAACATACACATATTTCACTTATACAGATGCCTGTCCACAGTCTGAGATAGGCATTTGCACATGCAGAACACAGGATCTGTTGCTCTCCAACCTGAGAGGCTACAGTAGTGATGTGAAAAGCGAAACATAATGGTGCACAGCACATACATATCCATACTGGAATATCATGCACAAAGTATTGTGCAATCAGACCCCAGACATGCACCTTATTGTATAACGCCACACACACACCTCTCCCCACATGTGTGCTATGTACACATATTGCATCTCAACAAAATACACACAAACCCCATCATATGCCACAATCGGACTGTGCAGTACATTACACACACCATGGAAAAGACAGATGAGTTTGTATCTATGTACAGTAAAGATGTGTTGTACAACACATACAGTACAGATTCATAACAGGGTCCACATGGCCTGGCTCACATCACTATCCCATTAAGATATGTGTCCAAGGTGGGCTCCCAAATACCATTCACTCCTACCATCCATTCCTAAACAACATCACCTACCTGCCCCACACACAGATGATGACAACAATGTCCTTCACCATGGCTGTCCTCACCCACAGGTATTTCTTTATCCATATAACAGACCCTACTTCCCAATAGTGGGGGCAGCAGTAGAGTCTGCTTGGGTAAAATCATTGTGCTAATTTAATCTGCTTTTGTTGCCATATGTGACTAGTGTTGGGGACAAGGGTAATTCAGATGGGAAGATGGATTGTGAGGTGCAGAGGGAGGTTTCTTATAGCACTAGGTGTCGCTTTTGGTGTGCTCTCACATGACTGCTAGAGACCAGTAAGGTCCTAGCAGTCAGTGATTGAAAACAGCATGTCAGATAATTCCAGTACTCTGAGTGTGAGGTGCTGCAGGTAAGAGGAAAAGCAGTAGAGACTGCTCAGGTAATGTCACTGTGTTGATTTATTCTGTTTTGCTGCCATATGTGACGGGTGTTAGAAACTGGGTTAATTCGGATGGTGGGAGGTATTGTGAGGAGCAGACTTCCTATAATGTTCACTGCCATTGTTGGGAGCGCTCTCACATGATTTCAAGGATCCAGTTGGGTCCAAGCAGTCCACTATTTAACTCCCATGGGGCCAAGCAACCCCTCACATGAATGACTCCAGAGCAGGAGGACCATGAAGCAGGAGGATGACATTTACAGAAGCCTCATAAGGGAGTCAGCACGTCAGCAGGGGACATTGTCCATTTTTGCACTTAGATAAGGTAAAATCTACCTGAGATACTAAATGCACTGATCTGTTCTGTTTCATCAGCTCTGGTGGTGTTAGCAGGAGGAGTTTCCTAGCAGGAGCATCAAGAGGTAAACTACCAGGATTGTATATGTAAGAGAGGGACGTGCTGGGACTTGGTAGCGTGCAGAGAACCTGGAGGTGACAGGAGCAATACATAACTACTATAGAGACCACTGGTGGTAAATTCCTATATTGGGTACAATGAGGAAGCATCTTACAAAGAAGGGATACATCAGTTAAGGGAGAGGAGGGAGAAAATTAGTCGTTGATGGTTAAACCCTATCTGGGGTGGGCTGATAAAAGGATAAGCAAAAGGGGAACAAACCTGGTACTGGCAGGAAGAAAAGAATTGGCCATTGGTGGTAAAACACAACCTGGGGTACATTGAAAGAACTATCCTAAGGAAAGTCATGCAGCTCCCTCTTTCATTTGGTTCACTGACCAATGTGACTGTGGCCCTTGATGGGGGGGGGGGGGGGGCATGGCCAGGGAACTCTTGAGTCTAGGAGCATTTGATGACTTCATCTCACCTGGACCCCTGCAAACAATTACACATTTTGACTGGCTCACCCTTTCTCCTTTAGTTAGGAGCTGCTGAGACAGACGCTGTGTGTGCGTTGTGTGTGTGTGTGTCTGTGTGTCTGTGTGTGCTTTGGTGAAAATAAACACTTAGACAAAAAATCTAGTCCTTGATTCTCTTTTTCTGCAGTAGTTGGTAAGTGGGCCACAAGAATTAATTAATCTGGTCACAGAGACGTAAATCAGTTTGACATCTACACAACTAAATATACAAACACACGAAAATGCCAGCAGAAGCGGGCCTTACGGTCTATTGAGTCTGCTCGAATGTGCAGCTAGCCTCTCAACTTGCAGCAACCCCACCATCCCCGCCCCTGTTCATCATAACACCCCCCCACCCTGTCCCAACCCCTTTTAAGGCCACCCACTGTTCCACAGGACACCATCTCCCACGGGCAGAGCATTCCACCTCTCCACCACCCTTTCCATGAATAAATGTCTCCTGATTTCCCTCCTGAATCTTCCCCCCTCCAACCTCAACTGATGCCCTCTCATATCCCTCCATCTTCTAAGCTGGAAAATCCCTTCTGTATTAACCTTATTTATCCCCTTAAGGTATTTAAAGGTTTCAATCATATCCCCCCATCCCTCCTCTCCTCCAGGAAGTACATGTTCAACTTGGCTAATTTATCCTGGTAGGACTTTCCCTCAAATCTTTGGATCATCTTTGTCACCCTACATTGCACCCCCTCCAACAACTTGATGTCCTTCTACAGGAACGGGAATCAGTACTGTACTCAGTACTCCAAGTGAGGCCTGACCAGAGACCTGTACAGGGGAAGGATCGCCTCCTTATTCCTGGAGGAGATTCCTCTCATTATACACCCTAGCATCCTATCAGCCTTTGCCACCACCTTCCTGTATTAGGCCGGGAATATGGTGGTACTCTGAGTATTTTATGGTCCCAGCACCGCATCACGGCCTGACCTGTGCCACTGTCTTGGACTCTCCACATCACTTTTACACTGGCATTGCCACAATCCTTTTGGACACCTTCCTGGTCCCACTTTAGCTACAGTGGTAGCAGGTTCTCCCACACGTTGCCCAAAGACAACAATTGATGAGGGCTCTTACGAACATACAAATCTGCCAAGAGAAACAGACATCCAGTCTATCTAAGTCTGCTCAAGTGTGCAGCTAGCACCCCTAGTTTGCAGCTGCCCCACCCCTCCTCCCCTTTATCATCCCACTGCCACTCCCCACCTTCCCCACTCTCACTCTCCCCTGTTCCCTGTCCCATGCCCTTTTGAAGCTGTTCACAGATTTACATGATACCACCCATTCTAGTAGTGCATTCAATTTTGCTACCACCCTGTCTGTGAAATAGTGTCTCCTCATTTCCCTCCTAAATCATCCCCCCTCTATTCTTAGCCCATGCCCCCTGGTGTCCCTCCCCCTCCTTAACTCAAAGACCATGTCTGCCCCATCCTTATTGATTCCCTTGGGCTGTGATGCCCGCTCCCCTTCACCTGAACTGGCCTTTCCTTGTTATTTTGGCCTCTAACTTCCCACCAAAACCCAAGCCTCTCTCCCAGGGCACACAGGCACCTTTGTATACTCGCATATAAGTCGGATTTTCTAGCATTAAAATAGACTCATAGTCTAACCTACCGACTTATACGCGAGATATAGCGCGTGGTTATTAGAGACTGTTCTGGACAAAACCGTGAACTTTGTTGCCTAATTAACACTGCACGACATTTAATTACAGTCGTTACTTTGATGTGATTACCTAAATGATTAACACCGCTCCTCAGTTCACTATTGCTGCTCCCTTCAGTTCAATGCTAATTGTTAAATGATTAACACTGCTCCTCCTCATTTAACTATTGCTGCCAGATTAAATCTGCTCAATGTTTAATCACCTCGTCGTAGTTAAAATTGTTCCTCCTGTAGGTTGTTAAATGATTCCTCAGTTCAATAAATGATTAACACCGCTCCTCAGTTCACTATTGCCACTCCCTGGGTGTAAGATGCAGGCTCACAAAAGAAAACGCAGTGCATATGATACCGATTTTAAATTAAAAGTTGTTCGGTATGCTGAGATGCGCACAAATGCTGCTCATATAGCACAGAAACTACCAGCAGATGTGCAGCTAAAGGTTGACAGCTTTCATGAATTTATAATAAAAGAAAGAAAGCTGTATGATTACGCCCTAGTATCGATTGGCAACATGGACGAAACACCTGTCAGCTTTGATCTTCCTTCAAACCGTACAGTGCACTTTAAAGGTGAAAAGACAGTCACAGTTAGAACTTGTGGTGGGGAAAAATCAAATTTCACTGTAGTGCTTGCTTGCCTGGCAGATGGCACCAAATTAAAACCAATGATAATTTTTAAAAGAAAAACCCTACCTAAAGAAAAGATGCCTCCTAACGTCCTTGTAGAAGCACATCCTAAGGGTTGGATGGACGACGTACTTGTAAATAAATGGATAACCGAGGTTTGGGTGAAATGACCAGCAGCACTATTACACAGAAAAAGCTTTCTTATATGGGATATGTTCCGTGCTCATTTGGTGGACTCTGTCAAAAAAAATCTACACCTTCACTGCACCCGGCAAGCTGTAATACCTGGAGGCTGTACATCACTTCTTCAACCTCTCGACATAAGTCTAAACAAGCCTTTTAAAAATAATATGAGGGAGCTTTGGAGAGAGTGGATGGTCAATGGCAGCAAAGAATTCACCCTGGGTGGTAATATGAAAAAGCGAATTATGGACTTGTGTGTCACTGGAGTGCAGGGGAAGCATGGGACTCTGTTCCAAGCTCAGCTGTAGAGAAATCGTTTAAAACATGTGGCATTTCTAATTCAATGGATGGGACAGAAGATGAACTGCTATTTGCCGACCTCATTGATGACGGCGTTGCCTCAACAACTGAACTTGCTGATGAACCGGGACAGCTAGATGATATATATGAGGATATACCGCTGTCAGAGCTACAGCTCCACATGATGTTCCAATCCGATGACAAGGAGGATAAGGAGTTTTTTGGATTCTGAACCAGACTTGAGCGCACTGTACTTCATGAACTGGTCCCTTCCCCCCAGATGACTGTGCGATGACTGAGAACATGCTCATTATTTTTTTTTAAATGTGCTTGTTTAAAAATAAAGGTTCCACGTCTGAAGTGAATTCTTATAATCTGATCATCATTTTATTTTACTAAAACCTATTTTAAAAGCTTGGTTCAGTAGCTAATAACTAGTCCTAGTTTATCCTGTATGCTCGTTAACAAAGTTCCACATCGGAAGTGAAAGTTTATAAATCTGGTCAGCAATTACAGGTTTCGTACGAAACTCAGTTCTTGTGGGTTTTTATTACAGGTTTAAGTAAACAACTCAGTACCCGACTTTACATGAGTCAATAAAAAGTTATAATTCACTGGGCTCAAGAAGTCGGGACCCGACTTATGCTCACCGAACTCAACTTATGCACTTGAGTTTTTACAGTACTATACTCCTCTCATTCTCTCTTTCCCACATTGGTTGATATGGAGTCAGTAAACCCATGTGAAGGGCATGGCTAGTAACAACCCTATCCCCTACCACTGAGGAGGGGGTTGTTACAGACATGACAGGCAAAAGCAAGAGAGGAGAATGCTACGGGGTAGATAACAGGGTGCACTACACAGTAAGGAGAGAAAGGATTCAGGTTCATAGGATTGGGAGGGGGTAGCTACTCAGCTATAGGTGATGTGGGGCAGCCATCTTTAGGAAGGGATGCTTATGGAAGTCGGTTGCTGTCATATCTGTAGGAATTTAGTAGTGCTCACTACAGAGCTGACTGCACTGAGGGGAGATACGGTGGCTGCGGTGCAGGTCTGAGTGGGGGCTTTGGGTTCTACAGGTAGCTTCTCTCCCTTAAAGGACTCCAAAGTCTGAGAGGGGGGTGGAGAGTTGTTGGTAGGGGGAGGAAGAGTATGACCCTGGTCGGGGGGGGGCAACACATCCTTGGTGACATGGAGCCACTTATCTTCACAGAGAGAAGAGGTTTCAATGGTCAACTTAGCTGAGACAGGCCAGCTGGTTACGTAGAGGACCCAAAAGGCTGCAGGGATTGCCAAGCCAAAAGACTGGGGTTGATCTATCCAAAGCAAATCAGGCAGAAGGATTCTGCTAATTAAGTATTCAATTGTTAGGGGGCCAGAGACAGTGGCAGCAACTAAAGGAATGGAAAGGAATAGAGAATGGTAAAATGCATTCCAGGAGCAGCAGCAGAGAGGTTTATTCCAAGGGTGAAAAAGTTGGTACAGGAGGTAGGAGGTAGGCCTGACATACAATAATTGTCCACCTAGGAACAAGCAACCTGGTCAACAAAACTATTAAGATGACTAATACCACCATCTACACACTGAGTAGCATTCCTGAAGAGGTATTGGCTCTGGTGACCATTTCAGAAGTGTTGCTGATCATTCTAAGAGGAGAGGGAAGGAAGGTTACGTTCTGCACTTTTAATAAATAACTAAAAAGCTGGTGCAATGAGGAGGGAGTTACATTTGAAGGGAACTGGATATGGGGGGAGTTCTAGTGACAGCAGGCTGTTCAGAAGGGACAGCCTACATCCATGGATGTTGTGTATCTGGATTTCCAAAAGGCATTTGGCAAAGTCCCACACATACAGTAAATCTAATAGATAAAGTTACCAAGATTGGAATGGACCAAGTGCTAGTAAGATGGATTAACAATTGGTTGAATGGGAAAAAGCAGAGCGTGCGTGTGAGGGGATGTTACTCCGAGGTGGGAGAGGTG
Organism: Neoceratodus forsteri; assembly: GCA_016271365.2. Taxonomy (NCBI): domain Eukaryota; kingdom Metazoa; phylum Chordata; order Ceratodontiformes; family Ceratodontidae; genus Neoceratodus; species Neoceratodus forsteri. The sequence goes on from CM057452.1 coordinate 394,790,322, forward strand.
ACCAGTGGGGTGCCACAGGGCTCTGTGTTGGGGCTGCCACTTTTTGCCCTGTTCATAAATAACTTGCATTATGAGGTTAGAAGTTGGTTAGTAACATTTGCAGATGATGCCAAGTTAGGAGGGCAAGTTTGCACTGCAGCTTACCTCAAATTTAGAGATAATTGAGAAATGGGCATTAGAAAATTAGATGCAATTTAGTGTTGAGAAGTGCTCAACAATGCACATGGGTAGGGATAACAGAAAAACAAAAGTATCACTTAAATGGAAAACAACTAGGGCAGGTGGTAATAGAGAAAGATTTTGGGGTCTATGTAGACCAGAACTTTAACTTTAAAGAACACTGTACTAAGGTGATACAGAAGACAAAGCACATGATTAGAAACATAAAAAGAACTTTATAACCTGCTCCACTTCCTGTATAATGCCTCTATACAGAGCATACACTAGACCCCATCTGAACTATGTATCCTCCTTCTGGAGCCCATATTTGGGGGGGGGGAGCTGAAGAGGGTGGGGAGTGTGCAACAAAGAATGACTAAGATGATAAGGAGTCTGGGGGTATACAACTATGAAGAGAGACAACAACGATTGAGGCTCCATAGTTTGGACCAGAGAAGGTTGAGGGGGAGATTTTATGACTATGTATAAGATTATTTATGATGAGGAGCTTAATCTGGAAATTCAAAGCAAACCAGATGACCTTAGAGGCCACAAATACCAGATTAAACTGGGTAATGTAGTAAAGAACGTCAGATATAATTTCTTTACACATCATGCAGCTAGACAGTGGAATAGACTACCCAGTGAGGTGGTGGATAGTGAGAATTTGAATGTTTTTAAGAAGAGACTAGACGTATTACTGTTACAGAATGGGAATACAGGTCCTGCTAATGCTGGTGAATGGTATTAATGGGCAATTTGCCTTCTTCCATCCACTACTTCAGTATGATAATCCACTTGAGGAGGAGGTCTTGCACAGGGCCAAAATGTGATGCCATAATGGCGAGGTATTTAAAATAGTGAAGATGGGGCTTGCATAGAAACAGGTGTAGGCACTAACCCTACAGTAGTACGGAAGGCATAACTGGCACTCTCCCATCTAGCAAAATGGATCAAGAGCATCAGAGTGCAACTAAAATGGAAAAAAAAGGACAAGGGAAAGGTGGAGAAAGCATAGGTGTCAGGCAGGCTAGGAAAGAATTGCTAAGAAGAAATTGTAGAAGGGTAATGGCAAAGGGGAATGGTACAGACAACAGGCAGAGAAAAGGAAGTTGGAAGAGCAAGGGGGCAAGGCAGGGAAAGGGATGTGGGGAACAATTTGGGAGGGAACAGCAAACAGAGGGAAGGGGACAAGCAAAAATCATGGAAGATGATGTGCCTAAACACTAGGCGTCTAGGCAGCAAACTGAGTGGGCTCTAAACAGTGGCAGCAGAGTCAAAGCTGAACCTGTTATAGTAAATAAACATTGGTGACAGGAAATAATGATTGGAACCTCGCAGTACAAGGCTACTCACACCACAGGATGGACAGATAAAAAGACTGGGGAGGGTATTGTGCTGTAAGTTAGGAAGCTACAGAGGCCACAGAAAATAATACATGGGGGATAGGGCTTGGAGAAGAAACAGTCTGGGTACAACTGACACCAGAAGGTGGTAAAAAGATATGAATCAGAGTAGTGTACAGACCACCAAACCAAAAGGAGGAAAGCAACAGAGAATTAGGGAAAAAGATCTGGAAGGCATCAGAAAAAAGCAGGTGCTTCTGCTTGATGATCTAAATATGCCAGACAATATAGTCAGGAAAATTCTGGCAGCCAGCAGGGTAAAAAGTCTGGTGCTGGTGGAGATGATGCAGGACTGCTTTCTCATCTGCTGGGTCAGGGAACCTGCTAGGGAGCAGGACACATTTGGTCTGGTTTTACCAAATGCTGAGATAGCTGGAGAAGTAGGAGTGAAGGAACCACTGGGGTCCCGTGATCATAATACTGTGGAGTTTAACAAAACCACAGGAGCACATCATTCCAGTTTAAATAATGTGGCCCTGGAATTCAAAAGGAAAGACTTTGGCAAGATAGGGGAAATACTTAAAGAACAGTTGGTAGGGGTGGTGGGAGCAGAAGCAGTAGTGGTTTTCCAGAAGGGTGGGGGAGGCAGGGCAAACGGGCAACATTCTGAACATACAAAGGGAACACAGTGAGGTCAGCCAGGAGGATTGTCTGAGGAAACTGTAATAAAAGCTAATGCAGAGACAGTCAGAGTGCGGAAAATACAGGAGGGGGTCAAGAATGAGGAGAAAACCTTCTTTGGGTATATTAGGAAAAAAGGGAAATTAAGGAGGGAATAATTAGATTAAAGAAGGGAAATGGAAAATAGACATATTCTGAATGAATACTTTTGTTCAGTGTTTACAGTGGGGCATGGGGACCACTGCTGGAGTTCTGGGTGCAGGCCTCAGAGAAGGGTATGAAACAATTGGACTAAGGAAGGACCAGTCTTGGAGGAGAGGGCGCTCAGGGATCTCAAAGTCTACAAGGTGGAAAAATCACCTGGTCCTGACAGGCTGCGCCCTAGAGTACTGAAGGAGATTGGACAAACACTGGCAGCACTGTTAGCCAATCTTTTAAATTGTTCCTTGGAGATGGGGATGGTTCTAGTAAATTGCATGTTAGATCATGTGGTGCCCTTCAGCGAATGTGGAGACTGGGATGACACAGGCAATTTTAGACCAATCAGTCTGACCTTAATTGTAGATAAACTGCTGGAGACCATCATTAAGGAACAGTGTGGAATTCTTAAAGGCAAACAGCTTGCAAAATCGGAAGCAACATGGGTTTGTAGCAGGAAGATCAAAGCAGACTAACCTGATTTATTTTTTTGATTGGGTTGCAAGGGCAGTGGACATGTGTCAGGCAGCGTTTGTATTGTACCTTGTCATTTACAATGCCTTTGATTCTGTACCCACAGAAAGCTAATAGAAAAACTAAGCAACCTGGGAACATGAGACAAGCTGATCAGGTGAACAGGGAACTGGCTGGGGGGGTTGGATGTAGGGGGTCTAGATGTAGATGGTTGTCACAAATGAGGTGCACTCAGAGGCCAAAGGAGTTACAAGTTGGGTACTGCATGGATAGGTTTTGGGACTGATGCTTTTCAATATCTTCATTTGTGATATACTGTAGGAGAAGGACTCCAGAATAAGGGTTGACTCTGTAGATAGCACTAAGATTTGCAAAGAGCAGACACTGTGGAGGGAGTTACAGAAATGAAAAGAGACCTTGAAAAATGGTCCAGAATTGGGCAACTGAAGTTTAACCCAAAGAAGTGCAAAGTGATGCACATTGACAAAATAGCCCCAAAACGGACTACTGGATGGGGAGAGTAAGGGTGGTGCAGACAATTGAGGAGGAAGATGTAGAAGTCATTAGTGGTAGTCTCAATTCTATGCCTCAGTGCAACAAAGCATACAGGGAAGCAAACAGTATTCTGAAGTGTACAGGAAGTGATACTACCACTGTATACAGGTCTCTGGTCTGGCCCCACCTTGAGTAATGTGCACAGTTGTTGGATCCACACCTTAAGAACGACAGCAGCCACTTAGAGACCATGCAAAGGAGGGCAACTAAGATGATCAAGGGGCAGCAAGGGAGGTCATATGAGGAGACATTTGCAGATTTAACATATATACACTGAAGGCCAGGAGTGATATGATCAAGACATACAATTTGTTGGGAGGAATCAGTAGGGTGAACTGTATGGACTTGCTGACAAAGAATGAGGGCACAGTGACTAGAGGGTATGGGTGGAAATTAGTGTTGAGGGGAATTCAGGAGGGACATGAAGGTATTTTTCTTCTGGGAATGGATGGTGGTCAAAAGGAATAGACTGCCTAAAGAGAGGGTTGACATCAAGACTATGATTGGGTTTAAGGATGCTTCCTGATGTTTCAGCAACTTTTGTGCCCAGTACATGATGGTTGTCTAAACATTTAAAATCCACAACAAAAAACATGGGTTGCCATGCTTGTTTTTAAGTTACATTGTTGAGATTTAATCCCGCTTTATGTAAACCCCCCTTTAAAGAGGGGCTTATGCTCCCAATTAGGCATTCTTCCCCCCCCAAAGATGGCAGCAGAAAGTAGGTTCAGGGATATATAAGAGAGCAGACAGGAAGTTTCAGGGCCTTTTCCAGCCTGGGCATTATGCCGGGGCTGGAGGGGGGGGTGGCTGGAGGAGCAGAGTTAAGTGGACAAGTAAGGGAGCTTGGTGGTCCAGGAGGGCCAGTGGGGGAACCCCTCCCAAAGTGGAGACAGGACAGTCTTCTCAGTATTGTGGCATTGAGGAGCTGGGGGAATGGAGCTCTGTGGGGGAACTATGGTTAGCCAGGTCGGCATCATTGGGGGCAGGGAATGTAGGTGGCTATGTGGGGCCAGGAAATAGAGGAGCCATTAGAGACCCCTGTAAAGTGAGATCCTGGGCCACCAGGGCTGTGGGAGCAGTAGCAGGGTCCCCACAGGAGGGAGGCCGGTGGCAGTGGCTCTCCCTCATACCTGGTGTGGCAGGGCAGCCTGAGGAAGAGGGTGACAGGGGGGCTTTCACCCAACTATGGTGCCTGCTTGGAGGGGGAAGATCCTGGGGTGCCGGCACATGGAAGTCGGGTGGGTCACAAGATGTAATGGCAGGTCTTGGAGGGTGGCCCTCAGCTGGAGCTTAACGCAAGCCCAGGAGGTGCTGAAGAGGATGTGGGCCTGGCAGGGATTCCCCATGGAGGCACAGCAGGAATCAGAGCAGCTTAGGGACACTCTTTCTGTGATGACAAGCTGCTCAGAGGGACCTGGGTGAAGGCAGTGCCCAGGATCTCCCCAGTGGCAGGACAGCCAGTAGCAGAGGGCTGGAGTACTGGAGCAGGGCTGGGTTCTGGGGCCGCTGCACCAGTGAAGCCATTAAGATGAGAGGCTGAGTGAAATGAGGGGACAGGTGTTGAAGTAGTACTAGCACAGAGCCAAGCTGAAGTGGGTTACAGGACCTGGGTTGTAAGAAAAAATCCTGGCACCCCCTGTGGCATGGGCCAACACCCAGGGGTCCAGGTGTGGGAAGCAACCCGCTTTCCCACATCAGTGTTTGGGATGATGACCACTGCCATTGAGAGTGGGTAACTCAGCAGTTAAGAAAAAAAAGGTGTTTGGCTTACCAGATCCAGAGAGCCAGGAGACTGCAGGGATCTGAGTCTGAGAGGTCTTGGGTAAAGCATCCGAGAAAGAGAGAGAGACAGAGTAGAAAAATCTTTGCTTATTGCTGCCTTAAAATCCATCATTTCTGCTGCTCTGAATGTCCAGCAAGTATATCTATAAAAAGTTTGATTAGCCCCATGGAGCTGCTCTATTTATTTGAATGAAGTATGTAACCCCTGCATTGCCGGGAATCATTTGCTGTGCAGGAGTTAAATAAGAAAGCTAGTTGGGAGAAGAATAGCAGTGAAGTGCTTTATTTGAACTGAAAAGGGAAGCTAATAAAATGAAATCTTTCCTCCCCTTTCCCTTTTTCTTTGCAGTTAAATTAATTTTCTCATAAATTGTATTCCAGATCAAATTTTCACCCAGTCTTTAGTTGGGCAGAGGGGCTCCAGAGATGGAAGACATGCAGTGTGGAGTTCCTGGTCCAATGTGCCAGCATTCACAGAGAATCCATATCCTATGGGTGAAGGTAAGAGTGCATGGGTGGTTGAAGATGCAAGAAAGGTAGGCCACAACTTTCCCTGCCTTGTATGGGAGTGCATTTGTCTCAGTGGTTTAGCACTTGAGGTAACCCTTCCTAACTACCCCAGTCCATCTGTGAAAGAATGTATGCCCCGAGATGGGGAGGGGGCAGAGGGGGGTTTACACTGATGGGAAAAAATCTAGAAGGGGTCAGATTGTTTAATGTTGTTATAACATCAATATTTTAGATGTCAACATGAGTGCAAAAGAAAATGTGAAACAAGGACACATCATTTGTCATGATGCTTGCTTCATTTTTTTCCACAAATGCAAAAATAAAGAGTGCATTACCAATATTATGACACCTCCTATAACTGATATGTCCCAAAATAGGAGGAAATATTTGTATGTGTTTATACATAAAACCATTTCAAACCCATGTCATTTTCATATAACTTTTTTGATAGATGTAGAATATACTGTAGAATTACTTTCTATCACATTTGTTTAATTTAGCGCTCCCAACTCTGAAATACTGTTGGCGGTAATAAATCTTTGTGGTTGCACGTTGTGCAGTCAATCCTTAATTAGAACACTGGTACCATTAACTGGTCACTGAAGTTGTAGTGTGTGCGTTGTGCAGTCAATCCCTAATTAGAACACTAGTACCATTAACTGATCACTGAAGTTGTAGTACTTGCATTGTGCTGTCACTCCCTAATTAGAACACTAATACACTAATAACCCAATTAGACCCCTCTTTAAAGTCAGGGAGCGGTTTACCACCTCTCATCCTTGCCACTGCTACTGCTGCAGAATGTCTCTCGTAAGCTAGTTGAAGCAGAAATCGTTAAAGTGGGATTGCTCGTAGCTAGACGATCCAACGCTGCTGTCAGAAAGTGCTGATATCCCACTACGTGTAGCTGAGAATGTTGTTACGGAGTTTCACTGTGCATCACCCCCTCCAGCAAAAAAACGCAGCTGTGAATATGCCGTATACAGCCCTGATGTGCAATATCAAATCGGAAAACACGCAGCAGAGAGCGGAGTTATGAGTGCAGTCAGACTCTAAACGTCAAAGCATGGTGGAGAAATCAATGAGTCCACTGTGTGAAATTTCAAAAGGGACTACCACAAAAAACTCAGAGGAACCCCTGACCCTAGTCTGTTTCTCCACAGCTTATCGACAAAACCCCATGGGAGACCAACCCTTCTTCTTTCTGAAGTTGAAGACGAGCTAAAAAAAAATCATTTGCAGTCTGAGAGGAGAAGGTGCAGTTGTGAATGCTAGAGTTGTCATGGCCATAGCCCATGGGGTTGTAAAAATACACAACTGCATGGCACTCTCAGAATTTGGTAGCAACCTCCCATTTTCAAGGCAGTGGTCCTGGCTCTTTCTCCACTGAATGGGGTTCACAAAAAGAAAGGGTACCAAAGCTGGCAGAAAGACCCTTGAGAATTTTGAGGATCTGCGCTCTGTGTTTCTAAAGCGCATTGCAACTGCCTCGGCACAGGAGCTGATTCCACCCAAACTGCTCATTAATTTAGGCAAGACTTGTCCCATGCTCCCAATGGACAATGGCAGAGAGCGGGTTGAAGCAAGTAGAAGTGATCAGGTTAGGGGATAAGAGACAGGTCTCCCTTGTCCTTGTCTGTACTTTGTCTGGAGAAATGCTGCCCCCAGCCGTAAATAATTTCTGTTTGGTTGTAAAAAATAAAAGATGTAATTTTTATACTGCTGACAAAGTGAATTGGCTGTCTATTTTATTTTGCAGGCATTATGCTGTCCACGAACATAGCGAAGGTTTATTGGTAGAGAAAATAAGTAATTCTATAGTAGTTATGAAAATAGAAGAAGAAAGAAATATAGGGGCTGCCATGCTTCTTTTGGTTATATCTGCTTTCAAAGTTGCAGTTTCAGAGGTGGTTGGCTCAGGACAAAAATAAGTGAAACATCCCAATAAAAAATAAAACTTGCAAGAAATCTGTTCAAACAATTCAAATGTACATGCAGAATGGCAAGGACTTTAACGTAAAATAAACAGTGTAATTAAAGACAGACAGATATGTAGGTAAAGTGCCTTAAATGATACCAAGTGCTACAACTGTGGGAGCTAATTTCCTTGCTGCCATCCTGTATATATATTCTTAGCTGGACATGGCATAATAGTTGTTATAATTATTCTAATGATGCTTCCATATATTTAAGAATGTACCTGTGCCAGAAAAAAACCTTGAAAACCTTTTCAAGTGCATCAGAAAAATGGGAATTTTAAACACCAAGGAATCATTAAACATGTGTGGAACAAATTCAAGAGTCTAGTGCAATAGTTCTCAGACTTTGTCACAGTGAGCCTCCCCAAATCCATGGAAAAGATTTTGAGCCTTCCCCCAAAATTGAAACAATCTTGGGCCTCCCCAAAGAAAAATAACATACTGTACGTTATGCAGTACACCATGAATAAATTGAAACCCCTTTGAGTATTTGGCTCACATTCAGTTCTTTGTCTTATTCAGTTCTTTGTCTTATACTGACTTGGAACTTTTGAAAATGAGCTCCTGTGCTCAAAGGTGTTCTCTGAACAACAAATAAATAAAATAAACAAATATTACTATTCAGCTTATTGTAAACCCCTCTCCCCACAGGCCAACCTACTTGCTCTGCTATTTTCATTCTTGAACCGTTGTTACCCTTGTTGCAGTACCTTCATGGGTCAGACTACTTCCTCTGTTTCTCTATATGAAATAACCTTCCTACATACTTTGCCTCGTCCCTCCTTCTCTGCTCCTAAGCAACATCTCAGGGATTACATTGTTCCTTCCTGCTATTGCTCTTAGCACTTCTATGCCCAACCCTTGTATTTGGGCTGTTCTGCCATCAGTCTACAAATTGATCAGTTACCACCACGCATTATTTATTGTTCATATTTGTTTGCACTATTGTTCATTATGTATTTCTTGATTGTTTTGCAGTTACCTTTTGAAATGTAATCACTCCCTACCCTTCCCGGGGTACACCTTAAATGTGCCTCGGCTCACTCACCTTCCCTTGTCACCTATTAGTAAATAAAATCATACAATTCGCCTACTATTATCCTCTTTCAGTTTGCTTCATCTCTTCACGCAGAATATATAAAACCCCAAATTTAAATACAGTGCTTTTTCAGACTTGCTTGAGCCTCCCCTGAAACAGGTTGGGGCCTCCCCAGGGAGGCTGGCCTCACCATTTGAGAACTCCTGGTCTAGTGGAACCACAGGCAGAAGGGGGAATTGATACCTGAGTATACCTGGGTATGGGTATGATAATCAACCACTATGGCTATCAGATCTTTAAATCCAGCCCAACCTTGGGCCACACATGGAGCTCTGCAGGATGAATAGAAGACTTTATGGACATATAGATCTATGTATACCCAACTACTGGCATGTTCCCTGCTCTTGTGTTTGAAGAGAGACAATAAACAGACTTGGGCTACCTGACAGGTAATTGCATTGGGTTGGACAGCTCATGTAGTAGGCTATTTTAACCAGGTAGGGTAGTATGGGTAATATTCTACCCTACCTAGTTTGTTAATGCTGTAATTGGGTCGAGTAATTAAAAATTACCAGACCTAATTACCCAAATGCTAGTCTGCTATATGAGGAGGATGGGTCTGATGCACGAGAAGTCATTGTGCTAGAGGTTGGCAGCAGTGAGGATCAGGTTTTAGTAGCCAATCCTCAACGTCACTGAGACAGGAGTAATATCACTAGACACACAGGGTAAATAAACCCTGTAATGCTTAGTGTGATTATCACTCAGAGGAGCCAGCTAGCTCTGGGAGTGTACACCAGGAGCAAGCACTAGAGAGGCCTAAGGCCTGGAAGCACCTGTGCTGCTGGTGAAACCACCAGAAAACACAAAGCAAAGCAATTAAACAAACAAAAAAAAAGAAGTAAAACAAAAAAAACAGCAAAAGCAAGCACAGCATGAAGGAGAAAGGGGGGAGAGAAAGACAGAGGCCTGAGGAGTCATGTGGGAGCCAGCATCTTTTTGTTGCTGATGAAACCGACTTCCCCATGAAAATGAACATTTCAAGCTCTTGGTGTTTGCCTTGTTAACAAATTTAAAATACAAAATAAACAAAGTAAAGTAATCACATTTGAAGAAAGAAATATTTTTAAAAATAGCTCAAGCAAGCACAGGATAAGGGAAAATGGTGAAAGAGGGAGACTGAGACCTGAGTAGTCATTTGGGTGCTTGTAATGCTGGCGAAGCACAGCAAAGTAAACAAATTTAAATAAAGAAATAGTTTTTAAAACAAAGAAGAAAACAGCAAAAGCAAGCATAGCATAAGAGAAATGGGAAAGAGGGAGACTGCAACTTGAAGAGCTTGTGGGAGCCTGTGTTGCTGGCAAAATTGCTAAAACAAAACATGCAGCAAAATTAACTTAAGAAATATAAAAAAACAAAAATGCAAAGAGACAGATACTGGAAGACAGAGAAAGAGATTAGAGACAGCAAGAGACAGTATTGCTGCTGTGCACTGTCTGCTGGCTGCCTGTGCCTACCCACCAATAAAAACTGGAAGGCTCCAGCATCTTGAAGAGCTCCTGACACCTCAAAATTAAATTTGAAAAATGTTCTATTTAGGTACAGTTCAGCTTGCATTCCATATATATTCTATATATTTCTCCTTTCCATTATGTATTACTGAGGACATTTGCATGAATACACAATTTTTATCCCTTAGAGTTCATCTGCCTCTATAGCTTATTCCTTACTTCAAGTCATAATCCTTTGTTGTGACATTGCAATCTGTTGCCATGGGAGTAACTGTGATATAATTACTGGCTAGCGCTTTTTCCCATAGGGAAACCCGGTTATAATTTGCCATTATAACCAGCTTGGCTGGTTATAATGGCAAACACACACCAGGTTTCCCTTGAAACAGCCATCCTTCAGTCGCTGTTCTCTGACGTTCCGTGAAGCAATCCCATGGCGCAGCGCACTTCATGCTCCCTCATATTCGGCGGTAATTTTCTTTTTTATTTAAAAAGAACTCTTTGTCTTAAGTAGTCTACCTAAAACAGAACCAAAATAAAAGAAAACCCGCGCTCATCAGCATGAGATCGCAGCCCGGTCCATGCCACATTGCCCCTGCGCTCTAACCCGAAGGACGCTCAACCGCCGTCATGTAAGTTAATATTTAAACAAAATCAATGTTTCTACACATTTTTAATCAAAATATCCTCTTCCTCCAATAAGTGCAGCAGTATAACTAGGAAGACCATGGACGCAGAAGAATCCAGAGTGGTCCAAGCGTCCCGAACACTAATCTGTTGGCTTATTTTATTTTTATAATTGCTCACGCAAGCACTCCAGAAATTGTAAAAATAAAATATGGGATGGTGTGAAAACCGATTTACATGTCACCGCCAGGGTTGCGTTTATAAACCCTCGGCCGCCTCAGGGGTTTATGTAGCAACCCACAACTCGGGTGTGCGTAAAATCTCATTAAACACACCACCCCATATATTATTCTCTATGTCACGGGCAGAATATTATGACCTCAGGTAGGGAGACAGTAGAAAGAATAGATGAACTCTTCAGGACAAAAATTCCTGTTTCCATGCAATGATCTCAGTAATAAATAATGGGGAGGAGAAATACAGAAGTAATGTGAAATACAAGCTGAACTGTGTCTAAATATTATGGCTTGTTAAAGTTCTACTGAAGGCATCAGTGGCTTTTTAAGGCCACTGTTAGATATCCTGACACGCAACATTTATTAATGTGATATTTTTATGGTTGTATAAGACATTTGTTTTAGGGCCACTGTTAGATGTCCCAAGCCTCTGTATTTATTAATGTGACATAGCAAGTCATACTCAGTCTCCACAGCAGTTAGTAAAACAGATAGCCTTTAATGGATATAGGAGGTATTTCTCTTAGAGCCACTGTTAGCTATCCTGAGCCCTGACATTCATTGATATCACATAGCCAGTCAGACTTAGTCTCTGCAGCAGTTGGTGAAACAGTCTTTTATGGCTGCATAAGGCATTTGTCTTGGGGCCACTGTTAATGCCCCAACATTTATTAATGTTACATAGGCAATCACACTCAGTCTCCACAACACTTGGTGAAATAGATAGCCTTTTACAGTTCTACAAGGCATTCTTCCTAAGGCCACTTTTAGACACCCCGACATTTATTAATTTGACATAGCCAGCTAGACTCACCACAGCACTTAATGAAACAGATAGCCTTTTATGGCTGTATAAGGCATTCATCTTAAGGCCACTGTGAGACAGGCAAGTAGGAGAGGCACATGTACTCAGAGTGAGCCTGCTGCTGTTTCAAAAATTGTATCCATAACAAGATTTCAGAAGGGCAGTTGAAACTACTGATAGAGAGATGTTTTCTATCTTTTCCACAGAGCAGTTTCTCTCAGCCAGTAACTCATCATTTCAGGGATGTACTCTGTTCAGAGGGATATACCCTGTTCAGGTCTAGCGGATGCCCGGCCAACAAATACCTATATAACTATTGAATTTTTCCTGTACATTTTCCCCCTCACTTCTCTGGTGTGAGCAATGCCTTTGTTGGTGGTTCCATGTGAAAATCACGAATTTAAAATCGTGAAAATCACTATAGCGATTGCAAAATGGCGAGCTGCAGAATCGCATCACTAAATAATGGCACTTACTTATTTGGACAACTACAATAAAAGCGCATGGCATGCCTAACATAATCCAGTCCTTCATAGGGTAGGAGGAAATACATAAACCTTTCCTGTGCTCAGCTGTCAGGCCCATTAATAGCATACCACTACGGGGATCCTAATAATGCCAACAGGTGAAACCCACATTCTGTTTACTTGTTCCCCCTACGACCAGGTATTTCCTATTACCCAAAATGCAACAGCATATATTTTAAAAGGCTACCACTATATTAGATTGCATTGGATGGTGACAGATGGTGACAGATGGAGATGGAGACGTTTGAAACAGTCACGAGCGAGAAAGGTAAGCCACTGGCTATACATGCAGTCTATGTGTACAGAAAGGACAAGGAAAGGGGGCAGAAGATTTATTGGCGCTGTGTCTGGCTAGGATGCACATGGTGGGAAATGCTCCAGGAGTGCAACCACTGGATGTTAGATGGCACTTTTAAATCGTGCCCATTGTTATTTCAGCAGCTGTACTCTATTCATTGCATCAAATCAGGAGAGTTTATTTATTTTATTTTTTTTTTATTTTATTTAAACAGCAGTTTGGAAAACCTTTGAGCCATAGGCTCATTTACAAAGGTACCTTGTCACAGTAAGACAAACGAAAATACACAGTATAGCAGTACAACACATAAGTATAACAGTAACTTAAGACATAGATACAAACAAGCTGGTACAGGTAGGATTGATGCAAACAATACCAGAGTTATATTGTCTTTAGCAGCTTAGTAGTAAGCTTTGTCATAAGTATTAGTACGGCTTTGACTAATGGCAATTACAGCATGGTGTTAATAAGGTGGTTACGTAATGAAGTTTTGAAGCACGATATAGTTGGAGCTTGGAGATGGAGAGGGGCAGTGTGTTAGACCAGAGGGGCCCTAAAGCTGAAGGCTCTTTGGCCGTGAGAGGTCCTAGCTCTAGGGATAACAAGAGAAGTTTTCCCAGAGGTCCGAGTATGAACTAGTGGAACAGAGCGGTGTATGGTGGTGGTCAATCCTGGCGGGATAGCCCAAGGAGGGTCTTTTTTGTAAGGGTACAGGTCAGATATTTGAGGCACTCATCAAGATCAAGTACCAGCGCTTTAGCGTACAGTAGACAGGTGTGTGTCAGCCTGGGTGCCCCAGTAATTAACCTGCAGACCTTATTCAGAGTAGTGCGAATTTTATGGAGTGCGGTCTGATCAGCAGCACCATACACGGCAGTCCATAGTCCACTAGGGACAGGATAGAGGAGGTGATCTGAAGTCGAAAAGCCTCCGGGAGGCAGTGTTTATACCGATGTAAGATGCCCAATCGGATATTAGTGACAGTGGCTAGGGCAGCGATGTGTCTATGGAAGGAGAAGGAGGGTCAAAATGGATCCCTAGGTATTTATGGAGCAAACTTGTTCAAGTGGGAAGAGGACCCAGAGTGAATGAGGAGTTTGAAGTTGCAGGACTTGTTTTGAGGATGAGTGAAGAACATGTTTTTGTTTTTAAGATTTATCACCAATCTATGTTCCTTGAACCAGCCCTCGGCTTCAGCGAAGGACTTCTGCAGCGAGTCCTGGAGGGCAATAGGGTTATGACTTGAGGCAAAGATGACTGCATCATCAGCACACAATAGAATGTTCCCTGAGTAAGAGCATGGAAGGGTGTTAAGATAAAGGGAGAATAGTAAGGGGCCCAGAATGGAGCCCTGGGGAACCCCAGAAAAGATGGGACAGATGTCTGAGTAGGTTCCATTAATTTTTACACGCTGTGAGCAGTCAGACAGATAACTGGTGCACCAGGAGATAGGCCCAGCAGCAAAACCAGAGAGACTAAGGGTATCAAGAAGGAGGGGTGGGAGACAGTGTCGAAAGCTTTACAGAGGTCAATGAAGACTGCACCAGCCAGAGAACCAGTGTCTAAGGAGGAGTGGAGAAAGTTGGAGAACTCTAGGAGGGCTGTGCTGGTACTGTAGCTCGCTCGGAAGCCATGCTGCTCAGGACATAGGACATTGTAGGTGGAGAGGTAGTCAGAGATTTGAGAGGCCACCACTTTTCCAAGGCCTTGGAGAGAGGAGAAAATGGAGATTGGTCGATGGTTTCCAGCCACAGTCCTATCCCCACCTTTAAAGATAGGGGTGACAGTGGCAACTTTCAGGCAGTTGGAACCTTCCCAGGCAAAGAGTGGTTGATGAGGCATGTGATCGGGGTAAGGACTGTGTCTAAGACCAGCAGTGAGATACCTGGATCAGGGTGTCACTGCCTGTACTATTACTCTTGAGGGCAGTGACAAGGTGCGGCCTAAGTTCTTGGGCAGAAACACGGTGGAGGAGAAAATAAGGCGAGAAAGATTTACGAGGTGCTGGGGAGGAGGGTCAAAAAATTTGTAGGGAGGATAGGGCTAAGGTCAGTGAATGAGGTGTTGAGGTGGTTGGCTATGAGGGCTGGGTCTGAGGAGATCACACCATTAATGTTGATCTGGGTGGGTGGGGGAGTGTGCAGTCCCATTTAACTGTTTAATGTTATCCCATACAACAACAGCAACAGCATTGCATGTGCTTATGTCGACAAGAAGTTCAGCAGCATACTCTAGGGTATACGAATTGCTGAAAGAACTGTGGCCCAACTTGAACCCAGAGTCGGCTCTAATGGACTTTGAAAGGGCTGCATGGCTCGCATTTAGTGCCTGTTTTCCTAATGTCGACATACGTGGTTGTTTTTTCCGTTTTGCCCAGGCCGTTTGGCGGAGGATACAGAAGCTCCCATTGGTGCTAGATAAGTACACTGAAGATCCAGATTTCGCCCTACATCTACGCATGTTGTTGTCATTGGCCTTCATCCCTACAGAGGATGTGGTTGCAACATTTGAAGAGTTGAAGAGGTGGGAGTTTTTCAGTGTGAATGCTAGCCTTATAATGCCCCTAATTGAGTACTTTGAGAGTACATGGATAGAACAATGAAGGGGTCTGTCTGGTAGAAGAAGGGCATTATTCCCGCCACACCAGTAGAATTGTTACGAGGCAACAACACAGGGAATGGCTCGAACAAATAATGCTGTGGAGGGGTGGCATCGGGGCTTTAATAGCCATCTACTGCAGGTGCTTTTCACCCAACTATTTGGAGAATTATTCTGTGCCTGAAAGAAGAACAACAGCTTACTGAGATGAAGCTGGAACACATGGTTTCAGGAGCCAGTACAAGTTCCAGAAAAAAGAAGTACAAAAACATGGACGAAAGAGTAGTTTTAATTGTGAAAAAATATTCACATAGAAGCAGGTACGAATACTTGTGAGGGCTGGCATACAATTTTCAGTTCCAGGCATACCTCTCAAGTGTACCGGATTGTGCGTGATGTTCCGGATTCTGAGCCCTACCGTCTGCCTGTACCGCCGCCCCACAATCGTCGTTTTGTTTCCACATCAGAACGCCAAACCACACGGCCGCACCTCGCTCAGCACAATCTCTTTGCTTAATCCTTTGTTTAATCCTCCCAGACTGGCTCCTCATCTCCTCCAATTAAATCGCCAGCACCCCGCACTTCTGTCGTGGTAGTAATGACGTCATGGGGGGGGCTTGGGGAGATGTCATGAGGGAGAGACAAAGGAGCTGCTGTGCTGTATGTCGGGTACCCCCTCAGGTCCGCTGCCAGGCTATTAAAGCAGCCTACTGCACAGAGGGGGATCCATAACATTGGTAACATTTTGCAGGTGGGACCGCTGTACTGAAGGACCTGAAGCCACCAATCGCAGTGCCAGGAAGGAAGGAAGCTGGACTTGGAGCCTGGAACAACAAACTACCACAGCCACATTAAAGCAAGGCCCCACACAGAGAGCGAGAAAGCAGTGGAAGAACACCGCCAGCCACCACCAGAGACCGACCCAACACGGGAGCTTAGTATTCCATTCATTTTTGTGCCGGTTTTGGTTGCTTTGGGGGGATGAGGTGGGTAGGGGTTCTCTGAGGGTGTCTTCAGCTCTAATACTCCAGAAAGGGATTTACTTTTGTTTGGTTTATTCACGGTTCACCCCTTGCAGCCCAGTTGAGTGCAGTGCCAGCACCGTGTTCCTACTAAAGTGGCTTGTCTCTACACAACAGGACAGCTGGAAAGGGGCAGATGCCAGAGCTGAGCCTATTTGGTGCAGGCCACATCTTGTGGCATGGTTGCGGTGGGATTCGTTCAACCCTGAGATCGCCTGTATCACAGGCTCACAGCCAATATGCTCAGTGTTTAAAGGCATTCCTCCTCTCTGGGAATATATTAATTTCTAATTTAGGAAAACAAGCTATAATGGTATTCTCTGTGAGCTTCAACACATTTGGCTTTGCTTTCATAGGCATTTAAAGTGAAATATGTTTTTATTTACAAATAATTTTCCAAGCAATTTATGTTCTCCCTGACAGATTGGAATGTTTTACATGAAATATTCCAGCAGCATTTCAAATTTTGGCTAACAATATTTGCAACTCTGAGATAAGTTGTAAATGACTGTGGACAGGTATGCTGCTTTGTGCAAGGCCCCCACCCACACACACACACACTTCTGTTGCAACACAGAAAATGCTTGCATAGACTAAAAGAACATACAGAGCAGGACAGGCTGCAACTGTTATATGAAGGGTCCGCTGCTTTTCAGTATGGACTGAATTTGTGCTGCAGCTGACTTTGTTTTTCTGCAGCTCACTTGACCCCCATCATGCTTCAGATCCTGACTTCCTGTTCCTCTGAACAGCTCCATAGTGCCATGGTCTGTGCCTTCTAACTTGCACATAATGGCATGCTTCCACCTTCTACTACCGTAACTTTTGTTTAGGCTGACAATATAGCCTAGAGGGTAGAGTAGTGAGTGAGCTTAGAACGTACAGACATGGGTTTGATTCTCACAACCTCCACTTACATACTGTGTCTGTGTGATTCTGAGCAAGTCACTCAACCAGCCCAAAGCTCTGAGGTTGTCTCTGAAAACAGGCATTTGTGCCTAGTGGATGGGCCTTACCCAGTTCCCAAAGACCAAATAAAAACTTTCAAATCAGTACCCTTTGTCAGCTTCAAAAAATGTAATCCCATACTGCTTATCAGGAGTTCTAGCATGACTGCACTCTCCTGAGGTGAGTGCACAGAATTTTGTTTGGCAGGGTTAAATGTGAGGTTGATTCTGTATCCAACTCTGTATCTAATAGACAGTTAACAACCTCCCCCCACCCAGTAAAAGTGTTTTATACTTATCTCAAATACTGAATAAATGGTTGTTTTCATTCTCTAGTGGTATATTTAGTATAGGCTGAATCAATAAAATGAACACACGTTTAGGATCCGCTACTCTTTATTTTAATTAAGGACTCAGACACAACACATTTTCATCTCCTTTTTAATTTGCAACACAAACCACATGCCAAGCATACAAATATTACTTTTATTGTAGTAAATTCCTTTTTTATTAATTTTACATGAAAATGCCCCAGTGTGATACTCCACGCACTGTGAAAAAACGGGTATGCCACATTTTTGCCATTTGTCACACATTTTGTAGCCCTTTGTCACACATTGGCAGGTTGGGAGGTTGAGAGGTATGGTTCCAGGTATGAGCAAAACTTGAGAAAGTAAGTCCTGGTGGAGAATGCTTTTTAAAATTGTAAAACTCGCTGTCTGGCACTTTCGGTGGAGGAATCAATAAAGTAAACCAAGTCATTGAGACTTGTTTTTTTTTTTCTAACTCTAGATGTCGCTGTTTTGACGCGTTGTTGTTGTCGCTATTACATGCACTTTTATTGTTATAAGAATGGCAAGTGGTGGCGCGATCTCTGCTTATTAACTATTATTTATGTAGCTTATTTTGTTAATCACGTTTTTGGCAAAGCTGTTGATGCGGTCACTATTTTTTAGTCGCTCATTTCACGGGATACCTTGTTGGCCATGTATGCACACAGCTTCCCTCTGTGGCAGAAGCATGCTTCCTGGCCCTGCTGCAGGGGTTGCTGTGGTGGCAGAACCACTGTCAATTCTTCCCAGCTGAAAAGGACTACCAGCCAGCCTCTGTCTCAGCCTGGCCTGTCTCCTGATTCAAAGTTACCAGATCTGTTCATGAACCTGGGTCATCTGCACAGCTGCATGACATGCTACTGCTGGACCACTGGGTCAGCCACAGAGAGATGTTTTCTTAATCAGATTTGGCAATATGGTAGTCAAGGTATGATTCTCCTTCCATACACAACCTAGTCAGCATATTGAGTGTTGCCGTGTGTAGGCTGTCATTCATGTTCAGGGGTAGAATCACATAATTCAGTAGTTGGTGTGATCAGTGGAAAAATTGTAAGCATTCCTTTTGAGAAATATAAACCATTTCACATTTGCAGGATTTAGCAGTGTTCTTTGGTCACTGACTATTCCTCCAATTGCACTCAATATGCATTCTGAATATACACTTGAAGGTGGACAGCTCAGGTACATTATTGCAAGATTTTCTGGTCATACTGTTCTTCTTTGTTTCCACCAGAGTAATGGATCTTCCTCGAGATCAATCACAGAATGGTCTGCAAAATACTCCTGGATCATTGTGCTGGGTTACACTGTTAACAGTACAGCAGATGAATGAGCTGCACTCTCCCTACAGCATACTAGTCCACGTTGTTGCAGACAACTTTGAATTTATTTATTTTTATGACGTGTTTATGACCGTGAATGTAGGATGCCCAAAAAGTAGCATTAGATGTCCTTTCCCTTGCTAATGACACTGTTGATTGTGAAGAAGTTATAGAGGTGCTACTATCTGTGCCAGAGGCATACTTGGAGGGTTTGTCAGTTTTTGTCTCTGGTACATCAGTTATTGGCAGGGCAATGAGCAGAACATCTCTCCAATAATCAGTGTCTTACCCTGCTGGGAGAATTTATTTATTTATTCAAAATTTGATAACCGGGAAAAGCACCATGAGGTGAAGCTCATTTACAGGTGCGACCCAGGGGCAGGGGCGCAAAAAAGAGGTTAAACAAATGAAGTTATATGGTAGTACAGTGTACTTAAGACAGTTTTGAAACAAATGGCAAAATACATGTAATACAAATATATACAGTATAATATAGAGTATGTATATTTACATATACAGTCTGTTTTAATTTTTTTTGGAACCAGCAGTTTACAGTAGGAGGTCAGCTATAATGGGTGAGAAACAAACAGATGGGAATGCTAATGCCTAGATAGGGTGGAGCCTGCTAGAGCAGGAAAAGGTGCTAAAGGGAAGCAAGCTGGGGCAGAAGGAATGGTAGCATTAGGAGGGGGAGAACAGATGCAGGATGAGGAAGGGGAGGGTCTGAGTAGGTGGTTAAAGGCAGGAAAGGAGTGGGCGAGGTGGGTTTGGGGGGAAATGCTATTCCAGAGGAAGGGAAGCCTGTAGGAGAAAGCTAGCTTGCCGGCCAAGATACGAACACACAGGAGGGCGAAGGAATGGTCACTGGCTGAACGTGAGTTATATGGGCAGGGGGTAGCAGGTTTGAGGAGGGAGGCAAGGTATGGATGGAGTGTCCCAAATCAGTATTTAGATATGAAGGTGGCGCTGTAGGAAAGGCATCTCTGGGAAAGAGATTGGAGGGATAGGAAGGAGTAGAGGTCACAGTGGTGGGTCAGGTGGAGGGAGTTAGAGGCAAACCTGCAGAAGGCATGGTAGAGCACATCAAGTTTGGAAAGAGAGGTTGCAGAGGCAGCACTGAAGACAACTTCAATGTAATCAAAGGCAGGGAGTATCCATTTAACCAGTAGGTCACTTCTAATGGAGAGGGGAAGGCTAGCCTTAAGTCGGTAGAGCAGTCCCAGTTTAGGCCGCATCTTTGAGTGGAACAGCTAATATTCTTCAGGTGAAGCTACCTCTGGCTGGAAGTGCAATACTGAACATAGGATTTGCAAGAAAGCTAGTTGTGCTCACAACAGAGGGAGGTGAACCTTACAATTGTCTTCGGTTTGTAGCAGATATTCTGCAGGTGGAGGCTATTTCTAACTGAAAGGTGAAATAAGGAAATTAGAATTATCAGGAAAAGACAGTCTTTCAAGCTACAGAGGGAGGTGGATCTAGCTTTACTTTTGTTCCTATTCTTAAGATTTTCAGTGCAGGAAGAGTTTAAACCCTGGGCTAAGAATTTGTCATAAGTCCTGAAGTAAGTGCAGGTACAGGCTGTGTATTTGACCCAGACAGTGCCCTAGGGGGCGGAAACTGTTTTTTGTGTTTATCTGTGTGTGCCTTAAAAGGCCAGACCAGACTGCATCAGGAAGTGCTTATATCATAGCTACTTATCAGCCAATAGCTTTGGAAGAGTCTTACAGACCTGAGAACAATAGTATTATAAGCAAGTGTTTTATAGCAAACTCATCAGAACAGCTAATATTCTTCAGGTGAAGCTACTTCTGGCTGAAGCTGCAATACTGAACATAGGATTTGCAAGAAAGCGAGTTGTGCTCACAACAGAGGGAAGTGAACCTTACAATTGTCTTTGGTTTGTAGCAGATATTCTGCAGGTGGAGGCTACTTCTAACTGAAAGGTGAAATAAGGAACTTAGAATTATCAGGAAAAGAAGTCTTTCAAGCTACAGAGGGAGGTGGATCTAGCTTTACTTTTGTTACAATTCTTAAGATTTTCAGTGCAAGAAGAATTTAAAGCACAGCTGACTTATTTTGGGGCTGACTGCTTTCAGAGCACAAACCACCAGGCTGTTTTGGGGCTGAGGAGGTTTACCTGTGTCTGACTTGGATGTCTGGATTTTTCTCTGTTTGATTAGCAGGGTATTTTCTCTGTCAAATTGTTGTGTAGGGCATCTTGCTGACAGGAAGGCACTCATCACAGCGGTGGGTCAGAGCTTTTAGCTGATTGTTTCATGAGGGCACAGTTTAGGCCCAACCCCTGCACACCCCTCACCCCACTGATCCATGGAAATAGTTCCTTTATACCTGAGGTTCTGACATCATTTCCTCAAGAGTGCAAGGTGCATATCACTGTCATATCCTCTCTAGCACTCTGCACTGACAATATAAGCATACACATTCTATAATTCACACACACACACACAAAAAAAAGTAGATAAACATGTGGGGAGTAGTGCAATGTAATGGCTGTGGGGAAGCAGTCTTCCGGGAGTCTTTCTGGAGGCTGAGATGCTGCCCTATTTGCAGACAACTCTCTGCCCTGAGGGAGGAAGTTGCCCATCTTCAGGCCACACTGGACACTAGCAAGGGCACCTTCGCCCAGACCACACTGGACAGCAGGAAGAGAACCTCCCCCATCCAGGGAGCACCAGAGCCACCACCACTACCTCAGAGGTTGTGAAGAAAGCAAAGCAGTTGGACCACAGTGGGCTCAGGGAGGGTGAGGATGGTGGAACAGAGGCATACCCAGTCAGATGTTCCACTCCACAATCCATACACCATTCTGGGGGAGCATAGCTCCCCTATGGATGCACCTGCAGAGGAGACTAAGGAGGCTGAGGACAACTGTCACAAGGGAGGCCCATGGGAAGGAGGCAGAGGACACCACAGGGAAAGGAAACAGCTCCTGGTGGGGGACTCAGTTTGGGGGATAGAACTGGAGGGAGCAGGGAAAACTGAAGTAGGTGCCTGCCTGGTGCCATGGCTTGAGGGACAGGAAGCGCATCCTCAGGATCATGCGAACAGCTGCACGGGAGTCTGAGCTGACATCATTGTCCACCTAGGGACAAATGACTTGGCTCATCATGAGATTAGAGCAGTGCAGGAGGACTTTGTAGAGTTGGGAGGGGCCTAAGACAAGTAGCACACACAGTATCCTTCTCAGAGGTGCTGCCTGTCAATGGCATGGGTGAGGTGAGGTACTTGCACCATGCAGTTTAATGAATGGTTGAAAAAATGGTGTGGAGCGAGGGGTTTGGCTCAATGGGGACTGGGGTTCCACCTGGAGGGACACCAGCCTATACTGGCAGGATGGTCTGCATCTGTCCAGGAAGGGAACAAGTCTTTTGAGCAATCGGTTTAAATGCTTCATTGGCAAACTTTTAAACTAGTCAAGGGGGGAGGCACTGATAAGCAGCAGGAAAATCCCAGCCTCTCCCTACAAAACAGGGTACTAAATGAGAAAAAGACCAAGGTAGAAAAGTCAGTGGAGGATGCTGCAACAGAAGATAAAGCCATCAAAAAATGGAGAGCAATGAGTACCAATGCCCATAGTCTGAGTAACAAGCTTCCTGAATTAGTGGCCTTAATGGAGGAGGAACATCTGGATATCTTGGCAGTCACAGAAACATGGTACACACAAAACCATGACTGGGACATAAACATACCAGGATACACTATCTACAGGAGGGACAGGGAGGGTAAAAGAGGAGGAGGAGGAGGAGTAGCTCTTTACATAAAGGAAGGAATCAAAGCAACAGAACAAAAGGGTAAACACGGAGGAGAAGCACTGTGGGTAAATTTGGAGACTGGCAATGGCACCACAATTCGCACAGGGGTTGTGTACAGACCCCCTGCTCGGGGGAGGAAATAGACAAGGAAATTATAGAAAGTATACTTAGTATGGCAGAAAAAGGGGAGATATTGCTGATGAGTGATCTGAATATGCCAGATGTTAACTGGAGTGCAGTTGTAGCAGCCACTTCAAAGAGTGGGGTTATTCTAGATGCCCTACAGGGGGCATGCCTTAGATAACTAGTATTGGAGCCCACTCGAGAGGGAGCAGTCTTAGACCTGGTTCTCTCAAATGGACATGGAGAGAGGATCACAGATGTAGAAGTGGGTAGCCATCTGGGAACTAGCGACCATCGAACAGTATGGTTCACAATAAACACAGCAATGGAGTCAAGCCATACAAAGGCAAAAGTACTGGACTTCAGGAGGGCTGACTTTGTCAAAATGGGTGAGTGCCTAAGGAATGCACTAGCAAATGGGAAGGAAGGAGGGGTTGAAGAACAATGGGGAATAATAAAAACTGCCATCACAGAGGTAACAAGCCTTTGTGTGAAGCAAATAAACAAAATGAAACAATGTAAGAAACCACTATGGTTCTCAAAGGAAGTGGCAGTGAAGGTTCAAGAGAAAAAGAAAGCATTCAGGACGTACAAGAAGGAGCAGGACAGAGAACTGTATCAGTTAAAGCAAAAGGAAGCTGGGAAGGCATTCAGAACAGCAAAGGCCCAAACCAAGGAAAAGATAGCCAACTCAGTTAAGTAGGGGGATAAAACCTTTTATAGGTACATCAGGGAGCAAATGAAGACCAAGGGAGGATAGTGAGGCTTAATAAAAGGGGAGGGGTGGGCAGAGGGTGACTGTGAAAGGCAGAGATACTAAACAAATATTTTTGCTCAGTATTTACAAATGAAGAGGGGAGGTAGCAACAAACAGTAGAACCTCTGGATACAGAAGTTGATACCAGCCCATTTACAGAAGAAAGGGTTCTGAAAGAACTCTTAAAACTGAAGGTGGACAAAGCAATGGGGCCTGTTGGGATTCATCCCAGAATTCTAAAAGAACTAAGGGTAGAACTAGTGGCACCACTGACTACCCTCTTTAACAAATCATGGGAGGATGGGGTGGTACCCGAGGACTGGAGGAGAGCAGATGTGATTCCCCTTCACAAAAGTGAGGAGCAAGGCAGAAGCAGGAAACTACAGACCTGTTAGTTTAACCTCAGTGCTAGGGAAATGATGGAATCACTTCTGAAAGAAAGAATTGTCGAGTATCTAGAGGCCAGAGGGGTACAGGACCCAAGGCAGCATGGATTCACAGCAGGAAGGTCATGCCAGACGAATCTGATAGATTTCTTTGACTGGGTGACCAAAGTAGTAGATCAAGGAGGGGCTGTGGACATGGTCTACCTAGACTTTAGCAAGGCATTTGACACAGTCCCACACAAAGATTAATATACAAGTTAGCCAGCCTGGGATTGGGTCCCATGATGACAGCCTGGGTAAAGAACTGGCTGAGAATGGACACAGAGGTAATAGTAATAGGAGTCCACTCTGAAGAAAGGGGGGTTACTAGTGGGGTACTGCAGGGTTCAGTATTAGGACCAGTCCTCTTCAATGTCTTTATAAGTGACATTGCAGA
Source organism: Neoceratodus forsteri (assembly GCA_016271365.2). Taxonomy (NCBI): domain Eukaryota; kingdom Metazoa; phylum Chordata; order Ceratodontiformes; family Ceratodontidae; genus Neoceratodus; species Neoceratodus forsteri. The sequence goes on from CM057452.1 coordinate 394,814,748, forward strand.
GGGACTGGAAGGAAAAGTATGTCTCTTTGCAGATGACACAAAGATCTGCAACAGAGTTGATGCACAAGGTGAGGTGGAAAGGATGAGAAGGGACTTGGCAAGGTTCGAGGAATGGTCAAATGTATGGCAGCTTAGATTCAATGCTAAGAAGTGCAAGATAATGCACCTGGGAAACAAAAACCCAGGGGAAGAGTACACAATGGGGGGGTGAGATACTAACAACAACAAAAATGGAAAGGGACCTTGGGGTAGTCATATCAGATGACCTAAAGGTGGGCAAGCAATTTGAGAAGGCAGCAATTAGGGCTGGGGGGATACTGGGATGCACAGGGAGAGGCATTACCAGTAGAAAACAGGAAGTTATTATCCCTCTGTACAGACAGCTGGTCAGACCCCATCTGGAGTACTGCATGCAGTTCTGGAGACCCAATCTCCGCAAAGACATAGACAGGATGGAAGCTGTCCAGAGGAGGGCAACTAAAATGGTGCAGGGTCTGCACCAGGAGACATATGAAGAGAGACTTAAGGAGCTTAATATGTATAGCCTCGATAAAAGGAGGAGAGGGGGACATGATAGAAACTTTCAAGTATCTCAAGGAATCAACAAAGTCCAAGAGGTAGCATCTTTCAAAAAAGGGTGTGCAAGAACAAGGGGCACAATTTGAAGATAGAGGGGCAGCTCAGAGGTAATTTAAAGTATTTTTTCACAGAGAGGGTTGCGGATGCATGGAATGGCCTTCCAGAGGAGGTTGTGGAGTCAAAAACAGTGCTGGAATTCAAGCATGCATGGGACAGTCATAAGGCAATTCTAAGGGGTGCGGGTAGGAAGAAGTAGGCTGCTGATTAACTAGGATCTGCAGCTTATCCATTAGGTAGAGAAATGGGCAGACTGGGTGGGCCAAGCAGTTCTTATCTGCCATCAAATTCTATGTTTCTATGACAGCACTGAAGTGGGAGGAGAAGTCAAGTGAGGGATCGAGCCAGACTCCAATGTACTTATAAGAGTGGACATTTTCAAGGGGAGTGAAAGCTTTGGAGAGGAAGGAGGGTAAGGTGTGGAGTTTGGCTAATTTTTACTTGGTTCCAAAAGTCATCACTACAGTTTTCTTTAAAATTTTTTCTTTTTATTTAACTTTAGACAGTTTGCATTCAACCAGGAGGCAACAGCTGTGAAGTCATTTTGTAGGGGAGTTTGGATGGCCGAGACGGAAGGGCCAGAAAGGAAGAGGACAGTATCATCCACATACATGTGGATCTTGGCATGAAAGCATGCAGAGGGGAAGTTATTAATGAATAGTGAAAAACAGACCGGCCCGAGAATAGAGCCTTGGGATAACCAGCCAGAATAGAGAGGGGGAAGAGAGAGCATTGCAGATTTTGACAGATTGTGAATGGCCTGTCAGATAAGACCTGAACCAGGACATAGAGGAAGGAGAGAGACTCAGAGCACCAAGTTTGTTTAGGAGGAGAGAGTGGGACATGGAGTCGAAGGCCTTAGCGAGGTTAATAAAGATGACCAAGGTAATCTGGCCTTGATCCATTACAGAGTGGATGGTATCTGAAAGGCGTAAAAGGGAGGTAGAGGTAGAGGTAGAGCGGTGCTTCCTGAACCCAGATTGGTTAGGGGATAGAGTGTTTGAGGCCAGGAGGAAGTAATTTGGCCTAAAGAGGACAAGTGACTCTTGTACCTTGGCAAGAGAAAGGATAAGTGAAATAGGGCAGTAATTGCCATGAACAGTGGCATCACCCCCTTTGAAAAGGGTGAGGACCATGGCAAACTTTCTGACAGTGGGAACAGTAGTAGAGGACATGGATAGGTTGAGAATCAATGTGAGGGGTGCAACAATGGAAGGGGCAGAGAGTGTAAGAAGCTTGGGGTGCAGACCATCAGGGCTGGATTTGGCAGGGTTGAGGGAGACAAGATCTTTAAGGACTTCAAAGGGGAATATCACTGGCAGGTGGAAGGCAGGGGATTGTGGGGGGAAAGGTAGATGTGCAGGTTATGAAAGAGGGAGGATCTTGCGGAATGGCAGTGGTAGTGAAGAATTTATTTAGGAGCTCTACAACGAGAGTGGGGTCTGAGATAAGTGAATCCGCCTCATGGGCGGGGTGCATGGGGAGGGTGGAGGAGTGATCGGATTTCTTGTCAGAAGGAGGACGGGGTGCTGGTGGCATGCAGGCGAGATTTGAAAAATTCAGCCTTGGCCTGGTGAATGTGCTTGGTGCAACTGTAACGGAGGGTACAGTAGGTCTGAAGGTCTGCAGAAACACGTGAGAATTTAAAACAAAACCACGAGAGGTCATGGGATTTGCACATAGTCAGGATTTTAGGGGTGATCCAAGGGTGATGAGAGCACTTTACTCTGATAGTTTTTTGGGGGGGCATGGATATCCCATACATTTAGAAGACTGGAAGTGAACTTCATTAGTGCAGCATCAACCAATAGGGAGGAGAAAATGGGTGACCATTCGGCTGTTGTATTGTCATGGAGTAGCTCGCTTAAGTCTAGGGATCTGAGGGGTCGGTACTGGATATATTTCAGAGGGTTAAGGGAGGTTTGGATCTTTCTGATGCAGAAGGTGGGGCAGCGGTCACTGAGAGCATTGGGTAGTATGCCAGTGGAGCAGATGTGGTGGGGGTTAGTTGAAAGGACCCAGTCGAGCAGGGAATGGGACTGAGCTCGAGGGTTTGGGCGAGTGGGCTCTTTCATAAGCTGGGACAAGTTTAGAGCTTCTATTTGGTGACAGAAGTTGAGAGAAGAGGGTGAGAGCCAGTCTAAATTAAAGTCACCAAGGAGGATGAGTTCACCTGAGGAAGCAAGAGAGGAGACAGCGGTGACACAGGAGACAAGGGAGGAAGGCGGAAGTTTTGGTGAAGCATAGAGAGCTCCCACAAAAAATGGGTGCAGTGGAAGGAAAAAGGAGGGTGGCTAAAAAGAATTCATGCAAATGGGGGTCGCTTCATGATAGAAATGATACAGGATAGGGAATTTCAGACGTAGATTGCTATACCACCACCTCTTTTACCGCAGTCTTGGTGGTGGAGGTTAAAGCCAGGGAGGGCCAGCTGAGAGTCACAAATGGGGGAGGATAACCAAGTTTCCATGATACATAGTATGTCAGAGGAGTGCAGGGTGACTCATACTTTCAAGTCAACCACTTTGGGAGCAGGCTTTGGATGTTAATGTGGAAGATTTTAGACCTTCTGGGTATGCCGAGGGGGAAGCAGGGGGATGGGATTGAGAGAGCCAGGATTGAGCTCAACATCACCAGCTAGAATAAGGAGAAGCACCAGAAAGTGAAGGTGAGGGGAGTGACGTTTATGCTTAAGTCAGAAGCCTATGGGGAGAGAACGCGGTGCGGGTGAGGAGGGGCATAGGTGATGAATGGCTTCAAAATTTAAGAAGGAGCCTGTAAGAAGCCCAGGGTGAAATAGAAGTGTGATAGTAGAAGTTTGAGAGAGGGAGAGTAAGAGGGGAAACAGGGAAAGGGGCAGTAATAATACAGGGAGGGCAGTAAGCAGTAGGAGGTATAGGAGTGTGTCAGGGAAGACGCAGGAGGAGTTGTCAAGAGAATGCAAAGAAGAGTGAGGAAAAGAGACAGGAAGGCACAGTTCATGGCCATGGTCATTTAGTTACCAACAGATGCAGGACAATGAACACAGCTGCTTAGGAGCTGTAGAAATAACAGATAAGGAATGCATAAAAAAGTAGGAAGGGCTGCTACTGAAGGGCAGGACACCTAGGTTTGAGAATTGGCTGGGTATGAAAGAGTGTATATGCAGTGGTGTGCAGCAAAGTCCCTCTAGTAGTGGGAGAATATAAGGAGCCAATGGGAAAGCAGGCAGATAGTGCTTTGATCCATTTGTCCACTTGCTCTATAAGGCTAATTGTTCAGATAGGGTGGAAGGGTGGGGGGCAGATGGGGAGATGTTGTGAAGTGACTTCGGGGATCACTAAGTTGCTGCTTGTGTATATACCAAGCTCAGGCTAACTGTGGTGCATACAGAGGATAATTCAACATCAAAAAGCCTTAAAATAGCTCAAGTAAGTGGCCAGATGCATAAATTGCTCTGTTTTTTGTTAATTTAAACATAGAAACATAGACTTTGATGGCAGATAAGGACCACTGGACCCACCAGTCTGCCCATTTCCCTACCTATTGGATAAGCTGCAGATTCTAGTTAACCAACAGCTTACTTCCTGCAACCCCCTGCTATAATTGCCTTATGTCTTTCCCATGCATGTTTGAATTCCCCCACTGTTTTAGACCCCACAACCTCTCCAGGAAGTTGGTTCCATGTGACCACCACTCTTTCCGTGAAAAAAGATGTCCTCACATTACCCCTGAGCCGTCCCCACTCTATCTTTAAATTGTGCCCCCTTGTTCTTACACATCTCTTTTTCTGAAAGATGCTACCCTCCTGGACTTTGTTGATTTCCTTGAGGTACTTGAAAGTTTCTATCATGTCCCCCCCGTCCCTCCTTTCATCAAGGGTGTACATATTAAGCTCTCTCAATCTCTCTCTTCATATGGTTTCTAATGCAGACCCTGCACCATTTTAGTTGCCCTCTTCTGGACTGCTTCCATCCTGCCTATGTCCTTGCGTAGATGAGGTCTCCACAACTGCATGCAGTACTTTCCAGATGGGGTCTCACCAACTGTCTGTACGGAGGGATAAACACTTCCCTTTTTCTACTTGTGATGTCCCTTCCTATGCATCCCAGTATCTCCCTTGCTCTCCTTACCGACTTCTCACATTGCTTACCCACCTTTAGGTCATCTGATATGAATACCCCCAGGTCCCTTTCCATTATTGTTGTTGTTAGTGCCTCCCCTGCTATTGTGTACTCTTCTCCTGGGTTTTTATTTCCCAGCTGCATTACTTTGCACTTCTTTGTATTAAATCTAAGTTGCCATATGTCTGACCATTCCTCCAACCTTGCCAAGTCCCTTCTCATCCTTTCTACCCCCCTTGTGTAGCAACTCTGTTACAGATCTTTGTGTCATCTGCAAAGAGGCATACTTTTCCTTCCAGACCCTCTGCAATGTCACTATAAAGATGTTAAAGAGGACTGGACCCAGTACTGAGCCCTGAGGTACTCCACTAGTAACTGCCCTTTCTTCGGAATGTGTTCCATTCAGGGCCGCAGTAATGGGGAGAAAAGTGGGGATGTTATCCGGGGCTCCTGAGCTCAGGAGGGGACTACTTGAGGAGCTGGTATTACCCAGGGCAGTAGCTGGTGTGGGAAACAGGAGCCCATTCCAAGTGACTTTTCCTGGGCCCCAAACCTCATAGCTGCAATCCTGGTTCCATTCACTATTACCTTCTGTGTCCTGTTGTGCAGCCAGTTTGCTACCCAGGCTACCACCCTGGGACCCCCTCCCAGGCTGGCTAACTTGATTATTAATCTTTTGTGCAGGACTGTGTCAAATGCCTTGCTAAATTTGCTCTGTTATTTGTTAATATATAAGCCAGGTTGCCATAGAAACATAGAAACATAGAATTTGACAGCAGATAAGGACCACTTGGCCCACCCAGTCTGCCCATATCCCTACCTAATGGATAAGCTGCTGATCCTAGTTAATCAGCCTACTTCTTCCTACCCCAACCCCCTAGAATTGCCTTATGACTCTCCCATGCATGCTTGAATTCCACCACTGTTTTTGACTCCACAACCTCCTCTGGAAGGCCATTCCATGCATCCACAACCCTCTCTGTGAAAAAATTCTTCCTTAAATTACCTCTGAGCTGCCCCCCATCTTCAAATTGTGCCCCCTTGTTCTTGCACACCTCTTTTTTTGAAAGATGCTACCCTCTTGGACTTTGTGGATTCCCTTGAGGTACTTGAAAGTTTCTATCATATCCCCCCCTCTCCCTCCTTTCCTCAAGGCTATACATATAAAGCTCCTTAAGTCTCTCTTCATATGTCTTCCGGTACAGACCCTGCACCATTTTAGTTGCCCTCCTCTTCTGGACAGCTTCCATCCTGTCTATGTCTTTGCGGAGATTGGGTCTCCAGAATTGCATGCAGTACTCCAGATGGGGTCTGACCAGCTGTCTGTACAGAAGGATAATAACTTCCTGTTTTCTACTGGTGATGCCTCTCCCTATGCATCCCAGTATCCCCCAGCCCTCCTTGATGCCTCTCACATTGCTTGCCCACCTTTAGATCATCTGATATGACTACCCCCAGGTCCCTTTCCATTTTTGTTGTTGTTAGTATCTCACCCCCCATTATGTACTCTTCCCCTGGGTTTTTGTTTCCCAGGTGCATTACCTTGCACTTCTTTGCATTGAATCTAAGCTGCCATACATTTGACCATTCTTCTAACCTTGCCAAGTCCCTTCTCATCCTTTCCACCCCACCTTGTGCATCAGCTCTGTTGCAGACCTTTGTGTCATCTGCAAAGAGACATACTTTTCCTTGCAGTCCCTCTTCAATGTAGGGGGAGGAGGCTGAGAGAGAGAGTGCAGAGGGACAAGTTATTCAGTTACAGGAGGAGGGGACAGGGAAATGGGGAAGCAAAGCAGGAATGGGAGAGAGACCAGATGGAGGGGTCCAAAAGAGTAGGAAAAGCACAAGTAAAAGAAATAATTGCAAGCAAGCAGTTGGTGAAATAAAAATAAATTGAAAACAGAAGGGTAGGGAAAAAGAAGGAGCTCAGTTCAGTTTAATAGCTACATAGGAGCCTTCTTAACAGTAAATGAGTTGGGTTACAGCTTAACACATCTGCCAAAATTGAATTTGTAGCTGGCAGCAAGGATTAATTTAATAGCTGGCAGCAAAAATTAATTAAAAAAAAATAAACTGGCAAGTACAGCCAGTAGTACAGCAGAGTTTGTTTGTTTTATTTCTATTTTTTGTCTGAGATGGCTTAGGGATGATGAAGTGTGAGTCTGGGGCACAGCTTAAAATGGCACCAAAATTTGAAAAAAGAAATGGAGAGGCGGGGTGCCTCGAGGCGCAGATCCATACCTTGTTTGGTGAGTGTGACATCTGTCCGGGTGTGGAGCAGCTCCATTAGGGCAGATGGCCCAGTGGGAGGGAGGGCAGCTGAGGGGGGAGAACAGAGGGTGTTAAAGTAGCTGAACAAATTATGTAGGGGGAGGAGGCTGAGAGAGAGTGCAGAGGGACAAGGTATTCGGTTACAGGAGGAGGGGACAGGGAAACGGGGAAGCAAAGCAGGAATGGGAGAGACACCAGATGGAGGGGTCCAAAAGAGTAGGAAAAGCACAAGTAAAAGAAATAATTGCAGGCAAGCAGTTGGTGAAAAAAAGAAATTTAAAACAGAAAGGTAGGGAAAAAGAAGGAGCTCAGTTCAGTCTAACAGCTACTAACAGCTGTAACCAAACTGATTAACAGAAGTTAAAAATAACAATCAGGAGTAAACAGTGTGATAAGCAGTAAAAAATAAAGCAATAAAATACTGAAGTAGCAACAAATATTCAAACACCAAGTTCATCACTAAGTTGCTGCTCGTGTAGATACCAAGCTCAGGCTAACTGCGGTGCATACAGAGGACAATTCAACATCAAAAAGCCTTAAAATAGCTCAAGTAAGCAGCCAGATGCCTAAATTGCTCTGCTTTTTGTTAATTTGCTCTGTTATTTGTTAATTTATAAGCCAGGTTACCGTAGGAACCTTCTTAGCAGTAAATGAGTCGGGTTACAGCTTAACGCATCTGCTGAAATTGAATTTGTAGCTGGCGGCAAGGATTAATTTAATAGCTGGTGGCAAAAATGAATAAAAAAAAACTGCCAAGTACAACCAGTAGTACAGCAGAGTTTGTTTGTTTTATTTCTATATTTTGCCTGAGAATGGCTTCATTGTTGCTCTTAAAGCAGGGATCTTATTCTGAAACATGGTGTTTATTCTCTGATCATTTGATAGTTTGAGAGTCACATCGTCAGCCATAATTACAGTGGGGCTGTCTTCTTTTCACTAGAACTCTTTCTTGATATCATCCAGAAAAATGTGAAGAAAATCTTACTAGAGGAAGAATTTGACTGAAAAGTTGCACTGTCCACACTGACATCATGAATAGCAACCTCAAAAAGCTTCAATACAATACCTCGTAAGGTGACCAAACATTCAACCAGACTCCAACTGCTGGAATTGAGCATGATGTCTACTTTACCTATTTGATTCTGCATGGTGTAGTCATAAATAGCTTTTTTCTGTTCAAGAAGCCTTTCCAACATGTAAAATGTTAAATTCCAGCCAGTTGGAACTTCCTTTTCAGTTTATTGTATGTAGTGGTCAGTTGTTTCTCCTATGTAGCCCCTTCAACAGTTTTTGTGCTTTCACGGAGTGGTAAAAATGACCATTTATTTTCCTTTCAAGATATAGCAGGTTTTTCAACATTTCTGTTTCCAGTTAAGAAACAATGGATGAAAAAATGTAAAGAATGAGTAAAAGTTGATATGTGTTGGTTGCTGCCATCTCTAATGACTTGCCTTTGACTATGCTGGCACAATTATCTGATACTATGAACCATGGAGATAGAGAATATGGGGTGAGCCATTTCTTGAATTGTTTTTTCAGCTCCTGCATAATATTTACTGCTATATAGTTTTCCTCAAAAGTGGATACAGTATCTGGGATTATTACTTTCTGGCTGACAACTGGCCCAGTGAGCTGTAGCACTCATGTAGTCAATTGTTCAGTTGCTGGTTGATATATCTATCATCTGAACCTGCTTCACTTCAGGGTGTTTCAGTTCCTTATGACTTTAGTACACACAACTGTGGAACAGCCTCTTTATGTTCAGCAGAGAACAGTGTACCATGATTCAATCCAGTGCATTAACTTAAGAAAAGCTTTATGGGCAATAAAAGCAAAAGGGAGTTGATGACAACCGGCCAACAGCTCTGCAATGGCTCTATTTGTGTGCTGGCATGCTGGATGCTCGCAAGTAAATTTTGATGTTCTTGCAACACTTTTAATGTTAGTTGACAAGATAATGTTAGTTGATGAGATATTTTTGATTTCTTTAGAAATTTATTTTTCACACCTATTCTCACAGGAAGTACTACTAGGAGATTTTCCATTGCTTGATGGTATCAAAAAACATTCTGTTTGTCTGAGAAAACTGTAGACATATCCATGGATACAGTATCACTTACTGCCTTCTATTTGTTGTCTCATAAACATGATGGTCACCACCATCACTACTGCCCATGACAACCACACTGTCCCTTTGTACCTTGCACCACTCAATTGGGTGTATTGCCCTGGCCAGCCCCATCATTACTGATGCACCAAACCATGTCTCCTTACCACAACTAATGCTATTTTTGCACAGAATGTTTATAGCTCGAGAGTTGTCTGCAGGGTCAATATAGAATAAATCCCACAATAAAGATTTACCTTTTTTATTTTGTGCCATGGTGCCTGGCATTCTTTGTACAGCCAAGGGTACAAACACCCTGCAAACCAGGAATCAATAACTGGGAAACAGACTGTAAGCAACCACACATGGGTGTTCCCAGGAAGGCTGAATGCCAAACCAACCAACCACTGGGGCACATTTAAAGAAGCCATGGTTGCTAGATTATATCGTACATAACATTCATTTATTGAAAGTGGTGTTCATCAGTTACACCATAGTCAAACTGTAATAACAAAGGAAAAATTAAAGATTTGCAGCCACGGTGAGTGCTGAGGTAGCAAAGGCAATGTCCCAGCACTTTGTGAACTCAGTCTCTTCATCAGGGGCCCTGAGGATGTGAATGAGTCACAAAACTACAGGAAATTTTAATAAACTCCTAACAGCAGTGAAGGACACACTAGGACTACAACCACAGATCAAAACACTCTGCACAATATATTTTTTGTAATGAAGCTTTTCCATCAGTGCATTGCGTATCACTTTCTTGACTATTTTTCAAATTCTAATTTCCTACACTGGGTGAGCACAAAGCAGTACCCTACCAAATGGTTATATGGAACATAGTAGGAGGATGCCCCTGCAACACAGCCAAACCAAACCCATCTCTCTTATCGGAGATTCAATCCCAACTGCATGCCTCATAGACGTATGAATCTTACTCCAGGTTGCAGCAGCACAAAGCTTAGCTGTAGAAATTGACTGCAAACAAGCCACATTAGTCACCATGCCCCTTGTGTCATGCCCTGTTGCCATTGCCATTAATTCCTTGCTGTCACAGGCAAGTCTGAAGAACTGCATGAGGCACTGGCAGTCTTTACAGTGAATGAGGCTGAAATCAGCCCAGAGACAAAGGTAAGCCCATCAGAAAAAAGCCATGCCCAAAGTTCCCAGGATCCCCATGTGTCCTCCCCCCCACACAAGGTAGAGGGTCTGGGAGGCTCCCTGATTGCATCAGAGGAGCCAGCTTTGCAGGGCCATTTGAGGAGACTGCAGAAAAAAATGCAGACAATGTGATCAACAAAGACATCAGCAGGATCAGGAACCAAGGACTCCAACAACCAGAGACCACACACCCAGGGCTGCCTGCATTGTACTGACTGCATAGTGCTGCTTGCACAGGCTACAATGCATCTGAGGATCACATAGAACCACAAATCTAGGCGCTGCTAACACATGATCGGCAAAGCTAGAACAATAAGACATTACCATGGTGACAGTGGAAGAAAATACGGAACAACCAAAGTTTTTTTTGACAGAGGAAAACTTTGGTTTCAGAGTAAGAAACAGCAGTCTAAAACTACAGATTTTTTACTGATAAATCACTTCTATCTCAGCAGGAGTCAGTACCTGTTTGGATTAAGCAAAATGGATACTTTATTAGAAGAAGGGGGTCTCATTTAAATAAAAAAAAAAAGAAGAACGTCACTGTGTGTTTCTCTGAGGAAGGGGGCTGTATCAGCTAAATTTACTGAGTCAAAGCAGAGGGTGACTCTAATGGGGGTGTGGCTTAGCAGCTTAGGAGTACAAAAGCAGGTGTCTCTAATTACAGTGTTCTGCTGTTTTTGACAGAGGAGGACTTTGGTTTCTGAGCAAGAAACAGCAGTCTAGAACTACAGATTTTTTACTAATTGCCCTCCTTCCCATCCCTCCACCCAAAGCCAGTTCTAGTTTTATAGCCACTGGATTTGACTGACAACAGGAATGTCCTGTTTGGCAGTAGGAAGGGAAGGATCACTGAGACACATTAGTTTCATCAACCTTGAAGGAACCTAAAAAATAGCTCTCCCGGCTGCTGGAGGTCTGAATCCAAGCACAGAAGAAGGAGACTACTGAAGACTATAGGAACTTCCTGTCCCAGAACAGGGAGGGCGAGAGTTGTAAGGGCACATAGGCTGTAGGAAAGTAAGTGTAAAAATACATAGAGGGAGTTGACAGTAAGCATACAAATCAACAGAAGAGGGGACACAAAATAATTCAAGATGGGAGTGGTGCAGTACAATGACTGTGGGGCAGCAGTGTTCTGGGAGACATTCTGTAGGCTGTGATGCTACCCTGTTTGCAGGCACCTCTCTGGTCTTTGGGAGGATGTTGCCCATCTCCAGGCTGAACTGGCTAGGATTCGTGAAACCTCTTCCCCCACCCAGGGACCACCAGGGTCACCACCGTTACCTCAGAGGTTGCCAAGAAAGAGGAGCAGTTGAACCAAGGTGAGCTCAGGGAGTGAGAGGGTGGTGGAACAGAGGTGCATCCCTCCAGTTGTACCTCTCCACAATTCATATGCTGTTGTGACAAAGAGTGGTTCCTCTATGGAGGCACCTTCAGTGGAGACCAAGGAGGATGCTGTGAACCTCCACAAAGGAGACCCACAGGAGGGTGGCATGAGACCCCACTGGGAAAGGAAACAACTCCTGGTGGGGGACTTAATCATTAGGAAGGTAGAAGTGGGGGAGTAAGGGGATAGGGAGGTAAGGTGCCTGCCTGGCGCCATGGCTCAGAGGAACAGGAAGCGAATCCTCAGGATCACAGAAGCAGCTGCATGAGGGAGGGAGCTGGATGTCATTGTCCACCTAGGGACAAATTACTTGGCTGTGAATGGGATAGAGTGGTGCAAGAGGAGTTTGTGGAGTTGGGGAGGAGCCTTAGACAAGTAGCATGTACAGTAACCTTCTCGGAGGTGCTGCCTGTCTATGGCAAGGATGATGCTAGGGTATTCCGCACTATGGGATTCAATGAATGGTTGAAAAACTGGTGTGGAGCTCAAGGTTTTGGCTTCATTGGGGCCTGGGGAGCCACCTGGAGGGATGAAGGCTTATACTAGTGCAATGGTCTGCATCTCTCTGGGGGGGGACCAGGATCCTAGGTGACAGGTTTAAATGCTTTATTTAATTATTAGCAAGCATTTAAACTAGCCAAGGGGGAGGCACTGAAAGGAAGCAGAGAAATCACAGCTTCCCCCCACAAAACACAGTAGTTAGAAAGGTAAACACGAAGGTAGAGAAGTCAGTAGGGAGCAGGACAAGGATAAATGAAGAAAAAGGCAGTAAGGACAGGAATGGGGCTAAAAGGGGTAAGGCCATAAAAAATAAATGGAAAGTGATGAGTACCAATGCCCACAGTCTGTGCAACAGACTCCCTGAATTAGTGGCCTTGATGGAAGAGGGATGCCTGGATATTGTGGCAGTTACTGAAACATTTTTTCACTTCATATTTTATTGAATATCCATTGTTTCACTTTATGCAGCATTACATAGTTCCATTGATAGGGAATTTTCTTAATAGGTTGTTTCCATACATGAAAAAGCAACCATGCCAGTAAATTCAGCAGGGAGATGCTAAGCAAATTAAAAAAAGGTCTATCAATCTTACAGACATTTTACCAAGACATAAATCATAATTATTTTGCATCCCCTCCTTTTGCCTTGTCTTTAACTTACATATCCCTTATCTTCTTCCCAGACAGGGGGCTCTGCCCGTTGCCCCCTATCCGGGCGGACTTGTATGGTTAACAAAGTTCTGAACTGTACTGACAAATGGACTTTACATCTGGAAAACTAATCCAACATTTTATAACTCAACTATGGCATCCTGATACTTCCTTCAGGTTTTAGCTAAATTTAATATCTCAGCTCCTTAAAAGAGCTTACTGTTTAAAAGGAACAGGTCTACTAGGCATCACCTTCTTTTCTTAAAAGAAATAAAATGAAACTTTCGGTGGAATGTCCGAGGCTCCCTAATCCAGATCAAAGACTTGCCAGGGGGACCAGATGGCGCTGAACCTCTCCCCACCCTGTCTTAGATTATAAGTAATTTGTTCCATGGATTCCAATTGTCTCATTCTAGCCTTCCATTCTTCTATCGTTGTGGGGTGAGGGGAAAGCCATCTAGATGTGATAGACTTCAGTGCTGCCACTCTCATAATCTGTGGTAGTAGCCTTTCTTGTCTAGGTCCTGTGATCAAGCAGGGGAGCCCCAGAACCATCTCCTCCCCTCTAAATGGGATCTGTAAGCCAGTTACTCTTTGCATGTACCAGTGTAATTCTTTCCAAAACAGGGTAATTCTGGAGCATTCCCAAAATATATGTGTTGGGGACCCTTTGGCTTTATCACATCTCCAACATACCTCCGAACTTCCCACTTTAAAATGCTTTGTCTTGGAAGGTGTAAGAAAATATCTGAAGAGGACCTTCCAATGAAATTCTCATCAAGAAGGGGAGCTTGTCACTTGCCAACCTCTGTTCAGTCTACTGTCCCAGATTCGTTGTGGGATCGAAACCCCTAGCTCTTTTTCCCATCTCTGTTTAATTATTTCTAAGCCTGGATTGTTTAGGTTAATTAAAATATCATACAGCTGATAGAGGGGATGTGGGACATCTTTGATCATGCTATTATAGTAGAAAAACTCTTCTGGGGGGGTCTTTCCTCTAATTATTTTTTGTAGCCTGTTTTCGGAGGTGATATAGTGTAGGACTTGTAAATATCTAAAATGTTCTTCACGGCGGAGGTGAAATTTGTCTCTTAATTGGGTAAAAGAGTGACAGTTGTTCCTCTCAACACATTGGGAGAAGGTGGAGAGTCGATGTTCAGACCAATATTGATAGCCTGGGTCCCCTCTCGGGGGGATAAATGAGGCTTCAAATCTAATTAAGGAGAGCAGACCCAGTCCCTCTGGGGTGCCAGTGATCCTTCTCAACTTTTTAAGAATCCAGAAGGAGTGGAGGATCCATGAGTTGGTGATCTCTCAGATCATGGGTAAAGGCATATTGCCGGTAGGAACTGCCCATAGGGCCCATTTTTGGATTGCAGCTTCCTCCAGATGATACCAACCAGAGTCAACCCGGCATTTTATCCAGGAACACATCTGAGCACGTTGAGCTGCCAGAAAGTAAAAATAGAAGTTTGGGAGAGCCAACCCTCCCCTGCCCCTAGGGGTTTGCAATAACTTCCTGGCCAGCCTTGGTTTTTTCCTGCTCCAAATAAAGTCTTGGACCTCTTTTTGTAGGATAGCCCAGAACCGTCTAGGGGGTTGAATTGGAAGGGTTTGAAATAGGAATAAAAGTCTAGGTAGGGCATTCATTTTGAGAGTTTGTGATCTACCATATAGTGACAGGGGAAGTAGTCGCCACCTGGCTATGTCAGCCTGTAGGGTCTGAAATAGTTTAGCATAGTTATTTTTATATAGGAGGGAAAGATCAGTTGAAATATATATGCCTAGGTATTTGACTGTATTTCTCTTGGCCCACACGAAAGGGAAAGATTCTTTAAAGGCCTCTGAGGGGGTCCCACTCAGGATCAGTGTTTCGGATTTTAAAAGGTTAATTTTATAACCTGCTAATGTGCCATATTCCTCCAGGGAGTGAATTAGGGCAGGAACTGAGGTTTCTGGATGTGACAAAAACAAGAGAGAGTCATCTGCATACAATGCTATTTTCTGGGTGTGGCCCTCTACTTCTACACCATCGATCAAGGGGTTAGATCTGATTTCTATAGCAATAGGTTCGAGTGACAAGGAAAAAAGGAGTGGGGAGAGGGGGCAACCCTGTCTTGTACCCCTCATGAGGGGGAATCTTTCTGAGAGATGTCCATTGACCTTAACTCTGGCCTCCAGGGCCTTATACAAGTTGTTGATAACATTAACAAACTTCTCCCCCAGGCCGAATCTCTTTAGGGTTTCACCCAGAAACACCCAATCAACCTTGTCAAATGCTTTCTCAGCATCCATACTAATAGCTAGTTGAAGTTGTTTAGTAATTTTATGTGCTGAGATCACATTCAACAGGCACCGGATGTTGTCCTGGAGAAATCTCCCTGAGATAAAGCCAGTTTGATCTTTATGCACTAAAAAGCCTATAACTTTCTGAAGCCGGTCGGCTAAAATCCCAGTGAAAATTTTTAGATCCACTGGTAACAGTGAGATTGGTCGGTAGGATTTACAGTCTTCCGGGTCCTTGTCTGACTTCAAGATCATGGAGATCTGAGCCAAGTTCCAAGATCTAGGGGTTGCCCCCTCTCCCCTCCACAACTCGTTATATGTGTCTAGTAAGACAGGTAAAAGAGGATCTAAAAAGGTTTTGTAAAATTCTGACACGTAGCCATCCATCCCAGGGCTTTCCCATTTTTAAGATTTTTAATTTTTTGAGTTACTTCTGCTACAGATATGGGGGCTTCATTCCAAATGAGTGCGCACTGGGACGTAGTGCTCCAAAAACCAACAAATTACTATTTGCAGAAAGGTTTCGGGCACATACAACTCATAAGAGAAACGCGTAAAAGTTAAAAAAAGTTTATTTCACAAACAAATATCCTGACATGTTTCGGACTGATCCCCTAGTCCTTTATCAAAGGTAATGAAAGACAAATGCCAGAGAACACAGTATATATCTCATAGTGAATAATTAATCCAGGTGAATTCCATCAGAACAATTAATCACTTAACATACAGATCAAACTTATTCCTCATTGAAGTCCTACAAAGGGTTTTTCATTAGTTTAAACTTTGTAAATTTCATATCTTCATACCAACAACAGTAATAATAAATACATAACAAATAGCATAGTATCACCATTTAACCCCCCCCCCTTTTGTTATTTCAAGTTTTAATTGTATACAATGAATTTAGTGTATTTTTATACAGAAAAGCTTTGGGTTCCTTAAAGGTAGGCGATCACGATGCTGTTATTATGATGTTTATTGCTGTTGTTGGTGTGAGGTGTTGCAAAGTTTGAAACTAATAGTGAGACTCGATAAGTGATCTATTGAAGTGATTAGTGGTGAGTATTCACTATGATCCTGTAGTCTCAGCCTCTGTGCTGATAAAGACTCAGTCAGCTGTCGAGATATTGTTGTGGCACAGCTTCTGCGTTCTCTTTATAAAGGTTGTGTGCCAGCTCTCTCTTGATGATGTGGAGGCTTCTAGATCTTTCCTTTGCATCTCTGAGAGGGAGGGAAACTGAAGTCTGTTAAGAAATGAGAGAGTCTCATTTTCATGATTTATGTTTTGTCAGTGCTGTAGAGGGTAAGTAAAATTTCTGAAATTGAGCAGTATTGGGGGGACAAATTGTATTGTTTGTCTCCAGTGCTTTAGCTTAGGGACTGCCCTAGAGGCTCTCTCCTTCCGTAACTGCCAGGCTAGGATTTCCCAGCCTTGTTTCCGTGTTCATAGAACCTCTGTCTAGCGTGAGGCTAAAGTCTTTCTGTCTGAAGATCTAGGATCTTATTTAGTTTGGTTCGGGTCCTAAGTAATTCTTCCTCGCATTTCTGGTCTAGAGTATCTTTGTGGGCCCTTTCTAACTGGGATATCTTTGCTTCTAGTTCTATGCGTTCTCTGATCCGTGCTTTCTTGTGTTTTGATGCGTAAGCAATTATTATTTCCCTTAAGTAGCATTTTAAGGCATCCCATCTGACTCCTGCCTCTGTGTCTTCCCTCCGGTTTGTCTCTAAATATTCCTTTATTGATTGTAGTATTAGTTGTTTGAACTCTGTAAGGTTTAACAAACTGACATTCAAATGCCAAATAGATTCTGGAGGTTTTTGGGCCAGAGACATCTCCAGTGAGACTGGGGCATGATCTGAGATTGAAATAGACCCTATCCCCGCTCTAAACATAGAGGGTAATGCATTTGCTGAAACCAACCAACAGTCAATGCGGGAATACATCCTATATTTGGGGGAATAATATGTGTAGTCTTTGTCTTTGGGATGGGCAAATCTCCACGCATCTACCAGAGAAAGTTCTGTACATAACCTTGTGAGGCCTCTACTGGACCTTGCAGGACCTGTAAAGTGGGAACCTACTCTGTCAAGGCCTAAATCTGTCACTGTATTGAAATCCCCACCGATAAAGATTAACTTGTCAGGGTCCAGGGTCGTCTCTGTTAGAACTTTGGTCAAAAAGGTCACCCTTTTTTGTTCATCATTTGGGGCATATATATTCAGAAAGATGCACATTTGGCCCCTGAGCCCCCCCTCTATCTTCACAAACCTACCCTCTGAGTCAGTACACACATGAGAAACGGTACATGGGGTATCTCTTCTGACCAAAATTGCAGTACCTCTCTTGTTTGTTTGTTGAGTACAATCAGACGTGTAGACCTCGCCCACCCAGCCTCTCCGTAATTTTTTATGTTCAACCTGGCTCAAATGGGTCTCCTGTAGAAAGGCTATATTAACTACCTGTCTCTGTAACTCTTTCAGAATTCTAGCCCTTTTAACCGGACTGTTTATGCCCCGGACATTCCAAGAAATCAATTTAAGGTCTGCCATTTTAAGTAGTATAGAAAGGAAAAGGAAAAGCCATCTCTGATTCTAGTATCAAGGAGCCTTCAGTAACCATATAGAAAAGAAGAAACATAGATCATTAACTTGTGAAACCAACTTAACTTATTTACAGAGCATCTCACAAAGGGAAGAGGCATTTAGGCGGCTTCAAGGTATCTTTATTCCCAATTCCACACCTCAGGAATTCTCTATGAAGTATGGTAGGAGACCAAAATATTTCGGTCCCCCCGTCAGGGGTAATCCCACCGTATTAATCTGTAGGGTCCCTGACTAGGATGACTCCAGTCGCCTGAGTGACTATTGGACTATCTACCAATAGTTCCCGACAACAACTTATTTAAATGCTGAAGAACCATTGCCGGGGAGTGTCCACCAATGGATCCCAGCAGAAACTTAGTTAGAAAACCAAAGAACTGTTGCTGCTGGGAGGGGAGGATCTACCCACGAGGGATCCACTAGCGCCATTCGATCGGACCCAAGGAAGGGAGAGATAGGGGCTATTTTGTATTAACCCTCCATCTTCTCCCAGGTGCCAGGGGACACCCCATAGCTCCTTCCAAGAGGGGGAGACTCCCTCCAGTCTGACACCAGTAGCCCCTGACTTTCCAAACGGCCACCGTGCATGTCACTACCTGGGGCAATCTTTCATAACACTAGGGAGAGGGTCTCAACCTAAACCCGTGGACAGGGGGAGTCTGTATCTGGTCTTCTTTGCTTCAGCCCCTACCCCTTCCCCTCCTAGAGGCAAATACTAATAATATGTCTTGAAGCCCAATTGTGCCTTTTCTTTAGGCTAAAAGTGTTGTCGAAGGGATGGTTGAAATGTTGCATCTAATATCGCCCCCCTGTCCCTCCCGAATAATTAAACCCTACTTCTTCTGCTCTTGATATGGTGGGCCTCTATAGGCCCTTCTAGTGAACAGAATTTAGATTGCATGGTTTCAGGGCAACGTTCCGGATGAAAGTGGGAGTCTAATGCGATGGCCCCCAACCCAGGGGTTTCTCTGCGTCAGCCAATGCTTACCCCCACTCCCCCTCCAAGGACACATCTGCAGCTCATCTAAATGAGTGAAATCGCTATTGCGGGCCAATGTTCTCCTTCCCCCAGCCTAGAGAGGCTTCTACCTCCCTCATATGACCCATCCGAATAAACTCTGTTTTACGTTGAGACCATGTTTAGATCAGCATAAAATATCAAGATTTGTTCTAAAGCTGAAAGACCCTTCCAAATTAAAGCTCATCCATCTGTAGCAGGGGGAGGCTTAGGATGATGCACTGACTGCCGTCATTTTTATCCCTAATGAGTTCCCTCCGTTAATTGGATGACCGGGAGTGAGTGCGTCCGTCCACCTACCACCTCCGCTACTCTAAGGCCTCCTGTCCACTGATCTAGTACAAATTAAAAAAATTGACCCATCGGAGGCAAGGTAAAAGTACAAATAATAGAAATGGGAAGGCTGTGCATAGTCACTCAGTCCAGAACCTAAGTGCTCCGAAACCTGCTTGGACTGTACAGCCTTGAAAAGAAAGGTGATTGGATTACTCAGACCAAGTGTCTCTATATTCCTACTCATCCGTTCGACAATGAAGAGGAATCTTCCACCAGGACTTCCGTGGTTAGAGATCGAGAGGTAGAACCATGCTGGGGGAACGCTCTGTTACAAACACTGTCCCATATTGAATTGGTGTCGCCTGTGCGTTGGGATCGGACTCCTTTGTTCCCTTTCTTTGTCATGATTTTTCGCCACGACTGTGCGATGATCAGTTGCACTCTCTGGTGGAGTCACTATACCATGCTGCTTAGCCCAGCTACAGGCCTCTGGTAACTCTTGGAATCTCTGCCAGCCTTCAGGCATAAGTACTTTTATCTTGGCTGGATATTTGAGTTGTGCCGAAAAGCCTGCTTGCCTCATTGCTTTCATCACTTGAAATGCTTTTTGTCGGCGAACCAAAGTTTGAGGCGCATAATCTTGATCAAAATAAAGACGTGTGTCCCCAAAAAGGATTTGCTTTTTTGCCCAGGCTGTCCTGATGACTTCTTCCTTTGTTCTAAAGTCGACAAAGGCCAGTATTACTGAGCGTGGGTGAGCTTTTGGGTCTTTCGGCTTTGGAACTAATGAACGATGGGCACGGATTATGCCCAGATCCTTGTCTTTATCTAAGTCGAGCAGCTCCCTCAGCAGGCTATCAATAAATTTTGGCATTAGGCCTAATTCTGTTTCTTCTGGTAAGCCATGTATTCTTATATTGTTACCTATTTTGAATCTCTAAATCTTCCAGTTGTTGTGTTAGAGTAGGTCTCGTAATGTAAATCCTTCAGAGCAGCATTGTGGACATCTGAGACCTCCGTATATTTTGTCACTGTCTCCTCTAGTTGTTCTGTTCGGCGGGTCAACTCTGCAATGTTTTCCCTGTCCTCCGATGCTTTCTGCTCAATTCTGGTAAGGGTATCACAAATTTGCTGTAAAGTGCTATAAAGCCTCTTCGAGGTTATAGCAAAATCCTCGTCCATCTTCTTCGTGAAGGTAGAGGGTTGCTCTATCAGGTCTGAAAGTTCGGCCCATAGTGTGGCCTGCGCCTGTTTACTTTGAGCTGTAAATTTTAACTTAGGATATGAGTCCGAAGCAGAATCTTTATGCTTTAGTTTCGGCGACATAGTAAACAGTCAGTTCTAGGTTCTAGTACCATGTTAAGTTTGGGCTAGGAGTTAGATTCGTATGGATCTTTTTTAATCAGTCAGGAGCTCACTGTTTAGGCGTCCATCCCTCAGGCAACTGGAACCGGAAGTCTGGCAGTTACTGAAACATGGTACTCAGAGAACCATGACTGGGATGTCAACATACCAGGATACACAGTCTACAGGAGGGACAGGGTGGGTAAAAAAGGAGGAGGAGGAGTGCTCTCTATATAAGGGAAGGGATTAAAGCAACAGAACTAAAGAGTAAACAGGAAGTTGATGAGTCACTGTGGGTCACCCTGGAGATTATAGAAGGCATCCTTAAAATGGCAGAGAAAGGGGAGATATTGTTGATTGGGGACCTGAATATGCCAGATGTTAACTGGAGTACCTTTGCTGCAGGCACATCCAAGAGCAGGGTCATTCGTGATGCCCTACAGGGGGCATGCCTCAGACAGCTAGTGTTGGAACCCACTCAGGATGGAGCAATCTTAGACCTGGTACTCTCAAATGGGGAAGGAGAAGAGATCTCAGATTTAGAAGTGGGTAGCCATCTGGGAACAAGTGACCACAAAACAATGTAGTTCAAAATAAACACAGTCATAGAGTCAAGCCATACAAAAACAAGAGTACTGGACTTTAGGAAGGCTGACTTTGGGAAAATGAGAGAGTGCCTCAGAAAAGCACTAGCAAATGGGCAAGAAGGAGAGGTGGAGGAACAATGGGGAATAATCAAAACAGCCATCGCAGAGGCAACAAGCCTTTGTGTGAAGCAAATCAACAAAACAAAACAAAGGAAAAGAACAATATGGTTCTCAAAAGAGGTGGCAGGGACAGTTAAGGAGAAAAGGATAGCATTCTGGAAATATAAGGAAACACATAAGGAGCAGGACAGAGAACTTTATCAGTTAAAGTAGAAGGAGGCAGGGAAGGGAGTCAGAATAGCAAAGGCACAAACTGAGGAAAAGATAGCCAACTCTGTTAAGAAGAGGGATAAAACCTTCTATAGGTACATTAGGCAATGAAGAAAGACCAAGGGAGGGATACAGAGACTTAATAAAGGGGAGGGAATGTGGGCAGAAGGTGACAGTGAAAAAGCAGGTATACTGAATGAATATTTCTGCTCAGTATTCACAACAGGAGAGGAGGGGGAGGTACCTAAACCAAGCAAGAGAGAAACTCTGAATAGGGGGGTCGATACCAGTCCATTCACAGAAGAAAGGGTTTTGAAAGAACTCTTGAAACTGAGGGTGGACAAAGCAATGGGGTCTGATGGGATTCACCAAAGAATTCTAAAAGAACTAAGGGTAGAACTAGTAACACCACTGACTACTCTGTTTAACAAATTATGGGAGGATGGGGTGGTACCTGAGGACTGGAGGAGGGCAAATGTGATTCCACTTCATAAAAGTGGGAGCAGGGCAGAGGCAGGAAACTACAGACCAGTTAGTTTGACTTCAGTGGTAGGGAAAATGATGGAATCACTTCTGAAGGAAAGAATTGTCGAGTACCTAGAGGTCAGTGGGGCACAGGACCCAAGGCAGCATGGATTCACAGCAGGAAGGTCATGTCAGATGAACCTAATAGATTTATTTGACTGGGTGACCAAAGTAGTAGACCAGGAAGGGACTGTGGATATGGCCTACCTAGATTTTAGCAAGGCATCTGACACAGTCTCACACAAAATATTAATATACAAGTTAGCCAGCCTTGGAGTGGGTCCCAAGGTGGTAGCCTGGATAAAAAAATGGCTGGACAACAGGACACAAAGGGTAATAGTAAACGGAGTCCACAGTGAAGAAAGGAGGATAACTAGCGGGGTACCACAGGGTTCGGTACTGGGACCAGTCCTTTTTAATGTCTTTATAAGTGACATTGGAGAGCACCTGGAAGGAAAGGTATGTCTCTTTGCAGATGACACAAAGATCTGCAACAGGGTTGATACACAAGATGGGGGTAGAAAGAATGAAAAGGGACTTGACAAGGTTGGAGGAATGGTCAAATATGTGGCAGCTCAGATTCAATGCAAAGAAGTGCAAGGTAATGTATCTGGGAAACAAAAACCCAGGGGAAGAGTACACAATGGGGGGTGAGTTAATAACAACAACAAAAATCGAAAGAGACCTAGGATTAATTATATCGGATAACCTAAAAGTGGGCAAGCAATGTGAGAAGGCAGTAAGGAGGGCTGGGGAGATACTGGGGTGCATAGGGAGAGGCATCGACTGTAGAAAACAGGATGTTGTTATCCCTCTGTACAGACAGCTAGTGAGACCCCATCTGGAGTACTGCATGCAATTCTGGAGACCCCATCTCCACAAAGACATAGACAGAGTGGAGGCTGTTCAGAGGAGGGCAACCAAAATGATGCAGGGTTTGCACCAGAAGACATACGAGGAGAGACTAAAGCAGCTTAATATGTGTACCCTTGAGGAAAGGAGGGAGAGGGGGGACATGACAGAAATTTTTAAGTATCTCAAGGGAATTAACAAAGTACAAGAGGGTACTATCCTTCAGAAGAAGAAATGTGCAAGAACAAGGGGCACAATTTGAAGATGGGGGGACAGCTCAGAGGTAATGTTAGAAAGTATTTTTTCACAGAGAGGGTTGTGGATGCATGGAACAGCCTTCCTGATGAGGTTGTGGAGTCAGGAACAGTGGGAGAATTCAAGAATGCATGGGACAGGCTTAAGGCAATTCTAGTGGGGGTAGGAGGAAGTAAGCTGTTGATTAACTAGAACCTGCAGCTTATCCATCAGGTAGGAAAATGGGCAGACTAGGTGGGCCAAGTGGTCATTCTCTGTCGTCAAATTCTGTTTCAATGTAACCTGTAGGCCCATATCATTTCCAGGCCTGACTGAAGGCTACAGAGCCAGAGCAGTGGCAGCAAGAACCCACAGTCACATCAACAAGGCCCATACCAGAATCGGTGATGCCAGAACTGGCACTCACCAAGGTTGCTTCTTCAGCCATCATCAGTCAAAGTGAAAGGAATCATCTCAGTGGAGCATACCAGCAGGAAGCCAAGGAATACCCGTCCTCAGAACAGGCACCCAGGGATAGCAACTACATGCTGCATTGCCTGTAGGATCATTCAAATGAAAAAGAGCAGCAATCATACAGACCACCAGACCCACAACAAACAAAAGCTGTATGACCTGTTTGCTAGAAACTGTGAAACTTGAGGTGGAAAACAAAAACACAGCACAGAGCTGAGCACCTGATAGAGGTTTGACGTTAATTGGCAGCAGGTAAAAAAGAAAATAATTGATTTGGATAAGGGCTGCAGACATTATATAGGCAGCACTGACATATGATATCAGCCCCATGGCAGCATGGGCTGCCCGACTTTTAGAGTTTCCCATGGGGTCTTGGTGCTGTTAGTTTACAGTCCCATGGGTATGCCTGTATGGTGGTGATATCCTCAAAGAAAAGTGTAATGACTTGAAATTGTTTCTTTATTTTGGATTTTTGTGTATTTTGGATCTGCAAATGCCAACAGGAATGTGTTTACTGATGGCCCTGATGAAGTGCTAATGAGACTTGATGCACTGGTACATTTGGCAGAGGTACTCTCACTGTTATAAATTTTGGATGCTATGCTGGATTTTCTGTATTATTAAACGAGATACAATTAGCATCAAAATCAAATTTAAAGTATCTATTGATTGTAGCATCCTTCCCTTGAGTGCACTCATTGTTCTGATTTGGAGTACACCCTTGTTCAATGACTAGAAGCAGGTTAACACAACTTAGGGGATTAAGAAGGCATTTCCACCCAAGAGGGGATAGGATTTGGTTTACCTCCTTCCTTGCTACATGGGCCTCACTCTTTCAGGCACTCTCATCTGTGCCACTTCTGTGTCCCCAGACTCACTCTCACTGACATCGTCTGCTGTCTGTCTCCCAGTGTTATCCTCTGGTGCCTGGGTCAGTTCTATTCCCCCCCTTTGGAGAGCCCCTCTTTCAACAACAGCTACAGTAACAAAGGGAGAAGCATGCCACAAAATCCATTGTCCAGGCACCATGGGTTGGTTAGTGGGCATGCTGCTGAGGAGGGCCAGTGATTTGGGAGAGTGTGCGTGCAGAGGTTATCACCCAGGGATGCCTTTTTCCCTTGCTTTCACTGTCCTCCCTCTGCCCCATTCTTTCTGGAGCATGCCCACAATGGCATCCCGAGGAGGATCCATTAGTACGCAGTCACTCATACTGGCAATGGCCCCAAATTACCTCCAGATGCCTCTCCTGGAGCAATGCCTGGCTCCTCCCTACCTTGTGAAAGCAGCACCTTCATGGACACTCTTTCACCTTCCCTGTTGGCCTCCACTCCTGATGCGCCAGGTTCAGGGCAGTATCGAATCCAGGTCATGAGCATGTCAAAGTTATCCCTTATCACTCAGCACCACAGAGCCAGCACAGAGAGAGAGGATTTTAATGCATAATGCATAGACGTGAAGCTTATTGGATATTCATATTGTAAGCCGTTCTCGATCTGAACTGCATAAGCAGTTTGAACTTGTCCCTTTTTTGATGTGATGCTTCTAAACAGGCAACAATAATATCCATGATTATAATTATTCTAATGTTAAAATCATGATAATGAATTCGTAAGGAATTGTGGGACTCTTTCCCTTCTTTTAAAGTATATTTTATATTAGAAAATGTATCCATTATGCATACTGATCAGTAATGCTATTGTTTCTTTTGCAGATTGCCATATCTTAAGCGTGCTGCTACTATGCAAAGTTTAAGCAGAATGAGTAGTCATCTTATTTACCTAATGTTTAATTTTGTCCTTTCTGAAATGGTCTCAGTTTTTGTCTGCCAATTGTACATACTAGGCTCCATTCAAATAGGAGGCCTGGGTATGTGCAGCACGCATTGTGGGCCATGCATGAAGCATGGCCATACATCCTTGGTATTGCCCCAGCCACGTAGTAGCGCAGGTGTGTAAGGGTGTGTGGCAGGTGATGCCCAGTGATTGATGGTGGCCATCCAATTGAATGCCCTGCCCGCCAGCAGATTGGATCCCCCACTCCATGCAGAATGGGGGTTTGTGGAATATGGCTGTTCCTCTTGAGACCTCTGTATCCCATAAAGGAAAACTGCTCCCTCGTACAGTATCTTGTAAGTTTTATTTGTTTCCATGCCAACAGAAACTCTTTCCCTGTAGCTGTTGGGGATATACCAGTTTAATTTGTTTTAACTGTTCATGCTGGTCCCCTGAAACTATCCTGGGGGGGGCTCCATTTTATGGTTGTTGAAAACTCATCCATGAGAGTTACATTAGCATATGAAGACATGATGTCACAGCACCCATTTATATCATGTATCTCTATGCTGAACATACAGATATCATAAGAAAGTCTCTGGAAACACACAAATGCAATTTAAAGGGAAAAACCCTGCATTACAACTCAGACAGTTTAAAAAGCTAACTGAAGGTAAATGTCCTATTTCACACCTTGCTACAGCTTGTTTTGCTGAACTCTAATTAAGCAGATAGGCATACTGTCGAGTTTAAAGGGTGCTGACACTTCAATGTTCTCATATGCTAATGCAGCTCTCAGGGACAATGAGATTTCAACCACCAGAAAATGGAGACCCCCAGGATAGTTACAGGGACTAGTATGAACAGCAAAAATAGACTAAAGTGATCACATATATCTCTAACAGCTACAGATCACCCCTCTCCTGCCTAACTGCACTTTCTCTATACCCACAAATGACTATCTGTGTTCAGTAGTAGAGCCTGTAAATCTAACATTGGCTGTAAGGATATTTTTAGTATCACCCTCTCTAATATCTCTGTGTTCACCAATACGGAGTTTGAAAAGTCAGATTTTTTTTTTTTACTCCATGTAATGATTTGCATAACTGGGTGCTCTCCCACCGCTTGTTCCTTCCTTCTCCCTCATCTCATCCATTTGTGGTCTTTCTCTTGCTGTGTTGTTCTGGTGGTGAAACCGAATGGGGGACTGGCCTGGCCATCCTATTTTGGTGAGTATTGGATATCTCACTGAGAAACTCTTAAAGTATGTATACTTTCACCTCACACCATTGGCCAGGCATTTACTTTCCTATTTATAAGGCACATCTGATGTTCTTAGAGTTATATCCCTGACGTCTGGGTAGAATCACACCATTTGTTAGTGACAATGGATGCCACATCAATACATATGAATGAATGTGCCATTTGCGCTCTGCTAATTACTTGGACTGTGCAGTCCCAAGTCGTAGAACGGCTTGGGGGGATAAGCATTTTTTTAATATTGGACCTTCCATATGGAATAAATTGCCTGGGAAGTTTAGACCCCTTGAGGGAAATTTTCATTTGCACCAAATTAACCAATGGCTTATCGAAAATATTAGTTATGATGGGAAATAGTTTGAATTTTAGGATGGTAGATTGTAACTTGTATTAAATGTATACTGTGAATTAATTATTGGGTTTTTTTTTGTATGTTCTTCTTGTTCTAGTTTGTTTTATGATTTGGAACTGTGTTATATTTATTGATGTATAATTATAGTGTATATGTGTTTTCCTTCGTTATATATTGTTAACTTATAAGAGTAACTGGAAATGACACCTGGATCTCACTGTAAAGGAGCTTCGGCTCAGTGGAGATATCCTTATTCATTTTTTGTATGAATAAAAATGTTTTACTACTACTACTTACATATGCAGGGGTCTTACAGTGATGCAATAGTATTTGGAACAGTCTAGGGATTATGAAAATGTATTTGAAATTGTTTTCATTACTTGTGCTGAGTTTGTGTTAACATAACTATTTTGTATTCATTTTGAATCACTATCTCCAAATTCACGACACAGCAATGGTGCATCCTTAGCACCCAGCTACTGTATGTTAATCTATGCATGGGGTTATGGGAAAAATGAGTAATTCAGCACCAAGACCCAAACCTATTTTTCAAAAGTGTCAGTATATACTGAAAGTACACCAATGATTTGTTCCTAATATGGACAGGAACCAATAACAAATTATTTGATTGTGTATGGTGTCTAGAGAACACCAATGAGTATCTGAAATTTTCTGTACACTCTGATCTTGTTTCTGCTCCATTTTTAGATCCTACTGCTACTAAATCAGCCGATGGATGTTTAGAAACCAATTTATACCATTAAGATCTCTGATAGAAATTGGATGTTATTAGCCTCAAGTATACATTCTGTACATACTGTCCAAAATATTCCCTGCAGTTAGTGTTACATATACATCGAAATTGCAGTCAGAAAAAGAGTTACCAGGAATGTTCTAGATGACCGCATTTTAGAAAAGGGTTATTAAGCTAAGCTTCTTAAAGATACTGAAGGATAGGCAGGAAGGTTTGACAGGCAGTTTCTATTGAATCAAGAAAATGTGCATCCAGCTGACAGTGAACAATGTCTAAAAGTTATTACCACATGTAGCCCACATGCTGAATAGGTACATCAGATTATTAGGCAATATTGGAAAATATTGGAGGCAGACCCTGTTTTGGAAAAAGTAGTTCAGGTTAAACCCCTCAGATGATATACAAAACAGCCAAGAACCAGATAAATGTCCAGGTTCATTCCTTACAACCAAGGAACGAGATTTCTGAACTCCGGTCTTCATTTGATGCCCCCCTCACAGAGGTTATATTATATTAGGAGATACAAATTTTGCAAACATATTAAAAAAGGCAAAACCTTTAAGCACCCTACAAGAGACAAGAAGTATGAAATATATAGTCTGAGCTTGTGTAACACTCTTTGTGTTATCTATCTAGCATTCCAAGTATTATCTATCTAGCAACATGTAATAGCAGAGCATTTAAACCATCCAACCATTCAAACTCCTCATTGGTGAACACATTAGAGATATTACAGAGGGTGATACTAAAATATCCTTGCAGCCCATATTAGATTTGCAGGCTCTGTTATTGGACACAAATGGTAATTCACGGGTACAAAGAAGGTGCAGTTAGGTGGGGGGGTGATCTGGATGCTGTGCTCTTATGCAGAGGAAGCTAAATGGATATAGTGTATGGTGGAACATTGTTCCAACTTGATTTTCATCTCAGCTGAAACACTGTTGTACCACAGTTCAAAGGCCATGGAACATGACTGAAACTTTCTGTTGTACAGTAGCATTCCAGCTCAGCTGATTTTGAAAGAGCTAAAGCCACACAGTTTAAAAAACAACTGAGGCAACAGAAACTGCAGGATCAACCAGATAAAACATTGTGGTGGCACACTCACTCACATAAATCTCACAGGTGCATGATCAACCAAATAAGTAACTAAAATGCAGGATCAGCCAGATATTTTCAGTTATACAAAAGAAATTTAACACAGGATCGACCAGATATGTAAAATTACTCACCAAATAAAACGTGGTTCCTCACAGTAAGTGTCCTCTCACTAGAGAGAAATACAGCAGCCATATTTCATTTTTTTGAAAATCCCTCCCAAACGCAACTGACAACCAATGAAAGTCCACGCTATAGATGTAAGGACATCTGGTCCCTAACAACCACACCACTGACCCTAGCAACCAGACCTAAATCCCAGAATAAGATGCAGCAGCGAACAATTCCTTTTTGTATAAAAAAAAAAATAAAAAAAATAAGTGATCAAACTGTATGTAGATTATTTATAGGGGCACCATACAGTATAAACAATACTGGATGTGCATCTCTATGCACAACCAGTGTGATCTGCCACCACAGGGTTAAGATTCCCATGGACCTCTCAAGCTTCACTCTCAAGATCAGAGGGAATCAGAACCCTTCTGTGGCAGAACACACTGGTT
This sequence comes from Neoceratodus forsteri, assembly GCA_016271365.2. Classification (NCBI taxonomy): domain Eukaryota; kingdom Metazoa; phylum Chordata; order Ceratodontiformes; family Ceratodontidae; genus Neoceratodus; species Neoceratodus forsteri. Next base: position 394,843,894 of record CM057452.1, read on the forward strand.
GTGCATAGTTGCCCATCCAGTATTCCCTATATATTATCTAGGTGATCTGAAGTCTCTGGGTTTAAAAGCTAGATTTGTGATTACAAGTTTTCTCTGATTACGTTGTGAATATGGATGCTTACCTTTTCTGTAATCTGAATTTGAAACTAATATGTGTTCTTTTTCTTTTTTGTCTGTTTTTCCCCTGCCACTACCCAGCACTGTCACCCGACTACCTGCTCTGGCTGCCTCTTTCCACCAGAGACCCTCACATGGAGTCCTGGCTTACCCCCCCCCCGGATGGGGACATGGTGGGGTCTCCCTCTTTACCCCCTCCCCAGAGGAATCAAGTCAGCATCAGGGCCTCCACAGTGGTACTGCAGTTGCGGGCAGGTGAGGACCCATTATCAGGCCCTTGCATTGATGTCTCACCGTGAGAGGCATTTTCTGATGTACACCCTCCTGAGTGTGGCATGCCGCACAACACCATGGTTTATGCCAGTAAATATGTATTCTTTTTCATTCATCTAGAGTATGGAAATAAAGATTGCCTTATTGTGTCTTTTACAAGTCTCCAGTCGCACCAATATAATGGAAATCTGCAACAAATCAACTTTGAAGTCCCACACCAGTATCCACAAAAAAGATAGACAGATAGATAGATAGACAGACAGACAGACAGACAGGATAGATAAGATAGACAGACAGACAGACAGATAGATAGATAATAGATAGATGGATAGATAGATGATAGATAGATAGATAGATAGATAGATAGATAGATAGATAGATATAAAGATAGATGATTTATAGATAGATAGATAGATAGATAGATAGATAGATAGATAGATTGATTACTGGATTTGGAAAGAAAAAGAATGGGACTTTTTGTTGAAATATTTGCACATTTTAGGATCAGTCTAATAGCTTATCATTCAAGCTAACAAAGCTTTAAGTGTTTGACTTTAGGAGAGACTGATGCACGTTTTGTACATATATATATATGTTTATTGTTCCGCTATGTACAGTATGTTTATTTTTATTCTTGTATAATTTGATGAATTACTGATATCAGTGTTTGTATTTTAACTATTGAGTCATGTAACTGGGTCCAGTCAAGCCAGTATGATGTCATTCATATGAGACTATTTAAACACATTTGTTAGCTCTATAACTTTACCCTTGAAAAAGTACAGACAGGGCAATGGCATCAGGGAGTAACTCGTTAATTTGTTGAGAAGCACAAGCACTTTTTGGGCCATAGGACCTGTACTTTAAATATGTAATTTTTTTCAATAAACTTTTTTCAATATATAATAGTTTTAACTCTTGAGGTGTTTCAGCCTGTGGTGGAGTGTAAATGCCAGGTCTCTGCTTTGTTTGTCTGGTTTTCCAAGACACAAAACAAGCAACAAATAATCATTAAAGGCACAGGCAATAAATAACTGATTTTGAGAACCTGATTACCTTATCATAGAATGGAAAGGCAAGGAAGGGTAGCTTTACTTGTTGTTCTAATCCTTTAGAAGAAAAGCTGACTGTGGTTAGTAATTTTGCCTTCTAACTACATGTGCAGACTCCAAGCACTACCCAGACTTGGAGAGTTGTTGGATGACTTTGGGAATAGGTTCTGAAGTACAGAGATCCCAAATCTAGCATCCACTCTTACTTGTGTATCCAGGCAATAATGGCATGTCAATGTATGTACTGTGAATCATGTAGCAGCTTTACAAATTTCTGCCAGAGGCACATTTCTTCTTGCTGTCACTGGTGCTGCTGTACTCTTAGTGAACTGTGCTTTAATGCCATCTGGGAGTAGTTTCCCTGCCTTGGAAAACTTATGGTGGATATTATCCACCTTAATACGGACAATTTAGAGGCTGCCATTGTGACACCTCACCATATACGACAAACAATTGTTTGCTGTCATATTTATTTTTATTTTATTTAGTTTTTGTTAACCGGTTTAGGTGCGCTAGCCAACGTTGACTATTTTCAGGCACGACCTGGGAGAATACATACATAAAATGAGATGAGATTATACAATAGATAGTATATAGTATAGGTACATAGTATATAGTACAGGTAGGTTAGAATACAGATCAAGTCAGACAGTACTCAAGATAATACATATAGCTATGCAGAGATGACAAAAGTGGCATTAGTACATGCAAATAACTGAAACTGGGCTAAGTGGTAGCTATAAAGACATTTTATAGCAAAGCTTGTTTAGAAGTGCAGCAGTGTCTTGGGCAAAAAAAGGTGGTTAGCAGTGAGGCATTAAGTGGGATCAAAGCATGTGCAGGGGTCCCGGGACAGGTAGCAATACAGTTCTTTTTTCAAGACTGGGTGGGAGTTAGCTTGCCTCAGGGCAGGAGGGAGGGAGTTTCAGGTGGCTGGGGCAGTGCAGTGAAATGCTCTAGAGCCTTTTGAAATAAGACACCTGGGTATGGTGAGTAGAAATTTGTTTGCCGAGTGTAGCCCGTGGGCAGGTGTCTGTGGTACAAGTAGAGCTGCAAGGGAGGAGGGGGTTTGGTTACAGATTACAGAGTCTGTGAGGGTCCCTAGGGAATATAGTCGGTAGGCAGTTGGGGAGAGCCAGCCTGGGTCGCTATACAGTGTGCAGTGGTGCTTGAGGCGATGGGAAGAGGAGGCATGCCGACATATGTTGTTATACATGACATTCCATTTATGGAGAGCAGTCTTATGGGCATTAGCAAAAGTGGAGACACCATTTGTCAGCACTAGAAGCAGAATACCCTTGGCAATTGCCAATTTGGCGGATGATGTTAGTAGGTGACAAGTCTTACAGGCGATTCCAAGTTTGGCATTTGTTGCTTTACAGGTTGACTGGATGTGCAGACTGAAATCAAGGGATTTATCAAGGAGGACTCCCACATATTTGAAGGATGTGACACAGTTGATGAGAAACCCCCCAGAGTCATGGACTAGGAGGGGTTCCTTACAGGCCCTGAGTTTGGGGGCAGTGCCAAATAGCATGGCTTGAGTCTTTTTTGTGTTGAGGATGAGCTTATTAGCATTTAGCCATGTTTGCATATTCCTGAAATCCGAGGAGAGGTTTTTGTTAATGATGGTAACTTTGTCAGCGCTGTAGTAGAGGACAAGATCATCAGCGTATAAGATAGCTGACTCTGAGTAGGAGAGTATGACATAATCTATGTTATTGATGTATAGCGAGAAAAGAAGGTGTCCCAAGATGGAGCCCTGGGGTACTCCGTTGTCAGTACTGGTCACATCAGAGAGAGCGGAGTTGAATTTAACAAGTTGTAATCTGTTTGATAGGTAGTTGTTAAACCAGTCAACTACTGAGGATGAGAAGTTAAGTCTATGCAGGGTTGAGAGAAGCTGGGGATGATCAACAAGATTGAAAGCTTTGTTAAGATCAATAAATACTGCTCCAGTGAGTAGGCCTTTGTCCATGTTGCAGAGTACATCGGTGGAGAATTTGAGAAGAGCAGTTGAGGTACTGTACCCTTTTCTGATACTGTGCTGAGTTGTCTGAGAGAAGGTTGTTCTTTGTGAGATAGTCAATGGTTTGGGTTGCAACAAGCTTCTCCAGTAGCTTGCTTAGCACAGAGAGGATTGCTATGGGCCTGTAGTTGTTGATATCCTTTGGGTCTCCTTTTTTAAGGATAGGCGTTACTCGGGCAATCTTCCAGAGATCTGGGACAATGCCAAGAGAGAGAGACAGAGTGAAAATCTTGGCCAGTGGTGAGGCAATTAATAGTGCCGCTAGCTTCAGAAGTCATGGCTTGAGTGAATCTGAACCGGGACTAGTGTTGTCGGATATGTTTTGCAATAGCCTTTGGACCTTGGATCTAAATATAGCTTTAAAGTGGAAAGGGGGGTTAGTAGTTAGTTGGCAGTGGTCAGCACCATATGCAGATCTCTGGGGTGTGCAGTAAGGCTGAGATGCTGTGGGAGGTGAAGCGAAGAATGAGGTGTACTGAGACAGGTCCGTGAATAATCTGTTAAAGGCATTCGCTATAGTGTTTGAGTCATTGCAATGTACACCATTTAGGATCATATCCCTTGGGGTCGAGGACTGGGTAACCCCAAGAAAGGTCTTGACGTGTGTCCAGAATTTTCTAGGGTCACGTGCAGAGTTTGTGAGAAGTTCCTTGCAAAAGATGCTCTTTGCTGTTCTGATTTGTCTTTTACAGGTGCTCCGAGAGGCCCTGTAGGTATTGTAATCCTCTTGTAGTCTGGACACTTTATACTTCTTCCAGAGTTTGTTCCGTGTGCGCAGGTTAGCCAGCAGGTCCTTGTGTAGCCATCTTGTTTGTTTACCTCTAACCCTTCTAGAGACCTTCGGGGTCTGTTTATCCTGAAGTGCTGTTAAATTATCAATGAAGATATCAAGGGCTATTTGAACATCATGGGAGTGATAGATGTCAGACCAGTTGATACAGGATACGTCATAGAGGAAAGCTTACATGTCCAGTTTGGCAAAGTTGGTAATTATGATGTAGCATGGAGGGGATGGGGGAGCAGTCTCTGGGCTCCATACACAGAAAGTGGGGGGAGTGGTCTGTGATAGCATCTGCCAAGATGCCTGCAGTTTGCACATGGTCAAGGCGATTCACCAGTACCCAGTCTATGAGGGTGGATGTCTTGCATTCTAGACTTGTGAAAACTGAGGGCCAGTCTGACATCCATTGTATGGAGTTTTCCCACCTCTTTACTGGCATGTGACCTTGGGAAATTCACAGGCAGTGTACAATAACAGTCTGATTCAAATGCAATTCTAATACCATCTGAGGCTGGAATTGCACATTTTTCCTTAGACCTACTTTATCCCCAGTAACTGGGGACTATTAAAGCAATATGTTAGAAAACAAAGAAAACAATCCCTATTTAGTGACAGCACAGGAGCATTCTGGAAGATAAGGACCTCCATCCCTTCCTCACAACTTCTGCAATAGACAGGCAAGAGTTATAGGACTTCGCCCCAGGATGCCCAGGGAAATCCCTTGGGAAAGAGACAAGAACATCCTCCCTAGAAGAGAAAAAGACAAATGTAAATGTACAGTGGAGGAATTGCATGCATACAAATCCAGTGCAAATACTTGATTTGAGCATTGTTCTCAGCCTCTGCATGGTCCTTGCAGGCTCTGACAATCCTACCCCTACCCACTATCCGCCATTTTCCCATCCCACAGGTGGCAATGGACCACCTTTTGGAGGACTGGATTCCCAACAGGAACCACCCATCCTCCTTCTGAAGGGAAGGGCCAGGATGATGGCTCTACCTTCACACTGAAGGGTGTCATTTTGTGGACATCCCTACTTTCACAAGTAGACAAACTTAGCTATACCTGCGACACCTACTTGTAAAACTAAGCCTCCCAAAGCAAACACCTTGGAAAGATACCTACTATTGACTGTAGAGTGTATGATCCCTGAAATCCACCCATCCCTGGGACAGAAGTTGAAGGGGTGTGTCATCCTATGCCCTCTGAGTTTAGTGTTCAAAGTTTGTTCATTGTTACTATGTTATGTTGTGTACTATTGTTGTTGTACTCTGGCTGTCAGACAGCAGAAAAGTAAGGTGGTTGTTAACAGAATGGAAGTTAATACTAAAGTATATCATTGGTAAGATGACCGTCCATGAAATGGCCCTATATAGGCTGGACACCTGGGACCCTCCACTGAGCCTATCGAGGTCCCAGCCAGCTAACTGGTGGCTCCATGGAAATGGACAGGTAAGCCAAACTATAATGAAACTTCACTATGGCTAACCTAAACTCTATATCAATCTACTCACATAATGTCAGTGGGCTGAATAACCCTGTTCAGAGACAAAAAGTACTCTCTAACATTAAGAAACCTGCCCTAGTTTTGTTCTCCTACAGGAGACACATCTCACAAAAGAGGAACATGACAAGCTCACCAAGTTCGGATACTTAGCAGTAATATCAGCCAGTTTCCCTAAGGGAAAGCAAAGGGGAACTGCTGTGTTGGTCCCTAGGAGAACTCCCTTTCAGGTTACTGCCTCCTACAGTGACCTCCGGGATTGATTTGCAGTTGTGGTGGGACAGTTAATGGGGAAGGATATTACTCTAGCTGGCATGTCTATCCCTCCAGGAACTGACACACCTGGAGTAAATAGTCTACTAGGCAAAATCATCCAGTATCAGAGAGGAATGCTACTGTTGGGAAGAGATCATAACATGGTATATGGAGCACTGGACACATTCAACGTAAACCCACCTAAGCAAACAGGAGCTACTAAAAGAGCTAAATCCCTTCTAAAAACATATGGCTGGCAAGATGCAAGCAGATATCTAAACCTGAAAACTAAACAAGTTACCCACTATTCCCACCCTCACAAAATATATACCGGGACAGACAAGTTCCACATTTTAAAGGAACATTTACCACATATTAACAATTGAAAACTATGCCTAATATTCCTCTCTGACCATGCACCATTGCTACTAAAATTACAAACAGGTTACCATAAAACAAAGACTCTCTGGAGATGTAACAATTCCCTACTAAACATGCAGGAAACAAAAACATGATAAAAGAAAGAATACAGCAAATTCTTCTGGAGTTCACATCCCCTCACACCTCCCCAAGCATGATATGGGACACTCTAAAAGTAGTACTTCGAGGGGAGTTGATTAGCATGGTATCAAGATTAAAAAAGAAAAGGGAAGAACGCATGACCAAGCTCCAACAGGAGCTTAAACAAAAACAGACCTTACACATGCACGGCGATCCTACACAAATAAATGGTATCAAAAACTAATAAAATTCAGGAGATCCTGAACATCAAAACTGAAATGGCACTCCGTTACTTTAAACAAAGATATTACGAAGGTGGGGCCATGGCTACCAAACTACTGGCTTACCCATTTAGATGCAGGGTTCTGGAATCCACAGCCCCCTATATCAAAGACCGTAACCAGCAGATCACCAGTGAAACACAACCCAAAATACTTAAAGCCTTTGAAACATACTATGAACAATTATATACCCAAGAAAAAAAGCCAAACTCCTAAGACATATAAGCCTTCTTAGAGAACCTTAAATTACCCACTCTCTCAGACATCCAGGTCACACAAATAACCAAACCAATCTCAACTGAAGAAATCTCAATTAACATTAAGAAGCTCAAATATAATGAAAGCCCAGGACCAGATGGCTATACAATCGAGTTCTATAAAGCGTTTAAAGAAGAACTAGCAACTCCTCTCACTAAAGTGTGTACTTGGATGGCAAAGGGAGAAACACCTCCACCAACATGGAGCTACACTACCATAACTGCAATTTTAAAGCCCAACAAAGATAAGACCTTGTGTGCCTCATACAGACCAATATCAGTTTTAAATATTGACTATAAGTTATTTACCTCGATTTATGCGCAGCGTCTTAACACTATACTCCCCTCCATAATACAGTTAGAACAGATAGGTTTTGTTCATATATGGCAGACCCAAGATAATATTAAGAGGACTTTACAGACCATCTACAATACAGTCCAGTTGAGCACCCCTTTCCTTCTCTTGAGTCAGGATGCAGAGAAGGACTTTGACCAGGTGACCTGGGAATTTCTCTTTGGCACCCTACTTAAATTCCAATTCCCGCAGGCCTTTATAAACATACTAAAAGCCATATATGATACACCAAAAGTATGCCTCAGAATTAATGGGCAAATCTCTAGTCCATTCTCCCTGACCAGGGCCCCTATCCCCATTATTATTTGCACTCTATTTAGAACCCCTAGCACAAGCCATTAGGCAAAACAAAAATATTTCAGGCCCTGAATTAGTAAGACATTGACAGAAACTGGCCCTGTACATGGACAACTTACTAATATATTTAATCTCACCAGAACAATCCATACCTTCATTATGGAAGCTACTTACTCAATTCGGAGAACTAGCAGGATACAAAATTGACAATACCAAAACAGAAACCTTGTCTCTTAATTAAACCCCTTCAGACCACACCACAATTATTTATCTTTATCTGGGCTAAAACATCATTTATATACTTAGGTGTATATATAACCAAGAAACTTGACTCCCTTAATAAGCTGAACTACAGCCCCATCATAATAAATATCCAAGATGACCTCAAAAGGTGGCAAGCAATAAACGTAACCTTTATACACAAAACTGACCAAAAAGAATGAATATTTTACCCAGGCTATTATACCTAGCCCAAACATTAACCTAGTTCCCCAACTGTACAACAATTTAGAGTGTGGGATAAAATGATTTCACAATTCCTCTGGGGGAAAATGAAACCAAGACTTAGATATGCCACACTCTAACTACCCAAAAGTAAAGGGGGCTTAGCCCTCCCCAATCTGCAACTATACCATCAAGCTGCACAAATCCAAACAGCGCTTTATCAGCTGTCACTGGCCTATGAGGCACTGTGGAAAAATAGTAGAAACAGTAGAAGAAGGACTAATCTTACTTACTCAAAGACTCCTCTATAACCCGGAGCTCTGCCCAACACCAGAGAGTAATAATTCATTCACTAAACAGACAATCTATAGCTGATATACGGTATTAAAACATCCAAGGATCCTACCCTATAGATATCTAATTACCCCCTTCACAGGTAGTAAAAAATTCCAACCAGCCACTCTAGACCACGCTTATCAGTAATGGGAAAGAGGAAACCTGTTCCTACGGACACATTGCCAACAAAAACATGTAGTGGTAGAATATATAGTTTTAAAAGTAAAATTTAACCTAAGACAAACAGATTTCTTTTGATATTTACAACTCAAATCTTACATTACACAACAACAAAATGCAACACCTAAATGAACCCTGGTCCCACCTCTAATACTATTAATAATGCAAACCCTCACAATGGGGTCAGCGGAATCCCTCATCTCAAAGATCTAAGCTACCCTGCTGGACCTTACAGGTACATCAACAGAATACATGAGGAAAAAATGGGAACTAAACCTTGGGATGGAAATTTCACCTCACCAGTGGGATACATACATGATGCACACCCACAAGCCAACAACTTTGTACATATAGAAAGAATACTCGTGGAAAGGTTTGATTTGCTACTTCTGCATCCCAGTGCAACAAGCTAAATTTCTGACACACACGGAGAGCAGATGTTGGAGACAGTGTGGACAAGATAGGACATCCCAAGCATATATATTCTGGCAATGCCCAATACTGCAAATCTATCTGAATCAGCTGACAATGGAATTACAGACTCTACTAGACCCCACATCTAATTTAACACCAGCCACATTATTATTTCTAGATCTCCCGCGTGGCTTTAGAGACCCTCCTACTAATAAACTAATATACATTGCCATGCTAGCTGCCAGAAAAGCAATAACCAAAAACTGGCTCACCACCACCACCACACCCACAATAGAGCTCTGGCAAGACATCTTGAATTCAATATATGAAATGAAAAAATTAACAGCTATGGTCCCTCAGTCATTACCAACACTAGAGCTGATATGGAGGATATGGTTAATGTACATAAATATAAAAATAAATGATTTCATACTTTAAATAACAAGTTAAAGACCTACTTTACCCCTGCGGAAAATTAGGTATGAGTGGAGAAAGTAATGTGCCTGTAGCTGTCTGAGAACACAAAGAACCACATGCACTCTGTGAGGAATGGGTGCATGCCACAAAGGGAAAGTTGAATAGAAAGCACAGAACAGCCACACTCCGGAGCTAAAATAACAGAAGGTCTTAGTCATATGTGCCATAACAAACAAAATCTGGCCAGAGCCGATAGGGCTGTGAAGCGCTACCAAGTGACAAAAGTTACACATGTGCGTAGAAATTATTCAAATCCCAGGTGTAACTTGGCTATATGTTGGAGGTGCTGCACCAGATTTTCAGCATGGTCTTTTTTGGACCACTCCTAATGAACAGTGCCAGTGTCATTTTGTTCAATTGTCCCAAAAGGTGATTGCGCAGACCAAATGCACTATTCTGTGTCACAGGTGTGAAAACATGGTTTGAGCAGGTTGTGGAAAATGACAGCTGTACTGTTGTGAAGAAGGTGTGCAAAAATGTGGAGTGAAAATATTAAAAATTAGCAACGTTAGTAGCGTGCGTAGAAACTGCACAATGTACGCTCGTAACGCAGTCATTTTTGGGAATTTTTTTCACCAAATTTGCAACATGGACATTTTGGGACCCCACCTCATGAACAGTGACACTGTCCATCTGTGAATCTGTCCCGAAAAATGATTCCGTGCAGTGACCGTGAAATCACCTTTCGGGACCGAGTAACAAAATGACAGTGACAGTTTTCACGAGGAGGAGTTCCAAGAACCCCATGTTGAAAATTTGGGGCAAAAATTCAAAAAAATGGCTGAGATATTAGCAAACATTGAAAACCCCATTGAATAGCTGTATAGCACGCTTATCTTTAATTCTTCAGTTCGTGGCTGGGCTTTGCAGAGTGCAGAGATGTCCCGGTCCAGAGAAGATGACAGCGCCGAGCTCTGGAGGTAAGTATGGGGTAAGGGGGGTGTGGGGAGGTGAGTGCTCAGTGGAGGGTGGAACGGGAGGAGACCGCAGCTCATTGTGAGGATCATTTTACTTACATAGGTAAACAAAACCGACAATGAGGGACCATATTCAATTTTACAACAAACGGACAAAAAAAAATATTTCAGCACACTGGGGTGGATTCCCAGGGTGCTGCAGGAATGCCGACATGGGGATTGGGCACCCTGATCAGGGTTCAACCTTAACATTGTTTTACTAGCCCTGAACCTAGTGCAAATTGGCCAGGGCTAGTGCAGCTAACCCTCTACTTGTCCGTCTTGACTAGTGCAGATTTTTCATGGCTGTTAATAAAGTTGAAAAAGTCCCTACCTTAGCAGGCTGTAGTCCTTTTGCTAATCTTTCTCAGTGTTCCAGGTGGCCTGGTGTGATTAGCAGCTCATTAAGAGCTGCAATTATCTGGCAGTTCAAGAGGGGGCTCCAAAAAAGACTCAATGTGAGTTTTTATCACTCAGTTGTTAGGACAGTCAACTAGTGTGAATGCTGTGATCAAGGGTAGAATGATTAAGTCACTAGCTTCCAGTTTACTGAACTTGTCTTTGATTTGATCCACAATATTAAGACCAGTGTGCCTCATTTCCCAACCTTTTGAGTGCCTATATCCAAAACTGCAGTGACAGAATGCTATCATGTATACACTGTCTGCCCAGCCAGGTGGTCTATCCACTCTATACTTTCTCTGGACACCACTGCAGACTAGGCTCTGAAGTGGCCATCCACAGATCCGTAGCTGCCATTGCTGACTGGTGTAGGGGTTCACAGCTCATCTTAATGGATCACACCAGTTAATGCCATCAATGCAGTACCACCCAGCATGTCAATTCATCCTAAAATATGCTTAGGAGCATGTATGATACAAAGCAAAACCTCAGTAAAATATATCATTTGAAAGGTTAAAATAGGTATTCCTGGTGTACACAGATCATCCAGTATAGAAAGAGAGGTAGTACAGCAACATGCCTGTATACTGCTCCCGTTTGACTGATGAAAGGACACTGTTATGAAAAATCTGTTTTTGTTAGGGCAGAGCATGTTAAATCAATATTTTTGTGCCTGGTATATATAAACCTATATATAAAAGTTTCTTACATCCCAAGCCACTGTGTTTGTTTAACTCTCTCCAAAAAAATTCTAGAACTTTCCCTTGCTCACTTCGCAGTGTAAGAAAACTACCAGAAGTGCTGTTCTGCTTAATCACAGGGTGGAGGATGAGAGTGTCTTTCACTGCCTGATTCTGTACATTTCCCTGCAGGTCAGGGTGGGACTGTGGCGACGTGTATGATGATGATGTTGGCTATTGTGTGTGCAGAGCTAGAACTGCCTGACTAAACATTTGCTATTATGGTATTCTCTGGTTTAGTGGGGATGGGGTGGAGAAAGAGGAAGCAAGGGGCACATGGTGAAAAAACAATGGGGGTACACACTGGCTGCATATAATTGGACTGCAGACTTTTTTTTTTGCTGTTGCAGGAAACAATGTGGGAGCAGGATAAATATGCAATAATCAGAGTATTTCTGGCTTGCATTTTTCCTGTATAACTGATAAAATTGACCATTATTATTGTGGGCTAGTGCAATTTTTAATCAACTTGTCTGGCTGGCCTAGTGGAAAAAAGTTTAAGGTTGACCCCTGACCTCGATGTTGGGCACATGACATGGCAGGGGGCACTGGCAGAAAAGCAAAATTCGACGAGGGACTGTTTTCTAATTTACAGAAACAATTCCACACACTGTGGTGGGTTCCCAGAGTGCGACATAAGATGACCATGATTTCAGGGGGGGCCACAAAACAGTGAATGGCATAGTGCCATACACAACATGGCGGCACCGCAGCACTGCGTATACACACGACTTGAGCGCATGCACAGTGCATGCTTTGGAATGTGGAAGTAACAGCCAAAATAGTGCGGCTGTTATTCCATACACTGATCATGGTAGAGGGCTTTCAGCTCTGTTGGGCTTTTGGAAGGATACTTCCAAAAGTCCAATGGAAGAGGTTGTGAGAGGGGCCATTTTCAGAGCAAAAAAGCTCTCACAAAACGGCTGCAGGCTCCGCCCACAGCCCTAAAAAGGTTTGTTTTAGTAGATTAACAACACGTTTGAGAGTGTGGCACTGAAGCCTTGGTGCTTCAGGTCTAAATATGTGACCTTCATCAGGAGGCAGGGCCAAATAGATTTTACAAAACTTAGTAGTAAAAAACTCAACAAAATAGCAAAACACAGACATTACAAATAGTTTATTATTACATGCTACTAGTGCTAAAGGAATTTGGAAAGAGCTGTAGCTCACCAGTGAACATCAAATTCAAATAGTGAATTGCAGCAGGAGGGATAGTAGTGTTTAAGTCATTATAGTGTTTAATGTGTTTGAGCATCGCCAGCAGGATGATGGAAGATGGGTTCATTTGCGTTTTTTCAGGCTCCAGTTGTAGGATTCAAAAAAAAGATGCCCTCAGTGCAACTTGGCTACCCCAATGCAGGAGAGATGCACTGAGGGCAAAATGAGCGATTCACAGAGGAGGCTCAGGGAGATGCCCCCAGTGCATCCCCTCTCTGAATAGCACAGTTATGCCCCATCCAGGATGTGCCAGCGCATCCCCCATTGCAGGCTGTGAACCATTTTGGGACAGGGCATCTCAGGATGCCCTGCACCCAAAAACATGATCCACAGCCAGGAGCATGCAAATTAGGCCATTAGGCATGCATGGCACAATGGGGCCATTTGCATGCCGTTATGGCCCCATTTGCATTGCACCGGCAGGGATGCCCAGGTGGAATGCACTGACCTGTAGACATTGCACAAGCACACCCCTCTCCCTACCCAAGCCCCCGGTAAATGCCACTCCTGGCGGCAGTATAAGGCATGCAGAGCCACTCCATGCTCCCCTAGACTGCCGCACCTAGTGGCGGTACATGTACTGCAGAACCCCCCTAAGCCCCATTGCAGCTGCCCTCCATGGTGGAGGTGATATTATAAAATGACCCCCCTCCCACCCCCAAGCCCTACACTGAAGCCGCCCTCCAGCACAGTGGTATTATAGAATAACCCCCTCCATCCCCAACCCTCCAATGAAGCCACTCCCCACAGCAGCAGTCCATTATGGACAGCCTCCCCTGTACCCCCAACACACCTCCCCACCCCAGTAGGGTCCCACTGTCAGTGGGCTGCTCAGCCAACCCACACATGTCCATGGACACCCACCGACAGAGCTGTCTAACAATGACAGCTACCAGATGACCAGTTGTCATTGTCAGACAGCTCTGTCGGTGGGCGGCCGTGGCAGTGTATGGGTGGGCTGAGCCACCCACTGACAGTAGGACTCTGCTGGGTTGGGGTGAGTTGGGGCAAGGGGACTGTCTGTAATGGACTGCTGCCATGGGGAGTGGCTTCACCAGAGGGCTTGGGGATGGGAGTGGGGTTTTTCTATAATATTGCCACCACCATGGAGGGTGACTGCATCGAAGGGCTTGGGGTTGGTAGGGGGGGTGTTCTACAATATCACCACCACCTCGGAGGGCAGCTGCATCGGAGGGCTTGGGGTTTGAAGGGGGGTTATTCTGTACTGTCACCACCACCGTGGAGACCAGCTTCAGCGGAGGGCTTGGGAGGTTCTGCAGTGCATGTACTGCTGCCAAGTACAGCTGTCTATGGGAGCATGGGGGGGTACACTGGACTGCCAGGGTGGGCAGGCTGCCATTCTGCTGTCTGCAGTATGGCAGCCTGCCTGTGGGTGGCCACCCACTTAAGTCTAGTTCTTCTAGACTTATCTTTCTGTGGCACATCCATGGACCTGCCCTGGGGATGTGCCATATAATAGGGCTGTGAATGGGGTTGCGCCCGCTATGCATGGGCATGCCCCTTTCACAGCCCCTCCAGATGTGCTGCATAGCATTACCGGCAGTATGTGGTGCATCAGGGTTGTGCTGGTGCATCGGCACCCTGCCAGAATCACCCTTGGGTGCATGTTGGAGATACCCAGGCGCATCTCAGATACGCTGGGTGCATCCCTTCTGTAAATCCTGCCCCAAATGTTTTTCTTTCTTTCTTGGTCTTTTAAAGGCTAGTGTGATATGATGATTTCTCTGCCTGAGAAGGAAAAGCAAATAAATAACCAACTGCTACTCTGTATGAACTCATGTATAATCTGTATTGTCTACCTTGTATCATTATTGTTATTGTAACCTCCTGGGTCCTGCTTAGAAATAGGCAACTGTTTGCCTAGTGCACCCTACCTGATTACCAAAAACCAAATAAATAAACCAAATTACTTTTAGACTTTAAAAAAATAAATAAATGTTTAGGACGTATCCATTGAATTTAGCCTGGAGCCCTGTCCAGGGTAATCGCTCTCTTCAGTGGAAACTGAAGATCTACTGTTGCAGTGTTTGGAGGCTTGAGACCAGCAGAGTAAGAGGAAGCATATTTCAAAAAAAGATTCTTAGTTTGTGGGCACCATATTTCACATAAATATGATGCACACATTTTACTGGGCTGTTCTAAAAAACAGTTTTGTAGATAGAAAGAAGCAGTATCTGCTATTTGACAAAAAAATGCAATTATATATATATATATATATATATATATATATATGGCAAAAATGAATTTCTGACACCCTGTGATCTATCATGAGTATTTTGAATTACTTCAGCTAAGTTTAAAACAACTTTTATTACTAATTTTGTAATTAATAACTCAAGTCAACAAAGATGGTTGCTATTGTCAATTTTTAAAAGTCTCTTTCTTTGAGGCAACTTTTTAACTGTACATACTACATTCCTGCAGTGCACGTATTAGTATAATGCACGTTTCTGATGGTAATCAGAACAGTATTACACAAAAATGTTTATAAAATGGCATGAAAAAATCTAGAAATTTCATTGGCTGAGGGATGTCACCTGGCTGTGCATTAAATCTCTAATAATGCACACCCTGTCATGGCTTATTGCTTACTTAATTTACTCACGGTGGACATGGCAAGTGAGCAGGAACATTGAAACATTTTAAAACCACACATTTCAGATCAGAAATAAAATGGAAACAAAATGGATATATTGTTATTTTTGCAGGCATACATTATTTCTGACAAGCTATATGACAGTTTTCCCATTAACAGATACTACTGCTTAAAGTAACAATCCATTTGAGGGCATCCATTTTGACAAAGCATCAATCAGATGTGAAACACATTGTGTGTTACAAGATTTGTTGCTTCATAACTATGCACTAAGTTTAAGAGCTGGTGACATGTTCAGGTGAACTTTAACAACACATAATATTTAGACACAGTCCAGCTTGTATTTCCTATTAGTGCTGTATTCCTCCTCCCCATTATTTATTACTGAGGTTATTTGTATGAAAACAGGATTTCTGCTCCTGAACAGTTGATCTATTCCTGCTGCCTTCTCCCTACCTGAACTCATAGAGCACTGCTTGTGACCTCACAGTTACTCCCATGGCAACAGACTGTGATGTCATAACAGAGGACTATGGCTTGGAGTAGGGAGTAAGCTATAGAGGCAGATTAGCTCAAAATAAACTCTAAGGAACAACAATCATATATTCATCCACATTTCCTTAGTAATAAATGATGGGGAGAAGAAACACATAAAATATAAATGGAATGCAAGCAGAATTGTACCTAATTATTATGTTTTTAAGTATTCTTTGAGGTGTCAGCAGCTCTTTAATAGCGTTGTTTTCTACTGTCAGTCCTTTGTATATTCAAGTGCATCTGCAAAATTAAACAGTTGGAGATCTTTAAGTTGCTAACATGCAGCAGGACACAGGGCAAAGGCCTGATGCTCTGGGATGGTAAATTCAGGGTTAAGTTAGGGCTTAGAAGCCAATATTTCTGCTAGTAGGTGGTGACGCTATGGAACAGCCTGCCAGTGGAGACAGCAGACAGGAAGACAGTGCAGGCCTTTAAAGTAAGTCTGGACAAATGTTTGCTTACCACAGGAACCCCCAGGTACCGTGAGTGGAAAAGTGGGTAGGGGATCCCTAAAAACTGATAAATGTCTGTACAACATACTTATTTCATTCTTGCTTATGAAGCTGGGGTGGGGTGTAATGGACCCAGAGTCTCTGCCAACATTAAATTACTATGTTACTGTACTATGTTGTGGATGTGGCTTTTTAAAAGAAAAAATACGGAATTGCTAATACTGTATATATACAATACAAGGAAACATGATTTTGCACACGTTTATTGTAGGTATCAACAACAGTGAGATAACATTTTGCATTTCTTTGTGGATGGATAAATGTCCAGCAAACTATTGTAATACACAGGACAACAGCTCAGCAGATTAAACTCCAGTGGTCCTACACTTTGACTGCTGCACGTGCTCATCCCCTAGGGCAGCATTTCATCTAGAATTAGTTATGAGGTTCAGAAGCTTCACACACACAACTTTGACTGCTGATGTACATACAGTAACTTGCCTAAATGTTACAGTGCATTTAATAGTGGGAACCCTTCTTAACAGACTGTCATGAACCACACAGAGGAAGATTTCCCACTGTACAGTAGGTGTTGCATTTCTATCCTTAATTTTTGAGCAGTTGCTGATACCTTTTCTGCTAACAAGATTCTAGCAATGTATTTTCCAATACGTCTTACACCTTTTTAACTTACATTTTACAAATCCTTTATCAAACAGAAATGGCAAAATGTTTACTTGTGTTCTCAGGATGCACTTTATGTAACAAAAAGTCTGAGGCATGCGCCATGCGCAGGCGATATTTATACATATACTGGTGTTACAGTATGTCTTGTAGAATACAAACAAAAAAATATTGCACAGCTACCAAACTACAGCAGTTTTCAACAACCACAAAAAAAAAAGTAATACTTCTCCCTTCAGCATTTCATTAGGCACCTAGATTGCATGTAGCAGGAAGAAGATCTATTGCCTTCCCTTGACATGAAGTGTGCTCTCCCTCTGTCAAATGGGAAAAATATGTCCATCAAAGAGCACAACTAGCTAAAGGATTGAACTGTGAACTCCAGCTAGTCAGGGATTCAAAACACGAATGAGCAATCTGCAGAGACTCTATATCCGACCTATGCTAACCTTACTGTAGTTCACCGAGTACACAAATCATCACTGAAGAATTTAAGAAAAAGGCCATGCTAAGTTACACATTTCCTACAGAACAAGCAAAAGGCAAGATATTTTTCTTGGCAAGGTGAAACAAACATTAGGCTGTTTAATATATTTGACATGTGTTTGTAGGACCTCTGAGGTCCCCAAAGAATGAACTTTAGAGACCTTCATAGCTAGTATTATAGACACATCAATGGCATGCTGCGAAGAATATATTTTCCTCCTATCCTTGGTCTGTATTTTGTTGCTTAACATGGCATCTTCCCAAATATCTTCTTAATAGTTTACCTAACAGCAAATACCGGCAAGAAATGAAGCCGTGGCAGCCAAATGCAGTCTTTGGTTAATATTGTTTACTTTACACATTGTTCTGTGACAATGATAGCTAAATCAGGTTTTAGATAAAGGCTTAAAGGGAATGTACACCTTCACATGAAAATATGTAAATCTTCCGTGACTGCAGTTCTCAACCACCCTATGAAAGGAGCCAAGCCTTTTTAAAAAAAAAAAAGAACCATAGGAACAGGAACTGATGAGGCACTGATATCAAAGAATGCACCCAAATATCTAGAAAATGGCAGTGCCTCACCTGAGCATGGGTTACTGGATTTCGGCACTCCTATATTAAATTTCAAAAAAGAAGACTTGTCTGCCCTATGGGCAGAGTAGATTTACATATTTATTTCTTGACTTGAAGGTTTACCTTTCAAAACTAGCAGTTTTTCTCATACACTTTTTTTAAATACAAGGCTGGTTTGGCAAACATAATTTGATATATAGAACTGTTTCTTTATTCAGCAGGTAAATATATTACACTATATCTTATAATATTTAGTGTTAGAACATATTACAAAATGTGTTTTCTTACATTTTCACTTCTTTGCATCCAAACAATACTGCAGGGTTGTAATGTATGGCCTGTAATAGGAGGCTTCTATGCCTTGACTCTGAACTATGAAAATCCTTGCACAACATGCAGCACGTGTCCTCCTGAAAGCTATTTTCAAACAGCCAGGGGTGTAGTATACTGAAATGCATGTATCTGTTCTTGTCCACTAGCATCATGCTTTTAAGTCTCCATGTAACCTCTAGCCTAGTTCATATGTCATATGTGAATGAAACGGCAATTTTGGAGACTTCAGCAAGATAGTGTCATAAAAGTTTTCTATAACAAAAAAAAGTTTCTTTGAAAAGAAAACTGTGCAATTTCTGAAACTGGAGATGGTAAAGGACAGATATAACACTGTTTTGTATGGGCTGCCCCCCCAAACACCCTGAAAACTACTTGGAAAAAGTTTTGACTTTGTAAGCAGGGAAACAAATTAGACAAAAGTAGCTTGATACTGGGTCTCAGAAGTCTTGTTTTGTTCACTCTTAACATCAATCATGGAAGGGAGGTCAGACATCCTGTAAACTCCCGTTCGCATCCTCCCCTGGCAGGACTGCAGTTCTGAGATATAACCTTCAAAGCTGAGGTTCCCATCTGATTCCTTGCAGGGCCTTAAGGCGCTCTCTTCCAGTTTCACTCCATCGACATCAATTATTCTGTTTACAGGCAACTTGTCCTTTTGGAACTCAGAACTGTTACCACAATCCGCAAATGTGCAATTTGTTCTTTCGACAGTGGCTGTTTCTGAGAAGACTGGCACTGCCCAATGTACTTCATGTTCCCTTCCATGGTTTAAGCCTAGTAGAAAAGATAGATATACAAATAGAAAGACTTAGTTTTGAAATTTAAAATGACCTTATATTGCTAGACCAGTTGCAAAGCTGGCATACTATTTTAAACAAAAGTATTATTATTTTAAAATAAATATACATGTAACGTAGGAGACATTAAAGAGCACCCAGTCTGGTAATTATGAAAATACACCCCCAACCTGCACAAACAAAGTCTTTCCTCCAGAAAACAAGCTCTGACAGAGCCTCTATGACTGTAAATGCATTAACTAGATAAGGCTGTTTCATCAGTTTAACATAAACATGAACTGTCATTGCATACATTAACTGAATCAAAGTATGGTACATTGAGAAACGGCAGATATAAAAATAATGCCACTATCTGTATTACAGTTACCTATATGTATTACAGTTACCTATATGTTTCTCATTTTATTCTATGCACTGTTATAGCAATCAACTCAACAAAAACCAGGCCATCATATACATGAAGGTACTGTGCCTTAATTGCGAACACTGCTGAGACAACTATATGTTGACAGGGTGGAAGAAGACACAATGTTGAGACATGTTCAGGAAGACATTTGATGTGTTTAATTAATTTTTTAGAGATTGATATACAGTACACACACATATAATTAATATAAAAGTGCATATACCCAAATGTCAATGTAAATCTTACACATTTCATTACAAGTTGTTCTCTTGAAAGAAGTTCTTACTGTACAAGGCCTAAAAATGGGTGTTAGGTAAAAGTAAACTGGGGTAGGTGTGTTATTGAGGGTATTGCACAGTTAATCTTTTATTGCTGCTCCACCCCAGGCACCCACAATATAAAAATCAACAACCCCTTGATATGAAACAACAGGAATTAGTTAGTACAGGGACAGAATCAAGTAAGAGACTGAGTAAGTGGGTAGGCAAACATAAGAATGGTTAGTCAAATAACATTTCAAAAAGTCTCACTATACAATTCAGTTTTTAAAAATACATCTGCACAGTTGACAATTTTTATAAAAATAATAATAACAATGGGAGTTATTCCACATATGTCCACAGGTGCCATGCATGCAGGTGGAGGGATCCGAGGCCCGGATGCACCAGTCTGCCCTGCTCCTGAGTCAGAAGATCATGGCAGAGAGGCAGAGGTACTGGGGGTTCCATCAACAGCAGTTGAAGCAGAGAACACCAAATCTGACAAGGCCAAAGAGGGGTTATTAGAATCATGTGCGATCCTTCCGCCTGTAGTGTCTTCGGGAGAACCCTCTGAAGCACTGGGAAAGGAGGAAAGGCATACAAGAACCTCCCTTTCCAGCAAAGAAACAGTGCATCTCACCAGAAAACACCATGCCTGGGAATGAGTGAGCAAAACTGGATAGTTTTGCATTGGATGGGGAGATGAAGAGGTCTATCTCAGGCCAACCCCACAGGTCGAATAAGCTTTCAACCACCTCTTGATTTAGCTCCCACTCATGAGCCCTGGCAGTGGTGTGGCTGACACTGTCTGCCTGGATGTTGCTGACACCCAGCACATGGACAGCAGTCAAGGGAGGTCATGTTAGACTGCCCAGTCCCACACTCGCATCGCCTCTCGGCATAGAAGGTACGAGTGAGTGCCTCCCTGTTTGTTCAGGTACCAGACCACAGATATATTTTTTTTTTATAGTTTATATTTGTACATTTAGTCAAGAAACATACAAAGTATCTTGCTTGATTCCAGGTATAGGATTTAATTTCAGAAACATTATGATAGGTAAATCTTAGCCCTTCTTTCATTGTTACAGCAGAGGGGGGTACATATCGAATTATTACAAACATGTCTGATAAAGAAAAGGCTTATACAGCAAGACCATGGACAACCATACCTAAATTATTTCTATAAAAGTCCAGAGGGTCCCTTTTTTGCAGAGAGGCCATTGTCAATTGACGTGGCCCAGGAATCCATGTTAAAAAAATAAACACAGAGAATTATTCCCTTTCGGACAAATAACAGAGATGCCCCTTAATATTAGCTCTCAGGCAGCTACTAAAACTTTTCTAACTAGTATATAGCACAACCAGGCAGAAAACAGAGTTATACTCACTCCACTTCACCACCAGATGGTGCCAACACATTGAAAAATGTTCAATTTATGCTGTTAAATGCACAGTGCTAAAAGCTTCGATTTTAATTTGAACCACATTGCCTTTAAATAGTTAACTACTACATCCTATATAAGTAGTAGTGGTACAAACCAAACTTTAATGAGCTTAATCACTAAAACTGTCCAGTAAAGTTTATTCAAGTGTCCTCTTCCTCTCCTTTAACATCCGAGTGACCTGATTTGGCAAAGTCTAAATGGATCATGTCCGCCTTACGACACACGTCTGCTGGATTGGAATAGATGTAGGTTTTTCTGGCGTACAGCATTTTAAGGTGGGCTGGCATTTGGAGCACATGGTTAATTCCAAGCTCCCACAGACCTGGACGAACAGCATCGAACCCACGGCGTTGCATCCTCGTAGAGTAGCTGAGGTCAGGAAAACAGTGTAAAGTGGAGCCATCCGACAAAGTAAGTGCCCCCGCTGACTTAGCTTTATGCAGAACAAAGTCCCTGATCTACACTCCCTTAGTTACCACCAGTACAGTTCAAGGGGGGTCTGAATTAGTAGGTCTTCTGCATGGTGTTATACAGTAGACCCACTGAATTAGATGATCATCCCGTAAATGGAACAAGTCCTGCAGAAGTTGGTGCATGTAGTCTGCCAGGTTTGCACCTTCTACTCCTTCGGGGATCCCCAAAAATCAGAGGTTACAGGCACAAACATTGTTCTCAAGGTATTCTAGTTGGGAGTGAAGCAATTTGTTCTCTTTGAGCACTCCATCAGTCACAGTTGTAGCCTTAGTAACTGAAGTTGTAAGCTCAGTCTGATTTGTTTCAAGTGCAAGCATTTTAGTCTCCACCTGAGTGAGCCTGAAATTATATGTTTCTAGCTTCTTATCTATTTGCTGTACCACTTGGAGAATTGCATTACCTGTAGTTTCTAAGTCTCCAGGCCTCCTGCTCACTGACACATTGCTCGGAACTCCACTAGTAGTAGGTGCAGAGCCTTTCCCCTTAGCATCATCATTAGAAGAGTCCATTTTGGTTCTACCCAATCCACCAGGAGAATCAGAATGACTTTAGCCTTAAGGTCTTGCAATTTAAACTGGGCAGTTGAAGTGAAAATAGTATTTTTTTAAGTTTTTGCACCCTGCAGAGCCTGGAGCAAATTAAGGAGTGTCCTCTCCTGTTGGCTGCTGGCTACACACCCCCAGACCACAGACATATTGTTGGTCTGAACCAGGAGTGTCCCCTGACATAGAAGAGGCTGGAAGGCCTGGAGGGCATACAACACTGCCTTCATTTCTAACACACTGATGTGCAGAGATGCTTCTAGTTGAGACCATGTTCCCTGGGTCTGATGGTCTCCTAGGTGGGCTCCCCAGCCTTTACATGAAGCATCCATTGTAAGGGTCCTGGTAGGAGCAGGGGGTTGAAAGGGGAACCCCCGTGGAGAGAATGGACAACTCCTGCCACCAAAGAAGATCCTTCTTCATGTACCCAGACACTAGGAACCTGTGGTCCAGGTTGTCCGGCCACTGATCCCATTGAACATGAAGCGTCCATTGGGTCACCCTCATATGCAGTCTGTCTAGAGGAACGGTAGGGACTGCAGTTGCCATCAGCCCAAGAAGATGAAGGATCAACCAGGCTGTGGTCCAGCATGAGTTGGCCACTAATCTGGCCTGTTCCTACAGGGTCTCCTCTCTGTCCAATGTGAGGAAGGCCCTACCCTGGACCATATCCAGCACCACCCCAAATAAACTGTAGGTGCTGGGAGGGGAGAGGTGGGACTTGAAATAGCTGAGTGTTATTCCAAGTCTAGAAAAGAGGTCCAGGGTGAAGGAGAGGGACTCCCTCAGACTACTCTGTGACAGGGCTGACAGAAGCCAGCCATCCAGATACAGGCACAATTAGATCCCTCTGTGGCATAGGGCCATAGCCACCACTGCTAGGCACTTGGTAAAAACCCAAGGTGCCAAAGATAGGCCAAAAGGGAGAGCCTTGAACTGGTAAAGTTCCCTCTGGAAGGCAAACCGAAGAAAGTGGCGGTGGGCCTGGAAGACAGGGATGTGCAGGTAAGCATCCTGCATGTCCAGCGTACAAAGCCAATGGCCCTTGTGGAGCAGAGGTAGAAGTCCTTGGATGGTGAGCATGTGGAACCTCTTGTACTCGACGTACAGGTTGAGCATGCTGAGGTCCAAGATGGGTCTTAGGTCACCCATCTTTTTGGGCACTATGAAGAAATGGAAGTAGTACCCTCTTCCTATCTGTGCCAGAGCCACGGGCTCTATGGCTGACTTCTGCAGAACAGCCTGGATCTCATCCCCTATCAGAGACAGGTGCCTTGGAGGATAATGGGAGAGACCTGGGGGGTTGTCTGGAGGCCTGTCTAGGAACTCTATGGTGTGACCTCTTGCTATTAACTGAAGGGCCCTAGAGTCTATGGTTATGTCCAGCAACCCCAGAAGGTGGTGGGCAAATCTCCCCCCCCACTGGTTTCCCTAGAGGATCTGGAGGAGGTGGAGGGACCCCATGAGTCAGGAGGCCAAGGGGAGGGAGTTGTCAGCTCCTCCAGGGGGCTTCTGGGACTTGGCAGGGGGAGTAGGTGTTCCTGATGCTGGATATCAGTATTTGGCCTGGTGT
This sequence comes from Neoceratodus forsteri, assembly GCA_016271365.2. NCBI lineage: Eukaryota > Metazoa > Chordata > Ceratodontiformes > Ceratodontidae > Neoceratodus > Neoceratodus forsteri. Next base: position 394,867,946 of record CM057452.1, read on the forward strand.
TTGGCAGGGGCCTCTTTGGTCTGGTGTCTCTGTTACTGATGAAAAGGCTGTTTGCCTTTGTAACCCCCTCGGTACATGAAGCGGACGTCATGGATGGATTTACCACAGTCCTGCAATTCAGTGATAATATCTGTGGTGTCAATTCTGAATAACACAGATCCCCTGAAAGGGACATCTAGGATGGAGGTCTGGACATCTTGAGCCAGGTCAGCAATCCTGAGCCATGAATGTCACCTAATGCAGACAACAGTGGCTGTGGTATGAGCAACTGAGTCTACTGTGTCATAAGTGGCCCGGAGTGCATGATGACTGGAGATTTTAGCCATTCTCACTGTCTAGGCAATCTCAGCCATAAGTTCCTGATCCTGGATAGCTTCCAGCTTGGACTCAAGTGAGGCCAGGGACGATTTCTGGTAGGAAACCATATGAGCCACATAATTAAGGGACCTGGGGGCACAAGTGGGGGAGGAATGGATCTTGTGACCGAAATTGTCCAGCTGCTTAGACTTCTTATCAGGAGGAGACATGCTCAAATGTTTAGGTTTAGAGGGCCAGTTGTGGGCAGCCATGAAAACAACCAAGTCTGCATTATGATGGCCAGTAAGTAGTGTGACCCCATCTGGGGGGGTGGTACATCCTGTCTGCCTTTTGTGAAACAGCCAGAATGGAGGATGGCTGTTGCCAGATAGTGGATGTCAGGTCTTCATGGGGCACAGTCCAAGGCAGTATGGGCACAGGAGCTGTGTCAGTCATGTCTACATGCTCCACAACTCTTTTCTGCTTTGGATACTGTTCCTGGATAGCCCAGGAACAGGCATTTTGTATAGTTATGAGGAGTTCTGCAAAGGAAGGGTCCTCTGGAGTGGACTTTGAGGACTCCTTAGGCTGAGACTCTATAGGTGTATGTGTACCAGAGCTGGAGGATGAGTCGAGTCAGAGTGCGAAGAGTGCCTGCTGGGGGTCTGAACCCTTTTAAGGGGAGTCTCCTGGGTTTTATTTCTCACCTGGTGTCTAGAGGAGCCTTCTCCAGGAAGGTGGGAATCCACAGGAGAGGCTGATCTTGGGGTCAGAAAGGAGGCAGAAGTAGAGGCTGCCACTGCTTTCCAATGGTCAAGCTCTGAGGCTAGCTGAATCCTGGCCTCCTGAATCAGGGTCTGAAATGCTGCCTGGATATCAGCCTGAGGCTGCTGTGGAGGCAGAGGTTGAGGAGAAGGAGAAGGAGGAGGTGGTGGTGGTGGAGGAGGAGGAGGCTGGTATAATGGATAGCCTGGCATCTGATATTGAGGGTCTCCATGAGTCTGATAGGAGTGGTGAAAGCCAGAAGGTGGATACCCTTGATTAGACATAGCCTGGCATCTGGTACCCTAGTACATAATGGGGTTGATGACCAGGCATTGGATACCCCAGCGAAGGGTACATTGGGTATTGTGGGGGTGGATAGCCTAGAACATTGCCCATAGGTCCAACCAAAAGCAGAGCTGAAGGCCCAGCAGGAGGTCCAGAAGGACCAGGCATCAGCCCCGTAGGGACATTCGAAGAGGCTTGCACTGGATCAGGAACAGGAATGTCTGGCACCGGAAGATTCAGCACCTGGGGGCCTGACGGAAGGCCATCCAGTGTTTGAGGAATGGCTGGAGTGCCAGACATGCCCTGACCTGGTGAAGGGTCACCTGGCAAAGGGTCACTTGGCACTGGGGTGTGAGTCGAACCTGATGGAAGACCCACCGTCATCTGGGGAGCCGGAGTCCAAGATGGCGGAACCTGGTTGTCAAAGGAGGCTTGGGTTGAGAAGGTCCCGACAGAAGGTCCCCAGAGGGATTAACAATAGACCCAGTGGGTGAACCAGGAAAAGACTGACCCGGCAAAGGAGGGGGAACTTCCAGATCAGTGCCCACCTCCAGCTCTTGATCTTCAGGCAAGCCTGGAGGGTCTGGTTGGGTCAGTGGGAGTAAGGAACTCTCTAAAGACTGTTGTGTGTCCAGCAGCTGGCTCAACTCGACATCAGGGGTATCCTGTGACCCCAATGGGAGAGCCTTAGCTGTGCCATCCACAGAGAAACTGAGGGGTGACTTATCAGCTGCAGCCATGCAGATGTCAGAAGAGCTAACATCTGACTTATCAGCCTGGGCCACGCAGACAACAGTGGAGTTGGAGCCCAGCTTACCGGCTGTGACCGTATGCTCCTCAGTGGGGCTGGGGAGGGACTTATCAACCTGGCTGCTGGCAATAGACCCTGAAGAAGATATGGGCCTAAGGAGCACAATAGGGGTTCTGTTGTCCAAGAAGAGCCCAGACTGCACCATGAGTAAAGCAGGCAGTGAGGCCGTGGTCTGATCCACTGGAGCAGTAGGAGACCTGGCAGTAGGGGTACTTACCAAAGTGGAGGTCCCTCCAGTGTCATTGGTGCCCGATGGTCACTGCCAAGTGGATGGAGACCTATCCCAGTCTCGGTGCCTCTCTTTGTCTTTTTTCTTCTTTCTGGGTTCTGGCGTTGGAGAAGAAAATTTTTCATGCAGATTCTGCAGTTCCTTTTCCATCAAAGCTAGGCACTTCTCCAGCAAGTGGGCTTCAAGCTTTTTCTGGTGCCTAATCCATGTGGTCTTGTTGAAGGCTTGGCAGGGTGCACAGTCCTTGACCCAGTGTTTGGGGCCTAGGCAGATCACGCAGTGGGAATGCTTGTCCGCATGCAGGATCTGGGTACCGCAGGACTTGCACTTCTTCTTTTCGATGCATCACCCAACTGTTCATGTTCCTGAATTGTACATCCAACTATATCCCATGCTGTCAATTTTTCACTGTTATTTATTTGCTTCTCCTTTCTTCTATATATCCCTCAAGATCTCTCTATTAGACCTGTTTATACTGTATTTTACTAGTAATTGTTTGACCTGGTGTTCTGTTCTCTTTTTATGCTTAACTGGACGTTTGTGTAAATGGGCATTTTAGCTCACATACCTTTCAGTATAAAATAAAGATGGATTCATTAAAAACTGGATTGACAGATCTTAACCACATCAGTTCTGTAAAAATCCAAACTGGCCATACTGGGTGCAACTTGCACAAATACTGTTGGTTCAGTCACTCTGGCTGCACTGTTCTGTCTGACTTTTATGTATCTGGTCCACTCCTGGAAGTCTGTTTTTCAACCCTTCCTTGGCATGGTTGAAAACAGAACCAACAGGAACAGACCAGATAGGTAAAAGCCAGACCAGATCATCTGGAGTGAGTGAGTGAGTGAGTGAGTGAGTGAGTGAGTGAGTGGATCAGCAATATCTGCACAAGCTGTGCCCAGTCCAGATTTTACAGCTCTGGTCCAGGTCTGGTGATCTGGTTTTCACCCTCACCCCACTGCATATGGCTTAGTGACATACTCTACAGATGAATGCAGAGTCTAACCCATTGAAGGTTGATGTTTCAGAAAACCATTATGCTAAAAATACAAAGACTCACGCAATTCCTGATGCTCCCCCACCCCAAGGCACACTTAGTCCTCTACCAAAGTTGTGCTCAAATATTGGTGCTTCTACATCCACATAATTAAGCTTTTAATGCCATCATGCCTCTTTTGCTGCCATGAGCTCCCCTATCCATGAAGTCCCATTCTGCTTGTGGCAGCCTTCCCCCCCGCCAACTAGACAATTTTCCAGGAAGCAGCTGTTTACACCACATCAACTAAATTACTGCTAAACTCCTTATTTTTAAACATTTTGTTGAGAAATGTTTGTTTTAGTATATCCATGGTCAGGAAAAATGAATTTGTAAAAGAAACCAAAGCCCCCATGTATCAGTTAATTTAATCACAATGCAGCATGTTATGAACTGATCAGATTCTATGTGTAACCTAAGTCAAACAAAAATTAAACATACACATGCCTACCTACTTGCAAGTGAAGCAAATGTGGTTACTATTATTCAGTTGTAAACACCTGTAGTCACAAATTGCAGGTTAAGAACATTCAGTAGAATTGGAAGGCTATGCCTGTAGTTCAGTGGACAAGCAGCCAGCCACTCCCCCTTCTTGTGCTACATAAGCAGTTCCTCTGAACCTCTCTCTCAAGCACTTTTTCTATGCAGCCGGAGGCTCTGTCGGTCTGTTGTTTGCTGCCGCTGGGGCTTACTCCCCCCCCCCACCTTGCTGTGTTTTGGCCTCTGCTTGTTTTTGCTGGACTTCTGTTTTCTGTTCTCCTGCATTTGTTTTGTATTGCTTGCCTCCGGCTGTGTGCTTCTTTGTGTTGCTTGTTCCCTGTTCTTCTGTGTTTTTGTATCTTTTGTTTTGCATTCTTTTTGGGGGGGCTTCTGTTTCTAAACTTGTATTTTTTGCTACTCCAGAGCTCATGCTACTTGCTCTCATTTACTTACAATGAAACTGCAATCATTACCTGTGTGTTTCAGCTCAAGCTGCTTCCCTGCTGCTGCTCTCCATGCTATGCACCTTAATCATTTTTACCTGATTCAGGCTCACTCTGAACCCTAGCACATGCTGCTCAATCCTGCTTCCTGAACTTATACCATGTACCTTATTACTGCTGTTGTCACTGCAATGCCTAGCCGATTTGCTGCTTTCAGAGCATTGCCTCCCTACAGTCTATGTTCATTCGACTTGCTACACCAGTAACTCATAATTACTCAATACTGATGCTACTCTATTACATTTTTCACACTGCTATTATACTCTGGAGGTCAGCTAAGCTACTGCTGATGCTGTAAACTAGTTTTAATATCTGTATGTGGGTCACGGCACCTTCCAATTGCTTTCTTATTTTTCCTATGGTGGGGAACTGCCAGTGACGCTCCATCCTTCTCCCCCCTAAGCAATGAGTGGACCTGCATGTAGGTCAGTAAGCAGAGTAAGCAAATGGTTGAACCTGGATGGAGGTCAAAGGAGCAGCAAATACGAATAGCAGGGCAAGCCAGCCAGGCCATCAAGGAAGCCAATGAAAGGTGACAAAATACTTGGAGGATTTTAGTAATGAAGGCAGGATTCGAACATAAGTTAAGTATACCACACAGAGCCACAGCTCCTCAACAACACCTCCAGCCATCCCTTCCCCCTTCCTGTGCTACATAAGCATTTCCTCTGAGCCTCTCCCTCAAGCATTTTTTCTTTGCCCCACCATCCTCCCCTCCTCCTCCAGTGGCATCGCCTCTCTCCTTGGGATGCTTCCTAAGGTACCTTTAGTCAAGGGAATTGTCCCATGGCACCTGTAGGGGTGGAACCCTCTTTGAGGGTTCCTTGCCTTGGTACCCCTACAGGGTGGTAATTCCTCTGGAATAGAGAGCACAAATGGCCAAACCAAGTAACAGTTGCACAAGCATAACATCATACTGGCTGCATAGGCCATTGAATATAAACAGTAGCACAGAACTGCCTGCCTGAAAAAATGAAGTTAGTATATTATTTGGAAACAGGCATCGCTGGGTCTCTTTGCTATGGAATGTCCTGCAAAGTAGCAGAATGACTGCTTTTAGGATGGTGGTGTCAAATGGCTTAATGAGGTGTTCACAGGGGCTGAGGGCACAGCAGAGCTTATTTGTTATGCAGAAAGCTCCAGGAAGTGTTTAATCTATTCTACTTCCAATAGATTTCTATGATGTCTGTGCTATCCATTGGTAATCTGACACAGAATGACTGCCAGAAGACAATGAGTTATCATTCTGTGGGCTCAATTAACTCCTCAAGCCAGAAGAAAAATAGTTGTCTACAGCTTCCTATACACACAGGCAGCGTAGTAATGAGGCTTCAGTAGAGGAATCTATTTTTAACACTCTCTCATGTTGTTTGCTAGCAAAAATGACATCAGCCCCTTTCTGAATGCAAAACATCTGCTGGGCTATGCCCACAGCAGTAAAAATGGCAGATTTGTTTTTTGTTTCCTAATTTTTGCTGTAGTGTTTTACTGGAAGGATCCTACTTGACTTCATGGAGTGGATAGCCCAATCTGTTCTACTTCTCGATGTGTCATCCTGCATTCACATTCAGATGTTTTGTGTCATCTGTTAATAGGGAGCACAATAGAGCATGTCATTCAATTTAATGAGGAAGGGGACTTATTTAACAATGTCATTTAATTTTTTTCAAATCCACCATTCAAGTAACAAGACCTAGTTACTTGTATGGTGGCTTCAAGTTTGCTTTGAGAAACAAAACTGCATTGTAAAATGTATTGACATGATCCTAACAGATGCCTACCCACAACCACCACCGTGTGATTGTATGGAGAGCTCTACAGCACCATCTATACTCTGACACCACTTTGTTGAGCTAAACTAAGAACCTGCCCTCCCAGAAAACACTTCAAAAAATGTTTTTACACAATTAAGTTACTCAAGGTAGCCCAAGACAAATTCAACATCTCATTTCCAGTGGGGTCCTGCTTCTACCCATTTTTATAGCTGGGAAGACCGGTGCATTGTGCTCAATGCCACACAGTGAATATTTGGCTCTGGCAGTGTTTAAACCTGTGACCTCCAGATACCCAAGGTGGTGCTCTACAACTAAACCACGCTGCCTCCCTGGCAGTCCAACATAACTCAGACTGTTCTGATTGTCTCATCTGTAGGCAAGACTTTGCTGTGGCAGAGGTTTCTTTTCAGAATTGGTGGTATTTATTATGCTTTTAGGAATTATTGGCCAGCAACATTTCAAAGCATGTTCTGTATAGCCAGCACTGACAATCAGCTACCTGCACTCTACCAGCCAAAGCAGCCAGGATGGTCATCAGGTGTGGGGGGGGGGGTCGGGTCCAGACCCTATGCTTTCTTACAGAAAATATGCCCTTGCAACTCCACTAATTCCAACAGGAACTTATATTTAGGTTTCATTTCTAAAAACATTTCTATGCCACAGAGTGATAATTCATGCAAAAAAATATGTGGCATATTTTGGCTCTGGTGCACAAAGGTTCCTTATTTTTGGAATGGCTGAAACTAATTTTGTTTAACCTAGGTGACTTTCCATGACCAGTTGCAAGAAATAGCTCATGAAAGCTAAAACCAAGAAAAATCATTTTATTAGACAGCATTTAGTGATGTGGTTGGGCTAAAGGTCCATCTAGGCTGTCCCTCTGTTACCCCAACATTCATAATCAATGACATTAGTCTATATGAAGCATGCCGTAGCTTTCAAATTCTGTGTATTGCCTTCCATTACGATCACTTCTGCCAAGACATTCTACTAATCATCCATCTTTTGTGTGAAATAGTACATTTTGGTGATACCCCATTACCCTATCTTGCAGGAGTCAAAGCCCATGCACTTGTGTTCTACTGAGAAACACAGATACTGTAAGTACACATTTACGGACAAAAAAACTCATGGTTCATCCAGTCTGCCCGAGACATTCCTACACATCCCCAGTCTAGCACTGGCTATCCTCTAGCTGATCAAACATCTCTCTGTTCCACTTGGACTATCCCCTCTACCCCATTAGCTCCAACTCCTTCCCCATCAACCTCACCATTCCCCATGCATCTATCCAAGCAGCAAAGAGACATTCTAGCAGCTAAGAGCACCACAAGTCAGGCTCTGCTAAATATGTTACAGGAGTGTCTGTTGGTACAGTCAGCTGGTCATGGAACCCACAAGACAGATTGCCATTCTCAGAGTGATACTCACCAACTCAGAATGGTAGATGGAGTGTATGTTGGGGAACTACTTGGTTCTAGTGACCATAACACCATATGGTTGGAACTGGCCCTGGGTACCAGTATACTCTTGTTGAAGGCTGTGGTTCTGGATTTCAGACAAGCAGTCTTTAATCAGATGAGGAAATAAGTCAAGAGTAAGTTGATTGGAGTGGACAAAATTAGGGGGTGGAGGTCAGGCGTGGAGAAATGAAAAGGGTCATTCTTAAAGTAATCAAATGCTACTTAAGAATGGTCACGAAGGGTAGTAGGCACAAGAAACCAATCTGTTTCTCTAAGAAGGCCAGAGGGTCTGGATCAAAAAAGGGCTTTCATTCATGACAAGGAGAAACAGGGGGACAAGGAATGGAGCAAATACCAGGTAAAGATGAAGGAGGTCAAGAAGGCAGTCAGGGGCACAAAAGCAGACATAGAGCTGGGTACTGCAGAGTGGAATCAAGGAAGGTGAACCAGTCCTTGAGGTACACCGGTGAAAAAAGGAAGACAAGAGGGGAAATTGTTAGGCTGCTGGAGGGGTGTAAGGTAGCAGAGGAGAACGAGCAGAAGGCAGCTGTTCTAAACAACTACTTTTGCTCAGTATTTACACTGGAGGATAGCAGGCTTCTGTTGGAAAGTGACATAAAAGCTGCTACAAGGGGGTTCCAAGAAATGGGGCAGGCAGTAATTAAAGGAGAAAGGGTTAGAAAAGATCTTGCAGACCTGAAAATAGATAAGGCTCCAGGGCTGTGTGGGATGCATGAGAGGGTGCTCAGGGAATTGGCATCAGAACTGACTGAACTCCTGGCAGGGCTATGCAATAGCTCACTACAGTCAGAACTGGTTAAGAGAGACTGGAGGATATCAGAGCTGCTGCTGCCTCGGAAGGAAGGGGACAAGGAGGAACCAGGAAACTATAGGCCCATCAGTCTTACCTCTATTGTAAATAAACTGATGGAGATACGAGTCACAGAGGGTCTAGTGGACTACCTGGAAAAAAGTGGGCTCCAGGATAGTAAGCAGCATGGGTTCATAGCAGGGACATCTTGTCAGACCAACCTAATGGTATTTTTTGATTGGGTAATGAGGACAGTGGATAAGGGGCAAGCAATAGATATACTCTACGTCGACTTCAGCAAGGCATTTGATTCAATGCCACAAAGAAGGTCTGGGACCAGTGAAGAAGGAATAGTTAGATGGTTAGGAAATTAGTTAGGGGGGAGACAGCAGAGGGAGGTGGTACAGGGGGTCAAAGCAAGGGAAAGGGAGATCACGAATGGGGTACCACAGAGAGGACCAGTTCTGTTTAATATGTTCATCAGTGGTATTGGAGGGCAAGATGTGTCTCTTTGCAAATTACACTAAGCTCTGTAGCTGGGTAGACAGCTAGGAGGAGGTAATGGAGTTGCAGAGGGATCTGCAAAGGTTAGAGAGGTAGCTCAAGGTCTGGCTTTTGAAATTTAGTGCCAACAAATGCAAGGTGGTACACATAGGAAACAAGAACCACAGGAAGGAATACTGGATGGGAGGGGTTAAGATGACACTACTTCAGAGAAAAGGAACCAGGGGATCATCATAAGCAATGCCCTGAAACAAACTAGCCAATGTAACGAGGCCTACAGCAAGGCAACAAGAATGTTGAGGTGTACTAGAAGGGGTTTTGATTGCAAGAGGAAAGAGGAAATACTACTTCTCTATAGATCACTTGGGAGATGCTACCTGGAATAATGTGCCCAGTTCTGGAGTCCTCAACTGAGAAATGAATGAAACAAGCTGCAGATGGTGCATCATAGAGTAAACAAAATGATTCAGGGCCAACAGAGCAGATCTTATAAGGAGCTACTCGGGGCACTGAACACGTACAGTACTCGCTGGAGGCCAGAAGGGAGAGGGTTGACATGATACAGACCTTTAAATTCCTAAAAGGAATAAACAAAGTAAACTGCGAGGAACTATTTACCAGGAATGGAGGGTCAAAAACAAGGGCACATGAATGTAAGCTGGTGGGGGAGGGAGATTTAGGAGGGGTGCAAGAAAGGTTTACTTTACAGAGAGAGTAGCTGAGCTGCAGAACAGCCTACCCGTAGAGGTGGTGGGTACAAAAACAAATAATGGGTTAAAGCACAGCTGGGACAGAGTAAAGGGCTTCATAGTTATCCAACTGTAATGCAGAAAGTGAGGGTGGGAAGAGGTGAAGGTGAAAACTCCATCTAGACAATAGGTCACATGACAGAGTAGGGTAAAACTGGACAGACTGAATGAACCAATGGTCTCTTCCTGCAGACATTGTCTATGTTTCTATGAGTCACGATGTGCCAGTCCATTACACAGAGTAAAAAACACCCAGCTGTGCAAAACTTACAAAAGCCAGTTGACAGCTGTAGGTAGCTACCCAAATGCCCAAGCACTTCACTCACAAAAGTTTCGTCGGGAGTGAAAAGGTTAATTTCTCTCATTTATGCTACTTTGTTTTGGGCTGGCTGTCTAGTAATGCACAGAGTTTCACCCTCGTGAGTCCAATCACAATGTTGTTGTTTTCGCTACACACTTCCCCTACAACCTATTACAAAAAATCATCAAGTGTGGCGATCCCAAAGCTGCATCACAGTGTTGATAACTGCCAATGTGGGCTCCCTATTAACAGTTCAACATTAGCAGGTTTGGGTGCCAACCAGCTGCAGCCAATCCACTCACTCACGGATCTTTCAAAGGCACCATTAGTGTTGGGGAGTAACTATTTACTTGTAACTACTAGGCTCATTCAGAATCCGCCAAACTGAATCAGATTCATTGGATTCTAATCCAATTTTCAGATTTAGGCTTTTAGGATTTGCTGTCTGAAAATCCTAAATCCTATTTTATGTAGGCATTTAAGATTTCAAATCCGATTTTTAGGTCCTTTACAAAATCAGATTAGCATTCGGCAGTTCCTAAAATCCTAAAATCTAAAATCTGATCTGAATCAGCAGATTCTGAGCATCCCTAGTAACTACAGTGGTTACTGCAATCTTATTACTCTTTTTAACAACTAGTAGGTAGCAACAGATTAATTTAAAGGAAAAGTGATGCTTAACTGAAACCATATTACTTTTCTCCTAAAAGTAACTAGTTATTGTTATATATATTTTTAGTTGCTATTATGTGGGATCAGTTGTCCTTCCGTGGTCACATTCTTGATGCTTTACCAGCATCAGGTAAAATGTGATGAATCCAGAGCTTAGATTCATCTAGTATTCCAACATTGTTCCCACAGAATTTGTTTCGTTAAAACTCACACTTATATCTGCAGAAGACCATAATGAAAAGTAATAAAAAGTAATCATTATTATTACAGCTACTTATGTATTTATTTATTCATTTGAAAATTGGTAAACGGGAGAGAGACACACTGAGCCAAGGCTCGTTTCCAGGTGTGACCCAGGAGAGGGGAACACTGGAAGAACAGCAGCACAATACATAGCAAAAAATGGTGGAATAACATAAGGTAAAAGGTTTGTGCAAAATTAGAATAAATACAGATTTGAATGTACAAAGGATAACGTGTGGTACAGTTCAATAAGAATACCTAACAAGTGCAATATTCAGAAGTGGCAGCAGTGCATGGTGAACAACAATACTGACAGCAAGCGACTGACCTGTAGAGCGAGTTAATGTCTGACCTCATAATGAACAGAGAAACTGCAGTGGTGTGGTATTGAAACCATGGCTGGAGCAGGGACCCAGTCAGCTGCATTACAAGATGGATTAAGACTGGTCCAACGAGGTGTCAGGAGGAAGGGTAACAGGAACAGCTGGGGAGGGGTTGGCATTTCAACTGGTGCCTGAAGGAGCCAGGGGATGGGGAGAGGCAGAGGGAGGAGGGGAATTATTAAGAGAAAAGGTAGTGCACTAGAGCAACGGTGGTGCCTAGCTGAAACATGAACTTAGTACAGGAAAAAACGAGCAGCACTCACCCAGCTATAGTCCATCGATACTTCAAACTATAAAAACTGCACTAGTCAATGGTAGCATGCCTCCAACATGTTTTATTCATGTGCAAAACATAGTATCACAGTGATAACATGCACATCATTGAAACTTCCACTACAAGGATCAGAGGATTATCTCTGGCTAGACCACCTGGGGGTTACAGATGGATATGGCTGTCTAGCCTGAGATACTCCTCTGATCCTTGTACTGGAAGCTTCAATGATTTGCACCTTATCACTGTAATTCTGCGTTTTGTACATTAATAAAAGAAGTTGAAGGCTTGATACCATTGACTAGTGCAATTTTTATAGTTTGAAGTATCTATGGACCACAACTGGGTGAGTACCACCCATTTCTTCATGTAGAAAGGAAGGGAGTTATTTATTTTTTATTTCTTACTTCTTTTTATGCAACAGCAGTAAGTAACTGTAACTTATTACAAATATTTGAGAGTAACTAGTAGCTTATTACTTATTCAGAGTAACTTCCACAACACTGGGCACTGTTCTAACATGTGTGCAGAGTCAGACTAGCCAGAAGCATAAGACACATACAGCTGGATATTATCGGCACAACAATGAAAACCCATGCTATGGTGCCTCATGATCTCCTCCAGTGGAAGCATGTACACTGCAACCAGCGGAAAGAGGACAGAACCTTGGGGAACTCTACAGTTCAGTGAAGCAGACTGCAATCTATAAGGCTCAGTCATGACCAACTTGCTCCCACCTTGCAAAGAAAGACTCAGACCATTTGGAAAAAGACCCAGTCATCCCTACGTAGTCCTCAGCTCTGCCCTGAAACTCCCCTTAGTCCATGTTGTCAAGATGACAAGTCAAGGAGAATAAAGATAAGATACTTTTTTTCTATCTCTCGCTTGGTAGAGATTATTGCACACTATCACCAATGTGGTCTCAGTGTTGTGGCCCTTTGGAAACCAGCTTGGAATGGCTCCACAAATGAAAATTACATACACACCCTAATTTCTGATCTTCTTGGACCATCTTCACAGTTGATTCACACTGATGGGTTCCACATCAGAAGTGCTAGGACCCTGTGGGAGCCAAAAAATCTTCAGGAGAGCTGGCGCCAAGATAGGCTGCATGCATTTGCGGCATTGCAAGACTAACTCACACTGCATAGCCTATCTCAGCAACAGCCCTCAACTGTCTCAGTAATTTTTTTACTGAGGAGGTGCAGAGTGACCTAGGTAACAACACTAAATCTAAATGCCATCAGATAGCCCTTGTGGCCCGTAAAAGAAAGGTCAAAACAAGAAACAGTGTCTTTATAGCCCAAAACATAACAAGGGGAGGTGAAGACCAAGAACAGAAGAGTCAGCCTGGGGGAAGGTGAGTGGGAGTATGAATCAATGGTGAAGATGATCCAAGAAGATCAAGAATTATGGTGAGTGCATAATTTTCATATCTTCCTGGACCGTATCTTCACCATTAATTCACATTGATGGGTTCAAGTACCAAGCTCAGACAAGTTGCCCCGGGCAGGGTGGTAGGAGTCAGAGCTCACTCAGGACAAGAGTCCTTTGAGGATTGTCCTGCCAAAGGAGGCATGCTACCTGGCATGGGCATCTGGAGCACAGTGCTTGATGAAAGTGTGCACTGTGCTCCAGATAGCTCTGCAGATATGAGCGATGGGAGCAGTGCAAATCTCTGCCAAGGTGGTGGCCACCACTCTAGTGGAGTGGGCACGAACCTGGCCATCCAACTTGATTTGTGCCATGCAACAGCATTGATGGAGACAAGCCACTATCCATGTGAAAATGCATTTGATCATAACCGGCTGACCCAGATGGTAAGGGCTGAAGGAGGCTAAGAGCTCCTTGGGTTGCTGAAATTCCTTAGTTCTATCCAGGTAGAACCTGAGGGCTCTCTTAACATCCAGAGTGCAGGGTGTGCTCCCCCTCATTCAGGAAGTTCGGAAAGTAAGTGGGCAACACCAATGGCTGGTTCAAATGGAACTTTGACATCAACTTAGGTAAAAACTTGGGGTACATGTGGAGAACAACCTTGTCTTTATGAAAGACAGTATACACAGAGTCTGTGACCAAAGTATGGATCTCAGAGACACTGTGGGCAGAGGTGATGGCCACTAAAAATGCAGTTTTTCAAGTTAGGAATTTGAGTTCACACATAGCCAAAGGTTCAAAGGGCTTATGGGTGAGCATATCCAACACAAGGTTGAAATCCCAGGCAGTGACAGGTTTCCTGACTGGAGGCATTTAGTGCAAATTACCCTTCAAGATCCTTCTGTAAAGAAGCAGTTGAGCGAGGGCAAGGTTGTGAACTGGCTTGTGGTAAGCTGAAACAGTGCATAAGTGGACCTTGACTGAGGAGTACTGTAAGCCTGCATCAGAAAGGTCCAGAAAATACTCCAAAACCTTATCCAGAGAACATCAGAATGGATCCATTTGGAATTTGGAGCACCACTCAGAAAAACGTCTCCATTTTGGCTGTGTAAGTCTTTCTCGTAGAAAGCTTGTGAGTGGCCAGGAGAATCTCAGAGACCCTCTGAGAGACCTTGTACCTGCTCACATCTGTCTCTTCAGGAGTCAGGCATGGAGATGAAGGGAGCGCAGGTTGGGATGAACCAGGGACCCCTGAGCCAGGAGGTCCGTCCACAGGGGGAGTGACCTCAGAGGAGCAACTAAGTTATTGAGCAGTAGAAAATGTATCTGCCAAGGCCAGCATGGGGCAATCAGAATAATTTTCCCCATTGAACCTCCAGTTTGAGCAGTACCCTCTGAACCAGAGGAACAGGAGGAAATGAGTACATATAGCGACTTATCCACTGCAGCCTGAATGCATCCTGACAGAAAATGCTAGGTTGTGGATTTTTGGAGCAGAACTGAGGCAGTTTAGCATTGAATGGGGATGCAAAAAGGTCCACCTCTGGTGTTCCCTACATGATGAAGAGAGACTACACGATATTTAATGCCAAGGACCACTCATGAGCAACTGCCTCTGTCTGCTAGACTGTTCTGAGCCCTGGGCAAGTAAATTGCTTGGATTGGGGCTCCCTGCTCCAGATACCAATCCCACACTCTCACTGCCTCCCTGAAAAGAGGGTAAGAGTCTGCTCCCCCTGTTTGTTGATGTAGTACATGACTGACTTGTTGTCTGTCTGAAGGAGGATTACTTTGCAGTGAACAAAGTCTACCAGAGCCCAAAGGGTGTACAGGATTGCGCTCATCTCCAAAACATTAATGTGAAGATGGGATTCTGTAATGGTCCAGATTCCCTGAGTCTGGTGGCCCTGACAATGGGCTCCCCACCCCGACAGAGATGCATCTGTGGTGAGGGTTACCTGAGGCTCTAGGGGTGAGAAAGGGAGACCTTGGAGGAGATGATCCTCTTGTGTCCACCGTGCAAGTGATCCAAGCAGAGGCTTTGCCACTTTGATGGGGTAGGACTGAGGATGTGTCATCAGAGACCACTGTGTTCTGAGCATCCATTGAGTCATCCTCATGTGCAGCCTCACTAGAGGGACTGTGAAGAAAGAGGAGGTTATGAGGCCTAGCATTCTCTGCATGGAGTGGGCCCACACGGACTTGATCTCCATGATGAAATGTGCCATCTAAAGGATGGCTTTCCTCCTGTCCTCTGGGAGGAAGGCCCGCACCTTGGTCATGTCCAAGAGGGCTCCGATAAAGAGAAGCTGCTGAAAAGGTTGGGCTGCAACTTCTCCAGATTGAGCAAAACCCCCGTGAAGGTCAGGAACTGAACTGTTGTAGTTACTGCTTATTCTATTTCCTGTTTGGATGTGCCAGCTAGTAGCCAGTCATCCAGATAGGGGAAAACGTGGAGTCCAAGTTTTCAGAGATGTACCATGAGCACTGCAAAGCACTTTGTAAAGACTCGAGGCACCAAGGATAGCCCAAAGGGCAGGACCCTGAATTGGTAATGTTGGCCCACAGCCACGAAGCGGAGGAATCTGTGGTGACCGGGATGGACCTGGATATGTTGGTAGGCATCTTGCATGTCCAGAGAGGCCAACCAATCTTGGGAATTGAGAAGTGGCAGTAGGGTCCCGAGAGAGACCATCATGAACTTCTCTTGGTGCAGAAACTTGTTCAGGTTCCTGAGGTCCTGAATGAGGTGCATGCCCTCCAGCTTTTTTGGAATGAGGAAGTAATGGGAGTAGAAGCCTGTGCTGCACTCTGCTACTGGCACTACTTCCACTGCCCTGTTGCTCAAGAGGCCCGCAATCTCCACGGCGAGAAGGTCCGACATGGCAGCTGAGAGGGGGTTCTGTCTCTTGAGAAGATAGTCCAGAATGATTTCTGAGAAAGTTTAGTAGGTATCCCTCTTGGATGATCCTTAAAAACCACTTACTTATGGTGATGGATTTCCACTGACAGTAAAACTGAGTCAGACGCCTCCACCAGAGAGGATGGGTCTGCCTCGTGCAGCTGAGGCAGAACCAGGGCCGGAGCTTCAGAGGATGGCACTAGGGGGATTTCGTAGGTAGAGCGTAGGAGATGTTTACCTATGTCTACCTATGTCTGCCCCTGCCCAAAGAGCCTTTAATAGTGCCTGCTTAGGAGTACCCTCTTGTAGGGCTTGAACTGCTGCCCTGGCCTTTCTCTAGAGGGTTTTTTGGTAATTTTCCATGTGGGCATGATAATTTGCAATCCTCAGGCCCAAGGTAGCAGAAGCGAAGGTCCTTTTCCACAAAACATCTAGCCTCCTGGACTCCTTATCAGGAGGGAAACAATTAAGGTGTTCTGGTACCTAAGACTTAACATGGGCCACATTTATTACTACTGAATCAGCCTCAGGTTGGCCTGCGAAAACAGGCTTACCTGAGGGGGCCTGATACATTTTATCTGCCTTCATAAAACAGTGGGGGAATTCAAGAATGCATGGGGCAGATATAAGGAAATTCTGGTGGAGGGTAGGAGGAAGTAGGCTATTGGTGGACTAGGATCTGCAGCTTATCCAATAGGTAGGGAAATGGCCAGACTGGGTGGGTCAAGCAGTTCTTATCTGCCGTCAAAGTCTATGTTTCTATGTTTCCTAGGCATGTCAGGTATCATATTTGGTCTGTGCAAGGCAGCCAGGGTGACATCCTCCAGGGCAAATAGTAGAGGAGGGACAATGATGGGTGGGGAATCAGGCAGTTCTAATAACTCCATCAAATTCCTTTTGGTGATGTCCTGCTCTTTAAATTCAAACCCTATGGCAGTCTGGAGTTGCTGCATTATGGAGATGAATGAAGGATCTTCAGGAGGAACCCTAGGTGTATACACTATAGAGTCCTCACTCACTGTCGAGATGGTGGAGCTGGACCTCTCATAAGAGCTCTCCATGTACTCTTCCTCCTCCTCTTCCTCTTGCATGATCAGGTCAGGGTTATACTCCTGATCCTTGTCGATGGGATCTATAGGCCTCAAAGAGGGAGCAGAAGAGGTTGTCAATGCCCTAGAAGGCAATTGGCTCATCAACCTGACAGACATCAGCGCTGAGGCTTGCCGGAGATGCCCCGTCAATGCAGCTCCTGTTGCAGGAGGAGGAGGTAGTAGGTGTTGTAACATGTCCACGAAGGATGAAAACACAGCCTGCACATCAGCGCGTGCTTGAATTGCAGGTGTGCCTAGTGATGTTGATGGGGGAGACACTATCCCCAACATTGACGGCAACGCAACAACCGTATTAGGTCTGGTGATGCTCACAGCCTATCCCCACTTGGAAGGGTCCACAATCTGGGGCGGACGATGGCACAAAAGTGGTCACGCTGGAGTGAAGGGGGACTGAAGGCATACTGGGGAGATTTTCTCTTTGCATTGTTCTCTCTCCCAGTGCTTGTGCTTGTGTTGTCTGGAAGTTTTCTCCTGGGACTTCGACAAGTGACAGCCTGAGAAGTGGATTGGCGATGTGGTGGAGCTCTTTTTCCATCCTAACTACCTGCTATTTCAGTAGGTGAGTCTTCAAGGTGTTCCTTCTGCATCACTGTGTAGTGGTGTTAAATTTAAGGCAAATCTGGCAGGCCTTGACATTACGGACCACGCTGAGGCAGCACACACAGATGTTGTGCGAGTCACCCAAATAAATGTTTTCACTGCATTTGCAGTATCTAAAGAGCTTACCCAGCTCTTTAGACAACATACATGACATCGGGTATCACTTACGAAAAGTGATAGTGAACTAGGGAAGAGAAATATACTGAATAGCAGTTGACTATTACAGCAGTGTCTCGGTACAGAGTCCAAAGAGTATGGTCAATGGCAGGAAAAGAACTGAGGAGGGAAGGGGATGCCCATGTACATATGGGAGTGCTGACAGAGGACGTTGTCATGGGCGGCCCCTAGCACACTGCTTGCAGAAAGTGTCCGTATGGTCCTAGTGCCTGGTGGCTATAGTTCCATAGGTGTGGCCTGATTATTTATTTTATTTATTTATTGAAACATATCAGAATTAATACCTTTGAGTCAGAGACTCCTTTACAAAGGTTTCACGTCATAGAATACAATACAAGGCATACAGTGTCAGACATTACAGTGCAAACTAAGGTGCGAGCAAATATCACAACTTACAATTGGTACATAGTATAGCACATACAGGCAAATGTGGTACCGGGTATTTACAATAGTAAGGAGAAATGTAGTACAGTGGTACAGGAAGCATATACAATGTACAGTAGTTAACAGGGGTGACATGCAATACAGAAGTTGTTATAGATAAGTATTTACGACAGACTTGCACAAACAGCATAATCCAGTGAGTGACAGTTGGTTTCTGGATTGAAGAGATATCCTCGAAGATAATGTGTTTTTTAGATGGAGGAGAACTGCATTCATAGTTTATTCCTGCTTAGGTAAAAATTCAATAAAATTGCTTGGAAGAATGCCCAGAATTAGAGCACCCTAAGCTTATGAAGTACTGTATAAGACAAGCTGAGACCAAGTGAGGCTAGTCTCTCTCTCTTGCTCTCTCTTTCTCTTTCATGCTCTTACAACTAAGGAGCCCAGAGACAAGTAAAATAATGTTAGGATGAAGGATAGCATAAACACTGAACATGCCTGTTACCCGTTGCACCTACTGTATAGTGCTAGCTAGAGGAACTAATTACAGTTGCCCTGCCCCTGCAATAGAGATGTACACATGGGGATTTATCCCATCAGGGAAGCTAAGCACCCAGTGACCTGACACAACCTAGCTGTTCAAAAAATGAAAATTACATACTTACTGTAATTCTTGATCTTCTAGGAATATTTTCACCATGAGTCTCACTAGTGGGTCTGAGCTGGAGGTGCTAGTACCCTACAGGAGTGAGAATTTTTCAGGAGGGCTGGCGCTGAGGTAAGCCGTGCGCATGTGCAACTCCACAAGACTGAGATCATGGGCATAGGTTTAACTTGGCACCAGCCCTCAACCACCTCAGTACCTTTTCTAGCAAGGAGGTACAGTATAACCTAAGAAGTACTTATGCACTTAACCTAAGTGCATAAGATAGCCCTGGTGGCCCGTGTAAGAAGGGCCACCAAACCAGTAACACAGTGTCTTCACAGCCCAAACCAAGCATAAAGGGATGAAGATCCCCACAAAATATTGGAGTGAGCCTGAGGGATGGTGGGCAGGTATGTGAATCAATGATGCATTTCTAGAAGATCAAGAATTACAGTGAGCACATCATTTTCATATCTTCCAGGAATAAATTTTCACCATTGATTCCCACAAGTGTGTCAGAGTATCACCCTAGACTAGGGTGTTAGGAGCCAAGGGCTCACTCAGGACAGTAGTCCATTGAGTATTGTCCTGCCAAAGATGGCATGCTGCCTGGTACGGACATCCAGGCATAGTGCATAGTGAAAGTGTGTGCTGTACTCCAAGTTGCAGCTCTGTAAATATCACTGATAGGTATAAAGCAAACCTCTGCCAGGGTCATGACAACTGCTCTGGTGGAGTGGGCACATACCTGGCTTTCCAGCATAACCTGAACCATGGCAAAGCAGTTGCACAGGCAGCTCACAATCCATACAGAAATGCACCTGATTGTAATAGGCTGTCCCTTCTGATGGGGATTGAAGGAGACAAAGAGCTGTTTGGATTGCCTGAAGTCCTTAGTTCTGTCCAGGTAAAATCTAAGGACCCTTTTAACATCTAGAGAATGGAGAGTGCACTTTCCCTTATTCTGGTGACTGGCAAAGGAGGCAGGCAGCACTAGTGGCCAGTTAAGATGGAACTCTGACACCACTTTCGGTAGAAACTTGGGGTGTGTGTGAATAACTACCTTGTTCTTATAGAAAACATTATACAGAGAATCTGTGAGGGCATGGATTTCAGGCACTCTGTAAGCAAAGGTGATGGCCCCTAGAAATGCTGCTTTACAAGTTAAAAACTTCAACTCACAAGTCACAAGGGGCTCAAAAGGTTTGCAAGTGCACATATCTAGCATAAGACTGATATCCTAGGCAGCCACCGGCTTCCTGACAAGAGGCCTTGTGTTTAAGATGCCCTTAAGGAACCTCTTGAACAGTGGAAGCTGTGCCAGACAGAGGGTACTGACGGGCTCATGATATGCAGATATAGCATACAGGTGGACCTTTACTGTAGAATAGTGGAGGCCAGCATCAGAAAGGTTCCACAAGTACTCCAGAACCTTGTCAGGTGGGTTCCCCAAGGGGTCCATGTGGGTTTTGGAGCACCCAATGGAAAATCTTTTCCACTTGGCTGTATAAGTTTTCCTAGTCGAAGGCCTATGAGTAGCTTAAAGTATTTCAGAGACCCTCTGAGATATCTTGTACCTGTTCATTCTCTCTCTTCATAAGTCAGGCCTGAAGATGAAGGGAGCACAGGTTGGGATGAACCAGATGACCCTTGAGTCAGTAAGTCTGTCCTGAGTTAGAGTCCTCAGTTTGCTGACTGACAGTCTGCTAAACAGAGGAAACCATATCTGTCGAGGTCAGCTGGGGGCTACCAGTATTATATTTCCCCTATGTGCCTCCAATTTGAGCAATACCTTCTGCACTACAGGGATTGTAGGGAATGCATACAGAAACAGATTTTGCCATGACAGTCTGAATACATCCTGACAGAAATGCTATGTCTTGAATTTCTGGAACAGAATCAAGGCAGTTTGGCATTAAGTGGGGAGAAAAAAGTCTACATCTGGGGTGCTCCACTCATTGAACAGTAATCTCATGATGTCTGGAGCTAGTGACTACTCATGAGGATCACCCGTTGTTTGGCTGAGCTTATCTGCCACAGTGTTCTGGACTCCTGGCAGATAAATTGAATGGAGTAGGATCACCTGCTTCAGACGCCATTCCCACACTCTCATTGCCTCCATGCAGAGAGGGTATGACTGTGCTCCTACTTGTTTGTTGATGTAATACATCACAGATGTATTTTCAGTCTGGAAAAAGACTGTTTTATAGCTGACTAGGGCTCTCAGGTCGTACAAAACAGTTTGCATCTTCCAATACACTGATATGGAGATGAGTCTCTGATGGGTTCTGGACACCTTGTGTTGCTCTGACAGTGGGCCCCCACCCCTTACTAGAAGGCATCCATGGTGAGAGTCTCCTGAGGCTCCGTTTGGGAGATGGGGAAGCCCTGGAGCAGACTGTCCTCTACTGACCACCATGTGCATGACCAAACCAAGACTTTGTCATCTGAATGGGGTAGGTCTAAGGATGTGAAGCTTGTGGCCACTGTGCACTGAGCATCAACCAAGTCCTCCTTATGTGTAACCATACCAGGGACACTGTGAACATTGAGGAGGCTATTAGACCCAGCATGCATTGCATGGAGTGGGTTTGTACAGCTTTGCGCTCCACAATGTAGCATGCCATCTGTAGGATTGCCTGCATTCTGCTTTCAGGAAAAAAGGCTCTGGCCTTGGTCGTATCCAGAAGAGCTCCTATGACCAGCAGCTACTGTGAGAGTTGGAGCTGAGACTTTTCTATATTCAGCAGAACCCCCAGTGAGGTGAGACACTGACAGGCAGTGGCCACTGCCTGTTCCATCTCCTGCCTGGATGGACTGGCAGTCTGCCAGTTGCTCAGCTATGTGTAGACTTGGGGTCCTAACTTTCTTAGGCGTGCTGCAAGTACTGCAAAGCACTTTGTAAAGATCTGAAGTGCCAAGGACAGCCTAAAGGGCAGGATTCTGAATAGGTAATGTTACCTACGCATGATGAAGCAGAGGTATCTGTTGTGGCTGGGGTGCCATCTTGCAAATCCAGGGAAGCTAACCAATCCTGAGGTTTCAGGAAAGGAACCAGAGAGCCCTAAGAAACCATTCTGAATTATTCGCAATCCATGAATTTGTTCAGAGTTCTGAGGTCAAGAATGGGGTGCATGCCACCTGATTTCTTTGGTACCTGGAAGTAGTAAGAGTAGAAGTCTGTGTTTCATTCTGACTTAGCACTATTTCCGTTGCCCTGTTGCTCAGATGGCCCTCAGTCTCCTGTGCCAGAAGCTATGAGCTGATAAGAGGGGCTGCCTTCTGGTTGGATAATCTGAAGGTATTTCTGTGAAATTCAAGACAGTAACCCTCTTGGATGATTCTGAGGCCCCTTTTGTCCATCATAATGGACTCCCACTGATGGTAAAACTGGGACAGGCACCCACACCCACTGGGGAAGAAAGATCTGCCTCAGACAGCTGGGGCAGGACTGGAGCCGGGAGCATTAGAGGGTAGCACAAGGGGTTTCAGCACCTGTGCCTTTGGCTGCACCTTTTTCTGAGGCTGGGACCTGTTTTGGGCTCCCCTGCCCTTGCCATGAAATGACTGCTTGTTCTGAAAGAAACCACATCCTCTGCCCTCCTAAGGGTTAGGAGTGGCTAGCCTGGAAGTCTTAAGAGTCGTTCTGATTTCATTAGACACCTTAAGGGACTTTTCTACCTGCTATCCGAAGAGGTAAGTTTTGTCAAATGTGACATTCATAACTTATTACTGGACATCCTGGGAAAAACCAAATGTTCACAGTCAGGAATGCCTCCTGATGTAAACACCTGCAGCATCAATGTGAGATGCAGCATCAAAGGTATCCATGGAGGCTTTAAGCTGGTGACTATGGGACTCAATACCTTGTTTAATAGTCAGCAGAATGTCTTGTTTAGCCTTTGGACCTGGCAGAGGCTCTGCCAAAGATTTTAGTTTGCTCTAAAGGGTATACTCGCTCTTGGAAAAATGCCCTTGGTAGCTAGCAAGTCTCATGCCTACAGTAGCTGAGGTGTAGGCACGCTTACCTATACTGTTAATCTTGCACAACTCCCGGATAACAAGGTGTGCAGTGACCTCTCGGGGGATAGTGGCCTTGTCATTCTCACTGAAGCTAACAACGGCATCAGCTATAGGTTGAGAAACACACTGGTTTATCTTTGGGAGCAGAGTATTTCTTGTCAGCCTTCTTGCACACAGACAGCACCATAGCAGGCGTACTCCAAACCACATCAGACAGAGTCTCAAATGCAGCAGGAATAGGAGGAAAGAACAGTTATGTAAGAACTTACTGTAACAACAGTAGATCTTCGAGTGGATCTCAGTCATCAGGTCACACTGTAGGAACTTCACTGTTGGTGAAGCAGGATCCACACAGAAGATTTTCATCAGTACCAATGGAGCTGCCCACACCTTCGATGTCACCAACCCTATAAAGGCATGAGCAGCCCTGCTCCTTCCTCAGTTATTTCTCCCAAAGACCAAGGGAGCAAAGCTCATGCCATGGGGGAGTGAGGAGACAGAGAGAGGTGCCCAGCCCTATAAGAAAGGCTGGATACACTAGACAGCCAATTCCAGTACAACAGCCCCAAGAAGGGGGATGGTGAGAGGGAAAGCAGACCTGATGACTGAGGTCCCCTCAAAGAGCTACTGTTACGGTAAGTTCTTACGTAACTGTTCTATCTTCTTCGGGGGTATCTCAGTCATCAGGTCACACCATATGAACGAGTTCCAAGCAGTTACAGATGCAAACAGACAGTCTGGGAGGAAGGCCAACCATTAACTTAAGACAGGAGGCCCTGGAGCACAGTCCTGCTAAAATCTGCACAGGCTCTTGAGGCAATGTCCAGACTGTAGTGCTTGATGAAAGTTTGGACAGTACTCTAGGTGGCAGCCACACAGATGTCAGTGGCTGAGACCCCTCGGAAACAAGCCACAGATGTACCATGACTCTTGTGGGATGAGCCTTGCCAGCTCCTGGCAATTCTTTGCCATACTTGTTGTAGCAGAACACAATGCAATTTGACAACCATTTGGATTAACATTGTTTAGAACCCAAAGTGCCCTCTCTAGCTGGGGTGAAGAAAACAAACAACTGCTTGACTTTCTACTTTCCTTGATGCGAAGCAGGTAGTACTTCAAAGCTCTGCACACATCTAACGTATGGAGCAGTGCTTCCCCTAGACTGGCACACTCAGGAAAATAAACTGGAAGGTGGACACACTGGTTGAATGTAAACTTGGAAACCACCTTGGAGAGAAACTTAGGATTTGTGCACAAATACACCCTGTATTTGTGAAAAATCAAATTCGGCTCCTTGCACCAGGGGGTCTAAAGCTCTGAAATTCTTCGAGCAGAAGTAATGACAACTAAAAACACTTTCCAAGAGAAACTGTAACTCGCAAGTCACGATTGACTCAAAAGGAGACGTGGTCAACTTCTCCAAAACAAAATTCAAATCCCAAACCAGAACAGGACAGCGGATTGGAGGTTTCTAATGCAGGATGCCCCGGAGAAAGATACAGAAGACTTTCAGCTGAGCAATCGTGCAGTCACCCACGGGCTCATGAAATGTAGAAATAGTCGAAAGGTGCACCTTGAGGGAGGAGTACTGGAGACCTGAGTCAGACAGAGAGATCAGGTAGTCCAGAATGTGTCTCACCAGACAGGTGAAGGGGTCCAGATTATGTTTGGCAGCCCAGATGGCAAACCGCTTCCACTTCATGGCATATGTGGCACTAGTGGAAGGCTTTCGGGTGGCCACCAGAATGTCCGCCACTCTGGTAGAGACCCCAGATCTGGTGATGGCTATGTTCTCAGGAGCCAAGCATGCAAATAGAGGGATCTGAGGTTGGGATGGACCAGTGTCCCCTGAGATCTTGGATCAGCAGGTTCCTGCAGTGGGGAGGAAGGACTGGAGGTTCCTCCACCAGCTGCTGGAGCAGAGGGAACCATATCTGCTGAGGCCAGAAAGGAGCTACTAGAATCATGCTGGCCCCCTCCATCTGCAGTTTGAGTAGAACCCTCTGAATCAGAGTAAATGGAGGGAAGATGTAGAGGAGCCTCCCATTTCTGGAGAGGGACAACGCGTCTCGTCAGAAAACTCCAGGCCCTGGATCTAGCAAGCAAAATTAGGCAGTTTTGCATTAAGTGGAGATGCAAAAAGGTCCAACTCTGGATGACACCATCAGTTGGACAATTCTTCTGCGATGGATGAGAGAAGTTCCCATTCGTGCATGCTGGACTGTCTGGCTGAGGCTGTCCACCAGAGTGTTTAACACACCTGGCACATGGACCACTGAGATTGACAGACCGTGATCCAATGTCTAGTACCACACTCTCATTGCCTCCCTGCATAAGGAGTATGAATGCATTCCCCCCTGCTTGTTGATGTAGTACACTACACTGAGATTGTCTAACTGCACCAGCAGCAGACCTGAAGCAAGGTGTTCCTAAAATGCGTGCATGGCATACAGAATGGCCCTCATCTCCAGGACATTGATATGCAGGAAGGATTCTATCTGGGACCAAGAGCCCTGGGTTTGGAAGGGATCCAGGTGCACTCCCAGCCCAGAACAGAAGCATCCATGGTGAGGATCTGTTGTGTGGAGGAGATCTGGAATGGAACACCGTTCAATAGATTCAAGGTGTCCATCCACCACTGCAGCACCTTGTGGATTTGGGAAGAGACCAGGACTGGATGATCTAGCTCGTCCACATGTTGGTCCCACTGTACCCTGAGGGTCCACCGGAGAATGCACATATGGAGTCTGGTCAGTGGAACAGTGGGTATGGCAGCCGCCCTGAGGCCTAACAATCTCAGGTACACACTGGCAGGGATGTAGCAGTTTTGAGCTACTTCCTGTGCGTGGGCCATGATGCACTCTGCCCTGTTCTGGGGAAGAAAGGCCTTCCCCTGCACAGAGTCCAGAACCGCCCATATATACTGCAGTCTTTGGGATGGCACTAGAACTGACTTGGACAGACTAACAGTAATGCCCAGGAAGAGAAATAAATGGAGAGTTCTCTCCAGAGTCAGCAGGAGCTGTTCTCTGGATGGGGCCTCAAGGAGCCAGTTGTCCAGGTAAGGGAAGACGTACAGTCCTTGCCTTATGAGGGCTGCAGCTACTGCTTCTAAGCACTTTGTAAAGACTCACAGTGCAGAAGATAAGCCAAAGGGCAGCACATTGAATTGGTAATGCTTGCCCTGGAACTGAAAATGGAGAAACCTCCTGTGAGGGGAAGACTGAAATGTGCAAGTAGGCGTCCTGCATGTCCAGTGAGCAGAGCCAGTCGCCTGTCTTGAGAAGAGGCATCAGGCCTCGCAGAGTTACCATCCTGAACTTTCTGTACTGGACGTATAGATTGAGGTCCATTAGGTCTAAAATGGGCCTCAGGTCTCTGGTATTTTTGGGACCAGGAAAAACCTGGAATAGAACCCCTTGTTCCTCTGTTGCCGGGGTACTAGCTCGATGGCCTGCTTGCATAGAAGAGACTGTACTTCTTCCCAGAGAGCAGACAAGTGAACTGGGAGGTAACTGGAGGGTGGAGGAGGGGTGTCTGGAGGTTGCTCGATGAGCTCCAGAGTGTGACCCCTTTCTATGATCTGCAAAATCCAGGCATCTGACATTATGGTTCAGCACTGATTTAGGTGGAAGGAGAACCGACCTCCGATCACCACCTCTTGGTTGGGGACCAGAAGGGGGGGGGTCTGGTAAAGAGTCAAACAGAGGTGGATCCAGCTAAGGGAACTGGTCCCTCATTTCTGGGATGCTTGGTCGTGGCTTCAGTATTGGAGGGGGCGGGCAAGGCAGCCGGGGCCCTGTGCTTCCCTTGGGGGTGAGAGGGTGTACCGGGTCTGTTGGTGGCTTTGTGAAAGGAGAGACACTGTCTGCCTCTCAGCTGGGTATGGTAGAGAGGGTGGACAGACTTGAGAGCCCTTCCTGGGCCCTGCAGATCATTGATAATGTCCTGGATGTCAGGACCAAACAGCTTAGTGCCATTGAAAGGGGCATTAAACACCTTCTGCTGAACATCAGTAGCAAAACCTGAGACCCTCAACCAGGATTGCTTACGCAGGCATATGTCTGTGGCAGCAGCCGTGGCAATTGTGTCAGCCATGTCATAGAGGGCCCTGAGGAGGTACTTACTAACATCCTCAGCTGTCTGCAGGCACTTAAGAAGTTCCTGCTTTTGTGTGCCATCTGGGAGGGCCTGGATGGCAGCCTTGCCCTTCTTCCAGTTAGAATTCTGGTACTTCACCATACGAGACAGGTAGTTTGCAATCCTCAGCCCCAGGGTGGAGAAGGCATACACCCTCTTACCCCAGAGGTCAATTCTGCAGGATTCCTTATTGGGGGGAGGGAACTAAGGTGCTTAGGTGCCTTAGATCTGTCGTGGGCTGCCTTAATGATCACCAAGTCTGTTTTAGGCTGGGCAGTATAGCAAGGGAACCCCTTAGGGGCATGGTAAAGTCTATCCACTCTTCGGGGCATAGCCGGCACCATATCTGGCATGTGCCAGGCTGCTGCGGCTACATTCCTCAAGGCAGGTAAAATTGGAGGAATGATCTTGGGTGGAGATTATGGGATCTCCAAGAAGTCGACCAGCTCTTTCCTGGTGACATCCTCTTCCTCAGTGTGGAAGTCCATAGCTGTGGACAACTGTTTCATCACATGGAAAAATGTGGGGTCCTCAGGAGGAGACCTAGGTGTGTGCTTAACCAAATCCTCTCTGACAGAAGAAGCTGCGGACCTGTCAGAGACCAGGATCTCTTTCTCTTCTTCCTCTTCATCATTAGGAAGAATGAGGTCTGGATGGTACTCCTCCTCAACATCAACCTCTTCCAGATCCAGGTCTAGCATCAGATGTGCTGATGATGGCCTGCGGGGAGCCTCTCGCAGCCGATGAGTAGGGGTCAACAATGAAGCTGCCGTCTACAGCGTCAGTGAAGTAGTCCCTACTCATTGCTCCAGCTGCTGCACAATCACTGAAGTGAATTTCGTCAAAATGTCGTTTAGGTCGACGACATTTGTCAACGGCGGTGGAGTCAACAGCACAGGTATCAATGACCCAACTGATGGGCTCTGAGAACCTGAAGAGCCTTTAGCCCTGGAGGGAGAAAGGTTAAGCCTCAAAGGGGGGCTGCTGCTGACAAGCCCATCGTCAACAAGGAGGGGCTGACGACCCAGAGGTCAATGGCCGGCCACCCTGAGAATCGGGTGGAGGCGCTGTCAGTATGGATCTGGAGGGCACAGAGACCTGGACAGTGGTTTTGTGCGTTGGTGCAGCCACAGCCGACAAAGATCCTCCAGAGGAAGGAAATGAGGGGAACGCGATCATTGCCAGAGGGGAGCGGTCACAGTCTTGGTCTTCTTTATGACTTTCCATAAGGACGTGTCTCGGGCCTTGGAAGCCTGGGAACTCAATGACCACATCGGTGACTGAGAGGCTGGGACCCTGGAGAACCCCTGCCCAGAACTGGCTACCTGTTGATCCATCAAGAAATTTTTAAGAGCCTTTCTATGTCACCTGAGGGTTGTTTGGTTAAACTTCTGGGAGAGCTCACTGTCAGAAGCATCATGGTCAGGCCCAAGACAACAGACAGAGAGTTCGTCTGTGGAGGCAATCTTCTTTCCGCAGCGGCAGCGATGAAAGAGAGATGTCGAAGGGTTAACTCATGATATAAACAAGTTGAAGAAATCTCTTTAATAAAAGTGATTCTGAAAAATCCCAAAGCAAAAGCCGAAGGTGAAAAATGGAAGAAGTACTGCGTCGGAGCTTCCGCAGAGTTCCATGAGATCGATTCGATGGCCGGAAAGAACATAGGAGGGAGCAGAGAGGCTCACACCTTTATTGAGTTGGTGATGTCAATGGCATGAGCAGCCCCAGTTGTACTACTGAAATTCTTCCGTGTGAATCCTGCTTCACCGATGGTGAAGTTCCTACAGTGTGACCTGATGATCGAGATACCCCCAAAGAAGATGTAAGTTGACTGGAATAATTGGAAACATTAAGGCTCACTTGTCAGAGACGTTTACCCCGGTCAATGGTTGTAGGCTCAAAATAAAGTGCAGAATGCATATTTCTGAGTAAAGCTTGGAAAGTTTGATCCTCCTGGGGCACAGGCACAGGACTTAGGTCATAGAAACATAGAATCCGACGGCAGATAAGGACTGCCTGGCCCATCCAGTCTGACCATTAAAGGTAGTTTTTTTTTAATTCTTTGGTAACCGGGTAAGTCCCACTAGGCCCAAGGCCTGATTTCAGGGATAACCTGGGAGCACTGGGGAAGTTAAGTGACTTGCTCAGGGTCATGCAGTATGCAAGTGGAGGTTGTGGGAATCAAACTCAGGTCTGTTGGGTGTACCAAACTCATTCACTACTCATTACTTTAACCTTGAGGCTATTCTGCCAGCCTTTAAGCCTGAAGTGTTTAGGCTAAAGAACGAGTCATTGTCACTGCCCTCAAAAATATTAAGGTCGGAGTCAGACTCATCCACTTCTATCCCCTCCTCATAAGGAGAGTCATAGAAATGTGTGGATCACAAGGTTCCTAACCCAGAATGTGGCTGCAGCAACACCAAAGACACTGGCCCCATAACTGTAACCAAATCTGGCACGGGGGTTCCCTAGTGCCGAGGGCAGCGCCAGAACAACCAGACCCCAAAGGGCTCAAACCTGGCACCAGCACCAGAACTATGCTGCAAATTTTAAAACTGGGCACACACCAAATCAAAAGCCTTTGATAAAGGACTAAGCATGTCTGAAATGCATTAGGTGTGTGCAGGCCTTGTTCTATATCCCATTATCAGATTTTAATAAATTATTTGTTTTCGAGAGCTGTGATGTCCAGTCTACTTGGCTGGTATGTGCCTGGTTTTAAAATTTGCAGCACATTTGTTTTTAAGAGCTGTGGTGTCCAGTTTACTTGACTGGTGTGTGCCCAGTTTTAAAATTTGCAATCTTCAGTTTGGCCATGAGCACCACTGTCACTGTGTGCACTTCTGGGTTTCTGGCACCAGAACTATACCCAGTGCCAACAACCCAGCTAGTGCTGGAGTGACTGGCAATGGCACCACAGCCAGGCCCGTCCATATGCAGGACGGGGGAGTGGCCAGTGGGACAGGAGTCAGCAGTGCTGTCACCAGTAAGTAACCAAGGGTGAGTTGTAGAAGGGTGTGGATTACAGGCCCCCTAAGCCAGAATGTGGCTGCGGCAAGATCAGAGACACCAGCCTCATAACTGTAACAGAATCCAGTGCTGGAGGTTCCATGGCACTGGGGATGATGCCAGAACTGGCTCTGAATCCTGAAGGTCCCAAAACCAGTGCCGGCATCAGAACTAGACCAGGTGCCAACAACCCAGCTGGCACCAGAGTGATGGCCAATGGCAACATGGCTGGGCCCATCCCTACACGGGACAGAGGAGCGGCCACCGGCCAGTGGGACAGGATTTGGCTGTGCAGTCACTGGCAAGAACCAAAGGGTTGTTGCCAGAGCTCTACCCAGCCTGAGTGCCCACTCCCACATTTACTGTTCCACTGGTCCTGAGGGGCCAGGGACTGGTTCCACAGGCAGAGGCACATGGATCAGATGCTGCACCCATTGCTCAAAAAGAACTGCCCAGTGGCGGAACTACCCACCAGAGTCCTCACTTACAAACAGACAGGGACTCCAGGCCCAAGACTCTGACTTCCTGAAACCAGAGGCCCACTACAACACCAAAGGTGATGGCGAAGGCCTCTGGTCCCCAAGACCCCTCACAGAGGATGACCTCGACCAGTGCCAATTCTTCCCCTTCTGGCAGGAAGAGTAAGAAGTCAAGGACAAGCAGTGCTGGGACATCAACAGGGATTGAAACTGGGCCTGCTGCTTTTTGTGCTTCCAGGAGGACTATCCATCCTTCCAGGCATTGGACCACCCATAGTCAGAACCCTTCCTCAACAGGGAATGTGGACCCGACATGGCCCCACTGCTGCAGCACCTTGCCTGACCAGGCTCCCTACTGTCCTCCATGGTCTTTGATCATTAATGCGCAGAGAAACTGACAGTAACATTTTCCATGAAAATACACTGAACTAACACAAAAATAACAAACTCTATATTTAAACACTAAAACTGAGAAGAAATTAATGCTGCTGTCACATTCAATAGATGTGAAGTTCTGACTCCAGGCAGGCAAGCAAGCAATGTCACCACTCGTGTGCACTCATGGTGAGGGAAAAAAGGAACTGAAGTGGTTGAGGGCTGAAGGTTGAGATAAGCCTGTGCCCGAAAGTTCAGTTTCATGCAGCCGCGCATGCATGAAGATTACCTTGGCACCAGCCCTCCTGAAATGTTCTGGCTCCAGCAGTGTCCTAATGCCTCTGGCTCACACCCACCAGTCAGAATCAATGGAGAATATTGATTCCTGGAAGATCAGCATAGGATAAACCTTGTATCACTGATAGGGTTACTATTAAGTGGAATTAGGCTGAGGTCAGGGCACCACTAGGGTGCAGTGTTGCATATAGCAACTAATACAAATATATCCAAGGTAGAGGGGTGTACCAGGGCAGACAGAGGTTTGGGAGGGTAACAGGAGGTAAAGAGAGGTACAAAGGAAATCCTTTGTTATTGTTTTTTAAGGATCTATACCAAATCTCTTCCTTTTTTTGGGGGGGGGGGTCAAAACAATTTTGTGTATTTTTGTTTTTTATTTTTGGCAGAAAACTTGGGGCCATAGAAAAGTGAAAAAGAGAGAGACAGACAGACAGATAGACATAAACTCTGTACTGGCCAGACAGAGTACCCACAGGAAAGGGTTAGCTGCCCAGTAGCCCTGGCTCGCTAAAGAGAGGGGAATGGTGGGCAGGTGAGTGGTAATCTATAGAGAAGATATTCTGGAAGATCTTTTAGTCACATTAAGTAGCAACTTTTCTATCCTACTAGAATCAGTCTTCTCCATGGAGCCCCATGCTTGGGTCCAGAATACCAAACTGCCCCTTTTTAACAAGGGAAGAGCCTGCTCACCCTGAAGCTATGGCAAGACAGCTTCAGCCCTCTGCCTGTGAGAGAACACCTGAGGGAGGGGGTTCCTCATGGTCCTCAGGAACCAAGGGACTTGTAAGGTTTAGGCAGTGGCTCCTGGGTTACAGGAGTAGGTAGGTGGGTCCCCTCACAACTGTCACCTGGCCTGAGGGGAGAAGAAACAAGCTCCCTGGTACTGTGAGTTGAGCATCTTTCACTGGCCAAGAAGTGCCAGTTGGGACAGGCATAGTCAAGACATCCATCTACAGACAGCTGATCCAATGATCCTGGAGGCCACCTCGCTGGTATCATACAGAGCCCTCAACTTGTACCTTGATGCCTCTGGGACCCTGACTTAAACGTCAATAGCCTCTCTAATGACTTCACAGTCAGGCACTGCAGCAAGCATAACATGCGTCTGCAACTACAGACAGTGCTAAAAGGCCACCATGTATGTCTGATGTGACACAATGGACAGAAGAGAATGCACTGAGGGAAAAAAATCCTCCTGTCTAGTGCATCAGACCCAGCTGAATCTTGACTGTGAGGCCAGTCACATCTCAGGAGCTGTGTCCCAGTCCAGGTCTGTGGTACCTGAAGCCCCGAGGTGGGGTGAGGTATGGATGCAGTAGACCTGGTGGGTGCATGATATCTAATTACAAGGTCCTTCAGAGTAGGAGGTGTAGAAAGGGAATGCCTCCATAATGCTCTAGATGCCTCCTCCATGGCTGTGGGCCAGGGAGGAATGACACAGGAGTTGGCACTGGGAATTTCAAGGAATCCGAATTGCAGGAAGACAGGATTGCAACTTGTGTAAGTTAGGAGATCCAACAACATCTCCTCCACAAACTGCTGGTACAAAACATACTCTGTGGAAGAGGCCAGGTGGAGGGATAATTCATTGTCCTCTGAGGAGGATGTCAAGGGAGAAGAGGCATGGACACTGCCTGGGTTAAGTACTCAGAAGGCACCCTGAACTAAGCCTTATCAGAATCCCTATACCCTGAGTCTATGGCACCAACCCATGCATGGTGTTGCTCCCATGAAAGAAGCCCTGGAGGCCTGAAGAATGTGGGCATACTGTCTGCCTTTAAAACTTATTTCCTACCAAAGTGTACGTATGAGCTGAAAGGTTCTATGCTTAACCTTATTCAAAATGGCTGCCTTGAGCTGAATGAGTTAAGATTGCTGCCTAAGGGTGGACATAACAGCATGTTGAGTTGTGGTTCCCTGGTCTCAGGAAGGACTTTGAGGCTCTGGAGAAACCCTCACCCTAAGAGACTATCAAATGGAGCCTGTCACTCCTGACACTCCTGCTATGGAGGTTACACAATGATGATTTTGGAGGGGACCCCAGAATGGGTGAAGGAAGCCCATGACTAAGTAGGCCCCTCTGAGGGTTCCATCTCCCATCTAGCACCATCACCAATGCCAGAGCCAGGGGAGAATCAAGCACCGAAGCCAGTATCGCTGCCTAAGTCAACACTGCTAACAGCATCAGCACTGGGTGCTCCGATGTCCCTGGCACTGAGAACTCCCTAGGCACTCACATCTACACCATACTTAAAGCTGTTCTCTTCCTCAGCGGCATAGAGTCCGAGATGGACATTCAAGACAGCACCAATGATGTCACTGAGCCCGGCATCAACACTACAGATGATGTCAACACCAGAGCTAACTCCAGTGTAGGTGTCACCCTCACAGCATTATCACCGCAAATGGTGACAACAGCCTGGCCAGCACCAAAAGTTGTTGTCGGCTCTAACAGTACGCACGCTCCCTTTACAGTACAGAAGACAAATGCTTCTTGTCAGGCCATACAGTGGCCAACCAAGGAGGTGAGAGGAGAGCTGTGCCAGTCACCATATTGGATCTGTGGCATCAGCAACACCGGTAAGGGGAGCAGTGTGCTTTTCTTGGTGCTAGTGGTGTTGGGGGGGGCTGCTAGATGTCAGGGACCAGTTCTGCTCACATGAGGACAGGGATCGGTTGATGGGGGTGCCACTAGATGCCAGGGAATATTACAAGTTACAGGAATGATGTTTGCAGGGTGGGAGGTGTCATCAGACATCAGGGAGTATTTACTATAATACAGGGCTGAGAATCAGAGGACAGGGGTGGTCCACTGGCCACCAGGGACAGATCTTTGCTTTACAGTGCTGGCAACTGGAGGTTGGGGAAGACCACTGGACATAAGGGAATAGTGTACATTTACTGGGGCCGGGGATCGTAGGGCTTGGGGGACTACTGGACACCAGTGATAGATCTCTACTTCACGGGGCTGGCAATCAGTGGGCAGGGAGGACCAGTGGACACCAAAGATAATGTACATTTACCAGGGCTGGGGATAAGAGGGTGAGGGGGATGACTGAACACCAGAGACAGCATTATGTTTAATGAGACCAGCAATCGGAGGACAGAGGGACCACTGGACACCAGGAACAGTGTTCTGTTTAACAGGGCTGGGGATCAGAGGGTGGGGGGACCACTGGACACCAGGGACAGATCTCTACTTCATGGGACCAGGGATCAGAGGGTAGAGGGGAACCACTGGACACCAGGGACAGATCTCTACTTCATGGGACCAGGGATCAGAGGGTAGAGGGGAACTACTGGACACCAGGGACAGCATTATGTTTCATGGTGATGGCGATCAGAGAGTAGGGGAGAACCACTGGACACCAAGAACAGCATTCTGTGAATGGGGCTGGGAATCAGGGGGAACCACTGGACACCAGTGACAGATCTCTGCTTCATGGGGCCAGGAACCAGAAGGTGGGGGGAGACCACTGGCCACCAGGGAGCAGGTGTGCTCCCCCAAGTGCCAATGTGGTTGCTGGCTGCAGTGGCTCCACCAGCCACTAGGGTTGCTCAGAGTAAGTCAGGCTTCTTCTCAGCAGTAATTGTGCAGTGCAAGGTGCCCTGCACTATTTCTTTTGTGCAGCGCTACTCTGCTAAATGTTGCACTGTGCCTGGATTCATGTTCCCCACCTCTCCTTTTGCCCACTGCATACATTACTTTTTAGCGTGCACAACTGCCCTCTTTGAATATTGCGCTCAGGCACAAACTCCGGGTAAACGAGACGCAATCACTTTGCCCACCAGCAAAGTTTTGAATATCTGGCACCCGTATTCATTTCTGTCATTCTGCCAAGGCAACCAGAGAGCTACAATCTGTTCAAGCCCAGCGTGGTTTTCCAAACCATTGTGTAATATCCAGATCTCATCACATGATGGGAAAGTACAGTTACGTAAGAATTTATTTTAACAATAGATCTTCGAGAGGAGCTCTTGCAGCAGGTAATCCTATTAGGACTAAGGCCACCAGGCATTAGGACCCCATGAAAAAAATCTTCTAACTAGCAGTCTGTGGTGGGGGACCAGCCCCGACATCAGCTCTGTCCCGATGTCAGACGTGGTATAAAGAGGGTGGTCCCCGGAGACCTGGCTGAAAAACAGATGGAGAACTGA
This sequence comes from Neoceratodus forsteri, assembly GCA_016271365.2. Classification (NCBI taxonomy): domain Eukaryota; kingdom Metazoa; phylum Chordata; order Ceratodontiformes; family Ceratodontidae; genus Neoceratodus; species Neoceratodus forsteri. The sequence continues at coordinate 394,903,203 of CM057452.1, forward strand.
AGAGGATCTCCCATCCCCAAAGAGAAAATAATGGAATTTGTCCCCGGAGTCAGGTAAGTGGGAAAGCCACTTGCTGCAAGAGCTCCTCTCGAAGATCTACTGTTACAGTAAGTTCTTACATAACTGTACTATCTCACTTCGAGGGGGGAGTTCTTGCAGCACGTAATACCACTATGACTGATTCCAAGCAATACCCAAAAAGAGACCCAGGTCGCAAGGGTGGATGACAAAATGCTAAGCTGTAGGAATTCAGGAGAGGAGTCCCTGAAGGACTGCTAGGCCAAAACCTGCTTTCCTCCTGGAAGCAAAATCCAGATTGTAGTGCCTAACAAAGGTGTGCACTGTGCTCCAAGTAGTGGTCACACAGAGGTCTGCTGAGGAAATGTTCCGGAGAGAAGCGAAGGACGTCACTATCCCTCTGGTGGAATGATCCTTAACCGGTCCCAGTAAGTGCTTGCTATGCTGCTGGTAGCAGAATGTAATGCAATGCACAAGCCACTTAGTTATTGTTTGCTTTGCCATGGTGCCCCAAGTTTTCTGTGGGCAAAGGAGACAAACAACTGGTCTGTCTTTCTGGCAGAACTGGTCCTGGCCAAATAGTAATGCAGGATTCTATGTACATCCAGAGTGTGCAACAAAGCCTCCCCCTCTGTTTGAGTACTCTGGGTAATACAGTGGTAGTTGAATGTCCTGGTTCAACATGAACTCTGACACTACCTTTGGCAGAAACTTAGGGTTTGTACGCAGGGCTGTGAAAAATAAGATAATGCTCTTTATACCTCAGAGCCTGCAGCTTGGAAATCCTCTGGGCTGAAGTAATAGCAACTAAAAATAACGCTTTCCAAGACAGAAGGCGTAACTCGCAACTTGCAGCCGGTTCAAAGGGGGGCACGGTGAGCTTTTTCAAAACAAACAGGAAATCCCAAGGCAGCACTGGGTCTCTCCTGGGAGGTTTAATACGCAAGATACCTCTTAGAAAGGTCTTGCAGATGTCCAACTGTGCCAAAGTCTTTCCTGTCATTGGTGCATGGTAAGCTGACAGAGCACAGAGATGCACCTTAATGGACTAGTAGCTGAGGCCCAAGTCCAATAGGTGGAGAAGATACTCCAGCACAAATTCCACCAGACAGCTGAGGGGATCCAGAGAGCGGGGGAGCACCCACAAACAGAAATACTTCCATTTCATGGCACATGTAGCCCTGGTAGAGGGTTTTCTCGCTGCCACAAACACCTCTGCCACTCTGAGAAATACTCTAAATCTATCCCTAGCTAAGTCCGCAGGAGCCAAGCATGCAGATGCAGGGGACCAGAGGGCCAGATGGACCAACATCCGTTGCTCTTGGGAGAGCAAGTGAGTGGAGAGGGGCAACAGAACTGGTGGTTCCGATGCCAGCTGTTGCAACAGAGGGAATCAAATTTGTTGAGGCCAGAAGGGTGCCACAAGTATCATCTGGACCCCTTCTGCCTGCAACTTGAGCAGGATCCTCTGAAGAAGAGGGAAGGAAGGGAAGGCATACAGAAACCTTCCTGTCCAAGAGAGGGACAATGCGTCTCACTAAAAAACACCAGGCCCTGGATCTAGCGAGCAGAGTTTGGGAAGTTTGGCACGGTGTGGAGACGCAAAGAGGTCCAGTTCTGGCCGACTCCACCTTTCAAAGAGGTCATCTATGACCTCTTGCTGCAGTTCCCACTCATGGTACTGAGACTGAGAGTGATTTAGACTGTCTGCGAGGACATGAATCCCTGGAATATGGATTGCCATGAGATCCAGGCTGTGATCCACTGCCCAAGTCCATACCCTCATTGCCTCTCTGCATAGGGGATAAGAATGTGTGCCCCCTTGCTTGTTGAGATGGAAGACTACTGGGGTATTGTCTGACTGGACCAGAAGAGGCCCAGGATGGAACACCCCTGGAAGACCTGAAGGGTGTATAGTATGGCTCTCGTCTCCAAAATGTTTATGTGGAGAGACCACTTCGTTGACTTCCAGGAACCCTTCGCCTGAAGAGAAGCAAGATGTGCTCCCCATCCCAGTCCTGAGGCATCTGTAGTAAGGATCTGTTGTGGGCTGGGTTGGTGGAAGGGAACCCCTATGCTCATATGGGCTGGGGTGACCCACCAAGTCAGGACTGATGGACAGCACTGGTGATCTGAATTGGCTGCTCTAGCTCATCCATGCCTGGTCCCACTGAACCCTGAGGTGCCACTGCAGGATCCTCATGTTCAAACATGTGAGGGGAACTGTGGCTATGGATGCAGCCATATGACTGAGAAGCTGCAGAACCACCCTCACTGTGACCATGTCTGAGTTCTTTATCCTGTGAGTGACCTCTCTTAGCCTGTGCACCCAGTCTGCGGGCAGGAAGACTTTTCCTTGGACTGTGCCCAGGACTGCTTCTATGTATTGTAGCCTTTGAGCAGGCCATGGGTGTGACTTGGGCAAGTTAAGGGTAATGTCCAAAGTCTGGCATAGACAATGTCTCCTCCAAAGTCCTGTTTAATTGGTCTTCGGCTGGAGCTGTAAGAAACCAATTGTCCAAGTAGGAGTAGACAAAGTGACCCCCTCTCCTGATGGCCACCACCACTACTGCCAGGCACTTGGTAAAGATCCTTGGCACTGATGACAGACCGAATGACAGTGCCCTGAACTGGTAGTGCCTGCCTTGGAAGGTAAAGTGAAAGTACTTTCTGTGGGATGGCAGGATCTTGATATGCATATACGTGTCCTGCATGTCCAGGGAGCAAAGCCAGTCTCCTTGATGGAGCATGGCCAACAGGCTTGCTAAGGTCACCATTCTGAACCATTCGTATTTGATGAAATTGTTCAGCTGGCTCAGATCCAGAATGGGACAGAGGTCTCCCACCTTCTTTGGGACAAGGAAGAAGTAGGACTAAAAATCCTTGCCTCTTTGAGCGAAGGGGACCTCCTGGATGGCTCTCTTGTCTAACAAGGCCTATATTTCTTCCCACAGGAGAAGTACATAGGAGAGTGAGCAGTGGGAGGGGACTGGTGGATTGTCCACTGGGATCTGAGTAAACTCTAGGGAGTATCCTCCCTCCACTATCTGGATGACCCATTGGTCCAGCATGACATTGGACCATCCAGGTAGGTAAAGGGAGAACCTCTCTCCAACTGCCTCCCTCTGTACTTCCTCCGGTGGAGGAAGGGGGTTGGTAGGGAGTCATACCGTAATGGAGGGGGTGAGCAGGGGAGATCTGGGCACTTTGGGATTTCTGGGGCCCTGGGCACCTAAAGGGACAGGAGGAGCTTCTTCTTTTGAAGCCTCCCTTGTGCTGTGGCTGGCGTCTTCCCTGCTGTCCTTGGTTTTTCAAAAAGGATGGCATTGGGTGGCCTGCGGTTCCAATCTATACATTCGGTGGACCTCAGATGCTGCTTTACCTGAGTCCTGCAGACCAGTTATAAGCTTCTCAGTTTCCTGACCAAAAAAGGACTGGTCCTTGAAAAGGAGCATCCAGAATGGCATCCTGCAGGTCTTGGTGGAAACCTGAAACCCTTAGCAAAGCACGCCTCCTCATGCAGATACCCGATGCAGCTGCCCTAGTTGCCATGTCTGCCGAATCATAAGAGTTCCTTAGCATATGTTTATCTACATCCATACCTGATTTGATGACTGCCAGTAACTCTGCCTTCCCCTCAGAGTCTGGCTGGGCCTTAGCTACATCCATTGCTTTTGCCCAGGGTGACTTTTGATAGGTCAGAAGTTCAATGACCTGACCGTGTAGGTGGCTGAGGAATACACTTTGCAGCTCATCTGATCCAACTTTTTGGACTCTGGGTCCAGAGGTTGGGCACTCATATGCCTGGGTTGCTGTGCCCTACCATGTGCTGCCATTATCACCATGGAATCAGCTTTTAGGTGCTCTCCTAGGAAAGGCTACTCTTTAGGTGTCTTGTAGAGCCTGTCTGCCTTTCTTGGTAAAGCAGTTGTAGTAGCCGAGTGTTTCCAGGTTAATCTGATGACGTCCTGGAATGATTCTACTAATGGGGAATGACCAAGGGCTTATGGTCAGTAGCCCCCAAGAATTTAGCCAAACGGTGTCTCTCGGGATCCAGCTCTTCTGTGTCCCATTGGTATACAGCCTGGATATGTCATATTATGTGCAAGAAGGATGGGTCATCCGGGGGTTACCTTGGAGAGTTCCTTGGGTCCGGAGAAGGGATAGGTAACTTGTCCTCTGAGGAGTAATCTGATGAGGAGGAATCTCCATCATCTTCTCCCAAGGATGAAGGCAGACGTCCGATGGAGGATGGGATGGGCGACAGGTGCCTTTTCTTACTACTCGGACCGGACGTCCGCTTGTCTTCCTCCTCTGGCAGCCGATGCTCCTTTGGAGGAGGAGGTAGCTTAGGGGATGGGTTCCTGGGCAATGGCCAAATCAGGGATAGATCCCTGGGTGTCAGGAGTAGATCCCCTTTGATGGTATTCTATCATGCGGTGAACAGTGCCCCCACCTCAGCTATAGGGACGACTAGGGGTGGAAGCGTCGGGTTTGAGGGGCCAGGCGTTGGACCCTGAGGGCCTTCAGGGGCTAGCGTCTGGTCCCGAGGTACCTCATCTATGGGTGCTTCTGGTATGAGGTCTGGCTGAGTTTCTTCCCATGGAGCTGAGCCCCTTTGTAGTCTGGCTTCAGGCTCCTTAGAAGGAGGCAATTGGGCATCCTCGATTCTAAGAGTTTTATCCTTCTCCTTGGTTGCCAGGGCCAATGTCTGATCCTCTGGGGCCAATGGCCATTCCTTGGCTGGAGGCACCTGATCCTTGTCCAATGCAGAGTTGGAGGGGCCGGTAGTATGCCTACCTTCGGAGGCTGACATCTTCCTATGATCTGGTGGAGGAGGCGTCCGGTACCCAACGACCTCCTGGCATCTGGTGGAATCATCTAGTCTTTTGTGTTTATTGAATGAAACAGCGTACTTTCAGGTGGTGTCCGAAGATTTGCCCGAAGCGGACGTCTGTCCCTCTTGGGTCGACCCATGGGAGGATATATGGGGTCGGTGGGCCAAGGGAACTTGGGCAGACGAATGCCCTTGTGAAGAAGACTCCTTAACTTTGGAGTGTGATGAGGAGGTAGTCTTCTTGTGAGCAACCCCAGAAACTGCAGTGCTACCTGGGGGAACTGATTCCAATCTCCCGCCGGAGGTGGAGGAAGCAGAAGTCCTCTGAGGGGACTTTTGGCAGGATTCCGAACCGGCTCTCTCTTTCTCCCGGTGATGGTGTTTCCCTCCCAATCTTTTCTTCTGGGGGGAGACTCCCAGAGTGAGGAAGAACAACTATGCCCTGACTGTGTCTTCTGCATGGTGGCCACTTGTTGCTCTAACAGGTAGACTGTTAGCGTATTAGCGCATCAAATGCGAGTTGTTTTACTGTTAAGGTAAAACAATGGAAAAGTCACAGCTTTTCTCAGACACTACAGAAACTCTCAATTACTGCTTTCAGACAGCAACAATTTTATTTAATAATTTAGAACAGTTACCCACAACTTTCACTTTCTGTTGCTGGCAGCAGCCATTTCATGAGCAGCAGTGAGCTTCCTGCGCTCACTGTATATGCCTGTTTGACCTCTGCTATAGGTTGGCAGGACATATTAGCATAAAGTGAGCTCAGGAAGCTCTCTGCTACTGATGGAATGGTGGCTGCCAGCAATAGAAAGTGAAAATTGAAGGCCACTGTTTAAATCACTGAAAAATCAACTGGAGAATTTTTTTTTTAAATGTTACTGTCTGAAAGCACTAATCAGGAATTTTTGTAGTGCCTGGGTAAAGCTATGCCTTTTCCAATGTTTCCCTTTAAATTTTTGGCAGTGCAGGCAGTCGTCAGGCTGGTGGTTTGGGCCTAGGCAGATCGGGCAGGCAAAGTGGCCGTCCCCTGCCGGGATCTGCTTCCCACATATGCATTTCGACTTTTGTTGCTGGAAATGTGAAGAAGACATGCACTTTTGTCGAAATTCACTGAGAAAACGAACTACCGATTAACTGTGCAATGCGCAAAAAAAAAGGCAGCCAACTGCAAACTATGGCACTCATAGATCTGATGTTAGCGGGTCAACGGCGGGAAAAGAACTGAGGTGGTGCCAGTAGACTGCACCCTTTATACCACGTCTGACATCGGGGAGGAGCCAACGTTGGGGGCTGTACCTCGCCACAGACTGCTAGCTAGAAGATTTTTCCGTGGGGTCCTAACACCTGGAGGCCTTTGTCCTAATGGTATTACCTGCTGCAAGAGCTCCCCCTCGAAGTGTGAATTACCTGCTGCAAGAGTTCCCCCTCAAAGTGAGATCAGCATATTTTAGATGCTGCAACACTTGATAAAACAAAAGTGTGTTCTGAAAAAGCTACACATTGTGCAGGACACTGCTGGAGTACTACTGCAACAGAATTGGAGCATCACTGAGGGTATGGTCCAGGCTCTGTCTCCCTATGAGATATGCACCCGTGACCTAAGCTCCAATGTGGCCTCTCTGAGTCAGGTCATTCCAGCTCTCCATCTCCTCATGTTAGCCATGGAGAGTTTCCAGTACTATATAGCACCACAGACTTGCTTCCACAAGCCATCCAGGAACTCCTTGAAAGTGAGATTATGGTTTGTAACAGTACCTGACAATAGCTATTGGTTCACAACCATACTAGACCCCAGATTCCAACCTGAGGCTCTGTGCCCAGCCATGCAAAGCCAGAAAGGGTACCAGCAGTAGCTGTCTACAGAACTTGAGAGTGCTACAATCATCTCTGGTGGAGCTTGTTTTTAATGGATTTTCAGATACAGATTACTAAAAAAGGATATTTTGTACACAATGCAGTGAGGTGATATGTTTTCAAGTCAGTATTGAGTGCTCCATGTTCTATTTTTACAGACAACTGATGTGGGTGGCACTGGCAACCCAAGTGACAGTGGTGTTGATGATGGCATACTGCTGCTGATAATAATAAATACAATATTTAAAGGGCCTTTAAACATTTCAAGTTGCTGTAAAATCAGTTAAACAGAATCTGTATACAATAATGAGGTTGCCTGATGCAGGAAGATGTTGTGAGTCCTCAAGACTGGGGCAAGATACCGGACCTCACGTTCCCCAAACACAGATGTATGCTCGGTCACTGTTGCAAGTTCTCTGCTGGAAGAGCAGTGGCAGATAATGCATTTGCTGCCACTTTCTGCTGAGCTGATGCTCAGAAATTACTTGGATGATCGAACTGAGAACTTTTTTTTTTTTTAATATTCTCTGTTAATGCCCCTTACTCACCACTCAGGACTCTATCCTTGGGGATCCCTAGGCTGTGCATGCTCCTGTAGGTCCTCACCAGGGATCTCCTTCAGGTCCCATCAGCTCTACCCCCATCCAGCTTCAGTTTGCCCCTGGTCGGGGGGGAGGAGGACGTCCCAGTAGTCCCCTCCAGTCCATGAGTCTGCGTCAGGTATGTTGCACAGGCCCCATCTGGAGCCTGCTTATGGATTTTCTCAGGCAGCCGGGTCCTGTCTCCAGACATCCGTTGCGGGGCTTTTTCACGTTTTCTGGTCGCATCCCTCAGGACGTCGGCACGCTAGGGAAGTCAAGGGGTGGAGCACATTGCAACATGCAAGCTCTCTGGCTCCCAGCTGACATCCTCCCAGCCTGCTGCATGCTGTGTCACTGTACCTCCACCCATGTTCACCCAGGCAGTGGTAGAGCAGCGGGATATGCAACCCCCCCCCGGAGGATGAGAGTGGCCTCTGGGTGCTAAATCCTCTTCCTCCCGGGTGGCCCTCCAGCTGCCCGAGTCCTTTCCCAAACCCGGGTCGCTGGTGCCGCAAGTGGTAGTCCTACCACTGCGCCATCGGGCTGACCGAATTGAGAACTTTGATGTGAACCCTCTCACCTACTACAATCATGCACTGCTTTGTACCTGCTGGCATGTAAATATCTTGTGTGCCCCCAGACTAATATACCCACAGAATGGCTTTTCAGCACTGCAGGAGCTGTTGTTCAGCCACATCCTTCCCATTTGCAGCCTGAACGGGTGCAGCAGCTTCTTTTTTCATCTGCTTGTACTTCTTAAGTGTGTGTGGGGTAATCACAGTGTGGTTATGTGCTGCCACTGCCTGCCAGATTTTAAATTACTGACTATAATGACTAGTACAGTACATTATACTCAAAATGACAAAGACTGTGGAATACCAATGTCATATGTATTTGCTTGTTGTAATATACTGGTCTTAGTCCCTTCCCCTATATCTCAAATCCACCCTTTCAACACAGCCTCCACCTGTCTACTCCCTCAGAAGCGCGGACTCCTGGCTTCCGCATGTCACATTCATGGGCACATCCAAAGGCCAATCAGCTTTCAAATATTGCATGCCCAAACTCTGGAATGACTTGCCCGTCGACATCAGGCATACCACAAACTCCCTGCAACTTAACCTCCTACTCCGTGCTCACTTCATCTCCACCTGCACCTGCTCTTAGCTATGGAAAGTCTAACGTCCGCATGGCCCTAGCTGAGTTGTGCATTTGCAACACAGCTTTCCTGCCAACACTGTAATTATGTCTACTGTTACATAGAAACATAGAAACATAGACTTTGACAGCAGATAAGGACCGCTTGGCCCATCTAGTCTGCCCATTTCCCTACCTACAGGATACGCCACAGATCCTAGTTAACCAACAGCCTACTTCTTCCTACCCCCCGCAAGAATTGCCTTATGTCTGTCCCATGCATTCTTGAATTCTCCCACAGTTTTAGACCCCACAACCTCCTCAGGAAGGCTGTTCCATGCATCCACTACCCTCTCTGTGAAATAATACTTCCTCACATTGCCCCTGAACCGCCCCCTTCTATCTTTAAATTGTGTCCCCTTGTTCTTGCACGTCTCTTTTTCTGAAAGATGCTACCCTCTTGGACTTTGTTGATTCCACTGAGGTACTTAAAAGTTTCTATCATGTCCCCCTCTCCCTTCTTTCCTCAAGGGTATACATATTAAGCTCTTTTAGTCTCTCCTCATACAGCTTCTCTTGCAGACCCTGCACCATTTTAGTTGCCCTCCTCTGGACTGCCTCTATCCTGTCTATGTCCTTGCGGAGATGGGGTCTCCAGAACTGGACACAGTACTCCAGATGGGGTCTCACCAACTGTCTGTACAGAGGGATAACAACTTCCCTGTTTTCTGCTGCTGATGCCTCTCCCTATACATCCCAGTATACCCCCAGCCCTCCCTACTGCCTTCTCACATTGCTTGCTAACCTTAAGGTCATCTGATATGATTACCCCCAGGTCCCTTTCCTTTTTGTTGTTGTTACTACCTCCCCACCCATTGTGTATTCTTCCCCTGGGTTCTTGTTTCCCAGGTGCATTATTTTGCACTTCTTTGCATTGAATCTTAGCTGCCATACTTCTGACCATTCCTCCAACCTTGCCAAGTCCCTTTTCATCCTTTCCACGGCTCCTTGTGTATCAATCCTGTTGCAGATCTTTGTGCCATCTGCAAAAAAGGCATATTTTTCCTTCCAGTCCCTCTGCAATGTCACTGATGAAGACATTAAAAAGGACTGGACCTAATAGAGGTAGAGGTAGAAGACTTGGTTTGCTGGCCAAGGCACCTAGCTTCACCTGAGCTCTTTCCTTCTAAGACTGCTTGAAAGGCAGAGTAGAGAAACTTACCAGAGCAAGGGAGAAGGATTAAGACTTAGTTTGGCTAAGCAGATTTACTGTGTGGTGGTGTTTTTATTTTTTACTCACAGGGATTGCTACTGTTTGTTGCTAACATTTCATTGCTTTATTTTTTCTCTGATTCAAATTGTTGTTGCTGGTATACCTTCTTCTGCATTATTACAAGGTGTGCCTACAGGTGTGTGCTAACAGATTACTGCTGTAATCTTCTGATTCAAATTGTCTTTTGCAAGGTATATCTTCTGTTACTGCTTTATTTTTCTCTGGAGCAAAGTGTTTCTTACAGGGTATATCTTCTCTGAAATTATTACAGGTGGTGCTTTACAGGTTTTACAGTTTTATCTAACATTAGGATAAGCTTTCAGGGTTACTGCATTTGTTGTTGACTGATTGTTTCTGCTCTTACCTCCTTGTTCTTTCGTCCGTGGTTCTTCTTTTTAGGCAGGGAAGGGCCCACCAACCCCCATCCCCAACCACCCACTACACTCCTTTTATAGGGTACCACAGTTGTGACATTTCCTGTGGCAGAGCAGGAAGGGGATCAGTGGGGCCTCCACAAGGTGATCTCATTTACAGGGCACTAGTAATTTAACTTGTTATAACAAGTTAAACAAAGCACAATTAAACCATTACTTGCATTTTTTTTTCCTTCTAATTACTCTGACTAGGTTACAAACCCAGCAACTTATTTGGAATGGATTTCATTAACTGCAGGTACTGTGGAACAATTTTCAGAAGGACATTCTTACAGGATTTAGGACACTGTCCTACATGCTGGGCCTTGGAGATCTTAGGTCTCAGCTCCGGCAGCATGGGCAGAGATTGCACGCCTCAAATTTCATATTGAAGAGGAAATACATTATAAGAACCACCCGCCATTTCCCCAGCATCCAACAGAAAAACCTCAACCGCAGAGGGTAGTTGGTCCAGGAGGTTGGCAGGTGGTTAGGAGGAGCAAATCAGGTGCCCCTATCACTCTCTCTGCTCTCCAAATACATTACCTCCAAAACCATATAAACACTACAAACAGGTATCTGCCTCTATCTCTGAAATCAAATAAAGAGGCAGAAGACACTGCAGAGCAGGACACTGCGCACAGGAGCTAGCACAACAATACTCACCCAAATCAGGAACCAAAACTAAACTAGCAAAGGATCCAAAAACTTCTGATCATAGGAGACTCCATGATTCGGGAGTTGATACCCATCTCCAGCCAGGGTGATGGTCAGATGTCTCCCAGGTACATCAGCATGGAGAGACACTGACGCGTACTAAAATTGTTCACAAAGCAGGAGAAAACATTGATGTCCTAGTATACATAGGGACTAATGATCTCGCCAGCCGGTCAGTTGTGGAGACCAAGGAACACCTGACTAGGCTGGGTGACAAACTATCATCTATTTCGTCCGGCATCTCCTTCTCTGAGATCCTGCCAGTCTGGGAGAAGGGAGCAGATGGACGGAAGGTCAGAGAAGGGGAGATAGGGGAGCTAAACACGTGGCTCAAGGACTGGTGCCAGGAAAAAGGACACAGATTTGTAGGGAACTGGCAACAGTTCTGGGAGCGAAAGTTCTTTAAATTTGATGGACTGCATCTGACTAAAGAGGGAGTCAGTGCATTGGGGCAGAAGTTTGACGTCTTTGCAGAATATTTAAACTAGCAAATGGGGAGAGGGTGCAGCACCCATACGTTGAATGGGAAGAACACCCTCCCCTCAGCTAGTGGTCAAACTGGAATTCAGTGTGTTTGCCATTCATTTGCATCACCAGGTAAGAAAAAGGTTTGTCTCCCCATAGATGCACAGGGGTAATGCCAAACCTCACCCAACAACTAACACACCAAAATCTGGCCAATGGAAAATCATGTACACAATGCTCACAGCCTGGGAAATAAGATCCCAGACCTGCAGGCAACAATGTCAGAGGCTAAACTGGACATAGTAGCAATTAGTGAGACGTGGTTTACCAGTAACCACACTTGGGAGACTTCAGTACCTGGCTATGTATTGTTCAGAAGAGACCGAGGTGCAAAAGGGGGGAGGAGGGCCTGTATGTTAATGAAAATATCAAAGCTACAGAAATTCAGAATACACATAAGGAGCCAGAAGAACTGTGGGTCACCCTGGAAACAGGAAATGGGACAGCCATAAGAACTGGGGTTGTCTACAGGCCCAGACCAGAGGGAGGACATAGACACATTACTGTTAGAAGATATACAAAACATGACAGCTAAAGGGAGGTTCTGATAATGGGAGACTTCAACATGCCAGATACAGATTGGTCAATACCAGCAGGAACATCTGCCAGAACTAGACTCATAGTGGATTCCCTGCAGGGGAGGGCCTCAAACAACTGGTACAGCAACCCACAAGAGACAGGGCTATCCTAGATCTAGTACTGACTAACAAAGAAGGGATCACAGATCTCCAGGTAGAAGGTCACCTGGGGCCAGTGACCATCACATGGTATGGTTCAATTTGGCTACTACATCTAAATCATCCCATTCAAGGCAAAAATATGGGACTTCAGAGGAGCTGACTTTGATAAGATGGCCAACAGAGTTAAGCTAGCCCTGGCAAAAAGAAACACAGGTGAGGAGGTACAGGCAAAGTGGGCAAGCATTAAGGATACAATACTTGAAGCAACATCCCATTGTGTTAGACAGAAAAGGAAGTGCAAAGAAGAAGGAAACGCTTTGGTTCTCAAATACAGTAGCAGAAAAGGTCAGAGCCAAAAGGCTGGCCTTCAGAAAATATAAGGGAACACAGCTGGATGAAGATAGGGAGGCATACCAAACTGCCCTAAGGGAAGCAGGGAAGGCAGTAAGGCAGGCAAAGGCCCAAACTGAGGAAACACTAGCACAAACAGTAAAAGAAGGTGACAAAACTTTCTATTGATACATTAGTGAAAGGAGAAAGTCCAGAGGGGTATTGCTAAGCTTAATGGAGAAAAGGGAGCATGTGAGGAGGAGGACCCTGTAAAGGCATCTATCCTAAATAGATACTTTTGCTCAGTATTCACTGAAGAGAAGGTAGGGCAGGGCCCACAGCTCAGCATCATGGACACAGGGGAGGGAGGTGAGCACTACTCCCTTCACAAAAGAAAGGGTCCTACAAGAGCTTGCTAGCTCAGGGTGGATAAGGCAATGGGACCTGATGGCATACATCCCAGGGTACTTAAGGAGCTAAAGGAGGAACTAGCAGAGCCATTAGCAGAATTGTTTAGTGAGTCTCTGAGCACAGGAGAGGTCCCGAAGACTGGAGAAGGGCTCATGTGATCCCACTCCACAAGAGTGGTAGCAGGGAGGAGGCGGGAACTACAGACCGGTCAGTCTTACCTCAGTAGTGGGCAAGATTATGGAAGCACTCCTTAAGGAAAGGATAGTGCAACACCTGGAATCCATGAGGGCACAGGATCCAAGACAGCATGGGTTTACAAAAGGAAGGTCCTGTCAAACTAATCTCATAGATTTCTTTGACTGGGTAACAAGTGGTGGACCAAGGGGAGCAGTTGATGTTGCCTACCTTGACTTCAGCAAAGCTTTGACACTGTTCCACATAGAAGATTGATAAATAAGCTAGGTAGGCTGGTGGGTCAGAAGTTGGTCAACTGGGTGGCAAACTGGTTGACTGGCAGAAAACAGAGAGTGGTGGTAAATGGTATACAGTCAGAAGAGATGCAAGTCACAAGTGGGTACCTCAGGATCAGTCCTGGGGCCAGTCCTATTCAACATCTTCATTAGTGACCTAGCAGATGGACTAGAGGGTAAAGCTTGTCTGTTTGCAGATGACACCAAGATCTGCAACAGAGTAGATGATCCAGATGGGGTGGGCAGAATGAGAAGAGATCTGGATAAACTAGCAGAATGGTCAGAAGAGTGGCAACTGGGATTTAATGCAAAGAAGTGCAAAATCATGCACATAGGGAAGAGAAACCTGAAGCCACTTATAGGCTGGGAGGGAGTTGCTAGCAGTCACAAAGGAAGAAAGAGACTTGGGCATCATCATCACTGATGACCTGAAATCATCCAAGCAGACCTCTAAAGCAGTAGGTAAGGCTAGGGGTGTTAGGGTGTATTAGTGAGGGTATCACAAGTCGTAAGAGGGAGGTAATAATCCCTCTGTATAAGACATTGGTTAGTTCCCATCTGAGTACTGCGGCAGTATTGGAGGCACACCTTCACAAGGACATTAACCAAATTGAGGCAGTCCAGAGAAGGGCAACCAAAATGGTGCAGGGACTGCATCAGAAGACATATGAGGACAGATTAATGGAGCTCAATATGTATACCCTTGAGCAAAGGAGGAGAGAGGTGATATGATCGAGACATTTAAACACCTTAAGGGCATAAACAAGGTGAAAGAGTCTAACATGTTTAAATATAAGAAAATAGCAGGACAAGAGGACACAGCATGAGATTAGAGGAGGCCGATTAAGGGGAAATGTGAGGAAATTCTTTTTCACAGAAAGGGTGGTAGATGCATGGAATGGCTTACCACAAGAAGTAGTGGCTATGAATACAGTGCAGGGCTTCAAACAGGCATGGGATAGGCATAAGGGAGCAATACAAATGACTATGAATAGATAGGTCACTGACATCCATAAGGCCGATGGCACATTTATAAGGTAGAAAAGAAATGGGCAGACTGGATGGGCCTTGCGGTCCTTATCTGCCAGTCAACTTCTATGTTTCTATGTTTCTATACTGAACTCAGTGTACCCCACTAGTAACCCTCTTTCTTCAGAGTGGACTCCATTTACAATTACCTTCTGTGTCCTGTTGTGTAGCCACTGTTTTATTTAGGCTACCACCCTGGGACCCAATTCCCAGGCTGGTTAATTTGACTATTAATCTTTTGTGTGGGACTGTGTCAAATGCCTTGCTAAAGAATAGGTAGGCCATGTCCACAGCCCCTCCCTGGTCTACTACTTTGGTCACCCAGTCAAAGAAATCTATTAGATTCGTCTGACATGACCTTCCCGCTGTAAACCCATGCTGCCTTGGGTCCTGTGCTCCACTGGCCACTAGGTACTCAAATATTCTTTCCTTCAGAAGTGACTCCATCATTTTCCCTACCACAGAGGTCAGACTGACAGGTCTGTAGTTTCCTGCCTCTGTCTGTTGGTATTATTGTCGCTGCATTCTCCTCTATCACTATAACTATGACTTGCTGTCTTTGCTGTCCTCGGATGTATTCAATGTATTGTATTTTTGTCTTGTATTGTATTGCACTGTATTTTAGCCTGTGAAAACTCTGTACCCTAACTCCCAGGATGCAACTGGAATCAAGTGGCCCACCGCTCAGCATGCTTTTCCTGGTTAAACTCTTAAATAAATAAATAAATATATATATTTTAACTTACCTTATGGCTTTCTGAACAGTGCTTTTAAAATGATAATGATCTTGAAAATTACTGGAAAACTGCTTCTGTTTTGTTTATGTTTTGGTTTTTGTGCTGTGACTTCTCCTATCCTGTAAGCCAGATTTCTTCTTTATTTTTATGTTAGGACTTTCCCTTTCAGGTCAGACAGCAATTAAAAATGGTGTGAATATTTACTCTGCTGTGCAACTTTGCCTTGTTTTACTGTCTCCAACACAGACAACATATTTCATTTTAATAGGACTATTCAGATTAGACATTGAACAAAAAGATGAAATGAATACTTCCTTCCTCTGCTGTGCTACTCTGCTTTGCTTTCTTGTCTCCAAAACTGACACTGCTTTTTGTTTTAATTCCTTCCTCTGCTGTGCAACTGTATATTGGTGCTTTCCTCCAGTCTCCAAAAAGTTACACACTAAGTGTAACTGAAGATCTTCCTGAATATCTTTTCCATAGAGTACCACTTATGGGTCTGAGCCAGAATGTGCTAGGATCTCGTGGGAGCCAGAAATTAACTGGGAACTGGCAGTGCAAGTATGCCCTGCACGCATGTCACTGCAAGTGCCAACTGGTACACAGCAGTGCCTGTCCCCAACTGACTTAGTACCATTTTTTACTGAGCAGGAGAGCAGCATGAGAGTAAACTTACAAGCAACCTAACCACTAGCTAAGGGCATAAGATAGCCCTGTTGACATGCATAAGAAGGGCCAAAAACTCCAACATACAGTGTCTTCACAGCCTATACCCGTTCAAAAAGTATGGAAGATAATAGCACAACACAACCATACTATAGGTCTGGGGGATGGAGGGTGGGTCATGGTACTCTGTGTAGAAGATATTCAGGAAGATCTTCAGTTACAGTAAATGTACAACTTTTCTATCTTCTGAGACTCAGTCGTCTCCATTTAGTCCCATTTAAGGATCAGAGTACTAAGCTTCAGAAAGTAGACCCCTGGACTGGACATGTTGGAGTCGAACACTCACTCAGGATAGTAATGCATTCAGGATAGTTCTGCCAAAACTGGCATGCTGTCTGGTACCAATATCCAGAGGATAGTGCTTGGTGAAAATATGCACCATGCTCCATGTGGCAGCCTTCAGATTTCTGCGATGGGCGCTAAGCAGATTTCCACTAGAGAGGTTGCTACTCCTCTTGTGGAATGGGCATGTACCTTGCCCTTCAGCTTTGGCCCAGCAGTGATTGAGGTAATTTCACAATCCAAGTAGACATGCATTGGATAGGGACAGAGAGACCCTTTCAATTTGGTCAGAGGAGACTAACAGCTGCTTTGCCTGCCTGTAGTCCTTAGCTGTAACTAAACTGAATTTAACTATTTTTACATACAGGGAGTGTAATGTTCTTTCTCCCTCATTCAGATGGTTGACAAAGTACGCTGAAAGAACCAGGGGCTGAATCAAGTTGAAGTCTGGCACCACCTAAGGTAGGAACTTTGTGTGAGTAACTCAGAACCACTTTTTCCTTATGGAAGACAATAAATGGAGGATCTGTGACCAGAGCATGGATTTCACATGCTCTGCATACAGAGGTAGTGACTACTAGAAATGCTTCCTTGGAAGATTGAAAATGTCATGTCACAAGCTGAAACTGGTTCAAATAGTTTGCAAGAGAACATGTCTAGCACAAGACTGAGATCCCTGGGAGCAAATGGTTTCTGTATGGGGTGGTCGTGTGTGCAGGATTACCAGAAAAGTGACAACTGAGCCAAGGACAGAGTGCCCACAAGTTCCATAATATGCTGAGCCAGTAGACAGAAAGAACCTGACCATGGAGTACTGTAGTCCTGAGTCTGACAGGTACAATACGCATTCCTAAAGTTTTTCAGGGTGATTCTTAAAAGGGTCCCTAGAGATAGTGGAACACCAGACAGAAAAAAGCTTCCATTTGGGCCCATATGTTTTTATGGTATTATTTAGCTTTTAGTGACCAGGTGCATACACTTGACAACCCAGCAGGTTACATGAGAGGAAATACAATACATGGAACAGTATAAACCACAAGCAATATGAATACAGAGAACAATAAAAATAAAATACATTACCATTGAGCAGTCTCGATGTACAGACAACAGACAGCACAACATAAAGTAAATATGTAAAACAATGCATTAAGGTACAAGTGCAATACAGTACTGGAAACAAACACTAGATAAGGAGCAGAAGGATTACGAGCAGCAAAGAGTATTTCAGAGACCCTTGAGACACTTTGCATCTATTCCCCTCTATTTCTTCAAGAACTAAGCCTGGAGATGAAGGGAACATAGGTTGAGATGAACTGTATGGCTCCGAGTCTGGGTCAGCAAGTCCACCCTGCATGGCAGAGTCCTCAGTTTTCTGACTGTCAACTACAGTAAGTCAGAAGCAGGTACCAGATCTACTGAGGTCAGCAAGGGGCTATTAAAATAATTTTACCACCTTGAGCCTCCAGCTTGAACAGCAGTCTCTGAATGAGATGGATTGGAGGGAATGCATACAGAAACAGACTTTTCTTCTGCAGCCTGAATGTATCCTGACAAAAAGTGGCAAACTGGATTTCTGCAGCAGAACTGAGGCAGCCTGGTATTGCAGGGAGACGCAAAAAGGTCCAAGTCTGGTGTCCACCACCCACTGAACAAGGACTGCACAATGTCATCTGCTACAGCCAACTTATAAGGATCCACTACTGTTTTGCTCAGATTGTCTGCCAGAATGTTTTAGACTCCTGGTAGATGGATTACTTGAAGCTAGGTCACCTGTTCCAGGCAACATTCTGACACACTCACTGCCTCCCTGCAGAGAAGTTAATAGTGTTCTCCTCCTTGTTTGTTGACATAGAATATGACACATCTGCTTTCTGTCTGGAGGAGTAATGTATTTTTGCTAACTAGGACCAATAGGGCCTATAGGCTAAAAAGGACTACCCACATCTTAGCAGACTGGTGTAGGGATGCATTTCTCAATCATCCTGGACTACTTGTGTGGAGACATTGGCAATAGGCTCCCCACCACTCTAAGGAGGCATCTATAGTGAAGATCACTTCTGGTGTGGAGAAGGGAAAGCCCTGGATAAGATTTTCCTTCACTGACCACCATAATAGGGAACACACCAATGGTTTGGTTACCTGAATGAGGAGTTGTGAGAGTGTGATGCCTATGATAACTGGGTGCAGAGCATCCACAGAGTTGTTCTCATGTGCAACCTTGCCAGGGATATTGTGAACACTGAGGATGCCAGGAGGCCCAGCATACGCTGCATGGTGTGTGCTGGCATTGAGTGGCATTCCATGATTAAGCACGCCATCTGAACTATTGAGTTTGCTTTGCTGCCCGAGAGGAAGGCTCAAGCCTGAGTTGTATCCAGGACTGTCCCTATAAATAAGAGTTTCTAGGACAGAACTAACAGTGACTTGAGAGGGTTCAGTAGGACTCCCATTGAAGTCAGAAACTGAGAGGCAGTGGTCAACACCTGTTCTGATTCCAGTCTGGATAGGCTTTTTAGGAGCCAGTTGTCCAGATAAGGAAAGACCTGTAGTCCTAGCTTTCTGAGGTGTGCTGCAAGAAATGAAAGTTGCATACTTACTGTAACTGTTGATCTTCCTGATTATCTTCTCCATAGAGTACCACCAATGGGTCTGAGCTGGTGGCACTAGGACCTTGCGGGAGCCAAAACTTTTCTGGTGGGGGCTGGTGATAGGAGTAGGCCTCATGTGTGCATCTCCAAATTCACCTATTGGTATATAGTGGCACCAGCTCCCAACCAGTCAGCACCTTTTTTACTGAGGAGCATGTATCTAATAAGTAACCTATGCACTTACCCTAAGGGTATAAGATAGCCCTAGTGGCCCAGGTAAGAAGGGCCACCAAGCAAATAACACAGTGTCTTCACAGCCCAAAACAAGAACAAAGGGGTGAACACCAAAGACAACAATTCTGGAGTGAGTCCAGGGGATGGTGGCAGGGCGTGGTAATCTATGGAGAAGATATTCAGGAAGATCAACAGTTACAGTAAGTAAGTAACTTACAGATCTTCCAAGAATCAATATTCTCCATAGATTCCTTTACCGGGTCAGAGTACCAAGCTCAGGGAAAGTTCCCCGGACTGTGTATTTATTTGGAAATTGGTGACTAGAGAAAGGCACACTGAGTCGAGGCTTGTTTCCAGGTGCAACCTGGGGGAAGGGGACAGCGAATACAAAATATATAGTACAGACACAGTTCGTAGTTACAATAAAGTGCAATCAGAATAACATGATGAATACAGGTATAAGTGCAGAATGAATAGGCAAGGCACAAAAGTGAAAATTAAGTACCTACTGTAATCCTTGATCTTCCTAGATATCTTCACCATTCATTACTGGTGGGTCTGGCCAGGGGCACTAGGACCCTGTGGGAAGCTTATAGCTCTAAGCTTTTCTCAGTTTTCCTTAGGAGGAGGGGTCGACATCGAGGATGGCGCTGCCCATGAGGTCGACGTATTGTGTGGTCTCACACGTTGGCTGGTAACCGACGTTGGACCCTCCACAACTTCAGTTCTTCTTTTCCCGCCATCAAGGCGCATTACACTATGGGAACTGAAGCCATTGTAGGAATTTCGTCTGTGTAGTCCGACGAACATTCTGCCACCACTGTTACTCAACGCTGTAGACCTTCAGGAGTTCTGTAACACAATTTCTTTTATTCTTTTATTCTTTTTTCTGTTGTACCTATTTCTATGGCTCTGAGTCTATTTCTATGTTTGTTTCTATTTTTTCTATGCGATTACATTCAGTTCAGGGCCTTGTTCGAATTCTAAGGAGGAGCATGCCCCTATGTGTCAATGCCCCTGTGGCAAGCTGATAACCATGACAGACCACCATAATCACTGTTTAACCTGCCTGGGTCCATTGCCTGACATGGACAACTGCAACACCTGCTTCTCCATGGACCACCGGGTCCTCAAGTTGTGCGCATTGAAGGTGGGTCGGGATCTTCCCACCTTCGGGGGATGGAGCAGGTCCCAGGATGCCAAAGCTGGGACTTTGGGCCCTTCTCCCGGGCCTCCCTCCGGTACTATACATTTGGCAACTGCAGGTGAAATGTCAGGGAAAGGGAAGACATTAACCTGGGGGCAGCGAAGTAGCTTCAGCTGATACATGAAGAAGCCAGGGGAGGCAATCAAGTGGAGGTACTTGGGGAGCTGGTTCCAAAGTGTGGGAAGATGATAGGAAAAGGCTGATTCCCCAGCAGAGGAGTAGGGATGAGAAATGGCAAATGTGCGAGGCTTCCTGGAGTGGAGGGAGCAAGAAACAAAGGCCCTGCCACCGGTAATATACTACCTGGCATGGCCATCTAAAGCACAGTGGTTAGTACATGCATGCACAGTGCTCCAAGTTTCGGCCTTTCAAATATCTCTAATCGACACCGAGCGTATTTCTGCTAAAGGAGTGGCTACCCCTCTAGTGGAGTAGGCACGTACCTTGCTCAATAGTTTTACCTTTGCCACAGCATAGCACTGACAAATGCAATTCACAATCCAGGCTAAAATACACTCGATTGTGTCCAGTAGTCCTTTCCATTGGGGTCAAAAGAGAAAAAGAATTGTTTGGCCTCTCTGTAGTCCTTATTCCTGTCCAGGTACAATCTAAGGACTCTCTTTACATCATGAGAGTGGGGAGTTTTCTCCCTCATTCTGGAAGTTGGCAAAGTACACAGAATCAAGGCTTAATTCAAATCAAACTCTTGACACTACTTCAGAAAGAAAATCAGGGTGTGTGCAGAGCACTCACTACCTTGTCTTTATGGAAAACAGTATATGGAGGATCTGTGAAAAAAGCAAGAACTTCAGACACCAACACGCAGAGGTGATGGCCACTAGAAATGCTGCTTCCAAGTCAAATATTTCCTGTCACAAGTTGCAGCAGGCTTGAGGGGCACGTGAGTGAGCATGTCTAATACAAGACTGAGGTCTCAGGGAGCCGCCATCTTCCAGATGGGAGGGGGCCTTGTGTGCAGGATACCCATGAGGAACCTCTTAAGCAGTGGCACTTGTGCCAAAGAGAGGGTACCTACAGGTTTGTGTATAGCATATATGTGGTCCTTAACTGTAGAATCCTGCAGGCCAGCATCAGAAAGGTCCAGTAAATATTCCAAAGCCTTTTCAGATGGACACTTGAAAGGGTCCATTGGGGTTTTGGAACACTAGATGGAAAATCATTTCCACTTGGCTGTGAATGTCTTCTTGGTGGAAGGTTTATGTACAGCCAAAGTATGTCGGAGACCATCTGAGACACTTTGGACCTGTACACTGCTATCTCTTCAAGAGCTAGGCTTGAAGGTGAAGGTAGCATGGGTTGTGGTGGACTAGCTGGCCTGAAATGGGGTCAATAAGTCCATCTAGAGTGGCAGAATCCTCAGTTTGCTGATTGACAGTCAATTCAACAGCGGGAAACATATCTGCAAGGTCAACAGGGAGCCACTAGGATCATGTTGCCCTAGTGTGCCTCTGGCTTGAACAGCACTCTCTGAATGAGAGGGATTGGAGGGAATGCATACAGAAACAGAGTGTGCCATGGCAGTCTGAATGCATTTTGACAGAAAATGCCAGGTCCTGGATTTCTGGAGCAGAATCAAGGTACTTTGGCATTGAGTGGGGGAACAAAAAGGTCCACATCTGGGGTGCATCACTCATCAAATAGTGATCTCATGACGTCTAGTGCTAGTGACCACTCAAGAAGATGTGCTGATGCTCGACTTAGTTTGTCTGCCTGAGTGTTCAGGACTCCTGGCAGATAGATTGCTTGGAGTGGGGCCTCCTGCTCTAGGCATCATTCCCACACTCTTACCCCCCCACCCCCGCAGACAAGATAAGAGTGTACACTTTTTTCCCTGTGTGTTGACATAATACATGACAGACTTGCTGTCCATCTGAAAGAGGACTGCCTCGTGGCTGACCAAGTCTGCTAGGGCTTTCAGACTGTAAAGATCTGCAAGCATCTCCAGCACATTTATGTGGAGATATGTTTCTGATGAGTTCCAGACCCCTTCTGTGTGGAGACCTTGGCAGTGGGCTCCCCACCCCAATAAGAAGGCATCTGTAGTCAGAATCACCTTTGGCTCTAGTGAGGAGAAGGTTTTCCTCCACTGACTACTACATCAGAGACCTCACCAGAGTTTGGTCATCTGAATGGGGTAGTTCTGAGAGTGTGATGCCTGAGATCACTGGGTTCTGAGCATCCACTGAATTGTCCTCATGTGCAGCCTTGCTTTGGAAGAAACATAGAAACAGAAATTTGAGAGCAGAAAAGGATATCCAGGCCCATCCAATCTGCCCATTATACCCTGCCCCCTTGGTAACCCTAGACCCTAACTGCCCACCATCCCCCTCTTTGCTCACTCCCCCAATCACCCCCCCCCGATAGAGACTCCAGTTCCCGTACCTTTTCCCAGTTCCTTCCCCTCCCACTTTTGGTTATTCCCATGTGATTATCCCATGCCTTCTTGAATTCACCTACCGTTTTTGCTCCTACCACCTCTGCTGGCAGTCCATTCCAGGGGGCCACCACCCTCTCCATGAGGTAGTAGCCTCTCCTGTTCCCTCTGAACATTCCTCCCTCTAACCTCAAGTTGCGCCCTCTAGTTATCAGACTTCTTTTCCTAAGAAAGATGCTCCCTTCCTGCACCTTGTTAATCCCCTTCAAATATTTAAATGTCTTGATCATGTCCCCCCTCTCCCTCTGCATTTCCAGGGGATACAGATCTAGCTCTTCCAGCCTCACCTCATAGGGCTTCCGATGCATGCCCTGCACCATTTTAGTCACCCTCCTCTGCACTCTCTCCATCCTATCAATATCGATCCTGAGGTGAGGTCTCCAGAACTGGACTCCATACTCAAGGTGGGGTCTCACCAGGGTCTTATAGAGCCTGGGGCAATAACACCTGCTTTTCCTGCTGGTTATACCCCTTCCTATGCACATCAGCATGCAAGTTGCCTTACCTACCACTCTATTGCACAGGTTAGCTACCTTTATGTCATCTGAAATGATAATCCCTAGATCCCGTTCCTGTTCCGTTACCATAACCTCCTCTCCTCCCAGTGTGCACGTGGCCTGTGGGTTTTGTGCTCAATGTGCATTATTCTGCATTTTTTTTGCATTAAATCCCAATTGCCAAATTTCCATCCACCCCTCCAGTTTTCTCAGGTCTTTCTTCATTGTTTCCATCCCCCTCCCCTGATGTGTCCACCCTATTGCATATCTTCGTATCGTCTGCAACTAGGCACACCTTCCCATTCAGTCCCTCTGCAATATCACCTATGTAGATGTTAAAATAAAAGGGGCCCCAATACTGACCTCTGGGGCACCCCACTTGTCACCCTTTCCTCCCCCGAGTGAACCGCACTTACCACCACCCTCTGGCATCTGCCGCTAAGCCAGCTCTCAACCTATTTAGTTATTTTCGGCCCCGCCCCTAAGCTGTCCATCTTGTTTAGCCAGCTTCCTGTGAGGGACGGTGTCAAAGGCCTTACTGAAGTCCAGATAGGCCACGTCCACCGCCCCTCCTTGATCAACCACCCTCGTCACCCAATCAAATAATCTGATCAGATTTGTCTGGTACTGTGAACACCAAGGTTGCCAAGATTCCCAGCAAGTTTTGCATGGAGTGCGCTGGCACAGTCTTGTGTTCCATGAAAAAGCATGTCATCTGCAAGACTGCTTATATTCTGCTGTCTGGAAGGAAGACCCAAGGCCAGGTTGTGTTCAGAACAGTTTCTATGAACAGCAGTACCTGGAAGGGCTCTAGCTGAGACTTGGTAGGGTTCAGCAGGACTCCCATGGATGTCAGAAATTGAGAGGCAGTGGTCACTGGCTGCTCTGTCTCCTGCCTGGAGAGGCTTGTTAGGAGCCAGTCATCCAGGTATGGGAAAACTTTTAGTCCTAGCTTTCTGAAGTGTGCTCTAAGTACTGCAAAGTACTTTGCAAAGACTTGTGGTGATAAGGAAAGCCCAAATGGTAGGACTCTGAATTGACAGTGTTGCCCCTCCATGTGGAAGCAGAGGTACCTGTGATGGATGGGGTGCCCCAGTATGTGCTGATATATGTCCTTTATATCCAGAGATTCTAGTCAATCCTGAAGTATTAGGTAAGGTAGCGAGGATCTCAGAGAAATCATCATGAATTTTTCTAGACCCATGTATTTGTTCAGCTTTCTAAGATCGAGAATGAGACACATGCTCTCTGATTTCTTTGGTAACAAAGAAGTAGTGAGAGTAGAACCCTTTGCTCCATTCTGACTGGCACTATTTCCACTGCCCTGTTTCTCAGAAGGCACACAATCTCCTGTCAAAACACACAGAGTTCCAGCACCACCATACCAACAGTGTGCATCATAACCTCTTACAAGGAGAAAATACAGTTTCGTAAGAACTTACCGTAACAGTAGTTCTTCGAGAGAAGCTCTTGCAACAGGTAACACATGTAGGACTGAAGCTGGCAGGTAGCAGGACCCCACGGAAAACTTCTAGCTAGCAGTCTATGGCGGGGACCTCCCCCTAACGTTGGCCCGCCCCCAATGTCACACATGGCATAAAGGGAGGGCAGTCCCCGGCATCCCTCAGTTCTTCTGCCAGAGACTCCGGCAGTGATGATGGAAGATGATCAGGAACAGAGAACCAAGGAAAATTCCTCAAAGAGCAATAACATTGCCAATGCAAACCAGATGCAGAGGAGAGTCCCTTAGCGGGAAGGTGGGCAGGAAGCCATATCTTCCGCAAGGGCTTCTCTCAAAGATCTACTGTTACAGTAAGTTCTTACGTAACTGTACTATCTTACTTCAAGAGTCAGCTCTTGCAGCAGGTAACACATGTAGGACTGAGTCCCAAACACTAAAGTAGACCCAGGCTAATCTCGGGTGGAGGACGCAGAGAAAAGCCATGAGGGGAATGCCCTCAGGAGAGTAGTACCTGTAGAACCGCCAGGCTGAAGCCTGCTCTGCATCTGGAGGCAATGTCGAGAGTGTAATGTCTGATGAAAGTATGAACAGAATTCCATGTGGCTGCCGCACAAATGTCAGCTGCAGACACGTTTCTAAGAGCGGCAAAAGATGCCACTATTCCCCTCGTAGAGTGACCCTTCACTGAGCTCAGCAAGGGTTTGTCATATTTCTGGTAACAGAATAAAATGCAGTTAACCAGCCATTTAGAGAGGTCTGTTTGGCTACAGGAGCCCCCTGGATCCTGGGGGCAAAGGAAGCAAAAAGCTGATCAGAATGTCTAAACTGTCTCATTCTGGAGAGATAGAAACGCAAAATGCGATGAGCATCCAGCATGTGGAGAAGCACCTCCCCCCGGGTTTGAGTGTTCAGGATAATACACTGGGAGGTGTATATCCTGATTCAAGGTCAACTTGGACAGCACCTTCAGTAAGAACTTAGGACTTGTCCTCAAGGCCACCCGGTCCTTGTGGAACACCAAATTATGCTCCTTACATATCAGGGCCTGTAGCTCGGAAATTCTATAAGCAGAAGTAACAGCAACTAAAAATAATGCTTTCCAGGAAAGGAAACAAAGCTTGCAATCCACGACTGGTTCAAATGGGGGTAAGGTGTGCTTTTCCAACACAAAAAGCAAGTCCCAAAGGGGGACGGGGTCCCTGATGGGGTTTCAAATGAAGACTGCCCTGCAGAAAGGTGTGGGCTACCTCCAACTGTGCCACAGTTCTGCCTTGAACAGGGGCATGGTAGGCAGAGATGGCAGACAAATGAACTTTGATGGATGAGTAGCCCAAACCTGAGTCTGAGATTGACAACAGGTACTCAAGAATCAAGCTCACCAGACAGGCCAAGGGATCAAGACAGTGGACAGCAGCCCAGAGGCAGAAGCACTTCCATTTCATGGCGTAAGTGATTCTGGTGGAGGGTTTTCTAGTGGCCACTAGAACATTGGCAACCCTGTCCGAGACCCCAAAGTGTGACTTGGCTAGGTCCTCAGGAGCCACGCATGGAGATGCAGTGACTGAAAATTTGGGTGAACCAAGGTCTCGTCATCCTGAGAGAGCAAGTGAGTGCTCAGTAGCAGGGGAATTTGGGGGTTGGCAGCCAGTTGTTGTATCAGGGGATACCAAATCTGTCATGGCCACAATGGGGCCACAAAGATCATCACTGCCCCTTCCACTTGCAGCTTGAAAAGTACCTTCTGAAGGAGCAGAGAGGGAGGGAAGGTGTAAAGGAACCTCCCTCGCTCTCCAGGAGAGGGACAACGCGTCTCGCCTGAAAACTCCAGGCCCCGGATCTAGCAAGCAAAAACTGGGCAACTTTGCCTTGATACCATATGAGTAAGAAAGTTAAGACTCCGTATGGTACATGTGGTGGAACAATAAACCTTACACCCCATGGAATCTAGCTGCTTAGATTCCCTGTCCAGAGGCTGAGTACTGAGATGTCTCGGCCTCTGGAATCTATCGTGGGCAGCCGAGATGACTACCAAGACTGCCAAAAGCTGTCCGCCCAAAAAGGGTTCCACCTTCAAAGCCCTATAAAGGTGGTCCATCTTTTTGGGTATCGCGGAGGAGGCGTGGGGATGTTTCCAAGCTGCCTTGGTGATGTCCTCAAATGTGTCCACCAAGGGTGGGATGACCACTGGTTTTGGGTCCTTTTGGCACAAATACTTGGCCAAGCTGAGTCTCTCTTTGTCCAGGTCCTCCATCTCCCAGCCCATGTTGGCTTGAATATGCCGTATGACCTCCATAAAGGAGGGGTCATCTGACGGTGATTTGGGAGTATCCCTGGGGTCCAGGGGGGACAGGTCCTCAATGGACAAGGGAACAGAGGAGGACGCATCCAAGGAATGGTCTAAGTCTATGGAAGAGGGGGAGGACCAAGACCTATTGCGCCATCGTTTGTGCCTATGGCGGTTGGAGGAGCCGGAGGAACTTAGGCTCCTGGACAGGGACCTGGAGCAGTGCTTGCGAGGAGCCTTGCCCTTGTCATTGCCTGAAGGTGGGGTGGGCTCCATGCCCTTGTTCTTGCCCTGAGGTGGAGTAGGCTCTGTCAGAGGAGGGGCCCCTGTGTCAGTGGGGGTTCCTCTGTCCGCGGAATTTTTGGTGGTACGAGGTCAGTCCTAATGGTCTCCCACAAGTAACCAAAAAGGTCCTTGATCTAAGACAGGTGGAGCTTAGGTTCCGAATCTATCATTAGATCTAACGCTGGCTGAGATCTGTGGCCTAGCCTACAGCCATGATCTGGCAATGGCGGGCGAACAGGAGGAGGCGACGGAGCTATAGTAGTAGGCCCAACGTCGGTGCCTGATATCTGGTCCGAGGCCATCGTCCAGCGGTCCTCAGAAGGACTGTGTCCTGACCGATCATCAGATGGTGGTGGTGGGGAAGCCAGTGATGTCGGGGACTGGGTCGGTGGTGCCAAAGGCTGGGCTGCCAAAGCAGTGATGTTGGTTGCTTGACGTCAGTGGGAATCACCACCCGATGAATGCTGTGTCGTCGGACGCTTGTCCGATGACAGCATGATTGGCCTGGGCAGATGAGAGGCAGATCTCCCAGAGGAGTGCCCGAGGCCTTACGTCTAGCCCAGGAGTCGGCACCAGAGACAGAGGTTGGTCCCTTACCCAGGTCAGAGTGCCAACCTGAGGCCTGATCAGGCAGCTGGACCTTAAGCAATTGAAGGGTGGGGCCTGAGGACCCAGAGCCACGGTCCTTGGCTGCTGATGCCTGAACCAGGGCAGGGGGTTTAACAACCGTTAGCCTGGAAGGATAGCGGGCCACCTGGGAGGCAGAGCCGGAACTGCCCCTGGAGGCAGAGTGTGAGCCTGAAGATCTAGATCTGGAGGGAGATCTCTCCTTTTCTCTTCCCTTCCACTTCTCCTTGCGCTCCCCAGATGATTTATGGTGGGAAGAACCCCTCCCTGAAGAGGAATCACTCCTCATGGTGGCCAAACATTGTTCTATGAGGCAAGCCTGGAAAGCCTTCTGTCGGCGGATCCTCGTCCTGCTGTTGAACTTTTGACAGTGTTAGCAGGCCTGGATGTTGTGGTTGGGGCCTAGGCACAGCAAGCAGGCAGAGTGCCCAACCTTGAACAGGATTTGTTTGCTGCAGGCACACTTGCAGAGGTGCCGTTTTATGGAAAAACCATGCGGTGTGACCGGCAAGACCGCGGAACGTGGCTGTCTACTCTTCAGTTCTGAGACTAGTTGGGATTTCGTCTCGGACCACCAAGTCTGTAAGATCTCCCTGAAGTCCACCTGTGGCTGAGGAGGAGGTGGTGTAGGAGGTGGAAGTGGGTGAAAAGACTGAAACCCCAAATGGCAGCCTGAACCAGTAGCATGGGTTCCATGTGTCAGGAAGCCTGGTGTAGGATAATAATGGGCATAGCCCGATGGCTGGAAATGAGATGTCTGAAACCCCGCCGGCGGATACCCGGGGTAATGAGAATAACCAGATGGGAAATGGTCCGGCATCTGGCCTGACGGAGGCACCGATGGTGGAAAGCCGGATGGAGGCCCCAATGGGGGATAGCCTGATGGACACCCTGGTGGTACGAAGCCAGATGGTGGCCCCAATGGCAGAAAGCCTGATGGTACCCCGACAGGGGGTATTCCAACGCAGGAGCTGAAGGTGGAAGGCCCAATGGTGGAAAACCCAACAGAGGGTGGCCTAATGGAGGCCCTGACAGGGGAACCAAAGGGGCTGACAGGCACTGAGGAGGAGGAGGGTCTGGCACCCCTACCGGGGAAGGAAAAGACAGTGGTGGTGCTGACGCTAAGCCCGTGGGAGCTCCCAAGTCAGGGAATCCCGATGGAAGGTCTCCATCCACTGGGTCCCATGGTTCTGGAGACAAAGGCTGAGGCTCCAATGAAGGAGGAGACAGGGGCTCACCATGGAGGGAACCCCAGGGCAACACTTGCTCCCCCCAGCTGGGAAGGAGCTGATGTCTGGCTGGGTGTCATCAGGACCAGCAGGAAGGTCCGATGAATGTGAAGTGGTCGAGCGATCATCAGGAAGCCCAACGACCAACTTAGCGACCTTGGTCATGCGGGAGTTGGAGACACCGATTCCCGACTTATCGACTACATCCGGGTACTCGCCGAGCAACTTATCAGCCCCGCCTGCTGATTTAGAGCCCGTGGTGGTAATGGGCCTAAGGGTGGCAGAGGCCTCGGACACATCCGAGGCTCCTGGGGTCACTGTAGCCAGAGGGGGTGGGGGTCCAAAGCCTGTTCTGTAGGAGGGAGCGCAGGCTTGGCTGTGGCACCAGGAAGAGGGCTGATACTCATCTGAGTGGCCCGAAGGCGGCCTTAGGTTAAAGGGGGACTGCTCCTGCTCCCAGTGCTTTTCCTTGTCCCTCCATTTCTTCTTGTGAGAGTTGGTAGGTGAGGAAGAGGCACTCCTGAGCTTCTGTAGCTTCTTTTCCATCTAGACCATTTTTAGCTTTACCAGGTGGTCTTTGAGGGACTGCTGGCATCTTTTCTGTGTGACCTGGCTGAACTGGGAGCAGGCCTCACAATCCTCGACATTATGGTCCGGGCCCAGGCAGAAGAGGCAGAGGAAATGCTGATCCTTATGTGGTAACTGGACGCCACAAGAATCACACTTGTTTTTATGTGATTCTACCGAAGAAGTGGAAGACTTACACAAAGATGGAACAATAGATGTCTAAAGAGAAAAAAATGGATACTCATCCGAAAATAAAGCAATCGAACTGCTACGACAAGCTTCTGAATGTCCAATGTGCACAGGTCGATGGCAGGAAAGAACTGAAGGGCGGACATAGGAACCACCCACTATATAGTGTCATGCTGACGTCGGTCACACGATGTTGGGTGGGCGGTCTCCCATCAGACACTGCTAGCTAATGTTTCCATGTGGTTCTGACACCAGGAGGTGCAGTCCTACAAGTAATTATCAACTGCAAGAACCCTCTTGAAGTAAAACCCTTTGTTCCAGTCTTCAGGGGGTGCAGCTGTGTTTGCCCCATCCTTTGTTCTCTTGCCCACATTATCCAACAACTAGGCTAACCAAATGATGCTGCATTATGTGGGTGGGGTGGGGGTGAGGTAAGCATAGTGAGGCTGCTGTTTAACTTTTTAATGCCATGCTGAGTGTGAGAGATAACAATGCAGCTTTGGGAGGGATTTGCACCAGGGTGTTCAACTGCGAAAGATGCCTGGTGCAAGTCCTGCCCCAAGCTGTCTTATCATCACTCAGCAAGTGCAGCATACAGAAACTGTTATTGCATGCTGGATACCATGCTCCCCCTTCCACACACACCCAATGGTGCACATCAGTCTAGCCTTTTGAAATGGACAGTTAGGGTACAGAGAACAAATCATGGGAGCACATATAGACTGCCCCTTGAAGATGGGGGTCACCAGATTTTTTATAGTCCAGGGACTTCAGGAAGTGGAAAGGGAACCATGAGGCAGCGTGGCAGAGTGGACCACACCAATCAAATTACTGCCAGCAACAAATACATTCTAGTTCACTGTGCTATTCATTAAGCAAGTGATGTGCTGCCAGATTTTACCAAAGACATTGCCTTTTATTAAAATAATTTCAAATAAGCAGCAAAACTGTTTTTAAGCAGAACCACTCTGCTGTTGGCAGTAACAGCATAAAGCGTGCAATCAGCTGAGTGCGGCAGCTGTGCCAGGCTTTTCTAAGATTAACGTCGGACACAGCAGCCAATCACAGAGTTCAGCTCATGAATATTAGACTTATATGATAATGAAACAAGAAAAGCAGCAGCCCTGGTCCCGCAGGGATTTACTCAAAAAATCTTACCTATACCACACACAAGCAGGTCTGGACCTTGGTTGTCATATATGTACAGAGCTAGCTAGCTCACACAGAAAATGCAAAATAACTCAAAATATTTAATATTCCATTAAGCCTAGCTGCAATTTTCTCTTTATTTACCTTACAGGATTAGTGAAAATAAAAACAAAACATAAAAATGTATGCTAGCCTGGTGGTGCTGAAGGCTGAGACACATTTGACACCACACCTTGCTCCATGCCAGTGACCTGTGTTCAGGAACGAACCTGGGGTGCCGGGGTTAGCTGTGTAGTGAAAGGGTTGAGCATCCCAGGGACTGCTCTACTCTTCTGGGGAAGGAGAACTGCTGGCTCCACCAAATGACTGCCACCAGGTGGAGGCCTGGTGGCAGTGCAGGATGGGAGTGGCAGTGAAGGGAGGTACCACAGGACTCAGCGGCATGCACATATCTCTATATGCATATGCCGATGTGTGTGCCCCAGCACCGGGCCTCAGAGAAAACTGGAGGAAATATGGCAGTGGGGCAGGCATTCATAAAGCCTTGCCTGCCAAACCCTTGACCGCCTTGTTACTGGGACACCAATGGCCGGACCTGCATTGATAGACTTTGGGGAGGAGGAAGATGGGGAGGGAGAATTGATGCAAAACAAGTTGCAATGTCCCTAGCATCCAAGAATTATAACTGTATTCTTTTCACTAAATGCTCTCCATTTACAATCCTGTCAAAACTGTGATTGTAGAAGCTGTGCTCTGTTGACTTTCTAGCTGTTGTTGTGTTAGATGTGCCATCTAAAATGGCCCGGGTCATGCCAGAAAATGGTCCCTGGGATCAGAGTATTTTACCTGGTAATCAAATAAATAAATATGTGGGGAAACACAGGCCAGTAGGTAAGTCCTGAGAAGGTTGGGGATGGTGGAGGTCGAGGAGCAGGATGGAGCAGGGGAGCCCAGCCTGTCCCGGCAGAAAGAAGCATAAAATATAAATGATATAGATATACAGATATATGTATATATGTGTATATATATATATATATAATTGCAAAAAACTTTGTTAATGCATCAGTTAGGGTTGAACTTTGTTTTTTTCTCTTTTAGATATTTCCTGAAGAAGACCTAAGGTCGAAACGTAGATTTTTAACTCTAGTTTCTATTTTCGGCGTGCATTTGCTATAACCATTTTGTTTTGCTTTTAGACCACATGCTGACGCTGTGCCTTGTTTTTGTTTTTTATAGTTAGGGTTGAAGTAACAAAAGTAGAGAAATGAGATGTTAGGGTTGAGACTTTAACACCCCTCCACCCAAACCCACCAGCCCACACCCACCCTCCACAGACCAACACATGTCGGGGTGCACCTTGGGGTCATCAGCCCTAACTCTCACTCCATTCCATGTGTAAGAAAGTTGACATGGTACAGTATAGGAGAACTGGGTGAGAGCTAGGGCCGACAACCCCAAGGCACACCCGACATGTGTTGGTCTGTGGGGGTGGGTGTGGGGAATTCAGGCTGGTGGGGTTGGGTAGAAGGGGGTTAGGCCTGGGCCAGGCCATCTAATTTCCCTACTTTTGTCACTTGAACCCTAACTGGTGCATTGACAGTTTTTTGCTATATATTTCCTTACTTTTTGAAATAGTATCTCCCAGCACTGCCATCCCTCCACAGATGCACATACGTATGTAGCTGCGAAAACACAGGGGTCTCCGGTCCCTGTCCTTCCACACATTAAGTTACAAGCAGGCATTGTGAAATTGCAACAAATAGTCATAACTGTGCCATCTTAAATAATTTTCAGCCCCAAACGCCCAACATAACCTTCTTATCACCTCACAGCATGTACACAGTACAGAAAATTTTCAAATCCCAGTCAAAATGCAATACTGCCCAACTGTAACACAAGTCTGCACCACAGGTGGTGAGGTGGTGTGAAAAAATGGCAATGTTGAAAATTTGGAGTGAAAATATGATAAACTGCCAAAGTTACGCATGTGCTTAGAAAAATTCCAACGACCGTGCATAACCCAGGCATTTTTAGGTATTTTTGCACCAAATTTTCAACATGCCCTTCTTGGGACCCTGCCTCATGAACACCGACACTGTAATTTCATTACTCATCCTGAAAGGTTATTTCACGCATCAACGGCGCCATTCCACATCACTGCTGCGTAAACACATTTTAGGCAAGATGAGAGAAATGACAGCTATATTGTTCATGAGGTGGTGTAGAAAACTGGCAAAGCTGAATATCTGGAGTGAAAATATTAAAATTTGCCAAAGTTACATACGTGTGTAGCGAAATTTCAACGACTGTGCGTAACTCGGGCATTTTGGTGTATTTTTCCACCAAATTTTCCACATGGCTTTTTTGGGACACCACCTCATGAACAGTGGTACTGGGATTTCATTACTCCATCCCAAAAGGTGATGTCACACAGCGACTGCACCATTCTACACCACAGGTGTGAAAACATGTTTCAGGCAGGATGTGAAAAATGACAGCTGTACTTTTCATGAGGAGGTGTGAATAAATGTCAATGTTGAAAATTTGGAGTGGAAATGCTAAAAACTGGCGAAGTTATGAGCGTGTGTAGAAACTGCACCACGTACACTCATAACACAGTCATTTTTTTTTTCCATCAAATTTACAACATGGGCTTTTTGCCCCCCCCCCCCCCACCCCCCCCCAAACACTGGCACTGTCATTTCATTAATCGGTCCCAAAAGGTGATTCCATGCAGCGATTGCCAAATCACCTTTTGGGACCTAGTAACAAAATGACAGTGCCAGTGTTCATGAGGTGGGGTCCCAAGAACACCATGTTGAAATATGGGATCACCATTCTTAAAAATGGCTGAGATATCAACAAAAGTTGAAAACCCCACTGACAGCCATTATACAGTGCTTACCTTGATTTCTCTGTTCTCGGTTGGGCTTTGAAGAGTGCGGACGTGTCCAGGTCCACAGAAGATCGCAGCCACTGACCTCGGAGGGTAAGTATAGGAGTAAGAGGCGTGCTGAAGTGGGTGCTCAAAGGGTGGGTTGGGATGGGGAGGGTGACGTGGGAGACTAAGAGGGATGGTTTTCTTTTTTACAGATTAAAATAAAAAAAAGTCAAGGGACAGTTTTCTTTTTTGACAGGTTAAAAAAAAAACAAATATTACTTCAGTACATTGGAAGTGGGCTCCCCAGTGTCCCGGACTACTGGAGGGGGTTATTTCAGAAAGCCAACATGGGGATTGGGTACCCCAATGCCGGCTATTTAAATATTTACAGTAATGGGCTTGGGGGGCATCCAATACCAGGGTTGGGCATCCCGGTGTCGGAAAAACAGTATTTATTTATTTATTTATTTCAGCACACTGGGGGTGGGCTCTCCAGGGTGCCACAGTAGTGGAGGGGAGGATAAATGCTGACTCGGGGATTAGACACCCTGATGTTGGTGAAAAAAATGGGTTTAGTGGACAATTTGATGCAGGATTCTACATCGAAAATGGGACTTTGATGCAGGATTCTGCATCGAAAATGGAAGGATGCAGGATTCTGTGTGTGTTTTGCATGTTTGGAGGGTGCAGAGGGAAAAAGGAAAATATACGAATATTAATAGCTGTCTGCTCAGGTACTATTTGCTAATCTAAGGGCCTATGGTATTGCTTGGTTGAATAGCTGTAAAGCTTTCCAAATATAGCTTAAAATAAATCATATTCTTAGCACAAGTGATGGTAAAAGTATGTATAAATGTATAGGGTGCACTATGTATAGCACAGAACCCATTATGGCCCAAATAACAATTGTAAATGTATTAAATGTGCACAAAACGATGACATGACCCAAGAAATTAACCTGTTTAACGATAGACTGACAGCCATAGAGAAAAGTTATGCAAATACTATAGCTCAAATAAATATGTCCAAATTGCATACAGACAAATCCAAGAGTGACACAGGAGTCCTTGAGGTTGCTTTTCAAGAATACAATATTCCTCATCCGTTAAGCATACCTCATAGAAAGAGAGCCAGAGAAGAGGAGGGCCCTTCATATAGCGAAGATTTATGGCACCAAGTCCAAAGTAAAAAAGTGGCTAAAAAAGGAAGAAGAGCAGACTTACTTGATATTACCATTCAGAATAGTTTTGATACACTAATAAATTTACATGATCAGGATTGCCCGCTGAGCTCATGCAGTAACCCCCATAGTACTCCTACTATCGTTTGTGATCAAATATTAACTGACCAATCAGAGTTTAGTAACATGACCTTACAGGTCAACTCTGAAAACTTGATGAACTTGAGTATTAGGAATGAGGTTGAGACTGAAAATAATATGGGGGGACTCAATAATTAAAAATCTGGACAGGACCATATGCAATCAGGATAAAATTAACAGGACTATTTCTTGCTTCAGAGGAGCTAAAATCCTTGATATTACCAAAATGACAAAGAATATCTTGAAAGCGGGGGGGGGGACACTAGTTATAATACCTGCTGGAGTAAATAATGTCTTCACAAAAGATTTACAGAACATTAAAGGAGAAATCGTGTGGATGCATAATCACCTAATAGACATGGACTGTCAGATAGTCTTTTCAGAAATTATTCCTGTCCCAAGAGCTTCCAGCTACATAAATAGGAAAATCAAAGCCTTAAATAACTGTCTCCGCAATTGGTGTCTTAAACAAGAAATTACTTGTCTTACCCATTGGGAAGAATTTGTAAGCAATCCCGATTTCTCATGCAGGGACGGCCTATATTTAAGCAAAATTGGTGAAAGTATGCTGAGAAATCAATTCAACAAATTTATACAATCTACTTTAAATAAAGGGGCGGGTGGGAAAAAGACTCCCCTCATTTTTGTCATCCTTAAAAAATAACCCCGCTATCCCTAAGACTAGTACTCAAAAAATCTCAGACATTAGAAAAGACAGTCCAGTTAATTATGGGAGTAAAGATTTAAATATACTCTTGATTAATGCTAGAAGCCTAAATAACAAACTAGACAAGCTAAAATGTATTCTATGTAGAGACAACATAGATATATGTGGGGTTACAGAAACTTGGTTTGCAGACTCAACCTGGGGAATCGATATTCCAGGCTACTTAGCTTATTTTAAAAATCGACAAAACTGTAAAGGAGGAGGAGTAGCTTTGTTTGTAAACAAACGCATGAGCAGTACACAAATTTTAATACATGATAACATAATAAAAGATACTGAAATAATACTAGCCCACGTACATACTGATAAACCTTTAACAATTGGAATATATTATTGTTCTCCTAATTTACATACCAATAGTAATGATAATTTCTTTCAAATCATCAGACATTTGGAAAATTATGAGAACCTAATATTAATGGGAGACTTCAATTTCCCTACAATTTGTTGGCTGACTCTAACTGGGAAACTAAACAAGACTATATAGGTTTATTGAAATAATACCCCAGCATAACTGAGATCAACTCATATCTGAACCTACCAGGAAGGAAAATATATTAGATCTTATCTTCATAAATATAACAAATACGGAGGAATTACCAAGAGTAATTGAACCACTTGGTGAGAGTGATCATAATATGGTTTTATGGAGTATTAAAAACTATACAATAATACATGGTGGTGTTACTAAAACAAGAAACTTCCATAAAGCCAACTATGAGGCTATTAAAAACTATCTTAATGGATGGAATTGGAAATCTGATCTAAAAAATAAAAATAGTGAGCAGATATGGTCAACTGTTAAAAGTAAAATCGATTTCTGTATACATACTTGGTTGCCAGAGAACAAAGAATATAATCATAAGAATAAAAGAATACCCTCCTGGCTGAATGGTGAAATAAAAATATTAATAAGAAAAAAGCTTATTATAAATACAAAAAAGACTCCACGGTTAAAAAAGACTTAAATTTATGAAGATTTCTAATGATTGCAAAAAAACTATTAGGGCAGCTAAGAAAGAAATGGAATTAAAATTAGCTACTGTAACCAGAGATAACAGAAAACAATTCTATAGTTACATTGGAGCAATAAGAGGAAAGGTACCTACCATCAGTCCACTAATTATGGACAATGTGCCACTCACCAATGAGTTAGAAATAGCTAAAGAATTTAATAACTATTTTCTAAATGTCTTTAAAAGAAAGGATTATGCTTGTTTAGAAAATACTGACCCTAAAGAACAATATCTGCTTATCACTCCTGAGGAAGTTAAAACAGCCATTCAGGCTACTAAAGTTCACTCTTCAGCTGGTCCGGATGATATACCAGCGAAATTCATTATAGAGTTGGTTACTGAATTAGTAGACATATTTAGAAACATAGAAGTTGATGGCAGATAAGCACAGTAAGGCCAACCCAGTCTGCCCTTTTCTTTTTCTACCTTATGAATGTGTTATAGGCCTTTGCTCTGTCAATAGCCTATCTATTCATAGTCATCTGTATTGCTCCCTTATGCCTATCCCATGCCTGTTTGAAGCTCTGCACTGTATTCATATCCACCACTTCCAGAGGTAGGCCATTCCATGCATCCACCACCCTTTCTGTAAAAGAAAAACTTCCTCACATTACCCCTTAATCGTCCTCCCTCTAAACTCATACTGTGTCCTCTTGTCCTGCTATTTTTCTTATACTGAAACATGTTAAACTCTTTCACCTTGTTAATGCCCTTAAGGTGTTTGAATGTTTCAATCATATCACCTCTCTACCTCCTTTGCTCTAGGGTATACATATTGAGTTCAGTTACTCTGTCCTCATATGTTTTCTGATGCAGTCCCAGCACCATTTTGGTTGCCCTTTTCTGGACTGCCTCCATTTTGTTAATGTCCTTGTGAAGGTGCGGCCTCCTGTACTGCATACAGTACTCCAGATGGGGCCTAACCAGTGTCTTGTAAAGAGGGATTATTACCACCCTCTTCCGACTTGTGATACCCCTACTAATACACCCCAACATCCCTCTAGCCTTACCTACTGCATTAGAGGTCTGCTTGGATGATTTTAGATCATCGGTGATGATGACGCCCAAGTCTCTTTCTTCCCTTGTGACTGCCAACAACTCCCCTCCCAGCTTATAGGTGGCTTCAGGGTTTCTCTTCCCTATGTGCATGTACTTGCACTTCTTTACGTTAAACCCCAGTTGCCACTCTTCCAACCATTTTGCTAGTTTATCCAGATCTCTTCTCATTCTGCCCACACCATCTGGATCATCTACTCTGTTGCAGATCTTGGTGTCATCTGCAAACAGACAAACTCCCTCCAGTCCATCTGCAATATCACTGATGAAGATATTGAAGAGGACTGGCCCCAGGACTGATTCCTGAGGTACCCCACTTGTGACTTGCATCTCTTCTGACTATACCGTTTACCACCACTCTCTGTTTTCTGCCCATCAAACAGTTTGCCACCCAGCTGACCAACATCTGACCCACCCCGAGCCTACCCAGCTTATTAATCAATCTTCTATGTGGATGAGAATTGAAAGCTTTGCTGAAGTTAAGGTAGGCAACATCAACTGCTCCCCCTTGGACCACCACTCTGGTTATCCAGTCAAAGATATCTATGAAATTAGTTTGACAGGCCTTTCCTTTTGTAAACCCATGTTGTCTTGGATCCTGTGCTCCTATGGATTCCAAGTGTTGCACTATCCTTTCCTTAAGGAGTGCCTCCATAATCTTGCCCACTACTGAGGTAAGACTGACTGGTCTGTAGTTTCCTGCCTCCTCCCTGCTACCACTCTTGTGGAGCGGGATCACATGAGCCCTTTTCCAGTCTTCTGGGACCTGTCCTGTGCTCAGAGACACACTAAACAGTTCTGATAATGGCTCTGCTAGTTCCACCCTTAGCTCCTTTAGTACCCTGGGATGTATGCCATCAGGCCCCATTGCCTTGTCCACC
The DNA here is from genome assembly GCA_016271365.2 of Neoceratodus forsteri. Classification (NCBI taxonomy): domain Eukaryota; kingdom Metazoa; phylum Chordata; order Ceratodontiformes; family Ceratodontidae; genus Neoceratodus; species Neoceratodus forsteri. The sequence continues at coordinate 394,941,881 of CM057452.1, forward strand.
CTGAACTTATCGTGCTCTTGTATGACCCTTTCTTTTGTGAAGGGACTAGTGCACACACACACCCCCCGTGTCCATGGTGCAGAGTTGTGGACCCAGCCCTACCTTCTCTTCAGTAAATACAGAGCATAAGTATCTATTTAGGATAGATGCTTTTACATAGTCCTCCTCCTCACATGCCCCCTTATCCCGTTTGATCTTAGCAATACCCCCTCTGGACTTTCTCCTTTCACTATTGTACCTATAGAAAGTCTTCTCACCTTCTTTTACTGTTCGTGCTAGTGTTTCTTCAGTTTGGGACTTTGCCTGCCTTACTGCCTTTCCTGCTTCCCTTAGAGAGAAGTTTGGTATGCTTCTCTATCTTCATCCTGCTGCGTTCCCTTATATTTCCTGAAGGCCAGCCTTTTGGCTCTGACCTTTTCTGCTACTGCGTTTGAGAACCAAAGTGGTTTCCTTCTTTCTTTGCACTTCCTTTTCTCACTAACACAATGGGATGTTGCTTCAAGTATTGCATCTTTAATGCTTGCCCACTTTGCCTGTACCCCCTCACCTGTATTTCTTTTTGCTAGGGCTAGCTTAACTCTGTTGGCCATCTTATCAGTCAGCTCCTCTGAAGTCCCATTTTTTTGCCTTGGAATGGGATGATTTTGTTCTAGTGGCCAAACTGAACCATACCATGTGATGGTCACTGGCCCCCAGGTGACCTTCTACCTGGAGATCTGTGATCCTTTCCCTGTTAGTCAGTACTAGATCTAGGATAGCCCTGTCTCTAATGGGTTGTTGTACCAGTTGTTTGAGGCCCTCCACCTGCAAGGAATCCACCATGTGTCTAGTTCTGGCAGATGTTCCTACTGGTATTGACCAATCCGTATCTAGCATGTTGAAGTCTCCCATTATCACAGCCTCCCCTTTAACTGTCATGTTTTGTATATCTTCTAACAGTAACATGTCTATGTCCTCCCCCTGGTCTGGAGGCCTGTACACAACCCCAGTTCATATGGCTGTCCCATTTCCTGTTTCCAAGGTGACCCACAGTTCTTCTGGCTCCTTATGTGTATTCTCAATTTCTGTAGCTTTGATATTTTCACTGACATAAAGGGCCACTCCACCCTCCCGTTTTGCACCTCGGTCTCTTCTGAACAGTACATAGCCAGGTACTGAAGTCTCCCAAGTGTGGTTACTGGTAAACCATGTCTCGCTAATGGCTACTATGTCCAGTTTAGCCTCTGTCATTAGTGCCTGCAGGTCTGGGATCTTGTTTTCCAGACTGCGAGCATTTGTGTACATGATTTTCCATTGGTCAGATTTCGGTGTGTTAGTTGTTGGGCGAGGTCCAGTGTTTCTCCTGTGCATCGTATGGGGAGCCATACCTTTTTCTTTACCTGGTGATGCAAATGAACTACAAACATGCTAAACTCCTGTTTGACCACTAGCTGAGGGGAGAGGGGTGTTCTTCCCATTCTATGTTTCGGGTGCTGCACCCCTCTCCCCATTTGCTAGTTTAAATATTCTGCAAATACATCAAACTTCTGCCCCAATGCACTGATTCCCTCCTTAGTCAGATGCAGTCCATCAGATTTAAAGAACTTTCACTCCCAAAACTGTTGCCAGTTCCCTACAAATTTGTGTCCTTTTTCCTGGCACCAGCCCTTGAGCCACATGTTTAGCTCCCCTATCTCCCCATCTCTGACCTTACGTCCATCTGGCCCCCTCTCCCAGACTGGCAGGATCTTAGAGAAGGAGATGCCAGATGAAATGGATGATAGTTTGTCACCCAGCCTGGTCAGTTGTTCCTTAGTCTCCACAACCGACCGGCTGGTGAGATCGTTAGTCCCTATGTGTACCAGGACATCAATGTTTTCTCTTGCTTCCTGAACAATTTTAGCAATGCGGTCAGTGTCTCTACATGCTGATGTACCTAGGAGACATCTGACCATTACCCCTGGCTGGAGATATGTATCAACTCCCCGAATCATGGAGTCTCCTATGATCAGAGGTTTTTTGGATTTCCTTTTTGCTTTTTTTGTTTTGGTTCCTGTTTTGTGTGCTAGCTTCTGTGCTGCAGTGTTCTGCTCTGCAGTGTCCTCTGCCCCTTTGTTTGATTTCGGAGATAGAGGCAGATACCTGTTTGTAGTTTTTATATGGTTTGTGGAGGTGATATGTTAGAGAGCACCGAGTGATGGGGCACCTGATTTGCTCCTCCTAACCACCTGCCAACCTCCCGGACCAACTACCCTCTGTGGTTGAGGTGCTTCTGTTGGATATTGGAGAAATGGTGGGAGGTTCTTATAATATATTTTCTCTTGAATATGCAATTTGAGGTGCGCAATCTCTGCCCATGCTGCCTGGAGCTGAGCCCTTAGATCTCCAATAGCCCAGCATGTACGACAGTGTCCTAAATCCTATAAAACTGCCCTTCTGAAAGGGGTTCCACAGTACCCGCAGTTAATTATATCCATTGCAGGTAAATTGCTGGGTTTATAACTTGGTCAGAATAATTAGAAGGAAGAAAACAAAAGCAAAAGTTTGATTTTGTGTTTTGTTTGTTTGTTTTTCTATAACTTGTTATAACAAGTTAAATTACTAGTGCCCCTGTAAATGAGGTCACTGTGTGGATACCCCTCTGAACCGCCCCTTCCTGCTTTGCTACAGAAAATGTCACAACTGTGCTACCCTATAAAAGGAGTGTAGTGTGGGGTGGTTGGGGATAAGGGTGGGTGGCTGGGCCCTTCCCCTACTGAAAAGAAGAACTAAGGACAAAAGAAACAAGGAGGTAAGAGCAGAAACAATCAGCCAGCAACAAATGCAGTAGCCCTGAAAGCTTATCCTAATGACAGATAAAACTGTGAAACCCGTAAAGCACCACCTATAATAATTTCACAGAAGATATACCCTGTAAGAAACTTTGCTACAGAGAAAAATAAAGCAGTAACAGAAGGTATACCTTGCAAAAGACAATTTGAATCAGAAGATTACAGCAGTAATCTGTAAACACACACCTGTAGGCACACCCTGTAATAATGCAGCAGAATGTATATACAGCAACAACAATTTGAATCTGAGAAAAATAAATTAAAATGTTAGCAACAAACAGTAACAATCCCTTGTGAGTACAAAATAAAAATAACACACAGTAAACCTGCCTAGCCAAAAGAAGCCTTACCCTATTTAACATATCCCTACATGAAGGTCATGCACTAAGGGAATGGACAGTAGCAAATGTAATCCCTATACATAAGGGTGGAAACAAACTTCTCACAAATAATTATAGACCGATAAGTCTCATTTCCTGTATAGGTAAAGTTATGGAACAAATTCTAAAGAAAAAAAATTTAGAACATTTACAAAATATAAAATTTCAGGATATTAGTCAATATGGTTTTGTCCAAGGTAGATCATGCCAACTCAACCTTACATATTTCTTCGAGCCAGTAAGTTTGGCATTTGATCGAGGTTTCTCTGTGGATGTAATTTGCTTGGATTTTGAAAAGGCATTTGCTTCCATCCCTCATGGAATTTTAATTAAGGAACTCCTGGGTTATGGAATTAATTTAAATATTGTTAGATGGATTAACTCCTGGCTCAGCAATAGGAAACAACGGGTCAGTATTAAACGGTTTTTCTATGACTGGGGAGATGTGAGTAGTGGTGTTCCACAGGCCTCTGTGTTGAGTCCCTTACTTTTTAACTTATTAATTGCTAGTATGCAAACCTCAAATGACGTTTGGATACATAAATATACAGATGACAGCAAGCTAGGCTGCATTGTTGATAATACAGGTTCAATTAAATCCTTATAATCCAATCTTGATAATTTATTTAATTGGTCTGAAAGAAACAAAATGACCTTTAATCCCGCTAAGTGTAAGGTGATGCACCTGGGAAAACATAACAGACAAGCATCATATTTTATAAGTAACCATAAATTGCAATCTATTACAAATGAAAAGGATTTAGGAATAATCATTTAAAATGATTTAAAATTCATAACACATAACACTGATATTATCAAAAAATGTCATGGAATAATTTCTTGTATCCATAAGCATATCAAGTGTAAAGAACCAGAAGTACTGATCCCTCTGTATTCAAGCCTAGTTAGATCACAAATCTATTATTGTACTTCCTTCTGCACTCCAAATTCAATGGGAGGATTAGCCTCGATTGAAAAGGTCCAAAGACAACTTACAAAAAAAAGTTAAGGGTCTATCCAAATTAAATTATAATACCAGACTTAAAACTCTTGGACTGTTTTCCCTAGAATATAGAGCATATAGGGATGATCTCTGTACAGTATATAGATCGGTTTATGATCCTGCCTTATGTGAAGCACTTTGTCTTCAAAAAACTGGAATAGGATATAATACAAGAACACATAATTTAAAGTTTAAAACTGAATTGAATATTACTTCAAAAGCTTAAGCAGCAGGCAGGAGGAAAGAGAGCTGGAGTTATATTCTGTTTTAACTGAAATATTTGAATAGTTTGTAAGTGAAATTAGTTTTATGTGGTAAAAATTATTACCTTGAATTAGAACTGTTACATTGTAACTTTGGTGGCTTGGGGATAGCTGTTTGGCAGGGATATTTAGAGGGAAATTTAAAAGTGTTGTTTGCCTGGTGTTTGGGGGGAAGGGACATTAGCTGCAATTACCTTGTCTCTAAACAGGAATTAACTTGGCTTTCATTGTTCACTTGGGAGCTTAAGCAGCAGGCAGGAGGAAAGAGAGCTGGAGTTATATTCTGTTTTAACTGAAATATTTGAATAGTTTGTAAGTGAAATTAGTTTTATGTGGTAAAAATTATTACCTTGAATTAGAACTGTTACATTGTAACTTTGGTGGCTTGGGGATAGCTGTTTGGCAGGGATATTTAGAGGGAAATTTAAAAGTGTTGTTTGCCTGGTGTTTGGGGGGAAGGGACATTAGCTGCAATTACCTTGTCTCTAAACAGGAATTAACTTGGCTTTCATTGTTCACTTGGGAGCTTAAGCAGCAGGCAGGAGGAAAGAGAGCTGGAGTTATATTCTGTTTTAACTGAAATATTTGAATAGTTTGTAAGTGAAATTAGTTTTATGTGGTAAAAATTATTACCTTGAATTAGAACTGTTACATTGTAACTTTGGTGGCTTGGGGATAGCTGTTTGGCAGGGATATTTAGAGGGAAATTTAAAAGTGTTGTTTGCCTGGTGTTTGGGGGGAAGGGACATTAGCTGCAATTACCTTGTCTCTAAACAGGAATTAACTTGGCTTTCATTGTTCACTTGGGAGCTTAAGCAGCAGGCAGGAGGAAAGAGAGCTGGAGTTATATTCTGTTTTAACTGAAATATTTGAATAGTTTGTAAGTGAAATTAGTTTTATGTGGTAAAAATTATTACCTTGAATTAGAACTGTTACATTGTAACTTTGGTGGCTTGGGGATAGCTGTTTGGCAGGGATATTTAGAGGGAAATTTAAAAGTGTTGTTTGCCTGGTGTTTGGGGGGAAGGGACATTAGCTGCAATTACCTTGTCTCTAAACAGGAATTAACTTGGCTTTCATTGTTCACTTGGGAGCTTAAGCAGCAGGCAGGAAGAAAGAGAGCTGGAGTTATATTCTGTTTTAACTGAAATATTTGAATAGTTTGTAAGTGAAATTAGTTTTAAGTGGTAAAAATTATTACCTTGAATTAGAACTGTTACATTGTAACTTTGGTGGCTTGGGGATAGCTGTTTGGCAGGGATATTTAGAGGGAAATTTAAAAGTGTTGTTTGCCTGGTGTTTGGGGGGAAGGGACATTAGCTGCAATTACCTTGTCTCTCAACAGGAATTAACTTGGCTTTCATTGTTCACTTGGGAGCTTAAGCAGCAGGCAGGAGGAAAGAGAGCTGGAGTTATATTCTGTTTTAACTGAAATATTTGAATAGTTTGTAAGTGAAATTAGTTTTATGTGGTAAAAATTATTACCTTGAATTAGAACTGTTACATTGTAACTTTGGTGGCTTGGGGATAGCTGTTTGGCAGGGATATTTAGAGGGAAATTTAAAAGTGTTGTTTGCCTGGTGTTTGGGGGGAAGGGACATTAGCTGCAATTACCTTGTCTCTAAACAGGAATTAACTTGGCTTTCATTGTTCACTTGGGAGCTTAAGCAGCAGGCAGGAGGAAAGAGAGCTGGAGTTATATTCTGTTTTAACTGAAATATTTGAATAGTTTGTAAGGAAATTAGTTTTATGTGGTAAAATTATTACCTTGAATTAGAACTGTTACATTGTAACTTTGGTGGCTTGGGATAGCTGTTTGGGAGGATATTTAGAGGGAAATTTAAAAGTGTTGTTTGCCTGGTGTTTGGGGGAAGGGACATTAGCTGCAATTACCTTGTCTCTAAACAGGAATTAACTTGCTTTCATTGTTCACTTGGGAGCTTAAGCAGCAGGCAGGAGGAAAGAGAGCTGGAGTTATATTCTGTTTTAACTGAAATATTTGAATAGTTTGTAAGTGAAATTAGTTTTATGTGGTAAAATTATTACCTTGAATTAGAACTGTTACATTGTAACTTTGGTGGCTTAGGGATAGCTGTTTGGCAGGGATATTTAGAGGAAAGTTTAAAAGGGTTGTTTGCCTGGTGTTTGGGGGGAAAGGACATTAGCTGCAATTACCTTGTCTCTAAACAGGAATTAACTTGGCTTTCATTGTTCACTTGGGAGCTTAAGCAGCAGGCAGGAGGAAAGAGAGCTGGAGTTATATTCTGTTTTAACTGAAATATTTGAATAGTTTGTAAGTGAAATTAGTTTTATGTGGTAAAAATTATTACCTTGAATTAGAACTGTTACATTGTAACTTTGGTGGCTTGGGGATAGCTGTTTGGCAGGGATATTTAGAGGGAAATTTAAAAGTGTTGTTTGCCTGGTGTTTGGGGGGAAGGGACATTAGCTGCAATTACCTTGTCTCTAAACAGGAATTAACTTGGCTTTCATTGTTCACTTGGGAGCTTAAGCAGCAGGCAGGAGGAAAGAGAGCTGGAGTTATATTCTGTTTTAAATGAAATATTTGAATAGTTTGTAAGTGAAATTAGTTTTATGTGGTAAAAATTATTACCTTGAATTAGAACTGTTACATTGTAACTTTGGTGGCTTGGGGATAGCTGTTTGGCAGGGATATTTAGAGGGAAATTTAAAAGGGTTGTTTGCCTGGTGTTTGGGGGGAAAGGACATTAGCTGCAATTACCTTGTCTCTAAACAGGAATTAACTTGGCTTTCATTGTTCACTTGGGAGCTTAAGCAGCAGGCAGGAGGAAAGAGAGCTGGAGTTATATTCTGTTTTAACTGAAATATTTGAATAGTTTGTAAGTGAAATTAGTTTTATGTGGTAAAAATTATTACCTTGAATTAGAACTGTTACATTGTAACTTTGGTGGCTTGGGGATAGCTGTTTAGCAGGGATATTTAGAGGGAAATTTAAAAGTGTTGTTTGCCTGGTGTTTGGTAAGAGCCTCCCATCCACCCTGTTTTGTATGCCTTCTTAAATACTGAAAAGCCACTGGGGTTGGGATTGAAGGGCTAAGTATTTCTGTTTGGGACTGAAATTCGAAGCAACAGGAGCTGGTGGGCCTGTGACATCGTGTGGTTCCTGATGTCTGCTTACATACACTGTTAGTGTGACCGAACACACACTGGACTGTATGTGTTTGTGAGACTCAGGAACGTTATTGGTGGGGCTGAAATTGGGTTTGTGAATAACTACAGTCAGTATAGAGAGAAACTGTACTCCAGGGGAAAGGGACTGAGAAAATGGGGTGTGCTATTATAAACAGAGGGGGATAATCAGGGTGGCCATATTCCACCATGGCAGGCATCTTCGGAAGGGTTGTAGGCTGCACAGGCTGTGGGATGGCAATAATTCTAAATTGGGCCTGGAGAGAGGGAGGCTGCCCACTCTGTAGACAGCTATCTTGTATCAGGAGTGAGGTATATTGGTTAAGGAGTAAGCTGTGGGAGCTGGGGGGTGTCCAAGGATAAGGGGTGGATATGGGCAGCAGAAGGGTGGGGCTGAGGGGAGGCTGGGGCAACGCTCTGAAATTACAGGACGTTATGTTACAGCAAGCAGGAGGGGGGATATTAGGGACAGAGGACCCTTAGATAGGGAAGTTGATGCTAAGGGGAAAGCGTACGGGGTGAACATTCTGAATACAAAGAGACTGGAAAAAGAGTCAGGAAGGGCTGTTGTGCGGAAGCCTAAAACAGCAGACTGTGGAAAGGGAGCTCCCAAGGTGAATAGTGCAAGAGAGGAAGAAGAGGGTCAGTTTAGAGATGCAGTCAGGGGAAACTCGGTTACTTGATGGAGGCTGACATAGACTGTCACAATAAATTTGAGCTACTAAGCAACCTAGAGGGGAGGAAGGGTTGGTGGAAATGAGGAAACTTATACAGAGGCCGGGGAGGGGTTGGATACCCATAGGGCATCACAGACCAGCTATGGAAAGGATAGACATAGTCCCAGAGGGAGAAGGGAAACATATATGTTAAGCAAACTGGGAGATGCAACATATTCCAGACATGAGGGAGGAGAGCATGATTGGAGAGAAACTGGGAGACAAGGAGGTGGAGAGGAGCCCCTTCAGCAGGGAGGTCAGTACCAAGGATGCGCCCTAGCTAAAGGGACCCACAGAGCCTCTGGAAACAGGGGTACTATTACAGGGGAGGATGGTGGTGGGGGGAAGGGAACCATCAGGGCCAGGATAAATGGTTCAGATAAGAGAGGGTTAAAGGGGACACCTATTCAGAGGGGTTTGAGTTAAGTGGGAAAATAGCAAGGAAGGAAGAAAGGGAGGGTGACAAGGAGTCTCTAATAAGGGAGGAAGACTGAGAATTGAGATCATGAATAAAGGGGGGAAGGGGCTGAGAGGGCACAGTGGAGGTAACCATAAGGATGATGGAGGTGTTAAGGTTCTGTTACTGGGAGACTCGATGATTAGGGTATCCAGTGGAGGGACAGGGTGGATGCCATAGCCAGGTGAAGGTAGTGAGTATCTCTGGGCTGACAGTGCACAGAGCAAAGTTCATGGTGTATGAAATGGTTAGGGATTGTGGAGGGAAACCGGATTTCCTGGTGCATTTGGGAACTAATGATCTAGAGGGAAATAGCATTTTGGAAATCCAAGCAAGGTTCCAAGAACTTGCCAGAGTCTGTCGGGATAATGGATGCAACATTTCCTTTTCAGAGATATTGCCAGTACCAAAGGCCTCAGTGGACAAAAAAAAGAAGCTTACAGAGGTTAATGACTGGCTCAGGAAGTGGGGTGAAGAGAATGGGTTGGGGGTGTTAGGGAACTGGAATGGAGTTTGGGAGGATAAGGGACTATATGCCAAGGACAGGTTTCATCTTGCCCCATTAGGGAAGGAAGTCCTTAAACAGGGGATGGCTGACTACATACAAGAAAGGTGGGGTTTAAACTTGTAAGGGGGGGAAGGGATGAGGGAGGGCTGACCAGAAGCCTCTCCTCCAGATGAGGGGTAGCCATCAAGCCCAAGAGGGGGAGAAACAGACTGGAGGTGGAGGTTTCAGGAGGAGCAGGGGAGGATGGAAGTTTAAGGAATCTGGGTGGGGTTCAGAAAGAGGATCAGGGATAGGGGTGGGGTTGGTGTTAGTAAATGCCAGGAGCTTGGGAAACAAGTTGCCAGAGTTCCAGGCCATGCTGTTCGGGGTGGATGTGCGCGGTCATGGAGACGTAACAACAAAAACCATGACTGGGACCTAAATGTACAGGGGCACACTATGCTTAGGAAGGATAGAAAGGAGGTCAGAGGGGTGGAGTGGCTATGTTCATTGAGATGATATAGAAATTACTATAGTGAAGAAGAGCAGAGGGAAACGTGGAGGCCTTATGGGTCACCTACGATCCCCAGCAGGAGATAAGGTCAAGCTGGGAGTAGCATATGGGCCCCTGGGATGAGTGATGTTCTAGAGGATGGTTTGCTGGACAACATCATTGCCCAGTGTGGTCCAAAAGGGGAAGGAGTGGTGTTGATGGGGACCTTAATATCCAGGTACAAACTGGGGAACCATGTCCTCTAGGGTGGCCAAGGAGCAGAGGCTGCTATATGGCTTCCAGGATGTGTTCTTAACACAGCATGACAGGACCCACAAGGGAGGGCATGTCCTAGATGTGGTCTCTGGCAGATGGGGATCTGGTAAGGGACATAGTTGTACAGGACCCCCTGACTGGGAGTGACCACAATACTGTCTGGTTTCAAATAAGCATGGGGGAGTGGGGTGAGATCTAGGACACTGGCAGTGGACTTCAGGGGGGCAGACTTTATGGGCATGGGAGAATATTCTCAAGGATCACTTGAGGGATTACCTCAACGACAAGTGTGGAAAGGAGATGGGAGGTCATAAAACAGGGGACTTCATGAGGCAGTCAGGATCTGCGCTAAGTTGAAACGTAAGGGAGCAAGGTCACGTAAACCATGCTGGTGGTCCAGTGAGGTACAGGTAGCAGTCAGAGAAAAGAAGGCGGCCTATAAAAAATATAAAACAACAAGAGGGGATAGGGATAAGGAAATGTACCAGCTTGCATCTAGAAAAGTCACCCGTATGGTGAGGGGAGCAAAGTCCAGTAAAGAGCAGCGGCTGGCACAGGGGATACATGGAGGAAAGGGTTCTTCCGGTACATTTGGGAGCGGAGAAAACTAAGGCCATCTCAGCAGATTGAGATCAGAAGGAGGGTGGGTGGAAGAGGCGAGGACCAGGCAGAGTATTTAACAAGTACTTTGCCTCTGTGTTCGCTAGGGAGGGGATGGGATATCTACAAAGCAAGGCATGAAGGGGATAGAAGCGGCAGGGAGTGGGATCAGGGGAGCAACAGAAATGGAGCGAGAGGGAGGGAAAGGTACCCCAGGGGTGTCACATCTGGATAAGGATAAAAAGACTAGTAAGGGGGAGTGGACGGATGATGCTATCTCCACCAAAAGGGTGTGGTTAGCCCTCAAGGCCCTAAAGAAAAACAAATCTCCAGGGCCGGATGGCATTCATCCCAGAGTACTATGGGAACTGACGGACATACTGGCTGCACCCCTGGCGGAGCTTTTCAGCAGGTCACTTGAGACAGGGAGGGTACCTAGTGATTGGCGAGAGGCACATGTGGTACCAATCCATAAAGGGGGGTCAAGGGAAGTACCAGGTAACTATAGACCCATCAGTTTGACCTCAGTGGTGGGAAAATGAATGGAGAGTATACTAAAGGAACGATTGGGGGTGTACTTGGAGGAGGTGGGAGGTCTGGATAGTCGGCAACATGGGTTTGTGCCAGGTAGATCATGTCAAACCAACCTTGTGGAGTTCTATGAATGGGTAACATCAGAACTGGACAGGGTAAGCCTGTGGATGTATTATTCTTGGACTTCAGCAAGCGTTTGACTCTGTCCCCACAATGGTCTGGTGGAGAAACTGATGGGGTTAGGAGTAGGCCCTTTGATGGTCAGATGGATTGAAAACTGGCTAGCTGGACACTCAGAGAGTAGTGGTGTGGGGGAGCTCTCAAACCCTGGGAGGAGAAAGAGGGAGGTGGCCTGCAAGACCTAGACACACCTGGAAAGCTGGGCTCACACATGGAAATTAAATTTCAATATCACCAAGTGCAAGGTGTTGCATCTTGGTCGGGGAAACCCTAAACACAGGTACACCCTGGGAGGGGAGGCGCTGGAGGCCTCAATAGGGGAAAAAGACCTAGGGGTCATGGTGGATACATGTATGAATAACTCTGAGCAGTGCAGGAGAGCAGCTAGTAAGGCAAACAGGATGTTGGGATGCATCGTAAGGGGGATCACCTCTAGGAGCAAGGAAGTGATTCTGCCGCTGTACAATGGACTGGTTAGACCACACCTTGAGTACTGTGTACAGTACTGGAGACCACATTTGAAGAGGGACATACAGCTCCTGGAGAGGGTACAGAGGAGGGCAACAAAGATGATCACGAGGGCTAGGAGATTTGACTTATGAGGACAGACTTGAGGAGCTCTGCCTGTTTTCATTGGAGGAGAGGAGAGACAGGGGGGACATGATTGAGGTCTTCAAGTACCTCAAGGGAATAAATAGGGTAAACATGGAGGGGATCTTTAGGCTAAAGCAGGGAGGTATCACCACAGGGCATGGTTTGAAGTTGGAAGGTGAAAGGGTGAGGGGGGAAAAGAGGAGGAGGTTTTTCACCGAGAGGGTGGTGGACCCTTGGAATGCACTGCCTGGTGAGCTGGTTCAAAGATCCACAGTGGAGGGCTTCAAGAGAGGGTGGGACAGACACAGAAAGTGGATGTATCAGATGATGGCCTGTCCCGGGGGGGTGGGGATGGATGATAGGGGTTTCTAGAGAACAAGGGATGGGAGGGTCTCGGCACCCAACTAAGGATCTAGGTTCGAGCAGACTCAATAGACCGTAAGGCCTAATCTGCTGGCAAATAGTATGTTAGTATGTTAGTATGAATACATTTTTCACTCAGAAACTACCTCCTATTTGGAACTCATTACCTTCAGAAGTAGTCTGTAGTCATAACTTGATCCAGTTTAAAGTTAATCTGGATAAGTACATGGGAGAGAAAAAGTTTGATTTTCGCCACTAGGCGACGAGTTCATAATGGGCTAGTCCCCCAAACTTGTAACTTACATATGAACCTATGAATAAATAAATAAGACGTCAGGGGACTGTTTTTTTTTTTCAGGGAAAATAAAAAAAAAGATTTTGGGACACTGGGGGTGGGCTCCCCATTATCCCATATTATTGGGTTGAAGGCCGACATGGGGATTGGATCCCCATGTTGGCCATTAAAACAAAATGAAGGGCAAGAATCCCTTTTCGCCAGCCAATCTGGCAAAAAGGGATCAGCTGGTGAAAAGGGATTTTTAGAGTTTAAAAGTGCCCTTTGTAAAGTAAAAAAAAGCATGAGCGGGTTGAAGACGTCTCCCTCACCAAAACGCATGCTTTATTTTTTTTAGAAAAGTCGACCCTGGTGCAGGGTGTGAGGTTTTGTTTTCTCCTCTCTCTAAGGGAGAAAACAAAATGGTGGCTGACGAACAGGGATTTTCTCGCGAAAAGAGATTTTCCAAGATTTGCCAGTCCCTTTTTTCGAGCTGATCACGACCAGGAATCCTTGATCGAAACTGCATCTATCCCAAAGACTGAACTGAGATTGCTCAGAACTCAAAATTTTATAACTTTGGAATGGATTCATATTTTTTGACCAAATCAATGCTGTATTGTTCCTTATGATAATCTCTTTCTACCCTGAGAATTTCAGGCCAAAATTCTAAATGGTGTGTACACAGTGCGATGTCGAATAATGACCATATAATTTGCCCCAAAAAAAGTGAAAAAGAAGTTTTTTGATGCTTCACTGAGGAAACCCTGCAAATCTGATCAAAATGCAACTTCGCAAATCAAGAGATCTACTACCTGAGACCGTGTATTCCAAATTTCATGCAAATCTGTTGAACGGTTGTGATGTTATTAAAGTGCAAAATTTTGGGATTAACATTAAACTGCCTACTCAACCTTAACTATAAGGGCGCAGCAGCGCCCTTATAATATATACTGTATATAAAAACATAAAAATGAAAAAGCAGTGCAATTACATTGGTGGACTGTACCTGGGCTGACCTAGCCCCAGCAATGCTTTCTGCTTCATACATATCTCAAGTACCTTTCCCTGGTGAGTCCTTGCCTCCTTTCGAAAACTGGAGAGTACTACCCGTCTCACCTCCATCCTTACTCCCAGTCCTCAGGCTCTGAACGACACGTCCGTACTCCCAGCAAAAGGCACTGTACTATCATACCCGACCCTATTAATGGTGCCATCCATGCTGGGCATGCAGTAGTGCATGCAACTGTGATTGGACTGGGATGGGACAAGCTGCAGCAGTGTAGGAGTATCCTGCATCCACCTCCACCGCCACAGTGTTACCTAACTGCCTGATCGAAGGACCACACTGTTGTATCAATTCACGGACTCCTAAAATGGCGTTTACTGTCTGGCTTCATTCTCCTGCAGACACTAGGGGTGGCAGGAAGAAAAAATAAACAATAGGAAGCATGAACTTAAGGGCTGGGCTATCCAGTGCCCAATCTAACCAAACGTCTGCCTGGACCCTGTGGGGGTGGGGCGAAATGCTAAGGACCACCAACATCAAAAAAGAGGTACCAAAACACATACAAATGTCTTGGCAAATAAATTTATTAAGCTCAAAAAACAATACCTGTGACTGTCGGCCCCTTACAGAGAATCGGAGGTTTTGTGGCATTCCACCAGTGCCTCTGTAAGGGGATGATTCTAACAGGTACTGATTGTTGAGATTAATTTATTTGCCTATTCATTTATATGCATTTTGGTACCTCTTTTTTGATGGTGGGTGGTGCTGGATTGATGTCCTTTGGTTTGTGCCTGTTTCTTTCTGCACACCCATCAGCAGGGTGGCCTTGCGTGTTTTGTGTGTGGGGATGCAGTAACTAGCTTTTTCTTGATGGACCTGACCAAGAGCACCGCCCTCATGACCCCAAGCAGCCGCACCAACTTGGCATCACAGTGTGAGCTGGCTCAGATACATCACGGCATTAGCGAACCAAAGTTTGCACAGAACAGCAGAAAGTTTGTGGGTGTTCTCAGCCATGCGTACAGCTGTGGTTTGACCTTTCTTGAGTTAAGGTTCAACCAAGCATGCAGCCCTAATGATGATGTTCTCTCATACAGAACTGCAAGTACCTCTGATGCCTGGGTTGTACCAGAGTTTGTTAATAAGCATCCTGCATTTCCAATTAAACTAGCCAATCTTGGGGCTTGAAGTATGAAAACAGAGACCCCAGGGAGACTATCCTGAGCGTCTCTGCATATACTAGTTCAGTTTGCTGAGATCAAGAATGAGGTGTATGCCCCCAGATTTCTTGAGTACAAAGAAGTGTCAGAAGTATCATTTTTTGCTCCATCCTGATGCTGGTACTACCTCCACTGCCTTATTGAGTAGGGGCCCATAATCTCCTGATTTAACAGCTGTGACATGTGCTGAAAGTTGGAACTGCTTACGGGGGGGGGAGGGGGACAGCAGTTCCAGGAAGTGTCTCTTTCAGACTTTTCTGAAGCTCCATCTGTCTTGTGCTGGATTCCCACTGATGACAGAACTGGGTTAGATGCCCCCCCCCAGAGAGGAGAGTTCCATCTTGGACAGTGGAAGTGGACAAGGGGCCTGAAACTCAGAGGGTGGCACTAGGCACCTTGGGCATTTGATACTTCAGTTGTGCTTTCTTCTGTTGCTAAGCAGGCTCAGTTTTGTGGTGCTAGAAGCCTCTTTAGCCCTTGCAACAAAAGGACTTTTTGTGGTAGAAGACACATCCTCTTCCCATATGGGGGGGGGGGTTGATCATTTCTCATTCAAGCCCTTAAGGGCCCATTCTGCTTGTTGCCCAAAGAGATAAGTGCCCTAAATGGCACATTCATTATCTGCTGTTGCACATTAGGCACAAAATCAGCAGTATGCAACAAATGCTTCTAAATGCAAATTCTCACAGCTGTGGCACAGGCTGCTGCATCAGAGGAATCCACTGAAGTCTCTGACTAGGGACTGTAAGGTTGCTCCCCTTCGACGGCAGTCACTGAAAACTCCTCTTTTGAATCAGAGTCTGGCAAGCTTTCTGCAATGGACTTGAGTCTGGGCTACAACTTGAACTCATACCTCAGACTGTGGGCTTATTTATTTGCTATCTTTAGATCCAGAGTGGCCACAGCAAATACTCGTTTCCCATAATGTCAGTTCTGTGTTACTCATTGTTACTAGGTTGCACAGTGACCTTCTTTTGGGCTAAAACCCTATCATTTTCAGCCATAATCACCACAGCATCCGCTATAGGCTGAGTGCAGTACATATATTTTGTTCTGAGAACCAAATACTTCTTATCCAGCTGTCAAAGGACAGCGGGAATTGAAACCAGCCTATTCTGAGCCACCTCCGGGAGGGTCTCCAGTGCTGGATGGATTGGCAGATCCAGGGACATTGGCATATTAGAAATATTGAAAAAATGTTGAAGTCGCCTAGCATGATCAAAGGCCACTGTCTCAAATTGCAAAGTACTGTGTAAGTTTTTGAGCAGCTTTGGAATGTGAGACCCTCCTGAGGAACCTTAACAGGTAGAAGTTGAGGCATCTCAGGCTCCAGGAGATCCTCAACATGGTTCAAGTAGTCACCCATGATTAGATATGAGTTGTACTTGTCATCTGAATCTGGAGATGGAAACACAAACAATGGCTCCAAGGGAGTCACCACAAGCCTCAGTGTTGCAGGCAGTGCCAGTATCAGATTTGTTCCTGAAGCAGTAGGCCATGGCAACGAGTACGGCACCCATATGCAGCACCGGAGTCGCAGGTGGCACAGATGGCGGGTCCAACCATGGCACCAAAGGTGGAGTCAGCACTGGCACCATGGCTGATCAAATGGAGTTGGGACTATCAGTGGCACACAATTGGTGATGCTGAAGGCCTTGGCACCATAGTTGAAGTTGGCACCACCGAGGGTGATTGCACCAATGGTAGCACCTGCATAGGCCCCGATAACTAATGAGCTATCGGGCTTGAGCCGGTGCTGATCATGGTGCCATCACACTCATGTGCTGAAGTTACTGCTCCATACGAGTGTCACAATGACCAAACTGCTCATATGAGGAATTCAGAAAAAGAGGGGCTGCTTGAGCAAATCAATGCTACTAGTAGTAGCATTGATTTGTTTGAGAGAGCTAAGCAGCCCCTCTTTTTCTGGATTTTGGATTTACTAACATCTGGCCGGCTCCACCACTGAATGTTTTGAGAAGATTTAAGTGGCGATTACCTTTGGGCACCTTTCCATATTGACACCTGAGGATTCCCAATGGAGGGGGGAGGCTTAGGGATGGAGACATTGGGCCTTCAAGCCTCAGAAAGTGTGGTGTCATTGACGGGGATGATGGAGGAGATTCTTGGCCTATAGGTGTCAAATGCCTCAGTGCAAAGTGATGTGAGCTCAACCTTGACCACTGCCTTTTCTTCTCCTTGTATTTTCTGTGAGAAGAGTGGAGGTTGAATGGTCCATGGAAAGCAAGGCAAGGCAAATTTTATTTTTAAGGCGCCCAATCCCGGAGGCTCTGGGTGCCATACAATTAAAAATACAGACTATAAAAACCAAAAAATTAATAACAGAGATACAAACATGTATAGGTATAAATAGCTTAAGTAAAATATAATAGAACAGCAGGCTATAACAGAAATAAGAACAGCTACCTGCAAGACAGATAGTATAAATTAGAACTGCTATTAAAAGACAGTGTCTGGGAATGCCTGATTAAATAAATAGGTCTTGAGGTGGCCTTTGAATACCTCAACTGATGGGGCCTCCCTTACAGCTGGAGGAAGTGAATTCCACAGGACAAGGCCGGCGACACTGGAAGCTCTGTCGCCGGCGGCAGCAAGTGTTAGAAGGTCAGTCAAGTAGCCAGGGCCAAGTCTGTGTAGGGCCTTAAAGGTGAGCAAGCCCACCTTACAGAGGACCCTCCATCTGACCAGCAGCTAGTGCAGTTCACGCAGTACTGGGCTGATATGACAGCATTTAGGTTGCCCTATCAGCAGCCTGGCAGCTGTGTTCTGCACTTTCTGCAGCTGGTGCAGGGTACCCCTGAAGATCACGAAGTAGAGCGCATTACAGTAATCAAGCCTCGACATCACAAAGGCATGCACTAAGGTGGGTAGGTCCTCAGGCGGAACGAGGGTTTGATCCTGGTAATATTCCTCAGATGGTAAAAACTGGAACAGACAACAGACAACACCTGAGGTTTAAATGCCAGCCTGTTGTTGAGAATAATGCCAAGATCGCACACTCTAGAGGAGGCCTTCAATTGTGAAGGCCCCAGGAATAATTCTGTTGTTGTACCAGAGGCCAGCCTTTTTTTTTTTTTTTTTTTTTATTTAGTATACTTTTTTGCCATCAGCCTTGCGGTTAAGTCAGCCAGTCTCGGACCCCGCTTCCGCTCCCGAATTGGTTGCGCCTTGTCGATACCAACTGGCTTACCCCCCAGGGCAGGGTCACGGCACCAGTCCCTAGAGTGCTGCATTGTTGGGATAGGGTCAACGGGCCGACCTGGGAGCTATTGAAGCCAAGGGTGGGCTTCATTTGGGGCAGCTGGTGGCATTTTTTCCTGGTATGTGGAGGCAGGGACATGCAATGACAACCAGCATCTGCCCCCCACCCCGAAGAATTTGTGTTGCATGCTCTGTACACCCAGCCTCCATTAGGTGTCCATGTTGCACTGAACACACACCCCCTTCCCTCAGAGAAGAAGCAGTCCTCGGATGCTCAATCCTTCTCCCCCAGCTGGCCCTCCGACGTCTCGGGTCCATTCCTGAACCTGGGTCGCCAGCATCGCAGGTAGGCAACCTGCCCCTGCGCCAGTGGGCTGACCCCCAGAGGCCATCCTATAATACCCTCTGTTCGACTCCACCATCAGTACTTCCATCTTATTAGGGTTCAATCGCAATCAGCTGGAGGCCATCCAGTCATTGATCTCGGCAATTTTATTTAGCACTTCCACTGTGTTGGATGTCCCAGGGGCAAAGGAGAGATACAGCTGGGTATCATCTGCATTTCAATGAAAACCCAAGCTGTACCTCCTAGTGAGCTCACCCAGGGGCAGCATGTACATGGTGAACAACATTGGTGACAGGACAGAACCCTGAGGCACTCTGCAAGACAAGAGGCTCGGGGAGGAGGAGAAATTCCCCATCACCACCCGTTGTCTCCTATTTGCGAGGTAGGACTCAAACCAGAAGATGACGTGCCGGTGAGTCCACAATACTCTCTCAGGCAGTCGAGTAGCACACAATGGTCCACCATGTCAAATGCTGAGGAGAGGTCGAGGAGAACGAGAACTGACCCCTCCCCTCGATATCTTGCCCTGAGGAGGTTATTATGCAGCCAAACTAACGCAGTTTCCATGCAATGCCTCGCACGGAACCCAGACTGGAGTGGCTCATATAGATCAAAGGTCACAAGGTGCTCCTCAAGCTGTTGTGCCACAATCTTCTTGAAAACCTTTCCTAAGAAAGGAAGGTTGGAGATAGGATGGTAATTCGCCTTGATGTCAGGGTCTAAAGATGGTTTCTTCAGAAGGGGTCTCACCAGTGCCTCTTTCAAGGAATCTGGGAAACCCCCCTCTAATAAAGAGCACTGGACAATCATGAACACCGGGCCACCCGAGTCGACACATCCCTTTAAGAAACGCGTCGGCACTGGGTCTAGTTCACAATATGTGTGCTTCAGCTTGGAAGTGACCTCAACGACCTCAGCCACCTTCACTGGTTTAAACTCACCCCAAACCTGACACTGAGCGAGAGCTGGGTCAGGACCCTTTCTTTTTGCGATTTTGGGAGGACTACCCTTTCTCCCAAGTGCAAGTCTTCCCAGAGCTGGAACACTCATCCAGAGAGGTGTGGTTGCAACACAAGCCCAAGCAACTATTCCCTTCGGTCTCCCTAACTATGTTGCTGACCATTGTTGAATAGCAGGACTGTAGGGAGACTCTGCTAAATGTTTTTTTAAAATAAACTAACACAAAAAATAAACTCTAAATTTATTAAAGTATAAACACAACAAACACTAGACAAAGGGCTGTTGTATAAACTGTGAAGTTCTGGCACCAATGAGAGTGAGGAAACTGCAGTTCGATGGCAGGAAAAAAGTAACTGAGATGGCTGGGGGTCTGTGCTGCTGTATATCAGCTTGCATGTGTACAGTTATGTTTACACAGGCACACCCGAGCTGCTAGTCCCCAGAAAGGTTCAGGCTCTCACGGTGTCCAAGCACCTTCTGGCTTACATCCAGAAGTGGGACTCTATGGAGAACACTGATTCTTGGATGATCAGATGTTCCTTTCATTTTTTTGCTAGGCATATCAGACCAAACAGTGGAAAAAAAAAAACATATACCTAATAGTCCAATAATACTTACTCTGCTTCGCTATACCATGTTTCCAAACCCTGCTAATGTTCTCTACTCATGTTGCACAGCAAACATCTCATTTGTCTGTTTGGGCTGGGGAGAGGGGGTTATAAGTCTGCAACATTTATTGTGAATGTACTACATTATGGTCAAATGCCCGAATACACAAATAATTGAATACCTGGACTGTATTTGATGAATATTCAATGATAAAGAACAGTTACGTACTTACCATAACAAAACATCTTCAAGAGAATCTCTTTCATCAGGTCACACCTATGGAACTATAGCGCCAGGCAGTAGGACTACATGGAAACTTTTTGCAAGCAGTCCACTAGGGGATGACCATGATGACGTCCGACATCGGCACTTCCAATATAAACATAGGCGACCCTTTCCCGTCTCAGTTCCCCACTGGAGATCATGCTAACAAGATCTCCCTCTAGGAAACCAGGAGAGAGCTTATGGTTCCAGCCACCAGGCAAGGTGGAAACAGCAGGTAGACCATCCTGGAGAAAGAGACAGGATTATAGAGCTCTATGTCTTAGGGGGATGGAGAGTGGGATGGCATGGCCTGATGAAAGAGATTCTCTAGAAGATCTACCGTTACAGTAAGTATGTAACTGTTCTAGCTTCTTCTAGGATCTCTCTTTCATCAGGCCACACCCGTGGAATGAGTACCAAGCAGTACTGGCAATAAAACAGTCTGGGTGGCTGGAGCTACAGGCCTATGAAAGGAGGCCCTGCAGTACAGCTAGGCCAAAACCTGTCCTTTTATGAGAGGCAATGTCCAGACTGTAGTGCTTAGTGAAGGTGTGGACAGTGCTCCAGGTGGCAGCTGCACAAATTTCTGCAGCTGATACGTTCTTGAAACAGGCCACAGAAGTAGCCATGCCTCTGGTGGAATGACCATGAACAATACCAGGAAGTTCCTTACAGTACTTACTCTAACAAAATGTAATACAGTTGGGTCAACCATCTGGACAGGCACTGCTTAGAAACAGGTATGCCCTCTTTCCCAGGAGTAAAGGAAACAATAAGCTGTGAGGACTTCCTGCAGTCCTTTGTGCGGTGTATATAGTACCTGAGTATTCTTTGTACACCTAAAGTATGGAGCAATGCTTCCCCTGGATTGGCATGCTCAGGAAAATAAGTGACAGGTGGATAGTTTGATTTAAAGTAAACTCAGACATCACCTTAGGGAAAAACTTGTGATTTGTTCATAAAGACACCCTGTCTTTGTGGAAAATCAAATAAGGAGGCTCACACATTGGAGCCTGAAGCTCTGAAATCCTTTGAGCAGAAGTAATAGCAACTAAAAAATAATGCTTTCCAAGAAAGGAAGCGTAGGCCACAAGTCAGAGTTGGCTCAAAAGGAGCCAAAGTATGCTTTTCTAACACAAAATTCTGATCCCAAGCTGGGACTGGACTGCGCACAGGAGGCTACAAGCGCAGAATGCCTCTCAAGAACGTACAGGCCACCTCCAGCTGAACAACCGTAAGACCAGCAATAGGTACACGGAAAGCTGAAATGGCAGCCAAGTGCACTTTGATAGAAGAGTATTGCAATCCGGCTTCTGATAAGGACAGCAAATACTCTAGAACCTCATTTACTAGACAGGTAAAAGGATCCATTTAGTGAGAAGCGGCCCACAAAGCAAACCGCCGCTTCCACTTCATGGAATAAGTGACTCTCATGCAAGGTTTTCTGGCAGCCACCAGAACACTGGCCACCTCTTGAGACACCCCAGACCTAGCAATGGCTATGTCTTTAGGAGCCATGCATGGAGCTGGAGTGACTTGAGTTCTGGATGGACCAGGGTTACCTGTTCTTATGACAGCAGGCCCTTGCACAGGGGCAGAGGCACCGGTAGTTTCACTGCCAGTTGCAGCAGTAAGGGGAACCAGATCTGATGAAGTCAAAGGGAAAAAAAAAGAGTATCAGAGTTGCCCCCTCCATTTGGAACTTGAGTAGCACCCTCTGGATTAGAGAGAAAGGAGGAAAGGGACAAAGGAACCTCCCCTTCCAAGAGAGGGACAACGTGTCTCACCAAAAAACTTCAGGATCCAGAGTGAGTGAGCAGAAAAGCAGCAGTTTTGCGTGGTGTGGGGATATAGAAAGGTTCAACTCTGGATGACCCCACCTGTTGAACAGTTCTGCTTTCACCAAGGATGACAGCTCCCACTCATGCATTCTGCACTGTGACTTGCTTAGCCTGTTTGCCAAGATGTTTTGGACATCTGGAACATGAACTGCTGACAGTTCTAAACCATGTTCTAGAGCCCAATACCAAACACTCATCACTTCCCTGCATAGAGGGTAGGAGTGAATCCTCCCCTGCTTGTTGATATAATGCATCACACTGATGCTGTCTGCTCATACCAGCAGAGGTCTCATGAAGAGATGGGTCTAGAAGGCTTGTAGGCCATGCAGAATAGCTCTCTTCTCTAGGATGTTTCAGTGGAGGGTACTCTCCACTCTGATCCATATTCCCTGTGTCTGATGAGGCCCCAGATGAACCCCCCCAGCCCATCCCTGAGGCATCTGTGGTGAGAATTTGATAAGAGGAGGGGATCAGGAAGTGAACCCCTTACAGCAAATAGCTGGGTTCCATCCACCATCATGGCACTTTCTGAACAGGAGAGGTTACTAGAACCTTCTGTTCAAAGTCATCTATGCGTTGATCCCCTTGAACTGTTAAGGTCCATTGGGGAATCCTCATATGCAGTCTGGCCAGTGGTACCATAACAACTGCTGCTGCCATTTGGCGGAAGAGTCTCAGGAATGTACTGGCTGTAACATACTGGGAGGGCTAAAAACCTGAGGTTCAGTGGGGAAGGGGAATAGCTCCTCCCACATCCCCTACTTAAACCTCAGTACTGCTGCTGCTCCGCTTCAAGCATTTAGAAAATGCTGGCTTCCTGCATGGTGCGTGGCATGCCTCATTTTCTGTGTTGATTTTCTTGGTTCCTGTGTTCCCTTGTTTTCCCCCTGCTTCTCTGCTTTCCCCTGGTTAGTCTTCTTATCTGTCACCCCCATCCCCCTGCTTTGTTTTCCTTTTGGGACTCCTTGCGTTAGTCCTCGCTCCTGAGCCACCATTGTGTTTACTGTAGCTACCCTGGAGCTCTGGGTTCCGCCATACCATGTCCAAGCTCTGCCCTTGCCATTTCCACTCCTCTCCCGCTGTCCGCTCTGACCCCATGCTCCTGAACTGCATTCCCCAACTCCGTACAGTGCCATCTAGCCCCTTCCCATCCTCCGACTGCTCGCCTCATACTAGGAGCTCTGCACCAACTGTTCTTGTCTGCTCCCCCGCTGGTACAGCCTCCGCTTCTTTCTGTTATTCCTCCTCGTCCTTCCTTGGCTCGTCTCCTTATCCCATTTGCCCAGTTCCTACCTCTCCGCTGCTCTGCATTTCATGTGGTGCTCCAATTTTCCCTTCCACTTTCCCCTTGCTTCTCTTCAGTTTCCTGATGGTCTTCATCCCCTGCTCCCTCTTTGTTTCCCCTGCTCTGTTTCTCCTCGTTTGCTTCTGTGCCTTCCTACCTCACTCCCTGGCTGCCTGATGTCCCTTGTGTGTTTTCCCTTTTGGACTTCTCTCCTTTCCGAGGCCGGCACTCCGTTTTCCAGCTGGCGCTCCGGGGCATGACATCATCCCTGGGCGCTCCATCGCAGGTTGCTGGTGAAAGTTTTTGCTGCTCATCGCTCCCAACTGCTTCCTGGCTGTTCTGGCAGATTCCAGCTCCTTGCTCAGGGTTCTCTCCATGTTCCAGCGACTTACTCCCATTCATCCTGTATTTGCTAGCCTGCATGTTCAACTCCGATCTACCTCACTGGGACCCTGCTACTTCGGACCTCGCTTGTCATTTCCTACCACTTAGCGGCATATCAGCAAGCGTCAGTAGTGTCCAGTCCTTCTGTTGGACCACAAACTGTTTATGACATTCCTCTTTGTCTTACTGACATTCATTTTATTTTTTTGTGCACTCATTTTTTGCTCCGTAGGAACCAGGGCATCTCTCCAGAGTTCCCACACAACCACTGCCTCTACTCCCAGCCTAAAACCACCCTCCTACTGGTCTCCATCCCTGGTCCCATGGACTCATCCAGTCCCCCGGATCCCCTCCCGGGGAAGGGCCCACCTCACCTACCTGGTGGCCTTTCTGAAATTAGAGGGACGGTCCTGGGCCTGGGTAGGGGGGGCTGGGAGATCTGGTGAAGGGTTGGTCTGGAGGCAGGATGTGGGCATTGGTCCCTGGTGTCTTCTTTGCCTCTTCTTGTCCACCAGGGTTTTTTCTGAGCGTTATTCCCCTCTGAACACAGACGTGAAATGACATCTGGAGCACCAATGTGCTGATGTCCACCACCGCTCCACCCCCTAGCAATGGCAATGCTTGTGCAGGGCTCCCGATCTCCATCGGGGGCTGCTGGTGAGTGATGCAGGCTCCAGTACCTATCCTGGGAGGGGAGAGCAGTCCTCCGGATGCTCAATCCCCTCCCTCCCCTGCCAAACCCCGATGACCTGAGTCCATCTCCGAACCTGGGTCACTGGCGTGGTGCAAAGGTGTGGCATCCAGTGCCTCAACCCTCAGCACCACCAGGCTGGCCTCTATTGACTCTCATTGATCACTTTACCACCATCTAAATGGACTTGGGATTGCTTCACTTGTCTGTGCCTGCTTATTTTTGGGGTGGTCCTTGACTGGGACAGGTTACTGAATAAATCAATCCATTCTCTTGAGTACCACAGAAGGAATTCCAGATGGTCACATTACCAGGAAACAAAATAACATTCCGTGGGTGAGAGATTTTTATATGCATGTTGTCAAAACACAGCGGAAATCATTGTGTTCACCTCTCTACAGTTTATTTGATTTCCCATCATAGATTATGAATTTCTTTTTTTTGAAATCTCTATTTTTAGCCCTCCTACATTCGGCGTACCCGACCCTTTGGGAGTGCAAACGATTCATCCCCCTGCCTCTCTCGCCCTGCCCAATACATACCACCCGGTCCCCATGTAGCTGGAGCCGAGGTGGGGTGGCAGACTCTCCGATACTGTTAGTGGCGTCGGATTGGGGGGTAGTCAGGCAGGCGAGGGCATATTGGGGGCACACTCCGGGCACTCCGTCTTCCTGGTGTCCGCAGGTGTTTTCGCGCTTTCCTAAGGAGGAGTGGCACACCCCTATGCCAAGGCATTGCTGCCAGTGTCGCCACTCTCCATCCCCAACATCAACTCTGTGCCTGCCGTACCCCCGGCTTCCGCCAGGGGCCAGTCAGGCATCGAGTATAGATCCCCCTCTCACCCAGGACAGGAGAGCTGTCCTCTGGATGCTCAATCCTCTCCTTCCCCTGCTGACTCCCGACGTCCCGATCTCGCTCCTGAACCCAGGTCACCGATGTGGCATGAGGTGTGGCGTCCAGCGCCTAAACATCACTGGGCCGGCCTGATTATTATGAATTTCTACTTTAGAGTCTGACTTACCTGCTTCTTCTCTGTGTGGATATCACTATTTCTTCAAGAGTCAGAGCAATTTTGTGGGGTACTGTGAAGGACATACCTAGCACACAGGGACGCTTGAGAGATGTGCTGCCTCCCTGCCTACACCTGCAAGCTGGATGGCTTTGCCACCTGTTGGACCTCTGCAGGGGTCCTGCTGGTTCTGGCTTGGCCCACGTGGGCGCCTAGTTTCACGGCAGGACCATCCATTTTCTCTATTCTATGGCAGACCTACGTAGGGATCTTGCCATTTCCAGCTAGCCCACTTGGGGGCCTAGCTCATGACTCCCTCATTTCAAATTATTCCTCTGGGGGTCCCACTGGTCCCACTTGGCCTACGTGGTGGCCTAGCTTCCTGGCATGAACATTCCTGATTCGTTCCTATCACGGACCTGCATGGAGGTCCCACCATTTCTGGTTCAGCCACCGTGGAAGTCAGGATTTGCAGCTCGAACGCTCCGGCGTCTCAAGTCTTCCTTAGTTTGACACCCTCTTTTGGGCAACAGACCTGTCCTGCATTATCATACTGTACTATACACCATCAGGTGGCTCCATCAGATGCTCCTGCTCCTCTATCTGCTATTTCTGTCCTTCTCAGTTGGCTGTCCTGGCATCGTGGTATGCATCTCTACCTTGACCTATGTGGAGGTCTCAGTTGATGCCATTTCAGGTCCTCCATGAGGGACCCTCCTAGCTGACCTATGTGGAGGTCTTTTCATTTGCTCGTACCAACTCGACAGTCTCCAGCCCTAGCTCTGCCTCTGGGGTATTGAGCGAAGGCGTGCTTCCCGAGCCACCGGGGTTGGGAGTCTCTGTCTCCGACTTTATTCTCTACTCATTCTTATTTTTTAATTTTTTTTTTATTTTCGTATTTATTCCTCCTTTCCTCCCTTCAGTTCTGGTCTCCTCGGGAGCACCAAGAAGTCATCCCTCTGCGGTCCACTCTACCTGGACAGTCCTCCGTCACCCATGTAGCCTCGGATTACCCCTCGGGCAGGGGACGAGGTTGGCCACAACACTCCGAGCAGGCAGTAGTGTCAGTCAGGAGGGTGCCAGGTGGGTGGCCGCAGATCGAGGGCAAGCTCTGGTGCTCCATCTCTGCCAGGGCTGAAGGGCACTTTTCCTCTATTTCTTGGGGAGTGGCTAGCGCCTTGACGTCAAGGCATGGAACCGATGTCTGCCACTTCCCCGCCCCTTCTCTACGTCATCAGTGCTTGCTGCATCTCCGGCCTCCATCAGAGGGCAGCCGAGCACCAACTAGGGAACCCTGTCACTCCCGGGAGAGGAGAAGAGAGCTGTCCTCCGGACGCTTAATCCTCTCCCTCCCCAGCCGACCCCCAGCAACTGGGCTCATTCCCGAATTTGGGTCACCAGTGTGGCATGAGATTCTCTACTCATTCCACTTCATTCTGCTCCGCTAACAACTCCGTCTCTAGTACTGCCTAGGAGGCATTGTGCAGAGGCCGACCTTCTGCCCGCTGGTGATGGGAGTCCGTTACTCATATCAGTACCTTCCTTCCATCCTTCATCTATTTGCTTGGGTCCCCTCTTTGCTGGCCCTTTCTCTGTCTTCAGCTTGGATTCCTTGCCTGCAGCCTGGCTCTGGATTGCCTCCTGGACTTCCTCCTTCTGTATTCCTTTTGGGACCTTTAAGTGCGTCACTGTCTAATGCTCAACTATCTTCATCTTTGCTCCCCAGATCCATCCTTGTGTCAAGCCTCCAGTTCTCAAGTACCTCAACAGAAATCCTGGACAGGGTTTACCATCTTCCTTCATCTGGATATCCATCCAAATTGGACTCTCCATCTTCCAGAATCCTTCATCTTTCAGAATTGACCTTCCTGCTCACCGTCAAGATTCAGAGGACACGACTCATCGATCAGCAAGACTCGAAAGATAAAACTCTAAGACATAACCAGAACTAAACCTCAGTCCACATTTATGATTATCTCCTCACAGTTTGCACAGAGGATGGGCAGGTCAGTAGCCATGGGTCCTCAGAGATTTCCCCCACAGGAGGGTTTTCCTCTCCTGAATGCTACTGGTCACACTCTCTGGAGTTGGAGGAAGTAATCGAACTGTTAACAATCTTTTTGGGCCTCTATTCCTACACCTACCAAGGGTGGGAATAGAGAAAAGCCAAATTCTAAGTTCATAACCTCAAGTTCATAACATTCAAGTTCATAAGTATACACAAGCACTATGCTATGTACCACACATTGAATGGGAGGGCTAAGAGCCTGAGGTTCAATGGGGGGAAATAGCTTCTCCCACATCCCCTACTTAAACCTTAGTACTTCTGCTGCTCCACTTCGAGCGTTTCGAAAATGCCTACCATTCTACCTGGCCTCCTCGTCCTCCTCCGGCACGCTTATCTCACTCTCGACGCTGGGCCTTTATTCCTACACCTACCCAGCGTTCCTACTGAGGGTGGGAATAGAGAAAAGTGAAATTCTAAGTTCATAACCTCAAGTCCATAAGTATACACAAGCACTATGCTATGTACCACACATTGAACTGTTGTTGTACACCATCTGGGCCAGTGCAATCAGACATTCAGCCCTGTCCTGGGGCAGAAAGGCCAAGCCATGGGCTGTGTCCAAGATTGCCCCTATGTACTACAGGCAATGACAGGGATCAGAACCGATTTCAGCACACTGACCATGATCCCTAGGGCACTAAACAGCTGCCTGGTGCATGCTAAGGTCTGGTAAAGCTGCTCTTTGGAATGAGCTTTGAGCAGCCAGTCATCCAAGCAGGGGAAGACATATAGTCGCTCTCTCCTGAAGGCTGCTGCCACTCTGTGAAGCATTTGGTAAAGACCAGTGGCACAGATGATAAGCCAAAGGGCAATACCCTGAACTGGTAATACCACCCCTGGAAAAGGAAAGTACAGTTATGTAAGAACTTACCATAACAGTAGATCTTTGAGAGGAGCTCTTGAAGCTGGTAACACCTTTAGGACTGAAGCTGGTACGCGGCAGGACCCCATGCAAAACTTCTAGCTAGCAGTATCCAGCGAGGACCACCCCCAACATCATGTATGGTATAAAAGGGGTGGTCCCCCAGCCCATCCCCAGTTCTCCCACCAGAGACCCGGCAAGTAGGTAAAAAAAAAAAAAGGAGAACCGACGAACGAAGGTGTCTGAGATGGAGAAGCAATTACCGGAGGAAAGTTGGGAGGGAAATATAGTACCTGCTGTAAGAACTCTTCTCAAAGATCTGCTGTTTAAGTTCATACGTAACTGTACTATCTTACTTTGAGGGGGTTCTTGCAGAAGGTAACACCTTTGGGACTGAGTCTTAAGCAGTGAAGGAGAGACCCTAGTCAGAAAAGTGGAGGTAGAAGTCTCCCAAAGAAATTAAGACAGGAGGTTCTGAAGGACAGCGAGTCCAAAGCCTGCTCTGTGTCGAGAAGCAATGTCCAGACTGTAGTGCTTCACAAAGGTGTGGACAGAACTCCAAGTGGCAGTCGCACAAATGTCAGCAGCAGACACATTTTTCAATGAGGCAAAAGAAGCAGCCATACCCCTGGTGGAATAAACCTTAACTGAGCCCAGTAAGGGTTTGTCATACTTACTGTAGCAAAAAATAAAGCAATTAATCAACCATCTGGATAACACTGTTTAGAAACATGAGCCCCTTCCATTTGGGGGGGGCGAAAGAAACAAACAACTGATTGGATTTGAGAATAGAACAGATGCGCTCCAAATAATAACAAAGCACCCCGTGAACATCCAGAGTATGAAGCAATGCCTCCCCATGGTTTGATTACTCTGTGTAATAGACCGGAAGGTGGATATCCTGATTCAAAGTAAACTCTGACAGCACCTTCGGAAGAAACTTAGGATTAGTTCTCAAGGACACCCTGCCTTTGTGAAAAACATACATACCAAGATGCCAGCAGAGTAGGCCTAAAGGTCTATTGAGTCTTCTCAAAAATCAGCACTTGCTAGATGCATCACTTACTGTTCTCCCCCCACCTCATTCCCCCATCGGAGGTGCATCCCCAGGTCCTGTATTACTTAGTTTACTCTTCCCCCTATACCTGTCCAAGCCCCTTTTGAAGTCTTCCACAGTTTTCAGTTTCACCAGTTCCACTGGCAACGCATTCCAAGGCTCCACCACCATCTCTGTGAAGTAGCGCCTCCTAGTCTCTGCCCTGAGCCTCCCTCCTACCAGCTTCAAGTGATGCCCCCTGGTGGCCCCTGCCTCCCTCAGCTGAAAAATCCTATCAGGGTGTGCCCTATTTAACCCCTTTAGGTATTTAAAGACCTCAATCATATCCCCTCTGTCCCTCCTCTCCTCCAGGGAATACAAGTTGAGCTGCTTGAGCTTCTCCTTATAGGTCTTTTCCCCAGCCCCTTTAACATCCTGGCTGCCCTCCTCTAGACCCTTTCAAGGAGTGTAATGTCCCTAATCAAGTCCGGTCACCAAAACTTCATACAGTATTCAAGGTATGGTCTAACCAGGCAGTTATACAGAGGGAGAATAACCTCCCACTTCCTGGAAGTTATCCCTCTTGCAATGCACCTCAGCATTTTATTTGCTTTGGCTGCCGCCCTCCTGCACTGTTCAGAGTTATTCATTTTGGCATCCACCACCACCCCAAGGTCCTTCTTCCCATCTGAAACCTGCAATTTCTCCCCTCCCAGAAAGTATTCTTGAGATGTGTTTCTAAGCCCCAAGTAAATAAGGCTCCTTACACATTAGGGCCTGAAGCTCCGAAATCCATCAAGCAGAAGTAATAGCAACTAAAAATAATGCTTTCCAAGATAGAAAGCATAGCTTTCAACTTGTGGCAGGTTCAAAGGGAGGCAATGTGAGCTTTTCTAAAACAAACAGAAGGTCCAATGGCGGGACAGGATCCTGGATGGGGGGCTTCAAGTTCAGAATGCCCTGTAGGAAAGTACTGGGAAGGCCCAGCTGGGCAATAGCTTTGCCCTCAATAGGCACATGATAGGCTGAAATGGCAGACAAGTGCACCTTTAGTGAAGCGTAGCGGAGTCCTGCATCCGATAGAGAGGAGGTACTCCAATACTGAGTTCACTGGGCAGGTGAATGGGTCCAGAAGCTAAGCAGGGACCCAGACGCAGAACCGCTTCTATTTCATAGCATAGGTTACCCTTGTGGAGGGTTTCCTGGCTGCTACTAGGACATCTGCTACTCTGGGTGAAAACCCAAATCTGGAGATGGCTAGGTCTACAGGAGCCATGCATAGAGATGCAGAGATCTGCGATCCGGATGGACCAGGGTTCCCTGATCCTGTGAGAGCAAGTCTGATTGTAGGGGCAGGGAAACTGGAGGTTCTGCTGCCAGTTGCTGAAGCAATGGAAACCAAATTTGGCGTGGCCAGAAAGGTGCCACCAGGATCATCTTTGCACCCTCTGACTGCAGCTTGAGGAGGACCCGCTGCAGTAGGGGGAAGGGAGGAAATGCATAAAGGAACCTTCCCGTCCAGAAGAGGGACAATGCATCTCACCAGAAAACACCAGGCCCTGGATCTAGTGAGCAAAAATTGGGCAGTTTTGGGTTGGATAGGGAAGCAAATATATCCAGTTCTGGATGACCCCATCTGTTGAAAAGATCTTCTACCACTGAGGGATGAAGCTCCCACTCATGGGCCCTGGACCAAGACTGGCTTAGGCTGTCGGCCAGAGTGTTTTGGATGCCTGGGTCGTGGACTGCTGATAAGTCCATGTGATGGTCCACTGCCCATGTCCACACTCGCATGGCTTCCCTGCAGAGGGGATAGGAATGAGTCCCTCCTTGCTTGTTGATGTAAAATACCACTGACATGTTGTCAGTCTGTATTAAAAGGGGTCCAGACAACAGAACTGTCTGAAAGGCCTGAAGGGCGTACAGCACTGCCCTAATCTCCAAAATGTTGATGTGGAGATGATGCTCTTGCTGATCCCAGGTTCCTTTTTTTTTTTTTTTTTTTTTATTTTATCTTTTTTTTTTTCCTCGGAGGCCACCTAGCCATCAGCCCTATCCTGCACACCAGTACCTCGTCTTGGCCAGTCCCCTACTGATACCCCCTGACTTTTCCCTCAAGGTGGGGACGATGCCCGATCCAGTCTATCTCCGATGGGAAAGGCGAGGCCTCCCTGGCTTCCCCCGCAGGGTGGAGTTCAAGGCTGGATGGTGCAGCAGAACTGGGATTTGGTCGGTGAGGCAGCTGAGACAATTAAGGACCCGGTGCCAGGTGTGTGTCTTCAGTGGCAGCCTGCGAGCTGTTTTTGTGAGCTTACCCTAGGGGTGGTGATGTGCAATGACACCTGCATCTGCCCCGCCCCACTAGAACTAGGCGCCGGCAGCTGTGCTACTCCCAGCCTCCGCCAGGAGTCTCCAAGCACTGGACACACACCAACTCCCCTCCCCCGGAGAAGGACAGCAGCCCAGTGGGCACTCTATCCTTCTCAACCTGGCCGGACCTCCGGCTCCCTGGGTCCGCTCCTGAAACTGGGTCGCTGGTGTTGCAAGAGGAAATCCAACTGCTGCACAAGCGGGCCAGCCATGATCCCAGGATCCTTGAGTCTAATGATCTCCCAGGTGAGTTTCCCAGCCTTGGTCTGAAGCATCATTGGTCAGGATCTGTCTGGGGGGTTCCTTCTGGAGACAAACTCCTCTGGAAAGGTTGGAGGAATTCAACTACCATGTCCGGGCTTGCTTGACTGGATTGGACACCAGCACCGGCTGGTCCAGGTCGTCTGATCGTTGATCCCATTGAACTCTCAGGTTCCACTGGATCACTCTCATGTATAGCTTGGCCAAAGGGACCATGGAGATGGCTGCCCTGGCTGGGACCTGATGAGCAGAGAAGAGCTGTCGAGCGTGTGACTGAAGGTGTTCTGCTCTGCCCTGGGGGAGAAAAGCTTTGCCTTGAACCATGTCCAAAATTGCCCCTATGTATCATAGCCACTGACTTGGCCAAGGGGAGGACTTGGGGAGATTTAAGGTGACCCCTAGGTCCTGAAATAGGGAGAAGGTGGCCTGCATGCTGCCCAGTAGCCAGTCCTTGGTGGGAGCAGTTAGGAGCCAGTCACCGAGGTTGGGAAAGACGTAATTCCCCTGCATCCTGAGAGCTGTGGCCACTACTGCAAGGCATTTGGTGAATACTCTGGGTGCTGAGGACAGGCCAAAAAGCAGAGCCCAGAACTGGTAGTGACGTCCCTGGAAGAAGAAGCGAAGGAACCTCCTGTGTGTTTGGAAAATCAGAATGTGGAGGTATGCACCCTGCATGTCCAGGGATTATAACCAATCCTCTTGATGGAGCAGCGGGAAGTAGACCTATCAGTGTGACAATCCTGAATTTTTTGTATTCAATGTACTGATTCAGGTGGCTGAGGTCTAGGATCGGACGCAAGTCCCCTGTTTTCTTTGGCACTATGAAGAAATGGGAGTAAAACCCTTTCCCCTGTTGTGCCAGGGGAACAGGCTCTATAGCCCTTTTGTGTAGGTGAGCTTGGATTTCCTCTGTGATGAGAGTGCTGAGGGCCAGGGAGTAATGGGATTGGATTGGAGGGTTGTCTGGAGGAACCTTGGTGAATTCAAGAGTGTGCCCTCTCTTGATAAGTTGCAGTGCCCACTGATCTGTGGTTATCCAATGCCACCCTTCTATGTGCAAGGAAAGCTGACCCTCCACCGCCTCCCCTAAGGCCTCAGCCGGGGAAGGGGAGGTCGGGCAATGAGTCAGACAGAGGAGCTGGGGAGAGGGAGCACAGTTTGAGAGGTTCTTGGGGTCTGAGGGGTTGAACTTCCAAAGGCAGGAGTGGAGGCCTTTTGCTTAAAACCTGCTCTCTGTTGCTGCCCTCTTGACTGTTGCCTAGCATTCCTTCGAAAGGACTGCTTGGAATGCTGCTTTGGTTGAGATTTGTACATTGTATGTACAGAATGACTAGCTTTCCCCAATTTCTGTAAATGGGTGATGATATTCTGTGAATCCTCATTGAACAGGACAAGCCCTCTAAAGGGGGCATCCATAATCTTGGACTGGACGTTTGGGGTGAACCTGGATACTCTCAGCCAGGAATAACGGCGGATACAAACTGCAGAAGCAGCGCCCCTACCCACGGAGTCCACAGTATCATAGGATGCCCTGAGGATATGATTACTGACATCCTAGCCTGACTTCAGAGCAGTCATCAGCTCCCGCCCAGCCTGGGCAATCTAGTATGGCTTGGGCAACCTCCACTGCCTTGTCCCACAAGGCATTCTGGTACCGAACCATGTGGGCAAGGAAGTTTTGGGAGCGTATGACACACGTGACTGATGAGTACACCTTTCAGGCCAGATAGTCAAACTGCTTTGAGTCTTCATCTGGTGGTTGTGTACTAAAGTGTCGAGGGTGTCTAGACCAGTAATGGGCAGTATTAATCACGACTGAGTCCGCCTCTGGTTGTTCCCCATAAAAGGGTCTTCCCTGGGTATGGTATACAGTTGGTCAGATTTCTTAGTCACTGCTGATGCAGAAAAGGGATACTTCCAAACAATTTTGTTAACGTCCTTATAGGACTCAACCATAGGCAAGATGTCCTTCTTCCAAAGGAAGGTGGCCAGTCGCTTTCACGCTGGGTCCAACTCTTCTGTGTCCCAGCCGTTCAGTTGTTGAATGTGATGCATCACATTCATAAATGTTGGGTTCATCAAGCGGGAAACGCAGAGCATCTTTGCCTCCCTCAGGCTCTGACAGCAGGTCAGAGTCCCCTTGGCTGGAAAAAGAGGAGGAATTCCTGTCGAATCCTCCAAATATGGGGAAGGAGGGTTAGCATGGGTGCTCGTGGTGACTTTTAGGAGGGGCAGTATCACCCCCATTTGGCGTTGGGGTAATCCCCCTAGGAGGGGGAGTAGGTGGGCACACTGGTTCTGGAGGCGGCTCCTGGGGGGTTGGTTGAGGAGGTGCCCTGGGTGCCTCTTTATCTTTAAAATAGGCCCACCAGGCCACAAAAAGCTCATTTAGGCCCTGCATCGGATTCTGTGGCAAGGCTGCTGTGTCTGGTGTCGGGGGAGGGGTTAGGCTTAGACGGCCCCGGTGTCTGGTCATCAGGTTGCAGTAACTTGGGCATCAGTGTAGGCTGATCCAGGTAACCTGGTGACAGATCCAGAGGGATGGTACCATCTGGCACTGGACGAGCTGGACCCAGTGTAGTTCAGGCGTTCGGTCCTCAGGCGTCGGCTGAGGATGGGCATCAGGTTCTGCCGGCGACTTCAGAATATCTGGCGACAGGGTCACCCAAGGAGGCATCAGGGAAGCAGGTGTCGAGGGAACCGGCATAGGCTGAGGCTGGGCTGGAGACTCATCCCGCGGCTGCCTGGGTGGAGTCGCTTGAATAGGAGAGCTAACTCCTGAGCGGGACGGACGCCCCTCTTTCCTAGAGGAGGAGGGTGACTGTCCCAGGTGTCACCTGGAAGCATCAACCCTTGACGCTGGGGCAGACTCAGCAGACACCCGGGCTGGGAGGGTGACAGGCAAAGGCCTGCTGCCTGAAGACCCACTGGTCGAACCACTCATCTTAGAGCTTGCAGGAACAATGGGCCTAAGCTTATCAGTGTCTGTGGCTCAGCAGGTAGCACACTCGCCTCTGAGGCCAGGAGATCAGAAGGCTGTGGGTTCTGTCCCCACACCAGGCACTTAGGTTAACATCCCAATACTGACACTATAGTGTAGCATGAGGGGGGTGCTGCACTCCTGAGGTGCCGTCTTTCGGATGAGACATTAAACTGAGGTCCCAACTGCCTGTTCTGTTGATAGTTCAGGTGGATGTTAAAGATTCTATGGCACTTCTCAAAAAGAATTGGGGAATTTCCCCTGGTGCGCTGGCCAAATTTCCCCCATTCACTAAAAACACCACCAACAGCTTAATCTTGTTCAAGGTCAGTTGGCATTCATCTGTATCCCACTCTCCCCAGGTCGTGCCTGAAAATAGGCAATAATTTGTCTAGTGCACTTACCCAGTCAACAAAAACTAAATAAATAAATAAATAAAGCTTGAATGGCTGAGGGGCATTGGAAGACTTCCTGCACCCCGAAGAACCTTCTCCTGCTACAGAGATAAGGGAGTGAGGTTTGGTCACTGGGAGCCCGGAGGGAGAAAGGGCATTCCCGTGGTGGAGGATGACCCTCCATGGTGGGTATGAGCCAGAAGCAGTTGCCAACTTCGTCGGGGACCATAAGCGGTCTTCTGCCTGGGATATCTCCTTATGTGTTTCCCCAATGCTTGTGTTTGCCACTCGGTTTCTTCTCTTTATGAGAAGAAGCTGTGAAGGCCCCAGAGGCCGGAGAGGATGAAGAACTCTTGCGGTGAAGCTCCTTCTCCATTTCAGAAAGCATCTTAGAAAGAAGGAAGGCTGCAAGGGTCTTCTGGTGGCAGAGCCTGGTGAGTTGGTTAAAGTCTTGGCAATGCTGGCAGGCCTCAATGTTGTGGTCCAGGCCTAGGCAGAAAAGGCAGGCCAAATGGCCATTCTTATGGGGATTCTGCTTGCCGCACGCACACTTGGATTGCCGCCTCTCGATTGAAGAGGATGGAGAAGAAAACGACATGCAAGAAATTGTTGTAGAAATCATTGGTTTTGGGTAAAATAACAAAACACGGGCTAGTGCGGTAAAATTGGTGGTTGACAAGCTGAAGGAGTCCGTGGGGGTCCAACTTAACTGGTCGAATTGTGGGAAAAGAACTGGGGATGGGCTGGGGGACTGCTCCTTTCATACCATACGTGACATCGGGGTTGGGCTGACATCGAGGTTGGTCCCCCGCTGGTTACTGCTAGCTAGAAGTTTTCTGTGGGGTCCTGGCACCTGCCGGCCTCAGTCCTAAAGGTGCTATCTGCTGCAAGAGCCCCCTCGAAGTAAGATCCTGATGTACTTCCTGTGAGGGGGACAGATCCTGATATGCCGTTAAGCATCCTGCATGTCTAGGGAATAAATTCAGTCCCCTACTTGCAGTAGTGATAAGAGGCCTTGTAGAGTGACCATTCTGAACTTCTTGTACTGAATAAAGAGGTTCAGATTTCTTAAATTCAGAATGGGTCACAGATTCCCTGTACATTTTGGGACTAGGAAGTTGTGAGAATAGAACCCTCTGTTCCTTTGTCCCAAGGAATTGGTTTTATGGCCCTTTTCCACATCAGGATATGCACTTCCTCTAGCAGCA
This sequence comes from Neoceratodus forsteri, assembly GCA_016271365.2. Lineage (NCBI taxonomy): Eukaryota > Metazoa > Chordata > Ceratodontiformes > Ceratodontidae > Neoceratodus > Neoceratodus forsteri. The sequence continues at coordinate 394,978,502 of CM057452.1, forward strand.
CCGATATGTGTTCTGGAGGATAGGCTGAAGGGGTTGGTGGATGGTCTGGAGGTAACACCAGAAGCTCTAGAGCATGGCCCTGTTCTATTAAATGCAGGACCCAAACATCTGATGTGACCTGCCTCCACTGGTCCAGGTGGAGGGAAAGGTAACCCCATATTACCACCTACGAAGGTACTGGTGGTGGGGGTCTAGGAATGAGTTACACAGATGCAGATCCTGGGGCTGCAGCCACACCCCACCTCTAGATGCTTCTGAGTGGGCACCTGGGGTGGGTCCTGAGGCAGGCAAAGCTGATACTCCTCTGCTTTTGTTTTGTTGTTTGGCTCCTGAACAGTGTCTGTTGCTGGCCGGACAAAAGGGCACCCTCTGCCTACTTCTTGGTTGTGCCTGGTAGAGGGAGTGTACTGATTTTAAAGTCTTGCCCAAAGTCTGTAAGTTTGAGAGGATACCCTGAACGTCTGCTCCGAAGAGACTGTATCCTCTAAATGGGGCATCTAGAATGGATTGCTGCAGATCATTAGCAAATCCTGCCATCCTCAACCAAGAATGTCTTCTCAAACAGATGCTAGAAGCTGCTGCTGTTGCAGAAGCATCAGAAATGTCATAGGTTGAGGGGCCGGCCCATTGGCACAGCGGTTGGATTTCCACTTGCGACGCTGGTGACCCAGGTTCAGGAACGGACCCAGGTCACCAGAGGGCTGGCATCCCTAGGACAGCTCTCCTTCTCTGGGGGGAGGGCAGGGCAGCATTCGGTGCACGAGCGGCACCTAGCGGAGGCTGGGTAGCCGCACCACGTTGACACTCAACAGAACGTCAGGACAGGGCAGACGCAGGTCGTCATTGCACGTTCCCGTCCTGCTTAAAGGGGGAAAAAAAACTCCAGAACTTTGCTGTCTACATGACGCTCTGTCCCATGCACCTCGATTAGCCTCAGGAGCCGACCCCCCAACCAGATAAATGTACCGCGGCCCCGATATAGGGGGTCGGTGCCGCGGCCCTGCTCTCTGGGGGGAAGCCAGGGATAACTGGGGGATGCAGGCATAACCGAAGGTGGAGGCGAAGGGGGTCCGTGATCAGAGCAGACCCTGATGGAAGTAGTAGTGGCAAAAAGAAGAAAATAAAAAAAAAATGTCATAGGTAGAGTACACCAAATGCTCCTGCCTGGAGGGCCTTTCAGGTACACTCTAGTAGGGCTTGGGTTGCTGCCTTGGCATTCCTCCAGAGGGTATTCTGGTATTTTACCATATGGGCCTGATAATTCGTAGTCCTCATGCCCAAGGTAGCAGAAGCAAAGGACCTCTTCCCCTGAACATCTGGTCTCCTAGACTCCTTGTCAAGAGGGACAGAACTGGGATGTTAAGGCCCTTTAGACCTATCATGGGCTGCATTCATCACAACCGAGTCACCCTAAGGTTGGCCTGCAAAAAAGAGCTTTCCTGTGGGGGGCCTGGTATATTTTTTCTGCCTTCCTAGGAATGGCAGCAATCATATATGGTCTGGCCAGTCAGCCAGGGTGGCATCCTCTATGGCAGGCAATAGAGGATGAACAATAATAGATGGGGAGTCAAGCAGTTTTGAGAACTCCACCAAATTCCTTTTAGTGATGTCTTTCTCCTCAGATTCAAAACCTATGGCAGACTGGAGTTGCTGCATCATGGAGATGAATGAAGGGTCTTCAGGAGGAGACCTTGGGGTGTACACAATGGAGTCCTCACTCCCTGTGGAGATGGTGGAGCTAGATCTGTTATGAGAGCTCTCCACATATTCTTCCTCCTCTTGCATTATGAGGTCAGGGTTATACTCCTGATCTTCATCGACGGTTTCTGTAAGCCTCAGGGAGGGGACAGAAGAGGTCGCTGATGCCCTGGAAGGCAACTGGCACCTCAGCCTAACAGGCGTTGGCAGTGGGGCTTGCCAGGTCCCATCAATGCTGCTCTGTGGCAGAGGGAGGTAGCAGGCACTGCAGTATGTCTGCGAAGGACAAAAGCACTGCTTGCATATCAACGCTTGCTTGGACTACAGGCACGCTCTGTGATTTTGATAGGGGAGGCACCATCCCTGACATCGACGGCCTCTCACCAGTTGTAATGAGACACAGCCTATCCTGACCTGGAAGAGTCAATAGTCTGGGCGGCCAGTTGCATTGCCGCCAAGGCGGTCGATGGCACTAAGGTGGTCACACTGGTATGAAGGGGAGACCGAGAGCGTACCAGAAGGATTTCTCCTTGCTCCTTTCCTTCTCCTGGTGCTTTTGCTTATGTTGCTTGGAGGTTTACTCCCGGGACTTCAAAGAGTGGGAGCCAATGGAATGAGTTGGCGATGTTGGTAGAGCACTTTTCTTGGAGCTCTTTCTCCAGTCCAACTACCTGCAGTTTCAAAAGGTGAGTTTCCAGGGCGTCCTTTCTGTGTCGTCAGGTGGCAGTGTTGAACTTGAGGTAGATCTCACAGGCATTAACGTTATGGGCTACACTGAGGCATGACACGCAGATGTGTGAGTTGCCCAAGTAAATCTTTTCACCACATTTGCAGTATCTAAAGAGCTTAGCAGGCTCTTTAGATGACATACACGACAACGATTATCACTTATGAAAAGTGATAGTGAACAAAGGAGAGAAATATCTGAAAACACTAAGCAGCAGTTGACTGTAGTGGCTGCATTTCCATGGAGGGTCCAGAGAGTATGGTCGACAGTGGGAAAAGAACTGAGGTGGGAAGGGGCTGCCCATGTTTATATGGAAAGTGCCGACATAGGACGTTGTTGTGGGCAGCCCCTAGCGGACTGATTGCAAAAAGTTTCTGTGTGGTCCCAGTGCCTGTTGGCTATAGTTCCACAGGTGTGGCCTAATGAAAGAAATATCCTCAAAGAAGGTCATCATTGTGGGGGATGCTGAACAGCCTAAGGGGAAACAGCACTTTGCTTGGGCTCTTAAGAGAATTGAATAAAAATTAATATTTTATTCTATTTTCGGTGCTAAGTTTCAGCTAAGTTTCTTGCATACCGTAGCTGGTTACTATCACAGCAAGATGGGCAAGTCTAAAGGCTCTATTCCATCATCTGAGGACATCTAAGGAAGGAGTGCCCCCACTCCTGACCACTCCACCCTTAAGCAAAAACTATCCCCCTATGTGCCCCAGTTTACCCCGATCCTGAAACACAGAAAGGAGGGAGGTAAGAGAGGGGATACACAGAGGAAGGGGGACCCAGAGACTGAGGCCCCAGGGGAATGGAGGGTGGGATTGTGATGAATGGTGACGATACACAGAAAGATCAGAATTATGGTATGTACATAATTTCTATATCATATCTGTGTCAATCTTCACCATTCATTACCTCTGGGTGAGTGCCAAGCCCCCCCAAAGGGGGTTTTAAACCCTAAGAGACTGAGTCCCTTAGCTCTCAGTGGGTGACACACTAAGAGGGAGAACCTGCCGGGCCTGGAGAGGCTCGAGTGTGGGAGAGTGAGACAGGGACCCCCCCAGAGGGAGTAGGAAGTTGCCCCGACAGACGACGCCTCACTCTACGGGAGAAGAGATAGGTTCTCTGGTGGGCGGAGTTAATCACCCTACGCCGGGCCAAGGGTGACAACTGGGAAAGACACCGCCATGCCATCCACCTAGTGCAGATTGCAGTCCCTATGACCCTGGTAACCTCACTGGCATCATCCAATGCCCTTGCTTGGTGCCTTCCTAGCTCCAGGCCATGTGCAGAGAGTGCAATGGCTTGTTTGGTTTGCTCCATGTCAGGCATGGAGGCTAGGAGCTGACCCAGCCTGGACCACAAAAACCTGTCATAGGTTGTATAGTGGGCCTGATGTGCTGCAATAGAGAGCAGCAACCATGCCAAGTAGAAGGTCTTTCCTCCCCCAGAAGTCAAAATCTGAAAAATCTTGATCTGGGGGCCGGTCACTGTGCAGGGCGTGAAGCCCATCAGGAATGTCCAGGTGCGTAAATCCTGACTGAGGATGAGGCATGGAACCTGGAGACTCTGGGGGGGGGGGCACAATACCACTGGCAGAGATCCCTAGGGGCAGGAACTCCGCAAAAGGGTCTCTGCGAGGAATGCAACGATGCCTCCCGAAAGGGAGCAGGCTAGGGGGGCACCACAAGGGTGTCCTCACTGAAATCGCCTAGAAAGGCATGCTCTGAGTGCTCTGGATTGTGTAGAGTGGGAGGGGTAATATGCAGGTCCTCTAACATCCTCATGAGGAATCACTGATACTCAGCGAGATCAGCAGCTGGAGAGATGTGGACAGACGGCTCCTCTCCCCCAGAAGAGGGGGATGAAGAGTCAGAGGACCTCAAAGGTTCAGAAGCTGTCTGCTCAGTGGAGGTTGAAAAATCTGTCTGTCCATTGCCCTAAAGTAAGAGGGAAATTGAGCAGCCTGAGCTCTGAACTGCTCCCAGGAGAGAGGCCCGCTAGGACCACGAATGCCTGGGAGCGCAGGAGAAGGTGGCAGAGAAACAGGGGCAGAACCGACAACGGGGATCGGTTGACCTCCACCTGGGCTAGGGAGTGCACCGGGAGCCCTAGGGAAAGAAGGGTTCTCCAGAAGACTCCACAGCCGACAGCTGAACAACAAAACTGGTACTGCCTAGGCTGCGCCCTGGAGAATCCCCACTGTGAGGTGACCGGGTCCGTGTAGGTGCAGAAGGATGGTCTCCTACCTCCAAAGAACAGGGCCCTCTCAAGGAAACCAAGGGCGGAAGAATGGAGATCCGCACTACGGCTTCTCCCAGAGCCCGGGTGGTTTCCAGAAAAAGGCCGCCACACAGACCCTATGCCCCTCAACCCCTCGGAATCCAAGAGCGCCCTCCTCCTCGATAGAGCCAGCCTGGCAACTGACAGCCCTGGTCGGCCCCCGAAGGGGCTATCCAGGAAGCAGCACCTTCCTCTCCCGTGGGTGCTCTGATCAGCCCCAAAGTTGGGCAATCCAGGCACACCACAGGAGGAGGTACCACCGCTGAGGGGTCAGAGAACCCTTCGAGGCCAGGCTGCTGGACAATGGTGGCCTGCACCACTGCCTGCTGGCCAGAACCCCTGACCCTGGCAGTCACTGTCCGCTCCTCAGAGGGTACTGACTCCGGTCTGTCGAGGACACTACCAGGGTGTCCACGTTTGCAGCAAACTCCAGGGAGTCAGACTGCCCATCTGACTCAGAGTCCAACTCCTCCTACGAAGAGGTGGTGACCGAAGTCCTGTGCCAAACAGTGCACGGACACCCGCTGTCATCCCTAGTGAACAGGACACCAGGACCAGAGACTGCACCAGAGTTGACGTGCCAGTGCCCCCTCCACACTGCGAATGGTGCCAGAAGACACGGCCCCAAGAGCGGCAGCCTCGGAGCCGGAGCCTGTCATGGCGCTATACTGACCCATGGCACCGCAAGTGCGCTGAGATCAGCAACGGCACCAACAGCTCCGACCGCTTGAACGGTGCTGATCCATCCCACAGCACAGCGAATGGCGCCGAGGACAGAGACGACACCGACAATGGCCCTGACAGCACTCTTGGCGCCGAGGTCTGAAACCCCCATGGCGCCATGTCCATGTTCAGAGCCGCGAACGGTTCCAGAACTGGACACAGCACCATGCTTAACCCCAGTGCTGCGAACAGTGCTGGGGTGAGAAACAGACAGTGAAGACAACCATAAAGCCTCCCATGGTGCCAACAGCCCCATCGGAACTGCAAACGATGCTGACAGCAGCAATGGTGCTGAGCGACGAACCGGTGCCGACAACGGCGCCATCAGGGCCCACGGCACCACAAATGGTGCTGAGGCCAAAAATGGCAGCAGCAGACGGCGTCGAGGATGGCAGCGACCCAGGCCTTCCAAGCCACGGGTGTGACACTGGGGGAGCCTTCGCCCCCGAAGTGGCGACTGCCGGAGCGGCGCCTCCCATCTGTCCTCCGGGGGGGACAGACTGGCCTCCTGCACAGCAGGAGGGGCCTCTGCCACAGCTAGGTTAGAAGAGGCAGAGGCCCCCTCCACTCGGCCCGTACAGAACCGGGAGGGGACCCGGAGGAAAGGCCGCGAGAACGCGGCTTGACCCGACACGAGTGTGCCCGACCCCCGAAAGTTGGCGGAGCTTGCCCCACTTTCCACGTGCATTGCTCGATGACCCGGCAGTCCATGGAGAAGGAGGTGTCGCTCTACTCCATGTCGTGAAGACGGAATACTTACGGCTGCATGGGCACTGTCGCATGGGGGGCCATCCCGTCTTAGAAGATTTCTTGCCCTCCGACCAAGACATGACCTATGGGAAAAAGAACACCAAAATAAGACCCGACGGCACAAAGCAAATAAATTAAGGAACAGTCTTACCAGGTGACATCGAGTGGAGTGCACAGAACCGGCAGGATATACAGAGTCAACGGACTATGCAACGACACAGTCGAAAAGACAGCCGAAAACTTCAACTGTAGAGGTGGGCCTCTGAAAATTCTTCTTAGAGCTTCCCACGAGGTGACCTCGATAGCGGGAGATGAAGAACTGGTGGGAGGGTGGAGTCGACAACACCTAATGGCCAACCCATGAACGCCACGCAGTGTGTCGGCCTCGAGGGCAGCGCTGATGGTGCGTCGATTCTGCCCATCCCCCCCTCTGGCCAGTAACCCAAAGGTGATGAATGGTGAAGATTGACACAGATAAGATCAGTATTTTCTGAAAAATGTACTTGTGCTATCCTCCTGTGTATTTTTTTTCTTAATATTTATCCTTGCAAAATCAATTAAAACAAATGACAAAAAAAATCATAATTTATGTATTTGCACACCCCTATTAGAGGGGCAACTATCCACACTTGCATGAAATTGTTTAAAATTCAAATTTGTTTAATATTTAATAAGTTATTCTGCTGTGTTTTAAACTATTGTATTTTATTTTGATTTTATTGTTTGGTTATTTTTGAGTTGCTCTGGTTTATGTTTGTTTATTTGGTTTGCTCTCCCTTCCTCTGTGAGAGAGAGTGGGTAGAGGGCGTTTATAATTGTGGTATTTTTTGGTTTATTGTTAGGCTTGTTTTAGTGACTTGTTTAATAATGACGGTTGGGCATTATTCCCCCACCAGGCTCAGGGAACTTCGCCCTTTTGAGTGTCCACCATTATCATCCGACATCTATTTTAGGTGTCGGGCACTGGGCATTCTGAAGAGGCGAGGACGTAGGTGGAAAGCTGGGCCTTGTGGGGGACAGGAGAGGGGAGGGCGGATTGGGGTTCTAGGGTCCAGAAGACGTCCTGGGGCGAAATGGGGTCAAGATAGAGGTTGCTCCTGTCTTGTCCCCATACCCAAGAGTCCCGAAAATATCGGACAGGTACCGAGGTCTTCACCGACATCTCATCCTGCCTTGGCGGTGTTGTGCAATGCCAGATCCATAAAAAACAAGACAGCTATTGTAGCTGATCTTGTTGGGTCAGCTGATCTGACTTGCATTACCGAGACATGGCTGGATGAAAATGCTGGCCCTATACTGGCCTTGGCAACTCCAGCTGGGTTCTCGGTAATACACTGTCCAAGGCAGGATCGTAGGGGCGGAGGTGTGGCCATTATGTTTAAATCTGAACTGGGCCTTGTGGATGTTCCATTGGGGAACACCAGATCTTTTGAATATGTCCTGGGCGAGGGTGCAGGCTGTGGGATTCTCCTCGTCTACCGTCCACCAGGTGACGGTGGCGAATTCCTACAGGAGATTGCAGACTTCATTGTCGACCTTATGTTGAGGTTCCCCAGATTAATACTTCTGGGTGACTTCAACGCTTGGGTCGACGATGAACTCTCTCATTTTGGTCAGAATCTCCTCCAGTTGATGAATACACTGGGCCTGACACAGGTTGTTACCACCTCTACCCATATTGGAGGTCATTCACTAGATCTGGTCTTTCTCCTGGTATGGAGATCACTGACTTGGGGTGGAAACAGTCAGTTGGTCGGACCATTACACCATAAGGTTCAATTTCAGGGCCCCTCTAATAGGTCTGCCCCTACGGAGATGGTCCAATACCGCCCTTTAAGGGGTGTTGGCCCCAGCGACCTTATGGCGGTGCTGGACCTATCGAGTTTGTCGGGTGAATGCATGAGTCCAGATGATCTTGTACTTGCCTATAATAAGGCTGTAGGAGATGCACTGGACAAAATTGCTCCTGTTCGTGTTCGGCCTCTCACTATCCGTCCAAGGAGTCCATGGTTTGATGGCTCCTTGAAGGAATTAAGCTGTAGGCCAAGGCCAGAGAGAATCTGGAGGAAATCGGCCTGAAGTCGACAGGCTTAGATTGTTAGCCCATTATGATGGCTACCAATCAGAAATCACTCGTAAGAAGGCAGAATTTCTGTCCAGAGAGATTTCTGCTGCAAAGAATCGACCTGCTCAGCTTTTCTGGACTGTGGACAGGCTGTGCAATCCAGTCTGTCTTCAGCCTAGAGAAGCTTTTTCTCAACTTAGATGTGAGGAGTTCGCTCGCTTCTTTGCAGATAAGGTTGCCGACATCAGGTCCGGCATCGGTCCAAACTCTCCTTCGGGGTTACGGGCAACCGCTGTGTCTAATCCCGGCCTATCTGGTCGGAGTTCACCACCCGAATTCGTTGACATTGTGAGGATCATCCAATCAATGCGTCCAACTAGTTGTAGTTTGGATCCGGGTCCTACACCACTGTTAGTAGGTTGTATAGATGTCATCTACCCAATCCTTGCTGACATTGTCTGGAAATCCTTGGAGAGGGGGGTTTTTCCTAATCCCCTTAAGGAGGCAGTTGTCCATCCACTCCTTAAAAAATCCTCCTTGGACCCAGACTGTCTAGCTAACTACCGGCCTATCTCTAACCTGCCATTTGTTGGTAAGGTTATTGAAAAGGCAGTTGCACTGCAATTGGATGAATATCTCACCTCTCATAGTGTCTATGATACTCTCCAATCTGGTTTCAGGAAGAGGCATAGTACTGAGACTGCCCTTGTTCGGGTATTGAGTGACCTCCTAATGGCCAGAGATCGAAAGGCTTATACCATTCTGGTCCTTCTTGATCTCTCTGCAGCATTTGATACTGTAGACCATGAGGTGCTATTGGAGCAACTGTGGGCTTTTTGTGGACTTCATGGTACATCCACGAATAGTTCGTTCATACCTCACTGGTAGGTCTCAGAGGTAAGTCACGGAATTTATTCCTGCGCCTTCTCCCTACCATGTGGGGTACCCAGGAGCTCCATTTTAGCTCCCATGTTGTTTGCAGTATATATCTGCCATTAGGAGAAATCATCAGGAGATACAGCTTGAGTTTTCACTGCTATGCAGATGATACTCAGCTGTATTATCCTTTCTCCCCGATCAGAGTGATGCACTCTCCGTACTTAACAACTGTCTGGATGAAATCAGAATTTGGATGAGTTCGAGTTGGTTGAAGCTTAATGCGGATAAGACCGAGGTATTGGTTGTGGGCCCAGGTCATCCTGGGAGGGGTTTGGGTGAGGCACATCCATCAGGCTTATCAATTGGTGGGGTGCCGCTCTCTAGCTCTCGACAGGTGCGAAACCTGGGTGTTATTTTTGACGACGGCCTGACCCTGAAATCTCAGGTGTCAGCTGTTGTCAAATCCTCTTTTTATCATTTGAGGAATATCGCACGGGTGAAACATCTGATTCCCCAGGAGGATCTTCCGACCTTGGTTCACGCCTTTGTCACCACCCGCTTGGACTACTGTAATTCCCTATACCTAGGGCTTCCAGGGGTTGATATCCGCCGCCTGCAGCTGGTGCAGAACGCTGCAGCCAGACTATTGACTGGGACTCCAAGAACCAGTCATATTACACCTGTGCTTCGCGAACTGCACTGGCTGCCTGTGCGGTGGCGAATCACCTTTAAGGTTGGCTTACTAACCTTTAAAGCCCTACACGATCAGGGACCCGGTTACCTGAAAGATCTTCTGTCTCCCTACTGCCCCCTCCGCTCCGCCAATGAGGGATTGCTAGAGATTCCCAGGGTTCGTCTGAAGTTATCAGGATCTCGTGCTTTTGCTTTCTCAGCTCCTACCCAGTGGAATTCTCTACCTCATTGGTTGAGAGAATGCCCGACCGTTGATAGTTTTAAAATTGCTTTTAAAACATATCTTTTTGCCTTGGCTTTTTCTTTATAATTTGATTGTTTAATTGCTGTTTTTTGTTTTATTACTATGTACAGCGCCTTGATTTTGAAAGGCGCTTTATAAATAAATATGAATTGAATTGAATTGAATTGAACCAATACAAGGAGCGCACCTAGAAACACAGGTGAATTTGAAGGTTTGCTGCATGTTGAAGGCAAAGATGTAGTGGCATTCACAAAGACCTGGTTTGGGTGGGGTGATAAAAAAAAAGACTGGGACAGCAAAATAAGGGGATACAAACTATTCCAAAGGGATATGATAAACAGAAGGGAGTAACTGTAGAGGACAAGGAGGATATTAGAAGGCCAAACAGAATCTTAAAGAGTCCATCAAGGTTGTTCTACGGGAAAAAGGAGGCAAAAAGTGACCCTGAGTGTATGCTACATGCCCCCAACAACTCAGCAGAGCATGATGCCCAACTGGTGGTACAAACTGTGACAGCAGCCAAATCTGATATGGTGGTGAACCTGAGGGACTTTAATCTCCTGGGCTTAGAAAGGCACCTTAAAAACATTCACATTATAGGAAAGAGCTCCTGTCCACCTTCAAGGACTGCTTCCAACAGAGAACTAGGTTTGAGGCTACCCTTTACCTTGTTCTCAACAGTGGGTATGGGATCATATCAAGTGCGAAAGGACCCCATGGGAGGCAGTGACCACAACCTTGTAACCATCTCCCTTGTGACAAGGAAGACTAGCTGGAGCCTCAGGAACAAGAACCTGGAACTTCAGAAATGAGGACTTTGCCAAGATGAGTGACCAGATGGAAAGGGGACAGGGACTGGAGCAACCACATGAGGCTGGTGATGCACAACATATGTGGGGTTTGAAACATAGAAGTTGATGGCAGATAAGGACTAGAAGGCCCATCCAGTCTGCCCATTTATTCTACCTTATGAATGTGCCATAGGTCTGTACTCTGTCAATGGCCTATCTATTCATACTCATCTGTATTGCTCCCGTATGCCTGTTCCATGCCTATTGGAAGCCATGCACTGCATTCATATCCACCACTTCCTGAGGTAGGCCATTCCATGCATTCACCAATTTTTCTGTGAAAAAGAACTTCCTCACATTACCCCTTGATCAGCCTCCCTCCAATCTCATGCTGTGTCCTCTTGTCCTGCTATTTTTCTTATACTGAAACATTAGACTCTTTCACCTTGTTATTGCCCTTAAGATGTTTAAATGTTTCGATCATATCCTTCTCCTTCAAGACACTATATGCCTATTTGGTCAGGAAATTTGCAACTGCGTCCCCTGATCCTAAATTTCCCCTGCACCTATGGCACACCGTGATGGCGTTTGTCTTCTTCGTTATGCCTGGCCTTGTGGCCTCTCCTTCACATTTCTTCTAGCATCTAATTGTGCTCTCCATCCTCCTGTCCTGTGTCCTCTCTGTGACTTTTCTCTCTCCCCCTTCTGCCTTCAACCACCCTGCCTGTATTCTACTTCCCCTCTGCCTGCCACGCCCCACCTTCTACCCTGTTTACACTGATTATGAACACACTGTCTTATTTCACAAGGCACTGTATGTAATATACCATTACCTAACTGTTGTCCTCGTATAGTTCACCCAGCTACTGTCATTAGACATATTACTACACCATGAAGGAACTGAACCAGGAATTGAACCACTGTTCTCCATTTGTGCCTCCGTTAAACTATTGTATAGTATTACTGGGATGTTATGTTGTGACTGTTCATAAATTGTATATCCTGTGTTCCTGTGCTAACATGGTCCATCTTGTAAATGAGCTATGCTCAATGGTGTTCGCCTGGATAAATACAAATTTTGATTGATTTCACCTCTCTCCCTCCTTTGCTGTAGGGTATACATACTGAGCTCCATTAATCTGTCCTCATGTTTTCTGATGCAGTCCTTGCACCATTTTGGTTGCCCTTCTCTGGACTGTCTCCATTTTGTTAGTGCCCTTGTGCAGATGCGGCCTCCAGTACTGCATGCAATACTCCTGATGGGGTCTAACCAGTGTCTTGTAAAAGGGATTATTACCTTCCTCTTACAACTTGCGATACCCTTACTAATACATCCCAACATCCCTCTAGCCTTACCTACTGCTTTAGTGGTCTGCTCGGATGAATTTAGGTCATCGGTGATGACGACGCCCAAGTCTCTTTCTTCCCTTGTGACTGCCAGCAACTCCCCTCCCAGCCTATAGGTGGCTTCAGGGTTTCTCTTCCCTATGTGCATGTACTTGCACTTCTTTGTGTTAAACCCCAGTTGCCACTCTTCCAACCATTTTGCTAGTTTATCCAGATCTCTTCTCATTCTGCCCACACCATCTGGATCATCTACTCTGTTGCAGATCTTGGTGTCATCTGCAAACAGACAAACCTTACCCTCCAGTCCATCTACAATATCACTGATGAAGATATTGAAGAGGACTGGCCCCAGGACTGATCCCCAAGGTACCCCACTTGTGACTTGCATCTCTTCTTACTGTATATCATTTACCACCACTCTCTGTTTTCTGCCCGCCAACCAGTTTGCCACCCAGTTGACCAACTTCTGACCCACCCCAAGCCTACCCAGCTTATTAATCAATCTTCTATGTGGAACAGTATCAAAAGGTTTGCTGAAGTCAAGGTAGGCAACATCAACTGCTCCCTCTTGGTCCACCACTTTGGTTAACCAGTCAAAGAAATCTATGAGATTAGTTTGACAGGACCTTCCTGTTGTAAACCCATGCTGTCTTGGATCCTGTGCTTTTATGGATTCCAGGTGTTGCACTATCCTTTCCATAAGGAGTGCCTCCATAATCTTGCCCGCTACTGAGGTAAGACTGACCAGTCTGTAGTTCCCTGCCTCCTCCCTGCTACCACTCTTGTGGAGCGAGATCACAAAAGCCCTTCTCCAGTCTTCTGGGACCTCTCCTGTGCTTAGAGACTCACTAAACAGTTCTGACAATGGCTTTGCTAGTTCCACCCTTAGCTCCTTTAGTACCCTGGGATGTATGCCATCAGGTCCCATTGCCTTGTCTACCCTGAGCTTAGCGAGCTCTTGTAGGACCCTTCCTTTTGTGAAGGGACAAGTGCACACCTCCCCGTGTCCATGCTGCTGGGCTGTGGGCCCTGCCCTACCTTCTCCTCAGTAAATACTGAGCAGGCGTATCTATTTAGGATAGATACTTTCACTAGGTCCTCCTCCACACTCCCCTTATCCCTTTGATCTTAGCAATACCTCTGGACTTTCTCCTTTCACAAATGTATCTATAGAAAGTCTTTTCCCCTTCTTTTACTGTTTGTGCTAGTGTTTCCTCAGTTTGGACCTTTGCCTGCCTTACTGCCTTCCCTGCTTCCCTTAGGGAAGTTTGGTATGCCTCCCTACCTTTGTCCCGCTGCGTTCCCTTATATTTCCTGAAGGCCAGCCTTTTGGCTCTGACCTTTTCTGCTACTGTTTTTGAGAACCAAAGTGGTTTCCTCCTTCTTTTGCTCTTGCCTTTCTCTCTAACACAATGGGATGTTGCTTCAAGTACTGCATCCCTGATGCTTGCCCACTTTGCTTGTACCCCCTCACCTGTATTTTGTCTTGCCAGGGCTAGCTTAACTCTGTTGGCCATCTTATCAAAGTCAGCTCCTCTGAAGTCCCATATTTTTGCCTTGGAATGTGCTGATTTAGTTTTAGTGGCCAAATTGAACCATACCATGTGATGGTCACTGGCCCCCAGGTGACCTTCTAACTGGAGATCTGTGATCCTTTCCCCGTTAGTCAGTACTAGAGCTAGAATAGCCCTTTCTCTTGTGGGTTGTTCTACCAGTTGTTTGAGGCCCTTCCCCTGCAGGGAATCCACTATGTGTCTAGTTCTGGTGGATGTTCCTGCTGGTATTGACCAATCTGTATCTGGCATTTTGAAGTCTCCCATTATCAGAACCTCCCCGTTAGCTGTCATGTTTTGTATATCTTCTAACAGTAATGTACCTATGTCCTCCCCCTGGTCTGGAGGCCTGTAGACAACCCCAGTTCGTATCGCTGTCCAATTTCCTGTTTCCAGAGTGACCCATAGTTCTTCTGGCTTATGTGTATTCTGAATTTCTGTAGCTTTGATATTTTCATTGACATAAAAGGGCCCCTCCCCCCCTTCTGAACAGTACATAGCCGGGTACTGAAGTCTCCCAAGTGTGGTTACTGGTGAACCATGTCTAACTAATGGCTACTATGTCCAGTTTAGCCTCTGTCATTATTGCCTGCAGTGCTGGGATCTTATTTCCCAGACTGCGGGCATTTGCGTACATGATTTTCTATTGGCCAGATTTCAGTGTGTTAGTTGTTGAGCAAGGTCCAGCATTTCCCCTGCGCGTTGTATGGGAAGCCAGACCTTTTTCCTTACCTGGTGATGCAAATAAACTACAAACATGCTGAACTCCTGTTTGATCACTAGCTGAGAGGGGAGGGGTGTTCTTCTCGTTCGATGTATCGGGTGCTGCACCCCCTCTCCCCATTTGCTAGTTTAAATATTCTGCAAAGATATCAAACTTCTGCCCCAATGCACTGACTCCCTCCTTAGTCAGATGCAGTTCATCGGATTTAAAGAGCAGTGGGTTCATTAAAGAAGTCACTTGAAGCAGTCACAGGGGTCTACATCCCTGTAAGCAATAAGGAAAAATGGGAGAAGATGTGCTTGCGCTGGATCAGCAGAGATCTGACGCAACTGATCATTAAAAAAAAGAAGGCTTATGATGCTGGAAACATACAGTATGGGTTGCCTCCAGGCCAGGGAGGAGTACAGAGGAGCACTGAGGGATGCAAGACTAGAATTGTGAAAGTCAAGAAGCCTGCTCCATAGTGCTGAGCAATGCAGGAATGCTCTGGTACACTGGTGACCTGGATTCATGCCTCAAGTCAGGGACATCAGGAGCAGAGGCAGGAAGGGAGGGCTCTCCTCCTGGGGAGAGGGTGCTCACCGTACCACTCTTACAGTGGCTCCTAGTGGTGGTGTGGTGAATCTGCAATTTTTGGTATAGGGGACCACACATTGTTGGGCACCCCCCTGAGCTAGTTGCAAGCATGCATGAATATGGGTAAGAGGGGTGGGAGAAAAGGAGTAGAAGTAGCACACCAGCACACCGGATGACAACCACTGTAGCCCCCAACCCAGCAACCTTTCAGTGTGTTGTCAGGATCCCTCCAGCCGACCACCTAGGTGTGCTGATACTCCTCCTCCTCTAGACCATGGGAGGCCCCCTGGCAGGAACAAGCCAGCCAGAGAGGATGTCAAATGAGGTTCTTAATACCTCCACTGGCCCTTTCACTAGGCCAGAGGAGGCACTAGGCAGGGAGAAGCTGGCCTAGTAGGATGCCAGAGAAACTGCAGGGCAAATTGGTGCCCAATGACAGCTGGGAGTGGTGGTGTGGATAGAGGGGCAGTTGTGGGGCCTGAAGGAGTGGAAGGTCAGTGAGCAAGTGAGGAGACAAAAACAAAAATCCAAGGAGGGACAGGAAACCAGAAAAGCAGCAGAAGCTGCAGACAACATGCAAGCCTCCTTCCTATACATAAACTGAAGGAGAAGGGTGAAGGAGGGGACTGGGCCCAAAGAAAAGGTGAACGGGGAGAGGAACCAGTGTGGTAGAGCCAGGGGTGATGACTAAAGTTGAATGAAAAACTTTGCTGTTCATCAGATGGTCCCTCGGGGGGGGGAGTAACCGGGAGGACCCATGGTATTATGGCTAACCATAATGCAGCCTACAGACATCAACCCTACCATGGTAGCTGACTACATGTTGAAGTTCAAGCCAGGTACATCCTAAGGGGCAAAGCACTGAATCCAAAAAATTTGAACATTCAACCAGGATGATGTACTGAGCTGCTAACAGTTAATTTCAAGATGTATCCTGGGGTACAGGGAAGTGCAGACAAATCAAGAGGTTAACAACTGAACAGTATTTACAACATCACAAAAACAAAAGTTTACAGCAATACAGTGTATCAGAGGAACATAATCATAAACACTGGAAGACAAATCAGTGAAACCGATATATACAGTAGACAAAACTGAGTTAGGATAGGTGGGAGAAGCTACTCATATACTATAGGTATAACCTGGGGATGAGGGAGCCCAATGGCCAAGGCAACAATATAGAAACACAGACTTTGACAGCAAATAAGGACCGCTTGGCCCACCCAGTCTGCCCATTTCCCTACCTATTGGATAAACTGCAGATCCCAGTTGACCAACAGCCTACTTCCTTCTACCCCCCCACTATAATTATGTCTGTCCCATGCATTCTTGAATCCTCCCAGTTTTTGACCCCATGAACTCCTCAGGAAGGCCGTTCCATGCATCCACCACCTTCTGCATGAATAAATACTTCCTTGCATTGCCCTTGAGCCATCCCCCCTCTATCTTCAAATTGTACCCCCTTGTTCTTGTACATCTCTTTTTCTGAAAGATGCTACCCTTATAGACTTTGTTGATTCCCTTGAGGTACTTAGGGAAAGGGAACATTGCTTAACCAGGAGTAGCACACTAAGCTGGAGCTTGTTTCCAGATGCGACCTGGGAGCACAAGGAAGTTAAGTGACTTGCTCAGGATCACACAGTGTGTACCTAGGCAGCTGTGGGATTAAAACCCAGATCTGCAGCTCAAAGCCTTAACCCACTGCATTATACTGCCTTGAAAGTTGAAAGTTTCTATCATGTCCCTCCTCTCCCTCCTTTCCTCGAGGGTATGCATATTATGCTCCTTTAGTCTCTCTCTCTCTCTCTTCGTATGGCTTCTGGTGGAGACCCTGCACCATTTTAGTTACCCTGCTCTGGACTGCCTCCATCCTGTCTATGTCCTTGCAGAGATGGGGTCTCCAGAACTGCATGCAGTACTCCAGATGGGGTCTCACCAACTGTCTGTACAGAGGTATAACAACTTCTTGTTTTCTACTAGTAATGCCTCTTCCCATACATCCCGGTATCCCCCAGCCCTCTTTACTGCCTTCTCACATTGCTTGCTTACCATTAGGTCATCTGACATGACTACCCCCAGGTCCATTTCCATTTTTGTTGTTGTTCGTACCCCCCAATTGTGTACTCGTCCCCTGGGTTTTTGTTTCCCAGGTGCATTACTTTGCACTTCTTTGCACTGAATCTAAGCTGCCATACTTTTTTTTTTCCATATTTTATTTATGCTCCTGTCCTCCATGCCCCCTTCTGACTGACCATTCCAGCCTCGACATCCCAGAATTACTGAGGCTTACCCTTCTGTTTGGCCCAGCAGCGGAGCCTGTGGAGAGTTGGTTTTCATCCTGCGGCCAGAAGATTTGATTTTCTCCTCCATTTTCTCACCTGGTCTCCGTTGCTAGGACGCACACGCCAGATGTGCATGTGTAGAGGAGCGCACACGTCCGATGTCCCGCAGCACCCACCCCTTCTGTGTGCCTGCAGACCCGCACTTCCCCCAGGCCTCCACTTGGGGCAGTCATTTGGTGGGGCGCAGCCCCTCCCCTAGGAGAGGAGAGGAGAGCTGGGAGAGGGAGGTGTCCTCGGACGCTCAATCCTCTCCCTCCCCACCGACCCCCGATGGCCCGGACTTGTTCTCGAACCCACGTTGCCGGCGTGGTGTGAGGTGTGGCGTCCAGCGCCTCAACCCTTGGTGCCACCGGGTTGGCAAGCTGTCATACTTCTGACAATTCCTCCAACCTTGCCAAGTCCCTTCTCATCCTTTCCACCCCCCTTGTGTATCAACCCTGTTGCAGATCTTTGTGTCCTCTGCAGAGAGACATACTTTCCTTCCAGTCACTCCGCAGTGTCACTTATAAAGACATTAAAAAGGACCGGACCCAGTACTGAACCCTGCGATACCCTGCTAGTAACCCCCCTTTCTTTGGAGTGGATTCCTTGTGTCCTGTTGTCCAGCCAATTTTTTACCCAGGCTACCACCATGGGACCCACTCCCAGGCTGGCTAATCTGTTTATTAATCTTTTGTGTGGGGCTGTGTCAAATGCCTTGCTAAAGTCTAGGTAGGCAATGTCCACAGCCCCTCCCTGGTCTACTACTTTGGCCACCCAGTCAAAGAAATCTACTAGATTTGTCTGACATGACCTTCCCGCTGTGAATCCATGCTGCATTGGATCCTGTGCCCCGCTGGCCTCTAGGTACTCAACAATTCTTTCTTTCAGAAGTGATTCCATCATTTTCCCTACCACTGAGGTCAAACTAACAGGTCTGCAGTTTCCTGCCTCTGCTCCCACTTTTGTGAAGGGGAGTCATATCCACCCTCCTCCAGTCCTTAGGTACCACACCATCCTCACGATTGTTAAAAAGGGTAGTCAGTGGTGTCACTAGTTCTGCCCTTAGTTCTTTTACAATTTTGGGGTGAATCCCATCAGGGCCCATTGCTTTGTCCACCTTCAGTTTTAGGAGTTCTTTCAGAACCCTTTCTTTTCTGAATGGACTGGTATCGACCTCCCTATCCAGAGTGCTTCTATTGATTGGATTAGGTACCACCCCCTCCTCTTCTTTTGTGAATACTTAGCAGACGTATTCGTTCAGTATTCCTGTTTTTTTCACTGTCACCCTTTGCCCACCCTGTCTCCAGGGTGACGCACAGTACCTCCTCTCTTCCTCGTTTACCCCTTAGTTCTGTTGCTTTGATCCCTTCCTTTATGTACAGAGCTACTGTACTCCTCCTCCTCTTCTACCCTCCCTGTCCCTCCTGTAGACTGTGAATAATGGATAATAACAGATGAGAAACAACTGAGGATCAGAGAGGCGCTAAAGGAACACATAATGCCAGATTGCAGAATCTTAAATGTATTTATAAAAATGTTACTGAACTGGCATGTGGTGCGGGTGTTTCCACACTGTCTTGCCACACATCATCAGCTCTGCTTTGATAGGATCACTTCAAGTTGGTTAACGATGAGAGCATACACATTCCAACTAAAATCCTTGATCTCTGATGTGGAACTATTAATGTTAATGTATACTGTGCATGTGTTTTTTTTTTATTGTGCACTTCTGCCCACTGGAAAACTGAATATGACTGTGATGCATTTCACTAAAGTCACCCTGCAACCATCAGATGAATCAGTGGCTTAGAGGTGAAAGGATTCATAACCTACTGCCTGTCCTCTGAACCGCAAGTTGTATTTTGCCAAGCACAGCTTGCCCTAAGTGACATCACTTTCTGTCATAAGATTCCACAAAATGGCTGCTGCCTTGATTTGATTTATGGATAATTTAGATATTTATTTCTCAGAACAGCGGACACCTTGAGGTAAGCACACAATACCTCATTTTAACGACCTTTTTCATGGACTTTCAGAATGTCAGGGACAGAACACTTTTACATTCCCCTTTAATGGTGAACATGCACTAAGATTATATGATACCACCATCTAACATTTTCCAAGCCATCTAAACTGCCATCCTTGAAACCTCATTTTCTGGCCTCTTTTATTAGGGTAAATGACAGGTTGAAAAACCATTCAGTAATAAATGACTGCATTAAGATTAATTCTGAGATGGCTGCAAGAACACATCCATTGAAAAAGAACAGTTATGTAAGAACTTACTGTAACAGTAGATCTTCGAGGGGATCTTAGTCACCGGGTAACACCACAGGAACTTAGCTGTCGAAGATGGGGAATCCACATGAAAGAATTTTCAGCAGTACAACATGGCCCGCCCACGTCGCCAACCCTATACAGGTGCAGGCAGGCCCGCGCCCTCCTCAGTTCTTTCCCCTGGAGACCAAGGGAACAAGGCTAGCACCCTGGGAGCTGAGGCGAGCGAAGGACCCAGCTCTCAAATGAAAGATGGAAACAGCAGACAGCCAGGTCCTGATCGGTAGTCCCAAAGAGGGGGATGGTGGGTGGGAATAGACCTGATGACTGAGATCCCCTCGAAAATCTACTGTTACGGTAAATTCTTACGTAAAGTACAGTTACGTAAGAACTTACCGTAACAGTAGATCTTCAAGAAGAGCTCTTGCAGCAGGCTACACCATAAGGACAATGCCACCAGGCACTAGGACTAGATAGAAAACTTCTAGCCAGCAGTACCCAGCTGGGGCCCGCCCCTTACATCAGTCTGCTCACCAACGTCACCAGCTGTATGAAGGGGGCAGTCCCCAGCCCCACCTCAGTTTACCCACCAGAGACGCGAAGGTTTCTTAGCAGGAGAGATCTGAGGCAGGTGCCGAAACAAATCCCAAAGGGAGAAACATGATAGGGGATGGAGGGAGGGAAATTAGCGCCTGCTGCAGGAAGATCTACTGCTACGGTAAGTTCTTATGTAACTGCACTATCATACTTCGAGTAAGAGCTCCTTCAGCAGGCTACACAATAAGGACTGAGTCCCAAGCAGTGCCCCCAAATGGAAGAAAAAGGGAGGCAGGGATATAAACTCCTGAAATATTGGGTTTAAATTTTCATGACATTAGGCCTTGGATCACAGGCCGAATCCTGCTCTCTTTCTGGAAGCAATGTCCAGAGTGTAGTGCTTTACAAAAGTCTGCACAGAATTCCATGTTGCGGTAGTGCATATGTCTGCCGTTGAAACATTTTTCATGGCTACAAAGGATGCAGCCATTTGCCTTGTTGAATGTCCCTTAACCGGTCTCGCTAAGGGTTTTTCGTACTTGTTGTAGATGAAAGTAATGCAGTTGGTTAACCATTTGGACATGGTATGCCATGAAAGTGGTTTGCCCAGAACCCTGGGGGCAAATGACATGAACAACTGATCCGACTGCTGGGTTGGTTTTGTATGGTTCACATAATACCAAAGTATCCTGTGTACATTTAGAGTGTGAAGAAGGGCCTCCCCTTTATTCGAATACTCGGGATAATAAACCGGAAGGGAGATGTCTTGATTCAAGGTTAACTCAGACACCACCTTCGGAAGAAACTTAGGATTAGTACGTAGAGACACTCTGTCCCTGAGAAAAATTAAATAAGGTTCTTTGCACATCAAATCTTGCAGTTTGGAAACCCTCTGAGCTGAAGTGATGGCCACTAAAAACGTTTTCCAAGATAGAAAACGTAGGTCGCAATCCACAGCTGGTTTGAAAGGAGACAACGTCAATTTCACTACAACAAAAAGTAAGTCCCATGGGGGAACAGAATCCCTAATGGGAGGCTTCAAATGAAGTATGCCCCGAAGAAATGTATGGGCAAGGTTCAGTTGGGCAATATTTCTACCCTCCACAGGTGTGTGATAAGCAGAAATGGCACAGAGATGTACCTATATGGAAGAGTATCTCAGCCCTGCATCTGAAAGCGATATAAGATATTCCAGGACTGATTTCACCAAGCAAGACAGTGGGTCCAGGGAATGTGCAGTTGCCCATATACAGAAATGTTTCCATTTCATGGCATATGTTGCCCTTGTAGAAGGTTTTCTTGCTTCTTACTAGGACTTCTGCCACCCTTTGGGAAACTCCATGTCTGGAAATGGCTAAGTCTGTAGGAGCCATGCATGGAGGTATAGGGACCGAAGGTCCAGGCAGACTAAGGTTCCCATGACCCGAGTTAGCAAGCTGGGTAAAACTGGTAGCTGAAAAGGAGGTTCCACTGCTAATTGTTTCATAAGAGGGAACCATATCTGATGCGGCCAGAGAGGAGCTACCAGGATCATCATGGCATGATCCATCTGTAATTTGAGTAATACCCTCTGTAGAATGGGAAAGGGAGGGAAGGCGTAAAGGAACCTCCCTGTTCAGCAGAGGGGCAATGCGTCTCGCCAGAAAACACCATGCCTTGGATCTTGCAAGCAAAACTTGGGATGTTTTGCATTGCATGAGGACGCTAAGAAATCTAGCTCTGGACACCCCATCTTTCGAATAGGTTGCCCACCACTTCTTGAAGCAGCTCCCACTCATGGTTTCTGGATCGCGAGTGGCTGAGCTCGTCTGCCAGGATATTTTGGACTCCTGGAACATGAACCGCTGTTAGTGTGAGTCTGTGTTCTAGGGCCCAGTACCACACTCTCATGGCTTCTCTGCAGAGAGGGTAGGAGTGCGTCCCTCCCTGCTTGTTTATATAAAAGACCACTGACATGTTGTCGGTGTGGATAAGCAGGAGACCCTGGGAAAGGTGAGTCTGAAAGGCTCGCATAGCATACAGAATCACCCTCATCTCTAGAATGTTGATGTGCAGGGATACTTCCATGTCTGATCATGTGCCCTGAGTACGGCGATTCTGAAAATGAGCTCCCCATCCTAGACTTGATGCATTCATGGTGAGGATCTGGCTCGGTGAGTCTGTTTGGAATGGAACTCTCAAATCCAGTTTGGGTGAAGTCAGTCATCATGACAGCGTTTGCTGGACAGCTCGACACACTTATCGGGTGTTCGAGACTGTCAAATGTCTGGTCCCATTGCACCCTTAAGTTCCATTGAGGAACTCTCATATGCAAGCGTGCTAATGGTACCGCGGATATGGCTGCCGCCATATGTCCTAAGAGCTGTAACATGGTTCTTGCTGTGACTGTACTGGCTACAGCTACTCTAGAGGTCTGGTCTCTCAGTCGAGTTGCTCTGTTGGGTGGGAGAAAGGCTCTTCCCTGTTGGGTATCCAGGATGGCCCCTATGTACTGTAGGCGCTGACAGGGCCAAGGACAGGACTTTGTGAGACTGACTGTTATCCCCAGTGGCAGGAACATCTGAAAAGTGTCTGAGAGGGTGTGGATTAACTGCAACCTGATGAGGGCAGTTAGAAGCCAATCGTCTAGGTAAGGGTACACGAAATGGCCCTGTCTGTGAACAGCAGCTGCCACTACTGCTAAGCATTTGGTGAACACCCTCTGGGCCGAGGAGAGACCAAAAGGCAAAGCCCTGAATTGGTAATGGTCCCCTTGAAAGGTAAACCGAAGATACCGCTTGTGAGCTGGAAACAGCGGTATGTGCAAGTATGCATCTTTTTTCCTTTTTTTGTATATTCTATTTTTGCTCCCCACAACCTGGAACTCTTTCAGGCTACTCCTACTCACTGGGCCTCTCTACCAACCGCCTGAAGTCCTGCCTTCCTCAGAGGTAGCTGCCCTCCACCATCCACGGCTAGCAGACCCCCCAGCTCTGAGCCCCCTGAGGCAGGGCTGCCACCACTCTGGTGCTCTAGCTATAATCTAGTGTACTGCATTGGAGGTGGAAGGGCAGGGGGGGGGCAGAGGCAAGGACCCGGATTGGTCGTGTGGCAACTAGGCACTGGGGAGAGCCATCGCCTATTCAAGAGCAAGGGGGAGTTCCATTAAGTTTCCCCAAGGAGAGTGAGTGTGCAATGACGCCAGCACGGCTGAGCTATAGGCATCTGCCGTGCACCTCTGCTTGTCTGCTCTGCACCCAGTCTCCAACGGGTGTCACCACTGCAGTGGGAGTCCCCTGGATCTCTCCCCAGGGAGAGGAGAGCAGTCCGTTGGATGCTTGATCCTCTCCTTCCCCTGCTGACCCCTGATGCCCGAGCTCATTCCTGAACTCGGGTTGCCAGTGTGGCTTGAGGTGTGGCATCCAGCGCCTCAACCCTTAGCGCCACCGGGCCAGCTCTGCACGTATGCATCTTGCATGTCCAGACAGCACAGCCAATCCCCTTGGTGCAGCATAGATGTTAACCCTAGTAAGGTTACCATTCTGAACCTTTTGTATTCAATGTACTGGTTCAGGAGACTCAGGTCCAAAATGAGTCTTAAGTCCCCTGTCTTCTTGGGAACCAAGAAGAAACGGGAATAATACCCGGTTCCCAGTTGGGAGTGGGGAACAGGCTCTATCGCTCTTTTTGAGAGCAAGGTCTGTATTTCTTCTCTGATGAGGGCTATGTGGCTGGGAGGGTATCGAGAGGGGGCTGGAGGTCTGTCTGGAGGAAATTCGGTAAACTCTAGTACATAACCTTTTTCAATAATGTCCATCACCCATAAATCTGTTGTGATTTTGGTCCACATGACTAGGTGGAGGGAGAACCGACAATCTACTGCTTCCCCCATCGACTCCACTGGAGATGGGGTGTTTGGCAGGAAGTCATGCGTGTGCACCTGGGGTGAGCAGGGAATCTGGGAAGATTTTGTTTTTCCTAGGTCCACTATTCCCTGCTTTTTGTGAGGGATCCTTATGTTTGAAAGGACCTCAGGGATGTTGTTTTTTCTGCCAGTTGGCACCTTGGTCCCGAAAT
Organism: Neoceratodus forsteri; assembly: GCA_016271365.2. Classification (NCBI taxonomy): domain Eukaryota; kingdom Metazoa; phylum Chordata; order Ceratodontiformes; family Ceratodontidae; genus Neoceratodus; species Neoceratodus forsteri. The sequence continues at coordinate 395,002,743 of CM057452.1, forward strand.
GGCTTGCGCCTAGGTTGTTGAGGTTCTGCCCGGTACATGTGGTGAAATGACTGGACTGCTTTGCCTGAGTCTTGCAGTTCTGTTATTATTTTTTGTACCTTCTCTCCAAAGAGGACAGATCCATGGAATGGGGCATTTAGGACAGAATCCTGGAGATCTTGCCAGAAACTGGATACTCTCAGCCAGGAGTGGCGACGGAGACACACCCCGGTGGCCACTGCTCTGGCTGCTGTGTCTGCCAAGTCGTAGGATGCCATTAATACGTGTTTTTCTACGTCCAGGCCAGACTGGAGTATGTCCAAAAGTTCAGTGCACGAAGGGTTATCAGGCTGCTTTAGGGCCAACTCGATGGCTTTCTTCTATAATGACTTTTGGTACTGCACTATATGAGCCATAAAATGTAGGGATCGAATGGAGCAGGTGAAAGATGCATAGACTCTCCTACCGAACTGATCTAAATGCTTAGATTCCTTGTCGTGAGGCTGAGAACTCATATGTTTAGGTTGTTTTGTTCTGCCATGAGCTGCAGACAGGATCATAGAGTCTGCTCTCAGATTTTTTCCCAAAAAGGGCTCCACCTTAGGAGGTTTATATAATGTGTCTGCCTTCTTCAGAACAGCTGAAAATGAGGAAGGATGGTCCCATGCCAGCTTGGTTAAATCCTGGAATGGAGGGACCAGAGGAAAGATGACCAAAGGTCTCAGGTCACTCATTCCCAAAAATGTATGAAGCCTTTTCCTTTCTGGGTCCAATTCCTCAGTGTCCCATTGATTCAGGAATTGGATATGATGCATCGCATCCATGAACGTTGCGTCATCTGGGGGTGACCTGGGAGAATTACGGGGGCCCTCTGGCTTAGGAGAATAACCTCTGGAAGAGGAGTCTGAGGAGTGAGAGCGGCTTCTAGAAGAGTCAGAAGATGTTGACCGTGAGCGTTTATGTCCACGCTGATGTCTGCTCCTGTTGTCCAAGGAACACCTGGAGGAAGAGTGGGGACGTCTGCCCCTACGCCTGGTATGTTCGGAGTCTGATCTTTCTGGAGTCAGGCTCCTGAGCATGTGCAGAGACTGTGGCCAGGAGTCTGGGACCGGTACTTTGCCCAGAACCAGCATAGGTGGTTGTGGAGATGGTGGAGGTGGAAGGTCATTCTTTTTAATAAATCTCCCTTTACTGTGTTCCACCACGAAGTAAAGAGTTTTCTCATGTCTGCCAAGGGAATCATTGACACCTGGAATGGCTTACCGCTGGGCTCCACAGGAGTGGTAATAAGGTTGCTCAGTCCTGGAGTCTCCTCATGGGATACATGAGGACTTGGTGGGGCATCACGGTCTGTCATCTGGTCGCCTGTCATCAGATCCCTTGGCGTCAGGTTGTCGGGTACCGAGGGGGTTTTATCTGGCAACTTGTCGACAGGTGGCCTGTCGTCAGGCTGTCGTATGGTCACAGTTGATGTCGGCTTCTGAGGTGTCTGCTCCCCAGATGTCCGTCTCGTAGTGGTCGTAGTAGACGTCTGGGTGCCTGGTGTCTTACCTTGTGGCGTCTGCCTCTGGTCCTTCAGTTTGTCGTAAGGCCATTCGTCTGGGACATGTGTCAGGGTCTCAGCCTTAGCTGCTGACTACTTGTCCCTGAGAGGGCACTCCCTGGAGCAGGAATGCTCCCGACGTCCATGTTGAGTCCAACGATGGGCTGGAGGAGGATGATGAAGATGACGCAACCTTATCGGTTGCAGTTCCCCTCTTCGGCCCCGAGGACTGCTGGAAGGGACGAAGGCTGAGGGATGGACCCGAAGGGTACTACTGGCTAGAAGTTTTCCGTGGAGTGCTAGTGCCTGGCAGCATAGTCCTTATGGTGTAGCCTGCTGCAGGAGCTCTTGAAGTAAGATCTGTTCTATCTTCTTCAGGGGTATCTCAGTCAGCAGGTAACTCCATTGGAATGAGTCCCAAGCAGTGATAAGTGTCAGCAGATAATTCTGGGTGGCTGGATCTCCATATCTTAAGACAGAAGATTGAACCAACCAACCCAGTCAAAGGACATTCTTAGACTTAAGGCAGAAGGCCTTGAAAACTGAATCGGTCAAGGAATCACACAAACTTAAGACAGGAGTCCTTGCAGAACATCCCTGCCGAAACCTGCACGAGCTCTAAAAGCAATGTCCAGACTGTAATGCTTGGTGAAAGTGTTGACTGTATTCCAGGTGGCAGCAGCACAGATGTAATCTGACAAGACAAAAAAAAAAAAAAAAGAGACACCTTTGAAACAAGCCACAGAGGCAGCCATGCCTCTGGTGGAAAGAGCTTTGACAGAACTAGGCAACTCTTTGTCATACTTATAGCACAACAAATTGCGATTTGCTAACCATTTGGATAAACATTGCTTAAAAACTGCAATGCCCTCTCTACCTGGGGCGAAAGAAACGAATAACTGCTTGGACTTTCTAGATTCTTTAATCCTACGCATGTAATACATCAAAGATCTGCGCACATCTAGCACATTGAGCAGTGCTTCCCCTGGATTGGCAAGCTCTTGAAAATAGACAGGAAGGTGTATACACTGATTGAGTGTGAACTCAGAAGCCACCTTAGGCAAAAACTTGGGATTTGTAAGCAAAGACACCCTGTCTTTGTGAAAAATCAAATAGGGCTCCTCACACCAGAGAGCCTGAAGCTCTGAAATTCTTGGAGCAGAAGTAATTGCAACTAAAAAGATCATTTTCCAAGACAGAACGCAAATCGCAAGTCGCGATAGGTTCAAAAGGAGACACTGTCAACTTTTCCAACTAAAATTTAAGTTCCAAGCCAGGATGGGGGACAGGACGGATTGTGAGTTTCAGATGAGGATGCCCCAGAGGAAGATACTGGAAACATCCAACTAAGCAATGGTACGGTCACTCACAGGCTCATGGAATGCAGATATGGCTGCAGGGTGGACCTTAATGGTAGAATATTGGAGGCTTGAGTCAGACAAAGAAATCAGGTAGTCCAGGATATGCCTTATTGGGCAAGTAAAAGGGTCAACGGAGCATTTGGTGGCCCAAATGGCAAACTGCTTCCACTTCATGGCATAGGTGGCATAAATAGAAAACTTGTGAGCAGGAACTAAAATGTCTGCCACCCTGTCCGACACGCTAGATCTGGCGATGGCTACGTTTTCAGGAGCCACGCACGCAGATGAAGGGATCTGAGACTGGGATGGATCAGAGTACCTTGAAACTGGGTCAGAAGATTCCTGCAAAGGGGCAGAGGGACTGGAGGTTCCTCTGCCAGCTGTTGAAGAAGAAGGAACCAAATCTGGTGAGGCCAGAATGGGACTATGAGTATCATGCTGGCTCCCTCCATTTGCAACTTGACCAGTACCCTCTGTATCAGAGGAAACGGAGAAAATACGTACAAGAATCTGTCGCTCCAAGAGAGGGACAAAGCGTCTTGCCAGAAAACTCCAGGCCCTGGATCTACTGAGCAGAAATTGGTCAGTCTTGCATTGTGTGGGGATGCAAAAAGGTCCAACTCTGGATGACCCCATCTGTTGCGCAGATCTTCTGCGACAGATGAGAGAAGTTCCCAATCATACATGCTGGACTGAGTCCTGCTGAGACTGTCCACCAAACTGTTTAAGACACCTGGGACATGGACTGCCAAGAGTATCAGATTGTTATCTAGTGCTCAATACCACATTCTCACTGCTTCCCTGCAAAGGGGGTAGGAGTGGGTGCCGCCCTGCTTGTTGACATAATAGACAACACTCTGGTTGTCTGACTGCACCAACAACTGGCCTGGGACCAAGTGGTCCTGAAAGGCCTGCATGGCATAGAGCACTGCTCTCATTTCCAAGACACTGATATGGAAGGTGACTTCCCACTGGGACCATGACCTCGGAGTCTGAAAGGGACCCAGGTGGGCTCCCCAGTCCAGATCCGATGCATCTGTGGTTAGGATCTGAGTTGGGGAGAAAATCTGGAATGGAACCCCTTGTAGAAGATTGGAGGTATGCATCCACCACTGGAGTACCTTGACTACCAGAGAGGAGACTAGGACCAGCTGGTCCAGCTCATCCAAACGCTGGCCCCACTGCACTCTGAGAGTCCACTGCAGGGTACGCATGTGGAGCCTGGCCAGCGTAATGGTCACAATGGCAGCAGCCATAAGCCCCAGGAGCTTCGGGTACAGCCTGGTGAGGATGTAATGCCTCTTGGCCACTTCCTGTGCTTGAGATATAAGGCACTCTGCCCTGTTTCTGGGGAGAAAGGACTTGCCTTGCGCTGAATCGAGGATCGCCCCAATGTACTGAAGCCTTTGAGGTGGAATTAGAACCGACTTGGGCAGGCTGACAGTTATGCCCAGAGACTGGAACAAGTGGAAAGTGCATGCCAGAGTGACCAGAAGCTGTTCCCTGGACGAAGCCTTGAATAGCCAGTCATCTAGGTAGAGGAAGACATACAGTCCTTCCCTCCTGAGGGCTGCTGCGACTACTGCTAAGCATTTGGTAAAGACTTGTGGCGCAGAGGAGAAATCAAAGGCCAACACCTTGAATTGGTAGTGGTCCCCCTGGAATGCAAAGCGAAGGAACCTCCTGTGGGGACGAAAAACCGCTATGTGCAGGTAAGCGTCCTGCATGTTCAGTGAGTAAAGCCAATCTCCTGCTCTGAGAACAGGAAAGAGGCCTGGCAGAGTTACCATCCAGAACTTTTTGTACTGGACGTAGAGGTTAAGGTCTTCTAGATCCAGGATTTGCCTCAAATCTTCCGTCTTCTTGGGGACCAGGAAGAACCTGGAGTAGAACCCCTGATTTCTTTGTCTGATGGGCACTCTTTTTACTGCCTGTTTCTGCAGGACAGTCTGAACTTCTTCCCTGAGAACAGAAATGTGGACTGGAGGGTAACTCACAGGTGGGGGAGGGATCTGGAGGCTGCTGGATGAGCTCCAGGGTGTGGTTGCACTCAATGATTTGCAAGATCCAGGCATCTGAAGTTATGGTTCTCCATTGATTAAAGTGCTAGTCATCTAGCTCGTTGCATGGGAGCTGCACCCCCCCTCCCCCCAATTGGTGGTGGCAGCCTAATTCAGCGGGTAACGGGGATTTAAAATCCAGCACTTTCAAGACACGGCTGCGTCTTGAGTGGTGGCTTCCTGCAGCTAAGTGTGGCCAAGTGTGGAGTCAGAGGGAGTCCAAGGGAGCCATGGGAAATGGGGCGTGTTAGTATAGTTGTAAATAGGCTAGAGTGGTTGTTGCCCATTGAGAATGTTGGGCATTCTGGTAACCAGGTGGAACTGTGTAATATTAGTTTGTTTAGTCATACTTAACAATATTCCAGTAGGTTGTGTTGAAACTGAGGAAGGCTGGGTAAATGCTGATTTGGATTATAGTATGTCCAATATGTTAGTACAGAAATATAGGGTTACAAATATTTATGGGCTGTTACCACAATCTGACATTGGTCTGAGGGGTTGTGGTTTTTACTTTTCATTTTCTACACTGCACTATCTTCAAAGGGGTTTGCTTGAAATTCGCTGTAGTCTTAAGGGTTTGGCATTGTTCCATTTATTGCTGATATTATCAAGGGAAGTTGAATTAAACCCAGGACCCTCCAATTTTGATTCAGTTGTTTGCGGGAAGAAGTGATGGACTGAACATGGGTTGAAGATGATGCATCTAAATGTAAGAAGTTACATTCCAAAAAAACCTGCGGTTTAGATTATCATTTTGAATAACAAACCCGATGTTTTGGTTTTATCTGAATCTTGGTTGAAGCATTCTACACCAGACAACAACTGCCTAATTCCTGGGTATAAAGTTACTTGGGCTGATAGAAAAGGATGTAAGAAAGGGGGTGGAGTTATAGTGTTAATTAAGGAAAATTTACAGGTATCTGTACTGGACAGTAGTATTTACCCTGACTCTCAGAATGATTGGTTATTGTTAAGACTTCTTCTAGGAGGTAAGAACTATGTTACTTTGGGTTGCATTTATAACCCCCCTACCGGTGGGTTGAGGAAGTCCTTGGATAAGGCTTCTGGTTATTTGGGTTCCTCAGATTTTATTTTGGTGGGTGATACACATTTGAATTGGTTGCAATCGGCTGATTTGGGGTTGGACACACTTTTGCACTCTTACAATTTGTTTCAGCTGATTACAGAACCTACTAGGCTTAACCATCTTACTGGAAATATCTCCACTCTTAACTGGATTGTTACAGAGTTGATGTTATTTCTTCTTCTGGGGTACTTGCTAAATCTACCATCGACCATCAGGCCACTTACTGTGTCCTGAATTTCAAAAAGGGAAAGGTATCCCCTAGGATTAATCAATCACGAAATTTTAAGAATTTAGATTTTCAAAACTTGGCGTACAGTCTTTCATTAATTGATTGGTCTGTTCTAGACTTAATTCTAGACCCCGACTGTGCGGTAGAATATTTTGTAAAGCAACTTCGACCAGTTCAGGAAGTTTATTTTCCTTTACGTAAATTAAGAGTAAAGGGGTTAGTGAATAGGTGGTTCAATGGGGAAATTAAAGAGTGGATCAAGGCAAGAAATCTTGTTTGGCAAAATTACAAGCAGTGACCATCAGGGGTATTTTTGGATAGATATTGTTCCTTAAGGAACAAGGTTAGTAATTTAGTGAATAGTGCTAAAAAATCTTTTTATAAAAAACAACTGAGTGAGAACTGGGTAGTTCGTAAAAAATGTTGGAATTCTGTAAAAATGTTGATTGCTCCCTCTGAAAGGTCAGCTATTAAGATTTCATCCTCAGATGGAGTTTTAACTGATTCTTTAGCTATAACGGAAAAATTTAATAGTAAATTGTCAGACTTTTCTAGTTATCGAAGCAATTTTTCTAATTCTTCGACTGATCCAAGTACAAGCGAGGTTTTGAGTGAGAGACCTAAATTTTATTTTAAAAGGATCACAAAGTCAGCAGTGGCAAAATTAATTCTATGATGCTCCTACGCTCATTACTCCTTACTAGCCCTGTTGGCCATTGTATTTATTTCGAATTTGTATCTTGCCCCCAGCATTAGAAACTGGGTGTACTTTCCATGTAAATGTAAAACTGTCTTTTTCTCCTGCTGTTGTATTTAATGTATTCGTCAGACCCTATTACTGTATCGATGTACCTGTTTATACCCTTTTGTACTCTCCCGGGTCGTTCCTGAAAATAGGCATAAAACTTGTCTAGTGTACTTACCTGGTAAACAAAAACTAAATAAATAAATAAATAATTGTCAGCTTGCCTAACAAATTTGTTGACTGTGGTGAAGGATTAGACAGTTGTTTTCTTAAGCTGACTGCACCTCAAATTGCTTCCCCTCTCTGTACCATCTTCAACTTATGTCCTATCACAGGTCAATTTCCACTTATATGGAAACAAGCTAGGGTGGTTCCAATTCTCAAAAGAACTGGTGCTGACTCTTTTCATGACTTTAGGCCTATATCAATTCCATCTGAGCAAATTGCTTGAAAAAGTGGTAGCAAATCAGATTACGGAGTACTTGGAGAAATATCTTGTTCCTTGTCCAGAGCAACACGGCTTTTGGTGAAACCACGGAACAGAGACTGCCTTGGTCAGGTTCTTGAGCGCCGTCCTCCAGGACTTTGACAAGGGCCTGTTAATGGGGGTGGTGTTCATGGACCTGACCAAGGCATTCGACCTTATTAATCACTCTTTGTTATGCTCAAAATTGGGCTAGCTTGGTTTTCCAAAGGTCCCTTGCTCTGGTGAAGAGACTATTTATCCACTTACCTGTGATACTGTATTACCTATGTATGCTACCTGCTTGTATGTACCCATCAATTTGACTATTTCTAGAATGTACTGTTACTGTTGTTTTCCAGAAGTTTGTTTTGTATTCTCCTGGGTCGTGCCTGAAAATAGTCATTGCTATGGCTTACGCACCTACCCGGTAAACAAAAACTAAATACAAAAATAAATAAATAGGTCCCAGGTTGTAGGTATGGGGCTGGTTACTTCCTCCATTAGACCCATGAATTTAGAGGTACCTCAGGGGTCCATTTTGGGCCCTCTTTTATTTTCGTTGTTTGTTAATTCTCTTCCTTCTATTTTTAAGGCCTATAATTGTCTTCTTCATGCGGATGATTTGATCATTTATTCTCAATCTCACTCAAATTCTCAACTTGCATCTCTACTACAATCTGATTTCTATGATGCTTGTACTTGGTTTACTAGCAATAGTATGGTTCTTAATGTTAGTAAGAAAAAAGCAATGTTGTTTGGAAACCCCCTTTTGTTGAAGGAGGACCCTGCTTTGTTGATTTATAAGCCTGGGGGGACTGTTGTAAAATTTGTAAAATAATTTAGATATTGGGGAGTCCTTTTGGACCCAGGCTTAACATTTTCCTTGCAGGTAAAAGCCATTAGTAAAAAAGTCAATCAAAAATTGGGTATTCTATTTAAAATGAAGAAATATTTTTCTGAAGATATTAGAAAGTCTATTGCCATGGGGATACTCTTGCCCCACTTGTATTATGTCGCAAGTCTTTATTATAGACTCTCAGTTGGAGAGCTTAAAGTGCTTACTGTTACGCCGGCCCGGTGGCACTGAGGGTTGAGGCGCTGGATGCCACACCTCGCATCACGCCGGAGACCCAGGTTTGGGAATGAGCCCAGGCTGCCGGGGGTCGGCAGGGGGAGAGAGAGAGGATTGAGCGTCCAGAAAAATGCTCTCCTTTCTCAGGGAGGGTTCCAGGGACAGTCTGGCACTGCAGTGGCCCCCAGTGGAGACCAGAGGCACTGCAACGCTTAGGGCTAAGTAGTGGGACGCAGAGCCATGACAGATGTCCTTGGACGTCACTGCACCTTCGGGCTCTGAGGGGGAGGGAAGGAAGGGCGTAACAAAGGGAAAAAAACTCCACTCCTGATAGATGACGGCTCCCTACGGGGCTGGCTGCTACATTCCCAGGACCGGATCCTCTCTCCGCCCCTTCGGCCTCTCGTCAGGTCAGCCAGGCAATCTAAATTGTAGATAGAGCACTGGGAGTGGTTGGCGGCCCTGCCATGAGGGGCTCAGAGTCAGGGGGCTTATCTGGTGTGGGTCCGTTGAGAGGCAGTAATATATATGAGGAAGAGAGGACCACAGTGGGCGGTAGAGTGGTTCAGTGTGCTGGGGCAGCCTGAGAGAGTTCGGAGGAGGAGGAGGAGATAAAAAGAGTTTTGAAAAAAAAAAGTGCTTACTGTGACCTATAATAATGTCTGCTGATTTGCTCTGGATTGTTCGTATCGATCTCACCATTGCTTAATATACTTTAAGCTTGGCTGGCTAGCGTTAATTAATAGGATTAAATTTTACATAGAAACATGGAATTTGATGGCAGATAAGGACTGCTTGGCCCACCCAGTCTGCCCATTTCCCTACCTACTGGATAAGCTGCAGATCCTAGTTAACCAACAGCCTACTTCTTCCTACCCACACCCCCTAGAATTGCCTTATGACTGTCCCATGCATTCTTGAATTCCACCATTTTTGACTCCACAACCTCCTCTCCTGGAAGGCTGTTCCATGCATCCACAACCCTCTCTGTGAAAAAATACTTCCTTACATTACCTCTGAGTTGACCCCCCATCTTCAAATTGTGCCCCCTTGTTCTTGTACACCTCTTTTTCTGAAAGATGCTACCCTCTTGGACTTTGTTGAATCCCTTGAGGTACTTTAAAGTTTCTATCATGTCCCCCTCTCCCTCCTTTATTCGAGGCTATACATATTAAGCTCCTTAAGTCTCTCTGCATATGTCTTCTGGTGCAGACTCTGCACCATTTTAGTTGCCCTCCTCTGGACTGCCTCCATCCTGTTTATGTCTTTGCGGAGACTGGGTCTTCAGAACTGCATTTTTTTAAATATCATGTACCTGTTATCAGATTTGCTTGAAGTTAGGCCCCCTATCTCTAACTTGTGCTCCAATAGTGGCATTATTCTGAAAAACGTCTCTCTTCGAACTAAAGTGGGTGCAAGGTCATTCTCAGCAGCAGCCCCTCAATTTTGGAATGCACTGCCCCTTGAAGTCTGCTCTTCCACTTTTCTTTTAAATTTTAAGAATAATTTTAGGGCTTACCTGAATTCAATGGAGTCGTGCATTTGTTTTGCCTAAATGTAACTTGTATTGATTATTTTTGTTGTTTTTGTTTTCTGTCGAGTCAGACTTGAAAATGGGCTTGTCCCAGTGTCCTTACCTGGATAACAAGTAAAAAATGAAATGAAAGTGGAGGGAGAACCTACCTCCGACCACCACCTCCTGGGTCAGGGACTGAGGAGGGGCATCTAGCAAGAGTCACGCTGAGGAGGGACCAGTGAAAGAGGCTGGACCCTCTGCTCTAGGATGTTTGGCTGCTGGACCTGGGTAGGCGGAGGCAGGCAAAGGTTGCTGGGCTTGGCGTTTGCCTTGGGGGGTGAAAGCCTGGGCTCTGTCTATTAGGTTGCCTATGAAAAGTAGGATGCCCTCTACCATGTTTTTAGAAGTGATAGAGGGAATGAACTGACTTAATAGCTGTGCCTGAGGCCTGCAGATCATTAGTGATGTCTTGGACATCAGGACCAAAGAGCTTGGTCATATTGAAGGGGGCATTCAGCACTTTGTTTTGCATATCTGCTACAAAGCCTGAGACTCTGAACCACAAATGCCTATGAAGGCATATTCCAGTGGCTGCAGCTCTGGCCACAGTATCCAAAAGGTCATAAATGGCTTGAAACAAATGCTTCCCCACATCCTCTGAGGTTTGGAGGCATTGGAGAAGCTCCTGCTTCTGGGCACTGTCAGGAAGGGCCTGGATGGCTGCCTTACCATTTCTGGCACTGGCGTTTTGAAAGTTAACCATATGAGACAGGTAGTTAGCAATCCACAGGCCTAGGGTTAAGAAGGCATAAGCACATTTGCCCCACAAGTCAATCCTCTGGGATTGTCTGGGGTAAAGAACTAAGGTGCTTGGGCATCTTGGACCTGTCATGGATCGCATCAATGACCATGAATCAGTTTCCGCCTGAGTAGCCAGGTAAGGAGTACCCTGGGGAGCACTATAGAGCTTAGCTGCTCTCCGAGGCATGGCTGGCACTGCATCTGGTCCGTGCCAAGCTCCTATAGTGGTATTTCTTAAAGCTGGAAGCGTTGGAGGAATAATCTTTGGGGGAGATTCTGGAATCTTCAGGTAGTCTGCCAAATCTTTTCTTGTGGCATCGTCCTCCTTTGTCTGGAACCCCATGGTAGCAGACAGCTGTTTCATAATGTTGAAAAAGGAAGCATCCTCTGGTGGAGACCTAGAAGTATGCTTAACAGATTTGTTACTGACAGAGGAGGCAGCAGACCTATCAGAGGTGTAGTACTGCTCTTCTTCACCTTCACCCATTGCCTCGTCCAGCAGGATAAGGTCAGGGTGATATTCCTCCTCAATGTCGTTGACCTTCTCTGGTTCTGGTGATGGCACTGCCGATGGCTGACTTGCTAGGAACTCCCCAGGAGGGTGGATGGGGGTCAACGTCAAGAGCGCTGACGAAGGAGCAAGTGATGACAGCCTACTGATAGCAGCAAACTGCTGCATCATAACATTGGTGAAACACACTAGAACCTTGTTGAGGTCGATCATCGACAGAGTGGTTGATGGCACTGAAGCTGATGAGCCTGGCTGTGCATCTGATGGGCCCGGGTTGCTTGGTTGAGAGAGGTCAGGACCCGAAGGAGCCATCATCGATGATGAGCCTGTCATCGATGGAGGAGGAGCCAATGACCCGGAGGCCGCTGGCTGGTGGTCCTGAGAATCAGGCAACAGAGCTGTTGGCATGGGTCTGGAGTGAACCAGGACCTGGACGGGCTGTCTCTTCGTCGTAGCCAGAGCCGACGATGAAGAGCCTCCCCCCCTGGAAGGTGAAGAAGTTGACGGGGAATGGGCTGTCCGCCAGGGGGAGCGGTCGCAGTCCTGTTCTTTCCTGTGACTCTTCCCCGAGGATCTGTCTTCAATCTGTGAGTCCCTAGAGCCCTTGGACCCAGAGGACTGTTTGGTAATGGAAGTTCCGGAGGACCCCAACTCAGAGCTGGCTACTTGCTGTTCCATTAAGGTATGGAGAGCCTTTCTGCAATGCCTAAGGGTGGTCTGCTTAAACTGCTGGCAGAGCTCACAATCGGAGGCGTCGTGGTCACGACCAAGACAGCAAATGCAGACTGAGTGCTCATCATTGGAGCTAATCTTCTTTCAGCAGTGGCAGCGACGGAAAAGAGAGGTAGACAGATTAACTCTCGACATTAAAGGAAAAAAATAGAAAAATCCCTAAAAGAGATTTTTGGAGGGTCAGAGAAAAAAGGCCGTAGGCCGCAAAATGGCGCGAACACTGTGACGACTTCATCTGTGGAGACTGCTTGCAAGTTGATGGTGGGAAAGAACTGAGGAGGGCGCAGGCCCGTCTGTGCCTATATAGGGTTGGTGACATCGACCAACGTCAGCACCATGGGCGGGCCCAGTTGTACTGTTGAAAATTCTTCCATGTGTATTCCCTGTCTTCGATGGCTAAGTTCCTGTGGTGTTACCTGATGACTGAAATACCCCCGAAGAAGAGCTGTATAAAACAGGATTAAAATTCAGAGAAACATATCACTAGCAGTCACCATGATATTACTTTACGTACCATGGTTCAAGCACACTAGCCCAGATAATCTTCCAAAGTGAACATCTTTGCGAAACATACTGTATAAAGGATGAAGCTAATAAAAACAAAACTATTAAGGAATGACGCATTTCTGCTTTAAAATGCTTTTCCAGTATATAGCAAAACGTTCTAAAATATTCTGACAATTTAGTTTTATTTCATTACTTCCCCTTATTCGTTATCACTGAAAACATCTGCATGAAAACTGGATCTCTGTGTCCCAGGCTTTGTCTCATCTTCCTGCTCTGTCCCTCCCCACCAAAGTCATAATCCTCAGTTTGTGACATCACAAGCTTTACTGTTGAAATGACTATGCTCTCACAAACAGAGGATTATATAATTTATGACTGTGGGGGAGGAAAAAGCAAGAGGGCAGATTAAGTTAGACACAAATACCCTCTGTTAATGTAAACTTCCAGAGTAATAAAGGAATAAGGGGCAATAAATACAGAAAATTAATGAACTATAAGCTGAACTGTATATGAATAGTATATTGTAAAGAACTTTCCTGGATACTGGACAAATATTAAGAATAGAAACCGGCACCTTGGTAGAAAGGTAAATTGAAAACCCCTGTTATGAGATCAGCTCTGGAAAGGTTAGACATGTGAGGCTAAACTTAGGCTGAACAATCAACTGTTCCTACTAAAACAATTTTAACCCTGCTTATAGTTGCAAAAACGCTTTGAAAATTTTACAAATTACTGAAATGTATAGTTTTTATCATGATGGACCTAGACTTTTAATAAGGTTTAGTCATGTTTGTGCAATCCATATTAAGTATACTGTAGCTTGACATTTACAAATCAAAGCACTTTAAGGTGAAAAAGTCATGTGGATTTGGAATGTTGACTGGGTGATGAAATAGATGCATATTATGATTCAGAAAAGAAAAGTTAACAGGACTTACCGTAACTGAAGAGTTTCCTGAAACTCTTCTCCTCAGAGTACCACTCTGGGGTCTAAGCTGGAGGCACTAGAAACCCCGGAAGCAAATCTTTTCACCTAGGATGTCAGCAATGGCTACTGGCATAAGTGACACTATGTGGTGCCACGCGCCTGCCAATAAGCATTGCTGATGCCCTAGCCTACATCAGTTCTGTTAGCAAGGAGAGTGAGAAAAACACGGCTATAAGCAGTAACTGTAAATGGAAAATACAGAAAGAATATAAAAAGGATATACAAAGAGAGAAGGAACAACTGAATAAAGTCGACTACCAACCTAGAAAGAGAGGCAGGAAAAAGTAAGTAATACCCACGTTGGTGGCAGTATAAAAAAAAATTAAAGCTGAGCCAGAGCTACTGTTACACTCCATTATTCTCACAGCAAGAGAAACCTTGGTGACAACCAAGGAAGGGGAAAGTAACACGGGCAAGAGCACTAAGAGCAGTACCACCCTAAACTCTGTGCCAAATCCAACAACTTGGTCAGAAGCTCTGTAACTGTCCCAGGAATTGTGCTTTCATATAGAGGGTACTCTTAAGTGGTCACAACATATAAAATGTTGCGATGTGTGATGGTATGAGGAATACATCCATAAATACTCTTTTTCCTTTCCTAGAGAAAAAGGAAACATAGAGACACATTTTTTTCATCAAGCTTCTTCTCCACAGTCTGCCCAGGTGATCTTATCCGTCCTGTCCCTGCCCTCTCCCACTTGGCTTCCTTCCTCAACCTGGCTATGACCCTTCAACCCCCACAGACTGCCCCCTGTGGCAGGGCCAGGCAGGGGAGGGCCATCCTCCCCCTCCCAACTCAGGGTCCCACGTCAAGTTGCTGTGCCCAGCCAGGCAGCAGTGCGGAGCAGAAGGTCAGCAGGCAGGCCATCACTGAGCTTGGGCAGACAATTTTCCATTTTATCCCTTGCTCCCAGACCTGCGGTGGCTCAGAGGATGCATGCACGAGGAGTTGCGCATGCGTTCCGAAACCACAGTTCTATCCACTCCCAGTGACCAAGACGTCTGCCTCCCTAAGCCTGGTGTTATCAGCAGGCCTCCACCTGGTGGCAGCCAAGAGCCAGGATAACACACGTCCCCCAGTCCGGTTGAGGAAAGCTGCCAAGCGGCTGCTTGAGACTCTCCTGACCCTCCTCCTCTTCTGCCACCCGGTGGCCCAAGCTCATTCCCGAACTCAGGTTGCTGGCATGGGGCGAGATAAGGCACCACAGCGCCTCAGCCCTCTGTGCCACCGGGCTAGGTAGAGAGACACATTTGAGACAGGTGCCCACCAATAAGTCACACCCTCTACCCAAGAGGGTAGAAAAACTGTAACAATTAATGAAGAATAGTCATTCTTCCCTTCTCCCAGAGGGAAAAACTCAAATTTTCCAAAAATGACCTTCAGAGAAAGGTGACTAAGAATGTGTTGACATATAAGCTGAAGAATCTGTTACTGGTTACAGCTATGGTACCAAGTCCTTGGGACTATATCCAGGTTGTCTCCCTCTGCAATAATCAATAAGGGTGAATTAACCCCAGCAGAGGCATCTGAGCACAAAGTGCCATGATACAAAGATTTGTTCAGCAAAAACAATGCAAATCCTTGATTTGCCAAAGCGTAGAGGCCTACTATCAGGTAAAAATGGGTACAGCATAGTCGGCCTGTCAGCACAGCGGTAGTGCTACCACTCGCAACATTGGTGAACCATGTTTCGGAATGAGCATGACCACTGAGGGCTGGCTACGGGAGGGAGGGTTGAGCATCCCAAGGACAGCTCTCCTCCCTCGGGGTAAGGGGAATCCCATTTCTCGCCACCAGATTGCCACTTGGCAGCGGCTAGGTGGCAGCACAGTCAAGAACAGCAGTATAGGGCAAGGCTGTCTGCTGATGCAAGCATGTAAGCGATCAGCCGGCTTGGCACCCCCCCACTTTAGACCATGCACAACTAATGTGACAGGCCACCCACCAAATCGGTTCTGTGTAAATGGTGGATAACCAATAAGTCCTATGTATATCAGAAGCCATAACAGCCCAGGCACAGGGTCTATCTCTAGCACCAACACCGGCATTGCTGTCAAGACTGACATCAATCTATTCCTCAGTTCTGCTGGTGTCACCAAGTTCAAAATCCACACCACGGCTCTCACTGACATCAGCACTACCCCTGCACCAACATCAGTTTCCTGTATCCACACTAAAGCTGGCTCCGTCAGAGGGAACAGTGACTACAGCTGTGGCAATGCCACCAGACTGTATCATGGATGTTACACAAGGACAAAGGCCTTGATCCTGACCCTGGGGTGGCCTGTCATTGTGGGTCAAAAGGCCAGGATGGGTTCTCCCTGGCCACTCAGAAAGAGTCAATGGTCCACCCGACATCACCACCGGAGACAATGTCATGATCCCAGCACATGGATGGGGATAGCTCTGTACCTCATCCAACTCTGAAGAGCAGTGAGGGGTACATGGGGGAATGATCCAGAGGTCTTCCTAGCAACCTCTTGGATCAATGCATACCTCCAAAGATAGGGACCAGGTGGCCTAGCTTTGGGCAATGATTCAGCAGCTTGCAGAGGCTGATCAAATAACAGGCATTGCAGGAATCGTGGTCAGGTTCTAGGCAGGCGAAGTAAAGAGAACACCAGTCATCTTTGCTAATACTATTTCCACAATGCCAATGGCAAAAGGGGGCAGGTTTTTTGGGGGTTTTTTTTGCGATTTTTCGACAAGTTAGGCATTCTCTCAGAAAATAATAAAACAAAAGGGGAAACCAAAGTTGACGCACCAAGGTATTTGATGCACCCCTATGGTGCACACTCGACAGCAGGAAAAACAGAACTGAAGTAGGCCAAGGTGTCAGCAGCAGTTATTGGCAGGATGTGACACCACGCATGTACCCATGTTTGTAGCCAGTGCTGATGGCCTGGATGAAAAAAATTACTATTGTGGAATCCTAGCACCTATATCTTAGACCAAGGAGTGGGCTTGGACTCTATGGAGAAGATTGATTAAAGGAAGACATATAATAAATGTTATGCTTTCAGATCCTGAATAGCTGGATGTGTTAGATTTGTGATTTTTTTTTAATCTGCTAAAGGACAGATGAGTTTTCAAAAGTAAAAGTTTAAAAAGGATAAAGCCAAGTTTCAATTTCTAAGTCTAGGTTTATTAAAAAAATGAAAGAACACAGATACATTATATGCTGGTAAAACTATTAAAGACATCTAAAAGGTACTATAGAGAGTCGAGGAGAGTAACTGCAGTTTGGAGAGCCATACGTGAGTTGTAACACGTATTAAAATATTTTAAGCTTACAACTTTTTAACAATAATTTATAAAGTGCGCTTTCTATTGTGTAAATACTTAAAAATATACAAAAGCATATTGCCAGATCCCATTATTTGACATTAACATGGTGCTGTAAAATGCCACAGTCTTAACAGGAACTTTTCTGGAATGATTTATTGAATAATTAACAGCATTAAAACAGTTAATCTATGTGACTGTTCTAGGCCACTTTTTTACCCAGTATAGTCAGGTAGTGTGGTGAAAGTCACCTTTAATTTGTGCTTACAAGCTTTTTAGAGCCACATGTAAGCAATGCTCTACAGATACAAGAAACAGCTACAACAAATGTACAATACCAATTGATTGTAAAACGAACCTAGCGACAATTCCCCCTAACTGCAGTTTCTCATAGACAGGATAGTAAGTACGAATGGTTTCCATTATGATTTGCAAAGGTTTATTACAATCACAGAAAAGTGTATTTATTTACAAATAATTGACAGTACAATTATGATGCTGAACAAAAAGTTCCCAAAGACTTCTTTTAATCATAAACCCATTATAAACAAAATACTGTACGTTACACTCTTTCTATATTAAGATCCTTATAAAACTGATAAACTTATTACAATTTCCTCTCACCATTTTTTTGTCATGTAACAGTAGAATAAAAGACATGGCACAGTTTACTGTTTAGACTATCTACAAATTTAAGCTGCTTTGAAATGAAAATAACTGGTCCGTTATATTCTCATTTTCTACATTACTATACAATATGTCTATATACGAATTGTGAAATTTTCCTAAAATACTAACTACAATATGTAACTTTAGTTAGCATTTAACTATGTTAAATGTTAGCCTCAGGCTTTCAGACATTTTGTAGACTCCTAATTAAACTTGGTGCTCTAGTAAGGCAAGGGCCTAGGCAGAACCAAAGTCTATACACCCATGTCTGAGGTTGTGACTGAATTCAAAATATTAATAGGTAACTACTTTGGGAACTGTGTTCTTAAGCAAATCTCCACAGCTGGACATATAAAATAAGGCACTGAACAAAGAAGAAAGGAAAAAATCAGGAATGTAAAAAGCATGGAAGATGAATTTTGTTTTACTGTAGAGTGTTCTAAAATGTCATTTTAAACTCAATGAGATGACTTTTTTAATAAATTAATAAAATATTTTCTGTAGCATCTTTTAGTCTACCATTTCTCAAATTATAAATGCGTTGAATGGTTTTCAACATGTTTGTGTTAGTTACAGCGGTGCACGTGATCTTGCAACAGTTGCATATTCATAGGCCCACAGAATGGCCACAAGTGTGTAGAACAGCCACGACAGTCAGAATTCGAGTGATTGGATTTTGCATCATCTTTTGCCACCCACAAAAACATATTTTATGCCAAAACTTAATACAAAATACATTGTGAATATAGATTTACTTGCATCATTTAGCCCAAAGGGTCAGACAAAACCGTAAACTCTAAATTTATATTAGGGGAAGAGAGCAAAATGTTTAGAATGTAAGTTTACTTTTATGTGTTATTGTGGGATAATGACATGCCTTGGGAAATGAGGCACATGCTGAAGTAGAGAGTCTTTCATGCAACCAAGAAGTGCAGTTATCCCACTATTAAGCACATCCACAGGTGCCTTATTGCAATTATAAAATGGCTTTCCCAGTTTTTTATTTTAGAGCAGAGTAACAAGATTTAGAAGGTTAAGCATTTCTGACCTGTAAAGTTATACTGGACTAACACAAAGTCATGTGATCAGATTACACCAATCACAGCAAAAGATTTTCTCAACCCATATTTTTTTTTTTTTTGTCTTCCATTATACATACTGTGGATTTTATCTTACACAGCCCCTAATGCCTCAAGGGAAACTTGAGAAAAGTTAACTATCCATAGAACCTTTTGCTGCCCATGGCTTCAATCCCCTGCAGCCATACCATAAAAATGTAGGCCGCTTCGAAAATTCAGGTGCACCACTGTATATTATTGCTCCCTACACATTTAAGACTAGCATGGTACATCTTTCAGATGCAAAGTATTGGGCATTTATTAACGGTCAAGTACTATAACTTTTAAAATGTTCAGTTAAAGCTACAGTCCAAATTATCCTAACAAAATTTTGACAAAGAGATTTTTCAGTTTCCAGCAAACACATCATAGTTGCTGTCAGCAAAACATGACAATTCAACCCCCTTTCAATTTCAGGACCTTCACTGTCCCCCAACTCAAATGCCTGCATCAAAACAGGATATTTTCCCTTTAGAATTCTTCTGTTTGATGCTTTATCCTGTCGTAAAAACTCATAATTCTTTGCTTATGACATCATAACACGTTGCCATGGAAATTATTCTGATGCCACAAGCAGAGGGTTATGACTTAAATGCAGGAACACTAGCAAACACGGATGAAGTTCACGAGGCGAAGAGTCTGTTTTCATGCAACTGTCTACAGTAATAATGAATGGAATGTCCAGACATTTGCATTTTTTTCAGAACCATATAAGATTCGAGTCCTGCTGAAGCTAATAACATTTATTTTGCAGAAACCTGGAAAATCACTTTATTTTTTTGAGTAAAAAAAATATTTGATCTTCAATCCCTTTTTAAAATGTTTACATTTTTAACATATAACAAAAAGCTGCTGACGCCTCTGGGAGAACTTTGGAGAAAACAATATTTAGACACAATTCAGCTTGCATTTCATATATCTTCTACAGATTTCTCCTCTCCATTATTTATTACTGAAGAAATTCCCACTAAAACAAGATCTTTATCCCTTAAGAGGTTGTCTGCCTCTACTGCTTATTCCCTGTAAAGCCCTGTTGTGACATTACAGACTGTTCCCATGGAAATAACTGTGTCAGGTTAGGAAGAAGCAATAGGAACTGATGAACCCTCAAGGAACAGTTATCCTGTTTTCATGCATATGACCTCAGTAATGCATAATGCGAATAAGCAATACAGAACTAATGAGAAGTATAAGCTGCTTTGTTTCCAAATATTATGTTTTACAAAGTTCTTCTCAAGGCGTTGGTGACTCCTTAAAATTAATTGGCTGGAGCACTATCAAATTGACAACCTCCTGCATTCCTGGACCAATTCTGTTTAATGTGTTCTGTATGTTAAACTACTGTATCAAGTACAACTGGATCAGCTGCAGTGGAGAGGTCCAGCAACACAAAAGGTCATGAATCTAATAAATGTCCTCACCTGCAACAAATGTAAGTGTCTGATAGTTAAAAGAAGAGCTGTTTCTGGTTAAAAACAGAAATGTAAAGTGAAATGTTTTAAAACATCATAGAGTATTTCTTTAATTTAAAGTAATATTATATTAGGACAAAATATAAGTTAAGTTCAATTTAATAGCCTCATTACACACATAATTGTTCAAAGGATAGCTAAATTGTTACGTATAGCAATATACGCTCAACAAAAATGGGTCCACAGTAGTTCTGTTTTCGTACTACTTAAACATGTCATTCTACTGAGGGAAGATACTAAACTAAGGAAATACCTGAGGTGGATTTGTAGGAAGCAGAATTGTCCTGACTGCTTGTCAGAAGATTTGGCGGAGAAAAACTGGCTTCTATTAGTCTGTTGCCACTTGTAGGTCGTGGTGGTGGTGGTGGTGGCAGTAATGTACTGTTAGGACTGGTAATATCGCCTTCAGCCACTAAAGTCAAGTCTGCTACATACTCATCATCTATAGTCTGTATAGCTTGTGTATGCCAGTCTCCTGATTGTCTCTGCCACGTTGGCCTGTCAGTGTCTTGTATGTGTGGAATTGGAGACAACGGCGCACTGAATGGAGCAGTATGACTTTCTTTCAGTTCACACTTTTGGTTATGAGAGGACACCACAGCGGACTGATCTCTATTCTCCTGCTTCCCCCCAGACCTTGATTTCATATTGTTGGAATTTTCATTGAGGTTTGATGTGGCGTCAGATTTTATAGTCTGCTGTGCAGAATTCTGGGAGTCATAGATGGCTGTGTTTTTCCCATCATTTGCTAAGCCTGTCCTGTTGCCATTCTTAGATGCAGCTGGTGTGGAAGAAGATGGTTCAGATGAATTAGGCTTTAGGCGTAGAAAATCAGGTAAAACAAGGTCTTCTTTCCTTAGTAGTCCACGTTGATCATCTGCTCTGTTACTCTGAGCTCTAGACAGCAGTTCAAAAAATTCTAGAAGGCAAAAAAAAAGTAGAAAGATAAATTGTCATTAAAAAATTCAATAGCAAATCTGCAAACCATGGCCAAGTTCGGTTATGGTGGCAACAGAATTTTTTTTTTTTTTTTTTTTTAACTTACTATGCTTTTACGTCTTGTGGCGACATTCCCCCTTTCAGCCGTCCTACCCTGCAGATGACTCCCAGTTCCCCCCCAAGTGCCCCTGGATTGCCCTCCAGGGCAGAGCCTCAGAGCCCGGCTCTACTCAAGAGGTGCTAGGTTATGGTTGTGGCCAGGGATCAAGGTCCACCATGAGTCAGAGGACTCATTAAGGCACACTGGAGGTCTTTTTTCCTTGTGTGGGGAATGTGTCAGTCGGGCGCCGTGACACTACCATGACACGCGTCCAACACCCTCTCCCTAGAGATTAGTTGGTTCTCCGGTGATGGTGTGTCCCGTGGTCACCCAGGACCACTGAAATCATAGTCACTCTAACCCCTCCCTTTTCGGGGTGGACAGCGTGCTACAGCCGCTCAATCCACCCCCACCCCAGACGGCCCTTGAGCGTCCTGAGTCCATTCCCAAACCCAGGGTGCCCACATCACAGCGGTAAATCTTTCAGCTGCACCAATGGGCCAGCCCAGAAGAAATTAAAAAACTTATTTTGGATAAGCAAAAATTAAGATTTGATACCTCTAGGGGCTACTGAGATGATTACCGTCTATTACCTAGATTACCTTGACTATTAACCATAGTTATCAAAATGAATCATGAAAACATACAGTACTTATCAAAGGATATATGGTTTACCTGTTAAGACCTTTGGACAATTACGGCGTTGAAAATGGATGCATGCTGTACTATTACACAGCAGACTGTATTGATGGCACATGCCAGATTCCAGCCCTCCATTCCTCATCCTCCTCCCTGGCTTATAAAGTACTCTTCTATGAACATTCCAATCACACCTGCTTCTGCAACAAGCATCCCACTCCCATACCTTTCTGCCATTCTCCCACCGCTTTCTATTCTAACCTTCCCCTAACTGGTTGGCTGGCTTGGTTGTTGGGACTATAACCTGAGTAATTATGGGATAATTACATAAGTTGTAGTGTTCTCAGCCAATCAGAAGCCTGCAGTCTTCTTACACAAATTTTAAGCTGCTTTTTATCCAGTGTATAGCACTGCACTGTGCTACACTATACCTTTCCCTCCTGCTATACTTCTTCCCCTCTCCTTGGGTCACACGTGGAAATGAGCCTTAGCTGAACCAAAATTCCAAATAAACTATATGTTTTTCTTTCTCTAATGTCACTGATATAAGTTTGCTGACTTTTTTAGTCAGTACCTGCTGTACTGTTCTGTGTCATCAGTACCCTTTGGCAGAAAAGAAGCAACTGCAAATCTGAAATGAGGAATAAATGTGGTAGATAGCATGTACTTATCTGATCCCTTTACTAAAATGATGCAAATGTTCATACTTCAAGAGGCCAACATGCAGTCCACCAGCTGAAGTGTGTTGCGTCAGCATCATCAGTAGTCTCTGCATTTACCTGCATGCTTTAATGCTGGTACTGTAGGAAGCACACCAGTAGGATGATTTGACGCAACCCAGTTTTTTCATCACTCACCAGTTACACACCCACCTCACAGGACTGCAGGATTATCACACAAGTTTTTTATTAATTTTCCCACTGAGCTGGTATCTGGCAGAAAGTGCCCTCAGCTTCCGTTTCACAGCACGATCATTAATTGCTTTTTATAAAATGGGCAATGAAAGTTTCATAACCTCATTGGTCAAAACACATCAGATGATCATTAATTATTCTCTTATGATTATACACCCTATCTGAACTAAATATTTTGTTTTCAAAATACAAGCTGATTTTATAAGATAATACACTCCAAGTTGTATAGTCATCAGGGAATAATGCACTTCTTCGGTGGTTATGGCACTCAGCTGTGCCTTGTGCTTGACAACCACCTGAGGCATGCATTATTCCATTACAACTAGTTGCATACCATACTGTCTATTATCCCTTACATTTTCTGATGGAGCCTTCCCAGAATATGAATACTGCAGTTCCACCTAATAAACGCCTTCTGTAAAGCTGCTGAAGGGAAATCTATTTTCCTGCTGAATCTCTCTTAGGACCCAACATGGCTTAAATGAGTGTTGCAAATGTCCACATATTTTGAGGGTAAAGGATGCCGTACCTGCTGAGCATTTCTGAGCAGGGGCATACGTCTGTTAGCTCTCATTACTCGATATTGTGCAATAAAGCCTGCAAAGTTAAATTTTGTGTGAGCACTGAATTCTTTCAGTGGAGTGCAACCTATTTGGAGAATTAGTTGTTTGTTTCAGGATAGTCTGCCCCTGGGTTTGCACCATACCACGTCCATTTGTTCAGAGGTACTTTTTGGACTTACATTTCTGAACAGGGACAGCGACATCTGTGGGCTATCCCAATCGATCATGGGACAGTAAATGGGATCCTCTTGGCACAGTTGCTTGTCAGGAAATTCTACATAGGAAGCCAACATTTGCCACCTCTCATGAAAGAGGTCAGTAGCAAACTGTGTCCTAAAATCAGTGTCGAGTAAGCTATCCTGCTTACCTTCTGAACTGTCAATCAGGTGCGCGCTAAACTATTTAAAGGTTAAAGATGGTCTTCCTGTGGACTGCTACTGCAGCTCACAGTCTTGGAGCTGCTTGCTCTAGTAACTTGCCCACTGCATACAGTCTGCAAGGGCATAGTTGTGCACCATACGCATACGACACTTCTGCCTAAGCTGGTGCCAGAATTTCATCTTGACCAGTTCTTATTGTTATGGCTGGATGCCCCAAGTTGCAGAAACTCCAAGAGGTTCCGTTATGGGAGCATAGGGCCCCATAACACACTACAGACTGATGGGAGCACAAGGCCCTTTCCCTACAACCATATATGGGTAAAATTACACTTTCTCAAAAAGAAGGGAAATTCATTGCAAAAAACTCAGTTAATGCATCTGTTAGGGTTCCTATTACAGTGACAAAAGTATGGAAATTTAGTGTTAGGAATACCAACCCTACCCCCCAACCCCACACACACACACACACACCAACAGGCGTTGGGGTGTGCCTTAGAATGATGGGACCTAACTCTCACCCTATTCTCATATACTGCACCATCTCAGCTTCCTAACACAAGGAATGGGTTGAGAATTAGGCCCGATGACCCCAAGGCACACCACGACGCCTGTTCGTGTGTGGAGGGTTGCAGGGTGGTTGCGTTGGTAACCCTAACACCAAATTTCCATACTTTTGTTGCTGTAACAGGAACCCTAACTAATGCATTAAAGGAGATTTTTGCAATGTATATATATTATATATATATACATTTACATATTATACTGTCACGGTAGTGCCAGTATAGTTAGGGTGAAAGAAGGTAACTTCTACGTTAAACCTGAATTTGTGAACATTAATAACTTTATTTATTTATTTGCTTTTGTTAACCGGGTAAGGCACACTAGACAGCCAAGTGCCTATTTTGAGGTACGACCCGGGAGGGTTACATAGGTAGAAGTATACAAGAACAGTGAAGGAGTCAATTTACATACAGTGAGATAACAGGCTTAACAGGAACTGGATAGGCAGCTGACAGTATAAGTCAAATTTAACATACAAGAAAATAACAGACAACTTTGAAACCAATCAACTGATTTGCATGACATTTGGCAAACATAATGTCTAGTGGTAGATCTCGTGACCTGCCAAATTTCGTGGGAATCCATTATGTGGTTTCTGAGATATAGAGTGTTGGAAAAAAAAAAAAGAAAAACCTGTGGTTTTTGACATTTCTTTGTCCATCTAGATCTGAGAAACGGCTTTAGGTTGTGGTCTGAAAATTTCAGGGTAGAAAGCCTTTGCCTCAAAGATATGCCTTTTGAAGGTTTGGTGAAAAAATATTAATCCATTCAAAAGTTACTAGACCTATGGAAAAAAAATACATAATCTGAAAGTGAAAGCAGGTAAACAGCCCCAAAAAACAGTTTCTTTGCCACTTCATAGTAAGAAACCGATTAGGATTTTTAGGCTGAAATTTTTGCAGGGTGCCAAGACCTTGCCCCACAGATGTGCCCTTTGCTGGTTTGGTGAATAAATGGACACCAGTTCCATAGTTACAGCACTCCGAAGTTGCAAATGTTCCCATAGGATAACATTGTGGCGGTCATGGCACCTTTCAACAGCTATATCTCAAAAATGGTTTGAGATACAGATTTTTTGCTAAGCGCTGCTTAGTACACCTTTAGGTACACCTTTAGGTGTACTAAGCACACGTGGAGGTGGCCAGGCCATGAATACAACTGTGAAGGAATTTTTTCCAAAGTTCCTAGGGTCCCTGCGACATTATTATATTGGCACAACAGTGCCAGTATAGTTAGGGTGAAAGGTAACTTCTATGTTAAATCTGAATTTTTGAACGTTAATAACTTTGGAACCATTCAAGTGAAAGCAAGTAAACAGCCCCAGAAAACAGTTTCTTTGCCACTTCAAAGCAAGAAAATGGTTAGGACTTTTGGGCTGAAATTTACAGGGTGGCAAGCCCTTGCCCCAAAGTTTCTACGGTTCCTGAGATATTGCAACTTTTGCAGGATAAGGGTTACTTGGAATGGCTCTGGGTGTGCACTATGACTCTATACTTATGGTGTGCCTTGGGGTCTTCAGGCCTAACTCTCACCCCATTGTCCTATACTGTACCACTCAGCTTCCTTACAAATGGAAAGGGGTGAGAGTTAGGACCGACGACCCCAAGGCACACCCCGACGCCTGTTGGTATGTGGAGAGTTGGGGTGGAGGTTCAGGGTTGGTAACCCTAACATCGAATTTCCAAACTTTTGTCACTGTAATGACAACCCTAACTGATTCATTAACAAAGTTTTTTGCAATGAATATATATAGTGTGGTGGCAAGGCAGACCTGGCTGTAATTGCTGCTGCTAATCTAATTTTATTTTACTGACGAATAGTGCACAATATTGTTGGGGGACCTGGCGATAGGGTGAGAGGGAATTGTAGTCCTGAGAACTCTTCAAAGGACTATAAGGTGACATCAGTTCCTGTGCAGTTGCTGTTGGAGTGAGGAGGTAGAGAGCCAAGGCTTACAAATGCCTTTACGGGTGATTTTTAGAGCTTCAGGTACCCTTTACAAACCCTGTTAGACCCCTACAAGTGCAGAATAATTATTTGTATTGTATTTTATAGCCCTTAGGTAGTGGACATCTTGGGGGAGTCACGTGACCCGGGCCTGACTTTCAGGTAGAGCAGCAATAAATTAGATGCCCCAGCGCACGTCTGCAGGTGTTTGTAGGGGAGGCAGGGGAACAGGGCACCAACAAGCACTGATGGCACTCAGAAGGTGAGGCCTTTTGTCATGGATATAAATATTGTAAAGCTTGAGGGGGGTCAGATAGGCCTGAGATGCATAGTGTACAGAAAATTTAGCAATGAAGTGATTAATGAGGTGCTAATTTTCACTTGCATGAAAATAGGAAAAGGGGTAGAGGGCAGGAACAGGAGGACTCAGAATGGCAAATAGAACAGAGAAGATATAAGAAGGGGGAGGAGAGGTATGGGATTTCATTTGTCACTTCAGAACCAGTTTGAACCATTACTTCTATTAGATAAATAATCTGGTAATACACCAATTACGTCTAATGAAACAATGATTGAGGCAGAGAAATGGAAATTACGTACCTACTGTAATTCTTGAGCTTCTTGGACGAGGTCTCCACCACTTATTCACACTAACGGGAACTACGCCGGAGGTGCCAGGACAGACCGGAAGCCAAAAATCTTCAGGACGGCTGGAACCCAGGTAGGACCGTGAGACCAGCTCACACCGTGTAGGCTACCTCGGCGATGACCCTTCAACTGCCTCAGTAGCTTTTTTACTGAGGAGGTGCAGCATAAACTAATCTAGTGAAACTAACCTATGTCAAACATAAAATAGTTCGAATGACCCATCTAAGAATGGTCAACACAACAGAGTCTTCACTGCCCAGCCATCAAGGAAGTGAAGACCAACAACAGACAAGTGAGCTCGGGGAATGGAGAGTGGGTGTGTGAATGAGTGGCGGAGACAGCGTCCAAGAAGATCAAGAATTACAGTAGGTACATAATTTCCATATCTTCCTGGACATAAAGTCTCCACCACTCATTCACACTATTGGGAGAGTACCGAGCTAAATAATCCCCCGAGAAGGGCAACAGAAGAGAGGAGCTCACTTAGGATGGAAGTCCATTAAGGAATGACCTGCCAAAGGATTGATGCTGTCAGGCATGGACATCCATAGTGCTTCTCGAATGTGTGCACGGAGCTCCAAGTGGCTGCACTGCAGATGTCTGCAATGGCCATATTTCTGCCAGAGATGCCACTACTGCTCTGGTAGAATGGGCATATATTCTGCCTTCCAGCTTAACCTGTGCCATGGAATAGCAGTGGCAAAGATATGCCACTAGCCACACCAAAATACATCTGATAGCAACAGGCTGACCCAGCCGGGCCATGCTGAATGACACAAAGAGTTGCTTTGACTTGCAGATCTCTCTAGTTCTATCCAAGCAGAAGCGCAAGGCCCTCTTAACATCTAGAGAATGCAGGGTACGTTCTCCCTCATTCTGGAAGTTCACAAACTAAGTCGGAAGAACCAGGGTCTGGTTCATATGGAATTCCGAGACCACTTTAGGAAGAAATTTAGGATGAGTTCAAAGAATCACCTTGTCCTTGTGAAATACTGTGTCAGGAGGGTCTGTGACCAAGGCATGTATTTCAGACATTCTGTGAGCGGAGGAAATGGCTACGAGGAAGGTGGCCTTCCACGTCAGGAACTTCAGCTCACATGTTGGTAGAAGCTCAAAAGGTTTACGGGTGAGCATGTCTAGCACAAGGTTAATATCCCAGGTGGTTACTGGTCTCCTGACTGGTGGCCTAGTGTGGAGTATACCTTTAAGGAATCTCTTAACCAAGGCTAACTGAGCTATAGACAATGTGTGTACAGGCTTGTGATAAGCTGAGATCGTGCAGACATGGACTGTAATCCTGTATTAGACAGGTCTAGAAGATACTCCAAGACTTTGTTTGGTGGGCAAGAAAAGGGATCTAGGGAGGACTTTGCACACGAAATGGAGAATCGCTTCCACTTTGCCGTGTACATTTTCCTAGTAGCTGGCTTACGCACTGCTAGGAGAATGTCTGAGACTCTTCGTGAGACATCAAATCTACCCACTTCCATCTCCTCAGAAGCCAAGCGTGGAGATGAAGGGATCTCAGGTTGGGGTGGACCACTGGGCCCTGGGTCAGAAGGTCTGTACAAAGTGGTAGTTGTTTCGGTGGAACCTCCAATAATCTGTTGATCAATGGAAACCAAATCTGACGAGGCCAAAATGGGGCGATGAGAATCATACTGCCCCCTTGTGCTTCCAGCTTGAGTAGCACCCTCTGAACTAAGGGAAGTGGAGGAAACGCATACAGAAAGCATCTTGTCCACTGCAGTCTGAATGTATCCTGACAGAAAATGCCAGGTTCTGGATTTCTGGAGCAGAAGAGAGGCAGTTTTGTGTTGAGTGGGGACGCAAAAAGGTCCAGGTCTGGTGTGCCCCACTCTTAGAAGAGCGACTGCACAACATTTATGTTGCGAGACCACTTGTGAGTATCCACTTCCATTCTGCTGAGATGATCCACTAGATCGTTCTGGACTCCTGGAAGGTAAACTGTCTGGATCAGGGCTTTGTGCTCTAGGCACCATTCCCACACTCTCATCACTTCCATGCACAGGGGATAAGAGTGCGCCCTGCCCTGTGTGTTGATGTAGCACGTCACCACTTTGTTGTCTGTCTGAAGGGGAATTATTTTGCGACAGAGAATGTCCTTCAGGGCTTGGATAGCATACAAGACAGCTCTCATTTCCAGGACATTTATGTGGAGTTGAGACTCATCCTGACTCCAAAGACCCTGGGTATGGAGATCCTGACAGTGAGCTCCCATCTGAGTTAAGAAGCATCTGTGGTGATGGTGATCTGATCCTCCAGTGGAGCAAAGGGAAAGCCATTCAGAAGGTTGTCCTCTTGAGTCCACCAGGTAAGTGACCACTTGAAAGGTTGCGCTACCTTGATGTGAAAGGACTGGGGGTCCGTGGTCGGAGACCACTGAATACTGAGCATCCACTGAGTGGTCCTCATGTGAAGATCAGCCAAGGGCACCGTAAACACTGAAGATGCCTTGAGACCCAGCATCCGCTACTTCGATAAGAGCTCGGATGGAGTCATTCTCTTTGATCAAGTGAGCCATCTGGAGGATATTGTTCCTCCTGTCCTCTGGGAGGAAGGCCCTTGCATTGGAGGTATCCAGGAGGGCTCCTATAAAGAGTTGTCGGGAGGGCTGTAGCTGTGATTTTTCTAGATTTAACAGGACTCCCATGGATGTGAGGAACCTGGAAGCCATGGTAACTGCTTCCGGTGTCCCTTGTCTGGAGGGGCTTGCCAGAAGCCAGTCGTCCAGATATGAGAAAACTTGAATTCCGAGTTTCTGTAGGTGCACTGCGAGAACTGCGAAACACTTCATAAATACTCGTGGCACTGAGGAAAGCCCAAAGGGCAGTATTCTGAATTGATAGTGCTGACCCAGGGCCACAAATCAAAGATACTTGTGGTGGCTTGGGTGCACTGGAACATGTTGGTAGGCGTCCTGCATACCCAGGCAGGCCAGCCAATCATTTTGAAGAATCAGCGGTAAAAGTGTACCGAGTGATATCATTTTTAATTTTTCCTTGAAGAGGAACTTGTTTCACTTCCTTAGCTCTAGAATAGGGTGCATACTACCTGTATTCCTTGGGACTAGAAAACTGCAGTTATGTAAGAACTTACCGTAACAGTAGATCTTCGAGAGAGGTTCATGCAGTAGGTTTTCACATATAGGACTGCGCCCCCTGGCGTCAGGTCTGCACGGCAAACTTGTAGGTAGCAATCATCAAGCGGACCGCCCCGGCGTCGGGGCGTAGTGACATCAGCCCGACTATAAAAGGGGTGGTCCCACGCCCGCTCTCCAGTTCTTTTCCTATGGAGACCAATAGAAAGGTGAGGAGAAAAATGGAGTGAACGCTCCTCAGACCCTGCTTCCACCCTAGTCCCGAAGGACTAGACTGGATTGAAAATAAGGAGAAAACATCCAAAAACTGGGGGAAGGAGGAAGGGGAAACTAGACCTACTGCAGGAACCTCTCTCGAAGATCTACTGTTACGGTAAGTTCTTACGTAACTGCAGTATCTTACTTCGAGAGGATTCCTGCAGTAGGTCTTCACATAAAGGACTGAATACCAAGCAGTCCCAAAGAAAAGTAAGGCACAGGTGCATCTGGGAGGAGGAGGAGAAGTCGCCATGAGGAATCACGACAGAAGGCCTTGCAGGACTGCAAGACCAAAGCCAGTTCTGCGCCGAGAGGCAATGTCCAGACTGTAATGCTTAGTGAAGGTGTGAACAGACGACCAGGTGGCTGCCGCACAGATCTCTGCCGTGGGCACATTCCTAAAATAGGCAGTAGAGGTCGCCACGCTACGGGTGGAGTGGCCTTTGACTGCCCCCGGAAGGGACTTCCCATATTTCGTGTACGAAAAATGGATGCAGTTAGCAAGCCATCGGGAGATGGTCTGCTTGGAAATAGCCTTGCCCTGGCACTGAGGGGAAAAGGCTATGAACAGTTGACTAGATTTCCTAACCGCTTTAGTCCTGTTCATGTAGTACCTCAGGATCCGGTGCACGTCAAAGATGTGCAGTAGGTGTTCCCCCCTGTTGCAATGCTGTGGATAGTACACCGGTAAATTCCATGCTCTGGTTCAAGGTGGTTTCTGAAACTACTCTGGGCAAAAAGGAAGGGTTAGTCCGAAGGACTACTCGGTCCTTATGAAAAATCAAATACAGTTCTTTACAGACAAAGGCCTGTAATTCAGAAACCCTTCTTGCCGAAGTAACAGCGACTAAAAATAAGGTTTTCCAGGAGAGGAAGCATAAGTCGCAAGAAGAAGCTGGTTCAAACAGTGGTAAGGCCAGCTTCTCGAGCATGTCAATGAGCAATTCAGGTCTCAGGGAGGACAAGGATTCCGGATCGGAGGTTTCAAATGAAGGATGCCTTTCAAAAAGGTTTTAGCAACCTCCAGTTTAGCCAAGGTTTTGCCCTCCACCGGAAGTTGGTAGGCCGACACCGCAGAGAGGTGGACCTTAATGGAGGAATAGCTAAGGCCCACCTCAGACAGATGTGGGAGGTACTCTAGAACCTGGGAAGCTGAGCATGAAAATGGATTCCAGCTCCTTGCTTGGGCCCATATCGTGAATCTCTTCCACTTCATAGCGTAAGTGGATCTAGTTCTAGGGTTCTCTGGCCTCCACTAGAATGTGCGCAACCTGCGAAGAGACCCCATAGCAAGAAATTGCTATGTCCATAGGTGCCACGCATAAAGGTGGAGAGACTGGAGGCTTGGATGCACCAGGATGCCCTGCTCCTGAGTCAGAAGGTCATGGGAAATGGGCAGAGGAACCAGAGGTTCCAGTGCCAAGTGTTGCAGAAGAGGGAACCAAATTTGGCGTGGCCAAAGAGGAGCAATCAGGGTTGCATGGGCCCCCTCTTGTTGAAGTTTCACCAGGACCTTCTAAATGAGAGGAAAGGAAGGAAAGACATACAGAAACTTCCCTGTCCACAAAAGAGACAGCACGTCTCACCAAAAAGCACCATGCCTGGGAACGAGCAAGCAGAAGATGGGTAGTTTTGCGTTGTATGGGGAGGCGAACAGATCCATCTCTGGCCGATCCCATCGAAGAAAGAGATCTTCAACTACCTCTGACTTTAGCTCCCACTCATGGGCCCTGGCCACTGATCAACTGAAACTGTCCGCCAGGACGTTGGTGATGCCTGGAATGTGAACTGCTGTCAGGTAAAGTCTGTGCTGAATCACTCAGTACCACACCCTCATGGCTTCTTGGCAAAGGGTGTATGACCGGGTTCCTCCTTGTTTGTTTATGTACCAGACAGTGGACATGTTGTCCGTCTGTACCAAGAGAGATCCCGGAACCAGAAGCAACTGAAATACCTGGAGTGCGTAAAGAACTGCCCTGGTCTCCAGAACATTGATGTGGAGCATCAGCTCCTGGTCGGACCAAGACCCTTGTGTCTTGTGAGACCCCAGATGAGCTCCCCAACCCAGATATGAGGCATCCGTAGTGAGAATTTGAGTCGGAACTACAAGAAGGAAAGGAATTCCCTTTGATAAGTTCGAGAGATCCTGCCACCAGTGAAGATCTCTCTGAAGGCTGTTGGAGATTATGACTTTGTGGTTCATGTCGTCCATCCTCTTGTCCCAATGGACTCGAAGAGACCATTGGGTGACCCTCATGTGAAGCCTGGCCAGTGGGACTGTCGAAATGGCGGCCGCCATCAATCCCAATAAACGAAGCACCGAGTGTGCTGGGATCCATCGGGCCTGTGCCATGAGAGTGGCTTGAGAAGCTAGGGTCTCAGCCCGATCCGATAGCAGGAAAGCCTTGCCCTGAACTGTGTCTAGTACAGCTCCAATGAACTGGAGCCTCTGGGAGGGTACTAGCTGGGACTTGGGAAACATGACCGTTATGTCCAGTAAAGCAAACAAGCTCAGAGTGAAAGAGAGAGACTCTTTCAAGCTGATAGGAGAGGGTGCTGAGAGGAGCCAGTCGTCCAGATATGGGAAGACATAAATGCCCTGGCAGCGCAGAAAGGCCGCCACCACCATTAGGCATTTGGTGAACACTTTGGAGGGGGGGCTGAAGAAAGGCCAAATGGGAGTGCTCTGAATTGGAAATGCTTCTCCAGGAAAACAAAGCGGAGAAAGCGGCGGTGGGATGGGAGGATAGGAATACGTAGGTAAGCATCCTGTATGTCGAGGGAGCACAGACAAGAATTGTGGTGGAGCAGGGGAAGGAGCCCCTGAAGGGTCAACATACGAAACTTCTTGTACTCAATGAAGATGTTTAGTGTGCTGAGGTCCAGGACCAGTCTCAGGTCGCCCATTTTCTTTGGAACCAGGAAGAAGTGGGAGTATAATCCCCTTCCTATTTGGTTTAATGGGATGGGCTCTATGGCCTTCTTTAGGAGAAGTGGCTGGATCTCCTCTGACTCTATGGGGACCTGATCCCAGGGATAGAAGGACCATCCTGGTGGTTGAGGGGCTGAAATTTTGCTGAATTCTATCGAGTGACCTCGCTGGATGACCTGAAGCACCCAATTTTCTGCGGTGACGAACCTTCAACCTTCCAGGTGTAGACCGAACCTCCCTCGACTGGTTCCTCCTGAGGTACTGGAGGTAGCGGAAGGAGGAGAAAGGAGTCAGGATGCCGAGGGGAGCTTTTGCCCCAGAGGCCTGTTTTTGAAACTTGGTCTGTGGGGTTTGAGCTCCAGAGCCAGGTGCACGCTTCTTTGCCTGACGCTTTGCCTGGGATTTGTTCCACCTTCTTTGGCAGCGAAAAGGCTGCTTTTTCTGGCCCATCTTGTATAAGGAACAGACGTCCCGTAAGGAGCGTCCGCTCTCCTGCAGCCGGGTAATGATGCCTTTAGTGTCGCCACCAAAGAGGACAGAACCCCTGAAAGGGGCGTCCAACAGAGAGGACTGCATGTCCTGCACCAGTCCCGCTATACGGAGCCAGGAGAGCCGCTGGAGGCAGATCCCTGAGGCAGCCGCTCTAGCCACTGAATCCACCGAGTCGTAAGTAGCCCAAAGGGCGTGGCGACACGAGGATTTCCCCATCCGCACTTTTTCCAAGAGCTTCTTCCTCAGGGTTTCATCTTGAACATCCTGGAGATCCCTTTCTAAATCCAAAAGAGAAGCTTTTGGAAAGGCGACCATGTGCGAGACGTAATTAAGGGAACGTATCGCACAAGATGAAGAAGAATAAATTTTGTGCCCAAATTGGTTGAGCTGACGTGAGTCCTTGTCGGGAGGTGAAGAACTCAGATGTTTGGGCTGGGCTGAACGGTTGTGAGCGGCCGTGATGACCACAGAGTCAACCTTGGGATGGGAGTTCAGGTGAGATATCCCTTCCGGGGGGTAATAGGTGCGGTCAGATTTGCATGAAACTGCTGGAATGAAGGATGGTTGCTGCCAGACTGTGGTTACAAGGTCCTCGTGGGGTCCCATCCACGGTGGAATGGGAATAGGGTCCGAGGTGGCCAGATCCAGGTGCTCCGCAAGACGTTTTCCTTGTGGATCAACCTCTTTGGACGGCCAACCACCAACCGCCTGAATAGAATGCAACAGGTCTCCGAAAGAAGGATCCTCCAGAGGCGACTTTGGGGATTCTTTCAGAGGGACCTCTATGGGAGATCTGGGGTCCGACACATCCGAGTCAGTGTCAGAGGAATCGGAGCCACTAGGAACAGAAGGGTCTGGTTCTGTAATGCCTACCGAGATAGAGGTAGTGGCTCTAGCACGAGGAGGTGGTGGAAAGGCCACCCTGGCGGAGGGTGTCTCCCTCACTGGCTGCCTTAACTTCAACACAAGCTGCGCTCTAGCCTCTTTCCACCACAGAGGGCCGGACTCATGGTCTGGCACCGGAGGAGGTGGCTGATAACTCAAATATCCTGGGTACTGAGGATAGTTCCAGGACGGATATTACGACGGATACCCTGGGTAACCCGGCGTGGGATGTCCTGGAGTAGGATAACCCGGCATCAGGAATGACGACGTTGGATAGCCTGGCGTCTGATAACCTGGCGTTGGGATACCCGGCGACGGATATTGAATGACCGACGGAGGGCCGCCCGCAGGCGAGAGAGAGGGTTCCTGGACTATGAACCCAGTAGAAGGCCCCTAGTGGAGGTGCAGGTCCAGGAGTCGCCCGAGAATGCTGGGGTGGGCTCCATACCCGGATCCCCTGTCGGCAGCGGAATAAAATCTGGCAATGGAGGAAGGCCTGGCGAGGGGGGGGGAGACACAAGGGGCCCCCGACGGCAGGTCTGAACGAGACTCTGTTAAAGCAAAAAGCAAAGGATCATGTAGCGAGTCTCTAGGGTGGAGGACCCTGGGAAACGATGGGTCGACTAGTCCCCTCACTCTGTCCAACGTCGGGGGCCAAACTGGAGCACGACATCAGAGTGGATGGATCTTTGCAGGCGTCAGAGGAGCCGTCGTCCGAAGCTATCGTCCGAAGCGGCCAGGCTAGAGACGACTTGAAGGCCGCCGCTAGTCTGATCGGCGGAGGCCGTGCGCCCTTCGCCGGAGGCGAGGGGTGACTTAGCAGGATCAGTCGACAAAATTACCACCTCCAAAGAGGCAACCCCCGGCTGCCTGTTCACCTCGGCAGGAGGGGGAGAGGGGGCCCGGCTCAAAGAAGCAGACGGGGCACCCGAAAAAGTACTCACAGTTGCAGGCCTCTCCAGTGGCGACGGACTCCGGTCCCAATGCTTTTCCTTACTTTTCTTCTTCTTCGGGCCGGC
Organism: Neoceratodus forsteri; assembly: GCA_016271365.2. Taxonomy (NCBI): domain Eukaryota; kingdom Metazoa; phylum Chordata; order Ceratodontiformes; family Ceratodontidae; genus Neoceratodus; species Neoceratodus forsteri. Next base: position 395,038,283 of record CM057452.1, read on the forward strand.
GACGATGACCTTTCCCTGAGTTTTTTGGAGCTCCTTTTCCATAGACGCCAAGCATCGGGTCAAGAGATGGGCATCGAGGGACGTCTTGCGCCTGGTTCTGGTTGCCTGGTTGAAGGTCTGGCAGATGGAACACTCATGGACGTCGTGCTTCGAACCAAGGCAAAGGAAGCAGCAGGAATGGTCGTCCCCGTACGGGATTTGAGCGCCACACTTAGAACACTTTTTCTTCTTCTGTCTAGAAGACATCAAATTGAAGAACATTTTGTGAAAATACTATGCAAGAGGCGAAGAAAACTTCTACAAATATAACGTAGACGTTAGATTGCTGTTCTGACATGTGCTAAACGTGACTGAGGTGATGGCGGGAAAGAACTGGCAAGCGGGCATGGGACAGACCCTTTTATAGTCGGGCTGACGTCACTATGTCCCGATGTTGGGGGGCGGTCCCCGCTGATGATTGCTATCTACAAGTTCGACATGCGGACCTGATGCCAGGGGGCGCAGTCCTATATGTGAAGACCTATTGCAGGAACCCTCTCAAAGTAAGATCCTGTGTTCCGTTGCCCCTGCGGAACTACTTCTACTGCCCTGTTGTTCAGAAGGCCTTGAATCTCAGAAGCGAGGAGGTCTGACTGAGTTACTGACAGCATGGGCTGTCGTTTGGGTGGATGATCCGGAGGGGTATCTGAAAATTTCAGAGAATAGCCCTCGCGAATTATCCTGAGAAACCATTTGTCTGAAGTGACTGACTTCCACTGACTATAAAACTGAGCCAGATGCCCCCCTACTGTCGAGGAAGAGTCCCCCTCGGGCAGCTGAGGAGGGACCTAGGCTGGATTTTCAGAGGGTGGCACTAGGCGCTTTTGGGCCCTGTGCCTTCTGCTGTATTTTCTTTTGTGGCTGAGGGACTTGATTTTTGTTGAAGCCCCCTCTGCCTTTGCCATGAAAGGACTGACGGATATGAAACTGTCGATGGTTCCCACCTCGTTGAGGGGCAGTAGGAGTCAGTCTAGCAGTCCTGATAGCCATTCTAGTTTCTGAGTGGCCTCAAGTGCCTGTTCCACTTGTGGGCCAAACAGATAAGCACCATCAAATAGTAAGTTCATGACTCATAGCTGGGCATCCTTTGTGAACCCCGAGGTTCGTAGCCACGAGTGGCAATGGGTACATATCCCAGCTGCTGCTGCTCTAGAAACAGTGTCAAAGGTGTCTATAGCAGCCAACTCCGGAAGAGCCTCCACAGAAGCTTTTAGCAAATGCCAGAGGGTATACTCATATTGAAAGAAGCAGCCCTGGTAGCTAGCAATACTCATACCCAGGGCTCACTTTCCTAAAGTGTCAGTCTTATGAGATTCCTTGTTTACTGAATGAGTCGTGGACTCCTGAGGGTGCAACAACTTCCCCAGGTCCACCTCTGAAGTCGAGAGAGCAAAAGAGAGAGAGATATTCATATTCTTCAGAAGAGACTTAAAAGACAGATCCTCCACCAGAAGCTCCGCTGAAGTAGAGGGCTTATTTTCCACCACGAGAGATGAATCCCCGTCAAAGTTGTCTCCTAATCGCAGATCAGGATCAGACTCAACGTCATCTCCTACTAGCCCAGAAAAGATCATAGAAAAAGGAAAAGGAGGAAAGAGAGCAGGAGGAAGTGCTCCTCGGATTGGAATCAAGAATCCAGGATTCCGTGGTGACGCTGGCCCCGCAAGCGGCACTAGGAGTGGCGCTGCCAAGATCAGAGTAAAAGACAGCACCCCATTCAGCGCTGTGTCAGTGCCTAGAGACCCCAACTCAACTCTCGGTACACCCAAGAATGAAGATCTGAAAACATGAGAAGGAGAAAATGGTACCTCTGCTGGCCACTGCACCACAGCCGTATAAGGGGGGGAAAGCACAAGGGCGTGATGTTGACAGCACTGGAGAAGGTGCCACGTAACTAGACAGACCCAACTGTCCTGCCACAGATTTAAAGCCCCTAGGCCTGAAGGCTCCAGGGCTGACTCCGTAGTCTCGGAAAGTTGGGACAACCGCCGAACCCATTGCTCCAAAAGAGCGGCCCACTGATGAAACTGCTCAACGGAGGACCCCCAAGGGGTGGGGAGGGACAACAGAGTTGAGGATGTCAGTCACTAGGAAAAGAAGCCGCAGGTGACCCCAACTAAGTCGGCCTTCTGTCCCCTGATCCCGACGACTGTCATGCAGACATACCAGAGGGCGACCCTAAGTGGTACAATTTCTTCTTCGACCGGTGGGACGAAGAAGAACTCAAAGCCAAGCGGTGCCAGGTTCTTGATGAGGATCGAGAACGAGACCGCTTCTTTTTGTGCTTCTGGAAAGACCACTCTTTCTCCCTGAGCACTGGACTGCCCGTAGTCAGACCCCCCCCCTCCATAGAGGGAAGCAGACCAGCCCCAGCCCCACTGAACACACAGCTTTCATGCGAAGTCTCCCTACCGTCACCGGCCCCGTTCATGGTCAACTCCGTCGAAGGGGGGCTGAAGAGGACTTCAGTATTTTTCTGAATAAAAACTTTTTTTTTAACTAAAAATAATAAACAAATACTGTACACTAAAACTACTAATCAAAATTAAATGACCAAGCTGCTGTCATATAGATGAAGATTTGACCCCTGGTGGGTGAGTGACATCATCACTGAAGCGCACTTGATGGTGGGAAAAAAGGAACTGTGACGGCTGGAGGGTCGACGCCAAGGTAGCCTACATGGTGCAAGCCGGTCTCACGGCACCACTTCCTAGCAACCCTACCTTGGTGCCGATCCTCTTGAAGATTTTTGGCTCCTGCTCGGCCCGACATAGTTCCCATTAGTGTCAATGAGTGGTGGAGACTATATGTCCAAGAAGATCCATAGTATGCCTGAATGTACTGTTACAATACAAAAGAATACAAGTCCTGCACAAGCACAAAAAATTACAAGTACAGTTCAAATACAATCTATTATTGGGGATAGTGGAGACAATGGTAATGATGAAGAAGACAGTAAGGGAGAGAAAGTTGAGATACAAAGGGTGATTTCAATAATGGAGATAGGATGGTTGGATCAAATTCTGGCCCAGAGAGTAACATACATAATATTGAGGTGACATAAATGGAAGTTAATGAGCCGGAAACAAATTATACTGAGGAAGGAAGGAACGAAGAAAATGGTGTATATCTTAGGTGACAATGATAAAATTTACTGACAGATATACAATAAGTGGTAATAAGAAATGTGTTACTTCAAGCTATTTCTCTGGGGCAAGGATCGAGGACATAAAAAATATGTTAAAGGACACTCTTAAAGAAAGGGATGGTTCAGCACTGGTAATATTACATGTGGGGGTTAATAATCTGCACAGTCATGGTACAACAAAGATTAAAAGTGACATTAGAGATAGTTGGGAGGAAGCTAATAGGCTAAAGTGTAAAGTATACTTTCCTGAGATTTTACCGGTACCAAGAGAGGGTACATTTTATAAAGAGAAAATTAAAGAAATCAATAATTGGATAAAACAATGGACATGTCAAGAAGACACAGGATGAGTAACTCATTGGAAGGAATTCCAGGACCAGCCCGAGTACTACAGCGGTGACTGGTCACATTTAAGCAAAAAGGGAAGTAGGAAAATAGGGCTATCATTAAGGAGACCAGTCAACGAGGCTTTAAATTGATCAGCCAGGGGAGAGGGGCTGAGGGATACTGTAGAAATACCAATACAGCAAATGACACCAACAAGAAAAACATCACTTACAAGAAAAAAAGTATTGAACTTAAAGTGTGGACTCTGAAAGCTAGCAGTATGAACATAAATAAAAAATCAGAATTAGAAGTATTACTATTAGCAGAGAAAGTGGATATCTGCACGATAATGGAAACCTGGTGGGAGCAGAATGTAGAGGGAAATGAACGGGTATTAGCTTTTTTCTAGGGACAGGGTAAATAAAAGAGACGATGGCATGGCTGCTTATGTAAAAACACATTTAAGGGCTACACTATATAATAATACTAACCAATCAAATACAGAATCAATATGGTTAACGTTGCATGGGATATCAGATGAGAATATATATTTAGGACTATATTATAGAGCTCCTGGAACTAGCAGAGACATGGATGGCATCTTGGAAGCAGAGATAGGTATAATGGCACAGGAAAGAGATGTCATAGTTACTGGCGATTCCAATCATCCCCATATTAATTGGGAACAATCCAAAGCCCTCAACAGTAATAGTTTTGTGGACATGTTAATTACATCAGGACTTAATCAGCTAATATATAAGTCAACATGAGGGGAGAATATTTTGGACCTTGTGATAACCAACAGGGAAACATTATAAGTAAAATAAAGAGAGAGTTTAAGTAATAGTGATTGTAGCATTATTGAGTTCATTATAAAAAGAAAAGGGCTCTGTAAAGCCTGGGGCACATCTGTAGTTAAAAATTATAAAAAGGCCAATTTCACTACAATCAGATGGCACTTAACCACCTGGGATTGGGAAAATGAATTTATGGGAAAGAGTGTTAACACAATGTGGACATTGCTTAAAAATAAACTATTAGGACCAGAAACATTATATGTTCCAAGCAAGAAAATGCATAACAAGAAAGGTAAAAGACCAGCCTGGTGCACAAATAAAGTACTTAGGCTTAGTGCTCAAAAGAAAAGAGCATTTGACAAAATGAAAGTAGACGGTGCACCTCTAAACAGGGCACGTTATAAAAGCATTCTAAAAACACTAAAAAGAACAGTAAGGGCAGAATAAAGTAGAATTTAAATTGGTGCATAAAAAAAGACAATGATAAGGCCTATTTGCTTATATAAATGCTCAGAACAAATACAGCAATCAAATGAGTCCTATAATAGCAGAGGACAGAGATACAGCACCCTAGAGAGATGGTGGAGGTTTTCAATAAATATTTTAGTACAGTCCATGAAGTAAAGGATGCGAGAGGTATAAATATAAATGAAAACATCTATGAGCACTTGGATCTACGTGTCAGTGAAAATGAAATAAAGGATATAATAAACCAACTAGAAACATAAGAAATCAGCTGGCCCTGACCAGATAAGCCCTATACTTATTAAAACAGCTGAGCTCATACAATACCCACTTGCTAAGATTACTAATAAATCACTGATAACCGGGGAAGTGCCAGATGACTGGAGATAGGCTACGATAATCCCTTTGTACAAGATGGGGGAAAAATCAGAGATATGTAATTACAGACCAGTTAGCCTAATGTCTATCCTGGGAAAGTTAGCAGAAGCACTGTTAAAACAAAACACTGAAGAAAATTTAAGAATTTTAGGATGGGAAGATCCAAAACAACATGGATTTAAAAAAAAACAAAGGATGTAATACAAACTTATTATGCTTTTATGAATATGTCAGTAAGAATATAAGTAACAACGTTCCTATGGATACCATTTATCTTGACTTTCAGAAAGCATTTGATAAGGTGCCAAATAACTGTTTACTAAAAAAATTGGGGGATATTGGTATAGACAGTAGAGCAATAAGATGGATTCAAAACTGGCTTAATGGTATAATGCAAATAGAGTATTGGGCGAATATTCAGAACCTATTGAGGTGACCAGTGGTGTACTGCAGGGTTCTGTGTTAGGACCAGTTTTATTTTCATTATATATAAGTGATCTACATTCAAATATTAAAAACAGTGTGATTAAGTTTGCAGACAATATTAAGATAGGAGGACCAGTAACTAATGAGGAACAAAGATTTGAAATGATTGCTGACTTGAAAGAACTAGAAAGATGGTCATATAAAAATAAAATGCTGCTAAGTGTAGACAAATAGCTGGCCTGGTGTAGTAGAGGGTTGAGGCGCTGGACGCCACACCTCACGCCATGCCAGCAACCCAGGTTCGGAAAAGGAGCCTGAGTTGTCAGAGGTTGGCAGAGGGAGAGGGAGAGGATGTGAGTGGCTGCCAGCTGGCAGCCCTTTGCCTCAGGAGGGAGAACTCGATCTCCTCGGAGCTGGGCCACCCCCCCCGGTGGAGGCCAGAGTGGCTGCGTCACTCTGAGGAGTGCCAGTGTTAGGCCGAGGAAGGGCGGAAGGGGCTGGTACTGGAGCTGCGGTGCACATGTGCGCCTCCACACGTATGTGTCATGGCTTCTGGGGCCTCGAGTAGCATCGCACCGAACGTAGGCGCGAAAATGGAGGAAATGTCTGGGGCCACCTAGGATGAAACCTCCGGGCCGGCTCTGGGGTTCCGCCAGGGTGCGCAAGGCACTATAAGACCCCAAACAACCCTGAGTTCAGTAGGCTGGCAGACGACCAGGCAGCCTGCCGAGGAGAATAAATAGAACTGTAAAAAAACAAAAAATAGTGTAGACAAATGTGCAGTAATGCACTTGGGTACTCATAATACATGACAAACTTATACTTTAAATGGAAAAAGTCTGAGAGTAAGCTTAGTTGAACGAGACTGTGGAGTATTGGTGGACAACAAGTTAAATTTTAAGGATCATAGGTCTAATGTAATTAGGAAAACAAACTTTATGATAAAGAATATCCAAAGGAGTTTTATAAAGAAAAGTACAGGATGTATGTTACCACGGTATTAAATGAATATAAAACCTCATGTTGACTATGGGTCACAACTTTGGAGTCCATACGCTCAGGGGGAAACTGACAAAGTGGAGAGAGTCCAGAGGTGATTTACGAAAGTAGTTGGCTCCCTCAAGACTAACAGTTATGAGGTTAGGCTAAAGAAAACTGGACTGTTTACCTTAAAACAAAGAAGAACTAAAGATGATTTGATGACTTTTTATAAACTTGTAAATGATTCAAGTTTAAAGAGAGCGAGACTGGAATAATATTTCAAGAAAAATCAACAGGTTTAAGGGGGCATAAAAAACAAGATAGGATGGATATAGCCAGAAATAATAGCAGACATTTTTCATTTCAGAATAGAACAGGAAGAATATGGAACAAACTGCCCAAAAATACAGTAGATGCCAGTTCCATAACTGTCTTTAAAAAACTAGTGGATAACTGGATATTGGAAAATAATATTTAACAGGCCCACTGTTGTGAGGAACAGAACATATGGGCTGATAGCCTTCTTCTGTTCTACATTCTAGTATGAGAACCTAGTATATAGTGTATGGTGGAACGTCGTTCTCCACCGAAATCTATCGTTGTCCAAACCTTGAAGTCACACACTAGTGACATTCGCAGTGCAGCAGAAGGATTTTTTCTACTGCACTGCGAACGTCTCACACTGTGTCCTCGAACAGCACTTGACAGGGCTCATTCCATAGAGAGGACACATAGCGAAAGCAGCAATGTCGGCAGCAGTACCAATGTTTAGTTAAAACGTTCAAAATGTAAAGTTCTGAAACAGTTAAAATGTCAAGCCTGAACACGTTCAAAATGTAAAGTTCTTTTTTCCTTCTAGTAACCCAGGAAGAATGTTTGGAAGCAGAAACATGCTGTAGTGATTTTTTTTTCTCAAAAAACGACGTTCCACCATACACTATAAAGAAAAGTGCATGGGAAACAGTTGACAACAGGGCATCTTTCACCTCGTTGGCACTATGACGACGGATTACCTCCTGAGCTGCGCTCTCAAGGTAATACGTCGTCATAGTGCCAACTCGGTGAAAGAATAGCCCTGTTGTCAACTGTTCTCCATGCACTATACTATATGTGTGTGTGTGTGTGTGTGTGTTAAGAAACTTTGTGTGTAGTGCCAGTCTTGACTCCAGTGGGTATGCTTTGTGATCCTCAGCTAGTGAGCTGAGTTCAGGGACGAGCTCAGTGACCCAGCTGGATGGGGTTAATGGTGAGGGATGCCAATGTTATGTGACACCCCCCCAAGCAGGAAATGCAAGCTGCAGGGTTGCCCGCACATGCCTGTGTACCATATGGTGAAGACAACTGTTCTCTTGGCACAGGGCCTTGCACCTCTACATGCATGGGTGGCAGAGGGCCCTGTTTGCTAACAGATGGACTCTCTGTCCTGTGCATCTGTACCTGCGGCCAAATGTGTGTGTGTGGGGGGGGGGGCAGGCTTAAAAGACTTACAGTGTGAAAGCTACTGAATCTATACTATAGGAACACTTTCATCATGGAATCTGAACTAATATATTTAATTTTTTTAGGGAGATTGCAGCCTACTGCACTTAACTCTGCTGTACAGGACTCTACATTCAACCATCATTGTGTTGTCAACCTTTCCTATCATGATTTTTTTCCAGTTATTCTATTCCTTCCCTCCCTATTCTCATGACTTATTTTGGCCCCCCTTTTTCCCCTCCATCTAATGTTTTCTCCCCCCCCCCCTTTTCCCTACATCTTCCTGTGTAATACTGGCACATTCACTCTTTTCTTTGTTCTTTCAGATCTCTCAGCCTCTTTACTCTCTCTCCCCCTGTTTTTCAATTCTTTAAGAGCAGCGATGTAATCGATTTATCCTTTTCTCTCTTTCCCTTATGAATTTGTAAAACTGCTTGATAATTTACAAGAGAAAATAATACTTGTTTATTGAATGTGTTCTGCAGCACTTTTATTGTCTAAAAATCATTTGAACATGTTGTGAAATGGATTTAAATTTTAATATCTGTATGTAACCTAGGAGTGCAAATAGAGGTTTGAATCCCACTACACCCCAACATGTCAATCATTTGTAATGATCTAACACAACTGGATTAGATCATGACATGGAAGAATTTAAGGACTGGGATTACACCAGAAGGCCGCCCCCTGACAAAGACTATAGTTGAAGTGCCGGGGCAATTGGTGTATCAGCTAGTTAGCGCTCCAATACCATGTCTTTTTGCACTGATTTTGATATCAATAAAGTCTACACTTTTGCTCACTACAGCTGTGGCAACAAGTTTCTTGAGTGCAGTAGCTACTTGTATCTGCAGCCACCTGGAAGTGCAGCGACCTGAGGGCCCTGCGCTCCCGTGGACCACCAGACAGCACTAGACAGCCACATGAATTCCTGACATCCGTCATTGCACAGAAGTGTAGGGCCCACAAGGGCCCTACACTTCTGTAGGCAAAGGGAGTCTTCCCATAGTGCCAAACTAGCCTGCACATCTGCACTTGTTCACGCAGGTCCTGAAGGGACCTGCGTGAATGAGGATACCATTCCACTCTCTTAAAAAGAAAGGACATTCTTTGCAAAAAACTTTCTTAATGCACCAGTTGGAGTAATGTATCGCCACAAAAGTAGGGAAATGTTGCGTTAGGGTTTCCAACTCCTCCTTACCCCAACCTCCAAACAGCAAAAGGAAAAAAACATTAGGGTTTTGGGTCTCTGAAGTCTTGGCAAATCAATGGTGGGGTCTTCCTTGGGGTTGTCGGCCCTAATGTCCACCCCATTCCCTGAGTAAACAATGTCACACATGATCGCCTTTCTTCACGCAGGACCCTGTGTGAAGAAAGCTACGACAAATGTTGTTGGCAACATGTGGTGAGGCATACTTCTCTACTATTGAAGAGTGTTATCACAATGAGGCACTGGCTTAGAACTGTATCTTGTGCTTTGGACCAGATGCTATGGGCTGAGGGAAGGAGTGAGCATTAGGTTGGACAACCCCAAGGAAGACACCACCACAGACGACTCTCTAAGACTCCAGAGACCTAGAACCCTAATGTTTTTCCTTTTGCTGCTTTGGGTGGGGGCTGGGGAGTTAGGGCTGGAAACCCTAACGCCACATTTCCCTACTTTTCTGGCATTAATGTACTCTATCTGGTGCGTTAATGAAGTTTTTTTTTTTCAAAGAATATCCTATATGCTACCTGATGGATACATTTCTGAAAGGGCTTTAGTATTTATAGTTACTCTAAGCAATTCTACTAAATACGTTTATAATGTGCAGTGAGCTTTACCTTCTGCCTCATCCATATCAATTTTAAATGATTTTTTTCTCTCACTCGTATCAACAGATCGTTCCTTCTTTATTGTCCTTCCATCTTTGGCAACTTTTGCATTGTCTTTTCTTTTAACAGAAGACGGTTTTCCACTAGCCCTTGCTTCCCCCTGCATAAACAAGACACAATTTGACGTTCTGGGGAGTATAACAGATATTCAAAGAGATCACAAGTTATACAGTAATGACCACATGATAAAAACAGAGCCCATTAATTGACGTAAAACATTTTTTTATGGATGGGAGCAAATAATGAGGAAAAATGACCAAAACCACTTAGTTACCACAGTTTGATTACTCCTGGCATTTGAGGTTCCAGCAGAGTCGTGTTTTATGGGTACACTTTTTTGTTTGTCTATAAAACAGAAATCAATACAAATGGGTTAGCTACAGTGCCTACTGTACAGTAGTTAAATATACATCTTATCCACCCTTTACATGAAAAGAGGTCCACTAAAAAGTAGTTAAACTATCCTTGGAAGGACATTAATTGTAATGGATTCACACAAAATGTATTTATAGTATAGTAACTGGTGAGCACTTGTTTTTCTTAGTGCTCAGCCAGCTGATATATTCCATAACAACCCGCAGGTTATTATGGCATTCATGCGCTACAGCTATCAAGAGTAGCGCTCTCTCATTGGCTCGCACTCGCTTTGTGGGTGGGCTAAACCATTCTGAAAATGTGGCGGCTCTGACCAAGACTTATTGAGGAGCCACCAGAAAAACATCTAACTCGCCTTAGCATCTCCTAATGAAAGTGATTCTCTTTGTTTTAAATAATAAAAAAGCTCTATCATTTTTTATCCTGCTGTTCCATGAGTTCAGGATATACAGCACTGCGAGGAGGAATGGGTCCGCGGCTGCGAACGGGACAAGGCTGACTCTCAAACTCAAAACTGTAAATAATAATAAAATAAAAATTAAGGAAAAGTAGACAAGAAAAGAGAAAGTGCGTGTCTCTCAGTGTGAATGGCAGTGTGTGTGTGTGTGTGTGTATGTGTGTGTGCGCGTGAGAGTGACACAGGGGATCTCAGGACCTACAATGGAAAAAAGTAATGCCCAGACATTATATAAAATTAAAAAAAGATGCTGAAGTGTTGGTAACTCAAATTTAATGCACACCCTCGGTGTGGGATGCTTTAATAAACCCCTTGGGCTTCATTCTCGAGTTTTTTTTTTAAACTCAAAGTTTATTTCCAGATTCCGGTGTACAGTTCCTATATACATTTTATCACAAAAAGTGCATCAGTTTCCATCAGTTATTTACACAAATATCATTTTTTATGAGACATCAATCTTGGACATTGTATTGTCTAGTTATTAATTCTCTGATGACTATGAGCTAGACATCACTCTTAGGTATCCGTGTGTCTTCAAATCACCCTCGAGGTTTATGTAGAATCCGACGCCTCGGGTGTGCATTAAATTCTCGTATCACACACTTCCCCATTCTTATTCTATATATTGTATAGCATAGCATACATATATCAAAAAATGAACTTGGGTGTGGAAGGCACAGTTACCTTAATGAGTACAGTAGTGTGGCATCTAAGCAATAACATATCACAGAGTGTGGGTTGTGCTGCAGTATTAGTCTAACTGAATATTCATGAGCCCATCGAGGCTACTGACTGGCTACTGGATCGGTCATTAATGTCTTAGAGATGACCAATTCAGCTGTCATCTGACACTATACTGCAGCCAGTCTTAAACCTAAGATGTACTTGTGTGGCATAGCTTGTGCCACACCAATTAAAAAAGTAAAAAAAAAAACTATAAAATTAAAAGTTGTTATTGTGATTACACTTACAATTTCAATAACAACCTCGAGGGAGGAATGTCCTTGACTTAATGACCAGCTGCTGCGCTTCTGGCCATCCATCCTCCAGCCATTCATTATTCCCTGAGAAATTACCAACATTTTGGTGGCTATTGCTACAATAATTCCATACCAAGGTGGGGTTTTGCATCGTGCCTTTCATTACCAAGGGTGTGCACTTAATATACAGTAGCATAACCCATACACCCTGACATATTACTGCTCTTATAAAATGGCTTAAATTAACTCAGTTTTGCCTAGCCAATCAATGTTAAGGAATGGAATGCTCAGACTTCAAAAAGTGATCCACATAGTCAGGAGTTAAAAAAAAAAATTAAACAACCTTATTAAAATAAAAATACATATACATAAATATATTCTTCCACTGAGATAAAAAAATGTCCCACCCTGTTTCTTTTTTCTCAGTCTTTCTTGACATTTACTAGTTGGAATGTTTACACTCATGGAATGCAAGAATTCAAAATTCTGCTGGCAGAATGCACGTGCACACATGCGTCCATGAATTAAAAATTGTGCGCAAGTGTACACACACACACAAACACACACACATACGGAGCCAGGGCCTCAAGTTTATTTGTAGCCAGTTAAGCATCAGAGACCTACACAGCAGAACAGAACAGCGTTCTCGTGGTGCAGAGACCTGGTGCATATAAAGGGTAGCCAACACCAATACAGCTAAACAAACCAAGACACAGGCATACTCACAAGAACATGAATCTGATCTTATGCTCAAAATGCATGGTGTTTAAATGGACTGGTCATAATGCAGTGACATCCACAAATAAAGTTCCAAATATAGCAAACAGTATCTTCCAAACTGATGCCACACTCCACCACTGACCAGGTACCCTGGTGCTTCAACCACGATGGTCTTTATCAGAGCCCAGACAGAGACCTTTGCGGTTGAAGCACCGAGTGGACTGGTCAGTGGTGGAGTGCATCATCAGTTCAGGACATACTATTTGCAATTTGTCGAACTTTGTGGGTATCACTGCATCACAACCAGTCCATTCTTATACATGAATTTTGAACATTAAATCAGCTTTGGACTGCATTTCTGATGACAGCCTTTTTATTATTTTCCAAATCTTTTCTTGTGAGTGCACCTACCCTGTACTTCTTGGTTTGTTAGGCAGCAAATATTTTCCGTTTAAGCTTGCTGTTAAGGAAAGGAGGGGGGTTGTTAAGGTCAGCAAAGGAACACTAGAAATTACAACTTTGAGTAGTACTTTTTTAAAATGTGTATATATGTGTAAGAAGGGGATAATGAAGGGAAGCAACATTTAAAGGGAAACATCCACTTGTAAATAGGGCATACCTCAGTGCGAGGCAGGGCCCAACTGGCATTTTTGCAAACAGTAACCATTTTTGTGATGCCAGAAATTTTGACCAGAGTCCCTCTTTAAAGTAATGTATATATAGTTGTCTTTACATAATGCAATACTATTCTTTAAAACTGTAAATAATAATTTGACATTAAATATATTACTTACCTTTTCCATTAGTGGAATCTTTCACATCCAGGACAATTCGAAGTCCATCTAGGTTTGAGATGGGAATACCAAGATCAAGGGGTTCTGGCTCTCCATTCTAGCAAAACAGATTAAAGTTATGATAATAATTGTAATAAATGTTTCTCCTTAAAACAACCATTTTGAAAGAATATATGAAAATAGAAATGAAACAAGACTTTTGGCCTATTAAATTCTTTCCCCAACAACTCAGCGGGCATGATCATCCATTGTATTTCACCCTTTTCTTTAGGAGAGAGAACGCAAAGAGTAATGGTTGGAGAGGAACACTCAGGAATGCAGGAGATTACAAGCGGGATACCGTAGAGGGGTTCTGTGTTCAGGCCAGTGCTGTTCAATGTCACAGGGGATGGTATTAAGGGCAAAATCTGCCTTTTTGCCAAGCTTTGTGGGAGTGTGGACATAGGTGGAGGGATCTGGAACACAAAGGAAGAAACTGAAAGACTTGAGAGATGGTCTAGAATCTTGCAACTGGAGTATAATGCCAAGAAGTAAAAAGTTATGCAGGCAGGAAGAAAGAACCCACAGGTGGCGCATTGGCAAGGGCTGTAACAATCATAGTATCTGAAGAAGATGGCTGCTACGCTGCTCCACTCCTCATAGCACCGCTCCTAGCAGTGATTTGCTAGGCTTCAATTTTTTTTTTTAAATCATAATTTATTAGAATTTTCATTACACATTGTACAGTCAAGACATCACATAACTTATATAGACATATGTAGACATACAGAATAAAAATTATTCAAAACATATCACACATAAAATTGGAAAGATAAGGGGGGGGATAGGAAGGGGGAGGGAAGGTGATAGCACACCAATGACAATCTATCGATCCTCAACCGTTATATTACTGATATTTATACTTAAAGACACACATAACATAACATAAGATCACTGGGGGCATAACGAAGATCTTATCCTCTTAAGCATATCGGGCTAGGATTTCTAAAACATTGACCTTTTCTTTCTCTGCCTGATAATGAAAGAAAGGAAGCCATCTACTCTTACATTTCTCTTTACCTAGATGGATCCTAGCCGTTAGTGCCGCCATGTCTAATACATCCAGACAGATCAAATACCAGGTCTCAATAGTGGGAACATCTTGAGTTAGCCAGCTGCGTGTAATGGCTTTAAAGGCTGCGGCCAACACAATATTATACAAATACTGCTGGGCCTTGGTCTTAATTGCGCGGGGGGGGGGGGGGCGATAACCCCAAGATTCAGTTCACTGGGTTTCCTGGTAAATCAAAATCAAACATTGTTTTCAAAGTAGTCAAAAGTGACTGCCAAAAAACTTGCAGCTTAGGGCACTCCCAAAAAATATGTGTATGTGTTCCCTTGTCCCCACAACCCCACCAACAGAGCTCCGAAGGGTGCTGACCATAGTGCTTGGAAACTACCGGTGTCCTAAAATACCGGATCACAAGCTTCCATCTAAACTCTGTCCAGAAATACGAAGTAGTAGTGGAGTGGACTGCCTGCCAGGACCTCACCCAGTTCGAGTCCTCCAGCTCCCAACCCGTCTCAGCCCTCCATGCTTGTTTAAGTTTAACCAATAAATCCTTTTCAAGGGCAGAGCATAATATAACCAGTCTGGAAATTAAACCTTTAGGGGTCTTAAGACAGATTTCATGTAACAACATCTCTGAAATAGGGTTACTATTAGGGCCTTTCCCAAATGTGCCTATTCTTTCCTTCTCAAGTAAAAAATGGCGAAGTTGTAAGTATCTAACTAAGTCTTGGGAGGGGAGCCCATATTCAGCTGAGAGTTGCTGAAATGATTTAAGGGAATCTTCTGTATATAATTGACCTAGAGTTACCAAATCTTTCCTTTCCCAACTGACAATCCCCATGTCCCATCTGAGAGGTGCAAAATCAAGACATGCTCTGATAGGAGTGTTACCTCCTATTAATATAGGAAGTCCCAGCCTTCTGTTTACCTCTGACCAAGCAGTTTTAATGACTTCTGTCCAAGGATTATTTATGTGCAGACATGAAGCTCCTTTTCAGTCCATAAATATCAAGTCTCGCATGTCTCCCAGAGAGGAGGGGGGTCTTTCTATCTCAACCCATGGGGGGGGGGGATCTTTGTTTGGCAGGGCGGAGGCCAACGGGTGAATCTGGGAGGCCCAGTAGTATTTTTTAAAATCTGGGAGACCAAGGCCACCTTTCTCTTTAGATGCAGTTAGGACATCCCATCTCACCCTAGGACATCTGCCTGCCCAAATGAACTTAGAGATTGAGGACTTAAGGGATTTCCAGAAATGGCCAGGTGGTTTGAGGGGCAGGGACTGAAAAAGAAAGCGACGGAGCACATTCATACGTATACTCTCAATACGTCCCATTAAAGAGAGGGGGAGCTCTCCCCATCTACCGAGGTCTGCCTGAACTGTCTGTAATAGCTTGAAGTGATTAATTGAGTATAATTTATTTATATCATTAGGGACCCAGACCCCCAAGTATCTAAAACTCTCCTCTGACCATTTATAGTTGCCAATGATTGGGAGTGTATCTTGGTGAGTCTTGCCCAAAGGCAGCAATTTAGTCTTAGAATCATTCATTTTAAAACCAGAGACTTTACCAAAATCCTCCAACAGAGAATTGACCATAGATATCTGGCTGACCAGGTCCTCTAAATACAACAGAGTATCACCAGCATACAACGAAATTCTAGCTTCTACCCCTCCCACTCTAATGGCTCTATATTCCTCTGATTGTCTAATAAGAGCCACAAGTGGTTCCATACTAAGGGCGAAGAGAAGTGCAGACAGAGGGCACCCTTGTCTGGTACCTCTACAAATTTAAATTTTATTAGACATGACCCCATTAACCTTTACCCTTGCCCAGGGATCCCTATATAGGTTAGCAATCCATCTACGGAACTTATCCCCAAATCCGAATTTAAAAAGCGTGTGGTCCAGAAAGACCCAGCCCAGGCGGTCGAACGCCTTCTCCGCATCGAGAGACATCACCACCCAGAGAGGCCCAGGAAGAGGTGCTCCTGAGGCAGAGAGAGCATTGAATAAAATTCTAATATTGTCCTGGATGTGTCTTCCAGGAATAAAACTCGTCTGATCCGGATGTATCAAAGTTGGGATGAATTTCTGAAGGCGAGCACCCAAACTCTGTGAGAAAATCTTCATATCTTGTTTAATCAAAGAGATGGGATGGTAACTTTCACAGGCAGTGGGATCTTTCCCGGGCTTGGGAAGGAGGGTAACCTGGGGGGAGTGGCCCCCTCTTCATGTGCAACATTACAAACCTTCAGTATTAGAGGAGCTAAATCAACCAAAGAGTATTGATAGAATTCGGCAGTGAAGCCGTCAGGTCCTGGTGCTTTTCCTCTATTAAGGGACTTAATTACTCTTTTCACCTCCGCCTCCGAAATGGTGGCCTCTAACAATCTTTTCTGGGAGTCTTCCAATTTAGGGAGAGAAGTTTGCCATAGAAACTCTACAACCATCTTGTGATGATCTGAGGATCTTTCTTGACTATATAATTTAGAAAAATATGTACAAAACGTATCTGCGAACTGAGGGAGATTTGTCGAGTCTAACCCCGAGTGCAGTGCTCTGATTCGGGGGGATATATCTATCCGCTTCTTGTTTTCTTAGACGTAGAGCTAACAAACGAGTTGCTCTACTGCCGGTCTCATAATATCTCTGTCTGGTATATTGGAGGAAATTCTCTGTCTTTCTTCTCATTTCACTATTATACGATTCCCTAGTTTCCTTCAGTTTCAACAACATATTTGGATCTCTACATCTTTTATGTTCTTGTTCCAGTCTGGTCAGGTCATTCAATAACCCCTCTACCTTTGCTTTATGAAGCCTATGCTTATGAGAAGTGTAACTAATAATTTTTCCTCTAAGGACTGCTTTTAAGCCATCCCAAATGAACCGAATATGTGTATCCTCCTCCATATTTTCCTGTATATAAAATCAGATGATGTCCTTCATTTGGTCCACAAAAACCTTGTCATTCAGTAGACCTGAGTCAAAGCGTCAAGCCCCTTTATCTTTAGTATTTGACCACTGAAACGTCGCATTGATTATGGCATGATCTGAAAAAGTAACTGGATGGATAATCATATCCACCACAGTGTGTGCATTCACCTTTTGCGTATAAATGCACATTCACCTTTTGTGTATAAAACCTATCTAACCTACAGTAGGAGCTGGAGGACTCAGAGTAAAAGGTGTAGTCACGGGTACCAGGATTTTGCAATCTCCAGGGATCCACAAGGCCACCCTCTATGATTAATGACCGAAGTAACCGGGAACTGGAAACACCCCCGACCGGCCATCCCACGATCCCTAATTCTGGGTTTTCCACACAATTCCAATCACCTGCGAGGATGATATGGCCTGGGGACAGGGAGGCTACCTTGGAAAAGGAGTGACGAAAAAAAGCTCCTGTTGGTGGGGTGGGGGCATACACTGAAGCAACGTGTATGGAGTGACCCATAAACTCCCCTGAAATAACAAATCTGCCCGAACCCTCAATTAAGGTCTTATGAATTTTAAAGGGTAGGCCTCTTCTGATCAAAACTGCCACATCAGACTTAGAGGCGTCTGGATGGGAGTCAGAATATACCGACCCAATCCACATCCTTCTCAACTCTGCATGTTCTGAAGAATAAAGTTTGGTTTCCTGTATGCAGGCTAAGCCACATTTTAATCAACCAAGTTCTTGAATGACTCTGGCTCTTTTTACTACTCCATTAATACCTTTAACATTAATCGAGGCAATTTTAAGAGCCATCATGAGAAAACAGATAACATATCATACCCCTAAACCCTGTGCCTATACCATATTCTTTTCATAGAAACATAGACTTTGACGGCAGATAAGGACCACTTGGCCTACCCAGTCTTCCCATTTCCCTACCTATTGGATAAGCTGCAGATTCTAGTTAACCACCAGCCTACTTCCTGCAACCCCCCACTATAATTGCCTTATGTCTGTCCCATGCATGTTTGAATCCCCCACTGTTTTAGACCCACAACCTCTCCAGGAAAGGCGGTTCCATCGTCCACCACTCTCTCCGTGAAAGAATTTCCTCACATTACCCTGAGCCGTCCCCCTCTAACTTTAAATTGTGCCCCTTGTTCTTACACATCTCTTTTCTGAAAGATGCTACCCTCCTGGACTTTGTTGATTCCCTTGAGGTACCTAAAGTTTCTATCATGTCCCCTGTCCCTCCTTTCATCAAGGGTATACATATTAAGCTCTCTCAGTCTCTCTTCATATGGTTTCTGATGTAGACCCTGCACCATTTTAGTTGCCCTCCTCTAGACTGCTTCCATCCTGTCTATGTCCTTGCATAGATGAGGTCTCCAAAACTGCACGCAGTACTCCAGATGGGGTCTCACCAACTGTCTGTATAGAGGAAGAACCACTTCCCTTTTTCTACTTGTGATGCCCCTCCCTATGCATCCCAGTATCCCCTGGCTCTCTTACTGACTTCTCACATTGCTTACCACCTTTAGGTCATCTGATATGACTGCACCAGATCCCTTTCCATTATTGTTGTTGGTACCTCCCCTGCTATTGTGTACTCTTCTCCTGGATTTTTATTTCCCAGGTGCATTACTTTGCACTTCTTTGCATTGAATCTAAGTTGCCATATGTCTGACCATTCCTCCAACCTTGCCAAGTCCCTTCTCATCCTTTCTACCCCCTTGTGTATCAACTCTGTTACAGATCATTGTGTCATCCGCAAAGAGGCATACCTTTCCTTCCAGACCCTCTGCAATGTCACCTATAAAGACGTTAAAGAGGACTGGACCCAGTACTGAGCCCTGAGGTACTCCACTAGTAATCCCCTTTCTTCAGAATGTGTTCCATTCACTATTACCTTCTGTGTCCTGTTGTGCAGCCAGTTTGCTACCCAGGCTACCACCCTGGGACCCACTCCCAGGCTGGCTAACTTTGATTATTAGTCTTTTGTGCGGGACTGTGTCAAATGCCTTGCTAAAGTCTAGGTAGGCCATATCCACAGCCCCTCCCTGGTCTATTACTTTGGTCACCCAGTCAAAGAAATCGATTAGATTCGTTTGACATGACCTTCCTGCTGTGAATCCATGCTGCTTTGGGTCCTAGCCTCTATGTACTCAACAATTCTTTCTTTCAGAAGTGATTCCAACATTTTCCCCACCACTGAGGTCAAACTAACAGGTCTGTAGTTTCCTGCTTCTGCCTTGCTCCCACTTTTGTGAAGGGGAATCACATCTGCCCTCCTCCAGTCCTCAGGTACCACCCCATCTTTCCATGATTTGTTAAAAAAGTGTGGTTAGTGGTGTCACTAGGTCCTCGCTTAGCTCTTTTAGGATTCTAGGGTGAATCCCGTCAGGCCCCATTGCTTTGTCCACCTTGAGTTTTAGGAGTTCTTTCAGTACTCTTTCTTCTGCAAATGGACTGGTGTCAACCCCACTATCCAGAGTGCTTCTACTGTTTGGTTTAGGTAACTCCTCCTCTTCTTCTTTTGTGAATACTGAGCAAAAGTATTCATTCAGTATCTCTGCCTTTTCACTGTCTCCCTCTGCCCACCTCACCTCTCCTTTATTAATCTTCACTATCCCTCCCTTAACCTTTCTATGCTCCCTAATGTACCTATAAAAGGTTTTATCCCCCTTCTTAACTGAGTTGGCTATCTTTTCAACAGAGGATCATTCCGAAAGGAGAAAGGTATGCTTCATAGGTTAAAAAAAAAATTACAAATACCTAGACACACATAAGACATTTGATAAGAAAGTAATAAAAACAAGAAACACTACAAGAAACTGGGACAAAAACATACCCAGTGTGACTTTAAGTGCAGGTCAAAAATAAGAATAGGTACCAGTTCGTCACTGAGTAAAAAAGCTCTTCAGAGCTTAGCCCTGAGGACTGATGGATAGCCTCAGGATAATAAAGCCCTAGGCCTTAATATAGGAGTCAAGCGTCAATACGCTAAGGGCTGAGAACCTAGATAACCAGGGGCCTAAACCCTCTCCTAATTTTAATTCTGGGTTATCCGGTGGTCCAGGCAAATAACCCCGGGCAATTTTGAACACCAACTTATAGTAATCGAATCGCAACATTAGTGCACTGAAATGACAATTTAAGAATATAACTGTTTTACTAAGTCAGAGTTCTATAGCTCTACAGTAACAATAATTACCTGTAGGTATCATCTTCTGCCTAAGAATATATCAGGCCTCCAGACAAATCACTACTTCTGAAGAGGAACACCAGCAAGTGTACAGTCCTCCCCCCCCCCCCGGGAAAAAAAACCTGGAGAAAAGGATCTATTAGGCTTGGGTCAATCAGGTTCTGGAGGGTACCGAATCCTGAGAGTGTTTAATTTAAAAGTACAAAGCATAGTACCCCAGTTGTAATATGCAGGTTTTCGATAGGTATCTGATATAAATTATTAATGAAAGCCTCCACCCAGCCTACTATTAGCTGTAATATTCATCGCTATAGTACGGCGCAGCAAGCAAATAATTATCTCCAGTCTAACTGGAATACAAAACATCAGAGCCAAAGTGCCATGTTCTAATGTACAGGCCTACAATAAGTATCTGATTTAGACCTTAGATGAAAGCCTCCACCCAGCCTATTATTAGCAGAAATATTTGTCACTATATTATGGCGCAGCAGATAAATATTTATCTACAGTCTAGTTGGATTCCAGCTAGGATTAACAGTAAGCTGTCTGCCTGTTACACATTATAACATTTAGAAAATAAATCAGAAATGCCCAAAGGGCACTCATCTCCAGTCCAGCTCTTATTCTGGCTTCAGGTGATGAGGATCAGTGGGGGAAATAATCACAGGTGGGAGCCAGGAGTTTGTGCTTCAATACCAATGTCCCACTCGAAATGAGCCACCTACTGTTCCAGGGTCTATTCAGATTAAGCAACTCTGAAAATTAAATAAAAGCACCGGTCCAACAAATCAAAAACAGTACTGGAAATAGGTATTGAAGAAGTAAGTTCAGTAAACCAAAAGTGTCTCCATTCCACTGTATATCCCCCAAGCACCAGAGCGTAAAAAGCCCTGAATGTCCAGAACGATGAAGAAGGCTGATCTGATCTACGAACCGCACAGAAATCTTCAGGTTTTCTTTTTCTGGAGCCATTTAGAGAGGTCTGCATGCAAAGGCAGTAAAATATCTCCTCTCCTCTTCTCCCTGCGCATTTATTAGGGCCAGGGGCCACTGACCAGAGTAATTCTTCTATTTCTTTCTCCACCTGTTCCTCCTTGGTATCGGGAACTGGAATCTCCATGGCAATGAGGTAAGGGGTAGCCGCTAACAGCGAGTCAAACACTTTGACCCCTTCTTTGTCTTGGATCCATAGCTTTGTGTGGTATCTAAGGTATGCCTTGGAGCTTTTTTCTCTGAGGGCTTTGACTACCATCAAAATTCTTTTCCTTTTAGCAAGCATCAGTGAAGGATAGTCCTGATCTACTGTAGGTAAACTCTCTGACCATCGAGACTGAGATCCCTTTTAGCCCAGCCCATTCTAAGTACTTTTTCCTTTGTGGTATAGCGCAGGAATTGAACTATGATAGATCGGGGCACCTTGCTTTGGTTTTGGTGCAATGGCATGGTGAGCTCGTTTGATATCCAAATTAAAATCCTCCCCCAGGTCTAACTCCTTCTTCAGCCAGGCACCCATATAATCTTCCATATTGGGAGGTTCTATTCCTTCTGAGATCCCAAAGATCCATAGATTGTTTTGGCGAGCCTTCGCCTCTGTGTCCTCCACCCTTAAAAGTCAGTTCCCGCTCCCTCCTACGTAGGTATGTGAGGGATCTTCTATAGGCCATAGGCTCTCCCTGTAAATTCTCCATGTGGGCCTCCACATCCACCGTATGATTTTCTAGTTTTTTAAAAGTCTATCTGTATGCCCGAGAATCTGGCATCAATACTATGTAGTATTTTAATCATACAATGACCATCTGCTTTTGTGACTGTGGAAGCAGCATCTGACCCAGAACCCCCTGATTTGTCTCCTGAGGCTGTGAAAATTGACGACCAGGAAAGCGCCGGGCTGGAAGGCCTCTGAGAGGTTCTGTCCACTGAAGTGCTTCTGCTAGGAGCAGGAAGTCTCTTTTTAGTTCGCCCCATATCCCAGTGTAGTAGAGCACAGCGATCACTTAGTTTTTGTAAGCTTTAACACGCGATGGCGACCGATTATGGATATTTAAGCTGCCCAAGGTTACAGAGCTCTTCCCTAGACCGCCATCTATATGCGTGATGTCACCGCAAGTCCTAAGCTTCAATTTTTAATAGGTTTGGGATGAATGAAACCCATCTGAAAATGTTTTTGCTAGGCTTGTTTCGCTGATGCTACCTTGCTTTGCTACTACCTAGTGACGGTTCGGAGTACTCGGTCGGCACTTGGCATTTGCCAGTGTTTCTTTTGATGTGCCGCTTTGCCCAAAACGGGTGGGAGTTTTTGCCGCAGGCTTCGTTCGGGCGACCAGGCTTAGAGCAGTGTCTGGAGGTGCCGACTGGACTCTGCAAGGAGCTATTTGGTGAAGTTTGATTTGGGATGCCCCTGATTGGAATGGTGTGCACTTGGAAGCAGGGAGACACTCCAACGTTGACAGGCCTGTTTAGCCTTTTTAAAGGTATGCCAGCATTGTCTAGGGGCTGGGGTTTTAAAGCCTTTTTATCTGCTCCGAATTTACTGCACTTAGTGGAGCGTTTTCTGCTTTGACTCAACAGGTGTGCGTATTGTTGGAGAAGAATAAGTGAGTCAGGAGACTGCCAGAGTCTGCAAGGGGAACCCTGGGACAGAGAAAGGGAGCATGTTATAGAGCATCAGAGAAAGGAGGTGTCCTCACTCTTTGAGCCCGAGTTACATGGTGGAGGTAGTACTCGGGAATTGTGGAAAAACAGTCGGTATAGTTTTATGGACTCCTGGACTGGGGAGACTAAGCCACAAAAAAGCCTTAAGAAGAAATACATGTATGAGGTGTCATACCGACAAAGCATACTAATGAGTCCTGGTAGGACGAAACATGTGTCTGTGTCTTCTGTTGGCACCCTTTGCAGACTGTGTGACAGACCTTTCGGCACCATGCATTTCTGCTTAAAGTTGAACCAGCATAATATTTTGTGGTGATTTTCATATATAGCCCATGATGCTTTGCATTATGGGGGTATGTGTGATTCTGTATTTCTTTGAAAGTTGGCTTCCCAGCCAATGCCATTTGGGGTAACCCTTGCCTCAGTGCTTGCGCACTACAGTTCTTTGTCTTTTAGCTTGTTTTTTGTTTTTATTGCGCTCACCACAACCCAACCCAGATAGACCAACTTAGGGTAGCTGGTTCATTCCACTGGGGGTGTCATACAGAAAAGGCACACTGATGAGTATTGGTAGGACGAAACATGTGACTGTGTCTTCTGTTGGCACCCTTTGCAGACTGCGTGAGAGGCCTTTTGGCACCATGTATTTCTGCTTAAAGTTGAACCAGCATAATATTTTGTGGTGATTTGCATATATAGCCCATAACGCTTTGCATTATGGGGGTATGTGTGATTCTGTATTTCTATGCACGATATCGTGCTCTTGTGACCAAAAGTTTGTCAAAAGGGGTAAGCCATAAAACATTACAAAACATTCTATTAATGCTGTTAAAGGGAAACAGCTGGCATAGGAACTATAATAGACAGGAGAACCAGTTTTACTAAACTGTGTCCCAAACAGTGGTGTGAACTGAGAGAAATGACCTATGGCCATACAGCCTTAGGATATTGCACATTATTCCCTGTTTGGATATTATTTCCGTCTTAGTTCTACCCGCTTTTTCTGAACTTTGGTGGACTGGTATTTTGAGCCAAAATTATCAAGAGCACAGAACCTCTGGGCAATTGTACTGAAAGAAGCCTAGTGGCATAAACCTGGCTGGGACACTGGATGGAAGGTTCTATTACCTGTTGGAGTGTCGGCAATATGTTGATTAGTATTTACTGTGCATTATAATGATTGATCTCCCATTGAAAAGCTTAAAGAGCAGGACTCCTGTACTGAAGCACTGTAGCTTTCCCCTGATATTTAATGATTTAACCTGAAATGGGCCTGTCACTAATTAACTTTTATTTGTGGCCTATGGGATGACATGTTTTGCTCACTTTTATAAGTTTCATATATATATATATATATATATTTGTATACAATTGTAGTGAAATAAGTTATTTTACCTTATGATCTTTAGATGCTATTTGTTTGGCTGCTATTTACTCAGTACAAATACAAGTTACCAACCTTGTTACTTTGAGGGCGGGGTGCAGTTCCCTAGCTCTTTTTAAATTAAGATGGTAAATCACACTTTAACATTAACATGCTTATTAATCACCAGCCCCTCTTGCTGATATGATATTTTATATGAAACACTCTTCTTCTTGTAAGCACAGCCCCTCGTGAAAGGGCCTTAATGCAGGGAAGCTATTAAGTAAAGAGAGCTGCCCCTATGGAATACTACTCGCCTTCAATTATGTGTTTGCTATAAAGATTTTGTGGGTTTTGCACAGGGTCTTGGGAGTTAAGTGTGTAGGGTCAGACTCAGACTTGTTCCTATGCTTTGCTAGCAGGCACACACAAAAGGATGCACTGTTTCAGATATGGTGGGTGTGTAACTCCATCTGACTAATGGAAGGTTAGCCCAGACGTGTACAATGGCCTCAGGAGGTACCTTACTACCTACATGGAATTAGAGGTACCTTACTGCAGTGTATGTGCCGGCATTTTGTGGGTTAATACAACTATTATAGCCCCAGTATTGCACAGTTCATTCCCAAGTGAAAGTGTACCCACGAAGTTATACTGAAAATTAACCATTATTCTGGGGAAGGATCTGTGCTCTAATGGAGGTACTTACTTGAACAATTAAGCAATAATGCACGACAGGATGTGGTATATCATGGGATATTGTTACGCCTCGGG
This sequence comes from Neoceratodus forsteri, assembly GCA_016271365.2. Taxonomy (NCBI): domain Eukaryota; kingdom Metazoa; phylum Chordata; order Ceratodontiformes; family Ceratodontidae; genus Neoceratodus; species Neoceratodus forsteri. Next base: position 395,063,508 of record CM057452.1, read on the forward strand.
TGTACTGTGGCTGAGTGCCTCATGCACCCAAGAAGTGACAATACCCCATGATATACCACACTCTGGGGTGCATTATTGTTATTATTAACTGGCTTCAGAGTCTCATCAGTAAATAAAATAATAAAACAAAAATTTAAGCATATTGCAAATGTCTGTTTTTGGGGTGTTGGAGGAGTATTTTTTCACAAAATAGTTCCTGGAGGGCTATGGGCAGCAGGTGGCACTGCTGCAAGTGGAGCTCATAGCTGTGAACTCCATCACTACTCCTGGTTATGAAGTGCATTTTCCTACCTTTGACTCAGTCCCTTTGCCTGCTCTGGGACAGGGTGAAAACTGTGTGTGGATTTTTTTTTGTTATTTTAGGGCAAAACCCGATGTGTTGACAACCGCGATACGAATAAGGTGGAGACTTCTATTTTTCCGTCGAATTCGTAAGTTGCCCCGAGTAGCTGTGGGATGGCGAAACATGCAGCCAGCTGATTGAACTGTTTTGAGAAGCAACACACGCACGTCGTGTGTCTGGTTTTAGGAATCTTTCATTTTCTTTTACCATTCTGAGGAGTTGCTTGGGCCGCAACTCACGCCATTACACCCGCTACACAGATACCGTGGGGTCCTTCCACTGCCTCCTGCTGCAGACGATCCTTTTGTGCCGAATCACATGGTAGGCATGCAGAGGAAGTTGTGGCCAGTAAGAGGTGCTGGAGGTTTCCTGAAGTTACTGAAAAAAATTCAAGTTTAAATGTAGGTGGGTCAGGCATAAGTCGAGGAGTGTCATAAGGGTTGCCGCTCAGCCACTTCAATATTTTACTCTAGTGGCGGTGTAGTGATTTCTTCATTTTGGCAATTTAGTGGATTGGTTGCTGTGGTAGGAGAGGAGAACGTTTGTTATTTTGGTGTTCTTGAAGGATTTCTCATTGTGGCAGTACTTATTGGCTGGTAATGTTTTTTTAAATGGGACTGAGCAGCTGCTGCTTTGGACTACAAGTTCAGCGTGGCTGTCTGCCTAAATGTATGGGTGGATGGATGTGGGGCAGGTGAAACGAGCTGTTGGTTGGCACCTTTTCTTGGCCGTGACTATGTTGCTCAACATAATCACGGGTAAGAAGAGGGCTCAACCAATCAGCTTGCAAGATTTATAGTAGCCAGTTCATAATGAGCATTTCTGGTCCATGGCCCTTAATATCCTAGAAGTTTTTGTGATTACTAAATGATAAGTGTTTCTTCCTCAGTTGTCTTGAATAACTTACATGAGAGTACATTACTAGAGAATTACCAGGGGCATGGATATTATACCTGTAAAAGCCAAATGATTTAAACTGAGGATCCATCTCACTATGGCTTGTATGAATTCTAATTTGTCAGTACTTGACTAATATATTCTACTGTACTGTAAATATTTGTATTTCAAGAAGTTGTATGATTTTGTCTTGTATTTTTAAAACTGTAATGGCAAATCTGCTGAACAATAAAACCTATTCATTCATTCAGTGTCTGAAGAAGTGCCCCCCTGATTTGTCTTTCAAGTTGGTGCTCAGCTCTCTTTGTGTGTCTCTGCTCCTATTTAATCTGATGTCTCCTTCCTTACAGGTGCCACTTGCCCCCTCGGGCAGCGGTCACGATCCAGCCATAGCACCTCCACGGTGCAAGGAGCCTGATCCACCTACCCCCAAAAGAGAAAGATAAGGTACGATGCTTGAAAAATTGCCACAATTTCTCTGGGCTGTGTGAACGCTGAACCGGATCATCACTTGCAATTTGCTGTTTTCAATTTCAGTGCCTTCTCAGGGTAGCGCTGTTGGCTCTACGCCTGTGTAGAGCTCCCTGATTGGCTGGTCTCACTCACCTGAGACAGGAGCACCCGAGATGTGTGGCTTAATGTAAGCTTGCATTTGGCTTCTAATTTATATATTTTAATTTAGCCTGTTCTGCTCGGCCTGTGTAAAGTAACTTACCACCCCCGCTGCAGTTTATCTCTAACTGTATGTGCACTGATTCAGTGCTAGCTCTGCAAACTTCCCCTTGATTTTTCGTCCCACTGCCCTTCCCCCTCCCAGGCCTCCTTTAAATGCACACAGTCTCCGCCCACTCCTATCTGATGTTTCAATTTATTTGGCTACTTACTGTCAACAACTGCAATTCCTCCCATCCCCTTTTTGCAACTAAGCCTACTAGCAGCCTTATCTCATTCTGTCTTGCTGAGGCATACTATTTTGGTACTTTAGGTTTGCTTATTGCTGACTAGCATATCCTGTCCTGCTGACTAGCATATTCTGTCTTGCTAAGGCACTGTTTTACTTGAAACATCCCTTTTACTGAAAAAAACTGTTTATCGTCTAAAAATGTTCCCGACTTAGTAGCTCTCTCTAGACTGCAAGGCGCCAAGGAAATCGCAGGCCTTTAAGTTGCTAATTGAGCTGTTTTTGCTCAGACTGCTAGCCTTTGTGTTGCCCCACTATTAATTCGAGCTATTCTCTCCTTTCTCTAGCCGAGGGCGGTATACATTTATCTTGCGTAACTCCGTTTTTAAACTTCCCCAAACAAGTCACATACAGAACAACGACCTCTGGGACCTATATAATCTTCCACTGGCCCACTCCACTCTGCACAGGCACATCTATCAGCCCCCACTGAAGAAATATATCTCTTGCAGTCCTGACATTTTCCATCCTCCTGTCCATTCTCCTTCCCTTAACGAGGAACCCACATCAAATAAATTTTGTTCAGAGACGTGCCACTGTCAGGGCTACTCTTAGATCTCCTTTTAGTGCATACTGACCCCCTATCATACCACAGCAGTAACTACCCATACAACAAATTTGGGGACATAAAGACTCTGGTTAGCAGCTCCCTCGATGGTACACTCCACTTTTTGAATAAGCTACCATGGCAGGTCTCAGCTGGCTTTACTTACTAGCCTGCATTTCCCTGATACCTAATATTAGTGGACCCCCTGACAGATTTGACTCTAATAAAGGGACATGCCCTATGCCACTAGGACATCCACATAATAAGACTATGTATTCATTATGCTGCCCCTGGTTGGTCCTGATTCAGTCAAATTTTGTTGAATCCACTCAAAGGGGGACTGCAAACTACTCGGCTATGCATGGCCCCAAACCCCAGCCAACCATACGCTGCAAAGTCGGGTGTTACTCTGCATGGACCTTAATCTACTTACTGGCAGGGCAACACAAGAGGTCAACTCGGTCCCTGAATTCCTGCAATCTAACCTACACAAAACGCAACAAGGCCCGTGCTTTTAAACATCTCCTTGCCAATCTGAGAAGTATCGTGCTCCTCCTACTACTGTGCTCAGGAGACGTCGAGCTCAATCCTGGCCCCACAAAGTTGATTTAATCTCCAACCGAAATTACTACCCTAAAAGGAATCAGTTTTCTGCATACCAATGTCTGCAGCCTTCTAAAGAAGTTGGATTCTGTCCAAGCCTGGATTATCCATACTGCCCCAGACATATGTGTGATCTCGGAATCCTGGCTTCGGGCATCCACACCAGACAGTGAGGTTAATATCCCCAACTACCTCCTCTTCAGAGCAGATAGAAAGACTAGGGGGGAGGAGTAGCCATTTATGTTAAAAACAAATTTACAGTATCTATATTAGATGCTACTTCCATTGCAGGGGGCTTTGAATGCTTGTCTCTCAGGGTCGAACCATCCCAATCTGTGGCACTCAGCATAAGAGATTGCTATAGACCCCCAGCAGCAGGACCACAGCTCCTGGCTCATCTGTCTTCACAAATGGACATGACACCTCTGGAAACAATTATATTAGGTGACCTTAACTATGACTGGATATCGAACAGATCGCTACCCCTAAAACAATTCTGCGACTCCCACGGGTTCACCCAAATGATTACAGAACCAACGCACATCAACAAGAAAAATCCAATGAAAAACACACTTCTGGACATCCTTGTCAACAAACCACACTACTTTTCCCATGCCGGTATCATTCCAGCAGATGTTAGTGACCACTGTCTCATAGCTGGCATAAGAACCATCTCAAACCCACTATCTACATCAAAGTTTTCTACTAAAAGATCCAGACAGAACTTTGACCCTCTGGCCTACATACAAGAACTAAAAAACTCCTTGCTCTGGCAGACTTTCTAGCTGGCTAAATCAGTGGGTGATGCCTATAATGTTCTCCATGAAATCATAGCCAGTGCCCTAAACAATCATGCTCCTCTAGTTAAAGAACGAATAAAAACCAGAACCTGCCGTTGGTTTTCACTGGATCTGAAGAATGCTTTACTCAAAAGAGACCAGCTATGGAAAAAAGGCCCGGAAATCGCAGGCCGATGCAGACTGGTGTCTCTTTAGGACAGCTAGAAATGCCTGCATGAAAATGGTCAGAGAAGCCAAGGCCAATTATTATCAAAACAAATTACTATCTGCATCCAACAGCCCAACCAAATTCTGGTCCGCCTTAAAGGAACTGTCTGGACACTCCCCAGGTAGTGCACTACCCTCCAAAATCACCATCGACAATGTCACTATTAGTGATAAATCTGAAATTCTTCAAGCCTTCAACAACCACTTCGCCACTGCAGGCATGGCATTCGATAATGCACCAGAAAGTAGTCTCCATCCACAGCTCACCGCCCAGCCTCCAGACCAAAGTAACAAAGATACAATCTTCTCCTTTTCCCCAACCACCATAAAAGAAGTTGAAGACCTTATGCTACGGCTAGATACCAGAAAAAGTGCAGGAGCTGACTCCTTCGACCCATACTTTCTGAAAATAGCATACCACATACTTGCCCCACCTATATCACACTCATTCAACCTGTCCCTAGCCCAGGGCTCTATCCCCGCAGAATGGAAAACCGCTCATGTTATCCCCCTATTTAAAGCAGGGGACCCATGCGACCTAAACAATTATAGGTCAATCTCTCTTCTACCTATACTCTCAAAAATGCTGGAAAAAGTTGTGGATTTACAGCTGAGATCGTTTCTAGACAACTCTACATTGCTTAACCCCATGCAGTCTGGCTTTAGAGCAAAGCATAGCACTGTTACGGCGCTGGCCAAATTCACTAATGACTGGCAACGGGATCTTGACAACAAAAAATTTGTTTGTGCTGTGTTTTTAGACCTCAGCAAGGCCTTCGATACTGTCAACCACTGCCTACTTCTCTCCACCTTAAAAACCATAGGTATGGACTCAACCTCACTGGACTGGTTCCAGGATTATCTCTCTGATAGGCAGCAACAAATTAAGGCCGAAGGTGAGCTCTCTCCTCTCAAACCAATAAAAAGAGGAGTCCCACAGGGTTCCATACTGGGCCCTCTACTGTTCGCCATCTACATTAACAACTTGGACCTAGGCATTACAGAAGCCAGTGTCCACTTGTTTGCCGATGATACAGTGCTCTATCTAAGCCATTACTCCCCTGGAGCCACATGCGCAGATCTACAAACTGAATTCAATACGCTGCAGCATCAGCTTCTCAGCAAAAAAGCCACTGCTAAATGCAAAAAAACTAAGGCCATGCTCTTTACCCCATCTAGTACTAGTGCCTACTCTGCTACTGCTGGTACCCTTCCTCCCATAACTACCCTTCTAGGCGAAGATCTTGAGTTCATGCCTAAATTCAAATATCTGGGTATATGGCTGGACAACAAACTCTCCTTTGCAGAGCACACAGAAGAATTGATGAAAAAGTTTAGGCAGAGGCTTGGCCTCTTCTTCAGAATTAAACACCTTCTGACCGCAGATGCAAGAAGACAGCTTGTTCAATCAACTTTCCTCTCATTAATCGACTATGCCGACATTATCTATGGCCAATGCTCCGTCTCACACCTTGCAAAACTGGATGTCCTGTACCACAGAGCGCTAAGATTTATAACTGCTCTCTCCCATTCTCCACACATCACTGCTCTTTATATGCAGCTGTAGGGTGGCCTTCCCTTCAATATAGGCAGTGTAGAAATGCAGCACTCTGGACATTCCGAGCCCTTACCAACAAACTCCCAGATTACACTGTTGCCTGCCTCCACCTGAGCCCAATCAGTAGCTACGCACTAAGAAGCCACTCGCTAATTTCTCTGAAAATCCCCAGGATCAGTACCCACTTTGGCAGGGCTGCCATAAGCAATGCTTTGCCTTCGCTCTGGAACAGGGTACAAAGATCCTTGAGACTCAGCTCTCCTGTCAGTTTTGCCCTGTTTAGGATCATTTATGACAAAACGTTCGCTGAAATCTGTAAGTGTTTCCATAGTTCCTAGCTGTCCTGCTGACAGTTCACTGCGTATCTTATCACATCCAGCCACGAACCTAGTTCCTCCCCTCCCTATTTTAATCAAGTCCACTAGTCAGCTGCCATAGTGGCCCTCGGCACCCAAGGCACCACTTCTCCCATATTACTCTCTCTCACCGTTTAAGCGGAACATACAGACCTCATTAGGGGACCTATCAGCCCAGGACCCTCACCCAAGTATGGTAAATGGTCACTGAGGGCTGAAATGCAAATAATTGTACCTCTGATGGAGGCTTGACTAAGAATGACTAAACATACCACCTCAACTTCTGCATACATGGAGTCTGTATATACCACAGCAAAGTTGAGTGATGCATATATGTTCCTACAAGAATGCTTGGAATGTATATCGTGCACCTACCACTTTTCTGTAAATTTGTTTGTAACTCTTTGCACATGTTGTACTTTGTATTCTCAATCTATGTATGTATAACTGTCTTGGACAACAGCAGGTCCATCTTATAAATGAGCTTGCTCAATGATGATCGCCTGGATAAATAAAGATTTGATTTGAAGAAGAGACAGACCTTGGGACTGCAGTTACCATTACCCTGAAATCCTCTATGGGATGCAGTAAAGCAGTGGTGGAGGCAAAGAGGATTTCACGGAGAGAGTTGTGGATACATGGAACCGCCTTCCTGAGGAAGTCGTTGGGTCTGAAACAGTGGGGGAATTCAAACATGCATGGGACAGACATAAGGCAATTATAGTAGGGGGTTGCAGGAAGTAGGCTGTTGGTTAACTAGAATCTGTAGCTTATCCAGTAGGTAGGGAAATGGGCAGACTGGGTGGGCCAAGTGGTCCATATCTGCCGTCAAAGTCTATGTTTCTATAAGCATGGGGTTCATGAGCAGATGAAAGGTGGTCACACTGCCCCAGTAGAGACCCATGGCGCGACCACACCTGGAGTACTGTGTGCAGTTCTGGAACACCTACCTCAAAAAGGATTTTAATCAAAGAGGTGGTGCAAAAATGGGCCACCAAAGTGAATCAGTGTCAGCAGGGACAATCATACGAGCAGACACTGGAGAATCTGAGTATGTACTCACTGCAGGTTAGAAGGCAGAAGGAGGATATTACAGACACCTTTAAATACCTGAAGGTTATCAACAGAGTAGACCCCAGAGAATTATTCAGGATCAGCAACAATAATAATACAAGAGGAAACAGCTGTAAATTGGGTGGGGGTAGGTTCCGGAAAGATGCCAAGAGGTTTTACTTCATGGAGAGAGTGGTAAAAGGGTGAAATAAGTTACCAGAGGATGTAGTCAATGCAGATTCCGTGGATAATTTAAGAGGGGATGGAATAAAGTTACTGTGAGGGTAAAGCCGAGTGAGGCTCTATTAAGAAGATACTCAAGAAGATCAAGTGTTACAGTAAGTAACCTTCCTATTTTCTTACAGTCAGTCTTCCCCAATATAGTCCCACTCTTCGATTGAATAAAAAGCAGTACCTTTTCGCCTCCACCAGGAACTACACAAAGCCACCCGAGTATCTCATTTGGGTAGACCTGGTAATACTCTGGAAGTCTGAGTACAGAGACCCCAGTCTTCTTGTTCCCCGAAGTTTTTGAAGGGCACTGGTGAGCTGATCTTGTGGTCACTGCAGAACCAGACAATAGCTAGCAGCATGAGTCAGCAAGTGACATGCTGTACAGAACAGTTAAGTAAGAACTTAACGTAACAGTAAATCTTCGAAGGGATCTCAGTCATCAGGTCACACCACAGGAACCTCACCGCCGGTGAAGGAGGATCCACACAGAAGATTTTAAGCAGTACAACTGGCGCCACCCATGCCAACATCATCCATCAATGTCACCAACCCTATATTGGCGTGAACAGCCCTGCTCCCTCCTCAGTTCCTTCCCCTGGAGACTAAGGGAGCACACCAGTGCCATGGGGGGGCAGAGGAGAGAAAGAGGTGCCCAGGCCAAATAAAAGGCTGGATATACCAGATAACCAGTTCTGAGATAATCCCACAAAAAAGGGGGATGGTGGGAGGGAAAGCAGACCAGATGGTTGAGATCCAATCGAAGATCTACTGTTACAGTAAAGAAGGCCAACTGACATGCAGGAGAAGAGGTCCTGCAGCACAACCCCACTGAAACCTGCACAGGCCTTAAGAGTCGATGTCCAGACTGTCGTGCTTGGGAAAGTATAGACAGTACTACTGGTGGCATCTGCACAAATGACAAGGGCTGAGACCCCTTTAAAACAGGTCACAAAGGTAGCCATGCCCCTTATGGGAAGGACTATCACTGACTTTCGACAACTCTTTGCCATGCTGGTTGAAGCAAAACACAGTACAAGGTGCCGACTATTTGGACAAACATTGAGACGAAAGCTGAGTGCCCTCTCTACCTGGGGTGAGAGTAGCGAAGGGCTGATTCGACTTTCTGTGCTTTATAGTATGAAGCAGATAATATTGCAAAAAAATTCTTTGCACACCTAGTCTATTAAGTAATGCTTCAGCATGCTCAGGAAAATAAACTAGAAGGTGAATGGATTGGGTCAAAGCAGGCCAAACACCATCGTAGGAAGAAACTTAGCGTTAGCGTGCAAAAGTCACCCTGTCTTTGTGGATAATCAAAAGGGGCTCTGCACAAAGACCATGAACCTTGGAGAACCTCCGAGCAGAGGTAAAAAAAAAACTAAAATGAATGCTTTCCGAACAGAGAAAACGTATCACGCAAGTCACAGTTGGCTTGGCCAGACACAGGGTCGGTTGCATCCAAAGCAACAATCAGATCCCAAGCCGAAACTGAAGAACGGATTGTAGCTTTGAACGCAGGATGTCCCTGTGGAGGGTATGGGACACCAGCAACTGAGCCATAGTGCGGTCACCTGCTGGCTCATGAAAGGTTGATATAGCCGAGAGGTACACCTTGATAACAGAGTACTGGAGACAGAGCCTGAAAGAGACAGTAGGTAGTTCAGAACCCAGTTTGCTGAACAGAAAAAAGGGTGCCATTGATGCTTGGCTGCCCAGAGAGCAAACTGCTACCATTTTGTGGCATAAGTGGTCCTAGTGGAGGGGCTTCTGAGCTGCAGCAAGGACACCTGATGCTCTCTGTGACACACCCAGCTGGGCGATGACCATGTCTTCAGGAGTCAAGCATGCAGATGCAGGACTTGAGATTGAGATAGACCAGGGCCTCGAGATCCTGCGCCAACAGGTCCCTGCAGAGAAGTGGAAGGACCAGGGGATCCCACGCCAACTGTTGCAGCAGCAGAAAATATAGGTTACTCACCTGTAACAAGAGTTCTAGGAATGGCGTATGTTGTTCATCCACACTGTCTGGCAGGTTCCTTGCCGCTTTAAATCTTGCGGAAGGTCTTCAAGCTGGCTCCTCCACCCACCCACCGGGTGGTAAAACTCGAGCTCCGCCCCATGGCGCCAGATCTAGCCAGCTGGAAGCCAGGTTGTGCGTCAAAGCCGGAGAGTTGGGTGGGTCGTGTGGATGAACAACATATACCATTCCTAGAACTCCTGCTACAGGTGAGTAGTACAATTCTGAAACTTACCGTAACAGTAGATCTTCGAGAGAGGCTCTTGCAGTAGGTAATTACATATAGGACTGATGCCGCCGGCAGGACCCACAGAAAATTTCTAGCTAGCAGTCCCGCGGGACCTCCCACGTCAGGTGACCGGCGTCAGACGACGTCGGTATAAAGGGGCGGTCCCACACGCCCACCTTCCAGTTCTTTCCTGCCACAGGCCGGAAGGCCCGGACGAGAGAGAAGCAGATATTTCCCTCAATGGAAAAGGAGCTGAAAAAGCCTAGGGGGATGGAGGGCGGGAAGGTATCACCTACTGCAAGAGCCTCTCTCGAAGATCTACTGTTACGGTAAGTTCTTACATAACTGTACTATCTTACTTCGAGAGGGCTCTTGCAGTAGGTAATTACATATAGGACAGAATCCCAAGCAGTCTGGAACAAATAAAAGGCACCGGGAGGAGGAACTACTCCAAGAAGTAGCAAAAGAAACCTTGCAAGACTCAAGAAAGGAGGCCTTGCAAGACCGCTAACACAAAGCCTGCTCTACGGTGAGAGGCAATGTCCAAACTGTAATGTTTAGTAAAGGTATGGACGGAAGTCCAAGTGGCGGCAGCACATATGTCTGCCGCAGACACGTTCTTGAAACAAGCCGCAGAGGCTGCTACTCCACGAGTGGAATGACCTCTGACTTGACCCGGAAGGGTCTTGTTGTACTTGTCATAACAGAAAGTGATGCAATGGGCCAACCATTTTGATAGGCATTGCTTAGAAACAGCATTGCCTTCTCTTTTGTGAGCAAAAGAGACGAACAACTGATCAGTCTTTCTGAGATCCATCGTCCTATCGGTGTAGTATCTCAGAATCCTGTGAACATCCATGGTATGGAGCAAGTATTCTCCTTGGTTGCAGTACTGCGTGAAAAAGGCAGGTAATTCAATAGTCTGATTTGAGGTAGATTCCGCTACCACCTTCGGGAGGAACTTAGGATTCGTGCGAAGAGCTACTCATTCTTTGTGAAAAATCAGATAAGGGATTTTGCACATCAGGGCCTGGAGCTCGGAAATTCTGCAAGCAGAAGTAATGGCCACCAAGAAGAGCATCTTTCACGATAAAAACCTTCAAGTCTGCAGAAGCCGCAGGCTCAAAGGGAGGAAGGGTAAGTTTCTTGAGGACAAAGTTTAAGTCCCAAAGGGAAGCCGGAGTCCAGACAGGAGGCCTGAGATGAAGGACCCCTCTGAGAAAAGTTTTGGATACCTCCAGTTGGGCAAATGCCTTATCAGTGAAAGGGACATGGTAGGCTGAAATAGCCGCCATATGGACTTTCAAAGAGGAGTGACTGAGACCCAGGTCGAAAAGATGGTGCAGGTAATCAAGCAGAACGGTCACAGGACAGGAAAAGGGCTCCACATTACTGGACGCAGCCCAGATGGAAAACCTTTTCCATTTCATGGCGTAGGTGGACCTAGTGGAGGGTTTTCTAGCCTCCACCAGAATCTTGGCCACCTTAGGAGAGACGCCGAAGCGAGATTGGGCTAGGTCTGCAGGAGCCATGCATGAAGTTGAAGGGACTTGAGTCCCGGATGGACCAGGGTCCCCTGATCCTGGGTCAGCAATCCTCGAGATAAAGGAAGAAGAAGAGGAGGAGGAACCTCTGAGTATTGTTGTAGAAGAGAGAACCAGATTTGCCTGGGCCAGAAAGGAGCGATCAGAATCATTCTCGCTCCTTCCAAAGCAAGTTTCTGCAACACACGAGGGACCAGAGGAATTGGGGGAAAAGCATAGACGAATCTGTCCTTCTAGTTTAGAGATAGAGCGTCGCTCCAGAAAGCGCCACGCTCTGGAGCGAGCGAGCAAAAGGTTGGAAGCTTTGCGTTTTGGGAGGAAGCGAACAGGTCTATCTGAGGAGTCCCCCAAATCTGGAAGATGCTTTTTAGAACTTTTTCGTCCAGTTCCCACTCGTGTGGCAGAGCCGACGAACGACTTAGCCTGTCTGCCAGGACATTGTCGACTCCCGGAACATGGATCGCCGTGAGGTGAAGGTTGTGAAGTGTTGTCCATTCCCAAACCCTCATCGCTTCCCTGCACAGCGGGTAGGACCGAGTCCCTCCCTGCTTGTTGATGTACCACACCATGCACCTGTTGTCTGTTTGGACAGCTAGGTGACCGGGAAGGATGTATTGGTGAAGGGCCTGGAGAGCATACAGCACCGCTCAAAGCTCGAGCACGTTGATGTGGAGAACTAACTCCAATTTTGACCATAAGCCCTGGGTTCGGTGAGGACCCAGATGGGCTCCCCAACCTTCGCCTGAAGCGTCCGTGGTCAGAGTCTGATCGGGGGGAGGATGAAAAAAGGGGACCCGGAATAGGTTCTCTCGAACCATCCACCATTGCAAGTCTCTTATCATCGGCGAGGAGATCAGAACCAGATGATCTAGGTCATCTACCAGTTGATCCACTGAGAGGCGGAGGTCACTGAGAGATTCTCATGTGTGGGCGGCGCCTGCAGACCAGTCGAGATGGCCGCCGCCATAAGCCCCAGGAGGCAGGCACTGACCTCCAGAACCCTCCTGTATTCGATAGAAGGAAATCTGGGACTGGAGGGAGCCCCCTCTCCGAGGCAGGAAGGCCCTGCATTGTCGATCGAGGATTGCCCCGATGAACTGGAGTCTCTGAGAGGATCCAGGTGAGACTTGGAATGGTTGATGGTGATACCAGGCCAGTGAAAACCTGCTGGGTGAGGGAGAGGAATGCAGGAGTTCCTCCTGGATGGGGCCGCAGGAGCCAGTCGTCAGGTAGGGAAAACCTGAACTCCCAAAGTAAGCAGGTGGGCGCTACCACCGCCAGGCATTTGGTAAAGACTCGGGAGCCGAGGAAAGACCAAGGAGTGCCGAAGGTGGTGGTCCCCCTGGAACGCAAACCTGAGGTACTTTCAGTGCGAAGGGCGATTGGGGATGTGCAGGTATGCATCCTGCATATCCAGTGCACAAAGCCATTGGCCCAGCCAAAGCAGGGGCAAGAGAGTCTGAAGGGAGAGCATCCTGAACCTCTTGTATTCCACATATAGGTTCAGGGAGCTGAGATCGAGAATGAGTCTGAGATCTCCCGTCTTCTTTGGTACAAGGAAGAAATGGGAATAGTAACCCGTCCCGTGAAGGTGAGGGGGGACGGGCTCTATGGCCTGCTTCGCAAGGAGAGTAGAGATTTCTTCCTTGACCAAAGGAAGATGGTCCCTTGAGTAAGAGGAGTTCAGAGGGGGGTGACGTGGAGGTTTTTGCAGAACCTCTATGGTGTGCCCCTCTGCTATGATCTGAAGCACCCATGAATCTGATGTTGTCCTCTCCCAACCCGGAAGGTGGAGGGAGAATCTCCCTCCTACTGGTTCCTCCGGGGTGTCCGGAGGCGGTGGGAGAGGGAAGGAGTCAGGTGGTGTGAGGCAGCGCCACAGCTGGGGCACCCGCAGCTTTTTTGGGCGGCGGGGGCCTGGCAGCTGTGGAGGCCCGACGTTTAGTGGCCCGCCTTCCCTGAGGTTTCGCATGAGGCCAGCTGCGTCTGCGAAAGGGACAGCGCTGTGGGTGATGGGGACGGTACATTGAATCAACAGATTTAAGGGCCGTCCCCTTCTCCTGCAAGTCAGTGATGATGTCCTTGACATCACCGCCGAAAAGCACAGAACCTCTGAAAGGTGTTTCTTGAATTGCTGACTGCACCTCTGGGACCAGACCTGACACACGGAGCCATGCATGACACCGAAGACTTACGGCGAACGCAGAGCTCCGTCCTGCGGTGTCCACTGCATCGTAGGTCGTCCTCAGAATATGATGACTGGCCGAATGAGCAGAACAGACCAGGTCGGCTAACTCCTGCTTGACTTGGGAGTCAGGCAAAGAGTCAATCTTGGATTCCGCCTGGGTAAGGACAGCCTTCTGGTAATCCCCCATATGTGCTACATAATTTAGGGCCCTAATCCCCAGTGTGGAAGAAGCATAGATCTTCCTTCCATACTGATCCAGAAGGCGAGATTCCTTATCCAGGGGAGACAAGCTCAAATGTTTCGGGTGTGCTGACCGAGCCGTGAGCGGCGCTAATCACAACCAAGTCTGCACGGGGGTGAGAGTCTAAAAAGTCTACACCCTCCGGAGCCTGGTATAGCCTGTTAGACTTCCGAGGAAGTGGGGCTAAAGCCGACAGTTGTTTCCAAATAGTGGAAACAAGGTGGGTGTGAGGCGCGATCTAGGCTGGCACTAGAGTAGGAGCCGTAAGGGGCAAGTCCAGATGCTCGGCAAGTTTAACCCGCTGAGGATCTGGCTGTAAGGAATGCCACTGATGGACTTCCTGGATCTTCCTGAGCAACTCCGTGAAGGAAGGATCCTCCGGGGGAGTCCTCGGCTGGGGCTTGGACGGAGAGCGCGGCTCGTCGTCTTTCTCGGAACAGCCATCGGAGGCATCCGAGGAGTCCGAGAGAGAAGAAGAAGAGGAATTCGAAGCAGAGTAAGACTCCCTGGTTCATCTAGGGGGAGGAACGGGTTCCTTAGGGGGGATCCCCGGATGCGTGTCCTGCCCCTCTCTGGATCCCGAGGGCAGAGCCTGGGAATCCGGAGGTGGAGAGGGAGTGTGCTGTCTGGGGCATACGGGAGCCGGGGGTGGCACCGTCGCTGTAAGACGGCTCTCAACTTCCTTGGTGAGCTGAGCCTTGGCCTCAGCCCACGAGGAGGCGAGAGTCTCCTGGAGATCCACCGCCGGCCTAGGGGGTGGTGGAGGAGGAGGGGGGGATAGTTGTAAGGATGAAATCCGTAAGGAGAGTATCCGTAACCCGGCTGTGGGAATACCAGAGCTGGGAATTGCGGCGTTGGGTACTGTGGCGTCGGTGGAGTCGGCGCCGGGAACTGCGGCGCAGGATACTGTGGACCTGGGAAAACCGGCGTCAGATAAGACGGTGGACACCAAGGCACCGGAGGAGCTGCTGGAGCAGACGGCCCAGTCGGGAACACCACGGGCGGATCGACCGGGATAGGCCTCTGGGGTGAAGGGCCCGATGGAAGAGGAATATCCCCCACTGGCGTCGGAGGGCCCGGCGTCAGAACCGGCGTCGGCAGGGCTGGTGTCGGAGCCGGCGTCGTGGGGGCCGCCGCCGGGGCCGGCGTCGGAGCCGGCGTCTGGGGAGCCAACGTCAGATCCAGCTCTGTAGGAAGAGGATCAGATGGTGGCCCAGGATCCCGAGCCTCGCCCGGGGACGGAGGGGAAAAATCCCCGGGGTCAGGCAGGGGGGACTCGGGCTCCCTGGACGGCAGCGAGGGCTATGGGGAACCTGGGACGACAGACGGAGCAGGGTCTGCCGTAGGCTCCGAGGCCCGGCGCACGTCGGAGGAGCCGACGTGCGACTTAGGGGCCGAGTCCCGGATGGACGCCAGAGGAGCCAGCGTCTGACTTCGGGGGTCCCTCATCGGAGATGGGCCTAGGATGAGAAGAGGCCCGGTCCGATGGGGATGCTGCCATGCGCCACCCCGAAGGGTCGGGCGTCTTAGTGGCCTTCTCCTGGCGGACGTCGGAGGAGCCGACGTCCGGCTGATGGGAGGTGCCCGCACCAGTAGGCTGCAAGCCTGCGGCGGTACTGGGGGCTGAAGCCTCCTTTTGCCCGGAGGCACCCGGCAGGCTCGAACGTGAACCCGATGGGCGGGCTGACGCCTCCTCCAAAGCCTTGGAGGCTGCCGTCGGGTGATCCCCCGGAGGGGACATTACCTTGGCCGCGGCTCCGGCCTGAGTCGTGGAGGAGAAGGCCTTCTCCCGGTGCCTTTCTTTGTCCCGCTTCTTGTGTCCTTCAGGGGAGGTCGACACCTGCCGAAGCTTCTTCAACTCCTTCTCCATCGTGGACATCTTCTTCTTGAGGAGATGGGCTTCGAGAGACTGCTGGCGTCATCTGCGGGTGGCCGCGTTGAAATGAAGGCAGTGTGGACACTTGTCGACCGCATGGTCGGGGCCTAAATAGAAAAGGCAGAGGGAGTGACCATCTTTGTGAGGCAGTTGGGCGCCGCACGAGTCGCATTGATTTTTTGAAGGGGACAACATATACTGACGTTCACCTGACGAAGAAAATACAAAATACTGATACTTTTCGGAAAAACTGATGAAGCAACAGGACTGAGCGTTATGAACTTCACTGCGAGGTGCTGCACGAGCTGATGGCGGGAAAGAACTGGAAGGCGGGCATGTGGGACCGCCCCTTTATACCGACATCATCTGACGCCGGTCACCTGACGTGGGGACGGTCCCCGCCAGGGACTGTTAGCTAGAAATTTTTCTGTGGGGTCCTGCCGCCGGCCGGTGTCAGTCCTATATGTAATTACCTACTGCAAGAGCTCTCTCAAAGTAAGATATACAGATTACTCACCTGTAACAGGAGGTCTAGGAATGGTATATGTTGTTCATCCACACTTAATGGCAGGTTCCTTGCCACTTTAAATCTTGCCGGAAGGTGTTCAAGCTGGCTCCTCCCACCCACCCGGGTGGTAAAACTCTTGGCTCCGCCCCATGATGCCAGATCTAGCCCGCTGGAAGCCAGGTTGTGCGTCGAAGCCAGGGAGGTTAGGTGGGTCGTGTGGATGAACAACATATACCATTCCTAGAACTCCTGTTACAGGTGAGTAACCTGTATTTCTAGGGACATGGATATGTTGTTCAATCCACACTTATTGGCAGACTCCTAGCAGTTCTCCGGGAGGAGGGAGGCAAGGCGCGCACCCCCGATACTTACTTGGGAAATAGAGACTGGAGAACCGAGGCCCCAAAACCAGCATCCCAGCGTGACTCAAGGTCGATGTGGTAGTGGGTAATAAAGGTATGTGCCGACTTACAGGTAGCAGCCCTGCAGATATCCTGGATAGGGACATCCCTGGAAGCAGCTACCGATGCAGCGGTATGGCGGGTATAATGAGCTCTTATCCTTCTGGGAGGCTCCATGCCCGCCAACCTATAGCAGAGCTCTATGCAGGAGGTGTCCCACCTGCTTATCGTCCGCTTGGCTGCAGGTCTGCCAGGTGCGGCTTCAGCGTAGGTGACAAACAGCTGGCGAACCTCTCCCCGAACTTCAGCTGTCCGCTCCTCATAATAAGCGAGCGCTCATCTAGGGTCCAAAGTATGGAGCCTATATTCGGCCTCCGAGGTGTGATTGGGGTAGAACACCGGCAGAGTCAACACCTGGTTGAGGTGAAACTCCGACACCACCTTCGGAAGGAATTTCGGGTGGGGGCGCAGGACAACCTTGTCCCTGTGGAAGACCAGATAAGGAGACTCGATGGAAAGTGCCTGGAGCTCTCCCATCCTTCTGGCTGATGTGATAGCCATCAATAAGGCAGTCTTCCATGACAGGTGGGAAATATCGCACCTGTGCATCGGTTCGAATGGCTTGCCCATGAGCTTGGCAAATACCAGCAGTAGATCCCACGGAGGTGGAGGTTCTTGCACCGGAAGGGAAATGTGGTCAAGGCCTTTGAAAAAGCGCTCAACTACCTTCTCCTGCGCCACGAGACTGCTTCCAGCCCGTGCCACGTACGCAGAGATGGCTGCCAGGAATTTGTAAATTGAGGGTCGACGCAAAGCTCTTGCTGAGAAAGGGACCACAGGTAGTCCAGAATGCTTGCTAAGGGACAGGCGGAAGGGTCCAAGCCCTTCCCTGACACCAAATGGAGAATCTCTCCATTTGAAGGCATAGCATTTCCTGGTCGACTCCTTACGGACGCCTCAACGACGTTGAGGACCTCGTCGGAAAGACCCAAGGCCTGGAACTCTAGCCGCTCAGGAACCAGGCCGTCAGGTGCAGGGATTGAAGGTCCGGATGGAATACCTTCCCCTGGTTGACTGAGATCAGGTCCGGGCGGGCTGGAAGCCGCCTCGGGAGCCTGGAGCTGAGGCTGAGGAGATCTGGATACCGTAACTGGCGGAGCCAGTCTGGGGCTACCAGAATCACCTGCGCCTTGTCCCTCCTCGCCTTGAGAAGCACTTGTGGATCAAGGAAAGGAGGGGAAGATCGTAGAAGAGGCCCGGGGTCCACGGCCTCGGAAGGCATCCCCCTGCAGTGAGCCCTGCTGAGGGGGGCGGGCATGGAACAGACTCAGCTTCGCATTCTCCCTGGAGGCAAACAGGTCCACCTGAGGCATGCCCCAGTGGGAGAACAGATCTTGTACTACCTCTGGCAGGAGAGACCACTCGTGAGACGCAGCCCCTATCCAGCTTAGGGCATCGGCCAGGGTGTTGGAGGCTCCTGCCATGTGAATGGCTAGGAGATCCGCCTCCAGGCTGCGCACGAGGGACCATATGCAGAGAGCTTCCTTGCATAACAGCATGGAGTGCGTCCCGCCCTGGCGGTTCAGATAGTACATGGTCATGGTATTGTCCGTCCTGACCTGAACCACTTGACCCCGTAGAAACGGAGCGAAGGTGGTGAGAGCTAGGTGGACCGCTCAGAGCTCCAGCAGGTTGATATGGCATCGGGGACTCCCAATGGGACCAGAGGCCGTGCGCTCAGTGCTCCCCCAGTTGGGCACCCCCAACCCATCAGAGATGCATCGGTCGATAGAGAGACCGTCGGCTCGGGGTGGACGAATGGGATGCCCTCCTGCAGATGTGCCGGAACGATCCACCACTGGAGAGCGTTCTACATCCCCTGGGTCACTGTCACAGGCTGGTCCAACGGATCGCAGTGTTGTGACCACTGGCTGGCCAGTCCCCACTGAAGGGGACGCATGTACCAACGGGCCCAACGGACCACGCTGGTGCAGGCTGCCATGAGGCCCAGGAAGTCCCAGGCAGGGCGTGATTGCCCAACCTGAAGTGATTGGGCAAAGGAGGAAAGAACCTCGGCCCCGTCCGCTGGGAGCCGTGCTCTGGCTCGAAGAGAGTCGAGCTCTGCCCCCGATGAAATGTATCACCTGCTTTGGCACGAGTTCTGACTTGGCCTCGTTGATGAGGAGACCAATCTGAGAGCAAACCTGGAGGGCCAGATCTCTGGACCGCTTCACCTCCGCTCTGGAGAGGGCTGCAATCAGCCAGTCGTCCAGGCAGGGGTACACCCGGACTCTTCGGCGCCGCAGGAATGCTGTCACCACTGCCATGCATTTGATGAAGACCCTGGGAGCTAGGGAGAGGCCGAAGGGCATAGCCCGGAACTCGTAAAGGGATCCCTCCGCTCTGAAGTGGAGGAATCTCTAATGAGATGGACAGATTGGGACGTGAAAGAACGTGTCCTGGAGGTCCAGGGAACAGAACCACATGCCGAGTTCCAAGGATGGGATTATCTGAGCCAGAGTGATCATCCTGAAGGTCCGGGACCTTAGGAACCTGTTCAGATCATGCAGATCAAGAATGGGGTGCCAGCCCCCCCGTCCGTTTTGGGACCAGGAAATACCTGGACACAAACCCCGGGTCTGGAGGAGGATCCGCCACCTTCCTGATCACCTCTTTTTCGAGGAGCAGGGCAATATCGGCTCGGCGGGCCGACAGCGAAGGTAGACCCGTGGCCCCGAGGCGACGGCTCAAAGGTGGGGTCTGCTCGAACTCAGAGGCAGGCCCTTTCCTATCACCTCCAACACCCAGCGGTCCATGGTGATAGTGGACCAGGCGGAAAGGAAGTGGGGAGCCGTCCCCCATGGGGGAACCCTAGGGGAGGGAGGACTGGGGCGACACCCTCAACCCGTCACTGGGCAGGACTGGAGGAGAGACCGGCCGAGGAACCTCCTGGGCCTTTACCTCCCTGCTTCCTGTTGGAGGAAGCCACGGGCTTGGGTTTGGGATGCCAAGCACGAGTCTGCTGGCCCTGGTGCTGGTGCTGTTGGGCCGGACGTGCTGCAGGCGCAGAAGGATGAAAGGGCTTGTGCTGCTGCTGTTGGTGGCCTTTGTCCTTCTGGGCGGAGGTGACCGAGTCCAGAGTGGCATTGGACTTTTCGATCCGCTGGAGGTGGCCTTCCACTCCAGGGCCGAAGAGGTCGGTCCCCAAGAAGGGGACGTCCACCAACTTGTGCTGGGTATCCGCCGTGATGGTAGATATCCTCAGCCATGCTCTGCGGCGCATGGCCACCGCGGCCGCAACCGATCTGGCACAGGAGTCCCCATTGTCCAGAGCTGTTTGGAGCTGCTGCTTCACCACCGCCCTACCCTGGTCCCGAACCTGCTGGACCGTGGTCTGCAGGTCGGCCAGGAGATGAGGGATCACCTCATCCAGGGAGCCCATGAGGGCGTGGGAGAAGTGTGCTATCAGCACGGCCGAGCTGGCCTGGTGGAGGCCAAGGGAGGATGTAGCGTACACCTTGCGCCCGGCAAAGTCCAGCTTTTTGGACTCCTTGTAGGGGGGCTTGTCCACGTCCCTAGCGTTCCCAGAACGCCGGAAAACACTGTCGGTGACTAACCCCTCGGCAGAGGGGTGCTCCGAAAACCCGGGTAAAGAGCCAGTAGGGACCGCATATTTCCTGGCCATCCTGGCCGAGGGTGCAGGACAGGAAGCAGGCCGCTGCCAAGCTCCAAGGCTGGGCCAACAATGGCCTCAGCCGCGAAAGGCCTCGTGGGTGAATCCCCCGTCCAGTATCTCCATTAGGGGATACTTGGCCCGTTTGGATACGGGCTCGAGCTGCATCCCGGTGGACTCCGAGATGAGCTGAAGCAGACCTATGAAGGACGATGAGCTTTCGTCCAGTGACTGACCCCTGGAGGACTCCAGGTCAACTGGCCTGGAGAACAGGGAGGAGTTGTCGTCGGACTCTGAGGAGTCCGCGAAGAGCTGCCTAGGGCCTGAGCCACCCTCCACCTGCCAAGGACGGTCAGGAGTGAGGGTGACCGACAACCTGTGGAGCAGGCCTTGACCCGACCAAGAGTCCTTGATCGGCGCCCCCGATTTCGGTTGTGGAAGCGGAGGTTCCACCACAATCGGTGGGGCAGCAGGTTTCAGCCAAACAACCAGCCCAGGCTTGGGCATCTCGACTGCAGCGAGAGGCTGTTTCGGCCGTTCAGGTGACAGTCACTTGATGGCCGGGGAAGGCGTCGGTGTCGACTTGCTCCTGGACAAAAGTAACTGCTGCCACATCAGCTCCTCGTAGCATCGACGCAATTTGCGCTGAAGCCCCTCCTCATCCGAGGAGGAAGACGAGGACAAGCGGCGTCGCCGCTTACCTCGGTGCCAAGACTGAGATCGCCAATGTCAGTGGGATCGGCTGGACCAAGAAGAGATCCGAGACCGAGACCCTCGGTGTGTCCGAGGACGGGCCTGGGAGGGAGCATGGGACACCCGCTCTTCCCCCAGCTCGGATGCCTTAACTGGGGACTGCTGACACCGAGGGCGCAAGTAAATCCTCGGTTTCCACTGGGGGAACCGGTGAAGAAGGGTTGTCAGCTTCACCAGTCGACAATCCGTCCGACGGGTCAAGAAAAATCTCGACCGTGTTGACGGGTGTCTCGGCCGGCTGACCTGACGGGGCGCCGTGAAGCCAGCGGCCTTAGCCACAACCTCGACCGAAGTCGACGGTCGGCTGTCCGGGGAAGGGGACCTCTCCCACTCCCACGAACACTGACGATGGGACTTACCCTTGGTATCCTTCTTTTTGGACCGAGAGGAATGTCCCGATGACCCCTCTCCCTTCGTGGAAAGGGAATGGCAAAGCTCCTTGAATGAAGCAGAATACGAGGTACCCAGAGAGAGCGGAATAAATGCCGTGACCGAGGAGGAGGAGGAAGATGCGGCCTGGGCCGCCTCCTCCTCGAGGGCGATCATCTGATAGAGTTGCTCAGCCGAGTCAGCCGCCACGGTAACCGCACAACGGGCCTCTTTCGACTTTACTGGCGGATAGCGCTCCTCGGGGTGCCCAAGCTTCAACCGGGCAGCGCGGTCCTCCAAGACGTTGGCCGAGAATGAGCAGCATGACTCGCAGGCCTGTGGGTCATGTTCTAGGCTGAGGCAGTAGACGCACGTGGAGTGCGGATCCATCCTGGACATCTTCTGCCCACAAGGGCACCTCCGAAAACTGGGAGTCGATTTGTCCATCGCAGCTGCAAGGGAAAAGGAAGACCAAAGTCTTGAAAATTTTAAAATGAGTTTCGGACGAGCCGGAAGAGTTAGGATCCAGTCTATCACGCAGAGCGTTAAGGAGGGAACCTGAGCTTCCAAGCGGTAAGGAAGATCTGGCGTCATGGGGCGGAGCCGAGAGTTTTACCACCCGGATGGGTGGGAGGAGCCAGTTTGAAGACCTTCCGGCAAGATTTAAAGCGGCAAGGAACCTGCCAGACAGTGTGGATGAACAACATATCAATGTCCCTAGAACTGAATTTGCTGTGGCCTGAATAGGGGTACCAGAATCATGCTGGTCCCCCTCCATGTGGGGTCTGGGTAGCACCCTCTAAGATGGAGGAAAGGAATAAAGAAAACATCCCATTCCAGGAGGACGACGTCGCTTGCCAGAAAATTTCAGGCCCTAGATCTAGCAAGCAGAAACCAGGCAGTTTTACACTGAGTGGAGGACGCAAAGAAGGTCCAACTTCGGATCGCCCCATCTGGCGAAGAAACGTTAGCGATGAAAGAGAGGAGTCCCACTCATGTATGCTGGGCATAGCCCTGCAGAGGCCATTGGCCACAATGACTTGCATGCTGGAAACATGACCTCCCGGTGGATGGAACTGTGGTCTGTGGTCCGGTACCAAATCCTCATGACCTTCCTGCATAGGGGATGCAGGTGAGTACCCCATGCTGGCTAGTGTAGTCAACAGTGCTAAGGCTGTCCATCTGGAACAACAGCTATCCTTGGAAAAGATGGTTCCGAAAGGCCTGCATGGCATATGGAATTGCTCGCCTTTCCAGGACATTGAGAAGAATAGGGGATTCCATCTGGTACCCAGAACCCTGCGTCTGGGAGGGACCCAGATGCGCCCCCGGCCTGAGCCTGAGGCATCCGTGGTGCGGATTTGCTGAGGAGAGTAGATCTGAAAGGGGATCCCTCTGAAAGGGTCACAAGAGGGCTAGCCTTCCTTGAAACACATTGTGGACTGGGGAGGAGACCAGCACTAGACTCTCCAAATCCTCTATGCACAGGTGCAGCAAATAAGCCAAGGGGCAATACTTTGGGTGGATAACGCTCCCACTGAAAGAAGAACCGCAGAAATCTTATGTGCGGTGGAAAGACAAGAGATATGCAGGGAAGCATCCTGCATATCCTGATGTCTTTGAGATCCAGCATGCCCACAGATCCCTGTCCAGGGGTTAAGCGGGGAGTTCTGGGGGGAGGGGACTCTGGAAGTATCTCTACAAGCTGCAGAGCATGATCCCTCTCCATACTCTGAAGGATCCAGGCATCTGAAGAGATGGTTCTCCAAGAATTAAAATGGAGGGAGAACCAACCTCCACCCACCACCTCTTGGTCAAAGACCAGAAGAGAGCGGGTCCCACCAAAAGCAAAGCGGAGGTGGGACCAGCTGCAGGGGCTGGCCCAACACCCCAAGGGTGCTTGACTGCAGGACCTGATGAGGAGGTAGCAAGCAAAGCTGAGGAGGCTCCTCCAGTTACCCTGGGGTCAGGAGGTTGCCCCAGATGTATGGGACTTTACGAATAGAAGGGCACTGTTTGCTGTAAGGTTGAGTGTGATAGAGCGAGAAAACAGACTAGTCATCGATTGGGCAGGCACCATTAAGGTCGTTGACGGTAGAAGACGTCGTCCACTGCAGAGGAGTCGGCGGCATGGGGCATGACAACCCCGTCAATGAGTCTTGATAGCCTGAAGAGCCTGGTGCCTGAAGAATCATCAGGCCACAATGGAAAGGCTGTCACCAATCAGCTAGTCATTGAAGGCGCAGTGAAAGTCGAACTAAATAAATAAATAAAAAACACAGCATGTACACCAGACCGATATTTGCAAAAAAGGGGCAGGAGAAACCATGAGAAAACTCTCATGTTATATGCGCAAATTCCACTAATGTTCTGATTTTTGCTTCATTGATAAATCAGCATTTTATTACACTAGTACATATATGGTTGCTTTTGCACCCAAGGTTTACAGAGAGGGTATTCCAAAGTCTGGGTCCATTGTAAAAGAAATGTTTCTTTCCAAAAACTGTATTAACTTTAGGAAAATTGTATTCTAAACCTTTTGCGGATTGCAAAGTTTAACAGGTCTCACATGGACCCCATTCACATATCTGGAATGTGTAGTATGGTATGGGCTGCACGCCCATTGGCTCACGCTGTGGACCAATGGGTGTACAGCCCTACTAACGGTGTCAGTCGGCAGACGGCAGGGCGGCAGGCGGGTGGGGTGCTGTGATTCCCAGCTCCCTCCAAAGAATCCAGTGCTTCTCCTGAGAAAATCCACTTACCTCAATAAACAAATCCATTGCTGCACTCCCTCCCCTGGCACAAAACAGCTACACCAGGAATCCTTCACTACCGCTTTCCTCATGGCTGCCTCCCACCCCAACCATAAGCTACTCACAGCAGCAGCTCAAATACTACTGCCTCACTCAGGAATCTGCATCTCATCTGGACTACAGTATCAGTCTCACTGAGAGGCTATCCAATATACAATCAGGGGCCCTACCTTTTATTCATTTGGACATAAACAGAACTGTACGTAAGGCTTGCCTCTCTGAGAGGCTGATCCATTGTAAGATTTCATACAGGTCAGTTCTGTGTGTTCTTGGTGGAACATCCAATATGAACCTTGCCAATCTGTGGGATAAAATATCTAGCCTATTTAGGCTCTTGACTGAAGCACCCTGATAAATTGTATCACCATACTCGATGATTGGCATAATTAATGTTTGAACTACATGTTTCCTGATAGACTCAGTCATACAATATTTATTTTTATATAGAAAACCCAGACATCTACCTACTTTCTTTTCAAGGGTTTTCATATGTAGATCCCATTTTAATGCAGCATCTAGTTGGATTCCTAAGTATTTATAACTATGAACTTGTTCCAAACATTACTAAGAGTCTTAATGTGAAAAAATGCCTCTGGAGTATTTATATGTTTCTGTCTAGTAATGTAAATCACCTGGGATTTTATGGCATTTAGTACTAACTTAGACCCTGTTAAGAATTGCTACAGTTCATCAAATGCCAACTGAAGGGGGTGTGGGACACTATCAACAGAATCGCCCTCCATATAAATAATGGTGTCATCTGCATATAAATGATGTTTTACCCTATAATCTGTTATGGAAAGTTTATTCACATAAATATTATAAAGGATAGGGCCCAGTATCGCGCCCTGTGGAATTCCCGATACCATGATCCCTATATCCGATGTCCACCTTCCCAAAGTTGTCTCCCTACTACAGATTGCTGAAACCACTGAATCAGAGTTAGACATTCCAATGTCTCTGAGGTTGGACAGGAGGATGTCATGGGCCAGAGTATCAAAGGCTTTAGATAAGTCTATAAAGACATCCCCTTGTCCAATGCTCCAGTAATGACCCTGTGACCTTCAACAACGCAGTCGTTGTACTGTGTAATGGTTTAAAACCTGACTGAAATCTAGTTACAGTCTTTTTCCCCTTCCAGGAAACTTTGTATTTGATCTGCTAGTAGTCTCTTGAATACCTTTGTATTACCTAGTAGTAATGATATGGGTCTGTAATTTTCAATAGACATGTTTGTGTCTGATTTATATACTGGAACAATTTTTGCAGTCTTCCATTGAACTGGGATATCCATTTGAGTAAGAGACATGTTAAACAAGATAGTCAGTGGGTAAGCAATTATTGGAGTAGCATATTTTATTAATAAAGTAGGTAAATTATCAGGACCAGGTGCTTTTTTTGTGTTTAGTTTCAATAATGTCTCTTGTACGTCTTTTAACATACTAACATACTAATTGCCAGCAGATTAGGCCTTACGGTCTATCGAGTCTGCTCGAACCTCAGGTCCCTAGTTGGGTGCCGAGGCCCACCCCCACGTTGTGTTCCTGAAACCCCTATCATCCATCCCCACACCCCTGGGCCAGGCCATCATCTGATACATCCACTTTCTGTGTCTGTCCCACCCTCTCTTGAAGCCCTCCACTGTGGATCTCTGAACCAGCTTGCCAAGCAGTGCATTCCAAGGGTCCACCACCCTCTCAGTGAAAAAAACTCCTCCTCTTTTCCCCCCTCACCCTTCCACCTTCCAACTTCAAACCATGCCCTCTGGTGATACCTCCCTGCTTTAGTCTAAAGATCCTCTATGTCTACTCCTATTTAGTCCCTTGAGGTACTTGAAGACCCCAATCATGTCCCCCTGTCTCCTCTCCTCCAATGACAACAGGCAGAGCTCCTCAAGTCTGTCCTCATCGCCAAATCCCTAGTCCTCGTATCATCTTAGTTGCCCTCCTCTGTACCCTCTCCAGGAGCTGTATGTCCCTCTTCAAGTGTGGTCTCCAGTACTGTACACAGTACTCAAGGTGTGGTCTAACCAGTCCATTGTACAGCGGCAGAATCACTTCTCTGCTCCTAGAGGTGATCCCCCTTACGATGCATCCCAACATCCTGTTTGCCTTGCTAGCCACTCTCCTGCACTGCTCAGAGTTATTCATACATGCATCCACCATGACCCCTAGGTCTTTTCCCTATTGAGGCCTCCAGCGCCCCTCCCAGGGGTGTACTCTGTGTTTAGGGTTTCCCACCCAAGATGTAACACCTTGCACTTGGTGATATTGAAATTTAATTTCCGTGTGTGAGCCCAGCTTCCAGGGTGTCCAGGTCCTGCAGGCCAACCTCCCTCTTCCCTCAACTACTGCTCCCATCTTGGAGTCATCAGCGAAGAGACTCATTTCACACCCTGTACCCTCCCTGATGTCTGATATGTATGCATTAAACAAGATCGACCCAGGACCTGAGCCCTGCGGTACCCCACTACTGCCCTCTCTAGGATTCGAGAGCTCCCCACCGACCACTACCTCTGGGTGCGTCCCAGCTAGCCAGTTTTCAATCCATCAGACCATCAAAGGGCCTACTCCCAACCCCATCAGTTTCTCCACCAGACCATTTTGGGGGACAGAGTCAACGCCTTGCTGAAGTCCAAGAATAATACATCCACAGGCTTTCCCCTGTCCAGTTCTGATGTTACCCATTCGTAGAATTCCACAAGATTGGTTTGACATGATCTACCTGGCACAAACCCATGTTGCCGACTATCCAGACCTCCCACCTCCTCCAAGTACACCCCAATCGTTCCTTTAGTATACTCATTAATTTTCCCACCACCAAGGTCAAACTGATGGGTCTATAGGTTACCTGGTACTTCCCTCGACCCCCCTTTATGGATTGGCACCACATGGGCCTCTCACCAGTCCCTAGGTACCCTCCCTGTCTCAAGCGACCTGTTGAAGAGCTCTGCCAGGGGTACAGCCAGTATGTCCGCCAATTCTCATAGTACTCTCGGATGAATGCCATCCAGCCCAGGAGATAAGTCTTTCTTTAGGGCCTTGAGGGCTAACCACACTCTTCTGGTGGAGACAGCATCATCCGTTTCTCCACCTTACTGGCCTTTTTATCCTTATCCTGATGTGACACCCCTGGGATACCTCTCCTTCCCTCTTGCTCCATTTCTGTTGCTCCCCTGATCCCACTCACTGCCGCCTCTATCCCCATCGTGCTTTGCTTTGTAGATATCCCATCCCCCTTTCTAGTGAACACAGAGGCAAAGTACTCTTTTAATACCTTTGCCTGGTCCCTCCCCTCTTCCACCCACCCTACTTCTGATCTCAATCTGCTGAGATGACCCTTAGTTTTTCTCCACTCCCCAATGTACCGGAAGAACCCCTTTTCCCCCTCCATGTATCCCCTGTGCCAGCCGCTGCTCTTTACTGGACTTTGCCCCCCTCACCATCCGGGTGACTTTTCTAGATGCAAGATGGTACATTTCCTTATCCCTATCCCCTCTTGTTGTTTTATATTTTTTGTAGGATGCCATCTTTTCTCTGACCGCTACCTGAACCTCACTGGACCACTGGACCACCAGCATGGTTTATGTGACCTTGCTCCCTTACGTTTCACCTTAGCGCAGGTCCTGACTGCCTCATGAAGTCCCCGTTTTATTACCTCCCATCTCCTTTCCACATTTGTCATTGATGTAATCCCCTTCAAGTGATCCTTGAGAATATTTCCCATGCCCACAAAGTCTGCCCCCCTGAAGTCTACTACCAGTGTCCTAGATCCCCCCTCCCCAATGCTTATTTGAAACCAGACAGTATTGTGGTCGCTCCCAGTCAGGGGATCCTCTACAACCAGGTCCCTTATCAGATCCCCATCTGCCAGAACCACATCCAGGACATGCTCCTCCCTTGTGGGCTCCATCACATGCTGTGTTAAGAACACATCCTGGAAGCCGTCCAGCAGCCTCTGCTCCTTGGCCACCTTAAAGGACATGGTTCCCCAGTTTGTACCTGGCATATTAAGGTCCCCATCAATACCCTCCTTCCCCTTTTGGTCCACACTGGGCAATGATGTTGTCCAGCAAACCATCCTCTGAACATCACCCATCCCGGGGGCCTATACTACACCCAGCTTGACCTTACCTCCTGCTGGGGTTCGTAAGGTGACCCATAAAGCCTCCACGTTTCCCTCTGCCTCTTCTACCCTAGCAATTTCTATGTCCTCTATAATGAACATAGCCACTCCACCCCCTCTGCCCTCCTTTCTATCCTTCCTAAGCATAGTGTACCCCCGGACGTTTAGGTCCCAGTCATGGTTTTTGTTGGCTCATGTTTCCGTGACTGCTGCCACATCCACACCCCGCCCCCCGAACAGCATGGCCTGGAACTCTAGCAACTTGTTTCCCAAGCTCCTGGCATTTACTAACACCACCCCCACACCTTATCCCCTTTGTCAAACCACACCCAGGTTCCAGTATACTTCCATCCTCCTCTGCTCCTCCAAACCTCCACCCCCAGTCTGTTTCCCTCGGGTTTGAAGGCTACTCCCTCATCCAGAGGAGAGGGCTTGGTCAGACCTCCCTTATCCCTCCCCTCACAGTTTAAACCCCACCTTCTTGAATGTAGTCAGCTATCCCGTTTAAGGACTTCCTTCCCTAATGGGGCAAGATGAAGCCTGTCCTTGGCATACAGTCCCTTATCATCCCAAACTCCTTTCCAGTTCCCTAACACCCCCAACCCATTCTCTTCACCCCACTTCCTGAGCCAGTCATTAACCTCTGTGATCTTCATTTTTTTCTCCACTGAGGCCTTTGGTACTGGCAATATCTCCGAAAAGGAAATGTTGCATCTATTACCCCACCAGACTCTGGCAAGTTCTTGGAACCTTGCTTGGATTTCCAAAACGCCTTACTCTCTAGATCGTTAGTTCCCAAATGCACTAGGAATCGGTCTCTCCACAATCTCTAACCAGTTCGTACACCATGAACTTTGCTCTGTGCACTGTCAGCCCAGAGATACTCACTACCTTCACCTGGCTATGGCATCCACCCCCCTGTCCCTCCCACTGGATACCCCTAATCATCGAGTCTCCCAATAACAGAACCTTAACACTGCCTTCATTCTTATGGTTACCTCCACTATGCACTCTCAACCCCATCCCCCCTTTATTCGGTGATCTCAATTCCATGGGAGTCTTCCTGCCTTATTAGAGACCCCTTGTCATCCTCCCTTTCTGCCTCCCTTGTTATTTTGCCCACTTAACTCAGACCCCCTGAATAGGTGTCCCTTTAACCCTCTCTTATCCGAACCATTTATCCTGGCCCTGATGGTTTCCTTCCCACACCGCCATCCTCCCCTCGTATAGTACCCTACCTCCAGAGGTACTGTGGTCCCCTTTACCTAGGGTCCTATCCTGTACAGACCCCCTGTGAAGAAGAGCCTCTCCCCTGCCTCCTTGTCTCCCAGTTTCTCTCCAGTCATGCTCTCCTCCCTCATGTCTGCAATATGTTGCATCTCCCCCATCTGCTTAACATTTATGTTTCCCCTTCTCCTTCTGGGACTATTTCTATCCTTTCCATTGCCGGTCTGTGATGCCCTATGGGTATCCGCCACTGTATCAGTTTCTTCATTTCCACCAACCCCTTCCTCCACCTCTAGGTTGCTTAGTAGCTCAAATTTATTGTAACACTCTATGTCAGCCTCCATCAAGTAACCCGAGTTTCCCCCGACTGCCCCTCTAAACTGTCCCTCTTCCTCTGTTCTTCTTAGGAGCTCCCTTCCCACAGTCTGCTCTTTTAGGCTTCCCCACAACAGTCCCTCCTGACTCTTCCCCCTTCACTCTCTTTATATTCAGAATGTTTACCCCGTACGCTTTCCCCTTAGCATCAACATCCCTATCTAAGGGTCCTCTGTCCCTAATATCCCCCCTCCTGCTTGCTGTAACATAACGTCCTGTAATTTCTGAGCGTTGCCCCAGCCTCCTCTCAGCCCCACCCTTCTGCTGCCCATATCTACACCCTTATCCTTGACACCCCCTCAACTCCCTAGCTTACTCCTTAACCAATACTTCACTCCTGATACAAGATAGCTGTCTACAGAGTGGGCAGCCTCCCTCTCTCCTCCCCAATTGAGAATTATTGCCATCCCACAGCCTGTGCAGCCTACAACCCTTCCAAAGATGCCTGCAATGGTAGAATATGGCCACCCTGTTTGTCCCTCTCTGTTTATAATGGCTCACACCCCTTTTCTCAGTCCCTTCCCCTGGAACACAGTCTCTCTCTATACTGACTGCAGTTATTTACAAACCCAATTTCAACCCCACCAATAAAGTTCCCAAGTCTCACAAACATATACAGTCCAGTCCCACTAACAGTGTGTATATGCAGACATCAGGTACTATATGATGTCACAGGCCCACCAGTTCCTGTTGCTTCAAATTTCAGTCACAAACAGAAATCCACGGCCCTTCAATCCCAACCCCCAGTGGCTTTTCAGTATTTAAGAAAGCCTACAAAACAGGCTGGGTGGGAGGGCTCTACCAACACCAGGCAAACATCACATTTAAATTTCACTCTATCACTGCCAAACAAGTGTTCCCAAGCCCCAATAGTTACAATATCACAGCCCAAGTAACAGTTCTAACTCAAAGTAGTAATTTTTAACACACAGAACTAATTTCAAGTACAAAACTATTCAAATATTACAGTTAAAGCAGAAGATAAAACCAAACCTCTGTCCTGAAAAGCCTCCTGCTTCTGGTAAGGGAGACCTCATTTAATGAATTTAACCTCAAGTTCTTTGAAAAAAAAATTCTCTCTCTGTTGTGGTGCTGCAGTTGTCACAATTTTAGAATAGTTATTTGATTCAGTTGTTTGAGGTATTTCTCTCCGTATATCAGTATGTGATTATATGCCCACAGAAATAAAATATCTGTTAAACTCATTCACAACTGTTTGACATAAAGGAACTGTTTATTGATTTATAATAAACTTTTCAGAAGTATTTGGTTTATTTTTATTTAGGAATTTCCTCATGTGCTTCCAGAAATCTCCTTGATTTTCTCTCCTGGTGACCATCAATTCCCTATTGTAGTACATCTGTCTGACAGTTTTTATACTTTTAGTGTATTGATTTCTAAGTTTCTTATAGTTATCCCATACTTGTTGGGTATTTGTTGCTTTAGCTAACTTCCAAGCCTTATCTCACTGTTTGTATGGCTGTAGGCGGGGCCTACAGGCATCTTGCTGTCTGTAGCTTGAAAATGGAGTATCTTGGAACACATTTTTTGGACTTTTCAATATATTCTTCCCCATCTATAAATAACTATCCCAACTAAAATAAAATACTCCCTTATTTCTGTTTAGAATGTTGGAGACAGAACTAAGCTGCTTATCAGATGGCCATTAGAAAACTGAAACAGCTTGTTAAATATTGGTTGCCTATTAAACTGGAGATTTGTTTACTCCCCCCCTTGAAATGCACAAATACCTAGTATTTAAAAAAATTTTACTACTAACTTCAGTTGATATGTATTGTCTTTCAAGAAAGATTCATACCTCATAAATGTCACCCTTTCCCAGCAAATGTAGAATGATTTACACTGTTTTTTTTTAAATCTTTTACGACATTATCTGATAAACACCATCTCAGACGTATGCCAGGTCTTCAGTGAACTGCTTTCCAAACATAACAGATAGTACTGAGGTAGGGGTGTGTGTGTATGTCTGGTGCAGAAACGGTCAAACTCCTGGTAAGGGAGACCTCATTTAATGAATTAACTGCTGACAAACCAGAAGATCAAGAAATTCATCTGCATAATTATCTGATTCCTTATGTTCCCATATAGAGTTATAAAAAAAGTTAGTCAAAACAACTGAGAAAGACATTTGTAGGGGACAACAGTTGAGTTTTTCTTGTGTTTTGGACCTCTGTAGGCTGTGGAACATAAACGTACTGTTTGTGGTTGGAAGGTCCTGATCAAATAACTAGAAACAGAAGACTGTTTTTTGTCATTTTATAATATGATGTATTGAGTGTGTATTTACTGAGTTGCAGGATCAGAGCCTTGAAGAAAATAATAACATTTATTTAACTCATTCAAGATTCCATCAGGTGGTCAGAAAAAAAGTCTATGATACTTTGTCTGAAAACTAAAAAATATAAGACGCAAAAAATAGCATCTGTTTATATGTATATGGGGAAATGTCTCTAATTTATTTGCAATAAATTTGTTTACAGGCACTACTAGTATCTTTTGAGAGATTGGCCGACTTGTAATTATTAATTTTGAGTATAGTTCATGAAATAATGAGTGTGATATTTATTTCATATAGTCCCCCATTATGCCGTATGCATACCATGTAAATCCAAATCATTCCAAGGCCATCTTGATATATAATATTGATACAGAACAGCAAATCAGAGCTCTTTTCCTGATAGAAGGCTGCTTATATAATAAATGAACAAAGTCATAAATAAGGAAACAATGGCTTATGGAAAAATCTGCAGGGATTTATACAGGGATTTGATTCTGCCTCTGCAGGGAAAATATAGGAAAAATGAGGGCTTGTTACAGAGAGATGGTTATTTAGATCTGGGAGTACTAAATATTTCTCAGCCTATATTTTATATCCTGCATAGTGCTGGGGAGATGCTACATCTCATTATCATATGGATGTTCATTTACACATTTCTTCACTGTATTTACCCAAGCTGTCCCAAATTAGATGCAATATCTTGTTTTCAGTGGGGTCATGATTTTACCATTTTTATAATTTATTTATTCAGGGTACCTAGTCCAGGGTCCTCCGTATTCAAAGGAGATGCGCGCGCATCCCGGTGGAAAAGGGAGATGTGCCGAGCAACTCCAACGATGCACTGCAGCACGATATTCAAACGTGCGGGATACACCGTTCACAAGGGAATGGGCCAGGGCACACACAAATGGTATGCTGTGCAAGTCAAGTAGATGTTCCCATGCATATGCCGTGCTGTGGCATATTCAGTGGGAATGTACCCCTCTTAGTCCAGAGCATGGCAGCCCACAGTTAGACCACGAATACCACCCACAGGTGGGCTGCAGAAGTACACCCAGGTGCACAGCAGCTTGGCAGCCCTGCTGGACTAGAGGTATCCCCTTCCCATCCCCAATCAATCCAACTCCATCCCTGAAGAGCTCCATAGTGTAGGGCCCCCCAGACCCAATCGCACCAGAGGAAACCACAGTCCATATCGATAGCATAGAGGACCCCCACCCACTGCCCCGGTATGCAGACACCCTCACTCCCCCCCATTACCCAACCTGTTGCAGAGACTGGCACTGCCCTCCACACCCTGCCACAGCCAGATGCCGACTGCACTGGAACTGGGCTGGGGACCGGCACTCTGGAATGACCCAAGTGTTTGTACCATGCATTGGGGCACTACGCAAGCTGCGGATCCACCAGTGTATGCAGCCGTGTGTACGTCCCTGGCAAACCATACGAGGGAACTGACATACCTCCAATGCATGCCTTGTCGATGCTGTATCTTGCTGTTATACACCGCTGCAAGTCCACACTCTCCCCCGTTCCCCTGTGTAACATGCCACCCTCCAGACTGCTGAGGTATCTCAGGTGCCATGGGGTGCAGTATCCTGCAATGCCATTTGCAGTGTCCACTCCAGGCTATGGATAATTCGTCCGTGGTTCCCTGATTATACAAACAAATGAGAGGCTGACTGTAACATGACTGTTTCGGGACCTGTGTGAGTGGGTACAGCATTGGCTATCACTCGCGCTGAGAAGGGCAATGGCACCGGGACGATGGATCCACATGCGAGCGCCTGAGGATTATGGCCACTGGGCGTTGTCACCTGCACACAGCTTGTGCCTACGTATGACACATTCCAGCATCCTACTGCCAGTGCTCCACCACCCACTGATACAGTGGTACAATCCCATCACAGTGCCAGTCATTGCAATGGGATTTGTTGGGGGGCATCTGTGCACCTTTGGGGGGGCGGGGGCCACTACACTATGGACATGGACTGTAGGTGTATTCCTCTGCTATCAGGGATGTGAGTGGGGTCTTTACAGTATGGAACCGATACAGCCTGGATTTCAGTACGATCAGGGCTGGTGGAACGGGTAGGGAGTGCCACTTTACCACCAGAGACTTCAGGGCATGTCCCACATGGGAGTGATCAGGGTTGGCGCTTGGCGGCAAGAGCTCCTCCGGCACATTCATCCCCATGCCAACATGCAACTGAACCGGTAATGAGCATGCATAAGGCCCCTTTGCACCCTGCATGTTCAACTAGCTAATTTGCATTCCTGGGCTAAATATCGCCCATGAGGGCTGTGGCACATACCAGTATGTGCCACGCATTCCTCCTGTGAGGTATTCAGTCAGGGGCGCCCTGGATACACCTGTCTTGGCGGTTGCCTGCACTGCGACTCCCGTCCAGGGTCACATTTTCAACAGGTACAGTATGCGCGCCCTGTACAGGTGGCACATTCTCTTTGAATATTGTATCGGTGTCGACCAGCACACCCTCTTTGCACAACGCATCTTTCTGCTCGTGCATTGGTCCGGCACTTAATATGTCCCCCCTAGATGTAAAATATTGTTTTCAGTGCGTTCTGATTTTACGCAATGCAGCATAATATTGTGTAGATGTAGAGCCCCACTGAAAATAAGATGCTGTTTCTTCTGTGAACTATCCAGGCTAACCATACAGCAATCAGCAGGCATATTCTAGGAAAACACATTGTGAAAATTTGTAAAAGGAAGACCGCATTGAAACTGCCTCTCCACAGATCTGCATTGTGCAAATTCATTAGAAATAGTAGGTAAAAGCATCCCAAAAGCTATCCAAAGCCATATCGGCTCTGACCAGAGTTTGTTTAGTTTTGTAGAGGTTCAAATTATACCATGGTGCGTTACCTGATTTAGTTCTTCTTGATTTCATAGGGGCATGCTTATTGCATAGCTCCCAAAAATCTCCACAAAACAGATTCCAGGCATCCTCCACTGTAGGCACCAATGACAACCTTTCCCGACTTTGGTTTTCTATGTCCAGCATAAACTGGACATAGTCAAATTCTTTAAAAGACCTGTATTTGAGGATTTTTAGCTGTTTTAGGGGCATGTTCCATGCACGTATACAGTACACTATTTGGTGATCTACACTGAGTCAGGTAATACTCCACGTTAACATCTTTTCAGGGTGTGAAGCAAATATCATTCCCTCTCTTCTGCACTCCACAATTTCCTCTCCCCAAACTGCACCTGTTTCCCGCAATCTTAATTGCTGCCCTTCTCCCTCTTTTAATTCCCCCTCCTATCTGGGTCTATAACTGCACTTAGAACTACTGATTTGCACTTAATGGCCAATGTAATCTTTATTTTGCATATTCACTTTCTACTCTGTATATGACTGCTATGATGTACTCTGTATGTGACTGCTACAGTAGAACTATGTATTTATCTTTTGTACTTCCTGTTTGCAAAGTATTTTTCTGTTATGCTACTCCCTGTACCCTCTCCCCCAGGTCGCACCAGGAGACGAGCAACTTGTTGTTCAGTGTGCCTTCCTGGTGAAACATTTCAATAAATAAAATCAATAAGAACTGTCAGTCCAACTTCAATTACTTTTGTTTCTAGTGTGAAATACACAATTAAGTATGGGGCTCAATAATTAACTGCTGCCCCTTTCAGAACACTGTTGTTGATATAAAATGTTGCACTGTCTGGCAGTGCTGTTATTCCAGGGCCAGTCTGGGAAACCCCTCAGTCTGAGGCATAACCTCATGGCATGCAGAAGTCTCCTTTGATGAATAAAACATTTTCTGATTTTCTGTTTTTATGTGCCTCACTTAGTGATTTGTACTGTCCAGCAAGACGGCGTCCACCGGAGCAGCAAGAGATGGGCATAGCAGACCTAAAGTGAAGGTAACGGTCCTAATGGCAGACCAACACCAAAACGCCACACATAGTGGAGAATGCAGTCCTTCTTCAGCCCTGGCCCTACCTCAACTACCCGCGCCAGCCTCCTACAACAAAGTGTGTCGCTGGGTCCCCAGTAACCCTCCCTAGTGCAGCATCTAAATGATCTGGACCTCCAAGAACCTGCACCACAGCCCTGGCTGCAGAGAAAAAAATGTCTTCTGCTTTCATCTGCAGTCTTCCTGCAACACTGAGACTGGAAAATGAAAAAATGTGGCGCATTACTAGCCAGCTCCTAAACAAACTGCCAGCAAATTCATTTATCCAGGCCTCAATCACCTCTGACACTCCTCAAGACCTCACTCCCAACCCTCACGCTGCAACTCTCACCTCGTAGCAGACCTCGCCTGCAATGTACCCCTCCAGCTTTGGGACCTGGCTCCATGTCAGCAATGCAGCCCCTTCTGTGATTCCCCACCGGGTGGGGCGCCGGGTGGGGTGCTGCCGCCCGCCACTGACCGGGTGGGGGAGGAGAGGGGCGGTGGATTCAGTGAGCGGCTGGGTTGGGGGTGGGGTCCACTGGACCACCAGGGATATTAGGGATTTTATTTCTGTACTTAGCCTGCGATCGGGCGGGCAGGTCCACTGGACCACCAGGGATATTAGGGATATTATTTCTGTACTTAGCCTGCGATCGGGCGGGCAGGTCCGCTGGACCACCAGGGATATTAGGGATTTTATTTCTGTACTTAGCCCACGATCGGGCGGGCAGGTCCACTGGACCACCAGGGATTTCTGATTTTCCTGCTTTTTACTGCAGCCCACGATCGGGCTGTGGAGCACATTGCCGGCTGCAGGTGGCGTCAGTCCCCGACGGCTGCTGTCTGGCAGGGCGCCAGGCACAAGTCGCCGGGAATCGGTGCACCTGCATGCAATGAAGAGATGACATGCAAATGGCCCCATTTGCTTTGCATACATTATGGCCCCATTTGCATGTGCACTTTGAATATCGGTTACGGGCGCATAGCACAATGGAACTTGCGCTAGCGCATCCCCCTGCTCCACTCTGGCCACTTGCGCTGGTGCAGTGCCACTGCGCCATGCACACTGCGGGTGGCCAGGGTGTGATATTCAACGATGCTGTGCCATGGTGCAGCTCCGTTGAATATCGCCCAGTCCACACCCCTGCGCAGCCAAGTTGCGCTGCGCCCAAGCTTGCGCCACAGCCTGGCGCAGTTTGAATATCTGGGCCATGGGGTCCAAAAGAAGTCAACAGACTGGATGGACACTCTCCAAGCTGCACAAGCAACGCATGTATCCGTATTAATGTTCTAGGCCACCAGTGTGCAAGGATCGCTATTATCACAAGTGGTTGCACTTACAACATGCTTCCATCAGCAACATGCAGGATAGACAAGCTCATCAAATCTGTCAATAATTTATAGCTGAGCTCAATTTCTTCCTCTGCTACCTCTGTCAAAGCTCTGCAACCACTTCTATAGCCGCTTGCTCAACCAGCACCTTCTCGACAGGCCATTATCTGCCAGTGGTGTGGATTCTGAGGACACACTGCTGTGGTTTGCAGAAAGCTAAAGTATGACAACAGGAATGACAGGGACCAAAGACATCCACTGCAGCATCATCAGCAAGACATACACAAGTACTCTCAGGATCAGGGGAACACTTCAACTGACTGCCCCTCTGACTTCCTCAACTCACAAAACCAGCATCATCCAACTCCAAGAACTAACTCTGGCACCATCTCGCTTCCAAAAGCAGTTGCACCTGTCATCAGATCCCCACTTTTAACAAACTACTTTTCGGGGACCACAGGAGACTGGTCCATGCATGCCTTGACTTGACACCGGAGCAGACATCTCAGTCATTAACACTAACATTCTGAACAACAGAACTCTTCCTCAGTCACCTCATGTCTCTCCAGCTAACTTAAAGTACATCATCATAGCAAAAGCCACTGCAATGCCTATCACAGGTGTCAGCAAGCTACACTTTTTCTCACAGCAAGCTACTGCCAATTTCTACTTACTACCTGAACTGAAACCACTAGTGATTCTTGGAATGGACCTGCTCAAATATCACAAAGCCATTCTGGACTTTGCTTTTAACAGTCACTAGGCCCCTGGAGGTAACTTGTAGCTACGCACTCAGTCACGGTGCATTCTAAGACACAGATGGTTGTGACTGCCATGATTAGAGGTGAACCACTCCCATAAGGTGGTGTTGGCATCGCCAAGGGATCCTCTACTCTGCATTCTTCAGATCTTCTCCTGGGAGACTCCTAGTCTGTTGGGCATGACAGCACAGTATTTCAGAAATGCTGCAACTTTACAAATAAGCCAGTTGTCATATCCAAGGGTGTCAATGGTGTAAAGTCTGTCTTCCTGTCTACTGAGTAACAGCTCCATCCCATGCAAGAACCCCAGCCTGGTTCCACCATCTCTACACCTGTCAGTGCCACCAACATCACTACAGCTTCACAAGTGTTGCGTCTCAGTGGTGACTATCCACTTCCAAACTTACAGCACGTCCAACAGAAAAACAACAGCTTCTGGATTTCCTGGAGGACTAACCAGATGTCTTTGCTGGTATAGACAGCAAGCTCAGATGTTGTGATACCTTGCAACACACAACTGAGGTGCAGCCCAGTCAGAAACCCAACTGAAGACAAGGAAATACGAGCACACCACGATTCTTCACAGCTAAATTAGCTTATTTTTATTGATGCCAAAATGTCCACAGCCAGGAACCCAGCGCTTTGGCTGAATAGCCTTCACGTGGTGTGCTCGTATTTCCTTGTCTTCAGTTGAACTGCAGGTTTGCAACCTTTGTAGGAGCACCCCCCTCGTTGTAGTGCGCTGCTTCTTTTCCTTTGAGCAGTCAGAAACCCATCAGCCAGCCTACAAAGTGGGACACAAACAGGAACAAGTCTTAGAGGACATGATCAAAGACATGCTAGAACAAGACATCACTGAAAAATCTACAAGTCTGGAGAAAGCTCAATGCCTGCACAATGCTGGATGCTCGATGCTCATCCTTTACCCACAACAGAGGATGACCTAGAGAGTCTTGCCACCGCCAACCCAGCTTATTTCACCTCTTTGGATCTTCAAAGTGGCGTTTACCAAGTCTCCACTGATCTGACTTCTCATCCATACACAGCTTGGTGCTGTCACTTGGGACTTTTCCAATTCAAAATGACTGTCTATGGTACTTCAGAACAGACCAGCCACATTCCAGCATGTTATGGAAGCCATACTATGAGGGTTGTCTAGGAAATCTTGCCTAGTTTACCTAGACGATATCACTGCCTTCAACAAAACTTTCCTGGAACACCTCCAACACCTTAAAGAAGTGTACGAACACACAAGCCAACTTCAAGCTTCAACCAGAGAAGTGTTGTTTCACACAGCATCAGATTCATTACTTGGGACATGTCATTAGTTCTCAAGGCATCTCTCCAGATCCAGGCAAGCTCTCAGCAGTTGATGACTTCAAAACCTAACAACCTCAAAGACCTCAGAGATTTCCTAGGTTTGTCTGGATATCACAGACAGTTCATCAGTAACTATGCCAACATTGCAGCTCCACTTTACGCCCTCAACAAAAAGGGATATTAATATACATGGACTTCTGAGTGTAGAGAGGCCTTTTTATATTATTTCTGCTCCAGTACTGGCCAACCCAAGGTTCAATCAACCCTTCAAACTCTACACAGTCACTAGTTCTTTTTCAGTTGGTGCTGTGGTATGTAAAGTACAAGATGGAACAGAACAAGTTATTTCCTACACCAGGCATTTTCTTTCCTCTATTCAGCACATCTATGACACCACAGAAAAAGAATATCTGGTCATGATATTTGCTGTAAAAAAAACTCCACATTCACAGCTATCATTGATCACTCTGCCTCAGATGGTTATTAAAAATAAAGGAACCAGCAGGAAAGTTTGCCACGTGGATTGCCACGCTCCAATCCTGCAACTTTGAAATTCAATACAGACCAGGTTGAGTTCACTCCAATGAAGATAGCATTAGTTGACAGTAGTATCTCTCTGCATTACCCTCAACACATGCGGAATCCTGCTTAGAAGCTCTTCCTTTCCACACCAAAGACAGATGTACTTCCCATGGACACTTGTACAGCACCTCAAGTTGCTTTGCTGCTCCCAAATGCTCCTTCAGAAAGCAGCACCAATCCTCAATTATTGCAATCTGCTGAAGAGCTTCTCACCTCCTCTGCATCTGTACTTTCCATGGAAACCATCAAAACTTAACAAAGAGTAGATCATGAGTTCTCTGGCATAATCACATACTCAGAGTCTGGAAATCTTCCACAACAGAACAACATCACCAGGATGTTCTTTTCCTAGTTTAACAATACCCCCTCAATGATGGTGTGATTTTTCACATCTGGACCAAGGCAGGCAAGGGCCATCATATGGACAAAACTCATGTACAGTTAGTTGTGCCAGCCTCCCTAATCAATTAAGTTCTTCTCTCCACTCATGCCTCTCCACTATCTGGAGGTCATATGGGAAACCACAGAAATTTCAAAAAGACAAGGCTTCACTTTTTCTGGCCTCTCATGAACAAAGACATCATCCAATTTGTCTACTTCTGCCAGCCCTGTTCCCAAAGAAAGCCTCCGGCCAAACTGACAAAGGCACACCTCATTCCAATGCCTGTAGCCACAGAACCACTTCAACCAGTCAGCACAGACATTCTTGGACCTTTGCCAACATGCATCGACTCTGACAACAAACATATTTTGGTTTTGAGGAGTACCTTACAAAATACCTAGAACTATAGTAATTCAACTAAAGGACATCAAAATTGCTACAGCAGCAAATGCCTTCCTCAACACAGTTATTTGCTGCCAAGGTAGACCCTCATACTTGCATTCAGACAGAGGCACTAACAACCCTTCTACCATTGTTTGAGAAACTTGCAAACTCCTCAACATAAAAAAGACTCACACAACGAGCTATCACCTGCAGGGCAATGGACAAAATGAAATAATTATGTTTACCAATCTGAACACACTCTCCAAGTACCTGGATGAGACTCCTGATACTTGGAACAGCATTGTTCCTTTTGTTCAGTTTGCCTACAACACAACCCCTTGTGTTGTCAGTACAGAGTACACACCATTCTTCTTGGTCCATGGATGATATCCAAGAACTCCACTGGACATCGATCTTTTACTGCTAGAAGTTCCAAAATCAGCTACCTTGTAGATCATCCATGTACTGGAACAGCTTGAACCTGCCAGACATGTTGCAATAACCCCAGTGGGACACAGAAAATCTATCTTGCAGAAAATTTCGCGGCAGCCAAGTCACATGAACCTTCATTTTCTGTGGGGGACACTGTCTACTTGCACTGACCTGTCTCAGTTCCAGGAGCCACAAAGAAACTGCTTCACCCTTTGGACTGGTTCTTTCTACACTGTGGAAAAGCTTTCTCTAGCTCATGTCCGCCCACAACAAAAATCACATTAGAAAAGCTTGTTCTTAACAAAGTCCACATCAACTGTCTGAAGCAGGGGTACTTG
This sequence comes from Neoceratodus forsteri, assembly GCA_016271365.2. Lineage (NCBI taxonomy): Eukaryota > Metazoa > Chordata > Ceratodontiformes > Ceratodontidae > Neoceratodus > Neoceratodus forsteri. The sequence goes on from CM057452.1 coordinate 395,105,172, forward strand.
AGTAACACCCTCCTAGACAATACCAGTCCTTCCAGTAATGAAGCTGCACTTGAGCCAATTTTTCAGAATCAGAAATTCACCCTGATAACTTGAAAAACCAGTTCATTCAGATCCTCACACTCCTAACTATCTTCAGTTGGATTATGTTGCACTTGCCTTTCGCTCAGATGAACTGCCTGGGACTTCCCAGCCCTCTTCTTCTCAGGACTCTCTCGTATACACTGCTGTGCACCAGACTGAGAAGATTCTTTGCAACAAGCTTGTCAGTGGATCCTGGACTTATAGAGTTGATTGGTGTAATTTTAACAGTTTGAGTTGCCTTTGCAGACCTTACCCGTCTTGTCAAGAACTGGTTCAAGCAACTCATAACATTATTCCTACTGACTGGAAAAGTCGATGCAAGTCTTGATATTTTGTGCAACTGGACTCAATGTTAAATGGGACTAATGATTCTGTTGCCCATGGTATTCCACACTGTCTGTGCTAAACTGTTCTTCTGAACTGCCCAGTGGCGCAGAGGGCTGAGGCACTGGACGCCACACCTCGAACCACGCCAGCGACCCATTGTTGGGAACGGATTCGGGACATCAGGGGCTGGCTGGGGAAGGAGAGGACCGAGCGTCCGGAGGACTGCTCTCCTCTCCTCTCCTGGGGTGGGTAGATGGGATGCCTCACTCTTGTAGTGGCCCCCGATGGAGACCGGGGGTACTACATGTAGTGGCGCAGGAGGGACAACCAGAAAGCCGGAAAAATAGCTTCGGCGCCACCGGATGATGGCCTCCGTGCTCCATGTTCCCCGGAACCTCTGGGTGCACCCTGCGCCACAGCAGCACCTCCAGACCATGGAAAAATAGTGTGCCGGGTTTCCCTGCTACCTGATGCCTTCCCCCTCGGTGGAGGGGGACCCGCCCGGCAAGGGGATACGTCGGGGACAAATCAGGGGATTGGCTGTGATGTGTGTGTGGGAGGAGCTCCAGAAGAGGACAACCGAGGCATGGAAGCACTAGGGGGCCCGAAGGAGAGGTGGATGCCGGAGTGTGAGGGGAGGTAAAAAGATCACACACAAAAAAACTGTTCTTCTGCAGTAAATAGCCCAATGTACCATTTCTATGCATACCTGTTTGCGACTGGTACTGCAACTACATTAACATTTTTTTTTCTCTCCACAGAGATGTCTTCTCCAAAAGGACAGGTCCATGTTTTGCAACAGTTTATTGAAGGTTTGTGTATCATAGTTCTGGTTAATCTGCAGCTGCTTTCCTTCCCCTCTCTCCCCTTCTCAGTTCCCTGCACAGCGGCACTTGCTGCTCTAACCAAGTTTCAAACTGCTATGGTATAACCCCTCCCTGGTGCTATTCTGACTGGTTACCTCTTTAGTTCAGATCCTTTCCACACATTCACCCCCCACTGGAGTACTCCTATGGTGAGGCTGTATCATGTACTGCTTGATATTCTTTAACACTTCATGTTTTCTACTGTTACATTATTGCTTGTATGAGTGGTACCCACTTTCATGTCCCTGGGTGTGATGTGAAGTAAGCAATTAAGCATTGGGCTTAATGTGTAGCTGCTGCCCCCTTTATAAACACTCACAGTGCTGTTGCTGATGTAAAAAAATTGCAGTGTCCTGCAGTGCAGTGTTATTCTGGGGATGGTCAGGGAAACCTCTCAGTCTGTGGCAAAACTTCACTGTGTGGGGAAGTCTGTGATGAATAAAAATGTTCTACTTTTATGCATCTCACTCAGTTATCCACACGGTCTGGCAAGACGGCAACCACCAGAGCATCAAGAAATGTGAACTGGAGACCTGAAGAGAAGGTAAAGGTCCTAGTGGCAGACCAACACCAAAACGCCACACTAGCTCATGAACAGGGCTTTACAGATCCAATATCAAGTCAGTGGTCTATGTGGTCCCAAGAAGCTGCACTCAAAGTTCTTTAAATGGCTTTTATTACCTTTCCAATGTGACTTCATAATTTGAACTCTATTACACAGTATCCTTTAGATTGCAACAGAGATAGATGTCTATATATTTTAATTGAGTCAGGGAAATTAAATAAATGATTTCTCAAATGTACATTTAGTGCTGTTTAAATTAAGCTCAACTTTACAGTGTTATATAGCCTGTGTGAACAGTTTCCTTTTTTGGATAATATAGTTTCATCATTTGTATATCAGTGACACATGACCTATGCATACATCATGCAAAATGCCACTATAACAGCGCTGCAATGTAAAGTAGAAACCCACTGACCTAAATGGAGTTTATGTTTGGTTCTAGCATATACCATAATTTGTCAGTGTCAGTGGCTCTGTAGGTAGCATTGTCCCCTCTGGGGCTGGAAGATCAGAAGGTCATGGGTTCTATCCTCACACCAGCTACTTGGGGTAATACCCATACCAGACGCTGTAGTGCAGTATGGGGTAGGGAGTACTGCACTATTTAGGTGTCATCCCTCTGATGAGATGTTAAACTGAGGTCCCTTTGCCCCCCCTCCAGTCAATGTCCAGGTGGAAGTTAAAGATTCAAAGGCACTTATTGAAGAAGAACAGGGGAATTTTTATTAAAAGAAATATCAACAAACAAAAATACAAAGTACATCAATCTATACTGACTATACACTCTGAAACACAATATCCTTTACTTTTTATGAAAACAATGAGAACAATGTAATTATATTTAGAAATTTGCACACTACCTACACCTTTGTGTACTGTCCACCTGCACACCCCTTCCAATGTTGTTTATTTCTTTTTTTTTTTTTAAACTTCATCCATTGGGAATTCTTTTATATAATTTATTTTATTTTATCCCTTAACATATGCTTAAAACAACTTCTTTCAACTGTAATATATCATTTAAAACAGTCTCATTCCAGTCATATTTATTTCCAGACTTGTACTTTACCATGTGTCTTTTCCTGTGTTTCTTTATACTTTTAGCATGTTATTTCACTTTGTGGCTCAATTGCCTATTCCACAGTCATTTTATCGCCACATGGATCACTTCTCCAGCGTGATTCCACCTTTGAAATAGATATCTTTGCCCGAAATTTAGAGAGCACATATCTGTCTACATACAACGCGCACTAACGCTGCTCCCACTTGTTTGTTTAGCGTTTCAGAGCACTTTTCCGCGCCATTTCTCATTCTTCCTGCAACAGATGATCCTGCCTCCTCGGTGCTTCACTGATCAGGTGATGTTTGTCACGTTACATCGTGCTGACGTTTCGGAGACTTAATCTCCATTCTCAGAGCTGTGTATTCTGGGGTGTATTGCCTTTTCATACTCTTACTGCACGAATCATTTCTGCTATCTTTTTCCATTTGGAAACAAATTTGAAAAACCAATCTAAACATATTTTATTTCTCTACGTGTCATTATTTAACTTGTTAATTCTCTTTCTACCTTTTTTTTTTTAATATTTTATATTTCACAAATCTCTCAGGAAGGTCAAATTCAGCTGCTAAAGGTCAACAACCATAATAAACTTTATACACATTTATATATAAATCCTATAGAAGAACTCCTGGGGTAAGAAGTAGTATTTTTTTAAACAAAAGTGGGTCAGCCACTGAGGTACAGTTAAATGTAGCTGGCACTTCTAAATCAGCGGACCTCTCAGAAGGGCACAGCTGGCCCAAACACATAATCTCTTTTTTGCTGCTGCAATTATCTTCACCAAGTTCTGTGCACTTACTGGACCTGGAGACCGCTAAGAATAGCGGGCTGTATCTTTTACCCAACCTGCTTGTTTTAGCATAGTTTCCACGGATCAACTTTCTGCATCTTTGTTTTCCCTCCTGGAACTTGGCTGCGTCTTACACAACTCTGCTATCTTCTTTAACAGTTGTTGTGGTCTTGCATATTAAAGCACAAATGACAAGGCTTTGATCTTAACTGCATTTGCCTCACCTGTCTCTGTCCCCAGCAGCTGTTCCTTCTTTTGGCTGTCAAGTTCTGCTATGTCAGGAGGCTGTAGGAGTACACTTGGCTGTGCATTGTCTGTTTCATTCACCCGGTTCATTTTCCATGCAATTTCTACCCACTGCGTTTAAGCCTGAAAACTTTTTCTTTTCAGTAGGATTTTTTACTGAAGCTGTGGCAACCGTAGCAGCTGTAGCAACTGATGCAGACCTCTGAGTCTGCTTTGCCTGGAACCTAAACTATTATTTAGCTAGAAGCATCAACAAATGCCCCCTTCCCTCTATATGCTTTTTGTAGTTCTCCTTCTTCAGTAGCCAGAATTGCATTGGTCTCATCCCCTAAACCTTTAGGGACCACAAGATGAAGAGGAGACTCTTGCACAGTATTCTCCTTAACAATGAAGCTGCCAGCAGGGTTACCACTAGCAGACATTTTGCCTGTAGTCAAAACAGCTTCAGATCCCATCTGTGCTCCTACAGATGTTTCAGAGATGGGTACCTCCTCAGTATTTTCGGTGAGGGGCAGGCATGCTGTCTTCTCCTCCAAACTAACACCAAACAGGAAACCACTAGCGCGTTGTCATGGCCAACATTCCCCCTGTCAATAAAATAGGTCTATGACTACCCCCCTCCCCCAAAACCACACTTGGAAACAAACTACTATAATTCAGCATGCCTCTCTTGATAGAAAAATTAGGGATAAATAAAAATGTGATTATATTTTTGTTTATAGATAATTCCCGAAGACCCACTGGCTGAAACATTAATTCTAACTTTGTTTTCTATTTTTAGCATGCATTTAATAGTATGCTGTTTTTCATTTATAGCATAACATGTCACAAGAAGAAGAAGAAACGCTCTGCAAATCAATGCTGTAGTTACCCTACCTCATTTTCTCAAGAGTAGAGTGCAAAAACTTAAATTATTTTGTAGAAAGCACAGTACTTACTATTCTGGCCACTAGATCGTTCAGATTCAAGCCATATTTTGCTACCACAGGCCGCAGAACCTCTGTCACTGGTTTGGTAGGTTTAGCTTTCAGTCCGACTGATCTATTGATGGGAACAAGATCCAACCTGGAAAAGAAGAGTTTCTTTGTAAGTGGTCTGGCATGTATGACATAGGGAGTAAAAGTCATGAGGACATGATAAGCCCATTCATGTAACTAGGCATGTTCCTGAAGTTAAAGTTATCCAGATTGATCTTTTCCTAGATCCTTCCACTCCTGGGGGCTAGTGAGGAATGCCAGAAGACTAATTAGGTAGACAAACACTTGGTTAGTGCACTGGTGGAAAATGAAGAAATTCTATCACACTTAGAGTAATTTCTTTTTCTGTTAGTTTCATCATTATCACCGGGTTAGTCATTTACTGCTGGGTAATACATATTCACCTAATAGGAGCCCTCACACTACAAATCTGTGACATCATCGTCATGGAACTCCTGGCTCTGCCCTATTCCTTATCAGCTGCTTCGAATGTTCAGTCATAAGTCTTTCAGAGTTGTACAGTAACATAACTACCGTATGGCAGAGTTAACTTAGCCTAAGCATTCCTTAAAAGATATAGAAAATTATAGCACTGCCTTATAGGAGTGTGCAGACAGTATCAAACTCTCAATCACATCTTGTGTGATTTAACCATTCATAATATCTTCAACTTCTTCCATATAATCTCTGCAATGGCAGCTGCACCTCTGAACCTTTTTCAGAGAAACTCTGCGTAAACGAACGCCCGCTCTGACCCCTCCGCTCAGCTGATGAGGGATTGCTAGAGGTTTCCAGGGTTCGACTTGAAAACTTCTGGTGCTAGAGCATTTATGTATGCAGCCCTGACCCTGTGGAATTCTCTACCTTGTCGGATTAGAGAGTGCCTGACCTTGGAGAGCTTTAAGATGGCTTTAAAACATATTTATTCAGCTGTGCTTTTGGGGATTGTGGTTGAATACTGTGATATTTTATCTTATTGATGTATTTCAGATATTTTATTGTTTATTTATGGTTTTAACTTTTTGTACAGTGCTTTGATACTTGTTTGAATTGTGCTATATAAATAAATTGTATTATTATTATGTGCCTAAAAAAGACACCATTGAATTGCCTGATAATAAAATGCATGAAATCCAATCAAAGCCCTCGAATCCTGATTGCAGGATACTCTCTTTAGGGTAAAACATTTTAGGGTGGGTCACAGTAACAATGTTGGAATAGAAAAAGAAATTACAGTAAATCTGATAGAACTTCCTCTTTCTGTGTTATTCCTTGTTGTCACTGGGCTAATCAATTACTGCTGGGATTTTAATAAGGCAGACAAGGTCCCATATACATGGTCGGGGCTTGCACTGGGAAAACGCTACGGTGCAAATATAAAACAAGGTACAACAGCAGGCACAATACTGTGCACCTAAAGTTAAAGTGGCCGCACAAACTACCTAACAGATTTATAACAGCATTATTTAGTGCCATTCAGAAGTGCAGCAGTGCAAAGACATACAGGTGAAGTGCATGACTTTCACACTACCGGTGGTCTTGCCATGTCATCATGCCTGATGTTCTCGCTCAGCTACTGCTGAGCGTCATCGGAGATCTCTGATGAAGCTCAGCATCAGCTAAGCGAGAACATCAAGTGTGATGATGTGGCACAACCACTGGCAGCACGAAAGTCATACACTTCACCTGTGTGTCTTTGCACTACAGCACTTCTGAATGGCACTAAAATAATGTTGTTATAAATCTACTACAATAGCTTGTATAGTCTCCTTAGCTTTGGGTGCAAAATTCTGCCTGTTGTTGGGATTTTGATAAGCATTACCCACAAACAGTACTCAGGAGGAAGAGAATATTCTTCCAGTTTTAGCTGCCTATTGCTTTACTGTCACATGAAGCAAATTACACCCTAAGGCAGCATTAGGGAGCTCTGAGTGTCAATCCTGTAATGAAAAATTAAAAAATATCATGATAGTGCTCATACACGCCTATATAAGAAGCTATAGGGGTCAGGTGATACACTACAGGGTAATTACAGCAGTGTGAGGACTGCCCTAAAGCAGTACTAATTTAGTGTGCGCCCTGTACTGACTGTAAAATCAGCAGGGACCCTGGTCTTCCATTTTTACCGGTAACAATCACAGAATCCTGCTTGGTTTGCGGATTTTGAATTCTTGTACCGGTGCCTCATGGAAATTGCATGTCACTGCACAGAATCTCTAAGATTTCAGCATCTTTTTAAATTTGTTTTATTTTCTCTTTCTATGTCCCCTTCTCACAGCATCAGTCTCCACTTTTCAGAGATCCCTAGGCTGGGTACCATCTAGCTTCACCCCCCCAGGTAATGCTCAGGAGCTCCTGTGGGTGTGTCCCTATTCTGCCTGGATTGTACCCCCCCAGGTGGGAAGGGAGGGGGACCCCAGGTCACCCCTTCACACTCCCTTAGTGTGTGTGTGTCGGGCAGCTCAGTGGGTCCCTCATGGAGTCTGGTTATGAAGTCTGGGGCACCTGGGTCCCTTCTGCCAGTGGCCAATGTGGGGTGATTGTTCCTGGTTTTTGGTCTCTGTCCCTGAGGGCACCGGCACTAGAGGAGATCCAAGGAGGTAAGTCACATAGAGACATGCCACTGCTCCAGATCCTGGCTAGTGTCCTCCCCTTCTGATTACTCTGCAGCACCATTGCACCACCACCCGTGGTCACACAGGTGGTGGTAAAGCAGCAGGACTTGTAGCCCACCCTCCCTGGAGGACGAGGAGGAGGAGGACATTTCATCAGGGGCTCGATCCTACTCCCCTGGCCAGACCTTCAGCAACCTGAGTTTGCTTCTGACCCTGGGTCTCTGGCATTGCAAGCAGTAGTGCCACCGCAGCACCAGCAGGCCGACCCAAATTTCAGCATCTTAAAATGAATGTTGCTGTGCTTTGCATTCTTTCTGCTTTGCTGCATATAGAGCCAGTAAGGAAATCACCCACACTGCTTTGTTGCAATCAGCCATTCAGTTTAGCCACCCATGCCTAGTGGTTAGAGTAACAAACAGTGATTGAACTGGGTACATCCAGCAGACTTGGGTTTGATTCCCACAACCTCCACTTGCATACTGTGTGACTCTAAGCAAGTCACTTAACCTCCCCAGTGCTTCTAGGTCACTCCTGAAAACAGACAGTTCTATCTAGTGGGCCTTTCCTGCTTTACAAAGAATATTAAAAAAATACCAATATATGTTTACAGCATCATAGAATAGTAGTCTGGGTACCATGTAATTTACCTGAGTTTTACTTGGGCTGCAATGATTTTGTATAGGTAAAGATAAATGTTCAGATACATTTTGTGTGTTTTATAAGCTTGATTTTAGATTTTAGTCAGGTTTTTATTGTATTCTTTGCATATAAGCATCTAGGTTGTAGATTGCTAAACGCAGGATTACTGTTACCAACTAGCTTATTCAAGTTTATAATCAGTAGGGCCATCCAAAATCCTCAGTTGTTTAAATTAAAACTAGTCTGAATGAAAGCATGTTCACAAAGAAGAAACTGCCTTACTACTTATGAAAAGACTTCACAGTTAGCACCCCATTTAGGTGAATTGGATCATTTGCACCTTTTCTCCCACCTGCTGTTTCAGTCTCTGTGACAACAAAAAGTTTTCTGATAGACTTCTTCAACAAAAAGCAAATGTTAAGTAGTTAAGTGTACTTATGTTTGGCCAGTGGATTTTGAAAGCACAGTCAATGACGTACAGAAGGTAAGACCACAGGGGCTGCATGATGCTGGTGGGCAGAGTAGTGCTCAATTCACATCTGAACAAAGATATGAAGACTGGGTGACACCCTTTTCATGGACACCAAGTAAAAAAAAAAAGCATCCAGATGTCTGGGAAATGCATGGATCCATTTATTTTATTTTTTTTTTATTTATTTGCTTTTGTTAACCAGGTAAGTACACTAGACATACAAGTGCCTAGTTTCAGGTGCGACCCGGGAGGATACAAGGTACATACAAAGCATCAAGCATAGTCAAGGTAACATACAGGATCATCCAGCACAACAAGTAGCTAGGTAGATAACAGCATGTGGGAGCAAGATACATAACATATTGACAGGTAGAGCAAACAACAAAAATACAGACAATGTCAACAAGGCTAACGATATGGGGTAAGCCACAGGGGACCACACTCAGGAACAGGTAGGCAGGGATAAGTGCCCAGGGCAAGTTTCAGCATATTTGAAGGTCCTCCGCCAATCACTTGTAGATTTTTTAGGTGAAGACATTTTATTTCAAAGAAGCAAATTCAAGCAGTTTTTTTTTCTGCTCCTCCTACCCCCTGGCCATCCACTCCTTCAGGCCTGCCAAGGCCCCCTACCATCGAGTCCCGACCACCATCCACTGCCCCTTACTGCTGTGCTACCAGGTAATCCAAAGTAACCCTTCATTGCATGGGAGGCTACTAGGAGAGGAGAATTGCCCCAAAGAGCTTCCTGTGTATCCTGGGCATGGCAGGGGTCAGAATGGACATGTCTGGGGCTTCCGGCTTATGGAGGAACCAACGGCTGTCCTTCAGTTGGTCAGTGGGCATTTTCCCATTTTCTTGGGAGTGTGACAGGCCACATGATGTCAAGGCACAAGCCGACATCAGCCATGCTCCCTCCTGCAGTGAGGGCTGACATGTTGTCATGCCTCTGGCCTCCACTAGGGACCAGCAAATGCAGAGCCATGAACCCACCCTCCCTCCCAGGAGAAGGTGAGTGGTCGTTGGACACTCAAGCCTTCACCCATCAGCTGTCCCTCCAATACCCAAGTCTGTTCCCTAACCCTGGTCAGCAGTGTCACAGGCAGAAATCCAATTCAGGCAGTTAAATTATAGAAAGGAAAAAAACAAAGGTAGTCCACCTTAGCGGTGATGGTTCAGATTAATTCACATCTGAGTTCTAACAAGCAAAGAGACCAAGTCATTTGTAACTTGTGCACGTAGGGTATGGGTGTTGAAGAAAGGGGATCATAGTGCTATTACTACTGCCATCACCCCAGAGAGATGTGGACTGCATTGTTGCTGCTGCCATCACACCGAAGGGGTGGGGGTTGTAGTGCTTGTGCCATTACCACTGGTGGACAGGAAATGTAGTACTGCTGCCATCCCACCTGAGGGATGGGGGCCATAATGCTGATACTGCCATCACACCTGAGGAATGGTGAACGTAGTACTGCTGCCATCACACCTAAGGGATGGGGCCATGGTGCTGCTGCTTTTGTCACACCAGAGGGAGGGAGGTCATAGTGCTGTTAGTGCTGCCATCGCACCTAAGGGATGGGGCCGTAGTGCTGCTTCCATCACACCTTAGGGATGGGGGCTGTAGTGTTGCTGCTGCCATCACATCTTGTACCTAAAATAACTTTAAATTGGTACAAGGATGGAAGGAAGTGCAATAGTGGAGGTCAAAATTGCTAAAATGCATGTTAGCAGAGTTAAAAATTGTTAAATAAAGTACACAGAACCAAACACCGGTAAAACCGGATTTTGGCTTAGCAGACACCGGTGACAATACCGTTTTTTACAATGTGCAAAATGGAATATGCCCTTTCTCAATCCCGGTAAACCAGTGTCCCTGAAAATCAGTCAAAGGTTGATCCACCAAACGCTGTGGTATATGTTTAAACCAGTGTTTTTATAAGGCCTTTGCAAAAACTGAATTCCCAAACTGTAAAACTGCATCAAAATATATTTTATTTCCTTGATAGGAATTCACTTGCGCTTGCAAGGAACAAAATAGTGCATTTCTAGCATGTGACTGAAAAAACAAACAAAGTACTTTTCTGGCTACTGATAGCCTTTAGTGGTGAATTCAGTCTCAAGTCTTGTGTTATTCTCAACAATTTTTTTCATGGCTCAATTGCCTAAATCCATCTCTATAAAGGATTGCTGACCTTCTGGTACTTTCCTCGAGTGGACAAGGTGTGCTGACATTTTGGAGTTCAAACCAACTCTGGGCTCTGAAGATGGAGTTGGTTTGAACTCTGAAACATCAGCACACCTTGCGACACACTCCACACCACAGGGAAGGTGTGGTCAGGGAGGCAGCAGCAGCACTGAAAGAAGCTAACAAGTGCATGGCAATGGCTGCCTGAGTAGTGTTTTTCATCACAAATAACTTCTAAACCTGCGGAGTCCATTCGAGGAAATTACCAGAAGGTCAGCAATCCCCTCCCGCACCCCCAAAATAAAGATTCTCAACTCCAGGGGGAGCGGACTTAGAAAAAATATAAACTCTCCCTGGAAGCAAAACAGTTGCCTGCACCATGATCCAAACCCAGCACCACAGGCTCCAGGGGCAATGGCTCAAGCCACTACACCACATGGCAAGCTTGGCAGGGCTTGGCCAAATAATCATTTTTATTCTCTTTCTTGCGAGTGTAGCATGTATCCCTCAGTGCTACACTTGCTATACTTATTCAGAGTTCTTTTTCCCCACTCGCTCTACATAGGAGCAGAATTACTGAGTCATTCAGATTAAGCCGCTCAATAATACTTGCCCATATAAGGTGCTACCCTTTAGGGCAGTCCTCACACTGCTATCAATTCTGCAATGTTTTGTAAATGCGTGCAAGGACGATCACGTTCCTGCCTAGCATAAGTTGGAAATGGAGGCATCTGCCCTTTCTGCCTAAGAGGCTGCCCTAATCCTGGTCAAATGTGTTTTGGTCAGCACTGGTGGTGTCCACTATAGCACTACGTAGTCTTTTGCTATACATATGCTAACCCACCTCTCCAAGTTTTCCTTTTGGCCCTTTTTTGCTGCTCCAAATAGTACAAAAAGACTGCCAGATTTCCAAAATGACTGTGTCTGAATAAGGTATGTCTTAACTGTTCTGTGACTATCTAGCTTGTACAATTGCTTTTCTTCAGTGCTCCCAGACTTGTGATAAAAAGAAGGAAGGCTTAGTTCTTAGTTATTTATTTAGTTTTTGTTGACCGGGTAAGTGCACTAGACAAATTCTGCCTATTTTCAGGCACGACCCAGGGAAGGGGGATACAGATGAATGCCAACTGACCTTACAGATTTACTGATGCTTTGATGACCTATTGCTTTCCTGACAAATTCAGTTGGGGGGAGGGATGTGCAACAAGAAATTATGTATGCCAAGATCCCATTTTTGGTCCAGGGTGGGAGCTTTAATTACAGACATGTTGGGAAAGTCAGTAAGTTGCATAGTATGTCCAACCAGCAAGTCCAGCTAAGCATGCCAGGGTGTACAACTAGTGAGCACGAAAGCCTTGTCTGTGGGGAATTTTTGGCGACACTTGGAGAAACGCTACGTTAGGTGTGATCTTACTTTTACAAGTGTTGTAGAACCTCATACAGTAAAAATTAATTTTTTTCTACATGCACTTCAGTTTCACTGCAAGAGTGGCCTAGCATAGCTAAACAGAGAAAGGAGCATTCAAGCAAGATACCTAACTCCGTTATACAATGATGCATAAAATTCAAATGAGATATCATACAAATGTCATAGTAACACCTAGGGCCTACTGAATCTAAAAAAGTGGCAGTTCTGGATGTTTTGGCCCTCTACACATTTATCAAGGTAGCCACCACCATCTTCTTTGCGTGCTTTTTTTTCATTTCTTCTTTTCATTTTTATTACTCAACTCTGCTGCCGATTCTTTGTAAAACTAGTAAACACAAAATTGTAGTCATTGTACTGAGCAAACTGGCGATCAAGACGCTTGAATCCTCCAATCTTCTGGGCGGAGGAAAATGCAGTACTACATTTGGAGCTCTGATTAACAAAGAGGGTAGTCACAAATTTTCCTGGCTTGAAAATTTCCACAACTTTCCTGATCAATTCATCATAGGCTATTTGAGCAACACTGGTTTCAAAACTAACATAGGAGAATTCTGGCTCTGGAGTGATGTGAATCGTCCAGTAAGTCCCATCATATTTCATTCCATTCATTGAATAGCCGCATGGACTGAACAATGCTGCATCAATGACTGAACCTGGTATGAGGTCACGAATTCCACTCGTACGAGTTGCGTCTTTTGCAGTAACACCGTCTTTCATGTTGAACTGGTTCATAACTGCTGGATCAAGTTCACTCATCAGGATTTCCAGAGCTTGATCTGGGTGCTTGATTTTGGGGTTTTCTGAGATATCCAATGTGTACAGGTACCAGCAATCAGAATTCATACGTCACATGCAGTAAGCTGCTCCATTTGGAAATATCTCATTCAAGAATTCCACCTCCTCCTGAAAATTCCTGTGAGGGTACTCTTGTTGGGATGGCTTCATAAAATTTTTCCGAGAACAAAAGAAATTCTCAATTGTATCAAACCCAGCACATTCTCTAAGCTCTAACAGGGGAACCAGTGCTTGCAGTAAGAGGGTGGTACCACATGTCTTCAAAATGAAAAGTCTCCTAGAGACAAACATGCTACTCTCACTGAGTATATAAGCTTCCTGCTTGTCAGTCTTTGTCACACTTATGATCAAATAATGCACATTCTCCAAACGTTTGTCCCACTCAAACCTCGGTACGTCGCGTAGATCTCCCGATCCTTTGCTCTTGTCCTGTCGGGCAAATCACACCTCCAGCAGCTTTTCGGTCTCTTCGAAGAAGTGTGCATGAAACTCAGCAGGAATCCTAGGAAGGAATGAAGAGACTGTACAAGACAATATCTTATCCTGATGAAAGATTAGATAGTGTTCCTTGTGAAAGAGTGCCTGCAGCTCTCCTATCCATTTAGCAGGCCAAATGTGCTACTAGAAGACATCCTAATAGACAATATGTCCTCGGAAACTTGCGACAGAGGCTTGAATGGAGGATCACAGACTACATTAAGATCCCAAACACAGAAACATAGAATTTGACGGCAGATAAGGACCGCTTGGCCCATTCAATCTGCCCATTTCTCCCTACCTACACTATTACATCAGACCATTCCCAATCTACAGCTTTTCCTTCACCCCTTCCTTTCCACTAGGATTCCTTTGTGCTTATCCCATGCATTTTTGAACCTCACCACTGTTTTTGCCTCCACTACCTCCGCTGGAAGGCTGTTCCAGGAATCCACCACTCTTTCTGTGAAGAAGTACTTCCTCACAACTCTCTTGAATCTACTGCCCTCCAGTTTCATAGCATGTCCCCTTGTTCTTGAGCACTTTTTCTTCTGAAAGATACTCCCCTCCTATACTTTATTTACCCCAGTGAGGTATTTAAATGTCTCTTTCATATCTCCCCTCTCCCTCTTCTGTTCCAGGGTGTACATATTGAGGTATTTTAGTCCCTTCTCATAGGGCTTTTGATGCAGACCCTGAACCATTTTAGCTGCCCTCCTCCATTCTGTCTATGTCCTTCTGGAGATGTGGTCTCCAGAACTGGAGACAATACTCTAGATGGGGTCTTACCAGAGATCTACAGGCAACACCACCTCCCTCTTTCTGCTGGTGATACCCCTCCCTATGCGCCCCAGCACCCCCCCTTCCCTTTCCTACTGCCTTGTCACACTGCCCGCCACCATTAAGTCATCTGATATGATGGTGGTCATCAATGCCATTCCACTCATTTTGTACTCCGCCACTGGGTTTCTGCACCCGAAGTGCATTATTTTGCACATTTTCACATTGAAACCCATTGCCATATCCTTAATCACTCCTCTAGTTTTCTGAGGTCTCTGATCATCTTTTCCACCCCACCAGAGTGTCCACCCTATTGCAGATTTTGGTGTCATCCACAAACAGGCAGACCTTTCCTTCCAGCTCCTCTGCAATGTCAACTATAAAGACACTGAAGATGACTGGTCCCAGCACTGATCCCTTAGGCACCCCCCTACCGCCCTCTGTCGCCTACCCCTAACCAATTTCTTATCCAGTTTACCACCACCTTTGACCCACTCCTGAGCTACCCAGCTTGCTTGCTAGTCTCCTATGTGGAACAGTGTCGAATGCCTTACTTGAAATCTATGTAGGCCACGACAACCGCTCCACCTGATCTAGTTCCTGGGTCACCCAGTCAAAGAAATCCATCAGATTTGATGGACATGACCGCCTCCTTCTGAAACCATGTTGCCTTAGGACTTGTAACCCACTGGGTTCAAGATATTCCACACTCCTTTCCCTCAGCAGTGATTCCATTAACTTTCCCGCCACCAATGTCAGGCTGACTGGCCTATAATTTCCAGCCTCTTTCCTGCTACCACTTCTGTATAGTGGGACATCTGTCATCCTCCAGAACAACTCCTTGTTTCCAGTGAGTCGTTAAACAGAACTGAACAGAAATGCTCTCCCTTAGACTGTGTCCAGGACTGCTCCAATGTACTGTAGCCTTTGAACTGGCCATAGTTGTGACTTGGACAGGTTTAGGGTGATACCCAGAGTCTGAAATAGGCTGAATGTCTCCTCTAGGGTCCTGTTCAATTGGTCTTCTGTTGGTGCAGTAAGAAGCCAATCATCCAGGTAGGATATAAGAAGTGATCCCCTCTCCTGAGAGCCACTGCTACCACTGCTAGACACTTGGTAAAACCCCTTGGTGCCAAGGATAGGCTGAATGCCAGCACTTTGAACTGGAAGTGTCCTCCTTGGAAGGTGAAGTTTAAGTACTTCCTGTGGGATGGCAGGACCGTGATGTGCATGTAGGCATCCTGCATGTCTAGTGAGTAAAGTCAGTCTCCTTGGTGGAGCATTGGTAACAGGATCACCATTCTGAACCGTTTGTATTCGATAAAGGTGTTCAGATGACTCAGGACCAGAATGGGTCAGAGGTCTCCCATCTTTTTTGGGACAAGGAAGAAATGGGAATAAAATCCCTTTCCCCGTTGAGCAAAAGGAACCTCCTGTATGGCTCTTTTGTCCAGTAAGGCCTGTCTCTCTGCCCTCAGGAGGAGTGTGTGGGAGGGTGGGCAGTGGGAAGGGACTGGTGGGTTGTCTGATGGAAACTCTGTGAACTGTAGGGAGTATCCCCTTTCTACTATCTGGAAGACCCATTGGTCCGATGTTATACTGGACCATCCTGATAGGTAGAGGGAGAATCTCCCTCCTACTGCCTCCCTCTGCACAGGCTGTGGGGGGGGGGGTTGGTAGGGAGTCATGCTGTGTTGGAGGGTGTAGGCAGGGGAGGTCTTGACACCTTGGGGTTTTTGGGGCCCTGGGCACCTGAAGGGATAGGATGGCCTTTTCTTTTGAAGCCTCCCTTATGTTGTGTCTAGCCCCTTCCTTGCTGTCCCTGATTTTTCTAAAAGGGACGGCGACGTGTGGATTGTGGCTCCAACTGGTACATTCTGATACTTCAGATACAGCTTTACCTGAATCTTGAAGCATGGTGATCAGTTTTTCGGTGTCCTGACCGAACAGGACTGGTCCTTGGAAAGGAGCATCCAGGACAGTGTCCTGGAGATCCTGTCGGAAGCCCAAAACCCTGAGCCAAGCATGTCTCCACATGCAAATGCCGGTGGCCGCTGTTCTTGCTGCTGTATCCCCGGAGTCATAAGAACTCCTGAGGACATGCTTATCCACATCCATTCCAGACTGAATGACGGCAAGGAGTTCCACCTTGCCCTCTGAATCTGGCTGTGCCTTGGCCAGATCCATTGCCTTTGCCCACATGGATTTTTGATAGGTGATCACGTGGGCCAGGAAGTTGAGTGACCTAACGGAGCATGTTGCTGATGAGTACACATTGCGTCCCATCTGGTCCAATTTTTAAGATTCTGGGTCCGGTGGCTGGGCACTCATGTGGTGTGGTTGTTGTGCCCTGCCATGGGCAGCTGTTAGGACCATCAAGTCTGCCTTTGGGTGTTGGCCCAGAAATGGCTCCCCTTTTGGTGTCTTGTAAAGTCTATTGGCCTTACCTAGGAACTGCGGTCATAGTGGTCGGGTGCCTCCATGTGGACTTGGTCACATCTTGAAATGGTTCCACCAAAGGGGGGGTGACCAATGGCTTAGGATCTGTGGCTCCCAAGAATCTGGCCAGTCTGTGCCGTTCGGGGTCTAATTCCTCAGTGTCCCATTGGTAAAGCGCTTGAATATGGCGCATAATGTCCAAAAAGGACAGGTCATCTGGGGGTGATCTCGCCGAGTCCCTCAGATTTGTAGACAGAATGGGGAGCTCATCTTCTGAGGAACAGTCTGAAGATGAGTCCCCGGCATCATCCCCTGAAGATGATGGCGGGCGTCCACTGGAAGATGGGATGGATGATGGATGCCTTTTGCAGCTGTCCAACCCAGGCGGCCACTTGTCCTCTTTATCTTGCAGCCGGAGCTCCTTTGGTGATAAAGGCCTCCCTGGAGTGAGGTCTCTAGGTGGACGACGAACTGGGGATGGATCCCTGGGTCTGGGGAGAAAATCCCCTTTGATGGTATTCCACCACGCCTTAACAAAGTGATCTCATCTCAGCTAATGGAACGACTGGCGGTGGGGGCATCTGGCTCAAAGCGTTGAAGGGTCCAGGCATCTAGTCCAGAGGTGGTGGTGACCGGTCCTCGGGTACTTTGTTGATGGGTACATCGGGTGTTAGATCTTTGGTGTCTGGTTCTCTGATGTCAGGTTCTTTCAATGGAGGCTGCGGGGCATCTGGTACCCCCTTGTCTGGGGAATTGGTCGCTGGGGCCGACGACGGATCCTTTGGGGCTGACGGCCAGTCCTTAGGGGCCAATAGCCTTTCTTTTGCCGGAGGTGCTTGCTCCTTTTCCAATGCAGAGTTGGAATGCCCAGTCGTCTGGGAAGCAGACGATGCCCAGCGTTCGGTTGGGGGAGATGTCCGGTACCTGACGACCTCCCGGCGTTTTTCTGGATCGTCCGGCTTCTTGTGTTTCTCGAATGTCCCAGAAGGCTTTCAGATGGTGGGCTCCGTGGATTTGCCTGAAGCCACTGCCTGTCCCTCATCGGTCAACCCATGTTTATGGGGTCGGTGGGCCAAGGGAATCTGGGTGGATGGCTATCCCGAAGAAGACTCCCTACCTTTCGCCTGAGTAGAGGCGGTCGACTTCCTATGTGTGTCCCCAGAAGCTGATTTGTTACCTGGGGGGACCAATTCCAACCTCCCGCCGGAGGTGGAAGTAGTAGACGCCTGGTGAGGTGACTTTGGGCGGAACTCCAATCTGGCCCTCGCCTTCTCCTGGTGGTGGTGTTTCCCTCCCAATCTCTTCTCCTTAGGGGGAGACTCCCTGGTTGACAAGGATGAATTGTGTCCCGATGGGGCCCTCTGCATGGCAACTACTTGCTGCTCGAGGAGAGAGGCCTTCAAGATGTTGGCTCGGCGAATCTTAGTCTTGTTGTTGAATTTGAGGCAGTGCGGGCAATCGTCAGTCGGTGATCTGGGCCTAGGCAGATCAGGCAGGCAGAATGGCAGTCTTTCGCTGGAATCTGCTTCCCAAACGCACACTTAGATTTTCGCTGCTGTGTCGATGAAGACATTAAACTTGATGGGAAAACTGTTGAGGAAAGATATAATGAGAAAAACTGTAAGATGTGTGAAAAAAAAGACGGTCGACTGCAACTATGGCGTCAGTAGATCTGATGTTTGCGGGTCGACGGCAGGAAAAGAACCGAGGTGGCTCTGGGGGACCACCCCCTTTATACCATGTCTGATGTCGGAGGCGGTCCCCTGACACAGACTGCTAGCTAGAGAATTGTTCCATGGGGTCCTAATGCCTGGCGACCTTAGTCAGAATAGTATTACCTGCTGCAAGAGCTCCCCCTCGTGAGAGCTACGGTTACAGGTGAGTAACCTATTTTTATAGGGGTGTATATATGGTTCACTTATCCACATGATGGCAGACTTTCAGCATTTCTACAGGAGGAGGGAGCAAGGCACGCACTTCTAGTTGGCAAACAGGGATTGGAGAACCGAGGTCCCAAATGCAGCATCCCGATGAGACTCCAGGTTGATGCTGTAATGGGAGACGAAGGTGTGTGCTGACTTCCAGGTAGCAGCTCTGCAGATCTCCTAGATAGGGATGTCCCTGGAAGCAGCTGACTAGGTAGCGGTATGTCTAGTGGAATAAGCCCTAAGCCCTATGGGAGGCTCCCTACCAGTCAACCTTAGAAGAGGTTGATGCAGGATGTAATCCACCTGCCAATCTTCTGCTTCGTTGCTGGTCTGCCAGACACAGCTTCAACATAATGTGAAAAAGAGCTGGGGAGCCTCACCCCGAACTCCAGCCATGCGCGCTACATAATAGGTGAGTGCCTGCTACAGGTCCAGAGTATGGAGCATGCAGTCAGCCTCTGAAGACGGGTTCACAAAGTATACTGGGAGGTTAATCACCTGGTTAAGGTGGAACTCTGAAAAAACCTTTGGGAGGGAGTGAAGGACTACCTTTTCCCTGTGGAAGAGCAGACTCGGACACTCCAACATATCTGACTGATGTGATAGCCACCAAGAAGGCTGTCTTCCATAACAGTGTGACATCACACACCTGCGCACAGGCTCAAAAGGCTTGCCCATGAGCACTGCTAGTACCAGCAATAAGATCAAGGTGGAAGTGGTTCATGCACCAGAGGGGATAGGTGGTCCAGGCCTTTAAAGATGCACCTGACCACTTTCTCCTGGGTCATTGTTGGCATACCAGCCTGCACCAGTATGCAGAGACAGCTGCCAGGTGCACATTTTGGGTAATCGATTTCAGCCCCAGTTGGGATAGGGACCAGAGGTACTCAAGGATAGCCACAGGGCAGGCAAGGGGGTCAAGCTCCTTGCACTGACACCAAATGGAAAATCTTTTCCATTTAAAGGCATAGCACTGACAAGTCAACTCTTTTTTAGAGGCCTCCACAACATGGATCATATTCTCTGAAGCACTCAAAGCCTGGAACGCTAGTCGCTCAGGAACCAGGCTGTCTGGTGCAGGATCTGAAGTTCTGGGTGCAGGACCATCACCAGATGTCTGGGCAGCAGATCTGGGTGAAGAGGAAATTGCTGCAGAGGCCTGCTGCTGAAGCTGAGGAGCTCTAGGTACCAAACTTGGCATGGCCAGTCTGCAGCTATCAGGGTCATCCATACCCTGTGCTTCTGGGTCTTGACAACCACCTTGTGGATCACGGGAAAAGGAGGAAAGTTGTACAGGAGGCTTGGGGTCCAGGGCCTCAGAAAGGTATCCCCTACCAGTGTTCTGGACTGTGTGGGGAGGCACAGAACAGCTTCAGTTTGCATTCTCCCAGGAGACAAACAAGTCCACCAGAAGTGTGCCCCACAGGGAGAATAGGTGGTTCACCACCTCCTGAAGCAGGGATCACTCTTGCAATATCTCGCCCACCCAGCTGAGAGTGTCTGACAGCTGATAGTCTGCTCCGGTGACATGGATTGCCAGGAGATCTGCACCCAGGATGTGTACAAGGGCCCAGGAATGGAGCGTCTCCAGAAACAAAGGAAGGGAGCGTGTATCACCCTGCCTGCTCAGGTAAAACATGGTTGTGGTGTTGTCTGTCTGAACTTGCATGACCTGACCCTTGACTAGAAGAGCAAATTCTGTCACAGCTAGCCACACTGCATGGAGTTCCTGCAGGTGGATGCTGTGAAGGGACTCCCTTGGTGACTAAAAACTATGGACCCTGTGGTCTCTCACATGTGCTCCCCACCACATCAGAGATGCATCTGTCATGAGAGAGACAGTCAATTCTGGTCAGAGAAATGGGACTCCTTCCTTCAGATGTTCTGAGATCAGCCACCACTGGATGGCATCCCACATCAGGTGGGTCTCTGTGATCAACTGGTCCAAGTGTTATATGTGTTGGGACCACTGAAGGCCCAACTCCCACTGCAGGTGCCTCATCCACCAGTGGGCCTACCAGACAGGGTGCAAGCACCCAACCTAAACTAATCAGGCAAAGGAGGTATGGTCCAGTGCCTGGTCTGTAGGGAAGCAAGCCTTGGCCCGTAGGGTGTCTAGCTCTGCCCCGATGAAGTGAATTGCTTGCAAGGGGTTCAGTTCAGACTTCAACAGGTTGACCAACAGGCCCAAGTCCTCTGCAGGTCTGGAGGGACAGATCCCTGGACTGCTCCATGGCCCAGCTAACCATCCAAGTAAGGGTAAACTCAGATGGCCTTGCACTGCAGGAAAGCTAACATCACTGTCATGCACTTAGCGAAGACCCTGAGCACGGATGAAAAGCTGAAGGGCATGGCCTGGAACTGATAGAGCATCCCTTCTGTGAGGAACCAGAGGTACTGCCAGTGGAACAGATGGAGTGGGATGTGGAAGAATGCATCCTGGAGGTCCAGGGAGCAGAAGAACATGCTCTTCTCCAGGGATGGCACATTCTGGTTCAGAGTGCCTATCTGGCAGCTCCAGTATAGGGTGCCGGGCCCCCGTCCGTTTCAGGGCAAGAAGTACCTGGACACATAACCCTGACTTGCCAAGGCATCTGGGACATGGGCTATGGCGCTTTTCACAAGGAGCTGAGCAAAGTCCTCCCTGAGGGCAGACATGTCTTGCAATACTGAAGGCTCCCTTTCAAGCATGGGATCGGTAAGACAGAAGAGCCTCAAATGAGGCAACCCTCTGCCTTCAATCTCGAGAACCCACTTGTCCGTAGTAATGATGGACCAGTGAGGCCAGAAGTGATGAAGCCAACCCTCACTGGGAGCTGAGTCAGGCACTGTACAGGCAGAAGGTAGACAACCCAACCCATAACTGAGCAACACTGGAGGGGACACCAGCCACTGGGTAAGTGCAGGAGGAGCACCACTTCCCCAACCCCTATCTTTTTTTGGCCCCTGGCCAAAGAACTTGGCCTTACAGAGTCAGGTTTGGTATTGCCCCTACTGGGGCTGCTGAGGCTGTTGTGGCTGAAAGGCTTTCCTTTTCAGTTTCTGGGCCATTAGTTCTTTTTGGGATGAAGTCACAGAGTGCAGGGTGGTGCTGGACTTCTCAGTCAGAGTGAGGTCACCATCCACCCCCGGGCCAAAGAGGTCAGTGCCCAAGAAAGGGACATTGGCCAGCTTATGGTGAGTGTCTGCCATAAAGGTGGAAAACCTCAGCCAGGCCCTGCGATGGCCGCTGCCATGGCACGGGCACAGGAGTCACCCATGTCCAATGCCATCTGGAGTTGGTGTTTAGCATGCACTTCACCCTGGTCTCTGATCACTTTCACCAGCAACTGCTTGTCAGCAGGAAGGTAAGGGGGAACATTACCCAGCACTCCCAGCAGGGAGTGACAAAAACAGGCCATCATCAGGGTGTAGCTCGCCTGATGGAGACCAAGTGAGAAAGTGGTGTAGATCTTCTTGGTCACATGGTCAAACTTTTTCAACTCCTTATCGGGGGGCTTCTTCATGCCCTCAGTGTTTCCGCATTTCCAGAAGACTGAGTTTGAAACCCGACCCTCAACCAAGGGGTGGTCTATGAATCCAGACAGAGCTGGTAGGGAGTGCCAACTTGTGGATCATATGGGCAAAGGGTGCCAGGCAGGATTCTGAATGCTGCCAAACCTCCAGTTTCTCTACCATAATGGCCTCAGCCATGGGAAAGGCAACCCCAAGGGATTCATTCCCATCCAGGATGTCAGTAAAGAAGCATGTAGCCCTTTTTTGAACAGGCTCAAGAGGAGCATTCATGGACTGAGACACAAGTCGGGCAAGAGCCCCAATGACACCTGCCCATGGTCAGTGGTCAACTCCTCGATTGATTCCTGGTTGAAGGTATGTGTCCTCAACGATTATATAGAAGAACCATCACAGTCACCTGATCACTTGTCAAAACTTTCCCTCAGCCATTTACCACCGCAGAGTCATCCAACTGGGTAACTCGCAATGAAAGCCAGCCTGGGAAGCCAGTCGCAGCACAGCAGTCCTTGGTTGGGGCTCCCTGCACAGGTTACTGTAGCAGTCGTTCCACCTGCAAGGGTGGAGAGACAAGTACTGAAGACAAGTGCCTCAGAAGGAACAGCGTGGCCTTGACTGACACAAGCCAGTCACCTTACCCCGACCTGCCAAGGCCCTTTGTTGCCACAGGAGCTCCTCATAGTGCCACTGCATACACCAACAGAGCCTCTCATCATCCAAAGATAAGGAACACTGACAGCGCTGCCTCCTGGTCAAGTGGGATCGAGGGTGTGAAGAGCACCTCGACCACTGACACAAGGGATGATGATGAGGAGAAGCTGCCAGAGATGCCACATAGATAACGTGCACTGGCTTTGGCTAAACATCCTCTGGTGGAGGCTGTTCCCATATGGAAGTGGCAGGGGACAACGCCCACCCCATGTTCTCCTGAGTGAGGACTGGGAATACAGGGGTCTTGGACCGACGTTGACTGGATCGAGGAAAATCTCAACTGCTTGTTTGACCTGGGTCAAGGTCGTTAAGCCCCACATTGTTACTGTGGAGCTAGCGACCTGCCCCATGACCAATTTTGGCTCGACTAAAGCTGGGCGCTCGACAGGCTTTGAGCAGTCGGGAAAGTCGGGGGAGCAGGAAGAGTGTGATCTCTCCTGGTCCAACAATTGATGGCAGTGCTTTCTGTGCTTCTTATCGTGGTGGGCAGGGCTCTCCCCCAAAGGTCCAGAGGGCCCAACACATCTCTCTAAATTCTCCTGTGAAGGACACTCTGATGCTGGTCCCAGCTGTGAAAATGCTAAGGCTGACAAGGTGCCCAACGTGGCCCTTGCCGCTGCTTCTTCCATGGCTGCAAGTTGGGCTGCGGACCCCACCAAAGTGGAGGCCACCTTATGACCCTTAGTTTAAGATCTTGATCAGCCAGCCAGCAGAGGAAAAGATGAGTTTCACGATCATCCAGGCAGGAAGGGAGCATGTCTGCCAGAGGCCGCATTTCCTGACATTGTGTGCTGTCCCTATGCAGTACAGGCATGACATGTGTGGGTCCATCTGCAGTATCTTCTGTTGGCAAGAGACACATTGCTTGAAATCAGGAGCTTGCTTTGCTTCTTCATGTTCCATCTTCCACTGCCAAGGGTTGAAGGAGGACTGAGAAAAGTAGTGAAATATCGGTTTACTGAAGGAAAAATTAACTAAGTTTGCTAATGGTGCACTTTAGACCTTACAATGCACATAGCTGCGAAGGAGGAGCCCAAACTCTTCCAGTGGAAAGGAAGATCGAACATCATGGGGCAGAGACGAAGGATATACTGCCTGGGTGGTAGGAGGAGCTTGGCTTAAAGACGGTCCGGCAAATAAGTACTTATGGTGGAACTGCCATTGCATGGGTAAGTAAACCGTATCCACACCCTTAGAACCTTTGTTGTCCTTAAGCTCCTTAAGGATGTCTTCTAACTACATGTCACATAACATACCACCGGTGAAAGGCCCACTAAGCAAATGCGACTTGGAGGTGTGATCTGCCAGCCAATGTTTTAGCCAAACCAATTTAACTGCCACAGCTGCAGCACAACCCTTTTCAAAAGCATGAAGGAGATCCATGATGCAGTCCATAAAAAGGAAGCTGCCATGTGCTCTAAAGCAAACACAGAAAAATAGAAATTGATGGCAGATAAGGACCGTGTGGCCCACCCAGTCTGCACATTTCACCTACCTGTTACAAACCACAGATCCTAGTTGATCTGCAGCTCACTCTTTCTTTCCTGTCTCCAGGGTACGCTTATGTCTATCTCATGTATTTTTGAATTCCCTAATTGTTTATGCACCTACCACCTCCTCTGGGAGGCCATTACAAGCATCCACCACTCTTTCAGTGAAAAAGTACTTCCTCATTTTACCCTTGAACCTCTCCCCCTCTAACTTCATTTCGTGCCCTCTTGTTCTTGCACATCTTCATTTTTGAAAGATGCTTCCCTCCTGTACCTTTATATCCCTAAGGTACTTGAATGTTTCTATCATGTCCCTCCCCCCCTCCTCCAGGAAATACATATTGAGTTCCCCATGCCTCTCCTCATAGGGCTTTTTATTCAGACCCAGCACCATCTTTGTTGGCCTCTTCTGGACCGCTCCCAGTCTGTCTACGTCTTTCCGGAGATGTGGTCTCCAGAACTGGACACAGTACTCCTGCTGAGGTCTCACCAGCGATCTGTACAGTGGCATAACAAGAGCAAGAGCAGGAGAGCAGCTAACGTAACAAGACCTGTGCCATAAACCACAAAACAAGAGTCATAACTTACAGGAGGGCCAGGTTCGGCAACAAGGTGTCCATTTAAGCAACAAAAAGTGGATGTCCATAGAAGCATTGAAGAACGACCATATGCTGGTTGTAGATAATCCAATAAAAGTCCTTTATTCATTCCAAGGTAGTTTCCGAAAGTAAAATCCAGCAAAATGAAGTCTGCTAACAGTGGTGTAGACCGACCCCTTCCCAATCACAAGAGTCAAACATTTTCACGCGAGACATGCACTTTCTCAAGACTAGTGTAGTGTGCAAAATGCAGGGCTTAAACGTAGAAACAATTTAAAATGACAATATCTGTTTTATTGGTTCATATGTAAAGAACCACTATATAAATAATTTTAGATGTGTTAGAAGTACGATACACAACCAGGCTTAATGTAAAGAAAAGAAGTGAATGGAGAAAAATGAAGCAAAGTGTGGGAAAGAGAAAGAAAAGCGGGGAAAAAAGGGAAAGTGGGGGGAGGAAATGAAATAAGAATTGAGAAGGAAGGGGGAGAGGATAACATAGGTGGAATGAGAGAGACAATAACAACAAAGTGAAAGGAGAGAAGGAGCAAAATATAAATAGAAAATTAAAAGGGTAAAACATTTATTTTAATGAGTTAATACTAGCCACACAAAGTGCTAAGTGCCTAGAAGAAAATAGATAAATATATTAAGATTTATACAAACTGATTTATAAATAGCTGATGTGTGGTTAAAAGAAGTTAAAAAGAAGAGATCATTTGTGCTCATAATAGATAAAGAGATAAATAATTAGAAAATGTGTGGAAAAGATCTGTATAATAAAATCACATAATGATATAAAATGTTGGCCATCAAGTTGGCCTGGAAAGAGAGGTTGGTGTCATTCCTTGAGGGAAATGGCCTCCAGGATGGGTGTCAGCACGGGTTCGTCTCAGGAGGTCTCGTCAGACAAATCTAATAGCGTATTACGACTGGGTAACAAGGGAGCTAGATGGGGGTCATGCGGTAGATGTCCTGTACTTGGACTTCAGCAAGGCCTTTGATACAGTTCATCATGGGAGACTGGGGGAGTTGACAAACTGGACAGAGAACTGGTTACAGGAGGGTGCAATGGGTGGTTGTGGGGGCTCTCAACACCCAGAGCAGTGACAAGCGGGGTGCCACAGTGTTCAGTGCTGGGCCCAGTGCTATATGGGCTCTTTATCTCAGATACTGCACATGGAGCTGGGAGCAGGGTTAGTCTGTTCGCAGATGATACCAAAATGGGGGTGGTGGTGGACAAAGAGGATGGATGGGAACAATTGCAGGGGGATCTAACCAAACTGGAGACAAGGTCAGAGAGGTGGCAGCTGAAATTCAATGCGAAAAAGTGCAAAGTTAGGCACTTTGGGGCAAAAAAAACACAGGTGGGACTACTGGTTGGGTGGGGTGAGGCTGAGGATCACTGAGGAGGAGAAAGACCTTGGGATGTTAGTAACAGGGAGCATGAACAACTCGGTGTCGTGGGGTTCAATTCAGGAAGACAGCAGGAATCATAAAATATCATGTAAAACACCCTGAGGTGCTGTTTTATTGCCAGGTTTGTACAGATGGCATTTTCAGATGTACACTTTTGTCAGGTTACTATAAGAAAAACAATAAAGAGTATGGGCTGGGAGTTTAGCTAGGAAACCTCTCACTAGAACACTGCAGTTGGACCTTACAATGCCCTCTAGAGACCAGGAACTGAACCCATCACATGGTATGGTCACCCTGCCAATACCTCCTGGATTTCTGCAAGTTCCTCTGCAGTCTGAGCATCTGCCCACTCAGGCCTCTGCAGCTTCTCACCAGCCTGAGTCCTCTCCCTTTGGTAAATTCCAGGTGAACAGCTTCTAGCATCCAGGTAGCCCAGATCTGACTTTTGGAGGTCCAGGGCCAATCCCAGGCCACAGTGATTCCTCCTTGCTTTTAGGCTTTACAGGACTTTCAACCTGAGCTCCACCTTAAGCTTGCCTCACCTTCACCTTTGGGTAACCAGGATCTCAGTCCTTCAACACTGCATGTCTCTCTCACATTTGACTGCTTCTCTGGCTCCACACTGCTTCTCCCTGAGGTTCCTCTCTGCTCTTCAGCCCAAAGTAAATCTAAACTGTAGGTTACCTGAGCATCCCTTATATACAGCTCAGGTGTCACATGATTTATTAGTCATGTTCTATTAAACAAAAGAATACCAGATTTATAATTCACACAACTGCATTATTTTCGAAGAAATATGCAGGATACATACAGTATATAGGGGCAATTGTTACACAATGCTAAACCCCTTACAAAAGCATAAACACAAGAACATACAAACAAATATCCTTTTCAGAAAGTTCATCCCTCTAAACTAATCCCTTCCTGGCAGGACAAGACCCGAGCCTTCCCTACATACTAATGCAATTGAGGGCCAGCCCTTCCCTAAGGGAACATCTTTCTAAAATAGCTGCAGCTGCTGAGACAGCAACAGCAGAAACACAGACCCAGGAGCTTCTGAATTCCCATCTTCCAGGTACAAACCACCTTTAAAAAGCATAGATTCTTCTAGAGATGAACTCAACCTTTAACTGTTATCCTGCATGTACTTTTATAGTTTATACACATCTCTTTTTCTAAAGCTATCAAATGCTTCCTTATATCATGTTTTGTTTCACAGAAATATAGTCTCAACTGTTTCCTAAAATCAGCAGCAGCCTGTGAGCAGCAGACTATTTAGCACAGGTATATACGCCTGGATTTACTGCTCAGCACTTTGTTACACTTGTACTGGGGGGAGGGGTTGCATCCTCCCATTACATACAGTCGTGGCCAAAAATATTAGCGCCCTTGCAGTTTTTTCTAATATGCACCATTCCTTCCAGAAAATTGTTGAAATTAAAAAATATTTTGGTATCCACATATGTATTTCTTTGGTTTGCAGTGGAATAAAACACAAAAAGCAGAAAAATTTACGAAGTCTTAGCTTATTCCACACAGAAATCCTTAAACGCCTGGACAAAATTATTGGCACCTTTAGAAGTAGTTAGAAATAATTAGATTTCAAGAGTGATTCTCCTTCACTTTGGAATTGAACTCACCTGTGGTGAGTTGCAGATGCCTGCAATATAAAAATCACTCATTCAACCAGTTTGAATAGAGAAAAGGACTCATTCTCCTGTTTTGTGTCACTGTGTGTACCGTAATGAGCATGGAGAAAAGAAAGACAGCCAGAGAATTGTCTGAGGAGGTCAGACAGAAGATTGATGCCAAGCATGGACAATCTCAAGGCTACAAATCAATCTCCAGAGACCTTGATGTTCCTGTTTCCACCATACGTAATGTTATCAGGATGTTTAAGGCCCATGGCACTGTAGCCAACCTCCTGGACGTGGCGCAAGAGAAAACTTGATTAAAGATTGCAGCAGGATTGTTCGAATAGTGAGAAAGCACCTCGATCAACTGCCAAACAGATTCAAGCTGACCTTCAGACACAAGCAACGACACAGTTTCAACCGCACTATCCGCCGCCAACTCAATGAAAGGGGTTATATGGTAGGAGGCCCAGGAGGACCCCACTGCTGAGAGAGAGACATAAGAAAGCCCGACTGGGGTTTGCTAAAACACACCTGAACAAGCCAAAATCCTTCTGGGAGAATGTCCTGTGGACAGATGAGACCAAATTAGAGCTTTTTGGTAAAGCACATCATCTCTATATTTACAGAAAACAAAATGAAGCCTTCAAAGAAAAGAGCACCTTCCCTACAGTCAAACATGGAGGAGGTTCAGTGATGTTTTGGGGTTGCTGTGCTGCCTCTGGCACTGGGTGCCTTGAACGTGTGCATGGCATCATGAAATCTGGAGATTACCAGGCCATTTTGGAGCGCAATGTTGAACCCAGTGTCAGAAAGCTGGGTCTCCATCGAAGGTCATGGGTCTTCCAGAAGGACAATGACCCCAAACACACTTCAAAAAGCACCCAGGAATGGTTCAAGACAAGACGCTGGACTGTTCTGAAGTGGCCAGCAATGAGTCCAGATCTAAATCCCATTGAAAACCTGTGGAGAGATCTGAAAACAGCAGTTGGGAGAAGGCACCCCTTCAAATCTGGGAGAACTGGAGCAGTCTGCAATAGAAGAGTGGGCCAAACTGCCAGTAGAGAGGTGCAGGAAGCTCATCCATGGCTATAGGAAGTGGTTGATTGCAGTTATTTTAACCAAAGGCTGTGCTACCAAATATTAAGTCTAGGGTGTAAATAATTTTGTCAATGCCATTTCTTTTCATTTTCTGATTTAAAAGGATATATTAAATTCTGAATCAAAAAACAAAGGTTCTGTAATATTAACAGAGAAATAAAGAATTGTGGAGACCAAATATTGTACTGTTGTTAATTTCAACTTATGTTTAGAGGAATTGTGAGTTATTTGAAAAAGTGCAAGGGCACCAATATTTTTGGCCACGACTGTAGCCAAACTGCCATGCTCAGAGTTTCTACAGCAAGGAGAGCTTTATTCATTTGTTAGCTGGCAGATTACACCCCTTGGGCAGTTTCTTTTACTTTTAAAAGCAAAGCCCTCATGTAATACTTCTTATGGTGATCTCTATATACCAGCATTCCACATTCTTTGTGTGTGTGTGTGGGGGGACTGCAGAACATGAACTAGATTGAACACTACCCTGATAGTGGCTAGCAAGGCTCAAACATAAACAAAATATAAAATACAACAAACTTACACAGAGGAAGGAAAAGGTAACTACAACTTTATTTTACTTCCAGGGACTACTGCTTGCTATACATATCCCTAATTTGGCATCATGGGGTAAACTTTGTTGAAGCTGAGCTGCTTTATCCATCACTACAGTTTTCCAACTGGGGTAGGGTCACTCACCCTATCACACTTGGCCCAATGCAGGAAAGCAGCGGCTAAGGCAAACAGGATTCTGGGTGGTTTCGCAAGGGGTTTCTCATCTAGGCATAGGGAGGTGATCCTGCCCCTCTACAAATCCTTGGTCAGACCGCACTTGGAGTACTGTGTGCAATATAGGAGGCCATATCTGAAGAGGGATAATATAATTACTGGAGGGGGTACAAAGGAGGGCAACAAAAATATTACAGAGGATGGAAGGAAAAGCCTATGAAGACAGGCTGCAGGAACTGAATATATACACACTGGAGGAGAGGAGGGATGGGGGGATATGATTGAAACGTCCAAATATTTGAGGAAGGTGTAAATAAACCTAGCACCAAAGGGGTGTTTTAACTGAGGAAAGGTAGAGAAACGAGGGGGCACAGGCTAAGATTGGAGGGTAGATGATTTAAGAGGGATATGTGGAGGCACTACTTCACTGAGAGGGTGATGTCTAAATGGAATGCACTACCAGAGGGGGTGGTATCATGTATGACAGTCGGATGTTTTAAGAATGAGTGGGACAAAGCAAGAGGGAGGGTCTGGGTGGCGAGGGCTATGACAGGTGTGGGAGGAGGTTGGGGCAGCTGCAATCTGGGGTGCTAGCTGCATACTCGGACAGACTTTGATAGACCGGTTGGTCTGTTTTTGCTGGCAGATTTGTATGTTCATAAGAGACCATGATAAACAATCTATGCTAAAGGAGAAAAATCAGAACATTTTAAAGAACTATAGTAAAATGGTAACGATATGTATAGTAAGTGTTTAACACTCAACATCCCTAATTAATAATGACATTTTATAATAATGTCTACAATTATGTACATTCTTAACTCATCTTATATTTAGCATTTCTGATTCTCACTTTTTTTTACACTATTTTGTTGCACAACCATTTTTAAGTAGTACAACTATTCATTAAACTGTATGGGTGAACTTATTTCTCTATAAAAGTGAACTTAGTTCTCTCTCTTTTTCAGGATAAACAAAGAAAGATATCACAAATGATTACAAATTATTCCAGAAGAATGACCACTGCACCACAAAATAGACAGTTTATAGACAGATCACTTATAAATACAGTGCAAGTTGCAAGCGATCATTCAGACCTGGCCAGTGATATGCTTTCATGACAAACTGTCAATATGTTTCTCTTTGTAGCAGTTTGGTGTCTATGTTCCAGTTTTTCCATGCCTTGAAAGAGAAAGTGATGTTTTTCCCTTTAGATTTGCAATGTTGGGCTAGTGTACTGATATCCTGTTTTTCGATGCTACGGATATGTTGCCCAATTCTTTCTTTAAACTTCTGTTTAGTTTTGCCAGTGTAAAATGATGGACATTGCTCACATTTTGCAAAGTACAAATTTTGAATGTTACAGTTAATGAACTCTCCCATGTGGTGAGTTTTACCCATGGTGGGATGAGACCCCTCTAAAACAGGCCATAGAAATAGCCACACATCTTGTGGAATGAGCTTTGACCACACCAGGAAATTCTTTGCCGTACTCGTAGCACAACACAATGCAACTTGCTAACCATTTAGATAAACATTATTTAGAAACCAAAACGCACTCTCAACCTGGGACGAAACACCTTCTGAATTCCTTGGTTCAGGACAAATATTTAAAAGTTCTGCTCACATCTAAAGTATGGAGCAGTGCTTCCCCTGGATTGGCACACTCTGGAAAGTAAACAGGGAGGTGGATAGATTGGTTCAGTGTAAACTGGTTCAGGGGACAACCCTGCCCTTTCGGGCTCTCTCCTCTCAAACAAACTGCATTCTGCAGTTCGGTAAGCAGAACAAAGAGAAGCTGCCCGACGCTCACCCTCCAAGCAAGGGGACAACTCTGTCCTTTCAGGCTTTCGTCTCTCAAACAAACTGCATTCTGCAGTTTGGTAAGCAGAAAAAAGAGAAGCTGCCCGAAGCTCACCCTCCAAGAAAGAGGATAACTCTGCCCTTTTGAGCTCTCTCCTCTCAAACAAACTGCATTCTGCAGTTTGGTAAGCAGAACGAAGAGAAGCTGCCTGACGCTCACCCTCCAAGCAAGGGGACAACTCTGCCCTTCCGGGCTCTCTCCTCTCAAACAAACTGCATTCTGCAGTTCGGTAAGCAGAACAAAGAGAAGCTGCCCGATGCTCACCCTCCAAGCAAGGGGACAACTCTGCCCTTTCGGGCTCTCTCCTCTCAAACAAACTGCATTCTGCAGTTTGGTAAGCAGAACAAAGAGAAGCTGCCCGACACTCACCATCCAAGCAAGGTACGGGTTGGAACCCTGAATTTTGGCATCTACCCCTGGAGGAATATCACTTGCCCCTGTTTGCCAGTGTTTCTCACACTTTGTGCAGCAATCCAGAAGTCTTCTAGGAACTGCTGCCAAGAAATTAATGCTAGGACTGACCTCTGCTTGACATGTTCTTGATTTCTCACTTTAAGTAATGTTTAGTCTGATGTAGAGATTTCTTAAGAGTTGATTTAAGTTTTGAGAGAGGTCTTAAGGTACTGTGATTTTGCTATCTGCCCTGAGCGCTGTGCCCCTTCTCTCAGAGCTGTGAGTCTGTGGGCTGCACCCTTGACCTCGGTGTCCCACTGAGGCTACTGCAGTGCCCCCACCAAAAAAAAACACTTGCTTCAGAACCTCCCTGCCTGTTCTTTTTTTTTTTTGCTGACTTTTCCATTAGCAGATTATATCCTTTAGCCACTAGAGGGCCCAGTTACAAGCACACTTACCCAATCCAACACAGTACAGTTCCTGTCTCATTTCACTTATTGTGTGGTCAGTCTATCACTATTCATCTGTCTTGGCCCCTCCCTCTTCTACTGATTTTTCCCATTTGCAGCTTATAGTCTTTTTGGCCACTAAAGGGGTTTTCCCCCAACCATTCCAAAGCTGCTCTACATCTCCTTACTCTCTACTACTTCTGGCACTTTTCCTTTACTGCTCAGCTGCTGTGGGTACCTACACTCAATTACTAAGTCTGCTCTCCTTCACCCTCTTGGTACAGAACTCACACAGACTGGAGCACCTTTCCTCCACACTAAGCACCTCATCCACAGACTACCCCACAGTGACTCGGCCCTCCCCCACCCACAACACACCCCTGACCCCCCAACACCCCCACTCCCTCCGCCCTCCAAAGCCTGACCTGGACCCAGATCTCCCCTGCCATTACCACCCTTCGCACTTTATCTATCCCATGCACCCTGATTCTAAAGTCCTCAGCTGGGTGTTGACCCAAGGGTCTCCATCGCCACCGGCCACTAACCTGAATAATTACACTGCTATTATCATTATCTGGTAATGTACACCCAAACCCAGGACCTACTGCTTCCAGCCCTTCTAAACCCTGTACTGCAACTGGCCTCCACTTTGCATCCTTAAACATTTGCGGTCTCCTAAAGAAATCTGCTGCCCTCCAATGCTGGGTCGTTCAACATCAACCTGACATAATTGCACTGGTAGAGACTTGGCTCTCCAAATCCACCCGACTCCGCTATCACTAAAAATCACACCTGACCCCGCCCGAGGCCCTCTCTTCCTCACGGTCTCCTACGTACCCCCGAGGAATCAAAACCAAGCAGTCCAGTCCCTCACTGACTATCTCACATCTCTCCCTCACAAAGTGGAGCAAGTCATCCTAGGTGATCTCAATGTTAACTGGCTTGCCTCCACTGCCTCCCATATAGGGGACTCCTTTGCTGCCCTGGATATGTCCCAGTAAGTCACCCAGCCCACCAGATTCAACCACTCTACTGGCACCAGCACTCTCCTAGGTGTTGTTATATCTAACCCCCCTTACAAAATCCGGGATGTCACTATCCTCCCCAACTCTCTTAGTGATCACTCCCCAGTCCTCTGTCTCTGGCCATCCTCCACTCTGAAGTTAGTGTCCCAGGCCACTCTACACTGCTGTTTACGCCCTGGCGGCCTCAGATTAAATTAAAACAATACCTAGCCCAGCTAGACTCGTCACCTATCCGGCGCGCCCCTGACACTGACTCAGCTCTTGACCACTTCACAAATGCCTTCTGTAAGGCTTGTGACCTTTTCGCCCCCCTCACCAGGATCCGCTCCAAAAAATGCAATGCCCCATGGATCACTCCACCCCTCCTCCAGAGACTCAAAAACAGAGATAATCTCTGGCACACTGCTGTACAATCTGGAAAAGCATCTGACAGACAGGCCTACAACGCAGAACGCAATAAGTGCACTTGGGCCATTAGGCAGGCCAAGGCAGAGCACTACCAGACCACCCACACTTTCACTTGGGGTTCAGCCCGGACCTTCTGGGATAATATGAAAGAGCTAAATGGGAAGTCCCGCTCCCCCCCACCATCTCAGCTGTCCATCAATGGCACCCCCACCACAGATCCACTCCTCATAGCCAATTGCCTTAACACTGCCTTCTCAGACCTAAGCTCAGCCCTCCCCAGCAGCTTCTTTGACCCAATCTCCACCTCTCTCCCTCTGGTCCTGCATCGCCCACCATTCTGCCTGCACACCCTATCCCCCCAATAGGCCGGCACTCTGCTAAAAGCCTTAGGCAGCAATAACCCCAGCAGTGACCCCCTGACTCCAGGATCCTCCAGAGTGGTCTTGGACGTGTCCTAGTCCCCTGACTGACCTTCTAAACTAGTCTCTATGCCTGGGTCAATTCCCAAGTGCTTGGAAAACTGCTGAAATCACACCCATACATAAGAGTGGGGACCGATCCACCCCCAACAATTACCGGCCCATCTCCATCCTACCCCCACTCTCTAAAGCCCTTGAAAAAGTGGTGTTGATCTAGTTCTCTGAATACCTAACCAAGTATGACATTATGTGCCCAAAGCAGCATGGTTTCCGCCCAGTACAAAGTACAACCATGGCGCTCCTGGAATTCTCCCAACACCTGCATGCTGCTCTCGACTCTGGCAGCCTTGCAGGAGCAGTGTTCATTGACCTCTCCAAGGCCTTTGACACTGTCTGTCATCCCCCTTCTATTCGACTCTCTCCACCAACTTGGCTTCTCTGGCGGTCCCATTTCCTGGTTCTCTAGCTACCTCTCTGCTAGATCCCAGCGTGTCAAGATCAGCGGCTCCCTCTCCAGCACTCTTCCCGTTTGCTCCGGGGTCCCACAGGGCTCCATCCTGGGTCCAATACTTTTTAGTCTCTACCTCAACACCCTCCCAGCTCGTGTACCAGTAAAATGCTCCTCTATGCCGACGATGCAGTCCTCGTTGCCTCACATCCCAATCCCACCTCCCTCCAATTATCTCACCAGCAAGCGTACAACTAAGCCGAAAGGTGGTTCGAAGACAGCAGACTGGTCATTAACCTAAAGAAAACCAAGTCAATGCTCTTCTCCCACCACCAAAATAAAGCTAAAATTACCCCCCTCTTGATTATCCCCAGCACTCTGCACCCGCTAGAACAAGTGACCACATACAAGTACCTAGGCATCACGTTCGATACTGCCCTCTCCTTCCACACTCACATTAATGCCTTGTCAACCGCCATTAACTCTCAGATTGGCCTGCTATACCGGCACAGGGACTGCCTGCCTCAGGTTGCCCTCAGGCTGGCTATCACCTCCTCCGTCTTGTCCCTCGTGGACTATGGCTTGCCCATCTACGCTGCAGCTGACAATACTGCCCTCTCCAAAATCCAACTTTCCATCAATAAGGCCTGTAGGCTCCTGACCAGTGCCTCCCACTGAACTCACACCTACCTTCTCTATACTACCACCAATCTTCTCAACTTTGAGGAGCGACTGCTCTACCAGACCTGCCTTCTCGCTAAGAAATCTCTGCTAGGACTCTCCCCCCCCCACCCCGGGGTCTCCACCTCCCTACAGCAGCCATCTTCATCCTTCACCACCCATAGCTCTGTTAAGGCCACTTTCAAAGTGCCCAGAACCAAGACCTCCCTTGCCCAGAGATCCTTCCTCTACCGAGCCCCCACCTGGTTCAACTCCCTCCCTAACTGCATCTCCAACTTGCCAAAAATTGGCTCCTTCAAAACAGCCCTTCGGAACCATATCTTTAATTCCCGCTGTTGTAGGTGCAACTAACCACCTGTTGTAACCTATGGTTCCCGCCCGCCTTGCCCCCTGGCTCGACAACATCCACTGGACAGCCTCTCCTTCCCCCAGACCTATTCCTTCCCTACTAGGTCCAAACAGGGATGTAACCCACTGTCTTCTCTGACAGCCTACTATATCCATGAATGTAACTCACAATTTTGTAACATTATGTAACCTAAGTAACATACAAACTACTACATTGTGTAACCTAAGTGTATCTATGTTAAATGTTCCTTTTGCTGCACCTGTAATGTTATCCTCTGTTTAATCTGCACTGTAATAATGGTCTTGATATCTGCCCCCCTCGCGACGAGGTGCCTTTGTAAATGAGTCTCTGACTCAAAGGTTGTAAACCCGATTTGTAATGAATAAATGAATAAAACTCAGACACCACCTTAGGAAGAACCTTAGGATTTGTATGCAAAGACACTGTCTTTATGGAAAATCAAATACGGCTCTTCGCACCAGACGGCACAAAAAGTACAGTTACGTAGGAACTTACCATAACAGTAGATCTTCAAGAGAGGTTCCTTCAGTAGGTCATTACATATAGGACTGGCACCACGTGGCATCAGGCCGCGCAGCACACTTTTCTAGCAATCCCTGACAGGGGACTGCCCGACCGACGTCAGCATGGCTGTATATAGTGGGCGGTACCCACGCCCACCCTCCAGTTCTCCCACCGGAGCTCGGAAGAGGCCAGACAGCAGGAGCGAACAGTATTTGGAGTCCATGTAAGAAACAGAATGAGGGGAAGGAGGGAGGGAAAAATATGACCTACTGAAGGCACCTCTCTCGAAGATCTACTGTTACGGTAAATTCCTACATAACTGTACTATCTTACTTTAAGAGGGTTTCTTCAGTAGGTCATTACATAGAGTCCCAAGCAGTCCCCCCAAAGAGAAACCGAGAGAAACTAGGGAGGAGAAGAAATAACTCCAACAGAAAAAATTGAAATCCAGAATGGATCCAGCTTAGGACAGAAGACCCTGTAACACAGCTAGGTCGAAACCAGCCCTCCGCCTAGAAGCAATGTCCAGACTGTAGTGTTTGATAAAGGTATGGAGAGAACTCCAAGTGACTGCAGCACAGATATCAGCCGCAGATACATTTCGCAAAAAAGCAGCGGAAGCAGCCATGCCCCTAGTAGAACGACCTCTTATGGTACCTGGCAGAGGTTTTTCATACTTCTGGTAATAATACCTAATGCAGTTGCCTAACCATTTGTAAAGGCCCTGCTTAGAAACCAGTTTGCCCTTCAATCTGGGGGCAAAAGATACAAAAAGCTGATCACAGCTACGGAATTCTTTAGTGCGGTGAGTGTAGCACTGAAGAATCCGATGCATGTCCATGGTATGGAGGAATACCTCACCTCTATTAGAGGGTGACGGAAAATACACAGGAAGCTCTACTGATTGGATCAGTGTGGCTTCTGACACCACCTTGGGAAGAAACTTAGGATTCGTTCTAAGGACTACCCGGTCCTTATGGAAAATAAGATAGGGCGCCTTGCAAACCAGAGCGTGAAGTTCCGAAATCCTCCGGGCTGACGTGATGGCAACCAGAAACAATGCCTTCCAGGAAAGAAAGTGCAAATTACAGCTCATAGCTGGCTCAAAGGAGAAAGGGTGAGCTTTTCCAAAACAAAATTAAAATCCTACGGTGGAGTTGGGCTGTGGATGGTGGGGTTTCAGATGGAGAATCCCTTTCAGAAAGGTTTTAGAGACTTCCAACTGAGCCATGGGTTTACCATCCACTAGCTCGTGGTACGCCGAAATCGCAGAAATGTGGACCTTCAATGATGAATATGAGAGACTGGAGTCTGACAGAAAAGAGGTATTCCATGACTTGAAGGGCAGAACATGAGAAAGGGTTCCAACTCTTGGCGGTCGCCTAGAAAACTGTTTCCACTAGATAGTATAAGTGGATCAAGTGGAGGGTTTTCTAGCCTCAATGAAGACTTGAGTGACCCGGGAGGAAACCCGAAAGCAAGACGTTGCCATGCATGAACGTGCAGAGTCCTGAGCCCTGGATGTACTAGCCGACCTTGGTCCTGAGTCAGGAGGTCGTGGGTCACTGAAAGTGGAACCGGTGGTTCCATGGAAAGTTGTTGTAGCAGCAGAAACCAAATCTGTCTCAGTCAGAGAAGAGTGATGAGGATCATCTTTGCTTTCACTGCCTGAAGCTTGAGGAGGACCCTCTGGAGAATGGGAAATGGAGGGAAGGCATACAAAACTTTCCCTGTCCAGGAGAGAGACAGCACATTGTGCCAGAAAGCACCATGCCCTGCAACGAGTGAGCAAAAACTGGGAAGTTTTGAGTTGAATTGGGAGGCGAAAAGGTCGATTTCCGGATGCCCCCAATGTAGGAAGATGGATTCTGTCACTTCCTGATGTAATTCCCACTCGTGAGCTAGGGTCCTAGACCTGCTGAGACTGTCCGCCAGGACATTTAGAATACCTGCTACGTGCACGACCATGAGGACCAGATTGTGCTGGACCACCCAGTTCCACAACCGCATCGCCTCCCTGCACAAAGGGTACAAGAGGGTTCCTCCTTGTTTGTTGAGGTACCAAACTACAGACATACTGTCCGTTTGGACCAGCAATGATCCCTTAGGAAGAAGGGTCTGGAAATCCTGTACGGTGTATAGGACAGCCCTCATCTCCAGAATGCTGATATGTAACGTAGCCTCCAAGCTGGACCACAGTCCTTGGGCTTGGTGCTCCCCTACATGTGCTCCCCATTCCATGTTTGAGGCATCTGTGGTTAGGGATGCCGTGGGAGCTGGGTTCCGGAAGGGAAGACTCAAAGAAAGATTGCAGGGATCCTTCCACCAAAACAATTCCTTCTGAATCGCTGAGGAGACCAGTACTGGATGGTCCAGGTTGACCAGGAGTTTATCCCACAGCACGTGCAAGGGCCACTGAGTTACCCTCATGTGGAGCCTCGCAAGGGGAACTGTGGTGATGGAGGCCGCAATCAGGCCGAGAAGGCGAAGGATCTCCTGGGCTGGGATGGTCCTGGAAGAAGCAACTCGAGAAGCTTGATGGATCAGTGTCTCCACCCTGTCTGGAGGGAGGAAGGCTCTGCAATGGACCATATCCAAGACTGCCCCAATGAACTGAAGTTTCTGAGACAGGGTCATGGAGGACTTGGGAATACCTGACAGTAATCCCCAGTCTGTTGAAAAGGTCCAGGGTGAAAGAAAGAGCCTCTAGTAAAGAGTACCTGGGTGGGGCTGAAATCAGCCAGTCGTCCAGGTAAGAAAAAACTTAATACCCCTGCAGCGTAAAAAGGCTGCAAGTACTGCCAGGCACTTGGTAAACACCCAGGGTGCCGATGACAGACCAAAGGGGAGTGCCAGGAATTGGAAGTATTCTCCCTGGAACTGAAACTGCAGGAACCGTCGGTGGCTGGGGAAGATGGGGATATGCAGGTAGGAATCCTGCATGTCCAGAGCGCACAGCCAATGGTTCTCCAGAAGGAGCGGAAAGAGGCTCTGGAGTGTCAGCATCCAACATTTTTTGTACTCGACAAACTGATTTAGGTCGCTTAAGTCGAGGATGGGTCTGAAATCCCCCATCTTTTCTGGAACCAGGAAAAATGGGAGTAAAACCCCCTTCCCCTTTGCCAGAGGGGAACCTGCTCTATTGCTTCCTTGAGCAAGAGGCTGTGCACCTCTTCAAAGATGAGAAGAGCCTGGTCCCTTGAATAGGAGGATCTTCTAGGTGGAGATTCTGGAGGAAAGTCCAGAAACTCTATTGTGTGTCAGACGGACACTAGCTGCAGGACCCATTCATCAGAGGTTATTGCTCTCCACTCCTGAGCATGGCAGGCGTACCTCCCCCCACCTGCTCCCTGTCAAGAGACTGAGGAGGCAGTGGGGATAGCAAGTCAGAAAGTGGCTGGACCCTGCATGTCTCTGGTTCTTGGAGGCTGGAGGGGTGGCTGAACCCGTGGCCTTACGCTTGTCTTGATGTCGTGCCAGGGCTTGCTTCCTCTACCTCCAGGTCCTTTTCTGAAAGGGCTGCTGTTGTTGGTTGCACGATCGGTACATGGACCTCACTGACCTGAGGGCGAGACCTCTGTCCTGCAGGTCCATGATGATGTCCTTGGTGTCCCCACCAAAGAATACCGAGCCCATATTGGGGGCGTCTTGAATCACTGACTGAACTTCATTAGCAAGTCTGGAACGGCGAAGCCAGGAGTGCCATCTGAGGGCAATGACAGTTGCCGAGGTGCGAGCCACAGAATCAACCAATTCATATGTGTCTCGCAAGCATGCCTACAAGAAAAACTAGTGAGGTGTAAATCCTTGGCGAGCTCCTCTTTCAAGCTAGAGAGTTCCATAGCCTGGACCCGAGCTTCCAACCTGGCTAAGGTAGCTTTCTGGTGGGACACCATGTGGGCCACATAACTGAGGGACCGAAGGGCTCATGTGGCTGAAGCGTAAACATTTCTCCTGAACTGGTCCATTTGCCTTGACTATTTGTCCGGAGGAGAGGTGCTCATGTGCTTGGCTGCAGCGGAGCGGTCATGAACAGCGGAGATGACCACAGAGTCAGCCTTAGGGTGCGCGTTGAGAAAAGGGGCATCCTTTGGCTTCCGGTAAAGTCTGTCCGCCCACTTGGAGACAGCTGGGAGGGAATGAGGCATCTGCCAGACCACAGAGGTGAGGTCCAGGTGAGGTCCAATCCATGGAGGAATAGGGACCGGAGACAGACTCTAGGTTCAGGTGCTCAACCAGCCTCTGTCTCATGGGGTCTTGTTCCTCCGACTCCCCATCAAAGAAATCCTTCATGGGCCTCAGAAGGTCCAAGAAAGCAGGGTCCTCTGGGGGGGACTTAGAGGAAACCTAGCCTGATGGACCCTCGGCTCCTCCAGGACATCTTCCGCCGACTCGTCGGTCTTCTCATCATCATCGTTGTCATCATCGTCTGCCCCTGCGTCAGGATGGTGACAGACATCTGGAAGTGTAATGTCTGCACGAGTTTTCCCCTGAGACATGCACAGTGGCTACAGAAGAACTGCTCGGGGATGGAGACCTTGGAGACTGTGGCGACGGGTGTCTTGCCTCCAGGTCAGACACCACCTCCGACCGCGCCCCCTGCCACAAAGACTGAATCTGAGGGGGTGGAGAAGGAGGAGGAGGAGGTATGACCAAATGGTGAGTGGTAGTGGTAACCCTGGTACCCCTGGTAATGGTATGGGTGGTAGCCAGGGTAGTACTACCCATAACAACTCCAGTCCAGAGGGGGACCATCCGGGAAATGGTCCCCAGGATACCCAAGAGGGCAATGTGGGACAGTTCGGGGTCATTTGTAAATCCCTGTTGTTAGATCTGACGGTGGGGGTACCCACGTCGGACCCGCAGTGGTGTAGATAGGCTGGGGATCCAGCGTTGGGATAGCCATCGTCAGGGGGACCAACATCGGGACTGGCACCACCCAATCCGGCACTGGAAAGGGATCTGGCGTCGGAGGGGCTGACGTCAGAGTCAGACGAAGGGGCTCTGATGGTGGGACTGGGTCTGGCGTCGCAGCCAACGGCTGAGACCGACCACAGGGCCCTGACTGTGGAACGGTCGGCGGAACATCCGGCATTGGCAAAGGGTTCACCGGGTCCGACGGAGAGACTGGAGCCAGTGTCAGCTTAATAGGAATCCCCCCAGAGGGAGGAGGAGGAGGGGCTTCCAATGGAAGGCCAGACGGCCGAGAAGGAGCCTCCTGCT
Organism: Neoceratodus forsteri; assembly: GCA_016271365.2. Taxonomy (NCBI): domain Eukaryota; kingdom Metazoa; phylum Chordata; order Ceratodontiformes; family Ceratodontidae; genus Neoceratodus; species Neoceratodus forsteri. The sequence continues at coordinate 395,146,817 of CM057452.1, forward strand.
CTGTAACCCTGCCAGGGGAGTGCTGGATGGACCCCTAGGCCTCGATGGTGTCGAGGGGTTCAGCGCTATCCTCACCTGAAGTACCCGTCAGTGAAGAGGAGGGTACGGGCGAAGGAAGAGGGGGCCTTGTCCCCCTGGTCCTGTCGGTTGTCGGGTGAGGCACCGCTAGGCCCCAACGGGCAAACCACGCCTGAGTGGCCGTCAGCAACAGGCTTCTTAGCAGGCGGCATCAGGCAGGCGACTTATCGACGGGTGCCAGATGGTTCCCCAAAGGCTGAAACGCGGCTTACCGGTGGCCGTGCGGTCCCAGAGGAGCTGGGGGATCGACTTAGCGACGTCATGAATGCGATGCGTCAGAGGGTCGACGACCCGGCTGACCTGCAAGCGATTTACCAGACTGCCATCCGACTTCTGGGCGGTGGCTGGGACTTGCTCGAGGTCGTGATGGCCTCTTTCTCATGAGCGCCCAACTTCCTAGACTTCTCCTTATGGTGTTTTTTTGAAGGAGACGATTTTTCAGAAGAGGATTCCCAAATACAGTCTATCTGCTTCTCCAGCGATGCTAAGTAGGTTTTTAAGAGGTGGGCCTCCAAAGCCTTCTGTCTCCACTTCTTGGTGGCCTGGTTGAAGGTTTGGCACTCTGGGCAGGAGGAAACAGGGTGGTCTGGGCCCAGACAGATGACACACTTAAGGTGACCATCCTTATATGGGATCTGCATGCCACAGGATGAGCACTTCTTCTTATGTGAAGACATCAAGTTAACAATGAAAGTTGAGGAAAAATAGGGCAAAGTAAAAATTCAGACGCAAGAACTTACACGACGATCGCTGTATGGAACTCTGCAATGCGACTGACATGAGGCAACGTCGGGAAAGATCTGGAGGGCAGGTGTGGGAACCACCCACTATATACAGACACGCTGATGTCGGTCACGTGATGTCGGGGGGGCCCCATCAGGGATTGCTAGAAAAGTCTGCTGTGCAGCCCACCAGGTGGCACCAGTCCTATATGTAATGACATACTGAAGGAACCCTCTCGAAGTAAGATCTCTGAAATTCTTCGAATAGAAGTAATGGTAACTAAAATTGAAAATTACGTACTTACCATAATTCTTGATCTTCTTGTGTATCTTCACCATTCATCACTTGAGCGTGACTGGCCGGAGACAAGCACTCCACAGGATTTTTTTTTTTTGTAGGAGGGAGGAACTAGCATCATCGGCGCCGCCCATCAGGCCGATGCATTGCATGGCGCTCACGGGTTAGCCAGTAATGGCTGTTGGCTCCTCCTCTACCTCAGTTCTGCATGCCAGAGAGACAGAGGAAAAGGGTGATAGAGAAAAACAAGGGTGGGGCAAAAGAGCCCAAGAGACAGCAAAACTGAAAGAGAAAGAGGCCGACCAGAGGAAGCAGGACCTGGGAGGTTATAGGCCCAAAACGGCTTCAGTCCCTGGATGGCCAGAAAAGGGGAGAGGAAGGGAGGGAGAGAGAGAGAGAGAGAGAGACAGAGAGAAAGAAATTAAGGGGAGAGGAAAAGAGAGGAGGGACCAATACCCATCCAGTACACAGGGCTTGCAAGAGCAGGTCTTCCAGGAGGCAACAGACCAATTTCGGAAGACTCCAAGGTGAACTCGGGAGAATCCTGAAGATGGAGAAGGTTCCCCCTCTCCGACCCCTATCTCCTAAGTGGGTCCCCCACTCCCCCCGTTACTATTTACCAGGAGAACCCACAGGTTTTCAAGGGGGGGTGAGGAGAGGGGGATCCCAACAACTATTGCATTGCAGCATAGGCTGCCTATTCAGTGGCAGATCACCTTCAAGGTCGGGCTTCTGACCTACAAAGCCCTACATGGACAGGGCATGGACTATCTGAAAGAGCTCTTGTCCCCCTATTGCCCTGGGCGACCGCTTCACTCAGCTGATGAGGGGTTGCTAGAGTTTCCCAGGATATCTCTGAAGACATCGGGGGCCCATGCATTCATGTATGCGGCCTCAGCCTTGTGGAATTCTTTACCCCATAAGATACGGGAGTGCATGACCGTGGAGGGCTTTAAGAAGGCCCTAAAGACTCACCTATGGTTTCAAGCTTACCCTAATTCATTTTTAGCTCTGTGTTCATTTGTCTGAATTGTGGATCTTATCGTCTTTACTTGTTTTATTGTTCAGCACCTTGATAATTGAAAGGCACTTTATAAATAAAAAATATTATTATTAATGTGTCCCACCCCAAAAGAGGAAGGAGACATCAGAGGAATAAAATAACAAAGGTGAGACAGAAGGGAGTTCCAGTCAGCCCCAGATCCCCTCGATCCCAGGGGACCCAAAAGTCGGCGCACCCCCCAAGGGATCAGTCAACTCCAGAGATCAGACCCAGGATAAGGGGGAAGGGCCCACCAGAAGTCCCAGCATTAGCTCAGAGGCCCTACTCGCCATCCTCAGAGAACCTCGCAGAAGTCTCCTAAGGAGGCCACAAGGAGAAGAGGGAGTGGGGGAAAACCCCCACTAGATCCCCATGGAGGAGGGTGAGCAGGGAGGGGGCATGGCCCAGGGACTGAGGCCTTGTGAGGGGAAGGTGGGTGGGATTCAGTGATGAATGGCGAAGATACACAGGAAGATCAAGAACTACATTAGGTAGGTAATTTTCATATATTCCCCATGTCAGTCTTCACCATTCATCACTGGTGGGTGAATACCAAGCTCCCCCGAAAGGGGCCCAGTAGTTCCCTGAGAGAATAGCATCTGTCAGCCACCCCCCCCCCCCATGGTGGAAAACACAGGGAAGGCAGAAAGGCCCTCCACCGAACAGTTAGGCCTGGGACTGATCAGGGCGTGCGGGTCTCCCGTCCCCTGGGAGAAGAAAGGTGCCCCTGTAGTTCCCGTCATGCCCTGCAGGAAAAGAGATGGGTCCCCCGGAAGGAGAAGGCCAGTAACCTATGCCAGGCCAAAGGTAACAACCTCAAAAGATGAAGCCATGTCGTCCACCTAATGCAGATCGCTGCCCCTACAAGTCGTGAAGTGACTTCACTGGTGTCGTAAAATGTCCTTGACTGGTGAATTGCCAGCTCCAGACCTATAGCAGAGAGGGCTATGGCTTGCCGGGTAGCCTCCAAATCGGGCAGCGATCCTAGCGCCTGGCCCAGCACTGCCCACAGATGCCTGTTGTAGGCAGCGTGGTGTGTCTGATGTGAAACAATGGATAGTATCATCCGTGCATAGGAGAAAACTCTCTGCACCAGACCATCGAACTCTGTAGAGTCAGGATCCGGGGGTCGGTCATGGACCAGATGTCTATGACCAGTAGGGGTGTCCAGACGCGTCAATCTCAAAGTTGGATGAGGCAGAGAGCCTGGTGACTCCTGGGGTGCACAATACCCCCTCTGGCAGTCCATGGGGGCTGGAACTGTGGCACACGGAAGCTGCTAATTGCTGTACGACACCTCCTGGAAGGGAGCTGGCCAGAAGGGGACCACCAAATGGTGTGCCCTTAACTCGTCCAAGAAGGCTTGCACCGAGAGCTCGGTATTTTGATGGGCAAAATAGGTAACATGCAAGTCCCTGACCAACCTCGATAGGAAACGCTGATACTGGGCCTGATCAGCGTCAGAGGATACGTGGACAGAAGAATCCTCTTCCTCAGTGGAGGAAGACGAGGAGGTCGAGGAACTTGCGGAATCAGACACCAGCTGTGGAGTGGGAACTGGTCGAAAGACCTGCTCATCCATAGCCCTAATGTACTGGGGGAAGTCTGCAGCCTGGGATCTGAACTGTTCCCAGGTCAAAGGCCCCGAAGGACCAACATGGCTTGGGAGAGGAGGAGCTGGACACAAAGGCATGGGAGAACCTGTCACCGTACATGACATGCCTCTGCCAGGGCTGGAGGACCAGACAGGCGATCCTGGCATAAGAGGGAATCCACAGGTCTGCAGTCACCAATCTACTGAGAAAGGTAAAGTGGTCTGGACGGAACCCTGTAAGGCAAGCTTCCTTACCAGGGGACCGGGGCTGCATGGATCCAGAAGGGTGGTCCCCACCCAATGAGGACTCCCTTGAAGGAGACAAAGGAGAGAACCTGGGCTCAGCACTGCTGCTCCTCTCCAGGCCCCGAAGGGCCACAGAGGGGTGCAGCTATCCGTCACCCTGTCCCCTCAACCCTGCCGACTCCAAGGAAGACCTCTTCCTCACACCCTGTGCCAAAGAACCCCCAATTCCGCACACTCCCCTAGGAGAGTCGCAGAGGAGAGGGCTTCGTTCTTGACCTTGACAGAGAGGGTGGCACCGGGGATGGCAGCCGGCCTCGCCCCCAAAGCCCAAACCACTGCACCCATAACAGCGGGACCGCCAGCCCACACCTGCCCCCTTAAGCTACTGCTGGTTTGAGAGTCAGCATGGGCTGCAGTCACCGGAGCCGCAGGTGGGAGCACCTGGGGAGGTGCAAGAGTGCTAGGCTGTGGGGAACCTTCTGACTCTGAAGAGTCAGGCCACCAGTCCGGATCAGCCTCCAAATCATCCGACTCTGAGGAGGAAACGATCCAGAAGATCTCCGGACTGGCGGCCCTGGGGGCTCTCCCACAAGCGGTACCACAGGCTGGCCTCGCACCCCCCGCGGCATCACACTGATCACTGGAGCCGCGAACAGCCCCGGGATCCGAGGCAGTGCCAAGTAATGCCCCACACCGGGACCTGCAGCTGTGGGCCTTGACAGTGGGGGAGCCTGCACCTCCGAAGAGGCGACTGCCAAACCCTGAGTGGTGCCAGACATGATCTCTGGCACCATGGTAGAGACCTCCTCCATGGCAAGGTTAGAAGAGGAGAACTCCTCTTCACCGGACCGTGTAGGCCTGGGAAGGGACCCGGAGGAAAGACTGAGGGTCCTAAGTTTGGACTGAGGAGAGCGACGCCTCCCCCCCCCGAAAGTCGGTGGAGCCCTGCCGACTTTTAACACGTGGTGCTCCAGAATGTGGCAGTCCATAGAGAAGCAGGCGTCGAAGGTGTCCATGTCATGCTGGGGTCCAAGGCAGGTGAGACAAACATCATGCTGGTTGGTAATGGAGATTTCCCAGCCATAGGTACACTGATGCATAGGAGGCCGACCCGTTTTCTTAGGAGAACATTTCTTGTCCCAAGGACCAGGCATGATGCGATGGTAACTAAATACAAAAACAGAAAAGTCTTGACACTGCTTAATAAAAAGGAAAGATCTTACTGGAAAGTTGATAAATAGCACCGAGTGGACTGCAGAACCAAGGCGGAGTCAGCAGATTCGAACGGTGTCAAATGAGCTCAGCGTCGAGAGGACGACTCCAAGGCTTGAAGGCTTTGACTGTTGTACTAGGTTGCAATGGCATTGTAGATAAATGCGAGCTGTAGGTGAGGTGCTGTCTCTATGGCAGGAGAAGCAGAACTGAGGTGGAGGAGGAGCCAATGGCCGTTACTGGCCAACCTGCGAACGACATGTAATCGCGCAGCCTTTGGGCGTGCCAGCTCCTCCTCCCACAGAAAAAGCATCCTGGTGTTTTGATCTCTGGCCAATCACCCCACCAGTGATGAATGGTGAAGACTGACACAGGGAAGATATAACGCTTTCCATGAAAGAAAGTCTAGCTTGCAATTCGTAACCGGCTCAAATGGAAACAGGGTCAGCTTCTCCAAAACAAAATTTAAATCCCAAGCCAGGACCGAAGAACGGATTGGGGGTTTGAGATGCAGGATGTCCCACAAGAAGGCATGGGAGACATCCTACTGAGCTACAGTATGGTCACCTACCGGCTCATGAAAATAGGAAAACCAGAGGGGATTTGTGTTATGCGTGGAATAATGAAGTAATCTGGGAATCTGAAAGTTTATGTAGAAAGACAAATGTGGGAAGGGCAACCAGAGCTTATTATTATCAATTAGAAGGAGAATTATATAAAACCACTAGGAGGGGACAGTGGTTTAATCAAAGAGTGGCTGATGTCTGGAATGTACTCTCGGTGGAGCTAGTAGAAGCAGTTAGTATGGTCTCTTTCAAAAAGTTATTACATAAGCGTATGGGAGATAGAACAAGGGAATATTTCCATTGATAAATGGCAAGTCTATTATGGCTTTAGTAGCCACTTGACTTGAACCTTTTACCTATGAAAGGCTGAAATAGCCAAAAAGTGCACCTTGAGGTAGGAGTACTGGAGTCCTGATTCAGACAGAGATCAGGTAATCCAGGATCTGGTTCACTAGACAGGTGAAAGGGTCCAGATTATGCTTGGAAGCACATATAGTGAACGGTTTCCACTTCATGGCATAAGTGGCAAGGGTGGAAGACTTACAGGTGGCCCCTCTGTTGGAAACCCCAAATCTGGCGATAGATATGTCTTCAGGAGCCAAGTGTGTAGACGGAGGGACCTGAGGTTGGGATGAACCAGGGCCCCTGATCCTGTGTCAGCAGATTCCTGCAGAGGGGGAGAGGGACTGGAAATTCCTCTGCCAGCTGCTGCAGAAGAGGAAACCAAATCTGGTGAGGCCAGAATGGACAATCAGGATCATTCTGGCCCCTTCCATATGCAGCTTGATGAGTACCCTCTGAATCAGAGGGAATGGAGGGAAGACGCAAAGAAATCTCCCACTCCAGAAGATGGACAACTCCTCTCATCAGAAAATTCCAGGCCCTGCACACAGCAAGCAAAAACTGGGCACTTCTGCATTGAGTGGGGATGCAAAAAAGGTCCAACTCTGGACAACCCCATCTGTCGAATAGATCTTCTGCGACAGATGAGAGAAGCATCCACTCGTGCATGCTGGACTGACTCTGGCTGAAGATGTTCGCTAGAGTGTTTAGCACTCCTGGGACGTGGACTACTGAGAGGGTCAGGCAATCGTCTAGAGCCCAGTGCCACTCTCTCATTGCCTCCCTGCATATGGGGTACGAGTGCATTCCCCCCTGCTTCTTGATATAGTACACCACATTGAGGCCGTCTGACTGAATCAAGAGCGGACCTGGAAGAGGATGGTTCTGAAAGGCCTGCATGGCATACAGAACCGCCCGCATCTCCAGGACACCGATATGCAGGGAGGCTTTGATCTGGGACTGGGAGCCCAGAGTCTGAAAGGGAACCAGATGAGCCCCCCAGCCAAATCCGGAGGAGGCATCCGTGGTGAGAATTTGCTGCGGAGAGGAGAGCTGGAGTGGTACTCCGTGCAACAGGTTCAGGGGGTCCATCCACCACTGGAGCACCTTGCGGACTGGGGAGGAGACCAGCAGCAACTGATCTAGTTCATCTGTGGGCTGGTCCCACTGTACTTGAAAGTACTTGACAGTAATGCCCAGAAAGAGGAATAACTGAAGAGTTCTGTCCAAAGTCCCCAGGAGCTGAAGCCAATCACCCAGGTAAGGGAAAACGTACACTGCCTCCCTTCTGAGGGCCGCAGCTACTGCTGCTAAGCACTTGGTAAAGACCTGCGGTGCAGAGGACAAGTCAAAGGGGAGCACTTTGAACTGGTAGTGCTCGACCTGGAAAAGAAACCGGAGGACCCTCCTGTGGGGAGAAAAACACAAGATGTACAGGTAAGCATTCTGCATGCCCAGAGAACACATTCAGTCTCCTTTCTTCAGAAGGGGCATTAGGCCTGGCAAAGTTACCATTCAGAACTTTTTGTACTGGACATACAGACTGAGGTCCTTTAGGTCTAAGGCGGTCCTCGGATCTCTGGCCTTTTTGAGGACCAGAAAGAACCTGGAATAGAACACATTGTTTCTCTGGTGCCTGGTTACTGGCTTGATGACCTGTTTGCACAGAAGGCACTGCATCTCCTCCCAAAGCACAGACAGGTGGTCGGAGGGGGGTTACAGGGGGAGACTCTAATGGTGGCTGAATGAGCACCAGAGTGTGACCCCCGTTCTATAATTTGTGGAATCCAGGCATCTGATGCTGTGGTTCTCCAGAGATTGAGATGGAGGGAGAACTGACCTCCGACCACCACTTCTTGGTCAGGGACCAGAAGAGAGGGGTCTGGCAATGAGTCAAACCGAGGTGGCTCCAGCTGCTGGGGCTGGTCTGTCACCTCCGAGATGCCTAGCTGCAGCTCCAGTGTTGGAGGGGACGGGCAGCGGAGGCTTTTCTTTTTTCCTGGGGCCTAGAGACGGCCATTGGCCTATTCGACGATCTACGAAAATGAGGGCGCTTTCTTCCCTTAGGTTGTGTGTGATAAAGGGAGTGGACAAACTTGATAGCCCATTTGGATGCCTGCAAGTCATTTATGATATCCTGGACATCTGGCCCAAAAAGCTTGAAATAGACCAGCCCGCTTGGCGCGTGATTACATTTCATGCTGACGCGCCAGTGACCAGGGTTCGAGAACAGACCGGGAGTCAGATGGCCAGCCGAGGGAGGAGGATTGAGCATCCTGGGGACTGCTCTCCTTCTCCGGGGTTGGGGGGAGGAAGGGAGGGATAGAGTGTCTGGTGCTTGACGGACCCCTGGCAGAAGCCGGAGGCACTGCAGCGACTGGCGCTAGCATGCTGAGGGGACAGGGCGGACGCTGGACGTCATTGCACGTCCCCGCTCAGGGGCAACACACTCAAAAAATCACTGTCCGCCCAGGATTAAGCCCACCTCCGGCACTTGGCCTCAAATGGTTCCCTGCCTCCCAATTACGGCTCTGCAGCATTGCTGGCCCTGAACCCCGCCTTGGGGGGAAGTCAAGGAGGCAGTGTCGGTGGTGGTCCCCGATGACACCTGCTCCCGTCATAGATCGGCCTGTCCAGTGCCGTAGCCCTGGCCCTGGGGTAAGCTAGGGGCATCAGCGGGGTAAGGCAAATAGGGGAATGAGGCAGGTTGTCCGGGGGCTGGAGCAGAACAGTAGGGCAGCTGACTCAAAAAAAAAAAAAAAAAAAGCTTAGAGCCACTGAAGCCACCTTCTGCTGCACAACAGCAGCAAAGCTAGAGACACTAAGCCAGGAGTGCCGATGGAGGCAAATGCCAGTGGCAGCAGCCCTGGCAATAGTGTCCGAGATAGCACAGCGGGCCCGCAGGAGGTGTTTGCTGACATCTTCAGCAGTCTGCAAACACTGAAGCACCTCCTGCTTCTGCGTACCGTCTGGGAGGACCTGAGCGGCAGCCTTGTCCTTCTTCCAGTTAGTATTCTGGTACTTTACCATGTGGGACAGGTAACTGGCAATCCTCAGCCCAATAGTGGAGGAGGTATAAACCCTCTTGCCTCAAACATCAACTCTGCATGACTCTTAAATCTGGGGGAGGGAGCTAAGGTGCTTCGGCAACTTAGACCTGTCATGAGATGCCTTTATCACCACTGAATCTGTTTCAGGCTGGGAAGCATAGTAAGGAAACCCCTGAAGGACATGGTAAAGTCTGTCTGCCCTGCAGGGCATAGCTAGCGCCATGTCAGGTCGGTGCCAGGCCGCAGTGGTAGCATTCCTCAAGGCAGGCAGAACAAGAGGAATTATCTTACGAGGAGACTGTGGGATCTCCAAGAAATCCACCAGATCTCTCCAAGTGACATCTTCCTCCTCAGTATGAAACCCCATAGCTGAGGACAACTGCTTCATCACATTGAAAAAGGTGGTGTCCTCTGGAGGAGACCTAGGGGTGTGTTTGACAGAGTCCTCACTGACTGAGGAAGCCGTGGACCTGTCTGAAGTGAAGGGTTCCTCCTCCTCCTCATCTTCCTCACCAGAAAGGATGAGATCTGGGTGGTATTCCTCAACATCGACCTCTTCCAAGTCAAGGTCTGACAACTCAGGTGCTGCCGACAGCCCGCGGGGAGCGGTCCACAGCCATTTAGGGGGAGTCGACTACGAAGCTGCTGTCGACAGTGCAGGTGAAGTGGGCCTGTATGCACCTAGCTAGTGAACAATCACTGAGGTAAATTCTGCTACGATCTCATTGAGGTCGACGAGCACTGAAGACTGCATCGATGGCGCAGAATGTGATGACCCACCAGAAGGACCCTGGGACCCCAAAGAGCCTGGAGGCCACAGGCCTGGAGAAAGATGAGGCCTCGACGGGAGGGCCATCGACGATGATCCTGTCAGCGGGGCTGAAGGGGCTGATGACCTGGATGTCGACGACCAACCACCCTGAGAGTTGGGCGGAGGCACTGTCGGAATAGGTCTGGTGGGCACAGAAACCTGGATGGTGGTTTTATGCTTCAGTACAGCCGATGAAGAACCCCCAGACAAAGAAGGAGAGGCCGTTGGGAGGCAGGGAGCAGTCCTGATCGCAATCTTTCTTATGACTTTTCCCCGAGGACTTGTCTCGGGCCTTGGAGGCCTGGGAGATCGAAGACCCTGCCAGCGACTGGGAGGCAGGGACACCAGAGGACCCCTGCCCAGAACTGGCTACCTGTTGTTCAATCAGAAAATTCTTAAGAGCCTTCTTGCGCAGCCTGAGGGTTGTTTGATTAAACTTCTGGCAGAGCTCACAGTCGGGAGACTTCGTCGTCAGGCCCAAGACAGCAGACATAGAGAGAGTGTTCATCTGTGGAGGCGATCTTCTTTTCATAGTGGCAGCAATGGAAGAGAGAAGTCGAAGAATTAACTTTTGACATAAACAAAATAAAGAAATCTCTTTAAAAAGGAGATTCTAAAACAGTAGCTTGAGAAAAGCCGTAGGCGAAAATGGCGCGAAACTGCATTGGAGCTTCAGCAGAGACCCATGCGAACAAGTCAACGATGGGAAAGAACTGAGGAGGGAGCAGGGCCACTCACGCCTTTATAGGGCTGGTGATGGTGTCGTTGGTGGACGTCGATGCTGTTGGCGGCCCCAGCTGTACTGCTGAAACTCTTCTGTGTGGATCCTGCTTCACCAACGGTGAAGCTCCTACACTGTGACCTGTTGACTGAGATACCCCTGAAGAAGATCACTCTTTTTCTTGTTGCTTGATCTTCCTTGTCGAAGAGCTTGTTGAGATAAAGTAGGGACCTGTGTAACTATCTACTGACACTGCCAAACACGAAACCAGATGTACCTTCTCCTGGGTCACCAAGAGTTTGGGGACCAGGTGCCCAAAAAAAAGCAATGGTCTTGCTAGTAGAGAATGACCAAAACAACCCATACTGAGACAGTCTCAAAGTCTTATGACATACTTTACATTTCTTATTAACTGAAAAGGGCCTGTGGAATGTGGTGGTGCCTTTAAGAACTGTTTTGCCACCAAAACTACCAAAGTAAGGTTTGCATCAAAGGCTCTTGCCATTTGTGTCAAATGTCCTGTGCCCATCAATTTAATTAAATTGTGTCAATACTTCTGTACCTGCGTCACAATCAGACTTACCAACATTATGCAATTTAAAAAAAAATACTCCAACTGTGATCAGAAAGCAAAAATAGTCAAAAAATTAAGTTAAAGTTCAAAATGTCAAACAACTTCAGAAGGGTACCATTAACATCTTAAGAATAGGAAGGAACCCAACATGAGCAATCCTACACTGAGGTAAAAACCCAGACAATGCAGAGAAGGGAAGGAAAACTGTTCTGAAGAAATAAAATTGTAAAAAGCCTTACAAAGGCACCATTCTAAATGAAGACCATAAGAGCAAGACTATTATTAATTATCTTACATTGCTGAAGAATTATGAGTAGAATTTAGGTAGCATGGAAAACCACAGTCTCCAACAGGAATATGGGGTCCAATTAAGCAGGATCGATCAAGTAAATAAACAACAGGCACAATCTAAATTGAAAAATTCTGTCTGTAAACACAAACAGTATACTGTACTGAGAGTTACTTCAGTAGGAAACAACCATTTGTCAATGCTGAATGTTCGCCACTGGTACTGCCATTGTACTGGGTCTTACTTGCACACATTTTTACTATACACTGTATCTACCCAGGACAGAGCAGATAAGATGCAATGTCTCATTTTCAGTGGTGTCCTGCTTTTACACATTGTAAGACTGTAACTACCCAGGATAGGGAAGCTAAGAGGCAAGATCTACTTTTAAGTGGGCTCCCACATTTTGATCCAAAATATCCAACAGTCTCTATGACCTGACGTGATCAAGACAGGTGGAATTTTTAAAATCCCACCCAAAAGGTGATTTCGCTGTGCAACTATGGAAACAAGTTTTGGAAAAATGACACGTGCCATGTTCAGGAGGTGGGGCAACACAAGGGACATGTTTAACATTAGGGGTCAAAATCTGCAAAAATAACGTTATGAGTAAATGTTGGAACAATTCGTTTCTCCATAAGTTAGTTGCTTTTCACATTTTTACCCCGCATTTTTAACATGATCAGGCCTTCTGAGCATGATAGATGTCATCTACAAAACAATGACCAAAACGTTATTTTGCACCACAAGTATGAAAACATATTTTGGGTAGGGTTTGAGAAATGACAGCTGTCACAATTCATGAGGTGGTGTGAAAAAAATGACTATGTTAGAAATCCAGTGTCAAAAATATGAAAATTACCACAGTTGCAAGCGTGTGTTGAAAAATTTCAGTGTAGACTCTGCTGTCAAGGCACAGGTCAGGAAGCATAGGAAAACCAGGAGCAGTTGTAAAATTCGAACAAGTGATTTATTGTTAACAGTAAAATACAAAAATAAAAAATTGTTCAGTATAAGTATTAGTATAACAAAGGCAGTACAAACAAAGAAAGTCCATCGGGGTTTCTTCTCAATTTCCAATTTCAGTCTGTTTTTCTCTTGCAAGAAATTGCAACTCTGTTTTTATAAGTCTTTGCAACCCCCACTGGTTAAGAAAACAGCATGCTTCTCCCACTGTGTTCTTGTATGTTTCAACAAGTGCAGCTTAAAGAACATTGTGACACAGAACTGACCTCTTGCTTACAGCTTCTCAGAGAGTTTGCAAACTAGCTTCTCAGGTAAACCCTTTGAGTTCCAAATAGTTTTCTGCAATCATTTCAACAATATAACGACATACATTTCAACAGTAAAACTATTTCTAAACCAAGAGATCCCAGTATCAGTTACATTTCCACATAATGATTCACATATATTTTTATACCAGTAGATATGCAAGGGGGAGAAAAGACATAACAGCAAGAGAAGGTAACGACACAGCGAGAGACAGAGAATTTGCAAAACCCTGATCAAGTCCTAGGTCTCACAAGAAAATTTGGTTGCGCAACCAGACAGAGAACAGACAGAAAAGGAGAGAACAGAATAGATTCTTGCATTTAAACTCTTTCTCCAGAACAACTGGGACAGGGCCCTATTCAACCCTGTCACACACGCATAACTTAGTTGATTTTTAATATTTTTACCCCAAATTTTCAATATAGCCTTCTATGACCCCACATAGCCTTCTTATCACCCCACTTCAAGAACAAGGGTGAAGAAAATGTTCGAATTGTGAACGAAAGGTGATTTTGCGCCACAAGTGTGAAAACAAATTTTGGTCAGAATCTGAAAAATGACAGCTGACACATTCATCAGGTGGTGTGAAAAAATGACTATGTTCAAGATCTGGGGTCAAAATACTGAAAATCACCCGTTATGAGTGTGCATTAAAAAATGTCAACATACATTCTCAACTTTGTTTTTTAAACTTTTAACCCCACATTTTCAACACAACCTTCTTATGACCACACCTCATGAACAAGGACGGAGAAAATGTTCAAACTGTGCATGAAAGGTGATTTTGTGCCACAAGTGTGAAAACACATTTTGACCAGGATTTGAAAAACGAAAGCTGTCACATTCATAGGGTGGTGTGAAAACATGGCTACGTTGAAAAGTTGGGGTCAAAATAATGAAAATTACTATAGCTATGAGCGTGCGTTGAAAAATCTCCACAGAGGCTCATAATTTTGTAGTTTTCTCATATTTTTACCCCAAATTTTCAACATAGCCTTCTTATGACCCACATAGCCTTCTTATGACTCCACCCCATGAACAAGGGTGGAGAAAATTTTCAAAGCCTGCCCAAAAGGTGATTTTGCGCCACAAATGTGAAAACACATTTTGGCTAGGATTTGAAAAATGACACAGCAGTCCAAGAAGCCCTGCACTCAAAAATAATTGCCACTGCAGGGGGCCTCCTGATAAAGACTCAATGTCAAGGCACTGGTGTCACTGTTGATTACAGCCGTTTGCTTCACATCCACATTTTTATATGTTATTTAATAACATTTTTCACTTTTGCATTTGAGCAATTGTAGTGGCAATTATTTTTCAGTGCATGGTTTCTTGGACTGCAGTATTTGAGGTTTGATACACCTGCCCCTTATACCAAATTCCTTTACACCTGGGCACGAGCCTGTTTTTTGCTTACCCAGCTTTTTTGGAAAATGACAGCTGTCACATTCATGAAGTGCTATGAAGAAAAGGAAATGTTGAAAATCTGGGATCAAAATATTGAAAATTACCAAAGTTACAAGCCTACGTTCATAAATTTCAATGTAGGCTCATAAAGTACAGTTACATAAGAACTTATTGTAACAGCAGATCTTCGAAAGGAGCTCTTGAAGCATGCAACACCGGTAGGACTGAAGCCGCCAGGTATCAGGACCACATGAAAAACTTCTAGCTAGCAGTCTATCATGGGGGACCACCCACGCAGATGTCAGCACGCTGATGTCCACCTATCCTATAAAGGGGCGGTCCCCCAGACCTACCTCAGTTCTCCCGCCAGAGAACTCAGCATAAAAAGCAAAAATGGAGAACCGAGGCAGGTCCTTAGAGCCAAGGAAAAGTATAGTACATGTGAAGGAGAAGTAGCTTTCAGGGGGAAGGAGGGAAAGCAGTGCCTGCGCAATAGCTCCTCTCGAAGATCTATTGTTACGGTTGTCACAAATGTGCTCCTCGGGTCAGGCCCTCTGCTCCTATAGTGCCAAACCTCGAAGCACAATAATGTGAACAGTAGACAAACAGAGTAACCTTCCTGTCTGTTTTGGGTCCGAATCACCTACTAGGCTTGAGCGCTGGGGGTCAAATGTGAACCTTTTAGCTAGCACACCCAGTTAACAGGCTCAGATATATATTCTCTTTGGGGAAATGCAATACAATCCTTCACCCAGTGGTACCCATCCAGGTTCCCAAGTGTACCCTTACGACTCAATGAGACCTAGGTATAGTCTTACCTTTAGCAAAATAGTAACACACCCTTTTCTTGAACACTTAAGAGTTGCTAGAATTAACACTTTTCCAGCATTCACATGCAAAAGAAACTGTGAAGGCACAGGCAGAATTTCAAGGAAAATAGTGTTTACTAAAAATTTTAAATAGATAAAATACCAAACACAGAACATATAACATAAATACTCACAGTCAGAACTAAACTGGAAATTACAAAACAAAAAAATGCCTGAATACTTTAACGTTCCAGCTAAATTATGTATTTCAAACGTGCCTTGTTTTCAGTCCAGAGACCAAGTGTGTCTTACTCCTTTTAGAGTACAGAGATAAAAGCCTCTTTTCCTTCAGATGCTTGACAATTTGAAAATCCATTTCCCCACCTCCTTGTGGGGTCACAACAACCATGAGGTCACTGTCAGCTCTGTGACCACTCTGTAATCTGAGTATGAATATTCAAAAAAGGATATTATTTTTCCGCAAGCTGGAAATCAGCAGTTACCAATTAAAAAAAATATATGACCATCTCTTTGCAAGCAGGTTCCTTTGATGGCTCATAAACCCACATTCTGCCACCAATTCCCTTCTAGGTGTGAAAACCAACAGGGATCAGCCAAATGCCCTCTTTCCTTCCAGGGTCATAAAATGCATACTAGGACCCAGCTTCAAAAGCAGAAGCATGTTATAAGGTGTTATAAACTGTCACTCTGGAAGGAAGTCATTAATTAGTGTTACCACTGGCCAGTTTTATGACAGCCTGCTGATTCAGCACACTGTCACCTTTGGGTCACAATGGTCACTATTACCACTGCCAGGTGTTTTCTTTTCTAAGCAGACATTCACATACCATATATTTATATCATAATTTATAAATATAATAATAAGCAGGTGGCAGAGCGTCACAATGGTAAGTTCTTACATAACTGTACTCTTACTTCGAGGGGGTTCTTGCGGCAGGCAACACTGGTAGGACTGAGTCCCAAGAAGTACTAGAACTGCCCGTAAGTCAGCCGGGAGGAGACAGAAAACCAGAGCAAACTGTTCAGGAAAGAAGGCCCTGAAGGATAGCTAGTCCAAAATTTGTCCTGTCTGGAAGCAAGATCCAAACTGTAATGGTGGACAAAGGTGTGAACCGAACTCCAAGTGGCAGCTGCACAGATGTCTGCAGCAGACACATTCCTGAAACAGGCAGTAGACGCGGCCATACCCCTGCTGGAGTGACCCTTGACTGCCCTAGGCAAGGGATTGTTGTACTTACGGTAGCAATGCACAATGCAATTTGCCAACTATTTTGACAAACACTGTTTTGAATCAGGTGCCCCTTCTCTTCTGGGGGCGAATGAAACAAACTGATCAGTCTTTTGAACCAGTTGGGTGTGATTCGTATATTAACAGAGTGCCCTGTGAATATCCAAAGTGTGCAGTAAGGCCTCCCCTTGATTAGAATATTCAGGGAAATAAACAGGCAGGTGGATGGATTGGTTTAGCGTGACCTCAGACACCACCTTAGGCAGAAACTTAGTATTAGTACGCTAAGAAAACATGTCTTTGTGAAAAACTAAATAAGGCTCTTTACAAATAAGAGCCTGAAGCTCAGGAATCCTTCAAGCAGAAGTAACAGCAACTAAAAATAATGCTTTCCATGACAGAAGGTGCAGCTCACAACTCTCAGCCAGTTCAAAGGGGAAGCACAGTGAGCTTTTCCAACATAAAAAGAAGGTCCCATGGAGGGATGAAGTCCTGAATGGGAGGTTTCAAATGCAGGATACACCGCAAGTATGTGTGGGCTACCTCTAGCTGGGCAACAGCATTGCCCTCAATAGGTGCATGGTACGCAGAGATGGCAGAAAGGTGCACCTTAAGCGAAGAGTACACCAGACCAGACTCCAAGAGGGAGAGGAGGTAACAGGGAAAGGATCTCAGATCTCCAGGTAGAAGGTCACCTGGGGGCCAGTGACCATCACATGGTATGGTTCAATTTGGCCACTAGAACTAAATCATCCCATTTCAAGGCAAAAATATGGGACTTCAGAGGAGCTGACTTTGATAAGATGGCCAACTGAGTTAAGCTAGCCCTGGCAAAAAGAAATACAGGTGAGGGGGTACAGGTAAAGTGGGCAAGCATTGAGGATGCAATACTTGAAGCAACATCCCATTGTGTTAGAGAGAAAAGGAAGTGCAAAAGAAGAAGGAAACCACTTTGGTTCTTAAAAACAGTAGCAGAAAAGGTCAGAGCCAAAAGGCTGGCCTTCAGAAAATATAAGGGAATGCAACAGGATGAAGACAGGCAGGCATACCAAACTTCCCTAAGGGAAGCAGGGAAGGCAGTAAGGCAGGCAAAGGCCCAAACCAAGGAAATACTAGCACAAACAGTAAAAGAAGGTGACAAGACTTTCTATAGATACATTAGTGAAAGGAGAAAGTCCAGAGGGGGTATTGCTAAGATCAAAGGGGATTAGGGGGCCTGTGAGGAGGAGGACCATGTAAAAGCATCTATCCTAAATAGATACTTCTGCTCGATATTTACTGAAGAGAAGGTAGGGCAGGGCCCACAGCTCAACACCATGGACACAGGAGGGAGGGAGGTGTGCACTAGTCCCTTCACAGAAGAAACGGTCCTACAAGAGCTCTATAAGCTCAGGGTGGACAAGGTAATGGGACCTGATGGCATACATCCAAGGGTGCCAAGGGTGGAACTAGCAGAGCCATTATCAGAACTGTTTAGTGAGTCTCTGAGCACAGGAGAGGTCCCAGAAGACTGGAGAAGGGCTCATGTGATCCCGCTCCACAAGAGTGGTAGCAGGGAGGAGACAGGGGAACTACAGACCAGTCAGTCTTACCTCAGTAGTGGGCAAGATTATGGAGATACTCCTTAAGGAAAGGATAGTGCAACACCTGGAATCCATAGGAGCACAGGATCCAAGACAGCATGGGTTTACAAAAGGAAGGTCCTGTCAAACTAATCTCACAGATTTCTTTGACTGGGTAACCAGAGTGGTGGACCAAGGGGGAGCAGTTGATGTTGCCTACCTGACTTCAGCAAAGCTTTGCCATACTGTTCCACACAGAAGATTGATCAATAAGCTGGGTAGGCTTGGGGTGGGTCAGAAGTTGGTCAACTGGGTGGCAAACTGGTTGATGGGCAGAAAACAGAGAGTGGTGGTGGTAAACGGTATACAGTCAGAAGAGATGCAAGTCACAAGTGGGGTACCTCAGGAATCAGTCCTGGGGCCAGTCCTCTTCAATATCTTCATCAGTGACACTGCAGATGGACTGGAAGGTAAGGTTTGTCTGTTTGTAGATGACACCAAGATCTGCAACAGAGAAGATGATCCAGATGAGGTGGGCAAAATGAGAAGAGATCTGGATAAACTAGCAAAATGGTCGGAAGAGTGGCAACTGGGGTTAAAGGCAAAGAACTGCAAGATCATGCACATAGGGAATGGAAACCCTGAAGCCACCTATAGGCTGGGAGAGGAGCTGCTGGCAGTCACAAGGGAAGAAAGAGACTAGGGCGTCATCATCACCGATGACCTGAAATCATCCAAGCAGACCACTAAAGCAGTAGGTAAGGCTAGGGGGATGTTGGGGTTTATTAGTAGGGGTATCACAAGTCGGAAGAGGGAGGTAATAATCCCTCTTTACAAGACACTGGTTAGGCCCCATCTGGAGTACTGTGTGCAGTACTGGAGGCCACACCTTCACAAGGACATTGACCAAATTGAGACAGTCCAGAGAAGGGCAACCAAAATGGTGCAGGAACCGCATCAGAAAACATATGAGGACAGATTAACGGAGTTCAATATATATACCCTAGAGCAAAGGAGGGAGACAGGTGATATGATTGAAACATTCAAACACATTAGGGGCATAAACAAGGTGAAAGAGTCTAACGTTTCAATATAAGAAAAATAGCAGGACAAGAGGACACAGCATGAAATTAGAAGGAGGCTGATTAAGGGGTAATGTGAGGAGGTTCTTTTTCACAGAAAGGGTAGTGGATGCATGGAACGGCCTACCTCAGGAAGTGATGGATATGAATACAGTGCATGGCTTCAAACAGGCATGGGATAGGCATAAGGGAGCAATACAGATGAGCATGAATAGATAGGCCATTGACAGAGCAAAGGCCGAATGGCACATTCATAAGGTAGAAAAAGAAATGGATAGACTGGATGGGCCTTGCGGTCTTTATTTGCCGTCAATCTCTATGTTTCTACTCCAAAATCAGATTCACTGGGCAGGTGAAGGGATCCAGGTGATGAGTGGTGGCCCATATAGAGAAGTGCTTCTGTTTCATAGCATAGGTGGCTCTCGTGGAAGGTTTCCTGGCAGCCACCAAGACATCAGATACCCTGGAAGAAACTCCAAAGCAGGCAATAGCTAAGTCTGCAGGAGCCATACATGGAGATGCAGAGACTTGCGGTTGGATGGACCAAGGTGCCCTGTTCCTGGGAGAGCAAGCTGGTGCACAGGCTCAAGGATACTGGAGGTTCTGCTGCCAGTTGTCGCAGCATGGGGAACCACATCTGATGCGGCCAGTAGGGAGCTATGAGAATCATCCCCACCTCCTCTGAAGGAAGCTCGAGGAGAACCCTCTGCAGGAGCGGGAAGGGTGAGAAGGCATACAGAAACCTTCTTTTCCAGGAGAGGGACAACACGTTGCACCACAAAACTCCAAGCGAGCAGAAAAGCGGCAGTTTTGCATTGAGCGAGGACACAAAAATGTCCAACTCTGGACAACCCAACCTGCCAAAGAGGTCTTCGACCATCGAGGACAGGATTTCCCACTTGTGGATCCTCGACCTGGACTGGCGTAGACTGTTGGCCAGGGCGTTTTGGACACCTGAAATATGGATGGCTGAGAGTTCTAGGTCGTGCTCGATGGCCCAGTACCAGACTCACATGGCCTTCTGACAAAGGGGGTAACAGTGAGTGCCCCCATTTGTTGTGCTAATATACTACAGACATACTGTCCCTCTGTACCGTTAATGTGCCAGGAAGAATGTGGCTCTGGAAGGCCTGCAGAGCATACAGAACTGCCCACATCTCCAGCACATTGATGAGGAGATTCTGTTCCGACTCAGGCCAAATCCCCTGGGTCTGACCGTTGGCTAAGTGAGCACCCCAGCCGAGGCCTGAAGTGTCTGTGGTGAGAATCTGCTGTAGGGACACAGGGCCAAGTGGGATCCCTCTCAGGAGATTGGTGGGATTCTGCCACCACTCCAAGGTTCTCCTCACCGGGTCGGAAACCATCACTGGCTGATCCAGGTCATCGGTGCATTGGTTCCACTGAACCTGAAGAGTCCATTGGGGAACCCTCATATGCAGGCGGGCAAGAGGAACTATGGGAATAGCAGCCGCCATGTGCCCCAACAAATGAACACTCTGGTTGGTACCTGATGACTGGAGGATACTGACTGGGCCTGCACTGTCAAGCGCTCTCCTCTGTCCACCGGCAGGAATGCTCTGCCCTGGGACGAGTCCAGGACACTCCTGTATATTGGAGGCATTGGTTCAGAGAGAGAGAGAGACAGGACTTTGGTAGTTTGATCGTGAGCCCTAGGGCCTGGAAGATCTGAAAGATGCTTTCCAGGGTCCAGAGCAGGAGATTCCTGGAGGGGGCTATCAGCAGCCAATCGTCCAGGTAAGAGAACACATAGAAGCCCTGTCTCTGCAGAGCTGCAGCTAGTATGGCTAGGCACTTGGTAAAAACCTGAGGTGCCGAGCAAAGGCCAAAAGGGAGGGCCCGGAACTGAAAGTGGTCCCCCTGGAAGCAGAAGCGGAGGAAGCAGGTGGGCTGTGAAAACCTGGATATTGAGATGGGCATCCTGCATATAGAGGGAACAGAGCCAGTCTCCCTGGTGAAGGAGCGGCAATAGCCCCTGAAGGGTTACCATCCTGAATCATTTGTACTCTATGTAGAGGTTCAGGCGACTGAGGTCCAGGATCGGCCTCAGGTCCTCTGTTTTCCTGGGGAAGAGAAGGAAGTGGAAGAAACACAGAAACAGATTTTGACGGCAGGTAAGGACCAATTGGCCCATCCAATCTGCCCATTTCCCTACCTATTGGATAAGCTGCAGATCCTAGTTAACTAAAAGCCTACTTCCTCCTACTGCCAAATTGCCTTATGTCTGTCCCATGCATTCTTGAATTCCCCCACTGTTTTTGACCTCACAACCTCCTCAGGAAGGCTGTTGCATGCGTCCACCACCCTCTCTGTGAAAAAAATACTTCCTCACATTGCCGCTGAGCCGTCCACCCTCTATCTTCAAACTGTGCCCCCTTGTTCTTGCACATCTCTTCTTCTAAAAGATGCCACCCTCTTGGACTCTATTTGATTCCCTTGAGGTACTTGAAAGTTTCTATCATGTCCCTCCTCTCCCTCAAGGGTATACATATTAAGCTTCTTTAGTCTCTCTTTATATGGTTTCTGGTGCAGACACTGCACCATTTTAGTTGCCCTCCTCTGGACTGCCTCCATCCTATCTATGTCCTTGCAGAGATGGGGTCTCCAGAACTGCACGCAGTACTCCAGATGGGGTCTCACCAACTGTCTGTACAGAGGGATGACAATTTCCTGTTTTCTGCTGGTGATGCCTCTCCCTATGCATCCCAGTATCCCCCAGCCCTCCTTACTGCCTTCTCACATTGCTTGCCTACCTTTACGTCATCTGATATGACTAACCCCAGATCCCTTTCCATTTTTGTTGTTCTTAGTAACCCCCCCCAATTGCTTTTGTATGGCTTGACTCTATGACTGTGCTTATAGTGAACCACACTGTCTGGTGGTCGCTTGTTCCAAGATGGCTACCCACTTCCAAATCCAAAATCCTCTCACCGTCCCTATTTGAGAGTACCAGGTCTAAGACTGCTCCCTCCTGAGTGGGTTCCAACACTAGCTGCCTGAGGCATGCCCTCCCTAGGGCATCGAGAATGCCTATGCTCTTCGATGTGGCTGCAGCAAAGGTGCTCCAGTTAACATCTGGCATATTCGGGTCCCCCATCAACAATATCTCCTCTTTTTCTGCCATTCTAAGGATGCCTTCCATCATTTCCTTGTCCATGTCCTCCCCCAGATGGGTGTCTGTATACAACCCCTGTGCGGATTGTGGTACCATTTCTTGTCTCCAAGGTGACCTACAGTGCCTCCTCTCCTCCCCTCACTCTTTACCCTTTAGTTACACTGCTTTGATCCATTCTCTTATGTAGAGAGCTACTCCTCCTCCTCTTTTGCCCTCCCTGTACCTCCTGTAGTTTGTGTACTCTGATATGCTGACATCCCAGTCATGGTTCTCTGCGTACCAGGTTTCTGTGACTGCCACTATATCCAGGTGTCCCTCTTCCATCAAGACCACTAGTCAGAATCTCTTTCCACTTTGAGTTGGGAGGACAGGCTCTATGGCCTGTTTGCACAGGAGAGCTCGAATCTCTTCCTGGATGAGGGAGATGTGGGCCCGAGGGTAACGGGAGAGTGAGGGACTGCTTTCCGGAGGGAGCTTCAGAAATTAGGGGGTGTGGCCCTGTTTGATAATCTGCAGCACCCACTGATCTGAGGTTGTTGTGCATCACCCATCTAGGTATACAGAGAAGCAACCACTGACCATTTCCCCCAAGGTCTCTGCTTGGGGGGGGTGTCGGGCAAGGAGACAGGCAGTGGAGCAGGGGGTAAGCAGGCTGACAGTGTGCATGCTGGGAGCCCTAAAAGGTAGATCCACCAGCTGGCGCAGTGTTGCCTTGTGTAAGGGCATGGAGGGCTTCGAGAGGACAGCAAAGGACTACATTAAAACATAGAATTTGAAGGCAGATATGACCGCTGGCCTACCTAGTCTGCCCATTTCCTACCTAACGGACAAGCTGCAGATCCTAGTTATCCAACGCCTACTTCCTCCTAACCCCACTAGAATTGCCTTATGTCTGCCCCATGCATTCTTGAATTCCCACTGTTTTTGACTCTCACGACCTCCTCAGGAAGGCTGTTCCATGTATCCACAACCCTCTCTGTGAAGAAATACTTCCTGCACTACTCTGGAGCTATCCCTCTATCTTTAAATTGTGCCCCTTTATTTTTGCACATCTCTTTTCTGAAAGATGCTACCCTCTTGGACTTTGTTGATTCCCTTGAGGTATTTGAAAGTTTATATCATGTCCCCCCTCTCCCTCCTTTCCTCAAGGCTATACATCTTTAGTTCCTTTAGTCTTTCTTCTTATGTCTTCTGATGCAGACCCTGCATCATTTTGGTTGCCCTCCTCTGGACAGCCTCCACCCTGTCTATGTCCTTTCGGAGATAGGGTCTCCAGAACTGTACACAGTACTCTAGATGTGGTCTTACCAATTGTCTGTACAGATGGCCAACAATTTCCTGTTTTCTACTGGTGATGCCTCTCCCTATACATCCCAGTATCCCCCCAGCCCTCCTTACTGCCTTCTCACATTGCTGGCCCACCTTTAGGTCATCTAATATGACTACCCCCAGGTCCCTTTCCATTTTTGTTGTTGTCAGTATCTCATCCCCCCATTGTGTACTCTTCCCCTGGGTTTTTGTTTCCCAGGTGCATTGAATCTAAGCTGCCATACATTTGACCATTCATCCAACCTTGCCAAGTCCCTCTTCATCCTTTCCACCCTACCTTGTGTATCAACCCTGTTGCAGATCTTTGTGTCATTTGCAAAGAGACTTACTTTCCCTTCCAGTCCCTTTGCAATGTCACTTATAAAGACATTAAAAAGGACTGGCCCCAGTACTGAACCCGGTGGCACCCCACTAGTAACCCTCCTTTCTTCACTGTGGACTCCATTTACTATTACCCACTGTATCCTGTTGTCCAGCCAGTGTTTTACCCAGGCTACCACCCTGGGACCCACTCCCAGGCTGGCTAATTTGTTTATTAATCTTTTGTATGGGACTGTGTCAAATGCCTTGCTAAAGTCTAGGTAGGCCATGTCCACAGCCCTCCTGGTCTACTGTTTTGGTCACCCAGTCAAAGAAATCAATTAGATTTGTCTGACATGACCTTCCCTGGCCAGAAGCCATGCTGCCTTGGGTCCTGTGCCCCACTGGCCTCTAGGTACTCAACAATTCTTTTCCTTCAGAAGTGATGCCATCATTTTCCTACCACTGAGGTCAAACTGACAGGTCTGTAGTTTCCTGCCCTGTCTTGCTCCCACTTTGTGAAGGGGAATCACATCCGCCTCCTCCAGTCCTTGGGTACTACACCATCCTCCCATGATTTATTAAAAGGGTAGTCAGTGGTGTTACTAGTTCTTCTCTTAGTTCTTTTAGAATTCAGGGGTGAATCCCATCAGGCCCCATTGTTTTATCGACCTTCAGTTTTAAGAGTTCTTTCAGAACCCTTTCTTCTGTGAAAGGACTAATAACCCCCCATCCAGAGTGCTTCTATTGACCTGATTAGGTATTTCCCCCTGCTTTTCCATTGTGAATACTAAGCAGAAGTATTTGTTCAGTACCTCTGCTTTTTCACTGTCGCTCTCTGCCCTACCACCTTCCTCTTTGCTCAGCCTCAGTATCCCTGCCTTAGTCTTTCTTTGCTCCCTAATGTACCTATACTGTAAAAGGTTTTATCCCCCTTCTTAACCGAGTTGGCTATCTTTTCCTCGGTTTGGGCCTTTGCTATTCTGACTGCCTTACCCGCTTCCTTCTGCTTTAACTGGTACAGTTCTCTGTCCTGCTCCTTCTGTGTTTCCTTATACTTCCTGAATGCTCTTTTACTCCCTTACCTTCTCCACCACTTCTTTTGAGAACCATAGTGGTTTTTTCTTATGTTTTGATTTGTTTATTTGCTTCACAGAAAGGCTTGTTGCCTCTGTGATGGCAGTTTTGATGTTTCCCCATTGTTGCTCCACTCCACCTTCTTGCCTGTTTGCTAGTGCTTTTCTGAGGCACTCTCCCATTTTGACAAAATCAGCCCTCCTGAAGTCCAGTACCTTCACTTTTGTGTGGCTTGACTGTACAGCTAAGTTTATCGTGAACCACACTGTTTGGTGGTTGCTTGTTCCCAAATGGCTACCCACTTCAAGATCAGAGATCCTCTCTCCATCCCCATTTGAGAGTACCAGGTCTAAGATTGCTCTCTCCTGAGTGGGTTCCAAAACTAGCTGTCTGAGGCATGCCCCCTGTAGGGCATCGAGAAGGCTCTGCTCTTGGATGTGGCTGCAGCAAAGGTGCTCCAGTTAACATCTGGCATATTCAGGTCCCCATCAGCAATATCTCCCCTTTCTCTGCCATCCCAAGGATGCCTTCTATCATTTCCTTCCCGAGACGGGGGTCCGTATACAACCCATGTGCTGATTGTGGAGCCATTTCCAGTCTCCAGGGTGACCCACAGTGTCTCCTCTCCTCCCTGTTTACCCTTTAGTTATGTTGCTTTGATCCCTTCCCTTACATAGAGAGCTCCTCCTCCTCCTCCTCTTCTTCCCTCCTTGTCCCTCCTGTAGATTGTGTACCCTGGTATGCTGACATCCCAGTCATGGTTCTCTGTGTACCATGTTTCTGTGACTGCCACAATATCCAGGCATCACTCTTCCAACAAGGCCACCATTTCAGGGAGCTTTTCTACCTAGACTATGGGCATTGGTACTCATTACCCTCCATTTTTTTATGGCTTTATTTCTTTTTGCCCCATCTCTGTCCCTACTGCCTTTGTCTTTTTCTCCATTTACCCCTGCCCTTCTCCCTGTTGACTGCTCTATCTTGGTGTTTACCTCACTAATTACCCTGATTCTTTTTTGGGGGGGGCCAGGATTCCTCTTCTCCTCTTCAGTGCCTCCCCCCCTTGGCTAGTTTAAATGCTTGCCATTGAAGCATTTTAACCTATCACCTAGGATCCTAGTTCCCTTCCAGGATAGATGCAGACCATCACGCCTGTATAGGCCTGCATCCCTCCAGGTGGAGCCCCAGTCCCCAGTGAAGCCAAATCCCTGAGCTCTGCACCAGCTTTTTAACCAGTCATTGAAACCCATGGTGCGGAGTGCCCTAGACTCATCCATGCCATAGACAGGTAGCACTTCCGAGAAAGTTACCATGTGTGCTACTTGTCTAAGGTCCCTCCCCAACTCCACAAACTCCTGTTGCACTGCTCTGATCCCATTCTCAGCCAGGTCATTCATCCCTAGGTGGATAATGACATCCAGCTCCCTCCCCTTGCCGCTGCTCTACGATCCTGAGGATTTGTTTCCTGTCCTCCAGGCCTTGGCGCGGGTAGGCACCCTTACCTCCCTCCCCCAGTTCTACCCCCCCTAACAATTGAGTCCCCCACCAGGAGTTGTTTCCTTCCCGTGGGGTCCTGGACCACCCTCCTGTGGGTCTCCACTGTGGAGGTTCCCAGCATCCTCCTTGGTCTCATTGCCAAGACCGCGGTTGGGACCGGTACATGCAATGTACTGACCTCAGGGCCTTGCCAAATTCCTGAAGGCAGGAGATGATATCCTGGGCATCTCCCCCAAACAAAAGAGAACCCCAGAAAGGGGCATCCATGATTCTGACCTGTATATCAGGTGCAAAACCAGACACCCTGAGCCACGAATGGCAGTGAATGCAAATCCCTGCTGCCACCCCACACCCGGAAGCACCAACAGTGCTGTATGCTGCCCTTGGCACATGGCTGCCCATATCTGAACTGGATTTTTTAGGACTTGGGCCAACTGCGTTTTAGTGGGATCTTCAGGGAGGGTTTGAACTAATTCCCTCGCCTGATTCCAGAGGGCACTGTGGTACTGTACCATATGGGCCAGATAGTTAAGGGCCCGAATGACCAGTGTGGCAGAGCAATATACCCGCTTACCCAATTGGTCTAGTTGGCGAGATTCCTTGTATGGAGGGTGGGTGTTAAGGTGTTTGGGCTTCTTAGTGCGGTCATGGGCTGTGTTCATGACCACTGAGTCCGTCGTGGGGTGTTTGCCAAAGAAAGGTTTACACATCGGTGTATGGTAAAGGCAATCTGCCTTTCTGGCTAAGGTGGGGTGGTTCCATGCACCATAACTAGAGATCACACACACAAACTAGTTTGTCCACATCAGAGCTTGGACTAAGCATAGTGGCATTTTATTATTTAGCTGCAAGAGGATACACAGTACTCTGGGCATTTCTCTGTCCAGTACTTTTTCCCAGGTGTTTTGCTCATCTTTCTCACCCCCATCCAACATAATTTTGCAGCCTTATTGGCTCTGACCAGAGTTTATTATATAAAGTGTTCAAAAATGGGAATATTTTGCCAGCCACCCTTCACCTGTCAAAATTATATCTTTCCTTCAAAGTGAATTTGAAACAGTACTGTATTGCTAATGCTCAATGTAAATGCTCCTGCTTAGTTATCTATATCTGTATGTGTTTCTCTCTACTTGTTTGTTTTGCACATTGTTGTTTGTTATGGGTCCTAGAAACGCAGAATTTGACAGAAGATAAGGACTGCTTGGCCCACCTAGTCTGCCCATTTTCCCTACCTACTGTATTTCAAGTTCCTCCTTTAAAATAAACATTTGATGCCCTTGGAGCTTACCCAGTTATCATATTTTAAATAAAAAAACTAAACAAAACAAAAAAAAGGATACAACAATGTATGCATACTAGTTTGGGAGGAGAACGGGCTATGAATAATGGGGTAAAATCCCCAACCCACAGGAAAATCCCCAGGGCCAGAAATAGGAATGCTCGAGGGGGAAACTGTTGGCGGCAAATCAGGCCTGGTGAAGTAAGTGGTGAGCCTGCTTTGTCCCCATTTTTCGAGGTTCCATTACCCTCCCAGTGGCCTCTGTATCTGCTATCCTGAGCTTTGTGTGCCAGCTTGGGTCTCCAGCATACCAGATCAGTTCCCCCACTATTTCATGCCATGAAGCAGGTCTTGAAATTCGTTACTTTAGATAATCTGGAAGCTTTCTGCATGATTAAGCAGGTAATATTTTCTTTTTTTTTCACCTTAAAAGTTTTTATTGAGAATCTTTTTCTTTCATACAGTGAAACACATTTCTGTACAAAGGGCCACGAATACAATAACATGGCCAGTGAGGTACCATTTTCTTAACTAGATAGAACACAAAAGATGATTATGTCTAAAGTGTAAAATTACACAAATAGACATTACAAACACAGAAACATAAAAACTGTCAGCAGATAAGTGCCTTCGGACCACCTAGTCTGCCCTATTACCACTAACAAGTGTGGTCTATCATGCACTGCTGGCATTGGGTTGCCCCCGACTACCAGCAATCCTCTATGCTCATCCAAACATGTTTAAAACTTGTGATCGTTTCTGCCCATACCACCTCCGTGGCAGGCTGTTCCACTTGTCTGTGAAGAAGTTCTTCCTCGTGTTTCCTCTGAACTTCCCTCCCTCCAGTTTCATCTTGTGCCCCTCATCCTTGAGCATCTTTTTCTTTGGAATATAGTATTCTCCTGTACTTTATTCTTCTCTGTGAAGTACTTAAATGTCTCAATCTTATCCCCCTTCCCTCCTCTGCTCCAGGGAACACATATTTAATTCCCTCGGCCTATCCTCATAGGGCTTCCGATGTAGTCCCTGTACCATTTTGGTTGCCCTCCTTTGAACTGCCTCCACCCTATCTATGTCCTTACGTAGATGAGGCCTCCAGAACTGGACACAGTATTCAAGGTGCAACCTCACTAATGTCCTGTATAATGGAATTATTATCTCCCTTTTTCTGCTGGTGATTCTCCTGCCTATGCATCCCAGCATCCTGTTTGCGCTTCTTGCCGCCTTGTCACATTGCCTTCCTACCTTTAGGTCATCAGAGATAATCACTCCCAGGTCTCTTTCCTGCTTGAGCATCCTACCCCCGGTGGTATGTTGTCCTGGGTTTTTGTGCCCCATGTACATTATCTTGCACTTTTTTGTGTTGAAACCTAGCTGCCAATCCCTTGACCAATACTCCAGCTTCCTTACATCTCCCTTCATTCTATCCACTCCCCCTGGTGTGTCCACCCAGTTGCAGAGCTTAGTGTCATCAGCGAACAAGCACAATTTCCCTTCCAGACCCTCTGCAATATCACTGAAAAAGACACTGAAGAGGACTGGAGCCAGCACTGATCCCTGTGGTACCCCACTGATCACTTTACCCTCTGCTGAGTGAATGCCATTTACCACCACCCTCTGGGTCCTATTATCCAGCCAATTCTCCACCCACTTCACTACCTTCTTTCCCACCTCTGTGCTCCCCAGCTTGTTTAACAGCCTTCTATGTGGCACGGTGTCAAAGGCCTTGCTGAAATACAGGTAGGCTCCATCCACTACCCCTCCCCGATCCACCTCCCTGGTTACCCAGTCGAAGAATTCAATGAGGTTAGTCTGGCACAACCTCCCTCCCGTCAAGCCATGCTGCCTCGGGTCCTAGATCATTGACAACCAGGAGTTCCACTGTTCTTTCTTTTAGTAGTGTTTCCATGACCTTTCCCACTATCAAGGTCAGGCTGACCTGTCTGTAGTTCCCCGCTTCCTCCCCGTTTTCACTTTTGTATAGAGAGACCACATCAGCTCTCCTCCAGTCCTTGGGTACCTCCCGTTTCCAATGCCAGGTTAAACAGGGTAGTCAGATGTTCTGCCAACTCTTTTCTTAGCTCTTTTGGTATCCTGGGGTGCACCCCATCAGGCGTCATAACCTTATCAGTTCTTATTGCCTCCAATTCCCTGCAGACCCTTTCCTTTTGAAAGGGACCTGTGTCCATTTCCGTACCCTTCCTGCCCTTATCACTTATTCCTGGCCTATTTCCTGCCACCATCCCTTTGTAAAAACTGAACAGAAAGCCAACTTGTCAACACAGCGGTAGAGCTACTGCTCATGATGCAGGCGACCTGGGTTTGGGAATGAGCCTGGGTCACCGGAGGGCCAGGCAGGGAAGGATGGTGGAGCATCCGAGGGTTGCTCACCTCCTCAGGGGATGGGAGTGCTACTGATCCCAACAGTACTACTGCCACTTGGTGATCCAAGGTGGTGGTTGCAAGTCAGGATGCTGGGAAAGGGAGGGGATTGTTGCCGCACTCTGGTGCTGCTCATACTCTGTGTGCGCATGCTGGGCAGGGCCTCCACCACTGTTCAGGGTGGGAGACAAAAGGGGAGTAAAATGCTGGCTCCCATGGTATGCCATCCACCTCTCCTCGCAGGTCCCTTTCCACCAACTGTAGTGCCTTTGCCGAGACCAAATGTTAATACTGCAGGAGAAATTGGGGTCCTCTCCGGCAGCCCTGCTGGGTAGTGCAATCCAGGGAAGATGAAAGCAGCGGGTAAGTCCTGGGGATGGCAGGGTCACAGGGTTGGGCGAGAGGGAAGGCAAACAAAAACAAAACAAAAAAAAAAACACAGAAGAGACTCAATTTGTGGCCCTAACTGAAATACTTTGGGCTCATTTTCATCCTAACTGCAATACTTTGGGCTCCTTAGTAGCTGGGATCTTCTAACATCACAATGCCAGAATTCCATTGATTTTGTTTTTTTTACTAGCAGCTTAAAGGAAAACTACACCCAAAACTTGAAAAAATATATGCTGTGCAGAGTGTTTTTATTTGTATGTGAAGTTCTAGTGTTTCCTTCCCTCTGACTGGTATTAGGAGTTTCTCCTAAATTAGCCTGCTAGCTTTAGGGTAGTTTTACGACTCCTGGAGATCTCCATATCAAACAGCTTTATTGCATTTCTTTGTCCTACAATGCACCTTGTTTTATGTGATGGTGATGTAGCAGAGCCCGTAAATCCAGCAGAAAGCATTGCATTACAATCAGTTCACAACAATAGAGATGGCTATATTTTAAAATCTGTAGAATTCAGCTTGGTGACCACCCTCATCATAAAGGTTTTACTATCCTGAAAAACTTTGCTGCTGGTAATTTTTGTGCAGTGTGTAAAGCTTCCAAGATATTTAGTTTGTTTGGCATGTGTGTACTGAATGTTGGGTCTCTCTTACATCACAGTCACATGAGACAAGATGCACTGTGGGAACAAGAAATACAATTACACTATCAGGTATGAAGATCCCCAGGGGTCGTAAAACTAGCATAAAGCTAGCAGGCTAATCTGGGAAAAACTCCTAATACCAGTCAGAGGGAAGGAAACACTAGAACTTCACATACAAATTAAAACACTCTGCACAACATATATTTTTTCAAGTTTTGGGTGTAGTTTTCCATAAAGGTTGACACTCACAAGTTTAATTTTACAAATAAAGCAATTACTATAGAAGTTTGAAGTCTTTTACTAATCCATTAAAATACAATCAATAAAATTAGCCTATCTAATAGTCATAAAGTCGTATAGTGCTGCTTTTTTAACCGTGATATTATTTTCTGTCTCAAGTTTCCATGATATAGCTTCTGCCTGGTTTAATTTAGGACTCATTAAGATATAAATATCTCTGGACTACTGACATTTACAGATAAGCCCAATACCTCGTTTGATAGAGTTTTTCATGGGTTTTCAGATTCTAAGTAGTACTGCAAACTTTCTTTAAGTTACATTTGGAGTTGCTGAAGACAAATTGCAAACAACCTAGATATGTTCAAATAAACAAAACAAAAAAACAAGTTATCCTAATAGGTCTTCTGCCTAAAATCTAAATTAACTCATGGTGTGGTTCATGTAATTATTTTGGCAGGAAATGCCTAATTTTCCCATTTCATGAAGGCAGCAGAGGCCATGGAGAAATGAAAGTATTTAAGTAGAAAT
Source organism: Neoceratodus forsteri (assembly GCA_016271365.2). Classification (NCBI taxonomy): domain Eukaryota; kingdom Metazoa; phylum Chordata; order Ceratodontiformes; family Ceratodontidae; genus Neoceratodus; species Neoceratodus forsteri. The sequence continues at coordinate 395,178,536 of CM057452.1, forward strand.
TACATGGGATGGGACTTTTTCTTCATTTATTTATTTTATTTAAATTTTGGTAACCAAGAAAGGCACACTGAGCACAGGCTCATTTCTGGGTGTGACCCAGGAAGTGGGAGATGGAGCAAAACAGCAGTAGACAATAGTTAAACAACATCTGAATGGACAGACAACAATGTGTTACAGTAATAGAATAAATAAAGAGAATTTGCATGTACCACAATTAAACAAAGTGCAGTGAACTTTAGCAGTGCTTAGAGTCATGATCAAAATCTTGTATGGGTAAAATAGTACAGTTACGTAAGCATTTACAGTAACAGTAGATCTTCGAGAGGAGCTCTAGCAGCAGGCAATAACCATTAGGACTAAGCCACCAGGCACCAGGACCCCACAGAAAACTTCTAACTAGCAGTCTTCAGTGGGGGACCGCCCCCGAAATCAGCTCTGCCCAGTGGTATAAAAGGGGCAGTCCCCAGCCCCACCTCAGTTCTCCTGCTGGTGACCCGGAGTCTAGAATGGAAGGAGAACTGGGCAGGTTCTTTGCCAGATGTAAAAAGCAGCGAGAGAGCCTGGGGCAAAGGAGGCTGGGAAAAGAACGACTGCTGCAAGAACTCCTCTCGAAGATCTACTGTTACGGTAAGTTCTGACGTAACAGTACTATCTTACTTCAAGTTGGAGCGCTTGCAGCAGGCAATAACCGTTAGGACTGAGTCCCAAGCAATAAAGGATAAGGACTAGGGAAGTCTGGGAGGAGGCTGAAAAACTGCCAACTAAGGACTTAGAAGAGAGGGCCCTGGAGAACTGCCAAGCCAAACCCAGTCCTTCATCTGGAAGCCACGTCCAAGCTATAATGCTTGATGAAGGTGTGAACAGAACTCCAAGTGGCCGCTGCACAGATGTCTACTGCAGAAACATTCCGAAGAGAGGCAAAGGAGGTAGCTACCCCCCGGTAGAATGGCCTTTTACCATACCTGGTAAGGGCTTGTTGTACTTGTTATAACAAAACTCGATGCAGTTAATAAACCATTTAGAAAGAATGTTTGGAAACTGATGCTCCCTGAGATTTGGGAGCAAACGAAACAAGAAATTATCTGTTTTTCTGAAACAGAGCCGTATGGTTCGGATAGTAGCGAAGCATTCTGTGAACGTCGAGAGTATGCAGTAACACTTCCCCCATTAGAGTGCTTGGGATAGTAAACTGGCAGGTTGATGTCTTGATCTTGATTTAAAGTAAACTCTGACACCACCTTCGGTAAAAACTTAGGACTTGTGCATAAGGACACCCTGTCCTTATGAAAAACTAAATAGGGCTCTTTACACATCAGAGCCTGAAGCTGTGAAATTCTTTGGGCAGAAGTAACAGCAACTAAAAATAGCGCTTTCCACAACAGAAAGTGTAGCTCACAATCCACAGCTGGTTCAAGCAGGGGAGCGTGAACTTTTCTAACATAAAAAGGAGATCCTAAGGAGGAATGGGATCTCAGATGGGAGGCTTAAGTGTAAGATGCCCTACAAAAAAGTACAAGACATGTCCAGCTGAATAAGGGTTTTCCCCTCCACTGGTGCGTGATATGCTGAGATGGTGGACAGATGCACCTTAATGGAGGAGTAGCTCAGGCCCTGCTCATATAGAGAGAAGAGATACTCAAGGACGGAGTTCGGAGGACAAGAAAAGGGGTTGAGCTGGCATGCAGTAGCCCACAGACAAACTCTTTTCAACTTCGTAGCATATGTGGATATAGTGGAGGGTTTTCTGGCTGCCACCAGAACCATCGCTACCTTGTGAGAAACCCCATAACGTGCCCTCACTAGGTCTGTAGGAGCCACGCATGAAGATGCAGGGATTTGAGATCCAGATGGATCAAATTGCCTGCTGTCCTGGGTGTGCAAGTACAAGCTCAGAGACAGGGGAACTGGAGTAGCGGGAAACAAATCTGCCGAGGCCAAAAGGGTGATATGAGAATCATCTCCAACCCATCCACCTGAAGCTTCAGAAGTACATGCTGTAGAAGGGGAAAGGGAGGAAAGGTGTAGATAAACCTTCCTGTCCAGGAGAAGGACAATGCGTCTCACCAGAAAACTCCAGTCCCTGGATTTAGCAAGCAGAAATTGGGCAATTTGGCATTGAGTGGGGATGCAAAAAGGTCCAACTCTGGTCGGCCCCATCTGTTGAATAGCTGATCTGCTACCGAATGGAGAAGCTCCCACTCATAAGCCTTGGACCAAGACCAGCTTAGGCTGTCAGCCAATACGTTTTGGATGCCTGGAATATGGATGGCGGTGAGTTCTAGGTGATGTTCCAGTGCCCAATACCAGACCCTCATTGCTTCCCTGCAGAGAGGGTAGGAGAGAGTCCCCGACTGCTTGTTGATGTAAAACACTACAGACATGTTGTCCATCTGAATGAGAAGAGGGCCTAGGGCTAAGTCCGCCTGAAATGCCTGTAAGGTGTTCAGGACTGCTCTCATCTCCAGGATGTTGATGTGGAGCGTGTAGATGAAAGGCATGCACTCGCAGGAAGGACACCACTCTAAAAATGCTGTTCCAAAAATTTATTCCAGTGTAAGGAGGACACTGTAAAACAGCCCCAGTGCTTCGACCAAAAAGGTCTTCCTCAGGGGGTGTGGAGAGACTGCTCATCTGGTGACCAAGTCCTCTGGGTCTGTCTGTTCTCCAGATGAGCGTCATAACCGAGGCCCGAGGCGTCCATGGTGAGAATGCACCTCAGGGGCTCCTGCCGAAAGAGGACCTCTGTTGAGAGATTGAGTGGGTCCATCCATCAGGTGAGTGTCCTGCAAACTAAGTCAGACACCAGAACAGAACAGATTGCTCCAGGTCATCCAACCTTTGAATCCACTGCACCCTGAGCGTCCACTGGGGGACCCTCATATGGCGGCGAGCCATGGGAACCGTTGGAATGCCTGCCGCCATGTGGCCAAGGAGCTTTAGATAGGTTCTGGCTGGGACATGAGGAGTTGAGGCTACCATTCAGGCCTGATCCCCAAGGTGATCCCCCTTGTCCAAGAGGAGGAAGGCCTTTCCCTGAACCGTGTCCAGGACCACCCTGATGAACTGGAGTCTCTGACTGGGCCATGGGGATGACTTGTGAATGTTCAGGGTGATCCCAGTTCTCAGAAGAGTGTAAAGGTATCTCCAAGAGTGCAGACTAGCTGATCCCGCATGAGAGCCAGTCGTCTAGGTAGGGAAAGACGTAATGGCCCTGGCACCACACGGCTGCAGCCACCACCACCAGGCACTTGATGAAGACTCTGGGAGCGGAGGAGAGACCGAACGGCAAGGCTCCCCTCCACTCTCTAGATTGCGCTACCAGCCCAGTGGAGCCCATGGTAGCTGAAGTGGAACCTCAGAGGGAAGCAAGATTTCTGTCTCACCACATGGGTCAAGGAGACAACAGACGCGATGTCATCCCCTCCTTAAGCTGGGAAGCGCTACCTTTGGCAGCACTATCTCCCTGCCTGTCCACATGCTCCAAGTGACCCAAGTCTGCTCCTAAACCTAGGTCATGGGAATGGCAGTGCTGGGCCAACAGGTGGCCTGCACCCTTCTGTCTTCTATTTTTAAGGCAGTATAGCGTAGTGGCTAAGGGCACTGAGCTGCAAACCTGGAGACCTGGGTTTGAATCCTGTCAGCCCCCACTTGCATATTGTGCAACTCTAAGCAAGTCACTTAACTTCCTTGTACTCTCAGGTCGTACTTGGAAACAAGCTCCAGCTTAGTGTACCTTCCCTGGTTAAACAATTTCCCCTTTCCCTTTCCTTTAATCTCCTTCCAGGGCATGTTACTCACCCCTGGCCCTTGACAAAGTGATTTAGTGTCATGAAGTGCTGGGTCTCTTGGTCACTACCACCTCAGATTACAGTCGAACGTCTGAAACAACAAGCAGTAATACCACCTTAGCTTGCTACACCAATATCAGCACTAGCCTCACTTTGGAACTGCACTGTTAGTCGCAAAAATCTTTTTTGAATGCTTTGCAAGGAATACGCCTTAACCCGTGAGTTGCCCCAGTTGAAGAATGAATGGTTAGCATCATCCACACAAGGTTGGCATGAGCTGCCATGCCATAGGGTGTTTTTTTGCATCACTCTCTCCCCTGTGCCCACGTCTCCCATTTCTCAACCCTGATCTGGCCATCACTCCAACTCACCCAGCCCCACGGTGAGAACCTCTTCTATGATAGGTTAGAACAAATGGAGTTCTGTCACATGGGGACTGAGATGATTAATGGAAGGGGGTATTTAAGCTAAGGCTGCGCAAAGGAGGATCTATTTGTCCTGATGCTAATGTGCCCATTCCCAGTCTGTCATGTATGCATGCCCTAGATGTCCCCTCCCTGACTTGACACACCTCTGTCTACAATGCCCCCATGGTTGGAGGTCAGGAACAGTGCTAGACAGAGAAAAAAAAGAGAAAAAGTTGCAGCCTGCCCAGACATGACTCACCTCCATACCTCTCAACCTCCTGCTTCATAAATCAGGGACAAGGCTTAAAAAAATCAGGGACAAAGAACCAAAATCAGGGACACATCTTCAAAATTAGAGATATCCACTCAGAAAGCTGGTAGAATATGGGGCTTAGTGCAAAATGCATTTTCTAAAGAAGAACAAGTCTGTAACTTTAATGCTTGACATTGTTTTGTGCTTACAGTCCCCACTGTTTAGCCACAAAAAACACAAATTTTAGGAAGGACAGAGTAAAATTTTGAGGCAAAATCAGGGACATCCCTGAAAATCAGGGACACTTGAGAGGTATGCTCACCTCTCACTTGACAGTGAGTCCATAGCAATAATTCCAGTCTATCGTAATAGCTAAAAAAAATGAACAAGTAAACAATACAAAAGTATTTTTTCTTTACAAGTGTTAGCTTCTGTATTGGTGAAATTAGGCTTTGACCCTTTCACGTTCTATTTTGATCCATATTTTTTACATCATTGGATCTAATTTGACCCATGTTTTGAACCCCCTGCACTATCACTGCTGGAGATACAGACATTTAGTGTGTTATACACCTCCTGACCAGCTACAGAGCTCACGGTCAGCAAGGGAGATTGTGCTCCCCCTTCCCGAAGATGGAAGGGTTTGCCTCAGGCACCAGTTCAATTCATGACCTCCAGTGAGGCACTCTAATTCTGGACTTCCAGCAGCTTAAATGTACAACCTTCTGTCAGTAGAGGGCAGTGTTTACATACTGAAAAAGCTTTCTAAAAGCACTGCATCGCTAAATACTTCTTTTTGTATTTATCAAGCAGTGCTTCTTCTCTGCTTGCATTGCAACCCATTTTCTTGTGTCTCCTTCAGCCTGTAGTTACTGAATTTCAGCTATGATGTGTATGGTATTGCCTTCCACTTCTCATTCAAACCTGATCTCCTTCTGCCCTTAGAAACCAACTATAGGCCTATTTACATTGCCTGATCTGCTACGTTGCAAGAGGTGCAGATAAAATGCAGTGGTGCAGGTCAGACAGTGTAAACACCACGGGGAACATTGCAGGTGGTTCCTCTGCAGTGCAAAGTGATCAATAGGCTTGTTCACACTACAAAATCAGAGCCACTGGAGATGGTGCACACTGGCAAGATCGGTGCCGCTGCCCCCGTCTGAACGCCACTGTGTTGCGTTTTCCGGTGGCGTTCTGTTGTGAGGGCGATCCCTCTTTCCTTGGGTTTGCATTGCGGTGCCTGAGTTTTGCACCACTGCGTTGGGCTGTGTGAACATCCGGCACCACACACAGCGCTCCAACCATCTTTGGGCAGAATGATCGAGGATGGGTCGTCAGACCCAAGTTCAGCTGAAGGTTCCATTTTGTAATCTGAACACAGTTGAACTTGGGAAAGTAACTCTTTTAGTAAATCAAGGGCTGAAAAGAGAAAACACAGTCTCTAAGTCCAGCCCTGACACAGGGCGTGCGTGTATGCATATGCATACGCGCATGTCCAGTGTCAGAGCTGGACTTAGAGACCGTGTTTTCTCCAAGTTTCAGCCCTCAGTTTACTAAAAGAGTTACTTTCCCCAAGTTCAGCTGTGTTCAAAGCACAAAAAAGAGCCTTTAGTTGAGCTCGGGTCCGACGACCCATCCTCGATCCTTCTGGTGCTGCAGTGCCATTTCTGTTCACGTCACCCTCCCCAACCCCAGCGCACTCCCCACAACCTCCGGAGCCCTCACTGACAGCAGAAACAGCTGCTCAATGGCCAGCTCATCTGAACACTACTCCACAGCGTTGCAGAACAGATTGGCAGCAATGATCTACACAGCAGCGTTTTTTTCCTCGCCATGTGAACAAGCCTAGTGTTTTGGTGGGGAGCTGTACCAGTGCACATGTTTTATGCTAGCTTGTAAATACACCAGTCCACCTGCTCCAGTCTAGCCCTGCAACACACAACACTACGCCACACTGTCCCCCTCTTAAAGCTATCAGCGGCTGTAAAAGACGACCCATCCTCGATCCTTCAGGTGCTGCAGTGCCATTTCTGTTCACGTCACCCTCCCCAACCCCAGCACACTCCCCCCAACCTCTGGAGCCCTCACTGACAGCAGAAATAGCTGCTCAATGGCCAGCTCATCTGAACGCTACTCCACAGCATTGCAGAACAGATTGGCAGCAACGATCTACACAGCAGCGTTTTTTCCTCGCCGTGTGAACAAGCCTAGTGTTTTGGTGGGGAGCTGTACCAGTGTACATGTTTTATGCTAGCATGTAAATACACCAGTCCACCTGCTCCAGTGTAGCCCTGCAACACACAACACTACGCTACACTGTCCCCCTCTTAAAGCTATCAGCGGCTGTAAAAGCCATACCAGCAACACAGCTACTCTTCTGGCACTACTGGTCCCTCGGATAATGGCCCCGGTAACCCGACATCTACATATTTTTGTGTGTGTGTGTATTCGTTATCCTCCTGTTGCTGTGGCCCCTACATCAGGATGGAGCCCCCAGTCCCATCCCCTGGTGTCCACCAGCCAGTGCTGACCCTTACCCCAGGGCTTGCTCCCCCTGGCAGGACTGCTGGGGTTCCCAAACCCTCGCCAGAAACCAGATCCAGTGTGGTCAGTGATGTGTTTAGCCGGGAGCGGGACCTGCGTCATGCGCTGCAGCAACTCTTTTCCTCCATTTCTCCCGCAAGTGGCGTGCAATGGCGTCGGCGGAGGGAGCGCACCCGCACCTGCAAGCGTCTGCCCCCTTCTGCAGCATTGGCATACTGCCCACCAGTCTGCGCTAGGGGTCAGTCATATGCCAACCACTAGTACCTCCCCCCGCCCAGAGCAAGAGAGCAGTCCCTTGGATGCTCAATCCTTCTCCTCCCTAGCTGACCTCTGGTGACCCGTGCTCATTCCTGAACATGGGTCACCGACATAGCGCAAGGTAAGGTGTCCAGCGCCTCAGCCCTAAGTGCCACCGGGTCGGAAGCCCAACATCTACATATAAGGTGGCTGACACTATGCCGTGACTCTCTATCCTAGGGATTTCTGCTGTCCACATGTTGGCGGGAATGTTTTTATTTACTGTTTGTAAGCATATAGCTCCTGATTTTTGCACAATTCCAAACCGGCAGCTTTCAAATGACCACTCCAAGTAATAAAGCCATACTATTATATTTCATGTTTTGGCGAATAAGAATGAATTACTCGACTGCCAAGTTAGAACATATAACCAAAACGAGCACAGATAAATCAGTATTAAGTAATTTATGTTATATGTGCTAACTTGGCAGTCGAGTGATTTGTTCTTCTTCATCAAAAAGAACAGTTACGTAAGAACTTACCGTAACAGTAGATCTTCGATAATTATTCTCTCCCAACCTGGCAGATGGGAGGAAAATCTTCCCCCTACCGGTTGCTCCGGAGGTACCAGAGGCAAAGGGAGAGGCAGGGAGTCAGGAGGCTGAGGGCAGAGCGGCGGCTGGGGCTCCGGGAGTCTTACGAGACTTACTTGGAGGAACTTTGGCCGCTGAGATGGCTAGGCATTTATTGGGATGCTTAGCCTGCGTCTGCTTCTGTTGTCGGTGGTTTTGGTGCCGAAAGGGACGCTTCTGGCCCTGAGAGGATTTGTACATGGTCTGGACTGACTTTAATGGCAAACCCTTCTCTTGTAATTCGGTGATGATGTCTTTCACATCACCTCCGAACAAAACTGATCCCTGGAAAGGGGCATCGTGTATAGCCGTCTGTACCTCAGGCGCCAAACATGAAGACAGGCATGACGATGTAAACCTATGGCGAAAGCTGAGCTTCGACCTGCAGTGTCCACCGCATTGTAAGTGGCACGGAGCATGTGTCTGCAGGCCAAATGGACCAGATCTCCCAGTTCCTGTTTCATCTGGGAATCTAGGAGAGAGCCCAGTTTTGATTCCACCTGACTCAGAATAGACTTCTGGTAGTCCCCCATATGTCCCACATAATTAAGCGCTCTCAAACCCAGGGAAGAAGATGCATAAATCCTCTTGCCATATTGGTCCAGAAGTCTGAATTCTTTGTCAGGGGGAGATGAGCTAAGGTGCTTAGGGTTGGCAGTTCTGTCATGGGCAGCACTAATGACAACTGAATCTGCCTTAGGGTGAAGACTAAGAAAGTCTTTGCCCTTGAGAACCTGGTAAAGCCGGTCTGCCTTGTGAGGAAGAGGGGCTAATGAGGAAGGTTGCTTCCAAATCGTGGAAACAAGATCCTTAAGAGGCTCAATTCAGGGGAGGAATCAGTGTAGGAGAAGTTTTGGGAAGATCCAGGTGAATGGCCAGTTTCTTCCGTTGTGGATCTGGCTCCACTGATTGCCATTTACAAGCAGCCTGGATTTGTTTCAGCAACTCCAGGAATAAAGGATCCTCCAGAGAAGACTTGGGAGAATCCCTGGGCCTTGGGGTCTCTGGAGTGTGGGGCTCGTCTCCTGGGTTGGAGGGTTCAGAGTCTGAAGGCTCTGAAGAGGAAGAAGAAGAGTCCTCCTTATTAGGTGGGGGATCGGCCATTCTGGGGTTACCCCAAGGGTGCGTGTCCTCCTTAGGACAGAGCCAGAAGGTTCTGCTCTGGCGTCTGGTAGAGGCGGAGGAGTCAGTTGTCGCCGATGAACGGGATCTGGTGAAGGGTCCAGCGTCGGCGAACAATTTTCTGCCTCCCTAGTGAGCTGGGACTTAGCCTCAGCCCACCAGGAAGCTAAAACCTCCTTAAGGTCCACTTGAGGTTGTCAAGAAGAGGGGGGGACATGGATATGGGTAATTGGGGAACCCGTAAAAAAGGGTACCCATAACCTGATGGCGGGAGGCCTGGCATCGGGTAATGAGGAGTCAGGTACTGTGGCGTTGGGAACTGCGGCGTCGGATATTGCAGCATCGGGTATTCTGGTGCCAGGGGCTCCGAAGAAGCAGAAGGACCTGGTGTTGGCCCAGCTGGAGGACTGAATGGGTCTGGCGTCAGTCCGGAAGGCATAGGGTCTGGAGTGGGAGTTCCCACAGGAGGGTCCGGAAAGACAGGCCCTGCAGGCTCTGACGGCAGAGCAGCTCTGTCATCAGGCACTGGTATGCCGGAGGGTGACGGCAGGTTTACCAATATCAAGTCCGGCGTCTGAGGCTCTGGCGAAGGGGAGAGCATCCCAGTATCCTCAACCCCAGCTGGGGAAGAGGGGGCAGAGTCCGTTGGGGGGGGAGTCTGAGGGGATGGGGGAGCCTCGGATGGCAACGGAACAGACTTTTGTTGAGGTGACTCATGGACGTCAGGTGTGGTGTCAGTGCCTGACACGGGGTCGGCAGGCTGTGCGATTGTCGGACAAGCCGACAATTGGCTTAGCAGCCTTGTCCGGGCAGGCAACAACAGAGCCAGAACCCAACTTATCGGACCCACTCGCACCAGTAGGTCCAGTAATAGAGGTGGCCGTAATGGGAGTGGAGGCCTCCTTTGCTCCCGGCGGGCCCGAGCACGAGCCCGATGGAGGGGGGAGGCACCAACGGATGCTTGCTAAGCACCAAGGCGGCTGTCAGAGAGTGATCCCCCAAAGGGGAACATACCGGTAAGGCTGCAACTCCAGCCAAAGTCACGGGGGCTGTGGATGACGAATCCCGGTCCCTATGTTTTTCCTTGTCCCTTTTTCTTCTTATGCTGGCCTTCGGAGGAAGTCAACGTCTGCTGGAGTCACTTCAGTTTTTTTCCATGGAGGCCATCTTTTTCTTTAAAATGTGGGCTCAGGACTGCTGCTTCTCTGTGGGTGACTGAATTTAACTTCTGGCAGTGGTTGCACCTCCACACGGTGGTCTGGGCCTAGGCAGAAGAGACGCAAGGAGTGGCCATCCTTGTGAGGGAGAAGGGATCCACACGACTCGCACTTGTTTTTATGCAATTTGGAGGGCATCAGGGACGACATACACAGCTGGATATAAAGAACAATTTAGAGAAAAAAATGGTAAGTTTTGTAGAAAAAATGAGGAAATACTCATCAAAATGGCAGTAGAAGTAGCGCTTTTCTTCTGAGAAGTACTATTGCAAATAGCGAAAGAACTGGGCGGGTGTGGGGTCCACCCCTTATCTAATGTAGGCTGATGCGGTCAACTGGCGGGTGGAGTTCCCTGCCAGAGACTGCTAACTAGAGATTTTTCCAGTAATTCCCCGACGCCTGGCGCTTAGTCCTATTTGTGAACATCACTGCAAGAGCCCTCTCAAAGTAAGATCCTAAGACAGTAGTATGGTTTAATTACTCAGAGTGGTCACTTGAAAGCTGCCTGTTTGTAACAATGCAAGAATCTGGAGCGATATGCTTATAAGCAGTAAGAAAATATTATTCACCCCAATAATCCTGTTTCTTCTCGGGCATCCCTCATTATCTTTACACAAAGTATCATCATGTGGCTCAAGAGTGATGCCCCGGAGATAGAACTCCATGTTAATGATGGAACATTAGAACAGAAGTTCAGACTCTGCAGTGTGGTCACGTGCCCCCTAACTCTACAATGGCAGATTTGTTTCTAAAGATGGGGAGCTGTGATCACTAAACTAGTTAAACAGCAACTAAAAAATCTATAGTAACTTGAAATAGAATTTTGAAAAACTCCAAATAAATTTAAGACAGACATCATGTGGAAAAAATACTTAACTGACCACATTTTATAACTGTCAAGGAACTGCAATAATAAAGCTCAAGCAACCTTAATGAAAATAACTGATTCTTGAGTGAACCTTTTCCAGATTCGGGAAGGGGAGGTAGGGTTATGGAGTTTAAACGCAGTGTGGGATCCCTGAGAAGAAAAAACATTTCTACAGTGAGTAATGTTTCCTTCTAACCTCAAGAATCTCACACTGATCTTTACACAAAGCAGACTGCACAGCACTACCTTGGGAAGATGGGTCCAGAACCTACTTAGTAAAAAGGTTCTGCAAGACAGCAGTTTCAAAGTTGGCATCCATTTTGGACTGTATGTCCAGGCAATAGTCCTTTGTGAAGGAGTGCATTATTTTCCAGGTTGCTGCTTTGCAAATGTCCAATAGTGGGATGCCCCTTGTGGATGCTACAGACGCAGAGGTACCCCTTGTAGAATGTGCTCTTGAGCCTCTGGGGTATTTTCCCATCTTTTTCATAACAGTAACTGCAACAGACTCTCCAGTGAGACAGTCCTCTTGGTTGCTGGTTTATCTTTGCCCACCTCAGCATAGGTAACAAAAAGCTAAATGCCCCAAGGGCCTTTCTTTAGTCCAGGTAGATGCCCCGTACTCACTTGAGATTTAGACTGTGCAATTTCTGCTCACCTGGGCTGGGTTACGTGGGGTAGAGTACAGGAAGGGCAACTTACTGGTTTATGTGGAATTCTGATACTACCTTAGGTAGGAACTTCCTACTGGTTCTAAGTTGTCCATGTGGAAGATTATGTAATTTGGTTTTGTGAAAAGAGCTTGCAGCGTGCTTACCCTCCTAGCAGATATCATGACAATCAGGAAAATGGTTTTCCATGTGACATATTTTAAGACAGCAGTAACCACATGCTCATAGGGGTTCACCAACAGTTGAGCAAGGTGGATGTTCAGGTCCCATGGGAGGACTGGGTCCCTAACAGGAGGGTATAGGTGACTAAGGCCTTTAAAAAAAACCTTTTAAAAATAAGTTGATAGGCCAGTGACTTACCCTTGTCTGCTGATGTGTAGGCCTACACTGCTGCCGGATGTAACTTTAGTGTTGATGGCCTCAGGCCTAAGGACCGCAAGGGTATTAGGTAGTCCAGGACTGAAGGCAACTCTGCCTCCATTTGGATTATCTTTCTGAGGACGCACTGATATGAGAATCTCTTCCACTTAAAGGAGTATGCTTTCCTAGTTGCTGGTTTCCTGGAAATTGTAAGCACCTTCAGGACCTCCTCTGATAGATTCAACCAAAAATACTCTAACGCTTTAAGAACCATGCCCTCAGACATAATGTCCTCGAGTCTGGGAATATTATCTTGCCCTGAGAGAGAATCAGCAGGCTGTAACTCCGTGGCAGGCTGATTGGATTTGTGCTGGACAGGGCCCGCAGTATTGAGTACCATGCCTGCCTAGCTCAGTCTGGGGCTATTAGGATCATTGTTGCTGGCTCTCTCCCTGCGCTTTAGGAGCATGATCTGTTTGAGTGGGAATTGTGGGAAGGCATACATAAACATCCCCATCCATTTCAGGGCTAGAGCATCCTCTGGGACTGTGTCCTTGGCTGGTGGCCAGCAACAAAACTTTGGAAACTGATGATTCTCCCAGGATTCAAACAGGTCTATTTTGGGAATGTCCCATCTTTTAGAAACTATGGCCAGAACCTGCTGGTTCAGGGTCCATTTGTGGTTTCCTTGGCCGATTCTGCTTAGGGAGTCTGCCAGGACATTGTCTTTGCCTGGCAAGTGTACTGCAGACATCTTTGCATTTAGGGAGTAAGCCAGGTCCCAGATCCTCATTGTCTCTGTACACAGTTGGCCCAGGGAGGGTGGGGATGGATGATAGGGGTTTCTGGAACACAAGGGGGGGGGGGCCTCGGTACCCAACTAGGGATCTGAGGTTCGAACAGACTCGATAGACAGTAAGGCCTAATCTGCTGGCAATTAGTATAGTCTTGAGGATCTTGTTCCTCCCTGCTTGTTTATGTAGTACATTGTTGTGGTGTTGTCAGTTCTGATCTGGACAAACTAACCTTGTAGCTGGGAGGATAAAGCTTGCATTGCCAGAAATACTTTCCTCAGTTCCAAGAGAATGATGTGTTCCTGGGTCTCCTGCGGGCTCCAGATGCCACTTACAGTGAGGTCCTCCAGGTGGGTGCTCCACCTGAGGAGTGAAGCATCTATTGTGAGGAAACTTGTTGGGGATTGCTTCAGGAAGGGAATAGCTCTCTGGGGTTGCTTTCTTCCTTCTGCCACTCTAGTTACCTTACCAATGCTTTTTTTTACTGGCACTAGTTTGGAGAGGGAGTCCCATCTTTGAGACCAGTGGTCTCTTAAGTGGTACTGGATGTCTCTCATCTGAAATCTTGCCCATGGGACTATAGATGTGGATGCAGCCATGTGTCTCTGTAGCTGTACAAAATCCTTTACAAGCCTAAGCTGACCCACTGTAAAGGATTTTAGAACACAGAAACATAGACACTAATGGCAGAAAAAGACCAAAGGTCTATCCAGTTTGCCCAAGTTCCCTATTTAGCCCTGGGACCTACTGTTCTTCCAGGGTCCTAGCCCTCCCCACAACCACCATTCTCCTCCCCCGATTCTAATGCCCCAAGCAACCACTATATCTTTCATTCTGCCCCAGCCATGCTTAAAACAACTATGTTTTTCGCACCCATCACCTTGGCTGGCAGCCTGTTCCATGGCTCCACCACCCTTTAATGTTTTTTCCAATTAATATACTTTATTGTTTTTTAAAAAATATTCCAAACAAAATACAACATAAAACACAGAACGACCAAGAACAATAATAACAAAACAAAGTCAAAACAGTAAACAACTCCTCCCTCTGAGTGCTGCTCTCAAACAACGAAAAGGGTGTAAAAATCCAAAGACGAACCAAAAAAAAACAAAAAACCCACAGGTTAAAGCAGACAATAAAAGGTGAAAATTGGGGATTCAGCGCAAAAGACAGAATGAAAGTAATATGTAATTTCAGAGAAATATTACATAAAGGAAAACAAACAATTGAAAAGTTGTTAACCACGCCTATAAAACCCCCCCGTTTTCCAAAAAAGATTGACATCGATGCCTAACATTGGCAATATATAATTCAGCATTTAAGGTGCTAAGGAGTTCTGCATGCCATTCTGTCCAAGATGGAACCATGGCAGATAATCAATGATGTAAAAGAACCATCTCTGCTGCAGCCGAAATCAAGGCACAGAAACACAGACTTTGACGGCAGATAAGGACCACTTGGCCCACCCAGTCTGCCCATTTCCCTACCTACTGGATAAGGTGCAGATTCTAGTTAACCAACAGCCTACTTCCTGCAACCCCCCACTATAATTGCCTTGTGTCTGTCCTGTGCATGTTTGAATTCCCCCACTGTTTTAGACCCAACGACCTCCTCAGGAAGGCTGTTCCATGTATCCACCACTCTTTCTGTGAAAAAAAAAATTTCCTCACATTACCCCTGAGCCGTCCCCTCTATCTTTAAATTGTGCCCCCTTGTTCTTACACATCTCTTTTTCTGAAAGATGCTACCCTCCTGGACTTTGTTGATTCCCTTGAGGTACTTGAACATTTCTATCATGTCCCCCGTCCCTCCTTTCATCAAGAGTATACATATTAAGCTCTCTCAGTCTCTCTTCATATGGTTTCTGCTGCAGACCCTGCACCATTTTAGTTGCCTCTTTTGGACTGCTTCCATCCTGTCTATGTCCTTGCAGATGAGGTCTCCAAACTGCACACAGTACTCCAGATGGGTCTCACCAACTGTCTGTATAGAGGATAACCACTTCCTTTCTACTTGTGATGCCCCTTCCTATGCATCCCAGTATCCCCGGCTCTCCTTACCGATTTTCACATTGCTTACCCACCTTTAGGTCATCTGATATGACTCACCCAGGTCCCTTTCCATTTTTGTTGTTGTTAGTACCTCCCCTGCTATTGTGTACTCTTCTCCTGGTTTTTGTTTCCCAGGTGCATTATTTTGCACTTCTTTGCATTGAATCTAAGTTGCCATATGTCTGACCATTCCTCCAACCTTGCCAAGTCCCTTCTCATCTTTTCTACCCCCTCTTGTGTATCAACTCTGTTATAGATCTTTGTGTCATCTGCAAAGAGGCATACCTTTCCCTCCAGACCCTCTGCAATGTCACCTATAAAGATGTTAAAGAGGACTGGACCCAGTACTGAGCCCTGAGGTACTCCACTAGTACCTTTCTTCGGAATGTGTTCCGTTCACTATTACCTTCTGTGTCCTGTTGTGCAGCCAGTTTGCTACCCAGGCTACCACCCTGGAACCCACTCCCAGGCTGACTAACTTGATTATTAATCTTTTGTGCGGGACTGTGTCAAATGCCTTGCTAAAGTCTAGGTAGGCCATATCCACAGCCCCTCCCTGGTCTATTACTTTGGTCACCCAGTCAAAGAAATCAATTAGATTCGTCTGACATGACCTTCCTGCTGTAAATCCATGCTGCTTGGGGTCCTGTGCCCCGCTGGCCTCTAGGTACTCAACAATTCTTCTTTCAGAAGTGATTCCATCATTTTCCTACCACTGAGGTCAAACTTACAGGTCTGTAATTTCCTGCTTCTGCCTTGCCCACTTCTGTGAAGGGAATCACATCTGCCCTCCTCCAGTCCTCAGGTACCGTCCCATCCTGCCATGATTTGTTAAAAGCGTGGTCAGTGGTGTCACTAGGTCCTCCTTAGTTCTTTTAGGATTCTAGGTGGATCCGCACAGGCCCCATTGCTTTGTCCACCTTGAGTTTTAGGAGTTCTTTCAGGACTCTTTCTTCTGTGAATGGACTGGTGTCAACCCCCCTACCCAGAGTGCTTCTATTGTCTGGTTTAGGTAACTCCTCCTCATCTTCTTTTGTGAATACTGAGCAAATGTATTCATCCAGTATCTGCCTTTTCACTGTCTCCCTCTGCCCACCTCCCCTCTCCTTTATTAATCTTCACTATCCCTCCCTTAACCTTTCTATAATCCCTAATGTACCTATAAAAGGTTTTATCCCCCTTCTCAGCTGAGAAACTATTTTTTCCTCGGTTTGGGCCTTTGCTAGTCTGACTGCCTTCCCCACTTCTTTCTGCTTTAATTGATACAGTTCCCTGTTGTGCTCCTTCTGTGATTCCTTATACTTTTTGAATGCAGCCTTTTTCTCCTTAACCTTCCCTGCCACCTCTTTTGAGAACCATAGTGGTTTTACTCCACTTTGTTTTCTTTTTTGTTTCACACAAAGGCTTGTTGCCTCTATGATGGCAGTTTTGATTTTTCTCCATTGTTCTTCCACCCCTCCTTTTTGGTCATTTGCTAGTGCATTTTTCAGGTATTCACCCATTTTGCCAAAGTCAGCCCTTCTAAAGTCCAGTATCCTTGTTTTTGTATGGCTTATCTCCGTGGTTGTGCTCATTGTGAAGCACACTGTGCAGTGGTCACTTGTTCCCAGATGTCTATTGACTTCTAAATTTGTGATCCTCTCTCCATTTGAGAGTACCAGGTCTAGTATTGCTCTCTCCTAGTGGGTTCCAACACTAGCTGTCTAAGGTCTGCTTCTGCAGGGCATTGAGAATGACCCTGCTCTTGGATGTGGCTGCAGTACATGTTATCCAGTTAACATCTGGCATATTCAGTCCCCATCAACAGTATCTCCCCTTTTCAGCCATTTTGAGAATGTCCTCTATCATTTTGTTGTCCATTTCCTCCCTTGAGACGGAGGTCTGTATACAACCCCTGTGCGGATTGTGATGCCATTCCCTGTCTCCAAGGTGACCCAGAGTGCCTCTTGTCCTCCCTTTACTTTTAGTTCTGTAGCTTTGATCCTTCCTTATGTATAGAGCTACTCCACCTCCTCTTTACCTTCCTGTCCCGTCTGTAGATTGTGTACCTGGATGTTGACACCCCAGTCATGGTTCTCGTGTATCATGTTTCGTGACTGCCACAATATCCAATTGTTCATCTTCCATCAGGGCTACTAGCTCAGGAGCTTGTTTCCCAGACTACGGGCATTGGTACTCATTGCCCTCCATTTAATGTTGGCTTTATCCTTTTTCCCCATCCCTGCTCTTATTGTCCTTGTCTATTTTCCATTTACCCTGTTCTGCCCTGTGTTGAGCTCTGTACCTCAGTGTTTACCTTACTACTGCCATGTTTTGTGGGGAGGCTTGAAATTTCCTGCCTTTTATCAGCGCCTCCCTTGGCTAGTTTAAAAGCTTGCCAAGAAAGCATTTAAACCTATCACCTAGGAGCTTGGTTCCCTTCGTGGACAGATGCAGACCATCATGCCAGTATAGACCTTTATCTCTCCAGGTGGTCCCCCAGTTCCCAATGAAGCCAAAGCCCTGTGCTCTGCACCAGCTTTGCAACCATTCATTAAACTGCATGGTGTGAAGTACCCTAGCCTCACTCCTGCCATGGACTGGTAGCACCTCTGAGAAGGTTACCATGCTTGCTACCTGTCTTAGGCCCCTCCCCAACTCCACAAATTCATTCTGCACTGCACTGATCCCATGCCTAGCTAGGTCTTTTGTCCCAAGGTGGACTATGATATCTAGTTCCCTCTCCTGTGATGCTGCTTCTGCAATCCTGAGGATTCACTTCCCGTCCCTCCAAGCCATGGCACCAGGCAGGCACCTTACTTCCTTCTCCTCTCCCTTCCCCAGTTTTACCCCCCTAACAACAGAGTCCCCTATCAGAAGCTGTTTCCTTCCCCTGTGATGTCCCTTGCCACCCTTTTGTGGGGCTCCCTTGTGGATGTCCTCAGTATTCTTCTGGGTCTCCACTGAGGGTGCCATCATAGAGGAACCTTGCTCTGCCAGAATGGCATATGATTTGTGTAGAGGTACAACTAGGGGCCTTCGCCTCTGGTCCACCACCCGCACCCTCCCAGAACCCACTGTGGTCCAACTGCTCTTCATACTTGGCAACCTCTGAGGCAGTGGTTGTGGCAGTGGTGCTCTTTGGAAGGGGGAGGCCTCCTTAGTCCTTGCCAGTTCAGCCTGGAGGTGGGCAACCTCCTCCCTCAGAGTTGACAGTTGCCTGCAAATAGGACAGCAATGCAGTTTCTAGAATGTCTCCCGGAAAACTGCTGCCCCACAGCCAGTGCATTGCACCATTCCCCACATGTCCCTCTCCCTTATAATATACAATATGTAATATATATATATTTGTTTTATTATTTGTGGTGTGTACCTACCCTTTTTGCACTGTGCTGGGTTATTAAGGATATGACAGTTCTGCCCCAAGACCTGTTGAGGAAGTGATGTCAGAACTGTGGCTATAAAGGAAATGCCACACCTGGGGGGGTAGTCCACAGCCACTGGTGACTGTTAGAAACAATCAAATACACAACTGCTCCACCACCCTGGTGAGTATTGCCCTTTATAGTAATTCAACTAACACCACAATTTACTAGACCACGACTCCTGCACAAACCACTCTACTGAGTCCAGGGATAAAAATTAACTCACTCCTCAGCCAGCAGGACACTTTTAAAATGTTGCAAAAATATCCTTCTAAATCCTAGGTCTCAACCCCAACAATCAAGCAAATTCAGTTGTATCTCACTCCCTCTGGTTATAAAATTACTATACTTTTAATGGAATCCTGCAATTCTCTGCTTAATGCCAAAAAGAAAAAAAATGAAACTTTTTGTAGAAAGCATAGCTCCCCTTCTTAACAAGTATTATGCCTTACCAGGTTTCCAGGTCCTAAATGGAGTTATAGTTTGTTCTTTGCAGTGTAGCAAGGTTCTCAGCTTCCAACAGACAAATCAAAGTCAGTCAATGCAACCTTTCCAATATCCCAGAGTAAGCCTCGAAAAATTCCCCACAAAGCAAACGTCTGGAGAAAAAGCTCCACCAGCTCAGGGGAAGGGCACAGATAAGGAGATGATGTTAGCAATCTAAAGGATGGAACACAAGGGAGAGGTATCGCTGGTCAGTGATTTCAATCTACCGGACATAGAGTGGAGCCTCGCCGTGGCAGCGACAGCCAGGAGCAGGAACATCGAGCCAGGAGCAGGAACATCTTGGACTTCCTGCAGGGGGACATTCCTTAAACAGCTGGTCATAGAACCCACATAGGAGACGGCACTACTGGACTTGATGCTCACAAATGGAGACAGTGTGACAGGGGTTATAGCTGGGGAACAGTGTTCATCGAACAGTATGGTTTGAAATAACGGAGGGGGAGGAACAAAGCCACACAAAGACAAGATTCCTAGACTTTAGGAGGGCGGATTTCAGAAAGATGGGAAAATTGCTAGATGAAGCACTGGTCAGGGCACCGAAGGGGGCAGAAGAACAGTGGGCGATGACCAAAACAGGGATTGCACTGGCAATACAACTCTGTGTCAAACGGGTCAGCAAGGGGAAGAGGAAGAAGCAGCCACTATGCCTAAGGAGGCAGCAGAAAAGGTTAAAGGAAAAAAATATATAATTTAAGCAATACAAAAAGACACAGGAGAAGGGGGATAGGGAGAGGTACCAGGGAAAAACAAAGGGAGGCAGGGAAGGCAGTTAGGGAAGCAAGGCACAAACAGAAGACTACATAGCAAACTCAGTGGTAAGGGGGGACAAAACCTTTTACATCACTGAAAAAAGGAAGGCAAGGGGAAGGACTGTGAGACTAAAAGGGGAGAATAGGGGTAGTGTAGAGGATGACCACCAGACATTGGATATACTAAATAAATACTTCAGTTCAGTTTTTACAAAGGAGGGGGTAGGAAATGGGCCAGAAATACAGGTTACTCACCAGTAACAGGAGTTCTAGGAATGGTATATGTTCTTCATCCACACTTATTGGCAGGTTCCTTGCCACTTTAAATCTTGCCGGAAGGTCTTCAAGCTGGCTTCTCCCACCCACCCGGGTAGTAAAACTTCCGGCTCCGCCCCATGATGCCAGATCTAGCCCGCTGAAAGCCAGGTTGTGCGTCGAAGCCAGGGAGGTTGATGGTTTGTGGATGAACAACATATACCATTCCTAGAACTCCTGTTACAGGTGAGTAACCTGTATTTCTAGGGACATGGATCACGTTGTTCAATCCACACTTATTGGCAGACTCTAGCAGTTCTCCGGGAGGAGGGAGGCAAGGCGCAGACACCCCCTACTTGGGAAATAAGGACTGAGAACCCAGGTCCCAAAACCAGCATCCCGGCGTGACTCAAGGTCGATGTGGTAATGGGAAATGAAGGTGTATGCTGACTTCCAGGTAGCAGCCCTGCAGATTTCCTGGATAGGGGCGTCCCAGAGGCAGCCACCAAGCCTGTGCATAGGTTCGATGGCTTGCCCATGAGCTTAGCCAGTACCAGCAGTAGATCCCACGCAGGTGGAGGTTCTCGCACCGAAGGGGATACGTGATCAAGACCTTTGAAAAAGCACCTGACCACCTTCTCCTGCGCCACCGACTGCTTGCCAGCCTGCGCCCGGTAAGCAGAGATGGCTGTCAGGTGCACTTTGAGGGTCGTCGACCGAAGCCCTAGCTGAGAAAGGGACCACAGGTAGTCCAGAGTGCTGGCCAAGGAACAGGAGGAAGGGACCAACCCGTTATCCTACACCAAATGGAGAATCTCTTCCATTTGAAGGCATAGCATTTTCTGGTCGACTCCTTACGGGATGCCTCAACAATGTTGAGGACCTCGTCGGAAAGACCCAAGGCCTGCAACTCTAGCCGCTCAGGAACCAGCCCGTCAGGTACAGGGATTGAAGGTCCGGTTGGAGAACCTTCCCCTGGTCAACTGAGATCAGGTCTGGGCGGGCTGGAAGCCGCCTCGGGAGCCTGGAGCTGAGGCTGAGGAGATCTGGATACTAGAACTGGCGGGGCCAGTCTGGGGCTACCAGAATCACCTGCACCTTGTCCCTCCTTGCCTTGAGAAGCACCTTGTGGATCAAGGGAAATGGGGGAAAGGCGTAGAAGAGGCCCAGGGTCCACGGCCTCGAGAAGGCATCCCCCTGCAGCGAGCCCTGCTGAGGGGGATGGGCATGAAACAGCTTCAGCTTCGCATTCTCCCTGGAGGCAAACAGGTCCACCTGAGGTGTGCCTCAGTGGGAGAACAGATTGTGTACTACCTCCGGCAAGAGAGACCACTTGTGAAATGCAGCACCTATTCGGCTTAGGGCATCGGCCAGAGTGTTGGAGGCTCCCGCCACATGGATGGCTAGGAGATCCACCTCCAGTCTGCTCACGAGAGACCAAGTGTGGAGAGCTTCCTTGCACAGAGGCAAGGAGCGCATCCCGCCCTGGCGGTTTAGGTAGTACATGGTCGTGGTGTTGTCCGTCTGGACCTGGACCACTTGACCCCATACAAACGGAGCGAAGGTGGTGAGGGCTAGTCAGACCGCTCGAAGCTCCAGCAGGTTGATGTGGCATCGAGACTCCTGAGGAGACCAGAGGCCGTGCGCTCTGAGCTCCCCCAGATGGGCACCCCAACCCATCAGAGAGGCATCGGTCGTTAAAGTAACGGTCGGCTCTGGGCGGATGAACAGGATACCCTCCTGCAAATGAGCTGGAACGATCCACCACTGAAGAACGTTCCCCATCTCCTGGGTCACTATCACTGGCTGGTCCAGAGGACCGGACTGCTGTGACCACTGGCGGGCCAGCCCCTACTGTAGGGGGAGCATGTGCCAACGGGCCCAATGGACCACGCTGGTGCAGGCTGCCATGAGGCCCAGGAGGCACAGGAAGTCCCGAGCAGGGTGCAATTGCCCAAATAGAAATGATTGGGCAAAAAGAACCTCGGCCCTGCAGGCCAGGAGCCGTGCTCTGGCTCGTAGAGAGTCGAGCTCTGCCCCAATGAACTGAATCACCTGCGTAGGCACGAGTTCCGATTTGGCCTCGTTGATGAGGAGGCCAACCTGAGAGCAGACCTGGAGGGCCAGATCCCTGGACCGCTCCACTTCCAGCCTGGAGGGGGCTGCAATCAGCCAGAAATAGCTTGGCAGAAGACACCAGGAAAAAGGACTGCTGTGTGACTGGACTTCTCTGCTGGGACTAAAGTAGAAGAACTTTTGTACTTGGACCTTTAATTTAGGGTAAAAAAAAAACTAACATACAAACCAAAAAAAAGTGTGTGTTTGTCTGGGCTAACTGAACTGAATGGGAATCTGAACAGTTATCTAGTTGTAAATCTCAGGTGATTGAAAGGACTTAACTGCTGTGAGGTTTAAATTACTTGTAGAAAGATCTAGTAAGTAGGGGGAGTGGCTTAGCTAGAAGGAAGCTACATTTAAAGACTGCCTTAGAAAGATTCTGCTAATAGCTTGGCAGAAGACACCAGGAGAAAGGACTGCTGTGTGACTGGACTTCTCTGCTGGGACTATATTGCCCTCCTCCACTCCACCCCCTCCCACCCAAAGTTAGTTCTATTTTTATAGGCACAGGATTTGACTGACAACAGGAACTTCCTGTTTAGGGGCAGGAAGTGAGTGATCACAGAACCACCAAAGACCCACCATCCTAGAAGGGCAAGAGTAGCTCTCCGGCCCCCTTTAGCTGCTGGAGGTCTGCCTCTGAGCAAGTAAGTGGTCTACTGAGAAATATAGGATATTCTTGTCTCAGAACAGGACGATCAGGAGCTTAAAGGGAACACAGGCAGAAAGTAAGGGGAGAGAGAGAAAAAACAGAGGAAAGAATAAGGATTGCAAACAGTTAAGGGGCCAGAAATAAGACATGATTGGAGTGGTGCAGTGCAGTGGCTGTGGAGCAGCAGTCTTCCGGGAGACGTTCTGGAGGATGCGGTATTGTCCCATCTGCAGGCACCTCTCTGGGCTGAGGGAGGAGGTTGCTCATCTCCAGGCTGAGTTGGCCAGGATTTGTGGGACCTCCTCTTCCATCCAGGGACCACCAGTGCCACTGCCGCTGCCTCAGAGGCTTGCCAAGAAAGAGGAGCGGTTGGACCACAGTGGGCTCATGGAGGGTGAGTGGTGGAACAGAGGCACATCCCTCCAGTTGTACCTCTCCACAATTCCTATGCCATTCTGGCAAAGTGTGGTTCCTCTATGGAGGCACCGCAGTGGAGACCAAGGAGGATGCTGGGAACTCCACAAAGGAGACCCACAGGAGGGGGTGCAGGGGACCCTGCAGGGGAAGGAAACAACTCCTGGTGGGGGACTCCATTGTTAGGAAGGTAGAACTGGGGGAGGAAGGGGAGAGGGAGGTAAGGTGCCTGCCTGGCGCCATGGCTTGGAGGGACAGGAAGCGAATCCTCAGGATTGCTGGAGCAGCTGCACAGGGGAGGGAGCTGGATGTCATTGTCCACCTAGGGACAGATGACCTGGCTAAGAAAGGGATTAGAGAAGTGCAGGAAGAGTTTGTGGAATTGGGGAGGGGCCTTCGTCAAGTAGCACGCATGGTAACCTTCTCAGAGGTGCTGCCCATCTATGGCATAGGAGAGGCTAGGGTGTTCCGCACCATGGGATTCAATCAGTGGTTGAAAAACTGGTGTGGAGCTCAGGGATTTGGCTTCATTGGGGACTGGGGGTCCACCTGGAGTGATGCAAGCCTATACTGGCATGATGGGCTGCATCTGTCCAGGAGGGGAACCAGGATCCTAGGTGATAGGTTTAAATGCTTCATTGGCAAGCTTTTAAACTAGCCAAGGGGGGAGGCACTGGAAAGGAGCAAGGAAATCCTAGCCCCCTGCCAAATAATCACGGTAGTAAGTGCGGCAAACACTAACATAGAGGTGTCGATAGGGAGAAGGGCAGGAGTAAATGGAGAAAGTGACAAAGGCAAGAAGGACAGGGATGGGGCAAAAGGGAGTAAGGCCATCAGGAAATGGAGGGCAATGAGTACCAATGCCCGTAGTCTGGGCAACAAGCTCCCTGAGCTGGTGGCCTTGATGGAAGAGGGATGCCTGGATATCGTAGCAGTCACAGAAACATGGTACACAGAGAACCATGACTGGGATGTTAACATACCAGGGTACATAACCTACAGGAGAGACAGGCAGGGGAGAAGAGGGGGAGGAGTGGCTCTCTATGTAAAGGAAGGGATAAAAGCAACTGAACAAAAGAGTAAACAGGGAGGAGAGGAGAGGAGAGGAGAGGATGCACTGTGGGTCACCTTGGAGACTGGAAAGGGCACCACAATCTGCACAGGGTTGTGTACAGACCCCCATGTCAGGAGGAGGGAATGGACAAGGATATGACAGAAGGCATTCTTAGAATGGCAGAGAAAGGGGAGATACTGTTGATGGGAGACCTGAATATGCAGATGTTAACTGGAACACATTTGCTGCAGCCACATCCAAGAGCAGGGCCTATTCTTGATGCCCTACGGGTGTGAGGATTAGACAGCTAGTTTGAACCCACTTGTGAGGGAGCAATCTTAGACCTCGTGCTCTCAAACGGGGCAGTGAGAGGATCTCAGATCTAGAAGTGGGTTGCTATCTGGGGACAAGTGACCATCAAACAGTGTGGTTCACGTTAAACTCAGCTACAGAGTCAAGCCACAAAGTGAGGGTACTGGACTTTAGGAGGGCTGACTTTGGCAAGATGGGAGAGTGCCTCAGAAAAGCACTAGCAAATAGGCTAGAAGGAGGTGTGGAGCAACAATGGGAATCATCAAAACTGCCATCACAGAGGCAACAAGCCTTTGTGTGAAGCAAATAAACAAATCAAAATGAAAGAAAAGTCACTATGGTTCTCAAAAGAGGTGGCTGTGAAAGTCAGGAAGAAAAGATAGCATTCGGAAGTATAAGGAAACACAGAAGGAGCAGGACAGAGAGCTGTACCAGTTAAGGCAGAAGGCAGCAGGAGGGAAGTCAGAATAGCAAAGGCCCAAACTGAGGAAAAGATAGCCAACTCAATTAAGAAGGGGATAAAACCTTTTATAGGTACATCAGAGAGCGAGAAAGACAAAGGGAGGATAGTGAGGCTGAAAAGAATGAACGGTGGGTGGGCAGAGGGGACAGTGAAAGCAGGGATACTGAGACGAATATTTCTGCTCAGTATTCACAAAAGAGGAGGGGAAGTGCCTAATCCAATTAACAGAAGCACTCTTGATAGGGGGTCAATCCAGTCCTTTCACAGAAGAAAGGGTTCTGCAAGAACTCCTAAAACTGAAGGTGGACAAAGCAATGGGTCCTGATGGAATTCACAGAATTCTAAAAGAATTAAGGAGGAACTAGTGAAACCACTGGCTACTCTTTTTAATAAACCACGGGAGGATGGTGTGGTACCCGAGGACTGGAGGAAGGCGGATGTGATTCCCTTCACAAAAGTGGGACCAAGACAGAAGCAGGAAACTACAGACCTGTCAGTCTGACCTCTGTGATAGAAAGTGATGGAGTCACTTCTGAAGGAAAGAATAGTTGAGTACCTAGAGGCCAGTGGAGCACAGGACCCAAGGCAGCATGGGTTCACAGTGGGAAGGTCATGTCAGACGAATCTAATAGATTTCTTTGACTGGGTGACCAAAGTAGTAGACCAGGGAGGGGCTGTGGACATGGCCTACCTAGACTTTAGCAAGGCATTTGACACAGTCCCACACAAAAGATTAATAGTCAATTAACTAGCCTGGGAGTGGGTCCCAGGGTGGTAGCCTGTAAAACACTGGCTGCACAACAGGACACAGAAGGTAATTTAAATGGAGTCCACTCTGAAGAAAGAGGAGTTACTTAGTGGGCACCGAGGTTCAGTATTGGGTCCAGTCCTTTTAATGTCTTCATCAGTGACATTGCAGAGGACTGAAGGAAAAGTATGCCTTTTGCAGATGATACAAGATTTGCAACAGGGTTGATACACAAGGGGCGTGGAAAGGATGAAAGGACTTGCAAGGTTGGAGGAATGGTCAGAAGTATGGCAGCTAGGATTCAATGCAAAGAAGTGCAAATAATGCACCTGGGAAACAAGAACCCAGGGAAGAATACACAATGGGTGGGGAGGTAGTAACAACAACAAAAAGGAAGGGACCTTGGGGTAATCATATCAGATGACCTTAAGGTTAGCAAGCAATGTGAGAAGGCAGTAGGGAGGGCTGGGGTATACTGGGATGTATAGGGAGAGGCATCAGCAGCAGAAAACAGGAAGTTGTTATCCCTCTGTACAGACAGTTGGTGGACCCCATCTGAGTACTGTGTCCAGTTCTGGAGACCCCATCTCCCGCAAGGACATAGACAGGATAGAGGTCGTCCAGAGGGGGGACTAAAATGGTGCAGGGTCTGCAAGAGAAGCCATATGAGGAGAGACTAAAGGAGCTTAATATGTATACCCTTGAGGAAAGAAGGGAGAGGGGGGACATGATAGAAACTTTTAAGTACCTCAGTGGAATCAGCAAAGTCCATGAGGGTAGCATCTTTCAGAAAAAGAGACTTGCAAGAATAAGGGGACATAATTTAAAGATAGAAGGAGAGCGGTTCAGAGGCAATGTGAGGAAGTATTATTTCACAGAGAGGGTAGTGGATGCATGGAACAGCCTTCCTGAGGAGGTTGTGGGGTCTAAAACTGTGGAGGAATTCAAGAATGCATGGGACAGACATAAGGCAATTCTTGTGGGGTGAAAGAAATAGACTGTTGGTTAACTAGGATTGCGGCCTATCCTAGGTAGGGGAATGAGCAGATTAGATGGGCCAAGCGGTCCTTATCTGCTGTCAAAGTCTATGTTTCTATGTTTCTATCCAGGTAAGGGTACACCCGGACCCTTCGGCGCCGCAGGAATGCTGTCACCACTGCCATGCATTTGGTGAAGACCCTGGGAGCTGGAGATAGGCCGAACGGCATGGTCTGGATCAGGTAAAGGGATCCCTCCGCCCTGAAGCGGAGGAATCGCAGGTGGGACGGACGGATCGGGACGTGAAAGAACGCGTCCTGGAGGTCCAGAGAACAGAATCACATGCCTCGTTCCAAGGATGGAATGATATGAGCCAGAGTGACCATCCTGAAGGTTCGAGACCTTAGGAACTTGTTCAGGTCGTGCAGGTCTAGAATGGGGCGCCAGCGCCCCCCATCCGTTTTGGGACCAGGAAATACCTGGAGACAAACCCTGGGTCTGGTGGAGGATCTGCAACCTCCCTGATCACCTCCTTCTGGAGGAGCAGGGCAATGTCGGTTCGACGAGCCAACATAGAGGCTGCGGACCCTGTAGCC
Source organism: Neoceratodus forsteri (assembly GCA_016271365.2). Lineage (NCBI taxonomy): Eukaryota > Metazoa > Chordata > Ceratodontiformes > Ceratodontidae > Neoceratodus > Neoceratodus forsteri. Next base: position 395,205,730 of record CM057452.1, read on the forward strand.
CCCCATGAGGCGACGGCTCGATAGGGTGGGGACTGCTCGAAACTGCAGAGGCAGACCCTTTCCTACCACTTCCAGCACCCAGCGGTCCGTGGTGATATCGGACCAGGTGGAAAGGAAGTGGCGGAGCCGTCCCCCCACGGGGGGAACCCGAGGAGGAGTGACGAGGTTAGGGGTGACACTCCTCAACCCATCACTGGGCAGGCTTGGAGGAAGGACCAGCCGAGGAGCCTCCTGGACCTTTCCTTCCCGGCTTCCTGCTGGAGGAAGCTGCAGGCTTAGCTTTGGGGTGCCGAGTGCGAGCCTGCTGGCCCTGATGCTGGCGTTGCTGGGCCAGATGTGCCGCAGGGGCTGAAGGCCGAAAGGACTTACGCTGCTGCTGGCGGCCTTTGTCCTTCTGGGCAGACGTAACCGAATCCAAGGTGGCGTTGGACTTCTCGATCCTTTGCAGATGACCCTCCACCCCAGGACCGAACAAGTCGGTACCCAAGAATGGAACATCTGCCAGCTTGTGCTCAGTATCCGCTGTGAAAGTGGAGATCCGCAGCCAGCTTCTGCGGCGCATGGCCACTGCGGCCGCTACTGACCGGGCACAAGAGTCTCCAATGTCCAAGGCAGTTTGGAGCTGCTGCTTAGCCACTGCCCATCCCTGATCCCGCACCTGCTTGACTGTAGTCTGGAGGTCAGCCGGGAGATGAGGAATCACCTCATCCAGGGAGCCCAAAAGGGCATGTGAAAAGTGTGCCATCAGAATGGCCGAGCTGGCCTGACGAAGGCCTAGGGAGGACGCAGCATAGACTTTTCGCCCAAAGTAGTCCAGTTTCTGACTCTATCGGGTGGCTTGTCCACATCCCGAGCATTTCCGAGCTGGAAAACGCTTATTGGTCACTAGCCTCCGCGGGGGTGCTCTGAGAACCCGGAGAGTGAACCGGTGGGAACGGCACACTTTCAAGCCATCCTGGCCGAAGGTGCTGGACAAGAAGCCGGCCGCTGCCATAGCTCCAGGGCCAAGCCAACAACGGCTTCAGCCACCGGGAAGCCCTCCGTGGGGGAATCCCCTCGGTCCAGTATCTCCGTGAGGGGATACTTGGCCCGCTTTAAAACGGGTTTGAGCTTCATCCCAGTAGACTCTCAGATGAGCTGAAGCATTCCCAGGAACGAGGATGGGCTGTCGTCCACCGACTGACCCCCAGTGGACTCCAGGTCGAGAGGCCTGGAGAACAGGGAAGAGGCATCGTCAGACTCCAAAGAGTCTGCAAACAGCTGCCGAGGGCCTGAGCCACCCTCCACCTGCCGAGGTCGATCGGGAGTGAGGGTGACCGACAACTGATGGGGCAAACCCTGACCTGACCGAGAATCCTTGGTTGGGGCCCCAGTTTTAGGTTGTGAGGTGGGGCCCCACCACAATGGGTGGTGCAGCCAGTTTCGACGAACAACTGGTGCCGGCTTCGCTCCTTGATTACAATGAGGGTTGTTTCGCCGATCCGTGACAGCCACTTAATGGCCGGGAAGGCGACGGAGTCAGCTTGTTCCCAGTCAAAGTGAGTTGCTGCCATCAGACCCCAGAGCACCAATTTGCGCCTGAGCCTATCCTGAATAGGACGACGAGATGAGCGGCGCCACTGCTTCCATGGTGCTGAGACCGAGACTGATGATGTCATGGATCGGCTTGACTGAGAAGAGGTCAGGGAGACCGAGACCGTTGGTGTTTCCGAGGGTGGGTCTGGGAGGGAGCAGGGGAAACACGCTCCTCCCTCGGTTCGGGGACCTTAACCGGGGACTCCGGCACAGGAGGCACAGGCAAGTCTTCGGTTTCCACCGGGGGAACCGGTGAAGAAGGGTTATCGGCTTCTCCAGTTGACCTCCCGTCCGACGGGTCGAAAATTTCGACTGCGATGGGTGGATTGTCTCGGCCGGCTGACCTGGCAGGGGACACCGTGAAGCCAGCGGCCTTAACCCGCAGCCTGCGACCGAGGTCGAGTGTCGACTTTCCGGGAAGGACCTCCGCCTCCCATGAACGCCGACGGTGGGACTTACCTTGAAGTCCTCTGGACCAAGAGGAATGTCTCTAGGCCCTCTCCCTTGGTGGAGAGGGACTGACAAAGCTCCTTGAGCGAAGCCATGTAGGAGGCCCAAAGACAGTGGGATAAATGCCGTGACCGAAGAAGTAGATGCGGCTGCCGCTTCCCCTTGAGGGATCATTTATTCGAGCTGTCTGATTACGTCCCGATTACCCCAATGGGCCTTCGACGGACCGGAGGACACCGCTTCTCAGGCGCCCAAGTTGCAATCTGGCAGCGCGATCCTCTAAGACTGTGGTCGAGAAGGACTTGCACAAGTCGCAGGCCTACGAACTGTGCTCAAGCCCAAGGCAGTAAATGTACGTGGAGTGCGGATCAATCCGGGACATCTTTTGCCCACAGGGGCACCGCCGAAATCCAGGAGTCGATTTGGTCCATCGCAGCCGCGGAGGAAGAAAAACACCAAGTCTTGTAAACTTTAAGATTAGTTTCGGTAACCAAGAGATTGGATCCAGGCCTAAACGCAGAGCGCAAAGGAGGGAACCTGAGCTTCCTAGCGGTAAGGAAGATCTGGCGTCATGGGGCGGAGCCAAGAGTTTTACCACCCGGGTGGGTGGGAGGAGCCAGCTTGAAGACCTTCCGGCAAGATTTAAAGCGGCAAGGAACCTGCCAATAAGTGTGGATTGAACAACATATCCATGTCCCTAGAAATAAGTAATAAGGGCAGGAGGGGCATGGAAATGGACCCAGGTCCCTTTCAAAATGAAAGGGTCCTCAGGAAACTGGAGGCAATAAGAGTTGATAAGGATATGGGACCAGATGGGGTGCACCCTAGGATATTGAAAGACCTAAGAGGAGAGTTGGCAGAACCTCTGACTACCCTGTTTAACCTGTCATTGGAAACAGGGGAGGTACCCAAGGACTGGAGGAGATCTGATGTGGCCCATCTATACAAAAGTAGGAACAGGGAGGAATCAGGGAACTACAGACTGGTCAGCCTGACAACAGTTGTGGGAAAGGTCATGGAAACACTACTAAAAGAAAGAATAGTGGAACACCCAGTTGTCAATGGTCTATAGGACCCAAGGCAGCATGACTTGACGGGAGGGAGGTCATGCCAGACTAACCTCATTGAGTTCTTCAACTGGATAACCAGGGAGGTGGGTTGGGGAAGGGCAGTGGATGTGGTCTACCTGGATTACAGCATGGCCTTTGACACTGTGCTGCATAGAAGGCTGTTAAACAAGCTGGGGAGCATGGGGGGAGAAAGAAGTGAAGTGGGTGGAGAATTGGCTGGATAACAGGACCCAGAGGGTGGTGGTAAATAGCATTCACTCTGCAGAGGATACAGTGACCAGTGGGGTACACCATGGATCAGTGCTGGGTCCAGTCCTCTTCAATGTCTTTATCAGTGATATTGCAGAGAGTCTGGAAGCGAAAATTTGCCTGTTCGTTGATGACACTAAGCTCTCCAACAGAGTGGACACACCAAGGGGAGTGGATAAAATGAGGGGAGAGTTAAGGAAGCTGGAGGACTGGACAAGGGATTGGCAGCAAGGTTTCAATGCAAAAAAGTGCAACATAATGCACATAGGGCACAAAAACCCAGGAGCTACATATCAGTTGGGGGGAGGGGAAGAAACAGAATGCTCCAAGCAAGAAGAAAAAATTACTCACCTTAGTAATTGCTTTTCTTCTCATGGAGTCTTGCTATATTAGGACCTTTGCAGTATGCCCCTGGCTTTTGACTGCCCTGGAGATGAAATAGTTAACTCCAGAGAAATCTGGAGTTCCACAGCGCGAGGGCGCTTATTGAAAGCTCTATCTGGGTTGTTTGAACCCAAACTGTCAGGTTCTTTACGAGGCTAAACTAACATAGCAAGTCTGTGTGGAAAAGCCTTACACTAGCCATTGGCTACCTACTAACAGTAGAACCACAAAACACAACACCAATAAAGAAAACAGTATCATGTATTGTTGTTAGGATAACCCTTGACAATCATTACTAAGGCCCCTCTGCCCAAAGACTCAAGTCCAGAGAGGGCCCAGCTACCAATTAACAAAAATAAAACTATCTAGTTCCTAACCCAAGAAAGAAAAAGAGGGGGAACTAGAAGCTAAAACAGGCATGACACAGTGATTGCACCAATTTGCCAACCCCATACCCAAGTAGGATTCTGAGAGGGGTAGGAGGAGGTTGTTCTATATAGCAAGACTCCATGAGAAGAAAAGCAATTACTAAGGTGAGTAATTTTTCTTCAAACACCATGAAGTCTTGCTTATATTAGGACCTTTGCAGAGTACACAGCAGTACCCCCATGGAGGAGGGTCAGAACCTACTTAGGAAATAGGCTCTGCAGGACAGCTGTGCCAAAGCTGGCATCTCTCCTGGACTGGACGTCCAGGAATAATGCTTAGTGAAAGTGTGGACTGTCTTCCAGGTAGCAGCTTGACAGATTTCCAAAATGGGAATATCTCTAGCAGCCGCTAGAGATGCAGCTGTACCCTGAGGAATGAGCCCTCAGACCTGAGGATGCTCCTTGCCCAGTTTTTGATAACAGAACTGGATACAAGAGACAATCCACCCAGCAATCGACCTCCTAGTAGCAGGCCTCCCCTTACCCACATCTCCATAGGTAAGGAAGAGCTGGAGGATTCAACCTGTGACCCTTGGTACGATCCAAATAATAGCTAAGGGCTCTTTATGTCCAAACTGTGCAAGCTTCTCTCACCAGAAGAGGAGTGCTCAGTAAAAATACTGGAAGAGAGATGGATTGGTTAAGACGAAAATCTGAAACCACCTTAAGTAAAAACTTTCTGTTAGTCCTGAGGATCACTTTATCTCTGTGGAAAGAAATGAAATCCTCTTCCACTGACAAGGCTTGCAATTCACTTATACGCCAGCAGAAGTGATGCTACTAGTAAAACAGTTTTCCAAGTTAAGAACTTGAGATCTGCCGAATCCAGAGGCTCAAGGGAGGTTGCATTAGCTGGGCAATGCAAATATTCAAGTCCCATGCAGGGGTTGGTTCCTCAAAGGAGGATTAGTATGAAGTAACCCTTTGAAAAATTTGGCAAACACAGGGTGAGAAGAAAGAGAAACTGGTTTTCCTGCAGAAATAAAAACTGAAACAGCTGCCAAATGAACCTTTAAGGTAGCTGGTTTGAGGCCTAAGGAATTTAAGTGGACCAGGTAGTCCAACAAAATAGGCAGGTCAGCTGATTCTGGGGTGATTTGCCTCTCAGAACACCAAAATGAGAATCTCTTCCATTTAGAATTATAAGTGGCTCTAGTGGAAGGCTTTCTGGAGGCCTTCAAAATATCCAAGACACCTTGAGAAAGGTGTAAATGAGCAAACTCTAACTCCTCAAGAACCAAGCCTTGAGGTGGAGGGAGTTGAGATCCGATACCACACTCTCCCCTGCACAGGTCAGCAGGTCGTGAGCCCTGGGCAAGGTCAGGGAGGGTGGAATGATAGGGACAGAAGAAGAGGGTACCAAGGCTGCCTGGCCCAGTCTGGAGCAATCAGAATCACCCTGCAAGGCTGAGTTCTGATTTTTACTAAAACCTGAAGAGTAGAGGGAACGGAGGAAAGCATAGAGGAACTTTCCTCCCAATCCAGCTGAAAGGCATCCAGGGGGACTGACCCCAGAACTGGGGGCCTGCAGCAAAACAGGGGACGTTTGTGGTTGTCTGGGGCTGCAAAAAGATCTATCTGAGGAGTTCCCCAGCTGGCAAAGATTGACCCCAGCACTTGAGGGTTCAGAGCCCATTCGTGATGGCCCTGAGAAATCCTGCTGAGGGCATCCGCTAGGACATTGTCCTTCCCTGGGAGGTGAACCGCTATCAGAGAGGTGTTCAGGGAATAGGCCAGAGACCACAACTTCATTGCTTTGGTGCACAGGGCTGAAGAGCGAGTGCCCCCTTGCTTGTTGATGTACCACATTGTTGTGGTATTGTCTGTCCTGACTTGAACAACTTTGTTCTGGACAGTTTCTGAAAAAACCTGGAGAGCTAGGAAGACAGCTCTGAGCTCCAGCAGATTGATGTGAAGCAGAGATTCCTGAGGGGACCAAACTCCCTGAGTTGAAAGGTCGCCAGGTGAGCCCCCAACCCAACAGGGACGCATCCGTGGTGAGGATGAGGGAGTGAGAGACAGGAAGGAATGGGACCCTGAGGACAGGTTGCTTCGATCCAGCCACCACTGGAGAGCTAGGATCAGAGTCTTGGTCACTGGGACCAATTTGGTAAGGGGGTCCCTCCTTTGAGACCAATAGGACCTCAAGTGGAACTGAATGTCCCTCATCTGAAATCTTGCCCTGGCACAACAGCTGTAGAGGCAGCCATGTGCCCCAGGAGTTGCAGAGTGCCTTGCTGGTCGAGAGACCTGCACGGAGAAAGAAGATGCCAGGGCAATGAGTTTGTCCACTCTTTCGGAGGGAGGAATGCCTGGCTAACTTTGTGTTCAGCTCTGCACCTATAAAAGTTAGTACCTGAACTGGTTCGAGAACTGACTTTGGAACATTCAGCAGGAACCCCAGAAGGTGAGGAGTTCCTGGGTGATTTGCAAGTGGGATTTTACCTGCTCTGATGACTGACCCACAATAAGCCAGTCGTCCAAGTAGGGAAACACAGCTATCCCTTGTCTTCTTAAGTGGGCCACTACTACAGCTAGACATTTTGTGAAAACTCTTGGAGCAGAAGTGAGTCCAAGGGCACGCCTCTGAACTGGTAGTGGCCGAGGGCAGTTCTAACCTGAGGTACTTGGTGAGAGGTCCTGATTAGAATATGGAGGAGCGCCCTTGAGGTCCAGGGAAGCTAGCCAGTCCCTGGCCTCAAGGATGGCAAAATCATTAGCTAAAGTCAGCATTTTGAACTTTGGTTTTACAAGATGCTTGTTCAGAAATCTTAAATCCAAGATGGGCATGATCTCCTGTCTTTTTGGGGTCAGGAAGTACCTTGAGTAAAGACCCTTGCTCTGGTGGCAAGGGGGACCTTCCACTGCTTTGCAGTCCAAAAGGGAAACCTCCGCTTCTAGTGCGAGGGTTTCTAGAAGACTTGAGGGGAAAGTGCCTGGCTCTCATCTTGGGAAACTGTTTGAAACTGAGAACCAAGCCTTGGCTTACCACCTCCAGAACCCATTTGTCCGAGGTTAGGGACAACCAGTTCTGGCAGAAATAAGCCAGTCTGCCCCCACCGGGTACAGGAGAGTCGGCCCCAGACACCCTCAGGGTGCCTGCTTGGCAGGAGCAGCTTTAGGTTGGGGAGAGGGCCTGCCTGTGCCCGCCTGCCTCTGCCTCTGAAAAATCCTCTCTGTGCAAAAGCAGAAGAAGCCTGGATAGGTAAAAGGCCTATTGTAAGGCCTGCCCTTACTCCTGGGGCATGCCTATGTTGAGTGGCATGCCTTTCCTTAGCTTGGGCACTTTTGTAAGTAGTTCTGTATTCATCCATCTTTTCATGTAATTTTCTGTTTGTTCTCCAAACAGAGAATTTCCTATAACAGGAAAATCTATAGCCTTTGACTGGGTATCTTGGGACAGATTAGTGCATCTGAGCCATGCCAACCTACGGGAGAGCTACAGAAGTGGCCATGACCCTAGAGGAAACATCATTAACATCAACAGCAGCATGAAATTGAACTTTAGAGGCTTCAATGCCATCAGCAGCCACCTGTTCCAACTCACTAGCCAGCTGGCCATGGGCCTGCTTGGCCAACTGCAATATAGTGTCCCATCTAGATTTCTGATATCTAGCCACATAAGCCATATAATTAACCTGTCTGAGTCCCAAAGAAGCTGCACATACTGTTTTTTTCCATGGCATCAATCTTCCTGGAATCCTTATCAGGAGGATGTGAAGCCAGGGAATATTATGTCACAGGCTGCAGCTTGCACCACACCTACATGGCTACACTGTTCAGTAGGAAGTCTGTATTAGGGCCTGACAACATATACCTTCTGTCCATTTTTTATCTACAGGAGGGACAGAAAAGGATTTTTTAAATCTTAGTGGTTTGTCTCCTAAATGACTTATGTAAAGGAATAGACAACCTTCTAGCCTCTGGAATATCCATCATTTCCACATAGTCAGGCTCCTCTTGCTCATCCACAGCCTCTTCTAAGGGAGCTGAGAGTTTCTGCTACTTTCTTATAAAATCTGAAATGAGATGGGGACTCAGACAATAAAGGGAGACTCAAAGGTCTGTCTGGAGAAATGTCCAGTTCTATTGGCACTTCCAGACCTTCCCAATCACAATTACAATCATCAAAATCTTCCTCCCTCCTGTGGTTCATAAAATCCCCAACATCATAATCCTGAACCACTGGACCTGAACGAGACCCCTTTTTCCAACCAGAGAGGGTTCAACAAGTCCCTGAGACAAAGACTGGACAATCTGTATGGCTTTAGCTATTTCTACAGCAGAAGGAGAGACAAAACTGGACTCCACACTAGCTGATTTCTTTGTCCTTTTGCTTTGACTGGTTCCTCAGGACCAGCCTTTCTTTGCCTGAGGAAGTATGGCCCTGGTCAGAGGGCACTCCTCTGGTCCAGCTGTAGCTGACCGGGCTGGCCATCCGGTCAGCGGACTTTTGGCCTCTCGTTCCCTGAGCCTGCCCAATCTCTTTTCCAGGGTGGCTGCAGGAAATTCTTACATATCTGGCAGTCTGACAGGAGGTGGTCAGCCCCAGACAATAGACACAGTGTTGTGTGGGTCAGCCTTGGCAAAGGCTTCCCACAGAACATCACAGTGTTGAAACCCAGTGGGCCCGGTTTTCTTTGGGTTTCTCAGACATAATGCCAGCCTAACCAAACTTGTCCTTTGTTTCAGGCCTTGCCAGAACAAGACACCCTTATCGGTCCCTAACCGTGTCACGGGTATTTGAAAAACACTTTTAATTGCAGGTTTTTTAGGACCAATAAGAACCGGTACCTACTCTAAATGCAAAGAAAAACAATTTTTAAAGCAAACTGATCGGTTCAGAGTGAACCGATAATGAGTTTCCACACAGACTAAAATTATTTTACTTACGGTTACCAGACAGAGCTTTAAACGGAAAACCGCGGTAATTTTAAACACTTTCTCGGTTAAATGAACCGATAAAAATACTTTAAACCGCAAAACGAACCAAAATGAAGGAGCTGGTCTCCGGAGCGTCTGTTCAGTGAAAGCGGAGTAAAGAATCTGACAGTTTGGGTTCAAACAACCCAGATAGAGCTTTCAATAAGCACCCTCGCGCTGTGGAACTCCAGATTTCTCTGGAGTTAACTATTTCATCTCCGGGGCAGTCAAAAGCCAGGGGCATACTGCAAAGGTCCTAATATAAGCAAGACTTCATGGTGTTTGAAATAATCATCTCTGATCACCTCAAGGTAGGTAGGCAGTGTGACAAGGTGGCGAGAAAGGCAAACAGAATGCTAGGATGTATAGGCAGGGGAATCACCAGCAGAAAAATGGAGGTAATAATTCCACTATACAGGACATTAGTGAGGCCACACCTCGAATACTGTGTCCCGTTCTGAAGACCTCATCTATGTAAGGACATAGATACAGTGGAGGTGGTTCAGAGGAGGGCAACCAAAATGGTGCAAGGACTACATCACAAGTCCTATGAGGATAGGCTGAGGGAATTAAATATGTACTCCCTGGAGGAGAGGGGGGATATGACTGAGACATTTAAATACCTCACAGGGAAGAATGCAGTACTAAAGAATACTATATTCCAAAGAAAAAGATGCTCAAGGACAAAGGGGAACAAAATGAAACTGGAGGAAGGGAGGTTCAGAGGGAACGTGAGCAAGTACTTCTTCACAGAGATGGTGGTGGACCACTGGAACAGCCTGCTAGCGGTGGAAGCAGAAACGATTGCAGGTTTTAAACATGCTTGGGATAGGCATAAAGGACTGCTGGTAGTTGGGGGGGGGTGCAACCTAATGCCAGCAGTGCATGATAGAGCGCAATTGATACTGGTAATAGGGCAAACTAGGTGGGACAAAGGCCCTTATGTGCTGACAATTTCTATGTTTCTATGCAAAGGTGTCAAACAATGCAAAAGACGAATCTAAACGGAGTTTAACAGATGTACGTAATAGAGTTTAATGTACTCTCTGGAAGACAGGAGAGAGAGAGAGAGAGGAGACGTGATTGGGACATTCAAGTACTTGAAAGGGATAAATAAGGTTGATAAGGAGAGTCTCTTTAAGCTGAGTGGCAACCATATCACAAGGGGGCACAGTCTTAAGCTGGAGGGTGGGAGGTTTAGGAGGGAGGAAAGGAAGCACTTCTCTACACAGAGGGTGGTGGACACTTGGAATGCGCTGCTGGAAGAGGTCATCTCGTTGAAGACAGTGGGCAGCTTTAAGAGAGGCTGCAATAGGAATAGGGGAAGGTAAGAATCATGGGTAAGGAGGATGGGATGAGTGGGGAAGGAGGGCAGGGGCATTAGCTCAAGCTTTGGACCCTGAAATACGAGCAGACTTGATAGACCAAATGGCCTTCTTCTACTGGCTTTTTCGTTTGTTCGTACGTACAAAACGGGACGACCTTCTCACAATCCCATAACATATGTAGTAGGGTACCTTCGACCTGTTTACACCTGATGCAGAGTGGATGAGCTTGCTGACCTGCCAGATGAAGTTTCTGTGGTGTAAAATAAAGGGTATGTAAGATATTAAACTGCTGCAACCTATAACAATCTTGTTTAATATATTTATATAGGTCAAGCCAAATCTTTTGCCATTACAAGGGGGACCACTCGAGATGAAGAGTATTTTGCCAACAGTAACAAACACCCAATAGTTTCAAACGGTCATTAGTTTGGAATATTAAATAGAAGTGAGAAATAGCCCAGTGAGAATAGGCGGCCTGTATTAGTTCATCATAAACCAGGGATTCTTGGGAGGTCCACGAAGGGAAACCCAAGTGTGCTATCAAGGCCTGAGAGAGTTGCAAATACTTAAACATATGTGAGTGCGAAAGATTTAATTTAATTTAATTAGTATTTCAGAAAGACCTTTGAGCGTGAGCTCTTTTACATAGGTTCCACGCTAGGGTGGAGGATTGTACCTCTGTTTTAAAGAAGGAAACTCCAGCAATCTATCAGGTGTCGAGATCATAGCCACTGTAGTGTGTACACCCAAAGGAAGAAAGTTACCAGGAATAGGATGATGGGCTATTTTAAAATTGGGGTTCAAAAAGATGGGTTGATGGAGGCTATGAGTAGGTGAAAAATGAAAATATTTAGTAAACTGAGCGTGTGCCCGTCAGGATCAATAAATAGGGCTCAGTTTAATAAGGCTGGGAGCTGAAGGTTATGACCTTTACAAAGGGCCTTTTCAGTAAATAACCACTGTGGTTCATAGGGATCAGTGAAGGTTTCTGGAGCAGTATGGCCCATTTAAAGTATTTACTTCCATGGGAAGCTAGTCCACCACCCACCCTTTCTGTAAAACAGTACTTCCTCACATCCCTCTTGAACCTCGCTCCTTTTAGCTTCCACTCATGACAACGTAACTGTGAGCTGGTACTCAAGTTAAATAGTTACCCACAGTTCACTCTGTTAATTCATTTTAGGAATGTCAAAGTCTCTATCATATCTCCCTTCCCCCTTCTGGTCTCCAATAATACAGAAACATAGACTTTGACAGCAGATAAGGACTGCTTGGCCCACCTAGTCTGCCCATTTCCCTACCTAGAGGATAAGCTGCAGATCCTATTTAACCAACAGCCTCTTTCTTCATACCCCCCACAAAAATTGCCTTATGTCTGTTCCATGCATTCTTGAATTCTCCCACAGTTTTAGACCCCCACAACCTCCTCAGGAAGGCTGTTCCATGCGCCCACCACCCTCTCTGTGAAAAAATACTTCCTCACATTGCCCCTGAGCCGTCCCCCCTCTGTCTTTAAATTGTGTCCCCTTGTTCTTGCACATCTCTTTTTCTGAAAGATGCTACCCTCTTGGACTTTGTTGATTCCACTGAGGTACTTAAACGTTTCCATCATGTCCCCTCTCTCCCTCCTTTCCTCAAGGGTATACATATTAAGCTCCTTTAGCCTCTCCTTGTATGGCTTCTCTTGCAGACCCTGCACCATTTTAGTTGCCCTCCTCTGAACTGCCTCCATCCTGTCTATGTCCTTGCGGAGATGGGGTCTCCAGAACTGGACGCAGTACTCCAGATGGGGTCTCACCAATTGTCTGTACAGGGGGATAACAACTTCCTGTTTTCTGCTGGCGATGCCTCTCCCTAAACATCCCAGTATCCTCCCAGCCCTCCCTACCGCCTTCTTACATTGCTTGCACCTTAAGGTCATCTGATATGATTGCCCCAGATCCCTTTCCATTTTATTGCTGTTACTACTAATCCCCCGTGAGTACATGTTCTGTGCCTTGAGGCGCTCCTTACAGGACATGCCCTGCTGGCCCTGAATAATTTTTGTATCGAGCCAAGCCCTACCCTTCCTGAGGTAAGGATTCCAGAACTGGGCACAGTACTCCAGGTGTGGCCTCACCAAGGATCTGTACAGAGGAGTATTACCATTCCTTTTCTGCTATCAATGCCCCTCTCCATACATCCAAGCATCCTATTTGCCTTGCTACAAGCCTTGCTGCACTGACTCAATTGCTTCAGGGAGTCGCTGATAACTCCAAGGTCTCTTTCTTCAGCCATGGTACTGAGTCTAACCCTTCTCATCCAGTACTCCGTCCTGGACATTTTGTTCCCTTGGTGCATAACCTTGCACTTTCTGATGCTGAATTTCAACCGCCAGACCCGTGACCACCCCTCCAGCTTTTGCAAGTCTCTCTGCTTTTTCCTTTATTCCCTCATCACTATCCACCCTCCAAAAGAGCTTAGTGTCATCTGCAAAGAAACACTGCCTTCCCCAGATCCCCTCACCAATGTTGCTGATGAACATGTTGAAGAGGACTGGACCCAGGAGAGATCCCTGCAGAACCCCGCTCGTGACCTTCCTCCTTCTCTTCTGATTTAAGCCTGATGACCACTACCATCTGCTGCCTCCTATTTAGCTGGTTACCTACCCAGTTTACTATGGCCTTAGCTGCACCCAGATCCTCCATCTACTTCAGCAAGTATCTGTTGGGTATTGAGCTGAAAGCCTCGCTGAAGTTGAAGTACAGCAAATCCACAGTGTGGCCCCTATCCAATTCCCTCACCAACCAGTCAAACAAAACTAGCAGATTGTTCTGACAAGACCTCCCTGCCACAGATCTGTTCAGTTTACTATCCTGGAGACCACTTCTCTCCAAGTAGTTCACAAGATCCTCTTTGACCAGTGTCTCCATCAGTTTTCCTACAACAGAGGTTAAGGATGACAGATCTGTAGTTCCCTGCATGTTACTCCCTCCCCATGGAGCGAAACTACATCCGCCACTCACCAATTCATTGGAACCACCCCTGTCCTTACAGAGCTGTTGAACAGACCTACCAGGGGATCAGCCAGTTACACTGCCAATTCCCTGAATATCCTTGAGTGCAACCCATCTGGTCCTTGGGCCTTATCAAGCTTTAGGGCTGCTAGCCCTTTCAGGACCCTTTTGTTAGTAAATGTTGGCTGCCTCATCTCTGGGACCCCTTAATGATTGCTTTGATGTCATTCTCTGGCAAGAGCCCACTGTACTATGACAATCAGAATTGTTCCCCTCCCTGAGGGAGGAAAGTTTACCCCTGCAGGGTGTCCCATTCTTCGCCTACGAAGTCCAGCACCTGAACAGGTTCTGTTTGGCACTTCTACGGGTTTATGAGGCTACCCAGTTCTTCCAGGGTGTTTTTTTTTTTTACCTTCTGAATAGAGCACCTTGTCGCTTGTTCTATTTTTGCTGAGACTAGCCAGTTATTCAGGTAGGGAAAAAAACACCACATTTTGCCTTCTGAGGTGTGCTGCCACCATGACTAAGCACTTAGTGAAGACTCTTGGTGTTGAAGTGAGGCCAAAGGGAAGGGCTACAACTGGTGCTGAAAGTCTCCTAGCTGAACCCGAGATATTTTCTGTGGTTAGGTCTGACTGGAATGTGAAAACAGGCCTCTTTCAGATATAGTGACCCCAGCCAATGCCCTAACTGTAAGGATGGTATCACTGTGCCCAGTGACCAACTTGAACCTTTCTTTTTCGATGTGCTTGTTCAGATATCTGAGGTCTAAAAGGGTCACCTCACCACTCCCCATTTTTCTTCTGGGTCCGGAAGTACCTTGAAAAATGGAAATTACGTACTTACTGTAATTCTGATCTTTCTGTGTATCGTCACCATTCATCACCTTTGGGTTACTGGCCGGAGGTCATGACCCCGGAGGAGCGCTTTTTTTTCTTTTTTGGATGGGCGGAGTTGAGGCACCATCGGCGCCGCCCTCGAGGCCGACGCACTGCGTGGCACTCTCGGGTTGGCCATTAGGTGTTGTTTGACTCCGCCTCCCACCAGTTCTGAGTCGCTGAGAGGTTAGAAAGAGGGTTGGGAGGGTGGGACAAGGAAGTCCAAGGGACAGACAAAGGAAAACATATAAAACTAAAAGGAGAAATAAACGACTGAGAGGACAGAAGTTCAAGACTAAGGGGATTGAGTAGGGCCCCAATCTCTGGAAATAGAAAGGAGGAGGAGGGAGGGAGGGAGGGAAAGGTTTTTAGAGGTAAGGAAAAATTTTAGAGGGTGTGCAGACAGGAGAAACATACCCTGTAGTCTCTAGTTTATATAGGAACTGCGAAGGAGTAGCCAAGAGGCTAACTACCAGAACTGCAGGCACAGAATTACTGGCACAACTCCTATAAGCAGAACTGGCAATTCTGGAAGAAAGACAGGAAAAACAGGGATATCTCTCCCCAAGGAGATTTTGGTGCAAGAAACCTAATTTCTTAAGTTAATTGAGATTATGTCCACAGGACAAGGAAATCAAAGGAAATCAAGGCTTGACGGGGGTGTTGAGAAGGAACGAAAAGGGGGCAACTGCCAACCCCCACCCCACTGGGGTGGAGCTAAAGCACTGAGGAAGGAGTGCCCCCACTCCTGACCACTCCACCCTTAAGGAAAAATTATCCCCCTATGATGCCCCAGTTTACCCCACTCCTGAGCCACAGAAAGAAGGGGGATAAGAAAGAGGGCACAGAGAGGGAGGGGGACCCAGAGACTGAGGCCCCAGGGGGATGGAGGGTGGGATTGTGATGAATGGTGAAGATACACAGAAAGATCAGAATTACAGTAGGTACATAATTTCCATATCTTATCTGTGTCAATCTTCACCATTCATCACCTTTGGGTGAGTGCCGAGCCCCCCCGAAGGGGGTTTTAAACCCTAAGGGACTGAGTCCCTTAGCTCTCAGTGGGTGACACACTAAGAGGGAGAACCTTCAGGGCCTGGAGAGGCCCGCGTGTGGGAAGAGCGAGACCTGGACCCCGCGGAGGGGTAGGAAGTTGGCCCGACAGACGCTGCCTCACTCTACGGAAGAAGAGATAGGTTCTCTGGTGGGTGGAGTTAATCACCCTACCCCGGGCCAAGGGTGACAACCGGGAAAGACGCAGCCATGCCATCTGCCTAGTGCAGATCGCTGTCCCTACGACCCTGGTAGTTACCTCACTGGCATCATACGATGCCCTTGCTTGGTGCCTTGCTAGCTCCAGGCCATGTGCAGAGAGTGCAATGGCTTGTCTGGTTTGCTTTGTGTCAGGCATGGAGGCTAGGAGCTGACCCAGCCTGGACCACAAGAACCTGTCATAGGATGCATAGTGGGCCCAATGTGCTGCAATAGAGAGCAGCAACCGTGCCGAGTAGAAGGTCCTCCTCCCCCCAGAAGTCAAAATCCAAAGAATCTTGATCTAGGGGCCAGTCACAGTGCAGAGCGCAAAGCCCATCAGGAGTGTCCAGTTGCGTCAATCCTGACTGAGGGTGAGGCATGGAACCTGGAGACTCCGGGGGAGGGGGCCACAATACCACTGGCAGAGATCCCTAGGGGCAGGAACTC
Source organism: Neoceratodus forsteri (assembly GCA_016271365.2). NCBI lineage: Eukaryota > Metazoa > Chordata > Ceratodontiformes > Ceratodontidae > Neoceratodus > Neoceratodus forsteri. The sequence goes on from CM057452.1 coordinate 395,221,712, forward strand.
CGCAAAAGGGTCTCTGCCAGGAACGCAACGACGCCTCCCGAAAGGGAGCAGGCCAGGGGGGTACCACAAGGATGTTCTTGCTGAAATCGCCTAGAAAGGCGTGTGCTGAGTGCTCTGGATTGTGTAGAGTGGGAGGGGTAATGTGCAGGTCCTCCAACATCCTCATGAGGAATCACTGATACTCAGCGAGATCAGCAGCTGGAGAGATCTGGACAGACAGCTCCTCTCCCCCAGAAGAGGGGGATGAAGAGTCAGAGGACCTCAAAGGTTCAGAAGCTGTCTGCTCAGAAGGAGGTCTGAAAAAACCTGTCTGTCCATTGCCCTAACGTAAGAGGGAAACTGAGCAGCCTGAGCTCTGAACTGCTCTCAGGAGAGAGGCCTGCTAGGACCACGAATGCCTGGGAGTGCAGGAGAAGGTGGCAGAGGAATAGGGGCAGAACCGACAACGGGAATCGGTTGACCTCCGCCTGGGCTAGGGAGCGCACTGGGAGCCCTAGGGAAAGAAGGTGCTCTCCAGAAGACTCCACAGCCGACAGCTGAACAACCAAACTGGTACTGCCTAGGCTGCTCCCTGAAGAATCCCCCCTGGGAGGTGACCGGGGCCGTGTAGGTCCAGAAGGACGGTCCCCTACCTCTAAAGAACAGGGCCCTCTCAAGGAAACCGAGGAAGAAGAGCGGAGATCCGCACTATGGCTTCTCCCAGAGCCCCGGTGGGTTCTGGAAAAAGGCCGCCACACAGACCCCATGCTCCTCGACCCCTCGGAATCAGAGAGCGCCCTCCTCCTCAAGAAAGCCAGCCTAGACAACTGAAAGCCCTGGTCGTCCCCCGAAGGGGCTATCCAGGGAGCATCACCTTCCCGTCCCGTGGGTGCTCTGACCAGCCACAAAGTTGGGCGATCCAGGCACACCACAGGAGGGGGTACCACCGCTGAGGGGTCAGAGAACCCTCTGAGGCCAGGCTGCAGAGCAATGGTGGCCTGCACCACTGCCTGCTGGTCAGAACCCCTGACCTTGGCCCCGGCAGTCACTGTCCGCTCCTCAGAGGGGGGCTGACTCCGGTCTGTCGAGGACACTACCAGGGTGTCCAAGCTCGCAGCCAACTCCAGAGAGTCACACTGCCCATCTGACTCAGAGTCCAACTCCTCCTCTGAAGAGGTGGAGATCGAAGTCCTGTGCCAAACAGTGTGCGGACGCCCGCTGCCATCCGTAGTGAACAGGGCACCAGGACCAGAGACTGCACCAGAGTCGACGCTGGTGCCCCCCTCTGCACTGCGAGCAGTGCCAGAAAAGGACACAGCCCCAACAAGGGTGGCAGCCTCGGAGCCGAAGCCTGACACGGCACCATCCCAACCCACAGCACTGAAAGCGGTATCGAGATCAGCAACGGCGCCGACGAGGGCTCCGACCGCACTCTCGGCGCCGAGGCCAGAGACCCCCACAGTGCCGACCTGTCCCATAAAGCCGCAAGTGGTGCTGAGGACAGAGACAGCACCGACGACGGCCCCAACAGCGCCCTTGGTGCCGAGGTCCAAAACCCCTATGGTGCCGTGTCCCTGTTCGGAGCCACGAACGGCCCCAGAACTGGACACAGCGCCGTGCTCAACCCCAGCACTGCGAGAAACAGATAGGGACAACGCCGTAGAGCCTCCCTTGGCGCCGACAGCCCCGGTGGTGCCGTGGCGGCGACAGCAGCAGTGGCGCCGAGCAACGAATCAGCCAACGACAGCGCCATCAAGGGCCCACAGTGCCACAAACAGCGCTGACCCAGGCCTTCCAAACCACGGGCACGACACTGGGAGCTCCGCTCAAGGGGCAACTGCCAAAGCGGCACCTCCTGTCTGTCCTCTGGGGGGGGGGGACAGACCAGGCCTCCTGCACCACGGGAGGGGCCTCTGCTATGGCTAGGCTAGAAGAGGCAAAGGCCCCCTCCTCCTCGGTCCATACAGAACTGGGTGGGGACCCGGAGGAAAGGCTGAGAGAATGCAGCTTGGCCCGACGAGTGCGCTCCCGACCCCCGAAAGTCTGCGGAGCTCGCTCCACTTTCCACGTGCATTGCTCCATGACCCAGCGGTCCATGGAGAAACAGGCATCGCACAAATCCATGTCAAGAACAAGCCAAGACACACGAGGCATTGGTCGGCTGGTCGGTGACGAGTACTTATGCGGGCCGCGGGCAAGTGTTCGCATGGGGGCCGTCCCATCTTAGAAGATTTCTTGCCTCCGACTGAGACATGACCTACGGGAAAAAGAACACCAAAACAAGACCCAATGTCGCAAAGCAAATAAAATAAGGAACAGTCTTACCAGGCGACATCAGGTGGGCGAACAGAATTGGCAGGATATACGAGTCGGCCGGACTCATGGTAAAATGGAGTCAAATAGGTCAAGGCTTCAACTGTAAGGAGGCCTCTGAAATTCTTCTTGGAGCTTCCCATGAGGTGACCTCGATGGCGGGAGACGAAGAACTGGCGGGAGGGTGAAGTCAACAACACCTAATGGCCAACCCGTGAGCGTGAGCGCCACGCAGTGCGGCGGCCTCGAGGGCGGCGCCAATGGTGAGTCGACTCCGCCCATCAAAAAAAAAAAAAGAGCTCCCGCGGAGTCATGACCTCTGGCCAGTAACCCAAAGGTGATGAATGGTGAAGACTTACACAGATAAGATCTGGCCCTTGCCCCACTGTGAGTCAGGGACCTTTTCCACTGCTTTTCCTTATAGCAGCCTGTTTACTTCCAGTTCCAGCAGAATTCTCTCTGTGGGAGGGTGAAATGGAAAACTTTTGTGGTTCTGCAGTTTTGGGAATTTTTTGAACAGTAGGGACAACCCCTGGCCTACTACCTCCAGGACCCACTTTGTCTGTGATAATGTTTACCCATTCCTGGAAGTAGTGTACCAGCCTTCACCCCACTGGCAATGGTTGGGTGACCGGGGTAGAAATGTCAAGGGGTTTTATTTTGGCTGAGGCTTGGGGGCTGGTGCCGCTGCAGCACACTTCAATCCCCACCTGCATTAGACCCTGTAGTAACCTCTTTGGGGTTGGTACTCATAAGGGGTTTAGGGAGCATAGGCTCTTGGAAAGTAGCCCCTGCACCTGCCTCCCCTACCATAAGGCCTATAAGAAGTAGAGACCTTCTCTTTATCAGTGTTGTTTTTGTAAGTGGTTTTGTACTCATCCACCTTTTCCATGTATGCCTCTGTTTTGTCACCAAAAAACAAATTTTCTTCAAATTGGAAATTTATGGCCACAGTCTGTGTCCTGGGAAAGAATGGTTGCCCTTAGCCAGGAGAATTACCTCAATGACACTGCATGAGCTAAGACCCTTGAAGTAGAGTCATTAGTGTCCACAGCCACGTGGGAATGGTATTTGTGTCATCCAGAGCTGACTTTGCTGTGGCAGTCAGGTCCCGTGCCAAGTCACCATCCACCTTATCAGTTAGTAGCAGCACTGTATTTCACATGGGCTATATGATCTGAGTAAGCTGCCTGCTCGGAGTACACCTTGATGATCAGGGTGGGCATACAGGTATTCTACCCCCTGTATGTTCACCTGCTACTTTTTTCCAATCTTTTTATCTATGACTGCAGTTGAAGCAGGTGCAGCCATGATTTTTGAAGACTTTTTGTAATGATTTGCTGTCTCGTTCAGGGGACCTAGACGGTTTAATGATCTTCCTGCGTCGCTGATTGAGAGCGAAAAAGTTAGCACTTTGAAGAAAAACCTGCGTGCACTACTGGCCCAGAACGAACCCTTGTGACTGCCAAACACAGCACTAGTCATATAAAGATTACCTACTAGCACCCCCCCCCCCCCACCGCCCTATTTTTCTCCTCTCTTTCTCTGACAATGCCTGCAATATGGCAGCCACTTTCTGGAACTCATAATGCCACCCTTACCACAAATCATATCTAGTCCTTACTCTCTCCACCCCATGTCTCCCTACCCTGGTCTCTCCCCCCTGCTCTAACTTTAACCCCTATTGATGAAATAAGCTGTTTCTCATTTCCCCTTTGCTCACCTCTGACAATGACAACACCTGTTCATGGTAGCTACTTCCTCTAGTCCTCGGCCCCTAAAAGGTTGCATGCCAAGAGTTCTATAAGTGTTTTTCAGTGCATGGCATATGGAATAAACTGTAACCTAATCGTATATCCTATTGATACTGTTAAAAATGTTTTATTAGTATCTGATGTCTTATAGATACAGTGTTAGTTGATAGTATTTCTTTGTTAGTTGCTAGAACCCAGTCTGTCTTACCCATGTGTTGTTCATTACTAGTCTACTCTGACCCTTGTTTGTATGTATCCCCCACTTGACATGGAACCTTTGTAAAAGAGCCACTGCTCAAAGGTATATATATCAAAATTGTTGAAATAAATAAATAAATTTGTGAATAGGGACCAGCAGCCTCCTTGTAGGAGCCAATCCCATCGTATCCATAAATTCTGCTCCCTCCTCATCTTAGTCTGTTTCCCGAGGAGGAATGCTGATAGTGTACACCATTTACTTAACAGAAGAGGAAAAACATGAGTAATTCTCTGTAGGTCTTTGAGGGGAGCCAAAGGATTTGCTACTGCTTACTTTAAGTGTCTCATTTGTATATATTCTTGACAACTGGAATCAAGACCTTGCACTCTGAATATCTTAGCTCTCTGTGATAGTATTCCACCTGACATTAATGTGCTACTGCTTGCATATTGCTTGGCCCTACTTGTATTGCACTTTGCACTACAACTATTGGTGTTCTCTTGTGTACTGTAGTCTCCTCGGTTGTACCTGAAAACAGGCACTTGGGTGTCTAGTGTACCTCTCCGGTTACAAAACAAAAACAAAACAAATAAATAAATAAAACTGCTGCTCAGGTGAACCATCTGGTTAAATAGATTCATCTTCCTCCTCTTTTCATAGTACATTTCTTCTTCCTCCTCCATTGGCAGGTAGGCTGGAGCCTGGACTGGGGTGCTGGCTTTTGTTTTGGGCTAAAAGCCTACTCCTTTCCTCTTCAGGAGGAGTGGCAAGGGCATTCTTTTCTTTTGGTTTTTTCTTGGCAGACACTGTTTCCAATGCCTGCTCTGAGGCTCTTTTATTTGTATTTTTGCCATCACTGGACTCAGTGTTCCCCCCCCTTTTTTTTTTTAGTTGTTTAACCAGGAGTAGCACACTAAGCTGAAAGCTTTTTTACAGGTGTGACCTGGGAGCACAGGGAAGTTAAGTGACTTGCTCAGAGTCACATAGTACGCAAGTGTAAGCTGTGGGATTCAAACCGAGGTCTGGTTAGCTGGATGTCACCAGATTTAAAGCTCAGAGCCTTAAACCACTGCACTATACTGCCTCCTTTTGGGACACCCTTGTATCGCTACCATCTTTACGATGCTTATAGGATGGCTGAGCAGCTTTATCCATTTTCTCTGTCCCTTCTGACAAAGACTACTGCTATATTTGAGAAGAAGAAGATGTTTGCCTTCCACTATCATAGGAGCTCCTACAGCGCCTTTATTATGTTTCGGTGACATGAAGGCAGGTTGAGAAGCCATAAACTCTAGTCTTTTTTAGCCTTCTTCTTTTGGGGTTTAGGGCAAAACTTAATACAGAGCTCAGAATTGGTAAATCATAATCTGGGCCCAGGCACTTTAAAGAGAGCTTGTGACAGTCTGCCCTTGCCAGGAGCTGAAAACAATTTAAAAAAATGTTCACGTCTGTTGGTCCTGTTTTCTTTTTCTTGGGTCTATCACTCAAGCCAAACACTTAAGACCTAGATAAAAAAAACCTAGGTTCCCAAACAAAACACTGTCAGAACCTGTGAGCCAAAACTGTTCTGAGGAGAAAAAACTTTAAGTTGTGGTTCCCTTTTAATTTCTATTTATTTAGGTTTATTTGACTGGAAAGGAGGACTAGACAATATTTTGCCTATTTTCAGCCTCAGCCCGGTGGTGGTGGTGGGGGGTGTGGATACACATGGATGCCAACTGAAATTAAACCAGATTTTTAAGGTGTCGGTGGTATTTTTAGTGAATGGGGGAAATTTGTCCAGGACACTGGGGAAATTCCCCTACTCTTTTCAAGAAGTGCCTTGGGATCTTTAACATCCACCTGAACTAGTACCACCAGAAGAGGCAGATGGGACCTTGGTTTAACGTCTCATCCGAAAGACGGCATCTCAGGAGTGCAGCAACCCCCTCATGCTGCACTACTGTGTGAGTATTAGGATTTAACTCAAGTGCTTGGAGTTTAATAGAAACGGAGTTAATGTGATACAAAAATAAAAAAAACAATAGTGTGGTGAAACTGGAGCAGTTATTTACTGGTTTCTAGCAAAGTTTTCCTCAAAATTGCAAACTGACCAAAAGCAACATACAAACATACGAAGAAGTCAGCAATATAGCCTAGAGGTTAGAGTAACGAGCTTGGTACGTCCAGCAGACCAGACCTAGGTTTGTGTCCCACAACCTCCACTTGCATACTGTGTGATTCTGAGCAAATCACTTAACTGCCCAGTGCTCCCAGGTCGCCCCTGAAAACAGGCACTTGTGCATAGTGGGCCTTACCCAGTTACCAAAGAATAAAAAACAAAAATAAAGAAGAAGGCCATTTGGTATATCAAGTCTGCTCGTATTACAGAGTCCACAGCTTGAGCTAATGTCCCTGCCCTCCCTCCCCACTCCTCCCTAAAGGTGGGAACCGCTCTGCTACAGGCTTCTCCACTTCCTAGGAACCAACTGAGAACTGAAGAGCTATTTAGAATTAACACAAACTACTCAGACCTTCAACTAACACAGAGTTATCAGTGAACTAACTAAAATATACCCACACACTAAAATTTACAATAAATAAACGCTTCTGGAGATCAGAATTCTGGCACTGTACTTCAGCACGACTACTCTCTTCAGGGGAGAAGCAAATCTGCCATCGGAGAACTACGAGGGGCAAATGAACTTGTATTTTGAAGTTTCATCAACAGCATCGAGTTCTATCTCAGGGGCATCACTCTCGAGCCAGATGATGATGATGATGCTTTGTGTATAAGTCAGTGAGGGATTCCTGGGGTTAGAAATGAAAACATTCCTGCTAACATGTGGACAATACAAAAATCCCTAGGAAGCACAGCCAAGGCAGAGTGGCGGCCCCTTATCTACAGAGGTCGGGTTACCAGGGCTGTTATCTGAGGGACCAGCAGTGCCAGAACGTTTGCTGTGATGCAGGTAGAAAGTCTAATGTCCACATACCTCTCAGCCCTGGTGGAAATGCTGTATGAATCGCAGGAAGTAATCTCTGTCACCCTGCACAACTCTCTCTCTGTGTAAATGGCCATCACTAGTTGTGTGGGTGGAACAGCTGGTGAGTGGCGCAGATGGAAGCACAACAGTCAGGTACGTATAAATACATCATACGTGAGCTGTTTAGGTCACACTGCAGCTGTTTCTAATTACCAGTTGCTGCTCTAACACACCAAACTTTTACATACTAGTAGCCTTTTGTGATAATTAAAAAGCACTTTCCTTTTTGACTGTAGACTGTGGCTTTAGGTATGTCATTTTGCACTGCTTATTATCTATTGCATTCCTCTTTTTTTCAGGTTTTGTATCTACACCCCCTCCTTTATCCCCCAGAATGTACTTGAGTTGCCTGCAGCTCAAGTTTACCACTCCTGGCCAAAAGCTGCAAATAAATAAGCAAGACATAAAGTGGAGCACTAAATTTAGGCAGACTGCGACTCACTTGTATTGATATGATGGAAGTGAAACTTATGTCCATAAATGTTACAGTATCACCTTTTACACACAGAGTAATAATTTGCAAGAAATGGGTTGCAGTTCAGCAGTGCTGGTTAGAATCAGTGATGCTACCACTAAATTCCTTTATATACGTCTTCTTCCTCTTCCTCTTGAATCCTGTGGGTTCATCCCTGCTGGGGGCCTCCTTGATACTTTTCACATGGGGCATTAATGTATGTATGTATTAGACAGTATCTTTTTTTTTTTAAATTTCTTTTTATTAAAAGTTTTCGTTACACACATTGCAAGTAAGAAAAGGGTTACAGTTAATTTATAAATGTTTACACTGGTAGCATTATTTTTGCAGCAGAATCATTAATCTCTGAGGGTAAAAAACGTTGTCCTATGAGATCAGTACACCAGGTAGTGATATATAATAAGTAGTCCATCTCCATGTTGCACCCCAATTAATAATATCAAGGAAAGGGGATTAATCCTATAGTTATAAAAGGTATCCAAATAATCACCAAGGTACAAAGGAGTGTATTTGTGATTTCCTTCCCCTCATAATATAGGTGAAGTACAAGACAAAATCCAGGTCAGTTTGACCCCTCTCTACCACCCCTCACCCCATTACCTGCTAGGTGAGAAACTCAGGTATGACAACCCACAATAAGGGGAGAATTATGGGCAAAAGGTTGGGTCCACCGTTGACTGGTAAAGAACCCACCGCTGCCATTTCAACAGGTAAGATGGACCCTTATTTTGTATTTTAGCATTGAAACTTTCAGAACAGTATATATCTGACATGATAATTCTCCATTCTTGGACCGTAGGAATCAAAGTTGACATCCACCTACAAGTTATAGCTTTTTTAGCTGCCAAAAGGCAGACCAGAAGGAGTGTCTTGTACCATGGGGGAGTGTGGTCCGGAAAGATCCCTAGCATAATTTGTTCGGTGGTTAACTCCACCGGCTCACGGAATATCCCAGAAAGTTCCATCTGAAGACAGAGCCAAAAGGGCATCAACAAAGGGCACAGCCAAAACACATGACCCAATGAGGCCCTAGAACACCCGCACTCTCTCCAGCATCTCCCATATTTTTCTGGTAGAAACTTTAGGAGAATCTCTGGATCCCTGAAAAATCGAGAACGGCACTTCCAAGCAAATTCCCTCCAACAAGGAGATGATGTAATCTTTATAGCTTGTAGTGCCGAACCCAGCCAAGCCTCAAGAGAAACCTCTAGAGACAAATCTCTATTCCATTCTTGCAAGACTGAAGCCATGGATTCTAACTGCTCACTCCTCAACCCCCTGTAAAGTTGTCCTATAATGTGAGTCCCCAAATTTCCTCTGATAGCTTCAATAAATACTTTTAATAAATCAGGAAGAGGGAAGGGCATTTTTACCTAAAGGCCTCTGTTTCGCAGTATATGGTTACGGACTTGGAAGTATCTAAACAAATCTGAGTCCTGAAGGCTATATTGAGATTGTAGTTTTTCAAAGGGAAGAATCCCCTGGGGAGAAAAAAACTGGAAGACATGGGATAATCCCATCTGTCTCTAAGTGGAAAAGGCATTATCCATATTAGACGGTATCTTCTGATATGCTGTTCCAAAAATATGCTCTGTAGCTTTAATGATTGTGTCTTTTGGACCAGCCACATCCCCTGACGAAGGGACCTGCAATAGTTCTGAAGTGCTGGGGTTTTATAGCTCTCCTTTTGCTGTCTACATTTTCAATAAACCGTGAGTTTTGCAATGTTGTTTGTTTTTGCATCTTTACACTGACTGAGTACTGACATGGTGCTGTTTACCAGAAATGAAGTGCCTTGTTACGTCATGGGCAACGGTCAGGGGGATGAGGACAGTGCGCTAAGCAACCTGGTGGTGATGGGGAAGGGGGGTGTCAGGTTGCTGACACATCTTTGCTTGCTACCATCAGGATAACTGCTACTTTATTCATTATGGTGCAAATAACAAAATTTCAGTGATTCTGTTCATATTTGAAATTTGTTCTACAAATAAGTATAATGGCCTGACTGCAGCTTTGCTGAGTCATGAATGTTATGCTATTATTGCATTGGTAACTAACTTATAGTGTATGGTGGAACGTTGTTGAGGATGGAAATCCATCCCTTCAACAACGTTGTTATGCTGCACTAGCTACGTCATCGTAGCTGTTACGCTGCACTAGCTATGTAGCTAGTGCAGCATAACAACTTAGAATGGGGTCACGCATGCGCGATGCGCGAACTTCCCGTTTCTAAAGCAGTCGTGGCGGTGAGAGCTCGAATGAAGGAGAACACTGTACGGGGAAAAAAAACGACAAAGTAAGGTGAGGATATTTAAAAATAAATTTTTAAAAAGTCTATACTTGTGGCACTGCAAAACCATACACTATACAAGACAATGTATGGTGGTTGCCCATGGTGACCAAAACCTCTCGAGCTTCGCTCTCGAGGTTTAAATGGTCACCATGTGAACCTCTCGACAGCTACACAGGCTTGTTGTAGATATAGAACCATACATTATCCTCTATGTTTTATTTTCTATGTGGATAGCCTAAAGCCTGCATTAAAGAGGAAACAAAGCTAGCTCCATGACACTGAGTTCTAAGGCGCCTGCTCAGAATGCTGGCGACACGGTTTTGCACCCCACACCTGGGATGACTGAAGTAGAGAACGGGGGGGGAGGGCGAGGAACGTCTGTGTGGATGCTCTTCTCCCTGGGAGGAAGGTACTGATGGGCACCGCTCCTATTGGTGGTCTGGTGGAGGTGCACTTGGCAGACATATGCTCCCCCCACCAGACGCTGTGATGTGCAGCAGTAAAGAGGGAGGTGCGTGGAGGGATGGACGATCATGGGAAAAAGGCCTACCTCTGTGCGTCAGATGAAGGTGCTCTGTGACCGCTCCATTATCACCAGATCACTCAGTACATTGTCCTTGCCCCCATGACCATTATCCTTGACATCACAAGGTGCTTCATCTCTGGTGGCAACAAGTAGGCCCCCCCACGCAAGGGATAAGCCAGAGTTGAAAGGCTAACAGAGGACCTTAGGGAGCCTGAAGGTGGATAATGGCAGTGGGGGCTGAATCTGGTGGCCAGAAAAGGGCATGTGTGGGGCCCAATGGAGAGGGGGAACTAGGGGCATGGGACAGAGCATAGAAAGGGTGTGGGGGTAGAGTTTGCAAGACCTCTTGAAGACTGAAAGCCCATGAATAGCTCTTTGAAATGAAGTAATGGGTGTTGGCAGTCCAGAGATATTCATATCAAAATCAGCCACATGTTAAAACCAGGCTGAAGCCATATGATGGAAATCTGAAACAGCACATTATGTCACAGTTAAACAAGCTGTGCTTAAAGAGCAGCTGTTTACACTTCTGTTAAACAGACAATTGGGTATTTTACCTTGTTTAAATGTTTTCATAAAATACTTTCTTTTTCTATAACTACTTAGTGCAATGAAACAAAAGAGCCAAAACATCAACATTTTGTTACTTCCTTTCTTATAACCCACTGCTACAGATAACCACTAGAGCACTGCTCCCATTTACTACAGCATTTCTAGACCTTACTGAAGGTGTCATCAAAACTTTCAAATCTCATAGATTACTGCGATATAACATGCAGTGATCCTTGGTTCCAATGCTATAGCCAGACCTGCTTGCAACCTACTCTCACTCTTCCCACACCTCTCTTGACTCTCCTGCTCCTATTCTCTTCCCCTCACCCCTTCTGTTTTATGTACGTGCTGTTACAAGCAGGGGAGCATATGATGACTGCTGAACTCTGTTTCCTCTTGTAATAGTGCCTGTCTTGATGGACTTGAGCCTACGACTGACATTTCCTACACTTCCTCCCCCCCACACAGTCTAGAATTTACAACCCATCCATATGCTCCACACAAGTGCCGGAAGTTTAAAAAGTGGGAAAAAATGTCTCCGTTTTCCAGAAGGGTGAACCTAAATTAGTGGAAACTATCATCCTATAGCCATACTATCTGTCCTCAAGATATTAAAAAAATTGGTACTTGCCCAGATCACAGAATATCTTCATGAATGTAATCTGTTTTCTAAGGTCTAGCATGGGTTTTGACACAGTCACAGTACCACCACATCACTAACACAATTCACAAATGATGCTAGAGTTGCCATGGAGAAGGGGATGTTCCCTTGGGCTGTGTTTATAGACTTGACCAATGCTTTTGATTTAGTTGACCACTCTTTATGTATGGGCATCTACCATACGGCTGTCAACTGATTTGACACCTACTTAAAGGACAGAAGGCAATTTGTAAAGACTTAACAAACAAATGTTTGATTTTGCAACTATCAATATCACATACTTCGAGGTTGTACACTAAGCCATCTACTCTTTACTATCTTCATAAATGACCTATTGCTTATTCGGTCATAGTGAACGATTACGACCATTTGTGCAAGCAAACACAAAAGTTATATGGTAACAGGCTTGCGGCTTAAGTGACGCCTCTTAGTCATGCCTCTTCCTGTCAATGCCCAAGTCATAGACAGCACAGTATAATAAATAATTATAAACAGTAATAATAGTGTGACAACGTAGAACTTGGAAACAATACATAATAGTGCATAGGACCCGAGGGGGGGTGGAGTGTCCCCACAGAAGAAAGAAACAGTGGTAATAATCACATAAATAACTACAAACAATAATAATAGTGCGGTAAGGCAGAACTTGGAAACAATAAATAATCGTGCATAGGACCTGGTGGGGGCGGAGTGCCCCCACAGAAGAAAGAAACAGTGGTAATAATAACAAATATAAAGTAAAGGTAGAACTTGGATACAATAAATAATAGTGCGGCAACCTAGTACATAGGACCCGGGGGTTGGGGGGGGGGGCAGAGCACCCCCCACACAGAAGAAAGAAACAGGGATAATAGTACCAATTTAAAGTAAAGGTAGCAAATGCAAAAAAATAAATGCACTGATGTCTGATTTAGTCTGATTTCTGTATTTTTGCGACTTCCATTCAACTTAAAAGATATGACTGCATAAAGTATGGTATCTACTTTGTTTATTTATGGTATGGTTTGCCTCACTGCCAGTGTGTATTGTGTCACGCAGCTCTACAACACACATTACCAAGCAGTCTCTGAAAGCAGCGCAGCGAAGCGATCTGGCCATAATCCTTCACTATCGCCGCTTATTCCAGTATCTTGCTCCTCCCTGCTCTATACCAGCTTAAAAAACTTAACTGACATAAACTCAGTCCTGAACTCTGACTTCAATCTGGTGTACTCTGGCTCTCCTAAAACAAACTACTGCTTAACACTAGTAAGTCTCATTCCATGTTATTTGGTTCTGCTCTAAAGCTGAAAAAGATTTCTGGCAGCCTGGCTGTCTCCAGTGTAGATGGTATCCTTCTTGCACCTGTTAAATCGTTTAAATACCTTGGTCGTAGCCTGGACCCATTACTGGATTACACTGCACATTTCCAACTCTTTTTTACTACATATTTTATTTATGACCCCTTATCATCCAACCTACCCCCTTTTGCCCCATCACCCCCTGATGTGCCTGGGACTTACCGGACCCGACCCTCGCAGTGCCCCATGGCTTACCCCACATTTCCGACTCCTACAAAACTGCAAATAGCACAATAGGCCTTGCCCACAGGGTTAGGTATGCCCTCATCCCCATTGCCCAGCTTGTCACAGCTTATGGTATTCTTCTTCCCAGCCTTACTTATAGATTTGTCACCTCCTGCAAAGGAAACCTGAGCAAATGGAGTACTACTTAAATAACATATGCAGTTTTACCTTGGCCTCTATCCAACTAACCCATCACTCCCTGCTCTACTGTGGATTAAAATGGTTACCCCCTGTAGCTCATTGTTCCTTTGCAATTTGTTTGCTTATGGACAAAGTTCCAAAACCTACAGTGCTCTCCTCCCTAGCTGTCCTGCTGCAAACCCCTGAACTTGCTTACCCTCCCTGGTCTAGTAACCCATCTCTACTGGCTGTTCCAAGATACTCAACAACCACTGAGGAACAGGCATTCTCCTACTGTGCTCCAAAACTTTGCAGTTCCCTCCCAGCAGCTCTCCAGCACTCTCTATCTAATACCAACTTCAAAAAGGAGATCTATCTAAACCTAAAGTCCTCGGATATGTGCACCTGTACATGGCACCGCAACTTCTGTGCCTGTAATTATTTCACATAGTATTTATTTTTAGGCCTCTTTTATTACTTATTGATTACCTGCCTACCATCTATCTCAGCGTTACGTCTACAGTATACTGCATGAATCTGTCTATATTGTGTTAATCTGTCGGCCTAATTTGCTTCCTGCTTGTATATTAACTACTGTACTTTACTGCTACCATATTTAGTGTATTGTATTGTGTTGCTATCATTTTGTGTACCATATTCACTGTATTATATTTGATCTCCATTGTGTCCCTGACTGTATTCTCCTAGGTTGTGCCTGGAAATAGGCATTAGCTGTCTAGTGCCGTACCTGGTAAACAAAAAATAAATAAAGGTTTTATACTACACAGATGGTGATGTTCACCTTTGCTAGGGTGCCCTTGATACTGTAACACACCGCATGTAGAGGAGGGAAAAAATGAGAGCAATGGAGACATTTCTAGAAATGTACAGCTGAACTGCATTAATATTTTGAAACAGAATAGTTATAAGTGTCTTTTCTCTCCTTACCGGAACAGTGTTCGCTTTTCCAAACGCAGATCCCGTGAGCTTAAGGTGATACAGTCCTGGTCTAGTACAAGAGGCTTTAAAACCAAAAAGAAAAGAAAAAAGTAAACACAGATTCTGTGTTTTACACCTATAATACTAAATGTAACAGACTAAAATGGTAGTGCTGTGCTAGCATGGTCCTGTAGCCCACAAAGGAGAACCGGGCAGAGTGCTCATTGCTTCTCCACAAACAGTGTCATTTCAGTAACAGGACAATTTTCAAATAGGCAAAGTTTACATGAATGGTAACACCTTGTGCCACACACCACTGAAAAGCATAAGAACAAAGCCAGCCCAGCGGCGCTGAGAGCTGACAAGCACATTACCTTGCACCATGCTGGGGACCCAAGTTTGGGAACAAGCTCAGGTTGCTGGGGGGGCTGGGGGGGGCAGGGAGTAGGACTGAGTGGCCACTAGGCAGCTTTCCTCTCCCAGATCAGGGTGGTGTGGCTATCCCCACCTAGGCTGACACCTAGTGGAGGCCGGGTTTCTGAGCAAGCAGGGATGCTGATGTATCACGTCGGGAGGGTGAATTTGGAAGTGACTGGAGCGCGGGTGTGCCTCCACGTGCACTCGCTCACTACATGCTATGATCATGGGACCCTGGGAAACTACAACAGAAACAGGGTATGGCTGGGGAAGTATGATGCCACCATGTAACTGGATGAATCTGCAGCCCGACTGGCTTCAGACTTTTGAAGGGGGACAACAGCCTTCCCTCTCCTGACCCCACCACGGAGGGAATCCATGGGAGTATGCACCACCAGGTAAGTCTTGTGGATTGTGGATGGTGGGAGGGAGTGGTGGAGCCAGCAGATGGGGAGCTCCTTACTGTGGCCCAGGAAGATAAATATACACAGAAAAAGAAACAGGAAAACAAGTGTTGGAGGTTTATTTCCAGCCTACATCACTTTTCATTTGAATATTTTATTTGTTTTGCAAAAAAGTCCTTGCAGATATTTCATGTGAATATAACAGGTAATACCATATACAATATATCCACTTATAAAGCAATGATACAGACTCTTTCCTGTTGGCATTTATGAAGGGAAATACTATCTCATTCTTACAGTATTTATTACTCATTCAAGGACTTGTTTTGTGCATTTTTGATGTGGAGCAGTAATTCATTTTTACATAAGAAGAAATCAAAACTTTTCTGCCAGAAAAGAGTAAATTGAAAAAGAAAGGACTCTTAAGAGAGGAGAGGGTAACACAGAAAATATAAAGCAATACAAAACATACTCTGTCTATGTAAACAGAAATCAGACAAGAACAGAATAATCTACTGCCTTAAAGGAATGCATATATGCATCGCACGTTGGCTATGGAGACAGACACGTTCATGCTTGTCTATTTTGACTGAGAGATACAGATAGGAAAGTTACACTGTAACTCTCAACCCTTTTTTTTTTTTCTTTTTGTAAACTCTGTTTTTGATGTCCCCTCAACACTGGCCCCTCAGACCTCTTTCAGGCGTGGATTTCTGGGCTACAGCTTTCTCCCGCTCTGCAGAGGTCCTCTGACCTGACCTCCGTCCCAGGATGCTCTCTCCTCCTCACTCCAACCTAACCAACCCCCCAGCTCTGAGTCCCCCCAGGCAGGGCCGCCACTCCTCCAGCGCTCTGTCTAGAAACTAGTAGGTGGCCGGAGGGGAGGTGAGAGCCAAAGGCTGGTCGGAAGGGCCCAGCACTGAGCATGGGTGCTGTACCGCAGATCCCGCCATCGCCTGTCTGAGTGCCAGGGATTTTCACTTTTTCCGTTGGGGGGTGCAGAAGTGCAATGACACCTGGTATGCGAAGAGCGTGCTCCCGCACCCGTGCGTAAGGTATCCAACAACACCTCCCTCTCCTACAAGAGCACACTGCAAGTTGAGCTGCCCCCAGTCTCCACTGGTACTGCGGAGTATGCTACCCACTCACCCCTAGGAGAGGAGAGCAGTCCTCTGGACACTCAATCCTCTCCTGCCACTTCCGAGCCCTATGACCCGAGCTTGTTCCTGAACCCGGGTTACCAGCGTGGCGCAAGGTGTGGCATTCAGCGCCTCAACCCTCAGCGCCATCAGGCCGACTCTCAACTCTCTTGAATATTGCTCCATAAAAGCCACATTCTCTGATCTCACAGCCAGAAGGAGGTACTTGGACTCCACAGAAACCAGATCTTTGGGGGCTGGCAGTACCAACGCTCAGCACCTTACGTGTACCTACAACATATAAAGTGGTGCCAGCCTTGACTGCCTCAGTGCCTCTTTTAACAAGGGGAAAAGGGAGAAAACTACTGTGTGGAAATTTCTGAAGTTTATAACACTAAAACAAAAAAAGGGCTAAAGATAGCCCACATGTCCCGGTGAGAAAAGAATGAAAACATAATGAATCCCTTCAGCCCAGTCACCTGTTTTGTGTGTGTGTGTGTCTGTGTGCTGGGGGGGGAGAGAAGAAATACAGGTTACTCACCTGTAACAGTAGTTCTAGGATTTGTATATGATGTTCATCAACACTTTCTGGCAGTTGCCTTTCCCTTTAAGACTGTCTGGAAATGTCTTCAGAATGGCTCCTCTCACCCACCCACACACCCAGGTGGTAACTCCCTTGGCTCTGCCACATGATGCAGATCTTGCCCACTGGAAGCAGTATTGTGCGTCAAAGCCAGGGGAGGTAGGGTGAGTTTGTGTGGATGATTATCATATACCACTCCTAAAACTACTGTTACAGGTGAGTAACTTGTTTTTCTGCGGATGCTGATATGATGCTCTATCCACACTTTCTGGCAGATTCCTAACAGTTCTCTGGGAGAGGGGAGGTAAGGCGCACACCCCCTACTTCAGGAACAGAGATTGGAGAAATGAGGCCCCAAAACCAGCATCCTGGTGTGACTCAAGGTCAATGTGGTAATGGGAAATGAAGGTGTGTGCTGACCTCCAGGTAGCAGCCCTGCAGATTTCCTGAATAGGGATGTCCCTGGAAGCAGCCTCTGAGGCAGTGGTATGGTTGGTGAAATGAGCCCATAGCACTACTGGAGGCTCCTTACCCACTAACCTATAGCAGAGGTCGATGCAGGATACAATCCACCTGCTAACTGTTCGCTTAGCTGCTGGTCTGCCAGGTGCAGCATCAGCGTAGGTGACATATAGCTGGTGAACCTCTCCCTGAATCCAGTCATGCAATCCTTATAGTAGGCAAGCGCTCGTTGCAGGTCCAAAGTATGGAGCCTGTGCTTTGCCTCCGAGGTGTGCTTGGTGAAGCACACCAGGAGATTAATCAACTGATTAAGGTGAAACTCTGACACAACCTTCGGGAAGAACTTCGGGTTGGGGTGCAGGACAATCTTGTCCCTGTGGAAGGCCAGGTATGAAGACTCCACCAAAATTGCCTGTGCTCACTGATCCTTCTGGCTGATGTGATAGCCACCAGGAAGGCGGTCTTCCATGACAGGTAAGACATGTCACTTCTGTGCATCGATTTGAATGGCATGCCTATGAGCTTTGCCAAAATCAGCAATGGATCCCAAGGTGGTGGTGGTTCACGCACCAGAGGGGAAATGTGGTCAAGGCCTTTGAAAAAGCACCAGACCACCTTCTCCTGTGCCACCGACTGCTGACCATCCCATGCCCGGTAAGCAGAGATAGCTGCCAGGTGCACCTTAAGGGTCATTGACCAAAGGCCCGACTTGGAGAGGGACCAAAGTAGTCAAGGATGCTAGCCACTGGACAGGGCAAGGGATACAGCTCCTTGCCCTGGCATCAAATGGAGAACTTCTTCCACTTGAAGGCATAGTATTTCCTGGTCGACTCCTTCAGAGATGCCTCCACAACAGTGAGGACAATGTCAGAGAGACTCAAAGCCTGTCACTCTAGCTGCTCTGGAACCAGTCTGTCAGGTGCATGGATTGAAGGTTTGGATGGAGTGCCTTCCCCTGATTGATGGAGGGCAGGTCTGGGCAGTGAGGAAGATGCCATGGGAGCATGCTGCTGAGGCTGAGGAGATCGGGGTGCCAAAACTGGCGGGGCCAGTCTGGAGCCACCAGGATCACCTGTGCCTTGTCCCTCCTGGCCTTGAGCAACACCTTGTGAATCAAGGGAAGTGGAAAGCCTTATGGGATTTATATGCAAATTACCATGCACATTTAAGCTGGTTCTGCTTTAAGCAGGAAGGCGTGGTGCCAAAGGGCCTCTCACACAATCTGCAAAGGATGAGAACAGAAGACAAAGACATGGATTTAGTTCTACTCATGACTCACCAGTGTGCCTCATCTGTATCTCACCCAATGTGAAAAACGAACCAGCCCTTATGTGGTCTTAAGGGTATGAGTCATGGTGGGCCCAAAATAAGAAAGCCAGCTAAAAAGACACAGAACCTCAGCACAAAGCACCAATGCAAGGGTTACCCAAAAAGGCCATCGGCAACAATACCAGAGTTCAAAGAAATGCAAAAGCACGCATACCCCATATAATGCAACACATTATGGGGTACATAAGCAAATCACCATAACAATTTAGGGTGGCTCTGCTTTATGCAAGAATGCATGGTGCCAAAGGCCTCTCACACAGTCTACAAAGGTTGAGAACAGGAGACATAGACATGCGTTCCATTTTACTCAGGACTCATCAGTGTGCCTCATCTGTATCTCACCCCAGGTGAAAAACAAACCAGCCTTTATGTGGTCTTATGAGTTTGGGACAAGGTGGGCCCAAAATAAGAAAGTAAGCAAAAAAGACAAAGAACCTCAGCACAAAAGCACCGGAGCGAGGGTTACCCAAGCCCTTTTTGGGTAACCCTTGCCTTGGTGCTTTTGTGTTCAGGTTCTTTGTGCCGTGCCCCAGGCCCAAACAGTCACAACACAGATTGTCACAGTCTGCCCTTACCAAGAACTGTCCACAGAAAAATTACTTCTTAAAACTTGTGAGATCTGCCCTTTTTTAAGCAGTCCAGTCAAGCCCAATTGACAGAAAATTGTGTCAAAATTTTTTATGGTTGTTGTACTAGGGCGAAGAATTAACGTTTGAAAAATAAAGCCAAGCAGAAATAAACATACATATTTTTTAGTCAGTTTAAATTGTGATTTCCAAAACTGAGAACTGTTGAAAGCTTCAATTTTCTCAGTTCTAGGAACCACTGTGGAAGAGAGAAAAAATTGTATTTAACATAAAATACAATAAAAAGCTAACTAAACTAACACTGAGTATCCAATAACTAAATAAAATTATAAAATAATAAACAGCAATTTTTTTTTTTGCAAAACTTAATCATAAGGACTGGAACTCTTCAGCAGAAAAATAATCTACTGTTAGACTGCAAAAGGGTAGTGTGTGACCATAGTGCAGAGTTTTAATTTGGATATTACAAATTCCATTTTTGGGACAACTCAAGGCTGAGAGTGCTGCAGTTTGTATGATATCACTAATAAACGCTCATAGCTAGAATTATTCATGGGAGTGTAGGATAAGATTGTCCTTGTCGAAAACCAGATATGGTGACTCCACAGATAACCTCTGAAGCTCACGCACCTATCTGGCTAAAGTGATGATGACCAAAATGCAGTGTCCCATGAGACATGTGACAAATGACACTTGTCCACAGACTGAAATAGCTTGCACAACTGGTAAGTCTCCTGGCAGAGGTGGTTCATGCATCACGGAGACAGATCATCCAAACTCTTGAAAAAAGCAAAGCTTTGTCCTAGGCCATCATCAGAAACCCATATTCATGGCCATTCGTTGCACCTCATCTTCCAGCTGGGAATGGAGGTTTTCGACCTTATGGTTGATACAGTCATTTCGTCTGATCAGCATACTGTGAGGTTCTCATTCGAGGCCCCCCCCCCAAATAAACCCTCCCCTTCAGAGATGGTCCAGTACTGCCCTTTAAGGGGTTGGACCCCACAGGGTCTGATGGTGATGTTGGATCTATCAGGTTTGATGAGTGTGTGCGAGGAGCTGGGGGAGATGGTTCTGGCCTATAATAGGGCCATTAATGAGGCCCTCGACTCCATCACACCTGTCCGTGTTTGACCCCTCACCTCATACCAGAGATCCCCTTGGTTTGATGGGAGTCTCAGGGATATGAGGATGAGGGATCAAAGTTTGGAGCGGTGCTGGCGGAGGATTGGTTTGGAGGAGGACAAACTTATAATGATGGCTCATTATAGGAGCTATCAAGCAGTAATCTCTTGTAAGAATACAGAGTTTCTGTCCAAGGAGACTGCTGCAGCGACTAACTGACTCAGCTCTTCCGCATTGTGGACAGGTTATATAATCTAGCCTGTCCTCAGTCCAGGGGAGTTTTTTCGCAGTTGAGGTGTGATGAGTTTGTTCCATTTTTTGCTGATAAGGTTGCCTCCATCAGATCAAAATCCAGTCAGCTCCCTCTAGTGGGACTTGCGGTGATGGGGATGAGGTTGCGAGCAGTCAGACTGCCTGGTCCGACTTCGACAAGTTGGCTGTCGTGGATGTCCTGAAGATCGTCTAGGAGCTATGGCTAACATGCTGTAGATTGGACCTGGGACCAACATGCCTCCTTGTGGGACGTGCTGACGTCATCAGCCTCGTCCTAGCCGGGACAGTCCATCAGTCTTTAGTGATGGGGGTCTTTCCAGGGCCCCTGAAGGAGGCGGTCGTGAGGCCGCTCCTGCAAAAACCTTCACTGGACCCCAACTGCCTAGTGAACTACAGACCTGTCTCTAACCTAGCTTTTTTAGGTAAGGCTATTGAGAAGGTGGTGACTTTGCAACTGGAGACCTACTTAACATCTCATGACTTCTACGATCCTCTCCAGTCGGGTTTCAGGAAGAGGCATAGTACCGAGACTGCCTTGGTTCGGGTGCTGAATGATCTCCTGGTGGCGAGGGATCCGGGGAGATATTCCAACTTGATTCTCCTTGATCTCTCAGTGCATTTGACACCATGGATCACGGGGTACTGATAGAGCACCTGTGGGTTTGTTGTGGACTAGCTGGTACAGTCTTCATCTGGTTTAAATCTTTCCTCACTGGCAGGTCGCAAAGGGTGATATTGGGGATCTTTTCCTCAGCACCTGTGCCCCTACTATGTGGAGTACCGCAGGGCTCTGTCTTGTCCCCCATGTTGTTCATGGTGTATGTGTTACCACTAGGGGACATTATAAGATGGTATGGGCTGAGTTTTCACTGCTGTGCAGATGATACTCAACTTTACCTGTCTTTTGCACCCAAGCAGCAGGACAGGGTCTTGGTATTTAACAACTGCCTTGCTGAAATCCAAGACTGGATGAGGGCCAAATGGCTGAAGTTAAATCTGGACAAGAATGAGGTACTGGTGCTAGAACTTTGTCGCCAGGTGGTGAGGGTGCAGTCTGGTTTTACGTCTGGGTTGCTAGTAGCAGTTGCATGCGTCAGAGAAGTGGCTATGGAGGAGTGGTTTAAGTACCCTAGAGGCGGGGGTGAGCCTGATGCCAGCAGGAAGATCATTCCAGAGTTTAGGCAGGCGGTATTTGAAGGCGGACTGGCCCTTCGAAGTGCGCATGAAAGGGATTTTGAGTAGCCTGGAGTCGGAGCATCTGAGAGAGTAGGCCGGGAAGGGTTGTGCCGACAAAGCAGAGCTGAGGTGGGGGAGTTTGTCCAGAATTTTGCTATGGCATTTGCGCAGTATATCTGACATTGCGACCAAGAGAGGGTAGTGCCAAGGAGCTGTATAGGTCACAGTGATGAGGTTGGGGGGGGGGGTTATTCCAGGATGAAGCGACAGTAGGAGTGAAAAAGGGTGTCCAGGCTTGCTAAGGTGGATGAGGGTGCTAAGCCGTAGACCACATCACCGTAGTCAAAAATAGGGAGAATCATTTTATGCACTATTTCCTTCCAGACCGTGGTGTACAGGCACCCTTTATTACGATGAAGTGCACCCAGTTTGGAGTGCAGTTTTTTGTGTAATGAATCAATGTGGACGGAGAAATCAAGGTATTGATCAAGCCATACTCCCAGGTATCTAAAGGAGGTGCAGGACTCCAAAGGTGACCCATCCAGGGTATGGAAGGTGGGGGGAGCAGTTAGGTGGGAGAGTCGGGGTTGCGTGCCGAAGGTTAGGGAGACTGTTTTCTTCGAGTTTAGTACTAGTTAATTGGACCTGAGCCATTTTTGGATGGCATCAAAATCCTGTTGGAGGGCTACATACACGTCCCCAGTGGAGGGGCCGGAGGCATTCAGTACAGTGTCGTCTGCATACATTTGTATGGCTGAGCTTGAGCAGGTCAGTGGGAGGTCGTTTAAGAATATGGAAAAAAGTAAGGGGCCCAGGACAGAGCCTTGGGGGACCCCCATGGCGATTTGGAGTGGGGGGGGATACTTGTGTACCAATTTTCACTGACTGTTGTCTGCCAGTTAGGTAGGCCTGGAACCAGCTAGTGGCTAGGCTGGAGAGGCCTGCGTCATTTAGTTTTGCGAGTAGTTTTGCATGGGAGATGGTGTCGAAGGCCTTGGCCAGCTCTATGTAAATGGCTGAGGTGATATGCCCCTTGTCCATCTCTGAGGAGATGTCATTACAGAGTCTTAAAAGTGCGGTGATGGTGGAGTGAGATTTCCGAAACCCTGACTGATAAGGGGTGAAGAAGGAGGTAGAATCGAGAAATTGAGTGAGTTGGGTAAGGGCTAGGTATTCCTGAAGTTTGGCCAGAATTGGGAGAAGGGAGATGGGGCAATAATTTCCAGGTGCAGATGGGTCACCACCCTTTGGTAGGGGTATGACGACCGCCTGCTTCCAAGCGGTCTGGGATTTGAGCCATGGAAAATGAGAGGTTTAGGAGGTCGGCTAGAGGAGCAGCAATTGCAGGGGCTGATAGGTGTAGAAGTTTGGCGTCCAGTCCTAATGGGCATTTGCCTTTGTTAGGGTCTAGAGATCGCAGGGCATGGAGTACTTCTGCCATGGAGACTGGACGGAATGAGAATGAGGAGACGGGTGGGGGTGCTGGGGTGGCGCAGAGGAAATGGGTGCGGGTGAGGTCCTCGGGTGGTTTGTGAGGAGAGACGCAGCGCAATTAGTAAAGAAGGTGTTGAAAGCTGAGGCAACTTCGCTAGGGTCTGAGACAGAGTTGCCATGGATGGATGGATAGGGTTGGGGTAGGCAGTTGGGCGGGGTGAGCAGGATTTTGATGGATTTCCAGAATTTAGAAGGGTGGCTCAGGTTGGAGGCGAGAGCTGCCTTGAAGTAGTTTTTCTTTGCTAGCCATATAGCTTTGGTGCAGGAGTTGTGGAGAGTGCGATATCGCTGCAGGAATTCTAGTGTGCCGGTTTGCTTGTTTTTTCCAGGCCTGGTCCCTAGCTCGGCAACTGCTGATGATATCGGCGGTGACCCAGGGGAGATGGGAGCCCTTGACCCTACTGCATCTTAGGGGGGCGTGATAGTCCCACACAACAAGCAAGTTATCTCTGAACATGTCGAAAGCGTAGTCAATAGAGGGAGCCATCTGGATGAATGACCAGTCGATGTGGGCGAGGTAATTTAGGAGGGAATGGAGACAGAGGGTTTTATAAGCTCTCGTGAGGAGTGTCCTGGGGGGCTGGCAGGTCTGTGCACCTTCCTGACCATATAAACCATATGGTGATCGCTCAGGGAGTCCGGGAGGAGGCCAACTTTTATTATCCTGTGGCGTGGGTTGTGAGGGCCCAGTCCAGGGGGGAGTGGTTTTGTGTTTTTGAGTTTAGTCGAGTGGGTTGATCAATTTGTTGGGAAAAGTTTAGGGAGTAAACTTTGCTCTGTAGTTTAGAGCAGTCTTTAGCTAGCCAATTGTGGTTGAAATCCTCAAGGATGTAGAGCTTGCCAGTTCTGGCATCAGACTTTAGAGTGGCTAGGTGGTCTAGGACGCTAGGCGCAGGGGTAACAGGGGCGCAGTATGTCCCTGCCACGGACACCAGGAAGGAATGCGGTAGAGTAAGTTTAATCAGCATAGAATCTATTTGGAGTGTGGGTCCAGGGATCTGGACAGGGGTGAACTGGAGCCTGGTGGATATGTACATGGCGATGCCACCTCCTTTCTTCTTGCCCTGTCTGTCCTGCCTGATTACTGTGTAACCAGGGATGGCGATTTCCGAATCCGCATGGTGTGGTTTCAACCATGTTTCAGATATAATGCAGATGTCTGGGCGGAGGGTTAGGGCAGTGAGTTGCATCTCAGGTACCTTGTTTAGGAGGCTACAGATGTTTAGGTGAAGTAATCTAAGATCCTTTGGGAGGGTTTGGGGGTTAGGGTGGGGCGATGGGCCAGGGTTGGGTTCGACATCCCCCGCCAAGAGGAGAAGCAGGGTGATGTAGTACATGGAGGCGTTCCATGTGTATCTGGACTTAAAGAGCTAGTGTACTGCTTGGGATTAACAGTAATTTTCAGATGCAGTCAGCTATCACTTCTTATATCTCAAGTATTTTTTCTTTCCTCTTTGTTGATTAGAAGCTTTTCTACCTGGCAGTACTGGGGTGATGAGTGGAGCAGCATTCTGTCTGGAGGGAAAAAAAAGTCAGTTTTGTTCCTCCCACTACATCATCAGAAATGAGACCAAACATCTTGAGGCACCAAAATCCTTGCAGCCCGAGCAGTGACTCACAAACTACCAATCAAAATGCAGGAAATTGTGACATCACTAGTAACTAGGGAGAGTCAGTCCCTGCTGCTTCATGTGAAAGTGAAACCTGGCAGTGAGAAATGGTTTTCATTGGTTACTAGTGATGTCATAGTCAGTGTGGTCTCAGTGTTGATGTAATGGGAGGAACAGAACTGACATTTCCTTCCCCCCCAGACAGAGTGCTGCTCCACACATCATCCCAGTACTGCCAGGTGAAAAATCTTCTAATTAGCAAACAGAAAAAAAATACTTGAGATGTAAGAAGTGATAGCTGACTACATCTGAAAGTTACAATTTAATTGCAGGCAGTTTCCTGGCAGTACACTAGCTCTTTAAGTTTTAAGGTTCCTAGGTTTTCTTTAAGGACATTGGGTGCTTGAGCTTTTTCTTGTGCAGCACCTATCCTCTGGAGCTCTCTGCACTGATAAATTCGAGACAGTCCCACGACAGTTGTCTTCAAACGGGAGGTAAAAACTTATTTATTCAGACAAGCATTTTTGGATTTTGACTGATGTTTTAGATTGCTGAATTGATATGTTTTAACTATGTACTGTGCTGTGTGCATTTTAGGTAATAGTGTTTAACTTGTAAGTAAGCAATATTGCACTTATAACATGGCCAGAGTGGGAAAAACATGAGGAAAGTATGACTAAGTCATGAAAAGACAGGAACTTTTTTGTGTTCTGCCATCAGCACAACTACTGTGGTGCTGACAGTGCTGAATTGCACTATGTATGGCTGCACTGCTGAATTTGGGAACACCAAGCTCACAACAGAAACACAGTACACACATTAAACAAAATAAATATATCATAGGAATACAGTGTTAGTGTGAAGCACAGCTGCTGTGATTTGCTGTGTCTGGGGAACTCACTGTTGCACTGTGCCATCCACCCGGAGAACAGAGAGAGGGAGCGAGAGCGGCACCGGGAGACACACTCAATGTCCGACAGCTGCCAAAATGTGCTGTGTGTTGGCTTCACTAACAAGCACCTGCTGTCTTGTCACCCGAACACGATGGGGGGAAAAAAGAGTTTGGCAGTAGGGACCTGCGCATGCTCTCTCGTCACCTGAAGGCGAGAATACTGCACATGGTCAAAATGGCCTGAATACACTGCGATTGGGGAGATGTGCAGATACTAAAGGGAGGGAGCTTTGGCATGGGACATAACTAGTGCTCTGTAACAATAGCAGAGGCGCTCATCCACAGCGAAACCATGCACAACACAGAGACTGACAAACTGGGCTGCCCTTCTCTCATGGTCTCTCTAACTAAGCAGGTGTCCCCCTCTCTCTAAAAGTACCTGTCTGTGTGCCTGCCAGAGTCGCTCCTCATTCTATCCTGCTGCATATGTGCAAGCCAATTGGGTTGGGGAGCCGTAAATGGAGGACAGGCTCCAGGGGGGCTTATGGTGTCTGTATGTGCCCTCTCTCTGCTAGCTGTGTGCGCTATTCACTCCATGTGCTCTCTCTCTCCCTCTCCAACACGCAGACACACACAGCAGAGGACACACTCAATCCAGTTCCGAGAACAACAATGTGGGAGTGCGCACCCGCTCTCACACGGATGGAGAATACAGGAGGAGATGATATGCTGACTGGCACTTCTGCTGTCCGCTAGGTCCATGGAGGTCTGCAGGGCCGGCGGTTGGGGACACAGACAGTAGTGAGGTGACATTAATTAGGAAAGTTGAGGGCTGCTGTGATAGCCAGCGAAGAACACCGACGGCTGCCAGCAGAACAACAGGAAACACCCACGCGATTAACTCTGTCACTGTCACCTACTGTCATCTGACTGCATTTTTCTCTGCTATGAGACAGAGAGAGAATAACGAATAGCAGGATGACAATTTCAGGGGACACTACTGGCAGTACACATGAACGACCGGCAACATGACACTTGCTGCTCAGTTCCCGGAGGTCCACTGGGCAGGTGGGTGGGGAAACAGACACATCGCAACCACCAACAGGGACTACACAGGAACGGGACCGCTGGGGGGGGGGGTTGGCACCAAACAGCACTCAGCAGAGAGAGAGAACACTGCAGCAACAATGAACACTGCAGCCATACATGACAGGCTTCAACTCTCGCTCTGTTAGTGAGGATAGTAATGTCTGTCGCTCAGACATCACTTTGGGCACAATAACGAGATCTGGTCCGCTCACTGATCACTCAGGGCGAACACATAACCACTTGCTGTGCGTATATCATGGATTAATCAATGGTCACCTGATGGGTCTGTACCAGTCAAGTACCTCAGTTTCTGAAGTCCATGTTATAAAGCGCATTGATTCATAATGAGACGTGCGCTATATCAAATAAAAATTTGATTGATTGATTGATCAGAATACCATAAAACTCACTAACTTAGTTGGGCTGCCCGCCTTTAAGACACTGCTCTATTCCTCTGTTAAGGAAAATTGTGGCTGCTTTCTCTAACAATGCCACCCTCCTGCCTTCGTCCCGCATATCCAGCTTCATTCCGATTGTCTGACTATCCTTGGTCTCAGGTCCCCTCACACTAAATGTTTTCCCCTTTCACCCTCCCATCTCCTCACCTGCTGTCCCTTTCCTCCTGATCCTACTACTGATCAACTAGATATTAACAAAGGTGCTGGAGTTGACGGCATAGGCCCTTACTTTATCAAAGCTGGCGTCCACTTCCTAACAGCCCCCATACTGCACTTGCTTAATATGTCCATCTGCTCTAGCACCATGCCTGACCTATGGAAAACTGCCCAGGTACTTTCTCTATTTAAGTCAGGCGATCTCATGGACATAAATAACTACTGCCCTATATCCATACTTTCCTTGCTATCTAACTACTTGAGAAGTTGGTAAATGTCCAAATAAGAGACTATCTTGACAAAAACAACTTAACTCCATACCAGTCAGGTTTCATACAAGCCCACAGCACCACATCAGCCCTAGCCTCAGTTACTAACGACTGGCTCATGGCCATGGATAAAAAACAAGTCACAGGAGCAGTTTTTTTGGACCTTAGCAAAGCATTCGATACTGTCGATCATGCTATACTCCTAGACACACTCCAACAGCATGGCATCTCTGGACCCGCACTAGCATGGTTCAACAGCTACTTGACAAATAGAATGCAACAAGTGAAAGCAGGTGGCTCCCTCTCCCCACTCCTTCCTCTCTTGAGAGGCGTACCACAAGGCTCAACCCTTGGTCCCCTCCTGTTTATGCTACACATCAACACTATTGGTACCAACATAAACAAATCAAAGCCACACCTTTTCACGGATGACATGGTAATATATACATCCAAACCTTCGGCAGCCAAAGCCCACTTGGAGGT
This sequence comes from Neoceratodus forsteri, assembly GCA_016271365.2. NCBI lineage: Eukaryota > Metazoa > Chordata > Ceratodontiformes > Ceratodontidae > Neoceratodus > Neoceratodus forsteri. The sequence continues at coordinate 395,250,060 of CM057452.1, forward strand.
GCAGTCAGAATTTGACCATCTCCAGCTCAGCCTTGCTCAGTTTAAACTTCTTTTAAATGCAAAAAAAACGAAGGTCATGTTATTTCTATTCCAACCTTCAAACTTCCATTCAAAGAGCTCTATCATCCCTGCCCCCTATAAAGGCCCTTCTTGAAGACAACCTCGAGGTAGTTAGCAATTTCAAATATTTAGGCTGCAATCTAGACCAACATCTAACATGCTCTGTGCACATCACCTCCTTGCTAAGAAATTACAGCAGAGACTTGGATTTTTCTATAGGAATAAATCTCTGTTTACCACTGATGCCAGACTTCGACTTGTCTAGACAACCTTTGTGCCACTCGACTACGCGGATATCCTTTATGGCCGTTGTTCAGACTCCCTCCTTCACCAACTGGATACACTGTACCACAGAGCAATACGTTTCATTTCAAATGCTCATCGTCGCACTCACCACCGTGACCTTTATGCCTCACTGGGCTGGACTTCATTAGCTACTAGATGGCTCTCTCACTCCTTCACCTGGCTATATAAAGCCCTCTTGCTAAAGCTCCCCCAATACATAAACTCTTCCTGTGAACTATCTCCTAAGACACACTCTGTAGTACCACTTACGTTATGCTGGTGGTCCCTAGCATCCGCACCCATGTTGGTGGCTCAGCCATAAATTATGCCCTACCAGTGGCCTGGAACAAAGCCCAGTCTATCCTCAAGCTGCGCCAGCTGCTCCCCCTGAGCAGTTTCAAAAAACTACTTGTTAGTAAGTTACATGACTCCTGTCAATGCTACTGACCATTATGCTCTACACTGTCAGTTTGCCATCACCCTCTCTCATCATTGTCATGGGTTACCTCACTTGGGTCCCTCCCCATATACTTATCTTAACTCGCCTACCCTCCCCCTCTCCCCATCTTATCAAAACTACACCCTGCCTCACTCTCTACTTACCTGACCACTACCCTACTTGCCTTCCACACTATTCTTCCCTATCCACCCTTACCACAGCTACCCTACCTACACATTCCACCTCCTTACCACCATTCAAGACCGTTACCCTCCCAATCTTCTTGACAACACAGGCTCCCCCTCTCTCCACTATTATCTCTACCTGGCCTACCTTTCTCTCCACCTCTTCCCTGTTACTCACAGCTGACTCCTCCATTCTCTTCTCTCCTATAATCCCATAACCTAATTTCCAGGTTTTCTCATCGCTGCTTTGTTTTTGGTTTTTTTACTTACTCTTTATACTCCCCCTGCCCGCATCGCGCTCACTCTTCAGGAGACACCTATGGCCTTATAGTCCCCGCCCTCTTACCTGGAGCTCAGTGCAGTCCATCCCCCATGTAGCAGTGGCTGTGTCCCCCAGGCGGGCATGGGCACCCCCGAAGTCCTTCTTGTTCTCGTCGGGATGCTGGTACTGGGTCAGGCAGGAGCACTGGGGATTGGGGCCTGGTGCTCCGTCTACTGGGAGCACTGCGGGGTGTTTTTCCCATTTTCTATGGGAGTGGCATGTGCCCCAACGTCAAGGCATCTTCGCCGACATCCACTCCCAACCCTCTCTTTTATGCTCGTGCGCTTGCTATCCCTCTGGCTTCCACCAGAGGCCAGTCAGGCGCCGAGCATCTACCCCCTCCCTCCCGGGAGAGAAGAGCTGTCCTTCAGATGCTCAATCCTCTCCCTCCCCTGCCGACCCCCGACGGCCCGGGCTCGTTCCCGAACCTGAGTCGTCAGCATGGCACGAGGTGTGGTGTCCAGCGCCTCAACCCTCAGCGCCACCGGGTTCGGCTCATTGCTGTTTTTATCATTGGAAGTTTTAATTACTGCCTACTGCTAACCATGCCATCTACCTGACTGTTTATACCTGACTGTGTACCGCAATATCTTAACCTTGTAAATTACCCTGCTCCATGTATATATTTTCCCTTGTGAAGCAGTATGCCTGACTGTTGCGCCAAAATGTCTTAACCTTGTAAATTATCCTACTCCATGTATATACTTCCCTTAGAAAGCTGTATGTTAATGTATATTGCCCTGTGTATTCCTGTTATATGTTTGGCCTTGGCTTATTGTACGTGCATTGCATATTACTTGTCTCTCAGGACCTCCTTGTAAATGAGCTTGCTCAATGGGAGTTTCTTTCCTGCCAATAAACTTTGACTTGACTACTATGCCTTCATTCCCGCTCTACTTCCTGAACCACATCACCCCTTAGACTGTCTTGCTAGCCCAGTTCTGTTGTGTCTAATTGCCTCTCAGCACTTAACTTGCCAGCTGAGTATTCAGTTTGCAGCCTACGTACACTAGATGTCCTATTTTGTTCCTAAGAATTGTGCTACTATGTAATGCCCTTGTGACCTTTTATCCTTGTGGGTTGTTTATTTAGACTGATGTACTGTGATGTAATGAAACCCATTGTAATGAATTATGTTCTTCTATGCTACTGTACCCAGGACCACCTTGTAAAGAGTCTTCTCAATGGTGTTTTCTCCTGGTAAAATAAAGATTGACTTATTGATCATTTGAACACCAGTCTTTGCGCTGAACACTGAGATAACAGGCAGGTGCACCCTGAGAGATACAGTACAGTTCGCAAACTGACTGATCAAGGATGTGCTTCACTAAGCCAGAAGGCAGTGAGAATCCATGCTCTGTGATCCAGCATAAAAACCTCTTCCACTTACAGTAGTTACACTTTGCGAGTCAATTCTTTCCAAGATGCCTCCAGAACTTTAAACAGCTTCACTGAAAAGCCCAAGGGCATGGAACTCTAGCTGCTCAGGAACAAGGCTGTCAGGTGCAGGGACTGTGGGTCTGAATGCATGAACATCCCCTCAAACCTTCTATGGAGGTCCAGGCACAGTGACTTGTTGCAGAGACAAAAGAGATCCTGGTACCATCTGAAGCTAACAAGACTAGGGATGCCTGGTGTCTCCAGACTTGAGGATCCAAAAGATGTCCCCACACTCTCTCTGCCAGCCCAGTTGTATACCCTGGACCTTTGGGTTTCCTGCCCCCCTGTCAGGAAAGTTCCAAGTGACTCTGCCAGTCATTTGACCCCACACAGACAAGTACGTCTGGGATATTATATCAGCTGACAGACCGAGGTATCTGGAAGCCAGTGGCCAGAATTGTTTATTCTACCTGCACTTGTCACTTTGTTATGAACTTATGCCTGCCTACCTCTGAGGTATTGTACCATGTTTCTGTGCCTGTCTGGCTTGGGTCATACCAAAAATGGGCCTCTCTGGTCCAGTTGACTCACCCAGTTATCAAATCAATCAATGAACAACCCAACCAACCAATCAAGTCAGTCAATCAAGAAAAGAATAGTTACATAAAAACTTACTGTAACAGCAAATCTTTAATAGAATATCCTCCATTAGGCTACACCTTTGGAACTATAAGCCATCAGTGTCAGGATCACTTGGGAACTTCTTGCTAGCCAGGGGCTACCTGCACTAACATGCAGTGTTGATGTGTATATAACACGGATGGCCCCATCACTCCTCAGGTCCCAGCAAGAGATTAGCCTCTGACGGCATCCAGCCATGAGTAACCAGGAGATTAGACCAGCATCAAGCATACAAGGAGAGGCATGGGGTGGAGACAGGATGCATGGAGTAAGGTTTTAGGCACAGCATCTGATATAACCCTCTGTGAAATAAAAAAAAGGGGGAAGGAGGGAGGATAGGCATGGCCTAATGGAGAAGATTCTCTTGAAGATCTACTGTTATGGTAGGTTCTTATGTAACTGTTCCATCACATCGAGAATATCTCTTCCATTAGGCCAAACCTTTGGAACTACTCCCAAGCAGTACAAAGAAGCAGGGAGGATGGTACTGTCTGACATGTAATCAAGACAGAAGGCCTTGCAATACAGAAAGCCCCAAACCAGCAGGTCTACAAGAGATGATGTCCAGACTGTAATGTTTAGTGAAAGTGAGAACAGCGCTCCATGTGGCTGCAGCACAAATGTTGGCAGCAGAGACATTTTTGAAATAAGCTAAACAAAAGTAAAATGACAAATGGAATCAGTTTGGTTGATGGCATTTCCGTCTGCAGGCCTAATGAGGAAACTCAATTGTAGGAGGAAGGACAGAGCAGTGATAGGGCCAGCCACATTATACACGCGGCAACGCTGCATGCCACTGTGGGCGGTCCCTGGCTAGCAAAATGTTTCAGAGTGGTCCTGATACTGATGGCTTATAGTTTCAAAGGTGTGACCTAATGGAGGATATTATCCTTGATGAAGATTAAAACTGTTCCAGTAGCCATGAGATCAAGGCCACATGAATGGGCTGGAGGATATCCTGATCTACTGGGTGGGGTTGATGGGACACATACCCATGAAATGCATTTGAGAAATTAACAAAATCTATAACACTAAACCAAAGATAGTACTATACCTTGTCTCCCCCAGCCAAGAAGAGATCTATTGCAGCTAGGTTGATGACAAGTTTGTCACAGAGTCCAAACAGTAGCTCCCTGATTGAGGTTCCTGGTCGGATTGGCAAAATATAGGAAGATCCATCAGGAAGGTAGACACAACACTGCTTTGTACATTTCTCAGGAACAGACATGGGCACTTTGGTGTTTTCAGACTAGCACAAAAAAACAAAACAACAGTATAATGAGTAACTCCTACTGTAACATGGCATAAAAAAGAAAAACAAAATGAAGCAGTCAGATAGGTGCAAACACACCATGTGGTACAGTAGAAACCATGGTCTAATACCATAGTAGATCATGGTTTGTGATGTAATACCTTGGCAATCCACTACAGGCAAGAAGCAGTATACAAGTGAAAGCAATATGCAAATAGTTTCCAGTGTGTAGTTGTCCCAGCTTGTATTTGCTAAGGATTTTCTTGGCACAGGGTTTTTGACTTTTTCAAGATTGTTCTATGTTGTAACTGCAACAGACGTTCATGAGTTACTAAAGATTGTACATTTAAACTTAGGGTTGCCACCTGTCAGGTTTTTTACCTGGTGATCAGGTTTTCAGGGTCCCTATCAGGTAATCCGGTTTTGCTCTGTGCTGGTCAGGTTTTTGAGCCATTTTGAGTGTTCATGTACTTTTGAAACAAATTAATTCATTGTTTCAACTAAATGCCAGGTTACAAACAAGTTCTGTTGTCAAAGTAGCCTTTTGTTTGTGAATGCAGTCACCCTGGGAGGTATAAAGTATGGCCATTAACGCCATTAGCACCTACTTAGCCTAATCTTTCCACTGCTGCCCCCACCTTTTGTAACAGTAACAGAATCAGTTGTCCTGCATTTTCATTTGCTGGTAAACATTTTCATCTCTAACAGAATTTAGGCATTTTAAATGTTTTAAATTATTGTTTTCCTCAAGAAAAAAGTATGGTCACTTCTTTGGCTTTGAAATAGTATTGTGGACAAGAACAGGAAATGGAGCCAGAAAAAGATATAAAGTATGAATGCTATTGTATGCTAGTTACAGTATTTCCCTTGTCTCCCCCCAGGTCATATCTGTAAATGAAATTTATTTTATCTCTGTATGTTTATTTGGTTAACCAATGTCAATAAATAAATACATAAGTAAGTAAATAATCAGGAAGAACCTAGGAAAGTAACTTTAACAGACACAGTTCAGCATCTTAACATTTTTATTTAACTGCTGCATTTTTCTTTTTTATTGATATAACAAATGAACTTGTAGGAGGAACAATGCATGATGAGTCATGAAAAGGGGTGGGGCTTAGGATCCGGTTTTTGCCTCATTCAAAGGTGGCAACCCTATTTAAACTCCACATATACTGTTAATTATGCTGCAGCAATATTTCTTTAGAAGTGAACAGTTATATACTGTTACCATCCCTTCTGATCTACTGCTTTCTAAGCAACTGTTGGTGCAATGCATTGTGGATGACTGAATAACATCATCTGTCCTAGCCTTTTCTTGGTGAATACACAGTGGTAAAGATGAGCATGCAGCTTCTACAACCAAAAGCAAAAATAACAGACCCTGAGATAAACAAAGCAAAATTAAAGAGAGAGGATACTTCTATGGGTGAAAAGAAAAATAAATTGAGAGAAACAAAAAGAAATCAAAGAAACAGATTAACAATAGTAGTCAAAACAAGTATTTGAAAGGTGAGAGCAGTAAACGTTATGTTGTTCTATGTCCTGCTGAGTTAGATAGTTTAGAGGGAAAAAAAGTGAAAATAATATTCCGCAAAATAGTAGTTGTTCAATAAAGTGTTTTTTCAGATTGGCTTAATTCAGTACATTTGGAGAAAGCGGTGCTTGTGCTTTCAGGATTGTTTGATAGCCACCTATTGGTCTGCAAAGGAACTGGAGGAAGAAAACTAAAATGTACCATAGCACACTCCCATCATGCAGTGCAGCCCATATCTTCTAATACACAGAGAGGAAAATCAAAGCACCTAGAATAGAAAGTGAATTGAAAGTTTTTGAAAAGTTGTAAAATATGTTTTGATGTTAGAAAGCTTAAAGCTTGTAATGAAAGTTATTTTAACAAAAGTGAAATAGCAGCCACGATATTTCCAATAGGTGTGTTCCAATTGTTTTCAAGTATATGTACATCATGTTTAACAGCTCAACATACAGTATTCTAAAAGTAAATCAGTGTGATTGTACTCATTTATTCAAAGACTATTAGTCATACACTCATTGCCATGTTACAAGCGGATTAAGCCACTTGAAAGGATGGGACGACAGTGGAATTAATCCATGGTTGGTTGGTTGGACCCACTCGGCCTTCGGCCTCGTGGTCCAACCCCCCCCCAACCATGGATTAATTCCACAGTAGACCCATGCTTTCTCGTGACTTAATCCTTACCTGTACACTGACATACACTGATGTACACATAGCATGTTTCAAAAAAATGCTGAAAGTCTTTACCTGTCCCCAAACTCACCAATTTAATACAAACTTAATATTTATCAGATCTATTTTTCACAGTTACAGACCTAACAGCACCGGAGTGTGGCCTAGTGGTTACAGCACTAGCTTGAGAACAAGCAGATTGTAGGTTCAAACTCCACCAGAACCAAATACTCACTGTGTGACCTTAAAGAGCTACTGACACCTCGAAGAAAACTTTAAAAACATAATTAGGCAGAATTCTGCTTGCATTCCATATATTCTATATATTTCTCCTTACTATTATTTATTACTGGGGAAATTTGACTGAATACATGATCTTTATCCCTTAGAGTTCCTTTACAGTCTATGTGCCTCTATAGTTTACTCCCTACTTCCAAGTCATAATCCTCTGTTGAGACATCATAGTCTGTTGCCATCACAGTATCTGTGATGCCACAAGCAATGCATTATGACCCGAGGTAGGGAAAAGGCAACAGGAATGGATGAACGTTTCAAGAGTAAAGATCCTGTTTTCATACAGATGATTTCAGTGATAAATAATGGGGAGGAGGACTACAGAACTAGTGTGAAATGTAAGCTGATCTGTGTCTAAATATTATGTTTTCTTAAAGTTCTCCTGAAGCTGTCAGCTGCTCTGTAACCTCTCAGTGCTCCAGCCTACCCAACTGTGGAAATGGATAGAGGCAGGATGCCCACTAGTAGTGAGATGTTGCATCTCAACTGGGCTATCCTAGGTAAATAAATTGTGAAAAAAAAAAAGAAAACCTGAATTATTTTAGACATAGCCTATGCTAGAATTGATGTTGTCCTACCATCTTGGGTCATTTCTGGATCTTTTTGATGCACCCTTGATTAAATGTTTCCCTTCCCTATCTTGTGTTGTCTAAGATTGTTTTAACTCTATTCAAATGTGTAACTTCGTGCTTGGCCAAATGTACAGTCTCACACCTAATGCACCTTGACAATGTCATATCTGAAAAGTGCACTCACCCCTGTATGAAGGACTTCACATAATAATTTCTTTAGGTTTTACACCTTGTTTATTGCAGCCATATATGAAGGTGTCCAAACAGCAAAAACAGAATACAAGGCTACACAAAGCCCTGTCTTAGGTTTCACCTCCCCCTGGAGACTTCATCAGAGAATAAGTTTAAAGTGCATATGTGTGCTCTTTTATACCCATGTTGTGTCACATGACCACCAATGACATCATAGTGCATTAAGAAACTTTTTAAAGGAAAAGTACATAAATATCAAAAAGAACATACATCCAGTATGCAAAAGCATTCATTCTTTTCTTTTCTTTTTTAAGAACTTATCTAAACTTTGAGTCCATAGCAAAGTCCTGTAATTCAGATCCCTATATACAGTGACCCCTAGGTGAACCTGTAAAAATAAAAACATCTGTGAAGAATTTTTTAGAAAAACAGATACCAGTATAAATACTGACAGTGTTCATGAGTAACATTGTATAGTAGTAGTAGTCCACTGGTGCCGGCTTTTTCTCTCCTGCTCTGGCGTCACCACTCTTGCGCAATGTTCTCGTCCAAATCCCCCCTCCCTTGCTTGACCGACGCTATGATGTTACTATGCTCATAATCCTCACCAGCCCTGTTGGTCATTGAATTTATCTCTAACTTATACCTTGCCCCAGCACTGTATCTGGGTGTACCTTCCACGTAACTGTAAAAATTGTCTTTTCTCCTGTTTTTGTACCTGAATGTATTCGTCTGAACCAATTACTGTATCAATGTACCTGTTGTACCCTTTGTACTCTCCCAGGTCGTTCCTGAAAATAGGCATAAAACTTGTCTAGTGTACTTACCCGGCAAACAAAAAACTAAATAAATAAATAAATAAATTTGGACACAAAATCAGATACCTTTAGTATGGGGGGGGGGGGAACAGGGAAAAAAGTATGAAGAAGAAAACAATTGGAAAAGGGGGGATCCAAAAGACCACAGACTGAGTGCCATAGGCATTGAGGTGATCCTAAAAAATATAAGAGGGGGAGATCTGGACAATATGCTCAGTAAAAAAAGAGCAAGAATGGATATATAATCTAGGAGCATTAAAACACCCAGGCCTAAATGGTAAATCTGAGGTAGTACATTATCTGAAGAACTAAGTGATGTATACTAACGTGTCTGAACAACCTCTGTACCTGTACACTACACTGTTCCTCTTTATAAAAAATACCCCTCCTCCAATTTATTTTTCTTCTTTTTCTTCATAACTTTTTCCCCTTTATTTCTTGAAAGAAAAAATTACTCACCTTAGTAATGTTGTTTCTTCTAATGGAGTCTTGCTATATTATGACATATGCAGTGAGTCCCAACCTTCGAACTGCTCCGGAGGTGAAATAGTTAACTTTCCATGCCAGGCATGGAACCTTGCATTGAGCTCGGTTGAAAACTCTGTCTGTTGTTCTTCAAACTCAAACTGTCAGATCTTTACGAGCAAAACTCACTAAGGTTCTGTGTGGAAGTCAGAACCTACACTACAGCCCACTGGCTACTAAATACAAGAACACATTTTTCTTGGTCCCAAAACAAAGACTCAAGTCAGGGGATCCAAGAAAGAAAATTAAAAACATAACACCCAAACACCCCAAAAAGGAGGGGTGAAAAATAAGGTGGGCATCTACTAAGTGCCAACACTGCACTGCCCACCCACATCCCAAAAGTAGAGATTCTGAGAGGGGCAGGCAGGGAGGTCATAATATAGCAAGACTCCATTAGAAGAAACAACATTACTAAGGTGAGTGATTTTTTCTTCAAACAACATGAAGTCTTGCTATATTATGACATATGCAGACTACACAGCAGTACCTCCATGGAGGAGGGACAGAACCTACTTAGGAAATAGGCTCTGAAGCACAGCTGTGCCAAACCGAGCATCACTCCTAGCCTGGATGTCCAGGGAGTAATGCTTGGTAAAAGTGTGAACTGTTTTCCAGGTAGCTGCTTGACATATCTCTAAGATAGGGATGTCCCTGGCAGCAGCCAGAGACGCAGCTGTACCTCTGGTAGAGTGAGCCCTCAGGCCTGAGGGAGGAACCTTACCCAGTTTTTCATAGCAAAATTGGATATAAGAGACAATCCACCTGGCAATGGATCTTTTAGTGGCAGGTTTCCCTTTACCAACCTCACCATAAGTGAGGAACAGTTGGAGGGAGTCAAACCTGTGACCCTTGGTACGTTCTATGTAGTAACTAAGGGCTCTTTTCACATCTAAACTGTGCAGTCTCCCTCTCGCCAGAGGAGGAATGGTCAGTGAAGTACACAGAAGAGAGACAGATTGATTAAGGTGGAAGTCTGAAACCACCTTAGGCAAAACTTTCTGTTAGTCCTGAGGACCACCTTATCTCTATGAAAGGAGATAAAATCAGGCTCCACTGACAATGCTTGTAATTCACTTATCGCCTGGCAAGTGATGGCTACCAAAACACAGTTTTCAAGTCAAGTATTTAAGCTCTGCTGAAGACAAGGGCTCAAAAGGGGTTGCATAAGCTGGGCAATGCAAATATTAAGATCCCAGGCAGGGGCAGGGGCAGGGTCCCTGAATGGAGGGTTGTGTGAAGCAACCCTTTGAAAAACTTGGAGAATACAGGATGAGCTGAAAGAGAAGAGGTTTACCTGCTGATAAGAAAGCAGACACGGCTGCCAGGTGCACTTTAGGTAGCTGGTCTCAGCCCCAAAGTATTCAAATGCACCATATAATCCAGGACTGTGGGCAAGTCAGCAGATTCTGGGGAAATATGCTTGCAGAGCACCATATGGAAAATCTCTTCCATTTGGAATTATAAGTAGCCCTGGTGGAAGGCTTCCTAGAAGCCTTCAAGATATCCAATACACCTTGGGAGAGGTGTAGGTCAGCAAACTCTAACTCTTCAAGAGCCAGGCCTTGAGATTGAGAGATTTGAGGTTCGGGTACCAAACTCTCCCCTGGACACAGGTTAACAGGTTGTGATTCCTGGGAAGACACAGGGGAAGGTGGACTGCTAAGGACATAAGGAGTGGGTACCAGGGCTGTCTGGCCCAATCTGGAGCAATCAGGATCATCTTACAGGGTTGAGATCTGATTTTGACTAGCACCTTGAACAGAAGAGGGAAGGGGGGAAAAGCACAGAGAAACTTCCCTTCCCAACTGAGAAGGAAGGCATCCAGAGGGACTGAGCCCAACACTGGGGGCCTGCAGCAAAAAAGGGGAAGTTGGTGATTGTCTGGGGCTGCAAAAAGATCTATCTGCGGGGTGCCCCATCTGGCAAATACTACCTCCAGTACTAGGGGATCCAGTGACCATTCGTGATGGCCCTGGGAAATCCTGCTGAGAGCATCTGCCAGGACATTGTCCTTGCCTGGGAGGTGAACTGCCGTAGATGGAGGCTCAGGAATAAGCCAGAGACCACAACTTCATTGCGTGCGGTGCACAAGGCCGTAGACCGAGTGCCTCCTTGCTTGTTGATGTACCACATTGTAGTGGTGTTGTCTGTTCTGACCTGTACAACTTTGTTCTGAACAGATGTGGAAAAACCTGAAGTGCTAGAAAAACTGCTCTGAGTTCCAACAGATTGATGTGGAGCAGAGATTCCTGTGGGGACCACAATCCCTGGGTAGTGAGGTCACCCATGTGAGCTCCCCACCCCAAGAGGGATGCATCTGTAGTAAGGATTAAGGAGTGAGACTGAGGGGTGAAGGGGACCACCTGTCTCAGATTGCTCTGGTCCTGCCACCACTGAAGGGCCTGGATCAGGGTTCAAGTCACTGGGATCAATTTGGTTAGAGGGTCTCTCCTTTGAGACCAAAAGGCTCTCAAATGGAACTGGAAGTCCCTCATCTGAAATCTTGCTCCCTGCGATACTGCTGTAGAAGCAGCCATGTGCCCCAGGAGCTGCAGAAAATGCCTTGCTGGTCGAGAGACCTGCAGGGTGAAAGAGGAGGCCAGAGAGACCAGGGTCCTTGCTCTTTCCAGAGGAAGGAAGGCTCTGGCCTCTTTTGTGTTCAGTTCTGCACCTATGAAGGTGAGAAGCTGGACAGGCTCTAGAACTGACTTTGGAAGATTGAGAAGGAAACCTAGAGATGTGAGCAGTTGCTGAGTTACCTGAAGGTGTAGTTTGACTTGGTCTGGAGACTGGCCTACTATGAGCCAGTTGTCCAGATGAGGAAAGATGGCAATCTTTTTGCCTTCTCAAGTGGGCAACTGCTACTGCCAGGCATTTTGTGAATACCCTCGGGGCCGAGGTGAGGCCGCAGGGCATTGCTCTGAACTGGTAATGGCCTGAGGGCAGTTCGAATCTGAGGTACTTTCGATGGGAGCTTCTGATAAGAACATGGAAGTAGGCATCCTTGAGGTCCAGGGACGCTAGCCAGTCCCCTGGCCTTAGGGAGGGTAAAAATAATTCCCAGAGTCATCATTTTGAATTTTGGTTTTAAAAGGTGCTTGTTTAGGTATCTAAGATCCAGGATGGGCCGTCATTCTCCTGTCTTTTTTGGGGTAAGGAAGTACCTGGAGTACAACCCTTTGCCCTGGTGTAGGGGTGGAACCCTTTCCACAGCTCTGAGAGCCAGGAGGGTAGAAACTTCTGTTTTAGGGCAAGTGCCTCTGATGGATTTGCAGGTGGAAAGGACCTGGCTCTCATCTTTGGAAATGTTTTGAAGCTGAGAACCAGTCCCTGGCTTACTACTTCCAGGACCCACTTGTCTGATGTTAAAGACTTCCAGTCCTGGACAAAGTAAGCCAGCCTACCCCCTACAGGTAGTGGAGAATCGGCCCTGGCCACCCCATCAGGGAGCCTGCCTGGCAGGGGCTTTGGGCTGAGGGGTGGAAGCAGGCTTGCTTGTACCCCGTCTGCCTCTCCCTCTAAAAAACCCCCTCTGGGCATAAGCAGAAGAGGAGGCCTGGGCTTGGTAAAAAGGCCTATGAAAAGGCCTGCCCCTGCCCCTGAGATGCTGCCTTTGAGGAGTGGCTTGCCTTTCCTTGGCCTGTGCACTCCTATAGGTGGTCCTATATTCATCCATTTTCTTCATGAAATTCTCTGTCTGCTCTCCAAACAGAGAATTGCCCACAACAGGAAAATCCATGGCCTTAGACTGGGTATCCTGTGACAGGCTAGTACATCTGAGCCAAGCCATTCTGCGAAGTGCCACAGATGTAGCCATGACCCTTGATGACACATCATTAGAGTCTACTGCAGCATGAAATTGCACCTTGGATGCCTCAATACCATCCGCAGCCACCTGTTCCAGCTCCCTGGCAAGCTGGTCAGGGACCTGTTTTGCTAGGGCCAGCACAGTATCCCATCTGGATTTCTGGTACCTAGCAGCATAAGCCATATAATTTGCCTGTCTGAGTCCCAAGGATGCTGCCATGTACTGTTTCTTTGCCATGGCATCAATCCTCCTGGAGTCCTTTTCAGGAGGGTGCGAAGCTAGAAGAATATTTGCCTTGTCACAGGCTGCAGCCTGCACTACCCCCACATGGCTGCATTGCTGTGTGAGGAACTCCATATCAGAGCCTGATAATGTATACCTCTTGTCCATCCTTTTATCAACAGGAAGTATAGTGTGAGGAGTTTTTAGAATTTTTACTGTCTGTTTCCTAAAAGATTTATGCAAAGGAATAGACAGTCTCCTAGACTCTGGAATATCCATCATTTCTACATAATCAGGCTCCTCTTGGTCATCAACAGCTTCCTCAACAGGGAGCTGGAGAGTTTCAGCAACTTTCTTATAGAACATAAAATGAGAAGGGGACTCAGATAGCTTGGGGGGAGAAACCCCTGACAGTCTGTCTGGAGAGATGTCCGGTTCAATAGGCACATCCAGACCTTCAAAACCACATTCACTCTCCTCATACTCCTCCTCCCCTTCCTCCGGTTCATAAAAATCCTCAAAATCATAATCTTGAACCGGTGGAACCGGCCGAACCGAGCACTTCCCTGATGGTGTCGGTTTGGACGGAACCAGGGAAAGTGACTGGACAATTTGAATTGCTTTAGCTATTTCCTCAGCAGTTGGAGAAAGAACTTTAGGCTCCACACTAGCTGACTTTCTAGTCCTTTTAGTTGGAACCAGCTCCTCAGAGCTGGCTCTTGGTTTGCCTGAGGAAGTATCGCCCTGGTCAGAGGGCACTCCCTCCAGTTCGGTTGAAACCGAACCGGGCTGGCCACCTGGGTCAGCGGACTTTCTGGCCTCCCTTTCCCTGAGCCTACCAACTCTCTTTTCCACGGTGGCAGCAGGAAAATTCTTACAAATCTGGCAGTCTGCATTGAGGTGGTCAAACCCCAGACAATATACACAGGTGGTGTGTGGGTCAGCCTTAGCAAAGGCTTTCCCACAAACACCACAGTGCTGAAAACCAGTGGGCCGGTTTTCTTTTCGGTTTCTCAGACATAGTGCCAGGCTAACCAAACTTGCCCGTTTATGGCAATCTGCCAAGCAAGACTCTCTTATCGGTTCCCAACCGTGTCACGGGTCGGGGAAAAAAACCTAATGGCTGAGGTTGGGCTGAGGCGCTCACACCTCGCCTCAAGACGCCGCGACCGGGTTCGGGGACGGACTCGGGTCACTGGGGGTCGGCAGGGGAAGGGAGGATTGAGAGTCCCAACGGATGCTCTCCTCCCTCAGGGGCGGGAACCTACGGAACATGGGAATATTTCCACGTTCCTCACCACTCTCACGGCCGGTGGAAGCACCGACCAAGAGAGGATGGAGGCGGCTCCGTTCGTCGGAGTTGGGGAGGGGGAGGCGTTAACAGCGTGTGAGGGACTGCGTCGTCCAGCACGCTGCCACTTTCGGGCCGTAAGTTCCCAAGCAGGGCGTCTCAGAGGCTGGGGCGTAGGGAAAACCAGGAAAATACTCTCCGGCTAGCCCTAGATGAAGGCCGCCTTAGCCGCCCGGACCACCAAGGGACAGACCCCAATGTGCAGGGAGAGGAGGTAGGGCACTCTAGGGGCAGATCCCAGGATGGCTCGGGGTGGGGAGACACTGAGCGGACGGAAGGAGGGGCACGGAGGAGTAAGGAGGATAAAGACAAAATAAAAAAAAAAAAAACCTAATGAAATCCGTTTTTTAGAACCGATAAGAACCGGAACACGCACTCTAAATAAGGACTAGAAAGTTTTAAAATAACCTGATCAGTTCAAACCGAACCGAAAAAACGTTTACAAGTTCCACACAGAATAAAATAAATGTAAGCCTATCTATTACTTACAATACCACAGACAGAGCTTGAACCGACCGGTTGCGGTTTAATTTCGGTCAAAAAAATGAAATTAATACTTTTTAACCGACAAACGAACCGAGCAGAAGGAGAAATCTCCAGAGCGACTGTTCAGTAAGGCGGAGTAAAGAATCTGACAGTTTGAGTTTGAAGAACAACAGACAGAGTTTTCAACCGAGCTCACGCTCAAGGTTCCATGCCTGGCATGGAAAGTTAACTCTTTCACCTCCGGAGCAGTTCGAAGGTTGGGACTTACTGCATATGTCATAATATAGCAAGACTTTATGTTTGAATATGGTTTCCTCCTCCCCCTTTTTTCTCAATATTAAAGGTATCTGATTTTTTGTCCAAATAATATTACTATATAATGTTACTCGTGAACACTGTCGATATTTATACTGGTATCTGTTTGTTTTTTTTAATTCTTTACAGATGTTTTAATTTTTGCAGGTTCACCTAGGGGTCACTGTATACAGGGATCTGAATTACAGGACTTTGCCATGGACTCAAAGTTCAGACAAGTTCTTAAAAAAGAAAAGAAAAGAATGAATGCTTTTGCATACTGGATGTACTGTATGTTCTTTTTGATATTTATGTACTTTTCCTTTAAAAAGTTTCTTAATGCACTATGATGTTATTTTTGGTCATGTGACACAACATGGGTATAAAAGAGCACACATATGCACTTTAAACTTATTCTCTGATGAAATCTCAAGGGGGAGGTGAAACATAAGACTGGGCTCTGCGTAGCCTTATATCCGGTTTTTGCTGTTTGGACACTTTCATATATGGCTGCAATAAACAAGATGTAAAACCTAAATACATTACTTTGTGAAGTCCTTCATGCAGGGGTGAGTGCCCTTTTCTCTACTGCAACTACAAATCAGAAACTTAGAAGTAGCATCACCATCCTAGTGCTCCTCCTTGTTTGCACCGGTTGAAATTATTGGGTGGTACAGGTTTCTTCAAAAACCTGTTTTAAGAAGGAAAGTTGGGCCATAAAGGGAAATGAATATACAAACAAGCATGAATTCATCTACACAGGAAGCACAGAGTACAAGCATTTACCAATCACTGTTTACCAGTGACTCAAGTGTGAACCCCTTACTACTTGATACCAGAGGGAGAGTGCTAATTATGATATGCAGAATTCGGTATCTGGCAATTCGAGTGGGGGCCCTGGAAACACCATGAGGGACGCCTTCTACTTTTTAGAAAAGCTGGTGACTCACGCCAGACGCACCTACTGGCAGGAAAAAATCCATGACTGCTTATATAGTAGTCAAATGAGTGCTGAGGGATCTGGGTATTCTTAAACGCCCCACAATATGGAAAAATAGATCCTCATTTGTTGAGAAATGGGATAAACTGCTGCATGATGTGTCTATCCAACTAATGGAGTTAATAGTGGAGGAAGGCTGTGTGGTGCAGGAAGAAATCAATCAAGAGCTGACTGCACAAGGAGTAGTAGCAACATTTAGTGAGAATCCAGATTTAGCCGCTGCAAAACAAGTTCAAAGATTACCTGAGGTTCTACAATGCAAAAACTCAGCACCAGAAAACCAAGAAATTTATCAGGGATCGTAATGACTACGCAGCAAAAAAGATATTCAATTGGAAAAAAACAACCACCAGCCGGATCTAATGCACAGCCGCAAACCAAGGAAGCAGGAAACAGACTACGTAGGCGACCGATGAACCAGTAACATCAGCAATGACCCCATGGTCAATCCTGAGACACACTGAAGCAGGAGGAATGGACTACAGCACAGGCGACAGTGAGTTCGAACCTGAAGGAAGCGAGAATGAAAATGGTCCTTTTTAAGGGGCAACTCCTCCTACAGTTTTTGCCCAGGAGGAGCAACAGGAAAACCCGATTCCAGCTTACACCCAATGCCGGAGAACAAAGTGGAGCCACAAGAAAATGAGGCGGAGCCAGAGGAAACGGAAGAACATGGCATGGCAGGGGGAACCAGAACAGATAGTGACTGAATTTAACATTTCCAGTCGTGAACTTTCAGACACTGAAGCACAGGTACTGTCCAAGGGCCTTACTTTTATCCCTACTTGCCACTTATCCGAATTTACAGCATTCGTGGACATTCATAAGTTTGTCAGAAAATTAAATTTAAAAATGTTTTTTCTATGATTGATGAAGTGAATGCGGGGAGCTTGAATTCAGGGAAGAATGATACACAGGGTAATTCATTTGTGATTGGCAATACTGAGGGAGCACTAGGCAGTGTGTTTAAACCACAGTCAGTATTCTGACCCCCATTACATTCCAGTATAGAGACATATCTTAATTGTTGTCCCACTGACCTGGAGCATCTCTGTGTGAATCCACCACATATGCCTTTTAGCAATATCACCAACCCTGAAAGATCAGCAATAAAGGCCCTTGCTTCTGATCACAGTATAGTAATAAATCCAGCTGATGAGGGGCAGGGGTTGTGGTACAGGATACTGTGAAATATACAACAGAAATTTATAGACAACTGGCTGACAGGGAATTCTATGAAATGCTGTCTTATGATCCTACTTCTGAGATCAAAACTAGGATAGAGTTATACCGGTTAGATCTATATCAGTAAAATAGAATTGATCAAAATGAGCTCTTTTTCTGTACAGCATCCTATTAAACCAGCTATGTATACCTTCCCTAAAATACATAAAGATCTTAACAACCCTCCAGGCTACCTCGTAATATCTGATATAGGGTGGCTAACTGAGGCCCTCTCCAGATATGTGGACAGCTACACCAGTCCTCTGGTTCCCAAAACTAGAAGCCACCTTAAAGACATACGACATGTGTTAAACATTTTGGAAGAAATCAGCATAGAGACTGACTGGTGGCTAGTAACACTTGATATAAATTTGTTATACACAAATATCCCCTATGAGGGGGGACTGGAAGCAATCGAACATTTTTTGTTAGGACAGACTGAATTACTCCAGAGCAAAATAGATGCTATAGTGGGACTAACTGTCATAGTCCTAAAGAATAACATCTTCATATTTGAAGGGAAAAACAACAGGCAAAAGAAAGGAACTGCCATGGGGGCAACACTAGCCCCCAGTTTAGCAAATCTATACTTAGCCTTTTGGGAAGAGCAGTATGTGTATGACGCTACTAAAAATCCCTATCATGGAAAAACAGATTTGTACAAGAGGTACATTGATGATTTGCTCATAATATGGAGGGGGAACAGACAAGAATTATCTGAGTTTGTATTATACCTTGAGTCTACTAATAAAAACCTTCGTTTAAGATCAATGCTGACTTAGAGACTGTGAATTTCTTAGATTTAACTATCACAAAGCAAGCTGATGGCAGCCTGATGACTTACCTCTATGAAAAGCCTACGGACTGCAGTTCCTTATTGCATGCACATAGCTGCCACCCATGACACACAGTAAAAAAAACTTGCCAAAGGGGCAGTTCATGTGTGTCAAATGTAATTGTGGCAATGATTAGCTTTTTACATATAGGTCTGCTGAACTTTCAGACAGGTTACATGCTAGGGCCTACAATACATCAGACATTGAAAATGCACTGGCTTCTTCCACCTTAGCAATTCCCAGATCCGAATTGTTACAAAACAGACAAAAAAAGGAAAGTGAGTCCTGTTGTACCTTTGTTACCACATATGGGGGAGGGAGCAGAGAAGTGGTCAACATTGTGAAGAATAACATGCCTATTCTGAAGGGTACACCACAACTAAAGGATTTTTTTTTTAAAAACCACTGCAAATCTCTTATAGATGCAACAAAAATCTAAGAGACATTCTGGTGCATAGCTACCAACCGAAACACCATGTCACTAAAACTTTTGAGAAATGGGGATCAAAACCATGTGGATTTTGCAGAATCTGTTATTTAATGGAAAAACAGGACTACATTTGAGAACCTCAAAACAAAACAAACTGAAAAAATGAAGGGCAAAATCAACTGCAACTCAGAGGCTGTGGTGTACCTCCTCAAATGTTCATGCGGGCACTATTATGTTGGGAGAACAAAAAGGAAATTAAGAGAAAGGCTAAATGAACATGTCCTCGCAGTAAAGAATAACAACCAGGAATATGCCATGGTTGTTTGCATCAATACACAGCTGAATCCCAAAGACCACAGACTGAGTGCCATAGGCATTGAGGTGATCCCAAAAAAATATAAGGGGAAGATTTGGACAACATGCTCAATAAAAAAAGCAAGAATGGATATATAATCTAGGGGCATTAAAACACCCAGGCCTAAATGATAAATTTGAGGTAGTACATTATCTGAAGAACTAAGTGATGTATACTAACGTGTCTGAACAACCTCTGTACCACTACACTGTTTCCCTTTATAAAAAATACCCCCTTCTCCAACGTCTTCATACTTTCCCCCCTTTATGTGTTGCTATATGGCCCCCCCTTTTCTCTATTCTAAAGGTATCTGATTTTTTGTCCAAATACTACTATTACATAATGTTACTCATGAACACTGTCGATATTTATACTGGTATCTGTTTTTCTTAAAAATTCTTTACAGATGTTTTTATTTTTACAGGTTCACCTAGGGGTCACTGTATACAGGGATCTGGATTACAGGACTTTGCTATGGACTCTTAAAGTTCAGATAAGTTCTTAACAAAGAAAAAAAATAATGAATGCTTTTGCATATTGGATTTGTGTACTTTTCCTTTAAAAAGTTTCTTAATGCACTATGATGTCATTGGTGGCCATGTGACACAACATGGGTATAAAAGTGCACACATATGCACTTTAAACTTATTCTCTGATGAAGCCTCAAGGGGGAGGTGAAACTTAAGACAGGGCTCTGCGAAGCCTTGTATCCTGTTTTTGCTGTTTGGACACTTTCACATATGGCTGCAATAAACAAGGTGTAAAAGCTAAATTAATTACTTTGTGAAGTTCTTCATATAGGGGTGAGTGCCCTTTTCTCTACTGCAACTACAAATCAGAAACTTAGAAGTAGCACCACCATCCTAGTGCACCCTCCTTGTTTGCATCTATGTCATATCTGACTTGTCCTGACAATGCATTTTTGAGTATGTACTGTTCTGCCTGCTTGTTAATTGTAATTAATTCTGGGCCGTCCCTGAAAAAAGGGACAGCTATGTCTCAGAGGGCCTACCCAGTTACCAAAAGTAATAAATAAATAAAATACCTTACCTTTCATGTGTATTCTGAATTTACATGTTTTTCATATTTTTCTGTTAAATTACTTCTAACAGCTCATTAGAAATCAAAACCAGCCATTGCTTAACCTTGACACAAAATGGCTGCCAAGGTGAAAATGAGGATTTGTATGAAAGAAGGATTTCTGCCCTTTAGCGTCACCCCTAAAATGCCCCACCATTGGGGGGGGGGGCGGTAAGAGGGTATCTGGGGCTCAGGTGAGGCAACTTGGCTGGACTACGCAAGAGGGGTGACAAAATTAAGTTAAAAAAATCATCTTCCTCTGCTTATGACATTAGTTCAATGGTGACAGGCTGTACTGTCACAGTAACACTGCAACAGACTGCAGCAGCAGGTACACAGTCAACGGGAGAAAAATCCTATTCTAATATGGTGTCAATGCAAACAGGTTATAAAACTCAACATTAAGTGGGCCCCTATTCTTGCCATTCACTTTATTCCACCTGCAATGCCATTAAAGTGGCAGGGCTTGTCCCTCCCTCACTCCCTCCTCAATTTCACGAGGCTCACGAATGGTGGTGGAAGGAGGACCACTGGATGCAAATGTAAGACTTATATAACAATGAAAAAAGATGGTGATTCACTTAATTTGGCTGATGGTTACTAGCCAACAGTAGCCATCAGCCAATATAATGGAGCTAATACACTGGCTCTTAGGTGGAGCACAACACTGGAGTGCCTCTTTCTGAAGCCGTGGTACAGAAACTTAAGAGAATGCAGGTGGTCATAGAGATGTGTGTGTGTGTATACACATTTTTTAAGCTGGATATTATGGATACAAGTCTATACTGGTTAAGGTCCAGTCTGATTCCTTCTTTATGCTGGGTCAGCACCCAGACACACTTAAAGTTCAGTTCAGTTTTATTCAGGGAAAAAATCTATAGAGAGAATGCTCATTTACAATGGAGTTCCAAAAGAAGACATCAATTGACATTGTTACACACACGCGCTAGAGTATTAAGACACATTACAAATACTGTACATACAAAATGTTCAAATATTTTTTTCAAACACCAACAATTACTGTACATATGTATCATAGATACCATACAGTGTCATAATCTCAATACAAAAATAAACTCATTTTCAAATCAGGGTTAGTGCAACATTCAGCAAGGGTCAATTTTATCCCCCCCGAGGGGGTCCATTCTAGTAATCATAATCTCTTCATGTAACATGACTTCCATACTGACACTAGCACTCTTGTCCAATTACAGGGGTGTATCTGTTGGTGTGCCCCACCTGCATTATGCCTGTCAGTCTGCCAATGTTCTACTGCATGTTGATGGTGCCGTAACTCGCACCAAAAACTCTGATCTTGGTAACCTCACCTCTGACCTTCAGTGCAACTTTGAGTCCGTAGAAAATTGGTCCCCTGACAACAAACTAGTAATTAACTATAAAAAAGTAAAACCATGCTCTTTACAAACACACAACTGAAAAAAAGGATTCCCCCTCTCGACAGCCTTAAAGCAAAGAGATAAAATCTTGAACAGGTGGAAATCTTTAAATACCTCAGGGTAATTCTAGATGATACACTATCTTTTGCCCTGAATGTGAACATTCTGGTAATCACGGTTCACAGGAGACTGGGAGCCCTGTATAGAAATTGTATCAACCTTACCACTGAAGCCAGACATCTTACTGTGACTAGTTCTGCCCTGTCACTCTCATATGACCTTCCCGTCTACACAGCTGAAAGTGACTCTGTGTTAAAACAGCATTAAGGTGATCTACAATAAGGTATGTCCTTTTGTGTTAGGACCTCACAAGCGTACCCACAGTTGCACACTATACACTCTAACTGGCTACCTATATCTAGCAGAATAAAACATCAGACTTGCCTGACAGCTAAAAAGGCACTGCTTGGTATAACCCCCCTAAACTGTTTCTACCCCATTGTCAACCAGTACAACACCAAGAGCATGTCAAGGCAAACTCTAGAAATGCCTTTCCAGAGAACAAATTGGGCAAGATCTCCTTTGCAGTAAGAGCTGCTGGTTGGCTAAACAAACTTCCTGAATCTCTGCTAAATCTCCCAAATGTTGCTCAATTGAAAACATCTCTGTGGTCAGCTCTATGTGTTCATTGCAACTATAAAAGCTAATAAGTTAAGTGACTCTTGCCTGCCTGTTGACCCTGCCATGCTCTGTAATGGATTTTGTTGTTTGGGAATGTTCTGTTACTGTATTCCTCTGGAATTGCTTGAAGTATCATTTATGTATCTTGTTGTATTTGCCTTGACTGTATTCCTCTGGAATTGTTTGAAGCTATTATAATTGCATCTTACTGTATTTTCTGACACTGATGTGGAACCTTTGTAAACCAGCACATGTGGTCAAAGGTACTCTCTGAATAAACAAAGACTGAAAACAGCTGTGCAGATGGACTTGATAGACAGATATGGAGGTTTACATTGATACATAACATTTATTGGTAAATAAAGTCCTAACGTTCCATCCAGTCTGCCCATTACCTGTCTAACTTCGTGTCTGACCTAACACCAGCCTGGATTTACACAGCTGACTGTCCTAAGGCTGTCTATGCTCCCCCTTCCCATGACCCTTACTCCACTGCGTCTGTTCCATTCATGCTTAGACCACCTCAGTGACTGGGCTTCAACCACCTGCTTAGGTAAAGTATTACATTCATCCACCACCCACTCTAAGGAAAAGAACTTCTTTGCATTTTTTTTGAATGCCCCCCCCCCCCACACAAACCAACTCCATCCATGCCCACTGGTGTAAATCTTTCAAGAATCAATGTTCTCCATAAAGTCTCATTCTTGGTCCCAGAAACAGATAGGTCAGGACCCACCAGGAACAAAACTTCCAGGGCTGGCAGAGTTACTGCGCAGCACTGATGCACAGGATCATCCACGCACTCAAAGAATACCCAACAGCACCACATGCAATTGTCCCAGATCCCCTTTTCCCCTGTCAAAGTGTAGCACTTTCCTCATCAGGGAGCAGAACACCAGTTGAGCACAGACTCAAAAGTAACTATTATTTGGCTTCTTTCCTGGGCTCAGTCATAATACCCCGAAGAGTGCATGACAGCTGCAAAAACAAGCTGCATCCATCTCAGAACGCACAGTTCACTGTAGTGCCAAATCATTGAAACTCCCCCCACCACCACCTTTACTCTTTCTCTCACTCTAATGTCCCCTTCCCATCATACAGTGCGACACTGGGGTTCCCACCACGGGTGCTGCCAAACAACAGTGTCCCCCTCCCATCTTAGAATGAGATACCAGGGTGCCCACCACCAGTGCTGCCAAACAACAGCATCCCCCTCTAATCCATGCTGTGCCACCCAACAACAGTTTCTCCCTCTCAGTCCATGCTGTGCCACCCCAAGTGGTGCCAAAGAACAAACCGACACTAGGGTACCCAATCCTTAGTGTGGGTACCTAAAATATAGAAAACAGTCTCTCATATTCTTTTTTTTTTAAAACATACCAAAAAAAAAAAAAAAAAAGAGAGTCCCTCAAAGACTTCTGCCCACTCTCTGGTTCCTCCACCCCGAACTCCCTCTCAGCACCTACCACCCAGTTCTCACTTACCCATCCACTGGGCCCGCTTCTCTAATGTCCTGCTACTTCCAAGGTGATCCTCAAAGTGACTGAAAACAAAGTCAGTTCAACTGATGGCTTTTCAAAGTGTTTTCGACTTTTACTTATAAGTTTTTCATTTTTAATATTTTTGACCCACATTTTCAACATGTCCCTTTTTTACTTCACCTTATAAACCAGGTAGGTGACATTTTAACCCCCAAAATGTGTTTTCACAGTTGCTATGCAAAATCACATTTTGAGCTGGATTAAAAAAAGTTCACCTGTCTTGATCATAAGGTGGGGTCATAAAAATTCAATGTTGAAAATCTGTGGTCAAAATGTCAAAGAACAACGAAGCTGAGTCATGTGATGACTTGTAGCGGGTAGCAGCTGGGAGGAAGAGCTCCGCTTAGTCATTGTCTTAAAACTAATACAAAGATGGTAAAGTTATGATTCGAGCAAGGCGTAAGTCACTCAGCTGCTTCTACTAGCCTCACCTGCAAGCAATTTGGTGGGTTTTTTTGTGTGATCAACTTGTCCTTACTAAAAGCACTGATAGATGAGGAAACAACAGGACTGGTGATCTCCGGAAGATCCCTGGCCTGTAAGAGAAGGAAGCCCTCAACAACATAAGGTGTACTGCTGGTACAGCACACTCTCACACATAAAATAGACCAGTTCTCCCACGACCTTGCCACGATGAAAGGAGCAATCCTACAGTTGATGAGTGAATACTGGTCTATTAAACCGGCACTGGATAATGTAGCCCAAGGGGGGGGGGTCTAGCAGCTGACTGGAAAGGACACAGTGAATGAAAGCTCCTGTTGTCAGCACTTTTTGCAGCTAAAAATTATTTTAAAATCCATTCTCTTCTCATAGAGAAGTTAACAGAGAAATAGAGCTCACCGAGCAGAATCCGAGGATACCAAATTTGTTATATTTTTAGAGGATGGGTAGACCTTGTGCTACGGCTCCTGCAGACAGCAGGAAGATGAAGCAGCAGAAGCCGCCCAAGCAGGCTGGGGCAAAAGGATCAACACCAGACAGTGGAAGGGGCAGCGGGCCTTCTAATGCATCATTGTTGAGGATAATTTGCGATTTGGACAAGAAAAAATAGAACTGGGCTCCCAATTTAAACATATGGAGGGACAACTCCAAACCGTGGCAAATGAAGCAAAAGCTACCACTGATTCAGCAGCCTAGACAGCAGTAACTATGCAGGGATCAACGCAGAAAATAAATTATTTAGACTGCGACTCGAGCACCTTGAAAATGGTGCTAGTAACAATAACGCGCTGCTCCTGGGCATTCTTGAGGGAGCTGAACTAGCCAACCTGCATGGATTTCCTTTTGAAATTCAACAATCTTCTGGGTTTGGATATACAAGGACTGATAGTGAGAGCTTACTGTGTAAACCTTCGATGCAATCCATCAAATTCAGAACAGTCCCATATAATCCTTGTGGTGACACTGGGGCAGCAGATCAGGACAGTATCCTCTCCGAAGCTAAGAAGGGCCAGCTGTAGTTACCTGAGGGGTTCTATGCTTTGTGTTCCCAGACCTTAGCTTTGCTACCAGGCAGAGGTGGAAATGTTTTGAGGCAGTCAGATCAGGCCTCCATGCTTTAGGAGTGATGCACTACTTACAGTTTCCTGCCCACATGCGTGTAGTGTATGCTGGCAAAACTTACCTGTATACTGACCCTGCTGAAGTCGGGAAAAGACTGGAGGTAATTAAAAGAGACCTTGTCCAAAGAGAACAGGGGACTGTATCAGAAGGAGAGGAGGAGGAATGAAATGTATGCTTTAATGCTGAATTTAATAGTTTTGTCCCCACAGTGGGGGTACACGGTGTAGGGTAAGTTAGATGTTAAATGTTCTTTGTTGCAACTGGTGTCATGAAATGTTCTTATTGCCTACTTTTATCTCAAAACTGCATCAACAGTTTTTGTTGTTTGTTACTGTTGTTTGTTTTGTATGTGGGATTTCTAATGGGAGGAGGGACAGAGCACAATCAATCACTGAGCAGTGGGTCAGAAGGCCTCCTAGAGATGTGATTCTTTTTGTTTACCTGTGACCATTGGTAGTCAGATCAATTACATAACCTGGAATGTGAAAGGCACACAAAATCATACTAAACGATACAAAGTACTTCAGTATTGAAAAAAACCCGGTCCCAAATTTTCTTTCTATAGGAAACACAGCTCGAGAAAAGCCAGCTCAGGCAGCTCTGAAGAGAATGGGCTGGACAAGTTTACGGTATGGGAGATAATACTAACATAAAGGCACTGGCAATTTTATTTGCCAGGTCAGTTCAATTTAAATTATTAGAGGAAGACATCCTTCTTAGGGGTTCGCTGGGGCAGCAGGAGGTAGTACTTGGATCGATTTACGGGCCAATGCTGACAATCCAGGCTTCTTTATGGACATACTGTAGTCCGGAGGCTGGCATGGTGGTCCCATCTCCCAATTTTACTGGTGGGTGACTGGAACATCACTTTGGACTCTGGTCTGGCCTGTAGTGTGGTTCATCCCTTACTCAGAGGGCAATTAGTGATTTAATGGAAATGCTGGGTTTGGTAGACACATGGCGCACTCTCTATCCAGTTGCTAAGGAGTTTACATTCTACTCCACGGCACATGGCTCCCAGTCCAGACTAGATTTCTTTCTGCTAAGTAAGGAACATTTAACTGGTTTAGGACAGTGTGAAATTCAGGCTAGGGTGATCTTTAATCACTCTCCTGTGACTCTCCCCATACAATTTACCTCTACACCTATTCATGACAAGAAATGAAGACCGAACAACCAAATTTTAAAAGACAAAACATTTATTTCTCAAATAAAACAATACATGTCAAATTTCATCCAGCACAATAAAGGCTCATTTGAGCAGATAGAGACATCCTGGATGACTTTCAAGTGTGGTTTGCATGGAGAGATGATGAGACTCACATCTAAAAGGAAGAAACAAATAGAGCAAAAAGCAATGGACTTATTTGGCCAAATTTGATCTGTAGAAAGACATCTGTCTAGGAACACTCCTGAAGTGACTTGGCTAAAATTAAATACCCTTAGGGCCTCATATGCTGAACTCATTAGAGAAGCTGCAGAGTTGGCCATATACAGTGGCGTGAAAAAGTATTTGCCCCCTTCCTGATTTTCTCTAGTATTGCATATTTGTCACACTGGATGTTTTCAGGTCTTTAGAGAAAATGTAATATTAGATAAAGGGAATCTGAGTGAACAAATAACACTTGTTTTTTTTTTTATTTCACTTATTTAATGAAAAAAAGTTAACCAACACCAACTGGCACTGTGTGAAAAAGTAATTGCCCCCTTACACTTAATAACTGGTTATGCCACATTTAGCTGCAATGACTGTAACCAAACACTTCCTATAATTCAATATCAGTCTTTCACATCGCTGTGGAGGAATTTTAACCCACTCTTCCTCATAGAACTGCTTTAATTCAGTAACATTTGGTAGGTTTTCGAGCATGAACTGCTCGTTTCAGGTCCCACAGCATCTCTATTGGGTTTAAGTCTGGACTTTGACTAGCCACTCCAAAACTTTAATTTTACTTCTTTTAGCCATTCTGATGTGGACTTGCTTTTGTGTTTTGGATCATTGTCTTGCTGCATGACCCAACTACGCTTCAGCTTCAGCTGACGGAAGGATGACTGGACATTCTCCTTAAGAATTTTCTGGTACAGAGCAGAATTCATGGTTCCTTTAATTATGGCAAGTCATCCAGGTCCTTAGGCAGCAAAGCATCCCCACACCATCACAATACCACCACCATGTTTGACTGTTGGTATGGTGTTCTTACTGTGGAATGCTGTGTTTGCTTTACGTGAGACATTATGGGATCCATGTTGTCCAAAAAGTTCCACTTTGGACTCATCTGTCCATAGAACATTTTCCCAAAAGGCTTGTGGATCATCCAGGTGCTTCTTGGCAAATGAGAGACGAGCATTTATGTTCTTCTTGGTTAGCAGTGGTTTCCACCTTGCTACTCTCACATGAAGCCCATTTTGCCCAGTCTCTTTCTGATTGTGGAGTCATGAACACTGACCTTAGCTGAGGCAAGAGAAGCCTGCAGTTCTTTGGATGTTGTTTTAGGATCCTTTGAGACTTCTTGGATGATTTTACACTGCCCTTGGAGTAATTTTGGCAGGCCGCCCACTCCTGGGAAGGTTCACTACTGTTCAAGTGTTCTCCATTTGGAGATTATGGCTCTCACTGTGGTTCGATGGAGTCCCAGAGCCTTAGAAATAGCTTTGTAACCCTTTCCAGACTGATAGAGGGCAACAAATTTTTCTGATCTTTTCAGGAACTTCCTTTGATCATGGCATAATGTGCTTGTTGAATCTTTGTGCTGGCAACGTGACTCTGATGGTAAGGGCCAAAATAAGTGAGGTTTATATTGAGCAGGGCTGGCTGTAATCAAGCCTGGCTGTGTTCAATCAGCTGACTCTAATTATCCCTTTAATTGGGTTGATTTAACTAGGGGGCAATTACTTTTTCACACAGTGCCAGTTGGTGTTGGTTAACTTTTTTCATTAAATAAATGAAATAAGTAAAAAAAAGAAGTGTTATTTGTTCACTCAGGTTCCCTTTATCTAATATTATATTTTGTCTAAAGACCTGAAAACATCCAGTGTGACAAATATGCAATAATAGAGAAAATCAGGAAGGGGGCAAATACTTTTTCACGCCACTGTATAAGACCAAGGTTTGGTATTTGGACCAAGGGGAGAAAGCGGGAAGGCTGTTCGCCCTTAGGATTTGACAACAGGAAGCATTCTGGACCATACAAGGTCTGAGGATCCCTGGTAAGCTGGACTCAATAACTGACTCAAAAGCCTTAGTGGAGGAATTTAGATCATTTTATGCCTCTCTATAAGAGCACTGAACTAGGGCCCCTAGCAACAGATATCAACGCCTAACTTGAGGCCTTCCACTCCCAAAACTAAATGAGGTTCAGCGTCATTTTCTTTTTGTGGGGACAGTAATGGAAGAAATTGACCAAGCCATCCGGAATGTGGTTCCAGACAAGGTGCCAGGGCCCAAAGGGTTCTCCCCCAATTTTTATAAGTGTTTTAGGGAGGAACTTTGCTCCATTCTATTGAACCTCTTTAATTATCTTTACAACAAGGGATTGTCTGAGGGAGTCTCACAGAAGCCCTAATAACTTTGCTTCCTAAGCCAGAGAGAGATCCTACACTTTGGGGCAATTATAGACCCATTTCCCTCTTAAACATAGATATTAAAATACTAGCAAAGGTTTCTGCTAGATAGTTGATCAGGATTTGGGACGCTCTAATTGTTAAGGAACAAGCAGGATTCATGCCGGGACGGGTCTCCTCAGACCATCTTAGAAAGCTATCCCATCTTATCTCTGTGTCTGGACAGCCAGCTACCCTGCGGTGCTGGTTCTCCTGATGCTGAGAAAGCATTCGACAGGGTGTCGTAGATATTCCTGTTTGCAACAATGACCAAATATGACATCCCAGTGAAATTTATTTAATAGAACCAAATTCTCTATACAGTTCCCTCTACCCAGATATTTTGCAGTGGTGTGTAACTCTACTTCATTTTGACTGTAGAAGGCCACAAGACAGGGATGTCCATTCTCTATCCCCTTTATTGTTTAATCTCTTTTAGAACCCCTAATTCTTAAACTAAAGCACACTCCAGAAGTAGAACATATATCAGGGGCACCACCTACAAGGTATTGGTTTACATGGACAATATCTTGCTACTTGTTAACAATCCTCATACATCCTTGTCTAGTGCCCTTCAGGTAATCAAAGAATTTGGTAGATTGTTCAACTATAAGTTAAACCTGGATTAAACTGTAGTTATGCCCCTTAATGTAGGGGTGGATAAAACTATAATCTTGAATATGGGATTTACACTGAGCGAAAACCAAATTAAATGCTTAGGCATTAAGGTCACCAGAAATCCACAAAGGTTTTCTCAAAACTTAGAGCCACTTACTAGACAACTTAAGGAAGATCTGGACAGGTGGGCCCTCCTGCCTCTTACCCTTGCGGGGAGGGTTAACTTGATCAAAATGAGTCTATTGCTGTCCATGCTTGATACAGTAATTCCCCAGAACAGTTAATTAAACTGCATAGTTCTATCTCCACCTTTTTATGGGCAGGTACAGTAAGTTGGCTCGCCAGGCTTACCATAAATTAGCAGTTTTTCCAAAGGAGATACCATGCCTCGAGCACTGAGATTTTCCCTTTACAAGTTAGGCATCTATTAAAGAAACACTTTAGGGGCCTTGCTTAAAACATTGCACACAGCGATGCAATAATAGCTCTGGCCAAGTGGACCACCCTTCCCCACCCAATCTCTAATCTGTTTATTGGTCTTTATAACCTTCTGCCGAATAAAGAGGACGGAGTGGCACTGCATTGGCAGACTGCCCTAAGGACCAGAGTGAGTGTGACTGGGGGCGTATCTGGAAGGATCTTTACAAATATATTAAATTTGACACACTTCAATTAATACAACTCAAAGTATTACACAACATGTATTACACACCTGAGAAGTTATATAAAATGCATAGACTGTCTACAGGTGTAATGATGGCCCAGACAACCTTAGGCATATTCTCTGGAACTGCTCCAAACCCCAGCCCCTTTGGCAAAATATTAAAGCAAAGACAGATCCTCTGCTGGGACTGGATGTAGCATATACACCAAATAGTTGTCTTTTAGGAGATTACACAGGTCAGCTGGTGGGGAACCAAAATCACCACATAGCACTCATATCCGCGTGTGCGAAGAAGGACTTATTACGCCACTGACTAGACAATGATATACCCTCCTACCAAGAATGGTATGCAGAACTGCAGTTCACTCTGAGAGTAGAAAGAAAACTTGCAAGTCTAAACAACAGGTTGCGGTCATATGTAAAGAACTGAGAAACACTGTATGTATTAATAACTCTGGACTAAATTGCATCTGAGCCCTGAGGTTATTGAAGTGCCTGATGTTATATTTTGGTTATTGCTCTGGGGGAGGCCAGGTCACAGTTCTTGTATTAGATATGGCCCATTTTACTTCACTACGCAAATCTATTGTATGTGATGGACTATAGTACAAGTGCTCTGGGGGGGGGGTGTCATGTTTGTGTATTGTTTCCTGAAAATTCAATAAGGTATACTGAATAAAAACAAATACTAAAGTTATGAAGAAATATTAAATTTTTTTCAACACTTAACGCATAACGTTGTGATTTTTGCAGATTGTGGCTCAAAGTATCCAACATTGCCCTTCTGGTACCCCCACATCATATACATGGCAGGTGTCATTTTTCAAATCCCCTCTGAAACATGTTTTCACAGTTACACAGTGAAATTGCCATTCGGAGAGAACTTAAAAACATTCCACCTCTCTTGATTATAAGCTAGGGTAATAAAAAGACTATGTTGAGAATTTGGGATCAAAATGTCAAAAAACAACTAAGTTACAAAGAAACATTGATTTTTTTCAATACTTATTCATAATTTTGTGATTTTTACAAATTTTGGCTCAAAATATTCAACATAGCCCTTTTGGTACCCCACCTCATGAACTGTTGGGTGTAATTTTTCTAATCCCTCTGAAACATGTTTTCACAGTTGCATAGTGAAATCACCTTTGGACTGGGATTTTAAAAATTCCACCCATCTTGATCATAAGGTGGGGTCATAAAAACGCTACATTGAAATTTTGAGGTCAAAATGTCAAAAAAGAAAAAAACAACATTATGAAGAAATGTCGAATTTTTCCAAAAATTAAGCTCTTTTGGTACCCTACCTCATGAACATGACAGGTGTCATTTTTCAAATTCCCTAAAAAAATTTTTTGGCACTCACCCCAGAAAATCACCTTTCAGACAGGACTTGTCAGAATGTGAAAAAACAACTATGTTATATGAACACACATTGATTTTTTCCAACATTTACTCATAGCTTTGTCATTTGTGCAGATTTTGGCTCCAAATTGTCAACATAGCCCTTGTTCTTGAACAACATTTTTTTAAAGATACTCATCCCTCAGAGCCTAAGCCAGCAGCTGGGTCAAGCCCAGAGGACCCCAACATCTGGGTTCACCTGGCCTAACCTAGTCTGGGTTCTGGAGGTCTTAGGGAGGACAGAGGGAGATGCTGGGGCAGCCCTTGAGAGTGCAGGTCTGCCCTGGACAGAGAGACACCATAGTCGATGGGTGGAAAGAACTAGGAGTAGATGCATGGGACCGCCCACCTTTATAGGCAAGGCTGACGTCAGTGGTGGGCGGTCCTCTGTAATAGACTGCTGGCTAAAAGTTTTCTGTGTGGTCCTGGTGCCAGATGGCTTAGTCCTATTGGTGTGGCCTGCTGCAAGAGCCTTCCTCGAAGTAAGATCACTCATTTCTGTTACAGACTGGAATTCTTAAAAACTGTCCAAAGAGTGGACTCACTCAGCCCCAGGTGGCCATTTTGAATAAGGTTAAGCACAGAACATTTCGACTCACATGTGAGTTCTGGGGCTGAGTTTTTAAGGTGTGGGTTGTGGAACTCAGTGAAGAAGAATACTTGAAATAATTTTTCCACAGTATCTCACAGACCCTTTTGCAGCTTGACACAGGAGACATGAAGTTGAAATCAAGACAGCCTACCAAATGAATTAGTGGAGAGCAGCAACACCAAACCTCAGCACATGCACTGTGCTAATGGTCCAGGTTATTTATTGTTCTAGGTACCAGAAATAGACATGCACCTATGATCAAAACCTGGACTAAGAAAAACTTGTGTCCTTGGTTCACGACTAGTCTGAAATAAGCTTTGCTCAATAGGGGCGTACACTGGAAAAGAGCCCGACAAAAAACAAACTTCCTGCTTACTGGCCGCCCCTTCAGGGCAGCCAGGAACAAATGTACGAAACTTATCATAGAGGAGAAAGCAAGATATTTTCATGCTAAATAGGAATCCTCCACAGGTGCTCTGCCACATTTTGGAAAACCATAAAGGACCTGAAGGGACATTCATCTGCGAACTCCCTTCCTGTAAAAATTTCATCTGCAGGCTTTCTCGTTACTGACAAGCAGTCAATTCTTGATCTCCTAAATAATCACTTCACTACTGCCAGGCAAGCATTCAACTCCTCCGCTGCCAATAGCCTTCGTTCTCAATTTTGCGCTCAGGACTTGGCATGTTTGGTCACTGGCCCCCCGGTTCATGGCACCGTCTTCTCCTTCAGTCCCATGTCGTTGAAGCAAGTAGAAGATTTATTACTAGACCTGGACACTATAGAAAGTGCAGATGCAGACTCTACTGACCCCTATTACTTAGAACTCAGCTATTATGTCTTGTATGCCCTAATCACACATCTTTTCAATTTGTGCCTTGCTCAGGGTGTCATACTGCCTATTTGGAAAACTGCTCAAGCAATCCTACTGTTCAAATCTGGTAATCTGAGCGATCTAAACAATTACAGACCTATTTCCCTGCTTCCAATCCTCTCAAAAATGCTTGAGAAATTAGTTAATAACCAACTTAGGAACTTCCCGGAGTCCTCTAAATTGCTCAACCCAGTTCAGTCAGGTTTCAGGCCTTGCCATACTGCGATCTCAGCACTTGCTAAGGTTACCAATGACTGGCAGTGTGCCTTGGATGCCAAGAATTATGTGTGTGCCTTGTTCCTTGATTTAAGCAAGGCATCTGACATGTTGGATCATGACTTGCTTCTGGCAGAATTGCAAAACCTTGGCCTGGACTCCCTTGCAATAAAATGGTTTACTAGTTACCTTACTGGTCATCTTCAGCAGGTTAAAGCTGATGGAGACCTTTCCCCTTTGAAACTATTGCAGAGAGGAATGCCGCAAGGGTCCATTTTAGGACCTCTCCTTTTTGCATTCTATTTCAATAACATTGACACTGGCATCAAATCAGTTAACATTCATCTCTTTGCCGGCAATACAGTCCTTTAAATTGATAGGCCGACTCCAGAACTGACCTGCAGAGCTTTGCAGCTGGGGTTCAATTGTCTGTAGCTAAACCTCCTGAACCAGAAACTCCTTTTAAACTCCAAAAAAACCAAGGCGATGCTCTTTTCTCCATTAGTTAACACTTCAACCCCCAGCCACCAAGGCACAGCACTGCAGATTACTACATTGCTAGGTGAGCCCCTAGAGTTTGCGGATACATTTAGATATCTA
Source organism: Neoceratodus forsteri (assembly GCA_016271365.2). Lineage (NCBI taxonomy): Eukaryota > Metazoa > Chordata > Ceratodontiformes > Ceratodontidae > Neoceratodus > Neoceratodus forsteri. The sequence continues at coordinate 395,284,113 of CM057452.1, forward strand.
GGGGTCTGGATTGACTTTGAACTATCCTTCACCAACCATGTTGAGGAACTAACTAAAAAACTTAAGCAAAGACCTGGTCTTTTCTATAGAATTAAGTACAGTATCTACTTAGTTACGATGCAAAAAAGTGACTGGTTCAAACCACTTTTCTATTACTTCTGGACTATGCAGATTTTCTATTCTAACCAAGCTTGATACCCTTTATCACTGAGCCATAAGGTTTATTACTGGTGCACCTTACTCCACCCACCATTGCTCCCTTTATTCCTTAGTAGGTTGGTCATCGCTTAATTATAGAAGGCAAAAAATGCTGCTTTCTGGACCTTCAGAGTGATCTGTAAGAAACTTCCTCAGTACACCTTCGATTGCCTGCCCCTCTGTACTGTAGGTAGCTACTCCCTGAGAAGACTTTCGTATATTTCTTTAGTCATCCCTAAAGTTCACTCACACTTTGGCAGCGCTCCCATAAGTCACGCACTTCCCCAACTGTGGAATGAATTGCAAAAAAAACTGAAGTTGGTGACCCCAATAAAAATGCACACGTTCAAAATGCTGTTTGCTCACTCTTTCAGGGAGCTTTGCAACTGCTTCCCCAGATGACTTCTATCCCCTCCCTGTGCATTCTAGCATAGTTCCCAGAGCGCTTCTATCCCTTCCCCAGATTCACTCATATTGTATGTATAATTGTTTTTTACCTCGGCATCCCTTTTACCTTCCCTTTGCTACTCTTCTCTTACTATATTCTTCTTCTATCCCCTTGTGCCTCCTTGTGCTATGATTACTTCTATCCCTTCCCTGGCACATTCTAGCATAGCTCCCACAGCCCCCTATCCCTTCCTTATAGTCACTCTATTGTATAGATGTTTACCTCCGTGTCCCTTTTACCTTCCCTCTGCTACGTTTCTCTCACCATATTCTCCCTTATCCCCTTGTGCCTTCCTCAGGACTTCCATGTATATACTGTACATATTATAGTACTTATTGCTTTTTGCTTCTTTATATATTAAGCTATGTTCTCTGTGTATTTTTGAATATCTCTACACATGTTTATTGTATACCTATGCTTGTACCCAAGTATATTCTCATATTTTGTAAGTCCACTATACAATTAAATGCCTATATTCAAGTACTACCTGGGATGGCACAGAAATGAAAATTATGTACCTACCATAATTCTTAATCTTCTTGGACGAAGTATCCATCACTCATTCACACTAGTGGGACTAAGCCGGAGGTGCTAGGACCCAGCAGGAGCCAAAAATCTTCAGGAGGGCCAGTGCCAAGGTAGGACCGTGCATGCGTGGTGCCATGAGACTGGCTTGAGCCATATAGGCTATCTCGGCGTTGACTCTCTAGCCGCCTCAGTACCTTTTTCACTGACGAGGTGCAGCGTAAACTAATCTAGGAAATCAACCTAACCTGGACATAAGATAGTCCATATGACCCGTGTAAGAAGGGTCAACTCAACAGAGTCTTCACAGCCCAGTCAACAAGGAAGTGAAGACCAGAAGAAAAAATTACTCACCTTAGTAATGTTGTTTCTTCTAATGGAGTCTTGCTATATTCTGACATATACAGTGAGTCCCAACCTTCGAACTGCCCTGGAGATGAAAGAGTTAACTTACCATGCCAGGCATGGAACGCTGAGCTCGAGCTCGGTTGAAACTCTGTCTGTTGTTCTTCAAAATCAAACCATCAGATATTTACGAGCTAAACTCACTAAGATCCTGTGTGGAAGCTGTAAACCTACACTAGCCAACTGGCTACTAAACATAAAACACATTTTTTGGTCCCAAAACAAAGACTCAAGTCAGGAGACCCAAAAGTGAAAAACACAACACCAACTCACCCCAAGAAAAGAAGGGGTGAAAACAAAAAGGCGGGCACCTACTAAGTGCCAACACTGCACCGCCCACCCACATCCCAAAATACAGAGGTTCTGAGAGGGGCAGGCGGGGGGGGGAGGTCAGAATATAGCAAGTCTCCATTAGAAGAAACAACATTACTAAGGTGAGTAATTTTTTCTTCAAACATCATGAAGTCTTGCTATATTATGACATATGCAGACTACAACGCAGTACCTCCATGGAGGAGGGACAGAACCTACTTAGGAAATAGGCTCTGAAGCACAGCTGTGCCAAACTGAGCATCACTCCTAGCCTGGATGTCCAGGAGTAATGCTTGGTAAAAGTGTGAACTGTTTTCCAGGTAGCTGCTTGACATATCTCTAGAATAGGGATGTCCCTGGCAGCAGCCAGGGAAGCAGCTGTACCTCTGGTAGAGTGAGCCCTCAGGCCTGAGGGAGGAACCTTACCCAGTTTTTCATAGCAAAATTGATACAAGAGACAATCCACCTGGCAATGGATCTTTTAGTGGCAGGTATCCCTTACCAACCTCATCATAAGTGAGGAACAGTTGGAGAGTCAAACCTGTGACCCTTGTATGCAGCTCTATGTAGTAACTAAGGGCTCTTTTCACATCTAAACTGTGCAGCCTCCTCGCGCCAGAGGAGGAATGGTCAGAGAAGTACACTGGAAGAGACATAGATTGATTAAGGTGGAAATCTGAAACCACCTTAGGCAAGAACTTCCTGTTAGTCCTGAGGACCACCTTATCTCTATGAAAGGAGATAAAAACAGGCTCCACTGACAAAGCTTGTAATTCACTTATGCATCTGGCAGAAGTGATGGCTACCAGAAACACAGTCTTCCAAGTCAAGTACTTAAGCTCTGCTGAAGATAAAGGCTCAAAGGGGGTTGCATAAGCTGAGCAATGCAAACATTGAGGTCCCAGGCAGGGGCAGGGTCCCTGAATGGAGGGTTGGTGTGAAGCAATCCCTTGAAAAACTTGGAGAATACAGGGTGAGCTGAAAGAGAAGAGGGCTCACCTGCTGAGATAAAAGCAGACACAGCTGCCAGATGCACTTTCAGTGTAGCTGGTCTCAGCCCCAAGCTATTTAAGTGGACCATATAATCAAGGACTGTGGGCAGATCAGCAGATTCTGGGGAAATATGCTTCCCAGAGCACCATATGGAAAATCTTTTCCATTCTGAATTATAAGTAGCCCTGGTGGAAGGTTTTCTAGAAGTCTTCAGGATATCCATTACACCTTGGGAGAGGTGTAAATTAGCAAACTCTAACTCTTCAAGAGCCAGGCCTTGAGATTGAGAGATCTGAGGTTCGGGTACTAAACCCTTCCCTGAGCACAGGTTAACAGGTTGTAATTCCTGGGAAGACACAGGGGAAGATGGACTGCTAAGGACAGTAGGAGTGGATACCAGGGCTGTCTGGCCCAGTCTGGAGTAATCAGGACCATCTTGCACGGTTGAGATCTGATTTTGACTAGCACTTTGAACAGGAGAGGGAAGGGAGGAAAAGCATAGAGAAACTTCCCTTCCCAATTGAGAACTAAGGCATCCAGGGGGACTGAGCCCAACACTGGGGGCCTGCAGCAAAAACGGGGAAGTTGGTGATTGTCTGGGGCTGCAAAAAGATCTATCTGCAGGGTGCCCCATCTGGAAACTATCACCTCCAAGACCAGGGGGTCCAGTCACCATCCGTGATGGCCCTGGGAAATCCTGCTGAGAGCATCTACCAGAACACTGTCCTTGCCTGGGAGGTGAACTGCCGTGAGGGAGGTGTTCAGGGAGTAAGCCAGAGACCACAACTTCATTGCTTCAGTGCACAAGGCCGTAGACCGAGTGCCTCCTTGCTTGTTGATGTACCACACTGTGGTGGTGTTGTCTATTCTGACCTGTACAACTTTGTTCTGAACAGATTTGGAAAAAGCTTGAAGTGCTAGAAATACTGCTCTGAGTTCCAGCAGATTGATATGGAGCAGACATTCACAGGGGACCACAACCCCAGGTGGTGAGGTCGCCCATGTGAGCCCCCACCCCAAGAGGGAGGCATCTGTAGTAAGGATTAAAGAGTGAGACTGAGTGACAAGGACCCTTGTCTCAGATTGTTCTGATCCTGCCACCACTGTAGGGCCTGGATCAGGGTTCGAGTTACTGGGATCAATTTGGTCAGAGGGTCCTTCCTTTGAGACCAAAAGGCTCTCAAATGGAACTGAATGTCCCTCATCTGAAATCTTGCTCCCTGCACTACTGCTGTAGAAGCAACCATGTGCCCCAGGGAGCTGTAGAAAATGCCTTGCTGGTCGAGACACCTGCAGGGTGAATGAGGAGGCCAGAGAGACCAGGGTCCTTGCCCTGTCCAGGGAAGGAGGTTTGCCTTTACTGTGTCTAGCTCTGCACCTATGAAGGTGAGGAGCTGGACAGGCTCTAGAACTGACTTTGGAAGATTTAGAAGGAAACCCAAAGAAGTGAGCAGTTGCTGAGTTATCTGTAAGTGTAACTTGACTTGGTCTGGGGACTGGCCTACTATGAGCCAATCGTCCAGGTAAGGGAAGATGGCAATCTTCTGCCTTCTTAGAAAAGCAACTACTACTGCCAGGCATTTTGTGAATACCCTTGGAGCAGAAGTGAGGCCATAGGGCATTGATCTGAACTGATAATGGCCTGAGGGCAGCTCGAACCTGAGGTACTTCCGATGGGAGCTTCTGACGAGAATATGGAAGTAGGCATCCTTGAGGTCCAGAGACACTAGCCAGTCCCCTAGCCTCAGAGAGGGTAGAATAATTCCCAGAGTCACCATTTTGAATTTTGGTTTTAAAAGGTGCTTGTTTAAGTATCTGAGATCCAGGATGGGCCACCATTACTTACTTGGTTTACTTGGTTCGCAGGGACAAAAGAACGCTACTGCCCATCGAGATTGTCCCCCACCAACATGGTGGGAAAATTAAACCTTGAAGTAGTTAGACTCTAACCAAGGATCCAATCCCCTTTTTAAAGGATGAAACTGAATCACATTCTACCAGGTCTTGTGGTAGTAAATTCCATACCCTAGGCACTCTAACTGTAAAATAATTTAACCTTTTATTAGTTTTAGAACTTGCAACATCAATTTGTTTGTTATGAAACTGAGGGCTAGTTCTTCTACTTGACAAACTTAAACCACATAAGTTCATTAATTCCTAAGAATCAAGAATTTTATATAAAAGTAACAAATCACCTCTTATGCGTTTTAGTTGAAGTGAATGTAACTCAGTTTTCAGAAGTCTATCTTGATAGTCCAATTTAGCCAAATGAGGAACCATTCTGGTTGCTCTCCTCTGAATTTTTTCAATTCTATCCCCACCTTGTCTTAAATAATGACTCCAGAAAGGAGACCCATAATCAGAATAAGGCCTGACATAAACTCTAAACAAGGGGATTAAACATTCCTGAATCCTTGACACAAACGATCGTTTAATACGTGTAAGTATGGCATTGGACATATTCGCTATCCTAATACAATGATCCGTTGAGGATAATTTGTTATTTACAAGAATTCCAAGATCGCGTTCTACTAATGACTCTTGAAGGGAAATATTATTTAGATGATAGGTTTGCTTAGGATTATTCTTTCCAAAGTGTAAGACATGACACTTATCAGAATTAAGTGTCATCCTGTTAGTATCTGCCCAGTCTTCAATAATTTTTAGATTATTAATAATAGAGACCCTGTTTTGTAATGAATTAACAGACCCTCCCAGCTTGGTATCGTCAGCAAATTTTGAAAGAAGATTATCAGAAGTAACCTGTAAATCACTAATAAAAATATTAAACAGTGTTGGTCCAAGAACCGAACCCTGCGGAACTCCACTGGTCACTTTCTGAATTTGAGAGAAAGAGCCATTTATTCTGACCTGTTGGAGTCTATTATTTAACCAGCCCGATACCCACTTGATCAAAAACTGTGAAAATCCCATATTCAACATTTTATCCAACAATACATCATGGGGAACTTTATCAAATGCTGTACTATAATCAAGGAGAAAAACATCCATGGGGATACCTCTGTCAAGTCCTAAACTAATATAGTCATAAAAGGCCACAAGATTGGTAGTGCATGAATACCCCTGCCTAAATCCGTGTTGAGTAGTGTCAATTACATTATTAATAATAGATTCCTGTTCCAGTAATTTTTTGATAATTTTTTCCATTAATTTACTTACTATAGATGTTGAACTTATTGGTCGATAATTTTCAGGTTTAGAGTGATTACCTTTTTTAAATTCTCCTGTCTTTTTTGGGGCAAGGAAGTACCTGGAGTACAACCCTTTGCCCTGGTGTAGGGGTGGAACCCTTTCCACAGCTCTGAGAGCTAGGAGGGAGGAGACCTCTGCCTCTAAGGCAAGTGCCTCTGATGGATTTGCAGGTGGAAAGGATCTGGTTCTCATCTTTGGAAACTTTTTGAAGCTGAGAACCAGTCCATGGCTTACTACTTCCAGGACCCATTTGTCTGATGTCAGAGACTCCCAGTCCTGGACAAAGTAAGCCAGCCTGCCCCTACAGGTAGCTGAGAATCGGCCCTGGCAACCCCATCAGGGTGCCTGTTTGGCAGGGGCTTTGGGCTGAGGGGTGGAAGCAGGTCTGCTTGTACCCCGTCTGCCTCTCCCTCTAAAGAACCCCCTCTGGGCATAAGCAGAAGAGGAGGCCTGGGCTTGGTAAAAAGGCCTATGAAAAGGCCTGCCCCTGCCCCTGGAAGCTGCCTTGAGGAGTGGCTTTGCCTTCCTGGCTGTGCACTCCTATAGGTGGTCCTATACTCATCTATTTTCTTCATGTAATTCTCTGTTTGCTCCCCGAACAGAGAATTACCTAACAAGGAAAATCCATGGCCTTAGTCTGGGTATCCTGTGACAGACTAGTACATCTGAGCCAAGCCATTCTTGAAGTACCACAGATGTAGCCATGACTCTAGATGACACATCATTGGAGTCCACTGCAGCATGGAATTGCACCTTGATGCCTCAATACCATCAGCAGCCACCTGCTCCAGCTCCTTGGCAGCTGGCCAGGGACCTGTTTTGCTAGGAGCCATAACAGTGTCCCATCTGGCTTTTTGATACCTAGCAGTATAGGCCATATAATTGGCCTGTCTGAGTCCCAAGGATGCTGCCATGTACTGTTTCTTTGCCATGGCATCAATCCTCCTGGAGTCCTTGTCCGGGGGGTGTGAAACCAAGGGAATGTTTGCCTTATCACAGGCTGCAACCCTGCACTACCCCAACATGGCTGCATTGTTGTGTAAGGAACTCCATGTCAGAGCCTGACAATGTATACCTCCTGTCCATTCTCTTATCCACAGGAGGTATAGTGTTAGGAGTCTTTAAGATCTTAAATGTCTGTTTCCCGAAAGATTTGTGCAAGGGAATAGACAGCCTCCTAGACTCTGGGATATCCATCATTTCCATATAGTCAGGCTCCTCCTGGTCATCCACAGCTTCTTCCATAGGAAGCTGGAGGGTTTCAGCCACTTTTTTATAAAACATGAAATGGAAGAGGGACTCAGAAAGCCTAGGAGGAGAAACCCCTGAAGGTCTGTCTGGGGAGATGTCCGGGTCAATGGGCACATCCAGACTTTCAAATCACATTCACTTTCCTCATACTCCTCTTCCTCCTCCTCCGGTTCATAAAATTCCTCTAACTCATACTCTTAAACCGGTGGAACCGGCCGAACCGAGTGCCTGCCTGGTGGTGCCGGTTCGGTCAGAACCGGGGAAAGCGACTGGACAATTTTGATCGCTTTGGCTATCTCTTCAGTGGTTGGAGAGGAAAGTTTTGGCTCCACACCAGCTGATTTTTCTTTTCTAGTTCTTTTAGCCAGAACCAATTCCTCAGAATCGGCTCTCCTTTTGCCCGAAGTAGTCTCGCCCTGGTCAGAGGGCACTCCCTCTGGTTCGGTTTGAACCGAACCGGGCTGGCCATCCGGTTCAGCAGCACAATTTAAGATTTTTAAACAACTTGATCGGTTCAAACCAAACCGATAAACTGTTTACAAGTTCCACACAGAATAGAACAAAATAAAACCTATCTAGTACTCACAAATACCACAGACAGAGACTGAACCGACAGGTTACGGTTTAAATTCGGTCGAAAACAGAGAAAAGCGGTACTTTAACTGACAAATTGAACCGAGCAGAAGGAGAAATCTCCGGAGCGACTGTTCAGTGAGGCGGAGTAAAGAATCTGACGGTTTGAGTTTGAAGAACAACAGACAGAGTCTCAACCGAGCTCGAGCTCCAGCGTTCCATGCCTGGCATGGAAAGTTAACTCTCATCTCCGGGGCAGTTCGAAGGTTGGGACTCACTGCATATGTCAGAATATAGCAAGACTTCATGTTGTTTGAAGCAGGATGAGTGAGCTCGGGGGATGGTGGGTGGGCATGTGTATGAGTGATGGAGACTTCATCCAAGAAGATCAAGAATTATGGTAGGTACATAATTATCATATCTTCCTGGACTAAAAGTCTCCACCACTCATTCACACTAGTGGGAGAGTACCGAGAAAATAATCCTCTCAGCAGGGCAGCAGGAAAATGGAGCTCACTTAGGACAGAAGTCCATTAAGGATTGTCCTTCCAAAAGAAGGATGCTGTCTGGCATGGACATCATGCTGCTTCACAAAGCATGCTGCTTCACAAAAGTGTGCACAGAGCTCCAAGTGGCTGTGTTACAGATGTCTGAGATGGGCACGTTCCGAATCTCTGCCAGGGATGCTGTGGCTGCTCTGGTAGAGTGGGTCTACACCCAGTCTTCCAGCTTGACCTGCGCCATCGAGTAGCAATGGCGAAGGCATGCTACCAGCCATTCTGAAATGCTTCTGATGGCAACCGGCTGACCCAGCCAGGTCATGCTGAACGATACAAAAAGTTGTTTGGATTTTCAAATCTCTCTTGTTCTCTCGATGTAGAATTGCAAGACCCTTTTCACATCTAGAGAGTGAAGGGTGCATTTCCCTTCATTCTGGAAATTAGCAAAATAGGTCAGGAGGACCAAGGGCTGGTTAAGGTGAAATTCTGAGATCACTCTGGATAAGAATTTAGGGTGAGTTTTAAGAACCATCTTGTCCTTGTGAAATACTGTGTACAGGGGGTCTGTGACCAGGGCATGTATTTCAGAGACTCTGCGAGTGGAAGTAATGGCCATTAGGAAGGCTGCCTTCCAGGTCAGGAACTTCAAGTCACAGTTTGCTAGATGCTCAAAGGGCTTACGGTTGAGCATGTCTAGCAAGAGATTGATATCCCATGTGACCACCGGTCTCCTGACTGGTGGCCCGGTGTGCAGGATGCCCATAAGGAATCTCTTGACTAGTGGTAACTGAGCCACCAAAATGTTCTGCACTGGCTTGTGATAGGCAGAAACTGTGCAGAGGTGTACCTTTACTGTTGAGTATTGCAGTCCTGCATTTGACAGGTCTAGGAGGTGCTCCAACACCTTACTTGGTGGGCAAACAAAGAGGACCAGAGTGGACTTTGCGCACCAAATGGAAAACTGCTTCCATTTTGCCATGTAAGTCTTCCTAGTGGATGGCTTACATGTGGCTAAGAGGATTTTTGAGATTCTTTGAGAGACGTTAAACCTACCCACTTCTATCTCCTCAGGAGCCAGGCATGGAGATGAAGGGACCACAGGTTGTGATGGACCACTGGACCCTGTGTTAGGAGGTCCATTTGTAATGAGAGTTGTCTTGGAGGGGCTTCCGACAATCTGTTGATTAAAACATATCTGATGAGGCCAGTACGGGGCGATGAGAATCATGCTGCCCCCCAAGCCTCCAATTTGAGCAGCACACTCTGAATTAAAGGAAGAGGAAATGCATACAGAAAGCATCCTGTCCACTGCAGTCTGCATGCATCCTGACAGAGAGTGCCAGGTTCTAGATTTCTGGAGCAGAATAGAGTCAGTTTTTCGTTGAGTGAGGATGCAAAAAGGTCCCGGTCTGGAGTGCCCCACTCTTCAAATAGCGACTGCACAACGCTTGAGTCGAGAGACCACTCATGTGGATCCGCCTCCATTCTACTGAGGCAGTCCACCCGATCATTCTGGATTCCATGCAGGTAGACTGCCTGGATCAGAGTCTTGTGCACGAGGTACCACTCCCACACTCTCATAGCTTCTCTGCACAGAGGGTAAGAGTGCACACCACACTGCTTGCTGATGTAGTACATCCCAGCCTTGTTGTCCGTCTGAAGAAGTATTACTTTGTGACAGAGGGCATCCTTGAGGGCTCGGACAATGTACAGGACAGCTCTCACCTCCAAGACATTTATGTGTAGATGGGACTCCTCCCAGCTCCACAGACCTTGTGTGTGGCGGTCCTGACAGTGAGCTCCCCAACCAGTCAGAGATGCATCTGTGGTGATGGTGAGCTGTGTTTCCAGTGGGGCAAAGGGAAAGTCTTCGAGATGGTTGTCCTCCTGGGTCAACCAAGTAATTGATCTCATTAGAGGCTCTCTCACCTTGATGTGGAAGGACTGCAGGTGCATGGTTGGAGACCACTAAGTGCTGAGCATCAACTGTGTGGTTCTCATGTGTAGCAGGCTAGGGGCAATATGAAGACGGACGATGCCATGAGACCAAGCATTCGCTGCATTGAGAGAGCTCAAACTGAGTTGTTCTCCTTGAGGAAGCGAGCCATCTGGAGAATGTTGTTCCTCCTGTCCTCTGGAAGACAGGCCCTTGCTCTGGAGGTGTCCAGAAGGGCTCCTATAAAGAGAAGTTGCTGGGAGGGCTGAAGCTGCGACTTTTCCAGGTTCAGTAGCACCCCATGGATGTGAGGAAAGTACAGTTATGTAAGAACTTACCGTAACAGTAGATCTTCGAGAGAGGTTCCTGCAGTAGATCATTACATGTAGGACTGCACCACCTGCGTCAGGACCACATGGCAAACTTTTCCAGCAATGCCTGGTGAGGGACCACCCACCCGACGTCATGTGACTGACATCAGTGTGACCCTATATAGTGGGTGGTCCCCACACCCGCCTTCCAGTACTCCCGACGGAGATCCTAAAGGAAAGACAGGGGAAAGAAAACAGGTTCTGAAGTCCCAAAAGAAATTTGGGAGAAGGAGAGAGGGAAAAATATGACCTACTGCAGGAACCTCTCTCGAAGATCTACTGTTACGGTAAGTTGTTACGTAACTGTACTATCTTACTTCGAGAGGGTTCCTGCAGTAGGTCATTACATGTAGCACTGAATCCCAAGCAGTCCCTCAGAAGAGAGACCGAGAGAGACACGGGAGGAGGAGCAACAGAAAGGACAGTACAGGACCAGCCTAGGACAGTAGGCCCTGCAAAACGGTGAGGCCAAACCCGGCCCTACACCTAGAAGCAATGTTCAGACTGTAATGCTTGGTGAAGGTATGGAACGAAGTCCAGGCTGCTGTCGCACAAATCTCCGCTGCAGAAACATTTCGAAGACAGGCCGCAGATGCAGCCATGCCTCTCTTAGAATGACCTCTGATTGCCCCCTGCAGAGGTTTGTTGTGCTTCTGATAACAGAAGCAAATACAATTAGCCAACCACTTCGAGAGGCACCATTTGGAGACAGTCATCCCCACGGATTTGAGCGCGAAGGATATGAAGAGTTTGTCAGCCTTATGGGAATCCTTAGTCCTATGGACGCAGCATCTCAGGATTTGGTGCACATCAAGAGTGTGCAGAAGTACCTCACCTTTGTTCGCGGGAACTGACAGTACATCGGGAGTTCCACCGACTGATTGAGCGTGAACTCCGAAACCTTCTCGGGTAGGAACTTAAGATTTGTTCTGAGGAACACCCGGTCCTTGTGGAAAATCAAAAAAAGGCTCCTTAAACACCAGGGCATGAAGCTCGGAAATCCTTCGAGCAGAGGTAATGGCACCTAAAAGTAGCGCTTTCCAGGAAAGGTAGAGCAAGTCACAGCTCATCGCTGGTTCAAAGGGAGAAAGCGTGAGCTTCTCCAACACAAAATTCAAATCTCAAGGTGGTGAAGGGTTGCGGATGGGGGGGTTTCAGGTGGAAAATCCCTTTTTGGAGATCTCTAACTGTACCACGGGCTTGCCATCCACAAGTTCGTGATATGCCGAAATGGTCGAAAGGTGGACCGCGAGGGAGGAGAAGGATAACCCAGAATCCAAAAGATGAAGCAGGTATTCCATAATGTGAGGGGCTGGATAAGTAAAGAGGTCCCAGCCCTTGGAAGCCGCTCAGACAGAAAAGCGCTTCCACTTCATGGTGTAAGTGGATCTGGTGGAGGGCTTCCTCGCCTCCACACAGACCTGGGCTACTCTGGTAGAGACCCCAAAGCGAGACTTAATTATGTCTGAAGGAGCCACGCATGAAGATACAGGGTCTTGAGCCCCAGATGCACAAGCTTGCCCTGGTTCTGAGTGAGGAGGTTGTTCATTAAAGGAAGTGGAACTGGAGGGTCCCTCACTAACTGCTGCAAGAGTGGGAACCAAATTTGCCTCGGCCAGAGGGGGGCAATGAGAATCATCTGAGTCCTCTCCGACTGGAGTTTGAGAAACACACTCTGAAGAACGGGAAGAGCGGGGAAAGTGTATAAAAATTTCCCTGTCCAACAGAGCGACAACACATCATGCCAGAAAGCACCATGCCTCGGAACAAGCAAGCAAAAACTGGGAAGTTTTGCGTTGTATGGAGAGGCGAACAGGTCAAGTTCCGGTCGCCCAATCTCTGGAAGAGAGAATTGGCCACTTCCTGATTCAATTCCCATTCGTAAGCGAGGGTGTAGGTTCTGCTGAGGCTGTCCACCAGGACATGTTGAATTCCTGGAACATGAATGGCTGTGAGCAACAGACTGTACTGGACTGCCCAGTTCCATACTCATCGTCTCCCTGCAAAGGGGATACAACCGAGTGTCTCCCTATTTGTTGATGTACAAGATGACCGACATGTTGTCTGTCTGGACCAGCAGTGATCCCCTGGGAAGGATGGATGATGGACTGAAAGGCCTGAAGGGCATACAAGACTGCCCTCAGCTCCAGGATATTAATGTGCAGAGACATCTTGATGTGTGACCATAATCCCTGAGCTTGATGGTCCCCCACATGAGCTCCCTGTCATCGAGGCACAGATCAGGAAGCAAAAGGAAAACCAGGAACAGTTGTAGAATTCACTAAAAATATTTATTTACAGTAGCAGTCACATAAAAAAATAAACTTCTTCATAATAACTACGTACAGAGGAGAAATTAAATAGTTTTTTCTTTCAGTCTCTGTGTCCCTTATTCTTCTAATCTTTCTTGCAGTTTCAGCTAAGCTTTTATAAATCCTTTCGAGCCCCAATCCTTAACAAGCATCCTGTTTTTGTAAATATCAGGCAGGAGCTGCTAGAACACAGTGTAATTCTTGAGTTGAGGCCCCCTTTTGCAAAACTTTTGCAAAAAGGCCTAAAATTTGGACTCGGGTAAACTCTGGCTTCCAGCAGCTTTTTGCAGTCATCTCAAATTTATAAATACATTTTAACATGAACACTACACATTTTCTAAACAAAAGAGATCCCAACATCAGTTACATTTCCACATATGGAGCTGCACATATTTTTATATCAGCAGATCTAGATATGCAAGGGAGAAAAACAGACAGCAAGAGAAAACTGAGAGACAGTGAGAGGCAAAGAATTGTGAGACTGTTCGGGGTGATCAAGTCCGAAGTCTCACAGGACGATTTGGTTGCGCAACCAGACAGAGACAGGAAAGGAAAGATCCTTGTATTTAAACACTTTCTCCATAACAACTGGGACAGGGTTCTATTCCACCCTGTCACATACACCCCCTCCTTAAGAGGGAACCTGTTTTATTAAATAGGTTTCCAAAACATTTTATTGTCTAACAACATTTGCTGTTTTCAGACATTAAGCACATGCACATCATCTCTCTTTTTTTTTTATAACAGTGCAGCAAAGAGTATAGTTCAAACCCATACATTTGTTTTTCAACTTCCAGAATCCTCAATTCCTGAGCCATATCTTGACAGAAAATCAGCATTACTATTCTCTTTACCAGATTTGTGAATCACCGTGAATTTAAATGGCTGTAGTGCCAGGTACCACCTTGTGATTCTGGAATTTTTCTCTCATCTGGTTAAGCCAACAGAGAGGATTGTGATCAGTTACCAGAACAAAGTCAGTTCCTAGCAAATAAAACTTAAGGGTCCATGGCCCACTTTGCTGCTAAACATTCCTTTTCGATAGTGGAGCACCTTTTCTCTCTGTCATGCAACTTCCTACTTATGTACAGAATAGGATGTTCTGTCCCATCTACATTTTGACTCGGTACTGTACCTAGGCCTACCTCTGATGCATCTGTTTGTAGTAAAAATGGTTTCTCAAAGTCTGGGCTTCTTAAAACAGGGGCTGAACATAATACAGCATTTAAGGCTTGAAAAGATTCATCACACTCTGGGGTCCATTTAACATTATTTGGGTACCGTTTTTTCATTAGTTCAGTGAGGGGAGTAGCTAATTCAGCAAAATTAGGAACAAATCTCTGATAATAACCAGCCAGCTCTAAAAATTATCTGACATGTGTCTTTGTTTTAGGTACAGGGATGCTAGCTACAGCTTCTATCTTATAAAATCCTCATCAAATCCCAGTCTCTCCACCAATGAACTGAACTCTTCCATCAAATCTGTAACTTTGTAGGACACTTCTCTGTAGTTTCGTTTACCAGCATCATTTTATTCACACCCAGCTTTCTGGCTTCATAGTTGCAAGTTACAACTAAATATTTTTGTTGTATAGCCCACCATTTGAGAAAGTCCATCAGGCTTTCAGGTTCTGTCACTGCCTGTTATTTTTTCATAATTTGTGCTGCCTGTACAATCTCAGACTGGACTTGTGTCTCTGCTAGTTTGGCTGCCATTCTCCTGGTAACCACTCCTGGACTTGCTGCTGCAGAATCCATACCTTCCGCTGTGCTTCCCTGGTGCTAGGTCTAGCCCCCATGCACAAAACTCCGGTCTTCGGCTATGCATGGCGTAAATCCCACTTAGGATGACGCCATCTGTTGTCGAGGCACAGGTCAGGAAGCATAGGGAAAACCAGGAGCAGTTGTAGAATTCACCAAAAATATTTATTTACAGTAGTAGTCACATAAAAAAATAAACTTCTTCATAATAACTATGTACAGAGGAAAAATGAAAAAATGTTTCCTTTCAGCCTCTGTGTATCTTTTTCTTCTAATCTCTCTTGCAGTTGCAACTTAGCTCTTATAAGTCCTTTCAATCCCCATACTTAGCAAGCATCCTGTTTTTGTAAATATCAGGCAGGAGCTGCTAGAAAACAGTGTGCTTTTTTTTTGTTTGTTTTTTTGTTTTCTTATGTTTGGTCCGGCTTCCCATTTTTCCCTCAGGTCTCATCCACTTGCCGCCCCAATACCCAAGCCTACCCCCTGGGCAGGGCCACCGAGGGGGCTTCCCACTCCCAAATGGGCATTGTGGGCAAGCTACGGACTATCCCCCCCCGGGTCAGGGCCACAAGAGCAGAAAACCCACCCGGCGGGCATTGGGGACAGAGAGTGGCAGAACGGGACAAGCCATCATACTGGGAGACGCAATTTTTGTTCGTTTTTCTTGGAGGCAGAAACGTGCAATGACGTCCAGCATGCAACTGGCCCCCTGAACATTCAGGCGCCAGTTGCTGTGTACTCCCTCCCCGCCAGGTCTGCAAGCGCTGGACATACCCCTCCCTCCCACCCGGAGAAGGACAGCAGTCCTCAGGACGCCCATCCTTCTTCCCCGCCGGCCCTCCGACGCCCGGTCCGCTCCTAACCTGCGCCGCCAGCATCGCATGCAGAATTCCAACTGCCGTGCCAGTGAACACAGTGTGCATCTTGAGTTGAGGCCCCCTTTTGCACAAACGCCTAAAATCTGAACTCAGGTAACCTCTGGCTTCCAGCAGCTTTTTGCAGTCATCTCAAATTACAAATATATACATTTTAGCAGTAACACTATACATCTTCTAAACAAAAGAGATCCCAACATCAGTTACATTTCCAAATTTTTTTTTTTGTCGACTTTATTTATTCACCCTTGCATGCTGGACTCTCTCCAGCTGAGCTATGGGGCTTACCTTGGCTGATCCCGTCCGTCTGAAGCCCTCAGCTGCTACTCCCGGAGTCTCTCTGCTTCCCTGCAGCCGATCCCTAAGCCCCTCCGGATCTAAGTCCCCCAGAGGCAAGGACCGCCCTACTCCCCAGCGCTCTATCTGTACAGTGTCAGGCTGGCACCGGCACGCGAAGAACTCCCGGGAGAACAGCCACGACCCAACATTGGACGTGGTGCCTCAGCGCCACTAAGCCCGCCTTCTTTTGTCCCCTATTTGCTGGGAAATGCAATGTACTCCAGCATGCCCACAGAAGTGCCTCTGAGCCAATTCCCTAGTTAGCTGGCTCCTGACTGCCAGGAACTCCTGGAAACACCAGGAGCCGCTAGCCGGCGAGAGCAGGGAACCCCCCCTCCACAGGGAGGGACAGCTGCCCTCCGGACGCTCAATCCCTCCCCTGCCGATCCCCTATGGCCTAGGCTCGTTCCTGAACCCAGGTCACCGGCGTGGTGCGAGGCAACCCTCAGTGCCACCGGGCCGGCAATCATTTCCACATATTGATTTGCACATATTTTTATATCAGCAGATCTAGATATGCAAGGGAGAAAGAGAAAACTGAGAGACAGGGAGAGGCAAAGAATTGTGAGACTGTTTGGGGTGATAAAGTCCGAAGTCTCACAGGAAAATTTGGTTGTGCAACCAGACAGAGACAGGAAAGGAAAGATCCTTGCATTTAAACACTTTCTCCATAACAACTGGGACATGGTCCTATTCCACCCTGTCACACCCCCAACCCTGGTTGGAAGCATCCGTAGTTAGAGTGCATAGGGAAGCAGGCCTCCAAAAGGGGAGGTCGTGGGACAAATTCAGGGGATCCCTCCACTTCTGAAGATCCCTCTTGAGCGCGGTGGAAATCAGGACCAGATGGTCCAGATCATCCCTGAACTGATCCCACTGGACTCGCAAGGTCCACTGAGCAATCCTCATGTGCAGCCTTGCTAGAGGAACCGTGGAGATGGAGGCCTCCATCAAACCCAAAAGTTGGAGCATAGCTCTGACTGGGAGGAAACTGGGGGAGGCCACTAAGGTAGCCTGCTCTCGAAGGGCTTCCAGCCTCTCCAGAGGAAGGAAGGCCTTGCACTGGACCGTGTCCAACATTGCTCCAATAAACTGAACTCTCTGGGAAGGAGTCAGTGTGGATTTGGGGATATTGACGGTAATCTCCAAACGCGAAAACTGGTCCAAGGTTAATGAGAGAGCCTCCAGAAGACTGTCCCTGGACAAGGCTGAAATCAGCCAGTCATCCAGGTAGGGGAAACTGCAATGCCTTGACACCTCAAGGCCGCAGCCACCACCGCTAGGTGCTTGGTTAAGACCCTGGGTGGCGAGGAAAGACCAAAGGGGAGGGCCCGGAATTGGAAGTGCTCCCCTTGGAAAGTAAAGCACAGGAAGCGGCGATGGCTGGGGAACACTGGAATATGCAGGTAGGCATCCTGCATGTCCAGTGCGCATAACCAATGGGACTCCTAAAGAAGAGGTAGGAGGCCCTGGAGAGTCAACATTATGAATCTCTTGTATTCGACGAACAGATTGAGCCTGCTTAGGACGAGTATGGGTCTGAGGTCACCTGTCTTTTTTGGAACCAGTACCAGAAAAAAGTGGGAGTAAAACCCCGGCCCTCTTTGATGAAGAGGGACCGGCTCTATGGCCGCTTTTTGCAATACAGCCTGAACCTCCTCGTTTAGGGACGTTTAGGTCCCAATCATGGTTTTTGTTGGCCCACGTCTCTGTGACCGCCGCCACATCCACCCCCCACAGCATGGCCTGGAACTCTGGCAACTTGTTTCCCAAGCTTCTGGCATTTACTAACACCAAGCCCCACCCCTTATCCCTGATCCCCTTTGTCGAACCCCACCCAGGTTCCTTATACTTCCATCCTCCCTCTGCTCCTCCTGAAACCTCCACCCCCAGTCTGTTTCCCCCCCCCTTGGGTTTGAAGGCTACTCCCCTCATCTGGAGGAGAGGGCTTCTGGTCAGCCCCTCCCTTATCCCTTCCCCCTCAATGTTCCCCATTCATTGTTTTAGGGTGGTGGGCCACCACCCTATATTTTTTTACCACCGCTCTATATTTTTTACCACCACCCTATATTTTTATCCATTTTTTTTATAAAATCCTCCAAAATTGTCTTTTATTGACATCCTTTATTGCAATACTGCCCATTTAATACCAGCACACTATATGTCACTTAAAAGCTACTTATGCACATGTACAGTGCATATAGGAGGTCCCGAAAAATAACGCACCATTTGACCCGATCACCATTGCCACCGCCCTATATTTTCAGAGAGTGGGGAACCCTGCCCCTCACAAGTTTAAACACCACCTTTCTTGAATGTAGTCAGCCATCCCCTGTTTAAGGACTTCCTTCCCTAATGGGGCAAGATGAGGCCTGTCCTTGGCATACAGTCCCTTATCCTCCCAAACTCCTTTCCAGTTCCCTAACATCCCCAACCCACTCTCTTCACCCCACTTCCTGAGCCAGTCATTAACCTCTGTGATCTTCATTTTTTTCTCCACTGAGGCCTTTGGTACTGGCAATATCTCTGAAAAGGAAATGTTGCATCCATTATCCCGACAGACTCTGGCAAGTTCTTGGAACCTTGCTTGGATTTCCAAAACACTATTTCCCTCTAGATCATTAGTTCCCAAAATGCACCAGGAAATCCGGTTTCCCTCCACAATCCCTAACCAGGTCGTACACCATAAACTTTGCTCTGTGCACTGTCAGCCCAGAGATACTCACTACTTTCACCTGGCTATGGCATCCACCTCCCTGTCCCCCCCACTGGATACCCCTAATCATTGAGTCTCCCAATAACAGAACCTTAACACCGTCATCATCCTTATGGTTACCTCCACTATGCCCTCTCAGCCCCCCATCCCCCCCTTTATTCGTGATCTCAATTCCTTGGGAGTCTTCCTGCCTTATTAGAGACTCCCTTGTCACCTTCCCCTTTCTGCCTCCCTCGTTATTTTGCCCACTTAACTCAGACCCCCTCTGAATAGGTGTCCCCTTTAACCCTCTCTTATCCGAACCATTTAACCTGGCCCTGATGGTTTCCCCTTCCCTCACACCGCCATCCTCCCCCCTTGTAACCTTGTAATAGTACCCCTACCTCCAGAGGCTCTCTGTGGGTCCCCTTTAGCTAGGGCCCCATCCTTGGTACTGACCCCCCTGCTGAAGGGGGGCTCCTCCCCCACCTTCTTGTCTCCCAGTTTCTCTCCAGTCATGCTCTCCTCCCTCATGTCTGCAATATGTTGCATCTCCCCCATCTGCTTAACATTTATGTTTCCCCTTCTCCCTCTGGGACTATTTCTATCCTTTCCATTGCCGGTCTGTGATGCCCTATGGGTATCCGACTCCCTTCCCCTGGCCTCTGTATCAGTTTCCTCATTTCCACCAACCCCTTCCTCCCCCTCTAGGTTGCTTAGTACCTCAAATTTATTGTGACACTCTATGTCAGCCTCCATCAAGTAACCCGAGTTTCCCCTGACTGCACCTCTAAACTGCCCCTCTTCCTTCAGTGCAAGGTATCACAATCTGCAACAACTCCAGAATAATTAGTATAATTAACTTACGTATTTGTTTATATAATAACTTGTATTACGATATTTGACATTCAGGTTACAAGCATTTGTTTTCTTTCAGATAAATGAATACAATAATGAATATCATTCCAATCAATAACAGCCTAGGGATCTTATAAAAAAGTGTTCAGGATGTCTCATTCATTGCAGCTTCATTTTATCTGTTACACTCAGTTGTACATTATAAATTATTTTATTCTAAAGAACTGAACAAAAAGAGAAATATTGATGAAGCAGAGACAAACATTTCTTTTGTAACCTTAATGTTCTTGTAAAAAATTATTAATATACTTTATTGACACCACGCCTGGATATTCAAAAGGGTTGCACATGACACAACAGGGATGCACCATGTGCAACCCACCAGTGCGCCCCGGCGTGATATTCAAAGGGTAAGTTGCAATGCATCGGTAATGTATGCAGCACAAGTGCGGGGGGCGTGCCCATGCATATGCGGCACATCCTATTATTCAGCCCGGTATGTGCAGCGCATAAGCTGGCACAACCCCGCCTTGTGCCACTGGGGGTGGGGGGCGCAAAGATGTGCCTGAGAAAACCAGGAACAAGTCCAGGCCACCCACAGGTGAGCTGCTGTATTGCAGGGCACAATACGGCTGCCGCCAGCCGTGGGTGGCCACCCGCCCACCCTAACATTGACCACAAGCCCCCTACCCTGGGAGCGTTGTGCCCCCGCCCCATCACGGGCAACTGTAATAAAATAATCCCTGGTGGTCCAGTGGAAACCCCCCTCATCACCTGATCACGGGCATAAGTAATGATAAATCCCTGGTGGTCCAGTGGATCCCCCCCATCGCCCGATCGCGGGCATATGTAAAATTAAATTACCTGATGGTCCAGGGGTACCTGCCCACTGAGGTCCCCCACCACCCAGCACTCCCCCCGTCATTGGCGGGTGGCAGCACCCCGCCCACATGCCGCCCGCTGAATGACAGCATGCAGTACGGTCTGTACGCCTATTGGACCACTGTGTGGACCAATGGGCATGCAGACCATACTGTACTACACAGGTCCGATATGTGAATGGAAAAAAAGTGTACTCCTCAGCTACGTGTGCACTGCGTTCCCTGAATTACGTAGCCCATATGGTGTCCTTCCAAAAAGTGACCTTAGCAAAGCTGGAGGCCCATATCCAATCCATGGATCCCTCGGACCTCAAGGAGGAGCTTGCCAAGGACCTATGCCTGTGTAAGATCTCCTGCAGGCATGCCTTACGGGCCACCTACGACTCGGTCAGTGCGGTGGCCCGTACCGTGGCGACTGCTGTCTCCCTTCGGTGGCACTTTTGGCTCCGAATTTCTGGACTCGCCAATGATGTCCAGACAGCAATTCAGGATGCCCCCTTTAGGGGCTCAGTCCTTTTCAGCGGCAACACCAAGGACATCATCACAGGCCTGCAGGACAGGGGCCAGGCCCTGCGGTCCATCAAGTCAGTGTACTGATCGGGAGTGCAGAGAAAGCAGCCCTTTTGGAGACAGTCCAGGAGAATAATTGTCAAGGCAAGAGAAAGGCCACAGGCACCTCCTGTTCTTTCCCTCCTGTCTCAAAGACTCAGAGACGATCGGGGGCCCTCCCCCTGCCTGTCCTGCCACCTCCTGACTCCCAACCCCTTCCCCTTCCTCACCCTCAGAGCGAGGAGCCAGTGGGGGGAGGTTCACCCTCCACATGCAGGAGAGGGAGGGCATAACATAGAAACATAGAATCTGACGGTAGATAAGGACCGCTTGGCCCACCTAATCTGCCCATTTCCCTACCTAATGGATAAGCTGCAGATCCTAGTTAACCAACAGCCTACTTCCTCCTACCCCCACTAGAATTGCCTTATGTCTGTCCCATGCATTCTTGAATTCGCCCTCCGTTTTTGACTCTACGACTTCCTCAGGAAGGCTGTTCCATGGATCCACAACCCTCTCTGTGAAGAAATACTTCCTCAAATTACCTCTGAGCCATCCCCCCTCTATCTTCAAATTGTGCCCCCTTGTTTTTGCACATCTGTTTTTCTGAAAGATGCTACCCTCTTTATTGATTCCCTTGAGGTATTTGAAAGTTTCTATCATGTCCCCCTCTCCTTCTTTCCTCGAGGCTATACATCTTTAGTTCCTTTAGTCTTTCTTCATATGTCTTCTGATGCAGACCCTGCATCATTTTGAGTTGCCCTCCTCTGGACAGCCTCCACCCTGTCTATGTCTTTGCGGAGATGGGGTCTCCAGAACTGTACACAGTACTCCAGATGTGGTCTTACCAACTGTCTGTACAGAGGGCCAACAACTTCTGATTTCTACTGGTGATGCCTCTCCCTATGCATCCCAGTATCCCCCCAGCCCTCCTTACTGCCTTCTCACATTGCTGGCCTGCCTTTAGGTCGTCAGATATGACTACCCCCAGGTCCCTTTCCATTTTTGTTGTTGTCAGTATCTCACCCCCCTTTGTGTACTCTTCCCCTGGGTTTTTGTTTCCCAAGTGCATTACTTTGCAGTTCTTTGCACTAAATCTAAGCTGCCATACATTTGACCATTCCTCCAACCTTGCCAAGTCCCTTTTCATCCTTTCCACCCTACCTTGCGTATCAACCCTGTTGCAGATCTTTGTGTCATCTGCAAACAGAAATACTTTTCCTTCCAGTCCCTCTGCAATATCACTTATAAAGACATTAAAAAGGACCGGCCCCAGTACTGAACCCTGCAGTACCCCACTAGTAACCCCACTTTCTTCACTGTGGACTCCATTTACTATTACCCTCAGTGTCCTGTTGTCCAGCCAGTGTTTTACCAAGGCTATAATTTGTTTATTAATCTTTTGTGCGGGACTGTGTCAAATGCCTTGCTAAAGTCTAGGTAGGCCATGTCCACAGCCACTCCCTGGTCTACTACTTTGGTCACCCAGTCAAAGAAATCAATTAGAATTGTCTGACATGACCTTCCTGCTGTGAATCCATGCTGCCTTGGGTCCGGTGCCCCACTGGCCTCTAGGTATTCAACAATGCTTTCCTTCAGAAGTGGTTCCATCATTTTCCCTACCACTGAGGTCAAAGTGACAGGTCTATAGTTTCCTGCCTCTGCCTTGTTCCTACTTTTGTGAAGGGTAATCACATCCGCCCTCCTCCAATTCTCAGGTACCACACCATTCTCCCATGATTTATTAAAAAAGGTAGTCAGTGGTATTACTAGGTCTTCCCTTAGTTCTTGTAGAATTCTGGGGTAAATCCCATCAGGCCCCATTGCTTTATCCAACTTCAGTTTTAAGAGTTCTTTCAGAACCCTTTCTTCTGTGAAAGGACTAATATCAACCCCCTATCCAGAGTGTTTCTATTGACTGGATTAGGTATTTTCCCCTGCTTTTCCATTGTGAATACTGACCACTGTCAAGTTCCCTTCCTCGAGCAGTGGGAAAGAGAAAGCTCGAGGCCAGACCACGACTGAAACCACCACAGAAAGACTAAAAAAAAGGTATATTTTTCACATAAATTCTTGCACCAATTGTTACAAAAAATAACACATAGTTGTCCTCTGATGAAGCACCATGTGACTGCTTCAAAACATTAGGTCAGTCGGCGTCTGTGATGTTTTTTTCCAACTGGACCTGTACCTAGCACATTATCTGCTGAAGCACTTTTGCTGTTATTTGTGAATAAACAGGTATTTTAAAGGAGACATTCAGATGTTTTGTTCCTTTGATGCTGCCATCAATGGGGTGAGTGCTGACTTTTTACGTTGAAGATAAAACACAAAGTTTATTGACCAGGTAAGCACTTAAGAAATCTATGTGTTGTGAGTTTTTTTTTTTTTATACACCCTCAGTGTGTGATGATCTCTTAAACATCATGAGCTTTGCTCTCAAGAAACTCACAACACACAGATACCTATGCATTATTCTATATGCACAGTTTATACTGGGATTGCAGCATTTAGAATCAAAGTTATTTTATATACCTCTTGTTTGTTTCCTACAGCATTTGAAGGTGATAGTTCTGAGCTAGCGCCTGAAGACAGGGAGCCTTGTGATTCACGTTGAAGTGTCCCATTGCTATGAGAAAAATCTGCAGAAACAGAATGTGATGTTACACTTTGAATAATATACTTTTAAATGCTTCCTTGTTCTATGAACTTTCATACGGTATGCTTTACAGAGAAGCATTATTCAGACTTTCAGAATGCAGATTTTGATGGAAACCTCATTATAGTCATGAAAATACAGATGGATCAATACAACTACTGCAGTTAGGTAAAGGACACTGTGAACCCCTGGCCTCTTCCTTAAGCCTCAACTTGTCCTTCATTTAAAAAACATTTTAACCCACTGGCGCAGCGGTTAGATTTCTGCTCGCAATGCCAATGATCCAGGTTCAGGAACGGACACAGGAGTTGGAGCGCCGACTGCTCTCCTTCTCCGGGTTGGGGGGGGGAACGGGACTGTGTATCTGGTGATCGTCTGACCTCTGGCAGAGGCCGAGGAGCCAGCAGCATCTGGTGCCTGGAATATTGGGGGGCGTGTCAGATGTTGATACAGATTGCATACTACATCATTGCATACCACGCCCCTGGGGTACAGCATCCAGAAAAAGCCAGCCCCCCGAGTATGAAGCTCCACTCTGCCGCTGCACCCATTGCCTACTAGTGTCCGCTGGGGGGTCCTGCTCCCATGGCCCTGACTGGAGGGTAAGTCGGGGCTTGCCTACAGTGTCCTTGGGAGGGGGCACCCACCTGGTGGCCCCGACCAGGGGGGTTACGCCAGGGCATGGTGGAGGTGGTTGGTAGTGTGGAGCAGAGCCAGGACCGGGTGCTGGGCTAAAAAAAAAATATATAAAAAATAAAAAACATTTTAAGACTGTTCACCTTCTATAGGATTTTCAGCTATAGGACCATCTGTCCATGCAGCAGCTGCATTACTGTTCATAACACTGGCAACCCAGATTCAAGAATGAACATGGGGTGCTGGAGAGACTACGGCAGGAGAGGAAGTCTGAGCATCTCAGAGGATGCTCACCACTCTGGGAAGGGAGGCTAACCATTCCCAGCTACAGCAGCAACACCTAGGGTCCCCCTGGTTGTTGCCTGGCAGATATGGGGTGGAAGTGGGAGGAACAGGGCTGAAGCGACACCCACATCCATTGCATGCGTACACCATGCATTAATGCTGATGTCCTGGAAAGGGAAAAAACACAATGCAATTTGCCAACCATTTGGATAAACACTGCTTAGAAACTGAAATACCCTCTCGACCTGGGGCGAAGGAAACAAACAGCTGCTTCAACTTTCTAGACTCTTGGTCTGAAGCAGATAGCACTTCAAAGTTCTGCGCACATCTAATGTATGGAGCAGTGCTTCCCCTGGATTGGCACACCCAGGAAAATAAACAGGAAGGTGGATAGACTAGTTGAGTGTAAACTCTGAGACCACCTTAGGCGGAAACTAAGGATTTGTGCGCAAAGACACTGTCTTTGTGAAAAATCAACTAAGGCTCCTCGCACCACAGGGCCTGAAGCCCTGAAATTCTTCGTGCAGAAGTAATGGCAACTAAAAATAACACTTTCCAAGAGAGAAAGCATAAATCGCAAGTCACAACTGGCTCAAAGGGAGACAGGGTCAGCTTCTCCAAAACAAAATTCAAGTCCCAATTTGGGACAGGAGAATGGATTGGGGGTTTCGGATGCAGGATGCCCTTTAGAAAGGTACAGGAGACATCCAGCTGAGCAATCATGCAGTCACCCACGGGCTCATGAAAGGCAGAAATAGCTGAAAGGTGCACCTTGAGGGATGAGTACTGGAGACCTGAGTCTGACAAAGAGATCAGGTAGTCCAGAATGTGGTTCACCAGGCAGGTGAAAAGGTCCAAACTATGTTTGGCAGCCCAGATGGCAAACTGCTTCCACTTTATGGCATATGTGGCTCAAGGGGAAGGCTCCAGGGTGGCCACTTGGACGTCCGCCACTCTGTTAGAGACCCCGAACCTGGCGATGGCTATGTTCTCAGGAGCCAAGCATGCAGACAGAGGGACCTGAGGTTGGGATGTACCAGGGTCCCCTGATTCTGGGTCAGCAAATTCCTGCATCGGGGAGAGGGATCGGAGGTTCTTCTGCCAGCTGCTTGGGCAGAGGAAACCATATCTGCCTAGTCCAGAATGGAGCTACTAAGATCATGCTGGCCCCCTGCATCTGCAATTTGCTTAGCACCCTCTGGATCAGAGGAAATGGAGGGATTGCCTAAAGATACCTCCTGCTTCAGGAGAGGGACAGCGTGTCTCATCAGAAAACTCCAGGGCCTGGATCTAGCAAGCAGAAATTGGGCAGTTTTGCATTGAGTGGGGACGCAAAAAGGTTCAATTCTGGATGAACACCATCTGTCAGACAAGTCTTCTGCGATGGATGGGAGAAGCTCCCATTCATGCATGCTGGACAGAGTCCTGCTGAGATTGTCCACTAGAGTGTTTGACGTGCCTGGCAAGTGGACTGCAGAGAGCATCAGACTGTGATCCAGTGCCCAGTACGACACTCTTATGGGCTCCATGCGTAGGGGGTACGAATGAATCTCCCCTGCTTGTTGACGTAGTATACTACACTTAAATTGTCTCACTGCACCAGCAGGACACCCAGAACAAGGTGGTCCTGAAAAGCCTGCATGACACAGAGCACCGCCCTCATCTCCAGGACACTGATATGAAGGGAGGTTTCCAACTGGGACCAAAAGCCCTGGATCTGAAAGGGACCCAGGTGTGCTCCCCAGCCCAGACCTGAGGCATCCGTGGTTAGGATCTGCTGCGGGGAGGAGATCTGCAATAGGACACCCTGAAGCAAGGTCATGGGGTCCATCCATCACTGAAATACCTTGCGGACTGGGGAAGAGACCAGGAAGAGTTGATCTAACTGGTCCATGTGCTGGTCCCACTGTACCTGGCGGGTGCACTGGAAGGTACGCATATTTCTAGACAGGGATGAAATTCTTCCACCAGCATGAACCGGGACACTGATACTGGAAGCAGAGTATTGTATGTTCAGTCCTGTATCAGCGAACATTAGTCAGTATGGTGAGTAAGCCTAATCGCAACCTACTTCTACTTGCCCTGAAAAGGCCAGTCTCAGGCTGTGACCCTGTGAGATGGGACATAAGGGGGAATGGCGACAGCAACAACAATGGTATTCTGACAGATGTCACTATGTACTCCCCTCCCAGACCTCTAGGACCCCTGCCCCCTCATCAGGAACGATCTGGTCAGCTAAGACCAACCAGACAATACATAGTATACTAGGGGAAAGGCTCTGGGTATCGAGGCCACTGGCAGCTGCTCTAGTAGATGAGGGGCCAAGTGCTTGTGGGCTGGCTGAAGGAGAATCTGGCCCACAAAATAAAGAGGGAAATACAGAAAGTAAGAACAACATTC
This sequence comes from Neoceratodus forsteri, assembly GCA_016271365.2. Taxonomy (NCBI): domain Eukaryota; kingdom Metazoa; phylum Chordata; order Ceratodontiformes; family Ceratodontidae; genus Neoceratodus; species Neoceratodus forsteri. The sequence goes on from CM057452.1 coordinate 395,311,088, forward strand.
CTGTAGGCACAAGAGTCCCATGTAGAGAGGCGCAAGATGTCCTAATAGTGGAGGTGAAAAGATAACTATTCCGTTTTTATAAATTAAACTTTTGATTAATAACATTTAGTATGGCTGCCCTAGTAGCGTACCAGTAGTGCCACTGCTCATTATGCAGGTAAACAGAGTCTGGACATGGACCAGGGTCTCCAGGGGAGGGATAACTGACCATCCCAGGAACAGCTCTGCAGCCTGAGGAAGGGGGGGAGGGTTCTGCAGCTCCACTGCCTGACTGTCACGCAACAGAGGCTGGGTATCTGTGCAGTTCAGAGTTCCTACATGGGGAAGCTTCTGCCAGATGCAGGCATGTGTCACTACACACAGGGACTCCTGTAGTGAAAAATCGGAGCAGGAAAATCGCCACTCATGCTTGATGATGCTGGACCCTCACAGGCCTGACACCACTAACCAGGCACCCCAGATGCTGGATATCACTTCCGCGGGGTCAAGGCCACCCCAGGGACCCTTCAAAAGGGGTACGTCATGAGGGTAATGGCCGGAGGCTAAGTCCTGCAGGAGGTGGATGATAGGACTGGGGGGGGGTCCAGTTGAACAAGGGTGAGGCGGACTTAAAGGAGAATACAAACCATGGTAGAAAAACACCAGGTTTTGGAACCAATGGGTCGCTAGTTAAGGAGGGATTAACAGATACAATGCTAGCTTCATTCCATGGGTTGCAGGCCAGTTGAGGTAGCTTATTGGGGGAAGGGTGGGGGATGGGGAGACAGGGGGAGTTTAAAGGTATTTATGATTCATACGAGAATCAGCTGTGTCCAAGTACTGGTCTGCATGGTGCAATTCTGTCAAATGTTGGCTTTAAAAGACAATATGGCAAGTTGTAATGTCTAAGCCTTGTAGATGTATTTAACAATGCTTAACATTTTTGATAATTCATTTTTATATTATGTTCATATGTATTGTTGGTTTTGAAAACATATTCTTATCAGTTGTACAAACTTCAGCTGTATCTGCTGGTTGCAATAAATGGAAATTAAATTAAGTCATGTTTTACGCTCACCACTGTGGGATTCTTCATGTTCCTTTTTCCTTTGAGAGCTCCCCACACTTTTGTTTCTTGACCAAGAAAAAAAAGTTCCTCTCTTTCTCTTATCACCATCATCCTCTCCAGACTCTTCATTCAAGGATCTTCCAGATTTTGAATTTTTATTCAACTATAATTTAAGGAGTGGAATGTAAATGAATAACACATGGGCAGCACAAATGTAGTCATATAAACTAGGAAGTGCTGTTTAATTTTATCCACTGTCAAAAAAAGAGGGAGATTGAAATTTTGTTGCTGTGCAAGTACTGGAAGCCACACTCCATGGGTCTTTGATTTAGCAAGTTTTGCTTGTTCCAATTGACTCATGGGACATCATTAGTATAACCACCACTGATTTTGCAGAGTTGCCATGGCTCTATGACCAGAGAGAAAATATTTCTTCAGTCAGTGTACGAGGCAACACCTGCGGTGTGTGCTTTATATGGGCTTAAGGAGAAAGATTTACTGATGTGCCCTCGGTGAAGGACAGCAGCACTGGCATTATCAACAGAATGAACTGCTACAATATCCCCCATTCCGGGCCACAACTCCTCCTTTGATGTCCCCTACCACTGATTTTCTTGCTGATAGCAGCCGCGGGAACATCTGGGACTACTACTTATTTTATTTAGCTTTTGTTTACCGGCTATGTGCACTCGCATTGCCTATTTTCAGGCATGACCTGGGAGAGTTACAGACAACATGAGCAGCAAATAACAAGTAATAAAACAATACAAAATACAACAATGGTCTGACATAATACAGAGGTACCCTAAAACAAGTGTACAGTATGATCAGATCAGACACAAATTACATTAGATGCAAAAAAGACCTGTGGAAGAAGAGACGAAATGAGGTTAGGTAGGAGTATGCAGAGTCAAATTACACAAGCATTTATCAGAGCCCATGAGGATATTACGAAGGTCGCGCTTAAAAACCTGGTGAGACTGAGAGGGCCTTAAGGTCACTGGAAGGGAGTTTCAGAGCTTGGCAGCAAAAGCTTAGAATGGCAAGTGTCTCTGTGTGGGGGAGGGGGCTATCACCGGATCAACCAGAAACAATTTCTAAAGAAAAAAACGAAATACTAAGAAATATATATATATATTCTTTTAGCAGATTTCCTACTGTAAATGGGACTGCATGGTACCAGTGCATTCATTAGAGAATATTTCCTTCCTTTTTGAAAAAAATACTTTATATCCAGGTCACCCCCGAAAAAGAGACTTTTAGTCTCAGTGGGCCAACCTGGTCAACAAAATTCAATAAATAAATACATAAAATACCTAAAGTGAAGAGTGCTATCAGATACTGTACGTGATCAGTGAAACCAACACTGTTTATAAAAACTGTCAACTAGTTTCACTACACTGTAATTTAATCCACTAAGAGTATAATGCCTACATACATTAGCTTTTGTGTTCCCTAATACAGCTAAATAATTAATTACAGAAAACTATGTTACAGCAACACTGCATGACAGCAGTGAAGATTTTGACCTATACTTTTTTATTCTAATGTAGGTTGCCCTTATCTCTTGTCTTGTATGCTACTCTTTTTTCCCCCCTCATTTTATTTATTTTTTATTTATTTATTTCAATCTAGGATTACAATACCTTTGAGGCAAGGCTCTTTTACAAAGGCTCCACATCAGCGTGTGCAACAGTCAACATTTTTAGTTACAAACATATAATCACTGACTTACAGACATGTAGTAACCAGTACAAAGACATGAGCTATGAGCAATGAGCAAGACAAGGGAAGTGGGGGGATGGGTGGTGGGGAAGTGAGGGTAGGAGATCGATGGGGGAAGGAGTGCAGGGGTAGGGGAGTATGGGAGGTGGTTGGGGTGGGGACAGGAGGGGAGGTGGCGAGGGTGGGAGACAGTGCAGCCAGGGGGCCTTGTAGAGGGAATATGACAGGTAAGGTGCTAGGGGTGCAAAGACTGATTGTAAGTGCTGGGTGCTGGGGCTTGAGCTTGCTTTAGCAATTATTTGCATTTGAAATAATAAAAGGAGCACTTCTTTTAATATGGGTCAGTACAGGGTTTCATCTGCAGTCTCTGTTGTTTTTGAAGTCTCACTGCTGAACATTACTTTCCTTGTGACTACGGTGAACAAGCAAGCAGCCCACACTGCTCCCTGACCTTATGATACAGTAGGTGTACAAAAACAGCTAAAGACCACTGATGAAAACCTGGTACCAGCCATATTAAAAGGAACATGCCTTTTAATATTTCAAATGTAAAGAAAATAAATAAAAAGTGCTAAAGGAGACTCAGAACCTGGAAAGAAGAGTATCATACAAAACAGGAGGGGGTGATGTCCAATCAAAAATGGAAACAAGAAGTATAGGTCAAAATGTTCACCGTGACATGCACTGCAGCTTGTGTTGTAGCGCTTCTAGGATTAAAACAGGCCATAAACTAGAAGAAAAAATAACTCACCTTAGTAATATTGTTTCTTCTAATGGAGTCTTGCTGTATTCTGATTATTGCAGTTAGGTCCTGCCTTTCAACTGCCCTGGAGAACAAGGAGTTAAACTTTCCATGGCCAGCATGGAATGTTCACCGTGAGCTCGGTTGAAGCCCCTGTCTGCTGTTGTTTAAACTCCAACCATCAGATCTTTACGAGCAATACTCACTAGACGTTCTGTGTGGAAACTGTAAAACTCGCACTAGCCAACTGCCAACTAAATTTATTAAAAAGGTTTTTTTTGGTTTCAAAGCAAAGACTCAAGTCAGGAAACCCAAAAAACAAACCACAACACACACCCAAAGTAAAGGAGGGTGAAAAAGGGACACCCCTAGGGTGCCAACACTGCTTCTGCCCACACATCCCAAAAACTAGGTTCTGAGAGGGAAGGCAGGGGGAGGTCAGAATACAGCAAGACTCCATTAGAAGAAACAACATTATTAAGGTGAGTAATTTTTTCTTCAAACAACATGAAGTCTTGCTGTATTCTGACTATTGCAGACTACCAAGCAGTACCTCCATGGAGGAGGGACAGAACCTACTTTGGGAATAGGCTCTGAAGTACTGCGGTGCCAAACCGAGCAGCACTCCTAGCCTGGATATCCAGAGAGTAATGCTTGGTGAATGTATGGACTGTTTTCCAGGTGGCTGCTTGGCAAATTTCTAAGATAGGAATATCCCTGGCAGCAGCCAGGGAAGCAGCTGTACCTCTAATAGAGTGAGCCCTCAGGCCTGAGGGTGGAGTTCTACCCAGTTTTTCATAGCAGAATTGTATACAAGAGACAATCCACCTGGCAATAGATCTCTTAGTGGCAGGTTTGCCCTTACCAACCTCTCCATATGTGAGGAACAATTGGAGGGACTCAAACCTGTGACCCTTGGTGCGTTCTATGTAGTAGTTGAGGGCCCTTTAACATCCAGTTGTGCAGCCTCTCTCCAGAGGAGGAATGGTCAGTGAAGAAAACGGGAGAGACATAGACTGGTTAAGGTGGAAATCTGAAACCACCTTAGGCAAAAACTTCCTGTTAGTTCTTAGGACCACTTCTCTCTATGGAAAGAGATGAAATCAGGCTCCACTGACAGGGCTTGCAATTCACTGATACGCCTGGCAGAGGTAATGGCTACCAAAAACACAGTTTTCCAAGTCAAGTACTTAAGCTCTGCTGAGGACAAAGGCTCAAAGGGTGGTTGCATAAACTGAGCAATGCAAACATTAAGGTCCCAAGCCGGAGCAGGGTCCCTAAAGGGGGGATTGGTGTGCAGCAATCCCTTGAAGAACTTAACAAAACACAGGATGGGCTGACAGAGGAGAGGGCTTGCCTACTGACAAGAAGGCAGAAACAGCTGCCAAATGCACTTTAAGTGTAGCTGGCCTAAGGCCTAGGCCATTAAGATGGACCATATAGTCCAGAACCGTAGGCAACCCAGCAGATTCTGGAGAAATATCCTTATTAGAGCACCAAATAGTGAACATTTTCCATTTGGTGTTGTAAGTCTTTCTGGTGGAAGGCTTTCGAGAAGCCTTAAGGATATCCAGAACCCCTTGAGAAAGCTGCAGATCAGCAAACTCTAACTCTTCAAGAGCCAAGCCTTGAGCTTGAGAGACTTGAGGTTCGGGTACCAAATCCTCCCCTGAGAAGATGTCAACAGGTTGTAATTCCTGGGAAGAGACAGGGGAAGGTGGACTACTAAGGACAGCAACAGGGGGTACCAGGGGCTGTCTGGCCCAGTCTGGAGCAATCAGAATCACTTTGCATGGTTGTGACCTTATCTTGACTAACACCTTGAACAGGAGAGGGAAGGGGGGGCATACAGAAATTTCCCTTCCTAATTCAGAATCAGAGCACCCAGGGGGACTGAGCCCAAGACTGGGGGTCTGCAACAAAAGAGAGGAAGTTGGTGATTGTTTGGGGCTGCAGAAAGATCTATCTGTGGAGTGCCCCATCTCGAGAAAATCACTTTCAAAACTAGGGGATCTAGGGTCCATTCGTGATGGCCCTGGGATATCCTGCTGAGAGCATCTGCTAGGACATTGTCCTTCCCTAGGAGGTGAACTGCTATCAAAGAGGTTTGCAGGGAATAGGCCAGGGACCACAACTTCATTGCTTCTGTGCACAAGGCCGTAGACCAAGTGCCTCCTTGCTTGTTGATGTACCACATGGTGGTGGTATTGTCTGTTCCGATCTGGACCACCTTATTCTGTACTGATTTGGAAAAGGCTTGCAGTGCCAGAAACACTGCTCTGAGTTCCAAGAGACTGATGTGAAGCAGAGATTCTTGAGGTGACCACAGCCCTTGGGTGGTAAGATCCCCCAGGTGGGCTCCCCAGCCCAGCAGGTAGGCATCTGTGGTGAGTATCACTGAATGAGACTGAGTGACAAAAGGAACTCCTTGTCTCAAATTGTCCTGATCCTGCCACCACTGCAAACCCTGGATCAGGGTTCGAGTCACTGGGACTAGTTTGCTAAGGGAATCCTTTCTTTGGGACCAGAAGGCTCTTAAGTGGAACTGAATGTCCCTCATCTGAAATCTTGCTCCCTGGACCACTGCTGTAGAGGCTGCCACGTGGCCCAGAAGCTGCAGGAAATGCCTTGCTGGTCGAGACACCTGAAGGGTGAATGAAGAGGCCAGTTCCATTAGGGTCCTTGCCCTGTCCAGGGGAAGGAAGGCTCTTGCCCTTACTGTATCCAGCTCCGCCCCTATGAAGGTGATGAGCTGTACTGGCTTGAGAACTGACTTTGGAAGGTTGAGGAGGAATCCTAAGGAAGTGAGCACTTGCTGAGTTATTTGCAGATGTGACTTGACCTGGTCTGGAGACTGACCCACTATGAACCAGTCGTCCAAGTATGGAAAGATGGAGATCTTTTTCTCCTTAGGTAAGCAACCACTACTGCCAGGCACTTTGTGAACAACCTTGGGGCTGATGTTAGGCCAAAGGGCATTGCTCTGAATTGATAGTGGCCTGAGGGCAACTCGAACCTGAGGTACTTTCTGTGGGAGCACCTGATGGAAATGTGAAAATAGGCATCTTTGAGGTCCAGGGAAGCTAGCCAGTCCCCTGGCCTTAGAAAGTGCAGAATTATTCCCAGAGTCGCCATTTTGAACTTTGGTTTAAAAGGTGCTTGTTCAGATATCTTAGGTCCAGGATGGGCCGCCATTCTCCTGTCTTTTTGGGGGTTAGGAAGTACCTGGAGTACAATCCTTTGCCCTTGTGTAGGGTAGGAACCCTCTCTATGGCTCTGAGAGCCAGGAGGGAAGAAACCTCTGCCTCTAGGGCAAGGGTCTCTGATGGATTTGCAGGTGAAAAGGATCTGGTTCTCATCTTGGGAAATTTTTTGAAGCTGAGAACCAGTCCCTGGCTTACTACTTCCAGGACCCACTTGTCTGATGTCAGAGACTTCCAGTCCTGGACAAAGTAAGCCAGCCTGCCCCCTACAGGTATTGGAGTTTCGGCCCGGGCAGACCCATCAGGGTGTCTGCTTGGCAGGGGCTTTAGGCTGAGGGGTGGAAGCAGGCCTGCTCATTCTCCATCTGCCTCTTCCTCTGAAGAACCCCCTCTAAGCATAAGAAGAAGAGGAGGCCTGGGCTTGGTAAAAAGGCCTTTGAAAAGGCCTGCCCCTGCCTCTGGACTGTTGCCTTTGAGGAGTGGCTTGCCTTTCTTTGGCCTGAGCACTCCTGTAGGTGGTCCTGTACTCGTCCATCTTTTTCATGTAATTCTCTGTCTGCTCCTCAAACAGAGAATTACCAATAACAGGGAAATCCATGGCCTTAGCCTGGGTATCCTGTGATAGGCTAGTACATCTGAGCCAAGCCATCCTCTGAAGGGCCACAGATATAGCCATGACTCTTGATGAAACATCACTGGAGTCCACAGCAGCATGAAATTGCACCTTGGATGCCTCAATCCCATCTGTAGCCACCTGCTCCAGCTCCTTGGCAAGCTGGTCAGGGGCCTGTTTAGCCAGAGTCAGCACAGTGTCCCATCTGGACTTCTGGTATCTAGCTGTGTAGGCCATATAGTTAGCCTGCCTGAGTCTCAAAGATGCTGCCATGTACTGCTTCTTTGCCATGGTATCAATCCTCCTGGAGTCCTTATCTGGGGGGTGTGATGCCAAGGGAATATTTGCCTTATCACAGGCAGCAGCCTGCACTACCCTGACATGGCTGCATTGCTGAGAAAGGAACTCTGTGTCTGAGCCTGAAAGGGTGTACCTCTTGTCCATTCGTCTGTCCACAGGAGGTATGGAGTTAGGAGTCTTAAGAATTTTATTTGTCTGTTTCCAAAAAGATTTATGGAGGGGAATAGACAGTCTCCTGGATTCTGGGATGTCCATCATTTCAACAAAGTCAGGCTCCTCCTGATCCTCTACTGCTTCTGCCATTGGAAGCTGGAGGGTTTCAGCCACTTTTCTGTAAAAACCTAAAGTGGGAAGGGGACTCAGAAAGTCTAGGAGGAGAAACACCTGAAGGTCTGTCTGGGGAGATGTCCGGGTCAATAGGCACATCCAGACCTTCATAATCACCATCATCATCCTCATACTCTCCCTCCTCCTCCTCCGGTTCATAAAATTCTTCTGAAGTGTAATCTGGAACCGGGGGAACCGACTGAACTGAGCCCCTGCCAGATGGTGCCGGTTCGGCCGGAACCAAAGTAAGCAATTACACTATTCTTATCGCCTTGGCTATCTCATCAGCGGTCGGAGTATGAATTTCTGGATCCAAACTGGACGATTTATCTTTTCTCTTCCTTTTAACCGGAACCGACTCCTCAGAATCGGCTCTCCTCTTGCCCGAAGAAGTATCGCCCAGGTCAGAAGGCACTCCTTCTGGTTCGGTCGGAACCGAACTGGGCTGGCCATCCGGGTCAGCGGACTTCTCAGCCACCCTTTCCCTCAGTCTACCTACTCTCTTATCCAGGGTAGCTTTGGGAAAATTCTTACAAATTTGGCAGTCTGAATCGAGGTGGTCAAACCCCAGACAATAAACACAGGTGGTGTGGGGATCAGCCTTAGCAAAGGCTTCCCCACACACTGCAGTGTTGAAACCCAGTGGGCCCGTTTTTTTTCTTGGGTTTCTCAGACCTGGCCAATCCTATCCAAAACGTACTTTTTCTCGGCAATCCACCAGGCAAGACTCCCCTATCAGTTCCTGACCATGTTACAGGTCTTGGAAAAAAACATAATAAAATCAGTTTTTTTAGAACCGATACGGACTGGTTACCACACTCTAAGTAAATTCACAAACTTTTTTTTTTTTTTTAACTAAACTGATCGGTTCAGCCGAACCGATCCGACATTTACAAGTTCCACACAGAAACTAAATGCAAAACTTATCTAGTACTCACGATACCACAGACGGAGACTTAAACCGACAGATTCGGTAGCAGAAATTCGGTAGAAACCGAGCGAAAAATGACACTTTAACCAACTTTTTTGAACCGAGCAAAGGAGAAATCTCCGGAGCGACTGTTCAGTGAGGCGGAGTAAAGAATCTGACGGTTGGAGTTTAAACAACAGCAGACAGGGGCTTCAACCGAGCTCGCGGTGAAAATTCCATGCTGGCCATGGAAAGTTTAACTCTCTGTTCTCTGGGGCAGTTGAAAGGCAGGACCTAACTGCAATAGTCAGAATACAGCAAGACTTCACATTGTTTGAAAGGATAATTCTAACTTTGCAATCAGTGTCAGTGGCTCAGCAGGTTGCACACTTGCTTCTGAGGCTGGGAGATCAGAAGGCTGTGGGTTCTATCCCCACACCAGGCACTTGGGTTAAATCCCAATACTGACACTGTAGTGCAGCATGAAGGGGATGCTGCACTCCTGAGGTGCCATCTTTCGGATGAGACATTAAAACCAAGGTCCTATCTGCCTGTTCTTGTGGTAGTTCAGGTGGATGTTTTTTATTTATTTATTTTTTTATTCCCCTTTTTTCCTGGCGGTACCACCGTCTACCCTCCGCCCTGGTCACGGCCCCCGGAGACCTCCACCACCGCCTATAGCTGCTGAGGACACCGGTCACCCCCGGCTTACTCTCGAGGGCTGCAGGCCACCTTGCACCTGAACTGTGACTGGTTGGGGTCCCATGGCGGCGAGGCGAGGCTCTCCTCGGAGGGTTTCATCCTACGGTGGTCCCGCCCGCCATTTTCCAATTTTTCCTCCCAGAGGAGGCGGGACGCAATGACGCCAGCATCTGCCCCGCCTCCTCACGCCGAAGCCGTCGAGGCGCTGGAATTCCTGGCCCTTAGGAGTCCTCACGCCCAGCGCCGTCGGCATTCTCCCCGGAGTAGAGAGCTGTCCATCGACGCCGATCTCTACTCCCCCGGCCGACCTCCGATGATCCGGGTCCATTCCTAACTCTGGTCAGCCGTGTCACAAGCGGAAATCCCACTGCTGGCCCGACGGCCGGCCTTAGTTCAACGTGGATGTTAAAGATCCCATGGCACTTCTCGAAAAGAGTAGGGGAATTTTTTTTATTGAAAAATACATAACATCAAGTACATGAAATATGAAACAAAACCAAAAATTAATAATAGAAACATATACTGGAACATTGAAAGATCATGAAATTGTTATTTACAGGTTAAGGAAAAAAAAAAGGAAATAAAACAGTATTTATTCTCCAAGGCTATCATTTCAAATCAAGTCAGAAAGGTAATACCGGCCCAATAGGAAGCAAATTGTGTAGGAGAGAGACATTTCATTTCTGATTCTTGTAAGTTCAAAATTGTAGTCTCAATACAGTCAATAATAGCTAATGGACAAGTTGGTACCTGTTGTAAAACATATTTACATCTAGCCTGCCACATATAATATTTGCATGCAGCAAACAATACCCTCAAAGTGCTGGGGTGGAATGTATTCCAAAAACCAGAAAAAACTCCCAAAATAAGGACCGAATATGTGATCCTACTTAAAAAAGGCCATTTCCATTTGTTCGCTAGGGTTTTCCAGAACAAGAGGGCATCTGTACAGGAAAAGAAAAAGTGTTCCATTGTTTCTTCGATGTCAATACACTGTGGTTTGGGGCAAAACCTATCCTGTGCTGATTTGTGCTTTAAGTTACCACGGACTTGTAGTCTACCATGGCAGCATAACCAAGACACATCCCACATATGAGCCGGGATTCTTTTATCTTTGAGAATGTTTAATGCAAACATCGTGTGGGATGGAGAACAAAGTGGAAGTTGTAATATTGGTTTATCTATGTTTAGGAAACAACCGTATAGCTGTTTTCTGGTGAGATCTAATATGGAGGATTTACTAAGTTTCCAGGACCTAAGGGTACGGATACTATCAACAATATAAGATGGAGCGATAGGTATGCGGGAAGCTATGGGTGGAAGATCAACCCAAGCTAGCATTATGGAATCCACAGCTTTAGCCACCCAGGAGTCACAAACAGTAGACACATATTTATGGCTCTGAAAAATGTGATGTAAAAAAAAGAAAGAAAAAAAGACAATGGGTTAATCATTCCTAAACCACCCTGATTCTGGGGTAAATATGTTATATGTCTTTAACAGGGTTTAGCGATTTCCATAGCATTTGAAAAAAGGCTAAACAATCTGGTTTCTAGGTGTTTAGGCGGACCATAAATGTGACTTAGAAATAAGAAGATTGGGATAAAAATCTTTTATCACATAACCCTGCTTTTTACTCAGCCTCCATGTTTCCAGAGACGGACTTTGTTGTCACCTAGGGCTAAGCGTTTCTCCCAGTTATAGGTAGCATCATTCGGTGTATTAAACCATATCCCTAGGATTTTCTGTGGTGAAGTACATACCCTGATACCAGAGATTACCGCTGTATCAGTAGTATTGCTTTGTAATGGGATACATACACTTTTCTCGAGATTTAGCCTACCCCCAGATATTAATGTAAAAGATTGAAAAGTTTGGATAGCTATATCACCCGAAGGATGATCTAGACAAAATAAAACTACATCATCTGCATAAGCAGAGATTTTAACAGGTAGTAAACTGGGGTGAGGAGTAATGCCCACAATACCGGAATTCCATTGTATCTAATGATGGGATCTAGAGCAAAAACATATAGTAAGGGGCTAAAGGGGCAGCCCTGACGGAGTCCTACTTTTTGTAAGAGGGTTGGGCCATGAAATCCGTTTATCATGGGAAAAAAATAGGCTAAGGAGAGCATGTGTGAAATCCAGGATAGAAATTGATCAGGAATACCATACAGGGTTAATATGCGGAATAAAAAATCATGATGTACAGAATCAAACGCTTTTGATTGATCTAGGACAAAAAGATATCCAGATAACTTTTTATGCATCTTTGTTTCAAAAATTTCACGTAATAAAAAAAGATTTGTTTGAATGGTTCTACCGGGTATAGCACAGGTTTGAGCCACATCAATCAGATCCGGTGCAACTATTCTTAAACGAGAACATAGAATTTTAGAAAAAATCTTATAATCTGTGTTTAGAAGATGTAGTGGCCTCCAGTTTGTAAGAGAGACTATGTCTCCTTTTTTATACAAGAATTTTAAAATGGATAGACCAAACCCAGATGCTGTATCCATATTGTCCAGAACATAATTAAAAAACTGAGTCAAAATTTCTAACAAATTTAGTTGGAATGTTTTATAAAATTCATGTGTCAGACCGTCTGGCCCCAGAGAAACCTTCAATTGTAAACGGGAAATAGCACTGGCAACTTCTTCCTGAGAAATTCTTTTGATCAGATCAGGAATTAAATGAGCAGGGAGTTGAGGGAATGGGGCTTTCAAAAGATGTGACATATCTCGAGGGGAACTAGGGGCGGTGCAAAAATGGGTCCATAAATAATCAGAAGTGATTGATAACATATCAGGGATAGAGGATAGTACAATACCATGAGCATTTTTTAAACCATGCATAACAGTCGATTGAAGTCTGTCTTTGAAAGCATAAAATAGATCAGCAGATGGGGAAATAGCAGTGCCAGTTTGCATAATGTAATCCAATGTTCGAGCACTATTGTACTGGTGAGAAAACAAGCAGGCCTTTACTCTGGATATTTGTGATGAATAATCAACCGAAGATGTGGTTTGAAGAGACATTAATTTATATAACTGGTTGCGAAATGTGAGATATGTAAGATAATCTTCTCTGACAGTCTTTTTCCCTAAAGCCTGAAAAAATACGCTCAGATCTTTCTTAGTGTCTTGCCACCATTCCCACATAGAATCATAACAAATAATGACCGAGAGTCGTGCTTGGAAAAGAGAATGTATATGAGCTTGAACAGATGTCGGGGCAAATAAGGAATTATTTAGTTTCCACTGGGAGTGATATGAGATAGATACAATAGGGGAACCAATGAAAAAATGACCAATAAGAAGACAATGATCTGATATCTCATTAGGTATTACTGAAATATAGCGTGGGGTACAATGACGAGAAACAAAAAAATAATCTATTCTAGTGTGATATACTGATCTATGATATGTATATCCTGAATCGGAGTGGAGAGAACGGTATGCATCAGTCAAACCTGCATCTTTTATCAATGTGGACAAAGCTAGGGAGTCACAATAAACTTTTTTCCCTGAGGAAATCCTGTCTTTAGTGTCAATGGAACAGTTAAAATCTCCACCCCAAAAAATATGTTTACGTGTACGTAAAAATGGTTTCATTAAATCTAACAAAGCTATACGGGCTGCCTTAGTTTGTGGACTATAAATAACTAATCCGAAATGAGAGTGTGTTTTTGGTAAAATCAACAATAAGCGTTCTACCTGGGTGTATATCTATTATGCGGGTGATGGAAAATTGGGATGAAAAAAAAAGAACAGCTACACCATCTGCTGCATCATCCCCAAACGTCCAAAAAGAGGGGCCTTTAAACCATCCCCGTTTCAACTGTTGTATGTCATGTAAGGTAGAAAGATGAGTTTCTTGTAATAATAAAATATCCAATTGAAGGGAGCTAGCGTAATGCAAAAAGCCCATCCTCTTTTTAAAACCTTTTAAACTGCAGACATTTAGAGAGGCTATGCGGACATCCATCAGCAGATTTGTCAAGGTTAGCCACTCCCATCAGTCACCATCATATTTTTCCGTTTTTTACCACCCTTTTTCATTTTAGTTAGTTTTTTCCTGGCAACATCAGGAGGCTTAATTGCAGGGGCATCTATATCAGATGGAATAGCAGAAATATCAGAATCCCCATCAGAATCCTCCCGTTCCCCTTTTAAACAATCAAAAGTATTGGACAGGGGAATATCGGGAAGTTTAATAGATTTTCGGGCAGCGGCCCTAGTAACCCGTCTACCTGTTTGAAATCCCTCTTTATCAACATTAGCAGCGCAGGAAGGTTGAGAAAACATAGTCTCGGCAGGAGAGTCAGTGGAGGCTTTCGGTTGGGTAACCTGATCCAGTCGTGGTGTAGAAACTTGTGGCCCTAAGGGTGCAGGAGGAATAGAAATAGGCAGTTCTGGGGGGTATGGAAGAGCTAGAAGCAGTGGTCGGGGAAGCAATATGCTCTTGTGCTTTAGCTTGTGCTTTCTGTACCAAGGCTTCAGAGTTCCAACACTCAGATCTATTTTTGCTAGCCCATGGGCATTGGTGATATGCATGCCCAGTTTCATTACATAAATTGTACTTAAACACATTTTTGCATGAAACACTTGGGTGTCCATATCCCCCACAAAGACTACATTTTAGTAAGTCACATGTACTACTCAGATGAGTGGTAGCACCACATTTATAATAAGCTCTAGGCTGGCCTCCGTAGAAACAAACTCCCCTGTCTTTCCCAAGAAAGAAACTATTTGGTAGGTGTACAACTTCCGAATTTACATGAAACAGTTTCACTTGAAACCTCCAGCCACCAGTCCATAGGCCATCATCGTCCAGGATAGCTTCGGAAGGGGAAAGGACATTACAGTGATTCTGTAACCAATGATAGATATCACTGATACTAACTCCCTCAGTTCTAAACATAATTGTGACAGTACGTATCGTGGGTTTGGACAAGGGAAAAACAGAAAAAGGGGTCCAAATGGGATTAGTCTTCTGTGAGGTGTATAAATGCCAGAAACGATCCAACCCAGTAGAGGTTTTAAAACTGACATCGAAAGTCTCTTCCCCCGAGATATGTATCAGGGCATATATATCTGAGGCTTGAAAGTGCATCATGCCTTTAAGAAGAGTCCGACCCATATAATACCTATCAGGAAACTCAGGAAGGCCACCCCTATAGTGGAGGCGTACTGCATTCCCGCGGGGGGCTTGTTCTAGTTTATTTTTAAACAGGTTGGAGAGAATGGGTGTCAGACTAGGTGCCTGTTCAACGGGGTTTTTGTCCAATATAGGGATCAACGTTGTGGATGTGCCTAGCCCAGGGTCCTCTACAGGGGAAATGGGGTCAGGCTGTGAGTCTAAAATGGTAATAGAGGGGGAAATAGTGGGGTCTTGAGATGAACAGAAGGAGGGAGGAGTATGGTGGGGGGACAGTAGGTGTTATGTTACATTTAAAGAAATGAGTGGTACCTCACTGACATCTGCATTCTCTAGGGGTGCTTGTGTAATACCCTTATCAGTAGCATCCATAATGTCCCCCCAAGAATGAACATTTACATTCAAGTTAGTTTTCATTACAGCATCGGTTGTATTAACAACAGCAGTTGGTACCTCGTTGGAGCTCATGAAGGTGGCAGGCCTGGTAGGGGAGAATAACACGCCATGTTTGGTCTCGTCCCATGTAGGATCCGGAATCCAGGTCCCTAGTGTCGATTGGGTCCAACCTGCCTTGGATAAGGCATCCGATGTAGTCCAGGAAGTCTCTCCAACGTCCGTTTGTGCAGGTAATCTAAAACGGGAACGTAACAGGTCCACAGTGGAGGGGGTTGTAGAGGTGGTGGGTTTCTGAGAATTTGGCTCCGTGAGCCCTGGAGGAGAAAAAGGATCCATAAGCAGAGAAATTAAGTTAGCCCACATGGCTCCTAGTTCACGTCCGGCTTTTTGAGCAAGATCCTAAAGGCATTGGGGAGAAGCGTGTGTCGCGACACTCTGTGCGCAGGAAACTTCGTTCCGTCGAAAACACTGGCGGTGTAGGTTAAGCAGTCAGCTCGTCTGGTGAACTCTGTGAAGGTCTGGCAATGGAGTCTGCACATTCCGGTAAGGCTTTTAACCGGGGTTGCATTTCTTGATGGCAAGTAGTCGATTCCAATAACTTTGCGTTTGCATTTTCCTGCAACGTTGGTGAGAAGTTCAGGAGGAGGTCTGCATCGCAGTCAGTCCGGGTCCCAACTGAATTCTCCATCATGTCGGCGGACGGAAACCCCTCCTACAGAGTAGGGGAATTTCCCCAGTGCCCTGGCCAAATCCCTCCCCCCAATTCACTAAAAATACCACCAACAGCTTAAACTGGTTCAAGGTCAGTTGGCATTCGTCTATATCCCCCTCCCCCAGGTCGTGCCTGAAAATAGGTAGAATATGTCTAGTGCACTTACCCAGTCAACAAAAATAAAAATAATAATAAAAAAAAAAAAAATTCTTAAGCACACTTTCTTGAGCAATGAAATGTAAGCACATATCACAAACTTAGAGGCAGTATCACTGTTAGGGTTAACCTTCCTAGATTATGGTTTGGTTTTAAAGAAGAAATGATTAGCAACTCACTCAGCACATCTAAGTTTAAATTAAAGGGGAATTGTTATTTCCTTGCTGGTAATTCCTTTTGTATGTAAGCTCTGTACATAGGCAAGCAGTTGGTATGGGCTGTCCTCCCCTACTAGCTGGGAGAGATGGAAACAGTCTGACAGAAGTCTTAGAACACTAACATGCACCTTCCCAGACTTTTTCAGTCAAGCCTTCTACCCAAGTCTGTCGGCAAAACTCTGCTTAGAAAAACAAAACAAAGGAATACGTAATGTTAGCCTACAACACATGCTAACCCATATGCTATGGAAACTATAGGCAATATATTACTTAAAATAAGGAATGTACAGCACTGAAAACTTGGTGGGCCTGCCTATGGATGGGTCCCAAACACAACTAGTATTTCCAGTAGGGGAAATTATAATTGCCCTTTGCAGTGGGATGCTGTCCTACCATGAAAGATGGCCATCACGCTGGGTGTGCCAGAAAGATAGCAGCAAGAGTTTATCTCCAGTTTGCTTGTTTTTAGAGTAGCGACAATACATTTTAGCTAATTTTCAGTAGTTTGAAACAACTAGTAATTTTCACTTTAAAGTTAAATTGTAGCTAGGTAGTTAGGGATTTACAGTGAGATAGATAGTACGCTGAGCGTCTTTGGTAGCAGAGCTACACTTCGAGTGTACACTGGGGCAGTAGGTTCAGTCCCGACGACACCCAGACTGTAGGGCTCTAGGGGAGCAGAGTAGCTGTATATCCTGACAGCAAGTAGCAGTGAAGTAGGAGAAAAATAATTAATACTTATCTCCATTGCTTTGTCCGCTTGAAGGGGATATTGCCCAGAGTAACAGAAGTGGAGTGCAGCGGTATCAAAGGGAAATCTGAGGAGCCAGAGGAGTTAGAGTGTTGAAGGAGTAATCCTGGGATTATCACTTAGAGGAGGTGTTTGGTGGAACAACTTTGCTTGGCTGAGGTTTCTGACTGGAGTAAGAGTCCAGCCAGACCGATGAAAGGAAGCACACTGACCTTGTCTTTGGACTGTACCAGCTGGGAGAAAGTGTTGTGGGGAAGGCGACCACCTGAGAGGGCCTTCCGAGGAGCTGGAGCAGGATTAGGACCCCAGCCCAGATGGAGGGACGGCTGCGCCACTACCGGAGGATGGTGGTGGGGATTCGTTTCACTCAGGTGGAGTGAGGGGCTCACTGGAGGGTGGGTCAGCCTTTGACCGCCGAGGAGAAGGTCTGGGGGGAGCTTGATCCGATTAAAGGGGAGGCCCTCAGAGAGTTTGGAGGGGGTGTCTGTATATATTGTGGAAGAACAGTCCTGGTATGGACTTAACATCATTGAGAGAGGCAAGTGGAAAGGCCCAAAGAAGTCCATTGTCTGCAAATCTGGTGAAGTAAAACTTTCTCCTTTACTGTGTGGCTCTGTCATGGGAGATTTCCTGCTTACTGGGCATAACTTTTTGTAAATTGACAATTTGCTAAACACTGAACTTCATATGAATCAGCCCTGTGAGAGGAGGCTGAAGAGTACTGAACACTCTATGCTGCAGTGGAGGGAGCACTGCAGGAGAAAATAAACTAAGACTGCAACTGGGGACTTTGACTCTGCATATAAAATAACTCTTTTAAAGATATTTGCTGCTAAGTGTGTGGGGTGATCTGAGGGTGGGGAGGAGGAGTAGTGGGAATTTTTAGACTTGATTAAAGGGGGAAACTATAGGAAATATTGAAGGGGGAGGTATATATGTGTAAGTGAGTAAGACAGAGGAAAGAAGATTATTGTATATAAGTAGGGAAGGTATTTGGTTGGGTGGGTAAGGGTTAGAGTGAGTGATTGAGGGGTGATATTGGAATAGTGGTGTGTGTGTAAGTTTAAGTAATGTACTGGGGAGATATTAGCATGGTCAGGCAGTACTCCCCCTCAAGACTGAGGGATCTTCGCCATTTTGACTGCCCCTGCTTCCTTTTAAGGTGTATGGCAGATGCCGAGTGTTTGGCATATTAAGGAGGTGGGGGGGTAGAAGATCCTGGAACTCTTGGGGGGATGGGAGAGGGGTGGACAGATTGAGATAGTGAGGACCAGGAGGTGTCCTGGGGTGAAATGGGCACAGGAGCGAGGTTCTCCTTGCCTTGTGCCCATACCCAAGGGTTCTGACTTAGTCAGGCAGGAACTGGGGCCATCCTTGGACTCTTGTCCCTCTTGGGCGGTGTTATGCAATGCCAGATCTGTTAGGAATAAGATCTCACTGGTTGCGGATCTTGTAGCCTCTACGGACCTGGCTTGCATCACCGAGACCTGGGTAGATGAAAATGCAGGTCCTATTTTGGAATCTGCTGTTCCAGTTGGGTTCTCAGTGATACACCACCGAGAGTGGACCGTAGGGGCGGGGGAGGGGTTGCTGTCTGATTTAGACAGGAACTGGGGATCAAGGAGGTGCCAGTTGGAACTACTAATTCCTTTGAGTGCATAGTGGGTGTGGGCGCAGGCTACAGGATCCTTCTCATCTACCATCCACCACGTGATGGGAGGGTTTTCCTGAAGGAGGTTGTGGACTTCATCGCCGAGATGGTACTGCAGGCTCCTAGATGGTTGATTCTGGGGGACTTCAATGCCTGGGTCAACAATGAACTCTCGCCTTTTAGACAAAACCTCCTCCAACTGATGGAATCATTGGGCCTGACACGGATTATTACCACCGCAACACATTGGGGGGGGAGGGCACTCACTGGACTTGGTGTTCCACCTGGGGATGGAAATCTCCGATATGGAGATGGAACCTATCGGGTGGTCTGACCATCACGCCCTGAGTTTCAGTTTCGCAGTCTCCCTGTAATAGGCCTGCTCCTAAGGAGTTGGTACAGTAACATCCTTTGAGAGGACTTACCTCAGAAGGCCCAATGACGGCACTGAACTTCTTGGGAATTCCAACAGATAGCACTGACCCAGGACCCCTTGTGCTAGCCTGTAATAGGGCTGTTGTTGGGACCCTGGATGTCACTGCTCCGGTACATGTTCACCCTCTTACCCTTTGCCCGGGTGCCACTTGGTATGATGGGACACTTCGGGAGTTGAAGAGGCAAGGGTGAAGGTTGGAGAGACACTAGCGGAAAACTCGCCTGGAGGAGAACAGACTTAGATTGCTAGATCATTATAAGATCTACCAATCAGTAATTTCCCATAAGAAGGCAGAGAGCCTGTCCAGGGAAATTGTTGCAGTGAAAAACAGACCAGCTCAGCTCTTCTGGACCATGGACAGACTGTGTAATCCAGCCTATCTACGTTGTGGTCGAGCACTGTCACAAGAAAAATGTGAGGAGTTTGCAGTTTTTCGCTGATAAGGTGTCCTCCATCAGGGATGAGATTAGCCACTGCCTCCCCATTAGACCTTGCATTGATCAGTCGGGTGGTACTAATACCCAGATGACTTGGTTCCCCTTCAGCCAACTGGTAGCCTTGGATATAGTGAGGATCATCCAGACTCTGCGGCCAACTTGCTGTAGTTTGGACCTGGGCCCAACCCACCTCCTTGTGGGGTGTGCTGAGGTCATTAGCCCAGTCCTTGTGGAGATAGTGGGGGTTTCATTGGAGAGAGAGGGATCTTTCCTGATCCCATAAAGGAGGCAATAGTGCGACCCTTCAGAAAAAGCCCTCCTTGACCCAGATTTCCAGCTAACTACAGACCAGTTTCTAACGAACCCTTTATAGGGAAAGTTATTGAGAAGGTGGTCGCTCTGCAACTGGAGGATCATTTATCCATCCACAATATCTATGACCCTCTCTAGTCTGGCTTCAGGAGGTGTAGCACCAAGACCGCCCTGGTGCGGGTGCTAAATGATCTTCTAATGGTGAGAGATCGGAGAGCCCATTCCATCTTGGTTCTCTTTGATCTCTCAGCGGCATTCGACACTGTGGACCATGGGGTGCTGCTCAAGCGCCTGTGGTTTTTTTGTGGACTGAGGAGGGCAGTCCTCAGCTGGTTTCGATCTTTCCTCAAGGGCAGAGCTCAGAGAGTGGTGTCAGGGATTTATTCCTCGGCCTCTCGCTGGCTGCTCTGCGGGGTACTGCAGGGCTTGGTGCTATCCCCTATGTTGTTTGCAGTGTACATGTTGCCACTGGGGGACATTATACGATGGTACGGGTCGAGGTTTCACTGCTATGCAGATGATTCTCAACTGTGCATGTCTTTTGTGCCTGAACAGGAGTTAGACTCTGTCTCGATGTTTAACAACTGCCTGCCGGAGATACAGGACTGGATGAGTGCTAGTTGGCTGAGGCTCAATTCGGGGAAAAATGGAGGTATTGGTAGTGGACACTGATCACAGGATGACCGGGGCATGGGTGGGAAAACCCCCAGGTTTATACTTTGGAGGGGCCCCAACTGAATTCCTCGGGCCATGATATTTGATGAAGGCCTGACCCTGAAGGCTCAGGTCTCGGCTGTGGCCAAATCTTCCTTTTACCATCTGAGGAATATAGCTAGGGTGAAGCACCTGGTTTCATCTGAAGATCTTCCTACCTTGGTCTACGCCTTTGTCACCACTCGTTTTGATTACTGCAACGCCCTCTACATAGGGCTACCGGGGGGTGGATATCCACCGTTTGCAGCTAGTGCAGAACGCGACTGCCAGGTTGTTAACTCCAGTCACATAACACCTGTGCATGTGAACTGCACTGGCTGCTGATACAGTGGTGGATCACCTTCAAGGTCGCATTGCTGAACTATAAGGCCCTACATGACCAGGGACCCCTTTACCTGAAAGAACTCATGTCTCCTTATTGCCCCACCCGCTCACTCAGATCCTCCAGTGAGGGATTGCTAGAGGTTCCCAGGGTATGCCTAAAAACATCAGGAGGAAGATTGTTTGCCGTTATGGCTCCTACCCTGTGGAATTCTCTACCTAGTTGGATATGAGATAGCCTGACTGTTGAGGGCTTTAAAAGATCTTTAAAGGCATATTTGTTTCAACAGGCCTTTGAAGGGTCCTGATAAAATTGTTGTGGAAACACTGTATGAATATTTATTGTTTTAATGTATTATGGAGAGAGTATCTGTTTTTATTGATGTTGTTAAGGGGCCCTGAGCCCTGGAAGGGCGCCTAATACAAATAAAGTTTTACTTACTTACTTACTTAGAGTGACAGCCTCTATAGGCAGGCAGCTGGTATGGGCCCTAATAAGCAGTCTCTAACTGGGACAGTCAGTGCTGTACAACCAAACTCAGCACGTGCCTCCAGAATGCAGCATCAGTGGAGCTGAGCACATCAAGGAGATAATGCTTGGTAAATGTGTGGACAGAGGCCCATGTAGCGGCCTTGCAAATGTCCTCAAGGGACACCCAGCATAAGAAGCAGCCATAGTCCTAGTACAATAAGCTCTAAGTCATGAAGGGGCAGAAAGACCATTAGACAGGTAAGCTAATGTAATGGTGGCACGTAGCCATTAGGCTAAGGTATTCTAGGCTGATGCAAACCCTTTCTTCCACAGACTTAGAAGAACAGAATTTCTCAGTATTATGGGAAAGCCTAGTGTACTTTAGATAAATTCTGAGGGTTCTCATAACATCTATGGAATGCATCCGTTGCTCCTTACCATTCTTTTCATCTGGGCAATGGCAGGGCAAAACTATCTCCTGCTGCCTGTGAAAGGCACAGGCCACCTGAGGAACAAAAGAGGGCAATGTTCTGAGAGTTACTTTCTCCTTGTGGAACACCAAGTATCTCCTTGTGAGACAGTACATGTATCTTACCAATCTTCACAGCTGAGCAAATGATCCTGAGGAAGAGCACCTTCAGAGATAAAAGTCATAGGGAGACCTCATGGAGATGTTTTTTTGGGGGGCATCACGACTCTGAGGATCGCATTCAGTTTCCAAGCAGAAGAATCTTGTGAGATACAGTGGCAGAGCTTGCAACATGCTTTATGGAAATGGAAACCAAGGGAGTACAAATTCCCACAACTCCTGACAGCTGAAAGAGATTCCACCTGCATCCTGCGGAAAGTAACTGGCAACCCCTTATTTATACTCTGCTACAGAAATTCCAAGATACTGGACAGAGAGGCAGATGTGGGTCTAATCCCAGAGGGGAGCACCAGGTGCAAAACATATCTTGGACTGTTCTGCAAGTCTTGTTACTAGAGCTCTTCCTAGAATGTAGCAGAGTGTGGAAAACACTTGGGGAGTATCTGGCTCTCATAAATCTGCGCACAGCAGCCAAGCTAACAGATGAAACTTCTGAGGTTCTGAAAGCAGAACTGGCCCCTGTTAAAGAAGGTCCAGCCTGAGAGGTAGTGGGTCACACAGAGCCAGGTGTATTAGTTCTGAATACAGTCCATTCCAGCTAAGCGAGACACGCTTAAGCAGGATGCCCACTTAAACAGGACGTCACGCTAGGAACAATATGTTTTTAATTAAAAGTATTACATTTTTAACATTTAATTGGGACACCTTTGAGTGACCCTGCTGCTTTAGCGAGATGCCGCTCATCCTATTACAGTTGATTACAGTGCAATTAGTTGCAGATGACGATGACATTTTGATTGGGAATTTGACATTTTAAATCATTATCAAGTCTTGTCTCAGCTGATTCACAGCTAATGATAGTGCACGCACAGTGCAATCACAGTTAAAAAACCCTAGTGTGCCACAGTGCTGTTAGAGCTTTACAAATCTTGGTGCTCTCTGACTTTACAAACTGTACAAACTGTGGCAATGTCTCTTTCTCGCAATGAGCTTTCCTTAGCTGACCATGTTAACGTTATCAAGGTGTTGCAAAACCCCACTAGCTCGCTATTTTCTGTTGTCCAATTTAGGATTTCCAAAAGCCAAGCTGGCTGAATCAGTGAAAACAGAGATTCAATCCTGTCAGAGTGGCATGCCAAGGTCAACCTGACCCATAAGAGGAAGAGAGACAGGAAAGATTCAGAGGCAGAGGATGCCTTAATGATGTGGTTTTCCAGACTCTTGATATAGAGGCACGTATCTCTGGCCCCATGTTAAAAATCGACAGCAGAGGATTTAGCCTTACAAATGGGCCATTCTAACTTTGAAGACACTGATGGGTGGCTATCAAGGTGGAAGCAGAGGCATCTGATCATGTTCAAGAGGGAACACAGAGAAAAGCTTTGATTTGATTTGAAGGCAGCACTCCAGATTTCTGCCCAAACCCAGAGGGGAAGAGTCACAAAGTCCCACTCAAAAAGGGACACTGACTTAAGGTAACAACAAAAAAACTTGTAATTCAGCCCACACCTCAAAAGCTAGAGATTCATTACATCACATCAAAAGAACCAGGTAACACAACATCTGGATACTCTTGCGGACAGAGGGTCAAAAAGAAGGGTGGCTTAAAAATAGGCCACTAAGGGTACTACTTTTTATGTACTGGATAAGTACTGCTAGCGTAAGAAGTCTAGCATTTGTTGAAGGTCATACAGCCTGCATGACTAATGAGCCACTGACAAAGACTCCAGGTCCTGAGCTATAGTATGTTCATCATTCCACCTTTACAGCTCCCTGTATCAAGGGGAAGCCTCAACTATATCTTCACAAGAGGGAATGGAAAAAGAAAGCTGGATCTGAAGCACTGATTAGTTCCATCAAAATGGAAGCCTACTGGCCTAATGCTGCTCTTGTTGCTGCCTATCCCAATATTCTGGGAAAAATAACATACGGCTCTTCAAATGTAGCAAGGGGCGCCCAGCCCCTCATTATTTCAAAGGAGACTGGAGCCCTCATGAGGCCAAAAAAGCTATTAGACTGCAGGCAAGCAACAGGTTGTTTTGAAGTCAGAAGGTCCAAGAGACCTGGAAATAGGGCAGGGAAGGGAAGGAGGGGACACCCGTCCTTATGATTAGTGGGTATGGTCAGGACAAATGGAAGGTCAGAGCCCTGAAACTCCCCTCCTCGGGGCAACCTCTTACAGGCCAGAAATTGGCTGAGGCCGCAGGAAAACTAGGTTCTCTATTACGGTCCCCTTGGAGGAGGTACGATAGTTATGGTAGAGCCAAGACCTAGTATGGACATCCTGAAAGGCAGAGGAATTGGAAGTAGAGTGACTGGGGTGCTCCATGGCAGTGGGGTAGAGGGCAAATCCTTTAATGCTTCTTCTGGTTCTCTGCCAAATAACTTCTGCCCTCTGAAAGGAGCATTCCATATAGTTCTCTGCACCGAGTCCAGACGTTCAGAAACCCGGGAGCCAGGCATGGCATCTTAAACAGACGCATTCTGCTGCCGCCCTAGGTGAAACATCTGAAGCACCATATACTGATCTGATAAGATGTTTGCCTACCTGTGTGGCTGTCTCCATGTTACCTAGGAGGCCCTGTTTTGCAGTGCCCTCTGGTAACCCCTGGGCAGCAGTATGCTCCTTGCACCACAAAATGTTTTGGTATTTTGCTATATAGATTTGATAGTTGGCAGTTCTTATGCCCCAAAGAAGCAGATGCATAGGTGGAATCTCATTAGGATGGTACCAGGCAGCATATGTTGCATCCTCCAGGACTGGGTAGACAGGGAATATAACCACAGATGGGGCCTCGAGGACCTCCAAGAAGTCAAAAAGATCATGTTTTGAGCCGGCCTGGTGGCACTGAGGGTTGAGGCGCTGGACACCACACCTCATGCCACGGCGATGACCCGAGTTCGGGAGCAAGCTCGGGAGTCGGCAGGGGAGGGAGGCGGATCGAGCACCCGCTGGGCTGCTCTCCTCTCCGGGTGGGAGGGCATGGACTGTCCGGTGCTCTGGTGACCACCGGTGGAGACTGGAGGGCACCACGAGCTGCCGGGCTGCGTGTGAGGAGTGAGGCTGACGCAGGCAGGGTTGCCGTGCACACTGGCGTCAGATGTGCACCTTGCTCGGCGGAGGGGTGGTCTCGGCTTACAAAATACCCCTCCAGCCTGAATAGGCGGCGGCCCTGCCAGAGCCACCACTGCCTGCTGGGTTTCCCGCCACTGCCCCCTCAGTTTCCGGGTTGCAGTCTCACTGCGGGAACCGACCACCAAAGGGCCGGGAACACGGCGGGCAGTAAAGCAAGACGGTGAGTGCAGTGGCCCGAGACAGTTCCAGACTGGAGGGCTACAAACAGAAGACTAAAAAAAAAAGATCTTGTTTCAAGGAGTCTTTCTCCTCCCCCGAGAAGCCCATGGTCACTTCCATGCCTTGTAGCATGGACATAAAGGTATAGTCCTCTGGGGGTGACTGTGGAGTATAAACAGTAGAGTCCTCACTACAGGAGGATGGAGAGGAGTCTGCTTCCATCTGATTCTGAGGTGCCCCATATTCCACGGGAGGGGGAGTTAGACAGTCCAGTGTTGACGTGTCAACTGGCTGCTGACCAAAGGGGTCATGGTGGCAATGCCCATGGTAAGGGAGGGATACCCTTCCCCAACTCAGAAAGCATGTGCGTCAATGGGGGAAGTACGGGAAGCTTTCCTGATGATGAGACAGAGCTGGCCACATGGCTCCAGCAAGTTATTACAGGGCGTCAACGAGAGGAATGCAACAGTAGGTCGATTCTAAAGTGCCCTACAAGGTTAAGCCTGAAAAGGTCTTGTTGACATGTGTTGCTGATAGCACAGCCACAGCTGAGCAGCAACCAAGGGTGGAGGCTGTGGGTGTACCATGAACTGGATGCACCCAGTAGCCCGAACAACCGATACAAAAGGATCATCGTCGAAAGAAGAAATTTCTTCATACTTACCATAATTTCTTTTTCTGTTAGCTCCAACATTGTCAATGGGTAATCAGTACATATGAGTAATGTACACCCCTGCTAGGGGAAATGGCAGAGCCCAAGGCTGTAATCATTATAAAATCTTGGGCACATGAACATTCTGGACAACAGCAACTCTCCAGTCACTTTTGTCCTTGTAGAGCCCCTAAGTATGTGAAAGTACACCTGTATAGATTATACTGCTTATCTTGTAACAAACCAATACATATAAGCTGTTTGTATAAATGGAAGATACAGTAAACGATTCCCGATCTCATCTGGTGAGTGGGAGAATGGAAAAGGCTCATCGCCTGCTTCTCTGATGTGGTGAAGCTTCTTTGAACCACTGAACCATCTAGAATGAGACTTGTCAAAGGAATTAAAATGAAAAAGGTAACACTGGAAAGGAACTGCAAACAGTATAAGCACTAACCCGTAACAAGGGAGGAACCCTTATTGTTCCGAAAAAATTAAACTTGTTAATTTACGTACCGGTGATCAATATTAAATTATGAACTGAACATCATAAATACGGGAAGCTGATTGGCAGAAAGGTTTTTGAAGCCATGATATCGGGGCTACATCATCCGCGCTGAGAAAACTCCGGTCACCAACCTCTTCACTGACAGGTAGAGTCTTCTTCATCTCCAGCAGTCCAGCCGAGTCAGACATTCAGTTGGCGCTATTTAAAAAAAGCGAACTCCACCAGTTGCACACACAACAAATTCAGCACAATGCAAGCCGCTGGGAGCAATATTTTCAAAAGCAACATATCCAGCAGCATGCGAGTGGTAGCAACGGACGAATAATTTTTTTTCTCTGAAAAGGACAAACGACAGACCCGCGCATTGTAGTCACTTTCACACAAACCGCGGCTCCCCCACAAAAAAAAGCTACGTCCCAGCCACATAGAAAAAACTGCCAGTCTTGTCCCAGACATTCCTAACCATTCTAATAGTAGCTTTTACAATAACAGTTCCGAATGAATTGCACCAAGACTCAACCTTTTTCTCGTTCGTTCATCATTGGCTCGCCTCTCCAACTTCTCTCTCAGCTCACCAGTCCTCAGCATCCAATTCCCAGAACAAAAATAATACAAATAAAGTGCGCTGTGAACGGAGAACACTTTAAAAAAAGAAAACTGCAATGGTAAGGAGCGGGTCACCCATTCACAAGAGCTCCACTTCCTCTACCACGGCCAACAGCGCCACCTGCTGCCAGAGCCCTCAGGAACTATTTTATTTAAAGGTATTCCTCCAACACCCCAAAACACATTTTTAAATGTTTCTATTTTTTTTTTTTTTACTTTAAAAATATTTAAACCACTTCATAATAGCAATAATGCACTCCAGGTATGGTATATCATGGGATATACGTCATACCGGGTGGGTGGATGCACTCGGCCTCTGACCTCGTGCTCAACCACCCGAGCGTGATGATATCCCATGATATACCACACCCCAACGTGTATTATTGCTTAATTATACAATGGGGTAAATCCAAATGCACAATCCCTGAAATCTGATTGGTTGGCTGGAACCTTTTCAGCATGATAAATCCTCCAGTGTACCCACTGGAAAAGGTGCCAGCCACCAGTCAGCCGCAGCAGAAACCCCCGCAGAAATCACTCTGACAGTCACAAACCAAGAAGTGACAAAGACAGTGAGATGCTCACTTCTATAACACCACAGGTTACAGTACCGGCGGTTCCCGCTCTCAACCGTCGATGGAATTCTAAATATATTTGCTTGAAGCTGCTCCTCAGTGACCAGTCGCAACTGCCTTACCTGATCTGCCTCACGTTCTGATATCTACGCCGCTCCATCACAGCAGTGCAACAGCCTTGAATACAATGCATCATGGTGATCACAGTTTTTTATCTCCTGTCAGCCTTCTGGAGTTCTCAAATGCTGAACTTCCAAACGCCGAGCCTTCAAACGTCCATCTCACACATGCCGCTACCCCGCCACTTCTGATATATTTTCTCCAGACCGAACAGTGAATCAGAAGCACAAGGTCATAGACGGCAGCCCTTTACAGTTCGCACCATGCGATCAAACATGACAATAGAACACCCAATTAAAGTGTAAATCCTGCCTATCATATTTTAAAATTAAAAAATAAACATAACTCACTTGCGGGACAGGACACAGAGGGATTAAAAAAAAAGTGAAGCCTCACCGGGGGGACGACATTACTCTACCTAGCAACAAGGAACATTTTTTTTGGCGGAGTAATAAAATGAAAAAAAAAAAAAATTAGTTAAAAATACAAAAACTAAAACTCTATATTTTTTTCTCACCAAAATAGGGGGTCATTGTATATAGCAATATACCACTCCAGGGTGTAGGTATATGGTAGGATCTACCACTTCTGGTGTGGTTTTACTCACTTGGGCTGCGGCCCCCTGACCAAACTACATCAGGCATGGTAAATCCTGCTATATACCCACACCCTGTAGTGGTAGATTGCTTAAATGTGAAACTCCTCCCTTTTTTATACATAAAGATATATACCGCAGCAGGCAGATTTTAGAAGGATGTCCAAACAGACTCATGATCAGAAACTTCTTCAGAAAGCAACAGACATCCCAGGCCTGGCATACCGCACAGTATTTTCCAGGAGCAAGGCTCCTGGGAGAGCCCCATTGACAATGTTGGAGCTAACAGAAAAGGAAATTACGGTATGTATGAAGACATTTCTTGTTTCTGCAGTGCTTCACATTGTCAATGGGTAATCAGTACATATGGGTTCTAATTAATCGCACCCATTATCCAACCAGGTGGGGGAGAATACTGTCCCATACACAAACTGTAAAAAGGAAAAAGGGAAAAGGAATTTACCTGCAAACCACCACCTAAAACTCTGCGACTAAAGGCCACATCAGCGGAACTCTGCATATCCAGACTGTAGTGCTTAGTGAACGTGTGGATGGAGTACCACATTGCTGCCTTATACAATTCTAAGATAGATGCCTCACCTTTCTCTGCCCAAGATGTGGCTATAGATCTGATGGAATGAGCCTTGATGAGAACCGGAGCCCTCTTCTTTACTGTGACATAAGATACGGCAACGCATGCCCTCACCCACTTTGCCAGGGTGGCCTAAGAGTTTTTTTGTCCTTTTTTGGGTGTCCCAAAAAGTACAAACAACCTATCCAATTTCCTGAACTCTGCAGTCCATGTAGGGTATGTCCTAACTGCCCTGCACAAATCTAACTTGTTCAACCCCTTCTCTCATGGACGAGTTGGCTGCGGACAGAAGACAGATTTCCTGATTCATGTTAAAGGCTGTAGGAATCTTCAGAATGAAAGACGGAACTGTTCTCAGAACCACCTTGTCCTTATGGATGACAAGGTTAGGTTCTTTGTGGGATCAGGCCTCAAGTTCACCAATCCTAACACATAGCAACTAAAAAACACACCTTGTACGAGAACATGTCTAGCGGTACCGACAAAAGAATTCAAAGGACTCTTTACAAACAGCATTCAAAACCAGTTTCAGATCCCATGGAGGGACAGGGAATTGGAACAAGGGTCGACTTCTGCTGACAGCTTGTAGGAAATGAATAACCTCCTGGTTAGTCCCCAAGGAGGTTCCTAGGGCTGACACCTGACCTCTCAAGAATAGCGACAGGTTGACCCAGCCAGGTCTCGCTGAAGGAGACAAACAGTTGCTGAGCTTTGCGAATTTCTTTTGTTCCGTCCGAATAGAAATGCAGAGCTCTTTTGACATCTAAAGAATGAAGGGTACGCTCTCCTTCGTTATGGAAGTTCGCAAAAGCGGGTCGAGCCATTTTAATGGCTGACCTAGTCTTCTGTGTGGCTTCTAGAGCTTGCTCTACTTGAGGTCCGAACAGATATATACCAAAGGGTCACGCCATGACCTGCTGTTCGGCATCATTCGTGAAACCCGAAGTGCGTAGCCAGGAGTGACGACGGGTATAAATGCCCACCACCGCCACTTGGGAAGCAGTATCAAAAGCATCCATAGCTGCTTTAACCTGCTGGTTGTTGGACTCGATACCCCTGGTTATGGTCTGAAGCAGCTCTGAACTAGTGTCCAACTTGGGCAGAGCTTCCACCATCCGTTTGAGCAAATGTCAAAGAACATACTCATATTGAGAGAAATAGCCCTGGTAGCTGGCAATACGCATACCCAGGGTGAAGGCAGCAAAGACTCTCTTACCTAAGGTGTCTATCTTATGAGATTCTTTGTTTATAGGCCGGGCTGTAGATGCCTGAGGAAGAACGACCTTATCATTCTCTGCCTAGACTACAATAGGGTCCGCAAAGGCCTGGGAGGCCAAAATGGGTCGATCCTTGGGAGTAGCATACTTCCTGTCTATGGACTTAGTCACAGAAGGAATGAGAGCGGGATTATTCCATACCATCTGAGAGAGCGTCTCAAAGGATGGCTGTACAGGTGGAGTTAAATCCATGGGGATCTCCAGGACATGAAGGTACTGGAGTCTTAAGAGCTTCCCAGGATCGATATCTGTAGTCTGGAGAGAAAGAGTAGAATTTAAGTTTGTCAGCAGAGACTTAAATGACAGGTCTTCGACCACAGGCTCTGCAACAGGATTAATTCCTGTTCCTTCAACATCATCACCCAGTCGAAGGTCTGGGTCATGCTCAATATCATCTCCTGACAGCCCAGGAGGGACTGTATGGACAGGAAAAGAGAGAAAGTGAGTAGAAAAAGAAGAAGAGAAAGGAACCGGAGCCGGGAAGCCCTGAAGGCTGGATGATGCTGTACCAAGCTTCGGCACCGAAGAGAACTCTGGCGCCGAAGGCAAGGAAGTCGGCGCCATCTGAAACAGCCCAGCACACAGCGCCGACAGAGGTCATGGCGCCGAAGAAGTCCGCGGAGCCGCAAGCAGCACTGAGGATGGTGCCGAAAGGCCACAAGTGGCGTCAAGGACGGCGTCGACAGGTGCATCGGCGCTGAGACACCCATCGACGCCAACGGCGCTGAAAGCAATTCAGGGCTCCGAAAACTGTGATTTGAGGAAAAAGTAGGAGAAATACCAGGAGATAGAGGCATCGGTGTGGCCCCCTGCACCGCAACCATGTGAGGGGGGGAAAACACCTGAGCATGGAGTCGACCGCACCGAAGGCACTGCGTGACCAGGGAGGTCCAACAGCCCTATCCGATCTCTCAAAAGGCCCGAGGGCCTCGGAGTGACCAGGCCAGGCAGCTGGACCAACCTCCGAGTCCACTGCTCCATCAGAGCAACTCACTGATGAAGCTGCTCATCGGAAGCCCTTCCAAAAGGCGGGGAAGGGCTTCGATGTCGAAGAGGTCAGTCACCGGAGGCAAAAACTAGCGACTTCAGAGGAGGAGACCAACACCTCACCCCAATAACCAACTGTCGACACGCAGACATACCAGAAGGCGACGTTGAGTGATGCCTTCTCTTTTTTGACCTGTGGGCTGAAGAGGCCGAGCCAAAAGCGGTGCGAGTCTTGGCGACGTTTTCTTTTATGCTTCGAGACGGCCATCCCCTCAAGCACTGGACTGTCCATTGTCGGACCCCCCCTCCGGAGAGGACGGCAGACCAGAAGCGGCCCAGCTGACTGAACAGCTTTCATACGAAGTCTCCCTACCATCACCTGACCCGCTCATGGTCGACTCCATCAATGTAGGCTGAAGACTTCTTTTCTTTAATAAGTATAGTTAAAAGTAAGCGGTACTTATTTTGAGATATATTACAAAACAATAAACTGAAAACTATGCTGCTAGTTTGAAGTTTGACTCCCAGCGGGCGAGCGACGTCGTCACTGAAGCGCACTCGACGGCGGGAAAAAAGGAACTGAGGCGGTTGGAGGGTCGACACAGAGACAGTCATTGCCACATGTGCTGAGGCTCACGACGCCACTCCTCGCGGCTCCATCTCTGGCGCTGGCCCTCTTGCAAAAAGTTTGCTCCCGCTGGGTCCTAGCGCCTCTGGCATACATAGATACATCGACAGTGTCGGCAGATAAGGGCCTATGGCCCACCCAGTCTGCCCATTTGAGCTTGTAAGTTCAGTTTGTTTTCCTAGAAGTCTGTTGCCCCTTACCCCTGACCTCCAGAATTCCTTTATGTCTATCCCATGCATTCTTAAATCCCGTGATTATTTCAGCCCCCACCACTTCCTCTGGCAGGGTGTTCCACTTGTCCACCACCCGTTCTGTGAAGAAATTCTTTCATGTTTCCTCTGAATCGTCCTCCCTCCAACTTCATCCCATGCCCTCTAGTCCTGGAACATCTTTTTTGCTTAAAAATAGTGTTTTCCTGCACCCTGTTCCTCCCTGTAAGATACTTGTATGTCTCTATCATATCCCCTCTCTCCCTCCTCTCCTCTCCTCCAGGGAGTACATGTTCAGTTCCTTCAACCTGTCTTCATAGGACTTGTGATGCAATCCATGCACCAACTTTGTTGCCCTCCTCTGAACCTTCTCTACCCTGTCAATGTCCTTACGTAGGTATGGTCTCCAGAACTGTACACTGTACTCCAGGTGGGGCCTCACTAGTGTCTTGTATAGCGGAATTATGACCTCCCTTTTCCTGCTGGTGATGCCCCTGCCTATACATCCCAGCATCCTATTTGCTTTACCTGCTGCCTTGTCACACTGTTTCCCTACCTTGAGGTCATACGAGATGATAACCCCAAGATCACTTTCCTGCTTGGTGCATGCTATATCCTCACTCCCCAACTGATATATTGTGCCAGGGTTTTTGTGCCCCATATGCATTATCTTGCACTTCTTTGCATTGAATTTCAACTGCAAACCCTGACCATTCTTCAAGTTTCTGCAGGTCGCTTCTCATTCTGTATACACCCTCTAGTGTGTCTACTCTGTTACAGAGCTTTGTGTCATCAGCGAACAGTGAAATTCTGCCTTCTAAGTCCTGCGCAATGTCACTGATGAAGATGTTGAATAGGACCGGTCCCAGCACTGATCCCTGTGGTACCCACTGGTCACTCTTCCCTCTGTGGGTGACAGCCAATTACCACCACCCTCTGTGTCCTGCCACCCAGCCAGTTACCTACCACACACTCTGTCCTGCCCACACCCATATTCCCCAGTTTGTGTAATAGTCTTCTATGTGGCACAGTGTCAAGGCCTTGCTGAAGTCCAGATAGGCCATGTCCACCGCCCTCCTGATCCACCTCCCGAGTCACCCAGTCAAAAAATTCAACGAGGTTGGTCTGACATGACCTCCCCCTGGTGAAACCATGCTGCCTTGGGTCCTGTAGTCCATTGACAACCAGATGTTCTGCAATCTCTCCTTCAGTAGTGCTTCCATGATCTTCCCCACTACCGAGGTGAGGCTGACTGGTCTTTAGTTCCCTGCTTCCTCTTTGTTCCCACTTTTGTATAAGGGGACTACATCTGCTGTCCTCCAGTCTTTGGGTACCTCCCCTGTTTCCAGTGATCGGCTAAACAGGATAGCCAGAGGTTCAGCCACCACCTCTCTTAGTTCTCTAAGGACCCTGGGGTGCACCCCATCTGGCCCCATTGCAACTCTTATTACTTCCAGTTCCTTCAGGACCCTTTCTCGTGTAAAGGGACTTGTGTCCATTTCTGCACCATTCTCACCCCTTGTACTACCTTCAGACCCATTACCCTCCTCTTCCTCAGTAAAGACTGAACAGAAATACCTGTTCAATATGTCAGCTTTACTGTTGTCATCCTCCACGTGGCCCCCATCCTCCCCCTTCAGTCTCACTATCCCTCCCTTTGTCTTTCTTTTTTCACTTATGTACCTGTAAAAGGTTTTGTCCCCTCTACCCACTGATTTTGCAATGTGCTCTTCTGTCTGAGC
Source organism: Neoceratodus forsteri (assembly GCA_016271365.2). Lineage (NCBI taxonomy): Eukaryota > Metazoa > Chordata > Ceratodontiformes > Ceratodontidae > Neoceratodus > Neoceratodus forsteri. The sequence goes on from CM057452.1 coordinate 395,344,771, forward strand.
TTTGGCTTCCCTTACTGACCTCCCTGCCTCCCTTGTTTCTCCTGGTACTTCTCCCTATCCCCTCTGCCTGTGTCTTTTGTATTGCCTGAATGCAATCTTTTTGGCTTTCACTTTCTTTGCTACCTCTTTGGAAAACCATAATGGTCTCCTCTTCCTTTTCCTCTTGCTAACCTGCTTAATGCATAATTCTGTTGTTCTTGTAATCCCCATTTTAAATACTGCCCACTGTTCCTCAACCCTGATTCCTGTCCCATTCCCCTTAATGCCTCTTTCAAGTATCTCCCCATTTTCCCAAAGTCTGCCCCCTAAAATCCAGGATCGTGTTTTGTGTGGTTTGGTTCTGCTCTTTCTGTGATTTCAAACCACAATGACTGGTGGTCACTGTTTCCCAGGTGCTCCCCACTGTTACCCCCATCCACACTGTCCCTGTTTGTGAACACAAGGTCCAGTATTGCCTTCTGCCGAGTTGGTTCCGTGACCAGTTGCTTGAGGAAGGCACCTGAAGGAGTCAGGATAAATCTGCTCCTAGTTGATGCTGCTGCTGGGATGCTCCAGTCCACATCTGGAATATTGAAGTCTCCAACCAGTACTACCTCACCCTTGTCTGCCATCCTTTGGATGGCTAGCACCAACTCCCTATCTGTTTCTTCCTCCTGTGCTGGTGGTCTATAGACCACACCCGCGGATGGCTGTCCCCATTTTCCTTTCCAGCTTAACCCACAGTATCTCTCCCATTTTGTTCATCCTGGATCTCTGTGGCCCTTATGTCATTTTCACATACAGTGCCACTCCTCCTCCCTTCCTGCCTGCTCTGTGTCTTCTGAATATGTTGTGCAGGTATGGCCATCTCCCAGTCATGGTTATCATTACACCAGGTTTCAGTGATGGCCACAATGTCCAGGTCTGACTGCACCATGACAGCCTCCACATCTTCCATCTTGTTGCTAAGGCTCCTGGCATTTGCACACATGGCTTTCCATGATTTGACCTCCTAGACTGTTTCACAGTTCTACTCCAGCCCTTCCTTGGTTGTCATTTATCCTGGTTCTCCTTGCTGTCTGCCCTTCTGCTGAATTTTGCCCCTTTTCTGCTTATCCACCTCTTGGGCACTAATCTCCATCTTTTGCACACTGCTTTGCAGAGATAGCCCTCCTCTGGTTCATTGGTTCCACTGCTGGCTGTGGGGGTGACAATGGTACCCTCCTTGCTGGCCTGCCACCCCCTTTGCTAGTTTAAATGCTTGTCAATGTAGCATTTAAACTTATCATTGAGTGCTTGGATTCCCTCCAGGATGGATGCAGGCCGTCAGGCTTGAACAAACCTCCATCCTTCCAGGTGGGTCCCAGTCACCAATGAATCCAAACCCTTCCTCGCAGCACCAGTTCTTCAACCATGAGTTAAAGCTCCTGGTGCATGCACTCCTGCTCTCCCTTGCCTCTCACAGGTAGTACTTCTGAGAAAGTGACAGAAGTAGCTACTTGCTTGAGACCCTCCCAGTTTCCTAAACTCTTCCTGAACTTCCTTTGGCTCCCCATTTGCCAGGTCATTAGTACCTAGGTGGATAATGACATCAACTCACCCTCCGTCTTGCCTTCCCAGTGATCCCCAGGATCTTCCTTCCATCCTCCATGCCGTGGCACCTGGTGACACCTCACCTCCCTGTCCTCCCCCTCCTGTGTTCCTAGCTGGATCCCTCTTATGATGGAGTCCCCCACCAGGATTCGCTTTCTCCTCCTCCTCTGGGGTCCACTGCTTTCCCCGCTGAGGTCACCTCCCTGGCTAACCTCCACATCCTTTCCTTCCACTTCTCTGGGTACCTCTATTTGGTTGTCTTCATTCGCCAGTGTGGGATATGAGTTCTTGAGTGGAATAGGATCTGGGATGTGCCTCTGCCTGACCGCTCTAACCCTCCCTGAGCCCACTGTCATCCAAGTGCTCCTCGTTCCCGGCATCCTTTGAGGCAGTTGCATTGGACTGGGTGGTCTCTGGATAGGGGTGATGGTACTCCTGACCCAGTTTACTTCCGCTCTGAGTCTGGCTACCTCCTCCCGCAGTCCAGAGAGATGCATGCAGATAGGGCAGCACCTCAGTGTCCAGAAGGTCTGCCTGAATATGGCTGCCCCACAGCCACTGCATTGCACCACTCCCCACATTATATTGCAGTTCCACTACTTGTCTGCTACTGAAGCTCTCCTAGTTCCCTTTGTATTAATTTACTGTCCTAAAAATCCTGCCACTGATCCTCAGATATTTTTTTAAAGAAAAAGAAAACAATAAATAAATAAATGAATCAAAACACTTGTCGTGCTGAGGGTGGGCTTCTTCCCCCTTATGCCCCTCCTACTTCACACCCCTTACTATACCCTGTGTTTAGCTCCTGTCAATCAGATTTAACAGGGCATATAATTAAGAGTTGGGGAAAGGGGAGGGAGGGAGAAAATTTGCAGCAATTAAAGACAGCACAGAATTACACCACCACTATGTTTTAAATTTTCAACAGCCCAAAAACAATTATAAGTAAAGACAACAAAGAAATTATAGTGTCACTAAAAGCCCTCAATCTAAGTTTAAAAGAAAAATAGCAATTACCAGTTACTCTAAAGCACTGAATTGAATATGTTTCCTTCCTTCCCCTTCTGGCTTCTTCTGAGAAAATGAACTCTACTTGCTACTTCAACTCTGACTAAGCCCCACCTCCAGTTATCACGTAGCTGAGGTCAGAGGCCAGACAATTAACACCCTTCACCCAACTACAGGGCAGTCAGACAAGCCAAGATAAAATTTGCAGCAATTAAAGACAGCACAGAATTACACCACCACTATGTTTTAAATTTTCAACAGCCCAAAAACAATTATAAGTAAAGACAACAAAGAAATTATAGTGTCACTAAAAGCCCTCAATCTAAGTTTAAAAGAAAAATAGCAATTACCAGTTACTCTAAAGCACTGAATTGAATATGTTTCCTTCCTTCCCCTTCTGGCTTCTTCTGAGAAAATGAACTCTACTTGCTACTTCAACTCTGACTAAGCCCCACCTCCAGTTATCATGTAGCTGAGGTCAGAGGCCAGACAATTAACACCCTTCACCCAACTACAGGGCAGTCAGACAAGCCAAGATAAAATTTGCAGCAATTAAAGACAGCACAGAATTACACCACCACTATGTTTTACATTTTCAACAGCCCAAAAACAATTATAAGTAAAGACAACAAAGAAATTATAGTGTCACTAAAAGCCCTCAATCTAAGTTTAAAAGAAAAATAGCAATTACCAGTTACTCTAAAGCACTGAATTGAATATGTTTCCTTCCTTCCCCTTCTGGTTTCTTCTGAGAAAATGAACTCTACTTGCTACTTCAACTCTGACTAAGCCCCATCTCCAGTTATCACGTAGCTGAGGTCAGAGGCCAGACAATTAACACTCTTCACCCAACTACAGGGCAGTAAGACAAGCCAAGATAAAATTTGCAGCAATTAAAGACAGCACAGAATTACACCACCACTATGTTTTAAATTTTCAACAGCCCAAAAACAATTATAAGTAAAGACAACAAAGAAATTATAGTGTCACTAAAAGCCCTCAATCTAAGTTTAAAAGAAAAATAGCAATTACCAGTTACTCTAAAGCACTGAATTGAATATGTTCCCTTCCTTCCCCTTCTGGCATAGATCCCATCAGTGTGAATGAGTGGTGGGGACTTTAGGTCCAGGAAGATCTGATTGACTGGTGTAGCGAGGAGGGTCCACCCTCAGAGAAGGCCTTTTTAGTGAAGGGGATCCCAGAGGGAATCGCCTAGGAAGCCATTAAAACTACACTGGAGACTATAACCGATATTGGGAGCCTGATAGTGGTAGGCCTGACATATGACAGTGGTTCCCAGAGTGTTATGGCTTTTATCCAGAGTGACTAAAATGTAGATTCTAGAAAATTACCGGCCACCCTTGATGCTGAAGGGGTGGAAGGTGCCTGGAGATTGTTCCATAAAAGTAGTACACTGCTACTGCCTCCCCACAGCCCCTGAGCCGAGCCTCCTGAAGACGATCGAGTCCCTGGTGGCTGCCGAGGAGAAGACTCTCCAGGACATGACAGAACTGCTGCCCCTGGGAGTGACCCTGGCTGACCTCTGATCTTCTCTGGCCGCTAGCTCAGAATATTACAGACATTTAAGGTTTTTCTCCAGCACTGTACCCACACCTGCTGGGGAAGATGATTTCAAGACCTGGCTGCCTATGCTGCCCCCATGCTGCAGGAGGAAAAAATTACTTACCATCTTTTTTTTTTTTTTTAATTGTTTATGATTGTACAGTGCTTTGATTTTAAAGACTGTGCTACATAAATAAAGTTATTATTATTACAGTAATGTTGTTTCATCCCAGGGATACTCAAATATTCATAACTCTTGCAGTGACCCTTTAAGATAGAACTGTCCAGAGAGATGGAACATATGCAAATGATGGACTCTTTTGCACGTGCCACTTTTTCAAATGCTGCCTTCTACTAACTACCTACATTCTAAACCTCTCAGATTTTCTGGATGCCTGGTAAAGACAGGCCCCCCAAGGACTTAGCATACTGAATTATAACAATAATAATAATAATGATAACAACCTTACCCCAAAACCCCTCCAACTGGAGGTTATAACATGCAGAAAGTTCCCCTGAATGTCAGAATCACTTTAGAAGGGGAAAACACACATGTGCCGGAGTGCGGCACACATATTCCTGAATATATAATCTCTGAAGTGCAGAGGCTACTGGTTTTAGCAGGGGAGGCAGGGTGGGAAAGTTATGAATATTTGAGTATTCCTGAGAAGAAACAACATTACAATATAGAAATATAGAAACATAGACTTTAACGGCAGATAAGGACCACTTGGCCCACCCAGTCTGCCCATTTCCCTACCTACTGGACAAGCTGCAGATTTTAGTTAACCAACAGCCTACTTCCTGCCACCCCCCACTACAACTGCCTTATGTCTGTCCCATACATGTTTGAATTCCTCCACTGTTTTAGACCCCACAGCCTCTCCAGGAAGGTGGTTCCATGCGTCCACCACTCTCTCCGTGAAAATAAATTTCCTCACATTACCCCTAAACCGTCCCCCCTCTAACTTTAAATTGGGCCCCCTTGTTCTTACACATCTCTTTTTCTGAAAGATGCTACCCTCCTGGACTTTGTTGATTCCCTTGAGGTATTTGAACGTTTCTATCATGTCCCCCCGTCCCTCCTTTCATCAAGGGTATACATATTAAGCTCTCTCAGTCTCTCTTCATATGGTTTCTGATGCAGACCCTGCACCATTTTGGTTGCCCTCCTCAGGACTGCTTCCATCCTGTCTATGTCCTTGCGTAGATGAGGTCTCCAAAACTGCACACAGTACTCCAGATGGGGTCTCACCAACTATATGTACAGAGGAATAACCACTTCCCTTTTTCTACTTGTGATGCCCCTTCCTATGCATCCCAGTATCCCCCTGGCTCTCCTTACTGACTTCTCACATTGCTTACCCACCTTTAGATCATCTGATATGACTACCCCCAGGTCTCTTTCCATTTTTGTTGTTGTTACTACCTCCCCTGCTATTGTGTACTCTTCTCCTGGGTTTTTGTTTCCCAGGTGCATTACTTTGCACTTCTTTGCGTTGAATCTAAGTTGCCATATGTCTGACCATTCCTCCAACCTTGCCAAGTCCCTTCTCATCCTTTCTACCCCCCCTTGTGTATCAACTCTGTTACAGATCTTTGTGTCATCTGAAAAGAGGTATACCTTTCCCTCCAGACCCTCTGCAAAGTCACCTTTAAAGATGTTAAAGAGGACTGGACCTAGTGCTGAGCCCTGAGGTACTCCACTAGTGACCCCCCCTTTCTTCGGAATGTGTTCCATTCACTATTACCTTCTGTGTCCTGTTGTACAGCCAGTTTGCTACCCAGGCTACCACCCTGGGACCCACTCCCAGGCTGGCTAAGTTGATTATCAATCTTTTGTGCGGGACTGTGTCAAATGCCTTGCTAAAGTCTAGGAAGGCCATATCCACAGCCCCTCCCTGGTCTATTACTTTGGTCACCCAGTCAAAGAAATCTATTAGATTCGTCTGACATGATGGCAAGTATTTTTTTCTTCTAACCCCAAGAATACTGCAAATGTTCATAACTCTTTTAGACTAAGAAGCAGTACCTTTGGAGGTGGGCACAGAATCTATTTTGGAAAAAGACTCTGCACTACTGCTGTGCCAAACCTGGCATCACCCCTGGTCTGGATGTCCAGACTGTAATGCTTAGTAAAGGTGTGTACTGTTTCCCAATGTCCACTAGAGGAACATCCCTGGCAGCTGCTATGGTAGCAGCTGTGCCCCTTGTGGAATGAACCCTCATCTCTGTTGGGGGCTCTTTCCCAGCCTTCGAATAACAGAATTAGATGCATTGTACTATCCATCAAGAAATGGACCTTTCCAATGCTGGGTTACCTTTTCCCACATCCCCATAAGTCATGAACAGCTGCTTCCTGTCTTGCCTATGGTCCCTAGTGACTGTCAGGTAGTAGCTAAGAGCTCTCTTGACATCCAGACTGTGAAGTCTCCTTTCACCAGAGCTGGAGTGTTCCATGAAAAAGACAGGTAGGGTAATGGTTTGGTCAAGTGGAAATCAGAAACCACTTTAGGTAGAAATTTCCTGTTTGTTCTCAGGACCATTTTGTCCCTCTGGAAGGAAATGTAGTCCTGTTCAATGCAGAGAGCCTGGAGCTCACTGATCCTTCTGGCAGAAGTCATTGCCACTAGGAAAACTGTTTTCCATGTGACATATTTCAGATGAACTGAAGACCTGGGCTCATAGGGGGAACCCATGAGCTTAGCTATACACACATTTAAATCCCATGCTAGCACCAGTTCCCTGTAAGGGGGTGCAAGTGGGCTGGACCCTTAAAGAACCTTTTGAAGATAGGGTCTGAAGCTACAGACACTCTGTACAGCTGAGATATAAGCAGATGCTGCAGCTAGGTGGACCTTTAAGGTAGTGGGCTGTAGGTCCAGTGAGTGTAGATGGGTGAGATAGTCCAGAACAGCTGGGACCCCTGCCTGTGCTGATATCACATCCTTGGTTGAACACCAAATAGAAAATCTTTTCCACTTTGCTGCATAGGTTTTCTTGGTAGATGGCTTCCTGTAACCCCTTAATATATCCAGAACACTGTCAGAAAAGATGCAAACCTGCATACTCTAGGTCCTCAAGAGCCATGCCTTGAGTTGAGGGATCTGAGGTTCGGGTACGGGAGCCTCCCCTGGTTGGAGGTTAACAGGCTGTGCCTCTGAGGGAGCTGTATTGGCTTGGCCATGGACATGGAGAGCAGTAGAGAGTACCGTAGCTGCCTGGCCCAGTCTGGAGCTATCAAGATCATTGATGCTGACAGGGCCCTGAGCTTGAGCAACACTGTAAACCAGGGGGAAGGGAGGAAAAGCATACAGGTGCTTCTCTGACCAGTTCAGAGCCAGAGCATCCAGGGGGACTGTTTCCCTGTCTGGAGGTCTGCAACAATACTACGGCACATGGTGGTTCTGGTGGGACGCAAACAAGTCTACCTCTGGAGTGCCCCACCTCCTGAAAATTACTTGCACCACCTGACTGTTCAGGATCCATTCGTGATGACCCTGGTTGATTAGACTCAGTGCATCTGCCAGTATATTGTCCTTGCCTGGTAGATGAGCTGCCTGCAGGGAAATCTGCAGGGAGTATGCCAGACTCCATATTTTCATGGCTTCTGTGCAGAGAGGGCTTGACCTTGTCCCTCCCTGCTTGTTTATGTAGTACACTGCAGTGGTATTGTCTGTTCTGACTTGTACCACCTTTCCTTGCACCAGTGGTGTGAAGGCCTTTAATGTCAGCAGCACTGCTCTTAGCTCCAGCAGATATATGTGTAGAGTGACTCTGCACTTGACCATGTGTTCTATGTGGGCACCCCACCCCAGTAGTAATGCATCTGTTGCAAGCACAACTGATAGGGACTCTTGCTGAAAAGGAACCTCTTCCCTTAGGCTGGCTCTTTCCACCAATGAAGAGCCTGTAACAATGCCTCTGTTACTGGAATCAGTTTTCAGAGAGAATCTATTTTTTCTTGACACCAATATGCCCTGAGGTGAAACTGGATGTCTCTCATCTGAAACCTGGACCCTATGACTGTGCCATTGGCTGCTGCCATGTGGCCCAGTAACTGAAGAAACTGTCTTGCAGTTTTTGGTCTGTTCAGACTAATGAGTCTGCTAACAGAAGAATACTTCTTACCCTGTCCAGAGGCAGATGGGCTCTGCCCTGCAGGATATTTAACTCTACTCATATGAACTGCAGTACCTGTGTAGGTTGCAGGACCGATTTTTTTCAGATTTATCAGGAAACCCAGAGACTCCAAGCGTCCTTGAGTGAGTTGTAAGTGTTCCCTGACTTGCTGAGGTGAGTTTCTGACCACCAGCTAGTCATTTAGGTATGGGAAGACTGTTACACCTAGTCTTCGCAGGTGTGACACAACCACTGCCATGTACTATGTGAACACTCTTGGAGCTGTAGTGAGATCGAATGGCAGGGTTGAGAACCGATAGTGACCTGATGGGAGTCTGAACCTGAGGTACTTTCTGTGAGACTGCCTTATGGGGATGTGGAAATAAATGTCCTTTAAGTCCAGTGATGCCAACTATTCCCCTTTTTGGAGTGTTGGCAGAATCAGTGACAAAGTTACCATTTTAAACCTTGGCTTTGTTAAGTGCCTGTTAGCACCCTGAGGTGTAAGATAGACCGCCACTCCCCATTTTTCTTTGTAGTAAGGAAATACTCCAAGTAGAATCCCTTTCCCTTTTGTTGTACTGGAACAGGTTTCAAACCTTTTTTTCCCCCCCAAGAGTTTTCTTTCTGCATAGATGGATGGTTTGAAAACTCTGGGTCTTAAAACTGGCAGGCATTTGAAACTTAAAGACAATCCCTGACCCACTACTTCCAGGACCCACTTGTCTGTGGTGATCTGATGCCAAGCCTGGAAATAGTGAGACAGTCTGCTTTTGACAGGCAGTGGGGAGGCAACCTGTACCAACCCGTCAGGGTGTCTGTTTTGCTTGGGACTGAATCTGGGACTGGGAACCATGTCTGGAGCCCCTTCTGCCCCTGAAGAAACCCTGCTGTGGGTACTGCTGAATTTGGGATGCAGCCATGGCCTAGCAAAAGGGCCTGCTGTGAAAAGACCTACTCCTGCCATAGGGCTTAGGGGATGGGGAAGCTTTTTCCTTTGCGGAATTGCACTTTAAGGTGGCTTTGCATTCATCTACCTTTTTCATGTAAGTCTCTGTCTTGTCCCAAAAGAGGGAATTACCTTCTAATGGGAAATCCATAGCCTTAGCTTGAGTGTCCTGAGTAAGGTTTGTGGCTCTCAACCAGGCAAACCATCTCTGAGTTACAGTATTTACCATCCATCTGGCAGCAGTATTATTGAAGTCAGCAGCCATTTGAAACTGGTACTTGGCTGCCTCCAAACCAAATTGTGCTGTTTTATCTAGGTCAGCTGAAAGTGGAGCTTGGGCCTTGTCAGCCATGGCCAGGGCAGACTGCCAGAGAGATACCTGGTATTGAGCAGCATAAGCTTGAACATTTGCTTGTCTTATGGCTAAAGAGACTGACAAATAGCCTTTTTTTAGCCATGCTATCAATCGTCCAGGAACTTTTCTGGAGTGGGTGTGGACAGGGGTACTTTTGCCTTGTCACAGGCCGCTACTTGTACCACTCCCTGATGGTCAGCGTGAGAGAAAAGGAAATCAGCTCCCTCCCTGTCTAATTGATAGTTCTTATCCAACCTCTTATCAAGAGAATTAGAAGTTTGTAAAATCCTTAGTGCATCTTTCTTGAAGAATTTATTTATTGGAAGGAGAAGCTTTTTAGTGGGTGTTAATCCTATCATTTTTTGAATATTCTGCTTCCTCCACATGCTCAATCACTTCACTGGTGCACAAAAATGAAATGTGAGGAATAATCCTCAGAGGCTCTGGGGGGTGAGCCAAAGTCCTGTTCAGGGAACACCTCAGGTTCAATGGGTTTCCCTTCCTCCTTTTCTTCATACTGTTCACAATAATCCTCCTACTCCTCTAGGCAGGAAGGTTGAACAGAGGAGACGGACTGTCTAACAGGGGTCTGCACAGCAGTCTGCTGAACAGCAGGTAGACCCTATAAGGCCTGAATGATTTAGAAGGTCTGTACAATGTCCTGAGGAGATGGCATATTTATTGCACCTACAGAAGTCCCCATTTGCTGAACAGCAGGGGGTTCTGTGTCCTTAGTTTTCTTAGATTTCTTGAGGGAACCGGGGAGTCAGCCGGTTTAGCAGCCTCTTAGGAACTACCTGTATACCCATATCAGGCGCAGCAGTTACATCATTTGTGGTTTCACCCACTGCAGTAGAGGGTATCTGCTGGTCAGAGCTCGAGGGACCCTTGGGTGGAGGAAGTTTTTTTTTTTTGTTTGTTTGTTTTTTAAACTCCTCTATGGCTTTTCTCAGGAAACGTTTTGCAGATGTCACAATCTGCTTTTAAATGTTCATAACCAAGCCAGACAACACATAAAGTCTATTTGCTTGCCTTGGCAAATACTTCCCCACATTGAGTACTAAGCTCAAACCCAGGTTCACCATTTTTTTCTTTTTGGTTCTCCTGACATTTTTAAGGGAAAATCAATGAAATTATAAATTGCTAAATTTTTATTTAGCAGTCGTGGTCAGTTCCGGAACTGATGGATGAACTGATTGGAACAGGGAGCCGAGCAAAAATGAACCGAGGTTATCGGTTCAGTAACCGCAGTTAGCAGTTACTAAAATAAACATTTTTAAAACAAAAATAAGGTAAGTTAATGGAGTTTTTCAGTCAGAAAACTCCGACTATCAAAACAAAACCCCGGTTCCCCTGCAGTTATACCGAACCGGTAGAAACCGAGAACAGGTGTTTAACACTAAAAACTACGGTTTAAAATAAATCTACATAAAGTAAAAGGCAGAAAATGAAAGAAAAAAGATACTTATATGTATTTTATAAGTTCTTCACATCACAACAAGATGATGAGGAAGGAAACTCCACGCATCTAGTCTTGACAGGCAGAGAGAGAAATCTGAGAGGTTTAGAATGTAGGCAGTTAGTAGAAGGCAGCATCTGAAAAAGTGGCACATGCAAAAGATTCCATCGTTTGCATATGCTCCATTTCTCTGGGCAGTTCTATCTTAAAGGGTAACTGCAAGAGTTATGAATATCTGCAGTATTCCTGAGGTTATAATGGCAGTGCTCTGATGCCGAAAAACGTAAGAGGTTGGTGGATAGTTTGAAGGGTCCTGCTTTAGATGCTGTCCATTCCTTGAGGGCTACTAATCCTGATGCCACTGTGGACAACTGTTTAGTTCCTCTGGACAGTGTATTTGGGAGCACAGAATCATGTGATGATCTGTACTGGCAATTTAAGACAACAACCCAGTAGCGACAGGAGACCCTTTCCGTGTATTTACATAGACTTGAAAGGGGCACTGCAAAAGGTACACCAAAACACTGTTGGTAAAGTTGGGGCTGAGAGAGAGAGAATGACTGACTGATCTCCCCTCCCAGAGTGCATTACTGGCAGAAGTAAGGGCCATGGAAGAGTAGACTGGGCCCTGGGAACTGTCGACAGCTGCTGCTGCTAGCATTCAGGTTCCAGACAAGGGGGACTTGGGCCAAAAGGCTGAGCTCCAGAGTGTGCTCCAGGAACTGAAAACTGCTGTGAAGCATATGAACAAGCCTAGCCCTGCCCCAGCAGAGCCTGATCTCAGGGCATCTGGGGTGACTACGGAGAGCAAAGTAGTGGCACCCTCTGTGGAAGCCGGGCCCCGGGGACAAGATGGCATCACCCTCAAAGATGTGTATGAGCAGTTGATGGAGCTAAAACAAACCACAAATGCACCCCCACGACTTCAGAGCCAGTTCCTATCAAGGTCCCCCCCCCCCGTGCTCCACGTCCCCCAAGGAGATTGGAGATACCCTCAGATGTTCTTTGTTTTTGGAGCGGGGTGAGAAACATATGTCCTGGGGTTGTGGTCGCCCCCCAAAAAACATATTGGTGGAAGAAAAGAGGTGTGCCAAGCAACTGGGAAACTAGAGAGGGACCGAGTGGAGAAGCTGACTGGGTCCCCTGGCATTGTAAGCTTCACCAAATGGACTGAGCCCTCCTGACAGCAAAATACCCCTGGGGTTGATGGGACGCAGTGTGAATGTAAATGTTCTCATTGAAGGAGTCTTGTGTTATGCCCTGCTGGACAGCAGGTCTCAAGTGACAATCATCCACAGATCTTTCTAGGAACAGTACCTCAAGCACCTGCCACTTTAGCTGTGTCTGGTGTGTCCATATGGGGGATAAGCACCCAGAACTGTCTGTATGAAAGGTACTGAACTATTCAAATTGCGTTCATCATGAAGGGTGTGGATGGCCCACCTATGATGGATGCCATGGCCCTAATATGTCCAGGGACAGGGGAGTTGGATGACACACCTGTTTTACTTGGGACCAACGCTAATATGTTTGGTAGACTGGCAGTCTTCTGCCAGGATAGGGGCAGTGTGGATCAGTTATTAAGCAATGCCGTTCAAGCAGCTGTGAAAAAGATCACGTTGTCTATGGATCTGCATCCAGTTCTGGAGACCCCATCTCTGCAAGGACATAGACAGGATGGATGCAGTTCAGAGGAGGGCAACTAAAATGGTGCAGGGTCTGCAAGAGAAGCCATACAAGAAGAGACTAAAGGAGCTTAATATGTATATCCTTGTGAAAGGAGGGAGAGGGGGGAGATGATAGAAACATTTAAGTACTTCAGTGGAATCAACAAAGTCCAAGAGGGTAGCATCTTTCAGAAAAAGAGATGTGCAAGAACAAGGGGACACAATTTGAAGATAGAGGGGGGACAGCTCGGGGCAATGTGAGGAAGTATTTTTTCACAGAGAGGGTGGTGGATGCATGGAACAGCCTTCCTGAGGAGGTTGTGGGGTCTAAAACTGTGGGAGAATTCAAGAATGCATGGGACAGACATAAGACAATTTTTGTGGGGGGTAGGAAGAAATAGGCTGTTGGTTAAATAGGATCTGCAGCTTATCCTCTAGGCAGGGAAATGGGCAGACTAGGTGGGCCAAGCGGTCCTTATCTGCCATCAAAGTCTATGTTTCTATGATCTACCAGGTTGGCCAACTGAGTCCTCAGATGAGCCAGTAGGTGAGATTTGGTAGTAGATACCAGAGAGATCATTCTGCCGCCCAATTCAGAGTGCAGAGTGGTGGGAATCGCTGCTTTCACCCAGCTACTGGAGGGGCTTCCCTTCATTATTGATGCCCCAGCAGAGGGACAGCTGCCTGAAGCATTACCAGGCCCCGACGAAAGTTCTCAGGCCTGCATCTCCATCTGGTGTGGTACGCACCGCAACTAGGACATTTATGGGTGTATTAGTTTTAGTGACCTTATTATTGTGTACTTTAGGTTACTAATTATCTGTTAGAAAAGGACCAATTGGCCCACACAGTCAGCCCAGATTGTCCATCCCTGCTTTATTGGTCTCATCTGCAGACCTTAAAGCAACTCTGCTGCTTCTCTGCCTGTTTTCAAATACACTCCAGCCCTATGCCTATCTCACGCATGCTTGAAGCTCCACTTGGTTTTCGGCACCATCACTTATGCCTGCAGTCTCTGTCAGCCATCTACCATACCTTCCGTGAATATTTCTTCACATCTGTCTTGAACTACCCCTTCAGCTTCATCACATGCCCCCACTGCCTCTGATCCTTGTGCTCTTTCTCATTTGAAAGAGACTCCCCTTATGTGCCCTGTCTTCACCCCTGTTAGGTACTTGCATAGGTCTCTATCATGGCACATCTCGCTCTCCTCTCTTCCAGGATAGACATACAATGCACTTACGCCATTGCCATTTTAGTTGCCCTAGACAAGACACAAGATGTCACCTCATCTGCAGCCTTTGCTCAATCTATGATGTCCGTGTGTCTGTCACCTGACCACTGACCAGTGCAGTAGTCTGTTGCCTTTTTGGGTCCCAGAAAGGCTGTTGGGAAGTGTTCATGGCAGACTTGCCTAGTGTACTTCAAAAGGGAAGGAAGTGGTGGAGTTTAACGGTGTTACAATGTCTTTTTTTTTTTTTTTAAACACTCATTGGGAGGGGCCGAATAATGAATATCTGGTGCCCTGAATACGAATGTTCGCCTGAATATTTGAATTAAGGTATTCGCACACCCCTACTGTACAAACCTGAAAAGTGATTTGGATAAATGATGCATTTGGACAGATATGTGACTAATGGAATTTAATGAGTTAAATGTGAGGCAGTGACCTTTGGGGAAAAAGAATAAGGAATCAATATGCAAGCTCAGGGACTCCTAATTATGGGACAATGAGGAAGAAAGTGATTTTGGATTCATCACAGACTACTCTCTTAGGGTCTCAGAACAGTGTTCAGTGGTAGTCAGGAGGGCAAATAAAATGTTGTGTTACATTAAAAATAGAATCACAATCAAGGAAAGAAGCCTGACAATTCCACTTTATATTTGTATATGACAGTGGTCATACCCCATCTGAAGTATGGCAAGCAGAACTGGGAAATGCATTAAAAAACAAAATGGAAGCAGAAGAGGGTGTACAACACAGGGTAACAAAGTTGATTAGAAGGCAAAAGAACTAAACCTACTATATAAAGAGCAACTGGTAAAGCTGGGATACTATGAAGAAAAGGAGAATGATGGGTGTTCAAGGCACCACAACACTGGGTATACAAAATCTGCTTACTAGAGCTCAAAGATCTAGATCAAGGAGTTATTCTTTAAAGATGAGGGGGCAACATTCAAAAAGGATGTGACTGAACAGTTTTCAATCTTAGTGTGACGGGGGTTTAGGTAGCTACAAACAGACGTGCCATGTGCAGATTACACATGGAGCAAGCCTCCATCACCTACAGGCTACTCTCCATATTGAACAGTCTTCCTGCCAACGTCACAACATCTCCTACCTACGTCTCGGGTAGGAAGGCTGCTTGAAAACAAGCAAGAGACTCAGACACAGCACTTGCTTTGGTGTGTCACAGCATAACCTGTGATTTAACACTGAATCTTAGCAAAAAGAAGATGGTGAACTTTTTCTGACTCGATGTTTGCTTTCATATTAATAAACTCTTATAGAAGCAGGAATATCCCAGCTGTATCTCATTGAGAAGTTTACAATAAAGATAGCGAACAAGGTATCAACACAGTACATGTCTATGTCTGTCTCCAACTTTAGGTTAGTCCTAATTTTTCTTCTTTCCCCCATTCTGTGTTTACAGTATCTTACTCTTTTAGCCGGTTTCCTTCAGACCAGCCCATCCTAACCCTATCACTCACCATATCTGGGTACTTACCACATCAACTTCAAGTCAGGATTGCCCCAGCCGGCCCGCTGATGCAGCAGTAGTGATACTGCTTACAATGTCGGTGATCCAAGTTCAGGAACGAACCCGAGTTGTCATAAGGCCAGCTGGGGGGCAGGATGACCTACTTGGGGAAGGGAGCATGCCTGGCCTTCACTGCACTACCACCACCTGGGGGACCACAGGTGGCAGTGCATGCAGAGTCAGCGGATCAAGAGAGGGGGGAAGTCATCGCCCTGACACACGCAAGTGTGCATCTGTCCATGGCCTACGTGACTTCCAAGGGTGGGGAGGAAAGGAAAACACCCTGACCATGCAGGATGCCACCCACCATAGGTCCCACACCACTGACTGGGCTTCTGCTCCAGAACCAAAACTTCAACACCAAGGGAGGCATTTGTCTGGCGTCATCAAGGTGGGGAACATGGGACTGGGAAGGTCCAGGGATGGTGGGTGAAAGAGCTGGGCAGAGCAGTAGAGCTGATGAAGGACTGGTTGGTGACAGGAGGCAAAAAGCATACTCAAATAAAAAAACTAAAAAAGTAAATTTTGCCCCCCAACAAGGACTTCCTTCTCCTCCAAGGCTTTAAACCCCCCAGGGTCCCAGTCTAGCAAAGATGGGATCCCAGTCAGCGACGTGGTGCCTGCAGGAGTCCAGTTTTCATTTTGCCATAACCGATCAGTTTCCCTCTTGCTTTTCTCCCTCAACTCTAGGCGACAAGCAGAACGTGAGGTGGGGGGGTGCTTCTGCTATATGCAGCATGTTCCTGCCAGCATAGCAAGCTCCCCAGACCACCAACAGGAGCTACTGCACTGCAAGAGCATGCCACCTTCCTCCCTTCCAACTGGGAAATGCACTCAGCAGCGCTACCTCCCAGTCTGGCCGCCTGAGCACTGTCTCCCGATTTTGCTCCAAACTCGGGTTTCCAGTATGTTTGTACTTTCCAGTATGGAAGCATGATGCGCTTCCTTTAGGCCATCCAGCTGCCCTTGTTTGTTTGTTTGTTAAGTGTTTCTGATGCTCTCTCTGCGTCATCTGCCATGTACCTTTTTTGTTCTATGTTCCCTAATGTTGTTACTTCATCTCCTGGGTCACTACTGTGAAAGGGATTCCCTGCCAGGCAGCTCACCCAGTCAACCAAATAAATAAAAGAAATAAATTATACCTTTTTGGGCGTTGAGATGTTGGAACGATCTGAACTGGCGCTGTGCTTAGATGCAGGACTACTGGGACTCTGTAGTGGGTCGGGTAATGACCGACCCTCCACTTCCGCCAACATACACTCCTGGTACAGCTGGGACTTCAGAAATCGCGTATAGCTATCAAACTTCATCAAGTTGAATATCTAAAAGAAAAAGGTTGCTGAAGGTTAAAATCTGAGATTTAACTGCAAATTATCTTGCTTACTGTATGAAACAAAGTTATCAAAATGATGATGCAAACAAAAAAATGAAATGACATGCAAGACTCAATTCAATTCAGTTTTATTTTACCAGGATAACACCATTGAGACAACTCATTTGCAAGGAGGTCCTGGAGGACACAGATACACAATATGACAGATCACACATGAAAAACAGAATACAATGTTTACAGATACTTAACTAAAAAAACACCAGGTACAATGACTATACAGGGAAAGACTAGAGGCATACACAGATGCCAAGTCAGCAAAATATGAGGGTAAAAATGAAAACAGAATAGTGAAAAATCAATACAAAGGAGCCGGCCAGTACGAGTCAATTCTATAGTAGAAGCACAGAAAGACAAGAGTGAACAGTGAGAAATAAGTAGTATTGACAAAAGTGGGGCGAGAAAAAAAAAAGAAAAGGAGGTGCAAGTAGAAGGGGCGTAAAGGAGGGCAAGAGGAGGGTGCTTCAAAAGTGGGGAATAGCGGAAGAGACATATGGAAGTGAAGGCTGGAGTGAGCACAAAGGAGAGGAGTAAGTGTCAGGGAACAGTCAAAGAGTAAGGATCACAAGTAAGCATAAGGAATCACACACAGCAGTTGCATTCTTCCTTCGGCGCGAGTCTAAGCATGGACTTAAATGTAGTCAGGCTAACGAAATGCTTTAACTTTAATGAATTTTGAAGGGTGTTCCATAGAAAGGACAAGGCGTGACTTAAGGATGAAGAGCCAAACCGGGTTCTAATCCTGGGGATGTCAAATGTTATAAAAGAAAGTTTTCTTAGTGAATATACATAGGGAGCACGTTTAAACATGGAGCAGCTATAAGGAGGGAGTTTAATTGTAAGGGCTCTGTAAACCCAAAGGGATGCATTATGCCACCTTCTGGTATTAAGAGATGGCCAGCACATCTGCAGGTAAAGGGAACAGTGGTGTGTATTGAAGGGGGTATTAGAAACAAATCTTAGGGTCCTGTGATAAAAGTGTATCCAGTGTGGATAAGGCAGTCTTACAGCTACGAATATATAGAAAGTCTGCATAGTCTAGTAGCGGCAGAAAGGTAGTTTGGACAAGTCAGAGTTTGGCTTCATAAGTGAGTAAGTGCCCCTGGCCCGGTGGTGCTGAGGGCTGAGGTGCTGGTCACCTTACCTCGTGCCACACCAGCGACCCGTGTTCGGGAATGAGCACGGGCCGCCAGGGGTCAGCAGGCGAGAAGAAAGATAGAGCATCCGTCGGACTGCTCTCCTTCTCTGGGAAGGGGGGTTCACAACAGCCAGCGCCTGCTTGCCCTCTGGCGGAGGCTGGGGGACAAGGCGGTGCGCTGTCCTTCAGGGAGAAGTCTGGGGCAGACACCAGGAAGGAGCGCATGCGGACGCGTGCACGCTCCCTTCCACCGGTGTCACTGCACACCCTCAGGCTCCAGGGAGTAAACACCAAATATGAGGAGTGCATCTGAATGAAGCGGCTTGATGGCTGTCTACGAGTGCCGAGCTCAGGGGGGCTGTCAATTTGGGTCCGTTAGGGCGGGTGAGCTGGGGGCTCCCTACCACCCCACTGTAGGGGGGCAAGCCGCAGGGAAACAAGGGAGTGACTTCAAGGAAGTGCGGAATTGGGCAGCGGCTGGAATCCCAGGGTGGTGGCCAGAACACGGGAGCAGCCCAGCTGTGCAAGGAGGTGGCAAGAAAATAGAAGCAAAAAAATAAATAAAAATAAGTGAGCAAGTGCTTTATACGCTAGAATAGGCCAAGTCTTTGTCGAAGTTTTTTGGCGGTTTCCTTAATATGTGTGACAAAGGAAAGTTTAGAGTGAAGCCAGAAGCCGAGGTATTTAAATTTCTTGACTGGTTCAATCGGCTCATCCAGAATGGTATTGATATGGTAATTTACACCCAACGGACTGATGGATACTTCTTTGGTATTAGGAGAAATGAACATAATTTTGGTTTTTTTAGCATTGAGAAGTAACTTTAGACAGAGCAGATTTTGTTGAAGTATGTCACATTCACGTTGTAACTCATTGCAAGCGAGCTGTAAGGAAGGTCTGGCAACATAGAGCACAGTATCATCTGCAAACAGATAAACACATGTTGTGCTAATATTGTCATCAGTGTTGTCAGTACAGATGGCAAATAGCAGGGGCCCCAGAATAGACCCCTATGGCACACCTCTAAGCAGATGTTTTAAGAGGGAAAAGGGTGCCACTGGCTTTCACGTGTTGCTAGGATAGCAAGCAAACCATTTTAGTGAGATGGTGTCTATTGCAAAGTAGCTTAAAGTGTCCAGAAGTACAGTAACTGATGATCAACAGTACCAAAAGCATTGCTTAAAGTGCGCAGACGTGGTTTTTGGCATCAAGGGATATAAGCCAATCATCAGTAACATTTGCTAAGGCTGAAACAGTGCTGTGCTTGGGCCTGAACCCTGATTGAAGAGGGTTCAAGAGATTTTCAGCTACTAGAAAGTCTCTAAGTTGAGCGTTAACTAGATTTTTGAGAAGCTTGGAGAGAGCAGGCAAAAGCGAGACTGGGCGGTAATTGTTGAGATCACTTTGGTCACCAGATTTAAACGGATATAACATGAGCTATTGTCCGCAGGAAGGGCAAGTCAGTCACCTTGGGAGAGAGACACAGACTGAATAAATGGGTAATAGGTAGGGACAAAAAGTAGCATCCTACTTTTAGAAAATAAGTTTCCAGCAAATCAACTCCAGCACTTTTTGGGGGGTCACGGGAGTTTAGGAGGTCCTCAATCTGCTTGATAGAGACAGGGCTGGGCTAAATCTAAATTGCATAGAGAGGGGGTGGGCATCTGAAGGAGAGAAGAAATGGATACCAGCAGGGGGTTGGGCAAGAAGATTACAGGCAAGGGAGGCGCTGAACGCTAGTCCGGCAGTAGCGAAGTGGTTATTTAACTGTTCCAGGATGTCATCACTCCTCATATAGGTAAGGGCCCCGGTTACTATCTTAGTGGGCAGGGATGAAGGGGAACTGTGCCTTCAATTTCCTTAAGAATTTGCCAAAATTTGGCTGTGTTGCTTTAGAAGATTCCAGAGCAGCCTGGTAATAATTAGCTTTTTCAGCCCAAATGAGTCTTGTGCACTGGTTCCTTGCTGCTCTAAAGGCAGCCAAATTGGTGACAGATTTTGTCTTACAGACTTTCTTCCAAAAACGTTCTCTAAGACGAAGGGCAGTTTTTAATGACTTTGAGAACCAAGGACAGGTTTTTCTCCTTGTTCTGAGTTTTATAATTGGTGTGTGATTATCGATCGTCTCTGTGACGAGGTTGAGGAAGAGGGTGCAAGCTTCGGTTACAATTGGGGCTAAGTAGAAGTCTTGCCGTCTGATCATGCTCAAGCCAGCCAAAAAATTAGAGGCATTGAATTTTCAGAAATTCCTTTTAAAGATAAAATTAGATTGGTGCATAGAATTAGGGGAGTGCCTCACACAAGCAAGGGCACTGTGATCACTAATGTTATGAAACACAGCAGTATGAGAAATTTTGTGAGGCCTACTGGTAAAGATCAGGTCAATAACAGAGCTATGCTCAGGATTCCTAATGTTTGAGAGTGCAACCTCGCAAATAAGTTGCATGAGGCCGTATCGCAAAGGGTTTTAAGGGGTTCAGAGTAGTGGGAGTTCCAATCAAGACTGAAGTCTCTCACAAGTAAGCATTCCGAATTGATAAGTCCTAGGATCCTATGAAGGTGCGGAAGAATCCCAAGGCCACCAGAAGGAAGTCTGCAGCAGCCAAAGATATAAATAGCCTCATTTGAAGATAGATAAATTTTCAAGGTAAGGCTTTCGAATTCCTTGTGTAAGGAGGTAGAATCGAAGCTGGATACTGTATATTTATCAAGGATGTAAACTGCAACCCCCCCTTCCCCTAGTAGACCTATCTGTTCTAAAAACATTATAAGATGGAATGTTGATGGACTGATTTGGGGTAGAGGCTTTCAGCCAAGTTTCAGAAACCACAAGTACATCCAGATTGGTAAGGAAGACCCAAACTTGCACTACGTCCAGTTTCCTGAGCATGCTACAGGCGTTAATGTGTAGGAGTCTAATTACTTTTAGTTGGGAAAGGTCCGAGGGAGCCAAAGTGGGCACAGGCAGTCCAGGATTTTAGTTCAATATTTCCTGAACACAATAACAAATTTAAAAAAAAGTTTCTTAAGCCCACTGGCAAGGAATTTAAAAAGCAAATGGTAGCCTCGCTTAGGGAAGGACTTAGTGAAATGAGTAAGTGAAACAGCAGGGTAGTGAGGAGCCAGTAAGCCAAAGACTGCAACATGTACAGGGATATTTAGTGGTAGAGGACTGCCAAGGTAGATCATAGAGGTGTGGCAAGGCTGAAATTGTCTCACAATAACTAGTAACCGAGGGATGGTAAAATGGATAAAAGTGGAGGAGGGGAATGGCAGATAAGTTACAACGGTAGAAGGCTACACTGACTAAAATCTAGTGGCAACCTTGGTGGGGGAAGTTCTAGCTCAAGGTCAGTAACGCTCAATAATAAAAGGGAAGGCAAGAAGAGATAAGCAAAAGTGGAAAAAGACATGATTATACTTGTGTTTTTGATTTTGTTTGCTATAGTAACAGCAAGGATGCCAGATCCAAAGCAGGAGAAATGACTCAAGGAGGAGTGGTAGTCAAAAGAGCGAGAACTCAATAAGAGTAACTGTCTGCCTGAAGAGGGAATGGTCCCTTAAGGCAATGGCACTATCTACAGTAGGCATCAATAAGGTGGCCGAAGGTGCAGTCATGCTCTAGAAAAGAGCATTTAACAGAGGTCACAGCTGGGGTGGGTGGACAGGACAAAAATACAGAGCTCAAGAATGCACAGGCACCAGGGCAGAAGCGAAGGATATCAGGCGGCCAATCTCAATCCAAAAGCAAACTTGGACGACTAATCAAATTAAAGGCTCTCAAGCCGCAAGATTCGAAACTCAGTAGCGTACCTGGAAGTTCAGCTAGCAGGTGGGTTGAATGAAGAATTGTAGCCGACTGAATAAAGCCGGTGCCAGAAGCCTGGAGGTAAGCCAGCTCAGGGCTTTTCCAAAAATAGAGAGAAAGGGAGATATGAACTGCAATTAACGACCTTAGACAAGGTAAGCTGAAATCGGGGGTCAGGCAGTGGATGGGAACAAAAGCTGGGGAAGTTGGTGATATAGATGGGCGTGGAGCAGATTAGAGACAGAAATTGCTCAGTGGGGGTTGGGGGGGGTCTGGCACCAACAGCGGCTGAGGGAACAAAAAGAGAAAAGAAAGAAGCAGGGAGAGGGGAGTCAAAATGGCTGGAGACCGAGAAAGAAAAATACAGAGAGTGCAGGGGTGAGTGGTGCGGCAGAGAGAGGCTTGAGTTGGGCTGGGAGCAGGGCGAGGAAAAATGCAGAGAACGGAAAAAAGAGAGAAGTAAAATAAAGTCAGCGATAGTTGGACATAGAGAGGTTTGAAAAAGAGCTGCAGAAAAGGGAGGGAGGTTACAGGAAATTCTGAGAGAGATTACGAAGGGAGAAGTCTAGGAAGGGCTAAGGGCAGATAAAAGAGAAGAGTTACAGCAAATACGGGGAATAATTAAGCAGAGAGAAGTTTAAGAAAGGCTGAAAGCAGAGGAGAGGGCTTACCGCAGAGAGCACAATATCACATTAATTGATCAATAAATTGGACAGTAATAAAATTGCGCAGACTATTCTTTAAAAAGTAGCAGCATAATTAAACATTAAAAACAGGCATCTAAGCAAATGCATTGGTTACCATTTAGCAGAATTTGGTAAAAGCAATATTAACAGTACTAAGCATTGATAGGCTCAGGTACGGTTCAAAAATACAGAGCTCAAGAATGCACAGGCACCAGGGCAGAAGCGAAGGGTATCGGGCTTCCAACTGCAACCCAAAAGCAAACTTGAATGACCAATCAAATTAAAGGCTCCCAAGCTGCAAGTTTCTAAACTCTGTAGCGTACCTGCAAGTTCAGATTAGGGTGGGCGGGTCAAATGTACAATTGCAACCAGCTGAATAGGAAGCTGGTGCCGCATGCCTGGAATTAAGCCCGCTCAGGGCTTTTCCTGGAAGTTCAGCTTGGGCCGGGAGGGTCAAATATAGAATTGTGGGCAGCTGAATAAGAAGCCGGAGCTGCAAGCCTGGAGGTAAGCCTGCTCAGGGATTTTCCTGGAAGTTCAGCTTGAGGCAGGCAGGTCCAATGTAGAATTGCGGCTTGCTGAATAAGAAGCCAGTGCCAGGTAAGCCCACTCAGAGCTTTTCCTGGAAGTTCAGCTTGGGGTGGGCGGGTCGAATGTAGAACTGCAGCCAGCTGAATAAGAAGCCAGTGCTGCAAGCCTGGAGGTAAGTCCTCTCAGGGCTTTTCCTGGAAGTTAAGCTTGGGGCAGACAGGTCGAATGTAGAATTGCGGCCGGATGAATAAGAAGCCAGTGCCGCAAGCCTAGAGGCAAGCCCGCTCAGGGCATTTCCTAAAAGAAAGAGACTGCAGTTAGGGGTAACAGGGCAGACTAGGTGGGCCTGGAGGCCCTTATCTGCTGATAACTTCTATGTTTCTATGGCTGCTACAAGTATGACCGCAACTATCTTTTTTATGTTAGATATCTGCATTTCTGTCTGTTGTGAACTGTGCCATTGTAATTGTTTTTACTGTCTCATGACATGGAAAGTACAGTTACGCAAGAACTTACCTTACCGTAGCAGTACATCTTCGGGAGAAGCTCTTGCAGCAAGTAACACATATATAGGACTGATGCCACCTGGTGGCAGATATTGGCATTTCTTTTTCTCTAGTAGTGCCGATGTGGGACCGCCTACCCTGGCGTCGGCCCCACCCCCGATGTCACGTAGTATAAATTTATTTATTTGTTTTATTTTAGTCTTTGGTAACCAGGTAAAGCCTACTAGGCACAAGTGCCTGTTTTCAGGGGAGACCTGGGAGCACTGGGCGGTTAAGTGACTTGCTCAGAGTCACACAGTATGCAAGTGGAGGTTGTGAGAATCAAACTCAGGTCTGGTCTGCTGGATGTATCAAGCTTGTTCACACCTCGTTCCTCTAGCCTCTAGGCTATACTGTCATAAAGGGCGTAGGCGGTCTCCTCGTGCTCCAGTTCTTGCACGTCAAAGCCAGGCCAACAAACACTGTGGTAGAAAAATTTCCACAGAACTACAAAATTTCAAGGCCCGCAAAGGGAGCTGAACTAGACCCAGAGCAGAAAGGCTCATTCCCGGGGGAAGGAGGGAGGGAAATCATACCTGCTGCAAGAGCTTCTCTCGAAGATAGTACAGTTATGTAAGAACTTACTGTAACAGTAGATCTTCGAGAGAGGTTCTTGAAGTAGGTAATTACATATAGGACTGACGTTGGCAGGCAGCAGGACCCCACGGAAAAATTTCTAGCTAGCAGGGGACCCCACGTCAGGTGACCGGCGTCAGGAGACGTCAGTATAAAGGGGCGGTCCCTGACGCCCACCTTCCAGTTCTTTCCCGCCACAGGCCAAAAGAGGCTGGACGAGAGAAGAGCGGATATTTTCCCCCACTGGAAAAGGAGCTGAAAAAGCTCAGGGGGATGGAAGGCGGAAAGGTATTACTTACTGCAACAGCCTCTCTCGAAGATCTACAGTTACGGTAAGTTCTTACGTAACTGTACTATCTTACTTCGAGAGGGCTCTTTCAGTAGGTAATTACATATAGGACTGAATCCCAAGCAGTCTGGAACAAGAACAAGCACCGGGAGGAGGAAAACTACTCCAAAAAGCAGTTCTAGCTGTGCAAGCTTCAAGATAAGAGGCCTTGCAGAACAGCCAGCCCAAAGCCTGCTCTACGGCGAGAGACAGTATCTAAACTGTAGTGTTTAGTAAAGGTATGGACGGAAGTCCAGGTGGTAGCAGCACAGATATCTGCCGCTGACACATTCTTGAAACAAGCCACTGAGGCAGCTACTCCTCTGGTGGAGTGGCCTCTTACTTGACCCGGCAGGGTCTTGTTGTATTTGTCATAACAGAAAGTGATGCAATGAGCCAACCATTTAGATAGGCATTGCTTAGAAACAGCATTGCCTTCCCTTTTATGAGCAAAAGAGACAAACAGTTGATCAGACTTTCTGAGATCCTTCGTCTGGTTGGTGTACTATCTCAGAATCTGGTGAACATCCATAGTATGGAGTAAATACTCCCCCTGATTAGAGTACTGCGTGAAAAAGGCGGGTAACTCTATGGACTGATTTAGAGTAGACTCCGCTACTACCTTAGGGAGAAACTTAGGGTTAGTACGCAGAGCAACACGTTCCTTGTGAAAAATCAAGTATGGAACTTTACACATCAGGGCCTGAAGCTTGGAAATTCTCAGAGCGGAAGTAATGGCCACCAGAAAGAGAGTCTTCCACGAAAGGGACTTCAATTCTTCGGAAGCTGCCGCTTTAAAGGGAGGCAGAGTAAGTTTCTCGAGAACAAAGTTCAAGTCCCAAGGGGGAGCAGGAGTACGTATAGGAGGTCTCAGATGGAGGACCCCACTGAGAAAGGTCTTAGAGACCTCTAGTTGAGCAAATGTCTTGTCTGCAAAGGGACATGATAGGCCGAGATGGCCGCCATGTGGACTTTCAGAGAAGAATGACAGACCCAGGTCGAACAGATGCGTGAGGGTACTCCGCAGAAGCCCGCTTGAGCAGGAAAAGGGTTCCACGCCTTTAAGCAGCCCAGATCGTGAATCTTTCCACTTCATGGCGAGGGGATCTAATGGAGGGTTTCTAGCTCCACCAAAATCTCTGCCACTTGAGGAGAAACCCCAAAACAGGATTGAGCTAAGTCTGCAGGAGCCATGCATGCAGTTGAAGAGATTTGAGGCCTGGATGGACCAGGGTCCCCTGATCCTGGGTCAGTAAACCTTGTGATAGAGAAAGAGGAAGAGGATGATCCTCTGAGAATTGTTGTAGAAGAGAGAACCAAACTTGCCTGGGCCAGAAAGGAGCAATCAGAATCATTCGTGCTCCTCCTGAAGCTAGTTTCTGCAAGACTCGTGGGATAAGTGGAATTGGGGGAAGACATAGATGAATCTGTCCTTCCAGTTTAGAGACAGAGCGTCTCTCCAGAAAGCGCCTTGCTCTGGAACGAGCGAGCAGAAGACGGGAAGCTTTGCATTTAGAGGGGATGCGAACAGGTCGACCTGTGGTGTTCCCCAAAGTCGGAAGATATTGTCTAGGACCCCTTGGTCCAGTTCCCACTCATGAGTCAGAGCAGATGAGTGACTTAACTTGTCTGCCAGGGTGCTGTCAACTCCCGGAACATGAATTGCTGTGAGGTGAAGCTCGTGTTGTGTTGCCCAGTCCCAAACCCTCATTGCTTCCCTGCAAAGACGGTAGGACCGAGTCCTCCTTTGTTTGTTGATGTACCAAACCACACACATGTTGTCCGTCTGGACAGCTAGGTGGCCGGGAAGGATGTATGGGTGAAGGACTTGGAGAGCATACAACACTGCCCAAAGCTCGAGCACATTGATGTGGAGAGTCTGTTCAAGTTTGGACCAAGAGCCCTGGGTCCGATGGGGACCTAGATGGGCTTCCCAACGTTCACCCGAGGCATCTGTGGTTAGAGTCTGGGAGGGGGGAGGACGAAAGAAAGGAACTCCCCAAAACAGGTTCTCTCGAACCATCCACCACTGCAAGTCTTGGAGCATCGGTGAGGAGACTAGAACTGGGTGATCTAAGTCGTCCACTAACTGATCCCACTGGGAGCGGAGAGTCCACTCAGAAACTCTCATGTGGAGTCAAGCGCGAGGAACTGTCGGGACAGCAGCTGCCATAAGCCCGAGAAGGCTAAGGACTGACCTTGCACTGACCCGCCCGCGGCCAGACAACAGACTTATCTAAGTCTGGAGGGTGGACGCCCGGTCCGGTGGCAGGAAGGCCCTGCCAATGGTCATGTCTAGAATCGCCCTGATGAACTGTAGTCTCTGGGATGAGATCAAGTGAGACTTGGAATGGTTGATGGTGATACCCAGGCAGGCAAAAAACCTGCTGGGTAAGGGTGAGGCAGCACAGGAGTTCCTCCCTGGACGAGGCCGCCAGGAGCCAATCGTTCAGGTACGGGAAAACCTGCACCCCCCACCCCACCCCCCGGTACGCAGGTAGGCCACCACCACTGCCAGGCATTTGGTAAACACTCGGGGTGCCAAGGATAGGACAAACGGAAGTGCCTTGAATTGGTAGTGGTCCCCCTGGAATGCAAAATGAAGATATTTGCAATGAGGCGAGCGAATGGAAATGTGCAGGTAAGCATCCTGCATATCCAGGGCACATAGCCATTGACCCGACCGGAGAAGAGGCAGAAGGCTCTGCAACAAGAGCATTCTGAACCTTTCGTATTCCACAAAAAGATTCAGGGAACTGAGATCCAGAATAGGTCTGAGATCTCCTGTCTTCTTTGGGACCAGGAAGAAATGGGAATAGTAACCCGTCCCTTGAAGATGAAGGGGGGACAGGTTCAATTGCTTGTTTCAGAAGTAGAGCTGAAATCTCCTCCTAGACCAAGAGAAGGTGTTCCCGTGAGTATGATGACTTTTGGGGGGTGGCGAGGTGGTTTCTGTAGAAACTCTATCGAGTGTCCTTCTGTGATCAGCTGGAACACCCAAGAATCTGATGTTATCCTCTCCATCCTGGAAGGTGGAGGGAAAACCTCCCTCCTACCGGTTCCTCCGGGGAGTCCGGAGGCAGTGGAAGAGGGAAGGAGTCAGGTGGTGGGGCAGCGCCCGCAGCTGAAGCACCCGCTGCTTTTGGGTGGCGGGGCTTAGCAGCTGTGGGGCCTCAACGCTTTGTGGCCCGCCTTCCTGGGGTTTCGCTTAACCATTCTGTCTGTGAAAGGGACGGCACTGCAGCTGGTGGGGCGATGCATGGAGTCAACAGACTTCAGTGCCATCCCTTCTCCTGCAAACTGGTGATGATGTCCTTGACATCCCCACCGAAAAGCACCAACCCCCAGAAGGGCGCTTCCTGGATAGCGGATTGCACTTCCGGGACCAACCTTGACACACGGAGCCAAGCATGTCGACGTAGGCCCATGACGAAAGCTGAGCTCCATCCAGCAGTGTCCACTGCATCGTAGGTCGCACGAAGCATGTGTCGACTGGCCGAACGTGCAGAGCGGACAAGATCAGCCAACTCTTGCTTGACTTGAGAGTCTGGCAGGGAGTCCAGTTTGGTTTAAACCTGAGTAAGACTGGCCTTCTGGTAGTCCCCCATATGGCCGACATAGTTCAGAGCCCTAATCCCCAGCATGGAGGAAGCAAAGATCTTCTTTCCATACTGGTCCAGTAGGCGGGATTCTTTGTCAGGTGGCGACGAGCTAAGATGTTTTTGTTGGCCGACCGCCGTGAGCGGCGCTTAATCACGACCGAGTTGGCACGAGGGTGAGAATCTAAAAATCAACACCCCGGGAGCCTGGTATAATGGTCTGACTCATGGAAGTGGGGCTAGAGCCGACGGCTGTTTCCAGATGGTGGTGACAAGGTTGGTGATGAGGCTCTATCCAGGGTGGCACCAAAGTAGGAGCTGTCATGGGCAGATCCAGATGCTCGGCGAGTTTCAAACGCTGAGGGTCTGGTTCCAAACAGTGCCACTGATGAACCTCCTGGATTTTCCTTAGCAACTCCGTAAAAGAAGGATCTTCCGGAGGAGGCTTTGGAGGAGTCCTTGGCCTGGGCTTCGACGGAGAGCGTGGCTCGTCATCCCTTTTGGAGCAACCGTCAGAGGAATCCAAGGGTGAAGAGGAAGAGGAAAAATACTCCCTTTCCCGACCCGAGGGAGGAACGGACCCCTTGGAAAGCACCCGAGGAAGCGTATCGTGCCCCTCTCTGGACCCAGACGGGAGAGCCCTGGAGTCCGGAGGTGGTGAGGGAGTGCGCCGCCTCGGACGTACGGGAACCTGAGATGGCACCGTTGTCGGTAGGTGGCTCTTCACCTCCCTGGTGAGCTGAGCCTTGGCCTCAGCCCACCAGGAGGCCAGAGTCTCCTGCAAGTCCACCGCCGGCTGTGGGGGTGGTGGAGGAGGAGGATGAGGGAGATAAGGATATGGGTTGAGCCCATATGGAGAGT
This sequence comes from Neoceratodus forsteri, assembly GCA_016271365.2. Classification (NCBI taxonomy): domain Eukaryota; kingdom Metazoa; phylum Chordata; order Ceratodontiformes; family Ceratodontidae; genus Neoceratodus; species Neoceratodus forsteri. The sequence continues at coordinate 395,373,690 of CM057452.1, forward strand.
ATCCAAAACCCGGTGTCGGGTATTGTGGCGTCGGGTACTGCAGCGTCGGAAAGGCTGGCGTCGGGTACTGCGGCGCCGGATACTGTGGTCCCGGATACATCGGCGTCGGATAGGACGGAGGGTACCCGGAAGCCGGAGGAGCTGCCGGAGCAGACGGCCTGGCCGGCAGCCTCACGGGCGGATCCATATTGGAGGGCCCAGAGGGCGGAGGGCTCGGCGGTGGGGTGACATCCGGAAGCGGGATGTCGGCCGGAGTCGGTAAAACCGGCATTGGGGCTGGCATCAGGGGCCCTGGCATTGGATCCGGCGCACCTATAGGAGGACGGTCCAACGGAGGAAGTTCCCCAGCGTCGCCCGGGGATGGAGGGGAAAAATCCCCAGGGTCGGGCTGGGGGGACTCGGGGTCACCGGATGGCAGCGAAGGCTGCGGAGAACCGGGTACAACGGACGTGGGTAGGTCCGTTGGTTCTTTCGCCGACCGGATGTCGGACGCACCGACGTGCGGTTTTACAGCGAGCTCCCGGCGGGGGCCAGAGGAGCCGGCATCCGACTTATGGGAGCCTTCACCGGAGGCAGACCGAGGATGAGTATCGGCCTGGTCCGGCGGGAGAAGGGTCGTGCGCCTTACCCGCTTTCTCCAGGCGGATGTCGGAGGAGCTGACGCCCGGCTTACCGGAGTCGCCCACGCCAGTAGGCTGCGAAGCTATGGCCGACCCGGGGGCAGAGGCTCCAATGCCCGGAGGCACCGAAGGTCCGAGAAGCGAGCCAGGACGGTGGGCTCACGCCCTCTCGGAAACCTCCAAGGCGGCCGTTGAGGAGCGGTCCCCCAGAGGTGATGTTACCTGAGACCCGGCGACTCCCGAGGGAGACGCAGTAGAGGAGCCCTTGTCCCGGTGCCTCTCCTTGTCTTTCTTCTTCTGATGTCCTTCAGGGGAAGTGGACGCCTGCCTCAGTTTTTTGAGCTCCTTCTCCATCGAACTCATGTTTTTCTTCAAAATATGGGCTTCCAGGGATTGCTGCTGTCTTTTCCGGGTAGCCGCGTTGAAGCTGAGGCAGTGCCGGCACTTCTCGACCGGGTGATCGGGGCCTAGACAGAACAGGCACAGGAAATGGCTGTCCTTGTGCAGAAGTTGGGCGCCGCACGAGTCGCACTTATTTTTGTGCTCGGAGGGTGTAGGGGACGACATACACTGACGATGACCTGACGTTGTCGAAAAAATCAGAATAATTCAGTAAAAACCGACGAAGGGAGGCTGACGGAGCAACAAACTTTTCCGCAAGGCGCTGCATGAGCTAACGCCGGGAAAGAACTGGAGGGCGGGTGTCAGGGACCGCCCCTTTATACTGGTGTCTCCTGACGCCATCACCTGGATATGAGGGCGTCCTCGCCAGGGACTGCTAGCTAGAAATTTTTCCGCGGTCCTGTTGCTCGTCGACGCCAGTCCTATATGTAATTACCTACTGCAAGAGCCCTCTCGAAGTAAGATCTACTGTTGCGGTAAGTTCTTCCATAACTGTACTATCTTACTTCAAGAGGAAGCCCTTGCAGCAGGTAACACATATATAGGACTGATTTTCCAAGCAGTATAAGCTAAAGACAACCGTTGGGAAAGAGCGGGGGAAAGGAACAACAGACACAACTCCCAGAGGTATAAACTTAAGACAACCCCTGGGAAGAGGAGTCAAACACACAGAACACACTCAAGGTCTAAACTTCAAACAACCTTGAGTGGTAAGGAAAAGGAGAGGCAGGAACCCTTCAGGAGACAAGACCCCTCAGGAGAAACGGCCCTGGAGGACCGCCAGGCCAAAACCTGCGCGATGTCTGGAAACAATGTCCAGACTGTAGTGCCTGATTAAAGTATGGACAGAGCGACAGGTGATAGCAGAGCAAATGTCAGTCACCGACACCCTCTTGAGAGCTGCAAAGGAAGTAGCCACTGCTATGGTGGAATGAGCCCTAACTGAGCCAGGAAGGGTCTTGTTAGCCTGCTGATAACGGAATGATATACAGTTTACCAGCCAGCGTGACAGCATCTGTTTTGTAACCAGGCACCCCAAGGACCTATTCACAAAGCATACAAACAGCTGGTCTGATTTCCTGGTTCCCGTTGTTCTGGACAAGAAGCATTGCAGGGTGTGGTGCACATCAAGGGTGTGCAACAGCGCTCCCCCCCCCCCCCATTAGAATGCTCTGGATAATATACCGGGAGCCGAACTGATTGGTTAAGAGTGAGGTCCAACACTACCTTGGGAAGAAATTTCGGATTAGTGCAGAGGTCTACCCTGTCCTTATGGAAAATAAGATAGGGCTCTTGACACATTAGGGCATGAAGCTTGAAAATGCGTCGAGCTGAAAAGACTGCCACCAGGAGCAAAGTCTTCCGAGAGAGATAGCGAAGCTCACAAGTCATGGCTGGTTCAAAGGGAGGCAGCATAAGCCTCTCCAAAACAAACAAGTCCCAAGGGGGAACAGGGTCCTGGACTGGAGGACGGAGATGCAAGATCCCTTTCAGAAAGGTTCTAACCACCTCCAACAGAGCTACTGTCCTGTCCTAAACACAGTGATGATAGGCAGAAACAGCGGCCAGGTGTACTTTAATGGAGATGTAGCTGAGACCTGACTCCGACAGAGATAGCAGGTATTGTACAACCGAGTTAACCAGGCAGACCAGCGGGTCAAGCCTCCTGGCCGTGGCCCAGAGACAAAAGCGTTTCCACTTCATGGCTTAAGTGGCCTTGGTAGTGGGCTTCCGAGCCTCCACCAAAATCTGGGCAATATCATCGGAAACGCCAAAGCAAATCTTTGCTAGGTCTGCAGGAGCCAAGCATGCAGGTGAAGGGGGCATAGGTTGGGATGAACTAAGGTCCCCTGCTGCTGAGAGAGTAATTGACCCGAGAGGGGAAGAGGCTCCGGAGCTTGCACCAACAGACGCCAGAGAAGCAAGAACCAAATCTGTCTGGGCCACAGAGGGGCTATCAGAATCATAGTGACCCTCTCCGATTGGGCTTTGAGAAGGACCCGCTGCAAGAGGGGAAAGGGAGGGAAGGCGTAAAGAAACCTCCCACTCCAAGATAGGGACAATGCGTCTTGCCAGAAAGCTCCAGCCTCGGGATCGAACGAGCAAAAATTCGGCACTTTTGCGTTGCAATGAGACGCAAAAAGGTCCAATCTGGCATTCTCCATCTTGCAAAAATCTTGTCTGCTATGGACTGTAGCAGGGACCACTCATGGTAGAGCAATTTTGCCTGGCTGAGAGCGTCCGCGAGTACATTCGTGGAGCCCAGCACGTAGACTGCTGAAAGATGGAGAAGGTGCTCCACCTACCAGTACCACACCCTCATAGCCTCTCGACAAAGAGGTAAGCATGCGTATCTCCCTGCTTGTTGATGTAAAACACCACCGAGGTGTTGTTCGTCTGAATAAGGAGGTGACCAGTCAATAGAAAAGGAGCCAGATCCTGAAGGGAGTACAGAACCACTCTGAGCTCGAGCACGTTGATATGCAAGCTCTCCTCTAAAGGGGACCACAGCCCCTGCATCTTGTGGGTCCCCAGATGAGCCCCCCATCCCATCCCGGACGCATCTGTAGTGAATGACTGGACAGAGTTTTCTGGCTGGAAGGGGAGTCTTCGGCAGAGATGTTGGGAAGATGCCCACCAGCGGAGTTCGTGATGAATTGGCTCCGAAATCCTGACCAGCAAGTCCAAGTCATCCCTGGTCTGGTCCCATTGGACTCAAAGAGTCCACTGAATGGTGCGCATGCACAGTCTGGCAAAGGGGACCGAGACTATGGCGGCTGCCATGTGACCCAGATGCCTGAGAATGGACCTGGCAGGAGCCATGGACGCTTTGGGACGCCACAGCCTGGATGCGCTCTGCCCTGTCTGAAGGGAGAAGGGCTTTCCCCAAGGTGGTATCCAACAGTGTGCCTATAAATTGCAGATGCTGGGAGGGGAAGAGCTGAGACTTTTCTGGATTTACAGTGGTCCCCAGACGCCGACAAAGGGAGAGCGTTTCCAGGATAGTCTCCCAAAGACGTGACCTGGACGGGACCAGGAGGTACCAATCATCGAGATAAGGGAACAAAAAGTGGCCATCTCAGAGCAGGGCTGCTGCAACGATGGCAAGGCACTTGGTGAAGACTCTGGGAGCAAAGGAAGGGCCAAATGGAAGGAACTTGAACTGAAAGGCTCAACCCTCGAACTTAAACCTCAGGAATCTCCGATGACTGTGGCAAATAGGAATGTAAAGGTAAGCATCCTGCAAGTCCAGAGACGCCAGCCAATCCCCAACCGAAAGGAAGGGGAGGAGATTCGGAAGCAACACAATGCGGAATCTGCGGTGAGCAGCCCATTGGTTGAGGTCGCTGAGATCCAAGATTGGCCGAAGGTCCATTGACTTCTTGGGAACCAGGAAGATGCGGGAGTAAAACCCAGAGCCCCCTTCTGCCTCTGGAATGCATTCTATGGCGTCCTTGTCTAGAAGAGACTGGATCTCCCACCTGATGGGAGCCCTGTGGTCTCTGGGGTAGTAAGAAGGGGGCGGTGGCCTGTCCAGGGGTAGAGACTTGAACTCTATGGAGTGCTCGAGCGCCACGAGGTCAAGGACCCATCTGTCGGAGGTCACGTCTCTCCATGCTCGAGCGTAGTGAGAAAAATTACCTCCTACCCGGTCTCCTGATGACAGATCTGGGAGGGAAGGGGTCGTCTGCATAGTCAGGTGCAAGGAGGGGGCAGGAGGGTGGCTGCTGGAGGTCTAGCCTGTCTAGAGGGGGCAGAGGCAGTGCCTCGGTGACCCCCTCATCGACTAAAACTACCCCATTGTGAGTGAAGCAGAGCATGGGGTTGCTGAGGCTGATGTCCCCCTCTGCCACGAAAATGGGGCCGACAAAAACGCTCCCGTTTCGAGTGGTACATAGACTGCACCGTATGGACCGCTTTGCCAGAGCCCTGCAGTCTAACTATAACCTTCTCTGTGTCTTCCCCGAACAGCACAGAGCCTTTGAAAGGGGCATCCAGAAGCGTAGTCTGTACCTCTGGATTGAACCCTGAGACCCGGAGCCAGGAGTGGTGCCGAATGCAAACTCCAGTAGTGGCCGCCCTCACCGCGGTATCCACAGAGTCGTACGCAGCTCAAAGAAGGTGGGTACCGACATCCGAGTCCGTCTGTAAGAGTTTAGCAAGTTCTGCCCTCTGGGGGCAGTCAGGCAAACCTTGCAGAATGTCCAATCCTTGGTCCCAAAGGACATTCTGGAATTCGACCACGTGAGTCAAAAGGTTTAGACTACGTTTAGATGCTGCAGGTGGCAGATGAGTACACCCTGCGACTTAAGGAATCCAGCTGTTTAGACTCCCTGTCTGGCGGCAGGGTACTTAGGTGCTTCGGCCTCTGCGAACGATCATGCGCAGCCGAAATGACCATGGAGTCCGCTGTGGGGTGTTCGGCTAAGTAAGAATGCTCCTTGGGGGCCTGGTATAAGCAGTTGGCCTTCTTGGGCACCACAGAAGACACATGTGGATGCCTCCAGGTAGCTAAGGTAACGTCCTGAAAGTTGTCCACCAAGGGAGGGATGACCACTGGCTTGGGATCTTTCTGGCACAGATATTTTGCCAGGCGTAAGCGTTCAGGGCCTCTGCATCCCATCCCATGTTCTCCTGAATATGCCACATGACCTCCAGGAAACTGGGGTCATAGGAAGGAGATTTCGGCTGGTCCTCTGTGTCACCGGGGAGAGAACCCAGGTCTGAATCAGGGTAGGAATCTGATTCGCCGTAGGTGGAGGAAGAGGAAGAAATCCTTCGTCGTCTGCTCTTATGCCTGGGCCGTTTAGGAGAAGGAGAGTGAGAGGAGGAAGGAGACCTAGTCCTCCTGCGCTTATCCTTGCGCTTCCTGGGGCTGTCCGGAGACTTATTCCCCTCAGTCCCAGATGGGACCAGTGTTACTTGCCCGTCAGGCTGAGGGACAGGAGGAGCTTTTGGAGGAGGAATAGGGGGGACTACTAAGTCTTGTTTGACTGTGTCCCACCAGTGTGCAAAAGGTTCCTTGACTTGGGACATCCTCAACCTTGGAGAGTCCGGTCTAGCAGGTGTCGTCGGTCAGCCCCTCGGGGCCCCGGCGTCGGTAGGGACAAGCATTGATGGGGCGGGTGATGCTGGTGAAAACTCCTCAGCGGCATCGGTCGAGTCCAGCATCAGGTGGACCAGCGAACGGTCAAGAGGTGACGTCGGAGGGACCAAGGACGGCTGCAGGACAGCCTTGTCTGGCACCGACGGGGGAACTAGAGGTGCAACTGGTGTCGGTGCTGGAGCCGCGTCCGATGGACGCCCCTTAGCCAGAGGAGGATGGGGCGGTCGGAGGAAGAAGAGGCCTTGGAAGGCCTATCAGCCTTGCGCTTGTCTGAGTGCTGTTGGTCCGACTCAACGGATGGACGCCGGTCATGCCTATGTTTAGGCGGCAAAGAAGAGGCCCAAGAGGCAGAATGCCCTGAAGACAGCTTGGTCTCCTGGGGGTCGACCAAAGCCAAGCGGGAGGATTTCTTACATGAGGCCTGCACTGGGCCAGTGTCGGAGTGCCTCTTGTGGCCAGAGGAGCCCGATCCAGACGGTTTCTTGAAGTCTACCCCGGAGTCTGAGGGCCGGTGTCAGAAGTCTGAATCCTGATGGGCTGTAAGGCGGGCACCTTGAGAAGCGAGGTGGGAGGCTTCAGTGAGGTGAGCCGGCCTCATGTCTGGCAGAGCTGGAATGACCAGCAGAGCTGGAAGACCTGGGCCTAGAAGGCGAGCAGTCTCGGTCCCGATGGCAGTGCTTCTCCTTTCCCTTCTTAGGAGTAGGGGAGCAGGACTCCCTCCCAGAGACGTGTCCTGTCCTGCTGCATCTGGGCCAGTTGCTGCTGTGCTAGATGGGCCTGGAGCGACTTTTGACTTCGGATCCTGGTCCTACTATTGAAGGCCTGGCAGTGAGTATAGGCGACGTGTTGTTGTCTGGGCCCAGGAAAAAAAGGCAGGCTGAGTGACCATCCTTAGCAGGGATCTGCCACCCGCAAGAGCACTTGTTACGGTGCCCGGTCGGAAAGGATGACATACGTCGCCAAAAAATCGATGAAAAATCGAAGAGGAACTGTTCTAGAGCTGAGGAACCCGTAAGTGAGCCAAGAGTGGACTAGCGAGTTGCTGCAGTGGGAAAGAACTGAAGGACGTGGGGATCGCCTATGGCCTTTATACTACATGACGTTGGGAGCGGGGCCAATGCCGGGTAGGTGGTCCCACGTCGGTACTGCTAGAGAAAAAGAAATGCCGAAATCTGCAGCCAGGTGGCGTCAGTCCTATATATGTGTTACCTGTTGCAAGAGCTTCCTCTCGAAGTAAGATCCTTTGTTATTTCCAATGAAGTAAATAAATAAATAAGCATGCATGCATATTGTCATAATTTTTTTTAGATGTACAGATTATACAGCTTTTTTACTTTTGTTTTCAACCTTAGTGTCTTCCCCCATGGCTGTGGTCTGGACCCCAGTCTACAAACATTTTACCTACAGAGCTAACCACTACATTTGGGTGCCTATTTGCTGACACAACTCCTGAGTGGACTGCACTCCATCTTCTTCCTCTGCTACATCCTTAGATTCTGCATCTACACCCATTCATAGCTTGACACAGTTTGAGCTGAGTTATGGTAGCTCCACAAGGTGGATGACCCTGGGACTGGACGAGATCCTTCCCTCAGGGATGATGCAAAAGACCAGAATTGCCCTAGATGACATGGAGGCTTACAGACTGATTACCTGTTTTCTCTTTTATTTTCTCCTACTCCTGAAGCTCTGCTCAGCTCCTGTGCTGCAAGATCCCTTGCTGTGTCCACCCTGTAGGCACATTCCCCTGGCCAGCAGCACACAATAACCATGTCACCAAGACCATGGTAGTAGAGGCACTACAAGAGCAGGAGTCTGCCTCTGGCGTGCTTCCAGAGCTCCACCAGCTTGGAGCCAGGGGCTGGGCCCACAATACAAACCAAGGTCCCCGTAATGGTATTACAATGTGCTATTGCAGAAGTCAGCAGGCCAGCTGAGAAAACTAAGTTAACTAGAAAAAGGATTTGAATTGCTAGTACCTACCTGGAGCTGCTGTTCTTTAAACATATCTGAATGTGGTGCATTAAGGACGTCATCAGCCAACTGCGCCTGGCTATCAATGTTAACAGGTGTAATGGCTTTGCTGGATAAAAAGTTGCTGTAAATATCCTTGGCCATTTGAGAAAGCTGCAGGACAAAAAAAATCCAGTTTTAATTTATTCATATTAGAGGTAAACTGTACATGGCTCACATACAGTAAGGATGAGTTGATGCAGAATCTGTATTCTGTGAATGTGCTGACATTTTGCACTTCTGTCTCTGATTAGCCCCAGTCGAACATTTGTGCCACTTCTTGATCACTTCAACCTTCATCCAGTTAATTAAAAAAAACTTAGCCCTTCCCTGGTGGCTTGGACTACTTCAGTGACCACCCTTTCACCCACTCCATTCATTTTCCACACACCTTCTCCCCCTCAAACATTATTGTTTATTAACAAAAACAAAATTCCATCTTCTGGCACCAGGTCAGATGCTGACAAAGATTTTCTATAAAATCTGACTGACAGGGGTGCTGGAAGAGGTTGGGATTGACAGGGGTGGGCAAGGGGTGGTTACAGAGTGCCACTCACCCATATTTGTAGCTTGCTAAACCCCAACTCCAAGGACCCAAAGTATTTTTGGCCAAAATGTTGAAGCTGAACCAAAGTTGAAAAATTCCACATTCGCTCGCATTTACTATACAGTGGCAAGGATCAAACTGTACAGCTTGCATTTTAAATACACTCTAGGAGATAACAACCAGAAATTGGGTAGACTGTTTTATAGCGACAAAATACAAGAGAAAAATCATCAAAACCTCTGTAATCCTTATGGATTTTTTTTCTTAACATGATCTTTTTGGCTAGGATTAGCACTTTTTTTTAATTTATTCAAACCTTGGCTTGATTGGGAGCACAACACTTAAAGGCTGGTCTTACAGTACTTCTAACACAGCCCTGGCAAGATGGCAAGCACTCAGTAAGCTTCCCCCTTCCATTTATGTACTGGGACAGTGTTTTGACATTGGTCTGCTCACTTGCTGATCTAATTTTGGTAAAGTTTCTGTGGTAAACACACTAAAGAAAAATTAATTCTCTACAGTTTGTAGCCACACTGACACACTGGAATTTAACAAAAGAGTTTAGAAGTGATACAATAGTCACATCCCAAATTAACATCCAAGCCAGTAATGGACAGGGGGAAGGTGGGTTGGCAAAAAGGAAAAAAAGGGGGTAACAAGCAGAGCGAAAAGAAAATCTAGAAGGTCGTGTGTACTAATGCTAGAAGACTAGAAAATAAGATTCTAGACCAAGATGCCGCCATCATTGCAGAGGCCAGTCTGGATATTGTGGCCATTACTGAGTCATGATGCACTGAAAACAGTGACTGGGACCTGGCCATACCAGGTTACACTCTGTTCAGGAAGGACGGGGGGAGGGAGTAAAGAAGTGGGTGTGGAGCTTTGTATGAGGGAAAGCATAAGAGTGACGGATATCCATGGAATACAGGGAAAGGCAGAGATACTGTGGGTCACCCTGGATATGGAAGATGCAGTCACTATTCACACTGAAGTGATCAGTCACTAGTCACACTGAAGTGATCTATGAATCTAGAGTACAGGGGGAGAAATTAGATAAGGTACTGGTAGAAGTTAATGACAAGATGGCAGAAAAGGGGTAAGTGCTGCTGGTGGGGGAACTTCAACTTGCCAGATGTAAGCCCTGTTTACACTTTGGGAGCACTGTACTTACCACTCTGCCGCCAACTTGCTGCGCTCTCATTTTAGTGCCACAATTCAGTTTACACCTCCTGTGGCTCAAGCACCGCAGATCATGCCGAGAGGAGTGTCCCACTAGTGGCCGAGATACTGTGAGAAATGGGACTGCATGTGGATGGAGTGCTGCAGCAGTTTACACTGCGGGGTGATGCGCTCAATGCAGTACATATTCCCACAATTTCATCGGAGCAGAAACGGCAGTGGAGTGGCACATAGCACAATGTGGTGAGTGTCCACAATGGCGACTTTGCAGCGCATTAACTGGAACGCATGAGTTGATGTGCTGCAAAGCGGGAAGTGTAAACAAGACAGTAGACTGGAGCCTCCCAGCAACATCTTCAACTAGAAGCAGCAATATCCTGAACTCTCTGCAGGGGGCATCCCTGAGTAAACTAGTCAGCAAAGCCACTCGTGATGGGGCAGTATTGGACCTGGTATTCACTAACAGGGAAAGTGTTGCAAATGGCAAGGTGGGAGGCCACCTGGGGACCAGTGATCATTGTGCGGTGTGGTTCAATATAAGGACAGCTATGGAACAGAACCACACAAGGGCGAAGGTCTTGGATTTCCAGAAGGCAGATTTTATAATGCCTAAGGGATGACCTGCTGGAGGGAATGGTCTGGGTGGGATGGAGGAACAGCAGGCAAAGCTAAAACAGAACATAGTTAAGGCAACAAACCTCTGCATCAAACAAGTGAGCAAGAGGAAAGAAAGGCCACTGTGGTTCTTGAAAGAGATGGCTGAAATGGTAAAAGCTAAAGGTGTAGCATTAGGAAGGTATAAGGAGGCACAGAGAGCGGAGGATATGGAAGGGTCTCAAGAGAAACAGAGGGAATCAGGGAAAGCAGTAAGGAGCACAAAGGCACAAAATTAGAAGAGAATAACCCAGGAGGTAACAAAAGGGAAGAAAAAATTACTCACTGTAGTAATCTTTCTTCCAAGGGGTCCTTTAGCATCAGTAACTATAGCAGTTAGCTGACTAGGTGCAACTGCCCCGGATGTACTGTATGCCTTCAAGATAATTAGCATAATAAGCTTGGGCATCAGTCAATCAGAAAAAAGGAGGGGAATGTGCTGAGAGGGAGCAGCCTGAAAGGCTTAAGAATTTTTCCGAAGATAATGGGCACATAGGTGATTTACAAGTTTGAGGGCCATGCCCATATGGAACTCGTCGCTTAATGGCGATAGTGACATTTTTTTTCTCCCATATACTGATCAAGTTTGTGCTTAAAATCTGCAAGATTGTCACTTGTTACTATATCAGTTGGCAATGAATTCCAGATAGGTGGTAAACGCTGGGTTATAAAATTATCCCTTTTAGATGTTTTATTTACATGAAATATTAACTTTAAATTACGTGATCTGGTGCAACAGCCAGATGCAATTTTTTCAAGACAGATGGCTTCATACAGTGCGGGGTCATGTAATGCCCTATATGCCAGGCATAAGTCACCCCTCAATGATCTATATTCTAGTGAATATAACCCTAGAGCTTGAAGTCTGCCACTGTACTCTGTGTTTTTTAATCCTGTGACCTTCCTAGTGATTCTTCTTTGAACCTTTTCAATGGTTGCTTTGACCCCCAAAGAGGTGGGTGTGCAGAAGGGGGCACAAAAGTGTATGTGGGACCTGACCAAACTAATATGCAAGCAATAATACCCGACAGGGTGGTCATTATTAGGAAATACCGGACCACCCAGGGGCATAATGAGGCCCGACGCCACAGGCAGAGGGCATTATAGCCCCAGAAGGTATGGTATTTCCCAATAATGCCCACCCTGGAGGGAATTATTGTGCTTAGAAAATGGCCCATCCGAGAATGTTACTCTGTGAAGAGGCACTTGGACTGGCTCTTATTTTTAGCTGGGCATCTATTGAAAAATAAATGCACAGCTTGGAGCCTGTCTCAGCCAATCAGGTTTAGGAACTGATTTGCCTGATGAAATCTGATGCTTGTAAAGTCCCTGTTGTGCTAATTCTATGTAATGTAATCCTCCACTTGTGTTTGCCTGATGTTCATGTATGTACCTTGTAATGTACCTTGTAATCTCCCGGGTCGCACCTGAAAATAGGCACTTGGCTGCCTAGTGTACTTACCCGGTTAACAAAAGCAAATAAATAAATAAATTGTTGCCATTTTCTAAATAGAGGTATTAAAACCTCTGGTTCTCTACTCTTGATATGTCTGAAGATACATGATTGTATACCATGGCATTTTTTGATTATACTATTAGTATGAGAAGCAAATTTTAAATCATTGGTGATAGTAATACCCAAGTCCCTTTCTGATGTAACAGTTTGTAATATGGTGTCATTAAGTTTGTAGATGGCTAATGTGTTGTTCTTACCCAAGTGCATAACCTTGCATTTGGCGGTGTTAAAAGTCATTTTATTCATAACTGACCATTTAGCTAAGTTATCCAAGTTTGATTGTAGAGACTTCACTGATTCTGAATCGTTGACGATACAGCCAAGCTTACTGTTGTCAGCTTATTTATGTATCCAGACCCTGTTAGAGGTTTGCACACTGGTTATTAGGATATTTAAATAATATTGGTCCCAGGACAGAGCCTTGGGGAACTTACTTACTAAACCTCATTTGAACATCTGCCCTTTAATGCTCACATGTTGTTTCCTATCACTGAGCCAGGAATTAATCTATTTAATAATATTTGGATGGAATTTATATCTTTTCAGTTCCTCAACTAATACTCTGTGAGAGACAGTGTCAAAAGTCTTCTCAAAATCAAGTAAGATAACATCTACTGAAAGCCCTTTATCCAATGCCATACTTACTGGCTCAAAAAAATGAATTAAATTATACTGTCACGATCTTATTTGTGTGAAACCATACTGAGATATATCTATAATTTCCATATTTTTAAGGTGTATAACCATTTTTTGTTGTAGTATTCTTTCCATTAATTTTCCCAGACAAGAGGTAAGGCTGATAGGCCTGTAGTTTGTGACATACTGTTTGTTACCACCTTTATGAACTGGTACTACTGTTGCCAATTTCCACTCAGTAATGGCTGTCCCTTCATGTAGTGATACTTTGAATAGAAGTGTAAGTACCCTAATAATTCAGTGGCTAGTTCTTTAATAAATTTAGCAGGAATTCCGTCAGGACAGGGTGATGAGTTCATTTTAGTGGTCTTAATGGCTGTCATAACTTCATCAAGTGTAATCTGTGTATTTGTTACATGAGTTGGTAAACTATCTAAATATACAATCTCCTTAGGTTTACACACACTAAGAAAGTAATGATTGAATTTGTTTGCCATGTGTAACTCATTGGCAAATGGCTGAGTCTACTTAATTAAAGGCCCAATGTTTGGTTCCTTCCCCTTTAATGACCCAACACAGTTGTAAAACTAAGTTTTTTGTTATCCTTGGTTATTGCAGCAAGATTCAGTTCAAGATTTTTTTTTTTACAGATCTTATTGCTTTCTTACACTGTTTTGTTTTAACTTTAAACTTCTGCCATTTCTCCGACTTTTTTTTTTGTATTTAATAAACACCCTTTTTTTATTTTTAATCAGTCTCTTTAATTTTTTTGTTCAGCCACAGAGGTACCCTATTATTATTATATTTGATACATTCGGGAACCCAGGTATTAATACAGAAGTCGATCTTTTTCTGTATAGCTCTCCACATCTGCTCATAGTCTAGGTTTTTAAGTTCAGTCTCCCATTTCCAGTTGGACAAATGTTTTTTAATTGCCTCATAATCTGCCTTATAGAAATTCCTAGATTTAGTAATACCATGGTTAATGGAAGTGTAATATTTGATATTCCATAAAATCATGTTATGGTCACTATCCCCAAGGGGTTCAATGACTTGGGGTGAGTTCCCCATATCTTCGATATTAGTGAGGATAAGGTCCAAAATATTGTCTTTCCTGGTGGGTTCTAACACTAACTGTTCTAGGTCATGATGCAGTATAACATCAATAAATCTTTTACCTAAGACGTTTTTCCCAGTTAGCATTTGCCAGCAGATGTTAGGTAGACTGAAGTCACCCATTAATATCAAGTCACCATAATCCTCCAAGTTCTCTATAACTTCCATGAATACGTCATTACCAGTGGTATCCAGGTTAGGAGATCAATAACACAAACCAGTTGTTAAACATCTATCACTTTCCACCTTTGCCCATAGAATTTCAGTATCAGTATCTGAGTGAGCACTATGTAGTAATTCGAAACTGACCAATCTCTGACTTATATATAGTGCTACTCCGCCTTTAGTTTTTTGATGGTTTTTAGTAATAATAGAATAACCAGGAATATCAATTCACCAGCCAGAGTCGGTGAACCATGTTTCTGTGACCCCGCATATGTCAATTCTGTCATTATGTAAGATGTATTTTAGTTCATCCATTTTATTGTTTAGACTTCTGGCATTGACCAGTAAAGATTTCAAATCAGTACTACGCATTTTAGGAGTAGTATGTCTAAGTGTACCAGTTGTACTAATGATATGTGCACTAGGGTCTGTTTTTATTGAAGATACATTGATTTTGCTATATGTAGGAGACTGTGTAGATGTATTAGGTGTCCTGTTCCCCTCTTAGTTTAAAGTAGTATTTATGAAATCATTTATATGTTGTCACAGTAGTCTAGATCCCAGTTTGCTAAGGTGCAAACTGTCCTTGCCTACTAATTCCCTTTCATTAGCAAACTCTTCCCAATGGGTAAGACATATTGCATTTTGCTTGAGACACCAGGAACGCAACCAGTTATTTAAAGATTTAATTTTTTCATTAATACACTGATCGGCCTTTGGAACAGGAAGGATCTCTGAAAAAGCTGTTTGACAGCCTATGTCTGTTAAAAGATTGTACATCCACACAAACTTCTCTTTGATGCTTTGTATATTTTGTTTTAAAACATTGTTTACCCCAGCATATATGATGACGAATGGTTTCTCTCCACTATTTTTTAAAATTTGCCTGGGCATTTTTGTTATGTCCGTCATCTTAGCATCTCTAAAGCAAGAGACAGTCCTACTTTTTTTGTCCTGATCGCAAACTAATCTATCCAGATTCTTGATAATTGAGTCCCCCAGGACATATATTTGTCTGGGTTCAACTTCATTAGTTTCAGTTAGTTCCATAAGATTGTCAGAGTTTGCCTGGGTGTTCATGTAGCTGAGAACTGGAATACTGGAAACTGTTTGTTCAAAATCCACAGAGTGTATTTTTGGAAGAATACAAACTGAGGAAGGTGGAATTACTTCATCCAATAAATCACCAAGTGGGTCAAAACTATTTTGGGTGGGAATTTGAAATTGTGCAGCTTTCCTTCCTTTTTTACATGCTTTATTACTCTGGACTTGATACCAAAGATTCTCACTGTCTAAGAGGTCATACTCTTCCCTGGCACGTTTTCTATTAGGAGTACCTACACTGATGTTCAGGCAATCATTATATGTAGTAACCTGTGGGTCCCTATTATAGGATGATTGGGTGCAACTTTCACAGGTTTTGGATGTTGGAGTACCACTCAGAGTTTGCTTTATTTATTCTTTCTATTGTTCCAGCATAGCTCTTTTCTAGTGCAGTAAGTCTGTTGTTAAACATACTAATTTCTTGTGCCATGTCCTCGTTCTGTGTACATTTAAAACATTTAAAGATTTTATTTGTCATTATATCAACGTCTACACAATACATGATGCAACAACTACACTTATACAAGACTCTACCATCATTTGTAGTTAGTATATCATTCATTATGTACCACAAGCAAGACTCGATTTATATAGAATAGGGAAATATAGCCACAAATAGTAGGAGTTACCTGCGTTCTAGCTACCTAGGTTTACTGTGATTCACACAACCTCCAATCTTGCCAAACACATGAAACACACGCAGATGCGCATGTCTTTGCACGTGCCAACATGCGCTCACCCTGCTCGCCGCAGGTCGAGCTGAAATACGGGGCAGTGACCCAAAAGTGCTTACTGGGTCACTGGGCAGGTAAAACACAAAAACACAGCAAAAGTGCTTTAAAAAGCACAATATATATCAAATAAACTCATTTAGCAGGAATAGAAATGCCCCAGGGAGAACCAGTTTAAATCCCCACTAGAATAAGTGGGTTTTAGTTCCCGCTGCTACGAACCAACAGGATTCAAAAAACATGAAAATGTCCCAAACCAGAAAAACAGATATTAACAACCTGAGCACGAAAACTCTTTAGTAAAAAGCCACATTTTGGTAATAAAAACTGAGAACAGAGCCCTTCTCCTAAAAGGTGAACCGGGGAGGAAGAGTGGGAGCTTACTGATGCTAAAGGACCCCTTGGAAGAAAGAAGATTACTACGGTGAGTAATTTTTTCTTCTTACCCCAGGAGTCCTTTAGCATCAGTAACTATAGCAGACTACCGAGCAATACCACGTGGGAGGTGGGCAGAGAACCCACTTAGGAAAGAGGCTCTGCAGAACTGCCCTGCCAAATTTGGCATCAGATCTGGACTGCACATCTAAAGTGGAGTGGTTAATGAAAGTGTGTACAGATTTCCAGGTAGCTGCTTTCCAGACATCCAGAAGGGGTATGTCCCTTGTGGCTGCCACAGAGGCTGCAGTGCCCCTGGTGGAGTGGGCTCTGAGCCCCACAGAAGGTTGCTGACCAGCTGTCTCATAGCAGAATCTAATACAAGAGACCAACCAGCAGGAAATAGTTCTCTTGGTAGCTGGTCTTCCTCTGCCTACATCCCCATAGGTGAGGAACAACTGAGTAGAAGAGCCTCTGGACTGTCTAGTATGCTCTAGATAGTAAAAGAGAGCTCTTTTGACATCCAGACTGTGGAGATTTTACTCAGAGTGGATTTCTCAGTAAAGAAGACAGGCAGAGTAACAGACTGGTTAAGGTGAAACTCTGAAATCACCTTAGGCAGGAACTTCCTATTTGTCCTGAGCTCAATTTTGTCTTTGTGAGGAATGATGTAATTAGGCTCAGTGCACAGGGACTGTAACTCTAAAATCCTCATGGCAGAGGCAATGGCCACCAGGAAGACAGCTTTCCAAGTCACAAACTTGAGATGTGCAGTGGCCATAAGCTCAAAGGGTGCTTGCATGAGCCTGGCAATGCAGAGATTCAGGCTCCAAGGAGGTACCAGCTCCCTGATTGGAGGCTGTTAGTACAAGAGGCCTTTGATAAACTTTGAATATGGTGTGGGGAAAAAAAGACTTTTTCTTCCCCACCGAAAGATAGGCCAAAATTGCAGCCAGGTGTAACTTGAGAGAAGAGGGTTTCAAGCCTGACGCCTGCAGATGTACCAGGTAATCCAGCAGCCGGAGAGTCTGAAGCTGTAAGAGGATTGACCTTTTTGCTCTGGCACCAGAAGGAGAACCTTTTCCATTTGACTGCATAAGTCTTTTTTGTGTTAGGTTTTTTAGCCATTCTTAGGATCTTAAGGACCTGCTCCGAGTACTGAGAGGATGGAAACTAGCCCCTCAAGAACCATGCCTTGAGGTGGAGAGAGTGTATGTCTGGATATTGCACTCCTGTCTGGGGAAGGGTCAGCAGAGAGTGAGTTGGTGGCAGGTGAATGGACCTGCTGAAGGACAGTGAGAGAAGGAGAGGGCACGAGGCTTGCCAGGGCCAGTCCGGGGTCACCAGAATCATAGATGCAGGCTGTTGTCTGAGCTTCAGCAACACTCTGAGCATCAGGGGAAAGGGAGGGAATGCATATAGGAAACTCCCTGATCAGTCCAGGATCAAGGCATCCAGGGGAAGCATTCCCAGGACTAGAGGTCTGTAACAGTACTGAGGAAGCTGGAAGTTGAGGGGGGAGGCAAACAGATCTACTTCTGGTGTGCCCCACCGCCTGAACACTGTGGCTAGTACTTGCTTGTTCAGGGTTCATTCGCACTGATGCGACTGAGAGCATCTGCCAGGGTATTGTGCTTGCCTGGAAGGTGAACAGCTGAAAGGCTGATCTCCAGGGAGAAGGCAACAGACCAAATTCAGAGCCTCCGAACAGAGTATCCCTGATCTGATGCCACCCTGCTTGTTTATGTAGAACATTGCAGTGGTGTTGTCAGTTCGAATTTGTACAGTCTGCCCTTTTATGACAAGAGCAAATGCTCTAAGAGCAAGAAAGATTGCTCTGAGCTCCAGAAGGTTTATGTGTAACTGAGACTCTTGGAGAGCCCAGGTACCACTTACTGAGGCACTGTCCAGATGAGCTCCCCATCCCAGGAGGGAGGCATCTGTGGTGATCACCTTTGTGGGAAGCGGAACTTGGAAGGGAATCCCTATTGCCAGATTTGAAGGGTTCTTCCACCAAAGCAAAGCCTGAAGGAACTGTTCTGTCACAGGTATCCACTCTGAAGATCTTGCTTCTTTGAGACCAGCGAGCTCTGAGATAGGCTTTAAGGTTTTGCATCCTGTACCTGACCTTTGGGACCACTGCAGTCATTGAAGCCATGTGTCTCAGGAGCCTGAGGAAATGTCTGGCTGGCCTTGGTTGTCCCTGGACAAAAGAATCTGCCACTGAAAGGAAACTTTGAATTCTCTCCTGTGGGAGGAAGGCACATCCTTTTTGGGTGTCCAGCTGAGCTCCTATGAAAGTGAGTAGCTGGATGAGTTCCAGGTGAGACTTCTTTAGATTTACCAGGAAGCCCAGAGACTCCAGAGTGTGCTCCGCAAGGGAAAGTGACTCCTTGACCTGACTTTGCCACTATGAGCCAGCCATCTAAATAGGGGTAGATAGAGACACCCAGCTTCCTGAGGTGTGCTGCTACCACTGATAGGTACTTGGTAAAGACCCATGAAGCCGAGGACAGGCCGAAGGGCATTGCAGCGAACTGATAGTGGCCCGAAGGGAGTTTGAACCTGAGAAACTTCCTGTGGGACCTCCTTATGGGTATATGGAAGTAAGCGTCCTTCAGGTCCAGGGAGGCTAGCCAGTCCCCTGCTGTAAGGACTGTATGACTAGTAACAGAGTGACTCCTGAATTTGGGTTTTAACAAATGTTTGTTTAAATATCTGAGATCCAAGATAGGTCACCACTCCCCAGTTTTCTTATGCAACAGAAAGTACCTGGAGTAGAGGCCTTTGCCCTTTTTTGTGGGCTGGGACCCTCTCCACTGCTCGTAGAGCAGGAAGGTTTTTTATTTTTACCTCTAACTCCCAACAGAAATACTTGTGTTGGGGTTAGAGGCTTTGACACCTGGGTAAGCTTGAGGTCTGGCATCTGTTTGAACTGTAGTGGCAGACCCTTTTCCACCATCTCCAAAACTCACTTGTCCGAGGTAATGAGGGACCAGTTCTGAAGACAGTGGGAGAGCCTGCCTCCTACTGGCAGAGAGAAGGCGGCCTGGACATTCACATCACGCCTTAGACTGAGAGGCTGCTGGCTGGGTAGGGGTGGCCTTTCTGTAGCCCCTTCTGCCCCTCCCTCTGAAAGCACCCCTGTACTGAGAGAAGTCAGACTAGGGATAGGGAGTGTAAGGCCTGGGAAAATAACTCCTGCCCCTATTTCATCTCAAGTAGAATTTCTGTGGGGCAGGAGGCCTTAGGGGCTTAGAGGACTGACTCTGCCAAGAGACCTTGTACTTGTCGACCTTTTTCATGTAGTCTGTTGTCCTGGAATCAAATAACATGTTTTGATCACAGGGAAAGTCCATTGCCTTAGACAGGGTGTCTAGAGTTAGAGTGGTAGTTCTAAGCCAGGCAAAATGCCTCAGACAGTTGGCATGGGCCATGACTTCAGGGGAGGCATCATTGTTGTCACCTGCCATGTGGAATTGGTATTTTGTAGCTTCCAGGGCAGTTTTTGCTGTATCCACCAGTTCCTATACCAGTGTATCTGACCAATTGTGGGTAATGGCAAGGACATAATTCAACAGTGCTTTCTGGTATTTGGCAGAGAAAGCCATGTAGGAAGAAAGTCTGACAAGCAGGGATGCTGTGGTGTACATTTTCTTTGTTATGAAATCTATTTTTCTGGAGTCCTTGACAGGGGGTAAGGAATTCAAGGAGACCATAGCTTTCTCACGTGCTGCCTTCTGTACTATACTCTCATGGGTGGGTTGTACAGACAGGAACTCAGTATTGTTCTTCAATTGTTTTGTTTTTTTCAGCACGTTTGTCAACCCCTGTCACAGAAGTGGGGGTCTGAAACAGTTTCATGGTATTTTTCCGAAAAGCATTTTAGATAGACATGACTAACCTCTTTCGGTGGGGTGGGAGACCTTTCATCTCCCTATAATCTTTGTCCTCATCCTGGTTGGACTCCTGGGTAGGGAGGTCCAGGTTGTCTAGCATATTTTGAATAAGCGTAAGCACAGAGGAGGGATCCTCCAGGTTGACAGGGGAAGCTCCAAAAAGAGGGTCATGGGGCACATCAGGTTCTAGGCCCTTTAAAGCGAGATAATTTTTTGAACTCTTTCCTTGACTTAGATTAGAATCAAGCAGGAGCGGTACGAAGGCAGAAGCAAAGGAGGAGTGGGACTGCAGCCTGGGCTGCCGCCTCCTGAAACGCTGCAAGCTGTTTGGAGGACCCCACAGCTGCGGAGACCACCCAACAGGCATCCATGGATTTGACTGGAGGGTACCGTTCACTCGGTCGGCCTAACCTGATCCGGGCTAGATGGTCTTCGAGAATGGTAGGATGAAAGGAGCGACAAAAATCGCAGGCCTGTGGATTGTGCTCGTGCCCCCAGCAGTAGACAGACGTAGAGAGCAGATCCATTCGGGACATCTTCTGCCTGCAAAGGCACCGGTGGAACCCAGGAGTGGACTTAGGGCCTACTCAGCGTGACAGCGGTAAGGAGGGAATCTGCTTCTTCCAGTGGAAAGGAAGATCTGGTGTCAAGGGGAGGAGCCAAGGGAGTTACCACCCTGGTGGGTGGGAGGAACCAGCTTGAAGACATTTCCTGCCAGTCTTAAAGGGAAAGGCAACTGCCAGAAAGTGTGGATAGAACATTATATCCACGTCCCTAGAATAGAACATTGTGTCCCAGAACTAATCTCCTGCTGACAACTCTGTAAATGAGCTTCTGCAGGTCAGACTGTATCTCAAGGTTAACCCCTGAGTTCCAAATAACTCTCTGCAATCATTTCAACAATATAACTGCATAATGTACATTTTCAAACCAAGGGATCCCAGTTTCACACAGTTTTACATATATCTTGATAACAATAGATAAGCAAGGGTGAAAAAAAGACAGAAACAGCAAATGAAGGCAGGGAGATAGCGGGAGGGTGAGAATCATGAGACTGTCACAGCAGTTTCTAGGCCTCACAAGAAAATTTGATTGCATAATCAAACAGACAAGAGACAGAAAAGGAGAGGCTAGAACAGATCCTTGTTTTTACCTCTCACTGTATAACAAAATGGGACAGAGTCATATTCACCCCGTCACATACCCCCTCTTTAAAAGGGAACCTGTTTAAAAAAAAGCAGGTTTCCAAAGCTTCCTTTTAAGTCTCGTCTAACATTACCTTACAACCTTTACAGTTCTATGCATATGCAGTATCCCTTTTTCCATGACAGCATAAGCCCCCCTTCATCTATGGTTCACTGCAGCCATCACAGAGGCTGAGCGCCTGGTCTATAGGAAATGGAGATCAGAGGAACTTCCAACCATAGATGAATGGCAGACAGAACAGGGGGAAGGTGAGGGACCACAATTAAGTGTCAGGAACAATAAGGGGAGGGAGGTGGACACCAGTCCACTTACGTCGGAGAGAGTTCTAAAGGAACTCGCAAAGCTGAAAGTGGAGAAGACAATGGGACCAGATGGGATACTGCCTAGAATATTAAAAGAGCTTAGGGAGGTGCTGGCAGCCCAGTTCAATGAATCGCTGTAAACTGGAGGGGTTCCAGAGGACTGGAGAGCAGATGTAGTCCATCTACACAAAAGTGGGAGCAGGGAGGAGGCTGGAAACTATAGACCAGTCAGCCTGACCTTGGTGGTGGGGAAAATAATGGAATCACTGCTATAAGAAAGGATTGTGGAACATCTTGAATCCAGTGGAGCACAGGATCTGAGGCAGCATGGACTCACAGTGGGAAGGTCATGTCAAACAAATCTGACAAATTCCTTTGCCTAGGTGACCAAAGGTGACCAAGGAGTGGAACGGGGGTGGGGATGGGGGTGGCCTACCCAAATTTCAGCAAGGCCTTCAATGTCATTCCAAACAAGAGGCTTGTAAACAAGCTAGGCAGCCTGGGATTGGGTTTTATTTTTTATTTGAAAGTTTGTGACTGGGAGAGGTACGCACTGAGCCGAGGCTCATTTCCAGGTGCAACCCAAGGGCAATGGAAGGGGAATATCTGTACAGATGTAAACTGATTTACCTAATCAGATTACGCTGTTGGTGGTATTTTAGTGAATGGAGGAATTTGGCCAGGACACTGAGGAAATTTCCCTTCTCTCCAACAGGGGAACCTCTGGCTGTCATTCCAAGATGACCACTCTGGGAGAGACTCAGGAGAAAATGGATGTAGCAGAGATAAGGGACCAGGCCTCCTCTCCTGTCCTTAAAACCTTAGAGGCTGTGGAAAACACAATGATTGTAGCAGAACTACACGAAGAAGAAATGGGTTCAGAAAGTTTCCCTTCAATGGAGGATTTAAATACTGAGGTGGAAGGTAACCCAGCAACAATACCTGACAAAAAGAACCAGGACGGTAATATATCTAAACTACATAATGATAGTCAGAAGGAATTGCTTTTAAATCAGCTGAAAGAAGAAGAGCAAAGCTTTTTGCGGAGAAAACTGGAGCTATGCGCTTGAATTGCAAAACTTCAAAGTGGAGAATCTCCTAGCACTGTGGACACTCTCCCTGTCAGTCAGGATCAGCTGCTGGATGATGCAGCTACATCAAAGAATGCTGCAGCTCTACCTGCAGCTTCAGGCCTTGCTAAAGAAATCTTTGAGGCTCCGATTCCTTCTACATCGAGCACAGCTGACAGTTCAAACTACCAGTTGGCTGTGTGCCTAGAGCCACAGAAAGAAATTAAGGGTGTTCCAACAGACTCTGTGCAAAAGGGCTGTTGGAGGCCCAGCTCTCAGCGTTCTAAAGGAGGGCATAAAATCAAGCAAAACTTAGAGAATGCACAAAAGCCCATACTGGATTTACATCAAACTACTGAAACACAACCCTCTAATACTGTTTGTGACCAGCCACTCAACATAAATACATAAACAAATGGCAACATAATTAACCCAGAGCCCCCTTCATCCAGAAACATGGAAATTGGGTCTGTGAACTGGTCCCCAGCACAAGCTCTGGAAGGTGCTGGCTGGATTCTATTTACAGAGGGGCACTGAATTCCAGACCCTAAAGATGATCAGGTAAACAAATTTAATACAGACCTACAGAGTAATACTAAAGTAAATAAGGTGGCCACCAGTACTGTAAATCACTGTAAACAATGAATTATCTTCAGTATCACATTCTAATTCTGGTCACTCTGAAACACCCTGAAATGTTAGTGCTTTACAAACAGCAGATTCTGGCACTAGTGCAAATAACATTGAATCTGCTTCAAACTCAGTCAGAAATGAAACCCTGGCAACAAATATTCAACCACATGAAATTTTGAACCCAGATCATTGGGACAATGACTTAAATAGAATGGATCGAACTGAGACTTCTTTAAGAAATCCTGAACAGAGAGCCTGGTTGGAACTCATGTTTAGGTTTCCAGATTTATTTCAGAACAAGAGAGAACCAGCTCCCAGGAGGAATGCGGTTCTTCTAATTTATAAAGGTGGACTAGAACCCCCCCCCCCCTTCCAGACAGACTGCACAATGCAAAAGTTCTGCTAAAAGGAGCCATGAAATTCTTCTCTTCAGAGATTTTTGCTTAAATCCATAATGGTAACACAAATTAGGATGTTAGTTTTAAAAATGTATCAAGTCTAGATAGGTTTTGGGTATAGTATCAGAATTTGAAAAACACCCCAGTATGGATTCCTTTTTTTTTAGCAGTCCCTCTTACTAAACCCTTGGTGAAAAACATTACAATTATGTTTTAAAATGAGGGGCTCAATGTAGAGGATATTTTATTTTGGCTCAGGCAACGTTGCGAGGTATTGGATAGACCCTCTCCCATTCTAGACAGTGAACACATTTGGAATGGGGATGGAAAATAAAGGTTAAGTTATTTTCTTCCAGTACAGGTCCAATTCAATTACCTAACAGTTTTTTTCTAGGGAAGGACAGAGGATCTCTTTTTTTATGCTAGCCAACCCAGATCTTGCTTCAAATGTGGAGCCAGGATACATTTGAGCTTGGCTTGCGACACAACTAGATGCAGTCACGGTCTGGAATATGGGCACATTTCAGCTAATTGCCTGAATTTATTCAAATGTAACCTTTATGAAAGAACGCCATGCCTATGGAAGATGTCCCTGGACGTCTTATAACAAACAGGACTGCCCATTACATGAAGGGCTCACTAATAAGGCACAGCAAAAGCAGGTGTGGAGAACAGCTGCTCAAGACAACAGCAGAGTTAGAGATAGAGTGGAAACAGAAGAACAAACTCCAGAACAGGCTACCTCTGCACAGCAAATAGACAACACAATCATGGAGGGAGAATAGATGGTTTTAGACACCCCAGAGCCAGATTTACCAGATAATGAAGAAATGGTTATTGAGCAAGAATTGGCAGAGGCGTTGGATGAGTCAGGGTCAGATATAATGCCTCCCTTCCCCAACCCAAGACCCCCATTTTAAGACAGTTGTGGGGAAAAAAAGATCTAGATTTGGGAAAGCTGCAACTTCAGGGAAATTGGTCACAGTTAAAAAGGGGAACAAGAAAGCCCGCCCTTCATGGAAGGCAGGTAATAAATTTGCATCCCTTGTTAAAGAGAAACAAAGGGGAGAAGCAGGAGATAAAGAATCCGACTCATCCTCATTTGCTTCCACTGACATTACCTCTAAACCTGGGGAGAATTCAATTGCCAAGTGAACTAGACACAGAATATCTAAAACCCCTTAGGTTTGGGAGGTATATTTCCTTTAAAGATTTGACATTTTTTCACGCATTCCCTCTCGGTCACTTGCATTAATGTTAATAGCATTAAAGGAGTTGAAAAAAGAATTGGGGTTTTCCACTCGCTGTCAAATATTAATAGTGAAATTCTCTGTATTCAAGACACTACACTTAAATCCCTTATAGAACTTTGTCAAGCTTCAAAATCTTAGACCAAAGGCTCTGCCTTGTGGTCCACTGAGGAAGATCTATGTGATGGTATAGGCATTTTGTTTGCCAGCCCGGATTTGAAAGTCTCTAGTCAACCAGGAAGGGCGGTAATGCTTGACATAAACTATCATTCGGAAAAATTCAGACTTATTTCTATATATGCTCCACAGACCAAGGCACAAAGAGTTGTTCTGTTTAAAGAAATACAGCCCTTTTTTTACATACCTCACATTTGATAATATGGGCCAGAGACTTTAACTGTGGCTAAAAACAATCAGATAGGGGTTTGAGAATGAAAAACTTTTTGGTGATTCACTAGCATTGCAAAACATTGTGACAACTGTAGGGTTGTTAAACTCCTATAGAACACAATTTCCAACAGGTGGAAACACTTACTTTAGGGGGCCCCTTTCTACACGTATTGATTTTTTTTTTATTGCCCCCACGCATAGAATTCAGTCACTCCATACACAAGCTTGGGAATTTTCTGATCATAAGTCACTAATGGTTTAGGCTGGGTGGGAAAATTTCCGAAGATGCAAAAAGAACACTTGGAGATTAAATGAAACCTTATTGGATAAACCTGAAATAGTGAAGGCCTGGAAAAAGGAATGGGAAGCTAGACTGTCAGTAGTGGGATGTTATGAAGAATCAGTGGAATGGTGGGAGGAGACTAAATATTCATGGCAGATTTGTTTTCAGACTCAAGCAAGAGATATTGCGAACAAAGATTATTTAGAAGACCTGCAACTTAGGAACTAACTGCAGAATTTAGTTTCTTAAACTGAGAGTAACAAAACTGATTACAGTGATCAAATACAAAGAATTAAGAAACAAATGGTAGATCTGCAATATGATAGGCCAAATCATTAAATCAGGAACTGAGGTTTAGCACTCAAGTTAAAAAAGGGGTCTCTAGATCCTTTTAAAGAATGTAAAGAAAGGGTAGGACACAGAGTGATTACAGAATTAAGATCAGCTTCACATCAGAATACATCCTCTCCATTAGAGATGGCGAAACTAGTAGAACAATACATAGAATCACACTCTGGAACTTCACCACAGGTTAACCGGCATGATGCCCATTTCGACCTTTTGAATCTTCCTCAGGTCTCAGAATTAGACTACAGGAACTTGTCTTTGGAAATCACTTCAGAGGAAATACAAAATGCCATCTCATGCCTGAGAAATGATACAGCCCCAGGTTCAGACAGTATAGTTTTATATGAAAAATTTCGTGAAGACATAGCTCCAGTTTTGGTTATTCTGCTTAATCACATGTTGAGATCAGACAGGTTGGCAGACTCTATGAATGAGGCAATTCTCATTTTACTATAGAAGAAAGGAGCTCGGGAGGATCTAAATAACTGGAGACCACTGAGCCTCCTAAATACAGAGAGCAAAATATTAAGTAAATTCTTACTGAGCAGGCTAACTAAAGTAGCAGATAAACTGATCAGCCCATAACAAACTTGTGTTATCCCAGTAAGATGGCAACAAGATAACCTTGTTGTGCTAAGGGAAATATTTTTCACAATGGGAGTTTGGCAGATTTACAGGGATATGTCCTTGGATTGGACCAGGAAAAGGCCTCTGACAGGCTATGTCACACTTACTTTTTTTCAGTGTTAGACGCTTTTGGCCTCCCAGAGGTTTTTATTGGTTGGATCAAATGCATATATGCTAAGGCTGTCCTCATACCAAATATCAATGGGCGGAATGGAAAAAAAATATCTGTCAAAAGGGGGTAAGACAGGGATGTCCATTAAGTCCTTTGCTTTACGTGTTTGGAATTGATATCTTCATTAGAAGCATCAGTATAAATACTGACATTAAAGGGATTGTTCCTGCCCCAGGGGTGCGGGCCAGTTAAAGTACTGGCCTACATGGACGATATCATACTGACACTTGCATCAGATACTAAGGAAACATTTTTTTTTTTTTTTAACTCAGCTTTATTCCATTGGAACAAATTTTACAGCAGTACATCTTTAAACAAAATACATTTAGTTTCTTTTCCACAATTATCCAAATTTGACTTACAGAGTTTACTTATGAATTACATTAAGATGATTACCTCATAAGAAAACATTACTTACCACAGTAATCTTGTTTCCTCAAAGGGAATCTTACTGTATTCTAACATATGCAGTATTGTCCTCTCATAGTACTGCCCTGGAGCTGAAATGGTTACTAGAACCTATGCTGGAATGCTAGGCTCATGCTCGGTTTTCAAACCACTGCCCCTGGTAAACATTCCACAACTGTCAGATTCTTACGGAGCATGAATATTAACAAGTTATCTACACTAACTTTAACAATTAACTAATAAATGACAACCAACAATCCCCTTCAGTTGAAAAATGTGAGCTACATTAAGACTCAAGTCACTAAGCCCAACAACAGAACCACTCATGGGTTTACAACAGCGTGGACAGCTGTGCTGCAGTGCCCATTGGTTCTAGCAGGGGAGGTAGGGTGGGAGATCAAAATACAGTAAGATTCCCTTAGAAGAAACAAGATTACTATGGTAAATGATACTTTCTTCAAACCCCAGGAAATCTTACTGTATTCTGACATATATAGACTACCCAAGCAGTACCTTTGGAGGAGGGTAGAGAACCTCTTTAGGAAACAGGCTCTGCAGTACTGCTGTGCCAAACCTGGTATCACCTCTGGCCTGGGTATCCAGGCTGTAGTGCTTGTTAAAGGTGTTAACAGTTTTCGAGGTTGCTGCTTTACCGATTTCCAACAAAGGAATACCTCCTGCAGCTGCTATTGAAGCAGCTGTACCCCTTGTAAAGAGAGAGAGCCCTAAGGCCTACAAGGATTTCTTACCTACTTTGCTGTACCAGAACTGAAAACAAGCCACCATCCAGCGGGCAAAAGACCTCTTTGAGGTAGGCTTGCCCTTTCCTACTTCTCCATAGGTCAGGAAAAGCGGAGTGCTCACCTGCCTGTGACTGTTTGTGTGAACCAAGTAGTAGCTTATAGCTCACTTGACATCTAGGCTGCGCAGTCTGCACTCCCCTGAACTACAGTGGTCAGTGAAATAAAGACTGGCAAAGTAATGCACTGATTTAGGCAGAAGTCCAAAACCACCTTGGGCAGAAAGTATCCGTTAGTCTTGAGGACTATCTTGTCCCTATGAACTGATATGCAATTAACTCAATGGACAAGGCCTGGAGCTCACTGATGCTCCCAGCTGAGGTGATGGCTACAAGGTACACTGTTTTCCATGTTGCATACCTAAGCTCTGCTGAAGGCATGGGCTTAAATGGTGGTTTCATTAGCCAGCCAATGCACATACTGAGGTCCCATGACACGTGTGTTCCCTATGAGGGAATGCAAATGCATGAGACCCTTGAAGAACTTACTAAACACTTGATTAACTGCCAGAGATGACTCCTTACCAGTTGAGAGGTAAGCAGAGACAGCTAGTAATTGTACTTTGAGGGTGGAAGGCCTAAGAACGAGAGAAACAAGGTGTGACATATATTGTAGGATCACTGACAAGTCAGCCTGGCAGCAGTTTATCTCTTTTTCTGGCACCAAATGTAAAAATATCTTCCATGCAAAGGTGTAAGTCTCTCTAGTAGAAGGGTTCTCTAAAAACCCTAAGAACCTCCAGCACCCCTACAGAAATGTGCAAGTCCAAATACTCTTAAGTCCTCAAGAGCCAAGCCCTGAGCCTGAGAGACCAGATATTGGGATAAAGGACCCTGTCCTGCAAGGAGGTCAATAGGTTGTTCCTCCGGGACAGAGAGATTGGCCTAGAAATTGACAAGGTTAGCAGTAGAAAATACCATGGCCTTCTGGTCGAATCTGGAGCAATGAGGATCACTGTCACTGAGTGAACCTTGAGCTTGATCAGCACTCTGAGCAACAGGGGAAATGGAGGAAAGGCATATAGAAACTTCCCTGTTTAATGCAACAGCAGCACATCCAGAGGGACTGTGTCCCTTGCAAGAGGTCTGCAACAGAATTGTGGTAGCTGGTACTGTCGGGGGTTGTGAGGAGGTCCACCTCTGGGGTACCCCACCTTCTGACCACCACTTGTACGTCTGGTGGTTTCAGTTGATTCTGCTGAGAGCATCCGCCAGGGCATTGTCCTTCCCTAGGAGGTGGACAACTGAGAGGGAGATGTCCGAGAAGTGAGTTAAGACTCCACACTTTCATGGCTTCCGGGCACAGCAGGGACAACTTTGTGGCCCCTTGCTTGTTTACATAGTACATTGTGGTTGTATTGTTTTGTCCTGACCTAAACCACCTTGCCTTGAAGCATTTGAGCGAAGGGCTGAGTGCCCAACTAAGCTGCCCTGAGCTCCAGCAGGCTTTATGTGAAGCAGTGTGTGCACCCATAGGAGGGAGGCATAGGTTCTTAAGACTGCTGCTGGTGGCAGCTGGGGAAAAGGCACACCCTCCCTGAGGTTGTCTTCTTCCTGCCACCACTGCAGAGTCTGCAGCAGGATTCTGTGACTGGGACCATCTTTGACAGGGAATCTCTTTCTTGGGGCCAGTGAGACCTGAGGTGGAACTAAATGCCTCTCCTCTAGAATCTTGATCCTGACACTGTTGCTGTTGCTGCAGCCATGTGCCCTAGTAACTGTAGAAAATGCCTCACTGGTCTGGGGTATGTAGCTGGAATAAGCCTGCCAGCTGCACCAAGCTGTCTGCCATTCCCTGCGGAAGGAAGGCCCTTCCTCTCAGTGCATCCAGTCTTTGCCCTTATAGACTCCAGGCTCTGAACTGGTGTTAGCATTTTTTTTTTTGATTTGCCAGGAGACCTAGCGTACACAGGGTATCGTAGATGGCGATCAGTGCACCTCTAACTGCAGAGAAGACTGGTCTGCCATTAGCCAGTCGTCCAGGTACGGGGGGACTATGACCCCCCGCCTCCTTAGGTGTACTTCTACTAATGCTATGCACTTGGTAAGTACCCC
The DNA here is from genome assembly GCA_016271365.2 of Neoceratodus forsteri. NCBI lineage: Eukaryota > Metazoa > Chordata > Ceratodontiformes > Ceratodontidae > Neoceratodus > Neoceratodus forsteri. The sequence continues at coordinate 395,403,695 of CM057452.1, forward strand.
AGGAGCACAGATAAAGCCGAAAGGAATGGGTCTGAACTATGTGGAAGGCAACTCCCTTTAAGGCCAGAGATGTAGGCCCCATCCCCCTTTCTGAGTGTAGGGAGGATGGTAGCCAGAGTGACCAGTCTTACTTTGGCTTTGTTAAATGCCTGTTTAAATGTCTGGGATCCCATATGGGTCACCACCCTCTCCAACAGGGTTACTTCTAATAGACTGGCAGGTCTGAAAAACCCTGCCCTCAGTTTGGGCAGGATCTTGAACCTGATGGCAAGCCGCTGGCCCACTATCTCTCTTGGTACTTCTGGGGTGTTGCTGTCTTCTCCTTTGCAGCAGCATTCCTAAAAGCTACCTTGTACCCATCCATGTTTTCCATGTAAGCCTCTGTTTGTTCACCAAAAAGAAATTTGGGCTCACCAGAAAAATCCAATGCCTTTTGGTTGGCCTGGGACGAATTAGTTATCCCTAGCCAGGCCCATCTCCTTAGAGATACTGAAATTGCCATTTGCCTGGCTGCAATAACACTGCATCCAGTACAGAGGCCTCTATATACTAGCAATCTCTGAAATTGCATTCCAGAGATGTTGATTTATTTATTTAATATCTGGAGACATAGTCCATGTGAGTGGCCTGTCTAATGGACAAATAGGCACCTAAGTGGGATTTCTTGCCAAAGAATCCATCTCTTGGAGTCTTTATCTGGTGGGTGTGATGCCAGGGGAATCCATGTCTATCACAAGCCACGGCTTGTACCACCTCTTCATGGCTGGGGTGCTCTGCTCCAGACTTAGCCACCCACTACTTCCTACCCAGCCTCTTGTTCACTGGGGGAATGGAAGTGGGATTTTATAAAATTCTAGACACCTGTCTCTTAAGAGACGTGTGGATAGGCAGCACCAGTCTTTCTGTTACTGGCACATCAATCCTATCCATACAGTCTGGCTCCTCTTCCTCCTCTGTGAATTCCTGGGTGGAGAGGTCCAGTGTATGTGCGCTTTTGAAGGCAAACTGAGAGGAAAATACCTCATCTCCCTTTTCAGGGGAGCCAGGATGTTGAGGATCAGGGCATACTAAGGTACAAACTCACCATGTACACCTCAGTAAACCGTTCAAATGATCTGGTAACCGAGAAGAAACCCAGGTCCTGAACCGAGGTCTGTGAACCGGGCCGCTGAACCGGAACCGCGGTACCAGTTGCAGCGCCTGTAAAATTTGCATAGCATTTGCTATTCATATGCGGTTGGAACCGACGGTTTTGCAGGTTGCAGTTCCTGAACCGAGTGCTTTTCCTTCCTCTTTTTCTTAGCAGAACTTACTGGTTCAGCGGCAGTGTCTGCGGTTCTTTTCTTTAATTGGGGAACCATTACCCTGGTTAGAGGGTTATAAAACTGGTTCCTTCGGTTTCTACATATGAGAGGAGGAAGTTTTGTCCACAGCTGGGTTAGCAGCCCTATTGAACCCTTTTTTCCTACAGTTGGTTAAAATGCCTATTAAGCACCGACTGAGGAAATACTTTTTACTGAACCGAGTGTTTTTCTTTCCTCTTTTTCTCAGCAGAAGTTACCAGTTCAGCGGCATTGTCTGCGGTTCTTTTCTTTAATCGGGGACCCATAACCCTGGTTAGAGGGTTGTAAAACCGGTTCCTTCCCATATTGAACCTTCTTCGTGCAGTCGGTTAAAATGCCTATTAAGTGCCAACTGAGGAATGCTTCTTGATTTTACAGATGTTACAATCTGCCTTCAGGTGGTTAAACCCTAGGCAAAAACACAAATAAAGGAGGATCTGTTTTCAAACAGTTCCCCCAACACTCTGTACAAAGCTGAGAACTCACTGGGCCAGTTCTTTTCTTGGGTTAGTGACAAAATAAGTAAATCCCCAAAAAACTGTTCTTTGAAAATCAGAAAGCCACACTAATGAATAAGGCTTAAACCTTATTTACTTTAATTATCTTTTTTACTTTGTGGTCGGTTTAGTAACCGCTGAGAGAACCAAGAGTTACCCCGGCTTCCCTCAAATAAACAAATTAAGCAACCGGCCCAGAGAAGGAATAAAACACAGAAATTTACTTTTAAAATTTTAAATAAAAGTCTGGTTCCCTCCTGGTTAAAAGAACCAGAAAGAACTTACCGGAATAACACTAAACCTAAACTCGTTTACCTGTAAACGCAAGGACAGTGCTTTAAAAATGAACAAAATTAAATTTTACTTCAAAAAAAACAAGAAAAATAAAATCTTCAAGAAAGATGAACGCGAGCTCTCCAATGTTTCTGTACTGTTCAAGTGGAGTAAAGGATCTGACAGTTGTGGAATGTTTACCAGGGACAGTGGTTTGAAAACCGAGCATGAGCCTAGCATTCCATCATTAGCATAGGTTCTATTAACCAATTCAGCTCCAAGTCAGTAGTATGGGAGGACAATACTGCATAAGTCAGAATACAGTAAGATTTCCTGGGGTCTGAAACAGTACTGATGTTTATTATATCACAGTCGTAGTATAACACATCTTTCCCCTCCACCAGGGGATATTGTATAGCTGGATGCATACAACTTAACATATAACTGGCTGGGCCAAATTACCCAGAGTGAACCTTAAGGCCATATGTGCATCCCCCCAAAGTAAATGTGTCTAATAAACTGTATGCCCACTGAAGCTTATGGCATACTGAACAGGCCTGCATTTCCCACCCCCACCTTCAAGGTTTTTTATTTTGTGCTAAGGTTTATTTCTCTGCAAAAGCCACGTATCTCAACCTCGCCATTTTTCTTCAAATTTATCATGACACAGCCTCAGTTTAGCTGTAAAAGCCTCCATTACCAGTACATCCTTAACCCGCTGAATCCATTCCCCGAGGGCGGGAGGTTCCTGCTGCAGCCATCTGACTGTAATACATTTAACAGCCACTGCCAGCAGTGTCAACAACAATCCTCGGGTGTCCCCTTCTGATGTGTAGCCAACAGGAGCTCCAATACTCATTCCTCGTATTCCAGTAATAGAAACATAGAAATTGTAGGCAGATAAAGATTGCTAGGCCCATCTAGTCTGCCAGTAGGCCCTACACATTGTATGTGGCCACTGACCCTATGTGATCAATGGCTTTTCATCAATCCTTCCCCTCTCAGGCTTCCCTTGTGCCTGTCCCAAGCAAGCTTAAACCCCTCCACTGTGCTTGCCCCCACTACCTCCTGTGGCAGACTATTCCAAGTGTCAACAACCTTTTCTGTGTAGAAAAACTTCCTCACATTACCTCTTAATCTCTCTAATGTCATATCATGCCCCCTTGTTCTAGTACTTTTTCTAGATTGGAAAAGGTCCCTCGCTTGCACCTTGTTTATGCCCTTGAGGTACTTGAAAGTTTCAATCATGTCCCCCGCTGTCTCCTCTCCTCCAGTGAATACATACTGAGGTCCCTTAGTCTCTCCTCATATGTTCTGTAGTATAAGCTCTGTACCATCTTTGTTGCCCTTCTCTGGATTTCTCCACCTTATCTATGTCCTTGAGCAGGTGTGGTCTCCAGAACTGCACGCAGTACTCCAGGTGAGGCCTTACCAATGTTTTACACAATTGCATCACACTTCCTGCCTCCTGCTAGTGATACCCCTGCCTATGCACCCCAGCATGCCACTGGCCCTCCCTTTGTACACTATTTTGACACCTTAAGGTCATCAGAGATGATAACCCCTAGGTCCCTTTCCTCTTTGGTGACAGTCAGCTCCTCCCCCACCTGTAGTTCTTCCCAGGGTTCCGTCTACCCAGGTGCATTATTTTGCACTTCTTTGCATTGAACCTCAGTTGCCACATCTCCAACCATCTTTCAAGCTTCTCCAGGTCCCTCTTCATTTTCTGCACCCCTTCGGGAGTATCCACCCTGTTGCAGAGCTTGGTGTCATCTGCAAACAGGCAGACCTTTCCTTCCAGCCCCTCTGCAATGTCACTAATGAAGACATTGAATAGGACTGGCCCTAGTACTGATCCCTGTGGTAACCCACTGGTCACCCCCTTCCCCAGATTGTACCCCATTTACCACCACCATCTGTCTCCTGTCTGTTAACCAGTTCCTAATCCAGTTCACCACCTTGTCTCCCATGCCCAGACTACCCATCTTGTTAATCAAGTAGGCGACGTCTACCACCCCTCCTTGATTAAGTTTCCTAGTCACCCAATCAAAAAAAAATATTAGATTTGTTTGACATGACCTTCCTGCTGTGAGTCCATGTTGCCTCAGATCCTGAGCACCACTGGATTCCATATGTGCCACTATCCTTTCTTTCAGCAGTGTCTCCATGATCTTTCCCACCACTGAGGTGAGGCTGACTGGCCTGTAGTTCCCCGCCTCCTCACTACTGCTGCTTTTGTGCAGTGGGACTACATATGCCCTCCTCCAGTCCTCTGGAATGACACCCGTGTTGAGTGATTCTGTGAACAGGGCCACCAGAGGTGCTGCTAGTTCCCTTCGCAGCTCCTTTAATATCCTCAGGTGGGTGCCGTCTGGCCCCATAGCCTTGTCCACCTTCAGCTTTATGAGTTCTTCCAGAACTCTCTCCACTGTGAATGGATTGGTGTTCACTTCCCCCCCCAACTGCCTCTGCAACCTAACTGTGGTCCTTGACCCTCCCCCTCCTTAGTGAATACTGAGCAGAAGTATTTGTTCAGTATTTCTGCCTTGTCCAGATCTCCTTCCTTACACTCTCTCTTCTCCCTTTGAGCCTCACAATCCCCGTTTTTTCTTCTTTCACTGATGTACCTATAAAATGCCTTATCCCCTTTGTTTACAGACTGTGCTAAGCCCTCTTCTGTCCATGCCTTCGCCCTCCTAACACCCTTCCCTGCTTCCCTTAGACATTCAAGGTACATCTCCCTGTCCTCCTCCCTTTGGCTCCCCTTGTATTTCATGAAACTCAGCCTTTTAGACCTAACTTTGTCCTTCACCTCTTTGGAGAACCATAGTGGTTTCCTTCTTCTTTTTCCTTTGGCCACTATCCTAACGCATTGGTTTGTTATATCCACTATGGCTCCTTTCAGTTTCTCCCATTGTCCTTCCACCCCCTCGACTGCTTGTATGCATCTACCCATTTCAGTGAAATCCACCCTTCTGAAGTCTAATATGCTTGCCCTTGTGTGGCTTAATCAAGTCCATATCTCCATACTGAACCACACCATGTGGTGGTCACTGGACCCCAGCTGCCCTTCCACCTGTATTTCTTCAACTCTGTTCCCATTGGTCCATACCAGGTCCAGAATTGACTTGTCCCTGGTTGGCTCATGCACCAGTTGCCCGAGTCTAACCCCCTTCAGGGATTCAAGGATGGCTGTGCTTCTGGCTGAAACAGCCATCTGGGTGGCCCAATCCATGTCCAGCATATTAAAATCCCCCAGTAGTAGGATTTCGCCTTTACCTGCCATACCATGTATGTTCTCCACTAGTTCCCTGTCTACTTCCTCTCTCTGTGCCAGAGGTCTGTAGATCACCCCTGTGCATACTGTTGTTCCATTCTCTGGCTCCAGGGTGACCCACATTACCTCGGCCTTCAACTGCCTTCCCTGAACTTCTGTAGCCTTTGTACCATCTCTGATGTACAGGGCCACTCCCCCACCCTTTTTACCCTCCCTGTCCATCCTGAACAATGTATATCCTGGTACATTAGAAACACAGAATTTGATGGCAGATAAGGACCGCTTGACCCACCCAGTCTGCCAATTTCCCTACCTAATGGATAAGCTGCAGATCCTAGTTAACCAACAGCCTACTTCCTCCTACCCCCAACCCCTAGAATTGCCTTATGTCTGTCCCATGCATTCTTGAATTCCCCCACTGTTTTTGACTCCACAACCTCCTCCTCAGGAAGGCCGTTCCATGCATCCACTACCCTCTCCGTGAAAAAATTCTTCCTCACATTACCTCTGAGCCATACCCCTTCTATCTTCAAATTGTGCCCCCTTGTTCTTGCGCATCTCTTTTTCTGAAAGATGCTACCCTCTTGGACTTTGTTGATTCCCTTGAGGTACTTACTTGAAAGTTTCTATCATGTTCCCCCGTCACTCCTTTCCTCGAGGGTATACATATTAAGCTCCTTAAGTCTTTCTTCATATGTCTTCTGGTGCAGACCCTGTACCATTTTAGCTGCCCTCCTCTGGACTGCCTCCATCCTGTCTATGTCCTTGCAGAGACTGGGTTTCCAAAACTGCACACAGTACTCCAGATGGGATCTTACCAACTGTCTGTACAGAGGGATAACAACTTCCTGTTTTCTACCGGTGATGCCTCTTCCTATACAGCCCAGTATCCCCCCAGCCCTTCTTACTGCCCTCTCACATTGCTTGTCCACCTTTAGGTCATCGGATATGACTACCCCCAGGTCCCTTTCCATGTTTGTTGTTGTTAGTAACTCAACACCCATAGTGTACTCTTCCCTTGGGTTTTTGTGTCCCAGGTGCATTACTTTGCACTTCTTAGCACTGAATCTAAGCTGCCATACATTTGACCATTCCTCCAACCTTGCCAAGTCCCTTCTCATCCTTTCCACCTCACCTTGTGTATCAACCCTGCTGCAGATCTTTGTGCCATCTGCAAATAGGCACACTTTTCCTTCCAGTTCCTCTGCAATGTCACTTATAAAGACATTGAAGAGGACCGGTCCTAGAACTGAACCCTGCAGTACCCAACTAGTAACACCCCCCTTTTTTCAGAGTGTACTCCGTTTACTATTACCCTCTGTGTCCTGTTCTCCAGCCAACTGTTTACCCAGGCTACCATCTTGGGATGAACTCCCAGGCGGGCTAGCTTGTATATTAATCTTTTGTGCGGAACTGTATCAAATGCCTTGCTAAAGTCTAGGTAGGCCATTTCCACAGCCCCGCCCTGATTTACTACTTTGGTCACCCAATCAAAGAAATCAATTAGATTCGTCTGACATGCCCTACCCGGTGTGAATCCATGCTGCCTTGGATCCTGTGCCCCTCTGGCCTCTAGGTACTCAATAATTCTCTCATTCAGAAGTGATTCCATCATTTTCCCCATCACTGAGGTCAAACTAACAGGTCTGTAGTTTCCTGCTTCTGCTCTGCTTCCACTTTTGTGAAGCGGAATCACATCTGCTCTCCTCCAGTTGTCAGGTACCACCCCATCCTCCCATGATTTGTGAAAGAAGGTAGTCAGTGGTGTCACTAGTTCTACCCTTAGTTCTTTTAGAATTCTGGGATGAATCGCATCAGGCCCATTGCTTTGTCCACCTTCAGTTTTAAGACCTTTCTGTGAATGGGCTGGTATCAACCCCCCTACCCAGAGTGTTTCTGTTGTTTGGTTTAGGTACCTCCACTTCTTCACTGGTGAATAGTGAGCAAAAATATTTGTTTAGTATCTCTGCCTTTTCACAGTCACCCTCTGCCAGCCCCCCTCCCCTTTATTAAGCCTCACTATCCCTCCTTTGGTTTTCCTTCGCTCCTTGATGTACCTATAAAAGGTTTTATCCCCATTCTTAACTGAGTTGGCTATCCTTTCCTCGGTTTGGGCCTTTGCTGTTCTGACTGCCATCCCTGCTTCCTTCTGCATTAACTGATACAGTTCTCTGTCCTGCTCCTTCTGTGATTCCTTGTACATTCTTGAATGTTATCTTTTCCCCCTAGCCTTCCCTGCCACCTCCTTTGAGAACCATTGACTTCCCAGCCATGATTAGCAGAGTACCATGTCTCTGTTACTGCTGCTATGTCAAGGTCTGCATCTGCCGACAAGGGCTCCAGGTCTGGAACCTTATTTCCTAGGCTACGGGCATTCGTTAGTATGACCTTCCATGTTTTATAGTCTGCCCACCCTCTGCTCTTGTTCTGTCTCTCCAGCATCTTCCCTCCACCTCGGTTTTCTTTCCTATGTGCTCTTGTGCCCCCGTATCATTCTTTATACATTCTTCACCTGCTTGCCCCTCCCTGCCTGCTTTAGCTGTACTCATAGTCAAATTATGTTTTCCGCATGTTCCCATGTCCTAATGTAACGTTCTGTACTGCTAACTGAATGGATTGCCAGTACCCAGCAAGTCAGTGACAGGCAACAACCTCAAAATATATGTCAATTGTTCCCCCTAGAACCACAGGCCCACCCAACATGTTGCAGAACCTGAGGCACTGTAATGTCATGTAATTGAAGCTGTATGAAAGAATCGTACCAAGATCTTCCAAACAAATTCCCGCCATACCGGAGCAGATATAACACACTAACCCCACTTAGGCTTGTGTGTCCAATCAGAGGCACTGATAGATATATTGGCCTCTCTCTCTCCCATGCTGCCTTGACCAGGTCCAACGACATCCCATTCTGTCCCAGCAGTATCTTATAAATGTTTGAAATGTATCTAGCAGTGTGTTTTACAGTGACCACCCCAAACAGAAACTCTTTCCATCCTGTATACGGTCTCAGGAGCAGACGTATGTGATTTCCCGTATTAATAAAGTAATTACAAACTTGCATATAATGGAGGAATTCCACATTTGACCAGCCTAAGGAAACAGCTTTAACTGAGGTAATGAATACATTCTCGGATATGTCAGGTTCTAAGATTAATTACAGAAAAAGCAGGGGCATTACCTTAGGAAATAACACTATACTAGATGAAAACAGTTTTGCAGGCTTTTTACTTTCTCAAGACCCTATAAATATTTTAGGAGTAGAATGTGGTTCAGGGGATATGGCCCCAAATAACTGTGAAAAAGAACTGGCTAGGGCAAACAAACTAGTCTCAAACTGGAGGGGCCAATAGATAGAGAAAAGGAAAAGAGTTATGTTAATTAAAATCTTATTAATTCCTATTTTTCTACATATAAGTTATGTGTTTCTTCCCCCACAGACAGTGATAATGGCATTATGTAGCATTTTTTTACAAGCCTTATGGGGAAGCAGGCTAAACCCCATAAAAAGAGAGCTAACCTACAGAAAGATACAAGAAGGTGGCATTAATACGGTAAATCCTGTAATATTTTTCTATTGTATCTTTATTACTTATAACACAGGGTGAGCCCTAAAACCAGGTGAAAAATTATGGAAAACATTTATGCTATCTTGGTTAAACCCTAGCTTGAATCCATTGGAACAAAGGAAACAGAGGATGTTAAATAAAATTCCTTGTTTACCTAAGTATGGGACTGAAACCACTAAGAATGTTATCAAATGGGGAACAGCAAATATTCAAACTCGAACTATGGATAGAAAGGTGTTGTACAATACCATCCTGCAGGCAGAAAGTAGTGAGGAAGTGATTTTCCCACAATGTTCGGTTTCTAGTTTTAATAGTACAGTAAAACAATTACTCAATTCTCGGTTACCGGTATTTATTTGGGACGTGGTTTGGCTGGGGAATTATGGAAGGTTGAACATGCGAAATAACAATAAACATAAGCAATAATCTGAAAGATATTGTCCCCGGGGATATATGTATACAAAAACAGGAAACACAAGAACATTTATTTTTGGAATGTGATTATGTCACAAAATTTTGGGTGTTTGTGGCTAAAGAATGGGGGGAAACCATGTTTTACTAAATGTTCTCATATTCAGTACTTATGTATGCTGGCCCAGATATTCAAAGTAGATGAGCCTGGTGCAACTGAACTGCGCTGGTGCATCCCCAGGAATGCCCCCCCTGGGACACATTCAAAAGGCATGGATGCACACTGCAATTCCGGATGTGCCTCAGCGCAAAGATAATGTATGTGGCGCATCCAGAGGGGGCGTTCCCATGCATATGCGGCACATCGGGATGTTCAGCCAAGATGTGCGGCGCAGCTCTCTGCACATCTCAGTGATGTGCCGCACAAAGCTAGGCATGTTAGAAGCAAGCATAACTGCTAGTCACCCACAGGTGGGCTGCTGTACTGCACAGCGCAACACAGTAGCTGCCAGCCCCTGGGTGGCAAGCCCCCCCATTCCCAAACGTACAGTACAAGATTACAAAACCCTGTCCGTGGTAGTCTAGTGGCCCCCCCAATCCCTGAATTCCCAAATATGAAAACGGTATCCAGTCCATGCACCCTGGTAGTCTAGTGGCCCCCTCACACCCCAAAATCCAACTGGGAACGTAAAATTGCACAAAGCATATCCCTGGTAGTCTCGTGGTACCCCCTCCCATCCCCAAATCCCCAAACAGAAAAATATATAATTTCCCTCACCCTGGTAGTCTAGTGGTACCCCCTCCTGTCCCCGAATCACTGAACAGAAAAAGATAACCGTTCCCTTGCCCTGGTAATCTAGTGGTAACCCCCTCCCATTCCCGAACCCGGTCACAGAGTAATATACAAAATCCCAATATCCCTGGTGGTCCAGTAGATCCCTCCCCATCCACTGTAGTACCCACACCCCACCCCGCTCCTCCCATCCCAGTCTGCCATTTGTCCACGGAGCCAGTGGGCAGCACATCCCTCCAGAGACCACCATGGCTGCCCGCGAATGACAGCCTACTGTACACGTGTAAGCCCACTGGTAGACAATGTCGACCAATGGGCTTGCAGAGTGTACTGTAAGGCTTTCATTCACAAGTGGTCACACCTGGAGAAAGTATCGCTGTGACGCAAAACGTTGACGCGTGTATGTGTGTGTCTGTGGGGTGCTGCTATGTGTTTCAGTTTTTGGGAATAAAATAGTTTTAATGTGACCTAGCATTCAGGTCTTTTTTCAGTTACTGAGTTGCCCCACTGTACACCACAACATTATCCACGTAAGCAACACAATAACTAGTCTAAGTAGCTAAAATTACATCCATGTACTACTGTAATGTAGCAGGTGTGCCATGTAAACCAAATGGCATGGTGGTGAACTGATAGAATCCAACAGGACTGGCAAATGCAGTTTTGTCTCTGGGTTCTTTAGCTAGGGGAATTTGCCAGTAACCCTTGGTGAGATTGAGGACACACTGATGTACTTGGCACTTCACAATCTGTCCACCAAATCATCTATCCTGGGCATAGGATAACTGTCAAATTTAGACACTTGATTAAGTTTCTTAAAATAAGGCAGAATCTTACACTACCATTTTTTTTTTTATTTACAGTCACCATTGGTGATGACCAAGCACTTCTCAACTCTTCAATAATACCCAACTTTAATTTTCTGTATTTTCTTTACCACATCTTCTCTTAACTGCTATGGTAATGTGTATGTGTTTTGTCTGATAGGGTGAGCATTCCCTGTCACTACTGCATGCTCGACCCATTTTGCTTAGCCTGGCACTGTGGTTAAATTACCAAGTTACAAATTTCTGCAGTTTTTTCAGAGGTTAAAGCAACAATACTAGATAAAAAAAATTCTGCGCTTTTGCAACAGTTTATTCTCTGTGCTCTGCTGAGCATTTACCTGGTAATCTTTCCCTCCGGCATTGTATTATCACCCCGTAATTTGCTCCATTGTCCTTTGTTTTTGTTTACATTTCTCCCACCTGCCATGCTGAAAGCAGCAGTACTAGATAGCAGCCACCATATTTACAGTGGTGCTACAAAATTGGAAACTGATCACTTTCTGGTTACGTAGTACTGCTGCTTTAAGGAAACATTACACTTTACAGCACCATGGGCAGTGGCGGCTCTACACCAGGGCCCGCCAGGGCACGTGCCCCGTTAAAAAAATGCTGTGCCCCATATGGTGCACAGCTTCCCTCATAATAACAATATATCAGTGCCCTGGCTGCCATCTGTTGTGCCCCAGCTGTGCCCTGGTAACCATTTGAGGCTAGAGCCGCTGCTGATCATGGGTTCCAGTCTGTCATAAGCTATATCTTCTGTAGCAGTTTCTGCTAAGACTAACAAAGCAGCCTTTGGTGTTTTTTTAACCCATTTCTTGAGGCGGTTAGCATGGTATATCTTGGTAGGATTTTTCCGATCGGGGGTCTCAATCTCATAGTTAATTGTGCCAGTATGTCTAAGCACTTTATTAAGGCCCTTGCCATTTCATTAAGAGTTTATTTTCTGTAGTGGGTAAGAGTAGCACGACTTTTTCACCTGGCTCAAAAACGTTTTCTTTTACCCCATGGTCATAATACACCTTCTGCTGGTTTGGGGCCTCTTCCTGATTACTATGGGCAATTTCACCATGTTTTGCCAGTTTCGTTCTCAGGGCAAATATATAACATGTAATAGATTGTTTCTGAGTGGTGTGGTCTCCCTGTGTTTCCTTTATTACATCTAGTGGCCCTCTAACCTTCCTGGGGAGTTTGTCTCAGGAAGATCATGTCAGACTAGCCTAATCAACTTCTTTGATTGGGTCACAAGCACAGTTGATGAGGGCCGTGCTGTGGATGACCTGTATCTGGACTTCAGCAAAGACTTTAGACTCAATGCCACACGGAAGGTTATTGGGGAAGTTGAGGAACCTGGGGGCAGGGGTGAAACTAGTGGGATGGGTTAGCAGCTGGCTGCAGAACAGACAGCAGAAGGTAGTTGTAACGCGGAGACCTCCAAGCTAAGGCCCATCACTAGTGGAGTTCCGCAGGGTTCAGAGCTAGGCTCTGTTTTATTCAATGTCTTTATTGGGGACATTGCAGAGGGGGTCAAGAGTAAGATCAGCCTGTTCTCTGATGACATCAAGATATGTGCAACAGTGGACAGTGAGGCAGGGAGGTAGGAACTCAGGGAGGATATCTGGCTAAACTCGAGCACTGATCGGATGTGTGGCAGTTGGGGTTTAACACTAAGAAGTGTAAGGTCATGCACGTCAGAGTCAGAAACCCCAAGACTAGCTGGGAGATGCAGATATAAACTTCAGAGGAGAATGACCTAGGGGTACTAGTCACAGGGGACACTGGGGTATCAGCACAGTGCAAGAGGGCAGCAGCAAGTGCCAATTAGATGCTAGGGTGCATAGCTAGAGGTATCACCTCAAGAAAAGAGGAGGTTATCCTGCCCTTGTACAGATCACTGGTAAGGCCGCATTTGGAGTACTGTGTGCAGTACTGGTGCTCTTACCTAAAAAGGGTATAACATTGCTGTAGGGGGTGCAGCGTAGGGCAACAAAGATGATCATGCATCTTGGGGAGAAACTCTATGAGGAAAGGTGGAAGGAGCTCAACACGTACTTCCTGGAGGACAGAAGGAAGAGGTGGGAACATGATAGAGACCTTTAATTAAAAAACATAAACAGGGTCAGAGAGGGAGGACTGTTCCGCTTAAAGGGGAAGGGTCATGAGGAGACACAGTCTTAAATTGGAAGGGGGAAGATTCAGGAGGGAGATGAGGAGGCGCTACTTCACAGAGAGAGTGATGGCTGGGTGGAACGTACTGCCAAAGGAGTTGATCGCACTGAAGACTGTGGACAGTTTGAAGTGGGAATGGGTTAGAGTCAAGGGAGGGTTAAGTACAGACAAAAGCAAAAGGGAGAAAAGTCAGAGGGGAAAGAATGATGGAAAGGGAATGGGAGGAGGGCAGCTGCAGGATAAGTAAACTGTGAGCTGCACACTCAGGCAGTCTTGATAGACCTATGGGCCTTTTTCTGCCAGCAACTTTGTATGTTTGTATGTTCTAGGTTGTCTACCATATAGCGTTTCAAATGGCGAAAAACTTGTTGAGTCTTGTGGCACTTCTCTGTAAGCAAAAAGCAGGTCAGGTAAGGTAAGTATTGGTCCCAATCTTTCCCTTCTCCTTTTACACACCTTTTAACAAGCATTTTAGAGTTTGGCTAAAGTGCTTAACAAGACCATCTATCTGAGGGTGATAAGGGCAGGTTCTTACGCAGTGATGCATAGTGAAAGGTACAGCTTCTTCAAATGCAGCACCCAAATTACTATTCTGATTAGTAATGATCTCTCTAGGTATGCCCACCCTGCTGAAAATGTTGGCAAGCTCTGCTGCACTTCTGTTGGCTGTGACAGTGCACACTGGAATTGCCTCTGAGTATTGAGTAGCATAGTCACATACAGTACTACCCGAAATTAATCAATTACCCTTTTTACTTTTGTCTAAGGGGCCAACCACATCCATTGCAATTCTCTCAAAAGGCACATCTATCAAGGGTAAGGGCACCAGGGGCATCTTGTCTTTTTTAGTCACTGGGGCTGCTTTCTGACATTCTGCACAAGCACTGCAATATCTTCATGAATTCCAGGCCAGTAAAATCTGTACAGCAATCTGACAAAGGTGCAGTCCCTCCCAGAGTGACCAGCCATAAGACTATTATGTGCTATCTGTAACAACTCAGTTCTATACTTCTTTGCTATGACTATCAGTTCCTGCGTCTGAGGATTAGCCCAAACGCTGTACAGTAGCCCATTATATTTTTTAAACATTGGTTCACGCTGTTTTTGTTTCACCCCCAGCTGCTTAAAATAGACTTGAAGAGAAAGTACAGTTATGCAAGAACTTACCATACCAGTAGATCTTCAAGAGGAGCTCTTGTAGCAGGCAACACCAGTAGGACTGAAACTGCCAGGCACCAGGCCACATGGAAAACTTCTACCTACAGTAGCTGTCTATCAAAGGGACACCCGGCATCAGCACACTGATGTTCACCTATCTTATAAAAGGGGCTGTCCCCCAAACTTACCTCAGTTCTTCTGCCAGAGACCCTGGCACAACAGGTAAAAAGGAGAGCTGAGGAAAAGTAAAATGAGTGCAAAGGAGAAGCAACCATCAGGGGGAAGGAGGGAGGGAGGGGAAAGCAGCACCTGCTACAAGAGCCCCTCTCGAAGATCGACTGTTGTGGTAAGTTCTTATGTAACTGTGCTATTTTACTTCAAGGGGGCTCTTGCAGCAGGCAACACTGGTAGGACTGAGTCCCAAGCAGTACCAGAACTGACCGAAAAGCAAGACGGAAGGAGGCAGGAGACAACAGCAGAAGGTTCAAGAAAGAAGGCCCTGAAGGACAGCTAGGCCGAAATTGGCCCAGCACCTAGAAGCAATGTTCAGACTGTAGTGCAGAATGAAAATGTGGACAGAACTCCAGGTGACAGCTGTACAAATGTCTGCAGCAGACACATTCTTGAAGTAGGTGGTAGATGCGGCTATACCTCTGGTGGAGTGGCCTTTTACCACTCCAGGCAAGGGCTTGTTGTAATTTCCGTAGCAGTAAACAATGCAATTTGTCACCATTTTGACAAACACTGTTTCAAAACAGGTGCCCTTTCTCTCCTGGGAGTAAACAAAACAAACTGGTCAGTTTTCCTAACAGCCTGGGTGTGGTTTATATAATACCGAAGCACCTGATGGACATACAAAGTATGGAGCAAAGCCCCTCCCTGGTTAGAATACTTGGGGGAATAAACTGGTACATGGACAGATTGGTTTAACGCAAACTCAGACACCACCTTAGGCAAAAACTTAAGATTAGCATGCAAAGACACCCTGTTTTTGTGAAAAACCAAACAAGGCTCTTTACACATCAGAGCCTGAAGCTTGAAAATTCTCTAAACAGAAGCAATAGCAACTAAAAATAACGCTTTCCACGATAGAAAGCGTAGCTCACAACTTGCAGCTGGCTCAAAGGAGGCAGAGTGAGCTTCTCCAACATAAAAAGCAGGTCCCATGGTGGGACGAGGTCCTGAATGGGAGGCTTCAAATGCAGGATACCCCTCAAAAAAGTGCAGGATACCGCCAGCTGAGCAACAGATTTGCCCTCAATAGGTGCATGGTATGCAGAAATGACGGGAAGGTGCACCTTAAGAGAGGAGTACTCCAAGCCTGAGTCCAAGAGGGACAGCAGGTACTCCAAGATTAGATTCACCGGGTAGGTGAAGGGATCCAGGTGGCGAGCAGTGGCCCAGAGGGAGACATGCTTCCAATTCAAGGCATAGGTGGCTCTGTTGGAAGGTTTCCTAGCAGCCACCAGGACATCAGCGCCCCTGGAAGAGACCCCAAAGCAGGCGATAGTTAAGTCTGCAGGAGCCACGCATGTAGATGAAGAGGCTTGAGGTCAGGATGGACCAGGGTGCCTGTTCCTGGGAAAGCAAGCTGGTGCACAGGGGCAAGGGAACTGGAGGTTCCACTGCCAGTTGCTGCAGCAAGGGGGAACCAAATCTGATGTGACCCATAGGAGGCTATGAGAATCATCTCTGCTCCCTCTGACTGAAGCTTGAGAAGGACCCTCTGCAGGAGTGGAAAGGGAGAGAAGGTGTACAGGAACCTCCCTCTCCAGGAGAGGGACAACATGTTGTGCCAGAAAACTTCAGGCCGTGGATTGAGTGAGGATGCAAAAAGGCCCAACTCTGGACGGCCCCACCTGTCTAGGAGATCTTTGACCTCCACTGTGGACAGGAGTTCCCACTAGTGAGCCCTCGACCTGGACTGACTTAAGACTGTTGGCCAGGGAATTTTGGTCACCTGGAACATGGACAGCAGAGAGTTCCAGGTTGTGCTCGATGGCCCAGTACCAAACTCTTATTGCCTCTTGACAAAGGGGGCAAGAATGAGTGCCACCCCTGCTTGCTGATGTAGTATACTACAGACACGTTGTTTGTCTGCACCAGCAGAGGGCCAGGAAAAATGTGAGTCTGGAAAGCCTGCAGAGCATAAAGAACTACCTGCATCTCCAGTGCATTGATGTGGAGATGCCGCTCTGCCTCGGAGCAGGTCCCCTTGTCTGATGGACGGCAAAGTGAGCACCACAGCCCAGACCTAAGGCATCCATAGTGACGATCTGCTGATGGGATACAGCTTAGAAGGGGACCCCTTGCAGGAGATTGGCAGAGTCTGCCACCACTCCAACATCCTCCTCAATGGGTCAGAGACCAGCACCGGCTGGTCCAGTTCATCAGTGTGTTGGTCCCATTGGACCCAAAAGGTTGACTGGGGAACCCTCATACGCAGACAGGCCTGGATAACAGTGGCTACAGCTGCTGCCATGTGCCCCAATAGGTGGAGGAATGCTCTGGCCAAGATCAGTCGACTGGAGGAGTCCAAGACTGCCCCAATATACTTTAGATATTGGCATGAAAAGAGACAAGACCTGGGCAGACTGACCGTGATCCCCAATGCCTGGAAAAGCCAGAAGGTGCCTTCCAGGGTCTGCAGCAGAAGGTCCCTGGAAGAGTCTGTCAGTAGTCAGTCGTCCTGTTAAGGGAACATGTAAAAGCCTTGCCTCCTCAGAGCCATTGCCACCATTGTCAGGCACTTGGTAAAAACCTGGAGTGCTGAGGAAAGGCCAAAAGGGAGGGCTCAGAACTGAAAGTGGTCCTCCTAGAGGCAGAAATGGAGGAAGTGACGGTGGGCTGGAAAACTTGGATATGAAGGTAGGCATCCTGTACGTCCAGGGAGCAGAGTCAGTCCCCCTGGTGAAGGATGGGCAGCAACTTCTGAGGAGGGCACCATCCTGAAGCACTTGTATTCTATGTAAAGGTTCAGGTGGCTGAGATCCAGAATCGGCCTCAGAGCCCCCATTTTCTTGGGGATGAGGAAGAAGTAGGAGTAGAATCCCTCTCTTTGAGCCAGAGGGACGGGCTCTATGGCCTTTTTGTGCAGAGGAGCCTGAATTTCTTCCTGGATGAGGGGTGCTAACTGTGAGTCGCATTCATGACCACGGAGTTTGCAGTGGGGTGCGTCCTTATTTTGCATGAAGGACCACCAGGCATTAAACAGAGAAATATAATCCACAGGTGGGATGATTTATAGGGTGGATAAGGATATGGAAGAGGAGAGGAGAGTACAGATACGTTGGTGGAGGAGTCGGCGCAGGGTACACTGGCGTAGGTTGTGGCGTAGGCTGGAGCTGAGTCAATGATGGTTGAAGGGTCATCAGTTGAGGTGTCAGCGGAGCCGGCGTCGTCCTGAGAGATGAAGGCTGGTGTCAGTCTGGTGAAGCAGCCGATGGCCCCAATGGCGAGGGTGGTGCCTGAGGGGGGACCTCCCCGAGGCAGGGGCAGAGGCATTGCCTGCGTGGAAGAGGAAGTGACTGCCTGCTCCGAGTGATGCCTGGAAGGGCTGGCGCCAGCCTGGGAGTCAGGGCCCTGGCCAGAGAACATCTTGGCCAGGGGGGCAACAGGCGAAGGCCTGCCACCTGAGATTCCAACCCCGGCAGAG
The DNA here is from genome assembly GCA_016271365.2 of Neoceratodus forsteri. NCBI lineage: Eukaryota > Metazoa > Chordata > Ceratodontiformes > Ceratodontidae > Neoceratodus > Neoceratodus forsteri. The sequence continues at coordinate 395,421,667 of CM057452.1, forward strand.
CCGCCTGGCTGAGGACCCGTGGGTGCTAAGGGCCTGAGTGTCAGGAGATGAAGTTTGCTGCCACAAAGAGCTGCTGCCCGAAACAAAGATAAAGGCAGGTGGCTGCACCACCACCAGCCCAGATGGAGTGATGGCTTACGAGGAAAGAGGGTCCGACCCCCCCATGGGGGGGGAAGAATTCCACCAGTCTGTGCAGGAACTGTGAGTGAGAGGCTGACTGAGGACAGTCCCAGTGCTTTTCCTGGTGCTTATACTTCCCGCTTGACTGCTTCTCCTTCTGGGAGACCTGAGGCTCCTTCTCCATTGTGGCCAATTTCTGCTTTAGCAGGTAGCTTTCCAATGTCTTCAAGTGGCATCTCCGTGTGGCATGTGGCCTGGTTGAAGTCCTGGCAGTGCTCGCACGCCTCAGTGTAATGGGCCTAAGAAGAGCAGGTAGGAACGGTGACCATCTTTAGTGGGTATCTGCTTGCCACAGGCACACTTCGTTGGACGGTCGGAAGACAAGGCTGGAGGAGAAGAAGACATAAACCTAATAAAGAAAAGATCGCAAATTGGATGTTACAAATCATAGAAAAAGAAAGTGCAGGTAAATGCATAGAAAATGGAGGTCAGTGAAGCAAGTTCAGGTAACTTAGAAAATGGGAGGTCAACTGAAGCAGGCGTCTGTGGAGGTCAGACATGCCCGGCAGGAAAAGAACTGAGGTAGGTCTGGGGACCGCCCTTTCATAGGCTAGGCAGATGTCAGCGTGCTGGCGTCGGCAAGGGCAGTCTCCCCATGACAGACTGCTAGCTAGAAGTTTTTCTGTGTGGTCCTGGCACCTGGTGGCTTCAGTCCTACCTGTGTTGCCTGCTGCAAGAGCCCCTCAAAGTAAGATCACAGCTTATGTTCCATCCCCAACTCTTCTTTGGAGGGATATTATTCCCCATTTGACATACTTGGCTCTGTCTGATCAGGAAACTCTTAACACCCCTGTAACCTCCTCTTGTCTCGACAAATTGTCAAGTTAGAGGCCACGAGTATAGTTGGGAAGCAGTCTAGCACTGCAGTGGTGCAGCTGGACATGCCTGTAGGTACACCTCCCGGACCTGAAGTCTGCAAGATGTGGGTGTCACCTGTAGCAGCACCTCCTGATTCTTGGTTGTTAGCATGACAATGATGTGGCCAGGATAGGGAATGCAGAACTCAGCTTAGCCACTGCCAAACGGGTACCACAGGTGCACTCCTTCAGTCGAAGATCCGGTTGGAGGGAACCAAAGCATATATTTTGAACTGTGTTACAGTGAGGACCACAGTCCCACTGGAGGTATTACAGTCTGTGCATAGTACTGCTCTACAATAAGCTATGGTGTTAAGAACAATTAAGGTAAGGCTTTTGTCCATCGATAATACCGCTGTCTCCCTGTTGTTTTTTTTTTAAACTGTTTATTTTACTTCCTCATTCCAGTGCAAAATGACAATGTAGACAGAAAAAAACATATGATTAGGAAAATTACATCAGCCAAAAGCAGGGTTCTGCACTGAAGAACTAACTGAAATGAAGTGCCAATTAGCGAAAAGTCACTGTAGAATTAACCAATAATAAGACACAACAAGGTTCAAACTTCATAAACCAAGTTAACCATAACCGTGGTGCATCATAACGCCAATGCACTCTCGCCAGGCTCGGTGATAGATCCCATTAATAAAGAGCATATGAAGATGTAATAATTAATGATTAATTAATAATAAATAATATCTAGTCATGTGGATGATTGAATAACCATTTCCATGGTGTCAATACCGAGATAGGATAGACGGCCGGTGGTGCTGTGGGCTGAGGCACTGGATGCCTTACCTGATGTTGTGCGGCGGACCGGGTTCCGGAACAACCCGCGGGTAGTCAGAGAGCCAGCATGGGGGAGGGAGGAGGAGCAGGACTGAGCAACGAAGGTAACTCTCCTCTCCGGGTGGTGGCGCCCCGGTAGTTCCGCTCCCACCGGGTGAAGGCCCGATGGGTAGCGTACACAGGAGAGGGCGACAAGTGTATTGGAAGGGCGTCTCAAGGTGTGGTGTGCACGGGCCTCCACACATGCACAGATGCCTGGGGCACGGAGAAAACGGGTAAAAAAAAAATAAATAGTGAATACTGTCAATATTGATATTAATAAATATTTCTATCATTAAAAGAGATCAAGGTACAGGTCTCTAAAATTCTAGATGATTAAGTCTCTCATCTCCTCAATCCTCTGAACCATCAAAGAAGATTCTTTAAGGTGCCATGGGCCATATACATCTAAGTGATGTGGTACGCAAAAAGTTGGGCAGCTGTAATTTTTCCATAGATTCAATTTCTGAGACTTTATCTTTCTATTGGGTCAGGGTTGAGGGCTGTGGAGTTAGCCATTTCAGAGTAATGCTTTTCAGAGCTGCCACTCTCAAAATATGGAACAGTTTTAATTCAGTTTTGGACCTTTAAAATCATCCATAAAGCCAAGGACCAACTTATAAAAGGTGAATGGAAGAAAGCACTAAGAAGATTTTGGATATAGCTGTGCACTTGGTTCCAGAAGGTAAATAACACAGGATAGCTCCAAAAATGTGCCAATGGGAGCCAACCATTCACAACCTCTCCAACATGTGCTGGAGTAAGAGGAGTTAAAGTGCTTAGTTATAGCTGGAGTGGAAAAAAATGGATTAAATTTTCCAATTAAATTCACAGCATGTGGGTGAATTTGTAACAGCCCAGCGCAAGCTTTCAATCTCTGATCCAATTGCAATGCAGACATAAGAGCATTAGATTCCTCCTCCCATCTAGACTTTATTAAGTCCATGCTGGAGGGAGTTAAGGTTATCATAAGCTTGTATAAACTCAAAATAGGCCTTGTCTTCACCTTTAAGGTGACCCTCCAGAAAAAAATTTCTTCTAATTGTGTTTACGGCTTTTGCAATTGTTTGGGGTGTGGGTGTTGGAGGGCTAAGTGCCTTACCTGTAAGAAACGGAAGTGGTCTTCCTTCTGTAATGAATATTTGTGCTGTAACTGTTGAAAAGATATGCAGGTGTTGCCACTGAACAAATTAATAAATCTAGTAAGGCCATGTTCCTTCCAGAACTGATAGCCCTTATTGAGCTGAGGTGGGGTAAAATGCTTGTGATATCTAATTAATGAGAGGTCCTAGGGCATTAGGCATGTCTGTCAAACGCTGTATCTGTAGCAAAAGTTTTATTGTGTGTTTAGTCCAAGGATTACACACTTGTCATATCATCTTGGGTGAAATCATGCAGGTGGGAATAATCCATCAAGGGTAAGAAGGCAGATCCCGAAGTTCTATTTGTACCACCCTGCCTCTAATTGCTGTTTAAGTCATGTTTAGAGCCATGGTCCCTGAGCTGCCAGATAATATCTTTGAAAATCTGACAGCCCAAAACCACCTCATTCCTTGGGAAGGCAAAGTATGCAGTAAGGAATTCTGGGATGCTTTCCTTGCCACAGAAATGTAAGTACCAATTTGTGGAGTTCACACCAAAATGTTTTGGGAACAGTTATGGGAAGAGTTTGAAATAGAAATAATACACGGGGAAGGATGTTCATCTTTATGGAATGAATTCTGCCATGTAAAGTTAGGGGAAGAACATTCCATCTGGCCATGTCAGATTTAATATTCTGAAGTAAATCGTGACAATTATTAGAACATAATTTGGAATGTCAGCTGAAATTCGTACAGCTAAGTAAATGTATTTTTTGGAGCCCAAGGAAAAGAGTCTTTAAAGCCCACAGGGGGAGAGCCACTCAGTATCACTGCCTCCGATTTTGATAAATTGACTTTATACCTAGCCAAACTCCCAAATGTTTTAAGAATAGATAATAGGTGGGGAAGGGAAAGTACAGGATCTCCCAGAAATAACAGTGTGTCATCTGCACTTAGGGCTATTTTTTGTTCTTGGGAGCTGACAGATATTTCTTTTATGAGGGGATGGTGTCGTACTTGGATGGCTACGGGTTGGAGGCTGAGGGCAAAAAGAAGGCATGAGAGTGGACACCCCTGGCCAAATTCCTCACCCCAGAGGAATCTATCTGAGTTCCAGCCATTTACTCTTTAAGTGGCTTCCGGGTCTCTGATACAGTGCCATAACTGCCCCTATGAAATGCTCTCCTAAGTTAAATTTCTTTATTATTCTGTAAAAAAAAAACAGATGACCCAGTCGAACACTTTTTGGCATTGACACTAATGGCTAACTGAAAAGAAGTTTGGGATTTCTGAGCAGATACGATGTTTAAGAACCTACATATGTTTTTTGTAGCAGTCTATCCTGTATAAATCCTGTTTGGTTATGATGTACCAAAATTTGAATAACTTGCTGTAATCTGTTGACCAGGAGCCCAGTAAATATCTTTAAATATGTATTTAACAGAGAGATCAGGCGATATGATCCACAATCCTCCAGGGTCTTCCCTGGTTTCAACAGAACTGAAATGTTGGCCTCATTCCATGAAGGCGGTATAGCTTCTTTTTCCTGTAAAACTGCACTGGTGGGTTTTAAGAAAACAGGAATAAGTTCTGATTTAAAGGTTTAATAAAACTCAGCAGGACTTTTATAGGCACTGGATTTGACTAACAACAGGAACTTCCTGTTTGGCAGTAGGAAGGAAGGGAAGGATCACTGAGACACATAGATTTCATCATCCTTGAAGGAAAAGAGTAGCTCTCCCTCTCTCCCTAGCTGCTGGAGGTCTGACTCTGAGCAAAGAAGAAGGAGACTACAGAAGAATACAGGAAGTTCCTGTCCCAGAACAGGAAGGGTGAGAGCTGTAAGGGCACATAGGCAGTAGGAGGAAAAAAAACAGGGAGGAGAAAGTAAGCATACAAAGCAACAGGAGAGAGGCCACAAAATAAGAAATGATGGGAATGGTGCAGTGCAATGGATATGGGGCGGCAGTCTTCCGGGAGACATTCTGGAGGCTGCGATGCTGCCCTATTTGTAGGCTCCTCTCTGGTCTGAGGAAGGAGGTTGCTCGTCTCCAGGCTGACTTGGGTAGGATTCGTGAAACCTCCTCCCTCATGCAGGAACCACCTGGGCCACTGCCGCTACCTCAGATGTTGCCAAGAAAGAGGAGTGGTTGGACCAAGGTGGGCTCAGGGAGGGAGAGGGTGGTGGAACAGAAGTGCATTCCTCCAGTTGTACCTCTCCACATGCTATTCTGGTGGAGAGTGGATCCTCTATTGAGGCACCTGCAGTGGAGACCAAGGAGGATGCTGGGAACCTCCCCAAAGGAGACCCACAGGAGAGTGGCATGGGACACCACAGGGGAAGGAAACAACTCCTGGTGGGGGACTCAATCGTCAGGGGGTAGAACTGGAGGAGGAAGGGGAGAGGGAGGTAAGGTGCCTACCTGGTGCCATGGCTTGGAGGGACAGGGAGCGAATACTCAGGATCGCAGGAGCAGCTGCACGAGGGAGGGAGCTGGATGTCATTGTCCACCTAGGGGCAAATGACCTGGCTGGGAATGGGGCCAAAGTAGTGCAAGAGGAGTCTGAAGAGTTGGGGAGGGGCCTTAGACACATAGCACGTACGGTAACCTTCTCGGAGGTGCTGCCTGTCTATGGCAAGTGTGATGCTAGGGTACTCTGCACCATGAGATTCAATGAATGGTTGAAAAACTGGTGTAGAGCTCAGGGTCTTGGCTTCATTGGGGACTGGGGGTCCACCTGGAGGGATGCAGGCCTATAAGGCATGATGGTCTGCATCTGTCCGGAATGGGAACCAGGATCCCAGATGATAGGTTTAAATGCTTCATTGGCAAGCATTTAAACTAGCTAAGGGGGGGGGGCACTAAAAAGGAGCAGGGAAAACCCAGCCTCCTCCCACAAAACACATTACTTAGGTAAACACCAAGGTAGAAAGTCAACAGGGAGCAGGACAGGGAACTGCAGAAAAAGGCAGTAAGGAGAGGGATGGGGCTAAAAGGGTAAGACCATCAAACAATGGAGGGTGATTAGTATCAATGCCTGTAGTCTGTGTAACAAGCTCCCTGAACTAGTGGCCTTGATGGAAGAGGGACACCTGGATATCGTGGCAGTCACAGAAACATGGTACACTGAGAACCACGACTGGGATGTCTACATACCAGGGTACACAAGCTACAGGAGGGGTAAAAGAGAAGGAGGAGGAGGAGTACCTCTCTATGCAAGGGAAGGATCAAAGCAATGGAACAAAGGATAAACAGGGAGTAGAGGAGGCACTCTGGGTCACCATGGAGATGAGGATCGGCACCACAATCCGCACGGGGGGTTGTATACAGACCCCCATCTCAGGGGGAGGAAATAGACAATGAAATAATAGAAGGCATCCTTAGAATGGCAGAAAAAGGGGACATATTGTTGATGGGGGACCTGAACATGCCAGATGGAGCACCTTTGCTGCAGCCACATCCAAGAGCAGGGTTATTCTCAGTGCCCTACAAGGGGCATGCCTCAGACAGCTGGTGGTGGAACCCACTCGGGAGGGAGCAATCTTAGACCTCATACACGCTCAAATGGGGATGGAGAAAGGATCTGGATTTAGAAGTGGGTAGCCATTTGGGTACAAGTGATCACCTAACAGTGTGGTTCACGATGAACACAGCCATAGAGTCAAGCCATACAAAAGCAAGTGTATTGGACTTTTGGAGGGCTCACTTTGGGAAAATGGGAGAGTGCCTCAGAAAAGCACTAGCAAATGGGCAAGAAGGAGGGGTGGAGGAACAATGGGGAAAAATCACAGAGGCAACAAGCCTTTCTGTGAAGCAAATCAACAAAGCAAAATGAAAGAAAAAAACACTATTGTTCTCAAAAGAGGTGGCGGGGAAGGTTAAGGAGAAAAAGGCACCATTCAGGAAGTATAAGGAAACACAGAAGGAGCAGGACAGAGAACTGTACCAGTTAAAGCAGAAGGAAGCGGGGAAGGCAGTCAGAATAGCAAAGGCCCAAACTCAGGAAAAGATATCCAACTCAGTTAAGAAGGGTGATAAAACTGGCAGAGAACACCAGGACGAAGGAGCTGGTGTTGTGACAGGACTTCTCTACTAGGACTAAAGAAGTAGAACTCTACTACTGGGACCTTCAATTTGGGGGGGGGGGGGAGTTACTGTGTTTGTCTGAGTTGGCCGAAGTGAATTCTTATCTGTGCAGTTATCTAGGTGTTAGTCTCAGGTGGCTGAAGGGGACTGTGTTATCTGTGCAATTTAACTAAGTGTAGAAAGATCTGTTAAGTAGGGGAGTGGCTTAGCTAGAAGGAAGCCAGGTTAAAGCCAGATTTAAACACTGCCTAGATAGCTTCTGCCAGAGAACTGGCAGGAACACTAGGATGAAGGAGCTGCTGTTGTGACTGGACTTCACTACTGGGACTATATTGATCTCTTTCCCTCCCTCCACCCAAAGCCAGTTCTACTTTATAGGCACAGCATTTGACTGACAACAGGAACTTCCTGTTTGGGAGCAGGAAGTGAGTGATCACAGAGCCACCAAGATTCACCATCCTAGAAGGACAAGAGTAGCTCTCCGTCCCCACCCCACAGCTGCTGGAGGTCTGCCTCTGAGCAAGTAAGGAGACTACTGAGAAATATAGGATCTTCTTGTCTCAGAACAGGAAGATCAGGAGCTTAAAGGGCACAGAGGCAGTAAGTAAGTAGGGAGAAAAAAAAAATAAACAGAGGAAACAGTAAGTATTCCAAACAACAGTGAAGGGACCAGAAATAAGACATGATGGGAGTGTGGCAGTGCACTGGCTGTGGAGCAGCAGTCTTTCGGGAGACATTCTGGAGGATGCGGTGTTTTCCCATCTGCAGACACCTCTCTGGGCTGAGGGAGGAGGTTGCTCATCTCCAGGCTGAGTTGGCCAGGATTTCAGAGACCTCCTCTCCCATCCAATGACCACCAGGGTCACTGCCGTTGCCTCAGAGGTTGCCAAGAAAGAGGAGCAGTTGGACCGCAGTGGGCTCAGGGAGGGTGAGGATGGTGGAAGAGAGGCGCATCCCTCCAGTTGTACCTCTCCACAATTCATATGCCGTTCTGGCAAAATGTGGTTCCTCTATGGAGGCACCCACAGTGGAGACCAAGGAGGATGCTGGGAACCTCCACAAAGGAGACCCACAGGAGGGTGGCATGGGACCCCACAGGGAAAGGAAACAACTCCTGGTGGGGGACTCCATTGTTAAAAAGGTAGAACTTGGGGAGGAAGGGGAGAGGGAGGTAAAGTGCCTGCCTGGCACCCTGGCTTGGAGGACAGAGAGCAAATCCTCAGGATCGCCGGAGCAGCTGCACAGAGGAGGGAGCTGGATGTCATTGTCCACCTAGGGAAAAACGACCTGGCTAAGAAAGGGATCAGAGCAGAGCAGGAAGAGTTTGTGGAGTTGGGGAGGGGCCTTAAGCAAGTAGCACGCACGGTAACCTTCTCGGAGGTGCTGCCCGTCTATGGCGCAGGTGAGGCTAGGGTGCTCCACATCATGAGATTCAATCAGTGGTTGAAAAACTGGTGCAGAGCTCAGGGATTTGGTTTCATTGGGAACTGGGGGTCCACCTGGAGTGATGCAGACCTATACTGGCTAGATGGTCTGCATCTGTCCAGGACTGGAACCAGGATCCTAGGTGATAGGTTTAAATGCTTCATTGGCAAGCATTTAAATTAGCCAAGGGGGGAGACACTGGAAAGAAGCAGGGAAATTCTAGCCCCCCAAACAAATCAGGGTACTAAGTGAGGCAAACACCAAGACAGAGATGTCGATGGGGAGAAGGGCGGGGTAAATGGAGAAAGTGACAAAGGCAATAAGGACAGGGATGGGGCAAAAAGGGGTAAGGCCATCAGGAAATGGAGGGTAATGAGTACCAAAGCCCATAGTCTGGGCAACAAGCTCCCTGAACTGGTGGCCTTGATGGAAGAGGATGCCTGGATATCATAGCAGTCACAGAAACATGGTACACAGAGAACCATGACTGGGATGTTAACATACAAGGTACACAACCTACAGGAGAGACAGGGAGGGAGGAGTAGATCTCTATGTAAAGGAAGGGATAAAAGCAACTGAACAAAAGAGTAAACAGGGAGGAGAGAAGGCACTGTGGGTCATCTTAGAGACTGAAAATGGCACAACAATCCACACAGGGGTTGCATACAGACCCCCATGTCAGGGGGAGGGAATGGACAACTATATGATAGAAGGCATTCTTAAGATGGCAGAGAAACGGGAGATACTGTTGATGGGAGACCTGAATATGCCAGATGTTAACTGGAGCACATTTGCTGCAGCCACATGCAAGAGCAGTGCCATTCTCGATGCCCTACTGATGGCATGCCTCAGACAGCTAGTTTTGGAACCCACTCATGAGGGAGCAATCTTAGACTTTGTACTCTCAAATGGGGACAGTGAGAGGATCTCAGATCTAGAAGTGGGTAGCCATTTGGGAACAAGTGACCACCAAACAGTGTGGTTCACGATAAACTCAGCTACAGAGTCAAGCCATACAAAAAATAAAGGTATTGGACTTCAGGAGGGCTGACTTTGGCAAGATGGGAGAGTGCCTTAGAAAAGCACTAGCAAACAGGCTAGAAGGAGGGGCGGAGTAAAATTGGGGAAACATCAAAACTGCCATCACAGAGGCAACAAGCCTTTGTGTGAAGCAAATAAACAAATCAAAATGAAAGAAAAAGCCATTATGGTTCTCAAAAGAGGTGGCGGGGAAGGTCAGGGAGTAAAATATAGCATTCAGGAAGTATAAGGAAACACAGAAGGAGCAGGACAGACAGCTGTACCAGTTAAAGCAGAAGGAAGCAGGGAGGGAGGTCAGAATAGCAAAGGCCCAGACTGAGGAAAAGATAGCCAACTTGGTTAAGAAGGGGGATAAAACCTTTTATAGGTACTTCAGGGAGCGTAGAAAGACAAAGGGAGGGATACTGAGGCTGAATAGAATGGACGGTTGGTGGGCAGAGAGGGACAATGAAAAAGCAGGGATACTGAATGAATATTTCTGCTCATTATTCACAAAAGAGGAGGGGAGTGTCTAATCCAATTAACAGAAACACTTTGGATGGGGGGTCGATCCCAGTCCTTTCACAGAAGAAAGGGTTCTGAAAGAACTCCTAAAACTGAAGGTGGACAAAGCAATGAGATCTGATGGAATTCACCCCAGAATTCTAAAGGAATTAAGGGGAGAACTAGTGAAACCACTGACTACCCTTTTTAACAAATCAAGGGAGGATGGTGTGGTACCTGAGGACTGGAGGAAGGTGGATGTGATTCCCCTTCACAAAAGTGGGACCAAGACAGAGGAGAAACTACAGACCTGTCAGTTTGACCTCTGTGGCAGGGAAAGTGATGGAATCACTTCTGAAGGAAAGAATTGTTGAGTACCTAGAGGTCAGTGGGGCACAGGACCCAAGGCAGCATGGGTTCATAGCGGAAAGGTCATCTCAGGCAAATCTAATTGATTTCTTTGACTGGGTGAACAAAGTAGTAGACCAGGGAGGGGCTGTGGACATGGCCTATCTAGATTTTAGCAAGGCATATGACACAGTCCCACACAAAAGAGTAATAGTCAAATTAACCAGCCTGGAAGTAGGTCCCAGGGTGGTAGCCTAGGTAAAACATTGGCTGGACAACAGGACACAGAAGGTAATTGTAAATGGAGTCCACTCTGAAGAAAGAGGGGTTACTAGTGGGGTACCGCAGGGTTCAGTACTGGGTCCAGTCCTTTTTAATGTCTTTATAAGTGACATTGCAGAGGGACTGGAAGGAAAAGTATACATCTTTGCAGATGACACAAAGTTCTGCAACAGGGTTGATACACAAGGAGGTGTGGAAAGGATGAGAAGGGACTTGGCAAGGTTGGAGGAATGGTCAGAAGTATGGCAGCTTGGATTCAATGCAAAGAAGTGCAAAATAATGCACCTGGGAAACAAAAACCCAGGGAAGATTACACAGTGGGGGTGGGGGGGTAACAACGACAAAAATGGAAAGGGACCTGGGGGTAGTCATATCAGATGACCTTAAGGTTGGCAAGCAATGTGAGAATGCAGTAGATAGGGCTGGGGGATACTGGGATGTATAGGGAGAGGCATCACCAGCAGAAAACAGGAAGTTGTTATCCCTCTGTACAGACAGTTGGTGAGACCCTATCTGGAGTACTGCGTCCAGTTCTGGAGACCCCATCTCTGCAAGGACATAGACAGGATAGAGGCAGTCCAGAGGAGGGCAACTAAAATGGTGTAGGGTCTGCAAGAGAAGCCATATGAGAAGAGACTAAAGGAACTTAATATGTATACCCTTGAGGAAAGGAGGGAGAAGGGGAACATGATAGAAACTTTTAAGTACCTCAGTGGAATCAACAAAGTCCAAGAGGGTAGCATCTTTCAGAAAAAGAGATGTGCAAAAACAAGGGGACACAATTTGAAGATGGGGGGTGGTTCAGGGGCAATGTGAGGAAGTATTTTTTCACAGAGAGGGTGGTGGATGCATGGAACAGCTTTCCTGAGGAGGTTGTGGGGTCTAAAACTGTGGGAGAATTCCAGAATGCATGGGACAGACATAAGACAATTTTTGTGTGGGTAGGAAGAAATAGGCTGTTGGTTAACTAGGATCTGCAGCTTATCCTGCAGATAGGGAAATGGGCAGACTAGGTGGGCCAAATGGTCCTTATCTGCTGTCAAAGTCTATGTTTCTATAGGTACATTAGGGAGCAAAGAAAGACCAAGGGAGGGATAGTGAGGCTTAATAAAGGGAGGGAGGTGGGCAGAGGAGACAGTGAAAAGCAGGGATAGTGAACGAATACTTCTGCTCATTATTCACGAAGAAGAGAGGGAGGTAACTTAAATCAAAGAATAGAAACACTCTGGATAGGGAGGTTGATACCAGTCCATTCACAGAAGAAAGTGTTCTGAAAGAACTCTTAAAACTGAAGGTGGACAAAGCAATGGCGCCTGATGGGATTCACCCAAGAATTCTAAAAGAACTAAGGGTAGAACTAGTGACACCACTGACTACCCTTTTTAACAAATCATGGGAGGATGGTGTAGTACCTGAGGACTGGAGGAGGGCAGATGTGATTCCCCTTCACAAAAGTGGGAGCAAGACAGGCAGGAAACTACAGACCTGTTAGTTTGACTTCAGTGATAGGGAAAATGATGGAATCACTTCTGAAAGAAAGAACTGTTGAATTCCTAGAGTCCAGTGAGGCACAGGACTCAAGGCAGCATGGATTCACAGCAGAAAGGTCATGTCAGACGAATCTAATAGATTTCTTTGACTGGGTGACCAAAATAGTAGACCAAGGAGGGGCTGTGGACATGGCCTACGTACACTTTAGCAAGGCATTTGACACAGTCCCACACAAAAGATTAATATACAAGTTAGCTAGCCTTGGAGTGGGTCCCAAAGCGGTAGCCTGGGTAAAACATTGGCTGGAGAACAGGACGCAGAGGGTAATAGTAAATGGAGTTCACGCTGAAGAAAGGAAGGTTACTAGCAGGGTACCACTGGGTTCAGTACTGGGACTGGTCCTCTTTAATGTCTTTATAAGTGACAATGCAGAAGGACTGGAAGGAAAAGTATGTCTCTTTGCAGTTGACACAAAGATCTGCAACTGGATCAATACAGAAGGTGGGGTGGAAAGGATGCAAAGAGACTTGGCAAGGTTGGAGGAATGGTCAAATGTATGGCAGCTTACATTCAATGCAAAGAGTGCAAAGTAATGCACCTGGAAAACAAAACCCAGGGAAGAGTACACAATGGGGGTGAGATACTAACAACAACAAAAATGGAAAGGGACCTGGGGTAGTCATATCAAATGACCTTAAGGCGGGCAAGCAATGTGAGAAGGCAGTAAGGAGGGCTGGCGGAATACTGGGATGCATAGGGAGAGGCATCACCAGTAGAAAACAGGAAGTTTTTATCCCTCTGTACAGACAGTTGGTGAGACCCCATCTGGAGTACTGCGTGCAGTTCTGGAGATCCCATCTCCGTAAGGACATAAATAGAATGGAGGCTGTCCAGAGGAGGACAACTAAAATGGTGGAGGGTCTGCACCAGAAGACATATGAAGAGAGATTAAAGGAACTTAATATGTATACCCTTGAGGAGAGGAAGGAGATGGGGGACATGATAGAAACTTCCAAGTACCTCAAGGGAATCAACAAAGTCCAAGAGAGTAGCATCTTTTAGAAAAAGAGATGTACAAGAACAAGGGGGCACAATTTGAAGACAGAGGGGGGATGGCTCACAGGTAATGTGAGAAAGTATTTTTTCACGGAGAGGGTTGTGGATACATAGAACAGCCTTCCTGAGGAGGTAGTGGAGTCAAAAACAGTGGAGGAATTCAAGAATGCATGGGACAGACATAAGGCAATTCTAGTGGGGAGGGGTAGGAGGAAGTAGGCTGTTGGTTAACTAGGATCTGCAGCTTATCCATTAGGTAGGGAAATTGGCAGACTAGATGGGCCAAGTGGTCCTTATCTGCCATCAAATTCTATGTTTCTATGTTTCTATATCCATCAGGCCGAGGGCTCTGGAATTTTGAGGTTTGGATCTGACTGAGTAGTTCTTGTAAAGTAATAGGGGTGGAGCGTAATAACCTCTTTGTCCTGAAGTGAGGAGAACGGAATATTTTCTAAATATCGCTGTACCTCTTGATCATGGTTTGGACCTCGTTCCAAGGAATAAAGGGTTTTATAAAAATCAGCAAAGTGCAGAGAGATTTCTTTAAAGGAAGTGAGTATTTGTGCCGTAGTGCTATGTTTTAGTTTTACCACTGCACTAGAAGCTATTTCTTTCCGTAGCTGTGCTGCCAAGAGTTTACCAGCCCTGTTGCCCTGTTCTCCCTGTGTTTTTTCAAATCTGCCTTTCAACCTCTGGCCACTAAAATAGGGACAATAGAAGACACCAAGGCTACATTTCATGACAGTAAGCATGACCATTTCCCAAATCCACCTGTCTTTCTTCCGCCAGTAAAAAAAGGGGGCAAAATGCCATACAAGGAATTCCCCCCCAGAAAATAAAAATGGATCCTTAACAACCATAAAATATGGAATAAAGTATGGGTCAGTATGTGTAACGAGAAGTTTACACACACTCGAGGGGTTAGATGCTATATAAACCCTAAGAGTGAAGCTCAAGGGGTTTATAGATAGTATCTAACCATGGTGTGTGTAAACTTTTGAGTTTATACACACCCGATCATATTTTATTTTATATAATTGCTGGGTTTTCCTTTTTCACCTCAGCAATTATATAAAATAGTAGGGGATGGGGTCCTGGTGCGGACGCACTGTGGTTTTGTTTTTTGGCCACTTTCTGAATGTTTGATGTCCCAGTTTTGTAAAGAAATTCCTTTTTTCGTCAACGTAAATGTGGAAAAGGAGCAAAGTCTTCAGCATAATAACTTACCGCTGAGTTTGAGTGGTGGTTCAGGTCGGTGAGAAGGGAGCAGAGAGCAGTCAAGAAGTGAGGAACTTGGGCAGGCGCATTCGCAGAGTGAGGGAATCTGTGTGCAGCCAGGTGTTGCAGTAAGTAATATTTGGGGTATCAAGACCCCTGGGGAAGTAATAAAATCAGCATAATAAACTACCGCCAATGCTGCACTTATAATAGTAGTGGTGGGAGTGACGTCACTAAATGGGTGTAATACCCATGAACACTTGCACCCGCTCAGTCGGTTCCCTTCTGCAGTTCTGCGTTTGGCCGAAAGTTTCGGTGCTTTATTAAAATTAAACCCCTTTATGAAAAATAATGCCGATTGCAGCCCCAGACTCCCACAACAGTACTGCAAGGTATGTGAGGAGAGGAGGGGGCTGCATCGCCAGTTTGCAGGTCACCTTTAACAAGCACGAATTTGTAAATATAGGGGGCTCCCTGTTACCAGAGGATCCCAACCTGCTTTAAGGTTACACATTCCTTTGAGAAAAACAAGAGACTAGGAGAAAGAAATTGAAACCTTGCAGAGGGCTCAATCCGTGCTGCCTACACCATCCCTTGGTACAGCATTAACTGGGCTGCTGTTGCAGATGGAATGTTCCATGTTCCTGGGGCTCTGTGCTGAGGTCACAGCTTTTTGGCTGTACCAAATACCCCAGAGGGGAAGCACATTATACCCATACATATTAACTACCTTCCCACTGACAATGTGGAGCGATGCAGAAAAAGCAGACATCCTGAACAAACACTTTTATTCAGTGTTCGCAGAAGAAGGGGAAGGGGAAAGGCCATAAAAAAGTAACAGAAGCTTTGCAGGGAGGAGGGTGGCCACTAGCCCTTTTTCAGAGGAGAGAATCCTGAAGGGACTCGCTAATTTGAAGGTGGACAAAGAAATGGGGCCAGATGGGGTGCATCGAAGAGAATTAAGGGAACTCGGGGAGGTACTGGATGCACCTCTGACAATCCTGTTTAACAGCTCACTGAAATCAGAAGTTGTTCCGGAGTAGGGTAGATGAAGTCCCACTATACAAAAGTGGTAACAGAGGAGGTTGGCAATTAGGTGGTGGGGAAGTCAATGGAATCAATGCTGAAGGAAAGGATTGTGGAATACCTTGAATCCAGTGGGTTACAAGACCTGAAGCAGTTTGCGTTCACCGGTGGTGGGGGGAGGGTGTCATGTCAAATGAATCTGGTAGATTTCTTTGATTTGGTGATAAAGGAATTACATCAGGGTTGAGTGGTGAATGTGATCTACTTAGATTCCAGTCAGGCTTTCAACACTATTCCACCTACGAGACCAATAATCAAGTTGGGTAACTTAGGAGCGGGTCCAACAGTGGTAAACTGGGGAAGAAATTGGTTAGGGGATAGGCAACAAAGGGTGGCGGTAAGCAGAGTTCACTCCAAGGAAGGAAGTGTGACCAGTGGGGTGCCTCAGTAATCAGTGCTGAGACCAGTCTTCTTTAAAGTCTTTGTAAGTGATAATGTAGAGCAGCTGGAAGGGAAGAGCTCCCTCTTTGCAGATGACATAAAAATCTGCAATAGGGTGGACACTTGGTGGGGGGGTGGAAAGGATGAGCAGAGACCTCAGAAAACTGGAGGAGTGGTCAAGGATATGACAGCTACAGTAGGTTTCAAAGTGAAGAAGTGCAAAATAATGCACTTAGAGCACAGAAACCCTGGGGCAGAGTACAAAACAGGTGGAGTAGAATTGACATCTACCAAGCAGGAAAGAGACCTGAGGGTAATCACATCTGATGACCTAAAGGTGGCCAAGCAGTGCAACAAGACATTCAGGAGGGCTAGTGGGATGATGGGGTGCACAGGGAGCAGTATCACCATCAGGAAGAGGGAGATGACATTGCCTCTGTATAGATCATTGGCAAGACCCATCTAGAGTATGGTTTCTAGTTCTGAAGACAACATCTCCAGAAGGGCACAGACAGAGTGGTGGTGATCCAGGTGATCCACAGGCAAGCAACTAAAATGGTGCAGGGTCTGCCTCAAAAACCTGACAAGGAGAGACTAAAAGACCTCAGTATGTACACCCTGGAAGAGAGATGGGGGGGAGAATATGATAGTGACCTTTAAATACCTAATGGGGGTAAATAAGGTACAGAAGGGAAGTAGTTTTCAGAAAAAGACACACTAAAGAACAAGGGACATCCTATGAGATGGGGGTGGGTAGATTCAGTAGAGATGTGAGGAAGTATAGAAAGAGTGGTGGAATCCTGGATCAGACTTCCAGTGGAAATGGTGGGAGTGAAAACAGTGGTGAGGTTCAAGATTGCATGGGATAGGCACAAAGGAATCATAGTGGAAAGGAAGGGGGAGGGAGACAGCACTGTAGATCAAGTAGGATAAAGTAGGTAGGGAAAAATGGGCAGACTGGGTGGGCCAAGCAGTCCTTATCTGCCATTAAATAAACAGTTACATAAGAACTTACTGTAGATCTTTGAGAAAATCTCTTTCACCAGGTCACACCTTTGGAACTTTTGGTGCTAGGATCACACGGATACTTTTGCAAGCAGTCAGCTAGGGCCATGCACAATGTCACGTGACCAGTGTCCCTATAAAGGCATAGATGGTCCCCTCTTTCCTCAGTTCCTTGCCAGAAATCATGCTTGGAGGACTGTTGTCTAGGGAACCGGAGGTCATGCTAGAAATCCCAGCTACCAGAAGACACAGGGTGCAGTGGAAGTAGTTATGGAAAGAAGCAGAGCCAGGAAACTATAGTCAGAGCCCATATGGGGGTCAGAGGGTGGGACAGCATGACCTGATGCGAGAAAGTCCCTTGAGGATCTACTGTTACAGTAAGTTCTTACACAACTGTTCTATCTTCTTCGAGGATCTCACTTTCCCAGGTCACACCTTTGGACCCAGTCCCAAGCAATACCAAAAGCCTGGAAGGATGGCAAGAAAAATGCTCCCAGGAGCAGGCCCTGTGACACAGTGAAAGCTAAACCTTTCCTCCTAGAGGCTTTACTGTCCATACTGTGTTGTGCAGTGGAAGTGTGGACTATATGCCAAGTAGAAGCTCCTCACAGTGTCAGCAAAATCCTAACAAATAAAAACAAGTGATGTAGCCATGCCTCCTGTCAAATGGCCATTAACATCTTCAGGAAGTTCCTTACATACTTCCTATCACAAAATGTAATGCAACTTGCCAGTCCTTGGGATAGGCACTGTTTAGTCATAGGTGCATCCTGTTTCTATGGACAAACAAAACAAGTGGAAACTGTTATGTGGTTTGGGTTTTACACATTCAAAGAATAGAATAATGTTTCCAAAGAATGGATTAGTGCTTCCCTTGGACTGGCAGGCTCCTGAAACCAAGAAGGTAAATGGCTGGGTTTAATAAAACTCTGACCCTACCTTACACAAAGAAACATAGGGTGAGATGCCAGAACACTCCTTTAGATGGAGCACAAGATGAGACTCCTCTATCAGGGCTAACAGATTGAAATTCCCTAACATACGAACATATGAATTTTCCAGCAGAAATGGGCCATAATGGTCTATCATATCCGTTAGTTTCCTGGAGCTGCCCCTCCCTGCTCCCCATGGAGTCAGCTATCCACCTGTAGTACCTACCCCTTCCTCATCCCAGTAACTCCTCCTCTTGCCCTAATTTTCTTCTTCACCCTATCCCCTCCCCCCCTTGAAACTAGTCACTATATTTACTGCAACTACCTTCTCTGGCAACTCATTCCAATCCGACACCACCTTTTCAGTGAAAAAGTGCCTCCTCATTTCCTTCTTAAATCTACCCCCCACTAGTTTCAGGCTGTGCCACCTTGTTGTACCCTTCTTCTTTAAATTAAAGATACCCTCCGATTCTACCCCATTTATGCCCTTAAGGTACTTGAAGGTCTCCATCATGTCCTCCCTCTCTCTTCTATCCTCCAGGGAAACACAGACTTTGATGGCAGATAAGGATCACTTAGCCCACCCAGTCTGCCAATTTCCCTACCTATTGGATAAGCTGCAGATCCTAGTTAATCAACAGCCTACTTAGTCCTATCCCCCACTAGAATTGCCTTATGTCTGTCCCATGCATTCTTGAATCCCCCCACTGTCTCTGACCCCACAACCTCCTCAGGAAGGCCGTTCCATGCGTCCCCCACCCTCTATGTGAAAAAATATTTCCTCACGTTGCCCCTGAGCTGTCCCCCCTCTATCTTCAAACTGTGCCCTCTTGCTCTTGCAAATCTCTTTTTCTGAAAGATGCTACCCTCTTGGACTGTGATGATCCCCTTGAGTACTTGAAAGGTTCTATCATGTCCCCCACTCTCCCTCCTTTTCTGGGAGGTATACATATTAAGCTTCTTCAGTCTCTATTTGTATGGTTTCTGGTGCAGACCCTGCACCATTTTAGTTGCCCTCCTCAAGACTGCCTCCATCCTGTCTATGTCCTTGCGGAGATGGGGTCTCCAGAACTGCATGCAGTACTCCAGATGGGGTCTCACTAACTGTCTGTACAGAGGGATGACAACTTCCAGTTTCCTACTAGTGATGTCTCTCCGTATGCATCCCAGTATCCTACCAGCCCTCTTTACTGCCTTCTCACATTGCTTGCTTACCTTTAGGTCATCTGATATGACTACCCCCAGGTCCCTTTCCATTTTTGTTGTTGTTAGTACCCTCCACCCCAATGTGTATTCTTCCCCTGGGTTTTTGTTTCCTAGGTGCATTACTTTGGACTTCTTTGCATTGAATTTAAGCTGCCATACTTTTGACCGTTCCTCCAACCTTGCCAGGTCCTTCTCATCCTTTCCTAATGTTGAGCTCTCTCAGCTTCTCCTCATATGTTTTGTCCCTCATAGCCTAGATCATCCTGGTCGCCCTCCTCTGGACCCCCTCCAGTAGTTTGATATCCTTCTTTAGATACAGGGTACCAGAACTGCGCACAGTACTCCAGGTGCAGCCTCACCAGTGACCAGTACGGTGGCAGAATGACTTCCTCCCTCCTAGAGGTTGTTCCCCAGGCAATGCAGCCTAGCAATTTATTTGCTTTGGCTGCAGCCTTGCGGCACTATGCCAAGTGTTTCATGTCACCTCTGACCATCACTCCAAGGTCCTTTTCCTCCTCTGAGACTGCCACCTGAACTCCCCCCAGCCAGTAGCTGGCCCCTGCGTTCCTGGCACCCAGGTGCATGACCTTATATTTCTTGGCATTGAAACACAACTGCCAGATGCCCGACCAATCCTTCGGCCTAGCTAGATCCTCCCTTAAGTCCCGTCTCCCCTCCACTGAGTCCACCCTTCCACAGAGCTTAGTATCATCTGCAAAGAGGCAGATCTTACTTTTGACCCCCTCCGCTATGTCCCCAATAAAGATGTTAAACAGCATAGGTCCAAGTACTGAGTCCTGTGAGACCCCGCTGGTTACAGGTCTAGGTTTGGATAGTTTCCCCCACCACCCTCTGATTCCTATCCCACAGCCAGTTCCTGACTCACCCCAGTAGTTTGTCCCCTATTCCCAGGTCCCTCAGCTTGCTGATCAGCCTGCCATGCGGCACTGAATCGAAGGCCTTGCTGAAGTCCAGGTATAGGATGTCCACTGCCTGCCCCCTGTCCAGTAACCTTGTAACCCAGTTGAAGAAGTCGATCATGCTGGTTTGACAAGAGCTTCTCCTGACAAACCCATGCTGGCAGTCATCCTGAAGACCATTTTCCTCAAGGAAGGACACCAGCCCTTTCTTTAGAAAGGTCTCCATTATCTTCCCCATTATGGAGGTTAGGCTTACTGACCTGTAGTTATCTGGCTCGTCCTTGGGACGCTCTTGTGGGTGCAACTATGTGGGCTGTTCTCCAGCCCTCCGGTACACCCTCCTCCAGCGAGGTGTTAAACAGGTCCATCAGTGGGGCTGCTAGCATCCCGCCAACTCCCTCAGGACTCTCGGATGTAAACCATCTGGTCTCAATGTTTTGTCCACCCGCAGTTCACTTAGTTCCCTTACACAGCAGCTGCACAGCAGGAGAACTTTAACAAAACATAACTTTTAAACACAGTTCAGCTTGTATTTCACATTAGTTTTGTATTCTTCCTCACCATTATTTATTACTGCGGTCATTTGCATGAAAACAGGATCTCTGCTCCTGAACAGTTTATTTATTCCTGTTGCTTTCTCCCTACCTGGAGTTCATAATGCCTCGACATGTGACATCACAGTTACTCCCATGGCAACAGATTGTGATGTCACAACAGAGCATTATGACTTGAAGCAGGGCATAAGCTAGAGAGGCAGATAAAATATAAGGGATAAATATCATGTACTCATGTAGATTTACTCAGAAATAAATAACAAGGAAGAGAAATATATGGAATGCAAGCTGAATTGTACCTAATAATTATGTTTTTCAAAATTTTCTTTTTGGCGTCAGTAGCTCTTTAATATCCTGTCTACCCCAGTCTCCGTTTCAAAGTCTACTCCCCCCACTCCCGCTCCCCCATTCCTCCACTGTGGTATCGGCCCTTCAAACAACATGAAGTCTTGCTGTATTCAGACATAATGCAGTTAGCCCCAGCACTTGAACTGCCCCGGAGAGGAAAGAGTTAACTCTATGCAGAAGCATAGAACGTTGAGCTTCGAGCTCGGTTTTCAAACCTCTGTCTGTGGTACTTCCCAGTGTAACCGTCAGATTTTTTACTCCGCCTAACAATGAAGTCGCTCCAGAGATTTCCTCTGCTCGGTTCGGTAAAAGTAAAGTGATCAGTTTAAACTGCATATTTTTTTTGTTATTTTCGGATTTCCAGCCTCTGTCTGTGGTACAGGTAGTGTGTAGATAGGTAGTGACTGTGTTTTATTTTGGTGAAAAAGTGGAAATTGTACTTTTCTTCAGTTTCTTCCCGGTCGGTCCGGTTTGGAACCGACTTTGTTAAATTTAATAAAATTTTTTCTGGGATTAGTGTGGTGTTCTGGTACCGATCGGTTTCAAAAGAACCGGACTTTTTGCTGGTTCTTTTAAAAGCCCGTGACATGGTTTCTAACCAATCGGTTGTTATATTACCTGGCTTGAAAGCTGCAATAGGGTAATTTGTTAGGTTGGCCATGTCTGAGAAACCCAAGAAGAAAACCGGTCCCACTGGGTTTCAACACTGTACTGAGTGTGGGGAGGCCTTTGCTAAGTCTGACCCCCACCTCATCTGTGTTTATTGTCTGGGGTTTGACCACCTCAAGTCAGACTGCGAAATCTGTAAAAACTTTCCTAAATCCACTCTAGATAAAAGACTGGTAAGCTGGAAGGAAAGGGAGGCCCAGGATTCATGAGATCTGGATGGCCAGCCAGTTCGGTTATGGCCGAGACCTGAGGAGGTGCCTACTGACCTAGGTGATACCTCCTCAGGCAAAAGGAGAGCTGACCCCGAGGGGTCGGTTCCATCAAAGAAAAAGCGCCAGTCTGCCGGTTCGGATCCTGTATCCCGCTCTCCAACTGCGGATGAAATAGCCAAAGCGATTAGTATTGTCCAATCGCTTAGACCGGTTCCATCTGAACTGGTATGGCCGGTTCGGCGGTTGGTTCGGTCGGATCCGTCTCCTCCAGATTATGACACAGATGCTTATTATGAGGAGTGAGGAGTGAGAGGGAGACAAAGACTATTCCGGTGAAGATGGCGATGATGATGGCGATGAGGGGTGTCTGGATGTCCCATTGAACGGATATCTCCCCAGACAGGCCCATAGGTGTCTCTCCTCCCAGGCTCTCTGAGTTCCCGTCACACTTTTTGTTCTACAAAAAGGTGGCACAAACCCTGCAGCTTCCCTTGGATGAAGCCACAGAGGAGGATGAAGAGCATGATTTTGTGGACATGATGGACATCCCAGAGTCCAAAAAGCTGTCTATCCCTCTTCATAAATCCTTGCAGAAACAGACACACAAAATTTTACAAACTTCTAATTCAATACCTCCTGTGGATAAGAGACTGGACAGGAGGTATTCGTTATCAGGCTCAGCTGTGGAGTTCCTTTATAGTCATTGCAGCCATGTTGGGGTAGTGCAGGCTGCAGCCTGTGACAGGGCTAACATTCCTTTGGCTTCACACCTCCCCGGATAAGGACTCCAGGAAAGTGGATGCCATGGCCAAATAACAGTATTTGGCATCCTCTTTGGGACTCAGGCAGGCTACGTATATGGCATATGGCATATGGGAGGAACAGGGTGCAGGAAAACACTATTTTTAGCGAAAAAGATGTTCCAGGACTAGAGGGCATGGGATGAAGTTGGAGGGAGGACGATTCAGAGGAAACATGAGAAAGTATTTCTTCACAGAGCAATTGGTGGACAAGTGGAACACCCTGCCAGAGGAAGTGGTGGGGCTGAAACAATCACGGGTTTAAGAATGCATGGGATAGACATAAAGGAATTCTGGAGGTCAGGGTAAGGTGCAACAGACTTCTAGGAAAACAAACTGAACTTACAAGCTCAAATGGGTAGACTGGGTGGGCCATAGGCCCTTATCTGCCGACACTGTCTATGTATGTATGTATGTATATATGTACATAGCCAGGTACCAGAAATCCAGATGGGATACGGTTCTGGAACTGGCTAAACAGGCCTCTCCCCAGCTAGCCAAGGAGCTGGAGGTGGTGGATGCTGATGGAATTGAGGCATCCAAAATGCAATTTCATGCTGTTGTGGACTCCAATGATGTGGCATCTAGAGTCATGGCTACATCTGTGTCTCTCAGAAGACATGCTTGGCTCAGATGTACTAGCCTTTCACAGGATACCCAGACTAAGACCATGGATTTTCCTATAGTAGGTAAATCTCTGTTTGGGGAGCAGACAGAGCCTTACATGAAGAAAATGGATGAATACAGGACCATGTACAGGAGTGCACAGGCCAAGGAAAGGCAGGCCACTCCGCACAAGCAGCAATCTAGGGGCAGGGGCAGGCCCTTTCAAAGGCTTTTTTACCAAGCCCAGGCCTCCTCTCCCTTCCCACAGAAGGGGTTCTTCAGAGGGAAGGGTAGGAGGGGGATGAGCAGGGCTGCTCCCGCCTCCTCCTCTCAGTCTAAGGCTCCTGCCAAGCAGACACCCTGATGTGTCAGCCCGGGTCGACTCCCCATTTCCAGTAGGAGGCAGGCTGGCTTACTACTTCCAGGCCTGGAAGTCTGTGACCTCAGACAAGTGGGTACTGGAAGTAATAAGCCAGGGAGTGGCCCTAAGCTTCAAAAAATTTCCCAAAAAGAGGGACAAGTCTTTTCCACCTGCATCAGTCTCAGAAACCCTTGCCCTACAGGCAGAGGTTTCCTCTTTTTCAGCTCTCAGAGCTATAGAGAAAGTACCTACTCAGCACAAGGGAAAAGGACTGTATTCCAGGTACTTCCTTACCCCAAAGAAAACAGGTGAGTGGCGACCCGTCCTAGACCTAAGATATTTGAACAAACACATTTCAAAGCCCAAATTCAAAATGGTAACTCTGGGAATAATCCTTCCCTCTCTAAGGCCATGGGATTGGCTAGCATCTCTGGACCTCAAGGATGCTTACTTCCATATTTCTATCAGGTGCTCCCACAGAAAATACCTCAGGTTCGAGTTGCCTTTAGGCCATTACCAATTCAGAGCCATGCCATTCGGCCTAACATCAGCTCCAAGGGTGCTCACAAAGTGCCTTGCAGTAGTGGTGGCTTACCTCAGAAGACAGGGATCACCATGTTCCCATATCTGGATGACTGGCTCTTAGTGGGTCAGTCACTTTTACAGGTCAAGTCAGCTCTTCAAACTACCCAGGACCTACTCAGCTCCCTGGGGTTTCTTCTCAATCTTCCAAAGTCTGTACACGATCCAGTTCAACTTTTCACCTTTATAGGCATAGAGTTGAACACTGTACAAGCCAAAGCCTCCCTTCCCCTGGCAAGAGTAAAGGCCCTAGTGGATCTCGCTTCCTCATTTTGACCTCAGGTCTCCCGCCCAGCAAGACAGTTCCTCCAGCTCCTGGGCCACATGGCAGCTTCCACGGCAGTGGTGCAGGGAGCAAGGTTTCAGATGAGGGACATTCAGTTTCATCTGAGGTCTTTTTGGTCTCAAAAGAAGGATTCACTTACCAAACTGATTCCAGTGACTCCGACTCTGGTCCAAGCTCTCCGGTGGTGGCTGGACTAGGAAAGCCTCACACAAGGGGTTCCATTTCTCCCTCAAGTCCCATCAGTAGTTCTAACTATGGATGCTTCTCTCCTAGGGTGGAGAGCCCACCTGGGAGCCCTGACAGCTCAAGGGCTCTGGTCTTCACAGGAGTCTCGCCTTCATATCAATCTCCTGGAACTCAGGGCAGTTTTCCTAGCCCTGCAGAGCTTCTCGGATTCAGTCAAGGGCAAGGTGGTCCAAGTCAGAATAGACAACACCACCACAATGTGGTACATCAACAAGCAGGGAGGCACTCGGTCCTCAGCCTTGTGTACAGACGCCATGAAGCTGTGGTCTCTGGCCTATTCTCTTCAGACTTCTCTGGTAGCAGTTCACCTTCCAGGGAAGGAAAACATACTAGCAGATGCTCTGAGCAGAATTTCACGGGGACACCACGTATGGTCCCTGGATCCTCACATCCTGAAGGTCATCTTCTCCAGGTGGGGCACTCCAGAGATAGATCTCTTTGCAGCACCGGACAATCATCAACTTCCTCTGTTTTGTTGCAGACCTCCAGTCCTGGGGACGGTTCCCCAGGATGCTCTCTTTTTTGACTGGAAGGGCAGGTTTCTCTATGCCTTCCCTCCCTTCCCTCTGCTGTTCAGAGTTCTGATCAAGATCAGGACTCAACCCTGCACTGTGATACTGATGGCTCCAGATTGGGCCAGACAGCCATGGTATTCTCTACTGCTGTCCTTGTCAGTGTCACATCCCCTGTCTCTGCCCAGGCCTTACAATCTCCTGTCCTCCTCCCGGGGCGGATCTGGTACTCCAATCTCCAGTCTCTCAATCTCAAGGCCTGGCTCTTGAAGAGTTAGAATATGCAGCTCTACATCTTTCTCAGGGAGTTCTGGATATTCTGAAGGTCTCCAGGAAACCTTCCTCTAGAAAAACTTAAAACTCCAAATGGAAAAGGTTCAGTATTTGGTGCTCTCAGAAAGGCATCCTGCCCGATTCTGCAGTCATTTCCACAACCTTAGACTATCTAGTTCATCTCAATGGTTTAGGTCTTAGGCCTGCCACTCTAAAGGTTCATCTAGTAGCTGTTTCAGCATTCCTCTCAGCAGAGAAGGGCTCTTCCCTGGCATCTCACCGTTTTCAGAAAGTTTCCAAAAGTCTGGTTCACATTAACCTTCCCTTTAGGGAGCCCACTCCACCTTGGGATCTTAATGTCTGCATAGCTCAGCTAATGCAGCCACCCTTTGAACCTCTGGCTTCAGCCGAATTGAAGTACTTGACCTGGAAAACTGTGTTCCTGGTAGCTATTACTTCTGCCAGGCGGATTAGTGAGTTACAGGCTCTGTCAGTGGAACCTGACTTCATCTTCTTCCCTAGGGACAAAGTGGTCCTAAGAACCAATAGGAGATTCTTGCCCAAAGTGGTATCAGATTTTCATCTGAACCAGTCTATATCTCTCCCTGTGTTTTTCACTGACCATTCTTCTTCAGGTGAAAGAAGGTTACACAGTCTGGATGTTAAGAGGGCCCTTAGCTACTACATTGCGCATACTAAGGCACATAGAAATGACTGTCTTCAATTGTTTCTCACTTAGGGTAAAGTGGGGAAAGTTAAGCCTGCCACTAAAAGAACTATTGCCAGGTGGATTGTTTCTTGTATACAATTTTGTTATGACAATTTGGGTAGGACGCCCCCTTCAGGCCTGAGGGCTCACTCGACTAGGGGTACAGCTGCTTCTCTAGCTGCGGCCAGAGATATACCTTTGTTAGAGATCTGTAAAGCAGCCACCTGGAAAATAGTACATACTATCACCAAGCATTACTCCCTGGACATCCAGGCTAGGAGTGATGCTAGGTTTGGTACAGTAGTACTGCAGAACCTCTTCTCAAAGTACGTTCTGCATTCCCTCCTCCATAGGGAACTGCTTGGTAGTCTGCATTATGTCTGAATACAGCAAGACTTCATATTGTTTGAAGAAAAATTACTCACCATAGTAATGTTGTTTCTTCTAATTGCTGTATTCAGACCTCTCCCAGCCTCCCTCACAGAACCTGGTTTTGGGAAGTGGGCTGGCAGGTACAGTGTTGCACCTCAGGGGTGTACCTTGTACCCTCCCTCTTGGGTGGGGTAGATATTATTATTTTTCTGGTGTTTTACTTAAATATTGTCACTACCTTTCCTTCTTGGGTTCTCGACTTGAGTCTTCTGGACCCAAAAGGCATCTTTTGCCCTTTGGCTATACTTTGAACAATTTCCATACTATAGTACATTAGTTAGTTTGCTCGTAATAATCTGACGGTTACACTGGGAAGTACCAGGGACAGAGGTTTGAAAACCGAGCTCGAGCTCTTTCCTCCCCAGGGCAGTTCAAGTGCTAGGGCTAACTGCATTATGTCTGAATACAGCAAGACTCCATTAGAAGAAACAACATTACGATGGTGAGTAAATACAGGCTACTCACCTGTAACAGGAGTTCTAGGAATGGTATATGTTGTTCATCCACACTTACTGGCAGGTTCCTTGCCACTTTAAATCTTGCAGGAAGGTCTTCAAGCTGGCTCCTCCCACCCACCCGGGTGGTAAAACTCTGGCTCCGCCCCATGGCCCCAGATGTAGCCGCTGGAAGCCAGGTTGTGCGTCCAGAGCCAGGGAGGCGGGTCGGTTGTGTGGATGAACAACGCCATTCTAAAACTTTCTGTTACATAACCTGTATTTCTAGGGACATGGATATGTTGTATAATCCACACTTCATGGCAGACTCTAGCAGTTCTCTGGGAGGAGGGAGGCAAGCACACCCCTACTTGGGGAAACAAGGACTGGAGAACAGGGGTCCCAAAACCAGCATCCAGAAGCGTGACTCAAGGTCGATGTGGTAATGGGTAATAAAGGTGTGTGCTGACTTCCAGGTAGCAGCCCTGCAGATTTCCTGGATAGGGACGCCCTGGACGCAGCCACCAAACAGCGGATATGGCGGGTAGAATGAGCTCTTATCCCTGTGAGCTCCATGCCCGCCAACCTGTAGTGAGAGATCTATACAAGAGGTGACCGCCTGCCTATCGTCACTTGGCTGCAGGTCTGCCAGGTGCGGCTTCCAGCGTGGTGACAAGCAGCTGGCGAACCTCTCCCGAACTTCAGCCATCCGCTCCTTATAAAGAGAGCTCTTCTAGGGTCCAGAGTATGGAGCCTATATTCGCCTCTGAGGTGTGATTGGGTAGAACACCGGCAGAGTCATCACCTGGTTAAGGTGAAACTCCGACTACCACCTTGGAAGGAATTTCGGGTGGGCGCGAGACAACCTGTCCCTGTGGAAGACCAGATAGGGAGACTTGATGGAAGGCGCCTGGAGCTCTCCCATCCTTCTGGCTGACGTGATAGCCACAAGAGGCGGTCTTCCGCGACAGGTGAGATGTACCTGTGCATCGGTTCAATAAGCTTGCCCATGAAGCTTATCTCTGATAGTAGATCCCAAGAAGGTGGAGGTTCTGCACCAGAGGGGATATGTGATCAAGGCCTTTGAACGCCAACCATCTTCTCCTATGTTAACGAGCTGCCTCACGCCCACGCCGGCAGAGATGGCTGCCAGTGCACCTAAGGGTCATCAACTGAAGCCCCTAGCTGAGAAGGACCACAGGTAGTCCAGAATGCTTGCCACGGAGACAGGAGGAAGGGTCCAGCTTGCCCTTGGCGCAAATGGAGAATCTTTTCATTTGAAGGCATAGCATTTCCTGGTCGACTCATATGGGATGCCTCAACAGCGTTGAGACCTCGTGAAAGACCCAAGGCCTGGAACTCCTGGCACGCTCAGGAACCAGACACGTCAGGTCTGAGGATTGAAGGACTCCGGGCGGAGAAGCCTTCCCGGATTGACTGAGATCAGGTCCGGTGAGACAGGGAGCCACCTCGGGAGTCTGGAGCTGAGGCTGAGGAGATCTGGATACCAGAACTGGAGGGGCCAGTCTGGGGCTAATAGAATCAACTGCGCCTTGTCCCTCCCTCGCCCAGCAGAGCACCCAGTGGATCAAGGAAATGGGGAAAAGAGCGTGAAGAAACCGAGGTCCACGGCCTGAGAGGCATCTCCTGCTGAGCCCTGCTGGCGGGGCATGAAACAGCCGCATTCTCCTGGGAGGCAAACAGGTCCACCTGAGGCATGCCCCAGCGGAAGGAACAGATCTTGTACTACCTCCGGCA
This sequence comes from Neoceratodus forsteri, assembly GCA_016271365.2. Taxonomy (NCBI): domain Eukaryota; kingdom Metazoa; phylum Chordata; order Ceratodontiformes; family Ceratodontidae; genus Neoceratodus; species Neoceratodus forsteri. The sequence continues at coordinate 395,450,358 of CM057452.1, forward strand.
GGAGACCACTCGTGAGGACGCGACTCCTATCCGGTTTAGGGCATCAGCCAGAGTGTTGGAGCTTCTGCCACATGGATGGCTAGGAGATCCGCTTGCCAGGCTGTGCCACGAGGAACCAAGTATGAACTTCCCTCGCACAGGGGCATAACAAATCTGACCCTGGCAGTTTAGGTAGTACATGGTGGTGGTATTGTCCGTGGGACCTGGACCACTTGACCCGATACAAACAGAGCAAAGGCGGTGAGGGCTAGATGGACGGTCCGAAGCTCCAGCAGGTTGATGTGTCAGCAGGCGGACTCCTGAGGGACCAGAGGCCATGTGCTCTGTGCTCCCCAGATGGGCACCCAACCCATCAGAGAGGCACTGGTCGATAGAGACGGCCTGCCTGGGGCGGACAAATGGGATGCCCTCCTGCAGATGAGCTGAGCGATCCACCATGAGCATTCCACATCTCCTGGGTCACTGCACTAGCTGGTCAAGGACCGGGCGCTGTGACCATTGGCTAACCAACCCCCATTGTGAGGGGAGACGTGTGCCCAGCAGGCCATGCTGGTTCAAGCGCCATGAGGGCCCAGGAGGTGCAGGAAGTCCCAGGCAGAAGCATGGTGCCCAACCTGAAATGACTGGGCAAAGGAGGAAAGAACCTCGGCCCTGTCCACCGGGAGCCGTGCTCTGGCTCGAAGAGAGTCGAGCTCTGCCCTGATTAATTGAATCACCTGCTTTGGCACGAGTTCCGACTTGGCCTCGTTGATGAGGAGGCCAACCTGAGAGCAAACCTGGAGGACCAGATCCCTGGACCGCTCCACCTCCGGTCTGGAGGAGGCCGCAATCAGCCAGTCGTCCAGGTAAGGGTACACCCGGACCCTTCGGCGCTGCAGGAATGCTGTCACTACTGCCATGCATTTGGTGAAGACCCTGGGAGCTGGTGAGAGGCCGAAGAGCATGGCCCGGAACTCGTAAGGGACCCCTCTGCTCTGAAGCAGAGGAATCGCTGGTGGGACGGACGGATTGGGACGTGAAAGAACGTGTCCTGGAGGTCCAGAGAACAGAACCACATGCCTTGTTCCAGGATGGAATGATCTGAGCCAGAGTGACCATCCTGAAGGTTCAAGACCTTAGGAACCTGTTCAGGTTGTGCAGGTCTAGAATGGGGCGCCGGGGCGCCAGCCCCCCCCGTCCATTTCGGGACCAGGAAATACCTGGACACAAACCCTGGGTCTGTTAGAGGATCCGCCACCTCCCTGATCACCTCCTTCTGGAGAAGCAGGGCAATGTCGGCTCGACGGGCCGACAGAGAGGCCGCGGACCCCGTAGCCCCCCATGGGGCGATGGCTCGGAAGGGCGGGGCCTGCTCGAACTTCAGAGGCAGACCCTTTCCTAACACTTCCAACAACCAGCGGTCCATGGTGATAGCGGACCAGGTGGAAAGAAAGTGGCGGAGCTGTCCCCCCATGGGGGGAACCCGGGGGGGGAGTGACGAGGCTGGGGGCGACACCCCTCAACCCATCACTGGGCAGGCTTGGAGGAGGGACCAGCCAAGGGGCCTCCCGGGCCTTTTCCTCCCGGCTTCCTGCTGGAGGAAGCTGCAGGCTTGCCTTTGGGATGCCAAGTGCGAGCTTGCTGGCCCTGATGCTGGTGTTGCTGGGCCGGACATGCCACAGGGGCAGAAGGGAGAAAGGGCTTACGCTGCTGCTGGCGGCCTTTGTCCTTCTGGGCAGACGTGACCGAGTCCAAGGTGGCATTGGACTTCTCAATCCTCTGGAGATGGCCTTCCACCCCGGGCCCGAACAAGTCGGTACCCAGAAAGGGGACATCTGCCAGCTTGTGCTGGGTATCCACCATGAAAGTGGAGATCCGCAGCCAAGCTCTGCAGCTCATGGCCACTGTGGCCGCTACTGACCGGACACAAGAGTCTCCAAAATCCAGAGTAGTTTGGAGCTGCTGCTTCACCACCGCCCTTCCCTGATCCCGCACCTGCTTGACCCGTAGTCTAGGGTCAGCCGGAGATGAGGATCACCTCATCCGAGGGAGCCAATTGTGAGGCGTGGGAGAAGTCGCCATCAGTACGGCGAACTGGCTGGCGGAGGCCTAAGGGAGGGGCCTGAGTGCCACGCAGTACCAGCGTAGTCCAGCTTTGGACTCTTTAACCGGAAGCTTGTGCACGTCCCTGGTGTTCCAGAATGCCGGAAACACTATCGATCTAAAGCCCCCTCCGCGGGGGTGCCTGAAAAACCGGACAGTGAACCCGTGGGGACTGTGCCTTCTAGCCATCCTGGCTGAAGGAGCAGACAAGAAGCTGGCTGCTGCAGTAACTCCAAGGCTGGGCCAACAATGGCTTCAGCCACCGGAAAGGCCTCCGTGGGAGAATTCCCTCGGTCCAGTATCTCCATGAAGGGATACTTGGCCCGCTTGGACACGGGTTCGAGCTGCATCCCAGTAGATTCTGAGATGAGCCGAAGCAGACCCATGAACGAGGATGGGCTCTCGTCCACCGACTGTCCCCCAGTGGACTCCAGGTCAAGGGGCCTGGAGAACAGGAAGAGTCATCATCAGACTCGAGGGTCTGCGAACAACTGCCTGGGCCTGAGCCACCATCCACCTGCAGGGGCGGTCAGTAGTGAGGGTGACCGACAGCGATGGGGCAGACCCTTGACCCGACCAAGAATCCTGGTCGAGACCCAGACTAGGTTGTGGAGGTGGGGTTCCACCACAATAGGTGGCCCAGCTGGTTTCGGCGAACAACCGGCTGGTTGGGCTCCTCGACAACCCATGAGGGTTTTGTTTCAGCCATTCAGGTGACAGCCAATTAATGGCGGGGAAGTGAAATGGAAGCTTGTTCAGTCGGAAGAGCTGCTGCACATTAAGTCCTCGTGGCGTCCGGCGCAACTGGCGAAGCCTTTCCTCAGGAGGAAGAAGGCGAGGATGAGTGGCGCCACCACTCCACCTCGGTGCGAGGCCGGACTGCTGGTGTTGGCGGGATCAGCTGGACTGAGAAGGTCCGAGACCGAGACACGTCTGTATTTCTGAGGTGGATCTGGGAGGGGGGGAAACCTGTTCCTCCCTCGGCTCGGGAACCTTAACCGGGGACTCCGGGACAGGAGATGCAGGCAAGTCCTCGAGTTTCCACAGGGGAACGGTGAAGAAGGAGTTGTCAAGTTTCTCAGTTGACAGCCCTGAGCGGGTCAAGAAAAATCTCGACCCGCGTCGACAGGTGTCTCGGCCAGCTGACATGGCGAGGGATACCGTAAGCCAGCACCTCGACGAAGTCGAGTGTCGACTGTCGGGAAAGGGACCTCTCACTCCACCGAGAGCTAGCGATAGGACTTACCCTTGGTCCTTCTTCTTGGACTGAAGGGTGTCGATGGACCCCTCACGCTTTAGTGAGAGGGACTGATAAAGCTCCTTAAAGCCATGTAGGAGAAGCCCAAGGAGGCGGGATAAATGCAGCGACTGGGAGGAGGATGAAGATGCGGCCTGGGAAGCCTCCTCCTCAAGAGGCGATCATCTGCTCAAGTTTCTCAGCAGAGCCATACTTGTAGACACACCAACAGGCCTCCTTTACTTCACGGTGGAATATCTCTCAGGAATTTAAATTGGGAGTCGGGCCGCGGTCTTGAGGACATTGGCAGAAGGACTTGCACAAATCATGAGCCTGCAGATGCGTGGTCAAGCCGAGGCAATAAGCATGTGGAGTGTAATCGGAGGTCCGAGACCTCTTCTGCCCGCATGGGCACCCGGCGGAAAACAGGTCGGCCTATCCGCCATGGCAGCGCGAAGGAAGAAACAGACGAAGTCTTGCTGAACTTAAAATTAGTTTCGGGTTAACGAAGAGTTTGGATCCAGTCTAAGCGCAGAGCACTAAAGAGACCTCAGACTTCCAGCGGTAAGGAGATCTGGCGTCATGGGTGAGGCGAGGAGTTTCTACCAGTGGGTGGGAGGTGCCAACAGAAGACCTTACGGCAAGATTTAAGCGACAAGGAACCTGCCATGAAGTGTGGATTGAACAACATATCCATGTCCCTAGAATTTTTCTTCTAATTCCTTAGTGAAGACAGACAAAGTATTCATTTAAAGCCTCCACCTAATCTTCTCCCTTTCTGCCCATCACTGTCCCACTCTCCCCTGACAATCCTATCTCTTCTGCTTCTTTTCTCCCTAATGTCTGGAGAAATCCTTCCTCCCTTCCTTAATCTCCTCCATGAGTCTTAGTTCTTTCTTTGCCTTGGCTGCCCAGACCTCTCTCCTGCCTCCCAAGATTTCTCTCGTAAAACTCTGTCCTCCTCCTCCCTCCAAGGTATGCTTGCACTTCAGGAAGGCCTCACCTTCTCTGCCACCCTCCTGCTACACTAGCTAGGTCTCAGACAACTGGAGTTCTTTTTACAAATCTTCATGCTGGTGTTGATGGCCTCTAATAACCCCTTCTAGATGATGGCCCATTTCTGTTCTGCATTCTTTTGCGGACAGAGCTTTGCCAGCTGTTCCCTTCAGTATGATACCCATTCTAGCGAAGTCCAACTTCCTGAAATCCACCACTCTTTTTCTTGTCTTGACTGCTTCCTTCCCCATGTTAATGTAAAACCACACTTTGCAGTGGTCACCGCCTGCAAGGGGATCTCTCACTTCAACTCCCTGGACATGCTCCCCATCCAATAGCACTAAATCTAGTATGGCCTCCTCTCTTGTTGGCTCTGTGACTCCTTGCATCAGGAAGCACTCCTGGATAGCAGCCAGGAGGACCTGCTCCCTGCAACAGGAGGTAGCTGGGGTGCCCAAGTCTACACCGGGCAGACTGAAGTTTCCTAGTATTATAGTGTTCCCTCCTCCCTACCCTCCTGATCCATTCCCCAACTCTTTATCCAGCTCTGAGCCCTGTGGCGGTGGTCTGTACACCACCTTCACGATTCCTTCTCCCAGCTGTTTTCTGTAACACTACACATAGGGTTTCAGTTGTTTCCTCCTCTCTGGTGCACATTATCCCATCCCTTATGTACAATGTTACTCCACCCCTTCCCTCTTTCTCTATCTTTCCTATGCAATTGGTACTCTGGGATCTCAAGGTCCCAGTAGCAGTCACTGAGTTGCCCATGTCTCTGTGGTGGCAGTTCGTCCACCTCCCCTTCTGCCAAGCGCCTGTGGGATGCGGCTTGTTGTGAGACTCCTAGCATTCAAGAGACCACCTTCCATCTCGATCCCTGACCCTTGTTGCCCCATTCCTTTGTGACTCTCCTCCCCCTTATCCGCTATGTCCCATCCCTTGTCCTCTCCCTTCCTTTAGATTCCCTCTACTGCCTCCCCGTTTAAATGTACAGTAGCTTATCCATCAAGTACCTCTCCAGGTTGTCTTTCAGGCCCTGTGTGCCCTTCTTACTCAGATGCAACCTATCCAGTGCATAGAGGTCCTTGTGTTTCCATGTCCTACACAGTTTCCCACCAGCCCGTACCCATTGCCTCCACACCACATTCCCAGCCAGGTACTGAATTTTGCAGTCCTCAGCTTTCTTAGTACTGGCTCTCAGGACAGGTAGTACACCTCTGAGAATGCTACTGTTTTCCCACTCCACTGCAGATTCCTCCCAGCTCCCTGAACCTTTCCTGCACCACATTCACCTCGCACCCTGCCGAGATCATTGGTGTCCAAATGAACCGTATATCAGGCTTCCCTGTTCCTGCCCCACACACTTTGGTATAATTGTTCCCACCCTCCCTGCCGGCATGCCAGGCGTGCACCTACCCTCCTGCTTTTTCTTCCTTGTATGCTTGTTACCCCATCGTATTTCCCTCAGTACTGAGTCCCCTACAGTTACAACTGCCCCCGACCCTCTGTCATGGTTCCAAAAGTGTTTCTCTTCCCTTATATATTCCCTCCCATTATGGGTAACCCCAAGAGCATCCCCTCATCCCTGTAATCCAGCTTCCCCATGCTTACCCCCTGTTTTGTCTCCTCACCGTGGTCTGGCCTTTTCACGCCCTTTATACTCCCCACCTAGAGATTCCCTCACCTTGCCCATGTTTCCCTCCTTCCTATCCCTCCTTTCCATAGTTATCTTGACTGTCATCCCTCTTGACTCGCCTATCTCCCCATCCTGGTTACCTTTCCCTATCTCTGTCCCAGCCCCCCTCCCCTGTCCCCCATTACTGGGTTCTGCCTTTGCCTCTCCCTGCTCTCCCCACCTTCCCTCTGATCGTCCAAATCCTGTAATACTGTGAACCTGTTAGAGTTCTTATTTCCCCTGCCTTCAATGTCTTGTGCTACCATTCCCTGCTCCCCCAGCCTCCCTCCTTGCCCTGTCCCTTTCCCTTCCCTGCATCCACTTCTCGCCACCTTCCATTTCTCTCCTTCCCCCCAGTCCCTGTGGCAATGGTGTTCGCTGACTCTGTTGTGTCCTCCTACTTTCCTGCCTTCGTCCCTTCTCCACACTGCCCAGCTGTGACTTGCCCTAACCCCCCTCCATTGCCCTCCTTCCCAACTGCCTCCCCTCCTCATTCCCAGTTTCCGTCTCAACCTCCCCATTTCCTCCCTAATCTGCTCAAGCTGCCTACAGACTAGACAACCACCAGCCCTCCACATTATTTCCAGGAACATGGCTGCTCCACACCCGTTACGTCTGACCAGCCTCCCATATCCCCGCTGTATGCTCCATCTACTATCTGTGCCCCACCAGCCTTCCTCCATGCTGTTTCTCTGCTCCCCAGCTGTTAGGATTGCCACATCCCTCCCTAGTTTCTGTGCTTTCTGGGTCTCTAACCTTCCACTTCAGCAGTTTACTCCCCTAGTTACCCTGCTTAGTGACTGCAGTCCCTACCTGTGGACACCCTACAGATACCACCCAGTCAGACGCCACACCTCCTGCTTCATGCATTCACGCCAGGGGTCGCTGACCCTGAGAAATATACAGTGACTCCGGCCATCCCATTGGCCGACACGATCACATGCCTTCTTCCTGGCTCCTAGTCCCTCCTACACCCACCATCACTCGACGTCCTCCCACCACCTGTTTCACAATCCCCACAGCCCAAATCACTCTCCCCACAACACAAGGAACAAAATTTGGCTTCCCTGAGCTTCAGTCATCCATCTGCTAGGCTGCTCCTCTGCAGTGAGACCGGACTACCAAAATGGCTCCCCCTTTATTCTCTATGACTCCGGCCACCCTATTGGCCAATACAAGTTACGTGCCTCTTCTTCCAGGCTCCTAGTCCCTCCCACCACACATTTCACAATCTCCACAGCCAAATCACTCTCCCCACAACACTAGGAACAAAGCAGTAAAAATGTGAAAATTCTGCTTCCCGAGCTCGGTGGATCCATCTGCTAGGCCACTCCCTCTGCAGGTGGCTGAACTATTAAAATGGCTCCCCTATATTTCCTCTGACTCAGGCCACCCTATTGGCTGATCCGAGTCACGTGCCCTCTTCTTCCTGGTTCCTAGTCCCTCCCACACCCTCCCTCACTTGGTGTTTCTCCCATCACCCATTTTACAATCCCACAGCCCAAATCACTCTCCCAACATCAATCCCCACAACACAAGGAACAAAGTAGTAAATATGTAAAAAATTCGGCTTCCCTGAGCTTCGGTTGCCTGTCCAGCTAGACCGCTCTTCTGCAGAAATATAATGTAACCAAAAAGCACACCCTCCGAAATAAGAAAAAAATGCAACTCACAGCTAGCTCACAAACAGCAAGCGTAAGTGTCTGATAAACAAAATACAAGTCCATCCTGGACTAGGAAACCACATAAGAGAATTAAATAGATATTTTCCCCAGGTAATAGTTTGCTCTATGCTGGTGATACAGTTTTCTTGATTCTGGCCCTCTACAGCGGAGCTGCAAGCATCTTTATGGACTAGGCCACTCCTCTGCAGTGTGGCCAGACTAATAAAATGAAGAGGGTGTGGGAGGGACTAGAGCCAGGAAGAAGATAGCACGTGACTCAGATCAGCCAATAGGGCGGCCTGACTCAGAGGAAATATAGGGGGAGCCATTTTAGTAGTCCGCCCACACTGAACACTTTTCAATTCCTACCTTCAGACTGGTTGGGTGCCTCAGTACTGGAGGATGGCTCATGTCATGCCTGTCCACAAAAGTGGCTCACGGGAGGAGCTGGGTAACTACAGGCCTGTCAGTCTGATGTCGATGGTAGGTAAAATGATGGAGGCCATATTGAAAGAGAGGCTGGAGGTGTTTCTGGAGACACGTGTAACCCCTAGATGGCGCTATCCCAGGGGCTACTACCCCTGCCTGATTTTCCACTAACAGGTTGAGGGGCCTGGATCTGATGGCGGCTGCCTCCACCCAGAGGTCAGGGTTTGCAATAGTTAAACTAACTCGGTCACAGCCCTCTGGGACACTGCAACCCCCCTTTCTTCCCACTAGTGGCCCACACAATATATCAGAATTACCTTCACAATATACACTTACCCCCAGGACTGGTTCAGGCACTGGGACCCCCTGTAAAATAAGATACAGTGCAACAATCAGAGTACAATACTTTAACATAGACAAATACCTCAGGCAGTATAACTTTGCTGAAACAAGCAGCTCTGATTTATTTAGGGGGATATAACAAGGACAGGGGAAATCAGGTTAATTAGCTTATCACTTTACTCATCTACCTATGGCTCTGTGCACAGGCCTATCCCTACCAGCTACAGTCCCTGGGTACCCAAGCCCTAGTGGCTAGTCCAAACCGTGGCAGCTGGTAGAGGCCCTTTCACACAGAGAAAAGAAAAATTAGTTAAACAGTCAGCAGTACAGTAATTCCATTTGATTCAATGTGGCAATTCAACAGGGCGACCCTGAATTAGTACTCACGACCTCCAAACAAGATGGGTCCTTCAACGTCAGCAGGGCTACTCTGAGGCTCCACGAGACTCCTCACACATTTATATGGCAAACTGCAACAGGCAAAAGTCCTTTAATGGCAGCAGGATTCACTTGAGCTACACAAGCCTCCTCACACATTTATATGGTGAACAGTAACAGGCAAAATCCTTTAATGGCAGCAGGATTCACTTGAGCTACACAAGCCTTCTCACATTTATATGGTAAAAGAAAGTACTATACCAGGCAGGCTGCTTCTCTATCCCAATCGCAATTACTGCACAATACCCGGGAGAACACACAGCAGATTCAGTTCCTGAACAGACCGAGTGCAATTCAGCAATTTCTCCAGTCTTCTACAGGGTGAGCCTGGTTTCTACTCTTCAGATATCCTTTGATTCTCTTCACAGGACCAGTTCAGTCCTAACAAGCAGTTACACAAGTGGCAGACGGAACTCTGGGCCTTATACACGTTTCCCGACTAAAACTACACACGAAAAGCACAGGGCTCCTTCCCTCTTCCTGCCAGAGCTCAACTGAAACTCAACCCGACAAACGGGCACTTCCTTTGAGTTCCTCTCAGTTCTTGGCTGGATTGGCTGTCACTCACAATAGACTGCCCCTGTTGGTCCAAAAAGGCGCCGAAGTCCAAACTACATCTCCCAGAGTCACTGCCCATACGATCCTCTTGTGGCTGGCTCAGATTACGAGTCCACGTTCTGATTCGTTCAAGGCACCATTTTAGAGCTACCTTAACCCACATTGATTGGTCCAGTTCAGCAGTTCAAAACTAGAATGGGGAACTAGGCAAACACAGTTCTGACTGCAAAAAAGCAGGTTAGACAAACTGTATTTTCATTATTACTCTAAATGATTTCTGGCAAACAGTTACATCTTTCAGATAGGTTCCCTTTGCACTCCTAGTGACTGCAAAATGGAGTGAATTGGCAGCAGCTCAGAGTGGTACTCAAGCAGAGAAGCACACAGTCCCCCATACAAACTAATTATGTCTGCAAGCAGACAGCTGTTAAAGAGACAGTACCAGAGGCTCTAAAACACTCACTGATAAATGGCTTAGCATAGACACCATTCAGGCTTGGAGCATTCAAGCAAGCTCCTGGAAGTCTTTTGGGAACCCCCATTTGCAGAGTTACACCCTTCCTAGCCTGGAAAGCTTGGACGTCCGCATCAAGCAAGTACCCCCATAAGTTTTAACTGCAACCATATACATTTGCATTAGGCTCACACATGTAATAATCAGTCAATATACCATTTTACCAAGAACACATTTCTGAAACATTGCAGTACGTCACTCTTTACACAGTATTACACACACATTGTACCATAACTCAAGTGATTACCTCTTGTACATGAAACCTGAAGAGAGGGGGCCCTTCCCTATCAGTTACCTTGGGGCTGGACGGGGCAAGGGCACCATACTTAGAGGGCAACACAAGTAACTTGGAGTTAGCACTGACACTCAGTTTGGGCAATGAGCTGGGGACACATACACTCCTTTATGGACAACATTGAGAGGCAAGTCCACAGGCCTCCCAAAGGGAATCATAACTGAGGTGCACCACAGGCTTTACAGCTCGACCAGTCTTTCTCAGGGAACTGTTAGTCTCTGCCTCTGAGCCTCATTTTCAGCATTGTCCTCACTTGTCAGGGGTCTCCATGGGGTAGAGAGGCTAGTACTTAGGGAACTTTTCAGCTCCAGGAGTTACAGTTTCTGAGTCCACAACATTTGGCTCATGGAGAGCTTCCGGACACTGGCAGTGGACTGTCAGGGCTCAAAATACTCTTCTTGTTCTGGTGTATCACCAGTCTGCCCCAATCCATCATTTTCCTCCCTGAAAGCTCAAACAGTTCAACCATGCACAATGATTCCATTTCATCTGATCTGATGTTTGCACTTCACTTTCTGGGAGCATTGGCTCCAGAGATGAGCTGGGGGCTTAGACAGTCCAGAAGGCCCAGCTTCATCTCCAGTATTGACTAGGATTGCCCGAAACAATTGACTCAGTTCATAAGAAGGATAGTATTCAAAGTCACTCTCACTTTCTTCTGATATGGACTGACAGTCATGCTCAACTGGGACTTGTGGAGGGGAACACTTTAACTCTGCTTCTGTAGGTGCAGACTTTCTTGATCTTTTCTTAGCAGCAGCTCTAGTCACTGGTCCAGAGGGGGCATCTTCTGGGGGCTCAGACTCAATCAAGATTTGTCCAATGGGCAGTAAATGATTTCTATGCATTGTTTTTACATCTTTTGAACTATTCTCAGGCCTTACTTTGTACACTGGCAGATCATCTAGTTTGCCCACTACAATGTGAGGGAGATGGTGCCATCTGTCAGCAATCTTGTGTTTGCCATGCAGTCCCAGATTTCTTAGCAATACCCGATCTCCCTCCTGGAGTTCCTGTGCTTTCACCTTTTTATCATACCTTTCTTTGTTGGCCAGATTTCTTTGGCAACCATGGTTTTAGCCAGTTGAGTCGCATGAGTTAGCTGGGCCTTTAACTTTTGCACATACTGTAAATAGTTGTCAGCTTGAACCCCATCAGAGAGATCCCAAACACACATCTACGGTAGTCGAGCTTCTCTTCCAAACATCAGGCGGTAGGGGAGAGACAGTGGCATCACTTTTGGTGCAGTTATAAGCATGTAGCAGGATGCTAATTTGTTAGCTCCATCTAGGCTTGTCCTTTGGGTGCAGGGTGCCTAGCATATCTAGCAAGTGCGGTTGAAGACGTTCAGGCTGTGGGTCCCCCTGGGGTAGTAAGGAGTGGTTCTGGACTTTCGCACCCCACAGAGAAAGCATCTCTTTGATCAGGCGAGCTCTCAAGTCTCTCCCTTGATCAGAATGGATTCTTTGTGGAGCCCCATAGTGAACAAAAAGTTTTCTACAAGTACTTTGGCCACAGTGGATGCTTTCTGGTCTTTGGTGAGGAAAGCTTGGGCATATCTCATTGAAATGGTCAGTGACCACCAGCACATTACTGATATTTCTCTTGATCTGACTCCAAACTCAGAAAATCAATACAGACCATCTCCATGGGTGCACTGGTGGTGATGTTAACAAGGGGACAACCCTCTGGAGCAAAGCTTTCCTCTGTAAGCAGCGACTACAAGTTCGAATGTGTTGCTCACATCAGCCCCATCTTAGGCCAACAGAATCTGGATCTTACCAAGTCAAGTGTTCTGTCTATACCAAGGTGCCCCATGTGGTTGAGCAGGACATCAGTACTGAGTCTCGAAAGGCAGTGGGCAGCACTAGTTGTTGTTTGTCTACTTGTCCCCTCTGTCTACTGTTTCTCTGTATAACAGTTTATTGATCAGTTTCAATTTAGGACCTTCTTTGTATAACAGTGCAGTTCTCAAATCAGTGGAGCGTAATTTGGACACATCTTTTCCTGCATAGAGGGCTTCTAAAGCTGCTTTGATCATGGGATCGCGGGATTGAGCCCGCCGAATACTGTCATTGTACAGCTGAGGCAGTGCACCAATGTCTATTGCAGAAAAGTGGCAATAAGCAGCAGGTATGCAATTCACAGAGGGTCCCAAACAATCCACCATGCAGTCCACTGCGTCCGGGGACATTTGTTCCTCCCTGTCAAACTTCCGGCAGAGTGCCGAATGTCAGGTTCTGCCAATCTGAGCCCAATCATTCTGGGGAACAGGCCTCCGGAGAGAGCATCAGCATCTATGTGGTTCAGACCTGCTCGTATTCGAGAGCATAGTCGTATGTAGATAATGCAGAAAGCCACCTATGGCCAGTGGCATCCAACTTAGCTGAGGTTTGCACATAGGTCAAAGGATTATTGTCCAGTTTTACTAGTATTTTAGCCCCATACAAGTACTCATGGAATTGGTCAACAATAGCCCACTTCAAAGCTAGAACTCTAACTTATGTACAGGATAGTTATTTTCGGATGGGGTCAGGCTTCTACTGGCAAAGGCCACTGGTCTCAGGCCATTCGTGCTCTTGGTACAACACAGCCCCAACCCTTGCAAGCTAGCATCAGTGTGCAGGACATAAGGTTTTCTTGGATCGGCATAGGCCAGCACTGGAGCATGGGTAAGTTGATATATGATCTCATGAAAGCAGTCTCTCAAACGAGTCCAGCAGGCCCCAAATACTTCACTCGGACAAAATACACTCTTTCAGTCTTGAGGACGCTGACTTTTGGTATTTTTGTGGGTTGGGGATACCCTTGAGTAAGGTTAAGTAAAGGCGGATCACTCTTGAATAGTCCTTGATGAAGCGCCGATATAACCACAGAACCCCAGGAATCTTTGCAGTTCTTTTTAGATTTTTGGGCTGTGGCCAGGTGGTCAAGGCCTCAACCTACTCGGGTCGGTCTCTATTCCCTCGTGGATACTATGTGTCCCACATACTTTACTGATGTTTGAAAGAATTGACACTTATCAATGGACAGTTTAAGGCCAAAGTCCTCCAGTCAGTCCAATACCTTAAATAATCTGCTCTCATGTTCCTCAGTGAGCTGCCAAACACAATAACATCATCTAGATATACCAGGCACTCTAGTAAGTTCCTTGTCCCACTGCACGCTCCATCCAATCGTTGAAAAGTGGCTGGGGCACCTGAAATCCTTAGGGAAGCATCCTCATGAATTCATAGAAACCAAGCGGACAGATAAAGGCTGTCTTCTCACGGTCCTCTGGGGCCGCCGGGATCTGGTAGTACCCACTGGCGGAGTCCAGCACAGAGAACCACTTGCTCCGTTTAGGCAGTCAAAGCATCCTGAATCGCGGGGCATTGTGTACTGATCAGGGATAGTCCGCGGTTTAAGGTGCGATAATCACGCACATCCTTACTGTCCCCATTCTTTTCCTCACTACCACAATGGGGGAAGCATAAGGGCTTCTGGATTCTTGTATTAACCAGCAGCTAACATCTCTTGCAGATGCTGTCTCACATCATCTATATCAGCAGGTGCCAATCGAGACCTCTCACAAAATGGTCTTTCGTCATGCAGCCGGATATTGTGCTCAGCTCCTTGCACGCATCCTCGTCCCATTCCTTTAAAGAAAACACCTTGTCTCTCTGGGCAAGCTTCTCACTGATCCTCACTTTCCATTCCAGCTGTAGCAGCGGGTCGCGAAATCAAACAAGTCAGGCGTTACTCTGTCATTCTTCCTCGAACTCTTGCTGCTGGTAGCACTGCAGTGCTGCACAATGCACATTAGCCAGGATGCAACCTCTATTTACTGAATGTCTCTTTCAGACACATGAACTAAAGACTTTCAGCAAAGATAATTTTTCAGAAGAGAGTGGAAGGGGGTAGCGGATAGCCTCCTGATTAAAATGGGTAACCCATGTAAAGACCAGCAAGCCGGAATGGGACCTAAGGGTGGAACTGCTCCAGCGACTCAGGCATCCCGATCAGCACAGGGCAGGCCTGAAGAAAATACTGGAGACGTGACCAGGGAAACCCTCCAAACTATAGGGGCTAAGCTTTCAAAACTGATTAAATCAGTTACGGTACTGTCAGACAAATTTGATGGGCTTGCAACGAGGGTTACCACCTTGGAGACAACAATGGAAGGCACTCAGCTGACAGCATTAGATGCTTCAAAAAGAGCGGATGCAGCCACGGGTGCGGTGCCATCCCTGATCAAGGAGAGCAGGCACTGGAAAGCCTGCATTGAGACTTTAGAAAACCAAATAAGATCCCCCAACATAAGAATTTGGGGTATGCTGGAAGACAGCGAAGGAGACAGTCTTGTTTATTTCTTCAGGACTGATTTTGCCATCAGCTGGGGAACGAGGCGAAACCTAAAACTCAGTTATTCCAACGGGCCTACCTTACCCAGCACGATTACTTTGGTCACTGAAAGAGCTGGCACCAGGGACTACCTTTTGGCACTTGCTAGGCATAAAGGGACCTTGCTTCAGGATGGACAGCGAGTTAATCTATTTACGGACATCAGTTATGCCACCCGCCAGAAGCGGAAAAGATCTGATGGGGTCTGAGCAATGCTACGGGAAGCTTCAATTTCTCATGGCCTGATTTTCCCAGCGCGATTATGCATCGCTCATCACGGGAAGGTCTACTTGTTTTCAGACCCAGCTGAGGCTTTGAAATGGGGCCACAAGAATGCTCTCCCTCCTGTCCGTCAATCCGACTCAGATCACCAGTCTTCAGAGGAAGAAGATTCCTGAACTACAATTTGATTTTTTTCAAGGAATGATGGGCAAAGCCATACCAGGTACTTTGGGGAATGGGCAAATGGTACTGCAAAGCTATAACTGTACCTGCAGGTTCATCGCCCCATCTTTGGGGATAACATTAAGTTCGGGACATTGCTAGTAGGTTAATTAAATGACCCAGTGTTAAAGAGGTTAAAGTTTTTAGTTCTCCTTATATTCACTCTATTTCTGATATCTGGATATAGCTTGTCAACCGTGTTACCAGCATTATTAATTAAGGCAATCAAATAAGGTTTGCACAGTATATGTGCTTTTACTGAAGGCAGCATGGCTTCCACTACCATATTCTATGGTGAAGGACACTGGACTTTAGTTTTATATTCTATCATAAAATAATTTCCATGTAGCTCATGGGCTCTCTACAGCTTTGATATGTTAATTTACTCTAGTGATATATGAGAAAATATTTGTATTTCTCTATGGATTCCATCCATAATGTTGTATTTGTAAAGCACTGGACGGTTATTTTTGATGTTATTAAAAGGAGTGGCACCCACTATGGTTGTAACATAAACATATATGTAATGGCTGTGCTTGATAAGAAACTAGATGTATGTTTCTCTATAAAATTAAATATAAAGTTAAAAAAAAAAGAATGGAGAAGAAATATGGTTACTCATTAAGGAAACATTACTGAATACTTGTATCAAACATATAAAAAGAATAAAAAATATAACAAAAAAGGGCTAAAGCCAAAATGGCTGAACAGGAATGTTATTAAAATGATTAAGCAAAAAAAATGTACATATGCATTATATAAAAATAACAAAACAGATCTTAACTGGACTAAATTTAAGACAAAACAGAAACAGTGTAAAAATGCTATAAATAAGTCAAAAAAAGCATGGAATTAAAATTAGCACAGACAGCAAACAAAGGAAATAGCAAACAGTTCTATGGATATATAAATTCATTAAAAACTCTAACAATGGGTTAACTGCAATAATTGACAATAATGAAATTATATGTGAACCAGAACAAGTGTCAAGAGTTGTTTAACAAGTATTTTTGTTCGACTTATACCGATTCTAGTAATCAAGGAAATGTACAGTTTGATTCTAAAAAAGACCCAACCTGCGACAAAAAATAAAATAGTAAAAAAAATTCAACAACTAAAAAAGTATGGAGCCCCTGGTTTGGATAATATTACTCCTCAAATGCTTTTGATAGCAAAAAATACTATCTGGCTTCCTCTGGAGATATTGTCTAACAAATTGTTAGAAACAGGAGAGGTGCCAACAGACTGGAAAAAATGCCAAAATAACTCCAATACATAAAAAAGGTCCCAAAAATAATATAAAAAATATCAGCCCCATTAGCCTGACATCTGTTCCAGGTAAAATATTTGAGTCAATTATAAGGGATAAAATAAATGAACACATTAAAATACACAACACAGCAAATATTATACAACAGGATTACAGCAGGTCGTTCATGTCTTACAGACTTGATTTTGTTTTATGACCCAGTTAGTAAACATTTGGATAGGGGAATAGCAGTGGACATTATACTGTTGGACTTGTCTACAGCATTCGATACTGACCCGCATTGGGCTAGAATTCATAAATTAAAAACATATAAAATAGATCCATATTTAATATGCTGGATAGGAAGTTGGTTGGTCGACAGGACACAGAGGGTGTCTGTGAATGGAGTCCTGTCTGGGACAGGGAGGGTGACTAGTGGAGTGCCGCAGGGCTCCGTTTTGGGCCCTGTGCTGTATCAGTTGTTCACAGCAGAACTTGGGGGAGGTCTACAAAATAGACTCATTAGGTATGCAGATGACACCAAGTTAGGGGGACCTTGTGAAACCAATGACGATATTGATTCCATTCAGCATGACCTGCACTTAATAACTCACTGGGCATATGAATGGGGTATGATATTTAATACCGATAAGTGTTGTGTAATTCATTTAGGGAAAAATAATAAACATACTCAGTACATACTTAGTAATTCTATGTTAAATAACTCTACAGGTGACAGAGATTTAGGGGTTTATTATATAGATAGTAAACTGGATTTTAGTACACAATGCACAAATATAATTTCTAAACCTAACAGGGTGGCTGGAACAATCCGTAGAAATATAAGGAGCAGGAGGGCAGAGGTACTGTTGCATGTCTATAGATCATACGTGAGACCCCAGTTAGACTTCTGTAGTCAGCTTTGGAATCCATATATAAGGGGGGACATATTAAGGATAGAAAGAGTACAGCATGGTATGACTAAAATAATAACAAATGTTAAAACTTTTACATGTAAAGAAAGAAAGAACTGAAAGTCTGGGACTACACACCTTGGAGGAGAGAATCAGGGGACCTAATTTTATATTTTGACATTATCAAGGAAAATACACTTAAAGAGGAATTAGGTATTAAAAAAATCAAGACTTAAACATTAGAGGTCACTCACTACAAGTACAGAATAATAGATGTAAAACAAATAAAGGAAGTTTTTCTTTACTGAGAGAGTGGTGAACTTGTGGAACAGTTTACCCGAAAGTTTGGCACAGAGTGGTAATAGAGACATTTTTAAAAGAGATCTTGATAACCTTATTCAAAATGGTATTAAATTACATTACTATTAAGAAAATATAGGAGCACATATGGGCTCACACCTTTTTAGCTCCTTACCAATAGTGACAATCCTGACCTTGGACTTAATAATACAAACTCACACTTTAATGTTTTCCTACATGACAGCCACTGGGACAAACTGAAACCTTAAAGAGCTAGTGTACTGCTTGGGATTAATAGTAATTTTTAGATGCAGTCAGCTGTCACTTCTTATATCTCAAGTTTTTTTTCTTTTCTCTTTGTTAATTAGAAGCTTTTCCACCTGGCAGTACTGGGGTGATGTGTGGAGCAGCATTCTGTCTGGAGGAAAAAAAAAAGTCAGTTTTGTTCCTCCCACTACATCGTCAGAAATGAGACCAAACATCTTGAGGCACCAAAATCCTTGCAGCCTGAGCAGTGACTCTCACAAACTACCAATCAAAATGCAGGAAATTGTGACATCACTAGTAACCAGGAAGAGCCAGTCCCTGCTGCTTCATGTGGAAATGAAACCTGGCAGTGAGAAATGGTTTTCATTGGTTACTAGTGATGTCATAGTCGGTATGGTCTCAGTGTTGATGTAGTGGGAGGAACAGAACTGACATTCCCCAACAGAGTGCTGCTCCACACATCATCCCAGTACTGCCAGGTGAAAAATCTTCTAATTAGCAAACAGAAAATGAAAAATACTTGAGATATAAGAAGTGACAGCTGACTACATCTGAAAGTTAAAATTAATTGCAGGCAGTTTCCTGGCAGTACACTAGCTCTTTAATTATTCTAAGCACTCTTTGCAGCAGCCTTCATAACCAGCTCAGTTCATAGAAGCCGCCAGTGTGGCAAGATCATAATTACTGGGAAAACAAAAATTAAACTACAGTAAAAATATTATTGTTCAACATTTTCAGCAAGGTTGTCCGTCTTCCTGAATTTCTGCATTTGACCAATTTCTTATCTACTGGCATTGGTAAGAAGAATCGGGGGTGGGGGAGTGCTAGGCAAAGGATAGTGTTTAGCTTCCATCTCAACACTGGAAACGTTTTAAATCAGGTTTTAAGTTGCTCGACTTTGTTCCTTGCCCTCTGTTACTGCAGTGCACTTTCCTTTCTTAGAAGCACTCTGTGGAGGGGGGGGGGGGCACTCCTTCTCTCTTGCAGGTACAACATTAGGACTAAAAGGACAAAATAGTGGGCAGCCTTAAGCCCATGTCACTGGTTCAAAAGTCTTGTTTTAACAGGGGGCCTGCCCAGGCTTCTGCTCTCACACTATTATCCTACTGCCCCTGACTGCTGCACACTGTGTTCTGTCTGGGTCAGGACTTTAGCAGGAATCACTTTTACATCACAAGTGACATTCGTGCTCTTTCATCCAAGTGGCCACTGTCTGATGTAGGTGGGCTTGCAGTTTAAAACCATAGGTAGGGCAATGGGAAGACTAGGTGGGCCAGACGGTCCTTATCTGCCATCAAAATCTATGTTTCTATGGGATGGAGCTGCGTCCACATGCTGGTATGGAACACCACAGAAATCAACACTCCCTTTCTTAGCAGCAGCTCTTCTCTGGTCCCTCAACCAAAATCCACATTTTTGAGGGATGGAGAGACTAGGCCACCTCTGAAATTACAACAGGCACTTGTGCCTTACCAGGAGTCTGTTTGTAGGTAAAGGGAAGCTTTTGACTGTTATAATGTATAATGTTACATTGGGATGTTTCAGAGGGCCTGAATGGGAAGGTGTGTCAGTTCAAAGATGACATGAAGATCTGTAACAGGGTGGATACACTGGGAGGGAGTGGAAGAATGAGGGAGGATCTGGCCAGGCTGTAGGAGTGGAAGAGGCATTTGCATTTAAGCATCAATAAATGTAAAATTATGCACATAGGGTGTAAAAACCCAAGGGCAAAGTACTGGCTCGGCGGTGGGGGTTGGGGGAACTGGAGGTTAAAGACCAGGAAAGGGACCTGGAGATCACCATTTTGGATAACCTGAAGGTTAGGAACTAATGCAATAGGGTAGTGGGGAAGGCAACCAGACTGTTGGAATGCATAGGAAGGGACTTTACAAGCAGGAAAAAGGAGCTGATCATGCCACTATACAAAACTATGGTCAGACCACATCTAGAATACGGGGTCCAGTTCTGGAGGCCACACTTGCAGGATGACAGGGACTGGGTAGAGAGGGTCCAGAGAAGAGCAACCAAGATGATTCAAGGGCTACATGGGAGGTCATACGAGGAACGGCTGGAGGAACTTAACTTGTACACACTGGAGATGAGGCGGAAATGGGGGGATATGGTAGAAACCTTCAAATATCTGAAGAGAATAAACAAAGTGAGGGAAGGTTGCTTATTCAGGATGAGTAAAAATAAATCCACTAGGGGACACGCATTCAAGCTGGAGGGGGGTAGATTTAGAGGGGATGTAGGGTGGCAGTTCTTCACAGAGAGGGTGGTGGGTCCATGAATAGGCTGCCAGAATGAGTGATGGGGGTAGATTCAGTAAGCAAATTCCAGAGGGCTTAGGGCAACTACATGGGGCTCAAAAGTAAAAGGCCACAGAACGAAGGGTATAAGGTGAATTAGATGAGGGGGTTATTTGGGCAGATTGGATGGGCCAAGAGGTCCTTTTCTGCCATCAAATGTCTATGTTTCTATAAAGGTAATGTCTCCATCCCTCTCCCCTCCCCCCTTTATATCTATTAAAATATACAACCTGCAAGAGCTCATTGACATAAAAGTCTAATTTTCCTCTGTATCCTGGTGAGCATATACAAGCTATAATATATAGTCTTCAAACACTATAGAACATCATACAGTACACCATTCTGCTAAAATGCACCACTCACAACTTGCAAGTAAAACAACAGGTAACATCATAGCAATGTTCAGAAAATATAGACAAAGCCACTGGAAAAAATGAGTCTGGCAAAGATTCCTTTAAGTACTGTGGTCAAGTACTTTTATAAAATGGTAAGAAAAAATCCTGAAATCTGATTGGCTGTTGTTCATGAAGCAATTATGTTCAACACATGGAAAATAAAAAGTGATGCCAAATGTACACTGATCACCTCTGGAATTATTACGTTAATAGAATGTTAAGAATTCAACTGGCAGCCATTGTTTTTTGCCCTCTAACTGTAAGCATCACATTTACTTGCACTAGGCCCAAAAAAATAAAACTACCCTAAATACAAAATAAAACAGATTAATTAAATGTTGTTTTCCTGATCATCACATTCTCCTTACACACATAAACAAATTAGAAACATTAAGTATTGTTTATAGTTTCATTACAACCATTTATTTGCTGACAATGGAAAATCCCCTTCCCCTTCTATCTTTACCTGCTCATCAATGAAATCTCCTCTCCTTGCCCTGACAGTGAGATAATTGAGTCTCTGGCTGTAACAGAGGCCTTTGTTGTGTATGTCTGTGTGTGTGTGTGTGTGTGTGTGTGTGTGTGTGTGTGTGTGTGTGTATACACTATGTTAGAGAGAGTAACATTCTAGCAGTGGAACCGAGCAGAATTTTGAATCCATGTATTCCATAGTGAAACATTCCATATCTTGAATGTGGGGACAACAGAGACAAGAAAGTAGGCAATAATACAATGACATCTTCAATTATATCATTTGTAGTGGGTGGAAGGACTATCTGATCATAAATGCACATAGTAAATATATTGTTTCTACATATAAACATGCTTTTCCCAACCGTAAAAAGTTTTTTTTTTAAAAAGAAGCCCATTTTATAAGCGCAATAAGGCACTCCGGGATGTGCATGGAACACATTTTACCGCACGGTCAGTGGCTAAAGTCACTCAGTTTTCAGCCTTGTGCCTTACTACACCCCTGGCCATGCTGTGAAATGTGTTTCACGCACACCCCATCATGCCTTATTGCTTACTTAAAGAACAAATTCAGACCAAGTAAAAGAAATCTAATCATGAGATAAGGTACTATTACCAGGAGTAAAGAAACAATAAATATATCCATCATAAAGATTATTCTGGGACAATTGCATTATCTTTTGAAAAGTTCTTTAAAATTTAGACTATTTCTTAAAAATAATTTCACATTATGTTCACTATAGTGATTAGATGTGAAAACACAGCCCTTCCCAGCTATATAAGGAATCAGTAAACTAGCACAGATTGTACATGCTCACTTCATGAATATGTTCAACTAATTTTAAATTGAGCACAGTGGCAAGCCAGGTGCCTACTACTTTTGTGAGTGTTTATCAGTTGCTTAACTAGAGGGACTTAGTTGCATAAAATCAATACTATTACAGTACTATGTTTTGGGATTTTTAAAACTGATGAGGCAGTCCCAACTCTCAGGTCTTGAGTTGTGACTGCATCCTTTGAAACATGTCAAATGTCCATTTCATTTTTTCATATGGTGTCATGGATGGTGGACCTCATTACCTGGTTACCAAAAAGAATAATAAATAATAAAAAAATTAAAATACCTGTGTTGACAAATAGCAGTAGTAGCAGCCAGGAGCAAATCAGAGGAGCACTAGTCTACAGCAATCAGAAGAGCACTCGGATTCGCCGATTTTTTTCTGTTCTGTTCTTCTTGATGTCCCGTCGTCCTGTGACATTTCCGGTTCCGAGTCCAACAGTGATTTCTAATAAAGTGCAAGGAGGCTATGGACGCCAGACGGACTACACCAACCTACAGTTCCTCACACACACACGGATTGGTCTGGAGTGGACGGACTTCTGGCATGCAACCCTTGCCAATCTGCCTGTTTTCCGGTAGCCCAGGCATAATACCACAGGTTGTCCCTAGTGGCTATAAGGTTAAGCAGGGAGGGTGTTATCCAGGAGGTGTTTGCTCCTTTAATCTTTCATGTCCTAAGGGGGGGTTGTAGCTATTGCAAGCTGTGTTTTTTATTTATTTATTTTATTTTGTTAACTGTGCGGATATGGGACAAACTCATTTTGGATCCAGCCCCAACCAATAGACATACAAATATACAAAACATTACTAACAACAATTTAAGTATAACGTGTACAAACTTCAAGTGAATTCAAGTAAATCCTTAAATTATTCTTAAACTGCAATAATGAAGTAGATAACCGAACAACAAGGGATAATGTGTTCCAAAATTGGGGTGCTGCCACAGAAAATGATCTTGTTCAAACCTTAGTTTGAAAAGAAATATTAGTTAGAGTTAGACCATCACAAGAACGAAGATCACATGTAGAAGACTGAATTTTAGCCAAATCGGATAAGGGACATTTCGAATAAAAAAAAAAGAAAAAAAAAAAAAAAAGATTTAAATACTTGACAACCAAAATAGAATACACAGTAATTCTATTTTTTAATGATAGCCAACCAAGTTTGGAATACATTGAACAATGGTGAAATCTAAGGGGGTAGTCCAAAACAAATCTACAGACATTATTGTAGGACACATGGAGCTTATTTAGCTCTCCAATAGAGGGTCGATGATGAAGACTAGCAACATAGTCAAACTGAGGTAAGAGAATTCCCATTGCAATAGACTTTCTTGTATCTTCGGAAAAATACTGTTTCATTTTAAACAACAAACCCAATTTTTGATTAACTTTTTTTACAAATAAATTTAACCTTGAAGAAAAAGTTAGGCCTGTATTTAAAACAACTCCCAAATATCGAAATTCATTAACAAATTCAACAACAATCCCCAGTATTATGAATTAACAAGGAGAGATTCTCTTTCATCATAAAGAGTGCCAAACAACATTACTTTGTTTTAATAACATTAAGTAGCATATGATTATTACCAAACTAGGTACAAACTGTATTGAAATCAGATTGTATATCAGCTTCAATAGAGCAAATAGCAGTAGAATGACAAAAATTATCAAATAATCTCATTGATACAGACATTTACTGACCTTAAGAGTAGATAGAAGAGAATTTATAAATAAAGGAACAACAAAAGGGCCCAAAATGGACCCCGAAGGAACACCGAGACTCCTTGGTTTAACTGAAGAAATAACATAGCCCATACCTACTTCCTGAGGCCTATTTGATAGATAATCTGTACACCAGAGCACTGGCCCTTCGGAAAAAACAAGTCCTCCAAGCTTACCACATAACAATGAATGATTACATAAGATTGAATGCCTTGGTCAGGTCCACAAACACCACCCCCGTAAGTTCACCTCTATCAAATCCCCGAAGGACGGTGTCAGTGAACCTGACCAAGGCAGTCTCTGTACCTATGGTCTTATGGAAGCCATGTTGCTCTGGGCAAAGAACATGATATTTTTCCAAATATTCAGTAATTTGAGTTGCAACAACCTTCTCTAATAATTTGCTCAAAGGGTTAAAGTATCGATATAGGCCCAAAAGTTACCAAAAAGAGTTGGCCCGAGATTTTTAGGGATAGGAACAACCTTTGCTTGTTTCCAACTAGATGGAAAATGGCCCGAAATCAAACACAGTTTAAAAATTGAAGACAGGGGAGAAGCAATGTGGGATGCAACTAATCGAAGAAAATGACTATCCAGCCCTTCCCCACAATCTGAAAACGTATTAGGTAATTTAGAGATAGGTTTCAGCATTTCCAACCTGGTTACTGCCTTAAAGTAAAATTTAGGACTGTCACAATAACTATTAGAGATACTTGATTCAGACAAAGAAACAGAAAAATGATTGCTGTAAGTAGAAAAATCACAAAATGTCCAATTAAATTCTTCAGCTAAGGTCAGGGGATCTATAATAGGGCCATCAAGAGGTGAAATGTTAGTAGTTGAAGATACAACAGGGGCCAATACATTTTTTACTGAAGACCAAAACCTTTACAGATTAAACCAATTTTCATCCAATTGTTTCTTATAAAAAGATTTTTTTGCTGTCCTCACTAAATTCCCAACTCTATTTCTCAAATAACGATAACGATCAAGAAGAAACCTTGTAGGAGCCGAGTTATAATTTTACCAGACCAGAGTTCTTGCTTTAATCCACTCTCTAATTTCTCCATCAAACCACTCATTTTTAGACCCTTGAACTCTTAATCTACGCAAAGGAAAACAAGAATCCTGCACCGTCAATAACTGCCTATAAAAATAATCTATTGCACAATCAGGATAGGGGTTACATTCCAAAAAAGACCAATCAATTAAAGAAAGACTATGCTCAAGCCTTTGAACACCATGGGCCAGATATTCAAAACTTTGCCCCAGGGCTAAATTAGCACTGCCTGGCAGGCAAACTTAGCCCGGAGCACAAAGCAAGCTATATTCAAAAGGAAATAGCCCAGTGCTAATCCTGCCGAGTATAGCAGTCTAAGGCAGCCGGGCAAACTGGTCAGGGAGTGCAGGGCCAAAATAGCCCGGGAATAAGACAGCACTGAATATAGCAACAGGGAAGTGCAAACTGCAACTGCAGCTCATTAGACTCTGTAGCAAGCCAGTGTTGCAGGTGGAGAACATTGTGTGTGATTGCACAGAGATATTTCACAGCTACAGCTAATACACCTCTCAACCCCCTGCCTCATCAATCAGGGACAAGGCTTAAAAACATCAGGGACAAAGGTTTAAAATCAGGGACACATCCTAAAAATTGGTGATATCCACCCAGGAAGCTGGTAGGATAAGTTGTGTAGTGTAAAATGCATTTTCTAAGGAAGAGCACGTCAGTAACATTAATGTTTGACATTATTTGATGCTTACAACCCCCACTGTTTGGCCACAGAAACACAATGTTTAGGAGGGACAGAGTAAGTTTTTGAGGTAAAATCAGGGATGTCACTGAAAATCAGGGACAGTTGAGAGGTATGACCAACAACAATGTAAGCCACACATTGCAGAACTGTGCTATGCTGAAGTGAGGTTTGCCTGGGGCTAACCTGATTGCACCATGCTAACACATTAGCCCGGTGCAAACTGGTTAGCCCGGGGCAAACGGGAGCTGTATTCAAAGCTCCCATGCAAATGAGCCTACTTAGGTAATCTGTGGGCAAACAGGTATATTTGCATCTCATTCAGTGCTGCTTAGCATACATTACCAAGCAGTTTGCATGGAGCACAAAGCTCCCCCTATTGGTCGGAATGGAAGTACAGGCTGGATGCTGCAGGCCAAGGCATACACACAGCATCCCCTGTTGGTCGGAATAGAAGTACAGGCTGGAAGCAGCAGGAACTATGTGCTGCCAGGCACAGTTGGCACAGTTGGTGCAGTCCTGACCCATTCACATTCAAATGTAAAGTAATGTCCTTGGTAGTCTAGTGCCCCCCCCCCCCCGGCACGAATCCTGACCGGTTTGAATAAAAATAACACCACTTTCCCTGGTAGTCTAGTGGACCCCCCCATACGAATCCCAACCGGTTTGCAAAACATTACATCACTTTCCTGGTAGTCTAATGTCCCCCCACACGAATCCTGACCCTGTTTGCAAAACATTACATCACTTTCCTGGTAGTCTAGTGGTCCCCCACCCCTGCGAAACCAGACCGGTTTGTAAGGTAAGCACACTGTCCTTGGTAGTCTAGTGGTTTCCCCAACAGTGATGCCCCGGCAACCCAGGAACACTACAGAATGAGGCCGGCCCGACTGGCTCAAAGCCCTCCTCTCCCACCACCACGGCCGCCGACTAAAAGCTCATTTGTACCTCAGTCGGCGGCAGGCGTGGTGAGTGAAGGAGGGCTGAGCGATCGCACGGCTCTATTAGTAAAAATGTTCTAGGCTAGCGGGGGCATCACTGCCGGGTGGGGGGACCACTAGACTACCAGAGACAGTGCTTACTGTAAGCAAACTGGGTCTGGTTTCATGCAGGGGGTGGGGACCACTAGACTACCAGGGAAAGTGATGTAATGTTTTGCAAACAGGGTCAGGATTCGTATGGGGACCACTAGACTACCAGGGAAAATGATGTTATTTTTATTCAAAAGAGTCGGGATTCATGCAGGGGTGGGGGACCACTAGACTACCAGGGAAAGTGATGTTATTTTTATTCAAACCGGTCGGGATTCGTGTGGGGTTGGGCCACTAGACTAAGAGGAAAGTGCTTTATCTTAAGCAAACCGGTCGGGATTCATGCAGGGGTGAGGGACCACTAGACTACCAGTGATAGGTCTTCTACTTTACGCAGAACGGGGTTGGGAATCATGGGGGCACCTCATTACCGCCACGCTTTTTCCCGACAGTATCTTGCAGCCACGGGCGAATGACCGTAGCGCCACACATTTGAATATGCCACGCTGCTGGCATCTTGGGGGCCCTCCTGTCCATGCCCCTGCATACAATTATCTATTAGCATCGGCGCTATCACACAGCACCGGCGCTAATAGGGCTTTTCAATATCACAGCCTTGCGCAAAACCAGTGCTATTCCAGCGCTATAGATTTGCGCCAGGCGCAAAGGTTTGAATAGCTGGCCCCATAACTCTTAAAGTTACGTGACTGAATGGTCTTAAAGGAATCCTTCCTTCCTGAAATTCAACACACAATAAGTGGCCTGGTTGTCACTAGTGGATTCAGCAAGTATTCCAGAAGAAGAAACAACATCAATACGATTTGTGACTATCCAATCCAAAATAGAATGATTTCCTGTTAAATGATTAACTCTAGTAGGTTCAGAAATCACCGGAGACATATCATAGGACTGCAACAGGACTTCTAAGCTCAATTTATCAGACTATAACCAATGTAAATTGGCATCACCCACTAGAAGAAAATTAGAAGATTCTGAGTAAGTTGAAACATTATCAAAAAATTCCTTCAGCCCATCTAACCCACTTGTTGGAGGATTATAAATACATCCCAATGTAACATATTTCTTACCACTAAGATGAGTCTTAATAACCAATCATCCTGAAAATTGGGTAGCTACTCTTATCCAATTCTAGTACTGCAAATTATCCTTTAAGAAGATAACCCCCTTTTACCCTCTCTTATCAGAGCAAATTATTCTATAACCAGATATATGACAAGTACTATCAGAAGTAGATCGTTTAGCCAGGATTCTGACAAAATCAAAACATCAGGGTTGTTTTCCAAAATTATTACCTCCACCTCAGGTTTTGGGGATGAAACTTCTTACACTGAAATGCATTATTTTTAACCCAAGTTCCATCCACCACCTTAGTTTCTCCGCAACAGGTACACTGTTTGCACGGGGGACGGGGTTTAGTTCAATATCTCCTGATATTATCAATAATAAATGAAACAACACTACACCCCCTCAAACAGCTATAAACAGTTTTCAGGCCCCTCATAGCAAACATGGAGCACCAGAAAGAAAATACTGACTACAACTCCGTAATTCAGTCGCTTTGTAATAACAACCCTTTAGAATCAATAACCCAAACTTTTAGCAATATTAGATTAGACATGCTATAATCCTCTGCTAAATTTCTCTGTTTATCCACTCTAACTACACACCCCACAGAAATAAGATTAATCGTTAGTAAACACACTAACACACAATAATTTAACTGAGAAATGAAGTACTCAAGGGCTTGGTCCACAGTATGGGCTGTGTCAATAGGGGACCAATCAGTTTGCCCAAGTTGTGTCTTTAGGGGTTTGAGATGTCCTTTCATCAGAACCCTATACACAACTGTTTTAGCAGGTAGTTTCGGGGCCCTATGTGACCACAGACAGAGGATGGGGGAGCGGTTGCTCATCGAGTCAGGCAGGACAGAGGTGTTTGATATTCTTTCCAAGCGACTGACTAGAATCCAGTCCAGCAAAGAGCTTGAGCCAGTCCTCTAATTGACCCTAGCGGGTGAGTTGACCGTCTGTGACACATTGATGGCAGAGATTTCGTCATTAAAGGGAGCAGGCTCTGAGCCCAACCAGTTGACACTGAAGTTGCCTAGCAGTACCACTTCATGGTTTTGGCGCATACTGGTTATGTATTCAATAATCCTATTGAAACCCAGTGCCAGTTCCTGTGTGGGGATATAAACTGAGGCAGCAGTGAGCGATTTACCACAGGCGTCAAGTAGCATCTTGAAAGCGACAGTCTGGAACATTTTTCCCAGTTTCCACTTGGGGTAGGGCATGGTCCTGTAAGGTGTCCCTGAAGTAAACTGCGCAGCCCCCGCCCCATTTGCCAGCTCAATCTTGCCTGAAAAGGCTGTAACCGTTCAGGTTAATTGATGCATCCGGGACTTTAGGCATTAGCCGGGTCTCTACCACCGAGAGTACATCTAGTTTGTGTTGGGTAACACAGACCTGGAGTGCATCAAATTTGGCCACCAAACTATAGATGTTGGTGAAAGCTAGCTTTAAGGTGCCACAACTCTTTTCCTGTTAGTTCAATTTACGCCCTGGGCCAGGATTACGGTGGATGTTACCCAAAAGAAGCAGGGGCAGTATAGTTATCCTAATCAGGGAGTTTTTTAGTAGGGTTAGTATAGTTTTCTGATTACGTTTGATTGCTCTCTTCTGCCTGTGTTGGCAGAGGGATAGGATAAGGTGAGGAATAAGGGATGAGCATGCATGTAGGTTTTGGATGACGCTGTTACACAAGTTTAGGGAGCAAGGATGCATGTCAGTACTACTGGTCATAGTCCCTGGACCTGGAAGTGGTCCAGAGTTATTGGGGGGGGGTGTTGTAATCCATTGGCTGAAGCCTGTTTCACACAGTGGTAATTATCATGATTGGTGGTGGTTATGATAATTGTAGAAGAAGGAGACAGGTTGTATATAGGTACTCATTATTTTCAGCAACTGAGAGAAGCCCAAAGTGGTTGAGGAATGTAAACAGGACAGCCCAAGTTCAAGGAGAGGTGGGTAAGGTAAGGTAGCTACCACTAAGACTGCTGGAGATGGGTGGGGAGCTACCACTAAGGCTGCCGGAGAAAGGGCAAAAGGTGGGCTGATTGTTTGGGGCAGAAACAAAAAAAAAAGGTCAGGGTGGGCCAAGGCAGGGAGCCCAGCTATCCACTAGCAGAGTTAATTGTGCTGTCCCAGAAGTAGGACACCAAGTCCTAAAATTAAAAATAAAAAGTAAGAAAGAGAAAAAAAATAAGATTTAAAAAATAGCCCCCAAATAAGAGAGTAACAAAAGAGATTAGTGAGGTAGTTTGACAATCAAGGGAGAATGTGGTGGGCAACAGTGCCTCCGGAAGACAGAAGCTGTAACTTGCTAATGGGGAATTGGACAAAAAAAAAAAAAAATAGGCTGCTGTAAAAATATTCATTTTAGTCCCCAGATAAAGTAATCTATTAATTGTGATACAACATAAGGGGAAACCTATATTATTCTATTTCTGAAGAGAACATTTGTAAAGAATTATGCTCACCAAGCCATGACTTGTGGAATTCAAGGCATACAAGAAAGTAGGCATTAAGTCAATGTGACAATACTACCGTCACTCTTCCACTAAATTTAAACTGTGATTAGGTAAAAGCTATACTTCTACTAAACAGACCCCCCCACACACACATACTGCAGTAGCTGCAATAATAAACATTAGAAAACAGAGATATCAACCCCTCCCACAACAGTGCATGCACAAACCTCCTAAGGACAAAGCAAAAACTTTCAATACAACAATGTATTGTAGTCCCAATAGTAAAAGCTCAGGGACAGATGATATAATGTTATCAATTCACTCCTAACAGGTGATGGACAGAGTGGCGCAGATAGTAAAATCAAGCTATCTTGGATTTTAAAAACACTGTGAGGGGAAAAGCAGTGAGCAAATTTATAAAAGTTAACCAACAGTATATTAAAGAGATATAGAAAAGAAAACAAAAACCAAAAAACTTCCCCTTAGACATGGGCTCACAGACAATAATAACACACAGAATTAGGCTAGAACCAGCAATATAAAAGTCATTAATAACAAGCTCAGAGTTCGGGGTAGTAATCAAGGAGTAGTAGGTTTTAACTAAATACAAGAAAGTTCAAAGAACAGCCTTACGAGGCAGTCTCCTATCCGGAATCCTCTCCCCTAAGGTTTGGTGGTGCTGATCGGAATTCCTCCACAGTTTTATTCACTCTCTTCTTTGCTTCTTTAGGACTGCTAAATTGAAACGTTTTCCCACCGTAAGTAATACACAGCCACGCAGGAGCATAGAGTGAGTGTAACACTCCCAGAGCTCGCAACTGCTGCCATAATGGATCGATTTCCTTCAGTTGCAAGTAGCAAAGACCAGTCCAGAAAAATTCTTATATCCATACCTTCTAATTGAATCACATGGTGGACTCTAGCCCAGTTCAAGATTGATCTCTCACCTCCATTCCTTGGTAACAAGTAAATTATACGGGAGTGTCTTGTTTGAGTTGGCAGCACGAAGTTAATCTGGTAGGCTTTTTGAGGTCCAATGCATCAATCCCCATATCTTCAGGTGTGGCAACAAAGAACCATGTCGCGAGGATGGATGGCAGATCCTCGCCCTCTGCACCCTCTGGAAGATCAATCAGCTTGATGTTCATGGCCCTTACTGCATTCTCTGTGGTCTCAAAGTGAAGCACGAAGATATAAGTTCTGGTCGTAACTTGTACTACTGCCATTTGTGTCCGCATTGATCGTTCTTTAGAATCTTTAGCAGTAGCCGCTGCAGACTCAATTTTTACATCCTGAATCTCCAGGCATTCTAGGATATTCTCCACCTTTTTGTCAAAGTTGCCCACCACCTTTAATACCCATTCCCAGGGTGGTGGCTCATCCATGCTGCCAACATGGCTGGGACCTGGCTACAATGTTGCTGGCTGGTTGTCAAAGTATTTTTCAAAGATAAGAAAGAAAATATTACTTACAATAGTAATCTTGTTTCTTCAAGGAATCTTACTGTGTTCAAACAAATGCAGACTACCCAAGCAGTGCCTTTGGAGGCGGGCAGAAGACCTATTTAGGAAACAGACTCCACAGGACTGCTGTACCAAACCTGACATCACTCCTAGCCTGGGTATCCAGGCAGTAATGTTTGGTAAATGTGTGGACTGTTTTCCAGGAAGCTGCTTAACAGATTTCCAGCAAAGAAATATCCCTTGAAGCTGCTATTGATGCAGCTGTTCCTCTGGTAGAGTGGGCCCTTAGCCCCTGTGGGGCCTGTTTGCCCACCTTGATATAACATAATTGGACACACACCACAATCCACCTGGCTATGGATCTTTTCGTGGCTGGTTTACCCTTTCCTACTTCCCCAAAGGTCAAAAGAACTGGGATCTGTCCCCCTCTGTGGCCCTTTGTATGCTCCAAATAGTAGCCGATAGCTCTTTTCACACCCAGGCTATGCAGTCTACATTCCCCTGAGGAGGAATGGCCAGTGAAAAAGACTGGTAGTGTGATGGACTGATTGATGTGTAAGTCTGAAACCACTTTAGGGAGAAACTTGCTGTTGATCCTAAGGACTACCGTATCAATATGGAATGCGATGTAGTCAGTCTCCATAGACAAGGCCTGCAACTCACTGATCCTCCTGGCCGAAGTAATGGTAATTAGGAGCACAGTCTTCCAAGTTACATACTTGAGATCAGTTGAAGCCATAGGTTCAGAAGGTGGCTGTATGAGCTGTGCAATGCATATGTTCGTATACCACACTGGAGTGGGAGTTCTATGTGGAGGGTGCAAATTTAGCAACCTTTTAAAGAATTTCCTGAACTCTGGATCTCGAGGTCAGAGATACTTCCTTACCTGCTGACAGGTAAGCTGAAACAGCTGCCAAATGCACTTTCAAGGTGGATGGTCTCAGACCGAGGGAATGAAGGTGAATCAAATACTCCAGGATAACTGGCAAACTCGCCTGAGTATGGTCCAGGCTTTTGTTCTGGCACCAGATAGAAAATCTTTTCCACTTGGACAGCTGGGGTCTTCCTAGAAAACCTAAGTATCTCCATAACCCCTTACAAGAGGTGCAGGTTGTCATACGCTAGGTCCTCAAGAGCCAGGCCTTGAGCGAGAGAGACCGAAGGTTGGGATACAGGATCCGGCCCTGGGAGGAAGTCAGCAAGTTGTGCCTTCTGGGGATGCTGATTGGTTTAGCTACTGAGAGAGCCAGAACCAAGGAATACCATGGCTGCCTGGCCCAAACTGGAGCAATTAGTACTACTGTAGTTGGCTGAGATCTGAGCTTCTTCAGAACCCTCAGTAGCACAGGAAATGGGAGGAAGGCGTACAGAAACTTCCCTGTCCAATCCAGGATCAGTGCATCCAGTGGGAATGAGCCCTTCACTGGGGTCCTGCAGCAAAACTGGAGAAGCTGGTAGTTGTTTGGGGCTGCGAAGAGGTCCATCTCTGGAGTGCCCCACCATTTGAACACTACCTGCAACACCTGCATGTTCAGTGACCAATCATGATGGTTCTGATTTATCCTGCTCAGTGCATCAGCCAGCACATTGTCCTTTCCTGGCAGGTGGACTGCTGACAAGACAATTCCCAGGGAATAAGCCAAAATCCATATTTTCATGGCTCCTGTGCACAGTGGGGTTGACCTTGTGCCTTCCTGTTTGTTGACGTAGTACATTGTGGTTGTACTGTCTGTCCTAACCTGTACCACCTTTCCCTGCAGCATGCTGGCGAATGTCTGAAGTGTTAGGAAGACTACTTTGAGCTCCAGTAGGTTGATGTGAAAGTAATGACTCTTGTTTGAGCCATGTGCCATGAGCAGTGTGCTCCTCTAAGTGTGCCCCCACCCCAGTAGGAAAACATCTGTGGTTTGCACTATGGAGGGTTGTTCCTGTAGGAATGGCACTCCCTGTTGGAGGTTGTCCATGTCCAACCACCACTGAAGTGCTTGCACGAGCGTTTGTATGACTGGGACCAGCTTTGATAGTGAATCTCTTTTCTGCTGCCAGTAAAGTCTGAGGTGATACTGAACATCTCTCATCTGAAACCTTGCCCCCTGATACCCTAGCTGTTGAAGCTGCCATATGGCCTAACAACTGTAGGAAATGCCTGGCTTGCCTTAGACTTTGGAGCTTGAAGATGCCTGCTAGCTGTACCAGACTGCCTGCTCTTGTCTACGGAAGAAATGCCTTTCCTCTCACAGAATCCAGCTCCGCTCCTTTGAACTCCAGGAGCTGTACTGGCTGTAGCACTGACTTTCTGAGGTGGACCATGAACCCCAGTGACCACAGTAGTTCCTGTGTTGGTGCCAGAGACTCCCTTACCTGTTGAGGGAAGACTAGGTTTGCTGGCCAAGGCACCTAGCTTCACCTGAGCTCTTTCTTTCTAGGTTGCTTCAAAGGACAGAGCCAAGAATCTTAACAGAGCAAGAGAAAGGATTAAGACTTCCTTTAGCTCATGATTTACTGTGCATTCTTTTATTTTGTACTCAGGGATTGTTACTGTGTGTTGCTAACATTTTATTGCTTTATTTTTCTCTGATTCAAATTGTTGTTGCTGGGTATACCTTCTGCTGCATTATTA
The DNA here is from genome assembly GCA_016271365.2 of Neoceratodus forsteri. Classification (NCBI taxonomy): domain Eukaryota; kingdom Metazoa; phylum Chordata; order Ceratodontiformes; family Ceratodontidae; genus Neoceratodus; species Neoceratodus forsteri. Next base: position 395,484,300 of record CM057452.1, read on the forward strand.
CAAGGTGTGCCTACAGGTGTGTGCTAACAGATTACTGCTGTAATCTTCTGATTCAAATTGTCATTTGCAAGGTATATCTTCTGTTACTGCTTTATTTTTCTCTGTAGCATAGTGTTTCTTACAAGGTATATCTTCTGTGAAATTATTACAGGTGGTGCTTTACAGGTTTTACAGTTTTATCTATTATTAGGATAAGCTTTCAGGGTTCCTGCATTTGTTGCTGACTGATTGTTTCTGCTTTTACCTTCTTGTTTCTTTGTCCGTGGTTGTTCTTTTCAGCAGGAAGGGCCCCCACCCACCCCATCCCCAACCACCCATACTACACTCCTTTTATAGGGTAGCACAGTCGTGATATTTCCTGTGGCAAAGCAGGAAGGGGCGGATCAGTGGGGTATCCACATGGTGACCTCATTTACAGGGGCACTAGTAATTTAACTTGTTATAACGTTACACAAAAACAAACAAACAAAACACTAAAAATCAAAGTCCTGCTTGCATTTTCTTCCTTCTAATTACTCTGACCAGGTTATAAACCCAACAAATTAACTGGAATGGATATCATTAACTGCAGGTACTGTGGAACACTTTTCAGAAGGGTAGTTTTACAGGATTTAGGACACCGTAGTACATGCTGGGCCATTGGAGAGCTTAGGGCTCAGCTCCAGGCAGTATGGGCAGAGACTGCATGCCTCAAATTTCATACCCAAGAGGAAATATATTATAACAACCAAACATCATTTCCACAGCATCCAACAGAAGCACCTTGACTGCAGAGGGTAGTTGGTCTGGGAGATTGGCAGGTGGTTAGGAGGGGCAAATCGGGTGCCCCATCACTTTGTGCTCTCCAATATATTACCTCCACAAACCATATCAAAACTACAAATGGGTATCTGCCTCTATCTCTGAAATCAAACAAAGGGTCAGAGGACACTGCAGCACAAGAGCTAGCACAACAAAACTCACCCAAAACAGGAACCAAAACAAAAAAAGCAAAAAGGAAATCCAAAAACCTTCTGATCATAAGAGACTCAATGATTCGGGAGTTGATACCCATCTCCAGCCAGGAGTAATGGTCAGATGTCTCCCAGTACATCAGCATGGAGAGACACTGAGGCATTGCTAAAATTGTTCAGGAAGCAGGGGAAAACATTGATGTCCTGGTACATATAGGGACTAATGATCTCGCCAGCCGGTCAGTTGTAGAGACCAAGGAACACCTGACCAGGCGGGGTGACAAACTATCATCCATTTCGTCCGGCATCTCCTTCTCTGAGATCCTGCCAGTCTGGGAGAGGGGGGCAGATGGACGGAAGGCCAGAGAAGGAGAGACAGGGGAGCTAAATGTGGCTCAAGGACTGGTGCCAGGAAAAAGGACACAGATTTGTAGGGAACTGGCAACAGTTTTGGGAGCTAAAGTTCTTTAAATTTTATGGACTGCATCTGACTAAGGAGGGAGTAAGTGCATTGGGGCAGAAGTTTGACGTCTTTGCAGAATATTTAAACTAGCAAATGGGAGGGTGCAGCACCCCATCGATAATATGGGAAGAACACCCCTCCCCCCTCAGCTAGTGGTCAAACAAGAGTTCAGCATGTTTGCAGTTCATATGCATCACCAGGTAAGGAAAAAGGTCCGGCTCCCCATACGACACACAGGGGAAATGCCAGACCTCAACCAACAACTAACATACCAAAATCTGGCCAATGGAAAATCATGTACACAAATGCTCACAGTCTGGGAAACAAGATCCCAGACCTGCAGGCAATAATGACAGAGGCTACTCTGGACACAGTAGCAATTAGCGAGATGTGGTTTACCAGTAACCACACTTGGGAGACTTCAGTACCTGGCTATGTACTGTTCAGAAGAGACCGAGGTGCAAAAAGGGGAGGTGGAGTGGCCCTGTATGTCAATGAAAATATCAAAGCTGCAGAAATTCAGAATACACATAAGTAGCCAGAAGAACTGTGGGTCACCCTGGAAACAGGAAATGGGACAGCCATAAGAACTGTGGTTGTCTACAGGCCCCCAAACCAGGGGGAGGACATAGACACATTACTGTTAGAAGATATACAAAACATGACAGCTAAAGGGGAGGTTCTGAAACTGGGAGACTTCAACATGCCAGAAACAGATTGGTCAATACCGGCAGGAACATCTGCCAGAACTAGATACATGGTGGATTCCCTGCAGGGGGAGGGCCTCAAACAACTGGTACAACAACCCACAAGAGACAGGGCTATCCTAGATCTAGTACTGACCAACAGGGAAAGGATCACAGATCTCCAGGTAGAAGGTCACCTGGGGCCAGTGACCATCACATGGTATGGTTCAGTTTGGCCACTACAACTAAATCATCCCATTCCAAGGCAAAAATATGGGACTTCAGAGGAGCTGACTTTGATAAGATGGCCAAAAGAGTTAAGCTAGCCCTGGCAAAAAGAAATACAGGTGAGGTGGTACAGGCAACCGGGCAAGCATTATGATGCAATACTTGAAGCAACATCCCATCGTGTTAGAGAAAAGGAAGTGCAAAAGAAGAAGGAAACCACTTTGATTCTCAAAAACAGCAGCAGAAAAGGACAGAGCCAAAAGGCTGGCCTTCAGGAAATATAAGAGATGGCAGGGATGAAGATAGGGAGGCATACCAAACTTCCCTAAGGGAAGCAGGGAAGGCAGTAAAGCAAGCAAAGGCCCAAACCGAGGAAACACTAGCACAGACAGTAAAAGAAGATGACAAGACTTTCTATAGATACAGCAGTGAAAGGAGAAAGTCCAGAGGGAGTATTGCTAAGATCAAAGGAGATAAGGGGGCATGTGAGGAGGAGGACCATGTAAAAGCATCTATCCTAAATAGATATTTTTTCTCAGTATTTACTGAAGAAAAGGTAGGACAGGGCCCACAGCTCAGCACCATGGACACAGGGGGGAGGGAGGTGAGCACTGGTCCCTTCACAAAAGAAAGGGTCTTACAAGAGCTCGATAAGCTCAGGGTGGACAAGGCAATGGGACCCGATGGCATACATCCCAGGGTACTAAAGGAGCTAAAGGTGGAACTACCAGAGCCATTATCAGAAATGTTTAGTTAGTCTCTGAGTACAGGAGAGGTCCCAGAAGACTGGAGAAAGGCTCACGTGATCCCACTCCACAACAGTGGTAGTAGGGAGGAGGCAGGGAACTACAGACCAGTCAGTCTTACCTCAGTAGTGGGCATGATTATGGAGACACTCCTTAAGGAAAGGATAGTGCAACACCTGGAATCCATAGGAGCACAGGATCCAAGGCAGCATGGGTTTACAAAAGGAAGGTCCTGTCAAACTAATCTCATAGATTTCTTTGACTGGGTAACAAGAGTGGTGGACCAAGGGGGAGCAGTTGATGTCACCTACCTTGACTTCAGCAAAGTTTTCGATACTGTTCAACATAGAAGATTGATTAATAAGCTGGGTAGGCTTAGGGTGGGTCAGAAGTTGGTCAACTGGGTGGCAAACTGGTTGGGGGCAGAAAACAGAGAGTGGTGGCAAATAGTATACAGTCAGAAGAGATGCAAGCCACAAGTGGGGTACCTCAGGTATCAGTGCTGGGGCCAGTCCTCTTCAATATCTTCATTAGTGACATTACAGATGGACTGAAGGGTAAGGTTTGTCTGTTTGCAGATGACACCAAGATCTGCAACAGAGTAGATGATCCAGACAGGTTGGGCAGAATGATCTGGATAAACTAGCAAAATGGTCGGAAGAGTGGCAACTGGGGTTTAATGTAAAGAAGTGCAAGATCATGCACACAGAGAAGAGAAACCCTGAAGCCACCTACAGGCTGGAGGCTACAGAGTGGGGTGGAAAAAATGAAAAAGGACTTGGCAAGGCTGAAGGAATGGTCAAATACGTGGCAGCTTAGATTCAATGCAAAGAAGTGCAAGGTAATGCATCTGGGAAACAAAAACCCAGGGAAGAGTACACAATGGGGGGTGAGTTATTAACGACAACAAAAATTGAAAGAGACCTAGGAGTAATTATATTAGATGACCTAAAGGTGGGCAAGCAATGTGAGAAGGCAGTAAGGAGGGCTGTGGGGATACTGGGATGCATAGGGAGAGGCATCAACAGTAGAAAACAGGAAGTTGTTATCCCTCTCTACAGACAGTTAGTGAGACCCCATCTGGAGTACTGTGTGCAATTCTGGAGACCCCACCTCCACAAAGACATAGGTAAAGTGGAGGCTGTTCAGAGGAGGGCAACCAAAATGGTGCAAGGTCTGCACCAGAAGACATACAAGGAGAGACTAAAGCAGCTTAATATGTATACCCTTGAGGAAAGGAGGGAGAGGGGGGACATGATAGAAACTTTCAAGTATCTCAAGGGAATTAACAAGGTACAAGAGGGTAGTATCTTTCAGAAGAAGAGATGTGCAAGAACAAGGGGGCACAATTTGAAGATAGAGGGGGCACGGCTCAGAGGTAATGTTAGAAAGTATTTTTTCACAGAGAGAGTTGTGGATGCATGGAACAGCCTTCCTGAGGAGGTTGTGGAGTTAGGAACAGTGGGAGAATTCAAGAATGCATGGGACAGGCATAAGGCAATTCTAGTGGGGGCAGGAGAGAAGCTGTTGATTAACTAGAATCTGCAGCTTATCCGTGAGTAGGAAACAGGCAGACTGGGTGGGCCAAGCGGTCCTTATCTGCCGTCAAATTCTATGTTTCTAGGCTGGGAGGGAGTTGCTGGCAGTCACAAGAGAAGAAAGAAACTTGGGCATCTTCATCACCGATGACCTGAAATCATCAAGCAGACCACTAAAACAGTAGGTAAGGCTGGGGGGTGTTAGGGTGTATTAACAGTAGTATCACAAGTCAGAAGGAGGTAATAATTCCTCTTTACAAGACACTGGTTAGGCCCCATCTGGACTACGTGCAGTACTGGAGGCCACACCTTCACAAGGACATTAACCAAATTGATACAGTCCAGAGAAGGGCAACCAAAATGGTGCAGGGACTGCATCAGAAAACATATGAGGACAGATTAATGGAGCTCAATATGTATACCCTAGAGCAAAGGAGGGAGAGTGGTGATATGATCGAAACATTCAAACACCCTAAGGGTATTAACAAGGTGAAAGAGTCTAACATGTTTCAATAAAAGAAAAATAGCAGGACAAGAGGACACAGCATGAGATTAGAGGGAGACCAATTAAGGGGTAATGTGAGAAAGTTCTTTTTCACAGAAGGGGTGGTGGATGCATGGAACAGCCTATCTCAGGAAGTGGTGGATATGAATACAGTGAAGAGCTTCAAACAGGCATGGGATAGGCATAAGGGAGCAATACAGATGAGTATGAATAGATAGGCCATTGACAGAGCAAAGGCTGATGGCACATTTATAAGGTAGAAAAAAAATGGGCTTGCGGTCCTTATCTGCTGTCAACTTCTACATTTCTATGAGGGGATTGCCCTACAACTAGCCAGTCATCCAGATAAGGGAAGACTACCATTTCTTGCTTCCCGAGGTGTGCCACAACCACAGCCAAGCATTTTGTGAACACCCTTGGAGCACAAGTAAGTCCGAAAGGCATTGCCTTGAACTGGTAGTGGCCTGATGGCAGTATGAATCTGAGGAATTTTCTGTGGGACTGCCTTATGGGGTTGTGTAAATATGCGTCCTTTAGGTCTAGAGATCCTGACCAATCCCCTTGTCTTAGGGACGGAAGGATTGTTGTCAAGGTCACCATCTTGAACTTTGGCTTTACCAGATGCCTGTTTAGGTGCCTGAGATCCAAAAAAGGTCGCCACTCCCCTGTTTTCTTTACTGTGAGGAAGTACCTTGATTAGAGTCATTTCCCTCTCTGTGCCAGAGGAACTGGTTCTATTGCTCCTAAGGACAGGATGTTTAAAACTTCCCTTTCCAGTAACTGTTTCTGATGGTGAGGAGGGTCTGAAGAGTATTGCTCTCAGCTTTGGTCTGAGGTTGAAGCTGAGAGCCAAGTCTTGGCCCACTACTTCCAGGGCCCACCTGTCTGTGGTGATGGCTTGCTATTCCTGGAGCTAGTGGGTCAGCCTGCCCCTACCAGGGTTGGAGGGCGACCTGAGCAGACACCTCAGGGAGCCTGCTTGAGATGGGATGCTGTCTGAGTGCTGGGGCTGGTTGGCTACCACCTCTCCTGCCCCTGAAGAAACCTCTCTGCTGCTGATACTGGGGTAAGCCTGAGGCTGGAAGAATGGCTTATACTTACTCCTACCTCTACCTCCCGACTTGTTGCTTTTGGGGAGTATATCCCTCTCTTCAGCAGCAGCCCTCTTATAGGCTGTCGTATACTCATCCATCTTTTCATGTAAGTCTCTGTCTGTTCCCCAAAGAGGTAGGCTCAAATGGAAAGTCCAAAGCCCTGGACTGTGTGTCTTGGGTCAGTTTAGTAGTCCTGAGCCAAGTGAACCTCCCGAGTGACACAGACAAAGTAATTTGCCTGGTTGCAGTGTCATTGTTATCCACAGCTATCCTAAACTGGGCTTTTGAAGCCTCTATGCCCCTCTTTGCAGCTTCCTCTAGATCAGCTGCCATAGGGGCTGGGACAGATTTTGATTTTCATCACAGTGTTCCACAATGTTCTCGACATCTGGCAACACAGGCCATGTATGAAGCTTGCCTGATGATCAGAGAGGATCCCAAATATACCTTCCTTGCAATGGAATTCATCCTCCTTGAATCCTTGTCTGGAGGGTGTGATGCTAGGGGGATGCCTGCCTTATCACAGGCAGCAGCCTGCACCACTCCTTCATGGTTAGGGTCCCCGAACAGGAACTCTGCTCCACCCTTAGCCACCCAATACTTCTTATCGGTATACTCCCTGTACACAGACACCAACACAGCGTCCTACATTGCTGTTGCCGAAATGGAAGCAAATTAACCTGTGTTGGTATTACTAGACTCAGAAGCACAGTCTCCCAGTCCTGCGCTTCCTCCCTGAATCAACTCTGACTGGAGTTGATAATCTAAAAGTATGGAGGCTGCGGCGGGCAGAGCCCGCCCAATAGAAAAACCGGACGGTAGCCAGCCGGTGGTGCCGAGGGTTGAGCGCTGGATGCCACACCTCACGTCGCACCAGTGACCCAGGTTGGGAATGGACTCGGGCTGGCAGGGGAGGAAAGACTGAGCATCCCGAACTGCTCTCCTTCCTTCGGGATGGCTGAGGACATGCACCATGCTGTAGTGACACCTGGCGGAGGCTAGGTGCTCCACAGACATGGGCATACACAGGGAAGGAGCGCGGCAGACATCTTGTACCTTGGGGTCATCAGCCCCAACTCTCACCCCATTCCATGTCTCAGAATCTCGGATGGTACAGTACAGGAGAATGGGGCGAGAGGCCCAACGACCCCAAGGCACACCCCGACACCTGTTGGTGTGTGAAGGGTGGGAGCTGGGGTGGTAGGGTTGGTAAGTCCAACATTGAATTTCTAGACTTTTGTCACTGTAATAGAAACCCTAACCAATGCATTAACAGAGTTTTTTGCAATGAATTTCCCTACTTTTTTTGAAAGTGTAATCTTATCCATATGTAGCTGTGGGAGTCCAGGGCCCTCCATGCCCTGCGCTCCCATCACGCCATAATGGTATACATTTGTGGGAGCACAGGGCCCATCTATCCATAAGTGTAGACACATTGTAATGAACCCTCATCTCCTTGTGGGAGAGCAGGGCCCTCAGGGCACTGCGCTCCCAGTACTGCATAATGGAGGGCCCTGCACTCCCATCTACCCATAAGTATAGAGACATAGTGCAGGCCTAGAGACATTTCAAGTACCCCTTGTGCTTCAAATGTGGCAATATCTCAGTAACCATAGGAACTCTGGGAAACATCCACTGCAGCTGTAATCATGACCTGGCAACCTGCATGCGTGCTTAGTATACCTAAAGGTATACTAAGCTGCATTTAGCAAAAAATCCATGTCTCGAACCGTTTGAGATATAGGTACAAAAACGTATCGTAACCGCCACAATGTTACCCTATGGGAAATTTCAGAATGCTGTAACTAAGGAACCCATGTACATTTTTTTCACCAAACCAGCAAAAGGCTCATCTGTGGGGCAAGCCCTTTCTACCCTGCAAATTTCAGTCCAAAACTCCAAACTGTTTAGTTGCAATGAAGTGGCAAAGAAACAGCCGTTCCCCCCCCCCATTACTTTTGCAAATTTGCGACACTTTCTCAAATTTTGTGAAAGCTTCCACAAAGGCTGACACAACTTTGAAAAGAATGGTGTGACACTTTCACAAATTTGCTAAAGTGTCACACAGGTACTTTCGCAAATTGCAACACTACCAACAGGAAAAATGGGGTAGGGAAGGAACATATTTCCCAGCATTATTTTACAAATCTGAAGCCAGGACCATGTTTCTAGGGCCCCAGTTACGTAAACACAACTGCTGGTGTTTACCAAGTGGCATTATTTTTTGAATTACATTTTCTCAGGCCTGCCTGTCAGCACAGCAGTAGCGCTACCACTTGCGACGCTGGCAATCCGGGAAAGAGCTCGGGGAGCTGGAAGGGGGGATGAGCACCCTAGGGGCACTCTCCTCCTCTGGGAAGGGAAGGATGCCACTCACACTGCAATGCCGCCACCTGCGTGCACATGGGTGGAGGTGCAGCGGTGCGTCACATGAGAGGGGAGGACATTGACCAGAGTTTAGAGAGGTATCACATCTCAGTGCCTACCTTGTCTACAGTCCCCTCGACCACCTACATCCTCAAAGGCTCTGGGAAGAAAAAAGGAAAATGGCCCCACAGCTCGCCTGATTATGGGCTGGCAGGGGGAGGTGCAGACAGAGTCGGTCGGAGGCCCGACAGGTGACACAAGTGGAGGTAGTCCCCCCTCCCAGCTTCTCCACCCGGGAGGTAATCCGAGGCAGGATGGGGCAGAGAATTGCACCGGGATTTGGGGGGCCCCCCACCAGGTCCCCGATGGTGAGCCGCAGAGACGAAGGGGACATGAGCATGAAAAAATATAAAGAACAAAAAAAAAAAAGAATTACGTTTTCTCCATCACTAACTGAAAACAAGATGGCAGTTGACGAAAGTACTGAGCCCATTTGTGACAGAAAAGGTGCTTTTTAAAGTAAAACATGCTTTCACACGGCACATATTTTTCCCTTAGGCTATAATGGAAAATTTAAATCTTTAATAACTTTTGAACAGATTAATATTTTTCACCAAACCTTCAAAAGGCAGCATCAGTGACCCAGACCCCACATACCCTGACCATTTCAGACCAGACCTCAAACTATTTGAGCCATAGCCTCAAGCAAAATGTTTGCCAAAAGTGGTATTTTTCATGGTTTTTGGCTCTCTGCAGCTCCGTAACCACAAATCCAACCGGAACAAAACTTGCCGGATCCAGAGATATATGGTACCAGACAACACATGCAATATCTCAGGCAAATCGGTTGCAAAGTTATTAAAGTGCAAAATTTGGGGTTTAACATAGAAGTGGCTGGACAACACTAACTATAGTGGCACTACATACACTCAGTGTGTAACAATATATAATCCTCTCAAGCTTCGCTCTCGAGGTGTATATGTTATCACACACCTTGGGTATGTAAAAAAACTGCATATCACACACATATGTATGCAGTATGTGTATTATACATATATATATATATATACACACACACACACACACACACACACACATATATACACACACACACACACACTGTATATATACTGATATAAAGATATATGTGAATATAGACTTTTTTTTTTTAAATCAAAGTTCTCTCCCCTTTTACGAGAGTTCCCATATTCATTTTACCCTGCTGCCAGATTAGTCAGACTGTCAGGGTCCCTTCTCTGTGATCAATTTTTTTTTTTAGCAAAGTTCTCTGCCCCATTATTATGCAGCTCGATCCACCTGCTGCCAGTGACTAGTCAAACACGCATGGCCCCTCTCTGTGACTGCCGAGTTTTTTGTTGTTGTTGTTTTTTTGTATTAAAATTCTTTGCCCTTTCAAGAGTTCTCTGCAGTTAGACACACACACAGGGTTTATGAAGCTTCCATGCTGCCATCAGGCACACACAGTCCGCTCCATGACCAAAATGAAAACTTTTAATTTTTTCTGAACATTCATTCATTCAGATACAAGTGAAGTCACAGCATAAAATGACAGGTTAAACAGTGATGAGGTACATCAAGACTTCTCCCCCAATTTCACACTGACTCCCCTTAGTAGCTTAACCCTGCCTGCCTTCTGCTAAAACTAAATTCAGGGATTCTCGGCGTAAAGGCAGTTACAAAAATCGCTCCTACAAAGAGACGTCCATCTCTCCTCAGCACCAGAGCTCCAATGAAATGGCACCTGTTCCCACTCATACACATGTGCACTTCATCTACTGCACGACTCTGTCTGCAACAGCCATGGGTCCATTATGTGTTGGTCCAGTCCTCAGTGGAAGTCCCCATGTCAGCGGTTGGGCTCAGCGCTTTCTTCCAATCACCAGGCACAGTTCCCACATTCCGGCAGTGCATGCTGGGTGAGGTATTACATGTGAAAGATGTTTCCTAACCCCCCCCCCCCCGAGATCATGGATGATGAGATGCGGAAGTTATTAAAAAAGAAATTACTATGCACGCACACTTCTGGGCAGGCGGGGGAGGACAGTTGCAGGATGAGGTTCTTAGAGATGCACATGCACGACTACGTGGCAAAGTAAGACAAGTCTGTCGGACTTCAACAGAGCTATAACATCAAGTCCCGGAACTGTTCAGGCGGGTCCCGGACCTCAGACTTTGGGATTTTCCTTCCCCTGAGACAGCCATACCATAGCTTTCCTAGATATTACATTCAAAGTAACAACTAATGGCAAGGTTAGCAGTGTCCCATACAGGAAACCCATAGTAAGGGAACACCATACTTAGGGTGAGTAGCTCACACCCAAGACCATTGGTATACAGTATACCATATAGTGAATTTCTACTGTTAAGACATAATTGTACATCAGATATTTTGTTTCACGAGGAGACAGAAAAAAAAAATACTTAATGTTTTAAGAAACGAGGTTATCCCAAAAGCACTGGATAAAGTAAAGGAAATGGATAAAGGACCTAGCTAATACCAAAACAAATGAAAAATAAAACAAAATGATAATTAATTTTGGGCCAGCCCATCATTTTGTCACAGAATATCATACTAGAGTAGAAGAGATCAAACAGATTATAAAAATAGGTGGCTAATAATTAGAGCAGATCCAGAAATAGGACCTTTAGTTGGCACAGCACCCAGAGTATCCTTCAGAAAGGGAAAGAGCACTTCAGATTATGTCACAAGTAGTCACTTCCAATATTCAACCCAGAAAGCAAACATTTGTAACCGTATATAGGTTTCAACAGATGCAGACACTGCAATGTCTGTGACTTTGCTGCAATAGGAAATATTTTTCAACACTCAATGAATGGCAAACATTTATTCTGAATGAATACATTGATTGCCAGACTCTTTGTGTATATATATGCTGGTGCATCTGAAGACTACTGTGGTAGGATGCACGATCGCTATGAAGTCCCGCTTCCAGAAGCATGCGACCAACTGTCAACAATAGGGGTGTCATGATAATAAAATTTTGACAATACGATAACTGTGATGAAATTATCATGATAACCTTGTTATTGCGATCATTTTGTCACTTGTGCAACAATATTAGAAAAAGTATTTAAATTCAAATCTTTTACATAATTCACATATTTCACTTTTTCAAGCAATGTTATGCATTTATGCACATTATTTTGAAGTCTTTGCTGTAAAGTAATGCAAAGAGTAAAATACTTAAACAAATATTTCATTCTTTCACATTAAAATCTTCGAACTTTATAAAATTGCTTGCATTTTTTTACATAAAATTAAATACACACTTTATACATGTGTTATACACACAGTGTACAATACATTTTAAAATATGAATGAACAAATATTTTTACTTACTTGCTTGCTTAAAGAGCACCTTTCCTGGATTTTTCTCCTTGCCTGCAAAATCATCAGGAGACTCCCTTACCTGACTGGGAGTAGTAGTTGAAAAATGTTCTCTTTAGCCCCCTAAGGAAGAGAAGGGATCGTAGTTGCCCCCCGAGGGGGGGGGTAGCCGCTCAACCCCTTTCACTTCCTGATCGCCGATGCCATCCCCACGCTTCCCTGTTTTGTGAGGTCATTATATGCCTAGTGCAGGGATGTGCGCCATGCAAGTGTATGGGGTGGCATTTTAAAACGTATTTTTATGATTTTAACCTGACTAGTAGTACAAATCAGAGTCAGTATTCAAGTAACACAAGCCTTGTTACTTTTGTTAGATCAGGGTGGAGCCGTAGATGTAGCCTGCCTAGATTTCAGTAAGGCCTACACCACCATTCCACAAAGGAGTCTCATAAACAAGCTGGGCAGCCTGGGAGTGGGTCCAAAGGTAGTAAACTGGTTAAGAAATTGGTTGGGGGATAGACAACAGAGAGTGGTGGTAAATGGAGCTCACTCCGAGGACGAGAAGGTGACCAGTGGGGTGCAACAAGGATCAGTCCATTGCAGAGAGGCTAGAAGGGAAGGTATGCCTTTTTGCAGATAACACAAAGATCTGCAGTAGGGTAGACACCCGGGAGGTGTGTGTGTGTAAACAATGAATATTAATAGAGATCAAGAAAGCTTGAGGAGTTGTCAGAAGTGTGGCAACTAAGATTCTATGCTGAAGTAGAAAATCATGCACTTGGGGCAAAGAAACCAGGGCGGAGTACAAGATGGGGAGTGGTACTGACGACCACCAAGCAGGAAAGAGACCTGGGTTAATTGTATCAGATCTTTTTATCATGACTGCTGTTGTAAACATTAGGAGAATTTGCATTACTGTATAAGTTACTTATAGGAGTCTGTCGATTGCTCTAAATTTCTGTCTGTCTTTATTCAAATAACCAAATTAACTCCAGGATAGAAATATTTTTAATGAGTTGTAACACTAGAGTGTTCGGCATTACAAAATAAAAGTTGCTTATATATAGGCTATTGGACAGGAGCAGACTATTAAATAACTATGGGACATACAGCACTAAACCAACAGCAGGACAGCACTTCGTACTAAATGGATAAAAGTGCAGAGTTTATGCTGTATACAATTGACTCATACTTTTAATACAAAACACTTAGGATATTATATGTTTTTACTTACAGTGAATATGATAGTACTGAACTTAAGAATTATGACTTAACACTTGGCACTTCATGTAACCCTGTGAATTTAGTTTTGCACATGCGTGCTTGTGATTGAATGGGGATCTATTCACTTGTGTTGCAGTTCAACTCCATCCCCTGAAGAAGCCACATTGTTGTGGCAATACGTAGAGGAGTTATTCAGCATTTCTTTGCACAAATATATATATATATTTTTGCTACAAAGTACAGAGTGTACACTGTTTTATATTTACGCCATCTGTTCAAAATAACTTTATTGAAGTGCAACTAGAAAAAAGTCCGCATAGAAGCAGTGGACCATGCTGCGATCTTGCATGTAATGTTTTGCTGAGAGAAATCTGTGGCATTTTGTAGCTGAAGATTTAAAAAATTGGTGCACCTGGGTTTCTCAAATTATGTAATGTATCTGTACTTGTGGCTATCTTTTAAATTCAATTGTTATAACCACAGCTGTTATTTTATTATTAGTTTTAATTAATGTACAAAGTATTTGGCATACTGGTACCCCTATTTCATGGACTGACCCTGGTAAACTTTCTTCTAAGGGCTGCAAATGCCACATTTGTATTTTCTTTTCTTTTGTACCTATTGTACTGTTTATCCCCACCCACACCCTCCGCCACACTATCCCCATTCCGACGCATCTGGAAACCAGAGGTTACCAACTCAGGATGTTTTTCAAGGTACAACTTTTGAATACGCAAATAAGTGTGGTGAGGTAATGCAGGCCCGAGGCTACAGTTCATTCTGCCCAAGGTGCTCAATGGAGGATACTCTGCTGCTGAACAGTCCACAGATAAGAACAGATCTAGCCTTGGTTAAAGCGGCACAGCAAAAGCTGCCAGTCCTTGTGACACAGCGCAATTTGCTAGCTATTAAGGCTCAATTCAAAGAGCCAGCTGCAAGAGTATTAAATTCAGAATAAAAAAAATGACCTGCCCAATGGGACACCTAGACACTTAAATTAAAAAAATGCCCATAAAATGATTTACATGCCACATTTTTCAATCCAGTACTTCAATTTCATCATTAGTGCACCAAAGGTTAGTTGCTGCCTAAAGGATCTTTAATATACCGAGTATATATTACTCACGGGCTTCTGGATTTTCAGAATCAAAGCAACTTCATTGGTCTAGACACATCACCTGGCCATTCATTAATCTCTGATATACTAACAGTTTGTAGCTAACCTGCCCTAAACTACCTAGAAAACTCTAAATGAAAATAAAATCTTTTTCCATTAAAATAAAAATGCTTTACTGTTTAAAACACAAAAACCCACAAAAAGATATCGGTTTCTTCAAAACAAATGCACTGCACAGGTTATTCAAACACACCTGGCTTTTGTTACCAAACTCATATATTCTACCTAGCAACGATCTAACTAAAGGAAAAGAAAACTTTTTCCATTACAAAACTTGTTCCATTTAAAAGCACAATAGCTCACTCCAGGGCATGGGTTTCTTGAGAATTCATTCACTTCCTGGGGCACTGAAAGTCACTTGGCTGTTTTCCGATGCCTTCTAATTCACCCAGGGTGTGCATTAATTCTTTAGAAACCATGCTCTTCTGCAAAGATAGACAATGACGGCAGAAAAGACCAGAGGTCCATCCAGTCTGCCCAAGTGCCCTATAATCTCTGGAACCTAATGTTCCTCAAGAGTACTAAGCCTCCCGTCATCTCTAGTCTTCTCCTTGGTCTTGTCACGCCTGTAACCACTATTCCTTTATTATGTCCCCACCCTCCTTGAATTCCTGACAGTTTCTACACCAACCACTTCAGCTGACAAGACTTTTCCAAGGTTCCACCTTTTCCGTAAAATAGTACTTCCTCACATCTCTCCTGAACCTACCTCCTGTTAATTTTCATTCACATCCACGTGACTGCAAGTTGGTTTCAGGCTAAACAGTTCCTGCAGTTCACTGTGTTAATCCCTTTAAGGAACTTGATGGTCCCTATCATATCTCCTCTCTCCTTCTGACTGTGATTACATATTTAGTGCCTTGAGCCGCTCCTCATAGGATCTGCCCTGCTGCCCTGAATAATTTTTATTACTCTGCTGCACTGTCTCCAACCTATTCTTATCTTTTTCGAGAGGAGGACTCCAAAACTGGGTGCAGTACTCTAGGTGAGGCCTGACCAGGGATCTGTAGAGGGAAAGTACCACCTCTTCTCTTCTGTTATCGATACCCCTTCCGATACATCTCAGCATCCTGTTTGCCTTGCTACAGGCCTTGTTGCACTGACTCAATTGCTTAAAAGAGTTGCTAATAACTCCCAGTTGATCCCGTTCCTCAGCTGTAGTGCTAAGTCTTTCTCCTCCCATCCAGTACTCTATCTTGGGGTTCTTTTTCCATAGGCGCATTACCTTGCACTTTCTAGCAGTGATGCCAGACCTTTGACCACCCCTCTGGCTTTTAAAGGTCTCTCTGTACATCCCTTATTCCCTCGTCACTATCCACCCTCCCACACAGTTTTGTGTCATCTGCAAAAAGACACAATCTGCCCTGGATTCCTTCTCAAATGTCACTAATGAACACGTTGAAAGGACGGACCAAGGACCGATCCCCATGGAACACTGCTCACAACCTCCTTCTCCTCTGATTTAACCCCACTGACTACCACCCTCTGCTGCCTTCACTCCAGCCATTACCAGCCCAGTTCACAATTGGTTTAGCACCCAAGTCTATCTTTTGAGCAATCGTCTTGAGGTACTACTTACGTTAGTCTCCCCTCCCCCCAACAAAGTCCCTAGAAGGACTACTGTTATTTTGTACAAAAAGCCCTTAAAAGGACTGTAAAAGATTAACTTTAGCTGCAGGACCATGCTGGCTGCCACACAGAGACATTTTGGCATCGGCTCCAATGGAAGCGGAACCGGACAGTCAGTGCTCAACAATCACTTACAATGCAACAGACACTTTTTTTTTTTTTTTTTTTGAGTATGCATCATCATTTGACGGTCCATGCATGCAAGCCAATTAAAGTGTTTCTCAGTATGCACCACAGCACCATGGTAACACAGCGCCTACTCCACATGGCTGCTTGGCCCGGGGGAGATAGGGAGAAGAAGCAAGAATACCAAACAATAAAAAAAAAGTCTAAGGATTTAAGGTGTCCCCAATCAAAAATACCTGTCACGTGGCACAAAATGAAAAATAATTTTGCTCCCTTGCCATCTGGCTTCAGTATATGGTTGGGTTGGAGGAAGAATATCCCTGAAAAAAAGGAGGTTCTACAGCTCCTAGTCTAATCTCTAGCAGACACCCAGACCTTCAACAGCTTTCAGAATGAGAGACATTTATGTAATATTCCACAGAGTCCAAGTCTATGTGGAATCTGCAGCCCAAAAAGCTACAGGAATAATGGGTCCCATCCCAAAGTGGAGCATCAGATTCAGCTGAATATGTCTAGCCAAACTATGCCTCACTGAAAAGAAAAAAAAAAAAAAGACACTGGTTATCTAAGCCGGTAAGGGGGAACCTCTGAATCTTGTACAACTGCTTGAAAATGGACCAGCCCTTTTATGTTACTGCAGTTGTACATTTCTGAATTGCCGCTGAGTGTTTATTTGTTACTGTAGATGTACATTTCTGAATTACTGCCGAGTGTTTGCTAGTTACCTTTGATGAGTACTCAGTTTTGCAAGCCTTCTCCTTCCTAGAGTCAAACAATGACAACCAGAGATCTAAGGTAACATTTTAGCCCTGTATAAATAGATCTGGCCACAGATGTAGTCTCAGCAATGGAGGTGCTGTGTATAGAGTGACTGTTATCCTGAGTTTGCTCAGAATGAATCTGCCTTTAGACTGATTTGAAGGACCCAAGGAATCCACAGGACCTGGAGAATAATCTTTAGAAATCGAGGTCTGCATTAAAGAATCCATCGCTGGGTTGGCTAGTAGCACAGCACACTGCAACCCTGGAGACTAGGACTCTTGTGTGAGCCCCAAAATACTACACTGTGACCGGCTGACAGAAAAGAAGGTCATCATAAAGATATGGGGCTCTGCGCCTAGGAAGGGAAAAAATGTACTGCCAACTGACCAAGAAGCAGGACTGGTACTGACTATGAAGGTAGTAGCTTGCATGCCCACCTTCGCAGCCGTAAGAATGCCACCATGGTTACCCAGACTGTATAGCTGGGAATAAAGGAAAAACAAGGGGACAAATGAATAACAAAATAATTAAATATTTGCTATACTCTAAATATCACTGAGTCTACTCGATAAATGCAATGATGTTTGGTTTTATTTTCAATCCTACCCCCTGAGTGCCGGCCCGCTTGGCGCTGGCAGATTAATTTCCGCTTGCAATGCTGAGCAGCCAGGTACAGGAGCAGACCTGGGTGCCAGAGGGCTGACCAGGGGAGGTAGTCTGGCGTCCATCGGACTACTCAGTCCTCAGAGGACTGGAGTTCCTTAGTCTGAAGGTGGCCTGACCTCTGGCGTCCACCAAGAGGTATCGCAGCCCTGGTGCTCTACCAATGGGGGAGCACAACGGACACCAGCATTAGCCGTGGCGTCACATGGCACGTCGTGCTTGGGGAGTTTACATTCAAAATAAATACACCAACCGGAGCAACACAGACACGAGGGCCCAATAGTGGGTCCTCCCCCAGCCAAGCAGCACAGGTTCCCGACGAAGACTTGATTCCTTGAGGAGGGGTATAGGGCCCCACCCGCCGCAGACCTCACCTGGGAGGTAAGCCAGCACTCCATGGGGAGAGACCTTGGGCGGATGGTGGGGAGGCAGGGGAGCTGGGTACAGCACCAGGTTGGAAGGGGGGGAACAGGAAAAAAATCCTGCCTCTTTTGGGTCTTGCTGTGTCTGCAGCCCAGTAAGCCACTCCCCCAGCCAGTGGGGATCTACTTGAGCAGGACACAACTGTAATGACAACTGTCATATAGTCAGCTCAGTGCACAAACTTTTTTGCCTCATTTGCTCTCTTAGGTTCCTCTCTCCCTCCATCCCATGGCATGAGCAGTGGTTATTCATGCAAGTGCTCACAGCCCACCATGCTCTATATGCCACAGTGTTACTAGCTTGCATGCGCTACTGGCTGGCTCTACATGGGGGAGCCATACTGTACTGAAGTATTAACTGAACACCCCACCCCAATGATCTCTGAAACAAAAAAAATTTTTTTTTTTTGTATCACATTTTATCTCCTACTGCTGGCGGGACTCAGTGGTGGTGGTGGTACCAACCATCCTTGTTCCATCCCCCCCCCCCAGCTTGTTGGGGATCATGGCGCGTGGCAATGGGGGCTTGATTTTCTTTCTTTGTATTTATTTTCTGCTGTTGTTTTTGGTTCCCAAGACCCCACCCCTGAGGACACCGGTGCAAAAGACAAGAGTCCAGGCTGTAGACGTGCTGGCACACGTCTCAGCCAAGCTTCTAACAGTGTTCTCCCCTACCAACACTGTGCGTCCCGTGCCGCCACCTGTGTATCCACAGGCAGCGGTAGTGGATGGTTTACTGTCCGATTCTAATATGTGTGAAACAACAAGTTCTACTGCATAATATCTAATTTGGTTTATAATGCCAATAAAAAATGAGTTTTTAATGAGACTCAAAAGTATTTCAGACCATTTCAGACTATTTTCTGTACTCAGAGAAATTAATTTGGTCTGACTACAGATTTTGTTGTTCGGCTACAAATTTCACTAACAAATACCCCCAAAAATTGCAGTTTTAAAACTTCTCACTTAAAGAACTAGTGGAGTCAAAACGGGTTAACAATAAAATAATATAAATTTGAAGTAGTAGTCAGTTGTAAGTTTTTATTTCTGAAGTATTTTTCCTTTTCCTTTTGCTCATCAGAAAGTCTTCTATGTTATAATATTGTGTTGGATGTGTGGAACAGCTCTTTAGCCTGGCAGCTGACCTGTCTTAACTCTATTGCCCCACACTGCATCGTCAGCATTATGATCTCATGGACAGTGACATCACCGGTGAATGACCTGGCAGTCACTCACTTGCTGTTCCTAAGTTGCAGTGATATCACAGTCATTGAGGTCACAGTGCTGATGATGTAGTGTGGGGCAGTAGAGCAAGATATGTCAGCTGCCAGGCTAAGAGCTGTTCCACACATCGCACCTACTAACATCAGGTAAACAATCTTCTAACTAAACACAGGGAAAAGAAAAAGTACCTCAGCTATAAAAGGTAATGGTTGGCTGCTTCTAAAATCTAGTATTAGTTGTAGGCAGTACACTAGCTCTTTAAACCCTCAAATAATGGATTTATTTCCTTTTTGAAGTTTATGTACATTTTAAGACTGTTGCCTGCACTTAGCCTTACCAGCTGTCTTTTAGAGAACAAAAAGGGATCCAGAAATATTGCTCACATTTCTTGTCAATTTACAGGAAATACCTTCCCCTGATGGACCACAGAAGTTGTTTTCTCATAACAGACCCACTCAGCATCCTGTCCTGTGTGCATCGTCAAGGGGCTGCTCCTCCTAAGGCAGAACAGCGGCATAACTCCCTGAGAAAATAGCTGTTCCACAACACATCAGATTGGACAGAATCCTCTTCAGAGATATTAGCGCTGCCTGATAATGTTTCAGTTCCTCCTTATATGTTTTGTAACCCTTCCCAATTGACATGGAACCTCTGTAAATGAGCTGCTTTGCACTCAAAGGTATTTTAATCCAAGAGTGAATGAATAAATCAATACATCTGGAGATGGAACAGCTGTAGGTCTCTCATGTTCAACTGAGTCTTTGGGGGTGAGGTCTGTGAACAGGTATGGGAATGAATAACACAGACACAAGAAATAGGTTTTAAAACACACAGGACTTCATGTGAATTTTATTTTCTTAACTCATAATAAAAATAATAAACTAAAATAAAAAAATAAAAATAAAAAACAAGTTCTTTTTGCGCTTCAGCACTTCCCTCCTGGTAGTGCTGCCACAGAGTGGATTACTTGCAATCAGTTTTCAACCTTCCTCTGTGCTTTTCAACCAGGTATACATCCTCTCCGTACAGCTCTCAAGGCTGATCTGCTGTACCTGGATACAGGAGGGACCTTTATACAGACTCAGGAGGTCAGCTGATCCGCCACTAAACTTATACAATTATATAACTACACTAATACATACAGTGAGGGATCAGTCTGACACATAGGACCTTCATTGTATCATAATATATTATATTCATCAGGCAACAAATTCTATCTATGTAAAAACAATTATAAGACTTGAATGCCTAATTGCTACTTACACTGGACAAGCCCCTCCTTCTTCATAGTGACTAACAGCCCGGGTTTTGATAAATAAGCCTCAGTATGGGGCCACTGGCTCCTAAGGCGCACAGTAACCTCCCAGGGATATTTCTACAGACCACTCACTCTATCCTCCTTGGTTCTTATAAACTCTAGTCTCTGCTACTATATGTCATGGGCATTTCCAAGTACATGTAAGGGTAAAGTACATAGGTGGGATATTCAGAAGGAGCTGCACATGGCATACAGGTGCGCCATGCAACCACGATGCGCCCATTCATTCAAAAGGGAAAATCGTGGCACAAATTCTGATGCACCGAGGTGCATCAGTAATATCTTGGCGCACATAGAGAGAGCGTGCCCATAGATACTCCGCACATGCCGATATTCAGCCCAGGATGTGCTGAGCAGATGCAATGGGAACCCTACCCGCGCCGCACAAGCTGATCCAAAAAAAAAAAATGGAGCAACAGCTGGCCACCCACAGGTGAGCTCCTGTATTGCAGGGAGCAACACGTCAGCTGCCAGCTGTGTGTAGCCACCTGAGCTCCAGCGGCACAGTCCGTCTTTGTAGCCCCGCCCGATCGCGGGCATAAGTTTCAATACATAATATTCCAATATCCCTGGTGGTTCAGTGGACGCATCCAGCCGATCGCGGGCGAAGTATAATGAAAATTAAATCCCAACCCTGGTGGTCAGTGGACGCTCACAGCCGATCGCGGGCAGATGTATACAAAAGATCACATCCACCCTGGTGGTTCAGCGATAACCTCCCCACCCTCCCACTGGGCCCGCCCCCGCCCCCCTCAGCAGCGGGCAGCAGCTCCCTACCATAAAGCCGCCCACCGACTGACTGCATACAGTAAGTTGCAGACCATACCGTACTACACGGTCCAGATATGTGAATCCATTCATATCTGGACTGTCTGTGCTAGCTCGATCTCTACGCCCATATTACGCTGTGGACCAATGGGCATACAGCTGTACTGTATGCAGTCAGTCGTCGGCAACCGGGCAGCTTGTGGGTGAGCGCCACCCGCCGCTGACCGGGAGGGGGGAGCGGGCCCAGTGGGGGGCACCGCTGGACCACATGTGATGGGATGATCTTTTTTTATACATCTGCCCGCGATCAGGCTGCTAACAGTCCACTGACCACCAGGGTAGGGATTTAACCTTTCATTATACTTCTGCCCGCGATCAGGATGCAAGCAGTCCACTGGACCACCAGGGATGGGATTTAATCTTTATTTTATGCTTCTGCCCGGTCGGGTGGATGGATGCGTCCACTGGACCACCAGGGATATTGGAATGTTATGTTTGCAACCTATGCCTGTGATCAGGCATTGGGGCACTTTGCCGCGATATGCAGGGGGCGTCGGTCCCCGACGGCTGCAGGCTGGCAGGGCGCCAGGCATCAGAGCACCTGCATGCAAATGGGGCCATAATGACATGCAGATGGCCCCATTTGCGCCTTGCATGCATTATGGCCCCATTAACATGTCCACCGCAGAATATCACGGTTGATGCACCTAGCGCAATGGCACTTGCACTAGCGCATCCCCTGCCCCTCTGTGGCCACTGCGCTGATGCAGTGCCACTGTGCCATCGCCTGCGGGTTGCCATGGAGCAATATTCAATGGTGCTGAGCCATGGTGCAGCACCACTGAATATCACCCGTTAGCGCCTGGCACATCCCAGTTGCACTGCGCCCAGGCTTGCGCCAAAGCTTGGCGCAGTCTGAATATCCCACCCTAGTTTTTATGTTTACAATACTTTTCTGTCATTTTATTTTCTTCATATCACATGAATTTATTCAAAAGCTGGACAGCATTCCATTCTAAACCCTTTTTAGTGTGGGAGTTTTATTTAAGGTAGCCCTTTTCCTGGACTTTTCTATTCTTTTCTGTCCCCTATGCTCTCCTGACAGCTGAAATTTCAAACCGTCGGGTGATTTTCATTTGGGCCTTATGCATTACAGGGCCGTCAGCTGCCCTTAAAGCTCATCCCCTCTTTTTCTCTCTCTCTGAGAACTGCTTGTAGCAGTGGCCGTAAGGAGAGCAAGGGGACTACGGGATATATTTATCCACGTATCCTAAATCTGCTCAGCTATAATGTGCACTCCACACATGCTCTTTCACATTTGGAGCACTGCTCCAGCAAAACTTCGCCCACTAACTTGCATTCTGTTCAGCAGGCACACACACGTTTTCTCCACCAGCAGCGAGGAATAGACAACTATTGGAGTTGTCTTTGCCAACAGTATGCACACCCCATAGTCACCAGGATGGCTCCTTCAGTTTGGGCGAGGCTGGCACCGGCGAGCTCCGAGGCGCAGCTTGCGCTCCAACAAACATGGTCCTGTGCTCTGCTCTTCTATGGATTTCCTTCACAGAAATGGAACAGGCCCATTTTTACACATATGGTAAATGTAGCACCTTCTGACTTCACAATATCCCCTGTGGGCCATTTATTTTGGTTGTGCTATATACTTTGCAAATAACAGAAGACACATAGTGTGATCAGAGAGCACCACCAGGGACTGGTGAAGAAACAGTAAGGAAATTACAGTAAAATACTTCAGCAAGTGGCCACCCCACCAAGTAGAAATGGGGAAAAAATACAGAAAAGTGAGAGCGCTGCTGCAGCAGACTAGCAAAGAGGGGGAAGGCAAAAAGAAGAGAGGCATTCCAAGGTACACAGGATTCCTGGGTGGGGATCCACTGCTACAAGGTCCAGTTTGATCATTTTGAGCCCCGTGACTTGAAACGCTGCCAAGCTGTAACCACCAAAATGGAGATCAGTAGCTGAACGGCTAGCACAGCAGCAGAGCTACAGCTTGCCATACAGACAACCCAGGTTCATGCCGCAAGTCCGGGACGTCTGCTGACGACTGATGAGATGGGGTTCCGGTGTCTATCTGGACACCTCCTGCATTGGGGAGGGAGAGTTCCTCCTTCTGCTGCACGACTGTCTTCGGTTGCCCAAGGGTAGGGCATGTTGTGCTGGAAGAAACAAGTGGTCCCTCCGGAGTGGCCTTATGTCGGCATGCACCTGCTCACCTGGCAAGTGACGTGGCGGGATCACACGCCCAGAGTGGGGTCAGGAGAGGAGTTCCAGAGGCAGGGCGGAGCTCACTCGCCATTCCAATGGCCCTGATAGGAACTTTGCCGAGTCACTCCTGAGGAACATGCCCTAGAGAGGGGTAAGGGAGGGCTTGGGGGAAAAACACTCCAGTAGCACCAGGCAGATGAAGCCACCCCATCCCATATGCCATTGTTCCTTCCAACTCTTCCCGCTAATCGATGGCTCCTCCTCCTGGGCCTAAGCCATCAAGTGACTTATCCTCCTCCCAGCTTGGGAAAACCTGGGGGTCTCTCCCACAGGGAACAAACTGTGGGTTACAGTCAGGGCATCAAAAGAGGATGTCGAGCAGAGGCTGGTGGTAGGTTGGAATACTGGAGGACTCCTATGAAGAGGACCTGGTGGCTGCCGAGAAGAAATGGGGCACAAATAGAAAAGAAAAAAAAAAAAAAAAGAAAAACAAGATCAGCAGCTTACATATCAGGACTGTCAGTCTTCTGAGGGTTCCAGAAGGCGTCCCTAAGACTGTTCAGAAACCGCTCCCATTAAATATAGAGCTTAACAAATAAGGAAAAGGGCTCTTTTCCCAAAATTATCCTGGAAAACACAAACAGTCCTTTCCGCTGTATGGGTTCTGTCCTCAGAAGACTCACTTATCATTAAGTTATCTAAGTAAAAGTGGACATGCAGGTCTTCCTTCAGCAGGCTGCTGACAGTTAACTATACACAGTATGGGTAATTAGATCTTTCAATGCCATGAAAACACCCATCAATGTGCCTCTCCATCCTTTGCAGGTGCAACAGTCACAGGAGTACCACATTTGAAAATATTCCGGTTTTTTTTCAGATGTACCTACCTCTATGTAGGCCCTGGACACCATTATACAAGAATATTCTGCACAAACTGAATGAAACGAAATCCCAAATCATGGCCTTAAATCAGGCCTGTACCCAGCAATTATTTCTTAGCTACCCTGATCAATGGGCCCCAGAGGATGTAGAATGCTTTGAGTGCACCTCAGATCCACAGTCTGCAACACAACAGTGGCTAACATTAAGGTGATATTCGATAAGGTGGAAAAATGACATCCAGTGATGGGGGAACCAATTCCTCTCCACGTTGAACAGAGTAAATGACAAACTAATAACTGTCCCCAAATTGAATCACATCATCTCCAATGTGCCCCTACAGATAGACACATTCTTTAGAAAACTATTGTTGAATCTGTCCTCTTTCATTTGGGCGGGGAAGTTAATGCCCCGATGCTAAAGCTGGCTACAATGCATTTCTACTAGAGTAAAGGGGGTTTTGGTCTCCCCAACCTCAAATCCATGCAGAATTTTATACTTCTAAGACAGGGAATCTCCTGCTACAGGCCAAAGCTGACCCTATGCCCTCTGCACTAGCTGTCAATAGAGATGGCACAAGTGGGGCTGCCTGCACCAATAGCCATCACCCCCCCCCCCGAATAGAACTTTCAAGCTAAAATCTCAGATGAGCTAAACACTCTATACAGTTATGGAGCAAATACTACATCCATTTCCAGGCCCAGACCCTTACGGCAGAACCCATAACTCACCACTGAGAATTCCCCAATATACTGTAAATCATGGACAGCCAAGGATTTAAACACTAGGGACCTGTATCATCCCCTAACTTTTCATGCTACAATCCTCTGAGGACCTTCAGACTCAGCGCCACTTACCAAGAACCCATTTTGGAGACTGCTCCAAATCAGGGACTTGCTGCCCACTAAGGTATCTTCTGATCATATACTCCTTCCAAGTCTGCCCTTGACAAATCGTGGACACTCTGAAATCACCCCAGTACCTAGCAGGTAAGCAAAAACAGCTGATGGATAAAGAAACACCCACTGCTAATGCTGCTGGCCCAAGAGACATATGAGTTATGGAACCGAAATTCCCAAACACCCCAGGACTGGCACATACGCAGTCTGGCTACATTCCTATATGCAAATACAGAACTCAGGCCAAGACCATACAGTACAAACTGCTTCACTGGGCCCTACAGAACCTGCAATGCCTTACAGAGCTTGCCTGACCCAACAAGTAACTACTGGAGATGCTTCCTGTTTCACATTATATGGTCCTGCCGGCTCCAGCCTAATACTGGACAGATGTTTGAGCTCTTTGTAGGAAGGTGGTCCCTCTCCACGACTAAAGATCTATACCTAACCTTACTAGGCATCCAAGCTACTCCTGCCACTCTCTCTCTCTCTGCCGACTCTACTGGGCGAATCATGCTCTAGGCAGCCAAAAGAACCATACTCCGCCACTGGTGAGCTCCCTGATTCTCCCTAACAAAAGAATGGAAAATCTGGCAATGACAGTCCACTATGAAAGAGTGGCACACATGGCAGCAGGGAAACTACAACTCTATCTGAAAATCTGGGAACTGTACCTGGACACACCATAGACCTATCCCTAACCACCACTCAGATGACCTTTTCCCTCTTTTAAAAGTTGCTACTGCCACTGAGCACCTCTTTCCACCCCTCCATTTCTCCAGACGTGCCCTCCACCTTCTCCTCTCCTCTCCTCTCCCCCATTCCCTTCACTGAAGATAACATGTACACATACTTATCTTCTTACCATACCAAGTTAATTGTCTACCACTCGTCTCCAAATATCTAGTAATCACTCTGACCCAAATATCACACCAGGAAATGAGCCTTGGCTCAGTGTGCCTTTCCCAGTTATCAAATGTTGACCTCTCCACCCGTGACAACGCCCGCCGGGCGGCTCTCCACCCCTTCCTAGTACACCATATCTAAGTATAACCTGGCCAGTGCCTGCTGTCTTATGGTAATGCCAGTAGATTGCTCAACATATGTAACCAGCTTGTGTAAGAACTATTTCAAATACCTGTACCCTCTAACTCAAATGTATTTTTGTTTGACCATAGTGTGACGTGGCGCCTCTGATGAATGCCTATTTGAGAAAAACCTGTACTGTGTCATCTAAAATGCTATGTATGTCCTCAATGTGACGAGGTACCTTTGGAAACGAGCCCCTGGCTCAAAGGTTGTAAACTGATTCTCATAAATAAATAAACTATATATGTATATATATATCCCTTACATATCTGCAGGCCACAACTGACTAGTAGCACAATTACAGAACCACTTCCACAGGAACCAGGTGAACAGAACTAAGGATAAGAAAGGAGCTGTGATTGCTGATCGGAGCAGAGGTTGCTGGCTGCATCAGCGGCAGTAAATCTTGCTGGGGCTGCAGTCGGAGGAATCGGCAGCTGCACTGAGGAGGACAGCTTCAGGGCTGCATTGGCAGCTGAATTAGACACCGGACTTCCCAGCTGCTGCAGTCGGCAGCAGGCCAGGGTACTACAGGAGCTGGTGAGGAGGGCATCAGAGGGGCTATCCGGTGGCAGCAGTCGGCAGTGGGCCAGGGCCTGAGGGAGTATCAGAGGAACTTCCTGGTGGCTGCAGTCGGCAGTGGGCCAGGGCCTGAGGGAGCTGTTCTACAGGAGGACCAATAGGAAGAGAGGGCGCCAATTTTTTAACAGCGGCTGGGCTACATAGGTTTTGCCCAGCCACCTCATGTCTCAAGAAGTAGCTGTGTTTGCTGATCAGAGCAGAGGTTGCTGGCCACATCGGCGGTGGTAAATCTTGCTGGGGGCAGCAGTTGGAGGAATCGGAGCTGCATCGGCAGCTGCACTGAGGAGGATGGCTTTGGGGCTGCATTGGCAGCTGAATTAGGCACCGGACTTCCCAGCGGCTGCAGTCGGCAGAAGGCCATGGTACTACAGGAGCCGGTGAGGAGGGCATCGGAGGGGCTTCCCAGCAGCTGCAGTCGGCAGTGGGCCAGAGCCTGAGGGAGCATCGGAGGGACTTCCCGGAAGCTGCAGTCGGCAGTGGGCCAGGGCCTGAGGGAGCTGTTCTTCAGGAGGACCAATAGGAAGAGAGGGCACCAATTTTTGAACAGCGGCTGGGCTACATAGGTTTTGCCCAGCCACCTCACGTCTCAGGAAGGAGCTGTGATTGTGTCCCACACCAACCACCACGGCCCCGACCTCTATTAAATGGTATGTGTGGGCGGATCCTTGGGGGAGGGCATGGTGTGACTGGCTGAAACTGAACATTAAGAAGTTTGGATTTGTTTAGGACTGAGAAGGAAGGGCATGTGATTCATATACTGTGTTGATATAGATTGTGTGTAGGGTATATTATAAATTGGTGGGGGGCTGATTGAGGAGAAAGGGCATAGATACATATATTGTGTTGCTGGAAAGTGTGTGTGGGTTTATTATTAATTGGTGGGGAAGTGATAAGACTGACAGTGTAGTATTGGTGGTAAGGGCTTGTTCGTACCAAAAATGAGGGGCTTGGGGCATCCAGTTTGGACATCTTCAGAAGGGTGATTGGGTGTATGGGGTGTGGGGCAGCCATAATTTTAAACTGGGCGTGGAGGTTTTTTGGAGGGTGCCCAATGTGTTTTCATTTGGAGGGTTTTATGGAGGAGATCAGGGGATTAGAAGGCAGCTGGAAGGGGGGGTGGGATGTTGGATGGGGAGACAAGGAGGGATATGGATCAGGTGTGGGTAGACATGGGCAACATCAAAATGGCACACCTCCATGGATAACAGAACAAGGCAAATGGAGTATACCTCGAAGGATAGGTGGATCGCATGGAAACTCTGGTGTTGTGGGAGGCGGAATAAGCAAAATACGAGAAGTATATCGCAGGGAGAGAGGTGCTCAAAGGGAGCATCTGAGGGAGGAGGAAGTAGGAGTGAGCAAAATGGGAGAGAGCATCAAACTTCAAGCATCAAGTAGGGAGAGAGCTGCTCAGAGGGAGCATCTGAGAGAGGAGGAAGTAGGAGAGAGCAAAATGGGAGAGAGCATCAAGCTTGCTAACCATTTCACCATATTATACCCGGGAGATGAAATGGAGGAGGATGGTGAGAGAGGGGTGCATGGGGATAGGGAGGATTTGGACAGTAGGCAGAGGAGGGAGGGAGACAGAGGAGGGAGCCTGATCCAAAGGAAAGGACGGAGGATGGAGGGACTTGAGCCTAGGGTGGAGGGGAACTGTGACAGATTCAGGGAAACCAAGTGAGGACAGGGTGGAAAGAGGTAAGACTGGGGACAAGCCAGTGTCTAGACAGGGAAATTCTATCAGTGAGGAGGGGGAGGTAGAGAGTTCTCTAGTTAGGTCAACCTTGAGACATAAATCACTGCGGGAAGTGGAGGATAGGGTAGGGAGGAGTATTACAGCTGAAGGGGAGAGAGGTGCAGGTCCGGGGAAGCAGTGGGAGGCTACCGGGTTGCGGATTGGAGGACTATAGTTCAGGAGGGAGATGGGTGATTTCTGGGTACCCTGGAGATTGGGGGGGGGGGCCAAAGAGTAAACTGGCAGTTGCAGGGAGTATGAATATAGTAGGGCTTGCATATGAGAGCAGCCCTCCGGGTGTTTGGGGGGAGGAGCAAGCAGAGTGTCGTCAACCGGAGGAGGAGGAGCCTGGAAGGTAATAAACGGGTAGGTAAAGACCCTCAAGTTGAAGGAAGAAGTAGGTGTAAACAAGGGTTTGATGATAGAAAGAGGATTGTGGAAGGAATAAAGAGGAATAATAAAGTGGGGGGTGAGGTGAAGGTGATTTTGTTGGGGGATTCTATGACAAGGGGTATCCATTTGGAGGGGAAGAATAAAAGCAGCCCTGTCAAGGCTAAATGTATACCAGGTCTATCAGTACATAAGGCTAAATTCCACCTATACTCGATGACACTGGATTGTGGGGATCCCCAGACTTCCTAGTACATTTGGGTACAAATGACTTGGAAGGAATAATGAGCTAGAAATACAGGCTAGACTCTGGGAGCTGGAAAGGGTTTGTCACTCGATGGGAAGCAACATTTATTTCTCTGAGATTCTGCCAGTACCAAGAGCAACTGGTGAAACCAAGCTAAAACTTAGGGGGGGTGAACAAGTGGCTCAGGGATTAGTGCGGGGTAGAGGGGTATGGGCTGGTAGGTGACTGGGGGATACTTGGGAGGACAAGGGGCTATATACCAGGGATAGGTTACACCTCAACATGGAGGGGAAGGAGATCTTGAAATTAAAACTTGCTGGATTTATAAGTGAGAGGTGGGGTTTAAACTTGTAAAGGGGGGGTCACAATAAATTGACCCCAAGGGGGATGTTTGAGGGTACAGATCTTGGGCATGCGGGGGGTGAGAAGGAATATGATGCGGGTCCAGGTCTAGGGCATGTGATGGGTAAGAGTGAATATGTTTAAAATTCAAAGAATACTGGGAAAATAACGGACAGCGTAGGGTTGGGGGGGCTGGAGAAAAGGGAAAAGTCGGGCTGGAGGACAGTCCTGATTAATGCCAGGTGTATGAGCAATAAAATGCCTGAGCTCCAGGCTATGTTGGCTGAGGGGAAAAGCGGATGTGGCAGCAATTACAGAGACATGGGCCACTCAGAGAGATGATTGGGACCTAAACTTAGAAGGCTACAAGATATTCAGGAAAGAGGGATGTGGGAAGCGGGGGTTGCGCTGACTGTCAGAAATGATATAACGTTTGTGGAGTTGAGGAGGCTGGAAGGGTGTGGAGCGATTGGGTTACCCTGCAAATGAGGAGGAAAAAGTGAAGATGGGGTGGTTTACAGGCCCCTGCAACAGAGGAGGATCTGGATGATAAGTTGGTTGAGAATATCAAGGGTCACTGTGACCTTGGAAAGAGTAGGGTGATGGTTATGGGTGATCTTAATATGCTGGGGGCGGACTGAGATACCATGACATCCTCTGTAACTAGGAAACAGAGATTGATGGATGACTTTTAGGATGCCTTCCTGGTACAACAGGTTGGGGAACCTACTAGAGAGGGGCGGATATTGGACGCTGTACTTACGGATAGTAAACAAATAAGGGGACTGGAGGTGTGCAGTCCACTGGCAGGTGGTGATCATGCTACGGTTTGGTTCCTGCTGTATGTAGGGGGAGAGGAAAATCGCACTCATACAGTAGTGGTTGATTTCAGGAGAGCGGACTTTGTGGGTATGAGTAAGATCCTAAGGGAGAGGTTGGACATGATAAGGCCAGATATGGATGTTGAAAGTTTGTGAGAGACCATTAAACAAGGGGTACAAGAGGTTACTAGGTCCTGTACTAAAAGTAAGGGTATCGGAGGAACTAGCAGGCCATGTTGGTGGATCAGGAAGTGCAGGAAGTGGTGAGGGAAAAAAGGCTGCCTACAAATGTCATAAATCCTATGGGGGATAAGGAGCAGGGTAGTATGAATTATTGGCCAGGAAGGTTACAGGAGTGGTGCGGACAGGGCAGGGATTGAGAAAATCTGGCTAGGGATGTCCCGAGGGGAGAAGGGATTCTATAGATACATAAGAGAGAAGAGAAAGTGAGAACACAGATCAATAGGATTAAGATTATGGTGGGATGGGCTCAGGATGCAGGGCATCAGGCAGAGGTGCTAAATGAGTACTTTGCCTCAATCTTTGCAGGAGGTGACAAGGGATCCTACAGCCTGATGAGTGTGATGAGGAGAAAGCAAAGCGAGAGGTCAGTCTCAGTCTGAGACCAGAGGATGGAAAGAGGATAGGGAATGGGCTGGGCCAGATCAAGAAGGAGTAGGATGATTACATGAGGGAGTGGATGGGGAAACAAATCACAGTTGATATGGTGAGGGAGCCCTTGAAAACTAAAACAGATAAGGCATCAGGGCCGGATGGCTTACATCCAAGGGTTTGAAGGAACTGGTGGAGGTACTGGCAGCTCCAATGGCAGCACTCTTTAGCGCCTCTCTGCAGACGGGATGGGTGCCACAGGATTGGAGGGTGGCTTATGTAGTGCCTATACATAAGGGGAGGTCTCGGGAGAAAATGGGGAATTGTAGGCCTGTCAGTCTGACGTCTGTGGTAGGCAAAGTAATGGATGGCTTTATCAAAGAGAGACTTGGAGGCAGTTGGAATGGTTAGGACACCAGGATGATAAACAATATGGCTTTGTCCCGGAGAGATCATGTCAGACCAACCTTGTAGAGTTTTATGACTGGGTGACAGGAGCCTTGGATAGACATAGGCCAGTGGATGTCCTATATCTAGATTTCAGCAAGGAATCTGATTTGGTACCCCATAATGAATTGATAGCAAAAGGGGGGATGGGGGTGGGAGGACAGGAACTCGGGTAGATAGTTGGCTTTCAGGGCGTCTACAGAGGGTTATGGTGGGTGGGATACTCTCCTCCCCCAGAAAAGTAATCAGTGGGGTCCCTCAAGGTTCAGTATTGGGGCCACTCTTGTTCAATGCTTATATCTCGGATATAGGGGAAGGGGCTTAAAAATAGGTTGAGTCTCTTTGCGGATGATTCAAAGCTGGGAGCACTGGTGGATTGTGAAGAAGTGAGGGAGTCAGTCCAGGAGGATCTGGATACCCTGGAGGGGTGGTCAAGATGGTGGGGACTGAAATTTAATGCCGGGAAATGTAAGGTACTTCATTTGGGGATAAAAAAAGCCAGGCCATGTATACACCCTGGGGGGGGACACTGCAAGCCACATTGCGAGAAAGGGATTTAGGAGTAGTGGTTGATGTCAAAATGAATAACTCTGAAAATTGCAGAAGAACAGCAGCCAAAGCAAACAGGATTCTTGGCTGTAAAGCCAGGGGTATTATGTCCAGAAGTAGGGAGGTGATCTTCCCTTTGTAGAATGCCTTGGTCAGGCCACAGCTTGAGTACTGTGTATAGTTCTGGAGACCTCATTTGAAGAAGGACATAGCGTTGCTGGAGAGGGTTCAGAGAAGAGTGACCAGGATGATTCAGGGCATGGAAGGGATGCCTTATGAGGAAAGGCTGAAGGAGCTTGGGCTTTATTCACTGGAGGAGAGGAGGGAGGGATAGAGGAGACATGATAAAGGTTTTCAAGTATGTAAAAGGAATAACCAGGAGTGGAGTAAAGAAGCTGTTTAGGTTAAAGAAGGGGGGAGCTACCAGGGGTCATGAGTGGAAGATGGAGGGGGAAATTGGGGGGGTATAGGAGCATTTTTCACTGAGAGGGTGGTGAAGCCATGGAACGCGCTGCCTGGGTGGCTGGTGGAAGAGGGCACAGTGGAGGGCTTCAAGAAGGGGTGGGACAGGTATAAGGGAAATCTGAATAAAAAGAAGACTCTCTAGGGGGCTAGGAGGGGTGGTAAGGTGAGCAGCCACTAGGTTGCTGGCTTTTGAGCAGACAAGACAGACCATTTGGCCTATTCTACTGGCTCTTTAGTATGTTAGTATAAGGTACATACTGGCTATAGTAAGCACTGATCCTGCCCAACTAACCCATCTTAAAGTACCATACACTCACTCAGCCTTGTCTTAGGTCATACCTTGACTATAAGGAATTGCACTGATGTAAATGTTTAATAATTCTTATGTCTGATTTACCTAACCTTACTATGTAGTCCTCAACTATTGTCAGCATAAACTATCTTAAAGTATTCAACTCACTGTAATTTTTTAAATTCTGTAGGCCTACTGTGCTTTGCACACTGCACATGTGCATGGATTCTTCAATGTATATCTGTATACAATTCCTGTACCTGAAATTTTATGACTGTATACATTGTTTTAAAATATGAAAAAGTCCAATAAAAACTTTTATGGCAAAGAAGAAAACGCTCTTCAACCTAGTACTAATTAAAGACTGCATGTCAGCACCTGGCAGACTGTAAATCTCCCAGTGGCAAGGTGGTTAATGGACACTTAAGCATAATCTGTAATGACTTCTGACCATTTTTATGTGGTCATATGGGTGCTAGGTGTTGGGGCGCCTAGCCTGTACAGCTTCATAAAGTGGACTGCATTACAGCAACATTGGACCACTGTACAATTTAGTCTAGTGGTAACATGGCCATCTAACTTGAAGAACACTTTTAACAACCTGTCTCTTGAGTTCTAGGAAACATCAAGAACAGCTGTTTTGTTAATTTCTGTCCAGAAACGAAGACAATTGGACCAATACTCCAATCTCCAGAAAGATTTGGAACATTATCTGTTGCTTTATATGTTTGTGGGGATTGAAAAGTAAAGGTGCCCTGAGACAGTAGGAAAGGAATATCAGCAACTTGGCCCCATGAGATGATCTCCAGAAACCAAATGCCTGTTGATCAGTAGGTTTCTTCTCCAGAAAGAGACATCTTACTTCCTCTGAATCTGAAACTGGACCCTGAAAATCCATGCTGAATCTGACCTTGGGCATGGCCAGAGGAAAATCTGATCTCTTGAGTCCATGGGTCATCGAAAGGGAGAATGAGAATCACACAACAACTTTGAGTTTCCTGTCCTGTGGAAGGCAAGCCTAATTCCTATCGCCTGTTTAAGTATCTTATGTACTTCAAACGTATCGTACAGTATATATTCCCCAGTAAAGGAATATGGCCAATAATTCTTTGACGAGACATCCACTCTCCGGTTTCTTTTACAAATATTCCTTTTAGTTCTGAGCTAGGGGTATGAGTTGTTCCCTTCACCATATTTACAGTAGAACAATATCCTCAAATAGTAGTAGTGAACTGGTCAAGTCGGACTAAAGTTCTGGCTATCAATGAAGAAGCCATCACTCTAGTAAAAAGTAGGCTTTGACAGATAATTAACACAGTATAGACAATCCAACAGAATAACCATTTACTGTTCACACCATCTGTTCTACTGAACGTGCATGCAACAGCCCAGCCCCCAACCCAGAACAGCAAGGCATTTAGTCGGGCTCCAGCAAGTAGTGTGTGGGTTGAGAGCATTTGGTTTCATGCTACCTGCCAGTGGTGGCTGGGACCATGCCTCTGCTCTCAGTCCACGTGCACACACATATATATCTCTATGTATATATCACCCCTGTGACTACATGATATTTGACTGTACTCTACCTAGATTTCAGCTCTAACCACCCTCTTGCGTGCCCTGAAGTGACGACACCCAGACCATGTCCTTCTCTCTTTACCTCTGCCTTTGCTTCCTTGCTCCCTCTACCTGTTTCATATCTCTACCTCCCCCTACCTGTTTATATGCTCTGATGATAGTGGCTGCTGTTGGGGCCTACGCTTGGACATTGATTAGTATTGTATATATCAGAGCGAGTGATACTGTCTCTACTACTTATTGTGGAATGCATCTAGACTTGCATGCTAGGACTGCTGTCTGTCCCTCATTTGTGCTTAACAGTGTGATGTATATTTTGTAACTATATCTCAACTTTATTGCTCGTTGCGACTTGACTTAATGTACATAGAATACTTCTGCTGTAATCTGTCTCTTCTTAAATTTGCTGTAAATACCCTATATTTTTGGCATTGTTTGTTCTCCGGGTTGACCCTGAAAAAGGGACGGTATTTGTCTCAGTGGTCTTACCCAGTTATCAAAATTCTAATAAATAAATATACATATCCGGACAGGGGGCATGAAGACACATTTTAAAGAGTAGTATTTTGAAAGACAGAAACTCCATTCCCCAAGTTTCACTATCCTGGCTCCAGCAGCCCAAAACACTGTTGCCCAACACGCAAAGTTTGCCCACGGCAGAGTTTGTTATAAAAAGTATGGGAGTGTGGGAGCAAAGCCCTCCATCACAGAAAAAAGGAAAACTTCAAGTCAGGAAACTGTGTTTCTGGCTGCTGAGGTCAGGTTAGTGAGATTCAGGGAACCGAGTATCTGGATTTCATAATATATCCTTTTAAAGTACTAGGGAATTTGGTTACTACAGCTATGAGGGATAATGATTGTGATGTCATGATTGTCACTGATGCAAGTGTCCTAATGGTTGGGCTATTAGGGAAAGGGAACATTGTTTAAATCAGGAGTAGCACACTAAGCCGAAGCTCGTTTCCAGATGTGACCTGGGAGCACAAGGAAGTAAAGCGACTTATTCAGGATCAGATAGTATGCACCTAGGCGGCTGTGGGATTCAAACCCAGGTCTCCAGATCTGCAGCTCAGAGCCTTAACCCACTTCACTATAGTACCCCTAGATGTTACATGTTGCTAAGTCCCCTCTGGTTGGACGGGGCGGGGGGAACATACTTTAGTGGAGTTAAGGTAGGAAATCTTTTGTTCCCAGATCATGGATAGTGGCATGAAATGGATTTAATTAATTCCTTTTGGATAGACAGTGTCATTATTAAAAACCTAGCGGATTGTATCTTCCCAGTCTTATAGTGTTCCGATTAGACATGAGCCACATAACAAAATGCTAACAGATGGACTAAATGTTCTAAATATTTGGATGGTTCTAGCTCCAGTGCTAATGCAAGTATACACCTGAAATTTAGCACGTATATACAGTATCAGTGGGGCCTAGAATCTAACAAAGGTGGAGAAATATGGTTCAGCCATTGTTTAAAATTTACAGTGGAAATACTGCAAATTGCTAATCAGTAAAATTTGCTCAAATACTCATGGACGCATAATAGGTAATGCCACTAGAATTCCACTTGTGAAATTTAACTTTCATAAAGCATTTATTACTACTAAATTCATGTAGCCATTTTAGCATTTTGCAGTCCTGTAGTTCCTTTCCGGGTGACTTTTTTATCCCCCCACCCTGATATTTTCTTCAAACTTGACCAGACAAAGTGGCACTGCTTGTCACACTGATTTCCTCCTCATTTTTCAGACGCCCTCAATTACAAAGACAGCAGGCTATTCCTTTTTCTGTCAGACCGATCCTTTTCGAACAGCCAGAATCTCTTCTTCTTGATGCCTCAGTCATTTTCTTCCCTAGGAGGTCTTTGTGAGTACATCTAAGTCCTGGACTTCCAAGTGTAATGGGCTCTCAGACAAGTTAATTTTGCTGGGCATGATTCTCATATGCAGGGCTCTTGGTAGGATTTTTAGTTTGGGAGCCCTGGACTTTCTGGGAAAATAAAATGGGGGTCCTCAGGTAAACTTTGGGGGTTCCCTTGAAATTTTTGAGGGTCCCCATTGAAATGAATACAAATATAACTTCAACGTCAGCTTTAGCCCCCTCCTTTCCTGTGTTACTTAACTTGGCATATTTCAACCCCCTCCTCCAATAATGTCCTTGCCACATTGCCTGTTGACATACTCCAACCCCCCCTTTATTTCTGTTCTCATGCTGTATGCCACGCGCCTGCTGCTTTAAGAAACTGCATGCTGTGAAATTGGTTCTAGCAGCAGCTCTGTGTGTGCAGTGTTGGGAGGAGGGCATGTCAGAGTGCCACACTAAAGAGCTGAAATCAGAGTAAGAGCAGAACAGAAGGGGCATGAAGTATGCAAATTACATACATCACTATGGAGCTCTGACATGCCCCACCATACCTCTCAAGTGTCCCTCATTCAGAGGGACATCCTCCTATTCCCCTTAAAATTGCTATGTCCCTCATCCATCCCTCTTGGAAAAGGTGCTTACAAAAGAATGTACCGTAAATTCAGACTTTAAAGAAGAAATTCATAATATTCTAAAATACTAAATCAAAATAAACTTTGAACAAGCAAATACTATGGTTTTCAAAGTGTTCTGAACTTCTAACTCCATGTTTGAGGATGTGTCCTCATTCTGGGGTCTATGTCCCTCATTTTGAGTGTCCAGAAATATCCATGTCCCTCATTTCAGTGACAAAAGGTTGAGAGATATGAGCCCACTGCCCAGCACTGTACACACAGAGCTGCTGCAAAGGTTATTTTCATGCCATGTTTCTTAAAGCAGCAAATACAGGACTCCTGGGGTCATTAGTGCGAGCGTCTCTGGGACTTGCTGCCAAAATTTCAGAGTGTCCCAATGCCCAAACTGTGCAGAAAGGATGTGGGTACCCACGTTCTCAAGAGCCCTGCTCATATGACCTGCTTTCAAGTTAGAACAGTCACTCAATGCTTCCTAATTGCTACAACTGGGGGGGTCTACCCAGCTCTGCTTCCCTTCCCTTGTTAAACCTATGCATCTAAAGCTTTCCAGTGGTGACCACCCCTGCATTAGCGGCCTTCACACTCCTTTAGTTTAAATTCCCCCAGATTGCCATTTCCATTTGACATGACTGTACCCTCCTCGCTTTTGGCAGAACTGCAGTCCAGCTTGCCTTGGCTATGGATCGCATTTATTTGATCTGTGCTGCAGGCAGGCAAATTGCCCTACCGGCACTAGCATCATGGTCCAATAATGCCAGTTCAACATTCCTGTTACAGCAGTGCCTAGCATCATGTTTCATCATGACTAGAGATATCCAAATACTTCCGTCACAATGGCCTCAGTTACAGCTAGCTGTAATGCTTGGTGTTACTTGATGCCACTGTTTTCAAATGCTAAAAATAAAGAGAGTCAGCAGGTACCATTGCACAAAAAACAATACTGTGCATGTGTGTCCATCAACAAGCTGGCGGTCTTGTGGTTAGCCGACAAATTCCAAGAAGTCAATGCAAGTGCAAAAGGATGACGTTGACAAGTCTTGATGCTTCTTCACTCAAGATACAGACACATGGGTACCTCCATACTTTTACTATGCAGCCTCCTTTTAACACTTCCAAGCCTTTTCCTTGCTGCTTTTGGCAAGTCAAGTGTACAGCTGGACAAG
This sequence comes from Neoceratodus forsteri, assembly GCA_016271365.2. Classification (NCBI taxonomy): domain Eukaryota; kingdom Metazoa; phylum Chordata; order Ceratodontiformes; family Ceratodontidae; genus Neoceratodus; species Neoceratodus forsteri. The sequence continues at coordinate 395,522,377 of CM057452.1, forward strand.
ATTTAAAGATACTGCTAAGCCAGCCTGGTGGCGTAGAAGGTTGAGGCGCTGACGCCTCAACTCACACCACCCCGGTGACCCGGGTTCGGAAACGGACTAGGGTCATCCAGGGTCGGCAGGGGAAGGACAGAATTGAGCATCCACAGGACTGCTCTCCTCTCCTGGGGTGGGTTCCAGGGTCGCTTCGCTCTGCAGCAGCCCCCGTGGGAGACCGGGAGCACTGCACAAAAGCGTTGCAATGTGGGAAGTACCAAAATACGGAAAAATCACTCTGGATTGGCCGGATGATGGCATCCAGTCTACCAGCACACCCGGAAGACTTCCTGCGAGACGGCTGTCTTAGCAGCACCGGAGGCTGAGGAAAAATACAGCGTACTAGACTGCCCTCCGAGGACAGGGATCCATTCAGTGAAGGGTAACGCGAGCCACCGAGGTAGGCTGCAATGTGAGGAAGGCCCGGGGTTAGAAGGAGGGCTGGGGACCTTGGATGCCCGAAGGAGAGGCGAATTCAGGGCACGGAGGGGAGAAATATAGACCACTCAAAAAAAAAAAAGATATTGCTTCCACAACATTCTCACAGAAGTCCACAATTTTCACTAAAGCTCATAAAAAATTCAATTTTAATTAATGATGTCATTTTGCAATTTTTGGCTGCTTATAACGTGGCCATTTCTTACTCAACACATTACAAAGTTTACATGCATAGCCTTTCCTTTTATGGTCTATGAGCCTACCAAAACTGGTGATAAGACACGCTCTAATTTTAAAGTTAGAGGGGCTCAAAACTTTGCAATTTTTGTACTTGTGAAATCTTGTTTAAAAATATCTGATTGTTTGCTCGTAACTCTATCCTCTTTAATAGTAGAAACTTGGTACACATCTTCGTGAGGCAAAGGACTTCAAAAACTTACCAAATGTAGTACAATGTGGAAAAGTAGTTTTAAAATGAAAACAGAAATGACTGAAATTTAAATGTTAGCGAAATTTGATTAATGTTCGTAGGACTGTAATTCTGCCCAACTCACCAACCTAAGTTAAATTTAATTCAGCCATAATAGGAAGACATTTGGCAGCATTCTGCAGATGCAAGAAAGCCGTCTTTATGATTTGCTAATCCCCATTATACTACAGGCAGCCCTCTTAGTATGCCAGGTTACAGTCATAATTTTATTGACTGTTCAGTGAATTTTTATTCTCTATCGGTGGGCAACGCGGTTGCTGAGGGTTGGCCGGGAGGAAGATTGAGCATTCAGAGGACAGCCTCTCTCTCTCAAGGAAGGTGACTTAGCAGTCTTGCCGAATGGGAGGCCTGAGGGTAGAACAGGTCGGGATGCCGCGGTGTGCACATGCCTCCATATGCACGCACTGATGTGCATGCCCCAGCAATGGAAACACTGGGGACACTGGAAGACTGCATGAAGCCTCAAATATGCTCCTAACAGTGACCAACATGTCTGGCTTGTAAAAGGAATAGTACTTATTCAGAAGCACTGCCCAAGAGGTGGAGGTAGCAGCATGGCGGCAGTTTAGAAGCCGGTAGAGCAAGAGCTAGTGACCGTCTCCCCAAGAGTTCACCAATTAATGGAACGAAGACCCTGATAGCTAATGACAGAAGGGCTTGAATAAGTGAGAAAATACATTTCTATGAAGAGCTGTCCTCAAAAGAGATATTTAAAAGCATTTTTCATTTGGGGTTATGTCCACTAGACGGGAGTTGAAACGGTGTGGGAATACAATGAATAAAGGGAGACAACCAAAATTAAACACCTTGGGGATTAAAAAAGTGACTGCTGGACTTAGTAAAAACAAATCGGGCAAGTTACAAGCAGAACAAGTGACGGTGGAAAAGGAGGAAGTACCTGTAGAGAACAAACTTTTCCCGATGTTCAAGATGGTCGAGCGTATAAGTGAAGACGCTGCTGGCGATGGTGCGACTGTGGAGGTGAAACTAACAGGGGCTCAGCAGAAGGCGGGAGCTGAGACAGCCCCGAAGATGGATGTGCCAAGGGAGCTAGTCATGCCACAAGTGGGAGACGAACAAACAACCGAACAAAAGGAGAAACTGTTAGCGGCAAGCTCAGAGATAGTATTCCAGAACCAGGGTGATGATGAACAGCCGTCAGGGTCGGGACTACTGGTCAATATAAGCTCTTCTCCTAATGTACTAAATGTTAACACAAACAAGGAAAAAAGGAAAAACCTTAGAGCAAACAAGTATTTCATTACATGACGATTCTCCAGTTCTTGTTCATCATGGTGAAACTGCTAAAACAACAAGAGGTGGAAAGGAATGTAATTCGGGGGTTTTCAAAATAAATCCTATGAATCTATTAATGGAACAGAGTCAGAGATTAAGAGTGATTTTTCAGGAACAGAGGAGCCACCGAGGTGGGTGACTGAACTGATGGCTGAAGTGAACAAGATAGCTAGAGACATGGACAATATGTTAAAAACTCAGGACAAACTGGAGGCCTATTACAATCTAACACAGAAACTAATAGCAGAAAATGGGGCCTTAAGGCAGGAACTACAAGAGGTTAAAACAACCTTAAATAATATTCAAAATGAGGTATTCTCTGTTCCACCGGCTATAAAGTCTATTAAAAAAAACCAAGCAGATATGCAGGAAAGAATGATGGATTTTGAGTTACATTCTAGAAGGAAAAATGTGAGATTGATTGGGGTCCCAGAATCATGGGAAAATGTAAGAACGTTGTAAGAAACATTTAAAACAACTGTTGCAGTCTATTTGGACAAAGACTCCAAAGATTTAAATATCCAAATAGACAGAATTCATAGGGGACTTCAGCAGAAACCAGATGATTCAGCCCCCCACGACCAATAATTATGAAATTTATGTATTCCGGGGACAAAGAAAGACTGATGTCAGCAGTGATAAAAAAGAAGAGACTTACTATTTTAGGGGCTCATATTGCTATATATCATGACCTTCCCTATGACAATATACAGCAAAGAAAGAAGTCTGGCGATTTAAGATCTAAATTATGGTCTCAGAGGCAAAAAGCAACAATGATTTTCCCTGCAAAAATGAAAATAATTATTCAGGGTAAAAGACATACTTTTGATACTGTGGACCAAGCAATCAAGGAACTGAAATGGCTACTTCCAGATTTAGTGTTAGGAATAATGCTCTTGTCATTTAATTTTTAAAATGGTTGTTAAAAGAAAAATGTTACAGGGGAGAGAAGAGAGCTATGGAGAAGAGCATAATGTAAATGTATAGTTGGCAGGGGGAGGGGGGGATGCAGCATTGTCAAGAAAAAGGCTTGCTTCATCAAGTAGGGTTTTTTGTTTTTTTTGGTGTTCCTTACAAGGAACCTGATACTTGTTACAACAAGATATGGCTTATAAGAAGCTGCTAAGCCAAATCAAGAGGAGTCTGCTGATGCAAAATGTTATTAATAGCTTGGGGGGTGGGGTGGGGGTTGGAACTCAGTGGAGGTTTTTGTCCTTGTGTTTCTTTTCTATTTTTATTTCTTTTGTGTTTGGGAAAAAGTACTGTGTTGGTTAGGACGACTAGGGAATATTCTTGAGTTAAGTGAAGTTTATGCTTGGGAAAAAGCTGAAAGTAACAGTGGATACAAGGGGGCGTTGTTTAAATTAGAAGATGGTTTAAGTCACCATGGAAAAAATTAAGATAATTATATTAAATGTGAATGGTTTAAATACATCTATGAAAAGGAATAAGATACTATTATATGCTAAAAAGATGGGGCACAAATAATATGTTTTCAAGAAACACATTTGACAGATAAAAGGCCAAGAAATTGAAACAAAAGATGGTGCACATACTGTGAATATAGTACAGGGACAAATAAAAGCAGAGGGTGGCTATCCTATTAAGGAAGGATCTGAATTATATTATACTATTCCTTCATTTCAAGATAAAATAGGTAGGATTAGTATGATAAAACTAAAGATTAAATCTAACTGCTACACTATTAATAGGTTGTGTATGCACTATTTACAATTCTGATGAATTCTTATTTCGAGATTAACAAGGGACTTCAAGTACTGCAAGCCGGAAATATAATATAGGCTGGTGATATGAACAGGAGTAATAAATAGAATAATAGATAGGTTCCAGTGGTTGCAAGGCTGTAATTCCATTGAGAGGTTCTGGGACATAGGTGACGCCGAGGTGAGCTCGGGAGGTTCCCATCTCCCAGAACCTCAATCGGAATGCAACCGAGTGATTCACTGGAACCATTCTATTTTTTTGTAATATATGAATGCGAGGCTGACCGAACTTTACCTCTGCATTAGTTGAGGGACGGTTCCATGTTCGTGTTCCTCGCTCTTCACTGTGTGTTGCTATGTGCCCCTCGCCTCACTGTCCGTTGTCATATTCCCATTGCCTGCTCCGTGCTTTATCACAGAAAGGAAGGAACAAAATGAAAAGAAAAAAACAAGCTTTGACATTAGCTGCGGTACTGAGGTCTGAAAGATGGTATTACAAGGACCAGAAGTATAGTATTATTGGCTAGAAGAATAGTATTACAAGGACCGGAAGCATACTTTTACGGGACTGAGTGATGTATTACAAGGATTTTTTTGTATGGGATAGGATAGCATTATTTGCCTATCTCCATATATTACAAACCCATATATGGATAAAACAACGCCCCCTTCAGGAAATATAAATTTAGCTAAAAAAGTGTCTTGTTTTTTGCAGGCAGAACATGTAATTGATGAAAGGCGAATAACAAATAGTAACGTTACAGATTTTACATACTATGATAAAAAAATCAGGCTCATTTTCTAGGTTAGACAATGTGTTTATTTTGAACAGTCTGGTTCGGTATTTGGGAAAAGCAAATGTGGACTCAATTTGTGTATCAGATCATGCAATGGTTAGCGTGGAAATAAAAATGATGGATCCTGCAAGCAGTAATAAGTATCAATGGAGATTTCAAAACAACCTGTTGAAGGATTCAAGTTTATTTATTTTTATTTATTTTTTATTGACCAGGTAAGTGCACTAGACAAATCCTGCCTATTTTCTAGCACAACCCGGGGGAAGGGGATAAAAATGAATGCCAACTGACCTTGAACATGATTAAGCTGTTGGTGTATTTTTTTTAGTGAATGAGGAAATTGGCCAGGACACCGGGAAATTCCCTACTCTTTTCGATAAGTGCCATGGGATCTTTAACTATCCACCTTCTGAACTACCACCAATCCAGGCAGATGTTTAAAATGTTTCGCAAACAATAAAGAAGGCGATTAGAGAATATTGGGCCTTTAATTATAATGAACAAATAGGGCAACAAATATTTGGGATGCTTTTAAAGCTACTATCAGAGGTCAAATTATAGCCTACCAGATAAAACAAAGGAACAAAAAGAAAAGGAAAGTATTGATATTAGATTAAAACAACTGGAAATACAGGTTATTCACCTGTAACAGAAGTTCAAGGAGTGGTATATATGTTGTTCATCCACATTTGTTGGCAGGTAACTTGCCACTTTAAGATGGGCCAGAAGGTCTTCAGGCTGGCTCCTCCCATCCACCCAGGTGGTAAAATCCTCGGCTCTGCCCCATGACGCCAGATCTAGCCTGCTGGAAGCCAGGTTGTGTGCGCCCGCAGCCGGGGAGGTCAGGTGGGTCCGTGTGGATGAACAACATATACCACTCCTAGAACTTCTGTTACAGGTGAGTAACCTGTATTTCTAGGGATGTGGATAGATTGTTCAATCCACACTTGTTGGCAGACTCCTAGCAGTTCTCCGGGAGGAGGAAGGCAAGGTGCACACCCCCTACTTAGGAAAGAGGTACTTGAGAACTGAGGCCCCAAAACCAGCATCCCGGCGTGACTTGAGGTCGATGTGGTAATGGGAAATGAAGGTGTGTGCCAACTTCCCAGTAGCAGCCCTGCAGATTTCCTGAATAGGGACATCCGTAGAAGCAGCCAGCGACGCAGCGGTATGACGGGTGGAATGAGCTCTTATCTCACTGGGAGACTCCTTGCCCACCAACCTATAGCAAAGATCTATGCAGCAGGTGATCCATCTGCCTATCGTCTGCTTGGCTGCAGGTCTGCCAGGTGTGGCTTCAGCATAGGTGACAAACAGCTGGCAAACCTCTCCCCGAACTTCCGCCATACGCTCTTTATAGCAGGCAAGCACTCTTCTCAGGTTCAAGGTATGGAGCCTGTACTCTGCCTCCGAGGTGTGATTCGGGTAGAACACCGGTAGAGTAAGCACCTGATTCAGGTGGAACTCCGACACCACCTTCAGAAGAAATTTCGGGTTGGGGAACAGGACAACCCTGGAGTGCCCCGATCCTTCTGGCTGACGTGATAGCCACAAAAAAGCCGGTCTTCCACGACAGGCGGGAGATATCACATCTGTGCATCGGTTCGAATGGCTTGCCCATGAGCTTGGCCAATACCAGCAGCAGATCCCACGGATGTGGAGGTTCACGCACCAGAGGGATATGTGATCTAGGCCTTTGAAAAGCACCAGACCACCTTCTCCTGCGCCCGACTGCTTGCACAGCCCTGCTAAGCAGAGATGGCTGCCAGGTGCACCTTAAGGGTCGTTGACCAAGCCCTTGCTGAGAAAGGGACCACAGGTAGTCCAAAAGAAAAATTACTCACCTTAGTAATTATGTTTCTTCTAGTGGAGTCTTGCTGTATTCTGACAAGAGCAGTTAGCCCCAGCCTTTAAACTGCCCCAGAAGTTCATCTGGCACTCGGTTGATGTCTCTGCCTGTTGTACTTGAACTGCAACCGTCAGATCTTTACGAGAAAAACTCACTAGGTGTTCTGTGTGGAAACTAACATTTTTACTAGCCAACTGGCAGAAAAAGAATGTTTTGGGTTCTCAAACGAAGTCTCAAATCAGGAAACCCAAACACAAAAACCAATCAAATGAAATAACACCTCACCCCATGAGAACAGAGGGTGTAAAGGGGGAACCCCCAAGGTGCCAACACTGTGCCTGCCCACCCACATCCCAAAAAATCTAGGTTCTGAGAGGGGAGGCGGGGGGAGGTCAGAATACAGCAAGACTCCACTAGTAGAAACATAATTACTAAGGTGAGTAATTTTTTTCTTCAAACAACATGAAGTCTTGCTGTATTCTGACAAGTGCAGACTACCAAGCAGTACCTCCACAGAGGAGGGACAGAACCTACTTTGGGAATAGGCTCTGAAGTACTGCTGCGCCAAACCGAGCATCACTCCTAGCCTGGATATCCAGAGAGTAATGCTTGGTAAAAGTATGGACTGTCTTCCAGGTGGCTGCTTGACAAATTAATAAAGAGGGATGTCCCTGGCAGCAGCCAGGAAGCAGCTGTACCTCTTGTGGAATGAGCCCTCAGGCCTGAGGGTGGAGTTTTACCAGTTTTTCAAAGCAGAATTATATACAAGACACAATCCACCTGGCAATAGATCTCATGGTGGCAGGTTTGCCCTTCCCAACTTCTCCATAAGTGAGGAACAACTGGAGGGAGTCAAACCTGTGACCCTTGGTATGCTCTATGTAGTAGCTAAGGGCTCTTTTAACATCCAAACTGTGTAGCCTCCTCTCTCCTGAGGAAGAATGATCAGTGAAGAAAACGGAGAGATATAGACTGATTCAGGTGGAAATCTGAAACCACTTTAGGCAAGAACTTTCTGTTAGTTCTAAGGACCACTTTATCTCTGTGAAAAGAGATGAAATCAGGTTCCACTGACAGGGCTTGCAATTCACTGATACATCTAGCAGAAGTAATGGCTACCAAAACACAGTTTTCCAAGTCAAGTACTTAAGCTCTGCTGAGGACAAAGGTTCAAAGAGGTTGCATAAGCTGAGCAATGCAAACATTAAGATCCAAGCAGGAGCAGGAGCCCTAAGGAGGGATTGGTGTAAGCAATCCTTGAAAACTACAGAATACAGGGTGGGATGACAGTGAGGAAGACTTGCCTACTGACAGGAAAGCAGAAACAGCTGACAAGTGTACCTTGAGAGTAGCTGGTCTGAGGCCTAGGCCATTGAGATGGACCATATAATCCAGAACCATAGGCAATTCAGCACTGTCTGGAGAAATATTCTTCTTAGAACACCAAATGCTGAATCTTTTCCATTTGGAGTTGTAAGTCTTTCTGGTGGAGGGCTTTCGAGAAGCCTTGAGGATATCCAGAACCCCTTGGGAAAGATGCAGATCTGCAAACTCTAATTCTTCAAGAGCCAAGCCTTGAGATTGAGAGACTGAAGATTGGGGTACCAAATCCTCCCCTGAGAGGATGTTAACAGGTTGTGATTCCTGGGAAGAGACAGGGAAGATGGACTGCTAGGGACAGCAACAAGGGATACCATGGCTGCCTGGCCCAGTCTGGAGCAATCAGAATCACTTTGCAAGGTTGTGACCTTATCTTGACTAACACTTTGAACAGGAGAAGGAAGGGAGAAAAGCATACAGAAATTTCCCTTCCCAGTTCAGAATCAGAGCATCCAGGGGGACTGAGCCCAAGACTGGGGGTCTGCAACAAAAGAGAGGAAGTTGGTGATTGTCTGGCCTGCAAAAGATCCATCTCTGGGTGCCCCATCTTGAGAAAATCACTTTCACCACCAGAGGATCCAGGGCCCATTCGTGATGGCCCTGAGATATTCTGCTCAGTGCATCTGCTAGGACATTGTCCTTCCCTGGAAGGTGAACTGCTATCAGAGAAGTTTGCAGGAATAAGCCAGGGACCACAACTTCATTGCTTCTGTGTACAGGGCCGTGAGACCCAGTGCCTCCTTGCTTGTTGATGTACCACATGGTGGTGGTGTTGTCTGTTCTGACCTGAACCACCTTGTTCTGTACTGACTGATAAAAGTTTGCAGTGCCAGAAACACTGCCCTGAGTTCCAAGAGACTGATGTAGAAGAGATTCCTAAGGAGACCACAGTCCCTGGGTGGTGAGGTCCCCAAATGGGCTCACCAGCCCAGCAGGGAAGCATCTGTGGTAAGGACCACCGAATAAGACTGAGTGGCAATGGAACCCCTTGCCTCAAATTGTCCTGATCCTGCCACCATTGCAAGGCTTGGATCAGAGTTCTAGTCACTGGGATTAGTTTGGTAAGGGAATCCTTTCTTTGAGACCAAAAAGCTCTTAAGTGGAACTGAATGTCCCTCATCTGGAATCTTGCGCCTTGGACCACTGCTGTAGAAGCTGCCATGTGGCCCAAGAGCTGAAGGAAATGCCTTGCTGGTCGAGACACCTAAAGGCTGAATGAAGAGGCCAGCTCCATGAGAGCTCTTGCCCTTTCCAGGGGAAGAAAGGCTCTTGCTTTTTACCGTATCCAGCTCTGCCCCTATGAAGGTGAGGAGCTGTACTGGTTCGAGAACTGACTTGGGTAGGTTGAGAAGAAATCCTAAAGAAGTGAGCACTTGCTGGGTCACTTGCAGGTGTGACTTGACTGGGTCTGGGGACTGGCCCACTATAAGCCAGTTGTCCAAATATGGAAAAATGGAAATATTGTGTCTTCTTAGGAAGGCAACAACTACTGCCAGGCACTTTGTGAAGACCCTTGGGGCTGAGGTTAGGCCAAAGGGCATTGCTCTGAACTGATAGTGGCCTGAGGCAACTCAGAACCTGAGGTACTTTCTGTGGGAGCACCTGATGGGAATGTGAAAGTAGGCATCTTTGAGGTCCAGGGAGGCTAGCCAGTCCCCTGGCCTTTGAGAGGGAAGGATAATTCCCAGAGTTATCATCTCGAACTTTGGCTTTAAAAGATGTCTGTTTAGATATCTTAAGTCCAGGATGGGTCGCCACTCTCCTGTCTTTTTGGGGGTTAGGAAGTACCTGGAGTAGAGTCCTTTGCCCCAGTGTAGGGTAGGTACTCTCTCTATAGCTCTTAGAGCTAGGAGAGAAGAAACCTCTGCCTCTAGGGCAAGGGTCTCTGAGAGATTTGCAGGTGGAAAAGATCTGGCTCTCATTTTGGGAAATTTTTTGAAGCTGAGAATCAGTCCCTGGCTTACTACTTCCAGGAACCACTTGTCTGATGTAACAGACATCCAGTCCTGGACAAAGTAAGCCAGCCTGCCCCTACTGGGATAGGAGAATCGACCCGGGCAGACCCATCAGGGTGTCTGTTTGGCAGGACCTTTAGGCTGAGGGGTGGATGCAGGCCTGCTCATCCCCCTTCTGCCTCTCCCTCTGAAGAACCCCCTCAGTGAAAAGGAAGAAGAGGCCTGTGCTTGGTAAAAAGGCCTTTGAAAAGGCCTGCCCCTAGACTGCTGCCTTTGAGGAGTTGCCTGCCTTTCCTTGGCCTGACCACTCCTGTAAGTGGTCCTGTATTCGTACATCTTCTTCATGTAATTCTCTGTCTGCTCCCCAAACAGAAAATTACCCACTACAGGAAAATCCATGGCCTTAGCCTGGGTATCCTCTGAGAGGCTAGTACATCTGAGCCAAGCCATTCTTCGAAGAGCCACAGATGTAGCCATGACTCTTGATGGTACATCACTGGAGCCCACAGCAGCATGAAACTGAACTTTTGATGCCTCAATCCCATTTGCAGCCACCTTCCCCAGCTCCTTGGCAAGCTGGGGGGAAGCCTGTTTAGCCAGTGCCAGTACAGTGTCCCACCTGGACTTCTGGTACCTGGCTGCATAGGCCATATAATTCGCCTGCCTGAGTCCCAAGGAAGATGCCATGTATTGCTTCTTTGCCATGGCATCAATCTTCCTGGAGTCCTTGTCTGGGGGTGTGATGCCAAGGGAATGCTTGCCTTATCACAGGCAGCAGCCTGTACAACCCCAACATGGCTGCACCTGCTGATAAAGGAACTCTGTATCTCAGCTTCAAAAGAGTATACCTCTTGTCCATTCTTCTAGCCACAGGAGGTATGGAATTGGGAGACTTAAGAATTTTTTGTGTCTGTTTCCCAAAAGATTTGTGGAGGGGAATAGACAGTCTCCTGGACTCTGGGATGTCCATCATCTCTACATAGTCAGGCTCCTCCTGATCCTCCACTGCCTCCTCCACAGGAAGCTGGAGGGTATCAGCCACCTTTCTGTAAAACATGAAGTACGAAGGGGACTCAGAAAGCCTAGGAGGAGAAATACCTGAAGGTCTGTCTGGGGAGATGTCCGGGTCAATAGGTACATCCAGACTTTCACCATCACCATAATCATCTTCCAGCTCTCCTTCCTCCTCAAACTCCAGTTCATAAAATTCTTTCAGGGTATAATCTTGAACCGGGGGAACCGACCGAACTCAGCCCCTGCCAAAAGGTGACGGATCAGTCGGAACCGGGCGAAGCGATTCCACAATACGAATCGCTTTGGCTATTTCTTCGGCGGTCAGAGTATGAGATTCTGGATCTGAACCGGTTGATTTGTCTTTACGCTTTTTTTGTTGGAACCGATTCCTCAGAATCGGCTCTTCTTTTGCCCAAAGAAGTATTGCCCTGGTCAGAGGGTACTCCTTCTGGTTCGGTCGGAACCGAACCGGGCTGGCCATCCGGGTCAGCAGACTTCTCGGTCTCCCTTTCCCTCAGCCTACCTAATCTGTTTTCAAGGGTAGATTTAGGAAAATTTTTACATATTTGGCAGTCCGAATCGAAGTGGTCAAACCCCAGAGAATAAACACAGGAGGTGAGGGATCAGCCTTAGCAAAGACCTCCCCACACACACTGCAGTGTTGAAACCCAGTGGGCCCGGGTTTTTTCTTGGGTTTCTCAGACATGGCCAACCTAACCAAACTTACCCTTTTTTCAGCAACCGCCAGGCAAGACTCCCCTATCGGTTCCTGACCGTGTCATGGGTCTTGGAAAAAAACGTACTAAAACCCGTTTTTTTAGAACCGATATGGACTGGTAACCACACACTAGAGTAAAATACAAAATTTACCTGAATGATCAGTTCAGCTGAACCGATCCACACTTTTTACAAGTTCCACACAGAAAACAGAACAAAACCTATCTAGTACTCACGGTATCACAGACAGAGACTTGAACAGACTATGCGGAAACAAAATTTCGGTAGAAAACCGACCGAAAACCGACACTTCACCCGACTTCGAACCGAGCAGCAGGAGATATCTCCGGAGCAACTGTTCAGTGAGGCGGAGTAAAGAATCGGACGGTTGCGGTTCGAATTACAACAGGCAGAGACATCAACCAAGCTCGAGATGAACTTTCATGCCATGCATAGAAAAGTTAACCATTGTTCTCCGGGCAGTTTAAAGGCTGGGGCTAACTGCACTTGTCAGAATACAGCAAGACTTCATGTTGTTTGAATGCTAGCCAATGGGCAGGACAAGGGTCCAACCCTTGCCCTGACACCAAATGGAGAATCTCTTGCATTTAAAGGCATAACAGTTTCTGAGTCGACTCCTACGGGATGCCTCAATGACGCTGAGGACCTCATCGGAAAGACCCAAGGCCTGGAACTCTAGCAGCTCAGGAACCAGGCTGTCAGGTGCAAGGATTGAAGGTCCGGATGGTGTATCTTCCCCTTGTTGATGGAGATCACGTCCGGGTGGACTGGAAGCTGCCTCGGGAGCCTGGAGCTGAGAATGAGGAGATTTGGATACCAGAACTGGCAAGGCCAGTCTGGGGTTACCGGAATCACCTGTGCCTTGTCCCTCCTCGCCTTGAGAAGTACCATGTGGATCAAGAGAAATGGAGGGAAGGCGAGAAGAGGCCTGGGGTCCACAGCCTTGAGAAGGCATCCCCTGCAGTGAGCCCTGCTGAAGGTAGCGGCGTGGAACAGCCTCAGCTTCACAGTCTCCTTGAGGCAAACAGGTCCATCTGAGGTGTGCCCCAGAGGAGAACAGGTCTTGCTACCTCCAGCAGGAGAGACCACTGAGAGACCTTCGGCTGAGGGCATCGGCCAGACTGTTCGAGGCTCCTGCCACATGGATGGCTAGGAGATCTGCCTCCAGACTGAGCATGAGAGACCATATGTGAAGAGCCCTGCACAAAGACAAGGAGTGAGTCCCGTCCTGTTGCTTGAGATAGTACATGGTCGTGGTGTTGTCCATCTGGACCTGGACCACTTTATCCCGAACAAACGGAGCGAAGGCGGTCAGGGCTAGCGGGACCGCTCAGAGCTCCAGCAGGCTGATGTGGCATTGGGACTCCTGAGGGGACCCGAGACCGTGGGCCCTGTGCTCCCCCAGATGGGCACCCCAACCCATCAGAGACGCATCAGTCGTCAAGATGACCGTTGGCTCGGGGCGGACAAAAGGGATACCCTCCTGCAGATGAGCTGGGATGAGCCACCACTGCAGGCCATCCCATATCTCCTGGGTCATGGAGACTGGCTGGTCTAGAAGACCTGAGCATTGACACCACTGGCGGGCCAGCCCCCACTGCAGGGGGCGCATATGCCAGCGGGCCCAATGGATCACGCTGGTGCAGGCCGCCGTGAGACCCAGAAGGCGCAGGAAGTCCCGGACAGGGTGCAATTTCCCAACCAGAGATGACTGGGGAAAGGACATCGGCCCTGTCCACCGGGAGCCGGGCTCTGGCTTGGAGAGAGTCGAGCTCCACCCTGATGAACTGGATCACCTGCAAAGGCACAAGTTCCGACGTGGCATCGTTGATAAGGAGGCCTAGTTGAGAGAAAACCCGGAAGGCCATATTTCCTGGACCACGCCACCTCCAACCTGGAGGGGGCTGCTATCAGCCAATCGTCCAGGTAAGCGTAGACTCGGACCCATCAGCGCCACAGGAATGCTGCCACCACTGCCATGCATTTGGTGAAGACCCTGGGGGCTGAAGGAAGACCGAAGGGCATGGCCTGGAACTCGAAGAGGTTCCCTTCTGCTCAAAAGCGGTGGAACCGCTGATGGGACGGATGGATTAGGATGTGAAAGAATGCATCCTGAAGATCGAACGTGTCCTGAAGATCCAGGGAGCAGAACCACATGCCCAGTTCCAAGGATGGTATGATCTGAGCCAGAGTGATCATCCGGAAGGCACGTAGACTTAGAAACTTGTTCAGGTCGCGTAGGTCGAGAATGGTGTACCAGCCCCCCCATCCATTATGGAACCAGGAAGTACCTGGACACAAACCTTGGGCAAGGAGGAGGATCTGTCACCCGGCTGGACTACCCCTTGCGGAGGAGCAGAACTATGTCATCTCGGAGAACCGACAAGGAGGCTACTGATCCAGTAGCCCCCCATGGGGCGTAGTCGAAAGGGAGGGACCTGCTCAATTCCAGAGGCAGGCCCCTGCTGACCACCTCCAGCACCCAGCGTCCGCTGTGATAGCGAACCAGGCAGAAAAGAAATGACTGAGCCAGCCCCCAACGGAGGACCCAGGGAGGTGTGATGGGGTTGGAGACGGCATCCAGCAACCCATCACTGGGCAGGCATGGAGGAAGAACTGGCGGAGGGCCACCGACCTTTACCTCCGGCCTCCTAACCAAGGAAGCAGTAGACTTGGCCTTGGGGCACCAAGAATGAGCCTGCTAGCCCTGTTGCTGGAGCCGGACGTGCTGGAGGAATGGAAGGATGAAAGGGCTTACATTGTTGATGGGGCCTTTGTCTTTCTGGGCAGATGCGACCAAGTCCAAGGTGGTGTTGGACTTCTCAATCCGCAGGAGGTGACCCTCCACCCGGGACGGACAAGTCAGCACCCAAAAGGGGACATCTGCTCAGCTTGTGCTGGGTATCTGCCATGAAGGTTTAGATCCGCAGCCAAGCCCCTGTGGTGCATGGCTACCGCGGCTGCAACTGACTGGGCACAAGGATTGCTGATGTCCAGAGCAGTCTGAAGCTGTTTAGCCACTACCCTTCCTGATCCTGAACCTGCTTGACCGTGGTCTGGAGGTCGGCCAAGAAATGAGGAAGCACCTCATCCAGGAGCCCAAAGGCGTGGGGAAGTGTGCCATCAGAACAGCCAAGCTAGCCTGGCGAAGGCCTAAGGAGGCGGCAGCACAGACTTTCCTCCCGGAGTAGTCCAGCTTTTGGACTCTTTGTCCGGGGTTTGTCCACATTCCTAGCATTTCCGAGGCGGAATCGCTGCTCGTCACCAACCCCTCAGCCAAGGGGTGCTCCAAGAAACCAGAGAGGAAGCTGGTAGGGACCAGATACTTGTGGGCCATCCTGGCCGAACACACAGGACAAGAGGCCAGCCACTGCCAGAGTTCCAGGGCCGTGCCCACTATGGCCTCGGCCATGGGGAAGCCCTCTGAGGGGGAATCCCCCTTGTCCAGGATCTCCATGAGAGGGCATCTGGCCTGTTTCTGCATGGGTTCGAGCTTCATCCAAGTGGACTCAGATGAGTCGAAGGATACCCAGGAATGGGGATGGGCTCTCGTCCACCGATAGACCCCCTGAAGATTCCAGGTCGACTGGCCAGGAATACAGCGAGGAATCATCGGACTCCGAAGAGTCCGCGTACAGCTGCCAACTGCCTGAGCCACTCTCTACTCACTGAGGATGGTCAGAGGTGACAGTGACCGACAACCTGTGGGGCAAGCCTTGACCTGACTGAGAATCCTTGGTCGGTGCCCCACTCTTCAGTTGAGGACGTGGGGTTTCCACCACTATGAGTGGAGCAGCCAGTTTAGGCTGAGCAATCGGCACCAGGGCCGGCTCCTCGACCGAGGAACTGGGGGCGGGAGACTGCTTCGGCCGTTCTGGCGACAGCCACTTAATCGCCAGTGAAGAAGCCGGAGTCGGCTTGTTGCCGGCTAAAAGAAGTTGCTGCCACATAAGATCCCTCATAGCGCCCGACGCAACTTGCACTGGAGCCTCTCCTCAGCTGAGGAGGAGAAGGATGAGCGGCAGCGCCACTTTCCACGATGACAGGACCGGAACCGCTGACCTCGGTGGGACTTGCCCAAAGCGGAAGAGGACCTCGACTGTTGGGGGTGCCGACGGCAGGTTAAGGAGGGAGTGAGGGAAACTGGCAGCTCCTCCAGTTCAGGGTCCTTGACTAGGGACATTGGCACTGGAACCCCAGACAAGTCCTCAGAGGGCACCGGGAGAACTGGTGTCTGAGAGTTGTTGGCCTCCTCTGTCGGTGGGCTCGAGGAAAATCTCGGCCTCGTGAACAGGAGTTCAGCTGGCTGGTCTGTCGGGGACTCCAAGAAACCAGCGGCCTGGGCCACTACCTCGACCGAAGTCAGGAGACGACGATCCAGGGAGTGGGACCTCTCCCTCTCCCGCGAATGTCGACACTAGGACTTACCTTTGTGGTCCTTCTCCTTAGACCGAGAGGTGTGACCAGAAGGACCCTCTCCCTTGATAGAGAGGGACTGACAAAGCTCCCGAAAGGAAGCCGTGTAGGAGGAACCCAGGGACAGCAGGATAAAGGCCGAGGAGGATGAAGCCTCGGCCAGGGCACCCTCCTCCTCGAGGGCCGTAAGTTGTTCCAGCCTGCTCGCGGGCTGCAGCAGCGGACACCGCCGACGGGCCTCTTGGTTATCCAAGCGGGAACCGTTCTCTGTTCGCCCCAGTTGGAGTTGAGCAGCGTGGTCCTCGAGCACCGAAGGCGAGAAGGACAGACAGAGGCCGCAAGCCTGCGGGTTGTGTCAAGTCCAAGACAGTAAACGCATGTAGCATGAGGATTGCTGCGAGACATCTTCTGCCCATAAGGGCACCGATGGAACCCGGGAACGGATTTAACATCCGTCGCAGCCATGAGGGAGGCGAGCGAAGACCAAACTCGAGTAAATTTGAGTATAAGTTTGGGAAAATCTGAAGATTTAGAATTCAGGCCTACAAAATGCAGGAGGCTTAAAGAGGAACCTGGGCTTCCAAGTGGTAAGTCAGATCTGGCATCATGGGGGCGGGCGAGGTTGTACTACCCGGTGGGTAGGAGGAGCCAGCTTGAAGACCTTCCGGCCCATCTTAAAGCAGCAAGGTACTGCCAACAAATGTAGATTGAACAACATATCCACGTCCCTAGAACAGCTGATTCTTGTTGATTTTGAAGCATATCAGTAAGAATGGGAAGACTATAAGATAAAGAAAAAGAATAAAATTCATAAAGAAAGTAGCAAAACAATTCAAACAATAAAAAAAATAAATATTTTTATGCAGATAAGTCAGGGAAATTACTAGCAACCCTATCAAGGCAAGAGAAACAAAAGAATATAATCACAAGTATTAAAAATAATTAAGGGGAGGTGCAAACCACAGAAAAGGAAATTGCTGGTAGTTTCTTGGACTTATACAAACAAATCTATCAAAAGAACTCTAATCCAAAGAAAGGGGATATAAGGACCTACTTAAGAGCAGCCAAGATTGAACCATTTCCATTAGAATTTTATAAAATAAAATAAAGGAAATTCAGGGGGTAATAAGAAACCTCCCAAAGAATAAAAGTCCAGGATTGGATGGTTATACCAATGAATTATATATGGCATTTAATGAGGAAATAGCACCTTGGTTAAAAATACTTTTAGAGGAAATAATAGACTCAAAAGAATTAAAGTTGCCCACAACAATGCAAAAAGCTAAAGTGATAGTATTACCAAAACCAGACAAGCCAACACATCTGCCAGATAATTACAGTCCAACTGCACTCTTGAATACATATTATAAATTAATATCAAAATTAATGAATAATAGACTGCAGGATCATATACAAAATTTTATTCACTGGAACCAGTATGGCTTTATAAAAGGCGAAAGATTTCCCAAGCAAATAGGAGGATTCAAGCAATTATTCAATTGGAAAACTCAGCTGAAAAATTTAAAAAGGATATTTTCTATGCAATAGCTATTGATGCAACTAAGGCCTTCGACCTTATAGATAGAGAATTTATGTTTGAAACATTATTGTATTGGGGTATCCCTGAGGAACTAATTAGCATAATTAAAAAACTATACTACAATACCACACTAAATTTACAAATTAATAACCTTTTTTCAGAAGAATAAATAATGAATAATGGGGTTAGACAAGGTTGCCCCCTCTCTCCAACTTTGTTTATATTATCATTGGAGCCCCTTTAGAACTCTATAAGAAATAATAAATATATAGGAGCACAATTTAAACAAGAAAATATGAAACTAAATGTGCTTGCAGATGATGTGCTTATAATAATTAAGAATATAGAGTCATCATTAAAAGCCCTTCTGGGGGAAATGGAGAAATATTCTGTACTAGCGGGATATTCCATTAATAAAAATAATTCAGTAATAATGAAGATTATCAGAAACAAATAAGAACCTTTGAATAACTATGTACAGGATTTTAAAATACAAACCTATGTGAAATATTGGGGTATACTACTAACTCCAGATCAAGAGACCACTATAAAAACGAACGATAAGAATGCAAAGAATAAAATTATAACTTTGTTAGGTGGAAAAATTTAACAATATTCATATGGGGAAGGGTGGACACATTAAAAATGATGGCTAAGCCACACTTGACATATGTAATTCAGAATATTCTTGGGGCCCCAAATATAGGTTGGTTTTAGGAATTAAAGAGAGTATTTAGGAAATCTTTGTGGTGAGGGGCAACTCAAGGATAGCATGGGGAGCCATAACAGTAATGAGAAAATATGGAGGATTAGAGTGCCCAGATCCTATAAAATATGCAGAAGCAATACTTTTAGCCCTGTTATATCAATGGTCAGTAGGAGAGAAAGGAGTATATAAACTGTACCAAGATTTTTTTTTTCACAAGAACTGAAAGAAAGATATGAGAATGTGTTTACAGAACTTTGGTTTAGAACAATCCCAGCGTGGGCTAGTATCACCTTCCTTCCAACATGGTTTGACATAATAAAGAGATATTTAAAGCAGCCAGTTATGCTAAATTTGACTTGGTTATGTTTTCCAATTGGAGCTGGAGAGGGGAAACGCTTAGGTACCTTGTCAGAAGAAAGTGTGAAGTATTTATCTAATAAAGGGTTTTCGTTATGGAAAGATTTATTGGATGATGGTAATTTTATTTCCTATAAATATATATAAAATAAACTAGGAGAAGGGAAATGGAATATAATGCATTATTATGTACTTCATAAAACATTTAGAAAGGTACAAAAAAGATTTCAACCAGAAAACTTAAGGGGGATTATAAGTCTGAATGAACAACAAATTATAATAGATCAATATTTCAAAAAAGTACTGGCATTGTTTTATGAGAAATTGGTCAAAAATACAGGAGTATAGGAAAAATGGAATAAGGAAGCACATGTTCAACTAAATAAACAAACAATGGGGGCAGACAAGGTAGAATGGTAATAAGCTTTATGTTTGTGCAAAAAACAAGTCTATACAAAGGAAAACAAATGATAGAGCATATATTACCCCAGCTCAAATAAATAAAATAATACTTAAATTTACGTTGGCATAATTGTGGTCTAAAAGCAGACCTGTTCCACTGTTTGTGGACATGTCCCAAAATAAAGTCTGGTGGGTAAAAGTAAACCAAATAATGTCAAATTGGTTGAATAGTAGTAGTAGTAGTAGATTTGTTTACTGTTCTTCCAAAAAATGTTTTAAAATTTTGGACTTTACAAACATCAAGTACAATTCTGAAAAGACAGTATATACATACATTGGGCACATAATTTAGTTTAAAAAAAAAAATGTTATCAATTATTGTTTCTGTTGAAGTCTTTTAAAATGAGCCTTTTTCTTGTAGCTAATTACAGATGAGAAAAAGTTAAAACACATTTCAGCATCTTTCACTATTCCAGGATGGAGCAGTATGAATACTGGATCATATTCAACATTTACATGTCTGATTGAGAAATCATTTAAAATCAAATTTCTCCTCCTATTAAACAAAGGACATTGGGTTATTATATGTAACAATGTTTCATTGAACCCTCTCTTACAAGGACATAAGTTAATATTAAATTCTGTTTGAGAGAGCCACCGATTGAAATACATATATTTTGAAGTAATTAGCCCACATCTTGCCCACGTTATCACCTTGCGAATTTGTGGAACTAATGGAAGTCACAAGTAATTTTCTATGTTTGAGTCAATTTTATTTTGACCAAACCAAGAGCTTGTTTTTGACTTCAAACCTGCTGCATCTGATTAGTCTGTGCTAGCATAAATATTTTTTTCTTAATTTTTTCTCTATAGGTAACATATCAACATACCATTCTGATAGTCTTTCCAGTGATGCATATATTCTAGGTTGAATAGAGAGATTTTGTGTACTGCAAAAAATTTACTTAATAAACAATTTTACAACTTTAAAGGTGGATATTAAACAGAAAAAAACTTCTGGCAGAGTGGCAGAGCCAGAGGGGGGGCTGGGGGAGGGGTGGTCGCCCCTCTTGGCTGCCTCAGTGAGAGTAGTGGTGCCCCACCACCATCTTTATTCAATGCTTAGTGCCCTTTATGGAGCCAATGATTGACTGAAAGGCCCCGCCAGCTCACAAATGTTCCCAAATCTGGCTCCGCTACTGTTCTGGCACTGGCATCCATGGCGGTTAAAAGAATAATATTAGAAAATTGGAAGGAGGGTGATCTACCAGCAATTTCAAGGGTATAAGTGGTGGGCGATTTTTCATGAAACTCTTTTATATGAAACACTGATATATGAAATAGATGAAGACCAGGAGGATCATATAGGAATGGGCTGGAGGGAATTAGAAGAAATAATGCCTCCATTACAAAGTATTACAGAATCATGATAAAATTAAATGGAAATACCTGGTTATTTTCAGTAAAGGACTGTAATCTGAGTTCTGGGAGGGAGGGAGTAAATGTTATATGTTGCTGTCAGATGTAATGAAGTGGTTATTGTTAGTAGAACTAGCATGGGATTATTGTAAAAATAATAATGAGGAAATTAAATGAATGTAAATAAGTGTGCATTGTAAAATGTATTTGCATGGAAGCTGATATTTGGAAAAAATAAAAAATATACATGGGGGGAAAAAAGGAATAGTACTTTTCATTACAGCTGATCTGTTCAGGTATTCTTTTACAATGCTCGAAACAGAAGCGAGGACAGAAAAAGGCCTAGACAGTTCATCCAATTTGTTCCAAGATTCAGTAATTATGATGACACTGCTATATGGATCTAGGGGTCATAAACTTTAACCATCAATATTTAGGCTAACTGACACTACAGTTTATGAAACAAGCTTGATTATTTAAATTATGTAGAGACTAGGCTTAAATTTCCATTTTATCATTTAAACACTTGTAAAATAACTCTCACCAAACTATATGCAGAGGGCTGTAGTGTTCTCCATGCACCAAAAACATCACTGCTAAGCATGCAGGTGCCCCAGCTGCACTAAAGTTGGAGGTTCTGTGCCATCCCAATCACAATTTATGATCTGATGTTACAAATGTGATATCAGGGTATTATACCACAACAAAATACTAAGCAAAACAGAGGAGTGCGCTAATCATTTTCTGAAATGTTTAGCAGTAGCATGCTAACCATTTTTGGCGAGTCCGTGGGACAGTACATTAAGAAAAAACTATATTTTTTAATTTTGCTAATCAATCTGTGCAAGTGCTATGCATTTTCACAGCTGATTAGCACTTTCATGTGTCAAACTGCTAATCAGTTTTTCAGCTTATTTAAAACCTTAGGTATACTTTTGTGGGACTGATGTTTAATGGGGTAAAGATAAACTGTTGTGTTAAAACAACACGACTGGTGTACTTCTAAAAATATGTTGAGTAATGCTATTGTAAAAGCACTGGAAAAAATTAAGCAATTTGATTGGTCAACAGGATTCCAAACATCTGAAATAATGCTAGTACAATTACACCTCAACACCACCCCCCCATGACTTAATCCTGCCTTTTTTCAAAAGCTATTTTAGAAGCACAGTAACATAATCTAAGATGTATGTTTGTTATAGGATATATGGAGATCTAGGTTGACTGCAGACACCTGGCTTGGACTTGTGCCTCACAACCCACTGGCAGCATGTATATCCTGAACGTACACCATGTTATGTGGGATTGCCCAACTGACAGGAGTCTACAAACTTCACACTCGGCAGATAATCCATTTCCCTCATTAAATCCCTCAGTAAGTGTTTATACAATTCATTATTGATCAGTCTTAGTCTCTCTCAGCCCCAGGTGGCCATTTTGAATAAGGTTATGCATAGAACATTTTGACTCACATGCGAGTTCTGGGGTTGAGTGCACTTAGTAACATTAAGATGGGCAAACAGAAATCCCACATCAAAATAAACATCAGCCTTTCCCCAATACAAAACACACACTTCAGACATGCATGAATTTTATAAGGTGCATTTCCAAAAGATTTATACATAGTCATAGCAAAGCGCACCTCCATAGCCCATCACAATGCAGCACCACTGTTAGGCTATCAACTTAAACTGTAAGAATTATACCTGAAAAATAACACAAATGGTCAATGCAAAAAAAACATAACCTATTTCTTAGGAATAATAAACCACCAACAGCTCACTCCCTACATTCATATTGCAGGAGAGCAAAGCTAGGCTCCTCCCTTTCCAAGCTTCCTGTTAAGCCAGTGTTTCCATAACAGTGACAGCGGCCCGCCATGCATTTTTATTTTTTATTATACCCTTCTCACAGCTGACCTCATCTGCCGCTGACCAGCAACCTCCCAGCCCACCCTCACCTGCTGTCATGAAACAGCATGTCCACTACCAACCCTGTGTGCCTGTGTAGTGGTTTAGCGGCTTACTCCTCCTCCTCCACCACCTGCCTCAGGAGGGGCTTTGGGAAGCATAAAACCAACCAGAGCACCAGAGGGACACACTAGTATCTGGCAGTGGATGATGCAGATGAGAGTGAGTCCTGCGTGTAGAAGAGTAGCACGATTTGGGGCACAAAGGAGTGAGGCTCCTGGGGACACAGTAGGTGGCAAAAAATCAAGAAAAAAGATACTGACCACCTGTTTCAGGATATACTTGGAAAATCTTGACTCTCTGGATGAACTATTAACTTCAAATAGTCATACTGCCCAAAGCCAAATAACTGTTGTCAGTGAAAACTTCATCCCTTGGATTCAATATTTTCCCACTAAATTTGTCAGCGGTAGTCAATATTTTTATGCCGTTTGCTCAACTGTTTCACTTTGAGTTTGTTTCATTTTCAGTGCAGCAGAGCTGAACTGTGATGTCATCAAGCATTGTTAAAGCTGCATTACCACTGGTTAGTGACACAGATATGCAAATGAGCAGTGTGTGCAGTCATAAGAGATTATAAACACCTTCTGGTATCTTTAATCTGAGCTAAGTTTATATCTTGGCAGTATAGCCTAGAGGTTAGAGCAACAAGCTGTGAGCAAGCTTGGTACATCCAGAAGACCTGAGATTGATTCACACAACCTACAATTTCATAATGTGTGACCCTGAGCAAGACACTAACTAAACCTCCTTGGGCATCTTGAGTCACACCTGTAAACAGGCCTTGTGCTCAATGTGCCTTACCCAGTTACCAAAGAATAAAAAATAACAAATAAATAATCGCTACATTCCAGGACCCATCTTATTATTAAGCAATAATGCCCAGACAACTAAGCATTTTCTGGGGATTAACTGCTGACTAGGGATGCTGATGACCCAAGGTGCAGCCAAGGATCATTAAACCCAGAAAGAGTGTTCAACCCATGGAAATATCCAGTTGTGACGGCACTGTTGTGATTATAAGCATGATAGCTTTAGTTAAAAGGACATTTCACAGCGGACCAGTGGCATGGAGGGCTGGTATCATGCCTTACCTCCTACCGCGCGACGCCGATATGTTGGGTCGCGGGAGTCGGCTGGGGTGGAAGAGGATTGAGCGTCCGAAGGACAACTCTCCTGTCCTGGACAGGGGTGGGACTGGCGATCGGTGCATGCCTGGTCCCTAGCAGCAGCTGGAAGCTAGCACACCGATCCCACAAGACAGGTGGCGGTCCCTAGCAGCAGCTGGAGGCTAGCACACCAATCCCACAAAACAGGGGGCGGAGACAAAGCAGATGCCCAGCGTGCCACGTGCAGAAGCACGCGTGGCTCGGCCATTGGCATCAGTGTACAACAAGTCCTGCACTCAGGGGAAATGGGAGAAACTGGAGGCAGAAAACACCATGGACCAGCAAGATGATCCTGGCTCTCCGCAGGCACTGCGCCCAGCCAGCTGGCACCTCAACAAAAAAAAGCCAGAGGTGAGTACCAGTGGACGCCGGGGTGACGGGGCTGCAGGGGCCGGAGGAAGGGGCCGGTCCACAAGGAGCAGAAAGAAATAAAAAAAAAAAAAAAAAAGAAAGACACTTCACACACATGCATGCTGCTCTGTGCTGAACCGGGCAGTTCTAAGGAATTAATGCCCAGTACAGCAGCCAATCAAGAGCATGTACTACCCTCACTAATAATAATTAGACTTACAATCCCCAATATATAAAATTAATAAGGAAATAATTATTTACCTTTTTAGCTTCTTTGCTTCTATTTCCACTCTGTGGAGCTCCAAAGATTTTCTCAACTCCCAAGAACTTTTTGGGCCATTCATCTTTTTTGAGAAATAAGCTGAGCAGGCTGGCCAAGGTTTCCATCAACTCTGTATCTATCTGCTGGAATCTTATTCATTGGGGGAGGAAGTGTGCCACAGTTAACACTTGACCATCCATCTGTGGACTCTGCATAGGACTCCTGATCACTAGTGCTGCCATGCTGCCAATCCTGAAGAACATGAACTGGAAGCCATCTTTGACCACCACTGTAGCAAGCACCCAACGTAGAGGATTTTTTTTGCTTGGGGCAGTAATGATCGCGACGAAACTAATGGTACTTCAATTCGAGCAGAAGGACCTAGATTACGACTGCTGTTTTGAGAAGAATCATGCATTTTCTCAGAAACTGAAGGTTTTCCTTCTTGTTCATGACGATAACCATTTCGAGGTAAATTAATTTGGCTTGGACCTCTTGCCACAGCATTTTCCCATATGCCATTAGGAACATGCCTGCTTGGATTGCTCCCCAAGTCAACTACCAAAACCCTATTATTTTTTTCTTCAAGCTGAAAGTTTCCAATTCCACTATCACTATTACTGCTTGTACTGTTGTTCTGTTGAGCATCTATGTCTCCCTCAAGAAAGGCTCTAGCCCGCATTCCTTCAATTGACTCCCCCATATCCCGATAGAGAACAGAAACAAACTGCAGGACTGGTTGAGAAGAAAGTGGGAACTCCAAGCAGCCATTTGTGTCTGGATCCGCTGTGCATTCGAAACAAAACCGCCTTGCAATACCTTGGTGAATTTTATGATGAAAGAGTTCTGGGTCCACCATAAAAACATGACAAGATGTCCTTAAAACCCCTTCTTCTTCCTGTGCTAAGCTTTGGTCATCATTTGACTGCATGGTAACCAGACCAAAATCTCCTGTCATCAGGACACACAGCACTGAATGCCAGCTTATCAGCAGGGTACTCAGCTACAACTATACCTCTATCATTCCATAGCTGAATACAGTCATGCATGATCTTCATCATCACCAGAGAATGGATTTTCTGCTCAGCCATAGCGCCTCATGCAGCCACAATTGCCTGTAAACTATCATTTTCAAGATTTGAGCTTGTGGAAGGCAGCTCTATTGATCCAAGGTATCCAACTATCATACCAACATTCAAAATGCTTGCATCTAAAACCAAAGTCGCCTTGGCTTTCCAATCCATCTGCAAATACACAATCATCGTTTGTGACTCTGGCTAATTCTTCCTCGGAGAGTAAATCAGGATTGCTCTTCACACTTTCATGCCTGGTTTTAATATTAAAAGCTGGTTGAAAATGACCTCTGCTTTGGAGTAGGCTTCACAAAAGTACCAGAAGAATTACTGGGGTTCTCAAACATCATGTTAAAAATCCTACCAGACTGCATCTCCTGAACAACTCTCTCTGCTCTGTTTATACCCAAAGCTTTAGAGTCAAGCTTAGGTTTTAGCCAACCTTTCCCTTCACAAAATCCAAGTTCTTCATCACTAGAGCAAGAGTCTAAGTGGCCACTCCCTTCAGCAATAACCATATGCAGGACACCAGTGCACTGTCCTATTAACTTGACCACATCTTCATGAGAGGCTTTGGAGACATTGATGTCGTTAACACTTAGGATTTGATCTCCAGCTCTAAGCCCAACAAAATCTGCAGGGCTTCCTTTCATAATGCAGCTGAGAACACAAGGAGCTTGTCCAGACAAGGTAAAGCCATATCCCGTCCTTCCTCGAACAACATCCACACTTCTCACATGAGGAGCAATATGCGTATTGAGCCGACGTTTTACGATTTCTCCCTGTCTGAACATTCTTCCCCAAGGCTGCCAAAAATTATAAGCTACTAAAAAGGTTTTAACACATCAGTGAAAATTTTGCATCAGTCCATAAGACAAATACAACTGCTTGCTTTAGCTTCCAGGACACCTTTATCTCCTGTTTCTAGCTCCATGTGTTACTCAAAATGGTGACCTAAGGAAAAAAGAAAAACAACAACAATGTTAACATAATACCTTTTGGATTGGCATTTTATATAGTACCTTTCAAATATCTCAAAGCACTGTGCAGAGCAAATCAAAAATTCACAAATATGCTGTACAACATAAATAATAAAAGCTACAGAAACAGGGAATAAACAAAGTGTACTGATTAACAGAGTAGCTAAATCGATTGCCAATTTAAGCAGCACATTGAGGGTGCAAGCAGGGAAGGACACATGGGTAGGGTACCAAATAAAAACTAGGAAAGCAAAGAGGACACCCAGGGAGGCAAAGGCAGGCAAGGAGTTGCATATTGCAGAGGGGGTCAAGGGTGGAGAAAGACAATTCTTTGGGTATATTAAGGAAAAAAGGAAGCAGGAAGTGGGTATTGTTAGGCTACAAGAGGGGGAGGGTGCTAGAGGAAGATGAACAAAAAGCAGCCATCCATAATGACTTCCTCTGATCTGTCTTCACAGGGAAATACATTGGTCCTCTGCCTGAAAGTTGCATCAAGGAAGCTGTCAGATGTATTCCTAGAATAAGACAGCCAGTATTTAGCAGAAAAGGGGTCCAGAAGGGGCTTGAAGCTCCAAAGGTAAAGCCCGAGAGTCAGATGGGATGCACCCATGGGTGCTCACGGAACTGGCTGTGGAACTGGCTGAACCCCTAGTAGGGTTCTTCAACAGCTGAATTCAGACAGGTATCTTCACAAGATGGGAGGGTAAATACAGGTTACTCACCTGTAACAGGAGTTCTAGGAATAGTATATGTTGTTCATCCACACTTACTGGCAGGTCCCTTGCCGCTTTAAATCTTGCCGGAAGGTCTTCAGCTGGCTCCTCCACCCACCCGGGTGGTAAATCTCGGCTCCGCCCCATGGCGCCAGATCTAGCCCGCTGGAAGCGATTGTGCGTTAGCCGGGAGGCAGGAGTTAGGTGGATGAACAACATGTACCATTCCTAGAACTCTGTTACAGGTGAGTAACCTGTATTTCTAGGGACATGGATATGTTGTTCATCCACACTTATTGGCAGACTCCTAGCAGTTCTCCGGGAGGAGGGAGGCAAGGCACACCCCTACTTAGGTAAAGACTGAGGCAACGAGGCCCGGCCAGCACCCAGGCGCGACCCAAGGTCAATGAGAGGAAGGCGGTAAAGCCATGCTTCGGGCAGAAGCCTGGATGATATCCTGGACCGGAGAGTCCTGAAGCAGCCACCGATGCAGCGGAAGGACGGTAAAAAGCGCTTATCCTCTGGGAGGCTCCATGCCCCCCGCCTATAGTGGAGACCTTTGCAGGGTGACCCGCCCGCTTGTCTTCCACTGGGCTGCAAATCTGCCAGATCTGCTTCAGCGAAGATGATGAACAGCTGGCGAACCTCTCCGGAACTTTAGCTTTCGCTCCCAAGAGGTGAGCGTTAAACGGTTCCTACGGAACCTGAATATGGCCTCCGAGGTGTGAACGGGGATAAACCCCGGCAGAGGCAATACGCCCGAAGGGAAGACTCCGCCACCGCCTCCGGAGGGACTTCGGGTGGGGCGCAGGACAACCTAGTCCCTGTGGAAGACCGGATAGGGAGGTTAAAGGAGCGCCTGGAACTCTCCCTGCCTTCTGGATGGCGGAGTGGCCCCAAGAAGGTGTTCTTCCACAACAGGTGGGGGAAACTCGCACCTGTGCAAAGGTTCGGATGGCTTGCTCATGAGCTAAGCCCATACCAGCAAGATCCCAGAAGCAGGGATACTCTCCCCAAAGGGAGGTGTGATCGAGGCCTAGAAGTGCCAGACCACCTTCTCCGCACCACCAGCTACCCCCCGGCCCGCGCCCGGAAGACAGTGGTGACCCGAAGAAGCACCTAGAGGGTTGTCAGACGAAGTCCTAGTCTAAGGATGGACCGCAGATGGTCCGGAATGTTCGCCCAGGGACGGGAAAGGGCACGGCCCTATCCCATCATCAAAAAAGGGAGAACTTCTCCCAAAGGACGAGCATCTTGGCCGACTTCAGCAGGACGCCTCAAGGTCGAGGACCTTGCCGAAGACCCTAGGCCTGGCCCCTAGCTGCACAGGGTCGGCCTACAGGTGCAGAGGATTGAAGGTCCAGATAGATGACCTTCCCTGAAAATGAAAGACAGGACCGGCGGACTAGAGGCCGTCGAGCCTGGGGCTGAGACTGAGGAGAGCTGGATACCAGAACTGGCAATCCAGTCTGGGGCTACCAGCATCACCTGCGCCAAGTCCCTCCTCGCTTTGCCCGTAGGTCAAGGGAAATGGGGGAGAGGCACGGAGGGGCCCGGGGTCCGTGGCCCCGATGGCATCCCCTGCAGCAGGCCTTGCTGAGGGGCGGCAAAAACAGTCTCGGCCTGGTATTCTCCCCGGAGGGAAAACGGAGAAGATCCTGTGCTACCTCCGGCAGGGGAGACCACTCATGAGGCGCAGCCTATGCCTGGCTCAGGGCAGCAGCCAGGGAATCGGGCTCCTGCCATCAAATGGCTGGGAACCCTCGACTGCGCAACAACCCAATGCGGAGAACCTCCTTGCACCGAGACAAGGGGATAGACCGAACCTGGCGGAGTAGGTAGCACATGGTCTTGGAATAGTCCTACTTGGACTTAGACCTGTAGACCCCGTACAAGCGGAGCGAGCGGTGCAGGCTAAGCGGACCGTCTGTCTCCAGCGAGCAGGAAGGACATCAGGACTCGCAGGAGGACCAGAGGCGAAGCACTCTGTATTCCCCAAGATGGGCACCCCACCCATCCGAGAAGCATCTGTCGGAGAAGACCGCCAACTCAGGGCGAACAAGCAGGATGTTCTCCTGCCAAAGTTAGAACGGTCCAAGGGAGCGTTCTCTTAACTCCTGGGCTGTAAGTCATGAACTGGTCCAAGGGACGCAGCGCTGTGACCTCTGGCTGGCCCCTCCCACTAGGGAAGGCCGCCCTGAGGCCCAGGAGGAGCAGGAGGTCCTGGCAGGACGTAATTTCCCGGCCAACCTGACCAGCAAAGGAGGAAGAACCTCGGCCCTGTTCACCCGGAGCCGAGCTCGGACTCAAAAGTCGAGCTTAGTCCCGAAGAAGCTTCACCGCTAAGATACGAGTTCTCACTTGGCTCCCAAAAACAGGAGACCAGTCTGCGTTCTGGGTGGGGTGACATCCGGACCCTTCAATGCCGCAGAGACTGCTGAGCAAGGAAGTGCTAGGAACTCGTAAGGAGCTCCCCCGCAAGAAGGGGTGGAGCCTCCCCAAAAACGGACGGAACGAGGAGTTGCTACATCCTGGAGACCAGGAAAACAGCTACACGCCACATTCTGAGGATGGGATGTCTGAAGAGGAGAGACCATCCAGGTGTGCGGGAGAATGGGCGCAAGCCCCTGTCCGTGTAGACCAGGAATACCTGAACGCGAACCCAGGGTTGAATGGGGGGAATCACAGCCTTCCTGATCACCTCTAACTAGAGAGCCAGGCATGTCGGACGACCGACATAGGGGCAGTGAACTCAAAGATCCCCATGGGGCAGCGGCTCAAAGCAGAACCGCTCGCAACCTGCGACAGGATCCACCTAAATACCTCCAGAGCGAGGTGCGGGCCGTCCCCATGGGAAACCCGGGCTGGGATGACAGGGCTGGGCAATGTCCCTTGGCCCGTCACTAGAGCAGGCTTAGGAGGGAAGAAGCCGAGAGCCCTCGGTTTCCTGCCTCCCCGCTTCCTTTTGGAGGAAGACGCTTGGTCTGGCAACAAGGCCGCCCAGCGATGCCTGCTGGCCCTCATGCTGGGCCGGGGGCCCCAGGGCTCAGGGGCAAGGGGCTTACGCAAAGGCTGACGGCTGCCCTTGACCCTCCGGGTGAGGTGACCCGAGTCCGGTGGCATCAGACTTCTCGGGCCACGGATGTATCCTCCACTTCAGGGCCGAAAAGGTCAGTCCCCAAGAAGGGGATGTCCGCCAACTCGTGCTGGGTTTCCAAAGAGAAGGAGGATAACCTCAGCCACGCCCTGCGGCGCATGGCCACTGCGGCTGCCACCGATCTGGCACAGGAGTCGCCTAGATCCAGAGCCGTCTGGAGCTGCTGCTTCACCACCGTCCTACCCTGGTCCCGCACCTGCCAAACCGTGGTCCGCAGGTCACCTGGGAGATGAGGGAGAACCTCGTCCAGGGAGCCCAAAAGGGTGTGGGAGAAATGTGCCATCAGTGCAACTGAGCTGGCCTGACGGAGGCCTAGGGAGGACGGCGTAAACCTTCGCCCAACATAGTCCATCCTTCTGGACTCCTTGTCAGAGGTCTGTCCACATCCCCAGCGTTTCCAAGGCATTGGAAGCGTCGTGTAATTAACCCTTCAGCCGGGGTGCTCCAAGAAACCGGGCAGAGAACCGACAGGGATAGGGTACCTCCGAGCCACCCTGGCCGAAGGCGCAGGGCAGGAAGTAGGCCGCCGCCATAGCTCCAAGGCTGGGCCCACGATAGCCTCAGCCACTGGGAAGGCCTCCGTGGAAGAACCCCTTCGATCCAGAATCTCCATAAGGGGGTAAGGCGCCCGATCAGAGACGGGCTTGAGCTGCATTCCAGTAAATTCTGAAATGAGCTGAAGTAGACCCTTCGAAGACGATGGGCTGTCGTCTACTGGATGTTCCTGGGAAGACCCGGGGTCCTCCCTGTTAGGAAACATGGCAGAGCCTGCTCCAGGCTCCGAAGGGTCTGCAAAAAGCTGCCGCAGGCCCAAGGCACTCTTCGTCCGCCGGGGGTGGGCAGGAGTGAGGGGACCGAGTGACCTGAAGGACAGGCCACGGTCTGGCCTGAACTCCACCGAAGACGGAGGGGCAGCGAGGGTCGGACAAGCAACCGGCCCTGGAGAAGGCTCTCGACCAATTGACGGCTGCCGACCAAGCGGCTGCTGCTATCGGAGAATGAATCGGGGTCGATTGAAACCAGACAACAACTGCTGTCGCCACATAAGTTCCTCGTAACACCGGCGCAGCAACGCCAGAAACCCTCCTCATCCGAGGAGGGATGAGGAAAAACGGCAAAGCCACTAACTCGTTGCCTCGAGCGAGATGGTGGTGAGCTGGAGCCGAGAGGTTGACCGAGACCGAGACCCAATTCCTCGGGAGGACAGGCGAGCCTGGGAAAGGCGGGCGCACCGCTCCTCCTCGGCTCGGAAGAAAGGACCGAGGCTGTCGACCGAAGGAGAGGACAAACCTCAGCTTCCGCCCGAGCGGCGGAAAACGGCATCAGCAGACTCCCGAAGGACGGGTCGAGAGACTCGACAGCGTCGACGGGGAACCTGGCCGGCTGACCTGACAGGAGATACCGTGAGGCCAGTGGCGAGCGAATCCTCGACCCGAGTTGAGCATCGGCCGATGAGGGAGGAGAGATCCCGCTCCCGCGGCGAAGGGCCCCGCCTGCGGCCTTCAGCCATAGGCCGGTGACGGGGCTCAGGTTCCCTCTCCCTTGGAGGAGAGGGGAATGGCGAAGCTCCTGAGCAAGCTGCATGAGAAGAATCCAAGGAGGCGGATAAGCTCCGCAACCGAGGGGGGAGGACCCGCCTTCCCGGCAGGATCAGACTGCAGAGAAACAGTAGCGGACACCCGCTGGTCCGATGGAATCTCGGAGCGGAGAAAACTACGGATGTCAAGCCCGACAGGCCGCGCAGTCCTCCAGAGAGCTGACCAAAGGGCAGAACAAAGTTGCAAGCCTGAGGATCGTGATCCAAGTCCAGGCAAAAAGCACGGGAGTGTGAGTCCCTCCTGGAGGAACTAACGTCACGCCTCTCGGGGCGGAAAAAGCCATCACCGTGGCGAAAAGAAAGATCGAAGATTCAAAGGACACTTCAATTAAATTTGAAGGCCGAACTTTTCAGGAACCAGTCAGCGGCATAGGCGCTAAGGAGGAACCTGAGCTTCAATGGAAGATCTGGCGTCGTAGGGGCGGAGCCGAGGTTTTACCACCGGTGGGTGGGAGGTGCCAGCTTGAAGACCTTCCGGCAAGATTTAAAGCGGCAAGGGACCTGCCAATAAGTGTGGATGAACAACATATCCAG
This sequence comes from Neoceratodus forsteri, assembly GCA_016271365.2. NCBI lineage: Eukaryota > Metazoa > Chordata > Ceratodontiformes > Ceratodontidae > Neoceratodus > Neoceratodus forsteri. The sequence continues at coordinate 395,554,740 of CM057452.1, forward strand.
GTCCCTAGAACAGATGTACTTCTGCAACGGTGGGGGGGAGACAAGGAGCAATGGGGAATTACAGACTTGTCAGCCTTACCTCACCTAGTGGGTGAACTGATGGATTCACTTACTAAAGACGACCTTGTGCCGGCCTGGTGGCACTGAGGGCTAAGGTGCTGGATCAAATCAAATCAAATCAAACTTTATTTATCAGCGCCATTCATAAATATCAAAGCGCTGTAGAATCTTAAAATTTTAAAGCATTTTTAAAACACTCTAAAGCAAATTAACTCAAGTCAATAAATATATACTTCCAGATACCATATCTGAAGTACCATGTCAAAAATCAGGGAAGGCCAGCTGGAAAAGGTGTGTTTTAAGAGCAAACTTGAAGTTCTCCACTGTCAGGCACTCTCTTATCCAACGAGGTAGAGAATTCCACAGGGTAGGAGCAGCAAAGACAAAAGCCCATGCCCAGAAGTCTTCAGGTGCACCCTGGGAATCTCTAGCAATTCCTCGTCGGCTGAGCAGAGTGGTCGGAGGGGGCAGCAGGGATGCAGAAGCTCTTGCAGGTAACTCAGACCCAAACCATGTAGGGCTTTATAAGTTAGTAAGCCGACTTTAAAGGTGATCCGCCACTGAACAAGCAGCCAATGTAGAATGCGCAGCACATGGGAATTATGGCTGGATCGAGAAGATCCAGACAATAACCTGGTTGCAGCATTCTGCACCAGCTGCAAGCGACAGATATCTACCCCAGGAAGCCTCAGGTAGAGGGAGTTACAGTAATCAAGGCAAGGTCATGAAAGCATGGACCAGAGTTGAAGATCATCAGATGGAACAAGGTGCTTAATCAGGCGATGTTCCTCAGATGGTAAAATGAGAGTTTAACAATAGCTGACACCTGAGAACAAAGTGTCAGCCTGTCATCAAAAACACCCCTAGATTCTGCACCCGTCAGAGGTCAGCAGCTGGGAGCCCCAAAGTCACAGCCCAGCAGGCTGTCCAGTAGCTGACCCCCTCTATCCGGTGACCAGGCTCCACCACTTACACCTCCATCCTGGCAGGGTTTAACTTTAACCAGCTGGAATTCATCCAGTCTTGGATTTCTATGAGACAGTTGGAGAATACTGAGAATGCACTATCCTTGTCAGGCACAAAAGACAGGTACAGCTGAGTATCATCTATGTCGCAGTGAAAACTCAGCCCATACCATCTCACAGTGTCTCCCAATGGTAGCATGTACACCGTGAACAACATGGGGGAGAGCAGTGAACCCTGCGGGACCCCGCACAGCAGGGAAAAAGAGTCTGAGAAATAAATTCCGAAACTACTCTCTGCGATCTGCCAGAGAGGGAAGAATGGAACCTCTGAGGACTGTACAAGACAGACCGGCTGATGTACATAAGCGGTCACGCAGCACCCCATGGTCCACAGTGTCAAAGCTGAGAGAGAGAGATCCAGAAGGACCAAGGCGGAGGCGACTCTTCTGATCTCTAGCCATCATATCATCATTCAGTACCCGAACCATAGCGGTCTCAGTGCTATGTCTCTTACGGAAACCAGAATGGAGAGGATCATAGATAGCATGGATGGTAAGATGGTTCTCCAGCTGTAGCGCAATGACTTTCTCAATAACTTTCCCTATAAAGGGGTGGTTAGAGATTGGTCTGTAGTTTGCACAGAAATCTGGAAGAGATGGTTTCTTGAGAAGGGGGTTACCACAGCCTCCTTCAAGGAAATGGGAAATTCCCCCGACTCTAGTGAACACCAGATTTGCTCTGCCAGAACCAGACCGATCACATCTACACACCCCATTAAGAGGAGAGTGGGGCCCATATCTAAACTACAGCTAGTTGGTCACATACTCCGGAGAAGCCGCATTATATCTGTGATCACCAGCTGGTCAAACTCAACTCAACAAAACAGAGGAGTTGCAACTCCATTCCGACCACCAGTAGCCCCCACAGGGCACGACAGGCAAATCTCCAACCCAATGTCGGCAATCTTATCAGTGAAGAAGCGAGAAAACTCATCGCACTCAATTTGCGAAAAGGCTTTCCGGACTCGTAGACAGGCTGGATTGCACAGTCTGTCTACCGTTCAGAACAGCTGTGCTGGTCAGCTCTGCACCGCAGCAATCTCCCTGGACAGAAACCCTGCCTTCTTACGGGAAATTGTTGACTGATAGTCCCTATAATGTTCCGTCAGTCTAAATTTGTTGGAATCCAGGCCAGACCTACGCCAGGCATGCTCTAACCTTCAATCCACTCACTTCAACTCCCTCAAGGGCCCATCAAACCAAGGGGCCTGAGCGCAGAGAGTGAGTGACCGAACACAGAATGAAGCAAGGGTATCCAGAGCCCCCACCACTTCTTGGATGGCTTACCTTGGGTTTGGGAAGGGACTCTGGTCGTCAGGATGCCAGCATGGGGGGATGGGTAAGCGCAGGATTGAGGAGCCAGAAGGCAGCTCTCCTCTCCTGGGGTGGTTGCCGTCCCCTCATCAGTCCCGCTGCCACCTAGCCGGAGGTGGTGGGGGGCAGCACCGTAGAGGGCACCTTGAGACATGGCATGAGCATGCCTCCACATGCCCACACACGTTCGAGGCAGGAGACCGGGACCGGGGAGAAAAAGGGAAAAGCACCATAAAACAAATATAGAAAAAAAAACCAAAAGACGACCTTGTGGACTACCTGGAGAGCATCAGTCTACAGCACAGTAGACAGCATGAGTTTGTGACAAAGAGGTCTTGTCACACCAACCTGATAAATTTCTGTGACTGGGTAACAAAGGTAGCAGATAAGGGCTACATTGTGGATTTACCCTGATTTTAGCAAGGCTTTCAACTTGGTGACCCACAGAAGACTGCTGAAGAAGCTGGAGGACCTGGGCGCAACTAGGGACGCAGATGGGTAGGAAACTGGTTAAAGGAGAGACAGCAGAGTGTGGTGGTAAATGGGGTCAAATCAAAAGCGAGGAGGTCACAAGTTATTGTTTTTATCACAGATTTATTGCATTATAGAATTTTGGTATGGAGTGGTCAAACTTACTTTCAAGTTTACTTTGCTGTAGCAATTCTGGTTATTTAATCCATACTGTACCTACTCACTGTTTAAAATTACCATTATACTATATATGTCTTCCTTGGCTCTCGTTCTTTTGTTTACAAAGTTTTAAGGACTGAATTCTCTCCCATCTGACATACATCAACCTGTGTCCTATACTTCTTTCACATTTAACTTAAATAGCATTGTATTAACAGCTCTAAATGCAATTAACAATCATATTTGATACTTGTTATTTGTGCTATTGTCTTGTTGTTGTATTATCTATGATTTTTTATTTTCTGATGTTTGTCTGGGTCCTCCTTGGAAATGGGCATTTATGCTCCTGGAGTTACCCAGTTATCAAATTAAAATAATAAAATAAAAGTGGAGTGCCACAGGGATCTGTCCTGGGTCACATCCTCTTCAATATCTGCAACGTCAGAGAGGCCATCCGGTGCAAGTTGTGTCTTCACAGATTACACAAAGCTCTATGGTAGGGAAGGTAGTAATGAAGGGATCAGAGAGATGTACAGGGATCTACAAAGGCTAGAGAGGTGGTCTAAAGTTTGGCAGTTGAAAATTCGAACACCAAAAACATGTAAGATTATACACCTCAGGGAAAAAATAGGACAGAGTACTGGATGGTAGAGGTTAAGCTGAGCACTATGGCAGAGGAAAGGAACATGGGAGTCATTATTAGTGACTCTCTCAAACAATCAAGCCACTGTAACAAGGCCTATAGTAAGACTAACAGGATACTGGGGAGTATCGGAAGGGGTACTGTCAGCAGGAAAAAAGGAAGAGGTACTACTACCTCTATATAGGGCACTGGTGAGGCCACACCTGGAAACTGTGCTCACTTCTGGAGTCCTCACCTAAGAAAGGATGGGAGCCGGCTGGAGGTGGTGCAATGCAGAGTGACCGAGGTGATTCCTGGCCAACAGGATAGATCTTATAACAATCTTCTTAAGGCACTGAACATGTACTCACTGAAGACCAGGTGTGGGGGTATGATAGACCTTCAGGTTGGTGATGGGAATAAACAAAGTGAACTGCAGGAGACTATTTAGCAGGAGTAGAGAGTCAAGAGCCCCAAGGTCATAAGTGGAAACTGGCAGGGGGAGGGGGAAGTTTCAAAGGGATGTGAGGAAGTTCTATTTTACAGAAAGGGTGATGGAGCTGTGGAACAGTCTGCTAGTGCAGGTGGTGCATGTCAAGATCATAAATGAGTTCAAGCATGGCTTGGACAGACTGAAAAGAGTTTGGTGGTTGCTCAGGTCAGTAGGGTAGGGAGAGGGTCCAGTGCGGGTGCACCAAGAGGGATAAAATCCCATATGGTCAATGTATCCCAGGGCAGACAGGGAGCTCCGGGCAGGCTAGACGGACCTTTGGTCTTTTTCTGCTTTCATTGTCTTATGTTTCTACGTTTCAAAAAGAAAAAAAAAAAAAGATTTATTTTTGTCTTTTATTAGCCAAGACAGTAACTAAGTATTTTCGGATAACCTAACATAACATCCTATGACATCTCACTTGTAAACCATACTCGTGGTTGGTGAAATCAACATAAGAATTAGGTTAGGTGTTCCTGCATGAGGAAATAGGAAATTAAAAAGCCCTATCAACAGACAGGGCTTTGCAGGCACACAATCAGTATCTGTCACAAAAGTGTCAACACTGTTGTTATACCTGTCGTTTCCTGTTCAAGAACACTCTTAAGGCACAAATCATATAGGACTCGTCTTTATGCTACATACCTAACCTTAAATGCATAAGGTTATTAGATAGTTAACATTTTAATTGGTTACACAGAAACATAGATTTTGTTGGCAGAAAAGGACCTTTAGGCCCATCAAGAGTGCCCCTATTCCTGCCTATTCCATCACCACTGACCCTAGTTGGTCATAGGAGTTGCTCCCTACCCCATTTCTCTACCTAATATGTCCCAATGTCGATCCCATGCATGCTTGAAGCTTCCCACAGTCTTTGCCCCCAATATCTCCTCTGGCAGACTGTTCCAGTCATCCACCACCCTCTCTGTAAAGAAGTATTCCTGCACATCTCTCTTAAACGTCCCCCTCTTAGCTTCACTACATGCCCCCTTGTTCTAGTACCCTTGCTCTAGTACCTTCCTTTCTCTGAAATAGACCCTCCACTTGCACTTTATTCACTCCTGTGAGGTACCTGTAGGTTTCAATCATGTCCCCTCTCGCCCTCCTCTCTTCCAGGGAGTACGTGTTGAGTACTTGCAGCCTTTCCTCATATGGCTTCTCGTGTAACCCTCATGATTCTGGTTGACCTCCTCTGTACCGTGCCCACTCTTTCACTGTCCTTGCGGAGTTGCAGCCTCCAGAATGAGACACAGTACTCCAGGTGGGGCCTCACTAGTAAGAGATACAATCGCAGCACCCACTTCCCTCCTCCTACTAGAAATCCCTCTCCCAATGCACCACAGCATCCTGCTAGCCATTCCCACAGCTTTGTCATATTGCTCAGCTACCATGAGATTATCAAATAGGATGACCCTTGGGTCTATTTCTTGCTTGGTGACTGTAAGCTCCACTCGCTCCCATCTTATGCACAGCCCCAGGGTTCCGCAGCCCTAAAAGCATAATCTTGCACTTTTGGCACTGAAACCCAGCTGACACTCCCTAGACCATTTCTCTTTTTTCCTCAGATCCCTTTGCATTCACTCCACACCTTCCTGAGTGTCAACCCTGTTGCAAATTTTTGTATCATCCATAAAGAGACACACCTTACCCTCAAGCTCCTCTGCAATGTCCATATGAAGACACTGAAGAGGACCGGTCCCAACACTGAACCCTGTGGCACCCCTAGTCACTCTGGTGACTACTGTTTACTACCACCCTTTGTCTCCTATTCCTTAACTAGTTTGATACCCAGCTTGTTGCTTTCTCCCCAACCCCAGACTGCTTAGTTTCCTAACTAGCCTCTAGTGTGGCACAGTGTTGAAAGCCTTACTGAAGACCACATAGGCCACGCCCACTGCTCTCCTTGATCAGACTCCTGGTAACCCAGTCAAAGAAACCTATGACATTAGTTTGACATGACTGCCCTCCTGTGAAACCATGCTGCCAATGGTCTTGCAGCCTTTTTGCCTCTAGGTGCTCCAAGAGTCTCTCCTAAGTAGTGTTTCAATTAACTTCCCTACCACTGATGTGAGACTGACTGGCCTGTAGTTGCTAGCATTCTCCCTACTGCTGCTTTTGTGCAGAGGAACAACATTGGCCCTCCTCCAGTTCTCTGGAACTTCCCCATCTCCAGTGAGGTGCTAAAAGCATTGCCAGAGGCGGCCAACATTGTGATCAGTTCCTTTAGGACCCTTGGATGAATCCCATCCGCCCCATCGCCTTATTCTTCTTTAAGGCTTCTGGACCCTCTCCACCAAGAATGGACTTGTGTCCTCCTCCCAACTCCTTGTTTCTTACTGTGGCATGCTGGTCCATCCCCCCTACCCTCTTGAAGACCAAGAAGAAGTAATCATTCAATATTTCCGCTTGCTCTCTCTTCCTCTATGCAGTCCCCCCTCCCGCCCTCCTGCTTCTCACTGTCCCTTCTCTTGTCTTCCTCTTTTCCCACAAATACCTGAAGAGGGTCTTGTCCCCTTTTCTGACCTCCTTAGCTATCCTGTCCTCTGTTAGTGCTTCAGCTGCCCTGACCCGCCTTTCTGCCTCCCTTTGCTTTGCCAGATATACCTCCCTGTCTTCATCCTTCTGGGTCTCCTTATACTTTCTAAATGATATTTTCTTCTACTTCACTGCCTTTGCCACCTCCTTAGAGAACCATAGTGGCCTCTTTCCCTTGCTCACTTCTTTCAAACAGCTGTTGCCTGGAGCAGGTCATTTTTCTCCTTTGAGTCTTCACGCCCTCTCGGCCTCCCCCTCTCCCCACCGAGGCATTCTCTGAGGCAGTTTCCTATTTCTTTAAAATGTTAAGTTATTTAGTTAGTTAGTTATGATAGTCAGCAAGATCTATAATAATCAGTGCCAAAATCTCAACAGTAAAGATTATCAGCGCAAATTTCAAAAGCATTTTGTGTTAAAAATTCATACTTAAGTAATTCCCTTGTGCCTGTCCCAGGCATTCTGAACCCCACCACTGTTTTTGCCAACTACCTCTGCTGTAAGGCTCTTCCAGGTATCTACCGCCCTCTCTGTGAAGAAGCACTTCCTCGCATCCCTCCTGAATTTACCCCCCTCCAGCTTCATAGCATGCCCCCTTGTTCTAGAGCACCTGTCTGAAAAATATCCCCTCCTGTACCTTATTAACCCTCGTGTGGTATTTAAAGGTCTCTATTATATCCCTCCTCCTCTGCTCCAGAATGTATGTATTTAGCTCCTTTAGCTTCACGTCATAGGGGTTTTGATGCAGACCCTGCACCATTTGGTAGCCCTCCTCTGGACCACCTCCACTCTGTCTATGTCCTTCCTGAGATGTGGGGCTCTATTCTCAAAGCTCCAAAGCTGATGCAAGGTGCCTGCATTACACAGAGATAATGCAAGGAGCACCTTGTGTAAAACTTGTGGAGATCCTGATTCACAAGAGCCCTCTGCACCAAAATGGGAGCCTGTGCACCAAACCAGCCCTGGGCCAGGTCAGCACCAAGCAGCTGGGTGTGCCAGGGTGCTAGGAGAGCTTCGGCAGATGCAACCTGCCATATCCACAACACTGAGATACACAAAACCCTCCTAGATGGCACACATTCAAGTACCAGATCTGTGCACTGTCACAAATCCACTCAGCAGGTCAGGCCCTCTGCTCCCACAGTGCCAACCTATGGCGCAGTCTTGTGAACAGGAAACAGAAACAGGGTAACACTCATGTCTGTTTTGTGGGTTCGAATCCACCTTTGGTCCCAAGTCTGGGAGGGATTCAAACTGAGAACCTCTTGTTAGCGTACCCAATGACAGGCTCAGATAATTCTGCTCTTGGGGGCAGATATCTTTCACCTATGGGCACCTAACCAGGCGCATAAAATGAACTCTTAAGACTCTATTAAAGACCTCAGAATAAATTCTTACCTTTTTCCAGTTTGGTAAAACCAGTAAGCTTTATACAGTGTCAACTTTAACCATGTATCGTCCTTGTCAAGAAAAAGAATTTCAAAAGGCACACCAAGTAGTTTCTAAGTAGAGGTTTACTTAAAAATAGATAAAAATGTAAAATGTAAATACAGAACCATATATCACAAAACATACAAATCACTTAAAAAAAAAACAGGTTTAAAAGTGCAGACTAAATCTCCTACAGTACACTTAGAATTATCTCTTCTAAGGTATACTCTTCTAACAGTGCCTGATGTTGCCTTTTCAGAGTCCAAACATTTTGTGTTTAAATGGAAAACAGAATAATGTTTAAAACTGGCTTTGCCAACCTCTTTGCATAGGTCACCTAGCTCCTCCCTGTCAGAATATAACATTATATCTATGCAAAACAGGATGTCTTAACAAAGTATTAAATTTTGTAACCTCAGCACAACTCATTTTCTCATATGCCCCTTTGATGTAGAGTGTCTTCCTGTTTTCAGAGACATCAAAGAAACATTTATGACTTCGCACTAAGGTGTCATAACCTGCTCTTCTTCCTCTAAACGTTATAAAAGTTTATGATTTCCCATCTTAGCAGCTGGCAAGCAACAAATAAGCTAGATAAACAGGAGATGCTTAATTTATGCTTCTTCTAGCCTGTAATTATGTCTTGGCCTTCCAGGTAACATGTTGTAGCTAAAACCTGGGAGGGTGGTCATTCCACAGGATATCAGCGTCTCATGAGAGACCTTCAATAACACATTTTTATATTACAAAAAGCACAGATTAATCAGAACCAGCTGTCCAAGTGTCACAATCCTTCCCACCTAGACTGAATTTTAGGGCTCTATCCCCAGCATGGGATAAGTTTCCCAAATCAGTTCACTCCTCGTACACATGAGACAGCCCATCGGAGTTCTGATTTTTGGCTCCAGCCCTATGTAGAATTGTCATATCATACTCTTGCAAAGCAAGACTCCATCTTAACAAACTACCATTGTTTTCCCCATCTCGTCAACCAAACCAGGGGTTGTGGTCAGTCTGCACCACAAAATGCTGCCCATATAAGTAATGGCTCCAACTTCTTTAGGGCCCACACCGGCAAGACATTCTTTTTCCACAGTAGAGTATGCCTGCTCCCTGGGAAGTAACTTCCTACTCAGGTACACTACTGGGTGATCTCTCCCTTGGCTGGATGTCTGACTCAGTACTGCCCCAATACCCACGTCTGAGGCATCAGTCTGAACTATAAAGGGTTTGCTATAGTCAGGACTTTATAAAAACAGGGGCACTGCACAGTGCCTCCTTCAATCTGGTAAAGGCTTCTTCACAGGCTGGTCCCCAGGTAATTTTCTTTGGCATCCTTTTCTTTATCAGGTCAGATAGGGGAGCAGCCAGGGCACCATAACTGGGTACAAATTTTCTATAGTACCCTGCTGTTCCAAGAAGACTCTTGACCTGTGTCTGTGTTTCTGGACTGGGCCACACCCGGATTACCTCTATTTTTATCTGGTTAGGATGGAGCTGTCACCGGCCTACCACATGCCTGAGGTATGCCACTTCTACCATGGCCATCTGGCACTTCTTGGCTTTGACAGTGAGCCCGGCCCTCTGTATCCTGCCCACCACTTTCCTAAGGTGGGACAGGTGTTCCTCCCAGCTGGTACTAAAGATGGCAATGTCATCCAGGTATGCCATGGCATACTCCTCAGCACCATTTAATACCTAGTTCACCAACCTTTGGAAAGTGGCCGGGGCGTTCTTCATTCCGAAAGGCATTACTCTGAATTCACATAAGCCTACTGGAGTGATGAAGGCCAACCTCTCCCTAGCTCTGTCCATCAACTCTACCTGCCAATACCCCTTGGTCAGGTCAATCGTCGTAAGGTAGGACGCGCCCCCCAACTTGTCCAGGAGTTCATCCGTCCAAGGCATTGGGTGGGCGTCTGACTTCGTGACTGCATTCAGTCCACACAGAAACAAGTAGAGCCATCTGGCTTGGGCACAAGGACTACAGGTAAGGTCCAGGGGCTGTAGGATCTCCGGATTACCCCCAAATCCAGCATCGCCTCCATTTCCCTCCTAATGTCCTTTTGGACAGCCTCTGAAACCCGATATGCTGTCCGCCCGTGATGGGCGTCTGTCCCTGTCTCCACATCGTGCGTCACTAAGGGGTTAACCCAGGCTTGGCGCTAAACAATGGGGTAAAGTCTGCTAAAACCTCCCTTACTTTCTGGATCTGGTCAGGGTCAGCTGGGAGACAATTTAACTGCCTCCACAGAGGACTCCCGCTTACTTCTCTTCCAGCAAGTCCAAAGGGGTCTCTTCGTCATCCCTCCCAGGACTACACACTGCAACCACCACGTCAGCCCTATTTGCATGTGGCTTCATCATGTTGACATGGTACATCCAGTCTGTCTGTCTTCAGTCAGGTAACTCTATAATATAGTTCACGTCATTTACCTTCCTAACCACTTTGTATGGTCCTGCCCACTGAGCCTGCAGCTTGTCTTTCTGGACCGAATAAGGACCATGACTTCCCTGACCCACCATGTACGACCAAACTCTGGTTCTGTGGTCATACAACACTTTTTGTTTCTGTTGGGCAGCTGCCAGGTTGCTCTGGGCTGTCCCCATAAGCTCCTTCAGCCTTTCCCTAAACCTAAGGATGTAATCCACTATGGGGGTACCTTGGGTGACGTCCTTGCCTTCCCAGTCCTTCCGGATCAAGTCTAGGGGCCCACGTACCTGGCGTCCATATAAGAGTTCGAAGGAGGAAAATCCTGTCGACTCTTGCAGCACCTCTCTGTATGCAAACAACAGGTGGGGAAGGTATTTCTCCCAGTCCCTACTATGCTGTTCAGCAAACACCCGGAGCATTGACTTTAGGGTACCACTGAATCTTTCCACAAGCCCATTGGCTTGTGGGCGATACAGTGTCATGCATCTCTGCACCACCCCACACTTCTCCCATAAGCATTTCATCAGGTCCGACATGAAGGAACCCTCTCGATCTGTAATAACCTCACGTGGAAACCCAACACAGGAGAAAATCCCAAGTAAGGCATCTGCTACTTTGTCTGTCCTCAGTGAGGACAGGGCAACTGACTCTGGGTACCAAGTGGTATAATCCACCACAGTCAGGATGAATCTCTTCCCTGAGGAGCTGGGGGTATTTAAAGGCCCCACAATATACATTCCCACCCTCTGGAATGGCTCCTCTACTATTGGCAATGGAATCAGGGTGGCTTGGGTTTTCTTGCCCATCTTCCCTATTTCTTGGCACCGGTGACAAGACATGCAATACTCCTTCACCTGCTGGGCCAACAGAAATTCTGGGCCAACCGCTGCGTAGTATGCCCGATTCCCAGATGACCAGACAAGGGAATATCGTGTGTAATCTTGAGCAACTGCTCACGATACCCCTGGGGAACGACAAGATGCCTGCCTAGCACCCCTCCCTCTGTCTGTACTGCCTGAGTACACATAAGTCCATTTTCCCAATAAACCTTATGTCTGCCGTCACCTCCCTGTGTCCCGTCAGAGTCTGCCCAAGTCCTCAGCTTCTCTAGACTAGAGTCACTTCTCTGAGTAGCTGCAAACTCTTCACACATTCCCAAGGCATGGGACAGAACCCTTTCAGTCGCTAAACTAGGGTCCCTAGCACTAGCATCAGGGTACTCAGGATCACTGTCAATCCCAACCCTCTGACAATGGGTCACCCCTCCCAATTTGGAGTAGCCCTCTGTAGCTGTGTGGTTACTTGCTACTGGGGAAATTTCTACCCCCTTTTCATTAGTCTCCCCATCTGGAGACACAGGCTGGGGAACCAGCCTCTCTGTGGTTTCCATAATGGATTCTGTGGGGTTCGGGGAACTACAATTTTCCATTGCCGCTTAGCTACGGGTAACTGCACATACCATCCCGTTTGAGATTGTTGCCCAGGATCACATCCACTGCTAACGTTTTGTCTACTGCCACCTGTTGCACAGTTCCCCCGTTTCACCCCAGTCTAGGAGAACACTAGCCAGTGGCAATGTTTTCTCTTCACCCGTAAAATCCTGTACAATGATTTATTTATTGGGTATAAGTTGACTAGGCTCTACTAGATCCCCTTTTACCAATGTCAGGGATGCCCCTGTGTCCCTTAACCATTGCGTCTGTATACCATTCACCATGACTGGGTGCATGTGTTCCCTCATGTTCACAGGCATGCTTCCAGGGACACACAAACAGCCCACTTCTTTTCTAGTACCATTCTGCATATTATTGCTCATTCTTTTGGTTCACTGTCTGGCAATATGCCCAGTTTCTTTATATAACCAACATTCACTTCTCTTTTCAGAGAAATATTTTCTCTGAAACCTTGGGCTACGTGGTTTTGGTGGAGGCAGTGAGGGTTTTAGCTGCCCTGAAGGTGTGCTTTTCCCCTTCTGCGCTGCCACGCCCACCCCATTCGCTCTCACAGCAGGTCTGGTCTGGGCATAGCGGTCCGAGAGTTCAGCAGCCTCTTGCACTGTTTTGGGATCTCGGTCCTCCAGCCAGGTTTTCAGCTCTGCTGGGCATGCCCAGAAAAACTGTTCTAACAAAATCACATTTTCAATTTTATCAGCAGAGTTTGCTCCAATTCCTTCCCACCAACATTTTAAAAACTGACGACGTTTCGTGGCTAGCTCCTCGTAGCTCATGTCAGGGCTTCTCCTGAGCTTACGGAAGTTAGCTCTGTATGATTCAGCAGTTAATTCAAATTTCTTTAACAGTGCAGCTTTAAGTTTGCCGTAATCATCACTGTCCTCATGGTCCATTTGACCCAATGCATCCCGAGCTTTCCCAGGAAGTAGCAGGGATAGCTGGAAGCTCCAGGACTCCCTAGGAATTTCAGCCTGAATACAAATGTTTTCAAAATAATTTAAAAAGGCATCCAAATCCTCCCCCTCTTTAAAGTCGGCTATCAATTTGGAATTCAGTTTGTAACCCGGTCCTGTAATCCCAGTTAAACCCAAGCCACTTACCTGCTCTAGTGCTGGTGGTTGGAGTCGTAGCTTCTCCAGTTCCTGTCACCTCTGGCACTCGCTCTCCTCATGGTCCACGTCTCTTTGTCCTCGCTCTGCCTCTCGGCGTTCTTGCTCCCTCTTCTCCTCTGCAGCTCGCTGGCGCTCATGCTCCTCATGGTCTTCCTCCCGTTGTTCATGATCCCTCTCCCTCTGGAACTCCAGCTCCATTTTGAGCAACTCAATTTGCAGCCTGAGTACTTCTGGATCCAGGATACTGGTGACATTCCCCTACTGCTGTGGCCTTCACTGACAGTGGCCCTGCTGTCATCCTCACCAGATCTGGACACTGCACTGGCGCTAGCCTGTCACATTCAAGGTTTGGTCCCTTTGGTCATTGTCTGTGACTCGGTGCTCTGAGTATCTGCTACCATCCATGGCATCCATGAGGTTCTGTTTGCTGGCTTTCACCTCAAATGGGACTCCTCTGTCCCAGCACAGCTCTTTAAGTAGTCTACAGTGTGCTGCTGTGGTTGGAAGCCATCTTCTTCCCTAACTACGGCTACTCTGACTTGCACTTTAGGAAAAAAAATAAAGCAGGTAGGAACTTCACTATATGCCCAAGTGATACAGTTCTCCTTTTTTGAAAATAAATCACTGCCTTTTCTTTCTTTCTTTGCAAGTGAGCGCCAGGTCCCAAGCTGACACACTGAACAATAAAAGCTTGTAATACAAAAATTATGTACACCGCTGCAACCAATCTGTCACAAACCCACTCAGCAGGTCAGGCCCTCTGCTCCCACAGTGCCAACCTCCGAGCGCAGTCTTATGAACAGGAAACAGAAACAGAGTAACCCTCCTGCCTGTTTTGTGGGTTCAAATCAACCTTTGGTCTCAAGTCTTGGAGGGATTCAAACTGTGAACTTCTTGTTAGCATACCCAATGTACAGGCTCAGATAATTCAGCTCTTGGGGGCCAGATATCTTTCACTTACGGGCACCTAACCAGGCGTACAAGAATGAACCCTTAAGACTCTATTAAATACCTCAGAATAAATTCTTACCTTTTCCCAGTTTGGTAAAACCAGTAAGCTTTATACAGTGTCAACTTTAACCATGTATGTTTCCTTGTCAAGAAGAATTTCAAAGGCACACCAAGTAGTTTCTAAAGTAGAGGTTTACGGCAGATGCAACCTGCCACAGCCACAACACTGAGATTCACAAAACCCTCCCAGGTGGCACATATTCAAGTACCAGATCTGTGCACCACCCTAGGAGCCCTCCCTAGGCGGGAGGAAACATGTGCTGCCACCCATCCGCAGTCTCCCATGACAGCATGGCATGTGCACTGGCACTGTATTTGCCCAATGCGCCAACCCAGAAAACAAAAACTGACTAAAGAAATAAATCTTGAACTCTTTGTGGCGCAGTGCCTGCAGTAACCCCTACCATAGTGCCCAGCTTGTGGGTGCCCAACACAATGGCACCGCAGCGGTCCCTCTGATGTCCCACTAGAGTGCTGGTGCCACTCCTCCTGTCACCCATCTGTGTGCTACCAGCCCTCCCTATGCACTACCCCATCCCCCACGATCCCGGCAGCCTCCCGGTGGGTTTCTTTTCCTGGGCACAGATGATGCCCGATTGCCCCCCAGATTGCAGAAGACCTCTTAGATGCGCCATTCTTTTGTCGCTTGGCTACATTTGCCACAAGCTGTGGGACGTTGGCCAGGACCCTACGCGATGGTGAACTGGGCGCGTATGCTGATGGGATAGCGACACCCGCACAGCAAACCCCCTACAGTGAAACCCCGACGATGGTGGTCTTTGCAGTGATGGGAATTTCCTGCGACAGACTCTGCGGTGGCGGGGGTATACCTCCAACTACACTGTCTGTGTGATGTGAAGCTAGACATCTAAAGTTGAGGTGCGGGGCAGCCCCACATGGAAGGGTGCACAAATTCCTGCGATCGAGTGTAGCAGTTGGTGTCGCAGTGCTGCAGGGATCGTCAGTGTCAAGATGTTGTGGGGTTTTGCGCTGTCGAGGACTTCACTGTGGGGGATGTCATGGCGGCGTAGATTCAATTGGGCACAGAGTCCCTTGCGCACCAGTGACTGGCACAAGCCACCACTAGCCACAGCTTACACCAATCTTTAAGAATTGTGCCTGAGGTCTTCAGAACTGG
This sequence comes from Neoceratodus forsteri, assembly GCA_016271365.2. Lineage (NCBI taxonomy): Eukaryota > Metazoa > Chordata > Ceratodontiformes > Ceratodontidae > Neoceratodus > Neoceratodus forsteri. Next base: position 395,569,989 of record CM057452.1, read on the forward strand.
ACTTAAGGTGCAGTTTTACCAGCGATCCGCCCTTCCAACTGCATCGTCACATTGCCTTGCCTTCAGGTCATTGGATGTGATTACCCCAGGTCTCTTTCCTGCTTGGTCTTTGTCAGCATCATACCATCCATTGTGTAATCTACTCCTGGGTTTCTATGATCCAAGTGCATTATTTTGAACTTTTCAGTATTAAAACCCAGCTTCCATACCCTTGACCACTCTTCCAGTCTTTTCAGATCCCAGCCCATCCTTTTCAACCCCCCCGCCTCGTGTCCACTCTGTTGCAGAGCTTGGTGTCATCCACAAAGAGGCAGACCTTTCCTTCCTGTTCCTCCACTATGTCACTTATAAAGACATTGAATAGGACTGGTCCCAGCCCTGATCCCTGAGGTACCCCGCTGGTCATCCTCCCTTCCTCAGAGCAAACTCCATTTACCAGCACCCTCTCTGTGTCCTATACCCTAACCAGATTTTTACCCAGATTATCACCTTACTACCCATTCCCAAGTTGCCCAACTTGCTAATCAGTCTCCTATATGGAACAGTGATGAATTTTGCTGAAATCCAGGTAGGCCACGTCCTCCGCACTTCCCTGACCCAACTAACTGGTCACCCAGTGAAACAAATCTATCAGACTGTTTGGCAAAACATTCCTCCTGAGAAACCATGTTGCTTTGGATCCTATAATCTTTTGGATACAAGATATTATAACATGGGTTGAGAAAAGGGGGAAGTTCATTGGCCAAACTGAATCACCTGACCATGGACTAAATTCATTATTTAATCCACAGCTGGGGTGAGAGGGCCAGACAGCCATATCGAAGGCCAGAGTGGGACTTGTTCTCTCTGGGAATAGTCAGGAATGAAAGACAGCCATTAAAAATCTGGGGACGTGAGAGAGCCCCAGCGCTGTCATTTCGTGCAGATTGCTGCAGCGAGCGTTTCTTTTGGCCCTCTCATCCCCTCCCGAAGCAGTTGTCCCCCGCACTGTAGCATCACGTCACTGAGAGAGCAACAAACAAAATTCCATTCTGATCACGGTACACAGTCTGCTCACTGAATGTACAGTAGCAAAGTGAGGGAGAGAGAGTAAGAGAGACAGTGGATTTTATCGATCCACTGCCATAACTGCCACGTCCCACTGTGATCCTCGTCCTGTCCCCCCCCCCGCGCCTGTCTCAAACACTTTTTACTGCGCTGATGAAAGCAACCAACAGAGTTATGTTTTCCCTCTCCAGTTTTTCATGTCAGCAGTCCTCGACATGGGCTCGGCAGTGTAACTGTGCTGCCGACAGGAGTGAGACGCAGCTTGGTAAGTAAATGGGGAAGAGGCAGTGGCACTATACGGCGGCATGCAGAGTGCTGTCACTTAGCTTAATGGTCAGATTTTGGCTGCAGGTGATATGCCTCCCCCAATCGGATACCCCCAACCCACATGTACTCCCTATACTGTCTGTGGAGAGCGAGCACAGCGCAACTAGCTCACCCTGGTCGTGTTAATGAGTGTGCCTCGAGCAGCTACTGTTCCCATCCCCTGCTGTACATTTGCACCTGTTCTTGACAGAGAGCGAGAGACTGAACAGGTCACCGAGGTCTTCGGACAGTGAGAGAGAGAGAGAGAGAGAGAGAGAGAGAGAGAGACAGTGGACAGTAACTCAGCATTGCTACACTGTCCTCTCTCTTCTCCATCTCTGTGTCTTTAGCTATGCATTCACTGAAAGGGATGTTTCTGTGTCCTCAGTCCAGTTTCTCTTCTTTCTCACTGACAAGGGGAAAACATGTTTGCCTCTCTGCGGTCCCTCATGGCACACAAGACACAGGGGAGAGAGAAAGTAGTGGCATGTCCTGCCCCCCGCCCCCCCCCCGTGTGCCCCCAACTTATTCATAGATAGCAAGAGAGAGGCATTATCCACAGAGAGGACAAAGCGGGAGTGAGTACCACACTGAAAAGAGAGAGACAGAGAGAGAAGTGCAGATCAGTAAGGAATGGGGTCCAAGGCGCATGTGTCCGTGGTTGGAAGTGAGCAAACTAAAGCATGTTTTGCAATGTGGTAAAGTATGTTATGGACAAAAAATGTCAGAAATCATCCTAATACTAGATTTCTAGCATTTCTGTGTTTATAATATCACTGACATATGCATTAAGTTGTTGGGGCCACTTGTCAAGGTGGCAGGATACAGTCAGATTTCTTGTCTTCGAAGCGCAGAAAAAGCCTTTCTCAAAGAACCCATGTTATAAGCGCAATAACCCACTCCACGGTATGGGGTTACAGGCATTTAATCCACACCTCGGGTGCTGTGAGGACACTCTGCCTGTGGCCTCGCGCTTCACATCGCACCCCAGGCATGGATTAAATGCCTACAACCCAATACCCTGTCACGAGGTTACTGCCAACTTCCACTCCTTTCCTTTAGCAAGTTTCCATTAACTTAGCCACCACCAATGTCAGGCTGACAGGCCTATAACTGCTCGCCTCTTCCTTGCTACCACTTTTGTGAAGTGGGACTACATGTACCCTTCTCTAGTTCTCTAGGACCACGCCGGTCTCCAGAGATCTGTTAAACAGGTCTGTCAGACATGCAGCATTAGTAACTCCCTGAGCTCCCTCAGCCCCCTTGGATGTACCCGGTCTGGTCCCCTAACTTTGTCCACCTTCAGGTTAGTGAGTGCTTTTCTGTACTCTCTCCTCAGGAAATGGATTAATATCCATTTCCCTTCCAAAAAAGCTCCTGGCACCTTTTCATGGTCCCCCTTCCCTTCTACAGTAAACAATGAGCAGAAGTATTTGTTCAAGATGTTTGCCTCTTCTTGATCCCTCTGCACCATCACCCCTCCCTCTTTTTATTTATATTTTATTTGAAAAGTTTCACCAGGAAAGGCATACTGAGCTAAAAATACAGTAGCTTGTTTCCAGATCGTCCTGGAGGAAGGGACAGTGGAATTACAAACTTGATTTTACAAACAGCATAATGTATAACAACTGAGCAAAAACAAATAATAATAAAAATGACAATTTAAATAACATTGAAATGAAAGCAACAATTATGTACAATTGTTCGGAGTGAGAAATAAACAGCGTAAGCAGAGGATACAGAGCCACTGGAGGGAGCTCCACAGGGCCGGTAACAACTGGGACGAGGACGGAGGAGGGACAGCTGAGGGGAGAGGCAAGCCATCTACCCTCTGGGATGAAAACACCACAGGGGGCAGTATTCCCAGACTGTGAATGGAAGAGTAGAGGAGGTGGAGGCAAGGAGAAAGCTGGCATACAGGAGGGGATAGAGGAAGGTGGTAGAGAAGGAGGACATTGGGACAGGTAGGAGAGAAGATGGCTTAGGTGAGGGAGTATGGAGAGGGGGTGGGGTTTGTGAAGAGAAGAGGTTAGTGAGGAAGGTATTATGGTTAGGACTGAGGATTTGTGAAGCTGGGGTGGGACGGTGGGGCAAGGCAACAGGAATCCAACCACACAATGGCTAGAGTCCCAGACTTCAGAAGGGCTGATTTACAAAGATGGGTGAATGCCTGAGGAATGACCTGGCAGGTGTAGATGACCTGGGGTGGGGGAGAGCGGGCCAAACTATCAGTACTATAACAATACGATCTCTCCCTTTGTCTTCCTTTTTTTGCTAACATACCTAAAAAACATCTGCCCCCCTTTTGATACTACCTGAGCTATTCTTGCCTCAGTTTGTACCTTTGCGCTCCTTATGGCTTTGCTTGCCTCTCCCTGTTTTCCCTGATACACTTCCCTATCCTCCTTTCTCTGGGTTTCCTTATACCTTCTGAATGCTACTCTTTTAGCCTTTACCTTTTTTGCTACCTCTTTCAAGAATCACAGCAGTCTCTCTTTCCTTTACTTGGGCTTTCTTTCTTGACACAGAGGTGCCCTTTAGTCCTGCCTCCCGACACCTCCCTGTGCCAGGTCATTCACCAGGCATTCACCCATCTTTGTAAAATCAGCCCTTCTGAAGTCCAGGACTCTCGCCATTGTGTGGTTGGATTCCACAGCTGTTCTTATGTTGAACCGCAATGTACGATGCTCACTGGTCCCCAGATGGCTTCCTACCTTGATTCTGCAACACTGTCCCTGTCAGTAAGCATCTGGTCCAGTATTGCCTCACCGCAAGTGGGTTCACTGACTAGTTGCCTGAGGAACGCCCCTTGCAAGGAGTCAAGGATGTCCCTGCTTCTAGCTGAAACTGCAGCAAGGAGGCTTTAATTTATATCCGGCAGACTGAAGTCCCCACCGCAACACCTCCCCTTTTCAGTCCTTTTGCTAACTGTTTCTAGCATTTCTTTGTCCAAGTCCTCCCTTGTGCCAGAGGATTGTAGATCACACCTGTCTGAGCAGTGGCTCCGCTTCCCAACTTGAGGGTGACCTACAGCATCTCTGCTTCCCTCCCCAATTTCCTGTAGTACTGAAAGCAAAAGTCACGGCATTCACCACAGAACTCAGAAAATAAAAAGAACTGTAGGCAATACAATTGTGCAAAACAAAGCGCCTTTACCTGCCTTAAAACTTGTGAAACAGTCCACAACTCAGCAAGATCTTATGTTTCACCCTGACTTGGGCTTTTTCAAAGATAATACCCTCTAGTGTCAGTTCTCTTAAATAGCAGCCATCTGTGATCACATGTGTCAATTTGATTCTTAAAGTGCCAATGCTTATTTAATTAAAAAACGGTTATCAAACACCACAACGCATATATCAATTTAAACACAAGATAATATACAAAATAACAATACGATACACATAAGGTATTAAAACATAGTGCCTATCATACATTTTATGTCTCCACCTAACACCAATATAATAAATAAGTAATAATTGGGTGTTCACATCAATGGACAATATCATCATCATCATCAAATCTTTATTTATTCAGGTGAACAACATTGAGCAAGGCTCATTTACAAGATGGATCTGATAAGGTCAAGGTTCAATAGTTGATACACAACAGATACATCATACACTTATATAAGACAGTTATACATACAGGGGAAAATAACGTTTATAAATACAGTGATGTACAGTAAATTCACATGATAAAAACGGTTACAGGAAAGTTAAGCTTAATATTTACAGTATGTACAGTATATACATATCCCAGTGGGGGGGCATGGCAGACACTCAACATAATGTAATACTAGGATGGTGAAGGTATTACTGGGTGCCATAAGATGGGGTGTCTGTCTGGAAGGAATATGCCATACATGGTTTGGAAGGGAGATATGTGAGATGACAATGCTAGCAATATGGCACTAGGAGAGTATTTTCCATTTCATCTAAGCTACCAATAGTCACAGTAAATACTAATGTACTTATAAAATTATTTAACTCTGACTAACATACATGAAGAATGATCCACGGAAAACATGGGGGAGGAAAAGAGAGGGGATTCACTTACTAGTTGCCTGATGAACACCCCTGCAGGGAGTCAAGGATGTCCCTGCTTCTAGGTGAAACTGCAGCAGGGAGGCTTCAATTTATATCCGCAGCCTGAAGTCCCCACCAGCAACACCTCCTTTTTTCAGTCCTTTTGCTAACTGTTTCTAGCATTTCTTTTCTAAGTCCTCCCCTCGTGCCAGAGGACTATAGATCACACCTGTGTGAACAGTGGCTCCGTTCCCAACTCAAGGGTGACCTATAGCACTCTCCCCCCCCACCAAATTTCCATAGTTCTGTTGCTTTTATGCTTTCCCTCACAGAAAGCATCACTCTCTCTCTCATTTTCTTTCCACCTTGTTCCTTCTGAACATCATGTAGCCTGGTATGACCATATCCCAGTCATGGCTGTCAGCGCACCATGACTCTGTAATGGCCAGAGTATCCAGGTCAGCCTCCGTCATGATGGCCTCTAGGTCTGGGATCTTAGTTCCCAGTCTTCTAGCATCAGTACACATGTCCTTCCAGATTTTTGTTAGCTTTTTGCTTGCCACCTCACCCTTTTTCCTTTTGTTACCTCTTCCTCCCTCTTCTCTTCTGACTGCTTCTTCCCCCCTTTCTCCTTAGCTAGCTCACTACTTTGTTGATTAACTTGCACCACGGTGGGACTCTTGTCCCTTGGGATCTCTCTACACTCTTAGCTTAGTCTGCGTGGGCCGGTGCAGTTTCTCAGGATATTAAATAGCTGGTATAGCATAGCAAAAGCTAAGCAAAACAGGGTAATGCTAAACATTTTCAAAATGCTTAGCAGTAGACTATTTTTGAGTGAGTCGACATGACACAGGACATTAATAAAACTATATCATTTCTTAAGCGTTGCTAATCAATCTGTGCCAGGTGCTATGCATTTTCACAACTGATTAGCACTTTCACATGTCAAACAGCTAATCATTTTTTTTCACCTTATTTAAAACAATTACTCACTACAGTTTAGGAGCAGTAGATTGTATAATTACTTACTAAGCAATATTGCTAACTGTTCTGAGATTATCTGGTTCAAAGGAGTACTTAAACAAAAGTTACTGTCTGATGCCGCTTGTAACTGTTTTAACTAATCCTTTTTATCAAAATTCTGTATGTGATGTCATTTTGTAAATTGTTGTATTATTGTCTTTGTATCTGTTACTAGACGTCTGTGAAAAAGGGCATGCATGCTCACAGACTTTTTCAGTATAAAAATGAAATGAAATGAAAATGAAAACCCTGGTTTCTGCCTCCCTTTTTCATCCACAACCCTCCTTAGCTTATTGTAGACAGGCAGCACCTCCACAAAAGCTACAGAGCGTGTTAGCTGCCTAAGACTTCTTCCCAGCTCCCTCAACTCCCACTTGCTCTGTTCCTGCTCCATCCCTAGCCAGGTCATTTGTCCCCATATGGACAATGACATCCATCTCCCCCCCTTACTACTGCCCTAGTGATCCATACGATATGCTTCCCATCTCTCTATGCTGTGGCACCTGACTTCACTCTCTGCCCCCTTTCCTATTCTCAACTCTATCCCCCTGATAAACGAGTCCCCTGGCCCCACCAGAAGTTGCTTCTTCCTTCTCTGGGGTCTCTTCCCCCCTCCTTGGGGCCTCCACTCAGGGGGGGACCACACATCCTTCCCAGTCAACCATGATGAGAGGAAACTTAAGTGAATCGGGATTCAAACACAGACGACCTGGTTTGTAGTCCTGTGTACTAACCAGCAGACTATGCGCGCTGCGGTTTTGAAAGCTTGTGATTAGTCACATCTTTGACTCAACCCTGCATCAGTTCTGCTGATAAAATGATCATGGTGCAATCTACCTGCATCGTCCCACACACGAAGATCTCACCCCGGACCATCAACAGCCATTAAAAACTAGTAAAAGAAGTTCCTTCAGGGTAGTGAGAACAAGACCAGTGAGTACGGTCAGGGGACTGAGATCGACTAAAGATACTCTGTAAAACTTGCCTGCAAGGGATCTGGGTTAGGAGATTTGTCCACTGGATACCAGATATGCAATAACTTGCATGGAGCAGTTGGGGACCACAGGATCACATGGATGACCAGCAAGGGACAATTCAAATAAAGTCTACACAGCCACAAGCAGGCATAAAAGTACATGTTGGGTGGGGAGGTGGCGACTGAGTGGCAGCCCCTCATGCCTCAACCTCCACAAGACTGACACTATGCCCTGCCCAAATGTCCACGGCAGTCACAGTTTACATATTTCTGACCATAAACATCTGGCAACTATCATTTGCACTGTAACTTGGTCACCAGCATTACTCCTACCACTAACTAGGTTTTCACTTTGTGTATGCATGGTAGTTTTGGGTGGTGGAGTAACCAGTGAGCCTTAGCTCCCAATTTTGTGCCACCCTTCACTGAGACTCGTGTCAAGCCCCAGGAATCGATGTACTGAGACATCATGCTCTTCACATTTACTTTACAGCTGGAAGACTGAAAGTAAGGGTGGCAATAACTCACCCAACAGTCAGCTAATGTCTGCAGTGGGATTAAATTATAAAAATACTAGAAACTCACTGCATGCATAGGCATGTACAAGTCTTTATTTGCACTAGTGGTTGTTTATGAGTAGGAGGAGCTGGAGAACCAGAGCAGCCAATCAGATTTTTACAGTTTCCTTGATAGACTAGAATAAAATAAAGTTTGGCTTTATATAGTGCTTTTCATACATTAAGTATAGTTGCTCAAAACACTTCCCAAAGCCATGAGCTAGATCTTGGTAGTGAAGGGCCTGTACCAAAACAGAAGAAATTTCTCCATACTTACCGTAATTTCCTCTTCTGTTAGTTCCGACATTGTCAATGGGTAGTACTTACAAATGGGTATTGTGCACCCCTACTAGGGGAAATGGCACATCCCAAAGGCTGAAACAGCCTTAGAGTGTTTGGCACATGAGAATTTCGAACAGCAGCAACTCTCCAGTCACTACTGTTCTCGCAGTTCCTCTAAATGAATAAATAAATGCTGTGTCGATCAACCTGACACAAAAGCACACAAGTTAGCCATCTACACAGATGTGACTTAAGCCAGAATAAAAGACAGTAAACAGTGGCCTACCTCGTCAGATGATGGTAGGTAGGTGATCGAGGCTCGTCTTCCACAGGTCTGCGAATTAACCTGAAAGAAAACAGAGTTATTACAAAGGCAAAGAACTGCATGCATTGTAGGCAATAACCTGCAACAGGAAGCATGTTTGGTTAACATCAAATTTGAACCTGCTAACTCTGCATGATAGCATGGGATTCAGGGTAGCGAGGGCTCGGGACACGGATTACTGCCCTCCCTGCAGCCTCCAGGACAGACCCCCGGAAGCACAGCTATGGAAGAGGCGCCATTATTTTGAATCAGGACAGTGTTGTAGCTGGAAGTTGTAACTCGTGAGGAGCTGAGTTTCTGAGCTTCTTCTTCTTTAAGAGTCGGCACAGACTGTGGGATTTCAGGGTCGTGAGGGCTCAGGACACGGATTATTGCCCTCCTGCAGCGCCCTGGAGCCGGACCCCCTCGAGCACAGACTGTGGGATTCAGGGTCATGAGGGCTGGGACACGGATTACTGCCCTCCCTGCAGCGCCCAGGACGGACCCCCTCAAGCACAGACTGTGGGATTCAGGGTCGCGAGGGCTGGGACACGGATTACTGCCTCCCTGCAGCGCTCCAGGACGCCCCAAGCACAGACTGTGGATTCAGGGTCGCGAGCTCAGGACAGATTACTGCCCTCCCTGCAGAGCTCAGGATGGACCCCTCCCCCGAAGCACAGAGTGCGGAGAAGAGCGCCATTATTTTGAATCAGGACAGTGTTGTAGCTGGAAGCTGTAACTCATGAGGAGCTGAGTTTCTGAGCTTCTTCTTCTTTAAGAGTCGGCACAGGTGTGCTGATAGTTTATGTACCCAGTAATATTTTCTGCCATTTGACTACTTCTGTTCGTTTTTGTATAGTGCTTTAAGTATTACAATTAAAAGAAAGGAACCTTGCCTTTAAATGTAAAGCATTTACTGCTACACAGACTGTAGTGCGAGATTTTAACTGAACGCTGGAGGGGAAACTGTTGCAGCAGTGTGTTATTTCCCTGCCCTACTTGCTGCTTTAAATGCCCTGATAAACGCGATCTGCTGGAATTCTGTAATGAGGACTCTGCAGTGCTAAAAAAATAAATAAATAAATAAATAAAATAAAACGCAATCTGCTGGGAAATTGAAACGCAATTCCAGAACTTGCTAAATTAAGCCCAAAGCCCTAACTTAGCTGGAGTGGGCTGCGTCTCTCCCAAGCATCTGCCCTGCATTTCTTGTGTATAGCCCTACACTCGCCACGCGGCTTCCCAGGGCCCAAAGCTAGCATATAGCAAGCAAGCGTGGGACAGTACTGTGCAGTACTGGTGCTCTTACCTAAAAAGGGTATAACATTGCTGTAGGGGGTGCAGCGTAGGGCAACAAAGATGATCATGCATCTTGGGGAGAAACTCTATGAGGAAAGGTGGAAGGAGCTCAACACGTACTTCCTGGAGGACAGAAGGAAGAGGTGGGAACATGATAGAGACCTTTAATTAAAAAACATAAACAGGGTCAGAGAGGGAGGACTGTTCCGCTTAAAGGGGGAAGGGTCATGAGGAGACACAGTCTTAAATTGGAAGGGGGAAGATTCAGGAGGGAGATGAGGAGGCGCTACTTCACAGAGAGAGTGATGGCTGGGTGGAACGTACTGCCAAAGGAGTTGATCGCACTGAAGACTGTGGACAGTTTGAAGTGGGAATGGGTTAGAGTCAAGGGAGGGTTAAGTACAGACAAAAGCAAAAGGGGGAAAAGTCAGAGGGGAAAGAATGATGGAAAGGGAATGGGAGGAGGGCAGCTGCAGGATAAGTAAACTGTGAGCTGCACACTCAGGCAGTCTTGATAGACCTATGGGCCTTTTTCTGCCAGCAACTTTGTATGTTTGTATGTTCTAGGTTGTCTACCATATAGCGTTTCAAATGGCGAAAAACTTGTTGAGTCTTGTGGCACTTCTCTGTAAGCAAAAAGCAGGTCAGGTAAGGTAAGTATTGGTCCCAATCTTTCCCTTCTCCTTTTACACACCTTTTAACAAGCATTTTAGAGTTTGGCTAAAGTGCTTAACAAGACCATCTATCTGAGGGTGATAAGGGCAGGTTCTTACGAGTGATGCATAGTGAAAGGTACAGCTTCTTCAAATGCAGCACCCAAATTACTATTCTGATTAGTAATGATCTCTTAGGTATGCCCACCCTGCTGAAAATGTTGGCAAGCTCTAGCACTTGTTGGTGACAGTGCCACTGGAATTTGGTTCTCTGAGTATTGAGTAGCATAGTCACATACAGTACTACTCGAAATTAATCAATTACCCTTTTTACTTTTGTCTAAGGGCCAACCACATCCATTGCAATTCTCTCAAAAGGCACATCTATCAAGGGTAAGGCACCAGGGGCATCTTGTCTTTTTAGTCACTGGGGCTGCTTTCTGACATTCTGCACAAGCACTGCAATATCTTCATGAATTCCAGGCCAGTAAAATCTGTACAGCAATCTGACAAAGGTGCAGTCCCTCCCAGAGTGACCAGCCATAAGACTATTATGTGCTATCTGTAACAACTCAGTTCTATACTTCTTTGCTATGACTATCAGTTCCTGCGTCTGAGGATTAGCCCAAACGCTGTACAGTAGCCCATTATATTTTTTAAACATTGGTTCACGCTGTTTTTGTTTCACCCCCAGCTGCTTAAAATAGACTTGAAGAGAAAGTACAGTTATGCAAGAACTTACCATACCAGTAGATCTTCAAGAGGAGCTCTTGTAGCAGGCAACACCAGTAGGACTGAAGCTGCCAGGCACCAGGCCACATGGAAAACTTCTACCTACAGTAGCTGTCTATCAAAAGGGGACCACCCCGGCATCAGCACACTGATGTTCACCTATCTTATAAAAGGGGCTGTCCCCCAAACTTACCTCAGTTCTTCTGCCAGAGACCCTGGCACAACAGGTAAAAAGGAGAGCTGAGGAAAAGTAAAATGAGTGCAAAGGAGAAGCAACCATCAGGGGGAAGGAGGGAGGGAGGGGAAAGCAGCACCTGCTACAAGAGCCCCTCTCGAAGATCGACTGTTGTGGTAAGTTCTTATGTAACTGTGCTATTTTACTCAAGGGGCTCTGCAGCAGGCAACACTGGTAGGACTGGAGTCCCAAGCAGTACCAGAACTGACCGAAAAGCAAGACGGAAGGAGGCAGGAGACAACAGCAGAAGGTTCAAGAAAGAAGGCCTCTGAAGGGTGCTAGGCCAAATTGGCCCAGCACCTAGAAGCAATGTTCAGACTGTAGTGCAGAATGAAAATGTGGACAGAACTCCAGGTGACAGCTGTACAAATGTCTGCAGCAGACACATTCTTGAAGTAGGTGGTAGATGCGGCTATACCTCTGGTGGAGTGGCTTTTACCACCCAGGCAAGGCTTGTTGTACTCGTAGCAGTAAACAATGCAATTTGTCACCATTTTGACAAACACTGTTTCAAAACAGGTGCCCTTTCCTCCTGGGAGTAAACAAAACAAACTGGTCAGTTTTCCTAACAGCCTGGGTGTGGTTTATATAATACCAAGCACCTGATGGACATACAAAGTATGGAGCAAAGCCCTCCCTGGTTAGAATACTTGGGGAATAAACTGGTACATGGACAGATTGGTTTAACGAAAACTCAGACACCACCTTAGGCAAAAACTTAAGATTAGCATGCAAAGACACCCTGTTTTGTGAAAAACCAAACAAGGCTCTTTACACATCAGAGCCTGAAGCTTGAAAATTCTCTAAACAGAAGCAATAGCAACTAAAAATAACGCTTCCTGATAGAAAAGCTCACAACTTGCAGCTGGCTCAAAGGAGGCAGAGTGAGCTTCTCCAACATAAAAGCAGGTCCCATGGTGGGACGAGGTCCTGAATGGGAGGCTTCAAATGCAGGATACCCCTCAAAAAAGTGCAGGATACCGCCAGCTGAGCAACAGATTTGCCCTCAATAGGTGCATGGTATGCAGAAATGACGGGAAGGTGCACCTTAAGAGAGGAGTACTCCAAGCCTGAGTCCAAGAGGGACAGCAGGTACTCCAAGATTAGATTCACGGGTAGGTGAGAGGGATCCAGGTGGCGAGCAGTGGCCCAGAGGGAGACATGCTTCAATTCAAGGCATAGGTGGCTCTATTGGAAGGTTTCCTAGCAGCCACCAGGACATCAGCGCCCCTGGAAGAGACCCCAAAGCAGGCGATATAGTTAAGTCTGCAGGAGCCACGCATGTAGATGAAGAGGCTTGAGGTCAGGATGGACCAGGGTGCCTGTTCCTGGGAAAGCAAGCTGGTGCACAGGGGCAAGGGAACTGGAGGTTCCACTGCCAGTTGCTGCAGCAAGGGGGAACCAAATCTGATGTGACCCATAGGAGGCTATGAGAATCATCTCTGCTCCCTCTGACTGAAGCTTGAGAAGGACCCTCTGCAGGAGTGGAAAGGGAGAGAAGGTGTACAGGAACCTCCCTCTCCAGGAGAGGGACAACATGTTGTGCCAGAAAACTTCAGGCCGTGGATTGAGTGAGGATGCAAAAAGGCCCAACTCTGGGCGCCCCACCTGTCTAGGAGATCTTTGACCTCCACTGTGGACAGGAGTTCCCACTAGTGAGCCCCTCGACCTGGACTGACTTAAGACTGTTGGCCAGGGAATTTTGGTCACCTGGAACATGGACAGCAGAGAGTTCAGGTTGTGCTTTCGATGGCCCAGTACCAAACTCTTATTGCCTCTTGACAAAGGGGCAAGAATGAGTGCCACCCCTGCTTTGCTGATGTAGTATACTACAGACACGTTGTTTGTCGCACCAGCAGAGGGCCAGGAAAAATGTGAGTCTGGAAAGCCTGCAGAGCATAAAGAACTACCTGCATCTCCAGTGCATTGATGTGGAGATGCCGCCTGCCTCGGAGCAGGTCCCCTGTCTGATGGACGGCAAAGTGAGCACCACAGCCCAGACCTAAGGCATCCATAGTGACGATCTGCTGATGGGATACAGCTTAGAAGGGACCCCTTGCAGGAGATTGGCGAGTCTGCCACCACTCCAACATCCTCCTTACTGGGTCAGAGACCAGCACCGCTGGTCCAGTTCATCAGTGTGTTGGTCCCAGTGGACCCAAAAGGTTGACTGGGGAACCCCACACGCAGACAGGCCTGGATAACAGTGGCTACAGCTGCTGCCATGTGCCCCAATAGGTGGAGGAATGCTCTGGCCAAGATCAGTCGACTGGAGGAGTTCAAGACTGCCCCAATATACTTTAGATATTGGCATGAAAAGAGACAAGACCTGGGCAGACTGACCGTGATCCCCAATGCCTGGAAAAGCTAGAAGGTGCCTCCAGGGTCTGCAGCAGAAGGTCCCTGGAAGAGTCTGAGTAGTCAGTCGTCCTGTTAAGGGAACATGTAAAAGCCTTTGCCTCCTCAGAGCCATTGCCACCATTGTCAGGCACTTGGTAAAACCTGGAGTGCTGAGGAAAGGCCAAAAAGGAGGGCTCAGAACTGAAAGTGGTCCTCCTAGAGGCAGAAATGGAGGAAGTGACGGTGGGCTGGAAAACTTGGATATGAAGGTAGGCATCCTGTCCGTCCAGGGAGCAGAGTCAGTCCCCCTGGTGAAGGATGGGCAGCAACTTCTGAGGAGGGCACCATCCTGAAGCACTTGTATTCTATGTAAAGGTTCAGGTGGCTGAGATCCAGAATCGGCCTCAGAGCCCCCATTTTCTTGGGGATGAGGAAGAAGTAGGAGTAGAATCCCCTTCCTCTTTGAGCCAGAGGGACGGGCTCTATGGCCTTTTTGTGCAGAGGAGCCTGAATTTCTTCCTGGATGAGGGGTGCTAACTGTGAGTCGCATTCATGACCACGGAGTTTGCAGTGGGTGCGTCCTTATTTTGCATGAAGGACCACCAGGCATTAAACAGAGAAATATAATCCACAGGTGGGATGATTTATAGGGTGGATAAGGATATGGAAGAGGAGAGGAGAGTACAGATCGTTGGTGGAGGAGTCGGGCGCAGGGTACACTGAAAGCAGAGTTGTAGGCGTGAGCTGGAGCTAGAGTCAATGATGGTTGAAGGGTCATCAGTTGAGGTGTCAGCGGAGCCGGCGTCGTCCTGAGAGATGAAGGCTGGTGTCAGTCTGGTGAAGCAGCCGATGGCCCCAATGGCGAGGGTGGTGCCTGAGGGGGGACCTCCCCCGAGGCAGGGGCAGAGGCATTGCCTGCGTGGAAGAGGAAGTGACTGCCTGCTCCGAGTGATGCCTGGAAGGGCTAGCGCCAGCCTGGGAGTCAGGGCCCTGACGAAGGCAACATCTTGGCCAGGGGGGCAACAGGCGAAGGCCTGCCACCTGAGATTCCAACCCCGGCAGAGCCGCCTGGCTGAGGACCCGTGGGTGCTAAGGGCCTGAGTGTCAGGAGATGAAGTTTGCTGCCACAAAGAGCTGCTGCCCAAACAAAGATAAAGGCAGGTGGCTGCACCACCACCAGCCCAGATGGAGTGATGGCTTACGAGGAAAGAGGGTCCGACTTCCATGGGGAAGAATTCCACCAGTCTGTGCAGGAACTGTGAGTGAGAGGCTGACTGAGGACAGTCCCAGTGCTTTTCCTGGTGCTTATACTTCCCGCTTGACTCTTCTCCTTCTGGGAGACCTGAGGCTCCTTCTCCATTGTGGCCAATTTCTGCTTTAGCAGGTAGCTTCCAATGTCTTCAAGTGGCATCTCCGTGTGGCATGTGGCCTGGTTGAAGTCCTGGCAGTGCTCGCACCTCAGTGTAATGGGCCTAAGAAGAGCAGGTAGGAACGGTGACCATCTTTAGTGGGTATCTGCTTGCCACAGGCACACTTCGTTGGACGGTCGGAAGACAAGGCTGGAGGAGAAGAAGACATAAACCTAATAAAGAAAAGATCGCAAATTGGATGTTACAAATCATAGAAAAAGAAAGTGCAGGTAAATGCATAGAAAATGGAGGTCAGTGAAGCAAGTTCAGGTAAACGCTTAGAAAATGGGAGGTCAACTGAAGCAGGCGTCTGTGGAGGTCAGACATGCCCGGCAGGAAAAGAACTGAGGTAGGTCTGGGGGACCGCCCCTTTCATAGGCTAGGCAGATGTCAGCGTGCTGACGTCGGCAAGGGACGGTCTCCCATGACAGACTGCTAGCTAGAAGTTTTCTGTGTGGTCCTGGCACCTGGTGGCTTCAGTCCTACCTGTGTTGCCTGCTGCAAGAGCCCCTCAAAGTAAGATCACAGCTTATGTTCCATCCCCAACTCTTCTTTGGAGGGATATTATTCCCCATTTGACATACTTGGCTCTGTCTGATCAGGAAACTCTTAACACCCCTGTAACCTCCTCTTGTCTCGACAAATTGTCAAGTTAGAGGCCACGAGTATAGTTGGGAAGCAGTCTAGCACTGCAGTGGTGCAGCTGGACATGCCTGTAGGTACACCTCCCGGACCTGAAGTCTGCAAGATGTGGGTGTCACTGTAGGCAGCACCTCCTGATTCTTGGTTGTTAGCATGACAATGATGTGGCCAGGATAGGGAATGCAGAACTCAGCTTAGCCACTGCCAAACGGTACCACAGGTGCACTCCTTCAGTCCGAAGATCCGGTTGGAGGGAACCAAAGCATATATTTTGAACTGTGTTACAGTGAGGACCACAGTCCTACTGGAGGTATTACAGTCTTGCATAGTACTGCTCTACAATAAGCTATGGTGTTAAGAACAATTAAGGTAAGGCTTTTTGTCCATCGATAATACCGCTGTCTCCCTGTTGTTTTTCTTTTTTAAACTGTTTATTTTACTTCCTCATTCCAGTGCAAAATGACAATGTAGACAGAAAAAAACATATGATTAGGAAAATTACATCAGCCAAAAGCAGGGTTCTGCACTGAAGAACTAACTGAAATGAAGTGCCAATTAGCGAAAAGTCACTGTAGAATTAACCAATAATAAGACACAACAAGGTTCAAACTTCATAAACCAAGTTAACCATAACCGTGGTGCATCATAACGCCAATGCACTCTCGCCAGGCTCGGTGATAGATCCCATTAATAAAGAGCATATGTAAGATGTAATAATTAATGATTAATTAATAATAAATAATATCTAGTCATGTGGGATGATTGAATAACCATTTCCATGGTGTCAATACTCGAGATAGGATAGACGGCCCGGTGGTGCTGTGGGCTGAGGCACTGGATGCCTTACCTGATGTTGTGCGGCGACCGGGTTCCGGAACAACCCGCGGGTAGTCAGAGAGCCAGCATGGGGGAGGGAGGGAGGAGCAGGACTGAGCAACGAAGGTAACCTCCTCTCTCCGGGGGTGGCGCCCAGTAGTTCCGCTCCCACCGGTGAAGGCCCGATGGGTAGCGTATACAGGAGAGGCGACAAGTGCATTGGAAGGGCGCCTCAAGGTGTGGTGTCACGGCCTCCACACATGCACAGATGCCTGGGGCACGGAGAAAACGGGTTAAAAAAAAAAATAAATAGTGAATACTGTCAATATTGATATTAATAAATATTTCTATCATTAAAAGAGATCAAGGTACAGGTCTCTAAAATTCTAGATGATTAAGTCTCTCCATCTCCCTCAATCCTCTGAACCATCAAAGAAGATTCTTTAAGGTGCCATGGGCGCTATACATCTAAGTGATGTGTGGTACGCAAAAGTTGGGCAGCTGTAA
Organism: Neoceratodus forsteri; assembly: GCA_016271365.2. NCBI lineage: Eukaryota > Metazoa > Chordata > Ceratodontiformes > Ceratodontidae > Neoceratodus > Neoceratodus forsteri. The sequence goes on from CM057452.1 coordinate 395,587,142, forward strand.
TTCTTTCCATAGATTCAATTTCTGAGACTTTATCTTTCTATTGGGTCAGGGTTGAGGGCTGTGGAGTTAGCCATTTCAGAGTAATGCTTTTCAGAGCTGCCACTCTCAAAATATGGAACAGTTTTAATTCAGTTTTTGGACCTTTAAAATCATCCATAAAGCCAAGGACCAACTTATAAAAGGTGAATGGAAGAGAAGCACTAAGAAGATTTTGGATATAGCTGTGCACTTGGTTCCAGAAGGTAAATAACACAGGATAGCTCCAAAAAATGTGCCAATGGGAGCCAACCATTCCACAACCTCTCCAACATGTGCTGGAGTAAGAGGAGTTAAAGTGCTTAGTTATAGCTGGAGTACGGAAAAAATGGATTAAAATTTTCCAATTAAATTCACAGCATGTGGGTGAATTTGTAACAGCCCAGCCGTGCTTCAATCTCTGATCCAATTGCAATGCAGACATAAGAGCATTAGATTCCTCCTCCCATCTAGACTTTATTAAGTCCATGCTGGAGGGAGTTAAGGTTATCATAAGCTTGTATAAACTCAAAATAGGCCTTGTCTTCACCTTTAAGGTGACCCTCCAGAAAAAAATTTCTTCTAATTGTGTTTACGGCTTTTGCAATTGTTTGGGGTGTGGGTGTTGGAGGGCTAAGTGCCTTACCTGTAAGAAACGGAAGTGGTCTTCCTTCTGTAATGAATATTTGTGCTGTAACTGTTGAAAAGATATGCAGGTGTTGCCACTGAACAAATTAATAAATCTAGTAAGGCCATGTTCCTTCCAGAACTGATAGCCCTTATTGAGCTGAGGTGGGGTAAAATGCTTGTGATATCTAATTAATGAGAGGTCCTAGGGCATTAGGCATGTCTGTCAAACGCTGTATCTGTAGCAAAAGTTTTATTGTGTGTTTAGTCCAAGGATTACACACTTGTCATATCATCTTGGGTGAAATCATGCAGGTGGGAATAATCCATCAAGGGTAAGAAGGCAGATCCGGAAGTTCTATTTGTACCACCCTGCCTCTAATTGCTGTTTAAGTCATGTTTAGAGCCATGGTCCCTGAGCTGCCAGATAATATCTTTGAAAATCTGACAGCCCAAAACCACCTCATTCCTTGGGAAGGCAAAGTATGCAGTAAGGAATTCTGGGATGCTTTCCTTGCCACAGAAATGTAAGTACAATTTGTGGAGTTCACACCAAAATGTTTTGGGAACAGTTATGGGAAGAGTTTGAAATAGAAATAATACACGGGGAAGGATGTTCATCTTTATGGAATGAATTCTGCCATGTAAAGTTAGGGGAAGAACATTCCATCTGGCCATGTCAGATTTAATATTCTGAAGTAAATCGTGACAATTATTAGAACATAATTTGGAAGTGTCAGCTGAAATTCGTACAGCTAAGTAAATGTATTTTTTGGAGCCCAAGGAAAAGAGTCTTTAAAGCCCACAGGGGGAGAGCCACTCAGTATCATTGCCTCCGATTTTGATAAATTGACTTTATACCTAGCCAAACTCCCAAATGTTTTAAGAATAGATAATAGGTGGGAAGGAAAGTAGGATCTCCCAGAAATAACAGTGTGTCATCTGCACTTAGGGCTATTTTTTGTTCTTGGGAGCTGACAGATATTTCTTTTATGAGGGGATGGTGTCGTACTTGGATGGCTACGGGTTGGAGGCTGAGGGCAAAAAGAAGGCATGAGAGTGGACACCCCTGGCCAAATTCCTCACCCCAGAGGGAATCTATCTGAGTTCCAGCCATTTACTCTTTAAGTGGCTTCCGGTCTGTGATACAGTGCCATAACTGCCCCTATGAAATGCTCTCCTAAGTTAAATTTCTTTATTATTCTGTTAAAAAAAAAAAAAAACAGATGACCCGGTCGAACACTTTTTTGGCATTGACACTAATGGCTAACTGAAAAGAAGTTTGGGATTTCTGAGCAGATACGATGTTTAAGAACCTACATATGTTATTTTGTAGCAGTCTATCCTGTATAAATCCTGTTTGGTTATGATGTACCAAAATTTGAATAACTTGCTGTAATCTGTTGACCAGGAGCCCAGTAAATATCTTTAAATATGTATTTAACAGAGAGATCAGGCGATATGATCCACAATCCTCCAGGGTCTTCCCTGGTTTCAACAGAACTGAAATGTTGGCCTCATTCCATGAAGGCGGTATAGCTCCTTTTTCCTGTAAAACTGCACTGGTGGGTTTTAAGAAAACAGGAATAAGTTCTGATTTAAAGGTTTAATAAAACTCAGCAGGACTTTTATAGGCACTGGATTTGACTAACAACAGGAACTTCCTGTTTGGCAGTAGGAAGGAAGGGAAGGATCACTGAGACACATAGATTTCATCATCCTTGAAGGAAAAGAGTAGCTCTCCCTCTCTCCCTAGCTGCTGGAGGTCTGACTCTGAGCAAAGAAGAAGGAGACTACAGAAGAATACAGGAAGTTCCTGTCCCAGAACAGGAAGGGTGAGAGCTGTAAGGGCACATAGGCAGTAGGAGGGGGAAAAAAAAAAACAGGGAGGAGAAAGTAAGCATACAAAGCAACAGGAGAGAGGCCACAAAATAAGAAATGATGGGAATGGTGCAGTGCAATGGATATGGGGCGGCAGTCTTCCGGGAGACATTCTGGAGGCTGCGATGCTGCCCTATTTGTAGGCTCCTCTCTGGTCTGAGGAAGGAGGTTGCTCGTCTCCAGGCTGACTTGGGTAGGATTCGTGAAACCTCCTCCCTCATGCAGGAACCACCTGGGCCACTGCCGCTACCTCAGATGTTGCCAAGAAAGAGGAGTGGTTGGACCAAGGTGGGCTCAGGGAGGGAGAGGTGTGGAACAGAAGTGCATTCCTCCAGTTGTACCTCTCCACATGCTATTCTGGTGGAGAGTGGATCCTCTATTGAGGCACCTGCAGTGGAGACCAAGGAGGATGCTGGGAACCTCCCAAAGGAGACCCACAGGAGAGTGGCATGGGACACCACAGGGAAGGAAACAACTCCTGGTGGGGGACTCAATCGTCAGGGTAGAACTGGAGGAGGAAGGGAGAGGGAGGTAAGGTGCCTACCTGGTGCCATGGCTTGGAGGGACAGGAGGCGAATACTCAGGATCGCAGGAGCAGCTGCAGGAGGGAGGGAGCTGGATGTCATTGTCCACCTAGGGGCAAATGACCTGGCTGGGAATGGGGCCAAAGTAGTGCAAGAGGAGTCTGAAGAGTTGGGAAGGGGCCTTAGACACATAGCACGTACGGTAACCTTCTCGGAGGTGCTGCCTGTCTATGGCAAGTGTGATGCTAGGGTACTCTGCACCATGAGATTCAATGAATGGTTGAAAAACTGGTGTAGAGCTCAGGGTCTTGGCTTCATTGGGGACTGGGGGTCCACCTGGAGGGATGCAGGCCTATAAGGCATGATGGTCTGCATCTGTCCGGAATGGGAACCAGGATCCCAGATGATAGGTTTAAATGCTTCATTGGCAAGCATTTAAACTAGCTAAGGGGGGGGGGCACTAAAAAGGAGCAGGGAAAACCCAGCCTCCTCCCACAAAACACATTACTTAGGTAAACACCAAGGTAGAGAAGTCAACAGGGAGCAGGACAGGGGGAACTGCAGAAAAAGGCAGTAAGGAGAGGGATGGGGCTAAAAGGGGTAAGACCATCAAACAATGGAGGGTGATTAGTATCAATGCCTGTAGTCTGTGTAACAAGCTCCCTGAACTAGTGGCCTTGATGGAAGAGGGACACCTGGATATCGTGGCAGTCACAGAAACATGGTACACTGAGAACCACGACTGGGATGTCTACATACCAGGGTACACAAGCTACAGGAGGGTAAAAGAGAAGGAGGAGGAGGAGTACCTCTCTATGCAAGGGAAGGGATCAAAGCAATGGAACCAAAGGATAAACAGGGAGTAGAGGAGGCACTCTGGGTCACCATGGAGATAGGATACGGCACCACAATCCGCACGGGGGGTTGTATACAGACCCCCATCTCAGGGGGAGGAAATAGACAATGAAATAATAGAAGGCATCCTTAGAATGGCAGAAAAAGGGGACATATTGTTGATGGGGGACCTGAACATGCCAGATGGAGCACCTTTGCTGCAGCCACATCCAAGAGCAGGGTTATTCTCAGTGCCCTACAAGGGGCATGCCTCAGACAGCTGGTGGTGGAACCCACTCGGGAGGGAGCAATCTTAGACCCCATACGCTCAAATGGGGATGGAGAAAGGATCTCGGATTTAGAAGTGGGTAGCCATTTGGGTACAAGTGATCACCTAACAGTGTGGTTCACGATGAACACAGCCATAGAGTCAAGCCATACAAAAGCAAGTGTATTGGACTTTTGGAGGGCTCACTTTGGGAAAATGGGAGAGTGCCTCAGAAAAGCACTAGCAAATGGGCAAGAAGGAGGGGTGGAGGAACAATGGGGAAAAATCACAGAGGCAACAAGCCTTTCTGTGAAGCAAATCAACAAAGCAAAATGAAAGAAAAAAACACTATTGTTCTCAAAAGAGGTGGCGGGAAGGTTAAGGGAGAAAAGGCACCATTCAGGAAGTATAAGGAAACACAGAAGGAGCAGGACAGAGAACTGTACCAGTTAAAGCAGAAGGAAGCGGGAAGGCAGTCAGAATAGCAAAGGCCCAAACTCAGGAAAAGATATCCAACTCAGTTAAGAAGGGTGATAAAACTGGCAGAGAACACCAGGACGAAGGAGCTGGTGTTGTGACAGGACTTCTCTACTAGGACTAAAGAAGTAGAACTCTACTACTGGGACCTTCAATTTGGGGGGGGGGGGGAGTTACTGTGTTTGTCTGAGTTGGCCGAAGTGAATTCTTATCTGTGCAGTTATCTAGGTGTTAGTCTCAGGTGGCTGAAGGGGACTGTGTTATCTGTGCAATTTAACTAAGTGTAGAAAGATCTGTTAAGTAGGGGGAGTGGCTTAGCTAGAAGGAAGCCAGGTTAAAGCCAGATTTAAACACTGCCCTAGATAGCTTCTGCCAGAGAACTGGCAGGGAACACTAGGATGAAGGAGCTGCTGTTGTGACTGGACTTCACTACTGGGACTATATTGATCTCTTTCCCTCCCCTCCACCCAAAGCCAGTTCTACTTTTATAGGCACAGCATTTGACTGACAACAGGAACTTCCTGTTTGGGAGCAGGAAGTGAGTGATCACAGAGCCACCAAAGATTCACCATCCTAGAAGGACAAGAGTAGCTCTCCATCCCCACCCCACCCAGCTGCTGGAGGTCTGCCTCTGAGCAAGTAAGGAGACTACTGAGAAATATAGGATCTTCTTGTCTCAGAACAGGAAGATCAGGAGCTTAAAGGGCACAGAGGCAGTAAGTAAGTAGGGAGAAAAAAAAAATAAACAGAGGAAACAGTAAGTATTCCAAACAACAGTGAAGGGACCAGAAATAAGACATGATGGGAGTGTGGCAGTGCACTGGCTGTGGAGCAGCAGTCTTCGGAGACATTCTGGAGGATGCGGTGTTTTCCATCTGCAGACACCTCTCTGGGCTGAGGGAGGAGGTTGCTCATCTCCAGGCTGAGTTGGCCAGGATTTCAGAGACCTCCTCTCCCATCCAATGACCACCAGGTCACTGCCGTTGCCTCAGAGGTTGCCAAGAAAGAGGAGCAGTTGGACCACAGTGGGCTCAGGGAGGGTGAGGATGGTGGAAGAGAGGCGCATCCCTCCAGTTGTACCTCTCCACAATTCATATGCCGTTCTGGCAAAATGTGGTTCCTCTATGGAGGCACCCACAGTGGAGACCAAGGAGGATGCTGGGAACCTCCACAAAGGAGACCCACAGGAGGGTGGCATGGGACCCCACAGGGAAAGGAAACAACTCCTGGTGGGGGACTCCATTGTTAAAAAGGTAGAACTTGGGGAGGAAGGGGAGAGGGAGGTAAAGTGCCTGCCTGGCACCCTGGCTTGGAGGGACAGAGAGCAAATCCTCAGGATCGCCGGAGCAGCTGCACAGAGGAGGGAGCTGGATGTCATTGTCCACCTAGGGAAAAACGACCTGGCTAAGAAAGGGATCAGAGCAGAGCAGGAAGAGTTTGTGGAGTTGGGGAGGGCCTTAGCAAGTAGCACGACGGTAACCTTCTCGGAGGTGCTGCCCGCTCGGCGCAGGTGAGGCTAGGGTGCTCCACATCATGAGATTCAATCAGTGGTTGAAAAACTGGTGCAGAGCTCAGATTGGTTTCATTGGGAACTGGGGTCCACCTGGAGTGATGCAGACCTATACTGAGCTAGATGGTCTGCATCTGTCCAGGACTGGAACCAGGATCCTAGGTGATAGGTTTAAATGCTTCATTGGCAAGCATTTAAATTAGCCAAGGGGAGACACTGGAAAGAAGCAGGGAAATTCTAGCCCCCAAACAAATCAGGGTACTAAGTGAGGCAAACACCAAGACAGAGATGTCGATGGGGAGAAGGGGGGTAAATGGAGAAAGTGACAAAGGCAATAAGGACAGGGATGGGGCAAAAAGGGGTAAGGCCATCAGGAAATGGAGGGTAATGAGTACCAAAGCCCATAGTCTGGGCAACAAGCTCCCTGAACTGGTGGCCTTGATGGAAGAGGGATGCCTGGATATCATAGCAGTCACAGAAACATGGTACACAGAGAACCATGACTGGGATGTTAACATACCAAGGTACACAACCTACAGGAGAGACAGGGAGGGGAGGAGTAGATCTCTATGTAAAGGAAGGGATAAAAGCAACTGAACAAAAGAGTAAACAGGGAGGAGAGAAGGCACTGTGGGTCATCTTAGAGACTGAAAATGGCACAACAATCCACACAGGGGTTGCATACAGACCCCCATGTCAGGGGGAGGGAATGGACAACTATATGATAGAAGGCATTCTTAAGATGGCAGAGAAACGGGAGATACTGTTGATGGGAGACCTGAATATGCCAGATGTTAACTGGAGCACATTTGCTGCAGCCACATGCAAGAGCAGTGCCATTCTCGATGCCCTACTGATGGCATGCCTCAGACAGCTAGTTTTGGAACCCACTCATGAGGGAGCAATCTTAGACTTTGTACTCTCAAATGGGGACAGTGAGAGGATCTCAGATCTAGAAGTGGGTAGCCATTTGGGAACAAGTGACCACCAAACAGTGTGGTTCACGATAACTCAGCTACAGAGTCAAGCCATACAAAAAATAAAGGTATTGGACTTCAGGAGGGCTGACTTTGCAAGATGGGAGAGTGCCTTGAAAAGCACTAGCAAACAGGCTAGAAGGAGGGGCGGAGTAAAATTGGGGAAACATCAAAACTGCCATCACAGAGGCAACAAGCCTTTGTGTGAAGCAAATAAACAAATCAAAATGAAAGAAAAAGCCATTATGGTTCTCAAAAGAGGTGGCGGGGAAGGTCAGGGAGTAAAAAATAGCATTCAGGAAGTATAAGGAAACACAGAAGGAGCAGGACAGACAGCTGTACCAGTTAAAGCAGAAGGAAGCAGGGAGGGAGGTCAGAATAGCAAAGGCCCAGACTGAGGAAAAGATAGCCAACTTGGTTAAGAAGGGGGATAAAACCTTTTATAGGTACATCAGGGAGCGTAGAAAGACAAAGGGAGGGATAGTGAGGCTGAATAGAATGGACGGTGGGTGGGCAGAGAGGGACAGTGAAAAAGCAGGGATACTGAATGAATATTTCTGCTCAGTATTCACAAAAGAGGAGGGGGAGGTGTCTAATCCAATTAACAGAAGCACTCTGGATAGGGGGGTCGATCCCAGTCCTTTCACAGAAGAAAGGGTTCTGAAAGAACTCCTAAAACTGAAGGTGGACAAAGCAATGAGATCTGATGGAATTCACCCCAGAATTCTAAAGGAATTAAGGGGAGAACTAGTGAAACCACTGACTACCCTTTTTAACAAATCAAGGGAGGATGGTGTGGTACCTGAGGACTGGAGGAAGGTGGATGTGATTCCCCTTCACAAAAGTGGGACCAAGACAGAGGGAGGGAAACTACAGACCTGTCAGTTTGACCTCTGTGGCAGGGAAAGTGATGGAATCACTTCTGAAGGAAAGAATTGTTGAGTACCTAGAGGTCAGTGGGGCACAGGACCCAAGGCAGCATGGGTTCATAGCGGAAAGGTCATCTCAGGCAAATCTAATTGATTTCTTTGACTGGGTGAACAAAGTAGTAGACCAGGGAGGGGCTGTGGACATGGCCTATCTAGATTTTAGCAAGGCATATGACACAGTCCCACACAAAAGAGTAATAGTCAAATTAACCAGCCTGGAAGTAGGTCCCAGGGTGGTAGCCTAGGTAAAACATTGGCTGGACAACAGGACACAGAAGGTAATTGTAAATGGAGTCCACTCTGAAGAAAGAGGGGTTACTAGTGGGCTACCGCAGGGTTCAGTACTGGGTCCAGTCCTTTTTAATGTCTTTATAAGTGACATTGCAGAGGGACTGGAAGGAAAAGTATACATCTTTGCAGATGACACAAAGTTCTGCAACAGGGTTGATACACAAGGAGGTGTGGAAAGGATGAGAAGGACTTGGCAAGGTTGGAGGAATGGTCAGAAGTATGGCAGCTTGATTCAATGCAAAGAAGTGCAAAATAATGCACCTGGGAAACAAAAACCCAGGGGAAGATTACACAGTGGGGGTGGGGGGAGTAACAACGACAAAAATGGAAAGGGACCTGGGGGTAGTCATATCAGATGACCTTAAGGTTGGCAAGCAATGTGAGAATGCAGTAGATAGGCTGGGGGATACTGGGATGTATAGGGAGAGGCATCACCAGCAGAAAACAGGAAGTTGTTATCCCTCTGTACAGACAGTTGGTGAGACCCCATCTGGAGTACTCGTCCAGTTCTGGAGACCCCATCTCCGCAAGGACATAGACAGGATAGAGGCAGTCCAGAGGAGGGCAACTAAAATGGTGCAGGGTCTGCAAGAGAAGCCATATGAGAAGAGACTAAAGGAACTTAATATGTATACCCTTGAGGAAAGGAGGGAGAGGGGGGACATGATAGAAACTTTTAAGTACCTCAGTGGAATCAACAAAGTCCAACAGGGTAGCATCTTTCAGAAAAAGAGATGTGCAAAAACAAGGGGACACAATTTGAAGATGGGGGGTGGTTCAGGGGCAATGTGAGGAAGTATTTTTTCACAGAGAGGGTGGTGGATGCATGGAACAGCTTTCCTGAGGAGGTTGTGGGGTCTAAAACTGTGGGAGAATTCCAGAATGCATGGGACAGACATAAGACAATTTTTGTGTGGGTAGGAAGAAATAGGCTGTTGGTTAACTAGGATCTGCAGCTTATCCTGCAGATAGGAAATGGGCAGACTAGGGGGCCAAATGGTCCTTATCTGCTGTCAAAGTCTATGTTTCTATAGGTACATTAGGGAGCAAAGAAAGACCAAGGGAGGATAGTGAGGCTTAATAAAGGAAGGGAGGGTGGGCAGAGGAGACAGTGAAAAGCAGGGATAGTGAACGAATACTTCTGCTCATTATTCACGAAGAAGAGAGGGGAGGTACCTTAAATCAAAGAATAGAAACACTCTGGATAGGGAGGTTGATACCAGTCCATTCACAGAAGAAAGTGTTCTGAAAGAACTCTTAAAACTGAAGGTGGACAAAGCAATGGCGCCTGATGGGATTCACCCAAGAATTCTAAAAGAACTAAGGGTAGAACTAGTGACACCACTGACTACCCTTTTTAACAAATCATGGGAGGATGGTGTAGTACCTGAGGACTGGAGGAGGGCAGATGTGATTCCCCTTCACAAAAGTGGGAGCAAGACAGGCAGGAAACTACAGACCTGTTAGTTTGACTTCAGTGATAGGGAAAAATGATGGAATCACTTCTGAAAGAAAGAACTGTTGAATTCCTAGAGTCCAGTGAGGCACAGGACTCAAGGCAGCATGGATTCACAGCAGAAAGGTCATGTCAGACAATCTAATAGATTTCTTTGACTGGGTGACCAAAATAGTAGACCAAGGAGGGCTGTGGACATGGCTCACGTACACTTTAGCAAGGCATTTGACACAGTCCCACACAAAAGATTAATATACAAGTTAGCTAGCCTTTGAGTGGGTCCCAAAGCGGTAGCCTGGGTAAAACATTGGCTGGAGAACAGGACGCAGAGGGTAATAGTAAATGGAGTTCACGCTGAAGAAAGGAAGGTTACTAGCAGGGTACCACTGGGTTCAGTACTGGGACTGGTCCTCTTTAATGTCTTTATAAGTGACAATGCAGAAGGACTGGAAGGAAAAGTATGTCTCTTTGCAGTTGACACAAAGATCTGCAACTGGATCAATACAGAAGGTGGGGTGGAAAGGATGCAAAGAGACTTGGCAAGGTTGGAGGAATGGTCAAATGTATGGCAGCTTACATTCAATGCAAAGAAGTGCAAAGTAATGCACCTGGAAAACAAAAACCCAGGGGAAGAGTACACAATGGGGGGTGAGATACTAACAACAACAAAAATGGAAAGGGACCTGGGGTAGTCATATCAAATGACCTTAAGGCGGGCAAGCAATGTGAGAAGGCAGTAGGAGAGGGCTGGCGAATACTGGGATGCATAGGGAGAGGCATCACCAGTAGAAAACAGGAAGTTTTTATCCCTCTGTACAGACAGTTGGTGAGACCCCATCTGGAGTACTGCGTGCAGTTCTGGAGATCCCATCTCCGTAAGGACATAAATAGAATGGAGGCTGTCCAGAGGAGGACAACTAAAATGGTGGAGGGTCTGCACCAGAAGACATATGAAGAGAGATTAAAGGAACTTAATATGTATACCCTTGAGGAGAGGAAGGAGATGGGGGACATGATAGAAACTTCCAAGTACCTCAAGGGAATCAACAAAGTCCAAGAGAGTAGCATCTTTTAGAAAAAGAGATGTACAAGAACAAGGGGGCACAATTTGAAGACAGAGGGGGGATGGCTCACAGGTAATGTGAGAAAGTATTTTTCACGGAGAGGGTTGTGGATACATAGAACAGCCTTCCTGAGGAGGTAGTGGAGTCAAAAACAGTGGAGGAATTCAAGAATGCATGGGACAGACATAAGGCAATTCTAGTGGGAGGGGTAGGAGGAAGTAGGCTGTTGGTTAACTAGGATCTGCAGCTTATCCATTAGGTAGGGAAATTGGCAGACTAGATGGGCCAAGTGGTCCTTATCTGCCATCAAATTCTATGTTTCTATGTTTCTATATCCATCAGGCCGAGGGGCTCTGGAATTTTTGAGGTGTTGGATCTGACTGAGTAGTTCTTGTAAAGTAATAGGGGTGGAGAGCGTAATAACCTCTTTGTCCTGAAGTGAGGAGAACGGAATATTTTCTAAATATCGCTGTACCTCTTGATCATGGTTTGGACCTCGTTCCAAGGAATAAAGGGTTTTATAAAAATCAGCAAAGTGCAGAGAGATTTCTTTAAAGGAAGTGAGTATTTGTGCCGTAGTGCTATGTTTTAGTTACCACTGCACTAGAAGCTATTTCTTTCCGTGAGCTGTGCTGCCAAGAGTTTACCAGCCCTGTTGCCCTGTTCTCCCTGTGTTTTTTCAAATCTGCCTTTCAACCTCTGGCCACTAAAATAGGGACAATAGAAGACACCAAGGCTACATTTCATGACAGTAAGCATGACCATTTCCCAATCCACCTGTCTTTCTTCCGCCAGTAAAAAAGGGCAAAATGCCATACAAGGAATTCCCCCCCAGAAAATAAAAATGGATCCTTAACAACCATAAAATATGGAATAAAGTATGGGTCAGTATGTGTAACGAGAAGTTTACACACACTCGAGGGGTTAGATGCTATATAAACCCTAAGAGTGAAGCTCAAGGGGTTTATGAATAGTATCTAACCATAAGGGTGTGTGTAAACTTTTGAGTTTATACACACCGATCCATATTTTATTTTATATAATTGCTGGGTTTCCCTTTTTCACCTCAGCAATTATATAAAATAGTAGGGGATGGGGTCCTGGTGCGGACGCACTGTGGTTTTGTTTTTTGGCCACTTTCTAATGTTTGATGTCCCAGTTTGTAAAGAAATTCTTTTTTCCAACGTAAATGTGGAAAAGGAGCAAAGTCTTCAGCATAATAACTTACCGCTGAGTTTGAGTGGTGGTTCAGGTCGGTGAGAAGGGAGCAGAGAGCAGTCAAGAAGTGAGGAACTTGGGCAGGCGCATTCGCAGAGTGAGGGAATCTGTGTGCAGCCAGGTGTTGCAGTAAGTAATATTTGGGGTATCAAGACCCCTGGGGAAGTAATAAAATCAGCATAATAAACTACAGCCAATGCTGCACTTATAATAGTAGTGGTGGGAGTGACGTCACTAAATGGGTGTAATACCCATGAACACTTGCACCCGCCAGTCGGTTCCCTTCTGCAGTTCTTGCTGCTTCCAAAGTTTCGTGCTTTATTAAAATTAAACCCCTTTATGAAAAATAATGCCGATTGCAGCCCCAGACTCCCACAACAGTACTGCAAGGTATGTGAGGAGAGGAGGGGGCTGCATCGCCAGTTTGCAGGTCACCTTTAACAAGCACGAATTTCTAAATATAGGGGGCTCCCTGTTACCAGAGGATCCCAACCTGCTTTAAGGTTACACATTCCTTTGAGAAAAAACAAGAGACTAGGAGAAGAAATTGAAACCTTGCAGAGGGCTCAATCCGTGCTGCCTACACCATCCCTTGGTACAGCATTAACTGAGGCTGCTGTTGCAGATGGAATGTTCCATGTTCCTGGGGCTCTGTGCTGAGGTCACAGCTTTTGGGCTGTACCAAATACCCCAGAGGGGAAGCACATTACCCATACATATTAACTACCTTTCCCACTGACAATGTGGAGCGATGCAGAAAAAGCAGACATCCTGAACAAACACTTTTATTCAGTGTTCGCAGAAGAAGGGGAAGGGGAAAGGCCATAAAAAAGTAACAGAAGCTTTGCAGGGAGGAGGGTGGCCACTAGCCCTTTTTCAGAGGAGAGAATCCTGAAGGGACTCGCTAATTTGAAGGTGGACAAAGAAATGGGGCCAGATGGGGTGCATCGAAGAGAATTAAGGGAACTCGGGGAGGTACTGGATGCACCTCTGACAATCCTGTTTAACAGCTCACTGAAATCAGAAGTTGTTCCGGAGTAGGGTAGATGAAGTCCCACTATACAAAAGTGGTAACAGAGGAGGTTGGCAATTAGGTGGTGGGAAGTCAATGGAATCAATGCTGAAGGAAAGGATTGTGGAATACCTTGAATCCAGTGGGTTACAAGACCTGGAAGCAGTTTATGTTCACCGTGGTGGGGAGGGTGTCATGTCAAATGAATCTGGTAGATTTCTTTGATTTGGTGATAAAGGAATTACATCAGGGTTGAGTGGTGAATGTGATCTACTTAGATTCCAGTCAGGCTTTCAACACTATTCCACCTACGAGACCAATAATCAAGCTGGGTAACTTAGGAGCGGGTCCAACAGTGGTAAACTGGGGAAGAAATTGGTTAGGGGATAGGCAACAAAGGGTGGCGGTAAGCAGAGTTCACTCCAAGGAAGGAAGTGTGACCAGTGGGGTGCCTCAGTAATCAGTGCTGAGACCAGTCTTCTTTAAAGTCTTTGTAAGTGATAATGTAGAGCAGCTGGAAGGAAGAGCTCTTGCAGATGACATAAAAATCTGCAATAGGGTGGACACTTGGTGGGGGGTGGAAAGGATGAGCAGAGACCTCAGAAACTGGAGGAGGGTCAAGGATATGACAGCTACAGTAGGTTTCAAAGTGAAGAAGTGCAAAATAATGCACTTAGGTGCCCAGAAACCCTGGGGCAGAGTACAAAACAGGTGGAGTAGAATTGACATCTACCAAGCAGGAAAGAGACCTGAGGGTAATCACATCTGATGACCTAAAGGTGGCCAAGCAGTGCAACAAGACATTCAGGAGGGCTAGTGGGATGATGGGGTGCACAGGGAGCAGTATCACCATCAGGAAGAGGGAGATGACATTGCCTCTGTATAGATCATTGGCAAGACCCATCTAGAGTATGGTTTCTAGTTCTGAAGACAACATCTCCAGAAGGGCACAGACAGAGTGGTGGTGATCCAGGTGATCCACAGGCAAGCAACTAAAATGGTGCAGGGTCTGCCTCAAAAACCTGACAAGGAGAGACTAAAAGACCTCAGTATGTACACCCTGGAAGAGAGATGGGGGGGAGAATATGATAGTGACCTTTAAATACCTAATGGGGGTAAATAAGGTACAGAAGGGAAGTAGTTTTCAGAAAAAAAGACACTAAAGAACAAGGGGACATCCTATGAGATGGGGGTGGGTAGATTCAGTAGAGATGTGAGGAAGTATAGAAAGAGTGGTGGAATCCTGGATCAGACTTCCAGTGGAAATGGTGGGAGTGAAAACAGTGGTGAGGTTCAAGATTGCATGGGATAGGCACAAAGGAATCATAGTGGAAAGGAAGGGGGAGGGAGACAGCACTGTAGATCAAGTAGGATAAAGTAGGTAGGGAAAAATGGGCAGACTGGGTGGGCCAAGCAGTCCTTATCTGCCATTAAATACAACAGTTACATAAGAACTTACTGTAGATCTTTGAGAAAATCTCTTTCACCAGGTCACACCTTTGGAACTTTTGGTGCTAGGATCACACGGATACTTTTACAAGCAGTCAGCTAGGGCCATGCACAATGTCACGTGACCAGTGTCCCTATAAAGGCATAGATGGTCCCCTCTTTCCTCAGTTCCTTGCCAGAAATCATGCTTGGAGGACTGTTGTCTAGGGAACCGGGAGGTCATGCTAGCACCCCAGCTACCAGAAGACACAGGGTGCAGTGGAAGTAGTTATGGAAAGAAGCAGAGCCAGGAAACTATAGTCAGAGCCCATATGGGGGTCAGAGGGTGGGACAGCATGACCTGATGCGAGAAAGTCCCTTGAGGATCTACTGTTACAGTAAGTTCTTACACAACTGTTCTATCTTCTTCGAGGATCTCACTTTCCCAGGTCACACCTTGGACCCAGTCCAAGCAATACCAAAAGCCTGGAAGGATGGCAAGAAAAATGCTCCCAGGAGCAGGCCCTGTGACACAGTGAAAGCTAAACCTTTCCTCCTAGAGGCTTTACTGTCCATACTGTGTTGTGCAGTGGAAGTGTGGACTATATGCCAAGTAGAAGCTCCTCACAGTGTCAGCAAAATCCTAACAAATAAAAACAAGTGATGTAGCCATGCCTCCTGTCAAATGGCCATTAACATCTTCAGGAAGTTCCTTACCATACTTCCTATCACAAAATGTAATGCAACTTGCCAGTCCTTGGGATAGGCACTGTTTAGTCATAGGTGCATCCTGTTTTCTATGGACAAACAAAACAAGTGGAAACTGTTATGTGGTTTGGGTTTTTACACATTCAAAGAATAGAATAATGTTTCCAAAGAATGGATTAGTGCTTCCCTTGGACTGGCAGGCTCCTGAAACCAAGAAGGTAAATGGCTAGGTTTAATAAAAACTCTGACCCTACCTTACACAAAGAAACATAGGAGTGAGATGCCAGAACACTCCTTTAGATGGAGCACAAGATGAGACTCCTCTATCAGGGCTAACAGATTCGAAATTCCCTAACATACGAACATATGAATTTTCCAGCAGAAATGGGCCATAATGGTCTATCATATCCGTTTAGTTTCCTGGAGCTGCCCCCCTCCCCTGCTCCCCATGGAGTCAGCTATCCCACCTGTAGTACCCTACCCCTTCCTCATCCCAGTAACTCCTCCTCTTGCCCTAATTTTCTTCTTCACCCTATCCCCTCCCCCCCTTGAAACTAGTCACTATATTTACTGCAACTACCTTCTCTGGCAACTCATTCCAATCCGACACCACCTTTTCAGTGAAAAAGTGCCTCCTCATTTCCTTCTTAAATCTACCCCCCACTAGTTTCAGGCTGTGCCACCTTGTTGTACCCTTCTTCTTTAAATTAAAGATACCCTCCGATTCTACCCCATTTATGCCCTTAAGGTACTTGAAGGTCTCCATCATGTCCTCCTCTCTCTTCTATCCTCCAGGAAACACAGACTTTGATGGCAGATAAGGATCACTTAGCCCACCAGTCTGCCAATTTCCTACCTATTGGATAAGCTGCAGATCCTAGTTAATCAACAGCCTACTTAGTCCTATCCCCCACTAGAATTGCCTTATGTCTGTCCCATGCATTCTTGAATCCCCCCACTGTCTCTGACCCCACAACCTCCTCAGGAAGGCCGTTCCATGCGTCCCCCACCCTCTATGTGAAAAAATATTTCCTCACGTTGCCCCTGAGCTGTCCCCCCTCTATCTTCAAACTGGGCCCTCTTGCTCTTGCAAATCTCTTTTTCTGAAAGATGCTACCCTCTTGGACTGTGATGATCCCTTGAGTACTTGAAAGGTTCTATCATGTCCCCACTCTCCTCCTTTTCTGGGAGGTATACATATTAGCTTCTTCAGTCTCTATTTGTATGGTTTCTGGTGCAGACCCCTGCACCATTTTAGTTGCCCTCTCAAGACTGCCTCCATCCTGTCTATGTCCTTGCGAGATGGGGTCTCCAGAACTGCATGCAGTACTCCAGATGGGGTCTCACTAACTGTCTGTACAGAGGGATGACAACTTCCAGTTTCCTACTAGTGATGTCTCTCCGTATGCATCCCAGTATCCTACCAGCCCTCTTTACTGCCTTCTCACATTGCTTGCTTACCTTTAGGTCATCTGATATGACTACCCCCAGGTCCCTTTCCATTTTTGTTGTTGTTAGTACCCTCCACCCCAATGTGTATTCTTCCCCTGGGTTTTTGTTTCCTAGGTGCATTACTTTGGACTTCTTTGCATTGAATTTAAGCTGCCATACTTTTGACCGTTCCTCCAACCTTGCCAGGTCCCTTCTCATCCTTTCCTAATGTTGAGCTCTCTCAGCTTCTCCTCATATGTTTTGTCCCTCATAGCCTAGATCATCCTGGTCGCCCTCCTCTGGACCCCCTCCAGTAGTTTGATATCCTTCTTTAGATACAGGGTACCAGAACTGCGCACAGTACTCCAGGTGCAGCCTCACCAGTGACCAGTCACGGTGGCAGAATGACTTCCTCCCTCCTAGAGGTTGTTCTCCAGGCAATGCAGCCCTAGCAATTTATTTGCTTTTGGCTGCAGCCTTGCGGCACTATGCCAAGTGTTTCATGTCACCTCTGACCATCACTCCAAGGTCCTTTTCTCCCTCTGAGACTGCCACCTGAACTCCCCAGCCAGTAGGCCCCTGGTCCTGGCACCCAGGTGCATGACCTTATATTTCTTGGCATTGAAACACAACTGCCAGATGCCGACCAATCCTTCTCGCCTAGCTAGATCCTCCTTAAGTCCCGTCCTCCTCCACTGAGTCCACCCTTCCACAGAGCTTAGTATCATCTGCAAAGAGGCAGATCTTACTTTTGACCCCTCCGCTATGTCCCCAATAAAGATGTTAAACAGCATGGGTCCAAGTACTGAGTCCTGTGAGACCCCGCTGGTTACAGGTCTAGGGTTGGATAGTTTCCCCCACCACCTCTGATTCCTATCCACAGCCAGTTCCTGACTCACCCCAGTAGTTTGTCCCTATTCCCAGGTCCCTCAGCTTGCTGATCAGCCTGCCATGCGGCACTGAATCGAAGCCTTGCTGAAGTCCAGGTATAGGATGTCCACTGCCTGCCCCTGTCCAGTAACCTTGTAACCCAGTTGAAGAAGTCGATCATGCTGGTTTGACAAGAGCTTCTCCTGACAAACCCATGCTGGCAGTCATCCTGAAGACCATTTTCCTCAAGGAAGGACACCAGCCCTTTCTTTAGAAAGGTCTCCATTATCTTCCCCATTATGGAGGTTAGGCTTACTGACCTGTAGTTATCTGGCTCGTCCTTGGGACCGCTCTTGTGGAGTGCAACTATGTGGGCTGTTCTCCAGCCCTGCGGTACACACCCCTCCTCCAGCGAGGTGTTAAACAGGTCCATCAGTGGGGCTGCTAGCATCCCCGCCAACTCCCTCAGGACTCTCGGATGTAAACCATCTGGTCTCAATGTTTTGTCCACCCGCAGTTCACTTAGTTCCCTTACACAGCAGCTGACACAGTCAGGAGAACTTTAACAAAACATAACTTTTAAACACAGTTCAGCTTGTATTTCACATTAGTTTTGTATTCTTCCTCACCATTATTTATTACTGCGGTCATTTGCATGAAAACAGGATCTCTGCTCCTGAACAGTTTATTTATTCCTGTTGCTTTCTCCCTACCTGAGTTCATAATGCCCGGCTTGTGACATCACAGTTACTCCCATGGCAACAGATTGTGATGTCACAACAGAGCATTATGACTTGAAGCAGGGCATAAGCTAGAGAGGCAGATAAAATATAAGGGATAAATATCATGTACTCATGTAGATTTACTCAGAAATAAATAACAAGGAAGAGAAATATATGGAATGCAAGCTGAATTGTACCTAATAATTATGTTTTTCAAAATTTTCTTTTTGGCGTCAGTAGCTCTTTAATATCCTGTCTACCCCAGTCTCCGTTTCAAAGTCTACTCCCCCCACTCCCGCTCCCCCATTCCTCCACTGTGGTATCGGCCCTTCAAACAACATGAAGTCTTGCTGTATTCAGACATAATGCAGTTAGCCCCAGCACTTGAACTGCCCCGGAGAGGAAAGAGTTAACTCTATGCAGAAGCATAGAACGTTGAGCTCGAGCTCGGTTTTCAAACCTCTGTCTGTGGTACTTCCCAGTGTAACCGTCAGATTTTTTACTCCGCCTAACAGTGAAGTCGCTCCGGAGATTTCCTCTGCTCGGTTCGGTAAAAGTAAAGTGTTCAGTTTAAACTGCATATTTTTTGTTATTTTGGTTCCAGCCTCTGTCTGTGGTACAGGTAGTGTGTAGATAGGTAGTGACTGTGTTTTATTTTGGTGAAAAAGTGGAAATTGTACTTTTCTTCAGTTTCTTCCCGGTCGGTCCGGTTTGGAACCGACTTTGTTAAATTTAATAAAATTTTTTCTGGGATTAGTGTGGTGTTCTGGTACCGATCGGTTTCAAAAGAACCGGACTTTTTGCTGGTTCTTTTAAAAGCCCGTGACATGGTTTCTAACCAATCGGTTGTTATATTACCTGGCTTGAAAGCTGCAATAGGGTAATTTGTTAGGTTGGCCATGTCTGAGAAACCCAAGAAGAAAACCGGTCCCACTGGGTTTCAACACTGTACTGAGTGTGGGGAGGCCTTTGCTAAGTCTGACCCCCACCTCATCTGTGTTTATTGTCTGGGGTTTGACCACCTCAAGTCAGACTGCGAAATCTGTAAAAACTTTCCTAAATCCACTCTAGATAAAAGACTGAGTAAGCTGAAGGAAAGGGAGGCCCAGAAGTTCGTAGATCTGGATGGCCAGCCAGTTCGGTTGTGGCCCGGTGAGGAGGTGCCTACTGACCTGGGTGATACCTCCTCAGGCAAAGGAGAGCTGACCCCAGGGTCGGTTCCATCAAAAAAAAGCGCCGTCTGCGGTTCGGATCCTGTATCCCGCTCTCCAACTGCGGATGAAATAGCCAAGCGATTAGTATTGTCAATCGCTTGACCGGTTCCATCTGAACTGGTATGGCGGTTCGGCGGTTGGTTCGGTCGGATCCGTCTCCTCCAGATTATGACACAGATGCTTATTATGAGGAGTGAGGAGTGAGAGGGAGACAAAGACTATTCCGGTGAAGATGGCGATGATGATGGCGATGAGGGGTGTCTGGATGTGCCCATTGAACCGGATATCTCCCCAGACAGGCCCATAGGTGTCTCTCCTCCCAGGCTCTCTGAGTTCCCGTCACACTTTTTGTTCTACAAAAAGGTGGCACAAACCCTGCAGCTTCCCTTGGATGAAGCCACAGAGGAGGATGAAGAGCATGATTTTGTGGACATGATGGACATCCCAGAGTCCAAAAAGCTGTCTATCCCTCTTCATAAATCCTTGCAGAAACAGACACACAAAATTTTACAAACTTCTAATTCAATACCTCCTGTGGATAGAGACTGGACAGGAGGTATTAGTTATCAGGCTCAGCTGTGGAGTTCCTTTATAGTCATTGCAGCCATGTTGGGGTAGTGCAGGCTGCAGCCTGTGACAGGGCTAACATTCCTTTGGCTTCACACCTCCCCGGATAAGGACTCCAGGAAAGTGGATGCCATGGCCAAATAACAGTATTTGGCATCCTCTTTGGGACTCAGGCAGGCTACGTATATGGCATATGGCATATGGGAGGAACAGGGTGCAGGAAAACACTATTTTTAAGCGAAAAAGATGTTCCAGGACTAGAGGGCATGGGATGAAGTTGGAGGGAGGACGATTCAGAGGAAACATGAGAAAGTATTTCTTCACAGAACGGGTGGTGGACAAGTGGAACACCCTGCCAGAGGAAGTGGTGGGGCTGAAACAATCACGGGATTTAAGAATGCATGGGATAGACATAAAGGAATTCTGGAGGTCAGGGTAAGGTGCAACAGACTTCTAGGAAAACAAACTGAACTTACAAGCTCAAATGGGTAGACTGGGTGGGCCATAGGCCCTTATCTGCCGACACTGTCTATGTATGTATGTATGTATAGTACATAGCCAGGTACCAGAAACCAGATGGATACGGTTCTTGAACTGGCTAAACAGGTCCCTCCCAGCTAGCCAAGAGCTGGGTGGTGGATGCTGATGGATTGAGGCATCAAATGCAATTTCATGTTGTTGTGGACCTCCAATGATGTGTATCTAGAGTCATGGCTACATCTGTGTCTCTGAAGACATGCTTGGTCTCAGATGTACTAGCCTTTACAGGATACCCTAAGACCTTTCCTATAGTAGTGTAATCTCTCTGTTTGAGAGCAGACAGAGCCTTAGTTGAAGAAAATGGATGAATACAGGACCATGTGCAGGAGTGCACAGGCCAAGGAAGGCAGGCCACTCCGCTGAAAGCAGCAATCTAGGGGCAGGGGCAGGCCCTTTCAAAGGCTTTACGCAAGCCCAGGCCTCCTCTCCCTTCCCACAGAAGGGGTTCTTCAGAGGAAGGGTAGGAGGGATGAGCAGGGCTGCTCCCGCCTCACTCTCAGTCTAAGGCTCCTGCAAGCAGACACTCCTGATGTGTCAGCCCGGTCGACTCCCATTTCCAGTAGGAGGCAGGCTGGCTTCTACTTCGAGGCCTGGAAGTCTGTGACCTCAGACAAGTGGGTACTGGAAGTAATAAGCCAGGGAGTGGCCTAAGCTTCAAAAATTTCCCAAAAGAGATAAAAGTCTTTTCCACCTGCATCAGTCTCAGAAACCCTTGCCCTACAGGCGGAGGTTTCCTCTTTTCAGCTCTCAGAGCTATAGAAAAGTACCTACTCAGCACAAGGGAAAGGACTGTATTCAGGTACTTCCTTACCCCAAAGAAAACAGGTGAGTGGCGATCCGGTCCTAGGACCTAAGATATTTGAACAAACACATTTCAAGCCCAAATTCAAAATGGTAACTCTGGGAATAATCCTTCCTCTCTAAGGCCATGGGATTGGCTAGCATCTCTGGACCTCAAGGATGCTTACTCCATATTTCTATCAGTGCTCCACAGAAAATACCTCAGGTTCGAGGTTGCCTTTTGAGCCGTACCAATTCAGAAGCCATGCCATTAGAATCAACATCAGCTCAAGGGTGCTCACAAGTGCCTTTCAGTAGTGGTGGCTTACCTCAGGAAGCAAGGGATCACCATGTTCCCATATCTGGATGACTGGCTCTTGAGTGGGTCAGTCCACTTTTACAGGTCAAGTCAGCTTTTCAAACTACCCAGGACCTACTCAGCTCCTGGGGTTTCTTCTCAATCTTCCAAAGTCTGTACCACGATCCAGTTCAACTTTTCACCTTTATAGGCATAGAGTTGGACACTGTACAAGCAAAGCCTCCCTTCCTAGCAAGAGTAAAGGCCCTAGTGGATCTCGCTTCCTCATTTTGACCTCAGGTCTCCCGCCCAGCAAGACAGTTCACTCCAGCTCCTGGGCCACTGGCACTTCCACGGCAGTGGCTAGAACAAGGTTTCAGATGAGGGGACATTCAGTTTCATCTAGGCTTTGGTCTTCAAAAGAAGGATTCACTTACCAAACTGATTCCAGTGACTCCGATCTGGTCCAAGCTCTCCGGTGGTGGCTGGACTAGGAAAGCCTCACTGGGGGTTCATTTCTCCTCAAGTCCCATCAGTAGTTCTTCATGGATGCTTCTCTCCTAGGGTGGGGCACCACAGAACCCCCTGACAGCTCAAGGGCTCTGGTCTTCTGAGGTCCTCGCCTTCATATCAATCTCCTGGAACTCAGGGCAGGTTTTCCTAGCCCTGCAGAGCTTCTCGGATTCAGTCAAGGGCAAGGTGGTCCAAGTCAGAATAGACAACACCACCACAATGTGGTACATCAACAAGCAGGGAGGCACTCGGGTCCTCAGCAACTGTGTACAGACGCCATGAAGCTGTGGTCTCTGGCCATCTTTCAGACTTCTCTGGTAGCAGTTCACCTTCCAGGGAAGGAAACATACTAGCAGATGCTCTGAGCAGAATTTCACAGGGCTACCACGTATGGTCCCTGGATCCTCCACATCCTGAAGGTGCTTCTTCTCAGGTGGTGCACTCAGAATGAATCTCTTTGCACTTTGGACAATCATCAACTTCCCTCTGTTTTGTTGCAGACCTCCAGTCTGGGGCGGTTCCCAGGATGTCTCTCTTTGACTGGAAGGGCAGGTTTCTCTATGCCTTCCCTCCTTCCCTCTGCTGTTCAAGGTTTTGAGTCAGGTCAGGACTCAACCCCTACACTGTGATACTGATGGCTCCAGATTAGGCCCAGACAGCCATAGTATTCTCTGCTGCTGTCCTTGTCAGTGTCCATCCCCCTGTCTCTGCCCAGGCCTTACAATCTCACTGTACTCACTCCATCCCGTGGATCTGGTACTCCCAATCTCCAGTCTCTCAATCTCAAGGCCTGGCTCTTGAAGAGTTAGAATATGCAGCTCTACATCTTTCTCAGGGAGTTCTGGATATTCTGAAGGGTCTCAGGAAACCTTCCTCTAGAAAAAACTTAAAACTCCAAATGGAAAAGGTTCAGTATTTGTGTTCTCAGAAAGGCATCCTGCCCGATTCTGCAGTCATTTCCACAACCTTAGACTATCTAGTTCATCTCAATGGTTTTAGGTCTTAGGCCTGCCACTCTAAAAGGTTCATCTAGTAGCTGTTTCAGCGTTCACTCTCCAGCAGAGAAGGGCTCTTCCCCTGGCATCTCCTGCCGTTTTCAGAAAGACTTTCAAAGTCTGGTTCATTAACCTTCCTTTAGGGGCCACTCACCTTGGGATCTTAATGTCTGCATAGCTCAGCTAATGCAGCCACCCTTGAACCTCTGGCTTCAGCCAATTGAAATACTTGACCTGGAAAACTGTGTTCCTGGTAGCTATTACTTCTGCCAGGCGGATTAGTGAGTTACACAGGCTCTGTCAGTGGAACCTGACTTCTTCTTCCTCTAGGGACAAAGTGGTCCAAGAACCAATAGGAGATTCTTGCCCAAAGTGGTATCAGATTTTCATCTGAACCAGTCTATATCTCCCTGTGTTTTCACTGACCATTCTTCTTCAGGTGAAGAAGGTTACACAGATCTGGATGTTAAGAGGCCCTTAGCTACTACATTGCATATTAAGGCACATAGAAATGACTGTCTTCAATTGTTTCTCACTTAGGGTAAAGTGAGGAAAGTTAAGCCTGCCACTAAAGAACTATTGCCAGGTGGATTGTTTCTTGTATACAATTTTGTTATGACAATTTTGTAGGGGGCCCCTTCAGGCCTGAGGGCTCCTCGACTGGGGTACAGCTAGCTTCTCTAGCTGCGGCCAGAGATATACCTTTGTTAGAGATCTGTAAAGCAGCCACCTGGAAAATAGTACATACTTTCACCAAGCATTACTCCCTGGACATCCAGGCTAGGAGTGATGCTAGGTTTGGTACAGTAGTACTGCAGAACCTCTTCTCAAAGTACGTTCTGCATTCCCTCCTCCATAGGGAACTGCTTGGTAGTCTGCATTATGTCTGAATACAGCAAGACTTCATATTGTTTGAAGAAAAAATTACTCACCATAGTAATGTTGTTTCTTCTAATTGCTGTATTCAGACCTCTCCCGCCTCCCCTCACAGAACCTGGTTTTGGGAAGTGGGCTGGCAGGGTAGATGTTGCACCTCAGGGGTGTACCTTGTACCTCCCTCTTGGGTGGGGTGAATATTATTATTTTTCTGGTGTTTTACTTAAATATTGTCACTACCTTTCCTTCTTGGGTTCTCGACTTGAGTTCTTCTGGACCCAAAGGCATCTTTTGCCCTTGGCTATACTTTGAACAATTTCCACTATAGTACATTGTTAGTTTGCTTTCGTAATAATCTGGCCAGGTTACACTGGGAAGTACCAGGGACAGAGGTTTGAAAACCGAGCTCGAGCTCTTTCCTCCCCAGGGCAGTTCAAGTGCTAGGGCTAACTGCATTATGTCTGAATACAGCAAGACTCCATTAGAAGAAACAACATTACGATGGTGAGTAAATACAGGCTACTCACCTGTAACAGGAGTTCTAGGAATGGTATATGTTGTTCATCCACACTTACTGGCAGGTTCCTTGCCACTTTAAATCTTGCAGGAAGGTCTTCAAGCTGGCTCCTCCCACCCACCCGGTGGTAAAACTCTGGCTCCGCCCCATGGCGCCCAGATGTAGCCCGCTGGAAGCCAGGTTGTGCGTCGAAGCCAGGGAGGCGGGTCGGTTGTGTGGATGAACAACGCCATTCTAAACTTTCTGTTAACCTGTATTTCTAAGGGACATGGATATGTTGTATAATCCACACTTCATGGCGGACTCTAGCAGTTCTCTGGGAGGAGGGGGGCAAAAGCACACCCCTACTTGGGGAAGCAAGGACTGGAGAACAGGGGTCCCAAAAGCCAGCATCCAGAAGGCGTGACTCCCGAGGTCGATGTGGTAATGGGTAATAAAGGTGTGTGCTGACTTCCAGGTAGCAGCCCTGCAGATTTCCTGGATAGGGGCGTCCTGGGCGCAGCCACCCGAGACAGCCGGATATGGCGGGTAGAATGAGCTCTTATCCCTTGTAAGGCTCCATGCCCGCCAACCTGTAGTGAGAGATCTATGCAAGAGGTGACCCGCCTGCCTATCGTCACTTGACACGGGTCTGCCAGGTGCGGCTTCCAGCGTGGTGACAAGCAGCTGGCGAACCTCTCCCGAACAGCCATCCGCTCCTTATAAAGAGCGCTCTTCTGGGGTCCAGGTATGGAGCCTATATTCGGCCTCTGAGGTGTGATTGGGTAGAACACACCGGCAGAGTCATCACCTGGTTTAGGTGAAACTCCGACAACTACCTTAGGAAGGAATTTCGGGTGGGCGCGAGATCAACTGTCCCTGTGGAAGACCAGATAGGGAGACTTGATGGAAGCGCCTGGGCTCTCCCATCTTCTGGCTGACGTGATAGCCACAAGAGGCGGTCTTCCGCGACAGGTGAGATGTTACCTGTGCATCGGTTCGGATAACTTGCCCATGAAGCTTATGTCTGATAGTGATCCCAGAAGGTGGAGGTTCTGCACCAGAGGGGATATGTGATCAAGGCCTTTGAGCCAACCATCTTCCCTCCTATGTTAACGGATCTGCTTTTCCACGCCCGTAAGAGATGGCTGCAGTGCACCTTAAGGGTCATCAACTGAAGCCCCTAGCTGAAAGGACCACAGGTAGTCAGAATGCTTGCCACGGAGACAGGAGGAAGGGTCCAGCTTGCCCTTGGCGCAAATGGAGAATCTTTTCATTTGAAGGCATAGCATTTCCTGGTCGACTCATATGGGATGCCTCAACAGCGTTGAGACCTCGTTGGAAGACCCAAGGCCTGGAACTCCTGGCACGCTCAGGAACCAGGCACGTCAGGTTTGGGATTGAAGGTCCGGGCGGAGAACCTTCCCGGTTGACTGAGATCAGGTCCGGGAGACTGGGAGCCACCTCGGGGTCTGGGCTGAGGCTGAGGAGATCTGGATACCAGAACTGGAGGGGCCAGTCTGGGGCTAATAGAATCAACTGCGCCTTGTCCCTCCCTCGCCCAGCAGATGCACCTTGTGGATCAAGGAAATGGGGAAAAGAGCGTGAAGAAACCGAGGTCCACGGCCTGAGAGGCATCTCCTGCATGAGCCCTGCTGGCGGGGCATGAAACAGCCGCATTCTCCTGGGAGGCAAACAGGTCCACCTGAGGCATGCCCCAGCGGAAGGAACAGATCTTGTACTACCTCCGGCAGGAGACCACTCGTGAGGGCAGCTCTATCCGGTTTAGGGCATCAGCCAGAGTGTTGGAGCTTCTGCACATGGATGGCTAGGAGATCCGTTGCCAGGCTGTGCCACGAGGAACCAAGTCTGAGCTTCCCTCGCACAGGGGCATAACAACTGCTCGACCCTGGCAGTTTAGGTAGTACATGGTGGTGGTATTGTCCGTGGGACCTGGACCACTTGACCCCGCATGCAAACAGAGCAAAGGCGGTGAGGGCTAGATGGACTGGCCGAAGCTCCAGCAGGTTGATGTGGTGGCATCGGACTCCTGAGGGACCAGAGGCCATGTGCTCTGTGCTCCCAGATGGGCACCCCAACCCATCAGAGAGGCACTGGTCGATAGAGACCGTCCTGCCGGGGCGGACAAATGGATGCCCTCCTGCAGATGAGCTGGAGCGATCCACCATGAGCATTCCACATCTCCTGGGTCACTGCACTGGCTGGTCAAGGACCGGGCGCTGTGACCATTGGCTAACCAGCCCCCATTGTAGGGGCGAGTGTGCCCAGCGGGCCATGCTGGTTCAAGCGCCATGAGGCCCAGGAGGTGCAGGAAGTCCCAGGCAGGGGCATGGTGCCCAACCTGAAATGACTGGGCAAGGAGGAAAGAACCTCGGCCCTGTCCACAGGGCCGTGCTCTGGCTCGAAGAGAGTCGAGCTCCTGCCTGATTAATTGAATCACCTGCTTTGTACGAGTTCCGACTTGGCCTCGTTGATGAGGAGGCCAACCTGAGAGCAAACCTGGAGGACCAGATCCTGGACGCTCACCTCCCGGTCTGGAGGAGGCCGCAATCAGCCAGTCGTCCAGGTAAAGGGTACACCCGGACCCTTGGCGCTGCAGGAATGCTGTCACTACTGCCATGCATTTGGTGAAGACCCTGGGAGCTGGTGAGGAGGCCGAGCATGGCCAAGGAACTAGTAAGGGACCCCTCTGCTCTGAGCAGAGGGAATCGCTGATTGGGACAGACCAGTTAGGGCGTGAAAAATGTCCTGGAGGTCCAGAGAACAGAACCACATGCCTTGTTCCAGGATGGAATGATCTGAGCCAGAGTGACCATCCTGAAGGTTCAAGACCTTAGGAACCTGTTCAGGTTGTGCAGGTCTAGGGTAGCCAACCCCGTCCATTCGGGACCAGGAAATATATGGACACAAACCCTGGGTCTGTTAGAGGATCCGCCACCTCCTGATCACCTTCCTTCTGGAGAAGCAGGGGCAATGTCATTTCTGACGGGCCCGACAGAGAGGAGCCCTTGGACCCCGTAGCCCCCCATGGAGGCGGCGATGGCTCGGAAGAGGCGGGGCCTGCTCGAACTTCAGAGGCAACCCTTTCCTAACACTTCCAGCAACCAGCGGTCCATGGTGATAGCGGACCAGGTGGAAGAAGTGGCGGAGCTGTCCCCATGGGGGAACCGGGGGAGTGCGAGGCTGGGGGGCACCCCTCAACCCATCACTGGGCAGGCTTGGAGGAGGGACCAGCCAAGGGCTCCGGGCCTTTCCTCCCGGCTTCCTGCTGGAGGAAGCTGCAGGCTTTTTGGGATGCCAAGTGTGAGCTTGCTGGCCCTGATGCTGGTGTTGCTGGGCCGGACATGCCACAGGGGCAGAAGGGAGAAAGGGCTTACGCTGCTGCTGGCGGCCTTTGTCCTTCTGGGCAGGCGTGACCCGAGTCCAAGGTGGCATTGGACTTCTCAATCCTCTGGAGATGGCCTTCCACCGGGCCGATTCAAGTCGGTGCACCCAGAGGGACATCTGCCAGCTTGTGCTCAGGTATCCTACCATAGTCAGAATCCGCGGCCAAGCTCTGCAGCTCATGGCCACTGTGGCCGCTACTGCCTGGACACAAGAGTCTCCCAAATCCAGATAGTTTGGGCTGCTGCTTCTACACACGCCCTTCCCTGATCCGCACCTGCTTGACCCGTGAGTCTGAGGGTCAGCCGGAGATGAGGATCCCCTCATCCAGGGAGCCAATTGTGAGGCGTGGGAGAAGTCGCCATCAGTACGGCAGAACTGGCTGGCCGGAGGCCTAGGGAGGGCCTGAGGGCCAGATTTTACGCCTGCGTAGTCCAGTTTTTTTTGGACTCTTTAACCGGAAGCTTGTGCACGTCCCTGGTGTTCCAGAATGCCGGAAACACTATCGATCTAAAGCCCCCTCCGCGGGGGTGCCTGAAAAACCGGACAGTGAACCCGTTGGGGACTGGCCTTCTAGCCATCCTGGCTGAAGGAGCAGACAAGAAGCGGCTGCTGCCGTGAACTCCCAAGGCTGGGCCAACAATGGCTTCAGCCACGGAAAACCTCCGTGGAGAATTCCCTCGGTCCAGTATCTCCATGAAGGGATACTTGGCCCGCTTGGACACGGAGTTCGAGCTGCATCCCAGTAGATTCTGAGATGAGCGAAGCAGACCCATGAGCGAGGATGGGCTCGTCCTGCCCGACTGTCCCCAGTGGACTCCAGGTCAAAGGGGCCTGGAGAACAGGAAGAGTCATCATCAGACTCGAGGTCTGCGAACAGCTGCCTAGGGGCCTGAGCCACCATCCACCTGCAGGGGCGGTCAGTAGTGAGGGTGACCGACAGCCGATGGGGACCTTGACCCGACCAAGAATCCTTGGTCGAGCCCCAGTCTAGGTTGTGGAGGTGGGGGTTCCACCACAATAGGTGGCGCAGCTGGTTTCGGCGAACAACCGGCGCTGGTTGGGCTCCTCGACAACCATGAGGTTTGTTTCAGCCATTCAGGTGACAGCCAATTAATGGCGGGGAAGTGCGATGGAGTGCTTGTTCCGTCGGAAGGGCTGCTGCCATTAAGTCCTCGTGGCGTCCGGCGCAACTGGCGAAGCCTTTCCTCCGAGGAGGAAGAAGACGAGGATGAGTGGCGCCACCACTTTCCTCGGTGCCGAGGCCGAGACTGCTGGTGTTGGCGGGATCAGCTGGACTGAGAAGAGGTCCGAGACCGAGACCGTCTGTATTTCTGAGGGTGGATCTGGGAGGAAGCGGGGGAAACCTGTTCCTCCCTCGGCTCGGGAACCTTAACCGGGGACTCCGGGACAGGAGATGCAGGCAAGTCCTCGGTTTCCACCGGGGGAACCGGTGAAGAAGAGTTGTCAGTTTCTCCAGTTGACAGCCCGTCTGACGGGTCAAGAAAAATCTCGACCGCGTCGACAGGTGTCTCGGCCAGCTGACATGACGGGGATACCGTGAAGCCAGCACCTCGACCGAAGTCGAGTGTCGACTGTCCGGGGAAGGGGACCTCTCTCGCTCACACGAACGCTGACGATAGGACTTACCCTTCGTCCTTCTTCTTGGACTGAAGGTGTCGATGGACCCCTCACGCGTTTTCGTGAGAGGGACTGATAAAGCTCCTTAAAGAACCATGTGGGAGAAGCCCAAGGAGGCGGGATAAATGCAGCGACTGAGGAGGATGAAGATGCGGCCTGGGAAGCCTCCTCCTCAAGAGGCGATCATCTGCTCAAGTTTCTCAGCGAGGCCATACTTGTAGACACACCAACAGGCCTCCTTTACTTCACGGTGGAATATCTCTCAGGAATTTAAGTTTGGAGTCTGGCACCGCGGTCTTGAGGACATTGGCGAGAAGGACTTGCACAAATCATGAGCCTGCAGATGCGTGGTCAAGCCGAGGCAATAAGCATGTGGAGTGTAATCGGAGGTCCGAGACCTCTTCTGCCCGCATGGGCACCCGGCGGAAAACCGGGGTCGGCCTATCCGCCATGGCAGCGAAGGAAGAAACAGACGAAGTCTTGTAACTTAAAATTAGTTTCGGGTTAACGAAGAGTTTGGATCCAGTCTAAGCGCGAGAGCACTAAGGAACCTACAGACTTCCAGCGGTAAGGAGATCTGGCGTCATGGGTCGGAGCCGAGAGTTTTACCACCCGAGTGGGTGGGAGGTGCCAGCATGAAGACCTTACGGCAAGATTTAAAGCGGCAAGGAACCTGCCATGAAGTGTGGATTGAACAACATATCCATGTCCCTAGAATTTTTTCTTCTAATTCCTTAGTGAAGACAGAGCAAAAGTATTCATTTAAAGCCTCCACCTAATCTTCTCCCCTTTCTGCCCATCCACTGTCCCACTCTCCCCTGACAATCCTATCTCTTCTGCTTCTTTTCTCCCTAATGTACTGGAAGAAATCCTTCCTCCCTTCCTTAATCTCCTCCGCCAGTCTTAGTTCTTTCTTTGCCTTGGCTGCCCAGACCTCTCTCCCTGCCTCCCAAGATTTCTCTGCGTAAAACTCTCTGTCCTCCTCCTCCCTCAAGGTATGCTTGCACTTCAGGAAGGCCTCACCTTCTCTGCCACCCTCCTGCTACACTAGCTAGGTCTCAGACAACTGGAGTTCTTTTTACAAATCTTCATGCTGGTGTTGATGGCCTCTAATAACCCCTTCTAGATGATGGCCCATTTCTGTTCTGCATTCTTTTGCGGACAGAGCTTTGCCAACTGTTCCCTTCAGTATGATACCCATTCTAAGCAAGTCCAACTTCCTGAAATCCACCACTCTTTTCTTGTCTTGACTGCTTCCTTCCCCATGTTAATGTAAAACCACACTTTGCAGTGGTCACCGCCTGGAGGATCTCTCACTTCAACTCCCTGGACATGCTCCCCATCCAATAGCACTAAATCTAGTATGGCCTCCTCTCTTGTTGGCTCTGTGACTCCTTGCATCAGGAAGCACTCCTGGATAGCAGCCAGGAGGACCTGCTCCCTGCAACAGGAGGTAGCTGGGGTGCCCAAGTCTACACCGGGCAGACTGAAGTTTCCTAGTATTATAGTGTTCCCTCTCCCTCCTACCCTCCTGATCCATTCCCCCAACTCTTTATCCAGCTCTAGGCCCTGTGACGGTGGTCTGTACACCACCTTCACACGATTCCTTCTCCCAGCTGTTTTCTGTAACACTACACATAGGGTTTCAGTTGTTTCCTCCTCTCTGGTGCACATTATCCCATCCCTTATGTACAATGTTACTCCACCCCTTCCCTCTTTCTCTATCTTTCCTATGCAATTGGTACTCTGGGATCTCAAGGTCCCAGTAACGGTACTGAGTTGCCCATGTCTCTGTGGTGGCAACTACGTCCACCTCCCCTTCTGCACCAGCGCCTGTAGGTCTGCTGACTTGTTCGCCAGACTCCTAGCATTCAAGGAGACCACCTTCCATCTCGATCCCTGACCCTTGTTGCCCCATTCCCTTTGTGACTCTCCTCCTCCCTTATCCGCTATGTCCCATCCCCTTGTCCTCTCCCTTCCTTTAGATTCCTCTACTGCCTCCCCGTTTAAATGTACAGTAGCTTATCCATCAAGTACCTCCAGGTTGTCTTTCAGGCCCTGTGTGCCCTTCTTACTCAGATGCAACCTATCCAGTGCATAGAGGTCCTTGTGTTTCCATGTCCTACACCAGTTTCCCACCAGCCCGTACCCATTTGCCTCACACCACATTCCCAGCCAGGTACTGAATTTTGCAGTCCTCAGCTTTTTTGCAGTACTGGCTCTCAGGACAGGTAGTACACCTCTGAGAATGCTACTGTTTTTCCCACTCCACTGCAGATTCCTCCCAGCTCCCTGAACCTTTCCTGCACCACATTCACCTCGCACCCTGCCAGATCATTGGTGTCCAAATGAACCGCTATGTCAGGCTTCCCCTGTTCCTGCCCCACACACTTTGGTATAATTGTTCCCACCCTCCCTGCCGTCATGCCAGGCGTGCACTCCACCCTCCTGCTTTTCTTCCTTGTATGCTTGTTACCCCATCGTACTTCCCTCAGTACTGAGTCCCCTACAGTTACAACTGCCCCCCCGACCCCCTCTGTCATGGTTCCAAAAGTGTTTCTCTTCCCTTATATATTCCCTCCCATTATGGGTAACCCCAAGAGCATCCCCTCATCCCTGTAATCCAGCTTCCCCATGCTTACCCCCTGTTTTGTCTCCTCACCGTGGTCTGGCCTTTTCACGCCCTTTATACTCCCCACCTAGAGATTCCCTCACCTTGCCCATGTTTCCCTCCTTCCTATCCCTCCTTTCCATAGTTATCTTGACTGTCATCCCTCTTGACTCGCCTATCTCCCCATCCTGGTTACCTTTCCCTATCTCTGTCCCAGCCCCCCTCCCCTGTCCCCCATTACTGGGTTCTGCCTTTGCCTCTCCCTGCTCTCCCCACCTTCCCTCTGATCGTCCAAATCCTGTAATACTGTGAACCTGTTAGAGTTCTTATTTCCCCTGCCTTCAATGTCTTGTGCTACCATTCCCTGCTCCCCCAGCCTCCCTCCTTGCCCTGTCCCTTTCCCTTCCCTGCATCCACTTCTCGCCACCTTCCATTTCTCTCCTTCCCCCCAGTCCCTGTGGCAATGGTGTTCGCTGACTCTGTTGTGTCCTCCTACTTTCCTGCCTTCGTCCCTTCTCCACACTGCCCAGCTGTGACTTGCCCCTCCCCCTCCATTGCCCTTCCCAACTGCTCCCCTCCTCATTTCCCAGTTTCCGTCTCAACCTCCCCATTTCCTCCCTAATCTGCTCAAGCTGCCTACAGACTAGACAACCACCAGCCCTCCACATTATTTCCAGGAACATGGCTGCTCCACACCCGTTACGTCTGACCAGCCTCCCATATCCCCGCTGTATGCTCCATCTACTATCTGTGCCCCACCAGCCTTCCTCCATGCTGTTTCTCTGCTCCCCCCAGCTGTTAGGTTGCCACATCCTCCCTGGTTTCTGTGCTTTCATAGGTCTCTAACCTTCCCTTCAGCAGTTTACTCCCCTAGTTACCCTGCCTCAGCGTGACCTGCAGTCCTACCTGTGGACACCCTACAGATACCACCTAGTCAGACGCCACACTCCTGCTTCATGCCATTCACGCGAGGGGTCGCTTGGACCCTTGAGAAATATACAGTGACTCCGGCCATCCTATTGGCCGATACGAATCACATGCCCCCTTCTTCCTGGCTCCTAGTCCCTCCTACACCCACCATCACTCGACGTCCTCCCACCACCTGTTTCACAATCCCCACAGCCCAAATCACTCTCCCCACAACACAAGGAACAAAATTTGGCTTCCCTGAGCTTCAGTCATCCATCTGCTAGGCTGCTCCTCTGCAGTGAGACCGACTACCAAATGGCTCCCCTTTATTCTCTATGACTCCGGCCACCCTATTGGCCAATACAAGTTACGTGCCTCTTCTTCCAGGCTCCTAGTCCCTCCCACCACACATTTCACAATCTCCACAGCCAAATCACTCTCCCCACAACACTAGGAACAAAGCAGTAAAAATGTGAAAATTCTGCTTCCCCGAGCTCCGGTGGTCCATCTGCTAGGCCACTCCTCTGCAGGTGGCTGAACTATTAAAATGGCTCCCCCTATATTTCCTCTGACTCAGGCCACCCTATTGGCTGATCCGAGTCACGTGCCCTCTTCTTCCTGGTTCCTAGTCCCTCCCACACCCTCCCTCACTTGGTGTTCTCCCATCACCCATTTTACAATCCCCACAGCCCAAATCACTCTCCCCACATCAATCCCCCACAACACAAGGAACAAAGTAGTAAATATGTAAAAAATTCGGCTTCCCTGAGCTTCGGTTGCCTGTCCGCTAGACCGCTCTTCTGCAGAAATATAATGTAACCAAAAAAGCACACCCTCCGAAATAAGAAACGAAAATCGCAACTCACAGCTAGCTCACAAACAGCAAACGTAAGTGTCTGATAAACAAAATACAAGTCCACATCCTGGACTAGAAACCACATAAGAGGAATTAAATAGATATTTTCCCCCAGGGTAATAGTTTGCTCTATGCTGGTGATACAGTTTTCTTGATTCTGGCCCCTCTACAGCGGAGCTGCAAGCATCTTTATGGACTAGGCCACTCCTCTGCAGTGTGGCCAGACTAATAAAATGAAGAGAGGGTGTGGGAGGGACTAGGAGCCAGGAAGAAGATAGCACGTGACTCAGATCAGCCAATAGGGCGGCCTGACTCAGAGGAAATATAGGGGGAGCCATTTTAGTAGTCCGCCCACACTGAACACTTTTCAATTCCTACCTTCAGACTGGTTGGGTGCCTCAGTACTGGAGGATGGCTCATGTCATGCCTGTCCACAAAAGTGGCTCACGGGAGGAGCTGGGTAACTACAGGCCTGTCAGTCTGATGTCGATGGTAGGTAAAATGATGGAGGCCATATTGAAAGAGAGGCTGGAGGTGTTTCTGGAGACACGTGTAACCCCTAGATGGCGCTATCCCAGGGGCTACTACCCCTGCCTGATTTTCCACTAACAGGTTGAGGGGCCTGGATCTGATGGCGCTGCCTCCACCCAGAGGTCAGGGTTTGCAATAGTTAAACTAACTCGGTCACAGCCCTCTGGGACACTGCAACCTCTTCTTCCCACTAGTGGCCCACACAATATATCAGAATTACCTTCACAATATACACTTACCCCAGGACTGGTTCAGGCACTGGGACCCCCTGTAAAATAAGATACAGTGCAACAATCAGAGTACAATACTTTAACATAGACAAATACCTCAGGCAGTATAACTTTGCTGAAACAAAGCAGCTCTGATTTATTTAGGGGATATAACAAGGACAGGGAAATCAGGTTAATTAGCTTATCACTTTACTCATCTACCTGTGGCTCTTGCACAGGCCTATCCCTACCAGCTACAGTCCCTGGGTACCCTAAGCCCTAGTGGCTAGTCCAAACCAGTGGCAGCTGGTAGAGGCCCTTTCACACAGAGAAAAGAAAAATTAGTTAAACAGTCAGCAGTACAGTAATTCCATTTGGATTCAATGTGGCAATTCAACAGGGAGCGACCCTGAATTAGTACTCACGACCTCCAAACAAGATGAGGTCCTTCAACGTCAGCAGGGCTACTCTTGAGCTCCACGAGACTCCTCACACATTTATATGGCAAACTGCAACAGGCAAAAGTCCTTTAATGGCAGCAGGATTCACTTGAGCTACACAAGCCTCCTCACACATTTATATGGTGAACAGTAACAGGCAAAAGTCCTTTAATGGCAGCAGGATTCACTTGAGCTACACAAGCCTTCTCACACATTTATATGGTAAAAAGAAAGTACTATACCAGGCAGGCTGCTTCTCTATCCCAGTCGCAATTACTGCACAATACCCGGGAGAACACACAGCAGATTCAGTTCCTGACAGACCGAGTGCAATTCAGCAATTTCTCCAGTCTTCTACAGGGTGAGCCTGGTTTCTACTCTTCAGATATCCTTTGATTCTCTTCACAGGACGGATTCAGTCCTAACAAGCAGTTACACAAGTGGCAGACCGGAACTCTGGGCCTTATACACGTTTCCCGACTAAAACTACACACCGAAAAAAGCACAGGGCTCCTTCCCTCTTCACTGCCAGAGCTCAACTGAAACTCCAGCCGACAAAACCGGGCACTTCCTTTGAGTTCCTCTCAGTTCTTGGCTGGATTGGCTGTCACTCACAATAGACTGCCCCTGTTGGTCCAAAAAGGCGCCGAAGTCCAAACTACATCTCCCAGAGTCACTGCCCATACGATCCTCTTGTGGCTGGCTCAGATTACGAGTCCACGTTCTGATTCGTTCAAGGCACCATTTTAGAGCTACCTTAACCCACATTGATTGGTCCAGTTCAGCAGTTCAAAACTAGAATGGGGAACTAGGCAACACAGTTCTGACTGCAAAGAAAGCAGGTTAGACAAACTGTATTTTCATTATTACTCTAAATGATTTCTGGCAAACAGTTACATCTTTCAGATAGGTTCCCTTTGCACTCCTAGTGACTGCAAAATGGAGTGAATTGGCAGCAGCTCGAGTGGTACTCAAGCAGAAAGCACACAGTCCCCCATACAAAACTAATTATGTCTGCAAGCAGACAGCTGTTAAAGAGACGTACCAGAGGCTCTAAAACACTCACTGATAAATGGCTTAGCATAGGCACCATTCAGGCTTGGAGCATTCAAGCAAGCTCCTGGAAGTCTTTTGGGAACCCCCATTTGCAGGAGTTACACCCTTCCTAGCCTGGAAAGCTTGGCGTCCGCATCAAGCAAGTACCCCATAAGTTTTAACTGCAACCATATACATTTGCATTAGGCTACACATGTAATAATCAGTCAATATACCATTTTACCAAGACACATTTCTGAAACATTGCAGTACGTCCTCTTTACACAGTATTACACACATTGTACCATAACTCAAGTGATTACCTCTTGTACATGAAACCTGAAGAGAGGGGCCTTCCTATCAGTTACCTTGGGGCTGAGACGGGCAAGGGCACCATACTTAGGGCAACACAAGTAACTTGGAGTTAGCACTGACACTCAGTTTGGGCAATGAGCTGGGGACACATACACTCCTTTATGGACAACATTGAGAGGCAAGTCCACAGGCCTCCCAAGGGAATCATAACTGAGGTGCACCACAGGCTTTACAGCTCGACCAGTCTTTCTACGGGAACTGTTAGTCTCTGCACTCTGAGCCTCATTTTCAGCATTGTCCTCACTTGTCAGGGAGTCTCCATGGGGTAGAGAGGCTAGTACTTAGGGACTTTCAGCCCAGGAGTTACAGTTTCTGAGTCCACAACATTTGCCTGTATGGAGAGCTGGACACTGGCAGTGGACCGTCAGGGCGCCAAAATACTTCTCTTCTTGTTCTGTGTATCACCAGTCTGCCCTAATCCATCATTTTCCTCCTGAAAGCTCAAACAGTTCAACCATGCACAATGATTCCATTTCATCTGATCTGATGTTTGCACTTCACTTTCTGGGACATTGGTTCCAGGCGTGGTTGGGGCTTAGTACAGTCCAGAAGGCCCAGCTCATCTCCAGTATTGACTAGGATTGCCCGAAACAATTGACTCAGTTCATAAGAAGGATAGTATTCAAAGTCACTCTCACTTTCTTCTGATATGGACTGACAGTCATGCTCAACTGGGACTTGTGGAGGGAACACTTTAACCTGCTTCTGTAGGTGCAGACTTTCTTGATCTTTTCTTGCAGCAGCTCTAGTCACTGGTCCAGAGGGCATCTTTGGGGCTCAGACTCAATCAAGATTTGTCCAATGGGCAGTAAATGATTTCTATGCATTGTTTTACATCTTTTGAACTATTCTCAGGCTTACTTTGTACACTGGCAGATCATCTAGTTTGCCCACTACAATGTGAGGGAGATGGTGCCATCTGTCAGCAATCTTGTGTTTGCCACTGCAGTCCCAGATTTCTTAGCAATACCCGATCTCCCTCCTGGAGTTCCTGTGCTTTCACCTTTTTATCATACCTTTCTTTGTTGGCCAGATTTCTTTGGCAACCATGGTTTTAGCCAGTTGGTACGCATGAGTTAGCTGGGCCTTTAACTTTGCACATACTGTAAATAGTTGTCAGCTTGAACCCCATCAGAGAGATCCCAAACACACATCTACCGGTAGTCGAGCTCAAACATCAGGCGGTAGGGGAGAACCCAGTGGCATCACTTTTGGTGCAGTTATAAGCATGTAGCAGGATGCTAATTTGTTGGTTCCATCTAGGCTTGTCCTTGGGTGCAGGGTGCCCAGCATATCTAGCAAAGTGCGGTTGAAACGCTCAGGCTGTGGGGTCCCCTGGGGTGGTAAGGAGTGGTTCTGACTGCGACTCCCCACAGAGAAAGCATCTCTTTGATCAGACTCACTCAAAGTCTCTCCTTGATCAGAATGGATTCTTTTAGAGCCCCATAGTGAACAAAAAAGTTTTCACAAGTACTTTGGCCAGTGGATGCTTTCTGGTCTTTGGTGAGGAAAGCTGGGCATATCTCGTGAATGTCAGTGACCACCAGCATATTACTGATATTTCTTTGATCTGACTCCAAACTCCAGAAAATCAATACAGACCATCTCCATGGGTGCACTGGTGGTGATAAGCAAGGGGACAGCCTCTGGGGCAAAGCTTTCCTCTGTAAGCAGCGATCATGTTCTAATGTGTTGCTCACATCAGCCCCCATCTTAGGCCAACAGAATCTGGATCTTACCAAGTCAAGTGTTCTGTCTATACCAAGGTGCCCCATGTGGTTGAGCAAGGACATCAGTACTGAGTCTCGAAAGGCAGTGGGCAGCACTAGTTGTTGTTTGTCTACTTGTCCCCTGTCTACTGTTTCTCTGTATAACAGTTTATTGATCAGTTTCAATTTAGGACCTTCTTTGTATAACAGTGCAGTTCTCAAATCAGTGGAGCGTAATTTGGACACATCTTTTCCTGCATAGAGGGCTTCTAAAAGCTTTCTGATCATGGGATCGCGGGATTGAGCCTCACGAATACTGTCATTGTACAGCTGAGGCAGTGCACCAATGTCTATTGCAGAAAAGTGGCACAAGCAGCAGGTGTGCACCACAGAGGGTCCCAAACAATCCACCATGCAGTCCACTGCGTCCGGGGACATTTGTTCCTCCCTGTCAAACTTCCGCAGAGTGTCCGAATGTCAGGTTCTGCCAATCTGACCCAATCATTCTGGGAACAGGCCTCCGGGAGAGAGCATCAGCATCTATGTGGTTCAGACCTGCTCGATTCGAGAGCATAGTCGTATGTAGATAATGCAGAAAGCCACCTATGGCCAGGTGGCATCCAACTTAGCTGAGGTTTGCACATAGGTCAAAGGATTATTGTCGCTTTTTCTAGTATTTTAGCCCCATACAAGTACTCATGGAATTGGTCAACAATAGCCCACTTCAAAGCTAGAACTCTAACTTATGTACAGGATAGTTATTTTCGGATGGGGTCAGGGCTTCTACTGGCAAAGGCCACTGGTCTCAGGCCATTCGTGCTCTTGGTACAACACAGCCCCCAACCTTGCAAGCTAGCATCAGTGTGCAGGACATAAGGTTTTCTTGGATCGGCATAGGCCAGCACTGGAGCATGGGTGTTGATATATGATCTCATGAAAGCAGTCTTCAATATCCAGAGTTCAAGCTGGCCCCAAATACTTCACTGGACGAAAATACACCTTTCAGTCTTGAGGACGCTGACTTTTGGTATTTTTGTGGGTTGGGGATACCCTTGAGTAAGGTTGCTAAAGGCGGATCACTCTTGAATAGTCCTTGATGAAACGCCGACACAACCACAGAACCCCAGGAATCTTTGCAGTTCTTTAGATTTTTGGGTTGTGGCCAGGTGGTCAAGGCCTCAACCTTACTTGTCGGTCTCTATTCCCT
Source organism: Neoceratodus forsteri (assembly GCA_016271365.2). Taxonomy (NCBI): domain Eukaryota; kingdom Metazoa; phylum Chordata; order Ceratodontiformes; family Ceratodontidae; genus Neoceratodus; species Neoceratodus forsteri. Next base: position 395,626,591 of record CM057452.1, read on the forward strand.
CGTGGATACTATGTGTCCCACATACTTTACTGATGTTTGAAAGAATTGACACTTATCAATGGACAGTTTAAGGCCAAAGTCCTCCAGTCAGTCCAATACCTTAAATAATCTGCTCTCATGTTCCTCCAGTGAGCTGCCAAACACAATAACATCATCTAGATATACCAGGCACTCTAGTAAGTTTCATGTCCCCACTGCACGCCTCCATCAACGTTGAAAAGTGGCTGGGGCACCTGAAATCCTTAGGGAAGCATCCTCATGAATTCATAAAGCCAAGCCGGACAGATAAAGGCTGTCTTCTCACGGTCCTCTGGGGCCATTCGGGATCTGGTAGTACCCACCTCGGAGATCCAGCACAGAGAACCACTTGTCTCCGCTTAGGCAGTCCATATCTTGAATGCGGGCATTGTGTACTGATCAGGGATAGTCCAGCGGTTTACAGGTGCGATAATCCTTCACATCCTTACTGTCCCATTCTTTTCCTCACTACCACAATGGGGAAGCATATGGCTTCTGGATTCTTTGTATTACACCAGCAGCTAACATCTCTTGCAGATGCTGTCTCACATCATCTATATCAGCAGGTTGCCAGGCCGAGACCTCTCACAAAATGGTTCGTCATGCAGCCGGATATTGTGCTCAGCTCCTTGCACGCATCCCACGCCCCATTCCTTTAAAGAAAACACCTTGTCTCTCTGGGCAAGCTTCTCACTGATCCTCACTTTCCATTCAGCTTGGCAACGGGAGTCGCCAAATCAAACAAGTCAGTATGCTACTCTGTCATTCTTCCTCGAACTCTTGCTGTTGGTAGCACTGCAGTGTCTGCACAATGCACATTAGCCAGGATGCAACCTTTATTTACTCGAATGTCTCTTTTCAGACACATTATGAACTTGGACCATTACCCTTCTGGCATAAGCATGGGCTCTAGCGGGCAAAATACTAGGCTTGACCAGCAGTCCTCTGGCAATTTTCCATCGCTGTTGCATCCAACATTAATATTTTATTCTTAACATCCTTTCTGATACGGACCTCTCCCCTAAGGTACACTGGGCATTTGCGCCAGGATCAGAGACTCAGGATCCTTCTTCCATACATCCGACCGTTCCTCTGGTTCTATTTTTCAGCATCTCTCTGTGCTTCATATGCCTTCTTAATTAAAAGCCGAACTCTTAAAGCTCTACTAGTCTTTGACCCTGTTTTCATAACACAACTGTGCCAGCCTTCCTGAACATATGAGCATTTGTTCCAATCAACAAAGGGACACCATCATACAGTCCAGTGGGGGACACACTAAGGCTAGGGTCTCTACTTGTTCGCCACTCCAGCCACGGAGGTGGGGAAAGACAGCCAAATTGGATATACTCGGAATAGGGGTAGGCCTTCTCACTTAACCCCCATACATGCAGTCCTTCTAATGGTTGTATGGGTACGCCTGACAAATGCTTCTGATACCAATCCTGAACATAATTGTCACTTGGGAGCCACTGTCTAATACAGCTTTGTAGACACTCCATTCACCTTACAGTGGTCTCCATGGAGGGACCCACTATTCTGGACCAGTCTGAGAGGCGGTAGTGGGGCCTGGGCAACTGACCTTGCCACAAAAGGACGGAGTTAGCATTTTTGGTGCCCTCACTGGGATCATTTCGCACCTCTTAACCACTGATTTGTTCTCCTCAAGCTTCCTTGTAGCTTATATGCAACTTTGTCAGTGTCTTTTGGGACCGCATTCTCTTTTCATGTGCCCATCCTTCCCACAATTGTAGCAAAACATACTTTCTGGAGTTTGAGCTGGCCGAGCCACGCCACACTGGGAGCCAGGAGGGTATACTAACTGGAAACCCTGGTGCCATCTCTGTTCGCGGCGTGATAAGCATTTGGAGACATTAGCGCCAGTTTCTCCACTTCCATGGTCAAGAAATTGAGTTTGAGCTGTATCAGCAGGAGATACTTGGGTGGTACTCCCACCCCCATAGCAGATGCAGTCGGATATAGGTCAGGGCCCATACTTGCAGGCGTGGCCTTCATAAAGGGACTGTTTTTGAATTCCCGGATCTCTCTCAACAGTTCGCCCCATTGTGGCATATCTTTTTCCTTGTCAGAGCACTCACTGACTGCCAACCTCTGCCCCTGAACTTCACTTGATGGGTCACCCTCAGTCACTCGGGTCGTAGCCGCAGCTATTAGTGCAGGTCCCTCCCGAGGTCGCCTTTTCTCAACTCCTCGAATTTCTCTCATTAACTCATCATAGGAGGGTGGGGATTCTAGTCGATTTGCCAGGCGTAACTGAAGCAACAGCAGTTCTGAGAAGGGGGCAGACTTAAGGATCCTGTCCAGCCTGGTTCGGTCCAGTTCAATCGCTGGCAAACTACCCTTTCTGAGGCATTCTTGCAACAATTTTTCCAGCCGAGATACATACAGGCGGTACAACAACTCCCTTGGTACTGTTGTGCATTTCTTACTCTCCACCATAGGTCCTCATCAGAATCTGGGCTCCCATACACATTCTCCAAGGCCTCAAGATAGGCCTGTGCAGTCGCTCAGGGTTACTGGCCCGCTTAACACGAATGGTAGCCAGGGCAGGACCTCGGAGGCTCTCAATAACCCTCTTTCGCCGCTCTCCGAGCATGCCATTCTAGCACTTGGGGCAACATAGTTCATCTCAGGTCTTCCCAGTCATCCTCCCTTGGGGGTGGGAGGGTGCCAGAGAAGATCCTCAACCTTCGTAAGAGTCGTGACTAATGGCAGTGCAGAAATAGAGTCTGCATTGGATCAGCCACCATTACGGGTACTGAGCGGAGAGGGTGTTGGGGAGGAACACTTCAGGTGGCAAGAATAGTTTTTCAAGTCCTTCACAGTTTTCCCTTCCCCAGCAACCTATTTAGCAAATTTCTCCTCAAAAGTTTCAGATAGTGGTGGGGACTCATTCCCCCGGTCTTTACTGTCCTTAGTTATCACTCTCCAAGCAGTGAGGGCTCCTCTGGGGTAATGGTCTGTGGCACTTTGGAGCTATCTATGGGATCCTTAAACTCTACTAGGGCCAGGAAAGTGTGGGTGAGCAGATTAGCATGTGACCTACCACCACAGGGTTTTGTAAACCTTCCACCTTGGAAAGTACTCCTGTACTAGTGTCCAGATTGATAACCAGGGGGATGTCCAGGATAAGCATAGCATTTTGGGGTCAATCTCCTCCCAGTACACCACTCCACCAGCCGTGCACAGCCACTTCGTCGGGTATCCATTTATTTTTTTTTCTTAACAGTGGTTTGTAAATATGGCCACTAGAGGACACACAATCCCAGCGGTGAGCCTCCAAGATGTAACCCTAGATGGCGCTATCCCAGGGGCTACTACCCTGCCTGATTTTCCACTAACAGGTTGAGGGGCCTGGATCCGATGAGCGGTGCCTCCACCCAGAGGTCAGGGTTTGCAATAGTTAAACTAACTTGGTCACAGCCCTCTGGGACACTGCAACCCCTTTCTTCCACTAGTGGCCCACACAATATATCAGAATTACCTTCACAATATACACTTACCCCCAGGACTGGTTCAGGCACTGGGACCCCTGTAAAATAAGATGCAGTGCAACAATCACAGTACAATACTTTTAACATAGACAAATACCTCAGGCAGTATAACTTTGCTGGAAACAAGCTGCCTGATTTATTTAGGGGATATAACAAGGACAGGGGGAATCAGGTTAATTAGCTTATCACTTTACTCTATCTATTTATGGCTCTGTGCACAGGCCTATCCTTACCAGTTACTGTCCCTGGGTACCCAAGCCCTAGTGGCTAGTCCAAACCGTGGCAGCTGGTAGAGGCCCTTTCACACAGAGAAAAGAAAATTAGTTAAACAGTCAGCAGTACAGTAATTCCATTTGGATTCAATGTGGCAATTCAACAGGGAGCGACCCTGAATTAGTACTCACGACCTCCAAACAAGATAGGGTCCTTCAACGTCAGCAGGGCTACTCTTGAGCTCCACGAGACTCCTCACACATTTATATGGCAAACTGCAACAGGCAAAAGTCCTTTAATGGCAGCAGGATTCACTTGAGCTACACAAGCCTCCTCACACATTTATATGGTGAACAGTAACAGGCAAAAGTCCTTAATGGCAGCAGGATTCACTAGAGCTACACAAGCCTCCTCACACATTTATATGGTAAAAAGAAAGTACTATACCAGGCAGGCTGCTTCTCATCCCGATCGCAATTACTGCACAATACCCGGAGAACACACAGCAGATTCAGTTCCTGACAGACCGAGTGCAATTCAGCAATTTCTCCAGTTTTCTACAGGGTGAGCCTGGTTTCTACTCTTCAGATATCCTTTGATCTCTTCACAGGACGGATTCAGTCCTAACAAGCAGTTACACAAGCTGCAGACCGAACTCTGGGCCTTACACACGTTCCGACTAAAACTACACACGAAAAAAGCACAGGCTCCTTCCTCTTCATTGCCAGAGCTCAACTGAAACTCCAGCCGACAAAACGGGCACTTCCTTTGAGTTCCTCCCAGTTCTTGGCTGGATTGGCTGTCACTCACAATAGACTGCCCCTGTTGGTCCAAAAGGCGCCAAGTCCAAACTACATCTCCCAGAGTCACTGCCCATACAATCCTCTTGTGGCTGGCCCAGATTACGAGTCCACGCTCTGATTCGCTCAAGGCACCATTTTAGAGCTACCTTAACCCACACTGATTGGTCCAGTTCAGCAGTTCAAAACTAGAATGGGGAACTAGGCAAACACAGTTCTGACTGCAAAGAAAGCAGGTTAGACAAACTGTATTTTCATTATTACTCTAAATGATTTCTGGCAAACAGTTACATCTTTCAGATAGGGTCCCTTTGCACTCTAGTGACTGCAAAAATGGAGTGAATGGCAGCAGCTCGAGTGGTACTCAAGCAGAGAAGCACAGTCCCTCCATACAAACTAATTATGTCTGCAAGCAGACAGCTCTTAAAGAGACAGTACCAGAGGCTCTAAAAACACTCACTGATAAATGGCTTAAACGCCAAACACCATTCAGGCTTGGAGCATTCAAGCAAGCTCCTGGAAGTCTTTTGGGAACCCCCATTTGCAGGGGGGTTACACACGGGGCCATCCGGATGATCACCAACATGGCTTTGTTCAGGACAGATTGTGTCAGACTAACCTTGTGGAGTTCTACGACTGGGTGACAAAGGTGCTGGACCAGGGTAGGTTGGTGGATGTCCTCTTTCTAGACTTCAGCAAGGTGTTTGATTCGGTGCCACACCCTGGGTTGCTGTACAAGCTGGGGGAAATTATGGTTAAGTGGATAGGAAACTGGCTAACTGGGCGTTTCAGAAGGTAGTGGTGGGTGGGGAGAGGTATCATCTCCTAGGAGAGTCTTAGCTGGGCCACTGAAAATTATCGGAACTTCTAGGGAAATTTTGTGGGATTTTCCCAGTTTTTTTGCAGGTATTTTGCGGACTGTTTGGTATGCATTTTTCCTCTCTGTAGGCCAAAAACATGGGGTTTCAGTTACTTTGTGGAAGTCACAAGAATATTGCATATTAAAGACACAAAGCAAGGGTATCATAATAATTTTTTATTAAAAAAACCACCACCACAAGGATCGATCAAAAAGTCAACAGTACAATAATAGTGTACAGTACAATAGCAACATCATTAAAAAAAGCAAGCAAATCAAACAAATAACACAAGTAAGGATAACAATAAACAGTATGAAAGCTGTATAATAGCAGCACCTAAAAACACAAACACAAGGGCCAACTGAAAATCTGCAATAATAGAATCATTGTGTAAATCAGAAATGTAATTAAAAGTCTAATAATAAATCAGTCATACAGTGAACATTAATAAATCAGTCATACAATGATCATTGTTGGACAGTATAAAAAGTACCATCCATCACCATCCCCCACAAACCACCACCACATAAGAGAAATATTTTTCTTTACAACACAAATGGAGGAGCAACTGGCAACCACCATCTTCAACAGCCATTGAATTTTGTTTTTATATTTCAACAAGAGAAGTAGCCTCACATTATCTTCCATCAGACTTCGACAATTGTCTTTTAATAGATCAGAATAAACAAAAAAAGTCCGCTCAACATCTGCTGTACTCACAGGAGCCAGATGTATCCTTTTGCCACATCAGAAAGATTTGGCAAATGCATCAGCCTGTGCTTCCCACCACTGAACAATATTAAAATCATCTGGTATAAACTGGGCCAGAGTTCTGTAGCCATACCATTCAAAATTTTACACACTGGTAAAAGAAGGGAGCTCCTGGGTATATTTTGATTTGTCTTTTTCCAGTGTTGGCAGCTGCTTGGAGTCGAAGATGCGGGCAGCTTTGAACGTGCTTAGTGAGGGGTGATTTTTTAAAATGTAGTCTAACTTTGCACTGCTGTCCAACATCACCTTCTGAAACAGGTTGATGCAGTTTGCATTTTCCTGACACGGACATCTAGTCAACATTTCAACAGTCTGCGGTCTGTACTACGTTTCCCCTGCAGTAGCACAGAAATCCAAAAACATGTGGACATTTTGAACCCTAGCAAATATATTGTATCCCTGTGGCTTGCTGTTCGATTGTAATTCTTCAATAAGGTCCACAACTTCTTTTGAATGTTCAGACACAAAACCAGCTTGAGCCACCAGCTCTGCCCCTTTGCTGGTTAACTTGAACCTCAGTCGCTTGAAGGCTGCTGCACCCAACTGCAGCACTGTTCTAACAAATTCTGTAACAATGGGCAAATAGTCGGCCAAACATGTAACTGCATTAACCCAGGAGCACCATCGAGTTTGCACGGGAGTACACTGGCATCTTGGGTACAATTCCTAGTTTCGATTCCATAAATGCAAAGTACTGATGGCGACACACTGGGCTCTGGCAAAAGATATTTTTTACCAGGGCAACCACAGTGTTCAAATCTTCCAGTGTGTCAGCCCAGACCTCCAAAACCAAACTGAGGAGGTGTGCAATGCAGGTCACATGCACCGCATTTGGTAACACACACGATAGAACTGTTCCAAAAGCTTTGTGCATATAACTAGCACTGTCCGTGACAATGGCAAACACTTTGTTTAGATTAACTCCATTAGTGTTTAGTACTTTCAATAGGGCTTGGGAAACAGTTGTGTTGTTTACACGTTTCAGAAACTTGACACAAATGAGGAGAGGCTGCTCCCCCCGATATTCAGCAAAGGATGGGCCAAAATAGCCAACACACTACGTCCACACGCATCAGTGGTCTCATCCAGGAAAATGAAAAGTTCTTGATCTGCAACTGCTTCTTTCAAGGACCTTTCATGCTCTGGCCGAAGTTCTTGCAGGTAGGTGCTTCGTAGCTGTGCTGGTCCCGGAAGACTACCACCCTGCTTGCTGTACTTCATCAAGAAGTCTTGAAATGCAGAAGCCTTTTCCAGAGGGATGTCTGCACGTGCCAAACACCGAATGAAGTCCAGCACAAACTCCTTCCACTCCACAGATGATGTTGTTGCTCGGGCAAAATGAGAAGTCACCAGCAAGGTGTCTGTATGTGACAATGACATCCCAGGTTCGAGAACAGAACCGACAGACCTGGGAGTCAGAGCAGACCCAACAGACCCGGGACGATTAGGACTCACCAGGTGGAGAAGACTTGAGAGTTTGAGGGATGGTTCTCATTCTCCAGAGGGGGGAGGTCTGTCAGACATAATTGCAGCCCCTTGCAGAGGCCAGGGGATCTGCATCAACTGGTGTCAGCTACATGCGAGGCGGGACAGACAGCAACTTGCCCAGCTGATCTCACTGCATGTCCCACCTCCAGAGGATAACTGTGTTTACAAAAAAATAACATAAATCAATGGAGACAGCGTGCAGAGCAGAGGCAGAGTTCCCATCAGGTGACAGGGGCCTGGCAAAACATTAAAAGAAACTGCAAATAGCAGTGTAAAGTAGTACTTACTTTGTTGGTTTTTCTTTAATGCTTCTTTCCGCTCCAGATGCTTCTGTGACTTCCTGTGCATGTCCACTGTATGCGTACGCACAAAATCGATTGTGTGTGTGCAAGCACGGCAAAATAGTAGTCCTCCATCCTCGTAAAGATCATTTGGGTACAAGGGGACCCGATCACGGGCACGCACAAAATAGGAGATGTGCCGATCCTTCGCCTCTTCCCGAGAAAGACGGGCGCGCTTCAGTCTTGGTGGTGCGGACATGTCGTCGATAGTGTATTAACTAAACCCAAAAAGATAAATTATACATTGTATTAACTAAATCAAAAGAATAAAATCTATTTAAATAAATAAATATAACAATTAAGTGCTGAAAGAGTGGCGTCTTGTGCAACTAATGTTTTATGCTGGGCAGTTTGGATGTAAAACCTCAGCTACTGTGAGGAACGACAGCAGCAATCAAGGACACACCACGGGAGCGAGGGATGGACCCAGGTGACTGCCATAAATGATGGAAAAAAATTGTTCTGTGCCGTTCTGGTCGCCTGCCCCTCCCTGCTCGCTCACCAGAGGCCAGAAAGATTTTTTTCGCCATGTGTGCCAGTCCACCAGGCCCACCACTCCACTCCCATCTCCAAGGAACCACAGCAGTGATCAAGGACACACCACGGGAGTAAGGGACGGACCCAGGTGACCGCCATACATGATGGAAAAAAACTGTTTTGTGCCATTCTGGTCGCCACCCCACCCTGCTCGCTCACCACAGGCCAGAACAATTTTTTTCGCCATGTGTTCCAGTCCACCAGGTCCACCCCTCCACTCCCATCTCCGAGGAACCACAGCAGCGATCAAGGACACACCATGGGAGAGAGGGACGGACCCAGGTGACTGCCATACATGATGGAAAAAAATTGTTCTGTGCCACTCTGGTTGCCCCACCCTCCTCGCAGGAGGCTAGAACAACTTCCACCACGTATACCAGTCAGCCAGCCAGACCCGCCTGTCCACTCTCCATCTATCTGACAAGCATTGTTCACAGAACAGCCCCATACATAGAAATAAAAAAATTATAAAAAGAACATTTTTACAATAGCTGGCCCATGCTAGATTCCCACCCTTCCTCCTTCCCTCCATCTGAACATGCCACCCTCATCAGCGGACACATTTTCTCAGAAATAAATTGCATATAAACCTACCTGTCTTAGATTGTCAGCACAGAATTGGCACAAAATAGACAGAGGAGTTGCAGCAAGTGATTCAGCTATTTTTGGGCTAATTGCAGCAGTGGGTTCTCCAGGTAAATCTCTGCTTCTCCTCCTCTGCTCCACGTCCTCGTTCTCTGCAGCTCCCGCTCTTGCTCACTCTCACCAGTCAGACACCTCGACATACAGCTCTTGATGTGCAGCAGAGTAGGTTTTCTAGGTGACTCTCTCCACGTCCTTGTTCTCTGCAGCTCCAACTCACTCTTACCAGACTCACAATCTCTCTTCTTGCTCGCGCTTCTCCTGACATACAGCTTTTGATCTGTAGCCCCCCTCACTTGTCCATGTACATTTAACTTGGTTTGGCGGACCTGAGGGGGGCCAGGGCACATGGAAAAGAGCAGGGATTTTAAACTAATACAGAGTGGCGTGACTGACCTCAGCTAGTGTGACGCGCTGCACTGATGATGTCACTAGCGCGTCACACGCCAGGAAAACCAAGCAGTCTTTTGTGGTCTGAGAGAGACTGGGCAGAAGAACGTTGAGGAGCATACAAGGACACACAACATGGCATGGGATGGCTGAGGGCACACCAGGAGGGATATCGCAGTGGGCTTTCAGCACCTTGATCGTCGCAACATGCAGCAGAATATGACGAGCTACCACCTGCAGCATATTTAAGGTATGAGCTGGCTAGGGACTTTGCTATAAGAGTGGGTGGGCTCGTGCTGGGCACAGAATTGTGGCAGGGAGCACAGGAAAGCTCCTAAAACTATGAGGAAGTTTAAAACTGGCATGTTTTGCAGAAAGCATGATTTTTTTGGGGGATAGTGCTTTCTGCCAAATAATCATGGCTGCGATTTTCCAGTTGCCCTGGTCATAAGTGGGGTCCTACTAGGGTTGGTGCTGGGTCCACTTCTGTTTAATGCTTACATCTCGGACATCAGGGATGGTATCAAGAGTGAGATGAACCTCTTTGCTAATGACTCGAAGCTGGGGGCGGTGGTGGATGGGGGGAGGGAGGGCAGAAGAGCCCTCCGGGGGGACCTGGAGTCTCTGGAAAGGTGGTCACGCACCTGGAAACTGAGGTTTAATGCCAAGAAATGCAGTGTTCTCCACTTGGGGCATAGGAACCCAGCTCATGAGTACCTTTCGGGTGGGGAGAAAATACAGGTTACTCACCTGTAACAGGAGTTCTAGGAATGGTATATGTTGTTCATCCACACTGTCTGGCAGGTATCCTTGCCGCTTTAAATCTTGCCGGAAGGTCTTCAAGCTGGCTCCTCCCACCCACCTGGGTGGTAAAACTCTCGGCTCCGCCCCATGACGCCAGATCTGGCCCGCTGGAAGCTCAGGCTAAAGGCCGGCCGGGAGGTCGAGGGAGTCGGATGAACAACATATACCATTCCTAGAACTCCTGTTACAGGTGAGTAACCTGTATTTCTAGGGACATGGATATGTTGTTCATCCACACTGTCTGGCAGACTCCTAGCAGTTCTCCGGGAGGAGGGAGGCAAGGCGCACACCCCCGATACCTACTTGGGAAAGAGAGACTGGAGAACCGAGGCCCCAAAACCAGCATCCCGGCGTGACTCAAGGTCGATGTGGTAATGGGTGATGAAGGAGTGTGCTGACTTCCAGGTAGCAGCCCTGCAGATTTCCTGGATAGGGACGTCCCTGGAAGCAGCCACTGATGCAGCAGTATGGCGGGTAGAATGAGCTCTTATCCCTCTGGGAGGCTCCATGCCCGCCAACTTACAGCAGAGATCTATGCAGGAGGTGACCCACCTGCCTATTGTCCACTTGGCTGCAGGTCTGCCAGGTGCGGCTTCAGCGTAGGTGACAAGCAGCTGGCGAACCTCTCCCCGAATTTCAGCCGTGTGCTCCTAATAGTAAGCGAGTGCCCTTCTAGGGTCCAGAGTATGGAGCCTATATTCGGCCTCTGAGGTGTGACTGGGGTAGAACACCGGCAGAGTCAACACCTGGTTAAGGTGAAACTCCGACACCACCTTCGGAAGGAATTTCGGGTGGGGACGCAGGACAACCTTGTCCCTGTGGAAGACCAGGTAAGGAGACTCGATGCAGAGCGCCTGGAGCTCTCCCATCCTTCTGGCTGACGTGATAGCCACCAAGAAGGCGGTCTTCCACAACAGGTGAGAGAGTTCACACCTGTGCATTGGTTCGAATGGCTTGCCCATGAGCTTTGCCAGTACCAGCAGTAGATCCCACGGAGGTGGAGGTTCTCGTGCCGGAGGGGAAATGTGATCAAGGCCTTTGAAAAAGCGCCAGACCACCTTCTCCTGCGCCACCGACTGCTTCCCGGCCCACGCCTGGTAAGCAGAGATGGCTGCCAGGTGCACCTTAAGGGTCGTCGACCTAAGCCCTTGCTGAGAAAGGGACCACAGGTAGTCCAATATGCTCACCAAAGAACAGGAGGAAGGGTCCAGGCCCTTGCCCTGACACCAAATGGAAAATCTTTTCCATTTGAAGGCGTAGCATTTTCTGGTCGACTCCTTACGGGACGCCTCAACGACGTTGAGGACCTCGTCGGAAAGACCCAAGGCCTGGAACTCTAGCCACTCAGGAACCAGGCCGTCAGGTGCAGGGATTGAAGGTCCGGATGCAATACCTTCCCCTGATTGACTGAGAGCAGGTCCGGGCGACCTGGAAACTGCCTCGGAAGCCTGGAGCTGAGGCTGAGGAGATCTGGGTACCAGTACTGGTGGGGCCAGTCTGGGGCTATCAGAATCACCTGCGCCTTGTCCCTCCTTGCTTTGAGCAGCACCTTGTGCATCAAGGGGAACGGGGGAAAGGCGTAGAAGAGGCCCGGGGTCCACGGCCTCGAGAAGGCATCCCCCTGCAGACAGCCCTGCTGAGGGGGGCGGGCATGGAACAGCCTCAGCTTCGCATTCTCCCTGGAGGCAAACAGGTCCACCTGAGGTGTGCCCCAATGGAAGAATAGACCTTGTACTACCTCCGGCAGGAGAGACCACTCGTGGGACACAGCCCCTATCTGGCTTAGGGCATCGGCCAGGGTGTTGGAGGCTCCTACCACATGAATGGCTAGGAGATCCGCCTCCAGGCTGCATATGAGTGACCAGATGCAGAGAGCTTCCTTGCATAGAAGCATGGCGCGTGTCCCGCCCTGGCGGTTTAGACAGTACATGGTCGTGGTATTGTCCGTCTGGACCCGGACCACTTGACCCTGAAGAAACGGAGCAAAGGCGGTGAGAGCTAGGCGGACCGCTCGGAGCTCCAGCAGGTTGATGTGGCATCGGGACTCCCGCGGGGACCAGAGGCCGTGCGCTCGGTGTTCCCCCAGATGGGCACCCCAACCCATCAGAGAGGCATCGGTCGATAGAGAGACCGTCGGCTCGGGGCGGACAAACGGGATGCCCTCCTGCAGATGAACTGGAACGGTCCACCACTGGAGAGCGTTCCACATCCCCAGGGTCACCGTCACTAGCTGGTCCAATGGATCGCAGCGTTGGGACCACTGGCTGGCCAACCCCCACTGAAGGGGGCGCATGTTCCAGCGGGCCCAACGGACCACACTGGTACAGGCCGCCATGAGATCCAGGAGGTGCAGGAAGTCCCGGGCAGGGCGCAATTGCCCAACCAGAAATGACTGAGCAAAGGAGGAAAGAACCTCGGCCCTGTCCGCTGGGAGCCGTGCTCTGGCTCGAAGAGAGTCGAGCTCTGCCCCGATGAAAAGAATCACCTGCTTCGGCTCGAGTTCCGACTTGGCCTCGTTGATAAGGAGGCCGACCTGAGAGCAAACCTGGAGGGCCAGATCTCTGGACCGCTCCACCTCGGTCTGAAGGGGGCTGCTATCAGCCAGTCGTCCAGGTAAGGGTAAACCTGGACCCCTCGGCACCGCAGGAATGCTGTCACCACTGCCATGCATTTGGTGAAGACCCTGGGAGCTGGAGATAAGCCGAAGGCCATGGCTTGGAACTCGAAAAGGGATCCCTCTGCTCGAAAGCGAAGGAACCTTTGATGGGACGAATGGATAGGGATGTGAAAGAACGCGTCCTGTAGGTACAGAGAGCAGAACCACATGCCGTGTTCCAAGGATGGTATTATCTGAGCCAGAGTGACCATCCTGAAGGTTCGAGACCTTAGGAACTTGTTTAGGTCGTGTAGGTGGAGAATGGGGCGCCAGCCCCCCGTCCATTTCAGAACCAGGAAGTACCTGGACACGAACCCGGGTTTGAGGGAGGGTCCGCCACCTCTTATCACCTCCTTCTCGAGGAGGAGATGCGTCAGCCCGGGCGAGCTGACAGCGAGGCTTCGACCCGAGGCCCCCGAAAAAGACGGCTTTGAAGGGTGGGGCCTGCTCTAACTCCAGAGGCAGGCCCTTTCCTACCACCTCAACACCCACCTGTCTGTGGAATAGCAGACCAGGTGGAAAGGAAGTACCGAGCTGTCTCCCAACAGGGGAACCTGGGTGAGGTGACGAGGTTGAGGGACACCCTCAACCCGCCACTGTGCAGGCTTGGAGGAGGGACTCAGCCGAGGGACCACCTGGGCCTTTACCTCCCTGCTTCCTGGAGGAGGAAGCCACAGGCTTGGGTTTGGGATGCCAAGCGCGAGCCTGCTGGCCCTGGTGTTGCTGGGCCGGACGTGCCGGGGGCGCAGACGGACGAAAGGCTGGGTTGCGGTCTGCGGCCCTTGTCCCTCTGAGCGGATGAGACCGAGTCCAAGGTGGCATTGGACTTTTCGATCCTCTGGAGGTGGCCTTCCACTCCAGGGCCAAAGAGGTCGGTCCCCAGGAAGGGGACATCCACCAATTTGTGCTGGATATCCGCTGTGAAGGTGGATATCCTCAGCCATGCCCGACGGCGCATAGCCACTGCGGCCGCTACTGACCTGGCGCATGAATCACCGATGTCCAAAGCAGTCTGAAGTTTCTGCTTGGCTACTGCCCTGCCCTGGTCCCGCACCTGCTTAACCGTGGTCTGCAGGTCAGCCGGGAGATGAGGGACTACCTCGTCAAAGGGGGCCAAACAGGGCGTGAGAAAAATGTGCCATCAGCACGGCCGAGCTGGCCTGACGAAGGCCAAGGGAGGACGCAGCGTAGACTTTTCGCCCGGCATAGTCCAATTTCTTGGACTCCTTGTCGGGAGGTTTGTCCACGCCTTAGAAGCCTCGCACGCCGAAAACGCTGTCGGTAACTAACCCCTCAGCCGAGGGATGTTACGAGAAACCGGACAGGGAACCGGTAGGGACCGCATACTTCCTGGCCATCCTGGCCGAAGGCGCAGGGCAGGAAGCAGAGTGCTGCCAGAGCTCCAAGGCCGGGCTCACAATGGCCTCAGCCACAGGGAAGGCCTCCGTAGGGGAATCCCCTCGGTCCAATATCTCCATGAGGGGATACTTGGCCCGCTTGGATACGGGCTCGAGCTGCATCCCGGTGGATTCCGAGATGAGTCTGAGCAACCCCAGGAAGGACGAAGGGCTGTCGTCCAGTGACTGACCTCCAGAGGACTCCCAGTCCACTCGCTTGGAGAAAAAGGAGGAATCTTCGTCGGACTCGGAAGAGTCCGCAAAGAGCTTGCTCGGGCCTGAGCCACCCTCCACCTGCCGAGGGCGATCGGGAGTGAGGGTGACCAACAGCCTATGGGGCAGACCCTGAGCCGACCGAGAATTCTTGGTCGGAGCCCCAAACCGCGCTGTGGAGGCAGAGGTTCCACGAATCGGGCGAGCAGCTGGTTTTGCCCGAACAACCGCCTGATAACAGGCTCCTCGGGTAAAATGGGGGTTGTTTAGCCGCCCGGTGACAGCCACTTAATGGCCGAGGCGGCAGCATCGGCTTGTTCCCGGTCAGAAAGGGCTGTTGCCACATGAGGTCTCGTATCGACGGCCAACTTGCGGCCGAAGCCTCCCCTCATCTGAGGAGGAGGAAGAGGTCGAGCGGCGGCGCCGCTTACCGCGGTGCCGAGACTGAGACCGCCTATGATGGCGGGATCGGCTAGACTGCAAAGAAGTCCGAGACCGAGACCGAGAACCTCGGCTTTTCCGAGGACGGTGCGGGGAGGGGACGGGTGGAACCGGCTCCTCCCTCGGCTCGGAGGGAACACCCAAGGGCTCCGGAACCGGAGGCACTGGCAAGCCCACGGGATCCTCAACTCCCACCGGGGAACCGGGAGAGGGATTTCAGTCACGGTCGACAACTCATCCAACGGGTCGAGAAAGATCTCAACCGCGCCGACGGGAGTCTCGGTCAACTGACCTGACGGGACACCGCGGGAGACCAGTGGCTGAAGCAAATGATCGATCAAGTCGATGGTCGACAACTCAGGGAGAGGGACCTTCCCACTCCCAAGAGCGCCCACTAAGAGACTTACCCTTGTCTTTCTTCTTGGACCGAGAAGAAGGTCCAGCAGACATTGGTCCCTCCCCTAGTGGAAGGGACAGACAAAGCCCTTAAAGGAAGCTGTGTAAGAGAACCCAGGAGAGCGGAATAAATGTCATGTCGAGGAAGTATGCCGCGCCCGCTCCTCTTCGAGGGCGGTCATCTGCTCTAGCTGATCCGCCGAGCCCGCCGCCGCCGAAACCGCCGACCGGCCCTTTTGACTTTACCGTGGAAAACGCTTTCGCGTCTAGTTGTAAACGGGCAGCACGGCCCTTGGAGGACGAGGGCTGAGAAGGAAGAGCACAGGTCGCAAGCCTGCGGGTCGTGCTCAAGGCCCAAACAGTACACACACGTGAGTGCAGATCCGCCCAAGACATCTTCTGCTCCGGCAAGGGCACCGCCAAAACCGGGAGTCGATGGTCCATCGCGAGCCGCGAGGGATAGAAGACCAAGTCTGTTAAGCAAAAACTTTTAAATTCAGAAACTGAAGAATTAGGAACCAGTCTTAAACGCAGAGCGTTAAGGAGGGAACCTGAGCTTCCAAGCGGTAAGGAAGATCTGGCGTCATGGGGTGGAGCCGAGAGTTTTACCACCCGAGTGGGTGGGAGGAACCAGCTTGAAGACCTTCCGGCAAGATTTAAAGCGGCAAGGATACCTGCCAGACAGTGTGGATGAACAACATATCCATGTCCCTAGAACTGCAGGTTTCGGGAGGGGAAAAGGATCTTGGGAGTGGTTGTGGATGCCAAAATGAATAACTCAGAGCAGTGTAGAAGGGCTGCAGCTAAAGAAAATAAAATGCTCGGGTGTATTGCCAGGGGGATAACCTCGAGGAGACGTGAGGTGCTTCTCCCTCTGTATAACTGCCTGGTTAGACCACACCTAGAATACTACATGCAGTTTTGGCACCCGTACTTAAAAAAGGACATTGCACTTCTCGAGAGGGTCCAGAGGAGAGCAACCAGGATGATACAGGGTCTGGGGGAAAGATCCTTTGAGGAGAGACTTGAGGAGCTCAACTTGTATTCCCTGGAGGAGAGGAGGGACAGAGGGGATATGATCAAGGTCTTTAAATATCTAAAGGGAGTAAACAGGGTCAGCCTAAATAGGGTGTTTCTGCTAAGGGAGGAGGGGGCCACCAGGGGGCACTCCATGAGGCTGGTTGGCGGAAGGCTCAAGGGGAGACTAGGAGACGCTACTTCACCGAGAGGGTAGTGGACCCCTGGAACACACTGCCTGCGGAACTAGTGGCTGTCAATACAGTGGAGGGATTCAAGAGGTGCTGGAACAGGTATAAGAGGAAGGTAAAACCGAGTAATGCCAGACCTGGAGGTATAACTCTGATGGAAGATGCCGTCGGGGGGATTTACGGGGGAGCCAGGGAGGGCAGCAACGGTGTCCTGACCGGGTGCTGATTTTCGAGCAGACTCGGTAGATCATTAGGCCTACTCTGCTGGCATCTTAGTATGTAGTATGTTAGTATGACTAATTATGATACGTTGGCATCATAGCTGGAAATGAATAAATTAAAATTGAATGAAAATAAAACTAATATAACGATCTTTGGTTCAACTCACAGACAGGCCCAAATTAAAGAAAATTTGCAAATTGCTGGAAAGATGGAAATGCACTCTCTGTAGTTTCTAATTTTAAATATTTGGGGGTGCTGCTGGACCCCAGCTTTAGTATGGTACCACACATTGGTAATGTTGGGTATAAAATAAATAAAAAACTGGACCATCTGTATTGCAACATCAACCCACTGACTGATCAAGCCTGATTGCTTATTGCAAAACAGGTTCCAATTCCTACTTTAGAGTATGATTATATTTTATTTGTGAATCAAAATAATGTTTTTGCAGAAAAATATCAATCTATTTTAAGCAACATCTGCCACTTTGTATTCAAGGCACCTTTTAGAAATCACTGTAATTTATATTATGAAATGGGAATTCTCCCTCCCCAGCTTAGGAATGAGTATAATGCAGCAGTATTTGCTTACAGAATATTTAAAATCTCTGTGCTGCATATTTTATTGGGGGGGGGAAATGGACATGGCCTATCTGCCCCATAGGAGGCTGTTAAACAAGCTGGACAATATGGGTGTGGGTAGGACAGTAGTGCAGTGGGTGGGGAACTGGCTGGATGGCAAGACTCAGAGGGTGGTGGTAAATGGCTGTCACTAAGCAGAGGGAAGTGTGACCAGTGGAGTGCTACAGGGATCAGTGCTGGGTCCGGTCCTCTTCAACATCTTTATCAGTGACATTATGGATAATATAGAGGGGAGAATTTCCCTGTTTGCTGATGACACAAAACTCTGTAACAGAGTGGACACGCCGGAGGGAGTGGATAGAATGAAGAGACACCTGTAGAAGCTTGAGGAATGGTCAAGGGTGTGGCAGTTGAGATTTAATACAAAAAAGTGCTGAATAATGCACATGGGGCACAAAAACCCTGAAACAATATATCAGCTGGTTGGGGGGGGGGTATATAGCATGCTCCAAGCAGGAAAGGGACCTACGGTTATCATAACTGATGACCTAAAGGTTGGGAGTCACTGCGACAAGGTGGCGGGTAAAGCAAATAAGATGCTGGGATGCATAGGCAGGGGCATCGCCAGCAGGAAAAGGGAAGTCATAACTCCTCTGTACAAGATATTAGTGAGGCCACAACTGGAGTACAGTGTCCAGTTCTGGAGGCCTTACCTACGTGAGATACAGATAGGGTGGAGACAGTTCAGGAGGGCAACCAAGATGGCACAGGGTTTGCATCATAAGTCCTACAAGGACAGGCTGAAGGACTTGAATATACTCCCGGGGATACGATAGAGACAAACAGTACAAGTACCTCACGGGGAGGAACAAAGTGCAGGAAAACACTATTTTTCAGAGGAAGAAATGTCCAGAACTAGGGGTCATGGGAAGAAATTGGAAGGACGGAGGTTCAGAGGTAACATGAGGAAGTATTTCTTCATGGAAAGGGTGCTAGACAAGTGCCCTGCCAGAAGAGGTGGTGGGAGCTGAAACGATTACGGGATTCAAGAATGCATGGTATAGGCATTGTAAGAGCCTAGCAATTGGGGGAAGAGGACAACCAGGTTCAAGAGATGCTTGAAGAGGCGAAATTACATACGCAATTGGGCAGACTAGGTGGGCCAAAGGCCTTTATCTGCCATCAGTATCTACAAATCTATGTATCTACGATCTGGCCAACTTCATTTTCTCTCCTGAAGACTGGAGGCTTTTTAAGGCTTCTTCCACATGATGGACAAACAATTTCTGGGCTATGAAAGGGGCATTTGGCACTATTTGCTGCATACGTCTTGCGAAACCTGCGACACTGAGCCACGAATAGTCTTGGGCAAATGCCAGAGACTGCAGCCCTGGAATAGGCATCTGAAACATCGTTAAGTGGAGTAAGTGTTTTCTCACTTCCACTCCTGCCTCAAGAGACTATAACAAGTCTTGCTTAGCAGTACCCTCCAATAACACCCGTGCAGCAACCTGTGCCTTCCTCAACAGTGTATTTTGATATTGTATCATGTAAGTCTGGTAGTTAGTAATACAAAGGCCCAGTGAAGCTGAGGCATACAGTAGGTGCATTTGCCCAAAGCATCCAATCTTCTGGATTCCTTAATAGAAGGGAGGGAACATAAGTGCCCTTGAACTATGGTGGGCAGCTATGAGCACCACTGAGTCATACAGCAAAGTTAACATCCCCTCCTACTCTTTGTTCAGAGCCGACAGGCAAACCAGAGGTGGTGGGGTAGCTATTTACATCAAGGATAAATTCCCTGCCTCCATAATTGACTCAACCTCTGTCCCAAAAGAATTCGAAAGCTTGTCATTAAAGATTGAAATTGCCACCGGTGTCTCATTATGTATAACAGGATGCTACAAACCCCCATCAGCTGGACTACAATTGTTAAAACATCTCGAAAACATCCTGGGTTCGGCATCTTCAGAGTGTATCATACTAGGGGACTTCAACTTAGACTGGCTCTCCAGTGCATCCACCCCACTTTAAATGTTCTGTGATTCCCTTGGGTTGTCACAGCTAATAAACGAATCTAATCATCCTAACAAGCTCAACCCTAATAACAGTACTCTCTTGGATATCATTTTAGTTAACAAACCCCATTTATTCTCCCATGCTGGCATCTTTTTTTCTGATATTAATGACCATTGCTTCATCACGTGTGTAAGATCCACTCTTAAATCCACAACTGTTCCAAAATTCTCCTTTAAAAGGTGCATACGCAACTTTGATCTCCATGGGCATATATCAGATCTAAGAGACTCCATGCGATGGCAGTACTTCTATCTAGCCAAGTCCCTGACTACAGCTTATGATATTTTCTCAGAAATTGTGCTAGGGGCTCTCAACAAGTATGCTCCCATAGTAAAAGTTCGTGCCAGAAACAAATCTTGTCGGTGGTTTACAAAAGACCTGAAACATGCTTTGAGGAGTAGGGATGTACTCTGGAGAACTGCTAGGAAAACTAATTTAATAAATGACTGGAATTCTTTCCGGAGGGCGAGGAACCTCTGCACCAAAATGGTCAGAGAAACCAAAACTAATTTCTACCTCTCTCAGCTGGAGAGCTCCTCAAGAAACACCTCCAAATTCTGGAAGACTATCAAAGACATTGAAGGTCATACCACTGTGAATTCCCTACCTACTAAATAATTGATCGACAATACTGTCATCTCCGACAGGTCTATCCTCGATGCTCTCAATAATCATTTTGCCACTGCAGGGCTAGCCTTTGACTCCTCTCCCACGAATATCCTCCGCCAACAACTTAAGATTGGATACACAAGAAAAATGCATCCCCAGTCCATCCTTCTCTCTGCAGTCTACCTCCCTGAAAGAAGTCGAAGATCTTCTTCTTCAGCTGGACACTAGGAAAAGTGCTGGGGCCGACCTCATTGACCCGTACTTCTTAAAGGTCGGCTACCGTGTCCTCGTAGTCCCAATTACTCATCTCTTCAACTTATCCTTGTCCCAGGGTGACCTACCACCCATTTGGAAAAATGCACTTGTGGTCCCTTTGTTTAAGTCAGGAGATCCTAGTGACCTCAATAACTACAGGCCAATCTCCCTACTTCCAATCCTGTCAAAGATGCTGGAGAAAATAGTGAACTCCCAGCTTCGGAAGTACCTGGAATCAGAAAAATTGCTCAACCCGTTACAATCTGGTTTTAGAGCACAGCACAGTACAATCTCTGCTCTAGCCTAGGTGACAAACGACTGGCAGCTTGAATTAGACTAAATAAACTTTGTCTGCACAGTTTTCTTGGACCTAAGCAAGGCGTTCGATACCGCTGATCATAGACTGTTTCTGTCGTCCCTCCAGAACATTGGTTTGGATTCCCCTATCCCTTAAATGGTTCTCCAACTACCTCTCAGAACGACTTCAACAAGTTAAGGCAGAATGGGAAGTTTCTCCACCAAAAACCCTATTGAGGGGTGTACCGCAAGGTTCTATTCTTGGTCCCTTGCTCTTCACCATTTATATTAACAACGTAGATGACCCCATCAAAGAAGCACAAATACACCTATTCACGGATGATACGGTACTCTCTGCTAGTAGCCCCACACCTGAAGCGGCTTGTAAAGCCCTTCAAAATGAATTTAATCTGCTGCAGCATCAGCTTATAAACCAGAAACTGCTCTTAAATGCAAAAAAAAAAAACAAAGCAATGTTCTTCTCACCCCTTCAAAATGCAATAAATCCTGCAATTGCTGGGACACTCCCGCAGATCACTACCATTCTAAGTGAGCAGTTGAACGTACCAAAGTTCAAATACCTGGGGGTCTGGTTAGACCATAGACTTACTTTCACAGATCACTTAGAAGAACTGGCAAAGAAACTTAGACAAAGACTTGGTCTGTTCTTTAGGATTAATAATAATCTCACAAGAGACGCTAAACTGAAACTGGTTCAAACTACCTTTCTTTCCCTATTGGATTACGTATACTTTCTATATAGTCAGGGACCTGCAGGTACCCTAGCTAAACTCTATACACTTTATCACAGAGCCATAAGATTTATCACGGGTCTTCCATACTCAACCCACCACTGTGCATTGTACACGGCAGTGGGATGGTCATCCCTTGCTTACAGACGGCAAAATAAATGCTGCTGTTTGGACATACAAAGCTATCTCAAATAAATTGCCCCAGTATATCTCTGTCTGTTTACCTTTGTGCACTCTGGGGAAGTATGTTTACAAAGCAAAATCTCGCACTGGCAGAGCAGCCATCAGCTTTGTGCTCCCTCAACTGTGGAACAAGCTGCAAAAAACTTTGAAATTAACTCACCCCATCAGCCTAGCAGCTTTTAAATCTCTATATCTACATCATAATAAGGAGTCCTGTGCCTGTCTACCCTAAATAGTGACTCCTATAAGTCCGAGCACACTCTAATTACTACTGTTAAAAGACCGATCACATCTATAATCGACTCTTTCCTCTCCCCTTTTTCTACCCCCATATCTGTCCCTTCCACATTCCTTTGACCCTGGTTCCAGCTCTAAATTCTCCATACCGTATCACTATATATCTTTTTATATTAGGTTTTATTTGTGCTTGGTGCACCTGATATGTATATTTCTTTACTTTTATGAAAAATTGTGTCCTACCCCAAACTAGCTGTATCTTCTGTTCCAAACATATACTACTGTCAATGCTACCTGCTGATACTTTGTATATACTATATTATTGTATCTCACTTTATGTGTATTATTACTATTTTCTTGTGTGTTGCATCCCATGTATATTGTCCCTTGTTCCTTGTTAACAAACCCAGGTCCACCTCGAAAATGAGCTTGCTCAACGGTGATCGCCTGGTTAAATATAGACTTTGATTGATTGATACTCAGGCTGGCAGGCACAATTAGGTTTACTGGATGAGGCAGGGTATATCTTGTCTGCCTTTCGTAGAACTGTTGGCACTGTGTTAGGCCTATACCAGGTGGTATATGTGGTGTCCTCCAATACTTGATATAGTGGAGGGATGACCAACAATGGAGTCTCTGGTAGCTCCAAAATGTCCATAAGAGACTGTTTATTGTAGGCTTGCTCCTCCAGGCTAAACCTCATGGCAGCCTGCATGTCCTACATCATAAGTAAGAATGAGGGATCCTCTGGCGGTGAGGGTACAGAAACCAGTCATGCACTGCAGAAGCAGGAAGGGTGCTAGTAAAGTGTGCCAGCACGACTTGCAAACACAGAAGAAAGATACCGGAGTTTATTTGGAGTGCAGTAACCTTCTTCTGTCTATCCTCTGTTGGTGATCTGGGTGTATCAGCCACCAAGTACTCACTACATAAGGATGGGGTAGAGCTAGGCCATGTGTGAATTAGCTGTCCTCAGCATACTCCTCATCCTCCCAATCCGTCTTAATTCTGAGGTCAGGATTAGGGGCTAGTTCATCGTCATTGCTGTTGATGACTGGCAGAGAGGATGATTTGGTAGGCATTGTAGCCAATGGTGATGTCCATGGGTTGTTAATAGCAATAAGATTTGTCAAGGAACCCAAAATTGCCTGGGTGTTGATGCCTCCCACAGTAGCAGTTGTGGCAGGCATTGTCAATGGTGGCTGCAAACCCTGCGGTGTCGGCGACTTACCGTCCATGGTAGACCCGGTAATGCCTAAGTCCCTTCACAGCCTTGATGTCTGGTTGACGACCTGGGAGGCTGCTTTGAAAGTGCCTATGACATCTGTATTAGAGGAATGAAGGGACTAGTAGTGTTGACAGTGGACGAAACCCCGTCGACAACATTGACTTGCCATCCATGATGGGCACAGTAGTGCTAGGGCCTGGTCCCAACCTTGGTGTCTGGTGAATGGTCGTGGGGGCAGCAGTCAAAGGGCCCCATACTAGGAGTCGCACCCAAGCACGCTGATGCTGGGTGAAAGCCCGGTGACGATGGCGATCAACTGGCCATAACATGCCCAGTAGTGCTTAAGCCATGCCCCAACCTAGGGGTCTGAGCAATGGTGTGAGGGGGCAGGAGTCAGTGCCGGAATTGGGAAATGTACTTACTGGCCACCACGGTGACCTGGACCTCAATGGGGAGTCTTTATCCTTATGCTTTTGGTGTTTCTTGTTCTCATGGCCCCCCAAGGATGTCTTCTCTTTGGTCTTCAATGATGAGGGTTCAGCCGATGGAACGCGTGACACAGTTCTCTCTTGTAGCTGCTTTTCCATAGCAGCTATCATTTTGCTGAGAAGAAAGGTCTCAAGGGCTCCCTGTCTGTGTCACCTGATAGCTGAGTTGAACCCCCAGCAGATCTTGCAGGCCTTGACATCGTGACAGAGGCCTAGTCAGCAGATGCACACCTCATGCGTGTTGTCCATACAGATTTTCTCCCTGCAATCACAGTATTGAAAGAGCTTCAACGTTATTTTCAGTAGCATGCAGGGTGCTAATAATCAGTAAAAGTAGTAATTTAGTTCAACTTAAAAAAGGCAGCTTTTAAATGTTTTCATTTCTGCTGGCCGGTCAAAGGAGTGTGACTGACGGCAAAAAAAGAACTGAGGAGAGAGGGGGCCACCCACACCATACATGTATGTCGGTCGCCAGATGTCATTGTGGGGAGCCCCGGGCTGACTGCTTGCACAAGTTTCCATGTGGTTCTAGCACTGATATAGTATAAGTTCCAAAGATGTGACCTGATGAAAGAGATATCCTCGAAAAAGAGTCTACATTTCTATATGTTTCTTTGTTTCTTTGTGAAGGACGAGATGCAAAATACAAATATCCATAGCAATATAGCTATCTTTCACAATATAGTGCAGAACAGAGGACAAAAAGTAAGCAGTATTAAACTTATCAACAAACGGCAAAATAAATATGTTATAAATGGTTTATGTCTCAGAAAGAAAGTGAATGCGATAGCAAGTTAAAAGAAAGTGAATTCGATAGCAAGTTCACAAAATACTACACATTCTGTATGCCTTACCTGTTTCTTGTCATGTTCAGGGACATGGCTGAAAAGTTCACAGGCCTGCCAGAACAATATATTTTCTTCGCTGAATTCCTTTTTGAGAAATTCCTAGGAGATCAAAGAATGACATTATCTAGCTGCCAAAAATCCATGGACCAAAAATGCACTGGCTCACTATGTAGTGTTCCTGGATTCGTTGATTCTAAACTAACAGATCCAGTTTCAAAGTAAACGGCGACTCATTACTGAGTTCAAAGGCTGCTTAGCGAAGCTGAAGGCAGACACTGTTAGCAAACTGGTGGGTGTGGCCAAAACAAGAAAAAGAAAATTACTCTTGCTTCCTCCAACATAGAAATTGACGGCAGATAAGGACCACTTGGCCCACCTAGTCTGCCCATTTTCCTACCTAACAGATAAGCTGCTGATCCTAGTTAACCAACAGCTTACTTCCTCCTACCCCCCACTAGGACTGCCTTATGTCTGTCCCATGCATTCTTGAATTCCCCCACTGTTCTTGACTCCACGACCTCCTCAGGGAGGCTCTTCCATGCATCCACAACCCTCTCCATGAAAAAATACTTCCTCACATTACCTCTGAACCATCCCCCCTCTATCTTCAAATTGTGCCCCCTTGTTCTTGCACATCTCTTTTTCTGAAAGATGCTACCTTCTTGGACTTTGTTGATTCCCTTGAGGTACTTGAAAGTTTCTATCATGTCCCCTCTCTCCCTTCTTTCCTCAAGGGTATACATATTAAGCTCCTTTAGTATTTCTTCGTATGTCTTCTGGTGTAGACCCTGAACTATTTTGGTTGCCCTCCTCCAGACAGCCTCCACTCCGCCTATGTCTTTGCAGAGATGGGGTGTCCAGAACTGCACACTGTACTCCAGATGGGATCTCACCAACTGTCTGTACAGAGGGATAACAACTTCCTGTTTTCTACTATTGATGCCTCTCCCTATGCATCCCAGTATCCCCCCACCCTTAATTACTGCCTTCTCACGTTGCTTGCCCACCTTTAGGTCATCTGATATAATTACCCCCAGATCCCTTTCCATTTTTACTTTTGTCAGTATCTCACTCCCCACTGTGTACTCTTCCCCTGGGTTTTTGTTTCCGAGGTGCATTACCTTGCACTTCTTTGCACTGAATCTGAGCTGCCATAAATTTTACAATTCCTCCAACCTTGCCAAGTCCCTTCTCATCCTTTCCATTCCATCTTGTGTATCAACCCTGTTGCAGATCTTTGTGTCGTCTGCAAAGAGACATACTTTTCCTTCCAGTTCCTCTGCAATGTCACTTATAAAGACAGTAAAAAGGACCGGTCCCAGTACTGAACCCTGCAGTACCCCGCTAGTAACCCTCCTTTCTTCACTGTGTACTCCATTTACTACTATCCTTTGCGTCCTGTTGTCTAGCTAATTTTTTATCCAGGCTACCACCTTGGGACCCACTCCAAGGCTGGCTAACTTCTGTATGCATCTTTTGTATGGGACTGTATCAAATACCTTGCTAAAATCTAGGTAGACCATGTCCACAGACCCTCCCTGGTCTACTACTTTGGTCACCCAGTCAAAGTAATCTATTAGATTCGTCTGACACAACCTTCCCATCATGAATCCATGCTGCCTTGGGTCCTGTGCCCCACTAGCCTCTAGGTACTCAACAATTCTTTCCTTCAGAAGTGATTCCATCATTTTCCCTACCACTGAGGTCAAACTAACTGGTCTGTAGTTTCCTGCTTCTGTCCTACTCTCACTTTTGTGAAGAGGAATCACATCCGCCCTCCTCCAGTCCTCAGGTACCACCCCATCCTCCCATGATTTGTTAAAGAGAGTAGTCAGCGGTGTCACTAGTTCAGATAGAAACTCAGCAGGAGGTGACCTGCCTGCAGCTGTAATGCAAAGCTATAGAAGGTATCAGGATCTATAGCAAGAAGTTGAGGAATTATTTGCAGAAAGATGCTCCTGGGAACTGTAGTTTTTTTTTGCCTTTGTAATGAACAGCATGGTATTGGTCAGATACTACTTTTCCCAGAATGCTGTTTGTTTGTTTTTCTACACTGTGACTAATGTGATAATGTACTGCTCTGGAATCATCTGATTGTCCTGCCAACTGAATTACCTAAATAGCACTTGTATGCTACATAAGTGCTTTTTTTTCCCTACAAAACAAATTGTTTTACTCTTCTCAGGATAATGAAGTAAACAATGATGATTGAGTCACATACTATTCTAGTAACTAGACAACTGGGCTGGGATATTCAAAAGGGTTGTGCATGGCGCAACCGTGTTGCACCATGCGCAACCCTCTGATGCGCCCTGGTGCGATATTCAAAAGGGGATTATGTGCTGCACAAATCCCGATGCGCCGGAGCGCATCAGTAATGTATGCGGCACAAGTAAGGGGGGGCGTGCCCATGCATACTCTGCACATCCCGATATTCAGCCCGGGATGTGCTGAGCATATGCAGGTGCAACCCCTACTTGTGCCGCACACAGTTGAGTTGAAAAAAAAGGAGCAACAGCTGGCCACCCAC
This sequence comes from Neoceratodus forsteri, assembly GCA_016271365.2. NCBI lineage: Eukaryota > Metazoa > Chordata > Ceratodontiformes > Ceratodontidae > Neoceratodus > Neoceratodus forsteri. Next base: position 395,653,587 of record CM057452.1, read on the forward strand.
AGGTGAGTTGCTGTATTGCAGGTCGCAACACGGCAGCCACCAGCTGTGGGTTGCCACCCGAGCTCTGGCATCACTGCCTGTCGGTGTTGTGCCCCCCCCCATACCCGATCGCGGACTTTGTACATGTTTAAGATCCCTGGTGATCCAGTGGACCCTCTTCCCAGCCCGATCACGGGCTTTCAATACTAATGTTAACCCTGGTGGTCCAGTGGACCCTCTCCCCAGCCCGATCGCGGGCATTATGATATAATAACATCCCTGGTGGCCCAGTGGCCGCATCCAGAACGATCGCAGGCAAGCCAATGTAAACAGTACCCTGGTGGTCTAGCGGTACCTCCCTTCCAACCCACCCAATCAGGCCTGCCACTCCACTCCCCCCCCCCGTCAGTCAGTGGGCGGCTTGCGGGCAGGATGCTACCGCCCGCCACTGACTGGGGAGGTGGAGTGGCGGGACTGATTGGGTGGGCTGGGGAGGGAGGTAGCTAGACCACCAGGGTACGTTACATCGGATTGCCAGCGATCAGGCTGGATGGCACTGGGCCACCAGGGATGTTATCATATCATAATGCCCGTGATCGGGCTGGGGAGAAGGTCCACTGGACCACCAGGGTTAACATTATTATTGATAGCACATGATCGGTCGTGGGGTGCGTTGCCGCCAAGGGGCAGGGGGCGTCGGTCCCAGACTGCTACTGTCTGGCAGGACATCAGGCGCAAGTCGCTGGGATTGGCGCACCTGCATGCAAATGGGGCCATAATGACATGCAAATGGCCCCATTTGCGCCTTGCATGCATTATGGCCCCATCTGCATGTCCACTGCTGAATATTGCGGTTACTGCACCTAGCGCAATGGCACTTGCGCTGGCGCATCCCCCTGCTCCTCTCTGGCCACCTACGCTGGTGCAGTGCCACTGCGCCATGCGCAATGTGGATGGCCACAGTGCCCTACTCAACAGTGCTGAGACATGGCGCAGCACCATTGAATGTCACCCTGTCAATGCCCTGGCGCATCCCAGTTGCGCTGCGCCCAGGCTTGCGCCACAGCCTGGTGCAGTCTGAATATCCTGGCCCTAATGTACAGATATTTAAATGTGACAAACTCAGTGACTGACATTATTTCTGGGACCTCCTTGTAAACAAGCTTGCTCAATGGATCCTTCCTGGTGAATCAATAAACTGAAACTGAAAATATTATACAAAAAAGTGTTTTGTTCAGCTCTGCTTTGCCGTCATGGTTTATTATGTCAACAGAAACCCTCAACGAAATTTAAAAGTTAGCATTTATTTTTAAAGGCATGAGTACAGAATGATAGTTTTTTATACACTGTGAGTTTGTTTGTTTTATTTAAAGGTTAAGACCATAGAGCATAAGCTCATTTACAATGGTGACCTTATCAACATGTTGCAAAATTATTACATGCATAATCTACAAGACAGACTAAATCAAACATATACAGTAAGTATTATTTATTATAACATGGGCAGCTAGGTATCTGTGCCTGATGACTGATTAATCTCTGTTATCCACACAGTATGTGGTGAACAGGCCCCCCGAGAAAGAGATCAAGCATCTCTCCGAACTTGTTATTCCACCGTGAGAGTCAATGTCAAAAGCAGCCATTATTTTTGCCAGCAAGCAAGACAGAGTGTGTGCAGCTGAGCGAATACATGGCACTGTCTCTGTACGTCAGGCAACCGCAGCACATAACAATGTCAATACTTGTAGCCAATCTCACATACCATGCTGTTCGTGTAGAAATGCCCTATCCTTGAATCCTGTTGGGTCTCCCCACCCACCCATGGTGTGGACCTCGCCTCTTGCACCGGACCTGTGATCTTCTCAACTTCTTTGTGCTCCTCAGTGGTCTTACTGTCTACACCCAGCCACCCCGTGGACCTAGATACCCTTAGATGACCTCTGATCTCCTCAGAATGTGTGAGCCATGCAGTATCCCTCAATGTTGCTTGTGTATACACGGTGACAAATGTCTGCGGCTGATGGCAGTGTTCAGCAGTGAGCCCCCTCCTTCGCTGCAGTCATCCTCCGTGAGTGTGCTGAAACAGAGTTCACAACTCACCGGGAAGGTGTCAGTGTGCTCCTCCTTCACAGATGTCATTCCCCCAGTGTTCTGTCACTGTGTAGTAGGCAGCTGTTAACACTCTCTCCATAAATGCTATGTAGTACCGCAAATGGATTACCGACACAGACAGAGTCAGGCATTACATAGACAGTAACGTGTAACATGATGGGTAATACTTGGAGCACGGTGTGCCTGCCCCCATCAGTCACGGTTGCAACCTGACAGCGGCATCCCAGATCAGAAAAGCAGCTTAGGTGGCTTCTAATTTTCCCCCAGTTAAGTAGCACAGTTCACTGCAGTGCAAAACACGCTGTGTGCTCCTCAGAACCCTGGCAGTGTTTTTGTCCTGCGTAACAGCACTCCTGTCTCGGCGCTTCCTGGAGTAGATGGCCACTCTGGACAACCAGTGCAGCAGTGATGGGTGTGACACTTGGACAGCTGGTTCTGATTAATCTATGCTTTTTGTAATATAAAAATGTGCTATTGAATGTCTCTCATGAGAGATGCTGACAGTCTGTGGAATGACACCCCCCCTCCCAGGTTTTAGCTACAATGTGTTACCTGGAAGGCCAAGAGATAATTACAGGCTAGAAGAGGCCTACATTAAGCATCTCCTGTTTATCTAGCTTATTTGTGGCTTACCGGCTGCTAAGATGGGAAATCATAAACTTTTATAAAGTTTAGAGGAAGAAGAGCAGGTTATGACACCTTAGTGTGAAGTCATAGATGTTTCTTTGATGTCTGTGAAGAACAGGAAGACACTCTACATCAAAGGGTCATATGAGAAAATGAGTTGTGCTGAGGTAACAGAATTTAACACTTTGATAAGACATCCTGTTTTGCATAGATATATTTTTTTATATTCAGTCAGGAAGGAGCTAGGTGACCTCATGAAAAGAGATTGGCAAAGCCAGTTTTTAAACAATATTCTGTTTTACATTTACACACAAATGTTTGGACTCTGAAAAAGCAACATCAGGCACTGTTAGAAGAATATACCTTAGAAGAGACAATTCTAAGAGTACTGTGGTAGGAGATTTAGTCTGCACTTTTAAACCTGTTTTTTTTTTTTTTTTAAGTGATTTGTATGTTTTGTGATATATGGTTCTGTATTTACCTTTACATTTTTATCTATTTTAAAGTAAACCTCTACTTTAGAGACAACTTGGTGTGCCTTTGAATTTCTTTTTCTTGACAAGTGAAGCATACATGGGTAAAGCTGACACTGTACAAAGCTTACTGGTTTTACCAAACTGGGAAAAGGTAAGAATTTATTTTGAGTTCTTTAATAGAGTTTTAAGGGTTCGTTTTGTACGCCTGGTTAGGTGCTCGTAGGCGAAAGATATCGGGCCCTCCCAAAGAGCAGAATTATCTGAGCCTGTACATTGGGTACACTAACAAGAGGTTCACAGTTTGAATCCCTCCAAGACTTGAGACCAAAGGTTGATTCGAACCCACAAAACAGACAGGAGGGTTACCCTGTTTCTGTTTCCTGTTCACAAGACTGCGCTCGGAGGTTGGCACTATGGGAGCAGAGGGCCTGACCTGCTGAGTGGGTTTGTGACAATAGGCAACTCATTTCAGCAGAATGAGCTCCCCAAGACCTGTCAAGGTAAACAACAGCACGACAGTTAGAGTTCGCAGTGCTACCCATTTCCGTTCCTACACATCGCTTGCTGGTTCAAGCAACATGCAGTGAGGGAACCACAGTGTACTCCTTACAACAGCATGTGTACCAGACTTCATAATGTAACACTTCCCAATACAGTCATCTGTACTGTCTGAGTAAGTGCACATCGCAGTCTCATGTTGCCTACAACAACTGTCTTTCCGGCACTAGCAATTGCCCAATAACATCCTGTTGCTATTGCGTCGTTGTGTTACTACCTAAATTGTGTGCTGTTGAACTAAGTGACAATAGATATTCCCTTGTGTATACAACAGTTGTGTTAGTTGCTACATTCTGTTTCTAGACATATATGTTTCTTCTATTAGTATCTAAATTGTGTTTGTGGAACTACATCTTGCTGTGGCAGGACACACAACACAGTGTGGTACCACAACCATATCTTGTGGAAGGACACAAAATAAAGGTCCCATGTTTCCTACATGTTGTCACAGTGTACTGTGTCCATCTCTCTCTCTCTCTATATATATATGTTGCCCATGTTATAAGTGCAATAACCCACTCCAGGGTGTGTGGTTATTGGGGACTAATCAACACCCTGGGTGCCTCAAAGCGCACCCGGGGTGTTGATTAATCCCCAATAACCGCACAACCTGTCGTGGGTTATTGCTTACTTACTGTAGCTAAAACAGCTACAAGGCCTAAAAAGAGAATAAGACCATGTCAAATCTGGTTAAGTTAAGCAGCAGTGCATTGAAATTGGGCAAAAAAATCTAACCCACCCCTTTTTCACAAAAGGTTCGAGGCATTTTTCAGTCTTATTTGGTAGTAACATTTTCTAGTTCCACCAAAATTTGAGTATTTTATAAATGTTCAATAATTTTTTTTTCTCAAGAAAAAAAAGTTAGCTGCCACATTGGCCCTAGAAATAACATTGTAGAGCTGGTAAGGGTTAGGACAGAGAAAAAAAAATCACGGTGCTCAGCATAAGAGGTACCTAGAAATGTAAATACATGACAGATATGCTAATACTTCAAAGAACCATAGACGAAGAGTACAGTTACGTAAGAACTTAACGTAACAGTAGATCTTCGACAGAGGCTCTTGCAGTAGGTAGGTAATCACCTTGAGGACTGCACCCCCTGGTGTCAGGACCACAGGGAATCTTTAGCTAGCAGTGTCTGATGGAGGACCGCCCACAAAATGTCACATGACAGATGTCAGCGTGACACTATATAGTGGGCGGTCTCCATGCCCGCCTTCCAGTTCTCCTGCCGGAGACCTCCAAGGAGGCATGACAGAAGAAAGGAAAAACAGAGGCTCCTGGAGTCTGTAAAGAGCTGATGGAAAAGTAACAGCTAAGGAACTGGAGGGAGGGAGGGAGGAAAAGGTTACCTACTGCAAGAGCCTCTCTCGAATAGCTACTGTTACGGTAAGTTCTTACATAACTGTACTATTTTACTTCGAGAGGGCTCTTGCAGTAGGTAATCACCTTGAGGACTGCATTTCAAGCAGTGTGAATCAGAAGAAACTGAAACATGGGAGGCAGTAAAAGCTGCAGAAAAGGCAGGAAGCTCAGGACAGGAGACCCTGGAGGACAGCTAGGCCAAAACCTGCCCTTCACCTAGAGGCAATGTCCAGACTGTAATGATTTATGAAAGTGTGGACAGAACTCCAAGTAGCCGCTGCACAAATATCAGCGGCTGACACATTCTTGAAACAAGCAGTAGAGGCAGCCATGCTTCTGGTGGAATGCCCTTTAACCTCCCCTGGGAGAGTTTTTCCATATTTCTGGTAACAGAAAACAATACAGTTTACCAACTACTTAGACAGATGTTGTTTGGAAACTGATGCACCTTGTCTCTTTGGTGCTAAAGAAACAAAAAGCTGGTTTGATTTCCAGACAGACTTGGTTCTTTTAGTGTAATTATGCAGAAGTGCCTCCCCCTGATTAGAATGTTCAGGGTAGTAGACTGGCAACTTAATTGACTGGCTCAACGTGAATTCAGAAACCACCTTTTGTAAAAACTGAGGATTTGTACGCAGAGCCACCCTGTCCCTGTGAAAATCAAACAAGGTTCCTTACACATCAAGGCCTGAAGCTCAGAAATCCTCCAAGCGGAAGTGACAGCAACAAAAAACTAGAGCTTTACACAACAAACAGTGCATATCGCAAGAACCAGCTGGTTTGAAGGGAGGCAGGGTCAGCTTTTCTAACATAAAATTAAGGTCCCACTGTGGCAAGGGACTGTGCACTGGGGGCTTCAGGTGGAGGATCCCTTTCAGGAAGGTTTTGGAAACCTCCCGTTGAGCCACAGTTTTACCTTTCACCAGGGTGTGATAAGCAGAAACAGACAGGTGGAGCTTCAGAGAAGAGTAGCTCAGGTCCAAGTTGAACAGGTGCAGGAGATACTCCAAACTTTGTGGTACCGGGCAGGAAAAAGGGTCCCAGTCCTTTGAGGTGGCCCATATGGAGAAACGCTTCCACTTCACGGCATACGTAGTCCTCGTAGAAGGCTTTCTGGTCTCTACAAGGGCCTGAGCCACTCTGGAGGAAACTCCAAAATGTGAAGCGGCTACGTCCTGAGGTGCCACATGTGAAGGTGAAGGGATTTCAGCCCCAGATGAACCAGCGTGCCCCTCTCCTGGGTCAGGAGATCGTGACAGGGGGGCAGGGGAACTGGGGGTTCCACTGCTAGCTGTTAAAGGAGTGGAAATCAAACTTGGTGAGGCCAAGATGGAGCCCCTTCCACCTGAAGCTTGAGCAGCACCCTGTGCAGAACTGGAAAGGGAGGGAAGGCATACAAAAACCTCCCTGTCCAGCAAAGAGATTACGCGTATCGCCAAAAAACACTAGGCCTAGGAGTGAGTGAATAAAAGTTGGGTAGTTTTGCGTTGTATGGGGAGGCTAACAGACCTAGGTCTGGGCAACCCCATAGGTTGAAAATGTGTTCGACCACATCCTACTTAAGCTCCCACTCATGAGCTATGATCCTGGTGTGGCAGAGACTGCCCGCTAGGACGTTAAGCACACCTGGAACATGAACTGCAGTGAGGCAAATTCGATGCAGAACTGCCCAATTCCACACTCGCATCGCCTCCCTGCAAACGGAGTACAAGCGAGTTTCTCCTTGCTTGAGATACCACACAACACACATATTGTCTGACTGGACTAACAGGGTGCCCTGGCAAAGTAGGTGCTGAAAGGCTTGAAGTCCATACACATACAGCACCGCTCTTATCTCCAACACATTTATGTGCAGATGAGATTCTGCCAGAGGCCACTGACCCTGGGTCCTGTGGCTCCTTACATGAGCACCCCAACCCATCCCTGATGCATCTGTGGTCTGGGAGTGAGGAGGGGACTGGAAAGGAACCCCTATGGTGAGGCTGGCTAGGTCCTGCCACCATAGTAGATCCTGCTGCATTGAACTGGATACCATGACCACATGATACAGGTCATCCAGCCTCTGATCCCACTGTGAGATACGCATGTGAAGCCTGGCTAGAGGAGCTGTGGGTATGGCCGCTGCCATAAGGCCAAGCAGTCGAAGCATCGACCTGGCCGGAACCCGCCTGCTGGAGGCTACCATATGAGACTGTCCCTGCAACGTTTCTGCCCTGTTCAGAGGGAGGAAAGCCATACCCTAAGTAGTATCCAACGCCGCTCCGATAAAGTGAAGGCATTGGGAAGGAACAAGTTGGGACTTTGAGAGATTTACACTGATCCCCACTTGTGCAAATAGGTCCAGAGTAGCAGAGAGGGAAAGTTCCAGCTGCTCCCCTGACAGGGCTGACAGTAGCCAGTCGTCAAGGTATGGGAACATGCAATGGCCCTGACATCTCAGAGCCACCGACACTACTATTAGGCACTTGGTAAATACCCAAGGTGCTGAGGATAGGCCAAAGGGGAGTGCCCTGAACTGGTAATGCTCCCCCTGAAAGGCAAACTAGAGGTGGCGGCGATGGGCCTGAAAAATCGGGATAAGCAGGTAGGCATCCTGCATATCTAGAGCACAGAGCCATTGTCCCTCGCGCAGGAGGGCAGAAGGCCTGGAAGAGTCAGCATCCGGAACTGTTTGTACTCTATGTACAGATTCAGGGCACTGAAGTCCAAAATGGGATGCAGATCTCCCATTTTCTTGGGGACAAGGAAGAAGTGGGAGTAATACTCCTTCCCCACCTGGTCGGATGGAACAGGCTCTATTGCTTTCTTTTGCAAGAGAGAGACTGGAACTCCTCTTTTAATAAAGGGATGTGCGCCTTTGGATAGTGGGACACTACTGGGGGCCTGTCCAGAGGTTTATCTCAAAACTCCAGGGTATGGCCCTGTCCGACTAACTGAAGGACCCACAAGTCGGTAGTTATCGCTCGCCACCCTGGCAGATGACTGGCAAACCTTCCACCCACCGACTCCTCCGGAGGACTGGGAGAAGGGAGGGCAGACTGTGAGTCAAGTGAGGGAGGGTTGGGGAGAGCTGCACTGGAAGCTCTTTGGACTTTTGTCAGAGGGGTGGTTGAAGTTGACTGGGCCCAACGTTTAGGCTGATGCCTAGCCATCTGCTGTTGTTTCGGCTGATGCTTTGCTTGGTGCTGAAAGAGCTTTCTGGCCTGAAATGTAGGGTGGTACATAGTATGTACCGACCTAAGGGCCTGTACACAGGCTGGATCGGGTGTCCAAAAGAGGAGGGGGCTGTGCAATCTACATCAAAGACTATCTCATGGGGTGCCCCATGTCTACCCCCCTCCATGACTCTGCAGCACAGATTCTCATGATTAAATTACTCCTAGAGGGCACACAAGAAAGCCCTCACTATTGACTCTGTAAACATCCCACCAAAAGACCAAGGGAAAAGCCTCACTACCACTATGAGCTTTATCAGAACCCAACCTATAAGTACTGAGACAATCATCCTAGGCGACTTTAATATAAACTGGCATGTGTCTGATGCAGCAGTTTATATGGGTGTTACATCAGCAGCAAACCTCTCACAAATGGTTGTGTCCACCACAAGAAAAAACTACAAAACTGGTACTAGTACTCTGCTGGACTGGGTTCTGACCAGTCATCCTTCCTATATCTCCAACACCTCCGGACTCCCTGACTCACTTAGCGGCCATTCCCCTGTTATCTGTGAATGGTCAAACACATTTTGCAAGCCCCCGCCTAAAGTCATCACCAGCAGAGTTCTCCCCCGTGGTCAGCTGGGTCACCTTAAATCCTACTTCAGTCTGCATGATTGGTCTCCCATTTACAAATCCACGAATGTTGAGTCAGCCCTGAACTACTTTGTCTCCTCCTTCAATGCGGCCTGTGACTCCTACACCCCGCTCAAAAAGCGAAAAGTCATGGCTCTTTGCAACCCATGGCTAAGTGGTGAGTTTCTGGCACAGCTAAAATCAAGGGACCACCTTTGGACACTGGCTAGGGCCTCTGGTGCTTAATCCGACATACAGAATTACAAATGTGCCCGCAACAACTACATGAAATCCATTCGACTAAAGAAAAGCATGTACTACAGAAAAGCTCTCTCGAACACCTGGGGTAACGGGAGTGAGTTTTGGAAGAACATCAAAGAAGTCACGGAGAAGCAGCCCAAATCCGCCCCAACAATGCTAAATGTTGATGGGTCGATCACTCTTGATCCTCTGGTCATTGCCAGCACCTTCAATGATGGAATCACTGACCTAAGTAGTGCTCGTCCCATGGATTTTTTCCTGGACTCTGACTCCACTATTCCCTGTAGCTCTCCCACTCCTTCCAATCACCCGCCTTTCTATTTCAAAACTGTCAAGAAGCATGAAGCCTGCAAATACATTTCCAAAGCAATCTCCAAGTCAAGAATTAGTGGGGACTCGCTGGACCTTAAACTGCTATCTCTCACCCTTGATGAGGTCCTAGGTCCATTAACTCGAATTTTCAACCTCTCTCTTAGCCTCAGCCAGTTCCCTGACATATGGAAAGCTGCTACAGTTACACCAGTCCGCAAAAGTGGGGAAAAGGCCATCCACGGGAACTATCGACCGATCTCTATACTGCCTTCTCTCTCCAAGGCCCTGGAACGCATAGTGGCCGACCAACTTAGGGACCACCTGGATAAATGCAATATTCTGTGTACACAACAACATGGTTTCAGAAAAGGAAATAGCACTTCATCTGCCTTACTGGAATTCACTGGAGCGCTACACAGCACCTTGGATAAAGGTCATCTAACTGGTGCTGTATTTGTTGATTTGACTAAGGCATTCTACACTGTCCACCATCATTTGCTGATTGAACAGCTCCAGTCTTCTGGGCTCTCTCCTCACTCTGCAGCTTGGTTCAGTAGCTACTTGGAAAATCAGTCATAAAGAGTAAAAATCACGGGTGTTCTCTCTGACGCCAGGCAGGTCCGCTCTGGAGTCCCACAGGGGTCAATACTGGGCCCTCTACTTTTCAGCCTGTTCCTGAACACCCTCCCTCAATCCTGCCAGAACAACTCATCCTATATGCTGACGATGCAGTAATCTTCACCTCCCACAAGGACCCTGAACCCCTACAACACAATCTTCAGCAAGGTTTTGCCTTTGTGGAAAACTGGTTTAGTATGCATAAGCTGGTCCTAAACCATAAAAAAAACATGGTTATGCTTTTCAACAGCCCTCATAATAATCATAGGCATCACCCCCTCACCATTACAACTAGCCTTGGAAACACCCTCGAGCAGGTGCAATCATTTAAATACCTTGGGATATCTCTGGACCCAAATCTATCCTATGGTGCCCACATTGACTGTGTTGCCAAAGCTGCAAATAGGCATTTAGGATTACTACACTGGCACAGACAACATCTTACATCAGAAGCCTAGAAGATCACTTTCCAGAGCTCAGTGGTCTCCAGCACTGACTACGGCCTGATCATCTACGGCACTGCGTCGGCTATTGCACTCAGACGAATATCGACATCCCTCAATAAGACCTATTGGCTCATCTCTGGTGCCCACCATCTCACACATACGTGTGACCTTTATGCACAAACTGGATGGCTTCAACTCTCCAGCCGCCTTAAGTATCTAACCTGCACAATGGCGAAGAAAGTAACCATGGGCCTCGCCCCACCCGGAGTCCAAGCCCTACTGCGACCATGCCTGAATCCTTATAACACCAGGGGGTCAAAACTCAGCTCCTCCAGGTTCCCCACTGTCGCACTTCCCAGGGCTAAAGATCCTTTGACCACAGAGGGCCTAGCTGGCTAAATGGTCTCAGCCTTGACATCTCCTCCACTCCTAAGATTGGCCTATTCAAATCCAAGCTCCATCTTCATCTCACTGCTGCTAGCTCCTGTGACTGCTGCATATAACCAGCCCTACTCATTATCAACCTAGCCTCTCTATGCTCCTCCGTACTAGCACTTATATCCTATCTTCCCTCTACTCCCACCTCTCTCCCCTTCCTTGTCTATCTCCGCCACCGTCCCCTCATTATGCTGACTCTGACTTTCTGCCCCGGTGATGCTGACAATGCCTCTGGCTGCTCCTACCTCCCTTGTGTACCCCCCGTCCTTTTTTTTCCCCACCACTCTCAATCCTGTATTTTTCCTCTGGTCTTCTTCTATGTTATCTCACTCTAGCACAACTTATTCTGACTACAGCATTTGTTCTTTTTTTTTCTCCCATTCTTAACACGTTATGGTCCATATTTTTTCTGTATTATACTGTATCTGACATGGAACTTTTATAAAAGAGCCTTGGCTCAAAGGTATTTGTAATCCTACACATAATAAATAATTAAGTAAATAAAAAAGGGCTTTGCCCTTGTCCTGCAAACTAGTGATTATGTCCTGAACATCACCACCAAAGAGGACTGAATCCCTAAAAGGAGCATCCTGGATGGCCACCTGAACATCTTGTGCTAGGCCAGAGACCCTAAGCCAAGAAAATCTCTGAAGACTGACTGCCATGGCGACTCCCCTAGCTGAGGAGTCCACAGCGTCGTAGGTGGCCTGCAACGAATGTCTGCAGGCCAACTTGGCAGATCGAATAGAGTCCACCAGGATGGATTTGGACTCGGAGACTGGAAGTGCTTCTCTCACCAGCTCCAGCTGACTAAAGAGAGATTTCTGGTAGATCAGCATATGGGCTATGTAATTCAAAGCGCAAATGGCCAGTGTGGAAGAGGAGTAAAACTTCCTCCCGAACTGGTCGAGCTGCCTCAACTCCTTATCAAAAGGGGAGGTGCTCATATGCCTTGGCTTGGATGGCCTGTCATGGGCCACAGTGATAACAACTGAGTCCACCTTGGGGTGGACACTGAGATGGTCCTTCCCCTCTGGCATCCGATATGTGCAGTCTGCCTTTTTGGCTACCGCTGGTATCGAGGATGGCATCATCCAAATAGTGGATACAAGATCCTCGTGCGGCTCAAGCCAAGGAAGCATGAGGACAAGAGCTGCCTCCTGGATGTCCAGATGCTCCACCAGCCATTGATGCTTCGGGTTTTGAGCATCTGAGTTCCAATCATAGACCTCCACAATTTTCATGAGGAGGTCGGTGAAAAAGGGATCCTCAGGTGGAGATTTCGATGACTCCTTAGGCCGAGGCTCTTCCGTGGAAGGAATGTCAAATCCCAAAATGTATGAGGAAGAACCAACTGAATCTGATTCCGGATCCGAGTCAGAGGATCGGGCGTTGGGTCGGGAGGGCTCTCCGACTTCAGGGGGTGCGCCACCTTGCGTCCGCTCTGTCAAAGGCACCTTTTGAGGGCCCAACAACAGATGGCATGGGTCCGGTGCAGGAGAAGGCCTGGGAGGTGGATCCACCAGGCCTTGGGGAACCTCCTGAGGGGCGTGGCAGCTATCCAACTCGGACATGAGTTGGGCCTTAGTCTCGGACCACGACTACAAGATAGCCCGAAAATCCGCCTGAGGCTGAGGAGGTGTAAGAGGCTGGTAGGCTGGCAGGTATCCCACAGGGAACCAGGGTGCAGAATAACCCAGCAATGGAGAAGATGGCCTCGGGTATACTGGAGGAAGATAAGGGACCCCATAACCCGACATGTGGAAACCTGACGATGGGTAGCCTGGGTACATTGGGAGAGTAGGTGTCAGGTAACCCAATGAAATGTAACCAGATGGAAGCCCCGATGGCGGAACCGAATGGCCTGCAGGAGGACCATGAGCGACTTCTGCACCCAATCCTGAGAGACCAGGAAAAACCGGGTCAAACGTCAGCCCAGGTGGTGGCAGACATGGGGTTGGAACCGGGGACCCCTTCGGGAAACCCGACGGAGGAGGTCCCTGAGGGTCAACAGGAACTCCCAATGTGAGATCTGGAGGTGAAGCAGAAGAAAGGCCGCCTGACAGATGACCCCCATCACCTGCTCCACCCTTGTCCGGGGAAGGTGGCGGAAGCTCCCTCGCAGAGGAGCTGGGGGTAAACTGGTGGGGAGATCCACCCAGAGAGAGCTGTGGAAGGTCCGGCAATAGAGAGGCATCAGGGCTGTCAACAGCCCCCGATGCAAGATCAGTCGGGCAGACCTCGGGTAAACCGACGCCCGACTTATCGATCGGACTAGTTGGAGGACCCAACGCCCGACTTAACAACATTAGCCGGGAGGGCTCTGGAATCCCTGGAGTCTGACGACACAGCTTGGGCTGGGTGCTCACTGGGGGGGGGCCTGACGAGTGGCTCATCGGCTGCACCAGGCAACTTAGACCCACTGGTAGAACGGGGCCTAAGAGCAGCTGAGGCCTTGGACATAGCTGAGGTGCCTGCATCCACTGTGACCAATGGTGGCAGAAGGTCAGAGGACTGACCCCTCCACCACAATTGGCAGAGCAGGCTTGACCATTAACGGTCGATGTCCCGGAGGAAGAAAGCCGCTGCTCACCCGTGGGGCCCAGAGGGCAGCCGCGGGTGAGAAGGGGACCTGTCCTGGTCCTGATGTCTCCCTTTTTCCTTCTTCTTCTTCTTGTGCCTGGACACCTCAGTTAGGGAAGAGGAAGTGCTGTGGAGATTCTGGAGCTCCTTTTCCATTGTGGCCATTTTTTAAGTAAATGGGTCTCGTGCGTCTGCTGGTGACGCTTCCGTGTGGCCTGATTGAAGCTGGAACAGGCCTCGCAATCCTTGACCTTGTGCTCCGGGCCTAGGCAGAAGAGGCAGAGGGAATGAGAGTCTTTGTGCGGGAGCTGCGTGCCACACAAAGTGCACTTATTTTTATGTAACTCGACGGAAGATGACGACAAGCACAAACACTAAGAAAAAACAATTTTTTCAAGAAAGAAAAATGATACTCATCCATGAAAGCAGTCGAACTGCAATGTGCAATCTCCATGAGGTCCAACGTGATCAGGTTGACAGCGGGAAAGAACTGGAAGGCGGGCGTGGGGACTGCCCACTATATAGTGTCATGCTGATGTCTGTTACATGATGTTGGGTGGGTGGTCCCCCATCAGACACTGCTAAAGTTTCTGTGTGGTTCTGACACCAGGGGGAACAGTCCTTAAGGTGATTACCTACTGCAAGAGCCCTCTCGAAGTAAGATCTAATTTTTTGGGGGGAGGTGGGGGGGATTCCGCTGCACTGCTGCTTTAACGAGAACCTTTCCTGCTCTTTTAATATTCTTCCCTCAAAATCATAAAAGGAACTTTCCTGGCTACAAGTCTAGTACACTATAAATTTTAAATAATTGCTGCCGGTATTTAGAGAAGGAAGGGATCACGTTTTAGCTCTGTGGAGCCGATAGCCTAATCCCTTCAACTTTCCTATTCAAAGACACGCCCCCATGCTCTCATGTTTTGTGATAAAGACGTGTTCCATAATGTACAATGGGGACTTGTTAGGTGATTTTTAGAGTTTCGATTATGACAAATCAAGGCCATTGTCCAACTAACAAGATCTCTAAAGTATCCTAAAAAGCACTTAAAAAAGTCCCCATTGTACTCTATGGAGTGCATCTACACTCTCCCTATACTTACATCACAAAACGTGAGGGCGCGGGGCGTGTCTCTGAATAGGGAAGTGGAAGGGACTGGGCTCTCAGCTCCTCAGAGCCAAAATACGATGCCCTCCCCCCCAAAATCCTGAAAGCAATTAATTTAAATGTTTAGTGCGCTAGACTTGGGGCCAGGTAAGCTTCCTTGTATGTTTTTGGGCGAAGCACCAGAAAAGGTGCTCTTTACAGATTTTTTCCAATTAACTAGATAATTCCCTTTACAGTTGCCATGTTTTTCTAAATAAAACTAATTAGTTGAAAGGAAAGGTGGGCAGAGCTGGGGAGGTTCTGGTTTTGCCAAATTAAAGAGGTCTTGCCTGCTGTATGTAATCTGTTCAACTGTTAAATGTGAATGTAACAAGCCTGTTTAGCTACCACCTGTATAGGTATTACTCGGTGCTGTTGCACAGTTCTCTCTGTACCCTTGTTTACCCACCATTTTCACTGAATGTATGTTTTCTGGATACAATCTGAAGTGGAGCCTTTGGAAACGAGTCTATGACTCAAAAGGTTGTAATTCCGACTTCTTAAATAAATAAATAAACACATTCCTGGTTTTGGATTCAAGCCAGCCCCTCCATCCCTGCCCCCACCACTACTGTCTCCTGACTAACTGTAGCCAAGCCTTCCTCTTTATGGGGCAAAAGCCCCATGTCAGAACTCTCCGCTGATTCTCCTACAGTATATCTGACTTTCTGCTACTCTTCCTACCATCCTGCTGGGCACATTTAGTAGCAGTCCCCCTCCCTAACCCCAACACAAAAGGAAATATAAGTATTAGTTTTACAGCACCTTTCATACACACTATACCCTAAAGTGCTTTTCAAAGTAACAAGTATGATACAGTAGTGCAGAGACTGTTGAAAAGAATATAGTTTAGTTTTATACAGTGCATTTCGTACAAAGTCTCTCCCAAAATGCTTTACAATCCGGGAGAAGGAGGGGAGCGAATGTTGCTGCCATTAGGCGTACAAGACTCAAACAGACTACAGAGACATTAAGCAAAGGGCAGTTAAGTGAGTTGTTCAGGGTCATGCAGTAAGTAACAGTAGTGGGATTCAAATCTGGGTCCTTTGATTCACAGCTCTGTTTTAACTGCTAGACCACATTTCCTTTACTGGGAAACCTCCCTACCCACTCTGCCTTCACTGGGCACCCACCACGCCAACTAAGATAAACAGCTGGCCTTCTGTCAGTCTTCACTCCCTTTCTGACACAACTGTAGACGCACCTCCCTTCCGCCATTCTGCCCGCATGTATTCTTTGGGGCAAGAGTCCCTAAGGCATCCCCCAACTTCCTCAACTGCCAATAGCTGATTTAGAGAAGGCCTGTGGGCAGCAGGATCAGTAGTCCTTTACTTTTTCCAGGCTACGTTAGTCACCCCCTTTCCTTTTCAGAGTCCCACTATTATCTCAGTAGCTGAGAAGTGCACTGAGGAGCTCTGCACTGTATACGTGCATTCCTATAGACAGGAGTTCATCAATGATGAGACACATGGTCAGATGTTTCCTGAAATTTCTGTGATATCTCTAGAGAATTTCCCTGAATATGCTCTGGAAATATTGAGAAATACAATTTATGTCATGAGGATGAGAATAAAGAAGCAGCCATAAAAATGTTTATTTTGCAGTGTGACGCCCCTGGAGTGAAAATAAAAATTTATTTTCACTCTTCTCCAGGGGCATCACCAAGAACCCTGTGAGTGTCTTAGTTCCCATACTTCTACTGTAGTCGAGTCGGGACTAATAAGAATGGGCAGCAGCCCATGCTGCTCTAGAAAACTAACTCACTTTTCAAAAGCCACGAAAGCAAAAACACATATCTGCTTCCCTTCGTGCCAAGCAGTAAGTGTAAACCGCGGTTCAAAGAGCAGTCTCCTCACATCAAGAAACTCTTGTTAGTGATCAATTACTGTCCCACGTATGCATTAGTCACCATATCAGGCTTCCCACCCTACCAGCTTTAAAAAAAAAGAGCGAGGGGTCTGTGCAGTTTATAAGCATCATCTCCACCGCCAGCTGATCTCAGTGCTTCCTATGGAACAGTGGAAACAGCTGTCTCTTTCTTCTATTAAACAGAAGTAAATAAAATCACAAACAGATTCACAAGATGAAAGACACTGGTACTTGCGATTACTGTTTTATTAAGTCCCACACAGTGAACCTGAGGTGTGGCCGTCCCTTATAGATAGTGGCATAACGGCCATCTGAGTCCATGCTTCCAGCTGAGACTGTCGTACTCCAGCTGCCCACAAACTCACACTTGGTATATGGACAAACAAGCAGTGACCCAGCCATGAGTAGACAACTACGCCTCTCAGTGCATCAACGAGTCAACCGATGAAGAGCCCGTTCCTGTTAATGATGTCTCGGCGCCATGCAAACAGGGAATGGATTTAAAACCCTCAGTGGCAACCCTTGGAATAGTTTACCTAGTGATGTGGTATCAAGTACCTCAATGGAACTATTCAAAACAAGACTAGATAGCTTTTTTGTAAATAAATATGATATGGTATAATTGGCAAGCAACTAAAGGACGAAAGTGTATTCCGTTTGAAAATCCTATGAAACCCGGATACCCCCCCTCGTCTGTCTGAGCTTTTCTCCTGTTTTACCTACCCTGGACCCCCACCTGCCATCCCTTGCCACCCCCTCTCTCTAGCTCCCTCCAACTCCCTCTCCTTCATACTCCCCAACACCTCCCTTTCCACCCACTCTCCCCTAAATATTCTCCTTCTCCCAATCCCTTTCTCTCTCTCTCTCTCTCTCTCCTCCTCCTCCTCCTCCTCCTTCTCTCTCTCTCACTCTGATCTACCCCTCATTAGCACTCTCCCCCCCTTTCTTTCTCCTACCCTTTCTGATGCTCTACCTTGACAGGCATCCTGGGGAAGCTATGCCGTACTTTGCTAATTGGTAATCTCCTCCAGCTGTTTAATTTCAGTAGTCTAGGTTACTCAAATGTATTATTTATCTATTTTCTGTATTACATAGCAATCTTATGTTTTGTGTTAACTGTCAAGTTTTTATGTCATGTCTCTGCTGTTTTACATCCTGATGTGGAACCTCTGTAAAAGAGTGTATAATCAAAGGCTGCATCTGGATTACCAAATAAATAAATAAGACTGTTTTTAAAAACTTAAAACAAGGTCTAAGCCATTTCTGAGCCAAACTAGGAAGGTTAGGTTTGGACTCTGTTCCTGCCACGCCACCCAAGTTCTGGGTGTCTCGTTTTAACAGAACCAGTTCTGCAAACCTCTAGTTTGGAGACCCTTAAAGAGAAGGACCCCCCAGCCTTTTAACGTACCTGTTTACCTGTGTAGTTTGTAGGCATGAACAATTATTGCCTCTACTGCACTCTCCTTATTTCATCAGTATTTAAATATAAATAAACCAACTTTAAGTCTGGTGTGAAAATCTGCCCGACTCCATTGCAAAGGTCACGACCCAACTCATATAAGGCATCCTGGAATTTTCTGATATTTTATTGCTAAAGCCTGCAGTTGTTATACTGTATTAGCGCTGTCGCTGTTCTCTGCAATCCCCATGTTCCTGTCTAATGCTGGCCATGAAACTTTTCAAGGCACAGTAAGTGCCCTGTTGTTTTCTGTAGTTTAAACTGTATCTGAGAAGAAAACAAACTTTTAGAGAATGCAGGAACTTCACAAGACATGTATCAGAACTCAATGACACTGTAACTTCTGCTGGCTTGTTCATGTACACTCAGCTCAACTCAACTCATCTTTTTTTCTTTAAATGAGCAATCAAATTATCTAAGCGCTTGTACAAAAGATAAAACACAGTAGGATAACACCTCACGGAATAAGACATATAAAAATAGCAAAATTCATTAGAATACATTATCAGTATTCTGGAACAGCTTGTCTGAATAGATAAGTCTTCAATATCGACTTAAAGCTCTCCATAGTCGGGCACTCCCTTACCAAACGAGGAAGAGAATTCCACAGGGTCGGGGCAGCAAATGAAAAAGCCCTAGCACCAGATAACTTCAAACAGACCCTGGGAATCTCCAGCAATCCCACGTCGGCTGAGCGAAGTGGGTGGAGGGGGCAGTAAGGAAGCAGGAGTTCTTGCAGATAGTATGGACCCTGTCCGTGTAGGGCATTATAGGTCAGCTAATCGACCTTGAAGGTGACTCGCCACTGAACTGGCAGCCAGTGCAGGCCACGGAGCATATGTGTGACATGGCAAGATCGAGGTAAGCCAGTAAACAACCTGGCTGCTGCATTCTGCACCAGCTGCAAGCGACAAATGTCAACCCCCGGAAACCCTAGGTATTCACAGTTACAGTAATCAAGGCACGAGGTCACAAAGGCATGGACCAAAGCTGGAAGGTCATCAGGTGGGATCAGGTGTTTCACCTGGGTGATATTCATCAGATGGTAAAAAGAGGCTTTAACAACGGCCGACACCTGTGATTTAAGCATCAGCCCTTTGTCAAAAATAACACCCAGATTACGCACCCGGTCCAAGGTCAACAGCTGACTGCCACCGAGCCAAAGCCCGGAAGGCCGCCCAGCTAATTGTCCCTCAAGCCAATGACCTGAGTCCACAACCAACACCTCGGTCTTGTCCAGATTGACAACGCAGAACTCTGAGGGACCCCACAAGGCAGGGAGACTGGGGCAGAGGAATAAATCCCCGACACCACTCTCTGAAACCTGCCAGTGAGGTACGAATGGATCCACCTGAGGACCGTACCAGACAGTCCACAGATAAAACTCAGGTGCTCCAGAAGCACACCATGGTCCACAGTGTCAAATGCTGCAGAGAGATCAAGGAGAACCAAGACTGATCGGATCCTCCAAACTCTCGGTATCAGATCATTAAGCATCTGGACAAGTGCCGTCTCGGTGCTATGCCTCTTCCTGAAACCCGACTGGAGAGAATTGTAGATCTCGTGGATGGTAAGATGACCCTCCAGCTGCAGCGTAATTGCCTTCTCAAAAACCTTCCCTACAAAAGGAAGGTTAGAGACAGGCCTGCAGTTTGCAAGACAGTCGGGGTCAAGAAAAGATTTCTTAAGAAGGGGTGTCACCACCGCCTCCTTCAGGGTGTCTGGAAACACACCTGTCTAAACACACATCATCAGCTCCCATGATACTTTGCATGAGTGGGGTCATACCAGGGCAAAACAGTGTGAACTGATTTAAAACCCCAGTGCAACCCCTTTATCTTTAAATTAGGATGAGATTAAGGGGATGCAAGAGAGGGAATCATTGTTCCTGCCTACAAACTACACAGGTATATAGAAAATAGGATGAGGGACTTTCCAGTAAAACTTAATATACAGGGGCCCTTTAAATTGCGACAACACTTTCTTCTTCCTCAATTTCTTTTATTTCCTCTACGTTTCACTTCTTCGTGGAGTTGTTCATGGGCTATGTTTCTTTTTTCTTATTGTTAAACGTAAAATTTACAGTCAAAGTTTTGTATTACTTCATCATTTTTCTTTTAATTTTACAAGTGAAATTTTTTTTTAACATAATTCTGTAGGTATTATCATGTTGCTTTACTTGGTAACACTTCTTAACTATTTATGTTTTTTTTATCCAGTCCCTTTAGTTAGCCTGTGAATGCAATTGAATAATAAAACTTATTTCAATGCATTGCTGCTATAACTTATTTTTAGTGTTTAGCACCAAATCAGTGAAATATGTACTGCTGCTAAAAGCCTTCCATCCCTTAGAGAGAGCTTGTACCTCGTTTCTTTTAAGCTTGTGTTTGAATCATGTGGCTTGCTTCTGTTCACAGTATACTGTGCGGTTCTAAAAAAAAAAAGAGTAAATCCTTCTCTATCAGTTATCTTACTGTTGAAGTTACTTCACACTTATTTTCGTTGTGCTATTTGCTACAGTATATATCAAATTTATTGGTCTTTACCTTGTGTTGTTTAAAGGTACACTGTCAACCCCCTTAGGCCTCAAAGTGTCCTTAGTTTAAAAAATACATTTTATGACTGTTCACATTCTACAGAGACTGCTGATGCAGCTGGTAGTTTGATTCAGATCCTTTTTTCTTTTAAAAAGTGAAAAACAAACTGCCCACAATACTGGTGTTACCACACCAAAACATGTTTGTTTACATTTCTTGACCAGCCCACTGCATCTTTCCTGAACTCAGGAACACCACCAAAACAATCTAGCCACTCTCTATGCAGTGGGAGTAGAGGAGACTATCGTTATCATGGGTGGTTGCACAGTTTGAGGGCGTTTCTAATGTTCAAGAAGTTTTCACTCAGTAGTTTAATGATTTGACGCAAAACAAAGCCGGACATACATTGCCATGCATTTTGGTTCTAATAAGCAAGGAGGCAGATAAAACAACCAGCAACATCAATGAATTTTAGAGAATGTAAGCAATTATAAAATGTGAGCGTTTACCTAAAAATAGTATGATGCCAAAAAGGTTGACAGTGTCCCTTTAAAGCTTCTTCTTGCCAATTTCTCCGGGATAACAATGGTGTTTTCCTCTGTAAGGACACTAAACTCCTCTCGAACCCGTTTTGTAAATCCCGCGGCTCAACGTAGAATGTCAATGCTGAGTTCTTGCGAGTGCCGTGAGCTCAGTTGCTTAGCAACTATACACTTCCATCGCTGTATTAGCAAAGAACGGGGCTTACAAAACAGGCTTACTTTGCACTGATTTGGTCACCCTGTTGTTACACTATAAGGCATTATACTTTTAATCATAATTTGTACACATTTGATACATCTTGTCACTTAGTATGTGATGTTTTCTGCCATAGGGGTTGTAGAGCCACAAGGTGCAGATATTTTTTTGGGGGGAGAACCAGAATATCACCCAAATGCAAAAAGATACATTGCACTGGACGACGACGACCAGGGTGGTGGAAAGAGTGAAGATGGATGTAAATCCCTAAAACATTTGTTTACTTGAAAATATAATAATACTTTTATGTGCCAGTCTATCTTAATAATCATTACAAACATGTATATATGTACTGTTTTTACTTGTATCTAAATACTGTACATTTGAATCTGTATGATGTATTGAATACACAACTGGCCATAATGGGGCTCGCTTACATTCTGGGGACTTGAAGTACAAGCTCTCTCCTAAGATAAGGGGTGGCAGGCTTTTAGCAGCAGTACATATTGCACTGATTTGGTGCTGGTAGCATGAAAAATAAGTTATAGCAGCAACGCACTGAAATAAGTTTAAGGAAGAAGAAAGTGTGAGTTTTACTGGAACACTACAAGCATCTCGGGGAGCTGAACAAGCACAGTGTCAACTTTATCCAATAAGTCTTACCATTTCCCTCACTCTGTATATAGTACATTTAGGGGACTTTCCCTTTAAAAAACCCTCCAGCAGTCAAGTTGGTAGGGATCTGAGTGTTGTGAAGTTTTTCTTCACTTGCAGATTTTTAGCAAAGTGCCAACATTTGCACCATGCATGCACTTCACCAACAATTTGCAGTGTGGAGTAACTTTTTAAAAAAGGCTCGAAAGTCTTAACAACTAAGTTCCAATCACCCACCCTCTCATAGTACCCTATCTTACCCTCCCCTGTAGCCCCAACCAGTATCATGACGACACAGCCACTCAGCAGCACCCACTCCCACTTCCCCACAGCCTCGTAAAAATAATCAGTAAATCACAGCTTCCCTCAGCTGCTCAGTAACACCAAATCCCACCCCCCCACCAGTGCCAGTAAAAGGAAAAAACAATGACACATCCCCTCCTCTCCCTCACTCATTCAACACTCAGCTCATCTACTCACATGCCATGAAACAAAACAATACAAGAACTGTGGCAGAGAGAGGAACAGCGACTGTGACAGACCTTCCCCTCACCACCATGGCCAAATGTCCCTGAAATCCTCCCAGAATCAAAAAGGCTGTAAAATGGCTCCATAACATATTAAGGCAAAATACTAGGCAAGACAAATTTTATTTAAGAGACGCCTATCCCGGAGGCTCTGGGCGCTGAACATTTAAACAAGAATAAATACTATACATTCAAAATAAACCAAAACATAACAATATATCAAAAATAAACACAATAAATATATACAGTAACGTAGGCAATGGAAACCAGTGCCTAAAAGGCAATACTAGCCTAACAAAATTTCTAAAACAGCAAGGACTATAATACATAAATTACAGTCTTAATTAAGAGTGTCATCATTTGGACAATGGGTCTTGCTGGAGTCACAGAATCCAATACCTTGATGGGACTTCCTGTTTTGTATACATATACATATTTATATATCCTGAAAGGGAGGAGCTGGATGATGACATCATGAAGAGGGATGAAACACAGCATTTTTAAACTGTAGTCTGTTTTCCACTGATTCACATTCATATACTTGGACTGAAAGAAGGAACATCAAAGAGCACTGAAAGATTATAAGAAATACCTTAGATAAATAAGTCTAATGGTTGGTAGGAATTTTGCACTTTTAAACCTGTTTTGTTTTTAAGATTGTATGCATGGGATATTTTGTTCTGTATTTACTGTTTACCTATTATTATCTATCTTAAAGTAAAGATACATATTTTAAAAAAGAAACTGCCTGGTGTGCCTTGAAACTTTTTTTTTGTAAGTGAAGCTTAGATGGTTAAAGCTGACACTGTGCTTAAGCTTATATGGTAATACCAAATTGGGAAAAGGTAAGAGTAATCTGAGGTCTTTATTAGAGTTTTTAAGGGTTCATTTTGTACACCTGGTTAGGTGCCCGTAGGTGAAAAATATCTGGCCGCCCAAAGAGCAGAATTATCTGAGCCTGTACATTGGGTATGCTAGCAAGAGGTTCACAGTTTGAATCCCTCCAGAACTGAGACCAAAGGCTGATTCAAACCCACAAAACAGACAGGAGGGTTACCCTGTTTCTGTTTCCTGTTCACAAGACTGCGCTCGGAGGTTGGCACTGTGGGAGCAGAGGGCATGACCTGCTGAGTGGGTTTGTGACAGATTGGTGTCAATGCTGTCAAATAGAAACTGATTGGGAAGGTCACTGAATCAAATACCTTCCATCAACACAGTACAATGTTCAGGAATCGTGGCAGTTGACATTAAGTCAGTTGGATTTACAGGGGCAAAAATATGCATAAGAAAAGGGAGGTGGGTATGGACAAAGCTGGTGGTACACTATCACCATTTGATGCAAAATGACAGAAGGCTGCCTCCATCCACATGCACCAGACACTCAAAGAGCAGGCCCCTAATTATCTATAGCTCGGCAATCCTGTATGCCACCCCAGAGTATGCTAAAAGAGGGGTAGCTGGAAATGGGTAAGCCAGTGGTCAGAGTCACTGTTGAAAGAGGTACCACAGCAACTAGGAGGAAATTCTGGACTGGAGCTGAGGCATGGCACTACCAAGTGATAAGTACAATAGTAATTAACAAAACTGATAAAACACACACAAAAAAAGCTGCAGTCAGGTATTCTGTCCTGATGTCCTTGCAAGTCTAAGTAGAAATCACGGAAGCCCTGTTCCAAGAAATTGCTGACATCTAGCGGCCCCCCACTCCTTCTCCCCAACCTGCAGTGTAATCCAAGATCCAGATCCTGCAACAGAAGGCAGATTACACTAAGGAGGTG
The DNA here is from genome assembly GCA_016271365.2 of Neoceratodus forsteri. Lineage (NCBI taxonomy): Eukaryota > Metazoa > Chordata > Ceratodontiformes > Ceratodontidae > Neoceratodus > Neoceratodus forsteri. The sequence continues at coordinate 395,677,856 of CM057452.1, forward strand.
GCTGCAGTGTAAGACGGAAAAGAGGATCTCAGAGCATGTAAATACAGGTTACTCACCTCTAAACATAGTTCTTAGAGTGGTATACTGTTCACATCTACACAACAGCAGTCGTCCCAGAGATAGGTGAGTTATCAGAATGTCTTCAAGCTAAGCTCCTCTCACCACCTGGGTGGTATATTCCCCTGGCTCCACCCCGTGATGTCCGATTTTTGCAAGCTGGAAGCAGGGATCATGGTGCCACATAGCCAAGGGAGGTCAAGTGGGCTGTGTCAATGTGCACTGTGTACGACTGTTAGAACTACAGTTGCAGATCAGTAACATACATTTCTAAAGGTGTGGATACAGTTCATTATCCACACAACAGCAGACTCCTACCAATCCTCCGGAAAGGGGGCAAATTGTGCTCCCCTATTTGGTGAACATAGACTGGGCGGGGGGGGGGCTGAGGACCCAAAAGCAGCATCCCACACAGCTCATTACAACAATGCTGTAATGGGGGGATAAAGGTTGCGCTTTAGACAAGACTGCAGCCCTGCATATCTCTGCAAAGGAGCTATCCCTTGAAGTGGCCACTGAGGCAGTATGAGCCCTAAGCCATTAAGCAATTCCCTACTAGCCAACAGGTAGTAGAGGTCAATGCAGGATGTGATCGAACTGGCAATTCTGCACTTAGCTGCCGATTTGCCAGGAGTGGCTTCAGCATAGGTGACAAATAGCTGGCTAACCTCTCCATGAACTCTAGTCATGCACCCCTTATAGTAAAAGAGTACCCTCTGTAGGTCCAAGGCATGGAGCCTGTGAACGGCATCCAAGGCTGGACTGGTAAAATACACCAGAAGGTCAATCACTTGGTTAAGGTGAAACTCCTTCACAATCTTTGGAAGGAACTTTGGATTGGGGTGAAGAAACCCATGGTTCTTATGGAAGACCAAACAGGAAGACTCCACCAAGAGTGGCTGGAACGCACTGTTCCTTGTGGTTAACATGGCAGCCACCAGAAATGTGGTCGTCCATGACAAATGTGACATCTCACACTTGTGCATAGGCTCAAATGACTTGCTCATGAGCATCGCCAGTACAAGCAGTAGGTCTCATGGAGGAAGTAGTTCAGGCTCTGGAAGGGACAGGTGATCCAGACCTTTGAAAAAGTGCCCAACCACTTTCTCCTGGGCCACCATCAACATACCAGCCGGCACCCGATATGCAGAAATGGTTGCCATGTTCACCTTCAGGGTCGATGCTCACTGTCTTGGTTAAGACAGGGAACAGAGGTAGTCAAGAACACTAGTTACTGGGCAGGCAAGGGGATCAAGCTCCTTACTCTGGCACCTGATCAAGAACCTATTTCACTGAAATGCATGGCATTTGTGAGTCAACTCTTTATGGGATGCCTTCATGACATGGAGGATGTACTCCAAAAGTTACAAAGCCTGGAACTCCAGCTGCTCAGGAACCAGGCTGAGAGGTGCAGGTGCTGAAGAGCAAGGTGAAGAACCATCCCCTGTTGTCTAGTCAACAAATGAGGGTACAGAGGCAACTGCCATAGCGGCCTAATGGTGAGGCTGAGGAGATCTGGACACCAGAACTGCCTGGGCCAGTCTGGTGCCATCAGGATCCTCTGCACCTTGTCCTTAGAGGGAAGGAGTACAGAAGGTCCCATGTCCAGTGCCTGGAGAAGGCATCCCCCTGCAGTGACCCAGAATAAGAAGGGTGCTCACAGAACAGACTCAGTTTTCTGTTCTCTCACAACGCAGAGAGAGACACACCAGGGGGGTGCCCCACTGGGAGAACAGGTGATCTACCACCTCCTGAAGCAGGAACTCGTGCAACGTCTCTCCAACCTAGCTGAGAGCATCTGCCAGCTGGATGATTTCTTCCACAACATGAATCACCAGGAGATCCACTGTAATGACCTGACCCTGAATCAATGGAGCAAATTCTGTCACAGCCAGATGGATTACATGGAGCTCCAGCAGGAGGCTACAGTATCAGGACTCCTGGGGTGACCAGAACCCATGAACTCTGTGGTCACTCAGGTGAGCTCCCCACCCCACTAGAGACGTGTCTGTCATGAATGTGACAGACATTTCTGGGCAGACAAACAGAATTCCCATGTTCTGCAGGCACAGTCCCCACTGGATGAGATCCCACATCGGTGGGTCACCAAGACCAGTTGGTCTAGCGAGCTAGGCGTTGGGCCATTGCCAGCCCAACTCCCACTGCAGGAGACGCATCCTACAGCTTGCCTACAAAACCATGCTGGTAGAACCCCTTATCAGCCCCAGCAGCCACAGTAAGTCCTGTGCATTGTCCAAGTGCCCAACCTGAAATGACTGGGCAAAGGAGGTATGATCTGATACCCGGTCCGCTGGGAGGTGGGCACTGGCCTGCAGGGAGTTGAGTTCTGCCTCAGCGAAATTGATCACCTGCAAGGGGACCAGTTCCAACTTGGCAGGATTGGCCAGAATGCCCACGTTTTGGCAGGCCTGGGGGGCCAGATCCCTCGACCACATCACAGTCTCCTTTGATAGTTTGATACGGTATATGCATATGCATTCGCATGTGCTCAGTATCACCACTTGAGTTTTAAGACTGTGATTTGTCTAACTTTAAGAGCTTGTTTCATATCAACTGGCACTTTCCTATGTTCAGCTTTCTTTATACCATTAAAAAAATGTGTTTAACTGAACTTGGGTATACTGAGACATGCACAAGTCTTCTGGGGCATCAGTGCCAGTTAGAAATGTGACCGTGCAGTGGGAGCCGGTGTAGTAAATACAAGTAGACCGAGAGGGCTTCGCTTTGGTATAAAACTATTTAAACTAACTACTTACAGTGGAAAATATTGCTGCTATGCATACTGCATGGCTTCAGAGACTACGGAAGGCACATTTAGGGATACGGCTAGTAAAAGTAAGTAAACAGTTGACAGTGTCCCTTTAATGCAGTAGCAGCCATTTTGGCACTGATACGGCTTGTTGTTTTCATTTTTTCTTTATTCACTAAGGATAGCTCAACATCCGGTTTCCACCCAATGTTCGAGTTAGGACAGAAGCACTAAGTAGTCAATGTTCGAGTTAGGAGGATTGAAGCACTAAGTAGTCAAATGCCTTGCTCAGGGTCACAATGCGAGCCAGTGGAGCAGCACTGTTAGGATTGGATCTGGGTCTCTTGGTTAGCATAGCTGTCCTCTAACCACTATACCACACTGCCTCACCTGAAGCTGAGGGATGACTCACTCTGTATATGTGGTTGTGAGTTCGAAAACTTGAAGTGGTTAGGTCTGAATATGCAACCTCAAATAGAAAGGGAGTTGCATAATAGTAGTAGTAGCAATTATCACCCAACCCCAGAGGCTCTGGGCGAAGTACAACATAAAAATAAAATATTAAACCAAAAGAAACATAACAAATAATAATAGACAACTTTTTTCTTTTTTTTTATTTGCAGAAAAAATAAACAATGAAAATATAGATATCTTCATATAAATATGACTCACTAGACGTCATTCTAAAACACAACAGAAGAGGAAGACTAGCCATATAGTTATTCATATTGAAACAATGTAATTTATACAGTTCCAGACTAATTCATGTTTATGGGACATTAATAGAACATAGAGTACTCCCCTAAGGGTTTCTAGACAATTCGAGTTTGTTCCTAAAAGGTAACCAAATCTGGTTATATTTTTCCATTTGCTTAGCGGTCGTGTAATGAATTCGTTCCATGGTGTGAATCTCTGTAACTGAATTTAGCCATGCATTAAAATGTGGGGATCAGGATCCTTCCATTTCAACAAAATTTGTCGAAGGCTTGAACCAAATTGATATTAATTAAACTCTGTTCAGAATAGGGCATAGAACTGTATGGTGTGCCAATCCTTAACAGCATCCATGTAACATTTTTAACCAGGGGCTTTTTAGCAGCTTCAGTAATAAAAGACAGACTAGATTCCCACCAAGAATCTAATTTAGGGCACAGTATAAACATATGCTCCAATGTTCCAATTTCTGAGTTGCATCTTGGACAAAATGGTGAAATGGTCGAGTTCATTTTATGCAAATAATAAGGGGTATAATATACTCTATGAAGATTATTATACATGATTTGTTGCATCCTGATGGAATTTTAACCCCCAGAATTTTATAGTGATTTTTTTTTTCCATGAGTTTGGTGAAATTGTCATGTTGAGATTTTCCTCCCATTTGGCTTTTAGCTTATTAGATAAATGATTTGTTTTGGGTAGAATGATTTTGTATATCTGAGAAGTCAGTTTTTTATGAGGCTTGTTTAAAGATAAATTCCAAATTCTTAAGTTTTTCGTTCGAGTATTTATTCATATTCTTATTAATAAAGTCTTGTATCTGAAGATAATGAAAATGTGTGTTAGGAATATCATATTTAGTTTTTTAAAGAAGCAAAATCTAATATATAACCTTCTTCCAGAAACTGCCCAATTTCTCGTATTTCTTTGTTATGCCACTTTTTAAATGTAATATTTAACAGTTGCTGGCCCGGTGGCGCTGAGGGCTGAGGCGATGGACACCACACTTCGCGCCACGCCAGTGACCCGTGTTCGGGAGCGGGCATGGATTGCTGGGGGTTGGCCGGGAGGGAGGATTGAGAGTCCCATGGACGGTTCTCCTCCGGGAGGGTGGGTAGGGAGGTCCGCCCGGTGCTGGCTCCTGGCGGCGGCTGGTGCATCCTCGGGGCCAACTGGATGGGGTAGCATGGGCGGCGTCAGATGTGCAACGTATTGAAGCGTGCGTTGCAGCATCAGTGATGCCATTGCACGCCCATGCTGAGGGGGGAGTAGGGACTATACACATACAAAAAAACCCTCGGCAGTGTGACAGCTGCCTTGACGGCGCCACCATGGATGCACCCAAGTTAGCTCCCTCCTGAGCCCACCCTCCAGGTCTCCGCAGTGGTGGGGTACATACCCACTGCGATGCGACCTGGGAAAGGCTGCGGTGGGGGGAAGGTGAGCTCTGACCGCAACCAGGGCAGTGGACGTGAAGGCTGGCTGGAAGGGGGAACCATAGGTACAACCCCCCCCCACCACCACCAGCCGAGGAAATAAGGAAATAAAAAAAAATTAAATATCCACCAGTGATGGAGGAAAACAACTGTTAAAATAAATAGGAGCGTCAGTTGAGTACAAACACTTACACTGTCTATTTGGAAAATGTTATTCCAAATATATAGTGTGGTTTTTGTTCTGACTGCCAAAGTATTAAGCTTCATCTTTGAAAACTCAATGTATAAAGAATGTTTAATGTTATTGAATGGTGATCGATGGGTTTCGAAATATCAATCAATCAATCAAACTTTATTTAACCAGGCATAAACACCATTGAGCAAGCTCATTTTCAAAGTGGTCCTGGACATTAATAAAATACAATACACAGTCACAGATACGGTAGCCAAAAAGCAAAAACATTGTACAGGTGAAGGTTGGTATAGGCCTATACATACAGGTCTGATATAGGTACACGCAATTACAATTCATGATAAGTTCACAGGAGAGAGAAGAGACGACAATCCTAAGCTGTCTCCACTAAATATAAGCCAGTACCTTTATGAGAATAAGTAGGGAGGGGAAAGAAGAGCATAAGTGTGCTAGGAGGAGGGGCTAGGATGAAGAGTACCAGGAGTGGAGGAGATAGGCTAGTAAGTGCTGGGTATCCCTTACTAGGTATGTGAGTTGAGTGAGATTCTGAAACATAGGATTCGTGGGATATGGTATGACGAATTATCATATCATAGAAGCTTGATGGCAGAAAAGGACCATAAGGGCCCATCTAGTCTGACCCTTTTTTCCCCTCTACACTTCCCCCTTCCTGCCAGCCCCCACCCTCCCCCCTGATACTCAGCCCCATATGCTTATCCTATGCCCTCTTGAATTCGTCCACCGATTTAGCCCCCACCACTCTGTCTGGTAGTCTGTTCCAGGGCTCCACCACCCTCTCCGTGAAGAAACACCCTCTCACATTGCCCCTGTATCTTTTTCCTTGCAGTCTGAAGCTGTGCCCTCTAGTTTTGACCCCCTCTTTCCTTTTAAGTAAATCCTCTTCTCCCACTTAATTGAGCCCCTTTACATTTTTAAAAGTTTCAATCACGTCTCTCCTTTCCCTCCTTGTCTCCAGCGTGTACAGATCCAGCTCCTTATACCTCTGCTCATATGACTTTCCCTGCATACCCTGCACCACCTTGGTTGCCCTTCTCTGAACTCTCTCCAACGCATCTATATCCTTGCAAAAATGTGGCCTCCAGAACTGAATCCCATATCTCAGGTGCGGCCTCACTATGGTTTTGTAAAGGGGCATTATTACCTCCCTCTTTCTGCTAGTAATGCCCCTGCCTATGCATGCCAACATTCCACTGGCCTTTCCCACCGCCCTGCTACACTGGATTCCCATCTTAAGATTCGAGGAGACTATGATCCCCAGATCCCTCTCCTGTTCTGTTACTTTGATTTCTTCCCCACCTAGGGTGTACCCTGCTCTTCTGTTCCTACTTCCCAAGTGCATCACAGCGCACTACTTGGCATTAAATTTCAGCTGCCACGTACAAGACCATTTTTCAAGCGTTTTTAAGTCCCCCCTCATGTCCTCCACCCCCCCCGGGGTGTCCACCCTATTGCATATTTTTGTATCATCAGCAAATAGGTACATCCTCCCCCTAAAACTCTCAGCAATATCACTGATGTAAATATTGAAGAGAAGCGGACCCAAAACTGACCCCTGTGTCACTCCACTCTTCACTCTCACTGTCCTGGAGTGCACCCCGTTTAGCACCACCCTCTGAGTTCTTCTTGACAGCCAGGCCTCCACCCAGCTTGTTATTTTCTCACCCAACCCCAGCTTTCCATCTTGCTCACCAGCCTCCTATGGAGGACAGTGTCAAAGGCCTTACTGAGGTCCAGATAGGCCACGTCCACCGCCCCTCCCCCGGTGAATCACCTGAGTCACCCAATCAAAGAACTGAATTAGGTTTCTCTGGCAAGACTTCCCCTTTGTGAAGCCATGCTGTCTGCTGTCCTGCAAGTCACTCTCCTCCCAGTAATCTACCACCCTTTCCTTCCCCACCCCTGACATGAGGCTGACAGGTAGGTCGTCCACCTTCACCTCCATACTACCTCCCTTGTGTAAAGGCACATTGTCTACCCTCTTCCAGTCCTCCAGCACTCTCCCTGTATCCAGGGACAAGTTGAAGAGCCTTGTCAAGGGTGCGGCCAACTCCTCCTTCAATTTCCTGATCACCCTGGGGTGTAACCCATCAGGCCCCATTGCCTTGTCCACCCTCAATCTATCTAGCTCTGCCCTAACCCTATACACAGTGAATGGGCTCAGATCCATCCATTTGCCCTCCATTCCATTCGACTTTAGCGCAGGTCCCCTACCGTCCTCCTCCTCCGTGAGTGTCGAGCTAAAGTACTTATTTAATAACTCTGCTTTTTCACAGTCCCTTTCCAATTTTATTTCTCCCTTCTCCCTCAGCCAAGTAATCCCCTGCCTTGCCCTTCTCGTCTCCCTTACATATCTGAAAAGGGTTTTATACCCCCTTTTGGCCTTTTTTGCAATTTTCTCCTCAGTATCTGCTTTTGCCTTTCTGATCTTCTTATTATGTTTTGCTTCATTGAACCAAACCGAAATAATAACTAAACTGGCTGCGTAGTAATAATATTTAAAGTGTGGAAAGGCCAGTCCGGCTTTGGAATAGGGTAAAGTTAATTTATCTAGTTTCAGCCTAGGCCTCTTGCCTTTCCACAAACATTTTTTAATTAGATTATCCAGCCCCTTAAAAGCATCCATTAATATAATGGGTAATGTCTGAAATAGAAACATATATTTTGGTAAAATAGACATTTTTACTATATTGACTCGACCCATAAGAGAAAAGGGAAATGTTTCCCAATGTATTAACAATTTTTTGGTTTCTTCTATTATTGGGTCAGAATTCAATGACTATACCATCTTGAGCTTATTATCCAATTTAACTCCCAAATATGTGATTTGAGTTACCATTCTGATATTTAATGGTGGTGGCAGAACAAAGGGGTTAGAATGTAAAGTAGCCTCTAGGATTTTAGTTTTGGACCAGTTAACTTTATAGCCCAATATTGCCCCAAACTGTGAAAGCAGTTCCAAAATGTATGGGAAACTTTAAGATTATTAACAAAGAAGAGGATGTCATCCGCGTATAAACTGATATGCTGCTCCCTACCATATATGATAGGGCCATGTATTTTCATAGATGATCTAATAGCGACAGCCGTGGGTTCTATTGCAAGAGCAAAGATCAGCGGTGATAGCGGGCAGCCAGGCAGCCTTGACGTGTTCCATGCTGTAAAGATACTGTTGGGGAAAGATCTGTAGTTGTTCTAACCCTGGCTTTCATTACAGTATATCTACCAATTTACAAAAACTAGGTCCAAAGCCATATTTGTTCATAATATACTTAATATATGGCCAATCCACCCGGTCAAATGCTTTTTCGGTGTCAACCAACACCAAAGATAAGTCATCATTTTGTAGAGAATCTATGATGTTGATAGTGCACCGGATATTAGCTCTCAAAGACCTGCCCTTAATGAAGCCATTTTGATCCGGGTGGATTAAACTGGGTAATGTTTTCTCTAGTCTGGTAGCCAGGGTTTTAGCCAGTATTTTTGCATCTGAATATATTAGTGATATTGGACGCTATGAGGTGGGCAGTGTAGTATCTTTATCTTTTTCAACAAAAAGTGATTCTTTTTTTATTTTAGTCTTTGGTAACCGGGTAAGGCCCACTAGGTACAAGTGCCTCTTTTCAGGGGCGACCTGGGAGCACTGGGCGGTTAAGTGACTTGCTCAGAGTCACACAGTATGCACATGGAGGTTGTGAGAATCAAACCAAGGTCTAGTCTGCTGGATGTACCAAGCTTGTTCACGGCTCATTACTCTAACCTAGTCTAGGCTATAGTATATTAGCTTCTCTGACGGAAGAGACCATTGTTTGTGTTGCAGAAATATAGTCAACTGTTTTTTAAGATATGGGACTAATTTCTGAGAGAAGATTTTATAAAAGTCTAGCGGCAGTCCATCAGGGCCTGGTACTTTGTTTTCCGGGAGGTAGATTCCTAATGGCCATAATAATTTCTTCAGTGGTAATTTCCTGGTCCAGTAAATTAACCAGATCTGGTGGTACAGTGGGAAGAATTATACTAGATGGGAACTGTGACTTAAAGTTTACTGGGTCCAGATCCTCGGAAGAGTATAAATCTAGACAGAATTTATAGAAGACATTATTAATTTCTTTTGGAATAGTATGGATTTGTCCTTTTTGGTTTTTTATTTGTGTAATTACGTTTTTTTGTTGCGCTGCTTTCAAAGCCATAATCTTATCTATTCGTTCTCCGTTTGTATAATATTTACTCTTAGTGACTAGTACCTGTTTCTCTACACTTTCAGCCATTAGTCCATTAAATTCCTCCTTCAAAGAGGCCACATTTTGAAAAATAAGAGCATCTTGTGCATGCATATGCATTAATTCTGTTTCTGCAATATTCTTTTTTAATTCTTTATTGAGAAAAAAAATCTATTTCTTGATTTATATGTTCAATGAAGAGAGCATCCTTAAGTAATATAGGGTCAATCTTGAAAGAAGGTACTTTACTAAAGTTGAGAATGTGAAAAGTTATAAGTAAAGGAGCGTGGTCAGATATCAAAATGTTATAATATATATTCTGTAGTTGATATTGAACTGACTGTGAGATTAAGAAGTGGTCTATGCGAGTAAAGAGGATATGGATAATTCTGCTGACATTACCTAAGTATGGAGGCTGTTAGAAGGGTAAAATAATAATACCACGACGAGGCTACCCGAGCGCTACAAGGAGATCAGGAAGGCTTGGGGGAAAGGGGGAATTGGGGAGGGGGTTGGACTGAGGAGAAAGGAGGGGGCGCACCCAGGGTTAATCGATACTACAGAAGGTAATAGAGGATTAAATAGCTGCGAGGTTAAACAGGGAGCTCTGATTCTGATTCGCAACGCTCAAGAGAGATGACAGTCAGCAGAGGCGGAGGGGAGGCACGGGAGCATCGAGGCCTACCTCGATGCCCCACTTGCTGAACCCTAAGGTGAAGAATTCCCAGTTAGGATTGAAGGGAAGGGGTGAAAGGACTGAAGGGAGGTCAGTCTACTCGAGGCATTGAGGATGTAATAAGCAACTGAGGAGAGCTCTCCATGCCTCCCCTGAAGAGGGAGGACTTCAGAGACCGAGCGGTGCAGAAAGAGAGGGCTAGGCAAGCACATATGACAATATAGGAACACCACACTCATCGTTCCAGGAAGGAATTAAAAGAGGCGGATCAGACGTAATGGTGCAGAGGATTCGCCACCTTTTTCCCTATTCCTAAATTGACACTTAGGGTGTCAAGAGGCATCTCCTTGGATGATGAAGCCTCAAGGTGAGGTCTTTCCCTCACCAAGGGAACTGACGCAGTTCCCTATAGTTGGAAGTACCAGTTTTGTATATAGTTGGTCAATGTTCGAATTGAATGTCTGTTCTATTTGTATAAGTTGGTTGGATGGTTATGAGTTGGGAATGGCAGGTATGAACCTAACGATTACAAACAGGGTCCGATTGGATGATTGGGGGGAGAACCCTCCTCCCCAGCGGGGCCACCTTTGAAAAGCAATGGCTAATTCTCCAGTTAAATTGTTGTCCCTGAACATAAACGGTATAACCTCCCCAGTTAAGAGGTCACGGGTACTGGCATACCTCCGCAGAAGCAAGGCAGACCTGGTGTACCTACAGGAAACACACCTGGGTGCTGAGGAACACCTCAAGCTGGCTAAGCTCAGTAGGGGAACTATGTTTAGCTCATCGGCTGGGTCGGGAAGAAGAAGAGGGGTGGCAATAATTATCCCGGCTGGGACCCCATTTCAACAGCAAAGAACTATCTGTGACCCAGAGGGCAGGTTAGTAATGGTGCAAGGCACTCTAAATGGAGTTCAGGTCACCCTAGCGAATGCATATTTCCCCCCAGCAACACCGGTCCCACAGCTGAGAATGCTCCTCGACAAAATCCTGCAAAACACGAAGGGCATGCTCCTTCTAGCAGGAGATTTCAACCTGACACAACACCCCACGATGGATACTACTAAGTTAAGAATCCATAGGCAATCACCAGCACAGAAGTTTTTTAGGAGATTCACTAAAGAGGTAGGATGGATTGATGTCTGGAGGCACTTACATCCTCGGGCAAGGAACTACACACATTACTCAGCAGCCCACCGGACATACACACGTATAGATCACACATACACCCAGACGGAATATCTGGGCCAACTGGGGAATGCATGGATAGGGGACATTTCCTGTTGGATCACGCCCGTGAGTTCGACATGGGAGCTTGGGATTTGTGTAAAAAACACACAATGGAGACTTAACCCCTATTATTTACGCTCTGAGAAATTCCGAGAATTTATTGCAGATAAACTGGCTGAGATACTGGAATTCAATCCTCCCTCGGACACCGCACCTGCGTTACACTGGGACACTGTAAAGGCGGTCCTTAGAGGGCATATTATACAACACACAACAGAACTGAACCGCAAAAGAAGGGAGTATAGGAACACACTGGAGGAGAATTTACACTTCCTCCAAATGGCACATAAGATGGGAGACTCGACAGTGCTCCCCAGACTTCAGGAGGTTAAGGCAGAAATGGACCGGTTAGCATTACAACAGACTGAGATAGCATTAACATTTCTGAGACAGAAATACTATGAGGTGGGACCTCGAGCATCTCGCTTACTAGCGTACCAGGTAAGAAGGTATAAAAGAGGGTTTCGATGATTACGCTCACTTAGACACCCCATGAGGCCAACCTTAACTAAAATAAATGAAATTGCTGAAGCATTTGCAAATTACTATTCTAATCTGTACTCACCAGAAAGCTCTCCTTCGAACTTGATCACGGAATATTTGAGCGGGATAACGCTGCACAACTGGCGGATCAGAGTGATGCTCTAGGGGCCGGCATAACGGAGAGAGAAATAATGGAAGCGATATCTAGTGCAAAAACCCTAAAATCTCCAGGCCCTGATGGGTACGGAAACGAGTTCTATAAGGCAATGAGGCAACAAATAGCCAAACGGCTCTTACCCTTGTACAACACTATCCTGGAGGGGGAACCCCCACCACTGTCCTGGGCATTCGCAAATATTTCAGTAATCCCGAAACCTAGGAAAAACCCCCCGCTTTGTAGCTCGTACAGACCCATTTCGGTTCTTAATTGTGATTATAAGATATTCATGCACATACTAGCACAACGCTTAGATAAAATAATGCCCCAGTTAATAGATCAAGATCAGACGGGTTTCATTAGACAACGAGCTACAATGGATAACATCAAGCGCACTCTGCATATCTCTCATAAAATGCGAACGAGCAATACCTCTTCGGTTCTTGTAAGCCTTGACGCCGAGAAGGTGTTTGACAGGGTCTCATGGCTTTTTCTCTATAAAGTTTTGGCTAAATTGGGTATCCCCAGGACTCTAATTGGGGTCCTACAAAACATTTATGCGTCCCCTAGAGCACGTGTTAAGGTGGGAGGCCATCATTCTGGATACTTTCCTTTGAGGCGGGGGACGAGGCAGGGATGCCCGCTGTCGCCTCTACTCTTCGCGGCATTTATTGAACCATTAGCTCAGTCAGTAAGAGAAGCAAGAAGCGTCACTGGGGTGAACCTGGGGGTATGGAACACCGCATTGCCGTAGTCGCTGGACGACGCATATTGTATCTCCTCAATCCTGAACAGTCCATGCCGCAATCCAGTTACTACTGACCGACGAATGAATAGGTCTCCGCTATAAGCTGAACTTAGCAAAACAGAAATTCTCACATTTCATTATACACCCTCATCACATGTTGCCTCCCTTTTTCCATGCAATTGGGGTCTCACCAAATTAAAATACCTGGGAGTATATATCTCTCAAAGATATGAGGACTTCTTCAAAAACAACTATGATCCCTTCACATCACAACTTAAATACGACATGGAATCATGGGCCACGCTACCACTTTTGCTAGGCCGCAGGATAGAAGTAATAAGAATGATCACCCTTCCTCGGGCCTTACATCTATTCCGGAATATCCCTCTACACGTCTCAAAGAAAACCTTCAGGGATTGGAATCGGTGCATCTCCAGGTTTGTCTGGCTGGGCAGCAGACCCCGAGTCAGGATGAGGATCTTGACACTTCCTCGGAAGGACGGGGGGCTCACACTACCTGACTTACAGTTATACTATCAAGCGGCGATGATGACACATATAATGGCGAGGCAAAATGGGGTGGGTCAACCACACTGGCTGCAGATAGAACAAACTTTGGTACCGGATGGGGATTATTTTCAAAACATTTATAATATGGAGACGAGGATGGGAACCCCAGCCTCAGACGATCCCTGGTTGATTGCACATTGTAGGGTTTGGCAGCAAATTAAAAAAAAACAGGTTAGAACCCTTATTGAGTCTGCTCTGCCCCATAGCGAATCTAGTGGACTTCCCTCCTAACAGGCTGGACCATGGATTCGGAACCTGGGAGAGATATGGGCTGAAGTACCTTCCCCAAATAATGACTCATGGTAGGATGTGGCCCTTCAGTGAAGTGCGGAAACAGTTCAATATACCAAGCAGGGATTTTTATCGGTTCCTGCAGCTTCGGCACTATCTCCAGGGGCTTCCAGAGGTGGTCTCTCTTCCTGAGAGATACCCTTCGTTTTTAGAGGCCCAACTTCAATTGAATAAAGGTGGGATGGGAACAAGAAGATTACTTTCTCTTTACTACAGGGCCCAAAATACACAGGGAGAAGCATACACAGAAGGGATCAGAGCACAGTAGCAGAAGGAATTGGGAAACTCCCTCACACAAGAGGATTGGCAGAGGGCCTGTGAGTACGCCACTCGAGTCACATGCTCCCATCAATGGCGAAAATATGCATGGAAGAATCTAATTAGATTCTTTAAGACACCGGTAATCACCAGGCACTATTCTCTGGAGGCCGGGCTGAGTGCTGGAGACAGTGCTGGGAACTCAGGCCACACACACGCATATCATGGCTGTGGGCTTTGGATCCATTTAGGATCTCTTACAAGAGCACCTGAGGAAGATATTTGGTCCTCAACTCCACTTGACCAGGGAGATGTTCTTTTTCTTAGACACCCCGCAGGAGTTAAGGAACCCGAATAGCAGATACCTTTTACATCTACTGAAAACTGCAGCCAAAAAAACTATCACCAGGCTGTGGTTGACGGATAAAAAACCCACAATACCAGATTGGTGGGGCATAACCAAACAGATTTACCGGTTAGAACAAATCACACATAGCCTGAATGAGAGGAAGGAGAAATTTGCTGAAAGGTGGTCCCGCTGGGTGTTATATTATATGCCCAAGGATGACTCTTTTGTACCATAAGAGGCTGTTATAGACAGGCAGGGAACAGAGCAGGAGTTGCTGGGGTGATGGGACTGCTCTGTGGAGGCCGAGGCTGGCGGGCCGCTGAGTGGAAACAGCCCATAATAAGGGTCAGGCATGACTGACTTAATGGAATATCGTTTCAAAGAGGTTATGAGCACATTAATGGATAATTTAAGGGACGGTGCTGTGACATTTTATGGGGAGATCCTACAGGAGGCCAGATGGACAACTGGGGAAAAATAAGGCCTAGGAATTGAAGTTCTGTACTCTCTAGCTAATTGATGATTTGTATGAATTAGAACGTAGCATTTAATATAACTACCATATATCAGATCCAATCAATTTTGTAAGTAAGCAAACCTGTCACTGTTGTACCTGTGGATATGTATGTACTTGTCTGTCAAAAAGTTAAAAATCTGTGTTCCTTTTTTAATAAAAATGAGATTTACAAAAAGAAGTGGTCTATGCGAGCATACAACTGGTGGAGAATGAAAAAATATGAATACTGTCATGAAACGGGATTTTCGAGATGCCACGGTTCCACTAGATTGTAATCTCCCATAAATTGCTTCATTTTACTAGCAGCTGAAGTAATTCTATCTGGTCGGACACCAGACTTGTCTAATAAGGGTTTCAATATGATATTGAAGTCCCCCCTATAATAAATGGTGCAGAAAAATTAGCTAACTCCAGAAAAATATGAGAAAAAAATTAAGACAATATAGATTGCGTACTGATTGCCTACAACACCAATCGGATATATCAGAAAGTGGCCATTTGGGTCGCTAATATATTTAACAATTTTTACATCCAACATTTTTTTGAAAAGATTGCAGTCCCCTGAGAGGTATTAGTATACAGTACATTGATTTCATTACCCCATCTTTTAGCATGAAGCATAAACTCCCCCTGACTTAAATGTGATTCTTGTAAAACAGCACAGTTGGTACCCACCCTATCGATATAGTTAAAAACTTTTCTAGCCTTTAATCTATTCTGAAGGCCACGGATGTTCCATGAAATTATTTTTAATTGCTGTGTCATCTTGATTAGTTTATAGAGTAGTGGTGTAGAGTTACCACATTTTTAAGATTACATTTTTCCGTATCAGTTTCTTCCAGTCTCTGATCGCTAGTCCCCAAGAGGAGCACACAATTCTGATAGTTTGTGTCCTTTTCTATGGCAGTAGCAAACTTATAGCCTGTTTATTAAAGACTTAAAAAAAAATAACCCTCCTCCCTGCATATTGTCTAACAGAAGCTATAAACAGTAGTTTTTCATTAATTATTTCAATTCTTGGAACTTTACTTTTGACGAGTTTTGTAAACCCCCCCCCCAAGTCTTCCACATCAATACCCATACAGCAGACATCAGGTTTATTTTTTTTTCCTCCAGTAACAAGTTGGGAACAATTCCCCACTATGCTATTATAAATGGCCATGATAAAAATACCCAGCATATAGAGCTTAAATGAATTATATAGAACTTTTAATTGAAATTGAACCCTTGCTGTAATAGCACAGACCCAATTCCAAATCAAAACAGTCTTCCTCCTCCTCTCAACATACATGACCATTTTTCCAACATAGTGCTAATCAAACGGTAAACTGATTACCTCTGACTTCCTCAGGTGACAAATATCACAAAACGCTGAAACCGCACTAGTTGCTGTGAAAATTATTCTCCATAATATTGATCGAGCATAGTGTTAGAATTACACAGACAAAATAATAAGCGTACCTCCTCCCTCCCTCCCTTCCCCTTGTGTCTCTGTTCCAATGGTCCCAAAAAGCATCTCTATGCAGCTCAATGGTGCCCGGATCAGCCTTTGAAAAAATAATCCTAATCTCCCTGGAGTGACTCATAGCTGCTAAAGTTTGTGAGGTGGTTATCCAGCCACAGAGCCACTATCTTCTCAATAACCTATCCTAAAAGTGGAAGGTTAGAGACCGTTCTAAAATTTGCCAAGCATTCCAGATCCAAAGATGATTTTTTTTTTCCAGAAGGGGTCTTACCTCACATCTTTCAATGCACTCGGAAAAAAAAGTCTCTCTGAAAGGGAATACTGGACTATCTTAGCAAACACTGGACCCAAAAATCAGACACAACTCGATAAGAGGCGTGTTGGACTTGGTCCCGTTCACAATAAGTGGACCATAGCTTAGAAGTCACCCCCACATTCCTCCTCCACTGAAACGAGCCTAAACTCACACCAGACAGGAGGAGTGTTCCTTGAGAAAAAGTACTCTACATTGCTGGGCCGCAACAGCCCAGTTGGGTTTATCCTGGACCTGATTGAAGACACACTGTTGGAGAAGAACTGAGCAAACTCTCCCACCGGGCGTATGAAAATCCCTCTACCGGTTGGAGACAGGCAGGCTGTAAATACAGGTTACTCACCTGTAACAGGAGTTCTAGGAATGGTATATGTTGTTCATCCACACTTATTGGCAGGTTCCTTGCTGCTTTAAATCTTGCCGGAAGGTCTTCAAGCTGGCTCCTCCCACCCACCCAGGTGGTAAAACTCTCGGCTCCGCCCCATGACACCAGATCTGGCCCGCTGGAAGCTCAGGTTGTGCGCTTGAGCAGGGGAGGTCAGAGTAGGTCGTGTGGATGAACAACATATACCATTCCTTGAACTCCTGTTACAGGTGAGTAACCTGCATTTAGGGACATGGATATGTTGTTCATCCACACTTATTGGCAGACTCCTAGCAGTTCTCCGGGAGGAAGGAGGCAAGGCGACACCCCTACTTAGGAAATAAAGACTGAGAACCGAGGCCCCAAAACCAGCATCCCGGCGTGACTCAAGGTCGATGTGGTAATGGGTAATAAAGGTGTGTGCTGACTTCCAGGTAGCAGCCCTGCAGATTTCCTGGATAGGGACGCCCCCGGAAGCAGCCACCGATGCAGCAGTATGACGGGTAGAATGAGCTCTTATCCCTCTGGGAGGCTCCATGCCCGCCAACTTATAGCAGCGATCTATGCAGGAGGTGACCCACCTGCCTATCGTCCGCTTGGCTGCAGGTCTGCCAGATGCGGCTTCAGCGTAGGTGACAAACAGCTGGCGAACCTCTCCTCAATTTCAGCCGTATGCCTTATAATAAGCGAGCCTTCTAGGGTCCAGAGTATGGAGCCTATATTCGGCCTCCGAGGTGTGATTGGGGTAGAACACCGGCAGAG
This sequence comes from Neoceratodus forsteri, assembly GCA_016271365.2. Taxonomy (NCBI): domain Eukaryota; kingdom Metazoa; phylum Chordata; order Ceratodontiformes; family Ceratodontidae; genus Neoceratodus; species Neoceratodus forsteri. The sequence continues at coordinate 395,695,510 of CM057452.1, forward strand.
TCAGCACCTGGTTAAGGTGAAACTCCGACACCACCTTCGGAAGGAATTTCGGTTGGGGGCGCAGGACAACCTTGTCCCTGTGGAAGACCAGGTAAGGAGACTCGATGCAAAGCGCCTGGAGCTCTCCCATCCTTCTGGCTGACGTGATAGCCACCAAGAAGGCGGTCTTCCACAACAGGTGAGAGAGTTCACACCTGTGCATTGGTTCGAATGGCTTGCCCATGAGCTTTGCCAGTACCAGCAGTAGATCCCACGGAGGTGGAGGTTCTCGCACCGGAGGGGAAATGTGATCAAGGCCTTTGAAAAAGCGCCCACCACCTTTTCTCAGACTGACTGCTTCCCGCCCACGCCCGGTAAGCAGAGATGGCTGCCAGGTGCACCTTTAGGTCGTCGACTCTAAGCCCTTGACTAGAAAGGGACCATAAATAGTCCAAAATGCTTGCCACAGAACAGAAGGAAGGGTCCAAGCCCTTGCCCTGACACCAAATGGAGAATCTCTTCCATTTGAAGGCGTAGCATTCTAGTCGACTCACTGCAGGACGCCTCAACAACATTGAGGACCTCGTCGGAAGACCCAAGGCCTGGAACTCTAGCCGCTCAGGAACCAGGCCGTCAGGTGCAGGGATTCAAGGTCCGGATGGAACACCTTCCCCTGATTGACTGAAAGCAGGTCCGGGCGAGCTGGAAGCTGCCTCGGGAGCCTGGAGCTGAGGCTGAAGAGATCTGGGTACCAGAACTGGCGGGGCCAGTCTGGGGCTACCAGGATCACCTGCGCCTTGTCCCTCCTTGCTTTGAGAAGCACCTTGTGAATCAAGGGAAATGGGGGAAAGGCGTAGAAGAGGCCCAGGATCCACAGCCTCGAGAAGGCATCCCCCTGCAGCGAGCCCTGTTGAGGGGGGCAGGCATGAAACAGCCTCAGCTTCGCATTCTCCCTGGAGGCAAACAGGTCCACCTGAGGTGTGCCCCAGTGGGAGAACAGATCTTGTACTACCTCCGGCAGGAGAGACCACTCGTGAGATGCAGCCCCTATCTGGCTCAGGGCATCGGCCAGGGTGTTGGAGGCTCCTGCCACATGAATGGCTAGGAGATCCGCCTCCAGGCTGCGCACGAGTGACCAAATGCGGAGAGCTTCCTTGCATAGAAGCATGGAGCGCGTCCCGCCCTGGCAGTTCAGGTAGTACATGGTCGTGGTATTGTCCGTCTGGACTCGGACCACTTGACCCCGGAGAAATGGAGCAAAGGCGGTGAGAGCTAGGCAGACCGCTCGGAGCTCCAGCAGGTTGTTGTGGCATCAGGACTCCCGCGGGGACCAGAGGCCGTGCACTCGGTGTTCCCCCAGATGGGCACCCCAACCCATCAGAGAGGCGTCGGTCGATAGAGAGACCGTCGGCTCGGGGCGGACAAACGGGATGCCCTCCTGCAGATGGAATGGAACGGTCCACCACTGGAGAGCGTTCCACATCTCCTGGGTCACTATCACTAGCTGGTCCAAAGGATCGCAGCGTTGTGACCACTGGCTGGCCAGTCCCCACTGAAGGGGGCGCATGTGCCCACTGAAGGGGGCGCATGTGCCAGCGGGCCCAACGGACCACGCTGGTACAGGCTGCCATGAGACCCAGAAGGCGCAGGAAGTCCCGGGCAGGGTGCGATTGCCCAACCAGAAATGATTGGGCAAAGGAGGTAAGAACCTCGGCCCTGTCCGCCGGGAGCCGTGCTCTGGCTTGAAGAGAGTCGAGCTCTGCCCCGATGAACAGGATCACCTGCTTCGGCTCGAGTTCCGACTTGGTCTCATTGATGAGAAGGCCAACTCGAGAGCAAACCTGGAAGGCCAGACTCTGGACTGCTCCACCTCCCGTCTGGAGGAGGTTGCTATCAGCCAATCGTCCAGGTAAGGGTACACCCAGACCCCTCGGCGCCGCAGGAATGCTGTCACCACTGCCATGCATTTGGTGAAGACCCTGGGAGCTGGAGATAAGCCAAGGGCATGGCTCGAACTGAAGAGGATCCCTCCGCCTCAAAGCGGAGGAATCTCCGATGACGGACGGATAGGGACGGAAAGAACGTCCTGTAGGTCCAGAGAGCAGAACCACACCGTGTTCCAGAGATGGTATTATCTGCGCCAGAGTGACCATCCTGAAGGTTCAAGACCTTAGGAACTTGTTCAGGTCGTAGGTCGAGAATGGGGCGCCAGCCCCGTCTGCTTCGAACCAGGAAATACCTGGACACGAACCCGGTCTGAAGGGGGTCCTCCACCTCCGTGATCACCTCCTTTTGGAGGAGGAGCGATGTCGGCTCGGCGAGCCACCAGTGAGGCTTCGGACCCCGAGGCCCCCCGAGGTGCGACGGCTCTGAAAGGGCGGGCCTGCTCGAATTCCAGAGGTAGGCCTTTTCCCACTACCTCCAGTACCCACCTGTCCATGGTAACAGCGGACCAGGCGGAAAGGAAGTGTCTGAGCCGTCCCCCCACGTGGGGACCCAGGGGTGAGGTGACAGGGATGGGGGCGACACCCCTCAGCCCGTCACTGGGCAGGCTTGGAGGAGGGACTGACCGAGGGACCTCCTGGGCCTTTACCTCCCTGATTCCTGTTGGAGGAAGCCGACGGCTTGGGCTTGGGATGCCAAGGTCGAGCCTGCTGGCCCTGACGTTGCTGGGCCGGGGGCGCCGCGGGCGCAGAAGGACAAAAGAGCTTAGGCTGTGGCTTGCGGCCTTTGTCCTTCTGAGCGGAAGAGACCGAGTCCAAGGTAGCATTGGACTTCTCGATCCTCTGCAGGTGACCTTCCACCCCAGGGCCGAAGAGGTCAGTCCCCAAAAAGGGAACATCTGCCAACTTGTGCTGGGTATCCGAGGTAAAGGTGGATATCCTCAGCCAAGCCCGACGACGCATGGCCACTGCGGCCGCCACAGACCTGGCACATGAGTTCCTGATGTCTAACGCAGCCTGGAGCTGCTGTTTAGCCACTGCCCTGCCCTGGTCCCGCACCTGCCTGACCGTAGTCTGCAGATCTGCGGGAAGATGAGGGACAACCTCATCCAGGGAGCCCAACAGGGCGTGAGAAAAATGTGCCATGAGGACGGCCGAACTGGCCTGACGAAGGCCGAGAGAGGATGCAGCATAGACTTTTCGCCCGGCATAATCCAATTTCTTGGATTCCTAGTCGGGAGGTTTGTCCACATCCCTGGCGTTCCCGGCACGCCGGAAAACGCTGTCGGTAACCAACCCCTCGGCCGAGGGGTGTTCCGAAAAACCGGACAGGGAACCGGTAGGGACCGCATACTTCCTGGCCAACCTGGCCGAAGGCGCAGGGCAGGAAGCAGGACGCTACCAAAGTTCCAAGGCCGAACCCACTATGGCTTCGGCCACCGGAAAGGCCTCCGTAGGAGAATCCCCTCGGTCCAGAATCTCCGTGAGGGGATACCTGGCCCGTTTAGAAACGGGTTCGAGCTTCATCCCGGTGGACTCCGAGATGAGTCGAAGCAACCCTAAGAAGGACGAAGGGCTATCGTCCATTGACTGCCCTCCCGAGGACTCCAAGTCCATGCGCTTGGAGAAGAGGGAGGAACCATCATCGGACACAGAAGAGTCCTCAAAGAGCTGCCTCGGGCCTGAGCCACCCTCCACCTGCCGAGGTTTATCGGGAGTGAGGGTGACAGACAGCCTATGGGGCAAACCCAAAGCTGACTGAGAATTTTTGGTCGGAGCCCCAACTAATGGCTGTGGAGGCGGAGGTTCCACCAGAATCAGTGGGCAGTTGGAATTGGTCGAACAACCGCCTGAGAACAGGCCTCGACTACAACGAGGGGTTGTTTCGCTGCTCGTGACAGCCACTTAATGGCCGGGGAAGACGACTGGGTCGGCTTATTCCCAGTCAAAAGGAGCTGTTGCCACATAAGTTCCTCGTACCTCCGACGCAACTTGCGCCGAAGCCTCCCCTCGTCCGAGGAAGAGGAAGAGCGACGGCGCCGCTTGCCGCGGTGCCGAGACCAAGACCGCCTATGACGGCGGGATCGGTTAGACTGCGAGGATGTCCGAGACCGAGACTGAGAGTCTCGACTAGGCCGAGGAAGGCGAGGAGATGTGTTGGAACTCGGCACTCCCCTAGGCTCAGACGATCCCACCGAAGGCTCCGGAACCGGAGGCACAGACGAGCCGATGGGATCCTCAACTCCCACCGGGGGAACCGGGAAGAGGGGATTCTCAGCTTCTCCAGCCGACAACCCGTCTAACGGGTCGAGAAAAATCTCGACCGCGTCGACAGGAGTCTCGGTCAACTGGCCTGACGGGGACACCGTGAAGCCAGTGGCCGAAGCTGAGGGGTCGACCAAAGTCAACTGTCGACAAGGGAAGGGGGATCTTTCCCGCTCCCAAGAGCGTCGACAGAGAGACTTACTTTTGCTCTTTTTGGACCTGGAAAAAGGTCCCGAAGAAGTTGGACCCTCACCTTTGGTCGAGAGGGTCAGACAAAGCTCCTTAAAAGAAGCCGAGTACGAGGCACCGAGAGAGAGCGGGACAAATGCCGCAGCCGAGGTAGAAGCGGCCCGCGCCGCCTCCTCTTCGAGGGCGATCATCTGCTCTAGCTGATCCGCCGAGCCCGCCGCCGCCGGACACCGCCAATCGGGCCTCTTTAGATTTCACCGGTGGAATTCTTTTCTCGGGTGCCCCAGTTGTAATCGGGCAGCACGGTCTTCGAGGACGTAGGCCGAAAAGGAAGAGCACAAGTCGCAGGCCTGCGGGTCGTGCTTAAGGCCCAGGCAGTAGACGCACGTGGAGTGCGGATCCGTCCTAGACATCTTCTGCCCGCAAGGGCACCTCCGAAAACCGGGAGTCGATTTGTCCATCGCAGCCGCGAGGAGAAGAAGACCGAAGTCTTTTAGCAAAAACTTTTTAATTTCGAATTTTCCGAAGAATTAGGAACCAGTCTTAATCGCAACGCGTTAAGGAGGGAACCTGAGCTTCCAAGCGGTAAGGAAGATCTGGCGTCATGGGGCAGAGCCGAGAGTTTTACCACCCGGGTGGGTGGCAGGAGCCAGCTTGAAGACCTTCCGGCAAGATTTAAAGCGGCAAGGAACCTGCCAATAAGTGTGGATGAACAACATATCCATGTCCCTAGAACAGAATGTTCACTGTCCAGAAAAGCTGAATCGATCTGTCTCCCCCCCCCCCCCGTCGCAATCTCCCTGAACAGAAATGCTATCCTCATAAGGGAGACTGCCCTCTAACACTAAACACAGTGAGTTCTTAGAGCTTTTCTATCTTGCACTGCTCCAGAATTCTTCCAACCACCTCTAATCTGCCTAAGTGAGAAGATCTGGATCATACACAAACTGGTGCGACACTACAGAAGGCTAAGGCAACAGCCCTTTTATAAGTTGCTATCATTTCCTCCAATTCTGTCCCACACACAGCCATCACACCTGAGAGTTCTAATGCTGCCTAAAGTCCTGTTGGGGGCAACCCCTTTAAAGGGCAACAACGGTCAATCTCCACAAGGGGAGGACAACTGGGGGGGCCAACGAGAACTACACAGTGCAGTGATCCGACCAACTGACCATATCAATCTCAAAGTTATTTATCTCAAGGCCCAGTGAAAATACTAGGTCCAAGATGTGACCATATTGGTGGGTCACAGTACTAACCACCTGTGCAACTCCCAGTGATAACATCAACTGCGAGAGTTCATCATTGGCCCAAGCATTGTAGTCACCTAGAATCAACCATCTGGGTGACTCCAACACACTCTCAGCGACAAAGTTCATGATGGAGGGAGAGGGTCAAGGACCACATTTGGGGAGCAGAGGTAATGGGGGGGGCAGAAGCGAACAACAGTCCATTCACAGTGGACAGAGTTCTGGAGGAACTCAAAAAGCTGAAGGTGGATAAAGCCATGGGGCTAGATGGCATACACCCAAGGATATTAAGAGAACTGCGGAGGGAACTAGTAGCGCCTCTGGCCGCCCTGTTCACAGAGTCACTCAACACAGTCATGGTTCCAGAAGACTGGAGGAAAGTGCAAGTAGTCCCACTGCACAAATGTGTCAGTATAGTGGAAGTGGGGAACTACAGGCCAGTCAGCCTCACCTCAGTGATGGAGAAGATCATGGAGACACTGCTGAAAGAAAGGATAGTGGCACACCTGAGAGAAATAATATTGAGAAGGTGCAAAGGAGATACACCAAAAATATCTCAGGATTGAGGGATCTAGAATATACAGACAGACTATCAGTACTGAATCTTATGTCTATTGAAATAAGGAGGATGAGGTCAGACCTTGTGTTTATGTATGATGTTATGCAGGATACTGTATTGCCATGCGAGCTGGGTATTACTTTTAAACCAGATAATCTAGGAACCATCCAGGACTGCGAACCCCTGGAATGCTCTACCAGACAATGTAATCCAGAGAGAAAACAAAAATGAATTCAAAAGTAGGTTGGATAGATACATCGTATCAGGAGTTTCTTTAAACTACTTTTAGAATCTTTTGTGAAATTGAGCAAATATGGGCCTCGGTCTTCTAGCTCCAAACAGACCTCAGTATGAACCTAGAATCCACTGGTGCCCAGGATCTGAGGCAGCATGGATTCACATCAGGAAGGTCTTGTCAAACAAATCTGATAAGATTTTTTTGATTGGGTGACTAGGGAATTGAATCAGGGAGGGGCCGTAGATGTTGCCTACCTAGATTTCAGCAAAGCCTTCGATACCGTCCCACACAGAAAGCTGGTTAACAAGATGAGTAGTCTGGCCATGGAGCATAAGGTGATACACTGGGTTAGAAACTGGCTGACGGACAGAAAACAGAGGGTGGTGGTAAATGGGATCCAATAAGGGGAGACAGAGGTGAGCAGCAGAGTGCCACAAGGATCAGTACTGGGACCAGTCCTATTCAATGTCTTCATTAGTGACGTTGCACAGGGGCTGGAAGGAAAGGTCTGCCTATTTGCAGATGACACTAAGATCTGCAACAGGGTGGATACTATAGAAGGGGTTCAGAAAATGAAGAGGGACCTGGAGAAGCTTGAAAGATGGTCGGAGGCGTGGCAACTGAGGTTCAATGCAGAAAAGTGCAAGATAATGCACCTGGGTAGGGGGAAACCTGGAGAGAGCTACAGGATGGGGAGGGGAAGTGCTGACTGTCACCAAAGGTGAAAGGGACCTAGCGGTTATCATATCTAATGACCATAAAGTATCAAAGCAGTGCGCAAAGGCTGCAGTGAGGGCCAGTGGCATGCTGGGGTGCATAGGAAGAGGTATTACTAGTAGGAGGTGGGAGGAGGTGATGCCACTGTATAAAACACTGGTAAGGCCTCACTTGAAATACTGCGTGAAGTACTGGAGAGCACACATGCGTAAGGACATAAACAAGGTGGAGGCTAGCCAGAGAAGGGCGACAAAGATGGTGTATGGTTTGCACCACAAAACATATGAAGAGAGACTAAGAGACCTCAATAGGTACTCACTGGAGTAGAGAAGAGAAAGGGGCGACATGATAGAAACTTTTAAGTATCTCAAGAGCATGAATAAGGTGCAGGTGAGGGATCTTTTCCAATGTAGAAAAGATACCAGAACGAGGGGGCACGATACGAAATTGGAGGGGGGGGGTAGATTAAGAGGTAACGTGAGGATGTTTTTCTACACAGAGAGGGTGATGAATGCTTGAAATAGTCTGCCACAAGAGGTGGTAGGGGCAAGCACAGTGGAGGGGTTTAAACATGCCTGGGACAGGCACAAGGGAACCGTGGGCAGGAAGGGAGTGATGAAAAGCCATTGACCACTTAGGGTGAGTGGACGCACACATGTATAGGGCCTATGGGCAGACTGGGTGGGCCTAGCGATCCTTATCTGCCAACAATTTCTATGCTTCTGTTTCCTGCAGCAAATCTCTCTCTCGTGCCCCAGACGTCAAGGCTCCTACAACCTGCACTTGGACCCTTACTTTTGGCCATGCATTCAAACAATGAAGCATCTCTCACTGGGTGCACCATGAAGTTCAACTCAGATCTGAAATGGATAATCACTCCCCCACTCTTGCCATCCCTCCATGGGCAATGAACCCCAGAGAAACAAGCTGGGACTGATGTCTCTAGAATTAGCCCTGCGTCATCACCCAATCAGATCTCCGTGATGCAGACCAGATCAATCACGGAAATCAAGTCTGATATAATCGCAGACTTGTTTCCCATCGATCTCACATTGCATAACACTGCCTATTGGGGAAGAGTGGACACTGCTGGCCTACAGGTTACCTGTCTACTCATTGTGATGGGAACCCCACGTAGGGGAACCAACTGCATCTGGCCTCTACCTTGGTCCCATTTTGACCCATCTGTATGGGTAATATGCAAATAAAAATCCAGATATTGTATCATACTTAAAGCAGCAATAATTGTTAACTGGACAAAAATGTCATCATATACTTTTTTTTAGCATTAATTTATTTTAGACATAATTAGATTCATCTTCAGTCAGTTTTTATGTCAGATAGCTTAAAATAGCTTATATTACTAATGTTATAATTATTGAGACAAGTAATTAAATTTGACCACCACTAGTAATTTTAAAAATACTACAACAGAAAGCTGGCTACTAGGACCGCACACTCAGAGCAGCTGCAAATTCATACAATCAAAAAAGCCTTGAGAAAGCATCAGTGTGACGCAAAAACGTTCTACGTTTTATATTTGGGGTGCTGCTGCTACTTTTTCACTGCGTCAGTTGTAATAAATTGATTTGTTTTAAATTAGCCAAGTTTAATGGCTTTCTTCACTAACTCAATGTAGCCACGCTTGTGCTTTTTTTAATTTTAAAAATCCCTTCCATCAAGGTAATTTTTTGCTGTTACATACTGGATCCATCTTGTGAATGTTAGGAGGCTGCTAGCACACATCTGAGATACTAAACAGCACAGCACCACAACAAAATATTCAATTTATTCCCAGTGGCCCAGGCCAAAGAACAGGGACTTTTGAAAACACTGAAACCCCGTTTCTTGGTTCAAGAAGAAAATATAATGAAAGGAAAAATGGCTATGAAGATGTTTTTGCCATTAATACATATATTACTACAGAACTATATGATGAAATTTTTTTCCACTAACAAATACTATTGTTTTAAAAATCTGATTGTTTAACCTTTATAACTATAAGGTTTACAATAAAGCATGATTCTGAAGTTCAGGCCAAAACATTTGGTCTAGTCCACACTTTGGATTGTGAAGACTGCTTATATTGATTGGTGACTTTATTCATAGTACATCCTCTTCAATGGGAAACATATCCACTAAACTACTGCAATACAAATAAAAGATAAAAATGTATCATTAAAAAACTTTGTAAATGTTGTACTACAATGAGCCATGGTATACAGCCCTCCAGACTCACAAGTGAGCTATCCATCTGGAGTCTAGACTGATAGGAAAAATCCTGCAACTCATGAACATGTATCAGGTATTTGTTACATAGGCAGCTCCTGTCTCTAACAATACAAGATAGTGAACAATGATGCAGCCACGTAAAAACAAAGAAAAAGTATGATAAATGTGGTATATTCTCCTGTCTCACATTAGCAAATGCCAAATGAAAAATTAGTACAAATATGTTATTAACAAATGCATTTGCACTACGTAAGAAATACATAAAACATTTTTGCTAAACATAAAGGCAATACAGCAGCACTTGCATTCTTAAAAATGTGGGCGAACTCTGGCTACTACTGGGTTAAAAATAATACATACAAATCAAATGTTTAGGGTTCGCTTAGTGATAAATGAGATTCAAAACCATCTCTTTTTCTTTCCAGATTGCTTTTTCTAAACATAATTTGGTTCAACATTATCAAAACCAGGAATGAAACCAACAATCTGCTAAGAAGACAGGAGACAAACACAATGGACCCACAGTCTTTTGTTTTGCCTATAATTTCCAATATTCCCTAAACTAAAATGATCTCAAAGAAAATATCAAATAAAACTTCTAAAACTGAATCACAGCAGGAACTGCTGGAGACTGACCCATCCCATGTCCTGCTGGCTAGCGTGACACATCATTAAGGAAACCAATTTTAGCTTGCCCAGACTAGTAGAATAGTCTTAATGAAAAGCCCTGGAAAACTACTATAAAATGCTGATTATATGCTGTGTTATACTACTATTCACACTGAAAGCAATGCTTTATGTGGTTAGCTGTGTAAAAGTGGTTCAACCCTCTGTCAACAAAGGCAGTTCAGAGGAACTAGAGTAACTTCTAACAGACCATGCAGTCATGCATCAAATTCCCCTCGCCCTATAAAGCTTGGATGCTGGGAAAGCATTCAACAGGATGGCCTGTCCATTTTTGTGGCCCACCCTGTCCGCCTTTGAACTCCCAGACACCTTCATAAAGACACTACAGGGCATTTACTATTCACCCTAAGCTTACTTGAAGCTAAACAGATCATTATCCCACTCATTCTCCCTTAGCAAAAGTACACAACAAAGGTGCCCCTATCCCCTTCGCTATTCACCCTCTATTTAGAACCCCTGGTGGCAGAAATTTGTCAGGATTCTCGGGTGGTTGAGGTTCCTTTGGGGAGGTTGGTAATACAAGATCTGCAGCAGTTGGCCAACGATGTCTTGTTTACACTGACTTCACCGGAAAAATTGGTCCCAGCAGTGTGGGAGATCCTTACTAATGCTGGCACCCTAGCCGGTTACAAGCTGAATACTTTATGGACTGAGGTTCTTCTCTACAATTTTATTCCATCTGCACAACTAAAACATGCTTACTCCTTCAAGTAGCACAAAATGGCCATTTGTTATCTAGGAATTAAAATAACCAAAAATGTTAAACATATTGACCTACTAAATTTCAAACCACTTACACAACAAATTACTGACGACTTCTCTGGTGCTGGTCCCAACTCCAATTAGGCTTCTTCGACAGAATCAAAATAATACATCAAAACATTTTACCTAGGCTCTTATACTTCTTATAAACGCTACCCCTCATGCCAAATAAAAACTATTTTAGGGTCTTGCATAGAACAATTTTGCGCTTCATATGACAGGGCAAGCCCCTGCATATTCAACTTTCTGTGCTCCAGCTCCCACAGGCAAAGGGTGGTGTGAATCTACCCAACTTCAGGTGGTATGCCATCCCGACATCATATGCCTCTGGTAGACTACCTATCAATCCAATTGAAAGCAGACTGAACTCATATACACACAACCAAGATGGCAATCTCCCTATCAGTTTATAGCGTAGACCTATTGCCAGTGGCTGACCATACAAAAACATGTCCTATACTCCACTGAAAAACTGTTTCGCCAGGGCATTGCCCATGACAAGGACTACCCTCACAATAAAACAGACTCAGCCCTGCTATGCTGGCATCAACTAGGCCTTCAGCATATATTTCATATGTTGAGGCTAGGTCAGTTGGATTGTTCAAAAAGGCATGGGATAGACACAAAGGTATTATAACACCGAATAGCAGTTAAGGGAGGAGGGATAGGCTTATGGTTAGACTAGATGGACCGTGTGGTTCCCTTCTGCCATCAGTTTCTATGTTTCAACTCATAGGCCCGTAGGGGATATTACCATTCTCCATGCTACAGGAGTCCTATCACCTCTCCCCCGTGGATCACTATATATATCTGCAACTCCATTCATACCTCAGTGAGAAAAGGACTGGCTCGAGCTAGACTCTCTGAAAGACCTACCTTAATCATTCACCTACTCAAAGTCCACCTCCTTGGCAAAACATGGACACACCTTATCAGCCATCTCTAAAAGGCACAACAAGAAATTTTGAGCAGAGTCCACTGCATCAGTTTTACAGAGGTTGAACGTGGAGTTGAACAGTTCCCATACCCTGAAAACCTGGCTCAAGTACCTTCAAAATCTGGCTCAAGTTTCTATCCCAGCATATAAAGTATCCTCTACTACTTACTGGAGGAAATAGTCCTGGGAAGTGCCACTATCGGTACTTCTGTACCTCAGCTATGGTAGCGAAATACGCAGGTCCACACAAAGAGAACCATGTAATGTGGACCTGCCCCCTCTTATAACCTTTCTGGCAATCTGCACTGTATGAAATTGAAGACATTTCTGACTGCCCGAGGGGATTAACCCCCTCTCTAATCTTAATGGCAATCCCTCATGATGTCACCTCCCTGTGCAAAAACACCCTCAAGCTAGTACTATTATTACTTATAGCAGCCAAGAAGGCCATTAACAGACTGTGGCAAACTGAGCAGATACCTTCTCATACAAACTGGAGGGAAATCTCACTTGAGCTCTACACGCTGGAGAGAATTACATACTGGATTATAGATAAACTATCTTCATTTGACACTAGATGGTGAAAATGGGTCCTATATCAACTGGATAAATATCCGGATCTTGTACCATAGGTCAAACTAGCCACCCTTACCTTCTCTCTCCCCCCACTGCTCTCTCTTCCTTCCTGTTTTATCATCTTTTTCCCAATTATCTAAGCACGTTCAATGTTTTAGATGTTTTCATTACTTTCTGCCTTCTTTCTCCATAGTATTTCTCAGATCTATTAATTTACACATTAACTGCAGCAGTTTCAAAAAACTTTTATGTTGCTTGAAATGGAATAGAGTTGTATAACTTGAAGGGATGTACTATTATTCTTCCTTCCCCTATGAGAATATTGTATTCACTGTATGCTTATCCCTTTACCCTGCCTCTATCTGACTTACGTTTTTAAGTAAGGCATGTTTAAAGAGCAGTTATTTACTGCTTCATTAATATCATTGTGTATCTAAGACTATGTGGTTTCTTCAATCAATCAATCAAATCTGTATTTATCCAGGTGATACACGATTCTTACACATACTTAAAGCGATTTATGGAAGGTTGTCATAGCAAATGGGCGTAGTAACCTATAGGAGTTGTGAATTAGTCTCCTATCATTCAAACTGCCAAAAAGTATTGTTTTCCATGAAAAAAACCCTTCTGTTTCTGTGCTTCATTTCATTTGCATAGCCCTGCCCTGTTTTTTCTCAGTGCTACAACCCCCAAACTTTACATCATGCAAGGGAAACAAAATTACATTAAAAGGACTGTCAGTTTTAAGCCAACTCCAAATTGTTTGCAAGTAGCTGCATCTGACATTATAACGTGTAGAAATATTCTAGTGATTTGACTGGTTGAAAGCAGCTTAGAGCCATCTAATTGCTGACCCAAAATTACACTCCTGAACTACTTACAGCCATTTAACTCTATAACATAAAAACAGAAAAGTATCATTACACTCCCATATTCTGATGGAAGCTGTCACTTCAGACCTGCCACTTCACCAGCAGGCAGTAAAAGTGAAACATCTATATAGAATGGCAAATGATCTTTTTGGCCTGCTTGCATCACAAAAACATTTTTTTTTACAGAGGCTCTTCTATAGACTGTGCTGTTGTAAACACTACCGAAAAAGCAAACTACAATTTTTATTAGGGAGATAGAAAAACCAGCTACTTACTCACAATGCCTCACTATGTAAATCAGTAAACAGGCTATTATATTTCTGTACTCACTACAGAAATAGGAGACTACATCTCTCAGTAAAGAAATCTTGTCAACTATATACTATATGTACAGACACATTTTTGAAAATAAACATACGAGATCTTATACTGTTGTAGCCACTACAGAAATAGGAGACTACACCTCACAGTAAGGAAAATGGAAAACAATTTCCTATCGTGCTCACAATAACTTGCTATGTATATCTACATATTAGGTACCATACTGCAGTTGCCTCTCCATAAATAGGAGGCTGCACCTCTGAGTCAGGAAATTTTAAGTTAACTTTGTAATCTACCCAGAATTCCTTGTTACTGTATGTAAATCAGTATATTAGTTGTTACATTGCAGTAACAATCACCAAAATAAGAGCTGGCTGATTTTAAAAAAGGGACTTTATCTCCAAATGCAGATCTCCAAATGCAGTTACAATAATAAAATGTTTTTGTAAGCAGTATTGTGATTCTTTTATTTTAAATATTATAGCTTTAACATTTTTTCTACACATTATAAGTGCATTAAGACACTTTAGGGATGTGTACTTATGCTGTAATAATTGCACCTTGCAATTAGATGCCCCTCTTGAATGAAAACGGACAGTGAAAGTGCCCTATAAAAACTTTGAAAAGTAAAGTTGAGATTCAGAGCATGCGCATTGTGTATTGCTACTACAGTGCATGCTCAGAATCTCGACTGTTTTTCAAAGTGGTTTCTGTCAGTAGACCTCATTCACTTTTCTTCAATAGACCATGCAGCCAGTGAAAGTGACTGATGGCTCTCTTATATGACATTAATCTGGGGGAATGGCCACAAGTTAGCACTCAAAGAAAACTGGAGGGCTGTCAGAAACAAAGCACTGATAAAACATAGAAGCACAGAATTTGACGGCAGATAAGGCCGCTTGGCCCACCTAGTCTGCCCATTTCCCTACCTGATGGATAGGCTGCAGATCCTAGTTAACCAACAGTCTACTTCCTCCTACCCCCCCCCCACTAGAATTGCCTTATGTCTGTCCCATGCACTCTTGAATTCTCCCACTATTTTTGACTTCACTACCTCCTCAGGAAGGCTGTTCCATGTATCCACAACCCTCTCCATGAAAAAATACTTCCTCGTAATCCACGCATTACCTCTGAGCCGTCCCCCCTCTATCTTCAAATTGTGCCACCTTGTTCTTGCACATCTCTTTTCTGAAAAATGCTACCCTGTTGGACTTTGTTGATTATCTTGATGTACTTGAAAGTTTCTATCATGTCCCCTCTCTCCCTCCTCTTCTCGAGTGTATACATATTAAGCTTCTTTAATTTCTCTTCGTATGTCTTCCGGTGCAGACCCTGCACCATTTTAGTTGCCCTCCTCTGGACAGCCTCCATCCTGTCTGTGTCCTTGCAGAGATGAGGTCTCCAGAACTGGATGCAGTACTCCAGATGGGGTCTCACCGACTGCCTGTACAGTGGAATAACAACTTCCTGTTTTCTACTGGTGATGCCTCTTCCTATGCATCCCAGTATCCCACCAGCCCTCCTTACTGCCTTCTCACATTGCTTGCCCACCTTAAGGTCATCTGACATGACTACCCGCAGGTCCCTTTCCATTTTTGTTGTTGTTAGTATCTCACCCCCCCATTGTGTACTCTTCCCCTGGGTTTTTGTTTCTCAGGTACATTACTTTGCACTTCTTTGCATTGAATCTAAGATGCCATACATCTGACCATTCCTCAAACCTTATCAAGTCCATATGCATCCTTTCCACCCCACCTTCTTTATCAACCCTGTTGCAGATCTTTGTGTCGTCTGCACAGAGACATGCTTTTCCTTCCAGTCCCTCTGTAATGTCACTTATAAAGACATTAAAGAGAACTGGTCCCAGTACTGAACCCTGCGGTACCCCACTAGCAACCCCCACCCCTTTCTTCAGAGTGAACTCCGTTTATTATTACCCTTTGTATCCTGTTGTCCAGCCAATTTTTTACACAGGCTACCACTTTGGGACCAACTCCAAGGCTGGCTAACTTGTATATTAATCTTTTGTGTGGGAGTGTGTCAAATGCCTTGCTAAAGTCTAAGTAGGCCATGTCCACAGCCCCTCATTGGTTTACTACATTGGTCACCCAGTCAAAGAAATCTATAAGATCTGCCTGACACGACCTTCCTGCTGTGAATCCATGCTGCCTTGGGTCCCAGCCCCACTGGCCTCTAGGAACTCAACAATTTTTCCTTTAGAAGTGATTCCATCATTTTCCCTACCACTGAGGTCAAACTAACATGTCTGTAGTTTCCTGCCTCTGTCTTGCTCCCACTTTGTGAAGAATCACTTCTGCCCTCCTCCAGTCCTCCGATACAACTACCATCCTCCCATGATTTGTTAAAAAGGCTAATCAGTGGTGTCACTAGCTCTACCCTTAGTTCTTATAGAATTCTTGGGTGAATCCCGTCAGGCCCCATTGCTTTGTCTACCTTCAGTTCTAAGAGTTCTTTCAGAACTCTTTCTTCTTCGAATGGACTGGTATCAACCACCCTATCTAGAGTGCTTCTATTCTTTGATTTAGGTACCTCCCCCTCCTCTTCTTCTGTGAATACTGAGCAGAAGTATTCATTCTGTATCCCTACTTTTTCACTGTCATTCTCTGCCCACCCTCCCTTCCCTTTATTAAGCCTCACTATCCCTCCCTTCATCTTTCTTTGCTCCCTAATGTACCTATAAAAGGTTGTATTCCCCTTCTTAACTGAGTTGGCTATCTTTTCCTCAGTTTGGGCCTTTGCTATTCTGACTGCCTTCCCCACTTCCTTCTGCTTTAACTGGTACAGTTCTCTGTCCTGCTCAGAAACAGAAACAGAAACAGAATTTGACGGCAGATAAGGACCGCTAGGCCCACCCAGTCTGCCCATTTCCCTACCTAATGGATAAGCTGCAGATCCTAGTTAACCAGCAGCCTACTTCTTCCTACCCCCACCCCCTAGAATTGCCTTTGCAATCCTCCTTCTGTGTTTCCTTATACTTCCTGAATGCTACCCTTTTCTCCTTAACCTTCCCTGCCACCTCTTTTGAGAACCACAGTGTTTTTTTTCCCCTTCATTTTGCTTTGTTGATTTGCTTCACACAAAGGCTTGTTGCCTCTGTGATGGCTGTTTTAATTTTTCCCCATTGTTCCTCCACCCCTCCTTCTTGCCTGTTTGCTAGTGCTTTTCCGAGGCACTCTCCCTTTTTCCCAAAGTCAGCCCTCCTAAAGTCCAAAACTCTTACTTTTTTATGGCTCAACTCTATGGCTGTGTTTATTGTGAACCACACTGTTGGGTGGTCACTTGTTCCCAGATTGCTACCCACTTCTAAATCCGAGATCCTTTCTCCATCTCCATTTGACAGTACCAGGTCTAAGACTGCTCCCTCCTGAGTGGGTTCCACCACTAGCTGTCTGAGGGCATCGAGAATAACCCTGCTTTTTGATGTGGCTGCAGTCAGGGTGCTCCAGCTAACATCTGGCATATTCAGGTCCCCCATCAACAATGTCTCCCCTTTTTCTACCATTCTAAGGATGCCTTCTATCATTTCCTTGTCCATTGCCTCCCCCTGAGATGGGGGTCTGTATACAACTCCTGTGCAAATTGTGGTGCCATAACCTGTCTCCAGGGTAACCCACAGTGCCTCCTCTACTCCCTGTTTATCCTTTAGTTCCATTGCTTTGACCCCTTCCCTTACATAGAGAGTTACTCCTCCTCCTCTTTTACCCTCCCTGTCCCTCCTGTAGATTGTGTACCCTGGTATGTTCACATCCCAGTCATGGTTCTCAGTGTACCATGTTTCTGTGACTGCCACAATATCCAGATGTCCCTCTTCCACCAAGGCCACTAGTTCAGGGAGCTTGTTACACAGACTACAGGCATTGGTACTCATCACCCTCCATTTGTTGATGGCCTTACCCCTTTTAGCCCCATCCCTGTCCTTACTGCCTTTTCCTGCATTTACCCCGTCCTGCTCCCCATTAACTTCTCTACCATGGTGTTTACCTCTTTAACTATTGTGTTTCGTGGGGGGTGGCTGGGTTTTCCCTGCTCCTTTTCAGTGCCTCCCCCCCTTGGCTAGTTTAAAAGCTTGCCAGTGATGCATTTAAGCCTATCACCTAGGATTCTGGTTCCCCTCCCAGACAGATGCAGACCATCACACCAGTGTAGGCCTGTATCCCTCCAGGTGGACCCCCAGTCCCTAATGAAGCCAGAACCCTGAGATCTGCACCAGTTTTTCAACCATTCATTGAATCCCATGGTGTGGAGTACCCTAGCATTACCCTTGCCATAGACAAGCAGCACCTCTGAGAAGGTTACTGTATGTGCTACTTCTCTAAGTCCCCTCCCCAACTCTTCAAACTCCTCTTGCACTGCTCTGATCCCACTCACAACCAGGTCATTTGTCCCTATGTGGACAATGATATCCTGCCCCCTCTCTCGTGCAGCTGCTCCTGCGATCCTGAAGATTCGCTCTCTGTCCCTCCAAGCCGTGGCACCAGGCAGGCACCTTACCTCCCTCTCCCCTTCATTCCCTAGATCTACCCCCACAATGACTGAGTCCCCCACCAGGAGTTGTTTCCTTCCTTCCCCTGTGGAGTCCCATGCCACCCTCCTGTGGGACTCCTTTGTGGAGGTTCCCAACATCCTCCTTGGTCTCTACTGCAGGTGCCTCCATAAAGGAACCACTCTCCACCAGAACAGCGTATGAATTGTGGAGAGGTACAACTGGAGGAATGTGCCTCTGTTCCACCACCCTCTCCCTCCCTGAGCCCACCTTGGTCCAACTGCTCCTCTTTCTTGGCAACCTCTGAGGTAGCGGCGGTGGCCCTAGCAGTCCCTGGATGGGGGAGGAGGTTTCACAAATCCTAGCCAAGTCAGTCTGGAGACAAGCAACCTCTTCCCTCAGACCAGAGAGGTGTCTACAAATAGGGCAGCATCGCAGCCTCTAGAAAGTCTCCCAGAAGACTGCTGCCCCACAGCCAGTGCACTGCACTACTCCCAACATGTCTGTCTTCTTTCCTGTTACTCCTGTGTTAAGCCTTTTTTTATTTTTTTTGGTTATATATAGTTAGTGAGTGCGCTATGTACTAATGCCCGTAGTCCGGGTAACAAGCTTCCTGAATTAGTGGCCTTGATGGAGGAGGAACATCTGGATATCGTGGCAGTCACAGAAACATGGTACACACAAAACCATGACTGGGACATAAACATACCAGGATACACTGTCTACAGGAGGGACAGGGAGGGTAAAAGAGGAGGAGGAGGAGGAGTTCTTTACATAAGGGAAGGAATAAAAGCAACAGAACAAAAGGGTAAACAGGGAGGAGAAGAAGCACAGTGGGTAAATTTGGAGACAGGCAATGGCACCACACTACGCACAGGGGTTGTATACAGACCCCCTTCTCAGGGGGAGGAAATGGACAGGGAAATGATAGAAAGTATACTTAGAATGGCAGAAAAAGGGGAGATATTGCTGATGGGTGATCTGAATATGCCAGATGTTAACTGGAGTGCAGTTGCAGCTGCCACTTCGAAGAGTGCAGTTATTCTAGATGCCCTACAGGGGGCATGCCCTAGACAACTAGTACTGGAGCCCACTCGAGAGGGAGCAATATTAGACTTGATTCTCTCAAACGGAGATGGAGACAGGATCACAGATGTAGAAGTGGGTAGCCATCTGGGAACTAGCGACCATCGAACAGTATGGTTCACAATAAACACAGCAATAGAGTCAAGCCACACAAAGACAAAAGTACTGGACTTTAGGAGGGCTGACTTTTACAAAATGGGTGAGTGCCTAAGGAATGCACTAGCAAATGGGCAGGAAGGAGGTGGAAGAACAATGGGGAATAATAAAACTGCCATCACAGAGGTAACAAGCCTTGTGTGAAGCAAATAAACAAAACAAGACGATGTAAGAAACCACTATGGTTCTCAAAGGAAGTGGCAGTGAAGGTTCAAGAGAAAAGAAAGCATTCAGGAAGTACAAGGAATCGCAGAAGGAGCAGGACAGAGAACTGTATCAGTTAAAGCAAAAGGAGGCTGGGAAGGCAGTCAGAACAGCAAAGGCCCAAACCGAGGAAAAGATAGCCAACTCAATTAAGAAGGGGATAAAACCTTTATAGGTACATCAGGGAGCAAAGGAAGACCAAGGGAGGGATAGTGAGGCTTAATAAAGGGAGGGAGGGTGGGCAGAGGAGACTGTGAAAGGCAGAGATACTAAACAAATATTTTTGCTCAGTATTTACAAATGAAGAGGGGAGGTACATAAAACAAACAGTAGTAACACTCTGGATACAGAAGTTGATACCAGCCTTTTACAGAAGAAAGGGTTCTGAAAGAACTCTTAAACTGAAGGTGGACAAAGCAATGGGACCTGATGGGATTCATCCCAGAATTCTAAAGAGCTAAGGGTAGAACTAGTGACACCACTGACTACCCTTTTAACAAATCATGGGAGGATGGGGTGGTACCCGAGGACTGGAGGAGGGCAGATGTGATTCCCTTCACAAAAGTGGGAGCAAGGCAGAAGCAGGAAACTACAGGCCTGTTAGTTTAACCTCAGTGATAGGGAAAATGATGGAATCGCTTCTGAAGGAAAGAACTGTCGAGTATCTAGAGGCCAGAGGGAACAGGACCCTAGGCAGCATGGATTCACAGCGGGAAGGTCATGCCAGACAAATCTGATAGATTTCTTTGACTGGGTGACCAAAGTAGTAGATCAGGGAGGGGCTGTGGACATGGCCTACCTAGACTTTAGCAAGGCATTTGACACAGTCCCACACAAAAGATTAATATACAAGTTAGCCAGCCTGGGAGTGGGTCCAAAGATGACAGCCTGGGTAAAGAATTGGCTGGAGAATAGGACACAGAGAGTAATAGTAAATGGAGTCCACTCAGAAGAAAGGAGGGTTACTAGTGGGGTACCGCAGGGTTCAGTATTAGGACATGTCCTCTTCAATGTCTTTATGTTTACATTGAGGAAGGACTGAAGGAAAAGTATGTCTCTTTGCAGATGACACTAAGATCTGCAACAGAGTTGATGCACAGGTGGGGTGGAAAGGATAAGAAAGGACTTGGCAAGGTTAGAGGAATGGTCAAATGTATGGCAGCTTAGATTCAATGCTAAGAAGTGCAAGGTAATGCACCTGGGAAACAAAAACCCAGGGGAAGAGTACACAATGGGAGGTGAGATACTAACAACAACAAAAATGGAAAGGGACCTGGGGGTAGTCATATCAGATGACCTAAAGGTGGGCAAGCAATGTGAGAGGGCAGCAAGGAGGGCTGGGGGATTACTGGGATGCATAGGGTGAGGCATCACCAGTAGAAAACAGGAAGTTATTATCCGTCTGTACAGACAGCTGGTCAGACCCCATCTGGAGTACTGTGTGCAGTTCTGGAGACCCAATCTCCGCAAAGACATAGACAGGATGGAAGCTGTCCAGAGGAGGGCAACTAAAATGGTGCAGGGTCTGCACCGGAAGACATATGAAGAGAGACTTAAGGAGCTTAATATGTATAGCCTCAAGGAAAGGAGGGAGAGGGGGGACATGATAGAAACTTTCAAGTACCTCAAGGGAATCAACAAAGTCCAAGAGAGTAGCATCTTTCAAAAAAAGAGGTGTGCAAGAACAAGAGGGCACAATTTGAAGATAGAGGGGGGCAGCTCAGAGGTAATTTAAGGAAGTATTTTTTCACAGAGAGGGTTGTGGATGCATGGAACGGCTTTCCGGAGGAGGTTGTGGAGTCAAAATCAGTGGTGGAATTCAATCATGCATGGAACAGTCATAAGGCAATTCTGGGGGGTGGGGATAAGAAGAAGTAGGCTGCTGGTTAACTAGGATCTGCAGCTTATCCAGTAGGTAGGGAAATGGGCAGACTGGGTGGGCCAAGCGGTCCTTATCTGCCGTCAAATTCTATGTTTCTATGTTTCAATGCAGTGAGCTGTGCTGGTAAGGATATGAGCTGTATGCACCTTGCCCCCTTAAGGAAATGATGTCAGAACCCCTGCTATAAAGGGATTGGCACCGGGGGAGTGGGGTGGGTGGTTTGGGGCATAAGCTGTACCCTCAGGAACAATCAGCTACAAGCTCTGACCCACCACTAGGATGAGTGTTAACCTTCCTTTCAGCAAGTCAACCTGCACAACAAACAGGGGAACACAAGTCTCCTGCACCTGAGGCTGTCTGTGTTTCAATCCACAACTGCAGCTTTTGCTATGACAACTCCTTAGCCACCAGTAAATTATTTAAAATAGTTTAACTATCACAAAATCCTAGCCACCAGTAAATTATTTAAAAATAGTTTAACTGTCACATAATCCTAGTAGTCAATCCAGCTACCCCCAAGGGACAACCGCAGTATTTCAACCCTTCTGAAGTTACTTCCAAGATAAGCAGAGTTTGCAAGCCCCTTCTTGGTTAAACAATAAATAAATATATAAATAAAAAGCAATTACCAAGGGCAGTTAGTTTCACCTCCCACAGAATTGAGCAAGAGTGTGCAGGTTGCAGATATCAAGTGCAATATAGAATCTCCCACACAGCTCACAGCTGAGTAAAGAAGAAGTGTCCTTCAACGTCAAGAACATGACTATGACAGATTTTATTTTTTTTACAAAACAAACTGCAGCTTCAATATCTGAAGCATGGCTGGCAATGGCATACTATGTGAAAAAGACATTTGGGGAAACTTCCATAAATCACTAAAAATTAAATTTTCAGAGGAACCAGAGCACAACTACTTACAGAAAAGTATCTGACACCAACTGGATCTTGCAGGAGTCGTTCAAAGGATACTGCCCAACTTGCAACCCTGCGCTCACCATGCCTTCTGCAACTCTGTACACTAGGAAGACTGGCATTACTGTTTATGCTGTTTCCGCTGCCACATACGTTTAAGTCTGCATTGTTTAACTCTGTGAAATAAGAAAAAAAAAAAATTTTTGTTAAATGAACAATACAATTTCAACTGCAAATAACTAGACAACAACATTGCTGGAAGAAAAGAAAGCAACTTATCATGATTGTGTTCTGGAGTTATCTCCTCCACAGAGACACACTCTTTGGTCATAGGACCAGAGGCACTAGGACCCCTTGGGAACCAGAACATCTGAAGATGGTGACACCAGTACATGGCACCAATGTATGGCACCATGCACATGTCTGCAGCACATAAACTGGAGCCAGCCCCAACCACTTCAGTAACTTTTAACAGAGCAGATCAAGAAAGATGGCAATCAAAAATGTTTCTGAATAAACAGTGACAACATAAAAAAGGCATGACATAATCCATATGTTGCCCCTCTTTCCACCACTGCGTAAGAAAACAGCAGTGTTGATTTTACTACTGGGGAATCACATCAGAGCTGTACAGATCAAGCTTCTGTGGGCCTGACTTCCAGTGACATCACAGCTTGTATGGCAACTTAGGTGAGCAGTTCTCGAACTACCTGAAGTAAGTACTTCACCTTCTCAAACGAAGCTACTTCAAAACCAGAAAAATGTCAGGAGAACAGGAGGGTGATGATATATGGACCTGAGCCAAGTGAAAGAAATTCAAACAACACCAGAATGGCGGCAGATCAAATGCAGACACTGGTAGCAGGAGCCGCAGTGGGTCCCCGGCCAGTTCTCAGGGACTCGACTACGATACTAATCATGATGGGGAAAAGATTAACCTGCAACAGATACCAAATGCTACTGAAAATGATTAAAGCCTTGAGAAGAGAAAATCAGCAAGACTTTTGTACCTTGAACAAGAGACTAGGCGGTCTGGAGCACAGGATAGAAGACATGGAGGAATGTGTAGCAAAGGTGGAAGATGGCACCATACAGTTAGGAAACAGTTTCCATATCTTCAAATATGTTGAAGGGCTACAAGAAAAAGGCACTTACCTTGAACCAAGGTCTCAGAGGGACAATTTGCACCTAACGGGATTGCCTGAGGGCTCCAAAGTTGGATCCATGTGCAGTTATTTGTTCGGCGTCCTGAGGGACGTGACAGGCCTCCCCTTGAACATGGAACTCTGGACTAAAAGAGCACATTGGGCTCTGACTGCACGGCCCACAGACCGTGAGGCACAACTGCAACCAATACTATTAAAACTCTCAAACTACAGAGTTAAAGAAGAGGTGCTCCAGCTATTGTGGCAAAAAAGGAGCTAAAATACAATAGAGCACAGCTATTCCTGGATCATGATTATCCCCCCCAAAATCCAAAAGAAAAAAACTGCAGTACATGGAGATTATTCAGGCACATAAAACACCAACAAATTAAATTCCAAGCCCTGTACCCAGGCTACAATACGAATCTTCTGAGAGGATGGAGGGAAAACTTAAACACTGGTGGACATCAGGCAAGCTCTTCGAGACTACAGCGCAGTGGCAGACATTCAAACCCAGAAACAACAGGATGCACTCAGGTCACCCAGTGGAGAATGGATGTCCGCAAACAAACAAAGCACAAAGGCTTATGGACCGAATGCAGTTGCACAAACTATGAAGGCAACTAGAGAAATTCTGCCAACAGTTCCAGAATGGCAGTGCAAATAGCATGCAGATGGCTCACACTACCTGACCCACCATGCAGGAGCCTCACAGACACGATCACTGACTGACTATAAGTAAGAAGGGCTCCTGCAATAAGTGAAGACCCCATAGTTGCTTGCCCTTTTTTACTCCTAGAATGCCCTTTCTATGATAATCCAAAACACTCCACTGAACCATGCTGTGACCTAGTCTGCAATGGGGGGAGGCATACAGACTATGTGTATGACAACCAATGGCCCAAAGGAGGGGCTATTTGCTCCTCTTCTTCTCCTGCAGGTGCCCAGAAAGTGAAGCAGTTGCACCATACAATTTTCCTTATGAGTGGAAGTGCCGGTTTCAGCACTACCCTGCTCAGTATCTCTGACTGGTTTGGTGTAACTGAATCGGACAGCTATTGAAAATAAAACAAACAAATACACACCGATATCACATCAGGCACAATCAGGATGTTGATTGGGGTGGTATTTGGCATTTAGGGAGGAGACGCAGCTATGCCATCCTGAATGTTGGACAACAGACTACATAATAATCTCTATTTCCAAACAAAGAGGAAACTGTTAGTAGGAATAGTAAGTTGTCTACACTCGAGGGGGTTTTAAGTATGAATGTGATGGGATAACATACTGCATTATGGGGGTGTTCTTCAATGAATGCTCATTAGTAGTCTCAAATACAGAATGCTTATGAGGGGAAAGGGATAGAGGAAAACTGTGGATACTATCCCAATTTTAAACCAGTTTTACAACAAACTTCAGAAAATTGGTCAATCGAAAGGCAACATAGTGAATTGGGGGGTAGTTTTCTCTTTAGGGTCTTTATCTATAGTAAAGTTGGACATCCCTAAGCAGGGGGCTACATGGCAGAAAAGGCATAAATTGCAATGTTGCACCCCTGTCTGAGGTTGTGTGTGCAGGGGGGCCACTGAATCTGGTCCCCAGGAATGGGGATGGGGACCGGAGACACCCCCCTCGTGTGACTGCACCTGAGGGGTTGTGAAATTCCACCATCCCATTTGAAGATGCCTCCAGGAAGTTCTAAAAGATCTTGCCCTTACAGACTCATGGACAAGGCTACCCAGTCAGGACAAATGCCTTAGAGTTGTACCCACAAGAAAACAAATCCTCATATGGAGGAAGAGCAGAGTGGAAAGGAGAGAAGGGTTCCCTCACCCTGAAATGATGATACTCTCCACTTCTTAAATACTTGGGAAAGAAGAGACCATTTGAGATGTGGATTATCCTTCTATCCCTTTGACAGGACTCTATGCTACATAACGGGGCCCTGAAGGTGGTTTGTACTAAAGAATATACAGTTTGCTCACCTGTAACAGGAGTTCTAGGAGTGGTTATGTTGTTTATCCACACTGTCTGGCAGGTACCTTGCCGCTTTAAGATGGGCCAGAAAGTCTTCAGGCTGGCTCCTCCTACCCACCCGGGTAATGAAACTCTCGGCTCCGCCCTATGATGCCAGATCTAGCCCACTGGAAGCCAGGTTGTGCACCAAAGCCGGGGAGGTTGGTTGGGTCCGTATGGATGAACAACATATACCACTCCTAGAACTCCTGTTACAGGTGAGTAACCTGCATTTCTCGGGGCGTGGATATGTTGTTCTATCCATACTGTCTGGCAGACTCCTAGCAGTTCTCCGGGAGGAGGGAGGCAAGGCGCACACCCCCTACTTAGGGAACAGGGACTGGAGAACTGAGGTTCCAAAACCAGCATCCCGGCGTGACTCAAGGTCCATATGGTAATGGGAAATGAAGGTGTGTGCTAACTTCCAGGTAGCAGCCCTGTAGATTTCCTGAATAGGGACATCCCTAGAAGCAGCCATTGACGCAGCGGTATGATGGATGGAATGAGCCCAAAGCCCTACGGGAGGCTCCCTACCCACCAACCTATAGCAGAGATCAATACAGGAAGTGATCCACCTGCCAATCGTTACCTTTGCTGCAGGTCTGCCAGGTGTGGCTTCAGCGTAGGTGACAAACAGCTGGCAAACCTCTCCGCGAATGTCCGCCATACGCTCTTTGTAGTAAGTGTAAGTAAGTAAGTAAGTAAAATGTATTTTTAAGCGCTTTTCAAAACCAAAGCGCTGTACAATAAAAACAATTAAAATACATACATATAACATAAAACAACAGCAATAATAATAATATAATCACAATAAAATCACTCTCCATATGCCTGTTTAAATAAATAAGTTTTTAATTCTAACTTAAAACTCTCAACGGTCAGGCAGCTTCGTATCCGACGAGGTAGAGTATTCCACAGGGTAGGGGCAGCATAAGAAAATGCCCGAGCTCCAGAAGTTTTTAAGCGGACCCTGGGAACCTCTAGCAATCCCTCGTCGGCGGAGCGGAGTGAGCGAGAGGGACAGTAGGGAATAAGGAGATCTTGAAGATACCGCTGAGCCTATACTCGGCCTCCAAGGTGTGATGATGATAACAATAATAATAATAAACAACTTTATTTTTATGGTGCCTTTCAAAACCAAGGCGCCTAACAAAGTTAAAACCACATAATCACAGAATTTCACCACAACATAATCAACAGAACACCTCAAAGACAAATAATATAATCATTAAATCTTAAAAACTTTCCATCAGTTAAATACCATAGGCTTGACTCCATAGCCAGGTTTTCAGTGCTTGTTTGACATCCCCCACGGTCGTATGCTCATGTAACCAACGGGGTAGAGAATTCCAGAGGGTCGGGGCAGCATACATAAATGTTCTAGCACCAGAATATTTCAAATGTACTCTTGGAATCTCTAGCAACCCCTCGTTGGCTGAGCGGAGCGATCACCTGGGGCAATGAGGAACCAGGAGTTCTTTCAGGTAGTCCGGGCCAAGGCTGTGTAGGGCTTTGAAAGTCAGAAGACCGACTTTAAAGGTGATCCGCAACCGAATTGGCAGCCAGTGCAGTCCGCGCAGCACCGGCGAAAAATGACAGGACTGCGAGGATTCCGTCAACAGTTGCACCACAGCATTCTGCACTAGCTGCAGGCGGCGGATTTCTACCCCAGACTGCCCTAGGTACAGGGAGTTGCAATAGTCCAAGCAAGAGGTCACGAAAGCATGGATCAAAGTAGGAAGATCGCCGGATGGAGCAAGGTGCCTGATCCTGGCGATATTCCTCAGATGGTAGAATGAGGATTTGATGACACTGGGGTAGAACACCGGCACAGTCAACACCTGGCTCAGGTGAAACTCCAACACCACCTTCGGGAGAAATTTTGGATGGAAGCACAGGACAACCTTGTCCCTGTGAAAGACCAGGTAGGGAGCTTCGATGGAAAGCACCTGGAGCTTCCCAATCCTTCTGGCTGACGTGATAGCCACCAAGAAGGTGGTCTTCCACAACAGGTGAGAGATGTCACACCTGTGCATCGGTTTGAATGGCTTGCCCATGAACTTGGCCAATACCAGCAGTAAATCCCTCAGAGGTGGTGGTTCACGCACTGAAGGAGATATGTGATGCAGGCCCTCAAAAAAGCGCCAGACCACCTTCTCCTGCGCCACCGACTGCTTGCCAGACCACACCCGGAAAGCAGAGTTGGCTGCCAAGTGCACCTTGAGGGTCGTCGATTGAAGCCCCTACTGGGAAAGGGACCAGAGGTAGTCCAGAATGCTAGCCAGCGGACAGGATGAAGGGTCCAACCCCTTGCCCTGACACCAAATAGAGAATCTCTTCCATTTGAAGGTATAACATTTTCTGGTCGACTCCTTGCAGGATGCCTCAACGATGCTGAGGACCTTGTCGGAAAGACCCAAGGCCTGGAACTCTAGCCTCTCAGGAACCAGGCTGTCAGGTGCAGGGACTGAAGGTCCAGATGGAGTACCTTCCCTCGTTGACAGAGAGCAGGTTCAAGTGGGCTGGAAGCCACCTCGGGAGCCTGGAGCTGAAGCTGAAGAGATCTGGATACCAAAACTGGCAAGGCCAGTCTGGGGCTACTAGGATCACCAGCGCCTTGTCCCTCCTGATCTTGAGGAGAACTTTGTGGATTAAGAGCAGAGGATGGAAGGCATAGAAGAGGCCCGGGGTCCACGGCCTGGATAAGGCATCCCCCTGCAGCGAGCCTTGCTGAGGGGGGTGGGCATGGTACAGCCTCAGCTTGGCCTATCCCTGGAGATGAACAGGTCCACAGGAGAACAGGTCTTGTACTATCTCCAGCAGGAGAGACCACTCTTGAGATGCATCGCCTATCCAGCTGAGGGCATTGGCCAGACTGTTCGAGGCTCCTACCACATGAATGGCTAGGAGATCCACCTCCAGGCAGACCACGAGAGACCAAATGCGAAGGGCTTCCTTGCACAGAGGCAAGGAGTACGTCCCACCCTGTCTGCTGAGATAGTACATGGTCGTTGTGTTGTCCGTCTGGACCTGGACCACTTGACCCCAAGCAAACGGAGCAAAGGCAGTCAGAGCTAACCGGACCACTCGGAGCTCTAGCAGATTGATGTGGCATCGGGACTCCTGAGAGGACCAGAGTCCATGGGCTCTGTGCTCCCCCAGATGGGCACCCTAACCTATCAGAGAGGCGTTGGTCATCAGGATGACTGTCGGCTCGGGGCGGACGAATGGGATTCCCTCCCGCAGATGAGCTGGGATGAGCCACCACTGCAGGCTGTCCCACATCTCCTGGGTCACAGAGACTGGCTGGTTTAGATGACCTGAGCACTGAGACCACTGGCGGGTCAGTCCCCACTGCAGGGGGTGCAAATGCTAGCAGGCCCAATGGATCATGCTGGTGCAAGCTGCCATGAGACCCAGAAGGCACAGGAAGTCCCGGGCAGGGCACAATTGCCCAACCAGAAATGACTGGGCAAAAGAGGAAAGACCTCGGCCCTGTCCGCCAGGAGCCGGATTCTGGCTCGGAGAGCGTCGAGCTCCGCCCTAATGAACTGAATAACCTGCGAGGGCACGAGTTCTAACTAGGCCTCATTGATGAGGAGGCCAAGTTGAGAGCAAGCCTGGATGGCCAGATCTCTGAACCGCTCCACTTCCAACCTGAGGGACCTGCTATTAGCCAGTCATCCAGGTAAGGATAGACCCGGACTCCTTGGCGCCGTATGAATGCTGCCACCACTACGATGCATTTGGTGAAGGCCCTGGGAGCTGATGAGAGGTCTAAGGGTATGGCCCGGAACTCGTAGAGGGTTCCCTCTTCCCAAAAGCGGAGGAACCGCTGATGTGATGGACTTACTGGGACATGAAAGAATGTGTCCTGGAGGTCCAGGGAGCAGAACCACATGCCCTGCTCCAGGGGTGGTATTATCTGAGCCAGGGTTACCATCCGAAAGGTGCGCGGCCTTAGTAACTTTTTCAGGTCATGCAGATCGAGAATGGGGTGCCAGCCCCCTGTCCGTTTTGGAACCAGGAAGTACCTGGAAACAAACCCTGACACAGAGGAGGATCCGAACCTTGCTGACTACCTCATGGAGGAGCTGGTCGATGTCATCTCGGAAGCCAAATGGAAGGCTGCAGACTCCCAGCCAGAGGGCACGGGCTCAAAGTGAGGACCTCCGGTCAGAGGCAGGCCCCTACCGACCACTTCCAGCACCCAGAGATCCATGGTGATAGCGGACCAGGCGGAAAGGAAGTGGCAGAGCCGCCTCCACACAGAGGGTCCCAGGGGAGGTGAGACAAGATTGGGGGTGGCACCCCACAACCCGTCTCTAGGCAGGCTTAGAGGAGGAAGGACCTGCCGAGGAGCCACTGGGGCCCTTCCCCCCGGGCTTCCTGACTGAGGAAGCGACGGACTTGGCTCTAGGGTGCCTTGTTTGAGCCTGCTGGCCCTGCTGCTAGTGCTGATGGGCAGGTCTTGCCACAGGAGCGGAGGGACGAAAGGGCTTATGCTGCTGATGGCAGCCTTTGTCCTTCTGTAAAGATGTGACCGAATCTAGGGTGGCCTTCCACACTGGGCCCGAACAGGTCGGTGCCCAGAAAGAGAACATCTGCGAGCTTGTGTCAGGTGTCTGCCGTGAAGGTCAAGATCTGCAATCAAGCCCTGCGGTGCATGACCACTGTGGCCACTACCGAACAGGCACAAGAGTCTCCAATGTCCAGAGCCATCTGGAGCTGCTGATTGCTACCGCCCTTCCCTGATCCCGGACCTGCTTGACTGAGGTCTGGAGGTCGGCCGGGAGATGAGGGAGCACCTCATCCAGGAAGCCCAACAGGGCATGAGAGAAGTGTGCCATCATAACAGCCGAGCTGGCCTGGCGAAGGCCCAAAGAGACCCCAGCATACATCTTTCTCCCTGAATAGTCCAATTTCTTGGACTCCTTATCTGAGGGCTTGTCCATGCCCCTTGTGTTACCTGAGTACCTGAAGATAGAATCTGCCACCAACCTCTCGGCCGAGGGGGTGCTCCTAGAAGCTGGAGAGAGAGCCAGTAGGGACCGCGTACTTGCGGGCCATCCTGGCCGATGGTGCTGGGCAGGAGGCTGGGCGCTGCCAGAGTTCTAACACTGGGCCCACAATGGCCTCGGCTATGGGGAAAGCCTCCATGGTGGAGTCCCCCTTGTCCAGAATCTCCGTAAGGGGATATCTGGCCCGTTTCTGCATGGGTTCAAGCAGCATCACAGTGGACTCAGATGAGCTGAAGGATACCGAGGAACGAGGCGGGGCTCTCGTCCACAGAACGACCCCCCGAGGATTCCAAATTGACTGGACGGGAATGCAACGCGGAGTCTTCAGTCTCCGAAGAGTCCGGGTACAGCTGGTGACCACCTGAGCCACTCTCCACTCGCCGACGGCGATCGGGGGCGAGAGTGACCAACAACCGATGGGGCAAACCTTGAGCCAACCGAGAATCCTTGGTCAGTGTCCCATTCTTCGGCTGGGGAGGTGGTGGTTCCACCACAATGGGCGGGGCAGTCGGTTTTGGCTGAGCTGTTGGCGCCAGGACTGGGTCCTCGACCAGGGAACCAGCGGCGGGAGTCAGCTTCGGCCGTTTGGGTGACAGCCACTTAACTGCTGGCGTGGAAGCTGGCAGCAGCTTGCTGCCAGCCAAAAGGAGCTGTTGCCACATTAGATCCTCATAGCACCAAAGCAACTTGCGCCAGAGCCTCTCCTCAGCTGAGGAGGATGAGGAAGAAGAGCTGCGGCGCCTCTTTCTGCGCTGTCGGGACCGAGACCGCCAACATCAGTGGGATTTCCCTGAAGCGGAGGAGGAC
Organism: Neoceratodus forsteri; assembly: GCA_016271365.2. Taxonomy (NCBI): domain Eukaryota; kingdom Metazoa; phylum Chordata; order Ceratodontiformes; family Ceratodontidae; genus Neoceratodus; species Neoceratodus forsteri. Next base: position 395,726,770 of record CM057452.1, read on the forward strand.
TGAGACTGGGCCACGGAAGGAGCAGGGGAAAACCACTGCCCCTCCAGTTCAGGGTCCTGGGCCGGGGACTTCAGCTCAATGGTCTGAGGCAAGTCCTCGGATGGCATCAGAAGCACCGGTGTCTGAGAGAGAGAGAGAGAGAGTTGTCGGCCTCCTCAGTCGACAACCTGTCAGTGGGCTTGAGAAAAATCTCGGCCGCGTCAACAAGCGTCTCAGCCAACTGGTCTGATGGGGACACCATGAAACCAGCGGCTGGGCCGCAACATCGACCAAAGTCGAGAGCCGATGGTCCAAAGAACGAGATCTCTCCTGCTCCCAAGAGTGTCAGCATTGGGTCTTACTTTTTTTGGATCCTTCTTCCAGGACTGAGGGGTGTGAGACCCAGAAGGATCCTCCCCTTTAGTCAACAGGGGCTGGCACAGCTCCCGAAAAGAAGCCGTGTAAGAAGAGCCCAGTTGGAATGGAATGAAGGCTGAAGCCAAAGAGGAGCTCGCCGCAGCCTGGGCCGCCTCCTCCTCAAGGGCTGTGAGCTGTTTAAGCTGTTCCAGTTGTTCTGCAGAGCCCGCCGCTGCAGACACCACTCAACGGACCTCCTTCATTTTGACCATTGGATACCGTTTCTCCGGTCACCCCAGCTGGAGTTGGGTAGCGCGGTCTTTGAGCACCGACGGAGAAAAGGACAGACACATCTCGCAAGCCTGCAGATCGTGGTCATGCCCAAGGCAATAAACGCACGAGGTGTGGGGGTCGGTGTGCGACATCTGCCTGCAGGGGCACCGGCGGAACCCAGGAACGGTCTTGTTCTCCATCGCAGCCGTGAGGAAAGAGGGTGAAGATTAAACTCAAATGAGTTTCAAAGTGAGTTTAGGGTAAAAATCTGAAGTTTTCAGAGCCAGGGCCTGCAAAACGCAAGAGCGCTAAGGAGGGAACCTGATGCTTCCAAGCGGTAAGGAAGATCTGGCGTCATGAGGAGGAGCCGTGAGTTTCATTACCCGGATGGGTGGGAGGAGCCAGCTTGAAGACTTTCCGGCCCATCTTAAAGTGACAAGTTACCTGCCAGACAGTGTGGATAGAACATATCCACGCCCCTAGAAATGTGGAATTCTTGCAAAAGGTTAAATGCTGACTTCACTACAACTGAAAAATATGCCTATGTTTAACTGTTACTTCAGGACTGGACAATAAAGTTGGACCTGAAATGTTAACACTTTAAGTAGGGAAGGGGTAATGGAGTTGACTTTTCTTACCACCCCCTCCGTCCTCTCCAATATGCCAATGACAGATTGCTAGAGATTCCCAGAGTTCGTCTGAAAACATCAGAGGCCCAGTCTTTTGCTTTTGTGGCCTCGACCCTGTGGAACTTTCTACTTTTAGTGTACAAGAGTGCCTGACCATCCAGAGTTTCATGACAGCACTAAAAACATATCTACTTAGCCTAGCATACCCAGATTCTTGGTGAAAACTGACATTTAGTCTAGTGTACTCAGATTTTTATTAATTCTATATTTATTGCTTGCAGTTTTATGGATTTTAACATTCCTGTTTGCTATGATGGTTTTTAAACTGTTATGTTTTGTTTATTTTATGTAAAAGCCCCTTGGTTTTAGAAAGGCACTTTCTTATAAATAAAGATGATTTCTGGGTAACAGAATGTGGGGTCTTTTTCTGTTCTTTTTGTTATTACTGACTAGCTCTCAATTTCTAGAAGTGGCTTGAGTTGTGATCCTCTATCACAGGGGATATAAGCCTACTACTTTGCCTTTTCTGGGGGAGAGAATAACCGCCTCAGAAGGATATTGAAGATATTTAAGTATATCCCTCAACCTTGTAAGCAGTTTCCAGTTCAACGTCTATAAAAAAATGCAGAACATTTGCCCAGTTGGCATATGTTTGTTTACAAAAGTTGTACTAGAGGTATAACAGGCTAACCCATGAGGTGTAAACGTGTTATAGGTGGTGGTATACCATGCTAGGTACTTTACTCCAATAGTCATGGATAACCCACAATTTAAAGTGCTTACCTACAGTGTAAATAGACTCACTCGCCCCATTAAAAGGAAGACCACTACCACCAGCCCGTCGGCACAGCAGTTGAATTTCCGCCTACGACGCCAGTGGTCCAGGTTCAGGAATGGATTCGGGAGCTGGAGGGCCGGCCGAATAGAGAGAGCTCAAGTGTTGAATGACTGCTTGCCTTCTCTTGAAGGGAGGGCAGGGAAGTGACCAAGCGCTTGCTGACCCCTGGCGGAGGCTGGGGGTGTGGCAATGCACTGGGTCCTAGTAACTAATGGCATGTGGTAAACGTCGGCATACGCCTTCATGTTTGGGGCATGCCACACCCTTGGGGAGCAAACAGGAAAAGAGCCCTGTGGCCGACCAGGTGACAGTCACAAGCTCCTGCTGCTGTGAGACCCCGAGCAGTCCACAGACCACCTCAGCAACACCTGGGTCAAGAACTGCACTGGTTACCCCACCAGTGCCTTCCCCCTCAGAGGAGAGGGATGCACCAAGCAAAGGGTTACGTCCGCGTTACCCGGGGGGGGGCTACAATGTGGGGTGATGGGTGGCTGCATTGGGGCAGTGTGGCACTGAGGGGCAGAGGAAGGCCCAAAGGAGAGGCCGGCCTGGAGCTGGGGGGAGCAAAAAAAAAAAAGGAAGACCACTGCCAGCCTACTGACGTGACACTGACAACTTGGGTTCGGAAGCGAGCCAAAGGCATCAGAAGGCTGGCCAGGGGGAGGAGGACTCAGCATCCACAAGACTGCTCTCCTCCTCCTGGGGGCGGGGGAGGTGTGGGCAAGAGCACAGAGCTTGACTGACCCCTGGTAGAGGCGAGGGAAGATGTAGCTCGAAAGCCACGAGGTGGGGAGTCATGGCAGACATTGTTGTGCATGCACCTTGATATCAGCACACGTCACATCTCCTGGGAGACGTAAGCAGGAAAAAACGAGGTTATGCACCATAACCACCAGCCTCGACAGGCCCCACTCCTGGCAACTCAGGTGCCCCCTGAATCTGGATCTGGTTTGGTGGGTCGAGGGAATCCCTGCCATGGAATGCAAGCCATGGGGGATATAGGAAGAGGTAAACTCTGGAAAAGCCAGGATGATGGGGATGGGGGGGACTGGCGAGTAGGTGGGCTGGCCGGGACAGGGAGGAAAACAAAAAACTCAAAAACAAAAGGAAGACAATTATGACATTTTCCTGCCAATCAAAGGCGGATTTCATAATGTCACAATGAAACTCACCTGTCGCAGGGGGAGCATCAGAAACCTGGTATGTTTGGTTATCATCACATAATCTCCTCCTCCTAAAAAATGTCAGGAGGAGGGGGTTTGTGATTCTGATACCAAATTGAGTCACTTTTGAAGTTACCGAGGTTGTTAGGGACAAAGAAGGAAGATATGTGATTTTAAAAGGGGTTTATTATCCTCAAAGACTGACATTGGTGGCAGTTTATGCCGCTCCGGCTAGCTCATATACATTCAGTCAAAGACTGGCACACTCACCATTTATACAGTCAGCTGAGTGCAAACTGTTGTCAGATAGTTTTAAACAGTTTAGTTTAGAAAACTGATGGCCTCTGAACTCACAGTTGTTTTGAACCTAAGATTCTCATTGCTGCTTTCCAGATAAGAAATAAATTCATACAGTTCTGTTTCTGTCCCCTTCCAGACCAGGAAGAGGTCATCAATGTACCGTTTATAGATGTCTATTTTATCAAAGTACATATTTCTTTCTGCACTGTACACCACCCATTTTTCCCACTCCACCAGATAAAGGTTCGCCAAACTCGGGGCTAAACTTGCCCCCATCACGGTGCCCTTCTTTTGCTTGTACATTTTACCTTTGATTAGGAAAACAGTATTGCTAAGGACAATGTCAGTTAAAGCAGTAGTCATATTAATTGGTTTCTTGTGTAAAGTCAGTGTGTCTTAATGACGACTGTTGTAGCTTAATAATGGCTGATCAAATATGGTGGACTTGTGTGGAAAAATGTGATGATGTATTTGTTTTCACAATGGTTACAGAATATGCACTTACTAAAGTAGGAGGCGAGCACTCAGTCACAAAGGATGGTGTTTATTGGTGCTTCACTAACTGAACAACTCATTTATTTGTATAAATGCACCCTTGTAACCAACTATAACTAGTTTTGATGAAGCCCTGAAGGCAGGGTGAAACATAAGATCTCCGAGCAAAAGGGCGGTTGCACTGCTGCTTTTGGTCTGTCACTGTTGTGCAATGGAATGGTGAATAAAACTGTTTAAAACTATCTGACAACAGTTTGGACTCAGCTGCCTGTATGAATGGTGTGTGTGCCAGTCTGACTGAATAATTAGATATGTCTGGGCTGCACCACCACCACCCTAGTGCTCCACCTCCTCCTGCCAAGCAAATACACATTATTTAGACAACTGATTGAAAAAATGGAGAGAATGTTAATCTGTGGAGGTGATTTGAACCTAACATTAGTCCTGCAGACTAACAGTATTTCAAAGAGTCATCTGAAGGAGCATCAGGTAGCTAAAAAAGTAAAAGCCTGCCGGCCCGGTGGCGCTGAGGGTTGAAGCAGGAGGCTGTACGCCACACCGGCAACCCATGTTTGGGAACGGGCACAGGTCACCGGGGGTCGGTAGGGGAGGGGAAGGTTCAAGCGTCCAGAGGACTGCTCTCCTTCTCCGGGGGGGAGGGATATGCAGCACAGGTGCCTGGTTGCCCCCTGGTGGAGGCTGGGGAGCAAGGTGCCGTGCAAGAGCATGTGGGGAGCCGAGTGCAGACGCAATGAGGGAAGCGCGCACGGAAGTGTGTGGGTTCCTCCTCAGCCTGCGTCACTGCACGCACTCTGCTCCGTGGGAGCAACCTCAAAAAAAAAAATGCTGGCTCCCCACGTATTTGCCGCTCCTGGTGCCTGTCCCCTCTGGCCACGACAGTTTCGTCCTTGGCGGCCCCACTCGTGGAGTCTTCCCCGAGTATGAGTGGGCAAGGCTACTGGGAGACAGACGAGCCCGTTCGCGGGGCTAGGGGAGTCCGGCCCCAAAAAGAATAAAATAAAAAAAAAAAAGTAAAAGCCTGGATGTCAGAAATGGGACTCTCAGATGCATGGAGATATTTGAATGGTACCTCAACAGTCGGGTATACATATTAGTCGTACATCATCTTCTCTAGATTAAAATTGATCTTTCTCCTTATAGCGGTAATAGCTGAGGTACACAGCTGTACACTGGGTAACCTAGGACTACCAGACCACGCCCCACTTTCTATCATTGTTGACTTGAATCTTTAAAAAGAGAACACTTTTTGGAGATTAAATACCTCCTTTCTCCAGGACAGAGATGTAAAAGAACAAATCCCTCTTATTCAGCAGGCAGTGATAGATAACTTAGATCCAGATATTTCAGCTGGAACACTGGGATACAGTAAAATCTATTGTTAGAGGAAAGCTCACAGCAATAGCAGTGGGGAAAAAAGAACCAGCTAGAAAAACACCAATTAGAATCTAAAATACAGGTATTAGAAAAACTGCAACAGCAGAAGTTAAACAGACAAAGAGGTAGAGAATTGCTTAACTTAAAGTTTTATAACCTGTATAAAAATAAAATTTTAAACAAACAAACAAACAAAGTTTTGGACCAACTCTTAGATTATTAAGTAGAGCAAAATGTTAAATACCTATGCCAGCAATACTGTGAAGGTGGTCCAGGGTGCTCAAGTTACTGACGAGTAGGCTGAGGGCTCAGAGAGTAAGGGCACATATAACAAAATTATGCACCCCATTACTGGACCCAGGTATCTGAAACTGCTCAGATTCCAGAAGCTTTCAAAAAATATTACATGACCTTCTATTAAGGTAGATCGAGTCAGCCACAGGAACTTGCTGACACGTATCTGCAACAACTTCACTTACCTCTACTTACTCAGGAACAGAACGCAGCACTTACAGCACCAATTACAGAGGCAGAAATCCTTAATGTCACTGCAAATAATAAAACAGGTAAATGCCCAGGGTCCAACAGGTTCTCAGCAGAATTTTATAAAAAAAATTCAAGAAGACTACAGCCCCACTAGTACTTAGAGATGCCTATAGAGAGGCAATGGAGGAATGGAAAATTACCATCTTCTTAGAATTATGCTATCATTTCTGTGATTCCCAAGCCCGCCAAGGACTGCACCATTCGCCAACCTTACCATTCCACCTCCATTTTTAATGTAGACTATAAGTTTCTGAAAGGTACTCTAACCAAAAGATTAGACAGGGTGGTTCTACACCTAGTGGCACTAGATCAAACAGGATTTATTGCCAGTAAACAAGCACCAGACAACGTTTGAAGAACAATCCACATAACTGATCGCATCAATCATACAAAACAACCTGCAATTATAATAGGTATGAATGCAAAAAAGGTATTCGGTCAAGTAGATTGGAAGTACTTATATAGGGTCCTTGCTGGGTTTGAGTTCTCCCCCAGATTTCTCAGCTATATCCAAACTCTGTATGAAGTACTACAGGCCTACATCAGGGTTAATGGATATCTATCACAACATTTTGCAATAGGAAGGGGGATGAGACAAGGTTGTCCCCTCTCACTGGACTGGTCCTTTGTGCACTGTACATAAACCCTCTAGCCCAGAGGATTGAACGGCTGGGGGAGCCCAGTACCAGGATCACAACACTGGCAGGTATCTCTAACCCCTGCAGCCAGGGAGAGGTCAGCCTTAATCACCCCATTTGGGATGAAGAATGTGCCTGCAACCTTCCAGCAGCTTGTGTATCACATTCTGTCTGAGGTAGCTGACTGTGTGCTAGCGTACATGAACTATATAGCCATTTACAACTAGACATGGGAGGATCATTCAGGCACATAAGGAAGGTGTTCCGCCAACTGAAGGCTTCAAGGCCGACAGTTAAGGCAGGAAAATGCCAGATAGGTATGGCAGAGGTGACCTACCTTGGGCACCAGGTGGGCAGTGGATGCATCCATCCACAGTCTGCGAAGGTTGATGCCATGCAGGCCTGGCGTACCCCCACTATGAAGAAACAGGTAGGGGACCCCCGGGTACTACAGGAGGTTTGTTCCTCACTATAGTGATGTGGCCTAGCCCCCTGACAGACCTGACAAAAAGGAAACTGCCAGAAAGAACTATAAAACAGGTACTAGTACCTTACTGGACTGGGTCCTTACCAGTTATCCCTCTCATATCGCCAGCACCTCTGTCCTTCCTGACTCACTAAGCGACCACTCACCCATTATATGTGAATGGTCAAATAAATTCCATAAGCCGCCACCCAAAGTCATCACTAGCAGAGTGCTCCCACGTGGACAGCTAAGACACCTTAAATCCTACCTCGTTTGGTTTGACTGGTCTCCCATTTTCCTCTCAACAGATGTTAACACAGCTCTTGACCACTTTATCTCCTCCTTCAATGTGGCCTGTGACACCTACGCCCTGCTTAAAAAATGAAAAGTCAAAGCACTCTGCAACCTGTGGCTAACTGGAGAGCTACTTGCACAGCTAAAGGCTCGGGACCACCTTTGGGCCCTGGCTAGAGACTCTGGTGCCCAGCATGACATACAGAACTACAAATGTGCCCTCAATAACTGCACTAAATCCATATGGCTACTGAAAAATGCCTACTACAAAGAAGCTCTCTCAAACTCCTGCGGAAAGGAGTTGGATTTCTGGAAGAATATCAAAGGAGTTACAGGGAAACAAACTAAATCCTCCCCAACCATGCTAAAGGTTAATGAGGCTATCACCCTGGATCCTCTGGTCATTGCAAACACCTTTAATGATGCATTTACTGATCTCAGCAGCGTCCTTCCCCCGGATTTTTTCCTTGACACTACCCACGCTATCCCCAATGATCCTCCTACCACTCTTCCGCCCTTCCACTTCAAAGAAATTAACCTGCACTATGCCCGAACACACATCACCAAAGCAATTTCAACGTCAAGATCAAGTGGAGACTCGCTGGATCTAAAACTCCTAACCCTCACTATGGATAAGGTTCTAGTCCCATTAACACACATTCTCAATCTCTCCCTTAGCACTGGTCAGTTCCCAGACAAATAGAAGGCGGCTACAGTTACTCCAGTCCACAAAAGCGGGGATAAGACCTGCCATGTGAACTATCGACCAATTTCGATACTAGTACCTCTCTCCAAGGCACTCGAACGCATAGTATCCAACCAACTCATGGACTACCTGGACACAAACAATCTCTTATGCCCACAACAACATGCTTCAGAAAAGGTCATAGCACCTCTTCTGCATTACTGGAGTTCACTGGAGCACTGCACGGCACATTGGATATGGGTCACTTAACCGGGGCAGTATTTGTAGATCTGACCAAGGCCTTCGACACAGTCCACCATCATCTGCTGATCCAGCAACTCCAGCATTTAGGACTCTCTCCTGACACTGTCTCATGGTTCAACAGCTATTTGCAAAACAGATCTCAACGAGTCAAAATTGCTGGGAGACACTCGGACCACAGACTGGTCCGATCTGGAGTCTCTCAGGAATCCATCCTGGGTCCGTTACTCTTCAGCCTCTTTCTTAACACGCTCCCAAAATCTTGCACTGAACAGATTATCCTCTATGCGGATGATGCTGTTATCTTCTTCTCCCACAGGGACCCTGTGCTCCTGCAGACCAATCTTCAGCAAGGCTTTGCCGCAGTGGAAAACTGGTTCATTCATCATAAGCTTGTCCTCAATCATAAAAAAACCAAAGTAATGCTCTTTAACAGCTCTCAAAACAGGCATAGATCTCACCCCCTAGCTATCTCTACCAGCAATGGCAACACCCTCGAGCAAGTGCAGTCGTTCACATACCTAGAGTTATCCCTGGACTCAAATCTCTCCTATGGGACACACATAGACAATGTTGCCAAATCAGCAAATATGCACCTAGGCCTACTTTACCGACATAGACAACACCTTACTGCAGCAGCACTGAAGACTGCCATCCAAAGCTCGGTGGTCTCCATCATTGATTATGGTCTTATAATCTTTGGCTCTGCTTCTGCCACTGCCCTGAGACGAATTTCAACATCACTTAACAAGGCCTGCAGGCTTATCTCTGGTGTTCATTGTCTCACTCATACATGTGACCTATACACCCAATCTGGCTGGCTTCAACTTTCAAATCACATAAAATACCAAGCTTGCATTATGGCAAAGAAAGTAACCATGGGCCTCGCTCCGCCGGGAGTCCAAGCACTGCTTAGTTCTAGACTATAGCCACGTAAACCAGGGGCTCTGAATACCAGCTCCTTCAGGTTCCCCGCCGCCGTACCTCTCAGGGCCAAAGATCCTTTGCCTTCAGAGCGCCTAGCTGGTTAAATGCGCTCAATCCTGACATCTCCTCCACTATCACCCTTGGCTCATTCAAACATAAACTCCACCTCCACCTTACTAACTCTAGCTCCTGTGAATGCTACCTATAATCTCCTCAGCCCTCTCATTTTTGTTCCCTCCAACTATCACCTACCACATCTCCACCCCCTCCTTTTCCTCTATGTTACTTTTTAATTTCTTCTTTCTTTTCACCATTCCTGGCTCTCACCCCTTCAACACCCCCGCCTCTTCTGAGCCCTCAATGATCTTTCCCTTTTTGTTGACTAGTTTCAGCCTGCTCCCAGTTGTTGACCATGCTCTTTGGCTGCAATTCCTGCCCTCTCCAACTTCGCTTCTCACGTTTATCTTCATCTTCCACCCTCCCTCCTACTTATCCCTCTGTTACTCTGTGTTTCCATGTATACTTTCTACTTATTCTAGCTATTGTATTGATCTACCATTGTAACCTAATATGCCGACCTATTTATTGTTTTGTTTCTATTTCTGTAACTTGTATTGTATTTGTTCTCTGACAAGGAACCTTTGTAAAAGAGCCTGGCTCAAAGGTACTTGTAATCCTAGTTGTAATAATATAAAATAAAAATAAAAAGTTCTCCAGACAAAGGACTGTGAATCTGCCTTCCAGAAGTTGAAAAAGACATTATGTGGGTCACCCATTCACGCTAGCCCCAATCACGCCCTCAAGTTCCTTGTGCTAATGGATGCCTCAGACCATGGGCTGAGCGCTATTCCTACTGTTCTGAGCCAGGTTACGCCAAAGGTGGAGGAGCACCCAATAGTGTATCTGAGCTGGATGCTTCAACCCAGGGAGGAGTCATATTCCACAACTGAGAGGTAGTGTTTCAGGATGGTATGGGCACTTCAGAAGCTGCAGCTGTATTTGTACGGGTGGGAGTTCACTGTGATCACAGATCATAATCTCTTAACATGGCTCCATAGGCCCACTAGTGAGCAAAATACAAAATTGCTGTGCTGGAGTTTGGTCCTGCAAGCATATAATACGACCATCCAGTACTTCAGTGGTTCACAAAATGCCAATGCGGATTGGTTGTCTAGGAAGGGCTAAGTGCATGGTATGATACTTTAGGCACTTCCCAGTCCCTACATGAAAGGCAGTGTCTCTTGGTGGGGGGATCACCCAAAAGAGTCATGCCTTCATTTTCCAGGAAGGGGAGATGTGATGAGAATATAACCATGTAATGTAATCTGCCTTTTGATTACTGTAATTATTTTTGTTTCTACTTATTTCCATGTAAGTCTTTCTGTTTGGAATGGCATAGGGCAGACAAAATGGAGTGCAGGTCTCATGTCTCAGCAGCTACCCAGGGAAACCTCAAGGGTAAATAATAGTTGCCAGATGGGAGGGTGCTATTTTTCCCACAAAGACATCCGAGCAACCCGAATGTAAACATGATCAAAAAGCTGTGAACGAGGATGTCACAAGGTGAAAAAAAGGCAGTTTGGCCTGGTAAATGTGATCACACACACACACACACACATACCACACTCACGTGGGTGAGGAATACTAAAGAGGGCTGTCACTCCAGGGAGAGGGCTCGGCCTACTGCTCTGAGCACATAAATAGAAGAGTTAAACCCCAACTTTCTCTCTCTGACTTCCTTTAGCCTTTGAAGAGGACCTGGGGTCCATCTTGATGAGTGATCTCATTGGACAGAGAGCCCTGCTGTATAGCTAGCTTATCTGGGTGAGGAAAGAGCAATCTTAGTGAATGTTTTCTTTCAAGTTAGCAGGCAGGTAAATATAGATCCTAGTGTAAGACTAGGTTATGAGCTTTATCGAACAGTCCTCTATCTGTTCAAACCGAGTTATTTTCTTTTCCTGTAAATGTGTATATCTTTTTGGTTACTGAACATATCCTGTTTGCAATATCTGTAGCATTTAGTAGTAAAGAATCTATTTTTATAGACCCAAGTGCTAACCATCCTTATTCCAAAGGTAAATGTAACAGTTCTGCTGGCAAGTTGAGAATTCTCTGTTAAAAGTTTGGCATTCGAAGTGCACTCTACCTACCATATATTATTGTGTTTGACCTTCCAAGTGCCTGAGCAGGACAGAGGTATTTTCCAGGTATAACCAGGTGGTGGCAACGGAGAAGAGAATCAGACCAAACTACCTCAGAAGCTGCTGCTGCCCAAACGGTAAGTTTGTTACAAGTCCCTAGTCTGAAATTCCCACTGCTTTCCTGCATCGGGGGATAGGAACAGGTTCCGCCCTGCTTATTGTGGTAGAACATGATGCACTTGTCCATCTGGAGAAGTACTACCTTGTCTTGGACTATGTGCAACAGGGCTTGCAGGCTATACAGCACTGCTCTTATCTCCAAAACATTTACCATGAAATGCTGGCTATGGACTACCAGGAGCCCTGGGTCCGAAACTATGGCAGTGCACTCCCCAACCCAGACAGGATGCAACCATGGGCACTGTCTCTTGGGAGTCTGGAGTAGATAATGGGAACACACTGAAGGGATTCTCCTTTTTAGTTCAACACAAGAGGGACCGAAACAGAGGATATGTCTGTCATTTGTATGAGGTGTGCAAAGTTTGGATACAGTACTTGAGACTATCGGGGGGCTGTGCATCCACTGGGAGGTACTCAAGTGCAGACTTTTGAGGGGTACTGAAAAGGCTGTGGCTGCAAGCATCTTCTGCATTATGTGCACTGCTACTTGTTCCATTGTTCAGGTGCAACAGGTTATCTGCACAATTCAATCTGCTCCGTCCCTCAGTAAGAAGGACTTGGCTTGAGTGGAATTCAGGACTGCTCATATGATCTAAAGTTTCTGAGTCAGAACTGCAGTAGTTGAGATTTGGAAAAGTTCAATAGGGAACCCATGGAAAAAGAAAGCAAGCCAAACTTCTCCTACCATCCAGTTCCTGGTCAGACTCATTATGAGCCAATCGTCCACACAGGGAAACACTCATATCCCTAACTTCCTGAAATGGGTCACTAGAACAAACAAGCATTTGTCAATGCCGAATGTTTGCTTGCTGGCATTGGCAGTGGTAATGTAGAAGTTACAGAGCTGCGTAATAGGAATGGCAGTGAAGTACTGAACTGAAGCCAACCCCACCACCACCCTGCAGAGAGTGACAGGCATTGGGGTGTGCATTTGGGTCATCACGCATAACGGCCTCGCCATTTCACCACACCCCACCCTGCAGACATTTGACAAGTGTCACGGTGTTCTTGGGGTCTTTGGCTCTTATGTGCACCCCATTTCATTAGGAAATGCAGTGAGATGGGTGCTATATAGGAGAATGGGGTGAACTTTGGGGCTGAAGAGTCCAAGGCATACCTCGATGCCTCTCACTGGCTGCAGGGTATGGAATGGTATGAGCATTACAGGCAAGAATCCCAAGTCACACCCCTGATGCCTGTCATTCTCTACAGGGTTGGGCGTTATGGTTGGAAACCCTAATACCTCAGGCATTCGTTGGTATTTTCACTCCAAATTTTCAACATGTTTTTTTTTTTGTGACCCCACCTCATGAACAGGGGGAATATCAGTTTGTTAGCCGAAAGCTGCTCATGCACAGCGAGTACGGCATTTAGCACCACAGGTGCAAAAACATTCCGAACAGGATGTAAAAAATGACAGCTGTACTGTTCATGGGGAGGTGTAAAAAATGGCAATGTTGCAAATCTGCAGTAAAAATATTTAAAAAAATGGTGAAGTCATGAGCGTACATAGAAACTGTGCAACGCACACCCGTAATATAATTAGGTTGGGGATATTTCACAGCAGATTGTCAACTCAGGCATTTTGGTGCCTCCGATCATGAACAGTGTCACTGTGATTTTCTTTATCTGTGCCGAACAATGATTTCCCACAGCTACTATTCATCTCAGCGCTGAAAGTGTGAAAACACACTTCCAGCCATGTTAGAAAATGACAGCTGTACTGTTCATAAGGAAGTGTGAAAAATGCCACTGGTGAAAATCTGACTGAAAATATTACAAAGTCATGAACTTACGAGGGTGAGTGGAAACTGCGCATTGCTCACTGTAACACAGTCATTTTATGGACTTTTGTCACCAAATTTGCAACATAGCCATTTTAAGACCTCTGCTCATGAACAGTGTAACTGTGATTTTCTTAATCTGTCCTAAACATTGCTTTCAGACACCAACAGCACCTATTGTGCTACATGTGCGAAACACATTTTGGGCGCATATATGAAAAATGGCAGCTGTACTGTTCATAAGGAAGTGTAATAAATGGCAATGTTGAAACTCTGGAGTGAAAATATTAAATTTGCAAACTTACGAGCATGCATAGGAACTGCAAACGTACGCTCAGAAACAGTCATTTTTAGGAATTTTTTCACCAAATTTTCAACATAGCCATTTTAAGACCTCTGCTCATGAACAGTGTCACTGTGATTTTCTTAATGTGTCCCATACATTGATTTTGTATATACTGCGCCATTGTGCACTACATGGGCGGAAACACGCTTTGGGTGAGATGTGAAAATGACAGCTATACTACTCATAAGAAGGTGTGATAAAATGGCAATGTTGGAAATCTGGAGTGAAAATATTGAAAATTACGACCTTAAAGTAGCGGAGGAACTGCGTAATGCACCCTCAGAAACCGTCATTTTAGGAATTTTTCACCAAATTTTCAACATAGCCATTTTAAGACCTCTGCTCATGAACAGTGTCACTGTGATTTTCTTAATTTGTCCTGTACATTGATTTCACACACCGACTGCGCCATTCTGTGCTACATAGGCGGAAACACATTTTGGGTGAGATGTGAAAAATGACAGCTGTACTACTCATAAGAAGGTGTGGTAAAATGGCAATGTTGAAAATCTGGAGTGAAAATATTGAAATTTCGAACTTACGAGCCTGCATAGGAACTGCATAGCACGCTCGTAAAACAGTCATTTTTGGAATTTTGACACCAAATTTTCAACATGGGGTTTTGGGACCCCTTCTCATGAATGATGTCACTGTCATGGCGTGTATTCAGGCCGGAGGGTGATTTCATGAATCACTGTGCGAAATCACTCTTCGCCCGAACGCCATGACAGTGACATAATTCTATGAGAAGGGGTCCGAAAACCCTATGTTGAAAATTTGGTACAAAAATTCCCAAAATGCCCGAGATATGCAATAAAGTTGAAATCTCCCTGTAACCCATTATACAGCTACCGCATTTCCTCAGTTCGCGTCGGCTTTGAAGAGTGCAGATGTGTTCCCGGTCCACCAAGATCGCCGCCGGAGTCCGGAGGTAAGTATGGGGTGGGGGTGGGAGGCTGGGTGGGCAGGTGGTGCGGTTGTGAGGGGTTGGGAGACAAAGCCAGGGACAGTTTTTATTTTACAGGTTTAAAACAAAAAAAGACGTTAGGATGCTTGCCACGCTGGGGTGGGCCCTCAGCGTGGCACAAGGACTTGGGGGCGTTCAGCCAATGGGGATTGGGCACCTGCCGCAAAATAAAAAAAATCGCTGATTAGCTTTGCCACACGCTTGGGTGGGCTCCCAGCGGCATGTGACTTGGGGGTGCGCCAGCTGGGGACTGGGCACCCCCGCCGCCAAAGGACTACAGTGCTTGCGGTGTTGGGGTGGGCCTCAGCATGGTACCTCACAACTGGGGGGTGGGGACGAGCTCACCGACGGGATTGGGCACCCCGTCGGGCTATACAGTACGGGAGCGCTGACGCCTGTTCAGCGTGGGGAAGCGCGCGAGCAGCGATCATCGGTGCTCCTACCTGCCGTAGCTCCCTTTCAACTGTGGGTTACTGCATTTTGAGCGTGTCATAGACAGCTCCAAAATGCATTGGCTTACAGGGGCCGCGCCTGCCAGCCCACTGACTGAATTGGAGGAGGAGGTGACACACCTCCGAAATCTCCGATGAAGGCACTATGTTTCTTACACATGCGTGCAAGCAAACATAAAAAGCACTTGGAGAAAGCATGCGGCACCAATACTGGCCTGTAAGACAGGACTATGAACTTGTAGCAAGGGTTTAAATAATTGATCAGCAGTTTTTTTCTTGGGACAATACTAACTGTTGAGAAAATATTTATATAGGTTTTCTAGAAGTGTTATATTTGTTAAACACAGAGAGGCAGGTGCTGTGCATTTTCACACTGTTTTAACACTTTTATGAGCAAAATGCTAATCAATTTTTAGAGTTCAATAAAACCCTGTGTAGTGTTTGAGGCCCACACGAAATCTGAGATGCTAGCAATGGCTTGGTCTGATAAGGATGTGTTGATATGTATCCTTGACGTCCAGTGTTGGCAACCAGTTCTGCTGTTTCAGATACTGTAGCAGCCCCCGAGACACCATTCTGAACCTTTTGCATTTTTTTTTTATCTTTATTGAGTTTTATCAAGTAAAGACATACATACATTCAATCACCCGTAGGGACAACCCTAGGCCCACAACCCCAAACTGGCTGTGATAACTATATACATTCTTGTAACTATGTACATACACAGCTGCCATGAAAGTTTCAACACCATAATCTATTTGGCTGTAGCCAATTTCTTACAAGGGGGAGCTTTTAAGCCCTGAAATCCCGGTCAAGTAAGAAGAAAGCCAAAATCATAAGACAACTATCCCCCAGAGAAAGCTTATCATAATAACTATTTGGCTATCAGTCATATTAAATATGTTTCCGCAGCTGTGTCCCAAGGAAAGAGAGAGAATCCCTCCCACCCCCATAGTCTGGCAGATCTCTAACCTGTTACAGGACAATCATTATACAGGCTAGTTAGGGCATGAAAAACACATCACACTCAGAACGAAAAACAAAAAACAAACAAAAAAAATGTTCTCTACAAATATAACCAAGTCTCTTTAGTTCATTCTCTAACCGAGCATGTTAAACTAGTCGCAATCAGATGGACAGATTGCACCTGGGCATCACTGAGCTGTGTTGAGTACACTGCTTCCAAGGTCATCCACCTTTTATCATATACTTCTTTTCTATTACCCATTAACATTTGCCTTTGAAGTCTATCTAACATCTGCATCAAATCTCTCACCCACTGAGCATAGGTATACATAAGGTCACTTTTCCAATTCCTTAAAACAAAAGCTTTAACAAGGGCAGACATCAAAGCTATATGATATTTAGCTGAAGCCCTAGAAACCATGGCCATATCTCCCAAAACACAGATTGCTGGTAGAATATGTTCGGAATAGTCTAATAAAGGATCCATGTTCTGTTTGATATGAACTCATAATGGGTATATTTTGGAACAATCCCACATCACATGTAAGATGTCTCCCGGTTTCGTGCCACATCTAAAGCACATGTCTGTCTGTCTGAGTTGCCTAGCACACAGTTTGGCAGGAGTGTAGTAAATATTAGAGAAAATAAAAAATTGCATAATCTTATGTTTGGGTATATGTAGGAATTTACCACTTTTCCATATCTCCTTCCACTCAGGCTTCAGGGGGGGCTATGCTTTTCTCCCAGTATGGAATCTGTGGAGAGGAACCCAAACTCATAAAATCAAGCAACACCCTATAAACTTTTGACAGAGGGTTTTGGGAATAATTCATCTCTCTTAGCTTGTCCCATGTGAATGGATTTTGCCGGGAATCTCCATTATCTCTCAGTACCTGTTGCACTAGCTTTGTAATCTGCATCTTTTTAAAAAAACTGAAATCCCTACACTGAGATGGGAGGACCACTTTATCAGCTGTTATAAAATCTACCAAATTTAGGCCAAATAAGTGCGGAGCCCATTGTTTGTTGATAATTTGTTCCCCAAGACAAATATTATGGTTTCCCAGTATAGGCTGGTCCCAAGCTCTCATTTGGTCTCTTCTCTGATTGGGGGTTAGAAAATTCCACTATGTGGATAAAGTTTCATAAATTGGAGTTTGCTTTCCCCTATTTGGTAATCCTTCTGGGTTGGAGAAAAGTAACACCACTGAGGAGAGACTCAAATCATCAAGAATTTGTCTCTCAATATGTAGCCAAGTTGGTATATATCCTTCTCCCTCCACTTTCCTGTACCACCGTCCCATTATACCTAATTGCCCAGCCACATAATGTAAGTGAAGGTCTGGAAGCTTAAGACCCCCCTTATAGTGGGGAAGGCATACAATATTGTATCTTCTCCTAGGGGGTTTATCATTCCAAAGGAATGCAGAGATTAACTTCTGGATATTAATAAACCTCCCTTTTGGGATATTATAGGGTAGCAACTGAATTGGGTATAATAATCTGGGTAAAAGATTCATTTTGATCAGTCCCAATCTGGCAGTGAAGTTCAGAGGGAGTTTATTCCATCTAAGAATATCAATTTTAATTAATGACAACAAGTTGTCTATATTTGCTTCCACCCCATCCTCCAAATTAGCCACAATCCAGATGCCCAGGTATTTAATCTTAGTTGGAGCCCAATTGATTTGCAGCGGTTCAAAGTCAGCTCTGTACGTGTAAGGGGTAAGAGGGAGAACCTGCGTTTTGCTCAAGTTTAGTTTATAATTGGAAAAATTAGAAAATTGCCTAATTACTTCAAGGGCCTTTTTAAAACTCTCTGCCGGTTCCTGTAAGTGTAATAGTATGTCATCCGCAAAAACTGAGAATTTAAGCTCCCTTCCCCCAATGTCAATCCCCTGTATCGCAGGATCCATGTGGATCGCTCTTAATAAAGGTTCCAAATAAATGTTAAACAAAATTGGTGATGGGAGCAACCCTGTCTGGTCCCATTGATCAGTTGGAACTCTTTCGATAAATAACCATTACACAGAGCCTTGGCGGTAGGAGCAGCATAAAGATTTTTAAGACCTCTGAGAAGACCCTCCGGGAAGCCCATCCTCTACATGGTGGCGAATAGGAAAGAGTGGGAGACCCTGTCAAAGGCCTTCTCAGCACTGAGTGAAATCAACGCTATGGGTAGTGTGGAGTTGGAGGCGCTTCCGAGTATATGATAAAGCTTCCTAAGTGCGTCATGCGCCCCTCTGCCCGGCATAAACCCCACCTGCTCCTGACTAATTAGTAAAGGAGAAATTTTCAGGATTCTATTAGCCAGGATCCTCATCAGCAATTTAATATCCTGGTTTATCAAAGCTATGGGTCTATAATTACCCGGCAGATCCTTTGGTCTACCTGGCTTTGGGATAAGCATAATATAGGCCTGATACGGGGGGGGGGGGTGGAGAACCCCTTCTTGCATAATGCTAGAGAATAAGTCTTTCAACAGAGGCAGTATGGTTAATAGATGGACTTTATAAAGTTTAGCTGAAAGACCATCCAGCCCCGGTGTTTTACCACTCGGCAATGAGTTTACTGCTTCTACAATTTCTAACTCCTGTACTGGAGCTGCTAGTGATTGAGCTTGCGCCTGATCTATTTTAGGCAATGGTACTCCATCCAGAAACTCCTTTATTTCTTCGTCATTATAGACCACACCCCCTTGATAAATCCCTGCGTAACAATCCGTGAAAGCATCAGCCATTCCCTAGGGCTCTATTATGGTGGCCCCTCCGAAGTTTATTGAAGTATCAGTATGCTCTGCCTCCCATTCCTGGATTCTATTTGCAAGAAGGCGGCAGGGCACATCCCTCTGCATTAAGTATTTAGCTTGAAGTCTTTCAAGACAACAGTCTATTCTACCATACAGAATGCCTCGCATTTCCTCCCTCAACTCCTTAAGCTCATTGTCTAAGTCAACTGAGGATCCCTCTAAAGGGACCAATGAGTTTATGGCCCCCATTAAAAACTCTTCCCGCGCCCTTCTCATACTGTTTCATCTGGCTGTGTATTTCTGGGCTATTCCAATGTATAATACTTTACAGGTAGGCCAAGCTAGTCTCTTATCTTGTACTGTTGGTAATTGGGTCTGGATAATTTCCACCAGGGTTTCCTCTAATTTGGACACCATGTTATCGTCCAATAGGAGTGATTCATCCAATCTCCATCTATATGGTTTCAGTGGGATGGTATCATTTTCCCATACCAGCTGAGCAGGGGAGTGGTCAGACAGTATTCTGCAATGGGTAGTTAGCTCCCTAATTCCTCTAAGTGCTGCCCCATTAATAAAAAAAAAAGTCAATTCAAGAGTGGGATTTATATGCCCCAGAGTAAAAGGTCATGTTATTGTCCCCTTTATTATAGATTCGATATGGGTCAACCATCGCTGTAACCTCTAAGAGTCTTGTCATAGCTACCTGGGCCGGGGAGGGTGGTCTATTAGATGGGGGTTTCTTATCCTCTCTATTGTTCAAGCATAGAGTCCAGTCTCCTGCTATGATAAGTGGGTGGGAAGGAGGTAGCTATATCTACCTCCAATGAAGCGAAAAAATCAGGCCTAGGTGGTGTAGGGCCATATACCGAGGCAATTGAAAGTGCATTGCCCAATATAGTACCTGAAACATAAATCCCTCTACCATCATCTCTTGCTTTAATTTGTGAGATTACAAACGGACAGGCTTTCCCCACCAAAATCGCCACACCACCAGATGCTTTTGCTTTACCCTCTCCTATTACTTGGCCCACCCACATTTTCTTCAAAAGACCTAGCTCCTCTTTCAGTAGGTGAGTTTCCTGCAGTGCAACTATTTGAGCCCCCAGCTGGTTAATATGTCTTAATATCGACAGTCTTTTTTTCCTCCCCCTGAGACCTTTAACATTCCAAGACATCATTTTAACAGTTGCCATTATGAGTATCCATACCCCTGCAATTCACCCTCACAAGATCTGCCCTCAATCTTGTAAACATAGCGGATTCTCTCTTTTCCCCTTCCCCCATCCCCTTCCCCCCATAACCCCGATCCTCAGATCGCCCTCCTGCAACAAAATGATACAAAGATGAGCTATCGCCCGGGTGCCCCCAGACCCTCCGAATCCCACTGAAAACTCATAATGCCCCACCAATGTTTTTACCTCCCAAACTAACCTCCTTAGGGTACCATAAACCTGACTCTGTTGTAAGCCACTGGTGACCCTCCACTCCCAAAAGGTATCTAGCTTTAGTTATTCAGTGAGCCCCTTATTTCACAGAAACACTTCCTTTATTTCAATGCTTCCGCACCTCCCACAAGAGATTAGCCTACCCTATCAATTGCCATGACCTCCCTTCTTTATCTCCATGAGTCCCTCTCCTGGACTGTAGGAGGAAGAAGAAATGGAGAAACAGAACTGTTTCCACCACCTTCCCTCCCATTAATATAATCCCTATGATCCCTGTCACCATCCCACTAAAATTGGCATATGCCAGTCTCATCTAGTCCCTTCTATATGGTGAGGGCCCTCTAAGTGGGTAGGGGTGGGTGATCTCAAATTGTCCACTATACCTACTAGTCTTCCCCTCTCTATCGCTCTCCCCCTATAACAACCGAAAAGGCTGGGAGGGCTTTATCAACCCCCAACCTTTCATTCAAGGGCCTGAGAGACAGCCAATCCCCTCACCCCCTCGCCAGGGATCCCAACCTTTTGCCTCCCAACCTTCCAGAGGAGAGTGAGGCCATATGTTCCCCCCCCCCCGCATGAAATTTAGTCCCCTCTGTTGGAGGAGAAAAGAAACAAGGAAGGTAGACTCCCATCCAGGCCCTGAAGTTCACCTTTCAGGGCCTGGTAAGTATTTCAAATCCTCCCGCCCATCAAGAGGGCCAGGCCTCCCCCACTAGAATAATATCCCCCACCAGAAGTCACCCATGGGTCGCCCTTATTCCTGGTCCCCGAAGCCCAGAACTAAAGCTCATAGTAAAAAAAAAAAATACCCTGGTGTGTCTTTTATTTCGGCAGGATCATGCATTTGAATTCAGAATCTCGACCATAAATCAAGTTCTGGCTAATACCTCATTATGCCCCAGATGGCCCAAAGAGAAAAAGAAAAAAGAAAAAAAAAAAGGAAGGGAAAGCACTCCATGTTAAAATGTCCTGACCCTATTAAGTCTTCTCTGTATTTCTAGAGCTTCAGTCACCACATAAATCCAGGAATTGAGCCCTGTAAACCTTGGGCCATAAATAAGCCTGCGAGGTTTTAAACCAAATTGTCCCTTCAAAGTTGATTATGATGTTCTTGCAAAAAAGTCCTGCTCTAAAAGGTTACTAGATAGTCAGTATAGTAAAATTAAACAGCTCAGCTCTCCGAACCTGAGGCTTGAAATAAATCAAGGGATATTCAGACCCATCGGGTACTCGTAAGTCCTTCGCTTTAATCCTATCGTTCGATCATTCCCTCTTATGTCCGACTGAGGCCTCCTCTCACAGCACGCAGTCAGGTCACAGGCCTAAACAAAGCCGGGAGCTCCACCCGCAGGCCTTCTCCGTCACATCCCTCGCAGTCAAATACCTCTTGTCTCCTGACTGTAGCTTCACTACCAACGTTGCTGGATGCTGGATTCTGAATTTCACCCCCACAAAGTAAAGTTTCTTCTTAATATCGGAGTACTCCTTCTGTTTTTCCCGGATCAAGGGTGTTAGGTCCTGGAATAGCCAAATGGTTGACCCATTCCACTGTAAATTTTTAACTGCTCTGGCTTTGTGGAGAACATGGGCCTTTTCTTTATAGTTCAAGAAACGCATAATGAGGACTCCAGGTCGAGTTCCTGGTGGGGGGATCTCTCTCAAAGAACGGTGTGCCCTCGCAGTATTGTAGGAGTCCCCAAAAGGTGTTGGGTCCAACAATTTCATTAGGAGATCCTGCATGAAGGATATGCAATCCAATCCTTCTGCTCACTCAGGGAGAGCAACCATAATCAAATTATTTCTACGGCTACGAGACTCCTGGTCCTCGATTCGATCTTCTAGCCTCCTAATTTGCTTTTTTAGGGCTACCAGTGCTTGGTCCGTTGCCGTTGCTTTCTGTTCTTGGGAGGCGACCCTGGCTTCTGCGTCCATCATCCTTTGTGCCAAAGCATTCAGAGTAGGTTTAATGGTAGAAAAATCAGTCACTAGTCCCTGGAGTAGGTGCTTTATTTCCGAAATGTCTTCAGGAGAAGCTTGGCCTCCTCGTTCTGCGTTCAGTTGGCCCTCCTGTTCTTCTGGCACCAGAGAGGGAGGTTTCAGGCGCTTCACCGCTGGAGTTCACGCATCCACAGGCTCGGGGCTTCCACACTCCATCTCAGCCATACCACGTGGCCCCTCCAGTTTTTTTGCAGTAAAATTATCCCGCCTTAGTCTTACTATGCCTCTTTAGCATACTAGTCACCCTTTTAAAACCTGTAATTGTGGGGTCTAAAGTAGATTTATTGTTTGCTAAATTCGGCAAGGCCTAGGAGCAGCACTCAGGATGTCTTCTCCCCGCTAGCTCATCACGTGATCCCAACCTTTTGCATTTCATGTAGGCATTCAGATATCTGAGGTTTAGAATCGGATACATGCTGTCTGTTTTACTGAGAACGAGATAATATCTGGGGTAGAATCCTTTGCCTTTCTCGGACTCCAGAATGTTTCCCAGTGCTCTGTTCTGTAACAGCCATGCTACTTCCTAAAAGAGTTGGTCAGCCATGGGACTTTGATGTTGAGATAATTTTCCTGGCAGATTATTCAGTGAGTGCTCCATTAGTTCCGAAGAGTATCTGTCCATGATCATTTCCAGAACCCATTATTTTGTGGTAATTGTCTCTGACTTCTGCTAGAACAGGGTCAACCCACTCCCCCCCATTCTTAATTATCCATTTTAGGCAGCTGAGGAGGAACAGTGGCTGATAACTAGAGGGTAGCACTCAGTGTGTGTGCCTGCTGCACTGTTTTCTGTTGTGGTTTTTGTTTTTGTTGGAACTGCCAGGGTTTACACTGATGTCAAAAATCCCTTTGAATCTGGTCGGGTTTGCCATGAAAAGACCCCGGTGCTGATGGAAGAAATCACGCCATCTCCCTCTGTTAAGGTTACAATGGATGTTCTTTATGTCATTCAGGGTTGCCTTTTTTGCCACTGACATCTATAAGGGTTTCTTCTACATTTTGGCCAAAGAGGAATGTCCCTCAGAAAGGCCCTTTAATCATTTTTTGCTGAATATCATTTGCAAAACCAGTGAGTCTAGCACAGGAATGCCTTCTGATACAGATTCAT
Organism: Neoceratodus forsteri; assembly: GCA_016271365.2. Classification (NCBI taxonomy): domain Eukaryota; kingdom Metazoa; phylum Chordata; order Ceratodontiformes; family Ceratodontidae; genus Neoceratodus; species Neoceratodus forsteri. The sequence goes on from CM057452.1 coordinate 395,750,152, forward strand.
GTTGCTGCAACCCAGGCTGTAACATCACAAACATCTAAGGCAATTCGAATTTGGTGGCTATTGGACTCTACACCCTGACAGATAACCACCACCAATTCTTGCTTGACACTGACTCAAGAAACTTTTCAGAAAGGCTTTCCAGTTTGCACCGGAGTGAGTAGTTATATTTTGCCAAAGGGGACTGGTCTTTTGCAACTCTGAGGCCCAGCATTACTGAAGTGAACATGCTCTTTGTCAAGATGCTAATTATACATGACTTGTGGTCAGGCGGTTAAGCAAATACTTCTTTAGGGTGCCTTTAATAATAAATATGGTGGTAACTCCATCAGGCCACTGCTTGTAGCAATTAAAGCTAAATAATATTCCCAGGCTCAACATGGATGTGAAGTCTGGGATAGTAACGCTTTTAATAAGATAGAGATACAATTAGATAAACTATTGAGAAGCAGTTTGGGTCTTCTCAACTCGGTACCTGCTACGTTGGTCAGAGCTGAACTGGGTTTATCATGACTTAAAGCTTATTTTTATGCTAGAAACATTAGCTATTGGCTACAAATTCTACAACACTGCCCTGAGAGACCTACGGCACTATGTTTAAAAGAGAAGGGTCTGTGGACCAGTCTTAGACATTTACGTTAATCATGGTTATCCACTATTTTTACGTTACTACAAGAACTAGGACTGGAATATTTTAAGAACTATATTATCAAGGGAATTACTATTAGCTCAAAATATCCAAAGTATATTACAAATAAAATAACTGAACATTATAAAAATTTGGATACACAGCACAATTTGAGTTTGCGTATCTCTCCTTGGCTGATAGGAAATGATAATGAGTATTACTATAGGCCTTATCTAGATATACTTACAGACCACAGACTATGTACACTTTATACAAGATATAGATTTGAGGTCTTTTTAAGTAATGTCCTTATTGCAAAATTCAATAAAAATACTTCTCCATGAACTAAATATTGTTCGTGTACTAAGGAAAATATTGAAGACCTACCACGTTGTGTTCTTCACCTGTCCTTAGTATAATATCCCAAGAAAAAAATGCTTAGATTCAATATGTAATTCTATACTTACAAATGATCAAAATCTGCTCCTGAATCTCTTTCTAACTACAGATGATGAAGTTACTGTGCACTCTGTTGCAAACGTTTCACAGACTAAATGTCGCGGTACATTTCGCCATGGTCAATTGATAGCGGAGAAGTTGTTGCTAATAACAGTCCGCGCCAGCACAGTAGTCACGGTTGGATAGTAACTGCGACTAAGTTAGAGAAATGAAATGGCAGAAAAAGAAAGGAAAAGGACTAAAACATGGTCCGGTCTGGCAAGGGTGAGATTCATTGGCTACCTGTCAGTACCTGTCAATGGGGGGTTGCTGATTACACCTGCCTTGTCGCCATGATAACATCACCATTCAGGTATATTTAAGGGCTGGTTTGCAATGCAGAGATCATTGATTGATGAAATGGATTTTGTAGAGACACAAAAAGGAAAGAAGAAGCTGTCCTTGGAGAACTTTTTGTACACAAAAGAGAAGGATGGCTCTGACGGGAAACTTATCTGGCGATGCGAGCAACAGACTTGCAGGGCTCGCTTGCGCACTAAGGGGGATAGTATTGTAAAACTTCCCACTGATCATAACCATGCCCCTGTTCACGGCCGTGCACAAATTTGTTTAATTCATTATTTCTAAGGCTTAGTCACTCCCGGCGACCACTATTCCCATCATTTATTGTCCTGGCGACCACTATTCCTGTCATCAGTTGTCCCGGCGACTAATTGTCCGTTACTATGTGACCGCGATGATTTGTCCAGGGACAAAATGGCCGTATACGGCTGCAAACTATCTGTCAAGTATAGACAGAATATGTATTAGAATTAAAAGACAGTAGTATATATAGTAATGAATTCTGTGCCTATAGTACTTGAAGTTAAGAGGCAAAAGGGATCTTAAATTATCATTAAGTAGCAGAAATGGATACAAGTGTAATAATGAACTGTTCTATGCGGTTTAAAATTGTATATAGATGGATAAAATTTATACTCCTTATCACATGAATTTATATTATGTATGTATGTATTTATTGAATGTTATCTTTTATATGTTCTCCTTCTGAATATGTTCTTACTTTTTACAGCTTTGAAAAGGTCTAATGACCAATCAATAAAAGTATTATTCATTCATTCACTTCTTTAAGGTTGTTAAGATTTATCATTCACAGCCATAACAATAACATCAGCTATTGGTTGCATGCAGTAGACCGATTTTAGCTTGGGTACAAAGTATTTTTGTCCATTACACAGGGCACTGCAGACATCAAAACTGACCTACTCCGGGCTGACACAGTAACATGCCCTAGGGCAGGCTAGATAAGGGGCACCACTGAGATGGGCATAGATTTAACATTCAGATATTCCAACAGAACCTTCTTAGTTTCCTCCACAGTCATGTGTTTCAAAATGCAGAACTCTGTGCGTGTTTCTGAGCACAGAATGAAAACTGAGGTTCTCCTAACGTGCACAGGTTGCTACTGTTGAGGAATGGCTAGCTTCTCATAAAGGTTTTCCTTATAATTTTTCTCCACATCTATGAGGTTAATACTGTATTCAAATTCATCATCTAGCAAAGTACAGGACATAAGAGGTATAATTGTTGTCGAGTATGATACTTGTAATGCTACTGTGGATGATATCAAGGGTGGTACCAGGGTGCAACAATGCCACCACAGACACAGTGCAGAGACACCATTTTTCCAGAAGAGCCATTCACTTGCCAGACTGGTCACCTGTAATCTCATGATCATAACCACCTTTTAACTTTAGAAAAAAAGACTCTCTAACAGCACTCAGAATTGAGGATGCATGCTATAGAAACTAATTACCAAAAACTTTCATAAATAGAAGCACACATTACTGTTTGTATCAACATTCTTCTTGTTTAATGATATTTCATAAATGTCTTAACCCTTAGGCTGCCGACAGAATTAGAACGTATAGGTATTTTGGACTGATACATCAGTCCGCGGTCCTGCAACGGTTAAAAGTGCTCAAGTACAGTAATGTAGTGAAGGCTCAAATGTGAATACTTAGCCAACTTTGCCAACAAATGAATGGAATTAATAGAGACACTAAGGCATTAAGCAGGATGATCTGACACTTTGTCAATAGATCACTTTGTCAAGCGTGATCTTAAGGAGAGACTCTCAAACAGCATTCAGAACTGAGGGGTGCATTCTACAGAAACAAAGTACCAAAAATCTCTGTAAATATAAGCACACATTACTGCTGGCATCAACATTCTTTTCGCTTAATGATAGTTCATAAAAATCTTAAAAGTGCTTAAGAGCAATAACATTGTGAAGGCTCAAAAGTGCACACTTAGCCGACTTTGCCAGCAAATGAATAGAATTAATGGAGGCAGTAGGCAAGATGACACAGCACTTCATGAATAGATCACTTTGTCAGAGGTGACCAAGTGATCTTACCCTTAGGAAGCAGCACAGACAGAGGTGCCGAGCTAAATGAAATGGAAGACCCCCTTGGTTGCATCCATCCTCCTCGTGACAGATGATGGGGTCAGCATTAATGGAGACCAAGGTACCTCTTCCATGACATCAAAGTCAGAAGACCTAGAAAATGAATGTCAGGTACTGGGACTGGACCTACAGTATGTCTCATGTTCTTTTTCTTGTGACATGCTGCTGAGCAAGACTAGGAAGGGGGCCACTTATTTTTCTTGTGGCACCTCTTTGAAGTCCTCATATGAAAGGGTCTATCCTAATGGGCCAGTCAGGACATGACTGACAATCAGAACAAGGTTGGAAGCTATGCTTAGCACTGAGACCCTCCGGGGGGGGGAAGCACAGATTGTTTGCCACAGTTACCAAGATTTCAAAGAAGCCTTACCTCACATAATGGTTATTAAGTAAATGAAGAAATACTACAACAGTAAAAGGCTGAAAAAAACTATAGTGACAGAAAACTGGTAAAAAAAATGCAGACTTTAAAATAAAAAAATAAAGATACAGTAATCTGGAAATATAAAATAAAAGTAAACAGAATGCTGTTTGAAGGAATAAAGAAGTTTTGGTTCCTGACGAGGACAGCTGTGCATTTCAATCGTGGAGAAAAAGGTAATGAGGTTGTTTGGGCTGGCACTGCTTTACATGCTGCAAGGTTGCTGTGACAGGGTTGAATAAGATCCTGTGCCATGTGTTATGCAGAAAAAGTTAAAGGCAAGGATCTGTTCTGTCCTCTCCTTTTCTGTCTCTTGTTTGTCTGTCTGCAATCAAATTTTCTTGTGAGACCTAGGAAGTGATCACTCTGACAGTCTCATGACCCCCCCCGTTATCTCCCTGCCTTCATTTACTGTTTCCATCTTTTCTTCCCCCCTTGTTTATCTGTGGTTATAAAAATGAATTGCAAAAAAAACTTGCTAACGCACTAGTTAGGATTAAAGCGACTAAAGTAGGGGAATGTGTCGTTAGGGTTTCCAATGCTAACATCCAACCCCCACCCTGCAGGCAGCAACAGGTGCAGGGTGTGCCTTGGGGTTGTCAGCCCTAATGCTCACCCCATTCTATGGCTAAATAAGCTGAAATGGGTACAGTATATGAGAATGGGGTGAGTGTTAGTACTGACAACCCCAAGGCACACGCCATGTCTGTTGCTGCCTGCAGGGTGGGGTGTTAGCGTTGGAAACCCTAATGCCACATTTCCCTACTTTTGTCGCGTTAACCCTAACTAGTGCATTAACAAAGTTTTTTGCAATTAATTTTCTTACTTTCTGAGATAGTATAATCATATCCTTATTTGCCTGAAGGAGCACAGGGCCCTCTGAGCCCTGCACTCCCATCCATCCATAATTTTTGAGATACTGTAATCCCACCCTTATTTACCTATGGGGCCCTGCCCTCCAATCCCTCTATAACTGTATCCTTATTTGCATGTGGGAGAACATGGGCCCTCCGGGCCCTGTGCATCCATCCATCCATATTGTGGTTCATAACTTTTTTTTTTTATTTCTCCTTGGCTGGGGGGTTGTACCTATGGTTCCCCCCATCCTGCTGTCTCTTTGGCCCCGCCCCAGCTGCAGCCAGAGCTCAACCCCTCCGCCCTACCCCTCCCAGCCACATCACAGTGGGGACTTACCCCACTCACTGCAGAAGGTCAAGTGAGCACCAGGGGAGCTGACTTGGGTGTGTCTGCCGTGACGACAGCGGACCACCTTCACATGCGCGGGGAGGATTTTCTCTTGTGCTTGGTTCTTCCCCCCACAAGGCGCGGGAGTGCAATGACACCAAGGATGTTCCATGCACGTGTCCGCACCCGGCACGTCCGGCATCAGCCCGTGTTGACCCCATAGTGAACCGCGACATGCACCAACCCCCAGCCACTGCCAGGAGCCAGCACATCCAGAGTCATCCCTTCCCACCCTCCACGGAGGAGAGCAGTCCCTAGGACGCTCCATCCTCCTCCCTCACAGCTGACCTTGGGTCACTGGCGTGGCGTGAAGTGTGGCGTCTGGCGCCTCAACCCTCAGCACCACCGGGCCGGCTTATGGTTCATAACTTTTGAATGGCTGAATATTTTTGCACCAAATGAGAAAAAAGACACATCTCTGGGACTTCCCCTTTGATTCTGAAAATTGCAGAGCAAAATTCCAAAGCAACTGGACACCACAGGTGTCAGAAGAAGAGAACAGCAGCAAATATCAAATGAAAATTTTCATATGAATGAAAATGTTTGATATTGGGGTTCATAACTTTTGAATACCTGAATATTTTTGCACCAGACTAGCAAAAGCCATATCTGTGGGCCTTTCCCTAACTACCCTGAACATTTCAGAGCAAAATTCCAAAGCACCTGGGTGCTACAGGTGTCAGAAAAAGAGCACAGCAGCATCAATGAAAATATTCGTATGAACAAAAATGATCGTTTAATATTGTGGTTCATAACTTTTGAATGGCTGAATATTTTAGCACCAAACCAGCACAAGGCACATCAGTGGGTCTTCCCCTTTCTATCCTGAAAATTTCAGAAAAAAATTCCAAAGCACCTGGGCACTACAGGTGTCAGAAGAAGAAAGCAGCAGTAAGTCTTTTTGTCTGATATTTTCATTCATAACTTATGGACAACTATTTTTGCACCAAACCAGCAAAGGGCATATCTGTGGGACACCAAATTTCTACCCAGAACATTTTAGATGGAAATTCCAAAGCACCCGAGCGCAACAGGTACCATAAGAGAAAAGCAGCAGCAAATATTTTTGTCTGCTATTTATGTTCATAAATGTTGAATGGATGACTATTTGTGCACCAAAGCAGCAAAAGGCACATCTGTGGGACACCACCTTTCTACCCTGAAAATTTCAGAGCAAAATTCCAAAGCATCGGGGGTCCTACAGGTGTTAGATGAAGAACGCAGCATCATGCAGGCAAAAAAAAATTCCACTCACGAAAATAGATATTGTCATACAAAGCAGATTATTTTTTTGCATCATGAGTCACGAAAAAATAATTTTAATTTAAAAAAAGAATATTTCAGTGGCACTTCTTCAACATTTAACTGTAGAATCCAACTAACAGGGTCCAGATAAGCAAGATACTTGTGTTGGTCGCTCTGCAGAATGTCATTTTTGTTACCTCTAAAATGTGAATTTTTACAGAAAAACAGAAAACAAGATGGTGGCAAATGAAAAAAGATTTTCTCCACATGACAAATGGTAACATCTTCATGGAAAAAGATTTTTTTTTCGTTTCATACAGCTATTTTGAAGCGCTTCTTGAGCATGCTCAGAACTGATTTTTGAAAATGTTAAAATTTAGTAACTATGGAACGGATTAATATTTTTCACCAAACCAGCAAAAGGCACATCTGTGAGCCAGACCTTATCTACCCTGAAAATATCAAGCCAAAATTCCAAACCAACTGGGCGCTGTAGGTGTCAGATGAAATCTCAGCAAAACCAATGGCAAAAACCTTACGGAAATTCACTTTTTGCACTATAAAGAACTCAGAATCCACATGTCTGAATGAGACAAAGCTAAACACATCAAGACAGCTACCCCTCCAGACAACGCATGCAAAATTTCATGCAAATCTGTTGAATGGTGGCAACGTTATTAAAGTGCAAAAATTGGGTTTTAAAATTAAACTGCCTACTCTAAATGTGGATCTTTATGTGAAACGGGGTTTTCTGGTTTGAACATATATATAGTCATACTGTTGAAATGATAGCAAAAAGCTATTTGGAACTCAGGGGGTTAACCCTGAAATGCAGTTTAACCACTACAAGCTCATTTGCAGAGTTATCAAAAGGAGATCAGTTCTGGGACACCATGTTCTATTTTGTTCACCTACAGGAAAGAAACTGACAAAGTTTTGGGACATTGTGTGAGAACAGGACATGTGTGTTAATGAGTTCAGGATTAAGAAGTTAATTGCCAGGAAAATAAATTACATATGAAGAAAGCAGTCTTTTGTTGGAGAGAGAGAGAGAGACTGAAATTTAGAATTAGAGATTCCTTCAGATGAAGGACTTTGTTTTGTTTGAGCTGCATGTATAAGAGTAATCCTGCACACTTTTTTTTTTAATTGTATTGTTACTGATGATAATAAAACACTACTTATGAATTTTATAACTGCTCCTGGTTTCCTATGCTTCCTGACCTGTGCCTCAATGACAGGTGTATATGGTGCCTTACATCAGTGCTGTGCACTGGTGTCACCGGCCCCCAAACTTCTGGTTCTTGCTAGGTCCTAGTGCTGCCAGTCCTCAATCCAAACACTATACCTTTAAAGAGATTGACTCTAGAAACATTATAAGCTTTTTCTACATATCTGAAAGACTACATTTGTTGGCTAGTGCAATGTTCAGAATAGACATATGGCAGCAACAACCAGGTAGAAAAAAAAATGAGCAGATTAGGTGGGCCTGGCGGTCCTTATCTGCCGTCAACTTCTATGTTTCTACAAACATTATGAGGTATTCTCAAAAAACTGCTTTGTAGAATTCCAGAGATTGAAGGATCTGTGGTTTGACTCCAGTGCTGCTTTAACTGAGTACAGCAAATCATGAGTGTCCAATGAGAAAGTGACATTACAGAGGTATGTTCTAGACAGAATCTAGAGTTTTTGTTAGACATAGCCTAATGGGAGAACAGAGATAGTCTTTCTACCTTTTCAGCAGTAACATTTCCATACAGGCCATATCATGAGCTAGAATGGCACATGCTGCCTAGTTACGTCATGTCCCATGCTTCTCAATCTCTCAACGTTAGAATGTGCAGCACTGCACTTTGAACTGTGGAGCAAATGGTCAGAATGCATCACACAATTTTTAGTTTAAAGAACAGTAAGACCTTCTGAGAATCGATCTTCACTACTTATTCCCACTTATGGGTCTGTGCCAGAGGCACTAGGACCCGATGGGAGCAAGGTTTTTTGCAGCCTAGTGGACCAGCACCGATGTGGGTGTTGCCCACGAGGCATACATAGTGATATTATGTCATAGGCAGGCCAATAATAGATGCTGGCCCCCTATCTTCTTCACTTCTGTTTTTCCCATCATTGAGAGCACACCATGGGAGCTGTTTTGTCATGGAAGCTGCATCATAAATCCTTCCTTGGTTTGCCACCACTAGTTCAATGCCATACTCATTGGCACTGAACCCTCTTGGTGCCATTTTTATTATTATTAGTGTCAGTGCGGTGCCAAACTCCTTTTCTATCCTTTTTATTATTTATTTTCCCGCAGTGCCATGTCCGGTTCTGAGGATGACAAGGGCAAGAAGGCCTTCTGCAAGTAGTGGCCCTGCTTTGTGTTGGTGCACCTGTGGGGGCCACATTGCCATTCAGCTTGTGTGTTTGACCTGCCTTGGTACTGACCATGATATGGACAAGTGCAATTCCTGCTTCTCAATGGACTACTGCACCCTTGAACTCAACATGATAAGGTGGAGCCGTGATCAGCCCACCTTTGTAGGGAGGCATCATACCAGGGACCCCAAGGTAAAGTCCCTGGGCTCTTCCCTGAGTCACTTCCCAGTACTATAAGAACTGAGGAAGACAAAGAGTCTCCACACACTCGCTCCAATGAGACATTGGAGGCCCTTGGGGAGGGGTCTGGTGGATAGACGGTCTCCCCAAGGGGATCAGCTGAGCACTCCTCCCCCTGTCATTGGCTCTTCGGGGCAGAGGACACTCCTGGTGGTGAGACTGAAGCTATATGGTGGGTCTACACTGGTGTGCACCTTGGTGGTATGGCCTGGTGCCACCTCAGCTCCTGGTATGAAGGCCAGTACTGGTGACAGAGGCAGTGCCGAATGCAAGACTAGGCCCCCTTCTGACACTGGGTGTTGGAGGAGGGACAGTATCCAGAGCTGGTCCGTCATGCACTCTTAAGGTCACAGTCATTTCTTTCTCAAGCAGTCAGATGACCCAGGAGAGGATCTTGGTGTCGACCTTGGGCCTATGGGTGGGGCTGGTAAGAATGAAAATATATATAGTTATATTGTTGAAATGATTGCAAAAAGTTATTTGGAACGCAGGAGGTTAACCTTGAGATGCAGTTTGACATGCACAAGCTCATTTGCAGAGTTGTCAACAGGAGATCAGTTCTGGGACACCATGTTCTATTTTGTTCACTTTTAGGAAAGAAACTGACAAACCTTTGGGACATTGTGTGAGAACAGAACATGTATGTTAATGAGCTCACGATGAAGAGGTTAACTGCCAGGAAAAGACATTACAGTATATATAAAGAGAGCAATCTCTTGTTGGAGATAGATAGAGAGAGAGAGATTGAAATTTGGAATTAGAGATACCCTCAGATGAAGGAATTTGTTTTGTTTGAGCTGCCTGTATAAGAGCTATCCTACACAATTTTTTTTATTTTATTGTTATTGATGATAATAAAACACTACTTGTGAATTTTATAACTACTCTTCGTTTTCCTATGCTTCCTGACCTGCACCTCAATGACAGGTGTGTATGGTGCCTTACATTAGTGCTGTGCACTTGTGTCGCCAGCTCCCAAAGTTATTGTTCTTGCAAGGTCCTATTGCCTCCAGTTCTCAGTGCAAAGAGTACGCCTTTAAAGAGATTGACTCTAGAAAGATTATAAGCTTGTTCTATATATCTGTAAGACTAAGTTTGTTGGCTAGTGCAATAGTCAGCCTTTTATAGGATCAACATAGAATCACAGAAATCTGGCAGCAGAAGACCACTCTGGCCCATTTAGTCTGCCCCTTACCACCCTCTACTTGTTACCTTTGTCAGGTGATATCCCACTCTGCCTATTGCTCAGTCCTTTGTGTCTGTCCCATGTCCACTTGAATCACTCCACCACCTCCTCAGGTAGTTGGTTCCAGGGCTCTGGCATCCTCTCTGTGAAGTAACACCCTCTAACATTGCCCTTGTATCTTCCTCCCTCCAATCTTAGATTATGACCTCTTGTTTTGGCCTCCACCTTCCTTTTTAAATAAGCTCCATTCCTTCATCATATTTATCCCCTTCATGTACTTGAAAGTTTCTATCATGTCCCTCCTCTCCCTTTTAGTCTCCAGCAGGTACAGATCCAGCTCTCTCCATCTAGTCTCAAAGGGCTTCCTTTGCATATTCTGCACCAACTTTGTTGCCCTCCTTTGAACCCTTTCTATGCCATCTATGTCCTTGCGCAGATGAGGCCTCCAAAACTGGACCCCATACTCCAGGTGAGGTCTGATTATGGTTTTATACAAAGGCATCAGCACCTCCCTCCTTCTGCTTGTTATGCCCCTACCTATGCACGCCACAGTTCTATCTGCTTTGCCCACTGCCTTGCTGCATTGGTCACCCACCTTCAGGTTGTCTTAAATTATAACCCCCAGATTCCTCTCCTGTTTCGATTGATTATCTCCCCCCCACCCCAATGTGTATTAGGCTTCCGGGTTTTTATACCCCATGTGCATTATGGGATCCATACTATTTACTGACAGCTAACTTCCCGACACGGAATATACCGACAGCAGCTTCCCGACACATCTGTTTACTGACAAATGTATTGCCCGACTTTCAGTATCCCGGCAAAGGTCATAGACCAAGAAACAGAGATTGTCAGTACTACTACGAGTTAATACGAATCAGCAATGGACACAAATCATCACAAAAACAATATTTTTTTAAGATGCTACACAAATCTAAAAGAATGACAGTTTTATTCAGCATAATTCTCCCTGATACAACAATCAGCAATCACAAAAACGAGCAGAACACAGCAGTGTATCAGAAATCTTGAACACAGCAATCTCACAAAAATTAGCAGAACACAGCAGTGTACCGGAAATGCTGAACAAAGCATTTTACACTGTGTCTAGGTCTAGCATGTTACACTGAAAATAGCAGAAGCATATTTTCTTACCTTGGATGTTGTGTGTCGGGTGTTCTCTGACCAGTGTAATCCGTGTCTGTCGGTCAGTGTTGGGTAAGTTACTTTTACTATTACTTTCTATTACTTTGGAAACTTGTTCCAGGAAGCTCTGTGTGTCACTAGCAAGGATGGAAAAGTACTGAAATAAGTAATACACCTTATAGTTACAATTACTTATGTCTTTTTATACAAAAGAAATACATAACTGTAACTGATTACATTTATTTGACAGTAACTAGTAACTAACCTATTACTTTCAAAATATGTAATCTGTTGTTATTTTTGTATTGTTTTTGTATAAAAAGAAATAAGTAACTGTAAGGTGTATTAGTCTTTCTAGTACGTCTCCATCCTTGCTAGTGACTTCACAGAGCTTCCTGGAACAAGTTTCCAAACGTAATAGAAAAATTAACTTACCCAACACTGCTATCAGTGCAGTTTCAAAGACAGTTTAAGATCAATCTTTATTAAGTAAAAGTTTAAAAGTGTTTCCAATGCACCATTAAATGGTCAAATTATGTGCAATGTCACGCATAAATTCGAGAGAAAACTGCTGTTGCTTGTAATTCAGAACATTACCACTTTTCATGTCTCTGTCTCTGTCTCTCTCTCTCTCTCTCTCTCTATAGTGTTTTTTGGTAGGTGATCTAGGTAGGCCACGAACAACTTTTTCTATAGTGGCCTCAGTCATGACCTGTTCTTTTTTAAGATGCTCCACAAATCTAAAAGTACCAATGTGTGTGTGTGAAGCCCCAACAAGTGCACCTAGACGTCGATGCCAGGCCTCCACATTATTCTGTGTATGTCGGATACCCTTATCGACTTGGTCAGAAACTGACCAGAACTCAGGAGGGAAACATTGGAGGACTACCAATGACAGTTTTATTCCGCATTTGCCACCTAATTCTCCCTGATACATAGGTTTCTCCAAACCATGACACTAGGGGAGTGGTGTGATCAGGCATTACTTTTTTCAATTCCTCAAATGCAGGTCTAATTTCGTTTGGCGGTAGAAAAGCCAGTGCCACAAGATGTCTTAATAGAAGGGCAAAGTCAGTGTCCAACCCATAATGTGCTGCTAGCCCTAGACTCTCTATTTTTTGCCATACAATCTGGCCTAAATGAAAGAGGCATCCCTTGTTGGTGGACTCAAGGAATTCAGCTTTGCTAGCGTTTATTGCAGCCATCTCAAAATCAGTTATTATACATGAAGGTGATAAACTTAAGTTTCCCTCATCAGCGATATCCTGAAGGTCTTGGAAAAAAACACTGATAACAAGTTTGTGACTTTGAGGACATGACAGCATAAATCAGTGGTAGAATTCTGCTGTTTTCAGTATTACCAATTGAAGCATGCATTGTCTAAAATTGTCAGAATATTGTGGGCACTGTGTGAAACGTGCCATCCATAATCCAATATCTGGCACACTGGAGGTGTTCTACGTTCGCTGCAGTGGTAAACAAAAGAATTCTATCATCCCCTATTACAGAGTTACAGGCTAGTCAAGGATTTCCATTTATTGTTTTAAGGTGCTCCGGAATGGTAAGGTCATCCAGACATTGGCCTCTGGAGGCATATTCTGCACCCTAGCTCTCTTAATAATCTGCTGCATTGCCTGTTTCCTCGGAAAACTCTGACACACCTCTGCTGGTTGTGTCGACATTACCTCCTGAATAATCTGTGCAGAGTTGTCATGTGTATCTACAGCCCTTTTTTTAATGTCTGCAATAACCTCTGCAAGGGGTACATCTGTTGCATCCAGAGAGTGACAGTGGGAAGCATGGCTTATGATACTGTGCTCCCCACCGACCAGTACTGTTGTCACTCATCCAAGGCAGTGTGAGCGTTTTCTCTCCTGGCAGCACCAATAGTACCAGTCTCCACGATTTCGTTCCTTCACTAAGAGATTGCCGTCAATGACTATCTTGTCTCTGCCCCATTGTGAAGGAACTATTCGACAAACATGCACCCCAGACTTAGCCATGGTGACTACCTACCAACTACCAAACTTTGACTGAACACTATGGCAAACATTAAATCCGGGGCTCAGGACCAGCATCTGTGCGTCAACTTGAGCTACTGGCGAGTGTGGTCAGTGTGACGAGTGAGTGGACTTCACGTGATGGTGAGGTGGGTAAACATAATGCAGCGTTGAAACTCGTTCCTGAGCTCGTTGCTTGTGGTATACGAACCCAGGTTTAAAGAACTTGATGCATATGTTGGGAATTCGTGATGCAGTAATTTAACAGGTCAGCTTTTTGAGCAGTCGGAACAACGGTGACGGTATATTAAATGTCGGGCGACTGGATGTCGGTAAATAGTACTAGACCTGTGCATTACTGTACACTTTTTGGCATTAAATTTCAGCTGCAGTGTATCCGACCACCCTTGCAGAATCTGCAGGTCCCTCCTCATGGCCTCTACCCCCCCAGGGTGTCACCCTATTGCAGATCTTCATTATCATCCACAAATAGGCATACCTTCCCCTCAAGTCCCTCTACTACATCGCTGATATAGATGTCAAAAAGGAACGGTCCTAGAATTGACCCCTGGGGCACCCTGCATATCAAACCCTTTTCCCTGGAGTGCACCCCACTTGCCACCACCCTCTGGTTTCTGTCCTTTAACCAGTTTTCCACCCATCTTATTATCTTCTGACCCACCCCCAAGCTCTCCAACTTATTTACCAGCCTGTGGTGAGGGACAGAGTCGAAGGTCTTACTGAAGTCCAGGCAGGCCACGTCCACTGTCCCCCCCAAACGACTGATCACTTTTGTTACCCAACTGAAAAAATCGATCAGGTTTGTCTGGCACAATCTCCCACTCATCAAGCCATGTTGCCTATCATCTAGTAGTCCGCTGTTTTTCAGGTAGTTTACCATTCTTTCCTTTATTAGCACCTCTATCACCTTCCCCGCCACAGAGGTGAGGCTGACCGGGCGATAAATTTCCCGTCTCCTCTCAGCTGCCCCCCTTATGTAGTGGCACCATATCCGCCATCCTCCAGTCCCTTGGCACCCATCCAGTATCCAGGGACAAGTAATTCAGCCTCACCAGTGGTGCTGCAGCTCTTCTTTTAGTTCCTGGAGTAACCTAGAATGTAAGCCATCCAGCCCCATTGCCTTGTCTACCTTTAACCATCCTAGTTCCTCCTTTATCCTGTCCTCTCTAAATGGGCTAAGATCCACTCTTTTGTCATTCTCTCCTCTCCTCTTTAACTTAGGTCCCTTCTATGGTAAGACCAAGCAAAAGTAGCTATTTAGCACCTCTGCCTTCCCAAAGTCTCCCTCCACCAGTGCTCCCCCACCCTCACTATCCGCTGCCTTGCCTTCTCCCCCCCACATACCAAAAAGTTTGATCTCCCTTTTGGCCTGCCTAGCAATTCTCTCTTCTGTATCTGCTTTTGCCCTCCTAATATTTTGTCCTGCCACCCTCAGCTTCTCTCTATAAATCTCCCTGTCCTCTCTCCTCTGGGTCCTTTTGTAGGTTCTGAATGTCATCTTTCTTTCCCTAATTGCCTTCACCACCTCCCTGGTAAACCAGAGTGGTCTCCTCCTTTTTTTTTGTTTTTTCCTACCCTCGTGATGCAGAGCTCTTTTTTCCCTACCTTCTTGATGCAGAGCTCTGTGGCTTTCAGTAACCCCCCCCTCCCAATGCATTCACATAATTCCTCTACATCCCCTATTTGCTCCTTACCCTCCATTTCCTCCCTGAAAATCACCCTCATTCTTGCAAAGTCCACTTGCCTGAAGTCCAGAGCCTTTGTGTTGATTCGATTTGTTGTCTTCCCCATCTTTATCCTGAAACTCACTGTGTTGTGGTCGCTTGTACCCAGGCAGTCTCCCACCTTAACTTCCTCTACACTGTCCCTGTTGGTGAGGACTACATCCAGTATGTTATACCCCCTAGTGGGCTCCCTGACCAGCTGTTGCAGAAAAGCTCCATGAATTGGTCCAAGTTGCTGTAGGGATTTCCCAACCCATGTTGGGGAAGTTAAGGTCCCCCAGTAGTAGGATCTCCCTCTATGTGCCATTCGTTCTACCGTCTGTACCATCTGTCTGTCTTCTTGCCCCCCCCCCCAAGTAGGAGGCCTGTATATCACACACACTCTTAGTGAAGCCCCAGATCTTTTTTCCAATGTGATCCACAGTATGTCCAACTCCCCCTGCACTTCCATTGCCCTAATGTCCTCTTTGACTCACAATGCAACCCTGCCCCCTTTCTGCCAGCCCTGTCCCTTCTGAAAAGCCTGTACCCTGGGACCCCTACTTCCCAAGAGGGGTGCTCTGACTACCAGATCTCTGTTATAGCCACAATATCTAGTCCCTCGTCCACCATAATGATCTGTAGGTCCACCATTTTGTTCCCTAAACTCTTGGCATTTGTTGATGGGCCTTTCCACCATAAACCCTCATCGTTGTTGCTAACTCTTGCTGCCCTACTGGTCCCATTTTGCAGGGGAGTCCTAGCTAGGCTATTTCCTGCTAGGACTTCCTCATAAAATAAAGACGGGCTCAGGGCAACAAAATCACTCTACAGAAATGATACCCTACACAAGTTTAGGTGGGCACACATGTCTCCTAATCAGGTGATGAACATTATGAGGTATTCACAAAAAACTGTTTTGTAGAATTCCAGAAGTAGAAGGATCTGTGGTTTAACTTCAGTGCTGCTTTAATTGTATACCGCAAATCATGAGTGTCCTATGAGAAAGTAACACTACAGAGGTATGTTCTAGACAGAATATAGAGCTTTTGTTAGACACATCCTAAAGGGAGAACAGAGACAGTCTTTCTACCTTTTCAGCAGTAACATTTCCATACAGACCACATAATGAACTAGAATAGCACATGCTGCCCAGTTACTCCATGTCCCATACTTCTCAATCTATCAAACGTTAGCATGCGTAGCACTGCACATTGAACTGTGGAGCAAATGGTCAGATTGTATCACACAATTTTTAGTTTAAAGAACAGTAAGATCTTCCAAGAATCAATCTTCACCATTTATTCCCACTTCTGGGTCTGTGCCAGAAGCACTAGGACTCAATGGGAGCAATGTTTTTCGCAGCCTAGGGGAACATGTCAGTGCAGGTGCCACCCATTAGGCAGACGTAGTGATGTCACACACATGGGCTGGCCAGTAACCGACACTGGCCCCCTACCTTCTTCAGTTCTGTTTTTCCTGCTGTCAAGAGCACACCATGTGAGCTGTGTTGTCATGGCAGCTGAATCATAAACCCTTCCTTAGTTTGCCGCCACTAGTTCAATACAGTACCCCTTGGCACCAAACCATCTTGGTGCCATTTTTATTATTATTAGTGTTAGTGCAGTGCCAAACTCCTTTTCTATCCTTTTTATTATTTTTGTGCCCGCAGTGCCATGTCTGGTTCTGAGGATGACAAAGGCAAGAAGGCCCCCCACAAGTGGTGGCCCCCTATGTGTTGGTGCACCTGTGGGGGCCACATTGCCATTCAGGTTGTGTTTGACCTCCCTTGGCACTGACCATGATATGGACAGGTGCAATGCCTGCTTCTCAATGGACTACTGCACTCTCGAACTCAACGTGTTAAGCTGAGGCCGTGATCTGCCCACGTTTGGAGGGAGGTATCATACCAGGAACGCCAAGGTAAAGTCCCTAGGCTCTTCCCTGAGCTGCTTCCCAGTACTATATGAACTGAGGAAGACAGGGCCTCTCTACATGCTCACCCCACCAAGACGTTGGAGGCCCTGCAGGAGGGGTCTGGTGACTAATTGTGAATTTTATAATTGCTCCTGGTTTCCTATGCTTCCTGACCAGCACCTCAATGACAGGTGTATAAGGTGCCTTACATCAGTGCTGTGCACTGGTGTCTCCGGCCCTCAAAGTTCTTGTTCCTGCTAGGTCCCGGAGCCTCCAGTCCTCAGTCCAAAGAGTATGCCTTTAAATAGACTGACTATAGAAAGATAAGCTTTTTCTACATATCTATAAGACATTTGTTGGCTAGTGCAATAGCCAGCCTTTTATAGGATCAAAATATATACTTTATATATATATATACAAACACAAGTTTAGGTGGGCACACAGGTCTCTCAATCAGGTGATGAACATTATGAGGGCATTCCTGGGTCTGGTTGCTGGTCTGGCTCAGGGCCGGGAGCTTCCTTGCAGCTGGTCTCTTTGGTCAATTCCAGTTTGCATCCTAGTGCTGGGCCTGCTGCTGGCACCAACCATGGTGCCAGGGATGAAGCTGGCACAGTTCCCATTGCTAACTCTGAGACTTACTTTACTTGAGACACCAGCCTAGAGCCTGGGCTTAGCCCAAGGCACAGGGTTGGCACTGGTGAGGAGGGGCCCTTGGATTTTGGAGCTGCAGCACATCCCTTGCCTAGAGGTGGTGGGAGTTCTGGCAGGAGTTGTAGTGCTGGTTCAGAGCACAGTTCCTCTCCGAAATGGCTGATCCTGTCTCTAGTGGGGATCGGGACTGCCCTGTGAGACATATACAGCTTCACTCTCCCCACCTGGGGCTTCCCCCCAAGGGCACAGTCTCAACTAGTCCGCAGCTGTCGACAGCTCGCTGACGGGTGAGCTTGCCAGGCCTCCCCCCCCTCCAGTGAGTTCTCCTGAGCATTCTTGCAGCCTTAGCATATGACCAGGCCTTGTCTCCCATGACCCTCTTCCTCCCCCACCTCTTCTGCCCCCCGACCTCTTCAGACATCTTCGGTCTTCTTGGGCCTATGACCCAATATCAGTTCAGGACAGCAGCTCATGTGTGTGTCAACAATACCACCTCAGAGCTGACTAGGCTATCTTCAAACCTGAAGCCTCTGCATCACCGCTCCCTAAATCAAGCTCCTCCTCCTCTCCCACTTCCTCATCTGAGGAAGAAAATCCCTCCGTCAACATCTACTTTGATGCTGAGTATTCTAGGTACCTGCAGTTCCTAAAGGAGATGAAGCAGGAGCTGACTCTTCAGAACTCCTCAGGCTGCAATACTGCCACCCTGGCACTGTCATTCCTTGGGGAATACAACAGAGCCAACAGTGTCATTCCTCCTTAGCCTTGGTCATTTATGGAGGCATCCAGAAGTATCTTGCTCCATCCCTTTGCCCCATCTCCAACCCCTAGCAATGTCCAGCACAGGTAAAGGACTCCTGCATGGTCTCCAGGGTCCATGCCTCATCTGTCCTCTGGGATTTTGGTACTGCGGACCTCCTCTGGGCCAAGGCACCCGGTGCATGACCGCCCCCTCGACATTGACTCTGTGGAGTTTGATGTCTGGGGCAGATGGGCTTTTGTGGTGGCAGTGTGGCTCAGTTGGTAGCGCATCTGCCTCTGGACCAGAATGGTTGTGGGTTCTGGTCCCTCACCGGGATTGGACTCATATCTAAACCGCTGGCATCCGAGTGCAGTATTGGGGGTGTGCTGTACTGCTGGAGTGTGCCATCCTTTGGATGAGATGTTAAACCGAGGTCCCTGCTATCCATCCTGGTGGTGTCCTGGTGGAAGTAAAAGAACTCAGGGCACTCTTCACAAAACAGTAGGGGACATGCCCAGTGTCCTGGCCAATGTTCCCTGTCCCATAAACCAGATCATGCAATTGTCTGGGCTGTGTGTGAGTGTTGATGTGCGATATGGCAACCACTACTCATTCAGTCACTTCACTACCAGTCTAGTATTGCTTGTAAAGCACTTTGGGATGCACTGTGTATGAAAAGCGCTATATAAATGCTGATTCTTCTTCTTCACACACCATGTTGTGCACCTCTGTACTACAGAGCTAGGCAGATCCTCAATGCCTCTGTGCACAGTCTTGAGGATACTGTACCTCTCTGCTTGTTTATGTAATACAGTGTTGTGGTGTTGTCTGATCTGGAAAGGAGAAAGGGGGCATCTATCCACACTGGGGTAATATACAGACCACCATCACTGGGGGAGGAGGTAGATAAGGAGATGATGCTAGCAATCCAAAGGATGGCACACGGGGTTGGGGGGGGGAGTATTGATGGTCGCAGACTTCAATCTGCCAGACATGGACTGGAGCCTCCCTGTGGCAGCAACAGCCAGGAACAGGAACATCTTGGACTCCCTTCAGGGGGCATTCCTTAAACTAGTCCTAGAACTCACATGAGAGGGGGCACTACTGGACCTGGTACTTACAAACGGGGACAGTGATCACCGAACAGTGTGGTTTGAATAACTGAGGGGGTGGAATTAAGCCACACAAGAACAAGAATCCTAAACTTTAAGAGGACTGATTTCAGAAAGACGGGAAAATGTCTGGAAGGCGTACTGGTGGGAGCAGGGTAAAAGAGGGGGTAGAGGAACAGTGGGAGAGACTATCAAAGAACAGATCGAAATGGCAGCACAACTCTGTGTCAAGCAGGTCAGCAATGGAAAGAGAAAGAAGAAACCACTATGGTTTTCTAAGAAGGTAGCAGGAAAGGTAAAAGCAAAAAGACTAGCATTTAAACAATACAAATAAAAACACAGGAGGAGGGGGATAGAGAGAGGTATCAGGAAAAAGAAAGGGAGGCAGGGAAGGCAGTTAGGAAAGTCAAGGCACAAACAGAGGACTGCATAGCAAAATCCATGGTAAAGGGGGACAAAACTTTTTACAAGTACATCGACAAAAAAAGGAAAACAAAGGGAGGATTGTGAGGCTGAAGGAAGAGGATGGGGTAGTGTGGAGGAAGACCACCAAAAAGCAGTTATACTGAACATATACTTTTGTTCAGTTTTCAAAGAGGAGGGGGCAGGAAATGGGCCAACAATAATGGAATAGGGCATGAAGGGTACATAGATGGACACAGATCCTTTCCTGAAGGAAAGGGTCCTCAGGAAACTGATAGCGGTAACAATTGATAAAGCAATGGAACTAGATGGGGTATACCCCAGGATACTGAGAGAACTAAGAGAGGTGCTGGAGGAACCTCTGACTGCCTTGTTCAACCTATCATTAGAAACAGGGGAGGTACTCAAGGACTGGAAGAGGGCTGATGCAGTCCCTCTATACAAAAGCGGAAACAAGGAGGAGGCAGGAAACTACAGGCCAGTCAGCCTGATCTCGGTAGTGGGAAAGGTCATAGAAACACTACTGAAAGAAAAGATAGTGGATCACCTAGTTGCCAGCGGTCTGCAAGACCCAAGGTAGCATGGTTTCACTGGAGGGAGGCTGTGCCAGACTAAACTCACTGAGTTCTTCGACTGGGTAACTAAGGAGGTGGATCGGGGGGGGGGGGGGAGGATATGGCCTACTTGAATTTTAATAAGCCCTTTGACACCATTCTACATAGAAGGCTGTTAAGCAAGCTGGAGAATATAGGGGCGGATAATATAGTAGTGAAGTGAGTAGAAGCTGGCTGGACAATAGGACTCAGAAAGTGGTGGTTAATGGCATTCACTCTGCAGAGGGCAAAATGACCAGTGGGGTGCCACAGGTATCTGTGCTGGGTCCAGTCCTCTTCAATGTCCGTATCAGTGACATTGCAGAGGGTCTAGAAGGGAAAATATGTCTGTTCAGATGACACTAAGCTCTGCAACAGGGTGAACATGCTGGGGGAGTGGACAGAATGAGGGGAGGTTTAAAGAAGCTGGAAGATTGGTCAAGGGATTGGCAGCTGGGTTTCAATGCAAAAAAGTGCAAGATAATATACATGGGGCACAAAAACCCAGGAGCACCATAACACTGGTGGGGGCGGGGGGATGCTTCAAACAGGAAAGAAACCTGGGAGTGATCACCTCTGATGACCTAAAGGTAAGAAGGCAATGTGACAAGGCGACGGGAAGGGCTAGTAGGGATGCACAGGCAGGGGAATCACCAGCAGAAAAAGGTAGGTAATAATTCAACTATACAGAACATTAGTGAGGTTACACCTCAAGTATTGCATCCAGTTTTGGAGACCCCACCTACGGAAGGACATTGATAGAGTGGAGGCAGTTCAAAGGAGGGCAAACAAAATGCTGCAGGGTCTACATCACAAGCCCTATAATGCTATGAGGATAGGCTTAAGGAACTAAATATTTACTCCCTGGAGGGAAAGAGGGGATATGATTGAAACATTTAAATACCTCACAGGGAAGAATAAAGTACAGGAGAATACCGTTTTCCAAAGAAAAAGGTGCTCGAGGACAAGGGGAACAAGATTTACTTTATTTGAAATTCTTGTTACCGGGTAAGACCGCTGAGACAATGGCTGTCCCTTTTCAGGGTCGACCTGGGAGGACAAAAAAAACAAAAACAACACATTATACAAATTGCCGCTATATCACGGCAGAACAGCAATATACAAGGCAATTACAGCAATGATCAGGAGGAGCAATTTACAGAGAGGGATAACAGAATGTACAGTATACAAAGCAAGTTCAGCTATATCAAGGCATTACAACAAAGATGCATGGCAGTTACAGCAATAATCAGGAGGAGCTATTTACAGTGAAGGATCACAGTATGCACAAGAGATTATGTCTCAGTTAGACAAGATTTTATTCAATGTTTCAGACATACTATTCAATAAACTGTGTGCATGCGGAGACAACATCAGCAACCAACATCAAGTATAAGAAGGTACACATGCCCTAATGTTACAGAGGCTAGCCAGATTCATGGAGTCCTGGTAACATTCTACGATAAGTCATTTGCTACCCCTTCCCTCAAGGAGAGGAGTAACGAACTGAAGCAAGTGCATTTTACAGAGGAAGCAAGAAAGGCTGGAGACTGAACTGGAACAAGGGAAGTGAGGAACAGGACAGGATGAAGGGGCATGGAGTTCCAGTCGGCTACTACCGCAAAGAAGAATGACTTGTGCGCAATGGCCAGCCTCAAATTGGGTTTTTGAAGAAGTGGGAGGGAGGATGAGTGGAGGGAACGAGGAGGGCGTCTTGGACAAACAATATTGCTAAGGTGGGGGGGTGAATTTGCGGACAAGTTTGTGCATGAAGCATAAAGTGGAGAACCTCAGTTTCACTTCAAAAGACAACCATCCCAAGGAGGAGAGGACATCGCAGTGGTGGAGGCGGGAAATGCTGCCAAGGGCAAACCTCCCCACTCTGTAGTATGCCTGCTCAAAGAGAGACATAGTGGATGAGTTGGTAGAGAGCAATAGGGGAGCCCCATAGGTTAGTAGAGGTAGAAGTGATGCGGAGGCACTCTTGTGGCAAGAGGTAGAGGTGAGGAATGGTTGGATGAGAAATAGCAGACCTAGATTCTGATTAAGAGACTTGATTAGGATAGTGACATGGTAATTGAGGTACAGAGAGGAGTCCAGTGTGATTTCCAGGTATTTGAAGATTTTTACAGTCTCCAGAACATCTCCATTATGAGTGGTAATGCATAGAGGGGTAAGGGGGGGTAAGGAAGGAGGGGGGTGCAAGAAGAGCATACTTTTGGTCTTTTTTGTATTGAGGACAAGCTGTTTTTGCTGGAACCAATCCTCAAGGACTGAAAAGTCATTTGTGAGTTCCCTGTTTATCCAAGCAATGTCGGGGGATGAGCGAGAGATGATAGCATCATCTGCATAAAGGTGTATAGCAGCCCCACCACAGTTGTTAAGCAGCTCATTAATAAAAAGGGAGAACAGCGGACCCAATATGGAGCCTTGAGGAACCCCATGAGATATGGGTTTTAGGGCTGAGACAGATCCAGCCCACTTGACCCGCTGGAAACGTGAGAAGAGATAGCTATGGACCCAGTGTAGGGCACTGCGGTCAAGGCCAGTACCTTGTAGCTGCTGGAGCAGGAGACCATGATTCACCATGTCAAATGCTTCCGTAAGGTTGACAAAAATGGCCCCTGTGGTAGATCCCTTGTCCAAGGCTTGGTAAATGTCCGATGTTGCCTTTATGAGAGTGGTAAGAGTGCTGTAGTTCTTTCGGAAGCCATGCTGGAAAGGTGAGAGCAGATTGTGTTGGTCCAGATAATCCCGGAGGTGATTGTAAATGATACGCTCCCGTATTTTGGCCAATGGGCAGAGAATAGATATAGGCCTGAAATTTTCAACAACAGAGCTGGAGCCACCCTTGTGCACAGGTACTACTACGGACACCTTCCATTTATCTGGAACACTGTTAGTCATGAAGGACCAGTTTAGCAGGTCTCGAACAGGGCGAGCAAGGGCTGGAACTCCCAGCTTAAGGAATTTTGGCTCCAGTGAGTCGTGACCTGGGGAGCTCTCAGCCTTCAAATTTGTTAGAAGCCTAAGGACCTCATTTTGAGTGGTCAGTTTCAGGTGGGACCCACAGCAGGGGAAGGGGCAGCAGGACCTACTGGAGAATTCTGGAATTGTGAAGTGTACTTGTGTAGGTCAGCAAAAAAGTAAATGAAGCCAGCAGCAATAGCCGGGGGTGGGGGTGGTGAGGAGGGCACCCTGGGCAGAGATGGAGCTCAGTAGTTCAGTTCCCTTTCCTTTTAGCAGCACATTTCTCTGCCTCCAAAACTCCTCTGGTTTACAGAGGTGGTCAGCTTGAAGAGATCTGAAGTGTTGTCACTTGGCTTTTTGAAGGGAGTTTTTGCACTTGTTACACAGTTGCCTGTAGGCCTACCAGTCTTGGTGCAGTCCACTCCTCTTGTAAGATTTCCAAGCTCGGTCCCTTGAGGACGTTAGAGTCCTTAGCTCCTTGCTCAGCCAGGGAGCTTTGATACTTCTGGTTCTATGATTCTTTAGCGGGGCATGATGGTCAACGATGCGGAAGAATGTGGACATAAAAAAATCTAGCGCTAGGTTGACATCAGAGAGAGTTTTAATAGATTCTAGTCAGCACTGTTTATGGAGAAGATGACACTATCTACAGCCAGCTTGGACATATCACGGACAAGCATAATTTTGGGAGGAGGGTTAGGACAATTATTCCTCCAAATGCAGAAACGATCACTAATGCAGTCCGCAAGCACTCCCACTGCTCTAATTTTCTGGGGACAGCTGGTTACCACCTAGTCCAGCACAGTGTGCTTTCCAGTCTTGCTGTTAAGACGTGTAGGGTCCTGAATAAGTTGTGCTAGGTTCAGATCCTCAGGTACTGATCACATTTTGCTGGTAGCAGGGCTAGGCCAATCATTGTTGAAGTCCTCACATATTACCAGGTCATGTCCAGGGAGCTTAGCCAGGGGAGTAAGAATGGGAGAAGACCAGTATCAGGTGTTTTTTTTTTTGGGGGATATACACGAATTATTAATTTCTTAACTGAGCCAAGAGCCAAGGAGAGGAACAGGGATTCAGCAGTAGGGGATCCGGAGCCAGACTCAGGTAGTTCATTGGTAAGTAGGTCAACCCAGGTATAAATAAGAACTCCTCCAGCTCTTCCAATCCTATCCTTCCTAAAGCAGTTGAAGCCAGGCAGTGACACCTCATGAGATCTAACGACTGGTTTAAGCCATGTCTCTGTAATACATAGGATGTCTGGGGATTTTTGAATCACCCAGGCCTCCAGTTCAACCATTTTTGGACGAAGGCTTCGTACATTCATATGGGATATTTTTAGGTCTTTAGAAGGGTTCGGGGTAGTTAGAGGGAGATTCAAGCGTCCTAAGGAAGGAGACAGAGAAGCCGAGGCAGAGTTTTGGTTTTGGGAAGTACTGGAGGGCCCAGGATTGTGTCCAATATTGGAGGACCCATGATTGACCTCAATATTGCCTGCTCATGCCAGCAGCAGAAAGATGATAGTACGGACCATTAAGAAGACATTAGGTAGCCCTCTTAGGGAACATTTAGCAGCTGGTACACATAACCTATTACGGAGCCAGAACCCCGCAAGTGTTGTGCCGCATCTTGGCAGACAAGGTACACGTCATAGGACGTGTGAGCATTTAGGCCAAATGTGGCATGGTGGATTGGGGGGTGACTGTTTTAAGGGGAAGACCTCAGTGAGATTGTTATAAACTAGTCAGTCACCCAAAGGTCAATAAGACCAACCAGCAGGAGAGTCCCATGCTAGCAGGACTGAGCCTCACAAGGAGTAATGAGGGAAGGTAGAAATTACACTCGCAAGTAAAATTATTAAGGGTTGCTGAGAGGATTTAAGGGAAGGACTGGAAGCGAATCTCAGACTCCAGCAATATCAAAAGAAATCAATAGAATCACCAAGGTGACGTCGAGGCACAGGTCAGGAAGCATAGAGAAAACACAGGAGCAGTTGCAAAATTCCACAAAACTGTTTATTTGTAGTTGCAGTAACATAAAATAAACCTGTTCAGAGTAACTATATACAGAAACAAAATAAAATCTCTTGTGGAAAACAAAATTCTCCCTTGCAGCTCAGCTCGGCTGTTTTTATAACTCTTTTCAACCCCTATCCTTTGCAAGCATCCTGTCCTTTGTAAATTTCAGGAGCTGCTAGAACACTGAGAACTTCCTGAGGTCCCCATAGCAACTGCAAAAAGCTCAGGCATTTGCAGCCAAGTAACCTCTAGCTTTTTACAGTTACCTCAAATTATAAATATATACATTTCAACAGTAACACAATTTTCTAAACAAAAGTGACCCCAATATCAGCTACATTTCCATACGTTGATTCTCATATATATTACTGTATATTAACAGATATAGATATACAAGGAAGAAAGACAGCAAGAGAAAACTGAGAGACAGTGAGAGGCAAAGGATTGCGAAACTGGTCAGGTTGATCAAATCCGAAGTCTCACTGGAAAATTTGGTTGCGCAACTAGACTGAAGAGACAGAAAAGGAAAGAATACAGATCCTCGCATTTAAACACTTTCTCCAAAACAAATGGGACAGGGTCCTATTCTACCCTGTCACACAAGGAAAGGAAAAAAATCTATCCAAGACAGGTTCAAAGGAGCCAAGCAGCCAATGGGAGTGTTTTGGTAATTTGTTGAAGGAGCTAAACAGTATTTAATTAAAGCAGGAGGAAGAGGAGGGTGGGGCCTGAAAAATTGGCAGGATTCAGCAGCTCGCGCTCAACTACAGCTTCAAGTATTCAAAAAAAAAAGAGCCTTAAGCTGTAGTAGCTAGCAGAGGCATAATCAGATCGAAAACCGCAGAGGTGCGGACCAATGGAGTGCAAGCAGGGCCTGGCAGCAGCCAATCAGACGCCTCAAGGACACTCCAGGTTGAGCCAGCAGTCTTACTGGGATCAGGATAGCTTTGGGGTGGTGAGCGGAGGCGGCGCAGCAGGGAGGCGGTTCGAGCCACGGCCACCGTGAAGGCAGTGCGCCTGTCAGGGCAAACCGGGAGAGGGAGAGCAGACAGAGGTGTTAGCGAATATAGTAGGGACAAAGGCAGAGTCAAATGCTAACTCGGGGGGCATGGGGTAGGATGTACAGGACAAAGGACAGAAAAGGAATTAATAATAATTAGTTGAAACTGGAGGGAGGGAGATTCAGAGGAAATGTGAGGAAGTAGCTCAAGGAGAGGGTGGTGGACAAATTTCGGCCTGGCAGCGGAGGAGGTGGGGGAAGAAATGATTACAGGATTTAAGAATGCATGGGATAGGCATAGAGGGATACTGGTAGTTGGGGGAGATAACCTACTACCAGTAGGGTATGCAATGAGCACTGTAGTTAGGAGTAATAGAGCAGACTGGGTGGCCTGGTGGCCCTTATCTGCTGACAACTTCTATGTTTTTATGTTCTGATCTGGACAGTCTGACCTTTCAGCTAGGAGGGGGAGGCCAGCATTGCCAGAAATACTGCCCTGTGTTCCAGGAGACTGGTACTCCAGTTTTTCCAGGGAGCTTTTTACCTTCTGAATAAAGCACCTTGTCTCCGCTCTATTTTCCCTGGGACCACCCAATCATCCAGGTAGGGGAAACACCACCATACCTTGCCTTCTCAGGTGTTCTGCCACCATAGCTAAACACTTTGTGAAAACCCTGGGTGCTTAAGTGAGGCCGAAGGAAAGGGTTACAGACTGGTATTGGCAGTTTCCTACCCTGAACCCAAGATATTTTCTGTATGTAGGTCTGACTAGAATGTGAAAGTAGGCATCTTTCCAATCCAGTGACTCTAGCTAATGACCTGACTGTAAGGATGGTATCACTGTGCCCAGTGTGACCATCTTGAACCTCTTTTTTTATGTGTTTGTTCAGGTATCTGAGGTCTAAAATGCTTTGCCACTCCCAATTTTTGCTTGTGGGCCAGGAAGTACCTTGAAAACTGATGCCTCCACCACTGTGAGGCAGGGACTTCCACAGCTTTTGCTTGTAGCCGTTTATTTACTTCCAGTTCCAGCAGAATTGTTTCAGTGGGAGCGTGTGCTGGAAAACGTTTGTGTTTCTGGGGTTTTGGAAATTTTTAGAACTCCAGGGACAAGCCCTGTCCCACTACTTCCAGGACGCACTTGTATGTAGTAATGTTTACCCATTTCTGGAAGTAGCAGGCCAGCCTTCCCCCAATTTGCAATGGCTGGGCAACCTAGGCAGCATTGTCAGGGGTTCTACTTTGGCTGAGGCTTGGGGTGTGCAGTGCTGCAGCACACTTGGAGCCCTTCCTGCCTCTGCCCCTGTAGTAACATCTCTGGGGTTGATACTCACAAGAAATGTAGGGAGCCTAAGCTATTGAGAAGTAACCCCTGCCTCTGACTCCTCTACCATAAGGACTGTAGGAAGTGGAGGTACTTTCTTCTTCAGTGTTGTTTTTGTACTCATCCATGTTTTTCATGTATGCCTGTTGTCACCAAAAACAGTCTTCTTCAAACTGGAAATCCACGGCCTTTAGTTGAGTCTCCTGGAAAAGGATAGTTGCCCTTAGCCAGGAGAATTGCTTAATCATACCTCATGAGCTAGGAGCCTTAAGGCAGTGTCAGTAGTGTCCACAGCAGTGTGGAAGTGATATCTGGTGGCATTCAGGGCTGACTCTGCTGTGGCAGTCAAGTCCTGTGCCAATTCATCATCAGCCTTATCAGCTAGTGCCAGCACTGTGTTCCAGAGTGCCTTCTCGTACCAGGTTACATGAGCCGAGTAAGCTGCCTGCCTGATGAGCAGGGAAGCTGATGTTTAGACTGTCTTGGCCACAGTATCCAGTTTTCTAGAGTCCTTTTCAGGGGGCTGTACAGAAAAAGGGACCTCATCCCCCTCACAGGCAGCCTCTTGGACTACACCTTGATGGTTAGGATTGGCATACAGGTATTCTACCCCGTTTATCTACCTGGTACTTTTTTTCAGTCTTTTTATCTACAGCTGCAGCTGAAGTAGGTGCAGCCATGATTTCTGAAGTGGCTTTTTATAATGATTTGTGTGTGGGGACCAGCAGTCTCCTTGTGGGAGCTAACCCCATCATATCCATAAATTTTGCTTCCTTCTCATCCTCCTCCTCCTCAGTTTCCTGGGGGGAGGATGTTGAGAGAGTTCACCATTTGCCTAAAGAAAGAGGAAAAAAAAGAGTAATCCTCTGTAGGCCTTACACAGAAATTAAAATCTCTGTTTTAATATGCCGGATGTTATTTTTATAAACACTGAATATATGCCATGTGGGTACGGCACCTACATGGCATACATGCACTTTTTGTAAAAATAACACCCAGCATATTAAAAACAGAGATTTTAATTTCTCCGTACATATGGGCAATGGAGAGGAAAAGGCAAAACCGCGTCATTGTATCATGGTATTTTCCAGCGCGATCTCCCAGGTGGCATCGCTCCGGTTCTCAATATGCCGGCTGCACCCCTTGGAAACTTAAATTTTACGAGCGCGCAGGTATTTATATTATTTATTACATATTGGGACTTCAGGGAGGATCGGGGTGCTGGAGCCACAATCTATGCACCAGTGGATCGAGCATCCTAGCCAGTAGATCTCCTTTAAGCTCTGTATCAGTCTCTACCACTAGATGGAGCATTTATAACTTTCCTAAAAGCTCTCCCTCTAGCCCGGAGTTATACCTCGTTAAATAGGCAACACTTCCTACCAGCAACCCACACTTATGGACCTACTTTCCTCTCAGTTGAAGTACCGTATGCCGGCTCATATAATATAGACCTAGTAACCCTGGCAAACCAATACCCTTCTCCTGCAGACTGACTCTGTGACATCCCCCTCTGCTACAACCCTGCTGTAATCCCTGTCCTCACTTCCCAGCACACTATGCATTGGCTCTTCGGCAGGCCTCACCGGCTCTTGTTTATGAGGGGGGACACCAAAAAGACAATTCTCTCCCATGTCTTGTCCCCCCAACCCCTTCCCTCTTCCTCCTCCTCCTTCGTGCAGGCAATGTCAAACCCAACCCTGGACCCACTTCTAATCTCTCCTCCACTACAGACCACCGGCAATCTGTTAAAGGGCTGAAGATTGCTCACCTGAATTCCCAGAGTCTGCGACCTAAGTTTACAGAGTTAGAGACCTGGGCAATTCACCATAACCTTGATATTTTGGGGAATTTGGAGACTTGGCTTAAGCCAAATATCAACCAACATGAGGTGGCTCTGCAAGGTTACTCCTGCTTTAGGAGAGATTGGAAGGGTAGAAGAGAGGTTGGGGTTCTCCTGTATGTTAAGTCTGGTATTATGGCCACAAAAATTCCTTCCTTGGCTCCTGTTCCCCCCTCGGTCGAGTCTCTTGTTTCTCACCATAACCCTTGGCAACGTTAAAAACCTCACTATTGGCTGCATATATCAACCTCTAAAGAAGCCTCCAATGTTCTCCCATCACTGGTTTCATCCCTTGCAGATCCCCCAAAGATATGATACCTGCAGCGACTTCTACTTAGACCAACATAGCCCCAGCAAAAATAAACATCACTCTATACTGGCCGAGTCCAACCTAGTACAACTCATCTCAGAACCAACAATTATAAATACCACATCAGGTGACCACTTGCTCATTGATTGGGTTGTCACTAACTGTGCTCACAAGGTAAAAGTGGCGGGAGTCCTTCCAGATAGCATCAGTGACCACTCACCTACCTATTGTATATGGCGGAACAATTCCCCAAAACCTCCCCCCAGAATCGTTCTGGTCAGGGACATGTCCCAATTCAATGTGGAAGCCTTCCTTACATCCGTCACTAGGGCCAACTGGGGGCCCATCAACTCCCTACCTGATATTAGCAAGGCACTTGATTACTTCATATCAACTTTCAATTCCATAGTAAATCTTCATGCTGCTATGAAAAAGTGCAGATCCAGTGGCCTCAAGGCACCTTGGCTGACCAAGGAGGTAAGGCACCTAATGTCCGCTCATGACAAAGCCTGGAACACCTTTAAGGGTAGTGGCCTCACTACTGACTGGCTACATTACAGGCATTTTAGTAATACCTGTAAAAACAAACTCTGTAAAGCCAAGCAGCCCTATCTTAGGACTCTACAAACCGAGAATCTCTGCAACCCCAAGGAATTCTGGGAACAAATCAACTCTCTGGCCAAAGGCAAAATCACAGAAATTCTGAGCTCTCTTAATGTGCAGGGCAACACCCTCGCCGATCCTCCTTCCATTGCTGAGGGTCTAGATGAGTTCTTCACTGACCTGGATAAGTATACCTCGCACTTTGTGCCTACGCAGGTCTCCCTCTCCTCCACCCTCCATCAGTGGACATTGGAAGTTGTCCAGAATTTCACCTAAAAGTAGCAACCCTCAAAGAGGTGCAGAGGATGCTACAGAACCTCAAACCCGAGAGCTCCCCAGGCTGTAACACACTTGAGCTGAAGTTCCTCAAATTAGGGGCTATTGCCCTTGCCCCGCCCTTATGAGATTTTTTTAATAGATCCTTTCTTTCTGGTTGCGTACCATCAAAATGGAAGGTTGCAGTGGCTGTGCCTATACACAAAGGAGAATCGAATACATTAGTCAAGAATTATAGACCAATCCTCATACTCTGCCTTCTGGCTACAATACTGGAGCGTATTCTCTATAACCACCCGTAAGACTATCTTGAGTCCCATCTCCTTCTCTCCAACTACCAGCATGGGTTCAGGAAGAACCACAGCACCCTCACAGCCCTAACAAAAGTATCAGCTGACATACTCAATGCAATGGACCAAGGTCTCGTCATGGGAGCCATTTTCCTGTACCCCACAAAGGCCTTTGACCTGGTCAACCACAACCTCAGGGAAGCTTCACGCTCTGGGTCTCGATCACAGTGCCCTTACTTGGTTCAGTAACTACCTCTCCGGCCACTCCCAAGGGGTCAGGTGCTCTAGTGCCCTCTCGGGCTTCAGACCTATAACGTATGGTGTGCCACAGGGTTCCATCCTGGGGCCACTACTTTTTTCCCTGTTTATAAATAACCTGCCAAACAATTGTGGTGGAGCCACAGTCCACCTATATGCTAATGACATCACCCTCTACCACTCATCCTCTGATGTTGGGTGGCTCAGTATACTAACAGCCAGCACAATAGGCCAAATGGTCTTTCAATGTCTGCTCGAAAGCCAGCAACCTAGTGGCTGCTCGCCATACCACCCCCCCATCCCCCAAGAGGGACTTCTTTGGTTTCAGTTTCCCCTTGTACCTGTCCCACCCGTTTCTTGAAGCCCTCCACTGTGCCCTCCTCCAACAGCCTCCTGGGCAGCGCATTCCATGGCTCCACCACCCTCTCAGTGAAAAAATGCCTCCTACGCTCCCCCTATAATTCCACCCTCCAATTTCCACTCATTGCCCCTGGTTATTCCTCCCTTCTTTAGCCTAAACAGCTCCTTGGTTCCACTCCTGGTTGTTCCTTTTACATACTTGAAAACCTCTATCATGTCTCCCCTATCCCTCCTCTCCTCCAGTGAGTAAAGCCCAAGCTTTTCCAATCTCTCCTCGTAAGTCCTCCCCTCCATGCCCTGAATCATCCTGGTCGCTCTCCTCTGAACCCTCTCCAGCAGCGCTATGTCCTTCTTCAGATGGGGTCTCCAGAACTATACACAGTACTCGAGCTGCAGCCTGACCAAAGCATTATATAGAGGGAGGATCACCTCCCTCCTTCTGGATGTAATTCCCCTGGCTATGCAGCCCAGTATCCTGTTTGATTTGGCTGCAGTTCTTCTACAATTTTCAGGGTTATTCATTTTGACGTCTACCACCACCCCTAAATCCTTTTCACCCAATGTGGCTTGCAGTGTTACCCCCGGTGTATACAAGGCCTGGATTACTGACCCCCACATGAAGTACCTTACATTTCCCAGCATTAAATTTCAGTCCCCACCTCCTTGACCACCCCTCCAGAATATCCAGATCCCCCTGGACTAGCTCCCTCGCTTCTTCACAATCCACCAGTGCTCCCAGTTTTGAATCATCGGCAAAGAGACTCAACCTATTTCTAACCCCCCTCCCTATATCCAAGATGTAGGCATTGAACAAGATTGGCCCCAATACTGAACCTTGAGGGACCCCACTGATTACCTTCCTGGGGGAGGTGAGTATCCCACCCACCATTACCCTCTGTAAACGCCCTGAAAGCCAATTTTCAACCCAAATTAGAGACAATCTCCTTTATTGCCTTCCACCTCTGCTATTGTCGGCCTCGTGCCAAAAAATAGCTACCTTCACACTTCTGCCTCTCCTCTCCTATATGGCCCGCTATTCCTCCAAGCCCAAACCATCATCCTTGCTCGTCTCAAACAACTCTATTAAAGGGTTGGGCGATTTACGCTATGGGTCAACACTAGACATCACCACTGTAACGTGGTCTCATCTCTGACTTGGTTACCTTTCGAGTCTAAGCTACAGTACACTACTATGTGCCTTGTATATAAGCTGGTACACCTTTATATCCCCTGTGCTTTGGTGACCTCATCCCACACAAACATATCCAATGTCCCCTACCATCTGCCTCCCTATCCCTACTAGTTGCTTCCAAACCCCGGCTGGCAGTTGGCTGAAGAGCCTTTGCCTTTTCTGCACCTCTATGAGGAACTCCCTCCCACACACAATTCGCTCAAGCACTTCTCTACCACAATTTAAACATCCCCTCTCAATGCACCTGCTATTGCTGACTGAATAATGCCCATGTGTGGCAACTCATTCTGTTAGTTCATCTTTCCTTCACTCTGCTTTTTCGTCTTCCTTGACTTTATCTGTTTTAATGCTCATGTAACTGAATATAT
This sequence comes from Neoceratodus forsteri, assembly GCA_016271365.2. NCBI lineage: Eukaryota > Metazoa > Chordata > Ceratodontiformes > Ceratodontidae > Neoceratodus > Neoceratodus forsteri. The sequence goes on from CM057452.1 coordinate 395,783,536, forward strand.
AGTGTGTTTGTAACATTACTGCATTGCTCATTTATTGTACTATGTTGTTAGCTTTGCTCTGTTAGCACTTGTATTTGTAATTACCCTGTTAACCTTTGTTGTTGCTGCTGTCTTTTGTCTTCCCCCGGGTCACTCCTAGAAAAGGGACTGTTCTGTCTTAGTGGACCTACCCGGTTATCGAAATTCAAATAAATAAATAAAATAACTAAAGCATTCAGTAACGCTTAAAGTTAAAATAAAGAAATGTTTCTGGAGACCAGAATACCGTAGCTGTACTTCAGGGCAACTGCTCTCTTCAGTGGAGAAATCTGCTGTTGGAAGCCAGAGTGGAGCATGATCGCAGTGCAAAGTTTGAACTTTCATTCTAAAGTTCCATCATTAGCATAAGGTTCTGTCTCCAGGGTATCACTTTCACCCAGGAAGCTGATGCTTTGTCTACACATCAAGTGAGGGATTCTTTGGGTTAGAAAGCAAGAGTAATGTGGAACAAACTGTTGGACGGGGCAAGCTAAAATACTTTGAAACCAGGAAATATTGGGGGGGGGGGGGGGTGGCATTTAGGTGAAGGTGGAAGAGAGACAGCTAGACATCATGGTGGCCAATGGACATGGGCAACTCACAACCTTGACCTTACAATCTCAGGATATGTCATTTAAAGATAGTATAGGGTGGGCAAGGAGAGGGATGGGGAGGCACTGTGTATTAGAGTGGGTACCTCTGCACTAGAGGAAAAAGTAATATGTAGAGAAGCAGGAGTAGAATTAATGTGGGTACAGCTGGTAGTAGGAAAGGGCAGAAATATCAGGTTTACAGTAGTTTACAGACCCCCCCAGGGGTCATGACAAGCACCATTTGGTCCAGCTCGTCCATCAGCTGATCCCACTGGACCATGAATGTCCACTGTGTAAGCAGGCCAGTGGCACAGTCACAGTGGCCGTAGCCACGAGTCTCAGAAGATGTAACATGGTCCTTGCTGGAAAAGAATGACTTCTGTATACCTGCTATGCTCATGTAATCAGGTTTTCTGCCCTGTCTAGTGGCAGGAAATCACACCCCTTCTCTGTGTTCAAGACTGCCTCTAGGTACTGCAGTCTCTGGCAGGGAGCCATGACAGACTTTGGCACATTCACTGTGGCCACGAAGTCATCGAACAACTGTCTTGCCACAGACAGGGTATGTAACAGAGCTTCCCAGGAACTGGCCTTTAAAAGCCAGTCATCCAGAGAAAGGAAAACATACAGGCCTTCTCTGCGAAGGGCTGCTGCCACCTCAGCCAAGCACCTGGTAAAGAGTTGTGGCACAGAAGATAAGAAAAAAGGCAATACTCCGAAAGGGTTGTGCTCCCCCTTCATCATAAAGTGGAGGTACTATCTGTGAGCTTTTCTGATCTTGACATGAAGGTATGCATCCTTCATGTCTGGGTAGAAAAGTCAGTACCCTGTTTGCAACATGGGAATCACAGCATGCAGAGAGACCATGTGAAACTTCTTGCACTCCATGCAGAAGTTGAGATCACCGAGATCCATACAGGATGCAGATCCTCTGTCATTTTGGGACCAGGATGTACCTGGAATAGAACACTTTTTTTGTTATATAATGGTTTTTATGCTTCTGGGCTGGACGTGGCAGCTTGTTCAGCCCCGTCTCAGCTGCCACTGGCCAGCCTGCTACCTCGCTCTGTTCCTCCTCCAGATGTCCTTCTGCTGGATCAGCAGGGCAGGCAGCAATACCTCGGGCAGGGCTTCATGAAGCCTGATCGCCCTCTCCATTGTCTTCCGAAGTTTTCGCCCTCCTCGTGGCTACAGCAAACATGGATGGTGAACATGGGCTCCAAAACCATCAACTCCATTCCACCCACTCGGTGTACCACCAGCCACCCAAGCATCTGCACTACCACAGGACCTCCAGCCAGTGGCAGGCAAGAACCAGAATGGCTTACCTCCCCAATCTGGGAGGCAAGAGCAGCCAGGTGGATGCTCGGTCTCTCCCAACCCCACCCCCAACTGACCCCAGCAACCCAAGTTCATTCCTGAATGAGGCTGCCAGCATAGAGAGGAAGGTGTATTATAGCATCTCAGCCCTCTATGCAAATGCCCCAGCTCTGGAATAGAGCCCTTGTCCTGTTATCGAGGAGGAACTGGTTCTATTTTGATTTATTTCGTTTTTGTTTACCAGGTAAGGTGTCGTAGCCACAAAATAAGACTATTTTCAGACACGACCCGGGAGGTTACAATACAAAACTGGCAGACAAAACAAATAACAGGTATAGTTCAGAGGTAATCAACCATACAAGGAAAAATCTACATGATGTTCTGGGACGTAAACAGTATTGCTAATATGACAGAGACAATGGCAGAAAAATACACAATAGTACAAAACATAATAAGCATACAATCATAGTTTTTCGAGTAATGACTGCATTTCATCTTTTAGAAGGGACAAATGGCCAGAAAATAACTGGAAACAGGTGGAGGATGATCTGAAGGGGTGTCTAGCAGCTCCAGAGCATGCCCCCTTGCAATTATCTCTAGTACCCATTTGTCTGTTGTAATCTCCTGCCATTGATTAAGGTGCAGGAAGATTTTTCCTCCCACAACCACCTCTGGAGGCAACAATGGAGGTGGAGGAGTAGTCTGTAATGAGTCATGCGGAGCTGGTGTGGGCAGAGCCACAGGCATCAAGTGCTTTGGGTGCTTTTGAATGGATATGTGGGAGGAGGGGGCCCGGAAAGGGGCAACTTTCCTTATCCTGGCACGAATGACAGTAGTAGCAACCACCTCTGATAGCAGGCTGATGAAAGGATCCCCTCCCATGTCCTTGGAGGAGCGAAGGATTTTACAGACATTAGAGTTAGTCTGGATATCTGAAGACCTCTAAGCCTCTTCTATCAATCAATCAATCAATCACACAATATTTATTTCTAAAAAAGGCACCTTTCCCAAGATCAAGGCACCTGTACATAAAAATTGACATATTCACATATAAAACCAGTAATTAAAACCATTCCATCCATGAATAAGTTTCATACCATAACACAGCAGCAATAATAAATAACTTAAAAAGCAGGATATGCTAAACTGAATAGCCAGTTCAAACCAATACATCATAGCCAAACAGGTTGGTCCCTCTAAAAGGGGCATTTAAAACCGCTTGCTGCACATCATTTGTAAAACCAGTAACCCTTAGCCAAGAATACCTCCTCATGCAAATGCTAGAGGCAGCTGCCCTGGCAGAGGCATTAGACACACTGCATGCTGAGCGGAGCAAATGTGTGCCAACCTCAACCACAGAAGTTAATGTTTTAATAAAAAATAATTCTTCCAGCAAAGTCTGGGCTGCAGCTTTCCACAGATTATCCTGATATTTAATCATATGGGTCTGGTAATTTGCATTTTTTTTTTTTACTTACTGTTTATGCCCCCTGCTTCCTCCTGCCCCTCCACTTCTCAAGACCTCCTGATCCCCTCCTACCCCCCAGCCACAGCCACCTACCTTCATGGAGCCTTGGCTGTGCCCCCCAGGTGGGGTCAGGGTGGGGGCATACCCTCAGACATCTGGTTGTGTCAGGCGGGGCCTGCACTGCCAAGGCAGGGGGACCCGGATATACCGGAGCCATCTTCATTGCAGAGGTGCTGGGGTGGCAGTTGTTCCTGTGTGTGTTTCTCCCTCCTGGGACATCACATGCAGTGATGCCAAGGCATGTGCATGCACACCATGTGTGCATCCCCGATGGCTGCATCCGCGACGTCCCCTGTCCCAACACAGTCTCTCCAGCTGTACTGTCACCTGTCATCGCCCAGGTGGCAGTATCATGGTAAAGAATGGAGCCCTCTCTCCTGGGAGAGGACAGCATCCTCTGGGATTCTCGATCTTCCCCCCCCCCCAGCTGGCCCCTAGCGATCCGAACTCACTCCCAAACTCAGATTGTTGGCATTATGAGCGGTAGCGCTACCGCTGCACCAATGGGTTGGGTGGTAATTTACATTTCTAAGGCCTAGTGAGGCACAAGCATATGTGCTCTTGCCTATCACTTCCAGCCTCAGAGAGCCCCTGTTCAGAGGCAAAGTACTCATGTGCTTAGGTTTTCTGGACCTTTCATGTGCAACCATAATGACCACTGAGTCTGTTTCTGGCTGGTTGGCACAGTAAGACTTAGCAGATGGAGCAGGATACTGCTTATCAGCCTTTCTTGGTACTGCAGACAGTGAGTTAGGGCTGTGTCATGCAGCAAATGTAGCATCCTCCAATGCAGGATATATTGGTGGAATTATAATAGAGGGAGTACAAGGGACCTCCAGAAACGCCAAAAGGCTCCTTTTTGTGGAGTCTTCCTCCTCCACAGCAAAGCCCATTGCAGTTTGCATTGGCCGCATCATGGACTGAAATGTAGAGTCCTCTCTGCTCCCCCTCCCACAAGGCCACAGCTGGAAATGTGCTTATTAGGGTTTTGCTGGCTTACTTGGTGAAATACATAAAGAAGGGGAAGGTACCTTCTTCTGTTGCATGACTGCCCCTTGGTGGTCCATGGGGAGAGGGTGTCATGCAGGAAGGAAAAAAGCTCCCTTACAGAGCAGCATTACACTGACCCACTTGGCTTGAGATGGCTACGTGCTACATGCTCTGAGTGGAGCCGAAAGGGGAATTCTGAAGAAGGGACTCACCCATCCCTCAGAATGCCTTGAAAGGTGCCAGCCCGGGTCACTCCACAGAAGCACACCCTATGGGTGGGACTATAGGGCTAAAATAAGGGGGAAGATTTGGGACAGATGACGAACCCTTGTCCAACCATGCCCAACTGGGCTCCCTCACCTGCTGCCTCCTCACTGGCTCCTCCCTCTGGCATCCCAGTCTTGTCAAGCAAAGTATGCTCCTCGAAGGCCTACTCCTGCTTTGAGACCTTGCCTGCAGGAGACAAGCCACTGGTTACCTGTCAGGGGTGGGGTGGGGTGGGTGGAGGCAGGGAGGTGTGAGTGAAGGCAGGAATGGAGAGTTAGACACCAAGGGTTCCACACACTGGTTAAATTGGGACAGAAACCCACAGGAACGCAGTCCCACCGCCTTTTAAAAACTATACAGTTCCACCACCTCTGTTATCTTTCTCCACTGAATACTATATGAGAGTTCCCCCGCCTAGAAATGACAGTTCCACCACCTCAAAATCTAGAAGTGCGAGTTCCGCCACCTACACATTTCCAATGTAACCAATGGTTCCTTGGGCAGGAAAAAGGACCCTGAGGGCGATGGAAGGAGGTTCTCAGTTCAGGTCCAGGTGCTAGAAAACAAATTAAATAAATCAGATAAATGCAACAACATGGTAACATCCCTAAACTGAGCCCTGGGGCTTTGCTGCTAAGCGTGTGCACAATCGGGCTAGATTCCACCCTAAGAATGCATCAAGTGAAAAGGATGTCCCAAGGGATGCTACAGAACCATTCACTAAAAAGGATGTGCTCAACAAGGGATCCTGCTCCTTTGAACATAAAAACACATTAAACGTTTTATTTCACTGCTACTACTCTAAGTTATTGGGAGAATCATGTTTGGAGGATTGAGACGAGTATACAGATAACAGAAACACAGACAATGACAGCAGAAAAAAGACCAATGGACCTTCCAGTCTGCCCGAGTTCCCCATTTAACCCCTTGTGACCAACTGTCCATCCATCCCAATAACATTCCTGCAGAAAGGGGCTCCAAACAACTGAAGCAAATGCAGCAGGTCACAGAGGCCTTGGGTAGCACCACAGCAAACAAACCTAACTAGGTGGGCATAAATCCACCATGGACAGCCATGTTGGAGTCCATCACAGCGATGAACACCAAGACAGAATGAACACTACAGCAACTGGAGGGTCAGGACAATCGCATTAAGAATCTTTCTGCTGCAGTTACCAAGGCAGATAAAAGATTGTTGTCTACCCTGGCAGCAGTATCAAAATTTACACAAAGGAAAACTTAGTTGAGAGGAAAACTAGAGGTGCCAGAGAACAAGGCCAGGGCACCAAATCTGTGGAGGGTCAGGGGTTCCAGAAGGTGCAGAGTGTCAGGTTGTGTTTTTCTTTTCTTAAAGTATGGGCAATGGAACATCTTCAACTACCTGAGAACTTTGACGTAAAGACATTTTGCTCAGCCTACAGAATTAGCCCTTGCTCAGCAGTGAACCAGAGAAATCAGCCTCACACTATATTTTTATACACAACGACAAAAGTACAGGATTTACCAGTCACGTGCTATTGTATGCTGATGATGCTGTCATTTTCACCTATAACTCCAACCCCGAACTACTTCAAAACGACCTCCAACTAGGATTTACTGCTGCCGAAACATGGTTTAAAGGAGTAGTCCACCCAGAATTTACAAAAAACATACGTTACGCAGAATGTTTTGATACGTATGTTAAGTCCTAGTGTGTCCTTCCCTCTGTCTGCTATTAGGAGTTTTTCCTAAATTAGCCTGCTAACTGTATGGTAGTTTTACAATCCCTGTGGATCTCCACCACAAATAGGTATATTGGCTTTCTTTCTCCTACGATGCACCCTGTCTCAAGTGACAATGATGTAGCCACGCCCTTAGATTTAGCAAATAGGTCACTTACCTGTAACTGTAGTTTTAGGAGTGGTATATCGTTGACATCCACACATACACAGTTCCACAAAGTGCTGATTCATCAGAACATCTTCAAGCTAATCTCCTCCCACCACCTGGGAGGCATATCCTCTGGCTCTACCCTGGGATGTCAAATCTTAATTACACACTGGAAGCAAGGATCTGTTTGCCACTTACTAGAGGTGGCCAGCTGGTGGTGTGGATGTGAATTATATAGCACTCCTAGAGCTACAGTTACAGGTGAGTAACCCATTTCTCTAGGGGTGTGGATATAGTTCACTATTTCACACATAAGCAGACTTCAAGCAGTTCTCCAGGAGGAGGGGGCAAGGCGGTCACTCCTCTTTGACAAACAGTTTGGAGAACCGCGGTCCCAAAAGCAGCATCTTGACCAGACTCAAGGTCGATGCTGTAATGGGAACTGAACGTGGGTACTGACTTCCAGGTGGCAGCCCTGCAGATCTCCTGGATAGAAATGCCCTTGGAAGCAGCCACAGAGGAAGCAGTATGTCTGATGGAGTGAGCCCGAAGCCCTATGGGGGCTCTCTACCAGCCAACCTATAGCACAGGTACATGCAGGGTATTATCCACCTGCCAATCATCTGCTTTGTTGTCAGTCTGCAAGGTACGGCTTCAGCGTATATCACTAACAGCTGGAAAGCCTCACCCCAAACTCCAGCCATGCGCTCCTTAATAAAAGAGCACTCTCTGCAGGTTCAAATGTATGGAGTCTGGGGTCAGACTCCGAAGATGGGATGGTAAAGTATATCGGAAAGTTAGTCACCTGGTTAAGGTGAGACTCCAATGCTACCTCCTGAAGGAACTTCAGGTAGGGGCAAAGGATGACCATGTCCTTGTGGAAGACCAGATAAGGAGATTCTACTGAGAGCACCTAGAGCTCACTGATCCTTCTGGTTGATGCTACGGCCACCAGGAAGGCAGACTTCCATGACAGGTGTGACATCTCACATCTGTACACAGGCTCAAATGGCTTGCCCATGAACACAGCCAGCACCAGCAGTAGGTCCCATGGTGGTGGTGGTTCACGTACCAGAGAGGATAGGCGGTCAAGGCCCTTGAAAAACTGCCCAACCACCTTCTCTGGGGCCACCGTTGGCATACCAGCCCATGCCAGTACGCAGAGATGGCTGTCAGGTGCACCTTAATAGTCATCGCTCACAGTCCCCAACTGAAAGAGGGACCAAAGGTACTCAAGGATACTAGCCACAGAGCAGGCAAGGGGATCAAGTTCCTTGCCCTAACACCAAATGGAAAATTCTTTTCATTTAAAGACATTGCACAGGCCAGTCAACTCCTTCCAGGAGACCTCCACAACGTGCAGCATAGCTTCCAAAAGACCCAAAGCCTGAAACTCCAGCCACTCAGGAACCAGGCTGTGATATGCAGGGACAGAAGCTCCGGGTGTAGGACCTTCCCCTGTTTTCTGGTCAGCTCATCTAGGTGAAGAGGCAACCGACACGGATGCCTGCCACTGAGGTAGAGGAGAACCAGGTACCAGAACTGCCATGGCCATCTGCGCTTTGTCTTTCCAAGTCTTGACCACTATCCTGTGGATCAAGAGGAAGGGATGGAAGATGTACATGAGGCCTGGAGTCCAAAATCTCACAGGCATCCCCCATCAGTGTCCCGGACTGTGGAGGGTGGGCACAAAACCACCTCAGTTTTGCCTTCTTCCAGGAGGCAAACAGATACACCAGAGGTGTGCCCTACAGGAAGAACATGTGGTTCACTACCTCCTGATTCAAGGACTACTCATGCAACACCTCTCCCATCCCACTAAAAGCATCTGCCAGCTGACTGTTTACTCCTACAATATGAACTGCCAAGAGAACGGCACCAAGGCTACACACCCAACACAAGGGAATGGAGTGTGTTTTGCCCCGCCTGTTTAGGTAGAACATGATCATGGTGCTGTCTGTCTGGACCTGTATGACCTGAACCCTGACAAGTGGAGTAAATTCCACCAGAGCAAGTCACACTGCATAGAGCTCCAGCAGGTTGATGTGGTGACGGGACTCCTTGAGTGGCCAGAACCTGTGGACTCTGTGGTGCCTCTGGTGTGCTCCCCACCCTACCAGAGAAATGTCCTTCATGAGCATGATGGCCAGTTCTGGGCAGACAACTAGGATTTCTTCCTCCAGGTGTTCAGTGATCAGCCACCACTGGATGGTGTCCCACATCTGCTAGGTCACAGTAACTGGCTAGTCCACTGATGCCCATCAGTGGGACCAACAGATCACACTGATGCAGGATGCCATGTACCCCAGCAGCCATAGAAAATCCTGGAAAGGGCGCAAGAGCATAACGTGAAATAATTCGGCAAACGAAGTGAGATCCAATGCCCGGTTTGCTGGGAGGCGGAGCCCTGGCCTGCAGAGTCATGTTCTTCCCCAATGATCTTGATCACCTGCAAGGGGATTAGTTCAGACTTGTCCAGGTTGATGAGAAGTCTCAAATCTCTGCAGGTGTGGAGGGCCAGATCTCTGACCGCTCCACGGCATCCTTGGATGGCCCAGCTATCAGCCAGTCATCCAGGCAGAGATACACCTTGACACCCTTGACAAGGTTTTAAATAATTGATTAGCAGTTTTTTCCTTGGGACAATACTAACTGTACAGAAAGTATTTATATAGGTTTTCTAGAAGTGTTATGTTTGTTAAACACAATGAGGCAAGTTCTATGTATTTTCACAATGTTTTAGAACTTTTACGAGCAAAATGCTAATCAATTTTTAGAGTTAAATAAAACCCTGCTTGAGCCTCAGAAAGGCTGCCTCCATACTGATGCACTTGGTGAAAACCCTGGGCATGGACAAGAGGCCGAAGGACATGACTTGGAACCAGTACAGAACCCCTTCTGCATGGAATCACAGGCACTGCCAGTGGGACAGACAGACGGACTAGAACGTGGAAAAAAACATCCTGGAGGACCAGGGAACACAACCACATGCCTTGCTCCAGGAATGGTATGATCTGATTCGGAGTGGCTATCCTGAACTTGTGCTTCCACATGTACCAATTTAAGTCATGCGGATTCAGTATGGGGACCCAGCCCACCATCCGTTTCAGGACCAGGAAGCACCTAAACATGTACCGCTGACTTACCACGGTGTCTGGGACATGGGTTATGGCTCCTTTTGCAAGGAGCTGAGCGATGTCTTTCCTTACAGCAGATACCATGTTCTGCACCACAGGGGATTCCCTTAGAGCATGGGACTGGTAAGGTGGGAGAACCTCAAAATCTAGAGGCAACCCTCTGCCTACCACCTCTAGGACCCACTTGTCCATAGTAATGGCAGACCACTGTGGCCAGAAGTGGTGCAGTCAACCCCCCTTGGGGAGCTAGTACAGGGGCTGGACACGCAGGAGGCTAATGCCCCCTAACCCATCACTGAGCAGCGGAGGGGACACTGGCTGCTGAGGCCAGGGGCACCACTTCCCCTGCTACCGCCTCTCTTTGGTTCCTGACCAGAGAATTTGGCCTTAAACACCAGGCCTGGTGTTGCTCCTGCAGAGATTGCTGCCGATGCAGCTGTGGCTGAAAGGGCCAAAACTGAAAGGCCTTTTTTTTAGGTTTCTGGGCCTTGGGGTCCTTTTAGGATGAAGCCACTGATTCCAGGGTGGTGCTGGACTTCTCAGTCCTGGTAAAATGCCCTTCCATCCCCAGGTCAACAAAGTCACTGCACAAGAAAGGGACATCATCCAGATTGTGCTGGGTGTCTGCCGTGAAGGTAGACAGCCTCAGATGGTCCTGTAATGCATTCTGATGGCTGCTGCCATGGCATGGGTGCAGGAGTTGCCCATGTCCAAGGCTGTCTGAAGCTGGTGTTCAGCTAGCGCTTAACTCTGCTTCTTGACCAACATCACTGGCAGCTGCTTGTCGGTAGGAAAGTGAGGGAGATGTCATCCAGCACTCCCAGCAGGGAGTGACTGAAGTTGGGCATCAAGATGACATAACCAAGAGAAGAAGCAGTGTAAACCTTTTCTAATGCATAGTTAAGCTTCCTGGACTCCTTGTCAGCAGAGACTTGTCCACATCCCTTGGACTCCATGACTTCCAAAAGGCCAAGTCTGAAACCAGTCCCTCGACTGAGTGATGGTCCAAGAACCATAAAAGGAACCCTGTGGGGAGTGCATATTTGCAGACTATATGGGTGGAGCGTGTTGGGAAGGATATTGGATGCTGCCAGGCTCCAGGGCCAGTTCCAAGACGGTCTCAGCCATGGAAAAGGCAACCTTAGGGTAGTCGACCTTGTCCAAAATGTCCATGAATAGGTATTTCTCCCCTTTTTGGACTGGCTCCAAGGAAACATGGATGCCCTCCAAGATGCTTGCCTCTGCGGTCTGCACTTTAGGTGGGAGAGTTGCAGGCTCAAGCACAAGCCCTGTGGATCATTTCAGCAGGCTGTAGAAGGGGCTGCATCCCTTGCTCACCCCAGCTTAAAAGGGCTATCCTTTGCCGGCCCAGCGGTTGGATTTCCACTTGTGATGCCGGCACCCTGGGTTCGGGAATGGACTCGGGGAACCAGAGGGCTGGCCAGGGACAGAAGGATTGAGCGTCCTATGGGCTGCTCTCCTTCTCTGAGGGAGGGTGGAGCAAGTGCCTGATGCATGAGAGACTCCTGGCGGAGGCCAGGAGAACCTCGGGGGATCAGCGCTTAGACATAGGAGAGGCGGGGCGGATGCAGGACGTCATTGCACGTCCCCGCCCCAGGGGGTTAAAACAAAGAAAATAACACAACCGGCTGCCTTCAATGAAGCCTGCCCCCGACTTTGATTAGCTTCCAGGCCAGCTCCCCCTCAGACTAGTTACATGGATTGCTGCACTACGGGCCGAAGCCACAACCCCACCCTCTGGGGGGAAGCCAGGGGAACGGAGGCCAATCTGGAAGTAGAAACACGGGAGTCCGTGACCGGGTGGATGCACCGGCGTCTGGGAGCGGCAAAAAGGGGCAAATTTAACAAAAAAAAAAAAGGGCTATCCATAGCCTGGCTCATTCACAGACTATTCTAATTGCATTACGCTTTATTTGGCAACTTGTGAGCACTGTCGCCGCTGATGGGGTGGGGGTGTGGGGCTGGAGCACCTAACAGTCACTTCTTCAATATCATCCCCTGCAAATGTGGGGAGATAGGAGGACCAATTGCGGATCTGCCCACCGGTGGAGGGCACATGGGGCTACCGGGTCAGGGGTCCCCGCTGTTCCACCCAGCATTACTGCACTTGATGTAGAGAAGGCATTTGACCGCGTGGAGTAGGAGTACCTCCACTATGTATTAGAGCGATCTAGGGGAGTAAAATGATTTTGCAGTTGAGGGCGCCTCCTATACACAGATCCCTTGGCCTGCATTATGGCTAATGAAGGCCTCTCCTCTCCTCTCCCTCTGGTCTGTGCAGACAGACTCTCCAAGGGTGCCCCTTATCCCCTCTTCTTTACGTTACAGCCTTGGAGCCTCTGGTGGCAGCTCTCTGACACTACCATCAATTTGAGGGACTCAGGGAAATGAGGAAGACCATAAACTTTCACTGTTTGCAGAAAATTACCCCTATACTATATGTGAGGAGTCCTCAGACTACCTTGACCATGATAGCTCAGTGTTGAGCTAGTATGGAGCCCAGACTGGGCATAAAATTAATTGAGAGAAAAGTGAGATTTTGTTACTTGGCAAAAGAAAGAGAAATTTGGGAATCTTGGACAAGATTTAAAGGAAGTTGAGGCCCTAAAATACTTGGGGATCTATGTCCCCAAACAACTGCCAAGATGATCTCCTGTGGTACAGGGGAATAAACAACACAAGCACAGGGTCCTGGGCTCGAGAACAGCATCTCCACATTTACAGGGCTTGCACCAGAAAACATATGAGGAGAGACTAAAGGACCTCAATATGTACTCACTGAAGAAGAGAAGGGATTGGAGGGACATGACAGAAACATTCAAGTCCCTTAAGGGCATTAACAAGGTACAGTGGGAAGACAACTTCCAATATGTGAGATGTGCAAGAACGAGGGGGCACGATATGAAATTGGAAGGTGGCAGTCTGAGGGGAAATGTGAGGATGTTTTTCTTCACAGAGAGGGTGGTGGACATATGGAATGTAGACTGCCACCAAAGGTGGTGGGGGCAATCACAACGGTGGGTTTTAAACATGCATGGGACAGGTATAAGGATACCTTAGAGGTAGGACGGAGGGGTGAAAAGCCATTGACCAGTTAGGGTCAGAGGCCACAAACTAGTGTAGTGCTTTCAGGCAGACTGTATGGGCCTGGGGGTCCTTATCTGCTGACAATTTCTATGTTTTTATGTTTCTATATGAGCTCAGCTTCCTGCCATTGCTTAAAGCCATCAAGGGGTACCTACAGGGTTGGGCAAGGCTATCCCTGACCTTCACTGGGCAGGTGAATTCTCGTAAAATGTGTACCTTTCTGAAGATTTTACACTTGCTCCAGGCCCTGCCTATCAAAGTCCCAAAAAGGTTTTTCAAGAAGATTAACAATCTGTTCCATAATCTTCTGCGGAGGGGTAAACCAGCCTGAATAAAGGCATCTGCACTGCAAATTCCAATTAGATATGGTGTACTGGCCCTCCCCCAAACTGAACATTATTACAAAGCAGCACTACTCGCATTCTTGGGTAAAGCTTCGACAGGACAGAGACACCTCCTTGCTCCTAGCTGCAACTGGAGGAGGCATCACTACGCACTGATGACTTGGTGGGGAATCTGCTTAGCAAGTCCCTGTTGGAGAAGGCCCAACACGTGGTTAAGAACCCCCTTCATGAAACTTACATGGGAACTGTGGAAAAAGGTACATTAATTTATTTAAAATTTTGGTAACCGGAAAAGGCACATTGAGTTGAAGCTTGTTTCCAGGTGCGACCCTAGGATTGGGGAGACAAACAAACAAAAGAATCTGCAAATAATTATAAGACGACAAATAAAAATACCACGTGCAAGTGGTGGGGAATAAAAAGTATGAAAAAGCTTGAGAGAGCAACAGTAAAACAAAAGCAAAATATATGGTTCCCCCCCCACTGGGTATCTCCCCTCATGCAAGACTGACGGAAGCCTTTAAAAGGACGGAAGGGATATATGCTGTTTGTGCACCAAGGCGTGTTACAGTGGGACAAGCAGGGCATCATTACAGTGGGGGATCTATTCCAAGGAGGGAGAATAATATAATCTTTTACAGAACTCGAGGCCCAGTTCCCTATCTCCCAAACCTCATACTTTGATCTGTGTGTTAGGGGGCTGCTACAGAATGCAGATGGTAGGAACCCTACATCAGCTCCCTCTCCTGTAGAGAACATATACCTATCCTAGCTCCCCTGTTAAACCATTGGCGTCTCACTACCATTTGATCAGGGGGCTTCCCCGCTCCTAACAGTTGACTACAAGGAGGCCTGGAGGAGGGGGACTCTTATTTCCCTTAAAGTGTAGTCAAAGACAATCCAGCATGCAAACTCATGTGCCAGATCAAACTGGATCTGACAAATACAGTACAACTACCTATACAGAATGTACCTCTCACCCCAGAAAATTAGCAAGTTAAAGCCTTCAATCAGTCCTGAATATTCAAATATACAGGGGCTGAAGGGATCTACCTCCACATGGTACTGGAATGCCCTAAAAATATCACGCCCTTTTGGTACGAGGTCCACAGCATAATGTAAGCAGTCTTGGGATCTGGGCTACCTAGCTCCCCTCTAGAATTTCTGCTCAGGCGGGGGTCAGGTTGGAGTGGATGGAAAAGCACTCTGGAGCCTTGTTCTAGTTAATGCAAAAAAAACATTGATCAATATTGGGGAAAGGAGGATCCACCCCCTCTAGGTGTCTAACTTACTAGAGTGCCCTAAATTAGAAACAACAGAGCTATACTCTGTGGGAGAGGGTGAAAAATGTAACAATATGTGGTACCCCTGCTCAGGGCATTGGAAAGTGGCAAGGAGCCCTGCTGACTTGGAACCCCTTACTCACCACCCCTAAAATGGGTATTATGTTAAATGGAATACAGGAAGCTCCATGGGGTGTGCCCCCGTTATGACTGTACATGGTCAAGGGAGTTGAGTTACATCAGCGTTAACTAGCCTAAGTGCTTCTAAAGTAATGAGATGTTTGTACTCTGATTTGGGTGAGTACTGTTTATTTATTTATTTCAAATTCAGATTAATACCTTTGAGCCGGGGCTCATTTACAAAGGCTCCAAGTCAACAAGGAATACAAGACATTTACAGGTGATGAAACACTGCAGAACAGAAAGACATCAACTAACAAGTGGTATTAGTGTGCAGTTACAACATTAAGCAGGGTACAACAAGTGAGGAGAAACAGGACCACACTTGCGAAGAAACATATTAATGCAGCACTAATTAAGTACGGAACAGTGTTTAACAATCATGTTGCAGTTCAGATGGGGCGCTCCCAGTTTGCAGAAATGCAGTTTTAGCAGCCAAGATGAGGCTTTGTCAAGGGGCGGTAGTAGGTGGTGGGCAGTTGTGGAACAGGAGGGTGGGAGTGAGAGTGGTTAGTGTTTGACAGGTGCGAGAACGGCTGTCTGAGGCTGTGGGTTAACAGAAACACTGGGAGTCAGATTTGCTGGCAAGAAGAGATCGAAGCCCATTTTTAAAGTGGCCAAGTCTGGGGGAGTCGGCAAGGTCTGCAGGCAGATCACTGAACCATTTAGGCCCACAGTAGGAGAGGGATCTTTGGCCAAGGATGGTTCATTTGAAGGGAACGGTTAGGACAGCCCTGGAGGCACTCCTTGTGCATTTAGATGGTTGTGCAGGCTCAAAGAGGGCTGAAGTAGCACTAGGCATGGACCCCATCAGGGACTTTTTTTGCAAGGAGGCAGGCCTGGTATTGGAGTCTGTGGTGGAGTGGGAGCCAGCCAGTTTCCTTGTATAGGTCACAAGAGCGAGTCATTTTGTGTACTCTCAGGACCAGGCGGTAGGCCTTGTTGAGGATGGTTTTGACCCTTTTAAGTGTTGTGTCTGTGCCTGCCCCATATATGACAAGGCCATAATCCACAGATGAGAGACCTGAACTGCACGTAACAAGTTTCCGGGCAGCCGGTGTCATAGAGGTGCAGTGTTTGTACACGATGCCAAGCTTCATGTTGGTGGACTTTACCAGTTGCTCAGCATGGTGAAAGTGAGGGTGTCATCAAGGTGAATCCCTAAGTACTTGAATGTGTTGACTTGGTCTAGTACTTCTTCACTACTAAGTAAATGCAGTGAGGACCCTCGAATCTTGCTCTGTGGGGTGCTGAAGAGCATGCTCTTTGTTTTGTTGCAGTTGAGTAGCAGTTTATTTCTAGTGAACCAGGATTCCAATGCACGAAAACTGAACTGAAGTTCAGAGCTAACTGATCCCAGGTCTTTCCCTGGGACAGGGATAACAGCTTCGTCTGCATAGAGTATGGAGCAGGACAGGTGGAAGGCATGTAATTTATGAAGAAGCTGAATAAGAGAGGACCGAGGATAGAATACTTCTAGAGGATAGATACTTCTACTTTGGTTCCAGTGAACTTTTATTAACTCTGTTTATCAAATATTTCAACCAGTTGTAATGACTGCAATGCTGAAATGTATTCTGCTAAACTTTTCAAAATAAAGTTTACAAAAAAAAAAAAAAGCATCTTCATCAGCGGCACAACCACTGGTGGAGGCAGGTCCCAAGAGAAGCAGGTTGGGGAAACTAAACAATCCATATACTCCTGGGAAAGGATCAGGAGAACTGGGTCTTGGAGACCGACTTCAGGTTGAGCTCCTCCGACAAACCAGTTGACAAGGTCGAGAAAGACCTTGACAACCTGATTGGCTAGTGCAGAGGTTGACAAGTCTGGAGGGAGCACTGTGGAGCTCAAACCCTCGACCAAAGGAAGCTTAGAGTCGAGTGCTCAACACATGATGAGCAGTCAGGGGAGTAGAGGGAACAGGAGGACCGTGATCTCTCCCGATCCCATGACCGGTGCTGGCAGCGCCTGTGCTTCTTACCGTGGTGGACAAGGCTCTCCCTGTAGGCCTGGAGGGCCTGACACATTTCATGAAAATCCTCCAAGAAAGACCCTCCAATGTTGACCCCAGCTGGGAAGTAGCGCTGAGGCTGATAAGGTGCCCACCGCAGCAGCTGCCACCACTTCTTCCATGGCCACAAGCTAAGCTGTCGACCCTGCTGCAGCAGAGACTGTCTTGCAACCCTCCAGCTGGAGTTTAGGATGTCTGTTGGCCAACTGGCCAAGACGAAGCAGAGCGGTGGGATTTTCAACAGAAGAGGGAAGCATAGCCTGACTTAGGTCACAGCCAGAAACATAGTGCGCTGCCCCTAGGCAACAGAAGCAAGACACATGTAGGTCCATCTTTGACATCTTTTGTCGACACGTGACACAGAACTTGAAGCCGTGAGATGGCTTTTAATCCTCAGAGTACCATCTTCCGCTAATGAGGCGGAGCTGGAGCGAAGGAGAGGAGAAGCAGTCTAGGAACCAGTTGAAATTTCTGAAGAAATCAGATAAATCGCCAAATGTACACTGTGGTACCCTACAATGTTGTAGAGCTGCAAAAGAGGAGATTGGACTCATCCAGCAGAAAGGAAGATCTGATGTCATGGGGCAAAGCAGGAGGATATACCACTTGGGTGGTGGGAGGAACTTAGCTTGAAGACATTCTGACAAACGAGCATTTCCTGTGGAACCGCCTATGTTTGAATAGTGAACTACATCCATGCCCCCTAGAACCAGCTTTTCTTGCAATTTAGCCAGTGAGAGGAGGACAGAAATAAGGTGACAGTTCCCAGGGGTGAGAGTGTCACCCATTTGTGGAGGGGGAGAACTCTGGCCAGATGGCAGCACGTGGTAACAAAGCAGAGCTGAAAGGAGAGATTTCAAAGCAAAGAAAGGGAGGCAGTGATGGAGGGGCAGAGAAGTGAAGAAATTTAGGTTCCAGACTATAAACACTGAGGTCTGAAGGACTGAGAGAGAGAAGAAAGAAAAGCAGACAAAACTTTAGAGGTTGAGACTAGAGAGAAACGAAATAAAGAAAGGGAGCAGCAGCAGATAAGGAAGTAAGGGATGGAGGCGTAGAGAAGGTACAGGTGGCAAAATGAGTGTTGAAAGTGGCAGCAACCTCAGAGGGCTCAATAATGACCATGGAGGATTGTTGAGTTTGAGGGTAGGTGTGGATATGGGGGGAGGGGAGAGTGAATAACCCTCCAGAACATACTTAGGGAATTTATATTTTTCTGGAGGGTCAAGGCAAAATTGCTGGCTTTTGTCTCACCGAGAGACATTGTGCAGGCACTACACCATTCATGATGCCTCAAATAGTCATCAGGGGATCTAGAGGACTTGTGAGGGGACCAGGTTGAGTCATGGGCCCTAAGGAGGGAGGAGAACTCTGAAATAACTCAAGGCAGAAGGTACCTGAGACATCCTCAGGGGGGCATGCTTATCTCAGGCAGATGTGAAGTTGAAGGTTGGAGGACGGAGGGTTGTGATGGATAGGTGAGAGATGAGTGGAGAAAGTTTATTGTTTATTGTAAAATCTAGGAATTAATACCTTTGAGCCAAGGCTCTTTTACAAAGGTTCCGCGTCAAAAACATTTACAGACAGACAGAGGTACAGGGTTGCACAAATAGTTAAAAATATTGATATAACTGTACAGCAGATAATAACTTAAGCACTATCATCAGTATCGAGGACAAATGAGGGGGGAAAGATATGAGAGGGAGGTAACAGGCAGCATAGGAATTACCAGTGGAGTAAAGAGAAAAAACAAAAAGAAAAAAGGGGTGGAGGGTGAGGAGGACAGGAGCAGACCTTAGTAGGGGATGAGGACCCATTACTAGGCCATTGTCAAGTAGTAGGGCAGGGAGGAGCAGGAGTGAGAATAGATTATGAGATTAACAGATACAGTCACCACAGGAGTTTGTGGTGACTAGGTGAGAGAATAGTCTGGATTTAAAAACACCTAACGAGCAAGAGGCAGTAATAGAGGTGCTGAGGGTATTTAGCCAGTTGGGGGCACGATAGGCAAAAGATCGTTGACCATGTGTGGTCCGACAGTGGGGGACCTGCAGAAGCTGGGTTTCAACCATTTAAGTAAAAGATTGAGAGGAATGGAAGACCAGTTTAAACTGAAGTCCCCAAGGACAATACTTCCAGCCGAGGAGGACAGAGTGAGTAAGGAGTCGAGAAGGGGAATGAAAGAATCATATTTGGCATTAGGGCACAGGTAGAGCCCACTAATGAAAATGGGAAGACAATGAGAAAGAAACTGTACACAGAATGAGCTTATGAAAGGCGAGCATAACAGCAAAAAAGACAACAACACAGGAGAGGCTACAAAGGACCTAAATTACAGTACAACACGACTATCTCTCTTACCCCGATCCTGCGGAAAGAGTGCATAGCCAAGAATGGTGATGTCACTATCACTGATCTTAGCAGCCGGCTAGGATTCAGTAATGACCAGGACATCAGGATTAGTTTGTAGAACTCCAAGGAGAGAGTTGCATTTTGAATTCTAACAGTTTGTTAGAATTTGATCTAACTGGAGTAGACAAGTTTGTTTGAAAAAGAACCAGTCTTAAATTACTAGGGTTAAAAGTATGCTCAGCAGCACAAAACACAGACAAACTGAAGAGTGTCCTGAGAACACAGGAGTTGAATGTTCATGTTAGTGTATTTTGAGGAAAAGGCTTTGGGGTCCATTTTGCATAAATGTACCTGATACAGTTACATTTTTTTTACTGTTTAGTCTAACAACTATACATAGAAACATACAGTATTTTATGAAAGATGGGACTTAGGGCCTGCCCTTTTTGCAGTACTGCAGTGACTGTAATCATTTGGGTATTGATATATATCCAGGCTTAGCAGCCAGAATGTTACCCCTTACTAATACTGTGTAACACTCAATGCCATGCTCCTTCAGGAATCAGTCTAGTCTACTTTTGAAAGCCTGAGTAGTAGGTGTGCAAGGGAAGATCTGCCTTTTCGCAGATGATAACATGATTTGTGTGAGGGTCGACACTGTCAATGGGGTCAAAGCGATAAGGGAGGACTTAAAAAGGCTTGAAAGGTAGTCCAGGATATGACGGCTGAGTTTCAATATCAAGAAAAGAAAGGTAATACGCATGAAGAACAAAACCAAAAAATTAAAGATCTGATGGGAGGAGCAGTAATAGACAGCATAACCGAGGAAAGGGACCTGGGTGGAATAATATCAGGAAGTCTGAAAAAAATGGCACACTGCAACAGGAAAGTGGGTAGGGTAAACAAGATGATGTGTGCATAGAAAGGGGGATCAGCAGTAGAAGCAGGGAGGTGATATTTCCCCTGTATAGGTCTTTGGTTTGTCTATGTCTGGAATACTGTGTGAGGCTCTGGAGCCCACACCTGAGGAAGGATGGTGAAAGGGTAGAGGTTGTGCAGAGAAGAGTGACCAAAATGGACTTGGTGGGGGGATCATTAGAAGAAAGACTGAGGTATCTTGACATGCACACCCTGAAGACAGAAAGGGGAGGGGAGCACAATAGAAAATGAAAATTACGTACCTACCCTAATTCTTGATATTCTCTTGTATCTTCACCATTCATTACTGCTGGGTAAGCTGCTGGAGGCACGCACCTGTGTGGGAGTTTTTTTTTGGAGGGAGGAGTAGGCGCCACCCACGAGGCCGTGGCACACAAGAGTTGGCCATTAGGCACTGCAGACTCCTCCTCCTCCACCCTAGTTCCATTTTGCTGGAGAGAATGAACCGGGGACAGAGAAAACTAAGGTGAGGCAAGCGAGCCAAGGGATAGGAAAAGGAAGGATATAAACTGAAAAAGGAATAAGCCGACCAGAGGACAGAGGGATTGGACTTCTTGTCCTAAGTGGCCAAAGGGCCCCAATCTTTGGAAGGTCACACAGGAAAGAAAAGAGAGAGAGAAAGTGAGAAAGAGAAGAGAAAAAGAGACAATATGTGTAAGGGAAAAGGGGGAAGGAGGGATCTCCGCCATATTAGTTGGAAGACCACTAGCTTATAATAGCTTCAAGAACCTGAAGGTATGAAGACAAGGGATCAAAGATCCCACCAGTTTCAGGGACCACTGGACCGAGGCCTAGAAGAGAACATTTAAAATGGTCTTGGATATATAAACCACTGGCAGAAACTGACCTCTCTCTTCCTACCCCCCTCCACATACATTTTTAAAAATCCTGGAGCATGGCCCTTCACAGGCTATCCCCTGGAAAATAGAGGGGAACAGCCGTTAGACAGATGAGGACTCTGTCCAGATTTACCTCTAAAGTAGAGGGGAGTCAATGAGGAGAAAAAAAGAGGGGGAAACCCTACAGGTTCCTTCACGAGAGTACTGACATAGTTCCCACTTCAGAAGAAGAGAACCACGGGATATCCATGCCATGAGCGAGAAGAGAGAAAAAAGGGAGGAAAATCCATTGCAAGAAGGTGAGGAAAAAACAAGAGTAGTACCCAGGCCAAAAAGGGGGACACCACAGTGCACCCTAGTGAGAATCCCAGGGAGTTCCCTCAGAGATCAAGGCAAAGACCCTACTCGCCGCCCTCCTAGGTTGAGTGCTCTGTGACTTTAGAGAAGGAAACAGAGCCCCGAGGTACCAGGGGGACTCTGCCCCCAATTAGCCTCAGATGGGGAAGGCGAGCAGGGTGGAGGCAACGCCCAAGAACTGAGGCCCATGAGAGGAAGGCGGGCAGGAATCAGTAATGAATGGTGAAGATACAAGAGAAGATCAAGAATTACGGTAGGTACATAATTTTTATATTTTCCTTTGTCAGTCTTCACCATTCATTACTGCTGGGTGAGTACCAAGCCCCCCGGAGGGGACCTGGCACAGCCCTGAAAGAACAGATTCCCTCAGTCTCCTGCGGGTGAGACGCAGGAGGGTGAGACCCCACAGCCCTACTAGACTGCCTACGGTCTGAGGCTGGTCAGGACAAGGAGGTGTCCCCCATGGCTGGGGGACGGAAGGTGCCCTGTAAGCTCCTCCCTGCCCTGCGGGAGAAAAAACAGGTCCCTGGAAAGTGGAGGAAATCATCCAACACCGGGCAACGGGTGACAATCTGGATGGATGAAGCCATGCTGTCCGCCTGATGCAGATCACTGTCCCTGCTAGTGTGGATGCCATCTCATTGGCATCATAAGATGCCCTTGCTTGATGCCTTGCAAGCTCCAGACCTTGCGCAGAGAGGGCAATGGCTAGTCTAGATTCCTCTAAATCAGGGAGAGATGCTAACACCTGTGCTAACATCAACCACAGGTGTCTGTTGTAGGCAGTGTGGTGAGCCTGATATGATCGGATACAAAGTAATGCACAAGCTGAAGAAAAAACTCTTCTTCCCCACCAGTCAAACTTGGCAGAATCCGGATCCAGAGGTCGGTTGTGCGCTGAAGCCTGAAAGGAGTATCTAAAACCATCAGCCCCAAAGGCGGGTGAGGTAGAGAACCTAGAGACTCCTGGGGAGTGCAATACCTCCTCCTGCAGTCCGCTGGGGGTGAGGCGGCTGGAGACTGCCAGGTGTGGACAGATGCTTCTTGGAAGGGAATAGGCCAGGAAGGCACCACCAGGTGGTGAGCACTAAATTCTCTGAGAAATGAGTGCGTCTCCTGCTCGGTATTGCTACTTATCACATGGGAGATGCAAAGCTCCTGAACTAGCTTCGAGAGGAACTGCTGATATTCAGTGAAATCAGCAACGGAGGAAAGGTGGACAGAACATTCCTCTTCCTCCGAAGAGGAAGTTGAGGATGTAGAGGAGCGCGGGTGTTCAGGGTCCTCCTGCGGCAGGGGAGACAAGTGAAAGACCTGCTCGTCCATAGCTCTAACATACCCAGGGAAGGCTGCCACAGTGGCCCTGAACATCTCGTAGGTTAAAGGACCCGTAGGACCCACATGGCCTTGGAGGGGGGGAGGAGTTTGCAGAGGGATTGGGGAATGGCACCGTACAGAAAGTGCCTGGCCTCTGCCAGGGCTCCGGGACCCAGCAACAGGTCCTCCCAAGCAGGGGACCTAAGGGTCAATCCGATTAGCGGGCACTGTAAATGTGGAAACAAATCCTGGATGAACCCTGAGGGAGAATCACCCTTGTGGTGTGACTGAGGTTGCATGGTTCCAGAAGGGCAACCCACAGCACTGCCCACTATGGGCACCTCTGACGCCTCAGAGGAGAGGCGGAGTTCAGTGCTTCGGCTCCTCTCCAGTGCCAGCAGGGTACTGGCAGGGGGATGCCGTGCCTCACCTCGGTCTCTCAACCCTTCGGTCTCCGAGGCTGCCCTCTTCCTCGAACCCAGCAACAGGGTGTCCCCTAATCCTGCACACCCCCCGAGGGAGGAAGCAGAAGAGGGGGTCCCCATCTCCACCAAGGAGGCCACGGCAGCACCAGAGATGGCAGCTGTCACAGCCTCCGCAGATGAGACTGCCCAACCAGGCCCCCCCCCCGACTGCCGTCTATGCAGCACCCCCAACACCAGCGTCAGCGGGATCAGAGGCTCCAGAGAGTCCGGGAGGCGAACACTGGGCTGCCTGATGCCATGTCCCAGAATCTCCGACTCTGAGGAGTCAGGATGCCAGTCTGGATAGGCCAAGGGTTATCCTCCTCCGAAGAGGAAGAAACCAGGCATACCGCCAGACTAGCGACCCTGGGAGAGCTCCTAGCAATGGCACCTCAAACAGCACAGTCGTGGGACATGGCACCGCCTGGCGCTGTCTCTCAATCACGGCACCTGAGCGGCACGGGATCTGAAGCAACGCCGGCAGGCGGCACCAAGGTTCTGCCGGTGCCGGGCCCAGCAACCGTGGGCTGCAATACCGGGGAAACCTACACCTCCATGGAGGTGACCCCAACCCGGCTCCACAGGGAACAGAGTTGTTCCTCCAGCACCTCAGAAGAAACCTTCTTGATGGTAAGGCTAGACACCAAGGAGGTTTCCTCCTCACTGAGCCGTATAGACCCAGGAGGGGACCCAGAGGCAGCATCAAGTAATCTTGCCATGGCATCCCTAAAACGACGCCACCCTCCAAAAGCTGGCAGGACTCTGGCAACTTTAAATGCGTGGATTTCCAAAATGCAGCGGTCCATGGAGAAACAGGCATCGCAGTTATTCATATCATGGCTGGGACCCAGGCATCGCAGGCAAACATCATGTCAGTCTGTAATGGAAAAATGCCAGCCACAGGGGCACCGGCACATGGGGCACAGCCCACTTTGGATTTTCTCTTAGCCCCCCAAACCAGACATAATGCAAAATCAATAGCAAACTACAGAAAAAGGACCTGACACTGTTAGAAGAATAAACGAAACGGTCTTACCGGGATTCAAAATGGTATCGGGTGAGCCAGAACCGGGATGGAGCAGAACGCCATCGAATATCGGAGTAGGCCCAATGACGCAGACAATACACACTATACACTCGAGCAGTAGGTGCGACCTTGATGGCGAGAGAAATAGAACTGGGGTGGAGGAGAAGGAGTCTGCGGTGCCTAACGGCCAACCCTCGTGCGCCACACAGTATGTTGGCCCTGTGGGTGGTGCCATCGGCGCCGATTCCTCCCTCAAAAAAAAACAAACTCCCGTAAGGGTGCATGCACTAGCACCAAGTGCTAACACATTCACAAAGCAGAAATCCTAGGGGGTGGTTCTGTAGGAATGTCAACAAGTACTTTTTTATGGAAAAAGTGGTGGACAGGTGTAAGGATTGCTGGAGGAGACAGTCTGTGCCAAAACAGAGAGTGGATTCAAACGTGGGTGGGACAAGCACAGAGGCCTGGTAAGTGCAGGAAGGGGTATTTGGATGGCACCCCCCTTGAAGCGGTTCAGTCCTTCAAACCCCTCAGTGTGTGACTTGACAGCAAGCAAGCTTAACTTCTCAGCCCACATTGATGCCATCCATGCCAAGCTCTGCCCCAAACATGGTGCCTTGTACTGCAACAAGGATGGTTTGAATCTGTAGGTCCACCGGGACCTTGTAACCAAAATGGTGCTCCCGGTCTTCGACTATGTGGATGTGGTCTACTCTATGGCAATGTCCCCACTACTTCCCTTGCCAGACTGGACACCCTCTGCAATGCCTTCTGCTGCTCTGCTACCTACTCCCCCTCGTACTCACCATTGCTCCCTTTACTCTTCCCTGACATCGCCAGTCTCACTGTACATCCTTCATCTCCAAATACTGGTTTGAGTCCCTTCCCTCATGCCTTTCCTCACTCCTCTTCCCCATCCCCTCTGCCTGTTGCTCCCTCCACTCCAGGGACCATCACACTTTCTCCAGTACCCATCCCCGCTCCTATGCTGGGCAATCTGCCTTTTCCTATCCCTCACTCTGGAACCTACTTCCCTCCTCCATCCATCTTTCCACCTACCTCAGCTCCCTCAGGCACCAGCTGATAATAGAAATGAATAATATATCATCCTACTATATATGTATTCTATATCAGACCACATCTCGACTACTGTTCCCAGTTTTGAAGCATGTATCTTGGAAGGGATATTGATAACACTGAGACGATCCAACACAGGGCAACTAAACTAGTCGCAAGAATAAAGGACAGATCCTACGAAGATAGGCTCAGCAGTCTGGGACTATACAGTCTAGAAAAGGGAAGACTCATGGGGGATCTGCTTCATATAAGATCATAAACAATTTTTTTTTATTTATTTAGTTTTTGTTGGCCGGATAAGTGCACTAGACAAATTCTGCCTATTTTCAGGCACAACCCGGGGGAGGGGGATACCGATGAATGTCAACTGACTTTGAACCAGATTAAGCTGTTGGTGGTATTTTTAGTGGATGGGGGAAATTTGGCCAGGGCACCGGGGAAAATCCCCTACTCTCCTGTAGGTGGATAGGCTGTCTGACTGCAAGATGGCCACTCGGAGGACAACTCCAGAGGAGGAGGATGTTTGCTTGGTGGGAGGATTGGCCTCCTCTCCCACCGATCTGCTGCCAGAGGCTACCCAGGCTGCAAGTCTTGATAATGATCCTGACGAGGTATTTCATGAGGCTTTGGTTTCTACGGATGAATCTGACAAACTAAATGAACTCCCTAATAATGATATTAGTGGAGAAAACAAAAGTAGAGAAGCTTTAAAAACGATGCTGCAAACGACGATAACTCCCAGACTACAGACAGAAAATTTGCAGGATTCGGCTCAGCACATTTCAGCAACATCAGCTGTGCCGCTTGTCAAGCTCTCAGAACAGCCTGTCAGCAGAGGCGATGATGTGGACGCTGTTATTGGCCGGTCGGCAAAGGGTGAGTCCTTTCCTGTTAAAATTCAGAATGATTTGCAAAGCAAGGTTGCAATTTCTAAGGCTGGCAGACAAAGTGATACACTTCACGAGTGCCAAAAGCCTGTGAATCTTGCTACTTCAGATGCGGTAATCAATCACTCCCCGATTTTACCATCGCGGCAGACAGAAGGCGAATCAGGGCAGCCCGCAGTTACAACACACTTTAATTCGGGCTCAACTAACCCATTATCGAAAATGACTGGATTTGTATTTAAGACGCCAGTAAATAGCACAGACATTCTGAAATCATCTCCCCAAATTATTTTTCAAACCGACGTCAAGCGGCAAGCAGGAGTGACTGGATTTACCTTTGGGAAGAATGACACCAGCACTACAAAACAATATAATGCAACTGGAAGCAGAGGGGTGAGTTTACAGAACAGCTCTCTGTGCAACATGATACAGACGTGCCACAAACAAATAATAAGTTGATTCCTTTACCTGCTCTTCATGACGAGACTTGGATGCCGGAGAAGGCACTTCTAGGGGCGGGTTGGGAACAAACAGTATCCGGGTCTTGGAATCTTGAACCGATTTGGGACCCAGCACTAAATTTAACCCAGTCTGTCCCAGACAGGGGATGGAAGTATAAAGTGAAGTTGAGACAAACAGATTCAGGGATTGACCACGTTCCTAATTCCTTTTTGATGGGTAAAGATAGAGGGGTCTGTTTTTAAGGAGGTCAGCCTAGGGCCTGTTACAAATGTGGCTCCAAAACTCACCTTTCTAGAGTTTGTGATAAACCTAGATGTGACAACTATGGAGAAATAGGGCACGTAACAATGCAGTGTGCCAATCACACAAAATGTGACCTCTGCGAAGAGTTTGGACATGTGTTCTGAGAATGTCCCTGGGCAGCAAAAAATAAGGCCTCCGGTATCAGTCCTGACTTACTGATCCAACAAGCTCAGGAGGCAAAATCTGAGGCAACCCCCCCCCCCTTCTAAGCCTAAAGATTCTCCCAGGCAGATGGGTGTTATGGCAGACCCCCCTCCACTCCTACTGCCCCTCCCCAACTGAAGCCAGCAGCTACAGTACCCTGTCCTGTAAAGGAAGATGATGTATTGGGAGAATCTCCTGATTCTCTACTTTTGACTCCAGTATGCTATGCTGATCCAGTTGACCTTGATAAAAATGTGGGAGTTGCTGAACCCAATTCACCTTTACCTCCTAGAAGGTGGTCCCGGAATCTAAAAGTTAAATCCTCCCCTACTCCAGCTTCATTCGAATCCCATAATTCCTATGCCGCCTTATTTATGAATTGGGGAGATACTGAAATGGACTTGGAGGATTCTGATTCATAGAAATCTGTACAGAATCCTCTGGCCTTGTCGGTAGAGGAATATAAAGGAAAAAAAAAATAAAAAAATGAGGTGGTTATATTTTCTACTAGGTTATAATGATGCTGAAATGGGGGTCATTGAATACACACAGTATCTTGAACACTGTAAAAAGACAAGCATTATTACATTATTTGCATGATAAAAACATTTCTGTAAGCTTCCTCCAAGAGACCTGGATGTTTTCCATTGACCAAATTACATCTTATAGAAGGGACTGGCCCTGGGGTCCCTCTTATTGGTCCTTTGGGACTGATAAAGCCGATGGAGTAGGAATTGTGTTTAATTCTTATCAATTCACGCTTTATAAATTGATAGATTTGATTCCAGGAAGAGTGTTAATCCTAGATGGGAAATGGTATAATAATGATTGTAGGTTTATTACTATCTATAATTCACAGACGAAAGCTGCTAGAGTAGCCTGCATGAAAGCAATACAGACTTATCTGGTATCTTCCTATAGGATGCATTGGGGAGGGGATCTTAATTGTTGTCTATTGGAAAAAGGGCAGTGTAATAAAAAAATATATTGTGATTCTCATGCATTGGAGACCATTATAAAATCAGCTGGTCTTATAAATTGCCTTAAGTTTCTAAATGATGGGCATAGTTGTACATATACAAGAGGGACATTTAAGACTACTATTGATTACATGCTGGTATCTCCTTCAGTCCTGGTGGGATTTTTTCAAACATTTCCAGTAGAATTCTCAGATCATTTTCTTTTAATTTGTACATTAACAACACTAACTCCAAAATTACAAATACAAAAAAGATGGAAGTTGAACACTTCCGCACTCACTGAACCTCAAGTTAGAGGCACAATTCAGGCCATTATCAAAGCTCGAATGTCAGTAGCTTTTTTATACTCAGATTTAAGGGAATGGTGGATGGACACCAAATCTGATTTAAGAAACTGGTTTAAAAAATATGGAACCTCTGAATAAATTTTAAATTCTTTAAGTATTTGTCACTAAGAAAGCAGTTACAAAAAATAATGTCTTATTCGTACATTTCAAAGTCAGATTTTTCTAAACAAATAGAAAATATCAAATTGGAAATGAGACAGTATCAATATAATAGAGCTCAAACTATCCAAGCCATGTTGTCTAGCAGTACTCAGAAAACTCTGATAGGTGATCCCTTTGAGGCCTGTAAAGCCCTGAAGGATTCAACTAATACTGAATTCTTATTAGAAGAGATACTGTGAATGAAATTGGGAAAGTCATTAAATCTCACAATGAATCTTTACATCCTAGTTCACCATTTGCCCGACAGGATAGTAACACATATTTAAGATCTATACAGTTAACTCCCTTACCACGAGAGGCCATTAAAATGCTTGAGCCACTAACTGGGTTTGAAATGGAAACTACCATTCAAACCTTAAAAAATGAAGTTTCTCCTGGATTAGATGGGCTTCCAAATTTATTCTACAAAACTTTTAAAATGGAAATAGCAGCTTGTTTACTCTTGGTATATCAATCTTTTCTGAACGGCAATGCCTTGCTTCCTTCTTTTTCAGACGGATTAATAATGCACATTTTTAAATCAGTAGAAAAGAGTGATATAACAAATTGGAGACCAATTACTCTTCTAAATACTAATTACAAGATTCTTGCAAGGATTCTAAATAATAGACTTAAAATATATGCAGGGAAGGTCATATCTCCCCATCAATATTGCGGATTACCAGACATACGCATCCAATCGGCTATCACGATTATTAGAGATGTAATACAGCATCTATCACTGGAAGGTAGGACAGGTTACTTAATATCAGCTGACCTTGAAAAAGCCTTTGATAGAGTCCATCTTCCTTATCTGTTCACAGTTCTACAATATTTCGGGATCCCCACTCAGTTTACAAGCTTAATCCAGGTATTGTATAAATCTGCTTTAGTATTTCCCTTTATTAAGGGAGTCCAAACATCAGGATTTCATCTTCAAACTGGTGCACGGCAGGGATGTCCATTAAGCCCCTTATTATATACACTTTTTCTAGAACCTTTGTTACGCTCACTAAGTATTTCACCAAGATGGACTGGTATCTCAAGTTCTGACCAGAGAATATGACTTCATCTAAAAGCATATGCAGATGATGTGTGCTTGTTTTTCTCTAATCATGATCACACGAACATACGAAATTTGCCAGCAGATAAAGGCCTAGAGGTCTATCAAGTCTGCTTGAATGTGCAGCTAGCACCCCTTACAGTACACCCCATCAAGTACAGGAGTTCTTATCAGAATTTAAGATATTCTCTGGGGTCTCCAATGCGAAATTAAACATTAAGAAAACAAGAGGCCTGATCATAGGGGCTAGGAATCATACTAATATTCAGGAAAATAATATTCATATAACTATAGAGCCACTTCTAATTTTGGGAATACTATTTGGCCCGCAAAATCTTCCATAAAATAATTGGGATGAGGCATTAAAAAAAGTAGAAATGAAGATGGCCTGATGGCGACAGTGGAAACTCTCTAAACAAAAACGCATCCATGCTTTAAAACGATTTATAGTGCCTTGTTTACAATATATTGCAATGATTTTCCCTTTACCAAATCAGTATGAGACAAGATTATATAGCAGTTTTTTCCAGATGCTTTGTGGTAATAGGTTAAACCCTGTAAGGGATGCTTCACTTATCTGAAAGAAAAAAGGGACTGGGAATGATGGACCCGATAGTATTTTTTCATGCTTTATTCTTTGTCCACACAGTTAAGACTGGACTAATTAGAGCTAACGGTGAAGAGGGAGATTGGATTAGAATTGTATTCGGGTGTTATTTCACAGCATGGCACAATCTGGCTCCAAAATTAAATCCCCACATTCATATTCCTATATATTTCAGACCTTCTGTGCAAAAGCTTTATAAATGGCAGATTACAAAAGAAATGATTAGCACAAATAAAGTTAAAACATTATATGGTAAGATAATGAATACGTTACCCAACCGAACCTTGTTTTAAAAACTGTCCGATGGCTCAGCATTCATACATCTTGAGGCAACTTAATAATTCCAGAATCCCACCTTATGTGTGGGAAACACAGTGGCTTATTATGTACGGTAAATGAAATGTCAGGGGGAATGCTAAATCTAAGGTGAAAGAAGAACGAAACTGTCCATATCCTGACTGTATCAATCAAGAAGAAACCATGGAACATTTTTTCTTGTACTGCTCCTATTCAAAATCTTTGTGGGGTTATTTAGCAAATAAATGGTAAGTCCCCTGGTTAAAGAATATAACATATGAGATCTTAGTAATAGGGATTTAACCTCCTAGTTTAACGCCATTTCACCACAGTACGTTAGCAGTATTATTTAGTTGTTTGAGATTTTATCTGTGGCAGGCAAGATGTCAATAGGTCATCTTTCAAAAAAAA
Organism: Neoceratodus forsteri; assembly: GCA_016271365.2. Classification (NCBI taxonomy): domain Eukaryota; kingdom Metazoa; phylum Chordata; order Ceratodontiformes; family Ceratodontidae; genus Neoceratodus; species Neoceratodus forsteri. Next base: position 395,814,195 of record CM057452.1, read on the forward strand.
GTTGCATACGAGGTTTTTTTTCAGTTGGTTCAAAGTGAATTATTTAAAATATATCTGAAGAAGACCCAAATGTATAACTCACATATGGTTAAAAATTGGTGGAAAGGGTTCTCTTTTATTAAGTATAAATAATAAGGCAATTAATACTTTAGACTAAGAAATCTGTATAAGAGATGAATAACGATATATTGTAATGTTTTGCTTTGTGTTTTGATTTATGTTTATTATTTAATAAAAACTCCCCTACTCTTTTTGAGAAGTGCCATGGGATCTTTAACATCCACCTGAACTACTACCAGAACAGGTAGGTGGGACCTTGGTTTAACATCTCATCTGAAATACGGCACCTCAGGAATGCAGCACCCCTCTCATGCTGCGCTACAGTGTCAGTATTGGGATATTAACCCAAGTGCCTGGTGTGGGGATAAAACCCACAGCCTTCTGATCTCCTGGCCTCAGAGGCAATGAGAGACTAAGATCAGAAATGGGAACAGAATTCCAGCAAAACGAAATCACTTTGCGATCATACAACATCCAAATAAGGCTAGACAATATCAGAAATTACAGGAGGTTGTCATACACACAGACAGCGGGGAGATGGTGGAATATCTTGCCTAAGCTGATATAGCAGGCTAAGACTAAACTTGACAAATACCGTCTCAAAGGAGAGGGGCAAAAATGGATCCACTAGTGCGGGGGTCAGACTTGATGAGCTTACTGCCTCAGTCTGACCTAATACCAAGTATAAACTCCTTTTCTCCTTCTCCCCCACCCGACATATTCCCTGCTTGATTTCCATACTTTGTTTTTTTTGTATAATAGATTTTACTGAATTTTCTATTTAAGCCATAAAAGGATAACAACAAGATTACATTAAACAGTAGAGAACATGTAACGCCATGTGTTTTATAACCTGGCTGGGAGATCCCCTACTTTCATGAGTCTGTCCTCCTTCTGGTGTCTCCCCCAGCTTGTATCCAGGCTCCAGCACTCTCTATCTCTGTGCTGCCATCACTCCCCTGCAAAAGTCTGTCTGCTATTTGAGTTACTGCTGTACCTTGCTGCTTATTTTGAACTTATAATGTGTTTATTACCTGTTTACTGACTGCACTTTAGTTGTACCATAATTTGCTGTGTGCTCCTGGCTACCAATTTTCAAATAAATAACAGGAAAGGGAGAAGGAAGTTCATTAGGGCCATCACACAACCAATAGTAGGACTTGGCAGACTGAACAGGGTAGTATGCTTCTGCTGCTATGTTGTAGGCTTCTATGCTATAGCGAGCACTCTACATAGAAACATAGAATGTGACAGCAGATACGGGCCACCAGGCCCACCTAGTCTGCCCATATTTTTTTAACCTTCATTTTTTGCTGCAGACCTTTACTTTCTCTATGGTGCCATCTCTTCCCTTCCTTTCCTTTCCCATACAATTCCCTTGTGCCTATCCCAGGCATTTTTGGACCGCACAGTTTTCACCCCCATTACCTCCATAGGAAGGCTATTCCAGGCATCCACTACCCTTTTTGTAAAGGAGTACTTCCCCACATCTGTCCTGAATTTACCAACCTCCAGCTTCATAGCATGCCCCCTTGTCCTAGAGCACCCTTTTCTCTGAAAAATACTCCCTCCTGTACCTTATTAACCCCCATGAGGTACTTAAAGGTCTCTGTCATAGCTCCCCTCCTAGAGGGTGTATATATTTAGCTCCTTTAACCTCTCCTCATAGGGCTTTTGATACAGACTCTGCACCATTTTGGCAGCCTTCCCCGGACTGCCTCCACTCTATGTCCTTCCTGAGATGTGGTCTCCAGAACTGGACACAGTACCCAAGGTGAGTTCTTACCTGTGATCTCTATAGGGGCAGCACCACCTCCCTCTTGCTGCTGGCGATGCCCCTTACTATGCATCCCAGCATCACACTAGCCCTACTGACTGCCTTGTCACACTGCCTGGCCACCTTTAGGTCAGCTGAAATGATTACTCCTAGGTCTCTTTCCTGCTTGGCTTTTGTCAGTATCATTCCACCCATTCTGTACTCCACTCCTGGGTTTCCAAGGCCCAAGTGTACTATTTTGCACTTTTTTGCATTAAAACTCAGTTGCCATACCCTTGGCCACTCCTCAAATCTTTTCAGATCCCTACCCATCCTTTCCACTCCCCCAGAGTGTCCACGCTGTTGCAGACCTTGGTGTCATTCATAAAGAGACAGACCTTTCCCTCTAGTTCCTCTGCTATGCCACTTACATAAACACTGAAGAAGACAGGTTCCAGCACTGATCCCTGAGGTACCCCGCTGGTCACCCTCCCTCCCTTCCTTGGAGCGAACTCTGTTTACCACTACCCTTTGTGTCCTGTCCCTCAACCAGTTTTTTACCCAGGTTACTCTAGACCGAAATGTTTTACTTTCTTCATTTAGATAGGTTAAACATTTATATACATAACCATGCCTGTAATACCTGTTGCTCCACTTTTAATAAAAGTGCACTTTTACAAAAAAAAAAAAAAAGAAAAGAAACAAGAACGGATTATCTAAATTTTTAGACAGCACTTTAAAGTTACATGGTAAATTAAAGAAAACACGTGATGTTCACACACAATAATCTTACAATACACTCTAAGTCTACTTAGGTGTTTTAAACATGGTTACAAAATGTGGATGTTACAAAGTCCTAAAAGTACTAGTTATGACACTTTCAGCACCCCCGCCCCACCATGGCCTCATAGTCAAAATTCCGTCTCTCAGAAGCACTAACCAAATGGTAGAGTCTGACCACAGGGCCAGCTCATGGTTACTGTTCCTGAACAAGTCAACATCAGCCTAGACATGGCCTACTTACTGCAACAGTTTGAATATAACATGGCATGAATGTACAAGCTTTGGTGACAAAACTTTTCATTGTCTCCATCTTGTCAAACAACACCCACACACAACGAAAAACTGAGTGAATAGCAGACTAAAAATAATTTCTGTGCAGTGCTGCATTTTTTTGTCAGTCCTCAGTGACACCATTATAATTACTACATGACAGCAACCATGACTCACTGGTTACAAATCAAGAATTCAAATTCAGGCTGGCCCGGTGGCGCTGAGGGTTGAGGCACTGGATGCCACACCTCAAGCCACACTGGTGACCTGGGTTTGGAAACGAGCTTGGGTCGTCAGGGGTCAGCAGGGGCAGAAGAGGACTGCTCTCCTCTCCTGGGGGTGTGTGGGTTACATCTCCCGCTGTGACAGCGACTGCCAGTGGAGACTGGGGCAGTGTGACATGCAGAGCAGCGCGACATGCGGGAGACTTGCAAGTGGGTTGGAGGTGGTGGCGGATGGGTGCAGGAGTGCCTCCGGGGGTACGAAACACATGAAAAAGCCCTGGCACCTGGACAGGCGAAGGTGGGGCTAAGGACGTGCCACACGCCCACAGCCGGGTCCTACCTGGCTGGTCGCTGTCTCTCTTTCTCCTCCACTCCCCAGCCACCGTTCTAGATTATAGACAGAGTGCTGAGGAGTAAATGGCGGTCCCACCCTGGGGGGTTCAGAGCCGGGGGATGGGGTGGTCAGTGAAGCTGGAGGAGAGCTCCCGGGAGCAGCGAACTGGTACAGGTGGACCTCAGGTGGGGCGGGAAATAGGCACCCCCGCACCCCACTGGAGAGAGGTCTAAGCGGCCAGTGAGAAGGAGAAACAGAGTTTGAAAAAAAAAAAAAATAATAATAATTAAATTCCAGAGGCCACCCAGTGGCTCAGCAGAAGTGTGTTGTGGTTCTGTGCCAGTGACACAGGTGTGAAAGCAGACTTGGGAGTTAAGGCTGGAGCAGTGGCGGATCCAGGATGTTACAGGCGGGGGGGGGGGTACTGGGGTGGTGTACATACTTGACATGCATTTTTACGTTCACTTGCACAAACAACGTCTTGCTACTAATGGCATTTTAGAGGTGTGTCACTGCTGAGCCCAATTACAGCTGAAACTGCAATGGGCTTGGCAGTGTAGACCAATGATCAGGCACTCTGGCGTAACACTAATTCTGCTTGCTGATGTGGCATGTTCTGTAGTTGAAAGAAATGAACCGCTCCAATGAGAGAGTGCTTCATTTCTTTCTGTAACTAACTCCAGGCATGCGTATCCTACCACCCGCAACTCTCTCTCTCCCTGGTCCTGGCTCCTCTGACACCCCCAGGCTTCTACATTAGTCACGGTGGGGATTTACTTATTAGAAGCTCCTGATGGCCGCCGCACTTTCTCTCCCCCCCCCCCCACCGGCTTCTACATTAGCCGTGGTGCGGCTTTACTTAAAGCTGCATTGTGTTTCTTTCTTTAGATCAAATGTTCTTTGACCAAGCATCCCACCCCCCGAAAAAAATCTGAGCAATAGAATTTTATTGGGTTTGCCCAAAAAGTCACTTTCCTTTTTAAAGCGGGTGCAGTCATTTTTTAATAGTGTGAACTGGGGGCGGGCCCAGTGGCACTGAGGGTTGAGGCGCTTGGATGCCACAACTCGCTCTACACCGGCGACCCGGGTTCGGAAACGAGCCCAGGTCATTGGGGGTCGGCAAGGGAGAGGGAGGATTGAGCGACCATAGACTGCTCTCCTCTCTCTGGGGAGGGATCCAGGGATTGCCCGGTGCAACAGCAGCCTCCAGTGGAAGCCAGAGGGACATGCGCATGTCTGGGCAAAAAGTAGAGGGGCGGAGTTGCAGCGGGCATCTCGAGACGCCATTGCACGACCGAACTCCCGGGGGGGGGGCGGGACAAGGGATGTAAAAATGAAAAAAAAAAAGGCACCACCACCTGCACCACACTCCCAATGCTGGGCACCTCACTCTCCCCGTGCCCAACACTCTGACTGGCACTCTATACTGTAGATAGAGTGCCTTGGGAGGATAGGGTGGCCCTTCCCCTTGGGAGTTCAGAACCGGGGGTGTAGCTAGTCGGAGTGAGGGGAGTAGCTGAGACTGCCACAGTGGAAGGTAGAGAGCAGGTTAGGTGGCTGCTGGATAGAGTTCCTTCAGTAGGGGTGCAGAAACAGAGTAAAAAAAAAAATAGTGTGAACTAGCCATCTGCTGCCATTTTATTATTTAAATGTAAAATAACCATTTTCCATAAACAGCTTATTGACTGAGAACAGATAATTTCTGATCCATATATTTCAACTAACAGACTGTCTCCAAAAGCAACAACATGGCAGTTCATCTACGGGGCAAAGTCGGACAGTCTATCAAGCAGATCATTATTTTCACGTTTAGGGGTGATTCAGTGTCATAATTTAGTATACCCTAACGGATAAAATGTTTCGGGTGTTGCACATCTCTTTCTGTTTTCTTTTCCTCCATTTTAGTAAAACACAAAAATACACAAAGGGAAGCTTGGACAGAGGGGCCATCTTGTTGGGTGGAGCAGAGGAGCTGACTACCTGGAAAAATCTTCCATAAACAGCTTATTGACTGAGAACAGATCATTTCTGATCCATACATTGCAAGTAACATACTGCCTCCAAAGGCAACGACGTGGCAGTTTGTCTTTGGGGGCAGAGTCGGACAGTGTATCAAGCAGAGCTCCTCTGAAATCCTCCCCCCTACCCCGGCTTCTACAATAGCAGCGGTGCGGCTTTACTTATTGGTGGCTCCTGCCGCCCACCACACTCTCTCTCTCTCTCCCTGGTCCTCCCTCCTCTGCCCCCCCGCCACCCAGCGTACTCTCTCTCCCCGGTCTCTCACTCCTCTGAACCCCTGATCCTTTGGCTAATTTGGGATAAGCATTTATTTTCTTGCTGAAGTCTGACTTGTATTTTCACTATATTGTTTGAGCTTTTGCATTTGGTTTTTAGGGGACATTTAATGTCAGCTCTCTGAGTGTTCTGTTTCAGTGGAAGTTAGGAACTAAGCTGCACACCTTTGGTAACCACTGCCCTGTAAATAAAACACGGCATATTTGAAATGAAATCTGTTTTTAGCAGTTTCAGTGCAGAAGATGTGTTTTACGTGTATTACCAGCAAGAACAAAATGCTGGGAAGCCATAACAAGTTAGTTTGCGTCTCCACACTCTCGCTTGAATATTTAAAAACTATATGGTTGAAATGTGTTCCATTAGTTCCTCTTTCACTTCCACTTTACAGCTCAGCAGTTTGCCCAAAGCAGTATCCACTTTGCCCAGTATGCTCCCTGCATTTTACAGCGAAGTCAGCACGGACATCATAATCCAGAAAAGAAGAAAAAAGCAAAAATCAAATAAGTATATAATCTTATACGCATGTCTATTTATTTATTATCCCTGCAATTACTGTATACTCAGTAAATGTAATAATATTTGCCAAACGTAACAACAGGTGAAGTTGTGTGTTGCTTTTGGATTTCTATGAACTTACAAACTGTATCAGATTGCATTAATCTCGGATGTCTGTATATAGCAAACATCAACCAGATCTGCATGTTTCCCCCGTTATTATTTATGAAAGCTGTTGGCTGCCCTACTAATTAATGGTAAATATCAGCTATGGACAACATTATCACAGCTGTGCCGCCAATCTCGGAAAAGTCTTCATAATGATGCATTACTATGGAGTTCTCCAGTCCAGGTATGCTGTAATTTAAGTCCTGCACTGCCCCACACAAAGTCCTGTACTGCCCCTCTGTTGGCCTTGATGCATTTGACTTCCACACACTTTATATTGGGCGATAACACCGTAGTCTAACAGCGGAACAATAAAAGAGCCCCGAGTTGCGAGTCACACATTTTCACACTCTTTCAACTAGTGTGTCTCCATTTAAATGTAGATTTACGTCTAACAGCCGAGGATCACCTCAAAGATCTCCTTGGAAATACTGCTTGAGTGAATAATAGTGTACTCTATTAATTGAAACGTGACTATGGTACAATAGTATGTTGCTATTATCTCAGTGTCATGACGGATGGATAGATGGACAGGCAGCCAGGCAGTAGCGTAGCAAATTCCCAGCAGGCCCGGGTGCAAGGTGATGTTGCAGGGCCCCTCCCCAGTTTTGAATAAACATCAAAATTATGATTTGGGCCCCTCAAACTTCGTGACCCCGGGTGCCACTGCACCCCCTGCATCCTTGTAGCTACACCCCTGCAGCCAGGTAGATAAAAGATGGCTAGCTAGCTACTGTAGCTGGGAATGAACAATTATTGTTTCTTTAGTCATTGGGTTGCCTGTGCTACCGAAGTGCAAATATGTTCATTTGTAAAACAGAATCATGTATGAGTCAGTTTAAAAAAAATCTTAAAATTCCCATGCACCATTAGTATCATTAAATAGGATTTGGCCCTGCACCTAATTTATCTGTACCAAGCAAAATAAGAGAGTCTGCATTCAATTCACACCCTTAACCCCACCCAAAAAAAAAAAGTTTTTAATGATAAAAAATTAGATTGCTTAGTGGAAGCGTCTTTGCCTATAAACTAGTATACTTATTTTTTTTTTTTTGTATGTAGTCTGTGTATATATGGGGCAGTTCCTTCTTTACCGAGGAGGTTCTCAGAATGCAACTAGTTTTTGGGTAATTGTAAAATAGCTTCTGCACTGAAACTGCTAAAACCAGATTTCATTTCAAATATGCTGTGTTTTATTTACAGGGCAGTTGTCGGTTACCAAAGGTGTGCAGCGCAATTCCTAACTTCCACTGAAACAGGACACACAGGCCCTGTCCACACTACGCCTCTGTAACGTTACAGAGGGCCCAAACCATTACCGCAACGGTTTGCGTTTACACCTGTAACGTTACAGAATGCTTGATAACCGCGGTTGTTCACATATGAGGTGGTTTCAACAGCAGTTATGAAACCGGTTATGCCTAGGTAACATTACCGGCCATAGTGTGGACGCATGGTAATGGCCCCCTAGCGCAGCATGAGCTGCATTGTGGGATTGGGTGCTGCCATAACGGACGCCCAGCTCCCGCAGTGTGGACTGCCGGTACTGGTCCCGTAACGGACACCACCGCAGTGTGGACACACTGTACTGCTCCCCAGCCGTAATGGTTTGCATCCGTTACCAGGCCTGAGCGGTGTAGTGTGGACGGGGCCTCAGAGAGCTAACATTAAATATCCCCTAAAAACCACAAGCAAAAGCTCAAACAATACAGTGAAAATAAAAGTCGGACTTCAGCAAGAAAATAAATGTTTATCCCACTGGGTGAACTCTCTGTTTAATATGTGATTGTATATCTGAATACTGAATGACATGATCTGTAATACACCAGCTTGTACAACTGACATTTAATGGATAATATGCAATATGCGATTGAACATCAGACTACTGAAGGGATGGTATGTAATATGTGACTGTATCTGATGTAATTATAACATGGGGATTTTAAGGAAGAGAAGTCATTGGTTAATAAGTGTCATCTGATAGTTCATCAATCCATGTTATACACACGCTGTGGGTGACCAGTTTGTCAAGTAGATCATTACTCGTACCTTATACTGAGTCTGAACTTCTTCACACTGACACCAACTTTTTAATGGAATGATGTAACATGTTATGGTACATATGACCATTTAATGGGATTATACCAAATATGTGATTTTATATCTGATTATTGAGGGGATGATAAGTAATATGAGTGTGTATTTATTTATTTAATTTATGGCATTTTGGTAACTGGGTGAGCCCACTGAGACCAGAGGTCCCTTTTTCAAGGGCAACCCAGAATTTGATACATACTTACAGGCACTTCAAATCATAGTAGATTGCAGGAATACATAAGCAAATACACTGATGATGGCAAGAGACTGCATATACAGTAAGTACACAGGAGAAATTAGTTACAAAACATTAGTTAAACAGTAGTCGGCTTAACAGACAGAATTGTGCAGAGAGATACAATCACTAAGTAGCGAAATTCATAGGTTCACAGATGGTCATTAAGCACACATACAGAATACACTACATTCTCTGTAAGAGCTACATGGGGTACATAGGGACTCTGGCATAAGGAGGAGGTTTAACAGCAGCAGCTGCATTGACAGCATTCAAATGTGTAAGCTTTGAGCCCAGCCTTGAATCCTTCTACAGAAGTAACAATAGTTAAGTTTTCAGGAAGGGAGTTCCAGTAATAAGAGGCAGAGTATGTGAAGGACCTTTTTCCCAGGTTGGTCCATATCCTGGGGATTTCAAATAAATTGTAGTTTGTTGAGTGGAGGGTGAGACTCAGAGGCTTCGGGGTCAATAGGTGCACCCTCCCATTAACAAATCTGACTATTGAATCAAATGGATATACTATGTTTTCCCAAAACTCAGTATGCCGACACTTGGCATACCAAGTAAAATGGCCCGAAATGAAATGGCCCGAATCACTGACATGCAAATTTCAGGCATGTCAGTAAATAAAGTGTGCAATGTGGGGGCTTTGCCCCCCACGTCCCCCTGCAACTAAATTATCCAACTCCAAGGGGGAGCGGACCCCGGAGTAAAAGGATAAGTGTTACGGGGGTGCACTGTGTAAAATGCCATGACCCGACCAGAACTGGTCAAGCATGTGGCGCTGGCCGAGCTACTGGTGGTATTCCCCTCCACACCGCCGGGGCAGCTTGGCCAGCAACCCCATCCAGCCGTCTCTTCTCACCGATCACACAGGGAAGGTAGCATTCCGTCACATCTGCTACCTTACCCAGTCGGGAGCAATAGCTTCGGGTATACAAGCGTCAGATTACTGGATCTGTCAGGCAATGCTGACTGGGACGGTGAATGTCGGGATCCACAGTTTTCAGCTAACGCAAGTATACCAATCAAATGATCTGCAATGTGTGACTGTACAGAGGACTTTTCAATGGGATACCCATCTTTCAGTCAAATTTATAAGACACCAGTCAAACTTTGTGCTTAACCATTTCACCAGACTCTCTTTTGACGTTCACTTGCACAAGGAACATCTTGCTACTAATGGCATTTTAGAGGTGTCATTGCCGAGCTAATTACAGCTGAAACTGCAATGGGCTTGACAGTGTAGACCAACGACCAGGCACTCTGGTCATGACAGTAGTTCTGCTTGCTGACGTGCCATGTTCTGTAGTTGAAAGAAATGAACCGCCTCCAATGAGGGAGCGCTCACTTTTCTGTAACCCCAACTCGGCATGCACATCCTACTGCCTGCCACACTTTCTCTCCCCAGTCCTCGGTCCTCTGACCCCCGGGCTTCTACATTAGTCACAGTGTGGCTTTATTTATTGTCGACTCCTGCTGCCCGCTGCACTCTCTCTCCCCAGTCCTTGCTCCTCTGATCCCCCAGGCTTCTACATTAGCTACGCTGCTGCTTTACTTATTGGTGGCTCCTGCCACCCACCACACTCTCTCTCCCTGGTCCTCACTACTCTGAAACCCCCCACCCGCAAGGCTTCTACAATACCCGTGGTGTGGCTTTACTTACTGGCGACTCCTGCCACCCACCGCTCCTCCTGGTCTTCACTCCTTGACACCCCCGCTTCTACATTAGCCGCGGTGGGCTTTACTATTGGCGCCTCCTGCCAGAGCACTCTCTCCCAGTCCTTGCTCCTCTGACCCCCGGCTTCTACATTAGACATGGTGCAATTTACTTATTGGCCACTCCTGCCACCCGTGCACTTTCTTCCCCAGTCCAATATGCTAGCGGGAGCAGCTCTGACTAGCAGCTCCTTGCTTCATTTATGGTGCAGCTTCCACCATGCACCACTCTCACTGCTGCCTCCTCGTTCCTCTAAAGCCAGTACCAGTACCAAACACCACTGCAAATACCTGCAAGTGAACATCCGGCACTGACAAATGCTTGTTTTAAATTTGCATTAATCCTTTATATTTATTGTTTGCTATTATCATTTTCAGTACAGTTTAGAAAGAAAATACAAATGTCATCTATAGTTTTGAATATAAACTTTTGTACAAGCAATAAATCAGACTTCTTCAACAAAGTGAAATGCCGCAGCAGCAAGTATGTTACAGTCCGGGGTGCAGCCACACCCTTCGGCACCCGCTAGATCCGTCACTGTGTTAGACTGGCCAGGGCTGGTGAGCGCTGCCGAATGCAGACCAAGCCAGCCAGAAGAGGGAGATGTTGAGGCTCAGACATCATAGTGGCCTCTTGTAGTAAGACAGGGAACTTGCTCCCTCAAGAGGGGTGGCATCTTCCCATTGTGCACTGTGATATCCAAGGTTGCCAGAGCCATGACCTCATATCAGGACAGATGGGAAGGACTTGGAGGGGAAGGGAGTAAACCTCCAAAGGACTGCATCTTGAACTGTATGCATGACAGCTGCTGGCTCCCTTGGGCCTTGCTCTGTGTGACCCTCCACTGGCTTTGACGGTGGGAGTGGGGTAGCAGTTGACAGGGCTGGAAGTGGCTGGCAGAGGCCTGAAATATAAGTGTAGGTGGAAGCTCAAGGGCTGAACAGTTATACGTAAAAAAGTCTTGTTCTTAACAAAACAAAAAAAGATCACAGGAAGCAACATAACGTCAAACATTTCACTAATTCAGTTATTCTGCTTATAAACATATAAGAGATATAAAGGCCACAAATAATGCATGCTGTTCCCAGCAGCGATAATAATTTTTTTTTTATGACTTTATACCTTCACACTTGGCAAAAATCAATGAACAAAAATGCCATGCAATATTGATTAGCTGCTTTCCATGCACTGGACGCATATCAGACATTTGAAAAAATATGACTCACCAACAATCCCAATACTACAGTGACCTGACTGCTTTCTGTGACTTTCACATGTAAAAAGCAAACAGATATATATAGACAAGTAGTTAATTCGGTTTCATTTTACAAAATATAACCCTTCATATGCTTAAAATAAAGTATCAGCAGTTAAATTCGCAAAAGGAAGAAACTGCTGGCCATAACTGTACAGTACCTGGGTACAGTTGATAGGATCCACTATGCCATCTCACCAAATACTTTAAACCATTCACTGGAAGCCAGCCACCTGAATCCATACCAAACTCAGCTGTAACCTCCCAGGACACACTGGGAAACAGTCCTTGCCACGGTCTGTGACATTCTGCTGCTGTGCAGTTGTTCCAAACTTAGGACAAACTAGTGCGTTTCTCCCGCAGTTCAGCTCATGCAGTCTAAACAAATTGATTTGGTTCCCTGTGGTCTCAAGCAAAGTAAATAGATAGGATGCCTGAGACAAAGCCCGAAGACCGATAAATAAATCATTTCAAAAATGGACCTCTGGCTCACTGTTGCTAGAGGAACCTGAATTATTAATGTCACTGTGGAAAAAGCACTAACAGAGCAGCTCATAGGGTTAAGCATTTAAAGATAAGCATGCCAATAATAGCAAGCAATTTATCAGGTTTTTTTTCAGGAGGAATAACAGTGGTGGGAGTTAAAGTTTCGATTACATTTTTTTTAACACCTATGTGCCACTACAGTTTACACAAAGTGATTTGTTGAAGAGTTTTATACACCACCCCTTTAGATTTTCAACAAACGTACAGTACTGCCCCCAAATCTTTCTGTGTTTCATGGTTTTGAAGAGTACAGATCAAAGATCACACAGAATTGGGGTTTATTGTCTCATTCACAAAGTGGTACTTCTGGATCAAATGTAAGGCACAGCAGAAGAAAAATTATAGAACTACATTACTTTACATAATGGCCTTTGGAATCTGAGAAACTTCGCTGGTCTAAACACATCACCTGACTGTGTCAAACACACAGGCCCAGATATTCAAAGGACTTGCGCCTGGCGCAACCCCGCATTGCGCCCTGGTGGAATATTGAAAGGGCTGCCAGGCACAGTGCAAATCCTGATGTGCCGGGGCGCAATGTAATCGTATGCGGCGCAGATGCAGGGGGCATGCCTATGCATATGCGGCAATCCCAATATTCAGCCCGGGATGTGCAGCACATATGCTGGCGCAACCCTACAGTGCACCGCAAAGGGGGGCTCAAAGCTGAGCCCCGGAAAAGAGGGAACAAATCCCGGCCACCCACATGTGGGCTACTGTATTGCATGGCGCAACACAGCAGCCGCCAGATGTGGATGGCCACCCCACTCAGAACACCGTCCACAAGCACCAACAGCTCCCTGGTGGTTGAGTGGCGCCACCCCTCCACCCAAACAGACACTTTTGCCACCAGCCCCTCATCATTGGTGGGCAGCTGCAACCTGCCCGCATACCGCCCGAATGAAAGGTACAGTATATGTTGAAGTCCATTGGTCCCCAGTGTGGACCAATGAGCTTGCAGGGCATACTGTACTAGACAGTTCCAAATATGTGAATGACTTCTTGGTCCACACTGGGGACCAATGGGCTTACAGCCCATACTGTATCTGTTACATTCGGCAGACGGACGACGGTGGCGCATGAATGCAGCCACCGCCGGCGATGGGGAAGTGGGTGGGCAAGGGTTTCTGTGTGGACGGAGGGTGGGGGTGCCACTGGGTCACCAGGGCAGTTACTACAGAGGTTTACTGCAATCGTGGCAATGGGCCGGGAGGGGTTCCACTAGACCTCCAGGGACAGTGGGAGGAGGGACCAGTAGACCACCAGGGATGGTCATGTATTATCTTTATCGGGGTATCGGGGACTGGGGGGCCACTAGACTACCAGGGATTTCTCTTTAAACATATACCACATGATTGCGGATACAGATGGGGGGATGCCCCGGGATCCCCACCGCACATGTCATGCTGCGCAGAGTGCCAAGTGCAGGTTGCCGGCTACCCTGTGTAAGGCATGCAAATGGAGCCATAATGACATGCAAATGGACCCATTTGCACCATGCATATATTATGGCCCCATTTGCATGCCCCCCCTGCTGAATATCGTGGGTGATGCGCCTAGCGCAACTGCACTTGTGTTGGTGCATCCCTGTGCTCCCTATATGTGGCTTGCGCTACGCGCAGTATGTGCACTGACCGTGCCATATTCAGCGGTGCTGCGCCATGGTGTATCACCATTGACTATCACCTGGCACTGGCACATCACAGTTGCGCTGCGCCAAGGCTTGCACCACTGCCTGGCACAGTCTGTATATCCCGTCCACAGTTCATAATTAACACAATCTAATCTTCATAGCAACAGCCTAACTACATGAGAACAAAACATTTTACCATTAAAATATAACCTTTTTGATTTTATAAGAAGAATGACCCACTCCAAGGCATGCATTTCTTCACCAATAATACACTTCCCAGGTGCGCTGAAAGGCACTCAGCCATTAGCCTAATGCCTTGCAATTTACCAGGGGCATGCATTATTTCTCTTAAAAAGAAATATGCTGTCATGGGTTGTTATGTACTTAGGTAGAGTGTCTTACACAGTGCCAGCCATCCTGATCTTCCTTTTTAATGCAGCATCCTCAAGGTACCACATTAACTGAAGTGTGACCTTACTGTGCTTAGTTAAGCAGCTGCAGTTTTACTAATTGTCTGTTATGGTTATTTCCTCAGTGTGGTAATGATGTGTGATTGCTGTTAAGCAGTAACTTAATGTGGTAACAGTGGTTTTGTAGTAAGGCACAAGATTAGTATAGATGACACTGTCTGCAATAGCCCCGGAATTCTGTGGCTCTACAACCGCAGAACACACAGCCACCATAGTACTTTCGTGTTATGTAGAAATCCCCATTTTTGGTGATTTTCATATAAAAAAGTGCCAGTTTCCTACAGCCATAGGCTCTTTTCATATATTTCAGTTTGTCCTGAAGCCCCACCCCATGCCCAATACCAGATGGCGCATGCCCAATATCTGATGGCACCAATAATATGACATGATGCATTAAGCAATGGATCTGCAGTTCCAGAAACTGCCACAGGAACAAATAATGTCTGCACCAAAGGTGAAACAAACCTACCATAAATGGCCAGAAGCCCTGCCACACAACACAAGATTGTAGTGCCACACAGAACTAGGAGCCCAGCTAACATGATGCAAGACAGAAGTTTTTATTCACTTTGTCAAACTCTGCAACATATTAACACACTCAGGCCAGGATTTTCAAAGGTTGGGATACAGCACTAACGTCGGTATTTCGGATGAGTGCTGTGTTCTTGCAAATGCGTTGGGAAGCTTGTGGCCAATTTTCAAACATCGTGATGCATCTGCGACACTTACCGCTTTTTATGGGGAAAAAAAAATGAAGCATGCATCTAATTTAGACGCATGCCTCATTTTTGGTGTGCAAGTCGCAGCAATCGTGCCCAAGGTAGACCACCTTGTAGGTGGTCTAACTATCTGGACAGATGTCAGGCAACCACATCTGTAAAACGGTTCTGGCTGTCTGAAAATCTCACTCCCAGTTTTCTCCCAGAGACATTTTGCACATCAAGTCTCATATGCTTTGAGAGAATCCCAATGGCAATATTTATATTTACCTACTACCCCTCTTTCATCTCCCTTCCCTTTTCTCAGTCTTTGTAAATCTACTGGTACAGCCCCCTAAACCCCTTAATTACCCACAGTGCACTTTATTTGCATACTGTTATTTGATCAAGTAGCTCACGGGGAGGAACAAGGTGCAGGAAAACACTATTTTTCAGAGGAAGAGATGTTCCAAGACTAGGGATCATGGGATGAAATTGGAGGGAGGGAGGTTCAGAGATAACATGAGAAAGTATTTCTTCATGGAAAGGGTGATGGACAAGTGGAACACCCTGCCAGAGGAGGTGGCGGGGGCTAAAATGATTATAGGATTCAAGAATATATTGGATAGGCATCGGGGGATCCTAACAGTTGGGGGAAAGGGACAACCCAGTTCAAAAGAAGCTTGAAGAGGCAAAATTACACGCACAATTGGGCAGACTAGGTGGGCCAAAGGCCCTTTGTTTTCAGTATCTATGTTAAAAATGTTAAAGCACTGAAGACAGTAATCCTATGCTAATCATATTGTAACTATTTTTCCAATCTTTTTAACCTGTATTGTTACAGTATGCCTGTGAAACTGTAATGCCCATCTCTACCAAAGGGTGTCACTGTATATGAGCCTTGACTAAGTGGCTTGCTCCTAAGGCTGCATGCTGTCTTATTCAGTGATGCAGCTGCTTGCAATTTTCTGTTGCTAGCTTCTTTGGGACCTCCATGAAAATGAGATGCTGCATCTCATGGAGTTATTCCAGACAGTGAAAATTAATACATAACAATAATATGCTTTCAAGGCTCCAGAATATTATGTGCCAGTAACAGCAGGTATCTGTTGATTAAAATGAATAGGAGTTGCACGACCATTTCACAGGGAACACAACTTGATTTCAAACTGAGATAAAGTTAGTTCTGTGTAGCAAGAGGGCCAGAAAAGATGCAACCTCGCTCTCTTCCGTAATCACATGGAGAATACTGGATGGGCAACTATGCACAACCAGTGTGTTCTGCCACAGAGGGGTTCCGATTTCCTCTGATCTAGAGGGTGAAGCTCGAGAGGTCCATGGGAATCAGGACCCCAAGGTGACAAAACACACTGGTTGTGCATAGAGTTGCTCATCCTGTATTTTTTATAGTGTATAGTACTGCGTGAAATATGTGTGCATGAGTTCTTTTGCTTTCAAAATGAAACTGACTCATGCAGTTTCTTGAGGTTCTAGAATGCTGTTCTACCACAGTAGGGTAGAATCACATTCCATGACCTTTGAAACTGTGGTAGAACAGCATTTTGAAAGGTTCGTAATTCTATACAGAATAACACTCTACTATACACTATAATACTATTTTACTACGGTCCACAGTTAAAAATACTGTTCTCACAATCGTTACCATAGCTCAGTTCAGTCTGATCGTCATAACCTTAATTTTCTTTGAAGACTGTAAGTATTTCTTAAGTTCTGTATGCAAGATATAAATATGTTCAATACCTCTAGGCCCCACCAAAGTGAGCACCATACTTCTGGTACCAACCGAGTACAATCTTCATTAAAACTATGGGGAGAATCCTAAGACTGTATATTTACTAGATATCTTCTTCCCCACCACTTGTTTATTCCTACCTGTGCCCCTTCTGGACAGCCAGTGTACTGTATACAGTATACATTTTGTTGCACCCTCTTCCTCCTCCTCCCATGCACCCCCCTCTCAATAGCCCCTTGGGCCCCCATTTTTCTCCCAAGTCTTTTGCCCCTTTTGCTCTTCCTGAGCAGCTACAATATTTTCCCTTCCTCATTTACCCCAATTTCTTTTGAATTTCGTTTCTAGACTTGTTCTCCACTGCTGCTACCCAGTACTTGAGCCTGATGGCACCATCCCCCTCTGGTGGCACCCATAGCCTCCTCTAGACCTGTTGTACCTCCAGTGGAGATCCATGACACAGAAACCCAGGGGACAACCAGCTGTCAACCTGGCATTAACAGAGTTTTACCCTAGTTTCTCCCTTTTCTTCTCTCCACTTTCCTATAGGAGGCCTGCAGTTTAGCAATACTTCCAATATCACAGTGGTTCTCCTGAGGGAAGCAAGCTCCCTCTCCAGCCATATGAGTGTCTGTGGTGCTGGAAGGTGTCCCTTCCAGGGCTGCAAAGTGTTATCACTGGAAGCACCTTCATGCAACCCCAGCCACCACCTCTGAGCATCCAAGTCTGTTTGTGAAAAAGCACAGGCCCTTCTTTTGTTTTGAGTCTAATTTAAGCACTTTCATAGGCATTTTTATGTCACAATTTTTATTTGTATTTTCACCTTTACCTCTTACCTCGTGTATATTATTCTGTGACAGCTGGCAATATAGCCTAGAGGTTAGAGTAACGCGCTGTGAATGAGCTTGGTTCAGCAGACCTGGGTTTGATTCCCACAACCTCCACTTGCATACTGTGTGACTCTGAGCAAGTCAGTTAACCAGCCTAAAGCTCCTGGGTTGCCCCTGAAAACAGGCAGTTGTGCCTAGTGGGCCTTAACCAGATAACAAAGAATAATAAAAAAAAAACAAAAAAACACTCTGGAGGTGGAAAGAATGCGCAGACACATGGGAAACCTCAAGGAGTGGTCAAGGGCTTGGCAGCAGGGCCTCAATGTGAAAAAGTGCAAAATCATGCACTTAAGACACAGAAACCAGGGGTGGATTACAAAATGGGAGAAGAAGTTGTGACAACCACCGAATAGGAAAGAGACCTGGGGTAATCATATCTGATTACCTAAAGGTGGCCAAGCAGTGTAACAAGGTAGTTGGGATGGCCAGCAGGATGCTGGGGTGCATAGGGAGGGGTATCTCCAGCAGAAAGAGGGAGGTGGCGTTGCCTCTGTACAGACTGCTGGTGAGACCTCACCCAAAGTACTGTGTCCAGTTCTGGGGGCCACATCTTTGAAAGAAAATAGACAGAGTCAGCATCAGAAGCCCTATAAAGAGAGGCTAAAGGATCTCAACATGTACATCCTGGAAGAGGGAGGAGAATAACACAGAAGTCTTTAAATACTTCATGGGCGTAAATAAGGTACCCGGAGGGACCCAGAAAAAATATGCTCAAGAACAATTGGACAAGCAATGAAGCTGGAGGGGAGTAAACTCAGGAGAGATAAGAGTAAAGAACAGTTACGTAAGAACTTACCGTAACAGCAGCTCTTCAAGGGGATCTCAGGTCACACACGTGGAACTTCACCTTTGGTGAAGCTGGATCCACACAGAAGATTTTCAGCAGTGCCACTGGGGAGGCCCACGCTGACACTGTCTGTCGATGTCACCAACCATATAAAGGTGTGAGCGGCCCCGCTCCCTCCTCAGTTCTTTCCCCTGGAGATTAAGGGAGCAAAGCCTGTGCCATGGGGAACCGAGGAGAGAGAGAGAGAGGTACCCAGGCCTAAACAAAAGGTTGGATACATCAGTTCTAAGAAAGAGCCCCATAAAAGGGAGATGGTGGAAAGGAAGGCAGACCTGATGACTGAGATCCCCTTGAAGATCTACTATTACGATAAATTCTTATGTAACTGTTCTGTCTTCAACAGGGGTATCTTAGTCATCAGGTCACACATATAGAATGGGTCCCAAGCAGTTACAGATGCACTTAGACAGTCTGGAAGGAAAGTCATCCCAAAACTTAGCATAGGAGGCCCTGCAGAACAGCCCTGCCAAAGCCTGCACGGGCTCTAGAGGCAATGTCCAGATAGTACTGCTTGGTGGCAGCAGCGCAAATGTCAGTGGCTGAGACCCCTTTGAAACAGGCCGCAGAAGTAGCCATGCCCCTTGTGGAATGGGCTCTCACCACCCCTGACAACTCTTTGTCATACTTGTTGTAGCAGAACACAATAAAGTGAGTCAACCATCTGCACAAACATTTATTAGAAACCTGAATGCCCTCTCTACTTGGGGGCATAAGAAACAAAAAGCTGATTTGACTTTCTACATTCCTTAGTTCGTAGCATGTAATACTTCAAAATTCTGTGCACGTCTAACGTATGGAGCTGTGCTTCCCCTTGGACTGGTACGCTCAGGAAAATAAACAGGTAGGTGGATAGACTGGTTCAGGGTAAACTCAAACACCACCTTAGGGAGAAACTTAGGATTCGTGCGCAAATACACCCTGTCTTTATGAAAAATCAAATAAGGTTCCTCGTACCAGAGGGCATGAAGCTCAGAGATACTTTGAGCAGAAGTAATAGCGAGTAAAAATAATGATTTCCAAGACAGAAAGCGTAGCTCACAAGTCGCGGCTGGCTCAAAAGAAGACAGGGTCAACTTCTCCAAAATAAAATACAAAAATCACACACTCACGCATGAAGAAGGAGACATCTTAAGATAAAAATGCTTAGTTCCTTTATTTAAAATACTTCAGCAGCACTAACACCTCCGCTACACCAAACAGGAAGATTTCAACGTTTCATGCAGGCACACTGCGCCTTGTCAAGAGATATGTGACACTAGAACACACTTTACTTAAACAGTGAACTCACAATGTAAAACAGATACTAAATGTATAAATACAATAGTTTTATATACATAGTATCAAGTCTCATTTCATTCAGTGTCAGTTTGCAGAAAAATACCATAACATTTATAAATTTGGGGACAGTTCCACTTTATCATTCAAGCCAGGGTAACAAGTGGCCCGTAGCTTGTATATCCAGAAATTCTCCCAACATGCTAATTTACTATTAATGTATATAAAACTTTTGTACTTGTACAATTTGTATATGTTTTAATGATGTTGTTTGTTATAAGTATCAATATACAGGTTGATCAATGTGGGGAGCCCATTAGCACCCATTCATGGGTACACCTGTTTTACATTGTGTGTTCACTATTTAAGTAAAGTGTGTTCTAGTATCACGTATCTCTTGACAAATGCAGTACGCCTGAGCAAACAGTGAGATTTTCCTGTTTGGTGTGGTGTAGGTGCTGCTGAAGTATTCTGAATAAAGGAACTAAGCATTTTTATCTTAAGATGCCTCCTTCTTCATGCGTAAGTGTGTGCCAATGTTGATTTTTGTCTCTTGTTCTGCAATCTGCCAGTGAGCACCACTAACAGAGCAGCTCTGGTTGTTTGTTCTCCAAAATGAAATTTAAATCCCAGGCTGGGACAGGGGAACGGATTGGAGGCTTCAGATGCAGGATGCCCCTGAGAAAGGTACAGGATACATCTAATTGAACCACACTGTTGTCACCCACAGGCTCATTAAAGGTTGAGACAGCCGAAAGGTGCATCTTGAGCGAGGAGTACTGGAGGCCTGAGTCCGACAGGTATATCAAGTAGTCCAGAATCTGGCTCACTGGACAAGTGAAAGGGTCCAGATGATGCTCGGCAGCCCAGATGGCAAACATTTTCCACTTCATGGCATATGTGGCTCTAGTTTAGGGCTTCCATACTGCCATGAGGACACCCACCACCCTCTGGGACACCCCAAACCAGGCAATGGCCATGTCATTAGGAGCCAGGCATGCAGACGAAAGGACAAGAGGTTGGGATGGACCAGGGTCCCCTGAGCCTGCATCTACAGATCCCTGCAGAGAGGCAGAAGGACCAGAGGTTCCTTCACTTACTGTTGCAGTAACGGAAACCATATCTGCCATTGTCAGAATGGGGTGACCAGGATCACGTTGGCCCCCTCCATTTGCAGCTTGATTAGCACCCTCTGAATCAGAGGAAATGGAGGGAAGGCGTAGAGGAACCTCCTGCTCCAGGAGAGGGACAACACGTCTTACCAGAAAACTCCAGGCCTTGGATCTAGCAAGCAGAAAATTGGCAATTTTGCATTGAGTGGGGATGCAAAAAGGTCCAACTCTGAATGACCCCATCTGGTGAACAGATCTTCTGTGATGGATGAGGGAAGTTTCTATTCATGCATGCTGGACTGCATCCAGCTGAGGCTGTCTGCCAGGGTGTTTAGTACACCTGGGACATGGACTGCCGAGAGAAACAGACTGTGGTCTAGCGCCCAGTACCACACTCTCATGGCCTCCCTGCATAATGGATATGAATGCGTCTCCTCTTGCTTATTGATATAGTAGACAGTGTCACGGGAAAAACCCTCTAATGTTCTGTATGATATCTGTAATATACAAATATAGTATGTGATTGTCTCACACAATGTCAGTCTGTGCTTCCATGGGTGCCCCCAACAGGTTTCAGTGAAGCTACAGGATATGAGAAAAGATCAGAGAAACCTGATTAAAGGTTTCCTGTTTTTGTCTTAATTAGAACCTTCGAGTCATTTTGCCAGGATATAGGGCTCGTAAAGTTTTATGATTCCTGTAGAAAGACTTGTGAGATATCATAAAGTCATAAAATTCTCTCAGATCTGCCTTGGGAACAGGAACCACAATAAGATGAAAGAGAACTGTTTAAGGAAAGGATTTTATATTTAGGAAATGTTTTTTTTTCTTCTGTCACATTATTTAACATACCTCCTGGTAGGAAATCATTTGTAACTTTCTACCCCCCTTTCATTAGTCTCCATAGCAGGAGACACAGGCTGGGGAACCAGCCTCCCAGTGGTTTCCACAGTGGCTTCTACGGGGTCCAGGGAACTACAATTTTCTCTTGCCACTTGGCTATGGGTAACTGCACACACCATCCTCTGTTTGAGATTGTTGCCGAGGATTACATCAACTGCTAAAGTTTCTGCTATGGCGACCTTTTGCACAGGTCCCCCTGTCTCACCCCAGTCTGGGAGAATACTAGTGAGTGGCAATGTTTTCTTCTCCCCAGTGAATCCTTGTACAGTTTCAAATTTATTGGGTATAAGCTGATCAGGCTCTACCAGCTCCCCTTTTACCAACGTCAGGGATACCCCTGTGTCTCTTAACCCTTATGTCTGTACAACATTCACAGTGACTGGGTGCATGTGTTCCCTCATGTTTACTGGCATGCTTTCAGGGGAAACACAAACAACCTACTTCTTTCCTAGCACCACTTTGTGTATGGCTCGTCCTTCTGGGACACTGCCTGGCAATATGCCCAGTTTATTTACAAACCCAACATTCGTTTCTTTTCTCAGAAAAATCTTTTCTTTGAAATCTGGGGCTTACTGGTTTCGGTGGAGGCAATGAGGGATTTAGCTGCCCTGAAAGTGCGCTTTTCCCTTTCTGCACTGCCACCCCTGCCCCATTTGCTCTCAGAGCAGGTCTACTCTTGGCATAGCGGTCCGAGAGTTCAGCAGCCTCTTGCACTGTTTTGGGATCTCGGTCCTCCAGCCTGGTTTTCAGCTCTGCTGGGCATGCCAAAAAAAAAAAACTGCTCTAACAATATAGCATTTTCAATTTTATCTACAGAGTTTGCTTCAATTTCTTCCCACCAACGTTTTAAAAACTGGCTTCGTTTCATGGCTAGCCCCTCATAGCTGATGTCAGGACTTCTCCTGAGCTTACGGAATTTAGCTCTGTATGCTTCTGCAGTTAAATCAAACTTTTTTAAAAGTACAGCTTTAAGTTTGCTGTAATCATTACTGTCCTCATTGTTCATTTGACCCAATGCATCCCGAGCTTTCCCGGTAAATAGCGGGGATAGCGGGAAGCTCCAGGACCCTCTAGGAATATTTGCCTGAATAAAGAGTTTTTCAAAGAAATTTAAAAAGGCATCCATATCCTCCCCCTCTTTAAATTCAGCTATCAATTTGGAATTTAATTTGTAACCTAGTCCTGTAGTTCCAGTTAAACTCAGGCCACTTACCTGCTCTGGTGCTGGTGGTTGGAGTCGTAGCTTCTACAGTTCATGTTGCCTCTGGTGCTCACGCTCTTCATGGTCAGCCTCTCACCTTTCTTGCTCCCTTTTCTCCTTTGCATCTTGCTGGCGCTCATGCTCTTCACGGTCAGCTTCTCGCTCCCTCTTCTCCATTGCGGCTTGCTGTTCTCACTCTCTCTTCTCCTCTGCAGCTCGCTGCTCTCTCTTCTCTTCTCTCTGGAACTCCAGCTCTATCCTGTGCAACTCAATCTGCAGCTTGATCGCTTCTGGCTCCAGAATACTGGTGACCTTCCCCTGTTGCTGTGGCCCTTGGCTTGCACTAGCTCTGCTGTCCTCCTCACCGGATCTGGACACTGCACTGGCTGCTGGTCCCTCCACACCCAAGGTTTGATCCTTGCCAGTCATGGACTGACTCAACGCTCTGGCCATCGGTGGCCATCAGAGCATCTATGAGGGTCTGCTTGTTAGCGTTCCCCTCATACTGGACTCCTCTGTCCTGGCACAACTAACTGCCTCAAGTAGTCTGCAGTGTACCCGCTGTAGTTGGAAGCCATCTTCTTCCCTAACTACGGCTACTCTAACTTGCACTTTGGAAAAAAAATTAAAAAAGGTAGGAACTTTGACTGTCAGCAAAATTATGTAGTTCTGTTTTCTTTTTAAAAATAAATCACTGCCTTATTTTACAAGTGAGCTGTACAGTATTAAGCTGACACACTGAACTTTTAAAGCTTGTGTTACTAATGACTTTTTATCGCACCGCAGCCAACCAAATCTGTCACAAATGCACTCTGCAGGTCAGGCCCTCTGCTCCCACAGTGCCAACCTCAGAGCGCAACAGTGGGAACAGGTAACAGACAGGGTAACCCTCCTGTCTGCTTTGGGTCTGAATCACCTGTTAGCCTCAAGTTCTGGGGGGGGATTCAAACTATGAGCCTTATGCTAGCATACCCAATGTGCAGGCTCAGATATGTACCATCTTCGGGACTTCTGTACAATCTTTCGCCTGGGGCACCAAGCTAGGTCTCCAAAATGAACCCTTAAAACTCTATAAGAGACCTTAGGTATATTCTTACCTTCTTCAAGCTCAGTAACACCATTAAACCTTTTTAACCATGTCAGATTTATAAATACAGGCACTTCACATGCAAAAAGAACACCGGAAAGACACAGGCAGTATTTTAAGAAAATGGTTATGTATTAAAAATTGTAAAATAAGTAAAGTTAAATAAAATACAGAACAATACATCATACAGCTTACAATCTAATGAAACAAAAATGAAGTTTCAGAACAAACACTCCTACCACAAAAGATGTAATTGCTTTCTAACTATTATCTTTCTAAGTGCCCTTTTACCGTAGTTAGAGAGAGAACTTTGTTTCTTCAGAGCCCAAGATGATATGTCTTCATGTACAATGTTACATGTTTTTTCTCTGTCTTCCCCAACCCCCTTTTGGACAAGGTCAGCTAGACCCTCCCTCAGAATTAATTCTAACATACTTTCTACCAGGAGGTATCTTTAATTAATGGAACATCAGAAGAAAAAAACATTTCCTAAATATGACATCCTTTAATTAAACATTTCACTCTGATTTTAGCAATCCCAGCATTTGTCATTTGGGTGTTAAACTTGATAGAAACAGCCAAATTACCCTTTCTTTCTTGTCGTCATAAACTTTAGATTGAGTTTCACTTCAAAAGCCTAGGCAGGTCATAAAAAGGTAATAAAATGCCATTTATTTAAGGAAGTCTAAATTAAAGGGATCTCCTGGTCAGTGTAATAAATCCTGTGATTTTCAGCTCCTGACCTTGTAATTTAAAGGCCAAATCTCTCACACACTGACATTTCATACACAGACCATTTATTTATAATAATAATATCATACAGGTAACCAGAAGCAGGGGCAGAGTGTCACAGACGGTTCCTGAAAATTAGTTGGCATGCCTGGGAGCACCAACAGATGTCATTCAAATGCTTGTGGGTACATGGCTTGGTGCCAGTGGGCAATGCCAGGCATAACAGTGTCAGTCAGAAGCTGACGTCTACCTGCACCTCGTAAAATCTGACTGCTTATTCTGTTCCACAGAAATTGAAGATGGAGCAGGAAAATTACGATCATTTGAAAGAAATGAGTCATAAAATGAAGCGAAGCTTCAACAAATTTCCTGATAAACCTGAAAACATAGAATCCTCACACACTAACAGTAGCTATGAAGGAGAAGACCTGTTCCTTCCAGCGGAAGAAGAGATCTGAGTACAGTGGGTCAGAGCCTGAGGACCACACAGTTGGGTGGTAGGAGGAAAGAAGCTTGAAGATTGTCATGGTGACTCAGCATGCTCATCGGAGGACTGCCTAACAATGGATGGTGAACTGAATCGGAGTAATTAGCCCTATGACAGGGATCCCAGCACTTTACAGGGATTTGGAGCTATCTACAAGGAAATTCTTCCCATAAACTTGAAATGGTCATACAGGAAAACAGAGCAATTTGGCTTCCATAGGAAATAATATAATCTACAGGAAAATGCAGGAAAATTGCCCTGGCATTACAGGGAAAATGCCAAAGCAATCTGGGACCACTGCTATGACTACAAGTAAGTAACCTTTATTTCCAACTACTTTGATTCAGTTCACTATCCACACTTAGGCAGACTCCTAGCAGTCCTCAGGAGGAGTGGTATAACAGTCAATGGTAGTGGCACTCAAAACACAAATGATTCCAAAAAATTACCTTAAATTCCAAACCTGACTTTGTAAATCAGAAAGGTTTATTGCAAATGCAAAGCGAATCGTGGGTCTCAGAACACAACTCTGCCGCTCCTGCTCAGACCCCTGAAGGTCCAGTCATTTCTTGGAATCGTTTGTGTTTCCAGTGCCACTACCATTGACTGTAATTATATTTTGTTGTTTAGGGCAGGCTGCCCTTCCATAGTGTGCATCAGCGCTGCACTGTGGGTCACGGTTATATCTTGGACGACTGTGATCAGGAGGAGGGGGCAAGGCACGCACCCCAAATTAGGCAAACAGAAACTAGAAACCAGATAATCCACTTGTAACATCACAGTGACTGAGCAAATTGATGCTGAAATGGATTATGAATGTGTGGGCATACAGCCAGATACCAGCTCTACATATTTCAGATATGTGTATGTACCTGGCAGCATCAACACAGGCAGCAGTATGTCTGGTGGTCAGCCTTTAATCACATGAGTGGCTTCTCCCAACCAATCAGTAACACAGATTGATGCGGGAGATGGTCCATGAACCAATAATTTGTTTAGCTGCTGGTCTGTCTAGGGTGGCATCAGCATTGGTTTGTAACAGCTGGCAAGTCTCACCATGAAATTCCGCTGTGTGTTTCTGGTAGAAGGGAAAAGTTCTGTGAACTCTGAGCGTGTACAGAGTTTGCTCAGCATCTGGAGTGTCAGGTTCAGGAGGAAGGTCAGTAGAATGAGTGCTTCATTTAGGTGAAACTCAGACACTATTTCAGGCAGTCATTTCACATGCAAGCTAAGGACAACCCTGCCTTTCAGATAAAACAGATATAGGGACTCCACAGATTGTGCCTGGAGCTTATTCATGCATCCAGCCAAGGTGATGGCGATAAAGAACGTGGTTTTCTTTAAGTGAAAGAGATGACACTAGTTAATAGGTGTGAATGGCTCACCCATTAGCGGTAGAGCTTAGCTGGGCCTGCCCCATCCAGCTTGGGATAATCAGTGGTCAGCACCAGAGTCTGGAAGAGTAAGGAGGCATCTCTCTCTCAGTGGACTCTTTCTTGACAGGGTCAGCTGTCTGACTAACCAGCGTCACCATCTTTAACTTCCCAGACAGGTGTTCTGTGGGAAGACTGATAGGCTCGAAGGGCAGTCTGATCAACTCAGAGGGTGACCAACCATAAGGACTCTCAAGCAGGTAAAGACCATGAGCGGTCTTCTTGTGCCTTTTGTGTTAAGATGCAAACTCATTGTCAAAGGAATGGAGGGGGCAGAAGAAAGTTGTGAAATCCTTCATCTTTGTGAGGAGTAGGGAATTCTATTGCATACCCCCCTTCTACCCTCAAAAGATCTAGAACCAAACCATCCTTGACAGCCCCCTTTACCTGTTGGGCCTGCAAATGCATCATGGACCCAAAAGCTACAGTCAGTCCCCTTGACATAACCAAGCTGCCCTGGAGCACCTGCAGCACTGTTCACTAAATGCTGATACCAAAAGCAATGCTCCATACCTTGGCAAATACCCAGGCAGTACATGAGGGAACTGTATCCAATGGTAACAAACACTGTACTTGTATACCATGCTCCTCTTAAATCCCAGTTTCTTCTGTTCCACAGTGATCGATGACAGAGCAGGAAACCAATGATGAGGTGAAAGGAACGAGGTAAGACATGAAGATCAGGCCCCATCAGCATGTAGCACTACTGTAGCATTGCCGCTCGTGGTGCTGGCCACCCGGGTTTGGGAACAAACCTGGATTATCAGGGGCCAGCCAGGGAAAGAAGGACTAAGTGTGGCCACCCTGGTGGCACAGAGGTCTGAGGTGCTGGATGCCTCACCTCC
Organism: Neoceratodus forsteri; assembly: GCA_016271365.2. Lineage (NCBI taxonomy): Eukaryota > Metazoa > Chordata > Ceratodontiformes > Ceratodontidae > Neoceratodus > Neoceratodus forsteri. Next base: position 395,841,796 of record CM057452.1, read on the forward strand.
TGTCACGCCACAACCTCATGCCACTGGGGTCAGGCAGGGTGGGAGAGGATGGAGTGTCTAGAGGACTGCTTTCCTCTCCCAGAGATGAAGGACATGATGTGTCGCTCCTACACTGCCAGCATGTGCAGGAGTGGGGGCAGGGCAGTAGGTGCATCTTAGAAAGGGACGTCTGGCGACTGGCGCATGTTTGTCTTCACATGCAACTGTGCTCCTGCATCACTGCACACCACCAGATGTAAGGCAAACCAGAACACAGAAAAAGAGCCTGGCTCTGGCATATGAAGCCAGGCTCATTGCCTCACTGGTACTGCCACCAGGGTCCCGCCAACTGGATTGTGCTCTAGGGGCAGGGAAGATGTACCTCCCTATCCTGGCCTCACTGCAGGGTGTGGGGGGGGGGGCAATCTACAGGGTTTCAGGTCGGTCCCAGGAGGCAGCTGTCAATGGGGTAGAGGTCAGGGCTGATGGCCCTGCAGGAACCATGGATCACAGGAGAAAACGGCTGATTAACAAACAAAAAAAGAGAGAGAGAGAAGAATTGAGCATCCCACAGGTTTCTCTCCCTCTTCAGGGAGGGTGGGTTCCCACCCTCCACTGCATTACTGCCACCTGGGTGACCACAGGTGGCAGTGCAGTTGGAGGGTCGAGGGAAGGGCGAGACTCTGCAGAAGTCAGACATCACTGCGCTCGGCACAAGTGAACGTCCCTTGATGTCACTGCAGGACGGAGTCCCTGGGGTAGGGCCTAAAGTGTAAAAATGGCCCTGGTCCCAGTAGGTGAAAGACCCCAGTGATTACAGAACTGTGCTCCACCAGCTGGTTGCAGGCCTCCTGAGATGCATAAGTATGCTTGGGGGTAAATCCCCACCTCGACCCATCCCAAGTGGTTATCCAAAGGCAGCATGGAGGAGGCAGCATATCAATAATGCAGGAGCACCCCAGGCAAGCACTATGGAGTTCTGGATTGAGCCAGGGGCCGGAGATGAGAAGGGGGCATAAACAAAAAGAAAAAAAAAAATAAATGAAGCAAAACTTCGAGAACTTTGCTAAAAAGCATCAAAATGTAGCAGAATTGTAATTCCACAGCAGGAGCTATAAAAGAGGAGATCTGTTCCTTCCAGCTGAAGAAAAGATCTAAGTGCCATGGGGGAACAGCTGGAGGACCACTTGGTTGGGCTGTACAAGAAGTCATGCTTGATGAGTGTTCAGGTGGCTGAGCATGTTTAGTGGAAGCCTGCCTATGTGTGGATGGTGAACTGAATCTAGGTTGTTAGAAAACGCCCTTAAATTAAAAAACAAAACAAATTATTAGATGTTCATTCCCCTCATAATTCTCTCCATAAATATATATATATATATATATATATATAAATACATAAAAAACTAAGTACTAATCACTGTTTTGATTTCTGTTATGCCTTTACTGACCATGAAAAATCCCACTTCTATCCTTACCTGCTTACTATGGTAGAGAAATCTCTGCTGCTTTTCCTATCACAGATAAAACTGAAGCCCGGCTCCACATGAGGCCTATGTGCTTTGAACAGAGACGCAGGTGAACATTTTCGGTACTCCCAGATTAATTCGGTATTTTCCCTATCACTGCAGTGCGATTTTCCTGTAGATTACATTAATCAATCAAATCTTCATTTATCCAGGCGAACACCATTGAGCATAGCTCATTTACAAGATGGACCTGGTTAGCACAGGAACACAGGATATACAATATATGAACAGTCACAGCATAACACCTCAGTAATATTATACAACACAGAGATACAATAGTTAAACGTAGTCATAAGTGGAGAACAGTTTGGAAACAGTGGATCAATTCCTTCGTGGTGTATAATGAGTTTAGTAACAGTAGCTGGTAGTACTAACGAGGACAATTGTTAGGTAATGGTATATTACATACAATGCCATAAGTAACAAGACAGACAGTAAGTTAAAAAAAGAAAAAAACAAACAGTGTAACAGGCTAGAAGGGGGGCTGTGGTAGGCGAGGCAAGATAAGGTACAGGCAGGGTGGTAGGGGATAGAAGAGGGACAGATGAAGCCTTGGAGAAGACACAGGACAGAAGGGCAGGGAGCACAATTAGGTATTAGAGAAATGTGAAGGAGAGGCCACAAGGTCAGGTGTAGCAGAGAGGACAACGCCATGATGGTACGCTATAAGTGCAGGGTAGTTTAAGATCGGGGAAGCAGTTGCAAATCTCCTTGACCGAATGGTCATATAGTGTCTTGAAGGAGAATAGACTGACCGGGATACGAAGCTTTAGCGATTTTTGTATTTTGTTCCATAGAGACAGCAGCGCAACGCTTATAGCCGTTCTCCCAAAGCGTATTTTTAGCTTAGGTGCCTTTAAGGAAATAAAGGAGTAGCTTCTCAGTGCATAGTTCCCAAGCTCACATAGCGGAAGACAATCAGAGATATATAGGGGTAGTTTTTTGATGATAGCTCTGAACGTCCAGAGTACAGCATTTCGGTTTCTCCTGTACTGAAGGGAGGACCATCCCATGGCAGCATAAAGGGCACAATGATGAGTGGAAAAAGGTAGGCCAGTAATGAATCTTAGAGCCCTGTGATACAACGTACCCAATTTAGCAAGATGAGAGACAGGGCAGTGACTATAAAGAAGGTCAGTATAGTCGACCAAGGAGAGAAACATTGTTTGCACCAGCCGACACTTGGCATCGCTAGTAAGGAAGTTATTAATCCTGAAAAAGAGTCCAAGCCTCTGCCTCAGTTTCTTTAGCAGATCTTCGATATGTTCCATAAAGGAAAGTCTAAGGTCGAGCCACACTTCCAAGTACTTGAATTTATTGACAAATTCTAGGTTTTCTCCCAGGATTGTTGTGATCTGTGGAATGGAGCCAGCACTGGCCAGGTTTGCAGCATGGAGAAGTGGAGAAAACAGCATTGCCTTAGTTTTTTTGGCATTTAATAGGAGCTTTTTGATAAGGAGTTGGCTCTGAAGTAGACTGAATTCAGATTGTAGGTCTCCACAGGCAGCTTCTGGCGAAGGAGAACTTAGATAAAGAACTGTGTCATCTGCGAACAGATGGATAGTGGCCTTAGTTATGTTGGTGTCAATGTTGTTTATGTAAATTGCAAACAGTAGGGGACCAAGAATCGATCCCTGGGGGACCCCTCTTTGCAGAAGTTTAAGGGGAGAAAGTTCACCTTCTGCCTTGACTTGCTGCCACCGGTCAGAGAGGTAGTCAGCAAACCAATACAAGGATAGTGAGTCCAGTCCTATCGCCCTCAGCGAGGAAAGGAGCAGGCCATGATCAATGGTGTCTAAAGCCTTACTTAAGTCTAAGAACACTGCACAGATGAAGTTTCAATTCTCCAGGTCTCGCTGCCAATCATTGGTCACTTTGGCTAGGGCCTAATGGTGCTATGCTGTGCTCTAAAGCCAGATTGCATTGGGTTTAGAAGATTCATAGTTTTACATAGGTTCTCAACTGCTTGCTTACAATTTTTTCCAACAGTTTGGACAGTATAGGGAGTAAAGAAATTGGTCTGTAGTTGTTAAGATGACAGGGGTCCCCGGATTTAAACAGAGGGATAACATGAGCTGCTTTCCATAAAGGTGGATGATTCCGAGGGACTATGAGAGATTGAATAGGTGGGTAATTGGTACAGCTAAAGCATGGTAGGCGACCTTTAGAAAGTATGGGTCTAGAGAGTCAGCACCCACACTTTTTTTGGTATCCAACTGTAATAGAAGTTCTATGACCTCTTTCAACGAAGCAGGCTGGACAGAAAAGACTGAGTTGGTAAGAAGAGGTTCAGAGTTTTGTGCACCCAACTGGGAGTGTAAAGAACATGCGGAGGAGTTGTCAAATGCCAGCCCTGCGGTGGCAAAGTGGTTGTTAAATGCATCCAGGATCTCTATTTTGTCGCAGATGGTGGCACTGCCAGAGGTAATCTTTGCAGGCAGGGAGTTCCCCGGGTATGTCCGGACATATCCTCAATGGACTTCCAAAATTTAGAGGAGCTCTTGGCAGCCGAGTCCAGTTCTGAACGATAAAAGGAGGCCTTAGCATCTCTTATCATCTTGGTGCATGTATTCCTGGCTTTCCTGAAGTGACACCAGTCCATCGGGACCTTAGTTGTTTGTGCTTTTTTCCAAAGCTTGTCCCTGTCCAGCAGTGCTGTTTTGAGTTCTAAAGAGAACCAGTGACAGGTTCTACTCCTTACCCTAACTTTTACAAGAGGCGCATACTTATTTAATGACCCAGTCACAATTTCAGAAAAGATGTCATATGCCAAGTGGACCGAGTTAGCTAGGTAAAAGTCCTGCCAATGCAGTGGGTATTTTAGCTCATCAAGGTAGGCAGACTGATCGAAGTTATGTCTGGACCACTTAGTAGAGAACCTTGATGAGGATAGTGGATTCTGGACTGATCTTATGCCGGCGATGATGCTATGGTCACTAACATCAGAGAAGAAGGTTCCTGCATGGGAGAACAGGTGCGGTTTACTTACTAAGATGACGTCAAGCAGTGTACTATTAGCAGGGTTCTTCTAATTAGGGTGCGTAGGCTCACCAATAAGTTGAGTCAGCCCATAGGCATCACAGAACTCCTTAACTGGTGCAGCGGCCTTGGTCATCCAGTCAAGGTTAAGATCCCCAAGGATAACTGTTTCAAGGGAGCCATGCCCCATAAAAGTAGTTAGATTTCCTATGAAAGCCGAATTGCTGTTTTCCTGTATAACCAATGCAAGTAGATGGGAATAATTTCCCTGTAGATGGCTCCAAATCCCTGTAAAAATACAGGAATCCCTATAGATCAGGGCACTCTGCATTCTGCCAGTGGAAATCTGCAGAATTGTGAAACCTTGTATTCAACAGTAACCAGACATTCCATTTACTGAATGTGTGGAAAGACAAATCAATCACAGGTGGGGAGGGACAACCTTTTACTGGCTACTTTTAACAAAGGAAAATGCCTGTTCATCATTTTTTTTTACTTATTGTGTCTCTCCCCCAACCTACCCTCCGGCCCCTTCTCAGTTCTGCCACCCTCTACCAATCCCATCACCTTGCCTTCTCCTAGAGCTTACTTACCTCTGGTAGTCGCCCATGGTATCCCTTCCCCACAGTGGAGGTCAGCGGGGGTGGACCAGGTCCCCGCCATAAACCTCGGTTCTGTCTGGGACCAAGAGGCTGCCTTGGTCAGTGGGTGTGGGGTCTGCGTATTGGATGGCAGCCTTCATGTTACGTAGCTGTTTTTTTTTCTGGTTTTACCTCCTCCTCCTTCAGGATGTCGTCTGAGAGCGAAGAAATGCAAGGCATCAGCATTCGCTCCAGCCAGCTGACATCACCTCCAATGCTGTATCTGGTTCTTGCTTCCACTGCCACCACGCTCCCTAGGTGGCAGTTGCACAGTGGAATGACCCCTCACACACACACACTCCCTGAGGAGGACAGCATCCTGTGGTATGCTTAATCCTCCTACTCTCCCCCCGATGACCCCAGACTCCTGGGCTCATTCCCGATCTCAGGTTGCTGGCGTGACATTAGGTAAGGCGCTAAGTGCTTCAGCCCTCTGTGCTACCGGGCCAGGCACTTGTTTATAATTTTAAAAAAAGTTAATTTTATGTTTTTAAATTGTTTCTCAGGTTATCCATTTTATCAACACAGTAAGTAAGACACCCCAGGGTATGGGTTGTTTATGTGATCACCACATTTTCAGGTGCTAAAGGACCTCTGCATAAATGCTGTGTGCTTCGATATGTACATGGGCATGTGGTTACCAATTAACTGAGACACTGCTGTGTTTTATTGCTTACCTATTCTAGAACTCTGAAACCTGAAAGAACACTGATAACTGAAATCACCATGGGAGATGGGAGATGGGGTCTAGTACAATCTCTCGACATCGATCTTCCCAGCTAAAAAAAGCCTGTATTTTACTGCCCATTTCTAATCTTCCCACTGTTGACTTTATACCGACGCTGATTCTCCCGACATATATATTTTCTAATTTGCTGGGAGGGATCAGGAGTTTTTCTCAAGGGCTTAATGTCTGCAAGAAGGTGGTAGGGTGATTCTCCCAAATGCTACAGGCTCCTCGCATGACACGGGGCTCTCACTGCCCTGAGTAGCTTGTTCCCGAATGTCTAATGGAGGATTACAGGAACAGTAAAAAATCACCGTTCTAATCCACCAGCAAGCAAATACCCTACCGATGTGGATTTTCCCCAAAATGCAGCTATCTCTCTCTATAAATGCATGCCTACTGCTCAGTTTGCTGCCCGAATTGGCTCTCTTCCTACTTTGGGAAATATGGGTGCCTATTTGTAAAAGCAGAAAGAGGTTTGCAGTTAGATACTCTTGTAAAGACTGTAAACTCGGGGCTCTTTTGTGACTGTTGATCGAATTGCTGCCTGACATTCTTGACTGGGATTTTACCTTAACACAGAAAAAGATTCTGCCATTTTGAAACCATGACCATTGTACTAAGTTTCAAACTGGCTAGCTAGGGGTCTACAAAATTCTAAAAATTAAGACTTAATTCAGGGAGTAATCGGGAGGCAAACCACAGCAGACAAGCAATCAGCTTAACAATACTTTAGTGCTGCCTCGGCGAGAGTTCGTGAGGCAACCTGCTGGTTGAAGCACATGCCATACTAAGTGCTGTGAGGATTGAGAGACAGATCACAATTGAATGAGTGTATATAAAGAAACCCTGCACCTGGTAAGCATTTCTTGTATTGATTATGCAATATTGAACTTTCCTCCACATTTACTGCTATTAACGCATGACAGGATGATTACTGTCAGTTTGTTTTTTTCGGGGAACTTAGTAATGTCGGCAAGTCGGCGTCAGTGAAATTAATGTCGGGAAGTTTAAACTCGGGCAATGGTACTGATCCCGGGAGATGTACAGTTCTACTGACTGGTTGCTTACCTTTTAGTACAAGTTTTATGTTATTACTTGAACCCTCATGTACTATAGGTCAATATTAATTGTAACCCCTCTCTCAAAGGCCCTTGAAAGAATTGTTTCAGATCATAGAAACATAGACTCTGATGGCAGATAAGGACTGCTTGGATCACCCAGTCTGCCCATTTCCCTACCTATTGGATAAGCTGCAGATCCTAGTTAACCAATAGCCTACTTCTTCCTACCCCCCCACCAGAATTGCCTTACATCTGTCCCATGCATTCTTGAATTCCCCCACTGTTTTTGACCCTACCACTTCCTCAGGAAGGCCGTTCCAAGCGTCCATCACCCTCTCTGTGAAAAAATACTTTCTCACATTGCCCCGAGCCGTCCCCTCGTTCTTGCACATCTTTTTTTTTAAAAGATGCTATCCTCTTGGACTTTGTTGGTTCCCTTGAGGTACTTGAAAGTTTCTATCATGTCCCCCCCTCCCTCCTTTCCTAAAGGGTATACCTATTAAGCTCCTTATTCTCTCTTCATATGGTTTCTGTTGCAGACCCTGCACCATTTTAGTTGCTTTCCTCTGGACTACCTCCAACCTGTCTATGTCCTTGTGGAGATGGGGTCTCCAGAACTGCATGCAGTACTCTAGATGGGGTCTCACCAACTGTCTGTACAGAGGGATAACAACGTCCTGTTTTCTATTGGTGATGCCGCTCCCTATACATGCCAGTATCCCCCCAGCCATCCTTTTTTTTTTTTTTAATCAAGTCTAGGATTACAAATACCTTTGAGCATTGGCTCTTTTACAAAGGTTCCACGTCAGAGAAACACAAATTATGGGGGACATCAAGACAGACATTACAACAATGTGGACATTGCAAACAGAGTACAGATTAATACAATTCAAGGGTGGCATTGTAACAAGGCAGCCAGCGGCATTTGTCAGAGAAAATAGACAACAGATAAGAGTGCCAGAGTCATAGGGAGAGGGAAGGGGGGCAGGAATGTAGGAAGGTGGGGAGAGGGTGAAAAGTGCAGCACTGGGTATACCAAGATGTGAGGGTAGAATCCAGTGAGGGGGGACCACTAGAGCAGGAAGGAAAGTGGAGAAACAAGGTTAAAATCCTTACTGCCTTCTCACATTGCTTGCTTATCTATCAGCTAGACAGAGCATCTAGCCAAGTGCAACATTCTATGTGCACAGCAGCATGGGTTCAGGAAGAACCACAGTACTGTCACCGCACTTGTCGAATATACGTCATGCCTGTATGACACCCTGGACAGTGGCAAAGTGGTGGGGTCTATATATTTATAGACCTCACCAAAGCATTTGACACTTTGAACGACCGGATTCCACTCCATAGCCTCCTCACCTTTGGTCTGTCCCAAGACATGGTAGCCTGGTTGGTAGTCTGGTTCAGTAGCTACTTACAGTATCTGATAGGTCTCAATGTGTGAAAATTAGAGGAGTGACATCCAACCCTAGGAATGTTAACTTAGAGGTCTATTCTCAGACCGCTGCTCTTCAGTTTGTTCATCAACTTGCTACACTCTGCATGCCTGGCTAGCATGTTGATGTAAGTGGACAATGCTGTGATAGTCGCAACAGGCTACCAGACGACTGAAATCACAGCAACCCTCCAGGATAGCTTCAGTAAACTGGAGTCATGGTTGACACTCAATAAACTTCTCCTAAACTACAAAAAAACGAAAGTTATACAGTTTTCATTATCTCACAACAAGAAAAAAAACGGACCCCCCTAAGAATCCGTAACCACAAAGGAGAAACACTAGAACAGGTCACAAATTTCAAAAACCTGAGCATCCGTATCAGTGATACGCTGCCCTTCAACTCTCACATTGACCACGTCTTAAAATGGCTAACATCAAACTTGGTATACTCTACCGCCACAGGCAGTCAATGACCCCTGAAGCACTGAGCCTAGTAATGAGGAGCTCCATACTCTCCACAATGAACTATGGGCTTATTATATATAGCGCTGCCACAGACACAGCTCTGAAAAGAGTGAAGCAACTACTTAATAAGGCCTGCTGATTTGTACTAGGTGCTGATCAAATGACTCATGCCTGTAGCCTTTATTCCGAGACAGGGTGGCTCCCATTGCACCAGAGGATCAGATATCAGGCCGGCCTGCTAGGGAAAAATCCTTACTTGGACAGACACCAGAATCTACAGCCTGTATTTTCCAATGCTCACAAAACTCCAAAACCATGCGCAGATCAACCAAGGTCGCCTTCCATGTCCCTTTTAAATGTACCACCTTCGCCCAGTGTGCCATATCGTACCGTGGGCCGCTGCAGGTAAATGACCTCCCGGCATCCCTCATTGATTGTCATAAAACCGGCCCTTTCAAACATGGCTTTCCCTGTATCTTAGCCCAATCTTCAAAATGTGAGTGCCAATCTTAAAAGCGTTTTCTGCTCATACTCCCCCCACCAATCACCTCACCTCACCCACCTCGGAAAAAGCCTACTCTGGCTGCTTCAACCCCCCTCTACCCATCCTATCAAAACCTCTCTAGGCTATCTTCTTGTCCATGAACTGCACTTAGTAACCCAAGTGCTATAATAGTGAAATTATTGTGTAAACTTTCAAGTAAACTACTGTATAATCTTAAATACATGTGCTGTATGTAAACTGTTGCACTTCACACACCGCCTGCTTTATGTATACCTGTTTGCCATATTATTCTGTCTTGTATTTTGTGTATAGAACCTAACTGTCTCCTGTACCATGTGTCTATTTTTGACTTGGGACCTTTATAAAAGAGCCTCTTGGCTCAAAGGTATTAATCCGAACCTGAAATAAATAAATAAAACTTAAAAAACACAGATTTCAGGGACAACATGAAGGCCCAGTGAGCGGTGCTGCGCACTTCCGTTCAGGCGAACCTAGTGTGGGAACGAGCTCGAGAAGCTGGTCAGTCAGCCCGTGGGCTGGGAAGGCACTGCCATGTGACAATGCACCCAGCTCGGGAAGGGATGACATTGGGTTCTGTTGCTCTGGAAACCCCTATAGTGGGCTAAGGAGCTTGTGTCTCATGCCCGGGGCATACCAGAAGTGTGCAAGGTCTAATGGGACGCCACCCGACATCAGGGGGGGAGGAGGAGTTGCAGACAACAGGGAGAAACAGAGGAAACTCCTTCTGGCAAGATGATGCCTCTGTTCTGTTACAGTCCCTGCACTACCAACCGGGCCTTGACTGTGATATCTGGATGCATGCTGGGGTAGCATATTCTGTGGGGGACTGACCAGACTACAAGTAAGTCCTGGGGATCCTGGGTGATGCAGCTGGGCAAGCAGAGTGTGGAAGAGGCCCTGGCAGTGATAAGGGGGTATTAAGTGCTTACAGAGAGAAAAAAAAAACATGCTTTAAAACTGGAAGTAGAGTTTATCAGAGTTAAGATGGCCATAAAAATCAGACATCATGCAAAAGCCTAAAAATAAACAGAAATGTTGTTGTAAGCCGCTCACCAGTTATCCAGCCTTCAGAGTTCATGATTGTTCAAAAATACTATAAATTAATAATGTTCATGGCAGAAATGTCCATCAGTCACTGTGGATTAACTGTTCTGTATGAATAACAATGGTGCAGCTGGTTTCCCGAGCTGAAGATTGAAGAAGACGGTTTTTAATAAGACAAAAATTAGTCTTTCTTTGGTCCTTCATAATATTGTCTGAAGAGTTTTAATAAGTGCTCTGACATACACCACTCCAGGTAAGATGAGTAACAGCCCATTTTACTCACTATTTTTAAAGCAGCAGTACATGTTATGCTGAACAAAAAATTTAAGTATTCCAATCTATTTTGGATTGCCTTTGTTCTCCTGTCTTGTAAAAATGCCCTTTATTCCCCAATTCTGAGTCCATTTTAGCATGTTTTTTTCAGATGTTAAAGACTAAAGGAGTGCTCCTTTAAAATGATTTTCGGTGACTGTGAAGGACTCTGGACAGGTCGAGTGTCTATTTTCAGGCTAGCATACTTACGGTAAGTTAACATCATTGTCAACAACTGCAGTCCTGTGAGCTTTCGGTTGGGGCGCAAAAACAAATAGTGTCCAGAAATGGGTACCGTATATACTCATGTATAAGCAGAACCGTGTATAAGCCGCCCCCCCAAACTGAGACCTGATAATCAAGAAAATACGACTTGTGTATATGCTGACATATTTACTGCAACAATTTACTAACACCTTTACATATGAAAACATCACAAATAACAACCCCCCCAAACTAAACACCTTTACTGCCTTTAAATTCCTGTGCCATTTCTGCTTTCTATTAAGTACCTGGGCCACTGCATTCCTCTCTGTTGACCTGGGGGAAAAGAAACCTGGGTACAGTACTATAGCAACAGAACAAAAAGCACAGAAAATGTACCAGTAAAAGGGACAACACAATAACGTCACTGGTACGCTACCTTAATCTCCGTCCTCATCCCCATCTGACTCAGAGAAGCAGAGCCCCTGTTCATTCTCAGCCAGAAATTCATCGGTTAGGATGTCAGCATAGCGATTGTCATCCACTTCCACCTCCTCCTGCTCCGTTTCCTCAAAAAGTGCATTATCCTGTGTGCCATCAAGGTTACTGCTGATGCCACACTTAAGGAAAGATTCTATACCCATCTCTGCTGGAATAATGGCGTGATAATGCATCCTGCCCAGTCAGGAATTTGCCCTTGCCTTGTTTCGCTGCCTATTTGAATCTTCACTGTTGTGACTGATTTGAACAATATTTCTTTGCTATGTTGTGGTATCTCTTCCTAGACTGTGTAGGTTTTCTATGTCTTGGCTGCATGTATTCATTACTAGTAACTGTTTTGACCTACACTATTGTAATTTCATTGTACTCATGCTATGTACCGGTCTTTGATTGTTGTACTCTCCTGGGTCGTGCCTGAAAATAGTAATTTCATGGCTAGTGCACCTACCCAGTTAACAAAAATTAAATAACAAAATACTGCCCCATGCCTGAACGACCCACTCGCACACAAGCTCTGTATCGGGTTGTTTCAGGTTACCCCCCCTTTAGTCAGTGTCCCTGCTCCAGAGTACGTCCATTCTGCCCATAGTTTTCTAACCCGATCTTTAAAAGGTTAATTGAGGCAGACATCAAGGGGCTGAAGCATAGAAGTGAGCACAGGTCAGTGCGGATTTTTTTGCAGCTCTTTTGACATCCTTTGTTAGGTGGGCTCTGAACATGTCCCACACAAGCATGGAGCATTTTCTCCTAAGAGCACCTGGACGTGTATCCCACACCTTGGATAGCCAGACCCGGACAAGTTCCTTGTCCATCCACCCCTTAGGGTGAAGAAATACAAGAACACCTCATAGGAAAGTGACTTTTTTGGGTAACGTTTTGTGTTTGAATATTACCACGGGCTTCAACTTGGATCCATCGGCCAGACAAGACAGTGCCACAGTAAAATGTTTTTTTTTTCATGACCGGTCGCTTTAATAAGCACTGTCTTGCTGCTCGATGGATTTACTGCGCAGTTTGTAGGGAGGTCAAACGTCATTGGCATTTCGTCTGTATTACCAATATGGGCTAGACTGTATTTTTTCCAGAGCTGTATGGTGAACTGCTGGAAGCTGTCTACTTTAGCTTCCAGATTGGGGCAGTTTTTGAGAGATTTTGGTTCATTGACGCAGAGTGAGATGGTGTCGCTCCATAAATCTGGAGCACCATCCGGCTGATACAAGAAATATATCAGCCCCTGCCCCCCAACTGGCAAACCTGTCATCCTTTGCTAGTTTCAGTGCCTGCATGTGGACCGACATCCGCGTCACAATATACACTGCAAAACCCAACCGTTAAGCTCTTTCTCCAGTTCGTGGAAGGCACATCTATCACCATGACAGACTCTCTTGGATTTAGGGAGCTCAGAAAGCATCTCCTTCTGCTTTCTGCACTCCACTCCCGGAACTGTTTTTCATTAATCGAAAAATGCTGAGCAGCAGCACAGTTATTGCTGGTTTCGGCAAACTCTATCACCCTCAGTTTAACAACTGCATTGTAGGAGTGTCTTTTTCATTTCAGGCTCATTTTGGCACCAGTAGGACAACATACTGGTACCTGAGAATTTGAAGTGTGAGGCAGCTTAATTAGTGGGCACTGATGACAGCCACGGCTAACTGAGATATTTCACTGACTCAAGTATAAGCCGAGGTACCGTACTACGGGCAGGCAAAAACAGAACAAAAACTCAGTTTATACACGAGTATAAATGGTAATAATGCTAGGTGCTCAGAGTACAGCTAGGTATAGCTTAACACTTCCAAATGTTGCTGTATTCCATTGAATTTTTTTCCCCCGGTCTCATACCTAGCTGTACTCCAATCACCTGACATTGCTGCTATTATTACCTATTTCTGTGTCCTGCTATTTTTTTTTTTTTTTTGTAGAGGGGCGTAGCCCCCCCCCCCAAACTGCAATGATGTTACTGTACTCAAGAAACAATGTAAGACTTGCACGTAGAGACTTACTGGCATTAGAGTACACAGGACCGCAATTGATTGTAATGTACCATAAATATGATTACACACAAATTAAAGCACACGCACCCTGTCCAGAGTTTATTTATTTATTTTTTATTTTAGTCTTTGGTAACCAGGTAAGGCCCACTAGGCACAAGTGCCTGTTTTCAGGGGCGACCTGGGAGCACTGGGCAGTTAAGTTACTTGCTCAGAGTCACACAATATGCAAGTGGAGGTTGTGAGAATCAAACTCAGGTCTGGTCTGCTGGATGTATCAAGCTCGTTCACACCTCGTTCCTCTAACCTCTAGGCTATACTGCCAGCAATTTGCTTTTGTTTACCAGGTAAGCACACTAGACAGCCAAATGCCTATTTTCAGGTGCGACCCGGGAGATTACATGGTTCAGACAAGTATATCAGTCATAGATAATTACAACAAGAGGCAGAAAACATCATAGTACAGGCTTGGACAACTGTCATATGCATTTTAGGGTCAGCCATACCCTCACGTGGGTATGGGTAATTAGTAACACAAGTAATACATTTTGTGGGCGAGAGACCAGTGAAAACATAGGATAGAGTAGTACAGGTCATCAATACATGAACAGTGGAGAAAAGAATAGGCCCAATACAGTTAGTACATCTGACAGCATGAGGTAGATAGCAGATAAATTGCATTCAATATCAGGAGACTCAGCTCCTTGTCTGTCACAGCAGGGTTTGAATGACTACGCCGGTCAGTACAGTCAGGGCCGACAACACAGGGAAGGTTCATTAAGTGTAGAGACAGGTGGAGGAAAATTTCAGAAATTCCCATAGGGAGGCTTTGAAGCAGGAATGGGAGGGGGAGGAGCGAGTGTTTGCAGGGAGGGAGTTCCACAATCTGGGCGCATAGGCAGCAAAAGTCTGATCACCCATTAGGTATAGGGTTCCTGTTTTTGCAACCAGGAGGACCTGAGAGTCACTGGATCTTAGATGGTAGGAAGGCACAGCAGGTTTGAGGGATGTGGCGAGTGCAGGAGGGGTGGCAGTTCTGACGATGTTGTTGATGAAATTGCCAAGGACTAGGGTTCGGTGTTTTTCTGAAGGGAGCCACTCAAGCCTGGAGTATAGCTCACAGTGGTGTATGAGGCGAGGGGCAGAGAGCGCAAAGCGACATACATTGTTGTATGTGGTGTCCCATTTCGAGAAACTAGTTTTTGGGATGAGAGCAAAGGAGACAAGCCCATAGCAGAGCAAGGGAAGGAGGACCCCCTTGGCTAGGGCGAGTAGAACAGCCGAGGTAAGGCAGCTTTTTGCACTGTAAACCAGGCCCAGCTTGCAGTTGTAGCCTTACATATGTTGCGAATGTACAGGATGAGGTCCAGTTGCGGGTCGAGGGTTACACCCAGGTACTTGACGGGAGTCTGCAACTTGCAAAAGGGAACCATCAGCTCCAGAGATTTTTAGTAGCATTGCACAGATTTTAGATTTGGCCAGAGAGCCAAGAGCATGGCCTGAGATTTTTGAAGGTTGATTGTTAGCTTGTGGCCCTTTAGCCAGGTTTGAATTAGATTGAAGTCGGAGTTTAGCCTTAAGTTGATGTCACTGATGTCCTGGGAGCTGGCTAGGATGATGAGGTCATCCGCGTACAGGGTGGAGTGCCCATAGCAGCTCATTGATGAATAGAAAAAACAGAATGGGCCCGAGAATGGATCCCTGGGGGACCCCGCAGTTCACAGAACAGGGATCAGAGACAGCCTTGTTGAATCTGATGTATTGCTGTCTGCCAGAGAGGTAGTTTGTGAACCAAGCAAGGGCTGGGTGGGAGAGGTCAAGAGACCTGAAAGTGGAGCACAGGAGTGAGTAGTCAACCCGGTCAAAGGCTTTAGAGAGATCCACGAAGATGGCTCCTGTCAGTTTGCCTTGATCAGCAGTGGTTCTGATCTCAGAGGTGACCATGGTTAGGGCAGTAGAAGTGCTGTGCCCTTTTTTGGAAGCTGTGTTGTGCTGGGGAGAGTAGGTCATAGCTCTGAAGGTAGTGGGTGAGCTGTGAGGTGACCACCTTTTCAAGTAGCTTACTAATCGCAGGCAGGATGGCTATAGGGCGGTAGTTCTTGAGGTTTTTCGGGTCGCCCTGTTTGAAGACAGGGATGACTTTGCCCACTTTCCATACATCAGGGATGGTTTCGAGAGTAGGGAAGTGTTAAAGATATGGGCAATGGGCTGGGCTAGGAGAGATGCCCCCAGACAGAGCAGCGTGGGCTCGAGGTTGTCATGCCCGGATCCAGTGTGAGGGGAGAGACCAGTAAGGAGCTTCTGGGTCTCTGTGGGGGAAAAGGCCTTTAGGTAGAAGGGAGGTTGGGGGGTTTTCTCACTAAGGAGCGCAGCGCCAAGCCCGGACTCTCCCTTGCCAAAAGTACGGCCACATTCCGACCAATCGGAACTGGGGCACCACCTAGCAAACAGCCCCGACTGGCCCAGAGCCACGGCTTTGAATTTGCACTCCTTCTGCTCAGCCCAGATCTCGATTTTTCTTTTATTTTACCTAACTAAAGCTGTTTCTGTTAGAATGCCTGTAATTTTAATGTGAATCTACAGCTGAAACCTTGCTTAAGTGATTACAGCCCTGCTAAGAGAATTTACAGCAGTCAAGTGTTTAACAGCGGCCCTTTTGGAGCCAAAATAAGTACCTCTTTGTCCTGCTAATTTTTCTTTTCTCCCTGTGCTATGAATCTTTTTGCCTGACCCCTCCCTAGCTGCCTTTAAATTGTGCCCCTCTCTCTCCTTTCAGCGGCTCTTCAGCCCTCGCTCCGCTGCCTGAAGCACCTCCTGGTCGGACGGTGCTGCCGAAGCTGCCAACCGCAGCGCCAAGCCCGGACTCTCCCTTGCTCAAGGTACGGCCACATTCTGACCAATCGGAACTCGGGTGCCACCTAGCAAACAGCCCTGACTGGCCCAGAGCCACGGCTTTGAATTTGCGCTCCTTCTGCTCAGCCCTGATCTTGATTTTTCCTAACTAAAGCTGTTACTGTTAGAATGCCTGTAATTTTAATGTGAATCTACAGCTGAAACCTTGCTTAAGTGATTACAGCCCTGCTAAGAGAATTTACATCAGTCAAGTGTTTAATAGCCGCCCTTTTGGCACCGAAATTAAGTACCTCTTTGTCCTGCTAATTTTTCTTTTCTCCCTGTACTATGAATCTTTTTGCCTGACCCCTCCCTAGCTGCCTTTAAATTGTGCCCCTCTCTCTCTCTCTCTCTCTCCTTTCAGCGGCTCTTCAGCCCTCGCTCTGTTGCCTGAAGCACCTCCCGGTCGGACGGCGCCCCCAAAGCCGCCGACCGTAGCGCCAGGCCAGGACTCTCCCTTGCCAAAGGTACGGCCACATTCTGACCAATCGGAACTCAGGCGCCACCTAGCAAACAGCCCTGATTGGCCCAGAGCCATGGCTTTGAATTTGTGCTCCTTCTGCTCAGCCCTGATTTTGATTTTTCTTCCCACCCCCTCCCAGGCCCCTATTAACTACGCTTTTGTCCCACCCACAGCTGGCTCTACAGCTTCCTTATTGGTCCCCAGTAGGACCAATCACAGCACCCTCCCCCACAAAACGAGGACAAGTTACCCTCTCTAGCTGCTATCTTCCAGCTCCTCCTTCTAGAGCTATGGCATACTACGCACGCAGTATCATATTATTCCTCTGTTTTCTACCACTTGTCATTCACACTAATGAATCTTATGGACCTAGCCCTTACTTCGACCCCTCAACCCCAGCTAGCCCTATCCTTTATGGGGGCACCTTATTTTTACCGGCGCTCTGCCCTCTGCTACACTACACCACTTTATTTCCCCCCCTACACCTCCTACTCTCTTCACCTATGTCTCTCAGAGCACTCCTTATTCTATATTCAAAATACCATGCTTCTCTGGCACACACCAGCAGAAACAGGTTGTCCTTGGCAACTACAATTAAGCAGGGCAAAAGGAATAAAACACTCAGGTCTCTCTTGAGGCACTTAAGCAACTGTTATTCTTGCTCCTTCTATGCTCAGGAAATGTATAGTTGAACCCTGGCCCACCCACCTTGCTCACCTCACCTACCGAATTTGCGTCAGCTCCAGGTCTTAAGTTAATGTTAGTTAATATCCTAAGCCTGCCTAAGAAAATCAACCAACTTCAAGTATGGGCTCTACATACTGAGCCTGATCTCATTATTATCACAGAAACCTGTTTAAAAAATTCTAATTCAGACCAACAAGTCACCCTCATGGGCTATAAGTTGTATAGGGCAGACAGGGAGACCAGGGGTGAGGGAGTAGCTATTTACACGAAAGCCAAGTTCTCAGTTAGTGACATCCTTTGTAACTCAAAACATAAGGAATATGAAATTGCTTCCTTAAAGTTACACCTCCCCTCCATGGAACGCATTACTATTATAGGTTGCTACAGGCCCCCTAGTGGTGGAACTGATCACCTTAATATCCTAAAAACACTAACAGCCGCTGTTAACTCCAAAGTACTAATCTTTGGGGATTTCAACATGGACTGGCTAACACACAAATCACACAGACTAAAGTCTCTCTGTGATGAACTTGGTCTTACCCAACTAGTGTCTGAACCTACCAGGGTCAATAAGGCAAACTTAGCTAACAGCTCACTTCTTGATCTCATTTTATCAACCCATTCCCATAAAATACTTAATTTGACTGTATTTCATAATGATATGAGTGACCGTGGCATTGTAGTCTGTACAAGACTGCTAACTAAGATTCACCACCAGCCTAGGATAATTATCAAATGGTCATTCCGCAAGTTCAGTGAGTCGAACTTCCTGAAAGACCTTAGCCAGGTTAGATGACAAAAACATTATCTCTCTAAAACGCCTGACGAAGCGGTCACGGTCCTGAACAACAATCTCATCACATTAGCAAACAAGCACACTCCATTCATCAAGGTCAGGACGAGAAACATATCACACCCCTGGTTCTCTGCTGAACTACAGAATGCTCTCTCTAACCGTGATAAACTATAGGCCAAGGCCAGACACACTAAAAGCCCGGCAGATTGGCAAGTTTTTAGAGCTGCCAGGAATGCCTGTGTTAAACGTATTTGATCCACCAAAGTCAACTTTTACATCTCCTCTCTAGAGCAGGCCAAAGGTAACCCCCAAAAAATCTGGAAGACCCATAAGTCTATTGAAGGGCGGCCGCTGGCCCTTCCTCTGCCAACTAAGATAGTCATAAATAGTACGGCCGTTGAAAACAGTACCCATATTCTTGAAGAATTCAACTCTCACTTTGTCACTGCTGGCCTAGCGTTCGATTCATCCCGGTATGCTGCGCGTGCTAATAGCCCGGACAGTACAAACTCCATAGATCCAGAAACGAGCCATCCCGTCCAGCTGCTCCCCCTTAACTTCAAAGAAGTTGAAGATTCTCTTAAGAATTTGGACACCAAGAAAAGTGCAGGGGATGACAGAATTGAACCGCTTTTCCTAAAACTTGGGTTCATCTACCTTACGGCCCCAATCTTACACATTTTCAACCTCTTTATCTCTTCCTCCATAGTACCTTCATGCTGGAAATCAGCCCACATTCTACCTTTATTTAAGTCAGGGGATCACTGCGATTTAAATAATTACAGACCCATTTCTATCTTGCCCATCCTATCCAAGGTCTTTGAAAAGCTGGTTTATGCTCAACTAAAGCACCATTTAGAAACCCATTCACTCCTGAATCCAGCCCAATCTGGCTTCCACTCTAATCACAGTACCATCACTGCTTTGGCTAAAGTAACTGATGATTGGATCGCCACTATGGACTCCAAGAAGTTCACGGGAGCTGTCTTCTTAGACCTCAGCAAAGCTTTCGATACCGTAGACCACAGCCTAATTGAAACCAGCCTTACTAAACTAGGTGCCACCCTGCCAACCATCCAGTGGTTTAGTAGCTACCTCTCGGGAAGGCTGCAAAAAATCAAAGCAGGTGGCCTGTTCTCTTCCCCCTATCAATCAGCAGAGGAGTCCTGCAAGGCTACATCTTAGGCCCCATCCTCTTCTCTCTATACATTAATAACCTCGACAGCCATATATCCAACTCAAAATTGCACTTCTTTGCTGATGATACAGTCCTCTACACATCCAATGCCTCACTGCTTGAGGTTAGGCATGTCCTTCAAGCTGACTTTGCTCTGTTTGAATCCAATCTCATTAACGCCAAACTCCTCTTAAATGCCAAGAAAACCAAAGCTATGATCTTCCCCCCTAGTTCTCTGCCCCCCGTACTTGCCACCCTGCAGAAAGACTTTATAGTTACCTCCTTAGACGAGCCCTTGGAAGTCACCCCCAAATTTAAATACCCCGGTTTCTGGCTAGAAAGCGGGCTTGCCTTCACCGAACACCTTGACGACCTATGTAAAAGACTAAAAATCAGGCTAGGCTTCCTTTACCGAAACAGGTCCCTAGTCCCAACTTAGATCAGAACTAGGCTTGTCCAAGCCACATTCCTACCATTATTGGACTACGGGGACATAATCTATAACTCTACTACAACCTCAAAACTTAATAAACTGGAATTCTTTACCACTGAGCACTGCGCTTCATTAAGAACTCCCCCTATCGGACACATCATTGCAACCTGTATTCAGCTGTAGGTTGGACGTCCCTTACAACCAGACACATTCTCCATGTCAGCACCTGGACTCTAAAGCTTCTCCTGAACAAGCTCCCGAGCTATCTAACCTCGATCATCCATACTTGCTGTAGTACCTATGCACTCAGAAAATCAGATTTTATCTTCCTGGACGTCCCCAAAACTCGCACCATCTTCGGTAAACATGCTATCTCCATTGCCTTCCCAGTCATCTGGAATAGGCTCCAATCCTCACTGAAACTATCTAATCTAGTCTCTGTTAGTCTCTTTAAAAAGCTGATTTCTGACAAAATAAAAGACGTCTGTAACTGTCAGTAAAATTGTTTTTTTCTATGACTGTATATGCCTTCTGTCAGTCCCAAGGTCTATATGGATGGAAGCTGCACTTTTTGTATGAGTATGATGACCTACTCGACGTGAGTTGGAATAATGCTTGTACACTTGTCTCTCATATACCCTACCAGCACTTGAAATCCTGTTGTATACATTTACTGTATGTTTCTGTTAGTCTTGTTGTACATGTATCCCAGGACTCCTTGTGAATGAGCTTGCTCAATGGAGTTTTTTTTCCTGCAATACACTTGAACTTGAAACTTGAAGTAAGGGAGAGACCTTAGGCCTTGAGGTCAG
This sequence comes from Neoceratodus forsteri, assembly GCA_016271365.2. Classification (NCBI taxonomy): domain Eukaryota; kingdom Metazoa; phylum Chordata; order Ceratodontiformes; family Ceratodontidae; genus Neoceratodus; species Neoceratodus forsteri. The sequence goes on from CM057452.1 coordinate 395,862,453, forward strand.
GAGGCTTTGGGGGGTGCGGGCAGGTCAGAGAACTGGGTGTTAAAAGCATTGGCAATTTTAAGGGGGTTGTTGCAGCTAACCCTGCCAATTTGCATGTCAGTGACCTGGACTCTGGCGGAACCTCCAACAGCACTTTTAATGTTTTGCCAGAAGCTCCTAGGGTTCCTGGCCGAGGACAGCAGAGTAGATTTACAAAATTCACTCTTGGCAGAGTGGATGGCTTTTTTACAGGAGTTTCCCAGCTGTCTATATTCAAGGAAGTCAGCACTTGTGTGGGAGCTCTTGTATCTCGCCCAGAATTTGTCCCTTGGCTTCATGAGGGAGAGTAGGTTGCCATGGAGCCACTTGGTGACAGTGCACCTCACTCATCTTTTTGTAAGGGAGCGTGTTTGTTTTGTAGGGGAGTAAAGACAGCGAGAAAGTTGTCTAGGGCCTCTGAGGGGTCGCTTGTTGCAGTGACCAGGGTCCAGTCTGTTCATCGTAAGTCAGCATGGTAGTCATTAATGTTAAATTTGGAGAAGTCCCTCATCTGGATCACTTTACAAGGGATTTTGGGAGGGAAGCTGACCCAGATGCAGTAGGTGGGAGAGTGATCCGAGATGACATCAGGGAGGATTCCTGAGGAGACTATTCTATCAGGTTTGTTGCTCAACACCCAGTCGATGAGAGATCATTTACCCCCGAGGGAGGAGAGCCTTGTGGGTTCCTTAATGAGTTGGCTGAGGGCGAGACCAGACAGCAGGGGCTCACATTGCTTGGCGGTGCGGCCCACCCAGTTTACATTAAAGTCACCAAAGACTAGTAGCTCATTGGTGCAAACCTTTGTACTGAGGCTGTCAAGGAGGAAGGCGAGCCCTAGCACGCATCCTTTAGGAGGATTGCAGGCACAGACCAGGTGAATCTTTTTTGAGTTACCTAACAGGAGAAGGGCATGCAGGAACTCACAAGAGGAGGATGTAGGGGGGTATGCCCTATGACAGAAACATTTCAGTGCGCCTTGTAGTAGAGGAGCAAGCCACCCCCAAGTCTGTTCCCTGCTCTGTCTTGCCTGATGGAGCTGCAGCCCAGGAGGGCACATGCAGAGTCAGGGGTGTGGGGCTTCAGACAGGTTTCTGAGATCCCGATACTATCAGGGATGCTATCAGGGTTGCAGTGAGCCACCCAGGCTGTTAGCTCAGCAAGATTTGGTAGGAGACTCCGTACATTCAGATGTACCATTTTTATGCCCTTGGAGGATTGCCAGGCAGGGGGGACTTGAAGAAGGGCAGGGCAGCTAAGCAGTCAAAGGTTATGAGCTGAGCCCCCAGCCAGACCGGGGCAGAGCAGCCACTCAGTGGCAGCATCCTGTTTCAACCTCACAGGGGAGGAGTGCCCAGGTAGGGTTCAGACCTGCGGCAGCGGCCTACAGTTGGGCTGAGGGGAAGGTCAGCTACAGCAGCACTCAGTATGGCATACACTGGGCCTGTTGTCAGCCCCAGCAGCCTAGGAATAGCAAAACTTATCCTCTTTTTCAGCAGCACAAAGACGTAAGATCAAGAGTCTAGAGCTACAGTTTGCAGGTGGCACTGAACAATGGAAAGTCTCAAGGAATCAATGCAGTAACAGTGGTTAACATGGAGTAAGCTAGGTAGGACACTAGGGCGGCAGTTAGTAAGCAGCAGAATGTGGCATAAGATAGGTACAGTAGCTCAGTAAGACAATATGTAGCTATACATGCTCAAACTGCTTTATTTATCTATTTTTTATTTATTTAGGAAATCGGAATTATAACCCTTTGAGTCACAGACTCGTTTCCAAAGTCTCCATGTCAGCTTTACTTGCCTAACTCTACAACTCTAACACAGTATGTGTTTTTTTCATTGCTCAAGTTCTTTAATTTTCTCTAGCTCTATAGTACAGCGTATTGCTTTACTCGTTCTAGTAATACAAATGAACTTATGGCATTTCTAACAACAGTGCTATGGGTTGTAAATTGTTAAGAGAACACAAGGCAGATGACAGAGTTTTACCCTGAGGTAGCAGTGTCAGCTAGGTGAGATAAAGGCGCTGAGCAGCTGAAACCGTAATGCAATAAGCCCTCGGAAGCTAGTAAGAGGCGCTTGAGAGCTTTTAACAGGAGGAGGGAACGGGCGGGTGGGGGGATTACTCCTAATAGCAGAGTAGCCCCAGCGAGCAGCACACAGAAGTTTGCTCCATACAGTCCTGACCCGTGAATTTAGTCTTTTGTTAAGTGTCCAGCAAGGTTTCCAGGAGACAGGGGAGGACCACCTGGCAAAAGCAGCAAGCTGGCGCCTCAACCCGTAATCGGCGAAAAGTACGAAAGTCCGTTGCGGGGGGGGGGGGCCTGCTGTACAAAGGTCTCCCTTGCCTCCTTGGGGTCTGATTGTATCCAAGAGTGAGCCGCAGGGCTCGGAAACAGCCTTTTGTCAGGCTGTCTGAGTGACGTCACAGCAACAGAGGTCCAATTTGGTGCGGGTGCATTCACACTCGCCTGATTTTCCAGGTTTCTGCAAACTACCACTTTTGACACTGGAAGGACTCAAATGTTGCATGATTCAGTCAAAAATTTGAATTTCTGGATATTCCATTCCTTATTACTAAAAACATTCACATAAAAACAGGCTCCTTGCCTCAAAGACATCATCTGGCCCTATTGCTTTTCCTGCTTTACATTACACCTCTAGAGGGTGAGTAATAAAACATTAACATGCTGTAACCCTGGTCTTGTCTTAATAGCTCGGTGATATCATGGAAAGACACAAAAACAGTCCTTTTGTTTGGATATCTAACTGCCTGAAATTGAAAGCTGCCAGAAAATTTAAGATCTGCTTCCTCCCTACAAAGTTTTAAAGTTAACTTGAAAAGTCTTTTTTTTTTTTTTTTTTTTTTTACATGAAACGGATGCTTGTACATGTTTTATGTAGTGTGCTAACGTGCAATAATGCTTTAATGTGAAATTCTGTACTTTTATGACTGTGTTTATGTAACCCCTAGATGGCGCTATCCCAGGGGCTACTACCCCTGCCTGATTTGCCACTAACAGGTTGAGGGGCCTGGATCCAATGGCGGGTGCCTCCACCCAGAGGTCAGGGTTTGCAATAGTTAAACTTACTTGGTCACAGCCCTCTGGGACACTGCAACCCCCCTTTCTTCCCACTAGTGACCCACACAATATATCAGAATTACCTTCACAGTATACACTTACCCCCAGGACTAGTTCCAGCACTGGGACCTCCTGTGAAATAAGATACAGTGCAACAATCACAGTACAGTACTTTAACATAGACAAATACCTCAGGCAGTATAACTTTGCTGAAACAAGCAGCTCTGATTTATTTAGGGGGATATAACAAGGACAGGGGGGAAATCAGGTTAATTAGCTTATCACTTTACTATCTACCTATGGCTCTGTGCACAGGCCTATCCCTACCAGTTACTGTCCCTGGGTACCAAAGCCCTAGTGGCTAGTCCAAACCGTGGCAGCTGGTAGGGGCCCTTTCGCACAGTGAAAAGAAAAATTAGTTTAAACAGTCAGCAGTACAGTGATTCCATTTGGATTTAATGTGGCAATTCAACAGGGAGCGACCCTGAATTAGTACTCACGACCTCCAAACAAGATAGGGTCCTTCAACGTCAGCAGGGCTACTCTTGAGCTCCACGAGACTCTTCACACATTTATATGGTAAAAAGAAAGTACTATACCAGGCAGGCTGCTTCTCTATCCCGATCGCAATTACTGCACAATACCCGGGAGAACACACAGCAGATTCAGTTCCTGACAGACCGAGTGCAATTCAACAATTTCTCCAGTCTTCTACAGGGTGAGCCTGGTTTCTACTCTTCAGAGATCCTTTGATTCTTTTCACAGGACGGATTCAGTCCTAACAAGCAGTTACACAAGCTGCAGACCGGAACTCTGGGCCTTACACACGTTTTTTGACTGAAACTGTGCACTGAAGGAGCACAGGGTTTCTTTCCCCTTCACTGCCAGATCTAAACTGAACTCCAACAGACAAAACCGGGCACTTCCTTTGAGTTCCTCCCAGTTCTTGGCTGGATTGGCTGTCACTCACAATAGACTGCTGCTGTTGGTCCAAAAAGGCGCCGAAGTCTAAACTACTTCTCCCAGAGTCACTGCCCATACAATCCTCTTGTGGCTGGCTCAGATTATGAGTCCAAGTTCTGATTCGTCAAGGCACCACTTTAGAGCTAGCTTACCCACACTGATTGGTCCAGTTCAGCAGTTCAAAACCAGAATGGGGAACTAGGCAGACACAGTTCTGACTGCAAAGAAAGCAGGTACAAACTGTATTTTCATTATTACTCTAAATTATTTCTGGCAAACAGTTACATCTTTCAGATAGGTTCCCTTTGCACTCCTAGTGACTGCAAAATGGAGTGAATTGGCAGCAGCTCGAGTGGTACTCAAACAGAGAAGCACACAGTCCCCCCATACAAACTAATTATGTCTGCAAGCAGACAGCTCTTAAAGAGACAGTACCAGAGGCTCTAAAAACACTCACTGATAAATGGCTTAAACGCCAAACACCATTCAGGCTTGGAGCATTCAAGCAAGCTCCTGGAAGTCTTTTGGGAACCCCCATTTGCAGGGGGGTTACATTTATTTTTGTGTCGGGTCAGACCTGAAAAAGGTCTAGTTCCAGTGCCATTACCTGGTAACAATACAAAAATTATACCTGTAATGATGAGGAGACTTAAAAATCAACCACAGGGAGCATAAAAACCAATGCTTCAACCAGCAAGGTCAGGCCAGAGGGACCTCCAGTCATGTGACTGACTGTCATACAGGATCAACAGTTGAACCTCCCTGGCAGAAACTGAGTCCATGAAAGTCATGGACTCCAAAATAAAGCAAATACTCACTAGATTGGAGAAGCAGAATGCAGACCTCAAGGAACTTTCTACTACTGTGCAGGAGACTGATAAAAGGATGACTACCATGCATACTGTGGTCACCACCCTTATTCAGGAGAATTTGCAAGTACAGTACAGGGGTGGCTGGAGACTCTTGAAAATGAAGAGAGAGTAGGCAACTTCCGGTTTGTGGGAGTAGAGGGTACTTTTCTTCTTTTTTCACAACCTGCTGTCAGGGGGTTCCAAGTATATAATTGTAGTTCTTATATCAATGTTACCATAAAGTTTTTATGAATATTCTTTTTTTCTACCAGTTATGTCAAGTTAATGTTTTGATTCTGGTTATAGATGTTCTCCGATTTTGTATGATGTATAATGTGCTGTGTTGAGACCTACAGTTAATAAAGAGGACTGTGTATGAGCAATCATACACAACAAGGCAGTTTTACGATCGAGAGGTTTCCGTGGTAACCTGAGACCTCGAGAGCGCAGCACACATTATAGCACAGTATCCCTTCTTTACAACGGTGCTGACGTGGAGCAACAGTAACTCTCAGTAGCTGCTTTAAGTAACCTATATAAATTATACCTTGTTTTGTGACATTCCAAGGCCACTGAGAAGGCTGGCATTTATGAGCATAGTAATCGGTACTCTTTTTTTTCACCCCCCTTTCCTACTGTGCCAGATTACAAGGTGAAATGCTATGGGTACCACATTTCTGTGTCGTGTTGTAAGAATGTGCAAACATTGCTACCTACTGCCACCTTGTATGAGAATGTAACAACATTTTTCTTATTATAAAAATATTAAATACAAATTTAAAACAATTACTTTTCTTTTGACCAAGGTGAGCTACTGCTCCCTGATTTTATGGAACAATAGGTGTACAAAAACAGCTGAGAATACTGATGGAAACATGCTCCTGGATAATAAAAGGAGCACTCCTTTTCTTATTTCAAGTATAAAAAAAAAGTGTTAAAGCAGACTCAAAATGGGGAAAAAGTAGCATCATACAAGACAGGAGGTAAGGGTCCATCTAAAATAGAATGAACAAGTATGAGTCAAAATTTTCACCGTAACATGCACTGGGACTGCTGCTTTAAACAATTTACAGGAGTGCCAATACTCACTCTCCAAAGCAAAAGTGCTTCACAACACTGCTGATGATTCAAGAAGCACTTTATTTTCCAGGTTTAATGGACTATTCCTAACCAAAAATAGTTTCACTCATTTATTTTAAAAGACGGCAAGTAAATTATTCTTGCTTACCGTATACATCCGGAACAAGAAAACACTGCTCTTAAAATATCTTCTAGCAACTGGACTGTATTTGTGATGCCATACAATTTGCATCATCTCAGAACTGTAGGATTTGGAAGACAGCTTTGCAACTCTGTCTGTCTCACTGGGTGCCAAAGACCGCTGCTCTTTACAAGATGAACGCTTTTCTGCTTGTTAGGTCTCCTTGGGTGCCAGAGACAGCTGTGAAGAACAGCCATTTGAAGAATACTTCCTACCTTCAGTGGTACTTTCCTCCATACTGTATATTTGCAGACATACAGTATCCTGTTTTACACGTGAGCATTCTTCTGATGGTGTACAACGATATTGTTTAGTTGCCCTTTTTTTGTTTGTTTTTGTTTAGTTTTATGTTAGGGCAGAAAACTTTGCAGAATGCACAGTTTTTCAAAATCATAATCTGGGCTCAAACAATCAAAGCAAAGGTGATGTCATCTGGGTCCAACAGCTACCCTCAGTTTCAATGTGGTTTAAAGATAGCCCAATTATACAACAAAAGCCTCCTGTGCAAACTGTCTCAAATTCAGGTCCTCATGGCAACCATCAAACTGATATCCTAATATTGACAGAAACCTGGCTCACCTCAAACACCCCTGACAGGCTACTCTATTATCCGTCAAGACTGCCCCAGCAGCAGAGGTGGTGTGGCCAGGTATCTCACCTCCACCCTCCAGGTCACTTCAATCATGTCATCAACCTCGTCATCTGAACACAAGCTGTTACTCGTACAACTTACCCTCCCACACTTCCTACTTACCTTTATAGCTAGCTTATACTGCTGCACTGGCACAACACCCCCGAGTATTACCGAAGTCCCTTCTTCTACTGTGTCCCTTACTGCAACTGTTGAAACCCTTATATTAGGTGATTTAAATCTAAATTGGCTCTCTTCCTCCCACTGCAAAACTCGCTGCGATATCTCCTCCCTAAACCTGACCCAGCTAATAGATGAACCAAGTTGCTTAAACCCCAAAACCCTTAACCAGTCCCTCATCGACTGGGCCCTTACCTCCTACCCTAATTGAATCATCAAAGCTGGTATCTTACCAGATGCTTTAAGCAAACATCACCTTACCTTCGGCATATGCAAGATTCATCAACCTAAACCACCCCCACCCCCCAAAAAAAAAAAACACTGCTTATACGCTCTTTCAAATCTCCGGACCTCACTCCCCTGCACTGTGACCCAAATTGCACTGATTGGTCCCCTATCTCAATGGCCTCTTCCACAGACTGCACTCTAACTTACTTCAAATCCAAATTCCTTGAAATATGGGAATGCCATGCTTCCCCCAATGCCGGACATGTGTAAGGGGAAACCATCTCCCCTGGATCATGGCTGAACTCGTAGCTTGCTTGTGAGTGTGTGACATAGCCTACGGCCTTCCAGAGGTATCACTACCTCTGCAACACCTGTACCAAGGCAGTAAGGTTTGCTAAAGCTGAGTATTTTACATCCACCTTTAATGCCAACATTGGTCATCCGTCTAAATTTTGGAAGGTTGCCCATAATCTCTTCTCCTCTCCTACTCAACCCCCCTTGCCTATCCTCCAAGTGGGTGACACCCAAATCTCTAACCCCTACTCTGTCACCTCAGAGTTTAATTCCTTTTTTACCACCTGCGCTTCCTCTCTCCTGCCCCCCATTCCTCCCCTTCCCCTCACCCATGCCTGCCCGCATGGCAGTCATTTCCTTGCATCCCCCTATTTCCCTTCTTTCCTCTAATGCCATCCTCCATCACCAACGCTATTCTTGCCCTTAACCCTTCCAAGGGCAAGAGTCCAGATGGCCTGGATAGCAAGCTCCTCTTTCTCTCTGCTCCTGCAATGTCCTCCCCTCTGGCTGGCCTCCTAAACCTTTCTTTCTCCTGTTCCTCTGTCTCTGCTGAATGGAAAACTACCACTGTCATTCCTCTACCAAAAGGCGATGGTGACACATCTGCTATTAACAACTACTGGCCCATCTCTCTCCTCCCTATCCTCTCCAAAATACAGGAACAAATTATGTTATCAGAGCTCTCTCCCTTTATAGGCTCCTCTTCCTTCTTCACCCCCTACCAGTCTGGCTTCCACAAGAACCACTCCATCAACACCACTACTCAGGCTTACCGAATCCATCCACAATGGTATGGATTACAGCCTATTCACCTCTTCTATTTTCGTTGATCTGGCCAAGGCTTTCGACACTGTCTCCCATCTTCTATTATTAGCCAAACTCCAGGCTGCAGGCCTCTCTGACTCAGCCATTGGCTGGTTCTGCTCCTATCTCATGGGTAGATCACAGGCAGTCAAAATTGGTGATGCCCTCTCCTCTCCCGTGCCTATACCCACTGGGGTCCCACAAGGATTTGTGATAGGACCTCTACTTTTTTCCATCCTCCTTAATGATCTCCCCTCCGTATGCTCGTCCGCATCCATTTACATGTACGCAGATGACATGGTTCTATACACAGCAGGCCCCTCTGCTGATGATGTGGTGCACAGACTCCAACTTGATCTCGACAAAGTTCAGCTCTGGCTGTACACAAACCAGCTTTTCCTCAACATCAAGAAGATAGTCTCCATGTCCTTTGGCACAAGGCAGAGACTCTCTAGGCTCCCTTACCTTCCTTTCCGCACCTTTAGGTATCTTGGTATATGGCTAGACCAGCATCACAACTTCTCTGTCCACATGAATGCTATAGTCAAAAAGCTGCACCCCAAGTTAGGAGCACTTTTTAGGACCCACGACTGGATCCCACTTCCAGCACTCCGTGTTATCATGCTGAGAATGATCCTCCCAATCTTTGACTATGGCGATGTAGTCTACAGCACTGCCCCAGTCACAACTCTTGCCAAACTGGACACCTTCTTCAACTCTTTCTGTCGCTATGCTCTTGACTGTTCCCCTCGCACTCATCACTGTTCTAATGTATAAATCTCTCTCCTTTCCTTCTCTCATGGACAGGCGCCATGCCCACTGCATAAGTTTCATGGGCAAATTCTGGTTTGGTTCTCTTCACTCCTACCTCTCGTCCTCCCTCTCCCGCCCACTGCCATACCCTCCAAAGCTCTAATGTTTGAATCCTACTGCAGTCCCTTCAGTCTCCACGACCATTGGCAAAGCTGCATTCAGCCACCACTTCCTTAAATCCAGAGCTCCCTGCCCCCAGCCATCTGCCAATCCCCCTCCCCTGGGTCCTTTCAAACCACCTCAGAAGTCTCCCCCCCCCCTCCACAATTGTTCCTAACTCCCCTCACTGCTCTCCTATGCTTTGTTTCCAGTTTAGATAACAACTGTAATTTAGGCATTTGTCTAACTCTAGTATTATGCACTTAATTTTCACCTCTCAATTGTTTATTAACTTGAGTTGTACCAGCTGTTCTGAAATTGATTGCCGACATATGTTTGTTATTAACTGTAGTGGTTTTTGATTGCATTGTATATGCACTGCCAACTGCTCCCCTATTATTCAAATCATCATGTCTTGTAATGTCACTATTTCCAATGCATTTGTGATAGAGTGCTACTCTACTCTGCTCTGCAAATGGTTATCCAACATGTTATGTACTTGTACTCTTGTGCTGCCAAAGCCCCACTTGTACAATTTTTGCTTCCCTCAGGATGCATCTGGAAATGAGCTCCCAGCTCAGCATGCCTTTCCTAGATACATAGATACATAGACATAGATACATAGACAGTGTCGGCAGATAAGGGCCTATGGCCCACCCAGTCTGCCCATTTGAGCTTGTAAGTTCAGTTTATGTTTTCCTAGAAGTCTGTTGCCCCTTACCCCTGACCTCCAGAATTCCTTTTGGCGTCTATCCCATGCATTCTTAAATCCTGATTGTTTCAGCCCCCACCACTTCCTCTGGCAGGGTGTTCCACTTGTCCACCACCCTGCTCTGTGAAGAAATTCTTCCTCATGTTTCCTCTGAATCGTCCTCCCTCCAACTTCATCCCATGCCCTCTAGTCCTGGAACATCTTTTTCGCTTAAAAATAGTGTATTCCTGCACCCTGTTCCTCCCTGTAAGATACTTGTATGTCTCTATCATATCCCCTCTCTCCCTCCTCTCCTCCAGGGAGTACATGTTCAGTTCCTTCAACCTGTCAAGGTTCCTGGTGAAACTTTTTAAATATATAAATTGCTTTTGCCAACTGATGGTTACAGGATATACACTTTTTTTTCATCTTCCCTGTAATGCCAATTCAACAGGAAACAAAAGAAAAATGCATTGTAGGAGTTGTAGTGAAGAAAAAGTACAACCGTTTTAAAAAATGAAACCAATTTAAACAAAATAGTGTTTTGTTTTGTTTAATGACTTGAGACCAGAAACTCTGAACTGGGAACAGGTGCAAAATCAATGTTCTTCCAGTTCTTGGATCCTGTGGGCAACAACTAAAAATAAATTAAACTAACATGCATTAACAAAGAGTTTCATATAAATTAGAAGCTTTACAAAATAATACATTAAGAAGGCTTACAGTAGACACAATTACTGAGACAGGATTCCAGGGCACCTGCTCTCTTCAGTTGAGAAACAGAACATATGAACTTATTAGCAGATAAAGGCCTTACAGTCTAGCTAGTCTGCTTCCTATGTATTTCAAAAGGGAACTGCTCCCCCTCCCCATTATCCTTTTGACCGTCCTTAACTTCCCCCTCCTAAACTCACTCCTCTGCTACCCGCAACTTTTTCCCTCATCCTGTCCCAACACTTCTTGAAGCTGTCCACCATCCTTAGGGACACCACCTCTAGCAGCTCATTCCAACTGGCCACCACACTACAGGTGAAAAAGTACCTCCTCATCTCCCTTCTAAACCTTCTAACCACCAGCTTTAAGCTGTGCCCCCTAATGGTCCTGTTCCCGCTAAGGTTGAAGAGGTCTTTGGTGCTCACCCTGTTAATACCATTAAGGTATCTGAAGGTCCCAATCATTTCTTCCCTCTCCCATCTTTCCTTAAGAGAGTACATGTTGCGCGCCCTGAGCCTCTCCTCATAGATGTTGCTTTGCTGGTCCTCAATCAGCTGGCTGCTCTTCTCAGTACCGTCCCTGGCAAGTTGATATCCTTCTAAAGATAGACACCAAAAACTGCACACTGTACTCCAGGTGTGATCTTACCTGTGCCCTGCACAGCGGCAGAATGACCTCTGTGGCTCCGCTTTCCCGGTGGTCGGCTATGCAGTCCAGCATCTGATTTGGTTTGGCTGCTGCTCTCAAACTGTGTAGTGTGTTTCAGACCACTTGTGATTATTATTCCCAGGTCCTTTTCTTCCTCTGATCTGGTTACCTGCACTCCATCATCCAACCAGTATTTGGTCCCCAGATTCTTCATTCCCAAGTGCATAAACCTTTGGACGTTTTGGCACTGAACCCCAGCTCCCAAATGCTAGACAACCTTTTCAGCCTAGCCAGGTCCTTCCCGAGTTCCTGTCTTCCCTCTTTTGTGACCACCTTTCACAGAGCTTAATGTCATCCGCAAACAGGCAGATTTTACCTTTGATCCCATCTGTGTTGTCAGTTATGAAGATGTTAAACAGCACCGGACCAAGTACCGAGCCCTGTGAGACCCTACTGATCACAGGCCTCACTGCTGAGAATTCTCCCCTGACTACCACCCTTTGGCTTCTATCCTGCAACCAGCTTCTGACCCATCCTGCGAGCTTTGCCCCCACCCCACCCCTGGTCCTACTGCTTCCTGACCAGTCTCCTATAAGGCACAGAGTTGAAGACCTAGCTGAAGTCCAAATACAGGATATCAACCGCATGGCCCTTGTTCACTGTCCCAGTGACCCAACTGAAGAAGTCAATCAGGTTAGTTTGGCAGGACCTCCCCGACACAGACCCATGCTGCTTCTCGTCCTGCAGCTCACTGTCCTCTAGAAAGCTGACAGTCTGTCTTTCAGGATGGTCTCCATCAGCTTACCCACTACCGAGGTCAGGCTGACAGGTCTGTAGTTCCCTGGTTTATCCCTCAGCCCACTTTTATGGAGAAGGCACCACATGTGCTGTTTTTCAGTCATGAGGCATGTTTCTGGACTCCAGAGAGGTGATAAATGGATCTGGTAGGGGACCGCCGCCAGAACCTCCGCCAGTTCTCCAAGAATCCTCAGGTGCATGTCATTTGGCCCTGGGATTATGTCCACCTTTAGGGCACCTATATCCTTGAGTACCCTGTCGGCTTGAATTACGCCGTCTGTGACTTCCCCCTCCCAATCTGCATCTCCCTACTGCATTGTGGTACTGTTCTGGCCTTCTCCCGAGTGAAGACTGAACAAAAAGTACCCATTAGGCACCTCCACTTTTTCTTTAATACCCTCTGCCCACCCCCCTACTTTATTAGCATTACAATTTTGTCCTTTACATTTCTTTTCTCCCTTATATACCTGAAAAAGGCCTTCTCACCTGCTTTTACACCATGGGCTAGCTGTACCTCTTTTCTGACCTTTTCCTCCCCTACTACCCTGCTCACCTCTCTTGACTTTGCAGCATAGTCCACCCTATCCTCCTCCTCCTCCTTCTTCTCAGTATGCTTGTACTTTCAGTGGAAATACATCTCCCGCTGGAATATCAATTGAAGCATGCTCACACTGCATATCAAAGGCAGAGGATCTGGCACAGCTCCAGATGAGCAACAAAACACAAGCAACTTAAAAGCCATTAAACTTACAAAGTTGTGTCCCTCGGATGATATCGAGGCATACCTGACAACCTTTGAAAGAGTTGCCACAGCCTGCCAATGGCCAAAGCAGCAATGGACAATCAGACTGGTACCCTACCTAACATAGAAAGCCCAACTTGCCTACAGCAGTATGGACACTGCACAGTCAGAAAACTATGACCTTGGGAAAAAAAAAAAAAATCCTGAAAAGATACGACATCTCAGGAGAGACCTACAGACAAAGATTCCGGTCCCTGAAGTACAACACATTCGACAATCCTCAAAAAGCCTTCACTCGACTCAGAGAGCTCCTTATAAAATGGCTCCAACCACAAGGCAAAACAATCCCACTGATCATCGATACATTTGCCATGGAGCAATTCACCAACATCCTGCCTACAGATGTGCAGCTTTGGGTAAAGGAACACTGATCAGAAAGTGGGGAAAAGGCTGTTTCTTTGGGCCAACGACTACCAAATGGCCAGACAGATGCCACAGCAGCGAGGTAACAGCCAAGCACCGGTAAGACACTGTTTTTCCCATTTAAACTCCAAGTCTGATAAGAACTCTGGTGGGGGTAACAAATCTGTGCCCAAAGACATTATTTACTATAACTGTAATAAGCCAGGTCATATTGTAAGAAATTGCTGTTAAGAGTGACACTGGAGCAGAGTTGTCTATGGCAAATTGGGGCAAGTATTTAACAGATGTGAAGGTGGGGGATAAGACTGTAAAGGGATTCATTAGGTGCTTTTACACACAGGTTTATGTAACAGAATAACTGTTATGGAAACAGTATTCCGTTACATCCCTTGTGTGTAAAGTGCATCTGTTTCATTCCATAGGCGAACGTTCTTACAAACCGCAATCTCTGCTTTTCGCGGTTTGCACCGTTGTGTTCCGTTTCCTCGGGCTGTGTAAAACAGCCATTATGAAGCGGTGCACAAACAGCAATAGAGCAGCAAGCTCTGTAGGGGTGCCGAAACACAAATGGAGGTGGGAGCTGCCGGAAAACTCGCGGAGTGTAAAAGGGATCCTAAAAACGCAAAAGAGTACAACGGCGCCACAGGTAACGCTCATTTCGTTTTAAAAACCTGTGTGTAAAAGCGCCTATTGATTCGGGCAGCAGACAGACTCTAGTGCATGTTGAAGTGCTGGGAAAACACTGTGTAAAAGGACCAGGTACTGGTGTCATCTGCATCCATGGGGACACTCGATTCTATCCCACCACCCAAGTGACTCTGACCATTAAGGGTGTGTCGCACCAAATGAAAGTGGGGGTAGTACCTACGTTACCTGTATCCGTGATTACTGGAAAAGACTGTCCAGGATTTACGGAGTTAATCTCAGAGGAACTGAACCCTGCAGTTTCAGCAGCAGTGGTAACAAGAGCACAGACAAAGAAAATCTCAAACGGTGTGGACACTTTTCCTTTCAGTGATTTTAATTCAGACTTGTTTGAGAACAGCTCCAAGATCCGAAAGTTCAGGAAAGAAAGAAGACATCTGAAACAACAGTGGCAACAAAATACAGGATGGACATAAAGGGTTTTCACTATTTGAAATGCTGTGTGGTAGGCAGCCAAGAGGGCCACTGGATCTGATAAAAGGAATGTGGGAAGATAACCACACTATGAAACAATCTATAACATCTTATATGTGTGCCCTAATAAAGAAGCTAGCAAAATATGTTGAAATTGCCCACAGTAATCAGGAAGAGGCCCAGAACCAGAAGAAGGTATATTATGACCATGGGGGTAAAAGAAAAAGTTTGAGCCGGGTGAAAAGGTTTTGCTACTGTTATCCACAACAGGAAATAAACTGTTAATGAAGTGGCAAGGGTGCCGGCCCAGTGGTGCTGAGGGTTGAGGCACTGGATGCCACACCTCGCGCTATGCTGGTGACCCGGGTTCGGGACCAAGCTCGGGTTGCCGAGGGTTAGCAAGGGAGGGAGAGGATTGAGCGTCCAATGGACTGCTCTCCTCTCCCGAGGGGAGGGCAACGGGGTTGCCCGCTGTCCCCCGAAGAAGATAGGGGCACTGCAGGATGGCGGACCAAGTGTGTGGGGGAGCATGGCTTATGACGGCAGGCTTGCCGTGCGCCATGGCATCATTGCATGCCATGCTCGGGAGGCAGGCGGGAGCTCACAGGGAACTCACTATGGAAAAAACCTCTCCGGCCTGGATAGGCGACGGCCCCACAGTGCCTAGCCACCACATGCCCAACACTGGACCTCTTTCTCTGTCCCTTCGATATCCCCACGGACCTTGGGGCCTGGGGTTCAGGTGGGGAGAAAGTAACGTCCTTGAGGAGGCGTGTCACAGAGGTTGGGAAATAAAGCAGACAGGACAATGTTTTAAGATTTAAAACACACTGAATGTGACTTTTATTAAACAAGAACATATATACAAAAAGGAAAAAGATAAACCAGAAAAGCAGAAAACCAAAAATAACCTTAAAGTCAGGTAAAATAATAGGCAATAACAATGACCACTTTGGCTTTCAGTGGTTACTTGCACCCAGACTTTCTTTTTCCAATATAGTCTCTAGATTGTAGAAGTGTTACAATCTCTATACCTCAGTATATACTCTCACAGTCTGCCAGTTGACCTCTCTGTATCACTCTCCAGGCTCAACTGCTTAATGTCCAGAAGAGGGGGATATTTATATCCATGGGTCATAGCCACATGACTCAGACCCTTAACAGAAAATATAAGTTTCCTATGCCTTGGAAAAGGTTTGGACAATAACAAGTGTTGTCACTTCTTTAGCACCTCCTACCTTTTCCACTACAGCTACTTAATATACACTATTCTATTGTGTAGCTGTTATATTTAAGGTTTACTTTACTTGAACATTATGTAACTGTCATTCTTGTGAAACCATTTTACTCTTTATGTTATCCTCAACTGAACCTAAACTGCCTGTGATTGTACAATATGTGCTGATTGTAATGTCTGTTTTGCTCAATTTCCCTGAATTGTTACTACTTTTCATTTTACTGTTGCCTGTAACTAACCCCGGGTCGCCCTGAAAAAGGGACCATTATGGTCTCAGTGAGCCTACCCGGTCACCAAAATCTTTAATAAATAAATAAACTAGGTAATTGATTGCCTAGCAACCCTGAGGTAGCTACCTTAGTTACCATATGATTGACGGTGAACTCACAAACTGTCCTATAAAAGAAGGACAGAAGAGGGCGCTCAACCCTTAAGGAAACCCCCCCATTCTAAGATCTGAAATGCTGAGGACAGTACTGAAAACATTTTCAAATCACAAGCAAGTCTCTTTTCCGGGTCACAACCATGCTATTTCTATTGGTAACAGAACCTGAAACTCACAAGGGCACATTATTGTTTACACAGAAAGTATACGACAACAGGGGGTTCTCTATATCTTTGCAACTAGTGTTTTTATTTCTGCTGTTTTGGCTTCCCCTCTGTCTTTCATACAAGACTGGACAGTCTGGTTTTATACAAGGTCTCTTTAGGTTTATAGCACTCTAACAAGTATAGGAGACTGGAGCGTTTTCAGTATTGCAGGAGCGACGGCTGAAACTATCAGATTATTTTTTCTCAGCCGCTGACTCCTTTTTCCAACAGTCATCTTATCTCTCAGAGGCTCGCTACTCCTTGATACTGGGTAGCAGCCTTGGTGCCTCAAACAAGGTCCTTTGAACAGACCTGCACGATTCGCCTGCAGTGCGACTCGTGCAGATAAGTGAAAGTTAAACACTTTCCCTTTCAGGCGGGTGGCTGACATTTCCAATGCCACGCCGCCTCTTCTTTCACTAGTGCCTTGCTTCCTTCAGCCAGGACACCTGTAAACCCTTACTAAAATGCAGCATTATTTACACATTTTCCACAGGTTCACAGGAGGTGCAGGTACCGAGAGGAAAAGGGACCTTAATTACATTTCTGCACTCGTGCAGCACTTTTGTCAAATTTACTCGGTCGGCTGCAAAAGTGCATCGTGCCTGACCCCGAGTAAACACAGCCACTCTTTGCAGGACTTGTTTCTTTAATCCTTATACCATTTTACCCTGGGCAATATAAATATTCACATCTCTGGTTCCTAGAACCTTTACTTTATATTTCCTGTCTTATATGAACAACCAAAATAACAAAATGTTTTTCTTTTACTTTACAGTACGGTTCTTTATTTCTCACTCCATCTTTCCTTGGAGTTAACGGGAGGGGGGTGGAGTTAACTGTATGAACCGAGCTTAGAAAATTAAACAATAAAAAATAGAAAAGCGAAGATATATTAATAGACAGTGTATTATTATCCTAGATGGCCTACCTAGAATAAAGGAAATAACATACATTTAAGAAATAAAAGAGTCAAGAGATACTGCTATGCAACAGACATTTATAAAGGGGAAAGAAAAAGAAGACAGAATAGGGTTCAACTGCAAGATTTATTTAGGGAGCATAGGACACTTTTCCACAAGGTGGGGGTCACATTGGGTGGTAGAGTGGCAGGTGAGCTGGGAGCCTGAGAGAGTCCTGGTGCTCGGAGGAGATACAACTAGAACTGAAAGAAAAAAAAAATGAAGTGGCAAGGGCCTTATAGAGTGCTTAGACGTACTGGCACAGTTAACTATGAGATTGAGACCTCTGATAGGAAAAATCCTACCAAGATATACCATGCTAACCTCCTCAAGAAATGGGTTGAAAAAACACCAAAAGCTGTTTTGCTAGTTTTACCACACGCTGATAAAGAAGATACTGATATAGCTTATGACAGACTGGAACAAACTGTTACTGCTGATGCTGTAGAGGTGAATATTTCCTTAAGCTCCAAACATACCGCAGAAATTTGTAACTTTCTAAAGACATTTAACAGTACTTTTACGACAGTACCAGGCCAAGCAAAAGGGGTCGAGCATGTAATAGTGAAAAGGAATTCTCACCCTATTAGACAAAAGGCATCCAGATTACCAGAGCAGTTAAGAGCTGACGTGATTAAGAAAATACAGAAAATGAAAGAATAGGGTGTCATAGAAGAGTTGGAAGCGCTTGGTCATCACCAATGGTGATTGTAAACAAAAAAGGAGGAGGTGTAAGAATCTGCCTTGATTTTAGGAAAATTAATCAAGTGTCAGAATTTGACAGTTATCCTGTGTCTAGAACAGATGATTTGGTGGACAGACTGGGAAGTGTTAAATATATCAGTACCCTCGATTTCACCCAGGGTTACATGCAAATTCCCTTAGCTAAAGAATCCAGAGATAAAACTGCATTTGCCACTCTTACAGGATTCTATCAGTTCACCACCATGCCGTTTGGTTTACATGGTGCACCCGCTACATTCCAACGGTACATGGATGTAATTTTATCCTCTCACACTGGTTATTGTGCTGCATACCTGGATGATGTCGTGGTGTACAGTCCAGACTGGAAAAGCCACCTGGAACACATACGAGCAATTACCCAATCGATCAAAAAGGCAGGTCTGACAGTTAATCCTACCAAGTGTGTACTGGGCATTTAGGAAAATCAGATATTTATGTAACCCCTAGATGGCGCTATCCCAGGGGCTACTACCCCTGCCTGATTTGCCACTAACAGGTTGAGGGGCCTGGATCCAATGGCGGGTGCCTCCACCCAGAGGTCAGGGTTTGCAATAGTTAAACTAACTTGGTCACAGCCCTCTGGGACACTGCAACCCCCCTTTCTTCCCACTAGTGGCCCACACAATATATCAGAATTACCTTCACAGTATACACTTACCCCCAGGTCTGGTTCCGCACTGGGACCTCCTGTGAAATGAGATACAGTGCAACAATCACAGTACAGTACTTTAACATAGACAAATACCTCAGGCAGTATAACTTTGCTCAAACAAGCAGCTCTGATTTATTTAGGGGATATAACAAGGACAGGGAAATCAGGTTAATTAGCTTATCACTCTAATAATCTACCTATGGTTCTGTGCACAGGCCTATCCCTATCAGTTACTGTCCCTGGGTATCCAAGCCCTAGTGGCTAGTCCAAACCGTGGCAGCTGGTAGGGCCCTTTCACACAGAGAAAAGGAGAATTAAACAGTCAGCAGTACAGTAATTCCATTTGGATTTAATGTGGCATCAACAGGAGAGCGACCCTGAATTAGTACTCACCACCTCCAAATAAGATAGGGTCCTTCAATGTCAGCAGGGCTCACTTGAGGTACACAAACCTCTTCACACATCCATAAAAGAAAGCACTATACCAGGCAGGCTGCATCTGTATCCCGATCGCAATTACTGCACAATACCGGGAGAACACACAGCAGATTCAGTTCCTGACAGACCGAGTGCAATTTTCAGCAATTCCTCCAGTCTTCAGGGTGAGCCTGGTTTCTACTCTTCAGAGATCCTTTGATTCTTTTCACAGGACGGATTCAGTCCTAACAAGCTGTTACACAAGCTGCAGACCGAACTCTGGGCCTTACACACGTTTTGGACTAAACTGCACACTGAAAAGCACAGGGCTCCTTCCTTCTTCACTGCCAAAGCTCAACTGAAACTCCAACCGACAAAACGGGCACTTCCTTTGAGTTCCTCCCAGTTCTTGACTGGATTGGCTGTCACTCACATAGACTGCTGCTGTTGGTCCAAAAGGCACTAAAGTCTAAACTACATCTCCCAGAGTCACTGCCCATACAATCCTCTTGTGGCTGGCTCAGATTATGAGTCCAAGTTCTGATTAGTCCCAAGGCACCATTTTAGAGCTAGCTTACCCCACACTGATTGGTCCAGTTCAGCAGTTCAAAACTAGAATGGGGAACTAGCAGACACAGTTCTGACTGCAAAGAAAGCAGGTTAGACAAACTGTAATTTCATTATTACTCTAAATAATTTCTGGCAAACAGTTACATCTTTCAGATAGGTTCCCTTTGCACTCCTAGTGACTGCAAAATGAAGTGAATTGGCAGCAGCTCGAGTGGTACTCAGAGAAGCACACAGTCCCCCCATACAAACTAATTATGTCTGCAAGCAGACAGCTCTTAAAGAGACAGTACCAGAGGCTCTAAAAACACTCACTGATAAATGGCTTAAATGCCAAACACCATTCAGGCTTGGAGCATTCAAGCAAGCTCCTGGAAGTCTTTTGGGAACCCCCATTTGCAGGGGGGTTACATTTAGGTTATGTTTTGGGAAGTGGAGAAGTCAAGTCAGAGGTTTCTAAGATAGACTCTGTAGCTGTAGCCAACAGTCCTGTCCCTAAAACCAAGAAACATGTGAGGCAATTTTTAGGGCTGGCTGGTCATTATCGGAGATTTGTTCCCAGTTTTGCCGAGTTAGCTACTCCCCTCGATGAACTCACAAAAAATGGTACCTGAATAATGTGAAATGGTCCCCAGAGTGTGACGAGGCTTTTCAGGCCATTAAGGCTGCATTATGTTCAGCCCCTGTTTTAAGAAGCCCAGACTTTGAGAAGCAATTTTTATTATAGACTGATTCATCAGAGGTAGGCCTAGGTGCAGTCTTGAGGAGGCATCTAGACGGAAAAGAACATCCTATTCTATACGTAAGCAGGAAATTGCATGGCAGAGAGAAAAGGTACTCCACCATTGAAAAGGAATGTCTTGCGGCAAAGTCAAGTCAGACTTTATTTTAAAAGTGCTTTCCAAGTATCAAAGCGCTTGTACATCATAAAAACATAAATACTCACAAATAAAACATGCAGATTAAAAACAGGCAGTGTAATGACTTATCCTCTAAATATCCTGTAAAAGTGGCAATGGAGTCCCTTAAGTTTTACCTACTAGGAGCTGACTTTGTACTTGTAACAGATCATAATCCTCTCTGTTGACTTAACCAAATGAAGGATAAAAATTCTAGAATCACATGGTGGCACCTGGCACTACAGACATTTAAATTTAAAGTGATGTACATGTAACCCCCTGTTACCCGGGGTTACTAGAATCCCAGTAAGACCTAGTAGTAGGCAGGGAAGGCAGCTTGTGAAACTCCAGTTAAATGGATTTCACACTGTCTCACTCTGTTCTCAGTCTCAGCTGAGACTGAGGGATGATATCATTTTAGAACTGTCGCAGCTGCATAAGCCACACTGGAATGTTGCAGTTGGAGGTTAGAGTAGAACATTGGGGATTCTGAAGCCAGTTCTCGTTTAGTCTGAGAGAGAGTCTGTAGTGCAGCAGAGGTGCTCTAGAGCTTTAAGCTCTGTTACAGAACTACTTTTGTTTTTGGTGTGTGTTTCCACCTGAAGAGGAACACAGGAACTGATTATTGAAGTGCTGGAGACCACTCTCAATGGTTCAGGGCCCCATCCCTGTGGGGATGGGGGGAAGGTATCTGCCTGTTTTCCAGGGGCAACCCACGGGTCTGGCTAAGGAAAAGCTGCCTGTTTGAGTTGTGCTGAGGCACCAGAAGCTCTGAAAGGAAGATTTCTGAGGAGGAAACGCCTGAGGGGCACCTGCAACCAAAGGGTGAGTTCGCTCTGCAAAAAGGCCAAGTGTTTTCACCTGAAACAGAAGGAAACTAAAGGGACTGTTACTGTGGGGTCAGGAAAAGACAGCCAAGTACAGCTGGAAGATGTGGGGATTGGACTTCTTAACTCTGTGTTGGGGGGGGTCTAGAGTAATGGAAAAAGCCACTTATAAGTATGTTCAAGTCCAGCACAAATGGAAAGAAAGATATGGGGATTGGACTGCTTAACCTGTGGGGGGTCTAGAGTAATGGACACAGCCACTTATTTAAGTATGTTCAAGTCCAGCACAAATGGGAAGCAAGACAAGTAGATTGAATGTGAAATACATTTAGCAAGTATCTACACAGCAACGTGTTAAAGGATGAGGTGTTTACAGTCCAGAGAAATGGCCGGGTATGAATTGTGGGAGTGAGAGGTGAGAGACCCCCCCCACCATTAGTAACCAAATTCACCTCCACGGATTTGCTCTGAGACACCTGTTGCTTTCCCTCAGGTACTTGGCCAATGCCTGAGGAAAGTACCCAGACGTGGGATTAAGAGGAAGATTCCCTGATGGAGCCGAGGTGCTCTTAGGTGGTTTAGGGAGCTACCAGAAAATGTTTCCATGATATATGGAAAGTGTCCAAGTGGCTGGCAAGGGAGCCGAGCCAGGGAAAACCCAGAACAGTGTACAAGTTCAGGCTGTGTGCCCAGCGTGTTGTAGAGCCTGAAGGCTAAAGTGATGAGGATGTGTTCTGGTCTCCTTTAATCTGCATTACCAGGAGTGTAGCCCGTGGGGGTCCATCTATGCTTTGTTTATTCTGTTTGGATGTGAATAAAAGCCACACTTTAGAATCCACTTCTGGTATTGGACCAAGCTGATTATTACTTCCTGTGTTCGGAGTTACTTGGGTGCCCCTGTGCAGGAAGTATCCAAACCTAGCCTATGTGCCGAGTGGCATATTCCTCCCAGAACCCAGCCCACCTGGTATTGTTGTCAGATGGAAATGGCATACCGGGTAGGGGTTACACACAAATCTGGGAAAGAGAATATCAATGCTGATTTTCTGTCTAGATATGGATCAGGAACTGAGAATTCTGAAGGTTGAAAAAAAATGTGTGAGTTGAAACTTCTCTTGTTCGATATGCTGCCTATGCACTGAACTATAAAGATTGTAAGCTACTGTCCTGCTCAAGGAGAATTTAAAGAAAGTTTTGTAAACCTGTTTTTGTAAAACAGGTTCCCTCTTAAGGAGGGAGTATGTGACAGGGTTGAGTAGGGCCCTGTCCCAGTTGTTCTGGAGAAAGAGTTTAAATGCAAGGATCTGTTCTATTTTCCTCTTTTCTGTCTCTTCTCTGTCTGGTTACGCAACCAAATTTTCTCATGAGACCTAGGACTCGATCACCCTGACAGTCTTGCGGTACTTCCTCTCAGCACTTATGTACCCCCAGTGCTTGCTGTATATGTATTTTTTTAGTCAATTATACTGTTTTCAAAATTCTATAAAAGTTTATGTAACTCTGATTACTGTTTATCCTCATGCTATGTATATGCTACTTGTTGTTCCTGAATGTGCCATGTATTCTAAATTGTCATGTGTTACTGTAGTTTCCTTACAACTAGATGTTTTGTATTCTGTTGTGGACACTATGTATCTGCTGTTTCTGATGTGTAACCCTCCTGGGTTGTGCCTGAAAATAGGCAAAATCTCTTGTCTAGTGCACCTACCTGGTTAACAAAAATGAATTAAAATAAATAAATAAAATTCTCTGCCTCTCACTATCTCTCTACCTTCACTTGCTGTTCTGTCTTTTCTACCTCCTTGCATATCTGCTGTTATAAAATATATGTGAACCACTATGTGGAAACGTAACTAATACTGGGATTCCTTTGTTTAGAAATGTATATGGGTTTACTGTTGAAATGTACAGTCAAGCTCGCCAGGATGAAGCGCCGTGTCACAGATTTACTGCATGACAAAAGGGATTAACTCCCATTGAAACAGCATTGTTTGCTGCAGTAACTCTACTGCATAATTCTGCAGTGCTGCACTTTATCCTGCTGGGCACCACTGTATATAGTTATACTGTTGAAATGATTGCAAAAAGCTGTTTGGAACTCAAGGGGTTAACCTGAGAAGCTAGTTTGCAAACTCTCTGATAAGCTGTAAGCAACAGGTCAGTTCTGGGTCACAATGTTCTTTTTGCTGCACTTGTTGAAACTTACAAGAACACTGTGTGAGAAGCATGCTGTTTTCTTAATGAGTGGAGGTTGCAAAGACTTATAAAAACAGAGCTGCAATTTCTTGTAAGAACGAAACACAGAGACTGAGATTAGAAATTGAGAAGAAACCCAGATGGGCTTTTTCTGTTTATACTGCCTTTATAAATAGTTATCCTGAACAATTTTATTTTTTTTATTTTACTGTTGTTAATAATAAACCACTTGTTGCAAATTTTACAATTCCTATTGGTTTTCCTATGCTTCCTGACCTGTGCCTCGATGATAGATGGGAAATTGCAGCTGTGTTTTTATAAGTCTTTGCAACCCCTGCATGTTAAGAAAACAGCATGCTTCTCACACAGTGTTCTTGTAAGTTTCAACAAGTGCAGCACATAGAACATTGTGACCCAGAACTGACCTCTTGCTTACAGCTTCTCAGAGAGTTTGCAAACTAGCTTTTCAGGTTGACCCCTTGAGTTCCAAACAGCTTTTTGCAATCATTTCAACAGTATAACTATATACATATATACAACTGAGACCCAGATCTGTAGTCTAAGAACTGTGTGACTGAACAGGAGAAAGGTTCTATCCCCTTTGAGTCTGCCCATATTGAAAACCTTTTCCATTTCATAGCATAAGTGGCTCCAGTGAAAGGCTTTCTGGCCTCCACCAGAATTTGTGCTACCCTCGGGGAAGCCCCGAAAAGTACAGCAGCTATGTCAGTAGGTGCCATGCATGCAGATGAAGGGACTTGAGACCTGGATGTACCAGGGTCCCCTGTCCCTGTGTCAAGAGATCTTGAGAGACTGGCAGTGAAAATGGAAGTTTCACTGACAGTTGTTGCAGTAGAGAGAACCATATTTGTCTTGGCCAGAAGAGAGCAATGAGAATCATTTGTGCTCCTTCTACCTGGAGTTTCATTAGGACTCTCTGAATCAATGGAAGCAGAGGGAAAGCATACATAAACCTCCCCTTCCAGCAAAGAAACAGCATGTCTCACCAGAAAACACCACGCCCTGAAGCAAGCGAGCAGATGGTTGGTAGTTTTGCATTGAGTGGGGAGGCAAACAGGTCTATCTGCGGCCTTCCCCACATTCCAAATATGTCGCCTACCACTGACTGTCTGAGCTCCCACTCATGTGCCCCGGCTTGTGTGCTGCTAAGTGCATCTGCCAGGACATTTTGGACACCTGGCATGTGGACAGCTGTCAAATGAAGGTTGTGGTTGGCTATCCAGTACCACACTCTCATCGCTTCTTGACAGAGGAGATAAGAGCGGGTTCTGCCCAGTTTGTTCGTGTACCAGACTTCGCAAATGTTGTCTGTTTGGATCATGAGTTAACCCAGTTGAATGAGGTTTTGGAAAGCCTTCAAGGCGTTCAGCACTGCCCTCATCTCGAGTACACTGATTAGAAGAGACGGTTTGTTGTAGGACCAAGAACCCTGTGTCCTGTGGTTCCCCAGGTGCGCTCCCCATCCAGGCCTGAGGCATCAGTCGTCAGGGTTTGGGAGGGAATGTCTGAGCAGAATGGGACACCCCGGAGAGGCTGTCCTGGTTTTGCCACCACAAAAGGTCCCGAGCCATCAGGTCTGAGACTAGAATCTCATGGTTTAGATCTGACCTCTGGTCCTACTGCACTCTGAGGGTCCATTGAGAGACTCTCATGTGTAGTCTGGCTAGGGGGACTGAAGGGATGGTCGCAGCCATGAGCCCAAGCAGCCAAAGGATTGATCTGGCTTGTGTCCTCCTCTGTGATGCTACCAGCCGTGCCTGTTGCTGTAATGTTGCCATCCTGTCCTGCGGTAGGAAGGCCTTGCCCTGGACTGTGTCCAACACTGCTCTGATAAACTGGAGCTGTTGGGTAGGAACAAGGTGAGATTTGGCATAATTGACTGTGATACCCACCTGCTGAAAAATGTCCAGGGTAAGGGCCAAAGAACTGGCTTGGGCAACTCTCGATGGTGCTGAAATCAGCCAATCGTCCAGATATGGGAATACTTGGACTCCCTCTGTGTGTAAAACAGCTGCCACCACAGCTAGACACTTCATGAACACCCTGGGTGCCGATGAAAGGCCAAAAGGGAGGGCTTTGAATTGAAAATGCTCCCTCTGTAAACAAAAACGGAGGAATCTGCGGTGTGGCGGACAAATCAGGATGTGTAGGTAGGCATCCTGCATATCCAGAGTGCAGAGCCAATGGTCCTTCTGTAATAGAGGAAGTAGGCTGGGAAGAGACAACCTTCGGAACCCCTGGTACTCCACGAAGAGGTTCAGAGAGCTCAGATCAAGAATGGGTCTGAGGTCGCCTGTCTTCTTGGGTACCAGGAAGAAGTGCGAGTAGTAGTCTTTCCCTTGATGTTTTTTGGGAACTGGCTCTATTGCTGCATTTGCCAGCAGGGAGTTTATTTCCCCTTTTATCAAGGGTATGTGGTGAGGTGGGTAGAATGAGTGACCTGGAGGATTTATTGGAGGTCTCTCTATAAATTCTACTGTCTGGCCTTTTGCCACCATTTTTTGCACCCATGAATCTGTTGTGATTTTCTCCCACTCTGGTAGGTGATGGGAGAATCTTCCCCTACCGGCTCCTCTGGGGTGCAGACCAGTAGAGGCGGGAGGATTAAGGAGTCAGGAGGCGGTGGGCATGGAGGAGACTGCGGCGCCTGAGACCTTGTGGGATTTGGCCGGGGGAGCTCTACCAGCCGAAGGTACCATACGTTTGTTTTGCCATCGGTTCTGATTTTATCTTTGCTGCTGACACTGCTGCCTCCGAAATGGCTGCCTTGGTTTCTGGGGTGGTTTGTATATAAATTGTACACAGCACAAGGCTTTGCCTTTATCATGGAGGTCAGTAATTATGTCCTTGACATCTCCGCCGAAGAGGACTGACCCCTTAAAGGGGGCATCCTGTATGGTTGTCTGGATCTCCGGTGCCAGGCCTGAGATCCTGAGCCATGCGTGGCATCTGAGGCTAATGGTTGATGCCGAGCCTCTACCTGCACCATCAACTGCATCATAAGTGACTCATAACATATGTCTGCAAGCAGATCTAACCGACCTGACTAGATCTGCCATTTCTGCTTTCAGGAATGAGTCTTGGAGAAAGTCCACTTTGAATTCTAACTTATCTAAGACAGATTTCTGGCAGTCCCCCACATGGGCAATGTAATTTAAGGCTCTGATTCCCAAAGTGGAAGAAGAATACATCTTTTTTCCATACTGGTCGAGAATCTTAGACTCCTTATCAGGAGGGGAAGCACTAAGGTGTTTAGGTTTTTTGGACCTATCATGGGCTGCACTAATGACCACTGAATCAGTCTTTGGGTGGAGGCTGAGGTAGTCCTTGTCATTTGGGGTTTAGTAAAGCCTGTCTACTTTCCTGGCCACCGGGTCCAGGGAGGAATGCTGTTTCCAGATAGTTGTGACCAAGTCCTCATGTGGCTCTATCCAGGATGGAATGAGGGTCGAGGAAGAGTCTGCCAGATCCAACTGAGCCGCCAATCTCTGTCCTGAGCGACCGTACGCCAGTCATATGCCGTTTGGATCCTCTTGAGGAGCTCCAAGAAAGTTGGGACTTGGGAGACTCTTTTGGTTTGGAGTCCTCTGGCACAGGAGTGTTGAAATCGGAGCCAGAGTGGACCGAATTACTGTCCGAGTCCGATGACTGGTTGTCGTCGGGTGAACTGATGTTGGGAAGAGCTAAGTCAATTGGCCTTGAAAAATCAGACGGCCGGGAAAATTCCCAAGGCTGTGGATTAGGTAAAGGCTCCGGTCTTCTGTCCGACGTCGGGGCCCTAGGGCCAGATGGCGGGGGGAGGCTCCAGAGAAAGAGGCCTTGGGGACGGAGTAGGAGCCGTCGGCAGTTGGTGCTTCTCAGGCTCCAACGTGAGCTGTGACTTGGCTTCCTCCCACCACGATTTGAGGACCTCCTGTAAGTTCACTTGTGGTTGTGGTGGTTTACTGAATTACTGAATTCATAGCTCGGGTACCCATAATAAGGGTAATTAAAACCTGACGAACGGTAACCCGGCACTTGAAAACCCGTCGGATAGTGTGACGTTGGGTACCCTGGCGTAGGGTAATGTGGCATCGGATAGCCCGGCGTTGGCTGCCCAAAAGGGTGGCCAGACAGTCCCAGCATAGGACCTGATGGAGGGGCCAATGGGCCTGGCATCGGTCCTGATGGTGGGATCGAAGAATCTGGACAACATCCTATCAGGGGTGCATAGGGCCCTGAAGCGGGATCTGGAAATGTGGGTCCTGATGGTCTGGATGTCAGGCCCGACGGCAGACCTTGAGGGACTGAGAGGCCTGAGGGAGTTGGAGGGACCTTTGTCTGGTCTGACAGTGGCTCAGGTGTTTGAGGCTCCGGCGTAGAGGGCGGCAAGGCCCCCGACGGCAGGCGATCTCCTCACTCCGTGTTCTCCACGGGGGGAGCTGGAGATACCGTCTCAATCGGCGTTAAGGGAGAAGTCAGAGCAATCTCCATTGTCAGCTGCGTATTGGAAATCAGCTGGTTCATCACCTCTTCGTCAGGCCTGTTATCGGGGCCTGATGGAGGATCCAGGGCTGTGCGGCAGTCGGAGGAGCCAGCGGATGACTTAGCAGCCATAGCTGTGCGAGAACCGGAGGAGCCGGAACTCGACGTACTTGCTGGGGACCCTTCCTGGTCCCGATGTCTCTCCTTGTCCTTTTTCTTTTTGCGGTGGCCCTCCAGAGATGACTAAGATTGCCTGACTTTCTTCAGCTCCTTCTCCGTATTGGCCATCTTTGGTTTTGAAAGATGTGCTTCCAGAGACTGCAAACGGCATCTACGTGTGGCCGAATTTAACTTCTGGCAATGCTCACACCCCTCAACCTTATGGCCTGGGCCCAGGCAAAGAAGGCAGAGGGAATGGCCGTCCTTGTGAAGGAGCTGAGTTCCACAGGAGTCGCACTTGTTCTTCTGCGATTCTGAAGGCGTCGAAGATGACATTCTCAAATTATTTCGAAAACACAATAAAGCAAAATTACGTAAGAAAATTAGACTTTTGAATGAATATACTCATCCAAAGATGGTGTCGACAATAGCAGCGTTCTTCCGCGAGGTCTGACGTGCGCAGGTCGATGGCAGGAAAGAACTGGAGGGCTGACGTCAGTCAAGTGATGTTGGGGGGCGGTCCCCCGCCAGACACTGCTAACTAGAAGTTTTCCGTGTGGTCCTAACGCCTGGCATCTTAGTCCTATATGTGAGTACCTACTGCAAGAGCTGTCTCGAAGTAAGATCTGAAGTTACCTTCCTTAAGAAACTGATCCAGTCTACACTTGAAAAGTATGAAATTGTCTGTTTCTATAACATCTTCTGGAAGCTGATTCCGTAGTCTTATTGTTCTAGGTACATATGCAAACTTCTTCAGTTCAGTTATTTGGCACTGTTTCCACCAACTGCCTCTTGTGCCTCCTTAAATCTTATTTAATACCCTTGTATACAAGCCCTAGTTCTTGCACTAAGATAGGATCTTTGAGTAATCTGTACAAAAGGCAACATATCACCCCTCTTCCGTCTCATTGTTAAATTCAATAGTCCCAGGTCCCCCAATCTATCTTCATATGATTTGTTCTTACAACGTGGTATAAGTTTAGTGACCCTCCTCTGGCTTCTCTCAACAATATCCACATCCTTCTTTAAATAGGGGTTCCACTGCTGGGAGCAATAGTCCAAGTGTTGTCTAATATATGATTTGTACAGGAAGCAGTATAGTGTAGTGGTTAGGCCCACTGAGCTGCACACCTGGAGACCTGGGTTTGAATCGTTTGAATTATTGACGAGGTACCTTTGGAAATGAGCCTCTGGCTCAAAGGTTGTAAACTGATTGCACTATAAATAAATAAATAAATCCCACAGCCTCCACTTGCATATTGTGCGGCCCTGAGCAAGTCACTTAACTTCCTTGTGCTCACAGGTCGCACCTGGAAACAAGCTTTGGCTTAGTGTGCCTTTCCTGGTTAAACAACCCCCCATACAGGGGCATAAGCACTGCTTCTGACCTAGAATGAAACGATCTGTGTACAGAGTTGATTAGATGTCCGGTCTTATTAGCTATATATCTGCATTGTGACCAGCTTTTTAGGTCGTTACTAATATACAAGTCCAAGTCTCGTTTGCTAATAACTATTTTAGTTTAACCCCATTAACATAGAAGTCTTGCTTGATGTTATTCTTACCGAAGTGCAGTACAGTGCATTTATCAAGATTGAATTTCATCTTGTTTAGGTTTACACAACTAATGATGCTTTCCAGATCTCTCAAGACTTTGCCTCTGTCACTCTCAGTGTCAATAGTACCCCCACCAATTTATTATCATCAGCAAATGTAATCAGTTTATTGCCATTTGTAACTGTTAAATCACTTATAAAGATGTTAAACAATAGAGGGCTCAGCACAGAACCCTGGTGTACACCACTGCTGACCCCCACCTCTGGTGACATGGGGCACTTTACAGGAACAATGCAAGTATCCTGCTTCCTGCTCATTGAGAGACTGTCACAAAGGTGATTCTACCTATCTTCGATTACTGCAGCGCTGTACATAGCACTGCCCCCAGGTCCACTCTTGCCAGGCTTGATCCCCTCTTTCTGCTGCCTTACCCTGGACTGTCTCTTTGTTCCCTGTATTCCTCCCTCTCCTTGCCCTCCCTTGATGCCAGGAGCCTCACTCATTATACCACCTTTGTCTCCAAATTTTGCCTGGGCTCCATCACCCCTACCTTTCCTCCCCCCTCTCCTCCTTCCACCTCCTACTCCCTTCACAGCTGTGACATAAGCTCTCTTACTCCCCAACCCCTTAAAATCTTCTGCTGGTCAAGTTGCTTTCACCTTCTGTTTCTCCAAACCTTGGAGCACCCTCCCTCGTGCTGTTCGCAATGCTCCCTCTTCCACATCATTAAAATCCCTCCTATGTGACTTCACTACTCACCCTTGCAGCTGCTACTGGGCTAATCCCATTGCTCCATCCTACACACACACCCTTCCCAGACTGCCCTGGTTTATTGGTCAATTTTTCTCTTTGACTAGTCCCCCACTGTACTTGCATTCTCTCTCCCCTCTCTCAGTTTGATGGTAGTTGCACTTTGCGGAACTGTTGCTATTGATATGCTATTTTTTGCACTTCTTACTTTGTGCCTCTTCTCAATTGTCTACTGTGTAGAACTATGATTATTATTATTGTTTTACAACTGTTAATATTACTGTTGTAACTTACAACTGCACTCTCCTCATCCCCTTTCCCCCAGGACATATCTGGGAATAAGCTGTTAGCTCAGTATGTTTTTCCTGATGAAACTCTTAAAATAAATAAATACACAAACAAACTCACTTAATTAATACAGGTGGTACTGTGGGGGATGGCCTGGGTTCCAGCAAAGTACAGTTATGTAAGAACTTACCGTAACAGTACATCTTCGAGCTCTTGCAGCAGGCAACACCGGTAGGACTAAGCCACCAGGCGCTAGGACCACACGGAAAACTTCTAGCTAGCAGTCTACAGCGGGGGACCACCCCCAACGTCGGCACACCAACGTCTGCCTATGGTATAAAAGGGGCAGTCCCCAAGCTCCACCTCAGTTCTCTCGCCAGAGACCACGGCAGACTCAGAAAAGAGAGAACCGAGGCAGTTTAAACTTTATTCATATATTTGCTACAGTTCATAATGGCAAAGTTCACATTATCAACATACTTTAGCAGTGATCTTTCCTTGCATGTCCTATCACCGAGAGGACAAAATGAGATACTATGTTTGAAAAATGGTAACATGTTGCCGTGATCCATGAAAAGAATGCGTTCAAGGCATACAGCCTAATGTGGCATGCATGTCTCAACAAATATGTTCTGGAGGAGCAAGTTACAACACTCTGTCCCTTCAATCTTTTCCATTTGCTATAGAAAACTCATTAAGAAATCCAAGCCTGCCATTGCTGTCGACCTGCATTTCTCCAGCATAGTTCCTCATAACAGAGGAAAGCAGAGAAGCTAAGAATGGAGAGGCAACCCTCAGGGGGTGGGAGGGAAAGCAGCGCCTGCTGCAACAGCTCCTCTCGAAGATCTACTGTTACAGTAAGTTCTAATGTAACTGTACTATCTTACTTTGAGGGGGCTCTTACAACAGGCAACACCAGACGGACCGAGTCCCAAGCAATAACGGAACTGAACCAGTCAGCAGGGAGGAGGAAATAATAGACACGGGCCATTAAGAAAGAAGGCCCTGAAGGACTACAAGGCCAAAGCCGGCCCTACGCCTAGAGGTAATGTACAAACTGTAATGCCTGATGAAGGTATGGACAGAACTCCACGTGGAGGCTGCAAAGATGTCTGCAGCAGACACAGTCTTAAAAGAAGCAACTGAGGCAACCATGCCTCTGGTAGAATGGCCTTTGACTGAGCCTGGCAAAGGCTTGTTGTACCTGCCATAGCAGTAAGCAAGACAACTGCCTAACCACTTAGACAAACACTGTTTGAAAAAGGGGGCTCCTTCTCCCTGAGGAGCAAATGAAACAAACAACTGATCAGACTTTCTGATAACATGGATGCAATCCAAATAATACCTGAGCACCCGGTGAACATCTAGAGTATGAAGTAAAGACTTCAACTGATTTGAATACTCAGGAAAATACACAGGCAGGTGGATGGATTGATTTAGCGTGAACTCAGACACCACCTTAGGAAGAAACTTAGGATCAGTTTGCAAAGACACCCTGTCTTTGGAAAAAAAAAAAACAAGGCTCTTTACATATCACACCCTGTAGCTCGGAAATCCTCCTAACAGAGGTAATGGCAACTAAAAATAACACTTTTCAAGAAAGGAAGCATAGCTCGCAGCTTGCGGCTAGCTCAAAAGGAGGCAATGTAAGCTTTTCCAAATTGAACAGAAGATCCCATGGCAGGACAGGCTCCTTAATGGGAGGTTTCAAATACATCATACCCCGCAAAAAGGTGCGGGAAAGGTCCAGTTATGCAATGCTTTTGCCCTCAACAGGTGCATGGTATGCGGAAAGGTGCACCTTAAGCGAGGAGTAACCCAGACCTGAGTTTGAAAGGGATAGGAGATACTCCAGGATGAGATTCACCAGACAGATAAAGGGATCCAAGTGCCGAGCGGTGGCCCAAATGGATAAGCGCACCAACTTCATGATGTAGGTGGCTCTGGTGAAAGGTTTCCTAGCAGCCACCAAGACTCTGCCACCCGGGAAGAGACTCCAAAGCGGGCAACAGCTAAGTCTACTGGAGCCAAGCATGGAGATGCAGTGACTTGAGGTCTGGATGAACCAGAGTACCCTGTTCCTGGGACAGCAAGTCAGAGCACAGGGGCAGGGGAACTGGAGGCTCCACTGCTAATTGTTGCAATTGTGGAAACCATATCTGACGCAGTCAGTAGGGCACTATGAGAATCATCTCCACCCCTTCTGACTGAAGCTTGAGGAGTACCCTATGCAGAGGTGGTAAGAGAGGGAAAGCGTAAAGGAACTTCCCTGTCCAAGAGAGGGTCAACACGTCGTCCCAGAAAATACCAGACCCTGGATCGAGTGAGCAGAAATTGGGCAGTTTTGCGTTGAGTGGGGACACAAAAAGGTCCAGCTCGGGATGGCCCAACCTGTCGAAGAGGTCCTCGACCATGGGGTTGAGAAGCTCCCATTCATGAGCCCTCATCCTGGACCTGCTTAAACTGTCGACCAGGATGTTTTGGACACCTGGATTATGTATGGCAGCTAGTCCAGGTTGTGCTGAATAGCCCAGTACCAGACTCTCATGGCCTCACTGCAAAGGGGCTAAAAGTGAATCCCCCCTTGCTTGCTGATGCAATAGACCACCAACATGTTGCCTGTCTTAATCAAAAGAGGGACTGAAACCAGGTGAGTCTGGAAGGCCTGCATCTCATAAAGGACGGCCCTCATCTTCAGAACATTGATGTGGAAATGTGTCTCGCCCTCCGACCAGATCCCCTGAGTTTGACAATGGGCCAAGTGGGCATGCTAGCCCAGGCCCAAGGTGTCTGTGGTCAAAATCTGTTGTGAGGAGACAGCTCTGAAAGGAACCCCCTGGAGGAGATTAGAGGGGTTTAGCCACCATTTTAGGATCTGCATCACGGGATTTGAAACCAGGACCTGTTGATCTAGGCTATCGGTGCGCTGGTCCCATTGGGTTCAAAGACTCCATAGAGGTACTCTCATGTGTAGGCGGGCTAGGGGAACTGTGGTTATGGCTGCCGCCATGTGTCCAAGGAGGCACAGTAAGGACCTGGCTGGGCTGTGCCGGGAAGAGGCAACCAGCCGGGCCTGTGCTACCAAACGTTCCGCTGTGTCCTAAGGAAGGAAGGCTTTGCCCAGGGATGAGTCTAGGACCACTCCTATGTACCAGAGGCACTGGCTTGGCAGGAGGCAAGACTTGGGGAGATTGAGAGTAATCCCCAAAGTCTGGCACAACCAAAAGGTGGCTTCCAGGGTCCCGATTAACTGAGTCCTGGAAGGGGCCATCAACAGCCAGTCATCCAAGTACAGAAAGACATAATGCCCCTGTCTCCTGAGGGCCGCAGCCACCACAGCCAGGCACTTAGTAAAGACCCAGGGGGCTGAGGAAAGACCAAAGGGGAGGGCCTGAAACTGGAAATAGTTCCCCTGAAAGCAAAAACAGAGGAAATGATGGTGGAGTGAGAAAAAAAGTATATGGAGGTAGGCATCCTGCATATCCAGTCAACAAAGCCAGTCCCCTTGGTGAAGAAGGGGCAGCAACCCGTGAAGGGTGACCTTCCTGAACCACCCCTGCACGCTATGTATGGATTCAGGTGGCTGAGATCCATAATCAGTCTCAGGTCCCTTGTCTTCTTGGGGACGAGAAAGAAGTGGGAGTAGAACCCCTTCCCTCTCTGTGCCGGGGGACAGGCTCTATGGCCTTTTTGCACAGCAAGGCCTGAACCTCCTCTTGAATGAGGAGGATGTGGGCCTGAGGGTAATGGGATTGCAAGGGAGGGCTGTCCAGAAAGATCTCCAAAAATTTCAGAGCGTGCCTCCTTTCCACCATCTGAAGGACCCACTGGTCTGAAGTTACAGTCACGCCACCATCGGTATAGGGGCAGGCCCCATCGCCTCCCCAAGGGCCGCTGCTCAGAAGAAAACCCGGTTGAGCTGCCTGGCTGAGGACCCACTGGGTATAGGGCCTGAGCATCAGGGGCTTGGGGAGCAGACAGAGTTCAAGGCCCCGAGGAGCCACCACCCAGACTGAAATTAGGGTGGGCGGAGGAGAAACAGGCAACCCCACGGAAGTGAGGGCTGCTGAAGGAGGGGACTGACCTCCCATGGGAAAAAGACCCAGAATCAGTCGCCGACCTGTGCGGGGACCCGGAGTAGGAAGCTGACTGTGGACGGTCCCTGTACTTGTCCCGGTGCTTATGCTTCCCAGCCGATTTCTTCTCCTTCTGGGTGGGAGAAGAAGTCAAATCCTCGGAGGCCAGGGAAGAGGAAGAGCCTTTGCCCTGGAGCTCCTTCTCCACTGCGGCTAACTTCTGCTGCAGCCAGACACCTTGAAGGGTCTTCAAATGGCGTCTCCGTGTGGCCTGGTTGAAGTCCTGGCAGTGTTGGCAGGCCTTAGTGCCGTGGTCAGGGCCTAAGCAGAGCAGGCAAGAAGAGTGGCTGTCCTTGGAGGGTAGCTGCTTGCCACAAACACATTTCATACGCTGGTCGGGAGACGAAGGTGGAGAAGAAGACATGCACAAGAAAATAAAACACTTTAATTCTAAATTAAAATCGCAGAAACATGCAAAGCAAACTGGTGGTCGACTGAAGCAAGTGTCCGTGAAGGTCCAACATGTGCAGGTGGACAGCAAGAAAAGAACTGGGGTGGAGCGGGGGGGGGGCCACCCCTTTTATATCATAGGCGGTCATCTGCGTGCCAATGTTGGGGGTGGTCCCCCACTGTAGACTGCTAGCTAGAAGTCTGCCGTGTGGTCATAGTGCCTGGCAGCTGAGTCCTACCGGTGTTTCCCGCTGCAAGAGCCCCCTCAAAGTAAGATTTGGTCATTCCCTCCTCCCCCAGCACTTTGGAGATACCAACTGTTCTCCAACCCTAAGCCAGTAAAGGGATGGGCCTGCTGGGGGGTAAGTGAAGTAGTGCAAAGAAGGAGGCTGCAAGTACCATCAATGCTGTGGTACTGAGCTGGGTAGTAACACCAGAGGGGAGCCACCCTGAGATAGTCACAAAAACAGTATGTAAAAAAATAAATAAGGCAGAAAAGTTCCAGTACAGTGGGTGTTTGTCACTGCTGACTCTGCCCCAAGCTTCCAGAGCTAAAACATTCCACTGGAACCAGAATGATGACATTTTAGTTCCCCTCCTGCTAAAAAAAGGCATAATGAACCCATTTTTCTCTAACATGAGTTCAGCAACTATAAATTTATACCTCTTTTTTTGTTACTGTGCTTTGCTTGCCTTGCACCTACTGGCCCTTTCGCTCCTCCCAGTCCCGTCGCTCACCATTCCCTGGACCTACATTGACTCCAGGTTTCCCCAGGATAACGCCCCACAGGAAGGACCACCAGATGCTAGCCTAACTCCTCCGGTGGAGCTTTGTTTCAGTTTTGGAGTGGGGCCCAGCCAAGCGCGGAATCTGTGCTGGGTGGTGGGCAGCATCCTACATAGTTGGGGTGTTTCCTTTGTCTCCCCGCCCTCTGGACATTGCATGGGCCCTTGTGCTGATGCACAGTGTGTGTTAGGGTGGGAAAGTCCCCTTCCCTCGATCTGCTGTCTCTGACTGCACTGCCATCTCTGGTCACCCAGATGGTGGTAGAGCAGCAGAGGTCAGGCACCCACCCTCCCTAAGGAGGCAAGTGTCCACTGGGATGTTCCACCATCCTCCCCTGGCTGTCCCTTTGATGGCCCAGGCTTGTTCACAGGTCATCAGTGTCGTGGTAGTGCTACTGTTATGCCAACTGGCTGGCTTATATCTTATTACCTGCTTAAAAAAATCACAAAGGGCCAGGGTAGAAATAAATAGGGCCCAATACATAGATGCTAGGTGAGAAGTCACAAAATGGGGTCCAAACAACCATTCTGTTGCGACCACATACCTAGCATCTGTCCACAAATGGTTGACTTAGCCATCGAGGGAGATGGGGGTCCCTCATGAGACTACGTCAGAATGCAAATCACAAACAGGGCTTGTAAACACTAACAGTTGCTTAGGGACACCCACATACTTCTGTGGATGGCGCAGCATCAGTAAGTAGCATGGCACTGTGTCATCCACAAAGGCTCATGGCACAGGTGCTACCACTCAAGTGTTACCCCAGTCCCCAACCTCTACCCTTATGGCCTGCTTCTGGGCAAATGTCCAAAATCTCCTTGCGATGTATTCCGGATGGTCCAGAGATTAATCTCCCTAACACTAGATCACTTCAAGTCTCCGGCATCCAGTGGAAACCCCTTCCCTAGACTCAAAGTTCTGTGAAGTGTGGTTGATCAGCTCCCTCATTGATCTCCATCTCCCTCAAGCACGTCAGGTCCCAGTAGCACTTTAGCAGCACCCTTACCACCTCTGCCTGAAACAGACATTTAGACAGGGGGTGTTGCTAAAGTTGTGACCAGGACTGCAAGAATGACAATCATATGTGAATTGCACTGCATGCCATTTACATACAGACCCCCGCCTCTCCCATGTAAAGTTGCTATTGGTTTTGCAAATACAAAGAAGGGCTTTAAGAACCCCTCTAAGCATAGCTGGAGGAAGTTGCAGAGAAGGGACCAACATCAAATACAGTAGTTGCTACACCAGTTGACTGTGTATCGGGCCGAAACAGTCTAAAGATGAAAATATCATCAGAATATTGAGGCCAGGATCAGCAAAGCAGCAGTAGTGAACAGATTAAAAGACTGAGGGTGATGGGAAACAGGAAGGGGGCTCCTTACACACTCTGACTGTTTAATCTGTCCCAGCTGACTGGTTAGGACAGCCCATACCACTTCTGCCTGCCTACAGGAGCGGACACATAAAAGCACATTTGCACAAACCTACACTATGTCTGAGCAACACTTCTTTTAATTAAACACGTAGAAACACAAAATTTGATGACAGATAAGGACCACTTGGCCCATCCAGTCCGCCCATTTCTCCCTACCTACAGTATTATATCAGACCATGCCCGATGTACAGCTCTTTCTCCTTCCCCCCCTTCCTTTGTGCTTATCCCATGCACTGGTTGTTTTTACCCCCACCACCTCTGCTGGAAGGCTGTTCCAGGAATCCACCCTTCTTTCTGTGAAGTACTTCCTCACATCTCTTCTGAATCTACCCCCTCCAGCTTCACAGCATGTCCCCTTCTTCCTGAGCACCTTCTCTTCTGAAAAATACTTCCCTTCTGTACCTTATCTACCCCCCTTCCCGGTGAGTTATTTAAAGGTCTCTTATCATATCTTCCATTTCCCTCCTTTGCTCCAGGGTGTACATATTGAGGTAATTTAGTCTCTTCTCATAGGGCTTTTGATGCAGACCCTACGCCATTTTAGTTGCCCATCTCTGGATTGCCTCCACTCTGTCTGTGTCCTTCCGGAGATGTGGTCTCCAGAACTGGACACAATACTCTAGGTGGGGTCTTACCAGCGATCTATACAGAGGCAACATCACCTCCCTCTGTCTGCAGGTAGTACCCCTCCCTATGCACCCCAGCATCCCACATGCCTTCCCTACTGCCCTGTTATACTGCCTACACATCTTTAGGCCATCTGATATGATTACCCCCAGGTCTCTTTCCTGTTTAGTTGTTATCAATAACACTCCACCCATTTTTCACTCCGCTGCTGGGTTTCTGTGCCCTAAGTGCATTATTCTGCACATTTTTTGCATTTAAACCCAGCTGCCATACCCCTGACCACTCCTCTAGTTTTCATAGGTCTCTGTTCATCCTTTCCACCCCCCCATCCCCATAATGTCCACCCTATTGCAGATTTCCGTGTAATCTGCAAAGAGGCATACCTTCCCTTCCAGCTGCTCTGCAATGTCACTTATAAACGCATTAAAGAGGACCAGTTCCAACACTGATCCCCGAGCACCTCACTGGTCACCCTCCCCTTCTTGGAGTGAACCCCATTCACCACCACCCTCTGCCGCCTATTCCCTAACCAATTTCTTATCCAGCTTACCACCTTTGGACCCACTCCTAAGGTACCCAGCTTGCTTACTAGTCTCCTATGTGGAACGGTGTTGAATGCCTTACTGAAATCTAGGTAGGCTACGTCCGCTGCTCCACTCTGATCTAGTTCCTTGGTCACCCAGTCAAAGAAATCTATCAGATTCGTTTGACATGAACTCCCCCTTGTGAAACCATGCTGTCTTGGGTCTTGTAACTCACTGGATTAAGATATTCCACAATCCTTTCCTTCAGCACTGATTCTATTAACTTTCCCACTACTGATGTCAGGCTGACTGGCCTATAACTGCCAGCCTCCTCCCTGCTACCACTTTTGTGTAGTGGGACTACATCCACCCTCCTCCAGTCCTCCGGAACCACTCCTGTTTCCAGTGAGCTATTAAATAGAACTGTCAGAGGTGCAGCCGGTATTACCCTGAGCTCCCTCAATACCCCTGGATGCACCCCATCTGGCCCCATTGCTTTGTCTACCTTCAGAATAGCAAGTCCCTTCAGGACTCTCTCCTCCAAAAAAGGACTAGTGCCCACCTTCTCCCTCTAAAGCTTTTGTTACTTTTTTGTGGCCCCTCCCCTTATCCTTCCTCTGTGAACACAGAACAAGGCATTTGTTCAGGATGTCTGCCTTTTCGTGGTTGCCCTCTGCATAGCCCCCCGTTCTATTTTTAACCTTACAATCCCACCCCTGGTCTTCCTTTTTCACTTACATGTCTTAAAAATGTCTTGTCCCCTTCTTTTACCTCCTGGGCTATTCCCTCTTCAGTTTGTGCCTTCGCACTCCTTACTTCTTTCCCTGCCGCCCCCCCCCCCGATACACCTTCCTATCCTCATCCCTCTGAGTCTCCTTATATTTTCTGAATGCTACCCTTTTAGCTTTTACCTTTTCAGCCACCTCTTTCGAGAACCATAGCGGTCTCTTTTTCCTTTTGCTCACTTGTTTGACACAGAGGTTGGCTGCCTTTACTATGCTTCCTTTTTATCTTCCTCCAGTGTTTCTCCACCCACCCAGTTCAACCAGCCCTGCTGGGTCATCCCTGAGGCATTCACCCAACTTTTTAAAATCTGCCCTCCTCAAGTCCAGGACCCTCAACCTTGTGTGGTTCGATTCTGCAGCCGTCCTTATATTGAACCACACTGTATGGTGATCACTGGTCCCCAAGTGGCTTCTCACCTTAAAGTCTGCAACACTGTCCCCGTTAGTGAGTACCAGGGCCAGTATTGCCCCATCATGAGAAAGGTCACTGACTAGTTGCCTGAGGAATGCCTCCTGCAGAGAGTCCAGGATGTCCCTGCTTCTAGCTAAAGCTGTTGCTGGGAGGCTCCAATCCACATCTGGCAGGTTGAAGTCCCCCATCAGCAGCACCTCCTCCTTTTCTGCCATTTTGCCAGTGGCTTCCACCAGTACCTTATTTAATTCCTCCCATTGTGCTGGAGGTGTACAGATCACTCCAGTGTGAATAATGGCTCCCATTTCGCATCTCCAGGGAGATCCACAGTACCTCTGCCTCCCCCTGTAGTACCTGTATCTTTGGGGCTTTTATGCTTTCTCTCACATAAAGAACCACACCTCCTCCTTTTCTTCCCACCTGGTCCTTCCTGAACAGAGTATAACCTGGTATGGCCATGTCCCAGTCATGGTTTTCAGTGCACCATGACTTGGTAATGGCCACAATAGCCAGGTCGGCCTCTGTCTTGATGGCCTCTAGGTCCAGAATCTTATTTCTCAGATTTCTAGCATTTGCACACATGGCTTTCCAGATTTTGTTTCCACTCTGCTTGTTGCCCTCCCTTTTTCCCCCTTTGCCCTCCTCTCTTTTAATGCTTCTGTTCCTTTCCCCCTTTATCTCTACCACCCTACTCTCTTTATTAATTTTCACCCTGGGGGATTC
Organism: Neoceratodus forsteri; assembly: GCA_016271365.2. Lineage (NCBI taxonomy): Eukaryota > Metazoa > Chordata > Ceratodontiformes > Ceratodontidae > Neoceratodus > Neoceratodus forsteri. The sequence goes on from CM057452.1 coordinate 395,902,965, forward strand.
CTCTCCCCTCGGGTTCTCCTTACTCTCTACTCCAGCCTGTGGGGGCAGGCAGTTTCTGACTCTCCGATTCCTTCTGCCACCCCGCTGTCTAGTTTAAATGTTCATCAAAGTAACATTTAAACCATCCTCGGAGGACTGCGGTTCCCCTCCCAGATGGATGCAGGCCATCATCCTTGTATAGGCCCTTATCCTCCTAGGTGGGTCCCTCAGTCCCCAATGTAGCCGAACTCTTCCTCTCTGCACTGTTTGTATCACTTACGCATGCTACCAGTAAAATTAAAATTGACTGGCAGCATGCATAAATTAACACCTTTTTTGTTTCTATTCATTTGAATTTGTGATTTCTAATACAGACAGAATACCAACATATGCAACACAAATAGTTCTTGCTGTAAATAAAATGTATTCTGTTTTTAGATCTTGCCTAGTTTGGATTTACTTGGGACCTCTAGGCATACAGTTAATAAAGACCAATAATGCGGACGTACATATTTAAGGTGGCAGTTAGTTACCAGTACATTACGGGTCACTTTGAAGCATTGTGAAACACAAATTGGATTGAGAAAGAAATGTAAGAGTGGCAGTAAAGGGAATGTGCTTAAATTAGTACATATTTGCACAGCATGCTTATTCCTAACTGCTTAATGTATGACTATAACTATAAATGAGACCTAAATGGAAACCAAAGGCATCCCCTTGGAATACCACCAAGTGCTCTACTAACTCAGCTAAAAGTGAGTACTAGCTCAGGAGGTAAAGCATCAGCATGGTATACCAGGGCCTGGATTTAACTCCCAGTTAGGTCACATTATTTATTTTTCATCATAATTGTGGTACATCTTTGAAAAATATTTTATAATACATCTGCAAAGACTAATTTATTTAAAACATGTTTTACCAGGTAAAGAAATATACAAGTAATCACCAATACAGGATTCTGCAGTGCTAGCAAACTTTACATAACAAAAAGAAGAAAAAAAAAAGGCAAATCCTTACCTCCATCAGAAACTGCTGCAGACTGTGAAAGAGAAGAAAGAGACATGAGTAAGTACATTTCTGGGCACCACCCTAAGTAAATGGTTCTCTACTGAGCAATTCCTGGTAGGGAAAAAAATAAAGGCTTTGATTAGTCTTAGCAGCTTACTAAATAATCATCTGTCTCAAATGTCAGAGGAAAGGCCGGCCTCCGATAAACTGGAGGAGCCAACATGGCACTTTCTCACAGCTGTTACCACCACCCTACTGGGCTCCATCCAGAGCCTAGGACTGAACATCAACAATAAGAGAAAAAAAAAAACAGATATAACATAGACCTTTGTATTTTACCCAAAAAACACAGCTGCCACAACCACTGGTGACATACTTTTGACACATAACTGAATACCAGATTACGTATGAACTGTGAAAAACGGAAAAATGAAGAGAAAAAAACACAACAGCTCAGCTTGTTAAGGAAATTTGTTCGTTGCTTATGGGTTATGACCTGGAATAGTAAAGCCAGACTCCTGTGGGGCCCACTTGTAGCACATGGGCACCCAACCCAGCCTCTTTGTGAGCACAGAGTTAGCCAGCAGGGTGTGCAGATGTCTCAGGGGACTTCCTGCAGCAAACTAGCAAAAGTGGCCACCCTGTAATCTTAGCACCAAACCTCTACCATAACAGATAAGAGAATGACAGCAGATGTAAAAGTGCAAAGAAGGATTTAATGCTACTTAGAATTAGTGCAAGGCATGGATAGCAAGGTGACCACCTGCAGTCCATGTTTCTTTTTGGTCTGGGGGGTGGTCACCTTGCTATATGCCTTGCACAAATTATATGCAAGTAGCAACAAATCTGTAATATACTTTACAGCTGTTTTGAGGCTCATATCTGTTCTAGCAGAGGTTTGGTGCTAAGGATTTTCTGGCTGATACAAATTTGTTTGGCCTTGAGCACATTCCATCCCTGGGGCAACTCCTTTTTGATTTTCACACCCTGTTTTATCATCCAGTTTTATGCTAAACACACCAGGAAGCAGACATCCTGAACCTTAGAAGATATTCTTAATAAGCCATTTTAGACAACCTGACTTTAAATTCCAGAAAAAAAAAAACTACGTTCAAGACTACTTGGTAACTAGAGAAACACGTGCATCCTTGCCAAGTATATATATTTCGCACATGGTGTTAATTTTAAAACTTCTAATTTTATTTATATATAATTTTTCCTCCATGCTTATGGAAGGGGGGGTGACATGATGGACATATTGTCCCTTCCAATCTTATATTGTTATGTTACTAAATTACTATGTTAACAGAGATTTTACTCCTATAAATGTACAGTATACATGCTGGTGAATACTTGTACGTATAGATACTTTATAATTTACCTAGTACTTGGAGACCCTAAATCATGGTTCTTTGCAAGCATAACTGAAACCGGAAGCCATGGTTACAGCCTGCAAATCAGTTTGCTAGATCAAGCCAAGATTTTTTTTTTGCCTTCTGGTTGATTACTGTATGGATTAGCATTTTGGTATGAAGATTACAGAAATGATGCAATAAATACAGAATAATGTATGGGGAGCAGTGTATAAGGCTAATTATTTTCCCCCATACATGAGGTGTGTGATGCCCACATTAAACACAAGTGGTTTATCAGGGAAACAAAATGTTCACAATTTCTCTGGTAGGTGTTAAAGAAAAAAGAAGTCTGGTTTGACTCACTATTTGCCTTCTCAGTCATGGTCTGAACTTTGTACACTTTTAAATGAATTCCCAATTCAAATTTGTATTGCAGATCTAGGGTCACCACCTTTGCATGAGGTAAAAACCGGATGTCAAACCACACCACAAACTCTGCCTCTGACTCCACCCCCTTTTTATGACTGGTGAGTATATCGCTTCTCCTCCAAAGCCATTTGTAATGTTGGAATAAGCATTGCTAGTGACATGAAATCATTTTTATACTGTTATTTAATCGATTTATTTATTCAGTTATTTATTTTATTTTTATTTACTGGAGTGACCCAGGAGCACAGGAAGGTTAAGTGACTTGCTCAGGGTCACACAGTATGCAAGTGGAGGCTGTGGGAATCAAACTCAGGTCTGCTGGATGTGCTAAGCTCATTCACAGCTTATTGCTCAAGCCTCTGTTAAACACTCTCCCATTTTCCTTTCCATGTCAGTCATGTATTCTGATGTTTTGACAAATATCTGATAATTTAAGAGTATATGAGCACACAAAATGGCACCAAAACCGGACTGCATTTAATCAAAACCGGATGACCAGATAAGGACCCTAAAAACCGGATTATCTGGTCAAAATACGGATAGGTGGCAACTCTATGCAGATCAGCTGATTGCGATCTGATCAAAGACAGCAATAATGCTGCGATCAACTGAAATGAAGCTGCTACATTTAAACAGGAAAACAGCTTTTTTTTTTTTATTTATTTCTGGCTTTTGCTGCCTGTTCACCAAACTGCTCCTATCAGACCAGTCCCTCCAGCCCTGTCAACCTGCTTCACTGGGTCTATCTTGCTCCGTTCGTCCTCACCACAGCACCTTCCAAGAGGTGTCCATTCACCAGTGCGGGTCCTGTGTGTGTGTGTGTGGGGGGGGATCAGGCATCATCCTGCGGTCAAGAGTTTCTCCTTTATTTTCCTGCCCCAGGCCCCTGTGTGTGCAATGTATACGCTCCGCGTCTGTGGAGACCCGCTTTCCAGGGTCCTGTGGCATAGGTCCCACTGTGCTGCTACCCAGATTTCTCCAGGCAGCAGACCATCAGGACACATGCCCCCCACCCCACACCCAAAGGGAGGAGAGCTGTCCTAGGGATGGACACTCAACCCTCCCTCCTCCAATCAGCCCACAAGTGAACCTGCTCAGTTCCTGAACCAGAGATGTCAGTGTGGCAGGAGGTGAGACATATAGCGCATCTGCCCTCCCCGCCACTGAACTGCCCTTGAAAAACAACTTATATGAAAGGACAGCAGCAGATTATTGCCAGTGTGTGCCCTCTGTTATACGCAACTATGACATCACATCAATTTATAACAGGAGAATGGAAGGTTCTTAGATATCTCACCTGTAAAGAACACAGCAAAAGGAACCACTATTGGTATTTTTTTAAGTATTACTTTACAAAACACTTATCTCAATGTGCAGCATTGGGAGAAATCAGTATATTTAAAAGATAAACCTCTCCTATTTGCAAGTTCAAATATGACATCCCACCTATTTATAAAACGAGAAGTGAAGGTTCCGATTCCCATGCATTGAACAGCCTAATTAGTACATATAGATATATTCAGCGTGTAGCCTTGGAGAAATCAGTATATTTAAAAAGTAAATCTCTCCTATTGTATTACTCTCCTTATAACAATTATGCACACAATGTTTCAGCATGTGTTCTGCTAAGTAGTGGACCACCCAAGATCACAAGAGGCAGATGTGTGAATGTGTTACTGTTACATGTCAACCAGGTGTGATTTCAGAAGCATGCTCAGCTTTTCAGAGATTTTGGTCTGCCTTTTCCACAGAATGATAGTTTTTCTAGTAATGATAACTATGTTGATGCTGATAATTTCCCATCCTTGTTATGTAAGAAGACCTGTGATGCTTTTAATGTTTAAATAGAAACAACATGATGGTTACCGGAGGAAAAGCTATAGTTTGCCAGTTAGAAGCCAAATGGGTTCCCTGCATTGTAAGATTTGAGACTCCCCTAAAACAGGAAAAAAATAAGCATTTGTCAATGCCAGAGTTCGCCATTGGTACTGGTATTGTACTGGGTGGGGCAGGACAAGTCAAGGAAGCAGGTAGAATAAGAGGCTTAGTGTAAAACAGCTTTGGTGCTCATTGATTGATCGGTCTGTTGGCAGAATTCGTTTGATTCCTATTCTGTGTGGCAGTTGAAACAGCCTACTAACATGAGTCCTGCATCGGCATGATGTTCCTGCGATCTTCTGTGTGAAAGTGGGCTCATGTCAGTTACTATCAGCATTCTAGGAACCTAAAGCGAGCCAAGCCGGGAGGCTGAGCTGTACGAGAAACAGCAATGAGCAGCGACTCCGAATAGAACAGTCGGAGAAGCTGAACTGCTGTCATAGCATTCAAATAATTATTATTACCTGAGCCTTAGATTTTTTCCCGGCTCCTGACACTACGTATACATGTTGAAGCCCTTCTCTTTGCTATTCTTGAACCCGCTAATGCGTGGCCCCAGGAGAGGACGGGTAGCTCTCGCTGTCACCTTGGCCTTGCATGATATCCTCTGAAACAATTCTCTGTCAGTTACACAGCTGGTAAAAAATGTAACGCTAAGGTACGTAAGAACTTACACACAACAGGGTGTGCTGATGATGTGGATTAACGCACACCTTGGGGGCATTGTGAGGCATGAGGGTGCAGACTGAGTGCCCTAACAGCCCTTGGGGTGTGCGTTAGTCAACATTATCAGCACACCCTGGAGTGTGTTAATGCACTTATAACATGGGTTACATTTAAACAACAAAAAAATGTCCAAAAAAGGTGGGGTTTTTTTGCCGTTTAAACAACAAAAAAGGGACTGTATTTTGCCTCACAGAAAAATAGTCCCCAAGTGATAATGCATTTCTCAGTGGTTTCATGCACAAACAAATGTAAACATACAGTGCTTGCATGATTTCTGACATTTGATGTGCATAATACAGTTCCATACAATGCTATCAGTGCCATCTTGTTCACTGTCTCTCTCTCACTCTCTTTTTCTCTTCCTCCCCGCTTGCTTACTGTACCCTGTGTTGCTGACCTGCTGATCCAATGTGCTTATCACACTGAAGGACTGTGGCAGTTTACACTAACGGACTGCTGTGGCTTAACAATTATGGTGGCCACAAGTGCCACACTGGGAGCTGTGCAGGACTATAATGCTGCCACACTGAACTGTGTGGTTAACACTGTGCCTCATAGCATACTTTGCTATGTAGCCAATCATTTATTTATTTGCTTTAGTTAACCAGGTTAGAAACATAAAAACATAGACTTTGACAGCAGATAAGGAGCGCTTGGCCCATCTAGTCTGCCCATTTCCCTACCTACAGGATAGGCCGCAGATCCTAGTTAACCAACAGCCTATTTCTTCCTACCCCCCACAAGAATTGCCTTATGTCTGTCCCATGCATTCTTGAATTCTCCCACAGTTTTAGACCCCACACCTCCTCAGGAAGGCTGTTCCATGCATCCACTACCCTCTCTGTGAAATAATACTTCCTCCATTGCCCTGAACCTCTCCTTCTATCTTTAAATTGTGTCCCTTGTTCTTGCACATCTCTTTTTCTGAAAGATGCTACCCTCTTGGACTTTGTTGATTCCACTGAGGTACTTAAAAGTTTCTATCATGTCCCCCCTCTCCCTTCTTTCTTCAAGGGTATACATATTAAGCTCCTTTAGTCTCTCCTCATATGGCTTCTCTTGCAGACCCTGCACCATTTTAGTTGCCCTCCTCTGGACTGCCTCTATCCTGTCTATGTCCTTGCGGAAATGGGTCTCCAGAACTGGACACAGTACTCCAGATGGGGTCTCACCAACTGTCTGTACAGAGGGATAACAACTTCCTGTTTTCTGCTGCTGATGCCTCTCCCTATACATCCCAGTATACCCCAGCCCTCCCTACTGCCTTCCCACATTGCTTGCTAAACTTGGGTCATCTGATATGATTACCCCAGGTCCTTTCCTTTTTGTTGTTGTTACTACCTCCACACCCATTGTGTATTCTTCCCTGGGTTCTTATTTCCCAGGTGCATTATTTGCACTTCTTTGCATTGAATCCTAGCTGCCATACTTCTGACCATTCCTCTAACCTTGCCAAGTCCTTTCATTCTTTCCCACGCCTTGTGTATCAACCCTGTTGCAGATCTTTGTGTCATCTGCAAAAGGCATCTTTCCTTCCAGTCCCTCTGTAATGTCACTGATGAAGACATTAAAAGGACTGGACCCAATCTGAACCCTGGGGTGCCCTACTAGTAACCCCTCTTCTTAAGAGTGGACTCCATTTACAATTACCTTCTGTGTCCTGTTGTGCAGCCAATTTTCTAGGCTACCACCCTGGGACCCACTCCCAGGCTGGTTAATTTGACTATTAATCTTTATGCGGACTGTGTCAAATGCCTTGCTAAAGTCTAGGTAGGCCATGTCCACAGCCCCTCCCTGGTCTACTACTTTGGTCACCCAGTCAAAGAAATCTATTAGATTCGCCTGACATGACCTTCGCGGCTGTGAACACATGCTGCCTTGGGTCCTGTGCTCCACTGGCCTCTAGGTACTCAACTATTCTTTCCTTCAGAAGTGACTCCATCACTTTCCCTACCACAGAGGTCAGACTGACAGGTCTGTAGTTTCCTGCCTCTGTCTTGGTCCCACTTTTGTGAAGGGGAATCACATCCGCCTTCCTCCAGTCCTCGGGTACCACACCATCCTCCCATGATTTATTAAAAAGAGTAGCCAGTGGTTTCACTAGTTCCTCCCTTAATTCTTTTAGAATTCTGGGGTGAATTCCATCAGGACCCATTGCTTTGTCCACCTTCAGTTTTAGGAGTTCTTGCAGAACCCTTTCTTCTGTGAAAGGACTGGAATCGACCCCCCTATCAAGAGTGCTTCTGTTAATTGGATTAGGCACTTCCCCCTCCTCTTTTGTGAATACTGAGCAGAAATATTCATTCAGTATCCTGCTTTTTCACTGTCCCCCTCTGCCCACCCACCGTTCATTCTATTCAGCCTCACTATCCCTCCCTTTGTCTTTCTACGCTCGCTGATGTACCTATAAAAGGTTTTATCCCCCTTCTTAACTGAGTTGGCTATCTTTTCCTCAGTTTGGGCCTTTGCTATTCTGACTTCCCTCCCTGCTTCCTTCTGCCTTAACTGGTACAGCTCTCTGTCCTGCTGTTAGCACACTAGACAGCATGTGCCTATTTTCAGGTGCGACCCGGGAGGTTACAAAGTACATAGGAGACACAATACAGGGACAGGGTACATTCAGGCCCACGTACAAGTGGGTGGAACAGCAATAAGGTACACTGTTATTACATAGTAAGGTAAGGTGTACAGCAAACAGGATATAAATCGGCAGTAGGGAGGTGGGTAAGCACCAGGAAAACACCATGACAGGGAGTACAACAAAATACATGACATTACATGAGCGCCTATCATTAGAGAGAAACGCTACACTCCTTGAGCAGCTGGAGGCGGGAAGTGTTTAGCCAGGGTCACCCCCCCCCCAGAGGGCTTAAGTGCACTAATGCAGGTAACCATCATAGATTAGCCACGGGCAGTGAACCAACCCACAGTCTCCCAAGAGTATCCGGAGGAGGAGGAGACAATTCTGGAACTATGTAGCGCAAATATAGGCTGCTGCAGATTTGAGGAAGTCCCAGAGTGAGGTTTTGAAGCAGTGATGGGAGGGAGATGCACGTACAAGTGCGGGAAGGGAGTTCTACAGCCTAGGTGCACAGACCGAGAAGGCCCAGTCGCCAGTGAGAGTGCGGGTCTTAGGAACCAGATGGACCTGTGTAGTGCGAGATCGTAGGTTGTAGGCAAGGGTATCATGCTTGAGGGGGAGGGCTAGTGCAGGAGGAGTGGACGTTCTGACTATGTCGTCAACAAAGTTGCCAAGGACAAACGCACAATTTTTTTCTGGCGGGAGCCATTCCAGCCTGGAGTATAGCTCACAACGATGCATGAGGCGAGGAGCGGAGAGGGCGAAGCGGCAGATGTTGTTGTATGCAGTATCCCAAGTAGCTAGGCTAGAGTTCGTGACCATGGCAAAGGCTACGAGCCCGTAGCAAAGTGTGGGCAGGAGTATCCCCCTGGCTATGGCGAGGCGAGCAGCCGGGGTGAGGCAATCTTTAGCCCTATATGCAAGTCCAAGCTTCTTGTTAGTGGCCTTACAAACATTTCTAAGGTGCACTGTAAGATCCAGTTGCGGATCGAGGGTAACACCTAGGTACTTCATGGCAACAGGGACCGGCAGGAGGGCGCCATTAGCTCCATAAATCATTAGGGGTATGGGGCGGGTATTGGTTTTGGCCAAAGACCCGAACAGCATGGCCTTGGTCTTATCCAAGTTGATGGTGAGTTTGTGTCCCACCAGCCAGTTCTGGATACTAGTGAAGTCAGAGTTCAGGCACGTGTTTATGCTAGACATGTCCGGAGAACTGTACAATATGACAAGGTCATCCGCGTATAGGGTTGTGTGCCTGTGGGTAGCAACGGAGGGCAGCCCATTGATGAACAGGGAAAACAGAATAGGTCCGAAGATGGACCCCTGGGGAACCCCGAGGGTGACGGGGGAAAGGGCAGAGAGGGCGCGGTTGAAGCAAGAATATTGCTGCCTTCCCCCAAGGTAGTCAGAGAACCATGCAAGGGCTCGGTGGGAGACTCCGATGGACTGTAAAGTGGAATGGAGGAGGGAGTGGTCAACACGATCGAAGGCCTTAGAGAGGTCAATGAAGATGGCTCCAGTCAGTCTGCCTTGGTCGGTGGCTGACCGGATCTCAGAGGTAACTACGGGAAGCGCTGCCGATGTGCAATGCCCCTTTCTAAAGCCATGCTGGGCTGGTGAGAGAACTGCATACACCTGAAGGTAGTGGGAGAGTTGAGAGGCAACAGCCTTTTCTAGGAGCTTACTGACTGACTGCCGAGACTATGGTGATGGGGCGGTAATTTTTCATATCCTTGGGGTCTCCTTGTTTGTGCACAGGGACAATATTGGCAACTTTCCAAATGTCAGGTATGATCCCCGAGATAAGTGAGGCATTAAATATGTGGACGACTGGCCTGGCGAGGAGGGGAACCCCCAAGCTCAGCAGCTTTGGCTCGAGGCTGTCATGACCAGCACCCATGTGATGGGACAGCCCAGCAAGGAGTGCCTTGGTCTCCCCAACTGAGATCCTTTTGAGGTAGAAAGGAGGCCGGGAGGGGGGGTGCCCGTCATGCTGTATAGGTGCAGCGGGTCGGGAAGACGACGAGGCGGTCAGGTCAGTGAACATGCAGTTGAAAGCAGTGGCAATAGTATGGGGGTTACTGCAATTAGACCCCCCAATATTCATGGGGGTCATTTCCTTGGCAGACCCACCGACCAGGTTTTTGACATTTTGCCAGAAACGCCGGGGGTTGTAGGCTGAGGCAAGCAAGGTGGATTTGCAGAACTCACTCTTAGCAGCGCCTATGACACTCTTGCAGGAGTTTCTGAGCCACCGGTATTTGAGGAGATCATTAATGTTGCATGAGATTTCATGTTTTACCCACCATTTGTCTCTCTGCTTCATGAGGGAGAAGAGTCCCCCATGGAGCCACTTAATGACCGTGCCCCTCACCCTCCTTTTAGTGAGGGGTGCATGCCTATTTTGCAATGGTGCAAATACGGCTAGGAACTGATCAAGAGTTGCACCGGGGTCATTTGTAGCCATGACCCCAGATCAGTCTGCGCAGTGTAGGTCATTGAGGAAATCATTTAGACTGAGCTTGGAGAAGTCCCCTCATCTGGATCACCCTGCAGGGGACTTTGTGCGAGGAGGTGCCCCATATGCAGTAGGTTGGCAAGTGGTCTGAGATGGCGTCGGGGAAAGTTCCTGAGTGAACAATTCTGTCTAATCGGTTGCATAGAACCCAGTCAATAAGTGAGCCTTTGTCCCCCCGAGAGGAGGTCCTGGTGGGCCCTGTGATGATCTGGCTAAACGCAAGACCCGACAGAAGAGGTTCAAATACTCTGGTATTTGGCCCCAGCCAGTTGAGGTTGAGGTCCCCCAGGATAAGTAACTCGTTTGAGCCAACCTTTGCTTTAAGGAGGTCAAGTAGGGTGGAGAGCCCTTGGACCCCACCCTTCGGAGGGTCGTAGGCACAAACTATGTGCATCTTTTTCGTGTTTCCAAGTAGGAGGAGTGAGTGAAGGAACTCACATACAGGAGGTTCGTGAGGCACAGTGGATACATTTAGGTGCACTCGAAAGTAAAGGAGCACACCCCCCGCCACGTTTTCTGCCCGCCCTGTCACGCTGTATAAGGCTGTAACCTGGGGGGGTGCACGCGGAGTCGGGTATGCAAGGTTTAAGCCATGTTTCCGTAATACACAGTATGTCTGGCTTGTAGTAGGCCGCCCAGGCCATGAGTTCTGCTAGGTTTTGTAGGATGCTCCGGATATTGAGGTGTGCAATTCTGAGGCCTTTAGCAGATAACCAGGCCGTGGGGGGCTTGAAAGGGTATAGGGTATGCTGAGAACTTTGATAGCTGGTTACGTTACCTGCCAGTGCCAGAGGTGCCATGGTCACTGCTTGGTTGAGCAGTAGGAGTGCACGAGGTGTCCAACAGAGGAGTAGTCCCCAGTGGCGAGGCAAGGCAGCCGGCTGCGGCAGGAGAGTGTACAGTGTGGCCGCCTTAGCCAGGTGTTAGCTAACAGGAAAACCTTGCAGCTTTAACTTTAGTGAGCAAATAGGGGTTCCACCTGGGAGACAGGTCTGGGGGTAGACTGGCCCGAGAGAACCCAGAAGAATAGGTCATTAGGATTAGCGGAGACCAAGGGACAGGGCTAACTGATTAAGCACTTGACTTCAAATCAAATATGAAGAACACAGGCTCAGTTATCGCTCTTGGGGCTAATAGGATAGATGAGGCAGGCAGATTAATGCTGAGAGGCCTCTAGTGGTGAGAATGGATAGCCTGCAAATGGCAAAGTGGGCTGACCTGTTTTCATGCACCACGTGATCTCAGCTATAAGATATGGTGACAACCATGGGTGGTGGTGGGGCAGCCGGCAAAGCAAGCGGGGCCAGTCCTACATGGAGCTCGGAGCTCCTAGGCAGCTGTGCACAAGCGTGCTAAAAATCGAGCCGAATCACATCCTAGGAAGGCTCTTTCAGCAATTCAGGCAAGGTAAAGTCTTGCATTTAATCACAGTCCCACAGCGCTTTGGCAAGGAGATTTACTAAGATTCGTTTCGTGGATCGCAGTCTGAGGCAGTCGGAGCTTTTTACCTGGAAGCGTGGTTGGGGGTGGTGGGAGGGCTGGAATCATTTGCCCTTGCAACCTCCTGGTCAGGACCCCCTGCAGGAACCGCTGGATGATCTGTGGGAAGAGAAGAGCTCGGGTGAGAGACAATTTATAGATAGGCAAAAGGGCGGGGGTAGGGAAGGGGAGCTAATGCGGAGGGGGGCGCTTGATCGCGGCACAGAAAGGACAGTGAGGAGCTGTAACACAGACCTGCAGCAAGTTACTCTTAGGGTAGGGCTGTTAGGCCAGGAGCTGAGTCCAACACACACCCCAGAGGCACATTGTAGTAATGGAAGCCAGTAGTGGTAAATTGGCAAAAAAAAATTAATGCAGCATAAATCGGAACTTAGAGCCTACAAAGTAAACTGCAAATACAGACTATTCTTATGGTTGGACTGGGAACTCAAAGAGATTAAGCGCTGGGGGTTAGGCGCCAACCTGCAGATACATTTTGTTAGGGGAATAAAGGCAACAGTGGTTAAGCAAGCAGACGATGCACTGGTCAGTAAGAACTTCGGCCTACAAAAACTATCTGCACATGTGGGGGGGGGACACAAAACCCCTTTAAGCAATTAAATAAATTATACTACTAACTCCAGTCCTACATGGAGCTCGGAGCTCCTAGGCAGCTGTGCACAAGCGTGCTAAAAATCAAGCCGAATCAAGTCCTTGGAAGGCGCTTTCAGCAATTCAGGCAAGGTAAAGTCTCGCATTTAATCACAGTCCCACAGCACTTTGGCAAGGAGATTTACTAAGATTCGTTTCGTGGATCACAGTCTGAGGCAGTCGGGCGCTTTTTACCTGGCAGCGTGGTCGGGGTGGGGAGGGCTGGAATCGTTTGTCCTTGTGACTTCCTGGATGGGACCCCTGCAGGAACTGCTGGACGATCTGGAAGCGTGGTCGGGGGTGGGGAGGGCTGGAATTGTTTGCCCTCGTGACGTCCTGGTCGGGACCCCCTGCAGGAACCGCTGGACGATCTGGTGATCAGGTTTTCAGGGTCCCTATCAGGTAATCCGGTTTTGCTCTGTGCTGGTCAGGTTTTTGAGCCATTTTGAGTGCTCACATACTTCTGAATAGACTGTGTGTTCTCTTGCTGAACTGTGCGGGGGAAAACAGTAGTGATCGCAACAAAGTCCAAATCTTACCAAGATTTGCACGGTGGCTGCAAATGCCACACAGATCTTGCTGAAGACAAACAGTGCATGTCCAGGGGCCATGCAGTACTGTTTTAACATATCCACACACACAAAGTGAGAGACACACACAGAGGGCGAGTAGCATGGCAGCAGAACAGAGATCCCCCTCTGTACTCTCTCCCCCTTGTGACAGGGTTGAATATGGCCCTGTCCCAGTTGTTATGCAGAAAGTGTTTAAGTGCAAGGGTCTGTTCTATCCTATCCTTTTCTCTCTTCTCTGTCTGGTTGCGCCACCAAATATTCTAGTGAGACCTAGGATTTGATCACCCCGGCAGTCTTGCAATTCTCTGCCTCTTGCTATCTCTCTACCCTCACTTGCTGTTCTGTTCTTTCTACCCTCACCTGCTGTTCTGTCTTTTCTCCCCCCCTTGCATATCTGCTGGTATAAGTACATCATTTTGTGGAAACATAACTGATACTGGGATCCCTTTGTTTAAAACTGTATATAGTTATACTGTTGAAATGACTGCAAAGCTAAAATTATATAGTTATAGTGGTGAAATGACTGCAAAGCTATTTGGAACTCAAGGGGTTAACCTGAGATGCAATATTTAAGTCCTTTGCAGAGTTGTAAACAAAAGGCCAGATCTGGGTCAAAAATACAGGTTACTCACCTGTAACAGGAGTTCTAGGAATGGTATATGTTGTTCATCCACACTTATTGGCAGGTTCCTTGCCGCTTTAAATTTTGCTGGAAGGTCTTCAAGCTGGCTCCTCCCACCCACCCGGGTGGTAAAACTCTCGGCTCCGCCCCATGACGCCAGATCTGGCCCGCTGGAAGCTCAGGTTGTGTGTCGAAGCCGGGGAGGTCGGGTGGATCGTGTGGATGAACAACATATACCATTCCTAGAACTCCTGTTACAGGTGAGTAACCTGTATTTCTAGGGACATGGATATGTTGTTCATCCACACTTATTGGCAGACTCCTAGCAGTTCTCCGGGAGGAGGAAGGCAAGGCGCACACCCCCTACTTAGGAAATAAAACTGGAGAACCGAGGCCCCAAAACCAGCATCCCGGCGTCACTCAAGGTCGATGTGGTAATGGGTAATAAAGGTGTGTGCTGACTTCCAGGTAGCAGCCCTGCAGATTTCCTGGATAGGGACGTCCCTGGAAGCAGCCACCGATGCAGCAGTATGACGGGTAGAATGAGCTCTTATCCCTCTGGGAGGCTCCATGCCCGCCAACTTATAGCAGCGATCTATGCAGGAGGTGACCCACCTGCCTATCGTCCGCTTGGCTGCAGGTCTGCCAGATGCGGCTTCAGCATAGGTGACAAACAGCTGGCGAACCTCTCCCCGAATTTCAGCAGTGCGCTCCTTATAATAAGCGAGCGCCCTTCTAGGGTCCAGAGTATGGAGCCTATATTCGGCCTCCGAGGTGTGACTGGGGTAGAACACCGGCAGAGTCAGCACCTGGTTAAGGTGAAACTCCGACACCACCTTCGGAAGGAATTTCGGGTGGGGGCACAGGACAACCTTGTCCCTGTGGAAGACCAGGTAAGGAGACTCGATGCAAAGCGCCTGGAGCTCTCCCATCCTTCTGGCTGACGTGATAGCCACCAAGAAGGCGGTCTTCCACGACAGGTGAGAGAGTTCACACCTGTGCACTGGTTCGAATGGCTTGCCCATGAGCTTTGCCAGTACCAGCAGTAGATCCCAAGGAGGTGGAGGTTCTCGCACCGGAGGGGAAATGTGATCAAGGCCTTGGAAAAAGCGCCTGACCACCTTTTCCTGCACCACCGACTGCTTCCCGGCCCGCACCCGGGTAAGCAGAGATGGCTGCCAGGTGCACCTTTTAGGTCGCCGACCTAAGCCCTTGACTAGAAAGGGACCATAAATAGTCCAAAATGCTTGCCACAGAACAGGAGGAAGGGTCCAAGCCCTTGCCCTGACACCAAATGGAGAATCTCTTCCATTTGAAGGCGAGCATTTTCTGGTCGACTCCTTACGGGACGCCTCAACAACATTGAGGACCTCGTCGGAAAGACCCAAGGCCTGGAACTCTAGCCGCTCAGGAACCAGGCCTTCAGGTGCAGGGATTGAAAGTCCGGATGGAACACCTTTCCCTGATTGACTGAAAGCAGGTCCGGGCGAGCTGGAAGCTGCCTCGGGAGCCTGGAGCTGAGGCTGAGGAGATCTGGGTACCAGAACTGGCGGGGCCAGTCTGGGGCTACCAGGATCACCTGCGCCTTGTCCCTCCTTGCTTTGAGAAGCACCTGTGAATCAAGGAAATGGGGAAAGGCGGAAGAGGCCCGGGGTCCACAGCCTCGAGAAGGCATCCCCCTGCAGCGAGCCCTGCTGAGGGGGGCGGGCATGAAACAGCCTCAGCTTCGCGTTCTCCCTGGAGGCAAACAGGTCCACCTGAGGTGTGCCCCAGTGGGAGAACAGATCTTGTACTACCTCCGGCAGGAGAGACCACTCGTGAGATGCAGCCCCTATCCAGCTCAGGGCATCGGCCAGGGTGTTGGAGGCTCCTGCCACATGAATGGCTAGGAGATCCGCCTCCAGGCTGCGCATGAGTGACCAAATGCGGAGAGCTTCCTTGCATAGAAGCATGGAGCGCGTCCCGCCCTGGCGGTTCAGGTAGTACATGGTCGTGGTATTGTCCGTCTGGACTCGGACCACTTGACCCCGGAGAAACGTAGCAAAGGCGGTGAGAGCAGGTGGACCACTGGGCTCCAGCAGGTTGATGTGGCATCGGGACTCCCGGGGACCAGAGGCCGTGCACTCGGTGTTCCCCAGATGGGTACCCCAACCCATCAAGAGGCGCGGTCGATAGAGAGACCGGCGGCTCGGGGCGGACAAACGGGATGCCCTCCTGCAGATGGAATGGAACGGTCCACCACTGGAGAGCGTTCCACATCTCCTGGGTCACTATCACTAGCTGGTCCAAAGGATCGCAGCGCTGTGACCACTGGCTGGCCAGTCCCACTGAAGGGGCGATGTGCCAGCGGGCCTAACGGACCACGCTGGTACAGGCCGCCATGAGACCCAGAAGGCGCAGGAAGTCCCGGGCAGGGCGCGATTGCCCAACCAGAAATGATTGGGCAAAGGAGGTAAGAACCTCGGCCCTGTCCGCCGGGAGCCGTGCTCTGGCTCGAAGAGAGTCGAGCTCTGCCCCGATGAACAGGATCACCTGCTTCGGCTCGAGTTCCAACTTGGCCTCGTTGATGAGAAGGCCAACTCGAGAGCAAACCTGGAGGGCCAGATCTCTGACCGGCTCCACCTCCGTGCCTGGAGGAGGCTGCTATCAGCCAATTGTCCAGGTAAGGGTACACCGACCCTCGCGCGCGAGGGAATGCTGTCACCACTGCCATGCATTTGGTGAAGACCCTGGGAGCTGGAGATAAGCCGAAGGGCATAGCTCGGAACTCGAAGAGGGATCCCTCCGCTCGAAAGTGGAGGAATCTCCGATGTGACGGACGGATAGGGACGTGAAAGAACGCCTCCTGTAGGTCCAGAGAGCAGAACCACACACTGTGTTCGAGAGATGGTATTATCTGCGCCAGAGTGACCATCCTGAAGGTTCGAGACCTTAGGAACTTGTTCAGGTCGTGTAGGTTGAGAATGGGGCGCCAGCCCCCCGTCCGTTTCGGAACCAGGAAATACCTGGACACGAACCCCGGGTCTGAAGGGGGATCCTCCACCTCCATGATCACCTCCTTTTGGAGGAGGAGAGCGATGTCGGCTCGGCGAGCCGCCAGTGAGGCTGCGGACCCCGAGGCCCCACGAGGTGCGACGGCTCTGAAGGGCGGGGCCTGCTCGAATTCCAGAGGTAGGCCTTTTCCCACCACCTCCAGTACCCACCTGTCCGTGGTAACAGCGGACCAGGTGGAAAGGAAGTGTCTGAGCCATCCCCCCACGGGGGAACCAGGGGTGAGGTGACAGGGATGGGGGCGACACCCCTCAGCCCGTCACTGGGCAGGCTTGGAGGAGGGACCGGCCGAGGGACCTCCTGGGCCTTTACCTCCCTGCTTCCTGTTGGAGGAAGCTGACGGCTTGGGCTTGGGATACCAAGGTCGAGCCTGCTGGCCCTGACGTTGCTGGGCCGGGCGCGCCGCAGGCGCAGAAGGACGAAAGGGCTTAGGCTGTGGCTTGTGGCCTTTGTCCTTCTGAGCGGAAGAGACCGAGTCCAAGGTAGCATTGGACTTCTCGATCCTCTGCAGGTGACCTTCCACCCCAGGGCCGAAGAGGTCAGTCCCCAAAAAGGGAACATCCGCCAACTTGTGCTGGGTATCCGAGGTAAAGGTGGATATCCTCAGCCAAGCCCGACGACGCATGGCCACTGCGGCCGCCACAGACCTGGCACATGAGTCCCCGATGTCTAACGCAGTCTGGAGCTGCTGTTTAGCCACTGCCCTGCCCTAGTCCCACACCTACCTGACCGTAGTCTGCAGATCTGTGGGAAGATGAGGGACAACCTCATCCAGGGAGCCCAACAGGGCGTGAGAAAAATGTGCCATGAGGACGGCCGAACTGGCCTGACGAAGGTCGAGAGAGGACGCAGCATAGACTTTTCGCCCGGCATAATCCAATTTCTTGGATTCCTAGTCGGGAGGTTTGTCCACATCCCTGGCGTTCTCGGCACGCCGGAAAACGCTGTCAGTAACCAACCCCTCGGCCGAGGGGTGTTCCTAAAAACCAGACAGGGAACCGGTAGGGACCGCATACTTCCTGGCCAACCTGGCCGAAGGTGCAGGGCAGGAAGCAGGACGCTGCCAAAGTTCCAAGGCCGACTCCACTATGGCTTCGCCACCGGAAAGGCCTCCGTGAGGAGAATCCCGTCCCGAATCTCCGTGAGGGGATACCTGGCCCGCTTAGAAACGGGTTCGAGCTTCATCCCGTGGACTCCGAGATGAGTCAAGCAACCCTAAGAAGGACGAGGCGCTATCGTCCATTGACTGCCCTCCGAGGACTCCAAGTCCATGCGCTTGGAGAAGAGGGAGGAACCATCATTGACCCAGAAGAGTCCTCAAAGAGCTGCTCGGCCCTGAGCCACCCTCCACCTGCCGATGTTTATCGGGAGTGAGGGTGACAGACAGCCTATGGGGCAAACCCAAAGCCGAACGAGAATTTTTGGTCGGAGCCCCAACTAATGGCTGTGGAGGCGGAGGTTCCACCAGAATCGGTGGGGCAGCTGGAATTGGCTGAACAACTGGCCTGAGAACAGGCTCCTCGACTACAACGAGGGGTTGTTTCGGCTGCTCCGGTGACAGCCACTTAATGGCCGGGGAAGACGACTGGGTCGGCTTATTCCCGGTCAAAAGGAGCTGTTGCCACATAAGTTCCCTCGTACCTCTGACGCACTTGCGTCAAGCCTCCTCGTCCGAGGAAGAGCGCGGCCCGGTCGCGGTGCCGAGACCGCGCTATGATGGCGGATCGGTTGTACTGCGAGGATGTCCGAGACCGAGACCTAGAGTCTCGACTAGGCCGAGGAAGGCGAGGAGAAGTGTCGGAAATCAGCACTCCCCTCGGCTCGGACGATCCCACCGAAGGCTCCGGAACCGGAGGCACAGACGAGCCGACGGGATCCTCAACTCCCACCGGGGGAACCGAGGAGAGGGGATTCTCAGCTTCTCCAGCCGACAACCCGTCTAACGGGTCGAGAAAAATCTCGACCTCGCCGACAGGAGTCTCGGTCAACTGGCCTGACGGGACACCGGTAGCCAGTGGCCGAGCTGAGGGTCGAATCAAGTCGACTGTCGACAAGGGAGGGGATCTTTCCGCCTCCCAAGAGCGTTGGACGGAGAGACCTACTTTTGCTCTTTTGGACCTGGAAAAGGTCCGAAGTTGGACCCTCACCTTTGGTCGAGAGGTCAGACAAAGCTCCTTAAAAGAAGCCGAGTACGAGGCACCGAGAGAGAGCGGGACAAATGCCGCAGCCGAGGTAGAAGCGGCCCGCGCCGCCTCCTCTTCGAGGGCGATCATCTGCTCTAGCTGATCCGCCGAGCCCGCCGCCACGGACACCGCCAATCGGGCCTCTTTAGATTTCACCGGTGGAATTCTTTCCTCGGGGCGCCCCAGTTGTAATCGGGCAGCACGGTCTTCGAGGACGTAGGCCGAAAAGGAAGAGCACAAGTCGCAGGCCTGCGGGTCTTGCTCAAGGCCCAGGCAATAGACGCACGTGGAGTGCGGATCCATCCTAGACAGCTTCTGCCCGCAAGGGCACCTCCGAAAACCGGGAGTCGATTTGTCCATCGCAGCCGCGAGGAGAAGAAGACCAAAGTCTTTTAGCAAAAAACTTTTTAATTTCAAACTTTCCGAAGAATTACGAACCAGTCTTAATCGCAACGCGTTAAGGAGGGAACCTGAGCTGAGAGTTTTACCACCCGGGTGGGTGGGAGGAGCCAGCTTGAAGACCTTCCGGCAAGATTTAAAGCGGCAAGGAACCTGCCAATAAGTGTGGATGAACAACATATCCATGTCCCTAGAATGTTCTTTTTGCTGCACCTGCTGAAACTGACAAGAACATTGTGTGAGAGGCATGCTGTTTTCTTAACAAGGTCCTGCAAAGATTTATTATAAAAAGAGCTGTAATGTTTGGCAAGGGAGAGAGACAGAGACAGACTGAGATTTGAAATTGAGAAGAAAAATGACTCTACTTTCTAAGTTTGTACTGCCATTGTAAATAGTTATGCTGAACAATTTTTATTTTGCATTTTGCTGTTATTAATAATAAAACACAATTTGCAAATTGTGACACTGTACCTGGTTTTCCTATGCTTCCTGACATGTGCCTCGATGACAGATAGTGTCAGCCTAAGTGAGATTTACACCATGCATATTCTAAGCCAGGAGTTTTGTGCAGGGTTACTAGACCTGGTACCAGGAAAGCATAGAAGAATGGTATGGATTCTGCAGCAGCAAGCCCAGGGGTGGTTACCAGGAGAATAGCAGCCAAACTATTAAAGACAGAAGTCCAAGCTGAGACTGTACAGCTAGCACCAGTTATAGAAATAGAGCAGGCAGTGATAGAACCTGAAAGGCTGACTTTTTCAAATGGTGGGCTACACAACAAAAAGAAATGGAGACACAGAGAAAAGAAGAAATGCAACAATTCGAACAGCAGAGAAAAGAAGAGATGCAGCGACATGAGCAGTAAAGAAGAGAAGAGATGCAGCGATGGATGGATGCCTTGCAAGTTGTTTTTTTTTTTTGTTTGTTTTTTCTTTAGTTGTTTTAACCAGGAGTAGTACACTAAGCTGAAAACTTTTTTACAGGAGCGACCTGGGCGCACAGGGAAGTTGAGTGACTTGCTCAGGGTCACACAGTATGCAAGTGGGAGCTGTGGGATTCAAACCCAGGTCTGGTCTGCTGGATGTCACCAGATTTGCAGCTCAGAGCCTTAAACCACTGTGCTATGCTGCCTCCATCAACCTTATCAAAACTGAAGGATCTGGCACTGGTCCAGCAGAGCAACAAGACATAAACAACTTAAAATACATAAAACTTAAGAAGTTGTGTCCCTCGGATGATACTGAAGCATACCTAATAAATTCTGAAAGGGTTGCTGCAGCCTGCCAGTGGCCAAAGCAGCAATGGGCAATCAGACTGGTACCTTACCTGACAGGAAAAGCCCAACTTGCTCACCGCAATACGGACACTGCACAGTCGGAAAACTACGATCTGGTGAAAAGTGAAATCCTGAAAAGGTATGACATTTCAGGAGAAACCTACAAGCAGAGATTTCAGTCTCTGAAGTACAACTCAATCGACAATCCTCGAGAAGCATTCACCCGACTCAGAGAACTCCTTATGAAATGGCTCCAACCAAAGGGCAAAACACTCCCACAAATATTGAAACAATGCAATGGAGCAATTCATCAACATCCTGCCTACAGATGTACAGCTTTGGGTAAAAGAACACCGACCAGAAAGTGGGGAAAAGGCTGTTTCTTTGGCTGAAGACTACCAAATGGGCAGACAGATGCCACAGCAGTGAGGTAACAGCCAAGCACCGGTAAGACACTCTTTTTTTTCCATTAAAACTCCAAGTCTGATAACTCTGGTGGGGATAACAAATCTGCACTCAAAGACTTTATTTGCTATAACTGTAATAAGCCAAGTCATATTGCAAGAAATTGCCGTAGTAATAAGAATGACACTGGAGCAGATTAGTCCTTAGCAAATTGGGGCAAGTACTTAACAGATGTGAAGGTGGGAGATAAGACTATGAAGAGACTTACAGATTCAGGAAGCAGACAGACCATAATGCATAATGAAGTGCTGGGAAAACAATGTCTAAAAGGACCAGGTACTAGTGTAATCTGCATATGCACAGAATTGTAAAGGTTATATGCTTCTTTTAGATGAGAATTACTAGAAAGTTTTGGAAACCTGTTTTTTGTGAAACAGATTCCCTTTTGGGGGGGGGATGTAACAGGGTTGGATTTGGTCCTGTCCCAGTTGTTATGCAGAAAGTGTTTAAATGCAAGGATCTGTTCTATCCTCTCCTTTTCTGTCTTCTCTGTCTGGTTGTGCCAACAAATTGTCTCATGAGACCTAGGACTTGATCACACAGATTGTCTTGCAATTCTCTGCCTCTCGCTATCTCTCTACCCTCACTTGCTGCTCTGTCTTTTCTCCCTCCTTGCATAGCTGCTGGTATAAAAACATATGTGCATGCTGCTTTCATAACAAGCTCCTGCAAAGACTTTTTATAAAAAGAGTTGCAATGTTTTATGAGGGAGAGAGACGGAGACAGACTAAGATTTGAAAGTGAGAAGAAAAAGGACTCTGCTTTCTGTGTTTGTACTGCCACTGTAAATAGTTATACTGAAAATGTTTATTTTTCTGTTATTAATAACAAAATGCTATTTGTGAATTTTGAAACTGCTCCTGGTTTTCCTATGCTTTCTGATCTATGCTTCAACAACACCCCTCTCCTGCAGCATTGCAGTAAGCTGTGCCTCTAAGGGGAGCACCAGATAGCACTGAAACCTGTGTTTTGCGCAGGGGGCAGGCGCCAGGAGCCATTGCTGCAGGCAGTTGGTGCAGTTCTGCCTCTCCCTCTCCACAAACTCAGAACCAACTTTGACTGATTGGGGGCTGACAGGACAGCTGCATTCTTAACAGCTCAGCACTGGACCGCGACAACACAGACAGAGACAAACACAGACAGAGACACATATTTACCTCCTGCACCCAGTATCCATCTGTGCAGCCACTTGCTGTGTTCCTGCACTGCCTTTCTCTCTTTCTCTCCCCAAAGGAGCAGGAGCAAGAGTCAGGATTGGGAAATTGAGCAGTGTGTCTCTGGCAAAGGTGGTGGGCCAAACTGCATGCCCGCCTCTCCCTGACTAGCTCCCGTGCCCCCTGTCAAGACAGCACATTTGCTGTATGGGGTGTATATATTCATTGCAAAAAACTTTGTTAATACATCAGTTAGGGCTGTTACTAATGCAACAAAAGTTGGGAAATGTGGCATGAGGGTTTCCAACCCTAACACCCCACTCCAACCTGCAGACACTGACAGGCGTCAGAGGTCTGCCTTGAGAGCCAGTCCAGCTCACTTCACTCCACCCACGTCCTGCAGACACTGACAGGCTTAAGGGGTGTCCCTTGGGGTCATCGGCCCTAACACTCACCCCATTTTGCTATACTGTGCCCATACCAGGGTACTTAGTTATGGAATGGGGTTAGGGCTGATGACCCCAAGGGACATCCCCCGTGCCTGTCAGTGTCTGCAGGATGGGGGTGGAGGTGGGTGAGCATTAGGGCTGACGACCCCAAGGCAGACCCCTGACACCCGTCAGTGTCTGCAGGTTGGTGCTGGGGTGTTAGGGTTGGAAACCCTAATGCCACAATTCCCAACTTTTGTAGCATTAGTAACAACCCTAACTGATGCATTAACCAAGTTTTTTGCAATGAATTTCCTTACTTTTTCAGACAGTATAACAGTACGTGTCGTCGACGCACAGGTCAGGAAGCATAGGGAAAACCAGGAGCAGTTGTTGAGTTCACCAAAAATATTTATTTACAGTAGCAGTAACATAAAAAAAATAAACTTGTTCAGTATAACTATTTACAAAGGCAAAATAAAGACCCATCAGAGTTTTCCTTCAGTATCTGTGTCCCTTTTTTCTCTTTTTCTGCAATTGCAGCTCAGCTCTCTTACAAGTAATTTTTCAACCCCCATTCTTAGCAAGCATCCCGTTTTTGTAAATATCAGGCAGGAGCTGCTAGAATACAGTGTGCTTGCTGAGGCCCTCTTTTGCAAAAGGCTGGAAGATTTGCATTCAAGTAACCTCCAGAGTTTACAACAGCTTTCTGCAATAATCTCAAAATATAATGATATATATTTCAACATTAACACTATATATTTTTTAAACAAAAGGGATCCCAATATCAGTTTCATTTCCATACAATGATTTTCACATATTTTTTTATATTAGGTGATATAGATATGCAAGGGAGAAAAACAGACAGCAAGAGAAAACTGAGAGACAGTGAGAGGCAAAGAACTGCGAGCCTGTCGGGCTGATCAGACAGAGAAGAGACAGAAAAGGAAAGATCCTTGCATTTAAACACTTTCTCCATAACAAACAGGACAGGGTCCTATTCTACTCTGTCACATACCCCCCCCCAAGAGGGAACCTGTTTTATTAAACAGGTTTCCAAAGCTTTTTATCAACTCTCTAATAACATTTTAACAGTATAGCAAACAATAAAGTTTAAACTTGTACATTTGTTTTTCAACCTTCAGAAACCTCAATTCCTGATCCATATCTTGACAGAAAATCAGCATTGGTATTCTCTTTACCAGATTTGTGTATCATCATGAATTTAAATGGCTATAGTGCAAGGTACCACCCTGTGATTCTGGAATTTTTATCTTTCATCTGGTTATGCCAACAGAGAGGACTGTGATCAGTTACAAGAACAAAATCAGTTCCTAGCAAATAAAACTTAAGGGACTCCATGGCCCACTTTGCTGCTAAACATTCCTTTTCGATAGTGGAGTACCTTTTCTATCTGTCATGCAGCTTCCGACTTATGTACAGAATAGGATGTTCTGTCTCATCTACATTTTGACTTACGACTGCACCTAGGCCTACCGCTGATGCATCTGTTTGTAGCAAAAGTGGTTTCTCAAAGTCTGGGCTTCTTAAAACAGTGGCTGAACATAATGCAGCCTTTATGGCTTGAACAGCTTCATCACACTCTGGGGTCCATTTCACATTATTTGGGTACCGTTTTTTCGTGAGTTCAGTGAGGGGAGTAGCTAACTTAGCAAAGTTTGGAACAAATCTCCGATAATAACCATCCAGACCTAAAAATGGCCTGACATGTTTCTTTGTTTTAGGTACAGGGCTATTACCTACAGCTTCTTTCTTGGAAACCTCTGGCTTGATGTCTCCATTTCCCAACACACAGCCCAAATATCTGGTTTCCTGCATGCCCAATGCACATTTGGTAGGATTAATAGTCAGACCTGCATTTTTGATAGCTTGGACAGCTGCTCATAGGTGTTCCAGGTGGCTTTTCCAGTCTGGACTGTACACTACAACATCATCCAGGTATGCAGCACAATAACCAGTGTGAGGTGATAAAATGACATCCATGTACTGCTGGAATGTAGATGGCGCACCACGTAATCTAAAGGGCATGGTGGTGAACTGATAGAATCCTACAGGGGTGGCAAATGCAGTTTTATCTCTGGATTCTTTAGCTAAAGGTTTTAGCCAGTAGCCCTTGGTGAGATTGAGGGTACTGATATACTTCGCACTCCCCAGTCTGTCCACCAAATCATCTATTCTGGGCATAGGATAACTGTCAAATTCTGGCACTTGATTAAGTTTCCTGAAATCAAGGCAGATTCTAACACCCCCTTCTTTTTTGTTTACAATTACCATGGGACATGACCAAGCACTCCTCGACTTCTCTATCATACCCAGTTCTTTCATTTTTTGTATTTCCTTAACCACATCAGCTCTTAACCGCTCTGGCAACCTGTCTGTCTTTTACCTAATAAGACGAGCATTCCTTGTCACTATTACATGCTCAACCCCTTTTGCTCAGCCTGGTACTGTGGTAAAAGTACTGTTAAATGTCTTTAGCACCAACATTTACAGTTTGTTCCAGCCTATCATAAGTTACATCAACATCTTCTTCATCAGTTTCTGGTAAAACTAGCAAAGCAGCTTTGGTATTTTTTAAACCCATTTCTTGAGGAGGTTAGCATGATGTATCTTAGTAGGATTTTTCCTGTCAGGGGTCTCATTAGCATCTGGGGGACACAACTTAGTAAGTTTAATGGCTGCTCCTGTCGCTGCATCTCTTCTCTCATCTGCTGCTCCTGTCGCTGCATCTCTTTTTCTCTTTGCTTTTCAGTCTCTTTTTGTTGTATAGCCCACCATTTGAAAAAGTCCATCAGGCTTTCAGGTTCTACCACTGCCTGTTCTTTTTCCATAACTTGTGCTGGCTGTACAATCTCAGACTGGACTTTTGTCTCTGCTAGTTTGGCTGCCATTCTCCTGGTAACCACTCCTGGACTTGCTGCTGCACAATCCATACCTTCTTCTGCACTTCCCTGGTACTAGGTCCAGTATCCATGCACAAAACTCCTGTCTTAGGGTATGCACGGCTTAAATCCTACTTCCAGCACCATCTGTCGTCAAGGCACAGGTCAGGAAGTGTATGGAAAACCAGGAGCAGCTGTAGAATTCACCAAAAATATTTATTTACAGTAGCAGTAACATAAAAAAATAAACTTGTTCAGTCTATTTACAAAGGCAAAATAAAATAAAGACCCATCAGAGTTTTGCTTCAGTATCTGTGTCCCTTTTTTCTCTTCTTCTGCAATTGCAGCTCAGCTCTCTTATAAGTCATTTTTGAACCCACATTCTTAGCAAGCATCCCATTTTTGTAAATATCAGGCAGGAGCTGCTAGAGCACAGTGTGCTTGCTGAGGCCCCCTTTTGCAGCTTTTGCAAAAGGCTGGAAGATTTGCACTCAAGTAACCTCTAGCGGAAGGGGGTGATGTTGAGCCCGAGCAAGATGGCCGCTTTCAGATAATGCTCCTCTATATTGCTCAGTTTGAAAGCTAAAAATTAGAGTTTTTTTGGTCACAACTCGCAGCCTTTTAAACAGCAACTGATACTGGAAACCTGCTGATTCAGGATGGGAAATCCTCGAAAGGAACGCAATCACCCCGACGGAGCAAAAGCCAAAAATGCTCCCGCTACCTCTGCCATGCGGTCTAGCTCTACCACACTGGCCCCAGACTCGGAAAATACAGTAGATGAAACTTTACAATCACTTGGCCTTAAAATAAACAGGCTCACATCCTCCGTCTCAGGCCTGGCAGATAAAATCGATGGTATTGCCAGTAGGGTGACTAACCTAGAAACCTCCATCGATTTAGTAACAGTTGAATCATCCGAAGCTAAGAAACGTTCAGATGCTGCTATGGGTGCCATCACTACAGTGCTGAAAGAAAATAGGCATCTGCGTATGCGACTGGAGACTCTGGATAATCAAACCAGGGCTTCCAATATTCGGCTTCTTGGTCTCCCAGAAAGGTGTGAAGGGGACCATTTGGTTTTATTTCTGCAGGAATGGTTACTCCAGCAGTTCAGGGAAGAAGCCAGGGAGCATGTAAAAACTGTACAGAAAGCTTACCACATAATCAGTCGATGAAACCAGACAACATGGAAGCTCCACGAGCAGTTTTGGTGGTGACGGATGGTGTGGCAACAAGGGATTACCTTCTGGCTTTAGCCAGACAACATAAAACTCTGCTGTGTGAAGGGGAAACAGTCCGAATTTATCTGGATATTAGTTACACCACCAGGCAAAGGCGCAAACTGTTTGATGGCTCTGGAGCACTTCTAAGAGAGCCGGGGATCCAGCATAGCATGATATTCCCTGCTCGCTTGAGGATTACTCACCAGGGCAAGATCTTCATTTTTTCGGATCCGAAGGATGCCAGTCGCTGGGTCCAGAAGCAGGCTCCGAGAAGAAGACGCTCGAGGGATGCAGAAGCACTCTCCACTGAGGACGATGAGTCATAAAAACATGCTTGGATTACCAGATTTGAGATGAGGGAGAACCAGAGTCATTATGTCGGTTGATCATTATGTCCCCCTTTATGGGAGTGCGTGAGTAAACGCTCAGACTGCCATGAGGACTCTCAATTGTGTAAAATTTTCTCTTCACCTTCATTGCTATGTTTCATAGTGCTGTTACTAATGATGCTGTCTTAATTATTGGTTTCCTTTTTGCAAAAGGTGACCATGTCTAATTAGTTAAAAAAGTTCGAAATAGTTCTAACTATTTGCAGTTTTATAATATGAGCTATTACGTTTAATTATACGTATAGGAGTTGTAGCATTTGCATTTAGCACCTTTTGTGTGCTCTTATAAATGATAAAGCATGGACCTCAGTATCTATCCTCTTTTCAGAAGAGTGGACACTTGGACACTATACAGTAATGTAATGTTTTAGCTTTTTCCATGCAGCTCATGGGCTTTTCAAAACAGCTTATAAATGTTTAATGTATTAAAAAGGATTTCTTATATTAAGTAACCCCCATAGACGTATCTTTATGCAGTAGATTAAGCCTAATATTGTATTTTATGAGGAGTGGAGCCCTCAGTGTGTTCTTTATTAACATTTGATATGTCTCTGCTGGAAATGTATTCTAATTGTTTAAAATAAAACAATAAATACAAAGTTTAAAAAAAAAAGTAACTTCTAGAGTTCACAATAGCTTTCTGCAATCATCTCAAAACATAATAATATATATTTCAGCAGTAGCACTATATATTTTCTAAACAAAAGGGATCCCAATATCAGTTTCATTTCCATACAATGATTTGCACATATTTTTTATATTAGCTGATATAGATATGCAAAGGAGAAAAACAGACAGCAAGAGAAAACTGAGAGACAGTGAGAGGCAAAGAACTGCAAGCCTGTCGGGTTGATCAAGTCTGAAGTCTCACAGAAAAATTTGGTTGCTCAACCAGACAGAGAAGAGACAGAAAAGGAAAGATCCTCGCGTTTAAACACTTTCTCCATAACAAACGGGACAGGGTCCTATTCTACCCTGTCACAGTATGTCAGTGGATGAAGCAACTGAAAATTAGGAGCGCTAGCTTCGTACTCGAGCAGACTAGACAGACCATGAGGCCTGTTTCTGCTGGCAGATTCATATGTTTGTATGTACTGTGAAACACATAAATTGTCAGCAGATAAGGACCACTAGGCCCATCCAGTCTGCCCATAAGCCCTGTACTTGATTATGGCTTCTGACCCTCCCTCTGCTTTACCTCTATGGTTCCCCTATGCGTGTCCCATGCATGTTTAAATCCAACCACAGTACTTGCTCCTACTACCTCTTGTGGCAGACCATTCCATGTGTCCACCACCCTCTCTGTGAAGGAAAACTTTCTGACTTTCTCTCTTAACCTGCCACCTTTCAATTTCATGTCATGCCCCCTCGTCCTTGTACTCCTCTTGTACTGGAAGATGTCTCCCCCTGCACCTTGTTTATGCCCTTGAGGTACTTGCATGTTTCTATCATGTCCCTTCTCTCCCTCCTGTCCTTCAGCGAGTACATACTGAGGTTCCTTAATCTCTCCTTGTAAGTTTTGTGGTACAAGCCCTGCACCATCTTAGTCGGTCTTCTCTGGACTGCCTGCAGCCTGTTAATGTCCTTTTGAAGGTGCAACCTCCAGAACTGCACACAGTACTCCATGTGAGCCCTGACCAGAGTTTTATATAACGGCATCGCAACCTCCTGTCTTCTGCTGGTGATACCCCTTCCTAAGCACTCTAGCATGCCACTGGCCTTCCCAGCTGCCCTTTTACTCTGCTTTGACATTTTCAGGACATCTGAAATAATAACCCCTAGGTCCCTTTCTTCCTGTAGCTCTCTCCAGTCATGAGCATGCGTAGCAAAACATAGAAACATAGAAACTGTCGGCAGTTAAGGACCGCTAAGCCCATCCAGTCTGCCCATAAGGCCCGTACTTGATTACAGCTTCTGACCCTCCCCCTGCTTTACCTTTATGGTGCCCCATGCTTGTCCCATGCATAACTGCACACAGTACTCCATGTGAGGCCTGACTACAGTTTTATATCACGGCATCACTACCTGCTGTATTGTGCTGGTGATACTCCTGCCTATGCACCCCAGCATGCCGCTGGCCCTCCCTGCTGCCACTGTACTCTGCTTTGACATTTTCAGGTCATCTGAAATGATAGCCACCAGGTCCCTTTCTTCCTTGGTGACTGTCAGCAACTCCCTTCCCCCTATCATGTAGCTCTCTCTCCCCACCCATCCTGTAGCTCTCTCTCCAGTCATAAGTGTACATAGCAAAACATAGAAATTGTTGGAAGATAAGGACCGCAAAGCCCATCCAGTCTGCCCATAAGGCCTGTACTTGATTACAGTTTCTGACCCTCCCTCTGCTTTACCTCGATGGTTCCTGTATGCTTGTCCCATGCATAACTGCACACAGTACTCCATGTGAGGCCTGACCACGGTTTTATATCACGGCATCACTACCTGCTGTCTTGTGCTGGTGATACTCCTGCCTAGCACCACAGCATGCCACTGGCCTTCCCTGCTGCCCTCGTACTTTGCTTTGACATTTTCAGGTCATCTGAAATAATAACCTCCAGATCCCTTTCTTCCTTAGTGACTGTCAGCAACCCCCCATCCCGGAGCTCTCTCCAGTCATGAGCATGCGTAGCGAAACACGGACATTGTTGGCAGATAAGGACCGCTAAGCCTATCCAGTGTGCCCATAAGCCCCATACTTGATTATGGCTTCTGACTCTCCCTCTGCTTTACCTCTATGGTTCGTCATACATGTTTAAATCCAACCACAGTGCCTGCTCCCACTACCTCTTGTGGCGGACCATTCTATGCATCAGCACCCTCTCTGTGAAGAAAAACTTCCTCACATTCCCTCTTAACCTGCCACCTTCCATTGTCATGTCATGCTCCATCTTACTTGTACTCCTCCTGTACTGCAAGATGTCTCCCCCCTGCACCTTGTTTATGCCCCTGAGGTACTTTTTTTCCCTCCTCTTCTCCAATGAGTACATACTGTGGTCCCTTAATCTCTCCTCATAAGTTTTGTGGTGCAAGCCCTGTTCCATCTTAGTCGGCCTTCTCTGGACCACCTCCAGCAAATGTCCTTTCAAAGGTGCAGCCTCCAGAACTGCACACAGTACTCCTTGTGAGGCCTGACCAGGGTTTTAAATAACGGCATCACTACCTCCTGTGTTCTGCTGGTGATATCCCTGGCTATGAACCATAGCATACCACTGGCCTTCCCTGCTGCCCTTGTATTCTGCTTTGACATTTTCAAGTCATCTGAAATAATAATCCCCAGGTCCCTTTCTTCCTTGCTGTCAGCAACTCCTCCCCCAATCCTGTGACTCTCTCCAGTCACGAGCGTGCGTAGCGAAACATAGAAATTGTCTGCAGATAAGGACCGCTAATCCCATCCAGTCTGCCTATAAGGCCCATTCTTCATTACGGCTTCTGTCCCTCCCCGACTTTACCTCTACGGTTCCCCTATGCTTGTTTCATGCATGTTTAAATCCAACCGCAGTGCTTGCTCCCACCAACTCTTGTCGCAGACCATTCCATGCATCCACCACCTTCTCTGTGAACAAAAACTTCCTCATATTCCCTCTTAACCACGAACATTTGAACATACAAAAATTGCCAGCAGATACAGTCCCTAGGGTTATCGAGTCTGTTCATGTGTGCAGCAATCAGTTTTACACTGTGCTGCTGCCTTCCCCCTACCCTGTTGTTGCCCCCCTTCCCCATGCAGTTGTGACCTTCTCCCTTACCCTGTCCCACCCCCTCTTAAGGCATTAGGGTTACCAATCCTAACACCCCACTTCCACCCTGCACAGATGAAGAGGGATTGGGGTTGGCACTGGCATCTTCAACCTTAACACTTACCACATTCTATCAGAAAATAAGCTGGGCAGGCACAGCACAGGAGAACTGAGTGAGCATTAGGGCTGAAGATGCCAATGCCACCCCTGATTCCTCTTCGTCTGTGCAGGGTGGGGATGGGGAGTTAGGGTTGATAACCCTAATGCCATATTTGCCTAGTTTTGTCGCTTTAACCCTAACTGATGCACTAACAAAGTTTTTTACAGTTTATTTCCTTACTTTTTGAGCTTTCATTCCTCCACAGATGCGCATATGTACTGTATGCAGCTGCCACTGCACTTCCACGCATAAAGTTACAAGCAGATGTAGCAAAACTGCAACAGTCATAACTGTGTCATCTTAAATAATTTTCACCCCAAATGTTTTACACAACCTTCTTATCACCTCACCACATGTACTCAGTATAGAAAATGTTCAAATCCCTGCCAAAACATAATTTTTTGCAAGCGCAACGCCATTGTACCCCACAGGTGTGAAACCACATTTTGGCCAGGATTTGAAAAATATCAGTTGTGGCATACACGACTTGAAAATACAGAGTGAAAATACTGAAATTTTCCAACGTTACGAGCATGCGTAGCGAGATTGCAACGAATACCCATAACACAGCCATTTTTTTTTAATTTTGACACCGAATTTCAATGTGGGCTTTTTGGGACCACACGTCATGAACACTGGTATTGTCATTTCCTTACTCGGTCCCGAAAGGTGATTTGGTGCAACGAACCCGCCATTCTGCGCCACAGGTGCGAAAACACATTTTGGGTCGGATGTGAGAAATGACAGCTGTACTTTTCATGAGGTGGTATGAAAAAATGTGCATGTTGAAAATTTGGAATGAAAATATTAAAAATTGGCAAAGTTACGCACATGCACAGAAAAATGTCAACAAGCGCATGTAACTTGGGCGTTTTTTCATATTTTGGCACCAAATTTTCAACATGGGCGTTTCTGGACCCTATCTCATGAACAGTGGCACTGTCATTTCGTTACAGGTCCTGCAAGGTGACTTCTGCAGTGACCACAAATCACCTTTCAGGACCAAGTAACGAAATGACAGTGCCAGTGTTCATGAGGTGGGGTCCCAAAATGCCCATGTTGAAAATTTGGTACAAAAATACTAAAAATGGCTGAGATATCAACATAAGTTCAAAACCCCATTGACTGCCATTATACATGCTTACCTTGGATTCTTCAGTTTGCGATCTGGCTTTGAAGAGCGAGACGTGTCCCAGTCCAGAGAAGATGACAGCGCTTGACCTCCGTGGTAAGTATAGGGTGAGGGGTGGGTGGGTGCTGGGGTGCCTGGCTGGAAGGTCGGGATAGGAGGAGCGAGGAATCGCTTTTCTTTTTACAAGGAAAAAATAACGATTGGGATGGTTTTCTTTTTACAGGGACATTGTATGGAAATGTTTGGGGACACAGGGGGTGAGCTCTCCAGTGTCCCACAGTAGTGGGGGTGTAATGACAATTGGGGACACTGGGAGTGGGCTCCCTAGTGTCCCACACTGGTCAGAGGGAGGGGGCTACTGCCAGCATGGGGATTGGGCAACCTGTTGTCGGCAACTATCTGTACATTGTTTGGGGACACTGGGAGTGGACTCCCCAGTGTGAAGTAAAGTAAAACTTTATTTATAAAGCACCCTTCCAAGACCAAGGCGCTGTACAATCAATAAAACAGAAACAAAACAATTGAAAACAAATAATAACATCTGTAATAACCTCCAGTACTGTGTCCCACAGTACTAGAGGGGCAAAACTAGGGACACTGGGAGTGGGCTCCCTAGTGTCCCACACTGGTTGAGGGGGCTGTGTGAATGCCGACATGGAGATTGGGCACCCCAATGTTGGCTAGGGAAGGACACTGATTGGAGGACAGGCAACTCCGGTGCCTGCCGCAGGTGGTGACTGCACGACAGGGACTGGAGATCTTCAGGCCTGTGATGGGGAGGGGGCACTATTACTGTGTCTCTCCCAGATTTCTGTTCTTCCCTCTGTGTTAGGGTGAGGGCCAGCAGCATCCGTTCACAGTGTCACGAAAGAGAGAGAGAGAGAGAGTTACAATACAGCAGAAAAGTAAACGAATGCTGCTGTGTATGTCAGGGCTGCTGTTACTCTCTCTCTCTTTGCTACTGTCTCCCCTCTGTCTCTATCTCCCAGCAGATACGCTCCCAGGACTCAGTGACAGTGCTCAATGAGCAGCTAGGTGGGCAACTGTGCGGCAAGCTTATGCTATCGAGAGCGATAGCACCTATAGTTTTGCAACTATTTTAGGGGCTGCAGGACAAGGAGCAGTGGGATAGCCACAGGATGCGGGAAGTGACCTTGGCGGTGTCAGTGATGCCAGCCACGCTGATCAGATTCTGGACAGTGAACAGCTGTTTGCTGGGCGGTGTTCTGCAGATGAAAGGAAAAAGCTGCAGTATGAGTGGTGCGGCTTTTTCTTTTCAGGTAGACCCAGTTTCAGGCAAAACAGTGTCACGATCAGCCTGGCTGATGATTGCTGTGATACTGTCGAGCCCCTTCCAGACCACTCTGCATTGGACAGACAGTGTCACACCCATCAAAAGTTACTCTACCACAAGAAGTTTGCTGCATGTGCGCACCTGGCAAACTTAATGACTCCATGAGGCCACTCGGACCAGTTTTCTGTGCTGGCAACCCAGGTTCGGTAACAGACTCCAAGAGCTTAACTAGGGGAGCTGGACTCCAGAAGGTCTAGGGTGGGCAATACTGCTGAGTGCAGCCCAGGGAAAGGTGATTTCATGCACCACTGACTTAGCTACCTTCACAGTAGGTCAGGGAACTTGCTCTAACCCCATGGGTGGTGCATGTGCACAAATGCACTGCATGCATACAAATGCAATGCATCACGTGAGGCCACCAGACAGTTAACCCAATGTTGGGAAGTCATAGGAGAAACTAAACGGGAGAAAACACCAGCTTCAGTCTAACTGACAGTCACTCATATGCTCGGGCCCCATTCCGCGGAGTCTGCTGTCCATCTGATTCAGTAGCTCATCAAGGGGTGAAAAGGATGGCCCTTCACACCATGGGGGGTGCTGGCAGCAGGTTAGTTGAGGTTGTTTCTATGTAGCTGCCAAAACTGAGGAGGATATGGGAAGCTGGCTGGGGTATAAAAATGTATAAGGAAAAAGAAAGGACTCCATGTAACTTCACTGAACTGGCTATTTTAAGTTCAAGTGCCAATACTACAAATCCAGTTTACAGTAGAAAAGGGAAGTTTTGTACTGTGAATTTCTTGAGTATTATCTCCATACAGCCACACTCTGGCTTTTGGGTCAGAGGCTCCAGGACCTGACAGAGTTAGAACGTTTTTATTTTGAAATCTTGGATAGCACCAGTGAGCGGATGCTTGTTAACTGGTTCCACATCAATTAACAAGTACAGAGTGATACATAAACATTCAAATACAGAGTGTTTCGGTAGCAAATATACAAACACATGTTACGGTTCAACAATACAGATAAAGTTCATGGTTACACTATAATGAGGCATTGTACAATGTATGCCCACTTCAAGGAGAGACAAACATCAGTAGAGCAGACAAAGGGGGGAGAAGATGGAGAGGTAAGAGGAAGGGTTGGGGGGGTAGAAGGTGGAGGGATTGAAGGGCATAGCAGCACCATGGGAAAGGATGGTGGGTCAGTGAAGTGCAAGGTCGGGGCTACCCAGTGGAACAGTGACAGGGTTAGGAAGTGCTAGAGGGTAAGTGCAGACTATGGCAATGGGATTATTGACTTGAGGCGGGATTTAGTGGGGGCAGGCACAGGTACACGTGGTGAGAAGGTGTTGGTGCAGTTTGTGTTTAAAAGAGCCAATCGTTGCTGCATCACAGATGTCCTGAGGTAGCGCATTTGTTCAGAGGGGGGCCCGATATGAGAAACCCTGCTGAGCCAAGGTAGTGCGGCACCTTGGCACATTCAATACCTGAGAGGCAGTGCTTCTGGTTTGCTTTGTGCTCCAATGTAGAGAAAAAAATACAACAAATATGTTGCAGGTGACAACTTTTATTGGACTAACAAAATTGTTTTTAAGACTAGCTTTCGAGAGGTGAAACTCTCTTCCTCAGGTTTCACCTCTCGAAAGCTAGTCTTAAAAATGATTTTGTTAGTCCAATAAAAGGTATCACCTGCAACATATTTGTTGTATTTTTTCTCTACATTGTTGACTGGACTAACACGGCTACCACATTTCTCTTTGTGCTCCAGGAAGGAGTCAGTAAGTTCCGTACTCCCAGTGGTAGAAGGTTTAAGGAGGCTTTTTTGGCAAGGAGGCAGGTTTGGTACCTGATTCTTCCACTGAGCTGTAGCCAGCCAGCCATGGTATAGAGATCACAGGTGTGGATGAGTCTAGCAGCACCTATGAGGAGACGGCAGGCTTTATTCATTGCGGTTGAGATGCAAGGGAGGGCTGTATCTGTTGCAGATCCATAGATCACCAGCCCACAATCGATGAGTGAGACAATTGAGCTATTCATGCCAGTGCTCAGGGCTTCGTGTGTGAGACAGTGCCTGTGCCAATACAGGATCCCGATTCTGGTACTGATGACCCTTGCAGTAATGTCGATGCGCTCGGCATATGATAGGGTGGAACTGATAATGATGCCTAGGTATTTGAAGTGCCGAACAAGTTTGAGTGTGGCACCCCCAATATCCATAATTACAAGTGGGAAGGCTCTGTGTTTGATTTGTGGGGTGGAGAACATCACGGTCTTGGTCTTTTTATAATTCAAGACCAGTCTATGGTCCTTAAACCACTGCTCCGCGGATGCAAAGCCACTTTGTAGATCTACCTCCAGATGTTCAGGATGTTGGCTGCCAGTGAATAAAACTGCATCATCTGCGTAAAGGAGCATTAACATGAGCTAGAGGTCGGGAGGTTATTTAAGAATACGTTTGGGGTCAGCACATATTATGTACCTACTGGGATGGTAGTATAGCCTAAAGGTAAGAGCAATGAGCTGGGAACAGGCTTGGTACATCCAGCATCCCTGTGTTTGATTCTCACAAGCTCCACTTGTGTATAGTGTGATTCTGAGCATGTCACCTAACCTTCCTGTGCTGCCAGGACACACTTGGAAACAAGCTTTAGCTTACCTAGCCTGTTCTTTGTACTTTTATTCTTTTTTTACTTTCTCTTTTTGTCCCTTTTGTGCTCTGTGCCCAGTCCCTCTCTCGGAACCCCCAAGCACCTCACAGCTACGCCACTTGAGGACCAGGGAGTCTGCTCCTAAGGTGCAACGCTCCACTTACCTCTAGAACCCCATGATGATCCCACGGGCAGGGCAGGGCAGGACCTTTCTAACGCCCTCTGAACATGGAGCGTGCACTGTGGAGTCTGCCCCCGGTTCCTCTTGTGGTCGTGGTGCAGTGGGTTCATCGCCTGTAATGGGCGAAGGGTATTTTTTTCCTTGTTCTTGGCCCACCCCCTCTGACATCAGCGCACAAGGAGGACCAATGAAATGGATGCGTGCTGAGACATGCATCCGCTCCAGTCCTCAGCCAACGTCGGCCCCTCCCTGCTTGTCTGCTTCCCTATCCGCATCAGCACCACCCATGGTCACCCAGGTGGTGGCGGTAGAGAGGTGGAGCAAGCAACCCACCCCTCGCCGGAGAAGGAGAGCAAGCCGTCGGGCGCTCAGTCTTCCTCCCCCTGGCGACCCGAATCCATCACAGAACCAGGGTCGCCGGCGTGGCGCAAGGTGTGGCGTCCAGCACCTCAACCCTTTTTACTTTCTTTCCTCCGGTCGCCAGCCCCTGGGAACTCCCTCAGATGTAGCCCCTGTAGCTTGTCCCGCCCGCCAAAGACCCCCCAGACCAAGGTCCCCCCCCAGAAATCCAGCCTGCACTCTAGCCCTGCTTAAACTCCGGCTTGTACCACCCTGAGGTGGGTCTGACAATCACCTACCTTTGGCATTCCTTAGAATCCATTCTGCAGGCAGAGTGAAGTCGGAGGATATCAGGGACCTGGATGATGGGATCTGGCGGTGGGTGTGGGGCTGCCGAGACTCGTCGTCATCCTCCCAGGCGCTGGGGGGTTTCTCTTGTTCGTCGTGATCGTGATCCCCAGGGTGCAGACGCATGACGTCCAGCGCGGGCAGGTGCACTCCTGCACCCTACCCACGGAAGTCTGCCGCCACCTCCCCCACCCTTGATACTTCCCTGGCTGTAGCTCCCCCAGCATCCACTGGGAGTTGCTGATGCCAGAGGACACAGAACCCACCCTCCTCAGGAGAGGAGAGCTGTCCTCATGATGCTCTTATCGTCTCCTCCCCGGCCAACCCCCGGCAGCCCAAGCTCGCTCCTGAGCCCAGGTTGCCGTCGTGGTGCAAGGTATGGCATCTGGCACCTCAACCCTCAGTGCCACCAGGCCGGCTATGGCATGCAACTTCTTATTTTCATACAGTCTATCTTCTCCACAGAGCCACACGCTTTAGTTAAGTAACCAGCAGTACTAAATGTTACGAACTAGGGAAATAGACACAATAGGACTCACAAATAGGTCAAGCCCTGCAGATTCAGCCCAAATCTTGCATGCTTCCTAGACTGTACCCATAGGGTTTAGTGTTCAAAAAGAGTGAACATTACTATGTAGCTGTCGTATCTAACTGGGAATAGGGACTGAACAGAGGGAAGTCTCCAAAGTGTCTACAACCCTAGGTAGGCCAAAAAGAAGAAATTTAACCAGACTTCTATAATTTGTTTGTCAGTAAGTTCCACCATTGTCACTGGGCTAGTAATTTACTGCTGGGTAATACATGCTCACCTACTGAGGGCCAACACACACTCCAAAGCTATGATATCATCAATCATGGAACTCTTGGCTCCACCCCATTCTTTGTCAGTTACTATGGTTATCGAGGTAGTACTAAGCCTACTGGCCCTTCAAGACTACCGTCCCACAAATCAGTGGTTACTGTATGAATATCTATATTGCCCATAGATATAGTTATACTTTTTTGCACATATCCATTTTGGGTGCGGTTAAGACATCTTTAGGGAGACTACATCACAATTTTACCACCCTCTGAGTGAAGAATGACCCCCTCCTATTAGTTTTCCATAACCCTCCTTTAATTGATAGATGTGTCTTACTCCTCTAAAGTGGTAGTATTTTATTTTATATTCTAGGCTCATTTCAGTGCTCAATAGGTCATCTCTGCAAAGTTTGTAAAGCAGTATCATGTCACTTCTAATCCTCCTCCTCCTCCTCTGTTCAAGGCTATGTAAGCCCAGTGCCTCTAGTCTAGATTTCTCACATCATGAATAGTTCCAGTAAATTTCTCCTGAACCTTTTCCAAGTTTTGGATATCACCCCTTTGATAGACAGATGAACCTGACAGAGTTCTTCGACTGGGTAACAAGGGTGGTTGATCGGGGGCAGGACGGGCTAGCTGACTGGAAAGGCCTTCGACACTGTGCCCCACAAAAGATTGGTAAACAAACTGGAGAGTCTGAGCGTGGGACAAAAATTAACAAGGTGGGTGGAGAACTGGCTGACGGGCAGAAGCCAGAGGGTGGTGGTAAATAGGGTGTATTTCGGGGAGGTAGGGGTGATGGGTGGGGTCCCCCAGGCGTCGGTGCTAGGGCCCATCCTGTTTAACATCTACATCAGCAACATAGCGGAGGGGCTGCAGGGGAAGGCCTGCTTTTTTGCAGATGATACGAAGATCTGCAACAGGGTGGACACACCAGAGTAGGGTGGAGTCTATGAGGGAAGATCTATGGTTGCTGGAGGGGTGGTCGGAAACATGGCAATTAAAATTCAATGCCAAAAAATGCACAGTGATGCACATGGGGTGGAATAATTCACAAGCAAATTATTCATTATTATATATATATATTATAAATTATTAGGCAGTATAGCGCAGTGGTTTAAGACTCACAGCTGCAAACCTAGAGACCTGGGTTTGAATCCCACAACCCCCACTTGCATACTGTGTGACACTGAACAAGTAGACTTAACTTCCTTGTGTTCCCAGGTTGCACCTGTAAACAAGCTTTTAGCTTAGTGTCTCTCTCCTGGTAAAACAAAGGTAATAAAAAAAATAATAATACACGGAGGGGATGAAATCAACTGAGCAGGAGAAGGATCTGGGAATCATAATCACAAACAACCTTAAAGTGGGGACACAATGCAGCAAGGCGGTGGGCAAAGCAAACAGAATGCTGGCATGCATAGGGACCAGGATAACTAGTAGGAGGGGGGAGGTGCTGATGTCACTCTACAAATCCACAGTGAGGCCCCACCTGGAGTATGGGGTTCAGTTCTGGAGACCTCACCTATGTAAGGATATAGATGCCATAGGGAGAGTTCAGAGAAGGTCCACCAAGATGGTGCATGGGCTAAGTGGGAAGCCATAGAAAGAGAGGTTGAGGGTGTTGGATTTGTACCCGCTGAAGACCAGGAGGGAGTGGGGGGATAGGATAGAGACAAGTTGGGGGGGGGCTTATTCACAGGGAAGGTAGGCGCTAGGACTAGAGGGCATAGGCTGAGGGTGGAGGGGGACAGGTTTAGGGGAAATGTGAGGGGACATTACTTTACTGAAATGGTGGTGGCACCCTGGAACAGTCAACCGGAGGAAGTAGCGGAGGACAGAACTGTGGAGGGATTCAAGAGTGCATGGGACAAACACCAAGGGGTTGACTAGGGTACGGAGGGGAGAATTTATGGAAGCTAAGGGCGAGGGGGGCAAGTAAAGACTCGATGGGCCAAGAAGGTCCTTTTCTGCCGACTCATATCTATGAATCTATGATAAGGGGACCAGAACTGCAAACTGTAATCCATGTGTGGCCTTGTCAAGTTAATACACCTTAATATCCTTAGAGGTAGAAGACTTGGTTTGCTGGCCAAAACATCTAGCTTCACCTCAGCTCTTTCCTTCTAGATTGCTTGAAAGGACGGAGTAGATAACCTTAGCAGAGCAAGGCAAAGGATTAAGACTTCTTTTGGCTAAGCAGATTTACTGAGTATTGTTATTTTGATTTTGTACTCACAGGGATTGCTACTGTTTGTTGCTAACATTTCATTGCTTTATTTTCCTCTGATTCAAATTGCTGTTGCTGGTATACCTTCTTCTGCATTATTACAAGGTGTGCCTACAGGTGTGTGCTAACAGATTACTGCTGTAATCTTCTGATTCAAATTGTGTTTTGCAAGGTGTATCTTCTGTTACTGCTTTATTTTTCTCTGTAGCAAAGTGTTTCTTGCAGGGTATATCTTCTCTGAAATTATTACAGGTGGTGCTTTACAGGTTTTACAGTTTTATCAAACATTAGGATAAGCTTTCAGGGTTGCTGCATTTTTTGTTGACTGATTGTGTCTGCTCTTACCTCCTTGTTCTTTCGTCCATGGTTCTTCTTTTTCAGCAGGGGAAGGGCCCAGCCACCCACCCCCATCCCCAACCACCCCACACTACACTCCTTTTATAGGGTACCACAGTCGTGACATTTCCTGTGGCAAAGCAGGAAGGGGCGGATCAGTGGGGCATCCACAAGGTGAGCTCATTTACAGGGGCACTAGTAATTTAACTTGTTATAACAAGTTATACAAAACAAACACAAAATCAAACCATTACTTGCATTTTCTTCCTTCTAAATACTCTGACCAGGTTATAAACCAAGCAACTTATCTGGAATGGATATCATTAACTGCAGGTACTGTGGAACACTTTTCAGAAGGACAGTCTTACAGGATTTAGGACATTGTCCTACATACTGGGCCACTGGAGATCTTAGGGCTCAGCTCCGAGCAGCATAGGCAGAGATTGCGCACCTCAGATTTCATATTCAAGAGGAAATACATTATAAGAACCACCCGCCATTTCCCCAACATCCAACAGAAGAACCTCAACCGCAGAGGGTAGTTGGTCTGGGAGGTTTGCAGGTGGTTAGAAGGGGCAAACCGGGTGCCCCATCACTTGGTGCTCTCAACATATTACTTCCAAAACCATATAAACACTACAACAGGTATCTGCCTCATCTCCGAAATCAAACAAAGGGGCAGAGGACACTACGGAGCAGGACACAGCAGCACAGGATCTAGCACAACAAAACTCGCCCAAATCAGGAACCAAAACAAAAAAAGTAAAAAGGAAATCCAAAAAACTTCTGATCATAGGAGACTCCATGATTTGGGGAGTTGATACCTATCTCCAGCCAGTGATAATGGTCAGATGTCTCCCAGGTACATCAGCATGGAGAGACACTGACCGCAGTGCTAAAATTGTTCAGGAAGCAGGAGAAAACATCAACGTCTTGGTACACATAGGGACTAATGATCTCGCCAGCCGGTCAGTTGTAGAGACCAAGGAACACCTGACCAGGCTGGGTGACAAACTATCATCCATTTCATCCGGCATCTCCTTTTCTGAGATCCTGCCAGTCTGGGAGAGGAGGGCAGATGGATGGAAGGTCAGAGAAGGGAGATAGGAGAGCTAAATATGTGGCTCAAGGGCTGATGCCTGGAAAAGGACACAGATTTGTAGGAACAGGCAACAGTTTTGGGAGCGAAAGTTCTTTAAATTTGATGGACTGTATCTGACTAAGGAGGAGTCAGTGCATTGGGGCAGAAGTTTGACATCTTTGCAGAATATTTAAACTAGCAATTGGGGAGAGGGGTGCAGTACCCCCTATGTCAAATGGGAAGAACACCCCTCCCCCCTCAGCTAGTGGTCAAACAGGGATTCAGCATGTTTGCAGTTCATTTGCGTCACCAGGTAAGAAAAAAGGTCTGTCTCCCCACACGACGCACAGGAGAAATGCCAGACATCACCCAGCAACTAACACACCGAAATCTGGCCAATGGAAAATCATGTACACAAATGCTCACAGCCTGGAAAATAAGATCCCAGACCTGCAGGCAATAATGTCAGAGGCTAAACTGGACATAGTAGCAATTAGTGAGTCATGGTTTATCAGTAACCACACTTGGGAGACTTCAGTACCTGGCTATGTACTGTTCAGAAGAGACCAAGGTGCAAAAAGGGGTGGAGTGGCCCTGTATGTCAATGAAAATATCAAAGCTACAGAAATTCAGAATACATAAAGGAGCCAGAAGAACTGTGGGTCACCCTGGAAACAGGAAATGGGACAGCCATAAGAACTGGGGTTGTGTACAGACTCCCAGACCAGGGGGAGGACACAGACACATTACTGTTAGAAGATATACAAAACATGACAGCTAAAGGGGAGGTTCTGATAATGGGAAACTTCAACATGCCAGATACAGATTGGTCAATACCAGCAGGAACATCTGCCAGAACTGGACACATGGTGGATTCCCTGCAGGGGGAGGGCCTCAAACAACTGGTACAACAACCCACAAGAGACAAGGCTATCCTAGATCTAGTACTAACTAACAGGGAAGGAATCACAGATCTCCAGGTAGAAGGTCACCTGGGGGCCAGTGACCATCACATGGTATGGTTCACTTTGGCCACTACAACTAAATCATCCCATTCCAAGGCAAAAATATGGGACTTCAGAGGAGCTGACTTTGATAAGATGGCCAGTAGAGTTAAGCTAGCCCTGGCAAAAAGAAACACAGGTGAGGGGGTACAGGCAAAGTGGGCAAGCATTAAGGATGCAATACTTGAAGCAACATCCCATTGTGTTAGACAGAAAAGGAAGTGCAAAAAAAGAAGGAAACCACTTTGGTTCTCAAATACAGTAGCAGAAAAGGTCAGAGCCTAAAGGCTGGCCTTCAGGAAATATAATGGAACACAGCGGGATAAAGATACGGAGGCAAACCAAACTGCCCTAAGGGAAGCAGGGAAGGCAGTAAGGCAGGCAAAGTCCCAAACTGAGGAAACATTAGCACAAACAGTAAACGAAGGTGACAAGACTTTCTATAGACACATTAGTGAAAGGAGAAAGTCCAGAGGTGGTATTGCTAAGCTCAAAGGAGAAAAGAGGGCATGTGAGGAGGACCCTATAAAAGCATCTTTCCTAAATAGATACTTTTGCTCAATATTTACTGAAGAGAAGGCAGGGCAGGGCCCACAGCTCAAACACCATGGACACAGTGGGGGGGGGGAGGGAGGTGAGCACTACTCCCTTCACAAAAGAAAGGGTCCAACAAGAGCTCGCTAAACTCAGGGTGGACAAGGCAATGGGACCTGATGGCATACATACCAGGGTACTAAAGGAGCTAAGGGTGGAACTAGCAGAGCCATTAGCAGAACTGTTTAATGAGTCTCTGAGCACAGGAGAGGTCCCAGAAGACTGGAGAAGGGCTTATGTGATCCCGCCCCACAAGAGTGATAGCAGGGAGGAAGCAGGAACTACAGACCAGTCAGTCTTACCTCAGTAGTGGGCAAGATTATGGAGGCATTCCTTAAGGAAAGGATAGTGCAACACCTGGAATCCATAGGGCACAAGATCCAAGACAGCATGGGTTTACAAAAGGAAGGTCCTGTCAAACTAATCTCATAGATTTCTTTGACTGGGTAACCAGAGTGGTGGACCAAGGGGGAGCAGTTGATGTCGCCTACCTTGACTTCAGCAAAGCTGTCGACACTGTCTCACATAGAAGACTGATAAACAAGGTGGGTAGGCTCAGGGTGGGTCAGAAGTTGGTCAACTGGGTATCAAACTGGTTGACGGGCAGAAAACAGAGAGTGGTGGTAAATGGTATGCAGTCAGAAGAGA
The DNA here is from genome assembly GCA_016271365.2 of Neoceratodus forsteri. Classification (NCBI taxonomy): domain Eukaryota; kingdom Metazoa; phylum Chordata; order Ceratodontiformes; family Ceratodontidae; genus Neoceratodus; species Neoceratodus forsteri. The sequence continues at coordinate 395,946,769 of CM057452.1, forward strand.
TGCAAGTCACAAGTGGGGTACCTCAGGGATCAGTCCTGGGGCCAGTCCTCTTCAATATCTTCATCAGTGACACTGCAGATGGACTAGAGGGTAAGGCTTGTCTGTTTGTAGATGACACCAAGATCTGCAATAGAGTAGATGATCCAGATGGGGTGGGCAGAATGAGAAGAGATCTGGATAAACTAGCAAAATGGTCAGAAGAGTGGCAACTGGGATTTAATGCAAAGAAGTGCAAGATCATGCACATAGGAAAGAGGAAACCCTGAAGCTACCTATAGGATGGGAGAGGAGTTGCTGGCAGTCACAAAGGAAGAAAAAGACTTGGGCATCATCATTACCGATGACCTGAAATCATCCAAGCAGACCTCTAAAGCAGTAGGTAAGGCTAGGGGGATGCTAGGGTGTATCAGTAGGGGTATCACAAGTCGGAAGAGGGAGGTAATAATCCATCTTTACAAGACACTGGTTAGGCTCCATCTGGAGTACTGCATGGAGTACTGGAGGCCACACCTTCACAAGGACATTAACCAAATTGAGGCAGTCCAGAGAAGGGCAACCAAAATGCTGCAGGGACTGCACCAGAAGACATATGAGAACAGATTAACGGAGCTCAATATGTATACCCTAGAGCAAGGAGGGAGAGAGGTGATAGGATAGAAACATTCAAACATCTTAAGGGCATGAACAAGGTGAAAGAGTCTGACATATTTCAATATAACAAAAAGAGCAGGACAAGAGGACACAGCATGAGATTAGAGGGAGGTCGATTAAGGGGTAATGTGAGGAAGTTCTTTTTCACAGAAGGAGTGGTGGATGCACGGAACGGCCTACCTCAGGAAGTGGTGGCTATGAATACAGTACAGGGCTTCAAACAGGCATGGGATAGGCATAAGGGAGTAATACAGATGAGTATGAATATATAGGCCACTGACAACAAAGGACGATGGTACATTTATAAGGTAGAAAAAGAAATGGGCAGACTGGATGGGCCTTGAGGTCCTTATCTGCCGTCAACTTCTATGTTTCTATGTAGAACCAGTTTGCTGGCCATTTTATTGCTGTTTCTGAATTTAAGGTCCAAGTCCTTTGTCTCACTAATCTCTTTTAAAGTAACCCCAGGTAGTAGGATCAGTCTGTGTGTCTTACTGCTGCCTATATGTAGTACCACACATTTGTCCAAGTTAAATTCCACACCCCATGTTCTTGCAGACAAGTGCAGACTGTTAAAATCCTTTTGTATAATTTCTGTGTTATCTAGGAAAAGTGTTGGTCCTCCTACTTTTGTGTCATCAGCAAATTTTGTTCAGTAGTTATTCAAGCTTACATGCATATGTAACTTTCAGATATGGTGAGAAAAGTACTGGTCACAAAACCAATCCCTGAGGCACTCTGCTACTCAGTTACTAACATACGAAAATAGCCAGGAGCAGAAGGCCTTGCAGTCTTTCTAGTCTGCTCGATTGCAGAGCCCCTTATCCAGCAACTACTGTACTGTGGGCTCTGCCCACTTCTATGTCATATGCTTATTCTCCTCTGATTCTCATCCTTTGGTGTCTATGAGTCATTTCCCAATCCAATCAGTTACTCTTTTGTCGAAAACTCATTAATTTGTTGCATTAATTTCCCATTCAGTACTTTATTAAAAGCTTTGATGAAATCCAGATACATAATATCACTTGGAATGTTACTGCCCAGCATTTCACTGGAGGGTTCATAAAATGCTATTAAATAAGTCACACGTGATTGCTTTTCAGAGAACCAGTGTTGCGTTCTGTCCAGTATGCCCTAATTTCCTGCTTTGTCAATCAGATACTCTGTTTTCTCCACTGCTTTCCTTGCAGTCGAACTAAGGCTAATCAAACTATAGTTGGAAATCTGGAACCCCATATTCAAAACTTTGCCCGGGCACAAAACAGAGTTTGCCGATGCAAACTGGGATTTGCACGGAAGCACAATATTGAAAAGCCCATTTAGCGTAGGAGAAACTCGATTTGTGCCTGGGCAAAAGACAGAGGGGGCACAATGTAAATGAAAGGGAAGGGACCTGAATATTGGTGCAGTCCAATATTCAGAGTATGTGCGCCACTCAAGGCCATTTTGCTCAGACCCCTTGTGTGGTGCATATACTGCCGATTGAAACCCCAACTTACTCCCATGCAAACCTAGTGGTTGACGGAGGAAGTGCAGTGGCCCCCCCGCCCCCAACACAGCAGTCCCTGGTGGTCTAGTGATTCCCCCCTAGCAGATTCCCATCCCGTTCAAAAGAATATAGAACTCCCTGGTAGTCCAGTGGTCCCTTCCCCGTTCTCCAATTACCATCACCATAGAAAATAATAAATTCCTGGTAGTCCAGTGCTCCCCCCTCCCCCATTCTCCGATTGCCGTCCTCATTTAATACATCAAATTCCCTGGTAGTCTAGTGGTTCCCCCCCTCGATTGCCAAGCACAGTCCCGTTTCTGAAAGTTCACTGGTAGTCTAGTGGTCCCTCCCAATCCCCAACCCGTTAAATACTACTGAACATATCCCTGGTGGTCTAGTGTACCCCCTCCGCCAGGTAGTGACCCACGACCCTGCTCCCCCCCGACCCCCAGTCAACGACTAGCACAGCCCTCCTCTCACCACCACGGCTGGCCGACTGAGCTCTCAATCAGTGTGCACACGTATGGGGAAGGGACCACTGGACTACCAGGAATTTATTATTTTCAACGGTGACAATGACTGAGGGAGGAACCACTTGACTACCAGGGAGTGCTCTATTCATTTTGAACCAGATGGCGATCAGGGATGGGAAGGGAACGGACTGGCGATGGGTGGGGTCGCCACTAGCACCAGGGACAGCTCTAAGGAAACAGGGATAGCTCAAAGGAAATAGGCACTCGGGGGGGGGGTTGTACCGGTACAGCTCGATCCCTATGCAAACAGCCCCATAATGGGCATGCAAATGGCCCGTAGTGCCTTGCGTACCCAATGGTCTCATTTGCATAGGTCCCTTTGAATATGGGGATTTTTGCCTGGACGCAAGCCACTGTGACACCCTATTGTGGGGGTTGTGTCTGCCCTGTGCTAGGGGACTTTGGACTGGGCCTCACTGGCCCTATATTCAGTGGAATAGTGCCCATGTACTATTCCACTGAATATAGCAGTTTTGGCCAGCTGGGCAACTGCAGGGGGCAGTGCAAAGCCTGGCCCTCTGCTTTGCCCAGATTTGAATATCGCACCCCTGATGGCTTCCTCCCTTCTTAAAATTGGGGGGTGATAACTGCTGTTTTCCAGGCTCTAGGAATTTTCACTGTTGAAAAAGATGTCCTCAAGAAGTCTAGAATGGGTCTGTACAATTGTGCTGCTAGGTTTTTAAGTAACTGGTGACTGACATTATCAGCACCTATTTTAGATAGTTCTCCCAATACCCTCTATTTTGTGAACTGCAGGTCAACAATTTCATAACTCATGCCAACCCGCCAGCATAGCGGTAGGGTTACCGCTCGTGGCGCCAGCAACCCGGGTTCGGGAACGGACTCAGGCAGCTGGAGGGACGGCTGGGGGGAGGAGGATCGTGCGCCCAGAGGCTGCTCTCCTCCTCCTGGTGGTGGATGCAGGTCCCGGCTACGATACCGCCACCTGGGTGACCACGGATGGAGGTGCAGTGAAGACCGCATGTAGCAGGGAGGGAGGACGTCTGCCGGGAGCTGGAGCGTTGGCACGTTGTGACATGCGTCGTTCCTAGGCTCTCCTTGTGTGCAGACGCCCTATGGGATGGGCGAAACAGCAGGAAAATACCCCCCGGTGCTCCCTGTAGATGGAGCTTCAGGCCCCGATCCCAGGGTCCCTGCCAGCACGGGCGAGGGATCCCCGACAAAACACAGACGCTTGGAGCGGAGGAAGGGGGAACCCCACCTCGTACCCGCCTGGGGGTCAAACCAAGGCAGCATGGGGGGATGACTGCACCCGAAAGCTGACAGACGAGCAGGGACGTACAAGGCCGTAGGAGACTCCTGAAGGTGAGGAAGTACCAGGGTGAGAAAAAAGAGAATAAAAAAAAAAACTATTTCATAACTCAAAGTGTTGTTTGATGTTAATACATTCTCTCCATTATTCTTCCTGTTAAATACTGAGCAGAAATAATTATTCAAACTGTCAGCTATTTCCCTTCATTAAGCAAGTTCCACCACTAATTATTAAAGGGCCAATTTCAGATGCAGGCCCCCTTAAGTGAGTTTATTTAGCCAAGTAATTCCCTTGGATTTCTATTTTGTTTATTAGCCAAACTGAGTTCCTAGTTTCTGTTTACTTTTACACATGGTGCACTTACAAATATGAAGGGCTTGATGGGGGCGCTGTTGAGCAGTTCACTGGCTAGAAGCACTTCTGACAGCTTGGCATATCTTTGGGCATAAAAAGTTACAAACGTCTAATTTTAGCCAGATTTTAAAGAAATTAAGGGCAGAATTGCAAAGCATAGACCAAGTGGCTTCAGTAGATACCACATTTAACTATGGGTCGAAATCAGAAGGTAACTGGAAGCGGTGCAAAAAATTCAGCGCAGACTACAGACCAGGCCGCATCCCTCTCCTCGATGACTACCCTCAGTTCGGACCCCCCTTTGGAGAGCTCTGCAGGCCTCGATGCAGGCGATCGACCTAAAGATCGAGTCAATCCTGTTAAGATTTGGAGAGTAAGATGCAAAGCTGGAGGCAGTATCCTCGACTGCAAATTCAGCAGAGAAAACAGCGAATCAAGCTATGGCTGCAACTGCAAAAATTATCCAGGAGAATACGCAGTTACGTTATAGACTCGAGGCATTGGAGAATGCAAATCGAGCCTCACACATATGCATCATTGGTCTCCCTGAAGAGAGCGAAGAATCAGACCTATTGCTTTTTCTTCAAACCTGGCTGCCAGAAGTATTGAACTTACCAAGGGACAGTGTTACAAATCATATCTGTAGAGCTTTTTGGATAACCTCGAGAGCAGTTGGACCACGCGGAGACGCTCCTAGAGTGGTCTTAGTACTAACCAGCAGCCCCAGCATCATAGACACTCTACTACAAGCTGCATGATCGACAGAGAATCTAACTTTTAATGTGGCCATGATACATCTGTTCCCGGACCTATCGTTTGCCACCCATCTCAGGAGAAAGAAGTTTGATGCAGTTCGTGCTCGTCTGAGGGGCCTCAGAGTTTCTCACTCCCTATTGATGCCAGCGTGACTTCAGATCCACTACGGCGGATGCACCTACCAGTTTACAGATCCCCTAGAAGCTGGCAAGAAGGTTGAAGTTATCACCAGGGAATTTCAAGCTATGGAGGCACAAAAAGCGGTTGAGTCGGAGTCAGAAGAGGAGACCTGAAGTGGGTTTGTTACCTATGGAAGATCCCTTCTTACTAATATAATACTTTAAGCTCTCTAGTTTTGGTTTAAATGCCGCGGTCTAAATGCCAATATATATATATATATATATCATATATATATATATATATATATATATATATATATATATATAGATATATATATATATTCTAGCTCTGTTAATACTGTAATCCCAGTTTATCGCTCTGTCACTATTAGAAATTAAATAAGATATGCTAGCTGTTTCATTAGAGCTAAACATGTTTGGGTCACTATTTCCAGGACTTGGGGACACATCAACACTGGATGCTGAGTTGTTAACATTTGAAGGACTACTGTATTTTGACTTATTCCCCAATGCCATAGTCAGCTATAGCCTTTCTGGACAAAACCCATATTGTTTGTTATTTCTGTTTTAGGTCGTCTCCGGATACAAGACTGCATAGGCTATATCTCCTAATTACATTGGATGTATGCGTTAAATATATTGTGATGCCTTACAGGAGAAATGTACTCTACGTAACTGGTTTTTATAAAGCAATAAACATAAAGTTACAAAAAATTAAAAAATATGGAGGGCTTGAATACAAGCTGTCTCACTGATTTCCATTCCATCCCTCCTCCATATCATATATGATTTTTTCTTTTGGTTGACAAGTCTACAGATTTTTGATGTTAGCCATTTGCTGAGAATGTTCAGCCATAAATCTGTCAGAACTGTACAGCAACATAATTAAAGAGGACAGGGAATGATTTCTAATTGGAAGCTGCTTGTGATGTTCCCATTTTCAGAAATTCTATTCATACACTAAAAAATTAATGTGAAGAACTGTATATTGCATTGTTTTGTTTCAATGGACCACACTGTGTTACAGTTCTCTTCACAGAACCAGGTATCTGGAGTTTCAGCTATGTCACAGTATGTATATTTTAATTTAATTTGTTTAATTAGTATTTCGGAAAGATCTTTGAGCGTGAGCTCTTTTACAAAGGTTCCACGTCAGGGTGGACAATAAGACAATATATATATATATATATATATATATATATATATATATATATATATATAATACACACACACACACACATATATGGAACTCTGAGCATGGTTGTGACAGGTCAGCAGCTCACAGTTAGCATTCTGAACAAAAATGGTGACAGTAAAAACTCCAAATTATTAGTTCCATGAAAAAAAAAAGTGGAAAAAGTTGTACATAAAACAAAAACACTTGAAAATACATTTTTACACCAGGGTTCATTCAGGTTCAATTAAATATAGGTAATTTGGAGGCATGAATTTAATTTCTGTAAACAGGAACATTACTGTCTACTGCCAAGTAGTACAATTTCCTGTCCCTTTTAAGCCAAGGTTAACATATACATTCCTTAAAAATAATATAGCAAAATCACAGCCCTGCTGAGCAGACTGCATTGCCTCAACATCATAACTTTTGTGTGATTCGGCGATTCATAATGACTTTAACTTCTCCCCTAGAATCTCTGCAATGGCAGTTTCAACACTGAACCTAACGGAAAACAAGTTGCAATAAATCTGACAGAATGACGCCAGCCCTGTGGCGCGGAGATCTGAGGTGCTTGTGCCTCACCTGTCGCCACACTGGTGACCTGGGTTTGGGAGGCTTGTCAGCCCTGCTGTGGACTGCCACCAGGTGGAGGCCTAGTGGTAGTGCAGGGGGGTGACATGTTGGGAGAGGTTGCCAGTTTGGCATGCTGCATCGCCATACAGCACATACCACTGCCTGTCCTCAGCAGGGGTGTACTGGGCCACAGAAAAAGGGAAAAGGGGGGCCATGCAGGCTTAATGAAGCCCTGCCTGCCTGCCTTCCCCCTGCCTGCACTGCTGTCTGGCAACCAGAGATCTGGATTTGTGTAGCAGGGGCGGAGTGGAAGCCTCCTGGTCCAGGGCACAATTTATGGGAGGCTTATCCGGTGGACCGGGAGAGGTAAGCGCCGATCAGAAGGGTGGGGTCTGGGCTGATAGCCCACTGGCACAGGACCCCGTGGAAGAAAAAAGTAATAAGAAAAAAAAGTCTGAATTTTTCCTTTCTGTGTCATTTAAGCAAGAAGATAAGACCAGGGTTATGTTAATGTTCTGGTAATCACCCTTGAGGGGTGTAATGCAGCACGAGGCATAGCCAAGTGCTAGATACCCAAAGAGGGTGATTAATTAATCATTAACATAACCCCTGGGATTGCTTTATTTAGATTATAAAAATGGATATTTTAAAATAGAGTTGCAAGCGGTTTAGGATTTGATTGGACAGTATATACTGTATACAATATGTTTACTTCAGATTAACATAGGCCTAATAGATTGTTTACAGCCAATCAAGAAGCTCTGTTTCACCAACCCTTTTTATAATCTACACTGTCACCAGGCTAGTCAGGTATTGCTGGGATTTAATAAGAATTGTAACATGGCAATTAATGTTGCATGGAAAAGCAATAGGTGACCAAAATCTAGCAGGTATTAATCCAGCAGTAGAGCCCGCTGTTGCAGTACCTCACAAAACCAAACATAAACAATATTGCACCCAATAATCGCCGCATGTGCAGTACCTGTAAAGGCCACAGGAGAACGAGAGTCACACACAATATAACTATCACTGTCGATTTCCCAGCCACCCACGCCAGGGAACTCAAGTATCCACATATACTGTATGTTTGTTGAATGTTCTGTTTGTGCTTCCGGATTCCATAAATAGGAGAGTAGTCACGTGCTACAGGCACGGAATGGAGCATATAAAGTATCACAGAAAATATAAGTGTTTAACATTTACGCAGTAGATGAGCAGTGCACTCTGTTTAGAATAAGAGAAGTAGACGACCACAAATGTCATTATGCAAAGCAGCACATAGCCCAGGCACATAGCTCAATCCCGCAATAGGTAGCGGTGCATCGCAATCTGTTTTTCAGTCGATTTGCTAGGAAGAGATAAGCAGCTACAAAAGCAATGTGACAAAAATAAAACTAAACAGCACAGTGTTCAATACCCACAGAACACCCACATAAGAAATCGACCAGGACAACCAAATTAGAGAACTCTCCAGAAACTACCCAGTGCTCGTTTGTGAAAAACAAAAATGAAACTGCAAGCAACATTGATCTACTTCTTCCCTGTCCATGTATATGTTCAGCGATGTAGAAAATAACTGCGGCTTGCACAAACGATTTACAACTTTTCCATGTTGCCATACTTGTACACCTTTCCAACATACAGTATGTCCCATGTTACAAGAGCATTAATCCCCTCCAGAGTTGGGCTCTACTAGTGGACTAATGCCCGGTTGGTGGTTGGACCAATCCCCCCAACCGGGCATTAATCCACTAGTAGAGCCCTCCTCTGTCGGGGATTAATGCTTACGTACCCACCAACATAATCCAGGAGGAAGAAAGTATTCTAATTTTTTGCTGCCTATCGATTCACTGTAATTTGAAGCACTGCATGACCATATATCACAGTGTGTCCAGTCTAATGTTTTGTAAATGTGAGCAAGGAAGACCAGTTTCCTGCCTTGCACAAGTTGAAACTGAGCTATCTGCCCTTTCTGCCCAAAAGTCTGCCATCTAACTAGTCAAATGCACTTTGATCAAAGCTGGCAGTGTCAAGTTTGCCACTGCATAAGCCTTTGTTACACTTGTTCTGCCCCATCTTAGCCAAGCCTGCCTTGGAATCCTTTTGGCCGTATTTTGCTGCACCACACACTGCACAAAGGCTATCTGATTTCCAAAAGGACTGTGTCTGTGTAAAGTATGTCTTAACTGTTTTACAAATACCTAGCTTGCGGAACTGTTTTTCTTTAGCGTTCACGGGCTTTGAACAAAGGAAGGGGGCCTTCCATTCTGGTTAACATGAAATTCAGTAGGAACCTTAGGAAGCAATAAAGAGACTGTACATAACACTACCTTATCCTGATGAAAGATCAGATATGGATATGGTTCACTGCAGGAGAGAGACTGCAGCTTTCCTGTATGTCTAGCAGAGCAAATTGCTGTTGGAAAACATGTCTTAATGGACAGAATGCCCCGTGACACAAAATACAGTGCCCCAACAACATGAATTTCAGACAAAACATAATACCAGCACAGCACTAATGGAGTAGTCCAACTTTGTCCTTGAGGCCCTTGACAATGACGATAAGGCTGGCGCCATCTATATCAACTTGGTACAAGTTTCTGACTTGGTCACTCTTAAAGGAAAAGTTTCACATTTGCAGTGCTGTGTATTTGCTTATCTCACTCCTCCCATGGTATTTCCAGTCAGCAAATGTGGTTTAAGGAGCATTTAAAATGTAAAAAATACACTTTTAAAACTAAGTGATCTAGCTCTCCATTTTTCCAGCTGCTGAAAGGAGGATGTGTGTGTCATCTTTGTAACGGAAGCCTCAAGTCTACTCCTCCCCCACAACATGTTACAATGGTCTTAGGGTGAGAGATGAGAAGCACAAATAAATAGATTTTTTCTTGTGAATGTACTAATTTTAGATGTATTATGTACTATGCACCAATACAGGCTACCAGTAGTAGCGTGACAGGACTGTCTTAAGCCATTCCAAACTTAAAATAAAATACGGACAGGAAGCATTGAAAACGTAATGCTTTCTTCTGAGCTGCTGCTCCATGGACACCAAAGAATGGAAGGGGTTGTATTACAGTGCCTCATCTGCATATAAATGGAGACTTGGTTGAAACTTTACAAGCTTGTGTCAGAGCCTCAGAATCATGACGTGTTATAACAGAAAAAAATGACTGATCTCTTATTGACATACTCGCAGTCCACCGACGTGGAACCTTTGTAAAAGAGCCTTGGCACAAAGGTACTTGTAATCCTAGATTCAAATACATAAAAATTGATGTCATGTATGAAAAATGTCAGAAATATCCAATTCATAAATAAAACTGGGCACTTCTCCTACAGTCTCCTTCTTAGTAAACTCCATAGCCTAGGCCTGTCACTAGACATAGTCACTTGGTTCCAGAGTTATTTCACTAATCAACTCATGAAGATAGAGGGCTCCTTATCAGATGTTATGAATGTATCCACTGGTGTTCCCCATGGCTCCATTCTGGGCCCCTACAATCTAGCTTATTTATAAACCGCCTGCCTGTTGCCTGTCAGTCTGCAAATGTTTTTTTTTTTCTTCTGTTCAGACAATGCTGTCATCTATTCCAGGAACCCTGACCTTGGGAGCCTCACCTCCATCTTCCAGGGTAATTTTGAGGCCCTTAAAAGATGGCTCTCCCATAACAAACTGGTTCTAAATTACAAAAAGCTAAGACCATGCTCTTCACAAGAAATGAAGAAAATTAAGAAAAAGGTACCCCCTCCCACCCTTGTCATCCGCAATGACATGGAACATTTACTTAAACAGGTGGAAGCCTTTAAATAACTCAGAGTAATTCTGGATGAGACCCTGGGCCCGAATCACAAAGCCCCAGTTTGATCAGTGCAAGCTGTGGCAAACAGCAGCTTGCACTGATCTGTGGTGCATCAGGGACCCTGCGCCCAATTCAATAGCGGTAGAGAACCTGGCATCAAACCTCCACAGCTTGCGGCAAATGTTGCCTTACATCAAAGTCAAGTCGCACAGAAGAGGTCTGCCGCAAGCCAGGGGGCAGTCGGGTGGCAACAGCACCCACTGATGAGAGACCTGCCAGAAGGTTGGCAGGGTCATGCACGACAGGACAGGGCACGAGGAGGGCAGGTAGGGCACAAATGGGTGGCAGGGGGATACCAACAGGGATACTGCACAGCTGCTGCTGTGCCTGTGTCTGTGGGGTTGGGGAGCAGACACCACATGCCTGGCATCGGGGGGACCCTGCAGGCACTACACCTCACATATCTCTGGGTGTTATGGGGGCATGAAATACTGCAGGTGGGCAGTGGCACAGGTGCTCTCCCACCCAGTGATGGCTCAGGGGATAGTGCACGGCCATCAGACCAGCCCTGGGCTGGTTAAAGCCCTTGTGGGTTTGTCCGACTTTCTGTATTCCATAAATGGGGATGCTGCAGCCTGCACCCGCCACATGCCGTCATGCACCATGGTGCACCCCTGGTCAGGCACAACCCTACCACAAGCCCTGTTCAGCGCAACTGATCCTGCTGCCATCGCAGCCTCTGTTCCTGAACGGAAACCAGTGCAACTCTTGATGCAAGGTGCCTTTTACGTCAAGTCCGATTGATGCAGGCGCCTTGACACACAGAAGCATAGAAATGGTTGGCAGATAAGGACCGGTTGGCCTACCTAGTCTGCCATTTTCCCAACTTCTGTAATACCGCAGACCCTATCAGATCTCCGGCTTTATCTCCCCTTTCCTAACCACTAAGGCTCCTTTATGGCTGTCCCACGCATTTTTTAATTCCTTTACCCTTTTTGCCCCTACCTCCTCCACCGGGAGGTTGTTCCATGCATCCATTTGTTTTTGATCATTTTGTTTTTTGAACAATGCTTCCCTCTTCTACCTTATTTATACCCTTGAGGTATTTGAAAGTCTCTGTCATATCCCCTCTCTCCCTCCCTCCTCTCCTCCAGAGTACACATGTGTGGCTCAGTTGGTAGCACTTCTGCCTCTGGGCCAGAAGGTTGTGAGTTCTGGTCCCACATCAGGATTGGGCTCATATCTAAATGCTGGCACCCAAGTGCAGTATTAGTGGGATGCTCTACTGTTGGGGTGTGCCATCCTTCAGATGAGACGTTAAACCGAGGTCCCTTCTACCCATCCTGGTGCTGTCCTGGTAGATGTCCAGGTGGAAATCAAAGAACCCAAGGCACTCTTTGCAAAGAGCAAGGGACATTCTGGTGTACTGGCCAATATTCTCCTTCCCATAAAACTGGTTCATGCAACTGTCCAAGGCTGTGTGTGGGTTTTGATGTGTGACATGGCTAGGTTGCCACTATACATTCGGTCACTTCACTACCAGTCTAGCACTGCTTGTAAAGCACTTTGGGATGCAATATGTATGAAAACTGCTGTTTAAATGCTGATTATTCTTCTTCTACATATTGAGGTCCTTAAGCCTCTCTTCATAGGGGTTTTTGTGCAGACCCTGCACCATTTTAGTTGCCCTCTTCTGGACCGCCTCTACTCTGTCTATGTCCTTCCAGAGATGTGGCCTCCAGAACTGGACGTAGTACTCAAGGTGAGGTCACATCAATGATTTGTACAAAGGTATCACCACCTCCTTCTTTCTGCTTGTGGTACCCCTTCCTATGCATCTCCCTTGCATCAGTTTTTGGGCTTTGTGAATCGGGTCCCTTATCTTTTGCTCCCCACGTTGGCCACCTTGTGTCCACATAAACAGAAGACTGGGTACCTTATATCATAACCGGATCAACCTCACTGCAGATGCTAGATACCTCACAGTGGCAAGCTCAGTGTTGTTGCTAGTTAACTATGGCCTCCCTGTCTACGTAAATGCCTGTGACTCAGTTCTCAGCAGAATAAATCTGATCTGTAATAAAGCTTGTTGCTTTGTGCTTGGAGAAGACAAGCACACCCACAGATGCACCCTCTACACCCAAATTAACTGGCTACCCCTACCAAGCAGAATTAAGTCCCAAACATGTCTACTAGCCAGGAAGGTGCTACTAAAGCTACCCCTCTGGCCCTGACTCACGGCTTCTACCCTGTTGCCAATCTTTATAACACCAGGAGCATGGCTCGGAATACCCATGAACTGCCTTTTCATCACATTCAGCTGGGCAAGCATTCATTCACTGTTAGGGTCGCTGGATGGTTAAATGAGCTGCCTGAAACCCTCCTAAATCTTCCTAAGTTTGATTAGTTTAAGAGAGCACTATGGGCATCTCTAACAGTTCAATGCATCTGTAACTGCTTATCATCCTAATGTACACTTATACACAAACTTATCGTAACATTGGATTTTCGAGAGCTTGAGCCACTACACCTAGAGCCTGTGGTGCTGTGTTCGGATTCCGGTGCAGGCAACATTTTTTTGCTTCCGGGGGAGTTTCTACATTTTCTAAGACTGCTCCCCCTGGAGAGAAGACATAGTGAATGTTTTTAGAGGACCATCGCTGTCTGCGGCGGTCTCTGTAAAGGGAAGTCGCCCTTTTGACGTGAGCGATTATTTTCTAGCTCTAATGAGCGGCACGGTAAGGGACTCGCCCTTATCACATAAAACCCATCCTAAATAGCCAGCTGGGATGTCAGAGACCAAGGTGTTGGCACCGCTGATATGGGACTGTGTTTGGTGTTGGTGGGGTTTTCCAGCAAGGGAGTCGACCGCATCGGTGGCTGGAGGAGAGGAAGCGACATCAGTGCTCGGGACCGGGAGGGGGAAACAGCAGCACGCTGAATAACTGCATCGGCGGTAGGGGCTTGAGGAAGCATCGGGGCTCCCATCGGAGCCGTAGAGGGCAGCATCAGCAGCAAGGAGAGGACGCTCCAGAGTTCCGGTGGCTCCCGGAGGAGCCACCAAGCAGGGGAGGCAGCACTAAGGGTGCAAGATTTGATTCACGGCTGGGCTATTCAAGGGCAGGCCCAGCCACATACCAGTAGTGTGGGGCTGTGTTTGGTGTTGGTGGGTTTTTTCTCCCTCTCACCCGCCCCGCACCTCCTACTTATTAAACAGTCCTGGGACCACTCCCAGTGGTGGTTTGGAGCGAATCATGAGTGGCTGGAGGCAGTGAGTGAAGAAGAGATGGACACCTGAGGAGCTGTGCATCAGGGGAGTCTTTGACTGGGGGAAGAGAACCAGAAGGGAGCAGGAGGAGGAGCACGTCGGAAGGAGTGGCCCCTGGGCTTGGACTACAAGCTGATGGTAAGACTGTTTTTGAGCATTACTGTCTGTGGGGTTGTGTGTGTGAGAAAAAAGGTGCAACATCTCAAGCTATAGTGGGTAAAAAAAGATATAGATGGTACTATTTTATGCTTCTTGCAGTATACAGTTGGTATGGTATTTTTCGTTTGGTATTACATTTTTAGTTAGGGTCTAAGCTAGTAAGTAACCAGGTAGGTAACCTAAGTTAGGACTGTATTTTCTAGGCCTGTGTTTTCTAGTTAGAACTGTATTTTCTAAATAGTACAGCTGAACAATGGGTAGAATAGTGGGCTGCAATGGATGTGGGGCTGCAGTTTGGATGAACATATTGTGGAAGCTAGGAGGGTGTCCAATTTGTCACAGGCTGAGGAGTCTTGAGGAAGAAGTGCTGTGGATTGGGAAGGAGTTGGAAAGAATGGGGGGGGGGTGGAGGGAAAGAACCTAGAGCAGGAGGTCCTCCCCTAAGGTGAATCATGAGGACACAATATGGGAGGTACATTGGACCGAGAGAGGGGGTTTGGAGGGGGAGTGGGAGCAAAATGAACAAGGGGCCTAGCACTGGAGAGAAGACTCAAGTTAGGAGGGAGGAACCAAGGCACATCAATGCAGAGGGGGCAGGTAATAGGTTTGCAGTGCTAGCAGCATTGGTGGAGGAGGAGGGGGTGCGGGATACCCAGGAGGGGGCAAAAGATGGAAGGGTAGGGAAACACACAAAGGACGGTAGCCGGTCTAAAGGGGGTGGCAGGGGTAAAGGGGAGAGGGGCACAGGAGGGACAGACGAATGGAGCAGGGACGTGAGAGAGCAGAGCAGGGTGGAAAGAGAAGACAGCAGGGGCATAGCAGCTGTGGCAGTGGAGAACACTGATGGGGGAAAGGCAACAGGAACAGACAGGGGGGAATTGTGTGCAGGAGGAGGAGTCAGGCAGGAAAGGGACAGGGACAGGCGGGGGAATTATGTGCAGGTGGAGGAGTCAGGCAGGAGAGGAACGGCGGCAGGGACAGGTGGGGGAGGAATATGTGCTAAAGGGGGAGGCAGGCAGGAGAGAAATGGGAACAGGCACAGATGGGGAATTATGTGCTGGAGGAGGAGGAGGAGGAGGAGTCAGAGAGGAATAAAGGGAAGCAGGCAGATGGAAATATGGGGGGAATACTAGTACTGGGGGATTCAATGCTAAGGGGGTAAGGTGGGGTAGCAAGGGGGAAAGGCATAGCCGTCTATGGGTGGAGGCCATGCCAGGGATGACAGCTGAAAGAGTGGGACAAACAGTCCTGAAATATGCTAGAAGGGGAAGGGAGAGACACCTCATTTAATTCTACATCTGTGGACAAACGACCTGGCTGACAGTACATTAGAAGTAGTCCAAAAGAGGTTTGAGGAGCTGGGAACTTTATGCGAGGGGAGGGTAGATCAGTAACCTTTTCTGAGGTATTACAGTGCCCAAAGCGAGCACGGCTAGAAAACAAAGTTTCAAGGAGTTTAATGAATGGTTAGGCAACTGGTGCCATACCAAAGGGTATGGGTTGGCGGGAGGGTGGGGACAGATCTGGGAGGACAATGGTCCATACACTAAGGACAGACTTCACCTAAATAAAGAGGGCAACAAGGTGCTAAAACGGAAGCTTGAGGAGTATACTGAGGCAGCTGGGCATTTAAACTAGGAGAGGGGGGTGGCAGGTGGAGGGAGGGCATACAGTGGTCACGAGATGGGAAGCAGAGCAAGCTTACCCCTCATAACAAGGGCGGTGTAATAGGTAGAAGCAATAGAGGGGATGCTGGAAGTGGAAGGCAGAGGAATGGGGAAGGAAAGGTAAAGGGATGGAAGGTGG
The DNA here is from genome assembly GCA_016271365.2 of Neoceratodus forsteri. NCBI lineage: Eukaryota > Metazoa > Chordata > Ceratodontiformes > Ceratodontidae > Neoceratodus > Neoceratodus forsteri. The sequence continues at coordinate 395,962,751 of CM057452.1, forward strand.
TTACCATGAATGCGAGGAGCCTGGGGGATAAAAAGAATGACCTAGATGCACTTATAGTGGAAAGGGAGGTGGACATGGCAGCAATTACGGAAACATGGGCCACCGTATACCATGACTTGGACCTGACGGTCCCAGGGTACAGAATAGTCCGCAGGGATAGGGAAAACAGAAGGGGGCGTGTCATTATACGTGAGGGGAAGGGTTAAAGTACGTTAGGGAGGAGGGGGAGACAGAGTCATAATGGCTGCTAATCCAGGATTCCAGAAATAGGACTCTCTGGATGGGAGTAGTGTACAGGTCTCCCTCCCAGACAGAGGAGTTGGACAAGGAACTTGCGAGGCAGATTAAAAAGGCACGCAGGAAGGGGAGTGCAGTGGTTGTGAGAGACTTCAGTCTGCCAGGGTTAAACTGGAGAACCCCAGCCACCAGCAGTAAAAGGAAGCAGGTACTCCTTGACACCTTTCAGGAAAGCTTCCTGACACAGGTGGTCAGTGAACCAACCAGGGGGGAACACCCTAGACCTAGTGCTCACAAATGGGGAATTTGTGAGGGATATCAAGGTGGACGAACCATTAGTGAGGAGTGACCATCACTCCGTATGGTTCAGGTTGGTGATGGGCAAAGAGGGGGTGGCATCCAACATGAAGGTGCTGGATTTTTAGGCGAATGGATTTTGCAAAGATTGGAGAGGTAGTGAGGGGGTACCTGGCCGGGATCCAGCCTAGTATGGGCACAAACCAAAGATGGGAGATCATAAAGAAGGGGATACTAGTGGCTACCAATTCCTGTAGCAGGACTCAAGAGTACAAAGGCCAGGGCAAAAAAGCCAAGTTGGATGTGCAAGGGGGTTGCGGAAAAGGTGAGAAGAAAAACGGTGGCCTTTAGGAGATACAGGAAATCGGGAAGGGGGGAAGATTGGGAGGAGTACCTGCAGGAGGCAAGAGAGGTGACAAGGACAATAAGAAGAGCAAAAGTCACCAAAGAGGTCAGGCTGGCGCCAGGCATAAAGGAAGGGAGAAAGGTTTCTTCAGGTACATCAGAGAGAAAAGGAGCTGTAAAGAACAGATAGTAAGGATTAAGAAGGACAAGGGATGGGTATAGAAGGGGGAAGAAAAGGCAGAAGCACTCAATGACTACTTCTGCTCAGTATTTACGAAGGAGAGAGAGGGAGTGCTAACTAAGGTGGGTGGGGGGGCAGTAAAGGCTGGGGAGGAGTAGAGTACGGGGCGATCACAGAAGCTAGAGTCCTGGAGGGCTTGAGAGTGCTGAGGGTGGACAAGGCACCAGGGCCGGATGGCATTCACCCCAGGGTATTAAAGGAGCTGACAGAGATCCTGGTGGGGCCCTTGGCAGGCCTATTCAAAGCCTCACTAAATTCAGGATGCGTACCCAAGGATTGGAGGTTGGCTCACGTGGTTCCCCTGCATAAGAGCTGCCCCAAAGATGAACCAGGGAACTATAGACCAGTGAGCCTCACGTTCATCGTGGGGAAACTAATGGAAAAGATCCTTAAGGAGAGGCTGGTGTCCCTGCTGGAGTACAATGGGCTGCAGGACAGTAGACAGCATGGCTTTGTTGCGGGCAGATCCTGCCAAACCAACCTGGTAGAGTACTATAACTGGGTGACTGGGCAGATGGACAAGAGTCATGCAGTGGATGTCCTGTACCTGGACTTCAGCAAGGCATTCGATTCGGTACCACAAGAGAGACTTTAAATAATGGCCTGGCCTGATGGTGCACAAGGCCAAGCATGAGGTATATTCACTGGCAAGGGAGTGTGGGGGTTCCCCGGACATGCTGGTGCACCTGGGTACAAACGACATAGCAGGGAATAGTGAATTAGAGTTACAGGCAAGATTTCGGGAGCTAGCCAGGGTTTGCCATTCCATAGGTTGCTCGATCTCCTTCTTGGAAATCCTGCCGGTGCCGAGGGCTAGTGGGGAGAACAAGCAAAAAATTAGGAAGGTGAATCAGTGGCTCAGGGAGTGGTGTGAGGCTAGGGGGTATGGGCTGGTAGAGGACTAGGGTGCAACCTAGGAGGATAAGGGTCTGTACGCTAGGGACAGGCTCCACCTCAATTTGGAAAGGAGGGAAATCCTAAAGCTGAAAATAGTGGGGTTCATTAGTGACAGGTGGGGTTCAAACTTGTGAAGGGGGAGGGATGGAAGAAGGGGTTGTTGCAGGGGGTCCGATAAAAGAGGGATTTGGTCTCCACTCCCCTAAGGGGCTGGAGGGATACAGAAAACAGCCAACAGGTAGGGTGCAGGGGGGAGAGCATACGCCTACACGGAAGCACAAGGGTGGGGAATGGGAGGAGGAGAAAGACGTGGAGTGTGGTCCTGTTAAATGCCAGGAGCTTGGGAAATAAGATGCCTGAGCTCCAGGCGATGCTAGCTGAGGGGGCAGTGGATGTAGCAGCTGTCACTGAGACCTGGGCCACCCAAGAGCATGACTGGGACCTAAATCTGGAAGGTAACACTATGTTCAGGAAGGACAGTGGGAGGGAAGGGGTTAGCACTTATAGCCAGAAATGGCATTGGGATGGGGGTGGAGGAGGCAGAGGGGCGGAAACGATTTGGGCCACCCTGCAAACACGGTAGGAGAGTAAAATGAGGGTAGAGCATAGAACCTCTGCTGGCATGGGATCTGGAAGAGAGTCTGGTGGCAAATGTTATGGGACACTGTAGACTGGACAAGGAAAGGGTAGTGGTGATGGGGGACCTAAACATGCCAGGGACAGACTGGGGGACTATGAAGTCCCCAGTGGCCAGGGAGCAGAGGTTGCTAGATGTCTTCCAGGACGCATTCCTAACCCAGCAGGTGGGGGAGCCAACTAGGGAGGCCCAGATACTGGACGTTGTCCTGGTGGACAGTGATCAGATTAGGGGCCTGGAGGTGAGGGACCCATTGGCAGGGAGTGATCATGTCACAGTCTTTCTTTTCCTGGACCTGGTTGGGGGGGGGGGGAGGAAAGCCACACAAAGACGGAGGTTATTGACTTTAGGGGTGTGGACTTCAAGGGGATAAGAGAGATCCTTAAGGGTCATTTGGACAAGATAAGGCCAGACATGGATGCTGACAGTAAGTGGGAGATCATTAAGAGGGAGGTGCAGGAGGCTACCAAGTCCTGTGCAAGAGTGAGGCGCAAATTCAGTAAGGCCAGAAAACTCTGTTGTTGGACCCGGGAGGTTCAGGAGATGGTGAGGTAAAAGAGGGTTGCCTATAGGCGCTTCAAGCACTCAAGGAGTGAAAGGGATCAGGGGGAGTACGAACTGATGGCCAGAAGGGTCAACAGGGTGGTGAGATCGGCTAAGGTGAGGAAGGAGCAGAACTTGGCCAAGGAAATCAGGAGGGGAAACAAGGGGGTTCTTTAGATACATTGGGGAAAAGAGGAAAGTGAGGGGGCAGATTAGCATGATTAGGACAGGGAAGGGATGGGCTCAGGATGCGGGGGAGCAGGATGAGGTATTAAACGAGTACTTTGCCTCAGTTTTTACCAGGGAGGATGGGGCAGACAACGTCATTCAGGGGGAGAGACGGTGAATCTGCGGAGGGTGCGGGATCCTTACAGAACGGGAGCCCTAACGGGCCTCAGTGGGTGGGTGGGGGGCAGCACTGTTAGGTGGAGGGAAGGCAGATCAAGGGGCCAAGGGAGAGGACATGGAGGGGGAAATCACGGTGGAAAGAGTGAGGGAAGCCCACAAGTACCTCAGGACAGAGAAAGCACCAGGGCCAGATGAAATACATCCCAGGGTGCTGAGGGAACTGGCGGATGTCCTGGCGGCACCCCTGGCAGAGCTTTTCAACATCTCTCTGAGGACGGGGTGGGTATCCCAGGACTGGAAGGTGGCCCATATCATGCCTATCCACAAGGGAGGAGGCGGGAAACTACAGGCCCGTTAGCCTTACATCAGTGGTGCGCAAGGAGATCGAGGGTATTATCTAGGAAAGGCTGGGGGGTTACTGGAGAAATTGGGGTACCTGGGTGACAGACAGCATGGCTTTGCCTCGGGAAGATCGTGTCAGACAAACCTTGTAGAGTTCTATGAGTGGGTGACGAGTGGCCTGGACCAGGGCAGGCCGGTGGATGTCCTCTCTCTCAACTTCAGGAAGGCGTTTGATTTGGTGACTAACGGTGGCCTGCTGGCGAAGCTGGGGGTAGGGAAGCAGATGATCAGATGGATAGGAAATTGGCTCTCGGAGCGTACTCAGAGGGTAGTGGTTGGGGGATAGTCTCATCACCAAAGAGGGTCATTAGTGGGTCCCAGGAATCGGTTCTAGGGCCCCTCCTGTTTAATGCCTATGTCTCTGACATAAGGAAGGGCTACCAGGAATGAAATGAGTCTCTTTGTGGATGACTTGAAGCTAGGAGCGGTGGTGGATGGGGAGCAGGGGAGAGTGGCCCTGCAGGAGAACCTGGAGGATTTGGGGAGGTGGTCAAGGAAGTGGGAACTGAAGTTCAGTGCAGGGAAATGCAGAGGTCTGCACCTGGGGGCCAGAAACCCGAATCAAGTGTATACCCTGGGGGGAGAAACGCTACAAGTCTCGATGGGTGAGAGGGACTTGGGGTGGTGGTGGATGTCAAAATGAACAACTCTGAGACTTGTAGTGGGGCAGCGGCCAAAGCCAACAGGATGCTGGGGTGCATCGCTAGGGGGATTACCTCCAGAAGGAGGGAAGTGATCCTCCCTCTGTATAACTGCTTGGTTAGGCCGCACCTCGAGTACTGTGCGCAGTTTTGGAGACCGCACTTACAAAGGGACATTGCACTCCTGGAGAGGGTAGAGGGCAGGGCAACAAAATGATTTGGGGCTTGGGGGAAAGGACCTATGGGGAGAGGCTCGAGGAGCTCAACATGTACACTCGAGAGGAGAAGAGGGACGGGGGGACATGATAGAGGTCTTCAAGTATATGAAGGGGATTAATAAGGGAGGCTCAGCTGGGGTGCTCCAAATGAAGGGGGAGGCAACTAGAGGGCATGGGTGGAAGCTAGAGGGGGAGATGAGGAGGTGCTACTTCACTGAGAGGGTGGTGGAACCATGGAATGCGCTGCCCAAGGGACTGGTGGAGGAAGAGGCTGTAGAAAGGTTCAAGAGGGGCTGGGACAGGTATAGGTATAGAGGGAGGGTTGAGCTGAGGAACTCCAATACAAGGGGAATGTCTTGCACTGGTGATAGAAGAACCCAAGGGGATGGGGGGGACAGCAAAGTTGGCACCCAGTATGGGGTCTGACAAATGAGCAGACATGAAAGATCATTAGGCCTACTCTGCTGGCAATTTTAGTATGTTAGTAAAACTTGGAAGGAACAGGGGCGGGACCAAAAATGGTAGGATGGGTGACAAACTGGCTGAAGGGAAGTCAGCAGAGGCTGGTGGTGGAAGGGGGATTCTCATCCCCAAGAGCAGTAACGAGCGGGGTTCCACAGGGCTCAGTGCTGGGACCAATATTATTTGGGATATTTATTGCAGACATTTCCATGGGCATCAAGAACAGGATCAGCCTGTTTGCCAACTACACCAATATAGGGGAGGTGATGGATGACATAGAGGGGTGGCGGAGTCTGCAGAAAAAGCTGAATAAGCTGGAAACTTGGTTGGACACTTGGCAGGTGGGGTTCAATGCCAAAAGATGTAAGGTACTGCATTTTGGAGCAACAAATCCAAGGAGGAACTACCAACTGGGGGGGGGGTATTTCTAGCTGGCGGAGACTGAGGAGGAGAAGGATCTGGGTTGGTCATCAGGGATCAATAAACACTCAGCACAGTGTAGGAAAGGGCAGCAGCAAAGGCCAACAAAATGCTGGGTTGCATAGCAAGGGAAAGAACGTCTGGGGGGGGGGGATGATTCTGTCGCTGTATAGATCACTGGTTAGACCTCACTGCGAATACTGTGTGCAGTACTGGTGCCCATACCTGAAAAGGGACATCAAATTACTGGAAGGGGTGCAGCTCAGAGCAACCAAGATGATCCATGGGCTGGGGGACGTACCGTATGAGAGTAGGAACTGACCGTATGAGAGTAGGCTAAAGGAGTTAAACAAGCACTTGCTGGAGGAGAGGAGGGACAGAGGGGATATGATCGAGACATTCAAGTACATGAGAGGGATAAACAAGCCTGGTATGGAGGGGCTATTCAGGGCAAGGGTGGGGAGGGACAGTCGAGGCCATGACATGAGATTGGGGGGGGGGGAGGTTCAAATGATGAGACACTTTTTTTGGAGAGGGTGGTGGCAGGGTGGAACACGTTACCAGCGGAGGTAGTAGCCTGTAAAACGATGGACTGCTTGAAAGGGGCTGGGACAGGACAAGAGGGACGATAAAGGGAGGGGAGAGTGAGGAGGGAGGGGCAGCTGCAGAATAAAGCTGCTTGCTGCATAATCATGCAGATGCGATAGACCAAATGGCCTTTTTCTACTGGCAAATTTCGTATGTTCGTATGTTCATAAGAAGACTAGCATCAGTTCCTCCTCCCCACTCAAAGAAGGAGGGGACACTGGCACGGCAGTTAGTGTGGAACTGGTGCTGCCAGCACCAGTTCCACACTAACTGGAGCCAACAGTCTTGAGGAAGAGAGGTAGTAACCAAGCCAGGACCTGTGTCTTTGCATTGTCCTTGTGCAAGGAGAAAGTCAAATGGTCCTAGGAATCTGATACTGAGTGTCAGTGGGGCCGGGACTGTTAATTTTTTTAAGTTTTAGGAGGACTGCCTATCCTCCCGGGTGTGAGGCTGCTCAGTACCCCAAGGCAGTAGTAGTGGTCCAAAGCAGACTCAATGCCAAAGCAACTGGCCTTTCAAGGCACCCTTCCTGACATAAGAATTGGCGAATGGACTGGTCATCAAACAAGGTTGTAGGGCTGTCAGAAACTTGTAGATCTATGACGTAAACTATGATGGCACTGAGAATAGCTAACAAAATCACATGCCTGACACTGAGGAAAAAATTGCATACTATAAAAATAAAATTAACTAGAACCGAAGAAGCCTACACACGTGAACCCTAAGTTCTATTGGTCCTCAAACAAGGTGTGCTCTTGACGGTAGGGAAAAAAGAAACTGAGGCAGCTGGCGATGGCAGCACTACTGATGGTGTCAGTGTGCGTGGCACCATACATAGGTGCTGCGCACGTTCTTTTTTTTTTTTTTTTGAACTTAAAGACCATTTTATTGAGTTCAAGATGATACATACATCCTTATTACAATACAGAAGTATCAAACAAAATCTCTCATACATAATAATGCATTTTTCTTATACATTGACTTAAAGTAATTATAAAATCTATTATATACTAAAAGAATGCTGTCTCTTTTCTTACAGGTTTCTCCATGTTCATCTCATCTTGACAACCACTGTTCTATAATAAAAGATAAGAAAATCAGCTACTTACCGGAGGGACTTCAACTTAATACATCTCAAGTGCTGTAGCTCATAAAATGTAATGGTCTAAAGTTAGAATAAGGTTTTTATGAGGATTTGGGAACTTACTTCTAAGACTTAGTCCCTCCCGCATCATTGCTTAATAAAATATAATCTCTTACGCTCTCATATTGGGTCTTTGTTTCATTGCAGTTAAATAGTTTTTCTATAAAATTGAAACTAAACAAACACAGTAAGCACAGCCAATATCCAAGGAGAGACTGGTTACCTAAATCATTCGTTTTTGTATCTGAATCAGGACACTGATTATTCGGAAAGTTAAACTAAATCTAAAGTTGGTTAGGTAAAGGGTCAGAGGTTAATGGTATAGAACCATGACCATCCCCCTCTCCCAAGCGCACCAGCCAGAGCCCCTTTTCCATGCCCATCAGGCCTGAAGCATTTGCCCCAAAATTGGTTTGCCCTCCTTCCTTTCTAAGTAAGTGAAGAAGGGCAGCCATCTGGTATTAACATTTTCTACTTAGAGTCTCAGGCGGGCTGTAATTGCCTCCATTTCTTTAATATTCTTAATGTTTCTGTGCCAGGCGCCAATCTCAGGGGATGCATCGATCAACCAATTTTGAGTTAGGGCTTTAAGGGCCGCTGCAATCAGGATATAAGAGAGATACCTCTTTGAAGCATTCCTGATCTCCTTTGGGGGGGGGAGCCCAGGACCAAATTATCAAATTCCAGGGGTCTGAAATAGAAAGAATCTGCGAGATTTCTTGTGCGACTCTATTCTAAAACTGGGTAATTTTTGGACATTCCCAGAAAATGTGATAATGTGTTCCACTAAGGCCACAATGTCTCCAACATAAGTTGGATGAGTGGGCTGAGTAGTGGCCTGAAATAACAGGAGTTCTGAAGAAACGAATGTTGATTTTTCATCTAAATTCCTGCCAAGAGGGAGAATTGGTAGTTTTATGCACCCCTCGCCAGATATAATGCCAGTTTTGTTCCGTAAGAGTTAGGTTTCCCTCAGACTCCCATTTCTGTTCCACTCTCTGTACCAATAACATCCCTCTATCCTCAATCAATATTTTATATACCTGGGAAATAAATAATTTAGTATCACCTGTAATACCTCTTTGATAGGTTGTCAGGAGGGGAGCAGAAGGTCCATGTGTTAGGCCTGTAATACCAATAATATTAGTAATATAGTGTATACACTGACAATACCTGAAGGAATCTGCATTATATAAGTTAAAATCTTTTTGCATCTGCGGGAATGATTTTAGGCCCCCTTCCCTTAAAAACTGACGGGAGTACCTTAGCCCATTGGTCACCCATCTGAAAAAACACTGGTCGTCTACCTGGGTTGGGAATCCAGGCAGAAATGAAAGAGGTATGTATTCCCAAACTGGCCTAGTTATTTCCCAGTTTTGTCTAGCTTCTAGCCACATTGACAGTGTGTGTCTCGTAAATGTATTTTTTATGTTTTTTAGGTCCTCTGGTTGAATTGTCCAGGGCAGAATGCTTAAGGGGCTAGGTCGCAACCTCTTTCTTCAATTTCTATCCAGCCATGTTTCTTGCCTGGTGTCAGCATTTTGCTGATCGGCAGTAGCTGAGCAGCTAAGTAATATTTGGGAAAGTCTGGTACTCCCATCCCCCCATTCTTTTCCTCTATTAGTATTTCCCAGCGAATTCTCAGGCGTTTCCCAGACCAAATGAATTCGGAGAGAGTTTTTTTGAGGTCTTTCCAATCCTTTTTCAGAATTTGGATGGGCAGGTTAGTAAATAAAGAGAGAAATCTGGGTAAAATGTTCATTTTTATTGTTTCCAATCTGTTTGTGAATGTCAGGGGAAGTATGGCCCATCTATGTAAGTCTGCTTTTATTTGTTGCCCTAAAGCTTGGTAGTTGTATTTGTACAGGTTAGATAAGTGCAGAGGGATTTGTATGCCAAGGCATCTTATCTTTAAGACAGCCTTTCTAAATGGGATGCCCTTTGTCAAATGTGGATTCGGTTTTCCCCCTATTTATAAGACTTCGGATTTAGTTGTGTTAACTTTGAAGCCAGATATAGCTCTAAAGGTCTTCAAGAGGTCCAACAAATGCGGAAGAGTTGTCTGAGAATCGCCAAGATGTATTAGTGTGTCATCTGCATTTAAGGATATTTTATGACATGTATTTTGTAACTCAATCCCTTTAATTCCCTCATGCTGCCTCACGGCCTGAGCGAGGGGTTCCATACTAAGTGCAAAGAGCAGGGGAGACAGAGGGCATCCCTGCCTTGTTCCCCTTGTTAGATGGGAGGTAGGGGAGATGGTCCCATTGACCCTCACCCTGGCCTGGGGTTTCTGATAACACAATTTTATCCAATTTAGTTACCTTCAAAACCCATTGTTTGTAAAACCTGAAAAAGGTATGCCCAATTTAACTTATCAAAGGCCTTTTCCGCGCATCCAAGAAAATAGCCAGGGCTGGGTCATGGTTTGATTCACCTGATTTCAGTATATTCAGCAGTCTCCTGATATTGTTACTCATATGACAGTGCGGAATGAATCCCGTTTGGTCCAGATGAATCAATAGTTCGATGTGCTTTTGTAATCGGACCGATAAAATCTTAGTGAAAATTTTCTGATCCTGATTTAGTAGGGCTATAGGTCAGAATGATTCACACTTAGTTGCTTCTTTGCCAGGTTTGGGAATGACCGTTATTATTGATTGGGACCAGCTGTCTGGGGTCTTACCCTCTTCCAGGTAGTGGTTAAATACCTCTACAAGAAGTGGTGCCAATGAAATAGCAAGCTACTTATACAACTCCCCGCTAAACCCAATCGGGCCTGGGGATTTACCCATTGGTAGTTGGCAGACAACTGCTAGAACTTCTTCCATTGTAATGGGAAGGCCAAGCTCTGCCACCACTTGTTCCGGCAGCTTGGGTAAGTTAAGGTTATTTAAAAAGGTGTTGGTGTCTCTCTGTACTATCGATATATCTCTGTCTTTGGAGTATAGTTCTTGGTAATATTTTTGGAATTGGAGGGCTATGTCTGTGGGAGACGTCCATTTCCCCCCCCCCCAAACCCCCTCCCCTTGGAAGTAGGGGACATGCCTATCTGCTTGGGCTTTTCTTAGATGGAACGCTAATAGTCTGGATGCCCTCACTCCCACTTCATAATATTTTTGATTGGCAAACCGCAGTTGGCCCTCTGCTTTTTTTATGTTCATAATCTTGTAAAGCATTTCTAACTTTATTTATTTCCCCTAAAAGTAGTTTATCCCGCGGGTTTAATTTATGATGCTTTTCCAACTCGGACAGGTCCTGCATCAGTCTATGGTGGGTTAATTGTGATAGTTTTTTTTGTGCTACTGCGAAGCTGATGATCTCTCCTTGTAGGACCGCTTTAAGTGTATCCCACCTGAGAGATGGGGAGTGGTCTGTAGATTGATGGTCTACAGTAAAGTCAAGAAGTCGTTGTTTTAATTTAGTTATAAAAGGGAGACATTAAGTCACCATAAAGTTTGTTTATTTTGTGGGGGCAAGGTAAAATTAATTGAAATTGGTGCATGGTCCGATAAAGTTATATTATGTGTATACGACTTGGTAACTGTGTATAGCGTTGTTTTATGGGTAAAGAGTAGGTCTATGCGGGAATATGATTGTTGAGCATTCGAGTAGAATGTATAATCCTTGTCTTTTGGGTGGAGGGCCCTCCAAATATCCACCAGCCCCATTTCCCTTGTTAGGGTCATCAAGGCCTTGGAGGCGACCTGGTGCATGTGACTAGCTCCTGATGAGCGATCTCTTTGTCGGTGAGGGGCTGTGTTAAAGTCACCGCCCAGAAATAGTTGTCCTGAAGAAAGAGTTGTTATTTTTTTAAAAAGGAGTTCAAAAAAGGTTTCTTGATGGGTATTTGGGGCGTATATATTGACAAAATGAAGTAGTGTGCCTTGGAAACGGGCTGAGACCCTTGCATATCTCCCCTGCATACCACCCTCTGATGATTCAATCTTTAAGCCCAGCCTTCTTCTCCACAAGATAGCCACCCCCGCTCTCTTAGATTTCGGATGAGATGACGCCACTACACCTTCCACCCACATCCTGCGTAATTTTAGGTGTTCTTGTACTGAGAGATGCGTTTCTTGCAGCAGGATTATTGTCTGCTTTTAACCCCTTAAGCTCCTGCAGCAGTCTTGTACGCTTGATTGGGGAATTGATCCCGTTTACACTATAAGAGCATATTTTTAAAGAGGTAGCCATACGCGTATTTTTATAAGAGAACCAATGTTACTTGAGTAAATGTTATTATATAGGTCACTGCCTATCCCTATGTTTGACTGGTCTTTGGTTTGCAATTGATACCCTATAGTCCTCCAGTCCCACATCCCTTTGGCTGTGCTTAAACTTCAGTGATAACAAAAACCATAAGAACAGAAGACCTACCCCTAACATTGAGCAGTGCTTAACCAGTATAATAAACTGTGATTAAAAATAATTAAATAATAAAAACTCAGCAAACAGTAGTAAAATTTCCTTCACAATAAAAAGTAATCATCGTTCTATTTAGTTGCTTCCTGGGTGAGTTTCTTGACCACTCCAACAGGAGGAGCCAAGCACCACTATTAGTGGTAAGTGTCTCCTTAAGGAGACTAAGAGCCAAGATTATCAATAGCTCTAAAGAAGATGAAACGTCACCTACGGATGAGAGATTCACTATATCTCCTTCCCCCACCAGACTCCAGATTTTTACCCTTAGACGTGAATTTCTCCCCCTCGTATCTTGGCTTGTAAACAGTTCCTTACAGGACTCAAAATTAACATCGCCTACCTTGTTAGAGCGCCCCATCATAGTTTTTCAATAGCCGAGACCAAACATATTATGGTTTGATTTAAGCCAAGCTGATCCCACCAGCTTACAAGACTTGGTGCTTAGTGGTTGATTTTAGAAGGAGCTCTCTGTTTCAAATAACGTGCCCCCCCCCCCCGATGCAGTCAGCGGTGAAGGTTGGAATAAGCGCAGGGAATGTATCCACCTCAGCGCTAGTGTTCCACCTGAGGATCTTAAAGAGATTGTTTCTCCCTAGCGATATCCCATGGGAGACATACGTTCAGCACGGACACTTCCCCTGCACTTCTAAGTTTTTTGTGTTTCTTCCTGCTTATGGCAGATCTGCACTCAAGGGAAATTTAAAAAGGAGGGAAAACACTCTCAGTATTATACTTGGGGATGCTACCCTTCTCTATTATTAGAGCTAGATTAGCCTGATCAGCGGCATTCCTTCCACACACATGACTCCCCTCCCTCCCAGAAAGCCAATGAGTAAGTGCTGTTATAAGCCATACAATGAAGTCTAAGTGTAGTTTATCTGAGCTGGTCACTAGCTCTACCAGAGGAGCATAGTGATAATTAGCTATCTTCCATCAATGAGTAGGGCCCCTGTAGTTAGGCCTGAGAGAGTTGGGTTGTCCCCCCCCCCCCGTGCAGCCCGTGGTAAGGATTGGAGTATTACAGTGTCAGTGGCTCAGTAGGTAGCATACTCGCCTCTGAGGCCGGGAGATCAGAGAGTTGTGGGTTCAGTTCCCACATCTGGCACTTGGGTTAATATCCCAGTACTGACACTGTAGTGCAGCATGAGAGGGGTGCTGTACTTCTGAGGTGCCGTCTTTCGGATGAGACATTAAACCGAGGTCCCATCTGCCTGGATTGGTGGTAGTTCATGTGGATGTTAAAGATCCCATGGCACTTATCAAAAAGAGCAGGGGAATTTCCCCGGTGTCCTGGCCAAATTTCCCTCATTCAGTAAAAATACCACCAACAGCTTAATGTGGTTCAAGGTCAGTTGGCATTCATCTGTATCCCCCTCCCACGGGTCGTGCCTGAAAATAGGCAGGATCTGTCTAGTGCACTTACCCGGTCAACAAAAGCTAAATAAATTTAAAAAAAAAAGTGCAGGGAATGTATTCGCCTCAGAGCCAGTGTTCTGCCTGAGGATCTTAAAGAGATTTTTTTGTCCTTAGCGATACCCCACGGGAAATATACATTCAGCGCAAACACTTCCCCCGCGCGCTTCCTAGGGTTTTTATGTTTCTTCCTGTGGCAGCTCTGCACACGGGGGAAATTTACACCGACAAACTGATTAAAAGGAGGGGAAGGGGAAAACTCTCAATATTATACTTCGAGGTACCACCCTACTCTACTACCAGAGCCAGATTAACCTAATCAGCAGCATTCCTTCCAAATATATGACTCCCATCCCTCCCAGAGAACAGAAGTAGTAGGCGCTGTTATAAACTATGTAATGGAAGTCTAAGTGTGACTTATCTGAGCTGATTACTAGCTCTGTTAGAGGAGTTCAGTGAAAATTGGCAGTAGTCCATCAACGAGTAAGGTCCTTGCAGTTAGGTCCCGAGAGAGTTTACTCCTGGAGTGTTTTCAGCGAGGGGGAGTATGTCTGCTTGAGGTCGCTTGATCTGTGTTGGTTTTCTTACGGTCTGCATGATGCGCTACACGGATGGCATCCTTCAGAAGGGCTTGCGGTATGAATCCTCGATGTGGACGCTTAAGACTTCTGTTCTCCACTTGCCACGATTTTTTCAAGAGGTTTTGCTCGAGTATTTCGAACTCTATGTAACCCCCCTGCAAATGGGGGTTCCCAAAAGACTTCCAGGAGCTTGCTTGAATGCTCCAAGCCTGAATGGTGTTTGGCATTTAAGCCATTTATCAGTGAGTGTTTTTAGAGCCTCTGGTACTGTCACTTTAAGAGCTGTCTGCTTGCAGACATAATTAGTTTGTATGGGGGGGACTGTGTGCTTCTCTGTTTGAGTACCACTCAAGCTGCTGCCAATTCACTCCATTTTGCAGTCACTAGGAGTGCAAAGGGAACCTATCTGAAAGATGTAACTGTTTGCCAGAAATCATTTAGAGTAATAATGAAATTACAGTTTGTCTAACCTGCTTTCTTTGCAGTCAGAACTGTGTCTCCTAATTCCCCATTCTGGTTTTGAACTGCTGAATTGGACCAATCAGTGTGGGGTAAGCTAGCTCTAAAATGGTGCCTTGGACGAATCAGAACTTGGACTCGTAATCTGAGCCAGCCACAAGAGGATTGTATGGGCTGTGACTCTGGGAGATGTAGTTTAGACTTCGGCGCCTTTTTGGACCAACAGCAGCAGTCTATTGTGAGTGACAGCCAATCCAGTCAAGAACTGGGAGGAACTCAAAGGAAGTGCCCGGTTTTGTCTGTTGGAGTTTCAGTTTAGCTCTGGCAGTGAAGGAGAAAGGAACCCTGTGCTCCTTCAGTGCACAGTTTTAGTCAAAAAACATGTGTAAGGTCCAGAGTGCCGGTCTGCAGCTTGTGTAACTGCTTGTTAGGACTGAATCCGTCCTGTGAAAAGAATCAAAGGATCTCTGAAGAGTAGAAACCATGCTCACCCTGTAGAAGACTGGAGAAATTGTTGAATTGCACTCGGTCTGTCAGGAACTGAATCTGCAGTGTGTCCTCCCGGGTATTGTGCAGTAATTGCGATCGGGATAGAGAAGCAGCCTGCCTGGTATAGTACTTTCTTTTTTTTACCATATAAATGTGTGAGGAGTCTCTTGGAGCTCAAGAGTAGCCCTGCTGACGCTGAAGGACCCTATCTTGTTTGGAGGTCGTGAGTACTAATTCAGGGTCGCTCCTGTTGAACTGCCACATTAAATCCAAATGGAATCACTGTACTGCTGACTGTTTAAACTAATTTTTCTTTTCACTGTGTGAAAGGGCCCCTACCAGCTGCCACGGTTTGGACTAGCCACTAGGGCTTGTACCCAGGGACAGTAACTGGTAGGGATAGGCCTGCACAGAGCCATAGGTAGATAGTGTAAAGGATAAGCTAATTAACCTTGATTTCCTGTCCTTGTTATATCCCCTAAATAAATCAGAGCTGCTTGTTTCAGCAAAGTTATACTGCCTGAGGTATTTGTCTATGTTAAAGTACTGTACTGTGATTGTTGCACTATATCTTATTTCACAGGAGGTCCCAGTGCCGGAACTAGTCCTGGGGGTAAGTGTATACTGTGAAGGTAATTTGATATATTGTGGGCCACTAGTGGAAGAAAGGGGTTGCAGTGTCCCAGAGGGCTGTGACCAAGTAAGTTTAACTATTGCAAACCCTGACCTCTGGGTGGAGGCACCCGCCACTGGATCCAGGCCCCTCAACCTGTTAGTGGCAAATCAGGCAGGGGTAGTAGCCCCTGGGATAGCGCCATCTAGGGGTTACATCTAGATCAAGTACTGTAATCCCCCAGTCTTTTAAGGTTGGAGCTGCTTCCGCTAGGTTGGCGAATGTTTTAGAGCCCACCTCTAGCTGTACTCGCAGTTTCGATGGAAAAAGAAGCTGCGCTTTGATGTTTTTCTTTTATTTCTCTGATTACTGAACGGACTTTGATGCGTTCCGTTTGAAGTGCAGGTGAGAAATCTTGTTCAAAGAATATGGAGGCAGCTTGATATTTTAGGTCCCTAAGTCGCCAAGCTTCTTGCAGGACCCATTCCTATGTTTGAAAAAGCACCATTCTGACTACCCAGGAGCGAGGCTTGGCTGTTGGGCTGGTAGGCATGGGGACTAACGATCTCTGCGCTCTGTCCATGGTTAAATCCATGTCGGAGGGTACTGAGAGGACCGATCATAGAAGGTGCTACATAAAATCAATCGGTGTAGTGAAACCTTCCTCAGCCCCCTCCGGCACTCTGTGCACCCGAAAGTTGTTTCTTCATGATCTATTCTCGATGTCCTCCAGCCGGTTACGTATTTCCCTGTCTCTTTGTAACAGGTGTAAAAGGATACGGTCCCCTGAGTCTTGGGCCTCTGACAACTCTGTGATTTCACTAGAGTGATCAGCCACTTTGGAGTCTATCTGCTGAACAACTTGCCTTAGGTCTGCTATTGAGGATTCAATTTTTTGCACCGACTGTAATATCTTTTGTAGGGTGCACTCCGATTTTCTAGACCAAAAAGGTTCATCCTCTCCCAAATCTAGAGATGAATCTGAAAACGTTGGATCGCTCCCGATGAAATGGGTGAAGGGCCTCCATTTCCCTCGCCTAGCCGCTAGATGCTTCAGTTTTGCCTTGGGCCATGTTATTTCTGGGGTTTCTTGGTTTATAGTTTTTGGCAGCCATGCTCTCTCGACAGGATCTTCGTTTGAGAGTTGATTTTCTAACTTAGTATTGAGGATTCCTGCAGATTTATTCGGCAGGTTCGGGAGCTCTTTTGCTTAAGCTCTCATCTGGTCGGTGATGTCACCGGAAGTCCCTCTGTGCACATGTTCTAACTCCCATGGGGTCTTAGTGCCTTTGGCCCTAAGACCAGAGTGTGACTCTATAGAGAAGACTGACCCTAGAGAGATACCAAGTACGTCCTGCTCCTGCCTATCCCCCAGCCTGACACCCTCCCTCCACTCCTTATCTCCACTCCTGCTAGTACCCTTCCCCCCAATGTTATTTTGGCTCCTACCTGCAAACTGAAACTGACTATTTTACTCATCTGCTCTGCCACTGCACTGTCACTTTTTACAGGCACCATGCACTTAACCTAGTTATTATCTTCTGTGTACACTGCCCAGTGAGCTAATTTGATGGACCACTTATCATGGCATCGTATGTCCACTTCCTCCTTATTCTGTTATTCCATTTTGTAATTTATCACCTCAACAGCATTTGTTATTGCTTGATGTATTTCTGTATTCTTTACTCCCTTTTTCCCTCTCTCCCGGGACACTACTGGAAAAGTTACCAAGTTTTAAATATATAAAATAAAAATCAATGTCTCGAGTAACCATTTAAGGCAAAGCAGAAACAGGCAGAAGGAAAACTGCAGTACAATATTTAAGCAATATTACACGTCGGGGTGTTTTATCTCATTGTGTGAATTGTGAGAAATGATGATGCCTCATGATGTTCCACACCCTAGAGCAGAGGTGGGCAAGGCCAGGGTTTTTTCACCTACAGCCAAGCCAGAACTGAGCCAGGTGTGACTTCAGTCTTCGACTTAAAACACGAGCCAGACCCTGGCTACTGCAGACTGTTTTCCACATACGAATCGAACATTTCAGACACTACACTGACTGCTCAGGCTGACGAAAAATGCTTATTTATTTTTGTTGGCCAGCTGGTGCAGCGGTAGCGCTACCACTTGCAACACCACCGACTCAGGTTCAGGAACGACCTTGGGCCGTTGGAGGACCGGCTGGGGGGAGGAGGGTCGAGCATCCCAGGGATCATTCACCTCCTCCGGGGGAGGGGGTACTTGACCCAGTGCATGACAGCTCTCTGGCAGTCGCCAGAGACATATGCCAGCCACGTCCGGAAGGAGACACGACGGACGCCAGCACGTACGTCTGGACATCATGCGTGCGGCATGTCTCGGGGGAAGGGGATACATTGAAAAAGCATGGCCCCAGCACGACACTGGCGAAAGAGCGAGGGACAGCTGTCGCCCTCAGGCGCCCGGACCCTGGTCAAGGACCCAGATGAAACTGCAGAGGTACGGTATGGGGGTAGGAGTTGAAGCGGGGGCCCTTCTCCCAACTTACTCATGCCTGGGTAGTAAGCCACAGCTCCGTGGGGGGAGGGGTTCTTTCAGTGGTCGGGGTACCGGGGGAGGGGGTGTCTACCGGGTGACAGTGCTGGTGATCAAGTGGGCATAAAGCATGATTTACAAAAAAAAAAAGCTTACTTTGACCATAACTGGCTCGGCTTAACCTTTGCTCTCGATTGCTTACAGAGGTTGAGCCGAGCTGGGCCAAGCACTAAGCTCAGGCCAAGCTCAAGCCTGCTCTGGCTTGCCCAGCTCTACCCTGAAGTGCAGTACTGTATCATGAAATGGATACTTTTTGTATAAACACTAATTTAAAAATCATTTTAAAAAATCCTTTCAGAATTTTTTTTTTTAAACCTGAAAGTGTACATTTAAAAAACAGTTCACTTACATTACTAGCTACTTATCATAATTCAGTGTATTTATTAAACTGCGAGCTGGCAAGAGAGGCTCTCTTTATGATCCACTGCAGTCCCAGTCCACCCTGACAGTAGCAGCCACTCCAACACAGAAACAGTTGTGCCTTCTTTGTGAGTGTGGGTTTTCTTTTTCATGTGGCAACATGAAGCAGTGTGGGAAGTGACAGATCTTGAAGGGGGGTTAAACACCACAGTCAGAGGCAGTGATGTGCCTATCAGGACACTATTAGTAAGGTCAAGTCGACACCTGTAATGTTAACCCTAGTGGGGCTGAAGGTGTGCTTGGTGGCAGCAACGTGGGCCACAGGTTGCAAACGACATCAAGGTACTGCAAGTAAGGCTGTGGATAATGGCACGCATTCAGCATCATGCCATCAGCACCACTTATGTTAGCTCCAGCAGGGCTAAGTCAGCAGCAGTGATACAAGTCTGACCAGAGCTAAAGTTGCAGCCAGTGAGTAAAACCCTGTCAGGGAGTCACCAGCACTGTGGGTGGGGGGGTTGTTTAAATGTTGATACTGATGATAAAATGTGGGCCTGAGAGGGCTTCTCACATTAGGACTATGAAGAACAGCTGGTACTGGATGCCATGGCATTGTTAGATAGTTCACAAACTGTGAGCAGAGAGGTACAGTACAATCCAGGAACCGCAAAACATGTTGGCAGGGTCCTATTTTTCCTGTGATTGTGTGCTGGATATGCCTGACAGGAGGTCTCTGACAATTAGGTTACTGGATCCTTTCTAGCTATTTCATAACAACATATAACACAGCAGTTTATCAAAACATTGTTACACTGGGGGCGGGGCCTAGCTGGGTTAGGAGATGGACGCTTGAACAAAGAGCTCCTCATCCATCCACATATTAATTAATTCATCCTGATGTTGGGCTAGGGGTATGATTCTCGCTTAGAGTGCGAGAGATTGCGGGTTCAAATCCTGGACGAACCCAAGAATCATGTGAGAGAGAACAGGCAGAGGACACCAAGAAGAAGAAGGAGCTGCTGTTATAATTATACTTCTGTACTGGGATTGAAGAACTAGAACTCTACTACTGGGACCTTCAATTTAGGTTAAAAACAAAAAAAAGGTAGCGTGTTTGCCTGACTTGGCTGAACTGAATTGTTATCTGTGCATTACCTAGGTGTTTGTCTCAGGTGGCTGAATGGAATTCTCATCTGTGCAATTAACTAACTGTTGAAAAAGCTGTAAGGTAGAGGGAGTGGCTTAGCTAGAAGGAAGTCAGGTTAAAGCCAGATTTAAAAACTGCCATATATAGCTTCTGCCAGAGAACAGGCAGAGGACACCAAGAAGGAGGAGCTGCTGTTATAACTATACTTCTCTACTGGGACTATATTGCACTCCCCCCACCCCCAGCCAGTTATCCTTTTATAGGCACAGGATTTGACTGACAACAGGAACTTCCTGTTTGGGAGTAGGAAGTGAGTGATAACAGAGCCACAAAAGACTCACCATCCTAGAAGGAAAAGAGTAGCTCTCTGTCCCTCTCTAGCTGTTGGAGGTCTGACTCTGAGCAAGTAATGAGACTACTGAAAAATATAGAAACTTCTTGTCTCAGAACAGGAAGATCAGCTTAAAGGGCACAGAGACAGTAAGTAACTAGGGAGAACAAAAAAAAGAAAAATAAATAAGCAAAGGAGACGACACAAAGATCTGCAACAGGGCTGATACACAAGGTGGGGTGGAAAGGATGAAAAGGGACTTGGCAAGGTTGGAGGAATGGTCAAATGTATGGCAGCTTAGATTCAATGCAAAGAAGTGCAAAGTAATGCACCTGGGAAACAAAAACCCAGGAGAAGAGTACACAATGGGGGGGGGTGAGATACTAACAACAAAAACGGAAAGGGACATGGGGGTAGTCATATCAGACGACCTAAAGGTGGGCCAGCAATGTGAGAAGGCAGTAAGGAGGGCTGGGGGGATACTGGGATGCATAGGGAGAGGCATCACCAGTAGAAAACAGGAAGTTGTTGGACCTCTGTACAGACAGTTGGTAAGACCACATCTGGAGTACTGTGTACAGTTCTGGAGACCCCATCTCTGCAATGACATAGACAGGGTGGAAGCTGTCCAGAGGAGGGCAACCAAAATGATGCAGGGTCTGCATCAGAAGATATATGAAGAAAGACTAAAGGAACTAAAGATGTATAGCCTTGAGGAAAGGAGGGAGAGGGGGGACATGATAGAAACTTTCAAATACCTCAGGGGAATCAACATAGTCCAAGAGGGTAGCACCTTTCAGAGAAAGAGATGTGCAAAAACAAGGGGGCACAATTTGAAGATAGAGGGGGGACAGCTCAGAGGTAATGTGAGGAAGTATTTCTTCACAGAGAGGGTTGTGGATACGTGAAACAGCATTCCTGAGGAGGTCGTAGAGTCAAAAACAGTGGGGGGAATTCAAGAATGTATGAGACAGACATAAGGCGATTCTAGTGGGGGGTAGGAGGAAGTAGGCTGTTGGTTAACTAGGATCTGCACCTTATCCGTTATGTAGGGAAATGGTCAGACTAGGTGGGCCAAGCGGTCCTTATCTGCCATCAAATTCTATGTTTCTATGAGGAAAGAGTAAGTAGTCCAAACAGCAGTTAAGGGGCCAAAAATAAGACATGATGGGAGTGGTGCAGTGCAGTGGCTGTGGAGCCGCAGTCTTCCGGGAGACGTTCTGGAGGATGCGGTGTTGTCCCATCTGCAGGCACCTCTCTGAGCTGAGGGAGGAGGTTGCTCATCTCCAGGCTGAGTTGGCCAGGATTTGGGGGACCTCCTCTTCCACCCAGGGACCACCAGGACCACTGCCATTGCCTCAGAGGTTGACAAGAAAGAGGAGCAGTTGGACCACAGTGGGCTCAGGGAGGGTGATGGTGGTGGAACAGAGGCGCATCCCTCCAGCTGTTCCTCTCCACGATTCATATGCTGTTCTGGCAAAGTGTGGTTCCTCTATGGAGGCACCCACAGTGGAGACCAAGGAGGATGCTGGGAACCTCCACAAAGGAGACCCACAGGAGGGTGGCATGGGACCCCACAGGGGAAGGAAACAACTCCTGGTGGGGGACTCCATTGTTAGGGGGGTTAGAACTGGGGGAGGAAGGGGAGAGGGAGGTAAGGTGCCTGCCTGGCGCCATGGCTTGGAGGGACAGGGAGTGAATCCTCAGGATAGCAAGAGCATAGAAAGAAAAAGGGAGGGACAGTGAGACTGAACAGAATGGACGGAGGGCAGAGAGGGACAGTGAAAAAGCAGGGATACTGAATGAAATACTTCTGCTCAGTATTCACAAAAGAGGAGATGGGGAGGTGCCTAATCCAATTAACAGAAGCACTCTGGATAGGGGGGTCAATCCCAGTCCTTTCACATAAGAAAGGGTTCTGAAAGAACTTCTAAAACTGAAGGTGGACAAAGCAATGGGGCCTGATGGAATTCACCCCAGAATTCTAAAAGAATTAAGGGGAGAACTAGTAACACCACTGACTACTCTGCTTAACAAATCATGGGAGGATGGCGTGGTAACTGAGGACTGGAGGAACACAGATGTGATTCCCCTTCACAAAAGTGGGAGCAAGACAGAGGCAGGAAACTATAGACCTGTCAGTTTGACCTCAGTGGTAGGGAAAGTGATGGAATCACTTCTGAAGGAAAGAATTGTTGAGTACCTAGAGACCAGTGGAGCACAGGACCCAAGGCAGCATGGGTTCACAGCGGGAAGGCCATGTCAGATGAATCTAATTGATTTCTTTGACTGGGTGACCAAAGTAGTAGACCAAGGAGGGGCTGTGGTCATGGCCTACCTAGACTTTAGCAAGGCATTTGACACAGTCCCACACAAAAGATTAATAATCAAATTAACCAGCCTGGGAGTGGTCCCCAGGGTGTTAGCCTGGGTAAAACATTGGCTGCACAACAGGGCAGAGAAGGTAATTGTAAATGAAGTCCCCTCTGAAGAAAGAGGGGTTACTAGTGGGGTACCGCAGGGTTCAGTACTGGGTCCAGTACTTTTAAATGTCTTTATAAGTGACATTGCAGAGGGACTGGAAGGAAAAGTATGCCTCTTTGCAGATGACTCAAAGTTCTGCAACAGGGTTGATACACAAGGAGGTGTGGAAAGGATGAGAAGGGAATTGGCAAGGTTGGAGGAATGGTCAGAAGTATGGCAGCTTGGATTCAATGCAAAGAAGTGCAAAATAATGCACCTGGGAAACAAAAACCCAGGGGAAGATTACACAATGCAGGGGGAGGTAGTAACAACAACAAAAATGGAAAGGGACATGGGGGTAATGATATCAGATGACCTTAAGGTTAGCAAGCAATGTGAGAAGGCAGTAGGGAGGGCTGAGGGGATACTGGGATGTATAGGGAGAGGCATCACCAGCAGAAAACAGGAAGTTGTCATCCCTCTGTACAGACAGTAGGTGAGACCCCATCTGAACTCCTGCATCCAGTTCTGGAGACCCCATCTCCGCAAGGACATAGACAGGACGGAGGCAGTCCAGAGGAGGGCAACTAAAATGGTGCAGGGTCTCCAAGAGAAGCCAAACGAGGAGAGTCTAATGGAGCTTAATATGTACACCCTTGAGGAAAGGAGTGGGGGGGGGGGGGACATGATAGAAACTTTTAAGTGCCTCAGTGGAGTCAACAAAGTCCAAGAGGGTAGCATCTTTCAGAAAAAGAGGGGACACAATTTGAAGATAGAGGGGGGATGGCTCAGGGGCAATGTGAGGAAGCATTTTTTCACATAGAGGGTGGTGGATGCATGGAACAGCCTTCCTGAGGAGGTTGTGGGGTCTAAAACTGTGGGAGAATTCAAGAATACATGGGACAGACATAAGGCAATTCTTGTGGGGGGTAGGAAGAAATAGGCTGTTGGTTAACTAGGATCTGCAGCTTATCCTGTAGGTAGGGAAATGGGCAGACTAGGTGGGCCAAGCGGTCCTTATCTGCCGTCAAAGTCTATGTTTCTATATTTCTATGTTTCTGCCACTGTTCGTGCTATTTTTGATAACATTGTGCCTTACTTTAGTCCACAATGACCTCTTCATCTAAATCAGCTAAAACTCAGGCAAAGATAAATTTTAAACAGTTGGGAGATATCTTGAAAAAACTCAGGCCTGGAGGCCCATGCCACTGAAGGTAACACGCGATCTACTCCAGAGGTATAGGAGCTCGCAGTTAAAGAGAAAAAGACCGCTCCGGCTCTTACCAAGTTTTACAGAAGCTGCTTAAAGAATTAAAATACAAACTTACAATGAAAATGCAGGCAGGCTTTGAGAATATGTCCTGTAACCCCTAGATGGCGCTATCCCAGGGCTACTACCCCTGTCCGATTTGCCACTAACAGGTTGAGGGGCCTGGATCCGATGGCGGGTGCCTCCACCCAGAGGTCAGGGTTTGCAATAGTTAAACTAACTTGGTCACAGCCCTCTGGGACACTGCAACCCCCCTTTCTTCCCACTAGTGGCCCACACAGTATATCAGAATTACCTTCACAGTATACACTTACCCCCAGGACTGGTTCAGGCACTGGGACCCCTGTAAAATAAGAAGATACAGTGCAACAATCACAGTACAATACTTTAACATAGACAAATACCTCAGGCAGTATAACTTTGCTGAAACAAGCAGCTCTGATTCATTTAGGGGATATAACAAGGACAGGGGAAATCAGGTTAATTAGCTTATCACTTTACTCATCTACCTATGGCTCTGTGCACAGGCCTATCCCTACCAGTTACTGTCCCTGGGTACCCAAGCCCTAGTGGCTAGTCCAAACTGTGGCAGCTGGTAGGGCCCTTTCACACAGAGAAAAGAAAATTAGTTAAACAGTCAGTAGTACAGTAATTCCATTTGGATTCAATGTGGCAATTCAACAGGGAGCTACCTGAATTAGTACTCACGACCTCCAAACAAGATAGGGTCCTTCAACATCAGCAGGGCTACTCTTGAGCTCCACGAGACTCCTCACACATTTATATGACAAACGGCAACAGGCAAAAGTCCTTTAATGGCAGCAGGATTCACTTGAGCTACACAAGCCTCCTCACACATTTATATGGTAAACAGTAACAGGCAAAAGTCCTTTAATGGCAGCAGGATTCACTTGAGCTACACAGGCCTCCTCACACATTTATATGGTAAACAGTAACAGGCAAAAGTCCTTTAATGGCAGCAGGATTCACTTGAGCTACACAGGCCTCCTCACACATTTATATGGTAAACAGTAACAGGCAAAAGTCCTTTAATGGCAGCAGGATTCACTTGAGCTACACAGGCCCCTCACACATTTATATGGTAAACAGTAACAGGCAAAAGTCCTTTAATGGCAGCAGGATTCACTTGAGCTACACAGGCCTCCTCACACATTTATATGGTAAACAGTAACAGGCAAAAGTCCTTTAATGGCAGCAGGATTCACTTGAGCTACACAGGCCTCCTCACACATTTATACGGTAAACAGTAACAGGCAAAAGTCCTTTAATGGCAGCAGGATTCACTTGAGCTACACAAGCCTCCTCACACATTTATATTGCAAAAAGAAAGTACTATACCAGGCAGGCTGTTTCTCTATCCCGATCGCAATTACTGCACAATACCTGGGAGAACACACAGCAGATTCAGTTCCTGACAGACCGAGCACAATTCAGCAATTTCTCCAGTCTTCTACAGGGTGAGCCTGGTTTCTACTCTTTAGATTTCCTTTGATTCTCTTCACAGGACGGATTCAGTCCTAACAAGCAGTTACACAAGCTGCAGACTGGAACTCGGGGCCTTACATACGCTTTCCACTAAAACTGCACACCGAAAAGCACAGGGCTCCTTCCTCTTCACTGCCAGAGCTCAACTGAAACTCCAGAAGACAAAACCGGGCACTTCCTTTGAGTTCCTCCCAGTTCTTGGCTGGATTGGCTGTCACTCACAATAGACTGCCCCTGTTGGTCCAAAAAGGCGCCGAAGTCCGTCCAAACTACATCTCCCAGAGTCACAGCCCATACAATCCTCTTGTGACTGGCTCAGATTACGAGTCCAAGTTCTGATTCGTCCAAGGCACCATTTTAGAGCTACCTTAACCCACACTGATTGGTCCAGTTCAGCAGTTCAAAACTAGAATGGGGAACTAGGCAAACACAGTTCTGACTGCAAAGAAAGCAGGTTAGACAAACTGTATTTTCATTATTACTCTAAATGATTTCTGGCAAACAGTTACATCTTTCAGATAGGTTCCCTTTGCACTCCTAGTGACTGCAAAAATGGAGTGAATTGGCAGCGGCTCGAGTGGTACTCAAGCAGAGAAACACACAGTCCCCCCATACAAACTAATTATGTCTGCAAGCAGACAGCTCTTAAAGAGACAGTACCAGAGGCTCTAAAAACACTCACAGATAAATGACTTAAACGCCAAACACCATTCAGGCTTGGAGCATTCAAGCAAGCTCCTGGAAGTCTTTTGGAAACCCCCATTTGCAGGGGGGTTACACCCTTCCTGGCCTGGGAAAGCTTGACGTCCGCGTCAAGCAAGTACCCCCATAAGTTTCAACTGCAACCATATACATTTGCATTAGGCTCACATGTAATCATCAGTCAATATATCATTTTACCAAGAACACATTTCTGAAACATTGCAGTACGTCACTCTTTACACAGTATTACACACACATTGTACCATAACTCAAGTTATTACCTCTTGTACATGAAACCTGAAGAGAGGGCCTTCCCTATCAGTTACCTTGGGGCTGACAGGGCAAGGGCACCATACTTAGAGGGCAACACAAGTAACTTGAGTTAGCACTGACACTCAGTTTGGGCAATGAGCTCGGGACACATACACTCCTTTATGGACAACATTGAGAGGCAAGTCCACAGGCCTCCCAAGGAATCATAACTGAGGTGCACCACAGGCTTTACAGCTCGACCAGTCATTCTAGGGGAACTGTTACAGTCTCTGCACTCTGAGCCTCATTTTCAGCATTGTCCTCACTTGTCAGGGAGTCTCCATGGGGTAGAGAGGCTAGAACTTGGGGCACTTTCAGCTCCAGGAGTTACAGTTTCTGAGTCCACAACATTCGGCTCGCATGGAGAGCTTGCGAACACTGGCAGTAGACTGTCAGGGCACTCAAAATACTCTTCTTGTTCTGGTGTATCACCAGTCTGCCCCAATCCATCATTTTCCTCCCCATAAAGCTCAAACAGTTCAACCATGCACAATGATTCCATTTCATCTGATCTGATGCTTTGCACTTCACTTTCTGGGAGCATTGGCTCCAGGGACGAGCTTGGGGCTTAGACAGTCCAGAAGGCCCAGCTCGTCTCCAGTATTGACTAGGGATTGCCCCAAACAATTGACTCAGTTCGTAAGAAGGATAGTATTCAAAGTCACTCTCACTTTCTTCTGATATGGACTGACAGTCATGCTCAACTTGGACTTGTGGAGGGAACACTTAACTCTGCTTCTGTAGGTGCAGACTTTCTTGATCTTTTCTAGCAGCAGCTCTAGTCACTGGTCCAGAGGGGCATCTTCTGGGGCTCAGACTCAATCAAGATTTGTCCAATGGGCAGTAAATGATTTCTATGCATTGTTTTTACATCTTTTGAATTATTCTCAGGCCTTACTTTGTACACTGGCAGATCATCTAGTTTGCCCACTACAATGTGAGGGAGATGGTGCCATCTGTCAGCAATCTTGTGTTTGCCATGCAGTCCCAGATTTCTTAGCAATACCCGATCTCCCTCCTGGAGTTCCTGTGCTTTCACTTTTTATCACACCTTTCTTTGTTGGCCAGATTTCTTTTGGCAGCCATGGTTTGAGCCAGTTGGTACGCATGAGTTAGCTGGGCCTTTAACTTTTGCACATACTGTAAATAGTTGTCAGCTTGAACCCCATCAGGAGAGACCCCAAACACACATCTACTGGTAGTCGAGCTTCTCTTCCAAACATCAGGCGGTGGGAGAACCAGTGGCATCACTTTTGTGTAGTTATAAGCATGTACCAGGGTGCTAATTTGTTGGCTCCATCTAGGTTTGTCCCTTGGTGCAGGGTGCCTAGCATATCTAGCAAAGTGCGGTTGAAACGCTCAGGCTGTGGGTCCCCTGGGGGTGGTAAGGAATGGTTCTGGACTTCCGTGACTCCCCACAGAGAAAGCATCTCTTTGATCAGACGACTCTCAAAGTCTCTCCCTTGATCAGAATGGATTCTTTGTGGAGCCCCATAGTGAACAAAAAAGTTTTCTACAAGTACTTTGGCCACATAGATGCTTTCTGGTCTTTGGTGGGGAAAGCTTGGGCATATCTTGTGAAATGGTCAGTGACCACCAGCACATTACTGATATTTCTTTGATCTGACTCCAAACTCAGAAAATCAATACAGACCAGCTCCATGGGTGCACTGGTGGTGATGTTAACAAAGGGGCAGCCCTCTGGGCAAAGCTTTCTCTGTAAGCAGCGACTTACAAGTTTGAATGTGTTGCTCACATCAGCCCCATCTTAGGCCAATAGAATCTGGATCTCACCAAGTCAAGTGTTCTGTCTATACCAAGGTGCCCATGTGGTTGTGCAAGGACCTCAATACTGAGTCTCGAAAGGCAGTGGGCAGCACTAGTTGTTGTTTGTCTACTTGTCCCCTCTGTCTACTGTTTCTCTGTATAACAGTTTATTGATCAGTTTCAACTTAGGACCTTCTTTGTATAACAGTGCAGTTCTCATATCAGTGGAGCGTAATTTGACACATCTTTTCCTGCACAGAGGGCTTCTAAAGCTGATTTGATCATGGGATCGCAGGACTGAGCCCGCCGAATACTGTCATTGTCCAGCTGAGGCAGTGCACCAATGTCTACTGCAGAAAAGTGGCAAAGCAGCAGGTATGCAATTCTCAGAGGGTCCCAAGCAATCCACCATGCAGTCCACTGCGTCCGTGGACATTTGTTCCTCCCTGTCAAACTTCCGCAGAGTGTCTCAATGTCAGATTCTGCCAATCTGACCCAATCATTCTGGGGAACAGGCCTCCGGAGAGAGCATCAGCATCTATGTGGTTCAGACCTGCTCAGTATTCGAGAGCATAGTCGTATGTAGATAATGCAGAAAGCCACCTATGGCCAGTGGCATCCAACTTAGCTGAGGTCTGCACATAGGTCAAAGCATTATTGTCAGTTTTTACTAGTATTTTAGCCCCATACAAGTACTCATGGAATTGGTCAACAATAGCCCATTTCAAAGCTAGGAACTCTAACTTATGTACAGGATAGTTCTTTTCGGATGGGGTCAGGCTTCTACTGGCAAAGGCCACTGGTCTCAGGCCATTCTCGTGCTCTTGGTACAACACAGCCCCCAACCCTTGCAAGCTAGCATCAGTGTGCAGGACGTAAGGTTTTCTTGGATCGGCATAGGCCAGCACTGGAGCATGGGTGTTGATATATGATCTCATGAAAAGCAGTCTCACAATCAGGAGTCCAGCGGGCCCCAAATACTTCACCGGACGAAAATACACTCTTTCAGTCTTGAGGGGCGCTGACTTTGGTATTTTTTGTGGTTGGGAATACCCTCGAGTAAGGTTAAGTAAAGGCGGATCACTCTTGAACAGTCCTTGATGAAGCGCGATAATAACCACAGAATCCAGGAATCTTTGCAGTTCTTTTAGATTTTGGGCTGTGGCCAGGTGGTCAAGGCCTCAACTTTACTTGGGTCGGTCTCTATTCCTCGGTGGACACTATGTGTCCCACATACTTACTGATGTTTGAAAGAATTGACACTTATCAATGGACAGTTTAAGGCCAAAGTCCTCCAGTCGGTCCAATACCTTAAATAATCTGCTCTCATGTTCCTCCAGTGAGCTGCCAAACACGATAACATCATCTAGGTATACCAGGCACTCTAGTAAGTTCATGTCCCCCACTGCACACTCCATCAATCGTTGAAAAGTGGCTGGGGCACCTAAAATCCCTTGAGGCATCCTCATGAATTCATAGAAGCCAAGCAGACAGATAAAGGCTGTCTTCTCACGCTCCTCTGGGGCCATCGGGATCTGGTAGTACCCTGCGAGATCCAACACAGAGAACCACTTGCTCCCGTTTAGGCAGTCCAAAGCATCCTGAATGCGGGGCATTGTGTACTGATCAGGGATGGTCTGCCGGTTTAAGGTGCGATAATCCACGCACATCCTTACTGTCCCATTCTTTTTCCTCACTACCACAATGGGGGAAGCATAAGGGCTTTTGGATTCTTGTATTACACCAGCAGCTAACATCTCTTGCAGATGCCATCTCACATCATCTATGTCAGCAGGTGCCAGGCATCGAGACGTCTCACGAAATGGTCTTTCGTCATGCAGCCAGATATTGTGCTCAGCTCCTTGCATGCATCCTACGTCCCATTCCTTTAAAGAAAACACCTGGTCTCTCTGGGCAAGCTTCTCACTGATCCTCACTTTCCATTCAGCTGGCAACGGGGAGTCACTGAAATCAAACAAGTCAGGCGTTACTCTGTCATTCTTCCTCGAACTCTTGCTGCTGGGCAGCACTGCAGTGTCTGCACAATGCACATTAGCCAGGATGCAACCTCTATTTACTCGAATGTCTCTTTCAGACACATTATGAACTTGGACCATTACCCTTCTGGCATAAGCATGGGCTATAGCGGGCAAAATACTTGGTTTGACCAGCAGTCCCTCTGGCAATTTTCCATCGCCTGGTGCATCCAACATTAATATTTTATTCTTAACATCCTTTCTGATACGGACCTCTCCCTGTAAGGTACACTGGGCATTTGGTGCCAGGATCAGAGACTCAGGATCCTTCTTCCATACAATTCGACCGTTCCTCTGGTTCTATTTTTCAGCATCTCTGTGCCTCATAGGCCTTCTTAATTAAAGCCGAACTCTTAAAGCTCTACTAGTCTTTGACCCCTGTTTTCATAACACAACTGTGCCAGCCTTCCAACATATGAGCATTTGTTCCAATCAACAAAGGGACACCATCATACAGTCCAGTGGGGGACACACTAAGGCTAGGGTCTCTACTTGTTCGGCCACTCCAGCCACGGAGGTGGGGAAAGACAGCCAAATTGGATATACCCGAATAGGGTAGGCCTTCACTTAACCCCATACATGCAGTCCTTCTAATGGTTGTAAGGGTACGCCTGACAAGTTTGATACCTATCCTGGAACATGATTGTCACTTGGGAGCCACTGTCTAATACAGCTCTTGTAGACACTCCATTCACCTTTACAGTGGTCTCCATGGAGGGACCCACTATTCTGGACCAGTCTGGAGAGGCGGTGGGGGGCCTGGGCAACTGACCTTGCCACAAAAGGACGTGAGTTAGCATTTTGGTGCCCTCACTGAGATCATTTCTGCACCTCTTAACCATTGATTTGTTCTCCGAAGCTCTCGCTAGCCTATATGCAACTTTGTCAGTGTCTTTTGGGACCGCATCTCTTTCATGTGCCCATCCTTCCCACAATTATAGCAAACATACTTTCTGGAGTTTGAGCTGGCCGAGGCGCCACACTAGGAGCCAGGGCGGGGGTATTACTAACTGGAAACCTTGGTGCCATCTCTGTCTGCGGCGTGATAAGCATTTGGAGACATCTCATCAATTTCTCCACTTCCACTGTCATGGAATCGAGTTTGGAGCCGTTATCAGCAGGAGATACATGGGTGGGTACCCCCACCCCCATAGCAGATGCAGTCGGATATAGGTCAGGGCCCGTACTTGCAGGCGTGGCCTTCATAAAGGGACTGTTTTGAATTCCGGATCTCACTCAACAGTTCGCCCCATTGTGGCATATCTTTTTCTTGTCAGAGCACTCATTGACTGCCAACCTCTGCCCTGAACTTCACTTGATGGGTCACCTCAGTCACTCGGGTCAGAGCTGCAGCTATTAGTGCAGGTCCTCCCGAGGTCGCCTTTTCTCAACTCCTCGAATTTCTCTCATTAACTCATCATAGGAGAGTGGAATTCCAGTCGATTGCCAGGCGTAACTGAAGCAACAGCAGTTCTGAGAAGGGGGCAGACTTAAGGATCCTGTCCAGCCTGGTTCGGTCCAGTTCAATCACTGGCAAATTACCCTTTCTTAGGCATTCTTGCAACAATTTTTCCAGCCGAGATACATACACAGACAACAACTCCCCTTGGTACTGTTGTGCATTTCTTACTCTCACCATAGGTCCTTATCAGAATCTGGGCTCCCATACACATTCTCCAAGGCCTCAAGATTGGTCTGTGCAGTCGCTTCAGGGTTACTGGCCCCGTTTAGCACGGATGGTAGCCAGGCAGGACCTGGGAGGCTCTCACTAACCCTCTTTCGCTTTGCTTCCGAGCATTGCCATTCTAGCACTTGGGGGCAACACAGTCTATCCAGATCTCCCAGTCATCCTCCCTTGGGGGTGGGAGGTGCCAGAGAAGATCCTCAACCTTCGTAAGAGTTGTGACTAATGGCAGGTGCAGAAATAGGAGTCTGCATTGGTTCAGCCACCATTACGGGTACTGGAGCGGAGAGGGTGTTGGGGAGGAACACCCCAGGTGGCAAGAATAGTTTCTTCAAGTCCTCCACAGTTTTCCTTCCCCAGCAACCATTTAGCAAATTTCTCCTAAAAGTTTCAGATAGTGGTGGGCTCATTCCCTCCCTGGTCTTTACTGTCCTTAGTTATCACTCTCCAAGCAGTGAGGGCTCCTCTGGGGTAATGGTCTGTGGCACTTTGGAGCTATCTATGGGATCCTTAAACTCTACTAGGGCCAGGAAAGTGTGGGTGAGCAGATTAGCATGCCGACCCACCACCACAGGGTTTTGTAAACCTTCCACCTTGGAAAGTACTCCTGTACAGTGTCCGATTGATACCCAGGGGATGTCCAGGATAAGCATAGCATTTTGGGGTTGATCTCTCCCAGTATACCACTCCACCAGCCGGTGCACAGCCACTTCTGTCGGGTACCCGTTATTTTTTTCTTAACAGTGGTTCAGAATATGACCAGAGGACACACAATCCCAGCGGTGAGCCTCCAAGATGTAACCCTAGATGGCGCTATCCCAGGGCTACTACCCCTGCCTGATTTGCCACTAACAGGTTGAGGGGCCTGGATCCGATGGCGGGTGCCTCCGCCCAGAGGTCAGGGTTGCAATAGTTAAACTAACTTGGGTCACAGCCCTCTGGGACACTGCAGCCCTTTCTTCCACTAGTGGCCCACACAGTATATCAGAATTACCTTCACAGTATACACTTACCCCAGGACTGGTTCAGGCACTGGGACCCCTGCAAAATAAGAAGATACAGTGCAACAATCACAGTACAATACTTTAACATAGACAAATACCTCAGGCAGTATAACTTTGCTGAAACAAGCAGCTCTGATTTATTTAGGGGATATAACAAGGACAGGGGGAAATCAGGTTAATTAGCTTATCACTTTACTCATCTACCTATGGCTCTGTGCACAGGCCTATCCCTACCAGTTACTGTCCCTGGGTACCCAAGCCCTAGTGGCTAGTCCAAACTGTGGCAGCTGGTAGGGGCCCTTTCACACAGAGAAAGAAAAATTAGTTAAACAGTCAGCAGTACAGTAATTCCATTTGGATTCAATGTGGCAATTCAACAGGGAGTGACCCTGAATTAGTACTCACGACCTCCAAACAAGATAGGGTCCTTCAACGTCAGCAGGGCTACTCTTGAGCTCCACGAGACTCCTCACACATTTATATGACAAACTGCAACAGGCAAAAGTCCTTTAATGGCAGCAGGATTCACTTGAGCTACACAAGCCTCCCTCACATTTATATGGCAAACAGTAACAGGCAAAAGTCCTTTAATGGCAGCAGGATTCACTTGAGCTACACAAGCCTCCTCACACATTTATATGGTAAACAGTAACAGGCAAAAGTCCTTTAATGGCAGCAGGATTCACTTGAGCTACACAAGCCTCCTCACACATTTATATGGTAAAAAGAAAGTACTATACCAGGCAGGCTGTTTCTCTATCCCGATCGCAATTACTGCACAATACCCAGGAGAACACACAGCAGATTCAGTTCCTGACAGACCGAGCACAATTCAGCAATTTCTCCAGTCTTCTACAGGGTGAGCCTGGTTTCTACTCTTCAGATATCCTTTGATTCTCTTCACAGGACGGATTCAGTCCTAACAAGCAGTTACACAAGCTGCAGACCGGAACTCGGGGCCTTACACATGTTTCCCGACTAAAACTGCACACCGAAAAAGCACAGGGCTCCTTCCCTCTTCACTGCCAGAGCTCAACTGAAACTCCAGCAGACAAAACCGGCACTTCCTTTGAGTTCCTCCCAGTTCTTGGCTGGATTGGCTGTCACTCACAATAGACTGCCCCTGTTGGTCCAAAAGGCGCTAAGTCCAAACTACATCTCCCAGAGTCACAGCCCATACAATCCCTCTTGTGGCTGGCTCCAGATTACAGTCCAAGTTCTGATTCACCCAAGGCACCATTTTAGAGCTACCTTAACCCACACTGACTGGTCCAGTTCAGCAGTTCAAAACTAGAATGGGAACTAGGCAAACACAGTTCTGACTGCAAAGAAAGTAGGTTAGACAAACTGTATTTTCATTATTACTCTAAATGATTTCTGGCAAACAGTTACATCTTTCAGATAGGTTCCTTTGCACTCCTAGTGACTGCAAAAATGGAGTGAATTGCAGCGCTCGAGTGGTACTCAAGCAGAGAAACACACAGTTCCCCCATACAAACTAATTATGTCTGCAAGCAGACAGCTCTTAAAGAGACAGTACCAGAGGCTCTAAAAACACTCACAGATAAATGGCTTAAACGCCAAACACCATTCAGGCTTGGAGCATTCAAGCAAGCTCCTGGAAGTCTTTTGGGAACCCCCATTTGCAGGGGGGTTACATGTCCTCTCAGCTCCAACACTTGCAGCAGATAGTGAACAATGTCACAGAAATGGTAGACCAGCATGAATCCCAACTGCAGGTGCTGGAAACCCAAACTAGCACCCAAGAATATGACCTGTCCAGGGTTTCAGCAGATTTGCAGCAGGCGATAAGGGACATTGCCCAGCTTAAACAAACACTGGATGACCACGAGAACAGGGAGAGGAGGTGCAATGACCATTTGGTGGGAATGCCAGAGAGGTCAGAAGAAACAGATTGTGCTCAGTTTATCCAAACTTGGCTCCGGCAGACCTTGCAGTTACTCTGGAAATACAGCTTGCTTACCGCTCTCCTGGCCCAATGCCCAAGACATATAATTATTAAATTCCTGAGGTATCAGGACAGGCAGGCCGTGCTGGATGTGGCTCAGAATGCAGGCAATATAATGGTGAAGAAAGCCAGGGTGAGCATTTTCCCCAACTTCTCCAGAATGTTGCAGACACAGAGGCAAGCCTTCCAGCCAGTTTAAAGAAAGCTACATGACTTGGATTGCCCTTTTGCCCTGGTGTACCCTGCCAGACCAGTGATTAGAAGACTGGGAGCCAAGCAGCGCACCTTCCTACATCCAGATGTAGCTATTGCATTTCTAGTGGAAGAGGAGAAACATGCTGAACACCAGGGTGCTCCCGATCTAGAGGAACAGGATCCTTAATTTGTATTCGAACTGTTGGTACTGTTAATTTCAGATGACTTTTTGGATGGGGATCTGTGCTCGCCGGGTTCTGTGCCCATTGAAATACACTGACTTTTGCCATAATTTTTCGCCCACCCCCCACCTTAATTAAATACGCCTTTGCTCCGCCCCTTTTTCATACTCACTCCTCCCTTCCTGACCCCATTGGTTCACCCACAATTGGACCTCCTCCATCTACTCTCCTCCTCACCACGCCTTACTTCCCACACCCTCTGTCTTGCCCTTTGCTCCTGCCAAACGTAGCTCTCTTTCCCCTAATATCTCTACGCCTTCCTTCTCCTTTCTTCTCGCTTTCTGGCCGTACTGATCACTTTCAGCCTTTGCCCACACTTTCCTCCCGGCCCTCACGCACCTACACATAGCCATGCATACTCTTTTCTCCTTGCCCCTACTTCTTCTCTCCCTCCTTGCTCTGCCTCCCCTCTTCTTCCTCCCTGGTCCTTGCCACTCCTACCCTCCCCCCACCATCCACCTAGCCACAACCTGCCGTTACCAGGGAATGCTCCACTATTTGCCTGTCCTCCCCATGGACCACCTTTCGCTACTACCTGGATGCTCCTAAACACTACTGAGCCTGGTCTATGCGCCAGCTTCTCCCCACTCTCTCACACTGTATCACACTGGGGCTGTCGCATGGAACCTAACTGCTCATACAAAAAATGGTGAGGCAAATTATCTCTTAAGGAATTATGCTTATGCACTATGAAGCTCTTGCTCCTCCTTCTACTGATTTCGGGTAACATCGATCTAAACCCGGGCCCCATCAGCTCAAGTTATATGAAAACTACAGGGGCTCTTATTCTCGCAACCCTCAACATCTGCAGCTTACTGTCTAAGTTTGATGCCCTTCAATCTTTCACAAGCCAACATAACCCTGACGTCCTAGCAGTCGCTGAAACCTGGCTGACACCAAAAGTTCCCGATCTGGCAATTACCTTATAGGGCTACAACGTCTTCAGACTGGACCGAGTCTCTAAAAGAGGACGGAGCTGTGCCATCTATATTAAAGACACTCTCATGGGGCACCCCATTGCAACTCTCCCTCCTGACTCCTCAGCCCAGATCCTACCTATCAAAATTCTCTTAGGGCCAATCATAAAGCCCTCACAATTGTCTCTGTGTATATCCCACCCAGGGACCAAGGTCATGGCCTCAGTGACGTTCTCAACTTTGTCAACACCCAACCTCCTGGCTCGGAACTTATCCTGCTAGGCGATTTCAACATAAACTGGCTTGCATCAGATGCATGTGCTCATAAGGATGCCATAGCAGCTGCTAACCTTACACAGACGGTTGCCACACCCACTAGGATAAACTACAAAACCGGCACCAGTACCCTCCTGGACTGGGTCCTTACCAGACACCCTACCAGGATCTCTCATACTACCATCCTCCTGGACTCTCTTAGTGACCACGTCATGGTAATCTGTGAATGAGCTAACAAATTTCTCAAGCCCCCCTCCCAAAATCATCTCCAGCAGAGTCCTCCCTCGTGGACAGCTCACCCATCTCAAACACTACCTGAATCTGCAAGACTGGCTACCTATATACAAGGCGATGGATGTTAACATGGCTCTTGACTACTTCATTACCACCTTCAACATGGCCTGTGATTTCTTTGCCCCTGTTAAAAAATGTAAAGCTAAAGCCCTCTATAACCCATGGCTCACTGTGGAGCTCCTTTCTCAGTTTAAATCAAGGGACCATCTTTGGGTGGTGGCAAAAGCTACAGGCAAGCAATATGACATCCAAAAATACAAACATGCCCACAACACCTGCACAAAATCCATCTGGTTAATGAAAAGTTCCTATTACAGGGATGCTCTTACCAACACCTGGGGCAATGAGCGAGCATTCTGGGACAGTATTAAAGAAGTTACAGGGAAGCAACTGAAAGCCTCCCCGGCAATGTTACTAGTTGATGGGTCCACTACCCTTGACCCCATGGACATTGCAAACACCTTTAATACTGCTTTTACTGATGTCAGCACTGTTCTTCCCCCTGGATTTTTTGAAGAAAACAACTCCTCTTTCAATACCCCCTGCGCTCAGTCAAATCACCCCCCTTTCTACTTCAAAGAGGTCAAGTTGAATGAAGCCCGCCACTACATTGCCACAGCCATCTCCAAATCCAGAACTAGTGGCGACTCCTTGGACCTTAAGTTACTGTCACTTACCCTTGATGATGTACTCCGTCCATTAACCAAAATTCTTAACCTCTCCCTCAGCCACAACCAGTTAACGGACAGATGGAAATCTGCCACTGTGACCCCGGTCCACAAAAGTGGTGACAAAACCAATTACACTAAGCATTGCCCGCTCTCCATACTGCCTCCACTCTCCAAGGCCCTCGAGCGCATCGTCGTGGATCAGCTCACTGACTATCTGGACAAATATAATATCCTAGGCGCACAACAACACAAATTCAGAAAAGGGCACAGCACCACCTCTGCCCTCCTGGAGTTCACTGGAGCAGTGCACAGCTCGCTACACAATGGCCTCCTTACTGGGGCAGTCTTCATTGACCTGTCCAAGGAATTTGATACTGTCCACCATCAGCTGCTGACTGATCAACTATTGAACGCCGGTCTTGCACCTGACTCTGCACTATGGTTTAAAAGCTACTGCGAAAACCGCTCTCAAAGAGTAAAAATTGCCAACGCTCTTTCTGATATCTTGCCAGTTCGCTCAGGGGTCCATACTGGGTCCACTCCTGTTTAGCCTCTTTCTAAGTTCCCTACCACAATCCTGTTCAGAACAAATCATTCTGTATGCTGACAATGCAGTTGTTTTCTCCTCTCACAAAGACCCCATGTCATTATAACGCAATCTTCACCATGGTTTCAGTGCCGTTGAAAACTGGTTTTCCAGTCATAAGCTTGTCCTTAATCACAAGAAGACTAAGTCTATGCTCTTTTGCAGCTCTCACAATCAGTGCAAGCTACACTCCCCGACTATCTCCACCATGCAGAGGAATACCCTTGAACAGGTCCTATCCTTCAAATACCTAGGGATACTGCTGGACCCCAATCTATCCTACGGGGCAAATGTTGACAGCGTGGCCAAAGCTGCTATACGTGTCTTGGATTACTGTTCCAAGCACAGGCAACATCTCACCCTGGAAGCCTTAGTTGCCGTCCAGAGCTCCGTGGTCTCCATCACTGATTATGGTCTCATCATTTATGGCTCAGCCACGGCGACAGCCCTCAGACATATATCAACAACCCTCAACAAGGCATGTTGGCTTATCACTGGAGCCCACCGTCTCACCCATACCTGTGACCTTTATGCTCAATCCGGAGGGCTCCAACTTTCCAACCGTATCAAGTATCTTATCTGTACCAAGATGAGAAAAATTAACCTTGGCCTCGCGTCCCTCCCCCCCGGTGTCCAAGCCCTACTACACCATAATACCAATCCACGGAGTACCAGGAGATCCAAACTGCAGCTCCTGCAAGTTCCCCGCTGTCGCACTACACAGGGTCAACGTTCTTTCGCCTACAGAGCTCCCTTTTGGCTGAATGGTCTTAGCTACTCCATCTCCTCAGCTCCAACACTTGGTATGCTTAAAATCAGGCTCCAGCACCATCTCACTGCCTCCAGCTCCTGTGATTGTGTCACTTAAATTCAGACACACCTGCCACCTCCTACAGCCTCTCTGTGCCCCTTCATAACACTTATTCCCTACCTGCCCATCCCCTATCTGCCCCATCTCCTATCTGCCCTATCTCCTCACCTCCCCCCCCCATTTCCTACTGCCTCCCCACTCTTCCCATCTCTCTTCTCCTCCCCTTACCTGCTTCTCCCCATTACTGACAAATGCCTCTGGCTGCTACTACGCCCACCCCTCCTGCCTCTCCCCTTTGTCTCTGTGTCCCTCTCCTAGTGGTTGCTGCCCCGGGCCAAATTTTAGTCACTGCTTTCTAAATGTGTTTTTAATAACAACTGTTCCAATCGTTCTTTATCTCCTGCAATGTTATTTTTATTGTATCTTACTGTTTCCAGCTTGTACTGTAATCCCCAGCAATGTTGTTATTTCCATTGCAATGTTGTTATTCCTATTGTATCCTCTGTGCTACTTTTCAACTGATGTGGAGCCTTTATAAAAGAGCCTTGGCTCAAAGGTAACTGTAATCCTAGAACTAAATAAATAAATAAGATGGGGGGGGATGGTCTGGAATTGCAACCCGCAACATGGTGGTGGCCTAAGGCAGGGCTGCGACGCCTCCCCTCCTCGCTATGCCTTAACTGCTACCACAGCCGCTGAGTCCATAGATGTGGCTCTTTGTCGTGTATCTCTGCAGGCCGTAATACTACGGGGCAAACAAGATTGTCTCAACATAATGACTATACATTTCAGTTAGCAGAAGGAGTGGACTATTTCCTTCAGTATAATGTTTATTTTGTGACAGCTTTCACCTGCTGGTGGATGTTCTTTTTATTCATTATTTCTTTATTTCCAGATGATGCCTATGCCCGAGGTTCTGGGACTGTGCCTGGCCCCTCATAGGGGGGTTGCAACTGCAAACATTATTACATTGTTTTCTAAATCTTTTTTCCATTGTGGAAAACGAGTCTTATATGAACTGACTATCAAGGGAGTGGAGGATCTTATTAATAGTGGGGGGTATTTCATCTCAGCTGGGCTTTGTTTTATACTCTTTATGATAAACTCTCTGTCGAATTAACGGAGCCCAGAGTTTTCTTTGCTTGAGAGGGGTGGGGGTGGTGGTACAGCGGGAGCCAAGTACACTAATTTACACCGCTGCACAATTAAGAATTAAACTGCAACATGCCTAGTGAAGGGTGGCTGGGGTTACCCTGGCAGCTCCCTTGTCATCAAGAGCCTTTGGCCTGCCTGTGAAGTTCTCGGTCTCTGGCCTGTGCTCATCTCTTGCCCCCTTCTCTGAGCTCCTTTTGCCCCGGTGGTTTTGGGTACATTACTCTCTCCCACGGACTAGAGGCAAAGATGAGGTTTATTGTCCCTGCTGCTTTAGCAAAAGGGGGAAAAAAGTATGTTTTCACAGGGATGGATGGCCCAGCTCCATCCACGAAGAGTAGTGGGCATGTGAGTGCCTAGTTTATTGGGCAGGGGAGGGAGGAGGACTTTTCAAAATGAGATGTACTTTTCTGCTTTTTGAGGTCTGGTTATGTTTTTTTGTTTGTGAGGACCTCTTGAGGGGACTCAGTGAGTGGGGGGGGAGTTTTACAAAATGGGGACTATCTACATAGAAGCATAGAATCCGATGGCAGATAAGGACCGCTTGGCCCACCTAGTTTGCCCATTTCCCTACCTAATGGATAAGCTGCAGATCCTAGTTAACCAACAGTCTACTTCCTCCTACCCCCACTAGAATCGCCTTATGTCTGTCCCATGTATTCTTGAATTCCCCCACTGTTTTTGACTCTACGACCTCCTCAGGAAGGCTGTTGCATGCATCTACAACCCTCTCTGTGAAGAAATACTTCCTCATATTACCTCTGAGCCATCCCCTTCTATCTTCAGATTGTGCCCCCTTGTTCTTGCACATCTCTTTTTCTGAAAGATGCTAACCTCTTGGGTTTTGTTGATTCCCTTGACGTATCTGAAAGTTTCTATCATGTCCCCCCTCTCCCTCCTTTCCTCAAGGCTATACATCTAGAGTTCCTTTAGTTTTTCTTCATATGTCTTCTGGTGCAGACCGTGTACCATTTTGGTTGCCCTCCTCTGGACAGCCTCCACCCTGTCTATGTCATTGCAGAGATGGGGTCTCCAGAACTGTACACAGTACTCCAGATGTGGTCTTACCAGTTGTCTGTACAGAGGGACAACTTCCTGTTTTCTACTGGTGATGCCTCTCCCAGTGCATCCCAGTATCCCCCCAGCCCTCCTTACTGCCTTCTCACATTGCTGGCCCACCTTTAGGTCATCTGATATGACTACCCCAAGGTCCCTTTCCATTTTTGTTGTTGTCAGTATCTCAGCCCCCATTGTGTACTCTTCCCCTGGGTTTTTGTTTCCCAGGTGCATTACTTTGCACTTCTTTGTGTTGAATCTAAGCTGCCATACATTTGACCATTCCTCCAACCTTGCCAAGTCTCTTTTCATCCTTTCCACCCCACCTTGTGTATCAATCCTGTTGCAGATCTTTGTGTCATCTGCAAAGAGACATACTTTTCCTTCCAGTCCCTCTGCAATGTCACTTATAAATACATTAAAAATGACCGGCCCCGGTACTGAACCCTGTGGTACCCCACTAGTAACCCCCCTTTCTTCAGAGTGGACTCCATTTACTATTACCCTTTGTGTCCTGTTGTGCAGCCAGTGTTTTACTCAGGCTACCACCCTGGGACCCACTCCCAGGCTGGCTAATTTATTAATCTTTTCTGTGGGACTGTGTCAAATGCCTTGCTAAAGTCTAGGTAGGCCATGTCCACAGCCCCTCCTTGGTCTACTACTTTGGTCACCCAATCAAAGAAATCAATTAGATTTGTCTGACATGACCTTCTTGCTGTGAATCCATGCTGCCTTGGGTCCTGTGCCCCACTGGCCTCTAGGTACTCAACAATTCTTTCCTTCAAAAGTGATTCCATCATTTTCCCTACCACTGAGGTCAAACTGACAGGTCTGTAGTTTACTGCTTCTGTCTTGCTCCCACTTTTGTGAAGGGGAATCACATCTGTCCTCCTCCAGTCCTCAGGTACCACACCATCCTCCCAAGATTTATTAAAAAGGGTAGTCAGTGGTGTTACTAGTTCTTCCCTAAGTTCTTTTAGAATTCTGGGGTGACTCCCATCAGGCCCCATTGCTTTATTCACCTTCAGTTTTAGGAGGTCTGATGCTTAGGACAAACTGTAATATGCTTTTGAATGTGGTTCGAGTTTTGGGGATTGTATGGGTAGGGGAGAGGGTTGGTTCACTATTAGGGCTTCTGGTTCTTTCAAGTAGTTCTGAGGGTACTGTTGTGTCTGGGGGTGGGGTGGGAAGGGGGAACTGTTTAAAAAGGGAAAAAAAAGTTAACCAGCAAAAACAGAAACCTGTACTTCTGTACTGTAACCCTTAATGAGAGGACATCAATTCAGCTAGATGAACAGTGTAGTGTAAAATGGGATGGATAAACTTTTTGACCTGGAATGTCAACAGGCTCAAAACAGTGGTGAAATGAAAGAGAGTCTGGACGCATATTAGGAAATCAAAAGGTGATGTCATTTTCCTACAGGAACTACACATGATGCAATAGGAGGCAACTAGGCTGGCCTCCTCATGGGAAGGAAACCTGCTGGTGGCTTCCTTTACCTCCAGGGTTAGAGGGTGGCAATTTGGTTTAGGCCCTCACTCAGGGTAGAGAGCCACTCAGTTACAGCCGATCCACAGGGTAGGTACCTTACTGAGGATATCTCAGACCTCCCCCTAAAAGTGTAGCGGCCTTGAATAATATGATGAGGGAAAGGAACTTTATAGAAGTATGGAGATTTAAACACCCACAATATAGGGAGTATTCTTTTTACTCCCACTCCCACAAAGTCTACACCAGACTAGATTATATTTTCTGCCCTGTGGGTGCCCTGGGGGGAGTTGTGGAGGCCAGGTATGGCCCCATACTGATTTCAGACATGCCCCATTTCTGGTGTCCTTACAGGTCAGCCTGGATGCCCCACACCCCGGTTCGACAGTGGATAATGGATCTCACTCTGCTGAATGATACTCAATTTGTGGTATCCATCTCCCAAAAGCTTTTGGAATTTATCACCCTTAATGAAACTGGGGAAGTGCCCACCCTCGTGGTCTGGGATGCTATGATAGCATTTATTAGGGGGGAAGCCATTTTGTACACCTCTCATGTTAGGAAACAACAAATTCAGGAAGAGGAGGCCATAGAAAAAGATATTAAAGAGTTAGAGACACAGAATATGGTTCAGGGCACCCGAAACAATACTCGCACTTCAGGGCTTTTGAAGGGGAAGCTTAATCAAATGTCTAGATGACTAGAAAGAGACCTCCTAATCTCCCAATCTCATTCGTATTTCGAGGTAGATAAATCCGGAAAATTTCTAGCCTGGCAAATTAAGAAGAAAAGAGCGGAAAGGACCCTCTTACCCCTTGTTTATTTACCCTGAGCTTCCATGATCACCCTTAAATGCTTGACTCTACTGACGAG
The DNA here is from genome assembly GCA_016271365.2 of Neoceratodus forsteri. NCBI lineage: Eukaryota > Metazoa > Chordata > Ceratodontiformes > Ceratodontidae > Neoceratodus > Neoceratodus forsteri. Next base: position 396,005,838 of record CM057452.1, read on the forward strand.
GCCCCTGGGATGATGTCTCCACTGACCTAGCTGATTTTTTTTTTTTTTTAGTTGTGAGACTTAGTTCTGTTCCCCTTCTTCTAAAGAGTTTGTATTTCTTGGTTTTAAACAATTGGGTACCTTGGTATACATTGTACAATGCCAAGTGTATTGCAATTCCTCTAGTTATTCACTCTTGTATAGTTGTACAAGTCCTTGTTGTGTCTGCCTCCTTGTTTCACACTTTTACCATTTTTGTTTTATCATCTGACGTGGAACCTATGAAATGAGCTTGTTCTCAATGGTGTATCCCCAGATTATAATAAATAAATTAAAAAAAATAGAAATAGAGGATGGCTCCACAACTTCTAACCAACAAGAAATTAGCACAGTATTTTGTGCATTTTATCAAAACCTTTACACCTCCCAAACCCCAAAGGATCTCTCTCTCTCTCTCTCTCCAGAGGTTTTTTTGGACACAGTCAACCTTCCGGAGCTGTCTCCAGAGCGAGTGAGGCAGTTGGATTCCCCCATATCAACCAGGGAGCTGAGATGGGCAGTGTGGTCCACAAAAAGGGGGCAAAGCTCCCGGGCTGGATGGAATACCATCTGAATTTTATATGGTCCTATGGGACAAGCTGGGTACCCTGATGCACAAGATGGTTTGTACAGCTTCTGAGGATGGCGTCCTCCCCCAATCCCAACTTATGGCTACCATCACGGTGCTGCCAAAACCTGGCAAGGACCCCCAGAAGTGCGGCTCCTATAGGCCAATCTTCCTGCTCAACACAGAATACAAAATTATTGCTAAGTTATGGGCTGAGAGGCTAGAGGGGGTCCTACCGGGGCTGGTTCACCTGGATCAGGGAGGTTTTGTGGGAGGAGACAGGCTAAACACAATTTGAGACACGCCATTAATATAATCCACCACTGGCTGAGGAGGGGTGGAAGTGGATATCAAGGCCTCCTTGCAATTGATGCGGAGAAGGCTTTTGACCCTGTTGAGTGGGCCTTTATGTTTGCGGTCCTCAAAAAATTCCAGCTTGTCTGAATATTAGATCCTGGATTGGCTCTTTCTACACCACACCCAAGGTGCAAATATTGACAAATGATACCATGTCTGCGCCCTTCTCTCTCGCCCAAGGCACTAAGCAGGGGTGTCCCCTGTCCCCCCTTCTGTATATCCTCACTACTGAAGCTCTAGCTATTGCCATTTGGAACCATAAGGATTTGGAGGGGCTTTGTTGGCAGGGAGAAAATCACGTTATATCACTTTTTACTGACAACATCCTTTTATTCTTGGCCAGGCAGGAGAGGGCCCTACAGGCACTAACGCGCCTGTTTTCCATTTATGGCCCTGTGTCAGGTCATAAAATTAATTGGAGCAAGTTCAAGTGGATGCCCTTGGGAGCTCGAAAGAAAAAATTACTCACCTTAGTAATGTTGTTTCTTCTAATGGAGTCTTGCTATATTATAGACATTAGCAGTTTGTTCCAGCTTTAGAACTGCCCCGGAGTGAAATGGTTAAAACCATTCCAAAATAGAATTTTGTCACGAGAGCAGCTCTATCTGTGTCATTTCAAACTTGAACTGTCAGATCTTTACGAGCCAAACTCACTAAGGTCTGTGTGGAAGCTGTAACTACACTAGCCAAATGGCTACCTAAATAATAACAACCATTGATGGTCCCAACACCCAAGACTCAAGTCAGGGGACCAGAAATACTAACACCATTCTAATAAATGAAAATGGAACATAAGTATAATAAAACACACACGCTGCACACATACACACCCCAAAGTCCCAAAGGGAACAAAATGCTAACAGGACATAAGTAGTGCCCACACTAAGTTGCCCGCACCCACCAAGTAGAGGTTCTGAGAGGGCAGGTTGGGGAGGTCTATAATATAGCAAGACTCCATTAGAAGAAACAACATTACTAAGGTGAGTAATTTTTTCTTCAAACAACATGAAGTCTTGCTATATTATAGACATTAGCAGAATACACAGCAGTACCTCCATGGAGGAGGGGCAGAACCTACTTAGGAATAGGCTCTGAAGAACAGCTGTGCCAAACCGAGCATCTCTCCTGGCCTGGACATCCAGGGAGTAATGCTTGGTAAAAGTGTGTAGTGTTTTCCAAGTAGCAGCCTGGCAAATCTCTAATAAAGGGATATCTCTGGCAGCAGCTAGAGACACAGCTGTACCCTGGTAGAATGAGCCCTCAAACCGGGGGGCTCTGCCCACTTTCTGATAACAAAATTGGATACAAGAGACAATCCACCTGGCTATTGATCTCTTAGTGGCAGGTTTGCCTTCCCAACTTCACCATAGGTAAGGAAAAGTTGGAGGGATTCGAACCTGTGACCTTTGGTACGCTCTATATAATAACTAAGAGCTCTCTTAACATCCAGGCTGTGCAACCTCCTCTCACCCGAAGAGGAGTGATCAGTGAAAAATACTGAAAGGGAGATAGATTGATTAAGATGGAAAACTGAAACCACCTTAGGCAAAAACTTCCTATTAGTCCTAAGGACTACCTTATCCCTGTGGAAAGAAATAAAGTCAGTCTCCACTGACAAGGCTTGCAATTCACTTATGCGTCTGGCAGAAGTGATAGCCACTAGAAAAACAGTTTTCCAAGTTAGGTACTTAAGCTCTGCAGAAGACAGAGGTTCAAAAGGGGGTTGCATTAACTGGGCAATGCAAACATTAAGGTCCCAAGCAGGGGCCGGTTCCCGAAAGGGAGGATTAGTATGGAGTAATCCCTTAAAAAACTTGGAAAACACAGGATGAGAGGAAAGAGGGGATGACTTTCCTGCTGATACAAAAGCAGACACAGCTGCCAAATGAACTCTCAGGGTAGCTGGTCTGAGACCCAAGGAATTAAGATGTACCATGTAATCTAACAAAATGGGCAATTCAGCAGATTCTGGGGAAATATTTTTTTCCCAGCACACCAGAACTATAAGTAGCCCTAGTGGAAGGCTTTCTGGAAGCCTTTAGGATCTCAAGAACACCCTGAGAGAGGTGTAAATCAGCAAACTCTAACTCCTCAAGAGCCAGGCCTTGAGGTTGAGGGATTTGAGGTCCGGATACCAAACCCTTCCCTGGGCACAAGTCAACAGATTGTGATTCCTGGGGAGGCACAGGGGAAGATGGACTGTCAGAGACAGAAGGAGTGGGTACCAGGGCTGCCTGGCCCAATCCGGGGCAATCAGAATCACCCTGCAAGGCTGAGATCTGATTTTGACTAGTACTTTGAATAGGAGAGGAAAGGGGAAGCATAGAGGAACTTCCCCTCCCAATCCAGAAGAAGGGCATCCAGGGGAACTGAGCCCAGCACTGGAGGCCTGCAACAGAACAGAGGAAGTTTGTGATTGTCTGGGGCTGCAAAAGATCTATCTGAGGGATGCCCCACCTGGCAAAAACTATCCCAGCACTTGAGGATCCAGGGACCATTCGTGATGGCCCTGGGAAATCCTGCTGAGGGCATCCGCTAGACATTGTCCTTCCCTGGAAGATAAACTGCTATGAGGGAAGTGTTCAGGGAATAGGCCAGGAGACCACAACTTTATTGCCTCTCGGTGCACAAGGTCAAGACCGAGTGCCCCTGTTTGTTGATGTACCACATTGTTGTGGTGTTGTCTGTTCTGACTTGTATCACCTTGTCGTGGACAGATGCAGAAAAGCTTGAAGAGCTAAAAGACAGCTCTGAGTTCCAGCAAATTGATGTGGAGCAGAGATTCCTGGGGGACCAAACTCCCTGAGTGGAAAGGTCGCCCATGTGGGCTCCCCAACCCAGAAGGAAAGCATCTGTAGTGAGAGTCAAGCCGTGAGAAGGGGAAATGAAGGGGACCCCCGATCTTAAATTGCTCTGATCCTGCCACCACTGGAGAGCTAGGATCAAGGTTCGAGTCACTGGGACCAACTTGGAAAGGTGGTCTCTTCTCTGAGACCAAAAGGTTCTCAAGTGAAACTGAATGTCCCTCATCTGAAATCTGGCTCCCTGCACAACAGCTGTGGATGCAGCCATGTGCCCCAGGAGCTGCAGAAAGTGTCTTGCTGGTCGAGAGACCTGCAGAGTGAAGGAAGAGGCCAGAGCCACTAAATTCCTTACCCTTTCTGGGGAAGAAAGGCTCTGGCTAGCTTTGTGTCCAATTCTGCCCCTATAAAGGTGAGTACCTGGACTGGTTCCAGAACTGACTTTGGTAGGTTTAGCAGAAAACCCAGGGAGGTGAGAAGCTGCTGGGTGACCTGCAGGTGAGATTTTACTGTTCTGGGGACTGGTCTACAATGAGCCAGTCGTCTAGATAGGGAAAAACAGCAATCCTCTGCCTCCTTAAGTGGCCACTGCCACTGCGAGACACTTTGTGAATACCCTTGGAGCAGAGGTAAGGCCGAAGGGCATTGTTTGAACTGGTAATGACCTGAGGGCAGTTCAATCTGAGGTACTTTTGATGGGATCTTCTGATTAGGACATGGAAATAGGCATCCTTGAGGTCCAGGGAGGCTAGCCAGTCCCTGGCCTTAGGGAAGGTAAAATCATTGCCAGAGTTACCATTTTGAACTTTGGTTTCAAAAGATGCTTGTTCAGATATCTGAGATCTAAAATGGGCGCCATTCTCCTGTCTTTTTGGGGTAAGGAAGTATCTGAATACAGACCCCTGCCCTGATGCAGGGAGGAACCTTTCTACTGCTCTGAGAGCTAACAGGGATGAGACCTCTGTTTCAGAGCGAGGTCTCTGAAGCACTTGCAGGTAGAAAAGTCTGCTTCTCAACTTGGGAAACTTTTGAAGCTGAGAACCAGACCCTGGCTTACTACTTCCAGAACCCACTTGTCTGAGGTTAAAGCGCCCAATTCTGACTGAAGTAAGCCAGCCTGCCCCCACTGGTACAGGAGAATCGGCCCTGGGCACCCCATCAGGTGCCTGTTTCCGTAGGAGCTTTAGGCTGGGGGTGGAGCAGGTCTGCCCACCCCTCGTCTGCCCCTGCCTCTGAAGAAGCCCCTCTGAGCAAAGGCAGAGGAGGCCTGAGTCTGGTAGAAAGGCCTGTGAAAGGCTCACCCTACCCCTGGGGGCATGCCTTTGAGGAGTGGCTTGCCACTCCTTAGCCTGGGCACTCCTGTAAGTAGTCCTATATTCATCCATCTTCTTCATGTAATTCTCTGTCTGCTCTCCAAACAGAGAATTTCCCACCACAGGGAAATCCATAGCCTTAGTCTGGGTATCCTGTGACAAACTAGTACACCTGAGCCAGGCCAACCTACGAAAAGCTACAGATGTGGCCATGACCCTAGAGGAAACATCATTAACATCCACAGCAGCATGAAACTGAACCTTAGAGGCTTCAATGCCATCAGCAGCCACCTGTTCTAGTTCACTAGCCAGCTGGCCATGGGCCTGCTTGGCCAATTGCATAACAGTATCCCATCTAGATTTGATACCTAGCTACATAAGCCATATAATTTGCTTGCCTGAGTCCCAGAGAGGCTGCCATATACTATTTTTTGCCATGGCATCAATCTTCCTGGAATCCTTGTCAGGAGGATGTAGCCAAGGAATATTAGCTTTATCACAGGCAGCAGCCTGAACTACCCAACATTACTGCATTGCTGAGAAAGGAATTCTGTATCAGGGCCTGACAATGTATACCTTCTGTCCATCTTTTTATCTACAGGAGGCACAGAATTAGGAGCTTTTAAAATTTTAATTGTTTGTTTCCTAAAAGACTTATGTAAAGGAATAGACAATCTCCTAGACTCTGGAATATCCATCATTTCTACAAAATCAGGCTCTCTTGCTCATCCACAGCCTCTTCTAAAGGAAGCTGGAGGGTTTCAGCAACTTTTATAAAACATAAAATGAGATGGGGACTCAGACAGCATAGGGGAGATTCTAAAGGTCTGTCTGGGAGATGTCCGTTCAATGGGCACACCAGACCTTCCCAGCCACATTCATACTGTTCATAATCCTCCTCCCTCCTCTGGTTCATAAAATTCCTCAATATCATAATCCTGAACCACTGGGACCGACAAACCGACCTTTACCAGATAGTGGTGGTTCGGACGGACCCTGAGACAGTGACTGGACAATTTGTATGGCTTTTGCTATCTCTGCAGCAGTTGGAGAAGAAATTTTGGACTCCAGACCTGCTGATTTTCTTGTTTTCTTTACTGGAATTGGTTCCTCAGAACCAGCTTTTCTTTTGCCCGAGGAAGTCTGGCCCTGGTCAGAGGGCACTCCCTCTGGCTCGGTTGGCACCGAACCGGGCTGGCCATCCGGGTCAGCGGACTTTTTGGCCTCTCGTTCCCTGAGCCTGCCCAATCTTTTTTCCAGGATGGCTGCAGGGAAATTCTTACATACCTGGCAGTCTGACTGAGGTGGTCAAACCCCAGACAATAAACACATGTGGTGTGTGGGTCAGCCTTAGCAAAGACTTCCCACAACCATCACAGTGTTGAAACCAGTGGGCCCGGTTTTCTTTTGGGTTTCTCAGACATAATGCCAGCCTAACAAAACTTGCCTTTAGCGGCAGTGCTAGGCAAGACACCCTTATCGGTTCCTAACCGTGTCACAGGTATTGGAAAAACCGTAATAAATCCGTTTTTTAGAACCGATAAGAACTGGAACCGCACTCTAAAATAGTAACTTTTAGTTTTAAATGAGTTTTAAACCCACTGATCGGTTCAAAACCGAACCGATAATTTACAAGTTCCACACAGACAAAACCTTCATTTGCTTACGGATTACCACAGATAGAGCTTGAACCGAACAGTTTTGCGGTTAAATAAAACTATTCTCGGTTAAATCCAACTGAGAAACACTTTTAAACCGAGAAATGAACGAGCAGAAGGAGAAATCTCGGAGCGACTGTTCACTGAGACGGAGTAAAGAATCTGACAGTTCAAGTTTGAAATGACACAGATAGAGCTGCTCTCGTGCCAAAATTCTATTTTGGAATGGTTTTAACCATTTCACTCCGGGGCAGTTCTAGAGCTGGAACAAACTGCTAATGTCTATAATATAGCAAGACTTCATGCTGTTTGAAATATTCAGTAGAGGTGGCTGGGGCACAGATCTCCCCAACTCCTGAACTTAAGTACTTGGGGATTAATCTTATCAGTAAACTGCCAAGCTAGTGGAAGTTAATTACAAACCCTTAATCCACAAAGTGAAAGAAGACTGTGCAAGGTGGCGGGCTCTTCCTCTAACCCTACTGGGGAGGGTAAACTTGGCTAAAATGTGTATCTTGCCACGATGTTTATACTTACTTCAGTCTAACCCTTCCAAAGGGGATGGAGCTTGTCATTACTGGGAACTTTTAACATAAACTGGGATGGAAAGGAGGCTGCCCCTTTCAGGGATCTGATAGCCACCTCCAACCTCACACAACTTGTCACCTGCCCCACCAGGCAGAACTATAAGACAGGAAACAGTGCCCTCCTTGATTGGGTCCTAGCAAGCTCACCATCCCGGATCTCTGAGATCAAGGTTCTCCCAGACACGCTAAGTGACCACTCCCCAATCACCTTCCTATGGTCTAATAAATTTACCAAAAGCCCACCCATCCTCATTGAAAGCAGGGTCTTGAGGAAGAGTAAACTTGGAGCCCTCATATCAGCCCTTGCCCTGCGTGACTGAACTCCTATCGTCCTGGCGCCTACCCTTGATCAGGCCCTCAGTTACTTCATTAAGGGCTTTAGCTCCATCTGTGACATCTATGCCCCGTTGATGAAAAGAAAAATTCGGGGGCAGGCAAATGGCTGGATTGATGGGGAGCTCCTCTCCCACCTGAAAGAAAGGGACATACTCTGGGAGAAGGCCAGAAACACAGGTAGCAAGCATGACTACCAGTGCTACAGAACAGCCAGGAACCACTGCACCAAGCTAATCCAGCTCGCCAAAGCCAACTATCATAAGGCCCAACTTTGCAATTCTTGGGGTGATGGGAAAAGATTCTGGGATAACATCAAAAGCATCCTTGGAAAGGAGGACAAGAAGCACCCTCAGCTGTTCAGTATCAGTAACACCCCCATTACAGACCCTCTAGTGATTGCAGAAGCCTTCAATAAGGCCTTCACCGCTCTTACCCCACTGTTACCACCTGCCTATTTTCAAACTGGTTTGAACCACTCCAACAACGTATCTACCAAGTATTCTCACCTGACCTTCTACTTTAAAACAGCGAAGGAGGTCCTTACTATGGTCAAGAAAATATTATGTAAGACCAGACTGGGCAGTGACTGGATAGACATGAAACTTCTATCCCTCACCCTGGACATTTTTATAGTGCCCATTACCACGCTGTACAATGAGTCCCTGACCCTGCCCAATTCCCGGTGGTTTGGAAGCAGGCCTTAGTTACGCCAGTGCATAAAGGAGGCGACAAGTCTCTGGTAGCCAACTACAGACCCATTTCGATCCTCTTCCCCCCTGTCCAAGGCACTGGAAAAGATTGTGGTGGTACCTCAATAAGTATAATCTACTATGCCCCAACCAGCATGGCTTCAGACAAAATCACAGTACCACCACTGCCCTGCTGGACTACATGAACTATGCACACAAGGCCCTGGATGAAGGCAAACTGGTGGGGTCTGTCTTTACTGACCTCACCAAAGCCTTAGATACAGTCAACCACCCCCGGTTACTGACCCAACTGCGAAACATGGGTGTTTTATTTATTTAAAAGTTTTACCAGGAAGGCATACTGAGTGGTACGGCACTCAATTCCAGATGCGTCCTGGGGGTGGGGGAGTGGGGAAGCATCAATACACATACAAATACATGATGAGAGACACAAAGCCAAGTGAAGAACACAGTGTACAAGTTACCACCTGACTCTTGTCAGGGGAAGCGAGTTAAGCACAAACGAAAGAGTTAGAAACAGCACTGAGGCAGGGTGCAGCAACATAGGAACAGTGGTTAATAATATAAACACTTAAGCATTTATATATTTAGTCGAAGGCTGGTCGCAAGAAGGAAATTTTGGCTGTTCTATGGGGCTAGGTGCATGAGCAGGCGGTGATGAAGTGCTGCTTGAGGAGGAGGTTGAGCTGCTGAGTGGAGGTAGAGTGCCTAATCACTGCTGGGAGGGAGTTCCAGACTTTAGGCATACAGTACTTGAAGGCATGCTGTCCTTTGGTGGAGGACATATGGGGGAGGGAGAGAAGCCGAGAGTCGATGTTCTGTAGGGAGTAAGCAGCGGGAGGTTGGGCTATTAGGTTAGCAGCAAGGTACCGGGGGAGTGACTGTGTCCAGAATTTAGCTGTTATCCTAGCGCAGTGCGCCATTCTCCTATCCTGTAGTGAGGGTAGCTGTAAGGTCCTGTAGAGGTTGCAGTGGTGGATAGAGGGTGGGCAGTCCAGGGCAAAATGGCAGAAAGAATAGAAGAGAGGGTCAAGCCTGGCCAGGGAGGACTTGGGGGCTATGCTGTACACTATGTCACCATAGTCAAAAATCAGGAGTATCATTTTCTGAACAACTGCTTTACAGGCTGGCAGTGGTATACAACCTCTGTTCCAGTATAGGGCGCCCAATTTGGGGTGAAGTTTTTTGTGGATTGCATCTATGTGGGCTGAGAAATCAAGGTGCTGATCAAGCCAGATCCAGAGGTATCTGAAAGAGGTGCAGGCCTCCAAAAGGGTCCCATCTAAGGTGTGAAAAGTGGGGTGGTAAGAAGCTGGAAGAGCCTTTGCCTGGAGCCGAAGGTGAGTGATACCTTTTTTTTTTATTGAGAAAAAGCTGGTTTGAGCAGAATCAGAGCTGTATTGTATTAAAGTCCTGCTGAAGTCTGGATGATACTTCTGTGGAGGAGGAGCCTGTGGCATATAGTACAGTGTAATCGGCATACATGTGTATGGATGTGAGAGGGCACACTGAAGGCAGGTCGTTCAGAAAAATAGAAAAGAGTAGTGGGCCAAGGATCGAGGCTTGGGGAACCCAGATGGTGATGGGGAGGGGGACAGAGGTGTGTGATCCAATTCTTACTGCTTGTGTCCTTCCTGCTGGGTACGAGTGGAACCAGCTGATGGCCGCTCCTGAGAGACCAGCGAGGGCGAGTTTTGATAGTAGGAGTGTGGGAGACAGTGTCAAAAGCCTTTGCTAGGTCAATAAAAATAGCTGAGGTGACATGTCCATTATCCATGCCAGTTAGGATGTCGTTTGTGAGCCTTAAGAGGGGAGGTGATGGTGGAGTGCAATTTCCTGAAGCCAGACTGGTAGTGGGAGAGAAAGGAGGTCGAGTCAAGGAAGGAATATACTTGGGAGAGAACAAGTTGTTCCTGAACCTTGGCCAGAGTAGGGAGCAGGGAGATGGAGCAGTCGTTGCCCGGCGAGGAGGAGTCACCTCCTTTTGGGAGAGGGATGACTGTGGCATGCTTCCATTCCTCCGGGATTGTGGCAAGAGAGAAGGAGAGATTGAAGAGGGTGGCCAGTGGGGTGGCGATGGCTAGGGCAGATAGGTATAACATCTTGGTGTCGAGGCCGGAGGGGCATTTACCCTTGGAAGGATTGAGAGCCTGCAGAGCTTTTAGTACTTCGGCTGGGGAGACCAGACAAAACGAGAAGCAGGTCGTCTGTAGGGGTGCCACTGGGGACGGGGCTCCTGGGTGGCACGAGTTTGTGGATAGAAGGGAGGAGGCATAGTTAGTGAAGAAAGTGTTAAAAAATAGAGGCCACTTCACCTGAGTCAGTGACCATGGAGCCTGCTACATTTGGGGCGGGGTTGGGTGGCTGGGCTGGGGGGGAGAGTAATGATTTTATTGTCTTCCAGAATTTTGCTGGGTGGTTGAGATTTGAGTGGAAGGAGGCCTTGAAATAGTTAGCTTTGGACTGTCGTATTATACTAGTACATGCATTTCAGAGTGCGCGGTAGTGTTGAAATGCCGCCTGTGTGCCAATTGTCTTGTAGGTTTTCCAAGCCTTATCTCTGGCGCAGAGATGTTTGGTAATACTTGTGTTTATCCAGGGTAGGTGGGCGCCCCTTACTTGGGCCCTTCTGAGTGGTGCATGGTAATCCCAGATTTCAAGAAAATTGGATTTGAAAAGTTCCAGGGCCAAGTAGATGGAGGGTGCGTGTTGTATGAAAGACCAATCAGTACTTGATAGGTCATGTAGGAGGGCAGCAAGGTCTAGTGATTTGTAGGACCTATTGAGTATTGTGTGTGGTGGCGGTGACCGGGGTTTGAATATTTTTCTTACCACGTAAATCATGTGGTGGTCACTTAGAGAGTCGGGTAGGAGACCAGCTTCTAGAATCCGATGGGGGTGTGTGGTGAAGGCCCAGTCCAGGAGGGAGTGGTTTAGGGTTTTATGATTCAAGTGAGTGGGTTCCGTGATTTGTTGGGATAGGTTTAGTGCAATCACTTGACTTCTGAGCTTCGAACTAGTATTAGCGAGCCAATTAAAATTGAAATCCCCGAGAATATGTAGCTCGCCCCCGAGGCGAGGGATTTTAGGGTGCCTAGGTGTTCTAGGATGTCGTGCAGGGGGTTATCTGGGGAGCAGCAGGACCCAGCTACATATAAAGGTATTGTGCGTGGGAGTGAGATTTTGATTAGAAGGGGGTCTATGGAGTGCGTGGGCGTGGGGAGCTGGACAGGTGTGACCTGGAGCTCGGATGAGATGAACATGGCAATGCCGCCGCCCTTCTTTTTGCCCTGGCGGTCATGACGAGTGAGGGAGTAGCCAGGGATAGATAATTCGGCATCCAGGTTGTGGGGTTTCAGCCATGTTTCGGTGATAATTAGAATATCAGGGCGAGGGAGAGGACATACGTTGGAGAGAGGTGAATTTATTCAGGATGCTGCATACTGTATGTTAAGATGTAAAATTTTAAATCCTCGAGGTAAATGGAGAGATGGGGGGTGGGGAGGTAGCCCCGGTTTGGCTCGTCACCGGCCAGGAGTAGTAATAGTGTTATTAGCTGTTTAACTATGATCGTAGCCCATCTTGCTTTGCGGGTGGTTGAAGGATGCTCTGGGGTTAGACAAATATTTTTTGTAGGTAGGCAGTGTAAAACTGACAGGTCAGCGTGGAAGGAAGGTGGCAGTATGGAAGCACCTGGGTCCCAGTTAATTAGTAAGGCCTGTGGATACGGGCCAGGGATGGAGGTAGTGGGAGGGGAGGGGGTGGTTGCCCAAGTGAAAGCTGTGGAGGGGGAAAAATTTGCTTCAGGGTAGGTGGCAGGTGGAAGGGATGCTTGGGGGGTGAGTAGACCGAATATAGCAAGCGTTGGTGGTAGCATGATGTGGTGCTGGGTTTAGGCAGCAGGAAAAAGTGATGGGACGGCCACTAGTGGAGAGATTTGAAAATCTGCAAATGAGAAAGTGGGCTGATTGGTTCTTTCGTGCACGAGACCAACCCTATTTAAGGCAGTGCTCACCAAGGGTGTGGCGCCTAATGCCCTTTGCTGGTTCCAAGACTACCTGATACGGAGAAATCAATATGTCAAAACAGTATTCAGCGCAAAAGAGGTATCATTAGGGGTACTCCAGGGATCAATACTGGGACCCCTACTCTTCAGCCTCTTCTTAAATGACCTTCCCATAGCCTGTGACACCAAACTCATACTATATGCAGATGATGCTGTGCTCCTGAGCAGCAGCACATCTCAGGCTCCCCTACAATCTGAGCTGCAGAACTCCTTCTCCAAATTTGAGGACTGATTCTGTAGTCATAAGCTGCTACTAAACTACAAGACCACCAAGGCTATGCTTATGTCCAGCTCCCACAACAAAAATAAGCACCACCCCCTCATCATCTCCAACTCATGCAGTGAGCCGCTGGAACAAGTTCACTTGTTCAAGTATCTGGGGGTCATAATAGATGATACCCTCACATTTGCGCACCACAATGACTCTCTGGTCAAGACAGTCAATACCAAGATTGGTGTCCTGTACAGGTACAGGCAATACCTCTCTCCATGGGCTCTCCACCTCTCAGTCCACAGTTCAATTATATCTACTATTGACTATGGACTAGTAGTCTATGGGGCGGCAATGGCTACAGCGCTCAAGAGGGTTCAGACTGTGCTCAACAAAGCCTACAGACTCACCCTGGATGCTGAGCGTGGCACTCACACCTGTACTCTGCATGAACGTGTAAAGTGGCTGTCATTAAGAAACAGGGTCAAATTACAGACTTGCATACAGGGAAGAAGGCTCTTCTGGGTCAAACACCTCCTTGATCAATTTGATCAAGGCAGTCAACTCGTTACAGGTCACCAGAGGGAGGACTAGAGGGGCCTTGGCTATTCCCTTCGCACCTCACTTGGACAACGTGCATTTGCCTACCAGGCCCCCCTACTGATGAATGAACTCCCTGGGCATCTCTTGGCCACCAATTGTCTGGCACAATTCAAAACTGACCTCAAACAGCACCTAATAACACTTTCAAAGTGCAACTGCCCCTGAGTCTAGCCACACTTGCTCTCTCTGCCCCCCAGCAAGCACTAGGCAGGCCTCAGGTACCCCCCCTATCCCATCTCATGACTTGCCCAGCAATCAGTTTGTGTCATGCCCTTGGCACCTGCCACCCCCCAACTCACAGTCCCATGAGTTTCCCTAACAGTCACTACTAATGCAGGCTGCCTGACCATGCCCCCTCACACCCCACCATTTTACTCTAGCATGTCTTCTCTGCTCAGCCTCCCCTCACCTCACCATTTCTCCCTATACCTTATCGCCCTTCTTACTCCACCCTTCACCTCCACCGCAGTACATACTTCTCTCTCGTACCTCCTTTCTTCACCCCACTGCCGGCTATCCCCGTCCCTCTGAACTACTGACAAGGCACTTTGTGGCTGCTTATCCCCCCCCCCCCCAAATAAAGTGTTTTTCTCGTTATTTGACTTGTACCTCTGTTTTTAGTTATTCTGTAAGTTCTGAATCCAAGATGTATCGTTCATTGTAATGTACCTTTGCTTTCTCCTGTTGCACTTTGTTTTGCAATCTATGACGTGGAACCTTTGTAAAAGAGCTTGCGCTCAAAGGTCTTTTCCGAATCACTAAATAAATAAATAACCCCATTCAGGTCCCCCTGAACTACATCTGGGTTTTGGAAGAGGCTATAACCTCCTTAATATGGCAAGGTAGACATCCTAGAATAAAAAAAGAGGCACTGTGGTCCCCAGTGAGGGGGGTGGTCTGAGTCTACCCAACCTACATTTGTATTACTTGGCCGTTCAAATCAGCGTTTGTTGAAGATGTGATTCCAGGGAAAGTGGGTAGGTGTGCGTGGTCGGACTTGGAGGCGGGGGTTTCTACCACTCTCACCTGGCCCCCAGCTTAGCCAACCAAGACTATGCTCAAATTAAGAACCCACTTACAAGAAATCTTGCTGAGGTTTGGGTGAAAACGCACAAAATTCTTGGTCAGATTAATACCCTCTCCAGAAGTCTCCATAGGAGCTATCTTGAGATCCCGATGTGTCGTGTCAACTGGGCTGGAGAGAGCGCTGAGGGAGTGGTTGGGGGGGCTTGTCTCTCCTCTCGCAGTTGCATGATGACAATACCCTGATGGAATTCCCACAACCAGGTAGGAAGTATGGTCTGGAGGTTTCCCACTTTTTTGAATACTGTGAAATTAGGACCAGGCTTCTATCGGAGGGGAGGCTGGGTCAGCCCATCCTATTGCCCCTAGAAGAAATATGCTTGTCAGTTTCTCCAATGTTCAGAGCTAGACCACTGAGTCACTGCTATAAGTTACTGCTGGGGGCATTACCAGAAACCCTTTTACAACTAAAACATAAGTGGGGGGGAGGATCTGGTGGCCTTCGGGGGTGGGGGGGGGGAGACTGGGATAGGATCCTAAAGCATGGCATGGCATGCTCAGTAAGCAACAGACTGAGGGCTATCCCCATGAATATTTTGCATAGAGTCTACTTTACCCCGTGCTAGTGCACAAAATCGATCTGTCAGTCCTGGACATATGTCCGAAATGTAAGTGCCACTCTGGCTCTTTCTACCACTTAATTTGAGCATGCCCAAAGGTAGCGGCATTCAGGGCTGAGGTCAACAGGATTTTGGCACGAGCCCTGACCATTCCTGAGAGCTCAGACCCAACAGAAATTCTGCGTGTCTTCCCAGAAGTTGGTGTCACGAGAGGAGAGTGGGAAACCCACTCATGTCACTGGGGTATGTAGTGGGAAAGAGGGTTCTAGCTATGCACTGGCAATTGGATTCAGTCCCTACGACAGCTCAGTGGGCTCAGTCCCTGCTCCAGTGCATGCAACTGGAACACGCACACTATTCGGTGAGAGGCCAATTGGACAAGTACCAATCCATTTGGGCCCCACTGGAAAATGTCTTAAAAAAATTACTGGTTTCCTCTATGCTGAAACCACCTGTCCTTGAGCCGTTGACACACAGGTTATGGATGTTTTCCAATGTCTGTGGTGATTTAACAGACTCTTGCTAGGGTCATTTTGGTTCTGCGCTTTAAATACACGAGAAACATACGTTTTGTAAGATCCTGGCTACATTTGTGTTTTAAATTCTTTTAGCTAATTGATGTAGCAGTATGCAGCTATAATTTAAGTGTCTGTTTCTGTACAGAATGAACTGGAGATTGTTTTTTTTTTAAATATGTGCATTTAATTGTGCTCTGTGTTGCTGGTTTTACCTAAATAAAGTTTACAAAAAAAAATTGCTACACTGTGAAAAGTATATGTAGTTTGTTACTGCTGGTCAATTTGTTTATTAAAAATGGTGTCCAGAAAAGTACACACGAGTAAACTCTGACTTCAGTACATCCTGATTTAAGGAAGATTGGCAGGTAAAAGTCAACTTTCACACATAATACATGTCTCCCATAATAATAAAGAATTTGAATTCAGTTCATTTTGGACCTATATACAGTAATACAGTCAAATTTGTTTGACTTATTATAATTTCATAACCCACTTTCTTGCATTTTGTTGCAAAACTAACATTAAAATAACACAGCAGCACTCAATAGTATTACCTCGGCCTTCCCACCTGTAACCCTGAGAAGGAACAGGGAAAGAGATTAGGGAAGTGGTCAGTAAGGGAATTTCATGGCTCAGACATTTCATCTGCCCATGAACTATTCATGTTGCTTTCAACAGTGTAACATCGCGTGAATATTTTAGGTTCAGTGTAGGTGGTTCTGGCTGACAGGGCCTGCAAGGATGTGATGAGCCTAATTTAGTAAGTATTGACCATGGCCAATGGGATTACTGACTAATTCGGAACCCTAAGAAATATATGGTGCACCAGCTGCTCTAACAGAAGATTCAAAATTAAGTATGAGATGAGCTTAATTTAATAAGTATTGACCATGGCCAATGGGATTAGTGACTAATTCTGAACCCTAGTAAAGATGCCATGCACCAGCTGCTGTAATTTAAGATTCTGAAGTTTTAAATGCAGAAAAATACTAAAAGAATGCATTTCCTTGGCAGCTATTACATGAAACATTTTCACTTATATTTATTGTAAGATGTACTGCTGGCATACTTTTCTCACTACACACATCAATTATGCAAACCCCGATTTTGCGTACATTACATGCAACCGTCTCAGCTTCTATTGTATTGTCTCTCAGCAGAGGCTGGCACTATATGACAACCCTCTCTTGGAGTCAGTAGGGGCTGGGTATAGCTCAACGAGACGATGTGTGTCTAGGGGCAAAGGGGGTCACAGCTCACAAGAAGGTTCCCTGAACAGCAGTCACACATCTGTATCCCTTCCCTGGCTGTGAAGTGAGTTCAACTCTGATCTCTGTTCTGACAGAAAATATTGATCACACTGCAACAGTATTTTAAGCAGTTGTCGCTCTTTACTGAACCGATCTACAGTTTACAAACTCAGAAACCCAGTCCCCAAAAGCTCTCCATTGTTAGCACTTTACAGACAGGTTCAATCCTCGCCCCAGACATAAGTCAACATCTTAGGGTCCCTTTGTATAGGTTTCACCTTCCGCACAAAAGCAGGAGCCACAGGACCCCCCTCCTAGTCCTCTTTTTAACACCAGTGGATGAGGTTATATCTCGGGTCAGATCCTATTCTGCTGTGCACTATTTACCAGATTCCTCTACATTGCTGCTCATGCTGTATGGAATTCACACATTTTACAATTACACTCTTGACGTCGCGGTGTCTGATCAGCAGGTGCTGCAGGAGGCATCCCACTTAAGGGACTTTACTTTTCAAATACTGTTGCTGATAGCATCCCAGGGTACCCTGGTCCTGGAGGCTGTAGCTCTATCCAGGTCAGTCTAACATGCTGGAGTCAAGAGGCCACCCTTGCACTAGGCACTTCAAATCAATGTACTGCCATTCACCAACAGGAGTACTGGGTATAATGCGGCAGTGTGTACTCTATCCTGCCCTGTGGCAGTGACTGGCAACTTCCCCAATCCTTCAGCCAGGAGGCAGTGTCTCTGGTTCTATATCCTGGCTCTAAATCTCCTCAGTACACAACGTAGGCATATTTCTTACCTCAGTCCACAGCTCAGTCTCTTGCACAGTCTCTCTCCATCAACAACTTGGCTTACAGCATCTCTTGGGTACAGGACCGCAAACATCCTCCAAATGTCGAACACCCCATCTTGGTGGGACCCTCCCTGTGCCACAAGGCTGCCATGGTCTCCCTTGAGAGGAAGCCCCCCGCCCAGGATTCTCACACACTCTGTGTCTTCCTTACATCACTGGTTTTCTAGCTATCTCACAGGAAGAGTCCAATGTATTAAAGCAGATGGGCTCCTATCATCCCCTTTACTGCTCCTGAGAGGTGTGCCTCAGGGATCTATCATAGGCCCTCTTTTTTTCTCAATGTATAACTCCCTAAGCGATAACATCCATATAGCCAAACTGCATTTCTTCACGGATAACAGTTCTTTACTTATCGAAACCATCCCTAGAAGATGTTGGCACCGAACTACAATCTGACTTCAATCAGTTATAACTTAACCTTTTAAGATCAAAGCTTTTGTTAAACACAAATAAAACAAAAGCATTGTATTTTTCACCCACACTCTCCCCAACCTCACTACTTAGGTACAACACTCCGGTATCTATCACAACCCTACTAGGGGATTCATTAGAGATTGTAGATAACTTCAAGTATCTAGGTTTCTGGTTAGACATCCTCTACTTAGCTGTGCACATTGAAACACACTAAAAAACTAAAAGCTAGATTGAGTTTCTTCTATAGGAACAAATCCCTGTTCCCTATTGACATTAGGAAAAGGCTAGTCCAAGCCACTTTCCTACTCCTCCTTCTTCTCAACTATGCAGACATTATATACACCAGTTGTTCAGCCTTCCACCTGCACAAATTGGATGTTCTCTTCCACTGCGCCATTCGTTTCATAATCAACGCCCCATCCAGGACCCATCACTGTACTATGCCCTCTACTCTGCACTGGGTTGGATGTCCCTTACTACCAGAAGAATGTTACATAGTTGCACCTGGGCATACAAATCTCTGCTGAACAAACTCCCCCTATACATCTCGTCCCTATTCCACCGCTCCTATAGCTGCTATTCATTCAGGAAAACCTCCATTGTATCATTAGACATACCTATGTTCCGTACCCGCTTTGGTAAAGCTGCCATCAGCTATGCTATACCCACCATATGGAACAAACTTCAATCCACCCTTAGGCTCTCCGAATATGTCTCTCTCAACGTTGCTAAATCCCTAATAAGTAGTTCCCTTAAGGGAGATTGCCACTGCCACACCAGTTAGCATGGCCCTCTAGGCTACATTACACTACCCAGAGTCAGCACTTTATCTCTCATTTCAGGGTTACTTCTTCCTATTACCTTTGTCTTTACTGCGCATTTGACTGTTTTTGCTGTAATACATAATGTAAAAAAACTATTTTACATTTTAAATGAGTATGCCACTGCTATGCTCATTGGAATCAACTGTTCTATATTATTTATTTATTTTATTAAACTCTAGGATTACAAATACCTTTGAGCAGGAACTGCTCGTTTACAAAGGTTCCACGTCATAATAGGATGGCCATGTATTGTATACTTCTTTGAACACAGCTCTGTATGATGTATTTGTTATATTGCCTGTGGCAGGACCTCCTTGTAAATGAGCTTGCTCGGTGGAGCCTTCCTGGTGAAATAAACTTGAACTTGTAACTTGAACAACATCCTCCCAGGAATTAAACGCAATCTGTTTTATTTATTTATTTATTTCAATCTAGGATTACAATACCTTTGAGCCGAGGCTCTTTTACAAAGGTGCCACGTCAGCATGTGCAACAGTCATCATTTTTAGTTACAAACATAACATCACTGACTTACAGACATGTAATAACCAGTACAAAGACTTGAGCTATGAGCAAGACAAGGGGGTCAATGGGGAGAAGTGAGGGTAGGAGATTGAGGGGCTAGGAGGTGCAGGGGGTAAGGGGAGTCACGGGAGGTGGGTGGGGGCAGGGGCAGGAGGAGGCAAGGGGAGGTGGGCAAGGGTGGGAGACAGTGCAGCCAGGGGGCCTTGTCGAGGGAATATGCCAGGTAAGGTGTTAGGGGTGCAAAGACTGATTGTAAGTGCTGGGACATGTGCAGCTGGAACGGTGGAAATGTTAAGGTGGGCAATCACAGGATACAAGCAGTGAGAGGCGCAGCTTGGACTTGGAAAAGGCCGAGTGTTGGAGTGGTCACTATGTCGCTGCCAAGAGAGCTGAGCCAGTTGGATGCCCGATAGGCAAATGATCTTTGTCCTTGGGTCGTGCGACATCATGGGATATGTAGTAGATGGGAATTGATCTCTTGTAGTGACATTCCTATGTCTAGGCTTAAGGAGGGCACAGACACCAGGTGGGGCAAGTCTCATTATGATTTTCTTGGCCGTGATGCAGGTTTGGTATTTTATGCGTTTGTCCAGTTGAAGCCATCCAGATTGGGAATAAAGGTCACATGTGTGGGTATGGTGATGTGAGCCAGTGATGAGACGACAGGCCTTATTCAGGGAGGTTGCGATACGTTTGAGAGCAGTGGTAGTTGCAGACCCATATATGATAAGACCATAGTCTATGATGCTGACAATGGAGCTTTGAGCCACTGACAGTGCTTCTGGGGTTAGGTGTTTCCTGTGCCGGAATAATATGCCTAACCTCGCATTGGCAGACTTTGCCACATTGCTAATATGGACAGCGTATGAGAGGTGGGGATCAAGGGTGATGCCAAGGTACTTGAACGATTGTGTTTGCTCTAGGATGGTTCCTTGTTCAGTTGCAATGGAGAGGTGGAGTTGTTTTTGTTGTGGGGGCTGCAAAAGACCATAGACTTGTTTTTTTTCTGATTGAGAAACAGTTTATGATTTAGGAACCAGGATTCGATGGAGGAGAAGGCCCGCTGAAGTTTATTTTGTAATTGGTTTGGATCGGGGTCTGAGGTGAGGATCACAGCATTGTCGGCATAGAGAATTATTTGTTCTGGGCAGCTATCTGGTAGTGAGTTTAAGAATAGGCTGAAGAGGAGGGGTCCCAGAATGGAGCCCTGGGGGACTCCCGAGCGGACCGGTCTAGGGTCCGAGAGTGTATCAGCGATTCTTACTGTGTGGGACTATTCTTCAAGGTAGCTCTTAAACCAGCCAATGGTGTCGGCTGACAGCCCAGTGTTCTGAAGCTGAACAAGTAGGAGGCGGTGATTGACGGTGTCGAAGGCTTTAGTTAAGTCAATGTAGATTGAGCCTAGTAGTTCACCGGAATCAAGTGCGTTGTGGATTGTGCCGGTGAATTCAAGTAGGGCTGTGGAGGTGCTGTGACCTTTGTGGAACCCGTGTTGTTGCTTGCACAGGATGTTGTATGTATCCAGGTATTCTGTGAGCTGGTCCGAGACTATGCGTTCTAGTGCCTTGGAGAGTGGGGGTAGTAGGGAGATAGGTCTGTAGTTATCATGGGCAGTTTTGTCACCACTTTTATGGACTGGGGTGACAGTGGCAGATTTCCATCTGTCTGGAAACTGGCTAAGGCTGAGGGAGAGGTTGAAAATTCTGGTCAGAGGACTAAGCACTTCATCAAGTGTGAGAGACAGGATTTTGAGATCGAGGGAGTCATTACTGAATCTTGATTTACCAAGGGATATGGTAACGTGTTGCGTGCTTGGTGAGCCTTGACTGCTTGAAGTAGAAGCAGGGGAGCTGGTGGGAGTAGTGTTCATTCCAGACAGGGGCTACACCATCTTTGAAGTAGTCCTGAGGTAGGACAGCGCTGAGGTTGGTAAAGGCTTTGTTAAAGGTATCCACAATGGTTTTGGGTTGAGAGTTGTGGTTCGTTGATGTTGAGTATTGATGGGGGTTTGGGTGGATTCCCAGTGAGTTCCTTTATGTTCTTCCAGAATTCCCGACCATTGCCCCAGGAGTTTGTGAGGGCATGCTTATAGTAGGCGGACTTCATTTGCCGGATGGTTTTGGTGCAGTCATTGCCAGCATGTTTGTAGTTTTGGATGTCGTTTTGCTTTCCAGAGTTTCTGGCCAGCTCCCATAGGTAGTCTCTTGTTTCTGGCATCCTGAGGAGATCACCTGTGAGCCAAGGGTTACTCAGTGATTTGACTTTGCATTTCTTAATAGGAGCATACATGTCACAGGCCACAGTGAAGATGTTTATGAAGTGGTCAAGGGCAGTGTTTACGTTCGTTGCATTGAAGATAGGGGACCAGTCTTGGTGGAGGAGGTGGGATTTGAGTCAAGGAAGGTGACCACTGGGTAAAACACTGCTGGTGATTGTTTTTGGTGGTTGTTTGATGAATTTATTTGACCAGGTGCAGCTAACAGCGGAGTGATCGCTGAGAGAGTCAGGGAGGACATTAGTGTTAGATATCCGCGATGGGTGACTGGTAAGGATTCAGTCCAAGAGTGTGCTGGTGCCGGTCCTGTAATTTTTCCTGGTTGGTGAGTCAACCATTTGTGTGAGGTTCGCCGCAGCAACGGTATCCCTGTGTGCACCAGCATCAGCCGCAGGCCAGTTGATGTTGAAGTCGCCTAGGAGGATGGATTCGGTGTCTGGTGGGAGTGACTTTACAAAGTCAAGCACAGCCGTTAGACCAGTTCCCTGTTCTTTGGGAGGGATGTAGATGGTGGCAACAGTAAAGGTTTTGTTTTGGGCACCAAGGAGGATTCTCACTGGCAGTATCTGAGCAGTTGTGGGTTGGACTGAGGTAATGATGTGGTGCCCTTGTATGGAGTCTTTTAGGTAGAGAGCGCAGCCCCCACCTCTTTTGGAGAGGCGATCCAGCCTAAAGACGTTGTAGCCAGGAAGGCTGATTGCATGGTCCAGTACTGATGGCGTGAGCCAGGTTTCGACAACTGCCAGGATGTCAGGGCAGTGTTGGCTGGTGAAGGCCTGTAGGCATCCATTTTAGGAAGGAGGCTGCAGATGTTGATTGATATGAATGAGAGGCACCCAAAGGCTTGCTCAGATTAGTGGCTTTAGAGCAGAATGGGCCAGGATTTGGGTGCACTGCTGTCGACAGCATTAGGAGAAGAGGACTAGCCTCTAAGGAGTTGCGCGTATTTCTTTAGGGAATGTTTTCGCCTGCTGGCATCTCGGAAGTTGCCGAGCATCAAGATAGTGGGTGAGGGGCATAGACAGGAGGGACCAGAGTGAGTGGCTAGGACCAGTGGTGGGTGTAGGACAGTTTTATGGTGGTAGGATGGACCATGGGCAAGGGGCAGTGACCAGTGTGCAGCGTGCCTATGTGGAGGAAGGATGTAGGAATGTGGAAGCTGTGGGGGAGGGAGGGAAAGCAGGCTTTTGGGGAGTGCAGTAGGGGAGGAAGACAGGCAAGAAGAAACAGAATAGGGGGTAGAGAACGGTGGAGGTGCATGATTAAAGTATGATTCGGGGTTCAGAGAAATCTACCCGGTTCGAGAGGATCTCGAGGGTGGGAAGGAAGGAAGGAAGGTATATAGCAAGTAAAGAAACTGTGTCTTTCAGAGGGTAGACTTTTTTTTTCTTTTTTTTTTTTCTTTCCAAATGAAAGAAGAAGAATCCCTCTAGTGGCAGGTCTGTATAACCTAATGGAAAACTAAAAAAAAAAAAACTCCTATTACAGCTTTAGTGTGGCAAAGCAGGGGAAAAGTCTTGGCCAATCAGAGTGGGTTTGCTGGAAGCACCGTTGCCGTACCTTCCAAGGAGCTGCAGGCGGGTGTCCTAGTCTCGGTCGGTGGCTGTCTGGGTGCCGGTCGACCGTGGGGGAGCTGAAGCAGCCCCGTTCAAGGGCAGGCAGCTGGAGAGAAGAAAAAATGGCAGGGTTTAAATAGCTTGGAGGTAGGATAGCTTTAGTGTGAGCAGTTTAACAGGACAAAGGAAAGTTAGACTTTTCGGAGCCAAGGCAGAGTGCTTGGACGGGGGAAGGTGCATAAAGAGCAGGAAAGAGAAGAACTGTAAGCACTTCAAATTACTAGTAGAAATTACAATCCAGCTAATACAGTTGAAAACCTCCTAAAAAAAAAAAAAAAAACTCTTATTACAGCTTTAGTGTGGCAAAGCAGGGGAAAAGTCCTGGCCAATCAGAGCGGGCTTGCTGGAAGCGCTGTTGCCGTACCTTCCAAGAAGCTGCAGGCAGGTGTCCTAGTCTCGGTCGGTGGCTGTCTGGGTACCATCTACACTAAATGCCCCCAGAGCAAGAGCCCTGGAATCTCTACTGCTGTCATAAGCCTATCTCAGGAGGCTACCAGGTGACTGGGCCTTGAGGTGGTATGGTCTCAAAAACTGGATCCATCGACAACTGCACCATGTGAGGCCCTTGCCATCTCAAACAGTCTAAACAAGCAACCAGAGGCAAGGCACCTCAAAGGCACAACTGGCACCCTTCTCTCACACAAGCATTTTAAGCTCCTCTCACTGGACTCTCTAGTCAGAAGCACTGCAAATTGGTATGCTCCAGGCCTGACATTCTAGTAACCAGCCCCCCCCCACCCTGTACTGGCAGGAGAGAGTTGTAACATGTAGAGAACAGCAAGATAAATGTCCACACTTCATGCCTGGTGCTGAAGCTTTCTTACAATACTTGAGGTTAAAACCCATGTCAACATCAAGAATGCAGGGCTCGATTACAGAGTCCCAGACATCTCAGGGGAAACCTCGAATATTCAGGCATGTCAGCTTATTATAGTATATGGTTTAGTGTTGTTATGTATGGAAATCATACTCTTCAGATGCTGTTGTACCACCATAGTGATATCAGAATGCTGTAGCTCCACAGTAGCTATGTCTTATCTGTGGCACAACTGCATGGAGAATCTTGTGTCCTCATGCTTACCTAGACTGCAGAGTCTTCATAATCATTTATTTATTTATTGAAAAGTTTCACCAGGAAGGGCACACTGAGCAACAAGTTGCTCATCTCATGGTGTGTGTCCTGGGGGAAGGGAGTACAGGAATAGCATTACAAAAATTACAACTTGTATACACACAAATGGTAAAAGATCATAGTATACAGACAAATGGCAAAATGGTCAGAAATGAGAAGCATTATGTAGTAAGACTGAGATGTATAAGGTACCGTATACTGTAGGTAAGCACTGGAACAATAACTACAAGTACGTAC
The DNA here is from genome assembly GCA_016271365.2 of Neoceratodus forsteri. NCBI lineage: Eukaryota > Metazoa > Chordata > Ceratodontiformes > Ceratodontidae > Neoceratodus > Neoceratodus forsteri. The sequence goes on from CM057452.1 coordinate 396,030,357, forward strand.
AACCCGAATAAGCATTAATACAGTAGAAGTGAGGTATCAGACGAGGTATCAGGACAAAATGTACAATCCAATTAAACATTTGATGCAAGTATCAGGATATGGGTAACATGATAACAGGATAATCGTAAGTCCTGTACGTAGCAGTGCTCAAAATAAGAGCAGAGTAAGTACATATGCTGGCATATAAGGCAGTAACCATGAGCTAACCTTAGGAGTGACAGTAGGTTAAAAGAGCTAAGGAAGTTGAAAGGGGGATAGGAGAGGGCATGAGACTGATCAGCAAACAAGAGTGGCAGAGCAGAGAACAGAGAATGGCAGTGATGATACCAACAAGACTGCAAATAACCCAAGTGAACCATATGTTAAAAGACGAACTGTGAAATGTTGCCAGCTCATGCAGCATTTACTTAAATCACATTAAATATTTTTAATTGTATCCTGTTATTTGCTGTTTTCTGTGTATTTGACAGAGTTAGAAGGAAAGGAAGGCAAATGAAGTAAGGCAAGCATATACGGTACCGGCCCGTCAGTGCAGCACTAGCGCTTTTGCTTGTGCCACTGACAACCAAGATTCAGAAGTGCACTCGGGGCGTTGAAGGGTAGGCGGGGGTGGAAGATGGATCAAGCATCCACAGGACTGCTCTACTCCTTTGGGGTTGTGAGGATGTGGAGCCCAGCATACACCTGACCCCTAGCAGAGGCTAGTGAGAAGGCAGTCCGGGGCTGCCTGAAGCATGTGGAGGTGCAGCTGCCATCGACACACGGTATGTGGAAGTGTGCAATCTGCATCATGACAACACTGCACATCCACAACTTCTTGGGAGAAAAGAGAAATCTCCAAGCCGATAGGATGACACCAGTCACCGCAGGCCCCAGCCCTGGCTATCCAGGCCCTGTCCAGTGCACTGAATCCTGTTCGACAGCAGGGGTTGGGGGACCTGCTGACCCTGCAGGGCTGGGTGCAAGCTCTGTGGGAAGATGCGGACAGGTTAGTCCTGGAGGATGCTGAGGCAGAGTTTTAAATAACTGCAAAATTTATTAGCATTTTTACAAGTAAAACTGCAAATCAGTTGGGATAATGCATAGCTCGTGTCACAGTTTGTTTGGCAACATAAACTGGTCTTTGGACCCAGACTGTCTTGCCAACTACAGGCCTACCTCGAACCTCCCCTTTGTGGGGAAAGTGATCGAGAAAGTAGTGGCGGCCCAGCTGGAGAACCACTTGACCATCCATAGCATCTACGAACCTCTCCAAGCAGGTTTTCGAAAGAGGCATAGTACCGAGACTGCGCTGGTTCCGGTGTTCAATGATCTCCTGATGGCGAGAGACCAGAGAAAACGGTCCATTTTGGTACTATTAGATCTGTCATCAGCATTTGACACCATTGACCATGGGGACCTACTTGAGCGCCTGAGATGTATTTGTGGGCTTTCTGGGATTGTTCTCAGATGGTTCACTTCATACCTCACCAGAAGAACTCAAGGGGTGGTTTCAGGGTTTTTTTCCTCTGATCCCATCTCTCTGTTTTGTGGGGCTTCTCAGGGCTCTATATTGTCCCCCATGTTGTTTGCAGTGTACTTGCTTCCCCTCAGAGACATTGTGAGATGGTATGGGCTAAGGTTTCATTGTTATGTTGATGATACCCAGCAATACCTGTCCTTTGCACCCGACCAGGAAGGAGCTATCTCAGTATTTAACAGCTGCCTCAATGAAATCCAGGATTGGATGAGGTCCAGTTGGCTGAAGTTGAACTCTGGGAAGAAGGAAGTGTTGGTTTTGGATCTGGATAGAGGAACCTGGGGCCGGCTCCCCATCTGGACTGTTTTTTTGGGGATGTTGAGCTACAGGTCTCTGAACGGGTGCGAGACCTGGGGGTGATATTAGATGCGGGGCTGACTCTTTGGTCCCAGGTGTCTGCGGTGGTTAAGTCATCTTTCTACCATCTAAGAAACATCGCTAGGATCAAGCACCTTGTTCCATCCGGTGATCTGCCAACCTTAATTCATGCCTTTGTGACCTCACGCCTAGACTACTGCAACTCGCTTTACTTTGGGCTTCCAGGGGCTGATATCTGCTGCTTGCAGCTGGTGCAGAATTCCGCAGCATGGGTGTTGGTGGGTACTCCTAGATCATCTCATATTACACCGGTGCTGCGGGAACTGCACTGGCTACCAGTTCAGTGGCGGATCACTTTCAAAGTCAGATTACTAACTTTTAAAGCCCTGCATGATCTGGGCCCTGATTACCTGAAAGAACTCCTGATCCCTTACCACCCTGTGAGATTGCTCCGCTCAGCCGACGAGGGGTTGCTAGAGATTCCAAGGGTGATTTTAAAATCTGCTGGGGCCCGTGCTTTTATGTTTGCGGCCCCTTCCCTTTGGAATTCTTTACCCCATCGGATTAGGGAGTGCATGACTGTGGGGAGTTTTAAACAGGCTTTGAAATCTTTCCTTTGGGAAAAAGCTTATGGTTGTACTGTTTACTGATTTGATTCTGTTTGGTTTTAAGATGTTGATTTTTGTATTTTTATCTTATTGTACTGTGCCTTGATATTGGAAAGGCACACAATAAATAAACTATTATTATTATTATTAAAATGCATATACATACTTTGTCAAAACCGATTACAATAAAAGTGCTAATCAATTTTAAAATCCTGTGAGGTGACAGGGCTGGTGAGACCAGTAGAAGGGGGCCGGTCAGACAGAGGCAGAAAAAGAATAACTAAAGCAAACATATACTCTATAAAATAATGCATGGGCAACCATACCTGCCGTAAGACTCTGCTGTGGGCAAACAAACTGATGGGGAACTTGGTGCTGCTCGCGACACTGTAGTAGTCGAACTTTGAACTGCAGGGGAACTTCTGTAGTGCTGGTCAGACTGTGACAAATTCTGCAGTGCTGCTGCTGCTGTTTGGCTGTCCTTCTGAAGCCTAGGATCTTAACCTGGTCCTCAGGGGGCACATGTCTTTCACTTGAGTGGCAGAAACCTTTCTCCTTTTTTTTGTACTTTATGATTATTCACATAGAAAAACACAATAAGCACCCCAGTGCCAGATATCAAATACAATACAGAAGCCATCCCACGGTATAGAAACAAAGTAATTTAGGCACATACAGTTACGGATATGGGGAAAACAGACTATAAACAATAACAGTGCAAGTAGACCTCTACATAGCTGCACCCCACAAGATAAGGCAGTCAATCCAAGATATAAAAATAAAGACCAAACATTCTGAAACCTCGAAAATAAATGTTGATATGACCCCATCCCGAAAATCTTTTAAATCTTAAAATGTGTAGTGCCCTCCAACAGTAAAGCAAACAAGGAGATACTGGCATGCTCTCTATACCCTTAAACACCTCAAACGGCAGTCAAGCAGCAACAGTTCATATTTAAAATTATATATTAAATGTCCTACTAAATATTAAGAAAAAGAATACCAGTAAAGTCCAACACTTAAAGTTCAACAGGAGCATTGTTGTAATGTCCAACTACTTCACATACTATTCAAAGGAACGCCATCAAAGGTCCACTCCCAGCCAGGCACAGTCTATCTCAGTCTCTAGTGTCATCTCCATCTGAACTGTGTCCCAATGGTCTGGTTTGACGGGCTACTTCAATTATTTTCCAATTCGTTTTGACATTTTCCCTGCTTCCACAAGGTCAGTGAATTGGAAAGTATGCCCACCATAATATATTTGGAGGCGATCCAGCATGAATGAACCACTCCAGACTTCTAAGCCATCAAATTTCTTCCTCCGAGCCCTTGTGGCATAAGATAAATCAGGGAACAGATGTAAAGAATGTCCCTCATAATTAAAAACGATCTGTGGTAAGGACAGCATTCAACAGTTTATCCGTTGTTGAGTACTGTCAGTAATCAGCAGAACAATCCGGAGAAGATAACCCTGCACCTTCACCAAACAAGGAGAGATGCTATAAGCCCGGCAAAAATGAGCTGCACATTCTGGATCCAAATGCAGGGTTCACGGCAACCAATGTCTCAAGGAACTCAGTAAATCCATCTCTTCCCATCCTGCTCGATTAGAATTTTCCAGGGCCTCCAACCAATATCTAAGCTGTGTGTTTTCCTGAATAAGTTTCCTTGTAGCTGAGAGCACCTTCATAGCCTGAGCCTCTGCCGATGCCACCAATTTTGTAGCCACCTTGATTTTTATGTCTTGTTCCCCGAGTCTTTGAAGTATAGTCCCAATTTTGGTATCAACTGCTTGTAGGTAATATTGAAGGGCCTTCCATGGTGGTTCTGGCCCTGAAGACTCGGCGACAGATGCGGGGCCTGAGAGTCTGTATGTATGTATATGTATACCCTTGAGGAAAGAAGGGAGAGGGGGGACATGATAGAAACTTTCAAGTACCTCAAGGGAATCAACAAAGTCCAAGAGGGTAGCATCTTTCAGAAAAAGAGATTTGCAAGAACAAGGGGACACAATTTAAAGATAGAAGGAGGGTGGTTCAGGGGCAATGTGAGGAAGTATTATTTCACAGAGAGGGTAGTGGATGCATGGAACAGCCTTCCTGAGGAAGTTGTGGGGTCTAAAACTGTGGGAGAATTCAAGAATGCATGGGACAGACATAAGGCAATTCTTGTGGGGGGCAGGAAGATAAAGGCTGTTGGTTAACTAGGATCTGCAGCCTATCCTGTAGGTAGGGAAATGGGCAGACTAGATGGGCCTAGCGGTCCTTATCTGCCGTCAAAGTCTATGTTTCTATGTAGTTGACTCTTTGTGGCGCTAGAAGTGCCCTTATTTGAGTGCCCCATTGAGAAATTTTTATATCAATCTGCTCCTTATACTCTAAGCTGCCTGTAGGTACCATCTTTCGGCGACAATAAAACTTTATAAGGGCAGAAATCCACCAAAATGTCCCCTTGAAATGCCAGACTGAAGGGAACATGTCCTCTCAGTAGGTATGCTCAACAGTGTCCCCCCACCGCTCTCCCTTTTTTTTTTTTTTTAACAATAAAGGAGAAGGTTGGATTTTGAAAGAACTGCTGTATATGAAAGGTGCTCTACATGTGGCCTGTCGTCATTGATTTAAGTAACACCCCGATGCCATCTGTTTAGTAGCTAGGTGGGGAACTGTCTACGTTGTTTTTAATATTCCTTTCAGCAATGGTGAGGATATCCTGTATTACATGTCAATGACTACAGACTTTTGGTATCTGGTGAAGATAGTGAGGGGAGAATAGCGTGGATAAAAAACATACGGCGATTGGTCAGGATTACAGCACGAGACATGACAGCACTAGTCCTATAGTTGTTGCCATGTAAATGAATAACTACAGGAATGTGAGTGTGTGCCCTCTGCACAGCCTGCCGCCGTGGTGGCTACGGTTACAGGCTGCCGTGCAGCCGACCTGGGTTTGGGGCTGTCCTGGGAGGCAGTGGTGGGGCCCCCCTGGACTTTCACCCCCCCCCCCTTTTTGCCAACCTTGGGGTTGGTTATACATATTTTAGTAGGGGCGTGGCGGCGAAGCACCCCCGCATGGGGAGTGCGTCTGGTGAAGCATCCCATAGAAGACTTTATTTCCCTGTGCTCGTGCCCCCTATGTTTCCCACTCCACCAGCTGGCGTCCCCTGTGGAGTTTTTGTGGGTGGATGTGTGTCTGTGTGGCTACTGTGCTCGTGCCCCTAGTTTCCTGCCCCACTGGCATGGTGCCCCCCCCAAAGTTTTTGTGGGTGGGTGGGCGTGTTGCACTACGTCTGTGCAGCTTGTGCGGCGTGTGTGTGCTATTCATGGTTTTGCTTGCACGGTTTTTGTCTGCGCTATCCAGAAGCCCTGGCTATCCATAATGGGTTCTGGAAGTCCCTGAACATCATAACGTTTTTTTGACCCAATATGAAATATCATTCACGTTCACTCTTTCATTCAGAAACAAAATCTAGACAGAATGGAAAGAGGGTTTGGTGAGGGGAATTGCCAGGAATGGGGCTCATAGGGGTGTATCTCTCAGGGAATGATATTGAGGCCAAAATCTTTCCAGGAGAGACATTGTCCGAAAACTGATGTCAAAATTTGCATCCCCAGAAGCATGAATTAATGTATACGCATCCAAGTAGGAGAAATGTAGGGACTGTGTATGCAAAATCTTCCCAACATATGCATGGTCTGGAGGCAATTCCAAGCCTCCCTATAGCGGAGTCTGACCACATTCCTCCTTTTCGCTGGTTCCACCAGATGATGAAATAAGCTGGCATAGCTCACAGGTTGGTCCATGGATGGAGCCACATGAGGAAGGGGAGTAGTCACCAAGGAGCTGGCAGAAGGCAGCGGGTCCAGTAAGGTAACATGTGGCAAGGGGACTGCAGTGCTAGGAACTGCATCTAGTTGTGAATGGAAAGTAGACACAGGTGTTACAGACAATAAGTTGTTAGAAGAGGAAGAAGAAAGCATACCTGTACACTGCAGAGGTTCAACTGCACAAATGCTTGGGCAATGCACAGTGTCAGCAGCCGAAGTCGGCATCCCAACTGGAATCTGTTGAGCAATGTGATCATTGGCATCATCCGGGGCTTTTGGGCTACCCAGCCGGGAACCAGGCAAGGCAATGTTTGAATCTGGAATCCACTGTCCGCCTGACATTTATATCCAGCCCACCTGTAGGAGTGCATGGTCTGGCAAACAGGCAGCTTTAGGCATATCCTCCTGCGCAACTGCCATCACCGAATCCTGAGAAAGAGGTACAGGTTTGACACAAAAATTTTACACCGGAAAGCCCTACTGAAACTTTTTATCCAGTAACCCCATGGGGCTAGCTGCCAAGTGCCAACCGCTTTCATTTATTTTCTTCCTCCAACTTTATTTTTTCCTTTAAAAAATCCATCTCCACTTCTGTCATCTGTGCCATTAAGTGTCATTTATTTTTAGTCTCCAATTCCTGTTGTAGCTTCTGTTCAGCAGCTAACAAAGCAGCACCTGAAGAGTCACGTACTAAAAAGCTAGGGTCCAATGTTTGAGAGTCTCCCATGTGAGACACACAACCTCCTCTATCTGCTGTCACCATTGGGTCCGATCCCTCCATTTGGCCGGCAGGACAAACAGCAAACAGCACCCCCCAGCAGCAAGTGTAGGGGAATTTCCCCGGTGTCCTGGCCAAATTCTCCCATTCGCTAGAACTACTACCAACAACTTAATCTGGTTCAATGTCATACGAACATACAAATGTGCCAGCAGAAACAGACCATCTGGTCTATCTAAGTCTGCTCAAGAGTGCAGCTAGCACCCCTAGTTTGCAGCTGCCCCACCCCCTCCCCTTTGTCATCCCACTGCCACCCCCCACCTTCAGTTGGTTTCCATATGTATCGCCCCCCACCCCCCACCAACCTGGGACAAGGCTGAAAATAGGCAGAAGTGCCTAGCCCTTCTTTCCCGGTCAATAAAAAAAACTAATTATTTTCAATCTGAAATTATATCTGCACTGGTAGACCAGTAACTAGCTGGTCTTTGCATGCCTGAGGGAGCATCCAATCATCGGACAAGGTTTTTCCTGCACTTGAGTCAATATATGACGCAAGGAGTTACAAAGCCCAACTGGCATCATTTCTTGACATAAGGTGCCACAACCCATGATATACTGTTGTAAACCACCTGCAGTGTTTGACAATAACTGCAGGTGGTGCACGTCCACTCAACTCAACATATACAGATCTTGCTCCTGTATCTGCATCAGGGGCTTTGAAACCCCCCCACACACACACACACACACATGTTCTAGATGCTTGTTCTACACCAGACATCACAATCCTCCGCTAGTGATGTCATCACAATTTGTTGCTATGGAAATTATTATGATATCTCAAGCAGAGGATTGTGATGTCAGGTGTGGACAAGCAGCCAGAGCAGAAGAAGTATAAGGAACAGGGATCCCATTTTCACATTAGTGCCCATAGTTATAAAGAAAAGGTGGAAAATAAATGCCAAAAAAAAATATTAGCACTAAACTGAACTGTGTTTAACAATGTTTTTAAGTTCACCCTGAGGCATCCAGTGCTCGATTTTAAAGTAATGTATCAACCCCCCCACCCTCCATCACAAACACAATAGGAAAACATTATACTAGATATTTACAAAATGGAAAAGCTAATGGCACAACTGCAGGACAGACTACTAAATACAGGAAACAGATGGAACACATGGCTCCTACACATTAAGGAGCATCGGAAAGACGTGGTCCCATAACTGATGAGATTAGGAGGTTGGGAACACACTGCATGTTCCTATGCCAAACCAGGCTGGACAAACCATATTAAGGGATGCCCTAAGACTCTATAACCTGCAGACATCAGTACCCTCAGGGGCATCCCTTCTCACTCATCCTTGCTGACCTTGTCTCAATAACTGCTAATAGCACAACTCCATCTTTTACAGTCTGTAAGTCAAATGACTTGTGCCCTATCGCTTCTGACGTCTGTAGTCTTCTGTGTTTTACCAGTCTCTGTACCACCAGATGAAAACTTTCAATAAAATTCAAGTTTAAAAAATGTAGTGTATCCTCAAAAAGCAAACAGAAAATAACAATCAAATTTAAAAGTACCCAGTTCTTACCTTTTATTTATGAAGTACTTATTTCTTCCTTTTTTGTTAGGTAGAGGACTTTCTGCCCAACAATACACTGCGTATAACTCTTAGCTGTCCCACATTATGACAGATATCCTTCATTTTATCACTTTAATTGCTCCGTCCTATATCTAGCCCTCATGGAAAGGTTGCTGCCCATTCAGAGAAGATGCTGTCTTGCATTGTAAACTCAGATGCAGAAAGTCAGTTAAAAATAATACATTACGCTGAATCAGAATTAAGCTTTGCACAAATAGCCACTTGTTTCCCACAATGTTCCGAGCTTGTTCATGTTTATGTATGTATTCCACATTATGAGGGCTAGTGTTCCAGATTTTCATATTTTAAATGTCTGTGTCCCACATTTCAGTGATACAAAGTTAAAGAGACGTGACATATAGTATTTCGTCATACTTCCAATATTATTAAATAAGCAGTTGGCCTCACTGACTGTGACATCAGAACTAGCTTAGAAGGGTCACTTAGCCTTCTGCCTGATTGATCCCTCGTCATGTCAAAATAATGTCACAGTTCTGATGAGACAGTGAGGAAAAAACACTAGATGTCAGCCTCCACATACACTGAAGTTGTACATATCATTCCTTGCATTGATAGGCAGACAAATTCTTTCTAACTGGTGAAAGAAGAAAAAAAAAACTTTAGAAATAAAAAAGTGATAGCTGTTACTTCAAGTGACGGTGGGATTGCTCTGCCATGCTGGCGATCCGGGTTCATGGTCCGAGCCTGATATGTCAGCAGTAGAGCCTGGCAGGGACGCTCTCCTTCTGGGGGAGGGGGTGGTGGGAACAACACTTGTTGCACCACTTTCTAGCAGTTCCCAGCTGTAACGGGGTGAAAGTGCCTGTGCTGGAGTAGGTGGCCGCATGCAATCAGGCACCCCCTCAGGCCAGCTGCAGTGTGCACAAGCTTGAGGGTGGGGATAAAAAGACAGAAATGCAGCACTGGTACACCAGATGACAGCCTCGAGGTGTCCCTCCATGTCAACAAACGTCACCTCATCCCCACACAGGAGCCCGTCGGCCAGCATTATCAGTGCACTGTTCTCCTACAGGTCATGAGAAGGCCCTCGGCAGGGACAAGTCAGCACAAGAACAGAAGATGTTTGGAGTTCACCTTAGTCTTTTGCCATCCAGCATTGTTACTCTACATTTATGTACCATATGTAAAATGTATACAGTTTGTATTTTTAAGGTACTTTTCTGAATTTTATTTACACACTTTATTATCTTGATTTTGTTCCCCACTGTTTTTCCCCTCCCCTAGAATGCACATGGACATGAGCCTTGGCTCAGTATGCTTTTTCACGGTCACCAGGTTTTGAAATAATACACTTCTGGTGCAGTGCTGCTTGGGAAATCTACCAGCAGGGAAAGCTTCAGTGCACCAGTTCTGCCAAGGCATGCCGCAGACAGACTGCAGCACAATGATCCAGAATGCAAAACACGTATAACTACATCACTTGAATCCAGCCATGAAAGAAGAAAGAATGCATGCTCTTTTGTTGTGGAGGCACTGATTTATTTTTAGTACTGTGCTTGTGACTAAGTTAAGTACTGCTATGGTATATTTATAATGTGCACATACTTACAGATTTTGCTGGGGACTCTTGCAACTGTACAATATTGCAACTATGCCACTCAAGGACATTCCATGTTTCTAACACCGATGCGATACTTATTTAGTTCTGTACACAGCAGTCATACGAGATACGAGGATTTAAAAATTAAATAACAGGTTTGCATGTTTGCTTTCAAGTAGCTTGGTCTGAAAAATATCTGCATTTATAAGACGAGTAAGAAAAATAAAGACATCTGGGGCTTGATATTGAAAGATGGGCAGAAGTGGAGCACAAAGGTTTGTGCTGCACTTGCTCTTGTGCCCAACCCTGAGGTTGCTATATCAGTGCTCCCAAATTGATTTGGCATTTTCCCTGTAACTCCAGGGTGAAATTCCTGTGTTTTCCTGTAGATTACATTGTTTCCTATGGAAGCTGAATTGCTCTGTTTTCCTGTATAACCAATGCAAGTCTATGGGAAGAGTTTTCCTGTAGATGCCTCCAAATCCCTGTAAAATACAGGAATCCCTGTAGATATGGGAGCCCTGCTATATTTAGTCGAGTAGCACACCAGCACTATCCAACTGAATGTAAGGCCATGTCGGTGCAGCACTAAGTTGAGTAGTGCTGCTCTGACATGGATCTGGGCTATATGCAGTCCATAGGGAAGTTCAGAGAACTGCATCCCCAGATCTAATAGCACTGGGAGCCACAGCATGCAAATGAGCCCAAGGCACTAAGTGGCCATATGCATGCCATTATGGGCTCATTTGCATGGGAAGCGGTGGCAGCTTTGCACCCCTTCTGCGGCTGGCCGCCACATGGGTAAAACCTTTCTATTACACCAGGCCTACTGCCTGTCACCAAGACAGCAGCCACCTGTTGAAGACTTCAAAAGAACCCTGTTCCTCATAATTGATGGGATTGGGACATGGAACAAAATCCTTGGACCGGTGAAAAGACATGGTCACACTGTAGTTAAGGGTAAGCCCTTTCTAGTTTTCCTTGATGTCTCCAAGGGGAACTTGGTTTTATGCAGTTTGTGCCAAACTCAGAAAAGCGAAGTTCCACACACTACTGTCCCACCTACCTAATATTGGCCTCTCTTGCGCACAATGCATCTTGCTGCAGTAGGCCCATGCTCCCTAGCCCAGCAGCAGGGGTTGCTGTGGTGCTGGAGCCCACTGCCAGCCCTCCCTGGCTGAGATGCACTACTGGAAGGCAGCTATCTTGGCCTAGCCTGATCCCTGATGCTCCTAAACCTGGGACATCTGCACAGGACTACCACTGGATCATCGGGACAACCTGAGTATGAACTTTTCTAAATTCTGGCTGTGTATCAGCTGTTGCAGTAGGAAACCCGGGACATTTGCACAGCACAACAACTGGACCATGAGGACAACCTGAATATGCACATTTCTAAATTCTGGCTGTATATCAGCATATGGATTCTGTGTCAACTTCATGTGTCAAGTGCAATGATAGCTTGTCCTTTTTTTAATTCTATTTCATTGGTTTTGTAAGAAAACATCTTACAAACATTTACCACACACAACTGTCACAGTATAGGAACTGATATTTCTACAGGCTTACAGCAGGTACTGAAATATACAGTCCACTGTTTCACTAACTGAGGGCGAGACTCCATTTAAATATGCAACATAAGCTGAAACCAAAATAAGACAGCATGTTGCCATAGCAGACTAGACCTGTTACTCAACATAGCATTGTTAAAATTTGCACAGCCAGTGGGGTGTCGGAAGATAGTAAAAGCTGAGGGGGCTGAGAAACAAAAGGGCACTTATGAGGGTACAAAGGGTGCTTTTTCTATACTAGTCTTTGCCATACAGAAATAAAAAGTGGAGTGGCTACCGCCCCTTTCAACCCCCCGGTTCCGGCGCCTATGCCGGGCAGCTCCTAATAAAGCTGATGTGGGCTACTTAAGTCAGGTAGAATATCTCCACATTTTTAGGCATCCCCCCCGCAGAGAACTTCTAAATACAAACTTGCATTATCAATCTATTTCAAGCACAAATTGAGCTAATGAGAAGCTAGCCCCACCACAGGTTGGGTATAGCAATCACGAGTAACTTGTTAACTTTACCAAATAAACAACTCACTTTGCAGCATAGTGAGTAAAAGTCTACAGACATATCGGCCCCCTACATGAGTGCCTGCTGATAATGTATAACAGTCTCAATGTCTCTCTGCGCGACAAGCACATTTACCAGAAGGAAAGTTCAGAAGCTATGCATGAGGGGGAGAGGAGGCAATGTGAATGGTACCATGCGGTTAGCGCCATCTTGTATCTAAGAGTCTGTGATCTTAATCTAATAGCTCATGCTAGTTTAACACATACACAGTGGAACACTATATAAAAGCCAATAGTGGAAAGAAAAACATATTTTGCAAGCATAAAGCCAGCCTTATCTGATGGTGCCTTACCAGTTTCCTGAACACCATAGCCTGTCTCATCAATAGTCACTGATCAAGTCCAATTATTTAAGGCTCACAGTCCGGGTTGTCTTCAGCTGTGTGGTCTGGGTTACCAAAGTTCTTCTTCATGTTAGTAATTAATTTGCCGACCTCCTGAGGATCTCCAAACAATTACACCTTCCCCGACTATGGCGCAATTTCTTCTCTCCCCTTACCCCTATCATTCATTCCCTTGTGCTTGTCCCAGGCATTTTTGAACCCCACCACTGTTTTCACCCTAACTACCTCCACTGAAAGGCTGTTCTACCCTTTCTGTGAAGAAGTACTTCCTCACATCCCTCATGAAATTACCTCCCTCCAGTTTCATAGCATGCCCCCATATTCTAGAGCACCTTTTTCTCTGAAAAATACCCCCCTCCTGTACCTACCTAATTAACCTCCATCATACCGCCCCTCTCCTCCAGGGTGTACATATTTAGCTCCTTTGGCTGTCCCTTGTAGGGCTTTTGATGCAGACCCTGCACCATTTTGGTAGCCCTCCTCTGGAACACCTCCACTCCGTCTATGTCCTTCCTGAGATGTGCTCTCCAGAACTGGACACAGTACTCAAGGTGGGATCTTACCAGTGATCTATATAGGGTCCGCACCACCTCCCTCTTCCTGCTAGTGATACCCCTTCCTATGTACCCCAGCATCCCACTAACCCTTCCGACTGCCTTGTCACACTGTCTGGCCACCTTTAGGTCATCCGATATGATTACTCAGGTCTCTTTCCTGTTTGGCCTTTGTCACTATCATGCCGCCCATTCTGTACTCTGCCCCAGGTTTCTATGGCCCAAGTGCATTATTTTGCACTTTTTTGCATTAAAACTCAACTGCCATATCCCTGACCACTCTTCCAGTCTTTCCAGATCCCTTCCCATCCTTTACACCCCCCAAGTGTCCACTCTGTTGCAGATCTTGGTGTCATCTGCAAAGAGGCAGACCTTCCCTTCCAGTTCCTCCGCTATGCCACTTATACAGGCATTGAAGAGGACCAGTCCCAGCACTGATCCCTGAGGTACCCCGCTGGTCACCCTCCCTTCCTTGAAGTGAACTCCATTTACCACTATCCTCTGCGTCCTATCCCCTAGCCAGTTTCTTACCCAGGTTATCATTTTACTGCCCACCCCCAAGTTACCCAACTTGTTTCCCAGTCTCCTATGTGGAATGGTGTGGAAAGCCTTGTTGAAATCCAGGTAGGCCAGGTCCACTGCGCCTCCTTGATCCAACTCCTTGGTCAGCCAGTCAAAGAAATCTATCAGATTTGTTTGGCATGACCTTCCCCCTGTGAAACCATGCTGCCTTGGATCCTGTAATCTGCTGGATACAAGATATTCCATGGTCCTTTCCTTTAGCAGTGTTGCCAATAACTTAACCACCACCAATATCAGGCTGACAGGCCTATAATTGCCCGCCTCATCCTTGCTACCACTTTTATGAAGTAGGACTACATCTTCCCTTCTTCAGTCCTCCAGGACCACACTGGTCTCCAGTGATCTGTTAGATAGGTCTGTCAGAGGTGCAGCTAGTACCTACCAGAGCTCCCTCAGCACCTTTGGATGTACCCCATCTGGCACCATAGCTTTGTCCACCTTCAAGTTAGCGAGTGCTTTCCAGACTCTCTCCTCAGAAAACAGACTAGTGTCCATTTCCCTCCCTTCAAAGCTCCTGGTGCCTTTTCATGGTCCCTCCCCTTCCTCTTCTACTGTGAACACTGAGCAGAAGTAGTTGTTCAAGATGTTTGGCGTTTCTTGATCTCCCCTCCTCAAAGTCACCCCCTTTAACTGTACAATCCCTCAGTTTGTCTTCCTTTCTATATACCTTCTTTCCAGGTGCGTCTTTTTTTGGGGGAGGGTTGCATGGACCTGTTTTATTGACAGGGGGAATGTTGGCCACGACACAGAGGAAACTCCCTGCTCTGCATCGATAAGTGCCATGGGATCTTTTATTTCCACATGGACAGTAACCAGTGATGTACACAGACAACCTCGATTTAACATCTTATCCAAAGGACACCACTTCACCAGTACAGCACCCCTCTCATACTGTACTACAGTGTCAGTTATGGGTACTACCCAAGTGTCTGGTGTAGGGCTAGAACCAATGACCATCTGATCTTCCAGCCCCAGAGACGAATGTGCTTCCCACTAAGCTCCTGACACTGGGGCTGAAAGGCAGACCACTAGTTATAGTAACAACTGTTCAGAGCATTCCTATTCTTGACGGAGCTTGTGGTGGGGGTTGGTGGTGAGGTGGGCTGTGTGCAAGATGCCCATTTTTCACGTTTTCCTCCATCCCCTACCCTATTGTAGTAGGCAGCATGGCTGCTCCATTCTTCCATCTGGGAGGGCCAGTGGGAAGCTGCTTTCCCAGCCTATGCCAATGCTGCACGGTTTGCAGGCCAAAGCTGAGCACTTTCTAGGCAGCCTGCACCCTTCCTTCCTGGGAGCCAAGCACCCCTCTTGCTAATCTCAGGGTGGTGGTGAATCGGAGTCCACCAGTGAGCTTTAGTCTCCTGTGTGGCAACCAAGAGTGCTGCTTCACCACATCACTGGGCAGCTTTCATGTGGGATTTCATTTTTATTACCATACTTTTTATTTTTCCCATTATTCTGTTGCTGCCTCTGGGACCTATCTGAAAATAAGATGGCCTGCCTATCCCAGTGTGGTTTTACCCTGGTACGAAATGTTTAAATACATAAGGGATATACAATGGTAAGCTGTCAGATAATGATTTATCTTCACAAGTGCTGTTTGACCTCAGGTAACCTCACGAGTGGCATAAGCCACGAGTGAGGTGTCCAAGGTTAAATAGCACAAGTGTAGATATCTCATTTATCTGACAGCTCACCATCGCATATTTCATTTACGCAATAGGGGATGCTTTCTGTCAGTGCAGGAACATTTGCTTTTGACTCTTTATCTTTTATTTTAAATTATCATTTCTGGGACTTTTTGTTAATTTTCCTAGTGTATGTCCGCCTAGGGTAGTGGCTGCTATTAAATGAAACACCTCTTATTTTGTAGAAAACTTTGTGCTGAACAAATGGCATGCTCACAGTACCATGCTACTTTTTTCATTTTAAAGTTATTTGCATTTGTTTGTTGAAAAAGTGGATAAACCATTAAATTGAATTTTCTGCTGTTTTTTTGCTAATTATAAAAAAAAACTAAAAGATATCTATAAATGAAACACCACTCATTTTGTAGATATTTTTTTGTTGAACAATTTCTGTGCTCACAGAACTATGCTATTATTTTTCATTTCAAAGTTATTTGCATTTGTTTGTTGAAAAACTGGAAAAAAATAGAATTTTCTGCTGTTTTTTGCTAATTATAAATAAATCTTTAAGGTATCTATAAATGAAACACCACTCATTGTGTAGATAATTTTGTGCTGAACAACTTTCATGCTCACAGTGCTGTGCTATCTTTTTTCGTTTTAAAGTTATTTGCATTTGTTTGTTGAAAAACTGGAACAAATTTGAATTTTCTGCTGTTTTTTGCTAATTATAAATACATCTATAAGGTATCTATAAATGAATCACCACTCATTTTGTAGATAATTCTGTGCTGAACAACTTTCATGCTCACAGTACTATGCTATCTTTTTTCCTTTCAAAGTTATTTGCATTTGAATTTAGTTAGTACTGGTACGGAGGCCGAACATTCTAAATGAGTGATTGTGACATATCTACTATGGCCCAGATATTCAAAAGGGTTGCGCATGGCGCAACACTGTTCTCCTCACCAACCCACTGATGCGCCCAGTAGCGATATTCAAGCGAATTGTGCCCCGCCACAACCCATGTGCCAGAGCTATTAGTATGCAGGCGAGGTGGGGGTGTGCCCATGCATGCCTGCACAGCCCGATATTCTTCCCGGATGGGCGGAGCCATGCATGCAACCCTACCCGCGCCAGCACAAAGTTACAAAAAAAGGAGAGAATGGCTGGCCACCACAGGTGAGCTGCTGCATTGCAGGGTGCAACACGGCAGCTGCCACCTGTGGGTGGCCACCCGAGCTCCGGCTGCACCTCCGTGGTGGCGCCCCCCATGCCCAATTGTGGGCATTAGTAAAATACAGAAAACGTCCTACATTCCTGGTGGTCCAGTGGACCGCTGCCAGCCCGATCGCGGGCTAAGTAAATAAAATTATTTATACTACATCCCTGGTGGTCCAGTGGACTGCTGCAAGCCTGATCACGGGCTGAAGTAAGAAAAAGAGAAACCTCTATCCCTGGTAGTTCAATGGACCTGTCTGCCCGATCGCGGGCTGAAGTAAGAATAAATAAACCTCTATCCTTGGTGGTCCAGTGGACCTGTCTGCCCGATCGCGAGCTGAAGTAAGAATAAATAAACCTCTATCCCTGGTGGTCCAGTGGACCTGTCTACCCGATCGCGGGCTGAAGTAATAAAAAAAGAAACCTCTATCCCTGGTGGTCCAGTGGACCTGTCTGCTCGATCGCGGGCTGAATTAAAAAAAAACAGAAACCTATTATCCCTGGTGGTCCAGTGGACCCCTCCACCCGCCCACTGATCCCCACCGCCCGCTCCCTCACGGTCAGCAGCGGCAGCAGCACCTCTGCAGCCTGTCACATCAGAACATCGTTAGCGCGTACGCCCATTGGTTCACAGCATGAGCCAATCGGCATGCAGTCATAGTCAGTACACATTCCAGATATGTAAATGGTCCATTCACATATCTGGAATGTTATCTGCATATGGGACAAGCCCATTGGCTCACGCTGTGAGCAATGAGCAGCTTCCGCCGGTGTCACTCGGCGGCAGGGCAGCAGGGACGGTGGTGTTGCTGCCCGCGGCTGACCGGGGAGCGGGCGGGGGATCAGTGGGCGGTGGGAGGAGGGTCCACTGGACCACCAGGGATAGAGGTTTATTTTTTATTACCTCAGCCCACGATCAGGCAGACAGGTCCACTGGACCACCAAGGATAGAGGTTTCTTTTTTTCTTACTTCAGCCCACGATCGGGCAGACAGGTCCACTGGACCACCAGGGATACCGGTTTATTTTATTTTAATTCAGCCCGCGATCGGGCAAACCGGTCCACTGGACCACCAGGGATATTGGTTTCCTTTTAATTAAGCCCGCGATCGGGCACACAGTGGTCCACTGGACCACCAGGGATATTGGAATCTTTTCTTATCTTCTAATGTCCGCGATTGGGCTGTGGGGCATACTGCCACACTGCAGGGGGCGTTGGTCCCCGATGGCTGCTGCCTGGCAGGGTGCCAGGCGCAAGTCGTTGGGGATCGGCGCACCTGCATGCAAATGGGGCCATAATGACATGCAAATGGACCCATTTGCGCCTTGCATACATTATGGCCCTATTTGCATGTCAACTTTTGAATATCGGTGTTGTTGCGCTCTTGCGAATGGAACTTGCGCTAGCGCATCCCCATGCTCCATTCTGGCCACTACGCCATGCGCACTGCGGGTGGCCAGGGTGCGATATTCCAACGATGCTGAGCCATGGCACAGCTGCATTGAATATCGCCCAATCCATGCCCCTGCGCAGCCAAGTTGAGCTGCGCCCAGGCTTGCGCCACAGCCTGGCACAGTTTGAATATCTGGGCCCATGTGTATAAATTTGTGATGATGTGTCTACTATGTGTATAAATGTGCAATTTCACATTTATATACATAGTAGCTTAGATTTATCACATAGGATTTATGTCCACGCCTATTGCATAAAAAAAATACAATGTTTCCCGCCTTTCTCAGAAGACTAAACTCTCCTTCATCTCATCCACAAGGCAGTACTGGTCCCAGGATACCCACCTCCTGCCCCTGCAAAAACTGTCCCAGACCCACAAGCCCATGATCCCACATTCACTGGCGTGATCACCACTGGACCTAGATATTCACTTCCTGTCCCCTCAAACTGTACCAGACCTACAAGCCCTGGATCCCACACTACTAGGGCCATCACCCCAGGACCCAGATATTCACTTCCTGTCCCCTCATAAACTGTCCCAGACCCAGCAAGTCCTGAATCTAGCATTTACTACAGCAAGCACCACTGGCCCCCAAGACAGTGGCTACCCACTTCCTGTCCCCTCATAAACTGTCCCAGATTTATGCCTCCGGGTGTGCAGGTGGTCTACGAGGAGAACTAGCAGAACTTTAGCAACTACTTAAGGTGTGGTGTGCTTTAATTTCTTTCTCCTCAGAGATAACATACTAACGTACTAAACAGCCAGTAGATTAGGCCTTATGGTCTATCGAGTCTGCTCGGGGATCAGTGCCTATCCAGGGCACCGCTACAGCCCCCCACCCTCCCTACAAGATCCCCCAGCCCCAACCCCCAGCTGGGCTCTGGGCTGAACTCTCCTCCTATACCTATCCCAGCCCTTCTTGAACCCCTCCACCATAGTAACAGCCACCAGCTCCTCGAGAAGCTCATTCCAGAGCTCCACCACCCTCTCAGTGAAGTAGTATCTCCTTGTTCCCCCCCGACCAGACTCAATGAGTGTCCCCTAGTGGCCCCTTCCTCCCTCAGCTGAAGCACCCCCTCTAGGTTTACCCTATTCATTCCCTTGAGATATTTGATACGGTTAACCCTTTTTCTTGATCAGTACAACAGCAGCAAAAAAAAAAAAAAAGTAAAGACAAGAGAAGTCAGAACATCAACCAAAAACTAAGTCTCTCTGTCTTTTGGAAACATGTAACATCTTGCATGCTGTCTTTGCATTTCAACCCCACCTTACGATGTCCCCAGGCACAATTGCTTCAGAACAACCTTGAAATAATGTGACTAGGAAGAACACCAGCAGGTATGATCTGATAAACTCAGTGATAAACATCAAGCACAACTGCACCTATAAATGGAATAGCCACTTACCGTACAAAATAAGAACAGGTTGTACAATGATTTTTGTCAGGAGAATGCTGCAGACATTTCCAAACATTCCATCATAAGAGGAGCCCTTATTCTTTTATTCTGCCTATAATTCTTTAAAGAAGCAGTGCAACAAAGTGATCCAGCTCCTTTTGTTGCAACATGCTGAACTGAGAGTTTCAGGATGATGTTCCACAGTTTTATTTTCCATATAGTTGTTTAGCCCTGGCCTCCGCTGTCTGCTTCAGGCTTCTGCTCTGCACCCCCAATCCCATCTGCCACTCCCTCTGCCATCGTACCCATGGAGAGGCTCATGGGGTGGCACCAGAGGGCACTGGCGCTGTCATCCAAGGCGGCCGGTACACATATTGTTTTCCTTTTTCTTTTCCCTCTTTCCCTGTCGGGCTGAGCTGCATGCACTAACCCTCATGTTACAAGCATTTGTGCCACTGCCCTGAAACTGGTGCCTGCCCGTCATACCACCCAGCCACCACTGTGTGGCAGTATTGCAGAAAGATGCACTGTCCTCCTTCCTCAAAGGAGGACAGCAGTCCACAGGACACTCAATCATCCTTCTCCCAGCTGGCCCCCAAGCAACCATTGTCCATTTCTGAACAGGGGTCACCGGTGTGACAGACAGTAAGGTGGCCAGTGCCTCAGCCCACCTCGCCACTGGGCCAGCTATATGTTCCACAGATTTTTTTTTTTGTTGGTGTTGTTTCAGGGAGCCCCTCGCCTTAACCCTCTGACGTCCCCCCTCTGTGCAGACCGGGTATCAGACTCCTTCCCCTTCAGCCCACATGACTTACCCCTCGTGACGAGGGGTGGGGAGGTACTCACCCATCAGACCGGATCCAGTTCAAGGGAGGTGCCCTCCCTGCGGCACTATGAGGGGGGACCATCGTCATCCATGGCGAGGGCTCCATTTTTTCCTCCATTTTCTCCCCTGCAGAGAGAGATGTGCAAGACATCAGCAGAGAGAGCACGCACGCGTCCACACATGCCGCTTCCAGACGTCAGCCCCATCTCTGCCCCTTAATGCTTACAGCATCGCACACTGCCCTCCCAGCCACTGCTAGGAGCCAGTAAGCACCGATCACTGGCAAAGCCCCCTCCCGGAGAGGGAGAGCAGTCCCTCGGACGGCTCAGTCCCTCTCCGACCCTGTAACCCAGGCTCGGCGACCCGTGCTCGCTCCCAACACGGGTCGCCGTGTAGCACGAGCTAAGGCGACCAGCGCCTCAGCCCTCAGTGCCACCGGGCCGGCCATGTTCCACAGATTTTAAAGCACATTCTTAGCATGCAATGAAGATGGCCCTTACCTTCAACCACACACTGTCCGGCCTGCTAATGTGCACTCTCTGTAATTCTCCATTAGGAGTTTACATGATGTCACTGGAGCGCAAGGTCAGCTCCATCTTTATTGAGCATGAAAAAATATATTTTAAAAACTCCAAGCTTAACATATTAAAACAGTGTTCTAAAACTCTAAAAGCAGCCTGATTCAGCAGGTACAAAATATGTTGGTTTGCACTGCTGATTCTACTCAAGACATCAAATCTTAAAACTTACTTTTACCCACGTAACATTTCCAGCTGCAGAAACTCTTTGCATTTCTCACAACTTTGTGAGTTATCAGAAACAACAATACAGTCTTTGTATGGTATACCATATAGAATGCTACAAAGTGCCTTACAGAAAACACAGGGTTTTAAATAATTGATTAGCGTTTTTTTCCTTGGGACAATACTAACTGTACAGAAAGTATTTATACAGATTTTCTAGAAGTGTTATGCTTGTTAAACACATTGAGGCAAGTGCTATGCATTTTCACAATGTATTTACACTTGTATGAGCAAAACGCTAATCAATTTTTAGACTTAAATAAAACCCTGAAACATAAAAAGGAAAAGGAGTGAAACTTAAAGAGACATAGTGCTGACAGAAGGGAGCACTAAACAGAAAAGTCTAGTGTCTAGTTCCAAAGCTGACAACACATTTAGTGTCAGCCACAAGACTTCATGAATCAGCCAAACTCCAAAAAGTTATTTTTTAGCTATTCTATACTTTATTACTTTACTAGCGCCCAAGAGTGCAAGCAAGAAATGCTGCTCCCACAAACACAACAACATATGTTGCTTGTGGGTATATATAGAAACATAGAAATTTGCCAGCAAAAAAAGACCCCATGGTCCATCCAGTCTGCCCGAGTCCCCACCCCACCCCAAGACCTCTGCCCTCCATTTTCTGCCTGCCCCATGTTGGTTAGGCCCATGTATGTATCCCAGGCTTTTTTCAATTTGCTCATTGTATCAACCACCACCACCACCCATTCCAGCAGTCTGTTCCATGACCCCACCACTCTCTACCTCTGTAAAGCATTTCCCCTGATGTCACCTTTAAATCTGCTGCCCTCGAGTTTTAATGCATGTCTCCAAGTGGATTTGTTCTCACTCAATCTGAAGATATTTTCAACCTTCACCCTATTTATGCCTTTCAAGTACTTGAATGTTTCAACCATGTCCCCCCTCTCCCTCCTCTCCTCCAATGTGTACAGACCCAGCTCACCCAGTCTCTCCTCGTATGTCTTCTCCTGCAGCCCACTCACCATTCTGGTAGCCCTTCTCTGGACCCTCTCTAGCCTATCCTTATCCCCTTGTAAGTATGACCTCCAGAACTGTACCCCATATCCAGATGCAGTCGGACCATGGTCTTGTATAGTGGCATGATCACCTCCCTTCTCCCGCTTGTAAAGCCCCTCCCTATGCATGCCAACGTTCTGAGTGCCTGCCCCGCTGCCTTGTCACACTGACTCTGAACCTTCAGACTGTCCAAAATAGTGATCCCCAGGTCCCTTTCCTGTGTTGTTGTCTCCAGTTCTTCCCCCCCAAAGCCAGCACTTGGCCTTTGGGTTTCTACACCCTATATGCATAATTCTACATTTCTTTGCATTGAATTGTAGCTGCCATCTTTCTGACCACTCCTCCAACACTGCCAGATCCTCTCTCATACTTTCCACACTCCCTGTCTTATCCACCCTATTACATACTTTCATGTCATCTGCAAACAGACTCACCTTCCCATGCAGACCTTCTGTAATGTCCACAATGTAAATGCTGAAGAGTATGGGTCCCAGCACTGAACCCTGGGGAACCACACTCATCACCTTTTCCTCCTTTGAGTGCACTCCATTTATCACAACCCTCTGTGTCCTTCCCTCTAACCAATGCTCAACCCAATTTGTGAGCTTGCTCCCCATTCCCAAACTACCTACTCTGCCTGCAAGTCTCCTGTGGGGGATGGTGTCAAAGGCCTTCCTGAAGTCCAGGTAGGCCACGTCCACTGCCCCTCCCTGGTCCCATATCTCCATAACCCTGTCAAAAAATTGGTCTGGCAGGACCTACCACCTGTGAATCCATGCTGGTTGCCATCCAGGAGGCCCTCTGCCTCCAGATATTTAATCAGCTTTTACTTTATAAAGGTCTCCATTAGCTTACCCACCACGGAGGTAAGGCTAACTGGGCGAAACAAATAAAAATAAAAATAATACAAAAAAAAAAAAAAAAAATCAAACTTTTGCTTTCATTTTCCTCCTTCTAATTACTTGGACCAGGTTATAAACCTGGCAATTCAACTGGAATGGGACACTTTTCAAAAGGGCAGTTATACAGGATTTAGGACGCTGTCCTACATGCTGGACCACTGGAGAGCTAAGCGCTCAGCTCCAGGCAGCATGGGCAGAGATTGCGCGCCTCAAATCACATATTCAGGAGGAAATATATTAGAAGAACTACCCGCCATTTCCCCAACATCCAACTGAAGCAACTCAACCGCAGAGGGCAGTTGATCCGGGAGGTTGGCAGGTGGTTACGAGGGGCAAATCGGGTGCCCCATCACTCAATGCTCTCCAACGTATCACCTCCACAAACCATATAAAAAACTACAAACAGGTATCTGCCTCTATCTCTGAAATCAAACAAAGGGGCAGAGGACATTGCAGAGCAGGACACTGCAGCACAGGAGTTAGCACAACAAAACTCGCCCCAAAACAGGGACCAAAACAAAAAAAGGAAACCCAAAACACTTCTGACCATAGAAGACTCCATAATTCAGGGACGTGATACCTACCTCCAGCCGGGGGGTAATGGTCAGATGTCTCCCAGGTACATCAGCGTAGAGAGACACTGACCGCATTGCTAAAATTGTGTAGTAAGCAGGAGAAAACACTGACGTCCCGGTACACATAGGGACTTATGATCTTGCCAGCTTGTCAATTGTGGAGAATAAGGAATACCTGACCAGGCTAGGAGACAATCTGTCATCCATTTCGTCCGGCATCTCCTTCTCTGAGATCCTGCCAGTCTGGGAGAGGGGGGCAGATGGACAGAAGGTCAGAGAAGGGGAGATAGGGGAGCTAAATATGTGGCTCAAGGGCTGATGCTAGGAAAAAGGACACAAATTTGTAGGTAACTGGCAACAGTTTTGGGAGCGAAAGTTCTTTTAAATTCTATGGACTGCATCTGATTAAGGAGGGGAGTCAGAGCATTGGGGCAGAAGTTTGACGTCTTTGCAGAATATTTAAACTAGCAAAGGAAGAGAGGGGTGCAGCACCCGATACATCGAACGGGAAGAACACCTCCCCCCCCCCAGCTAGTGATCATTACAGGAGTTCAGCATGTTTGTGTTCATTTGCATCACCAGGTAAGGAAAAAGTTCCGGCTCCCCATATGATGCACAGGGGAAACACCAGACCTCGCCGAACAACTAATGCACCAAAATCTGGCCAATGAAAAATCATGTATACAAATGCCTGCAGTCTGGGAAATAAGATCCCAGACCTGCAGGCAACAATGACAGAGGCTAAATTGGACATAGCAGCCATTAGCGAGACATGGTTCACCAGTAATCACATTTGGGAGACTTCAGTACCCGGCTATGTACTGTTCAGATGAAACAGAGGTGCAAAAAAAAAGGGGGGGGGGCTTTATGTCAATGAAAATATCAAAGCTACAGAAATTCAGAATACACATAAGGAGCCAGAATAACTGTGGGTCATCCTGGAAACAGGCAATGGGACAGCCATACAAACTGGGGTTGTCTACAGGTCTCCAGACCAGGGGGAGGACATAGACACATTACTGTTAGAAAATATACAAAACATGACAGCTAAAGTGGAAGTTCTTTTTTTTTTTTTTTTTGCAATATTTGTTTATTGAGTTTTATAATAATAAACATACAGGACATACATACAGACATTAAAACACGTACAATCCACAGAAGTCTAAATACAAAACTTATATACAATAGATCCAATTCCTTAGTCAATCTTAACCTAAATACCAATTAGCAGGTTCTTATTTGATTTTAATATTTCAATACAAGTATAGGAGGAAGACACCCATGTTTCTCTTCCAGCATTCCGAGCCCTTTCTAGAACTAAAAGTTCCCTATAACCTTAACATTAAATCCAGCCCTCCCTCAGCATAAGGATATCTACAGGTGAGAAAGAGACCTAGTATGGTTGCCAAATCTTTTGAAAAAGTTCCTCCTTATCTTTAATAACATATGTCAAATGCTCCAGAGCGAGAGCCTGCAATATTAGGGACTTCCATTGGGATATAGTAGGTTCCACCGCATTCACCCAGGTATTAAGAATACAATGTCTGGCCATACATGCCACCCTAAGCCATCTCTTCACAGGTGCCCATTCTCCATCCTCCAATACTTCTATGCCAAACAGCAACAGCAGTGGTGACCCAGCATACTGTTGCCCTGTTATATTTGTTAATTCTACCACAACCTTTCCCCAGAAATTCTGTAGGACGGGGCAATCTCAAAAATAGTGGTAGTATGTAGCTAGGTTATTATTACATCGGGGACAGACAGGAGATACCACAGGGTTATATTTGTGAACAACCAATGGTGGGCGATACAGTCTGTGACAGAACTTATAATAAGATTCCTTGTACTTATTACACAGCAATATACCCTGATGGAGTTGGATTAATAGTTTCCAGTTCTCTTCCGATATAGAAATCCCTAAGTCTCTCTCCCAGAGCAACTTAGTGCTCTGTGTTTTGTCTGGGAGCCAAGATTTACCCTCCTTAACTACTCTCCTGATAGTACCCTTGTTTTTTTTTTTGCCCTGTTAGGATTAACTGCTCAAGATGTTCCCACCCAGAGTCTGGACTCTGTACTTTTTGGATAGATCTGACATAGGCTCTGAGTTGCAAATATCGAAAAAAATGTTGTCTTCCCAAGCCAGTTCTAGCCTGCATATTCTCAAAAGAGTCTAATCTGTTTATAGTAAATAAACGCTTAAGACAGGAAATACCCCCCATTTCCCATTCCCGATACCCCAAGTCTTCCACTCCCAGGAGGAAAAATGAGTTTCCTCTCAATGGTAAGAGCAGAGTATCCTCCTGTCCTACTTCCCTATGTTTAACCATTCCTTTCCAACTTTCTAACACTGCCTTAGCCAGGGGATTAGGATCCGGTAAGTTAAGATAGGCCCTCCACCCTCTGACCAATAAATAGGAGGAGATCCTACCAGGGCATCCCCTCTCTTCTAAGTCCAACCAGCCAGCCTCTGTGGGTCTTCCCACTCAGTCCTGTATATATCGACATTGAATAGCCTTGTGATGAACTCCTAGGTCTGGAAATTGAAGTCCTCCCTTATCTATTGGTGCTTTTAAACGAGCCAAACCCACCCTAGGCCGCTTACCCCTCTAAATAAATCCAGAAAAGGCTTTTTCTAATCTCTTGATATCAGTTCATCTAAGCCCAACATGAAGCATCTGCAAGTTATAAAGTACCCTTGGTAGAATATTCATCTTGATCAAATTAATTCTGCCCTGCCATGTAATAGGTAACTCCATCCATCTGGTCAAATCTGTAATTATTGTGTGCAATAACGGTCCATAATTGAAATTATATAGGGCCCCAATATTCCTTCCTATTCTAATACCCAGATATGTGAATGTCTCTTGAACAGCTCTAAAACCCCATTTGGAACTCCACCCGCCCTTCCCCATATTCTGTCCCCTGACTCTCATCTCCTCCGATTTGTCTAAATTTAGCTTGTATCCCGAGAACTTAGAAAACTGCTTGATTAAATCTAATAAAACTGTTATGGACTGATCTGGGTTCGTGACATATAACAGCATGTCATTTGCATACAACGATAATTTACTCTCCCTACCCATCTTACCCCGTTATGTTAGGATGTGCTCGAATAGCTATAGCCAACGGTTCAAGTATCAATGCGAATAAAAATGGGGACAAAGGGCACCCCTGTTGAGTCCCTCTGCTCAGTTCAAAACTTCCAGTAAGCTTATCATTAACCAGAACTCTGGCTCTGGGCCTTGCATACATCCGCTGTACCATTCCAACAAACTCGTCACCCAGACCAAACCGGGCCAAGACTTCCATCAAATATGGCCACTCAACTCTGTCAACCGCTTTTTCTGCTTCCGTCGACAGAATATATGCCTCCTCCTGCTTACAATGTGCTCCCCATATCACATTCAGAAGGGTTCTCACATTATGATAAGAGTATCTGTCCCGAATGAACCCGGTTTGGTCTGGGTGCACGAGCTCTGGAAGCACTGTATCCAACCTAGCAGCCAAGATTTGGGCCAATATCTTAGAATCACAGTTTAAAAGGGATATCGGCCTAAATGAGGAACACTCAAGTGGGACCTTCCCCCCTTTGGAATCAGACATATTGTTGCTTCTCCCCAAGAGTTCGGTAACTCCCCTCCCTCTTCCCTCGATTCTTGAAATACGGCCTCCAGGTGCTCTGCTAAGTGGGACTGCATCATTTTATAATACTCAGCCGAGAAGCCATCTGTTCCGCTGGTTTTCCTTCTCTTAAGGACTGCGATAGCTTTACTAATTTCTTGTTCTTGTTATAACTAAGTTTAACATCCCTTTCTGCACTTCAGTAAGCTGTGGAAGGTTTACTGTATTCAGAAAGCCCACCATTGCTGTATCTCCCCCTGTAGTTTGAGACTGGTACAGTTTCTGATAAAATCCCCTGAACCTCTCTCCTACAGAGGTCATATCTTTCTGGAGAATTCCATCCTCCCCTCTGACAGCTTGTATTAAGTGTGTCCCGCTTTTCCCTCTTACTAAATTAGCCAGCATAGTGCCTGGTCTATTTCCCCACTCGTAAAAGTGTTTCCTTACAAAGAGACAAGTTTTCCTTGCCTCTCCCAGCAACAAATTATTAAGTGCTTCCCTGGTGCCATTTAAAAGATGCTGTACATTTATTCCCCCCTCTCCACAAGCAGCTTTCCCTTCTAGAACTTTAAGCCTCAGCTCTAGATTCTTTCTTCGTTACCGAACTTTATGTTTATGACGGGACATAAAGCTAATAATAGCCCCTTCAAAAATGCTTTTCCTGCATCCCAAATGATGGCCCGAGATGTGGCTGTTTCTGAATTGGTTTGTACATATAACTTCCATTGCTCTTGCATGTATTCTTTAAAATCCTTATTGGCTAACTTATAGTTGGAAATCTCCATGCTGTTGAGTATGTCTCCCCCACCCGATTGTTAGTGTGACCTCGTGTGATCCGAGATATGAACTGAACTATGTTCAATACACTTTACTTTGAAATACCAAGACCTTGGGAGTAGAATGTAGCCCAATCGGGACCAAGTACGATGTGGATGTGAGAAAAAAGTATATTCTCTACTCGTAGGATTAGCGGTTCTCTACCCATCTATTAAATCTAGGTCACTCATTCCCGCTAACCATTCTCTGATAGCACTTTTTGGGGCCCCTTTAGCCTTAGAATGATCCATAGATGGATTAAACAAGCAATTCATATCTCCCCCTAGTATCAGGTTTGGAAACTGCTCAGCAACCAATAAGGCCATCAAGGATCTGTAAAAAGTCGGATCATATACCGCAGGAGCATATACACTCCCAAATGTCACTCTCTCTCCTTGTATTGTTCCAACTATAAAGACATATCGCCCAGATTCAGGGTCAGCTACAATCCTCTCCTTCTGAAATGGCAGATTTTTATGTATGAGAACAGCCACCCCTCGTTTATGCGACTGGAAAGCCGCAGAATAACATTCCCCCACCCAGCCCCCCTTTAGCTTAGTATGCTCCTGATCTGTAAGATGGGTTTCCTGTAACATAGCGACTTGGGCATTTTGGCGCCTTAATGCTGTTAGCAACATGGTGTGTTTCACCGGTGTGGCTATTCCCCTAACATTCCAGGAGACGACAGTCAGATCCTTTAGGCCAGCCATGGTACAGTCTTCCACAATTTCCCATCCCACCAAACTGTGTGAAGCTCCTTAGAGTTCCTCCTCCACCCCTTACACAACACTAAATTGGTAATATCTTTGGATCGCTCAAGTAACAGTAACTCAGAACGGTACAAACAAACAAGAACTATAACTATATACACCCCTTTTACACATACCTCCTGCGTCCCCTTCCCCACTCCCCCCCCTCTGCAAACCTCCCTCCCCGTTGCAACAGGAACTGCAAAAAGCAGAAATTTTACATCCCATTCCATCCATCAAGCAAAACGCAGTCTCCCCCTCTCCAGCCACCCTTCTCATTATAACAATATTACTTGTAACTATCAGTACAGCTCCTTTAGAGACCCCTATACAGCCTCAGGTCCATAAGCTAGGCCTGAACATGCTCGAGCGGATGGCAGACAGCACAGCCCAAAGGAAGCACTGTACCCCCCTCCCCTCCAGCCACCCCCGCCATTCTTTCCCAGGTCAGTCTCTCCCGTCACTCCTATGACTCCTTCCCCCCACCCCCTTCTTCTTCACACCTAATTTATCCACTCTATAAATTCCCTCCTTACAATTCTCCCAGTAGGCCCAAAGTTCACCAGGGAACGATCCGACCAGGCCATGTATAATTAACTCAATAGCAGAGTCAACATACAGAGACTAACACAGAGACAGGATAATCCCTTAAAAAGGCATATGATAAGGCTCCAAATCATAGTGAAAAATTTTAATTTAAATAAAATACAAAACATTAAATTTCTATTTCGACTCCTGAATTGGAAATCCAGTCATGGTTTCAATAAGTTATGGGCACCCCCAAATGAAAAGGGACAAAAGAGAAAAAAAAAGGGGGAAATGTTTTTTTTCTGGGAGAAATAGTTCAGTCTCAAGTTCCATATCGTGTTGGCCCCAGCCTGCCCTCATAACAAAAAAAAAAAAAAAAGTCGCTATGTCTTTTAATCGGTATTCACAGCCCCAAAGCGATCATCATACAGTCCCAAATCAATAAAGAAAAATATAAGAGCCATCAGTAGTCGTATCCTTCCTGCACTCATTTCAGTCCTTCACGTTAATCCACCTCGCATGATCACAAAATAACAGCGTGCATCCAGCTCAGTTCAGCCGATTTTCTTTTTAAGCTCACTAATAAAGTTTTCAGCTTTAGGCACCTCCCAAAATGAATACACAGCTCCTTCATGTTTAATTTTGAGGGTGGCCGGATATAGCATATAGCATACTACCTTGGCTTCACGCAACTGCGCCATAACCAGATTAAAGGCCCGACAACGTTTTAGCAAGCATGCAGAGTAGTCCTGAGAAATAAATAGCAATGACCTTCATACTGCAACTCTGCATGTTCCTGGTAAGCTTTCAGAATGGTTTCTCTGTCTGGGTAGTGGTGGAACCTCATAATTATCTGCCTCGAGGGTTGGTTCGGCGCAGGTTTCAGCATGACAGCCCTGTGAGCTCTTTCTAGCTTCCAACAGCCGTTTTTCGGTGACATCCCCAACAATTCTGGCAGAACCTTGGCACAAAAGTCCAGCACATTCGGTACCTCCAATCCTTCTGGCAGCCCTCTTACTCTCAGGTTTAACCATCGGTGATAGTTCTCCTGATAATCCAAAAGATCCTTTAACTCTTCTAACTCCCGTTGGACTCCCGTAACTTATTCTGGTATAGGTGCAGTCGCATCCTCCAAATCTGAGACCCGCTGCTCCATTTCATTGAGTCGGGTAGAGTGAGTTGCACGTAGATCAACCAACTCCTGGCGTTTGTGATCAAAATTAGTGGCGAGGCTTGCCAGCCTAGGCTCCAGTGCCGCTAGTACCTGCTGGGTTACCTCGTGGCCCAAGGCGCTAGTCTCTCCAGCCGAAAGGGACATGCAGCCTGTATCCTCTCCCTGTGTAGACAGTGGCTGCTTCTTTTGGTTTTTACCAGTAGTATGTGTATTTTTCACCACATTTGAGACCACATAGTAGTCCATCCTACCCTCCAACATCAATCCCTTGGGTCTAATCAACTTTTAATTTCCACTTAGATAATTTTAATTTCTTTTATTTTGCGGCGGCTCGAGGAGCAGGAGAAAATGCATCTTCAAGCTCTGTGACTCATTAGTGCCCCTAAAGTGGAAGTTCTGATAATGGGAGACTTCAACATGCCAGATACAGATTGGTCAATACCAGCAGGAACATCCGAAAGAACTAGACACATGGTGGATTCCCTGCAGGGGGAAGGCCTCAAACAACTGGTAGAACAACCCAAAAGAGACAGAGCTACCCTAGATCTAGTACTGACTAATGGGGAAAGGATCACAGATCTCCAGGTAGAAGGTCACCTGAGGGCCAGTGACCATCACATGGTATGGTTCAATTTGACCACTAGAACTAAACCATCCCATTGCAAGGCAAAAATATGGGACTTAAGAGGAGCTGACTTTGATAAGATGGCCAAAAGAGTTAAGCTAGCCCTGGCAAGATGAAATACAGGTGAGGGGGTACAGGCAAAGTAGGCAAGCATTAAGGATGCAATACTTGAAGCAACATCCCATTGTGTTAGGGAGAAAAAGCAAGAGCAAAAGGAGGAGGAAACCACTTTGGTTCTCAAAAACAATAGCACAAAAGGTCAGAGCCAAAAGGCTGGCCTTCAGGAAATACAGGGGAACGCAGCGGGATGAAGATAGGGAGGCATACCAAACTTCCATAAGGGAAGCAGGAAAGGCAGTAAGACAGGCAAAGACCCAAACCGAGGAAACACTAGCATGAACAGTAAAAGAAGGGGACAAGACTTTCTATAGATACATTAGTGAAAGGAGAAAGTCCAGAGGGGGTATTGCTAAGATCAAAGGGGATAAGGGGGAGTGTGTGGAGGAGGACCAAGGAAAAGCATCTATCCTAGATAGATACTTCTGCTCAGTATTTACTGAGGAGAAGGTAAGGCAGGGCCCACAGCTCAGCACCATGAACATAGGGGGCAGGGAGGTGTGCACAAGTCCCTTCACAAAAGAAAGGGTCCTACAAGAGCTCGATAAGCTCAGGGTGGACAAGGCAATAGGACCTGATGGCACACATCCCGGGTACTAAAGGAGCTCTGGGTGGAACTAGCAGAGTCATTATCAGAACTGTTTAGTGAGTCTCTGAGCACAGGAGAGATCCCAGAAAACTGGAGAAGGGCTCATGTGATCCCGCTCCACAAGAATGGCAGCAGGTAGGAGGCAGGGAACTACAGACCAGTCAGTCTTACCTCAGTAGTGGGCAAGATTATGGAGGCATTCCTTAAGTAAAGGATAGTGCAACACCTGGAATCCATAGGAGCACAGGATCCAAGACACAATGGGTTTACAACAGGAAAGTCCTATCAAACTAATCCCATAGATTTCTTTGACTGGGTAACCAGAGTTGTGGACCAAGGGCGTGGAGTTGATGTCGCCTACCTTGACTTCAGCAAAGCTTTCAATACTGCTCCACATAGTAGATGATTGATTAATAAGCTGGGTAGGCTTGGGGTGGGTCAGAAGAAAAAATTACTCACTTTAGTAATCTTGTTTCTTCTAAGGGAATCTTACTGTATTCTGACTAATGCAGTATGGTCTCACCATAGAACTGCCCCGGAGCTGAAATGGTTAATAGAACCTATGCAAATGATGGAATGCTAGGCTCAAGCTCGGTTTTCAAACCACTGTCCCTGGTAAACAATCTCTAACCATCAGATTCTTACGAAGCATGCACTAAGCAGTTTCCTCTTAATTGAGGATAAAAATAACAATAATGAGAATAACAGTAATAATATTAACAATCATAAAAACCTCCCTGCACCAGAAATGGCAGGAGAAAATAAGTGGGAATTACCTGTTTCAAATACTTCCAAAAGACTTAGGCAGCCCAGAAGACTCAAGTCACAGATGCCCAAAATAAAACAGTATGTACTCCTCAGGTTTACAACAACTGTAGCACAGCTGTAATGCAGTGACCATAGGTATCAGAAGGGGAGGAAGAGAGGGAGCTCAGAATACAGTAAGATTCCCTTAGAAGAAGCAAGATTACTAAGGTGAGTAATCTTTTCTTCAAACCCCAGGAAATCTTACTGTATTCTGACTAATGCAGGTGGGTGTAAATGTAGCAGCCCTTTAAAGAATTTTTTCAACACTGGCTTTGGAGCCAAAGAGGAGGATAAAGCTTTTCCTGCTGATAAATAAGCTGAAACGGCTACCAAATGCATCCTCAGAGTGGAAATAGTTAAATCTGTGGAGTGCAAATGAGCCATATAGTCCAAGACAACAGAAATGTTAACTTGAGAATGATTCAGGCCTCTGCCCTGGCACCAAAAGGAAAGTCTTTTCCATTTAGAGGTATAAGTTTTCTTAGTGGAGGGTTTTCTGGAAACTCTCCATATATCCATAACCCCTTCTGAAAGATGCAAGTCAGCATATTCTAGGTCCTCAAGAGCCATGCCTTGAGTCTGAGGGATAATAGATTGGGGTACATGATTCTGCTCAGAGAGGAGGTCAGTAGATTGTACCTCCTGGGAAGACTGATTGGTTTGGCTACTGACACTGAGAAGTATGGAGTATCAAGGCTGCCTGGCCCAGTCTAGGGCAATGAGAATCACTGAGACTGGTTGAAGCCTGAGTTTGTTCAAGACTTTCAGCAGTAAAGGAAATGGAGGGAAAGCATACGGTAATTTCCCTGTCCAATTCAACAGGAGTGCATCCAAAGGAATTGTGCCCCTGGTGGGGGGTCTGCAACAATACTCTGGGAGCTGGTAATTGTCTGGGGCTGCAAACAAATCCACTTCTGGAGTGCCCCACCTCCTGAAAATGGTCTGTAAGACCTGCCTGTTCAGTGATGATTCTGGTTCATCCTGCTGAGTGCATCTGCCAGGACATTGTCCTTGCCCGGGAGATGAACAGCTGAAAGGGACACCTTTAGAGAGTAAGCTAGTGTCCAAATTCTCATAGCTTCTGTGCAAAGAGGGGTTGACCTTGTGCCTCCTTGTTTGTTTATGTAGTACATGGTGGTTGTGTTGTCTGTTCCGACCTGCACCACCTTCCCTACCACCTGGGTGGCAAAAGACTGAAGGGCTAGAAGAACTGCTCTGAGCTCTAGTAGGTTGATGTGCAGAAGGGATTCCTGCTTTCCCCACGTGCCGTGGGCAGTGTGATCCCCCAGATGTGCCCCCCCACCCTAGAAGTGAAGCATCTGTAGTAAGCACCAGAGACGGGGACTGCTATAGGAAAGGTACCCCTTGTCTGAGGTGTTCCCTTACCTGCCACCACTGCAGTCCTTGAATAAGGGTGGCTGTGACTGGGACCAGCTTTGATAAGGGGTCTTTCTTTTGGGACCAGTACTCCCTGAGATGAAACTGGATGTCTCTCATCTGGAACCTGGCTCCTGGGACGGTTACATTGGAGGCTGCCATGTGCCCCAACAGCTGCAGGAAATGCCTTGCTGGTCTGGGAACATGCAGTGAGAAAGACCTGGCTATTTGAACAAGGCTGTCCACCCTGTCTTGAGGAAGGTAAGCCATTCCTGCCTTGTATTCAATTCTGCTCTTATGAACTGGAGCAACTGCGCTAGTTCTAGGACAGACTTCTTTTGATTGACTAGGAACCCCAGGGAGGACAAGGTGGTCTGAGTGATTGAGAGTGCCTCTCTCACTTGTTGCTGTGACTGGCCTACAATGAGCCAGTCATCCAGATAGGGAAACACTGACACTCCTGGCCGCCTTAAATATGCTACCACGACAGTTAGGCATTTTGTGAATACCCTTGAAGCAGATGTTAATCAGAAGGGCATTGCTCTGAATTGATAATGGCCTAATGGCAACCTGAATCTGAGGTACCTTCTGTGAGACCTTCTGATTGAGATACGGAAGTAAGCATCTTTTAGGTTCAGGGAAGCTAGCCAGTCTCCCTGTCTTAGAGTAGGTATAATGGTGAACAGAGTGACCACCCTGAATTTTGGCTTTGCTAGATGCTTGTTCAGGTATCTGAGGTCCAGAATGGGATGCCACTCCCGTTTTCTTTAATGTAAGGAAGTATCTAGAATACAGACCCTTGCCTTTTTGAAGGGCAGGGACTGGCTCTACTGCCTGAAGCAGCAGAAGGGATGACACTTCATTTTCCTGTAGGGCTGTTTCTGATGGGGAAGAAGGCTTGAAAGTCTTTGATCTTAGCCTTGGTTTGGCTTTGAAGCGGAGTACCAAACCCTGACCCACTACTTCCCAAAACCCACTTGTCTGTGGTGATGTTTTTCCATTCCTGGAAACAGTGGGCCAGTCTGTCCCCTACTGGCAGTGGGGAGGCGACTCAGACTTTCTGCTTAGGGAGTCTGTTTTGATGGAGTTACTGGCTGGACAGTGGGGCTAGTGCGGCCAGTGCCCCTCCTGCCCCTTCCCCTAAAATATCCCTTGGGCTGATACTGGGGAAAAGCTTGGGGCTGGAAATTAGGCCTGTAAGGAGTACTGCCACCCCTAGAATGGTGCCTTTGAGGGTTGGCAGTTCTCTCATTTACTGCTGCACTTTTGTAAGCAGCCCTGTATTCATCCATTTTATTTCATATATGCCTCTGTTTGTTGTCCAAACAGAGACACAGGGTCACAGGGAAAATCCAAAGCCTTATTCTGTGTGTCCTGTGAGAGGTTAG
The DNA here is from genome assembly GCA_016271365.2 of Neoceratodus forsteri. Classification (NCBI taxonomy): domain Eukaryota; kingdom Metazoa; phylum Chordata; order Ceratodontiformes; family Ceratodontidae; genus Neoceratodus; species Neoceratodus forsteri. Next base: position 396,065,766 of record CM057452.1, read on the forward strand.
TGGTTCTCAGCCATGCAAATCTTCTCAAGGACACTGCTGAAGCCATTTGCCTGGATGCAGTGTCATCTGTATCCACTGCCATCCTAAACTGGGTTTCTGAAGCTTCAATGCCCCTCTTAACTTCTTCCTCCAGGTCAGCAGCCATTGGAGGCGGAACAGATTTGGCAATTTCTAGTACTGTAGACCACACAGATTTTTGGTATCTGGCTAAATATGCCATATAGGATGCCTGCCTAATGGCTACGGAGGATCCCAAATAAATATTTTTTGCTACTGAGTCCATCCTCCTGGAGTCTTTTTCAGGAGGGTGGGAAACCAGAGGAATGCCAGCTTTGTCACAAGCTGCAGCCTGTACCACGCCTTCATGGCTGGTGTCCCCAAACAAAAAATCGTCCCCAGAATTATCCATCCAGTACTTCCTGTCCACTTTCTTATCTGTTGGGGGGACAGAAGTTGGGTTCTCCAAAATGTTCATGGTCTGCTTCCTTAAAGATTTGTGCAGTGGGAGGAACAGCCTTTCTGATGGAGGAATGTCCATCATTTCTTTATAGTCCTCTTCCTCCTCATCTTCCAGAGACTCATGGGATGGGAGGTCAAGAGACTGGGCAACTTGCTTCATAAAAGCAAAGCATGAGGAAAAATCCTCAGTTTCCTCATTAGGGGAATCAGGCCTGTGGGGATCAGGAGTGATGTCTGGCTCCATAGGTCCATCATAGTCATTGTCTCCATATTTCTCCTCTGGATCTTCAGCAAGACCAGTATCATCATACTGTTCCCCACCTTGGTCTATTAAATCGGGAACTTGTGAACCGGGAGTTCGCGGAACTGGCTGTTTATCAACCTGAACTAGAGACTGCAAAGACTGAATAATTCTGATTGCGTTTACGATCTCTTCAGCAGAAGGAACCGCTGTTGGGGTCAGTTGCGGTTCCTGGTGCTTTTCTTTACGTTTTTTCTTAACCGCAATGGCTGGTTCAGCAGCCTTTTCCGCGGTTCTCTTTTTTGTGGAACTGTCGCCCCTGTCACAGGGCAGTCTCTCCAGTTCAGTAGTCTGTTCGGTAGCTGGGTTAGCGGCCTTATCCAACATTTTTCCCCTTAGTCTCTTTCACCTTCTATCGAGGGTAGACTGAGGAAAATTAGCACAGATCTCACAGTCTGTCTGAAGGTGGTCAAACCCCAGACAGAACAAACAAATTAAGTGAGGATCAGCCTTTGCAAACAGTTCCCCGCACTCTCAACAGTGCTGGAAACCTGTGGGTCCTGTTCTCTTTTTGGTTTCTGTGACATAAGAAACAGTAATCAGAAAAGACTAAAAACTGTCTTTTTTTTTTTTGTCGGTTGTTACACCAGAAAAAGAAACCAGGCTTCAGAAGTATGTATCCAGGAGTTACCCCGGTTGAAATAAGGGATCCACACACTGGGAAGTTACTCCAGTATAACTGTGAAATAACTACCAACTATACAGAGTCGTAAATATTAAACACTAACTAATACAATATAAAAGAAAAGTTGAGGGAGCTGTCGGTTTCCCCTCAGTTAAGGAACCGGGGAGAAAAATGACTACTTACTCTTTACAAACTAAAATCTAAACAATTACTACCTTAAAAACATAGGACAGTGATAAGAACACCAAATAAAATACATTCACTAATATAAAACCGAGAAAAATAAACTTTCTTCAAGAGATAAAGGAGAGCTCTCCAGAGACGACTTACTGAGGCAAGCGGAGTAAAGAATCTGATGGTTAGAGATTGTTTACCAGGGACATTGGTTAGGAAACCGAGCTCAAGTCCAGCATTCCTTCATTTGCATAGGTTCTATTAACCATTTCAGCTCCAGGGCAGTCCTATGGTGAGACCACACTGCATTAGTCAGAATACAGTAAGATTTCCTGGGGTTTGAAGTTGGTCAACTGGGTGGATACTGGTTCACGGGCAGAAAACAGAGTGGTGGTAAACGGTATACAGTCAGAAGAGATGCACGTCACAAGTGGGGTACCTCAGGGATCAGTCCTCTTCAATATCTTCATCAGTGACATTGCAGATGGACTGGAGGGTAAGGTTTGTCTGTTTGCAGATGACACCAAGATCTGCAACAGAGTAGATGATCCAGATGGGGTGGGCAGAATGAGAAGAGATCTGGATAAACTGGCAAAATAGTCAGAAGAGTGGCAACTGTGGTTTAACGCAAAGAAGTACAAGATCATGCACACAGGGAAGAGAAACCCTGAATCCACCTAAAAGTTGGGAGGGGAGTTGCTGGCAATCACAAGAAAAGAAAGAGACTTGGGCATCATCATCATCATCATCACAGATGACCTGAAATCATCCAAGCAGACCACTAAAGCAGTAGGTAAGGCTAGAGGGATGTTGGGGTGTATTAGTAGGGGTATCATAAGAGGGAGGTAATAATCCCTCTTTATAAGACACTGGTTAGGCCCCATCTGGAGTACTGTGTGCAGTACTGGAGGCCACACCTGCACAAGGACATTAACAAAATGGAGGCAGTCCAGAGAAGGGCAACCAAAATGGTGCAAGGACTGCATCAGGAAACATATGAGGACAGCTTAACGGAGCTCAATATGTATACCCTAGAGCAAAGGAGGGAGAGAGGTGGTATGATTGAAACATTCAAACATCTTAAGGGCATTAACAAGGTGAAATAGTCTAATATGTTTCAATATAAGAAAAATAGCAGGACAAGAGGACACAGCATGAGATCAGAGGGAGGCCGATTAAGGGGTAATGTGAGGAAGTTCTTTTTCACAGAAACGGTGGTGCATGTATAACCCCCGGACCCCTGCCTTTTTGCAAAACAACAGGTGGCATGCTGCTGGAGCTGACAGCAGTACCTGGTGGGGACTGGGTTTGGGGAGGACAAGGTTACTCGGCACAGGGGGCCTAGGTTTGGCTACTCTGCACAGGGGCACCCAAGAAAATCTGAACACAGGAAGCAATAACTGTAATGTCCAAAACCAAGAATGGGATTCTACAGTGTGGCTTTTATTCACATCCAAGCTGAACAAACAAAGCATAGACGGACCCCCACGGGGCTACACTCCTGGTAATGCAGATTAGAGACAACAGAACACTTCTTCACATTTCCAGCCCTCAGGCTCTAAACCCACCAGGCACACAGCCCGGACTTGCCGCAGCTTTGGGTACACAGCCCGACTTGTACACTACTTGGGTTTTCCCCTGTTGGCTCCCTCACTGCCACTTGAGCCAAGGGTCCATTATGGGAATGAACCAGTTTTCCAATTGGTGGTCTCAAACCACCTTACAGCTTCAATTCTAGAGGGAATTTCTTTCCAATCCCACGTCTGGGTACTTCCCTCATCACTGGCCAAGTGCATGAGGCAAAGTAGAACCACAGAGCAAATCCGTAGAGGTGGACCTGGTTACTAAAGATGGGGGTCTCCCACCTCCAGCTCCCACAATCCATACTCGGCCATTTCTCTGGAAACTAAACAACTCTTTTCTGAAAGCTTGGCAATGTAGATTACTGGGTAGACGTATGTCACATCTCCTCTACATGTCTTGACTTCCCCTATGTGCTGGACTTGAACATACTTTTACTTTTGGCTAAGCCTATTACTCTAGGCCTCCCACTACTTCAGTAGTCCAGTCCCCACTATCACACAAGTCCCAGGGTGAAACATGGGCCCTTTAGAAAGAGCAGAAACTCACCTTCCGGTTGCAGGTGCCCCACAGGCGATTCATGAAATCTTCTTGTTTCCCACACTCCTGGACAAAATAAGGCAGCTTCTCTACTAGCAGTATCCAGGGGGATGCCCCTGGAATATGCAGGCTAAAACCTTCCTTCCCCATCCCCTCAGGGATGGGGCACTGAGACCCGATTCAGCGGTCTCCACCACTTTAAAATTACTCACTGTGTCTCTTTTTAGGTGGAAACACACACCTTTTCCCTACTTGTAGCCCTGTGTCAGGGCTGAGGCTCCTAGAGCCTAACACAGAGCTGTTGTGCTCCTCTCTCTACAAGCTCCAAACTCCAACTGACTACAGACTACTGTTCAAACCTCCCAACATTCTACTCCAACTCCTTGCTGCAGATTCCATTGTGGCTCATGCAGCTGCAATAGTTCTATGGTGATGTCATCCCTCAGTCTCAGCTGAGACTGAGAACAGAGTGAGACAGTGTGCAATCCATTTAACTGGAGTTTCACAAGCTGCCTTCCCTGCCTACCACTAGGTCTTACTGGGATTCTAGTAACCCCGGGTAACAAGGGGGTTACATATGCATCGAATGACCTACCTCAGGAAGTGGTGGATATGAATACAGAACAGGGCTTCAAACAGGCATGGGATAGGCATAAGGGAGCAAAACAGATGAGTATGAATAGATAGGCCATTGACAGAGTAAAGGCCTATGGCAAATTCATAAGGTAGAATAAATGGGCCTTGTGGTCCTTATCTGCCATCAACTTCTATGTTTCTATGTTTCAATCTCAGACCAAGTCCCTTGGGTTTGGTGGGTCCCCATATGGGCACCCCAACCGAGGCCGGAGGCATCTGTCATATGAATTTGCTGACGGGGAGGTATAAAAAAGGGCACTCCCTGAAAAAGGTTGCTGGGTTCCGGCCACCAGAACATCACCTTCTTGACTGGACCTAACACGAGCACAGGTTGGTCCAGGGCATCCACGCACTGGTCCCACTGGACTCGCAGTGTCCATTGAAGGATTCTTCTCATGTACAGCCTGGCTAAGGGAAACGTCGCAATGGCTGTGGCCATGAGGCCTAGAAGCCTCAGGCACTCCCTTGCCGGAACATGACAGTTGGAGTAAAGAAGGCAGGCCTGAGCCATCAGGCGCTCTGCTTGGTCGGAAGGTAACAAGGCTTTGCCCTGAGCCATGTCCAGGACTGTCCCTATGTAAAGGTGGCGCTGGCAGGAAGTGAGAAAGATCTGGGCAGAATGATGGTAATGCCCAAGGACTGGAACAGGCTGCTGGTACTTGCAAGAGTTTGTAGCAGACGGTCCATGGACGGGGCTGCCAATAGCTAGTCATCCAGGTACAGAAAGACATAAAAGCCCTAGTGCCTCAAGGCTGCAGCCACCACTGCCAGGCACTTGGTAAAAATCGTCGGGGCTGAGGACATGCCAAAGGACAGAGCCCAAAACTGGTAATGCTCTCCCATAAAATGGAAGTGAAGGAAGTGCCTGTGAGATGCACAATGTTTGATGTGCACGTAAGCATCCTGCATATCCAAAGAGCACAGCCAGTCCCCCTGATGAAGTAGGGGCAGTAATACCTGAAGGGTGACCATCCGGAAATGTTTGTAATCTATGTACAGGTTGAGGTGGCTCAGGTCCAGGATGGGTCAGATCTCCCCTGTCCTCTAGGGAACCAGGAAAAAGTGGGAATAGAACCCCCATCCCTGTTGGGACCAGGGAACGAGCTCTATAGCCTTCTTTTGCAGTAAAGCTTGAATTTCTGCCCATATGAGGGGAACATGGCCTGCAGGATATGCAGACTAACCTGAAGGATTTTCTGGGGGCCACTCTAGAAACTCCAGCGTGTGGCCATGCTCTATGAGCTGTAACACCCAGTTGTCTGTAATGACTTCCCTCCACCTGTCCAAATGGAGGGGGAAATGACCCCCAACTATTTCCTCCTGAAGCCCTGGGGGGAGGTCTGGCAAGGAGTCAGGAAGTAGGGGCAGCCCTTGGCTGGGTTGTGGTCGCACCTCTAGCAGCCTAGGGAGGGGCTGTGGCAGATGGAGGTGCAGAAAGGGCAGCACCTGCTTTCTGTTTGTCCTGGGCCTTGGGAGGGGGTCAGGCCTGTCTACATAAGGAATGGCAAAAGGGGGTCCTGTGACCTGACTTCGGTTGGGTATGGTACATGGAGTGGACCACCTTCAAGGTCTTCCCAGGGGTTTGGAGCTTAGAGATAACGTCTTGAACATCGCCCTCAAACAGCTTGGAACCCTGAAAGGGAGCATCCATAATGCTGGAGTGGACATCTGGAGCAAAGCCCAGGACTCTAAGCCAGGCATGGGGTCTCATGCTAATGCCCAAAGCAGCCACCTGGCCGGAAGAATCCACAGCATTATAAGTAGCCTGGAGGATGTGGGTGCCGACGTCTGACCCAGCCTTCTGGGCCTGAAGGGTTTGCTGTTTTGAAGGGTCATATGGCATGGCCATGACCACCTGTCTAGCCTAATCCCTAAACAAGTTTTGGTATTGTACCATGTGGGCCAAGTAGTTAAGGGTCCAGATGGCTAGGGTATATGAAGCAAAGAATGATTGCCCACCTGGTTCAACTGCCACGATTCTCCCTCTGAAGGTAAAGCACTGAGGTGCTTTGGCCTCCTGGTGCAGTCGAGGTCCACGTTAATAAAGAATAGTTATATAAGAACTTTCCATAACAGTAGATCTTTGAGGAGATCTCAGTCGTTAGGTCACAACGTTGGTGAAGCAGGATCCACAAAGAAGATTTTCTTTTTTGCTCCTCTCCCGGCCCCCAGTCGGCCACTCCTTCAGGCTGCCAAGACCCACCACTGTACCAACCCTGTTGTCATTCGCTGCCCCGTCTGCGCCATGGACCCGGGTAACCTGACATAACCCTTCATTGGGCGGGCCCCTCCCCTGTGGACCCTCAACCAGCAGAGGATAAATGCCCACAAGCATCTATTACATATACCGGGCATGACAGGGGTCATTATGGACACCTCTGGGCTATCATGACAGCGGGGACTGGCAGCCATCATCCAGCCAGCCCAGGGTAGATTTTCTACTTTTCTCCCGACCCACCCACATCTCCCACAATGGCCCGGCCACGGCAGTGGCCTGGGGTGGGAACATTCGTCAGAACATTGAGGCCACATGCCACCAAGAATGCCACCAAAACTACCACCAGGGGCTGCCAAAGAGTGGACCAAGGCCACCCACAACCCCAGGAGGGAAGCATCCAAAGGACGTGCTAAATTCCCTCCTTGCCGGACTGCACTCCTGACATCCAGGCTCAAGGCACGAACCTGGGTTGCCAGCATGCTGAGTGAACACCCATTGCTCAGCATATGGAAGATTTTCAGCAGTACAACGTGGGCCGCCCATGCCTATGTCATGTTATAACATCATCATCTCTATAAAGGCATGAGTTGCCCTGCTCCCTCCTCAGTTCTTTCCCCCCGGAGAGAAAGGGAACATATCGTAGCTATACATGGGGTACCGAGAAGAGAGAGAGGTGCCCAGGTCTATATGAAAGGCTAGACACAACAGATAGGCAGTTCCAGGAAAGAGTATCCCCAATAAAGAAGGGGGATGGTGGGAGGGAAGACAGACCTGATGACTGAGATCCCCTTGAAGATCTACTGTTATGGTAAGTTCTTACATAACCGTTCTATCTTCTTCAGGGGTAAGGGTCAACGGGTCACACCATAGGAATGAGTCCCAGACAGTTTCAGGTGCAACAGAACAGTCAGGGAGGAAGGCCAACCTTAAGCTTAAGACAGGAGGCCCTGCAGCACAGCCCTTCCAAATCAATGCAAGACTGTAGTGCTTGGTGAAAGTATGGACAGTACTCCAGGTGACAGGCATGCAAATGTCAGTGGCTGAGAGCCCTCGAAAACAAGTCACAGAGGTAACCATACTTCTCATGGAATGAGATTTTACAGCTCCAGGACACTCTTTGCCATACTTGTAGCAGAACACAATGCAATTAGCCAACCATTTAGATAAACATTGTTTAGAAACCTGAACACACACTCTACCAGGGGCGAAAGAAACAAACAGTTGCTTCAACTTTATAATTTCCTTAGTTCCGAAGCAGGTAGTACTTCAAGGTTCTGTGCCCATCTAACATATGGAGCAGTGCTTTCCCTGGATTGGCATGCTTAGGACAATACAGTAAACAGGAAGGTGGATGGATTGATTGAGGGTAAACTCACACACCACCTTGGGGAGAATCTCAGAATTTGTGCGCAAAGACACTCTATCTTTGTGAAAAATCAAATAAAGCTCCTTGCACCAAAGGGCCTGAAGCTTGGAAATCCTCTGAGCAGAAGTAATAGCAACCAAAAGCACAGGTTACTCACCTGTAACAGTAGTTCTGGGAGTGGTATATGGTGTAACATCCACAGTTCTGGCAGTGTTCCTTTCCCCTTTAAATCCTGCCAGAATGTCTTTAAGCTGGCTCCTCCTACCCACCCAGGTGGTAACTCCACTAGTGCCACCCTATGATATCAGATCTTTGCCCGTTGGAAGCAAAACCGGTGTTGCACTTGCCAGGGGAGGTTGGGTGGGTCAGTGTGGATGTACACCTTATACCACTCCTAGAACTACTGTTACAGGTGAGTAACCTGTTTTTCTAGGGACGTGGATATGGTGTTCTATCCATCCTTCTGGCAGACTCCTAGCAGTTCTCTGGGAGGAGGGGGCAAGGCGCACAACCCCTATTTAGGGAACAGAGATTGAAGAACTGAGGCCCCAAAACCAGAATCCCAGTGTGACTCAAGGTCAATGTGGTAGTGGGAAATGAAAGTGTGTGCTGACTTCCAGGTAGCAGTCCTGCAGATTTCCGGGATAGGGACATCCCTGGAAGCAGCCACCGAGGCAGCGGTATGACCGGTGGAATGAGCTCTTAGCCCTACAGGAGGCTCCCTACCTGCCAACCTATAGCAGAGGTCAATGCAGGATACAATCCACCAGCCAATCGTCTGCTTAGCTGCCAGTCTGTCAGGTATAGCTTGAGTGTAGGAGACAAATAGGCAGGCGAACCTCTCCCTGAATTCCAGCCATACGCTCCTTGTAATAAGTGAGCGCTCGCCACAGGTCCAAAGTATGGAACCTGTGCTCGGCCTCCGAAGTGTTGTTGATAAAGTACACTGGGAGATTAATCACCTGGTTAAGGTGGAAATCTGACACAACCTTCGGGAGGAACTTCGGGTTGGGATATAGGACGACCTTGTCCCTGTGGAAGACCAGAAAAGGAGACTCTATCGGGAGTGCCTGGAGCTCACCGATCCTTCTGGCAGACGTGTTAGCCACCAAGAAGGTGGTCTTCCATGACAAGTGAGACATCTCACACCTGTGCATCGGTTTGAATGGCTTGCCCACGAGCTTTGCCAATATCAGCAAAAAGTCCCAAGGTGGTGGTGGTGGTGGTTCATGCACTGGAGGAGAAATGTGGTCAAAACCTTTGAAAAAGTGCCAGAGCACTTTCTCCTATGCCACCGTCTGCATACCAGCCCACACCCGGTAAGCAGAGAGAGCAGCCAGGTGCACCTTGAGGGTCATCAAGCAAAGGCCTGACTGAGAGAGGGAACAGAGGTAGTAGAGAATGCTGGCCACCGGGCAGGATAAAGGGTCAAGGCCCTGGCACCAAATGGAGAACCTCTTCCATCTGAAGGCGTACCATTTTCGGGTTAACTCCTTCCAAGATGCCGCAACCACAGTGAGGACATCTTCAGAGAGACCCAAAGCCTGGAACACTAGCCACTAAGGAACCAGGCTGTCAGGTGCAAGGACTGAAGGTCCGGATAGAATACCTTCCCGTGATGGCAAGAGAGCAGGTCCAAGTGTAGGGGGAGATGCCTCAGGAGCCTGCAGCTGAGGCTGAGGAGATCGGGGTGCCAGAGCTGGTGGGGCCAGTCCGGAGCCACCAGGATCATTCATGCCTTGTCCCTTCTGACCTTGATCAGCACTTTGTGGATCAGGGGAAATGGAGAAAAGGCACAGAGGAGGCCTGGGGTCCAGGGCCTCGAGCTGAGGGGGGCAGGCACAATACAGCCTCAGCTTTGCATTCTCCTTGGAGGCAAACAGATCCACCAGAGGGGTGCCCAACTGGGAGAACAAGCTGCATACTACCTCCGGATGTAGCAACCGCTCGTGAGATGCCTCGCCCACATGGCTGAGGGCATCTGCCAGCAGGTGTGAGGTACCGGCCACATAGATGGCCAGAAGATCAGCACCCAGGCTGAGCACGAGGGTCCAGACATGGAGAGCTTTCTTGCACAAGGGCAGGGAGTGCGTTCCACCCTGCTTGTTCCAGCCCATCAGGGAAGCATCGTTCGTCAGGATGACCATTGTCTTCAGGCAAACGGGGTCCCTTCCTGCAGATGTTCCAGACTAACCACCACTGGAGGGTGTCCCACATCAGCTTGGTCACAGTGACTGGGTGGTCGAAGTGGCCCTTGTGCTGAGACCACTGGCGGGCAAGCTGCCATTGTAGAGTGTGCATTCTCCAGTGGGCCCAATGGATCACGGTGGTGCAAGCCGTCATGTATTCCAGGAGGCACAGGAAGTCCTGAGCAGTGCACAACTGTCCCACCTGAAATGATAAGGCAAAGGAGGAAAGAACCTCCTCCCTGTCTGCTGGAAGCCGAGCCCTGGCTCTGCAAGAGTCGAGCTCTGCACCAATGAAATGAATCAAATGCAAGGGCACAAGTTCCGACTTGGCCTCATTGACCAGGAGGCTAAGGGAGACGCAGGTTTGGAGGGCATGGTCCCTGGACTGCTCCACCTCCTCCCTGGAAGGACCTGTGATCAGCCAGTTGTCCAGGTAGGGGTATACCCAGACCCCCTGGCACAGCAGGTAAGTTGCTACCACTGCTATGCATTGGGTGAAGACCCTGGGAGCCAAGGAGAGGCCGAAGAGCATGGCCTGGAACTCGTACAGAATCCCCTCTGCACAGAACTGGAGGAACCTGCAGTGGGATGGATGGATTGGGACGTGAAATAATGCATCCTGAAGACCTAGAGAGCAAAACCACATGCCCTGCTCCAGAGGTAGTATGATCTGAGACAGAGTGACCATCCTGAAAGTGTGCGGCCGAAGAAACTAGTTCATGTTGTGCAGATCTAAGATGGGGCACCATGCCCCCAATCCATTTTGTAACCATGAAGTACCTGGAGACAAACTCTGGGTATACTGGAGGGACCAAGACAGAGCCACAACCTCCTTGCGGAGGAGCTGGGTGATGTCATCCAGAAGGGCTGACAGAATGTCATTGAACACCATGTCCTCCCGTGGGGCATGGCAAGGCAGGTAAGCCTCGAACTCCAGAGGCAAACCCTGACCAACCACCTTGAGGACCCACCTGCCCATGGTAACAGCAGACCAGGCAGAAAGGAAGTGGCAGAGCTGGCCCCCCCACGGGAGGACCCAGGGGAGTTACGATGGGACTAGGGGAGGCACCCCACATCCCATCACTGGGCAGCCTTGGAGGCGGAGCAAGGATCGGTTGAAGAGCCACCGGGACCGCGACCTCCTGGCTTCCGAACAACCAATGCAACAGATTTTGGCCAATGACACCAAGCCTGGTTCTGTCACCCAGCCAGGGGCTGGGATGGCTTGGCTGCAGGAGCAGAGATGGTCTGAAAGGACTTCTTCTGCTAAGCCTTGGAGCCCTTGGGATCCCTCTAGGTGGAGGTCACCGAGTCCAAGGTGGCATTAGACTTCTCAATCCGAGTGAGGTGCCCTTCGCCCCTTGGCCCAAACAAATCGATGCCCAAGAAAGGGACATTCACCAACTTGTGCTGGGTATCCGCCGTGAAGGTCGAGATCTGCAGCCAAGCCCTGTGGCACATGGCGACTGCGTCCACCACATACTGAGCACAAAAGTCGCCAATGCCCATGGCCATCTGCAGCTGCTGCTTAGCCGCAGCTCAGCCCTGATCTCAAACCTGCCTGACCATGGTCTGTAGGTTGGCCAGGAGATGGGGAAGCACCACATCAAGTGTGCCCAAAAGAGCATGAGCAAAGTGGGCAGTTAGGAGGGCCGATGTTCATCATACTGACCAATCACCATCTTAAATGTGGATAATAAATACCTTACTCAGATGGCATTTCCTGATTTTCAATGATTTTATTCTTATTTATTGTTTAATTGTGTTTGTTCATATTTGTGAAGCGCCTTGATGATCTGAAAGGCGCTATACTAGGTAAAATTATTATTATTCTTACTGGGTGACTAGTGGAAATTGTACCAGGGCTAGTAGATAGGAACCAAACAGTATTCATAGCTGGGAGACAGGAAAGTGACAATATCAGAAGAACGACACATGTACTCGATCATATAAATAAACTAAAAAAAAAATCTGCCCTTATAATGAGTATGAATGCAGAAAAAGCCTTTGACAAGGTAGACCGGACTTTTTGGAATCGGCTCCTTGCCAGGTTTGGGTTCCCCAGAATTCTTAGGACAGATACAGATACTCTATAAAACTCCACAAGCATATGTTAGGGCAAATGGCTATACTGCTGGAGCCTTCCACCTGGGTAGAGGAGCAAGGCAAGGCTGCCCCCTATCGCCCATATTATTTGCCCTATATATAGAGCCCCTAGCACAGAAAGTCAGGCTAGACTACAATATAGAGCGAATCAAAATAGGCCCCAGGAACACAAAATAGCATTGTACGTGGACAACCTACTACTATATCTAGCAAAGCCCCAGACATCACTAGGAAAATTAATGGAGACAGTTAAAGAATTCTCTTTGTACTCAGGGTATACACTGAATACAGAAAAAATGGAGATAATAACCCTTAATTTCAACCCACCGACAGCATAAAGAGGAAATATACGATGAAATGGGACATGCAGAAATTGAAATATTTAGGGATATATCTTAGAAAGAATAACATGGCACTAAGAATAACAAGGTTTCCCCAGGGGAATCACAAGTATAGACAACTATAATCCCCTATTAACTACGTTACAGAGAAATATCCAGAGATAGTCCTTAATTCGACTACAACTGTACTCAAGAATACAGGCCATCAAAATAAATATGCTCCTGAGATACCTGTATTTATTCCAATGTGTTCCAGTGAACTTATCAAGGAACTGGTTTAAACAAGTACAAAACTAATTAAATAAATGTATATGGGCCAATAACAGACCTAGGGTCAGAAATACACTTCTGTTGACCAGAAAGGAATAGCAAGGATGGGCAGTCCCATCATTATAAGATTACTGGCTAGCAGCACAAATTAAACAAACACTCCTCTTACATAAACCAGAGTATGAGGCACAATGGAAGGAAACAGAACTGGAGGCGCTAGAGGACAAACCGATAGAGGCCCTTCTGCATGACCACCCAGACAAATATATAGAAAGGCAGATGCACCTAGAAACACTAAATGTCACATGGAAGGCATGGGAAAGGTTCCAGAAAACACCAAGAGTAAGGTCGCAAAAATGAAGACATAGATGTTTCACAAGAGATCACGACTTTACCCCAAACAAAATGGAAATATGGTACCAAAGACAGGCTAAAAGAACATTTAGTATCCCACAACAATGCATGCAGGACTCAATAATTAGGACGTTTGAGGACTTAAAAGCCTCTTTTAACTGGAACACAACAGATAGATTCAGATACTTTCAAATGAGAGATTACCTAATAAAACAATTACACATAGAAAGCAGAAAATCAAATACCACTACAAGAAAAAGAAATGACCCTCAACACACTAATACAAACAACACAACAAAAAGGGGGATAACTCTAATATATCAGTTCATAGCTCAAGACGGGGAAGACAGCAGCCACTTACCTCACAAATAGATGGCAAACAGAAGTGCAAGTACAGCTCACACAGAAGGAGTGGAAACTCATCTGGATGGGCACAACCCGCACCTCTTCCTCGCCTATATGGAGGGAATTTGTGTGGAAAATTAAAACACGTTACTTTCTCACCCCTACCAGAAAAGCTCAGTGGGATCGAGTGACTGCAGAGGTATGTTGAAGACTGTGTGGAGATCACTGAGGGACACATACACATATTTTGTTGTCCTGTGAACACCTTCAGGGATACTGGGAGAGAGTAGTGGAAAAATTGCAAAATATATTTACGCTACCTGAACCCCCAGGTTTTACCAACCTCATATTAGGACTCAAACCATATACCATAAAGGGAAAAGAAGCAACTTATCTTTGGTACGTATGTGCTGTGGCTGTCCTAAAAGTCATCACAAGGAGATGGTTACTAACCAAACCCCCTACAGTACAGGAGTGTAGAAAGTTGATGAGTGAAATCGCAGAGATAGAAGAATTGACATTTAAAGTGCAGAATAGATCAGACTCCTTTCTAAACAGATGCACCAGATGGGAACTAGCCTGGGGAGAAGAAAATCCAATAGGCCAAATATAGAGGAACAATAAAATACAAAAGGCGACGATCACCTTACAACTAAATGAGGATATAGAGACAATATACGTATAAAACTAGACAAGAAAAGGCTCTACTGAAAAAACAAAACAAAGAATAAGTTGGACAGAAATATAAAACAACTAACAAGGGTTGGTTAGGGACCTAGAGACTCCCTATCAGTAACTGAACAATGAACTTAAAAATGATATGAATTTTTAGGATATAGAAAAGAACTGTAAATCTCCTAGCTGTGGTTATGTTAATGTAAATATAGTGTTATGTATGTTGTTTATCAAGATAAAATGCAAAAAACAGAAAATGTGAAAGATAATCTAGAGATGAGGCTTCAATGAGAAGTAAACAGACTGGATGTGAGTACTGCAATAAGCCTGTAACAAACTGGATGAATTTATCAACAAAATGTATAAAAAAAAAGGAGGTCCAAGCTCTCCTGCTGAAGGCTAAGAGAGGAGGCAGAATAGACCTTCTTGGCCATGTGATCCAATTTCTTGGATTCCTTGTCAGGAGGGTTGTCAACGTCCTCAACATTGCCGGTGTCGGCCAACAGATCCTCAGCTGAAGGGTGCTCTGAGAAGCCCGAAAGGGAGCCAGTGGGGACCACATACTTGCAGACCACCCGTGGCGAAGGTGCAGAGCAAGAGGCTGTGTGCTGTCAAAGCTCTAGAGCGGGACCAAGAATAGTCTCAGTGATGGGGAAGGCTTCCCAAGGGGAGTCACCCTGGTCGAGAATCTCGGTAAGCGGGTACCTAGCCTACTTCTGGACAAGCTCCATCTGAAGACCCATGGACTCCGAGATAAGGCAGAGAAGGCCCATGAAAGAGATGGGACCATGCTCAGCCGACAAATACTCTGCCGACTCGACATCCATCGGACGGGAGTGCAAGGAGGACCCCTCAGACTCCGAGGATTCATCGAATAAGGGTTGACCGCCAGAGTTCCTGCTGATTCTACAGGCCTATTGAGAGTCATGGCGACTGACAGCCGATGAGGAAGCTCCAAAGCAGTACGGGCATCCTTAGGAGGAGGACCCTCTTTTGGCTGTTTCAGCAGCTGCTTCAACAGGATAGATGGAGAGGCTGGAGGAGGAAGAGATGGGGTAGGCTGAAGCCCCTGTCGTGATAGCAGGGGTGGTGGCCAGAATTGGTTTAACCCTGGTGAACATGAGCTGCTGCCACATGAGCTCCTCATAGCACCATTGCCTATTGCAGCAGAGCCTCTCCTCATCCGAGAAGGAAGAAGATGAGGAATAGCAGCAACACCGCTTGCCCAAATGTCAAGAGTGGGAACGTCAATACAGACACTGGATGCTGGACCCGGGACTGCAGGATCAGGACCTCAACCATCATGGCCACCGACGGGGGGAGGGGTCGTCTCAGAGGGAGCCGTCGAAAGCCGAGGATCCTCCAGGTCCACAGGATCCTGAGGGAGAGGGGCCAGATCAGCAGGCTGGTCCAATCCTCCCTAAGGGAGGTAACAGGCAGGACCAGAGTCCTAGAAAGGGAGGTATCCGCTTCATCTTGCGACAACAGGTCAATCAGTTTGTGAAAAATCTTGGCAGGAAGGTCGGCCTGTGTCTCGACCAACTGGCCCGACGGGGAGACCGTGGAGCCAGCAGTCTGGGCCGAAGGATCAACTGTAGTCAAAACCTTCGCAGAAGTGCAAGAATCTTAGGCCCAAGAGTGCTCGCGATCCCACAGTCAACAGCGAGACTTATTTTGAGCCTCCTTCTTCTATCTGGATTTCGTGCCCGAGGAAGGACCCTGACCAAGAGTGGGAAGGGCCCGGCACACGTCTCCAAACATCCCTGAAAAGAAGGTACCTAAAGGGAGTGGCAAAAAGGCTGAAGCTGAAGAAGCATGCTCTACAGCCTGAACCGCAGCTTCTTCAAATGCTCCAAGCTGTTCAGCGGACCCCCGCAGCTGCAGAAACCGCCCTACGAGCATCCTTAGACTTAATAGGAGGATTCCATTCATCAAGGCACCTCAGAAGAAGTTGAGCATGCTGGTCTTCCAACGAAGAAGAATACAATGTGCGACACAGGCCGCATGCCTAGGGATCATGCTCATGGCCAAGGTAGTAGATGCACGTGGTGTGCGGGTCCATCAGGGACATCTTCTGCTGATATGCACACTTTCTGAAACTGGGAATTGACTTCGTATCGTCCATCATGGGAGAGGTGAGGGAGATCGCCTGAAGACAAGTAATTCACAATTTGAAAGTTTTTTGGAAAGCAAAGGGCCTACTTAGCATGACAGCGGTAAGGAGGGAACCTTCTTCTTCTTCTTCTTCCAGTGGAAAGGAAGATCTGATGTCATGGGGCAGTGCTTGGGGAGTTACCACCCAGGGTGGGTAGGAGGAGCCAGCTTGAAGACGTTCCGGCAGGATTTAAAGGGGAAAGGAACACTGTCAGAAGTGTGGATAGTACACCATATCCATGTCTGTAGAAATAATGCTTTCCAAGAAAGGAAGCGTAACTCACAAGTCACGGCTGGCTCAAAAGCAGACAGAGCCAACTTCTTCAAAACAAAATTCAAATCCCAAGCCAGGACAGGAGGACGGATTGGGTGTTTCAGATGCAGGATGGCCCTCAGGAAAGTAAGGAAAACATCCAGCTGAGCTACGGGTGCGGTCACCCACTAGCTCATGAAAGGCCGAAATAGCCAAAAAGTGCACCTTGAGGGAGGAGTACTGGAGACCTGAATCCGACAGTGATAACAGGTAGTCCAGAATCTGGTTTGCTGGACAAGTGAAAGGGTCCAGATTATGTATGGCAGTCCAGATGGCAAATCTCTTTCACTTCATGGCATAAGTAGCTCGAGCGGAGAGCTTTTGAGTGGCCACAAGAACATCCACTACCCTGTTGGAAACCCCAAATATGGCAATGGCTACATTCTCAGGAGCCAAGCATGCAGATGGAGAGACTTGAGGTTGGGATGGACCACGATCCCCTGAACCTGGGTCAACAGATTCCTGCAGAGAAGAAGAGGGACCGGAGGCTCCTCCGTCAGCTGCCGTAGTAATGGGAGCCATATCTGGCAAGGCCAGAGCAGAGCTACCAGAATCATCCTGGCTCCCTCCATCTGCAACTTAACTAGCACCCTCTGAATCAGAGGAAAAATGGAAGGAAGGCATAAAATAACCTCGCGTTCCACGAAAGGGACAACTCGTCTTGCCAGAAAACTCCAGGCCCTGTATCGAGCGAGCAGAAATTGGGCAGTTTTGCGTTGAGTGGGGAGGCAAAAGGGTCCAACTCTGGATGACCCCATCTGTCGAACAGATCTTCTGCGATGGATGATAGAAGCTCCCACTCATGTATGCTGGACTGCATCCAGTTGAAGCTGTCTGCCAGGGTGTTTAGCACTCCTGAGATGTGAACTGCTGAGAGAGAGTCAGACCATGGTCTAGCTCCCAGTACCACATTCTCATGGCTTCCCTGCACAGGGGATATGAATGTGTCCCCCACTTGCTTGTTGATGTAATATATGACACTGAGGTTGTCAGACTGAATCAACAGCTGGCCTGGGAGAAGATGGCTCTGAAAGGCCTGCATGGCATACAGGACCACCCACATCTCCAGGACATTGATGTGCAGGGAAGTTTTGAGCTGGGACCAAGAGCCCTGAGCTTGAAAGGGGCCCAGATGAGCCCCTCAGTGCAAACTGGAGGCACCCATGGTGAGAATCTGCTGGAGGGAGGAGATCTGGAAGGGGACGCCTTGCAGTAGGCTCAGGGGGTCCATCCATCATTGGAGCACCCTGCAGACTGGGGAGGAGACCAGCACTAACTGATCTAAATCATCCATGCACTGGTTTCATCGTACTCTTAGGAGTCTACTGGAGGATGCGCATGTGGAGCCTGGCCAGTGGAACAGTGGGGATGGCCGCAGCCATCAGCCCCAACAGCCTCAAGTACAGCCTTGCAGGGATGTAATGGCTCTGGACGACCTCCTGAGCCTGGGCGATAAGGCACTCTGCACTGTTCTGAGGCAGGAAGGCCTTTCCCTGCACCGAGTCTAGAACCACCCCTATGTACTGCGGCCTTTGGGATGGGACTAGGACCAACTTGGGCAAACTGACCGAAATGTCAAGGGAGAGAAACAACTGAAGAGTTCTCTCCAGAGTCCATAGGAGTTGTTCCCTGGATGGGGCCATCAAGAGCCAATCGTTCAGATACGGGAAAACGTATAGCCCCTCCCTTCTGAGAGCCGCAGCTACTGCTGCTAAGTACTTAGTAAAGACCCCTGGTGCAGAGGATAAGCCAAAGGGCAGCACTTTGAATTGGTAATGCTCACCCTGGAAGAGAAACCAGTGGAATCTCTTGTGGGGAGGGAACACTGGGATGTGCAGGTAAGCGTCCTGCATGTCCAGAAAGCACAGCCAGTTGCCTTCCTTGAGAAGGGGTAGTAGACCTGGCAAAGTAATCATTCTGAACTTTTTGTACTGGACTTGAAGGAAAAGATTACTTATAGCTGGCCTGTCGATTGCAGCGGTAGCAGTATACCGGCACTTATACATGTTAAGGGGTGAGTATTACCTCTCCCCTTAACATGTATAAAAGCCTTGTCGTCGAGGCACAGGTCAGGAAGCATAGGAGGACGAGCAGCAGTTGTAAAATTCGCAATGAGTGTTTTATTATTACTATTATTAACAGCAAAATAAAAAAGAAAAATTTGTTCAGTATAACTATTTACTATTTAGTCCTTCATCTGAGGGTATCTCTATTTCCAAGTCTCAGTCTCTTAGGCTCTCTCTCTAGCCAAAGCATTGCTGCTCTTTTTACAAGTCTCTGTCTGGGAACTCGTTAAGAAGACATCCTGTTTTTCAGAAAATGTTCTTGTCAGTTTCCTTTCCTACAGGTGCAACAAAACAGCACATGGTGTCCCAGAACTGACCTCCTGTTGATATCTCTGCAAAGACTTTGCAAACCAGCATCTCAGGTTAACCCCTAGAGCTCCAAATAGCTTTTAGCAATCATTTCAACAATATAACCATATATATTTTCAAACCATGGCATCCCACTTTCACATAAAGATTCACACATATTTTATAACTTTAGATACGAGAGGAGGAAGAAAAGATAGAAACAGCAAGAGAAGGCAAAGAGATAGCATGGGGGGGAGATAGCGAGAACATCGGAGTGACCAGTTCCTAGGTCTCACAAGAAAATCTGACTGCGCAGTCAGATAGCCAAGAGACAGAAGAGGATAAAACGGATCCTTGTGTTTCACTCTTTCTACATAACAAATCTTTCTACATAACAAATGGGACAGGGTCTTATTCAAGCCTGTCACAGACCTGTGATAAATAAAAGTTATATGTAAAGGTCACCACTGCCCCCAGTAGCATTATAATGCTTTCTATAGCCCTGTAGCCCCTTCACCCACTTCACGTCATCAAAATGCGATATTCTGGGTGGGCTGCAGCGGCACTCAGTGGCTGACTTTGAATATGGAAGAGAGATTGTGGTTCTTAGCTAAATAAAAAAATAATGACTGGCTTAAAAAATTATTTTGGATCAGATGCAATTGGTGACTCCCAAGGCGGCGCAGTCTAGGGGGCAGGGGTAGCATAAATAGGAAGTAAAAAAATCATTTTGGGAGACACGTCAGTTAGGTACTGGAGAAAGTCGCTTCCTGTCACGAGTTGCCTGTTCTAAGGTGTCAGCTACTAAGTTAAAAAAAAAAAAAGAAAATGCTGCTGCTTTTTATACCTCTGGGTAAACTGCAGGAATATGCAGCTCAAGGCTAGCATGTAAAAGCTAAGTAGCCCAGAGGAAGGTGCAACATGTCTTGCTAGGAAAGTCATCAGATAAGGTGACAAAAATAGCAACATATAGCAAGATATAACGTAGCTTATCTAGTTACGGTCTATGCCAAACCATCCCACCCACATCTCCTGGTGCTCCGAGAGAGTCCTGTGATTGACAATGTCAACGCAGTTGAAGAGGTCTAATAATATAATTGCAGAAATGGCATTCTGCATCAAACACCACCAGGAGGTCGTTAAAATCCCTAAGCAAAGTAGTCTCCAGAGTTCATGCCCAAGCTATGGCTTCAAACTTCAGATACATGAGAAGAAAAGATAGAAACAGCAAGTGAAGACAAAGAGATAGCGGGCGGGGGGAGAAGACAGCGAGAATGTCAGAGTGGCCAGTTCCTTGGTCTCACAAGAAAATTTGACTGCGAAGTCAGACAGACAAGAGACAGAAGAGGATAAACAAATCCTTGCATTTAACTCTTTCTACATAACAAATGGGACAGGGTCTTATTCAATCCTGTCACAGGCCTGTGATAAATAAAAGTTACAGTAGTAGCCACAGATATGGTCAGATATTTCCAGATATTTCGCAAAATTTCTAATGAGTTTCTCTCTGCTGCCCCTACTATGGAAATGTAGAAAGCAGGAGATTTCTCTAGAAATATCACAGAAATTTCAGAAAATATCTGACCATGTCTTTGGTTTTTGTGATTGCATATGTAAAGGTCACCACTGCCCCCAGTAGCATTATAATGCTATCTATAGCCCTGCAGCCCCTTCCCCACTTTGCATCATCAAAACGCGATTTTCTGGGTGGGCTGCAGCGGCACTCAGTGGCTGACTTTGAAGATGGAAGAGAGATTGTGGTTCTTAGGTAAATAAAAAAATAATGACTGGCTTAAAAAAAATATTTTTAGGGGCTCAGGTACTGGGGAAGATTGCTTTCTGCCACAAGTTGCCTGCTGTAAGGTGTCAGCTGCTCTTTAAGTTAAAAAAAAAAAAAAGAAAATAAAATGCTGCTGCTTTTTATTCCTCTGGGTATACTGCAGGAATATGCAGCTCAAGGCTAGCATGTAAAAACTAGGTAGCCCAGAGGAAAGTGCAACATATCTTGCTAGGGAAGCCATCAGATAACGTGATAAAAATAGCGACATAAAGCAAGATATAACATCTCTTATCTAGTTACGGTCTATGCCAAACCATCCCACCTGCATCTCCTGGTGCTCTGAGAGAGCCCTGTGATTGACAGTGTCAACGAAGTTGAAGAGGTCTAATAATATAATTGTAGAAATGGCATTCTGCATCAGCCACCACCAGGAGATCATTAAAATCCCTAAGCAAAGTA
Organism: Neoceratodus forsteri; assembly: GCA_016271365.2. NCBI lineage: Eukaryota > Metazoa > Chordata > Ceratodontiformes > Ceratodontidae > Neoceratodus > Neoceratodus forsteri. The sequence continues at coordinate 396,087,006 of CM057452.1, forward strand.
GTCTCCAGAGATCATGCCCAAGCTATGACTTCAAACTGGACTGGAACATTTAAGAAAGGTCACTGACACAAAAACAAGACTACAACTGTGCAGCATCAACCCTCTGCAGAACCTGTCACCAGAAAAATGATGATGGAAAAAGATGGAGAGCCATCATGATTTAAGAAATATTAAAAACCTAGAAACACAGACAATGATGACAGATAAAGACCAAAGGTCCACCTAGTCTGCCCAGAGTTCCCTATCTGCCGAAGGTCCTATTTTCCAAATGGGGTTTTATCCCTCCTTGTCCCCCCACAACCCTTCCCTCTCTGTTCCAGTCATGCCTGAAACCATTAATGGTCTCTTTGCTCACCACTTCTGCTGGCAGCCTGTTCCACAGCTCCACAACTCTTGTCCATGAAACAGAACTTCCTCATATCCCTCTTAAACCTCGCCCAGTTTCCACTCATGACCTTGGGTTCTTGACTCTGTATGCCTGTGAAATAGATCGCCGTTCTGAAACAGTTAACGTTGTTTATGCCCTTTAGGAACTGGAAGGTCTTTAACATATCCCCCTCTCTCTCCTGGTTTTCTGTGAATACAATAATATTCTTCTAATGGAGGTTTAGATTTAGGAGCAACAAGTCTGCAACAAAAGTGAGGCTCCCAAAGAGCTTGTGGTATAAATAAAAACCAGTTTAGGCATACGTCTTGAAAAATGCTTCTTTTATTTCTATTTATCTACTTATTTGCAATTTTCAACCAGGAAAGGCAATAAGGTGTTACAGATCGCTTCCGGGTGTGTGGGGGTTAAACTGAACTGCTCTGCTGACAACTGGAATGTTGGCCAGGATACCAAAAATAATCCTCATCTCTTAGGATAAGTGCTATGTGATCTTTAACTTCCTCCTGGATAGCCACCAGAGATAAGCAAAAGGGACCTCGGGTTAATGTCTCATTCAAATGACAGCACCTCAACATTGCAGCACCTCTAGTGCTACCCTATAGTGTCAATATAATACTGGTGTTAGCCCAAGCTCCTGGGGTGGAACTAGAACCTAAAACCTTCTGATCTTCCAGGCCCAAAGGGGAGCGTGCAACCCAGAGTCACTCACACCAATGAGTTGTATGGATTATTGTAGCACACAAAAAGGGAAATTAGCTAAAACAAGAAATGGGACACAGTGTCACAAGTCTCCACCACAACTGTTTACTGTCCTGGTGTAAGTAACAACTATCAATGCACTAATCTGCAGAGAAACAGAGGTTCATTGAAAGGTATTTCTGGCTCTAACATGGCACCGTACAGAGATGTGATTTTAGGAAACCAGGACGTGGTTGCTCAGAGATCGCGGTGCTCGTGCAAAAACAAGCAGGCAAACAACCAAAAAGAATGGCACCCACTTCTGCCACATAAAAACTGTTGCACAAACTGATATCATGTGGTTGAAAAAGATTACTTACAAGAGTACTGTGAAAGTGGACCCCAATACGCAGCAGCCATAAATTAACCTCCAATGTTTTGCATGCTCCCTTCGTGCTTTTTGAAGGGTTCCACCTACTCAAAATGACAGAGATGTGATTTGTAGTATTCCAAAGAGGACAAGATGCACTGTGATTTTAATGTCAATAATAAATTCTGCAGTGGTAGCCAGCAATAAGTAGTGATATATCTAGATAGGTACCGGGTCAATAAGTTGAGTGAAACACAGCACGGCAATAACCATGCATGGAAGAGCGCGCGTGTGATTATAGCGACAGGGGTATAATAGCGGAAGGGAAGTACCACTACCTCTGTTGCTCTATGCGCAAATAAGGAAGTGCTCAATACTGCTGTACTGGGCTGCCTGGCCGAGCCACTCCCATGTTGGAATGGCTAAGGCGCCCGCACATGGTTAGGATGGGAGACCTGGGAATGTGGCTCAAATCCCACCAGGTTTCTCGACGTTGCAACTTGTGTGTTCGTTTTTAAACTTCGCGTTTCCCGTCCTGGAGTCTTGCCCCATCTTCGAATCCACCCCTGGAGTTTGTTATATATAGTGTAGGGGTGAAAATTCCATTGTTTTCAAGGGGCTGTGCACTTTCATGATTCGACGTTTCACCCCATTTTGTTCAGTGCTGTCATGCTTGCGGGGGTCTGTTGCTGCGCGGTTTCTGTTGGCCACATTATGGTCCCGTGCCATTTAGATACAGTATATCACTGTGAAATCCCTAATCATTTCAATGGGGTTCCCTGCAATATACTGGGAAACTTATCACTGGCTGCAGCTGTGTAACATTTCAAGAAGACCTGAACATGCTGGGTGATTCAACTGACTCTTGGGAGTCTTAAGTCACGTTTACAGTGACGGACCGCTCCAAAATTTGCAGCGCTCCACTTCTGCTGCAATGGTTGCAGCGGTTCAATTTCATGTTTACACAGCCCACGCTGCAGGTTGCTCCAGTGGGGCTGTATATATGCTTAGGTTGTCCCCACCTCCAGACGTGTCAGTATGCTGAACTTTCACTTCCTGTCTACATACATAGATAAATAAAAGAGCTTCTAAGCTTCGTGCCCTGCTTTGCACACCCAAGTTCAGCAAAGAACATTTTTCAATAGCTTAAAAAAAGCTGAACTCAGGAAAGTGCATTAAAATGTAAAACAATGGCTAATAGTGTAACAAATTCGGGTTGTAAAGTGGGATCACCATATTGGGCATGCATAAATGCATATGCATGTTACAGGGGTGAGAGGATATGCATTAACACATGCTCAGTAGTGCAGTCCCGGTTTCCACCTTAATTTGTAATACTTGTAACCCTCGTTTTACATTTTTATGCACTTTCCCAAGTTCAGCCTTCTTTCTTTCTTCCTTCTGAAAAATGCTCTTTGCTGAACTCAAGTGTGCTAAACCATTCCTCAGAGAAGCTCAAGGAGCTACTGGAGGATGCCAGGAGAGGACGCGCTGCAGATTGTGCACACCAGATGTTTAATGTGCTGTGAGTGGTTCGCTCTGATATGCATCCCCTTTCCTGAGTCGAATCAGAAACCCGATGCGAAGCTGGGTTAGGTCGCTGCCCGATGTGTCCACACCACAGACTTTGAACGCACGTGTTGATGTACTTTAAAGTCAGTGGTGTAAACAGGGCTTTAGATTCAGTGTCCTGCAGCCAAATGCAAGATGCTGCACTTAGGGAGGAGATACAGAGCTAGGAGCTACTCAGTGTGTGAGGCTCCTCTTGCTGCAGGGGATGAGGGAAAAGGACCCAGGGATCAGACTAGACAAGAGGCTGAAGCATGACAAGCAGTGTGTGACAGCTGTCAAAGGGCCAACAGACCATGAATAACTGGAGAATGACTAGTAAATTAATTAAAAGATCTTTTACTGTGTTAACGGCTGATTTTGTGAAGGCTGTACAGTGATATATGCCATGTACGGAAGCTGATTAATAAATATGAATTTAAAAAGGGCCAATAGAATGCTGGAGTGAATCAGAAAGGAGGCAAGGTGGGAGTGAGCAGCAAGGCAGGCCCCGCATGGAGTACTGCATGCAGTTCTGAGTCCCTTAAAGCAGCAGTACAGTCAAAATTTGCAAAAACATATGTTGTGCAGAGTGTTTTTATTTGTATATTTATTCCTGGTGTATCCTTCCCTTCGTCTGCTATTAGGAGACTGTTTTAAATTTGCCTACTAGTTTTATGGCCTCTAGCGATTTCCATGTTAGAATGGTTTATTGCTCATTTGTCCTACAATGCATACTGTCTCATGTGACGATGTGTTCGAGACCAGTGATTCAGTGAGGTAAAGTACTGCAGCAGTAATCTAAAAATAGAAGCCTAATGTTCTGGCCTCAACTAAAGAACTCTGATTCAGTATTTTTGTTTTCTGTATGTTTGTCTAGCAAGCAGGAGTAAATGTTTTACTTTTAATTTCATCAAGCTACACCCAGCCATAGAAAGCACACAAATCACCCTAGGCCATCAATGCTATACGTAGTAAAGCCTCTAGCTGTTTTCTTACAGAATATCAATTTAATCACAGCTCAAGTGATTGTTAAGTTGTAAATGTAGCCTTCAGTGCCCACTAGATAAGTTCTTGCAGAATCTATGTTCCCAACACATCACTGTCAGATGGGACAGGAGGCACTGTAGGGAAAAAGAACAGCAATACACCATTATAATATGGAGAGCCTAGAGGCCATAAAACTAGTAGGAGAGGCAATAAAACTAGTAAGCAAGTTGACAAAAACACTCCTCAAAGCAAACAAAGGGAAGGACACATCAGAACTAAAGACACAAATCAAAACACTCTGCACAACATATGTTTCTGCAAATGTTGATCGTAGTACTCCTTTAATATAAAAATGACTTTGAGGAAGTTGAAAGTGTGCAATGCGGGGCCACTAAAACAAGCATGGGAATCAAAGACAAAAGTAGCAAGGAGTGGCTAATGGCAGTTAACATGTTAATGGAGAAAAACAGGTGGAGAGAGGACAAGAGCTCAGTCTTCTGCATACTCAAAGGTATCAACAAAACCAAACAGAGCTGTTTGCTCTGGAGTCCTTCAGCAGAACACAAGGACATACCCTGGAGCTCAGAGGTGACAGTTTCAGGGATAACATTAGGAAGCACCACTTCTCCTCAGGAGTAACATCAGAAAGTACTTCTTCTCCCAGAACTTGGTGGCACAGGGGTATAGGAAAGTTGAAGCTTTGGCACAGGGGTATAGGAAAGTTGAGGCTGGTAAAATGTCTATGCAAACTTGCAGTTCTAACATGGTCAGAAATCCTATTCCTTCATGTAGCAAAAATGTATTAACTGAGCCTGATCTTCCCCAAACAGTCCCATGCTGGAGGGACTGGCTGCCGACGAGGGTTAAGCAGATCATCAACAAAGGACCCAAGCTCCATGCTGGAGAGACTTGTCGTCGACAAAGTCAAGCAGATAATCGACGAAGGACCAAGTCCCATGCTGGAGGGACTGGTTGTCGACAAAGTCAAGCAGTGGTTGTCAAAAGGAAAAGGCAAAAAAGGTATACTTGTGTCATCGAAGGCAGTGTCGACACACTGGAGGTGAAAGCAGAACGTGAAGTGAGTTGTGAGATGGCAGAAAAAGAACTGAAGCCACTAGGGGCCACCTGCGTATTTATACACATGCATGATGTGACGTCACTGTGGGCGGCCCCCATTAAACACTGCTGGTGAAAGCTACCATCGATTGGAGAGCCCTCTGGCGGACACCCAATTGTATGACCTGCTGCAAGAGATACCCTCAAAGAAGATCTGATGCTCAACTACAGATTTTTCGAAAATTTGTTCTCTCTTAGTGCCTTGTGTGGTAATCTGCTTTCCTAGTCAGCAACAAAGCTGTATTTGGGGAACTCTTCTAGGTGTCCCAATCATGCTCACTACTGGAAATTTTGTACCCAGAGTATGTAGTAATTTAGTAATTCCTTTACCAACAAAATATGCATAGTAAGTATTTTACAAGGCCAAAGTACACATGGAATGGGGACAAATGACAGAAATATAGTCAAATGGAGACTTAGAGGTTGGTTGGGGTCAGCACTTCTGTGGATTCCAGTCACAGTACATATAACTCTGATTTCTATACTACATGTATTTTATTGTTTTTATATTACCACTAGGAAATCTCAATTTGTGCAATGTCATCCACAGTACAAAGTCAGAAAGGAATTTGAGCCAACAGGTTCTTTTATCATAACCATACAGCTGTCTTCCTGGGCTGCAGCAGCTAAGGTGCCGCTTGGTCCATTTCTATCATTTGCATTTGAAATCGGCTTCTCTCACACACATTTTTTTTTTTCTTTGGCAGCGGTATATGCAATGAATATATCGTTCCAGCAGTTACAGTACAATGTCAATTACCCAGACTGCATGGGAGAAATTACATTAGTTCAGATAACAGGGAGTCCGTAAAACAGGGATTAAAAAGTTCAGAGTGAATTCACTTGGGAGTCATGCTACCAGTCCATTAGATAGGGCTGTCCATATAATGGGGGGTTCATTAGATCAAGACTGCACTGTGCAAGGCTCAGCCTTTTTTTCAATATTATGCTTTATTGTTTTTGTTTCCATACAAACAAGGACATACTATAAACCTTAACATATCACTAAAGGTACATTCATCACTGAACAACATACTGTATATCACATGCAGTAACAGAATTAGAGTTCATACATGCAAAGTTTTCAAACTGAAGTGGTTGAGTTGCACAGCACAGATGGAATCAATGAATTCTGACATTATGGTGTTACTTAACAGTTAACCCTGTCACTGTTAACAGTTACAATCATGAACAGGGTGTGGAATTTGTATACCTTAGGTGCCACTGGACAGGCACTTTTGTCTTAGGACACCTAGTGCTGTTTAGAGCCTGCCCTGTGGGGCACCTAAGGTAGCTGTGCAGTGAGCAAGTCCCACTTCTTCCTTTTTCCCCATGGCTTTTTATTTTTTTTAAGACTGTCCTTTATGTCATTGTCTGGGGGTTGGGGGAGCTGCCGGAGGACTGTTGCCAGCTGCAGTCACAAGACACACTATAGTGTGATCAGCCGACGGGGGGTTGACAGCCAGCAAAGGTAGGGTGATGAGCTGGCTGACAGTCCCCTCCATTGATGGACAGACCTACCAGCAAGTAAAGCTGCGAGAGATCAGGTCGTTGGGGTGAGAGGCGGCTCACAGTGGTCAGACACCAATCGGAGTATCTTTAATTAGTCTGCCAGCCCCCTTCTCACAGTGCGATCTTGTGTGGTCTCTGCAAAGCACGCCACTTCAGCCTGTTCAGTTGTTTAGACAGGTTGTGCAGCGAGTGGCGTGCTTTCAGTATGGAGAGGAGATGTTATGATGCGGTACACGCTGCAGTCAGCAATCGCAATCGGTCTATCAAGTCCTGACTCCTGATTTACGTTGTGAACAACAACAAAAATACAAAAGATTCTTTAAGAGCTCGATTTAAATCTTCAATCCCACTTCCCAGGCTCAACCCTACCACTTGCAACTTGAAGGGGGAAGGTAATGGCGGGAGGGGGTCTCTCACGTCTCAGTGAAGGGAGAAAGAAAAAGACAAAGCCATTGGCTTCCACTTTAGGAACAAGCATGGCTACTCAAGGTTGGAAAAAATTATTTTACTGAGATAGGAGGAGGGTGGGTGTTTTATGCTCCTGAGTGTGCATCTGTGTGGGAGGGGCTCCAGGGAGCATCTGATACAGTGAGCTAAATTCAGACTGCAAACTGCTGCTGTCTCACTCACTGTATACTGTATACTAAAGAATAAGGAGGACTGACTGAGAGAGACAGAAAGACTGCAGCAGAGGGAGGGAAGGGGGGACTCAGCCACCAGGGGAAACTAAAAGCAGCAGGGACCCATTCTTGCAGTCTGCTTTTATCTGCAGTCACAGACTCAGTTACTGGAGCTCACCTGAACTAGCTAAAATCAGGAAATTAAAAAAATATTTGTATTATCTCATCCTCTCCTGTCCTGCCTCTGATAAATAAAAAGCTCTTTCACTCAACTGTCTGAATTTCAACTATCAAAAACCTAAAAAAGAGCTACTGGGAGTGGAGGAAGCTATCTGAAATAAAAAGCTCTTCCTCTGAACTGGAGCTAAACTATCAGAAGAAATCTAAATAAGCTACTGGGAGCTGAGAAGCTATCTGAAATCTAAATAAAATTGATATTTTGGAGGAGCTACTGAACTGTGTTCTTCCCAAAAAACTAAAATCCAACTAAATAAAAAAGCGCTTTCAAGGACTTTGTGAGCTGCTCTGTTTGGGACTACCTAGAATCTAAAATAGAAAAAATCTCTTTAAAGCCTAAAGGGCAAGTGGGAGCAAAGTTAGCTAAAAACTATACAAAAACCTCGTAAGAGTTACTGTGCCTGTGGGCTCTACGAATTAAAATCTGAAAAGGAAATATCTTACAGATAAAATACTGCATTGCTGACTACTGAAATCTAAAAAAAAAAAAGAAAAGAAAAGATTTGTGAGCAAAGTTAGCTAAAAACAGATCCTGCACAGCTACTACTAGTCTGCGCCTGTGGGCTGTGCTGACTAAAATCTGACTAAGAAATCTCTTACATAAACTGCAGTAGCATTTTGTCTAAATAAAAAGGCTCTTAAAAGGGCAACAGTGAGCCAAGTTAGTTAAACTACATAAAAATCTCTAAAGAGCTACTATGTCTGTGGCCTGTACTAACTAAAATCTGAAAAGGAAATCTCTTACAGTCTAGATGAGATACTACACTGTTAACTACCTGAAATGTAAAAAAAAAAAATCTAGTTAAAGCCTTAAAGGGCAAATGTGGGAGCAAATTTAGCTAACAACTGAATAAAAACACCCTGTAAGAGCTAATCTGCCCCTGTGGTCTGTACTAACTAAAATCTGGATAAAAAATCTTTACAGATACAGCAACAGCATTTTGGAGTACTTGAAATCTAAATATAAAGGCTGGGACAACAGTATGACAAGTTAGTTAAACTAAGTAATAAAGTAAAAATCTCTAAGAGCCTAGGTACTGTGGTGGGAGCGCGGGAGAACTAGGTGTGCGCCGAGCCAAGTTTGCTAACTAGCCATTTTCTTGAAAAATAAAAACTCTTTACAATTTCCATACAGCTGCGCTGAATCGACCTTATTAAGACATACACGCCAGGCATTAAGCCACTTCAGTAGAATTAAAGTAAATTAAAACAAAAACATGGCCGGCCCAGTGGCGCAGAGGGCTGAGGCGGCTGGAGCGCCACACCTCGAACCATGCTGGCGACCGGGTTCAAGAGAGCGGACTACCGGGTCGTCCGAGAGGCTATTCAGAGGAGAGGACTGAGTGTCCGGAGGACTGCTCTCTCTCCTCTCCTGTGGTGGGTTGAAGGGTAGCCCTCAAGATTTGTAGTGACTCCCCGTGGAGACTAGGGGTACTATATGCAGCAGAGCAGGAGGGACAATCCGAAAAGCCAGAAAACAACTTTGGCTCCTACCGGATGACGGCCTCCGTATTCTGCATGTCCCTGGAACCTCCGGGAGCCTGCCCCTCTGCAGCGGCACCTTCGAGCCTGTAAGGAAAAGCGCTGGGGTTTCCCGGCCCCCCCGGTGCCTTCCCCCTCGAAGGAGGGATGACTCGGAGGGTTGGCCGCGATGTGTGGAGAGGGCAGAGCTCAGGAAGAGGATCACCGGGAGTGTAGATACTAGGAAGGACCTGAAGGAGAGGTGGGAGCCAGAGCGTAGGAGAAGGTAAAAAAAGATAACAAAAAAAAAAAAAAAGGAAACCTTTAACACAGGGCTTGAGCGCCACAAAAGCAGGTTTATTTCTAGGACAACGGGTAGGCTGCAGAAGGCAGAAGGAACAAACTTTCAATAAATAAAAGCTGCCTTTTGGAGGTCTTCATGAGGACTGGTCCTAGGCCTGTGACATTATCACAATAAGTAGGCGTTAACAACTTACTCAAAAAAAAAAAAAAAAAAAAAAAAACTTGGAGTGAACGCTTTTGCTTAGACTCTGCCCTGAACACTCTGTTCCTGTCTTTCTGTGTTGACCTTACTGAAATACTGTAAATAAGACAAACACACAGTCAGTTTTCATTATCTTGTGTTTATTACTGACAAGACAACAAATTCAACATTTAAAGTACTACACCTAGGCACTGTAGTGTTACTTTTAAAGTGGAAAAAGAAGGCCTACTACAAAAGCTTACAGTTCTGGAACATGCAAGTAGCTGCTAGTAGCACTAGTGATGATGAAAAGGAGAACGTTTGGTCCAGTCACGATGAAATTGAAATTATGTGAAAAAAAATGGTGGCATGTAGTTTTATTGCTTACATGCCCAGTGGGCATGTACGTTTTTTTCACGAATTTCATACCCTCATAAATATTTTAAAACCCCTTGCTCCTCTCTCTCCTGCGGGAGGGATTACAGCGTAAGTGGTTTTTCATATATTTTTTCAAATGTTTTGTATCGATGGTGAAGGCTAGCTAGTATCTTCTCCACTTTAGGCTTAAGAGATCTTGATAACATTCGCAGTAGCTTAGGATGTCTTGGTCTAGCCAGTGACATAAGATTATTCTTTCAGCTGAAGCAGCTATAATTGCTATATGGTATTTCCACTCTTTTACAGATACCCCACTGAAATCACCAACAGGCATACCTCTGGGGTTAAGACACTGTCGAGGCCCAACAGATGATCTGCTCATGTCTTGATGGATTGCCATAACAATTTGAGTGGGGTATAAAACTATTGTTCCAGGACTGGTATAAAGTGACATCCACATCCACGCACAGGCAGTTCCACTGGAAGTGCTTTTTTGTCAGAACATCTTCAAGCTAACGTCCTCTAACCACCCAGGCAGTATATCCTCTGGCTCTGCTCCACGATGTCAGATCTTGCATGCAGGAAGCAGGGATCCGTGCGCCATTTGCCAGGGGAGGCCAGGTGGATGGTGTGTATGGGAACTATATACCAACCTTATAACTACGGTTACAGGTGAGTAACCTGTTTTTCTAGGGGCATGGTATCCACACATAGGCAGACTTCCAGCAGTTCTCCAGAAGGAGATGGTTAGGCGTGCTCCGGTCAAGGCTGCAGTGGGAAATAAAGGTGTGAGATGACTTCTTGGTAGCAGCCCTGCAGATCTCTTGGATAGAGATGTCCCTGGAAGCAGCCAGCAAGGCAGCAGTATGTCCGGTGGAATGAACCATGGGAAACTCCCTACCAGCCAACCTATAGTGGAGGTCAATGCAGGATGTGATCCACCTGCCAATCGTCCGCTTTGCTGCCTGTTTACAAGGCGCTGCTTCAGCATATGTTACAAACAGCTGGCAAACCTTACCCTGAACTCCAGCCATAAACTTCTTATAATAAGAGAATATGCTCTGCAGGTCCAGAGTATGGAGCCTGTGGTTGACCTCTGAAGATGGATTTGTAAAGTATATCGGTAGGTTAATCACCTGGTTAAGGTAAAACTCTGATGCTACCTTTGGGAGGAACCTCAGGTGGGGGCGAAGGACAACCTTGTCTTTGTGGAAGACCAGCTATGAAGAATCCATCAAGATCACCTGGAGCTCACTGATCCTTCTGGCTGATGTTATGGCCACCAAAAAAGGCCGTCTTCTACGACAGGTGTAACATCTCACATCTGTACATCAGCTCAAGAGGCTTGCCCATGAGCATAGCCAGCAGCAGCAGTAGGTCTCATGGTGGTGGTGGTTCACACAGTGGAGGGGACAGGTGGTCAAGGCCCTTGATAAAGCACCTGACCACCTTCTCCTGGGCCACCATCAGCACACAAGCCCATATGCAGAGATGGCTGCCAGGCTCACCTTGAGGGTCGTCGCTCGCAGTCTCAACTGGGAGAGGGACCAAAGGTACTCAAGGATACTAGCCACAGGGCAGGCAAATGGATTAAGCTGCCTGCCCTGACATCAAATGGAAAATCTTTTCATTTAAAGGCACAGCACTGGCGGTTGACTCTATTCAAAAGGCCTCCACAACGTGCAGCACAGCTTCCAAAAGATCCAAAACCTGGAACTGTAGTCACTCAGGAACCAGGCTGTAAGGTACAGTGACTGAATGTCTGGGTGCAGGATCGTCCCCTGTTGTCTGGTCAGCAGATTTGCATGAAGAGACAACCACCATGAAGGCCTGTTGCTGAGGTTGAGGAGATCTGGGTACCAGAATTGCCATGGTCAGTCTGGTGCTATCATCTGTGCCTTGTCCTTCCGGGTCTTGACCACCACCTTGTGGATCAAGAGAAACGTGGTACACGAGGCCTGGGGTCCGGGGTCTCCTGAAGGCATCCCCATCAGTGACACAGACTGTGGGAGGCAGGTACACAACAGCCTTAATTTTGCATTCTCCCAGGAGGCAAACAGATCCACCAGAGGGGTTTCCCACTGAGAGAACATGTGGCTTACCACCTCCTGATGAACCACTCATGTGATGTCTCTTCCACCCAGCTGAGAGCACCTGCCTGCTGTCTGTTCACTCTAGTGACACAGATCACCAGGAGCTCTGCACCCAGGCTGCACACGAGGTTCCAGGTGAGGAGTGCCTCCCGATACAAAAGAAAGAAGCGAGTTCCACCCTGCCTGTTCAGGTACAACATAGTTGTGGTGTTGTCTGTCTGGACCTGACTCCTGACTAGAGGCGCGAATTCTGTCAGCGCTAACTGCACTGCTTAGAGCTCCAACAGGCTGATGTGGTGATGGGACTCCCTGGGTGGCCAGAACCCATGGGCTCTGTGGTCTCCCAGGTGAGCTCACTACCTCACCCGAGACTCGACTGTCATAAACATCATGGCTGGTTCTGGGTGAACAAATGGGACTCCTTCCTCCAGATGCTGTGGGATCAGCCACCACTGGATGGCATCCCACATCTGCTATGTCACTGTGACCAGCGGGTCCAAGTGGACTAGGCGCGAGGACCACTGATGGCCCAACTCCCACTGCAGGTGGTTCATCCACCAGTTGGCCTACTGGACCATGCTGGTGCAGATCACCATGTACTTCAGCTTCCACAAAAAATCCTGGACAGGGCATAAGAGCCCAACCTGAAATGATTAGGCAAAGGAGGTGAGATCCAGTGCCCAGCCTGCAGGGAGGCAGGCCTTGGCCAGCAGGGAGTCTAGTTCTGCCCCGATTAACTGAATCACCTGCAAGGGGATTACTTCGGACTTGGCCGAGTTGACCAACAGGTCCAAGTCTCTGCAGGTTTGGAGGGCCAGACCCCTGGACCACTCCAAGGCCTCCTTGGATGGCCCAGCTATCAGCCAGTTGTCCATGTAGGGATACATCCTGACACCCTAGCACTACAGGACAGCTACCACCACTGTCATGTACTTCGTGAAGACCCAGGGCACGAATGAGAGGTCAAAGGGCATGACCTGGAACTGATAGAGCACCCCTTCTATGCAGAACCAAACCGAGCAGCATGGTTTTCGTAAGTACCATAGTACTGGTATGGTCTTGGCCAGGATCACCGACTGCATCAGTAGAGCTCTGGATGGAGGGAAGCTTACTGGTGCAGTTTTTGTCCAAGGCCTCTGATTTCTAAACCATTCCCTGCTGCTCGGGAGGCTGAGGAGCACTGGACTGGCAGACTCTCCATGTGCTTGGTTTTATAGTTATTTGACCAACTGTCCCCTAATGGTGAGTTATGATGGTGCTTATTCTAGCACACAAATACTGGAACACGGAGTGCCCCAGGGCTCGATCCTGGAGTCCTTTTTGTTTTCTTTGTTTGTTGATACTATACCATCTATATTAACAAACACTAATACTATTTTGTATGCAGATGATATTATAATATATTCTAGCTCTTCTTCTGTAAATGAAATAAACCAGACACTTAACACTGAATTTTCAATCTTAAATCACTGGCTCATAAAACATCATCTGCTGTTAAATAGTAAAAAAAAAAAAAAAAATTGCATGCTGTTTGGATCCAAACCAAGATTGTCAAAATGCCAAAATGCACACCACTTTCGATTACTGATACAACTGGTGTTCTGCTTGAACAGGTTAAAGTAAAGGTGTGTGTTCACCTTACTAAGACTTTGGGCTTCACAGCCTGGTACCCTGGGGCAGAGACAGCCCTTCTGTGCCAAGAGTGAAAATTTTAATACGCTCTGTAAGGTTTTGGAAGGGGTTGTAACTCTGGCTGAGCTGCCTGCCAGCCGATCCCTTCCCACTTCCTAATCTGCCCGCTCCCACCCCGCTCCTCCAGATCGTGGACGTTTAGCCAGGAGAGCGAGGACGGCAGAGATGGGTTGAAGTCAATCTATTTCTCAACGTATTCTGATCAGATATTAGAAAATGAAAGCCACCGCTGACCAATAAGGTTCCTATTAGTCGAGCGTAGCTTTAATTTTTCCAATATGCAGTCTAAAGGTGTAAAATCGCTGGAGAAAAGTAGCCCCAACAGTTGTATGGAAAGGGTCCCCGCGCTCTCCCTGGCTAAATGTCACAATATAATAATAATAATAATAATACTTTATTTATAATGCGCCTTTCAGATATCAAGGCGCAGTACAGTAAAAATAAGTGACACAATTAAAACAGGATCATCATCATAAAATATACAGTACAGATCAAAAGTCATCACTACCATATGCTTTAACCCAAAGAAATTATTTTAGGGCCTGTTTAAAGCTCCCCACGGTCATGCACTCCCTAATCCAACGGGGTAGAGAATTCCAGAGGGACAGGGCCTCGAACATAAAAGCACAGGCCCTGGCAGATTTTTAAAGTCACCCTTGGAAACTCTAGCAACCCCTTGTCAGCCGAGTGGAGCGGTCTCACAGGGTGATAAGGAATCAGGAGCTCTTTCAGGTTGTCAGGGCCCAGTTCGTGTAGGGCTTTATACGTCAGTAATCCAACTCTGAAGGTGATCCACCACTGAACCAGCAGCCAGTGCAGTTCCCGCAGCACAGGTGTGATATGGGAAGATCTAGGGAGTCCGCATCAACAACCGGGCTGCAGAATTCTGCACCAGCTGCAAGCGGCGGATATCAACCCCCGGAAGCCCAAAGTAAAGCGAGTTGCAGTAATCTAGACGCGAGGTCACAAAGGCATGGATTAATGTAGGCAGATCTCCGGACGGAACAAGGTGCTTGATCCTAACGATGTTTCTGAGATGGTAAAACGATGACTTAACAACAGCTGACACCTGAGTCCGAAGTGTCAACCCAGCATCCAACATCACCCCTAGGTCTCACACCTGTTCAGAGACCTGAAGCTCAGCATCCCCAAGAAACAATCCTAATGGGGAGCCTGCCTCAAGCCCCCCATCCGGTGATCTGGGTCCAAAACCATCACCTCCGTCTTCCCAGAATTCAACTTCAGCCAACTGGACTTCATCCAATCCTGGATTTCCTTGAGGCAGTTATTAAATACTGAGGCTGCTCCCTCCTGGTCATGGGCAAAAGACAGGTATAGCTCGGTATCATCGGCATAACAATGAAACCTCAGTCCATACTGTCTCACAATGTCTCAGAGGGGAAGCATGCACACTACAAACAACATGGGGGACAATACTGAGCCCTGAGGGATCCCACAAGACAGGGAGATAGAGTCAGAGAAAAAAAACCCTGACACTACCCTCTGAGTTCTTCCAGTGAGATAAGAAGTAAACCATCTGTGGACAAGGCCAGAAAGTCCACAGATAAATCTCAGGTGCTCAAGCAGAACCCCATGGTCAACGGTGTCAAAAGCTGAGACAGATCTAAAAGTACCAAGATGAACCGTTTTCTCTGGTCTCTCGCTATCAGGAGATCATTGAGCACTCGAACCAGCACAGTCTCAGTACTATGCCTCTTTCGAAAACCTGATTGGAGAGGTTCGTAGATGCTATGGATGGTCAAATGGTTCTCCAGTTGAGCCGCCACTACTTTCTTGATCAACTTCCTCACAAAGGGGAGATTTGAGATAGGCCTGTAGTTTGCAAGAGAGTCTGGGTCCAGAGAGGCTTTCTTCAAGAAAGGTGTCACCACTGCCTCTTTCAAGGAACAGGAATATTCACCTGAGTCGAGGGAACACCAGACTATCTGTGCCAGAACCGGACCGACAGAATCACCACAACCCATAATCAGGGATGTAGGGCTCGGGTCTAAACTACAGCAAGTAGGGCGCATGCCCTGGACAATCCACATAACATCCACGATTTCTGAACGGTCGAAGGAACTCCAGGAAAACGGAGCGATAGTGACCAAGGCCTGATCCCCAGCAACTCGCATAGAATGTGTCAAGTGGATCTCCGACCTAATGTCAGCCACCTTATCAGCAAAGAACCGAGTGAGCTCATCACACTGTAATTGTGAAAAGGCTCTTCGGAGCTGTAGATAGGCTGGGTTGCACAGCCTGTCCACAGTTCTGAAAAGCTGAGTTGGTCGATTCTGAGTGGCAGAAATTTCCTCGGACAGGAACTCTGCCTTCTTACGAGAGATTTCTGACTGATAGAACCGATAATGTTCTAGCAGTCTAAGATGATCGGCACATAAGCCGGATTTCCGCCAACAATGTTCTAACCTGTGTCCTAGTAGCCGCAACTCCCTCAAGACTCCATCAAACCACAGAGCCCAAGGTCGAAGGGAGAGAGGAAGCACATGTACTGGAGCAACAGAGCCCAGGGCTGAGGTAATGGCATTGTTACATACCAGAACCAGAACCTCTGGATCCTTGCAATGCACAGGAAATTGTGATAAGTCAAGCACCGCAGCAAGGCGATCGGAAGTAATATTCCGTAAAGGTCGGTACTTGACCATCTCCACAGAGGTCGGCCTACAAGAGGGGGTGCCAAAATTGAATCTCACAGTATAGTGATCAGACCAACCGACTGGTTCCACCCCCCACGTCAGAGGCCTTGATCCCAAGGAGGAAGACCAGATCAAGGGAATGGCCACACTTATGAGTAGCAGTGGTAACCACCTGTGTCATGCCCAGTGAATTCATCAACTGGAGGAAGTGTTGTCCAAATTGCAAAAGTTTGTCGTCGATCCAGGCATTGAAGTCACCCAGGACCATCACCCTTGGGACTCAAATGCCATATTGATGACGAAGTCCACCACTTCCTTAAGAAACTGCTTACCATCTCTGGGTGGACGGTAGATGAGAGCAATTCTATAGCCCGCACCTGCTACTACAGCACATTCAAATGAACTGGTCTCCTCAACTGGAACACTGATGAGGTCCAATTTGGTCTTGAAACAGACCGCAACCCCCGCGGTCCAACCTCAGGCGGTGTACCACCGCATACCCGGCTAGAACAGCGGCCTCAAATATTGGGCCTGCATTATCATCCAGCCAGTTTTCGGTGATACAAGCCATATCTGTCGACCCAACAAGATCGGAAATCACTGCAGTCTTGTTCCTGACAGAGCTGGCATTGCACAATAACGCCCGGGTTGGACAGAACTCCTGGGCTGCCCCGACCACCTGCCCATCTCCAACGATGGTGCCCTTGGGTATGGGGACCAAACAAGATGACCCACGCTCTAGGCTCCACTTCGCCCCAGGGCGTCTTCTGGGCTTAACGACCCTGATGAGAACATCCCGCTCTTCCAGCCTCCACTGTTCACGCCCCCCACCCCACGGGCAATACCCAAAGCCCGACAACATTGATAGGTGGAAAAAACCAACGGAGGGGGGGAAAAGGGCGGAGGGCATGGAGAGCGGAGGCTGAGTAGCGCATGACCAGGGGGATAACAGACTGATACATATCCCAGGCCCACAACCTAATAATACAATCTAAATCTAACTAGACAATCTAAAATAACAGTAATATAAAACCCCAACAATTTCAACCTATCTTAAGCTTCTCCTCAAACCCCCCCAACTAAATAGTCTATACCTACTACAAAAAATAACAAATAACTAAATTAAATAACTTAAAATCTAAAAATCTAAGCTCCTGCCACAACCTACATTTAGCCTGCAGGTCCTCTCACTACCTGGGGGACAAAACGTATAAAACAAAACAATTTTAAAGCACCCAGGCCTCTCACTTCCTGGTGCTACTATCAATAACAAACTTAAAAAAAAAAATATATATAAGAATAATCTGAAAAACCACCCTCCAAAGAGATCTCTCACAAATATCAATGGGGGATGAGTTTACAGATATTTAATAAACAAATAAATACACATCAAATAAAGAAATAATAAACCAAACAAGCTAAAAAAAAATATAGGGAAATCATTTGAAAAAACACCCTCCAGATAAGTCTCTCACAAATATCAATATGAGGGTGACATTACAGATATTTACTGAGCACTCTCACTGCTCGATTAATTTCTACAAATATAAAATAAAAATAGCTTAGTAACAGGAGAAGTTCAGATAACAATACACAGGTTAAAAAGTATTTGCTGTCCGAAGAAATTCAAAATAGCAGCAGACGTCCAGCACACAGCTTTCAATGATTCAAATCGCAAAATTCCTTGTACCAAATCGAATATCCAGAGAGTCAAGAACTCAGCAAATCCAGTCTTCAGCCTCAGTTTTCTAAGATGAAAAACCCACCATCGGCCGTCAGTTCCCTTCAGTTGTTTACGAGGGAAAATAACTCAGAGAGTCAGTGGCACATCACTACGATTATGGGACCAGCCAGCCCTCCAGTCGACCACCCCAAAAATCTAGGGAAGGAGAACAAAAGACCGATCCTCCAACCGGCCCCACTCCCCAACCCTATGTGTGCCAGAAACCCCCGTGATCCCTCAAGGAGCATGCGGCTCCAACAACAGGCCAGTCGGGGACCATCAAACACTGACAGAAAATCCACAACCAACGAAGTGCAAAAATCAGCCAGGGAAACAACAAAACCTTCCATCCAAGCGTGTCCCCAGAAATGACAGTTCCTGGCCAATCCTCCTGGTAACAAGCACCAAATGTGCAAACGAGCAAACCTAGAGTCTTTAAGAAATATTTCAAGACCTCAGTCAAATAGTTAAACACAGAGCAATAGACAGCACTATTAGGTCCATGGCTGAAAATCTCAACAGCAGTCCCCAGATTGAAGGTTATCCAAATAGGGTGCAGAGTTACTGCCGGGGAACGAACAGACCAGGTGATTCTAAAATGCAATCCAGGCCCAGTAAGCGTATCAGGCAGAAATAGGAGCAGCTCGCAAACAGTACTCACAATATTCCCACTAAAGCGGGCACCAATAAAATCGACCGCTACTTCACCATGCTTGATTCGAGCCAATGAAGCCCGCAAAACACCTCCGAAGACTTCCAAACAGGACCACGGAGCTAAGCCGTAATTCACGGGTCACACAAAGCATTAACAGCAAAATTAAAATCACACACAAAATGTAAAATAAACATAAAATAAGATAAAAATACGTAGACATAGGTAGCGAACAAAGCTATCTGGCAGACAATGCTACCAAAGCATACAGCACTATCGGAGACAGACGGCTAGCCCAGCATGGCTGCCGCCATCCTAAATCCACAAAAGCTGTGCGTATAATATGGAGGAGCACGAGGGCGGAGCAGGCAGACTAGGAAGTGGGAAGGGATCAGCTGGCTGGCAGCTCAGCCAGAGTTACGATCCCTTCCAAAACCTTACAGAGCGTATTAAAATGTTCACTCTTGGCACAGAAGGGCTATCGCTGCCCCAGGGGTTTGGGCTGTGACTTTAAAGAATTAAAATATCTCAGATTACTTCTGGATCCAAACTTAACGTTTCACTACACATAAGTGCACTAAGCAAACTAATCAAAAGTTGGGTGCATTAAGTTTCAGAATTATTTAACCTCTGAGGCCAGATATACTGTTGCAAAGTGCCTGCTTTAAATTACAAATTTTACATTTTTTCAAATTTAGATACCGCTGAATTATCATTGTTGAATACTGCATTTCATGGGATTTGTAGATCTGCATTAAAGATGCCTCTTAGTACATATCACTGTGTACTTTATGCACAGTCTGGTTGGTTACCACCGAAGTTTAATAGTTTGTTTAATTTGAGTTATATTATAGATAATACTTTAAGGCTAAAAAAACGACTCTCCACTTTACGCTTTGCTTGATTTTAAAAGTGAAGGTAGACAACTTAGGTCTACGGGAAAATACACATTAACAATTCCAATTACCTTAGCTGTCATGGGTGAACAACCCTTTTCTGTCTGTGCAGCTAAATGTTGGAACAACTTACCAGAGCTGTTTCATGAAGTAAAAAGTCATATTGTCTTTAAACAGCAGTTAAAATGTATTTTTTAAAACAACCGCAATGTAAATGTTTTTTGTAGTCCTGTATGTTTTGTGATTAAGCTTATCCTGCATATTGCATAGATGTATTCTGCACTTCATTAACATCTTGGTTGTTTGTTTTACAGCCCCGGGTCGTTCATGAAAAAGGGCCCTCGGCTCAATGTACTACCTGGTAAAGAAAAGTTAAATAAATAAATACCACCAGTGGGAGGAACAGACTGGGATGTGGAAGAATGCATCCTGGAGATCCAGGGAGCAGAACCACAAAATGCCCTGCTCCACGGATGGTATGGTCTGATTCAGGATCACCATCCAGAACTTGTGCTTCCACATAAACTGGTTGAGATCATGCAGATCTAGTCTGGGATGCCAGTTTCCCTCCACCACTGTGGGACCAGGAAGCACCTGGACACATACCCCTGACTTACCAGGTTGTCTGGGACATGGGCTATAGCCCTTTTCGCAAAAAGCTAAGCAATGTTCTCCCTTAGGAGGGACAGCATGTCCTGTGACACTGATGACTCCCCAGAAGTATGGGATCGGTATGGTGGGAGAGTCTCGATAAACAGGCAACCCTCTGCTTACCACTTCTAGTACAAATTTGCCAGTGGTAATGATAGACCAATGTGACCAGAAGTCACAAAGCCTCCCCCGCCCAGGAGCTGGGTCAGAGCCTGGAAAGGCAGGGAGTTGACACCCCCTGACCAGTCACTGGGCAGCTTTGTAGGAGGCACCGGCGACTGGAGCCAGAGGGGCACCACTTTCCCTACCCTGCCTCTTTTGGGTTCCTGGCCAGTGAATTTGGCATTGGAATGTCAGGCTTGGTATTGCCCCTGCTGGGGCTGCTGCCAAGACTGCTCTGGCTGAAAGGACCGAAACTGAAAGGCCTTCTTTTTAGGTTTCTGGGCCTTTGGGTCCTATTGGGATAAAGCCACTGAGACCAGGGCAGCACTGACCTTCTTAATCCTCGTGAGATATCCTTCCACCCCCAGGCCAAAGAGGTTGGTGCCCAAGAAAAGGACATCACCCAGCTTGTGCTGGGGGTCTCCAGTGAACGTGGACAATCTTAGACAGGCCCTGCAATGCATCGTAATAGTCACTGCCGTAGCATAGACGCTATGTCTAAGGCCATTTGCAGATAGTGTTTAGCCAGCTATTGACATTGCTCCTTGATTAACATCATCAGCAGCAGCTTGTCAGCCAGAAGATGAGTGACAATGTCATCCTGTACGCCCAGCAGGGAGTGACCAACATTGACCATCATTATGGCATAACTCACCTGGTGGAGCCGCAGAGAAGAAGCGGAGTAAACCTTTTTGGACGCGTGGTCAAGGTTCTTAGATTCCTTGCCAGAGGGGCTTGTCCACATCCCCATTACCCCCAGATTTCTGGAAGGCCAGGT
Organism: Neoceratodus forsteri; assembly: GCA_016271365.2. NCBI lineage: Eukaryota > Metazoa > Chordata > Ceratodontiformes > Ceratodontidae > Neoceratodus > Neoceratodus forsteri. Next base: position 396,108,089 of record CM057452.1, read on the forward strand.
CTGCAACCAGTTACTCTGCTGAGGACCCCAGAAGGGACCCTGTAGGAAGTATGTACTTGCAGACCAGATGGGTGGAGGGTTCTGGGCAGGATGCAGGATGCTGCTGGAGCTCCAGGGCCTTTCCCAAGATGGCCTCAGCCATGGGAAAGGCAACACCAGGGGAATTGTCTTTGTCCAAATGGTCCTCGAAGGGATATTTTACCCTCTTCTGGACTGGCTCCAAGGACATGAGGATGCCCTCTGAGATCAAATGGAGGAGAGCCCCAAATGACACCGGCCATGGTTGATGGACAGGTCCTTGACAAAAGCACAGTCGAAGGTGTGGGTCCTCGAGGACAACATGGATGACCTGTCCAAGTCGTCTGAGGACTCCTCAAAACAGTCCATGGCTGTTTGTCACCTCTGATCACCCTACAGTCTTCCAGTTGAGTGCTCTCCACTGAAAGCTGACCTGGCAAGCTGGCTGTAACACAGGAGTCATTGACTGGGGCTCCCACCAAAGGCTATGATGGAGGCGGCTTCACCCACAAGGGAGAAGAGGTAGATGCCAGGGACATCTGCTGAGGATGGACTGGCATAAGCAGCACTGGCACCTGCTAGTTGACCACAGGCCCAGGGGGTAGAGCCCTACCCACTCTGCAAAAGTCCATTGTTCCCAGAGAGTTCCTCGCAGCACCAGTTCATCTTGTGGTGATGTCTTTTATGCAGTGGAGGATGAGAAGGATGAAGAATGTTAATGGTGCCCCCGGTTGAGCATGATTGAGAGCACAAGCGGTGCTTTGACCACAACCTCAACCGTCGACCCGAAGGCCAGTGCTAAGGAAAAATCACCAATGGGTCAGTATAGACCACATACCAAGGAGCATTAACTAGCAACGGCTTCAGCAGCATGACCACCAGTGAAGGCAGGTCCCAAGTAGAGCTGGTCAGGGACACCAACTGGTCCACGTCCTCCTGGAAGACGACCGGAAGAATTGGGGTCTTGGAGAGCGAATCTTCATCAAGCTTCTCGGACAACTGGTTAACAGGGTTGAGAAAGACTTGTACTTGTAAATCAGTACATATTTTCACCAGTCCATCAGTTTATTTTGAAATTCTGACTGCCAATATGGACATTGGCCATCTGATCTGAATGAAGAATGGTAAAAAAATAACTTGGTAGAGTAGGGATACTGGATGGGGCAATATGACTGCACTAGAGAATTTGTTCAGTATTGATGTGTGGGTATCTTGCTAAGGTGGCAGGTCCATATACTGAGCTACTGTGTGCATTACCTGCATAAATTTAAAGGCTGATCTTTTTGCTTAGATGATGTTTAGCTTTGAAGAAAGCATAAGGAATAGGTTGTCCTCCCACCATGAGGTGCATAGTTGAGGGATATTGTATTTCTGACCAAAAAGAGTTCTTGACTGGAGCTCTTGCTATGCTGATGTTTGGTAGCACATCCGCCTCTGGACCAGAAGGTAGTGGGTTCTCGTCCCACACCGGGATTGAACTTGCACCTAAAAATGCTGGCATCCGAGTGCGGTATTAGGGGGGTGCTGTTCTGCTGGGGTGTGTCGTCCTTCGGATGAGACGTTAAACCGAGGTCCCTTCTACCCATCCTGGTGTTGTCCTGGTGGGTGTCCAGGTGGAAGCAAAAGCACTCAGGTCACTCTTCGCAAAGAGTAGGGGACATTCCCTGTGTCCTGGCCAACATTCCCATACCCATAAACCGGTTCATGCAATTATCCAGGCTGTGTGTGGGTGCTGATGTGCGATATGGCCTCCACTACACATTCAGTCACTTCACTACCAGTCTAGCATTGCTTGTAAAGCGCTTTGGGATACCCTGTGTATGAAAAGCGCTACATAAATGCTGATTCTTCTTCTTCTTCTAAATATTGACTGTGTCAGTGACTTCGTTGGAGTAATGTTGAGCATTTTACAGAGTTGATGGTGCTGAACTCTAACTGCAGTACCCCTAACTGAGTCTTTGGAAGTTCCAGGCAGATTTTTGAATGCTACCTGAAAGAGAGAGAAAGGTTTAATACCTTTTCCCTTTCAGATCTACTGTTCAATTTTGAGCCATAGGGGAAAGTAGTCCTCTATAGAGCCTTCTTGTGGTTCAAGTGACCATTTTAGATATTTACTGGCATGAGCCACAAAATAATAAATAGTAAAGTGAGGTAATTGTAATCCTCCCTGTTGTTTTGGGTGTGCCAGTTTGTTATATGCCTGGCGATGGTTGTTCTTAGCCCATATGAAGTTTGCAATATGGGAATGTAAAGTCGTGAACCATTTAAGGGGCATACAGACATTCATCATGCTAAGGGGACAGAGGACTCTGGGCAGGATAGTCACCAGAAAAAGGAGGTTGAGATTGTGCACCAGCTCAAAGTTAAATAAATGCGTAAAGATAAATAATGGTCAATAATACCATGTATATATCTTGGAATGTTAAAGGTGCCCACGCTAAGAAAAAAATATATCAAATAATAAAACCTCTAAAAGGGCAAAATGGTCAGATTGCAAGTTGCAGGAAACACATCTCTCAGAAAATGAGGTGAAATTATTCCACAGAGATTGGCTTGGCCAGGCATGTGGAGCTGGAAATAGCACATCCTAAAGGGGAGTAATAACCTTACTCACCAGGAAAGTCAAATTCTGTCTGTCCTAACAAATCACAGATCCAGAGCAGCATTACCCAATATTGACTGGGGAACTCAACCAAACAAAATTAGGGACTGGGAATATCTATGGGCCAAATACAGAGGACCCCAACTTCTCTATGAAGACTGTTTCACTTCTAGCTCCACATGCACACCTTCCCATCCTGCTAGCAGATAACTGGAACCTGGTGTTTAACAGTGAGGTAGCTAAATTGAAAAGCAAGAGGGGGATCTATCCCCAGCAGAGAGGGCTCTTGGAGATATAGCAGATACACAGGGCATAGTCGCCCCATGGAGGCTGCTGGAACCTAACACACAAGACTATACATTTTTCTCCACTTCGCACAACACTCTATCAAGAATTAACTACTTTTTGGTGACCCAGCCATTACTGAATGCTTTACACAGGGCCCAAATTTTAGCACGCGTATCATTCATCAGTAGCACTCCAGTACACTTTCCTTCATGGAACAGATAGGGACATAACTGGAGGATTAACAATCATCTATTAAAGACAAATTATAGAGCAAATCAAAGAGGTCATAACAGGTTTCATAAAAACTAATATACATAAGGTACAATGGTGTGGGCAGCACTTACTAACATACTAAAATGCCAGCAGAATAGGCCTAGCGGTCTTTCGTGTCTGCTCGTTTGGTCAGCCCTCACCCTGGGAGCTGACCTTGCTGCCCCCCTTCGCCCTCTTGGGCTTCCCAGTCCAGGGCATTCTCGCTGCATTGGACTTTGCTTCCAGAACCCTTCCCCTGTACCTGTCCCACCCTCTCTTGAACCCTTCCACAGTCTCTGCCTCCATCAGCCCCCTGGGCAGCACATTCCATGGTTCTACCACCCTCTCAGTGAAGTAGCATCTCCTCCTTTCTCCCGAGTCTCCCCCCCTCCAGATTCCACCCATGACCTCTAGTTCCCCTCCCTCCTTCCTTCAGAGCACCCTGACTGCGCCTCCCCTATTTACCCCCTTCATGTACAGTACCTGAAGACCTCTATCATGTCCCCCCATCCCTTCTCTCTTCCAATGTGTACATATTTAGCTCTTCGAGCCTCTCCCCATAGGTCCTTCCCCCAAGCCCCAGATCATTTTGGTTGCCCTCCTCTGGACCCTCTCCAGGAGTTCAATGCCCCTCTTTAAGTGTGGCCTCCAAAACTGCACGCAGTACTCGAGGTGCGGCCTCACAAAGCAGTTATACAGAGGAAGTATTACTTCCCTCCTTCTGGAGGTGATCCCACTAGCGTTGCATTCCAGTATCCTGTTGGCCTTGGATGCTGTCCTCCTACAAGTGTCCGAGTTGTTCATCTTGACATCCACCACCAACTCAGGTCCCTTTCAGTCATAGAGACTTGTAGCATTCTCCCAAGGGTGTACACTTGGCCCAGGTTTCTGGCTCCCAGGTGCAGTACCCTGCAATTCCCTGCACTGAACCTCAGTTTCCACCTTCTAGACCACCTTTCCAGAGCCTCCAGGTCCCCCGGTAGGGCCACCCTCCCCTCCGCCCTATCCACCACCGCCCCCCGCTTTAAGTCATCCACAAAGAGACTCATCTCACTCCTGATACCCTTCCTTATGTCAGAGATGTAGGTGTTGAACAGGAGGGACCCAAGGACCGATCCTTGAGGGACTTCACTAATGACCCTCCTTGGAGATGACACTATCCCCCCCCAACCACAACCCTCTGGGTCCGGTCTTGGAGCCAGTTCCCCATCCATCTGATCATCTGATTCCCCACCCCCATTTCCCCCAGTTTATCCAACAGGCCCCTGTGAGGAACAGAGTCAAACGCCTTGCTGAAGTCAAGAAAGAGGACGTCCACCGGCCTACCCAGGTCCAAGGCACTCGACACCCAATCACAGAACTCCACACGGTTTGTCTGACATGGTTTCCCCGGGGAGAAGCCATGCTGCATGCTGCCTATCGTCCAGGCACCCCGACTTTTCCAGTTCCCCCCAGCCCCTCCTTGACAATACCCTCCATCACCTTGTCCGCCACTGATGTCAGGCTGATGGGCCTGTAGTTCCCTGCCACCTCCCTTGATCCACCCTTGTGGATAGGCACTATATGCGCCACCTTCCAGTCCTGGGGCACCCACCCCGTCCTCAGAGAGATGCTGAAAAACTCGCCCAGGGGTTTCGCCAGGACATCCGCCAGTTCCCTCAGTACTCCTGGATGTAATTTATCTGGCCCCGGTGCTTTCTCCGTCTTAAGGGACCTGAGGGCTTCCCTCACTCTCTCTACCATGATTTCCACCGTCGCTTCCTCGTCCCCCTGTTTTGCCTTCCCCCTCCTGCCAGTGATGGCCCCCCCCCGACCCACCGATTGGTAAGGGTCCCTCCCCTCCTCAGTTTCACCGTCTCCTCCCATGTATGATGCAGCCCCCCCCGTTTTCCTTGGTAAAAACTGAGGCAAAGTACTCATTTAGTACCGCAGCCTGCTCCCCCTGGTCTTGTGCCCATTCCTCCCTATTTTAATCCTGCTAATCTGCCCCTTCACCCTTCTTTTTTCCCCCCAATGTATCTAAAGAACCCCTTGTTCCCGCTCCTAATTTCCCTGGCCAGGTTCTGCTCCTTCCTCGCCTTAGCCGCCCCCACCACCCTAGTGGCCCTTCTGGCCATCAGTCAGCTCATACTCCCCTCGATCCCTTTCACTCCTCGAGCACTTGAAATGCCCATAGGCCGCCTTCTTTTCCCTCACCACCTCCTGAACCTCACAGGTCCACCAGCAGGGTTTTCGGGCCCTATCGCATTTGCGTCTCACTCTTGCACAAGTGATGGTAGCATCCTGCACCCCCCTCCTGATGATTTCCCACCTACTGTCAGCGTCCATGTCCGGCCCTATCCCGTCCAAATGCTCCTTAAGGATCCTTCCCATTTCCTTGAAATCCACCCCCCTGAAGTCAGTTATCTCCATCTTTGTGCAGCCTTCTTCCCCTCCTAGGTCCAGGCAGAACCAAACCATGGCATGGTCACTCCCCGCCAACAGGTCCCTTACCTCCAGGCCCCCAATCTGGTCACTGTCTGCCAGGACCACGTCCAGTATCCGTGCCTCCCTGGTCGGCTCCCCCACCTGCTGGGTTAGGAACGTGTCCTGAAAGACATCCAACAACCTCTGTTCCCTGACCACCGAGGATGTCATAGTCCCCAGTCTGTTCCCGGCATGTTTAAGTCACCCAACACCACCACCCTTCCCCTGCCCAATTTACAATGTCTCCCAACATCTGCCACCAGACTCTCCTCCATTTCCTCCGCCAGCACAGGGGGTCTGTATACCACTCCTATTTTTACTTAAAACTTTCTAGAGGAGGGAATTCATTCCCATTGCCTGGGTCCAAAAAAAGAAAAGAAAGGGTAAAGCACGAGACTTACTAAATAAAATATGCCAGACAGAAGCAAAATTAAGGCCAACAACAGATGAGATTATTTAGTTAAACTAGCACTCCCTCAAGGCTAAAAGTGAAGAATTTAACAGGGAGCAGACAGAACATGGCATCTTCAGCACTCACACCAAATATGTGCAGCAGGGTGAGAAGACGGGGAGATTGATGGCCCTCCACCTTAAGCAAACAACAGGCAACCAGAACTATCAAAGCTATCTGCCAAGAGCAAAATCAAACACTTCACACTGCTCCAAGAGATACTGTGAAACAATTCTAAATCTATCATCAGGGTCTGTATTCAAGATGACCCCCTCACCAAAGGGCAAAGATATCAGATTACCTACAGAGGGCTCAACTTTCAGCACTTACTCATGAGCAACTGGAACATTTAGCTAGACCAGTTTCACAAGAGGAAATCAGTAGTTATTACGCCTCTCACCACCACACCACCACATAAAGCCGCTGGACCAGACAGCTTTTCAACCAGTTTTATAAAGTGAAGGAACTAGAACTGTCACTGACCCTGGCTAGCACCTTTGCCTGGGTTCACAAGTCTGAAATTCATGCTCCTAGCATGACAGGCAATGATCACCCTCATGCTTAAACCCAGGAAAGATCCAGAACAAGCAACCAGCTATTGTCCAATACCCCTAGTAAATCAAGATATGAAAATGTTAGCTAAAGTGGTGGGTCTTATGGTCATTAAAGTATGGGGCTATATGATAAGTCCAAAACAGATAGGATTCATGCCTGGGAGGGTTTCATTGGCCCACCTGAGGAAATTGGTACGTTTTCTCCACATCTGGGGAATCCAGTGTCCCTATGGCACTGGTTTCCCTATACATGAAGAAGGCATCTGGCTGAGTTTCTTGGTTGTTTTTGTTTGAAGTACTTAAAACTTTTGGCTTCCCTGAGAACTTAATATGGTTGTTAAAGGTACTATACAATATCCCACAGCGAAAGTATATTGTAATGGAGTGTTTTCAGATCTAATCCCACTTCAGAGAGGTACTAGGCAGGGATGCCCCCTCTCCCCCTTGTTCAGTTTATATCTTGAACATTTAGTCTGCCTGTTGCAATAAAACCAGAGCATACAGGGGATCATGATAGGTCAGGAGGAATCTAAAATCTCAGTTTACGCTAATGATATTTTGCTACATCTTTCACATCCTGTAGCTTCAGTTCCAGCAGTACTTGTAACCATTAATGAATTCAGCAATCTAGCAGACTATAAACTAAATGAGGCAAAAACACAAGCAATGAATGCCTCTGAATGTGGCAGTGACCAAATAAAATATCACAAATCTGGGCCTAGCCTGGTCACCCAAAACACTCAGATATTTTATTTATTTATTGAATTTTGTTGATCCGGTAGGCCCACTGGGCCTAGAAGTCCCTTTTTCAGGGGCGACCAGGGGAAGGGGGGGATACAGATGGTAAGCAACTGAAATTGAACCAGATTAAGTTGTTGGTGGTATTTTTAGTGAAAGGAAGAAATTTGGCCAGGACATCGGGGAAATTCCCCTACTCTTTTTCGATAAGTGTCATGGGATCTTTAGCATCCACCTGAACTACCACCAATCCAGGCAGATGGGACCTCGGTTTAACGTCTCATCCGAAAGACGGCACCTCAGAAGAAGTGCAGCACCCTCCTCATGCTGCACTACAGTATCAGTATTGGGATATTTACCCAAGTGCCAGATGTGGGGACTGAACCCACAGCCTTCTGATCTCCCAGCCTCAGAGGCGAGTGTGCTACCTACTGAGCCACTGACACTGCTATCTAGGGACTGAACCAAGCAGATGCAGATCCACTATGCGAAAGCAGAACCTAGACGATCTGATAAATAAAATCATCCAAGATTTGGAAAGATGGAGTGCTTTGACACTTATGCTATGGCGTCGAATAAATGTAGTAAAAATGACTATCCTGTTTAGCTCAGTCTTGCTGCTTCATGCTACTTTCAACACAGGAAACACAAAACAAATAAAGGACTGTATTGTGCTCTCTTGCCAGCATTTCAACATCTATCCAGGCATCATTCTCAAAAGCTGGTGTGTTGTGCCTGTTTGTACCCTTTTAAATACCACAATTAAAGTGAAAGTGCAAATTACAAAGTTCTACAAGTAGTCCAGGAGCTAACAGTATTCGGAAAGTCTGTAACTTCGTCCAGCTAAGAGAACACCTAAGGAACATTTCTAGACCTGTTGTACTATGGATTTGTGGTATCACTAATTAGCTATGCCGGCATGAATTGGACGGTGTACATAGTGGTCTCAGTACATGGGTATCTGTCCAGTGTCCACTTGATAACTCAAAAATTGATTGCAGTAGGATCACCAGATTTGTTGTACACATTCGTCTTGACATGCTCTGGTTGTACAACACATCTGGGGTCAAAGGTCAAGGTCAGACACATTTCATAGGGTTATTATGATAACTCTAGAACTGATAATAATAGGATTGCAAAATCTGATATGCATGTTCATCTTGACATTTCCTAGATGAGCTGTAAATTTGGGGCCAAAACATTAATGGTTAACTATCAAAGGGCAAGGGTCAAAGTCAAGCGGATGTTGTAGAATGCGCGCACGTTATGGTCTGAACCTTTAATGAGGGCCATCTATGTACGTGTGCACGTTTTTAAAAGGCAATTTACACTGTCTTCAAAACACAAGAGGATTAAATGTAATGTTATTTGTTATATTGCAATTATGCAATTTCATAATAAGCTAGGTTTTAACAAACATTTTTTTTTCTGTTTTCAGATTAAAGATGGACCGTGATAATAGTTGTGACAATGAAGTGGCTCTTCATCTTCTGCCTTCAAGTCACATCAAGAGGACTGATTGGAGCAAATGCATTAAATGCCAGGCAGACAGCAGAGAAACTGTTAGCAATGTGACAGAAAGTAGTATCTCAAAATTCATAGAGGCCATACAACGCAGAGAAGACGAAGTCCATGAAAGACTCAAGTCTGACTTTGACAGGCTCACTGAACTCAGTTCTGTATGGCACAGAAACTATTATGCCAAATACACCAGTGCATGTAAATTTTAAATTCGCGAAGAAGACATCCTTAACTCTTATTCCTTTTCTTCCTGAATTCAAAAAAAGGGGAAGACCTGCCTACCACTGCTAGATCAGCAAGGTCCTGATCATATGGGATGCACTGGTCAATGTGCATGTTCTGTCAAAAGAAAACCTAGAAAGTTAAGAAACTATTCTGAGTTGCTACATTTTCTGCATGCAGCTGCAGCAGAAAAGTTAGATGCTGAAATTCTCATCAAAATTCAGGATGTTGACCTAATTGCTGCAGAGGCAAAATATCACAAAATATGCAGAGCTCTGTATGTAGCAAAGCGAAATGTGAGCTTTAAGTCATACAAAGAACCTGTTGATGAGGACTTGTACTCTCAGGCATTCTGTTAAAAGCGCAGAACTAAGATGCCTAAGTGCTTCCAAAATGCGGAAATAGAGTACTAATTGAGTGTCTAAATGATCATTCTTAAAATACTAGAGATACTAAATAGTTTTGAAAAATGCAGATTTCAGTAATCAATATCACAATAGACATTGTTAATAAATCATTAATCATTTTCTATTTGCAATACCATTAGACAGTCACTGAATGCCCAAGGGAATGTCTTATATAGTTTATCTTGCGGTTGATCAAAAATTTTTTAATTAAGGAATGAATGCAGCAACAGTTCCTCATTCAGTCCAATTGGCACAAACATTTCCAGGGTCCTTATCCAGCATGCCTCATGTTGCTGCAGTCTTTTCACAATGTCCCCTATTCTCGGGTCAATTTCCACCTTCTCAATTCCTATAAATCTGACGCAGGCTGGTGGTCCAAGAGTAGGGGCTCTGTGAAAAGCCTGCAGCAGCTTGAAGCACCGGATAAGGACCCTGGAAACGCTTGTGCCAAACAGACTGAATGAGGAACTGTAGCTTCATTCATTCCTTACTTAAAACATTTTGAGTGCCAGCCTGCTGGTGCACCAGTTGGGATTTCCGCTTGTGATGCCGACGACCCGTGTTTGGGAATGGACCCGGGAGTCGGAGGGCCAGCCATGGGAGAAGGCTTCAGCGTCCCATGACTGCTCGCCTTTTCCTGGGTGGGGGGGTCTGAGCCTCTGCGTTTACTGGCCCCTGGTGGAGGCTGGAGGCACAGCAATACACCGAGCTCCACTGTGGGAGGAAGCGTGATGGACGTTGACTTCGGCCTTGATGTCACATGGCACGTCATGGTCCCACGAGGAAAACAGCCGTCCACCTGACTGGATAACAGTCGCCAGGTCCTGCTTCGCCACAAAGTGCACAGCAGGCTGCCTCTTGGACTGCTCCTGTAGACCACATGCCTCGGAAGATTGGAATTCCAGTCCCTCCCCCGCAAGCCCCCATGGGGTGGGCCAAGGACATGAGAATCAAGAGCGGCAGTTGGCGGTGGTGGGGAATGAGCCTGGCTGAGTCTGGGGCCATTGACAGCCTGAAGGAGTGGCTGGCTGGCTAGGGAGGAACAAAAAAAAAAATCGGAGTAACCACAGGATAAGCTACATGAAACATTTCTTTGGACATTCATTGGCTGTCTAGCATTATTGCAAATAGAAAATGATTAATGAATTATTTAATAATGTCTACTGAGATACGGATTACTGAAATCTGCATTTATCAAAAATATTTTTATCTCTGGTATTTTAGGAATAATCGACTAGATACCTTTTTAGTACTCTATTTCTGCAATTTGCACCACACTCGGGCACCTTACTTCTTCACATGTAGCTGTTCCCATAGAACCTCGTTTGTAAATAGCACTGTCAATTTAATTGTAATGTTTAAAAGGATAGCAACAGGTACAATACACCAGCTTTGAGAATGACATCTGGATAGACTCTGAAATATAAACAGGTCAGCATAATGTGCACCTGAAACCTGCAAGGCATGAGGCTTTACAGTCCTTTGTTTTGTTTTGCAGTTGCTTTGTTAAAAGCTGCGTGAAGCAGCAAGACTGAGCTAAGCAACTACTTGGACAATATATTTGTTGCATGTAATGTTGCACAGAACACACTTTGTGTGAGAGAATCAGATTTCAGGTGCAAATGATCGAGTCGGACCAAGCCGCACCTTAGCCACTGCAGCCCAGGAATACAACTGTATTGTTACTGTAAACGAACATGTTGGTTCAAATTCATTTCTGAATTTGTACTGCAGATGAAACTGCACACATTGAGAATTTCCTAGTGTTGGTGTGGTTATCAATAAAATACACATATTGGAATCAGAGTTGTATGTGCTGTAATTGGAAGCCACAGAAGTGCTTTTCGCGAAGGAACACTGGGTCTCCATCATTTAAAGTTTCCTGTTCCCCTCGGGGTAGGTAAATGCACGTACTGATAGGGCTCCTACACTCTTGCACTGCAGAAAGAAATCCAACATTGGGTCCCCTGGCCCATAGGTGCTTCCTGCTTTTGGGAATACAGTAGAGCCAGTAAAGAGCTTTTCAGACACTTATCACATTGGTGGGCCCCCTTAACCCCTAGATGCTAAAAGTTCGTCCCTGTAACCCATACACTGTTTTACATCTTAATAGATGCCCTTTAGCAAGAGGAGGAGAGCAGACAGATCACGGCAACCGGAAGAGGAGATGACTAGGAGAAAGGATGGTATTGGAGGGAAGATGGTGGACTTGTGGTACTAGTAACTAAGGAACATAGAAGCCCTTACCATCCACCTCATGATCTTCCTCCTACATACAAACTGATACTTTAGAAGACGCATCTTCTATATCCTGGAGTGGAGTAGGTCTTGGTTCAGAAACTGCTCTCTGGGATACGTGGCCCCGGAGACCGAGACAGTTTTCTCAGACATTATCCTCTCCAGCTAGATGAATGACTAATAAGGATAAGATATTCTCTTCCACCCACTGAAGCATTTTTACAACTGCTTGAGCAATTTTTCATTGCTTGTAGTTCCTTGATTGTTTAGGTACACGATTGACTCAGTATTGTCTGAGTGGACCTTCACTGTCTGGAAAAAGATTTGCCCCTGGAAAAGGAGAAAGGCAACAGAAAATATGCCCTTATTTACTAAGGTGCTAGGAGCAAGGGGGCGGTCAAGCTATGTATGTTCCAATTCCATTTACCCATAGTAATATACCATTTTTCCATTTAGTAGATAGGCATCTAATTTCTTTTTGAAATCTTCCTTATTCTTACTAATTACAATCTCTGTCGGGAGCTTGTTCCATGGATTTACTATGCACTGTGTACAGAAAGCTTTCCTTACATTTGTCTGGAATTTTTTGGGCCAGAGTTACAGGGGATGGCCTCGGGTTCCTTTTCCATTATTTTTAAATTCTAGGCACAACTCAGTAAGTAAGTATCTTGCATGGTGTCATAGCACAACAACATATCACCTCTCCACCATCTTGTTTCTAAAGACATCAGATTTGTCTGAGACGTTTCTCATATGTCAAATGTCTGAAGTTATAAATTAATTTTGTAGCGTGCTTCGGTACCTTCTCTAGTTTAGTGATATCTCCTTTATTTATAGGCTACCACACTGGGCTCCCATAGTCTAAAATGGGTCTACTTCTAAAATGTTTTTTTATTGTCCACAGAAGTTTTTCTTTTTTTTTTTTTTACTTTGGCCATCTGCACATTACAGTTTGAAGTTGATGTCAGTCTATTGTTTATTAATACCACTATGTCTTTTTCTTCATGGGCCTCCCGAATGACTGCATCCTCAAATACATATGACTGATGGTTGTGCTAGTTTCCTAAATGCATTACACAGCATTTATCTGTATCAAACGTCATCCCTTTATTCATTGCTCATCTATAAATTAGGTCCAGATCTTTCTTCGTAACCATTTTTGCCTCAACCATATCCAGCACACCTGCCAGTTTGGTATCGTCCGTGTATTTACTGCTCCAGTTGATTAATCCCTTACACACTGATAAAGGATTTCATGATCTGAAATGTATCAAGTGTGCGCAGTATGTCTACTGTGAGTTTTTATTTTCTTGTGCAATAAAATGTTTTAAACTGAACTACAGATGTGGCGTCCACTTTTGAATGTGCTGATGTAGTACCTGTTCTCTTGGTTTTACAGTACAAGTAAACTTTATTTGAACGTGAGCACCATCACCCTTGTGCGCACTTTCCTGGTATTGGAATCCCTTACACATATTGGACACAAATGTCTGAAAAACCACAGGTCCAATCACGGACCCCTGCAGTACCCCACTATAGTCACACGCCTCAATGTAGAAAGAAACCCATTTATACAAACACATTGTGCCCTGTCCCTCAACCATTCCTGTATCCGGTTTATAATCTTTTGATCTACCTGTAGTAACACTAGTATATCTATTATTTCATCATGAGGGACGGTATCGAATGCTTTTGAGTAATCCAAGTAAATAACATCCACTGGTGAACCCTTATCCAATGTTGACGTAATGTTTTTCTTGTAGACAAAAAAGATTCGTCACACGACATCTTTTTGATGTGAACCCACGTTGGTCATAATCCATCAGACTGTGTTTACAGAGGTGGTCTGTGATCCTATCTTTTATTATTGATTCTAAGACTTTCCCTGGGACTGATGTTAGGCTTATTGGTCTGTAGTTTGTATAGTCCATTTTATTACCCTTTTTGTGAATCGGTATCCTAGATGCTGACTTCCAATCTCTTGGTATTTCACCTGTTACTACTGACAGTTCATATAATAAATAGTCTAAGTGGTCTAGGTATGTGCGATGATAATAATTTTAGCAATTGTGGAGAAACCTTCTCTAAACCTGAAGAACAACTATTTTTTGACTTGAAGATTTTGTTTATCTCTTCCTCACCTATTGTTATTTCATGAGTACAAATTCCAGGGACACTGCTCTGGTATTCTTTACTATCTGAGAAAACTAATGCAAAATACTCATTAAAGATCTCCGCCACCTCTCTGGAGTTATTGACTACTTGACTGTTAGATGTAATTGTGCATAGTTTGTTTTCAAAGTTACGCATTGAATTTATGTAACTGTAAAATTCTTTAAAATTGTTCTTAGTGCTCTACCTGTGGCCAAATTTTGCTCAAACTTTCTTTTTCTCTGTTTGATGGTATTTTTACATTTTCTTTGGACTGCTTTATAGGCTTCCCATGTTATTTCCGTTTTATTTTGAGTATATACTTTACAAAGTTTATGTTTTTTTCTCATTAGTCTCTCTATTTTCCTGGTGAGCCATTTTGGTTTTATTCCACGGCTACTGCATTTATTTTTTGAAATGATATTTTATTGCATTTATAGCATGTAAAAATACAGTTATCTGCATCGGAGTACAATCCAGTTTACAACTGAATAATGTAAAATACATAATGTTCAAATCCAGACTATCATGACAGGATTTTATAATATACCTCAGATTTTGTTACATGTCTGGGGGATTCCATGTGGATAGACTATTTACTCAGGTAAAATTACGAATTACAAAAATAGCCAAGAACAAGAACAGATATCCTTAATATGTGTTGTTTAGATAAGTAATTTACCCACCCAAAAGCAGGGTACATATTCTCTTTATCTAAATGTTCTCAGGAGTACTTTGGACATGCAAAGAAAAAAGAACTACTTTCATTTCTTTACCAGTATTAGACAAGATTATAAACTAGTTACTGAACATTTGGGCTTATGAAGTCCACTGATATAACATTTTCAGTGACTTAGCCCCTTTAAACACTTTAAATTTTCTAAGATGTGTCAGAACATCCCCCATCTTAATGGATATACAGGAGCATGGACTTCCAATCAGCATTTCCAGCCTTACAAATTATAGAAGAACACTTCATGGGGTATTAACACACACACACCTAAAGGCATTAAGCAAGAACAGTCATCTGAACTTTAGATGAACAATAACATTTCTAAATGTAGGCAAGTTCTTTCCAACGCCCTTCGACAGTCTTGTGTAAAATAACTGCGTCACATCTACTCGATGCATATGTCTATTCAAAGTCCAATGCCAGGCATGGGGGGGGGGGAGCACTGTCTCAATCTGTAAGACCACCATGAAAGGTCTAGTTCCTCCCTCGTTTCTCACTGGGATGTCATTTTACCATTTTGTAACACGGGCCATACAATTCTTAGTTTCCCCTAAATACTGACCGCACCCAGATGAAGGCTCGAGGTATAAAATAAAAATAAAGTTTCAGTCAATTCTTTTATAGCTGCTAGGCCTCGTTGGCTTACCTGCCATTTTAAACTAAACAGCCAACCCTGCTGTGCTAGTCCTCATCCGATTCAGATGTCGCTGCCTCACATTGAGCTGCAAATTCTGATCTGAGCTTAGTCCCCAATTTCCCGGCTGCTTGAGGGTCAGAGAACATGGGGACTTTGCCTCCATATGTAATTTTAATCCTCACCGGCAACATTAATACGTGCTGGATCACTAGTGTCCATAATTGGGCTTTCACTCCGTCAAAGGACTTGCGCCTCGCTCTCGTGGAGTAACTTAGGTAGGGGGAACAGTCGCACTTGATAGCCCTGATGCTCCAAATTGGCCGCTCTCCGTGCTGCTGAAAGAAGCTCATCCTTTTCCCCGGAGTCCGCAACCACCACACCATGATGGTGTGTGCAAGTGGATTATCCCCATGGAACAGCGAGGTGTGACCCGGTAAGCTTTCTTAACTGTAAAGGAGTCAATGTTTAACGTTGAGGTTAGCCAGGCTTGAACAAAGGATTTGATGCCTTCTTCCTCCTCTACACCTTCTGGTATTCCCACCACTTGCATGTTTGTGGCTCACATCTGATTTTCTAGGTGTTCCATCCTGTATCGGAGTACTGTGTTTTCTTTTACTACTCCAGTGACTGAAGCCAGAGCTTTGGTTGCCGTTTCTGTAGCTTGAGTCGCCTCCAGTTGTACCTCTGTTACTTTAGTGTTGAGAAGGGCTACCTTCGTGACCAGCGACTCAAGTTTGTGGTCCACGGCCTGAATAGCTTTCAGGAGCGCCGTGTTCGATGGTTGATCTGTATCCACTCCCTTGGAGCTAGTCAGCGGCTCCGCTTCTGCTGCTGATTTAGGTGTTTTCTGTCTGGCTCCCTCTTGGTTTCCTCGGGTATTTCTGCCCATGGTAGCAAGATTTTGGTATTGTTCAACTTCAAATAGCTTAACGCACACACTGGTGACAGTTTGTATTTAGTTTTAAAGCTGCAAAATCGGTTTTAGTTATTATTTTGTTTTTGAAAATGCAGAGCTCGTTTTCCCACGTCTGATCAGTTCGGCAGTTGACTCTGCTCCCCCTCTATTGCATTTAGTTTTCTTAATATCCTTATCACAGATATTTGATATGTAGTAATTTATAGTTTGCCACATGCCGTTAATGTCCTTATTTTGAAGTTCCACGTCCCAGTTTATTACTAATAAGTCAAGATTCGATAGCCTCCTGGTTAGCTGTTGCAGATGCATAAACTTCCCTACATCCCTTTGTTATTGCATAATTTTCATGAAAAGAAAAGGAGATGCTGTTATGATCACTTGAACCCAGGGGCGCTACAACCTTGCAATTGGTAATGTTTACATCTGGTGAAGTTAGAAGTATATCAAGAATGTTTTCCCCCCCTTGTAGGTGATTTGACTTGTATCAAATTTAGTTATTCTATCAGTCTCAAAAACTCTTTACTATAAACAGTTGTGGCATCATTGTTTGGCCAAGTTATATCTCAATAGTTAAAATTCCCCATAAAGATCACTTCTCCCATCTCGCAAGCTTTTTCTATTTGCTGGTATATAGACTCTGTTGTACCCATGGTTACATTAGGGGGTCTATAACATAGTCCTAGTATAGTTTTTTTGCTTGTATCACTGGCAAGTTTTATCCATAAAGTTTCGGCTTCCCCGGCGTGCTCTCTAATTTTGTCTGTGGGAGATGCATCTATCTGAAATATGTATTGCAACTCCTCCACCTCTTTTTCTCTTCCCTGTCACCATGATACAGAGTGTATCCGGGAGTCTCTTTATTCCAACTATCTTCTTTATGTCACCATGTTTCTGTTATGAGGACTATATCAATATTTCCCTTGGACCCCAGAAGTATTTGAAGTTCTTCCACTTTATTACTTAAGCTCTTTGCATTGCTTAAGTAGCCTTTCATTTCCTGTGGCTTCTTATCTTTGCTTTTTTTTTTGATTTAGCTTTTGTTCACCGGGTAAGTGCACTAGACAAATCCTGCCTATTTTCAGGCACGATCCGGGGGAGGGGGATACAGATGAATACCAACTGACCTTGAACCAGATTAAGCTGTTGGTGGTATTTTTTTTAGTGAATGAGGGAAATTTGGCCAGGACACCGGGGAAATTCCCCCTACTCTTTTCGATAAGTGCCATGGGATCTTTAACATCCACCTGAACTACCACCAATCCAGGCAGATAGGACCTCGGTTTAACGTCTCATCCGCACTTCTGAGGTGCCATCTTTCAGATGAGACGTTAAACTGAGGTTCTGTCTGCCTGTTCTGATGGTAGTTTTGTTTACCTTGCCTTGATTATGAATTGCTAAGTCAATCTGTAGACAAGTTTCTCCCCCTTTCCTTGTTAGTTCAAATATTGTTTGGGCAGTGCTTCATTAAGCGTCTTTGCTAGTACAGCAGTCCCTTCACGATTTAAAAAGAAGCCCGTCTTTAGAGAATAGATGTCTCTGTAAATAAAAAGCATCCCACGAGTTTATAAAATTAATACCCTCTTTGTTACACTGGTTTTGTAGCCTTGACTTAATTTGCTGTTTAGTATTGTTTTTTTCAAGATGGCATTTTAACAAGGACAAAATGCCAGAGATAACTGGGTTATTTCCTTTACTCTTGATATATATTCCCATCTCTATAATTTCATCCACTATATCCTTCTCATGTTGCCTGCCTATATCATTTGTACCAATGTGTACTGCTATTGTCTGATGGTTATATTTTTCATTCATTAATTTAGAGAGCATTGTTTTAATAGCATCGATCTTTGCACTTGGCAGGCAACTTGCAGTATCAGTGGCTCAGCAGGTAGTACACTCACTACTGAGGCCAGAAGATGAGAAGGCTGTGGGTTCTAGCCCCACACTGAGAACTTGGGATAAATCCCAATACTGACACTGTACTGCATCATGAATGGGGTACTGCACTTCTGAGGTGCCATCTTTCAGATGAGACGTTAAACTGAGGTTCTGTCTGCCTGTTCTGATGGTAGTTCCCCTTTAGGAAGGAGCCTAATGGATTCTAATATTGTTCTGAAGCTGAAAACTAACTGGAGGAAATATATAGTTGGGGAAACCTTGTGTAGAAGTGAGCTCAAATAACTAATAGTATTGTTGCCAACATTAGCCCAAACATCGGAAGGCACTGGCAGGTTAACGCAATCATCTGCTACCTAAGCTGTTGGATGTCTTGAAGGGGATTCTCTACCTTGGACGGGAAAAGTACAAACTCGTTAAAAATCCATTTGAAAACAATCCTTGGCATTCCTAGTTCTGGGATGACTGTTCATATGACAAAGATGATCAAGGGGCTGGGGGACTTATCATACGAGAGGAGGTTGAAGGAGTTGAACATGTACTCACTGGAGGAGAGGAGGGACGGGGGGACATGATTGAAACCTTTAAATACATGAAAGGAATAAACAAGACGGGTACAGAGGGGCTGTTCAAAGTAAGGGAGGGGAGGGCCACCAGGGGCCATGATATGAGACTGGAGGGAGGAAGGTTCAGGAGGGAGATGAGGAGACACTTTTTTACAGAGAGGGTGGTGGCTGGGTGGCATGCGTTACCTGCAGAAGTGGTATCCAGTAGAACAGTGGACTGCTTCAAAAGGGGATGGGACAGGACAAGGGGGAGGGTTAATGAAGGGGAAGGGTGGACGGGAGGGGCAGCTGCAGAATAAGGGGTGCTAGCTGCACATTTGAGCAGACTTGATAGACCTCTAGGCCTTTATCTGCTGGCAAATTTCGTATGTTCGTATGTTGGAAGTGAGCTCTTCTCCTTATTAACTATCCAGCTGAGTTGCTACAGGGCTTTAACTGTCCAACGAATAAAGATTCTGGCTGGCAGTTCAGACGATGCCCTGATCAAGAGATCGTCTAAAAGCATGTACACATGGTGGTCCTAAGAATTCAAGGCGGCCCCAACTACTGTCAGTACTTTAGCTAAAAACCCTTGGCAGCAAGGTGAGACCAAAGAGGAAAACATGGTATTAGAAATGCAGGTCCTGACAGCCCGGTGGCACTGAGGGTTGAAACAGTGGACACTACACCTCGCTCCATGCCGGTGACCTGGGTTCGGGGACGGACACGGGCCGCCGGTGGGTCAGCCGGGGGGAAAAGGATTGAACGCCCAACAGCTTGCTCTCCTTCTCTGGGGTGGGATGGGAAGCTTTCCCCACCGTGATACCGCTACCTCCTGGGGAACTTGGGGATGTCGTGCGGCTGGGGGAGAGCAGCAACACAAGTTGTCGGCAGGGGGACTGGGGGCGGACCTTGCGTCTCAAGCGTGCCCCTGACCCTTGTTTCCACTGCGTCAGCGTCGGAACAGAATAAGAAAAAAAAACAACCTTCACCTCTCCTGGGCGACTTCTTGAGCAGCATAAGCGCCACCCACCGACTAATGGGGCAGACACCACTGTGCAAGCCCTCTACCTGGAAACACTAGGAGAAAGGTAAGGAGGGACCTTTCCTCACCCCACCCGGGGGGGGGGTAATCTGGGCCATCAGGGACCGCAGGGAGTTGAGCTGTGCACTCTAGTGCAGACGTGTATGTGTGGTGCATTGTAGGGGTCCGATTGAGTGGAGAGCTGGGGGCAGTAGAGGCAAGGATAAAAAAGAAAGTGAAAAAAAAAAAAAAAAGAAATGCAGGTCCTGAACAGCCAAGCTCAAGAAATTCTGATTAAGTGATGGATCAGAAGGGGGAGATAAACATCCAATAGGGAGGTGGGGCCCCCCCCCCCCGGAGAACAGCTCTGACTGTCAAGCAGAATTACTTCATCTTAAACTTTTTTGCAATTAATTTTTATTCATTTTCAGTGTAGCATATTCATTGAAAGAAACATACTTGATCTGTGTATAGAAATACATTCCAGACAATTGATTAAACAGTAAAACATACTCTGCTCCCTTTGTTACTCATTCGTGGGGCACTTTTGTGTGCATGAAGTATATTATATAATTGCACCATAATGCACCTTGCAGCATTGAACATGGACATAAAATGATAGACATGAATCTGAAAATGTAGTCCTTATTCTGAGCACAAAAGAAATGCTGCGCTATACAGCATTACGGTTCATGCATCCCTTAATTATGAAAATCGTCCAACTGTAATCTGCAGATGCTCGCAGAGCAACTCCCCTTCATGCTTGGCAAAACCCAAACTGTTCCAACCAACAGGCATTATTTACACTGAAAGCTGAAATCTGAGCCATTTGTAACAATAAAAGATCTGGCAAAGGTGAATAGCAAAAAGTACAGATACGGAAGAACTTATCATAACAGTAGATCTTCGAGAGGATCTGTTGCAGCAGGCCACACCTATAGAATTACAGCCACCAGGAACTAGAACCACACAGAAACCTTTCTAGCTAGCAGTCTTCTGGGGTGGGGGGGCTGCCCACGCCGACATCACACACTGATGACATCCTTCCCATACAAGCAAGGGCAGCCCCACGCCCTCCTCAGTTCTCACACTGGAGACCATAAGCAGAAAAGCCTCAGCCGGTGAACCAAGAGAAGTCAGAGGTTCCTGCCAACAGCAGTAAAACAGAAGGTTCACTGACAAGAAGAAAGCGAGTCAAACACAGAGTCCCCTAGACCAAGGGGGATGGAGGGAGGGGCATGGCCTGCTGCAAAAGACCCTCTCTAAGATCTACTGTTATGATAAATTCTTATGTAACTGTGCTATCTTCATCAAGGGTATCTCTTGCAGCAGGCCACACCCATAGAACGAGAGTCCCAAGCAGTTCTGACAGCAGAGGAACCAGTCTGGCTGGCTGGAGACTATGAGCCTAAGAAAGAAGGCCCAGAAGCATAGCTAGGCTGAAACCTTGGTGAAAGTGTGGACAGTACTCCAAGTGGCAGCAGCACAGATCTCAGCGGCTGACACATTCGTGAAACAGGCAACAGAAGTAGCCATACCGCTAGTGGAATGGCCACAGACAGCTCCAGGAAGTTCCTTACTGTGTTTCCTATGACAGAAAACAATACAGTTAACCAACCATTTGGACAGGCACTGTTTAGAAACAGGTACACCCTCTTTTCCGGAGTGAAGGAAACAGTAATTGCGAGGACTTCCTACAGTCATGCGGTGAGTATAATACCCAAGTAGTGTATGTACATCAAAAGTGTGGAGCAATGCTTCCTCTGAATTGGCATGATCTTGATTATAAACAGGCTGGTGGTTAGTTTGATTTAACATAAACTCAGACTCCACCTTAGAAAGAAACCTAGGATTTGTACGTAAAGACACTCTTGCCTTTGTGGAAAATCAAATAAGGCTGCTCACACATAAGAGCCTGAAGTTCCAAAATCTTTCAGACAGAAGTAATAGCAACTAAAAATAACACATTCCATGACAGAACACAAAACTTGCAAATCGCAGCTGGCTCAAAAGGAGCCAAAGTAAGTTTTTCTAACACAAAATTCATGTCCTAAGGTGGGACAGGATTGTGAATGGGGAGCTTCAGATGAAGACTGCCCCTCAGGAAGGTATGGGACAGCTCGAATTTGTCACCATACAGCTATCAGTGGCCACATGGAAAGCTGAAATAGCGGACAAGTGCACCTTAATGGAGGAGTACTTCAGACCAGAGTCTGAGAGGGACAGCAAGTATTCCAGAATCTGATTCACAGGGCAAGCGAAAGGATCCAGCTGTGGGCAGTCGCCCACAGAGAAAAGCGCTTCCACTTCATGGAATAAGTAGCCCTGGTGGAGGGTTTCCTAGCAGCCATCAGAACATCAGCCACCCTTGGGGACACCCCAAATCTAGTCATGGCTATGTCTTCTGGAGCCAAGTATGAAGATGCAGAGACATGAGGTTCGGATGGACCAGGATGCCCTGTTCCTGGGACAGCAAGCCTGTGCACAGGGGTAGAGGCACTGGAGCTTCCACTGCCAACTGCTGCAATATGGGAAACCAGATCTGGCAAGGCCAGAAGGGAGCGATGAGGATCATAGTGGCCCCTTCCATCTGGAGCTTGATCAACACCCTCTGAATTAGCAGGAAGGGAGGGAAGGCTTAGAGAAACCTCCACGTCCAAGAGAGGGACAAAGTGTCTTGCTAGAAAACTCCAGCAGAAATGTGGCAGTTTTGCGCTGAGTGGGGACACAAAAAAGGTCCAGCTCTGGATGACCCCTCCTGTCAAACTGGTCTTTTATGACTGAGTTCAGCAGCTCCCAGTTGTGTGCTCTGGACTGACTGGCTTAGCTTGTCCACCAGGATCTTTTGGATACCTGGAACATGGACGGCTGAGAGTTCTAAACCAGGTTCTACAGCCCAGTACCAGACCTTCATGGCTTCCTGACAGAGAGGGTACGAGTGGGTCCCCACTTGCTTGTTGATGTAATGGACTACCCCGATGTTGTCCTTCTGTACCAACAGATGGCCTGGGGACAGCTGGGTCTGGATGGCTTGCAAGGCATACAGAATGGCCCTCATCTCCAGGACAATGATGTGAAGGACGGTCTCCACTTCGGGCCATGTTCCCTGGGTCTGATGAGGACTGAAATAAGCCTCCTCAGCTCAACCCCAAAGCATCTGTGCTGAGGATTTGTTAAGGAGAAGGAATGCTGAAAGGAACCTTTTTCATCAGGTTGCTGTGTTTCATCCTTTAAAGTAGCACCTTTTTGACTGGAGAAGACACCAGGACTGGTTGTTCTAGGTCGTCGGTGTGCTGATCCCACTGGACTCTCAGTGTCCACTGGGGAATCCTCATGTGCAGCCTGGCCTGAAGAACCATCACAATGGCCCAAGAGCCTGAGAAAGGAGCTAGCGGAAACATATATGCTGTTGTAAAGAAGGTGTGCTTGAGCCATGAGGCGGTCCGCCCTGTCCTGAGGCAGGAAAGCCATACTCTCAGCTGTATCCAGTACTGCTCCTATGTACTGTAGGCACTGACATGGGGACAATACTGATTAGAGTATACTATAAGTGATCCCTGGGTCACTGAACAGCGGAATTGTACACGGCAGGGTCTGGAGCAGTTGCTCCCTGGACTGCTCTTTGGGAAGCCAGTCATCCAGGTAGGGGAAGACATAAAGTCCCTCCCTCCCTCCCTCCTGAGAGCTGCCATCACTACTGCCAAGGCTAGGACAAGCCAAATGGCAAGGCACAGAACTGAAGTGTGCTCCCTGGAACTGAAACTCTGAGGTACTGCCGGTGAGGCACGCACCTTGATATATGCAGGTATGCATCCTACATATCGAGAGAGCATATGCAATCTCCCTGATGCAGAAGAGGTGGCAGCCCCTGGAGGGTCACCATCCGGAACTTTGTGTACTGAATGTAGAAGTGTAGACTGCAGAGGTCCGGGATGGGCTGGAGATCCCCTCTGCACTTGGGAACCAGGAAGAAATGGGAGTAGAACCCCCTGTCTCTCTGATCCTCAGGGACGGGTTTTATGGCTCTTTTTTGCAGTACTGTGTGAATCTCCCCCCACAGCACTGGGACATGGTCGGGGGGGGGGGTAACTAGACTGAACTGGAGGTTACTCTGGAGGCTACTCCAGGAGTTCCAGAATTTAGCTATGTTCTATGTGCTGCAAAACCCAAGCATCTGTAGTGAGCTCCTGCCAACCTGTCGAGGTGTAGGGAGAAATGACCACCCCCCCACTGCCGCCTCCTGCAGTATTGAGGAAGGGGGTCAGGTAAGGAGTCAGGCTGAAGTGGCACCTGCAGCCGGGGCTGCCCCTCCTCCTCTGAGTGCCTTCACAGAGGTGGAGGAAGGGGTGGGCAGGGCAGAGGCTGCTCTGTGTTTGCCCTGAGGCTAGGTCCAGGTGTGGGTCAGTGGGTGGCACGACAAAAGGGCACCCTCTGCCACTTTTCGGTTGGGTGTGATACAAAGAGTGGACACCTGCAAGGTCCAAAAAGGCAAAGTATGTCCTGCACATCTCCCAAAGAGTTTGTAGCCTCTAAAGGGGGCATTAAGGATAGACTGTTACACATCCTGGGCAAAGCCTGACATTCTGAGCCAAGAATGCCTACTCAGGCAAATGCCAGCTACGGCTGCCCTAGCTGAGGCATTTGCGGCATCATAAGCTGATCTCAGCAGGTGCTTTCTGATGTCAGTCCCAGACTGAAGGACCTGAAGCAACTCCTGCATCAGAGGGTCCTTTGGAAGAGCCTTGGCCACCTCTTTGGCCTGTCTACAGAGATGGTTTTGAAATCTGACCATATGGGCAATATAGTTTAAGACCATAATGGTCAGAGTAGCTGAGCCAAAGGTCCTTTTGCCAATCAGACCCAGCTTTCTGGACTCCTTGTCTGGAGGAAGAGAGCTTGGATGTTTAGGCTTCTTAGTCCGATCGTGGGCAGCATTAATGACCACAGAGTTGGCCTCAGGTTGCCCAGCAAAGAATGGTTTCCCTGTAGGGGTCTGGTTGAACTTGTCCACCTTCCTGGGCATAGCGGGAACCAGGTTGGGTCTATACCAGGCAGCCATGGTGGCATCCTTGAAAGCATTGGGGGGATGATGAGAGGAGGAGAATCTGGCAACTCCAGGTAGTGGGACAGAAGGTGTCAGACAGGGTCCTGTTCCTCTGCCTCGAACCTCATAGTGGCCTGCAACTGTCGCATAACCAAGACAAAAGAAGGGTCATTAGGGCAGACCGAGGGATGTACCTTGGGATTTCTTCATCCCCAGAGGACACCGTGGAAGTAGAATGGGAAGTGCTGGCATCTCCATTATCCCCGTTGACATATTCCTCATTGTCATCGGGAGGAGGAAGAAAGTCTGGGTGGTACTTGTCATTACCCTGCCCAGGATTAGGTAGAGTGGGCGTCAGGGTACTAGGGCCGGCGCGATGCCCGGAGGCGAGCAGGAGCAGAGGTAGGCATAGTAGGCCCCTGCAGCACCGGCCCCTGTGGAGGGGCAAGGCGAGCTTGTATTAAATCCCAAAGGGAATACAACATAGCTTGGAAGTCCACTGAAATCAGCATTGGGATGCCGAATGGCGCCAGCTGCGGAGGCAGAGCAGCTGGCGTCAGAAGTGGGCCAGGGAGGGTGATGGTACAGGCTAAGGCACTGGCATCAGCCCAACAGCCTGGGTCGTCGTCAGGTTCCAGGGAGGAGAGGATAATGAAGAAACGGCCTGGGGTGACACTGGTGGAGACTAGGACCCCAAAGCTGAGACCTGGGCTGTAGAAGCAGCCAAAGACAGCATCGGGGGAGTAGGCTGAACCCCTGAGAGTGTCGAGCTGGCCCTAGCAAAGGCCGTATCAGCTGAAGTGCCTGACTGATGACCTATGAAGAATAAGGGCCTGAACAGCGGGGGCTGGAACGTTGGTGGGGCCAAGGAAGTACCCAATGCTGATGAACCTGTGCCCGTGGGGGGCTGCCACAGGAGCCCTGTGGATGAGAGGGCGTTGGTGGCAGTCGGACTGCGCCCGAAGTGGAGGATGGCCCCACTGCAGTCTCGCTCGACGTGGCAACCAGGAATGATCCGTGGAAGACTGCTCCTTAGTCCAGTCCTTATCCCAGTGCTTATGCTTCCCAGCTGACTTTTCCCTAGTCTTGGACAAATGGGAACCAGAGAACAAGGCCGGCAAAGCATAGGAACTCCTGGCTTGAAGCTCCTTCTCCTTCTCCAAACATTCTTTTGGAGCAGAAAGGTCTCTCAAGGTCTTCTGGCAGTGCCTCCTATTAACCTAGTTAAAGTGGCAACAGAGCTCTCAGGCCTGCAAGTCATGGTCTGGGCCTAGGGAGCAGACGCAGGCACTGCGGCTGTCCTTCTAGAGGATCTTCTCCCCACAGGCACAGATTCGAAAGAGCTACTTCTCGGAGACGGAGTTCAGCATAAAAAGGAGGCAAAAATCACTTTGGACACAAAGTGACTGTAAAAGCTAGAGAGAGAAAACGAGAAAAATAAAACAGAAAAGGCAGTCGAATAAAGTTGGCAGTGTCTTCCGTGAAGTCCGACGTGCGATCGTCGATGGCGGAAAAGAACAGAGAAGGGCATGGTGCCACCCACGCTCATATGGGAAGAACATCGTTAGTGTGTGATGTTGGCGTGGGTGGCCCCCCTGGTAGACTGCTAGCTAGAAAAGTTTCCATGTGGTCCTAGTGCCTGGCGGCTGTACTTCTCTAGGTGTGACCTGCTGCAAGAGATACCCTCGATGAAGATCTTGATATGACCAATGAACTTGAACAATTTCCTAACTCAACACTGATTTGCAAAGCTTCTTTTGGATTACACATATCGACAACCTGTCAGGCACAGTCTGATAAGCAAATGCTTTGTGTGTTGCTGCCATCAAGCAAGCATTTAGCTTGTCTGCCTCGTGGCTGCAGCTGTCCTGAGGTTGTCCATTACTCTTTTATCTCAAATAACCAGCCCAGAGGTATACCAAATGAAAGTTTATTGTAGTTGCTGACGTGCAAATCACTCATCCCATTAACTTTGTACAGAATATACTGTACTATTAAATGCAGCCCAACAGTACTTAAGGCTTAACATTTCAGTTCATTTGAGTCAGTTTTAGTTCATATTATTGGCAGGCTAAACGACACAATAATATCGGATTACTGTGCCCTCAGTCCCCTTCATCCAAGTCATGCTCAGGTTGTTGCCAGGCTAAATCTGTTTTAATCAAGTCTAACCGCTTCGCAGCCATAAAGGAATGTCTTGTCCATGTATAAAATCCGTAATCATGCAGCGAATTGAACAGCATGAGCAACCCCCAGGATGTGCAGACCTAACTAAACAGCATTGAATGCCTTGCGCCTCTGTCGGGTCACAAAACCAATATCGGGAAAACAGTAAATTGCAGTACCATTGTCTGTAGAAATTTGTCCCTTGGTTTTTGGTGCAGTTAAAACCATATGCCTGATGTGAGGTCCCCTGACCACTACTAAAATGGTCCGTGGCTGGTCTGTTGATGTCAGATCTGCCATAAAAGGTGCTAAATTTGACCCTTCTCAAGTCTCCGGAATCCCCAGAAAGCACAGGTTTGCCATGTGGACGTTATTTTCTAGGTGCTCCATTTTGAGACAAAGCAGCTTGTTCTCCACCAACTCTCCAGTCACAGCCTTTGCCCTGTTATTTGCTGTTTCAGCTGCTGCTTTTCCTGCTGCTGTCACCTCTTCTATTTTGGTGTCCCTCACTGAAAGCAAGGGAATCCACTTTTTTGTCTACTTCTTTAATAGCCTGGGGCAGGGTTCCATTAGACAGCTCTCTGCTCCCCTCCACCACATGGTTGGTACCGCCTTACTCCCATCAGCTCCAGCAGTTTGCCCAACCTCATCTTCCCACTGTCCTGTGGAGCCATTTTCCGTGGGTTCCCCATGCTGGCAAGCAGATAAATTTAATATCTAGATGTTCCCCTCTGTGTCTGGAATCCAAATTTAGTACGAAAATCTACTTTCATCACCAAAGAAAGGTTCTTTTTTTAATTTGCTCAATCGCTGCAGAAAGCTTGCTGTAGAGTGTCCGTTCCCTTAAACTGCTGGCTCCGCCCCCATTCCACATCTTAAACTTGGTTTGCCTCTCAAACATGTTCAGGCCTTGACAAAACAAAGATCGAGTAGATACCCTCTGATGTCAAAGCCTGCAGCATGAACTCTCACTGAGGTGATGTGCAGCTACAGTGGGAAAATGGGAACCAGGCCTGTTTTCTTTTATTTATTTATTTATTGAAAAGTTTCACCAGGTAAGGTACACTGAACAACAAGTTGCTCATCTCACAGTACGACCTGGGGGAGAGGGAGTAGGAAATTGTAAAACACCGAAGATAATAGAAGTACTTTAAGCACAGCACGTTAATATAGTTACAAAAAATAATTAGATAACATCATATGTGGTAGTCTTAGAGGATGAGCAATTGTTAGATAGAGGATACAGAATGCACCTATAACATATATGTGATATATTATACAGATGGGACAAAGATTGTCACTTTAGTAGTAGCTGGGGACAAATACTACTGGGAAATTAGCATAACGTAAAACACAACTGACAACGGACGTAGACTGGTATCTGAGAACAGATTGCACAAACATTTCGTGAGCAGCAAGAGTTAAGTGCTATTGAAGGAAAGGTTAGGGGCAGGTACAATTGACAGAGAGGAAATTATGTAGTGCTTTAGTTAGTGAGCCAGTTGAGGAGGAAGAATGGATTTGAGTAGGGAGAGGGTTTCACAAACTAGGGAGACGGTAGGAAAAGAGGACTGGCCACTTGCGGTGTCTCTCTGGGGCACTGACAGGGTTCTTTGGTCATGGGATCTGAGGGAGAGAGAGATAGAGGGTGGAGAAGAAAGGGAGGAGGTAAGGTAGGGAGGGTACCAAGCCAGTAGTTAGAGATGAGCTTAGCGCAGTGATGCAGTCACCTATTTGCTAGAGATGGGAAAACTAAGACGTGGTAAAGGTGGCAGTGATGGGTTGGGGAGGTGCGTCAAGGGCAAAGCGGCAAAAGGAGTTGAAAAGGGTATCCAGTTTAGCTAGGTAAGTAGAGGGAGCAGAGCAATAGATGACATCACAGTAGTCGATTATCGGAAGAATCATCTTTTGGACTGATTCGCGCCTTGCCTGGAGTGGGAGGCAGGAACGGTTTCTATATAAGGCACTGAGTTTGGGTCAAAGCTTTTTTGTTATGGCATCAATATGGTCCGAGAAAGTGAGGTGTTGATCCAGCCAGACGCCCAGGTACTTGAAAGATGCTGTAGCCTCGCTAGTAGTCCCATCAAGAGTGGTGAGGACGGGGAGGGATGGTAGCCTAGCTAGTCTCTGTCTGGTGCTGAACGTCATGGTCACTGTTTTCTTAGCATTAAGGAAGAGGTGGTGAGATTGGAACCAAGCCTGGACATTACTGAAGTCCTGTTGAAGCTTGGAGGCAACATCCAAGGGTGATATCCCAAAGTAGAAAAGAACTGTATGATCAGCATACATGTGTATGGAAGATGAAGTACAGACCGATGGGAGATCGTTCAAAAAAATGGAGAAAAGGATCGGACCCAGTATAGACCGCTGGGGGACACCAGTACAAATAGGTAGAGGAGGGGAGATGGAGTCGGAGATTTTTACCGATTGTGTGCAGCCGTTTAAATAAGCACTGAACCATTTAACGGTGTGTTCAGACAACCCAGCGGATGACAGCGCGCAGAGCAGGAGGGAATGGGAAACCGTGTTGAATGCTTTGGCAAGATCAATAAAGATGGCAGTAGTGATGTAACCGCTGTCCATCCCAGTCAGGATCGAGTCCGTGATCCGAAGCAGTGAGGTAGAAGCAGGGGAAGGGGATGCCGTAGACAGGACGCCAGTGCATACTACATCATGCGTCGGCTGCCTTGTCAGCCAGACTTGCACAAGGATTTGCATATCCAAGATGCTTTGTTCCGGGAATGAGACTTGAGAGTTTGTGCATGGTCTAGACAGATGTACAAAACCCAAACAATTTGGATATTTCTTCTCTCCTAGCATCCCATTATGGATCCTATATACTGCTTTCCCTGCAAACTGCATCTCCAGTATGCTCCAAATGAACACAACATGATGTGTCAGTGCTGTATGTCACGGCTGTCAGCCACAAATATTCTAACTCATGTGGTCCTAGTGCTTCAACCCTAAGACTGTAGAGTGTGGCTCTAAGGAAGAGGCTGACTCTTAAAAAGAGTAAAGAGCTTTTGAAGCCAAAACAGGGAGACAGGAAAATAATACAAATTTTAAGTAGAAGTCGGTATTAACTTTCTACTTCTGAAGTATTTTTCCTTTTTCCTTTTCATCATCATCATCACCACTTTATTTATTAAGAGCATTTTCTTATTGAAACTCAAGGCGCTTTACATAAGTAGAATAAAATACAAATATAACATAAAATAGTAAAACACATATTTTAGGTTACTTTAAAAATAGGTAACTAACTAATCAGATAGAAAGGCCTGACTGAATATAAATGTTTTTAATTCCCATTTAAAAATTTCTAGAAATTGAGATTCCCTGATAAAGTAAGGGACAGAGTTCCAGAGGGTTAGGGGCGCTGAATGAAAAAGCCAAAGTGTCCAAAGTCTTGAGGTGAACTATTAGAATCTCCAAGAATCCCTCTTCAGTGGAGCAGAATGGACGGGCAGAGTGGCGAGTACACAGGAGGTCTTGCAGGTAACCAGGCCCCTGATCGTGTAGGGCTTTCTAGGTCAGCAAACTGACCTTGAAGGTGATCAGACACCTAACTGGCAGCCAGTGCAGAGATCACAGCACAGGTATAATATGACATGATCTCGAGAGACCTGGCCACAGCATTCTGCACTAGTTGTAGGTGGCAAAGATCAACCCCTGACAGCCCTAGGTAGACAGCGTTGCAGTAATCTAGCCTAAAAGTCATGAAAGCATGGATTAGGGATGGGAGATCACTCGGGGGGGACTAGATGTTTAATCTGGGCGATATTTCTGAGATGGTAATACGCACTCTGGATCACTGGCAACACCTGAGACTTAAGTGTCAGACTGCAGTCCAGAACAATGCCAAGATTCCTTGCTCCAACTGAGGTAAGCAAATGGGGATCCCCAAGCACCAGCCCAGAAGCCTAACCAGATTACACCCTCACCCCTGGGCGATTAGGTCCCACCATCAATACTTCAATCTTGTCTGGGTTAAACTTCAACCAGTTGGCTTTCATCCAGTCTTGGATCTCAGCAAGACACTGATTAAACACCGACACCTCCTCCTGCTGCTCGAGCGCAAAAGACAGGTATAGCTGAGTGTCATCTGCATAGCAGTGAAAACTCAGCCCATATCATCTTATAATGTCCCCTAGTGGCAGCATATACACCATGAACAACATGGGGGACAAAATGAAGCCCTGCGGGACCCCGCATGGCAGGGGCATGGGAGCAGAGGAAAAAATCCCTGACATCACCCTTTGCATCCTACCAATAAGGAAAGATCGAAACCAATTGAGGACTGTACCAGTCAGTCCACAACAAACCCCTAGGCGCTCCAAAAGCGTTTCATGGTCCATGGTGTCAAATGCAGCTGAGAGACTGAGAAGAATAAGAATGGAATAACTTCTTTGATCCTTTGCCACCAGGAGATTATTCAGCACCCGAACAAGGGCAGTCTCGGGGCTACGCCCCTTCCTGAAATCTGACTGGAGAGGGTCGTAGATGGTGTGGGTTGACAAATAGGTCTCCAGTTGTTTGGCTACCACCTTCTCAATAACCTTACCCACGAAGGGAAGGTTAGAGACAGGTCTGTCACTGGCCAGGCAGTTCGGGTCTCTGTGAAGCTTTTTTGAAAAGGGCCTCACCACCGCCTCCTTTAAGAGCTCCAAAAAGACCCCTGTCAATAGAGAACACCAGACTATCCTGGCTAGTACCAGGCCGATGACATCAACGCACCCCACAAGGAGGTGCGTTGGACCCGGATCCAAATTACAGTAGGTTGGCCTCATCTCTTGGATGACCCTCACAATATCCACAACAGCCAACTGGTTGAAGTCAGACCAGACAAACTGATTGCCTGGGATTTCAGGCTGATCACTGCAAGCTCCTTTAGAGGGTCCTGACTATATCTCAGATCTAATGGCGGCAACCTTGTCAGCAAAAAGCAGGGCAAACTCATCACACTTTAATTGTGAAAAAGTTCCCCCAGACTGAAGACATGTAGGATTACACAGCCTGTCAACAGTGCAGAAGAGCTGAGCTGGTCTGTTAATTGCTGCAGCGATTTCATTGGACAGGAACTCTGCCTTCTTACAGGAGATTGATGATTGATAGTCCCTATAATGAGACATCAATATAAGTTTGTCATCCACCGATCTAGATCTTAGTCAGCATCGCTCCAACCTTCAAACCCTCATCTTCTTTTGCTCATCAGAAAGTCTTCCATGTGATAATATTGTGCTGGATGTGTGGAAGAGCTCTTAGCCTGGCAGCTGACATGTCTAACTCTACTGCCCCACACTACATATCATCAGCATTATGATCTCTCAAACAGTTACATCACAGGTGAATGACCTGGCAGCCACTCACTTGCTGTTCCTAAGTAGTAGTAGTGATGTCACAGTCAGTGAGGTCACAATGCGGTAGAGCAAGATATGTCAGCTGCCAGGCTAAGAGCTGTTTCACACATCACATTTACTAACATCAGGTAAACAATCTTCTAATTAACCAAAGGGAAAAGAAAAAGTACCTCAGACATAAAAGATAATGGTTGGCTGCTTTTAAAATCTAATATTAGTTTTAGGCAGTACACTAGCTCTTTAAGGCTTTCAATACTGCTTTAAACCTGATCAGGGTATTTCATGCGTGCCTCACAGATTTAACAGATATTTCTTAAGCTTCACATTAAGGTATATGTCAGTATGACCCCAATTTTCGTTTGGACAAAATAAAAAAAAAATCAAATGCTAAGTGTACACACTTTAGTAAAATAAAACAACTAGTTTTAATTTGACTCTAAATTTTGCAGTTGTGCCCAGACTGCGCAAAGCCCACAATCTTTATTTTCCATGAGAGGGGCTGAACAATGGAAAGAAATCTCTTCCCTGAGCTGTCACTGGGTGACAGCTGTAAAATATCAGCATGTCAGAAAGCAGCAGGGAGGGAAGTGAAAGATAAACACAGGGCGTTGTAATATTTTGAGGAGATTGCCTCCAATTGTTTCT
Source organism: Neoceratodus forsteri (assembly GCA_016271365.2). Classification (NCBI taxonomy): domain Eukaryota; kingdom Metazoa; phylum Chordata; order Ceratodontiformes; family Ceratodontidae; genus Neoceratodus; species Neoceratodus forsteri. The sequence goes on from CM057452.1 coordinate 396,140,960, forward strand.
CTGTAAAAACTAAATCTAGAAGAAAAAATTTACGAGGTGTAAGAGTCCTGCTGACCTCCATTAAGGTCTTCAACTTTATTTTGTAGTTAATTTTACAGTTAAAATTACCCAGGAGAGCCAAGCTTAGATTTAACATCTTGTGTTTGTTCGGCAGGGTCCCGTTTCTAGCCAGTTTAAGGTCTGGATAGAGTGATGCACAAGCACAATAAGTGACTTGATCAAGGTCATAGAGAAAAAGAGCTTGTGATGGGATTTGAACCTGGATCATCAGCTTCACAGGTCTATATAATCAAGCCAGTAAGGTACACTGCTTTGTGTGCCCTAAGTATTTTGAAAGAACATTTTTAAAAACTTCTCAAATATCTAGCTAGAAATTTTGACAATCCCATAATGCTTTCAAATATCTCATGAAACCAAACTGGGTGCCAGATGGTAGTCTGCTGCACTAGCATGTGGGACACACAAGACCGAACCTCAGTCTCAACTCCTATGCCAGGGCTGTTGGGGATCAGAATGCTAACATCAGCCATCTCACCACCCCCCCACCACCACCAAATCCATCCCCTATACCCAGGACTGATGTCATGAGACAGCATCCAAGTAATTGGGTGGTGGGAGAGTCACTTAGGGAAAAAGTATACTGCCCCATGCCCATGATATTCAACCGCATGCTCTCCTATCTCGCAGCTGCCAACCAACCAGAGGTTCCTCCTTCTATCCTCCCATAACTAGATTTTGGCTCCTGGGAAGGTTAGAAAGATGCATGTCTGCCCCAACCCAGCCCCGCTGCAGGGACCAAGCCACAGGAGTTCCTGGAGGATATGGGGATCTGGTCTGACAACCCGTAGGCCCAGTAGGCAAATCAGAGGAGAGCAGGAGTTGTGGGTTCCCAGAATCTATGGAAGAGGGAACATGGAGGTAAATGGGGGCTGTGAGGGATGAACATAATGATACAAAACAAATTAAAAAATATATATATTTACAAGAGGGACCAGTATAGTGGCTTTCATAAGTGGTGGAAAAGTGTGGTACACTCTTCACAATCAATCCAAGGGTACAGAGTGTGAGTGCTGGCACTGCAGATTAGTCAACAAGTCGTACTCCCATTTGTAGAAAGTCTGTACATTCCAACATGCCAGCTGCCTGCAGATTGTAGGGGGAGGGTTAGAAATATTTTCATAATGCACAACCATCTTACGCATAGCTAGACTCACGGCAGGAAACTACTATGAGGATGTTTACTGTAATTTATTATATGGATAATTAATTTAATACTACAGTAAAGCATACAAAAATATATCGATATATAGTATAATTCCCGAAGTGATAATACCACATTTCGAGAGTGATAATACTATCGTTCACATCCTGTAATAATATAGTTTGGGACCTGAACGATAGTATTATCAGCAAAGCAGAACAGCGCAAGCACTAGTTTTCCTCCCAACGTCTTGACGGCGTGCCTTCCAGTTGGCTGCTTTCCCTGTGTAGGCGGGCAGAACAAAGCAGAAAACATGGCGGCTCACTTAGCGAGAGAAATTCTCGGCACTCGTTGCAGCATTTTTCTTGTCTCTTTACTGCCTAGTGCAGTCCCGTTTTCTGTCATGGAGTACTATCCAACCCACTACATTTAACAGTTAAGGACCAACAATGTGACTATCTGAAACGCTGGGCCGCAACCACCTTCTCCTGACTCATTGCCCACGACCCTCAGCTGAAACCACCTCGCCAAGTGCTGTAACTTTTACTCTGCTCTCATACTCCTGCTAAAAACTTTCCAACCCAGATCCATATATTAAAAAAAATAATGTTTATGTACCGGCATTACCGACGAACGATATCATCTCAAGGTTCTGGACACAGGAACCTCTCGAGCTTCGTTCTCGAGGTTCCTACGTGTCCAGAACCTCTCAATGTTATTACTCACCGGTAATGCATCAGTACATATACATTATTCTCTTGGTCATAGCCCTGCAGCTACCAAGGGGTATACCTCTGGACACAAGTGTAGGCGTGCTAAGGGGAATACACACAGAGAGAGATAGAAATTCAGAAAAATGATTATAATACTGCTCTAATAAAACATACTCCTATTATAACTGAGTATTCTGATTTTAATGTTTTTATTAAAAATCACCTGACACTGAGCTTGAAAGACAGGAGTTGAGGTACTACCACTTTTTTCCTATGGAAGATCTCAGACCACAATTAAAGCAACCATTTAATTGCAGACTCGTACTGTTTGTTTGTTTGTTTAGATTTTGTTGATCCGGTAAGCCCACTGGACCAAGAAGTCCCTTTTTTAGGGGTGACTGGGGGGAGTATACAGATGGTATGCAACTGAGATTGAACCGGATTAAGCAGTTGATTGTATTTTCAGTGAATGAGGGAAATTTGGCCAGGACACAGGGGGAATTCCCCTACTCTTTTTCGATAAGTGCCATGGGATCTTTAACATCCATCTGAACTACCACCAATCCAGGCAGATGGCACCTCGGTTTAACCTCTCATCCGAAAGACGGCACCTCAGAAGTGCAGCACCCCCCTCATGCTGCACTACAGTGTCAGTATTGGGATATTAACCCAAGTGCCAGATATGGGAACTGAACCCATGGCCCTCTAATCTCCGTCCTCAGAGGTGGGTGTGCTACCTACTGAGCCACTGACACTAACAAACCGAACAGTTTAAAAGACACTTGAAATATACCCTCACATGACAGGTGTCTGGCATAGAACTTCGTTCAAAAGCTTAATTTTTTCATGCATTTTTAAGAAAGCACATAATCAGATCCAGAGTATGTCTGTCTCTATCTAAAACGAGCACTGATAGTGGTGCTAAATAAGTTTGAAAGACGGAGCCCAGATCCCACTCAAGCGCATCAGTGTGCACGCTGATGAGCAGGATCTCAGCTCTGCTTCTCAAACGTATTTAGCACCACTGTAAGTACTCATTTTAAAGAAAGACACGCTCTGATTTAGCAACAAATACTAAATTTGATTATATGCTTTATTAAAATCTCAAGAAAAAAAATTAAGCTTCATGAACGAGTTCTCTGCCAGACTCGCGTTTAGGGTGGGAGTACATTTCCGGGCAGCAGCTGAACTAGTGCGGACCGCTCGGTCCAAAAATGATAATAGAAAGTGGCTAAAAAGGTAATAATAATTACTTTTTATATATATATATACATATATATTGGGGCATTCTACACACTTGCTTTGCCAAGTCTGTGCCCAGAGGCAAACTAGCCAGAGATGACCAGAAACTGAATGGCAGAGCTCACAGTGTCTCTTGAGCGACAAACACCTCTAGGCTATGAAAACTTCCTGTGCTAGTGTTTTGGGAGGCAACCATGACTGCAGTAGTGAGGAGTTCCTCAGTAAGGGGCACCGAACAAGACAAAGAACCCACAGACTACACAGTACAACTCTCACAGCTGATAACTTTATAAAAAGGGCCGTGAAAATTTGGCAACCTCACTGGTCACAACACGTCACATGACAGTTGCTCATACTCTTACAACTGCTCACCTCACCTGAACTACATATTGTTTTAACAAATAAAAGTCCATTTTATAAGAGGGATTACACACTCCAGGGTGTGTGGTCATAAGGGAATAATGCACTTCTCGGGTGGTTGCAGCACTCGGCTACACATTATGCCTAAAAACCATCATAGGCATGCATTATTTCCTTAAAACTGCACACCCTATCAGACGTTATCCCTTAGAGAATCATTACAAATACAGCAAGGCCTTAGACATTCCAACAGCGATGTTGTGAAAGGGCCCAGACCTCGTTGTGAGCCTGTTGCTAGTGGAAAGTGCGTTTCAGTCTACAGCAGCATAAAAGAAAGGATGCACTTACCAGGATTAGGAAAGCAAGTAAAGAAAAGGTATATGGTTTTATTTATTTATTTTTTGTTTTAATTCTACTGTTGCTGCTTTCCCTTCCAACTGGGACCTACTTCGGCCATACATCAGTGCCACTGCCTTCCCAGGCCTGCTGACCTGGTTCACAGGAGATCCTAGTCCACTCACAGCACATGGTAGACAGGGTGAGGTGTCACTCTCCCAGTCCATGGCACCTTCCTTTTATTTTTCTATTCTTGGGAGAAAAGGCCATGCAACAGTGGCAGAGACACTGTTTATGCATGCTCCTGCGGACAATGCGTTGATGTCTTCCGCTCCTTCTCCCATGTCTAGTGACCCCAGGCATCCTCACCCCAGCCATCACTAGAGGTTAGACAAATGCCAGGGTCCACCCCCCCCCCAAGAGGAGAGCTGTCCACTGAAAGCTCAATCATCCTCCCCTCACCTGGCCATTCAATGCGCCAGGCTCTTTCTCAAACTTGATAATGCAAGTGGTAGTGCTACTGCTGTGCTGGCAGAGCAGTATAGGAGTTTGGGTTTCTATAGTGCATTTCATGCAAACTGTATCCCCAAACTCTCTACATTCCAGGAGAGGGAGGAGAGAGAACAGTACTGCCATTAACAGGTGCTGTGGTGCTAAGCAGTGTGGGACCCCTCTGGCTCACTGGTGATCTGGGTTCATGCCCTGAGCCCTGGACATCAAGAGCAGAGGCTAGAAGGGAGGATTCAGAGTGGCTGCTTGGATACTCTCCTCCCAGGGGGAGGACTCAGTGTAGCACCGCTCACAGAGCGACACCTTGCGCAGGCTTAGTGAAGGCTCCATTGGCAGCTTGGATGACCATATGTTGCCTGGTATCCCCCACCTCCAGGACCATTTTGAGTGTGTGCACTCACACTGAGGGTGGTGAGCGAGGAACAATTCTGAAAAAAGCCCAGTGGTGGCAGGATGACAAGTAAGGGCCGTCACATAGGAACAATAGAAATTGTTAGCAGATAAGGACCGCAAGGCCCATCTAGTCTGAGTGTAAGCCCTACACTAGTTTGTGGCCTCTGACCCTACCTGGTCAATGGCTTTTCACCCCTTCTTCCCACCTCTAAGGTTCCCTTATGTCTGGCCCAGGCATGTTTAAATCCCTCCACTGTGCTCGCTCCCACTACCTCCTGTGGCAGACCATTTCATGCATCCACCACCCTCTCCATGAAGAAAAACTTCCTCACATTTCCCCTCAACCTGCCACCTTCCAACTTCATATCATACCCCCTCATTCTTGTACTCCTCCTATATTGGAAGATGTCCCCCTCCCTGTACTTTGTTTATGCCCTTAAGGTACTTGAATGTTTCTATCATGTGCCCCCGGTTCCTCCTCTCCTCCAGCAAGTACATACTGCAGTCCTATAATCTCTCTCTCCTCATATGTCTTCCGGTGGAAGCCCTTTACTATCTTAGTCACCCTTCTGTGGACTGCTTCCACCCTGTCAATGTCCTTATAAACGTACGGCCACCAGAATTGCACACAGTACTCTAGGTGAGGCCTCACCAGCATTTTATACAACGGCATCACTACTTCCCGCCTTCTGCTAGTGATACCCTGCCTATGCACCCCAGCATGCCACTGGCCCTCCCTGCAGTCTTTGTACTCTGTTTAGACACCTTTAGGTCACCAGAAATGATAACCCCCAGGTTCCTTTCTTCTTTGGTGACCATCAGCAACTCCCATCCCATCCTGTAGCTCTCCCCAGGGTTCCCTCATCCCAGGTGCATTACTTTGTACTTTTTTAAATTGAACCTCAGTTGCCAAACTTCAGTCCATTTTTCAGGCTCAACCAGGTCCCTCCTCATACTCTTCACCCTGTCCAGAGTATCCACCCTGTTGTAGATCTTGGTGTCATCTGCAAACAGGCAGACCTTTCCCTCCAGCCCTACTGCAATGTCACTAATGAAGACATTAAACAGGACTGGCCCAAGGACTGATCCCTGAGGTACCCCGCTGGTCACCCTACTCTCCCCGGACTGGATACTATTTACTACCACCCTCTGCTTCCTGTCCATTAGCCAGTTCCTAAAGACCTTGTGCCCCATGCCCAGACTACCCATCTTGTTGACCAGCCTTTTATGTGGGATGGTGTTGAGGGCCTTGCTGAAATCGAGGTAGCAACGCCCACCCGCCTCCCCCGCAATTTCCTTCATCACCCAGTCAAAACAATCTATTAGATTAGTCTGACAAGACCTTCCTGCTGTGAATCCATGTTCCCTTGGATCCTGGGCACCGTTGGATTACAGGTGCACCACTATTCTTTCTTTAAGCAGTGCCTCCATGATCTTACCCACTACTGAGGTGAGGATGATTGGTCTACAGTTCCCTGCCTCCTCCCTACTACCACTTTTGTGTAGAGGGACTACATGTGCCTTTCTCCAGTCCTCTGGAACCACACCTGTGTTGAGTGACTCGGTGAACATGGCTGCCAGAGGTGCTGCTAGCTCTCTTTGCAGCTCTCTTAATACCCTCGAGTGTATGCCATCTATCCCCATTGCCTTGTCCACCTTCAGTTTTGTGAGCTCCTCCAGGACTCCCTCCACTGTGAATAGACTTGTATTTACCCTCCCCTCCCTTTGTGTCCATTACCCAGCTGTGGTTCCTGACCTTCCCCCTCTTCTGTGAATACTGAACAGAAGTATTTGTTCAGTATTTCCATCTTCTCCAGGTCTCTCTCCTTACACTCCCCTGTATCCCCTCTGAGCCTTACAATCCCCCACCCTCAGATTTCCTTCTTTCGTTGATGTACCTATAAAATGTCTTGTTCCCTTTTTTCACCATCTGCTCTAATCTTTCCTAAGTCTGTGCCTTTGCGCTCCTTACTGCCTTCCCCGCTTCCCTTAGATTCCTTAGGTATACCTCCCTGTCTTCCTCCCTTTGAGTCTCCTTATATTTCCTATAACCCACCCTTTTGGCCCTTACCTTGTCTGCCACCTCTCTCAAGAACCATAGTGGTTTCCTTCTGCTCTTGCCTTTGTGTACCATCCTGATGCACTGGTTCATCAAATCCTCTATGGCTCCCTTCAGGTGTTCCCACTGCTCCTCAACTCCCCTACTTATCTCCCTCATTGCAAGGGCCTCCTTGATACAACTCCCCGTTTATCAAGATCTGCCCTCCTGAAATCTAAGACCTTTGTCTTTGTGTGACTAGACCATGTCTTGGTCCCTATGCTAAATCTCACTATGTGGTGGTCACTGGTTATCAGTTGACCTTCCACCTGGACATCTGTGATTCTATCCCTGTTGGTCAGTACTAGGTTCAGAATCACCCAGTCTCTGGTGGGATCAGTCACTAGCTGTCTGAGGTCTGGCCCATGTAGGGAACCTAGGATGTCTCGGCTCCTGGTTGAAGCAGCTGCTGGGATGGTCCAATCCACGTCTGGGATACTGAAATTACCCAGCAGTAATACCTCACCTTTTGTTGCCATCTCGTGAATTTAATCCCCCAGCTCCCTATTCACCTCCTCCCTGTGTTGGGAGGCCTGCAGATCACCCCTGCGCAGACTGCTGTGCCATTGCCTGGCTCAAGGGTGACCCACAGTGCCTGTGCTTCCGTTGCCTTAATACCCTCCCTAATGTGCATGGCCACCCCCCCTTTTTTTTTACTCCCCCTGTCTCTCCTGAATAGAGTATACACCAGTATATTAATGTCCCAGTCATGATTATCCACCAGGCACTCCAAAAGGATAGGCCTCCAGGGACTGTGTCATAGTGATCTGTGTTCCCTGGGAATATGCTATAAACACAGGCAGCTGGAAATGGGATCCCATCCGGGGGGGGGGGGTGGAGGCACCATGGTCGATGGGAGCACTATTTCAACTAAGAGGAGATCCTTGACAGGAGCTGGAGGTAAGGAACCACCTGAAGAAAAGCATAATGGTAATAAATAGATGAAAAAGGTGCCCCCCCCCCAGGAAATTCAAATAGAGTTAGAGAGATTACAGTGAGGTTATCCACAGGAAGGATAAGTGACTTGTTTAAGGTCACATACTGAGTAAGTGGCAGTGGTGGGAATCAAACATGGGTTGTCACGTTCACAGCTCTGCACTCTAATAAGTTAAACTGCCTCCAAGAGCATTACCACTCACAGAAGAAACTGTCAATGCTCTATGTATGGGTTTATCAGTGCATAAAGTACTGTATTTCTCCAATACTGCAGGAAGTCAAAAGCAGAGGTATTCAAGTGGATAAGAAAGTAGGCAAAATAAGTTCCCTAACTTATGAAGACAACTGAAATGTGTTGTGAGGCTACTGCAGTAAACTAGGATTCCAGAATCCATAGACTCTGCTGTAAGAAGTGTATTCTGCCAAATAAAATTATTTATGGTGAAAACATTTCCCCCGAACACAAGCTGCTGCTTTTGCAACGATCCCACTCCCCTATTTCCCCAACTGTTCCCCACCCCAGTAACCCAGGCTGGCACAGATATACCCTTGCTTTGGCCAGGAGTGAGGGTGGTTGACATCTGCCTTCACAGCTGATGCCCATGCCACTCCTTGGTTGGCCAGCAGGAAGGGTGTGAGTGCCGAGGAGACTGCACCTCACCTCCATGAAGCGCTCCACTCGGCCCCAGCCTGGGATTCTGGGGCTCATATATATATACCTCTCTTTATTGTTATTTCTCCTTTCATCAATATATCAACTATTTCAGAAAGGTACATAAAAAATAGATATATACAATAGTATGTGCTGACTACAAATACTTACATAAATTCATAAGCACATCGCAATCACAATCTATAATTAAAGTTGATTTAGCCGAATTTAAAAATATGATTATATACTGTATATTGAACAGCGCAGACTAGATGGACTAATGGTCTTTTTCTGCCAACATTTTCAATGTTTCTGTGTGTTTTCAGGCTAATAACTGGTAAGCCCAAGCAAAAAAGAGTGACATCCAAGGTACAAGGCTCATTTAAATCAAGTCAAGGGGAATTAATCCCTACTGAAATTAAAAAACAGCTCTCCTTGATAGCAGATGCAGTCTAGGTGACATATATGAAATAGATAAATTAATTTTAACTTTTTCTGTCAGCTGTACGGGTGTGTTCATTAAGCCTGATTGAAAAAATAAACTGTGGTTCTCATTCAAAAACATATAAAGTAATTTGTTTTTTAAACTGTTACCACCTCCGTGGGTTTATAGCAGCAAAGAAGATGAAGAGGTTGCCTTCAGATCCTTACAGTTCCACTTCTAATTCTGATTTGAGCCCTATATGTTCTAGTCCTGATGTGTTGGGCTCTTAGAATACCTTTGCACTTTCTTTGCAGACACCGTGCAACTGGCAGAGTAATTAATACAGAAGATTATACCTAGCTCTACGTTTTTTTTTGCTACAGCATCTGAGTTGTGTTCTGGCTAAAAAGGTTTGATTTTTAATTTTCTTCTACGAGGCTTAATGAATACAAATGTCAGCATAGTTCAGTTGGTAGCATATCCACCTCTAGGCCAGAAGGTCGTGGGTGTAGTCCCACACCAGGATTGTGCTCATATGCCAGCCCACTTTCACAGCAGGCCCTGTCCTGCAGAACTGGATCCGGAACGACAGCAGGGTGTGGGAAAACCGGGGGTGCAGGACAGGTAAGCCCTGGAGGACACCGAGGCTGGGGGGGACCGGTGAAAGGCGGCCAGTTCGACTGGGGGAGGGCAGAAAAAAAAGGATTGTGCTCATACCATAAACGCTGGCACCCGAGTGCAGTACTAAGAGGATGATGTACTATCGGGGGGGGGGTGCTATCCTTTGCATGACACATTAAACCAAGCTCCTATCTGCCTTTTCTGGTGATCGTTTAAGATCCCATGGCACTTCTTGAAAAGAGTAGGGGGAATTTCCCCCTGTATTCTGGCCAGTCACTAAGGCCTTGTCAAAACTGGTATCACACTATTGGATAGCCAATATGTAAGCACAGGTGTTCCCCAAGGGTCCGTCCTGGGCCCACTGCTATTTAGTCTTTTTTTAAACAATCTCCCTAAAGTGTGTCATGACAAAATCTTGTTATACACGGACGATGCTGTCCTCTACTGTAGCCATTCTAACCTTGATACCCTGGAACAATGTCTAAGCATAATTTCAAACATGTTGAGGACTGGTTCTCTGGTGCTCAGCTGCTTCTCAATTATAAGAAAACAAAAGCAATGCTGTTCGCCTCTACCTACAGCAAATATAGATCCACCATCTTATCCATCCATAACAAACAAAATGAAACCCTCAAAATGGTACTTAACTTCAACTATCTCGGGGTTACTCTGGATAGCTCCTTATCTTATTCACTGCACATTGTTAATGTCTCCCGGACCGCTAACAGGAAGATCGGTCAGCTTTAAAGGCACAGACACTGTCTCACAACGGACGCCCTTAAACTCGCCATAAATAGCTCTGTCCTGTCTGCGAAAGAAAATGGCCTTGTTGTCTATAGCTCTGACTCAGTTCTGAAAAGAATTGCACTTACCCAAAACAAGTCCTGCAGGCTTCTCCTAGGTGCTTCGCACTATACCCACACGTGTGACCTATATCATATTTGGTACCAACTCTGTCTCCTAGCCAAAAAAGCCACTCTTGGCCTGACCCCTCCCAGGGTCCAATCTATGCTCTGCCCAACAGTCCCAACCAGGTTGACCAGAGAGACTCTCAACCACCTCTACAAAGCCCCCTTCCGCCACACATCCCTAAGTCAGCGATCTTTTGGCTGTCGTGCTCCAAAGAGGCTTAACTCACTCCCACGTGACCTTCAAACTGAGGCCAAGCTTGGGCCTTTCAAAATTAAACTCTGCTCCCACCTCACTAGTCTAATGGCTTGCCATTCCTCACTAAATTAGACTTAATGGACTAGTCCATGCCTTGCTCACCACTGCACTCTATCCCCCTTGGCCTGTTTTTCCCTTTCGCCCTCCGACCTCTTCTTCCTCCTCAGTCTCCCACCTGTCACCCTCTCCATTCCTCTCGGTCTCTATTCCTCATGTCTAACAACCACCTTACTATGCCTCCCCCTCCTGCATCCCCCCCTCCACTGCACCTCCATCACCCTCTTCTTCACTCCTCCTACCCTTCACCTCTACTCCTCATCCACTTCTCCCCCAACTCCCATCCCCACCACCCCCACCTACCGCTGGCAAGGGGTATCTTGGATATTCCTAATCCCTACCTTGATCCTTCTCCACCCTCTACCCTCTGACAAAGGGAATCTCAGTTCATTCCTGTTCCCTGCCTTAAACCTTCTTAATTTCTTCATTGTAAAACTCTTTATCTAATGCCTAGTAGTACATCCCCTGTATAAACTCCGTTCTAATGTTATTGCTCTTATTGTTGTCAGATTATGTAATCTCATGTTGTTTCTTGTTGATTTGTCTTTTTTTGTTAATTCATTGATGTATAACGTATAATTTCGACGTGGAACCTTTGTAAATTAGCTTTTAGATCAAAGGTTGTAATCCGAGTATTAATAAATAAATAAAAGTAAATAAATTGTCCACCCTGGGACCTTTAAATCATTTTAACTCGGATAACATGCCAGGGGTTGGGGAAGGATCGAGTGTCCGGAGGACTGCTCTCCTTCTCTGGGGAGGGGGGTCATCAGCAGTCGGCATTTGGCTGCCCCCTGGTGGAAGCTGGGGGTCAATGCTGCAGTAGCTAGGGGTGGGAGGAGGCCGACATTGGGAGGACAGCGTACAGTAGCGTGCACGCTCCATCCCTTGGCATCATTGCACGCCTCCTCCAGCAGGGTAACCACACCAGAAAAAATCTCTGGCAGCATGAAAGCTGCTCGCTAGTGTCGCCACGGTCGCACGCAAGACAGTTCCCTCCTGGTCTCTGCGGTGGTGGGGTTCATATCCACTGTGATGCGATCAGGAAGGGTTGCGATCAGGAGGTCAGAGCTCTGTCTGGGACAAGGGGCAGCAGCCGGCCTAGTTGGCTGGATGGAGGGGGCAGGCACAAAAGGCGCAACCTTCCCCCTGCCGTAGAACAACAAAGAAATTAAGAAAAAAAAAAAAAACTCAGAAAAAACGGTTTAAAATGTTTGTGTCCACATTGTAGGATAGTTAAACTGTGCTACAACACTATGCTAAAATCCTGCTCGGAGCAAGGCTTTTGCACGGTTTTAATCCAACACAGTAGCCTTAAACTATGTTAACTGCGGTATGGATAAGATCCTTGCTGTAACACGGTTTAAGGCATCATGTTGGGACTTCGTTCCTTATTTTAGTGACCAAGAAAGAGAAAGGCAATCATTTATTTGCATTACAAAACTTGAAATGAGCTCTCAGTTTGAATGCTGCCTCTACCCCCATTATTGGCTATTACACCTGGTGCGAGTGTCCCAGCAGCTTTGCAGTACCTGCAAGTCTCTGCAGTACTGCTGCAATCATGCCTGGGAACTCACTCAGACAAGCACAGTGTTTTAGCAATCTGGACCCTCTGACAACCATGCTCAGGCACGGAAATGTAAATGTTTTCATAAACCATGCTCAGAGGATAGGGCCTAAAAACAACCCAGCAGCAGTTTAATCTGGTTTAATTTCAGTTGGCTAGCACCTGTATCCCACCCCCCCACTCCGAGACAAGGCTGAAAATAGACAGTATTGTTTAGCCCTCCTTTCATGGTCAGCAAACACTAAAAAAATTTAAATAAATATGCCAGTAGAGCTGACAGAGAAAGTTAAGATTAATTTTTGCTTATGCAGTCTATATGTAGTTTTCAGGTGACTGCTGCACAAGATCTGGCCACAGAACACATCTTGATGCAACTCCTGCTTTTTACGGCTGCACAGTGACAGCTATGTAACATATTGTTAATAGGAGGAGACAGAGTACAACAGGCAGGAAAAGGACATGATGTATACTAGCTTCTACTTCCACAATGGAGTTTCATCACCTCCTTGGTATGCATGAGATCCCTGCTCTTCTGCGTCTGTCTGTGCCACCCATCCCCCTCCCCTATCCCCCTATTCCATCCAGATCTGCTTTATTCATGAATCTATGGTTGTGGTACTTTTTTTTTCCATTTTCTGTGCCACCTATACAGCTAGCAGAATCCTGCTGAGCACACACAAGGGCAAGTGTCAGTGACTGAAAAACAGTTCTATCACAACTAATGTAGATCTGACAGGGTAGAAACAGTTTTTCTAACTTCCATAGTATGTACTGTGCTGACAGACAAATGGTGGCAAGAGAGAATGAAACCATTCATTATGCTGATCATTCCAGTTTACATACGTATGCAGCGAATGGCATTGTAAAATGAAATCTGAACTCTGGATTCCTCTGCTGCCTATCTGATCACCAAGGAACACTACCACTTACAACTAATGTTGGTTAGTTAGAACTATAACTGCAGTATGCCATCAAGGAACAAAAACAGGTAACTCACCTGCAACAGTAGTTCTAGGAGTGGTGTATGATGTTCATCCATACTTTCTGGCAGTTGCCTTTCCCTTTAAATGCTCACTGGAACATCTTCAAGCTGGCTCCTCTCACCCACCGGGTGGTTACTCCCTTGGCTCTGCCCCATGACACCAGATCTTGCCTGCTGGAAACAGAAAAGTGTGCCACAGCCAGGGGAGGTGGGGTGGGTCTGTGTGGATGATCATCATATACCACTCCTAGAACTACCTGTTACAGGGAATAACCTGTTGTTCTAGGGACATGGATATTATATTCTATCCACACTTTCTGGCAGACTCCTAGGAGTTCTCTGGGAGGAGGGGGCAAGGTGCACACCCCCTAATTGGGAAATAGAGATTGGAGAGCTGAGGCTCTAAAACCAGCATCCCGGCGTGACTCAAGGTCAATGTGGTAGTGGGAAATGACGGTATGTGCTGACCTACAGGTAGCAGCCTCGCAGATTTCCTGGATAGGGATGTCCCTGAAAGCAGCCACCAAGGCAGCGGTATGGTGGGTGGAATGAGCACTTAGCCCTACGGGAGGCTCCCTAGCTGCCTATTTATAGCCAAGGCCCTGATTTTTCCATGATTCCTCGGTCGCGGAGATTTCTCCGGAATTTAGTGTAAACCGTGGAAAAAATGTGGAACATTATTCCATGGTTTACAAGAACAGCGGAATATTATTCCACGGTTTACATGAACTGCGGAATATTATTCCGTAGTTTACATGAACTGTGGTATATTATTCCGCGGTTTATATGACATGCAAAATGTTTTTCCACAGTTTATACTGAAGAGTCAGTATTTAGCCAGCAGACCGGTGCAGCAGTACCACTACTGCTCCCAATGCCAATGACCGGGGTTCAGGAACGAGCATGACAAGTTTGAGGGCCGTCCGAGGGAGGAGGATCGAGCATCCTACGGACTGCTATCCTCTGAGGGGGAGGGGAGTCGCCAGTGTTCGGTTAACCCCTTGTGGTAGCCTGGGGTATGACTACGTTTGGCAAGTGTGTCAGATGTTCGGCGTGCCACCCCAACATCACTGCATGACACGTCTCCTGTGGAAAAAATTGGAAAATGGAGGTTCTGCTACCACAGGATGACGTTCTCCCTGACGCTGCAGACCTCACACCACCGACCGGGCTCTCGCTTTATTCTACCATTCAGTCTCTGTCAGGAGAATGGGCCCCTCAATGGCCCCACTCCTGGGGTGTTTGGGAGTAAGGTAAGCCCCAGGTGTGTGGTGGGGCTCAACATGTGTAGATTGGATCAATGGGGGCCTGCAGATGAGAAGATAAAGTATAATAAATAAAATAAAAAAAGAGTCAGTATAAACTGTGAGTAAAACAAATCTGCAGTTCACATCGACTCTGACCAAGGAAAATTATTCCATGGATCACATAAGCTGTGGTTATTCCGTGGATCATATAAACCCTGGAAGACTATTCTGAGGTTTATATAGAAACATAGAAACATAGATTTTGACAGCAGATAAGGACCGCTTGGCCCACCCAGTCTGCCCATTTCCCTACCTAATGGATAAGCTGCAGATCCTAGTTAACCAACAGCCTACTTCTTCCTACCCCAACCCCCTAGAATTGCCTTATGACTGTGCCATGCATGCTTGAATTCCACCACTGTTTTTGACTCCACAACCTCCTCCGGAAGGCCGTTCCATGTATCCACAACCCTCTCTGTGAAAAAATACTTCCTTAAATTACCTCTGAGCCGCCCCCCATTCTATCTTCAAATTGTACCCCCTTGTTCTTGCACACCTCTTTTTTTGAACGATGCTACCCTCTTGGACTTTGTTGATTCCCTTGAGATACTTGAAAGTTTCTATCATGTCCCCCCTCTCCCTCCTTTCCTCGAGGCTATACATATTCAGCTTCTTAAGTCTCTCTTCATATGTCTTCCGGTGCAGACCCTGCACCATTTTAGTTGCCCTCCTCTGGACAGCCTCCATCCTGTCTATGTCCTTGCGGAGATTGGGTCTCCAGAACTGCACGCAGTACTCCAGATGGGGTCTCACCAACTGTCTGTACAGAGGGATAATAACTTCCTGTTTTCTACTGGTGATGCCTCTCCCTATGCATCCCAGTATCCCCCAGCCCTCCTTGCTGCCCTCTCACATTGCTTGCCCACCTTTAGGTCATCTGATATGACTACCCCAGGTCCCTTTCCATTTTTGTTGTTGTTAGTATCTCACCCCCATTGTGTACTCTTCCCTGGGTTTTGTTTCCCAGGTGCATTACCTTGCACTTCTTAGCACTGAATCTAAGCTGCCATACATTTGACCATTCCTCTAACCTTGCAAAGTCCTTCTCATCCTTTCCACCCCACCTTGTGCATCAACTCTGTTGCAGATCTTTGTGTCATCTGCAAAGAGACATACTTTTCCTTCAGTCCCTCTGCAATGTCACATAAAGACATTGAAGAGGACCGATCTAATACTGAACCCTGCGGTACCCACTAGTAACCCCTTTCTTCAGAGTGGACTCCATTTACTATTACTCTCTGTGTCCTATTCTCCAGCCAATTCTTTACCCAGGCTGTCATCTTGGGACCCACTCCCAGGCTGGTTAACTTGTATATTAATCTTTGTGTGGGACTGTGTCAAATGCCTTGCTAAAGTCTAGGTAGGCCATGTCCACAGCCCCTCCTGGTCTACTACTTTGGTCACCCAGTCAAAGAAATCTATCAGATTTGTCTGGCATGACCTTCCCACTGTGAATCCATGCTGCCTTGGGTCCTGAGCCCCTCTGGCCTCTAGATACTCAACAATTCTTTCCTTCAGAAGCGATTCCATCATTTTCACTACCACTAAGGTTAAACTAACAGGTCTGTAGTTTTCTGCTTCTGCCTTGCTCCCACTTTTGTGAAGGGGAATCACATCTGCCCTTCTCCAGTCCTCTGGTACCACCCCATCCTCCCATGATTTGTTAAAGAGGGTAGTCAGTGGTGTCACTAGTTCTACCCTTAGTTCTTTTAGAATTCTGGGATGAATCCCATCAGGCCCCATTGCTTTGTCCACCTTCAGTTTTAAGAGTTCTTTCAGAACCCTTTCTTCTGTAAATGGGCTGGTATCAACTTCTGTATCCAGAGTGCTTCTACTGTTTGTTTTAGGTACCTCCCCACTTCCTTTGTAAATACTGAGCAAAAATATTTGTTTAGTATCTCTGCCTTTTCACAGTCACCCTCTGCCCACCCTCCCTCCTCTTTATTAAGCCTCACTAGCCCTCCCTTGGTCTTCCTTCGCTCCCTGATGTACCTATAAAAGGTTTTATCCCCCTTCTTAACTGAGTTGGCTATCTTTTCCTCGGTTTGGGCCTTTGCTGTTCTGATAGCCTTCCCAGCTTCCTTTTGCTTTAACTGATACAGTTCCCTGTCCTGCTCCTTCTGTGATTCCTTGTACTTCCTGAATGCTTTTTTCTCTTGAACCTCACTGCACTTCCTTTGAGAACCATAGTGGTTTCTTACATCATTTCGTTTTGTTAATTTGCTTCCACAAAGGCGTGTTACCTCTGTGATGGCAGTTTGTATTATTCCCCATTGTTCTTCCACCCCTCCTTCCTGCCCATTTGCTAGTGCATTCCTTAGGCACTCACCCATTTTGGCAAAGTCAGCCCTCCTAAAGTCCAGTACTTTTGCCTTTGTATGGCTTGACTCTATTGCTGTGTTTATTGTGAACCATACTGTTGATGGTTGCTAGTTCCCAGATGGCTACCCACTTCACATCTGTGATCCTCTCTTCATCTCCATTTGAGAGAACCAGGTCTAAGATTGCTCCCTCTCGAGTGGGCTCCAATACTAGTTGTCTAAGGCATGCCCCTTGTAGGGCATCTAGAATAACCCCACTCTTTGAAGTGGTTGCTGCAACTGCACTCCAGTTAACATCCAGCATATTCAGATCACCCATCAGCAATATCTCCCCTTTTTCTGCCATTCTAAGTATTCTTTCTATCATTTCCTTGTCCATTTCTTCCCCCTGAGAAGGGGTCTATATACAACCCCTGTGGGATTGTGGTTGCCATTGCCGGTCTCCAAATTTACCCACAGTGCTTCTTCTCCTCCCTGTTTTCTGTTTTGTTCTGTTGCTTTGATTCCTTCCCTTATGTAAAGAGCTACTCCTCCTCCTCTTTTACCCTCCGTGTCCCTCCTGTAGATAGTGTATCCTGGTATGTTTATGTCCCAGTCATGGTTTTGTGCGTACCATGTTTCTGTGACTGCCACGATATCCAGATGTTCCTCCTCCATCAAGGCCACTAATTCAGGAAGCTTGTTACTCAGACTACGGGCATTGGTACTCATTGCTCTCCATTTTTTGATGGCTTTACCTTCTTTTGCAGCATCCCCCACTGACCTGTCTACCTTGGCCTTTTTCTCATTTAGTACCCTGATTTGTAGGGAGAGGCTGGGATTTTCCTGCTGCTTATCAGTGCCTCCCCCCTTGACTAGTTTAAAAGCTTGCCAATGAAGCATTTAAACCAATTGCTCAAAAGACTTGTTCCCTTCCTGGACAGATGCAGACCATCCTGCAGTATAGGCTGGTGTCCCTCCAGGTGGAACCCCAGTCCCCAATGGAGCCAAACCCCTGTGCTCCACACCATTTTTTCAACCATTCATTAAACTGCATGGTGCAAAGTACCCTCGCCTCACTCATGCCATTGACAGGCAGCACCTCAGAGAAGGATATTGTGTGTGCTACTTGTCTTAGGCCCCTTCCCAATTCTACAAAGTCCTTCTGCACTGCTCTAATCTCATGATTAGCCAAGTCATTTGTCCCTAGGTGACAAATGACTTGGCTTGGATATAAAATCTGAAACTCATTTTGGAACAGTCCCTGCTCATTAGTTTGTCTGCTAGGGCTTTACCTTAAAAATCAAAACAGGTAAATCCCTGCCCTCGCTATCTAGCTCAGCCCCACCACCCTCCCAACCCCACCCTAAGAACCTCCTTGAGTCTCTTTATTTGAAGTAGAAATACTTTTACTAGGTACCATACTGTGCAGCAATACTCATCCTTTTAATTTCACTGCTGGGCCCAACTGGAATGAGAAAGTGGCATTCTGGCTTAGTGGTAAAACTAAAAGGATGAAGATCGATGTGCAGTAAGGTAGTCACTAAAAACAATACTTATTCAAATTTGGTGGCCCAGGGGACTCTCAGGCTGGGGTGGGGAGGGTGATGGAGCTCAGACGGATGGGCTGGATTTTTTACTTTCTAATACTAAGACCTCAGGAGTTAATTGACAACTTTCTCTGGTTCGTAGGTCCCAGCTCAAAAACAAATTTTTTCCCCTACCTGGGTGCTTCGTGGGGGGTTTGTGACTGCTACCGAAGCTCCCAATTGCCGTCACAGAATTTCTGCAGAAATAGGAAACTAGTGCCGCAGATGTTCTGCGGTAATGGGGGGCTTTCTGCAGTATTTAGACCCAAACTGCCACAGAAAAATCAGCACCTTGCCTATAGCAGAGGTCGATGCAGGATACAATCCACCTGCCAATCGGCCTCTTAGCTGCTGGTCTACCAGGTGTGGTTTCAATGTAGGTGACAAACAGCTGGTGAACCTCTCCCCAAACTCCAGCCACGCGCTCCATGTAATGGGCGAGCACCCGCCACAGGTCCAAAGTATGGAGCCTGTGCTCAGCCTCCGAGGTGTGACTGGTGAAGTACATAGGGAGATTAATCACCAGGCTAAGGTGGAAAACCGACACAACCTTCGGGAAGAATTTTTGGTTGGACTGAAGGACAATCTTATCACTGTGGAAGACCAGGTAAGGAAACTCCACTGAGAGCACGTGGAGCTTACTGATCCTTCTGGCTGACGTAACAGCCACCAGGAAAGCAGTCTTCCACGACAGGTGAGACATCTCACACCTGTGCATTGGTTTGAATGGCATGCCATGAGCTTTGCCAACACCAGCAACAAGTCTCAAGGTGGTGGTGGTTCACACACCGGAGGAGAAATGTGGTCAAGGCCTTCAAAGAGGTGCCAGACCATCTTCTCCTATGCCACCAACTGCTGACCCGCCTGTGCCCGGTAAGCAGAGATGGCTGCCAGGTGCACCTTGAGGGTCGTCAACTGAAGGCCTGACAGAGAGGGACCACAGGTAGTCAAGGATGCTAGCCACCAGACAGGACTGGGGGTCCAACCCCTTGTCCTGAAACCAAATGAAGAATCTCTTCCATTTGAAGGCATAGCATTTCCTGGTTGACTCCTTCCGAGAAGCCTAGACAACATTGGAGGACATCTGTGGAGAGACCCAAAGCCTGGAACTCTAGCCACTCAGGAACTAGGCTGTCAGGTGCAGGGACTGAAGGTCTGGATGGAATACCTTCCCCTGATTGATGGGAAGTCGTCTGGGCAGATAGGAAGACACCTTGGGAGCCTGCTGCTGAGGCTGAGGAGATCGGGGTACCAGAACTGGTATGGCCAGTCTGGAGCCACCAGGATCACCTGTGCCATGTCCCTCCTTGTCTTAAGCAAGACTTTGTGGATCAAGGAAATTGAGGGAAGGCACAGAGGAGGCCTGAGGTCCAGTGCCTCAAGAAGGCATCCCCCTGCAGTGTTCCCTGCTGAGAAGGGTGGGCATAATACAGCACTAGCTTTACCCTCCTCCCGGAGGCAAACAGGTCCACCAACAGGGTGTTCCCACTGGGAGAACAGACTGCGTACTACCTCTGGGTGGAGCGACCACTCCAGAGACGCCTCGTCCACACGGCTGAGAGCGTACGCCAGCTGGTTAGAGACACTGGCCACTTGGGTGGCCAGGAGATCGACCTCCAAGCTGCGCATGAAGGTCCACATGCAGAGAGCCTCCCTACACAGAAGCAGGGAGTGCGTCCCGCCCTGCTTGTTGAGGTAGTGCATGGTCGTGGCTTTGTCCATCTGGACCAGGACCATTTGACTCCGAATGTGAGGAGCAAAAAGCTGCCAGTCCCACTCGAACTGCTTGGAGCTCCAGCAGGTTGCTGTGGCACTGGGACTCTTCGGGGGACCAGAGCCCATGGACTCCATGTTCCCCCAGATGGGCACCAAGCCCACTAAAGAGGCGTCGGTCGTCAGGATGACTGTCAGCTCTGGGCGGACAAATGGGATCCCTTCCTACAGACGTTCTGGGACTAACTACCACTGGAGGGTGTCCCACATGCACTGGGTCACAGTGACCAGCAGATCGAAGTGACCCCAGCACTGAGACCACTGGCAGGCCAGCTTCCATTGCGGACAAACATAGAAACATAGAAGCTGACGGCAGATAAGGACCACAAGGCCCATCCACTCTGCCCATTTCTTTTTTCTACCTTATAAATGTGCCATCGGCCTTTGCTCTGTCAATGGCCTATCTAGTCATACTCATCTGTATCGCTCCCTTATGCCTATCCCATGCCTGTTTGAAACCCTGCACTATATTCATATCCACCACTTCCTGAGGTAGGGCGTTCCATGCATCCACCACCCTTTCTGTGAAAAAGAACTTCCTCACATTACCCCTTAATTGGCCTCCCTCTAATCTCATGCTGTGTCCTCTTGTCCTGCTGCTTTTCTTATATTAAAACATGTTAGACTCTTTCACCTTGTTAATGCCCTTAAGGTGTTTGAATGTTTCGATCATATCACCTTTCTCCCTCCTTTGCTCAAGGGTATACATATTGAGCTCCGTTAATCTGCCCTCATATGTTTTCTGATGCAATCCCTGCACTATTTTAGTTGCCCTTCTCTGGACTGCCTCAATTTGGTTAATGTCCTTGTGAAGGTGTGGCCTCCAGTACTGCACACAGTACTCCAGATGGGGCCTAACCAGTGTCTTGTAAAGAGGGATTATCACCTCCCTCTTCTGACTTGTGATACCCCTACTAATACACCCTAACATCCCCCTAGCCTTATCTACTGCTTTAGTGGTCTGCTTGGATGATTTCAGGTAATCAGTGATGATGATACCCAAGACTCTTTCTTCCCTTGTGACTGCCAGCAACGCTCCTCCCACCCTGTAGGTGGCTTCAGGGTTTCTCTTCCCTATGTGCGCATTCTCCAGCAGGCCCATCGGACCACACTAGTGCAGGCCGCCATGTAATCCAGGATGTGCAGGAACTCCCAGGCAGGGCGCAACTGCCCAACCAAAAATGATCGGGCAAAGGAGGAGAAAGCCTCCACCCTGTGCGCTCAGAGCCAAGCCCTGGCTTTGCAACAGTCAAACTCTGCCCCGATGAAGCTGATCAGCCTGCGAGGGCACACGTTCCAACCTGGCCTCGTTGACCAGGAGGCCAAGGGAGATGCAGGTCTGGAGGGACAGGTCCCTGGACTACTCCACCTCCTGCCTGGAGGGACCCATGATCAGCCAGTCATCCAGGCAGGGGTAAACCTGGACCCCTTGGTGCATCAGGCGGGCTGCCACCACTGCAAAGCACTTGGTGAAGACCCTGGGGGCAGAGAACAGGCTGAATGGCATTGCCTCGAACTCGTAGAGGGTTCCCGCCGCTCGGAAGCAGAGGAACCGCTGGTGTGATGGATGGATTGGGACATGAAAGAACACTTCCTGAAGATCCAGGGAGCAAAACGACATGTGTTGCTCTAGTGATGGTATGATCTGAGACAAAGTTACCATCCTGAAGGTGCGTGATCTGAGGAACTTGTTCAGGTCATACAGATCTAAGATGGGGTGCCAATCTCCCATGCATTTTGGCACTAGGAAGTACCTGGAGACAAACCCTGGGTGTTCTGAAAGGGTCCACAACAGGAACCATGACCTCCTTGTGGAGGAGCTGGGTGATGTCCCGAATGGCCAACAGAATGTCTGCAGATACTATGTCCTCCCGTGGGGCACAGGCTCAGCAAGGTGGGTAATGCTTGAATTCCAGAGGCAGACCTTAACCGACCACTTCGAGAACCTGTTCATGGTGACAGCGGACCAGGTGGAAAGGAAGTGGCAGAGCTGGCCCCTCATGGGAGGACCCAGGGGTGGTGTGAATGGGAATGAGGGAGGCACCCCTCATCCCGTCACTGGGCAGGCTTGGAGGCAGAGGAGGGCCCGGCTGAGGAAACACCGAAGCCTGTTCCTCCAGGCTTGCAGACACCTAAGTTCACTGACTTCGGCTGAGGTTGCCAGGCCTGAGCCTGCTGCCCAGCTTGGGGCTGGGCAGGGTTGGCCGCAAGAGTACAGGTGGACTGAAAGGGCTTCTTTTTCTGCTGTTTGGAGCTCTTGGGGTCCCTATGGGTGGATGTCACTGAATCCAAGGTGGCACTGGACTTCTCAATGTAGGTGAAGTGCCCCCTTGACCTTGGGCCCGAACAGGTCAGTACCCAGGAAAGGGACATCCGCCAGCTTGTGCTGGGTGTCTGCCGTGAAGGTCGAGATCTGCAGCCAAGCCCTGCGGTGTATGGCCAATGTGGCCACCACAGAATGGGTGAAAGAGTTCCCAATATCCATGGCTGTCTGGAGCTGCTGCTTAGCTACAGCCCAACCCTGGTCCTGGACCTGCTTGACCGTGGTCTGGAGGTCTCCTGGAAGATGAGGGAGCACTTTATCCAGAGTGCCCAACAGAGCATGAGAGAAGTGGGCCATCAGAAAGGCCAAGCTTGCCTGGCGAAAGCCAAGTGAAGAGGCAGCATAGACCTTTTTCACCAAATGGTCCAATTTCTTGGATTCCTTGTCGGGTGGTTTGTCAACATCTCCCACATTGCTGGAGTGCCAAAACACAAAATCGGCCACCAAGTCCTCAGCCGAGGAGTGTTCTGCGAACCCCGAAAGGGAACCGGTGGGAACTGCATACTTACGGGCCATCTGAGCTGACGGCACTGGGCAGGATGCAGGTCACTGCCAGAACTCCAAGGCAGGGTCAAGGATGGCCCCTGCTACCAGGAAGGCTTCCCCAGGGGAGTCACCCTGGTCCAAGATCTCAGTGAGAGGGTACCGAGCCGTTTTTTTGAACGGGCTCCATCTTAAGGCCCGTGGATTCCGAGATAAGGTGGAGAAAGCCCATAAAGGAGGTAGGGCCTTCATCCGTCGAGAGACCCCCCCCAGCCAACTCCGTGTCCATTAGATGGGAGTGCAAGGAGGAACCCTCCAACTCTGAGGAGTCGACCGACGGAATCCCCGCTGACCCTCTGTGGATGGTCAGAGGTGACGGTGACTGACAGCCAATGGGTAGACCAGAAGCCGTCCTAGACTCCTCAGTCGGAGCACCAGATTATAGCTGTTTTGGCGGTGGCTCCACCGGGATCGGCAAAGATGCCAGGGGAGGCCGAGCCAGGACTGTTTTACAAGTCGGCTCTTGCAGAGGTGGAGAAGGCATCAGCCTCTGCCGCGAAAGTCAGGTGATGGCTGGGGTAGAAGCCAGGATGGGCTTCATACCGGCAATTACCAGCTGTTGCCACATGAGATCCTCATAGCACTGACGCAACTTGTACCAAAGCCTATCCTCACTCAAGGAGGACAAGGATGAAGTGTAGCAGTGGCACCGCTTTCCCGAGCTTCAAGAGCAGGAGTGCAGATGTTGGTGCGAGCCACTCGACCCACGGGAGCAAGACTGGGACCTTGATCTCCGGGGGAAATCGCGCCGGGCCTCGGAGGGTGTCGGCGAGAACTGAGGTACCTCCAGTTCCTGGTCAATAACGGAGGTGGTGGGTCAGCGGACTGATCCTTCCTTCCCTGATTCTGGGTCAGGACCAGAGTCCTGGATTAAGAAGTATCGGCCTCTTCGGGCAACAACTGGTCGACCAGTTCTAGAAAGATCTCGGCTGGAGGATCAACCTGTATCTCGACCAACTGGCTTAACGGGGATACCATGGAGCTGGTGGCCTGGGATGAAGATTCGACTAAAGTTGGATCTGAAGAAGAGCGGGAATCAGAAGCGCAAGAGCATTCCTGATCCCACAATCGATGGCAAGGCCGTTTTTGGCCTCTTTTTTACACTTGGATTTGTGTGTGGATGAGGGGCCCTGGCCATGAGTCGGGAGAGCCTGGCACAAATCCTTAAATCCCACCGTGAAGGAGGCAACCACAGAAAGTGGCAAAAAGGCTGAAGCCAAGGAGGTCTGAGCCATGGCCTGGGCTGCCGCCTCCTCGAAAGCCACTAGCTGTTCGCTAGACCCCACAGCCACAGAGGCCACCCGACAGGCACCCTTCAACTTGACCAGCAGGTAACGTTCGCTCAGATGGCCCAAAAGCAAGCGGGTGTGACGATCCTCAAGAATGGATGAATGGACGGATGGAAGGTACGACAGATGTCGCAGGCCTGGGGATTGTGCTCGTGGCCCAGGCAATACACACACGTGGTGCGTGAATCTGTCTGGGACATCTTCTGCACACAAGCACATTTCCGGAACCCTGGAACAGACTTTTCATCATCCACGACAGTCGGCGTGAAGAACAAGCCTGAAAACAAAAGTTTTTAATGGTTTGGAAGGAAATCCAAAGATTTAAACAGCAAATGGCCTACTCAGCACGAGAACATTAAGGAGTGAACCTGCTTCTTCCAGCGGAAAGGAAGATCTGGTGACATGAGGGGGGAGCTGAGGGAGTTACCACCCGGATGGGT
Source organism: Neoceratodus forsteri (assembly GCA_016271365.2). Taxonomy (NCBI): domain Eukaryota; kingdom Metazoa; phylum Chordata; order Ceratodontiformes; family Ceratodontidae; genus Neoceratodus; species Neoceratodus forsteri. Next base: position 396,165,783 of record CM057452.1, read on the forward strand.
GGGAGGAGCCAGCTTGAAGACGTTCCAGTGAGCTCTTAAAGGGAAAGGCAACTGCCAGAAAGTGTGGATAGAACATCATATCCACGTCCCTAGAACAACTAATCACATTGCTTTGCATCAGAATAGATGAAAAAAGAACACATATGTTACAGGTGGATGATACCTTTTACTAGACTTCAAACTCTTGAACGCTAGTTTCAAAAACAAGTTTTTGTAAGACCAATAAAGGGTATCACCTGCAGCATATTTTTGGTTTTTTCTTCTGCATCATAGACTTGACTAACACAGCTGATACATTTCTCCATCAGAACAAATCAAACTAGATCCACATTGTTATGCTCAATGCCTTCTGCAGAAATTAGTGGTGGTGGGGAAGGGGCAAAAAAAAAAGAAAGTGAGTGCAATAATTTTGTTGGGAAACAGCACTTCAGCACCTGATTCTTAACAGAAGCAGAGCAACCCCCAGTTTAACCTGTTGCAAAACACCATATTAATTCCTGATGTCTCCTGGGACCTTGCTCTTACACTTCGCTACTGCAGTTTGCTTGGGATAACAGTGAGTAAGTGACTCTGGTGGGATTTGAATCTGAACTTGCTGTTTCCCAAGCCTGTGAGCTAGGACTAGACTCCAACACCACCCCTCTGTCACATTTTTAAGGCTGCTTAGTGAAGCTTAAAGCATATAATAGTAGAAATGGGAGGGAACTGGAGGAACTCAGTTCCAAGAGTGAAATTAATTGTCTGTCTCAGATCTAGCAGTAAAATGAAGAAGGACTGCTTCTATGGAAAATACACATACCCCAAAGCCATACTACTAACTAAAGTGTAAAAATGCAGCATACAGTATAATAAAGAAACGTATCCCCAGTCCCCTGTCAAATATGTTCTTTACTAGATCACAGGTTAAAGGTTCCCTCCTTGAATCCTTTCCATTTCCAATGCTGAAAGCAAATTTTTTGTTAGCATTCTGCTGGGCATAGCCAAAACTGGAAATGTTGTTGCTTTAATCCCTCCGAGGGAAACAGTCAGCAGGGTGCCAACCACAGCACAGCTATACTGCAATGCTAAAGACTGTGCAGGAATATACAACACTGTATACCAGCTGCTTGACCCCCACCCCATGGCAAGTAGTTTCCGCAGGCTAGAGGAATCCATACCCCATAAACCTTTTCCTTGTTCTCCAGTAAATGGGGGATTTTTTCATCAGAATAATACAAGAAAATCACAGATACGCCACATATTATTCTATATCCTATAAGGTTAATGCATTGGCAGACATTTTGACTCTGACCAGAGTTTGTTCATATTAGCTGGTACAATACACTATTGTCACTGCTGGGTTCACATCACTTCTAAAGTTCCTTAGAAAAGGAACAGCAACTGACATTGTCTAACTACAGAAAGCAACAACTGCGGTGTCAAAGGGCCCTTTCTTCTTCCTTCTTAAATAAACAAGATTACTTTCCATATTGATTTCTTGTGCTACAACCACACCTTTTGCCCATGCAAACACCAAAAATAAATCAGATTCCACACACAATCAACACTGCTGAATTGTATTTGCTATTAACTCTCTAAAACAGTAATTAACATCTGTAAAAATTTTTAAAATCTAAAAAAAATATGGGAACATACAAAAGAATCTAGGCTTGTAAGAACATTGTGTCATCACCAAACAGATCCCACTTTGTTTCATTGTTAAAACTGGCTCAACAAGATAAGCACACACCTTTCCTTGAAAGACAGCAGCTGATCTGCAGGACAATGTTGGTCTTAACAACTCCCAAGTCCAAACACAACACAGTACTACTGCAAGAGGTTTAAAAAATACAGCCCTTGTACTCAGGTTGATCATGCGTATGATCATTCTGGTTATTCATTCATTCATTTATTTATTTATATGGATCTGTACAGCTGTCAGTTCAGCTTTTTAGAGTCAGTTAGCAGTTTTGCTGTGTATGACATAAAGCACTCTGTACACAACATGTCACTGCCCATTTTTGAAAACTGCATGTTAAATGGCTTTGTGAATGTGCACCACAAATACTGTGCACTGCCCGACCCCCAAAGATGCTACTGTCCACATACAAACTGAGAAAAATAAAAATAATAATAATAATGAAAAAAAAAACAGCACAACACAACATCCACTAAACGTTAAAAAAATATTTATTAGTGCAAAAAATACACAGGACATGCTGGTCAATTGCCCCTTTTTCTGTGAGTTTAAATCAGGCCAGGATTACGTGAGGGACACACTTCTCAGAAACACTTGTGCAGGAAAGTAAATGGATTACAGGAATCACTGCCATCAATAGCTAAAGAGCCGAGCATGCAAATCACAGCATTTTACTAGAACTAACATGTTGCAGCTGGCACTACCTTGTAGGTTCAAAAACAGCCACTCTTGACACAGAGCAAAGCAAATTGTACATGTTTTCTAATTAAGTTACAGATTTCAGATGCTGAAGATGGGGAGTACTTGGTGGGGTACCATTACTTTGTGCCCTCAAGCGACTCTCAGAAATAGTGCCATAACTTTTTATCTGCTTAGACCACTGGTTACAATATGACTTACAGTACACAGTGTTCAAACAACAGAACTTCACAATTTTGCTAAACTGAAAACCAACAGTCATTTACAGTGCTAGCACTATAGCATAGAGGCAGTGGAAGAAAACACTTCAGTCCCCCACCATGCTAAATACTTAACTGTTTGCTGCCTGTTTATAAATGTTAAAAAACAAAATAAGAATTCCTTTTTATTCAGCACGGAGATGCTTGTATGAACAGATTGAAAGCATGGTACATTTACAAAATCTCAGTCTGTACAGTTCCTTGAGTATTATGTCCAGTATTGCTACTATCCATATGTTGAATACCTGTGCTAAGCAGATAAAGACCACCTACCTTTGGCTCATACCAAGTAGTAGCTTTCTTAAATGAGAACCGATTTTTCAGGCTCAAACGCTTCATTTTAAGCCTCACAATATTTTGGAATGTTACTAAAATCAGTACACTTAAAAGCAATACACTGGGTTGTTTGAGTGCTCCAGCTCTGTGTCTATACATGTCTGTAAAGTTTTCAAGGCACTCATAAGGATGTTCCATCCTACTCCCCTGGTGTTACTCATAGCAACAAGCCACTGCAGGAAACCATGGCTTCTTCAGAGATTGACATCAGGTTTTTATTACTTCATTCAGCAGCAATCCACAACAATTCACTATAGGTTTTTTAAGCACAACTCGGAGGCGTGGGCACCTGGAACTCCTCTACTTTCAAGCGCAACATATACATGGACTTTGCTTGCCACAATTAGATGTTTTCTACCGTTTGTAATCATCTACTTTAGAGTTTTACACACTTCTGTTTTCTGGTGGGATTTCCTTTGATGAGAGCAAACAATCTTTATTTACTTCGTTATTACTGCATGACTGTCTAGTGTGCAACATCAAAGTGACTATAAGGTACAGTATGCTGTAACTATACAACCCTGCTCTATCCAGCTCTTCTTGGGGCAAACCCATGTGAGGGATGCAGTAAACAGCGGAGCACCCTGTCACACAGGCAATAAAGGAATTCAAAGTCGCTTAAAGCAGCAGTTATTTGTTAGCACAACATTTCATCATATAGTTGTTTTTTTTTTTGTTTGTTTTTTTTTTAGCAAAAATGGATTTCTGACATCCTAAAGTTAATCCTCAGTGTATGTTTTAGCTTTCTCTGATATTTTTAAACAGCTTTTATAGGTAATTTTGTAATTAATGATGCACATCATTAAAGATGGCCACCACTCAAAATTTTTTTAATTTTCTGTTGAGTTTACCTGTTGAATTTTAATGCTAGATACATAATGTGAGGTAATAATATGATGTTATCATGTTTCTGATGGTAAATAGCATTGCACTGTACCAAGATATAAATAAATTTGCAAAAAACTGCATTAATGCAATATTTATGGTTAAGCCTAAATCAACTAATGTAGGGAAATGCAGTTTTCGGATTTCCAACCCTAAAACACCGCCCCACCCCTGAAGCAAATCAGGGGCGGAGTCTTCTTTGGGGTTGCCATCCCTAAAGCTCACCTATTCCATACAGTCCTGAAACATACACACTTATGCCCATCACATCTGAGCTTTCTGGCTACCGCAATGAGGTGAGCTTTAGGGTTGACAACTCCAAGGAAGACTCCATCATCCCTGATTTGCTGAGGGGTGGGGTGGGGTTTTAGGGTTGGAAACCCAAAAACCACATTTCCCTACTTTTGTTCATTTAGGCTTAACCTTAGATGTTGCTTTAACGCAGTTTTTTGCAAATAACTTCCTTACTTTGTGAGATAGTACAATGGCATACAGGGACTGAAAACACTTGGCTTCGCCTCGTGCCTTACTCCACACCCAGCGGCTGAAGCCATTGGGCTGCGGCTAATGCCTCACTATGCCCCAAGGCACTCGGCTGTGTCTTGTGCCTTACCCACACTCAGAGGCTGAAGGCACTCAGCTGCACCTCGTGCCTTACCCCACGCCCAGGAGCTGGAGCAGATTTTCTGCATCCAGAACTAAAGATATTGGTTGGAACCACAGTTTCAGGGTTGTGAACCAGATTACCAACTGAGAACCACTTTTTCTGGTTCAAGGGAAATGTACATGTAGCAAACAACAATTTGTATGGCAAGTGTTTACTAAGCATGCTCAGAAGTCAACTTTTAACAATTTAATAACTTCAGAACGGATTCATATTATGTCATCAAACCAGCCAAAGGCACATCTGTGGCCCAAGCCCTTTCTACCCTGAACGTTTCAGACCAAAATTCCAAACCATTTGGGCACAAGGGTATGACACAAAAACAGCAAAAAACTGAGGTTGTTTTACATTTTTTCACTATCTGCATCTCGGAATACAAACATCCAACCACAACAAAACTGGGAAAATCAAGATATCTACCCCATGAGACAATGCATGCAAACTTTTGTGCAAATCCATTGAACAGCTGCAAAGATATTAAAGCGCAAAATTCGAGGTTTAACATAGAAATCATTGCTCATCTTTCATGATTATTCATGAGCTATGCTTACACTGACATTTTTGAAAACGTGGGGCACATAAGAAAAAATGACTCACCTTAGTAATCCTGTTTCTTCCCAGTGATACTCAGGTATTCATAGCTTTCTGCAGTAAGCCCTTTAGGTAGGGCTGACTGGAGAGAATAGAACATATGCAAATGATGAAATTATTTGCATGTGACAACTTTTCAAATGCTGCCCTATACTAAAACTGCCAGTGTTCTAAACTTCTTCAGATTTCTTAGGAGCCTGAATAGGCAGACCCATGTAAGCAGAATACTGTCAGTATTTATGATTAAAAGAAAAAAGAATTAAAAAAAAACCCAATCTCTTCATAAAGAAAGAAACCTCCAACTGGAGAAAAACACATTCATTACAAAAAAAAACAACCATGTCAGAAACACCTGAAGAGTGGTAAAGACCATAAGCCTTGTTTACCCAAATTATACCACTAGGTGGCAACGTATATACAGTCATAGTGATGTACCCTTTTACTGTAGCACAGCATGCAGGAGTGCAGAGGCTTACGTTCTGGAAGTGGAGGTAGGGTGGGAAGTTATGAATACCTGAGTATCACTGGGAAGAAACAAGTTTACTAAGGTGAGTAATTTTTTCTTCTAACCCCAGTAATATTCAGGTATTCATAACTTTCTGCAGACTACAAAGCAGTACCACTGGAGGTGGGTACAGAACATTTATTTAGGAAATAGACTTTGCAGGACTGCTGTGCCAAACCTAGTATCACTTCTAGACTGGATACCCAGATTGTAATGCTTTATAAAAGTGTGTACTGTCTTCCAAGTAGCTGCTTTACAGATGCCAACCAGTGGAACATCTCTTACAGCTGCCAGAGTAGTAGTTGCTCCCCTGGTGGAATGCGACCTCAACCCTGTTGGGGGCTCCCTACCAGCTTTCATATAGCAGAACTGAATACACTGGACTATCCAGCGAGAAAAGATCTCTTAGAAGCTGGATTACCTTTTCCCACATCCCCATAGGTCAGAAACAAACTGTTTTCTGTCCTGCCTATGGTCCTTAGTGGCTGTCATGTAATAACTGAGAGCTCTCTTTACATCCAGACTATGAAGTCTTCTTTCACCAGAAGTGGAATGCTCAGTGAAAAAGACAGGTAGGGTAATGGATTGGTTAAGGTGAAAATCAGAGACTACCTTAGGTAGGAATTTTCTATTTGTTCTCAGAATTACCTTATCTCTGTGAAAAGAGATATAATCCTGCTACAACAGAGCGAGCCTGGAACTCACTTATTCTTCTTGCAGAAGTCATTACCACTAGGAAAACTGTTTTCCAAGTGACATATTTAAGGTGAGCTGTAGCCATAGGCTCAAAGGAAGGCCCCAGAGCTTGGCTATACAAACGTTAAGGTCCCATGCTGGCACAGGTGCCCTGTCAGGGGGATGCAAATGGGCCAAGCCCTTGAAGAACCTCCTAAAAATGGGTTCTGAAGCTAATGTTACCCTGGCACCAGCAGAAATGTAGACAGACAATGCTGTGAGGTGGATCTTGAGTGAACTGGACTGTAGACCCAGAGTGTAAATGAGAGAGGTAATCCAGGACAGCTGGGACCCCAGCCTGTAGTGGAATCAAATCTTTAGTCGAACACCAGATTGAAAACCTTTTCCATTTTGAAGAGTAAGTTTTCTTAGTAGAAGGTTTCTTATAGCCCCTCAGAATGTGAAGCACTGATTCAGAGAGTTCCAAATCAGCATATTCTAATTCCTCAAGAACCAAGCTTTGAGTTTGAGGGACTTGAGGTTCGGGAATAACAGGGTCCCCTGGTTGGAGATCAATAGGCTGTGCCTCAGAGGGAGTAGTACTGGCTTGGCCACAGACATGGAGAGCATTAGAGAGTACCATGGCTGCCTGGGCCAATCCGGAGCTATTAAGATTAGAGATGCTGAGTGGGATCTGAGCTTAAGTAACACCCAGAAAACCAGGGGAAAGGGAGGGAAAGCATACATGTACCTCCCTGACCAATCTAGAGTCAGTGCATCCAGGGGCAGAGTACCCTGATCTGGTGGCCTGCAACAATGCTGTGGCAAGTGGTGGTTCTGGTGGGATGCGAACAATTGCATATCTGGAGTGCCCCACCTTCTGAAAATTACTTGCACCACCTGCTTGTTCAGAGTCCATTTGTGATGGGCCTGGTTGATTCGACTTAAGGCTTCCGCCAGGGTATAGTCCTTTCCCGGTAGATGGATTGCCTGCAAGGATACTCCTAAAGAGTACGCCAGAGTCCAAATTTTCATGGCCTTTGTGCAAAGGGGGCCTGACCCGGTGCCTCCCTGTTTGTTGATGTAGTACATTGTGGTGGTATTGTCTGTTCTGACCTGTACCACCTTTATCTGTACTAGTCCTGAAAAAGTTTTCAGAGCCAGAAAAACAGCTCTGAACTCCAACAGATTTATGGGTTGGAGGGACTCCACAGCTGATCAGGTACCCTGGGTTGTATGGTTTCCCAAATGGGTGTCCCAACCCAGGAGGGATGCATCTATTGTGAGAACAACTGAGGGAGATTCTCTCTGAAAGGGGACCCCTTCTCTTAGATTGGGGTCTTCCTTCAACCACTGTAAAGCTTGCAGCAAAGTTCTTGTGACTGGAATGGGTTTTGAGAGAATCTTTTCTTTGACTCCAGTGAGCCCTGAGGTGGAACTGGATGTCCCTCGTTTGAAACCTGGAACCCAGCACTATGCCTGTGGATGCAGCAGGCTTGCTTTTGTTCAAGGTGAATGAATTTGCCACTAGCTGAAGATTTCTGATCCTGTCTAGGAGGAGGTAGACCCTGCCCTGCAGGGTGTCTATCTCTGCCCCTATGAACTGCAACTTTTGTGCAGGAATGAGGACCGACTTTTTGTGATTCGTGATGAACCCCAAGGATTCCAGCAGGCCTTGAGTGAGGTTTAAATACTGAGTGACCTGTTGTGGTGATTTGTCCACCACCAGCCAACTGTCCAGATATGGAAAAACTGTCACACCCTGCCTTCGAAGGTGTGCCACCACCGGTGCTAGGCACTTTGTAAAAACCCTTGGGGCCAAAGAAAGGCCAAAGGCAGGGTTGAAATCTGGTAATGGCCTGAAAGGAATCTGAACCTGGGATATTTTGTATGAGACTCTCTTATGGGAATGTGGAAATAGGCATCTTTTAAGTCCAGTGATGCCAACCAATCCCCTTTCTGGACTGTTGGCAGAATCAGTGCCAAAGTTATCATTTTGAACTTTGGCTTTTTCAGATGCCTGTTTAAGGCTCTGAGATCCAATATAGGCCGCCCGCCACCCCCCACTTTTCTTTGTGGTGAGGAAGTATCTGGTGTAGAAGCCCCTTCCTCTCAGTAGGTTTGGAACAGGTTCCACTGCATTTAACAGTAACAGTTTCTGGACCTCTGCCTCCAGCAGGTTCTTTTCTGCCATTGGAGGTGTACTGAAACCCCTGGCTGCTAGAGGAGGAAGGGATTTGAAAGCCAGAGACAGACCCTGACCCACTACCTCCAGGACCCACTTGTCTGTGGTGATGTTCAGCCACACCTGGAGGAAGTGGGAAAGTCTGCCTCCGACAGGGAGTGAGGAGGCGGCCTGTACTTCAGGGGGTCTGCTTGGCTTGGGGTTGAGGCTGTGCTTGTGACTCACGCCTAGAACCCCTTCGACCCCTGCCCCTAAAGTACCCCTGCTGTGGGTACTGTTGATACTGGGGTGTGGCCACTGGCTGGAAAAAGGGCCTGGTGTGGAAGGACCTGCCCTGGCCTCCCCTTCCATAAGGCCTGGTGGATGGAGAAGCTCTCTTCTTACTGGAGTTGCTTCTGTATGTGGCCTTGTACTCATCCACCTTTTTCATGTATGCCACTGTAGACTCTCCGAAAAGAGCATTCCCCTCTAGAGGAAAATCCAGGGCCTTAGACTGAGTATCAGAAGTAAGATTTGTGGCTCTTAGCCAGACAAATCTCCTCTAGGCTACCGTGTTTGTCAACCATCTGGCTGCAGTATCATTTGTATCAGCAGCCATCTGGAATTGGTATTTAGCAGCCTCTAGCCCAAACCTAGCTGTTTCAGCTAGGTTGTCGGATAGGGCCGAGGGAGCTTTCTGAGACATGGCCAAAACTGACTGTCACAGGGCTTTTGAAACTGGGCAGCATAGTCCTGGAAGTTAGCCTGTGGTATGGCTAGAGAAGCTGACAGGTACCCCTTCCTAGCCATACTATTTTTCTGGAGTCCTTATCTGGTAGGTGGGATGCCAGAGGGACTCTAGCCTTATCACAGACTGTTTGTTGAATAACCCCTTGATGATCTGGATGGGAAAAAAGGAACTCTGCCCTTTCCCTTTCCAACTGATATTTCTTATCCATCCTCTTCTCCAGAGGGGGCACAGAGTTTGGGGTTTGCAACAACTTAAGAGCATCTTTTTTAAAGAATTTGTTCACAGGGAGGAGGATGGCTTTGGTGAGAGTTAAACATATCATCTTCAGATATTCTATCTCCTCCTCATCCTCCACTTCCTCTCTTGTGAAGATCTCCAAGGCATCTGCCATTTTTCTCACTAAAGTGAAATGAGAAGAATAATCTTCAGATGTTCTAGGAGGTGAACCAAATTCTTGTTCCGGGGATACCTTAGGAAAAATGGGTTCCCCTTCACCCTCCTCATATTCACTGTATTCCTCTTCTTCAGGAAAGGGAATTCTGCCAGGCTGTCCTGCTGGAGCAGATGGTTGCTGAACAGGAGGCACTAGGCCCTGCAATGCCTGAATGACTTTAAAAGCCTGTGCGATTTCTTGAGGAGTAGGCATAACATTGGCAGGCACAGAAGTCCCCTGATCAGGATTTGGGGTTCTGTGTGCTTTCATTTTCTTGCTTTTTTTGAGGGAACCAGGAATTAGCTGGTTCAGAAACCCTCTTGGTACCCTTATCACCCGTCTCAGGGGTGGAGGTAATAACAGATGTGGGTTCAGCCACAAGAATAGAGGGTATCGGCTGGTCAGAGCCAGAGGGACCCTTGGGGAGTTTCTTTTTCAGCCGTTCCAGGCATTTCTCAACGTTTTTTTCATGGAATGTCAGGCAGATTTGACAATCCTCTTTAAGATGCTCATATCCAAGGCAGGCTACACAGGGTGTGTTTATCTGCCTTAGCAAAAACATCCCCACATTGTGTACAATTTTTAAAACTGGGCTCACCGGTCTTTTTCTTCGGTTTTTCTGCCATTGAACCGATAAAAAGGTAACCGCTAAGTCAGAAAGATTTAAACAATCATACTTGCAGTTTCAGTCGGTTCCGGAACCGATGGAACCGAACCGATAAAGAATTTAGAACCGGTCTTAGAGGTTCAGTAACTGAAAACAACAGTTACAAAAAATTAATTTTAAAACTAAATTTAAGCAAAACGAAACAGGTTTTTTAGTCAGAAAACCCGATAAACCTAAAAACTAACCCGGTTCCTTCCCGGTTATACCGAACTGAGAGGAACCAGCAAAACAACTAAATAACTACAAAAACTAAGTTTAAATACAATAAAACAATCAACATAAGGCAGCAAATGAATAGAAACAATACTTATATATATTTTATAAGTTTTTTCACGTCACAACAGTTGATTAAAGAGCAACACTCCGAGCGACCAGACTGTTTAGGCGAAGAGTGAAATCTGAGGAAGTTTAGAACACTGGCAGTTAGTATAGGGCAGCATTTGAAAAGTTGTCATGTGCAAATAATTCCATCGTCTGCATATGTTCTAGTCTCAACAGGCAGTCCTACCTAAAGGGCATACTGCAGAAAGAAAAAATTACTCACCATAGTAATGTTGTTTCTTCTAATGGAGTCTTGCTGTATTCTGACATAATGCAGTTAGCCCCAGCACTTGAACTGCCCCAGAGAGGAAAGAATCAACTCTATGCAGAAGCATAGAACGTTGAGCTCGAGCTCGGTTTTCAAACCTCTGTCTGTGGTACCTCCCAGTGTAACCGTCAGATTCTTACGAGCAAGCTAAATACTATAGTATGGAAATTGTTCAAAACATATAACCAAAGAGCAAAAGGTTTTTTGGGTCCAAAAGACTCAAGTCGAGAATCCAAGAAGGAAATGTAGTGACAATATTTAACTATAAAAACACAAGAAAAGTAACAATAACAGCTACCCCACCCAAGAGGGAGGGTACAAGGTACACACCTGAGGTGCAACACCGTACCTGCCAGCCCACTTCCCAAAAACTAGGTTCTGAGAGGGGAGGCGGGGGGAGGACAGAATACAGCAAGACTCCATTAGAAGAAACAACATTACCAGTGCTATGCTGGTTCGAATCCAGTACCGCATACTCCAACCGCTGACGAGATAACCAAAGCGATTAGCATTGTTTAATTGCTTTGCCCGCTTCCGTCTGAACCGGTATCGCCAGTTAAGCGGTCGGTTCGGTCGGATCCGTCTCCTTCGGACTATGATCCAGATGCTTTTTATGAGGAGTGGGAGGGAGACGAAGACTATCCCGATGATGAAGACGAAGATGACGACCTGGGGGGTCTGGATGTGCCCACTGAACCGGACATCTCCCCAGACAGGCCCTCTAATGTCTCCCCTCCCAGGCTTTCTGAGTCTCCTTCACACTTCTTGTTCTACAAGAAGGTGGCTGAAACCCTCCAGCTCTCTATGGTTGAAGCTGCTGAGGAGGAAGAAGAACCTGATTTTGTGGAAATGATGGATATCCCAGAGTCCAAAAGATTGTCTATCCCTCTTCATAAGTCCTTGGGGAAACAGACACAAAAGATTTTACAAACTCCTAACTCATTACCTCCTGTGGATAAAAGAATGGACAGGAGGTATATGTTATCAGGCTCAGGTACGGAGTTCCTTTATACTCATAGCAGCCATGTTGGGGTAGTGCAGGCTGCAGCCTGTGACAGGGCTAACATTCCTTGGCTTCACAACCCCCCCCCCCCGACAAGGACTCCAGGAATGTTGATGCCATGGCCAAAAAACAATATCTAGCATCCTCTTTGGTACTCAGTCAGGCTTACTATATGGCCTACACAGCCAGGTACCAGAAGTCCAGGTGGGATACTGTTCTGGAACTGGCTAAACAGGCCTCCCTTAGCTAGCCAAGGAGCTGAAGGAGGTGGTTGTGGATGGAACTGAGGCATCCAAAGTACAATTTCACATTGCCATGGACTCCAATGATATGGCATCAAGAGTCATGGCTACATCTGTGTCTCTCAGAACACATGCTTGGCTCAGATGTACTAGCCTATCACAGGATACCCAGACTAAATCTATGGATTTTCCTGTAGTTGGTAACTCTCTGTTTAGGGAGCAGACAGAGGCTTACATGAAGAAAATGATGAATACAGGACCACTTACAGGAGTGCACAGGCCAAGGAAAGGCAGGGCACTCCATAAAAGCAGTAGTCCGGGGGCAGGGCCAGGCCTTTTTACCAAGCCCAGGCCTCCTCTCCATTCCCACAGAGGGATTTTTTTTCCGAGGGAGGGGCAGGAGGGGGATGAGCAGGGCTGCTTCTTCCTCCCAGTCTAAGGCTCCTGCCAAGAAGACACCCTGAGGTGTCAACTCGGGTCGACTCCCCAATCCTAGTAGGAGGCAGGCTGGCTTACTACTTTCAGGCCTGGAAGTCTGTGACCTCAGACAAGTGGGTCCTGGAAGTAGTAAGCCAGGGACTTAGGACCACTTTATCCCTATGGAAGGATATGAAGTCAGGTTACCCAGACTAAGACCTGAGTATTACTGGGTTAGAAGGAAATGTTCTTGCAATGTGACCACATGAAACCAAAAAGAAATTCTTGTAAACAGTGATTTTGAACAGACCAAGCTTCCCAAAGAGGGACAGCTTGTAGTTCTTCACTTGTTTTTTTCTAATTCCTCAATTAAAATAATAATAATTGAATATGCAAATAAGCTGATTATTCATGAGCTATGAGGTGACTCTAGGTGTCCAAGCCACGCCCCATTTACAGCTATTTTTGAAGCTTACTCGCAATAATGAACTTTTAGGAGTTTTTTTTTACCTTTTTCTTATTCTTTGTCCTTCACTGTGGCGCCATGCGCCGTGTTGACTAACTGTTTGAAGCCTGCCACGTGGTCTGTTTTTGCATATCCACCATGTTCGGGAGATGTCATGTTTTCATATTTTCTACATTTTGGGGTACATGTTTTGCTGTTCCAATCGTTTCTTTTGTGACGGCCCAGAGAGGTTTTCTGTTTGTCAGGTAGTTTGACAACAGAGTGGACAGCACGCAAACAGCTGTGTGGCTGCCGTGCCGGGCATTTCTTAATTATTTCAGACCAGCAGAGCAGCCAATCAGTGAGCTAGTTAAGCTCATGAATAATTAATTAGACTTATAATTAACATTAAAGTGTCTGCTCAACCCTATAGTGGTGCTACCGCATCACTGTAATATTATACTGGCCCGGTAGGGCTAGTATAGTTAGGGTTGACTGGCCACTTCTGTAATATGTTAAACCCAAAATGCTGCACTTTAATAACTTTGCAACCACATGGCTGATTTGCCTGAAATTTTGCATGTGTGGTCTGGTGCTATAGATCTCTGGATATGGCAAATTTCGTTCTGGTCAGATGTGCAATTGCGGAGCACCCAAAAACATGAAAAATACTTTTTGGCCAGTTTCTTTGCTTGAGGCTACAGCCCAAACGGTTTGTCTAACTGGTCTGAAATGGTCAGAGAATATGTGGTCTAGGTCACTGATTGGAGGTTTGGTGAAAAAATATTAGTCCATTCAAAAGTTATTAAAAAATAAGTTTCCATTATAGCCTATGGGAAAAAATATATGTGCCATGCTAAAGCACGTTTTACTTTTGCGAAAGCACATTTTTCAGTCGCAAATGCCCTCAGTACTGTCGTGAGGCCACCATCTTGCTTTCAGTTAGCAGTGGAGAAAAATATTGTAATTCAAAAAATATACTGCCCCTTGGTAAACACCAACAGTTGTATTTACCTAATCAGAGGCCCTAGGAACACGATCCCGCCTTCAGATTTTAAAAATAATGTGCGGAAATATGTTTTCCATGTTTTTTGTTTCATTCATAGTGTCGCAATTTGCAAAAAGAAGCGGTGCAGCTTTCACAAAATTTGTGAAAGTGTCGCACTCATCCTTTGCAAATTCTGGTATCCTTAGGATCACTTTTGCAAAATTTGCGAAAGTGTCATAATTTGCGACAGTATTGGACCAAAAAAACTAATTTCTTTGCCACTTCACTGCAACTAAATGGTTTGGACTTTTGGACTGAAATTTGCAGGGTAGAAAGTCGTTGTCCCATAGATGTGCTTTTTGCTGATTTGGTGAAAAACTTTACATCAGTTCCATAGTTATGGCACTCCAAAGTTGAGAACGTTCTCATAGGATAACATTGCGGCACCTGTATCTCAAAAATGGTTCGAGATATGGATTTTTCGCTAAGTACAGGTCGCCAGGTCATGATCACAACTGCAGTGGAATTTTTTCAAAAGTTCCTATGGTTACTGAGATATTGCCACATTTGCAGCACAAGGGTTACTTGGAACGTCTCTAGGCCTGTACTATGTCTCTATAATTATGGGTAGATGGGAGTGCAGGGCCCAGAGGGCCTTGCGTGCCCACTTATAGATACCATTATGCAATAATGGGTGTGCAGGGCCCTTCAACCCACAGGGAGAAGAGAGTTTATTACAATGTCTCTACACTTATGGATAGTTGGGAGCATAAGACACGTAGGGCTCTGCGCTCCCACCCATCCGATACCATAATAAAGTGATGGCAGCATGATGGGTGCCCACAACTACATATGGGTAAGATCACACTTTTTCAAAAAGAATGGAAATTCATTGCAAAAAAAATCCATTAATGCAGTAGTTAGGGTTGATAGTACAACAACAAAAGTCTGGAAATTCAATGTTAGGGTTATCAACCCTACCAACCCCCCTCCACACACCAACAGGCACTGGGTGTGCCTTGGGGTCGTCGGGCCTAACTCTCACCCCATTCTCCTATACTGAACCATCTCGGCTTGTGTACACATGGAATGGGGTAAGAGTTAGGCCCAACGACCACAAGGCACACCCCGACACCTGTTGGTGTGTGGTGGTTGGGGTGGTAGGGTTGATGACACTAACATCAAATTTCCAGACTTTTGTCACTGTACTATCAAGCCTAGCGGATGCATTAACAGAGGTTTTTTTTGCAATGGCAGTCACAGAAACATGGTACACACAGAACCATGACTGGGATGTAAGCATACCAGGATACACTATCTACAGGAGGGACAGGGAGGGTAAAAGAGGAGGAGGAGGAGTAGCTCTCTACATAAGAGAAGGAATCAAAGCAACAGAACAAAAGGGTAAACAGGGAGGAGAAGAAGCACTGTGGGTCAATTTGGAGGCAGGCAATGGCACCACAATCCGCACAGGGGTTGTATACAGATCCCCCTCTCAGGGGGAGGAAATGGACAAGGAAATGATAGAACATATACTTAGAATGTCAGATAAAGGGGAGATATTGCTGATGGGTGATCTGAATATGCCAGATGTTAACTGGAGTGCAGTTGCAGCAGCCACTTCTAAGAGTAGGGTTATTCTAGATGCCCTACAGGGGGCATGCCTTAGACAACTAGTACTGGAACCCACTTGAGAGGGAGCAATCTTAGACCTGGTCCTCTCAAATGGAGATGGAGAGGATCACAGATGTAGTGGTAGCCATCTGGGAACTAGCGACCATCGAACAGTATGGTTCACAATAAACACAGCAATAGAGTCAAGCCATACAAAGGCAAAAGTACTGGACTTCAGGAGGGCTGACTTTGCCAAAATGGGTGAGTGCCTAAGGAATGCACTAGCAAATGGGCAGAAAGGAGGGGTAGAAAAACAATGGGGAATAATAAAACTGCCATCACAGAGGTAAAAAGCCTTTGTGTGAAGCAAATAAACAAAACAAAACGATGTAAGAAACCACTATGGTTCTCAAAGGAGGTGGCAGTGAAGGTTCAAGAGAAAAGAAAGCATTCAGAAAGTACAAGGAATCACAGAAGGAGCAGGACAGAGAATTGTATCAGTTAAAGCAAAAAGGAAGCTGGAAGGCAGTCAGAACAGCAAAGGTCCGAACTGAGGAAAAGATAGCCAACTCAGTTAAGAAGGGGATAAAACCTTTTAGGTACATCAGGAGCGAAGGAAGACTAAGGGAGGGATAGTGAGGCTTAATAAAGGAGGGGTGTTGGAGAGGGTGACTGTGAAAAGGCAGAGATACTAAACAAATATTTTTGCTCAGTATTTACAAACGAAGAGGGAGGTACCTAAAACAAACAATAGAAACACTCTGGATACAGAAGTTGATACCAGCCCATTTACAGAAGAAAGGGTTCTGAAAGAACTCTTAAAACTGAAGGTGGACAAAGCAATGGGGCCTGATGGGATTCATCCCAGAATTCTAAAAGAACTAAGGGTAGAACTAGTGATACCACTGACTCCCCTCTTTAACAAATCATGGGAGGATGGGGTGGTACCTGAGGACTGGAGGAGGGCAGATGTGATTCCCCTTCACAAAAGTGGGAGCAGGGCAGAAGCAGGAAACTATAGACCTGTTAGTTTAACCTCAGTGATAGGGAAAATGATGGAATCACTTCTGAAGGAAAGAATTGTCGAGTACCTAGAGGCCACAGGAGTACAGGACCCAAGGCAGCATGGATTCACAGCGGGAAGGTCATGCCAAACAAATCTAATAGATTTCTTTGACTGGGTGACCAAAGTAGTAGATCAGGGAGGGGCTGTGGACATGGCCTACCTAGACTTTAGCAAGGCATTTGACACAGTCCCACACAAAAGATTAATATACAAGTTAGCTAGCCTGGGAGTGGGTCCCAAGACGATAGCCTGGGTAAAGAATTGGCTGGAGAATAGGACACAGAGGGTAATAGTAAATGGAGTCACTCTGAAGAAAGGGGTTACTAGTAGGGTACCGTGAGGGTTCAGTATTGGACGGACCTCTTCAATGTCTTTTGTAAGTGACATTGCAGAGGGACTGGAAGGAAAAGTATGTCTCTTTGCAGATGACACAAAGATGTGCAACAGAGTTGATGCACAAGGTGGGGTGGAAAGGATGAGAAGGGACTTGGCAAGGTTAGAGGAATGGTCAAATGTATGGCAGCTTAGATTTAATGCTAAAAAGTGCAAGGTAATGCACCTGGGAAACAAAAACCCAGGGGAAGAGTACACAATGGGGGGTGAGATACTAACAACAACAAAAATGGAAAGGGACCTGGGGGTAGTCATATCAGATTACTTAAAGGTGGGCAAGCAATGTGAGAGGGCAGTAAGGAGGGCTGGAGGGATACTGGGATGCATAGGGAGAGGCATCACCAGTAGAAAACAGGAAGTTGTTATCCCTCTGTACAGCTGGTGAGACCCCATCTGGAGTACTGTGTGCAGTTCTGGAGACCCAGTCTCCGCAAGGACATAGACAAGATGGAAGCTGTCCAGAAGAGGGCAACTAAAATGGTGCAGGGTCTACACCAGAAGACATATGAAGAGAGACTAAAGGAGCTTAATATGTATAGCCTCGAGGAAAGGAGGGAGAGGGGGATATGATAGAAACTTTCAAGTACCTCAAGGGAATCAACAAAGTCCAAGAGGGTAGCATCTTTCAAAAAAAGAGATGTGCAAGAACAAGGGGGCACAATTTGAAGATAGAGGGGGGGTGGCTCAGAGGTAATGTGAGGAAGTATTTTTTCACAGAGAGGGCTGTGGATGCATGGAACGGCCTTCTGGAGGAGGCAGTGGAGTCAAAAACAGTGGTTGAATTCAAGCATGCATGGGACAGCCATAAGGCAATTCTATGGGGGTGGTGGTAGAAAGAAGTAGGCTGCTGGTTAACTAGGATCTGCAGCTTATCCATTAGGTAGGGAAATGGGCAGACTGGGTGGGCCAAGCGGTCCTTATCTGCCGTCAAATTCTATGTTTCTATATATATATATATATATTTTTTTATTTTTATTTTTATGACAAGCGTGACACAGAGCAGGAACTTTTGAAAATATCAAAATCCTTTATCTTGGTTTAGGAATGAAAGAAACAAAATGAAAAATGGGGATCTTGATATTTTTGCTAGGAAAATATTACTGCTGGAGACAAAATAATACGGTGACTAACAAATACTATTGCTTTAACCAGAAAATGTTTTATGGATGCCAGGGCTGAAAATACATTGGTAGCCCACGACTACATTTACTTTATATCAGAATATACTGGGGAAATATCACAGGAGATCCAATCAAAATGAATGGGAATTTCCTACAATATATGGAGATAAAGGGATTTTGCATAACATTACTGGCTGCCACTGTAGGCTGTTCTTTTGTCCTCCAACAGACTAAAAATGTTGGTCAGAATACCAAATTTAGTCCAACAATATTCAGTTTTGTATACCAGCATTAAAAAGATGTGGCTGTTTGCCAACAAATCTGGTCTTGTTATTTTTCTTTTATGTTTGTTAATCTTTGTTAATCTTCATGCCCTTTTTTTGGTATTTCTTTTAGTATCAAGTATACGTATCTTAATATAGCAGTCATTATGTCATTTTTACAATGTATTTGTTTAAAGACCACATCGGTCTTCACCTTTACAGTTTTACTTTATAGAATACTGCACGGGGGTCTTGTTTGTTCACATTTTACTATATATTAATACAGGATTAATGAGATGCAATATCTAATTTTCAGTGGAGTCCTGTTTTGACACATTTTTACAGTGTATTTACCCAGCATAGCACACCTCAGATGCAATATTTCATTTTCAGTGGAGTCATGCTTGTACCCATTTTTACACTGTATTTAACCAGGACAGCACAGTGAAAATGAAATTTTTATTTTTTGATGGGCCCCTACTTTTACCTATTTTTATAATGTACAGTATCTGCCCAGGATAGCCCATCTGAGAGACAAGTTCTCAGTTTCAGTGGGGTCCTGCATTTTCCCAGGACAGAGCAGCAGAGATGCACATTTCAGTGAGGTTCTGCTGTACTGGGGTCCTGCTTTTACGCATTTAGAAATACAGAAACACCCTGCCACCCAGCCAGTTACCTACCCACCACACTACTGTCCTGCCCACACCCATATTCCCCAGTTTGTGTAATAGTCTTCTATGTGGCACAGTGTCAAAGGCCTTGCTGAAGTCCAGATAGGCCATGTCCACTGCCCTCCCCTGATCCAACTCCCTAGTCACCCAGTCAAAAAATTCAACGAGATTGGTCTGACATGACCTCCCCCGGAAACCATGCTGCCTTGGGTCCTGTAGTCCATTGACAACCAGGTGTTCCACCAATCTCTCCTTCAGTAGTGCTTCCATGATCTTCCCACTAGCGAGGTGAGGCTGACTGGTCTGTAGTTCCCTGCTTCCTCTCTGTTCCCACTTTTGTATAAGGGGACTACATCTGCTGTCCTCCAGTCTTTGGGTACCTCCCCTGTTTCCAGTGATCAGCTAAACAGGATAGCCAGAGGTTCAGCCACCACCTCTCTTAGTTCTTTAAGGACTTTGGGGTGCACCTCATCTGGCCCCATTGCTTTATCAACTCTTATTACTTCCAGTTCCTTCAGGACCCTTTCTCGTGTAAAGGGACTTGTGTGCATTTCTGCACCATTCTCACCCCTTGTACTCCCTTTAGACCCATTACCCTCCTCTTCTTCAGTAAAGACTGAGCAGAAATACCTGTTCAATATGTCAGCTTTACTGTTGTCATCCTCCACGCGGCCCCCATCCTCCCCCTTCAGTCTCACTATCCCTCCCTTTGTCTTTCTTTTTTCACTTATGTACCTGTAAAAGGTTTTGTCCCCTCTACCCACTGATTTTGTAATGTGTTGTTCTGTCTGAGCTTTGGCTTCCCTTACTGACCTCCCTGCCTCCCTTTGCTTCTCCTGGTACTTCTCCCAATCCCCTTCTGCCTGTGTCTTTTTGTATTGCCTGAATGCAATCTTTTTGGCTTTCACTTTCTTTGCTACCTCTTTGGAAAACCATAATGGTCTCCTCTTCCTTTTCCTCTTGCTAACCTGCTTAATGCATAATTCTGTTGTTCTTGTAATCCCATTTTAAATACTGCCCACTGTTCCTCAACCCCTGATTCCTGTCCCATTCCCCTTAATGCCTCTTTCAAGTATCTCCCCATTTTCCCAAAGTCTGCCCCCCTAAAATCTAGGATACGTGTTTTGTGTGGTTTGGTTCTGCTCTTTCTGTGATTTCAAACCACAATGACTGGTGGTCACTGTTCCCCAGGTGCTCCTCCACTGTTACCCCCACCACACTGTCCCTGTTTGTGAGCACAAGGTCCAGTATTGCCTTCTGCCGAGTTGGTTCCATGACCAGTTGCTTGAGGAAGGCACCCTGAAGGAGTCCAGGATAAATCTGCTCTAGTTGATGCTGCTGCTGGGATGCTCCAGTCCACGTCTGGAATGTTAAGTCTCCAGCCAGTACTACCTCACCCTTGTCTGCCATCCTTTGGATGGCTAGCATCAGCTCCCTATCTGTTTCTTCCTCCTGGGCTGGTGGTTTAGACCACACCTGTGCGGATGGCTGGCCCCATTTTCCTTTCCAGCTTAACCCACAGTATCTCTCCATTTTGTTCCTCCTGGATCTCTGTGGCCCTTATGTCACATACAGTGCCACTCCTCCCTTCCTGCCTGCTCTGTCTCTTCTGAATATGTTGTAGCCAGGTGGGCCATCTCCCAGTCGTGGTTATCATTACACCAAGTTTCAGTGATGGCCACAATGTCCAGGTCTGACTGCACCATGACAGCCTCCAGATCTTCCATCTTGTTGCTAAGGCTCCTGGCATTTGCACACATGGCTTTCCATGATTTGACCTCCCTAGACTGTTTCGCTGTTCTACTCCAGCCCCTTCCTTGGTTGTCCTTTATCCCTGGTTCTCCTTGCTGTCTGCCCTTCTGCTGAATTTTGCCCTTTTCTGCCTATCCACCTCTTGGGCACTAATCTCCATCTTTTGCACACTACTTTGCAGAGATGGCCACTCCTCTGGTTCCACTGCTAGCTGTAGGGGGTGAGCAAGTAGAATTACCCTCCTTGCTGGCGTGCCACCCCGCTAGTTTAAATGCTTGTCAATGTAGCATTTAAACTTATCATTGAGTGTTACCGGCCCGGTGGCGCTGAGGGTTGAGGCGCTGGACGCCACCCTCGCACCACGCCGGCAACCCGGGTTCGGAAGCAGACTCGGGTCGTTGGTGGGTTGGCCGGGGAGAGATAGGCTGGAGCATCCAACGACAGCTCGCCTTCTCCGGGAAGGGATCCGGCTGATGCCCGACACTTGCATGACCCCGAGCGGAGGCTTGAGGAACTGCAAGCTCCATTTGGGGATGGGATGCGGCCATTGAGCAGCATGAACATCGGCGCGCGTGTCATGACGTCGGGGGAAGTTACTTGCTGCTCGGGGAGAGAGAAAACATGGAAAAACAAGCCTGCCTCAGCCGGGAAGATGGGAGGACCATGGCCGTGCCCACGATTTGCCTGTGCCCGCCCAGCAGACCTCAGACCAACGAAATGTAAGTTACGGGGTCTGAGTCCCCCGCCTGGTCCCCGCCCGGGGGGTAATCCACAGCTCCATGGGGCCTAGGGGTCTGCTTGGGTAGGGTTCCGGGCAGTGGGATGTCCAGTTGTCCCCCCGAAGGGTCGGAGGTGGCAGGCTGGGGAGGAGGAATAAATAGTAATTTCAAAAAAAAAAAATTATTATTGAGTGCTTGGACTCCCCTCCAGGATGGATGCAGGCCGTCAGGCTTGAACAAACCTCCATCCCTCCAGGTGGGTCCCCAGTCACCAATGAATCCAAACCCTTCCTCACAGCACCAGTTCTTCAACCATGAGTTAACGTTCTGGTGTGCACTCCTATGCTCTCCCTTGCCTCTACTTGGGAAGTACTTCTGAGAAAGTGACAGAAGTAGCTACTTGCTTGAGACCCCACCAAATTCCTAAACTCTTCCTGAACTTCCTTTGGCTTCCCATTTGCCAGGTCATTAGTACCTAGGTGGATAATGACATCCAGCTCACCCTCCCGTCTTGCCTTCCCAGTGATCCCCAGGATCTTCCTTCCATCCCTCCATGCCATGGCATGTGGTAGGCACCTCACCTCCCTGTCCTCCCCCTCCTGTGTTCCTAGCTGGATCCCTCTTATGATGGAGTCCCCCACCAGGATTCGCTTCCTCCTCCTCTGGGGTCCACTGCTTTCCCCACTGAGGTCACCTCCTTGGCTAACCTCCACATCCTTTCCTTCCACTTCTCTGGGTACCTCTATTTGGTTATCCTCGTTTGCCAGTGTGGCATATGAGTTCTTGAGTGGAATAGGATCTGGGATGTGCCTCTGCCTGACCGCTCTAACCCTCCCCGAGCCCACTGTCATCGAACTGCTCCTCGTTCTCAGCATCCTTTGAGGCAGTTGCATTGGACTGGGTGGTCTCTGGATAGGGGTGATGGTACTCCTGACCCAGTTTATTTCCACTCTGAGTCTGGCTACATCATCCCGCAGTCCAGAGAGATGCATGCAGATAGGACAGCACCTCAGTGTCCAGAAGGTCTGCCTGAATATGGCTGCCCCACAGCCACTGCATTGCACCACTCCCCACATTATACTGCAATTATACTGCTATTCCACTACTTGTCTGCTACTGAAGCTCTCCTAGTTCCCTTTTTATTAATTTACTGTCCTAAAAATCCTGCCACTGATCCTCAGATAATTTTCTTTAAAAAAAAAAAGAAAAGAAACCAATAAATAAATAAATGAGTCAAAACACTTGTCGTTCTGAGGGTGGGCTTCTTCCCCCTTATGCCCCTCCTACTTCGCACCCCTTACTATACCCTGTGTTTAGCTCCTGTCAATCAGATTTAACAGGGCATATAATTAAGAGTTGGGGTAAGGGGGGGCGAAAATTTGCAGCAATTAAAGACAGCACAGAATTACCCCACCACTACGTGGTTTTGGGATACCCCTTTGTCCTGTGACAACAGACCCCAACACAACAACAGAGGCACTGGAGGCTCCACAGCCAGTTGTTGTAGGTATGGAAAGCATATCTGGTGAGGCCATATTGGAGCTATAAGAATGAGGGTAGCACTTTCCATGCGCAGCTTCAGGAGGACTCTCTGTATTAGAGGAACTAGGAGAAATTCGTACATGACCACCCTCTTTCCCAGGGGCAAACAAAACAAAAAAGCTGCAATCTAAAGTATGGAGTACTGCTTCATCCTGATTGGCATGCTTGGGATAGTAAACAGGAAGGTGTATTGTTTGATTCAGTGCGCATTCAGATACCACCTTTGGTAGAAACTTAGGATTTGCACACAAAGAAACTCTATCTTTGTGCAAAATCAAATAAGAAGGCTCATACGTTAGAGCCTGCAGCTCTTAGATCCTTCGAGCAGAAGTCACTGCAACTAAAAATAACATTTTTCATGACAGAAAATGTAAGCCACAACTTGCGGATGGCTCAAATGGAGCCAACGTCAGTTTCTCAAGCACAAAATTCAAGTCCTAGGGAGGGAAGGGAGGGACTGGATTATGACTAGGAGGTTTCATAGGCAGAATACTTCTCAAAAAAGTACAGGTCACTTCCAGTTGTGCCACCATACGGCCAACAATAAGGGCATGGAAAGCTGATATAGCAGCCAAATGCACCTTAAGGGAGGAATAATTAGGCCAGAATCTGACAGGAACAAGTATTCCAGCACTTCGTTTACAGGATACGTGAATGGGTCTAAATTCTTGGAAGCAGTCCGCAAAGTAAACTGCTTCCATTTCAAACAATAAGTGTTTTTAGTTGAAGACTTTTGAGCTGCAACCAGAACATCAGCAACTTTAGGGGATATCCCAAAATGTATCATGGCTATGTTTTCAGGAGCCAGGCATGCAGATGTAGGGACTTCAGGTCCAGATGGACCAGGGACCCCTTTGTCCTGTGACAACAGACCCCAACACAACAACAGAGGTACTGGAGGCTCCACAGCCAGTTGTTGTAGGTGTGGAAAGCATATCTGGTGAGGCCATATTGGAGCTACAAGAATGAGGGTAGCACTTTCCATGCGCAGCTTGAGGAGGACTCTCTGTATTAGAGGAACTAGGGGAAATTCGTACATGAATTTCCCTAAGAGATGGACGTGTCTCACTAGATAACTCCTGGACCTGGAGTGAGTGAGCAGAAATGCGGCAGTTTTCATTGTGTGGGGACACAAAAAGATCCAGCTCTAGACGACCCCATCTTGCGAAGAGGTCATCCATTATGGAGGTCAGCAGTTCACATTCATGCATCTGGGACTGCGAGCTGCTAAACCTGTCTGCTAGCATGTTTTGGGTACCTGGGAGAAGTAGGCACTAAAAACTTTTCTATGGGGAAAGGCATTTTCAGTTTTATTATGATTTTATATGATATGTATTTGTATATGTTTTATCTGTATTAATTCTGTACAGCGCCTTGGAATTCTGAAAGGCGCTTTATTAAATAAATTTTATTATTATTATTATTATTCCTGTGACAGGAAAGCATATCCCTTCTCTGTATCCAAGACTGCCCTTATGCACTGCAGTCTTTGGCAAGCTGTCAGTACTGACTTGGGACATTCACTGTGACCCCCTAGGTAATCAAACAACTGCTTTGTCCTTGACAGGGTATGTAGTAAAGCCTTTCTGGAGCTGGCCTTCAGAAGTCAGTTATCCAAATAGGGGAACACATATAGGCCCTCCCTGCAAAGGGCTGCTGCTACTACTGCCAAGCATCTGGTAAAGACCAGTGGAGCAGAGGACAAGCCAAAGGTCAATACTTTGAACTGATAGTGCTCCATTTCCAGAATGAAATGTAGATATTGCTTGTAGGCTTTTATAATCTTGATATGAAGATACACATCCTTCATGTCTAGGGAGCACAACCAGTCCTTTTTTTGCAGAAGAGGAATCAGAATGTGCAGGGATACCATACAAAACTTTTTGTATTCTATGTAGAAGCTGAGATCCCTGAGGTCTAGTATAGGATGCAGATCCTCTGTCCATTTTGGGACCAGGAACTATCTGGAATATTTATTTTTTTATTTATTTTAGTCTTTGGTAAGCGGGTAAGGCTCACTAGGCACAAGTGCCTGTTTTCAGGGGCGACCTGGGAGGACTGGGCGGTTAAGTGACTTGCTCAGAGTCACACAGTATGCAAGTGGAGGTTGTGAGAATCAGACCCAGGTCTGGTCTGTTGGATGTACCAAGCTCATTCACAGCTTGTTACTCTAACCTCTAGGCTATACTGGAATAGAACCCTTTGTTTCTGTGGGTTGGAGTACCAGTTCTACAGCCTGTTTTTGATATAGTGACTGTACTTCTTCCTTCAGAAGGGACAAATGACCCGAAGTGTAACTGGAAGGAGGTGGATGATTATTTGAAGGGGTTGCCAATAGCTCCAGAGCATGCAACCTTGCAATTATCTCCAGTACCCATTCATTCGTGTTTTGTAATCTCCTGCCACTGTTTTAGGTGCAGAGAGAGATCCAGCTCTCCACCACCACCCTGGAGATAACAGTGAAGGTGGAGTTACAGTCTGAGAAGAGTCAGGCAGAACCACCCGCACTGATTGCTTTGGGTGCTTTTGAATGGGCTTCTGGGAGAGGGATCCCGGCAAAGAGCCAACACCCCTACTTCTGCCTTGCTAACGGTGGGCACGACCACGTCTTGTAATGGCTCACAAAAAGATCCCCTCCCACATCCTCTAGAATGAGTGGGATAAAGGGACCTAACAGATCTGAGGGTCATTTTGGATGTCTTAAGACTCTTGAGTGTCTCTTCAACATCATAACCAAACAGTTGTGTCCTCCTAAATGGGGCATTCAAAACTGCCTGCTGCATGCACATCATTAGCAAAGCCAGCAACTCTAAGCAAAGAATAGTGTCTCATGCATATGCCAAAGCAGCAGCTCTGGTAGTCTCATCAGAGACATCATAGTAGACATTAGCAAATGTTTGCTAACCTCAGCCCCAGAGGTTACAGTTTTAATTAACTCGCTCTTGGCACAGCCCTCAGAAAAAGCCTGGGCTGCAGCCTTAACAGCTTCCACAGGCTAGTCTGGTATTTAATCATATGGGTCTGGTATATTGCAGTCTTAAGGCCCAATGATGCTGAGGCATAAGAATGCCTGTCCATCAAATCCAGCCACCTAGATTCCTTGTCAGGAGGTAAAGTACTCAGGTGCTTAGGGGCCTTGAACCTATCATGAGCAGCCATAACTACTGAGTCAGTTTATGACTGGTTGGCATAATAAGTCTTAGCAGATGGAGAAGGATACTTCTTGTCAGCCTTTCTGGGCAATTCAGGTAGTGAGTTTGGTCTGTGCCATGCAGCAAAAGTAGCACCCTCTAATGCAGGATAGATACGAGGAATTACAATGGAGGTTGAGCAAGGAACCTCCAAGAAGTACATTAAATTCTTGTTAGTGGAATATTCTTCCACTGCAAAGCCCATGGCAGTTTGCATTTGCTGCATCATGGCTTGAAAATTTGGAGGGGGGTATACACCACCAAGTCCTCATTGCATAATGAGAGGGTAGAACTAGAATGATGTATCACGTACTGTTGTCCCTCATAATCCTCCTGTAATATCATGAGGTCAGGATTATATTCCACCTCGTCGACAACCTCCCTGTTGACGATGGGAGCCACGGAAGTTGCTGGAGATAATGACGATGGCTGAGAAGGAAGAATTTGCTGTGTGCTAGAAGTAGTCATCAACAGGAGCTGTGTGCCTGACAGCCCTGTCGATGGAATAAGAGCCTGCATAGGTAAACCGGGCAGAATGCACTAT
Organism: Neoceratodus forsteri; assembly: GCA_016271365.2. Lineage (NCBI taxonomy): Eukaryota > Metazoa > Chordata > Ceratodontiformes > Ceratodontidae > Neoceratodus > Neoceratodus forsteri. Next base: position 396,192,651 of record CM057452.1, read on the forward strand.
ATCATCTCTGAAAATGATGCCAGCACAGCCTGAAAGTTGACAACACCATGGACAGGGGCTGTTACCACTTTTCATCAACGATGGGCCTTGGCCTGACAATGATGGCGTTGTATCATCCATAGCAGATATGGCAGCGCCTATCCAGACCCCAACCTTGGTGTCTCAATGACGGTCAGGGGGACTATCATGAACACCACTGGAGTGGGCAATGACGCTGAACGATTACCTGGTCTGAACAGCAACCAGGATCTCACCAGGAAGCAGACAACTTCTCTCTGCTTAAGCTTGTGTCCTGACAATGAGGAGGGCAGTGACAACAACCATTCCCTGTCCTGGTCGTTCAGCTTTGACTTCAGTGATTGCATCTCGGCATGTGGATGGCAACAGCAATTTGTGGTCTTGCTCCTTCTTCATGGCTGCTAATGCATTTTGGAGAAGGACAGTTTCTAGAGCTTTCTTACACTGTCGCCTTGCTGCTTGACTGAAACCATGGCTGACCTCACAAATCCTCAAGTTGTGATACAGGCCAAAACAGCACCCACAAACTGTGTGAGAGCCTTCTTTCTAAATTTTGTCTCCACACTTACAATATTGAAATAATTCAGCTGCAGATTTCGGCAGCATGCAGAGATGACAAAAACAATGTGGTAAAATAAAGAAGAGTAAATGGCAATGGCCTCACGGAAAATGAGCTTGTCTCAGCTGAGCTACTGATTCATTTACTGAATAAGGCCCTGTACACATCAGAGCTGAAGATTCGCACCGGTTTAAAAAACATTTTAAAAACATTTTTAAACTCACCACGGCAGCCTATCCAAATCAGTCTTCAACTGAGTTTTAACTCGGTTATACCATAGCCAACTCCCGTCCGCATCTGCCTCCAGTAATGTTTTTAAAAACGGGTTCTCCACGACCGTTAACACGCTTCCTAGAGAAGCAATATGCAGACGCCTGTCCACACTACAGGGTAACACGTTTTCCCTCATCAAACCATTTTTAAAAACGGACTTGAGACTAGCTCCCTGCAGGGTTTAAGCACGGTTTCCTAACACGCTTTGAAACCATGCTTAAATGCGGATGGGCACCATGTTTGTGCTAGTTAAAACGTTTTAAGCACCTTAAAATGTTTTAACTAGCCTGATGTGTACAGGGCCTAAAGGTTTTTACTACTACTACTACTAGTTAACAGCATTTCCTTGGACGAGAGTGATCGACAGGGGAAAATTAACTGAGGAGTGATGGAGCTGCCCACATTTATATAGATGCTGACACATGACGTCTTCGTGGATGGCTCCTGGCTAGCAAACGTTTCCGTGTGGTGCTAGTGCCTGATGGCTGTAGTTCCAAAGGTGTGGCCTCATGGAATAGATATCTTTGAAGATCTACTATACCCTTAGCTCTATTCCAGCTGTGCTTGAAGTCATTTACGGTTCAGGCACCCACCACTTCTGCCAGCAGACCATTCCATGGCTCAACCACTTTTTCTCCCAAACAATACTGCTGCATATCCTTTTTTAATCTTCTCACCTTTAACCTACACTCGTGACCCTGGTCCCGGTAAATAGCTCTTTTTCTTACTTTTTTTTAACTATACATTTATCCAGGATGGACCAAATGAGATGCAATATCTCATTTTCAATGGTGTCCAGCTTTTACACATTTTTAGACTGTGCACCCAGGACAGCATAGTGGAAAGTCAATATTTCATTTTCAGTGAGGGTCCTGTTTTTACCCATTTTTACACTGTATTTACGCAAGATAGGCTAACTGAGAGGCAATATCGCATTTTCAGTAGGTTTCGACATTTTGACCCCTAATTTCCAACATAGTGTTTTCATGACATCAAAACAGCTGGATTTTGTACAATCTTATCTTTAAGATGATTTTGTGGTGCAATTGTGAAGACAAGTTTTGGAGGTAAGTTGAAAAATGACATCTGTCATGTTCATGTGGTGGGGGTAACACAAGCATTACGCTGAAAATTTGTGGCCAAAATCTGCACATATTGCGGAGTTATAAATAAAAGTTGGAAAACTTTAATGGGTGTTCATACAACTTAGTTTTTTTTCCCCACATTTTGACACCAAATTCTTTTTTTTTTTTTATTATTATTTATTTTTTTGCTTATTCTCCTGTTTGTCAGTGGCCTTCCTTTTTTTTTGAAAGTCACACTTTATTAGTTATAACAAGCAGATAAACAAGCATAGCAGAAATACTTTCATAGCAAGCAACTTGGTAGAGCAGTTAATTAATAAAGTAACAAAACATCGAGAGAGTAAGACAAACAAAGAACACAAAAACCCTACACACCCCACCCCCTACCCCCCTCCCCCAGGAGGATGCCGCCACCAACAGCCCATGAACCCCAATAAGGCGAATAATGCCTGGGTATAAAGAGGGGCAAAGGGGCAAAAGACTGGCCAGATCAGGTTTCATAAAACCGGTAACAAGGAGGAGGGAAAAAATAAGGAACCCCCAATAGGATCCTAGTGGAGATACAGGGTGTATAGCTTGCCCCATTTCTTGTGGAATGTTGACAGGGCATGCCTGGAACTGGCGATCAATTTTTCAATTTTAAAGCATTGGGACATTTCCGCCACCCAATCCTGATATGAGATTTCAGATTGATCTAACCAGTGGCGAAGAACTAATTCTTTGACCGCCATTGAAATTAGGGCTATATGGTATTTCCTTTCATTAACTTTGATACTAGAATAGATTCCTAGTATACAAATTTCGTGTGAATAGGTCCTTTAAGCCTAGTAATGGATCCAAACTACCTTGAATGTGTCTCCACAAGGAAGCAACCTTCTCACAGGCCCAAAATATGTGCAATATATCACCCGATCCTCTCCACATCTTGTACATTTAGTAGAATTTACTTTCCCAAATTTAAATAGTTTCACGGAGTATAATACATGTTGTTAACTATATAAATTGCGTGAGCTTATACCTATCCAGAGAGGAACCTATGTAAATGGTCCACACCTGCTTCCAGGGTGAAAGAGAGCTGGCAATCAATGGTTCCCACACCTTGGAGCCAGATAAAGCTTCAGGTACGTTACTAAGAAGGAGCTGCATATAGAGTTTGGCTATGGAATGGGGTTCGTTTGCCAGAGATTTAAGCAGTTCCAGCAAGGGCCGAACACTGGTCGTCCTTTTCACCAAACCAAAAAAGGAAAATTACGTACCTACCGTAATTCTTGATCTTCTCTTGTATCTTCACCATTCATTACTTCCGGGTGTAAGCGGGCCTTTCCGCCACGGATTTTTTTTCTTAAAGTTTGCCTAACAGCACCGCCCTCGAGAGTGACGTCATGCGCTGGCGCGCGAGGGGCGGCCAGTAGCGACACCTCCTCCAACTCAGTTCTGTGAGCCGGAGAGGCAAAAGTGAAAGCAGAGAATATAGATATGCAGGCAAGATAGCGAGGGATAGCAAAGCAAGGAAGAATGAACTGAAAAGGAATAAGCCGATGGAGGAAGGACAGAGGAGATAAGAGTATCCCTAGCCTAAGGACTGTAGGGCCTCCTTACCTGGGCGATTCTAGGAGGAGAGATAAGTAAGGAAATGAGAAATTAGAAGAAGAAGAAGAAAGAGAAGAGAGAGATGGGATGTTGAAGAGACCAGAATGCCCAACGAGCATAGTTAGCTTACAGCTGAAGGCTCGACTAAAGGGGAAGCAAGAATCCCCGGAGATAGAGCTGAAGAGAAGGTTCACCAAACCCGCTAGACAGACTCAGGAGGGCATAGTCCTCATCCTCAACATGCCATTGTTCTTGATACCCACTTCGGGCTCCTGGCCGCGGAAGGCCTTTAACTGGAGGACACCCGAGGAGGGAAGAATAAAACCCCGGCAGCATGAGAGCGCTGCTCAGGGGTTTAGAAATGGAGAATGTAAGCCTTTCAGGCGTTTTAAGATAGAAAAGGGACTCAGACTGACTGGCCAAGGCAGGCCAAGGCTTAGGCTGGCTGGGATTGGATATGGTCAGCACTGTTCTTCTGTAAAAATTGTCCAGGAGGACACTTAAAGGGAGAAACCAATATGCAAACTAGCGAGAAGGATAGCCTACCTTCTCATTTCTCTTCTAGTTTGTTTTTCCCCTTTTTTTTACAGATAAAATTTTTTAGACTAGATGCATGACCCCAATACCAAGATGCCTATAGCAGTCGAAGAGAGTTCCCTCAGCATTTTCCTTCTTTTTTTTTTTTTTTGCAAAAGGAAAAAAAGGAATAGACGTGCCCATTCCTCTGCTCTGCAAGGCAAGAATAGGGGAGGGGGTGATTTTGATTTCAGGGCAACTATCTGGAACACGGGATTGCAGGATCGAAACTGAATAGCCTGAGCCAGGCCAAAACCCCAGAGGTATCTCGCCAGAAGAATGGCAAGAGATAGTTGTGCAGTCTGATCGCCAATGCAATCCACGAGATGGCCCATGAATCTTAGAGTAAGTAATTTTTCTGGAAAATTAGAGCCCCCCCAGAATTTTTTTTTTTTGAAAAAATTAAGAATTTTTCCCTATATCTAAAGAAAAAATTTTTTTTTTCAGAGAGAGGAAGGAGATGGGAGGTGGAGAAGCCACAGGAAGAGGCCACTGAGGGGATGGTGGGGGATAGTAATGAATGGTGAAGATACAAGAGAAGATCAAGAATTACGAGGTACATGATTTTCCTATCTTCCCTTGTCAATCTTCACCATTCATTACTTCCTGGGTGAGTACCAAGCTCGGGAAGAGGCCATACCCTGAGGGAACAAGACCCCCAGCCTTCTGTTGGTGAAAAACAGAAGGAGAAGACCCTGGCTTATTCAGAAAGCCTAAGTGGGAGAAGAGCTAGGAGGTGCCTCCCGAGGACGAGGAGACAGATGGAGCCCCTGTAAAAGTCTCCTAGCTCTGGATGAGAAAAGACGGGTCCCCCGGAAGGTGGAGCGCATCACCCTACGCCAGGCCAGGGGTGACAACCTGGAAAGACGAAGCCATGCCGTCCGCCTGATGCAGATCGTTGTCCCCGCAAGCCTGGAAGCCACCTCATTGGCGTCATAAGATGCCCTTGCTTGGTGTCTTGCCAGCTCCAGGCCTACCGCGGAGAGGGCAACGGCTTGTCTGGTTTGCTCCGTGTCAGGCATAGATGCCAACAGCTGGGACATCATCGACCACAGATGCCGGTTGTAGGCAGCGTGGTGAGCCTGATGTGATGCAATACATGCACTCGCACGAGAAGAAGAGAACACTCTTCGCCCCCAACGGTCGAACTGGAGAGAGTCCGAATCCGGTGGGCGGTCGTGCGCCAGGCAACGGCGCCCAGAAGGAGTATCCAGGTATACCAAACCTGAGGACGGGTTGGAAGGGAACCTAGAGACTCAGAGGGGCACAATACCTACGCTGGCAGTCCGCGGGGCTGGGAAGAAGCGGCAGGAACTGCCAGGACGGATAGACGCCTCCTGGAAGGGATAGGCCAGGAAGGTACCACCAGATGCTGGGACTGAATTCACCAAGAATTCACTGCCTCCCGCTTCGGTATTGTCTCTCCGAACGTAGGAACTGAGATCCCTCACCATCCTCGAGAGGAAACGCTGATATTCTGTGAAATCGGCATCGGAGGACAGATGAGTAGGGTTCCTCTCCTCAGAGGAGGGAGACGAGGATGAGGGAACTGGAATGTCCAGAGGATTCCTGCGGCCGTGGGGAGAGTCGAAAGACCCGCTCATGCATGTATCTAACATATGAGGGGAAGGCCGCCGCAGAACCTCTGAACTGCTCCCAGGATAACGGACCTGTAGGACCGACATGGCCCGGGAGCGGGGTGGTGAAGGCAGAGAGATGGGAGAGGGGCACCCCGAGGAGGCAACTGTTCTCATGAGGGCTCTGGAATCCAGGAAAGGAGCCCTAGTAGGCGGGATCCCGGATATCAAACCAGGCCGCAGAACGGAACTCTGGGAAGCGGAGCCTGGAAGAGCCCTGGGGAGAAACTCCTGTGATGACGCCTGGGACTGCATGGATCCAGAAGGGCAGTCCGCACAAACGCCAGAGGACACCTAGAACCCTGGGGGAGGATGGGGCTCTGCACTAAGCTCCTGGCCACCCCCTGAGGTGGCTAAAGAAGACCGGGCAGCAGGCCGCCTGCCCTCAACCCCTCGGATTCGAGAGGGCCCTCCTCTCGACTGCAACGCCCCTGTCCTCAGAGGAGGCAACAGCACCCCGGGGTAGCTGTCACCGGCCTCCAGAGAGGGGAGCCTCCTCCGTCACCCCCACGCCTGCCCCCTGGGACTCTCTCGGCCACCCCAGCCGAGGAACCTCAGGAGACGACGGCAAGGGGGACAGAGGGAGGGGCCCGCTGCGCCGCCTGGTACCCCTAGCCACCGAGGACCCAGATCCCGAAGAATGGGGGTGCCAGGATGGGTCCACATCTGAGTCATCGTCCTCCGAGGAGGACGAGACCAGCAGGACCTCGATGCTGGCCACCCCAGGGGTCCCCGAGGCCACGAACGGCCCCGGTACCAAGGGCGACGCCGCTCGCCCCCACACCAGCAGCAGGAAGGCCTAACCCCACACCCCCAGCGGCTCCGGCAGGCCCGCACCGCCAAGGGAGGAGGAAGGTCAATGGCGCGCCGGCGGGCGCTGGGAGGCGAAAGGGTACTGCCGGCGGGCGCGCTGATGTCCATCGGCACCGCGAACGGCGCCGAGGCTAAAACGGCATCGGCCAATAGCGCCGCTTGATCACCGCACCGCGAACGGCACCGATCCAAAACGGCGCTGCGAGGCGGCGCCGAGGGTCCACCCCGGTGCCGGCCCAGCCAAGGCCCCACACGGGGAGCCTGCACCAAGAGGTGACTGCCGAGGCGGTGTCAGCGCCATGCCCCGGGAGGGGCTACGACGCCCCCAACACTGCGGAAGGGGCCTCCCTCGCAAGATAGGGATGAGAGACCCTCCTCGGACGGTATAGGCCCGGAGGGGACCCGGGAAAGGCCTAGAGATCCGCCCGAGATTCCCATAGCGACGCCTGGCCCCTCGAAAGTCGGCGGGGCCTTGCCGAGCTTGAACGCTCGGACTTCGAGGACGCGACGGTCCATCGAGAAACAGGCGTCGCACGAATCCATATCATGGTTGGGTCCCAGGCAACGAAGACAAACGTCATGCCGGTCCGAGACGGAGAAATGCCGGCCACAGGAGCACCGACGCATAGGGGCGCGGCCCGTCTTCGACGAACGCTTAGCTCCAGAACCGGACATAACGCGAAAATAACGAGATCAAAACACAGTAGGAAATACACCCGGCGCCGAAAGAAAGAAAAAGAACAGTCTTACCGTATCGGCGTCGAGTATCAGGAAAAACAGGAGTCGGTAACTACTACGCAGATAAGTACTGGAGCGCTTCGCGCGGACAGGTGCTGCCTCGGCGGTAGGGAGAAACAGAACTGAGTTGGAGGAGGAGTCGTTAGCTACTAACGACGCCCCTCGCGCATGGCGTCACTCTCGAGGCGGTGCCGTTAGGCAAACTTAAAAAAAAAGTTCCGTGGAGGTATGGGCCCGGCTTACACCCAGGAAGTAATGAATGGTGAAGATTGACAGGAAGATCCTTAACTATGAGGTGTCTCAATTGGTATACCTTAAAAATGTACTGCGAAGGGATAACGAGTTTAGTCATCAGGTCACCGGAGGAACCAAGTAAGTCTTGACAATAAAAATCTTCCACCACACAATCACGGATTTGCGGTAGCCAGGAGGGGAGCAACCAGCATGAACCAAGCCTAATATTAGGATTAAGAACCAAAGGTTGGGCTGGATCCTTAGAGTTATTAATTCTAACTGAGTTGCAGTGTTGATTAAAAACCTTAACTGAGGTCCCAATCACGGAGCTGCCTATCCGGTTGGAAGCACTGAAAGGTTGCAGTAGAACAAGGATTGGGGTCTATATTATAATTCTTCAGAAGTTCGCTCTCAAGCTGCAACCATCTACGCTTATAAGGACCCTGAGAGGACAAAGCCATTTACCCATTTTCGTCAAGTGACTAGCCCTATAATAAAGTTAAAATTGGGTAGCGAAGTCCTCCATTAGCTTTGGGCACACACAGTTTAGAAAAGGACCTTCTTGGTTGCTTATCTTTCCAGATGAATTTAACTATAGCTGAGTGGATTTTTTGGAAAAAGGATTTCGGTAGCCATATGTTTAACAGGCTTAAAGGATAGAAAATAACGCAGGAGTATATTCATCTTGATTATACTAATTCTCCCACCTATAGATAAGGGAAGGTTTGACCATCTACTAAGGTCACTCCGAACCCTATCCATCAGATCATCCAGATTAAGTTTCTTAGTTGTGTTAGTATCTCAGGCTAGATAAATACCTAGATATTTAAGATGATCAGGCGTCCATTTCACACGAAATAGGCTACCTCAACCCTGGAAAACAAATGGGTTAAGCGGAAAGATTTGATTTGGCCAGGTTCAGCCAGTAATTAGAAACCTCCCCAAATTGTGTGATAATTTTTAACACCCCTTGGATAGATTTAACTGGGTTCGTGAGATGTAACAGGATGTCATCTGCAAATACTGAAATGGTTAGTGATTGTTGACCGATAATACAGCCCGTAATGTCAGGTGAGGACTTGATACGCACCAGTAGGGGTTCCAGATAGAGATTAAATAGGTACGGTGATAATGGACAACCCTGACAAGTACCGGAGTATAGAGGAAATCTGGAAGAGAATACCCCGTTACAATAGACTTTCGCGGAAGGGGAACCATAGATCGCCTTAATCCACTGAATAAATTGTGCCAGAAAGCCCATTTTATCCAGGGTAGCCCACAAAAATTCCCAGCTCACACGATCAAAGGCTTTTTCGGCATCTAAGGCTACTAAGGCCATAGGGAGTTGGGAGTCTTGAGCAGTGTGAAAAATATGTGCAAGAGTCCTCATATGATCAGCTGCGGATCTCCCCTGAACAAAGCCCACTTGCTCCACACTGAGGAGAGCGTCTGCCACACTTGCTTAATTCTCAATGAAAGGATTTTAGTCAGAATCTTGAGATCATAATTAAGCAAGGAAATTGGTCTGTAACTAGCAGGGTCTAAAGCCGACTTATTTGATTTAGGTATTAAGATGATAGTTGCTTCTAATAAAGAGGGGTCTAGAGGTCCGGAAGACAGGAAATAGTTAAACAATTTTAGTAATGCGGGAGTTAGCTCAGTACAGAAGGATTTGTAGAAATTTGGGGAAAATCCGTCTGGGCCAGGGGCCTTGTCCAGGGTGAGACCATGGATGGCTTCTGTGATTTCCTCTAGAGTTATGGGGCCTAACAGGACTTCACGTTGATCAGCATTGAGCTTGGGAGGGGGTATTCTCAAGGAATTCTACTATACTCGGAAAAACCTCTGGGGGGGGTTTCAGTCCTGTAAAGGTTCCTGAAAAAATCTTCAAAGACCCCAGCGATATCCCTCGGGTTGGTTTTGATGGAACCACCACCAGTCTTGATGCCGGGAATCCATCTCGAATTCTCCACTTCTTTGAGCCTAAGAGCTAGTAATCTACCTGGCTTCTCACCCTGTTCGAGATATTTTGTTTTGGATTTCAAAATGATGTATTCTGTTTTCTCTCTGATTAAGTCCTCGACTGCCTTTTAAGCCTATACAAATTTTCTAGAACCCCTTGAGAGTATGAGGCAGAGAGTTTTCCTCAACGGCTTTGATCTGGTTAGCTAAGGAATTAATTTTCTCTACTCTCAATCGTTTCCGTCTAGATGATTCTTTAATGAGTTCACCCCTGAGAAAACATTTCAGTGAGCACCAAACTAGATTGTATCTGGAGACCGAGCCTTGATTAGTCTCCAAGAAGGACGAAATCAAAGCTTTGAAAGATGAGGTAGTCCGCTCATCTTTCAAGATCTGATTGTTGAGCTTCCAGATAGTGTCCCATTGACCAGGAGGACCCGGAGCAAGCTTGACCCATGTCATGTCAGTGGCCTTCCTATGACTGACTCCCCCCCGCCCCATCACCTTGGTTCCCCCAGGACTTACCCTCGCTTGTGCCTTCTCTCACAGGGCTATGGGTATAATCTGGCCACCAGGTGCAGGGCCTGCGACGGGTCAGTCGTCATGTCGCCACCTCGGGGGCTTTTCCATCATTCTTCTCCCTGGGCCCACAAACCTGCAATGGGTGGTGTGGCCGAGCTCTGCTTACACAGAGATGGCCTGACACCCTATTAGGCAAGCAGTGCGATACACCATCCCCCCTCCCCGAGGAAGGACAACTGTCTGTGGATGCTTGATCCCCCCTCTCCCGCCAGCCCCCGAGCAACTAGAGTCTGTTCCCGAGCCCAGAAAGCTACAGGGAAGCATGGATGCCTCAACCTGCTGCACCATTAGGCCAGCACTGACGCCAAATTCTTAACATAGTCTTTTTTATGACCCCACCTTATAATCAAGACGTGTAATTTTTTAAATCCTGTCCGAAAGGTGATTTCACAGAGTAGCTGCACAAATATGTTTCAAAGAGGATCTGAAAAATGACACCTGTCATGTTCAGCAGGTAGGGTACTAAAAGGGCTATGTTGAATATTTAGGGCCAAAATCTAAATAAATGGCAAAGTTATGAGTAAACATTGGAAAAAAATTCAATGTTTCTTCATAACTTTGTTGCTTTTTGACATTCTGACCTCCAAATTTTCAGCACAGTCTTTTTACGACCCACCTTATGATCAAGACAGGTGGAATTTTTTAAATCCCATCTGAAAGATGATTTCGCAATGAGACTGCAAAAACATATTTCGTCGGAGATTTTAAAAATTACACCCATCATGTTCGTGAGGTGGGGAAACAAAAGGGCCATGTTTGAAACTTTTGGGATAAAATATGCATAAGTGATAAAGTTATGAGTGTATGTTGGAAAAATTCAGCATTTCTTCATAACTTTCTTGTCTGATGTTATTCTGACCCCAAATTTTCAACATGGTCTTTTTATGACCCACTTTGTGATCAAGAAAACATTTTCTTTTTTAATCCTGTCCAAAAGGTGATTTTGTGGTGTGACAGTGAAAACATGTTTTGGAGGGGATTTGAAAAATGACACTTGTCATGTTCATGAGGTGGGTTAAAAAAAGGGCTATGTTAGAAATTTGGGGCCAAAATTGGCAAAAATCACAAAAGGTATGAGTAAATGTTGAAAAAATAGAATGTTTCTTCATACCTTTGTTGTTTTCTTACCCCCGATTTTCAGTATGGCCTTTTTATGACCCAACCGTATTGTCAAGACTGGTGAAATTTTTTAAGTCCTGTCCGAAACATGGTATTGCATAGTGACTGTGAAAACATGTTTCAGGGTTGCGATTTAAAGAATTTCACCTACCTAGTTCATGAGGCGAGGTTAAAAAAACGATATTTTGAAAATTCAGGGCAAAATAAAAATATTTAAAAATGACAAAGTTATGAGTAAAAGTTGAAAATGCATTGTGAAAAGCCATTATTTATTTATTTAAAATATGGTAACAGGGTAGGCCCACTGAGCCCCGAAGGTCCCTTTTTCAGGAGCGACCTGGGATAACAATACATATTTTCATACAGAGAAAGACTTGGGTTACAGAGTAGTTTCAGGTGTGTGAGCAGGTTACAGCCATGGTTATCATCATGCATCAGTCCTTACAAATATGTTGACAGTTTCAGTCAGTCATAGTTAATACTGTCAGTCACGTATCAATACTTAACTTATGATGCATAAGCTAAGTATCGCTACGTATGCTTATATGTACATATAGTGGCAACATCCAACATTTAAAAGTAGTGTCCATAGGTTTCAATGAAAGAACTGAAGCGGAGTCACTCCGATGACATCATCACATTGGCATGCCGTCACCATTTTGTGAGCCAAGCGGGGGCTCGGCATTGGAGCTGCCTGGGGAGTCTGTTTACATTTCGGGGAAATGTTTGCAGGGTTCTGACAGATTTATAAAATAGAAAATGAAGTAAAGATTACCACAAGATGACTAAGCATTACTTACTTTATCACTAGGCAGGCACGTTTGGGATTTGATTTACCCCCTAATTGTGCTTATTTATTTGTCCTTTAAAGGTTAATGAATTTTCCAGATATCATACACATACATTAATTACACTAACACTTATAAATACTACAACATAATTAAATCCACATCCCTAGGTAAAATTCTTTACAATGCAGTCCCTAAACTTTTCATCTGCCAACTGTATGCTCTTTATCCAATTTAGTTTATTTTGTCTTCACTGCTCTGATTAGAATGCTGCATAGCTCCAATGTGATGTCATCAACCACTGTTTCAGCTGCTCTCCTATTGTTTAAGTACTGCGTTGTGACATATCTAACCTATTTTGTTTGTGACATGTCTATTATCAAGACAAATATAGGATATGTGATAGGGGCCTGAGTGATAAATGTTTTATCTACAGAAGAACTGTTACACCTTGGGTAGCCCCATGAGTGGTGCAAGCCACACATGATGTGCCCAAAGTCAACAGTTCGAGAGTCAATAAAACATTTACTGCATCAGATTCCCACTGCATATTCCATTTATGCAACAGGTTAGGACCTTGTATTTTAAAGTTTGTGGGTTTGTTTTGTGTCCTGGTGTCTTTCAGACTTTTCCCCTCCTGGCTACCACAGCCATGGGTACACTGTCAGGACAACACAGTAATGCTACTACATAGCCGATGATTGGTGAAGTAAGTGTGTAGAAGAAATTCTGTAAGCAAGATGGCATTATTTACCAGAGCGTTTACATGGTTATAGAAACATGATGGAAAGGAATGCAGGCAGGATTGTGGTACCTGTTCGGTGACTAACAAAAAAGAAATTATTTTTTTTTCCAGGTTTGCTTGGGTTGAATTGATGGCTAGAGTTTCAGTTTTAGTTGACAAGCCTGCATGAATACAGTGTGGTGACCGTGTGGTGACCATGGGAATAATTAAAACAATATATTTTATATTAGGCACTCTGTATTTTTTATCTCTGGTGTGACAGAGTTTTGGTTGGGAATTGGAGTGCTGGGCTACTGTTTGTGCAAGGCTTGCAGAGGTGGGAGGTAATTGGGCATGGAGCAAAGTTGTAATGGGTTAGGGACTGGACAAACAGTAACAGAGGACAAACAAACAGTAGAGGGAACAACAGAGAGAAAGGGTACAGTTTCTTAATTGTTTTTGGCAAGGTGGGTGTAGAGGTAGAGAAAGGTGAGTAAAAGAGGGTTACTGAGGTAGTTTGAGTGGCTGGGGGGTGGTGTACTGTTTAAAGCAATATGGAAGTAGTGCCTGCTGGAGGCAGGATGAGGGGGATGACGTGTCTACTACAGGTATGTGTAAAAATTTAAGGGTGTACACTTATAACATAATAGCTCCAGATAAAGACTTTATCACATGGTTTTAGTGTCCAAAACTAATGCATAAAAATCATTATCTTAACATTAGATATGTCATTAACAAAATACACCATTTACATGACAAGATGTAGTCTCACTGGTGTGGTATATTGGTAATATTCTTTAGTCACCACACTTACACAGATCATGCATTATCTAGTGATGTAAATCCACATGAATAAAAAGAGCTATGAATCAGGTTTCAATAATCAATATTTTACATTTAGAAGCAGACAAAGGATCCTGCTTCTGGATTACTGATTGACTGAGGCTCACTCAAAATAGAGGAATCTTATAACATGGGATACTAAAATGCAGTCACCTCATTGGTGCAACAGCATCAGGTAAGGTACAGTTATGTAAGAACTTACTGTAACAGTAGATCTTCGACAGGAGCTCTTGCAGCAGGTAATACCATTAGGACTAAGCCACCAGGCATTAGGACCCCACGGAAAACTTCCACCTAGCAGTCTATGGCAGGGGACCACCCCCGATGTCAGCTCTGCCCCGACGCCAGACGTGGTATAAAGTGGGCAGTCCCCTGGCACGACCTCAGTTCTCCGCCGGAGACCCGGCTGAAAAACAGATGGAGAACCGAGGAGGATCTCCTATCCCCAAAGAGAAAATTGTAATACTAGTCCACAGAAGCAGGTGGGTGGGAAAGCCACCTGCTGCGAGAGCTCCTCTTGAAGATCTACTGTTATGGTAAGTTCTTACGTAACTGTACTATCTCACTTTGTGGGGGAGCTCTTTCGCAGGTAATACCATTAGGAGTGAGTCCCAAGCAATATCCAAGAAGAGACCCAGGTCAGAAGGATGGAGGACAGTAGTTCAGAGCTGTAAGCATCTAGGAGAGGAATCTCTGAAGGACCACTAGGCCGAAACCTGCTCTTCTTCTGGAAGCGATGTCCAGACTGTAGTGCCTAACGAAAGTGTGCACTGAACGAACTCCAAGTAGCAGCTACACAGAGGTCCTTTGAAGAAACATTCCTGAGTGAAGCAAAAGATGTTGCAGTCCCTCTGGTGGAGTGACCCTTGACCAGTTCCAGTAAGGGTTTGTTGTACTGCTGATAACAGAACGCGATACAATTAATGAGCCACTTAGCATCTGTTTCGTCACTGGTAGCCCAACCTTCCTTTGGGCAAAAGAGACAAACAACTGGTCTGTGTTTCTAAAGGAACTGGTCCACGGAAGGTGGTAACGAAGAATTCTATGTACATCCAGAGTATGTAATAAGGCCTCCCCTCTGTTTGAGTACTCTGGATAGTAAACTGGTAGTTGGATGTCTTGGGTCAACATGAACTCAGAGACTACCTTCGGAAGAAACTTAGGGTTTGTACACAGGGCTACCCTGTCCCTGTGAAAAATAATACAAGGCTCTTTACACATCAGAGCCTGCAGCTCGGAAATCCTCCAAGCGGAAGTAATAGCAACTAAAAATAATGTCTTCCAAGAGAGGAATAGTAGCTCGCAACTTGCGGCTGGTTCAAAAGGGGGGGGAGGCAGGGTAGGGTTTTCCAATACAAACAGGAGGTCCCAAGGCAGCACAGGGTCTCTCCTGGAAGGTTTAATATACAAGATTCCCTTTAAAAAGGTCTTGCATAGATCCAGCTGTGCCAGAGTCTTCCCATTCAGTGGTGCATGATACACTGGCAGCGCACAGAGATGCACCTTAATGAACGAGTAGCTAAGACTCAAGTCTGAGAGGGAGAGAAGATACTCCAGTACAGATTCCACTGGACACGTGAAGGGATTCAGAGAATGGGGGAATGCCCAGAAACAGAAACGCTTCCACTTCATGGCATATGTTGCCCTGGTAGAGGGCTTTCTTGCTGCCACGAGCACCTCTGCCACTCCGAGAGATGCTCCGACTCTATCCCTAGCTAAGTCCGCAGGAGCCATGCATGCAGATGCAGGGACCGCAGGGCCGGATGGACCAGTACCCCTTTTTCCTGGGAGAGCAAATGAGTGTCAAAACTCATATTCTTTGTGGCCTGCTCAAGCAAACAAATGCTCCATACACTTAAATTGTTCTCATCTTTTTTCTTTTATTTGTCCAAGTCCCAACATTTCGCCTAGCAATTAGGCTTCATCTGGGGAACTCTACGTGAAGTGAAGGCACTTCCTGTGGGATGAAAGAGTCTAACATGTTTAAATATAAGAAAAATAGCAGGACAAGAGGACACAGCATGAGATTAGAGGGAGGCCGATTAAGGGGGAATGTGAGGAAATTCTTTTTCACAGAAAGGGTGGTGGATGCATGGAATGGCTTACCACAAGAAGTGGTGGCTATGAATACAGTGCAGGGCTTCAAACAGGCATGGGATAGGCATAAGGGAGCATTACAAATGACTATGAATAGATAGGCCACTGACAGAGCAAAGGCCGATGGCACATTTATAAGGTAGAAAAAGAAATGGGCAGACTGGATGGGCCTTACGGTCCTTATCTGCCGTCAACTTCTATGTTTCTATGATGGCAGGATATTTACATGCTTATAAGCATCCTGCATATCCAGGGAGCAAAGCCAGTCTCCGTGATGGAGCATGGGCAACAGGCTCGCTAAGGTCACCATTCTGAACTTTTTGTATTTGATGAAGGTGTTCAGCTGGCTCAGATCCAGAATGGTGCGGAGGTCTCCCATCTTCTTCAGGACTAGGAAGAAGTGGGAGTAATACCCTTTGCCTCTTTGGGTGTGGGGTACCTCCTGATAGCTCTTTTTTTTTGAGCAAGACCTGTATCTCTGCCCGCAGAAGAGCCAAGTGAGAGGAGGAACAGTGGGAGGGGACAGGCGGATTGTCCAGTGGACTCTGGGTAAACTCCAGAGAGTATCCCCTCTCGACTATCCAGAGGACCCATTGGTCTGTAGTGATGCTGGACCATCCCGATTGGGAAAGAGAGAATCTCCTTCCTACTGCCTTCCCCTGCGCTTCCTCCAGAGGAGAGGCGCCGGTAGAGAGTCATGCTGTGGCGGAGGGAGTGGGCAGGGGAGGTCTGGGCACATTGGCATTTTTGGGGCCCTGGGTGCCTGAAGGAACAGGAGGGCCTCTTATTTTAAAACCTCCCTTGTGCTGCAGTTGGCGTCTTCCCTGCTGTCCCTGGTTCTTCTGAAAGGGACGGCACCGGGTTGCATACGGTTCTGATCTGTACATGCGATGGACGTCAGACACCGCCTTGCCCAAATCTTGTAGCCATGTTATGAGTTTTTCTGTTTCCGTGCCAAACAGGATGGGTCCCTGAAAGGGTGCATCCAAGATGGCATATGCAAATCCTGGCAGAAACCAGAAACCCTCAACCAGGAATGCCTCCTCATACAGATCCTGGTTGCTGCTGCCCTTGCTGCCATGTCTGCAGAGTCATAAGAACTCCTCAGCACATGTCTGTCCACATCCATGCCTGACTGGATGACAGCTAGGAACTCTGCCTTGCCCTCCGAGTCTGATTGTGCTTTAGCCAGATCCATAGCTTTTGCCCAAAGTGACTTCTGGTACATGACCATATGAGCCAGGAAATTCAGCGACCTGACCATGCAGGCAGCTGAAGAATAGGTCTTCCGACCCATCTGGTCCAGCTTTTTAGACTCTGGATCTGGGGGCTGAGTGCTCATGTGTCTCAGCTGCTGTACTCTGCCATGAGTACCATGGAATCAGCTTTTGGTTGTTCACTTAAGTAAGACTCTCCTTTGGGTGTCTTAGAGAGTCCATTTGCTTTCCTTGGCACTGACACCGTGGTAGCCAGATGCTTCCAGGTCAATTTTGTAATGTCCTGGAAGGGTTCCACCAGTGGGGGGACGACCAAGGGTTTTGGGTAGGTAGCCCCTAGGAATTTTGCCAGACAGCGGCATTCGGGATCCAGCTCCTCTGTATCCCACTTACATAGGGCTTGGATATGTCTCATGATGTCCAAGAAGGACTGGTCATCCAGAGGTGACCGCGATGAGTCCCTTCTCAGATCCGGGGAAGGTAGGGGTAGCTCGTCCTTGGAGTAGTACTCTGAGGAGGAATCTCCAGCGTCTTCCCCTGAAGAAGAGGGTGGGCGTCAGCTGGAACACAGGACGGATGACGGGTGCCCCTTTCTGCCGCTTGGAACTGGCAGCTGCTGAACGTCATCATCGGGCTGCGGACGCACTGTTGGCAGGGAAGGTCGCCTGGGTCTCTGAGGTGACTGTTCCTTGGGTGATGGCTGGACCTGGGATGGGTCCCTGGGCTTTGGGGGTGTGTCCCCTTTAATAGTGTTCCACCACGCATTGAAAAGAGCCCCCACTTCCACTAGTGGGACGACTGGAGGCATAGGTGTCAGGTGTGGTACATTTGAGGGGCCTGTCGTCGGACCCTGTGACACTCTGGGTACTGACGTCTGGTCCTGAGGCACCTTGTCCATGGGTGGTTCGGGTGTCAGATCTGACAGGGCTTTTTCCGGTGGTACCGAGCCCCCTTGTGGACTGGTGTCTAGCTTCTTGGGAGGAAGTGGGGGCGGCATTTGGGTATCTGTAGGCCCAGGTGCCTTATCCCTTGGGACCTTGGGTACCTGGGCTGACGTCCGGTCCTCCGGGGCAGACAGCTACTCTTTGGCCGGCAGCACCTGGTCCATTTCCGACGCAGAGTGAGAGTGGCCGGTAGTCAATCGACCTTCAGAAGCCAACGTCACCCTTTTCACAGGAGGTGTCCAGTACCTGATGACCTCCTGGTGTCTAGTTGAGTCACCCCACCCTTTGTGCCTGTCAGACAACCCTGAATGCTTTCGGAAGATGGGCTCTGACGTTTTGCCCAAAGCAGATGCCTCCCTCTTCCATCATTGCCTTGTGTAGCTTCTGGGCCCTATGCGCTTAAGGGAACTTGCAGGCGAAGATGCCCTTGAGAGGAAGACTCCTTACCTTTTCAGTGTGAGGAGGCGGTAGTCTTCTTGGAGGAAACCCCCGAAGCGGCCATGGTACCTGGGGGAACTGACTCCGACCTCCCGCCGGAGGTGGAGGAAGCAGAAGTCTTGTGAAGTGACTTAGGGTGGGACTCCAACCTGGCTTTCTCCTCATCCCGATGGTGGTGCTTCCTGCCCGATCTTTTCTCCTGGGGACTCCCTGGCTGAGGAGGAAGAACTTTGTCCCGAGTGGGTCCTCTGCATGGCGGCCACTTCTTGCTCCAGCAGGTAGGTCTTGAGTGTCTCAAGGTGGCGGATGCGGGTTTTACTGTTGAATTTCTGGCAGTGCGCGCAGTCGTCAGGACGGTGGTCAGGGCCTAGGCAGATCAGGCAGGTGGAGTGGCCATCCCTCGCCGGGATCTGCTTACCACACGTGCACTTCTGCGGCTGGGTGGATGATGAAGACATGCACTTGATGGAGAAAAAATGATTGAAAAGACAACGAACGATAAACAGCACGAGGTGCAAAATGGTGAACTGGGAAGATGACATCTGTGGAGCAGATGTTAGTGGGTCGACGGCGGGGAAAAAAACTGAGGTGGTGCCGGGGGACCACCCCCTTTATACCACGTCTGTCAGGGCAGAGCTGACATTGGGGGCAGTCCCCCGCCATAGACTGCTAGCTAGAAGTTTTCCGTGGGGTCCTAACACCGAGCGGTTTAGTCCTAATGGTATTACCTGCTGCAAGAGCTCCCCCTCGAAGTGAGATCTGTTGATTAATCCCTGATATACGCACACTTGTTGTTAAGCGGCCCTAAAGAAAAATCCTTGGGCAGACCTGCACTCGTGTGTGGGGAAAATCATTTGCAAATGGCAGCCACTGAAATGCATCGGAAAGCGGGTGATAATTATACAAGACTGCTCACTTGGCAACAGTTTTTTTAGCTGCCAATAGACAAAGTTAGGGCATTAGAGTTGCTGTTGTGTCCCCTGTTTACTTCAAGGCACTTCAACAGAGCGAGTCGGGCAGCAGTATGAATGTAAACCCCAATCCCATTACGGTGTTCATCAGCGAGACACCTGCCAGCAGCACTGTTTGTGACAGCCGCAAAGTTTTTGAAGTGTGCAACTCCAGAATCTGGTTCCTCCCACCCCGGCAGTCCTGTAACACCTAGCAGTGATTCTGAGCATTATTCAACAGCAGGGGCTCCTACACGGAATGCTGCAGTGGACCCGTGCTATTGTCAGTAGTAACCTCCCCAGTCCCAAGTTGGTCAGTGGAGTCCCACACTGTTGCTGTTGGAACCAAGATGAGTGTCTCCTCTGCTGTGTGTGTTTCTGTCTCTGTCATGAGGTTTGTGGTTGTCCGTTCCACCTTGCACACTGAATTAAAGACACTATTTGCCAGCGGGCCCCTGCCCATACATCAGAGAGAGACAGAGACAGTGACAGTCCCCAAAATGCGAGAGCGACCCAACCTGTCCTCCACTCCTGTTTGCCCTCCCATTAAGTGCTGACAGCAATATGCAAGAGTGGAGCTCTAACAGTGATGAGAAGGGAACAACAAAGCACAGAAACAGTGGTACCAGCATGACAGCGGGTGGAGAGCTGCGCGAGTGAACCTTATTGCCTGCTGTCTCTCTCTCCCTATCTCTGTGGCAGCAGTGCCACGCGGTCCTCCCTGTGTCTGTGTGTCTTTTCCCATGTAAGACATGGAGCTGTCAGGAGTCACTGTTACTGTAGGTACCCCTTGGAAAATCGGACGCACTGTAAACAGTGTGTTGAGAAACAGAAACCCAACAGCAGAGACAAAGTGAGAGGCATCTGTGGCAGATTGGGGGTGGGTGGAAAGGGAGAAACACAGGGAGCGAGAGGAATGTCAAAGTAGAATGACTCCTGTGTGCTGCTGTGTGTGAAAGAGTGAGAGTGAGAGAACTAAGGGGCACTGCAGGCAGCAAGTGTGATATAAAGTGTTGTGCCATCGATGGGAGAGAAAGAGAGACAGATAGTGTAGAGGTTGCGACCAGGCGAGCCGTTGCTTAACCATGTGTGGCGAGAGAGAGAGGGGGGCATGTAGGGAGACAGAGAGCGAGAGGCAGGATTGAACAGTAGCCAAGTACAAGTAGCGAGACAATGAGAAACAGAGAGTGAATGCCCCCCATGGAAGTATGTAGTGGCAAAGTAAGTTAGTTAGTAACATTTACTTTTCTTTGTACATTCACACTGTCCCTCAAGGTCTGTAGATCATGGACACTGTTGAATGTGTGTGTGTGTGTGTGTGTGTTTGGGAGGGGGCAGCAGCAAAGTAAGTGGCATTTAAAGCATAAGAGAGTGTATTATGCATAAAAAATTTCACAAATCCTGTCAGAACTCTACTTGTGTCATTTATATGTGCATACCATTAGTCAGATATGCATTATTTATGCGACTATTTTCCAATGTGGCAGGATACAGTAGTTTTCTTACTTTTTAAACAGAGGAAGAACCCCTTTCTCCGTTCTTACCTTGTTTAAACGTAACCCGTGTTATAAGCGCAACAACCCAATCTAGGAAATGGGGTTGTTGGGGATTAATCAACACCCAGGGTGTAGATTAATCCCCAACAACCCCATACCCTGTCGTGGTTTATTGCTTATGTAGTTCTTTCACCATATACCTACGATAGCACAGAATGAGGAGAATGTTTTCAGCTCTAAGATATGCTGTATATCAGTGAGTTTAACATTCATTCATTTTAAGAGTACAAACATTTCTTCTCTTGAAAAGTATAGTATATAGAAGAATTAAACAACCTGTGCTAATACATGCTGCAAAAATCAATAAAGAAAACTGGGAAAAAGGAAGTGCACCGATGAACCTGCCGTGCTACCCAACATAACCAGACAGCTGACACATATTGTCAGACAATATATCAAAAAAGGAAGTGAGTGTGCAAAAATCCCCTCTGAAAAGTTCTCACATAGAATTGTAAGCTCACTAAAAATTGTTTCTTTGTGGATGGTCAGATACAAAACTTAGAGGTATTGGCAGAGGGAAGGCACAGAACCCCAAGAATTCACACTGTCACAATGTTTCCCGGGGTGGGGAAGGGGGTGGCTGTTTATCGTAAGTTCTTCTCAGCACACTATGTGACAGCTCTCATTTTTCAGGGACCTGAGTGTGCCCTTGCTTCTTTTATGTCATATGGAAATCAATAAAAGACACTGAGGAGCATTAGGAATGCTTAGTGGAACCTTGGTGTGCTTAGGAGGCAGTATAACACAGTGGTTTAAGGCTCTCAGCTGCAAGCCTGGAGACCTGCGTTTGAATCCCACAGCCCCCACGTGGCATACTGTGTGATCCTAAGCAAGTCACTTAACTTCCTTGTGCTCCCAGGTTGCACCTGTAAACAAGCTTTCAGCTTAGTGCATCTCTCCTGGTTAAAAAAAAAAAAAACGAAAAAAAAAACTCCCACAATTTTTGACACAAAGAAAACTCCACATTTTTAATCAACTCTTTCCACAGTTTTCCAGTGCCCTTGCTAATGGCCAAATTCCCACTTGCTACTTTTCAAGTTATCACCATATTACTGCCTAGATACTAATCATACCTCTCAACTGTCCCCAATTTTGCCTCAGAATTTACCTCTGTCCCTTCTAAAATTTAGTGTATAATAGTCAAGGATGGCTGATGGATAAGAAACAGTAAGAAATTGGAATACTGTAAGTTTTTTTTTTTCTTTTTAATTTACCTTTTTCTCAACCTCCGGCATGCCCCAACACCATCACCTTCCTTCTCATGGACATACTAGCTACCCACCACTTACATAGGACCACAACAGTAGTGGGTGGCCTGCTGTGTCAATCATGCGTAGGCCTGTGGGGGTACCAGTGCAATGGTGGGCCAGGACATTTTCCTTCAGCTCCTAGTTTTCTCCCTGAGGATGCCAGCGAATAGTGATGTGCATGCAGCTGTGCCTGGCATCCGGCTGCTGCCCTCCCCCTTCTATGTGCTCCTGCCATGTTGCCATCTGGCCTCCACCAGAAAGCAGCTGAACAGTGGGATGCAGCATCCCACCTCCCCGAGGGAGGAGAGCTGTCCTTGGGACGCTGGATACTCCCTCCCCCAGTCAGCCCTTGAGCCAAAAAAGTCATTCCCAAACCCAGGTCTCTAGTGCAGAGAGCACCAGCGCTACCACTGTGCTCCTGAGCAGTCATACTGAAAGGTTTTAAATGTATACATGTTTATCAGAAATAAAAAAGAAATTAAACAAAACAATCTGAATGCCTATGTATATTTATTTTCTCACTCACTTTCTTCCCCCAGATTCCCCACCCCATTTGTACTGGTGTAATGTTGCTGAGGTGACTCTTAAGCCTTGCTTACACCTCCGCTGCCCTCTGCAATTTGGAGCGCTCCACTCCTGCTGTGATGATGACAGTGGCTCAATATTCTGTCCATACACCCAGTAGCTCCAGCCGTTGTTTCCCCCATCTCGACTTATGATGACCAGCTGGTGAAGTACCAGCAGCGCGGAAAGAGCCAGAAGGCTAGTTTCTAATTAGCACACCCAAGTTCAGCAAAAGTAATTTTTCTACAGCAGATAGAAAGCTGAACTCGGGAAAAGTGCATAAAAATGAAAACCGAGGGCCACAAGTATCTGGAATTAGGGTCGCAAACTGACACCGTGAAGCTGGGCACGCGCAAATACATATGCATATCCCAACTCGGGTGTGCTACGACTCACATTTATTTTTATTTTATTTTATTTAGTTTTTGTTGACCGGGTAAGTGCACTAGACAAATCCTGCCTATTTTCAGGCACGACCCGGGGGGAGGGGGATACAGATGAATGCCAACTGATCTTGAACCAGATTAAGCTGTTGGTGGTATTTTTAGTGAATGAGGGAAATTTGGCCAGGACACCGGGGAAATTCCTCTACTCTTTTCGATAAGTGTCATGGAATCTTTAACATCCACCTGAACTACCACCAATCCAGGCAGATGGGACCTCGGTTTAATGTCTCATCCGAAAGACGGCACCTCAGAAGTGCAGCACCCCTCTCATGCTGCACTACAGTGTCAGTACTGGGATATTAACCCAAGTGCCAGATGTGGGAACTGAACCCACAGCCCTCTGATCTCCCAGCCTCAGAGGTGAGTGTGCTACCTACTGAGCCACTGACACTGACACATTCTAAATATAAAGTGCTGGGTGGGGCCACTGGAGGATGCTGGGAGGGGAGACTTTCAATTGTAGGGAGCACTGTGGACTGCCTACATGACAGGTAAATTCGATGTCAAATAGCTTGCTCCAATACACGTCCCCTCTCACGAGTCGCTTCAGAAACCGGAAGTGAAATGCTGGTAGGATGCTCCCGAAAGTGTCCACACTGCTGACTTTGAAATGCATCCACCCATGCGCATGGGTTGATGCGCTTTAATGTTGGAAGTGTAAACAGGGCTTTAGTAAGCAGTCACTGGCGACTGATCAATAGTTCAGTCTTCCAATTCCAGTTCTAAGAAGTGCACCCAACTTTTTAACTTGGTGTTAACAATGTTTCAGTATCCAAGACAACTCTGTAGTATAGAATATTTAGACAATTCAGCCTTTGTTTCATTTTCTGTATTTACCCCCCCCCCCCAATATTCTGTATTGCCAAGGACATTTGCATAAAAACATGATGATGCTGCTCAGTCTTCCTCTCATCTTCTGCTTTTCTCTCCACTAAAGTCATCCTTTTATGCTGGTGCCATCATAATCATTTGCACAGGAAACATACTGTAATAAAAACAAATAGAGAACTGTAGGCAATACTACCACCTACCGCAGCAGTTCCTTATGCATCCGCACACAGGAGCTGTGCAGCGTGGTGAGTGACCTGCCTGGCTCCCTCCCCCAGCCCTATCCCTTAATTTATTGTTTTATTTTTTATCTTACAAAGCTTTTGCAGAGAAAAAGATTACAGGTTTACTAGAATGGTTACTAAAATGTGAGCTACGTGATTAGATTTAAAAGGCAGCACAGGATAATTTTTAAAATGTGCCAGATATTAATGTATGTTGTAAAGGGAAAAATGTTTATTTTATGAGAAACACATTTTATTAAACTGTTTTAAAAAAAGTCATCTTATAAGTGTTGATGACAAGTTAAGGATAAACTGATAACTGTAAAAACTAAGCAAATTATTAATTGATAGAGACTTTGTATAAAACAAATTCACTTCAGGTACATTTTCGAGAAAAGGTTTTTATACAAAAAAAGTGTAAATACATAAAATACTTTTAAAAATTGATAAAATTACAACACATTAATAAAACTGTAGGAAAAAATTCACTCCATGCAGAAAAAAAAGATATTAATAAACATATACGGACATTAATAATGTATGTATTGATGTTGAGAATTATGAAAACTTCAGAAAAAACATGTGTATACCTACTAAAGGGCAACACAATCTTTCTAGTTTCTCCAGAACCTGATCCCAGTTATTTCTGTTTGTTTTATATATAGTTTTAACTACCCTTTCCTCTGATATATACATTGTTTAGTAAAACTGATAAAATGGGAGGGGGCGTGCTGAGAAGACGTGCAGTGTTAAAGCTCTTGAGAGGGATTTTATTTTCTTTAATGATTTTACATCTCAAACCCAGTCTTCAATGCCAAATACATAGCATTTGATGGCTAGGCCTGTACAGTAATGAGACATGGGTACAAAGCAGTGTACTACATCTTCTGCAGACTTTTGTAAACTAAAGTCGTGCATTCTGGAAGGAAAACAGCATCAGTAAGCAGATCAAGCAGTGCCTAATTCAGCTCCACAGGCAGAAGTAACCCTGCAAACCCTGCTTGTTATTCTGTCCCAGCCAGTGAGGATAGTGCAGGACATAGATAAAAAATGTAATTCCCTGACACTTTGGGTTAACGCTCTTGAAACTCCAGTGGACAGCAATGAGCAATCTATCCAGTGGTTTGAGGAATCAGCTACAAAAGTGGTTGAAGTGAACACAAAATTCCTCAAAGACAATGGTTTGTTGTGGAAGAGATTAGAGATGCTAGAGAATCATGCAACAGCATACAACATTAGAGTGGCTGGTCTCCTGGAGGGAAGACCCTTTCTCTTTTGCAAAGCTCTGGCTATCATAGATCCTGGGGTTTGCAGACTCTGCCACTGCCTTTTGGATGAAGAAGTCATGTAGAGTTACAATGGGGCGAGCTACTGCCTTTACACTGTGTGCTGGAATGGGAGAGAGAGGTCAGGCAATTAAGGTGGACAGGCAACTCAAACAGCTTATGTGAGGGAGTGCAGAGCCCCGATTTCTCATACTGCACTCAAGTTCAAGCGTGTATGCGTGAAACACAATGCAGGGCTGGTGATCACCACAAAAAGGGCAGCCAGCCCTAAGACAATTTTTGGTCTTGAGCTTCTCATACATCACCAGATAGCAGCTAAAGGCATTTGACAGGGTTCAGGCATCGCTACGCTGCCAGAAGTTGCAGCATCAACTTATGTTAAAAGCAAAGCTGCAGGTTGCCTGGGATGGGAAAGTCTGTCTCTACAACGTGCTCTGAGATGCTGGAAAGCTGATCAGAAAAATGGAGGATGACCACAGGATGGAAGAAACCACTGAATCTGAGATGTCGGATTTCAGTTAACCACGCTGTTCTAACTTGGTGGCCTGCAAGTACTTTGTTGGAAGCTGGGAAGTGTTAGACGAATACTTACTGTGGATTTCGGGAAAGGGACTGCCATGCTTTTCAGATCAGCTGTATAGACTAATAATTTAGTTTTACCATCTGTGTCATTAAAGCAATATGGTGATTCCCACCTCTGAGGCTGCCATGTTCTGGGACACAGACTGACTTTTACTTTGGCGACTACAGTTACATGGACATTTGATGGGCTTACTTGCTTTTAGTCCCACATGGTTCAGACTTGGATCTCAGGATCATTTCATTGACTCAGTTATGGTAACATTACTTAAAGAGGTTGTTCTAACATGTGCAGTGTGAGTTATACAAAGTTTGCTTTTCGCACTTGGTAATTTTATTTGGTGCCACCGCTCTCCCATTCAGTAAATATACTGTATGTTTTCCTGATTTCATGGACACGGACTATGGAGTACCAAGTTACATGTTAATAAGCTGCAGTTTCAAGCTGATCATCTGATTAGTGGCAGAGATTGGTTTCTGTTTACCAGCTTTGTACAGTACATTACTTAGTTTGCTTCATTTATAGTCTACAGGTTTGGTATCTTAATACTGAAACAATTCGTATTCTACTGTATGTAACTGTTGTGGGGTTTAACACATAACAATAGGGGGATGAGTAGCATTTTTATTTCCCTAAGCAGTAATTTGATCAAGATAAGATTTTTCTTGGGTCTCATTACTTGACAAGCTTATTCTAGAGCCTCAGGAACTATACTGACCATGATAGGTCATTATGTTGAAGAAAAAATATATCAGACTTACCAAAGTTCTTTGTAAAAGTGCAAGCCCTGCACCATTTTAGTTGCTCTTCTCTGAACTGCCTGCACCCTGTCTATGTTCCTACAGAGATGCAGCTTCCAGAACTGTACACAGTACTCCAGACGAGGCCTCACCAGTGCTTTGTACAGTGGCATTACCACCTCCCCTGTTCTGCTAGTGATACCCCTTCCTATGCACCCCAGCATGCCACTTGCCCTCCCCACCACCTTAGCACACTGCCTGCCCACCTTTAGGTCATCTGAAATGATTATTCCCAAATCCCTTTCTTCCTTAGTGACTGTCAAGAACTCACCCCCCCATCATGTAACCCTCTCCTGGGTTTCTGTGCCACAGGTGCATGACTTTGCATTCTTCACGTTGAATCTTAGCTGACATACTTCGGACCATTTTTCCCATTTTTCTAGATCCCTTCTCATTTTCTCCAACCCCAATGGAGTGTCTACCCTGTTGCAGATCTTGCTGTCATCTGCAAAGAGGCAGACCATCCCTTCCAGTCCTTCAGCAATGTCACTAATGAAGACATTGAAAAGGACTGGCCCCAGGACTGAACCTTGTGGTACCCCACTGGTCACCCCTCCCTTCATCAGACTGAACCCCATTCATCACCACCACCCTCTGCTTTCTGTCCCTCAACCAATTTCTAACCCAGTTAACTATCTTGTGACCCACACCCAGGCTACCCAGCTTGTTTACCAGTCTTTTATGTGGAATGTTGTCGAAGGCCATGCTGAAACCAAGGTAGGCAATGTCCACTGCCCCCCCTCCCGATCCATCTCCTTTGTTGCCCAGTCAAAGAAATCTATCAGATCTGTTTGACATGACCTTCCTGCAGTGAATCCATGTTGCCTCGGATCCTGTGCGCCACTGGATTCCAAGTGTTCCACTATCCTTTCCTTTAGCAGCACTTCCATAATTTTTCCCACTGTGGAGGTGAGGCTGAATGGTCTACAGTTACCAGCCTCCTCTCTGCTCCCACTTTTGTGAAGAGGGACCACATATGCTCTTCTCCAGTACTTAAGAAACACTTCTGTATTGAGCAACTCTTTAAACAGGTCTGCCAGTGGTGGTGCTGCCAGCACTGCCCGTAGTTCCTTCAAAATCCTAGGATGTATGCTATCTGCTCCCATCACTTTGTCTACCCTCAGTTTTGTGAGTTCTTCTAGGACTCTCTCTCGTCTGTACATGGACTGGTGTTCACCCCCCCGGTTATGATACCTAGCTGTGGTCTCTCTCCCTCCCCATCTTCTGTGAACACTGAAGAAATGTATTTGTTCAGTACGGATGCTTTTTTTAGGTCCCCTTCCACACATTCCCCTCCTTCTCCTTTGAGCCTTAAAATCCCACCTCAGTCTTCCTTCTTTCACTAATGCACCTATAGAATGTCTCATCCCCTTTCTTTACTATTTGTGCTATTCTCTCATCTGTTTGTTCCTTTGCCCTCCTAACCGCTTTCCCTGCTTCCCTCTGTCTAATTAAATACACCTCCCTGTCCTCTTCCTTTTGCATCCTCTTGTATTTTTTGAAAGCCAACTTTTTGGTCCTTACTTTCTCTGCCACATCCTTTGAGTATCACAGTGTTTTTTTCCCCTTCTCTTGCCCTTCGTTCTCTGTTTAGTGCATTGGTTTGTTACCTCCACTATGGCTCCTTTTAGGTTTGCCCGCCATTCCTCAACCCTACTCCTGATTTACTTCCTCAACACGGCTTTTTTGATGCATATCCCCATCCTAGAAAAGTCCTCCCTCCTGAAATCCAAGAACTTCACCCTTATGTGGCTTGACTGAGACACTGTACTCGTATTAAACCACACTGTGTGGTGGTTGCTGGACCCTAGATGTCCTTCCACCTGGACTTCCGTGATTCTGTCCCCGTTTGTCAGTACTACATCCAGAATTGCACTTTCTCTGGTGGGTTCTAGCACTAACTGGCTGAGGCTTTCCCCCTGCAAGGATTCCAGGATGTCTAAGCTCCTGGCTTGCCCACTCCACATCCGGCAAATGAAAAATCAACCATCAGCAGTACCTCCCCTTTTGCTGCCATCCTGTGGATGTCTTCCACTAGCACCCTATCCACCTCCTCCCCCTGTGCTGGATGCAGACTACCAAGCAGTACTTTGGGAGGCTGGGTACAGAACTACTTAGGGAAAAGGTTCTGCAGGACTGCAGTGCCAAACTTGGCATCACTTCTGGACTGCATGTCCAAACAGCAGTGCTTTGTGAAAGTATTTAGTTTTCCAGGTAGTTGCTATAAAAATGTCCAGTAGAGGAATGTCTCTTGTTGCAGCAACTGATGCAGCTGTGCCACGTGCGGAGTGAGCCCTGAGGCCTTGGGGTGGCTGCTTGCAAGCTTTGCCATAGCAAAACTGTATGCAGGCTACTATCCAGTCCAGTCAGCTAGACAGCTGGTTCTATAGTCCTCTTGGATTTCGAAGCCACACCCTTGTCGGTGGTCTTGGGATCCACCAACTCTTTAGATTTATCTTTTTTAGGATGGGAAGACGTAACCTCTTCCATAGGTTTTGGAGACGGAGAAGTAGCAGGGGAAACCATCTCTTCGAACCTTTTGGCCCTCTTTTTTAGAGTCTTGGAGCAAAAGGTTTTACAAATCTCACAGTTAACAAAAATGTGACTAGGACTGAGATACACCAAACAAAGATTGTGCCTATCTGCTTTGGCAACAATCTGCCCACACTTAATACAGATTTTAAAGTCAGTGGGTCCAGTTTTCTTTTTGGGAGTGTCTGACATGCCAAGTGTCAGAAAACCACTAAATACTGAGCCCAAAAGGGAAAAAAAAAACAAAGACTACAGTCGGTTCCCAAAACCGCAATCAGTAAGCAGAAAGGGGAAAACTCTCAGTTCCCTGTCAGAAAAAAAATACAGGGAACAAGTAAAGTGCTTGGTTCCTAGAAAATTAAGGAACCACAATAAAATTCAAGATTTTTTATAAAAACAAAAACGTTACGACTCCTAGAAATAGGAACCGTAATGCTTTAAAGTTTAAAAGTAAAAAACGCAGCAAACACTGCTGAGGGGATGGTTTCCCTTGGTTCCCTGGAACTGCTGAGGAACCGATAAAATCACAAAAAATAATAAAAAAAAAAACCTAAGCTAACTAACCTGAAACTAGCAGATCGGGGCAGTGAATACGGATTAAAGAACTAAGAGTTTAAAACTACAGAAAACAACAAAGTTTTGACAGATGCTGAGGAGAGCTCTATGAGGTGTCTTGACTAGGCAGGCGGAGAAATTAATCTGAACGTTTTAGAACACAGCAGCACCTAGGGGCAGCAGTTTGAATTGTAGCATGAGCCAATGATAGTTCCATCATTTATGTACACTCCAATCCTCCAAGGCAGTTCAACACAGGAGGCTGTCTGCATCAGATAAGCATACTGTGTGATTCCTGGGGTTTGAAGTATATTTACTAAACAAACACATCACAGAAAGGGAAAACTTTAGCAACAGTATCCACCCACACAGAGGTACAACAATGGATGTATGAGGACAATGATAATATATCAACACTGATTATACAGAACGATTGCCATGCAGAAAAATTACACAGGTTTTGTGGCAAGAGCAGTGTGCCACACTACGGAGACGTTTAAGATACCTAAGACGGAAAGTATGCACAGACAAGTAGAGACGAATTTCAGGTGCTATAGAGTTCCACTGCACTGGGGCTGCAAAACCGTAGGACGATTCACCAGCATGCGTTCTAACCTTAGGGACAGCCAGTAGGGCACTAACACTTGACCTCAGGGGGTAACAACTGGTCACCGGTTGGAGAAGTGAAGCAAGGTATGAGGGCTGTATCTTTTGCATTATGCTAAAGATCACACACCCCAAAACTATGATCTCGTAGGAAGGGCAAGGGGAGCCACCCAGCTTGTCATAAAGGGAACAGTGATGAGTGAGTCAGAGAAATGCCAGTACAAAATGACAAATACTGTTGTATGCAACATCTTACCTGAGAAGAGTAGATTTAGAGGCAGTCAAGTACACAGGGCTACCATAAAGAAGCTTGAGGAGGAGGATGAGCATTCCACGGGCAGTGGCAAGGCAACCAAGTAAGGTCAAGTCACAGCCCACTTTACAGTAGACGCCCAGCATGGAGTACACAGACTTGCTGACACCCATGACATGAGATGAGTATTCAAGCAAGGGGTCGAGTGTGACTCCAAGGTATGTGAAGGAAGAGACAGAAAGGACTAAGCTTCCATCACAGTAAGCTATGGTTGGAGAGGACAGGCATGCTCTTAACTTGGGGGATGTAGTGAACAGCACAGATTGTGTTTTAGTTATGTGTCGAATCAGTTTTTTTGCAGACAACCAGGTGTGCACTGACTGTAAGTCAGTTGCTAGGTATTGGTTTATTTGGTCAATACTTTTGGAGCAGGTATATAGAACCAGATCATCAGCATAGAGAATGGTAAAGCAGTTGGTCAGGCATTGATTTATGGAGTTTATGTGTAGAGCAAACAGAAGTGGTCTTAGAACAGAGCCTTGGGAAATGCCCACCAGAGTTGAGGCAGGGCCAGAAAGGGAGGACTCATACTGGACTCTCGGATATGTTTGCCAAGTAGTTACAAAACCAGGGGAGAGCAGTTGGCGAGATTCCCATATTGACAAGTTTGCTATTGAGCAAGGAGTGATCAACAAGATCAAAAGCTTTCGTCAGGTCAATACAAACAGTACCTGTGAAGATACCAGTGTCCGTCACCGAGGCAATACTGTTGGTTAGGGTGAGAAAGGCAGTGGTGGTGCTATGTCATTTGCCAAAACCATGTGCATGGGAAAAAAGAACATAGGTGGAAACGTAGTTAGTGAATTGTGAGGCCACCACATTTTCAAGTATTTTGTTTAAAGAGGACCTTCCCTGATGGTCCCAAAAACTTATTTTTGTAGTCATTTTATGCAATACTGTACCTCAAATGTTGTGTGCATGTGTTAGTTTTGTCAAAGGTTTACACTTCTTTCCACATTTTGAAATTGTTTTAGCCCTGCTGCACTTGACTTTGCTGTTCAGCTGCTGGGCTGCTGGCTCCTGCTGATGTCATTGTATGAGTAGGAGTGAATCACACTATGCTGTACAATGACGTTACAGCAGTTCCACTAGGGAAAACTTCCATAACTTAGTGTGCGTACTGCAGTAGTAGTGCCGAATTAGTCAAGGGATTTTTAAGGATTTTTAAAAAACTCTAGTGAGAATTGTGAAAAAAATTTTTTAGGGACTATTTTATTGTTATTGTTGTTTGGTAGTGTGTTCACTGCTATCAGGAGAGGCAGGGGTCAATTTTAACATTATTTTACTAGCCCAAGACCTAGTGCAACTTGCCAAGGGCTAGTTCAGCTTACTCTCTACTTGTCCATCTTGAATAGTGTAGGTTTTCCTTGGCTGAAAATTAAGTTAAAATGTTCCTACAGTAGTAGTCTCTAGTCCTTATGCTACTCTCTCTCAATATTCCAGATGACCTGGTGTGATTGGCAGCTCATTAAGAGCTGTAGTTATCTGGTAATTCAAGGACAAAAGCATCAAAGGGAGCCATCATTAGCACTCCACTGTTAGGCTATTCAGATAGTGTCTAGGGTGCGATCAAGGGCAACTCCCAGTTTTCTGAACATGCCTCTCTTTGACAATTTGTCCCACATTATTAAGACCAGTGCCTCTCATTTCCCTACATGTTGTGTCTGTACCCAACATTTCAATAACAAAATGCAATGAGGTATACAGGGAGGTAGCATTACTTAGTACAGATTACAAAGGCATTAAACACAGATGAAAAAATGGACAGCGAGCTGTCTCAGTTTACAGCAACTCTCTCTAATTCACTGTGTTTTGCTAATGAGGCACGAAATAAATCCACTTTATAAAAAGGCATTCATTAACCACTGGAGAAGCATACTGCATTGATAACTGGGGGGTCTTGGGAAGGGGGGACAATGCTGAACATTGTATATACATGAAGTTATGGAAGTTTTCCCTAGTGAATCCACTGCATCTTCATTGTACAGCACGGTGTGATTCACTCCTTCTTTATTTTTTTTTGTTTTGTTTGTTTAACAATTATGTAACCGGGTAGGGACTCTGGACAATGTCCTTTTTCAGGTCTGACCCAAAACAAACAACAAGCAACAAAGAACTAAACAATAACACAAATCAACAATTACAATTAGGCTTACTCAACAAAAAAGACAAACTTCGGCCGGCCCGGTGGCGCTGAGGGTTGAGGCGCTGGACGCCACACCTCGCTCCACACCAGCGACCCGGGTTCGGGAGCAGACTCGGGTCGTCGGTGGGTCGGCTGGGGGGAGATAGGCTTGAGCGTCCCAACGACAGCTCGCCTCCGAGGATCGCTCATGTCTCGAACTTGCATGACCCTGGCGTGGAGGCTCGAGGAACCGCAAGCCCCTACTAGGGATGGCTGGCCTTGAGCAGCACGGACGCCGGCGCATGCGCCATGACGCCAGGGAGGTCGCTGGCTGCTCGGGAAGGGAGAAAACGCGGAACAAGCCAGCTTCAACCGGGAAGATGGGAGGACCGTGGCCATGCCCACGATTTGCCTGTGCCCGCCCAGCAGACCACAGACCGACGAAACGTAAGTAACGGGGTCTGAATCCCCGGCCTTGTCCCTGCTCGGGGGGTAATCCGTGGCTCCATGGGGATCTGTGGCCTGTGTGGGTAGGGTTCCAGGCAGTGGGATGTCCAACTGTCCTCCCTGAAGGGTCGGAGGTGGCAGGCTAAGAGGAGGAATAAAGAGTAATTTCAAAAAAAAAAAGACAAACTTCTTAAAACAATACAAAGACATAAACTGACGAAGATCAGGAGGTAAGGCATTCCAGAGGGATGGGGCTGCAATAGAAAAAGACCTCTGTCCAACCCTAGTCTTAAAGTCTGGAAGATTTAATACAATCCCATTTGCAGACCACAATTTGGGAAGGGATGGATAAACTGTAACCATATCTACCAGTGAAAATTTAGGAACAAAGAGAGATTTATAAAGCAAACATCCAGAGAAGTAATTGATTCTATCCTTAGGGGATAACCAACCTAATTGTGAATATAATAAACAGTGATACGTCCTAAAGGGAATCGATAAGATAAACCTGCAAATGTTATTATAGGCCACTGACAAAACTTTATAATCCCTAACATTCACATTCTGATACAAATAACAAACATAACCAAAATGAGGCAGTAATGAGCCAACAGCAATCGATTTTCTAGTTTCAAAAGGGAAAAATGACTGAAATGTAAATAAAATACTCAATTTCTGATTTATTGTTTGACTAACATTCTTAATATGAAATGAAAAAGTTAAGCCACAGTCCAACCACACACCCAAATACTTAAATTGGGTAACTTGATCTATTGCAGCATCATCTCCATCAGAAATCAGCAAACAAGGATCATCCTTCAACATAGCTGGGGTCCCAAAAATCATTGATTTCATTTTTTTTGAGTTTAGAATCATAAAGTTTTGTACAAACCATTTACACACATTACTAAAACCACCTTCTAAAGCATCTACCAACTCATATTGTGATTTACCCTGGGTAAAAAGTATCAGATCATCTGCATACATTATTGAGTTGCAGGATCCACAACAAGCAGGCAATTGACTAACAAATAGAGAGAACAGCAAGGGCCCCAATATGGACCCCGTTGAACCCCACACTCAAGCAAAGCCTTTTGGGAATCCTGAGAACCAACATGCACAAACTGTTGACGATTTACTAAATAATCACTAAACCAGGACAAAACATCTTTTGAAAAAATAATAACTTTTAATTTACATAACAATAAATCATGATCAATCAAATCAAATGCCTTGGTCAGGTCCACAAACACCACCCCAGTCATTAGGTCATTTTCAAAGTCCCTGAAAACAGTGTCTGTGAACCTGACCAAGGCCATACCAGTTCCATATCCACATCGAAACCCATGCTGCTGTGGACTTAAGATATTATGACAATCCAAATAATCCTTCAATTGATTAGACACAACTTTCTCTAGCAGTTTACTCAGAGGATTCAAAATGGATATAGGCCTAAAATCATCCAAACAGCAGCATGGGCTTTTTAGGGACAGGAACAACCCTAACACGTTTCCAATCCAATGGAAAATGATCTGAAAATTAAGATATATTAAAAATATAACATAGAACATAATTGAGAGCCAATTTCAAAAATCTAGCTTCAAGACCCTTACTACAGGTCGGCCCGGTGGCGCTGAGGGTTGAGGCGCTGGACGCCACACCTCGCGCCACGCCGGTGACCCAGGTTCGGGAACAAGCCGGGAGTCGCCGGGAGGGGGAAGAGATCGAGCGTCCGGAGGACTGCACTCTTTTCCCTGGGGAAGGGTGTGGGAGACGCTTGCTCATGGAGCGACCTCTGGTAGGGGCTGGAGGTTCGCTGACTGAGCAGCGTGGCGTATGCCAGGGCTTGGCGGAGCTACAGCACTACATTGCCTCTCAGGCTGCGCTCCGGGGGGGGGGAGGATGGGAAAAAAGAAAGAAATACCCCAATCCTGGGGATAGATGAAGGTGCCTCGAACTTCACAGCCCACACTCTCAACTCCGGACCATTTCCTCTCTCCTGCCAGGCTCGTGTGTGCTGGGCACTTTGCCCTATAAGATAGAGTACCCTAGGTGGATAGGGCGGCCCTACCTCTGGAGGGTTCAGACCCGGAGGTGATGCTTGGCGACATGAGGGGGGAGAGGAGTGGTCACGGCAGGAGGTAGAGGCTGGGAGACCTGAGGTCGCTGGAAGGAGTTCTCCAGGGTTGGAGATAGAAAAAAAAAAAAGACCCCTACTGCAGTCAGTACAATTATCTGGTAATGTACAAAGCAAATTAACATCTTATGGGAATCAATTGCACTAAACTGAAATAACAGCCCTGCCCCATGAACAGGCTCCACATCCTGACCATTAGCAGACAATCCTAACCTATAAACTGAATAATCAGAAAACTTAGTATTAAATAAGTCTGCAATTTCAGATAGATCTGAAACCATCTCATCACTCACTCGCAATTTATCTACTTCACTATTAGTCCCAGGAGACAATAAATAATTAATATTCTGCCAAAAGTTTTTTGAATCAGATAAATTATTTGTAAATTGTGTATTATAGAAATCCCTTTTGCATTTTTTACCAGTTCTGAAACCTTGTTTCTCGACATACGGTAATTAACTAATGTAGCAGGAGAAGGATTACATTTACAATGCACCCAGGCATTATTTCTCTGTTTAATATATAACTTGATGTCATCCGAAAACCACTTATTTATCTTACCTCGCAACCTAACTGTGCGCAAAGGAAAGTAAGTGTTCTGAATAACCAATAACTGACTTAAAAAGTAATCCAAAGCACAGTCCACATCAGGTATTAAATAAAGATATGACCAATCAATCGCAGAAAGAGAGGCAATAACTGCCTCAATATCAAGTCTACCATAACAACGAATTGTCAGAATACGGGGTGGGATCCTTACTGTCCTAAGCTTAAAGTACAAAAAATATCCTGATGATCACTTACAGCATCCGGTAATACACCAGAAGCTGTAGCAATACTCTCATGATTAGTAATGACCCAGTCAAGAACTGAATGCTTAATTGAGTGAGAATTTAAGCAGGTAGGTTGAAAAATGTTCTGCACCAAGCCATAAGACTGAAGTAAGGATGCCAATCCAAGACTATCTGTTAGCTCCCAATTCAAATTTACGTATCCTACCAGAATCACGTCATTACGTGAACAAAATGGAGAAACAAAGTCCAAACAATCCTTTAAACCATCAATACCAATTTGGGGAGGGTTATAAAGACAACCCAAAACCAAATGTTTTTTCCCACCTAAAATCATTTTTAGAAACAGCCAATCACAACACTGATCGGACTCCACACTAGAACCCAAGACAGTCTCACGAAGACTATCCTTAACATAAATTTCCACCCCCACTCCCTTCTTTTTCTCTTTACGATCAGCTCTCAGCAGATTATAACCAGATAATGAACATATATTATCAGGGACCAAGGGCTTCAACCAGGTCTCAGATGTAGCCCAAACATCTGGTTGATGATGAGCAACAAAATATTCTAATTCACTCAGCTTAGGAATCAGGCTTCTAACATTAAAATGAACAACTCTAAATCCTTTACAAGAAGACAAATAAGAGATGCCCTGTCCACCAGACGCAACATTTGATTCAGGAGGACCAGGGTTAGTCTCCACATCCCCAGATAGCAAAAGTAAGACCAAACACTTAAATATTTTCACTAAATTCTTTATACTCCCCCTAATACAAGCAACTTGGAATACAACAAATTAAATATCCACAATTACAAACTGCATAAATGTTCCTACTTAATAAACCACAGGTAGTAAACCGCATATTGCCACCCACCAACAATTTAGACACGGAATAGACATTAACAGTATAGCAACCCCTACTAACCCCCGTGGATACCATATCTCCCACTAACATATCACATACACACACACCACCCATAACCAAAATAAGACACAAACTAAACATCTTTGCCATTCTTACACAAATGTCCAACCAGTGGCTCTCCCTCTCCCCCTGTCTTTCATGGACTCCACCGACTCCCAAGCACTTTGCCGCACTTAGCTGCTGACGGGCCGCCGCAGTAAACACGGCTGCGTCTACCGGCTTGCCAATTTAAACTACCACAACCCCGCCTTCAAGGGCTGCCACCACAAATCGGGGGTGAGGAGCGGCTAACAGGGTACAAGCAGCACAGATACCCTGAATGAGCAAAACACTCTGACGTGCTGCAACAAGGCAACCAAAGCAGACTAGACACAGATATGTTAAAGTCAGCAGCAGCATAAATACAGTGCACAGAATAAGCGTAGATTTCAGGCAGCACCCAACGCTTCATGCAATAAGCACAAACAATTAAAAATGTCACAAATTAATAGCCTGAGACAAAATGAAGCACAGTCAATTCACAGCATCCAACAGTAAAACATCAGTTAGGCAGTCACAACATTCACATTAATGCCCCCACTACTTGCAGGAAATACAATCCAGCACTTTCAATATCCAGGTTGCGTTCCCACTTATGGCCACCAGCCACGCTCGACTTGGCTAGGTCTCACCAACACAGCTGACCGGAAGACTCATACAACGGCAGCTTTAGAGAGATTCAATGTCCCTCCAACTCCATCGAGTGATACTGAAGCAGTTTGACTATGCACAGGAGTAATGTTACATCAGGGTCAGATGGGTCTGCCACCCACCCACTGACTCCCAAGCACTTTGCCGCACTTTATACAGTGACGTCACCAGTACAGCCCAGGGTCTGCAGCAACACCAGGCTTAGTGTAGAAGCTCTGGTGCATGACAGTTTTTAGCAGCTCAGAAAGCAAAAACTAATTGCAGAGAACATTACAGAAATACAAAACACGAATCAATGCAGGAAGTGGAATTTTATGCATGAATGTTAAAACGACTGGGGAAAAGTCCTCTTTAAAACAGGGAGAATTTATTTATTTATTTATTATTAAATTTTGGTGACCAGGTAAGCCCACTGAGCCCCGGAGGTCCCTTTTTCAGGGGTGACCCAGGAATTACATAACACGAGAGACAAAAACTGTGTTAGTTCGGGTTACAGGAAACACAACACAGTTATGGTGGCAGAACAGAAGCATAGCAGTACAAGTGGAATAAATAGGTAGATCAGCAGTGATAACATTGTACGAATATTAGCAGTTTGACATGGAGATTAAACAGTGGTGGAGGATAGGACCTGGTTAGTCATTTATCTCTGGGTTCCTATCAGTAGCTGGTACAACGGCAGGAACTGGAGACTGATAGGTGGGCCTTAAGCCTAGTGCGGAAGTTTTTAATAGTGGGGGCTTCCTGCACCCCAGGAGGGAGCTGGTTCCACAGTGTGGGAGCGGTGAGAGCAAATGACATACCGCCCGCCTTAGTTCTAACCCTGGGGACATCAAGGAGAGTTCGGTCAGTTGTGTGGAGGTGTCGGTGGTTGACCTTTAGAGCAACAAGACCAGAGTGGCTGGGGGGGGGGTCAGGCCGACTAACCTGTAGGCTAGGCAGAGCAGGGGATATTGGAGGCATGCATCCAGTGAGGGGCAGTTTAGGAAGGATAGGGAGTCGCAGTGGTGATCCCTAGGGTTGGCCTGGGAGGCGAAGCGAGCCACCTTGTTGTAAAGTACCTGAAGTCTGTTCCTCTCCAGCTTTCCTAACCCTTGCATAACTGGGGCAGTATATATGAGTGTCGGGAGGAGGACGCTGGTGGTGACTGACATTTTGACTTTGGGTATGAGCTGGTCTTTCAGATGGTAGAGGGTGCCCAGTTTCCCGTGTAAGGTTTTGGTGACTGAGTCCACATGGTTCTTCAGGGTGAAGCCCTGGTCCAGGGTTAGGCCGAGGTATTTCAGGAAGGGCACTACTTCTAGGCTGTTGGCAGACGCAGTGGTGAGGTGTAGGTGCTGTGTTCTGTCCTGACCAAGGGATCTAGGGCCAACCAGCATTGCCTTAGTTTTGGACGTGTTGAAGACCATTCTGGAGGTCATCTTGAAGTAAGGGGCTAAGGCCTCCCAGATTGGCGGTGGACCAGTAGATGACTGAATCATCCGCGTACTGGACAACGGAGATCCCGCCGCAGTGATCCAATAGTTCATTAGTGAACAGGGAGAAGAGGAGGGGGCCAAGTATTGACCCTTGAGGCACCCCCTCTTTTAGTGGAAGTGGCCCAGATATGGTGTCCTTCCACTTTACCCTCTGCGTGCAGCCGGTCAAGTAACTCTTGAACCACTTTAAACATAGAAACATAGACTTTGACGGCTGATAAGGACCACTTGGCCCACCCAGTCTGCCCATTTCCCTACCTACTGGATAAGCTGCAGATTCTAGTTAACCGACAGCCTACTTCCTGCAACCCCCCTCTATAATTGCCTTATGTCTGACCCATGCATATTTGAATTCCCCCACTGTTTTAGACTCCACAACCTCTCCAGGAAGGCGGTTCCATGTGTCCACCACTCTCTCCATGAAAAAGAATTTCCTCACATTACCCCTGAGCCGTCCCCCCTCTAACTTTAAATTGTGCCCCCTTGTTCTTACACATCTCTTTTTCTGAAAGATGCTACCCTCCTGGACTTTGTTAATTCCCTTGAGGTACTTAAAAGTTTCTATCATGTCTCCGTCCCTCCTTTCATCAAGGGTATACATATTAAGCTCTCTCAGTCTCTCTTCATACTGGTTTCTGATGTAGACCCTACACCATTTTAGTTGCCCTCCTCTGGACTGCTTCCATCCTGTCTATGTCCTTGCGTAGATGAGGTCTCCAAAACTGCACGGAGTACTCCAGATGGGGTCTCACCAACTGTCCGTACAGAGGGATAACCACTTCCCTTTTACTACTTGTGATGCCCCTCCCTATGCATCCCAGTATCCCCCTGGCTCTCCTTACTGACTTCTCACATTGCTTACCCACCTCTAGGTCATCTGATATGACTACACCCAGATCCCTTTCCATTATTATTATTGTTAGTACCTCATCTGCTATTGTGTACTCTTCTCCTGGATTTTTATTTCCCAGGTGCATTACTTTGCACTTCTTTGCATTGAATCTAAGTTGCCCATATGTCTGACCATTCCTCCAACCTTGCCAAGTCCCTTCTCATCCTTTCTACCCCTCCTCGTGTATCAACTTTGTTACAGATCTTTGTGTCATCTGCAAAGAGGCATACCTTTCCTTCCAGACCCTCTGCAATGTCACCTATAAAGACATTAAAGAGGACTGGACCCAGTACTGAGCCCTGAGGTACTCCACTAGTAACCCCTCTTTCTTCAGAATGTGTTCCATTCAATTTTTCCTTCTGTGTCCTGTTGTGCAGCCAGTTTGCTACCCAGGCTGCGTGGCAGTCTAGGCCTGTGTTGCTCAGCTTAGTGAGTAGGAGATTGTGGTGGACCAGGTTGAAGGCCTTGGAAGGTCTATGAAGACCGCACCAGTAGGGGTACCCTTGTGCAGGTCTCAGAGTATGTCTGTTGCAAATTGGGTCAGTGCTGTGTCTGTCCCATGCCCGGTTCTGAAGCCGTGCTGGGAGGGTGACAGGATTTTATGGGCCTCCAAGTAGTCACAGAGTTGTCCATAGATCAGCTTTTCCTGGATTTTTGACAGGATGCAGAGAAGGGAGATTGGTCTGTAGTTGCCAAGAATGGCAATGGGCCTTGATTATTAAAAATTTTGGCATTCCCTATATTAAAACCAGGAACAACATGAGGTTTTCCATAGGTCAGGCACTATGTCAGTAGTTAGGGATAAATTGATTAATTTAGAAACTCGAGAGGCTAACTCTTCGGCAGCAATTTTAGGAAGTTCAGGTTCAATACCATCCATGCCTGCAGATTTAGAGACAGTAATCTGCATAAGAAGTCTGCAAACCTCTGCAGAGCTGATCCATTTAAAATAAAAAGGCGTCTGTACTAAGGTGGGGGGTCTGTGAGGGTACAGCCACTTAATGAGGAAGAAGGCATGTTTGAGAAGGCCTGAGTGCAGGAGGAGAGGTCCAAGAAATGAGAGTTGAATGCACTGGCTATGGTGGTGCTGTTATTGCAGTTCACTCCATTCAAAACATGCCCGAGGAAGAATGATTCCTTAACTGACCTAGCATCTTTTTGATGTGCATCCAAAACGGTCTAGGGCTTTGGGCAGTGAAGTTAAATAGTAGCTTGCAATAAGAGCTTTTATTTTTTTCTGACAGCTCTTTTATAGATATTACGTAATGTTCTGTAGGTAGACCAATTTGAAGGGGATGAGGATGCCTTAAAATCATTCCATTTTTTGTCACGTTCAATAATTATTGGCTAATGGTGTGTAATCCAGCCATTTCGAGATAGGGACATGCACCCTATTCCTAGTGAATAGGGTACATCTGTCCTGTAATTCAGTGAACACTGAGGTAATTAAGGCAGCTGCTGAATTTACACTGGAAACCTCACATAGGTGGGACCAATCACTGCAGCTGACATCAGAGCAGTACTGCAGAAGAGGAAGACAATAGCCTGCAATGCATATTAGAGTTTACATAAGCTCTAATCTTTTGTTTGTTCGTCCCGCTGTCCTCCTGAGGCGAAGTACTGTCACAGACGACTGTACTTAGCCCCTGGAGATAAGCAGAACCGGAAAACATATGATCAGAGATTATAAACACTCTAACATGTGCTGCAGGCTACTGAGTCTCCCAGTGCTGTGATACTACTCTGTATTTATGCTCCTTGCCAGCCCTGCCTCCTTTCCTCCCAACCCTACCAACTCCAACATCTGTCATCTCCAGGACTTACTCCATCTCACAGTGGTGATGCCTCTCCCACTGCAGGGTCTCTCGTCCTCTTTCTCTTCTAGAGTCTGGATCTATGAGCCAAACAAGAGTTGTGGTCAATGGTGTGGGGTCTGCAGAGGGACAGGGAATCATCCCCTTATGGACAGTATTTTTCCTTACTATTTCCTGTTCTACAGGGCATGCACACCATGGGCGGTGGATTAATTGGATGCAGGCAGCAAGCTTCTGCTGGATGAGCAGACTTCCTAGCCCACCAGCAGGAGATGCTGCATTTCCTGAACTTGCCATCTCCTTGCCCCCAGCAGTATCATGCTGCCACTGACAGCATGTTCCTACTGCCTTGCAGCCTACAAGCCGGCTTCTTGATCTCATACCTGGACCCAGGTTGCTGTCGTTGAAGTGTGACATGCTTCTGCTGGACCACTGGGCAGCACTGTATGGCACACTTTTTTTTCCATCAAGATTTTTCTTCCCAGCCACAGCTGTCATTTCAGGGATCAGCCCACTGGCTACACCCACGGTTCTGTCCTCTGTGGCAGGGACTCCAGAGGAAGGCCATTCTCACCCCACCGAAGCAGTCCAACATGTGGACTAGGATCCAATGCCAGCAAGTACTACACCCAGGGGCGCCGGGAACTTGGACCGTCATTCAGACAGCTGTGAGTTCTTCTCACATTTTTTTCTGGTCCCCCTTCTTCCTGACATTGGTGCAGTCTCTGTTGTGAAAGCAGCACATCCTCTGCAGAAGGAGCAAGCTCCTTGGCCCAACCAGGGATTCACTACAGTGTTAGAGCTTGCCATCAACCTTCCCTGGCTGAGGTACACTACTACATGGCAATGACCTCAGCTTGGCCTGCCTCCTGACGTGACTACTCGGGTTCGCTCATACCTGGGTTATACGTACAGGTCATCGGGGCAGCCATGATACACTCTTTACAGAAAAATAATGCTTCACACCCAGGGAAAAGGAGCACTCCTATTTTGTTGCGAGCACTCCCTCAATCTTTAATGATCATATTACATGCAAAGGTCACACATGTAACATAGGCTCAGTCTCATAGGTCAGGCAGCATTAAGGACAGACCGGACCTTTCGTTGCTTCTATAAAGCTTACTCTCTTACCATACCATTCCAGTTAAAAAAAAAACCACACAACTGTATGGGAATTAAAAAACATAAGACAGTCCCCTATGTGATTACTCCCCTCACCCAACCCTACACCTACATAACAAAGAAAAATACAACTTACTATACATATAAAATACAAAGCAATTCCAACAGAAAAAAAAACACTTTTCACAATTTAATAAAATCCATGTCCTTAATGGCAATTTGTAATGTTAGGGCTGGTAAAACTAACAACATTACAAGTCTGTTCTTATCCACAAAATGGATACCTCCACTGGGCTTCGAAATCACCATTTAAAAGTATTTCTTTATGTTTAGCTGAATAAATCTGTTAAATCAAACCTGGCAATTCAGTTACCTAATCACTAATACTCCTTAATATAATCATATCTGTTGCATTTACTGAAGTACTTCATTAAATGCATCAAGTAGATGAAAGCACTCATTTCCAGGTGTGTTTTAGGCACAGGTACTCAAATGATAGGGAGTTAACATTTTAATACTACATATGGTGTCCACTTACAAGCATACAGAGAATATGAAAGACACCATTTAAGTGTGTCCACTTGGGTTCCTCTAACTCCTAGGGCTAGACTTTCAAAGCCCTGGATCCATTGATCTGCCCCGGCTACTATTTAAAGGGCTGTGCTGGCCCAAATACACCCACGTGGGCCCCCAGTGTTCAAAGTCAAGCCTGTCTTGCAAGATCGAGTCTGGAGGAGCCACCATATGTCCACTTGGGAGGTGGGGGCAGGATGATTGATC
Source organism: Neoceratodus forsteri (assembly GCA_016271365.2). NCBI lineage: Eukaryota > Metazoa > Chordata > Ceratodontiformes > Ceratodontidae > Neoceratodus > Neoceratodus forsteri. The sequence continues at coordinate 396,236,583 of CM057452.1, forward strand.
TCTTCTGCTCTTTCCCCCCAACCCATGCACAAACACCAGTCTACTCCAAAGCCTTTTTCTCTCTAAATCAGCCTAGACCATTAATTTGATGGCTAAATCAGGGACATGCATCCACATTTTGACTAACGCTGCCATAAACCGAATCCAGTTGTGACGGGTGGGCATGGTTTTGAAAACGGAGCCTGCTGCATCCCAGTGGGTGAGGGATGCAGCTGGGGCAAGCTTACATGGGCATATCTCACAGACGCGCCTGCACCCAGAAATTCAAAATCTGTTGCCTTATCTCACCAGTGCATGTACATTTTTGTATTACTTTATGAAAACAATATATAACACATTCATTTTTTTAACCATCACAGATGCACATGATCTGGTTCTTATTTTGGGTAATTGGTCAGCTGTGTATTTCCTCTTTGCAAATCTTATCTCAGCAGTGCATACAGTATGCTGCAACAGCATCATGTGGAGAATCCTGTTCCACAGCTCAAAAAGACAGAACTGTAACATTTCAGGAAAAAACTCAAGCCCTATTACCATGCCTGCTGCTTCAGTTTACTTTATGCCAGACACAGAAGCAAGCATACCATTTAATGACCTCCCTAGATAACCCCTTTTAGGATTAATGTGTACTATGAAGTGAACTATTGTTACACAATCAGTTTTCAACATGAGGGTAATTATTGTAAACTGGTACAATTTATGATTTTTGCTGTGCACCTGTGCCATAACAGTAAGTGTAGTCACTGACAGTACCTACCATATCCCACAGTGCAGTGCAAAATACAGCACTAAATGAATATTTCCCCTTAAAATAGTACTGTACAGCTGGATCTTCCCTTCAATCTCAAAACAGAGACCACCTTACATCAAGTAACAGATTTTATAATGCAGTAGTAGCCCATTAATGACACCTAGTATCAACAGCACTGTAACACTTCCCTCTTCTGTTGAGTCATATACATTACACGCTTCGGGCACGCTTCAGAAAATAAATAAACCAGCTTAGCCCTGAAACTATATTTGAAACAGTAACCTGAATCTTAGGAACAAGGTAGACAACAATTAAATGAGTTACTTATAACATCCATACCAGTAATTCTCACTATCATGCCAAACAAATGGATTTGAAAACTGCAGTCTGTGTTCTGTTTTTTTTCTGAAATGATTGTTTGGTCCTTGATCTTTGGGATGTACAGAGCACAATTCAACCTCCCTCCATTTTCTTTTTTCAAGTAAGGTTCTTCTCCCCATCCCTGCGCGTTGGGGCCCCTTCTTCAGACAAGCAACCCCCCCAGCCCCATCTGCCACAAACTTTGCTGTTGCAATTATCCAGCAGCTTGTCCAGTGGCTGCTGCTCCCCCAAGAATCAATGATCCATATGTAGGTGGAGGGCTTCATGGTGTGTGTCCGGATTCCAGTGGTGGGGTCATCCCCCCCCCCCAAAGCACCAACGATCCATAAATAGGCAGAGGGCTTCGTGGTGTTTGTCCAGAGTGTGGTGACCATCATGGAGATGTAGACCATGTTTTTCTCCTTCCGTTTATCTCCCTGCCCACCTCCACCCTGATGTCCACTGACACTTCTGTTGCCCTCACATACAGCAGCTCAATGTGGGCAACCACAAACCCTCATAATGGACCAGACCCCTGCCCCCAGCCCACCCCAAGGTTTGCTGCTCCAGCAAGGGTGCCGATGTCTCCTTCCCCAGGCTGTCTCCCACTCCAGGTGGCAGCACCCCCAAGCACAGGCTGTGACTGATTCTTGCCCAAGAGTCTGCTTCCAAACCCAGGTCACCGGCACAAAAGCGCACCATGCTTCTACAATACCAGCCCCTGCATATTGGGTCTCCCAGACTCTTCCAAAGGGGAACAGTCAGCACCAAAGGCCCCAAACCCAAGTGTGGGGATGGTCCAATTTGCATTTTCTGTACAAAAACATTTTTTTACTTATTTACTGTAGTATAGTAGATTATATCAAGCTAAGATTTCTTATGTACAGGCTGACATTCTCTATAAGTACAAATCCCAGAATCCCCTGCAGCAGACATTAGAGCAGAGCTGCAGCTGTGGGAGATTCAATAGCCTGCAATGCATGTTAGAGCTTTTATAAGCTCCAACCATATGTTTGTCAGTCCTGCTATTCTGCTGGGGTTAGGCACTGTCCTCTATTACTGTACTTAGCCCCAAGAGGTCAGCGGGATGGGCAAACAAAAGATCAGAGCTTATATAAACTCCAACATAAACTGCTTCTCCCACTTCTGTAGCCCTGCCCTGATGTAAGCTGCAGCGAATTCTGGGATTTGTAATTACAGAAGATGTCAGCCTGAAAATAAGCAAAATTAGTCTGATACAATCTATTATACTGTAGTAAACTGTACCTAAACAAAAAAAATGCAAAGTACAAATTAGGGCCAGCCACGTATTTGGGTGGGGGCTCTTAGTGATGACCTTTCTCTTTTAAATACTAGCCCCCTTAAAGGTGCAACGCCAGTTTAATTACTTTATTCTTCACTCCATTCATTTTTAATGCTAATAACTAAACTTTCATAAATTATTGTATGCCCCTAAAAAGCCAAACCAATTGGCAGGTACAGAAGAAAAGTACAGTTACCTAAGAACCTACTGTAACAGCAGATCTTTGAGAGGAGCTCTTGCAGCAGGTATTACCAACAGGACTAATGCCACCAGGCATTACGACCCCATGGAAAAATCTTCTAGCTAGCAGTCAATGGCAGGGACCACCCCCGACGTTGGCTATGCCGACATCAGATGTGGTATAAAGGGGGCAGTCCCCCGGTGCCATCTCAGTTCTCCCGCCGGAGATCTGACTGAAGTAAAGGAGAACCGAGTAGGATCTCCCCTAACCTAAAGAAGGGTAACGACATTAACTCATGGGGGATGGTGGATGGGATAGACACCTGCTGCAAGAGCTCCTCTCAAAGATCTACTGTTACATTAAGTTCTTATGTAACTGTATTGTCCGACTTCGAGGTGGAGCTCTTGCAGCAGGTATTACCAATAGGACTGCGTCCCAAGCAGTACCCAAAGATAGGCCCAGATCTGATGGGTGGGTGAGAAGAATAAACAGCTGAGAAGCCTCAAGAGAGTAGACCCTGAAGGACGGCCAGTCCAAAGCCTGCTCTCCTCCTAGAGGCAATGTCCAGGCTGTAATGCCTAACAAAAGTCTGGACTGTGCTCCAGGCTGCAGCAGCACAGAGATCTGCTGAGGAGACATTCCTCAATGAGGCAAAGGAGGTAGCCACAGCTCTGGTGGAGTGGCCCTAAACCAAACCCAGCAAGGGCTTACCATGATGCTGGTAACAAAAAGAAATGTAGTGGACTAACCACCGGGTTAGTGTCTACTTGGTGACAGAAGCCCCTGTCTCTCTGTGAGCAAAGGAGACGAACAACTGGTCCATCTTCTTGTAGGAACTGGTTCTGTGAAGATAATAACGTAGAAATCTGTGAACATCCAAAGTATACAACAAAGCTTCCCCTTTATTGAAGAACTCTGGATAGTAAACTGGAAGTTGGATATTCTGGTTCATCATCAATTTGGACACCACCTTCGGTAAAACCTTGGGATTCGTACACAGGGCCACCTTGTCCCTATGAAACACAAAATAAGTCTCCTTGCACATAAGGGCCTGAAGCTAGGAAACCCTCCAAGTAGAAGTAACAGCAGCTAAAAATAATGCTTTCCAAGAGAGAAAGCGAAGCTTGCAAGTTGCAGCTGGTTTGAAGGGAGGCAGGATGAGCTTCTCGAGAACAAAAACGAGATCACGGTGGGAACAGCATCTCTCCTCAGGGGTCTGATATGCAAGACACCTCACAGAAAGGTCTTGCACACATTAAGTTGTGCCAGAGTCTTCTCCCCGAATGGTGCACGATATGCTAATAAAGCACACAGATGCACCTTGATGGACGAGTAGCTCAAGCCCAGGTCCAAGAGGTGGAGAAGGTAGTCCAGCACGTTTGACCAGACAGTGCAGGGGATCTAGGCAATGTGTTGTTGCCCAGAAGCAGAAACGCTTCCACTTCATGGCATAAGTTGCCCTTGTGGAGGGTTTCCTCACTGCCACCCTGCTTGACACTCCTAATCTCTCTTCTGCTAGGACTGAAGGAGCCAGTCGTGCAAATGAGAGACCGCAGAGCAAGATGGATGAGTGTCTCCTGCTCTTGAGAGAGCAAGCGAGTAGAGACGGACAATTGCACAGGAGGCTCCGTGGCTAGTTGCTGCAGCAGCGGGTACCAAATCTGTCGAGGCCAAAGAGGAGCTACCAGAATCATTCTAGCCTCCTCTGTCTGCAACTTGAGAAGGACTCTTTGAATGAGAGGAAAGGGACGGAAGGCATACAGAAACCTCCCTGTCCAGGAGAGGGACAATGTGTCTCGCCAGAAAACACCAGGCTCTGGATCTAGCGAGCAAACATTTGGCAGTCTGACATTGCACGGGGACGCAAAGACGTCCAACTCTGGTTGGCCCCAGTGACCAAAGAGGTTTGTGACTTCCTGGAGCAACTCCCATTCGTGATTCAGAGAATGAGAGCGACTTAAGACTGTTGGTGAGAATGTTCTGGCTTCCAGGCACATGCATTGCAATGAGATCCAGATGGCATTCCACTACCCAGTCCCAAACTCTCATGGCCTCCCTGCATAGGAGACATGACTGAGTGCCCCCTTACTTGCTGACGCAGAAGACAACTGGGGTATTGTCTGACTGTACCAAGACAGGACCACTGGATACTTGGTCCTGAAAAGTCTGAAGGGTATACAGAACAGCTCTCATTTTGAGAATGTTGATATGATGAGACTGTTCTGTGGGGTACCAAGCTCCTCTGGTCCTGTGATTCCCTAGATGGGCCCCCCAACCCAACTTTGAGGTGTCCGTCATCAAAGTTTGTGATGGGCACAGTCTCTGGAAAGAGACTCCTCTCTCGAGATGCAGAAGGCAGAGCTACCACTGGAGAGAACGAAGGATCACAGCTGAAACTCAAATCTGGTGATCCAAGTCGTCCACCACCTGGTCCCACTGGACCTTGAGGTGCCATTGCAGAACCCTTATGTTCAGGTTGGCGAGAGGGACCGTAGCTATGGCCACCGCCATGTGGCCTAGTAACTGCAGCATTACGCTCACTGGAAGAGAAATTGCTGCCTGAACCCTGCACGCCAGGTCCATCAGACGGCCTGCTCTGTCTGATGGCAGGAAGGCTTTGCCCTGTGTAGTGTCCAGAAAAGCTCCAATACACTGAAGCTGCTGGGAGGGCCAGGGATGCGACTTCAGCCAATTTACAGTGACGCCCATGGAGAGAAATGGATCCTTTGTTTCCTCCAGGGCCAGAATCAACTGGCTTGCTGACTGAGCCAAAATAAGCCAGTCATCCAGGTAAGCGTAGACAACGTGGCCCTTCCGCTTCAAGACCGCCACTACTACATCCAGGCACTTGGTGAAAACCCTGGGTGTCGTCGAAAGTCCAAAGGGCAAAACCCTGAACTGGTAGTGCTGGTCTTGAAAGAGGAAGCGCAGAAACCTCCTGTTTGAGGGCAGGACTGTGATGTGCATGTAGGCATCCTGCATATCAAGGGAGCATAACTAGTCTCCCTGATGGAGGAGGGGCAACAGGCTTGCCAATGTCACCATTCAGAATCTCTGGTACTTGATAAACAGATTGAGTTGGCTGAGATGAAGAATGGGACGAAGACCCCCATTTTCTTTGGAACCACGAAAAAATGGGAGTTGAGTTCTTTTTGTCAGGAGCTGCCTTTTGGAAGACTGGGCAGGAGATCCAGGGGCCACATTGGCAGTGGGAAGCATAGGGACCACATCGGTGGTCGGAGGAGGGCCACATCAGTGGTGAATGGAGAGTCAGAGGGCCGCCACTGCTCAGGAGCAAGGAGCGGTGGGGCCAATCAGTGCCGAGCACGCAAACTTTTGGTTGAGCGACTGGGCTATAAAGGCCGTTAGCCCAGTCACGAGTGCTGCCGAGTTCTTTTTGTCGGGAGCTGCCATAGGGGAGACTGGGCAGGAGATCCAGGGGCTGCATCGGTGGCAGGAAGCATAGGGACCACATCGGTGGTCGGAGGAGGGCCGTAGGAACCGCATCGGCAGTGAAAGAACTGTTGGAGGGCCGCTGCCGCTCAGGAGCAAGAAGCGGTGGGGCCAATCAGCGCTGAATGCGCAAACTTTTGGTTGATCGATAGGGCTATAAAGGCCATTAGCCCAGTCGCGAGTGCTGCTGAGTTCTTTTTCATCCCACATCACCCACCCCGGCCCCGACCTCTATTAAATAGTCAGTGGGGGTGGCGCCTTGAGGGGGAAGGCTGTGAGTGGGTGTCCTGGACTGCTGCTGCTGACTGGTTCTGGGTTCAAGGGAGCTGTACGTTGTGCCTGTGTGGGCAACACTGATCATCAAGGGAGCTGTACGCTGTGCCTGCGAGGGCAACACTGATCATGTGTGAAGAGCAAGCTGAGTGAGTGCGACTGGACTTTGGATATTTAAATGAGAGGGCGACTGTATGCTGTGCCTACTTGGGCATCACTGACTACCTGCTATACAGCTGCGAGATATGATGAATGTAAACTGATTCTGGGCTGAACTGTTTACTGTTGCTGAACTTTGGGGGTTAAGCAAAAACAGAGCTGGTTCTGGTTTGTGGCAGGTTGCAGGAAAGGGGGACTTGTATGCTGTGTCTGCTTGGGCACCACTGAATACATGCTATATATATATATATATATACGGCTGCGGGATTTGATAATTGTGAAATGTGATATCTGCTGAATTGCATATTGCTGTCTGATCTCATGAGGTGGGCAAGAACTAAATTGGGCTGCAAGTGGTTAGTACTCCTCACACCAAAATGAGGGTAGATTCTGGGCAGGCCAGAGCAGGCATCTTCGGCAGGGTGACTGGGTGCACGGGGCAGCAATAATCCTAAATTAGGCATGGAAGAACGGAGGGTGTCCAGTGTGTTTCCAGCTGGCAGGACTTAGGGAGGAGGTAGAGGGGATCAGAAGAGAACTGGAAGGCATGAGGGGGCAGGGAGTGAGGGGAAGGAGTGGAAATGGTCCCATGGAGGGAGGGAGGTGAGGACACTACAGCATACCCCAGGAAGCGGGTAAGCATGGGCCCTATGGAAACTCCGGTGGGATAGGGCGTAATACGAGCAATGGATGGAAAACACCTCACAGGAGGGGAGCCGACCAGGTGGAGCAAAGGAGGGAGGGGGGGTAGAAGACAACATGCCAGGGGCAGGCATTACACTTAGCAACAGATATACCATGCTGTACCCAGGAGAGGAGGTGGATGAGGCTGGCGGGGGCAGGCGGTCGAGAGGTTTTGGTCAGCAAGCCGGGGGTGGGAGTAGGAGGGTAGAAACTGGAGGGGCAGGCACGCAGTGAGGTGTGACTAGTAAGCCAGGAGGTTGGAGGCAAGAGAGGTGATGGGAACAGAGGGGACGGGGAACTGGGGGCGAGCAGGCACTCAGGCTGGGGAAGTCAGCCAAGGGAAGGGGGGTAGTAGGGGACACTCTAGGTGGGCCAGTGTCAGGGAGGGAGAAATCTGCTGAGGATGGGAGGGGAGAGTAGGGAGAAATATGCCAGAAGGAAGGGGGGAGACAAGAACGGAGGGAGAGTTGGAGGCAGGGAGCGAAGCAGTAGAACGGTGAAGGAGAGAGGGACCTGTAAATTCTGACCTAAAAAGGGAGTCCAGGAAGGATCGGGGGGGCCAGCAGTGCTGACCAGGAGGTAGAGGGGGTGAAGAGTAAATTGGGAACTGCATGCAGAAGGAAGAGCATGGTAGGACGCACACAGACTAGTGATCCCCAGACTGAAGGGGGTGGGACGAGTAAGCTGGGGGCCGATGATAGAAAGAAGAGCCTGGAAGGGATCAAAAGGGCCAGTAAGGTGGGGATGAAAGTGATCCTGCTGGGGGACTCCATGACCAGGGGCATCCAGTGGGAGGGAACAGGGGAGGGTAAAAGCAGCCTGGTCGGGGCTAAATGTATTCCGGGCCTATCCGTTCACAAGGCCAAATTCCAGCTATATTCATTAGCACTGGAATGTGGGGATCCCCAGATTTCCTGGTACACCTGGGCACAAATGATTTGGAAGGGAACAGCAATCTGGAAATCCAGGCAAAGTTTTCGGTAACTGGCCAGAGACTGCCATTCTACAGGGAGTTCAATTTCCTTCTCGGAAATCCTGCCAGTACCTAGGGCATCTGGGGAGACCAATGACAAACTCAGAGGTATGATTCAGTGGTTCAGGGATTGGTGCAGGGCAGAAAGGTATGGGTTATTTATTTATTTTTTATTTATTTTATTTTTTTATTTTATTTAAACAGCAGTTTGGAAAACCTTTGAGCCATAGGCTCATTTACAAAGGTACCTTGTCACAGTAAGACAAACCAAAATACACAGTATAGCAGTACAACACATAAGTATAACAGTAAATTAAGACATAGATACAAACAAGCTGGTACAGGTAGGATGGATGCAAACAATACCAGAGTTATGTTGTCCTTAGCAGCTTAGTAATAAGCTTTGTCATAAGTATTGAGTACGGCTTTGACTAGTGGCAGTTACAGCATCGGGTGTTAATAAGGTGGTTACGTAAGGAAGTTTTGAAGCACGATATAGTTGGAGCTTCGGAGATGGAGGGGGGCAGTGTGTTGAACCAGGAGGGGGCCCTAAAGCTGAAGGCTCTTTGGCCGTGAGAGGTCCTAGCTCTAGGGATAACAAGAGAGGTTTTCCCAGAGGTCCGAGTATGAACTAGTGGGACAGAGCGACGTATGGTGGTGGTCAATCCTGGTGGGGAAAGCCCAAGGAGGGTCTTTTTTGTAAGGGTACAGGTAAGATATTTGAGGTGCTCATCGAGATCAAGTACCAGCGCTTTAGCATACAGTAGACAGGTGTGTGTCATCCTAGGTGCTCCAGTAATTAACCTGCAGGCCTTATTCAGAGAAAAGGACTTTTATGGAGTGCGGTCTGATCAGCAGCACCATACACCGGCAGTCCATAGTCCACTAGGGACACGATAGAGAGGTGACTGCGAATCGAAGAGCCTCCGGGGGGAGGCAGTGTTTATACCGATGTAAGATGCCCAATCGGATATTAGTGGCAGTGGCTAGGGCAGCGATGTGTCCATGGAAGGAGAGGGAGGGGTCAAAATGGATCCCTAGGTATTTATAGGAGCAAACTTGTTCGAGTGGGAATGAGGACCCAGAGTGAATGAGGAGTTTGAAGTTGCTGGACTTGTTTTGGGGATGAGTGAAGAACATGGTTTTTGTTTTTAAGATTTATCATCAATCTATGTCCTTGAACCAGCCCTCGGCTTCAGTGAAGGACTTCTGCAGCGAGTCCTGGAGGGCAGTAGGGTTACGATTTGAGGCAAAGATGACTGCATCATCAGCGCATAATAGAATGTTCCCCGAGCAAGAGCGGAAGGGTGTTAAGGTAAAGGGAGAATAGTAAGGGGCCCAGAATGGAGCCCTGGGGAACCCCAGAAAAGATGGGACAGATGTCTGAGTAGGTCCCATTAATTTTTACACGCTGTGAGCGGTCAGACAGATAACTGGTGCACCAGGAGATAGGCCCAGCAGCAAAACCAGAGAGACTATGGGCATCAAGAAGGAGGGGGTGGGAGACAGTGTCGAAAGCTTTAGAGAGGTCAATGAAGACCGCACCAGCCAGAGAACCAGTGTCTAAGGAGGAGTGGAGAAAGTTGGAGAACTCTAGGGGCTGTGTTGGTACTGTAGCCCGCTCGGAAGCCATGCTGCTCAGGACAAAGGACATTGTAGGTGGAGAGGTAGTCAGAGATTTGAGAGGCCACCACTTTTCTAAGGCCTTGGAGAGAGGAGAGAGAATGGAGATCAGTCGATAGTTTCCAGCCACAGTCCTATCGCCACCTTTAAAGATAGGGGTGACAGTGGCACTTTCCAGGCAGTTGGAACCTTCCCAGGCAAAGAGAGTGGTTGATGAGGCATGTGATCGGGTAAGGACTGTGTCTAAGACCAGCCGAGGATACACGGATTCAGGGTGTCACTGCCTGTACTATTACTCTTGAGGGCAGTGACAAGGTGTGGCCTAAGTTCTGGGCAGAAACACGGGAGGAGAAAATAAGGGCGTAGAAAGATTTATTGCAGGTGCTGGGGAGGAGGGTCAAAAAATTTGTAGGGAGGATAGGCTAAGGTCAGTGAATGAGGTGTTGAGGTGGTTAGCTATGAGGGCTGGGTCTGAGGAGATCACACCATTAATGTTGATCTGGGTGGGTAGGGGGGAGTGTGCACTCCCATTTAACTGTTTAATGTTATCCCAGAAGGTTCTGGGATTCCCCCATGAGGCAGTGAGTGAGGACCGACAGTGCTCAGACTTGGCCTTTCTGATGGCCCGAGTGCACTTGTTTCGGGCGGCAGCATATAACCGCCTGTCATTGGGCCGGCCAGTCTCAATGGCACGGTGCCACAGGTTGTCCCTATGTTTGAGCTGGTGGATCAAAGCTGGGGTAACCCAGGGGGCATTCTTCCTTTTAGAACGGCGTGTCAACACTGGGGCAAAGATATCACAGGCATTATTAAAAGTTTGGGTAAAGAAGGAGAGAGCTGTGTCGTGATGTCAGGAGTTGCCTGTATAGGAGACCAGTCAATTTGGGACAGAAGTTCCTTAAGTTTTATCAGTCCACCAGGTATTAGAGCCGCCGGCATGTGGACTGTGCTATGGGTTTGGGGACTGAGGTTGACCAGTGGAATAGAATGGGGGAGTGATCGCTGAGAGAGTCTGGGAGGACTTGTACATTGGGGATCCGATTAGGACGGTTGGTGAGTACCACATCAAGCAGGGTACTGGAGCCTCTCTTGGGGTTAGTCCTGGTAGGGTGGATAACTAGTTGCGATAGGTCTATTGCAGAAAAGGAGTCTCGGGTAGAGGAGGAGGGGCTGAGCCAGTTGACATTTAAGTCACCCACCAGAATTTGATCAGCGGAAGGAGGTAGAGAGGTAAGGTATTCTGTAAGAGAGGCAATGGCTCATGCTTGGTCCCTGGGCAGTGTATGCAGTAGTCAGATAAAGGTCCCTTTAAAGGGTTAGGGGTTAGTTTCAGCGTAGCGCCTGGGCCCTGGAGTCAAGGATGGGAGTGGGCAGGGCTAGTACGGGAGAGATTCCTTGACATAATAGCGCAGCCGCCGCCTATCTCCCAACACGGTCGGACCGGAAAAGGGTGAACCAGGAAGGAGACTAGGGAGTCAGGGAGGATTGGACAGCCAAGTCTCAACCAGGGTGATGACATCAGGGTTAATTGATGTGACCAGGCATTGTAGTGAGTCAAACTTTTTAGAGGCTACAGATATTCATGGAGACCATGCATAGGCCTGTAAAGTGAGTTGGGGAGCTCCTGGGAACCGGGCCAGGGTTTGGATGAATGTTCCTGACAGAGTAGTAGCATGACTAACACCCTGGTTGGGAGATGGTGAGAGGTTTTCTCACGATTGACATGAGGGGGAGGCTAAGGAGCAGGGGTGGGCAGGGAGGTACAGAGGGAAAGCAAGAATAAGAAGACACCCAGATGTGCCTGAGGTGAAGAGAAAGCTAGGGGAGGGCAGGGGACGGGACACACAGAGGTCCCAAGGGGCAGGAGAGGAGGTTCAGGAGCAAGGGAGAGAGGGGTGCCAGGGCACAGTGTGGACTAGCAGATGGGTAAGTGGTGAGTGCACTGCTAGTGGGGATAGGCACAGGCAGAGCGTGAGGCAGGGCCAATACATTGTGGTGAGCAAGATCCCAGGAAGTAGTGCTGTACAGGTAGGAGTAGGAAGTAGTGAGGAGCATAGGTCCCTCTAGTGGCCAGCAGGTATAACCTGCAAATGGGAAAGTGGGAGATAGGTTCTGGGCAACAGGACGTGATAACACCGGATGTGATGTCACGGGGTGGATCTTGAATTGACACGCCCCTGGGTGGGAGGGGTGGTTGGGGAGGTGGGGCAGATGTCGCTGGCGCCTGTCAGGCTAGCACCCTCTGCAGGCGTCCAGACGAAGAGAAGAGGCTCTTACCGAAGTTATCAGGCTGGAGATTTGGCTTCCTCAGCTACTCAGGTGAGCTGCTTGTTGCTTCAGTTGCTTGATTGTCCCAGTGCCTAGCTTGGGGGAGCTGCCTATGTTGTGGAGAAAACAAAGCCTCTCATTACTATGCAGCAGGAGAATATGTTGTGACTTACACAAAGGAGCTCCACTCTAAGCAAACAGGGCTATTCCAAAATGAGGTCACACTAGGACCCAGCTAACCTAATGCTTTCAGTAACAAGCACAATTAGCTCAATACCACCATATTAAACAAGTCTGATCTATATTAGCTGCTTGGTATATCTGGCTTTAAGATGAAATCAGCAATTAGCTCCAAATACCACCATATTAAACAAGTCTGATCTATATTAGCTGCTTGGTATATCTGGCTTTAAGATGAAATCAGCAATTAGCTCCAAATACCACCATATTAAACAAGTCTGATCTATATTAGCTGCTTGGTATATCTGGCTTTAAGATGAAATCAGCAAGGCAACTCTAGAAAAGCCAGTGAGTCCCTAGCTTTACACTTCAGCATTAGTAGCACAAAGAGAATCAAATAACAAGCCCACCCAGTGGTGAACAGGAACAAAGTTCATAAAATATAAGTGTTCATCAGGTAGCACCCCTCTGCAGACGTCCAGACGAAGAGAAGAGGCTCTCTTTACCTCGAAAGTTATCAGGCTGGAGATTTGGTGGAGGTTGGTGGAGGACTGGGGGGCACAAGGGATGACAAGGGTTTGTATGCTAGGGATAGGATACATCTTAACCTAGAGGGGAAGGAGATCTTAAAACTGAAACTCGCTGAATTCATAAATGAGAAGTGGGGTTTAAACTTGTAAAAGGGGGAGGGATGAGTGAAGGAATGGAGACAGAAGGACTGACCGAGGTCCCTGATCTAGGGTGGCAAATGAGGGCAGGTGACTGCAATGTACACAAAGCAAGAGCTGTGCAGGAAAGGGCAAACAGGGAGTGCACAGGGCCGAGTCAATTGCGTAGGGGTGGAGGATGGTCCTGATCAATGCCAGGAGTATGGGCAACAAAATGCCTGAGCTCCAGATGTTACTGGCAGAGGGATCAGCGGATATGGCAGCGATTATGAAAACATGGGTCACCCAGAAGAATGACTGGGACCTAAACTTGGAGGGCTACACAATATTCAGAAGGGATAGAGAAGAGGGTAGAGGAGGGGGTGTAACACTAATAGTCAAGAATGGCATATTGGTGAGTGGAGTGGAGGAGGCAGAAGGGGGAGTGGAAGCAATTTGGGTAACCCTACAATCGGGGGAAGGCAAAAGACTGAAAGCAGGGGTGGTGTACAGACCCCGCGCAATGGATGAGGAACTGGAGGAAAAATTGGTTGAGAACATCAAGGGGCACTGTGACCATGGAAAGGGTAGGGTGGTGGTCATGGGGGACCTAAATATGCCGGGGGCAGACTGGGACACTATGACATCAGCGGTGGCCAGGGAACAGAGGCTGATGGATGTGTTTCAGGATGCTTTTCTGGTCCTAAAGGTGGGGAACCTTCTTGGGGGATACTGGACGTTGTCCTTGCAGACAGCGAGCAGATAGGGGGTCTGGAGGTGTGTAGCCTGCTGGCAGGAGGAGACCATGCCATGGTCTGCTTTCTGCTGTGCCTGGGAGGAGGACAACCGCTCAAACACAGTAGTGATGGACTTCAGGGGGGAAGACTTCATGGGCATGGACAGGATTCTGAGGGGGAGCCTGAGCCAGATTAGGCCAGACATGGATGTTGGTAGCTTGTGGAAGACCATTAAAAAAGGGGTACAGGAGGCTACTAGTTTGTCTGCAAGGTAAAGTGTAAAAATGGGAGGGCCATCAAGCCATGTTGGTGGACCAGGGAGGTGCAAGAAGCAGTGAGGGATCAGATAGCTGCCTATGCACGTTTTAAGCGCTCAAGGGGGGAAAGGAGAGAGGTGAGTACGAGTTGACAGCTAGAAGGGTCACAAGAGTGGTGAGGGGAGCCAAGGTGAGGTTGGAGCAAAACCTGGCCAGGGATATCCGAAGGGGTGGAAAGGGATTTTATAGATACATAGGGGAAAAGAGGAAAAGGAGAGCACACATCTCCAGGATTAAGACAGGAAGGATGGGCTCAGGAGGTGGGGGAACAGGCAGAGGTACTTTACAAGTACTTTGCCTCGGTATTTAGGGAAGGAGACATGGGATCCATTCAACAGGAAAGGGGGGCCGGGACAGCTGAGAGGAGAGGACAGATGGAGATGAGAGGACCAGACGATGCTGGGGTACCGGGTGGACCAGGCCTAGAAGGGGATGGGTGCCTTTTTGAGGGGTGGCTAGGAAGGGTGAAATCACAGAAGACAGCGTGAGGGAGGCCCTACGGACACTGAAAACTGACAAGGCACCAAGACCGGATGGGCTGCATCCAAGAGTGCTAAAGGAACTGGCGGACGAACTAGGAGCTCCACTAGCTGTACTGTTCAACGCCTCTCTCCAGACAGGAAGGGTGGCTCATGTGGTGCCTATCCACAAAGGTGAGTCTAGAGAGGAGATGAGAAATTACAGGCCTGTCAGTCTAACGTCGGTGGTAGGCAAATTAATGGAGGGCTTCATCAAAGGGAAGATCGGGAGGCAACTGGAAAGGCTGGCGCATATGGATGACAAACATTATGGTTTCGTCCCAAGGAGATCGTGCCAGACCAACCTCTTGAATTTTTACGACTGGGTGACAGGGACCCTGGACAGACAAAGACCGGTGGATGTCTTATATCTGGATTTCAGTAAGGCGTTTGACTCGGTACCCCACACTGGGTTATTGACAAAGTTGGGGGGGATGGGGTGGGAAGACAGTTGCTTAGATGGGTAGAAAACTGGCTTACAGATAGAACACAGAGGGTAGTGATTGGTGGGATAGTCTCCTCCCCTAGGAAGGTCTTCAGTGGGGTGCCCCAAGGTTCAGTACTGGGACCACTCCTGTTCAATGCCTATGTCCCTGATATAGGGATGGAGGTTAGGAGTAGGATGAGCCTCTTCACAAATGACTCAAAACTGGGAGCACTGGCTAACGGGGAGGAAGCGAGAGTGGCAGTCCAGAGGGATCTGGATACCCTTTAGGGTTGGTTAAGGAGGTGGGGGCTGGGATTTAACCCGGGGAAGTTTAGGGTGTTGCATCTGGAAGTCAGAAACCCAGGTCATGTATACACCCTGGGAGGTGTCTCACTGCAAGCCACATCGAGTGAAAGGGACCTGGGGGTGGTGGAAGACACCAGAATGAACAACACTGAAAACTGCGAGGAATAATGTTCAGGAGGAGCAAGATGATCCTACCTCTGTATAATGCCTTGGTCAGGCCGCATCTTGAGTATTGCGTGCAGTTCTGGAGATCTCACCTTAGGAAGGACATAGCACTGTTGGAGAGGGTCCAGAGGAGGGCAACCAGGATGATCTGGGGCATGAGTGATGGGGCCTATGAGGAAAGGTTGGAAGCCCTTGGGCTGTACTCGCTGGAGGAGAGGAGAGACAGGTATTCAAATATGTGAACGGGATTAACAGGGGCGGAGCCAAAGAAATGTTCAGGCTAAGGGGCACAACCAGGGGGCCTGAATGGAAGTTGGAGGGGGGAACCTACGGGGAGAACGTAGAAGGCATTACTTCACTGAGTGGGTGGGAATGCATTGCTCGGAAGTCTAGTCGAGCAAGGCACTGTAGAGGGCTTCAAGAGGGGGTGGGACAGATGCAGGGGTGTACTGAAGCCAAGGTTGACCCTCTTGGGGCCAGAGGAGGAAGCTAGCACCCAATAGAGGCTGGCTACTAACAGACACGAAAGGCCGTTAGGCCTGTTCTGCAGGCATTTAGTATGTTAGAAACCTGTGCCCCATTGGGCAGGAGGAACTGGCTGAATAGCCTTCTTCTGGAGGAGGGACTGTATCTCGTCCGCCAGAAGCCGGGCATGGTCATGTGAACAATGAGAGGGCGGGGGGGTAGATTGTCCAGGGGTAAGCTGAGAAACTCGAGGGAGTAACCACTCTGAATGGTTTCTAGCACACATTGGTCTGAGGTGATACTGGGCCACTCTGTGAGGTAAAGGGAAAATCTCCCTCCTACGGTTTCATTCTGCAAGACCCGAGGATAAGAAGGGGTTTGCAGAGAGTCAGGCTGTAAAGGAGGGGTTTGGGCCTGGGTCCCTAGGAGCTTTGGGTTGCTTGGGGCCCTGGGCACCCTGAGGGACAGGGTGGCCATGCCTCTTGAAACCTTTTCCTTGGGGTTGCTTGCCCCCTTGTCCCTGACCTTTTCGAAAGGGACGATGACAGAGACCTTGAGGCTCCGAGTTGTACATCTTATGGACGTCGGAGACAGCCTTGCTTGAGTCTTGCAGACTTTTAACAAGCGACTCTACCTCCTGGCCAAACAATATTGGTCCCTGGAAAGGGGCATCCAGTACGGAGTCCTGAAGGTCAGGGCGAAAGCCAGACACCCTAAGCCAGGAGTGCCTCCCCAGACAGATTCCTGTTGCAGCCGCTTGGGAAGTCATGTCCACTGAGTCGTAAGAACAACAGAGGACGTGCTTGTCCACGTTTATTCCAGATTGGACATAAGCTAGGATCTCATTCTTACTGTCTGAATCTGGCAGAGTTTTGACTAGCTTCATAGTCTTCTCACACAGGGACTGTTGGTAGGTGACCATGTGGATAAGAAAGTTCATCGAGCGGATAGATCTGATGGCTAAAGAATATACTTTTCTGCCCCAGTGATCCAACTTTTTGCACTCCGGATCAGGGGGCTGGATTGACTGATACAGCTGTGAGCAGCTACCAGCACCAAAGAGTCTGCCTTAGGATGTTCCCCCAAGAAAGGTTCCTCTTTGGGGGGGGGGTTATAGAGTCTGTCCGCCTTCCTAGGAAGAGCCGAGGTGGACGACTGTCTCTGCCATGTAAGCTTGGTGACATCCTGGAAAAGTTCCACCAGTGGTGGGATAACCAGAGGTTCTGGTTCTTTGGATCCCAGAAACTTGGCTACCTGTTTCCATTCTGGGTCCAGCTCCTTAGTGTCCCATTTATAAATGGACTGTATATGGCGCATGATGTACAGGAATAAGGGGTCATCCGGGGGGGGGGGGCCTGGGCGAGTTCCTAGAACCTGTGGATGAGGGAGCAAACCCTCCTCGTCCAAAGAGTCCGAGGAAGAGGGGCTCGCAGCACCTTCATCCAAAGAGGTTGGGTGCCCATTGGAGGAGGGGACCGGGGATGAGTACCTTCTCCTCCATTTGCTTTTAGGATCTGTCTGGGGTTGGTCACCCTCATCAGGTTTGACAGGAGTCGGAGGGGGGTCCATAGGAGGCTCCCTAGAAGAAGGAGGGTCAGAGGGTTTGTATAACAGGTCCCCTTTGACCGTGTTCCACCAAGTGGAAAAAAAGAGACCCGATGTCCGCCAAAGGAACCACAGGTGGGGCAGGCATTGGATTCACGGGACCGGATGTCTGCGGATCCTGAGGATCTGGTGTCCGGTCAGGGGATCCATCTTTGGCCTTGTCAGCTACTGCACGACATCCGTGTCCCTGGGGAACCCAGCGTCTGGAGTAGGAGGAGGCCCCTCGGGTGACTGACCTTCGGAAGGTGGGGCGGGCGTCTAAGTATCATCCGGCGACTGCCTCTGATCTGGGGTCGGGACCCAAGTCACCGGGGAGGGTGACTGGCTCAAGGGACACATGTCAGCTGGCAGAAGACGTACCTTGGCTGGAGGAGGAGGCGTCTGATGGTAAATGACCTCCTGTTGCCTGTCAGTCGTCCGGTTGTTTGTGTTTCTCAGTTAACCCGCCGGGTTTACGGACGGAGTCCTTAGGCCTGCTGGAAGGCAACTGACATGCCTGGGTCGACCCAGTCACAGATTTGTTGGGTCGGTGGGCCACGGAAGTCTGGCGGGTGAATGCCTGGAGGAAGACTGCTCCCTGTGCTTACCTTGAGAAGAAGAGGGAACCAACTTCAAAGATGTCCCTGCGACTATCAGGGGGACTGAACTCTACCTCCTGCTGGAGGCCGAAGATGAAGACTCCCTGGAAGAAGACTTTTGGAGGGACTCAGACCTGGCTCTATCCTTCTTCCTATGATGGTGTTTCCCTCCAGAAGCCTTCTCTCTGAGTGGGGTCCTTGGCGGGAGAAGAAGAGCTGTGCTCTGAGGTCTTCTGCATAGCTGCCACCTTCTGCTGGAGGAGATAAGCCTTAAGGGCGTTGGCTCTCCGGGTCCTCGTTTTCTGGTTAAATGTCTTGCGGTGCAGGTAGTCGGCAAGCCAATGGTCAGGGCCTAGGCAGATGAGGCAGGCTGCGTGGCAGTCTCTGGCCAGTATCTGCTTCCCACATGCACACTTAGATTTGCGCCGAGGTGGAGAGGGCGAAGACATGTAAGAGAATAAAACACTATTAAATTGGAAGAAAAAACTAGAAAATGGCAGAAAGCACTGTTGACTGCAATGAAAGGCATCCGTGGAGCCGAACTAAGTGGGTCGACGGCAGAAAACGAACTGAAATGGCGCCGGGGGACTGCCCTCTCTGTACCACATCTGACGTCGGGCGGAGTCGACGTCGGAGGCAGTCCCCTACCACTGACTGCTAGCTAGAAGATTTTTTAGCGGGGTCCTAACGCCTGGCGGCATTAGTCCTATTGGTAATACCTGCCGCAAGAGCTCCACCTCGAAGTCAGATTTAAAGTTACATACTTACCATAACTGTTGATCTTCCAGAATACCTTCACCAGTGATCAACAGGCTCAGGATCGGCAATATCCTCGGAGAGTGTTCTCCCTGCTGCCACAATAGGCACCATCCTCAACCCCAGCCCTACCCCCACCCTTGGAGAACAGCAGTCTTAGAGATGTTCAATCCTCCTCCCCGACCTGCCCTCAGACAACTCAGGCTTGTTCCCAAACTTGGGCTGACAACGTCCCAAGAGGTAGCGCTACTGCTTCACCGGCAGGCCAGCTAATATAGTACATTGCAGACTTGTAACACAAAAACATGTAACAAAAAATCTACAGCGGTGGGCTGTATGGCTTCCAACAGAGAGCACCACCTACACACAACGTGAGCAGTTATTGCTCCTCAGCTTTCATGAGCCCAGAATGAGATGCTAATGTGCCCGTTAAGCCTTCCAAGGGGACCAAGGTCATTTACATGTGGAGAATTAAATATAGCAACTTAGTACAAAAGCAGTTACACAGCAAACACCTTTGGGAAGCCCTAACTTCTACTTTGCACCAAAACAGCCTACTGTTTCTACCGAGTGTGAAATCTTAAAGTGATCAGCGTGGGTTGTGCTTTACACCTCAGTACTTGTTAGGGCCTTGGTCTGTGCTGCTCTGTTGGAGCTAAGAGTACAAAAGTATTTCCAGGTAAAACAGGGAGAACAGAAGTTGAGAATGCTGGGAGTGTTGCAGTGCAGTGGCAGTTTTCAGAGAGACCTTCTTGGGACTGCAGTGCTACCTCATATGCACACACCTCTCTGGATTGAGGGAAGAGGTCACTAGACTTCAGGCCGAGTTGGTTAGGATTCGGAGGACCTCCTCCCCCACGCAGGGGCCACAAGTCTGCACCCATTACCTTGGATGATGCCAGGAACGAGGAATGGCTTGACTGTAGTGGTCTCTGGAAGGATAAGGGTGGTGGGACAGAGGCACATTCCACAACCTGTGCCACTACAGAATTTCTATGCAGGAGGGGCAGGACTGCCGGTGGAGGTACCCGCAGTAGTGAGTGTGACCAGGGCGGATGCGGGCCCCTCCACAGTGGAGAGCCCAAGAAGGGTGGTAGAGGACCCCAGAGGAGAAAGCAACTTCTGGTGGGGGACTTGACTGTGAGGGCGATATATCTGGGAATAGGAAAGTGGGGTGGAGAGCCAAGTTAGGTATTGACCCAGCGCCACAGCCCACAGGGATGGGAAGCGGATCCTGCAGACTGCTAGGGCTGCAGTATGGGAGGGAGAGCTGGATGTTATTGTCCACCTGGGAACTATCAATAAAAACTAAATAAATAAATAACCTGGCTATGAATGGGGCTGGAATGGTGCAGGGGAGTTTAGATGCTGGGGAAGGAACTTAGACAAGTAGCACGCTCAGTGGCTTTCACAGAGGTGCTGCCTGTCTATGACAGAGAACTGGAGAGGGATCTCCACTCCAGGAGCTTCAACTCATGGTTGAAGGAATGGCTTGGCTACACTGGGGATTTGGGACCGGCACGGGGTCATAATGTCGCAAGACATTACAGCGCAGCACTACACCGTGCTGCCAGTACAGCGGCAGCATATTGCCAACATGATTGCTGAATGTCTTACAGAGGACTCTGCCCGCCTGAACCCCCCCAACTTAAATAACCAACTCGGAGGGGGGGTTAACAGTTACAACCGCACAAAGAGCGAGAAATAAAAAAAAATGTCATGCGTCTGGGACCGGGAATCGAAACCCGGTCCACAGATGCAGTGCCTGCCTCCCTTGCTGCCTGTGGCTCATCCCATCAAGCCACGGTAGCTGCTCGCTGGCCCCTCCTCCCAGCAGAGGTCTTATCCTCTGCCTGGGAAGAGTGAGAGGGTGCACTACCATGTATATACCCTTTCGTGGTTTTGCACCCTCTCAATCTTCCCTACTGCATTGTTCCTGTTGCACGGTTTTGACGTGTGCTACTAAGCATGTGAGACAGTGACCCGGTAGGCTTGGGACCCACCTGGAAGAATAAGGGCTTATACAGGGTTGATGGCTTGCATTCATCAGGGAGAGGGACAACAGTCCTCAGTGGATGGTTTAAATGTTACTTCGATGAACTTATAAACTAGCCAAGGAGGGTGGCGGAAGAAATTGGGGAATCAGAAACTGCCCCCACCACAGACTTAAGCAGAGAGTATGGAGAACCCAAGGAGACAGGAATCCCCCAGGGTACAAATTAATAAAGGAATCAAGGTGGTAGAGATAAAGGAGAAAAGGAATGGGAGCATTAAAAAGAGAGAGGTGGGAAGGAGGAAGGGCAAAAAGGAAAAAGGAAAAAGGGGGGTGGGGAGACAACAAGCAGAGTGGAAACAAAATCTGGAAGGCCATGTGCACGAATGCTACAAGTCTAGCCATCATGGCAGAGGCCAACCTGCATATTGTGGCCATTACACACTAGACAGGGTTGATGGTTTGCATTCATCAGGGAAGGGGACAGCAATCCTCCGTGGATGGTTTAAATGTTACTTCGATGAACATATAGAAACTTAGAAACATAGAATTTCATAGCAGATAAGGACCGCTTGGCCCACTTAGTCTGCCCATTTCCCTACCTAATGGATAAGCTGCAGATCCTAGTTAACCAACAGCCTAAACTAGCCAACATATAAGCTACCAGGTTGGACTACTATAATGCCCTGTACTTACGGGTATCTGGAGGCAACCTCTGTAGACTGCAGCTTGTGCAGGACGCGGCAGCGAGATTGCTAACGGGGGAAAGAAAATGTGAACATATCACCCCGGTCCTCCGCGAAATGCACTGGCTGCCGGTCAGGTGGAGTACTGTCTTCAAGGTAGGGTCCTTACCTACAAGACCCTACATGAACAGTTACCCATCTATCTGCAAAATCTCCTTGTCCCCTATCATCTGTCCCAGGCTCTCCATTCTGTCGGGGGAGGCCTCCTGGGGGTTCCCAGGGCTAGGCTGTGGCATTCCGAGGACATGGCTTTCTAGGTGGCCGTACCTACCCTGTGGAACTCCCTGCCTGTTTTTTTTAAGGGAGGCTCCCATGGTAGAAGCCTTTAAGAAGGGCCTGAAAGCATACCTGTTCCAGCCAGCATTTATAAATTAAATGTACTAATGCTTTTGATTTTACTGAGACAGATAGTATTTTAAATATGCTCTTGGTGGATTTTGTATGGATTTAGTATGTTTCTGTGCTATATGATTTGTATGTTTTTATAATTATAATGCATGTATTGGGCAGCGCCCAGAGTCTCAGGAAATGGGCGCTTTTACAAATAAAGCATTTATCCATCTATTTATCTATTACCGAGTCATGGTGCTCTTAAAACCATGATTGGGACATGGCCATATCAGGCTAACATACTCTGTTCAGGAATGACCAGGTGAGAAGGAAAGGAGGGTGTGTGGTGCTTTATGCAAGGGAAACCATAAAAGTGACAGAGATACAGGGAATGCAGGGGGAGGCCAAGGTACTGCGGGTCACCCTGGAGGAGACAAAGAATGAAGCCACTGTTCGCACCGGAGTGATCTACAGACCGCCAGCACAGAGGGAGGAATTAGACAAGTTACTGGCAAAAGCCATTGGCAAGATGGCAGAAAAGGGAGAGGTGGTGCTGGTGGGGGACTTCAACCTGCCAGATGTAGACTGGAACATCCCAGCAGCAGTTTTAGCTAGAAGCAAGGATATCCTAGACTCGCTACAGGGGGCATTCCTTGGGCAACTAATCAGTGAACCCACTTGTGATGGGGCAATACTGGACCTGGTACTCACTAACAGGGACAGTGTTGCAGATGTCGAGGTGGGAGGCCACTTGGAGACCAGTGATCAATGTAGAGTGTGGTTCACTATAAGGATGACTGCAGAATCAAACCACACAAGGGTGAGGGTCCTGGACGGCAGTATTTATAAAGATGGCTGAATGCCTCAGAGATGACCTGGTAGGGGGGATGGCTTGGAGGAACAGTGGACAAAGGAAAAAAGAAGCATAGTAAAGACAACAAACCTCTGCGTCAAACAAGTGAGCAAAAGCAAGAGGAAAAAGAAACCGCTATGGTTCTCAAAAGAGGTGGCTGAAAAGGTATAGGCTAAAAGAGTAGCATTCAGAAGCTATATGAAGATGCAGAGGGAAGAGGACAGTGAGGTGTATCAGAGAAAACAGAGGGAAGCAGGGAAAGCAATAAGGAGCACAAAGGCATAAACTGAAGAGAGAATAACACAGGAGGTAAGGAAAGGGGACAAGACAATTTTTAGGTATGTATGTGAAAAGAGGAAGACCAGTGGTGGTATTGTAAAGTTAAAAAGGGAAGAGGGAAACTGTGCAAAGGGGGACCAGGAAAAGACAGACATCCTGAACAAATACTTTTGTTCAGTGTTGACACAGGAAGGAGAAGGGGAGGGAACACACAAAAAATTAAAAGCTAAATAAAGGTTAGAGGAAAGGCGACAGAGGGTGGTGGTAAACGGAGTTCACTCTGAGGAAGGGAGGGAGGGTGACCAGCGGGGTGCTCAGGAATCAGTGCTGGGACCAGTCCTCTTTAATGTCTTTGTAAGTAACATTGCACAGGAGCTGGAAGGGAAGGTCTGCCTCTTCACGGATGACACCAAAATCTGCAATAGGATGGACACTCCAGAGGGGTGGAAAGGATGAGTAGAGACTTGAGAAAACTACAGCAGTGGTCAAGGGTATAGCAGCTGGGTTTCAATGCGAAAAAGTGCAAAATAATGCACTTGGAGCACAGAAACACAGGGGCAGAGTATAAAATGGGTGGAGTGGCATTGACAACCAATAAGCAGGAAAGAGACCTGGAGCTAATCATACTGGATGACCTAAAGGTGGCCAGGCAGTGGGACAAGGCAGTATGGAGGGCTAGTGAGATGCTGGGGTGCAAAGGAAGGGGTATCATCAGCAGAAAGAGGGAGGAGGTGTTGCCTCTGTATAGATCGCTGGTAAGACCCCACCTAGAGTGCCATGTGCATGGCTCAGGATCTGATCAAAAGCCCTATGAGGAGAGACTAAAGGACCTCAACATGTACACCCTACAGCAGAAGAGGAAGGGGGGGATATGATAGAGACCTTTAAATACCTCATGAGAGCAAATAAGGTACAGGAGGGAAGCACCCCCTCTTTTGCAATGGATCCTGTTTCATCATGTATATACTGTAAATATCAAATTGTCATGTGTGTAAAGTATTGCATATATTTCTATATTACTTGATTACTAAGGTTGTCATTGTTTTATTATTGCATTATTCTGTGCTATTACTTGTTATATTGCTTGTACTGTTGTTCTAAGGGACCTCCTCGTCACTGAGCTTGCTCAACAGAAATATCTCCAGGGCCATGATCAGGGGGTGCAACAGCTGTGGTTACAGTAGGGTCTGCACTGTCAGAAGGCCCACTTCCACAGAGGTCAGCATTAAGAAAACCTTTCATCACTGACAAACTTACAATTTTCTCTTTGGGCATTGCTTATCCATTTGAAATTGGAGCTATCAGGAGTGATGGCAGAGTCCAACTCGAGTTTCACGCAGTGGTGGCATGCAGAACAAAGAAGCAGTAGGGCACATTACTCAAAACATTTAATCTTGGTGCCGGTGTCCCCAGTAAGAGCAGGGACAAATTACATTGTTTAGTTCCTTGATCATGGTGCCTGCAAAGGGGGCAGGGGGGCGGCGTCATGAACAAACTACAGATTCTCAGCAGGACTGCTACAAAGGAACCTACGCTATAAATATTTTATATGCATTAATGGTCATTTTATGCTTTTTGGTAGAGATGGAGGCCCCACAAAATATTTTGCAGGGGGGCCCTTATAGTTGTTGGCACAGCCCTGAATATCCCTTTCAATAAACTTGACTTTTAAGAAGAAAGATCCTTAAGAACAAGGAGACATGTTATTAAGCTGCAGGGTACATTTAAGAGAGATGTGAGAAAGTACTTCTTCACAGAAACAGTGATGGATTCCTGGATCAGCCTTCCAGCGGAGGTGGTAGAGGCAAAAACAGTGGTGGGTTTAAGACTGCATGGGACAAGCATAAGGGAATCACAGTGGAAAGGAAGGAGGGAGGGAGGGAGAAAGAACTCTAACTTGGGCACAGTCGGCAGTAACAGTGTAGATAGGGAGAAATGAGCAGACTGAATAGGCCAAACAGTTCTTATCTGCCATCAAATTCTATATTTCTATGTTTCTATCTAGAACAATGAAGTGTACACTGTTTTTTTTTCCTTAGCTGTTTTATAAATAGCAAACATAGTGCTTTGTCCAAATAGTGCTTTGGGAAAGGAATTTGTCTGAAGCAAACCTCAACTGCTAAAAAAAACAAACCGCTACAGTTGGTAAGTGATGTATAAGGAATGAAATCCTGCTTACTCAACGTTTTACTGAGTTTTAAAGGAGAACAGTCAGCACTCAAGTGTGGGGCTTGTCCCAACGTGCATTTTGTGTGCAAAATCATTTTGGTTTACTCACTGTTTGCTGCAGTATACTAGATTGCATTAGACAAATTTTGCGTCTTTCTTCTAAGCTGACATCTTCTGTTACTACAAAATTCCAGAATCGCCTGCAGTCTCGTCCCAGGGGGTAGAGCTACAGATGCAAACTGACATACTGAATCAGGTTAAAGGGAAAGTCTCCTCAGCCTATTTTCTGTATACCTGTGTAGTTCGTAGGTATGAACACTGATTCCTTTTCTTACGTCCATCTAGTGTAATCCTAATTTAAACATAAATGAGGTTGATACACTCTGTTTTACTCTGGTTTGAAAACTCGTTTGTTTCCATTATAAAAGTCATGACCCCACTCATGCACACAGGAGCTGATACATGCACAAGCCAGCAAAAGTTATACTCTCGTTCAGTTCAGTTACATCTCCTGTGAAGTCTCTGTTTTCTAAAAGCATTTTTTTTTACTAACTCAGATACATTTTAAAATACAGAAAACAGCAGAGCACTTGCTATGCCTTGAAAAGTTTCATGGCCTGCATAAGACAAGAACATAGGGACTGCAGAGGACAGCAACAGCACTGAAATCCTGTCCACACAAAGGCTCCTGTAACATTTATAAACATACAAAACTATTACAGGAGCCCCTAAACACGATTCGCATCCACACTGGTAACATTTTCAAACTGTGTTAGAAAAACATTTTTAAACCCTGACTGTAACAGGTCTTTAGCATGGTTTTCAAAATGGTTTGAAACTGAACACAGTTACCTGACCAATGTGACAGAGAGTCAGTACCGCGTTCACCGGCTACAGCCATTGTTGGTCCTCCAGCATGGTTCACAAACCTTGTTTCCCCATCACGGAATCTCCCTCCAGTGTGGACAGACTTCAACTGTTTTTAAAAACAGTTCAGCTGCAGTGCGCGTGCAACAGCATGGTAAGCCTTGAACTGTTTTTAAAAACATTGCAACAAAACCATGCCCAGTGTGGACAGGACCTAAACTTCATAAAATTCCAGGATGCCTTACCCGAGTTTGGTCATGACCTTTGCAATGAA
This sequence comes from Neoceratodus forsteri, assembly GCA_016271365.2. NCBI lineage: Eukaryota > Metazoa > Chordata > Ceratodontiformes > Ceratodontidae > Neoceratodus > Neoceratodus forsteri. The sequence continues at coordinate 396,262,823 of CM057452.1, forward strand.
GTCAAGCAGCTTTTCACACCAGAGTGAAGTACATTCATTTACATTTGAAGGGGCACTGTCAGCTTTTGGATCTATTTTCAGTGTCCCTTTAAAAAAAGGTGCTAGCAAACATATCTTTACACACTAACTGTTTACATATCACACACACAGTGGGCATAAATATAATATAAAATTAATTTTAGTTCCAAAAGTGAATTAAGTTCGTCCTGACCTTATGGCACGGCTTCTGCACATCCTTGCAGTGAAATGGCGCCGAATGTCTCTAAACTGGTGCACGTACAAGCCCGTCGATTTTGGAGGCATATCAGCTAAATATATTGGTGGACAGTACAAATCTCACTGATCCCTGCAATGTATGTTTTTCCTGAAAACGAGGGCTATAACCTGTTAAGATTTCCAGGTTGAAACTTAAAACCGTGATTCCAAGCCTCCACATTAGTGTCGATTCTGATGAACATGGTCAGAATCACGGCTTTAAGTTGCAACCTGGAAACAGGACAGTTACATAATGACTTACCGTAACAGTAGGTCTTCGAGGGAATCTCTTTCATCAGGTCACACCTATGGAACTATACCCACGTCAGTGCTAGGACCACATGTAAACTTTTCTGTAGTAGTCTAGTAGGGGCTGTCACAAACGCACTCAGCAGGTCAGGCCCTCTGCTCCCACAGTGCCAACCCCTGAGCGCAGTATTGTGAACAGGTAACAGAGTAACCCTCCTGTCTGCTTGTGGGTCTGAATCACCTTTAGTCTCAAGTTCTGGGGGGGGGGGTTCAAACTGTGAACCTTATGCTAGTGTACCCAAACAGGCTCAGATAATTGCTCTTCGGGGGATGCCAGATATCTTTTACCTAAGGGCACCTAACCAGGTATCCAAAATGAACCCTTAAAACTCTATAAAGACCTTAGGTATCGTCTTACCTTTTCCCAGGTTAGTAACACCATCAAGCTCCGAACAGTTTTTTGTCACTTAACCCTCTATATGTCACATGCAAAAAAGAACTTCGAAGACATACCCAGGAAGTCTTTTAGAATAATATTTTTACTAAAATGGAAAAAAAAATGTAAAATATAAACATAGCACACTATATCAAAGAGCATACAATCACTTGAAAGCAAAGCAAACTACAGGCAAACTCCTACCAACATACAGTTAGACTTTTTCTATCTAATGTATTACCTCTATAGTGCTTATAGTTCGATCTTGTTCTTAAGAGCCCAAAAAGAAATATCAAAAAGTTCAATCACAGTATACAGTTTAAAACTCTGTGTTTCCACACCACTTCTATTATGTCATCCAGCGCCTCCTTTTAGAATATAAAAAATATACAAACCATGATCTTCCTGTCAGGAGATATTTTAAATACTGTGACTTTAGCAAAAACTAATTTCCCAATATGACTCCTTAATTAACATTCCCTCTTTGATCTCGAGCAGTTCCTATTCCCAGGGCACATCAGAGGTTATTTTACAACTTTAGCACCAAGGTGGTATAACATGTTTTTCCTCTAACACGTCATAAAAGTTTACAAGCCCTATATCCTGGCAGCTGGGTCAGTTCTAATTAAGACAGAAAAACAGGAGACCGACCCTTAATTAAGTCTCTCTAGTCTTTTAATTACCTCCTGGTTTCAGGTCTCTTGTCACCATAACTGAAACCTGGGGGCACTCATGGAAGCACTGTGGCAATTACACACTATATTTTTATATTACAAATATCACAGAACAATCATAACCAGCTGGCCAAGCGTCACAGGAGCCACCCACATCGACATCAGACACCAACAACCATTCATACATAAGCGTGGGCGGGCCCACTCCCTCCTCAATTCCCTGCTGGAGAACTTACTGTGACAGTAGACCTTCGAGGGAATCTGTTTCATCAGGTCACACCTATGGAACATATAGCTGTCAGGCACTAGGACCACATGGAAACTTTTCTAGCAGTCTAGTAGGGGCCACCCACGCCGATGTCGTAAATCCCTATATATATAAGCTCCCTTTTCAGTTCCCCGCTGGAGACCATACTGGCTAGGACTCCCTCTAGGGAACCAAGGGGAGAGAGATGAGGTGCCCAGCTATAAGGAGTGCTGGAGCAACCAGAAAGCCAAACTGGAACAGAGAACCAAGGGAAGGAGGGTGGAATGGCATGATCTGATGAAAGAGATTCCCTCAAAGATCTGCTGTTACAGTAAGTTCTTATGTAACTGTCCTATCTTCTTCAGGGATATCGCTTTCATTAGGTCACACTCACACCTATGGAATGAGTCCCAAGCAGTACTGACCGTGAGACAGACCAGGTGGCATGAGGTTGGAGACCTATGAGAGAAGACCTTGAAGCATAACTAGGCCAAAACCTGCCCTCCTCCTAGAAGCAATGCCCAGGCTGCAGTGCTTAGTGAAAGTGTGGGCAGTATTCCACATCACAGCAGCACAAATGTCTGCAGCTGAGACGTTCCTAAAACAGGATACCAAAGTGACCATGCCCCTAGCTGAGTGGCCATAAACGATCCCAGGAAGTTCCTCAACATACTTCCTGTAACAAAAAAGTAATACAGTTGGCCAGCTATTTAGACAGACACTGTTTAGAAATGGGAAAACCCTCTTTCCCAGGGGCAAAAGAAACAAACAACTGAGAGGACATCCTGCGGTCCTTGGTACAGTGTGTATAGTAACACATAATTCTATACACATCTAAAATATGGAGCACTGCTTCCCCTAGATTGGCATACTCTGGGTAATACACAGGTAGGTGGATAGACTGATTTAAAGTAAACTCAGACACCACCTTAGGAAGAAACTTGGGTCAGCACTCAAAGACACCCTGTCTATAGCCGTGTTTACACAACAGCTTTTGTGCTGTATTAAGTCATGCGGTCGTGTTTCGGCGGTGCAAGACCCCCGTGTGGACATTTACCCCATCGTGGTAAGCTGATCACTGATGCGCTCCCACAGCCACTTCCAGGCTGAGATCACGTAGCGTATCAGGCAGTTTCACCCTTCATGTGGAATGAAACCGTCGCATGCTGTGACACAAGGCAAATGCTCCCATGATGCTCCTAGTGTGCCGCCCACAACCAAAGAGCCGCCCCTCAAACTCCCGGAATCCTACAGGAGCATCTTGCGATGGTGTGACGGTGCACCGCCTAAAGTGTGGACTAAAGAAACACTCTTCCTTCAAGGTACAGACCTTCTTGCATCGGCTCACTTTTGTGCCACTTCAGTTATGTAAATCTGCCTCTTGTGAAAAATCAAATAAGGCTGCTCACACGAGAGTCTCTAGCTCTGCAATCCTTTGAGTAGAAGTAATATTAACTAAAAATTATGCTTTCCATAACAGAGAGAGTAGCTTGCAAGACACAGCTGGCTCAAAAGGAGGTAGTATCAGCTTTTCTAAAACAAAGTTCAGGTCCCAAGCTGGGACCAGATTATGGATAGCAGGCTTCAAGTGGAGGATGCCTTGCAGAAAAGTATGAGCCACATCCAACTGGGCCACAGTACAGACATCAATGGGAACATAAAAGGCTGATACAGCAGACAGGTGCACTTTAATAGATGAATACCGAAGTCCTGCATCAGACAACAACAGAAGATACTCCACAATCTGGTTCAATGGGCAAGTGAATGGGTCCAATTGATGGGAAGTGGCCCAAATAGCAAAAGCGCTGTCTCTTCATTGAGTAAGTAGCCCTGGTTGAAAGTTTCCTGGCAGCCACCAGAACATCTACCACATTTTGGAAAACCCCTAACCTGGCAATGGCTACATCTTTGGATGCCGTAGGCCTACGGCAAAAGCTGAGCTCCTACCAGCAGTGTCCACTGCATCGTAGGTTGCATGAAGGATGTGCCGAATGGCCAAACGTGCAGAGTGGACAATGTCAGCCACTTCCTGCTTGACCTGAGAGTCTGGAAGGGAGTTCAATTTAGATTCCACCTCACTGAGAATCGCCTTCTAGTAATCCCCAGTGTGGCCAACATAGTTCATGACCTTAATACCCAGAGTGGAAGAAGCAAAAATCTTCTTGCCATACTGGTCCAGAAGGCGGGATTCCTTGTCAGGTGGGGACGAGCTAAGGTGTTTGGGTTGAGCTGACCGGCCATGAGCGGCGCTAATCACAACCGAGTCAGCTCGAGGGTGGGAGTCTAAGAAGTCAACACCCTCAGGAGCCTGGTATAGCCTGTTCGACTTCCTGGGAAGTGGGGCTAAGACCAACAGCTGTTTCCATATAGTAGTAATAAGGTTGGCATGAGGCTCGATCCAGGGTGGCACCAAAGTGGGAGCTGTCACGGACAGATCCAGATGCTCAGCGAGTTTTTTATGCTGGGGTCTGGCTCCAAGGATTGTCACTTATGTACTTCCTGGACCTTTCGTAGCAACTCCATGAAGGAAGGATCCTTCGGAGGAGACTTCAGAGGAGTCCTTGGCCGGGGCTTGGACGGAGAGCGTGGCTCATCGTCTTGCTCGGAACAACTGTCGGAAGCATCCGAGGTGTCCAAGGAGGAAGAAGATGAGGAAGAGGTAGACTCCCTCTCCCGATGAGTGGGAGGAACAGATCCCTTGGGAAGCCCACGGGGAAGCATGTCCTGCCCCTCTCTGGACCCAGAGAGTTTAGTCCTGGTGTCCGGAGGTGGGGAGGGAGTGTGTCATCATGGACGTACGGGAACCGGCACTGGCACTGTAGTCGGAAAACAACTCTCCACTTCTCTGGTGAGCTGAGCCTTGGCCTCAGCCCACCAGGAGGCCAGAGTCTCCTCCAGGTCCACTGGCAGCTGGGGGGGGGGTGGTGGAGGAGGAGGATACGGGTATGGACTATACCCATAAGGCGCATATCCATAACCCGACGACGGGAAGCCCGGTGTCAGGTACTGAGGTGCTGGGTACTGTGGCGTCAGATAGGTCAGCGCCGGATACTGCGGTCCCGGGTATGATGGCATCGGATACGACGAGGTTGGGTACCCTTGGAACCGGGGGGGGGGGGCGCGCTGCCAGAGCAGACAGCCCGCCTGGCGATTCTGGAGCAGAAGGCCCTGAGGACAGAGGGCCCGGCGTTGGGGTGGCATCCGTGAGCGGGATGTCACTCGGAGTCAGCAACACTGGCGTCGGAGCTGGTGTCTGGGGAACCGATGTCAGATTGGTCGGACCAGCAGGTGGACGGTCTGACGGAGGTGGAAAAGGAACCTCAGTGTCGCCCGGGGATGGTGGGGGAGAGAAATCCTCGGGGTTGGGCTGAGGAGACTCAGGGTCCCCGGAGGGCAGTGAAGGCTGCGGGAGCTGGGAACTATGGAGGTGGGGGTTCCAGCGTCGACTCATCCGATGTTGGGCAAACTGATGCACGGCTTAGGAGCGGGATCCGGGCGGGCACTGGAGGGGCTGGCGTCCAACTTACCAGACCCATCGCTGGAGACAGGCCGCGATGGAGGGGCGGCCTGGTCGGGCGGAATGGGGGCCGCGCGCCGCCCCGAAGGGTCGGATGACTTACCGACCTTCTCTGTGCAGGCATCAGAGGAGCCATCCTTGTGCGGTAGTTGTACGCCGCACGAGTCGTACTTGTTTTTGTGCTCGGAGGGTGTAGGGGACGACATACACCGACGAATACCTGATGGATGATAAGAAAAAAATCAAAAATACTCGGTTAAAATACCGACGAAAGAGCCTGACGAGCAGGGAACTTTTCCGTGAGGTGCTGGCATGAACTATCGGCGGCAAAGAACTGGAAGGCAAGTGTGAGGGACGTCTCCTGACGCTGGTTACCTGACGTGGGGGCGGTCCCTCGCCAGAGACTGCTAGCTAGAAATTTTTCTGTGGGGTCCTGCCGCCTGCCGACAGCAGTCCTATATGTAATTACCTACTGCAAGAGCCCTCTCGAATTAAGATCTGCCCTCATTGCTAGAACGTTTATGTGGCGGCAAGCCTTTATCAAAGACCAGGTCTACTGGATCCAAAAGGAACCCAGGTGTGCTCCCCAACCCAGACCGGAAGCATCCGTGGTGAGGATCTGCCGAGGAGATGGGATGAGGAAGGACACCCCCCTGAACAGATTGCTGGGGTTCATACACCACTGAAGCATTTTGGGGACAGGACAGAAGATGAGGATCAGCTGACCCAGACTAATGGAACACTGATCGCATTGGACACTACTTCCACTGAGGAATCCGCATATGTAGCATGGCCAAGGGTACAGTGATGATAAGGCCCAGCAGGCGCAGGAATGTTCTGGCTATAACATATCTGCTTTGGGCAACCAACTGAGTCTGAGTGATAAGGCACTCCACTCTATCCTGTGGGAGGAAAGCCTCGCCCTGAGCAGAATCCAGAACAGCCCCTATGTATAGTAGGCACTGACACAGGGTCAGGACCGACTTAGGCATACTGACCATAATACCCATGGTCTGGAACAACTGCCTGGTGGCCTCTAGAGTCACCAGCTGGAGATCCCTGGACTGTGCCTTCAGTAACCAGTCGTCCAAATAAGGGAAGACATACAGGCCTTCCTGCCGGAGGGCCGCCGCAACTATTCTAAGCACTTGGTAAAGACCTGTGGCACAGAGAATAAGCCAAAGGGCAAGACCCTGAACCAGTAATGTCCCCCCGGAAACAGAGCCTGAGGTACTCCTGTGGGGGTAGCAAATCTTGATGTGAAGATATGCATCCTGCATCTCCAGGGAGCATAACCACTCCCCCTGCTTGAGCAGTGGCAGCAGGGCCAGGTAAGGTGACCATCCGGGACTTCTTGTCCTGGATGTAACAGTTTAGTTCCTTGAGGTCTAGAATAGTCTGCAGATCCCCTGTTCGTTTTGGGACAAGGAAGAACCAGGAGCAGAAAGTACAGTTACGTAAGAACTTATTGTAACAGTAGATCTTCGAAAACAGCTCTTGCAGCAGGTTACACCATTAGGACTGCAGCTGGCAGGCGCCAGGACCCCACGGAAAAATTCTAGCTAGCAGTATCCAGCGAGGGACCGCCCCCGACGTCAGGCATCACATAAAAGGGGCGGCCCCCAGCATCCCCAGCTCTCCCGTCAGAGACTCCCGGCTCAAGTGTGACATCTGAAGGGGAGACTGAGAATCCACTTCCAAAGGAAGGTTCATAGAAGGCGTCAAAAGATGCTGTAGCCTAAGAATTAGGTCAGCAGATTCAACCTCCAGAGGGGAAGGTGGGAGGGAAACTACCCGCTGCAAGAGCTGTTCTCAAAGATCTACTGTTACGGTAAGTTCTTATGTAACTGTACTATCTTACTTCGAGAAACAGCTCTTGCAGCAGGTTACACCATTAGGACTGATTTCCAAGCGGTAAGGGACCAAGTTGTTATTGGGAGGAGAATAGGAGGAATGCTCCAAGCTTCAGGACAAAAGTCCCTGAAGGACCACCAAGTCAAAACCAGCTCTGCGCCTAGAGGCAATATCCAAACTGTAGTGCCTGATGAATGTGCGTACAGTGCTCCAGGTCGCTGCTACACATGGCTGAACTGGAGACATTTTTAAGCGCAGCGAAGGAGGTAGCCACCCCCCAGTAGAATGACCCTTCACCGGCCCCAGTAAGGGTTTATTGTGCTTCTGATGACATAACATGATGCACTTTACCAGCCATCTAGAAAGCGACTGTTTAGAAACAGAAGCACCAATCATCCTCTGAGCGTAGAAAACAAAGAGCTGGTCCGATTTACGATGCGCTTTGGTTTTGGATAGATAATATCTGAGGCACCTGTGCACATCCAAAGTGTACAACAGGGCTTCCCCCCTGTTACCGTGATTCAGGTGATACACCGGTAGGTCTATATCCAGGTTGAGTGTGACAGCAGAGACCACCTTGGGAAGGAACTTAGGATTTGTTCTTAAGGACATCCTGTCCTTGTGAAAAAACAAATAAGGATCCTTGCACATGAGTGCATGAAGCTCAGAAACTCTTCTGGCAGAAGTAACAGCAACTAAAAGGAGCGTCTCCCAAGCGAGGAGACGCAGCTCACAATCCGCAGCTGGTTCAAAAGGAGGCAGCATAAGCTGCTCTAGAACAAAAGGAAGATCCCAAGGTGGAACCGGGTCTTTGATGGGAGGTCTCAAGTGCAGGATGCCGCGCAAAAAGGCATGAAAAGCCTCTAGTTGAGCTAGAGACCTGTGATCTAGCAGAGAATGGTACGCTGAAATAGCACATAGATTGACCTTAATGGAGGAATAGGCCAGTCCTGCCTCATAGAGGGATAGGAGTTAGTCTAAAACAGACCTTACAGAACACTCCAATGGGGTCAACGCTCGAGCCTGAGCCCAAATACAAAATCTATGCCACTTCATGGTGTAAGTAGCATGAGTAGAGGGTTTTCTGGCTGCCACCAGAACGTCCACAACTTCCTGAGAGACCCTGTCCCCAGGACTGCTATGTCCTTAGGAGCCAGGCATGCAGGTTCAGAGACCAAAGATCTGGATGGACCAAGGAGCCTGTCTCCTGGGATAGAAGGTGAGAGCAAAATGGCAGAGGCACTAGAGGTTCCTGGGCCAGCTGATGTAAGAGATGGAACCAAATCTGCCTGGGCCCAAAGGGTGCTACTAGAATAAGGCACGCTTGCTCTTGAAGGAGCTTCAATAGAACCCTCTGGATCAAAGGAAAGGGCGGGAAAGCATAGAGGAACCTCCCCATCCAAGAGAGGGACAACGCGTCTCGCCAGAAAACACCAGACTCTGGATCTAGCGAGCAGAAATTGGGCAGTTTTGTGTTGAATGGGCAAGCGAAGAGGTCTAATTCTGGTGTCCCCCATCTGTGGAACAGGTCCTCTGCGACTTCCTGAAGCAGTTCCCATTCGTGGACCCTGGCCTATGATCGGCTTAGGCTGTCCGTGATAGTGTTGTCCACACCGGGAACATGTACTGCAATAATGTGTGCGCCGTGTTGCAATACCCAATTCCAAACCCTTTAAGCCTCCCTGCAAAGGAGGCAGGAATGAGTGCCTCCTTGTTTGTTAAGATAGTACATCACCGCGGTATTGTCTGTTTGAACCAGAAGAGTACCCGGCAGAATCTCCATCTGGAATGCCTGTAGGGCATATAGAATGGCTCTCATCTCCAGAATATTTATGTGAAGATGGGACTCCAGAGATGTCCAGGAGCCTTGAGTCCTGACCCCGTTGAGGTGAGCTCCCCATCCAGACCCTGAGGTGTCTGTGGAGAGAATCGCTGAAGGAGGTGGCGCAGTGAAGGGGACTCCCATCGAGAGGTGGTTTGGGACGAGCCACCAATGCCAGTCTCAGATGACTGCGTTCGTGATCCGGACTGGATGCTGTAGATGATCCTGCTTTTGGTCCCATTGTGCTCTCAGCATCCACTGGGTAACCCGCATATGGAGTGAAGTCGAGTTAGGGGAACCGTCGCAATGGCAGCTGCCATGTGTCCGAGCAGGCAAAGGACGGTGCGTGCTGGTACCGTCTTCTATTCCTTTATGTCCCTTGTGAGGGATCTGATGCATTCTGCCCTGTCCTGGGGAAGGAATGCCCTTCCCTGAACTGTGTCCAGAACCGCTCCTATAAAGTGCAAGTTCTGAGACAGAACAAGGCACAACTTCTCCTGATTGATGGTGATGCCCAGTGATAGGAAGAGGGAACAGGTATCCTGTATTGCAGACATCAGGGCCTCCCATGAGGGTGCCATGAGGAGCCAGTCATCTAGGTATGGAAACAGGTAGTGGCCCCCTCTCCTGAGAGCTGCTGCCATGACTGCCATACACTTCGCGAACACCCGAGGTGCTGAAGACAGTCCGAAGGGGAGGGCTCGGAACTGGTAGTGGCGTCCCAGAAACTCGAAGCGCAAAAATCTGCGGTGCGTTTGAGCGATTGGGAGATGTAGGTAAGCGTCCTGCATATCCAGCGACACCAGCCATGCACCCTCTTTGAGCATGGGAATGAGACCCGGCAGGGTCACCATGCGGAAATGCTTGTACAGCACAAAGTTGTTGAGATCGCTGAGATCCAAAATCGGGCGCAAATCCTCCAATTTCTTTGGAACCAGGAAGAAGTGGGAATAGTAACCATTTCCTCTCTGGTTCAGTGGAACATGTTCTATGGCCTCCTAATATAGGAGGGCTAAGATCTCCTGCTGAATAAGCAGGGCATGCTGACCCGAGTAACAGGAGAACAGAGGAGGTCTGGATGGTGGGTGATCGAGGAACTCTATGGAGTGACCTCGTTCAACCAACTGCAACACCTACCAGTCGGAGGTGATCCTCTGCCATCCTGAAAGGTGATGAGAGATGCAACCCCCGACCTTCTTGACCCTTTGATCCAGAGGAGGAGCGGGGGCTGGGAAGGAGTCATGCTGTGGTGGTGCTGGCCCTGTGGGCTGGGCTGCTTTTGAATGCTTCGTGCCCTGGCCCAAGGGGAACCTGGCTTGATTCTTATGGCGAAAGTTGCCCCTGGGTTGCTGGCTGGAACGTGGCTGTTACCATTGTTGGCAGCCGTGAAAATGATTCTGGTTCCTATGAAAGGAACCAGATTTTGGTCTGTACATGGCTTGTACAATCCTGACTGCCTTCCCAGCGTCCTGCAATTTGGTGATGACCTTCTCAGACTCCTCACCAAAAAGGACTGCTCCATTATAAGGGACATCCAGGAGATTCTTCTGGATGTTCAGGGTAAATCTGGAGACCCTCAGCCATGAGGGTCTCCGGAGTCAAATGCCTGTAGCTGCTCCCCGAGTCTGCTGAGTCGTGAGCGGCTCGGAGAACCTGGGTCCCCATGTCAGACCTAGTTTGGAGGAGGTTTAGCAGCTCCACCTTCTTTTCACCATCCGGTAGATCTTTAAGAAGGTCTTGGCCCTGATCCTAGAGGGCGTTCTGAAATTGCACCATGTGCATCAGATAGTTCAAAGACCTAATAGAGCATGTACCAGCCGCATACACGCATCTTCCCATGGAATCTAACTGCTTAGATTCCTGCTCCGGAGGCTGGGTGCTCAAATGTTGAGGCCGCTGGGACCTGTCATGAGATGCAGTAATGACTAGGGAGTCGTCCAGGGGTTGTTGTGCCAAATACTGGTCCTCTGTAGGAGCCCTGTAAAGGCAGTCAGCCTTCTTTGGAACAGCCGGTGTGGAATGCGGATGCTTCCAAGCTGCCTTGGTGACGTCCGCAAAGGTGGGACCACCACAGGCTTTGGGTCTTTCTGCCTGAGGTAACGGGCAAGGCGTTGTCTCTCAGGGTCTAGTTCTTCTGTCTCCCATCCCATATTGTCCTGTATGTGCCTCATGATTTCCGAAAAGGAGGGATCATCCGGAGGAGACCTTGGAAGGTCCCGTGGGTCTGGTGATGGGGGACTGAAAGGAGATGGAGACCTGGAGATGTCGGACGTATCCAATCTGGTGTCATCTCCTGATGATCGACGTCTGCCCCTGGGTCACTTCAGGCTTGGGGACCCCGAGGGAGAGCGTGATGGGCGTTTCCTGTCTCTCGATCAGCCCCAAGGAGGCAGAGTTGGCACCTTGGGGGTCAGGGGTCTGTCACCTTCGGCGCCCCTAGGAGGAGGTGGAGGTGATGGATGAGGGTGAGGCTTAGGAGGAACCATGTCCTTCTTGATGGTTTCCCACCAGAAGGTGAACAAATCCTTCACCTCCTGGATGTTCACACCTGACAAAGGACCTGGCATCGGTGTGGGCCTGTCGTCAGGGTCAGGCGTCGGATTCCGGGAAAGCACTGATCCGGTTTCCTGGGCAAGCGCCGCGGCGTCTTCTGTGTCACCCATCTGGTCATCTGGCAGCGTGGTAGCCTGTTTGCCTGAGGACCCCTGACGTCCGGTGTCCACCGGCGTCGTCGTAGTAGTTGGTCGTTTTTTGGGTGCTAGGTCGGACGCCTTCTTGGACTCCGTCGTCTGCTTAAGGGACATCAGCTCGGAAGTCTTCCTTTCAGGTGCTTTAGGAGGTTGGGAGACGGACCTGAAGTCGGTGTCCCGGCGTCGGTCAGACGCACCTCGCGATTTGGAGGAAGACTTTTTGTGCCTGTCCGACAGAACAGGCTTGGAGGCATCCGACGCCCGAGAGATCTTGAGCGGGTGCAGAGAGGTGGAGAAGCCCCTTGAAGACCTTACCTTTACCGGGGGAGGTTGGGAGTGAGCCTGGGAAGGAGATCTATCAGACAGGGCAGAGCTGCAGTTGGTCCTGGACTCTGAGGCCCTGCTTGGGGATTTTGCCCTGTCCGAGTCCCGATGCTTGTCCTGGTGCTTCTCAGATTTATGAGAAGATTCCCCTTTGGAGGAAGGTCTTTTCTCCATCTTTTTCAGTTTCTCCTCGAGGAGGAATCCCTGAAAGGCATTTTGGTGGCAGATCCGGGTCCTGCTATTAAACTGTTGACAAACTGAGCAGGCCTGGGTGTCGTACTCCGGGCCCAGACACCTGACAAAGGCAGAATGATGGCCAGCAAAGGGGATCTGCTTGCCTCAGGCGCACTTAGAGGGACGTCCATCAGGAGGAGTAGAAGAAGCAGACATGGATTAAAGTTTTACTTAAAATAAAGTTTTCACGCATCATAACAGTAGAGCAGGCTTCCGTGAGGCCGATGCTGGCGAAATTGATGGCGGGAAAAGAACTGGGGATGCTGGGGGACCACCCTCTTTTATGTGATGCCTGACGTCGGGGAAGGGTCGCCATCGGGGGCGGTTCCCCCGCTGGATACTGCTGGCTAGAATTTTTCCGTGGGGTCCTGACGCCTGCTAGCTTCAGTCCTAATGGTGTAACCTGCTGCAAGAGCTGTTTCTCTAAGTAAGATCCCTTTGTTCCACTGCTGCCTGTGAACAGGTTCTATAGCTCACTCACGCAGCCCGGTGAGCACCTCCTTGCTAAGCACCTGAAGGTGATCTAGGGGGTAAGAAGAAGAGACTAATGGAAAGTCCGGAGGCTGCTCTAGAAGCTCTAAAATGCGGCCCCGCTCGATGAGCAGTAGGACCCAAGTGTCTGTGGTCAGGGCCCTCCACCGGTCTAGTTGGAGAGAAAAATGACTCACTACCATCATCTCCTGGCTGGGGACAGAAGGAAGGGGGGGTCAAACAAGGAGTCATACTGAGGAAGGGGCTGCACTACCTCCTCTGGAGCTCTTCGCAGGGGCACCAGTGGAAGAGGAAGGAGCAGACAATGTAGATCCTGCCCTGCATTTAGACTGAGGCCTGGTGCCTGATCCCCCTTTACAGGATACTTTATGAAAGGAGGATCTCAGCCTGGTCGTGGATTGGGTATGGTAGAGGGAATGGACAGACTGAACAGCCCTGCGCCAGAGGCCAGCAAGTCATTGATAATGTCCTGCACATCTGGGCCAAAGAGCTTAAAACTTCCAAAAGAAGCATTCAAAATGTTTTGCTTGACATTTGCAGCAAAGCCAGAGACCCTTAACTAGAAGTGACTCGTAAGGCAAATGCCACTAGCAGGTGCCCTGATCATGGCATCAGAAATGTCATAAATGGCCCTCAGGAGATGCTTGCTGATGTCAGCCACAGCCTGGGGGGCCTTAAGAAGCTCCTGCCTCTGGTACCCACAGGGAGGGCTTGTGCTGCTGCCTTGCCCTTCCTCCAGAGGGTATTCTGGTATTTGACCATGTGAGACACGTAACTGGCAAGCCTGACGCTCAAACTGGCTGAAGCAAAGATCCTCTTGTCCCAAAGGTCAAGCCTCCTAGACTCCCTATTGGGGGTGGGGGGAGGAACTAAGGTGCTTGGGCACCATGGACCTGTAATGAGACTCTTCAATCACCACCAAATCCATTTCTGGCTGAGTAGCATAGAATGGCTTCCCCAAGGATGCCTGACAAAATTTGTCAGTTTTTCTGGGCAATTTCTGGACAAATTCATCCTTGGACTTAGCCCACGAGAACTTACAGCAAGACTTCATTACTCTCCAATATAACCTCATCAAACACAAGCTCCTCCTTAACACCAAAAAGACTAAAGCCATGATTCTCTCACCAAAGGTAGTCTCCAGACCAACACATATTCCCCAGATTCTAATGCTTTTATTTATTTATTTATTTATTTTTTATTTAGTTGTTTAACCAGGAGTAGCACACTAAGCTGAAAGCTTTTTTACAGGAGCGACCTTTTAGGTGAACCCCTTGAAATAGTTGAAACCTTTAAATACCTAGGGTTCTGGCTGGAAAATAAGCTTAACTTTCTGTGCCACCTGAATGAAGTCTCGAAGAAACTAAGGCAGCGGTTAGTCTTATTCTAGTGTATGAAACATCTGCTTACCTTAGACCCTAGAAAGAGACTAGTACAATCCACATTCCTACCAGTACTGGACTATGCTGACTTTCTCTACAATCATTGTCCCTCAACGGTGCTCAGCAAACTCGACACTCCTTTTTTTTTTTTTTTGCTTTATTTCTTTATTCTCCTTCCTGTCCCCGGTGTCCCCCTCCTTCCGACTGCACATATCCCCGTAGCCCCCCTTTTTCAGGATCTGCCCCTAGAGTGCCATTACCTCTCCTTCTCCTGCACAGCGGGGTCTGTCCTAGGTGGACTCTCTGGATGGGGCAGTCTTCATCTAGTGACACCGAGGACTACCATTTTCCGCTTTTCTCCCCACTTCCCCGGCCCCCTGGGATGCCGGGACACAAGGACGTACGTCCTAGAGGGGTGACATGCTGACGCACGCCTCCCTCAAGCGCCTAACGACGTCCCCCTCCCGGACTCCGGTAATGGAGCCTCAACCCCCCTGAGCGCCGGTGCTCCCACCAGCATTCTCAGGGTTGAGAATCCCTCCCCCCGAGGGAGGAAAGCATCCGTTGGGACGCTCAATCCTCCCTCCCCCGGCCCGGCCCCCGGCGGCCAGTCCGTTCCCGAACCGGGTGCGCCCGGCGTCAATGCAGGTGTGGCGTCCAGCGCCTCAACCCTCGGCACCACCGGCCTCGACACTCCTTAACTTACTTTTGTACCGCCACTGCCTACTGTACCAGGAGTCGGGATGGCCCTCACTTTTAACTAGGAGGAAAAGAAATGCTCTCCTCTGGCTCTATAGAGCACTGTCTGATCATTTTCCTGCATACATTTTGAGCCACTTCAAATGGGCCAAGGGATCTTATTGCCTGAGATGCTTCTCCATACTTTGTTTCCAGATTCCTAGAGTGAAAACAACATATGGCTCGGCCGCAATCAATTTTTCACTCCCATCGCTTTGGAACACCATGCAAAGCCCATTAAAGCTTTCCTCACTTCTAGGTCGATTCACGTTCAAAGCTCTGATAGCCGAATATATGAAGGAAACATGCAGTTGTTTTAGGCGACTCTAAGCCCTTAGCCTCTGGTTCCTCCCAGTAATCCTACGTTCAGAATCTCGCTCACCTCACATCCCTAGTAATGGATAACCAGCACTTACTAGCTTATCCCCTCTAATCCTGGCCCTCTTGATCCTATCCCCTCCCACTAACACACCCTTGCTTCTGTCTTTTTCTCTCCCTACTTATTACCAAGAAGGTGGAGACAGCCTAGGATTATCAGCTCTTCTCTCTCCAGTAAACATTTTATGAATTGTAACTGCATGCACCTATGTCAGACCCATATGTATAGACCTATATTGACCTTCACCTGTACAATGTTTTCGCATTGTTGATTACCATATCTGTGACTACGTATTGTGTTGTATTAATGTCCAGGACCACTTTGAAAATGAGCTTGCTCAATGGTGTTTATGCCTGATTAAATAAAGTTGATTGATTGATTGGCAGGGACCTTGTTAGGCCTGTGCCAAGCTGCACTGGCAGCATCGTCCAAGGCAGGCAGCAAGGGAGGGATGACTTGCAGCGGAGACTCTGGAATCTCTAGAAAATCCACCAGGTTACTTCTGGTGATGCCCTCCTTCTCAGTCTGGAACCCCATAGTAGCTTGGAGCTGTTTCATAAGGGAGTAAAAGGAGTGGTTCTAGGTGGGGATCTCGGGGTGTGCTTCACAGAGTCCTCACTCCCTGATGAGAGAGTGCACCTGTCTGAAGAATTTGCCCAAGGATCTTCCTCCTCATCCCCTTTCTCAGGGAGGGTAACATCTGAGTGATACTCCTCCTCGACGTCAACCTGGCAACGACATTGAGGATGTCAAAGATGCCCTGGAAGGCGCATGGTGCTGGGAGCCTAGTGGCATCGACATCAAGGCAGCCTCCCTCGGCAACAGTGAGTCAGGCCTGGGGACAAGCTGCTGCATAAGCACGGACATGATAGAGGAGAGCACAATGATGAAAGGGAAGGTAGAGACCCCCTGCGTTGCTGATGCGCTGGCTGTTAAAGCAGCACCAGTGGAGCCCAGTGCCTGTGGACCTTGTGGGAGCAGAGGTCACAACAGCGGAGCTGGCATCGATGACCCAAGCGAGCCCACTGTAGCCAGAGCATCACTGGTCAAAGACCAGAAGGCAGAACTCAGTGCTGGGGTCGGCCTGTTAGCAGCTAAGGCTGGGGCGGCGGGAGGGGGTCGATGCTGAAGCTGTTCACAGCACTATCCTGGAGGAAAAAGAGGCTATCGGGTACCGGGAGTGCCTCAGGGGGGAACAGGTCTTACAACGTTCCCTGTTCTGGTGAGAATGTTTTCCCAAATACTTGTTCCAGCCCTTGGTAGCCTGAGCCCCTGAAGTGGAGACTGGTGACTGGGCCAGTGTGGTCTCTGACATTCCCTGTTCTATTCTAGCCACTTGTTGCTCCAAAAGAAAGGACAGCAGGGCTTTCTGACCGCATCACCAGCTAGTGAGATTGAATTTCATTCACAGCAGCAGGGCAAAGATATTGTGGGTAGGCCCAAAGCAGTAAACACAGACGTTGTGCTTGTCTTTGGAATAAATCTTCTTTCCACAGTGACAGCAATGGAAAAGGTTTGACAAGCTTTGCATTCTCGACATGCAAAAGAAAAAGAATTACTTTAAAAATAAAGTGATTCAACACTGAAAGGAAAATAAAATGGTAAATAAATGCGAAAATGGCAGTCGACTAAACGACAAAGCTTCTGAGAGTCCGTGCAAGTATGGTCGGCGGCGGGAAAGAACTGAGGTTGCAGCAGGGACGCCCATGCTTATGCATGCAGGGATGTCGGCATCTGACATCGGCGTGGGGGGCCCCCCAAGAAGACTGCTACAGAAAAGTTTCTGTGTGGTCCTAGCGCTGATGCAGGTGTAGTTCCATAGGTGTGAGCTGATGAAAGAAATATCCCTGAAGAAGATCTAACAGGTAATAGCGCTCGGTATGGGGAAAAACATATATTATGAGGATCAGTGAAGTGCTTTTTATCAATATGTTTAGCTGCTATGCCTCCAAAGTCAACGGGCTCATATATGCATGAGTTTTGAGACATTCAGTGCGATTTTACTGCATGGACACGTGGGAAGCTGTGCGTGGCAGTACATAAGGTCAGGATGAACATAATTCACTTTTGGGGCTAAAATTCATTTTATGTAACATTTATGCCCACTGTATGGCATGTCAGCAGTTAGTGTGTAAAGATGTGTTTGCTGGCACCTCATTTAAAGGGACACTGAAAATCGATCCAAACCAGGGATTTATTTAACTCTAAAAATTGATTAGCATTTTGCTCATAAAAGTGCTAAATCTTTGTGAAAATGCATAGCTCTTGCCTCACTGTGTTTAACAATCCTGGCACTTCTACAAAATCTCTATAAATACTTTCTGTACAGTTAGTATAGTCCCAAGAAAAAAACTGCTAATCAATTATTTAAAACCCTGAAGTCGACAGTGCCCCTTTAAATCCTGATGAAATTAGAAGGGTGCAATAGAGGCAATCATCATGCCTGTCTAAAAACTACACAGGGAACATAATAAAAGGCCGAGGGGAATGTTTTAGTGAATGGAAGAATTTTGGCCACGACACCTGGGGACATTCCCTTATTCTTCTTGAGAGTGCTATGGGATCTTTATCGTCTACCTGAGCAACCACCAGAACAGGCAGAGAGGACCTCTAATGTCGCATCCAAAAGACGGAACCTCAGGGTGCAGCACCACCCTCATGCTGGACTACAGTGTCCGTCTCGGGATTTATCCCATGTTCCTGATGTGAGGCTAGATAATGAGAGCCCAGAAATCATAATAAACATTCCTGTTTACCCCAAATATAACAGTTTTAAGTGTAGTAATATATTGTACAACTGTCACAAATAGTCCTGTTTACTCCAAATCCTACACTGTTAAGAATCAAACCTGGACATTTGTTTTATAGTCTATAGGTCTCTGTGGTCCTAGTGTCTGGCAGCTATACGTGTGGCCTGATGAAAGAGATATCCTCAAAGAAGATCTAACTACCTGAAAGCTCTTCAGCTTTGTCTACAAATATAAAGACTTGTTTGCACTCACTGGTCTGCACTGGGACCACTGTGAGGAAAGCAGAGCTGCTGATCTGCTCAGGGCCATCACCTCCATTGTTTCTGGGGTGTGCGTGCCCTCCAAATTACCATTCAAGAAATGGATTTTGTGTAGAGAAAATTCTGTAAAGTATAAATTAATTCCCTCCCTTGATTCATTTTTAAATTTCTGGCCCCCAGAAATTATTTTGGCATGATGTTCATGGATCTGCTATGGGTGGATCACTCTACACACATGGCGTGGCACTGAACAGTGAAGTGTTGTTGCTACTCAGAGTTATTTTTGTGGTGGTGAACCAAAACAGTACAGGCAATGTAATTCCCAAAATAGATGCTCCCCACCACCTGCAGCACCACACTGGTTCCTATCTCCCAAGGGCCTCTAGACATTCCATGCTGTACCACTGGCATGTAAGCTGTGGAAATCATATGTACTGCCTCCAGCACAGCACAGTGCTGAAAACAAGCTCAAGACAACAATCAGAAATCTGATTGGAATCTTCTTTAAATTTTCTTGTCATGCTTTCTTGTTTTTAAACAGGAAGCAATGCTGGAGTGTGGGTTTCAGGTGACAGTTGCTAGTCATGCCCCCCCCCCAACACACACACACACACACACACACACACACACACAGACATCACTGGAAATCCTGCAGCGTGCTTCCTGTGTGGATCTGTTTGCAAACATGAAGGGCAGTACATGCCACAGACTCAGTGGGACAACTGCACGAACCAGTGTGTAGTGTAAAGAAGCCCAAGGTCTTGTTAGGTGTCAGAGGCAAGTAACCAGAGGGGGTAATAAAATTGCCTTGTCTGAGAAATAAGAAAATTACATCCTCTCCAAAGTTTTTGTATAATTTAAGAACACTGTGTGAACTGGCTCCTAATTAAATTAACTATATAGTGACAGACTGTGTTGTTATAGTAATTATACTCCTGCACCACATAAATTAGATTACCATTCAAAGGAATCTTGGTAACAACTGTTGTAATGGGACCATGACTTCCTTTTCAAAACACAGCCAAACATTGTTAAAACTGATAGCTTTTGCAGCAACAGTCACTCTTCAAATCCGCTCTGCTGAATCTGTCTCACAACCTCTTGTGTGTTGCAAACAACAAGATCAGACAGCTATGAGAAAAAAATGTATTTTATAAATTAACTGTGTTAAACCCCACTTGCATCACAGCTATCCAGTCTGCAACATTTCCATCTCAGTTTGTGCAAGGGACACTGCATATTATTTTACCCTCTTAAAGCAGCAGTACTAGATAAAAAAAAAAACTATTTTGGATCTTTTGCAACATTTTGTTCCGTGTGCTCTGTTGAGCACTTACGTGGTAATCTTTCTTGGTTTCGCTGTACTATCACCTTATAATTTGCTCCATTTTTCTTTGTTTTTGTTTACATTTCTCCCACCAGCCATGTTGAACTGGAATCTTCTACTGCCATCTGCGCACGCGCATGACTTGCAGTTCAGCTTCTATACAGGGACAGCAGGAACGCAGATCACAAGGGCCCCATGGAAGTAAAGAAAAGGCATTATGCGACATGGGGGGGGGGGGGAACGCAGCTGCAAATTAGGCACCAGCCATATTTTCTGTGGATCCACAACTATGGAAATACATTTTAAATATCTAAAAAACTAAAGATCATTAGAAAAAAATAGTTATAATGAAACTGGAACCATATGGCTGCATGCTTCCAGACAAAAACAGATTTTTGATAATCACTTCCTGATTATCCAGTACTGCTGCTTTATAAATGGAAACAGAAAGTAGGAAAATAATCCAGCCCCTGACCAGTCTGTTTGAAACTTTAAACCTTAAAACACCTGATGAAGGGCCCTGTGTGTCTCTGAAATCTTGGTACAGTAACACCAGCGTACAATATCTATAAAGGCCCAATAAAAGGTAGCACAATCTTCCATGAAACTTTAGAAACATAATTGCTGAATTAAAACTTTTTTTTTTTTTTTTAATTACCACATAAACGTTAAGGAACAATTAAAAGATCTTCAGCTTTATGTGAAGACACAATGACTTGCGACAAACACTGCATAGCAGCACCTATATGACAACTTAATGGGGTGACAAAGTGTTCCTTTAATCTATCTTCTAGCTTCCGTCAGTGGACTTCCACATCACACAAAAAATAGCATGGCAGTTTAGCAGGGTTAAAGTTACTGATATCTTCTAAATTTTCCGCCTCAGACAGACAGACACACACACACAGCAAAAAAGTCACACAGAATATAAAAAATTCAAGTCATGACAATATCATGAAAAAAGCCTTGTCGCTCAATCAAAAGCAATGTCTTACACCCAGGTCACACCTGGAAACAAGCCTCGTTTCTGTGTTTTAAATATATAAATAAAATACTCACAGGATGACTGAGAGCTGAAGTTAGATCCATATATATATATATATATATTTATAATCCTTTCTGAAACGGTTAGTCTAGCAAGAGGTTTGGTGTCTTAACCACATCAACATGTCCTCAGAGAGAAGCTACCTGCTTTTAAATTTTGCCAAGACGAACAAGAATGCAGTCATGCAAGGGGGTGCTCCTCCACCATCTCCTTCCCAGGATCCCCTCCCTTCAGAGTACTCTCCACCCTGCTTTAGGTTGTTTCTATAGCATCCCACTGAGAGAGAACACGCAGCCTGCCCTCAGGCTCCTGAACAGTGCTGCTCAGGCATGCTCAGCCAAAGCAGCTTGACAAGCTCTGAAGCAATCTATTCACACAATAACCTGTCACTGGGGAATGTCAGGATCCTCTCTTGAAAGGAGTCAGTCTTCTTGTTTTGAATATTAACAAGCAACAAATGAGAAATACTGCATCGCACTTACCCACAAAAGCAGTTTAAGGGTCATTTCAGGAATCTTTGGTCCATGGATTCTATCTGAATCATAGGAGAGATATATATATATATATATATATATATATATATATATATATGTGTGTGTGTGTGTATATATATATATATATATACTCTACACATACATATATATATATATATTCTTTGCAAAAAACTTTGTCAATGCATAGGTTAGGGTTCCAGCCACAAAAGTGTGGAAATGTGGTGTTAGGGTTTCTAACCAGAACACCCCACCCTCCACGTACCAAGAGGCGTCGGGGGTGTGTCTTGTGGTCATCAGCCCTAATGCTCTTCCCATTCTATGTGTAAGGAAGCTGTGATGGTACAGTATAGGAAAATGGGGGTGGCGTTGGGGCTGACAACCACAAGGCACACCCAACTTGTGATAATGCGTGGAGGAGGTGGGTGGGTGAGGTGTTAGGGTTGGAAACCCTAACACCACATTTCTAAACTTTTGTTACTGGAACCCTAACTGATGCATTAACAAAGCTTTTTGCAAAGAATTTCCTTACTTTTAGAGAAATTATCATTGTATTCTTATTTGCTTTCACACTCTACCATACATGCGTACGTGTATGTAGCTGTGTAAGCCCATAAGTGACGATATTGTCAGCATATATTATTACCCCACCTTATGTACCCCGTACAGCAAAATTTCAAATCCCCGCCAAAACATAATTCTGCGCAACAACAACACCATTCCCCACCACAGGTGTGAAAACACATTTTGGGTAGGATTTGAAAAATGACAGGTGTGACATACATTTGTTGAGGTAATAAGTGTATGTTCAAAATCTGGTGTCAAAATATTTTACATTTACAAAGTTACGAGCATGCGTAGCGAAATTGAAATGAATAGTTATAATCCAGCCATTTTGTGACATTTTAACCCCAAATTTTCAACATATTCTTTTAGAGAACCCACCTCATGAACAACATGACTGTCATTATGGAAATCCCACCCGAAAGGTAAATTTGTCAAGCGACAGCGAAATCACCTTTCGGGCAGGAGTTGCCTAATGACAGTCATATTGTTCATGAGGTGGGTCCCCAAAAGGCAATGCTGAACATCTGAAACCAAAATGTCAAAAAATGGCTGAGTTATACATAAAGGTTGAAAGCCCCACTGAAATACATCAAATCGCATTTACCTTAGTTTCTCTTATTGCAGTCGCCGATTCCAGCAGCAAAATGTGTCTTCAAACGGGAGACTGGAACTCAAAGCTGGTACCTCTTCAGGTGACTGAGGGTGTGTGGGGTTGTCAAGGAGGATGTTAGGACGTGGATGCACAGTGGGAGGTCGGGTGGGGTGTGCAGGTGTGATCGGTGATAGACATTTTTGTTTTTACAGGGTAAAATTTTTTTTAAAAAAGACATCACGTGATGGGTTTCTTATTTTCAGCATTTAAACAGCATGAGAGGGTAGGGGACTGTCAGTAACCACCAATGAGCATCGGGGAGGGAGAGCCACTAGATCACCTTAGTAATATCGGGGATCGTTCATACATATACGTATCTGTGAAGTCACCCTTCTGCACCACAGAATAATACCTTAAGCACAGCACACAAAAGATTAATAAACAAATTAGCCAGCCTGGGAGCGGGTCCCAGGGTAGTAGCCTGGGTAAAAAATTAGCTGGACAACAGGACACAGTGGGTAACAGTAAATGGAGTCCACTTCGAAGAAAGGGTGTTTACTAGCGGGGTACCGCAGTGTTCAGTACTGGTTCGGGTCCTTTTTAATGTCTTTATAAGTGACATTGTGGAGGGACTGGAAGGAAAAGTATGCCTCTTTGCAGACGACACAAAGATCTGCAACAGGGTTGCTACACAAGGGGGAGGTGGAAAGGATGAAAAGGAACTTGGCAAGGTTGGAGGAATGGTCAAAGGTATGGCAGCTTAGATTCAATGCAAAGAAGTGCAAAGTAATGCACCTGGGAAACAAAAACCCAGGGGAAGAGTACATAAAGGAGGGGGAGGTATTAACAACAACAAAAATGGAAAGGGACCTGGGGTAGTCAAATCAGATGATCTAAAGGTAAGCAAGCAATGTGAGAAGGCAGTAAGAAGGGCTGCGGGGATACTGGCAAGGCAAGTTTTATTTGTCAGGCACCTAATCCTGGAGGCTCTGGGTGCCATACAGCAGTAACAAATCTGCTATAGAAATTACGTAAAAACATAAAAAAAATTTTTTACAATCTACAAATTGTCACTTTTATGTGTTAAAATCACTAAAACCAGAGGTGGGAGAGAGGGAAAAAAAACTTATGCAACTTAGTCTGGGGAATCGACAAATGCTTGACTAAATAGGTGGGCACTGGGGTGAGTCTTAAAGACCTCTATTGAAGGGGCCTCCCGTATAACTGATGGAAGCGAATTCCACAGGACAGGGCTGGCGACACTAAATGCCCTAACACACACCGTTTTCAGCCTCGTCCTGGGAATCGCTAGGAGTCCCCTTGTGGAGGAATGGAGGGAGCGGGTCAGTGCAGCAGATAACAGGAGGTCAGACAGATAACAAGGGCCCAAACCATGTAGGACCTTAAAGGTAAGCAACCCCACCTTAAAGAGGTTCCTCCACCTGACCATCAATCAGTGCAGTTCGTGCAGCACCGGAGTAATGTGACAGAATTTAGACTACCCACCAACAACCTGGCCGCTTTCGGAGGCACTTTTTAAAAGGATTTTGCGGCAATACTACTGCTTGTTTTCAAGTCTAACATGCCAGGATTGATTCCGTTTTAGGAAAGCTAAAAATCCATATCGGGAGAGTGCTTGGTGGCAGACGCGCGTCCTGGGTGAACAGATGCTTTCGGTGAGTGCAGTATTTCAGACAGGACACACTCTACTGAAACAGTTATTTAACTTTGTGCCTAGAGGCACAAGACTCACATTTCACGCAGAATGGAGGGGAAAAGCTGACAGTGTCCCTTTAATATGTATAACCTTGAGGAAAGGAGAGAGAGCGAGAACATGATAGAAACTTTTAAGTACCTCAAGGGAATCAACAAAGTCCAAGAGGGTAGCATCTTTCAGAAAAAGAGATGTGCAAGAACAAGGGGACACAATCTGAAGATAGACGGGGAATGGCTCAGGGTAATGTGAGGAAGTATTTTTTCACAGAGAGGGTGGTGTACGCATGGAACGGCCTTCCTGAGGAGGTTGTGGGGTCAAAAACAGTGGGGGAATTCAAGAATGCATGGGACAAACATAAGGCAATTCTGGTGGGGGGAAGGAAAAAGTAAGCTGTTGGTTAACTAGGATCTGCAGCTGATCCAACAGGTAGGGAAATGGGCAGACTAGGTGGGCCAAGCGGTCCTTATCTGCCATCAAAGTCTACGTTTCAATGTTTCACTTGCCACATAAACAAAACTACAAAATTACATAACCACAACAGTTCCAGAACAGCACAGCAAGGCTTAGGCAGGCGAGGTGACAGCAAAAGCACACACGCAGAATGCAGAAACAATTCTCTCTCTGGCCCTACTGGGCATCGGCACTGTGGTGGCAGCGAGTGGCAAGTCTGAGTAGCAGGCAGAGGAAAACTGAGTCGGGTTGGAAAGACAGAAAGTGCACACTATTTAGCGAGGAGTGACACCCGCTGCCAGGCAACAGAAAGTACAGTTACATAAAAACATACCGAACCAGTACATCTTTGAGAGTGGCTCTTGCAGTAGGTAATTACTTGTAGGACTGCACCCCCTGGCATAAAAAAACACACATAAACCTTTGCTAGCAGTGTCTGACAGGGCACCGGCCACCCGACGTCACGTGTCGGACCTCAGCGTGACACTATATAGTGGACGGTCCCCATGTTCACCCTCCGGTTCTCCCGCCAGAGACCTCCAAGGGTCATGACAGGAGAAAGGGAAGAGGCTCCTGGATCCAAGAAAAGGCTCCTGGAAAAAGAGCTACAGACTAAAGAGAGGGAGAAGGAGAGTTGGAAAAAGTTACCTACTGCAAGAGCCACTCACAAAGATCTACTGTTACAGCAAGTTCTTACGTAACTGTAATTTCATTTATTTAGTTTTTGTTGACTGGATAAGTGCACTAGAAAAATTCTGCCTATTTTCAGGCACGACCCGGGGGGTATACAGATGAATGCCAACTGACCTTGAACCAGATTAAGCTATTGGTGGTATTTTTAGTGAATGGGGGAAATTTAGCCAGGACAAAGGGGAAACTTTCCCTACTCTTTTCGAGAAGTGCCATGGGATCTTTAACATCCACCTGAACTACCACCAAAATAGGCAGATGGGACCTCGATTTAACGTCTCATCTGAAAGACGGCACCTCAGGAGTGCACCACCCCACTCATGCTGCACTACAGTGTCAGTATTGGGATTTAACCCAAGTGCCTGGTGTGGGGTACTATCTTACTTCAAGAGAGCTCTTGCAGTAGGTAATTACTTGTAAGACTGAGTCCCAAGCAGTAAGAGTCCAAGGGACAGGAAAACATGGGAGGCTGGAACTGAAAGCTAACTAGGTAGCCAAATACTTAGGACAGGAGTCCCTGGAGGACTGCCAGTCCGAAATCAGCACTGCACCTACAGCCAATGCCCAAACTGTAGTGTTTTGTGAAAGTGTGGATGGAACTCCAAGTAGCAGCCATGCAGATTTCTGCAGCAGATACATTTCTGAAACAGGCTGTAGAGGCAGTCATTCCCCTTGTAGAATGTCCTTTAACCTGCCCCAGAAGGACTTTACCATACTTCTGGTACCAAAAAACAATGCAATCTGCCAATCATTTGGAAAGGCATTGTTTGGAAACTGCCGCACCTTCTCTCTTTGGTGCGAAAGAAACAAAAAGCTGATCCGTCTTTCAGACATCTTTTGTCCTGTTGGTGTAATAACGTAAAATTCTGTGAACATCTAATGTATGCAGACTGGCCTCCCTCTGATTAGTATGCTCAGGGTAATACACTGGCAGCTGCAGAGACTGATTCAAGGTAGACTCTGAAACAACTTTTGAAAGAAATTTAGGATTAGTGCACACAACCATCCAATCTCTGTGAAAAATCAAATAAGGCTCCTTACACATCAGGGCCTGAAGCTCAGAAATTCTTCGAGCAGAAGTGACTGCAACTAAAACGAGCATTTTCCAGAACAAAAAGCGCACGTCACATGTACCTGTAGGTTTGAAAGGAGGTAAAGTCAATTTCTCTTAAAGAAAATTAAGGTCCCACGGTGGAGCAGGGTTATGCACCGGGGCTTTCAGATGCAGAATTCCTTTTAGGAAGGTTTTTGAAACCTCTAAATGAGCCAGAGTTTTGCCTCCTACCAAAACATGGTAAGCAGAAATGGCCACTAGATGCACCTTCAGTGATGAATAGCTCAAGCCCAGGTCAGATAGATGAAGAAGATACTGCATGACCTGGACACGAAAAAGGATCCCAACTCTTCGAGATAGCCCAGATGGAAAAGCGTTTCCACTTCATGGCATATGTAGTTCTGGTAGAAGGCTTTCTGGTCTCCACGAAAATCTGAGCTACCCTAGGAAAAACCCAAAATATGGATGTGACTATGTCTTGAGGAGCCACATGAACATGAAGGGACTTCAGACCTGGATGTAACATGCCCCAGGGGTCAGGAGATTGTAGGAAAGTGGTAGAGGAACTGGAGGTTCAGCTGCCAGCTGTTGAAGCAGCAGGAAACAAATTTGTCAAGGACAAAATGGAGCTATTAGAATCATTTGTGCTCCTTCTGTTTTGAGCTTGATCAGCACTCTCTGTAAAACTAGGAAGGAAGGGAATGCATACAGATATCTTCTTCTCCAACAAAGTGACAGCGCATCTTGTCAAAAAGCACCATGCACAGGATCAAGTGAGCAAAACTTGGGAAGTTTTGCGTTTGATGGGGCTGCAAGCAGATCCACTTCCAGATGACCCCAAAGTTCGAAGATGTGGTCTATTACCTCTTGCTTTAGTTCCCACAAGTGCGCTCTTACCTTGGTATGTCTGCGAGAACATTGTGCATGCCTCAGACGTGGACTGCTAAGAGGCAAACTTTGTGCAGAACTGCCCAATTCCAGACCCGCATCGCTTCCCTGAAAAGAGGATATGAGCGGATGCCCCCGTTTGTTGATGTACCACACTATGCACATGTTGTCCTAGTAGATCAATAGTGTATCTTGCCGAACCATGTGCTGAAAACCTGTAGAACATAAAGATCTGCTCTCATTTCTATCACATCTATGTGCTAGTGTAATTCTACAGGTGACCACAGACCCTTGGTCCTGTGATTTCCTAAGTGGGCACCCCATCCCATTCACGATGCATCCGTGGTCAGGGTTTCGGAGTAAGGAGGGGCCTGGAAGGGAACTCTTCGAGTCAGGTTGTCAAGAGTTCTGCCACCACTGCAGATCTTTCTGCATCGGACCGGAAACTAGGACACATTTGTCCAAGTTGTCCGCCCTCTGATCCCATTGAGACCTGAGAGTCCACTGCAAGATACGCATGTGGAGTCTGGCAAAGGGAACCATGGGGATAGCCACTGCCATTTATTTATTTAGTTTTTGTTGACCGGGTAAGTGCACTAGACAAATCCTGCCTATTTTCAGGCATGACCCGGGGAGGGGGATACAGATGAATGCCAATTGACCTTGAACCAGATTAAGCTGTTGGTGGTATTTTTAGTGAATGAGCAAAATTTGGCCAGGACACTGGAGAAATTCCCCATCTCTTTTCGAGAAGTGCCATGGGATCTTTAACATCTACCTGAACTGCCACCAATCCAGGCAGGTGGGACCTCGGTTTAACGTCTCATCCGAAAGACGGCACCTCAGAAGTGCAGCACCCCTCTCATGCTGCACTACAGTGTCAGTACTGGGATATTAACCCAAGTGCCAGATGTGGGAACTGAACCCACAGTCCTCTGATCTCCCGGCCTCAGAGGCGAGTGCGCTACCTACTGAGCCACTGACACTGCTCTGAGGCCAAGGAGGCAGAGGACTGCCCTGGCTGGAATTTGTTGGTTGGAGGATACCAGTTTGGCCTGTCTCTCCAGGGTCTCCAACCTGTTCATGGGGAGAAAGGTCATACCCTGGCCTGTGTCCAGAACCGCCCCAATAAATTGCAGGCACTGGGAAGGAGCGAGCTGGTCTTTGGGGTTATTCACAGTAATACCCAGTTGCTCAAAAAAGTGCAGGCTAGCTGACAGAGAAGCCTCCAACCCCTCCCTCAACAGTGCTGCAAGGAGACAATCATCGAGGTAAGGGGAGATGTAGTGCCCCTGACTCCTCAAGACTCCTGCCACTACTGCAAGGCACTTGGTAAAAACCCACGGTGAGGAGGACAGGCCAAAGGGGAAGGTCTTGAACTGGTAATGCTCCCCTTAGAAAGAAAACCTGAGACATCTGTGGTGCAGACGGAATATGGGAATATGCAGGTATGCATCCTGCATGTCCAGAGCACAAAGTCATCGTCCTTTGGAAAGAAAAGGCAGCAGGCTTTGTAGCAACAGCATCTGAAACCTCTTGTATTCTATGAAGAGGTTTAGGGTGGGCACTGAGGTATAGTATCGGGTGAAGATCCCCAGTCTTTTTGGGAACCAGAAAGAAGTGAGAGTAGAATCCCTTCCCGATCTGGTTTGCTACCACTGGCTCTACTGCTTCTCTTCGAAGAAGAGCCGTGATCTCCTTCCTTAATTGGGGAATGTGCACCTTTGGGTAGTGGGAAAATTCCAGGGGATTGTTTTGTTTTTTTTCACGAAATTCGAGAGTGTGACCAAGCCTTACTAACTGAAGTATCTAGGCATCTGATGTGATGATTTCCCAGTCTGTCAGATGCCTTGCAAACCTTCCACCCCCCTGTTCCTCCGATGGACGTGGAGGAGGGAGGGTGGTCAGCGAGTCAGGAATGGGAGGGGGGGTTAGGGAGGACCACCCCTGAAGCTCTCCAAGTCTTGGCTGGAGGGCCAGCAGCCGTATTGGGAGCCCTACGCTTGAACTAACGCCTGGATGCCTGTCATGTTTTCGTCTGGCGTCTGTTTTACTGATGAAAGGGACGCTTCAACTGAGGTTTCGGGCGATACACAGTGTGTACCAACCAAAGTGCAGTGCCTTTATCTTGCAGGCTTATAATAATGTCCTGGGCATCCCCGCTGAACAGGACACAGCCTCTGAAGGGGGCATCCTGGATAGTCAACTGGACATCAGGGGCTAGAACTGATACTCTTAGCCAAGAGAATTAACGAAGGCTTACTGCTGTGGCCGTGCCTTTAGTGGAGGAATCCACCGTATCGTAGGAGGCTCTCAGTGAATGGCATCCTGCCACCTTGGCAGATCTGGATCCACGGTGCCGCATCGACAATTTCATGTCAACGTGACATTACCAGACACAACTACATCAACCGCAATTGCAGTTGGGAAGGTGTCGGCATGTGCAATCTTCTTGTTTTGAACCCCCCCTCTTTTGGATTCTCAACTCCGAGATGGAGCTGAGTAGGGGATGGAGTGCAGGCCTTGGGAAGGGTGCCTGGCTCCCAGGTGGACTTTACAGTGATGTGGCAATGTTGTCAGTATCGACCACATTGCTGTACAGTTGCCGCTGTAGCGACAGTATACTGACAGATCTGAGTGTATTTGCCACGGTGGTTTCTGATTCAGAGTCCGGAAGGGCCTTGATTATGGGCTCAAGCTGGCGGAACAGGGATTTTTGGTACACTAGCATGTGCACCACATAATTAAGAGCACGAATAGCTTGTGTAGAAGAGGAATAAAACTTTCTCCCAAACGGATCCAGCTGTCTGGATTTCTTGTTGGGAGGGAAGGTACTTAGGTGCTTGGGCTTAGCGGACCTGTCATGGGCGAAAGTTATGAACACCAAATCAGCCTTTGGGTGTCCGCTGAGGTGGTCCTTGTCCTCTGGTGTTCTGTAAATCCAGTCAACTTTCTTGGCCATAGCTGGGATAAAGGAGGGTCTCTTCCAGATGGTCGAGGATAAATCCTCATGAGGTTCCAGCCATGGTGGTTTGCACACTGGACTTGTTTCTGGGAAATCTAGATGCTCAGCCAGCCTCTGGCATTTTGGGTCTAGAGCATCAGACTTCCAGCCTTGTGCCTCTGACATTTGCTCGAGGAGGTCCACAAAGGAGGGTTCTTCAGGGGGAACTTGGAAGACTCTCTAGGGACCGGCTCCTCTGGAGGTGGTGTCTCAAATCCCGAAACCTTAGAAGATGACTCAGAATCTGCTTTGGAATCATCGGAATCCACAGGTTCCTTGTCTGGAAGAGAAAATTCCTTCTCTCTTGGAGCCACGTTTGGCGTCAGGGCTTGCGTATGGCCTGTCTAGGCTCGAGGGGCAACTGGAGAGGGCAACCTAGGGGTAGGATCTGGGCAGCCAATTTCCAAAGGTCACGGATGCCTGCTGTCCAATTCTGAGGCTAACAGATTTTGTCTCAGATGACCAGGACTTCAAAATCTCCCTGAAATCCACCTGTGGTTGAGCAGGAGGAGGTGGAGTGGGAGGTGGTGGGTGCTCATCGGAGGGGTCCGATGAGAGGCTTTTTTGGCCGTGCCTGCTGAATCAGAGCCTAAGGCTGTGATGGGCTTAAGTGCGGCGGTGGTCTTGGATGAATCCGAGGAACCCACAGCAATCATAACCAGTGTCGGCAGGGTGGCCAAAGCCTGCTCTTTTGGCGGGAGCACAGGCTTGGCCATGGCGCTCATTCATCCGGAGGAAGAGGGCCGTTCCTCCACCGAAGAACCCGTGGGTGGCTTCGAAGGAGGGAGGACTGCTCCCGATCCTGATGTTTTTCCATGTCCCTCTTCTTCTACTTGTGGGGGTCAGTTGGAGAGGAGGGGGTGCCTTTTAGCTTCTTTAGCTCCTTTTCCATCAAAACTATTTCTAGTTTCAGGAGATCGGCTTCAAGGGACTGCTGGCGACTTTTCCGTGTGGCCTGGTTGAACTGGGCGCAGGCCTCACACTCCTTGACGCTGTGATCTGGCCCCCAAGCAGAAGAGGCAGAGGGTATGCTGGTCCTTATGCAGTAGCTGAACGCCACAAGAATAGCACTTGTTCTTCTGCGATTTTGTAGACAAAGTGGACGACATATACAAATATTAGGAAAGTTGAGTAAAGGAGAAAAAACAGATACTCATCCGAAATAAGGCGTTCAAACTGCTGCAATGAGCTTCAGTAGGTCCGATGTGCACAGGTCAACAGCGGGAAAGAACTGGAGGGCGGATGTGGGAACCGCTCACTACATAGTGTCACGCTGATGTCCGTAACATAATATTAGGTGGGCGGTCCCCCATCAGATACTGCTAGCAAAAGTTTCCGTGTGGTCCTGACACCAGGGGGCGCAGTCCTATAAGTAATTACCTACTGCAAGAGCCCTCTCGAAGTAAGATCTTAATTTGTAGTGGCTGGCAGCGTGCAATGCAAGGCAGGCAAGTGCAAAGCCACAATTTACCTTCCAGCAATACGGCTTGTGCCCGGGCCAACTTCCCCTCCCACATCGCCCTTTCTATGGTACTGATTAGGAGAGGGACCACTACACTACCTGGGGCTGGTTACAGCATACGGGGAGGACGATCTGACAACGGAGGAGGGGGAGGGAATAAAATAAATAAATAAATAACGGGGACAGTGATTGACAGGTGGGGGATGCCACTAAACACCTGGGACAGGCAATGGTGTGTGTATGCGTTTGTGTCAGCAACCACAAGATGAACAGGGGCTCACTGCGTTTGTGTCTGCAACAGTGCACTAGTTTGCCGCAACCCACGTGTTCCATAAGCGGCACTGTTTACAGCACACATTACAATGTAATTCTAAGGGGAAGTAACTAAAGCCACAGAACTCTAGAGCAAAATAATACATTTTCAGCAAACCAGCACAAGGCACATCTGTGAAGGGGACCCTCTGTACCCCGAAATGCTGAGGCCAAAATTCCAAACCGTTTATTTCCTATGAAATGACAAAGAAATAGACATACTATATAAAAAAAAGTTGTGCCACAAATCGTGGCAAAAGGAACAGTGTTTTGTGAAACACTGAGTCCTTTAGCTGCAATTTATGTACCCCATTTAAAGGCATTAGTACTGTGTGTTGTGATAAAAACTCTGCGGATAAAATAAACATATTTCTGCCCATTTTATGGGCAACCTGACCCCAAAGTCAGATTCCCCGGGCCCCGACTAGGTAAATACAGCTGTTGGTATTTACCATTTGAAGGTATTTTTTTTTAATATTTTAATTTGTTTGCCTTGCTAACTGAAAACAAGATGTCAGAATCTCGACAATACATTCTGCATTTGCAACGATAAATACCGCTTTTGTGGCAACAAAAAGTACAGTTACGTAAGAACTTACCATAACAGTAGATCTTCGAGAGAGGCTCTTGCAGTAGGTAACTACATATAGGACTGACGTCGGCAGGCGGCAGGACCCCACGGAAAAATTTCTAGCTAGCAGTCCCTGGTGGGGACCGCCCCCACGTCAGGTGACCGGCATCAGACGATGTTGGTATAAAGGGGCGATACCAGACTCCCGCCTTCCAGTTCTTTCCACGGGCCTGGAAGGCCCGGACGAGAGAGAAGCAGATATTTCCCTCAATGGAAAAGACTGAAAAGCCTAGGGAATGGAGGGCAGGAAGAGTGTTACCTACTGCAAGAGCCTCTCGAAGATCTACTGTTATGGTAAGTTCTACGTAACTGTACCATCTTACTTTATGAGGGCTCTTGCAGTAGGTAATTACATATAGGACAGAATCCCAAGCAGTCTGGAACAAATGAAAGGCACCGGAGGAGGAACTACTCCAAGAAGTAGCAAACAACCTTGCAAACCTCAAGACAGGAGGCCTTGCAAGATCGCTGCCAAGCCTGCTCTCGGCAGAGACAATGTCAAAACTGTAATGTTTAGTAAATGTATGGACGGAAGTCCAAGTGGCGGCAGCACAGATGTCTGCCACAGACACATTCTTAAAACAAGCATGAGGCTGCTACTCCTTAAGTAAGTGGCCTCTGACTTGACCCGTAGGAATCTTGCTTATGCTGTCATAACAGAAAGTGATGCAATGAGCCAACCACTTCGATACACATTGCTTGGAGACAGCATTGCCTTCCCTTTTGTGAGCAAAAGAGATGAACAACTGATCAGTCTTTCTGAGATCCTTCATCCTATTGGTGTAGTATCTCAGAATCCTGAGGACATCCATAGTATGGAGCAAGTATTCTCCTTGGTTGGAATACTGCGTGAAAAAGGCAGGTAATTCAATAGACTGATTTAATGTAGACTCCGCTACCACTTTTGGGAGAAACTTAGGATTCGTACGAAGAGCTACTCTTTCTTTGTGAAAAATCAGATAAGGGATTTTGCACATGAGGGCCTGGAGCTCGGAAATTCTGCAAGCAGAAGTAATGGCCACCAAGAAGAGTGTCTTCCACAATAAGAACTTCAAGTCTGCAGAAGCCGCAGGCTCAAAGGGAGGAAGGGTAAGTTTCTCGAGAACAAAGTTCAAGTCCCAGGGGGGAGCCGGGTCCGAACAGGGGATCTGAGATGAAGGACCCCTCTGAGAAAAGTTTTGGATACCTCCAATTGGGCAAAAGCCTTATCAGTGAAAGGGACATGGTAGGCTGAAATAGCCACCATGTGGACTTTCAAAGAGGAGTGACTGAGACCCAGGTTGAAAAGATGACGCAGATAATCAAGCAGAATGGCCACAGGACAGGAGAAAGGCTCCACATTCCTAGAGGCAGCCTAAATGGAAAATCTTTTCCATTTCATGGCGTAGGTGGACCTAGTGGAGGGTTTCCTAGCCTCCACCAGAATCTCAGCCACCTTAGGAGAGACGCCAAAGCGAGATTGGGCTAGGTCTGCAGGAGCCATGCATGAAGTTGAAGAGACTTGAGTCCCGGATGGACCAGGGTCCCCTGATCCTTGGTCAGCAATCCTCGAGATAAAGGAAAAGGAAGAGGAGGAGCCTCTGAGTATTGCTATAGAAGAGAGAACCAGATTTGCCTGGGCCAGAAAGGAGCGATCAGAATCATTCTCGCTCCTTCCAATGCCAGTTTCTGTAGCACACGTGGGACCAGAGGAATGGGGGAAAAGCATAGACGAATCTGTCCTTCCAGTTTAGAGAGAGTGTCACTCCAGAAAGCGCCTCGCTCTGGAGCGAGTGAGCAAAAGGTTGGAAGCTTTGCATTTTGGGAGGAGGTGAACAGGTCTATCTGTGGAGTCCCCAAGTCTGGAAGATGCTTTTAAGAACATTTTGGTCCAGTTCCCACTAGTGTGGCAGAGCCGAAGAACGACTTAGTTTGTCTGCCAGGACATTGTCGACTCCCAGAACATGGATTGCCGTGAGGTGAAGGTTGTGAAGAGTTGCCCATTCCCAGACCCTCATCGCTTCCCTGCACAGCGGGTAAGTCCGAGTCCCTCCCTGCTTGTTGATGTACCACACCATGCACATGTTGTCTGTTTGGACAGCTAGGTGACCGGGAAGGATGTATTGGTGAAGGGCCTGGAGAGCATACAGCACTGCTCGAAGCTCGAGCACATTGATGTAGAGAGCTAACTCCAATTTGGACCATAAGCCCTGGGTTCGGTGAGGACCCAGGTGGGCTCCCCAACCTTCGCCTGACGCGTCCGTGGTCAGAGTCTGGGCGGGGGGAGGATGAAAAAAGAGGACCCCCCGGAATAGGTTCTCTCGAACCATCCACCATTGCAAGTCTCTTCTCATTGGCGAGGAGATCAGTACTAGATGATCTAGGTCGTCTACAAGTTGATCCCACTGAGAGCGGAGAGTCCACTGAGAGATCCTCATGTGGAGGCGCGCGCATGGACCCGTCGGGATGGCAGCCGCCATAAGCCCCAGGAGACGGAGCACCGACCTCGCTGGAACCCTCCTGCGTTCCGATAGAAGGGAAATCTGGGACTGGAGGGAGGCCCCCCTGTCCGGAGGCAGGAAGGCCCTGCACAATGTCGTATCAAGGATTGCCCCGATGAACTGGAGTCTCTGGGAAGTGTCCAGGTGAGACTTGGAATGGTTGATGGTGATACCAGACTAGTGAAAACCTGCTGGGTGAGGGAGAGAAAATGCAGGAGTTCCTCCCTGGACGGGGCCGCCAGGAGCCAGTCATCCAGGTAGGGAAAAACCTCATCTCCCAAAGTACGCAGGTGGGCCGCTACCACCGCCAGGCATTTGGTAAAGACTCGGGGAGCTGAGGAAAGACCAAAAGGGAGTGCCCGGAATTGGTAGTGGTCCCCCTGGAATGCAAATCTGAGGTACTTTCGGTGCGAAGGGCGAATGGGGATGTGCAGGTACGCATCCTGCATATCTAGTGCACAAAGCCATTGGCCTGGCCGAAGAAGGGGCAAGAGGGTTTGAAGGGACAGCATCCTGAACCTCTTGTATTCCACATATAGGTTCAGGGAGCTGAGATCGAGAATGGGTCTGAGATCTCCCGTCTTCTTTGGTACCACGAAGAAATGGGAATAGTAACCCGTCCCGTGAAGGTGAGGGGGGACGGGCTCTATGGCCTGCTTCGCGAGGAGAGTAGAAATTTCTTCCTTGACCAAAGGAAGATGGTCCCTTGAGTAAGAGGAGTTCGGGGGTGACGTGGAGGTTTCTGCAGAAACTCTATAGAGTGCCCCTCTGCTATGATCTGAAGCACCCATGAATCCAATGTTATCCTCTCCCAACCTGGAAGGTGGAGGGAGAATCTTCCTCATACCGGTTCCTCCGGGGCGTCCGGAGGCAGTGGGAGAGGGAAGAAGTCAGGTGGCGTGCGGCAGCGCCGCAGCTGGGGCACCCTCTGCTTTTTTGGGCGGCGGGGGCCTGGCAGCTGTGGGGACCCGACGTTTTGTGGCCCGCCTTCCCTGAGGTTTCGCTTGAGGCCGGCTGCGTCTGCGAAAGGGACGGCGCTGTGGAGGATGGGGACGGTACATTGAATCAACAGATTTAAGGGCCGTCCCCTTCTCCTGCAAGTCAGTGATGATGTCCTTGACATCACCACCGAAAAGCACAGAACCCCTGAAAGGTGCTTCTTGAATTGCTGACTGCACCTCCGGGACCAGACCTGACACACGGAGCCATGCGTGACACCGAAGACTTACGGCGAACGCAGAGCTCTGTCCTGCGGTGTCCACTGCATTGTAGGTCGTCCTCAGAATGTGACGACCGGCCGAACGAGCAGAACGGACTAGGTCGGCTAACTTCTGCTTGACTTGGGAGTCAGGCAAGGAGTCAATCTTGGTTTCCGCCTGGGTAAGGACAGCCTTCTGGTAATCCCCCATATGTGCAACATAACTTAGGGCCCTGATTCCCAGTGTGGAAGAAGCATAGATCTTCCTTCCATACTGATCCAGAAGGCGAGATTCTTTATCCGGGGAAGATGAGCTCAAATGTTTCGGGTGTGCTGACCGGCCGTGAGCAGGCGCTAATCACAACCAAGTCTGCACGGGGGTGAGTCTCTAAAAAGTCTACATCCTCCGGAGCCTGGTATAGCCTGTTGGACTTCCGAGGAAGTGGGGCTAAAGCCGATGGTTGTTTCCAAATGGTGAAAACAAGGTGGGCATGAGGCTCGATCCAGGGTGGCACTAGAGTAGGGGCCGTAAGGGGCAAGTCCAGATGTTCGGCGAGTTTAACCCGCTGAGGATCTGGTTCTAAGGAACGCCACTGATGGACTTCCTGGATCTTCCTGAGCAACTCCGTGAAGGAAGGATCCTCCGGAGGAGACTTTGGAGGAGTCCTCGGCCGGGGCTTGGACGGAGAGGGAGGCTCATCGTCTTTCTCGGAGCATCCATCAGAGGAATCCGAGGAGTCTGAGAAAGAAGAAGAGGAATCTGAAGCAGAGTAAGACTCCCTAGCTCGTCTAGGGGGAGGAACGGGTTCCTTAGCGGGGATCCCGGGACGCGTGTCCTGCCCCTCTCTGGATCCCGAGGGGAGAGCCCGGGAATCCGGAGGCGGAGAGGGAAACATAGAAACATAGAATTTGATGGCAGATAAGGACCACTTGGCCCACCTAGTCTTCCCATTTTCCTACCTAACAGATAAGCTGCAGATCCTAGTTAACCAACAGCTTACTTCCTCCTACCCCCCACTAGGACTGCCTTATGCCTGTCCCATGCATTCTTGAAGTCCCCCACTGTTCTTGACTCCACGACCTCCTCAGGTAGGCTGTTTCATGCATCCACAACCCTCTCAGTGAAAAAATACTTCCTCACATTACCTCTGAGCCATCCCCCCTCTATCTTCAAATTGTGCCCCCTTGTTCTTGCACATCTCCTTTTCTGGAAGATGCTACTCTCTTGGACTTTGTTAATTCCCTTGAGGTACTTGAAAGTTTCTATCATGTCCCCTCTCTCCTTCTTTCCTCAAGGGTATACATATTAAGCTCCTTTAGTCTTTCTTCGTATGTCTTCTGGTGCAGACCCTGCACCATTTTAGTTGCCCTCTCTGGACAGCCTCCACTCTGTCTATGTCTTTGCGGAGATGGGTCTCCAGAACTGCACAGTACTCAGATGGGGTCTCACCAACTGTCTGTACAGAGGATAACAACTTCCTGTTTTCTACTACTGATGCCTCTTCCTATGCATCCCAGTATCCCCCAGCCTTCCTTACTGCCTTCTCATATTGCTTGCCCACCTTTAGGTCATCTGATATAATTACCCCAGGTCCCTTTCTATTTTACTGTTGTCAGTATCTCACCCCCATTGGTACACTTCCCTGGGTTTTGTTTCCCATGTGCATTACCTTGCACTTCTTTGCATTGAATCTGAGCTGCCATACATTTGACCATTCCTCCAACCTTGCCAAGTCCCTTCTCATCCTTTCCACTCCATCTTGTGTATCAACCCTGTTGCAGATCGTTGTGTCATCTGCAAAGAGACATACTTTTCCTTCCAGTTCCTCTGCAATGTCCTTATAAAGACATTAAAAGGACCGGTCCCAGTACTGAACCCTCACGGTACCCGCTAGTAACCCTCCTTTCTTCACTGTGTACTCCATTTACTACTACTCTTTCGTCCTGTTGTCTAGCCAATTTTTATCAGGCTACCACCTTGGGACCTACTCCAAGGTTGGCTATCTTGTGAATTAATCTTTGTGTGGGACTGTATCAAATGCCTTGCTAAAATCTAGGTAGGCCATGTCCACAGCCCCTCCCTGGTCTACTACTTTGGTCACCCAGTCAAAGAAATCTATTAGATTTGTCTGACATGACCTTCCCATCGTGAATCCATGCTGCCTTGGGTCCTGTGCCCCACTGGCCTCTAGGTACTCAACAATTCTTTCCTTCAGAAGTGATTCCATCATTTTCCCTACCACTGAGGTCAAACTAACTGGTCTGTAGTTTCCTACCTCTGTCCTGCTCCCACTTTTGTGAAGAGGAATCACATCTGCCCTCCTCCAGTCTTGGGTACCACCCCATCCTCCCATGATTTGTTAAAGAGAGTAGTCAGTGGTGTCACTAGTTCTACCCTTAGTTCTTTTAGAATTCTTGGGTGAATCCCATCAGGCCCCATTGCTTTGTCCACCTTCAATTTTATTAGTTCTTTCAGAACCCTTTCTTCTGTAAATGGACTGGTATCGACCCCCATCTTCAAAGTGTTTCTCTTGTTTGGTTTAGGTAACTCCCCCTCCTCTTTCTTTGTGAATACTGAGCAGAAATATTCATTCAGTATCCCTGCTTTTTCACTGTCCCCTCTACCCACATTCCCTCCCCTTTATTAAGCCTCAGTATCCCTCCTTTGGTCTTTCTTCGCTCCCTAACGTACCTATAAAAGGTCTTATCCTCTTCTTAACAGAACTGGCTATCCTTTCCTCGGTTTGGGCCTTTGCTATTCTGACTGCCTTCCCAGCCTCTTTCTGCTTTAACTGATAAAGTTCTCTGTCCTGCTCCTTCTGTGTTTCCTTATATTTCCTGAATGCTGTCCTTTTCTCCTTAACCTTCCCTGCCACCTCTTTTGAGAACCATAGCGTTTTTTTCCTTCATTGTGTTTTATTGATTTGCTTTACACAAAGGCTTGTTGCCTCTGTGATGGCTGTTTGGATCACTCCCCATTGTTCCTCCACCCCTCCTTCTTGCCTGTTTGCTAGTGCTTTTCTGAGGCACTCTCTCATTTTCCCAAAGTCAGTCCTCCTAAAGTCCAGTACTCTTGCTTTTATATGGCTTGATTGTATGGCTGTGTTTATCGTGAACCACACTGTTTGGTGGTCGCTTGTTCCCAGATGGCTACCCACTTCTAAATCTGAGATTCTTTCTCCATCCCCATTTGAGAGTACCAGGCATGCCCCCTGTAGGGCATCAAGAATGACCCTGCTCTTGGATGTGCCTGCAGCAAAGGTGCTCCAGTTAACATCTGGCATGTTCAGGTCCCCCATCAACAATATCTCCCCTTTTTCTGCCATTCTAAGAAAGCCTTCTATCATTTCCTTGTCCATTCCCTCCCCCTGAGATGGGGGTCTGTATACAACCTCTATGCGGATTGTAGTGCCATATCCTGTCTCCAGGGTGACCCAAAGTGCCTCATCTGCTCCCTGTTTACTCTTTAGTTCTGTTGCTTTGATCCCTTCCTTTACATAGAGAGCTACTCCTCCTCCTCTTTTACCCTCCCTGTCCCTCCTGTAGATTGTGTATCCTGGTATGTTGACATCCCAGTCATGGTTCTCTGTGTACCATGTCGGGAGTGTGCCGTCTGGGGCGTACGGGGGCCGGGGGTGGCACC
The DNA here is from genome assembly GCA_016271365.2 of Neoceratodus forsteri. Taxonomy (NCBI): domain Eukaryota; kingdom Metazoa; phylum Chordata; order Ceratodontiformes; family Ceratodontidae; genus Neoceratodus; species Neoceratodus forsteri. The sequence goes on from CM057452.1 coordinate 396,302,677, forward strand.
GTCGCCATAAGACGGCTCTCGACTTCCTTGGTGAGCTGAGTCTTGGCCTCAGCCCACAAGGAGGCCAGAGTCTCCTGGAGATCCACCGGAAACCTAGGGGGCGGTGGAGGAGGAGGAGGGGGATAGTAGTACGGATGAAATCCGTGAGGTGAGTATCTGTAACCCGGCTGCGGAAATACCGGAGCTGGGTATTGCGGCGTTGGGTACTGCGGCGCAGGATACTGTGGACCCGGGTAAACCAGCGTCGGATAAGACAGCGGATACCCAGGTACCGGAGGAGCTGCCGGAGCAGACGGCCCAGTAGGGAACTCCACGGGTGGATCAACCCTGATAGGCCCGTGGGGTGGAGGGCCCGATGGGAGAGGAATATCCCCCGCCGGTGTCGGGGGGCCGGCGTCAGAACCTGCGTCGGCACCCGATCCAGTTCTGTAGGAGGGGGATCTGATGGCGGAAAAACATCCCAAGCCTCGCCCGGGGACGGAGGGGAAAAGTCCCCGGAGTCAGGCAGCGGGGACTCGGGCTCCCCAGATGGCAGCGAAGGCTGCGGGGAACCTGGGACGACAGACGGAGCAGGGTCTGTTGTAGGCTCCGAGGCCCGGCGCACGTCGGAGGAGTCGACGTGCGACTTAGGGGCCGAATCCTGGCGGATGCCAGAGGAGCAGGTGTCCGACTTTGGGGGTCCCTAGTCAGAGGTGTGCCAAGGATGGGAAGAGGCCTGGTCCGAGGGGGACACTGCCGTGCACCGTCCCGAAGGCTTGGGCATCTTAGCGGCCTTCTCCCGGCGGACATCGGAGGCGCCGACGTCCAGATTATGGGAGGTGCCCACACCAGTAGGCTGCAAGCCTGCGGTGGTACTGGGGGAAGAAGCCTCCTTTTGCCCAGAGGCACCCGGCGGGCTTGAACGCGAACCCGACGGGCGGGCCGACGCCTCCTCCAAAGCCTTGAAGGCTGCCGTAGGGCGATCCCCCAGAGGGGATGTTACCTTGGCCGCGACGGAAGAGAAGGCCTTCTCCCAGTGCCTTTCTTTGTCCCGCTTCTTGTGTCCTTCAGGGGAGGTTGACGCCTGCCGAAGCTTCTTCAACTCCTTCTCCATTTTGGACATCTTCCTTTTGAGGAGATGGGCTTCTAGAGACTGCTGGCGTTGTTTGCGGGTGGCCGCGTTGAAATGTAGGCAGTCTGCCCGGACACTTGTCGACCCCGGCGTGGTTCGGGCCCTAAACAAAACAGGCAGAGGGTGACCGTCTTTGTGAGCAGTTGGGCGCCCGCCGCAGTCAGCACTTATTTTTGAAGGGGCGACATAAACAGCGTTCACCTGGCGAAGAAAATACAGAATACGGATACTTTCGGAAAAACCAACGAAGCAACAGGACTGAGCTTTACAAACTTCACCACGAGGCGCTGCACGAGCTGACGGCGGGAAAGAACTGGAAGGCGGGCGTCTGGGATCGCCCCTTTATACTGACGTCGTCTGACGCTGGTCACCTGACGTGGGGGCAGTCCCCGCCAGGGACTGCTAGCTAGAAATTTTTCCGTGGGGTCCTGCCGCCTGCCGACATCAGTCCTATATGTAATTACCTACTGCAAGAGCCCTCTCGAAGTAAGATCAGTTGTTTTGCACGCCACATCCAACTTTTCCCATAGGAAATAATGGCAAAATTTAAACTTTAATAACTTTTGAACGGATGAATATTTGTTCACCAAATCTTCAAAAGGCACATCTGTGACCCAAGACCTGTATACCCTGCAAAATTTGGACCACAACTCCACAAAGTTTCTGAGAAATGGTGTGACAAAGAATTTACACAAAAATGGTAATTTTCACATTTTTTGACACTCCGCATCCGCATATCAGACCAAAAGAAAAAAATACTCATCGCAGTAATCTTGTTTCTTTCAAGGTGTCCTTTAGCATCAGTAACAGTATGTAGTAAGCTGACTAAGGTGAGCTGCTTCGGAGGTGGAGCTTATGCTAATGATTAAATTAATTAGCCAATCAGAAGAGAGCTTGAGGGTGTCCTGAGAGGAGCTTGCCCAAAGGACACCAGAATATTTTTAAAGCTAGAATGGGAACATGCCCATGCTAAGTGTGAACCAACAGGATTTAAAGATCATGCAACAGCATGAACAAAGAACAATTGAAAACAACATATAAACTTTGCTTTAAATGCAATTCAAAAGTTGAGAAACAAATTAGGCAATAATGAGGAAGCAGGGTCCTCTTCAGTCAGGTTTCTTGCAGAGGAAGGGTAGAAGCTTACTTATGCAAAAGAACTCCTTGGAAGAAACAAGATTACTATGGTAAGTAATTTTTTCTTCTCACCCCAGGGGTCCTTTAGCATCAGTAACAGTATGCAGACTACAAAGCAGTGTAGCTGGGAGGCAGGTACAGAACCTACTTAGGGAAGAAGCTCTGCAGGACCGCCGTGCCAAATTTGGCATCCGATCCAGGCTGTATATCCAGGCAATAATGCTTTGTGGATGTGTGCACAGTCTTCCAAGTGGCTGCTTTGCAGATATCAAGTAAATGAATAGCCCTTGCAGCTGCAACTGTGGCAGCAGTGCCCCTGTTAGAATGTGCCCTGAGGCCTTCAAGGGGTTGTTTACCAGCCTTGTCATAACAAAACTGAAAACAAGAGACTATCCAGTGAGAGATAATTCTCTTAGTGGCTGGCCTTCCTCTACCTACCTCCCCATAGGTGAGGAAAAGCTGGGTAGTGGAACCCCTAAACTGTTTGGTATGTTCCAGGTTCTAAGAGATGGCTCTTTTCACATCCAAACTTTTGAGTCTCTGTTGTCCAGAAGTGGATTTTTCAGTATAAGAATAGCAGATGGGTAATGGTTTGGTTAAGGTGAAATTCAGAGACCACCTTGGGCAGGGATTTCCTGTTAGTTTTGAGCACTGCCTTATCCCTGTGAGGGATTAAGTAGTTTGGCTCAGTATATAGAGCCTGCAACTCTTGAGATTCTCCTTGCAGAAGTGATGGCAACTAGAAAGACTGTTTTCCAAGTAACATACTTTAAGTGTTCTGTAGTCATGCGCTCGAAAGGAGGCTCCATGAGCTTGGCAATGGACAAATTAAGGCTCCAAAGGGGAACAGGTTCCCTAATTGGGGGCTGAAGATGGAGTAGGCCTTTGAAAAACCTTCTGAAAACAGGCAGTAAAATGACTGACTTGTCCTTACCTAGGGAGAGGTAAGCAGAAAGTGCAGCTAGGTAAAGTTTTAAGCCTGAGGCCTGTAAATGGACTGAATAATCCAAAAGGCTAGGCACTGAGGCTTTGAGAGGATTTATATGTTTCCTCTTGCACCAGAAAGAAAGTACAGTTATGTAAGAACTTATCGTAACAGTAGATCTTCGAGCGAGGCTCTTGCAGTAGGTAATTACATATAGGACTGACGCCGGCCGGCGGCAGGACCCCACGGAAAAATTTATAGCTAGTAGTCCCTGGCGAGGGACCGCTCCCACATCAGGTGACCAGCATCATACGACGTCGGTGTAAAGGGCCGGTCCCGGACGCCCGCCTCCCAGTTCTTTCCCACCACAGGCCAGGAAGGCCCGGACAAGAGAGAAGCGGATGTTTCCATTCCTGGAAAAGGAGCTGAAAAAGCCTAGGGGGATGGAGGGCGGGAAGGTATTTCCTACTGCAAGAGCCTCTCTTGAAGATCTACTGTTACGGTAAGTTCTTATGTAACTGTACTATCTTACTTCGAGAAGGCTCTTGCAGTAGGTAATTACATACAGGAAAAAGAAAGGCACCGGGAGGAGGGAACTACTCTAAAAGTAGCCCTAGTCGTGCAAGCCTCAAGACAGGAGGCCTTGCAAAACAGCCAATCCGAAGCCTGCTCTACGGCAAGAGGCAATATCCAAACTGCAATGTTTCGTAAAGGTATGGACGGAAGTCCAGGTGGCGGCAGCGCATATGTCTGCCACAGACACATTTTTGAAACAAGACGCAGAGGCTGCTACGCCTCTTGTGGAGTGACCTCTAACTTGACCCGGAAGGGTCTTGTTGTACTTGTCATAACAGAAAGTGATGCAATGAGCCAACCACTTTGACAGGCATTGCTTGGAAACAGCATTGCCTTCCCTTTTGTGAGCAAAAGAGACGAACAACTGATCAGTCTTTCTGAGATCCTTCATCCTGTTGGTATAGTATCTCAGGATCCGGTGAACATCCACGGTATGGAGTAACTATTCCCCTTGGTTAGAGTACTGCGTATAAAAGGCAGGTAGCTCTATGGACTGATTTATGGTAGACTCTTCTACTACTTCGGGTAGAAACTTAGGATTCGTGCAAAGAGCAACTCGTTCTTTGTGAAAAATCAAATAGGGAATTTTACACATAAGGACCTGGAGCTCAGAAATTCTTTGAGCCGAAGTAATGGCCACCAAGAAGAGCGTCTTCCATGAACGAAACTTCAGATCTGCAGAAGCTGCAGGTTCGAAAGGAGGAAGAGTAAGTTTCTCGAGAACAAAATTCAAGTCCCAAGGGGGAGCAGGGGTACGGATGGGGGGGCCTCAGATGGAGGACCCCTCTGAGAAAGGTCTTAGAGACCTCCAGTTGAGCGAAAGCTTTTTCTGCGAAGGGAACATGGTAGGCTGAGATAGCTGCCATGTGAACCTTCAAGGAGAAATGGCTGAGACCCAGGTCGAAGAGATGACGCAAGTAATCCAGCAGAAAAGCCAATGAACAGGAGAAAGGCTCCACATTCTTGGAGGCTGCCCAAATAGAGAATCTCTTCCACTTCATGGCATAAGTGGACCTGGTGGAGGGTTTTCTAGCCTCCACTAAAATTTCTGCCACTTTTGGAGAGACAACAAAACGGGATTGGGCTAGGTCTGCAGGAGCCATGCATGTAGATGAAGGGATTTGAGGCCTGAGTGGACCAGGTTCCCCTGATCCTGGGTCAGCAAACCTCGAAATAGAGGAAGAGGAAGAGGAGGAACCTCTGAATATTGTTGTAGAAGAGAGAACCATATTTGCCTGGGTCAGAAAGGAGCGATCAGAATCATTCTCACTCCTTCTGTGGTTAGTTTCTGCAATACTCGTGGGATCAGAGCAACTGGGGGGAAAAGCATAGACGAATCTGTCCTTCCAGTCTAGAGACAGAGCATCGTCCTGGAACAAGCTAGCAAAAGGTGGGAAGTTTTATGCTTTGGGAGAGGCGACTGGTCTACCCATGGAGTCCCCAAAGCTGAAATATATCGCCTAGTACCCCTTGGTCCAATTCCCACTGTGTGCCAGAGCAGAGGAGCGGCTTAGCTTGTCTGCCAGAGTGTTGTCGACTCCTGGAACATGAACTGCCGTGAGGTGAAGGTCGTGTTGAGTTGCCCAATCCCAAACCCTCATTGCTTCCCTGCATAGAGGGTAGGACCGAGTCCTCCCTGTTTGTTGATGTACCACACTCACGCACATGTTGTCCGGCCTGGACGGCTAGGTGGCCGGAAGAATGTATTGGTGAAGGGCTTGAGAGCGATAGCACAGCTCGAAGCTTGAGCACATTGATGTGGAGAGCTTGTTCCAGTCTGGACCATAAGCCCTGGGTCCGATGAGGGCCTAGATGGGCTCCCCAACCTTCGCCTGATGCGTCTGTAGTCAGAGTCTGGGAGGGGGGAAGATGAAAGAAGGGGACCCCCCCCCCCGAAACAGGTTCTCTCAAACCATCCACCATTACAAGTCTCGTACCATCGGCAATGAGATCAGAACTAATTGATCTAGGCCGTCCACAAGTTGATCCCACTTGGAGCGAAGAGTCCACTGAGGGATCCTCATGTGGAGTCGAGCTCGGGGGACCATCGGAATAGCGGCTGCCATGAGCCCCAGAAGATGGAGGACCGACCTCGCTGAGACCCTCCTGCGTTCTGATAGCAGGGAAATCTGGGATTGAAGAGAGGCCACCCTGTCCGGAGGCAGGAAGGCCTTGTTCACAGTTGTATCGAGGATAGCCCCGATGAACTGTAGCCTCTGGGAAGGGTCCAGATGAGACTTGGAATGGTTGATGGCAATACCCAGGCAAGTGAAAACCTGCTGGGTGAGGGAGAGAAAATGCAGGAGTTCCTCCCTGGACGAGGCCGCCAGGAGTCAGTCGTCCAGGTAAGGGAACACCTGTACTCCCATTGTACGCAGGTGGGCCGTTACCATAGCCAGGCATTTGGTAAATACTGGGGGGCCGAAGATAGGCCAAAGGGGAGTGCCTTGAATTGGTAGTGGTCCCTCTGAAACGCAAAACGAAGATACTTTCGATGGGAAAGGCGAATGAGAATGTGCAGATAGGCATCCTGCATATCCAGGGCACAAAGCCATTGACCCGGCCGAAGGAGGGGCAGAAGGCTTTGTAGAGACAGCATTCTGAACCTTTTGTATTCTACATAAAGATTCAGGGAACTGAGATCTAGAATGGGTCTGAGATCTCCCGTCTTCTTCAGGACCAGGAAGAAGTGGGAATAGTAACCCGTCCCTTGAAGATGAAGGGGGATGGGTTCTATCGCCTGCTTCATGAGAAGAGCCGAGATTTCTTCCCGGACCAAAGGAAGGTGTTCCCTTGAATAGGACGACTTCAGAGGGGGGTGGCGGGGTGGTTTCTGAAGAAACTCTATGGAGTGTCCTTCCGCTATAAGCTGGAGCACCCAAGAATCCGTGGTTATCCTCTCCCACCCTGGAAGGTGGAGGAAAAACCTCCCTCCTACCGGTTCCTCCGGGGGGTCCGGAGGCGGTGGGAGAGGAAAGGAGTCAGGTGGTGTGGGGCAGCGCCGCAGCTGAGGCACCCGCTGCTTTTTTTGGGCGGAGAGGGCTTGGCAGCTGCGGGGGCCCGACGTTTAGCGGTCCGCCTTCCCTGGGGTTTCGCTTGTGGCCGATTCCATCTGCGAAAGGGGCGGCGCTGCTGGTGTTGGGGACGGTACATGGAATCCACTGATTTCAGAGCTGTCCCCTTCTCTTGCAAGTTGGTGATGATGACTTTGACATCACCCCCGAAAATCACCGAGCCCCTGAAAGGTGCCTCCTAAATAGCGGATTGCACCTCCGGGACCAAACCTGACACACGGAGCCAGGCATGATGCCATAGACCCACGGCGAAAGTGGAGCTCCACCCGGCAGTGTCCACTGCATCCTACATCACCCGCAAAATGTGGTGACTGGCCGAACGAGCAGAACGGACGAGGTTGGCTAACTCCTGTTTGACTTGGGAGTCAGGTAAGGAGTCCAGCTTGGATTCCACCTGGGTAAGGACAGCCTTCTGGTAATCCCCCATATGGACGACGTAATTCAGGGCCCGAATTCCCAGTGTGGAGGAGGCATAGATCTTTCTTCCATACTGGTCCAGGAGGCGAGATTCCTTATCAGGAGGAGATGAGCTCAAATGTTTTGGATGTGCCGACCGGCCGTGAGCGGCGCTAATCACAACTGAGTCCGTACGAGGGTGAGAGTCAAGGTAGTCTACACCCTCGGATGCCTGGTATAGCCTGTTAGACTTCCTGGGAAGTGGGGCTAACGCTGACGGTTGTTTCCAAATCATGGTAACAAGGTGGGCGTGAGGCTCGATCCAGGGTGGCACTAATGTTGGAGCTGTCACGGGCAGATCCAGATGTTCAGCGAGTTTAAGTCGTTGAGGATCTGGTTCCAAAGAGCACCACTGGTGTACTTCCTGGATTTTTCTAAGCAACTCCATGAAAGATGGATCCTCCGGAGGAGACTTCGGAGGGGTCCTCGGCTGGGGTTTAGACAGAGAGCGGGCCTCGTCGTCTCTCTCGGAGCATCCCTCGGAAGAGTCCAAGGAGTCTGAGAGGGAAGAAGAAGAGGAAGAAGAATAAGACTCCCTTACGCGACTAGGGGGAGGAACGGGTTCCTTGGGTGGTATCCGTGAATGCGTGTCCTGCCCCTCTCTGAACCCAGAGGGAAGAGCTCTGGAGTCCGGAGGCGGTGAGGGAGTGTGCCGTCTCGGACGTACGGGAGCCGGTGGCGGCACCATCATCGTAAGGCGGCTCTCTACCTCCTTGGTGAGTTGAACCTTGGCCTCGCCCCACCAGGAGGCCAGAGTCTCCTGCAGATCCACCGGCGGCCGTGGGGGCGGTGGAGGTGGAGGAGGAAGGGGAAAAGTGAACGGGTTGTACCCGTAAGGTGAGTATCCAAAACCCGGCTGTGGGAAACACAGCGTCGGGTATTGCAGCGTCGGAAAGACCAGCATCAGGTACTGTAGTCCCGGGTACGACGTTGTCGGATAAGATAGTAGGTACCCGGGAGCCGTGGGAGCTGCTGGAGCAGACGGCCCAGTCAGCGGCATCATGGGCAGGTCCACATTAGGGGGCCCAGAGGACCCGACGGAGGGGAACATCCCCTGCCGGCGTCAGAAGTACCAGCAGAGGTACCGGCATCGGGGCCGGCGTCCGGGGGGCCGACGTCAGATCCGGTTCCAACAGAGAAGGGTCTGACGGAGGAGGAAGATCCCCCACATTACCCGGGGATGGAGGAGAGAAATCCCCGGGGTCAGGCTGGGGTGACTCAGGCTCCCCAGACGGCAGCGAAGGCTCCGGGGAACTGGGTACGACTGGACGGGGGTCCGCCATCGGTTCCACGCCGCCCGCACATGTTGGAGGAGCCAATGCGCGGCTTCTCGGGGCAAGTTCCCCGTGGGCGCCGGAGGAGCTGGCGTCCGCTGGCGGGCGCCACCGGAGGCGGGCCGAGGGAAGGGACGCCCGGTCCCAGAGGGAAGTGGTGTGTGCCGCTCAAGGGTCGGGTGTCTTATCGAACCTCTCCATGCGGACGCCGGAGGAGCCGCGTCCACTTAGAGGAGTAGTCCATGCCAGTAGGCCGCAGCCTGCGTCAATCAGGCGGAGGCCCCATTAGCCCGGAGGCGCCCGCAAGGCCCGAGCGCAAGCCTCCTCCAAACCCTTCGAGGCGGCCGTCGAATGGTCCCCCGGGGGAGGACGTTACCTTGTCCACGTCTCCAGCAGGAGACGCGGTAGAGGAGGACTTCTCCCGGTGCCTCTCCTTGTCCTTCTTTTTCCGATGTCCTTCAGGGGAAGCAGACGCCTGCCTCAACTTTTTTCAAGTCTTTTTCCATAAAAGACATCTTTTTCTTGAGGAGATGGGCTTCCAGGGACTGTTGGCCCCATTTATGGGTAGCCGCGTTGAAGTTGAGGCAATGCTGGCACTTCTCGACCGGGTGATCGGGGCCTAGGCAGAAAAGGCACAGGGAATGGCCGTCCTTGTGTGGCAGTTGGGCACCGCACGAGTCGCACTTGTTTTTGTGCTCGGAGGGTGTAGGGGATGACATACACCGACGATATACCTGACGATTGATCAAAGATTAACTATTTTTCAGAAAAAAACGATGAAAGGTAGGGCTGACAAAGCACAAACTTTACCGCGAGGCGCTGCACGAGCTAACAGTGGGTAAGAACTGGAAGGCGGGCGCCCGGGACCGCCCCTTTATACTGACGTCGTATGATGCCAGTCACCTGACGTGGGGGCGGTCCCTCGCCAGGGACTGCTAGCAAGAAATTTTTCCATGGGGTCCTGCCGCCGGCCGATGTCAGTCCTATATGTAATTACCTACTGCAAGAGCCCTCTCGAAGTAAGATCGTTTCCATTTGATGAACAGAAAACAATGTGCATCACTGGGAGCAAAAAACTCTATACTAAAAGAAGTAAGGAGAGGAGCCCCTCAAGGCTCCATTTTGGGGCCTTTATTATTTAATATTTTTGTAAATGATTTTCCCAGGGAAATAGAAGAAAATGGTGTATGGCTGTACGCGGACGACACCATATTGGTGGCGTATGCAGACAGCCGTATGGTACTAGAAAGTATTTTGCAGAAGGATTTGTATAACATGGAACAATGGTTTAAAAAATCTGGTTTATTCATGAACACGCAGAAAACCCAGTGCATGTACTTCTAAAGTGGAATGAAAGGAACAGACAAAAACCTTAGATTAAAATTCTTAGATGGCAGAAAACTAGTAAAAACCGATACTTACGTATAAATATCTGGGTGTGACTGTGGACAGGAGGTTAACATGTGGAACACATAAAAGCGACTACTAAGAAAATAAACCAAAGATTGGGGGCCCTCAGAAGAATACCAACAAGCTTGTCAAAAGAAGCTAGACAGAAGTTAATTTTACAATTGCTCATTCCAGTACTAGATTACGGAGTAATGGTTTATAGGAATGCACCTAAAGTAGCTTTAAAAATATATTTATTTTATTTTTTATTTAAATATTTGATGACCGGGAAAGGCACACTGAGCCAGGGCTCATTTCCAGGTGTAACCCGGGGGGAGAGGTACAAGGAGAATACAGGTTCAAACAAGGCAGAACATCAACAAGAGCTATATTAACAATATAGGCAATGTTTACAAAATATATACAATATCTGCCAAGAAAACAATATACATACACAATATGTATCAATTAGCATACAAATATATACATGTTCCAAGATTTTGGGATAGCACTGTGTATGGCCACTGTCAATTTATACAATGAAAAGAGCACAGAAGAAAAAAGTGTGCGTGAGCAATTAGTTTATGTGCTAGTATGAGTACAGATGATGACTCATCATGTGGAACACAGGACAATACATTCAGTCCTAAGGGGAGAAGTGGGAGAAGGCTGGGTAGGGAAGGAGGCGGCATGACAATTTGATAGAGTGATGAGAGGAGGCGTTATGCAAGAGAGGGGACTTAGAGTCCATAAGTATGGAAAACGACAGTGGAAAGCTACTTTGCCCATGTTAGAAGAGGTGGTATGGAGACAAAAGGAGTGAGAGTCCCTAGAGCGCAGTGGGTATGACAAGGCTGGGGCCGGACAGAGAAGGGAAGAGATATAGGAGGGGAGTTGGTTGAACCAATGCTTGAAAATGATGGCTAGGGAGTGAACAAAATGTCTATGAGCGAGTGGGGGCAGGTTTAAGGATAGAAGGGAGTAGTGGTGAGTTCGGTAAGGAGAGTTTGAGGCAAAACAACAAAAAGCTAACAGAGGGAGTCCAGCCAAGATAGGGCAGTGGAGTTGGCAGTGCCATAGACAACATCGACATATTCAATGACAGGTAGGATCATTTTGTTTAGAAGTTCAGAGTGGACATGGAGAGGGAGGGAGTCTTTTTTACGATATAGAACACTGAGTTTGGGGCGGAGTTTGGAGGTCAGGTAGTCGATGTGTGCGTCGAAATTTAACTTAGGATCGAGCCAGACCCCTAGGTATTTGTATGATTGGACAGTCATTAAGGGGGGAGCCATAAAGGGAGATGACTGGTGAGATGTTTGCTGCCTTGGCTAACCTTTGTGCAGTCCCAAAGATCATCGATACAGTTTTAGTGGTATTCAGCTTTAGTTGTTTTGCCTGAAACCATGACTGAACAGAACTGAAATTGTGTTGTAGCACTGAATTTATAGTGGCAGGGTCAGGGCCAGATGCGTATAAAATGGTGTCATCTGCATACATGTGCAGTAGTGATGTAGTGCAGGCAGATGGGAGTTTTTTTTAATAAAGATGGAAAACAGGATGGGGCCGAGAATAGAACCTTGGGGAATGCCAAATGAGATGGGGAGTGAGGAGCAATTTTTACTGACTGGAATATGTCAGTAAAGTAAGATTTAAACCACCAAATGGTGGGAGGGGCAAGCCCAGTGTCCACAAGAGTGTCAAGTAGGAGTGGGTGGGATACCGAATCAAATGCCTTCGCCAGGTCGATGAAGACAGCTAAAGTGAGATGTCCTTTATTTGCCACAGACTGGGTATGGCCCGTGATCCGGAGGAGGGAGGATAAGGTAGAATGGTTCCTTCCAAAGCCAGACTGGCACTGGTATAGGAAATTTGTAGTATGAAGGAAACTAGTCAGTCTGGCGTGCACCGACCATTCCAGGATTTTGGATAGGGCAGGGAGGAGGGGAGACTGGACGTTAGTTCCCAGGGGATGTAGGGTTACCTCCTTTGTGGAGAGGAATGACGCATGTCGATTTCCATGCTTTTGGGATGACTTCTTTAGAGAAAGACACGTTTATAATATGAGCAAGAGGAAGAGCAATGGCAGGGGCAGAAAGGTGTAGGAGGCTGGGATGTAGGCCGTCTGCACTGGATTTGGTTGTGTTGAGGGATAGCAAGGCACATAGTACCTCATTTGTGGAAGCAGGTGCAGCAAAAAGGTTTACTCCTGGCATAAGCCTAGAGGAGGAAAGAGGGACAGACAGTGAAGTAGGTGAGGCGGAGGCAGACGCGGCACAGGTGGTGAAGTAGGAATTCGGGGTATCCGTCACCTGGGTGGGTTCCTGAAGTTTAATATTATTTTGTATTAGGGTGGGGGTGCCCGTTTGATGGGATGGGCTAACAATAGAGTGAACAATGTTCCAAAATGAGGAAGAGTAAGCAGTGCTTAGTCATTTTTTTAAAAAGTCCACCTTAGCTTGCCAGATTGCTTTTACACAGGCATTTCTTGCCGGGTTATATAATTGCCTTGAGTGAAGGGAGTGGGAGGACATGGAAGCAGACCAAGCTCTGTCAATGGCCTTGCATATAGCTATTATTGGGGCAGAGATCCAGGGATGATGTCTCTTTCTGACCATGGCTCTTTTGATAGGGGCATGGTGGTCCCAGACGCCCTTGAGGATAACAGTGAAATGTGCCAAGGCATTGTCAACCGAAGAGGAAGAGAAGATAGGTGTCCAGTCGGCATTATGTAGGTCAGATAGAAGGGAGTTTATGTCGACGGCAAAAAGAGAATGGGTTTCAATATATTTTGGGGCAGATTTGGGGAGACAAGCTTTTCTTATGCAGTATGTGATGCAGTGATCACTTAGTGCTGGATTGAGGACATCTGCCTTGGACATATGGTAAGGGTGGGAGGAGAGGACCCAGTCTAAGAAGGAGTGGTCTGCTGAGTGGGTATTGTATCTAGTGAGTTCAGATCAACTGAGAGAGATTATTCTATTTTGGAGATCGCTGATTTGGATGAAGGTGCCAGCCAGTCAAGGTTATAGTCCCCCAGTAGGATTAATTTGCCTGAATGTGCAAGGGAGGGAATGGCCAAGATGCAGGAAAGTAAAGCATCTTGGTTTAGTCGAGGAGATACATAAACAGCTGCAATGAAGATAGGGAGGGTATGAGGTAGAGAGAATTTCACCAGGACTAGTTTGTGGGATTTTGGGCATGATTCCAGATGGCAGACTGAGAACGATAGGTCTTGTCTGATGACCATGGCTACGCCTCCTGCTCTCTTGCCGCAATCCTGTCTTATGATTTGGTAACCTGGAATGTGAACAGATGTGCTGAGTGTCTTGGCCGAGAGCCAGGTTTCTGTAAAACACAGAATGTTTGGGGAATTTTGGTTTAACCAGCAGTTTAGTGTGTCCACTTTTGGGTGGAGGCTCCTAATGTTCATGTGCATTATTTATCAGACCCTTGGATGAGGGTTGGTCCTTGGTGGGCATTGGAGGGCCTGGGTTCACCTCAATATCTCTGGCCATTAACAGAAGGAAGAAAAGCACGAAGTAAGTGGCAGGCAACTTACAACCTTTTATAGTGTTTAGGGTAAAGTGTGAGCGTCTGGAGCAATGGATTAGGGTGAGGCCGCTACATGAATGGGTAGGGAGGAAGCTTGCTAAGATTAAGTGACTGGACGGCACAAGGGAGGGAAATGTAGTAGGTATGGGAAGGTGAGGGGGACATGCCAGAGGTGGGGTACAGTGCACCGGGGGAGGAAGGGGGAGCGGGCATCCCTGTAGTGAACTGGGAGTGAGGGGAGGTGACAACAGGTAGGCCATGGTCCCCAGGAAGAGGAAGAATGAGGCATGGTTCATGACTGTTGATGACTGGGTTGGGGCACAAAGCTGGAGCAGTATCATCGTCACTAGCAAATTATGTAAATTTTGTAGCTGGTGTCCCTTTAAAGAACAGCCCAGCCAGACTGCCAATCATAGGAGAAGAGTACACAATAGCAGGGGAGGTACTAACAACAACAATAATGAAAAGGGATCTGGGAGTAGTCATATCAGATGACCTAAAGGTGGGTAAGCAATGTGAGAAGTCAGTAAGGAGAGCCAGGGGGATACTGGGATGCATAGGGAGGGGCATCACAAGTAGAAAAAGGGAAGTGGTTATCCTTCTGTACAGACAGTTGGTGAGACCCCATCTGGCGTACTGCGTTCAGTTTTGGAGACCTCATCTACGCAAGGACATAGACAGGATGGAAGCAGTCCAGAGGAGGGCAACTAAAATGGTGCAGGGTCTACATCAGAAACCACATGAAGAGAGACTGGGAGAGCTTAATATGTATACCCTTAATGAAAGGAGGGACGGGGGGACATGATAGAAACTTTTAAGTAGCTCAAGGGAATCAACAAAGTCTAGGAGGGTAGCATCTTTCAGAAAAAGAGATGTGTAAGAACAAGGGGGCACAATTTAAAGTTAGAGGGGGAACGACTCAGGGGTAATGTGAGGAAATTATTTTTCACGGAGAGAGTGGTGGACGATGGAACCGCCTTCCTGGAGAGGTTGTGGGGTCTAAAAGAGTGGGGAATTCAAACATGCATGGGACAGACATAAGGCAATTATAGTGGGGGGTTGCAGGAAGTAGGCTGTTGGTTAACTAGAATCTGCAGCTTATCCAATAGGTAGGGAAATGGGCAGACTGGGTGGGCCAAGTGGTCCTTATCTGCCATCAAATTCTATGTTTCTATATGGCAGAACAGAAGGGAGCGAGGGGGAGAAACTGTATTTAACTGCGCCGGGGAGGATGGATGGGAGAAAATATACCCATGCGCAGCCTGCCAAGGGGGCTTTACAGATCTCCCCTACAGTCAGGGCAGGGGCGGCTGATCTGCAAGGCAGGGAGCGGTGCCGCGAGCCGGCTAGGTAGGTGGTACTGTATTGTCCCTCATCTAGAATCAGACACCTGGGACAATGGCTGTCATAGAGGCCATGTGTCCCTGGAGTCTTAGGAAATGTCTGGCCGGCCCGGGCTGGTTCAAGACAAAAGAGTTTGCCACTGACAGGATATTTTGAATCCTGTCTGATGGAAGGAAAACTTTGCTCTGCTGTGTATCCAGCTGTGCTCCTATAAAGATGAGGAGCTGAATTGGCTTTAAGTGGGATTTCTCTTCATTGATTAGGAACCCCCGAGACTGTAGCATTTGTTTTGTGCAGCTGAGAGTCGTTGTGACTTGCAGAGGGGTCTTTCCCATGAGGACCCAGTTGTCCAAGTATGGGTAGACTGCTATGTGGTGTTTCCTTAGGTGAACTGCCACAACAGCTAGGCACTTGGTGAAAACCCTTGGAGCCAATGTTAAGCCGAAACGCATGGCTGCAAACTGGTAATGCCCTGATGTCAGTCTGAATCTCGGAAACTTTCTGTGGGACTGCCTTACTGGAATATGGAAATAGGCATCTTTTAGATCCAGGGTAGCACACTAAGCTGAAACTTGTTTCCAGATGTGACCTGAGAGCACATGGAAGTTAAGTAACTTGTTCAGGATCACACAGTATGCACCTAGGTGGCTGTGTGATTCAAACCCTGGTCTCCAGATCTGCAGCTCAGAGCCACATAGAGAAAGTCAGCATCATTCCTGGCCAGTTGATACTTTCTGTCAATTTTTTTTTGTCTACTCCAGACAAGGAGGTGGGAGTCTAAAGTAGTTTCATGGTAATTTTCTTTAGTGACTTATGAATAGGTAAAACTCTCTTTTTTGCAGGTAGAAGACCCATCATTTCCCTGTAGTCTTCATCCTTCTCCTCATCCTCTGTGGTCTCCTGGGTAGGGAGGTCCAGACTGTATACCATGTGCTGTAAAAAGGTTACTAGGATGCAAAGGTCCTCTTGGCCATTCAGTGAGGTACCAAACTCCTGGTCTGGAGAAACATCTGGTTCTGGGGGCTGACCTTGTGACTCATCATCATCAACATCATCCCCATCCCCCATGTCATAGTAATAATCTGGGCTAAAAGAAGGAACAGAAGTGCTATGGTCACCGGAGTAGGAGTGGCAGAGAAAATATTGCCCATACTGTACTCTGTATAGTTTGGTAAAGGTGACAAGCCTTAGCCATTTCTTCCACAGGGGGTAAATCTTTTTCTAAGTCAGAGACTTTTTTCTTCTCTTTAAGTGTTTGACTTTCTTTTTGTTTTTCTTTTTAATTATTTTTGTTATTACTGTGTTTGTCAGACTTACTCTCAGAGGAGTCCCTGGGGGACTTATCTTTAGCTTTAGCTTGGGAAGAAGACCCCTTTCCAGTATTTCTGGCAGAGGGGAAGCAGACTGAGAAGCCATAATTTCCAATCTTTTGGCCCTCTTTCTCAAAGTTTTTGGACGAAATTTAGAGCAAAGTACATAGTAATGATCTGGACCTAAACACTGTAAACACAAGTCGTGGCTGTCTGATTTCGCCACAATATTATGACACTTTAAACAAATCTTTTTTTTGTATAATATGTTTATTGATTTGTAAACATACTCACAAAACTCATTGCACCATAGAACAGCAACACTGCAATTTGATATACATACATAGTTATTTCAAATAAGTAAGTACTCTCCTCAGTTGATATATCAAAGGGGGAAGGAGACGTTAGTTATACTCCAACAACCTCATTATTCCCAGACCCTACAGCTTAAATGGAACAGTCCCCGAGCACCTCCCTGCCAGACTATATTCCATGTCCGGCGGTGCTCCAAATATTTAACATAAATGTCTAGCTAGAGCTCCGAGATATGTAGTAAATCCACCTTATAAAAAGCAGGTCCTCCCATATGTACCAAATTCTTATACTTTTCCCTCATCCAACCCCTACAATCTTAATCAAGAAAAATGAAGTACAGCTCAAGTCTCTACAAAGCCTGATATCAGATCAAAACATAAATTGCATACAGTATAAAGAAAAATACATGCAGAAACTTGCTAAGGAAAAGTCCTTTTCTGCAATGTCCCCCAAAATGGGCTGATTCAGGATGAGAGACCCTTAGAAATATAGAAACATAGACTTTGACAGCAGAAAAGGACCGCTTGGCCCACCTAGTCTGCCCATTTCCCCACGTACAGGATAGGCCGCAGATCCTAGTTAACCAACAGCCTATTTCTTCCTACCCCCCCCCACAAGAATTGCCTTATGTCTGTCCCATGCATTCTTGAATTCTCCCACAGTTTTAGACCCCACAACCTCCTCAGGAAGGCTGTTCCATGCATCCACTACCTTCTCTGTGAAAAATACTTCCTCACATTGCCCCGGAACCCCCCCCCATCTTTAAATTGTGTCCCCTTGTTCTTGCACGTCTCTTTTTCTGAAAGATGCTACCCTCTTGGACTTTGCTGATTCCACTGAGGTACTTAAAAGTTTCTATCATGTCCCCCCTCTACCTTCTTTCCTCAAGGGTATACATATTAAGCTCCTTTAGAAAATGGGCTTTTTATTTCCTGGCATCTGATTGGCTAGTACCCTAGCCAGGGGGGTACATTAACTTTCAATAGATGCCCAGGAAATAAAAGGCGCCAGCCCAAATGCCCTTCACCCATACAAGTATCTTTGTGCACATCCTGCTTGATGATTGGCCAAAACCACACAGCTGAATTTAAAATAAAGCATGTTTTTTCCCTAAACACTGAAATACTGCTCCCCAACACTCGTGCCAACTCTGAACTCATACATAATCCTCTAATTCACTGGGCTCATTTATGACTTTTTCTGTCTTTCTTTAACTTTGACCCCCTTCAAACTGAAGCTCGCATTAAAGCAGCGATCTATAATGCCTCGTACTGCCCTGTTACCCGACAACGCGGCGTTGAGGCAGCAGTCCCCCGACTCACGAGACAACCACCTTAGCGGGTCAACGGACAAAGGCTACTAACCCCCACAGCCCCATTTTTTGCAACGTGTTTTGCAACCGTTAACATAACAAGAACAATTCTTGGACCTGCGCTTGCCACAGTCACAAATTAAAACAAATCCTGCTATCAGGTCACAGTCCCTTGCTCACTTCTCTGACCGCCCGCTCTGTCAGCACATCTCCATCTGCCAAAGAGACCATGCCCCGATCTCCACCAACCAGTTTTCCCTCCTGACAAGCCTGACATGTTAAAAAAAATAAACACAAGTTGCACCTTGCTTCTGATGTTCCCCTCCTCGTTCAGTGAGCATGCCCACAGCACGTAGCTCATTCGTGTCGTTGACTGATTTAACTTATGGCTCCTCTGGTCTGGTGCAGGCTCACTTCGCCTCGCTGGACAACCGGACGCTCCTCGTCACACTCCCGGTCCTCATGGAAGGCAGCGAGGATCGGGAACTCATAAAACAAAAATGAAAAACAGAAATAACCGAGTCCTGGAAGTTACAGCAGGCAGGGAGGACTGGGAAACTGAACAACTGGCACCTGTTCACGCTCACACTCCCAACTCGCCCTTCGTTATCTCTCCCTTACCTTACTTAAACTGCCTCAAAAAAAAAAAAACAGTGGGAGTTAAGCATTTTAAAATACTGTACCAAAATGAACTGTTTGGGGGAACTTCAAAAAATACTCCTTCTGTGCTACCGTAAACAGTGGTGTGTGTGGGGGTTGGGGATAATTACAACAGAATAGCTGGGAGGGTGCAACAGCAGATGGAACAGCACAAAAACAAAGGACTATTTTACCACAAAAATAGTTTTCTGCTGTTTCTATCCAATTTCAAAATAATATCCTCTTTTATTCAATAACCTAATTAAAATTTACACAGATGCCCATTTTCTAAGCGCAATAATACCCTCCAGGGTGGGCGGTATGGGCAATACCGGACCGCCCAGAGGCTATAAGGCCCTCCACCTGCGGCGTCGGGACTCATTACGCCCCTGGGCGGTCCGGTATTGCCCAATACCGCCCACCCTGTCGGGTATTATTGCTTGCTTAGTCTCTCCTCGTACGGCTTCTCTTGCAGACTCTGCACCATTTTAGCCCTCCTCTCGACTGCCTCTATCCTGTCTATGTCCTTGCAGAGATGGGGTCTCCAGAACTGGACGCAGTACTCCAGATGGGGTCTCACCAACTGTCTGTACAGAGGGATAACAACTTCCTGTTTTCTGCTGGTGATGCCTCTCCCTATGCATCCCAGTATACCCCCAGCCCTCCCTACTGCCTTCTCACATTGCTTGCTAACTTTAAGGTCATCTGATATGATTACCCCAGATCCCTTCCTTTTTGTTGTTGTTACTACCTCCCCCATTGTGTAATCTTCCCTGGGTTCTTGTTTCCCAGGTGCATTATTTTGCACTTCTTTGCACTGAATCCTAGCTGCCATACTTCTGACAATTCCTCCAACCTTGCCAAGTCCCTTCTCATCCTTTCCACGCCTCCTGTGTATCAACCCTGTTTCAGATCTTTGTGTCATCTGCAAAGAGGCATAATTTTCCTTCCAGTCCCTCTGCAATGTCACTTATAAAGACATTAAAAAGGACTGCACTCAGTACTGAACCCTGCGGTACCCCACTAGTAACCCCTCTTTCTTCAAAGTGGACTCCATTTACAATTACCTTCTGTGTCCTGTTGTCCAGCCAATGTTTTACCCAGGCTACCACCCTGGGACCCAATCCCAGGCTGGTTAATTTGACTATTAATCTTTTGTTAGGGACTGTGTCAAATGCCTTGCTAAAGTCTAGGTAGGCCATGTCCACAGCCCCTCCCTGGTCTACTACTTTGGTCACCCAGTCAAAGAAAACTATTAGATTCGTCTGACATGACCTTCCTGCTGTGAACCCATGCTGCCTTGGGTCCTGTTCCCCACTGGCCTCTAGGTACTCAACAATTCTTTCCTTCAGAAGTGACTCCATCACTTTCCCTACCACAGAGGTCAAACTGATAGGTCTGTAGTTTCCTGCCTCTGTCTTGCTCCCACTTTGGTGAAGGGGAATCACATCCGCCTTCCTCCAGTCCTCGGGTACCACACCATCCTCCCATGATTTATTAAAAAGAGTAGTCAGTGGTTTCACTAGTTCCCCCCTTAATTATTTAAGAATTCTGCGGTGAATTCCATCAGGCCCCATTGCTTTGTCCACCTTCAGATTTAGGAGTTCTTGCAGAACCCTTTCTTCAGTGAAAGGGCTGGGATCGACCCCCCTATCAAGAGTGCTTCTGGTAACTGGATTAGGCACTTCCTCCTCCTCTTTTGTGAATACTGAGCAGAAATAATCGTTCAGTATCCCTGCTTTTTCACTGTCCCCCTCTGCCCACCCACCATTCATTCTATTCAGCCTCACTATCCCTCCCTTTGTCTTTCTACGCTCTCTGATGTACCTATAAAGGGTTTTATCCCCCTTCTTAATCGAGTTGGCTATCTTTTCCTCAGTTTGGGCCTTTGCTATTCTGACTTCCCTCCCTGCTTCCTTCTGCCTTAACTGGTACAGCTATCTGTCCTGCTCCTTCTGTGTTTCCTTGTACTTCCTGAATGCTATCTTTTTCTCCCTGACTTTCTCAGCCACCTCTTTTGAGAACCATAGTGGTTTTTTCTTTCATTTTGATTTATTTGCTTCCCACAAAGGCTTGTTGCCTCTGTGATGGCAGTTTTGATGATTCCCCATTGCTGCTCCACCCCTCCTACTAGCCTTTTTGTTAGTGCTTTTCTGAGGCACTCTACCATGTTGTCAAAGTCAGCCCTCCTGAAGTCCAGTACTCTCACTTGTATGGCTTGACTCTATAACTGAGTTTAATGTGAACCACACTGTTTGATGGTCACTAGTTCCCAGATGGCTACCCACTTCTAGATCTGAGATCCTCTCACTGCCCCCATTTGAGAGTACGAGGTCTAAGATTGCTCCCTCACAAGTGGGTTCCGAAACTAGCTGTCTGAGGCCTGCCACCTGTAGGGCATCGAGAATGGCCCTGCTCTTGGATGTGGCTGCAGCAAATGTGTTCCGGTTAACATCTGGCATATTCAGGTCTCCCATCAACAGTATCTCCCCTTTCTCTGCCATCCTAAGAATGCCTTCTATCATATCCTTGTCCATTCCCTCCCCCTGACATGGGTGTCTGTACACAACTCCTGTGCGGATTGTGGTGCCCTTTCCAGTCTCCAAGGTGACCCCCAGTGCCTCCTTTCCTCCCTGTTTACTCTTTTGTTCAGTTGCTTTTATCTCTTCTAATAATAACCATCAGTCTCTAGTCCACTTACAGTCACCATCCCAAAACAGGGAACAGGGTTAATAGTCCCAGAAAGAAAACCAAACACTGTATTTAGTATCCGCTGAATATTCTTAAATATTTTATAACCAAAATTAGGACCATGGTGGCCCCGCTCCCAAAAAAGTCACAGATTGCAAGTCCCAACTGTGCTTCTTCAATCTTCCTCTGAGGAAATGTCTCTCTCTCTCTCTCTCTCTCTCTCTCCAATCGCACCCTCCAGTTCCTGTTCCAGCAAGCCAAGAAATGTTTCTACTTCTCCAGGCTCATTAAACTGATATGTTTTCTCTTGCCATATAATCTTCAGACGTGCAGGAAATAGCAGAGCAGATGATGGATAATGTTTCATTGTCGTAGAAGACCCCGGACACCGTCAAAGGCCTTACGTCTCTGCTTTGTCGAATAAGACAAGTCTGGGAATATACTCAGGTTATCAGGCCCATATTTAAGTGTCCTCCAACATCACACCATCTGTAGCACTCGATCTCGATCCCCAACATGTCGGCAAACAATTAACAATGTTCTGGGTGTTTGTGGAGTGGTCGATGGTCTGCGTGGTGAGATCCAGTACGCTCTATCAATGACTATCGGGGGATCATCCTCCTCTAAGCCCAACACAGAGGGCAAAAATGAGCACACAAATAAAAGACAGTCCTCCCCCTCAGCCTGCTCAGAAAGCCCCAGTACCCGGAGATTCCTTCCTCTCACTTGGTTTTCGACCACTTCCAAGCGTTGTCGGAGTGCTGAATTCTCCTTGATTAGTTTTGTGGTCACATCACAGGCCCGTAGGATACAGCTATCATTCTTGTGGACGGTTGTCTCACAGTTCTCCATCCTGTTCTCTAGCGCAGAAACCCGAGGAGTCAAACTATCCAGTTTCTTGTCTATGTCCTGAACAGACTTTACCAACTGGTTAAGAGTAGTCTGGATGGCAGATAAGGAGGCCCCCGAGCCACTGTCAGTATCCAAGTGGCTGGCTTCTGCCTGGTCTCTAGGCTGTTCACCTC
Source organism: Neoceratodus forsteri (assembly GCA_016271365.2). Classification (NCBI taxonomy): domain Eukaryota; kingdom Metazoa; phylum Chordata; order Ceratodontiformes; family Ceratodontidae; genus Neoceratodus; species Neoceratodus forsteri. Next base: position 396,324,810 of record CM057452.1, read on the forward strand.
GTGGCTGTGTGCTTTTCTTTGGCCCAAAAAAGTTGGCTGCTCAGTGGCATTTCCTCAGTTTTTCCCCATTTCTGAAGTCCTGAGCTGTTACCACTTCAGATACAGATTAAATGGGTCAAATAGGTTCAGTGGAACAATAGTAGATACTATAAAATAATATAATTTAACTCGGAGCTCTATATCAATGCTGCTTCCTGTAAGCTGCTCAGCAGCGCCCCCTTAAACAATTTTTAAAACCTGTAAGTCCAGTTCTTTCCTTGGGTCTTTCTGTCATGCTAAACTATTAAATTTAACAGAAAGAACAGTTCCCAAATAGGGAATTTTAAAGTTAATGGTTGGTTCCCTCACAGAAAAGAACCGTGACTTTCTGAGGTAAAAAGAAACTTAAAATACTGCTGAAAAACGGGAACCGCCAAGTTACTGCAGTAAAATACCGTCGAATACACTAAAGACATGATAAATTTTATTTCAAAATAGTCGGCCCGGTGGTGTTGGGGGTTGAGGCACTGGATGCCACACCTCATGCCATGCCGGTGATCCATGTTCAGGAGCAAGTGTCAGCCGCCTGGGATCGGCAGGGGAGGAGAAGGATGGAGTATCCCAGGGACAGCTCTCCTTCTCCGGGGAGGGGAGGTGACCAGACGTCAGTGCATGTCTGACCCTTAGTGGTAGCTGGGGGCTGGCACAACGACACTGCAGGAATCAGGCAGAGGTGGAGCAGATGCCTGACTGGGTGCATGCACGGGAGTGTGCACAGCGCTGTCGCTGGAGTCCTTGCAAGCTCCACCCCGGGGGACCAATCAAGAACATGGAAAAGGGTCCTGGTTAAGCAGCATGAGCTTCCGTCCTCCGCAGGCAGCGACCCTGAAAGGCATTTCCCCGGAATCTGGATCCTTCTCAGGTGAGTCAAGTTAGGGGCGGATACTCACCGCCTTGCCACAGAGGGGAAGCCGTGGGGGAAGAAGGGGAAGCTGGCCTGATTCCGGGGTATGGGGATGGAAGGATGGTTTATTTATTGAAATGTTTCACCAGGAGGGCACACTGAACAACAAACTGCTCGTCTCGCAATCTACGACCTGGGTGGGTAAGGGGTACATAAGGAATAAAATATGGAGATAGATACAAAATCACAATATACACATTTGGAATGGCATTACAATTAAGAATCAGGTAGACAGTCACAACAGCACATACAGTACATTAAGCTTCAGTACAACATAAGTGCAAATTAAATTTAAGTGCATTTTAGCTTTAGGGGTTATCCATTTAGTGCGGAGGAGGAGAGAGTTGAGGGTGTAGAAGGGGGGAAGAAGGGGAGGGGAAAGGGAGGTGGGAAGCATACCAAGAACTGACCCCTTCAGGCTGTTGAGAACCCTGCTAGTGGGCAGAGCAAGGCAAAGACTGAGGTGAGGGAGAGAAGATAGGTAGGTGGGGGGGGCAGGAGGAAGGTTAGGGAAAAAGGCTGGAAGTACAAAAAAGAGGGATAGAGGCAGTGGGGTAGAATTAGAGGAGTGGGAGATTTGGGGTGAATACTCAGGAGCAGTTGGGATGCATATAGTTATGATGTAGAGCCGAACAGGACCAGGAGGAGAAAAAAAAATGTTCTTCAAAATAACTGAGAGGAACCGTGGGGAACCACGGATAGCTTGGATTAATGGGAACCACTAAAACAAAGGAAAAACATAATAAAATAGTTATTTACTTACAAACTCATCACTGTCACAAGAAAAAAGTGACAACTTAGTCAAATTTTGTCTATGGACAAAACTGAGAGAGCACCCCAGAGGCAGTGTTACTCAGGCAGAGAAAAAATTCTGGTGCCCTCTGAGCAAGCTCCTCTCAGCACACCCTCAAACTGTCTTCTGATTGACTGATTAATTTATTCATTAGCATAAGCTCCACCTCTGAGGCAGCTCAACCTAGTCAGCTTATTGCATACTGTTACTGATGCTAAAGGAGGTGAGAATGAAACTTATCACATCAAGAGATCTTTGGTCCCCAACAGCACACACAAAATGTCATGCGAATCTGTCAAACGGCAGCAAAGTTATTAAAGTGAAACATTTTGGGTTTAACATAGAAGTGAAGATTGAATCCTAACTACTGGGGCACAACTGCACCCCTATAATTAATATATCAAGCAAGCAAGAAAACTTTATTTATAAAATAGCACTATTTACACAAAGATCATAGCGCTAGCACAATAAATCATAAAACTACAGCTAAAATACATCAATAATGAATAAATAATGGCATAAGAAAATCATCCAGAGTCTGGAAAAGCAAGACTAAACAAATATGATTTCTTTTTTTTTTTGTGCACCTTTTTTTATTAATTTTTTCAGAAAGATAAACAGACATACACATATGAATACAAACAAGACAGTCACAAACAGAACACATTCATAACTTACATACATCAAGATCCAGTTCCTTATTTAATTAGATACCAAGAACCAATCATAAAAGTATTTGAGTACCAACAGTAGTGGTATGGTCAGAGTCAGGTTCATGTCTAGGCCAAGACTATCCACCTTGTTTATTTATTAGTATAACTTTAGAGCCACCCTTCTCCCAATAATATATTGTCTGCAGCTGATAAGGAGGCTAAATATGGCGGCCAGGCTCCATGGAATTGTCCCCCCTTGTCCTTTGTTACATAAATAAGCAATTTCAAAGCAAGGGCCTACAGAATCATAGTTTTCCATTGGGGTATGGTAGGTCTTACAGCAGACACCAACATATTAAGGATACAGTGTCTGGCCATGACAATTATGACTCGGATCCATCTCTGGAGGGGGGTCCATTCCTCCTCCCCAGTATCTTCTACCCCAAACAATAACAGCAGAGGTGACATTGGGATCGGTTTCCCTGTAATTGTCTGTACCTCCCTCCAAAATTCTTGCAAGATAGGGCAAGCCCCAAAATAATGATAATAAGATGCTAGGTTGTTGTTACATTGGGGGCATATTAGGGACACTGTGGGGTTGAATTTATGAACAATTAACGGTGGGCAGTATAGCCTGTGACAAAATTTGTAAAAAGATTCCTTGTATTTGTTACATGTTAAGATGCCCTGGAGGAGCTGGAACATTATTTTCCAATTATCCTCCGAAATGGGAATTCCCAGATTTCTCTCTCCCTGAGTAACCTAGTTTTCTGCGTCATGTCTGAAAGTAATGTTTTGCCCTCCTTGGCTAATCTGCAGATAGTGTCCTTTGTTTTTTTTTTATCCAACCTGCACCAGCTGCTCGAGCCGGTCCCAAGGAGAGTCCAGGCCCTGCATCCTGCCAGTAGCTCTGCTGTACGCCCTGACTTGCAGGTAGCGAAAGAAGTGTTGACGACCCAATCCTATTTTAGCCTGGAGATTCTCAAATGAGTCCAGCCCATTCCTGGTGTACAGATCTCTTAAACAGAGGACACCCCCTTCCTTATATCCCGGGTCTTCCAGCCCTGGAAGAAAAAATGGATTTCCCGCCAGGGGGAGGAGTAATGTGTCCTCCTGCCCAATTCCTCTCAGCTTGGTCATTCTTCTCCAACTCTCCAATACAGCTCTAAGAAAGGGATTTGGTCTGGTCAGACCAAGGTATGCCTTTCACCCCTTATTGGGGAGATGGGCAGAAACTCGCCCCAGGCAGTCCCTCTCCTCCAAATCCAACCATCCTGCTTCTCGAGGCCTACCGACTCAATCCTGGATATACTTGCACTGAATGGCCAAGTGGTATACCCGGAGATCTGGGAATTGCAGTCCTCCCTTATCATTTGATGCTTTTAGTCGAGCTAGGCCTACCCTTGGATGTTTACCCTGCCAAATGAAATCTGAAAAAGCTTTTTCTACCCTCTTAACCCTACATGCAACATCTGTAGCCCATAGAGTATTCTGGGGAGGACGTTTATTTTGATTAAGTTTATTCTGCCTAGCCATGTGATGGGGAGTTTATTTCACCTATTTAGGTCTGCCAGTATTATCTGTAGGAGTGGGGTATAGCTGAGATCATATAAGGTTCCAATATTTCTCCCAACCCTATTACCCAGGTATGTGAAGGCCTCTTGGACTTCCCTAAGGCCCCACTCTGAGCTCTGCATTCCCTCAGTGCCTCCAGGCCCACCAACTCTCATCTCCAACTTGTCTTAATTTAATTTACAGCCCAAGAATTTAGAGAATTGATCAATCAGTGTTAGTAATACAGGCATTGATTGACGTGGTCTAACAACATATACTGGCATGTCTGCTGCCTGCCCTTGAACAGGGCTGTTTCAGCTCCCCCACGGTCGGCCGGCACCCAGCTAGCCACTGACTGAGACCAGAACACCCGCCTACAGCTCCTTGGAAGCTGCCTGCCCTTGAACAGGGCTGTTTCAGCTCCCCCATGGTCAGTCGGCACCCAGCCAGCCACCGACCGAGACCAAGGCGCCTGCCTGCAGCTCCCTGGAAGCTGCCCGTCCTTGAACGGGGCTGTTTCAGCTCCCCCATGGTCAGCTGGCACCCAGCCAGCCACCGACCGAGACCAGGACGCCCGCCTGCAGCTCCTTGGAAGCTGCCTGCCCTTATACAGGGCTGTTTCAGCTTCCCCACAGTCGGCCGGTACCTAGCCAGCCACCGACCGAGACCAGGAAGCCCGCCTGCAGCTCCTTGAAAGCTGCCTGCCCTTGAACAGGGCTGTTTCAGCGCCCCCACGGTCAGCCAGCACCCAGCCAGCCACCGACCGAGACCAGGGCGCAGGCCTGCAGCTCCTTGGAAGCTGCCTGCCCTTGAACAGGGCTGTTTCAGCTCCCTCACGGTCAGCCGGCACCCAGCCAGCCACCAACCGAGACCAGGACGCCCGCCTGCAGCTCCTTGGAAGGTATGGGACAGCGTAGCCAATTGGAACACAGGTGCTTCCAGCAAACCCATTCTGATTGGCCAGGACTTTTCCCCTGCTTCAGCCATCTGGCACCTTTTACAAGTAGATTTTCGAAAGAACTAAGCACATTTCAACTGTGTAATTGAAGTGTGTTTTTTTTTTTATTTTAAGTGGCTAGTTTTCCATTAGCAGGTTATACAGACCTGCCACTAGAGGGATTCTTGGTCTTTCTACACAAATCACTGTACTCAATCGTGGGCAATATGGCCTGCATTATCATTCTACTTCTTTCCCGGTGCTGCTACAAGGGGAGGTTGTAGTTTGAGGTTCCCCTAAGCTTCACTGAACAGGCTGACAACTTCCTTAAAACTGCCTGTGCGACAGCTCTGCAGCTGAAAACAGGAAGCCCTCAGTGTCTGCCATCCACCCTTTGACTCAAATCAGATAGACTCTGGAGCACCTATTCATACCCTCACGCAGCATAATCCCCCACTGGCTACTGATGGAAGCTGTAGTGCTCTCGCTGTGCTCCTGGAAAGGAGAACTGTCCCACCGACCGGGCAACACAGCTGTCGCCGCAGAGAGGAGGCGAGGTTGACCTGCTCCAAAAGGCCCCCGAGGACCACAGAATTGCCAAGTGGAGGTGCGGTGGGCTACTGCTGCTCCGGCAGGCCTCCTCGGCTGACGACTTTGCATCGCACAAGCTCCCGGCCCCTGCGCCAGTATAGGAGAAAGCTGAACAGGTTTCTCGGCCCACCCGCTCACCGCGTTCCCTCCTCCCATTAAATGCTCACTGGTTCCACCCCTAATGTACTGTCTCACCCAACTGGCTAATAGGGTAGGTATCTGTTTCATTGTTAGTGGTAACTAGCTTGATTTCTATTTTGTGGAAGCCAGTATCACTCAAACGGCCAACAGGAGAAGTATTTGCTTAATTATCAGTGGTAATCAGTTAGTTTCTTCTACCCTGGTTAATTGCGCTTCCTACTCTCTGATACTAAATAAGAGTCAATTAATTTTTTTTTTTTTACATGCTGGTATACGCTAAATAGAGACAAATACATTTTTTATGTTGGTATATGCCTACTGACCGCACTACTGTCTACTGCCTGTCAACATTATCCTGATGGCCTACTTCTCTGCGACCACTGTCTGCTAAACTGCCCTGCTCTGTCTTGTGTCAGAACCTAAGTCTTGTACAGGTGTTGCTCATCCTGCTGGCTCTCCTGTCTCAGCCCCTGCTAACAGAGACCTTAACAAAAGAGTAGGGCCTCACTATACCAGACTCCTGACAAAGGTGTAGGGCCTAACTATCCCAGTCCTGCTACACTGTCTGCTCAAAACAACCTTGCTAGTATTTACTATTATACCAATCCTAACCCCACTTGCACTGCTTGGTTGTTGGCTGTCTAAACTCTGTCCTGATAACTGTCGACAGGTGGTAAGTGTGCTTACAAAGGCGAGGCAGGAACTCCTTCCCAGAAATAAACCTCAGCCCCTCGTCCATAGCTGGTAGCCTTGAATTGCACTGTGCAGGCCTTATTTTATTTACTTGGCACATACCAATAACAAATCTCACTAACTTCCTTCCAGCCTTAGTACATCCATCTCCTTCCTTCACAGCAGTTCTTGTTAGCTGACTGATAATTATCTCACAGGCTAGTGCTATGCCTCCAGCCAAGATGTGGACGTGGTTCCCCTCCCATCCATCTAGTGATGATAGGGATACTCAGATATTAAAGGTAGAGAGGGTGCTGGCTGTCATCCGCAGGGATATAGGCCTTGTAGGTCTTATAGTGGGACTCTCCTTGTTGCATATGGTCACCCCCCCATAACACTGGGTGACAACTGGGGATAGTCGTCCACCTAGGAGGTCCCCGACTACACCTTCTCCAATATCCTTGTGATCTCCGAAGCGCACTGCAGTGTTACTTGCTGTCTAGATCTTCAGTGCCTTATGTATACAAGCAGGGTAAAGCATACCCATGCTAAAAAACTCGCAGGTTGTCAAGCACATAGGAGGTGGTATCTCCCCTGGCTCCTCCTCCTACTTGCACTACTACTGGCCGGTGATATTGAAACCAACCCTGGCCCATTAAATCTGACCCATAAAATCCCTCCCGTATCGGGCATGGGTAAGGGGCTAAAAATAGCTCATCTTAACATTAGGAGCCTGCTACCTAATCGTGATGAGCTATTAGCATGGGTTGCACTCTACAAACCCGACATCCTAGGAGTGACGGAGACCTGGCTGAAACCCTCTGTCCCTGACTCTGCCTGTGAACTCACTGGGTATGAATTCATCCGACTGGACAGAGCTGGGGGCAAGAGGGGGGTGGCATATTAATCTACCAAAAGAGCCACTTAAAAGTCTCCCAAATTGCCCACCAGGATTCAAACGTGTCCCCCTGTGAGTTGCTACATGTGCTACTGCTACTTGGGGACGCAAAGAAACTGCACCTGGTGTGCATCTATAAACCTCAAGAGGTGGGCTACCTGGATTAACTCACCTCATGGACAAAATTGGTCCCAGAGTCGGGATAACGAACTCATAATCCTGGGGATGTAAACCTTAACTGGGATAGTGGTAATGTTAAGCAGTTTGAGCCTCTGCTTTAACCTTGCCTGACCCAGCTCATCCAGGAACCAACTAGGCGGACAGCAAATGGATCCTCCAGCACCTTACTGGACTTGCTCATGTCTAACCGTCCTAACAGGATCTCATCAGCGGGTACATTATCTGACTCCATCTCTGACCACTCACCGGTTTTCTGTGTATGGAAAATTCCCACCCCCAAAATTCCACACAAAATTATGCATGTCAGAAACTACTCTAGATCTGATACTGAGGAGTTCCTGGAGGACCTAAGAGTTACTGACTGGTCTGGGGTGTATGGTGCCATTGACCCCTCGGCAGCAACCTCTTACTTCCTCTCCACCTTTGGGGCCTTGCAAGACAAGCATGCTCCCAAGGTCACCTGTAGGGTGAGGGGGTCCGCTACCCTCTGGTTAAATGGGAATCTCCTTGCCCAGATGCGGGAGAGAGATAAGTGTTGGGCTCGTTCCAAAGGTACCAGTGATCCCATGATTATTCAAAGGTACAGACACTTCAGGAACCAGTGCAAAAAGGCCATCAGAGCAGCAAAGACTGACTTTTGCAAGTCCGCCCTACTAAGCTCTGCCAGTAATCCCAGGAGGTTCTGGAGAGATATTAAATCCCTTGTCAGCGGATCCTCCCATCTGGGGGTTACGGACATGGTCATAAATGGAGTCTCCTGCAATAATCCCCATACTATTGCCAACTCCCTAAATAATCACTTCTCTGACCTCTCTGCCTTCACAACCCTCTTCTCACCTGATGAGGCTCTGTCCCACCCCTTCCCTCCACTCTGCTGGAGGTCACCTCTGTCAAATGTTCCATCTCAGGCTGTATCAGTTCAGGACTTGCAGAAACGCCTAGCTGGCCTCTCCCAGTACTCCAGTCCTGACCTAGACAACCTGGAGCCTAAACTCCTCTAAGCTTGGTGCTGACACATTGCCTCACCAGTAGCCTTTATCTTCAACCTATCCCTAGGTCTGGGGACCATCCCAGACATCTGGAAAGAGGCAAGGATTGTCCCTGTACTGAAGCAAGGAAACCCCAAACTGCCTGACAATTATCGACCTATTGCCATTCTCCCAACTCTTAGCAAGCTCCTTGAAAAGGTAGTGGCTGAGCAGCTTTCGGAATATATCCACTCTCATGAACTTCTGTCCCCAGCCCAGCACGGCTTTCGTAAGGGACACAGCACCACCACAGCCTTAATCTCGATTACATCAAGTATCCGGACAGCCATGGACCAGGGCAAACTCTCTGGTGCAATATTTATTGACCTGTCCAAAGCCTTTGACCTCATTGACCACAAACTGCTTGGTGCGCAGTTGTGGTCACTTGGCCTCTCCCCCCATGCTGCGAAATGGCTAATGGGTTATCTACATGGCAGAAAGCAGCATACCTGCTTCAATAAAGTCCTCTCCGAGCCCCTACCGGTGACCTCCAGAGTGCCTCAAGGCTCGGTACTGGGTCCCCTCCTCTTCTCCCTCTTCATCAATCAACTACCCATGGTTACTACCAGCTGTAGCGCCACCATGTATGCAGATGATCTGGTAATCCTGGCTCACTCCCAGAATGCCACTACCCTAAACCAGAACCTGACCGATGACTTTAACAGGGTACTGTCATGGGTTACTAGTCACAAGCTGGTCCTGAACCTGAAAAAGACACAGGCTATGCTCTTTGACGCAATGGCTAAAATCATATGTAACCCCCCTGCAAATGGGGGTTCCCAAAAGACTTCCAGGAGCTTGCTTGAATGCTCCAAGCCTGAATGGTGTTTGGCGTTTAAGCCATTTATCAGTGAGTGTTTTTAGAGCCTCTGGTACTGTCTCTTTAAGAGCTGTCTGCTTGCAGACATAATTAGTTTATATGGGGGGACTGTGTGCTTCTCTATTTGAGTACCACTCGAACTGCTGCCAATTCACTCCATTTTGCAGTCACTAGGAGTACAAAGGGAACCTATCTGAAAGATGTAACTGTTTGCCAGAAATAATTTAGAGTAATAATGAAAATACAGTTTGTCTAACCTGCTTTCTTTGCAGTCAGAACTGTGTTTGCCTAGTTCCCCATTCTAGTTTTGAACTGCTGAACAGGACCAATCAGTGTGGTTAACTTGGACGAATCAGAACTTGGACTCGTAATCTGAGCCAGCCACAAGAGGATTGTATGGGCAGTGACTCTGGGAGATGTAGTTTAGACTTGGCGCCTTTTGGACCAACAGGCAGTCTATTGTGAGTGACAGCCAATCCAGCCAAGAACTGGGAGGAACTCAAAGGAAGTGCCGGTTTTGTCTGTTGGAGTTTCAGTTTAGCTCTGGGAGTGAAGGGAAAGAAATCCTGTGCTCCTTCAGTGCACAGTTTCAGTCAAAAACGTGTGTAAGGCCCAGAGTTCCAGTCTGCAGCTTGTGTAACTGCTTGTTAGGACTGAATCTGTCCTGTGAAAAGAATCAAAGGATCTCTGAAGAGCAGAAACCAGGCTCACCCTGTAGAAGACTGGAGAAATTGTTGAATTGCACTCGGTCTGTGTAGGAACTGAATCTGCTGTGTGTTCTCCGGGTATTGTGCAGTAATTGCGATCGGGATAGAGAAGCAGCCTGCCTGGTATAGTACTTTCTTTTTACCATATAAATGTGAAGAGTCTCGTGGAGCTCAAGAGTAGCCCTGCTGACGTTGAAGGACCCTATCTTGTTTGGAGGTCGTGAGTACTAATTCAGGGTCGCTCCTGTTGAATTGCCACATTAAATCCAAATGGAATCACTGTACTGCTGACTGTTTAAACTAATTTTTCTTTTCACTGTGTGAAAGGGCCCTACCAACTACCACGGTTTGGACTAGCCACTAGGACTTGGGTACCCAGGGACAGTAACTGGTAGGGATAGGCTAATACACAGAGCCATAGGTAGATAGTAAAGTGATAAGCTAATTAACCTGATTTCCCCTGTCCTTGTTATATCCCCTAAATAAATCAGAGCTGCTTGTTTCAGCAAAGTTATACTGCCCTGAGGTATTTGTCTATGTTAAAGTACTGTACTGTGATTGTTGCACTGTATCTTATTTCACAGGAGGTCCCAGTGCGGAACTAGTCCTGGGGGTAAGTGTATACTGTGAAGGTAATTCTGATGTATTGTGTGGGCCACTAGTGGGAAGAAAGGGGGGTTGCAGTGTCCCAGAGGGCTGTGACCAAGTAAGTTTAATTATTGCAAACCCTGACCTCTGGGTGGAGGCACCCGCCATTGGATCCAGGCCCCTCAACCTGTTAGTGGCAAATCAGGCAGGGGTAGTAGCCCCTGGGATAGCGCCATCTAGGGGTTACACATAGATACATAGACAGTGTCGGCAGATAAGGGCCTATGGCCCACCCAGTCTGCCCATTTGAGCTTGTAAGTTCAGTTTATGTTTTCCTAGAAGTCTGTTGCCCCTTACCCCTGACCTCCAGAATTCCTTTATGTCTATCCCATGCATTCTTAAATCCTGTGATTGTTTCAGCCCCCACCACTTCCTCTGGCAGAGTGTTCCACTTGTCCACCACCCGTTCTGTGAAGAAATTCTTTCTCATGTTTCCTCTGAATCGTCCTCCCTCCAACTTCATCCCATGCCCTCTAGTCCTGGAACATCTTTTTGCTTAAAAATAGTGTATTCCTGCACCCTGTTCCTCCCTGTGAGATACTTGTATGTCTCTATCATATCCCTCTCTCCTCCTCTCCTCCAGGGGTACATGTTCAGTTCCTTCAACCTGTCTTCATAGGACTTGTGATGCAATCCATGCACCATCTTTGTTGCCCTCCTCAGAACCTTCTCTACCCTGTCTATGTCCTTACGTAGGTATGGTCTCCAGAACTGTACACTGTACTCCAGGTGGGGCCTCACTAGTGTCTTGTATAGCGGAATTATGACCTCCCTTTTCCTGCTGGTGATGCCCCTGCCTATACATCCCAGCATCCTATTTGCTTTGCCTGCTGCCTTGTCCCACTGTTTCCCTACCTTGAGGTCATCAGAGATGATAACCCCAAGATCCCTTTCCTGCTCGGTGCATGCTATATCCTCACCCCCCAACTGATATATTGTGCCAGGGTTTTTGTGCCCCATATGCATTATCTTGCACTTCTTTGCATTGAATTTCAACTGCCAAACCCCTGACCATTCTTCAAGTTTCTGCAGGTCCCTTCTTATTCTGTCTACACCCTCTGGTGTGTCTACTCTGTTACAGAGCTTTGTGTCATCAGCGAACAGTGAAATTCTGCCTTCTGATGAAGATGTTAAATAGGACCGGTCCCAGCACTGATCCCTGTGGTACCCCACTGGTCACTCTTCCCTCTGTGGAGTGACAGTCATTTACCACCACCCTCTGTGTCCTGCCACCCAGCCAGTTATCTACCCACCACACTACTGTCCTGCCCACACCCATATTTCCCAGTTTCTGTAATAGTCTTCTATGTGGCACAGTGTCAAAGGCCTTGCTGAAGTCCAGATAGGCCATGTCCACTGCCCTCCCCTGATCCACCTCTCTAGTCACCCAGTCAAAAAATTCAATGAGGTTGGTCTGACATGACCTCCCCCTGGTGAAACCATGCTGCCTTGGGTCCTGTAGTCCATTGACAACCAGATGTTCCACCAATCTCTCCTACAGTAGTGCTTCCATGATCTTCCCCACTACCGAGGTGAGGCTGACTGGTCTGTAGTTCCCTGCTTCCCCTTTGTTCCTGCTTTTGTATAAGGGGACTACATCTGCTGTCCTCCAGTCTTTGGGTACCTCCCCTGTTTCCAGTGATCGGCTAAACAGGATAGCCAGAGGTTCAGCCAGCACCTCTCTTAGTTCTTTAAGGACCCTGGGGTGCACCCATCTGGCCCCATTGCTTTATCAACTCTTATTACTTCCAGTTCCTTCAGGACTCTTTCTCGTGTAAAGGGACTTGTGTCCATTTCTGCACCATTCTCACCCCTTGTACTCCCTTCAGACCCATTACCCTCCTCTTCCTCAGTAAAGACTGAGCAGAAATACCTGTTCAATATGTCAGCTTTACTGTTGTCATCCTCCACGCGGCCCCCATCCTCCCCCTTCAGTCTCACTATCCCTCCCTTTGACTTTCTTTTTTCACTTATGTAACTGTAAAAGGTTTTGTCCCCTCTACCCACTGATTTTGCAATGTGTTCTTCTGTCTGAGCTTTGGCTTCCTTACTGACCTCCTGCCTCCTTTGCTTCTCTGGTACTTCTCCCCTATCCCTTCTGCCTGTGTCTTTTTGTATTGCCTGAATGCAATCTTTTTGGCTTTCACTTTCTTTGCTACCTCTTTGGAAAACCATAATGGTCTCCTCTTCCTTTTCCTTTGCTAACTTGCTTAATGCATAATTCTGTTGTTCTTGTAATCCACATTTTAAATACTGCCCACTGTTCCTCAACCCCTGATTCCTGTCCCATTCCCTTAATGCCTCTTTCAAGTATCTCCCATTTTCCCAAAGTCTGTCCCCTAAAATCCAGGATACGTGTTTTTTGTGTTTTGGTTCTGCTCTTTCTGTGATTTCAAACCACAATGACTGGTGGTCACTGTTCCCAGGTGCTCCCCACTGTTACCCCCGTCACACTGTCCCTGTTTGTGAGCACAAGGTCCAGTATTGCCCTTCTGCGAGGTTGGTTCCATGACCAGTTGTGAGAAGGCACCCTGAAGGAGTCCAGGATAAATCTGCTCCTAGTTGATGCTGCTGCTGGGATGCTCCAGTCCACGTCTGGAATATTGAAGTCTCCAACCAGTACTCCAGTCCTGACCTAGACAACCTGGAGCCTAAACTCCTTAAGCCTCATCGGCCTGCTTACACGTCACCAGCGCAGATGGATCCTCACTACCCATAGTGAGCTCCATCAAATATCTGGGGGTAACACTTGACCCCCAACTTGACATGGGTAATCATATCCTTAACATCTGCAGGGAGGCAATCTGCAAACTGGGTCTGGCCTATAGGGCCAAGTATAACCTTACACCGGTAGCCAGGCTTGCCTTAGCGAAGAGTGTGCTCCTTCCCTCCCTCAGCTATGGGCTGCACCTATTTGCTCACTCTCCAAAGACACATCTCACCCGATGGTACACTGCTTACAATAACATTTGTCGTTTTGCCTTGGCTGCCCCCGGATTCACCCACCATTGTGAGCTATATGAGAAACTCTGCTGGCTCTCACCAGCTAGATACCTTGATTTTGGTTTGGGATGCCTCTCTGAGAAAGTGATCAGAACTAGCACCCACCAGGAGCTGGCCCGGCTTCTGCCTAAACTTAATCCCACCCCTACCAACTTAGGTCTCTCACATCAGGGATGCTCAAAGTCCCTCCTACCCGGACCCTCATGGGGGATCGGGACTTTGCCATAAGTGCACCCAGACTCTGGAATTCGCTACCTGTGGATATCCGAGCTGCCCCCTCCTATCTGAGTTTTTGAAATTCCCTGTGGGGTTTCCTAAAACTAGTATCAGAGTGTGACTGCCCCAAACCTCCCTAGAGTAAAGTGTCATATTGTTTTGTCTGAACCTCCCCAGGGTGTCTCCATTGAATTCCTGGAGATATTTTCCCCACTGTATCAATGACTTCTGACTACTCCTGCCTAAAAAGCCTTGGGCATTTTTACACCCATTATTGCTCCATGGTCATAGGCTAACCATGACATATTGCACCTTGGTCACTTGGTAGAAACTACCAAGTGTTTCTGTTTCTGTCTAACATGTGCATATTTAGAAAAATGTGATGAGCTGTATATACCTGTCCGCAATCCAACTAGCCTAGGGGGTGTATACGACAATGTTATAAGTTATATTGACCAATCCAGTCCTTGACCTATGCTCCACTCCTATGTATGATGACCTGTATATATCTGTCAGTTGAACTAGCTAGTCTAGAGTGTATAATCTGAAATGTGCTTACTACTGTATGTTTCCCCTAGCGTCAAATGATGTATTTCCCACATATTTGTTTACTGTGACAAAAAACTGTACTCTCTTTGCCATGTCTCCTTGACTGTTGTTCCTCATGTTGTATTCTCCCGGGTCGTTCCTGAAAATAGGCATAATACTTGTCTAGTGTACTTACCCGGTAGACAAAAGCTAAATAAATAAATGTCGTCAGCACAGAGCGACAGCTTGTGCTCCCGGCCTGATTTACCTGCAACTCCCAGAATCTCTCGGTGTGCATGAATGGCTATAGCTAATGGCTCAAGGACCAAAGCAAAAAGAAGGGGCGACAGTGGGCAACCCTGCCTAGTCCACCGGCCTAGATTGAAGCTGTCAGAGAGAGTACCATTAATTAAAACTCTGGCTCTAGGGCTGCTATACATCTGTTGTACCAGCCCAATGAACTCTCCACCCAGACCAAATTGGGTTAAGACTTCCATCAAATATTTCCACTCCAGTCGGTTAAACACTTTTTCTACGTCCGTTGACAAAATGTACATCACTTCCTGCCCACTGTTCGCTCCCCATATAACATTCAGAAGGGTTCTCATATTATGATAGGAATATCTGTCCCGGATGAACCCGGTCTGGTCTGGGTGGATCAGTCCCGGTAGGAGTTTATCCAACCTACTCGCCAGTATCTTGGCTAGAATTTTGGAATCACAGTTCAGGAGGGAGAGTGGCCTGAAGGAAGCGCATTCAAGTACGTCTTTGCCCTCTTTTGGAATCAAGCAAATAATTGCCTCTCCCCAGGACCGTGGCAGCTCCTCCTTCTCCTCTCTGGCCTCCCTGAATACTGCCTCTAAATACTCTATTATCTAGGCTTTCATAGCTTTATAATACTTGGCAGAAAAGCCATCCAGCCCACTGGTCTTTCCCCTCTTTAGGTCTGTGATGGCCCTAGAGAGTTCTTCTTTTGTTATTATGGAGCCTAGCCAGGTTTGTTGCACATCAGTAGTCTTTGACAGAGTAAGCCCATTCAGGAATTCATGCATTCCATTCTCCCCATCTCCAGTCTGTGACTGGTACAAATCCTGATAGAACCTTGTAAATCTATCCCCAATAGATTTTTTGTCTTTCTGAAGCAAGCAATCCTCCCTTCCGATTGCACAGATCATATACGCACCTTGCTTCCCTCGTATCAAGTTGGCCAGCATAGTGCCAGGTCTGTTCCCCCATTCGTAGAAGTGCTTTCTAACAAAGAGGCACATTTTCTGCGCTTCCCAACAACAAATTATTTAGGGCCTCTCGGGTCACTATCAATAAATGGTGGCCCCCAACTCCGTTGGCTGCCTTTCTCTCTAATGTTCTGAGTCGCTGTTCCAGATTTTCTCTCCGTTCCCTGACCATCCTTTTATGATGTGCCACATTACTAATTATAGGCCCCTTATAAATCCCTTCCCAGCGTCCCAGAAAATAGCTTTGGATGGAGCCGTTTCCACATTAGTTTGTGCATATTGTTTCCATTGGTCTTGCATATGCTCCTTGAATTCCTTGTTGGCCAGCAGGTAGGTAGGGAATCTCCATGCCGCCTGATCAGCCTTCTCCCTCCCCTAGTTCAGTGACATTATGACCATGGCATGGTCTGAAACATGAATTGGGCTATGTCTAATATAGGTAAGCAGGGAATACCAGTCCCTAAGGAGGAACAGGTAATCCAGCCATGACCAGGTTCTACGCGGGTGCGAGAAAAAGGTATACTCTCGAGAAGTGGGATTGGCTGTGTGCCACCCATCAATCAGGTCTAATTCAACCATTCCCACCAGCCAGTCATGAATGGCCCCCTTGGGGGCACCTTTATCCTCAGAATAGTCAAGTGCTAGATTCAACAAACAGTTCCTATCTCCCCCTAGCATAGCAACATAGAATTTGACGTCAGATAAGGACCGCTTGGCCCACCCAGTCTGCCCATTTCCCTACCTAATGGATAAGCTGCAGATCCTAGTTAACCAGCAGCCTACTTCTTCCTACCCCAACCCCCTAGAATTGCCTTATGACTGTCCCATGCATGCTTGAATTCCACCACCTGGTTCAGGAATTGCTCCTGCACCAGCAGGGCCATAAGGGATCTATAGAAGAGTGGATAGTGGATGGCCGGGGCATATACGCTCCCAAATGTGACCTTCTCTCCTTGCAGGTCTCCTACAATAAAAACAGAGCGACCATTCTCTGGGTCAGTTACCACTCATTGCATTTGAAAAGGCAGTTTCTTGTGCAGGAGAATAGCCACTCCTGTCTTGTGGGAGTTGAAAGCTGCTGCATCGTAATCCCCCACCTTCCCCCTTTTTAGTTTAGTGTGTTCTCTGTCTGTAAGGTGGGTCTGTTGAAGCAGAGCCACCTGAACATTTTGCCACTTCAAAGCAGTCAGCAGCATCATACATTTAACATGGGTGGCTATTCCCCTAACATTCCAGGAAACAACAAACAAACCTTTCAAGCTAGTCATATTTCCGGCAACGTTTTTCTTTCCCTGCCCACCAGCCATCTTAGGTCTGTCCTCTCTTATTACCACATAGTTCCACAAACACTGACTGGTATCACATAAGGATCTTGGAATAATCGTAAAACTGTATAACAACGAACAAACAGTAACTATGTACAGCACCCTTCCCCTCCATCCCCCCTCCATTCGCTACCTGTTAAATTATATGATTTCAACTGTATTTGTCCCTCCCCATTGAAACAGTAATTGCAAAGAGCAAAAATTTTACACACCCTCCCCTTCACATGATAGGTATGCATCCCCTACCCCCCACACAACACATTCAAACTTGTACTTTTAACTGCCCAAATTACCTCCTAATAAGCCAGCACCTTTGAGAAAAAAAATCCCTATAATTGAACAGCATATACATATCTCCCTTTCCCCAGTATTGGTGCACATTGAATGGTTTGACTAGGAGTTTGGAGGGTGTTCCAAGGAGCTTATAGGTCGGGTTGGGGCCTGTCCGAGTGGAGGGCGAGCAGCATAGGCCACAGAAAAGCGCTGCATTTCTCCCCCAACCGCCCCTTTAGCATTTCCTTCATACGTATCCCCCTCTGCTCGGTTGGCACACCCCGTGGCTCCATAAGCTAAGCCAACTAAATTTTAAACTCGGGGTACAAAAGGAGCCCATGGGGGGGGGGGGGCCACCAAGCAGGAGGAGGGTGGGCCAGATGCCCCTTTCTGGTGTCTCCACTACAAAAGGATGAAAGACACACATAAACTGAGGCAGCAGGCCAGGGCCCCACACCAGAGTCAGCAGTGCTAGTCACCAGTTGAGAAATCACAGTCTCTGCACATCCGTGCTAAGCCAGGCGCCATCTGATAAAGGTGCAGTGTCTTTGTTCGTAGGCTGGTCTCATGGCCTGAGGTTCAACTAATTTACCCAACTGAATTGCGACCTAGAAACATAACTGGCGTGGGGTATCAATTAACCTGAATGTTCTCCCCCTGCTAAGTACTGTATTTGCTGTTACAGTACCTTGAGTAATATAAATGTCCAGACTGATAAACTGGCCCGAGTGATTAGGCCATCCATAAAGTACAGTTACGTAAGAACTTACTGTAACAGTAGATCTTCGAGAGGAGCTCTTAGAGCAGGCTATAACAGTTAGGAGTATGCCACAGGCACTAGGACCCTCCGGAAACCTTTTCAGCCAGCAGTATACAGCAGGGACCGCCCCCCAATGTTGGCCCGGCCCCGATGTCAGCCATGGTACAAAAGGGGGCGGACCCAGCTCCACCTCAGTTCCCCCGCCAAGGCCCACAAACGAGCCCTGACAAGAGAAAGAGACAAAGCACTCGATGGAGATGTAGATGAAGACGGACCTGCACACCTCGAGGGGGAAGGCGGGTGGGAAAGTAACACCTGCTGCAAGAGCTCTTGAAGATCTACTGTTACGGTAAGTTCCTACGTAACTGTATTATCTTACTTCGAGTGGGAGCTCATGCAGCAGGCTATAACAATTAGGACTGAATACCAAGCAGTCCCACGCCAAAGAGGTAGATGACCCTGGGAGGTGGAATATGCTGACTCCAGAGTCCTAGGACAAAAGTCCCTGCAAGACAGCCAGACCGAAATAGGCTCGGCGTCTGGAGACAATATCCAAGCTGTAATGCTTGACAAACGTATGCACTGAATTCCAGGTAGCGGCCGCACATATGTCCCTAATAGAGACATTTCTCAGGGCAGCAAAAGAAGCAGACACTCCCCTGGTGGAGTGACCCCTGACCGGACCCGGTAGGGGCTTATTGTGCTTTTTATAGCAGAAAGATACACAGTGGACGATCCACTTCGAAATTGTCTGCTTGGTCGCCGGTTTGCCCAAGCATTGTGGTGCAAAAGCCACAAAGAGTTGCTCTGACTGACGGTGCGTAGCTGTCCATTTGAGGTAATACCTCAAAGTCCTGTGGACATCCAATGTGTGAAGGAGAGCCTCCCCTCTATTAGATGGGGAAGGAAAATAGACTGGAAGGTCAACCGGCTGGTTGAGGGTCAACTCTGAGACCACTTTTGGAAGAAACTTAGGATTTGCTCTAAGGGAAACCCTTCCTGTGGAAAACCAAATACGGCTCTTTACACATCAGAGCCTGAAGCTCGGAAACTCTTCGAGCTGAGGTAATAGCAACCAAAAAACACACCTTCCAAGAAAGATAACACAGCTCACAATCTGCTGCCGGCTCAAAGGGAGGGAGGGTGAGCTTCTCCAACACAAAAAGGAGATCCCAGGGTGGGATAGGGGCCTGAATGGGAGGTTTCATATGTAAAATTCCTCTCAAAAAGGTGTGGGCTACATCCAACTGTGCTAACGCCTTGTCTCCAATCACAGCATGATAGGTGGAGACAGCCCACATGTGCACCTTTATAGAGGAGTAACTCAGGTCATGTTGGTACAAGGAGAGGAGGTACTGTAACGCTGAATTCACTGGACAGGTGATGGGGTACAAATGCTGTGACGAGGCCCACAAACAAAACCGCTTCCATTTCACAGCATAGGCAGAACGGGTGGAGGATTTCCTTGCTGACACTAGTACTGCCGCCATTTCCGGGGAAACCCCGTATTTCTGTTGAGCTGTGTCTGAAGGAGCTAAGCAAGCAGATGTAAGGAATGAAGATCAGGATGGACCAGCGATCCCTGTTCCTGGGACAGCAACTGCAAGCATATGGGCAGCGGAGTTGGAGGTTCTATGAATAACTGCTGCAGGAGCAGAAACCAAATCTGCCAAGGCCATCGGGGGGCTACTAGAATCATTTAAGCCCATTCTGCCTGTAACTTCAGCAGGACTCTCTGAATGAGAGGGAAGGGCAGGAAGGCATAGGAAAACCTCCCTGCCCAGCAAAGGGATAATGCGTCTGGCCAGAAAACTCCAGGTGCATGCTCTTGCAAGCAAAAAACTGGCAGTTTGGCGTTGCATGGTGACGCAAAGAGGTCCCGCTCTAGATGACCCCACTTGTCAAAGAGCTGATCTGCTACGGACTGTAGCAGCTCCCACTCATGTGCTCTGGAACGAGACCTGCTTAGGCTGTCGTCCAGATTGTTCAGGACACCTGGAACGTGCACTGCGGACAACAGGATGTGCCTTTCCAGGGCCCAGTGCCAGGTTCTCATCGCCTCCCTGCAAAGGGGATGAGTGAGTAGCCCCTTGCTTGTTGATGTAGAAGACGACTGCCATATTGTCCAAAACACTGATATGGAGAGATCGCTCCTCAGGGGTCCAAACCCCTTGCATTTGATAAGCACCCAGGTGCACTCCCCATCCCAGATCGGATGCATCTGTCATAAGAGTCTGACCTGGTGGCTCTGGACGAAACTTGACCCCGTTCTCCAAATTCCGGGGGTCCATCCAGCAAAGCAAAGTTCTCCTGACTGGGTCAGTGATCCTGACCATAAAGTCTATATCATTGTAGCCCTGGTCCCACTGTACCCTGAGCATCCACTGTGGGACCCGCATGTGGAGGCGGGCGAGAGAAGTGACTGGAATGTCCGCCGCCATGTGCCCCAGTAGCCTAAGGAAGTTCTGCGCTGGAACTTGAGGAGTTACTGAGATCCATTCGGCAATCTCTTGCAGGTGATCGCCCCTGTCTGGGGGTAGGAAAGCCATGCCCTGTATAGAATTCAGGACCGCTCCAATGAAGATGAGTCTTTGACTGGGCTCGAGGGACGATTTCCAAAGGTTCAGGGTGATCCCCACCTTTCGGAACAGAGTATAGGTGTCTCCGAGGGCGTGAAGTAGGCACGACCTTGACGGGTCTGTAAGCAGCCAATCATCGAGGTATGGGAAAACGTAGTGCCCCATGCGCCTTACAGCTGCAGCCACCACTGCCAAGCATTTTGTAAAGTCTTGTGGAGCAGAGGAGAGGCCGAACGGAAGAACTCGAAATTGGTAGTGCTCCCCTTGGAAGTGGAACCTCAGAAACTTTCTGTGGGGAGGGAAGACCCCGATATGCATATATGCATCTTGCATGTCTAGGGAGCAGAGCCAGTCTCCTTGGTGCAGCAGGGGAAGTAGACCTGGAAGGGTCACTATCTTGAACCTTTTGTACTCTATAAAGAGATTGAGAAAGCTGAGGTCCAGAATGGGTCAAAGATCCTGCATTTTTTCTGGGACCAGGAAGAAGTGGGAATAAAACCTCTTTCCCCACTGATTCAAGGGGACTACCTCTATTGCCTTTTTCGGCAACAGGGTCTGAATTTCTCCTTCTATCAGTGGGATGTGAGGAGGAGGATATCGGGAGTACTTTGGTAGAGTATTTGGAGGAAACTCTGTGAACTCTAGTATGTGTCCTCTCCTGATGATGTCCAGGACCCATTGGTCCACAGTTATCGACTTCTGCCCTTAGAGATGAAGGGAGAAGCGGCCGCCGACCATCTCCCCTGAGTCTTCCTCTGAAGGGGGGCGGGCGCGGTAGGGAGTCATTGGGCTGAGCTGGGAATAGGCAGAGAGGCCTGGGAGGACTTGGGCCTGCGGGTAGGAGCGCCTCCAGATTGCTGGTTACTGGCTCTCCTACGAAAACCACCTCTCTGACTCTGCTGATTACCAAGGGCGTGTCCACCTTCACCACCTGAGGGCTTGTGAAATGGCCATTTCTGCTGCCGTCGCTGGTCACCGTGGTACATTTGACGGACCGACCAGATGGACTTGCCCGACTCCTGTAGACGAGAAATCAAAGCTTCCGTCTCCTGCCCAAACAACACGGTTCTTTGGAATGGCAAATCCTTAATACCGGACTGCAGGTCCTGGTGGAAACCCGAAACTCTCAACCAGGCGTGGCGCCGAAGGCACATCCCGGGAGCGGCTGCCGTGGCTGCCATATCTGCAGTATCGTACGAGGCTCTCAGGACATGGGAACCTACATCGGAGCCCAATTTCATAATATCCGGAAGTTCCGACTTTTGTTCGGAATCTGGCATGGCTTTCAGTAGCTCTTGTCCCCTCATCCACAGAGCATTCTGGTACTGGACCATATGCGTCAGGAAGTTATGGGACCGGATGGAGCAGGTGGAGGCAGAGTAGACTTTCTTGCCCACCTGGTCCAAATACCGAGACTCCGGATCGGGAGGCTGCGAGCTAAGGTGCTTCGGCTGCTTGGACTTGTCATGGGCAGCCGTGATGACTGAAGAGTCCACCTGAGGGTTCTCTGCTCGAAAAGCTTCTGCCCTCGGGGCCTTATACAGCCTATCCAATTTCTTGGGAACAGCCGGGATGGAAGCCGGACGTCTCCAGGTAGTCTGAACCAGGTCCTGGAAAGAGTCCACTAAAGGAGGGACCACCAATGGTTTCAGCTCCTTTTGTCTCAGGTATTTTGCCAATCTCTGGCATTCCGGATCCAGGTCCTCCGTTTCCCACTCATTGGAGGCCTGGATGTGCCTCATGACATCCATGAAGGTTGCATCATTGGGAGGCGAGCAAGGCTGGTCCTTCTCTCTTGGGGACCGCTGTAAGCTGAGAGATGAAGAAGATGAGGACGAAGAAGAGGGAGTTTGACTACAAGATCTGGAGTAGTCCACTCTCCCCTTATGACCAGACTCCCTCTGTCGTCGGTAGCTGCGGGACTGATGTCGGTCCGAAGACCGGCGACAGAGCGAAGACCGACGTCCGTCAGTAGACCAACACTGGGAGCGCTCTCGTCTGGGAGAATGAGAAGGGCTGCACGTACGAGACCTGGACCAGCAACGGTCCCCAGAGTCCTTGGAGCGTCGGTGGTGGTCTTTGGACCAGGCGCGGGAACGAGCCCTGGAAGGAGGTGTAGGCGGTCGCTCTGGGGACTTCCTCGGGGAAGGCCTATCTCCCGGCTGTGGTTTGCCCGCCGGGTCTGGTACCGGTGTCTGGGCCGGCAACGGGGGTCCGCTTCTGGACCTGTTCCCACCAAAAGGAGAACAACTCCTGCAGCTCGTCCTTTGAGAAGAGTTCTGCAGCTCGGCCCAGAAAGGGGGTATCTGGGATGTCGGCCCACGAAGGACAGCCCTCCTGAGAGCCCGGGGAGGAGAACTTGGGAGACTGGGATGTCGGCTCTTCCATGGCCGCTCCCTCACCCTTCGCCCCTTCAACCGGCGTCGGTGGTGGGACTGATGACGGGGTGCCGCCAGGAGGCGCTGGAGAGTCCTTCAGCTCCGGAGGCGCACCTTTAGCAGGCGGCACCGGTGCCTTGAGAGGTGGGGCCACAGCTTTCACCTCCGAGGGCCTGGTAGTAACTCTTAGTGGGCTTACCTTCGACTTGGCGGCCTTCGCCCCTCGATGGGCTGGCCTTGGCCTGGAACGACTTTGGGCGCTCTCCTGAGCCCGGGGAAATACGAGCCTTCTTGGGAGAGAGCCACGAATGAGAACGGGACCACGACCGGGACCCGTGCCGGGACCAACTACGGTCTTTCCTGTGGCGCTTGGTTTTCTCCTTACGCTTTCCCTCGGAGGAGTGCTGATCCATCTTCTTTTCTAGCAGAAATGCCTTCAGGGCCTTAAGACATTGGATCCGGGTCCTGCTGGTGAATGCCTGGCAGGCTGAGCAGGTCACGGCATCGTGGTCCAGCTCGAGGCAAAAGACACAGCTCTTGTGCCCGTCTTTGGCAGGGATCTGCCTCCCACAGTCGCACTTGTTTTGGTGTGACTCTGGAGAGACCGACGACAGTGAACACATCCATCGACCAAACTGAAAAACAGTCGAAAATGGCCGTCGATGATACTGGAAAGAAACCGTCGAAAACGGTACAAAAAATGGGTTAAAAACACTAGTAATTTTGCTGTTCCTGTCAAGCTGGAACTGAAGTCCTTCTTCTCACGTGTGGGACGCGCCGGGAAAAGAACTGAGGTGGAGCTGGGTCCGCCCCCTTTTGTACCAGGGCTGATGCTGGGACGGGGTTGATGTCGGAGGGGGCCGGTCCCTGCCGTATACTGGTGGCTAAAAAGGTTTCCCAAGGGTCCTAGTGCCTGCGGCATAGTCCTAATTGTTATAGCCTGCTGCAAGAGCTCCCACTCGAAGTAAGATAATAGTTATTCGGTCAGTTTCTTTGCTCTGCAAACGAATCACCCCAGCTTCTTCTTGAGGTCTCGGACAAACACCTCTGCCTTCAGAGGGTCCCAAAAAGAACACATGGCTCTTTCAAACTTAATCTTTAAGGTAGCCGGATACATCATAAAGCAATCCACGCTTCAATCAATCAATCAAAATCTTTATTTATTCAGGCGAGCATCATTGAGCATAGCTCATTTACAAGATGGACCTGATTGGTCATAACAATATAAAGGTACAATTTTTTACACAAATACAAGATATAGATTGAATACAAAAACAAGGACATTATAAATGAACAAAAAGCAAGAACATTCACATATATACAAGGCAATGAGCCAAAGAAACTGGGTCATAATAAAAAGGAGCAAAATAAGACAGTAATGAAAGATTAAAGCGAGGGAGGTGGGATTCTGGGAATAAGGACAGGTATGAGTTAAGTGGTGAAGGCTACAAAACAAATTAAGGGTGAGTGGAGGAAAAAAAGGTGGGAGAAAAAGTGGGTTGTGGTAGGTCTAGGCCTTGTGAAAACAGTTGCATGGCTCTGAAAAGAGACTAGTGTATAGCTTTTTGAAGGATGTTAATGGAAGTGTATTCAACTTCAGGATCTTTTGAAGAGAGTTCCAAATAAGTGCTAGAGAGTAGCTGATTGCTGCCCTCCCATGCCGGGTACAGGTAATAGGTATCTTCAGCATGATGAGTTGTTGTTCTTAGGCCATATGGTCTGATATGACCTTGGTAAAACAATCTGAAATGTAGGATGGTAATTTGTTTGTTAGAGCTTTGTAGATCCATAGAGCAGCATTTTTGTTTCTTCTATGATGTAGGGATGTCCAGCTGACTGCAGTATAGAGAGAGCAATGGTGGGTGCTGAAAGGAAGGTCTGTAATGAATCTAAGAGCTCTATGATACAAGGTATCCAGCTTGTTTAAGTGGGAAAGGGAGCAGTGACTATACAGGAAATCAGCATAATCAATGAGAGATAGGAATGATGCCAGGATTAATCTTTGTTTAGAATCTCTGGTTAGGTAATGTTTTATTCTGTAGAATAGGCCAAGTCTCTGCCTGAGCTTCTTCAGGATTTCTTCAATGTGGCTAGTGTAGTCAAGTTTATTGTCAATCCAAACCCCAAGATATTTAAATTTATCCACATAGTCCAGACTTTCACCAAGGATGGTAGATAATTGGGAAGGGTGTTTGGTGTGAGTGGAGAAAGCTCTTGAGGAGAAGAACATGGCTTTGTTTTCTTGGCATTCAGTAGGAGTTTCTTTTCTAGTAGTTTGTGCTGCAGCAGAGAACTCAGATTGTAAAGTTCACAGGCTTTTGATGGTGGTGACTACTGACATATAGGACAGTATCATCTGCAAAAGGTGAATATTAGATTTGGTGAGGTTGGAATCAATATTATTGATATAAATGGCAAAGAGATAGGGCCCAGGATGGAACCTTGTGGTACACCCTTAGAGTGGTTTTGAGGTAGACAGGTCACCTTCATTTTTTACATGCTGTAGTCTACCAGAGAGGTAGCATCTGAACCATTGAAGAGAGACTGAGTCGAGGCCTATGGAGTGTAGAGAGGAGATTAGTAGTTCATGGTCCACAGTATCAAAGGCTTTACTTAAATCCAGAAATACAGCACAGATATTATTCTTTTTGTCTAAATCAGTCTGCCAATCATTAGTGACTTTTGCTAAGGCAGAGATGGTGCTGTGCATGGATCTAAAACCAAATTGAGCTGGATTAAGCAGATTATTGGTGTCAAGATAGGCACTTAATTGGCTGTTCACTAGTTTTTCAAGCATTTTGGACAATACTGGTAAGATGGATATGGGCCTATAGTTATTGAGGTCCATGGGTGTCTGCTTGAGTAGAGGAAACACTTGAGCTGTTTTCCAAATTGCAGGAATAGATCCAGTGGCTAGTGACAAATTGAAAAGGTGAGTTAGGGGGCTGCTAAGGCGTGCAGAGCAATTTTTAGAAAATAGGGTTCAGAGAGTCTGCACCTCGCTTTTAGTTGTATCCAAATGGAGTAGTAGGTCTTCTACTTGTTTTAAAAGTATAGGCTTTAAGGAAAAAGTGGAAGTGGCCTTATGTGCCTCAGTAGTCTGGAAGTTTAATTGTGACCGCAATAGATTTGCTGGAGAGGAGTCGAATGCTAGGCCGGCTGTAGTGAAATGGTTGTTGAAGGCACTCAAGATTTCTTGCTTGTTAGTGATATCCACATTGTTTAGGTGCACTTTGGGTGGTAAGATAGGGGTAGAATCTTGTCCTAGGATCCCCTTTATGGTCCCCCAGAATCTGGCAGGGTTATGGTAGGAGGCATCCAGTTCTGCTGTATAGAAGGCAGCCTTGGCATTTCTCACTTTTTTTGTGCATGAGTTTCTGGCTTTTCTGAATTGAAGCCAATCATTTGGGTCTTTGGTCTTTCTTGCCTTTTTCCAGAGCTTGTCCCTAGCAAGCAATGCGGATTTAAGGTCAGCAGAGAACCATCGACAGGTTTTGAGCTTGGTTCTGACACTGGAGAAAGGTGCATGTATGTTGAGGGCACTAGTGATAATGTCATTTAAGACTTGTAGAGCTATCTCTACTGAAGCTGTGAGATAGAAATCTTGCCAGTGCGTGGTGTGACACAAATCATGGGTATCCTGTGATATTAAGGTTCTTTAGACCTTCTTGGGAGAAATATTGCTGGGTTGATGGCATGAATGAAGATCTTATATCAGCTATGGGACAATGATTGCTTATGTCACTAAATAGCACTCCAGCATGAGAATACAGGTGAGGCTTATTGACCAGCATAATGTCCAGAAGTGTGCTGTTATTTTTGTTTTTGGGTTAACCTTGTTGGTTCTTTAATTAATTGAGTGAGCCATGAGTGTCACAAAAGGATACTAGGATGGCTGCATTGGCTAGCAAATTTAAATTCAGGTCGCTTAAATGATGGTGTCTTCTGGGCCTAATTTAATTATAGTGTCCAGGTGTGATAAGAGTTTTAGGCCTGCTGAAGGTGGCCTATAGCAACCAATCAATTGAAAAGCTGACATATTGGGAAGAGATATTTTAAGGGATAAGCATTCAATTCCTTTGGCTGTGATGTAATATTGAGGCTGGATGCAGAGATATTTGCTTTAACATAAATGGCCACTCCACCGCCCCTGGATGGACGATCAGATCTGAAGAGCTGATAGTTGGGAAGATTTATTTCTCTGTCATTTGTTGCAGATTTGAGCCATGTTTCGGAGATTACCAGAAAGTCAGGTAAGGTGTGTGCAACCCAGGCCTGTATTAATGAGAACTTTTTTAGGAGGCTGCAGACGTTGATATGAAGAAAACTCAGGCCTTTTATGGAGGTCAAGTCGGCTGGGAGATGGAGCTTGTGGGTCCAGGATTGGTTTCAACAGTGCCAGCACAGATCAGCAGGAAGAGAATTAATTTAATGAGGGCTTCAAGTGATAGAGGGAAGGAATAGCCAGAGGATTTTCTTCTTGATTGGGGTCCAGTGTTTAGAGGGTCTAGAGCCTGCTGTGTGGTTAGATAAATTGCCAAATAATATCAGCTTAATGGACAGGCATAGGGGGCTCTGTACTGCCAAGAGTGGAGTTGGGGCTTATGAAATATGGAACTGGATATGAGCCTTTTTGTGGGATACCCCAAGGACTATTGTGTAGAAGCGGTAGTGTATACTTGAGGAAATTGAAGACATCCACTTCGGAAAAAAGAGGGGGGCCAGCTTGAGTAGCCGCTTTGGGCACCAGGGCATGGGCTGTTTCGGTCTCCTTCTCAGGATGTGAGGAAGGTGAGGGGCAGAGCAGCATTAGGAGTAACAGCAGCATGGTGGAGGATAGGTAAGGGTTAAAATACTAATGGTGGTGTGAGGAGTGGCGCACGGTATTGGCTCGGAATTAGTTATGGGCGGAGGATGGAGTTTAGGCGGGAGGGAGTGTATAAAAGAAACACCCGAGAGGGGAGGGGTGGGCAAAATTTTGTGGCTTTCCTGCATTTTCTGGCTGTCCTCCTGCCTCCTGGTTCCCTTTCGCTTGGCGTGTCACTGCCCGCCTGGCTGGCGGCTCGGAGCCCCTACGGTCACTAGGTGCTCGAGGGCAGGACCGCTGAAAAGGAGGAGACAGAGAGAGGCAGTCAGAAAAAGCACTTGGATTGCAGTAATCAAGAGATTCTGCAACTGGTGCTAAAAAGATTTGCACAACAAAGACTGGGGGTTCGCGCCTATGCGTCTAGCCCTGCACAAGTCCCACCAAAGGACTGTAATCACAGAAAAGCAGTAATCAGGCAAACATTTTACAATTTTTACAAAAATAAAGGCAAAAACAGCTCTTTTTGGAGAAATTAGCAAAGAAAGAGCAGAAATCCCGGCCAGTTTTGGAGGTGCAAGCAAAGCAAAAGTCTATGGGGAAGGCGCACCAATCAGAAGCAAGGCTCAGCTGGCGGTCGCCTTCCGACTGGCTGCGGCTTTCCCGTACCTTTCTGGCTGTCTCTCCCGGCCTCCTGGTTCCCTTTTCGGCTTGGCGGTCACCGCCCGCCCGCTGGTGGCTCGGAGCCCCTACAGTCACTGGGTGCTCGAGGGCAGGACCGGCTGAAAAAGCCTTTTGCCTTGCGCAGCTGCGCCATCACTAGGTTGAAGGCTCAGCGCCATTTCAGAAGCTTAGCCAAGTAATCTTGGGAGAGAAATAGTTTATGTCCTTCATATTGCAAAGCAGGATGCTGTCGACAGGCATTCAGGATTGCTTCTCTATGAGGGTAATTATGGAACCTCATCACTATTTGCCTCGGGGGTTGGAGTAGGTTTAGGCAACATTGCCCATGGGCCCTTTCAAGCTTCAGGCGGACATTCTTAGGGGAGAGAGCAAGTAATTCAGGTAGGGTCTTAGCACAGAATTCAAGCACATTTGGCCCCTCCAGCCCCTCTGGTAGCCCTTGAAGTCGTAAATGCAACCCTCAATGATAATTCTCCTGGTAGTCAAACAGTTCTTTAACGTCCTCCAGCTCCCTTTGTAAGGCAACGATTTGCTCTGGTATTCGAGACATGGTGTCTTCTACATCGGAGATCTGTTGCTCCATTTCGGTTAGTTGAGTGGCATGTGAGACATGTAGATCTACAAGTTCCTGTAGTTTACGATGAAATTTGGTAGCCAGGCTAGTAAGTCGGGGCTCCGGCGCAGCCAAGACCTGCTGTGTTACTTCGCAGCCTAAGGCGCTAACTTCTGCAGCCGACAGCGAGATAGGCCCAGGGCTTTCCACTTGTGAGGCTGGCGGTTGCTTCCTCTGGCTCTTAGCGGTTGCACGCGAGCTTTTTGCGGCAAAGAAGATCACAAACTCATTCATCTTCTTTCCTTCTATTTCGTACCTTACTTAGCTGACTCTTTCCTTTGATTTATGCAGTTAAAATATTTTATTTATGTGGCGGTCTGCGGAGTGAGAGAAGAGTGAGTCCTTACTCTAGTTGGCTCATTAGCGCCCCAAAAAATATGATTTCAATGCAGATTTGAAACTCTCCACCATCAGGCACTTTCTTATCTGATGAGGCAGAGAATTCCACAGGGTGGGGGCCGCAAACTCAAATGCTCGTGCCCCAGAGGTCTTCAAACGAACCCTGGAAATCTCTAGCAATCCCTCATCGGGGCTGAGCAGGCGGTAGGGGCAAAGAGGTTCTTGCAGACAGCACGGTCACTGTCCATGTACAACCTTGTAGGTCAGCAAGCGGACCTTGAAAGTGATCCGCCACTGAATAGACAGCCAGTACAGGCGTAACATGGCATGCTCAGGCATGCACATTCTGCACCAGCTGCAAGTGGTGAATAGCAACTCCTTGTAGACCTAGGTACAGGGAATTACAGTAGTCAAGGCAAGCGGTCACAAAGGCATGGACCAGAGCTGGAAGATCATCAGGCAGAATGAGGTGCTTAATCTGGACAATATTCCCCAGATGGTAAAAGGCAGTCTTGACAATGGACACACCTACCGGAATCAGTGATCATTGCACAATCCTATTTGAAATGAATAGACATAAAACTAATACAGGTTGGACTAACTGCAGATATAATTACAACAAACAAAGTTTGATAATATTAATAAAGCAATAGCAGGTCTTAACTGGGAAAGTCTTTTTAAGGATATAAACATGGAACAATGTTGGGAGTTATTTAAATCAATCATAAAAGAATTAGAAAAGCTATATGTTCCTATTAAGAAAACCCACAATAAAAAAGGCAAAATACCTCCATGGTTAACTAATGCTATTAGGCAACAAATCCATAAAAAAGAAAGGACATTTAAAAATATGAAAGCAGAATGCAGCCAATTGAACTATAGCCTGTATAAACAGGAACTGAAAGTAACCAAACAATAAATTAGTAAAGAAAGATGGAAAACTGAATTCAAACTAGCAGTCACCAAAAATTCCAAAGTATCCTATTCGTATATAAATAAAAATAAAAAGTCTGATGCACAGCATTGAAAAATTAAGTGATAACGGGAAAGACATAACAAATAACCAGGAAATGGCAAATAAATGTAATTCTTTTTTCAGATCAGAGTTTAATGACAAGGAAACTATTATCCTTAAATGCATGGAACTACCTTTAGTTAAAGAGCTCAGTGAAGACAAGGAACTAAAAGCCTCAGAACAAACAGAACCAAATAAGACCCCGGGACCAGATGGTATAAATCCAAATCTTTTAACAACTATTACACAATCAATCTGTATACCCCTTAAACTTATGTTTAATGCTTCTCTGCAACAAGGAAAGGTACCAACAGAATGGAAATTAGCAGTAGTCGCTCCAATTCATAAAAAGGGGAGCAAAAGGGAAGTCAGCAACTACCGCCCTGTAAGTTTGACCTCAGTTATATGTAAAATAATGGAATGCATTCTAAAGAATAGAATAGACTAAGAAATGGAAAACAAAGGATTAAAAGACTTTAAACAGCATGGCTTTATAAAGAATAGATCCTGTACCACCAATCTCATCAGTTTTTATTAGAAAGCCAGCAAACCATTGGACCAAGGTATTCCAGTTGATGTCATATTTCTTGATTTTAAGAAGACATTCGATAAGGTTTCACATAAAATCCTTGTTAACAAAATGCAGAACATGAATATGGATCCACATATAATAAAGTGGGTAGCAGCATGGTTAACTAAGAGAATGCAGGTGGTTAAAATTCTGGATGCATATTCAAATCCTACAGCTGTGACTAGTGGGGTTCCCCAGGGTTCAGTACTGGGGCCTACTTTGTTTGGTATTTTTATATCTGATTTACAAACAGGGATAAAAGGGCACATAAGTAAATTTGCAGACGGCACTAAGGTATGCAGTGAAATAAATTCTACTGAGAAAATCATAGCACTACAAAATGATATCATCACATTAGAGAGATGGAAAAAGGTAAACAGATATCTTTTTAACGAAGAAACATTTACCATTATGCATCTGGGGTCTAGAAATCCTCACATAAAATACTATTTAAATGGTAAAGAGCTAAGAGTAGTAAAAACAGGATAAGATCTAGGAATCTTAGTTAATGATAAATTAATGCCAGGGGAACATTGTAGACACATCACACAAAGGACAAGTCGCATATTAACAACTGTAAAAAGACTGCTCTCATGTAAACAAGAAGCATGTATTTTGCCACTATATAATTCATTTATTAGACCCCACATTGATTAAGGAAGAGCCTTCTGGGCACCATACCTTACAAGGGACAAGATATTACTCGAGAGTGTCCAGAGAAAAACAACTAAACTTCTTCCTAGGTTAAAAAACCTACATTATGTAGATAGATGCAAAGAACTCAATCTGTATGACTTGGAGACTAGAAGGCAGAGGGGGATATACAGGTTACTCACCTGTAACAGGAGTTCTAGGAATGGTATATGTTGTTCATCCACACTTACTGGCAGGTCCCATGCCGCTTAAAATCTTGCCGGAAGGTCTTCAAGCTGGCTCCTCCCACCCACCCAGGTGGTAAAACTCTCGGCTCCACCCCAAGAAGCCAGATCAGCCCACTGGAAGCTGTTAATGTGCGTCAGGCTGGGAGGTTGGTGGGTTAGGTGATGAACAACATATACCATTCCTAGAACTCCTGTTACAGGTGAGTAACCTGTATTTCTAGGGACATGGATATGTTGTTCAATCCACACTTACTGGCAGACTGCAGTTGCCTCCGGAGGAGGGAGGCAAGGCGTGCACCTCCTACTTGGGAAATAAGGACTGGAGAACCAAGGTCCCAAACCAGCATCCTGGCGTGACTCAAGGTCGATGTGGTAGTGGGTAATGAAGGTGTGTGCTGACTTACAGGTAGCAGCCCTGCAGATTTCCTGGATAGGGACGTCCCTGGAAGCAGCCACCGAAGCAGCAGTATGGCGGGTAGAATGAGCTTTTATCCCTCTGGGAGGCTCCATGCCCGCCAACCTATAGCAGAGATCTATGCAGGAGATGACCCATCTGCCTATCGTCCACTTGGTTGCAGGTCTGCCAGGTGCGGCTTCAGCACAGGTGACAAACAGCTGGCGAACCTCTTCTCGAACTTCAGCCGTCCGCTCCTTATAGTAAGAGAGCGCTCTTCTAGGGTCCAAGTATGGAGCCTATATTTGGCCTCCGAGGTGTAATTGGGGTAGAACACTGGCAGAGTCAACACCTGGTTAAGGTGAAACTCCGACACCACCTTCAGAAGCAATTTCGGGTAGGGGCGCAGGACAACCTTGTCCCTGTGGAAGACCAGATAAGGAGACTTGATGGAAAGTGCCTGGAGCTCTCCCATCCTTCTGGCTGACACAATAGCCACCAAGAAGGTGGTCTTCCACCACAGGTGGGAGATATAGCACCTGTGCATCAGTTCAAATGGCTTGCCCATGAGCTTAGCCAATACCAGCAGTAGATCCCATGGAGGTGGAGGTTCTTGCACCGGAGGGGATATGTGATCAAGGCCTTTGCAAACGCGCCCGACCACCTTTGCCTGAACCACCAACTGCTTTCCGGCCCGCGCCCGATAAGCAGAGATGGCTGCCAGGTGCACCTTAAGGGTTGTCGACCAAAGCCCTAGCTGAGAAAGGGACCGTAGGTAGTCCAGAATGCTGGCCAAGGAACAGGAGGAAGGGTCCAACCCCTTATCCTGAAACCAAATGGAGAATCTCTAGCATTTGAAGGCGTAACACTTTCTGGTCGACTCCTTACAGGACGCCTTAATAACATTGAGGACCTTGTCGGAAAGACCCAAGGCCTGGAACTCTAGCCACTCAGGAACCAGGCCGTCAGGTGCAGGGATTGAAGTACCTTCCCCTGGTTGACTGAGATCAGGTCCGGGTGGGCTGGTAGCCGCCTCGGGAGCCTGGAGCGGAGGCTGAGGAGATCTGGATACCAGAACTGGAGGGGGCCAGTCTGGGGCTACCAGAATCACCTGTGCCTTGTCCCTCCTCACCTTCAGAAGCACCTTGAGGATCAAGAGAAATAGGGGAAAGGCATAGAAGAGGCCTGGGGTCCAGGAATCCCCCTGCAGTGAGCCCTGCTGAGGGGGCGGGTATGAAACAGCCTCGCATTCTCCCTGGAGGCAAACAGGTCCATCTGAGGTGTGCCCCAGTGGGAGAAAAGATCTTGTACTACCTCCGGTAGGAGAGACCACTCGTGAGATGCAGCACTTATCCGGCTTAGGGCATCGGCCAGAGTGGTGGAGGCTCCTGCCACATGGATGGCTACGAGATTCGCCTCCAGTCTACTCACGAGAGACCAAGTGCGGAGAGCTTCCTTGCACAGAGGCAAGGAGCGCGTCCCGCCCAGGCGGTTTAGGTAGTACATGGTCGTGGTGTTGTCTGACTGGACCTGGACCACTTAACCCCATACAAATGGAGCGAAGGAGGTGAGGGCTAGTCGGACTGCTCAAAGTTCCAGCAGGTTGATGTGGCATCAAGATTGCTGAGGGGACCAGAGGCCGTGCGCTATGAGCTCCCCCAGATGGGCACCCCAACCCATCAGAGAGGCGTCAGTAGTTAGAGTGACCATTGCCTCTGGACGGACAAATGGGATACCCTCCTGCAGATGAGCCGGAACGATCCACCACTGGAGAGCATTCCCTGTCTCCTGGGTCACTATCACTGGCTGGTCCAGAGGACTGAAGCGCTGTGACCATTGGCAGGCCAGCCCCCATTGCAGGGGACGCATATGCTAGCGGGCCCAATGGACTACGCTGGTGCAGGCCGCCATGAGGCCCAGGAGGCGCAGGAAGTCCCAGGCAGGGCACAACTGCACAACCAGAAATGATTGGGCAAAGGAGGAAAGAACCTCGGCCATGTCCACTGGGAGCCGTGCTCTGGCTCGTATAGAGTCGAGCTCTGCCCTGATGAATTGGATCACCTGCTTTGGCACGAGTTACGACTTGACCTCGTTGATGAGGAGGCCAACCTGAGAGCAAACCTGAAGGGCCAGATCTCTGGACCGCTCCGCCTCCACTCTAGAGGGGGCTGCAATCAGCCAGTCGTCCAGGTAGGGGTACACCCAGACCCTTCGGGGCCGCAGGAATGCTGTCACCACTGACATGCATTTGGTGAAGACCCTGGGAGCTAGGGAAAGGCCGAAGGGCATGGCCCGGAACTCGTAGAGGGATCCCTCTGCCCTGAAGTGGAGGAATCTCTGGTGGGACGGATGGATTGGGACGTGAAAGAACGCGTCCTGGAGGTCCAGAGAACAGAACCACACGCCACGTTCCAAGGATGGGATTATCTGGGCCAGAGTGACCATCCTGAAGGTCCGAGACTTTAGGAACCTGTTCAGGTCGTGCAGGTTGAGAATGGGGCACCAGCCCCCCGTCCGTTTTGGGACCAGAAAGTACCTGGACACAAACCCTGGGTCTGGAGGAGGATCTGCCATCTTCCTGATCACCTCTTTTTCGAGGAGCAGGGTGATATTGGCTCGGCGAGCCGACAGAGAGGCTGTGGACCCCATAGCCCCCCTGAGGAGCGACGGCTCAGAAGGGCGGGGCCTGCTCGAACTCCAGGGGCAGGTCCATTCCTACGACCTCCAACACCCAACGGTCCGTAGTGATAGCGAACCAGGTGGAAATGAAGTGGCGGAGCCCTTCCCCCATGGGGGGAACCCAGTGGGGAGTGATGAGGCTGGGGGCGACACCCCTCAACCCGTCACTGGGCAGGCTTAGAGGAGGGACCGGCCGAGGGACCTCCTGGGCCTTTTCCTCCCTGCTTCCTACTGGAGAGGCCGCAGGCTTGGCTTTGGGGTGCCAGCGCAAGCCTGCTGGCCCTGGTGCTGCTGGGCCGGACGTGGCCGAGGGCTAGAAGGGCTAAAGGACTTATGTTGCTGTTGTCGATGGCTCTTGTCCTTCTGGGCGGAGGTGACCGAGTCCAGAGTGGCATTGGACTTTTCAATCCGCTGGAGGTGACCTTCCACTCCAGGGCCGAAGAGGTCGGTCCCCAGGAAGGGGACATCCGCCAGTTTATGCTGGGTATCTGCCGTGAAGGTGAATATCCTCAGTCATGCTCTGCGGCACATGGCCACTGCGGCCGCAACTGATCTGGCACAGAAGTCTCCAACGTCCAGAGCCATTTGGAGCTGCTGTTTTGCCACTGCTCTTCCCTGGTCCCGTACCTGCCTAACCGTGGTCTGCAGGTCGACCGGGAGATGAGGGATCACCTCATCCAGAGAGCCCATGAGGGCGTGGGAGAAGTGTGCCATCAGCACGGCCGAGCTGGCCTGGCAGAGGCCAAGGGAGGACGCAGCGTACACTTTGCGCCCGGCATAGTCCAGCTTTTTGGACTCCTTGTCGGGGGGCTTATCCACATCCCTAGCGTTCCCGGAACGCCAGTAAACGCTATTGGTGACCAATCCCTTGGCGGAGGGGTGTTCCGAAAAACCGGACAAAGAGCCAGTAGGGACCGCATACTTCCTGGCCATCCTGGCCGAAGGCGCAGGACAGGAAGCAGGAAGCTGCCAGAGATCCAAGGCTGGGCCAACAATGGCTTCAGCCACTGGAAAGGTCTCCGTGGGTGAATCCCCTCGGTCCAGTATCTCCGTTAGGGGATACTTGGCCCGCTTGGATACGGGCTCGAGCTGCATCCCAGTAGACTCCAAGATGAGCCGAAGCAGACCCATGAAGGACGATGGGCTTTCGTCCATCGACTGGCCCCCGGAGGACTCCAGGTCAATGGGCTTGGAGAACAGGGAGGAGTCGTCGTCAGACTCCGAGGAGTCCACGAAATGCTGCCTGGGGCCTAAGCCACCCTCCACCTGACAAGAACGGTTGGGAGTGAGGGAGACCGACAACCTGTGGGGCAGGCCCTGACCTGACCGAGAGTCCTTGATCGGTGCCCCCGATTTCGGTTGTGGAGGCGGAGGTTCCACCACAATCGGTGGGGCAGCTGGTTTCGGCCAAACAACTGGCCCAGGCTTGGGCACCTCGACTACAGTGAGGGGTTGTTTCGGCCGCTCGAGTGACAGCCACTTGATGGCCGGGGAAGGTGACGGCGTCGGCTTGTTCCCGGACAGAAGTAACTGCTGCCACATCAGGTCCTTGTAGCGTCGACGCAATTTATGCCAAACCCTCTCCTCTTCCGAGGACGAGCGGCGGCGCAATTTACTTTGGTGCCGAGACCAAGACCAAGACCGAGACCGAGATCCTCTGTGTTTCCAAGGATGGGTCTGGGAAGGGGCAGGGGACACCCGCTCTTCCCTCGGCTCAGAAGCCTTGACTGGGGACTCTTGCACCGGAGGTGCATGTCCTCAGTCTCCACCGGGGGAACCAATGAAGAAGAGTTGTCTGCTTCACCAGTCGACAGCCCATCTGACGGGTCAAGAAAAATATCGACCACGTCGACGGGTGTCTCGGCCAGTTGACCTGATGGGGAAACTGTGAAGCCAGCGGCCTTAGCCGCAACCTTGACCGAAGTCGAGTGTCGACTGTCCGGGGAAGGAGACCTCTCCGGCTCCCATGAACACCAACGGTGGGACTTACCTTTCGAGTCCTTCTTTTTGGACCGAGAAGAATGTCCTGATGGCCCCTCTCCCTTCATGGAAAGGGACTGGCAAAGCTCCTTAAAAGAAGCTGAATAGGAGGTACCCAGAGACAGCGGGATAAATGCCGCGACCGAGGAAGAGGATGATGCGGCCTGTGCTGCCTCCTCCTTGAGGGCGTTCATCTGCTCGAGTTGCTCAGTCGAGCCAGCCGCTGCGGTAACTGACCAACAGGCCTCCTTCGACTTCACCAGCGGGTAGCGCTTCTCTGGGCGCCCAAGCTATAACCAGGCAGCGTGGTCTTCCAGGACGTTGGCCGAAAACGGACGCCATAACTAGCAGGCCTGCGGGTCATGGTCTAAGCCGAGGCAGTAGACATACGTGGAGTGCAGAACCGTCCTGGACATTTTCTCCCCACAAGGGCACCGCCGAAATCCGGGAGTCGATTTGTCCATCGCAGCCATGAGGGAGTAATTTGACCGAAGTCTTGAAAATTTGAGAATAAGTTTCGGGCGAACCAAAGAATTAGGATCCAGTCTACACACAGAGCGTTAAGGAGGGAACCTGAGCTTCTAAGCGGCAAGGGAGATCTGGCATCATGGGGCAGAGCCGAGAGTTTTACCACCCGGGTGGGTGAGAGGAGCCAGCTTGAAGACCTTCCGGCAAGATTTAAAGTGACAAGGAACCTGCCAGACAGTGTGGATGAACAACATATCCATGTCCCTAGAATCCGTGGTGATATTGGACCAGGCGGAAAGGAAGTGGCGGCGTCATCCCTCCATGGGGGGAACCCGGGGAGAAGTGACGAGGTTGGGGCAACACCCCTCAACCCGTAACTGGACAGGCTTGGAAGAAGGGCCGGCCAAGGGGCCTCCTGCACCTTTTCCTCCAAGCTTCCTGCTGGAGGAAGCTGCAGGCTTGGCTTTGGGATGCCAAGTGTGAGCCTGCTGACCCTGATGCTGGTGTTGCTCAGCCGGACGTGCCACAGGGGTGGAAGGCCGAAAGGGCTTACGGTGCTGCTGGCAGTCTTTGTCCATCTGGGCAGACGTGACCGAGTCCAAGGTGGCACTGGACTTCTCGATCCTTTGCAGATGACCCTCCACCCTGGGGCCAAACATGTCGGTACCCAAGAAGGGAATGTCTGCCAGCTTGTACTGGGTATCCACTGTAAAAGTGGAGATCCGCAGCCAAGCTCTGCAGCGCATGGCCACTGCGGCCGCTACTGACCGGGCACACAAGTCAGCTATGTCCAGGGAAGTTTGGAGTTGCTGTTTGGCCACCGCTCTTTCCTGATCCCGCACCTGCTTGACCATTGTCTGGAGGTCAGCTGGGAGATGAGGAATCACCTCATTCAGGAAGCCCAAAAGGGCGTGCGAAAAGTGCACCACCAGAACGGCTGTGCTGGCCTGACTAAGGCCTAGGGAGGAAGCAACACAGACTTTACGCCTGGAGTAGTCCAGTTTCTTGGACTCTTTATTGGGTGACTTGTCCACATCCCAAGCATTTCCGGAGTGACAGAAAACGCTGTCGGTCACTAGCCCCTCCACGGAGGGGTGCTCCGAGAAACCGGAGAGTGAACCAGTGGGAACGGCATACTTTCGAACCATCCTGGCCGAAGGTGTTGGACAAGAAGCTGGCCGCTGCCATAGCTCCAGGGCTGGGCCAACAATGGCTTCAGCCACCGGGAAGGCCTCCATGGGGAATCCCCTCGGTCCAGTATCTCCGTGAGGGGATACTTGGCCCGCTTTGAAATGGGTTCAAGCTTCATCCCAGTGGACTCTGAGATGAGCCGAAGCATTCCGAGGAACGAGGATGGGCTCTCGTCCACCGACTGACCCCCAGTGGACTCCAGGTTGAAGGGCCTGGAGAACAGGGAAGAGTCATTGTCAGACTCCAAGGAGTCTGCAAACAGCTGCCGAGGGCCTGAGCCACCCTCCACCTGCCGAGGCCGATCGGGAGTGAGGGTGACCAACAACCGATGGGGCGAGCCCTGACCCGACCGAGAATCCTTGGTTGGGGCCCTAAATTTAGGTTGTGGAGGCGGGGGTTCCACCACAACGGGTGGCGCAGCTGGTTTTGGCCGAACAACTGGTGCCGGCTTCAGCTCCTCGATTACAACAAGGGGTTGTTTCGGCCACTCTGGTGACAGCCACTTAATGGCTGGGGAAGGTGACGGAGTCGGCTTATTCCCAGTCAAAAGGAGCTGCTGCCACATCAGATCCTCGTAGCGCCGATGTAATTTGCACTGGAGCCTATCCTCCAAAGAGGGCGAAGACGAAGATGAGCAGCGCCACCGCTTTCCATGGCGCTGAGACTGAGACTGCCGATGTCGGCAGGATCGGCTGGACCAGGAAGAGGTTCGAGACCGAGACCTTCGGTGTTTCCGAGGGTGGCTCTGAGAGGGGGCGGGGGAACCCGCTCCTCCCTCGGTTCAGGGACCTTAACCAGGGACTCCGGCACAGGAGGCACAGGTAAGTCCTTGGTTTCCACCGAGGGAACCGGTGAAGAAGGGTTGTCAGCTTCTCCAGTCGACAGGCCGTCCGATGGGTCAAGAAAAATCTCAACTGCGTCAACGGGTGTCTCGGCCGGCTGACCTGACGGGGACATCGTGAAGCCAGCGGCCTTAGCCGCAACCTCAACCGAAGTCGAGTGTCGACTATCTGGGAAGGGACCTCCGTCCCACCTAACGCCAACGGTGGAT
The DNA here is from genome assembly GCA_016271365.2 of Neoceratodus forsteri. Lineage (NCBI taxonomy): Eukaryota > Metazoa > Chordata > Ceratodontiformes > Ceratodontidae > Neoceratodus > Neoceratodus forsteri. Next base: position 396,364,342 of record CM057452.1, read on the forward strand.
TACCCTAGAGTCCTTCTTTGGACCGAGAGGAATGTCTCAAGGCCCTCTCCCTTGCTGGAGAGGATTGACAAAACTCCTCAGCGAAGCCATGTGGGAGGAGGAGCCAAAGGCGGTATAAATGCGCATCCGAAGAAGATGATGATGTGGCCTGGGTGCTTCCTCCTCGGGACGATCAGTTATTCGAGCTGTTCAGCGAGCCGCCGCCGCGGACACTGCCCAACGAGCCTCCTTCGACTTGACTGGAGGATAACATTTCTCGGGGCGCCTAAGTTGCAGTCTGGCAGCGTGATCCTCTAAGACCGTGGCCAAAAAGGACTTGCACAAGTCGCAAGCCTGCGAATCGTGCTCAAGCCCAAGGCAGTACACGCACATGGAGTGCGGATCAGTCCGGGCATCTTTTGCCCACAGGGGCACCGACGAAATCCGGGAGTCGATTTGTCCATCACAGCTGCGAGGGAAGTCTTGTAAATTTTAAAATTAGTTTAGAGTAAACCAAAGAGTTTGGATCCAGGCCTAAAACGCAGAGCGCAAAGGAGGGAACCTGAGCTTCCAAGTGGTAAGGAAGATCTGGGGTCATGGGGCGGAGCCGAGAGTTTTACCACCCGGGTGGGTGGGAGGAGCCAGCTTGAAAACCTTCCGGCAAGATTTAAAGCAGCAAGGAACCTGCCAGTAAGTGTGGATTGAACAACAAATCTATGTCCCTAGAATTATTATTCAATATCCTAAAGGATAAAACTTTAATGGAAGAATGTGAAATAAAATATGATAATAAATTAAACATATTGAGATGCAATAATAAACAGTTTTATGTTCCAAGGGTGGCAACAAACAGGAGAAAATATTTTTTCACTGTCAGGGTGATTAAACTCTGGAATAGGCTCTCTCAGTTTATCATACATGCAACTAAGTTTGAGCAATTTAAAAAACATCTAGATATGTACTTTCTTTGGGGCTCCTAATTTACCATTTTCCCATACAGTGTGGGGAGACAGACACAATGGGCCACTTGACTTTCTTCTACCTATGAAAACAGAGTAAACCTAAAATTTAAGCGTCAGCCTCTTGTCAAGAATAATGCTCAGATATCGTGCCCATGCAGAGGTCATCAGCTGGCAGCTGCCAAGCCAGAGCCCAGATGGCCCCTCTACCCGGGTCCACCAACAGAACCTTGGTTTTGTCCCGGTTCAACCTCAACCAGTTAGCACTCATCCACTCTTGAATCTCAGAGAGGCAGTTGTTAAAGCTCGAGACAGCTCCCACCTATTTGGGCACAAAGGACATGTAGAGGTGAGTATCATCTGCATAGCAGTGAAAACTCAACCCATACCGCCTTACTATGTCACCCAACGACAGCAAATACACTGCAAACAACACGGGTGATAGCACAGGCCTGGCAGCACCCCACATGACAGGGAGAACTTGTCAGAGGAATACATACCCAAAACAACTCTCTGAAACCTGCTGGAGATGAAAGATTAAAACCATCTGAGGATCGTACTTGATAGTCCACAGATCAGCCACAGGTGCTCCAGCAACACATCGTGGTCCACAGTGTCAAATGCCACAGAGAGATCAAGAAGAACCAAGCTAGAACGGCTCTTCCGATCTCTCGCTATCAGATCACTGAGGATCCAAACAAGGGCTGTCTCAGTGCTATGCCTCTTCCAAAATCTAGACTGGAGAGAATTGTAAATGTCATGGATGGTAAGGTGATCCTCCAGCTGCAGCGCGGCCACCTTCTCAATAACCTTCCCTGGAAAGGGAAGGTTAAAGATGGCTCGGTAGTTAGCAAAACAGTCTGGGTCGAAAGAGGGTTTCTTAAGGAAAGGTGTCACCACTACCTCCTTTAGGGGGTCCAGATACACACCTGACTGTAATGAACACCAGACCATCTCAGCTATGACAGGGCCAATTACCTCATTGCACTCCAAAAGGAGGTGAGTTGGGCCTGGGTTCAAACTACAGCTGGTCGGCCGCATACTCTAGATAATACTCACGACATCCCGGATCGCCAGCTGGCTGAAGTCAGACCAGACAAACAGAGGAACTCAGGGATTTATTTAACTCTAAAAATTGATTAGCGTTTTGCTCATAAAAGTACTAAATCTTTGTGAAAATGCATAGCTCTTGCCTCACTGTGTTTAACAAACACAGCACTTCTAGAAAATCTATATAAATACTTTCTGTACAGTTAGTATACTCCCAAGAAAAAAACTAATAATCAATTATTTAAAACCATGGGAACTGCAACCTCCCACCAACCACCACCATCCCAATTGCAGTGAGCTGCACAGATCTCGGATCTGATGTCGGCAACCTTATCCGCAAAGAATCGAGCAGACTCGTCACATTTCTCTTGTAACAATCCTCTCTGCAGACAGGCTGGCTTGCACAGTCTGTCCACAGTTTGAAAGAGCTGAGCTGGTAGGTTTTGTGCAGTGGCTATCTCCCTGGACAGGAACTCTGCCTTCTTACGAGAAACAGCCAATTGATCATCCTTATAATAGGCCATCACTCTAAGTCTGTCGGCATCAAGGCCCGATTTCTGCCAGCAATGCTCCATCCTTTGTCCCACTCTCCTCAATTCCCTCAAATTCCCATCAAACCAAGGGGACCAAGAGCGCAGGGTGAGGGGGCGAAACTGGACAGGAGCGATGGAATCCAGAGCCTCAATCACAGCCCTGCTATAGGCCTGTACCAGAGTATCTGAATCACCGCTTGCACTCGGTAGACCTGATAGATCCAGCACCGCAGCTAGGCTGTCTGGAGTCAAACCCCTTAAAGGGCGGTACCAGACCATCTCCATAGGGGCAGGCCTATAGGGGGGAGTCTGAAAGTTGAACCTTATAGTGTGATGGTCAGACCATCCAACCGACTCCACCACCAGGTCAGAGGCCTCCATACTCAGTAGGAAGAACAGGTCCAATGAATGACCATGATTATGAGTCGCAGAGGTAATCACCTGTGTGAATTCCTACAAATTCAGAAGTTGAAGGAAGTCCTGAAGAAACTGCAAGAGTTCATCATTGACCCAGGCACTGAAGTCCCCCAGAACCATCCATCTGGGGACATGTCGACGATGAAGTCCATGACTTCCTGCAGGAATTGCTTCTCACACCAGGGTGGACTGTAGATGAGAAGAATTCTGCAGCCCACACTGCTCCCACGATACATTCAAAGGACCAAGTCTCCCCAACTGGCACATCTACAAGGCTCAATTCCATTCTAAAACATATGGTTACATCCCTGCCCCTATGATCCATCCTCAGATGGTGCATCACCGAGAACCCGGCCGGAATAGCCGACTCAAGAGCTGGGCCAGAATTTTCATCCAGCCAGGTCTCGGTAATACATGCCAGGTCCGATGACCCAACAAGATCAGCGATTGCTGCAGTCTTGTTTTTAATGGACCTGGCATTGCACAGCACTGCCCGAGTAGGATGGGACCCTGAGACCAGTCACGTCATCTGCCCACTCACAATGGAGCTCTTGGGTATGGGAACCAGGCAGGAGGACCCTGTCTTGGACCCATTTTGCCCCAGGGCATCTTCTGGTCCCCACAACCCCAGTCTGTCCAACCAGCTCCTTTCTCCCTCCAGGTCGACAGCCCTCACCGCTCACACTTCCTTCTTCCCCCGAGCTCGGCATCGCCCGTATACCTCAGCCATCAACTGGGGACAGTTAAAGGGCAGAGGCCACACAGCTAAGAGGAAGAGTAGCGCCTGACCAGGGGAGATCTCTGCCAACACATAACAAAAAGACTCACACCAGTTAGCAACAAAAAACAAAACAGATATAAACTAAGATGAGCAAGACCAAAAATAAATACAAATAATAAAAAATAACAACCTGTACCCACAATCCCCCACAAAACTAAAATAAAATAAAACCAAAAATAAATACAAATGATAAAAACCTGTACCCCCAAGAAAGCTACCCCTTAAAACACTTCAAAATTGGATTTACAAATGAGTGGCAGTTAATAAATCAGAGCTGGAGCTAGCAAGCCAGTACTTCACAGGCAGAATTTGCAAGAGATGGGACTCTAACCCCCATCGCAACCAATAAAATTCAAGTCCAACCTGCCGTCCTCTCACCACAGTAGACAACATGTGCAGAATAAAATAAATGAAATATCTAGTCAGGATGCACTCTCATGACCTTACCAGTCATACTCTGATTGAACCTTCCAGTTACTGAAGACACTCCCCCTCTCCCTATATCCACAGTATCTTTACAAAGCAGCACCTCTGTCCCAAACCAAGGAAACCAGGCAGTCCACTACAGATGTTCCAGGCAATCAAACCAAAGCCAGCCAGAGGCCCTAAGACAGGACCTGGTTTGCAGTTGAATCAGCCTGAGCCCCCGGATCAGGGCCCCAGAGATAGAATCATCCTTCAATGGATACCTCTGGATAGCCCCCCTGAGGCAGACAGGGCTCTACACCCACCAGGGAATCTGCTACCCCACCCCACCCACCCGCAGGAAGCACAAGCGAACCACAACTGCCCAGTCCAGATCACAGGGCCCCAGCAGAGTCTATCATTTATTCCCAGTGGAAAACTTCAAACAAGAGGCAAAAGGTTCGGTATGCCCAAACCAGGCAGGCTCACTACCTCCACAAGTCCGACCCAGTGGCGATCAGTTTACTTTGCAGGACCATAAGCAACTTTTTCTGATGCAAACTCCCAGAAACTCCTCTGAAGAGCCAGACATGCTGGGGTCACAGTCTCAACAAAAACTCAGCGGCGACCTCCAGGTCAATTAGGGGAGGTGGAAATCATTGTCCTTGGCAGGTGGTGTTCAACAGGTAACATCGAGTAATCCAGCAAAAGGACCAAAATCCAGTAAACATCTAAACATAAACTGGATGGTCACACAGATTCAGCACAATGACAAACAGAAAAATAAAGTGCTAATGGCAGTTAAAACACAAGGGAAATGGCTTAAACGCACACATAGCAGGCTTACAACTGTACTCCCAGCTACTAAACTGCTAAAACGCCCCAATAACAATCCTGAAAAATACACTACTTCACTAGCCTTGTTCAGCTGAGAAACCCTGAACTAAAAATAACTAAACAAATGAATAAACAACAAAGTAAACCAAAAAAATGATCTATGTTGCTGCAGTGGCTACTAAGGCAGACCCATACCGGTCACCATCTTGCTTTCACATCACAGGAAAAAAAAAAGATATATGATAGATACACGCATAATTTAGGGCAAGGTTAAAGCTGGAATGTATTGCATATATTGTGTATACCTCTTATATTACATTTTTTTTCCTTTGTTGTTCTACATTTTATATCTCCTGTCTATGTAATTGTGAACTGTGTGTGTATGTGCCTCAGGACCTCCTTGTGAATGAGCTTGCTCAATGGGGTCTTTCCTGCAATAAACTTGAAGTTGAACACACACACAGGTGTATAAAAGTGCTTGAAAGGAAAGAAAGGAAAGCTGACAGTCTTGCGATCTTAAAATGTGATCCCCACCCCACCCACTTCTTCTTTTCAGGTACTGTAATTTCATAGGATAGCAAAGCAGAGATGCAAGACCTCTTCAGTGGGATTCTGCTGTTACCCATTTCCATAGCTGGAAGGATTGAAGCATATAAAATATAGACTTTGACAGCAGATTAAGACCAATGGTCTATGGAGTCTGCACATATTAAACTACTTCACCCTGACCTAGTATCTGGGGTGGGAGGTTGTCCCCTCTGTCACCCAGCTACATCCCAACCCTCCCTGGTTCCTCCCAGTAGTAATAGGAGTCCTCCTGCTCTGTTGCAAGTGTGCTTGAACCCATTTAAGGTACGTGAATCATCACTCAGCCAACAATCTGTTTCACGGCTCCACCCCCTCCAAGTCATATTTTATTTATTTATTTATTACTAGGATTACAAATACCTTTGAACCAGAGGTTCTTTTACAAAGGTTTCACATCAGCAGAGTGCAAATACAATGCAACGTTGAGAATTAGCATAGCAGTACAATATCAGAGACAATTAATGAGGTGCAATTAATAATGAACAGGTATACTACCATACTAAAATGCCAGCAGAGTAGGCCTCCTGCTCTATTGAGTCTGCTCAAGAGTCAGCACCCATGTCAGGCACCATTGCTGCCTTCCCCTTGGATTCCCCCAACCCCCCGTCTGAAGTTTCCTTCCAGTTTTGGCATTACTCAGCTTCACCCTCCTCCTATACCTGTCCCAGCCTCTCTTGAACCCCTCCACAGAATCCATATCCACCAGTTCCTCAGGCAGTGCATTCCAGGGTTCCACCACCCTCTCAGTGAAGTAATGCCTCCTTCTCTCTCCTCCCAGAGTCTCCCACCCCCAGCCTCAAACTGTGCCCCTGGTGCCCCCCCCCCACTGGAATACTCTATCTAGGCTTACCCTATTTACCCCCTTTAGATACTTGAAGACCTTGATCATATCCCCTCTGTCTCTCTTCTCCTCCAGGGAGTACAGGTTGAGCTCCTCAAGTCTCTCCCCATAGAATCTTTTTCCTAGACCCCGTATCATTCTGGTCGCCCTCCTCTGGACTCTCTCCAGGAGTGCAATGTCCTTTTTAAAGTATGGACGCCAAAAGTGCACGCAGTATTCAAAGTGTGATCTAACCAGGCAATTATACAGAGGGAGAAGCACTTCCCAGCTTCTTGAGGTTATCCCCTGGCAATGCAACACAGCATTTTATTTGCCTTGGCTGCAGCCCTCATATGGTGCTCACAGTTGTTCATTTTGGCATCCACCACCACCCCCAGGTGCCTCTCCCCACTCAAAGCCTGCAGTATATCCCCTTCCAGGGTGTACATATGAGCTGGGTTCCTAAGCCCCAGGTGGAGAACCCTGCATTTCCCCATATTAAATTTCAGTTTCCAGGTAAGTGACCACCTCTCCAGAGCCTCCAGGTCCTCCTGTAGGGCTACTCTACCCTCCTCCCCCATCCACCACACTCCCAGCTTTGAGTCATCTGCAAAGAGGCTCATTTCGCTCCTGATACCTTTTCTGATGTCTGAGATGTGGGTGTTAGACAGGAGTGAGCCCAGAACCAATGCCTGTGGGACCCCGCTAATGACCCTCCTAGGAGATGAGACCCCCCCCTCCAAAAAAACACCACCTTCTGAGTACACCCAGATAGCCAGTTCCCTATCCACTGGACCATCCGTTTTCCCACCCCCATTTCTTCCAGCTTGTCCAGCAGCCCAGTATGAGGTACCAAATCAAACGCCTTGCTGAAGTCTAGAAAGAGGACATCCACCAGCCTTCCCTGGTCCAGTGCCTTCGTCACCCAATTGCAGAACTCCACAAGGTTAGCCTGACATGATCTGCCCAGGACAAAGCCATGCTGGCGATCATCCAGGTATCCCTGTTCCTCCAGAAACACTCCCAGCCTTTCCTTTAAGATGGCCTCCATGAATTTGCCTACCACTGACGTCAGGCTGACAGGCCTGTAGTTCCCCGGCTCCAATCTTGAACCACATTTGTGAACAGGCATGATGTGGGCCAACCTCCAATCCTGAAGCACCCTTCCCGTCTGGAGGGAAGTGTTAAAAAGGTCTTCCAGAGGTGCAGCCAGGACATCGCCCAATTCCTTAGCACCCTTGGATGAATTCCATCTGGACCTGGTGCTTTCTCCATTTTTGGGGACTTGAGGGCTTCCCACACCCTACAAACAGGGATTTCAACATCCGTGACCCCCATCTCTTCTGCAGGTCCAACCTGCCTTCCTGCATACAGTGCAGCTCCACCATCCTCCCTAGCACCAACAGGGATTTCAACATTCGTGACCCCCGTCTCTTTTGCAGGTCCAACCTGCCACCCCCCTGTACAGTGTAGCCCCACCGTCCTCCCTAGTGAAGACTGATGCAAAGTACTTGTTAAGCACCTCCACCTGCTCCCCTGCCTCCTCAGCCACCCCCTCCCTGACCTCAGCCTGCTAATCTGCTCCTTCACTTTCCTTTTTTCCCTGATACACCTAAAGAACCCTTTTCCCCCATCCTGATCCCCTGCGCCCAACTCTGCTCCATCCTTGCCTTGGCCAATCTCACTACCCTGATGACCTTCCTGGCTGTCTTATCATACTCTCCCTTGTCCGTAACCCCACGTGAACACTTGTACCGACTGTATGCAGCCTTCTTCTCCCTCACCGCTTCCTGGACCTCCTTAGTTCACCAGCTTGGATTTCTGGCCCTACCAAACTTACATCTCACATTTGCGTAGTACTTGGTAGTCTACTGGATCCCCCTTTTAATAATTTCCCACATGTTTTCAGTGTCCATGCCCGGCCTTATCCCCTCCAAATGACCCTTAAGGATCCTCTCCATACCCTTGAAAGCTGCACCCCTAAAGTCAACTACCACCGTCTTTGTGCAATTCCCCACCCCGATCCAGGGAAAACCAGAGAGTGGCATGATCACTCCTGGCCAGTGGGTCCCCCACCTCTAGGTCCCTAACCAGATCTCTGTCTGCCAGGACCACATCCAGGATATGACCCTCCCTCGTAGGGTCCACCACCTGCTGGTTTAGGAATACGTCCTGGAAAACATCCAGCAACCTCTGCTCCTTGGCCAATGAGGATGTCATAGTTCCTCAATCAGTCCCTGGCATGTTTAGGTCCCCCAATACCACCGACCTACCCCCACCCTGACCACAGTGAACCTTAATATTTGCCACCAGACCTTCTTCCAGATCTTCCGCCAGCATGGGGGGCATGTAAGCCACCCCCATTTTTGCCCTCTTGCCCCCAGTTGTCTGCAAGGTGACTCATAACGCCTCCACGCTACCCTCCACTCCCTCCATCCTGCTTATCCCTATGCCGTTCTCAATGATGAGTGCTGCTCAACCCCCCCCGCCCTGTTATAGAAACATAGACTTTGACGGCAGATAAGGACCGCTTGGACCACCCAGTCTGCCCATTTCCTTACCTAGTGGATAAGCTGCAGATTCTAGTTAACTAACAGCCTACTTCCTCCCACCCGCCACTAAAATCCACCACTTTCTACATGAAAAAACATAGTGTACCCACTCAGGTTTAGGTCCAAGTCATGCCTAGGAGTGGCCCAAGTCTCAGTGACAGCTGCCACATCCACTTCCCTCTCTATTAGCACTGCCTGGAGCTCAGCCATCTTGTTTCACACGCTCCTGGCATTAATCAGGACCACCCTCCATCCCTTGCCCATACCCCCCAACAGTCTCAATCTGAGGCTCCTGGGAGCTGCCTGCTCGCATCCCCTGTGTGCAGTCTGTTGCTCCTGTTATATACCCCACTCCCCGTTTCAGGAGAAGACAGAGTCCTTCTTTGATGAGCATGCTAGGATCAGCCTCACGCCCCAGCCCTCCCCCCCTCACAAGTTTAAACCCCACCTAGCTTGAAAGAATTTGGCTAGTTTTTGCTTCAGTATTTCCTTCTCTCCCAAACTGAGGTGGAGCCTATCCCTTGTGTACAGTCCCTTGTCCTCCCAGGTTGCATCATAGTTCCCCACAACCCCGTACCCCCTAGCCTCACACCACTCATTGAGCCACTCATTTACCTCTCTAATTTTTGTTTGTTGCCCACACTGGCTCTCGGCACCAGCAGGATCTCCGAGAAGGAGACCGAGCACCCTATCTCGTGACAAACCCTGGCTAGCTCACAAAACCTTGCCTGAATCTCCAGCACACTATTTCTCTCTATATCATTTGTGCCCAGGTGCTCTAAAATGTCAGGAGATCCTCCACATTCCTTCAGCAGAGCATAGAGCAGATGCTTGGCCTTATGCACAGTCAAGCCAGAAATACTCTTGGCCTTTACAGCACACAGTTTCCCCTAGCCCTGCCCTTCCCACTGAATATCCCTGATCATGGGAGTCCCCCAACAGGAGCACCCTAACCTACTCCTTATCCGTAGGCCTACCCCCTTTATTGCCAATCCTTCCCTTCCTTACCTCGTCCGCTTCTCTGTCCTCATCCTCCATCTGGGTGCTGGCCAAACCCCTATCTGAGCGTCATTTGCTGCCCTATCCCTCCTGTCCCAGCCCTTTCTCCTTACTGACCCGTCTGCCCCATTTTCTGCCCCAACACAGCTCTTTCTCCTAACTGACCCGTCTGTCCCAGGCACCCCCCTCTCTGCCATGTCACTTTGGACCATTCCGGCAGCTTCCCCAGGTATTAATGTTTCCCCCGAAGACCCAATTTCCACCCTCCCAACGTTCTTTATCCTGCTCTCCCCCCTCCTGTATCCCTACCTGTCCCCCTGGCCTCCCTCCACTTGAGTCCTCCTCCTCCTCCTCCCTACAGACACCCCTACTCCCAGCTTCCTTCCTATGCTAGTCCTGAATTCACCTGTAGCCTTGGTGCCCTTGCCCCCCACCCCATCCACTTCACTCATGCACTGCCCACTGCTGACAGCTCCCCTGCCCCTCTGTGTCCTTCTGCAAGTTAATAACCCCGCTCCTCCTGTCTACGGAGCGGACAGCTCCTCCTGCCCCCACTGTGTTCTTTTGCAAATTCACAATCCCACTCCTCCTGTCCACTGAGCCTTCCATCATGCCTTCACCCCTGTATCCACCTCTGCTCCAGTTACATCATCCTCCCCATCTTTCATCAATAACAGTGGTGTAAATCTGTCATTATGCTCTATGCCTACTACCTTGCTTCTCCCTACTGGTGCACCTTCCCAGTTAGTTCCCTTCTGTGCAACCCTTGGACCTTTGCTCCTAACAACCTGCCCGTATTCTTGGCACTTATCGCGTTCAGAACCCCCCCCACCTGAGCACCCTGCAGCTCCCCGTATGCCCACTCCTACATCTTCTTTTCTGCTTGTGCCATCCATCCCAGGTGCAGCTGCTAGACCCATAGTGCCTTCCCCATTTTTTCCCCCTCTGCCCCCAACCCATCTTCCTCTTTCAGCAGAGCCTCCTTCCTCCCCCAGCCCAGTCGTCCACCTTAACCACCTGACCGCCTTCTTTAGTTGTGCCAGCTGGCGGCACACCATGCAACCCCATCCTCAAGCCAAGGCTAGAACCATGACCAACCCACACCCAGTACACCCCACCACCCTTCCAAAGATGCCGGCCCTTGTGATTTGAGGCCACTGCCTTAGCCCCCATCCTGTTTTGGTTCCCCCCACAGTCGGTTGCCCTTCATTTGTCTCTAGCCCTGCTGGACCTATTTAGGAACCTTCTCAATTCCCCCTGGGCAAGCTACTAGGCTAGGACACACCCCTGTACTAGGCTTAGGAAACACCCCTGTAGGTGGAGGAAAATGGTTACCAGGCAAACATCAACATTTCCTACATAGCACACCATAACCCAGTATAACAGTTGACAGTCTGTATCAGAGCTTGTATCCCAGTTCAGTCCTCCCCCTCCAATAGCTCTGCCCCGCCCCCACTCCTCCCCCTTAGACCATTTAATAGAGGTCGAGGCCGGGGTGGGCGGGAAACAATTACAGCTCCTCCATGCATATCAGATGTTGATGGCTGGGCTTGCTAATTTATAGCCCATCCACGAGTTGAAAAAATCCCGCTCTTGCTTCCGATTGGCCCGCTCTTCTGGCCTGCCTTTCAATAGGCTCTCCAGCTGTGCCGCCGATGTGGCATATGGTCTCAGTCCCTCTTGGCGCCCTGAAGCCCCAGCAGTTCCTCTGACGGCCGCTCCCTGCGGCAGAGACAATTACAGCTCCTCCATGAGGATCTGAGTTTGTGGGTGGGCTTGCTAATTTACTGCCCCACCGTGAGTAAAAAAAAAAAAAAAAACCCACCCTTGTATCCGATTGACCCACTCTTCTGGCCTGCCTTTCAGCAGGCTCTCGAGCTGCACCTCCGATGCTCTCCAGCTGTGCCACTGATGCAGCGTACGGTCTCAGTCCCTCTTAGAGCCCTGAGGCCCCAGCAGTTCCTCTGGTGACCACTCGCCACCAATGCAGTCACCCAACAGCTCATGTAACCCTCCGATGGCCGCTCCCTGCGGCGGAGACAATTACAGCTCCTCCATGCGGTATACACACAGCAAAACACAGAAAAAAAAAAAGAAAACCAACCTAGGAGTGAGGGGAGAGAAGCTTGAGGTGGGGAATAAAGGGGGAGAGTGGGGGTTAGACAGTCAAAGATCTGACATTGTCATAAGTGCTGTGAACAGATAACGTGCTATGAGGCCTGGCGGAGGGGAGTAACTAGTGACCAGGGATTAAGGAGGGGGAGGGAGCAGGAGAAGGTAAAGGGGGGGTAGAGGATGGAGGGGTTATAGGAAGGAGACAAGCTGGGGGAGGAAGGAGAGAAGATGAGTGAGTGGTGGAGAGGCGATGGGAGTGGAAAGAGGCAGATGGGGACAGGGGTAGGGGCAAGAGGCAGAGACAGAGGAGAGGGAGGGGTGAGTGGGATGGGAGATAGTGGGGAAAAGGGTGTCGAGGGAAGTGAGTTGGGCAATTGGGGGGAGGGGTGATGGTGAGCTGCATGCTTAGGTAGAGCTGTCACATCTGCTAGGATCAGAGAGGTGCCGGCAGAGTTTACGTTTGAATGGTCCAAGCTTGTTTTAAGCTGCAATTTCAAGAGGAAGGCTATTTATTAGCGAGGGGGCCCTGGTATAGAAGGTTCCTTCAGCCTGGGTGGTACGGCAGTAAGGAACTCTATACGGGGACTTAAGGGAACTGCACGTAAAATGTGCATTGGCAGCGGGTATCATTGAGGCATGTGTTGCAGGGGGTGTAAGGTTAAGGCAGATTTTCTTTGCCAGAAGGCAGGACTGGTTAGCAAGTCTAGTATTTAGATTGAGCCAATTTGATTGCTTGTAGAGATCACACATATGCATACGCTTCCCTGCACCAGTGACAAGTTTACAGCACTATGTATATTGATACAGAATTATATAGAACTATACATAGCACTATACTAAGATATAAAACTTTCTCACATCCCTCCTGAACTGCCTCTCCACCACCACCAACCCTCCAGTAATGCCCCCTCATGACTGTCTCCCAATCTCTAACAAACAGATCTTCACTGTTCACCCTATTTATACCCATCAGAAACTTAGGAGTCTCTGTCATGCTCCTCCCTTCCCTCTCCCATCTGACCTTCAGCAAGTACAAGTTCAGAACCTCCTGTTGTTTCTCATAAGGCCAGTTTACATGACCTTGTTTGCAGGGTAGCAACCCAAGTGCTCAGGTTGCTGCAGTGCAAATGTGACAGTGTGGACTCTTACCCGATTGTAGTAAGTCAATCCTTGCTCCTCTCTGAGAGCTGCTACCAAGCTGGGGTGCATTCCGGACTGGGTGGTGTAAGCAGCTGTGTAGACAGACTGCACTGCTCACTCCAATGCAAAATGGATGCTCCTAGCATCCCACTCTGCCCTCCCATGTTTTCCTTCTGCAAACTGCTATACTTGTTTTATCCCCCCCCCAAGCTAAAGCACTGGGTATCATTGCAAGCTGTGGACATATAGTGAGTTGGGAACTGGGTGATCCATGTACTGTAGCGGGCAGGGGAGGGACAGTAGCCTGTGCTGCAGTCACCCATCTGTCGCATCACTGCGACATCGCCAAGCAACCAACTGCCCCAGACTCATGGTCCCTCTCCAGCGTGGCTTGAATCAGCGCTGAGAGGGGCCGTGGAAACATGTCACCAGGTCGGCAAGGTAGGTAGGGGCAGCTCCACAGTGGACCACAACTTGAATCGCAGCAGCTGTGTAAACACACCTACAGCATCCGCACTGCTGGATCATTTTAGTGATCAATGATGTGACTTGCTCCGGGTCACAAACACACTGACTGTGGAAGATTCAAACCTGGTTCTACTGGCTCCCAAGCCTGCGTTCTAACCACTACTTCATGCCGACTTCCTTTTAGAAAAATAATTCACAAACCTGGACGTAAAATAATATTTTCCATTCATTTTTTTACTGCACTACCACTGGATTTATATTCAGTGAATCACTCTCCTGTTATCCGTATAAAACAGATTCCCCAACTTGGTAATCTATTGCCTCCTTTTCTTGTTTCAACTGATGTATTATCCTAGTATGTTCCCATATGTAACGGGTTGCCCCACAAAAAGGAACGCTGTGTTACCTGGTTGCTAAAACTAAAAACCAATACATAAATAAGTATTGTTGTATTTTTTGCCTTGCACTGTTCTCCTTGATGCCTACCCACCTCCTGCATGACTTACCTGCTAAGACACCCAAGGAGTCTGGATCCCATTATTTCAGCAGCAGCAGTGAGCCCCACACACCGATGCATGGAGAAGTGGATCTAGTGTCGACACCACCAAGTCCACCCACAAACAGCCCTTACCTGCTGTCAACATTAAGGTGCAAGCAAAATTAACAGGGTTTGTTGCAGAATGACTCCCGTCCCCTGGGCCACCAGTATGTAGCCATTCCATGAGGAGAACAGGAGACTCTCCCTAAAAAGGAGACTGCATTTTTTGAGTGGCCTCTACAACTCCTGCCACAGCCAACTGGAATCACAGGCTCCAGAACTGAACGCATCCACTGGCACCCCAAGCCCTAGGAGTAGGTCTGTCTATCAAACTGTTTCACTTGCAACATTTTTATGCTTGGAGTATCCACATTCTGCAGCTGTATGGTTACTTGAAAAGAAAACTAGACAAAATCTTGCTGAAACCTCTTTACCGAATAAAAAGGAAAACTGTCATGACTTTTACAGATTGGAATCCACTAACAGTCAAAACAGGACGGAACAAACCAGGGTCACTATGTCACGAAATACAACCTGGTAAGAACTGCTGGCCACTGGTTTTTGTTTCATATGTATTTTAAATCAAGTTTTCTATCCCCCTACTGTCTGGGAATCACTCTTCCCTACCGACTCACCCAGCATTATCCTCCACCTTCTCTCATACTTTCGTAGCTCCTGCAAATTCTTCACAGATTGACACCTCCTCCCACAGAAAGGCAAGGAAGCGACAGGCACCCCCCCCCCACCAAACCGGTGACCATCTCCAGATGTCAAAGCCCTGCCCAGTTTGTGTGTGGTCTGAGGTGCGTCAGGGATCATCCTATCGCCCTGAGGTTTTTGGCTTGCAAATCTCCACCTGGACGATTTCGTGGTCACAGCTTACCAGTGATTGGGCAGAAAGAATATGAAGCTCTGAGTACTGGCCATGCCAGCAGCCAGTGGAATCGTGCACTTTGGTGTGCACGCATGACTGTACTTTTTTCAAACTGCCCTGACAGGGCCATTGTTGGTGGTTGACAGGACTGCATACACCTTGAAACTGGCAGCTTGATCATCAAATCACCAAGCTGCATCCGTGCTATTGCCTGCCCACCCAGCCCACCTGCTGAAGCAAAGACCCTGCACACAAGCGAGTTGGCAAGACAGTCTGCTCTCTCCTCTTGAATGAGCTGACAACAGCATCACATGGGGGCTCCAAACTGCTAGTGAAAATGTGCTGCAGCCTGCCACACTGTTGTCAGTACCTGAGAGAGAAGGCAGCGCAGAGTGAGGGAACATACTGGTCCTGCTATTCAAAGGTTAGCACCGGCAGAAACGTGGTTCGCACCAGCACTAACCCAGGTTTGTGCTGACGCTCCAGGTGGGGATATATTCAGAGACTCTTGGAGCATTCACCAAACCTGCCAGCATCTAGGCACCAAAATACTGCTGCGCATATGCATATAAGGGTGTCCCCTCATGCATACTAGTGCAGTGGCATTTTCAAAGGTTTGCAGCGGATGTAAACAGCCCCACAGGTGGCACTGTTTACTGCCACCAAAAACTAACTCTTAGCTAAGCCCACATCCCCACCCCTTGAAGGAAGAGCACCTGTACTACAGCTGCCCGTCCCTGTGCTGAGCTACCCCCCATAGCCCAGTACATCCATGTACAGTATGTCAATTCCCTGGTGGTCCAATGGTTCCCACCACCAATCTCCCAGTACATACTTTAATTTAAATCCTTGGTGGTCCAGTGGTTCTCCCACTTATGATCTCCCAGTGCAGCATTTTATTTAAATCCGTGGTGTCCTCCCGGCAGTCCCATGCCCTCCCAAACAGCTGTTTCTACAATAAACATGCTCACTGACAGCTTATGTAGCAGCTGGTCGTGGATGTGAAAAGAGGCCTGTGCCGCTGGCATACTGTATGTGAGTGCTGAACACTAGGGGGTGGGTGGGCAGGCTGGTGGGGGCATTGGATTGTTCAGTTGGGGGGAGCACTACTGAACCACCAGAGAGTCCAAAGGATGTGGGGGGGGGGAGGGCAACTAGACTACCAGGGCTGTCGTTTCACTAGGTCAGGGGTGCTAAGGGGCTGCTGCACCCCATGTAAGTGATCCAATAATGGGCTTGCAAATGGCCCCTTAGTACCTTGCAAGCCTAGGCTGAATATAGCCCGAAGGGGACTTGGCACTATACCGTTTTGGGCAGCACTATCCCCTGTGGGCCATATGCAACCCTGGCCTGTATCACAGCAGCACAGATGCACCAACATGGACCAATATTCAGTTGGATAGCACTGTTCCTTCAGTGAGCGCTACCCGTCTGAATATCGCCACAGCCAGAGGAGCGCAGGGTCAAGCACAGCTCAAATGACTGTGCTACACTTGCCCTGCTATTTCAATATCGGGGTCGCTGTTCTGAGTGGGAGACTGACGTATGCAAATTTATTTTACATTCCTTTTAAGGAGTTCTCTGAAGAGGAGACTGTTGTTGAAGTAGACTGCCTCAACTGACTAAAGTAAAAAAAGTCATTTTAAATGACAACTGGGATAGGAGGGTACAAGACACATCACATTTTAAAATCTGGTGGCCATAAAAATGATGGGCAACCCTGAAAACATTTTGGCTATCAGATTTTGAAAGTTAGTGTCCAGCTAGCCAAAATGTTTAACTCATATGGGGGAAACAGGCCTTCTCTTCCTTTGCTCCAACATTTTGGGATCTGTTCCAGTATCTCTCCAGCATTCACAATCTTACATAAACTTCAAAAAGGAGTTATTCCAATACTTGAGATCCTCTGACAAATGCACCAGTGCTTGATGTCCTGCCCTGCCTTATGTGCTTGAGCAAGATGTACGTAGCATTTATTACTGTGACTTACTACAGATCGCTTACTTGCCATTGTGGCTAAATACCAATAGCTTGTGTAACCATTGCTCTGAATTTATCTCTGTCTGTCAGCTTGATTTACAAACAACTTGTATGATGCTTATTTTTACCTCTTTACTGTATATTTTCTGCATTTTATTATATAGTACTTCCTGTGCACTGTTTTTGTGCCTATTATGGTCATCGCTGTATCCCTGACAGTATTCTCCTGGGGCATGTCTGAAAATAAGCATTTTACTGTCTAGTGCACCTACCCAAAACAAAAAATAAATAAACAGACCAGAAAGTAATGTGTCCCACCCTCATCATAAGCCATTAAGTACCAGTCAGCAGCTTAAAGTTATGCACAAGAAACTAAAGGGGGAGGTATTCTTTGGTAGAGACTTTAAACTAAGGTCCTTTCTTCTGCCCATTTCAGGTGGTTGCCCAGGTGGAAGAAAACAGATATTGTGGCACTTTTTGAGTGTTAGAAATTACCAAGGTGGCCAGGCAAACATACATGCTTTCCATGCAATGCATGTATGTAGAAGACAAACACTTAATGACTACATCTGAAAATTACTGCACAAAGTCTCTGCACAACTAGTATGTAACTTGCTGATTTAAGTACTTTGAAATATAGTATGAAAGGAGATACATGAAACTGGAATTTAGAGGTATGTGCAGAACAACAAAACTCCACTAGCAGAGTAGCCCCTCTGTTTCAAAATATCCCCCCCCAAGTTCCCTGAAATTCTGACAAAGTGGTATTTTTATGGAAACTGTGTAATTTAAGTTACTGGAAACTGCTTATTTCTGTCCTTGCAATTTTTTTCTTGCATGCTCCTGCCCCCCACAGTTTTTCTCTCATAGAGAATAGAACAGACATCCAAGTGAATCAGAAAATCCCCCAAATCCTAACAGAATTTCCCTCTTCTGTCCAGCACTGCAGAAAATGCATTTCTTCGTGAACCATCTTGTATCGACATAGCAATGTACTGTGTAACAGAATTAATTCACTGCCCTTAAATTTCACTGTTTAGTCCGCTCTGGCATTTTCATGGCAGTTTAATTTAGTTGAAGTGCAAGAGCAAGCTAACTTGTCAGTTGCAGTATGTATTTTCACTGGCATATAATTTTCACTGGACTTTCAAAATAGTGAATATAGCAAAAATGTTATTCCAGTGAAAATAATGTCTTATACAGTATTTTACATAACACGGTGGCAGTATGACCTAGTGGTTAGAACCCAGAACTATGAAGCTGGAGACCCAGCAGAACTGAAATGCAGTCCCAAAACCCCCATTTGTATATTGTGTCAGAACCTGAGCAAGTCACTCAAAGGGGAACAGTCAGCACCAAGCCCCACACTCAACTCTGGGGCTGATCCCAATGTGTACTGTTTGTGGAAAAGCATTCTGGTTTACTTACTTTTTTTTTTGCATTATTTCTTTATACCCCTACATGCTCCGGGACCTGCCACTCTTTCGGGCCACCATGGTCTCTGACAACCCCTACTACTCCCAGACGCCTCCTTACCTCGTATTGCAGCCTTTCCCGGGATAACACGGCATAACCCTTTGCCGAGTGCGTCCCTCTCCTCCGAGGGGGAAGGCACCAGGGGTGGGCACCCAGCACACTCTCTATTTGGCCCCAGGGCGCTGCTGAAGTGGACACGGCTCCATCAAGAGTTTCGGAGGTGTCAGCAGACCGGCAGCTGTCATCCAGCCAATTCCGGAATGGTTTCTGCTTTTTCTGGTGTGTCCTCTATTGCAACCCTCATGCAGTGCTCCCGGTCTCCACCGGTGGCCGCTGCAGAGTGATGCGGCCCTGCTACCCACCCCAGGAGAAGAGAGCAGTCCTATGGACGCTCAATCCTCTCCTGCCGACCCCTAGCGACCAGAGTCCATTCCCGAACCCAGGTCACCAGTGTGGTGCGAGGTAAGGCGCCAGCGACTCAGTCCTCTGTACTACCGGGCCTGCGGTTTACTTACGTTTACTGTAGTATGGTAGGCTGTAACAGATTAATTTTGCTTAGCTCTAGGCTGGCATCTTCTTTTACTACAAATCCCAGAATCCCCAGCAGCTGACATCGGAGCAGTAGGCAACACTGCAGTGGGAGCTTCAGTAGCCTGCAGTGAATGTTAGAGTTTATATAAGTTCTAGGGCCTGATATTGGAACATAGGCAAAAGTGGAGCACGAAGGTTTGCGCTGTGCTTCTACATGCCCATCACCCTGAGGATGCTATATTCAGTCAGGTAGCGCACCGGCACTATCCGACTGAATATAGGGACATGTTAGTGCAGTGCTAAGTCAAACAGTGCTGCCCCAACATGGATCAGGGCTGTATGCAGCCCAGAGGGAAGTGCAGGGAACAGCACCCCCAGACCCATCAGCACTGGGAGCCCTCAGCGCGATATTCAGCTGGCACCATGCAACTAAACCCACTGGGCATGCAAGGCTCATTATGGGACCACTTGCATGGTCCACAGTAACCCAGTAGCGCCCCATCCTGATAACGTCGTGACACATATCCTGGTGTCTAGTGGCACCCCCGACCTCCGATTGACCGTTGCTAGTATGAGCAAGAATTCCCTGGTGTCTAGTGGCACCCCCCCCCACCCTCCAATCACTCACCACAGTAATAATATGGCATTCCCTGGCATCCAGCACTCCCCTGCACCAAGGTCACCACCCTGCTACCGCAGTACCTTAGCCTCCAGTGCCACATGGATCCGCTTCAGCAACCGGCTCAGCCTTCCTCTCAACACCTCAGTTGGCCACCATAAGTAATGACAGGGAGTGTGCATACTATCTACTGTATAAAAAGTGCTCTCCCTACACTGTAGACAGAACACGTGCTCCCTGTCATTGCATATGGCAGGTGGCTGAGATGGTGAGAGCAGGGCTGTGCCGGTCACCATGGCGGAACCGTATGGCATCAACGGCTAAGGTACTGTCGGGTGGCAGGGTGGTGTGCCTGATGCAGGGCACTAGATGCCAGGGAATTCTATATTATTACTGCGACAAGCAGTCGGAGGGTGGGGGGGTGCCAATAGACACCATTATTACTGCAGCGAGTGACTGCAGAATGGTGGGTGCCATTAGACACCAGGGCATTCTATATTATTACTGCAGCCAGCGACTAGAAGATTGGGAGTGCCACGACACCAGGGAATTCTATATTATCACAGCGGTGAGCGGTCTGAGAGTGGGTGGTGCCACTAGACACCAGGGAATTCTTGCTTATTACAGCAGCGGGTGATCGGAGGGCAGAGGGGGCCCCTGGACACTAAAGATGTCTTTGGTTCAAAAGGCCAGGGTGGGCAGCTGCAATCCCTTTGCCTGCCACCAGGGCCTTCAGCCCCACTAAGTCGGGGTTTGCAAAGGTGGTAACTTGCACCCGTTCAGGTGGCATTTATCGCATGTGCAGGCCTCTCAATATCCCACTGCACCCCCTCATTTACATGGGTGCAATGATAACTTAACACATTGGCGCTAATGGGTTTTGCCCGCTCTGTGATGGTGTTTGAATACAGACCCTGCCCACAAATTGGGCGCAAACCCCGCTAAAAGTGGGCAAAAACCCCTTTGTGCCCGGGCTAAGTTTTGAATATCTGGCCCCTGATCTTTTGTTAGCTGGTCCTGTTGTCCTCCTTGGGCTAAGTTCAATGACAGAGAACTCTACTTAGCTCTTGGAGAAAAGCAGACCTGGAAAACAGCTGATCGGAGACTATAAAAGCTCTAACATGCACTGCAGGCTACTGAATCTTCCCCTGCTGCCTACTGCTCTGATGCCAACTGTGGTGAATTCTGGGATTTGTAGTAACCAAATATGTCAGCCTAGAACTAAGCAAAATTAGTCTGATACAATCTACTGTACTTAACTACAGTAAATGGCAAGTAAACCAAATTTTTCTGCACACAAAATACACATTGGGACCAGACGTCTCATACTTGAGTGTGGGGCCCTTTGTGCAGATGCAGACTGTTCCCCTTTAACTTTCCTGTGCCTCATATTCTTCATGGACACACCGGGAAAATGCATTTGAGCTCAGTGTGCACTTCCCCATCAAAAATTTTAATTAAGTTATTTATTGGAAAGCAAGCTGAGCACAAGCCTCATTTACAGTTGCATCCAGTCCCGTAACAAAATGTAAATATTTTGCATGCAATACAATATAATTCAGTTTGTAAAAACAATATGAAGCTAATAACAAAAATAGTCATATAAGACATTCATAAAGATTACGCAAGTGTTGTAAATAAACAACATAAGCTTTAACAAAGTAATTAACATAGCCTGAAGTTTGAAGTTCATATTTTAACAGGATTAGGTAGTAGCCAGAAGCCTGTTTTCAGTACTGTCCTGTATTAGGCACAAGTTACAAGGGAACAGATTAACAACATACAGAGTAAGGTGACAGACGAAAACAAATATTCAAGTACAATCACATACAAACACAGACCACTCAGCAAGTGCCACTTTAAACTATTTGGTAAGTGGGAAGGTTTCAAATCTTTGGGGGGTAACTAATTCCATGCTGTAGCTGCTATAAAATTAAATGACTCCGTACCATACTGTACTGTATCTTGATCTTATTTTTGGGATTGCAAGTCCCCTTCCAGTTACTTCCCTTAGAGAATATTTCAAAGTAGTTGGAGTTAATTTATCCAGTAAATAAAATGGAGCTTGGCCAGCCATACACTTAGCTAGACAGAAACCCTAACAGCTGCCTTTCTCTACAAATTTTCAAAAATGTCCAATTTGAATTTAGAAGTAGCATGCAATGGTGCATCATTGCTGGTGAGCCCATAAAGCCCAACACAAATCTGGCTACATGGCAGTGCAGCCAATCCGATATTTGTAGGCATCCTTTTCCAGCCATTCCATACACTGCACTTCCATAGTTCAGTATAGGTAACATAACGGCTGTAGCTAACTTTTCTCTAGTCTGATTTGTCATGCAGAACTTGTGTCTTTTAGGGAACCCAATTTTTATGATAATTTGGCACACAAGTTATCAATGTGATCACTGAACTTTAGTTCAGAATCAAACCAAAGATCCAGGTACTTATAAGAGTTTACCTGATCAATTTTAACATCATACATAGAAAAAATATTTAAATAATTTGACACAGTAATTCTTTTCTAAGCCCCAGATTTATTTTTTATTTTTTTATTTATTGAAATATTCAGAAAGACCTTTGAGTCAGCGACTCATTTACAAAGGTTCCACGTCATACATAAAAGGATACATGGACAGAACTTGGAATACAGATTACAGTACAATTACATATAACAGTCAGTGAGGTTACATAGTTGTGCAGTTGTTGAATAACAGCAAGTTTCGTTTCTTAGTATGACCATAATAGTTACAGAGGTTCTGTAGAGGCTGATGGTCATAGGGTTTCATAGTTACAATTTGGTACGGGGAGTCCGACAATAGTTAGTTTGATAGCTGCATATGTCAATCTGGTGTCAAGGGCAGTCACATTGGCTAGAGGCATGAAGGTATTTCCATAGCTTGGATTTATAAGGGTAAAGCCTTAATTCGTTCGTTATATGACTTGGAAGGGCGTTAGTCCAGGAGGGGGCCCTGTAAGTGAAGGTTCGCTGGAATTGGAAAGTCCGGCCACGGGGTACTCTTAGCAGCTGCTTGTTTGAGCTGCGGTTTGTTTTGACTGGGGGAGTTGGGCAGATGATTTGGTTTAGGGTAGGTGGGCTGAGGTCTAGTAGTACCTCTTTGGTCATAAGGCAGGTGTGGTACCTGATTCTGCTATCTAGGTTTAGCCAGTTTGTGCTGCTGTAAAGGGAGCAGGAGTGTGTAAAATGATCACATCCAAGGATGAGACGGCAGGCTTTGTTTAAAACGAGTTGGAGTCTGCTTAGGGTGGTGGATGGAGCGGCACTGTAGATTAGGATGCTGTAGTCTAGCAGGTAGAGGATCGAGGAGTTTATGGTAAGTTGTAATGCTTCAGGGGTGAGGCAGCGTTTGTACCGGTATAGTACCCCTAGTCTGGAGCCAAGGGCTGTCGATAGGTGTAGTATATGTTGATTAAAGCTGAGGATGGGGTCTAGTGTGATCCCTAAGTATTTAAAGCTGCTTACTTGTTCTAATGGGGTCTGATTGGCAGTGAGGAATTGGGGAGAGGTTCTTGAGTGGGTTCTGGGGGTGGGCGAAGAGCATGACTTTTGTCTTATTGTAGTTGATAATAAGACGTTGGGTGGTGAGCCAGTCTTCGACTTCACGGAAAGAGTGTTGGAGAGTTTGGTGGAGCTTGGGGGGTGACAGGTCAGAGGCGAACAAGACCGCATCATCTGCGTATAGGAGTAGATTTCCGGGGCATGACGCTGGGAGGGAGTTGAGGTATAGGCTGAAAAGTAGGGGGCCAAGTATGGAGCCCTGTGGGACACCGGAGCGGACAGGGAGGCGGGGGGAGAGGACAGGGCCTACCTTGACTATCTGTGTTCTATCAGAGAGATAGCTGGTGAACCAGTTTAGGGTGTCACTGGAGAAACCTGTGAAAGCCAGGGTGTTAAGCAAGAGGGCATGGTTTATGGTATCAAATGCCTTAGATAGGTCCATGAAGATGGCGCCAGTGAGGTGGCCGTGGTCCAGGGCTGAGTGGACATGGGAGGAAAATTCAAGGAGGGCGGTGGTGGTACTGTGGTCCTTAAGGAAACCGTGCTGCTGTCCAGATGGAAGATTATAATTTGTTAAGGTGGTCAGTAAGTTGGTCGGCGACTATGCGTTCTAGTGCCTTAGACAGGGGGAGTAGGATTGAGATGGGGCAGTAGTTGTTTGTGGATGTGCAGTCACCACTTTTATGGATGGGTGTGATGTAGGCCGATTTGCATCACACTGTTCTTTTACTATACAAAATCAGCCTATTTTGGACCATCCATCCTCACAATTTGTTAAACTCCAACTGTAAGACTTCCTCTATCTCATTCTGTTTACGGGCTGAAAAAAGGAGTGTGTCATCAGCACACTTTTTTTTTTTCCATATACATTTTATAGTTTTTTTTTTTTTACACCCGTTTTCACCCACCCCCTGTCTTGGGCATGCACGTGTGTGTGTGCAGGCACACGCATGCTGCACTTCTAGATACCCTCCCTACGAGCTGCCCTCTCCCGCCTACGCCGCAAATGTATAATGGCGATCGCGTAATGAGCGACAGGATACAACACCAAAACACAAAATAGTGCCACATAATACAAACTAAAACTGCCTCCTGTACAGTTCCTCATCTAAAGATTGTGTTTATACTTAAGTCTCCCATTTAGCACAGGGACTTGCTCCTCTCCCACTGTGGTCTCTGATAGGGTTTGAGCCAGCAGGTTGAAGTGTTGGGGTGTAACTTTGGGCAGAGAGTAAATTACCATTACATACCTTTTCACTGGGTGGACTTTTACAGTTAAGCGCTTGATAAACAGCAATAGAAAAACAAACATTTTAATTCCTGCAAAATAAATAAATGTTGCTGTATTTTGCTACTGCTCCATCGGTACGTCTGTCTATCAAACAAACAACCCACATGTGTCAGGATATTTATTTATTTTTTATTTAGTTTTTGTTGACCGGGTAAGTGCACTAGACAAATCCTGCCTATTTTCAGGCACGAACCGGGGAAGGGGGATACAGATGAATGCCAACTGACCTTGAACCAGATTAAGCTGTTGGTGGTATTTTTAGTGAATGAGGAAAATTTGGCCAGGACACCAGGGAAATTCCCCTACTCTTTTTGATAAGTACCATGGGATCTTTAACACCCACCTGAACTACCACCAATCCAGGCAGATACATATATCACAGGCACTCATCTGTGTGTCTTCTAACTATTCACTATCTAAGTCCTCTACACATGATCCACTTGTCTGAGGCTGTTGCTGGGAAAGCCCTTTATATTTAGCATTATGGTCTTTACTGAACACTCCTAGCCCCACCTCCAGTTAATACCTTATAGAAAGATATCCACTTAACACAAAAGACCTTGATTTTGGCACTATATTTAGCCAGGTGCTTAAATCCAGACTCCTTTTAAGAAACATAACTCTTTGCCTCAGGAGTTAAACTAAATTGCATGAGAACACTTCACCCTAAGATTAATTTAGACTGTTTCTGCTCCTGAACTAAAATACAGAACTAAAATATCATCCCTCACACACTTGGCCGTACGTCCGAGAAAAACATGAAACACACACCACTGCTATCTGATAACTGGTTCTTTAGCGCTGTTGTGTGCTTTGCTATTTTGATATGCTAATCAGCACTACTAATGTAAGTCGCTAGGATATAGTGGTTGCCAATTTTGTTTCGCCATTATTTACTCGCTAGTTTGTCAGGCGCTATTTTGTTGCTGCTAATAGTATGGGACACTATTTGAAAACAACCTTGATAAATCAACTGTGTAAACAACAAACAATAGAGGATCTGATATCGATCCTTGTGGGTCCCCCTTCTCCACTGCTCTGACACTGGACTTTGTACTTCCTATTGCTACAACCTGGGATCTTCCTATTAAGATCCAAAACATTTCAACACTTCCTGCCCATCCCTTTGTTCGCCATCTTATGTAGCAGCAGCTTATGATCAACTGTATCAAAAGTGTTTGTTAGAACCATGAACACCACTCCCATGCATCTTCTTTCTTCAAATGCATGGGAGACGGTGTCCATGAAATCCAACAATGCAGTTTGTCTGGAATGGAGTGGTCTGAACCCAGACTGTTGAGGGGACAGCAGATTGTAGCTAATTAGACACTCAAACAATTACTTGTGGATTTCCTTCACTAAAAGCTTGGAAATAAGGGAAAATAAAGCCATAGGTTGATTGTTATTTAGGGGAAGTGCTGTGGATTCAGGGATTTGTAGTAATAGAACATGTCGCCTAGAACTAAGCAAAATTCGTTTGATACAGTCTGAACCCCAACTGTTGAGGGGAGAGTTTTCTGTAAAGGTTGACAAGGAGTAGGCTAACAGGAATTTGAAACAGGGAAAAACAACTTTAGTGCAACATTTAACAACAGCAAATTAGAACAAAGTCAATGTTAAGGTGATTTAAATGTAATTAGCTCTGTTAAAAAGAGGGTGCTTTACCACTTACAACCTTGTAGGTATATATGTACCAATCATAAAGTCTTGTATTTCAGAGCGATGACCACACAACAAGGTTACATAACTATTAGTTAAGCATGATAGTAATAATTGTTACAGTGAGTTACATGAGTACCATCCTGCTGAATTGCATCCCATGGACTAAACAAATAGTGAAATTCACTCAGTCATACCCACCAAAAGAGGTGACAGATTGGATTAGCCCTTTAACCTCTCAAGGGTCCAGGTTCTGATGACCTTGACCCCAAACTCCTTCACATGTCTGCTCTTGCCATTACTGCTCTTATCGCCTCTATTCTCAACCTCTCTGTCTCTAGGTGTCATCCCTGAGGTCTGGAAGTGGGAAATAGTCATCCGCCTTCTCAAAGGGGGCTAACCCCTCCTCCCCAGGGAACTATCACCCTATCTCTCTTCTCCCAACCCTGGCTAAACTCCAGGAATACTTTGTCCTCTCCCCACTCTCTCCCTTTCTTGACTACTACTTTTTCTTCACTCCCTTCCAAACTGGGTTCAGGAAGTCCCACTCTACCTCCACCTCTCTTATTTGATTTACTGACTTCATCCTGACCAGAATGGATCAGGGCCAGGTTACCTATGCAGTCTCTGTCAACCTGGCCAAGGCCTTCAACACAGTTGCTCACCCCTTCTCCTGGACAAGCTGAAAGAGGTGGGACTCAATGACCATTCAGTTAGCTGGTTCCACTCCTACCTCGAAGGCAGGACTCAAACAGTCGGTATAGAAGATACACTACCCCCTTTCCAATCTGCTCAGGTGTTCCACAAGGCTCTGTCCTTATCCCAATGTTGTTTTCCACTTTTTCTAAATTACCTCCCCAAGGCCTGTATCTCCTCAGCCATTCACATGTTGACAGACAATACACTGCTATTTGCTTCTGGTGGTTCCACTCCAAATCCGGTTGATCAGCTCCAGTTGGATTTCACTAACATCCATCTCTTGTTCTCGGCATACCAGCTGTCCCTCAATGCCAAGAAATCAGTCTCTATGACCTTCAGCACCAGGCAGCTGCCCAGACTATTACCCCTGCCCTTCATATGTACTCTTGATGGTCTTGCTATCAAGGAGGTCTCCTCCTTTAAATACATCTGGGCCAGGTTAGACAGTCACCTTGATTTCTCTCACCATGTGGATGCCATCCACCAGAAGAGCTATCCTAAACTCGAAGTTCTGTATAGGAACAAAGCATGTATCCCACTTCTTATTCACAGTAAAAGATTCCTGAAGATGATCCTCCATATTTTCGACTACAGTGACACTGTATATATTGCACAATGTTTACTCCCCCCCCCGTCAGACTGGACCCCCTACCCTATTTCACTCATTTTACTGCTTCTCCCTTGATTACCCCCCTCGTACTCCCCATCGCTCCCTTTCTTCTTCTTCTTCTTTTGCTCTCTCATCTCTCAAAGTCATATTCTGGTTTGGGTGATGTCCCTCCTCTCCCACGAAGTCCCTTGGAAAATAAAAGTTCAAGTACTTACCATAACTGAAGCCTGTACTGAATAACTTTTCCATAAAGTACCACTCTTCGGTCAAAGTCAGAGGTGAGAGGACCCAGCAACAGCAAATTGTTTTGCCCGGGAGCCAACAACGGCTACTGGCATAGGGTGCTGCGAACCCACCAATAACTGTTGCTGTCACCCTTGTCAACCTCAGTTCTGTAAGCAAGGAGAGTGAGAAATGTTGCTACAAACCATGCTTATAAAAGATAGTAAAGGAGAATGGAAAAGGGATATATGAAGAGGAAAAAAAAAATACTAAATATAGTCTGACTACCAACCTAGAGAGGGACAGAAGGTAATACAACCCCTAGTGAGGGTTGTTGGTAGCTGTCACACCCAGTTATACTCACTGCAAAAGAAACCTTGATGATAATCAAGGAGGGGAAGGGTAACATGTACAACAGCCCAAGGAGTGGCGCCAGCCTACACTCCATGTCAGATCCAGAAAAACATAAATAAACTTGATTTTGAAGTTGTCTTAGAAATTATTTTTTCACACAAAAAGTTATCTCAATCAGGGACCATAATGAAATTTTGGATATGCCCAATAAATACTTCTATCCTTGCGAGACATGGAAGAAGTAAAGAGAGATCACTTGGAAGAAGAAGAAAAAAGACACTTGGTGAAATAAGTGCCCAGCAGTAGGGCACACCCGAAACCCATGAGGGTAGATAAAACTGCGACAAACAGAGCCCTTCTCCCTCTCTTTCTGATGGAATAAACCACAGACTTTAGAGGAAATATCTTCCAGACAGGGATCAATGGAGTGACAGCATACGGTTGAATAACCTGTTCCCAGCGGCACCTATAGTGCCAAATCACAAGGCTAATCTTGAACTGACCCTCTGCAACAGGAAAAAAGGGGAGGGAGGGGTGGGGGTACTCACAGGGACGAGGACAGGTGGGGTGCAAGAGTAATGGTGGGCCCAGGCTGGGTAGAAGTCAGGTGGGGGAATGGAAGAGGAATAGTATGTTCCTTGGGTCCCTCTCCCTCAGCAGAAGAGGAAGCCAAGGGAAGGGGTGAATGTTAGTAACAGGCAAGGGGCGCTGTGGGAGCAACCTCCAGAGGTACCAGTGTGGAATAGATTCCTCCCACTGGTTGTGGAGGGAAGCTCTGGATGAAGACAAGGACGCATAAGCAGGAGGGGGATATGTGTCTTGGGGGAGGACCACAGACGGAAAGGAAAGTGGGTAGGCAGAGGTAGGGGTGGTGGCAGCAGGGCAGGGAAGGAGCAGGGACAGATAAGGAGATGGGTTAGGGGAGTTGGACAGTCGAGGGGAGTAGGGGGTGGCTGCAGATGGTGAGCGGGAGGTCAGCATGAAGATCAGGAAAGAAGGTGGAAGGGGTTGGGGGGATCTGGAACAGGCAGGAGGGGACAGACAAGGTGAGACAGCCAGGTAAACATGAGTGGGAGTGGACCCAGAAAGCAGATGGGAAGGTAAGAGTACTGATCTTGGGAGACTCTATAAATAAGGAAGTGAGATAAGAAGATACATGGGCTGAGGCAAACAGCAGGAAGGTGCAGTGTATGCCAAGGTAACCATGGGCAGGATGGGCCCATTGATAGCACAGAACATGCGAAAGGAGGTGAAGAACCTTGCATTATCATTCATCTGGGAGCAAATGATTTGGCAGAATGTGAGCTTGGGGTGGTTCAAGAGAGTTTCAGGGAGGTGGGGGAGCTCTGCAATGGGTTGAGGAGGTCGGTAGCCTTCTCAGAGGTGCTACCGGTACTAAGGGTCAGCACTGCAAGAAAGAAAAGGATTGAAGAATTTAATATCTGGCTCATGGGGTGGTGCAGGGAGGAGGACTACAGTACAGGTTACTTGGAGGCTGGACCTGGGAGAATAAGCCCCTTTATGCACCGTATAGGATGCAGATTAGTAAACAAGGCACTTGGGTGCTGAAATCCAGATATGGGGAATATATGGGCAAAGATCTTACCTGAACTGATGGGGGGAGGGGAAGGGGTGTCAGTACCCTTAGTCACCTGGTGAAGGAGATCAAACAGTCCCCCCCCCAATCAGGGAAGAAGGATGGGGGTTCACATGAAAGGCAGAGGGATGGGGATAGGCAGGTGGGATTGGGATCAGGGGAAGCAGAAGACTGGGGGGAGGTGACAGACTTGAGCCATGGTGGAAGGTAGTGTCTCTGAATGCAAGGTGCCTAGGGAACAAGTTGGCTGAGCTGTGATCACTGGTGGCCGAAAGAGAGGTGGATATGGCAGCCATCACAGACGTGGGCCATGCCAAATCTTGACTGGGACCACTCTGTCATTGGCTATAAGCTACACAGATGGGAAGAGGAGGGTGACAGGCTCTGTACATAAGGGAAGGGATAACCTGTACTAGGGAGGAAGAGGTGGATGGAAGGTCAGAGGTGTTGTGCATACCGGTACAATTGACAAAAGGTAGAAAGCTTATGATAGGAGTGGTATACAGATCACCAAGCCACAATGAGGAATTAGATGGGGAACTAGGGTCCAAAAATGAGGAGATGGCCAGCAGTGGGGAGGTAGTGATAATTGGGAACTTCAATCTGCCTGAGGTAGACTGGCAAATCCTGGCTACCACCAGTATCATGACTCAGGTGTTGGTGGCTGCATTCCAGAGTGGATTCCTGACACAAAGTGTCCAGCTTCCCACCAGGAGGAAGGCCATATTAGACCTGGTCCTGTGACATGCACATCCAAGAAATAAAGGCAGAGGCACCACTTGCAGGAAATGACCACCAGAATGTGTGATTTCACCTGGACATGGACAGGGAGAAGATTACGACAAAACAAAGGGATCTGGACTTTAAGAGGGCAGACTACAGTAAAAAACGGTGGACCAGAATCAAGGAGAGGCTCTTGGCCACCACTAACACATCTGACAAATTCAAAAGCAAACAATCTAAAGCCAAAACGTCAAGCTGGTATGAAAGAGAGGTAGCCCAGGTAGCAAGAAGTCAGCCTCATGAAGTATAAGTGCACCATGAAAGATGAGGACAGACAGAAATATTGTACAAAGGCAAGGGAGGAATGCAGAGCACTCCGGCTGGCCAAAGCCAAGAGAGAACTGCAGCTGGCAGAGGGGTGAAAACATGGGTGAAGACTTTCCTCCAGTATATCAGGGAGAAGAGGGGTATGAAGGGCTGGATAGTCAGACTTGAGAAGTGGGGTGTGGGGGTGGGTGGAGGGAAGTGAAGAGAAAGCAGAGGTACTTACAAGTACTCCTGTTCAGTCTTCACTAAGGAGGAAGATGGCCTATTACCTCAGGGGAGATGGGCGTGGGGGGGGGGATGGGGGTTGATAGGCACATACGATGGAGAAACAGAAGTTGAAAGGTTGAGGACAGACTAAATCCCTTTTTAGGCTTAGACCATGCACTTCAACCTGACATCTTTTATCCTAGGTGATTACAAAGGCATACTAACTGGGTTATAGAAATATCATATGTCACCGATTGCTGGTGGTGCAAAGATTATTTTTGCCACACTG
Source organism: Neoceratodus forsteri (assembly GCA_016271365.2). Taxonomy (NCBI): domain Eukaryota; kingdom Metazoa; phylum Chordata; order Ceratodontiformes; family Ceratodontidae; genus Neoceratodus; species Neoceratodus forsteri. Next base: position 396,395,501 of record CM057452.1, read on the forward strand.
GCTTGAAATGACTACTTTCACTTATGTGGATTGGCATAATGAAATTCTCTTTGCTTTGAAAGCTGAAAAAATGACTGCCAATATGAATGATCACCTTACCACTTATAAAAAGAAATGGGAGCAATTACATATCATTCTACTGTTGCATAATCAATATTTACTTTTTGAACAAAAGGTGAATTTTATATTGAGGCCTGATCTCCCTAATGTACTTACATTAACTCCTGTCATTTACCAGTGCATGTATTTTAATGATATTTCTTCTCCTTCTATGCTGCATTGTGTACCGGAGCTGGGGGTGTCGAAGGTATGTTCTTACTCTTGATAATTTGTTGTTTTATAGTGCTTTGTAGGAGGTTTTAAGAAAAATCTTTAATAAAGTATAATAAAGTTAACAAAAAAAAAAAAGAAAGAAGCTGAAAGGATGAGAAAAGGCTCTAAAGGTAGACAAATCCCCGGGACCAGATGTGTACATCCTAGAGGTACTGAGGGAGATGACAATATGATTTTTTCGTACACTGCAAATTACTGCTAAATTTCTCTCCACCTGGGACTCTTCCTGCTAGAAAGGCCGCAGTTGCAAAGTGGCAATGCATTGGCATGTGTTTTGGGCGTGTCCCATTTTGACCACATTTTGGAACAAGGTGGAAGTTGAACGAAATGTGATGTTTCAGAATTATCGTACCCTGACACCTGAGGCAGTCCTACTCTTACATTGCCCTTCCCCCCTCAAACTCAAGAATAAAGTGTATACTACATGTATATTTACTAGGAATCTTTATGGTAGTGGGGGGAAAAGTAGTTACGACACTCTGGCTCACAACACTAGTGCCAATACTACCACAGTGGGAAGACATTATATGGAACATTTACAGGATGGAAAAGTTACAGCTCAAATACAGAAACGCGACACTCAACATCAGAACAGATGGAATATCCGGCTTTTCCATATTATGGGTAAAAGACCAGGTATTATAATATGAGAAACGATTAAAGTTAAGTGGATTCCCCAACGTGGAGAAATTCCAGAGGCAGAGGGGGATGAGGGAAGAAAAAAGCCTAGCACACAATCTAACAGGACAGAGGAATGGCTACAGTAGAGGCAGGCATGCCCTTGCTATACTGTGCCTGAACTAACATATTCATTAACGTCCTTTATTAGCAATGAGGAATCTGGAGTTATATTGAAACTTACTGTAGAACTGGCTTTAAATACTCATTGTACGTAATATTTTGATATCCGAGTGTACATTTCTGTATAAAAACCTAATAACATATAAGTTTTTTAAAAAAAGAACACAAATGAAATAGCATTAAATATTTAGTTTCCACTGTCCCAGCACATAAAAGTAAATGAAAAGAATGGAGGCAATGATTACTTTAACTAGACAGAATTTGCCTACACAAGAGTACGGTAATGTTATTTTACTTTAAACAACCACCCTACTGGGGTCTGCAAATACCTTATTTCGAATATTCATCTGAATACCATATTAGTATTTGGAGGCACAATAATTCGTTATTTGTGCTTTGTTATTCGGCCGCTAGAACAGTGTGTGAGATTTCAAGCTCTCCTGAGACTGTCTGTACAATGGAACATATGACTCCTAGTTAAGGTCATTGAAGATAACGCCTTTGGAGTCATCACAGGTTTCTCTAAAAAAGGACCCTAATCATTTGCAACCATGGACCACCCTGTTGTCCTCATCCTGAGCGAACGCCATGGAAAGCCGGCCTGGCAAGCCAGTTGTGGAGTGTGACTTCTTGGCTGGGGCCCTGAACAGGGGCTGTGGCGGAGGTGGCTCTGTGACAGGGTTAAATAAGACCCTATCCCATTTGTCATGCAGAAAGAGTTAAATGCAAGTATCTGTTCTATCTTCACCTTTTCTGTTTCTTGTCTGGTTGTGCAACCAAATGTTCTCATGAGACCTAGAAACTGATCACTTGGTCTTGTGATTCTCCACCTCTTGCTATCTCTCTACCCTAACTTGCCGATTCTGTCTTTTCTTCCCCCTTGCATATCTGCGGTTATAAAAATATATGTGAATCTTTGTGTGAAACTGTAAGTGATACTGGGATCCCTTTGTTTGAAACTATATATAGTTGTACTGTTGAAATGACTGCAAAAAGCTGTTTGGAATTTAGAGGATAACCTGAGATGCATTTTGTGTTCCTCTCCGTTTTTTTTTTGCAAACTCCTCTGCAGAGCTATCAGCAGGAGGCCAGCTAGGGATACTGTTCTATTTGCAAGCCTGCTCTGCAAAGGAACGGAGAAGAACTCTGATACATTTTATGAGAAACATGATGCCTCCTTAATGAGATCAGGATGAAGAAATTAATTGTCAGGCAAAGACCTGTTAGAAAAAGAGCAGCAATCTTTGCTGGGGAGAGACTGAAACATGGAATTAGAGATAACCTCAGACGAAGGACTCTATTTTCTCTGTACTGCCTTGGTAAAAAGTTATACTAAACAATTTTTATTTTATTGTTATTGATAATATTAAAACACTACTTGTGAGTTTTACAACTGCTCCTGGTTTTCCTATGCTTCCTGACCTAAGCCTCGATGACAAGTTCCATCGACAGAGAAGCAGATGCTGGAAACTGCTGAGAAGCAAGGATAGGCATGGGAATCACTGACCAAGGCCAAGGGACTGAAGGTCCAGGGGGCAGAATGCTACCCCTCCCAGCCATGGTCTAGTGATGCCAGAGGAGTTCCCCACAGCATTGGTGCATTTTTCGTCAATGCCTATCCTCGCCAGAGGATGAGGAGGAGCACTGATGGTGATGCCTCCAGGTTGAGTGGATCGACGGCACAAATGACGTCTCGACCATCGCCCTGAAAAGTGACACCGGTGGGAGTCCTCTGGAGAGTTTGTGTAAACCTCCTGCCTCGGCAGAACAAGAACTACAGGCTTTGGAGGCACAACCACAGGTAGAAGCAGCTCCCAAGGCAACTCAGCCAGGGGTACTGACTAGGCGGCGTTCTACTGGGTGAGGACAGAGAGTACCAGGGTCTGAGAGATTGACTCCTCATTGATCTCCTCTGAAAATCAGTCGACAGGCTCAGCCTCTGCCGCCTCTTTTTCTAGAGCCGCAAACTGAGCAACCAACATTGATCGCAATCGTGAATGAAAGCCAGAGCACTGTGGAGCATTATAAGAACCACCCGCCATTTCCCCAGCATCCAACAGAAAAACCTCGACCGCAGAGGGTAGTTGGTCCAGGAGGTTGGCAGGTGGTTAGGAGGAGCAAATCAGGTGCCCCATCACTCTCTGCTCTCCAACACATTACCTCCAAAAACCATATAAACACTACAAACAGGTATCTGCCTCTATCTCTGAAATCAAATAAAGAGGCAGAAGACACTGCAGAGCAGGACACTCTGCACAGGAGCTAACACAACAATACTCACCCAAATCAGGAACCAAAACTAAACAAGCACAAAGGAAATCCAAAAACTTCTGATCATAGGAGACTCCATGATTGGGAGTTGATACCCATCTCCAGCCAGGGTGATGGTCAGATGTCTCCCAGGTACATCAGCATGGAGAGACACTGACCGCATTGCTAAAATTGTTCACAAAGCAGGAGAAAACACTGATGTCCTAGTACACATAAGGGACTAATGATCCCGCCAGGTCAGTTGAGGAGACCAAGGAACACCTGACTAGGCTGGGTGACAAACTATCATCTATTTCGCCCGGCATCTCCTTCTCTGAGATCCTGCCAGTCTGGGAGAAGGGAGCAGATGGACGGAAGGTCGAGAAGGGGAGATAGGGAGCTAAACACGTGGCTCAAGGACTGGTGCCAGGAAAAAGGACACAGATTTGTAGGGAACTGGCAACAGTTCTGGGAGCAAAGTTCTTTAAATTTGATGGACTGCATCTGACTAAAGAGGAGTCAGTGCATTGGGCAGAAGTTTGGCGTCTTTGCAGAATATTTAAACTAGCAAATGGGAGAGGGGTGCACCCCATCGTCAATGGGAAGAACACCCTCCCCTCAGCTAGTGGTCAAACAGGAATTCAGCGTGTTTGCCATTCATTTGCATCACCAGGTAAGAAAAAGGTTTGTCTCCCCATACGATGCACAGGGCAATGCCAAACTTCACCCAACAACTAACACACCAAAATCTGGCCAATGGAAAATCATGTACACAATGCTCACAGCCTGGGAAATAAGATCCCAGACCTGCAGGCAATAATGTCAGAGGCTAAACTGGACATAGTAGCAATTAGTGAGACGTGGTTTACCAGTAACCACACTTGGAGACTTCAGTACCTGGATATGTATTGTTCAGAAGAGACCGAGCTGCAAAAGGGGGAGGGGTGGCCCTGTATGTTAATGAAAATATCAAAGCTACAGAAATTCAGAATACACATAAGGAGCCAGAAGAACTGTGGGTCACCCTGGAAACAGGTAATGGGACAGCCATAAGAACTGGGTTGTCTACAGGCCCCAGACCAGAGGGAGGACATAGACACATTACTGTTAGAAGATATACAAAACATGACAGCTAAAGGGAGGTTCTGATAATGGGAGACTTCAACATGCCAGATACAGATTGGTCAATACCAGCAGGAACATCTGCCAGAACTAGACTCATAGTGGATTCCTGCAGGGGAGGGCCTCAAACAACTGGTACAGCAACCCACAAGAGACAGGGCTATCCTAGATCTAGTACTGACTAACAAAGAAGGGATCACAGATCTCCAGGTAGAAGGTCACCTGGGGCCAGTGACCATCATATGGTATGGTTCAATTTGGCTACTACATCTAAATCATCCCATTCCAAGGCAAAATATGGGACTTCAGAGGAGCTGACTTTGATAAGATGGCCAACAGAGTTAAGCTAGCCCTGGCAAAAAGAAACACAGGTGAGGAGGTACAGGCAAAGTGGGCAAGCATTAAGGATACAATACTTGAAGCAACATCCCATTGTGTTAGACAGAAAAGGAAGTGCAAAAGAAGAAGGAAACCACTTTGGTTCTCAAATATAGTAGCAGAAAAGGTCAGAGCCAAAGGCTGGCCTTCAGAAAATATAAAGGGAACACAGCGGGATGAAGATAGGGAGGCATACCAAACTGCCTAAGGGAAGCAGGTAAGGCAGTAAGGCAGGCAAAGTCCCAAACTGAGGAAACACTAGCACGAACAGTAAAGAAGGTGACAAGACTTTCTATAGATACATTAGTGAAAGGAGAAAGTCCAGAGGGGTATTGCTAAGCTTAATGGAGAAAAGGGAGCATGTGAGGAGGAGGACCCTGTAAAGGCATCTATCCTAAATAGATACTTTTGCTCAGTATTTACTGAAGAGAAGGTAGGGCAGGGCCGACAGCTCAGCATCATGGACACAGGGGGGAGGGAGGTGAGCACTACTCCCTTCACAAAAGAAAGGGTCCTACAAGAGCTTGCTAAGCTCAGGGTGGATAAGGCAATGGGACCTGATGGCATACATCCCAGGGTACTTAAGGAGCTAAAGGAGGAACTAGCAGAGCCATTAGCAGAATTGTTTAGTGAGTCTCTGAGCACAGGAGAGGTCCCAGAAGACTGGAGAAGGCTCATGTGATCCCACTCCACAAGAGTGGTAGCAGGGAGGAGGCGGGAACTACAGACCGTCAGTCTTACCTCAGTAGTGGGCAAGATTATGGAGGCACTCCTTAAGGAAAGGATAGTGCAACACCTGGAATCCATAGGGCACAGGATCCAAGACAGCATGGGTTTACAAAGGAAGGTCCTGTCAAACTAATCTCATAGATTTCTTTGACTGGGTAACCAGAGTGGTGGACCAAGGGGAGCAGTTGATGTCGCCTACCTTGACTTCAGCAAAGCTTTTGACACTGTTCACATAGAAGATTGATAAATAAGCTAGGTAGGCTCGGGTGGGTCAGAAGTTGGTCAACTGGGTGGCAAACTGGTTGACTGGCAGAAAACAGAGAGTGGTGGTAAATGGTATACAGTCAGAAGAGATGCAAGTCACAAGTGGGGTACCTCAGGGATCAGTCCCGGGGCCAGTCCTATTCAACATCTTCATTAGTGACCTCGCAGATGGACTAGAGGGTAAGGCTTGTCTGTTTGCAGATGACACCAAGATCTGCAACAGAGTAGATGATCCAGATGGGTGGGCAGAATGAGAAGAGATCTGGATAAACTAGCAGAATGGTCAGAAGAGTGGCAACTGGGATTTAATGCAAAGAGTGCAAAATCATGCACATAGGGAAGAGAAACCCTGAAGCCACTTATAGGCTGGGAGGGGAGGTGCTAGCAGTCACAAAGGAAGAAAGAGACTTGGGCATCATCATCACTGATGACCTAAATCATCCAAGCAGACCTCTAAAGCAGTAGGTAAGGCTAGGGGGGTGTTAGGGTGTATTAGTAGGGGTATCACAAGTCGTAAGAGGGAGGTAATAATCCCTCTGTACAAGACACTGGTTAGGCTCCCCATCTGGAGTACTGCGTGGCAGTACTGGAGGCCACACCCTTCACAAGGACATTAATCCAAATTGAGGCAGTCCAGAGAAGGGCACCAAAATGGTGCAGGGACTGCATCAGAAGACATATAAGGACAGATTAACGGAGCTCAATATGTATACCCTTGAGCAAAGGAGGAGAGAGGTGATATGATCGAGACATTTAAACACCTTAAGGGCATAAACAAGGTGAAAGAGTCTAACATGTTTAAATATAAGAAAAATAGCAGGACAAGAGGACACAGCATGAGATTAGAGGGAGGCCGATTAAGGGGAATGTGAGGAAATTCTTTTCACAGAAAGGGTGGTAGATGCATGGAATGGCTTACCACAAGAAGTGGTGGCTATGAATACAGTGCAGGGCTTCAAACAGGCATGGGATAGGCATAAGGGAGCAATACAAATGACTATGAATAGATAGGTCACTGACAGAGCAAAGGCCGATGGCACATTTATAAGGTAGAAAAAGAAATGGGCAGACTGGATGGGCCTTGCGGTCCTTATCTGCCGTCAACTTCTATGTTTCTATGTTTCTATGTTTCTATGTTGGAGCGACTTCAATGTTAAATACAGGCTGAAACAATTGAAGATTTGATTACAAAAAGCATGTGAAATACTAGAATCCTGCAATGATGCAGAACTGTGAAGAAGAAGCCCACTCCCTTCCAGTGGAAAGAACAATCTGAAGTCAAGGAGCAAAGCCAGAGGATAGACCACCCAGATGACCAGATGGCACCACCTTCTCCTTGGATGCCCCATATCACACTAACAGATGCTCCCTAAGCCACCAGTGGAGCAGTCAGGTGGCAGGATCAGGAACCCACCCTTTCCACAGGAAGTGAGGGTTTGACTACACATACCACCTCCCTGATGGTTTGTTCAGGTGTGAAAAACAGATTACTCACCTGTAACAGTAGTTCTGGGACTGGTATATGGTGTTTATCCACACTTCTGGCAGTGTCCTTTCCCTTTAAGGATTGCCAGAATGTCTTCAAACTGGCTTCTCCCACCCACTCGGATGGTAATTCCCTCGGCACCGCCCCATGACATCAGATCTTCCCACTTGCCAGGGGAGGTTGGGTGGGTCAATGTGGATGAACACCATATACCATTCCTATAACTACTGTTACAGGTGAGTAGCTTGTTTTTCTTGGGACGTGGATAAGGTGTTCTATCCACACTTTTGGCAGACTCCTAGCAGTTCTCCGGGAGGAGGGTGGCATGGCGCACACCCCCTACTGGGGAGAGCAGCAAATACTACAGGCCTAGGGATCGTGCTCGTGGCCCATTCAGTAAACACACATGGCATGCGAATCCGTCCAGGACATCTTCTGCCCACAGGCTCATTTCCAGAATCCAGGAGCAGACTTCACGTCGTCCATAACAAAGGTGAAGAGAAATAGCTTGAAAACAAATTTTATTTGAAAATCTGATTTAAAAGCAAAGGGCCTTCTCAGCACGAGTGGTAAGGTGGGAACCTTCTTCTTCCAGCGGAAAGGAAGATCTGATGTCATGTGGCCGTGCTGAGGGAGTTACCACCTGAGTAGGTGGGAGGAGCAAGCTTGAAGATGTTATGGCAAGCCTTAAAGGGAAAGAACACTGCCAGAAGTGTGGATAGAACACCATATCCATATCCCTAGAATAATATTTTCATGCTTTCTACAAAATATCAAAAGAAAGTTTTCTGAAAACACTGTACAAATAATATTAAGCTTACTTATAACATGCGCAAGAAAAATCAAGGACTCTGACTGGCAAAAAAAGCAGTATAGCTGTGCAATTATCTGCCCATAATTACACGCCTGCACTTCTTACAAACTGGCAGCCTTCGTACTTGTAAAACATTGTAATATAGTAATATAGTAACTGACGGCAGATAAGGACCGCTAGGCCCACCTAGTTTGCCCATAATCCCTGTCTGCCTCAGTGGCCGCTGACCCTACTTGGTCACTGGCTTTCTTTTATCTTTCCCACCACTAGGGTTCCTTTATGCCTGTCCCATGCGTATTTAAAACCATCCACTGGTGGTCAAGTCGGCATCCAGAATGGCTGCTTAGTCCTGGAGCTCTGAGCCTAAACCGTCAGGATACTCCCTTTCCCCCGTTACCCTGGTACTTACTGCGATAAAAAATGTGGGATCTTGAAGGAAAAACAGTTATGCCACCGAAGATGTCCAAAAAACAGGGACAACTGCCATTTAAAAGTGCCAGCAATGGACTTAAAGATTCTGGCCTGGAAGCTCTGCCACCACGAGGGGAAAACGCAGGCAATGTGGCTGCAACAAATTCAATAGGGGCCGTGGAAGAAAGTGTGTATAGCCCTCAGTTCCTGGTTCTGGAAAAACTGTTTAATGATCTAAAATACGATCTGATGAGCAAAATGAATGCAGGGTTCAAAAATGTATCTGCTCAATTGGCCCTCTTGCAAACAACAGTAAATAGCTTGGGTGAGACAACGGAACAACATTTGGCCCGATTAATGGAGGTGGAAGAAAGGGTCAGTGTGCAAGAAGATCGGTATAACCAGTGGCACCCTCAAATGCAATCAGCATTGGCAGAAATAGAGAAACTAAAAGCTGTACTAGATGATCATGAGAATAGGGAGAGGCGAAGAAATATCAGAATAGGGGGCATGGCTGAAGGAGTGGAAGGCAGAGACCGTGCAACATTCTGTCAAACATGGTTAAAGACAAAATTGGATCTACCAGCCGAGTGTTCCTTGGAAATACAATGAGCGCACAGAACTCCCGGTCATCACCCTGCCCCAAATGAAAGGCCTCATCATATAATTGTAAAATTCCTGAGATATCGAGATAGAATGATGGTACTGAATGCAGCGCAAAAGGCGGGTGCTATTAGAGAAGGCTCTCACCCTGTCAGTATATTTCAGGACTTTTCTCGATTGGTGCAAGCAGAACAAAATGCCTTTATGCCAGTGAAGAGGAGGTTACATCAACTCGAGTGGCCTTCTGCGCTTGTTTATCCTGCTCGACTAATTATACAGAGAAAGGGCAATACACCGAAGGTGTTTACAAATCCTGATGCGGCGATGCAGTACATCGAACATGAATCGAAACAGCAAGAAAATGCAGACGGGTGAACTTTATTTCAACCTTAAAATGTGCAGATAAAGTATTTTTGTGCTGGCAGAGCAGCTTTAACGAGGGGCGAGAATAATGGGAGTGGGGCTGGGGGGGAGTTGAGCTTGGCTCGGTCTGCTCCGAGACTCTCTTGAGGCCTATAAAGGCTGGAACGGGCGGCCTTCCCAGTTTCCCCCTGCACTAGCTCCTGGCAGGGCTGCTTATTCGGAAGTGCTCCCAGTGTGACACTGCAGAGACTTATTTGATGCCGCATGATTTGGTTTTGTGTTCTGGGACCAGCTACTATTTTAATTATAAAATAACAGAGAGTAATACCAGCAGCTTGGTTAAGAAACAAACTGGGAGCTGAAGATCTATTTATTTTCCTGCTCAACTTCATTTGAACTTAAAATGTGCAGATAGTGTGCTTTTGAGTTGGCAGAATAGCTTAAGCGAGGGATGAAGGTACCGGGGGTGGTGTTGGGGGGGGGGGGAGTAGAGCTTGGCTCGGTCTGTTCCGTAACTCTTTTGAGGCCTATAAAGGCTGGAGCAGGCGGCGTTCCCCGTATCCCCCTGCATTAGCTCCTGGCTGGACTGTTTACTTGGAAGTGCTCCCAGAGTGACTTTGCAGAGATTTACTTGTTGCCACTGGGCTTTGTTTTATGAACTGGGACCAGATGTTATTTTAACTTTGATATAACAGGGAGCAGTAATAGCGGCTTGATCAACAAACTAACAGGGGGCTGAAGTTCTAATCTCTTATTTTTCATTTCTTAAAAAAGAAAAGATAAAGGGAGGAAATGAGTACTCAATTTTAGTTATGATATGTTCTGCTTGAATAAAGGGATGCGATTTATGTCCGGGGGACTCAGTAATTTTTTATTTTATTCCGGGTGTGGTGGGTGGGGACCCTCGCAGGAGGCCAATTGGAATGTTGGCCATCTTCATTCTTTTGACCTGTGGGTTCTTTTGTGTGACCCAGAGATGGAGGGGGGCACCTGGGGACTGAAGGGACGTTTGAGCAATTAGGTGACTGTATGTAAAATTATGTGTAGGGCTCTGGCCTACCTTGATGGGCTCCTCATTCTGGAAGTTCCTTGGGGAAGGACGGACCCTTAGGTGTCCTCGTCTAGCCAAGCTTTATATTTGTTTAACTTATTTGGGCAGCTGGGTTGCAGAAATATGTTTTTACTGTTGGCAGATTAAGGAGGGAGCCCTGGTTGGGGCCCTGCTTTACCACCGTATTTGGACCTATAGAGGGATAGTGACGGTGTGGCCAGCAGGCTAACCCACGATATCAAAGGGGGTTCTAAATAAGTCAATATCAGGGGGAAAGAGGGAAGCTAGGTGGTGAGTAAAAGTTGGAAACTACCTCGCTAAATCTTTGTTAAAGGGGTATAGTCTTATTAGATTAGATAAGCGCCTGTTGTGCAGGTTTTCATTATTTCTTTTCTCTTTCTTTTTCCTTTGGTTCTCCTTTCTGTCTTCTTTTAAAATGTTAAATAGAGCACTGAGGGATTTTGAAGGGGTAAAACCAAAAGAGAGGTATCAGACTAGATGGGAAGGGAGAAGGGTTTTTTTTCTTAATTGGGAGAAAAAAATAAAAAGGTCAAGAGTCGGGTGGTGTGGGGGGGGCTTGGTGGAGATGAGATGCAATGTGAAGGGGGGATCTTGGATCTGGGAATAAATGTGATGTTGCTGGATGGCTAGTTTAAAAATGCTATCCTGGAATGTAAATGGTTTAAAAACAGCAGTGAAACAAAAACGTGTATGGTCCTATATTAAGAAAAAAAAGGCAGATGATGTGATGCTACAGGAGTTACATCTAACATGTGAAGAGTATAAGCAAGTAGAAAGAAAATGTGGAGGTATAATGATAGCATCTCACTTCACGTCCAGGGCCAGAGGAACGTGCGTATGGGTCAGACCGGGGATCAGGGTACAGATTCATACAACCCAAAGGGACAGTCAGGGAAGGTATGTTATAGAAAAGGCTACGGTGGAAGAGGAAGTGCTAGTCCTGGGGTCTTTATATGGACCTATGTTCGATTGTCCAGAATCTTTTGAGCATTTAGCTATTATGCTAGCAGTGTTTCCAGACAAACTGATTATAGGGTGTGACTATAACACCTATTGGGACCCTTTGCTTGATCATTCAAAACCTTGTTTTAGATGCACCCCTAAAAGTGTGGTGGCCCTACGGAGATTAGCAGAGGAAAGGGCCTTGCAGGAAGTGTGGAATTTTAAACACCCAGATACAGAGGAGTTCTCTTTCTATTCCTATGCCCATAAGGTCTATACAAGACTAGACTATTTCCTGGCTTCCCCTACTTATTTAGGGTGAATAAGAGAGATAGAATATGGCCCTATTATAGTGTCAGATCACGCACCACTATATTTAGAAGTGGATAAAGAGGTAGATAAAGGGGTGGTGCGTCAGTGGAGAATGGACCCTACACTATTGTTGGACCCCCTGTATGTACAGCAAATGTCCAAGAGGCTTCAGGAATTTTTAGAAAACAATAGAGTGGAAGACACTTCAGCAAGGACTACTTGGGAGGCCTTGAAAGCCTTTGTAAGGAGGGGAGACTATCTCTTATGCAGCCTACAGAGGCAAGCAAGAAAAACGAAGGGAGAACGAACTAGAATCCAATATAATGAAGCTAGAAAAGCAGACTATGAGTAGTCAATCGCCTGGGGATATGGTGAAGTTGAAGAATATGAAGTGAGAGTATAACCTGCTGTGCTGTAAACGTATAGAAAGGGATATCCTAATGTCAAAAGGGGGACAGTATTTTGAGGGGGACAAGTCGGGGAGATGGATGGCCTGGTTAATTAAGAAACAAAGAGCAGAGAGAACTATTCTAGCGATAGAAAATGAGAATGGGGACTGTACTTCCTCTTCCTGAGAGATGAACAGTATTTCAAAATCTTTCTATGAAAAGCTAAATACATCAGAATTCCCACAAAGAACAAATTTAGAGAGTTTTCTAGAAAATATCCCCCTACCTACAATACCTAACCAAGTAAATGAAAAGTTGGGACAAGAGGTTACTGCGCAGGAAGTCAAGGGGGCAATATGGGCTTCAAGAACGGGAAGAGCTCCGGGGCCTGATGGCTACCTGGAATTTTATAAAAAGTTCTGGGGAGACCTATGTCAACTCTTTCTGTGTATCGCAAGGGAGGTTTTGGAGGAAGAGGGGTTGACACCATCCCAACAGCTAGCTATTATAACAATTTTACCCAAGCCAGACAAAGATTCAAAAAAATGTGGCTCTTATTGTCCAATATCTTTGCTAAATGCTGTCTATAAGATAATAGCGAAAATATTGGCAAGGAGGTTGGAGGGGGCCCTGCCACAGGTTATTCACCATGATCAAGGGGGTTTTGTTAAGGGTAGGCAGGCAAGGCATAATTTAAGACAGGTAATGAACATCATCAGGCAGGGGTCAAGAGGAAGAAAAGCCTATGGGGGCCTTCTCGCATTGGATGCGGAGAAGGCCTTCGACAGGGTCGAGTGGCCTTTTATGTCTGCAGTATTAAAAAGGTTTGGTTTGCACCCTGTTTTCAGGCAATGGGTAGAATGGTTATACCAATCCCCATGGGCCCAAATTCTTACAAATAATATGTTATCCACCCCCCTTTCGGCTTCATAGAGGGACAAGACAGGGCTGCCCCCTCTCGCCACTGATATATGTCCTAACTATTGAGGTACTGGCAACAGCTATTAGACATCATCGGGAAATAGAAGGTTATATGCTTAATGGAAAGGAGCACGTTATCTCTCTCTTTGCAGATGACGTGCTATTATTTCTGACTGACCCAGTAAGAGCTATGCCTGCCCTGACTTCCCTTTTTAAAGAATACAGTCCTCACTCTGGGCATAAGATCAACTGGAATAAGAGCGAGTGGCTCCCCTTGAGGGACGATGGAGGGTCCATACACATCAGCGGAACAGATATCCCCCCCAGAACAGTAATAAAATACTTGGGAATATTGCTTCCGCGTAAGATAATGGATGTGGGGCACCTAAACTATAACCCATTGGCAACAAAAATTAAGGAACAAGCAGGTGAAAGTCGCTCCCCTTGTCCTTGATGGGAAGAGTAAATCTAGTAAAAATGCAAATATTACCTCAATGCCTTTACCTCTTCCAGACCCTGCCTGTTATGCCTCCACTGTGTCACCTAAAGTCTCTAGAGGGCTCTATTACCTCTTTAATTTGGGTGAATCATAGACGTAGGATTAGGAAGGAGGTGCTGTGGCACCCATTTCATAGAGGAGGCCTGACACTCCCCAACTTGAAGCTATATGCTTTAGCGGCTCAACTAACACACATTATGGACTGTCAGGAAATAGGAGGAGGAATGAGGGCCTGGGTCACTATGGAGTTGCAATCCAGGGTGTTTTCACCCTATGCCCAATACCTCCTCCCATTAAGTTCTCGTGAGGGGGATGGTGAGAAACCTAAAAACCCATTCACCAATAATATGTTTAAGGCCTGGAGGGTGGCTTCACTGATGATAGGGGATAGGGGGGACGTATCACCTGAGGGATCCATTCTGTACAGCTTGTGGAAAGATGGAAGGGCCCCCCCCCCAACCACGGTCAAACGTGCTTTGGGGCAGTAGGAGGGAAAGGGTGCCTTACTCTTATCTCATCCATTTAATAATGAGACCTTACTAAGCTTTCCTGAACTGAGACAATTATATGATATTCACCCCTCGCACTGCCTCATTTATGTGGTAATAAGGTCTACATTGCTTAAATTAGCTGGGATAAAAGGAGGTGAACCTTCCTTGAATAGAACGTCCCTGGAGGAGATTCTTCAATATTCTAAAAAACATGCGGTGTGAAACTACTGTCACTATTATATAAAGCTTTACTAGGAGCTCAACCAGATAAGTTGCAAAAACTAAAGGAAAGCTGGGATAAAGACCTGGGCAGAAACATGTCAACTGGAGGGGACTGGAATTTGGCCCTTCGGAGTAGTAAGGCTGTCTCAGTAAATAATAGGCTACGAATAATTAATTATAATATTGTGAATAGAATTTACTATACCCCAGCTCTGGCACATAAGATTAATTCCCAGATTTCGGATCAATGCCCTAAATGTTGTGTTCAGGGATGTATGTTTTATCACTTGGTATGGTCGTGTCCAAAGGTAGAACAATACTGGAATGAGATAAACCAAATTTTAAACAAGGTTTTGGAATGTGAAATTCGACTTCATCCTGTGGATATTTTAATGGGGGTAACTAGAAATGGAGGGAGCCAATCAAAAGCCTTGCATCCTTTGAGAAGAATGGCCTTGGTAGTGGGTAAACAGACTTTAGCTCAAAACTGGATCGCCCAGGCCATGCCTACCATCGCCCAATGGGCAAAAGCCCTCTTAAATAATATGAAATTAGAGCATATCCAGTATAAAGTTTTGGAACGACTAGATAAATATGATTTGATATGGTCCCCCCTTGACAGAGCACTGGGTAAGGAATGGGTTCCACTTTTCAGGGAATCCTTTGTTATGAAGATATTAACCTCTGCACAGATGGAGGGGGTCCTCTGGCTCCGGAACGTGGGACAGGTTGCATTAAATTGAGGGACCACCTCAGTACTCAGTTGGGTAAAGTGAGGGCCTTTTGGTAAAGAAAGAAAAAGAAAAGCCAAAATGATATATAGTTAATAGGTTTCACTGTATAAGATGGGGATATAGACGGATCTTGGATTGTACCCTAATTGATTTGTACATGTAAAAAGATGTAAGTGATCAAGATGTCATTGCTTTTCTGATTCTGTAAAGCTCTTCTACTCTTCAATACATAAAGTTTAAAAAAAAAAAAAAAAACATCCACTGTGCTCGCTCCCACCACCTCCTGGGGCAGGTTATTCCAAGCATCCACTACCCTCTCTGTGAAGAAAAACTTCTTCACAGTCCCTCTTATCTTGCCCCTTCTAATCTCACATCATGCCCCCTTGCCCTTGTAAATCTCCTATACTGAAAAATGTTACCCACTTGGACTTTGTTCAAGCCTTTAAGATATCTGAAGGTTTTGATTATGTCTCCCCTCTCCCACCTCTCCTCCAATGTATACATATTGAGGTCTTTCAGTCTCTCCTCATATTCTTCTGATGCAAGCCTCTCACCATCTTAGTTGCCCTTCTCCGGACCACCTCCACCTTGTCCACATCTTCGCCAGAACTGTACTCTGTACTGTAGAAGAGGCTTCACCAGCGTTTTGTACAGTGGCATCACCACCTCCCTTCTACTGCTAGGAATACATAGATTTTGACAGCAGACAAGGGCCTATGGCCCACCTAGTCTGCCCATTTGTACAAGTAACTTTGCTTCTTCAAGCTTATCCAGGGGTTGTCCCATTCCCCTATGCCTATCCCATGCATTCTTAAATCCTGTTATGGATTCAGCCCCCACCGCCTCCTCTGGCAGGGCATTCCATTTGTCCACCACCCTCTCTGTGAATAAATACTTCCTCACATTCCCCCTGAAGCCCCTTTCCTATGCTCCCTAACATCCCACTGGCACTCCCCACAGCCTTGCTACATTGTTTGGCCACCATCAGGTCATCTGAGATGATTATCCCTAAATCCCTTTCTTCCCTGGGGACCGTTAGCAACTCCCCCTCCATCCTGTAACTCTCCATAGGGTTTCTGCCCCCCAGGTGCATGATTTTGCCTTTCTTTGCATTGGAAGTTCAATTGCCATACTTTGGACCACTTTTTCGACTTTCCTAGGTCTCTCCTCATTCTTTCTATCCCCCACTGGAGTAACCACCCTGTTGCTGATCTTGGTGTCATCTGCAAACAGGTATACCTTCCCCTCCAGTCCTTCTAAAATGTCACTCACTAATTAATACATTGAAATGGACTGACCAGAGAGCCAGCCCGTCAGTGCAGCAGTTGGATTTCCACCTGCTACCGGGTTGAGGAACAGACCTGGGTTGTTAGAGGGCCATCCGGGGTGGGGGGGGGGAAGGACTGAGTGTCCCACAGACTGCTCTCTTTCTCCAGGGGAAGGGTGCGGTGTGTGACCGGCACTTGAGGAACCCCTGGCAGAGGCCTGGGGCACCACAGCGACAGGTACCTACCAGAATCTGAGGGGCGGGGCAGAGGCAGGCATCACTGCATGCTCCCGCTTACAGGGGAAGAAAATTCTGCCTTCCCACCACCTTGATGATGCCAACCCCGGCTGCACTTGGCTCCCAGGCCAACTCCCGCCCTATCCCGTTGATCACGGCACCCTTCAGAGGGGTTCGGGTGCCACAACCCCACCCTTGGGGGCAAGCCAGGGGGTACCAGGAGGGTGACTAATGTGGGAAGCCACAGCCAAGGGTCCATGACTGGGCAGATGGTGCTGGCGGTGGGAGGCACCAAAAATAGTAAAATGAAAAAAAAAAAAAAAAAAGACTAACCCTTGCGACATCCCACTGGTTATCCCCTTTTCCTCTGATTTAATCCCATTTACTACCACCATCTGCTTTCTGTCCCTCAGCCAATTTCTAACCCAGTTGTCCACTTTGTGGTCCATTCTCAGGCTACCTAACTGGTTTTCCAGCCTTCTGTGTGGCACAGTGTCGAAGGCCTTACTGAAGTCAAGGTAGGTGATATCCACCCTACCCCACCCCACCCCACTATCCACCTCCTTCATCACCTAGTCAAAAAGGTCTAGCAGGTTTGTTTGACATGACCTTCCTGCTGTGAATCCATGTTGCCTCTGATCCTGTGTTCCGCTGGATTCCAAGTGTTCCACAATCCTTTCTTTAAGCAGCGCTTCCATAATCTTGCCCACCACTGAGGTGAGGCTGACTGGCCCATAGTTTCCTGCCTCCTCCCTGCTTCCACTCTTGTGAATAGGAACCACATGTGCCCGCCTCCCATCCTCTGGAACAACCCTTGTACTGAGAGACTCGCTAAACAGGGCTGCCAGCAGTGCTGCAAACTCCTTTCAAAGTTCCCTTAGTATACTGGGGTGTATACCATCTGATTCCATTGTTTTGTCCAACCTCAATTTTGTGAGTTCATCTAGGACTCTCTCTTCTGTGAATGGATTTGTATTTATTTCCCTCCCTCCTACATCCCTGCTGTCCAAATGTGGCCCCTGTCCCTCCCCCACCTCTGTGAATACCGAGCAGAAGTACTCATTCAGTATAGATGCTTGAATCTAGGTTCCCCTCCACACACACATACCCTCCTCCCCTCTTATTCTTAAAATACCTCCCCTGGCCTTCCTTCTTTCACTGATGTACGCTAATCTTTCCGCTGTCTTTGACTTCGTACTTCTTATTGCCTTTCCTGCTTCCATCTGCCTCTCTAAGTATACCACCCTATACTCATCCTTTTGTGACTGCTTATATCATCTGAAAGCCACTTTTTTGTCCTTTACCTTTCCTGCCACAGCGTTCGAGAACCGCAGTGGTTTGCTCCATCTTTTTCTCTTCTTTCTCAGTCTACTACACTGATTTGTCACCTCCACTATGGCTCGTTTTAGGTTTGCCCACTGCTCCTCAACCCCTCCTCCTGTCTCCTGGCTCGTCAGGGCTTCTTTGACTCCCTTCCCCATCCTTACAAAATCGACCCTCCTAAAATACAGGACCTTTTCCTTGGTGTGGCTCATCTGTGATGATGTAGCGACCTTAAACCACACTGTATGGTGGTCACTAGTCCCTAGGTGATCATCTACCTGGACTTCTGCAATCCTGTCCTCATTGGTCAGTACAAGGTCCAGAACTGTCTTGTCCCTGGTGGGCTCCTGCACCAACTGCCTGAGTCTTGCCCCCTGCAGGTCTTCTATGATGTCTCAATTCCTTGCTGAGGCTGCTGCCGGGATGGTCCAGTCCACGTCAGACATGTTAAAGTTACCCAACAGTAGTACCTCTCCCTTTGCTGCCATCTTGTGTCTTTCCTCCACTGCTTCCCTATCTACCTCCTCCCCGTGCTGGAGGCCTGTAGATTAGTCCTGTTCAAATTGCTGTACTATTTCCTGGCTCAAGAGTTACCCACAGTGAATCAGCCTCTCCCTGACTAACCTGTACCTGTTGTTTTAATACCTTTCCTGACATAAAGGGCTACCCCTTCCCCCCCTTATTGAGCATACCCTGGTACGTTCACTTCCCAGTCGTGGTTTCCAGTGTACCATGTCTCGGTGACTGCTGTGGAAAGAGAGGCCTACATCCTTTATTAATGTTACTATGTAGATGCTGTAAGGCACTCCTGAGGTAACATACTGTCTCTTTAAGAAGGCTTTAAAAAAAAAAAAAAAGGGGCAAAGAAAAATAAGAATTTCTGTTAAAGCCAGCTTAGGCCTGGCACTGTTCTAAATAAGGAACATATAGGTTTATAACCATAAAAGTCACAACTCTTAGATAAAACTGGACATTTAGTTTCCAATAACAGGAAGAGGTCAGGAGGATGGCCTATAGTCAGGGGCTCAAGCCAAATGCATAGACCAGATGTTACAGGGGTTTGACATGGAACCACAGTAACACCTGCAAGATAAGGGTAAACTGTTGCACCCCAATCTCTGTATAGCTAGAGTAGACAGCTCATAACAAAAGTGATGGGTGGGGCTTGAAAATGACCAGACTTTACGTAATAGACCCATCTTGAAATCAGGGCATTCTCCTGAAGGTTTTCAGAGAGAAAGGTACACCGGAGAAGGACTTTTTCCTTAGACATCACAGAGCTGAGAGAACCTAAGCTGTTTATATACTTGGGTTGAAGTATATGATAGGTCTTGAACTACTTTTAGAACAAGACCTGTGTTTTTGTGGAAAACTGATTTTTCCCATGCTAAATGGAAATTCTGATTTTAAGTCAGAAATTGGGAACAAGAACTTCACTCTTCAAGATAAACCCTGAGTTTTGAAAAAGGACACTCAGAGACTGATTTTTAATTCTAACAAATCCTGGGTTTTGCCAAACAACGTTTCTCCACCTACACAGGAGAATTTTATTCTCAAAAGGGACACTCTTCTGGACTTTGAACTGCAGAACAAGGTATAGTTTAGAACAGCAGTATATAGTGTTTTCTGTAAACCATCTGATGTTGTTTTTGGTATTGTCTGCAGTTCAAAAATCTTCCAAACTGTAGAATTTTCTGTGTTGTTTTTATTTAAGTAAACTTTTATAATTTTCTTTTTAACTCTGCCTGGGGTCTGATTGTGTGAGCTAACGTTTTAAACGGGTTTTGTAAAGACTGTACGCCTTGTTAACGAAGACAGTGACCGCCCGGCCACCCAACTAAAAACTACTTAGGCAAGAGACTGCCAGTGGCAGTGGTGGGATTCAAATCCAAAATAGTACAGAGTCAAGGAGACACGAAACTACAGTTTCCACCCTCCCACTGGGAAAAAGGAAGGTTGGCAATGCTTCCTGAACCCTACAACTGCTCACGAGCTCTGTAAAAAGGGGATCCATCCCCACAAACAGGCGGTCCTGCCATGCCCCTGAGGTTGGGCTTGTGACAACTGCCACTATGTCCAGGTTTTCTTCTGCAATAAAGGCTGTCAGGTCTCGGATTTTATTTCCCAGACTGTGTGTTTGTATACATGGCTGTCCATGTTATGCTGTCTACTCCCCTTCTAATTCTGCTATTTCCTTCCTGTCCCATCTTATCATCCCCGGTTGTTTTTCTATGCTTCCTCCCCTCCCTTCTTCATCCTTCCTTTGTACCCATGATTGTTTGTTACCACCTTTTCCTCTCGATCCTCCCTGCTAGCTTCACTAACCTGCTCCCATCTGCCCCCCCCAGCTAGTTTTAACTGCTTGCCAAGGAAGCATTTAAACTTCTCATTGAGGGCTGCCGTCCCTTCCCTAGATGGATGCAGGCCATCCCTCTTGTACAGGCCCTCATCTCCCCAGCTGGGTCCCCAGCCCCCAATGAAGTCAAACCTCCTTTCTTCACACCAGTCCTTCATCCAATTGTTGAACTGTCTGATGCAGAGATTCCTAGCCTCCCCCCTGCCATGGACTGGCAGCACCTTCGAGAATGTTACAAATTGTTCTACCTCTCCAAGGCGCCTAGAAAAAGCTTTTAAATATCACTACATATTTCACCTTTCCTTTACCGAGTGCAGATGTTGCAGCAGCCCTCATCGTTCATACAGTTTCTTTGGCTCCAGGTCAGCTCAAAACAAAATCATAGCTTTAAAAACAAACACTTTTTTTCCAACTGTTGACTTTTCCATTAGCAGATTATATCCTCTGACCACTAGAGGGCAATATCTCTATCTCTATCTAGTATCTAAGTCATATGGGTTCTCTCTGCCTTTCTCTCACCTCTCCTCCTCCTCCTTGCCCTGCCCCCCCTCTCCCTGGTCCTAGTCACCCCAACCCCCATCCCACCTCTGCCACCCTCTACTCTGGTTTCCACTGCTACTCCAAGGGAACTCTCCACTTCCACTCGAGACTTGTGCTTGGTGCACCGTTTGGATATTCCTGGTTACTTAACCCGACCACTACTCTCAACAAGTGTGGCCACCTCTCTACACTGTACCACCTTGCAGTCCATATGGGATACTGCCTGGAACCTTGCAACCTCTACTCCTGGAAACAATGATCAAAACTATCTCTCAAAGAGCTGCAACTCTGCTCCTTAAAACTCCTACTCTTCCTCCTTCTCATCTCAGGCAGCGTCCATCCCAATCCTGGCCCTAGAAGCTCAGGCCACACAAACCACTAATATCTGCAGCCTACTACCAAAGCTGGATGCACTCCAAACCTTCATATGCCAACACAACCCTGACATCCTTGCTGTGGTGGAAACTTGGCTGACACCTAAAGTTCCTGACTCAGCAGTAACAATACAGGGCTACAATGTCCACAGGCTGGACTGGATATCCAAAAAAGGTCGTGGTTGCGCAATCTATATCAAAGACTCCCTGTCTTGGCACCCTGTAGCAACTCCATCACTTTCTGCCTCGGCCCAGATTCTGCCAATAAAAACCGTCCTAGGTCCCAACCATAAAGCCCCAACTATTGTCTCCATATACATCCCACCCAGGGACCCTAAACATGGATTCAATGATGTCCTAAACTTTATCAACTCTCATCCTCCCAAAGCTGAACTTATTCTATTAGGGGATTTCAACATAAACTGGTTAGCATCAAGCGCCAATGCCTATAAAGACTCCATCTCAGCTGCTAACCTCATGCAAATGGTAAACTCCCCTACTAGGATTAACTACAAGACTGGCACCAGTACCCTCTTGGATTGGGTCCTCACCACTCACCCCACAAGGATTTCTCGTACGACCATTCTCCCAGACTCTCTTAGTGATCACTCCCTAGTCATGTGTGCATGGTCTAACAAATTCCTTAAGCCCCCTCCCAAAATTATCTCTAGCAGAGTCCTTCCTCGTGGAAAACTTCCACATCTCAAACAACACCTGCTTCTACAAGACTGGCTACCCATCTATGAAGCAACAGATGTTAACTTGGCTCTTGATCACTTCATCTCAATTTTCCACAAAGCCTGCAACCTCTTTGCCCCTGCTAAAAGGCACAAAACAAAATCTCTCTCTAACCCATGGGTCACCACTGCTCTTCTCTCACAGCTGAAACTAAGAGATTACCTCTGGGCAGTTGCCAGGGCCACTGGCAAACAACTGGACATCCAAAATTACAAACAAGCACGAAATGCCTGCACTAAAGCCATACGGCTAATTAAATCCACCTATTACAAAGACGCTCTCACCAATACATGGGGAAATGGCCTTGCTTTCTGGGACAATATCAAGGATGTCACAGGGAAGCAGCCAAAAACCGGAGGGCCGTGTTAATGGTTGATGGATCCTCAACCCTCGACCCCAAGGTGATCACAAACATCTTTAACACGTCTTTTTCAGAACTTGGTGCTGTTCTACCCCATGACTTTTTCGAAAACAGGGCCTACTCCCCAAATACCTCAGCCCCTCAGTCTAACCATCCCCTCTTCTGCTTCAGGGAGATAAGGCTGAATGAAGCTTGCCACTATATTACTGAAGCTATTTCTAAATCTAGATCTAGTAGCGACACCCTGGACCTTAAGCTTCTGTTGCTCACCCTCGATGAGGTAATTCATCCATTAACAAAAATCCTAAACCTCTCTCTCAGCTGTGGAAAATTCCCGGACCTATGGAAAACTGCCACCGTGACACCCGTCCATAAAAGTGGGGATAAGACGAATCACTCAAATTATTGCCCTATCTCCATACTGCCCCCTCTCTCTAAGGCACTCGAGCGCATCGTGGCTGATCAACTTACCGACCACTTGGATAAATACAATATACTGTACCTTGTCCACAACAACACGGCTTTCTGGAAAGGTCACAGCACCATCACAGCCCTTCTTGAGTTCACTGGAGCTTTCCATAAATCCCTTGACAATGGCCTTCTCACAGAGGCTGTTTTTGTCGACCTCTCCAAGGCCTTCGATACAGTACATCATGGACTACTAATACACCAACTACTGAATGCCGGGCTATCACCTGACTCTTCTCTCTGGTTTAAAAGCTACTTAGAAAACCGGTCGCAGAGAGTAAAAATTACGGACGCTCTTTCTGACACCCTGCCTGTTCGGTCGGGTGTCCCACAGGGATCCATACTGGGCCCCCTCCTTTTAGTCTTTTCTTAAACTCCCTCCCTTACCACTGCTCTGAGCAGATCATACTATATGCGAAGATGCTGTTGTATTCTCCACTCACAAAGATCCTGCAACTCTTCAACACAACTTTCAACTTGGTTTCAGTTCTGTAGAGACATGGTTTCTTAATCATAAATTGGTCCTCAATGACAAGAAAACCAAATCTATGCTCTTCTGCAGCTCTCATAACCCACACAAGCTACCCACTTGGCTATCTCCACCACCCAGGGGAACACTCTAGATCAGGTGGGGGCCTTCAAATACTTAGGGATACAGCTTGACCCTAATCTCTCCTATGGACTTCATGTAGATAATGTAACTAGAGCTGCTAATACACGGCTTGGTCTCCTCTACAAACACAGACCACACCTCATGCCAGAAGCTTTGAAGGTTGCAGTCCTGAGCTCTGTGATCTCTGTAATAGAGTATGGTCTCATCATTTATGGCTCGGCCACAACTACAACCCTTAGACGCCTCTCAACTGCCTTAAATAAGGCATGTCGACTCATCACTGGTGCTCACCGTCTCACCCACACATGTGACCTGTACACTCAGACTGGCTGGCTCCAACTATCAAACCAATAAAGTTTCTCACCTGCTCCACGGCGAAAAAAATCTACCTTGGCCTTGCACCTTCTGGGGTCTCAACTCTCTTACAACACCGAATTAACAAATGGTGCCTTAGGAGATCCACGCTACAGCTACTGAAAGTCCCCCACTGTCACACTTCACAGGGACAACGCTCTTTTGCTTATCGAGCGCCACTCTGGTTCAATGGCCTCAGCCCAACCATCTCTCCTGCCCCAACAATTGATATGTTTAAAACTGGGCTCTGGGACTCACTACCAACAGCTCCTGTGACTGCCCAACTTAACCTTGTTTCTCCACTTCCCTTCCTGCTCTAGTGGTCCCCCCCGTCCCCTCCTCACTGGATTCTACCCTCACATCTTGGTATACCCAATGCTGCACTTTTCACCCTCTCCCCACCCTTCCTACATTCCTTCTCCCCCCCAATGACTCTGGCACTTCTTATCTGTTGTCTATTTTCTCTGACAAATGCTGCTGGCTGCCTTGTTACAATACTACCCTTGAATTGTATTAATCTGTACTCTCTTTGCAATGTCGACATTGTTGTAATGTCTGTTTTGATGTTCCCCATAATGTGTATTTCTCTGATGCGGAACCTCTGTAATAGAGCCAAGGCTCAAAGGTATTTGTCATCCTAGACATGATAAATAAATAAATAAATGTGGTATAAGTACAGTAAATTAAAACTCCAGCTCACTTTTGCTTCCAGCAGCAGGAGTCTGTTACACAGATCGCAGTACCATCACTTGCGATCTCCAGCTCCCAGTCGTGCATATCCTGTTTCTCAGCCTCCAACATCATTGCACTGAACTTTTAAGTACGAAAAAAAAAAAAAAGGAAAGCTCCCAGTCACACCTGGTCATTGACAAATTCCTGCCTAGTAAACCACACTCTCATTGTCTCGGACGGGAACTATTTTTTGTTGGACAGATATCTTTTTTTTTGTTAATATCATCTTTATTGTAGTTTTTATGTTACAGTCAATTGAACAAAACGTTACTTACAGAGGTCTGAGGATGTACAGTTACATATAGCTCACTTACAGGACCCCTTTGGTGGAGCAATAGTCTGTTAACATCTGAGAACCAGTCTAAGTTCCATTTTTCCCAGTTTTGTCTCCTCCCTCCTCTCCCTCCCAGAGTCCTCGTTATTCCTGGGGGTCAAGCCAGGTTACAGTCATACACCAGATAACATAGCTTTATTTTGACTGCCTAGGGTTCTGGTTTGTTTAACAGTCTTTGTATCTCAGTTAGGGTAGCTGTGAGAGGCCCACTCGGGACTTGTATTAGCAGCAATGCGAGAGGGAAAGGGGAAAGCAGAAGGGGGGAGCTTCTAATCGAGCTAGAGCGAGCAGGAGGAAGGGGGTCTGTGGGTTACAGAAGGAAAGGTGGATCTAAGGCACAAAAGTACTATCTTTCATCATGTAGTACAGAAGCCACCTATTCCACCTGGAGCTACACCACTCCTCATCATCACTGAGGCTGGGACACAGATTCCTGCTGAAAAGTAAACGTTAAGTACATATTTTTCGGTATGTTTTCAGTAAGATTTTTTTCACATGATTATAAGTACAGTAAGGTACTGTAAGGAAGTGTGATTGTGGTCAGTAATCACACTTCTCTCTTTGGTGTTTAAAGGCATTCAGCCCAAACGCTTCATGCCTAACAACACCCTCTAGAGGCATGTGATTACTGACCCATAATCACACACCCTGTCATGACTTAATGCACACATTTTACAGTATATCATATCTTGTAAGTGCACCACCACTGCAAATTCACTTTTCAAGTTCTAGATAAACATGTGAAACACTTCTCTTCTGACATCTAGACAGCACCACATTTCAGTTCCAGAGAAGCTTAAACATTACAATTTTATACAATTCTTGCATGAAAAACAGGAAAAAAATAAGTACTAATTCCAGTTAGAACTCTTCTTTTGACTTACCCCCATTAGGCATCGATCATATGAAAATTTGATACTGTTATGCAGTTTACAACAGATCCCTGTTCAACGATAAAAGTAGACTGATTTGATCTTCTATGATTTTTAGTCCAGAAATATTATGGTTTACACTCTGTTCTATCAAAAGAACGTTTCGTCTTACCATAAGACTCTGCTCTGCAAAAAGTATTCTCTAAACTGGAAGAAACATTTTGCTTCTCCACTTATCTACAGAAATCAAACAGCCACAGATAATGAGCCAGAAAGGAAAGGAAGTTCATATCTGATAGAAATGTGCCTTTAACATTTAACAAGCTCGAGACATGACAAGCACAGCAAGTTAAAATTGTATATGGGGGGTGTGGGGGACTTAACTGCTAACTCTCTGGAACAAGCTACAGAAATTCTTGAAACTAAGATCCCCAATTAGTCTCACAGTGCTCAAGACTTTATACACAAAAACAATCACAGAAGTATGTCACTGTTTCCACCGCCTATGAACTCCTCCCTCTCTGCGTAATATCATCCTCTGCCTTGCACGCTATAAAAACACTACCTCTCAGAAACCTTATACCCTCATCCCTCTTGCCTTGACATTCCTTCCATCTCCCAAGCCTCCCAACCCTTTGCCCTGACTATGCTCTCCGAGAGCCATCGACCCCTCAGGGCCCTCAGCTTAGTCGCCGCAGGAAACCGTGGTCTCCGGCAGTCGGCGCCCTTGAAGCCGCCACCCGAGACCACTCAATCAGACTACGCTCCCTGAGAACCCTCCAGGGCCCCAACTTGGATGCCACAGGCAACTGCAGAGCACCAGGTGATCGACGCAACCGAAGCCGCCGCCCGTATCCATTTGATCATACTCTGCTCCCTGAGAGCTGAGAACCTTTCAGGGCTCCTAACCCATCTGCCGCAGGAAACCAAGGCCACTGGGCAGTTGACAACCCTGAAGCCTTCAACCCTAAACTATAAGCCCTAAGCCATAAGTGAGTATTCCGTACAGCACACCATGCAGGACCTTTGCCCCTGCACCCCCGTATCCCTCTGCTACCTACATCTCCGCAAGGTTCCACTTAATTCCTGACCTTGTGCCCCCTCTTCATATATAGCCCCCTTACCCCCAACTCCTTTGTCTCATTTTTCTTAAACATGACATGTACACAGCTAGATATATTACAATGTGTGCCTAAATGGACTGTTTGTCTTACTGTTATTTAGCTTGCTTTATAATATAGTCCCATGTTTTGCCTTAATGCCTGTACTTATGTGTATTGTACCTGACCTTGTGTGATGCAGGTCCACCTTGTAAATGACCTTGCTCAATGGTGTCCACCTGGATAAATAAAGATTTGATTTGACTTAACAAGTAGTATCTTTTCTCTGTACCACAGAACACATTTTAAGTTAAAATGCTCAAAAAAGACTGGTAGAAATGATGAGGCCAATATCGCCAAATCATTTCTATTTTTACCATTTGTTTACTCAGGACAACAAAAGTGAAATCACAACTTATTCTGTGGGGATCTTGCATCAACCAGATTTCAGTTATTGAAGGACAGATGCATATAGAGCTTCAACCAGGCCTGTACCCACTAGATAACACTAAAAACTACAATAAACAGACATAAGTCACTAGAACTAGGGTGCACTAGTTACATGTAATGCCGTAACTATTTCCTTTCTGTCAAGTAGATGTTGAGCCAAGGCAGTCCACTGACCTTTCCATCTACACAAAGTTATCAGTGAAAGTCAAATAAAAATAATTTCTTTGAAGCTCAAGTATTAGAGGACAAAAAAACATAAGAAGTAAATGAAACAAAGAAGTATGAGGAAACACAGAAGGAGCAGGACAGAGAACTGTACCAGTTAAAGCAGAAGGAAGTGGGGAAGGCAGTCAGAATAGCAAAAGCCCAAACTGAGAAAAAGATAGCCAACTCAGTTAAGAAGGGGGATAAAACCTTTTATAGGTACATCAGGAGCAAAGAAAGATGAAGGAAGGGATAGTGAGGGCTTACTAAAGGGAAGGAGGGTGGGCAGAGGATGACAGTGAAAAGCAGGGATACTGAATGAATACTTCTGCTCAGTATTCACAAAGAAGAGGAGGAGGAGGTTACCTAAATCAAAGAATAGAAGCACTCTCTGGATAGGAGGTCAATACCAGTCCATTCACAGAAGAGAGGGTCCTGAAAGAACTCTTAAAACTGAAGGTGGACAAAGCAATGGGGCCTGTCGGGATTCACCCAAGAATTCTAAAAGAACTAAGGGTAGAATTAGTGACACCACTGACCTCCCTTTTTAACAAATCATGGGAGGATGGTGTAGTACTAGAGGACTGAAGGGGGGCAGACGTGATTACCCTTTACAAAAATGGGAGTAAGACAGAGGCAGGAAACTACAGACCTGTTAGTTTGACCTCAGTGGTAGGGAAAATGATGGAATCACTTCTAAAGGAAAGAACTGTTAAGTTCCTAGAGGCCAGTATGGCACAGCACCCAAGGCAGCATGATTCACAGCGGGAAGGTCATGTCAGACGAATCTAATAGATTTCTTTGACTGGGTGACCAATGTGCTAGACCAGGGTGGGGCAGTGGACATGGCCTACCTAGACTTTAGCAAGGCATTTGACACAGTCCCACACAAAAGATTAATATACAAGTTATCCAGCCTTGGAGTGGGTCCCAAGGTGGTAGCCTGGGTTAAAAATTGGCTGGACAACAGGATACAGAGGGTAATGGTAAATGGAGTTTACTCTGAAGAAAGGGGGGTTACTAGTGGGGTACCGCAGGGTTCAGTACTGGGACCAGTCCTCTTTATTGTCTTTATATGTGACACTGCAGAGGGACTGGAAGGAAAAGTATGTCTCTTTGCAGATGACACACAGTTCTGCAACAGGGTTGATACTAAAGGTGGGGTGGAGAGGATGCAAAGGGACTTGGCAAGGTTGGAGGAATGGTCAAATATATGGCAGCTTAGATTCAACACAAAGAAGTGCAAAGTAATGCACTGGGAAACAAAAACCAAGGGGAAGAGTACACAATGGGGGGGTGAGATAATAACAACTACAGAAATGGAAAGGGACCGGGGGTAGTCATATCAGATGACCCTAAGGTGGGTAAGCAAGGTGAGAAGGCAGTAAGAAGAGCTAGTGGGATACTGGGATGCATAGGGAGAGGCATCACCAGAAGAAAACAGAAAGCTATCCCTTTGTACAGACAGTTTGTGAGACCCCATCTGGAGTTCTGCGTCCAGTTCTGGAGATCCCATCTCCGCAAGGACATAGACAGGATGGAGGCTGTCCAGAGGAGAGCAACTAAAATGGTGCAGGGTCTGCACCAGAAGACATCTGAGGAGATTAAAGAAGCTTAACATGTATACACTCGAGGAGAGGAGAGAGAGGGGGGACATGATAGAAACTTTCAAGTACATCAAGGGAATCAACAGAGTCCAAGATGGTAGCATCTTTCAGAAAAAGAAATGTGCAAGAACAAGGGGACACAATTTGAAGATAGAGGGGGACAGCTCAAAGGTAATGTGAGGAAGTATTTTTTCACAGAGAGGGTTGTGGATACATGGACCAGCCTTACTGAGGAGGTTATGGACTCAAAAACAGTGAAGGACTTCAAGAATGCATGGGACAGACATAAGGCGGTTCTAGTGGGGGTAGGAGGAAGTAGGCTGTTGGTTAACTAGGATCTGCAGCCTATGCATTAGGTAGGGAAATGGGCAGACTAGGTGGGCCAAGTGGTCTTTATCTGCTGTCAAATTCTATGTTTCTATGTTAGAACCATCCATCATGCACAGGCTTGTCTGGCAGTATTACAGCGTGTTATATAAAGATGGTGTTTATTTTGGAGGTATTTATTTTTTTGGTAACCAGGTAGGAATACTAGCCAATAAACACCTATTTTCAGGCACAGCCTGGGTACAGTACAAAACAAATAGCAGGTCAACACATTTTCTAACCTATAATAAGTAGCGACACAGCACAACATAGCAAAATGCACAACACATTACTGGCAATAAGGAGAAATAAGTGATCCCTTACAGTAAAATAAATAGCAGCAAAAAATACTTATAGTGGAACATACAGTAGTACAACAGTATAACAAGTTAACTGTCACAGAGCAAGGCAGCAGCAAAAATACTAAGCAGAAACAAAGAATGATGTGCAGGCAGTGGCACTAGAACAATCTTTATAGTGGAGATGCTGAAAGCCACTGAACAAAACTGCATAGGAAGCCATAGGGAATTGTACTTCAAGCAAGGGGTGCTGCCGCAACCCCAGCACCCCTAGTTCCAGCACCTATGTGTACAGGCCATAGTTTAATCACTGGCCTGAGATTTATGTACAAGTACAGATATATGTGGACAGTGGATAATCTAGTGAGTGGATACTGTTCACATCTCTAAGGGGAGAGTATTCAGGAAATGAGGGCCAAGGAAGCAGACGGCGTGTTAGCCAAGGTGCTGGCAATAAACACTCCACCAGCAGATGTGCAATTTGGCATGACGGATGTTTCTTCTATACATTCCATGGAATTCTACAATGTACTGTAACTCACAAATGTCTGCAGAATGCAGGTTTCTACTATAACAAACAGTCCCAAAGCTACATGCAGTAGTCCATTGTGGCAGCTGAGACATCACGGATAAGTACCTCTCCTTCTAGTGGATGTTTAAAAACCATTTATGCATTTTCCTCACTTTCTACACAATTTCTTGATTTATACATTCATTAATTTATTTGAAAATTGGTAACCTGGAAAAGGCACACCGAGCCAAGGTTTGTTTCGGGTGCTGCCCAGGGAAGAGGGTAAGGAGAATACAATAAATCGTATACAGTAGTACTGTAGCATTCCACAAAATAAAGTGCAAACAGCGTACGCTACAACATGGTACAAGTGCAAAATAGCGGGTGACTGAAGCCCAATTAAACTGATAACAACCCGGCTCGTCGTGCGGTAGCTGAATTCCGCTTAAATGCGGCGACCGGGTTCAAGCGGACTTGGGTCGTCGGAGAGCAGCCAGAGGAAGAAGGTTGGAGTGTCAGACAGCGCCTTCTCGGAGGGAAGGTGGGGATGTGAGCCGGCACCTGCTGGCCTGGAGCGGAGGCCGGGAGCATGGCAGAGTGTCAGGGCTCTAATTTCCGGGGGAGTGATGGACGTCGGCGCTCGCCTTGATGTCAGATACGTTACTCTCCAAGGGAGAAAACCGGAAAATGACTCCCTGGCTAGCCAGATGATGGCTCTCCGGTCTCCTTGCTGCCGTCACGGCCTTACGATCTCCCACCTCAGCAGCACCTGGGGCCGATGCCGCAGTGCACTGGATGACCCCCCCCCACCGATGCCTTCCCTCTCCTCAGAGGGGGATCCACCTGGCGAAGGGTTACGCCGGGCTACCTCCAGGGGACTGCGATCTGAAGTAAGGGTAGGTCGTGGGGATGGCGGACAGACGGGATAGGACCTTGAGGGCCTGAAGGAGGTGCTGGTCGGGAGAAGCAGAGGAGTATAAAGAAGAAGAAAAAAAAATGATAACAGCCGGTTCAAACAATTCAGTAAAGCAGTAATTGGGACTTAAACTGACCCCAACGGGGGGCCTAGCTTGGGAGGAAAGGGCACGAGGGGCAGGTCAGGAAGGGGACTGACAGTAGCAGGAGAAGGAAGTGCATGAGTTCAAGCTGGTACCTAAGGGAAGCAGGGGAGGGAGAGAAAATGGGAGCAGGTTCCAGAGGGAAGGACAGTGATAGGAGAAGGCTGACTCACCAGCACAGAAGTGAGGGTGGGGAAGGAGAAGGTGCAAGGATATCAGGAATGGAGGAAGTATGAGGCAGAGGGAATGGGTGAGATGAGTGCGGCTAAGTAAGAGGGAAGCGACCCAAACCAGTACCTGAAGATGAAGGAAACACAGTGGACTGGTGAGGTGAGGATAAGGGAGGATGGAGAGGGAGGAGTAGAGGAGCAGTGGTGAGGGAAGTTGGTAGCAAAACATCAAAAGGTGCTGCAGAGGGTGTCCAGTCTGGAAAGGTAAGAGGAGGGGGCAGTACCATACAGCACATCTGTACAGTCAAAGACTAGAAGCACCACTTTGGTATCCAGCTCCCCACGGACCTGTGGAGGTAAGCAGTTTTGTTACAGGTTAAGCCACCAGGCTTGTGGCAGAGCGTGGTGTGGATGGCATCAATGTGGGCAGAGAAGTCAAGGTATCCAGGGTGGAGAAGGCAGGAAAGGGGGTGAGCCTGGCAAGTTGCCGTCTGGTGCCAATAACCATGGACAGTTTCTCCCATGATGGCACAGAGCTGGCTGAACTGTGACCAACGCAAGACATTGTGAAAGTCTTGCTGAAGCGAGACTTTCACAGCCACAGTCAAGTGGTTTTAGGTGTAGAAAACTGTGTCATCTGCATCCAAGTGAATATGGGGGGAAATGAAACCCAAAGGAAGGGTGGGGCGGAGACAGGGGGAGAAGAGAGGAGTCATGGTGGGGTGGAGAGGAGAGCGAGGTGAAAAGCACAAGTAGTGAAAAACCCACTGAAGTGAGCAACAACAGAGGAAAGGTCAGAGACAGGTGAACTACCTTCCATAAGGACCAGGAGGAAGAGCTGGGCTGAGGGATCAAAAACAGAGTGAATCACCTTCCAGAATTTGGCTAAGGAGTAAAAATGGTTCTGGAGGTTGGCCTTAAATTAGAGGGATTTGACGGCATGGACGACCTTAGTGCAAGTGTTTCTAAGCACCCTCTTAAAAGAGGTGGTCAGACAGGGAGCTGGATAATTTGTACCAGGCCCAGGCTTGATCATGGGTCTTGCACTCATCAGTGAGATCATAGGTGATCCCGGGGCGGTGGGAAGACTTAACCCTGGACTTCCTGATGGGGGTGTGCTTGTCCCAGACAGAAGTAAATTCTGAGTGGAAGAGGTGAGTGGGCCACATCAATGTCTAGGGCAGAGAGAATGAGAGACTAATCAGTTGCAGCTAGTTGCCTGGAGGGACCAGGACGAGATGTATCTGGGGAAGGGCACCAGACTTTCCTGACAAAAAATGTCATGCAGTGGTCACTAAAGACATCTGGTAAAGCACCTGCTGCAACAATCAGGTTTACAATTTGCTTTTGGGTCCAGGAGAGAATCCCCCCAGGGTCTACCAAATGGCGATGAACACATTTTTGGTGGGGATGGATAAACTTGGGGGAGTGGTTCCCGAGACTCCTCTGTGGACCTCTGCAGTGCTACTGCCACTCATAAACTTTTAATGTATGTTACAGTGCTATTGCTACTTTATAAGAACATAAAAAAACAAGGTGCTACATCAGCATGTGGTCTGAAAACAAAACAAAATGTTAATATTAAATGCACAATGAAAATAGAGTTAGAATCCATCTATGGTCGAAATGTTGATTCTATTTGCTTTTTCAGCGTGCATTTAATATTACCATTCTATTGCTGTTTTGTTGGGGTGCTTCCAGTGTTGTGCAGGAGGTGCTCACTCCTTTGGAATGCTGGTATTACAGGTATTACTGGTGCTCACGATGCACGAAGCTCCCGACACTGTGATGCCAGCATTCTAGAGGAGTGAGTGCGTTTCACAAAATACTGGAAGCACCATACTGGAACAGCAACAGCACTTTAACATACCTGTACTGTATAATGACGGGACTTCTTTCAGCTTCTGTGCTGTAGACTGAACTTTAAAAAGTCACTGGCTCAGAGCAAGCAAACTACCAAGCAGCACTTTGGCGTCAGCATGGCCTATACAAAATACTACCCCTCCCCTGCCCTGGCGTCAAGAAACTTGGTGAGCTGACGTCCAAGCTGGCGGAGCACAATCTGGGCTCTGGCACACACTGTCAGTCTCCCCAGTCCCTGCTGAACATTTAAGGGCTCATACCTGCCACTCTGTATCAGCTGATGAATCAGCTGCCTCCAGCACCCAGTGTGCTCTGCTGCAGAGTAGCACACTGCTGCTCTCCGACCTGCTCTTGGACGGCTCAGCACGCTGGTCCAGCCACCTGCGTGGCCCAGCCTTCAACCACTGAATGATGAAGTGCCCTGTGGGAGGGGAAGATCACTGCATGGAGTGGACCAATGGTAGCTGGGGGGTGATCTGGTCTGCGGTTCTGAGGTGGATGCATTCACAGAAGCAGTGCTGTGCATGCAGTGGCAAACTACCGTGAAGCACAGGCACTCTGAAGGTGCTCAGTGTGTGCGGGATTGTCCTGCATGGGGATCCAGGGCCCAAAATAGTGCAAATCACGCAATCCTCACCACCACATTTTAAGACCTGATGATGCAGGAGAGGTTGAGGAGATAACACAGTCCAGAGGGTCTGGTTTGAGGACTGTGGATTGAGCCGGGCGGGTTAGGTAATGAGTTATGAGTGGTTTAGGGACTCAGTTCTGATGGAGGTCGGCCTGGAGACTAGGGAAATCCAACTAATATTAAAGTCCCTAAAGAGGCTGAGTTCACCAGAAGGGGATTGTGAAGTGATGGCAGAGAGTGAGTCAACCAGACAGGGGAGGATATTTTTGGAGAGGCATAAAAAAATACCAGTGAAGATGGGTAAGGTGGAGGGAAAGGAAAGTCTGGCAAGAAGATACTTATGGGAGGAGGGTACAGCCTCTCTGTGAGTAATGCTGCAGGAGAGGCTTTGGTGGACATAGAGGGCAACAACCTCACACATCTGCCCCATTCCTGCCTGAAGAGGTGGTAGTCAGGAACAGCTAGGTTAGAATCAGGATTTCTGGAGGAGAGACAGGATTCAATGATACAGAGGAGGTCTAGAGAGTGTTGAGAGACCCACACATTAAGGAAATCCAGTTTAGGGAAGAGGCTCCTAGCATTGAGGTAGAAAATGCTATGGCCTGTAGGTGTAGAGGAAGGGGTAGAGGGGCAAGGGCTGGTTTCCACATCACCAGCAAGGAGGAGAAGCAGGATAAGGAGACATGATGGAGTAGGGATTACTTCCCCTAGGCCGGGGGGGATGGGGAAGGGACAAAATAGATTAGTAGAGAAACTTGAGGTTTAGGGAAGGTGCTAGAGAGCCATCTTCCAGGCTGGTCGAACTTCCTTCCACCTCCTCACAGCAAGGCAATAAAAACAACTAAAATTGCAGGAAAAAGTATTTAGTTCTATAAAATAACTCCAGAACTCGACGCAGAACATCACCAAGAGCAGAGTGATCTACATTTTGAAGATGGGAAGGCAGAAAATGCAACCCCATAGCCATCCGAAAGATCCACAGTACTCACAGACTACTAGGGCCCTTGAACCAGCAGGCTCGAGTGATGGTGGAGCCAAAGATTTACCAGAACCACCATGGAGTGCTATGATCGAGCCTATGTGGGCCATGGACTCTAAAATCGAAAAAAACTCTCCAAAAGCTGGAGATGCATGATGCAGCTATCCAGAAGTTAACGGGGACAGTATCGGAGGTGGAGAAGCGGTCTATAGCTACCCTGACAACAGCGGCAACTTTGACTAAAGAAAATAGGCAGCTCCATAGCTGAATGGAGGCAACAGAGAATGAACTCTGATCAGGGAATGTACGATTAATTGGAGTTCCCGAAGGATTGGCCTCTTAACATTTCTGATAGCTTGGCTACAAGAAACACTCAACCTACCTGAGAACTTTCAGTGGTCCTCATTGTTGAAGGCCTACCGAGTTAACCCTCGTATTCGCTCTGCAGCAGCTAATTAACCATACACAATAATTCTAAAATCAGCCAATTCAGGAATAAGGGATGCGATGATCCGAGCTGCTCAAGCCGTTACCCGATTGATATCAATGGCTCGGATGTGAAGTTGTTCCCTGATCTTTCCTTTCAGACGAGGGCACGAAGGAAGAGTTTTGACATGGTGAGACGTCTGAGGAATCTGGGTGTAGTTCACGCCTTCCTTCTGCCGGCCTAATTATGAGTAGTGTACGGAGGGAAATCATGGCAACTGAATAATCCCCAGGATGCTGGACGATGGCTTGAGAAAGTAGAAGGGGAATTTAAGTCTCGGGAAGGCTGACCTGAATTAGTTCACTCAGAATCAGACACAGAGGACTGACTTGTGAGCAGTGGGCCTAAGCAAGAAACAATCAGCCATGCCTTGTTTTTCTCGGCACTTCGCCACGTCATTATCCACTCTTAAGTGAGACAGACTGTATTTTTTCTTCTTGTTTAGTCTAAGGACAATTCTGGACTTTGGGTGGGAAGCTTACAGGGTACATGAGAATCTTTATTTTGAATTAATATACAACTGTTGCTCACAATATAGTGAGAGTGGGGAGCCCACCATTTTGAAATGTTATCCTGTTCTATTTTCCCTACCCTTATGGTGAGTGTTTTATACTGTCTCAGCTCTGGATGATGTTTATATATTTTAAAACTGGAATCGGAGTTAAAGTTAGAAGTACCTGAATGCTTTAATAACTAAATCTGAAATGCTGCTAGCTGCAGCTTTAGATTGAGAAAATTGTTGTTTGTTTAGTACACAAGGGTGTTGGAGTGTTGCAAGGGGGTCCAATATGTTTGCTGGAATAATCCCTAATTGATATACAGGTTAAACCGCAATCTAACTGACAAGTATATTATTATCCTGTATGAGATATGTACTATTATGTATGTTTATACAGAAAGCTAATAAATACAAAGTTAAAAATAAAAAAGGTTTAGGGAGGGAGGAGAGGGAAGGAGACCAGGGTGGACAGAGAAGAAGGGGAGGAGGGTGGGTGGGGAGAAGGAGAGAGTAGGGTAGAGGGGGTGCTGGGGGAGAGGATGAGGGTAGGTTCGGGAGAAGAAGAATGCAGACGAGGAGGGCAGGGATCATGATCGAAAGGCACAAATGAAAAACTGCTTTGAGTCAAACTTTTACTGAAACTAGCAAAAAGGCAATACCCAGGTAGGGTGTAACAGAGTTACCTGAAAATTTGCAGTCAGTGAAAACAACAGACATAGCATGGTGAAACTGTGCTGTGCAAACATTTACAGAAGCGAGCAATATGTCAAAACCGAGACAGTGTTAAAATA
The DNA here is from genome assembly GCA_016271365.2 of Neoceratodus forsteri. NCBI lineage: Eukaryota > Metazoa > Chordata > Ceratodontiformes > Ceratodontidae > Neoceratodus > Neoceratodus forsteri. The sequence goes on from CM057452.1 coordinate 396,432,221, forward strand.
GGTTCCTTGAATATTAGCAGTAACTGGGAAACAACAGACCTACAGTGGTGAAGCAACTGTGTAAACCAAACAATGCAAAAGTTTGTAGGGTAGCTAAATGGCAAAAAATGTTTGAGGCATCTGGGGGGGGGGGGCTCTCACAAAATCTCAAGGCAAGGGCCCTTACTCTCTGTTTGTTTCTCACTACCATGACTTCAAGAGGGCAGTATGATCCTTAGTTCCTTTCCCCTCAATTTCCTACAGTAACTTCATGTTTTGTGCCTGAATTTTGACTTATCATTGAAAAACTGGATAATAATGAAAAGGAAAATTCCACACTTTGAAGGGAAACAAAGAACTTTCACAGTAGTAGTCCATGCTGCCTGGCAGTTTTTTCTGTATACTTTATGCACTGCCAGGGTATTAGCAATTGTCAGTGCACACAGGCATATAGTAGTGTGAACAACTGATAAAAGGAATAGTTACGCGAGAACTTACTATAACAGTTGATCTTTGAGAGAAGCTCCTCCATTAGGCCGCACCTTTGGAACTATAAACCGTCTTGTGTTAGGACCACTCTGAAACATTTGCTAGCTGGGGGCCGCCCACAATGACATGCAGTGTCTACGCGTATATAAATGTGGGTGGCCCCTTCACTCCTCTGTTCCCCTCCACAGATTAGCCTTGGAGGACCTCCAACCACGGTGAACCAGAAGATGAGACCCACATCAGGCATACAAGTTGAAGCATGGGGCTAGAGATAGATGCACGAAGTAGGTTTCAGGCACAGCATTTGACATGACCCTCACTGAAAGCAAAATGGGTAATGAGGGAGAGGTGCCATGACCTAATGGATGAGATTCTCTCAAAGATCTACTGGACAGTAAGTTCTTATGTAATTGTTCTATCTTCTTCAAAGATTTCTCCTCCATTAAGCCACACCTTTGCAATGATTCCTAAGCAGTGGAAAGTGAACTGAGAGGATGGCACAGTCTCTCTTATGGCATCACCTTGTAGCTCGGTTGAAACTCTGGCAAATCTCAGAAGTCCTCATGCTCTGAGACGGGTCCACAAAGCACATACAAACAACAGCAGATGTGTCCTCTTTATAAATTTCATCTCCGCAAGTACAACACCAAAATAAAGGCTCTTTCAACATCTGAGTCACATAGAGATGACAGCAAAATACTAAGAAAAAAGGAAAAAATAGCAAACGACAATGGTTATGTTGACATTTCCTTTAGCAGGTCCAACGAGGATGATCGACAGCGGGAGAAAGAACTAAGGAGTGATGAGGTCCCCAATGTTTATATACGTATAGACACTGTACGTCACTGCGGGCAGTCCTCAACTAGCACAAGTCTCTAAGTGGTCCTAATATTGTCGGCTTACTTTACATCAAATTATTTTAAAAGTCCTTAGCTTTGACTAACTATTTAACACACACTCTTTAAACTCACATGAGACAGATCTCCGAATACACATATTTAATCAGTGGCGTGATTTAGGGGTAGCCAGGGGTTCAAAGTATCATAGTAAAAGCCAGCAGAATAGGCCCCATGGTCTATTGTGTCTGCTCGGAAGCTAGCCCCCTACTGTGAGCTCGCTCCTCCACCCCCCCCCCCGAGCCCCAGAGGTAGTCTTCCTGGCTCAGTAACCCTGTACCTGTCCCAACCCTTCTTGTATCCTTCCACTGTGTTCTCTTCCACCAGACTCCTGGGCAGTGCATTCCATGGTTCCACCACCATCTCGATGAAGAAGTGTCTCTCAGTTCCCCTGTACTCCCCTTCCAGCTTCCTCTCGTGCCCCCTGGTAGGTTCCCCCCCTTCTTAAGCCTGAACTCTTCTCTGGCTCCACCCTTATTTATCCCCTTTACATACTGGAAAACCTCTATCATGTCCCCCCATCCCTCCTCTCCTCCAATGTGTACAGAATGAGTTCTTCCAGTCTCTCCTCATAGGGCCTACCCTCCATGCCCTGAATCATCCTGGTCGCCCTCCTCTGGACCCTCTCCAGCAGCGCCATGTCACTCTTAAGATGGGGTCTCCAGAACTGCACACAGTACTCAAGATGCGGCCTAACCAGGGCATTATTCAGAGGGAAGATCACCTCCCTCCTCCTGGAGGTAATCCCCCTGGTTATGCAGCCCAGTATCCTGTTTGCTTTTGCTGCAGCTCTTTGACAATTCTCAGTGTTATTTATTTTGCTGTTCACCACTACCCCAAGGTCCCTCTCTCCTGATGTGACTTGCAGTGTGACCCCACCCCCCGGGGTGTATGCATGACCTGAGTTTTTGACACCCAGATGCAGCACCCTACATTTCCCTGCATTGATTTTCAATCCCCACTTCCTTGCCCACCCTCCCAGGGTATCCAGATCCCCCTGGAGGGCCTCTCTCGTCTCCTGCCTGTCCGCCAGTGCTCCCAGTTTTGAGTCATCCGCAAAGAGAGACAGCCTATTCCTAACACCCCTCCCTATGTCTGAGACATAGGAATTGAACAGAAGTGGTCCCAGGACTGAACCCTGGGGGGCCCCACTGATGACCCTCCTGGGGGAAGAGACTATCCCTCTAACCACCACTCTCTGTATTCACCCCGTAAGCCAATTTGCCACCTACCTGAGCAACTGTCCTCCCACCCCCAATCCCCCCCAGCTTTGCAAGTAGGCCATTATGTGGTACCGAATCGAATGCCTTACTGAAATCCAGATAGAGGACATCTACCGTCCTTTGTCAGTCCAGGGAACCCATCACCCAGTCACAAAACTCCACCAGGTTGGTCTGGCATGACCTCTGCGGAACAAAACCATACTGCCTGTCATTCAGGTGCCCCAGCATTTCAGCTGCCCCCCAGCCTCTCTTGATAATGACCTCCATAACCTTGTCTGCCACTGGCGTAGGCTAACAGGCCTACAATTCCCCCTTCTCCTCCTCTCTGGACCCCCCCCCCTTGTGGATAGGCACCACACGAGCCACCTTCCAATCTTGAGGCACTGACCCTATCATCAGAGAGATGTTGAAGAGTGAGGCCAGTGGAGCTACCAGCACATCCGCCAGTTCCTTCAGTACCGCTGGATGCAGCCCATCTGGCCCCGGCACCTTCTCACTCTTAAGCGACCAGAGGGCCTCTCTCACCCTATCCACTGTGATTTTGCCCTCCTATCCCACCTCCACGTGCATCCGCGCCTCCCCTTCTAGATATGGCCCATCTCCTGCCATAGCCTCATCCAGTCCTTTAGTCTCCAACTGATCTCCTGATTCAGTGGGCTCCCCTTCCCTCCCATCGGGTTGGAAGAATCCCCCACCTCTCCCGGTAAAGACCGAGGCAAAGTGCTCATTTAACACCTCTACTTGTTCCCGTTTCCTGCACCCATCCCTCCCTAGTCCTAATCCTGCTGATCTGTGCCTTCGCTTTTCTTTTCTCCCCTATGTATCTATAGAACTCCTTGACCCCCCTTACCACCCTGGTGACCCTCCTAGCTAGGGACACATACTCTCCCCTCTCCCTAACCCCCCCTTTGAGCACTTTAAGAGCGCACAGGCAGCCGTTCTATCCCTCATCGCCTCCTGCACCTCCCAGGTCCACCAACACAGTTTACTGGCCCTACATTCTTTGCGCCATGCCTTTGCGCAGGCCCTTGTAGCCTCTTCTTAATGGTCTCCCACAAGCTACCCCCCTCCATGTCTGGCCTTATCTCATCCAAGCACTCTCAAAGAAACCTTCCCGTGCCCTCAAAGTCCACCTCCCTGAAATCTATTACTATTGTGTCAGTGCGAATTTCCTCTCCCCCTAAGAACATAAGAAACCAGACCATGGCATGGTCACTGCCTGCCAACGGGCTGTTCAGCTCCAGGCCCCTTATCTGGTCATTATCTGCTAGGACAATGTCCAGGATCCTGTCCTGCCTAGTAGGCTCCCCCACATGCTGGACTAGGAAGGCATCCTGGAAGACATCCATCAACCTCTGTTCCCTGGCCACCGAGGATGTCATGGTGCCCCAGTCTGTCCCTGGCATGTTCAGGTCTCCCATGACCACCACCCTGCCCTTTCCGAGGCCACAGTGACCCCTGATGTTCTCAGCCAGATCAGCCTCCAGTTCCGCCTCCATTGCGGGGGCTCTGTACACCATCCCTATGTTTAATCTTTTACCACCCCTCGTTTGTAGGGTTACCCAAATTGCCTCCACATCTCCCCCTGCCGCCTCGATTCCACTAACTATGATATCATTTTTTTCTATCAATGCCACCCCACCCCCACCCTCCTATCCTTCCTAAACATTGTTTAGCACTCTAAATTTAGGTCCCAATCATGCCTCTGGGTGGCCCATGTCTCAGTAATTGCCACCACATCTGCTGCACCCTCATCTAACATTGCCTGGAGCTCTGGCATTTTATTGCTCATGCTCCTGGCATTACTCAGGACCGTCCTCCCCCCGACCCCCTCTCCAGTCTTCTCTGCCCATTGCGGACCCCCGTCTCTCTTCCCCACTCAGTTCCCCCTGGTCTTTTAATGCTGCCAACAGCCTGCTTTGCATGATCTAGTCCTGAACCCTCGAGCTTCCTTGCTGGGGCTTTTAATCTTTCTATCCCTCCCCCCTTTACCAGTTTAAACCCCACCTATCACCTATGAATCCAAAAAGTTTCAGTTTAAGGATCTCCCTCCCCTCCAGGTTGAGGTGCAGCCTATCCCTGGCATACAGCCCCTTGTCACCCATGTATCACCCTGTGACGTAGACAGCCAGCTATGAGTGCTCGAGTGCTGCATTCATTTCTTTTATTACATATAAAATCTGTGATGGGAAACTCAGTTTGAGGAAACTACTGTCTTACTAGAACTGACACATCAAGACCCCCCAGAGATAAGTTCAAAAGACAGGAGGTATTTTAAACTATAGAGATCTGGGGTGCAATTACCTTGTCAATTTGCTTTCATCCCAGGAAATAAGATTAGCCATTCATAATGCCCTTAGGGAGATCCTTTGACTTGCATGGTTACTAGGAAGGACTTGTGGGAAGGGGCGTCGGAGAGAGGCCGGAATGGAAATTGAAGAGGTTTGATGTCTGAGCCAGGGAGTACCCAAACGGATTTGGAATGGCCAAAATACATTTCCCGGGGAACCCTTGAATTACATCGGAAAGACCTGAGGTGTAGATTCCAAGGTCCAGACAGGATTAAAGAGGCCAATACACTTTTGCTTTGAATACAGTGACTTAGATCAAAGAAACTGTTGAGATGTTTGTGTAGCAGAGCAAAAACCAGTTCTGACCAGTTAACCTGTGGAGAGGAAAGTCAGTGAGGTCATCTCATGTTTTTTTTAAATATTTTATTTGGAGACCCTGTATTGTAAAATATAGAGTTTGATACACCAATGCAGAGTTAGTGACCTTATGAGAAGGCCAGCTCAGAAGTGAGTTTAATTGCTGAAGTGAACCTGACAGACACAGGAACATATTTCTGACTGAGAGAAGGGAGATCCTCAAAGCACTGAAAGAAAGTAACCATTAGATTATACTAGTCTGAAGTTATAAATTGTAGGAACTGTACTTTTTTACCTGTTTGTTTTAAGGCTATATGTGTTGGGATATATATTTGTTCTGTAATTATTGTTCTGTTTTGATAGTTTTAAAGTAAATATATATATATTTTTTTTTTTACAAACGAAACTGCTTGAGTGCCTTGACATTTCTTTTTAAGTGAAGCTTTTAAAGGTTATAGTAACACTGTGCATGGGCTTATTGTATACCAAACTGGGAAATGGATAGAGTTCTCTAAAAGTCTTGCATAGAGTTCAAATGGTTCATGTGAAAGACCTGGTTGGGTGCCTGTAGGCAAAGATAGCTGGCCCCTGAAGACAGAATTATCTGAGCCTGATAATTAGGTACGCTAACAAGAGGTTATCAGTGTGAATCCTTCCAGAGCTTGAGACGAAGGTGACTTGAGCCCACAAAACAGACAAGAGGGTTACCTTGTCTGTTCACTGTACACAAATCATATGCTCAGAAGTTGGCACTTTGGGAGTAGAGGGTTGACCGGCTGAGTGAGTTGGTGACACACCCCAGTCCCCATCAACCCATACCCTTCTGACTTACACCACTCCCTGAGCCACTGGTTCACCCCTCTAAGTTTTTGCTTATTTTCCCTGCTCGCCCTTGGTGCCGGCAGTATCTCAGAAAAGGAGAATGAGCATCCTATGGAGTGGCAAACCCTGGCCAATTCCCTGAATCTTGCCTATATCTCCAGTTCACTGTTCCTTTCTAAATCGTCTGTTTCCAGGTGAACTAGAAAGTCTGGGGATCCCCTGCATTCCCTTACCATTGAGTAAAGCTGGAGTTTGGCCTTGTGTACTGATAAGCCTGGGATACATTTAACCTGGACTGGGCTGCATTTTCCCTCCCACTGTATACCCCTAATCATGCAATCACCCAGCAGGAGCACCTTCACCTCTCCCCCCAAGTTACTAGCCCTTTTGTGCCCTTCTATACTTCTTCTTCTGTCTACGTCCCCCAGCTTGCTTCTCGCACCGCTCACAGCCTGGTAGTCTCTATTCTGTGTGTGCCCTTCCAGGCTCCCTCTTCTGCCAATGTCCTCCCCGCTTGCTCCTCTCACCCCTGCAACTTGGGGGTCACAAGTCCGTATATGCTCTTCCAGACTCCTTCTCTAACTCGACCCCATGATTGCTCCTTGCCTCTCCCACAGCCTGGGTGTCACTAGTTTGATGGTGCCCTTCCAGGCTCCCTCTTCTGTCTCCCTCTCCCAGCTTGCTCCCCGCACCCTTCACAGCCTGAATATCACTAGTCGCCCACTTAATTCTTCCTTGGTTTAGACTGTTGCCATTGGCTCCTCCACCCAAGCTTCCTATTACTGCTTCCCTTCTCACCCCCCTCCCTCAGGTTCTGCAGTAACAGACCCTTGTGACCTAGTGCTCCCTGCATCCCCCTCTTCTGGTATTTCCAGTCTCGGAGCTGGCTTTCCCAGAGTGTTCCCCTCCTCACCCCCCTCCTTGTCTGATTTTCCCTTCCTCAACATTGCCATATCCTGGGTCCTGGCCTTGTCCACCCTGACTCTGCTCTGTGCGTCCCCCTCTGCCTTACCTCCCTCAGACCTGGGCTCCTTCCCCCCCTCCCCGCTTGTCTGGTGCCCTGGTCTCATGTTCCCCATGCCTTCCCCTCCTTTGGCTCAGGCCCCCTCTATCCTCTGTCCCTCTCTGAGCTTGTTATTAGTCCCTCACAAGCAGCCTGCACCCCCTACCAGCCTCTTTCATCTCATCATCTGGATACAGCAGGGTGAGCGGTTTGTAAGTGTGATGCCTGCCCCAGAGTTCGCCACTCCTGTCTCCCTCTCCTTCCTTGGCTCTCTCTCTGGGCAGCCCTAAGTTTGCCCACTCCTGTCTCCCTCCCATTCCTTGGCTCTCTCTGGGCAGCTCCCCTCATGAAGTAAGTCCGTACTCTGGTATTTCATGTCCCGAGACCATGGTCCTAGTCCTCTCACTACACCCTATACCCTGGACTATGCTTTTGTCCTCGCATATCCTCATATGGTTCCTGCCCCTTCCCTCTCAACCCACCCCTCCCTCCAACTGCCTCCTGATCCCCTTGACCTCCTGCCTGAGGCCTGCCAACTGGTAAGATACTGGGCATCCCCCAAACCTCCATGCTCAATATTATGGCTGCCCCGCACCCCATACACCCAATCATCCTTCCATAGATACCGGCTCTTGCATCATTCAGTCCCATCCTCCCTGCTGGCTGTGAGCAATATGGGCCCCCCTCAGCAATAAAAGTACCCTCCAATCAGTATACGATCAATCTACCCTCTCCCCAGCAGTAGCCAGCATGCCCATGCAATCAAGATAGAGAGTACCCAAGTTGCAGTAGCCAGCACTACCAGCGTCACCTAATAGGATTAAAGGTAAAGAAAATCCCCCATAAATACAAAACAATCCCACAATACCCTAGTGATCAGAGCCACAAGTGGCAGTGTAGATTCAACACTTAACAAACCCTCACACAACATGCAAGGAAGTCTATCCCCAACTGAAAGTTCTCCCAGAGTCAGTTGCCTCAGGCTATTAGCCCAGCCCAGCCTAGACTCCTCTCCCCCCGACTATTTAATAGAGGTCGAGGTCGGGGCTGGTGAGGTTGGGGGGGGACACAATCACAGCTCCTCCATGCTTAGTTAAAGGTGGCTGGGTTTCCCTTTATAGTCGAGCCACGAGTTCGAAACAGGTGCCTGCCTTCTGTTTGGGCCACCTTCCTGTGGGCGATGTTTCCTCCCAGCAGCCCTGACACTCCTTCCCTGGCCCACTGCCGCTGCAGCCGCTGGGCCTCTTGATGCCCTGGTCGCCCTCTGGTGATGCAGCCTGGTGCCCGACTCCCGCTGCTACTCTCGCTGCTCCTCCACTGCTTTTACCACTGGTTCGGCCAGCGATCCCACCTCCTCCTCCGCTGCTGATGTGGCCCCGGGACACAATCACAGCTCCTCCGTGCTCAGTTAAAGGTGGCTTGTCTTTCTCTTTATAGCTCAGCCACAAGTTCGAAACAAGTGCGCTGCCTCCTGAGCTGCGGTCAAGACCCCTATGATTTCTTTGCAACCTCTATGATGTCTACTGCAATCCCTCAAATAGGATTTTCTTATATAAAATTTAGAGGGTGGAGGAGCTTCACAACCCCTATGATTCTGCTGAAATGGGCCTTTGCAACCCCAATGAATCTGGTGAAATGATGCCACCATATTTTTTAAGCCTCTCTCAACCATGAAATACTACAGCTGACATTGTGACATTACTTTCTAATCTGACTTTAGCCCTCATCCCATGAAATAAATGACAAGATTTTACAATCCCCCCCCATTGGGGTGAACTGGAGAAGAACCTCACACATCTTTGCTGCAGCAAGTCTCTGGCAAAATGTCTAAACCTAAACCAAGAAATTATCAAACTGGGCTCTTTAAAGTTCACATAATTCAACAATACATCAGTCCTTCACTGGTACAATAAAAATGCTTCAAATGTAAACAAAACAATCTCTATGACTTTTGGAACTCCACAAACACTGGCCTCCTTCCCCACCCCTTTAACATTCTCCACCTTGGACAGCTCTTTAAACGACATAGTCCCTCACTACAAATACTTGGGGGTATGGCTTGATTCCCGGCTTGACTTTTCTAAACATATTAACCACATCCATGCCAAACTACACCCAAAACTGGGCACTTTATACAGAAACAAAGACGCCCTCTCCCTAAACACACGGCGCCTAATCCTAACCAGAATGATCATCTCCTCTTTTGACTATGCAGACGTAGTGTATGGCTCTGCTTCATCCTTCTCCCTAGCCAGACTTGATTCCCTATGCAATGCTTTCTGCCGCTTTGCTCTAGCTGCCCCCCCTCCACACACACATCACTGCTCCCTCTACTCATCCCTCTCCCTCTCTTCCCTTCGATACAGTTGACTACTCCACTCCTCTGTTTTCATCTCCAAATTCTGGCTTGGGTATTTGCCCTCCTACCTCACCTCTCTCATCTCCCTCCCCTGTAGCCTCCTACCCTTTCTGGTCCTGAGACTCCAGTATGTTCTCCCGTCCATGACCCTCCTCATGTTCTGGTTCATCCGCTTTGTCATACAGACTGCCCTCGATCTGGAACTCCCTCCCCTTCCATATCTGACATTCTCCAACTGTTGGTCTCCTAAAACGTGCCCTGGCCCAACCATCTGCATTCTCAGATTCATGCCCCTGTAATTGCTGACCCCTCCCCCTAGTCCACTCCCGAATGCTTCACCCTGGAAATGAGCCTTGGCTCAGTGTGCCTCTCCCGGCCAACAACTTTAAATAAAACAAGTCAGTACTTTCAAAAACTCAATAAATAATGTTAAATAATTTCTCTATGTATAAAAGAAAAGGATTAATGTGTAAAACATTTATTACCATACCCTTTTTTCCTTTACTAACCCAGAGATTAGTTCTGGGTCCTTTGCCATTTAACAAATTAATTAAGGACCTAGAGCAGGGGTAAGTAGCAGTTTGCTGATGACACAGTTGTGGCAAGAAGAGTAGAAACAGAGGGAGGATGCACTACAGGTGGACCTAAACAAATTGGTGGTTGGGGCCTTGGGCTGACAAATGGGAGCTTAAATTAAATGTAGAAGTACAAAGGGGTGAGAAATTGGCATAAGCCCTGTGTGGTACAACAGTGGAAAGCACAATTATTTATTTAGTTTTTGTTAACCGGGCGAGGTGCACTACACAAACATTTGCCTATTGTCAGGCACGACCCTGGAGAATACAACAAATGAGATGATATTACATTAGAACAAGATGATACAGCAAGTTAGGTTATCATGGACATACATAGATATACTGTACAAAACAATGGAGTCTTTTATATAAAGCTGTACAAGCCACCTCTACGGCATCTGCCAACTCCATCCTGCACAGATGGAATATGGAACTGGGCACTATTCATTCCATAGAACAATGGCATAAATATACCCCCCTGCTCAGAGGGTTATAGCTGCCTCCTACTGCACGGAATACGCTTGGAAGTGCCGCCTGCGATACTTCCATATCCCAGTAGTGATTGTTAAATTTATAGGTCCCCAGATCAGCTGTTGCTGGCGCAATTGTGGTACTATATAGGCTGATCAATCACATATCCTGTGGACAAGCCCATCCCTTCAATCTTTATAGGCAGGCTATGATCCATGAGATAGAGGGTATCTCTGACTGTCAAAGTTGATTTTGCCTGGTTAAATAAAGATTGATTGACTGATTGAATGTCCTGGTATGATTACCCCTCCATTATTCTGGCAGCCATTCCCCCAGATCAGTGCACACTAAATAAACCCTCCATAAAACAAGCCATTCTATTGTTTCTAGTGGCCAAAAAAGCCATCACTAGACTGTGGCATACTGAGAAAATCTCCACCCATACTACCTGGAAGGAACTTATGATTGACTTATACACACTGGAGAGGATGCCTGCCAGGACCATGAATTACATCCCTTCCTTCAAAATCAAATGGTGTAAATGGGCTTTATACCAAGTAGATAATTAGTAAGATTTAGCACAGCTCCTGCACATTTCCAATTAGTTGGAAACTGTTGGGAAGTCAAGGAAAAGTTAAAACTAGAACACAATGGGGTTACAATATAAGGGGCAATTAAACTCGAGAAACACCCATCAAGTCCCTCCTCACAATCACTTTTGTTGTCAGGAATAGAAAAGATTAACTTTAGTACCTCGTAGGTAGACATCTTCTTAAAATAGAAGGTGGGACAATCCTCCAAATACAGACTGGCATTTAAGAGAATAGGGGCCAGATATTCAAAAATGGGGTAAAGCAGTAGGGGTTATTTGAGTGTTATACTATGCCTTAAGAGTATGTGGATATTCAATCAGACAGAGGACCAGCACTACCTGATTGAATATCAGCCCATAATGGCACAGTGCTAAGTCAATCTGTGCTGCCCTAAAATGGACCTGGACTGTATCCAGCCCACTGGGGATTGCGCTTTCAGACTGGATAGCGCCGGAAGCCTTGGCGTAATATTCAGCCTCGGCATGCAACGTGGTAAGGGACAATTAGAATGCCTATTATGGGATCATTTGCATTGGAAGCAGCAGCCCCATTGTGCCCGTCCTGACATCACCCCTGGTGGCTAGAGGAACCCCCATCCCAAACACTTGTCCCGCATAAGTCCATCATTGTCCTGGTGTCTAGTGGCACCCTCATCCTCTCCAATCCCCCGTCCTGGTTAGTTAACATGTTTTCCTGGTGTCTAGTGGCACCCCACTCTCCAATCCCCAGTCCTGGTTGGTTTAAATGATGCCCTTGTGTCTAATGGCACCCCCCACACTCTCCAAGCACCTGTCCCAGTTAGTGTAAATGATGCCCTCGCATCTTGTGGCACCCTCAACCTCTGAGCACCTATCCCGTATAATACGGTCATCAGTGCTGGTTAGTGGCACACCCACCCACCCAAAACTCATCCTGCACTGTGAAGATATTCCCCTGGTGTCTACAGGCACCCTGCCCCCTGCATACCTTTCCCGTTGATGTTAATATTTTCCCTGGTGTCTAATGACACCCCCCCGATCACCCATCCCATTGATGTCAATATAGTCCCTACTGTCTAGAGGCACTCCCTCACCCTCTGATCACCAGTTCCAGGTATTACAATGCATTCCCTGGTATCTAGTGGCACCCCCACCACCCTCTGATCACCTGTCCCAGTAATACACAGTAGTCCTGGGTGTCCAGTGGCACACACCATTAGCTTTGCCGCTAATGAAAAAAAGACAGCGGTTCCAGGGAACAACAGAATCTCGAACAGCAATTGTTTGATCTAGAAGCAGAGCACAAGATAGTGCTTGATGAACAGGTCAAACAACGTCTGGAGACCTGCAGAGCGCAGCAGAACAGATTCTTGGAGGCAAAGGTGAATGAGGAAAAAGTTACTCCCGCCAATTTTTTTTTTTTGAATCAGGGAACCGAGCAGGACACCTACTGGCCTGACAGCTGCACAGAGAACCTGCCAATCGTGCAGTACTCTGTCTGCATAGACAAGGCCCCCACAACTCCTTCAAGACTGAGCCCAGCAAAATAGCAGGGATGCTCCGGCGGGATTTCTATAAGAAATTATACACCCAGGAAGAGGTTGTCAATTTCAAGGGTAAATTAGATGGCTTTTTTTTCTTACCAAGATCCCAGTCATGTCAATGACCTAACAAAGGAAGCAAGGAAGAATCTGAATACCCCCATCGACTTAACCAACACACAGGTGGCAATCAGTAATTTAAAATTGGGGGAAGCTGGGGGGGTCACGTGACGCCAATGGAGGATTAGCTGTGTTAGTTGTGGGCTCCCGATCAGCAATCTGCCAGCTTTCAGGGTTCATTTCGCCTCATTTATCAATCTATCCTACCTCATAGAATACTGCAGTGTATCTGAGTTTGTTTTCGGCTGGATTTGTGCTCCACAATGCAGGCAAGCGAGCAAGAACTGGAGGCGAAGCGACAGCGCCGCAGCTCTTCTCCACTAGACACCGAGGAGGAAGTTACACCAGGCAAGATTCACAGCGATTTGGCAGTAATTAAAGAAGCTTTGTTCAAGCTTGTCGAAGATATAGCGGAATTTAAACCTGCTCTGACACAGTTGGCACGTCGGGTTACCGACACAGAGGCTCGGATCTCGTCTCTGGAAAGGGCGATGGAGAAATCGAGGCCTACCATTAATGAATGCAAAAAATCCATCGCTAAGTTAGAGGACTGGCTGGATGATTTAGAAAGCAGAAGCAGAAATAACCTAGTGCTACTGGGTTTGCCTGAGGGAGGGAAGGCTCCAACATGCTTCTATTTCTACAAAAGCTTTTAAAAAACAGCTTCCCTTACGCCAAGCGGGCCGGTATGTATGTGATTGAGAGGGGCATCGTGCCCTGAGAGCCAGACCCTTGCCATCGGATCCTCCAAGGCCAATAATATTTAAGCTCCTAAATTATTTGGACAGGAGCATATTCTCGTGAAGCAGGAAATTATCCTCACTGCAATGGGAGGTAGGAAGCTTCGGTTAGTACCCGATCTGACCTGGAAAATGAGGCAAGCCAGGGCCTCCTTCGCCCCATTACATCAAAGCTATGGGCAGGGCATCCGAACACCGTATGCTGTACCCAGCCAAATTGGAGGTTTCTATCAAAGACGGGTGAAACGATTTGAGAATGCAGAAGAGCCTTAACTTCGCTTCGAGGGTTGATGCCTGATCTGTTCCCGAAAAGCTGAGTTCATGACGGAACAAGGATAGCCTTCAGTGATTATGTGTCAGGCCAGGACGTTATCTTTGGACAATTTTAGTTGTCATGGCGATTTAATCTGCAGTTTGGAAATTTGGTCCTTTTCATATGATACGATATCTAGTTTCAAGTATTGCAGTATCAATCATGGGACTTTTCTCATTTTCCTTATGACTACTGGATGGGACTGTATAACGTTTTATAAAGCTGTGGAATTTGTAGTTTTTCAATATGGCCAGCAGAGGCGTGAAAGACTGATCATTTTGGCTGCCAGTTCTTATTTATCTGGAACACACAGCTATGTTACTGCTGTCACAATTTTGAGGGGAGAGGGCTCTTATTTGCAAAAATTTTCCTAGCTGGCAAGTTGCATGCTTTCAATTGTTAAACTGAAACTTAATTTGGGGAGGGTGCCCACCTCTATGGCGCACTATGAACCAATCTGTCGGAGATGGCTTCGGCCAGCGGGGTAGTTGTTAAGTTGTTTGTCTTGGAGGGGTTAATTTGGGGTTGGGGGGCTGGGGGGAGGGTATGGGGAAGTTAAGGGACTTTTCTGGGGAGGGGCAGCTATCCATATTATGATTTGGAAGTATATTAGGTTGTATGTTTTCTAGTCTAAAATTTCTCACATGGAACATTAAAGGGGGGAAAGATAATTGTAAGAAACATTTAATTTTGAATCACCTAGCTCGATATCATCCGGCAGTTGTATTTTTACAGGAAACCCATGTTCTCTCGAGCCATCTCTCTCATTTCAGGAAGAAGTGGGTTAGCCAAGTATTTGGGGCTGGCTATTCCTCATCTAGCCAGGGTGTGGCAATTTTGATTGCCCGGGGGGTCCCCTTTACACAATCGGATATAATTGCAGATCCGAAGGGTAGATTTATTATAGTCTCTCTGGTACTTTGGGAGGAGTGAGTCTTGTGCTGGGATCAATTTACGGCCCCAACACAGAGTCCCCCTCCTTCTTTGCTCATTTGGCAGAAATTTTATCCCCTTCAAGGAGAGGGTGATTATACTGGGAGGCGATTGGAACCTGGTCCAGTCAAATAGACTGGATAGATCCGCAAGTAAGAAATTGCAAATTTCTCCGGCTCAGCACGCTTTGGATGAGTGTACCTCATTTTTAGGACTGAGGGACCCGTGGAGGTTGCATAACCCCTTAACCCGAGAATACACTTTTTTCTCACCGGTTCATAAAACCCTTTCCAGGATTGACTACTTTTTGGTGAGTCAACAGTGTATCTCAGAGGTTACCGAGTACTGTTGCTTCCTAGAGTAATTTGGACCATTCTCCAGTCCAGCTTGTATGGTCTCCCTCTCATATCTTAAGGAGGTCCTATTCATGGTCCTTAAATAATAATATATTTAAAGACGGCCAAGTGATAGACAGATTCCGTTCTTATGTGCAAACATCGATTAACTTCAACTGGGGTTCAATTTCTAACACAGACCAATCATGGGCCGCCCTTAAAGCAGTGTGGAGAGGGGAGTTAATCAGGATTGCTTCGGTAAGGAAAGCGAAACATAACCAGGAGCTGTCCGACTGTTTAAATAGGATTACATTACTTGAGAATATTCAAGAGGGTGTAAGATCAGGAGCCCAAGATCAGGAACTCTCTATGTTGAGGGCATGGTATGCGGGAGCCATGAAGGAGAAAGTGATGAGTTCCTTGGGTAAAGCTAAAGCGGTCTATATCGGTCAGGGCAGTAAGGCTGGGAAATTATTGGCCTGGCAATTAAAACAAAGACTGAAACTAAATGGGTGCGGCCCTGAAGCACCCTGTTTCAAACGATTTATTCTGGATCTAAGGATATCCTTCAGATCTTTGTGACCTTTTATAGATCTGTATATGAGCCGGGTCAGATCCCCCCAGGTCTCTCCAAAATGAGAACTTTTGACCGATATACCACTTCCCTATTTGTCACAGGAGTCTAGATCGTATTTAACATCTCCTATTTCAAATGAAGAGGTTTTATCTGCTATTGACTCACTAAAGGTTGATAAGGCACGGGGCGGATGGATTCACCCCTTATTTTATAAGTTATTTAAACTGGAAGTAGCCCGCTATTAAACCAACTATTCACTTTTGGTTCCTTCATGGAGTCAAAGATAAATCCTCTTGAAGCAAGAATAATTTTATTACCTAAGCCGGGGAAACCTACAGATTTGGTGGGGAACTATAGACCTATTTCGCTGTTGAATCTGGACGTAAAAATATTTACTAAAATTCTGGCTTCCAGACTTAAGAAGGTCTGGGGCGAACTGATTAGTCCGGAACAAGCTGGCTTTGTTGAGGGCCGCACTTCGGCTGACCATTTTAGGAAATTACTCTATCTAATTTCTGTGGCCACAGATCCCAAATTGGAAGCTTCCCTGATTTCTGTAGATGCGGAAAAGGCTTTCGATCGGGTGGAGTGGTTTTTTATGTTTGAAGCCTTGGCTAAATTTGGTATTCCCCATCAGTTTATTCAGTTAATCCAAATTCTTTATTCATGTCCAACTGCTAGAATTCAAAGTAACAATTTAATTTCTGAGCCCTTTCCACTTTTAAGAGGCACCCGTCAAGGATGTCCTCTGTCACCCTATTTATTTAATCTGTATTTAGAACCCCTAATTAGAGCTATCAAGGTTGACCAAAAGATTCATGGTATTGGGATTGGTGGCCAGGAACATAAATTGTCGGCTTTTGCTGACGACCTTTTGTTACATATTCGGGATACAACCGTATCGCTTCCTAGAGCTTTGGATCTTATTGAGGCCTTTGGCGTGTTTTCAGGTTTTAAACTGAACTTAGCCAAATCAACATTGTATCCCTTGTCAACCTTTTTGGTTAAGGAATGGTGTTTAAGTTTAGGTCTTCAGTGGCAAACTAAGTCTTTAGTATATCTTGGTATTCAAATCTCTAAAAATCTGGAGGACCTGGCTCAGTTAAATTTGAAACCTACAATCAAATCCATCAAAGAGGACCTGGAAAGGTGGAATGAAACTCCTTGTCTTTGTCTGAGATTTAATACAATTAAAATGGTGGTATTGCCGAAAATTCTCTACCCCTCCTTAATTTGAATATATACCTCCTAAAACCTTTTAAGAAATTATGCAGACTGTGCTCGAACTTTATATGGGAAGGCAAACCTCCTCATGGGCTTATATATTAAGCTTTGTAGGCAACGTAAAATGGGGGGTCAACAGTTAGCCAATTTTTTCAGATACTATCTAGCAATCCATACAGCTAGGGCTGTTTTTTGGTCAGGTAAGTGTGATAGCTCTCCTATAGGCCTAGAGCTGGACAGGACTTTTGCTAATGAAATTAAGATTGACCTGGAGTCCCTCTTATACATTCCTTGGGGCAAAGTCCCAGGAAAGATTAGGAACACACCTCTCGGGTGGGACATTAAGGCTATACACCAACTGTATGCTGAGCTAAAAATTAACCCACGATTTGATCTATCCCAGCCTTTACTGAAGAACCCCAACTTTTTTATCGGGAATCAACCAATAGTTAGTTTTTTCCCAACATCTTTTTCTAAGATCAGGGTTTCTGATTTTTACGTAGACAACTCCATACTTCCGCTTTCTCGTTTAGCGGGAAAATTCGGGGTTAGACCCCAATCCTTGCTGAGATTGGCTCAAATTAGAAGTTGTATCCAATCTTTTTTTAGTAAAGGTACTTGCTCGGTCCAGGTGGGGGACTTATGGAACAATCTCTTAAGTTTCTGCCTATCAGGTAAATTGATATCTAAAACCTATCAATATATTACTATGAAGATGAGTGCTAACTTATCCCCAGTCTCTTTCTATTGGAAGGTTAATATGTCCCTAGACTGGCCTGAGAAAGTGTGGGAGAAAATTTGGACTGACACTCATGCATTTATAAAGCAGGATAGGTTAAGAGATATTCAATTTAAGCTGCTACAATATCTATATCTCGGCTAAATTACATCGATGGAATTGCCAATTTTCTCCAGCATGTGTGAACTGTAATGGTTCTATTGCTACCACTTTTCATAAGCTATGAACATGTCCTAGGAGTGTTATGTTCTGGGAGATGGTTAAGCAGGGTTGAAACCTTTTGTGATCTTTCACCATTTTTTAAACCAGAGATTTGTATTTTGGGAGGTATGATGTTATCTCACAGAAACATCTTGAAAGGCACGAATGGCATTAATAGCATTGGTCACCAAGTTAGTGATACTACACCACTGGCGTGAGGTATGGACGCCATCTTTTAAGGAGTGGTGGGAGGAGTTTCTAAATGCGTTATATGCTGAAAGGATGGTATATTCATCTGTTCATTCTCTGCATAAATTTGATAAATATTGGAAAAGTTTCACTCATTTTCTGAAAGAAAGATACGGATACTAAACTTGTTAATATTATAGCTGTCTAGCATTAGCATCTCAGCATCTAGTAAGCAACCCCTCCCTCTGCCTTTAATTTTTCTTGGATTATACTTCTGTTTTTTTTTTTTTTTTTTTTTCTTCTACGATTCGTGGGTTTATTTATGCTACTTTTCTTGGTGAGATATTGGTTACCTTTTTGGGTAGCGGTCGTATTTTACACCTTTTCTCCCCCTTCCTAAGAATGGCTTTGTTTAGGGCTAAGATCATTATGTTTATATTAATTAGCATTCTACTATACCTAATTTTATGGATAGCTGCGGGGTGGGGGGAGGGGGGATTAGATACGTTTGTGGGGATGTTTTTCCCTTTTTTTCTTTTATTATTAATTAATTGTTTAGATGTTCTTAGTTTGGGTATTGTGCACACTGTGTATGTTAGAGTTTATGTTACTTATATTGTTCTTGTGCACAGGTATGGTATGTTATGTTTTTCTGTTTTAATAAAGTACAATTATTGGCAAAAATTGGGGGAAGCTTGAGGCCCAGATGGCCCAGTCCCACAGTTCTTTAAAGTATTCTGGGAACTTCTGGCCCCTCTACTGGGAAGGGTGTTCAGGGCTGCTCAGACAGGGAAGCAGGCCCCGCATCCTGGCAACACACCCACACCTTTGTAATCCCAAAACCTAATTAGGATCCAATGCTGTGCGGGTCATAATGCCCCATTTCGCTCCTTAAAGTGGACCTGAAAATCTATATACTGCTATCCTGGCCTCTGAAATACAGAGACAGCTGGGGTCTCCGGTCCACCTAGATCAAACCGGCTTCATAAATGGGAGTCTCATACATGATAACCTGTGTTGCCTCCTTAATATTCTGTCCTGGCAGCAGGGTCATCATGAGATTCCCCAGGCAGTATTCACGGACGTGGAGAAGGCCTCTGACCGGGTAGACTGGAGATTCCTATACCGCACTCTGGAGGAGATGGGGATGGGGAACATGTTCCTCAGTAGCACAAAGGCCCTCTGTACCTCGCCTCAGGCAGTAGTCAAAATTAGTGGCACCCAGTAAGACCGCTTCTTTCTATTCCAAGGCAGCAGAGAAGGGCATCCTTTATAACCCATGCTCCATGCCTTATGCACTAAACTTCTTGCCACTGTGGTATGCCAGAGCCCGGATTGCCACCGTGGTACATCAGAGCCCAAAGATAAAGGGGATAATGACAGAGGGTTGGAAGCATAAGATATTGCTCTAGGTAGATGACTCCTTGTTCTCCCTAACCTCATCAGAGACATAAGTCCCAGGCCTCGAGTGGGACTAAAAGGAGTATGGCCACATAACAGGTTACAAAATAAACTTTGATAAGTCAGAGGCCATAAGACTGGGGAGAACTTGCCCAACAGCATTCAGAGCCATATGTCTGTTTACGTGGGTCTCACAGAACATAGTGCGATATATGGGGGTGAGGGTGACCCCAACCCTATCAGAGTTGTTCTGTTCAAACTATGAAAAACTCTGGGGAGAGGTTCAAGCAGACATTGCTCGATGGGACTTGCTCCCTCTTAAGTTTTGGGAGGCAGGACTACCTTGACTGAAATGAACGTACTCCCCAAATTTTTTTTTTTTTAGCCCTTCCATTAAAAATTCTGGAGGAATAGTGGAACCACCTACAGAACAGCTTGCTGAAATTCATTTGGGCAGGGGGGCATCACAGGATAAACAGAAAACTCCTAGTCCTTCCAAGGGAAAAGGGATGCCTGGCCATGCCAGACTTCTATAAGTACTATTTGGCTGTCTAGTTGGTGCTTGTTATAAGTTGGACCAAACAGAAAGTGACACAGGATGGCTGGAGGTGGAGATGCAACAGCCCCTTCCTGCACCACTGCATACCCTCCCTCATGTGCCCACTACCCCTCGACCATGGGAGAAGATCCACAACCCAAGGATGAAGCACATTCTTCGTATGCTGTTAAGGCCAAAGCTGGTCTTTCAATTCCCTAATGCAACAGACCCTTTGACTATAATTAGCGGTGACTATGACTTCACTTCACCATGAACAGACCCTGGCTACCGAAGGTGAAACAGGCTGGGACTCACTAGATACTGGCACCTTTTACGTGATGAGACCTGCATCCCCTTTGGGGAATTACAGCAAAAGTATGGCCTCCCACCATAGGACCATTTCCAGTATCTACAGGCACGGCATTACCTGACCTCCAAGGCCTCTGCGACAAAGGTGGGCAGAGATATGTCCACCCTGGAGGAGTTTCACTATTGGCGTTAAATGCTGGTGGGGCGCAGAGGAACCATTTCCAGAGTCTATGTGACCTTACTGGGAGAAAACCATCCAGAATTCTCCTCACTCCATACTCAGTGGGATAGAGATGCCAAAGTGAACATACTGGAGGAGACATGGTCCAAATACGACAAAAACAGTGGAAAGTAACAGTATCTCCAGGCAGAAGAGAGTTCAGGTAGCCGCGCTTCCTGGAAGGCGACTCCAATCTCAGAGGAAATGGGGGGGGGGTTCCCATTTCCATATCCTTTGGGATTGCCCAAAACTGTGTCCATACTGGGACCAGATACGTGCTCTGTTGGTTACTCTGTGGGAGAGGGGGGTAAGTTTCCTCAACACATTTGAGCACTTGGTGCTGTGATAGCAGGTCTCTGGGTTGCAGGACAAGTCCTAAGAAAGCCTACTCTGAGCCCCCTGTACAGCTGCCATGAGGGCACTACTACCCCCTT
Organism: Neoceratodus forsteri; assembly: GCA_016271365.2. Classification (NCBI taxonomy): domain Eukaryota; kingdom Metazoa; phylum Chordata; order Ceratodontiformes; family Ceratodontidae; genus Neoceratodus; species Neoceratodus forsteri. The sequence continues at coordinate 396,453,071 of CM057452.1, forward strand.
GCTGCATCAGCACCCATCAACCTTGCAGGAATGGGAAACAAGAGTACAGGAGATAAGCAGAATGGCAAGAATAACAGCAACACTATGGCTGACCTTAGAGAAATATAACACCATAGGGGGTAGATGTGAGACCAGTGGTATAAACGCTAACCAAGAAGATGGAGAAGATTAAGAGGCCATAAAATCTTAAAGCTTGATGTTCCCTTTCCAGCTCATCATTTATTGCTTAAATGTTCTAATAGTTTATCTCTTAAAAATAGAATTTGCATAAACTGGGTATCATTCTTTTCAAGGTAAAGAATGGCCTTACACCCCCTGTAGTTTCACTGTTATTGCCTAGATCCCTTAATTCCAGTGGCACTAGATCCTAGGCAAAAGTTATTTACAAAACTCCCTTGTTTCGTACTGCATTTGGCCAGAGACCTATTTTATACAGGGCTCGTTTTTTTGTTTTTTTTATTTATTACCTGTTAATATTATAGAAAGAATGACAGTGTGGTCTTTTAAAACTAGACTAAAATATTGGATGATGGACAATGATATTTGCAAATGCTCAAGTTAAATATTTGATTGTCATATTTTGTCTGTTTTAAGTATTTTGTATTATTCTTTAATGTTTGTGTGTGTGTGATACTTTGTATGTTTTGTAACTTGTCGCTGGTGAAAACGGACAGTTCTGCTCATCCTGCTTACAAGTATAAAAATTAAAAATGAAATAAACAGCAGTTAGCTGAAACACAGTGCAAGACTGATATGGAGGCACAGTTTCAAAACCCAGAGTAATTAAATTATGGAACATGTTGCCTGGAGATGTGGTTGGTGCATCCTGCTTCAACATCTACAAGGCTCAGTTAGGCTACCATATTTCGGCTGGTAATTTCGGTTACCTTCACTAAGTTAGTAGTTGGGACAACTTATATGGGCTTACGCCATCTGTTGTTTTACAATTCCAACTATGAATCCAAGTATGAGCCGGGGGTAAATTATCTCAATCAAACCCCCAGGAACAGAGAGGGGGGGGATGTAAAAAATGAGTAGGTGAAGAGGGTGCCGCTTCAGTTGCATCCTTGAGGTCACACTGATAACCCCATCAATGCATACTGTGAAACAGCAGTACTTATGGTGCCAACCAATTGTTGTTGCTCTTTTATTTTTTTGTTTGTGCCTTCCAGTTGAGCTCTCTTTTTTTAAAAACATGGAAACAGAATTTGACTGCAGATAAGGACCGCTCGGCTCACCTAGTCTGACCATTTTCCTACCTGTTTCATGGCACGGGGTCATAATGTCGAAAGACATTCTGCCGCAGCAATATGCCACGCTGTCAATACAGCGTGATACATTACCAGCGCATATCTCTATGTTTTGAGGGGGAAATCCTCCCCCGCACCACCGGTTAAGGGGCTGTTGCCCCCAAACCCCACTCAATTAAAATACCTGACTCGGGTTGGGGGGGTTGGATACTTAATTCGCACAAAGTATGAATAAAAGAAAAATTCCATGAACCTGGAACCGGGATTCAATACCCCATCCACAGGCGCACCACCTCCATTGCTGCCTGTGGCTCATCCATGGCAGCTGCTCAGCAGAGAACTTTTTTTTAACGGCAAATAAAACAATACTGGCAATAAAAAGAAATATAAAGAGTTGAAATGCAGACGTTCTCATGCCTCTATACGTGTCATAAATTAGACCTATAATGGATTACGGCAGTCAACTATGGAACCCTCGTATAAAAGCAGAAATAAAAAAACTGGAGAGGGCACAAAGACGTTATACTAAATCGACAACTTCTTTAAAGAATCAAAGTTACAAAGATAGACTAACCAACTTAGGCTTGCATAACCTGGAACTAAGAAGGTGTAGGGGTGATTTAATACTGAATATAAAAATAACAGTTTTAATGTTCAGAGTCATCCACTACAAACAAAGGTTGACATATTTCGCACTAACAAACAAAAATATTATTATACTGCAAGAGTGGCCAATCTTTGGAATAGATTACCATTGGACGTAATAAGCAGTCCATGTAAGGAAAGTTTAAAAAAAAATCTTGATGATTATATTTCCACAGGAGGAAATCTGGACTATTACATCTTGTCCTAATAGGAGCTGATTTATGGGCATATGCCTCTTTTGCTCCTTTGCAACTTAGTGAATTTATCCTTTTCTAGGGAACAGTGATAGGGTGCACAACTGCATATAGACCATTTAGCGGTTTTGCACCCTGTCGCTATTCCCACCCGCGCTGTCTGTGTGGCACGGTTTTAGCATACGCCGTCTTGCATATGGCAAACTGACCCAGTAGGTCTGTTTCATATACTGCAGATCCTAAATGATCTGGGGCATACTCTCTCTTTCCTATTGCTAGAATGCCTTTATGTCTGTCCCATGCGTTTCTGAATTCCCCTACCGTTTCTGCCCCTACAACCTTTGCCAGGAGGCTGTTCCATGGACCCACCAGCCTTTCCGTGAAAAAAAAATACTTTCTCATGTTACCCCTAAGTCTATCCCCTCTATTTTCATATCATGATCCTTTGTTTTTGAACACTTTATTTTTTGAATGAAAACTTCAGATGAGGCAAATTTACAGGTTTAAAACACACCTTGGTGTGATATTTATTTTTCAAAAGTTCTAAAAATAATAAATGAAAACAAAAAATTGCAAAGAAAATCACTACTAACATCAGTAGTTTCTCACACAATACAGTCCTGGATTCTAGAGCTCCTAAGACCCTTCTCATCTGCATTCAACAGCTTGTCTACAGTAGCAGCAGAACATCTCCTCTCCTAGAGCTGAGCCCCTCTGGGCTGAACTGAAGTGAACTCTGTGAAGAGGTATTTATATATTTTGGTGGGGGGCTCACCTGACTAAGCCCTTTCTATTTACGAGTCTGGACATGCTGTTTAATGTCTGAACATGTTTCAAAACCAAAAGGGGAGGGGTTATTTCAGGAGATTTCCTGGTTCAGTTAAAGGTACAGTGTATATCTTCACAGATACTGACTCTCTAGATCGCTAATTCACAGTGACTAAGCACTTTTATACGTAGAATCTTTATACAGTAACAGGTTTAAAGTGTGAATTTATGAAAATATCTTAAGGATTTCTTATAACTGCACCAATCATGACACTATTATTGTTTTATATGACTTCTGAATCCTTTTTCTTTAAAAAGGCTTTACTAGCTGTATTCATTCCTATTTAAAATAGCCTTCATGCTTTTTGTACACAAAAAGCTCTTATGCACTTTACAAAACACCTGTCTGGGTGTTTGGCATCATTCCAGGGACTGGATGGATGGAAATGGAAAAAGAATGAAAAGAGAGAACTAGTAGGAAGTTTAGTAGGGATAGTAAAGAGCTACACTAGGTGGCCAACCTAGGGTAGGGGGGAAGAAGAAAAGCAAAGAGAAAAGCGTTACCTGTTGATAGAAAAGTGGTCCATCAGTCACAGCCGAGGGTGTAGCCTAACTCCGCACGTACCTTATTTACACCCTTGAGGTATTTGAAAGTCTGTAACATATCCCCCTTCTCCACTAGGGAATACAAGGCATAAATTAGTGTCGGACACTTGATTAGCAGCCTTCACTAATCAAAGTAAAAAATGATTAGCAATTGGCTGAAGTTGATTAGCAATTACCAAAAATTCATATTTTTACTCAAAACCCCATAAAATATACTTATCTTGCTCTTTGTTGATAAAATACACATTTACACAAGTTTCTGAGACTGATACTGTTTTATTTAGCCACTTCCACAGAAATACAGCAATTGTGCAGCAGCACACATACATTCAAGAGACGAGATAGGATGTCTGCCAAAGCAGACCGTGAATATTTGTGACTATGAATTCATCAGCGTGATCCATCATGAGTCGTGATAAATTAAATAATGAACCCCTGCTCCAGCATAAAAACTGGAACCGTAACTCCCTGAGTCTCTTAAATGTTCACTGCAGACGCAGGGAACATAACATAATAGGGCACATAAATGCTGGGCAGAGTACAGGTCATCTCTGCAAAAGCAGGGCACATTAACTTAGTGTTATTCTGTTCCCAAATGTTCACTGCAACGATGTAGGGCACACAACATAGTAGCAGGGCACATTAAGTTCTGGTTCCCCCATAATCTCTGCAAAGCAGGGCACATACAGTAGTCTTTATTCTGTTCTCAATTGCAGTTATTCACTGTCTGTCCCCAAATTCACTGCAAGCAGGGCACAAACAGATAGTTCAAGGCAGGGTGACTGTTTCATGCCCTTGTTTTCCCACCACCCACCCACAGTCCAGCTCTGGGCCTTGCCCGTTCATTACCATTATGCCGTCCTCCCATCTGTGCACTGATGTCCGTATGCCCCCTTCCTTCCTCTAGCTCTCCGACTAAATAAAAATTTTATACTTGTTTTGCTGTGGAGCTCCCCAATTCTGCTGTGCTCCTGCTCTCCTCTGAATCTGCCCATCCCTCTACCTTGCCCTGTGATGCAGCCGCCTGCTCTCCACTACGTCCAGGTTGCCCCCGTGCCCTCTCGCGGTCTTGGCCAGGCCTTCTCCCTCCAGCTTCTCCTTGGTGCGGGCACCACTCCTCCCAGCTCCAGCTTGTCTCTGACCACCTGCAAAACAAAAAGTCACAATTAGTTAACCGGACGACTGCACAACGACGACTAAAAAAAAAGTGAAATATAATAAAGGAAACTCACCTTTGGACACCTGCTCGACCTACCAATGCCTGCTTCCTCTTCTGGGTGCGTTGCAAAAGGAATCAGTCACGTTTCTCCCACACGGAGACAGGGTGGGGGGGGGGCAGGAGCATCACTGGACCAATCAGTGAACAGCTCAGGGTTCATGGGGCAGGAGGGCAAAAAATGGATACCAGGACAAAAAAATTAAAAAAATTAAAGTGACAATGCCCAATAAGGCACTTTTACAGCACCCAGGACCAACTGGCAATGATTAGCAATGACTGCTAATCACTACCAGATTTGACTCGCTTTTTGCCAATCTTGTGTTGCAAACTGCAATGTGAACCCACTTATTTTATGCCTTAGAATACACATTGAGATCTCTCCAGTCTCCTCTCATATGACTTTTGTTTCAGTTCACTTTGCTGTATCTGATCTCCATGCACCTAGTTACCAAGTTTAGGAGGCAGTATGGCACAGTGGTTTAAGGCTCTGAGCTGCAAATCTGGAGACCTGGGTTTGAATCCCACAGCCCCCACTTGCATACTGTGTGACCCTGAGCAAGTCACTTAACTTCCCTGTGCTCCCAGGCTGCACTTGTAAACAAGCTTTCAGCTTAGTGTCTCACCTGGTTAAACAATTGGGAAAAATAAAAATAAAAAGCCTTCATGTGGATGGTCGGACATTTAATTCATGGACATCTGGCAGCAGCCGATGGAACTTTACAACCCACAAGTACAAATACATGAAATGGACACTTTTATCTACATGTAGTGCTGCAGAACATCTCATGTTAGCACATCTACTGTCTAACTGTAACAGTGGACATGTGGCTGCTGTATGTACAATTAGATTGTATTTCAATAAAGAGGAGTTAAAAAAAAAAAACAGCAAGGAGACCGAGGGAGTCCAGCAACCTACCTCTAAACTGCCTGCTCCGTTGCCTGTCCCTGAGGTGTGGGATAGGTCATCCCATTCTCAGAGCTCACAGCTCCAGCATCTGTAAGTCAAAGGCAGCACAGGCATCACAAACAGGCCTCCATGTCGTGATCACGGCCGTGGCAGAAGTAAAGTATGTGCTGATTAGTGCAGTCAATATTTTTCCCACACCTGCGATGCCAGAAAAGCGGCTCCACAGGCTTAAACTTCCATGTCTGCAAGTCAGGCATACTTTCAGAAAGAAAACTCAAAATGTTTGAGACTTAAACACTGATAGGCTAGGTGACTCAACCACTTTTGCAGGAAGTGTGCTCCATAACAAACTACTCTACCTGTAAAGAAGTTCATACGTATATCAAGCCTAAATCCCTCTGTCCCCATTTATACTGATATCCCCTAGTTTGTTCTTTCACTATACGTTTCCAAAATACCTCACTATCCAGCCCTCTATGTCCCATCATGATGCTGGAAACAGCTATCATGCAACCCATAAGTCTCCTGTTCTCCATGGAGTACATGTCCAGTCACCTCAGTCGATCACCACAGCTTGATCTTCTGCCCTTCTCTAAACCCTCTCAAGATCATCTGTGTCCCTTCTCAGACAGGGTGTCCAAGCCAGCACTCATTATTCCAAGCCATGCCTCATATACAGTATGCTGTATATATAAGAGCCAAATAATAAATTCCTTCATACTTACCATAATTTCCTTTTCTGTTAACCCCAACATTGTCAATGGGTATTCGCAACTGAGTACAGTGCACCCCTACCAGGGGAATGGCACAGCCCCAGCTTTAGAATGTTGGGCATATGAGAATTCCAAGCAGCAGCAACTTTCCAGTCACTACTGTCCTCGCAGTGCCTCAACGAACTACCATATTTGCTTATTTTATAACTAATTACTAGTATGTAACATTCCTTCTACATTGTAAGTAGAAACTGTCTTACCTTACTGGCAGACCTCCGAAGGAAGGCATTCTCCATATTGAACACAAGGCTTGGTCGAGATGGTCCTCTTTATGGAAAAGTGAACAGTTAGCCAGGAACGTCCTGCACCAGCAAATCTTCTCGAATCTGCCACTGACAAACACAATGATGAACTTAGGCGGGCAAAACTGTATGCAGTGAGACTACCTACAACAAGAAAAACACCCTTAGTGATATACAATTAAACCTGTTAACCTGCATGGTCGCAGTCTGGTTGAAACATTTTTTTTGTTTGTTTCTTGAACAGGACCACAATGCAGTAGGATAGAGAGATGCCCTGGAAAAGTCATAATAGGGGTTTGATTAAAGGGCATCCTCCACTGGAATACCGGACAATATTCTCCTACAGGAGCAAGGTTCCTGGGTGGGCCCCATTGACAATGTTGGAGATAACAGAAAAGGAAATTATAGTAAAGATGAAATAATTTCTTCTTTCTGTAGCGCTCCACATTGACAATGGGTATGCACAACTGGGTTCTAAGAAGCAGTACCCAGAACAACCCAGAGGGGGGAGAATATTATCCCATATGCCAAAAACAAGCATCAAGAGATTACTTGCGAACTGCTGCCTGCAACACTCTGCAACCAAAAGCTGCATCATCAGAACTCTGCACATTCAGTTTGCAGTGTTATGTGAACATGTGGATGAAGGTCATACAGCTGCTTTGCACAACTCTAAAACTGATGCTTCACCTCTCTCTGCCCAGGACGTGGCCATAGCCCTGGTGGAGTGAGCCTTGATGAGGGTCAGAGGCCTCTTCTTTTCCACAACATAAGCCTTAGCAATGCAGGCCCTCAACCTCCTAGCTAGGGTGGTCTTGGAGGGTTTTTGACCCTGCTTGGCCGCTGCAAAGAGAACAAAACAGGCTATCTGATTTCTAGAACAAAACCGTCCATTTACGGTAGATACTAATGGCCCATCACAAATCCAACTTGTGCAACTCCTTCTCTCTTGGGTTAGATGGTTGCTGACAGAAAGATGGAAGGCATATTTTCTGGTTCACATGGAAGGGCAAGGCCACTTTTGGGATGAAAGATGGGACTATGCCAAGTACCAATGCATGACAAGGAATGGCTCCTTGTGGGATAAGGCCTGGAGCTCGCCAGTCCTCCTGGCTGAGCAACTTAGCAACTAAAAAACACACCTTGTAAGACAACACATCCAGTGAGATGGATAACAGCCATTCAAAAGGCTCCTTACAAAGAGCATTCAGAACCAGATTCAGATCCCATGGAGGAACCGGAGATCGTAACACAGGACGACTCCTGCTAACTGCACACAGAAGACAAATAACCTATTAGTCCCTGGAGAAAAGCCCAAGGATGCTCCAAGAGTGGAAACCTGGCCTCTCAAGAGTGCTCAGTGTCAACCCTTCTCCATGCCTTCCTGCACGGAATCCAAAATCTGTGGAACTGAGGCCCTGAAAGGCCTAAGATCCTCCCCCTGGCCCAAGACGAAAAGGTGGTTTATATATGAGCATAAGCTGGGGAACTAGAAGTTTTCCTGGCAGCCATTAAAGTATCTATTACTTTCTCAGAGAAACCTAATTTTAGGAGTCTCCTCTCTTCAGGAGCCAGGCCGTGAGCTGCATCACTCCTGGATTTTTGGGGCAGAATAGGACTCTGAGACAGAAGCCTCCTTGCACTAAAAGGTGAAAGGGTGCTTGCTGAGCTAGATTCACTAAATTTGAAAACCACAGTCTTCTTGGCCACTACGGAGTTACTAGGAGGAAGCTTCCTCTTGAGTGTCTTATTTTTTGTATAACCATGGGGAGAAGAGGCAGTGGAGGGAAGGCATATGCTCTGCTGAAGGTCCACTCCTGAATCGGGGCATCACTGCTTCCGCCTGTGGACGCTGATAGCGGCTGAAAAACCTTGGGAGTCTGAGCACTGTAGCTGGAGGCAAATAGATTCATTTGAGGCAGACTTGAACCTGTTGCATAGGAGGTTGAACACCTCCATGTTCAACCTCCACTCCTCGGGGTGAACGTATTTGCGACTTAGCCAGTCCGCTTGAATGTTCAACTCCCCTGTCAAGTGTACTGCTGACAGAGAGAAGATTCTCCTCAGCCCACCTGAGAAGATCAGAAGCTTCTTGCAGCATTTCCCTACTTTTTGTGCTGCCTTGATTGTTTATGTGCGCCACTGTGACAGCGCTGTCTGATCTTATTTTCGCCACTTAGGTCTGCAACAGACTTTGAAATCTCAGAAAAGCTAGGTTAACCACCGTCATTTCCAGAACATTTATGTGGAGATGCTGTTCCTGTACTGATCAAGTTCGTTGAGTGGGTAAGTTGGGTCAGGACTGCCCCCAACTGTGAAGAATGGCTTCCGTTGTTACAATCAACTCTAGGGGAAGTTCCAGTGGAACCCTTTTGCTCAGATTCTGCACATTCCCACCACAAATCAGGGAGTGACATAGCTGAAGGGTAAGGGAGATTCTGGCTTGATACTGGAGGCAGTATAGTGCAGGGTTTTAAATAACTGATTAGCTGTTTTTTTCTTGGGACAATACTAACTGTACAGAAAGTATTTATATAGGTTTTCTGGAAGTGTTATGTTTGTTAAACACAGTGAGGCAAGTTCTATGCATTTTCACAATGTTTTAGAACTTTTACCAGCAAAATGCTAATCAATTTTTAGAGTTAAATAAAACCCTGTAGTGCAGTGCTTTAAGGCTCTGAGCTGCAAACCTGGAGACTTGGTCTTGAATCCCACAGCCTCCACTTGCATACTGTGTGACCCTGAGCAAGTCACTTAACTTCCTTGTGCTCCCAGGTTGCACCTGTAAACAAGATTCAGCTTAGTGTGTCCCTCCTGGGTAAAAAAATTAAAAAAAACCTTCTGATGTTGGATCCCAGGCCATCAGCAATCCTATTTGGAGGGGTGGCATATTAAAGCAAGCCCACAGAACTAGATCTATCACTGCCGCCATAAGGCCCAAGATGCATAACAGGCTGAGGGCAGAGGCTGATGACTGTATCTTGAGCCACTGAACTTCCGTCAATAAAGCGTCCTTCCGGGAAGATGCTAGGACGATCTTCCCTTGTTTTGTGCTGAAGAATGCCCCCAGGTGTTGCAAGGTCTGAGATAGCTAGAGAGAGCTTTTCTCCCAGTTCACCACCCAGCTGTGGGACTCGGGCATCTCTAGAGACTTGAACATCGACCTCCTTGCCAAGGACAACATCGATGCATGAATCAGCAGGTCATCCATATAAGAACAGACATCATGCCCTTTCTGTCGAAGTAGAGTCACCAGGACTATCAGCATCTTCAAGAATACTCTGGGGGCTGTTGCAAGGCCAAAGGGAAGCGCACTGTACTGGAAATGTTGTCCCTGTATTGAAGATCTAAGAAACTTCTTCTGGGACTGGAATGTGAAGGGTGCCAACTGAATATTGAATCTTTTACGGCGAAATCCCTCATAGCGAAAATTTCAACAGGTTTCAACACTGTCGCTATGAGGGATCTGAGGGAATAATTTCACGTTTACCATGTTGCCCTCCCCCCTTCAAATCAACTCCGACTCAGGTTGATAATCTTAAGGAGAGTGAAGAGACATATTTACGGGGTTCAAGAAACACCCAATGTCAGACAGCTGAAATTTCACATGTTGACATTGGGGATCTCGCTATGCCGAACTCCGGCAACAGTGTTGTCGATTCGACATAGTTAACCATTTGAAGGTAGGCATCCATCAGATCTATTGAAGATAGGAAGTCCCCTGGCTGCACAGCTCAGGTGATTGACCTCAGAGACTCCACCCTGAAGGTCATGTGGTGCACAAACTTGTTCACATGTTTCAGATCCAGGACGGGCCTGAAACCTTTCCAATTTTTTGGGACTATGAAATAGATTGAGTAGAACCACTGACCTTGCTCGTATGGCAGGACTTGTACAATGGCCCTGATTTGAATGAGGTGATTTAGGGTCTCCAACACCACCGGTTTCATTGCAGTGTGCTTGGAGACTGAGGATGGCAGAAAACATCCCCTTGACGGGACTGCTGAAAATTCTACGGCATAGCCCAAGTCTAGGAGTTCCAAAACCCAGGCAGCTGACGTTGTTTGGGCCCATCTTGAGTAAAATATCTGTAGTCTTCCACCAAGGAATACCCTCAATGCAACGTACCAGGCTTTTCATCTGGGCCTCTTGTATGGTGTTTGGCTAGGGCCCCTCTATTACTGTAACCATTAGTTACCTAAGTAGGCTTTTCTATTTCTCTGGTTACCAAAGTTCCGAAAGGGACAAATCCCCCCTCAAGACTGCCTGCATAGGCCGTCATCTTGACCCCTTTGGGTTGAGGCAGTCTAATGCTATTGTTCTGACACTGGAAGATGGCTCTTCTTATCCTGAATATCCTTTCAAATAGCAGCCAGGCTGGAACTGAACAACAAGCCTCCCTCAAAGGGGAGGTTAATAGCTTAGATTCTGAAGCTTGATCAGCCACCCAGTGCCTAAGTCATATGCCCTGCATGGCCGATACAATGTGGTAGGCCAAACGGGCTGACATGTGCAAATTCTCCGCTGTAGAGTCACCTAGAAAAGTGGAGGCCATGGCAACCATCTGCTCCTTCAAAAGCAGGAGGAAGAAAACTGTCCAGAGTAATGACCCACAGGTTTAAGGCTCTGGCAACAATAATGGAGGCATAAGAAGTATGTAGGTTTGCGTTGTTTGAGGAGAAGGTACTCCTACATGCGGCATCCACTCATTTGTTGTGGGAATCTGTTAAGGCAGAGCAGTGAGTTTGACTGAATTATTGACGGCCTTGTCCGCCAGTGGAGGGGCTTCCCACCAGCAAGATTTTTCCTTTAAAAATGGAACAGACAGAGTCTTTGGATTTGGAAGATAATTTCTCTGATCCACACCTGCCTATTCTTAATAATTTATTTCATTCTGATAACCAGGTAAACCCACAGGAATCAGTGTTCCCTTTTTCCGGGGCGACCTGGAATTGATGACATTATACAATTATTCAAACAGACATATACAGTGAGCATTTTTACAAAGAATAAGTGAGATACATAGTAGAAATGACACAGGAAACAACTGACTTAGGTTATTAACATTTGACATGTAGTCGATGGCAGTGCTCCGGCGCAGGAGGATAGACACTAATTCAACACTTCCACATTCCTTACAACTATAAGTAATCTAACATTTGAACAACCCATTAGAACAGTTCTTAGGCACATTAGTGAAGTAAAACTTGCCCCACAGGACAGCAAGCAGAGGGAGATTGTAGGCTGTCAGCGATAGCAGGTGTAAATGGATTTTTCAAGGTAATGCACTTTCATACCATTTTTGAATGAGTCTAGGGAGTTGGCCATTTGTAGGGGTGCTAGAAGGGCATTCCAGAGATTAGGTGTGGAGTAAGCAAAAGAGCTACTCCCCAGCGATGTCCTGATCCTTGGCACTTCAAGCTATTTTTTGCTAGAGGTGCGCAGTAATCTAATTGTGCACTCTGAAACACGTAGACCTGTCAGTCCAGGAGGCTGTTGAGTGGATGTCAGCTTGTAAGTGGTACATAGCTCAGAGTACTGTAGCCTATGTGGTAGGGTAGGCCAGTTTAGGGAGGTCAGCATCTCAAAGTGGTGTTTCCTATTATAGGTCAGAGCAGCAAAGCATCCTATTTTATGGTACAGCGATTCCAATCTGTTGCTTCTGGATTTACCTATGGACTGTGGCACACGGACTGCGTAAATGAGGTTGGGTATCAGTATGCTATTCTAGACTCATGGAGGAGGCAGGAGTTTAGCCTATATAGTATTTATAGTTCTGGCGAATCATTCGAGTGACCTGATCCAGATGTGATTTGAATGTAAGGGATTGGTCAAGGGTCAGCACAAGATGGTTTTCATGGGCTCATTTCTCAAGTACAGAAAGGTCTGTCTGTAACTGGGAACTGACAGCCTTAATATCCCACGAGCTTCAGTACAGAATAGTGTCATCTGTGTACAGGATGCGATGACTGTCTCCGTAGTTGTTTGCCAGATTAATGAAGAGGGAAAACAGCAAAGGACCCAAGACTGATTCTTGTGGTACTCCATCTGTTATAGGTAAGGAACTCGACAAGGTACCGTGCCATCTGACCATCTGTGTACAACTAGTAAGGCAGTGAGAAAACTAATTAGTAACATGGGAGTACAGGCCTATCTATGTTAGTATTCCTAGTAGCAGAATATGACTGACCAATTAAAGGCCTTCGTGAGGTTGATGAAGATGGCCCCTGTCGGGATGCTGCTGTCCAGATCATGCAAGGCATTAGTAGTAAATTTTATTAAGGCAGTGTCTGTCCCGTGGTTGTGCCTGAATCCATGTTGCTGAGGACACATGAGGTGGTGGAGCTCTAGGGAGTCCCACAGCTGGCTGTATACCAGCCTCCCTTGTATTTTGGACAAAGCACAGAGCAGGAAAATTGGCCTATAGTTGCCTGCATCTTCCCTGAGACTTCCCTTGTGGACTGTAAATACAGGTTACTCACCCGTAACAGGAGTTCTAGGAATGGTATATGTTGTTCATCCACACTTATTGGCAGGTTCCTTGCTGCTTTAAATCTTGCCGGAAGGTCTTCAAGCTGGCTCCTCCCACCCACCCGGGTGGTAAACTCTCGGCTCCGCCCCATGGCCGCCTAGATCTAGCTCGACAGCTGTAGGTTAAAGGTCAAGCCGGGAGGTGGGAATTGAGTGGATGAACAACATATACCATTCCTAGAACTCCTGTTACAGGTGAGTAACCTGTATTTCTAGGGACATGGATATGTTGTTCATCCACACTTATTGGCAGACTCCTAGCAGTTCTCCGGGAGGAGGGAGGCAAGGCGCACACCCCCTACTTAGGTATAAAGACTGGATAACCGAGGCCCCAACCAACATCCCGGCGTGACCCAAGGTCGATGTGGAAGGGGAAATCGGTATATGCCTGCTTCCAGGTAGGAGCCCTGCGGATATCCTGGACAGGACTATCCACGGAAGCAGCCACCGATGCAGCGGAAGGACAGGTAAAAATGAGCACTTATCCCTCTGGGAGGCTCCATGCCCGCCCACCTATAGCGGAGACCTATGCAGGAGGTGACCCACCCGCTCGTCGTCCACTTGGCTGCAGGTCTGCCAGGTGCGGCTTCAGCGTAGATGACAAACAGCTGGTGAACCTCTCCCGAACTTCAGCCCTACGCTCCCTGGGTAGGCGAGCGTTAAATAGGGTCCCAATGGATCCTATATTTGGCCTCCGAGGCGTGAATGGGGATGAACCCCGGCAGAGACAATACCCGGTAGGGAAGAGACTCTGCCACTGCCTACGGAAGGAACTTCGGGTGGGGTGCAGGACAACCTTGTCCCTGTGGAAGACCAGATAGGGAGAATCAAGGAGCACCTGGAATTCCCCCGTCCTTCTGGTTGGCGTGGAAGCCCCAAGAAGGTGTTCTTTCACAACAAGTGGGGGGAAACTCACACTGGTGCAAAGGTTCGAATGGCTTGCCCGCGAGCTAAGCCCATACCAGCGAAGATCCCACAGAAAGGGGGATACTCTCCCCAGAGGGGAGGTGTGATCGAGGCCTAAGAAAGTGCCAGACCACCTTTTCTGCGCCACCGACTGCATTCCGGCACGCGCCCAGAAGACAGGGGTGACCAACAGAAGCACCTAGAGGGTCGTCGACTGAAGCCCTTGTTCAATAAAGAAACGGACTGCAGATGGTCCGGATTGCTCGTCCAGGAACGGGAGAGGGGACCAGGCCCCATCCAACACCAAATGGAAATTCTTACATTTGAAAGCGAGCATGTTTGGCGACTCCTTGGCAGGCGCCTCAAACGCTCGGGACCTTGCGGAGGATCCAAGGCCTGGCCCCTACACACAGAGGCCAGGCCTTCAGGTGCAGGGAATGAAGGTCCGGATGGAATACCTTCCCCTGAAAACAACGATCAGGACCGGGTGGGCTGGAAGCCGCCTCGGGAGCCTGGGGCTGAGACTGAGGAAAGCTGGATACCAGAGCTGACAAACCAGTCTGGGGCTACCAGCATTGCCTGCGCCTGGTCTCTCCTCGCCTTGCCCGTGGGTTGAGGGAAATGGGGGAGAGGCGTAGAAGAGGCCCGGGGTCCACGGCCTCGATGGCATCCCCTACAGCGAACCTTGCTGAGGCAGCGGGCATGAGACAGTCTCTCGGCCTCGTATTCTCCCTGGAGGGAAGGAGGGAGAAGATCCTGTGCTACCTCTGGCAAGTGAGACCACTCGTGAGGCGCAGCCTATGTCCAGCTTAGGGCATCAGCCAGGGTGCTGGAGGCTCTTGCCATCGAATGACTAGGAAACCGCCTCCCTGCTGCGCGAAAGACCCAATGCGGAGAACCTCCTTAAGCAAAGGCAAGGGGCTCGTCCAAACCTGGCGGGGTAGGTAGCACATGGTCGTGGTATTGTCTGCCTGGACTTAAACCACTAGACCCCGCACAAACGGAGTGAGCGGTGCAAGCAAAGCGGACTGCCTGGAGCTCCAGCAGGTAGAAAGACATTGGGACTCCCGAGAGGACCAGAGGCAGAGCACTCTATATTCCCCTAGATGGGCACCCCCACCCATCCGAGAAGCATCGGTTGGAGAAGACCGTCGACTCAGGGTGGACGAACAGGATGTTCTCCTGCAAGAGCTGGAACGGTCCGAGGGACAGCGTTCCCCTAACTCCTGGGCTGTAGTCACGAACTGTCTGAAGGAACGCAGCACTGTGACCGCTGGCTGACCAGTCCCCACTAGGGGGATGCATGAAACAGGGGGGCCAACAGACCACACTAGAGCCGGCTGCCGCGAGGCCCAGGAGGTGCAGGAGGTCCCGGCAGGGTGCAATTGCCCAGTCAGACCTGACTAGGCAAGGGAGGAAGCACCTCAGCCCTGTCCGCCAGGAGCCGAGCTCGGACTCAAGAGTCGAGCCTCGTCTCGAAGAAGGATCACCCGCTAAGACACGAGTTCCAACGTGGCTCCGATAAAAGGAGACCAGTCTGAGAGCCTAAACTCTGTATCATCCCTTCCCGCTGGAAGGGTTGCAGTCGGGCCACCATCCAGGTGGGGTTACGCCCGGACCCCTTGATGCCGCAGAAAGCTGCTGAGCAGAGACCGAAGTGCCTGGCCTGGAACTCGTAAGGAGATCCCCTGCTTAAGAAAGGGAGGAGTCTCCCAAGAAACGGACGGAACGAAGAGTAAGTATGTCCTGGAGGTCCAAGAAAGAAGCCACACGCCTCGTTCTGAGGATGGGATATCTGAGTCAGAGAGACCATCCGGACGTGCGGAAGAACAGGGCGCAAGCCCCCCGTCCGTTTGGGACCAGGAATACCTGGACATGAACCCAGGGTCTGAAGGAGGATCTGCAACCTTCCTGATCACCTCTAATTAGAGGGCCAGGCAAGTCGGCTCAGCAGGCCGACAACGAGGCTGTGGACCCCAAGACCCCCGTGGGGAAACGGCTCGAGAGGGTGGTGCCTGCTCGCTATCCCTAGGCAGGGCCTTCCCCTAGCATCTCTGACACCCAAAGGTCCGGGAAAGCGGACCAGGTGGAGGAGGGGTGGAGCCGTTTCCCCACGGGGGAACCCGGGTAGGAGCGACGGGGCCGGGGACAGTGCCCCTAAGCCCGTCACTGAGCAGGATTGGAGTAGGAATTGGCCGAGGGAGCTCCTGGGCCTTTACCTCCCTGCTTCCTTTTAGAGGAAGACGCTGGCTTGGAGTCAAGACGCCCAGCGCCAGCCTCCCTCGTGCTGGGCCGGTCGAGCCGCAGAGACCGGGGGGCAAAGGAGCTTATGCAAAGGCTGTCAGCTGCCCTTGTCCCTCCGGGCAGGAGTGACCGAGTCCGGAGTGGCATCTGACTTCTCGGTCCCCTGGAGGTGTCCCCCCCACTCCAGGGCCGAAAAGGTCAGTCCCCAGGAAGGGGATGTCCGCCAACTTGTGCTGGGTTTCCGGTGGGAAAGAGGATAACCTTAGCCACGCCCTGCGGCGCATGGCCACTGCGGCCGCCACCAACCTGGCACAGGAATCACCTAAGTCCAGAGCAGTCTGAAGCTGCTGCTTCGCCACCGCCCTACCCTGGTCCCGTACCCGCCGGACCGTGGTCCGCAGGTCGCCGGGAGATGAGGGAGCACCTCATCCAGGGAGCCCAAGAGGGCGTGGGAGAAATGTGCCATCAGTGCAGCCGAGCTGGCCTGTTGGAGGCCTAGGGAGGCCGCAGCGTAAACCTTACGCCCGACGTAGTCCATCCTTTTGGACTCTTTGTCGGGGGGCCTATCCACATCCCGAGCGTTCCCCGAACACTGGAAAACATTGTCGGTAACTAACCCCTCAGCCGAGGGGTGCTCCAAGAAACCGGGCAAAGAACCGACAGGGACAGAGTACTTCCTGGCCAAGGGTGCAGGGCAGGAAGTAGGCCGCCGCCAGAGCTCCAAGACCGGGCCTACGATGGCCTCGGCCACCGGGAAGGCATCTGAGGGTGAACCCCTTCAGTCTAGAATCTCCGTCAGGGGATAAGGGGCCTGTTTGGACACAGGCTCGAGCTGCATCCCGGTGAACTCCGAGATGAGCTGAAGCAGACCCATGAAGGACGATGGGCTGTCGTCCACAGAACGTTCCGGAGAGGACCCCGGGTCCTCCCGACTGGGGAACATAGAGGAGTCGACTTCAGACTCCGAGGGGTCTGCAAAGAGCTGCCTCAGGCCTGAGTCACTCTTCGACCGCCAAGGGCGGGTGGAAGTGAGGGGGACAGACAACCTGCGGGACAGGTCGTGACCCAACTGAGGTTCCACCGAGGGCGGTGGGGCAGCAAGGTTCAGACGAACAACCGGTCTGGGAGTGGGCACCTCGACTGCAGAGAGCGGCTGAGTCAGCCAATCGGGCGGCAGCTGCTTGCTGGATGGGGAATGAATCGGAGTCGATTGATTCCCGGAAAACAACAACTGCTGCCACATGAATTCCTCGTAGCATCGATGCCACCTGCATCGAAGCCACTCCTCATCCGAGGAGGAGACGAGGAAAGAACGTAATGCTACTTTACGGTGCCCGACCGAGAAACGCCCGAAGTCGGCGTGGCAGCTGACCGAGGGACGAGACCGAATCCTCGGGAAACCCGAGGCGGAGCCTGGGAAGGAGCGGGGCGCGCCCGCTCCTGCCTTGGCTCGGAAGAAAGGGCCGAGGCCTGTCGACCCAAAGGTACAGGCAGAACCTCAGCCTCCGCCGGGGAAACTGGCAAAGGGATGGCAGCTCCAGCAGGAGACAGCCCGGATGACAGGTCGAGAGACTCGACAACGTCGACGTGGAGTCCTGGTCGGGTTGACCTGACGTGGGACATCAGTGAAGCCAGCGGCATGAGCCGCACCCTCGACCAAAGTCGAACATCGGCCGGCAGGGAAGGGGGAACTCTCCCGCTCCCTCCAGCGCCGACGATGGGACTCAGCCTGCGACTCCTTGGACTTGGGTTGAGAGGCAGGTCCCGAAGGTCCCTCTCCCTTCGAGGAAAGGGACTGGCGAAGCTCCTTGAACGAAGCTGAATGAGGAGAACTCAAGGAGAGTGGGATGAGCGCCGCGACCGAGGAGGAGGGAGGGCAACCGCCCCCCTCCCGGAGGAAGAAGATCGAGCTGCTCAACCCGAGACAGCCCGGCCAGCGGACTTACTGCCAGCGAAGTCTCCAAGGAATTTCAGAGCGGGAAAAATTTCAGGTCGCCCAAGCCCTGAACGGGCCGCACGATCCTCCAGAGAGCTGGTCGAAAGGGCACAGCAAAAATCGCAAAGTTGCGGATCATGATCCAAGTCAAGACAGTAGACGCACGTGGAGTGCGGGTCTTTCCTGGAGGAATTAACCAGGCGCCTCCGAGAGCCAGAAAACGAATGAGTCATCGCCGCAGCGAGAGAAGAAGATCGAAGTTTAGAAAAACTTCCAATTAAATTCGGAGAGACCGAAAATATCGGGAACCAGTCAGCATGAAGGCTAAGGAGAGAGACCTGAGCTGGCGGTAAGGAAGATCTGGCGTCATGGGGCGGGCGAGTTTACCACCGGGTGGATGGGAGGAGCCAGCTTGAAGACCTTCCGGCAAGATTTAAAGCGGCAAGGAACCTGCCAATAAGTGTGGATGAACAACATATTCATGTCCCTAGAACTGTTGCTTCTTTCCATTTTACAGGGATCACTCCTTCTCGGAAGGACCTATTTATTTGCATAGTGACAAGGGCCACTATGGCAGAGGCTGCTGCACTCAGAAGCCTGGGTTCTAATTTTTCCGGCCCAGCCAATCCGCCCGGTTTAATTTTCTTGAGGTGGGCTAGCATCTCCACTTGCAACAGTAGTTTGAGGTGGAACTCGGTATACAAGAGGGCAGGTGGTGAGGGAGTATCGAGAGGCGGGAAAGGGGTATGGGAAGCGTTCTTGCATTTGTCCAAATCAGTAAATTGGAGGTTGAGGGCATTAGCAGCTAGCTGTGGATCATTTATGGCATGATTATTGACTACTGTTGGACCCTGTGGGGCACCAGCTCCACCTTTGAGCAGGCAGGTTATCTGGGCACAGAATTGTCTAGAGTCAGATAGGTTGTTGCGCTGGAGACTCCTAAGATACTCTTGCTTAGCTTTCTTAGAGAGTTTTTTTGCACTTATTGCATAGCTCTCTGTATTTAATCCAATCAGGAGAGAGTTTGGACGTCTTCTTGCTCAATAATTTGGTCACAGTGAATAAAACCTGGTAAACACTTTGGAGCAGAGGAGGAAGCAGACAGAATCGGATTAACATCCACCGTCTCCATGGACTGTTCCTCCTTGAGCTGTAAGGATCTACACACCTCAGCTATAAAAAAAAAAAAAATGACTTCTTGTCCGACAGGGGAGGAATCAGAATCCTTGACCTGGGCTCCATCTACTCCCCTTCCTCTTCCTCCTCCTCAGAGGAGATGTCATCTTCATCACAGAGCAATTTATTATGGTCAGGAGGTTCCCCAAGATCCCTAAAATCCTTATCCTGACCTTCTAAGTAGTCAGAGTGAGGGTCTGCCTGCATTTCTGTCTCCACAGCTTTTTCTCACTGCGATGCACCTGGATGTTCCTGTGTGCCCCCCCTCCCCAACCTGACGGGTCCAGTTTAGCGTCAGGTGTGTCTGTTGGGATGTCCTGCAGAACATCGAGGACCAAAAGCTCACTCAGAAGCAACAAAAGTGATTTTTGCAATTCTGCTTTGCCACTACCAACTGAAGAACCAGGTGCCCCCCCTCCCAAGCTCGAAGGACCAGGTGGGGGAAACTGTTAAGAGAAATATTATGCTGAGCAACACAATGAGGACAGGAGGAACCCATGGGGAGGGCCTCGTCACCCTTTTGCAGATCTTACATCACTTCTTAATTAATGGTCTCTGATAAGCCATGGTGCCGAGAATACGTTTATAATTGTGAATGCCAAAAAGAAAAAATTACCCGAGAAAAAATAATTAGCCCTATTAGTTTGCCTGGGCTGATGGATCTCCAGTGAAGCTGCAGGCAGGGATCAGCGCGGCTAACAGGAGCTGACTAGGTGTGCACGCTCACTAGCAGGAGTGCGCATGATATCACAATATTCTATGTGACATTAGTGTGCTAAGTCCGGGTGTCTGTGCACTTGCGGGTGTGCAAGCACGTTAGCACAATGCAAAAGATAGATGATTACGCACACTAATGTGCCGTGCTATGTGCAACCGCACACTCCCTCTGGTGCATGAAAGACAAGGGTGGGAAAAATGAACTGAAGAAGATGCATGCTCCCAACCATCACCACGGCTGAAGGGCAGCCGTGCAACCCCCCAGAGACCCTACACTACCCCAGAAATATGCAAAAATGTACCTACCTGTGGCACTTTTTTTTTTTAAACAGAGACCATTAAAATACCCTAGCAAAGATGAAGTGGCTCCCAGTCCACAAATGGAAATGGGATATGCAGGTTAGTCAATTTGAAAGCCACAGCTTAACCGACACAATTTTAATTTAGGGGTGCTCCCTGAAACTAGGTAGCCCCAACCTGCTATGCAGAATTGTAGCCCCAAGAGAAAATCTTGAAATCATGAAAATCTTCAGAGAAGATAAAGGTAGCTGTTTCCCCTTTCAATGGGCACAGCTGAACTGGGGAGTTGCTGCTGTCTGGAATCCTCATATGCCCAACATTCTAAAGCTTAGGCTGTGCCACTCCCTGGTAGGGGTGCAGTATACCCAGCTGGGAATATCCATTGACAAAGTGGAGCACTACAGAACATCTCTTTGGTTCAACTAACAAAGCTCCTTTTAATATTTTTCAAGGACCATAGTAACATATGTACTTTTTAGGTTCCCTGTAATTATCATACTCAGATCTCTTATTTCATCCACTGCCTGTACCCCATGCCACCCAAACTGTAAATTTGTTGGTGGTTTTTACATCCAAAATGGATGACTTTACCCTTGCTTACATTAAAGGATATTCCCCACTTAACTGCCCACTGATGCATTTTATTTAGAGTTGAATGTAAGTTAATAGCATCTTGCTCAGTTGCCACTGTTCTCCCTGGTTTCTTCAAATTTAGACACCCCGCTACCCACTACCAGCTCCAGCTCCCTGATGTGTAAATGAAAAACTATTGGTCCCCACACCAACCCAGTGACATACCACTTTGCACCAAACACCACACCGAAAGAGAGAACAAATATTTTTTTACCCACCTAGTTAATTTGTATGGAATCGCCGACACATGCAATTTATCTATAAATTTAAGGTGGACCACCTTAACGAAGGCTTTGCTGAAATCCAAATGTATCACCATCACTTCTTCAGTCAGCTTCCCTTGTCACCTTGTTCAAGTTTGGAATGACCTTATTTATTTATTATTTATTTAGTGAATTTTGTTGATCAGGTAAGCCCACGGAGACTAAAAGTCCTTTTTCCAGGGGTGACCAAGGGGTGGGGATACAGATGATAACTAACTGAAACTGAACCAGATTAAGCTGTTGGTGGTATTTCTGATGAATGGAGGAAATCTGGCCAGGACACCGGGGAAATTTCCCCTACTCTTTTCGAGAAGTGCCATGTGATCTTTAACGTTCACCTGAACAACTATTAGAACAGGCAGACGGTACCTCGGTTTAACATCTCATCCGAAAGATGGCACTTCAGGAGTGCAGCACCCCCCTCATGCTGCACTACAGTGTCAGTATTGGGATATTAACCCAAGTGTCTGGTGTGGGGATAGAACCACAGCCTTCTGATCTCCCAGCCTCAGCGGCGAGTGTGCTACCTGCTGAGCCACTGATACTTCCTTTCCTGAAACCATACTGATTCTTATTGTTAAGTCCCTCCTCCATCATGAAAACATGTAGCTTGCCGCTTATGATCTTTTTCATCACCTTGCAGACCACCAATGTCAAACTAACTGGTCTGTAGTTTGTTTGTGCCTTTCTGTTACCACCCTTACAGTATGTACTGCCACCATGCCGGCAATCCTTAGTCCTCTGCCACCACCCCAGAGGCCAATGATGCCTGAGAAATAGCAGCCAAGGATTTCACTAACCCAGCTGCTGCCCTTAGAATCCTCGAGTGTAGTCTATCAGGCCCAGGTGCAGGAAATCAGCAAGGGCAAATAAAATGTTGGGCTGCACAGCCATGCAGAATCAGCAGTAGGCAAGAAGAGGTTATACTGTCCTTGTACAGGTTGCTGGTGAAGCCACACGTGGAGTAGAGTGTACAGTACTGGGACCCACACCTTAAAAAATGACATTAACCTGCTGGAGGCAGTCCAGAAGAGGGCAACAAAGATGATCATAGACCAGCAGGGTAAAGCATATGAGGAGAGGTTGGGGGGGGTCCTGAACAAGTACTCCCTGGAGGAGAGGAGAAGAGAGGAAGGACATGATTGAGGCCTTCAAGTGCTCGGAAGGGATAAACAGAGTGGATAAGGATGATCTCTTTAAGCCAAGTGGAAACTGAAACACGAGGGGACACAGTCTTAAGTTGGGGGGTAGGAGGCAGACTAGAAAGTATTTCTTCATGGAGAGGGTGGTGACCAGTTGGAATGTGCTACCAGAAGAGATGGTCTCGTTGAAGACAGTGGGCAGCTTCAAGAGAGACTGGGATAGACTTAAGGGGAAAGTAAAGGTCATGGGAGGGGCGGATGGAAAGGATGAGAGGATTGAGGGGGGCAGATTTACTATCTCGGCAGTACAAACAGACTAGACACACCAAATGGCCTTATTCTTCTGGCTTCTTCATTTGTTCGTATGTTTCTACTTACTTCCTCAGAAAAAGGGGGCATGATATGAGGCTTACGAACATATGAAATTTGCCAGCAGATAAAGGCCTAGAGGTCTATCAAGTCTGCTTGAATGTGCAGCTAGCACCCCTTATTTTGCAGCTACCCCTCCCTTCCACCCTTCCCCTTCACTGACCATCCCCCTTGTCCTGTCCCATCCCCTTTTGAAGCAGTCCACTCTTCTATTGGATACCACTTCTGCACGTAATGCATTCCACCCAGCCACCACCGTCTCTGTAAAAAAAAAGTGTCTCCTCATCTCCCTCCTGAACCGTTCTCCCTCCAGTCTCATATCATGGCCCCTGGTGTCCCTTTCCTCCCTTACTTTGAACAGCCCCTCTGTACCTGTCTTGTTCATTCCTTTCATGTATTTAAAGGTTTCAATCATGTCCCCCCGTCCCTCCTCTCCTCCAGTGAGTACATGTTCAACTCCCTCAGCCTCCTCTCATGTAAGTCCCCCAGCACCTTGATCGCCTTTGTCGCCCTGCACTGCACCCCCTCCAGTAACTTAATGTTCCTCTTCAGGCTTGACCGGGGTAAGCTCAGGGGCAACGTGAAGAAGTACTTTTTCACAGAAAGAGTAGTGGATGCTTGGAACAGCCTCCCTGCAGAGATGTGGGGGAAAAATGGTAGAAGAATTCAAGAATGCATGGCACAGAAATAAGAATACTCTCGCATATAAGGAAGAGAGGGTAAGCCACAGATCAACTAGGGTCTGCGGCAATGCATTAGGTAGGGAAAGGGGCAGACTTGGTGGGTCACACGGTCCTTATCTGCCGTCACCTTCTATGCTTCTATGTTTCTTTGCTACTTTATTACCTCCATTATTGAAATAAGTATGTTTTAGTTAAATTTAGATTTTGGTGGCTGTCTGGATTATGAATCCATGTTTACCCAGTCATGCCAGAATGTCACTATTCCAGAGTGAACACCAAGTTAAAATATTCATTTAACAATCTTTTACTTTTGAACCGTTTGTGATTTCTACTCCCTCTGCCATTATCACAAGCCCAATCTGCCATGGATTGTTCCTACTGTTCCTCACTCAGGCAAAGAAACTCTGGTCAGAGCCAAAATGGCTACTGCACTAACCTGATAAGAGACAAAGAATTAATGTGTGGCTTGGACTGTAATTTACTTGCTGTATTACTGTTATAACATAATGCAACACTTTCAAGCTAATGCAGAAGCAGCTGTTGTTGGCTCTTTACACAAACTCTCTCCCCCACCCCCAACACACACACACACACACACACTTGCACAATACATTTGGGCCCTACAAAGGTTTTTATCTAAAAAATGATTGCATGACTTTTAACTCTTTATTTAAACACTGAGATCAATAACCCCATGGTTTGACTTCTTTCCCAATTGTGTAAGTTGTTTTTTGAATGATGACTATATAAACCACTGTATCAGGACAATGATAATGGAGACGTTCGTTAAATGGGGACATTTCCCCAGGAAAGGACAGTTACGTAAGAACTTACCATAACAGTAGAACTTAGTCATCAGGTAACACCGTAGGAAACGTCAACGTTGGTGAAGGGGAATCCACACAGAAGATTTTCAGCAGTCCAACTGGGTCTTTCCAAGTCCTCACTATGCGTCGACATCACCAACCCTATACAGGCATGAGCGGCTCTGCTCTCTCATCAGTTCTTTCTCCAAGAGACTAAGACAGCTAGGCTCTTGCTCTAGAGGACCGAGAAGACAAAGAGTTGCCCAGACCTAAATGAAAAGCTGGTTACACCAGATAGCCAGTTCTTAGACAGGAGCCCCAAGAAGGTGTATGATGGGAGGGAAAATAAACCTGATGACTGAGATCTCCTCGAAGATCTACTGTTATGGTAAGTTCTTATGTAACTGTTCTATCTTCTTCGAGGGTATCTCAATCATCAGGTAACACCGTAGAAATGAGTACCAAGCAGTTACAAGTGCAAAACAGTCAGTCTGGGTGCAGGGCTCTCCATAAACTTAAGAAAGGAGTCCCTGTAAAACAGCCCTGCCAAATCCTGCACGGGCTCTTCAGGCAATGTCCAGACTGTAGTGCTTGGTGAAAGTATGGACTGTACTCCAGGTGGCAGCCGCACAAATATCAGCAGCTGAGACCCCTTGAAAACAAGCCACTGAGGTAGCCATTCCTCTGGTGGAATGAGGTTTGACAGCACCAGGCAAATCTTTGCCGAACTTGTTGTAGCAGAACACAATGCAATTTGCCAATCATTTGGATAAACACTGCTTAGAAACTGAAATGCCCTCTCTACCCGGGGCAAAGGAAACAAACAACTGCTTTGACTTTCTGGATTCCTTAGTCCTAAGCAGGTAATGCTTATTTATTTATTTATTACCTTTTGGTAAAGTTCTGTGCACATCTAACATATGGAGCAGTGCCTGCCCTGGATTGGCACGCTCAGGAAAATAAACAGGGAAGTAGACCGACTGAGTGTGAACTCTGAAACCACCTTAGACAGAAACTTAGGATTCATGTGCAGACACCCTTGTCTTTGTGAAAAATCAAATAAGGCTCCTCACACCAGAGGGACTGAAGCTCTGAAAATCTTCGAGCAGAAGTAATTGCAACTAAAAACATCACTTTTCAAGAGAGAAAGTGTAACTTGCCAGATGTGATTGGCTCAAAAGAAGACAGAGTAAATTTTTCCAAAATAAAATTCAAGTCCCAAGCTAGGACAGGGGAATGGAATGGAGGTTTCATATGCAGGATGTCCCTAAGAAAGGTATGAGAGACATCCAGCTGAGTAATCATGCGGTCACTCATGGGCACATGGAATGCAGAAGTAGCCGAAAGGTGGACCTGGAGGGAAGAATACTGAAGGCCTAAGTCTGAAAGTGAAATCTGGTAGTCCAAGATATGATTCACTAAACAAGTGAAAGAGTCTAGGCTGTTTGGCAGCCCACATGGCAAACCGTTTCCACTTCATGGCATATGTGGCACGAGTGGAAGGCTTCAAGGGGGCCATTAGGACATCAGACACCCTGTTAGTGACCCCAAACCTGGCGACTGCTATGTTCTAAGGAGCCACGCATGCAGATGGAGGGACCTGAGGTTGGGATGGACCAGGGTCCCCTAATCCTGGGATAGCAATTCCTGCAAAGAGGAAGACGGACTGGAGGTCCCTCCGCTATCTGCTGAAAGAGGGGGATACCAAAGCTGGTGAGGCCAGAATGGAGCCACCAGAATCATGTCAGCCTCCTTCATCTGCAACTTGATAAGCACCCTCTGAATTAGGAAATGGAGGGAATGCATAAAGGAACCTTCTGCTCCAAGACAGGGACATCGCATCTCACCAGAAAACTCCAGGCCCTTGATCTAACGAGCAGAAACTGGGCAGTTTTGCGTTGAGTGAGGACTCAAGAAGGTCCAACTCTGGACGACCCCATCTGTCGAACAAGTCTTCTGTGACAGATGAGAGAAACTTCCATTCCTGCATGCTGGACTGAGTCCTGCTGAGACTGTCTGCCAGGGTGTTTAGAACACCTGGCACGTGAATTGCAGAGATTGTTAGACTGTGATCTAACGCCCAGTACCACACTCCCATGGCCTCTCTGCAAAGGGAGTATGAATGAGTAGCCCCTGCTTGTTAATGTAGTATACTATACTTAGATTGTCCAACTGTACCAGCAGCTGACTCAGAGCAAGGTGTTTTTGAATAGCCTGCATGGCACAGAGCACCACCCTCATCTCCAGGACACTGATATGTAGGGAGGCTTCCCACTGGGACCAGAAGCCCTGGGTTTGGAAGGGACCCAGGTGCACTCCCCAGCCCAGACTTAAGGCATCTGTGGTTAGGATCTAATGCAGGGAAGAAATCTGGAATGGGACTCCTTGAAGTAGATTCAAGGAGTCCATCCACCACTGCAGTACCTTGCATACTGGGGAAGAGACCAAGACTAGTTGGTCTAACTTGTCTATGAGCTGGTCCCACTGTACCTGGAGGGTCTACTTGAGGGTATACATATGGAGCCTGCCAGAAGAACGGTGGGCATGGCAGCTGCCATCAGGCCCAACAGTCTGAGATACACCCTGGCAGGGAGGCTCTGGGCGACTTCCTCAGCTTGGGCTATGAGGCACTCCACCCTGTTTTGAGGTAGGAAGGCCTTTCCCTGCACCAAATCTAGAATTGACCCTATATACTGCAGCCTTTGGGGTGGTACCAGAACCCACTTGAGCAGGTTGATAGTGATGCCTGGGGAGTGGAAGAGCTGGAGAATTCGCTTCCAGAGTCAGCAAAAGCTATTCTCTGGACAGGGCCTTCAGTAGCCAATCATCCAGATAAGGGAGGACATACAGTCCCTCTCTTCTGAGAGCTGCTGTGACCACTACCAAGCACTTGGTAAAGACTCGCGGCGTAAAGGTTAAGCCAAAGGGCAGCACTTGAACTGTTAATGCTCACCCTGAAAGGCAAAAACAGAGAAACTTCCTGTGAGAAGGAAAGACCGAGATGTGCAGGTACACATCCTGCAAGTCCATTGAACAGAGCCAGTCCCGTGTCTTTAGGAGGGGCATTAGGCCTGGCAAAGTTACCAACCGGAACGTTTTGTATTGGACAAACAGACTGAGGTTCCTAAGATCTAAAATAGGCCTCAGATCTCTGGTCTTTTTGGGGACCAGGAAAAACCTGGAAACAAATCCCTTGTTTTTCTGGTGCCTGGGCACTGGCTCGATGGCCTGTTTGCGCAGAAAGGACTGCACCTCCTCCCGGAGAACAGACAAGTGAGCTGGGGGATAACTGGAGGGTGGAGGCGGGGTGTCTGGAGGCTGCTCGATAAGTTCCAAGGTGTGCCCCTTTTCTATGATCTGCTGGCTCCATGCATCTGAAGTTATGCTTCTCCACTGATTCAGATGGAGGGAGAACCAACCTCTGACCACCACCTCCTCCTGGTCCGGGACCAGAAGAGAGGGGGAGGTCCAGCAAGGAGTCAAGCCGAGGTGGAGCCAGTCGCAGAGGCTGGTCCTTCACTTTTGTGGCGCTTAGCCGCCACTCAAGCACTGGAAGGGGTGGGCAAAGGTGCCTGGGCTCTGCATTTTCCCTGTGGATGGAGTGCTGTTCAGGGCCTACTGTTCTGTTCTGTTTAAGAAAAAGAGGCCATCCTCTACCCTTTGGTTGGGTATGACAGAGGGAGTGGACCGATTTGAGGGCCCTACCCGAGGCTTGTAGGTCATTTATGAACTTACAGTGGAGGAACCGCTGTCAGGGAGTGACCACCGCTCAGTATGGCTCACATTCGATATGGGCAAGGAAGGAGTGGAATCTGGCACAATAGTGCTGGACTTCAGGAGGGCCGACTTTGGGAGAATGGGGGAAGTGGTAAAAGGGTACCTGGTCAGAATTCAGTCTAGTATGGACACTAACCAGAGGTGGGATCTCATAAAGCTGGGGATAGTGGAGGCAACCAAAACCTGCTGCAAAGCCCAGAGCGAGAAGGCTAGGGCTAAGAAACCGAGCTGGTTGAGCAAGGAGGTCATGGAAAAGGTAAGGAGGAAAACAGCTGCCTTTAGGAAGTACAAGAAAACAGGGAGGGGGGAGGACAGGGAGGAGTACTTGACAGAATCAAAGGAGGTGACAAGAGCAGTAAGGGGAGCCAAAGCATCTATGGAACTCAGGCTGGCACAAGGCATTAAGAAAGGGAGAAGGACTTCTTTAAGTACATCAGGAGAAAGGAGCTAAGGACCACATAGTAAGGATTAGGAAGGAGGGGGTTGGGTGGAAGCAGGGTGCATTAAGGCGGAAGCACTAAATGAGTACTTCTGCTCAGTATTGACTAAAAGAAGAGGGTGACACCCAAGGTGGGAGAAATGGCAGAAGCAGGGAAGTGGTGACAGATGGGAAATCATGGAGAGCAGAGTTCGAGAGGGTTTGAAGGCACTGAGGGTGGACAAGGCGCCAGGCCCAGATGGCATCCACCCCAGGGTACTGAAGGAGTGGCAGAGGTCCTTGCAGGACCTTGGTGAACCTATTTAATGCCTCACTACACTCGGGGTATGTACCTCAGGACTGGAGGATGGCTCATGTGGTGCCTCCACAAGAGTGCCCCAAGAATGAACCGGGAAACTACAGACCAGTAAGCCTACATCCATTGTGGTAAGCTAATGGAGACTATCCTGAAGGAGAGGCTGGTGGCCCTCCTAGAGGCCAAAGGACTACAGGACAGCAGACAGCATGGCTTCATACGTGGCAGATCCTGCCAAACCAACCTGGTCGAGTTCTATGACTGGGTAACTAGGCAACTGGACAGGGGCCTTGCAGTGGATGTCCTGTATCTGGACTTCAGTAAGGCATTCGACTCATGGAAGGCTGGGAAGGAAGTTAGTAGGCACAGGGGTGGGTGCAAAGCTGGTGAGATGGGTAGAAAACTGACTGCAGGGAAGGCAACAGAGGGTGGTGGTGGGTAGAGCGCTCTCACACCCAAGGGCAGTGATGAGCGGTGTTTCACAGGGCTCAGTGTTGGGACCAGTGTTGTTTGGGATATTCATTGCAGACATATCATGGGACATCAAGAGCAAGATCAGTCAGTTTGCTGATGATACCAAGGTAGGCGCGGTGGTGGATGACTTAGGAGGATGGCAGGGGTTGCAGGATGATCTGGCATAGCTTGAAACCTGGTCAGACACCTGGCAACTGGGCTTTAATGCCAAAAAGTGCAAGGTGCTGCATTTTGGGATGAAGAACCCAAGGAGGAGTTATCAGCTAGGGGGGGTGCAGCTAGCCCAGACAGAGGAGGAGAAGGATCTGGGTGTGCTCATTACAGGGTCATGAACAACCGCACAATGGGAAGGCAGCTGCAAAGGCCAACAAAATGCTGGGTTGTATTGGTAAGGGGTATATCCTCGAGGAGGAGGAGGTGATTCTGCCACTGTATAGGTCATTAGTTAGACCACACCTGGAGTACTGCGTGCAGTACTGGCGTCCATATCTGAAGAGGGACATTAAGTTACTGGAGGGGGTGCAGTGCAGAGTGACAAAGATAATCAAGGGGCTGGGGGACTTATCATATGAGAGGAAGCTGAAGGAGTTACATAGAACGATAGAATTTGACGGCAGATAAAGACAGCTTGGCCCACCCAGTCTGCCCATTTCCCTACCTACTGAATAAGCTGCAGATCCTAGTTAACCAGCAGCCTACTTCTTCCTACCCCAACCCCCTAGAATTGCCTTATGATAGATGAACATGTACTCACTGGAGGAGAGAAGAGACAGGGGTGACATGATTGAAACCTTTAAATACATGAAAGGAATAAAC
The DNA here is from genome assembly GCA_016271365.2 of Neoceratodus forsteri. NCBI lineage: Eukaryota > Metazoa > Chordata > Ceratodontiformes > Ceratodontidae > Neoceratodus > Neoceratodus forsteri. Next base: position 396,483,182 of record CM057452.1, read on the forward strand.
AAAACGGGTACAGAGGGGCTGTTCAAAGTAAGGAAGGGGAGGGCCACCAGGGCCATGATATGAGACTGGGGCGAGGAAGGTTCAGGAGGAGATGAGGAGACACTTTTACAGAGAGAGTGGTGGCTGGGTGGAATCGTTACCTGCTGAAGTGGTATGCAGTAGAACAGTGGACTGCTTCAAATGAGGATGGGACAGGACAAGGGGGAGGGTTAATGAAGGGGAAGGGTGGAAGGGAGGGGCAGCTGCAGAATAAGGGGTGCTAGCTGCACATTCGAGCAGACTTGATAGACCTCTAGGCCTTTATCTGCTGGCAAATTTCGTATGTTCGTATGATGTCCTGGACATCAGAGCCAAGCAGCCTGGTGCCATTGAACGGGGCATTAAGCACTTTTTGCTGCACTTCGGGTGTAAATACCGATACTCTGAGCCAGGAGTGCCTGTGGAGGCATATGCCCGTGGCAGCTGCCCTGGCAACAGTGTCAGCTATGTCAGACAAAGCTCTGAGGAACTGAAGCAGCTCCTGCTTCTGGGTATCCTCTGGAAGGGCCTGGGCTGCAGTTTTGCCCTTCTCTCAACTGGCATTCTGTACTTGACCATGTGTGAGAGATGGTTAGCAATCCTCAAACCTAGCATGGAGGAGGCATAAACCCTTTTTCCCCAGAAGTCAATTCTACGAGACTCTTTGTCTGGGAGAAAGGAACTAAGGTGCTTAGGCATCTTAATTCTGTCATGAGCTGCCTTAATGACCACTGAGTCAGTCTCTGGCTGGGCAGCATAACAGAGGAGACCCTGGGGGGGTGATAAAGTTTGTCCGCCCTGCGTGGCATAGCTGGCACCATAGTCTGTGCCAGGCTGCCATGGCTGCATTCTTCAATGCTGGAAGCACTGGAGGAATGATCTTTGGGGGGAGATTAAGGAATTTCAAGGAAATCCACCAGATCATTTCTGGTGGCATCCTCTTCTTCTGTGTAGAAGCCCATGGCTGAGGACAGCAGCTTCATCACATTAAAATATGTCTTGTTCTATTTTTATTTGTATTTTGTATTGATGTTAAATGTCAGGCATGGCTGAATAAGGGCTGTGCCCTGTCTATCTCCTGGTTAAAAAAAAAAAAAATGTGGGGTCCTCAAGAAAAGGCCTGGGAGTATGTTTCACAGAGTCCACACTGACAGAATATGCTGTAGATCTGTCAGAAAGTAGGAGTTCCTTATCATCAGTGAGAATGAGGTCAGGGTGATACTCCTCCTCCTTGACATCAACCTCTTCAATCTCTGGGTCTGGTGACGGGTTCGGCAGCGGCCCATGGGGAGCCTCCTGGGGCTAATAAACAGGCATTGCCAACGAAGCTGCCATCAACACCATCGGTGAAGGGGGCCCATTAAAGGTGCCCAGCTGCTAAACAAGCACATTAGTGAACTTGATCAGGACTTCATTCAGGTCAATGGTGGTCGTTGGCGGGGGGGGGGGGGCGTCCACGGCCAGGTGTAAACGACCCGCCTGCTGTGTCTTGATAACCCAGTGAGCCAGTAGCCCTAGTGGGAGAAGGGACAGGTTTTGACAGGTGAGCTGTCGAAAATGAACCTGTCGTTGATGACAGGGGGTCGACGACCTGGAGGTCAATGGCTGTGTGCCCTGAGAATCAGGCAGAAGTGCTGTCAGTATGGGTTGCTGGGCACAGAAACCTGGACAGCAGTTCTCTTCATCGGAGTGGCCGCAGCTAAAGAAGATCCCCCAGAAGAAGGAGAAGCCAACGGGGAACAAGATCGACGCTGGGGGGAGCAGTCGTGGTCTCAGTCTTTTTTATGACTTTTTCACCCAAGGACTTGTCTCGGGCCTTGAAGGCCTGGGAGTTCGAAGATCTGGCCGATGACTGGGAGGCTGGAGTCCCGGAGGACCCATGCCCAGAGCTGGCTACCTGTTGATCCATCAGGAATTTTTTAAGAGCCTTTTTGCATCGGTGAAGGTTTTTTTTATCGTGTAACACTTTTTACTCGCCTCCAGTGAAGAGTGGGCCACAACAACTGCCTGCACCAGTGCCCCGGCCCAGGTATGGCATACGCTGCTGCGCCTGACTCACACAGGCCCCAATGAAATTAACTGGACACCCCCCAGGGGGTCTGTGACCGGGAACCAGGTGGCCACACCTATGGTGTATGGGGCGTGGGGCTCGGCCATGAGTCCCTGCGGTTGCCCCATGATTTTCTGTCTTTTTACTTCCCCAGTGGGAGCCGGACATACAATGATGCCTGATACACCTATGTGCAGGCGTCCGCAGTGCTCCCTCCCCTTTTGTATGCTCGCACTGACAGTGCACCTAGCCTCCGCTAGACACTGCTGCAGTCTGACACATGCCCCAAACCCACCCCAGAGGTAGGAGAGCAGTTGTGGGATGCTCAATCCTACCTCTCCCCTGCCAACCCCTGGCAGCCCAAGTCCATTCCCCAACCCAGGTTGCCGGCGTGGCGCGAGGTGTGGCATCCAGCACCTCAACCCTCAGCGTCACCAGGCCAATCGCCGAAGAGTTGTTGGGTTAAACTTCTGGCACAGCTCACAATCAGAAACCTCGTGGTCAGGCCCAAGACTGCAGACACAGATGGGATGTTCATCTGTAGAGGCACTCTTCTTTCCGAAGTGACAGAAGAGAGAAGTAGGGGGATTAACTCTCGACATAAACAAAAAGAAGTAATCTCTTTGAAAAAACAATTTTTTTTAGGTAAGTAAATAAAAGTCACAGGCTGAAAAAAGGTGCGGATACTGCGATGGAGCTTCCGTGGAGACCCATGTGAGTCAGTCAATGGTGGGAAAGAACTTGAGGAGGAAGCGGGGCCGCTCACGCCTATATAGGGTTGGTGACGTCGATGGTGTGGGCAGCCCCAGTTGTACTGCTGAAAATCTTCAGTATAGATTTCTCTTCACCAACGGCGAAGGTTCCTATGGTATTACCCGATGACTGAGATACTCCCGAAGAAGATCTGTTTCACACCGTTTCACTCCAATGTTAATTTTTCCTGTTAATAATGACCATATGTTTGCTTAAAGTGGAGGTGCTATCTCTGGGGTTCCAGTGTCACCTCATTGTGGCTCTCTGAGTAAAACCTCTTCATTTGGGCATAATTTTAACATGCTCAGTAAAGACATAAACTTTTAAAATGATCCTGTCATTTTTTTTTTTTTTTTATTCGTCCATGTGCCAGGTTTACCCACAATGCTCACGCCACCCAACGTTCTCTTCTCCCAGTGACGTGAAGAGGTGAATAGATCTCTGTGTAGGAGTGCGAGAATTGGGAGCCTCTTGTGTTGGTAGAAATAAACTGCCTTTTTACAGCCTCTTTTCTTCTTTTTTTTAAATTTCTCAATTGGACCGCACAGCTGCCAGAAAGAGCTGCAGAACGGACCTCTTGCTCTCAACTAAGGCTATGCACATTAGTGGGATGCTGTGAGAGATATTCTTGTGCCACCATCATGAAACAGTGAAGCACCCGCGAAATACAAATGTCTCTCACAGCGTCCAAATTGTATTTCTGAAGTATCATTGCTTGGTAGTATGTTCAACAAGGACGTCCTCTGTGCAGTTGCTAAAACAAAAAACTGTTGCAGTATTTACTTTCGGCATTGCTTGCCTACAAAGTTGAACTCTCTAATATGAGAGTGAGCTTCACGCATGCAGGAGACGTCAATAAACATAAATAGACACACAGCATAATGGCGCCGACTGGAAGAAACGCTACTGGATGAAGAATTCAGCTTTGGAGGCAAGCAACACTGAAAGAAAGTACTGCAACAGGTTTTTGTTTTAGCAACTGCAGAGAGAGAACACCCTTGTCAGACTACCAAACAATAATTCTTCAGAAATACATGGGGACTTGCGAGAGACGTTTGTATTCTGGGTGCACAAGAATGTCTCTCCCATCATTCCGCTAAACTGCATAGCCTAAGCTAGAAACATCACTAACGATGTGGCACATGGATGACGCGTTAATGGAAGATGTCACTCCAGATTAATACAACATGAGACTTTGTGTTTCCCATAAGCACAAGAGGCTCCCAGTTCTCACACTCCCGCACAGAGATCTAGTCCCCTATTCACCTCTTCACATCTCAGGGAGAAGAGAACTCTGGGTGGCGTGGGCATTGTGGGTAAACATGGCATGAGGACAAATAAAAAAAATTTACGATCATTTTAAAAGTTTGTCTTTGCTGAGCATGTTAAAATTATGCTCAAATGGGGGCGTAGCCAGCAGCCCAGCCAGCAACAGCAAATTTCTGGGGCCCCCTTCATTGTGCTATATTTTTTATATTAAAAGCATCATTTTGCTGCCAGAAAAACCTCTAACTGCTAGATATTGATAACAGAGGAGATACTGCACCGGGAGAACTGAACTTTAATCCGAATATGGGAAAACGAAAACAAATAAGCAGGACTTCTTTCTGCCATGTTCTTCTACTGCCAAACCGCCAGATGAACCACCAGGCCCTACTCAAGCCTCGACCTCTGATACCACTGGGGCTACCCTGGCCATGCTTCAAATTGCAGTGAATGCCCTTACTAAAACAGTACAACAAATGGACCAAAAATTAGATGGCTTCTCAAAAAAGTTTTTACGTGGGAACATAGGCTTGATGCGATGGGAGAAGTGACAAAATCGACGGAGGCTACGGTAGGAAAGGCCCTGGCAGCTATGGCCTCCTCTTTAAAAGAACAGGCTGCACTGAGAAGCTGCGTGGAACAACTTGAAAACCAAGTGAGGGCTTCAAATGTTTAGGTGCTTGGTCTCCCCGAGGAGTAAGAGGGGGATTCTTTGATTAACTTCCTACAAACCTGGCTAGAGGGCTTAACCGATGCTACCGACTTTAAAATCATTAAAGCTTACCAGATCACCCCCAGGAGACCCCCAAATGGCTTAAACAATCCCCGTACAGTACTGTTCACACTACGATCCCCAGGAGAACGAGATTGGCTACTAGGATCCTTGAGGAACAGGGGTCCGATCCATGTCGATGAGGCTCGTATTTTATTTTTTCCAGATGTCTCATATGCCACTCGTATGAGATGTAAGGCATTCGATGGTGTGAAAAACTGTCTGCAGGAACTAGATATTACCTATTTCCTCGCTTTCCCTGCCCGACTTTGATTTACGGTTGGGAGATGACAATATCGGTTCCCTGACCTGAAGGAGGCCGGCACCTGCATTGAGAGAATTATGGCTAAACAGCAACGGGAAACCTGCTCCTCGGAAGGGGAAGAATCTGAAGGGGACTGAAATTGTTTAGGACTATTAGTAGGTTTTAAATATGCCAGGTGGTCTGTAACTTGAGAGACTGAGTGAGTGTTTTACTCACTGTTTTTGCCACAACTGTTCGCTTAAAGCATTAATTAGCAGACAGGGTTACCACCTGCCCTTATTTTCGCAGGACAGTCCTGATTTAGGCCGCTGCATCCTGCAGAAAAACATGAAAAATACTACATGTCCTGAGTCTGACATTATAGTAGAAAAACATATTTTCTGACTTTCTTTTAAATGCTGCAAAACAATATATACGAACTAAAATACCTTAAAATGATAAGAAACACTAGAAACAGCTAAACAACTATGACACTTTGTCTTAGTTCTGATTATTTAAAGAAAACAAGTCTGTTGCATTGGTCCAGATTACATGTTGTCCTGCGAACAATCATGTTTCAGTAAGAAATGTCCCACTTTGGGCTTCTTAAAAGGTGGTAACTCTGTTAGCAGGACATCTCCTTTCTCTACAGTCCTCAGTGACTCTGACTTTATCATATCGCCCTCAAGAGTTTGGGACAATATTTATTTTATTTATTGAAGAAATCAGATTTACAACCTTTGAGTCATAGCCTCATTTACAAAGGCTCCACGTCAACGAACAGTTGGACAGTGCAATACAGAGGTTAGAAAAACACATAATGTGGATAATACAATCAAATTAGCGAAAAGAGGCCTATACAGATTAGGTAGCTATTCAGGTCCAGTCAAGGAGCCTGACATTGTCAAAGGTGCAGGCAGTCGGAACCAACATTGTCATTGATGCAAACAGTGATGTGCAGAACTGAGGTTTACATTTTGTGAAAGCTAAAGATACTGTGGAATAATATGAACAATTGCTGTTTTTTTTTTCTGGTGATACGTTTGATTCTCTTTTACTTATTGTATGGCTGGTAAAATGTTCGTTTTACAAATTATTAACAACTGAATGCATTGCACTAACAATCTTGTTAAAAAGTGTTTCAATTTAATTGCTACAACATAGTGTAGTGTTCTTCATTGGACACAAGGTGGGGTAAGAGGTGCGTTCTGCCTAACTGTAGTTTAACTTTGTTGCAGTGCAGTTGTTCCTGTGAGCCCTAGAGATTGTGATCTCACTTAACTTGGTGTTGTTTTAATACATCTTAAGTTAGGGTTACCACCTGTCCTGATTTTCACAGGACAGTCCTGATTTGGGCAGCTGTGTCCTGCAAAAAAACATGAAAAATAGTATATGTCCTGATTTTATAGTAGGAAAAATATTTTCTAACTTTCCACTAAACGTTCTAGAAAACTGCAATAGCTTAACTAAAATACCTTAAAATGATAAGAAACAATAGAAGCAACTAAGAAACTACAATACTTAGCCTCAATTCTGATTATATAGAGAAAACAAGTCTGTTGCATCGGTCGAGGTTAGGTACTGTCCTCCGAAAAACCATGTTTCAGTAAGAAATGTCCCACTTTGGGCTCCTTAAAAGGTGGTAACTCTATCTTAAGTGGGTACAAGCTGGTCTTGGTGAGAGTGAATTACTTCTCGTCAGGAATCCAACTATACCTCCTCTTTGGAAGTTACATGAGGGCTAATTTCCCGGAACGCTGTAGGCAGCACCATATACCCTCACTGAATTACAAGGGGAGCTCTGGATTGAAGATCTCTCTTTCATACTATGGTTGATAACAGCAAGAATTAGACCTCTTCTAAGTCGGCTTTTCATGTTGGTTTACTTATTTCTACCCTAAATAGTTTTGGAATTGGCTGCATTACAGCTCCTGAAATGGATGTGTTGATTACTTCCTATTAAAATGACAGATAACCCCTAATGCTGTACCAACCGAATGGATAGTCTGTATCCTATGTAATGTCTTTCTGATATTCCTGTAAACTTTTATACCCATTCAGGATTTAAGTATTCTGTATGCTTATATACTAAAGGCTATAAATAAAAAGTAAAAAAAAAAAAAATAATGCTCAAATGAAGAGGTTTGACTCGGGGAGCCATAATGCAGCGACACTGGAACCCCAAAGATGGCACCTCCCCTTTAATGAGGGCAGTCTGAACCTGGTCAGATGTGTGATGAATTAAGCAATAATGCCCGACAGGGTGTGTGTCGTGCTGGGACAACGTCACGCCTCAGGTGGTTGGGCATGAGGCCACAGGCCGAGTGCGTCCAATAACTGAGATGTGGACGTTATCCCAAATCCACACACCCTGGAGGGCATTATTGCTATTATACAATGGCTCGTTGTTATACAGAATAAAAAAAATCATTTTAAAGATGTTTTTGTGTGGAAAAATATTTTTGTTTTTTAAGAGCAGATGAAACAATCAGTCTCAAGATGCTCAGTATCATCTGCAGGTTCACAGTGAGGCTGAGACTAGACCCGTGATGTTGTGCTGGGATAACATCACGGGTCCAGCCCAAGACTGACCAATCAGAGTCCAGGATTTTTTCTTGCCATTGTATAATTACAGATGGCAAACACCTGAGGGACAATTGAGTAGGTTATTCTGTAAGGAAACTGCTGAAATCTTCACAAATTATAACACTGATGACCTAGTGTGATTTGTGTGCTTTTGATGGCTGTGAGTAGTTTGAGGAAATTAAAAGCTTTAAAAACAAAACATTTACTCATGGCTGGCTAGAACTAGGCACATAGCTAAAAAACACTAAGGAAGAGTTAATTAGTTGAGGCTGGAATATCATGTTCCTAACAGCAGATTGCTGCTGCAGCAGCTCTTACTCACTGAATCACTGGTCACGAGCACATCGCTATCACATTGGACAGGAGGCATTGTGAGGAAAAGAAGAGTAATAAAAATTCAAACATGGAGATGCTTAGCGGGCATAAAACTAGAAGGCAAATCTAGAAAAAAAAAACACTTTGAACAGCAAACACATGGAAGGACACACTGGGACAATACACACATCAAAACACTCTGCACAACATATGATTTTGCAAATTTTTGACTGTAGTTCTCCTTTAAGAACAGATTAACTCACCCTGCTTCACTCACCTATAGTATTAGAACTGCTTCCACACACCACCTGCATCAAGACCTGTCGCTGGCAAAACAAATCAAAGCCGCAGAGGCACGCTCAGACCACAAGACGTCCCTGGCTACAGTCCCAAAACAGTTTGGAATTTTACAGACAGGCGGGCTACTACTCGAAACTGAATGTGAACTGCACTGAAATGATGAAATGAATTAAATGCAAAAAGTGTATTTTTAAATTAGCTATTTGTGATAAAATGAAGTACAAAGTAAACTACTAAGCAGACTTGGGTTTCAGTTAAGAGGCTTCAACTGTATTATGCTACTTTGTCCCTGCCAGTCAAGTCTGTAGTACTGCAGTCCATTGTTCTTGCAATACAACCATCAGTAAAATGTTGGGGAGAGGCAGGAGTGCCTATGCCTTGCAACGATGCCTAGCCAATGTCTTCAGTTATTTAACTTTAGTATAAATAATTCTTTAGGATCTTGCCTGTAACCGATGGCACAAAACTCTTACTACGTCATACAACACCACCATTTTTTTTAAGTCAGGGTGCTCTCTCACTGACGTCCTGGCCTTGCCAAAATTTGTTCAAGTGAATGAATGTAGTGTGGCACAGACATCAGTGAGAGCACCATGCCATCTGAAAATGGCACTATCCTTATGGGAACGATGCAGACAAAGTGTCATGTAACATGCCTTTTGCACCTACTATGAAATTTTCCTCCAAGCCTCTAACTGCCACTCCACTGTCCTCTCTCAGTCTCTTTCATGAACTCCAAGTTGCAAGCAATTCTCGTAGGCAATCCTATATCAATGTGCAATGCAGAATTACTCTGCAAATTTTTCATTAGCTTGAAAGGCGTTGTTTTATTTGTTGTTATATAGTGATGTAAATGTGTGATAATGTACACTGTTGAGAATTTAGGAGTACAGTACTATGACTATTAAAACCCACTTTCATGCTACCTCTCAATTTCCTACAACTTAGCCCACACTTATAAAAATACAACAAACAAAATAAAATCTTACACATTAAGGTAATGCAGCTGTTGTTAGCTCTTGACACAAACAGACACACACAGAAACAAAGGGACAGGCAAGCATACATACAGTGGCACACAGGCACTTAGACACATTAGAACACACTCAGGCAGTCACACACACACACACACACACATACACACACTGTCTAACATGCCTATACACAGTAAAGATAACATTAACTAATCCCTCTTTATTATATCTGGCAGCTGGTGCAGCTGTCTGACTGGGCTCCAAATGCCTGCCAGTTCTTTTTCTTTGCAGGCTGCATCTCATCCCCCTGACTCCATCTGTGTTACCTGATCTGAGTCTTACTCCACAGTTCTTCTCCTGGCCTGTCTGTGCTTGGCTTGGTACCAGTTGGAGCCTGTGGCCCACCTGCTCTGTATGCGCTGCTAGGGACTGGCTCTCTTTAGTCAGTAAGCTTAGTTCCAATCATTCTTACTCCTTCGCGGCAGAGGATGCCTAAACCTGTTCAGCGAGCTCCTAGTATCTCTGGAACCTCTTTATTAAATAAAGGTATATGCACGAAAAAGAGATAATGCCCTGGTGGGCACTGTCGTCAAGGCACAGGTCAGGAAGCATAGGAAAAACCAGGAGCAGTTGTAGAATTCACCAAAAGTATTTTATTTGTACTAGCAGTAACAAAAAAATAAACTTGTTCTGTGTAACTATTTGCAAAGGCAGAATAAAATAGTGAAAATCCATCAGTGTTTTCCTTCAATCTCTGTCTGTTCATCTTGCAAGCAATTGCAGCTCTGTCTTATAAGTCCTTCCAAACCCCCATTCTCAACAACCATCTTCCAAAGTGTTCTTGCATGTTTCAGGCAGGTGCTGGCAGGAAGACAGTGTGCCTGAGCTGAGGCCCCTTTTCCACAGCTCTTCTGCAAAAGGGTTAAAAATTGCACTCAGGTAACCTCTTGTGTTTCCAAAAACTTTTCGCAATCATCTCAAACTATAATTATATACATTTCAAAAATTAACACTATATAATTTCTAAACAAAGGGATCCAAATATCACTTACATTTCCACCTAATGATTTACAAATTTTTTTAACAGCAGATATGCAAGGGAGGAAAAGACAAACAGCAAGGGAAGACTGAGATATAGCGAGAGGCAAATAATTACGAGACTGTCGGGGTGATCAAATCCTAGGTCTCACAGAAAACTTGGTTGCGCAATCAGGCAGACAAGAGACAGGAAAAGGAAGAATGGAATATATCCCTGCATTCAAACTCTTTCCATAACAACTGGGACAGGTTCCTATTCCACCCTGTCACAGGCATCACTGCACTGTATAATTCCTATAGGAGAAAGAGCAGCTGTTAGCAATAGGATCCCAATATGCCCACAGCTAGATTGGAGCCACTAACTTGACTTCACTTGCCCATTCCCTCCATCCCGCTGGCAAATAGGTATAGTAATTAAAGGTGTCCATTGATGAGCATATCTCTAAGTAAATGGTCCCCGCCAAAGTATTTTCCACAGGCTCTCTAATAATACCAAACTACTAGTTTGGGAAGCTATAGGAGTAAATGGCTTCACATTAACAAAAACTAGATTCCAAGAGAGAGAATTAAACCTTCAGACACAATCCCCAAATTAACTATCCACCCAAATAACCATGCCAAAGGTGACTTGTTTTTCTATAAAGCCAAAAAGCACAGCACTCAGTATGGCTTCCTGGGTACTAGCCATCTACTAGCCCTCAAAGTCAGTGAATGCACAAACAGTACATAGCCGCACAACACCAGTAGGAGAAAACAGAATTCCCTCTGAGTGAGGCAGAGGAAATTAACTGGTGCTTTCTATGAAGCAGTGGACCGCTTTAATGAGAACAAGGGTACAATATAATTCAGTTCCACTCAACAGAAATTCCGGATGAAGACTGGAACAAATACGTAATAAAAAAAAAAAAAAGACACTTTCATGTTTCTAGCAATGTAAAACAAACACACACACATACACACACACACACCAGTTTGACTGGGAATCAAATTTTAATTTTTGCAGCACCAAGCCAAATGAATAACCAGCCACAATGACTACACAGCACATCACGACCAGGCAAATAGATCAGGTTGTAAACTGAAAAACTCTGTGGATGCCACTGAACTAACTCCTGACCCCAGGCAAGGTAGTACTGTAGTTTGCCACTACTGGCACTGTGTCCATCACAGCCGAATGATTTTCAACAAACAAATGTTTTTTCCTCTCCCTAGGGCCTCCCCTCTTTTCCTGCACCAATGTGCTATTTCACAGAGTTTCTACACTGGCTTTTGATTAGGCTGTCCATCGCATACCAGCCTCCAAAACAGTCAGGTCCAGGAGGGCTTGTGAGGTGGGAGTGGGAAGAAAGATACATTATTTTAATAATAATAAAAAAAAATATGAGTGTCCAGTTCAGGAGGGTTTGGTGAGCTGGGTGTAGGGAAGGTACTTTTCTAAAAAAACAAGGCATCTAGTCTGGAGGGTTTCAGTTAGCTGAGCTGCACTACTTTAGTAAACTAGCACTGTTGCACACTGGGGGGAAGGGGGGGTGAAGCAGTGAAAGAACAGTTATGTACTTACCATAACAGTAGATCTTTGAGAGAATCTCTTTCATCAGGCCACACACATGAAACTTATACCCGCAAGGTGCTAGGATCACATGGAAACATTTGCAAACAGTCCATGAGGGGCCACCCAGAACGATGTCAGGTGTTGGCTGTTATATTAACATGGGCAGCCTCTTCCCTTCTCAGTTCTTCACCAGAGAACATGTTTGGAGGACCTCCCTATAGGGAGCCAGGAGAGAACCTAGGGTTCTGTCAAACAGGTAAGGCAGAGAGCTAGGTAGACCATCATGGAGAAGGAGACAGCACTGATTAGAGTCTCAGGACCCTGTAGGGGGAAGGAGGGTGGGATGGCATGGCCTGATGAAAGGGATTCTCTCAAAGATAGGTAAATACGTACTGTAGCTGTTCTATCTTCTTCAAGGATATCACTTTCATCAAGCCACACCAATGGAACGAGTACCAAGCAGTGCTAATCATAAACAGTCTGGGTGGCTGGAGCCTACAGGATTAAGAAAGCAGGCCTTGAGGCACAGCTAGGCCAAAACAAGCCCTTTTTTGAGAGGCAATGTCCAGACCGTAGTGTTTATCGAAAGTGTGGACAGTACTCCAGGTGGTAGCTGCACAGATTTCTATAGAAGACACATTTTTGAAACAGGCAACAGATGTGGCCATGCCTCTAGCAGAATGACCATGAACAACTCCAGGAAGTTCCTGACCATACTTCCCATAACGGAAAGTAATACAGTTTGCTAATCATTTGGACAGGCACTGTTTAGAAATTGGGGTGCCCTCTTTTCCAAGGAAAAACAAAGCATAAAGCTGCGAGGACTTTCTGCAGTCCTTCGTGCAGCGAATATAGTACCTGAGTATTCTGTATACATCTAGAGTATGGAGCAATGCTTCCCCTGGACTGGCATGCTCCAGAAAATAAACTGGCAAGTGGATGGTTTGATGTAAAGTGAACAAAGACACCACCTTTGATAAAAACTTAGGAGTAATACACAAAGACACCCTGTCTTTGTGGAAAATCAAATAAGGAGGCTCACACATTAGAGCCTGTAGCTCTGAAATCCTTTGAGCAGAAGTAACTGCAATTAAAAACAATGCTTTCCAAGAAAGAGAAGTATGCCATGAAGTCGCGGCTGGCTCAAAAGGAGTCAAAGTAAGCATTTCCAAAACAAAATTCAGGTCCCAGCTCAGGACTAAATTCCTGATAGCAGGCTTTAAGTGCAGAAAGCCTCTCAAGAATGTATGGGCCACCTCCAGCTGGGCAATTGTACAACCAGGGCTCTCGATAAGATTTTTTGGGACGAGTACGGTACTCCTCATTTTGAAAATGAGGTGAGTAAAACTAAATTCAAATGTGTACAAATGTCTTGCTAGAGTGAACTGAGGAGTACATTTATAAAAAAAAATGTAGTTTTTTTTCTAGATAAGAATTTGAGGTGCCAACAATGCTCCAAATAATGTTGGCAGGTAGGAATTTACTCACCAGTTGTAAAACATAGTGAGAAAAACAAAAGTGGGATGCATGCAAGTGCTGTAAATCTGGCAAAAAACTGTTCCTTTTGAATCACCAGTTATGTTATAAAGCACTACTCTTTGGCGTGTGGAGTATTTACAAATGTTGGGTGAGTACTGGTACTCATTAAAAAAAAATTCTGAACAGTATTTCCTAAAATGAGGTGAGTAAAATAGGCCGGTACACACCTTATCTGGAGCACTGCGTACAGCCCTCAATTGGCAGCTAAGTACACTTTGATACACTCAGGAATACTGCAGGCCTGCATCCAATAAGGTCAGCAAATACTCTAGAACCTGGTTAACTGGACAGGAAAACGTATCCAAGTGATGAGAACAGGCCCACATAGCAAACTGCTTTCATATCATGGGATAAGTAGATCTGGTGGGCTCTTCAATGCTGGTTCGACAACTAATTCATCAACTGGCATCAGGCGCCAGGCTCCAAGTCGACCGCGATTTGCAGTCGGCAGGGAGCCGCGCACAACAGATTATGTTTTTCTTTTAGGGGGCAAACTGAAACCCCAAAGCAGGGAGCTCTGGCCCCACATCCCCCCTACTTTTAGATTCCAACTCCAAGTTGGAGTTGGTTTGGGGAAGGAGTGCAGGACGGGGGAAAGTGATGCCGGGCAGAATTCTACAGCGACATGTTGCTGTTGTCGATAGCGACGTATATCGCTGTAGAAGTGTCGCTGTACATGGGATGTACCGATCTGGTGAAAGGTTTTCTGGCAGACACCAGGACACCAGCCACCTTTTGGGAAACCCCAAATCATGCAATGGCTATATTTTCAGGAGCTATACATGAAGATAAAAAGATGTGAGTTCCAAATGGACCAGAGTTCCCTGCTCCTGTGACAGCAGTCCCTCGCAGGGGCATAGCCAGCTGTTGCAGTAGGGGGAACCAGATCTGACAAGGCTACAGGACGGCAACGAGGATCAGAGTTTCACCCTCCATCTGGAGCTTGAGTAGCACTCTGAACTAGCGGGAAGCGAGGTAAGGGATACAGGAACCTCCCCTTGCAAGAGAAGGACAACTCATTTCACCTGCAAACTCCAGAACCTGGAGCAAGCAAACAGAAAAGTAGCAGTTTTGCACTGTGTTGGGATGCAAAAAGGTCCAACTCTTGACTACCCCATCTATCGAACAGGTCTTCTACTACACAGGTCAGCAGTTCCCATTTGTGCCTCCTGGACTGTGACCTGCTTAGCCTGTCTGCCAAGACGTTTTGGGCACCTGTAACATGTACTGCTGATAGTTCTAGACCATATTCCAGAGCCCAGTGCCACACATTCATTGCTTCCCTGCACAGGGGGTAAGAGTGAGTTCCCCCTTGCTTGCTGATGATATGCATCACACTGACATTGTCTGTCTGTACTAACAGAGGACCTAGGGACAGATGAGACTGGAAGGATTGCAGCTCATACAGGACAGTTTGCATTTCTAGAACATTAATGTGCAAGGTGCTCTCCACTGTGGTCCATGTATTCTGCATCTGATGGGGCCCTATGTGTGCACCCCAAACCATCCCCGAGGCATCTGTTGTTAAAATCTGGTGAGGGGAGCGGATCACGAAGGGAACCCCCTTTAATAGGTTGCTGGGTTCCATCCACCACTTGAGCATTTTGCGTACAGAAGAGATTACTAGAACCCTTTGTTCTAGACCATCCTTGGGCTAGTCCCACTAGACTCTTGTGCTCCACTGAGGAATCCTCATGTGCAGTCGGACTAAAGGTACTATGACAACGGCCACTGCCATAAGGCCGAGGAGCCGATGGAATGTCCTGGCTGAGACATACCGGCTGTCGTGTACCAAGTGGGCCTGGGCAATCAGATGTTCGACACTGTCCAGAGGCAGGAAGGCTGAGCCTTAAGATGTGTCCAAGACTGCTCCTATGTACTGCAGGAGCTGACAAGATGTAAAAACAGACTTGGGTACGATGACAGTAACCCCCAGGGCATCGAACATCGGCCTTGTGCAAGCTAGGGTGTACAGGAGTTGCTCACTGGAATGGGCTTTCGACAGCTAGTCTTCCAGGTAAGGAAAGACATAGAACCCTTTGCTGCAAAGGACTGCTGCCACCACTGTCAAGTATTTGATACACTCCAAATTGGCAGTGTTCCCCCTGAAACAGAAACCTCAAATACTTTCTGTGAGGTTTGCGAATATTGATATGAAGGTAGGCATTCTTCATGTCAAGGGAACAGATCCAATCCCCTGCTTCCAGCAGTAGAAGCAAGCCTGCACAGTGACCATTCTGAACTTTTTGTACTCTATGAAAAAGTTCAGGTCCCTGGGATCCAGAATAGGCCACAGATCTCCTGTCCATTTCGGGACTAGGATGTAATGAGAGCAGAACCTTATGTTTCCTTGTTTGAAGGGCAAAGGCTCTATGGCTTTCCTCTGAAGCAAAGTCCAAACTTCCTCCAAGAGCAGAAGAATGTGGTCTCGTGGTGATTTTGAGATAGTGAGTTGGCACCGGTGGATGATTTTGAGGTGTATGTAGAAGTTCCAGAGCATGACCTTGTGCTGTGATTTTCAGGACCCAGGCATCTGATGTCTCTCCCTTCCACTGAGTTAGGTGAAGGGAGAGAAGGACCCCCTACAACCACCCCTGGAGGTAATGGTGGGTGGGGGTGTTCAAGGAGTCAGGCAGAGCTAGTTGTAGTGGATCCAGCTGCACCACCACCTCTAGGGGCTTTTGAGTGTGTACCTGGAGTGGTTACTGGGGTGGGCAAGGTTCCTGCTCTCTTGCCCTTACCTTGTTGTCTGGTGGTAGCATGGTGTTTAGCACCAGCTGGGTGAAAAAGAACCCTCTGCCCACCCCTTGGTTGGGTATGACAGAGGAAGTGTACCGACTTCAGGGTCCTGCCTGATACCTGAAGGTAAGAGACGATATCCTGGACATCTGAGCCAAATAATTTATATCCTCTAAAAGGGGCACTGAGAATTGACTGTTGTACAGCACTCACAAGCCTTGCCACCCTAAGCTAGGAGTACCACCTTAGACATATTCCCAAGGCAGCAGCCCTGGCCGAGGCACCGGAAACATCATAGACCATGTGAAGCAGGTGTTTTCCTACATCAGCCCCAACTGTGAGAGCCTTTAGGAGCTCCTGTTTGGGGGTACCCTCTGTAAAACCTTTTGCAGCTGCCTTGGCTTTTCTCCAGAGAGTATCCTGGTATTTGACAATGTGGGCCTGTTAGTTAGCAATTCTAAGGCCCAGGAAGACTGAGGCAAAAATTCCTCTTACCTAGTACATCCAATCTCCTGGATTCTTTATCAGGAGGAAAGGAGCTCAGGTGTTTTGGTGCCCATGACCTACCATGGGTAGCACTGATGACCACAGAGTCTGCCTCCAGCTGGCTAACAAAAAAGGGTTTCCCCAAGGAAGTAATGTATATGTTGTCTGCCTTTCTTGGTATGGCTGGAATGACATTCGGACTATGCCAGGCAGCAAAGGTGACATCCACTGGAGCAGAGAGGAGAGGTGGTACCACAGTGGTGGTATTCTACTACTCTAAATCAAAACCCATGGAAGCCTGTAACTGCTGCATCATGGTGAAGAAAGCTGGGTCCTCTGAGGGGGACCTTGGGGTGTGGACCACCGAGTCCTCACTGCAGGTGGACACAGTGGAACTAGTGCCTCTCTCATAGGGACTTACTACATAGTCCTCATGGTTCTCCACTTCATCCTACATTATTAAATCAGGACTGTATTCAAACTCTTCGTCGGCCTGGTCGACGGTTATTAGGGAGCACACCTGCAAGGTCGGCAGCGCTTGAGGAGGCAGATAAAGACACAGCCGGCCCTAGTGTGCATCTTCGCGGATGGGTTGAGTAGCAAGCCCCGTCAATAGACCTCCTGGCACAGGAAGAGGAGGCAGTAGGTGTCAAAGCATGTCTGTAAAGGATGATAACACCGCCTGGACATCAGCACCCGTGTGGTCAATGGATGTGCCGACAGATGTCGATGGAGGAGGCAAGCCCCCTGGCGTCGATGGCGATGTACCAGCTGTACTAGGCGTGGTAATGCAAATGCCATACCCCAACCTGGAAGTTATGTTGACAGTCGGGGGGGGGCAAGTGCAATTGACAGTGCAGTGGAGGTCCCACCTCCTGTGCGGAGGGGTGACCTGAAGCACACCGGGCAAATTTCTTCTTCTACTGCTGCTTATGCGTATGGCTCCCAGATGACTTCTCCTAGGATTCTGAAGACCTAGACCCAGTGGAGTGGGCTGTCAACATGGCAGTGCCCTTTTGCTGCTGCTGCTCCTCCTCCATGCAGGCTGAATGCTGTTTTAAAAAGTGCTTCTCTAGAACCAGTTTTAGGCATCACTAGGTGGCAGTGTTGAAATCCCTGCAAATCGGACAGACTTGCAAGCTGTTGTCTGGGCTGAAGCGACAGCCACAGATGTTGTGAGAATCTCCAATGTGTATCTTCTCACCGCATTCACAATACCAGAACAGCTTCAACGGTTCCTTCAACGACATACAAGCCACTGAAAAACACTTGCTAAAGTGATTGCTTTACTATATAGAAAAATGAATCAGCAGCAATCACAGCAGTGTTTCCATGAGTGATCCAACGAGTATGGTCGATGGAGGGAAAAGAACTGAGGAGGGAAGGGACCACCCACATTTATGCAGCAGCCAGCATCTAGCACTGTCATGGGCGGCCCCTGGTGGACTGCTTACAAAAGTTTCCATGTGGTCCTAAAACCTGGCGGCTATAAGTTCCATAGGTGTGGCGTGATGAAGATCAGTGTTAGCTACACAATCGCTAGTTGTAGACTGCCTACTCGCCGTACTGTTAAAGCAAGTGCAAAAAGCCTCTCACCTGTGTGTTTCTCAGTTACAAGTGCCACAGAGTGGCTTGTTCAGCTGCTAGGACCACTAGTAATTAAAGAGGGCAGAGTGGGGAAGTGCCCACAAGTGCCACCATGCAGCTTGCTAAGCTACCAGGACTGCAGGTAACTGAAGAGGGCCAAGCAGAGCAATGCCTATGAGTGTCGCCATGTGGCTTGCTCAGCTACTGGGACTGCTGATAACGAAGAGAGCTGAACAGGGCAATGAATTCAAGTGCTGCCAAGTGATTTGCTCAGCTACTGGGACTGCTGGTAACTAAAGAGGGCTGAGCAGAGTTGTACCTACAAATGCTGCTGAGTAGCTTATTTGATGAGAATATAAGCACACACATACCACTGAACCCATTCCGAATGCAATGTCTGGGCACTATCAAACCCCATCAGCAAATATCTCCAAATAAGTTTGCATTTAAGCTTCAGGTTTCTATGGTTTTGTTTGCAGATAATTATTGGTATGATGGTGTGAGGGGGATTACGGGGGTAAAGCGGGCTGCAACAAGTGATCAGGCCATATCACAGACTTTCATTGTGGGTTGCTCAGCAGTACAGTCCCCCAGCTGTAGATGAAAAGGCCATGTTCAGCCTTAATCAGTTGAGGGTAGAGAGCCCAAGTGAGTCTTCCCCTCGTCAGCAGAAGCAAGGGAAAATGGAGACCTTCTTTAAAAAAAGAAAACACAAACAAGGAAAATGGAGTCCTGGCTGGGAATGAAGAGAAAGAGAGAGAAGATCGAGAGAGACACAAAAAGAGACAAAGGGAGAGACAAAGAGTAAGACTGAGTGTGAGACACATGTGGCACAGCTATCTGCTGCGTACTACTTGTGGTAATATGATTCAACTCAGTGGAATCGTAGATGCCAAAAGTAGTATTCATCGGTTCCACTTCCACCCTCTTATTTTCTCTTCTTACTGAATCACGTCATGCTTAGCTATGCCATGTAGCAGTAAATACAGTTTACTCACCTGTAACAGGAGTTCTAGGAATGGTATATGCTGTTCATCCACACTCTCTGGCAGGTATCCTTGCCGCTTTAATTCTTGCCGGAAGGTCTACAAGCTGGCTCCTCCCATCCACCCGGGTGGTAAAACTCTCGGCTCCGCCCCATGACGCCAGATCTGGCCCGCTGGAAGCTCAGGTTGTGCATCGAAGCCGGGGAGGTCGGGTGGGTCATGTGGATGAACAACATATACCATTCCTAGAACTCCTGTTACAGGTGAGTAACCTGTATTTCTAGGGACATGGATATGTTGTTCATCCACATTCTCTGGCAGACTCCTAGCAGTTCTCTGGGAGGAGGGAGGCAAGGCGCACATCCCAAAACTTACTTGGAAAAGAGATTGGAGAACCGAGGCCCCAAAACCAGCATCCCGGCGTGACTCGAGGTCGATGTGGTAGTGGGTAATAAAGGTATGTGCCGACTTCCAGGTAGCAGCCCTGCAGATATCCTGGATAGGGACATCCTGGAAGCAGCTACCGATGCAGCGGTATGGCAGGTAGAATAAGCTCTTATCCCTCTGGGAGGCTCCATGCCCGCCAACCTGTAGCAGAGCTCTATGCAGGAGGTGATCCACTTGCCTATCGTCCACTTTGCTGCAGGTCTGCCAGGTGCGGCTTCAGCGCAGGTGACAAACAGCTGGTGAACCTCTCCCCGAACTGCAGCCGTCCGCTCCTTATAATAAGCGAGCGCTTGTCTAGGGTCCAAAGTATGGAGCCTATACTCGGCCTCTGAGGTGTGATTGGGCTAGAACACCAGCAGAGTCAACACCTGGTTAAGGTGAAATTCCGACACCACCTTCGGAAGGAACTTTGGGTGGGGGCACAGGACGACCTTGTCCCTGTGGAGGACCAGGTAGGGAGGCTCGATGGAAAGCGCCTGGAGCACTCCCATCCTTCTGGCTGATGTGATAGCCACCAAGAAGGCGGTCTTCCACAACAGGTGTGAAAAATCACACCTGTGCATTGGTTCGAATGGCTTGCCCATGAGCTTGGCCAATACCAGCAATAGATCCCACGGAGGTGGAGGTTCTCGCACCAGAGGGAAAATGTGGTCAAGGCCTTTGAAAAAGCGCCCAACCACCTTCTCCTGTGCCACTGACTGCTTGCCGGCCCGCGCCCGGTAAGCAGAGGTGGCTGCCAGATGCACCTTAAGGGTTGTCGACCGAAGCCCTTGCTGAGAAAGGGACCACAGGTAGTCCAGAATGCTTGCCAAGGGGCAGTCGGAAGGGTCCAAGCCCTTCCCCTGACACAAATGGAAAACCTCGTCCATTTGAAGGCATAGCATTTCCTGGTGAGACTCATACAGGCGCTCAATGACGTTGAGGACCTCATGGAAAGACCCAGAGCCTGGAACTCTGGCAGCTCAGGAACCAGGCCGTCAGGTGCAGGATTGAAGGTCCGGATGGAATGCCTTCCCTGATTGACTGAGATCAGGTCCGGGCGGGCTGGAAGCCGCGTGAGCCTGGAGCTGAGGCTGAGGAGATCTGGATACCAGAACTGGCGGGGCCAGTCTGGGGCTACCAGAATCACCTGTGCCTTGTCCCTCCTCGCCTTGAGAAGCACCTTGTAGATCAAGGGAAATGGGGGAAAGGCGTAGAAGAGGCCCGGGGTCCACGGCCTTGAGAAGGCATCCCCCTGCAGTGAGCCCTGCTGAGGGGGACAGGCATGGAACAGACTCAGCTTCGCATTCTCCCTGGAGGCAAACAGGTCCACCTGAGGCGTGCCCCAGTGGGAGAAGAGATCTTGTACTACCTCCAGCAGGAGAGACCACTCGTGAGACGCAGCCCCTATCCAGCTTAGGGCATCGGCCAGGGTGTTGGAGGCTCCTGCCACGTGAATGGCTAGGAGACCCGCCTCCAGGCTGCACACTAGGGACCAAATGCAGAGAGCTTCCTTGCATAACAGCAAGGAGTGTGTCCCGCCCTGGCGGTTCAGATAGTACATGGTCATGGTGTTGTCCGTCTGGACCTGAACCACTTGACCCAGTAGAAACGGAGCGAAGGCGGTGAGAGCTAGACGGACCGCTCGGAGCTCCAGTAGGTTGATGTGGCATCGGGACTCCCGAGGGGACCAGAGGCCGTGCGCTCAGTGTTCCCCCAGATGGGCACCCCAACCCATCAGAGATGCGTCGGTCGAGAGAGAGAGACCGTCGGCTCGGGGCGGATGAACGGGATGCCCTCCTGCAGATGTGCTGGAATGATCCACCATTGGAGAGCGTTCCACATCTCCTGGGTCACTGTCACGGGCCGGTCCAACGGATCGTGGCGTGACCATTGGCTGGCCAGTCCCCACTGAAGGGGACGCATGTACCAGCGGGCCCAACGGACCACGCTGCTGCAGGCTGCCATGAGACCCAGGAGGCACAGGAAGTCCCGGGCAGGGCGCAATTGCCCAACCAGAAATGATTGGGCAAAGGAGGAAAGAACCTCAGCCCTGTCCGCCGGGAGCCGTGCTCTGGCTCGTAGAGAGTCGAGCTCTGCCCCGATGAACAGAATCACCTGCTTTGGCACGAGTTCTGACTTGGTCTCGTTGATGAGGAGACCAACCTGAGAGCAAACCTGGAGGGCCAGATCTCTGGACTGCTCCGCCTCCAGTCTGGAGGGGGTTGCTATCAGCCAATCCTCCAGGTAAGGGTACACCCGGACCCTTCAGTGCCGCAGGAATGCTGTCACCACTGCCATGCATTTGGTGAAGACCCTGGGAGCTAGGGAGAGGCCGAAGGGCATGGCCCGGAACTCGTATAGGGATCCCTCCGCTCTGAAGCGGAGGAACCTCTGATGGGACAAACGGATTGAGACGTGAAAGAACGCATCCTGGAGGTCCAGGGAGCAGAACCACATGCCTCGTTCCAAGGATGGGATTATCTGAGCCAGAGTGACCATCTTGAAGTTCCGAGACCTTAGGAACTTGTTCAGGTCGTGCAGGTCGAGAATGGGGCGCCAGCCCCCGGCCCATTTTGGGACCAGGAAGTACCTGGACACAAACCCCAGGTCTGGAGGAGGATCCGCCACCTTCCTGATTACCTCTTTTTCGAGGAGCAGGGCAATATCGGCCCGGCGGGCTGACAGCGAGGCTGTGGACCCCGTGGCCCCCCGAAGAGCGAAGGCTCGAAAAGGCGGAACCTGCTCGAACTCCAGAGGCAGGCCTTTTCCTACCACCTCCAACACCCAGCGGTCCGTGGTGACAGCGGTCCAGGCGGAAAAGAAGTGGTGGAGCCGTCCCCCCACGGGGGGAACCCAGGGGGGAGTGATGAGGTTGGGGGCGGCACCCCTCAACCCATCACTGAGCAGGCTTGGAGGAAGAATCGGCCGAGGGACCTCCCGGGCCTTTACCTCCTTGCTTCCTGTTGGAGGAAGCCGTTGGCTTGGGCTTGAGACACCAAGCGCGAGCCTGCTGGCCCTGTTGCTGGTGCTGCTGGGCCGGTCAAGGAGCAGGGACCGAAGGATGAAAGGACTTCTGCTGTTGATGGCAGCCTTTGTCCCTCTGGGCGGAGGTGACAGAGTCCAGAGTGGCATTGGACTTCTCGATTCGCTGGAGGTGTCCCTCCACTCCAGGGCCGAAGAGGTCAGTCCCCAAGAAGGGGACATCCGCCAACTTGTGCTGGGTATCTGCCGTGAAGGTGAATATCCTCAGCCACGCCCTGCGTCGCATGGCCACCCGGCCGCTACTGACCTGGTACAGGAATCACCTATGTCCAGAGCAGTCTGGAGCTGCTGCTTCGCCACCGCCCTACCCTGGTCCCGCACCTGGCGGACCGTGGTCTGCAGGTCCGGTGGGAGATGAGGAACAACCTCATCCAGGGAGCCCATGAGGGCATGGGAGAAGTGTGCCATCAGCACGGCTGAGCTGGCCTGTCGGAGGCCGAGGGAGGACGCAGCATACACCTTGCGCCTGGCAGAGTCCAGCTTTTTGGACTCTTTGTCGGGGGGCTTGTCCACATCCCGAGTGTTACCGGAACGCCAGAAAACGCTGTCGGTGACTAACCCCTCAGCAGAGGGGTGTTCCGAGAAACTGGACAAGGAGCCGGTAGGGACTGCATACTTCCTGGCCATCCTGGCCGAGGGCACAGGACAGGAAGCAGGCCGCTGCCAAAGCTCCAAGGCTGGGCCGACAATGGCCTCAGCCACGGAAGGCCTCCTGGGAGAATCCCTCGGTCCAGAATCTCCATCAGGGGATACTTGGCCCGTTTGGACAGCAGGCTCAAGCTGCATCCCGGTGGACTCCGAGATGAGTCGAAGCAGACCCAAGAAGGACGATGGGCTATCGTCCACTGACTGACCCCCAGAGGACTCCAGATCGCAATGCCTGGAGAACAGGGAGGAATCATCGTCGGATTCCGAAGAGTCTGCGAAGAGCTGCCTTGGCCCTGAGCCACCTTCCACCTGCCGAGGACGATCGGGAGTGAGGGTGACCAACAACCTATGGGGCAGGCCATGACCCGACCGAGAATTCTTGGTCGGTGCCCTCAATTTTGGTTGTGGAGGCGGAGGTTCCACCACAATCGGTGGACCAGCTGGTTTCGGCTTAGCAACTGGCCCTGGGGCGGGTAACTCAACTGGAACAAGTGGTTGCTTCGGCCGTTCAGGCGACAGCCACTTGATGGCCGGGGTCTTGGCTGGGGTTAGCTTAGGCCCGTATAACAGCAACTGCTGCCACATAAGATCCTCGTAGCGCTGGCGCAAGTTGTGCTGTAGCCTCTCCTCACCCGAGGTGGAGGATGAGGGAGAACGGTGTCGCCGCTTACTTTGGTAACGAGACCGAGACCGCCGATGTCGCGGGGAAAGCAGGTTGAACCAAGAAGAGAGGTCCGAGACCAAGACCCCGGGGGACCGGTGGGTCTGGGAAGGGCGGGATACCTGCTCTTCCCTCGGCTCGGGAACTTTAACCGGGGACTGCGGTCCCGAAGGAGCAGGCAGATCCTCGGTATCCACTGGGGGAACCGGTGAGGTAGGGTTGTTGGCTTCTCCAGTCGACAGCCCGTCTAACAGATCGAGAAAAATCTTGACTTCATCAACGGGAGTCTTGGCAGGCTGGCCTGATGGGGGCATCGTGAAGCCAGCGGCCTCAGCCGCAACCTCGACCGAAGTTGACGGTTGGCTGCCCGTGGAGGGGGACCTCTCCCGCTCCCATGAACGCCGACGATGGGACTTACCTTTCGATTCCCTTTTCTTGGGCCGAGAAGAATGTCGCGAAGGCCCCTCTCCTTTCGTGGAAAGGGACTGACAAAGCTCCTTGAACGAAGCTGTATACGAGGAACTCAGATAGAATGGGATAAATGCTGCGGCCGAGGAGGAAGAAGATGCGGCCTGGGCCGCCTCCTCCTCGAGGGCGATCATCTGCTCGATCTGCTCAGCCAAGCCAGTAGCTGCGGACACATGTGAGCTTCTTTGGATTTTACGGTGAGCGTTTCTCGGGCGCCCGAGGGCTTCAA
This sequence comes from Neoceratodus forsteri, assembly GCA_016271365.2. Lineage (NCBI taxonomy): Eukaryota > Metazoa > Chordata > Ceratodontiformes > Ceratodontidae > Neoceratodus > Neoceratodus forsteri. The sequence continues at coordinate 396,507,864 of CM057452.1, forward strand.
GCGAACGTAGCGATCATCCAGAACATTGGCCAAGAAAGAACGGCGGCACAACTCGCAAGCCTGCGGGTTGTTGATCTAAACCTAAGCAGTAGGCATGCGTGGAGTGCGGATCTGTCATGGACATTTTCTGCCCGCAAGGGCACCTCCGAAAGCTGGGAACAGATTTGTCCATCGCAGCCGAGAGGGAAGATGAAGACCGAAGTTTAGAAAACTTCAAAATCAATTTCGGACGAACCGAAGAATTAAGATCCAGTCTAAAATGCAGAGCGCTAAGAAGGGAACCTGAGCTTCCAAACGGTAAGGAAGATCTGGCGTCATGGGGCAGAGCCGAGAGTTTTACCACCCGGGTGGGTGGGAGGAGCCAGCTTAAAGACCTTCCGGCAAGAATTAAAACGGCAAGGATACCTGCCATAGAGTGTGGATGAACAACATATCCATGTCCCTAGAAAAACTTTTTCTAGTTATTCTCTCTAACCATGCCTATTTGAAGTTCAATTTTACTGCCCTAATTGCTTTTTTCCATGTGACCTAACTTTGCAGGCTCCTTTTTTCTCCCTTATTAGTAATAAAATATTCTTATCCACATTCCATGTTTCTTTATCCTCCTTTCTTTGTTGCCCACAAGAATACAACCTTGTACTCTATAGATAACAGGGCCTTGAAGCATCTCAGCTTCTCACTTATTGTAACGGATGCCAATATGTTTTTCTTTTTTAGCAAGCTCCTTTGCCACTTCCTGTCAGACCATGAATACTGCCTCCTCCTAAATGACTACCTGTCATTTACTCATAAATGGCTCCCTCGATGTACCAACTGCAGTTTTTTTTTCATGATCTGTAAACCTCTAGAGACGCATCCTACTTCTAGGTAAGCCTCCAATGTGGTCTTTTGACAAATTATCCTGCATCCCCTTCAGGACTATCTTCTCAAGCTGATGAAAAGCAGTTCTGCATTTCTCACTACTGAGCGTCTGGTAAACCAACCAAGAAAAAGATGGAATCCAGTCACAGGAGGAGCTCACCTCCAGAAAGAGATACTGTTTCTTTGATAGACAGTATAGGAAGTGGAGTCATATTAGCCACTGAAGCCTCTGTGATTGGTGAGGAGACCCATTTTCTTAAAAGGAAACGTCCACCAACTGGCTGTTTTTAGAACCCCATAGCAGGTGGCAAGCACCCCCTCCTCACCAAAGTTGAATTTGCTTAACTTTGCCCGTTTTTAACAATTTCATTCATAAACTTCAGTTTTCAATCCTCTCCCATGCCCTGTGCTGCGATACTTTGTGAATGCTCGCACATGCGCAACAAGTGCCTACAGAAGCGTGATGTCCTATGCAGGGACACGGGGAGAATTTATACAGTGTTCAGCGCTAAATTCAAACTACAAATTACTTTGCTTTCATTTGGTCACCATTCAATGAAAGCAGTTCTGGATCATTTCTCCCAGGTTTCGGCACTCTGACAGCACTCAAGCAGAAAATTGGGTTGCCGAGAATTCCTATTCCTAATACTGACAATTACTATTTTGAAAGCATATTCCCGTATTCGAGCCTGATGCAGTCCAGCCTGCTGCCATCACTGCCATTTTTGCTGTCAGCATTATTATTACACCGTGGACACTGTGAGCATCCGATTCTGCTGTTTTTCACCTTACTTACCTGCAATTTTTGATCATGGTTTACTGCTGTGTAGTTGGTTGCCACAGTGACAGCAGAAAATCCGATTGCCGTGAACTCTCCTTCCACACATTTCCCCGTGATGACAAGATATCTGCCATTTGGAAAGCATGGATAAAGAGGGACAATCTTTACAGTTTACAGTTGGAACACCGCTGTTTGCTCACTGCATTTTGAATCAGAATGCTATGAGCGTGCTCTTCAGGTAAATCAAAGTGTTCTGTGTCGACATGCTATGTGCTCCAAATGGCAATTGCTGAAAGTAATGCACTGATCTTTTATTTTCTACTATATTCCACTAGAATGCCATTTTTAGTTTATTAGCTTCTTGGAGTTTCCTATTTTCTCGATATAACTTGCACAAGTCATCACAGAACTCTGAAAGACAGTCAGGAACTACTTGGTACTTATTGTTCATTTTGCCACTCTGCTGAGACACATATTGTGTTTCTTTTTTATACTGATGCTCATCACAGGTCTGCTGCCTTTAATGCATCTATTAGTGTACACCTGGCATTATCTGTAGCCCTAAACCAATGTATAGTGGTTCCCTGTTTGCACAAGCCCACATGTCGCTTAGCTTAGCTTTCAGTATTGAGAAAGCAATTGCCTTTTGCAACACTATCTCCTTTTTCTTTACTGCTACAAATTTCACCTCACAGTGCTTCCAATACTCATCAATGTGCATTGGTTTTATTCCAGCCCTCCATATCACTAATTTTCCCATTCCCCATACCTGTGGCTGAATTAAGTAGTCACGATGTTGGCACACTCTATTGTTTTTTTTTCTTCAAATCAATCTGTTAGCACACGCATTAGTTGCACTCCACACCGCATTGTTAGTTCTTTGGCAAAAAAGCACAGACCCAATAATCTTGAGGATGGGGAAGGGTCAACCCAACACTGAATCACCATGCACCACACTGTTACAAGCCAGTGTACAACCATTCGCCTCGTTGCATAGGACAAGCAAGCAGTTCTATTTGGATCCCACCAGCCATTGCACGGTCTGACCTATGATAGCGCTGCTTACCCGTTCACTCAACATGTGCATTTCAATAGTAAGAATTACATACACTAAGCACCCAATGCTTAGCACTGACATCCTTTTAAGACACAAGATAGTTTAGCCCTTTTCTGTGGTGCTCTTTTCTCCACTGCAGCTGTTCCTTGTGGTTTGTTGTCCGTTGCCTTGACAACGGTGCTGCAACTATGTTACTTATTGGCTTACTTCCTCCCTCCATGTGACCTGTCTGCATCCCAAATATTTTTATTATGTAGTGGTCACATCCTCCATGTCAGGCAGTAGTTCATGCATGCCCACATCAGTTCCAGTTCACAGTAGCCAGATAAAAATGCATGCTAGGCTACACAACCGCACTACCATAGCAAATACAGCTGTAATGAAGCCCGATAAGCTGTTTGTTGCCAAGGAGCACAGGCGGACTTCCACACAGCACCAAACCAGTGAGAAGTGAATACACTCTTTTCTGAACAGATTATACCTGAAATTGAAGTACGGTATCACAGTAAGAATAAGAGGGGCACACAAGGCAATACTGAGCAGTCACTCCAGGAGTCAGTCTCTGTACCGGGTGGTGTGGGAACACGCTCACTGATGGCTGTTTGTAAAAAAAAAAACAAAAAAAACACAGCAAACCACTTTTCTTGAACATAGTACTGTATATGCAAAGAAAAATCACCTTGTTGTAAGACACTGACCTCGGACAGAAAATACAGTGATCCCAATATGCAATCCAAGCACACTGGTGAGTAGTGAAGCATAGGCTGTTAAGAGTTGCTTCCCCGTGTTGGGCATCACTTCCGGATCAGCGTAAGTTGTCCAAGAGCAGCCAGGATCACATACAAGGGAAAATGGAGGGGTGACAGGAGAAACAATAAAAAGTAAAAAAATACAAGTAATCTTTATATTTATTTAACGTTGTACATTGGGATTTCACTAAGGAGGCACTTGTGAAACTGATGCTGCTATAGCAAACATGTGGACGTTTCCCTTTAATCATAGTTTCCTGAACAGACATTACTGTGCTCAAAATGTTGATGACAGGCCAGCCCAGTAGTGTAGAGGGCTGAGGTGCTTTGGCACCTTATCTGTCCCACAGTGGCAACCCGAATTCAGGAATGAGCTTGGGTTGTCAGGGGCTGGCTGGGGGAGTGCTGGGAGTGGATCGAGCGTCCGCCTAGAAACTCTCCTCTCTTGGATTGCAGAGGTGGGCTTTCCTGCCTCTTGACCACCACCAGGTGGAGGCTGGATGTTAGCGTGTCAAGTCTTGGGGGGCTGGTGTTAGGTCGAGTGGGTGGAGTGGGATCGCTGGTTCTAGAACACATGCACACCTCTATAGGCATGCATTACCATGTCTGCCTTGGCTCTGGGGACTTAGGCTGGGAGAAACATAAGAAAAATCCTATGTCTGTCTGTGGTCGTACTTGACGGTCCCTGGCACTCTCAGGTGGTGCACCATGCAGATCCCCACCAGTTAAACGATAGGAGGAGCAGCGGACAGGACTGAAGGTGACCAGCACAAGGGCCCGATGAAAGGCGCAGGTGGTGGCAGAGGAGCAAAAATCCATATGGGGAAAAAAAAATGTTGATTGATTTTGATCCTGAGAGAAAATTGGAGCCTGTGAGGAAATCTGTCAGACTGGATTGGACTAAAGCATCTTGCAATTTGGCAAGGGCTGGGGGGAGGGAAACTGGCCTACAGTTGCCAGGCACTGAGGGGTCGCCGCCCTTGTGGAGAGGAATGACGCAGGCCAATTTCCAGGCTTGTGGGACCATGCTGGCGGAGAAGGACAGGTTTCATAGGAAAGTGTATGGAAGGGCAATGGCAGGTGCAGATATGCACAGGAGACTGGGGTGAATACCGTCCAGGCTAGATTTCGAGGTGTTTAGAGAATGCAGGGCTTTCAATGCTTCTTCAGTAGTGGTGGGCGCAAGCAGGAATGTATTATGAGAAGAGCTTTGGGGGGGCAGCTTTAACACCTTGGGAGAAGGGTGTAGGATAGTTGTTTAACCTGTAGCAGCACACTAAGCTGAAAGCTTTTTTATAGGCACAACCTGGGAGCACAGGGAAGTTAAGTGGCTTGCTCAGGGTCACACAGTATGTAAGTGGAAGCTGTGGGATTCAAACCCAGGTCTGGTCTGCTGGATGTCACCAGATTTGCAGCTCAGAGCCTTAAACCACTGTGCTATACTGCCTCCCTGGATAGTCAGGGAGAGCACAGATGGTGAAGAATTTATTTAGGATTTCTGCTATACTGACGGAGTCAGAAATTGTTTGGTCACTTTGCTTGAGTGTGGGAGTATTGGTTTGGGGGGGGGGTTGATGAAAGTGGACCAATTTCCAGAAGGAGGAGGGGTAAGCGGTGTGAAGATGGGACCTGAAGTAATCGGCTTTAGCTTGCCTTATGGCCTTAGTGCAAGCATTCTTGATGGTGTAGTAGGCTTGTCTGGACTGAGGGGTCTGCAAGGATTTAAAGAGGGACCAAGCCTTGTCTCGGGTTTTGCATAGCGCAATTCTCGGAGCAGAGACCCAGGGGTGGTGGTGTTTCTTTACTCTGGCTTTAACCAGAGGGGCGTGGGAGTCGCAGACTTCTGTGAAGATTGGCAGGAACCAGGCCAAGGCTGAGTCTATGTCTGAGGCAGAATAGACTGGATCCCAGTCTGTGTGTTTCAGATCACAAAGGACAGAGTTGGAATCGAGTGCATTTAGAGGGCAGATTTTAATGTATTTAGGGGCGGATTTGGGTAGTTGAGTTTTTCTGATACAGTAATGGATACAATGGTCACTAAAGGCTGCGTTCATTACCCCAGCAGTGGATATTCTATGGGGATGGGAAGACAGGATCCAGTCAATAAGGGAGTGGTTAGTGGACTGAGGATTATAGCGGGTGGGCTCGTTAATTAGCTGGGTGAGGTTCAAGGGCTCAATTATGGAAGTGGTGGGCTCGGAGGAGGGGGAGAGACGATCTAGGTTGAAGCTGCCCAGTAATAACAGTTCTCCCAATGTTGCGAGGGGCGGTAGAGTAGAACGCATGTGATGAGTAAAGCACTGCAGGAAATCACGTGGAATGAGGGTAGGGGCAAGGGATGTGGTGAAGGTGGGTTAAGTGTTAGCTGGTGCGTTTGGGTGAGGGGAGCTAAGAAGGGAGAGTGGATGAAAGTTGGCAGGAAAAGAATAAGAGAAGTAAGAGTGCAGTTGCTGCGTGCATGGTGTGTGTTGTGGTTTAGGTATGGGACGGGGAACCTCAGACAGGGTGCCAGAATTGACTGACTGAGAGGGCACTGTCATGGTTTAATGAGGTACAAGGACAGCAAGGGGAATCCGGGGAGAAAGCAAATTTAGGAGTACGGAGTGTGGATAGGTTTGCTAGGTGCGTGAGCAGCATAGTGAAGTATTCATGATAATGCAAACAACATATACAATATAAGTGAAATTGTGTCTAAATGTTATATTTTTCAGCATTTTCTCAAAAGTGACAAAATCACTCTAAGCCGATGTATGTGGAGGGGTTGTGGGATAACAGATGAACCAGACACCGAACTTCAAGTTCAACACACAATCTCCGTGTGATGTTTATTCAAAATGCAGAGGTAACCTTCAGCAATGGCATATCCCTTCTTCAGTACATCAGTTTGGAGCAACAGCCTATGCAAGTCTTTCCTCTACACTTAGCCGGCGCCTACTGACTCACTTATCTCTGATCTAACTTATCAGTTGAGATTCAGCCTCCCATGTGGGCCTTGTTTACTTTGGTGGTGGGGACGCAAATAAAAAATTAAAAAAAACACAAGCTAAAGACAAAGAACCTCAGTACAGAAGCACTGAAACAAGGGTTACCCCAAAGGGCATTGGCAATATGCCAAGTTTCAAAGAATCGCAACATAATAATAATAATAATTTTATTTGTATACTGCCTTTCCATTGTCAAGGTGCTAAACAGTAAAAACAGATAAAACAGCAACTAATAAATCAATAAAATATCCAATATTCAGAATAAATAAAACCATTAATCAGGGTATGCTTTGTGCCAGAAGTGTGTTTTAAGCACCTTCTTAAAGTCCTCTACTACCATGTACTCATGTATCTGACGGGGTAGAGAATTCCACAGGGCAGGGGCAGCATACATAAATGCACGGGTCCCAGATGACTTAAGACTCACCCTGGGAATCTCTAGCAACCCCATGTCAGCTGAGTGGAGAGGTCGTCTGGGGGAGTAAGGAATCAGGAGCTCTTTCAGATAGTCAGGCCCAGTCCGTGTAGGGCCTTGTAGGTCAGAAGCCTGACCCTGAAGGTGATCTGCCACTGAATGGGCAGCCAGTGCAAATCGCACAGCACCAGTGTGATGTGATATTACGTGGAGTCCTCATCAACAACTGGGCCGCAGCGTTCTGCACTAGCTGCAAGCGGCGGATATCAGCCCTTGGAAGTCCTAGATAAAGGGAGTTGAAGTAGTCAAGGCGTGGACCAATGTTGGAAGGTCGCCAGATGGAACAAAGCGCTTAACCCTGGCAATGTTCCTCAGATAGTAGAAAGAGGACTTGACAGCTGCCGACACCTGTAAACACAGGGTCAGCCCATCGTCAAGAATCATCCCCAGGTTTCACACCCGTTCAGAGGTAAGGAGCTGGATGTCCCCCAGAAAAAGTCCGAAGGGATGACCAGCCCCATCCCCTCTATCCGGCGACCAGGATCCACCACCATCATCACCTCAGTCTTGCCAGAATTCAACTTTAGCCAGCTGGAGCTCATTCAATCCTGGATTTCAATGAGGCAGTTGCTAAATACAGAGCACGCACTATCCTAGGCAGGTGCAAAAGACAGGTAGAGATGGGTATCATCAGCATAGCAGTGAAACCTCAGCCCATACCATCTTACAATGTCTCAGAGGGGCAGCACATACACTGCGAACAACATGGGGGACAGCACAGATCACTGAGGAGCAGCACATGGCAGAGAGAAAGGCTCAGAGGAAAAAAATCCCCAAAACTACCCTCTGAGTTCTGCCAGTGAGGTAGGACTTAAACCACCTGAGAACTGTAACAAACAGCCCACAGATGAATGTCGGGCGCTCGAGAAGTACCCCATGATCCACGGTGTCAAAAGCTGAAGAGAGATATAGAAGTATCAAGCTGGAGCGGTGCTTCTGATCTCGTGCCATCAGGGGATCACTGAGCACCCGAACCAAAGTGGTTTCGGTACTATGCCTCTTACGAAAACCAGACTGGAGAGGCTCGTAGATGTCATGGATGGTCAAGTGGTTCTCCAGTTGCAGCACCACAACTTTCTCAATCACCTTCTCAACAAAGGGAAGGTTAGAGATTGGTCTGTAGTTTGCAAGGCAGCCTGAGTCCAGAGCAGCTTTCTTCAGGAGAGATGTCACCACCGCCTCCTTCAGGGCGCAAGGAAACTCACCAGACTCTAAGGAGCACCAGACTATCCTTGCAAAGACTGGGCCAATGATATCACAACAACCCATAATCAAACATTATACGTACTTCCATAATGCAAAGCAACATGGGATATATGTAAATTACCATGACATTTCAGACTGGCTTAGTTTACAGCAGGAATACATGGTATTAATTTACATGCACTTAACAACACAACCAACTTAATTTCTATAATACGGTCACCCAGTACGTTTTATCTTTATCAAAAACACCTCATGCCATGGTATTTTCAACATTTACAGGTCTCATACATCAAGGTACAGTCAAACCTGGTTAAACCGTGACCCGTTAGTCCGTTTTACTCATTATCCGTTTTATTCTACACACAGTGACCAAAAAAAAGTGTTGTTAATCACCTCATTAAACCGAATATCTTGATATCCGTAATCCGTAATGGGCTACAGCAGTCAAGCGTCTATATGTGCTTAGCAATCATGCCTTGTTATTCCATTTTTGCTAACAGGTGTTAATGATGAGCAGAGAGAGGTGAGCGATGTGATAATGTGTGTTGATTAAGTGTAAGGGATGACATTCTCACACTCCATTCATATCAAAGAGGCACAATTATCACATTCAATTAAGCTGTACTAGTGATAATCGCCTCTCCCCTTCTCTCTCATTCAAGCAGCATTCACCACACAATGGCAGCCAAAGAGAAGAGGTGGGAAAGTGAGATAACAATTTCACAGAAAAGAGATCTCTGCCTTTGGAAACAGGGGCATCCAGCAGCCACGAACAGAGTCATGGTTGAATATGCAGCACAGGCTTACAGTCTAAAGATTGGAGCTAGCACCTGCAGTGACATCTGGCGAGCAAAGGAAAAGTGGCTTTCTGCCTCAAGTGATTCAAAGTCACTGACCCGTGTAAGGCTGGGACAGCACCAAAGAAAAAATTACTCACCTTAGTAATGTTGTTTCTTCTAATGGAGTCTTGCTATATGACATATGCAGTGAGTCCCAACCTTCGAACTGCTCCGGAGGTGAAAGAGTTAATTTTCCATGCCAGGCATGGAACGCTGAGCTCGAGCTCGGTTGAAACTCTGCCTGTTGTTCTTCAAACTCAAACCGTCAGATCTTTACGAGCTAAACTCACTGAGGTCCTGTGTGGAAGCTGTAAACCTACACTAGCCAACTGGCTGCTAAACATAAGAACACATTTTTTGGTTCCAAAACAAAGGCTCAAGTCAGGAGATCCAAAAATGAAAACACAACACCAAGTCACCCCAAAAAAGGAGGGGTGAAATCAACAAGTGGGCATCTACTAAGTGCCAACACTGCACTGCCCACCCACATCCCAAAAACAGAGGTTCTGAGAGGGGCAGGCGGGGGGGTCATAATATAGCAAGACTCCATTAGAAGAAACAACATTACTAAGGTGAGTAATTTTTTCTTCAAACAACATGAAGTCTTGCTATATTATGACATATGCAGACTACACAGCAGTACCCCATGGAGGAGGGACAGAACCTACTTAGGAAATAGGCTCTGAAGCACAGCTGTGCCAAACTGAGCATCACTCCTAGCCTGGATGTCCAGGGAGTAATGCTTGGTAAAAGTGTGAACTGTTTTCCAGGTAGCGGCTTGACATATCTCTAGAAAAGGGATGTCCCTGGCAGCAGCCAGGGAAGCAGCTGTACCTCTGGTAGAGTGAGCCCTCAGGCCTGAGGGGGGAACCTTACCCAGCTTTTCATAACAGAATTGGATACAGAGACAATCCACCTGGCAATGGATCTTTTAGTGGCAGGTTTCCTTTACCAACCTCACCATAAGTGAGGAACAGTTGGAGGAGTCAAACCTGTGACCCTTGAGTACGCTCTATGTAGTAACTAAGGCTCTCTTCACATCTAAACTGTGCAGCCTTCTCTCGCCAGAGGAGGAATGGTCAGTGAAGTACACTGGAAGAGAAACAGATTGATTAAGGTGGAAATCTGAAACCACCTTAGGCAAGAACTTCCTGTTAGTCCTGAGGACCACCTTATCTCTATGAAAGGAGATAAAATCAGGATCCACTGACAAAGCTTGTAATTCACTTATGCGTCTGGCAGAAGTGATGGCTACCAGAAACACAGTTTTCCAAGTCAAGTACTTAAGCTCTGCTGAAGACAAAGGCTCAAAGGGGTTTGCATAAGCTGAGCAATGCAAACATTAGGATCCCAGGCAGGGGCAGGGTCCCTGAATGGAGGGTTGGTGTGAAGCAATCCCTTGAAAAACTTGGGAGAATACAGGATGAGCTGAAAAAGAAGAGGGCTTACCTGCTGATATAAAAGCAGACACAGCTGCCAGATGCACTTTTAGGGTAGCTGGTCTCAGCCACAAGGTATTTAAGTGGACCATATAATCCAGGACCGTGGGTAAATCAGCAGATTCTGGGGAAATATGCTTTCCAGAGCACCATATGGAAAACCTTTTCCATTTGGAATTATAAGTAGCCCTGGTGGAAGGTTTCCTAGAAGCCTTCAGGTTATCCATTACACCTTGGGAGAGGTGTAGATTAGCAAACTCTAACTCTTCAAGAGCCAGGCCTTGAGATTGAGAGATTTTAGGTTCGGGTACCAAACTCTCCCCTGAGCACAGGTTAACAGGTTGTGATTCCTGGGAAGACACAGGGGAAGATGGACTGCTAAGGACAGTAGGAGTGGGTACCATGGTTGTCTGGCCCAGTCTGGAGCAATCAGGATCATCTTGCAGGGTTGAGATCTGATTTTGACTAGCACTTTGAGCAGGGGAGCATGAGAAACTTCCTTCCCAATTGAGAACAATGCATCCAGAGGACTGAGCCCAACACTGGGGCCTGCAGCAAAAAGGGAAGTTGGTGATTGTCTGGGGCTGCAAAAAGATCTATCTTCGGGGTGCCCCATCTGGAAAATATCACCTCCAAGACCAGGGGGTCCAGTGACCATTCATGATGGCCCTGGAAAATCCTGCTGAGAGCATCTGCCAGGACATTGTCCTTGCCTGGGAGGTGAACTGCCATCAGGGAGGTGTTCAGGGGAGTAAGCCAGAGACCACAACTTCATTGCTTCTGTGCACAAGGCCGTAGACCGAGTGCCCCCTTGCTTGTTGATGTACCACATTGTGGTGGTGTTGTCTGTTCTGACCTGTACAACCTTGTTCTGAACAGACTTGGAAAAAGTTTGAAGTGCCAGAAAAACTGCTCTGAGTTCCAACAGATTGATGTGGAGCAGAGATTCCAGAGGGGACCACAATTCCTGGGTAGTGAGGTCGCCCATGTGAGCTCCCCACCCCAAGAGGGATGCATCTGTATAAAGGATTAAGGAGTGAGACTGAGTGACAAAAGGAACCCCTTGTCTCAGATTGTTCTGATCCTGCCACCACTGAAGGGCCTGGATCAGGGTTCGAGTCACTGGGAACAATTTGGTTAGAGGGTCTTTCCTTTGAGACCAAAAGGCTCTCAAATGGAACTGGACGTCCCTCATCTGAAATCTTGCTCCCTGCACTACTGCTGTAGAAGCAGCCATGTGACCCAGGAGCTGTAGAAAATGCCTTGTTGGTCGAGAGACCTGCAGGGTGAATGAGGAGGCCAGAGAGACCAGGGTCCTTGCCCTGTCTAAAGGAAGGAAGGCTCTGGCTTTCTCTGTGTTCAGCTCTGCGCCTATGAAGGTGAGGAGCTAGACAGGCTCTAGAACTGACTTTGAAAGATTCAGAAGGAAACCTAGAGAGGTGAGCAGTTGCTGAGTTATCTGTAGATGTAACTTGACTTGGTCTGGAGACTGGCCTACTATGAGCCAGTCGTCCAGGTAAGGGAAGATGGCAATTTTTTGCCTTCTTAGGGAAGCAACTACTACTGCCAGGCATTTTGTGAATACCCTTGGAGCAGAGGTGAGGCCAACGGGCATTGCTCTGAACTGGTAATGGCCTGAGGGCAGCTTGAACCTGAGGTACTTTCAATGGAAGCTTCTGATGAGAATATGGAAATAGGCATCCTTGAGGTCCAGGGACACTAGCCAGTCCCTGGCCTTAGAGAGGGTAAAATAATTCCCAGAGTCACCATTTTGAATTTTGGTTTTAAAAGGTGCTTGTTTAAATATCTGAGATCCAGGATGGGCTGCCATTCTCCTGTCTTTTATGGGGTAAGGAAGTACCTGGAGTACAACCCTTTGCCCTGGTGTAGGGGTGGAACCCTTTCCACAGCTCTGAGAGCCAGGAGGAAGAGACCTCTGCCTCTAGGGCAAGTGCTTCTGGTGGATTTGCAGGTGGAAAGGATCTGGTTCTCATCTTTGGAAATTTTTTGAAGCTGAGAACCAGTCCCTGGCTTACTACTTCCAGGACACACTTGTCTGATGTCAGAGACTTCCAGTCCTGGACAAAGTAAGCCAGCCTGCCCCCTACTGGTAGCTGAGAATCGGCCCTGGCAACCCCATCAGGGTGCCTGTTTGGCAGGGGCTTTGGGCTGAGGGGTGGAAGCAGGCCTGCTTGTACCCCGTCTGCCTCTCCCTCTAAAGAACCCCCTCTGGGCATAAGCAGAAGAGGAGGCCTGGGCTTGGTAAAAAGGCCTATGAAAAGGCCTGCCCCTGCCCCTGAAAGCTGCCTTTGAGGAGTGGCCTGCCTTTCCTTGGCCTGTGCACTCCTATAGGTGGTCCTACACTCATCCATTTTCTTCATGTAATTCTCAGTCTGCTCCCCAAACAGAGAATTACCCACAACAGGAAAATCCATGGCCTTAGTCTGGGTATCCTGTGACAGGCTAGTACATCTGAGCCAAGCCATTCTGCGAAGTGCCACAGATGTAGCCATGACTCTTGATGACACATCATTAGAGTCCACTTCAGCATGGAATTGTACCCTGGATGCCTCAATACCATCAGCAGCCACCTGCTCCAGCTCCTTGGCAAACTGGCCAGGGACCTGTTTTGCTAGAGCCATAACAGTATCCCATCTGGATTTCTGATATCTAGCAACATAAGCCATATAATTTGCCTGTCTGAGTCTCAAGGATGCTGCCATGTACTGTTTCTTTGCCATGGCATCAATCCTCCTGGAGTCCTTATCCGGGGGGTGTGAAGCCAAGGGAATATTTACTTTGTCACAGGCTGCAGCCTGCACTACCCCAACATGGCTGCATTGTTGTGAAAGGAACTCCATATCAGAGCCTGACAATGTGTACCTCTTGTCCATTCTCTTATCAACAGGAGGTATAGTGTGAGGAGCTTTTAAAATTTTAAAAGTCTGTTTCACAAAAGATTTATGCAAGGGAATAGACAGTCTCCTAGACTCTGGGATATCCATTATTTCCACATAGTCAGGCTCCTCTTGATCATCCACAGCTTCCTCCATAGGGAGCTGGAGGGTTTCAGCCACTTTTTTATAAAACATAAAATGAGAAGGGGACTCAGAAAGCCTAGGAGGAGACACTCCTGAAGGTCTGTCTGGGGAGATGTCCGGGTCAATGGGCACATCCAGACTTTCAAATCCACATTCACTCTCCTCATGCTCCTCTGGCTCATAAAACTCCTCTAAATCATACTCTTGAACCGTTGGAACCGGCCGAACCGGGCACTTACCCGATGGTGCCGGTTCAGTCGGAACTGGGGAAAGCGACTGGACAATTTTTATCGCTTTGGCTATTTCTTCAGCGGTTGGAGAGGAAAGTTTTGGCTCCACACCAGCTGATTTTCTAGTCCTTTTTGCTGGACCTGGCTCCTCAGAGTCGGATCTCCTTTGGCCCGAGGAAGTCTTGCCCTGGTCAGAGGGCACTCCCTCCGGTTCAGTTGGAACCGAACCGGCCGCACCATCCGTTCAGCGGACTTTTGGCCTCCCTTTCCCTGAGCCTACCAACTCTCTTTTCCAGGGTAGCTGCAGGAAAACTTTTACAAATCTGACAGTCTGCATTGAGGTGGTCAAACCCCAGACAATAAACACAGGTGGTGTGGCGATCAGCCTTGGCAAAGACTTCCCCACACACACTGCAGTGTTGAAACCCAGTGGGCCCGGTTTTTCTTTTGGGTTTCTCAGACATAGTGCCAGTCCTAACCAAACTTACTCGTTTATGGCAATCTGCCAGGTAAGACCCTCTTATCGGTTCCCAACCATGTCACGGGTCGTAGAAAAAAACGTAATAAAATCGGTTTTTTTTTAGAACCGATAAGAACCGGTAACCACACACTAAAAGACAGATTAAGATATTTTAAATAACTTGATCGGTTCAAACCGAACCGATAAACCGTTTACAAGTTCCACACAGAATAGAAATAAATGTAAAACCTATCTAGTACTCACAAATACCACAGACAGAGTCTGAACCGACCGGCTGCGGTTTAAATTCGGTCGAAAACCTAGAAAAACAATACTTTAACCGACAAAATGAACCGAGCAGAAGGAGAAATCTCCGGAGCGACTGTTCAGTGAGGCGGAGTAAAGAATCTGACGGTTTGAGTTTGAAGAACAACAGACAGAGTTTCAACCGAGCTCGAGCTCAGCGTTCCATGCCTGGCATGGAAAGTTAACTCTTTCACCTCCGGAGCAGTTGGAAGATTGGGACTCACTGCATATGTTATAATATAGCAAGACTTCATGTTGTTTGAAATGTAGAAACAGCACTTAGCCTTTGGGTCCGACAACATGGTGGTTGAGAAGGCAAGGTTTTTTGGCCAGCAGATGGGAGTTTCTGAGTTTTCTTATTCACGAGGGTGGATCCATGGATTCAAAAAAAGGCATGGTTTAAGCAGTAAGATTTACCACGGGGAGTCGGCTAGTGCTGACCAGGCTGCTGTCATATCTGGCAGAATACAACTGAGAGATGTCCCTGCTGGGTTTTCACTTCATGACATTTACAATCTTGATGAAACCGAACTTTTCTATCGTTTGGGTCCCACTGCTACGCTATCTTCGGCCCCAGTGTCCGGTACCAAAAAATGTAAAGACAGACTGACTGTTGCCCTCTGTTGTAATGCTGACGGAAGCCACAAATTGAAACCATTTGTTATAGGCAAAGCAAAAAAGCCAAGATGTTTTGCTGCTGATTTTGATCCAGAGATTTATGCCAGGTACCGTGCTAACTCAAAGGCATGGATGACTGGAGCAGAGTTCAAAGAATGGGTAATTGATTTTAACCGTACCATGAGGCTTCGAAGGAGGTATGTTATTCTACTGGTTGATAATGCAACTAGCCATGCTGTGCCTCCTAACATTTCAAATGTTAAAATTCACTTCCTCCCCCTAAACACAACCTCACATATACAGCCGATAGATGCTGGCATAATCAAAAACTTTAAATGCTTCTACAAAAAAGATCTCTGTCGTCATTTCTTCTCCTGCGCTGAGGCTGGAACTGATCTAAAAGTTACCGTTCGACAAGCTTTACTGTTTATCCACTCTTTGTGGTGATCTGTGACTGAAACCACAATAAAAAAATTGCTGGCATCATGTCAAAATACTGCCTGACAATGATTTAAGTGAAATTGAAACAGCAGAGCCAGCAGTACCTGCCACTGAGTTAATGGAATTGCAGATTCTTATTCAGCGACTGCCAGCTTCTTTTGTGAACGCTCTCACTGCATAATAGTACATCTCAGTAGAGGATGATATTGACACTGCCCCACTGCTGACTGATGCGGATATCTTGGATATTGTATGCAATAAGGAAAATGATGAAATGGGTGAAGAGGAGGACTCACAGGACTCTCAAGATACCCTGTCCGATGACACCCCCAAAGTGTCAGCATCGGCCGCATTCACTCACATAGGCTTCTTGTTGAGCTACCTTGAGCAACATCAAACCAATGAAACTGGGAAGCATATTGACGCACTCCTTGATTTAAAAAATTCCATTACAGCACAGGCAGTTGGGTCTTTTAAACAGAAACAAATCACAGAATATTTTGTCAATGGGAGTGATAATGCATGCGAGTCATCCAGCACCCCCTACCTCCCCTCGTAATTATGCCATACTGTCTTACAACCTGCAAAATGCAAAGTGCTGCACACTTTCACCCACTGCGTTGCCCTTCCTTCCCTGAGAGAATGTTAGAGTACTGCTTAAGTACTGCGAGAAGATTATTCATGCCGGCATCATTTCAGTTTTACCCGTTGTGTTGTCCTCCCAGTCCCTCCACAAAGCAAGCTGCAAAATGCTAAGTGCTGCTTCAGTACTGAGTGGCTGATTATTTATGCCAGCCCGCTGTGTTGCCCTACCTCACTGAAGTAAGCAGAGAATGCGAAAGTGGTGTTAAGTGTAACCCCACCCTACCCAAGCAACCTTGCAATCTTGAGGTGTAATCAGACACAAAATAAACGTACTTTTTTACAAATTTTTTATAATGTCGAATGAAATAATTTAATATGTGTGCAATAAAATTTGTAAATGCAGAATGGTGCCATTATATTATTTACAATACTGTACTTGAATAAAGTTGTGACTTATTTGTTCGTTGTTTTCTAATCTAGACAGCATTTGAGCAATACAAACATGAACGGATTAACCAGGTTTGACTGTATATACCTCAAAGTATTTTATGACATAGAGCTAATACATACTTAATCCAACAATGATAAACACAGCCTGTTGTTCTACATAAGCCCGGAGGTCACCCCAATAACCTCCCTGTACGAGGACCTGAGAAGGAAAAATGAAAATTAAAGAGGACACTATAGCATTGTCAAGAAAGGGGAGGGTGCCCATACGTGGCCAACCTTGTACACTAGAAATTGTAAAGAATAGATTAGGCTAAGAAACAGAAGAACTGTTGCAACAAATTTTAAGAAAGGTCGGTCTTCAAGAATGGCAGGAGCTCCCTGTCACAATGCATTGTAAAGCAGAAGAAATGAGGTGATACATATTCATATTCAGATAGCCTTTAAGCTCAGAACCCTTTTTCACAGTATCCAAGTCATAAAACATAATACCATAAGCAGTAGAAGAACAGTTCAGTAGACAGAATACAAAGTGAGCAGTAGTGTACAAGATTATACACCAACAGACAGCATATAGAATGGTTTAAAGAATGGGATACTGTACCAAGTTCAGATTAGTTACACCTACACAGCATTTTGCCATAAAAGTAAGACCTCACATAATATTCAGTGCATCGAGGCTTACGTTACCCCCTACTGCAGTCCCCAAATGGGATTTTGAAGCACAAAAATAAAAGCAGTGCTTCAGCACTGACCCTGTATACCAAAAGGTTTGCACTGACATCGTTGTCAAAAAAATATCGAAAATGTTGTACGACGATACTCCAGAAGTTTCTGACCCCAAGATGTTCTGGTCTGATCCCCAAAATTTGAAGCAGATGGTCAAACTGACCACCACTTTACTAGTACTAATGTAAGCCCAGGTGAGTAGTTCTGGAGTACCCATCTCTGGAAGGACAGGGACTGCTTAGAGATGGTTCAGAGGAAGGCTACAAACATGTTACAGGGGTAGCAGGGGACAGCGTATGAGTAGAGGCTGGAGAAACTGAACATAGATTCACTCAAGGCCAGAAGGGAGAGCAGGGGTATGACTAAGGCTTACAAGTTCTTCATGGCTGCCAACAAGCTAGACTGCAGGGATCCATTCATGAAGAATGAAACTATGGTAACCAAGAGATGAGGATGGAGGTTGGTGGGGGGAGGGACAAGATTAAAAAGGGAGGCTAGCGAGTACTGTTTTGTTTTATGGAGAGGGTGGTGGACACCTGGAATAGTCTACTAAAGTCCGTGGTAGAAGATAAACCAGTGACCAGTATTACCATGGATGAGTTAGGTACATGGGGTTAGTTAGTATCTTAAATGTTGACAGCCCAGGAGTGGGAACCAAGGTAGTAAACTGGATCACAAATTGGTTAAGGGTAAGGAAACAGATAGTAGTGGTAAACAGAGCCCAATCCAATGAATGGGGAGTGTCCAGCGGGGTACCGCAGAGTTCGGTACTGGGACCAGTTCTCTTCAATGTCTTCATAAGCGATATTGCAGAGGAGCTGGATGGGAAAATGTGCCTCTTCGCAGATGACACTAAAAGCTGTAACAGAGTGGAAACTCCTGAGGGGGTGGAGAAAATGAAAAGTGGCCTAGGCTGGCTTGGGGAATGGTCAAGGGTGTGGCAGTTGAATTTCAATACTAAAAAATGTAAAATCATGCATTTAGGACACAGAAATCCAGGTGAGGAGTACATGGCTGGGGGCAGGTCCTGGCAACCATGAATCAAGAAAGGGACCTAGGGATAATCATAGCTGATGACCCAAAGAGGCCCAGAAAGTGTGAAAAGGCAGTAGGGAGAGCCAGCAGGATGCTGGGTTGCATAGGGAGGGGTATCACTAGTAGAAAGAGAGAGGTGGTGATGCCACTTTACCAACAATTAATGTGACTGCATCTGGAATACTATGTACAATTTCTGAATGCTGTATCTGAATAAAGATACTGACAGAGGAAAGGTGGTTCAGAGAAGGGCTATGAAGATGGTACAAGGGCTGCATCAGATGTCATATGAGGAGAGACTGAGGGACCTCAAAATGTATTCGTTGGAGAAGACAAAGACGTGACATGATAGAAACTTTCAAATACCTCAAGTGCATTAACAAAATACAGGGGAATAGCCTCTTCTAGATAAAACGAGGTTAGAGAACAAGAGGGTATGATATGAAGTTGGAGGGAGGCAGGCTCAGGAGTAACACAAGAAAAGTATTTGTTCACAGAGAGGGTTGTGGACAAGTGGAACAGCCTACCCGCGGAGGTGGTGGAAGCGAAGATGGTGGAGGGATTCAAGAGAGCATGGGACAAACATGAGGGAACACTATCAACAAAAGAAAAAGGGGAAGCTTCAGACCGTAGGAGGTCTGGGATACTAACAATAGGTAGAGAAAAACAGGCAGACTCGGTGGCCCACGCAGTCCTTATCTGCCATCAGATTCTATGTAAATATACACATACTGTGCAAAGTCCCTTTAAAAAGAAAACCTTTCTGCAGTATGTCATATTGATACTATTCTGTTCTACTGGCACAAAATCAAATGTAAAAGTTCATGCTCACAGTGACTAGCCACTTAACTTTGATATAGCCTTATTGTTATTTTCTTTACATGAATATATCTTTCAGAACTTTAACCCTCTAGTAGTCTAGTTCACTTCTGAGTCCCAATATGCTTTACACACCCTGTCAAAAGACTGACCCTGAAGCAAGTAGTCCCATTTCCTTGATGATTATGTCTGCTCTCTTAGGGCCACGAAGGAAACACAGCTTAAAAGAACTGTGAGTTTGTATGCTTATGATCGTGTGTGTGTGTGTGTGTGTGCACGCTAATTGCTGGCGTACAATCCCATTAAGCTCTAGCCAACTTTGTTTTGTAAAGATGCTGGGCCAGAATTTCAAAGGGTGGCACAGGGCTTACATCAAGCCTTGCATCAAAATCTTTTTATATTTTTATTTAACATTTTGTTAACCGGTTAAGTACACTAGGCCACATGGCCCTTTTACAGGTACAACCTGGGACATACAAATATTAAACCAGAAGAAACAAATACATTGAGAGTAGAGTCACATGTAAAGAAAGCTATAATGTCATCAGAGGGTAAATATTTCAAGTTATTTTTAAACCGTAAGATACCTAATAAAGGGCACTTAATGCATTTTTTTAATGCCTTGTAAGTCATACAACTTAAAGAGCTACTGATGCCAAAGGTGCTACATTGCAGAATCCAAATAAGCATACTCCCAGTAAATCTCATACCAAAAACTAAATTCCAGTGTTCCCCATTCATTGTTTTTGCACGGTGGGCCACCACCCAATATTTTTTTACCACCGTTCTATATTTTTTTACCACCACCCTATATTTTTATCCATTATTGTTTTTTTTATAAAATCCTCCAAAATTGTCTTTTATTGACCTCTTTTATTGCACTACTACCCATTTAATACCATTATACTATTTGTTACTTAAAATCTACTTATGCATATGTACAGTGCATACAGGAGGTCCAGAAAAATAATGCACCTTTTGACCCGATCACTACTGCCACCGCCCTATATTTTCAGAGAGTGGGGAACCCTGAATTCTTATGTTACTTTGTTTTAAAGTTATTAGCCATTTTGTAACTTTGATTGCACTACCTGTCCAATAAAAGCAGGTGTCAGTAAAGAGCTGCTGCTGATGATATCTTGTAGAAAACTCAAAGTCTAGTAATGACTGTCAGCAAGCTTATAAGACCCATTTCTCCAAAGTTGTAAAGATCATGTGCAATGGTTTTCACAAGTAAAACAGACAGCACCAGTCAGTAAACATTGCTATAAATACTATAGATGTTCCAGGTTTTGTAACAAAGTTGATAAAATTGTATTATTTAATGCTGTTTTTGTGTGGTCTGCTTCACCAGAGTTGCTGGATACTAAGTTAGCATGCCTCCAGACTGCTGAAGCCAGTTAGAGTGCTATTAATTTTACTGCTGTTTGTCATTGTCTGCTTTACAATACGTTTTAACCCTTAGGCTGCCGCCAAAGTATCTTGTCCTAAAAACCTATGCATTCTAAATCTTCCAGCAGCCTAAGGATTTAATAGGGGCCTTATATGTGTTAATTCCTACTAGGGGTGGAAGCATTATCTCTGGTAAAATGATCATTGTAATTTAGAGTAGAACATAGATGAGTCTGTCCCACTCCCATTAACAAGGAGATGGGATAATTGTTTTAAATTGTCATTCTTAGACGTTGCCTCAATTGACTGATAGGTGTGAATAACCTCAGCCTTTCATCAGAAACTTAGGCCCTGTCCACACTACACCTGAAAACACCCTTTGTAACGTTACAGAGTGCCTATAACGTTACCGTAATGGCTAACATTTACACTGGTAATGTTACAGAAGGCGTTTTCCATACCACTGTGGAAATCTGTTAGTAGGTGGTTTTAACAACAGATTCTGTAATGGTAGCAGTGCTGTAATGTTACACAGTGACGTGCAAACGGGTGACTGTGTAGCCTTCAGTCCCCACCAGTCTGCCAGTATCCCGTAATGCTGTGTAGCAGCTCCGAGCTGCCAGCACCCAGCCCCAGCAAAGGATGGATATACAGAGGTGAATGGACGTGTGGAGCAGTGCGGATCGCGACACATTGCAGGGCTTGTGGCAGTGGGGCAGCAGCAGCAGAATTGTGCAGATAGGCCCCACGCCACATAAAGGCACCAGACCATTCCATGCCTGCACATAGGGATAGCGCCTTATGTGCATGACGTCCTGTGGCAGCATGTTGTAGTGCCTGATGCAGGGGGGGCTGTGACCAGAGCAGCCCACGGAACAGCAGTGCTGGACGGTCTACTGCCAGGGATCGTAACTGCAGCAGCTGCACTCTCGGTATGGGCATCATGCTGGGGAAGGTATCCTGGGGACAGGAATGGTGCACTGCCTAGTACTGCATCATGGGATGTGCCCAGCTCTACACAGGCTGGGCATGGTTTCTGACCCGTGTGCAGTGTGGATGGGTTGTACTGTTGTGCACACGTTCGAACGCATTGTGTGGACATACCATAACGGTTTAGGTCTATAACGTTTTCATAACGTTACAGTGCTTTCCGGTGTAGTGTGGACAGGGCCTTAGTCTGCAAACCTCACAGCGTGCTATGATCCAGCATTCAACAAAAAGACCTCAATAAAAAGGCACCCAGACAAAATATTGTCAGTTTTGTTACAAAGCCTGAAACACAAAGTTTTTAAAGTGATGTTTACTAACTCATGCTGCCTGTTTTACTTATGAAAACCATTGCACATGATCTTTACAACTTTAGAGAAACAGGTCCTATAAGCTTGCTGACAGGTAAAACTAGATTGTAAGGTCCCTAGATGACATCAGCAGCAGCTCTTCACTGAAACAGGCTTTATTTGAACAGGTAGTGAAATTAGGGTTACAAAATGGCTAATAACTTTAAAATAAAGTAACATAAAAATCTACTTTTTGGTATGAGATTTACTGTGGATATGCTTATTCTAATTCTGCAATGTAGCACTTTTGGCCAGATGACATCAGCAACTCTTTAAGTAAAACATATCTCTATATTCTAGTGGTAACAAATTCAGCCTTTTGTAAAGGGTACAGTGATGTTCCCTAGCTTCTTCAACTGCGAGCTGTGTGAGAAATTCTGTATTGCACTTGATATCTGCAACAAACGTGCACTTTTGCTTAATTCTGTGGGAGGTGAAACTAACTACCCTTGGTAATTGCTTTTTATTCACATATTTATTTAGTGTTTAACCAAGAAGGGGCTTGCAAACTCTGTCTATCTTGTTAGTAACTTCAGAAGGATTTAAATACTGCATTTGGGTAGATCCTTGGAGGTAGCTAGATTGTCTACTAGGATTTTCTGACAGTTAAACTATTTTTAAATAAATTACAGGTGGTGAGGAGTTGAAAAGAAGCTTGCAAACTCTGCTTATCTTGGAAGTAACTTCATAAGTGTTTGAATACTGCATTTTGGTTGTCCCTTGGGGGTAGCTGGATTGACTACTAGGATTTTGGGACAGAAACTATTTTTAAACAATTTACTGGTGCGTAGGAGTTTGTGATAGTTAAACTATTTTTAAAAAAGTTACTGTGGTTAAGGAGTTGTCATAGCAAAACCTGCAGTGTGAATTGAAACACAGACAGCCTTAGGGGCAGGACATTGTTTTCAGACCAAACAGAGTTGTATTGGAACAGGAAGGGCTGCATCATAACCACTGTCAACAAATTGCCCTGGGTGGAGATATCCAGACTAGATCAGATTACTATAAATTACTGGAGGCTGCAATTTGTAAAGACACAAAGCACATGTTCTGGACCTGGAAGGACACTACTTCTTTATTCAACTGCGAGCTGTGTGAGAAATTCTATACTGCACTTGATATCTGCAACAAACGTGCACTTTTGCTTAATTCTGTGGGAGGTGAAACTAACTACCCTTGGTAATTGCTTTTTATTCACATATTTATTTCGTGTTTAACCAAGAAGGGGCTTGCAAACTCTGTTTATCTTGTTAGTAACTTCAGAAGGATTTAAATACTGCATTTGGGTAGATCCTTGAGGTAGCTAGATTGTCTACTAGGATTTTCTGACAGTTAAACTATTTTAAATAAATTACAGGTGGCTGAGGAGTTGAAAAGAAGCTTGCAAACTCTGCTTATCTTGGAAGTAACTTCATAAGTGTTTGAATACTGCATTTTGGTTGTCCCTTGGGGTAGCTGGATTGACTACTAGGATTTTGGGACAAACTATTTTTAAATAATTTACTGGTGCGTAGGAGTTTGTGATAGTTAAACTATTTTTAAATAAGTTACTGTGGTTAAGGAGTTGTCATAAAAAAACCTGCAGTGTGAAACAAGAAAAGACAGTCTTTCAAGCAACAGAGGGAGGTGGATCTAGGTTTACATTTGTTTGTTACAATTCTTAACATTTTCAGTGCAGGAATAGTTTAAAGCACAGCTGACTTATTTGGGGGCTGACAGCTTTCAGAGCACAAACCACCAGGCCTGTTTTGGGGCTGGGAGGTTTACCTGTGTCTGACTTGGATGTGTGGATTTTCTCTGTTTGATTAGCAGGGTATTTTCTCTGTCAAATTGTTGTGTAGGGCATTTTGCTGACAGGAAGGCACTCATCCAGCGTGTGGGTCAGAGCTTTAGCTGATTGTTTTGTGAGGGCACAGTTTAGGCCCAACCCTTCCCACCCTCACCCCACCCACCCCTGGAAATAGTTCCTTTATACCTGGGGTTCTGACATCATTTCTTCAATAGTGCAAGGTGCATATCACTGTCATATCCTCTCTAGCACACTGCACTGACAATATAAGCATACACATTGTATAATATATATATATATATATTTCTATACTACAAACCAATCACACACACACAAAAAAAAAAATGTGGGGGGTAGTGCAATGTAATGGCTGTGGGGCAGCAGTCTTCCGGGAGTCTTTCTGGAGGCTGAGATGCTGCCCTATTTGCAGACAACTCTCTGCCCTGAGGAGGAAGTTGCCTGCCTTCAGGCCACATTGGACAGTAGTAAGGGACCTTCCCCAGGCCACACTGGACAGTAGAAAGGAACCTCCCCATCCAGGGAGCACCAGAGCCACCACCACTACCTCAGAGGTTGCGAAGAAAGCACAGCAGTTGGACCACAGTGGGCTCAGGGAGGGTGAGGATGGTGGAACAGAGGCACACCCAGTCAGTTGTTCCACACCACAATCCATACACCATTCTGGGGGAGCATAGCTCCCCTATGGATGCACCCGCAGAGGAGACTAAGGAGGCTGAGGACAACTGTCACAAGGGAGGCCCACGGGAAGGAGGCAGAGGGCACCACAAGGAAAGGAAGCAGCTCCTGGTGTGGGACTCAATTATTAGGGGGATAGAACTGGGAGGAGCAGGGAAAACTGAAGTAAGGTGCCTGCCTGGTGCCATGGCTTGGAGAGACAGGAAGCGCATCCTCAGGATCACGAGAACAGCTGCACGAGAGTCTGAGCTGGACATCATTGTCCACCTAGGGACAAATGACTTGGCTAATCATGAGATTAGAGCAATGCAGAAGGACTTTGTAGAATTGGGGAGGGGCCTAAGACAAGTAGCACACACAATAGCCTTCTCTGAGGTGTTGCCTATCAATGGCATGAGTGAGGCGAGGGTACTTTGCACCATGCAGTTTAATGAATGGTTGAAAAAATGGTGTGGAGCACAAGGGTTTGGCTTCATTGGGGACTGGGGTTCCACCTGGAGGGACACCAGCCTATACTGGCAAGATGGTCTGCATCTGTCCAGGAAGGGAACAAGTCTTTTGAGCAATCGGTTTAAATGCTTCATTGGCAAGCTTTTAAACTAGTCAAGGGGGTAGACACTGATAAGCAGCAGGAAAATCCCAGCCTCTCCCTACAAAACAGGGTACTAAATGAGAAAAAGACCGAGGTAGACAGGTCAGTGGGGGATGCTGCAAAAGAAGGTAAAGCCACCAAAAAATGGAGAGCAATGAGTACCAATGCCCGTAGTCTGAGTAACAAGCTTCCTGAATTAGTGGCCTTGATGGAGGAGGAACATCTGGATATCATGGCAGTCACAGAAACATGATACACACAAAACCATGACTGGGACATAAACATACCAGGATACACTATCTACAGGAGGGACAGGGAGGGTAAAAGAGGAGGAGGAGTAGCTCTTTACATAAGGGAAGGAAGCAAAGCAACAGAACAAAACAGAAAACAGGGAGGAGGAGAAGCACTGTGGGTAAATTTGGAGACCGGCAATGGCACCACAATCAGCACAGGGGTTGTATACAGACCCCCTTCTCAGGGGGAGAAAATGGACAAGGAAATGATAGAAAGAATACTTAGAATGGCAGAAAAAGGGGAGATATTGCTGATGGGTGATCTGAATATGTCAGATGTTAACTGGAGTGCAGTTGCAGCAGCCACTTCAAAGAGTAGTAATTCTAGATGCCCTACAAGGGCATGCCTTAGACAACTAGTATTGGAGCCCACTCGAGAGGAGCAATCTTAGACCTGGTTCTCTCAAATGGAGATGAAGAGGATCACAGATGTAGAAGTGGGTAGCCATCTGGGAACTAGCGACCATCGAACAGTATGGTTCACAATAAACACAGCAATAGAGTCAAGCCATACAAAGGCAAAAGTAGTGGACTTTAGGAGGGCTGACTTTGTAAAATGGTGAGTGCCTAAGGAATGCACTAGCAAATGGGCAGGAAGGAGGGTGGAAGAACAATGGGGAATAATAAAACTGCCATCACAGAGGTAACAAGGCTTTGTGTGAAGCAAATTAACAAACGAACGATGTAAGAAACCACTATGGTTCTCAAAGGAAGTGGCAGTGAAGGTTCAAGAGAAAAGAAAGCATTCAGGAAGTACAAGGAATCACAGAAGGAGCAGGACAGGGAACTGTATCAGTTAAAGCAAAAGGAAGCTGGGAAAGCAGTCAGAACAGCAAAGGCCCAAACCGAGGAAAAGATAGCCAACTCAGTTAAGAAGGGGATAAACCTTTATACTGCACATCAGGAGTGAAGGAAGACCAAGGAGGCTAGTGAGGCTTAATAAAGAGGAGGGAGGGTGGGCAGAGGGTGACTGTGAAAGGCAGAGATACTAAACAAATATTTTTGCTCAGTATTTACAAAGGAAGTGGGGAGGTACCTAAAAAACAGTAGAAACACTCTGGATACAGAAGTTGATACCAGACCATTTACAGAAGAAAGGGTTCTGAAAGAACTCTTAAAACTGAAGGTGGACAAAGCAATGGGGCCTGATGGGATTCATCCCAGAATTCTAAAAGAACTAAGGGTAGAACTAGTGACACCACTGACTACCCTCTTTAACAAATCATGGGAGGATGGGGTGGTACCCGAGGACTGGAGAAGGGCAGATGTGATTCCCCTTCACAAAAGTGGGAGCAAGGCAGAAGCAGAAAACTACAGACCTGTTAGTTTAACCTCAGTGGTAGGGAAAATGATGGAATCACTTCTGAAGGAAAGAACTGTTGAGTATCTAGAGGCCAGAGGGGTTCAGGACCCAAGGCAGCATGGATTCACAGAGGGAAGGTCATGCCAGACAAATCTGATAGATTTTTTTGACTGGGTGACCAAAGTAGTAGATCAGGGAGGGGCTGTGGACATGGCCTACCTAGACTTTAGCAAGGCATCTGACACAGTCCCACACAAAAGATTAATATACAAGTCAGCCAGCCTGGGAGTGGGTCCCAAGATGACAGCCTGGGTAAAGAATTGGCTGGAGAATAGGACACAGAGAGTAATAGTAAATGGAGTCCACTCTGAAGAAAGGGTGGTTACTAGTGGGGTACCGCAGGGTTCAGTATTAGGACCGGTCCTATTCAATGTCTTTATAAGTGACATTGCAGAGGGATTGGAAGGAAAAGTATGTCTCTTTGCAGATGACACAAAGATCTGCAACAGAGTTGATGCACAAGGTGGGGTGGAAAGGATGAGAAGGGACTTGGCAAGGTTAGAGGAATGGTCAAATGTATGGCAGCTTAGATTCAATGCTAAGAAGTGCAAGGTAATGCACCTGGGAAACAAAAACCCAGGGAAGAGTACACAATGGGGGGTGAGATACTAACAACAACAAAAATGAAAAGGGACCTGGGGGTAGTCATATCAGATGACCTAAAGATGGGCAAACAATGTGAGAGGGCAGCAAGGAGGGCTGGGGGGATACTGGGATGCATAGGGAGAGGCATCACCAGTAGAAAACAGGAAGTTATTATCCCTCTGTACAGACAGTTGGTGAGACCCCATCTGGAGTACTGTGTGCAGTTCTGGAGACCCAGTCTCTGCAAGGACATAGACAGGATGGAGGCTGTCCAGAGGAGGGCAACTAAAATGGTGCAGGGTCTGCACTGGAAGACATATGAAGAGAGATTAAGGAGCTGAATATGTATAGCCTCGAGAAAGGAGGGAGAGGGGGACATGATAGAAACTTTCAAGTATCTCAAGGAATCAACAAAGTACAAGAGGTAGCATCTTTCAAAAACAGAGGTGTGCAAGAACAAGGGGCACAATTTGAAGATAGAAGGCGGCTCAGAGAGGTAATTTAAAGTATTTTTCACAGAGAGGTTGTGGATGCATGGAGCAGCCTTCGGAGGAGGTTGTGGAGTCAAAAACAGTGGTGGAATTCAAGCATGCATGGGACAGTCATAAGGCAATTCTAGGGGGTGGGGGTAGGAAGAAGTAGGCTGCTGGTTAACTAGGATCTGCAGCTTATCCATTAGGTAGGGAAATGGGCAGACTGGGTGGGCCAAGCGGTCCTTATCTGCCGTCAAAATCTATGTTTCTATGTTTCCTTGAGGGCATATCTACAAACTAAGTTTGTAAACCCAATTCAACAAATGTTTGCACAGTACGTGTACACTAAACCTCCTTCTGTGCGGCAAACCAATTTGCTGCAACTGCGCCCAATTCTGTGATCTTGGGCGCAGTTATGACAGTTTACCCCCTTTACAGCAGCTTGTGCCAAATCTCAGAAACACAGAAGCTGTCGACAGAAAAGGAACTCTTGGCCCACCTAATCCACCCTGAAATCCCTACCTACTGTGCAACCGTGGACCCTGACTGATCTCGGCCATCCCCGTTACTGAGATCCCATGTCTATCCCATGCATGTTCGAAATCTGTTACTGTTTCAGTATCCACCACTTCTGCTGGGAGGCTGTTCCAGGCATCCACTACCCTTTCTGTGAGGAAATATTTCCTCACATCCCCTCTAAATCTTCTCCCTTCCAGCTTCATATCATGCCCGCTCGTCCTGGAGCATCTCTTTCTGTCCACTATGCCACCCTCCTGTACCTTACTGATACCCTTGAGGTATTTGAATGTTTCTATCATATCTCTCCTTTCCTCCAGTGAGTACATATTTAATTCCCTCAGTCTTTCCTCGTAGGGCTTCTGATGTAGGTCATGCATCATTCTGGTTGCCCTTCTCTTTACCTCCTCCACCCGGTTTATGTCCTTCCTGAGATGGGGCCTCCAGAACTGGACACAGTACTCCAGGTGTGGTCTCACCACTGATCTATATATGGGCAACATTACCTCCCTTTTTCTGCTGGTGATACCCCTCCCTATGCACCCCAGCATCCTACTATCCCTTCCTACTACCTTACCACACTGCTTTGCTACCTTCAGGTCATCAGATATGATGACCCCCAGATCCCTTTCCTGTTTTGTTGTTAACACCGCCCCCCCCCCCCAAAATGATATGGTGCCCTTTGGTCTCTGTGCCCCATGTGCATAATTTTACATTTGTTGGCGTCGAAGCCCAGTTGCCAAACCCTTGACCAGTCTTCCAGTTTTTTTTTTAGATCTTCTTTCATCCACCTCCCCACTCCCTCGGTATCCACTCTGTTGCAGATTTTGGTGTCATCCGTGAGCAGGCATACCTTTCCTTCTAGCCCCTTTGCAATGTCACTAATAAAGACATTGAAGAGGACCGGTCCCACTAAAGACTGCTGTGGCACCCAGCTGGTTACCTTATCTTCCTCAGAGTGAACTCCATTTACCACCAACCTCTGAGTTCCGTTACTTAGCCAACTTTGTAACCATTTTACTATCTTTGGACCCACTCCCATGCTGCCTAGCTTGTTCACCAGTCTTTTGTGTGGAACGATGTCAAAGACCTTACTGAAAATCCAGGTAGGCCACATCCACCACTCCTCCCTGATCCACCTCCCTGGTAAACCAGTCAAAAAACTCTGTCAGGTTTGTTTGGCAAGATCTACCAACTGTGAACCCACGCTGCCTCGGATCCTGAAATCCACTAGTGTTAAGATATTCCCCAATCCTGTCTTTATGTAAAGTTTCCATAACTTTGCCCACCACCGAAGTCAGGCTTACAGGTTGTTATTATCCTGCCTCCTCCCTACTCCCACTTTGTGTAGTGGGACCAGATCTGCCCTCCTCCAGTCCCCCAGAACTTCCACCGTATCCAGCGATAGATTGAACAGGGCCGTCAGCGGCGCAGACAGTTCTTCCTTTCATTCTATCAGTAACCTATGGTAAATCCTGTCTGGCCCAATAGCCTAGTCTACTTTTAATTTTGTTAGTTCCCCGATGACTCTCTTCTCTGTAAAAGGGCTAGTGTCCACCTCCCTTTCCTTATTGCCTTTCTCTACCATCTGTGGCCCGTCACTACCCCTTCCTTCGTAAATACTAAACAAAAGTACTTATTCAGTATGTCAGCTTTCTTCCGATCCTCCTCCACTCCCCCCACCCCTGGTTGGTCTTACTATCCCTGCCTTGCTTTTCTTCTTTTTGCTCATGTACCTTTTTTGCTGATCTGGCAATGTTTTCCTCCATATGTGCTTTCTTTTTTTTCTTGTATGTTTCTCCTCCTCCCAACCAGCCCCTTCCACTGCCCCCCCAAGCCCTGTCACCCTTGTGTCCACTGGACTCACTTCTGGATCTCTAACGAGGTGCCAGCTAGCAGGGTGCAACACCTGTGAGTGGCCGGCATCATCTCGCCAGTCAGAATATTTTCCTTACTTTTCTCCCATCCCCCCTCCCCGAGCGTGGCGTGGAGGCATGCAATGACACCAATGGCTGAGCCACGCACGCTTCCGCACGCTGGGCATCTGCCTTGCATCCACCTTCCTTCAGAGAGGATAGGCAAGCAGCGGACTCCATCCCCCCCTCCACGGGAGAGGAGAGCTGTCCTCCGGGTACTCAATCCCTTCCCTCCCTGGCCGACCCCTGGTGGCTTGCCCACATGGCAAACATGGGTTGCCGGCGTGGCAGGAGGTAAGGCATGGATGCCTCAGCCCTTCATGCCACTGGGCCGGCTCTCCATTTGGGCTTTAGCTCTCCTAACTGCCTTCCTTGCCTCTCTTTGTTTCCCCTGATAACTCTCCCAACCCTCTTCCTACTGTGTCTTCTTGTACCTTTAGAATGCATGCTTCTTTTCCTTTACCTCCTCTGCTACTTTCTTAGAGAACCACAGTGACCTCTTTCTTCTCTTGCTCTTAGTAACCTGCTTGACACAGAGGTTTGTTGTTTTCTCAATGGCCTGCTTTATTCTTGCCCACTTTTCTTCTACCCCACCCTTATTCCCTATTCCTGCTAGGGCTTCCCCGGGCACTCTACCATTTTCTTGAAATCAGCCTTTCTAAAATCCAGGACCCTCATTTTAGTGTGGTCCACTTCTAGTCCTGTTCTTATGCTGAACCACACCATACGATGATCACTGGTCCCCAGGTGGCTTCCCACTGTGACTTCAGCGACACTGTCCTTGTTTGACAGTACCAGGTTCAGTAACGCCCCTTCACGAGTGGGTTCTTTAACTACCCCCACCCCCATAGTTGCAAGTTTTTCCTGTCACATCTCCCCTGGCTCCTGTCCCTCCCTCCATTACCCCATTTCCCTCTTGCCATGTGCCAACTCCTGCCCTTATTTATTTATGCCTTATTTTAATCTTCCCTCTTTAACAAACACAAAGAAATGCATTTCTTTAGGGTATCCCAGTGCTTCTGGTACTAGTAACAAAAATAAACTATTTTTACATGTGATCGGAGTACAACAGTATGTAGTTTTGGCACTGTATTTGTTTCTGAACATTACTGTTCATGACATTCCTGCTGTGTTATTATGCAAAAACTTCAATAAAGTGTTTAAAGGAGAACTGCACTGAATCTGTAAGTCATTTTCCCCCGTTAGAAGCTTCGTTTTTTAAATGCTGGTTCAAATTCTGTTATTGTTCTAGCTATACAGCATTTTCAGTTATCCCAGTGTGTGTTGTTGATTTACATGCTGCTAGTAAAGACCATTTTAGAACTCTATGATGTAGTTTATGTCACTGTTCTGCACTTCTGTTGTTGACACAATGCCTCAGTGTTCTACTATAGAACTGTGCAGTTGTAAGGGACATAGACTATTTCATACAGTTCTAAAAATGTACTTACCACCATAGTATACATCAGAAATATGCACTGTGGTTACCAAAAGGCCTGTACAGATGGAACAATAACATAATTTGATGCAGTGCTGAACAGCTTCTAGTGGGAAGAATAACTTACATGTTCAGCACAGTTCTCCATTAATTTAAAAAAAAAAATGCCAAATAGCCAGCTCCATGGTGCCATGCACTTGGGGATGGCTCTGGCACAATGAGGATCCAGGTTTGCCCCGAGCCAAGGAAGACAAGAGTGTGGAGGTGGTGGTGGTGGTGGTGGTGGTGGGGGGGGGGCTATAGAACCACCATTCATGATGGCTGCTTGATTTTAAGAGTGCTGCCCAGCTGTGTCATATGTCAGTGCCATCCGTGCTGATCCAACAAAGTAATCTCAGTTTTTTGAACGTGCCCAAATGGCTCAGAAGTCGAAACCAGTTCAAGCTGTAACTGTTTGAAACAATTTACCCTGTGATCGACCACGCGTCTCCTCAGCTCCTGTCAGTGGCACTGCAGGTCTTACACAGCAACACTGCAGTACCCTCTGTCTCTGGCCACAATGACTATGGTGACATCAAGGCCATGCTGCACATCTTTCTCCATGAAATTTGTCATCCATATGAACTACCCTCTTGGGGGGTGGAGGACAGGATTAAGACTATTGGGTACCAGATCACAGACGACAAAAAGTATGTTAGTCGGATAGAAAGCTAGGCACTTGTACATCAGGAACACACAGTCAAGCTCAATCACCAAATTCAGCAAATAAGGATAAAGACAGACAACCTTGACAATAGGGGCTGTCACAACAATCTCCAATTTGTGAGGTTCCCAGAGCAGGTGCAGTAGTCAGATCTCTGCAGATTTCTTCAGATGGCCATCCCAAAGATGAACGACCATTACTGGGACTGTTTGCTGGAAATTGAGCAGCTGTAACACTCATTAGTGTCAGTCTATCATCCAGAATGATACCCAGATTCTTCACCTTAGCAGAGGCAGTAAGTGGGGAGGAACCAAGCATCAGACCAGACACCTCCACTACCACCTATGCACCTTGCTAATGAGCAGGCTTAATCACCAGCACTTTCATCTCATCCGGGTTAAGCTTCAGATGGTTAGAGGACATAGTCCTGGATCTCAGCCAGACATAAATTTAGTACCTCCACCGCACCATGTGTCGCAGAAGCAAATGACAAATACAGCTGGATGTCATCCACATAGCAGTGAAACACCACTCTGTAACATCTAATGATCTCACCCAGGGGGAACATGTACACTGCAAACAGCATGGGTGAGAGGATCAAACACAAGAGAAACATAGAAACAGAGAAAAAGTGACAGCAGAAGGAGACCAAAGGTCCATCAAGTCTGCTCATGAGTTTCTGAGAACTTTTTGAGATCCTGGAACCTAGCCCATACTAGTACCCGCAGAGTTAATTCGAGCATACTCTTTATTCCAACCCTGTTTGAATGCTGTAATGGTCTTAGCTCCCACCACATCCACGGGCAGCCCGTTCCATGGCTCCAGTATTCTTTCTGAAAAATAGTGCTTCTCAAGTTCCCTCTTGAATTTCCCACCCCTCAGCTTCCATTCATGCCCCCTCATATTTTAGCTGGAAGCCCTGGTGAACAGTTCAGAGTAGGGCACTGCATTAATTCCTCTCATGAACTTGAAGGTCTCCATCATGCCCCCTCTTTCCCTCCTTGTCTTCAGCGAGTATATATTCAACGCCTCAAGACACCCTTCATATGGTAGCCCCTGAAGCCTCTGCATCATTTTTGGTCACCCTTCGCTGTATGGTCTCCAGCCTGTCCCTGTCCTTCCTAAGATGTGGGCTCCAAAACTGGACACAGTATTCCAGGTGGGGCCTCACCAGGGATCTACACAGTAGTAGTATCACTTCCCTGTGCCTGCTGTCAAATCCTCTCACTATACACCCAACATTTTGTTGGCCTTTCTGTATGCTGCATTGCACTGGTTGGCCTGTTTTAGGGTGTCACATTTGATAACTCTTAGATCCCTTTCCTCCTGCGAGGCACTGAGCCTGGCCCCGTTAAGCCAATAGGATGTCCTCATTTTTTGTTGTCTAGATGCATCACTTTACACTCCTTGGCACTGAACTTCAGCTGCCAGACACTAGACCATTTTTTCCAACCTTTGCAGATCTTTTTGGTGATTCCCAATTGCTTCCTCGCTGTCCACCCTACCACTCAGCTTAAAGCCATCCGTGAATAGTGCAATTATGCGTAGAACACCTACACCTATGTCACTGATGAACACAATAAACTAGACTGGACCAAGACCGAGCCCTGAGGGACTCCACTCATCAACTCTCCCTCCTTTGACCTCTCACCGCTGACAAATATTCTCCACTTCCTGCCCTCCAGCCCGTTACCTACCCACCTGACAATACAGTTTGCTGTGCCCAAGTCCTCTAACTTTTTCGGTAGGCAAGTATGCAGCACTGAATCAAAGACCTTGCTGAAGTCGAAATAGAGGAGGTCCACTGGATGGCCCCTATCCAGCTCCCCCAGTCACTCAATCAAAAAATGTGATCAGGTTAGTTTGGCATGACC
This sequence comes from Neoceratodus forsteri, assembly GCA_016271365.2. Classification (NCBI taxonomy): domain Eukaryota; kingdom Metazoa; phylum Chordata; order Ceratodontiformes; family Ceratodontidae; genus Neoceratodus; species Neoceratodus forsteri. The sequence goes on from CM057452.1 coordinate 396,541,933, forward strand.
TGCCAGCCATGAAACCATGCTGTTTGCCATCCTGAAGGCCATTCTTATTCAAATATTCCACTAGGTCTTGTTTAATCAGGGCTTCCACTTGTTTTCCCACCACAGACGTGAGGCTAATCAGTCTGTAGTTACGAACTTCCTCTCTGCTTCCACACTTTTGTAATGACACAATGTCAGCTTTTTTCCCAGTCCCTTGCCACGACTCCCGACTGAAGTAAATGGTTAAACAGATGTGAAAGGGGTCCACCAACTCATTCAGTATTCTTGGATGTATTCCATCTGCCCAGAAGATTTGTCCTGTTTAATATGCTTGAGCACCTCCCTAACCCTGCCTGTGGTATTTAATGGTGTTTCCATTTATGGGACACCCCTAGCTCTGCCATGCGCTGCAACGCCACTGTCAGGCATTGGGCCATTGTGAACACCGAACAGAAGTATTTGTTCAGAATAGTGGCCTTCTGTCTGTCTTCTTCCATGATCCTGTCCCCATCTTTAAGACTATCTACCCCTCCCCCTTTCTTTCTTTTGTCTTGCAAGTACCTGAAGAATTGATTATTCCACTCCTTTTTTTTTAAACTTTATTTTATTGAGAGAGTATCATACAATTGATTTTACTTTTCTTCATTGCATTTCAATACCAGTTATACACATTTGCTGTTCAGTGTAGATAAAAGTTACACCCTTCTTCAGGTATAACTACTTTCATGTTACCCCTTATTGTTATTTATTTATTTGTTTTTGTTAACCAGGTAAGCACACTAGACAATGAGTGCCTACTGTCAGGTGCGACCCAGGAGGTTACAGTACAGAGAAACATGGTACATATACAGGGTGGCATACAGGCCCGCAACTACAAGTGAGCCAAATGGAATAGAGTACACAGGACATTGAATAGACAAAGAACAATCTCACCCACACACAGGTGGGGCCAGAGTAACAGCATATAGACAATAGTACATGGTCAGAGCAACAAACAAGAATACAACTACAGGCTCATTTTGAATGAGTTCACATTGTGGCAAGGGGTGAGGAGAACAACAAGTACAGGGGGCTAAATCCGCTGACACCCCATGTGGCGGTCGGGAAAAACGGGCAGTGGGTAGCGAGATTTTGCAGTGGGCAGCATTGAGCTAGTGGGTGAGGAACCCAACCTGGAGGACCACCACGGCAAAGGCAAGCACGAGCTGCAGGGGAGTACTGCCCAATCCAGTGACAGGCCCCAGTGGGCAGGTCTGGAGATAGTGAAGGGACCTTCGGGAGCCCCGAGGGAGGGAGCTAGAAGGGTAGGGGATCCCAGACAGTGCAGGGGGGGAAAAGGTGCTGTCCAGAGGGGACGGTGGGGGACAGGAACTGCTTGAGGGTGGGGAGTAGGGTGGCCACGAGAGCAAATAAGTGCGGAGGTGGAGGAGGTGATGGGCAGCCGGTGGTGGCAGCTACTTGTTTCCACAAGGACAGGTGGAGGCCCCTTTGAGGAATTTCCAGAGGGACGTTTTGAAGCCGGAGTGGGAAGGGGCGGCTCGAACAGATGCAGGGAGGGAGTTCCAGAATCTGGGGGCATAGGCGGAGAAGGCCCGATCCCCGGTGAGGGAGCGGGTCCTGGGGACCTTGCAAGCGAGAGTCGAGCTGGGCCTAAGCAGATAGGCCGGGGTGCAGTGTTGGAAGGGAAGGCCAAGTGCCGGGGGCAAGCCGTATGGACTATGTTGTCTACCAAGCTACCAAAGACAAAGGCTCGGTGTTTATCAGGGGGAAGCCACTCCAAACGGGCATAGAGGGCACACCGATGCATAAGGCGATGGGCAGAGAGGGCAAAACGACAGACATTGTTATATGCCGTGTCCCATTTTGCTTGGGAGGCATTCGGGACTAGCGCGAAGACAACAAGTCCATAGCAGAGCATACGTAGGAGGATCCCCCTGGCTATGGTGAGCCGAGCAGCTGGGCTGAGGCAGTCCTTGGCCCTGTAGGCTAGGCCAAGCTTACAGTTTGACGCTTTGCAAATGTTCCGGAGATGCTCAGTGAAATCATGCTGGGGGTCTAGGGTCACTCCTAGGTACCTAGCGGAGTTCAGGACAGACAGGAGAGAGCTGTTCCCCCCATTTATGGCGAGGGGCAAGAAGCGATTTTGGCTGCCGACCCGAATAACATGGCATGTGTTTTGTCAAGATTTACGGTAAGCTTGCATCCCACGAGCCAGTTTTGGATATGCCCAAAGTCGGAATTGAGTTGGGAGTTGATGGTAACGGGGTTCAGGGCGCTAGATAGTAATACCAGATCATCCGCATATAGAGTAGTAGACCGGAAGGTTGTAACTGAGGGGAGTTCATTTACATAGAGGGAGAACAGAATGGGACCAAGAACGGACCCTTGGGGTACTCCACATCTAATTGGGGAGAGGCCCGAAAGGGCACGGTTAAAACAGGTGTATTGTTGTCTCCCCCCAAGATAGCTGGCGAACCAGTCAAGAGCTCGGGGGAAGCAGCCTTGCCCAAGTAGGGTGGAGTTAAGGAGATTATGGTCAACTCGGTCAAAGGCCTTAGAGAGGTCGACATAGATGGCCCCAGTCAGTTTACCAGCATCAGTGGTGGCTCTGACCTGGGAGATGACCACGGCGAGAGCGGTGGACGTGCCATGCCCCTTCCTGAAGCCGTGCTGGGCAGGGGAGAGAACTGCATACTCCTGCAGGTAATGGGAGAGTTGTCCAGCTACAGCTTTTTCAAGTAGCTTGCTGGTAGCAGGGAGTATGGCAATGGGGTGGTAGTTATTTAACTCCTTGGGGTCGCCGTGCTTAAACACCGGGACAACCTTGGCCACCTTCCATATGTCAGGTATGATTCCAGAAGTGAGGGAAGAGTTAAAAATGTGGGTAATCGGCCAAGCGAGGTAGGGCGCCCCTAGACTCAGAAGCTTAGATTCTAGGTGATCATAACCTGCCCCAGAGTGGTGTGAGAGCCCGGCTAGAAGAGTTTGAGTTTCTCTGGCAGAGACTTGCCTCAGGTAAAAAGGAGGCGGGGGGGTGGCCCTGAGGTTCCGTGGAGGGGGAAGGGAGGTGAGGGGAGGCCGGCAGTTCTGAGAACAGACGCTTGAACGCTGAGGCGATGGTCAGAGGGTTACTGCAGTTGGCCCCCTCTAAGTTCATGTCAACGACCGACTGCTTGGCGGACACACCCACCATACTTCTGATGTTTTTCCAGAAACTTCGGGGGTTGTAAGCCGATTTCAGCAAGGCTGATTTACAGAACTCACTCTTGGTGGCGCGTATAGCGGCCTTACAAGAGTTCCTGAGTCATCGATATTCAAGGTGATCTAGTGGGTCACCAGAAATTTTGTAGTTGATCCAGCACTTGTCTCTCTGCTTCATGAGAGCAAGTAGTCCACCATGCAGCCACTTGGTGACAGTGCTCCTCACCCTTCTTTTAGTGAGGGGAACATGCTTATCCTGCAGGGGGATGGGAATCGATAGGAAGTGGTCTAATGCAATGGTCGGGTTACTGGTACTAAGTACCCTGGCCCAGTCAGTAAGACGTAGGTCGTTCAGGTAGTCGTTTCGGATAAGTTTGGAATAATCCCTGACCTGAATCACTCTACTAGGAATTTTTGGGGCAGGGGATTCCCATACACAGTAGATGGGTGAGTGATCGGATATCGCGTCTGGGAGAGTACCAGATTGTAGGATTTTATTCGGACAGTTGCTAAGTAACCAGTCGATAAGCGAGCCCTTGTCCCCCCGGGTGGAGATACAAGTGGGTCCGGAGATGGACTGACAAAGGGCTAGGTCAGACAGAAGCAGCTCAAATAGCTTGATATTGGGCCCCAATCAGTTGAGGTTGAGATCCCCCAGGATAAGAACCTCATTAGACCCCACAGTGCCCTTTAAATGGTCAAGCAGAAAGGAGAGTCTGGATAAGCTGCCCTTGGGGGGATTGTAGGCACAGACCAGATGCACCTTTTTGGAGTTACTGAGTAGCAATAGGGAGTGAATGAATTCACAACCTGCGAGCTTGGGCTGAGATAGGGATACCAAGGATACATTTAGGTGCCCCCTGAAGTATAGGAGTACTCCCCCCGACGTTTGTTTCCAGTCCTGTCCCGCCTGATGAGGCTGTAACCCGGAATGGCACATGCGGTGTCAGGAATAGGAATACCGGGCTTCAACCAGGTTTCCGTGAATCCCAGATTGTCAGGCTCATACAGGGTCACTCAAGCAGTCAGTTCCGCCAGGTTATGTAGGATACTGCGGATATTTAGATGAGCAATTTTTATACCTTTTTTCAGCAGCCAGGCTTGGGTGGGTGTGGGTGTGGGGGGGGCTGGGTGCCCAGGGTAGAAGGGTGTGGAGACCGGTAGCATGGGAGGAGCCATGGTCTAGTACAACTAGGCTGCAGGGTGACCCTGGCTTGAGAGCAGTCCAGAGAAACCAATGACAATTCGAGAGCCTAACGGAGCCCCTAGTAAAGGTGCAATGTCCAGCAAACCAGGGTATAGGAAGAGGGATCCTGACAGGGTCCCAAGGGAACTCCCGAGGAAGAGGGAGTCTAGGGGATGGCTAAGTACAGGGGCAGGGATAGTAGCTAGGAGAGAAGTCAGGGGACAGCTCAGGGCCAGAGGTGTGGAGCCTTATGTAGGCACACGGAGAGCCAAAGTTCTCATAGGGCATATAGCATAAACAGAGAGGGAGAGCCTGGTTCTCAATATATCAAAAGGATGTGTGAAAAGAGAGTGCCTAGGTTTCACTCTGAGGGCAGGCTAGCAGGCACACACTTAGAGGGAGAGAGAGAAGGAGAGAGAGGGAGAGGGAGAGAGAGAAATAGTCCTCTAGTGGCAGGCAGCTATAGTTTGCAGATGGTAAAGAGGGCTGATAGGATAAATCTGTGCATGTGATGGCAGCTATATATACCAGGCACCACCAAGGGTGGTGGTGGGGGCGGTGGGGCAGCCAGCGAAGCCGGCGGGGCTAGCGCTCACGGAAGGAATAGGGCCTTAATTTAAAGTCACTGTCCTTGCTAGCGCTCACACTCTTTAAAGGTGAGGGCAGCGTGGTCCACGGAGGACAAAGCGGCATGACGTTTCACCGCAGCACCAGCGGAAACGGCAGGCGACACAACCAAAGGACCTCCGGTGAGCACAGCAACTTCATTGTAGAAATATAGTTGGAAAATACAGTTAACTCAGAAACAGCATGATCAGCATTACAGGTACACCTTCAGGAACGGTAGTTACCTGCTGCCACCGGAGAGAGACCGCCTCGGGGGGTGGGAGGGAGCAGCAGCGGCGACCTGGACAGCGGATTCCTCGGGACCCTGTGGAGAGAAGAAACAGAGCAGGGGTGAGCTCACTTAAATACCAAGGGGAGTGGGAGGGGTGGGGGGCTGCCAAGCCACAGACTGTACTTTGATGGGTGCAGCGGTGGGGGGGGGTCCTGCTGTGAAACAGACTTTCTGACGGGGCTGAGGAAGAAAAATTAAATTGGCTGACCCTTAGACTACACAAACAAACTGAAGTCAGGCTGTATAAAATATTCAAAGCCAAACTAGATAACCCTCAGACTGTGCAAGCAAACTAAGTCAGAAATGAACAATTATTAAGCGTAGAATACAATTCACAGTGGTGGGAAAAACAACGTAAATGCTGGTAAAAAGCAGGCAGACAAAAACGCAGACAAAATAACCTATCAGCACATGTGCGCCGGTAGGAATAGGGTCTTAATTTAAAGTCACTGTCCTTGCTAGCACTCACACTCTTTAAAGGTGAGGGCAGCATGGTCTGCGGAGGACAAAGTGGCATGGCGTTTCACCGCAGCACCAGCGGAAATGGCAGGCGACACAACCAAAGGACCTCCGGAGAGTGCAGCCACTTTGTTGTAGAAATATAGTTGGAAAATACAGTTACAGTAACTCAGAAACAGCATGATCAGCATTGCAGGTAGACCTTCAGGAACGGTAGTTACCTGCTGCCGCCGGAGAGAGACCGCCTTGGGGGGTGGGGAGGAGCAGCAGCGGCGACCTGGAGAGCGGATTCCTCGGGGCCCTGCTGCTGCCGGAGAGAGACCGCCTTTGGGTGGGAGGAGCAGCAGCGGCGACCTGAGAGTGGATTCTCAGCCCTGCTGCTCAGGGAGCAGCAGCGGCACTGGAGAGCGGATTCCTCGGGCCCTGCTACACCGGAGAGACTGCCTTGGGGGGTGGGGGAGCAGCAGTGGTGACCTGGAGAGCGGATTACTCAGGGCCCTGCTGCTGCCGGAGAGAGACCGCCTCGGGGGGTGGGGGGGAGCAGCAGCGGCGACCTGGAGAGTGGATTCCTCAGGGCCCTGCTGCTGAAGGAGAGAGACCGCCTTGTGGGGTGGGGGGGAGCAGCAGCGGCAACCTGGAGAGCGGATTCCTCGGGGCCCTGTGTTACTCAGCATAATTAAATTAATACAAAACTCATACAAATTTCAGATCCTTTTGTTGTTACACTTAAAAAGAAACTCTATAAATAACTCTATTCATTATTATACAAAAAATAAAATAAAATAAAGTAAATAATTACTGCTGCAATCCGTATTCTTTATTCTCCAAGTATTCTCTACCAAGCTAATTTATTCTATAGCTTATCCTGCTGTCCTCCCCAAAGAGTTCTTTATTTTATCTCCACTTGTGTCTCTTTTAAGCAATATCTGTCCCTCAGTCTGGGTGCAGTCCCCCTTTTGCTAATGGACTCTCTCTTTATCCAGGGGGCAAGGGCTTTGCCCCTCACTTCTTGTTGGGCACATCTTAAGTTGCGCCCAGGCTGGATAACCCATACATCTCCCACCTAATCCAACGGTTAATATAATGGGCTTGTCTATGTTGCATGTTATATGAGATTCTTTCCATCTCTTGTATTGATGTAACTACGGTTACTCACTCCCTTATAGTCGGTGTGTCCTCTTGTAGTCATCGCCTAGTGAGGGCCTTTAGTGCAGCTGCTATCAATACCCTCCATAGGTACTTGGCTTTCCTGCCTTGTAATGGTTTTGGTTCCATTCCTTATACTAGTTTTTCTGGTCCCAGTGTTCCCATCTCTCCAAAAATACCCAGAATATGTTCTGAGATCACCTTCCAATATGTTTGTATCTGGGGGGCACCATCAGAAAACATGGGCTTGACCGGCAGTCATTTCCCCGCACTTTCTCCAGCAATGGGCAGTTGCATTTTGAGATATTTTAGCCTGGGTCCAGGAAACCATAAAATATCTGATTCTAATTCTCCAAACAAACTATCTCCAGGTTGGAGAGGAGGTAGTGCTCCACACTGTTGTCCAGATTTTGTCCCAGGACTTGGGACTTATATCTACCCCCAGTTCCTCAGCCCACTGTGCCTTTACTTGGAGAGTGTTATACCCCTGGTCATTAAGAAAATTGTTATATAAAAGAGTTATAGCTCCCCTCCCGGTCGGGGATGACCATATTTTCTCAAATGGGGGGAGGGGAGTTCAGCTCCCCAACTCCCCTTGGATGACTTAGTTTTTCATACACCAGGGCTCTAATTTGATAAAATCTAAGTCTGTCGTATGGGCGCAGGCCAAATAGGAGTATAGCTGTGTCAAATGCTATAGGCCGTCCCCCACACAGAATCTGCCATGGTGAGTGCAAGCCTCTTCTTGCTTGCTGTTTGAACCAGGGGTCCATAACTGCCGGGCGAAATTGCTCGTCCCATTCCCACCAGTCATATTTCCAAAGGCTTTGAGAGGTAGGTCCCTTGTTAACTCCTCGCCTCCACCCCTCAAGAGCTGCTCGTACCCCCCTGTGACAGCTGCTCCCCCACTGACAGTTGCATGCCCTGACTGAAAGGCAATGTCTCTAGAGGGGGGGTCCCCAAGTATAGCCTCTTCTATGGATTTCCAGAGTGATGCATATTGTGGATGCTGCCACAGTACTACTATTTTCATCTGTGCTGCGATCCAATACATGACAGACAAGGTATTACCAATCCCCCTTTCCCCTTTGGTAGATATAATATCTGTCTAGCCACTCGTGGTCTGCCTGCATTCCATATGAAGGCCATTATCAATCTCTGCCATCTAATTAGTACCTGATGTGGTATTTCGCATGGTACACTTTGGAAAAGATACAGCAGTCTCGGTAATATATTCAAATTAGTGGCCTGTACCCTCAAATGGAGGGGTAGTGGGAGGAGAGCCCAACATTTGAAATCAGCAACTATCTCTTTTATTATTTTACTATAATTATCCCAAAAAAGAGATGCAGGGCTGGGATCCAGGTGTATTCCTAAGTACTTTATTTTCTCCATGTTCCATTTCATGGGGTAGTCTCTCTGTATTTCTAGAGGGGCTTGGTACGAACATGTTAAGACTTCTGTCTTTGCCTTATTTAACGTATAGCTAGACAGCTCTGTAAACCGCTGGATCTGAGCGAACAACTCTGGTAATGATGTGTTAGGTTCCCCCAAAAGCAATATAATATCATCTGCATCAAGTCCTATTTTGTGCTCATATCCCCCCCAACTGCACCCCCGAATCACTGGATTTAGGCGTAGTGCCTGCACTAAAGGTTCCACAAATAGAGCAAACCGCATGGGGGATAGAGGACAACCCTGCCTCATACACCTCTCAAGATGGAAGAGCTCCCCCACATGTCCATTCACTCTTACACATGCACTAGGGGAAGCGTATAGTCTAGCCACCAGGCGACAAAACATGTCAAGAAAGCCGAAGCCCACCAGGGACGCCTGAAGAAAGGGCCGTAGAACCTTATCAAATGCCTTTTCAGCATCTAAGCTGATCACCAGAGCTGCCTGTCTGCTCCTCTCCAGGTGTTCTACAATATGTACAGCTTGACGAATATTGTCCTGGGCCTCTCAACCAGGCACAAAACCCGTCTGGTTTATATGTATAAGTTGAGGTACTATGCTTTCCAAGCGCCTGGTAATGACACCAGCCAAGATCTTATAGTCTGTGTTCAGGACAGAGACTGGTCTATACAAAGCACAGAGCAAGGGGTCCCTGGCGGGCTTGGGCAACACCGCTATTACGGCATGCATCCAAGTGGGGGCAGCCCTCCCATCTTCCTCCAGGAGTGAGTTATATGCTCTACATATTACTGGGGCAACCTGTGCTTGGAAAAGTTTATAGAACTCTGCAGGGTAGCCATCCATTCCCAGACTTTTCCCTGTCTTTAATCTGGTTATCTCCGCCAGAATCTCAGATTCATGGATAGCAGACATCAGTCTATCCGCATCTTCCTGTGGTACCCTGGGAAGGTGTAAGCCAGACAGAAACTGAGCTATCTTATCACTATCAGGGGCCTGGCCAGCATTACATAAATTCCTGTAACACTCAGTAAAATTTTTTGTCTGTTCTGTAGTGTTAAATTGCCTGCCTTTGGAAGCGATTTTACTTATGGTGGCCTTAGCCCTCCTTTGCCTCAATCTACTGGCCAGCAACCCTACTGCCCTAGGGCCCCCCTCATAATTTGTCTGACTGAAGTATAACATGTTCTGTTCTACTTGATAGTCCAAAATTGAATTTAGTTCCTTCCTAAGGGGCTGAACTTCTCCATCCTTGTTGACTTCGTATTTATTCTTTAATGTGGCCTCCATCTCCCTAATTTTTGACTGTAAAGCTATCTTTTTAGATTCCATCTCCCTTTTACGATGCGCAGTCAGGGCAATGAGTTTCTCCCTAACAATTAATTTTATCGTATCCCACAATATCATGGGGGCGACATCCCCTTTATCATTCATATCCAAGGCCTCCCAAATTATTTCCTGCACTTCCTTCTGTACTTCTTCTTTCTACAGAAGTGACATATTTAGGCGCCATATGGTCCTTTTCTTGATTTGACCCAACTTGATTTTCAATAAGAGTGGAGAATGATCTGAGAGTAGTACTTCTCCTATCTCTACTTTAGTTATTTGGGTCTGTTCCTCCTTAGGGACTATAAAGTAGTCTATTCTCGAGAAGACCTTGTGCACTGCAGAAAAGTAACTATAATCTCTTTGTAGCCCATGAATGGTTCTCCATGCATCCAACAGCCCCATCTCTGCCAAGAGCCCACTAACATTTGCCGCCAACCTATGGTCTGATCTCTGAGTTAGGGAGGAGGAATTGAGGTGATCATTCAATGCCAGGTTCAGGTCTCCCCCATGATCAGCGTGCCCTCCATCCACTCCACCAGTTTCATCAACAGTGCTCTATAAAATATTTAGAAAATGGGCTAGACACTTGCTTCAATTTCATTGGCTGAAAGCCTTCACACTGGGGTACATTAAGTATCGATAGACGCCCGCTCCGAAAGATGTGCCAATTCGAGGTGCCCCATTACCATAAAATATCTTTGGGCACTCCGGAAGCAGACTATCGAGCCATCATTTTTTTTCCTCGCTAACCGACAAAAAGCACCACCGTCCCCCACCTGCCGTGGAACTGAACACGTTAAAACCAAACAAACAAAAACTGTCACTTAACTACTGTGTCCGTTGCTGTACCCGATAAAGTCTTTGCAGTGTTACTCCTCATCAGCATTGCCTGCGGATTTTTTGACCTGCACTTCCTGCTATATGGCTTAGGTCACGCAAGGTTACGTGACAGCCTGACCCTGCATCGCATAACCAGGAAGTCCAGAATCAGAAAATGCGCGACCGAGGGTGAAAGCCGAGGAGTTACAGCGACGAAGACTTTGTAGGGGACAGAGGACTGAAGTAAGAAACATGATTACTTTTAAACCTCTACACTAATGACGGCAGCTGGGGACGGTGGTACAATATATGTGTGTCGCTTCGGAAGTGGGACAAGCAGAAGGGAATGGCTGGGGGTGTGCAACAGCAGGGAATGGCTGGGGGGGTGCAACAGCAGACAGAACAGCAGAAAATGACAGGAACTATTTAATCAAAACTATATATTTTTTGTAGTCTTCGTCTATATTTACAAACAAATTTCTTCTTTTTTCTTACAAGTTAATAAAAATTTCCAACGATGCCCATTTTCTAAATGCAATAATGCCCTCCAGGGTGGGCGGTATGGGCAATACCGCCCACCCTGTCGAGCATTATTGCTTAAATATTCAGAGCCCGGAGGAGTGTAAACAGAAGCCACAGTGACCATCTGTTCATTATACCTTCCCCTTATTGCCACCAAACACCCCTCTTTATCAGCTCGAAGGTCACCCGGTTTGGAATCAGAAGCACAGTGCCTCTGCAGTGTCCCCCCCCCTTATAAGAAGATGCCACCATTTGTGACAAGCCAAATTTTCCTAGTTTCTCGTGTTCAATTCTGGAGAGGTGGGTTTCCTGCAATGCACAGAAGTCGGCTCCTGACTTCTTAATAAATGTTAAGGTTTTTGCCCATTTAACAAGGTTGGATAACCCATTGACATTAAAGGACAGGAAAGATGTGCTGAAGTCTTCCATATATAATGTCTATTATTGATATTCCATGTCATTCTGTCTCCTATTGCTCTATGGGAGTTCCTAGGGATTAACCCAGACATCAGGATCTTGTTCTTTGGTATGGTATGCAGCATTTAACAGTTTACCAGAATAAAACTAGAACTATAAAACCTTAAACTTTTGCAACAGTGAACGAGAGCAATAACTACTCCCTCATTGAACCTAACTTACACTATATTTGAAGCTTCCAAGGTAGAAGGCCTAAGCCAAGAAGACTTTTAGTCCCTTCCCCTTTTATCCCTGTACTAGGATTTAGGGTTAGGGAAGAAGGGATGTTTTCCCTCTATGATGAGGGGTCCCCTTCCTGAGTCACCTCTGTAATAGGGCTCAGAATGATGTTTTCAATTCACCAATGAATCAATGGGTACTTGGCACGGAGAATATAGTACTTCCTCCCAACCCATGTTGAGTTAACCTGGAGCCAGCCATGAGAAGAGAACAGACCACATGGAGAGAGAGGTATCTACCCCTCCCCAGCCACCCTGCCCCCAATGGCAGACCCCATCTATGGGCTTCAGATCCCCTGATGTCTCACCCTCAGTTAATTCGCCTTTCATAGTATAACTTATAAGAAGGCAAAGGATCAATCAGGTGGGGGGGGGGTCTCCACCCTCCTCCTAACCTGTCCCAAATGTCTTACTACTATATGTGAGGCTTGGGTTCATCATAGCTGGATCCCTGATATATTTATTGTGTTAGTTCCCCTAGCCCTCCCCCACATCCAATAAGAATTTATACAGGCAGTGTCCCTCTTAGCCATCACCGCCACCATCATCACCTTCCCCCCCATGGAAATCGGCAATATTAATTCCCCTGTAGGGAAAGGTGACATATTTGACATGTTCATATTGTTCCATTCTCTGTATAGTCAGATCCTCTTTTCCCATTTACAAGGGTAATCATTTCGGAAGTGTAGGTTTAATTAACTCGCCACCATTCTCCAAGTAGTAGTTCTACACCATATGGAGTTGGTCTCCGGTTAGCGGGTGGGGGGACCCACTCCGTGGTAGTACCAAGCTTAGAGTCCCAGTTAAAACCGAGAATTAGAGGTTTTCTTTAGGAACCACAGAGATCGGGAAGGGAAGGTGGGCAGCAGAAAAAGAATAAGACTAGCTCCAGACATGGCTATAGCTTGTCAGTACTTGTATAGAGCCCATGCGAGTGAGTATAAGTTGGACTGATCACTGGAACACCAGGCCTCATCGATCACTATCTCCATCTTCTCAGCTTTTTGATGAGGTCTCGTATCGTGGAGGCAGTTTAGGTAGTGTGCTGACCTGCTGTTTTCCGTTGTCTGTGAGATGTTGCCAGTCTCCACTCGTTGGGTGAATCCTTCCGTTTCTGTTGCACATCCTTGCAGGGGTTGGGATCACAATTCCCCGTTTTTTCATGGCCTCCTCTGCCTCTCGTGCTGACTCATATACTGTAGGACCCTCGTTCCAGTACACCCTTACGTGGGCAGGATATGGTGTCTGGAATGTTATCTGCTTCTCCGGTAAGACTTTTATCACTGGGCCATATTCCATTGTTTGCTGTTGTATGACAGTGGGATAATCCTGGTCAGCGAATGAGCGAGAATCCAGGTATGTTACTGCTTTTTTTTCCTCAGGCTCTACGAAGAACAGCTTCCTTTGTTCTGTAGCTGTTGAATTTCACTATAATCGACCTGGGGCGTGCTGTAGCTTCTTTAGGTCTGCGAATCAGGGCTCTGTGGGCTCGTTCAATCTGGACGTCATACGCTGGTGGTAACTCCAGCACATCCCGAAGTAGATCAGTCATAAATTCTGTCATTTGCTCAGTTTTGGCACCCTCTTTGAGCCCGTAAATCCTCAAGTTATCTCTGTGGGACCGACTTTCTAAATCTATGTATTTTGTCTTCCAGATCAAAAGCGTAATGGCACAATGCATAGACTGTCTGACCCAGGTGCATGATTCCATCTTCGGCCTGTGCTATGCTATCTTCAGTCTCCTGCACCCGACGCTCTACTTGTTGAAGTTTCTGTTTAAGCTGGGAAAATTCAGCTTTATTTTGGGCCCGCATTTCCTTCAACTCTTTTAATAAGATGTCAAATCTTCTCCGCAAGAACCTGTTTCCTCGTCAGTATCATACGCCTGCGGGTTGATTCATTTCTCTCGGAGGCCCATTCTCTATTGGAGAGGCCGTAGAAGATCTGATAGCATCCCGGTCTCCTTTGGCTTGCTGAGAGCGGGATCTGGAGCTCTTATCTCTTTGTGTGCTCCCTCCTGACATTTTCTCACTTTTGACTGATCAACTGGCTTTTTAAGGGGAATTTTTATTATGGGTCAGGCTCGCAGCTCACGCTCTAGCACCTGTTTGGTCCGTGGAGGAACCAGAAGTCCCGATTATTCCACTCCTTGACCTCTTTTGCTATCTGAAGTGCTGCTGCCGCCTTTGCTTGCTTCACTGCCGTCTTAGCCTCCTTATTCTTCTGAACATAATCTTACCATTCATTGTCACCCAGTTTATTTTTAAAGTTTAAGAAAGACTCCCTCCTGACCCTAATCAATGTTTTGAGTTGGTTAGTGAACCACATGGAGCGTTTATATTTTTTCCTTTTTGTCACTGTCTTTACGCATATCTTTGCAGCCTCTAAGATGGCTTGTTTAATTGTTCCCCATATGTTTTCTACCTCCAACTGCTCATGGATCTAAGTTTATCTCTGGCTAGATCCCTCATTTTGTGGAAATGAGCCCCTCTGAAATTTAGGACTTCTGCCCTGGACTGAGATTTGACATCCCTTAGGGATAATTCAAACCAGAGTTGTGGTCACTGTTAACCAGAGGCTCACCCACCCTGACAGCCCTGACTATTTCCGAGTTGGTGAGAACCACATCCAAGATGGTGTCCAGCCTAGTTGGATCAGTGACTAGCTGCGTGAGAAGGCAGTCCTGTAAGGCTTCTACCACAGATTGATTCCTGGATGATCTAGTCATTGGGATGCCCCAGTCTACATCAGGAATGTTTAGGTCTCCTACCACCACTGTGTCCCCTTTCTGCGATAACCCTCTAATTTCTTCTTAAAGCTCCCTGTCCCTGTCCTCCTATTCAATAGGAAGCCTGTATTCCACCCTTATGTGGATCCTCTTCCCCAAGGCTGAACTTAGCTGTACCCACAAGGATTACACTGCTTCCTTACCGCTGACTATAGAGGCTTCAGGAATGAGGAGAAACTCCCCAACACCACCCACTATGTCTTACCAGTAAGAAAAGACTCAAACCAGCTGATGACATTGCCAATGGGTCCACAGAGCTCCCTAAGATGATTCAACAACAAACAATGGTCCACAGTGTGAAATGATGAAGAGAGATTGAGGAGAATGTAAACTGACCGTTCCCCTCTATCTCTGGCGAAGAATTCAAATTGCTGCTGAGCTGGGCTGACATAGCAGGAACTGCTACCATGGACATTTCGCTGGACCCAGGCACCAGCAATCCAAAAGAATTTATTTGCAGTGCCTATTCTCAGATAGGACTTAATGCTGGACTTACATAATGTAGCAGATGTTTTGTAAATTGTTTTTATAGAGCGGGAGGGGGTGATGTACTCTCATTCCTGTTTTTTTTACCTTACTCTTAGGATTTAATCCGTGGAACTATACCTGGTATAGACAACAGGTCTCGGAGTAAGAGGGTATTACAGGCAGACTGGATGGACTGATGGTCTTTTTCTGATGTCACTGTCTATGTTTCTATGTTCTATGACCTCCTCTTGGGAGGCAGGGGAGTTGATCAAATTACTCAGCTCAAGTCACTTCAGCTGACTTCAGACTATAAGGGCCCCTCAATGGATCCTGCATTTAAACAGAATGCTATATCACCAGCTGTCTTAGCTCTATCAGCTCCCACTGCCAGGTGAGGCCCTGGAAGCCTGGATGGCTTTTACACCGGGGTCATATCTGGCACTGTACATCCAGCATAAGATGCAGACTCTGTCAATCATAGACTGGCTTATTAATAGCAGCACTGGGTGATACAGGTGTTTTTTGAAAGGTGAGAACCCCCCCACACACACACACACACCCCTACTCTGTCAGAGTATGCTTCCACATCTACCTCGTTATAGTACTTCCAGGGGGATTACTCCCCCTCCCCAAATGGCTGCCTGTTGATTAGTGAGGGTGACCAACAACATCATACTGCAGATGCATGTAAGGGCACTCTGCTAACAGTACATGCATAATGGTATTGGTGTTTTATGAAGTGGATCTGCACTCATAATAACAGCAGGGTGTTCCACTTCAGACTTACCTTTGCCTGTGGATGCAAATTTATTGCACTAAAGCAAGGTGAGCTGCAGGGGTTGATGGCTTTAAATACCACACTCCCACATTATTCAGTCCACCTTCAATAAAGCTACTCTTTTGTATTCTGTGAAATACATGGTTTTTTGGTAGTAAGCCAAAAGATGGCAGCATTAGCATACATGCTTTCCATTGTTCGTCATTGCAAACTATTCAGGTGATTAATTTATGCATTTTTTCTCTTTACATGCTGATGCTGTCATTGTCTTCCAGCCTCTTCCTCTCCCTTCTGTTCATGCACCTATCAAAGGTTCCCACAGGTCCACTGGATGATGGAATGTAAGTCACTTTTATGTTTACTTTTATTACAGAGCAACTGACACCACTCTGGGCAAAATTGCTACACTGCAGAATTAGAATAAGCATACCCCAGTAAATCTCATACCAAAAACTAGATTTCTACGTTACTACATTACAACCCAATGGCAACACACATATTTACTTGTAACAATCACACAGGAGTGCGGTGTGCATATTTAGGGAACACATACAAACAGTGGTGAGAAAGAAGTACGTGCCTGACCTGGGACTTGAACCCAGGCTGCCCGGAATACCGTTCCAATTGCACTAACCAGCTGCGCCACTGAAACAACTGGAACCTGAGCTGTCCCCGAGCACATTACTTTTTCTCAAATGTACAACCCAATGGCAACACAAATATTTACTTGTAACCAGGGCTCCAGATAAGATTTTGGGGATGAGTACTGTACTCCTCATTTTGAAAGTGAGGTGAGTAAAATCAAATTCAGATGTGTACAAATGTCGGGACAGAGTGGAGTAAGGAGTACATTTTTAAAAACAATGTAGTTTTTTTCTAGATAAGAATTGATCAAGTGCCAACAGTGCTCCAGATAATGTTAGCAGGTAGGAGTAATTTACTCACCAGTTCTAAAATACAGTGAGTAAAACAAAATTGGGATACATAACAGTGCTGCAAACCTGTAAAAAAACAAAAACTGTTCCTTTTAAATCACCAGTTATGTTTTGAAGCACTATTTTTCAGTGTAGAGTATTCAGAAATGTTTGGTGAGTATCGGTACTCATTAAAAAAATTTTATGATGAGTATTTATTAAAATGAGGTGAGTAAAACAGGTCAGTACTCCCCTTATCTGGAGCCCTGCTTGTAACAATTACACAGGAGTGTGGTGTGCACATTTAAGGAACACATACAAACAGTGGTGAGAAAAAAGTAAGTGCCTCAGCTGGGACTTGAACCCAGGCTGCTTGGAATACCATTCTGACTGCGCTAACCAGCTGGTTACTGAGACAACTGGAAGCTGGGCTGTTCCCAAGCACATTACTCTTTCTCAAATGCACAACCCAATGGCAACACAAATATTTACTTGCACTTGAGAACTTTGTCCCTGGTTCTAACTACACCTGGTCCCAACACCCTTTTTAATATGCCATCCCTCTAAGTTATATTTTTAGCCCTCTCCTCTGTCTTCTCCCTTTGGGTCAACTCATTTCTTCAATCACAACTATAACATATTCGGATAACTCCCAAGTATATATCTCCTTTGTCTCTACCTGAACTGTCCCTTATCTCCACATAATCCTGCTTTGATCACATTCATGCCTTGCTCCAACTAAATTTCCTAGAGCTCAATGTGTCTAAAACTGACACCCTCCTCATGTGCAATAACATACATATTTTTTTTAATTCTAGCTCTATGTCCTCCATGTCCCTCTTCAACTCTGACCACCTTTACTTTTAAGTTTGATGTTCTCCGTGACCCTGAACTCTCTATTTTGACGTGTATCTCCACTGTTTGACAGTCTACGTGCTGTCACCTCCATCCTCCAAGACCTGCATTACTCCTTCTGTGTCGCTCACTTTGATTATTGCAACTCCTTCCTTTTTGGTATATCTAAATCTCAACTGTCAAAGTCTGTCCCGAATGCTGTCCCAACTGTCTGTCCCAAATGCTACTGTCAGCCTCCTTACATGCACCAAGAAGCATGATCACATCATTCCACTTCTCCATGACCTCACTGGCATTCTGTTCAGTTCAGGATCAGTTCAAGATTCCACTTCTGGTCTCTGGGTTCTGCCCTTGCTCATCTCTCTGACCAGGTCTTCAGCTACTTTCCCATTTGCTTTTATTGCTCCTTCTCTGCAGTCGCCTCCCTGTTCCTTCCCACAACCTATCCAGTGTTAGAGGTATAGCATTTTCCACTGCTTTCCCCTTCATCTGTTACAAGTCATTGGCTCTCACTCCGCTCTCTTTTCCTTTTCAAATCCTCTTCTCCCTCACCTTCAGCTCTTAGCCAGACCACACTGTTTTGCTGACTCCTGGTTTATGAAGCTTTCCTTATTGTACCATTAATGACTCTGCTTTCAGTATTCCATTTTATGCAAACCCCATTAAGCTTTCCAATGATACAGTCTGTATGAAAAACGCAATAAAAATTAAAACTGCAGGAGAGTCACATGCTGTGTCAGAGCCAGCACTAGCCTCTCGGATCAGCTACGATGGATACCCTCAGTCATTAACTAAGTCAAAATCGGGGTATCTCGATTCAATACCTTGGATTTAAGCCTAGCAGAACTTAGACATGATCAACCTGTGCCACCCAACAAAAGATAACCAAAAGCATGGACCCTGGAGTTGGGATATCACCAATCATGCACTCACCATTTCCCCTGCTGGACTGAGACCATGGGCCTATGAAACTGAAGCAGGCTGCTTCCTCAGTCACACAGGGTGGTCCAAGTGCAGCACCAGCCCCAGAAGCACTTACTTAGAATGCTTCCTAAAGGAATTCTCCCCACTGAAAGAGACAATGCTGGACCTGTCGAGTGAAGTTAAAGCAATCCGTCCAGCACTGAAGGAGACATAGAGGTCCACGTGAGTTCAGTGGAGGATTGGCACAGCTGTATGAAGTCTGAGATGGTAGCGCTCCAGCAGAAAGTCATCCAACTTGAGAAAACTGAAGATAAAGAAGATCAGAGTAGACACAATAATATTGTGATCGCTGGTCTGCCCAAGAAAACACAAGGAACAGATATGATATTATTTGTTCAAAAGCTCTGCCAAAAGATTTCTGGTCCCTCACCCAATGGCCCACAATACATCACTGAGTGAGCCCACCAGACTCTAAAGCCAATAATGCACATCTTAAATAAAGTCTGAGGCTAAAGAAATAGTATGGAAAGACCACAAGCTGTTTTTTATTTCAAGACCCAAACCACATAGCCATGAGAAACAAGCCACATACAAAGAGCTCATACCAAAGCACTGTGCAGCCAGTATCCTGCAAAATTCATTGTCAGCAGAACCAGTAGGCTGAAAGCATTTCAGACTGCGGAACAAGCACAGATCCTGCTAATTTTGGCAGGCCTGTTCAGAAATGTGTGATGTACTTGAAGATGAATGGTCCCAACTGACGATCGGTGAGTGGACTGATTAAACTCATTTTGGCTCCTTACTGTCCATCTCAGTTAAGCCCAAGTTATTTACCCTCCCTCTGACATTGCTGCAGTACTGTGTGTGAGACTGAGGGCCTTTGCAAGGAACTGAGCAACCAGTTACTGAGTGCAGCCCTCTCACCCTTCACAAATGATATGTGCATCTTTTATTAGCCCTATATGCCTGGTGTGCAAGGGACTTGGTTTGGCTAGGCTGTGGCAGGAAAATGAGTGAAAGGACAACTGTGTGACTTTCCATGTGGAAGTCAAAGGCAGCATAGTGGCTTCCAGAATACCAGTACCTGAATATGACCTGCCATTTTAGAAAGTCCACAACAGAGGATTCGATTCCCTTGCCTAGCCAGTGACATATAATCAAACTAAGAAAGGCTCTCGTGCTTGGTGCTTGTGGGGCGAGTCTCCTTCTGACCCACCCTCACGGACTGATGTGGGGAAGGAAGCATGCCTCACAATGGATGTTAATTTGACACTATAACACTGGTTGAGATAATACTGATGAATACATCAGACTGGGTAACTACGGCCAAAGGGGTGCAGAGCACATAAGCCAGAAACGTTTACCATCCTGATTAAAATGGGGAGTGTATATGATTTTGTGACCTGGAACGTCAAGAGGCACAGGAGAAATGAAAATGCTACGCCATTGTTAAACACCTTAAAAAATTGCATGCAGGGATTGTATACAAGAAATGCATCTCAGAAGGGATTACTGAGTTAATTATTTTAGGTAAGAGTGGGTGGGGCGCCGGCCCGGTGGCACTGAGGGTTGAGGTGCTGGACGCTACACCTCGCGCCACACTGGAGACCCAGGTTTGGGAACAGACTTGGGTCAGTGGGGGTCGGTGGAGGAGGAGAGGATTGAGCATCCGGAAGACTGCTCTCCTCTCCTGGGGTGGGTACTGGGGGATGCATGCAGCCAAGGAAGATAAAGGAGAATCAATAAAACAGGCTGGTGATCCACTATTCCTTTTACCAAACTGACTATTTTATCAAGAGATTTCCCCAAGTCAACGTGCAATACAGAACAAAAAACAAACCCAAGCTCCCACGGCCATTTTTCTAACCAAACCTGCTGCCATAAGCAATATTTATCACATTAAACAGGCTAGTATTAAAACATATGAACTACAAAAAGAACTCTATCATAACAACCCGTCAGGGAAAAAGTCCACATGAACAGTCTTCACTGGCATAGAGCAGATCTGCACCTACCACGGTGGAATCAAAAATTAAACAAGTGGTCCAGGCACACAAATTTTATTTATTTATTTTATTTGAAAAGGTTTCACCAGGAAAGACAACTTAAGCTGTAAACAGCTCGTTTCCAGAAGCATCCTGGGGGGAGGGTTACATATGGGAGTGGATGAGTAAAACAGGGGAAGAATAAAATACATACAGTGCAAATTCAAATACAGGTAGAGGAATTAATACAATACATTTCAAACCTAGGCAATAAACAGAAACCTATAGAAAATGGTGTAATATTCTAGAGTAACAGAGACGGGAAACAAACAGTGAGACAATACTGGGGAAAAGGGGCCAGCTAGTGCAGTGGTTAGATTTCCGCTTGCGACGCCAATGACTCAGGTTCGGGAACTAACCTGGGGAGTTGGACGACTGGCCGTGAGAGAAGGACTGAGCATCCTGGGACTGCCTCCTCTCGGGGAGGAAGAGTGCACGCGTTGACGGACCCCTGGCAGAGGCCAGGGGCACCGCAGCAACTGGCGCCAGTATGTCAGGGAGGTTGGGGTGGATGCTGGACATCACTGCACGCCCCCACCCCTAGGGAAGGAAGCAACAGAAAATGCCAGCCCCTCTCTGCCATCCACTGCCTCCCGAGCCCACCAGGGTCCCGCTCGTGGCCCAACCCAGGCATAATCCAGGGTTGCCCACTATGTCCTTAGGAGGAGAAGCCCCTCTGGCTCCCGCCCAGGGGTATGCCTGGGCATGAAGCGCAGGCAGGACGGGGTCCAGAGGAGAGGGGGTCGGAACAAAAAAAATAAATAAATACTGGGAAGACAGTACAATAAGTAGATATGTATATAGTAGCAATTACAAGAATTGGTAACCTGCAAGGTAGAGGCCGGGTGGAGAACAGATAAGCAGTCTGAGTACACAGATCACTAAGTGCTGCGAGATCTAAAACGAGGTAACTAAGTGCTAGTAAGGAATGAGAACAAAAGGGGGTAAACACAAGAGGTGAAGGGGAAGGGTGGGAGAGGGAGGGAGGGAAGGAGAAGGCAGGCCAAGAACCAAACTCTCAGAGAAGTTGGAGAGCAAAGGGGAGGAAAGGGTTGGGGGAGGCAGGCCAGGAGCTATATCCCTTTCAGGATGCAGAGAACCCTGCAAGAGCCGGCAGAGGAGAGAGAGAGGGGGGAGGTAGGAAGGGAAAGGAGGGGCAAACCAATAACTATACCTCCCCACAGGATGCTGAGAACCCCGCAAGGGATTGGGACCCGGAAGAGTAAGGTGAGGAGGAAGGGGAAGGGGAGTAGTCAGTCCAAAGGCTATGTCCCTTCAGGATGCTGTGAACCTTGCAAGGGAACAGGAACCCAACAAAAAGAAAGGGGGGAAAAGGAGTAATAGAGGGGAAGCACTGGGAAGGGGGAGTAGTTGGGGTAGGAGGTGTGGAAAGCAGTGTGTCTGCCATGTAACTATTCCCCTTCAGGATGCTGAGAACCCTGCAAGGGGACCAGACCGGCAGAAAGAAGAGGAGAAAAGGAGTAGAGGGGGAGTAGTGGTGGGTAGGAGATGTGGAAAAAAGCGGAGTAAGCCAAGAGCTGTTCTACTTCAGGATGCTGAGAACCCTGCAAGGGACAGGCAGAAAAGGGAGAAAAAGGGAGAAAAGAGATGGGGAGGGTTAGGTGAAAGAGTAGGGAGGGGTAGGGGTGGGGAATTAGGGCGTGAGACTGCAGGGGCTACCCTAGAGGGAGCCTGGAAGGGGAGGGGATGGTGAGGGTGAGGACAATGTTGGGGGATGGAGACCATGGGATGTAACTGGGAGAGAGGAAGGGGATAATAAAAAAAAAACCAGTAGAATCAACATAGATCAGTGAACTGGGCAACATGTCCAAAATATAATAACAGGACTCAAACAGTGGCAATAGTATCCAACACATGTACACGCAAGCGAACAGGGAGAGAATGTAACAGGAAAAATAGCTGCATGGCCCGTGTGCCTTACTTAGGAGACACTGCTAGGTATAAGAAAGGGGAAGAATCCCATCATGAAGAAAGTACAAATGGCCATATGGTCTGAGCTGCTTACCTCCCCAGACCCGCAGCCATAAAAATGCAGACTGATAAAAGTCCCTTTAAAAGTCCACTCAGAGCCAGAGTCCCAATATAAGTGATTCCCTTACCCAGTATACAATACTAGTGTGTGTCCAACCAACTAAAAGAGTATAGGAATCGTAGTGAAGTGTCTCAAGCTGAACTCACAGCCCAGAGCCCACAGTAGACGCCACTCACATGGGTAACAGTCCATCCACAGAAGGATTTTCTCATTTCACCGATAATTAGGTATCCTCCGACGAGTCTTCTTGCTCTGCTTCTTCCTCCATGTCCGCCTCAATCCAACGGACCAATTTATCAGCTTCCTTAGGGTCCAAGAAAAGATACTGCTGGCCATTCCACACTAGCCGCAATTTAGCAGGGAGCAATAGTTGGTGCTGTATGTGGGACTGGCGCAACCTGCCTCGCACTCCATCGAAGGCCTTGCGGCACTGGCGGGTACTGTAAGAAAGGTCGGGGAACATCTGCACCATGTCCTCACCATATTTTAGTGTTCCCTTTCTGAAAGCCATCCGAAGTACCCTGTCCCAATCGCCAACCCTGGTACAGATGATCATGATGGTACGAGTACAGAATATAACAGCCACGGCATGCCTAGGGGTGATACGATAGGCCTTTTTGAGGGACACTGGAGGATCCATGCAAGTCCCAAAACAGCGGGCAGAAATGTGCGAGTGAAAGTTAAAGCACCTTCCCCCTCAGCCAGTTCAGGCAGCCTCACTATCCGTAAGTTCTTTTTTTTTTTATTTCTTTTTATCCCCTCCTACATGCCGGAGGCCCGCTCTGTCGGGAGACGCCTAAGCACCAGACCCACTTTACTGCCTTACCTGGTTCCCTGGTGGACCCCCATGGAGCCATGGCTGTACCCCCCAGGTGGGTACCAGGTGGGGCCTGAACACTCCAAGATAATTCTTGTTTCGTCAGGTCCCCTCTGGTGGCCAGGCAGGCAGGAGTACGAGGTGGGGCCCATATACCCCAAGACAATTCTTGTTTCATCGGGTCCCCTCCGGTGGTCAGGCAGGCAGGAGCCATTAGGGTCTGTGCTGGTGCTCCTTCCCCTTGGTGCTCTGGCATTGTTTTCCACTGTTCCAAGGGAGTGGCAAGCGCCCAATGTCAAGGCATTTTCCGCAGACGTCCACCACTCCCCAACCCTCTCATTGTGTGCTTTACACTTGCTGTGCCTCCGACTTCTGCCACAGGCCAGACAAGCACTGAGCTTTGCCCCCCACCCTCCCGGGACAGGAGAGCCATCCTCTGGATGCTCGATCCTCTCCCTCCCTGCTGACCCCCCGGGCTCATTCCTGAACCAGGGTCACCAGCATGGCACAAGGTGTGGCGTGCAGCACCTCAACCCTCAGCGCCACCGTGCCAGCCCTCCGTAAGTTCATCTCCCTGGCCTGATTTTCCAGTGTCTCTAGGTACTATCTTAGGAGGCTATCTTCCTTTAGACCATCTGCTCGCAAGAGTCCATGCGAGTTTACAGTGCTGAAACCCGAGGTGTTAAAATATCAAACTTGTGGTCCAGATCTTGAACAGTTTCTACCAACCGGTGCAACGTAGCTTGAATTGTGGTCAATGAGGCCTCCCTTGATTGTGACCCTGAAGAATCCACAGTTTTGTCTTGTTGCGAAGGCCACATTTCCCGTGGCCGTCCTCGAGGAGTGAAAAATTCAGCAGCTGGGGCACTTGCACCTCAGTTTTTGCCCATGGTGAAGAGTGCTTGCTTACAAAATAATAATCTTTCAGACAGCTCAAATTAGCAGCCCAATGATAGAGTTAAAAGCTATTATTTTGGTTTTGGCCTAGGAGCTCGAGAAATGTACAGCTTCCTCCTTGGCTGCTCAGCAGCGCCCCCAGACAGACTTTTTCACAATCAATCAAGAAAGTGTCCCAGAACTGATTATGTGTGAAATCTGTAAGATAGTCTTGACAGATTACGCCCCTGTGAGCATGAAACATAACATTGGGGAGTGGAGATGAAAAGCAGAGTATGGAGTTTTAACATGCAACTTCTGAAGGGCAAAGCAATCAAAGGGAAGCTGCAGGATGACCTCACACATGTTTTCACCACTAATCAGGGGAGTTTACAGCAGCTGGATATCTTGTGGGAAGTGGCGAAATGCACCATGTAGGGGAGTGTATTAGACTAGCATCTAGGAAGAACAAAGAAAGGCTAAAGCAGCAGAAGACCTGTTGTGGTGGATCAGAGGGCTGGAGAAAAATCTAAATCCCACCACTCCACAGCAAACATGGTTACAACTTAAATTCAGCTTGGGATAAATATGCAGAAATACTCAATGAGAAAGCTAAATTCGCCATATTTAAGGCACGGGTGCATTACATTGAGCATGGACAGCGCACAGGAAAGAAATTGGCACATAGGTTGCAGCAGGAAGCTATGAAAGTGATAAAGGGCCACAAGGTGGGCAATAATCCCATCCCCATTACCAAGCCCATGTATATTGCAGCAGCCTTTAAGGAGTTTTAGGAGGCACTCGTCATAATGACCATGATGAAATCCAGCTGAAGGAGCATCTTAGTGATTACTTACAGAACATCCAGTTCCCTCAGCTCTCTGAGCTGCATAGCAGGTTCCTGAAGGGTGCTGTTTCAGCAGGGGAAGTGAGCACAGTCATCAAACAGCTCACTACAGACAAGGCACCAGGCTCTTTTACAAAGCCTCTAGTTCAGTCCTGGCCCTGTTTCTAGCAAAACGTTTAAGTATCTCTATTCCAAGGGGGTTAATGATAAATCCCTGGCAGAGGCTAGAATTACACTGCACCCCAAACTAGGAAAAAATGACTTTCAGGCAGGGATTACATACCCATGTCACTGGTAAATACAGATTTCAAGCTCCTTGCTGAAGTCCTGGCTAACAGACTGGGAAGAGTCTGGGATGCCTTGATTGGCGCAGAACAGGTGGGGTTTATGAGAAGGAAAGTGTCCAGTGATGATCTTCACAAACTACACCACCTAGTTCCTCCATCAGGGGAGGGGGGAATCCCTGCAGCCCTGGTCACCCTAGATGTAGAAAATGCTTCTGATCAGGTCTCTTGGGCATATCTTTTTTAATATAATATTAAAATACTACAATATCCCAGAAAAATTTATAAAATGGGTGCAAATTCTCTACCAACATCTGACAGCCCAAATTATGGGCCCGACTGGCTGCTCCTGCACGGAGGAGGTCCACCATTGGCTGACTGCACCAGCCACTGCTTTACTATTGGTATGCCTCCTATCCTAGTGCTGTGAGCTAAGCTCGGGCACCTGGGCTGAGACTTTCGGCGCTTCCCCTGGAGCAGTCTCCACATTGATTTTCTCCTGCCCACCCACCTCACCCCTGGCACTCTTTAAATCCGCTTTCTGCAATCTCCTTCCCTGTGCTCTCTCCTCTACAGGTTGGCTCTCCATTTTAGAGCACACGTCTCCCTTGAAGTATACCTTTGTCACTTTTTCGCCCACTTCTACTTGCCCTGCACATAGTTGCTCACCAGTTCCCCTTCCCCCTGGCAGGCAGTGCACTGTTTACAACAAATGTCCTGTCATGCTTACCAGCTCAATTATGAAGTATCTACTATTGCCATTTATGGCTATCTCTCTGATAGGCACCCTCTTGGCAGCTGACTTCTGTGCCTCAATCCTCACTTCTGACCAGGTTGTCCTCAAGCATTTCTGCATCACCTCCAATCACCCCCATTACATCCCTCCACCACCAAGATGGGAATGCACTTCGCTCGGACCCCTCATGCTTGCACTTCTCCCCAACCTAGAGCATCGCCTACTTGGATTTTTCCTTCACTCCCCTTCTCAACCCCACCTCTTGGCACCCCGTACTCCTATCACCTATTTTTTTCACTGTTCCTATTGGGTGGTGATATTGATACCAACCCTGGCCCCGTCACCACCCCAGTCACATCAACCTGTGGCATCTGGGCCTGCGCTCCCGGTCTGAAACTTGCGCATATGAATGTATGCAGTTTTCCCCAATCTCGAAGCCTGGGTTTCACAGCAGACCCCATGTACTCTGTCTTACAGAGACCTGGTTGAAGCCCCAGCACAACGATGCCATGTTCTAAGCAGCTGGCTACACCCTTCTGCGCAGAGACAGACCAGACAAAAAAAAGGGTGGTGGTGCTGCTATCCTAGTCAGGGACCCTCTCTCCACCTGCTTCACCCTTCGTGCAGAAAATGACCCCCTTAGTGACCGGCTCATTGCTGAAATCACTCTAGGCTCTACAAAGAAGCTTTACCTGGATTGTTGTTACAACCCACTGAACGGCAGCGTAACCAGCCTCTAGAGCCTGCTCTTGGGCTTAGGATCCCTCTCCCCAGCTAGAGAAACTATCCTGTCTGGGGACTATAACCTAAATTGGCTGAGTCCCCAAGAATCAGACTTTGCTAACCAACTCAATCAACACAACCTGGTGCAAATCCTCACCCTCCCGACCCAATCAAATCATCGGACCTTCACAAAGTCACTTATCGACTGGGTGATCACCAACTGTAGGGACCATATCCCCCACGTGGGCACCCTATGGGACTCATTAAGTGATCACTCCCCCAACTATGCCATCTGGTCCTCCAAAGCCCCCCCCCAAATATCTATCATTCCACAATTTTAACCACCCTGACACCATGGCACTAACAGAAGCGGTTAGGGATGTAAACTGGCATGGTCTCTATGTGCTCTCAGACGTAACCCTTGCCGTCACTCACTTTACTAACATTCTCCTGGACATACATGACCAACATTTCTCTGTAACTACTACGAGAGTTTGTGGTGGGTGTACTCGCTGGATCACAAAGGAACTCTACTCCATCATGAAACAAAGGGACCGAAGGATGATGCGCATAAAATACTCTCTGGATCACAAAGGAACTGCTTTCCATCGTGAAAGAGGGACCGCAAGTGCACTGCGTGACAACCAACCCTCCCCACTCTGTGGAAAGAATAGCAGTACCTTTGCAACCGTTGCAAGCACCTGGCCTAATTCCTCAAATGGGATTATTACACCGATCTGCAGAGGGAGAGTCTCGGTGATCCCAGAAAATTCTGGAACTCCATCAGCTCCCTTCTCACCCCTCACACCAACAGCCCCAACAGACACCTCAGTTCCCTTTCTGGCCTCCTGACCAACCCTGCTGAGGTAGCCAATGCCTTTAATCTTAAATTTACAGACCTGTCAGCCCTCCTCAGCAAACACCCTTCTTGCACCCCATCCAACATGCGGTCTGGCGCCTCTGCTCATCCCCTTCCCCGCTGGGCACCTAGCACACCCTGGTACCACTCAGTCCCCCCTCCATAGGCCATGCTCTACTTCCACGGCCTCTGTCCCCACACCTGCTCTTACTCCCCCTTGCCCCTCCTTTCTATTTCAGGATCATCTCCCCAAAAGGCACTCAAACTCCCCAAGGGACTACCCAACCGAGGCAGCCCAGGCTCAGACAAATTTTCCTGTGTTCCTCAAAACTGTGTGTCCTCTGCAATTACCAAACCCCTTACCTTAATTTTCAATCTTGCCTTGACTACCTCCTCCATGCCTCTCCCATAGAAATCCACCAAAGTTATTCCCATCTTCAAAACTGGTGACCCCCTCTCCTCCTCCAACTACTGTCCAATATCCATCCTCCCCCACCTGAGCAAACTCTTCGAAAAAGTCGTGCATCAACAACTATCTGAGTACCTCACCAAATTCGATATCTTATGTAGCCAGCAACATGGCTTCCGCAGACATCACAGCACCACCACTGCCCTAGCCCTATTCACCGACCATATCATTACTAATATGGATCAAGGGCGGGCCACCGGAATCGTATTTGTGGACCCGTCAAAGGCTTTTGATTTGCTAAATCATACTTTCCTCCTCTCCTAAATGAACCTGATCGGCTCCTCCGAGGATACTACACGCTGGTTTCAGAGTAACCTTACCAGCCGCTCTCAATTAGTCTGCATAGTCTCGGTCATCTCTCCCGCCTTATCTGTCTCCACCGGGGTTCCCCAGGGCTCCATACTGGGCCCCCTTCTATTTACCATTTTTGTCAATACACTCGCCTCAGACAGCCTCATCTGTGAATCCCTCCTCTACGCATACAATCTGGTTATCTACCACAGTGACAAATCCATTCCCCACTTATCCTCTGTTCTCACCCAGAACTACTGTGCCGCCCACAATTGGTTCTCTGATAATTTGATGCTAGTTAGCTCCAAAAAACAAGGCAATGCTGCTTAGGTCAAAACCTTTCCTTGCCAGAGCACACAAAACTTACTCTTCTCTCCAGAGCCACCCTCCCAGTGGCCCTGCCCTCGAAATCGTCCACTCCTTCAAATACCTGGGGGGTCACACTGGACCCCTCTCCTTCACTGACCACATTAACTCAGTAGGTCGTAGGATAAATCAGAAACTCTGTGCGGCATACTGAATCGTATCCCTCCTGACTGCTGAGGCTCGCATTGCTACTACAAGAGGAAACCTCATCGCCATCTTGGATTACTGCACCCCACTCTACACTCTTGTCTCCTCCACCCTTCGGACACAACTCGTGACTGTTTACAACAGCATCTGCTGTTTTTCCCTGTCCGCCCCCTACTCAAACACATGAACATACGAAATTTGCCAGCAGATAAAGACCTAGAGGTCTATCAAGTCTGCTGGAATGTGCAGCTAGCACCCCTTATTCTGCAGCTGCCCCTTCCTTCCACCCTTCGCCTCCACTGACCCTCCCCATTGTCCTGTCCCATCCCTTTTTGAAGCAGTCCACTGTCTTACTGGATACCACTTCTGCAGGTAACGTATACCACCCAGCTACCGCCCTCTCTGTAAAAAAGTATCTCCTCCTCTCCCTCCTGAACCTTCCTCCCTCCAATCTCATATCATGGCCCCTGGTGTCCCTCCCCTCCCTTACTTTGAACAGCCCCTCTGTACCTGTCTTGTTTATTCCTTTTATGTACTTAAAGGTTTCAATCATGTCCCCCGTCCCTCCTCTCCTCCAGTGAGTACATATCAACCCTCAGCTTCCTCTATGATAAGTCCCCTTTCCCTTGATCATCTTTTGCTTCAGCGCTTGCACCACCTCCAGTAACTTAATGTCCCTCTTCAGATTCGGCATCAGTACTGCACGCGGTACTCCAGGTGTGGTCTAACTAATGACCTATACAGTGGCAGAATCACCTCCTCCGTCCTTGAGGATATACCCCTTGCAATGCAACCCAGCATTTTGTTGGCCTTTGCAGCTGCCTTCCTACATTGTGCAGAGTTGTTCATTGACCCTGTAATGAGCACCCCAGATCATTCTCCTCCTCTGTCTGGACTAGCTGCATTCCCCCTAGCTGGTAACTCCTCCTTGGGTTCTTCACCCCAAAATGCAGCACCTTGCACTTTTTGGCATTAAACCCCAGTTGCCAGGTGTCTGACCAGGTTTCAAGCTTTGCCAGATCATCCTGCAACCCCTGCCATCCCCCTAGGTCATCCACCACCGCTCCCTTCTTAGTATCATCAGCAAACAGACTGCTCTTGATGTCCAATGATATGTCTGCAATGAATATCCCAAACAACACTGGTCCCAACACCGAGCCCTGTGGAACACCGTTCGTTACCACTCTTGGGTGTGAGAGCTCCCCACCCACTACCACCCTCTGTTGCCTTCCCTGAAGCCAGTTCCCTACCCATCTCACCAGCTTTGCACCCGCCCCTGTGCCTTCTAACTTACTTCCCAGCCTCCCATGTGGCAGTGAGTCGAATGCCTTACTGAAGTCCAGATACAGGACATTCACTGCATGGCCCCTGTCTAGTTGCCTAATTACCCAGTCATAGAACTCCACCAAATTGGTTTGACAGGATCTGCCATGTATGAAGCCATGCTGTCTGCTGTCCTGTAGTCCTCTAGGAGGGCCACCAGCCTCTCCTTCAGGATAGTCTCCATCAGCTTACCCATGATGGATGTGAGGCTCACCGGTCTGTAGTTCCCCAGTTCATCCTCGGGGCTACTCTTGTGGAGGGGCACCACATGAGCCATCCTCCAGTCCTGAGGTACACATTCTGAGTGTAGTGAGGCATTAAATAAGTCTGCCAAAGGTCCCGCAAGGACCTCTGCCAGCTCCTTCAGTACCCTGGGGTGGATGCCATCTGGGCCTGGTGCCTTGTCCACCCTCAGTGCCTTCAAACCCTCCCGAACTCTACCCTCCATGATTTCCCCATCTGTTACCCCCTTGCCCTCCTGTTTCTGCCATTCCTCACCCCTTGGGTATCACCCCCCCCTCTTCTCCTTAGTAAATACTGAGCAGAAATAATTATTTAGTGTTTCTGCCTTATCGCACCCTGCTTCCACCCAGCCCCCCTCCTTCCTAATCCTTACAGCTCCCTTTCTCCCTGATGTACCTAAAGAAGTCCTTCTCCCCCTTCTTAATGCCTTATGCCAGCCTGAGCTCCGTAGATGCCTTGGCTCCCCTTACTGCCAGTGTCACCTCCTTCGATTCCATCAGGTACTCCTCCCTGTCCTCCCCCCTCCCTATTTTTCTGTACCTCCTAAAGGCAGCTCTTTTCCTCCTTACCTTTTCCATGACCTCCTCCACCCATCACTGTGAACTTTACCGCTTCCTACACTGGCTCTCACTGTAAGGTCACTTTATTTTTTTTTTTTGTAAATATAATCTTTATTAACTTTTTTCAACAGGGTACAAGCAGTCAACAATTCATCAAATAAAACTGATCATATATACAGGAGTATAGTTCATGGGTGGCTCCAGCATGGAGTGTACTAATGCATATACACATGCTCAGGCTAGAAACACAACCTAGTGAACAAAAAAGAAAAGGAAAAGGGGCAGCCTTTTATACATAGGAGTTCAGAGATTCACTCTGTGATGATGCAGAGCTCCAACCACCCCACCCAAAGGGAGCCCCCCCCAATACCCACAGGGAGGCCCCATTCTCTAGGGGACAAAGTTTAGATCTTTAGCCATGATGTATATAATCCATCTGTTCCATCTCAAAGGACAAAGCTCTGATCTATCATTCAGGAAAAAAGAGATCCTCTCAGCTTTATATAGGAGATTGACTATGTCCCTCCAGTCGGAGATTGTGGGAACTGGATCTGTGAACCAGCACTTTGTTATGGCCTTCTTAGCCGCCAGAAGGACCACTCCCAGGAGGTAACGTGTATGGGAGTCTCTAAATTCCGGGGGGAATATATGTAGCATAAAGAATTCCTCGGTGAGGGGGGACCAGCTGGCCAAATAGGGTCTCTAACTCCTGTTGTAGGGATGCTAGAAAGGATTGCAGCCTAGGGCATAACCAGAAGATATGTGAGTGGTGTGCTGTAGGGTCTCTGCATTGGCGCCAGCAGTGTGCAGAACCAGTAGCGAGGTAATGGTCGAAGTGCGGAAGTACCTGATGAGGAGTTGCCAGGCAAAAAGACACCAGCTGTGGAAGAATGTACTGTAAGTTTAGAAGTGGAAAGACAGCTGGTGTTCCATTGTTGATGTGTAATATTCGCCCCTAGCTCCCCATTCCATTTGTCAAGAATCAACCTGGGGCTATTACCTGATGTGTCTGTCAGGGCCTTGTATAAGGCAGAAATCGCATGTGGCAGCCCTGTGGAGAGGAGGAGTCCCTGAAGGAGGCTAATAAGAGGGGGTGCCCCTCCAGACGGACGGCAACAGCGGGAAGGGAGTAAAAATAGTGTCTCAATTGGAGATACCCGAAGAAATCCGTCTGATGCAGCTGATGAGTCTGGAGCATCTCCTGAAATGGCTTAAAAGTGGGTCCATTCAGAAATTGTGAGAGAAAGGAGAGTTTCAGGTGACCCCAGCCACGAAAGGTATGATAAATCCGGGCAGGAAGGAAGTTTTCCAGCAGGGGAATCGGGCAGAGTAACATTAAAAATGGATGTAATGAAAAGTGCCTGCAGATCGCATTCCAGGTTCTAATTTGGTGTTGGAGCCAGGGGCTGGAAGGAATCCACACCAAGTGGGGAGTGGTCTGATATAAGGTGGCCCTGATCAAATCATCATAAGGAAAGAGCTCCTCTTCTGTCTCTCTCCAGAGTGCAGGGGATGTCCTCATGTATCGAGTGGCTATGAAAGAGAGGTGGGAGGCCCAGTTATATAGTTTTAGGTTGAGGAGGGCAAGGCCACCTTGTTTCTTAGGGAGCTAGAGAGCAGAGAACCTCACTCTTGGGCGCCTTCCTGACCAGATGAATTCCAGAATTGCCTTATGCCACATATGGAATAATTTTGTTGGTAGGTGCAGGGGTACATTCTGTAATGGATAGAGGGCCCTAGGCAGAACCACCATCCGAATCACTTCTACCCTCTGGTACAGATTCAATGGGAGGACATTCCACTTGGTTAGAGCTTGTTGGAGTTGGGTGTAAAAGGGATCATAATTATTTCGCATTGCTTTGTGTATGTTATGGGACAAACAGATACCCAGGTATTTCAGTTTGTCAAGATCCCACTGGAATGGATAGGCCTGCCTAAGGGACGGGTGGGGTATAATGAAAAACAAGGGTGTCTGTTTTTGAGGTGTTGAGTTTATATCCTGAACAGGACCCAATGGTCGCAAGAATTTTAAAGACTGTGGGTACGGACTGTGATGGCTTTGAGAGAAAAAGTAGGACGTCATCAGCATATTAAGCTATACAATGTTCCATGCCCTCCACCTGCACTCCTGAAACCTGGGGGGACAGTCTAATTGCCTGGACCAAAGGCTCGACAAAGATGGCAAAGAGTCCGGGTGATAAGGGACAGCCCTGTCGGGTCCCCCTAAAGAGGGGGAAGCAGCCAGAGTGATGGCCAGAAACCTTGACACAGGCCTGGGGGAAGGCATATAGGGCTTTTACGGTAGCAATGAATGGGGAGGGAAATCCCATCCTGTGCATAGTGGAAAAGAGGAAGGGCCAGGAGACCCTGTCAAAAGCCTTCTCAGCATCTAGGCTGAGAAGGGCACAGAGGTTGTTTAGGGTCTGCATTTCGTGTACCAGGTGGAGTGCTCTACAGGTACTGTCAGTTGTGGATCTGCAGTGCACAAAGCCTGTCTGGTCAAGGTTAATCACAGAGGGGAGGACCATGTCAAGTCGACAGGCTAGAATGGACATAAAAGTATTTATAGTCCATATTTAGGACCGAGATCGGCCTGTAGGAGCTCCATGATAGGGGATCCTTACCCTGTTTAGGGATGAGGGAGACCGCTGCATATGACCAGCTCGGGGGGGGGGGTGTCAGAGTTCCCCTGTATGACTTTGTTATAGACCCGTAGTAGGAGTGGGTTAATTGTTTGTGCAACACATTTATAAAATTCTGCCCCGTAGCCATCTGGACCCGGGACCTTCATGGTTTTGGATCTGGAAATGGCAGCTGCCAGTTCCTCTGGGGTGATGGGGGCTATCAGGCCCTCTTGTTGGTCCTGACTGAGACCTGGGAGGTGTAGAGATGACAGAAAGGTAATAACTGCTGCTGGGTCCTCCAACTGCTCAGGGGTGTAAAAGGTTTTATAATAGTCACAAAATGCCTGAGAAATGTGGCTGAGCCTCGTATGGAGTACCCCCGTGTTGGGGTCTTTTATGGCTGCTGTTTTTGATTGCTTGTGCTGTCTGTGCAGGCGGTAGGTCATCAGACTGGAGGCCCGGGGGCCTATTTCCCCGTATCTCTGTCTTAAATATGACAGCGCGCTATCTCTGTCTGCTGGATGCATAGGGCATCCAGGTCTCGCTTAACTTGCTTAAGCTGGGTTACAATGGAATGATCCCCCTGCTGGTGAGCAGTCTGGAAAAAATGTAGGGTTTGTTCTAGGTGTGCACATCTATCATTTCGAATCTTCACAAGGGTAGCTGTGTGCTTAATTAGGTGGCCTCTAAGGACCGCTTTCAGGGTATCCCATCTGATAAAGTGGGAGATTTCAGGGTCAGCATTATCCTCCAGGATCTCTTCAATCTTGTCACTCAGGAATTCCTGAAAGGGTTCACTCTTGAGGTGGATCGGGTCAAACCTCCAGAAGGTGTTACGCCTTTCCAACCTTAGGTCCCAGGAGATAGCCAGGGGAGCATGGTCAGAGTGGGAAATGTCTCCCATTGAGGCGTCCACCAATGCCCCCAGGCACTCCATCTGAGTATAACAATGGTCAATACGGGAACAGGTACCATGTACTGCTTAGAGCAAAATGTATATTTTCTACCCCTGGGGTGGAGGGATTGCAACACGTCCAGCCAGCCCACCTCCTGAACAAAACGTTTAAAAAATCTGCGAGATGCTGGCTGTTTACCCCTGGAGGTGTTTGTGGAGTCTAAGCTGGTGCTAGGGGCTATATTAAAGTTTTCCGTCAGGATCGGTGTCCTGCAGGTCTGCTCAACTGTCTTGTTCAGGAGGTGACAAACTGTCAGAGTATTAGCACCGGGGGAAGGTATATGCTTGCTAGGGTCACCTCACAGCCTTGTAACAGCTCCTGTATGATAACTAGGTGGCCCTCCGGATCAACCCACTCCTTAGTGGCCTGGAAAGGGATATGGCTAGCTATCAGTATGGTGACCCCCCTCCTTCTCCACATCCCAAATGAAGAAGAGAAAACTTGACTGAATCCCCTGTCTATCAATTTCTTGTGTTCATCAGCTGACAGATGTGTCTCCTGGATGTATACAACCTCAGCCTGGCTTTTCTTCAGCAGCGACATCATCCTTGAATGCTTTATAGGGCTGCCTAATCCATTTACATTCAGGAAATAGAGTTTGAGGTGCTTACTAGCCATATTTAAGCCATGGCAGATGTAAGAAGGGCTTACTGAGCCTAAGAATCAAACACCTTAGACCCATGCTTGTTGCCGGACCCCAAACCAGATCCTAACATACTAACATACTAAAATGCCAGCAGAATAGGCCTAACGGTCTTTCGTGTCTGCTCGTTTGGTCAGTCCCCAGCCTGGGTGCTGACCTTGCTGTCCCTCTTGCCTTCTCTGGCTTCTCCCTTCCCAGTTCCGGATATTCTTGCTGCATTGGATTTTGCTTCCAGAACCCTTCCCCTGTACCTGTCCCACCCCCTCTTGAACCCCTCCACTGTCTCTGCCTCCACTAGCCCCCTAGGCAGTGCATTCCATGGCTCCACCACCCTCTCAGTGAAGTAGCACTCCTCCTTTCTCCCTGAATCTTCCCTCCAGCTTCCACCCATGCCCTCTAGTGGCCCTTCCTCCTTCCTTCAAGCACCCCGACTGTTCCTCCCCTATTTATCCTCTTCATGTACCTAAAGACCTCTATCATGTCCCCCGGTCCTCCTCTCTTCCAATGTGTATATATTTAGCTCTTCGAGCCCTCCTCATAGGTCCTGTCCCCAAGCCCCAAATCATTTTGGTTGCCCTCCTCTGGACCCTCTCCAGGAGGTTAATGTCCCGCTTTAAGTGTGGCCTTCAAAACTGCACGCAGTACTCAAGGTGCGGCCTCACCAAGCAGTTATACAGAGGGAGTATCACTTCCCTCCTTCTGAAGGTGATCCCCCTAGCGATGCATCCCAGCATCCTGTTGGCCTTGGCTGCTGCCCTCCTACAAGTCTCAGAGTTGTTCATCTTGACATCCACCACCACCCCCAGGTCCCTCTCAGCCATCCTCAGAAAGGAGATTCATAGGATTTTCAAGCATGTATAGACTGACGTCCTTAGGTTGCTTGCCTTAAAATTTAACATGTCCCATGTTTGTTTAAATAGAAAACATCCAATCTTATTTTAAACTGTTCCATTGTACTGCTTGTAACCACCTCACATGGTAGGCCATTCCATTGTTTAATCACTCATTGACTAAACCAAGATTTTCTCTTTAGTAATTTCCATCTGTTATTTACCAATTGAAATGGATGTCCCCTAATATTATATGTTTGTTCCTTGTGAATAAGACCATAATGCTTTAT
Source organism: Neoceratodus forsteri (assembly GCA_016271365.2). NCBI lineage: Eukaryota > Metazoa > Chordata > Ceratodontiformes > Ceratodontidae > Neoceratodus > Neoceratodus forsteri. Next base: position 396,578,289 of record CM057452.1, read on the forward strand.
CATGCAGAGCTCTAAAAGTCATGCACATATTCCCCCTCAGTTTCCTATACTGTAGAGAGAGAATACATCCAGGTGTTTAAGTCTCTCTGGGTAACTCATATTGCAACATTCTTTCATCATCTTTGTTGCTCTTCTCTGTACACTCTCTAATTTAGCAACATCACTCTTTTTGTAAGGTGCCCAAACTTGAGCACCATATTCTAAATGGGGCCTAACCAAGGCCTGATATAAGGGAACAATAACCTTTTTGTCTCTACTCTTAATATGCCTTAACATACAATTAAGTATTTGATTACCTTTTTTTGTAATTATACTACAATGAGTACTAAAATGGGAATCAGAAGTTACAGTAATCCCTAAACTGGGTTCTTCACAAGTGACAGGTAATGTTTATCCATCATATTATAGGGTAGATTAGGATTTTTAACTCCCAAGTGCATTACAGTACACTTACTCACATTCAGCTCCAGTTTACGTTGAGCTGTCCAATTCCCTATATCCTTAAGGTTTTTTTTTTTTTTGCATTTTAGTACCATCTTCAGTATTGTTAACAATTCCCCCAATCCTACAATCGTCAGCAAACGTAGTTAGCCAAATATTATCATGATCACATTTAAGTGAGGATACATAGATATAAAAGAGACAGGGTCCCAAAACAGAACCCTGGGGGACGCCACTCGTCGCATCAGCCCAGTCTGACAGGGTTCCATTTATGGTCACCCTCTGCCTCCTCCCTTCCAGCCATGACATAATCCAATTTAGCAAGTTAACATCTAAATTCATTTTTTCCAATGTCCTTATCAACTCATCATGTAGCAGTTTATCAAACACCTTGGAAAAATCAAGAAAATCCACATCCACCGCCTCCCCTTTATCCAAGGCCATACTTACTTTTTCATAAAAGGACAACATATTGGTCTGACATGAGCGAGACTTCATGAAACCATGTTGTGTATGGTCTATCAAATTCAGGCTATCTAAATGGTTTAGAATCACCTCTTTAATTATTCCTTCCAAAATCTTACATATAATGGAGGTTAGGCTTATAGGACGAAAGTTTTCTTTGGCTGACTTTGGGCCTTTTTTTAGAATCAGTACAACTACTGCATCCTTCCAACTCTGGACAACTTGTCCACAATCCAGGGACTTTTGGAAAATATATGTTAATGGTGGTGCCAGATTTTCTGATAATTCTATTAATATTCTAGGATGAATATTATCTGGGCAAGGAGATTTATTGATGTTTAGTTTGTTCAAGCATCCTTGTACCTCTTTGACACTCAATTTAACTTTTCTGGAACTGAAGGTGAATTTTTGAGAATTAATAGTAGTGGTAGTATTAAATATCGAACAAAAGTATTTATTTTGGATATCCACTGCTTCCTTGTCATTTGCTATATCTCCATCTAATTTTTAAAGGGCCTATGACATGCATGATGTTTTCATTCTATTATGTGTGCATAGAACAGTTTAAAATTGTCCTTAGTTTTAGAAGCAAGGGTCAATTCATAGTTGGCCTTAGCTTTACTAATAGTTGATTTAATTTCCTTAACCAAGGCCCTATATACTTTCATACCCTCAGGATCATTAGTTTTTCTTAGTGTTCTATATAATACATTTTTTTTTTATTAATCATTTTTTTATAGAGTTGTTAAACCATCCATTGTTGTTTTGCTCTCTACCTAAAAGACTCCATACAAGGGCACTACATCATTACCTCAATCCAACCCACAACTGCTCAGATACTGTCAGTGAGAATCCTCCTCGGTGCCTAAAACAAAACCTTCACTGTTGCCACCATCTACATCCCTCCCAAAGAACAGGGAACTGGTCTAACAGCTGTGCTTGACTTTGTAAAGTCACTCCCACCAGACACCGAATCCATCCTCCTAGGTGACTTCAACATCAACTGGCCTGCAGCTGATGCTGGTGCACACAGGGATACCACTGCTGCGCCGAACCTCACACAAATGGTTGACTCACCAACCAGGAAAAATTACAGGACCGGCACCAGCATACTCTTGGACTGGATCCTTACCAGTCACCCATCCCGGATATCTAACACTAATGTCCTCCCTGACTCTCTCAGCGATCACTCCCCTGTTAGCTGCACCTGGTCAAATAAATTCATCAAACAACCACCAAAAACAATCACCAGCAGGGTTCTACCCAGTGGTCACCTTCCTCGACTCAAATGCCACCTCCTCCACCAAGACTGGTCTCCTATCTTCAATGCAACCAATGTAAACACTGCCCTTGACCACTTCATAAACATCTTCACTGTGGCCTGTGACACGTATGCTCCTATTAAGAAACGCAAAGTCAAATCACTGAGTAACCCTTGGCTCACAGGTGACCTCCTCAGGATGTTAAAAACAAGTGACCACCTATGGGAGCTGGCCAGAAACTCTGGAAAGCAAAACGACATCCAAAACTACAAACGTGCCCACAATGACTGCACCAAAACCATCCGGCAAATGAAGTCCGCTTACTATAAGCATGCCCTCACAAACTCCTGGGGCAATGGTCGGGAATTCTGGAAGAACATAAAGGAACTCACTGGGAATCCACCCAAAACTCCCCCATCAATACTCAACATCAACAGAACCACAACCCTCAACCCAAAAACCATTGCGGATACCTTTAACAAAGCCTTTACCGACCTCAACGCTGTCCTACCTCAGGACTACTTCAAAGATGGTGTAGCTCCCTGTCTGGAATGAACACTACTCCCACCAGCTCCCCTGCTTCTACTTCAAAGCAGTCAAGGCTCACCAAATGCGCAAATCGTTACCATAGCCTTGGTAAATCAAGATTCAGTAATGACTCCCTCGATCTCAAAATCCTGTCTCTCACACTTGATGAAGTGCTTTGTCCTCTGACCAGAATTTTCAACCTCTCCCTCAGCCTTAGCCAGTTCCCAGACAGATGGAAATCTGCCACTGTCACCCCAGTCCATAAAAGTGGTGACAAAACTGCCCACAATAACTACAGACCTATCTCCCTACTACCCCCACTCTCCAAGGCACTAGAACGCATCGTCTCGGACCAGCTCACAGAATACCTGGATACGTACAACATCCTGTGCAAGCAACAACACGGGTTCTGCAAAGGTCACAGCACCTCCACAGCCCTACTTGAATTCACTGGCGCAATCCACAACGCACTTGATTCCGGTGAACTACTAGGCTCAATCTACATTGACTTAACTAAAGCCTTCGACAGCGTCAATCACCGCCTCCTACTTGTACAGTTTCAGAACACTGGGCTGTGAACCGACACCATTGGCTGGTTTAAGAGCTACCTTGAAGAATGGTCCCAAACAGTAAGAATCGCTGATACACTCTCGGACCCTAGACCGGTCTGCTCGGGAGTCCCCCAGGGCTCCATTCTGGGACCCCTCCTCTTCAGCCTATTCTTAAACTCTCTACTGGATAGCTGCCCAGAACAAATAATTCTCTATGCCGGCGATGCTGTGATCCTCACCTCAGACCCTGATCCAAACAAATTACAAAATAAACTTCAGCGGGCCTTCTCCTCCATCGAATCCTGGTTCCTTAATCATAAACTGCTTCTCAATCAGAAAAAAAAAAAACAAGTCTATGGTCTTTTGCAGCCCCCACAACAAAAACAAACAACTCCACCTCTCTATTGCAACCAAACAAGGAGCCATCCTAGAGCAAACACAATCGTTCAAGTACCTTGGCATCACCCTTGATCCCCACCTCTCATACGCTGTCCATATTAGCAATGTGGCAAAGTCTGCCAATGCGAGGTTAGGCATATTATTCCAGCACAGGAAACACCTAACCCAAGAAGCACTGTCAGTGGCCATCCAAAGCTCTATTGTCTGCATCATAGACTATGGTCTTATATATGGGTCTGCAACTACCACTGCTCTCAAAAGTATCGCGACCTCCCCTGAATAAGGCCTGTCCTCTCATCACTGGCTCACATCGCCATACCCACACTTGTGACCTTAATTCCCAATCTGGATGGCTTCAACTGGACAAACGCATAAAATACCAAACCTGCATCACGGCCAAGAAAATCATAATGAGACTTGCCCCACTTGGTGTCTGTGCCCTCCTTAAGCCTAGACATAGGAATGTCACTACAAGGAGATCCAATTCCCATCTACTACATATCCCACGATGTCACACGACCCAAGGACAAAGATCATTTGCCTATCAGACATCCAACTGGCTCAACTCTTGGCAGCGACATAGTGACTGGCCCAACACTCGGGCCTTTTCAAGTCCAAGTTGCACCTCTCACTGCTTGTATCCTGCGATTGCCCATCTTAACATTTCCACCATTCCAGCTGCACATGCCCCAGCACCCAGCACTTACAATCAGTCTTTGCACCCCTAACACCTTACCTGGCATATTCCTCAACAAAGCCCCTGGCTGCACTGTCCCCACCCTCGCCCACCTCCTCCCCGTGATCTCCACTCCTGTCCCTGCCCCACCCACCTCCTGCAGCTCCCCTTACCCCCCGCACCTCCTACCTCCCTCGATCTCCCACCTCACTTCTCCCCATCAACCCCCCACCCCCGCCTTGCTCATAGCTCAAGTCTTTGTACTGGTTATTACATGTCTGTAAGTCAGTGACGTTATGTTTGTAACTAAAAATGAGGACTGTTGCACACACTGACGTGGAACCTTTGTAAAAGAGCCTCGGCTCAAAGGTATTGTAATCCTAGATTGAAATAAATAACGTTATTATGTATTTGTTTATTAGGTATGTGAATTCTAGTTTCTAGTGTAAGTTTGTTTAAAAAAAGTATTCCACGTTTCATCTATACAGTAGTTTGGTTTTGAAATTTTTTTATACCAGTCCCATTCTTTCATAGACGGATTAAATGTCCGAAAATCAGCTTTATTAAAATTTAATTTATGTGTAGACCTGATAGAACTCACTATGGGGGTATCTTCTTTAACCTGGAATAATATCATTTGATGGTCACTATTACCAAGGGGATTTATGACTTCAATATTATCTATACTTTCTCTATTAGACAATATAAGATCAAGAATATTGTCTCCTCTAGTACCAACATTTACTTTTTGATTTAATCCAGCCTGATCTATTGCTTGTAGAAATCTGGATTCAGTACTATTATTTCCTTTTAAATTACTCCAGTCTATTCCTGGTAGGTTAAAATCACCAGTTAGTATATATTTCTCATAAGGATCCAGATTTGATATATATAGTCAGTTAGCTGGCTGTCATTATCAGTGGAAATTGAAGGTGGTCTATAAATTAAACCAAGGTTCATTTTAATGCCTTTTGATGGAATTAATTTTACCCAAAACAATTTCCAAATTATTTATTTCATGGATAATTTCTTCACTTTTTATATAGTTTTTTATATATACAGCTATTCCACCTCCTTTCCTATGGATTCTTGACTTGGTATAAAGTGTATATCCAACTATGTTTTTATCATAGGGGTCAGAATCATCCCGCCAAGTCTCTGTAACCAACACTATATGAATTTCATGGGACTTTAGAAAGTATTTAAATTCATCCATTTTGTTTTCCAAACTTCTTGCATGTAATAATACCCCTTTCCATGCCTGGTTTGGTTTTACGGTACTATTATTTTATTTATTTTTTGTGGCTTTATATCCATTTGGACTTCCCTCCCTTGTGGCCAGTTTAAATGAAGTTGAATAACCTCATTTATTCTTTTTGCTAACAACCATGTTCCTATTTTATTTAGATGCATACTATCCAGTTTGTAAGCTGTTTTATTTTGAAATGTGATGGAATTGTCCATATAGCCAATGTTATTTAGTCTACAAAAGTGTCATAACCATGTATTTACTTTATCTGTCTCATTTTTGTAAGCATAAATTCCATGTATTACTAGAATCCCTGAGGTGATAATTTCACCCCCTTTATTTTTAATTCGGTCTATTAATTGTTTGAAGACTTCTTGAATAGTAGCTCTGTGACATCTACCTATGTCATTGACTCCTACATGGAGTATACCAATGGAGTAGAGGTCACTTCCATGAAGTCATCCAATAATGGTCCTAAATCAGACAATCTCACCCCCTGGTAGGGTACTCACTACAGTGTTTTCTTTTCTCCCTTCACATACTAATGAATCTATTCGCCTTGTAATAGAGTCACCTATAACAAAGATGTCTCTATACTCTTTGTTAACATTCAATGGAGTTAAATTCACATTTGAATTGCAGTGATTGTCATGACTCTGATGATTTTTGGAATTCAAATTACTGTTTTCAATCACAGGTATATTTAGGCCGCTTTTGTTTGCCTCACTCAATTTTTTTGAGGTTACATAATGATTTTGCTTTGAAATGCTTGATAGTATGATACTATCACTTTCAGCATTGTTGGACACAATTGGAAGCTTGGGATCTAGAACCTCATATCTACTGGAAGTTACTATCTGATCATTTATGGCTGGGGGAATACCAAACACTTGTGGTTTTATATTTGTTGAACAATTTGGGTATTTTGATGCAACTATTTCCCATTCTATTTTAATGAAATTTGGGCCTGATTTCCTATTACTAGGTGTGTTAGTTACTAAATGTTGTCCTTATACTAAAAGGTTCTCCACCATTGTATCAAGAAAGTTTTCCAACTCCCCTATTTCTTTCTGGACTTCAACCCTACATTTAAGATTTTTAATTTCCTCCTTCAGAGTTTCTAGTAATATACAATTTTCACGTATAAACTTTTCTTGTTTAGTCCCTTCCGTATACATAGAACAACAACTGCATTGCTTCTGTGTCTTCTTATGTTTAGAGTTTCCCTGAGACATTGTGACTGCTTGTTAATGAGTGAGGGAACAGGCCCTCCAACCGATAACCTGGGGGGAGGTGAACAACAGGGAGATTAGAAGCAAACAGGGAACAACAATCGCGTAGGCATTTGCCAACTGGGCATAGCCTGCTGAACTGGGGGATGGCTTCCATTGGGGCTTGGTGCAGGGAGGCACCCAGTCCCCGGACTACGCCTAATTCGGCCTGTCCCTACCAGAGGGCACCAGACGTAAACGTCTGTGAAAGGAAAGGGGGAAGTGGAGTCATGCCTTGGCTCCTCCAAGGCAGAGGTTTTAAGCATATTCAACAAATGAACTCCATTGCTGTACTGGTATTGGAGGCCTACAGCACAATGGCTACTCATGTCAATACCGTAATAGCCAGACCGCAATCAATCCCCGACCCGATCACATGCACCCGGAGGGGGAGGCATTCCCTTCCACTCCCAGAAAATAACACCGGCGGGTTCAGGGGATATCTAAACCTTAGGGGGACATTTAAGTTTTCCATCGTGTATAAAGCGCCAGTCGCTGACCAGAGGAGCCGGGCCCCCAGCACCCTGAGGAGGCAAGCCCGACTAGGATCAGAGTGTCTGGATTTGCTAAAATTAAAGCAGGGCTACTGGAGAGCCAGGCAACCAACCCGGAGCTCCAGCAGGTCCCGCCATGGTCAAGGGGACCCCATGGCAACTGCCCCAGGACCACAGGACAGAGCTGTCGGGGCAGCCTCCCCAGGGTCCATTTACTTAGCACTGAAGGTACAGCATGAGGGAGGTGCCACTGACCTGTCCACGGTCTCTCAGACACAGCAACCGAGGCTGGGTTAAGAGCCAGTCTCGCCTCCCCACGGCAGTCCCTAGCCCCACGATCAGCCCCTGGTCCCCCCCCCCCAACAATCACCCAGCAGCACACACGGTGGCGACCACTTCCCATGGGCAGAAAAGCTAACAGGCCCCACCGCCCTCCAGAGAGCACCTAGGCAGCAGTGGTCCACTAGACCTAAGGCCACGGAGGTGGACGGGGTGTACCCCTTTGTCCCTGAGCTTACTATCCTAGTGTGCATGGGTGAGGGGCAGCAGTCCGAGGGGGAAGGAGGGACAAGACAACCACAGTTACCAGGCAGCGTTAAGGGGGAGAGAAACAACCGGATCACCTGTGGAAGGAAAAACAAGTAAGTGAACTGAAGTGTTCCTTCATTTGGCAGCTTGAGATGTCGATGCACTTGGTGAAAAGTCCAATGACTGTTTCTTCAGGCCAGCCACAATTTGTTGAATCGCCGACATGGCCTCTCTGTAGCATTCCTCTCTCAGTGGCATCTGCTTCCAGGCCCTCTGCGCCAATTTTGATGCAAGGGATGTGTTAGGCTGTTTCTTTTGGGCCAGTGTAACTTTAGGACCGGTGCAGAGATCTTGGGCAGCATCTTCAGCATTATCAAATGTTATTGGGCCCTCCGGAAACTGCACTGACAGCTTGGATGGATACAGAGTCCTGAATTTGATTTTGGCTTCTTAGAGTTTCTTGAGGATGGGGCATAGGCTCTACGGCGTGTTGCTATAGAAGGGGGATAGTCATTATTGACATATATCCAGTGGTCTTGAAACATGAGGTCCCCTTGCTGCCACGACTTGTGTAAAATTAGCTCCTTCTCTTGGAACCTCAAAAACCGGAGTACTATGGAACGGAGGGCGGTTGGATGGGCCAGGCTGTGGGCCCAGGGCACAGTGGGCATGATCAGTCTCCATTGTGCAACTTTCAAGTAGGTCTAACTTGGATCTAAAAAACTGTTGCAGAAACTGAATGGGGTTGCTGTCTTCACAACCCTCTGGAAAGCCCGAAACCCTGAGGTTATTTCTGCGGTTCCAGGCTTCCGCATTCTCCATCTTATTTTGCATGGCCAGGATCGTGTGGTGCAGCTGCACTACAGCCCGCTCTGTGCAGTCCACATGGGCATATGCGTCACCTGCTCCTCCAGGGAATCGAGCCACCACTCCATTTTCCCAATATTGGTACGGAGAGATGCAAAAGTGGAGCGGATCTCCTTTTGAAAGTCCTGGAACGCCTGCAGCACTATGTCTATTTGTCTTGCGAAGTTTGGTGCTGTTGAGAGGTCTGGCTGTGTGGGCCCACCATGGCCCAAAATCTGGGAGCTGTCACTATCAGTGCCCCATCCATCATGATCCGCTGGCTCTGACAACGATTTTGGCTGGTCTGGTTTCCTTCTAGGCATCTTAGTGATGTTATTTCTGGTGAGTGCCCCTAATTTTAGTTTCTGGTTGCAGAGTTTTTAAGTTTTGATGGCCTTGGAGGAGACGGAGCTTCAAGCTCAAGTTGCTTCATTGGGCATGACATCACCCGAAGTCACTGTAAGGTCACTTTGACTTCACCCTCAGCTGACTCACCGATACTTGCATCAGAAGCGGTCCTGCCTCCCCGCTATCCACCTTCTTCAAGCACTGTGCCTCATCTAGAAGTCTCCGATCCTCCCTTGTCCCTCCCCTGGACAAACCGAGAACTGCCACTAACATGGGCGGTAAAGCCCTATCAGTCGTGGCACCCTTGCTATGTAATGGGCTGCCTGCCCACCTCAGAGAATCCCATAAGCCTCATGCTTTAAAACTTAACTTTAAATCCTGGCTCACTAGAGACAGCTGCAGCTGCACCTGTTCACCCAGGTAACACCCACCCTTCAACTCTCTTCAGACCTGACGCCTAGTCTCCTTTCTATCCTGCTAGGATACTAGCCTGTCTGGACATATTGTTTCGGGGATGAGGTAACCTCTTTGTTGTACCAGAAGTTGCAACTAATATTGTTACCATAGTATTCGCAAACTGCATTTGTATCTGTATACTGGTTTGTAACTGAATGTGGCTTGTATTTTTATCACTGTCTGCAGTCCATGCCTCTACTCTGTATATTGTGTTGTTACCAAGTGCTGTTGTTATAATTTTCGTTATCTGTAACTGTCATTTGCTCATGCCTACTTGGCCCGGGTCGTGCCTGTAAACAGTCCTCTGGATCATAGCATCTTACCTGGTCAACAAAGTCATAAATAAATAAATACATAAATAAATAATATGCGTAATGGACTCCTTTCAGAGAGGGTGAAGCTGGAACAAAGGAAGCGGCACTGGCGGGGTGTGCCCTGTTACCCATGCTCTTCAATTTATACCTGGAATCACTAGCTCTCCATTTGCAAAACAACCCAAACATAAAGGGCATAACTATTGGGCATAGTTTTCATCTTATGCAGATGATATATATATATATTGCTGCATGCAGAGAACCCTAAAAGATCCATCCCAGTCGCTCTTCAGGAAATAGAAAGGTTTAGCCAAATTTCTGCATATAAACTTATCATAGAAACATAGAATTTGACGGCAGATAAGGACCGCTTGGCCCACCCAGTCTGCCCATTTCCCTACCTACTGGATAAGCTGCAGATCCTAGTTAACCAGCAGCCTACTTCTTCCTACCCCCACCCCCCAGAATTGCCTTATGACTATCCCATGCATGCTTGAATTCCCCCACTGATTTTGACTCCACAACCTCCTCCTCCGGAAGGCGCTCCATGCATCCACAACCTCTCTGTGAAAAATACTTCCTTAAATTACCTCTGAGCCGCCCTCTATCTTCAAATTGTGCCTCTTGTTCTTGCACACCTTTTTTGAAAGATGCTACCCTCTTGGACTTTGTTGATTCCCTTGAGGTACTTGAAAGTTTCTATCATGTCCCCTCTCCCTCCCTTTCCTCGAGGCTATACATATTAAGCTCCTTAAGTCTCTTCATCTTACTTCCGTGCAGACCCTGCACCATTTTAGTTGCCTCTCTGGACAGCTTCCATCCTGTCTATGTCTTTATGGAGATTGGGTCTCCAGAACTGCACACAGTACTCAGATGGGGTCTCACCAGCTGTCTGTACAGAGGGTAATAACTCCTGTTTTCTACTGGTGATGCCTCCCCTATGCATCCCAGGTATCCCCCCAGCCCTCCTTGCTGCCCTCTCACATTGCTTGCCCATCTTTAGGTCATCTGATATGACTACCCCCAGGTCTCTTTCCATTCTTCTTGTTGTTAGTATCTCACCCCCATTGTGTACTCTTCCCCTGGGTTTTTGTTTCCCAGGTGCATTACCTTGCACTTCTTAGCATTGAATCTAAGCTGCCATACATTTGACCATTCCTCTAACCTTGCCAAGTCCTTCTCATCCTTTCCACCCCACCCTGTGCATCAACTCTGTTGCAGATCTTAGTGTCATCTGCAAAGAGACATACTTTTCCTTCCAGTCCTTCTGCAATGTCGCTTATAAAGACATTGAAGAGGACCGTCCCATTACGAACCCTGCGTACCCCTACCAGTAACCTCCTTTCTTCTGAGTGGACTCATTTACTATAACCTCTGTGTCCTATTCTCCAGCCATTCTTACTCAGCCTATCATCTTGGGACCCACTCCCAGGCTGGCTAACTTGTATATTAATCTTTTGTGTGGGACTGTGTCAAATGCCTTGCTAAAGTCTAGGTAGGCCATGTCACAGCCCCTCCTGATCTACTACTTTGGTCACCCAGTCAAAGAAATCTATCAGATTTGTCTGGCATGACCTTCCCACTGTGAATCCATGCTGCCTAGGTCCCAGCCCCTCTGGCCTCTAGATACTGAAATTCTTTCCTTTAGAAGTGATTCCATCATTTTCCCTATCACTGAGGTTAAACTAACAGGTCTATAGTTTCCTGCTTCTGCCTTGCTCCCACTTTTGTGAAGGGAATCACATCTGCCCTCCTCCAGTCCTCGGTACCACCCCATCCTCCCATGATTTGTTAAAAAGGGTAGTCAGTGGTGTCACTAGTTCTACCCTTAGTTCTTTTTAAATTCTGGGATGAATCCCATCAGGCCCTTGCTTTGTCCACCTTCAGTTTTAAGAGTTCTTTCAGAACACTTTCTTCTGTAAATGGGCGTATCAACTTCTGTATCCAGATTGTTACTACTGTTTGTTTTATGTATCTCCCCTCTTCCTTCAGAAATACTGAGCAAAATATTTGTTTAGTATCTCTGCCTTTTCACAGTCTCCTCTGCCCACCCTCTCTCCCCTTTATTAAGCCTCACTATCCCTCCCTTGGTCTTCCTTCGCCCCTGATGTACCTATAAAAGGTTTTATCCCCTTCTTAACTGAGTTGGCTATCTTTTCTTGGTTTGGGCCTTTGCTATTCTGACTGCCTTCCAGCCTCCTTTTGCTTTAACTGATACAGTTCTCTGTCCTGCTCCTTCTGCGATTCCTTGTACTTCCTGAATGCTTTCTTTTTCTCTTGAACCTTCACTGCCAATTCCTTTGAGAACCATAGTGGTTTCTTACATCGTCTTGTTTTGTTTATTTGCTTTACACAAAGGCTTGTTACCTCTGTGATGGCAGTTTTTATTATTCCCCATTGTTCTTCCACCCCTCCTTCCAGACCATTTGCTAGTGCATTCCTTAGGCACTCACCCATTATGGCAAAGTCAGCCCTCCTAAAGTCCAGTACTTTTGTCTTTGTATGGCTTGACTCTATTACTGTGTTTATTGTGAACCATACCGTTCGATGGTAGCTAGTTCCAGATGGCTACCCACTTCTACATCTGGATCCTCTCTCCATCTCCATTTGAGAGTATCAAGTCTAATATTGCTCCTCTCGAGTGGGCTCCAGTACTAGTTGTTCAAGGCATGCCCCCTGTAGGGCATCTAGAATAACTGCACTCTTAAGTGGCAGCTGCAACTGCACTCCAGTTAACATCTGGCATATTCAGATCACCCATCAGCAGTATCTCCTTTTCTGCCATTCTAAGTATACTTTCTATCATTTCTTGTCCATTTCCTCCCCTGAGAGGGGTCTGTGCTCTAACCCCTCTTGCGGATTGTGGTGCCATTGCCTGTCTCCAAATTTACCCACAGTGCTTCTTCTCCTCCCTGTTTACCCTTTTGTTCTGTTGCTTTTATTCCTTCCTTTATGTAAAGAACTACTCCTCCTCCTCCTCGTTTACCCTCCCTGTCCCTCCTGTAGATCGTGTATCCTGGTATGTTTACGTCCCAGTCATGGTTTTGTGTATACCATGTTTCTGTGACTGCCACAATATCCAGATGTTCCTCCTCCATCAAGGCCACTAATTCAGGAAGCTTGTTACCTAGACTACGGGCATTGGTACTCATAGGGAAGATATGTATTCTCCCTCTAAATAACTTAGCCTCCAAACAAGACATAGTGGACCTGGGACTTCAGTGGGAACCCAGCGTGCTCGCTTATCTAGATATCAAGGTTACATGCCAACTCCATGACTTACAGAAAAACAATCTACATCCACTCATTCATTCCATTAACCTAGATTTGCAAAGACGGAAGGTGTAGAATCGCCTGCCAGTCCCATAACTCTGGCGCAGGGTATCTTTTCTATCTTCTTTTTGCTACTGAAATCTGTTGTGCAACAGTATCTTCCTATACTATACTTTACCTTTTTCCACCCCGGCGTAGGTTAGCTACCTACGTCAGCCTTTTCTATCTCTCACTAAACTTTTTCCCTACTACTTTTATTTCTAATTTCCATATTTCCATTCCTCACCAAGAACTCCCCAAAATAATCCCCCAGGCTAAGGCCAGCTGGCAAGAATCAAATAAGGTGCATTTATGGCATTAAATGGCAAAGATATAAAGTGCCTTTAAGTATATAAGGTGCTGGTTAAGTAAAGTGCATAGAGTGCATTTTTTGCCTTTTAATGAGTTCAACGTGCTGAAGTGCTTAATCAAATTAATAAGCTAAAATGCTTATGCCATTTTTATGTATATAGTGCAGGAATGTTTAAAATGGCAGTTAAATACAAAATAATGTCCACTTAGATAACTGGATTATGGATACGAACAGAGCAACATTATGTCTCCCTTGTTTAAATTATTTTGCTGACACTCCGTTGTTATCTAGAATGTTATGCCAAAGAAATCCTGCAATGAAGCAGGAACTGTTTGAACTGAGCAGCACACTTTAAGTTTTACTTTTACTGCCGCTCGATATCTGTGTAAATAATTACTTATGCCCCTGTATTATTAGGACTCCCAGCTGCTGAATTTGTATAAAATATGCTGTAGAATTGTGCCAGCTAGCTTTTGAGGAGTCCGTGGCATGCGCGCTGCCAGTCCAGGCTGCTAGAGAGGCAGGCTTTCACAGAGCAGCAAACTTCCAATTTTAGCCGCCCCGCTTCCCCGAATGAATAGAGCGCTCTGAAAAGGAGCGCTTGAAAATACAAAGGGACTATGCTGTTCCTAGACTTTAAAGTTACAACCCAGCATAAAAATTAAAAAAACGTGGCTTACCAAGTTTATGCAGAGCCCCAAAGCAGAGTGGCTAGAGAATGATTCTCTAAAAGTTTGCCGCTCTACTGCAACATGGAAATCAAATTATTTAGAGGGACAGGAACTTCCCTATGTATGGAAATGCTTTAAAGAGAGAGTAGCCCTCAGAATAAGGAGAGGGCTGCAAAATAAACTAAACACAATAAAGAGATAAAGCAAATTAAAGGAGAGACACTACAGATCTCTAAAGGTGCCTATAATGCTCCATTATGTATAGAGCCCTGAGATATAAATTAAAGGGCTAGTGTCCATATACTATAACAATACAGCACATGTATAAATGAAATAAATGTTTTCACTGTTTGCGTACATAGAAAATAGGTGCTGACTGTGACAGGGTGCATCACTGCCACTGTAGTAGGACCCTTTGAGTGTATTAGGTTGTAACCTCTCTCTATATATATTCTTATCTAATAAAGCTATCCCTTTCTTTCCGACTAGAGGCAGGCCACCTCCAGACAACCCTAAGCTTCGCTTCAACTTTTTTTTCTCTTCTTTCCATGGGTCCATATGTATGGAGGTCAACGTGCAGTGACCTCGAGCTTCCAGACAGAAGGAGCTGATATAATAATAGCCATAGCTCTATAGAATGGCTGGTTATTGTTGCTAGAGTGTAAAATAGGCCTTGTATACAGTAAAGCACCCTAATCAAAAAGGGATACCGTGGCTATTTAGTGTATAGGCAGAGAAAGACCTACATGACTAACCTGTACATTAGTATTTATTACAAAGCAGCAAACCCCTTTCCCTTTTTATTTTCCGTAACCCTGTTGTCACTATGGAAATGTCAGAACCTGTACTGAATGATGCAGTTTATCTACTGGATGCATTATGCTGCTGTTAAACTGTACTTGCATAGGTAGAAATTAGAAGAAACTCTGTTGTAGTTATGCCATATGAGGTTCCACAGCCTAATTGTAAGAAGCAGCGATCACCCTTTACTTAGCAATGCACTTTACCTAGCTGCACCCGAGATAAACAAAAAGGGTGCAGAGCAAGTATTAGGCATGCTCTTTAAGAGAGAGAGAGACCTATACAGCAAAGCATAGAAACCTACGTGGAGAAAAGTGAAAGTGTCAGCCGTCGGCTTGACATTTCAGCCGAAAGTACACTGTCTTGCCCCAAATGCCCTGAAACACACGGTTAGCTTTGTGCTACATGAGCAAGAGATGAAGGATAAAGGGTTTTCGTGCTACCCTAGGATAAATATGAAAGGCTAAGGCAAGCTGTACTGCATAATAAAGATTACAGCATGGGAAACGCTAGCATACTAATAAACCTGGCATAAACATAGTTAGTAAAAACCTACAGACTAGAATACAAAAAGGGGGTAAAGGAAACGTAAACCTTCTTCTGGTAACACTATATGCTTTAAACAAAAGTACTTCTTGAAGAAGAAGGAATAAATTAAGTCTGTCCTTACCTGAAGCAGGGGAAAGAATGAAATATTGTGTATAGGGGAACAGCTGCCCCTTGTGGCCCCTTTTTATAGTAAGCTGTCTGTCACTCAAGTCCCAGTGGAACGTTTTCCACCTTTAAGAAGGGGAAAATCCTTCTGAGAAAGCCCATTTTATTATCTAAAGCTGCTCTTCATTATAGAAAGTAGCCAAGTCCTTTCAGCCTATTATTTAATTAAATGAAGGGCCATGATGATGATGCTTGGTCACCTGACCCAGGTGGGCGGGTATAAATAGTACTGCCTGAGCAAACAGATGTGAGGGTCAGTGTTTTCTGATTGAGTGTAGGTGAAGGACTAGGAGAGTCCTGTGCTGCACTAAGAAGAAAATTGTGAAAAGTATTTAAGTCTTTTTTTTTAATTGTTTTGATCGTTTTATTTTTACTTTATATGGTGCAAAAGCTGTTGTTGTTTATGATTACAAAATGAACATCCCACTTAGAAAAAGTGGGTTGCACCACAAATATTGTGTTTGAGTCCATCTGTATTTCCCACACCTTTACACTGACCTGTTAGCAAGACCTCAGGAAAGAGGATTTCCTATAGGGGGACAGTAGCTCCTAAAGGGCTGCATTTATACTCTGTGAGCTAAAACTACATTATGTAATAGAGGAGAGGAGGTTTCCCATTTGAGGACCATTCTATAACTAATTGGATGTTATGAGAGGGAGTTTCCCATAAGTGGGAGGGCTATATAAGCCCTCCTCAAACACCAAAAGTCAAATTAGCTGCACAGCCAAGTACCCCAAGGGAATCAACAAAGTCCAAGAGGGTAGCATTTTTCAAAAAAAGAGGTGTGCAAGAACAAGGGGGCACAATTTGAAGATGTGGGGACGGCTCAGAGGTAATGTAAGGAAGTATTTTTTCACAGAGAGGGTTGTGACTGCATGGAACGGCCTTCTGGAGGATGAGGAGGTTGTGGAGTCAAAAACAGTGGTTGAATTCAAGCATGCAAGGGACAGTCATAAGGCAATTCTAGGGGTTGGGGGTAGAAAGAAGTAGGCTGCTGGTTGACTAGGATCTGCAGCTTATCCATTAGGTAAGGAAATGGGCAGACTGGGTGGGCCAAGCAGTCCTTATCTGCCGTCAAATTCTATGTTTCTATAGCCAGTCTCACTTACCTGAAGGAAGGTAAGCAGAAGGACCTGTGTCTGAACAGGAATTTATCTCTAACAGCAGGAAAGCTAATGAATTGTTTTGAGATACCTGATGTAAGGTGAAATAGCCTTGACTTAGTGTTTGTTTTCTTGTTCTGTTTGAACTGTTTTATTTCTATTTATTTTTTTCTACTTTTGTATAAAATATAACAAACTGCTGGTGTGTTGTACCCTATTGCCGAGTCCGGTGTTATCTTCATACCCACGTACCTGCGACAGGAAGGTACTACCATTGACCCTCTGGGACTGGATCAGTGTCATCAAAATTAATCTGCTGCCAAGGCTCCTGTGTCATCTCAGGATGCTGAACAATGTCTTGTCCAAATTATGGCTTACCCACTTATAAACACTGCTTACGGATTTTCTCTGGCAGAGGTAAAAAGGCCAAGAGGTCCTACTTTAAATTAACTAATCCCAAGCAAAAGTGGGGACTCGGATTTCTGAACTTGTTCTGGCATTATCTAGCACTACAAGGAAGTAAATACCATGGGGAGCCCAGATGAATGAAATATGAGCAACAGTGGATGAGGATAGAAAAGACCTAACTGAACTAGTGGGGATTAGGTGTAACAGCTTACTTTTTATTAAACCCTCTAAACTACCTGAATGTCTTAAGCAGACTCCAATACACTGGTCCCTTACAGCACATGCTCAATTTAGCACCTACCTAGACCTAAATCTGACACAAGATGTAGTGCAACCAATATACTATAATCCTATTTTCAAAACAGCAAATAAGACGATCACAGAAGGTTTCAGGCCTCATACAGATCTCGAAACTGGCCCATATCACACTACGGGGAAGATTTATTTATTTATTTCAAATTCAGATTAATACCTTTGAGCAAGGGACTCATTTACAAAGGCTCCAAGTCAACAAGGAATACAAAACATTTACAGGTGATGAAACATTGCAGAACAGAAAGACATCAACTAACAAGTGGTATTAATGTGCAGTAACAACATTAAGCAGGGTACAACAAGAGAGGAGAAACAGGACCACACTTGCGGAGAAACATGTCAATGCATCACTAATTAAATGCGGTACAGTGTTTAACAATCATGCTACAGTTCAGATGAGGTGCTCCCAGTCTGCAGAAATGCAGTTTTAGTAGCCACGGTGAGGCTTTGTCAAGGGGAGGTAGTAGGTGGTGGGAAATGGGCAGTTGTGGAACAGAAGGGTGGGAGTGAGAGGGGGTAGTGTTTGACGGGTGCAAGAACAGCTGTTAGAGGCCGTGGGTTAACAGAAACACTGGCAGTCAAATTTACTGGCAAGAAGCGATCAAAACAGGCAGGGGAAGACAGTATAGAGCAGTGGTTTAAGGCTCTGAGCCGCAAATCTGGTGACATCCAGCAGACCAGACCTGGGTTTGAATCCCACAGCTTCAACTTGCATACTGTGTGACCCTAAGCAAGTCACTTAACTTCCCTGTGTTCCCAAGTTGCTCCTGTAAAAAAGCTTTCAGCTTAGTGTGCTACTCCTGGTTAAACAACTAAAAAAAAAGTGGACAAGTCTGGGGGAGTCGGCAAAATGTGCAGACAGATCATTGAACCATTTAGGCCCACAGTAGGAGAGGGATTTTTGGCCAAGGGTGGTTCGTTTGAAGGAAACAGGACAGCCCTGGATACACTCCTTCTGCATTTAGATGGTTGTGCAGGCTCAAAGAGGGCTTTAGTAGCACTAGGCATGGACCCCATCAGGGACTTTTTTGCAAGGAGGCAGGCCTGGTATTGGAGTCTGTGATGGAGCTGGAGCCAGCCAGTTTCCTTGTATAGGTCACAAGAGTGAGTCATTTTGTGTACTCCCAGGACCAGGCGGCAGGCCTTGTTGAGGATGGTTTTGACCCTTTTAAGCACTGTCTGTGCCTGCCCCGTATATGACATGGTCATAATCCACAGATGAGAGAACTGAACTGCACATAACAAGTTTCAGAGCAGCCGGTGTCATAGAGGTGTGGTGACTGTACAGGATGCCAAGCTTCATGTTGGTGGACTTTACCAGTTGCTCAGCATGGGCAGTGAAGGTGAGGGTGGCATCAACGTGAATCCTTAAGTACTTGAATGACTTGGTCTAGTATTTCTCCTTCGTGACTAAGTATATGCAGTGAGGACCCTCGAATCTTGCTCTGTGGGGTGCTGAAGAGCATGCTCTTTGTCTTTTTGTAGTTGAGTAGCAGTTTATTTCTGGTGAATCAGGATTCCAATGCACGAAAATTGAGCTGAAGTTCAGAGCTAACTGATTCCAGGTCTTTCCCTGGGACGGAAATAACAGCATCGTTTGCATAGAGTACAGAGTGTGCAGGACAGGTGGAAGGCATGTCATTTATGAAGAGGCTGAATAAGAGAGGACCGAGGATAGAAGCTTGCGGGACCCCTGTTTACTTCCCTGGGCTCAGAGATTGTATTGTCGATCCTGACCCATTGAGATCTATGTGTGAAGTAACTATGGAACCAGGCCACAGAGTCCATTGATAATCCTGCAGAGAGGAGACATTTCAGTAGCAGTTGGCAACTGACTGTGTCAAAGGCCTTGGTGAGGTCTATGAAGATAGACCCCACCACCATCATCATCCCTTTTATCCAGGGCCCCATAAAGCTGAGTGGTGTACTCTACTAGCAGGGTGACGGTGGAGTGGTTTTGTCGGAATCCATGTTGTTGCAAGCAGAGAAGGCTATGCTTTTCAAGGCATTCAGTTAGTTGTTCTGAGACCACCCTTTCAAGTGCTTTGGGGGGGGGTGAATCAAGATGGGCCGGAAGTTTGCTAGATTAGCCCTGTCTCCTGATTTAAAAACAGGTGTGACTAGAGCCTCTTTACATCTATCAGAGAAGATGCCATATCTCAGAGAGGCACTGAATACCTTGGTGAGCAGTGCCACAAATTCAACTTAAGTAAGACTTACAGATTTTATGAACTTTAAGACCCAACATGAATACAGAGAGGATCCTGCTTTAAACGTCTTCGGCTGACACATGCTGTATGAGCACACGAGTCCCTCATCATGGAAGGTTGCTGGGGGTGACATACTGGAGGGCCTTGTCAATGATGCAGGTCAGCATCATGTCATATTGCTATGGTATAAAAAGCTTTGGTCCTTAGATCAAAGAGGCATGACTGGCCTGTGTCATTATTGGCAGGAGGCCCTTCAAGTGGACTGAACCCCAGAGGACTGTCAAAGAATCTGGGGCAACCTTTATAGGCACATCAAACAGGATAGGTATATGTAAGCACTCTTTGGGAGCTTACTAGTTAACCTCAGTGGCTAGGTGTAGCTAGGTAGGAAGAGCTAGTGGTGCCAGTAAGTCTAGGATGTGGACCTGCCTGCTAATATCAGAAGGGACCCACTCCAAAGGGTATAAACAGGAGAGAGATTTTTCTTGGGGGCTTCAAGAAGAAGAGAGTGGAGTCGGGGGTTTGGGCCCGCATGTTTGGCCGGAGGCCGCTTGCTACCCCAGCCCTCCTCCCTCAAAGATCCACATATGAAGAGCAACGGTTTGGGCAGTAAGTACGAGGGGAGCGGTGGAGCAACAAGCCTGGGTCCTGATGGTGCGGTTTGGGAGCCGGAGCCCAGAGAAGCAGAGTATGGAGGCCCAAGTGACCCTGGCACCTTGATAGGGTAAGCACCGATGGGGGCCTCGTTTTCTAAGTAATCTTGCCTGTGGGCGAGTGCACTCTGTTGAGCTGCTAGTTTTTCTTGTAGCAGGCCTGTTCTGGCAGATGAGGCCTGGAGCGGGGTCCAGAGGTGGCAGCCTAGACTGTTGAGAGCATAGTGGTGGCAGTTCTATCCCTTTTCCCCAGACCAGTGGCCGTTACAGTGGTTGGGCTCTCAGGGGGTACAGCCTGTGGAGGCAGGAAAGGATCCATGTGGGGAATGGTTGACTGTGACCCTGGAGGGGTGGCAGGCCATCCAGGACTCCATGTGGCACAGCAAGCAGTCCCCTGGATGAAGGCAGTACAGAAATTGGAATCATTGCATGAGCGGATTGTGCTCTGGGTCTCTGTAGGTCCAGGAATATTCAGAACTCCTTGGGAAAAACAGTTTGGCACATGGCATCAGCAACTGGGTATCCAGAAGGTCTTCAGTGTTTTTTGTTCTTGCTAAAAGGAACACCATGTGAAAGTTTTAAGACCTCTTTGTAAGAGAAGTAGCTCCCTGTGGTTCAAAAATCGGCCTCCGTGTTTTGAAGTAACCCCCTGTGTTAAAAGGTTTAAATCAAGGCCAAGTAAGACAGGGGATTGGGACAGCAGAAACATCTCATGCTGTCACAATTGCTACCTCAGTGAAGTTTCTGAGACTAAGAGAAGGGAAAAGTAAGCCAGTGCGTCAAAGAAGACAGAGTAACGTGAAGGAATATGAGATGAGTGCTGCTGAGTTTGAACTACATCTAAGGGTGGCCAGTTTCGGCCCCAAGACTATTGCTGCTGTCACGAATGTAACCTTTTCAGGACGAGGAAATGTCTGCAAGCTGCAAATCAATCTTTTGGCAAAAGAGACTGTTGCAGAACCAATGTCGGGTGCCTACCTGTGAAGTGCCCCCACCATACCGGTTACCCCCATGCTCCACGAAGAGACTGTTCCTGTTTTTCATCAACTGTTAATTAAATGGGACCCCCCCTTTCTGCAGTTCTTGTGTTTGTCTCATTTGTTAGTGAAACTGTTTTGCTGCTAAAAGAAGTTTGTCTCCACAGCCAGCCAACCAGTATGTTCCAGGGTTGCATCCCAGAGACCCATCACACCATCGAGGAGGACGTCGAGAGGACTGCCTGGTGAAGACTGTTTACAAAGGCCTGCAGGCAAAGCTGGCAGGTGAAGGTCCGCGTCATCCCGGCATCGATGGGCGGTCTGAGGACACCCCAGATGGAGCTAATCCATCACCTGCAGCACCTGTGGGAATCCAAGTGCTGTTTTCCTGTTACTATTTCTGTGTAAACCCCCCCCTCCCAGGTGGGCTTACTAGCCTCGTTTGGTACCCTCTCTCCCCTTCCCCCCCAAGTAGCCCATTGTTTTGAGAGTGCCCATTGTCTTCTTCTATGCTGCCACCAGGAGGTAGCAGCAAGGAGGGTATAAAAGCCCTAGTTTTAGCCCAGGAGAGGAGGAGTACAGGAGTTGGTGGTGGGTGCAGGGACAGTGTCCGGAAAAGCCCCCACACCGGCCTAGTCAGGTCGGCAGGCAGCAGCATCAGTGTGTCATAGTGGTTGGTACTCCCCTTGGGAGGGAAAGAAAGTGTAGCAGCGGTTGTGTGGGTTTCTAGGAGGGAGTGCCCTTGGCATCTGAACATCGGCTGCGGAGCAAGGATGGGCAGCAGGAGTCAAGAGCAAGTCCTGAAGGCAAGTGGGGCCCTGCAGCTCAGAGGGTGTCCCGGAGCCCCATTAAGGTAAAGGGGCTGCTTAAGTGGTGGCAGCACTGTGGCAGGGCATCCTGGAGGTGACAGCTCTGGGGTGCTGGTACCCATGTAGCATGCTATCTGGAAGGATCAGGCAGGGGGTCAGGGTTGCTCCAGCCTGGGATTCACCATAGGCCCTGCCGAGCCCATGTCTGGGGCAGGCCCTGGGACCTACCGTGTCTGGGATAGAGCCATCAGACCCATTTAAGAGCCGGGGTCTCCTCATGGAAATGGTAACTTTAAGCAAGGAAAGGTGCCACCATTGTTGCAGTTTCTACCCAGGGCTGGATGTGATAATAGGGAACAATCTCCAAAAGGGGGAGGTATGTGCAGTTACCTGCAGTCAGATGGCAAAGGCCAGCTGTAGTTCCCTGGACCTCATAGAAGCCCCTGTGGAAAACAATGGGAGGCTGGTTCCCCAGCCTGTGTCTCCTAACATGGAGAATAGTGAAGGGAGGGGTAGGACTTCCCCACATAGCAGTTCACAAAATAGCTACAGAAGGTTACTCTAAGGAGGGAGGGGTAACCAATGGTCAAACAGTTAGGGATGGCAGTGACCCTGAATGCCCTGACACTAGAGTTATGGACCCTAGTTTAGAAACTGAAGGGGACATGTCCAATGACTTAGGAAAATGTACGGATTTTGCAGCTGCTTAGATGATTGACCCTAGTTTGGAGAGGCTGAGGGTTTGTGCAGAATCTGATGGGACACAGGGAGGTGATGGGAGACATAGGATATTTTGGGACAACGGACTGTTGTATACGCAGAACATAAGGACAGAGGGAGGGGTGATGGGCAGGTAGCTTATCGTTCCCCAGGGGTACCGTCAGCAGTTGCTCAAAATCGCTCATGATATCCCCATGTCTGGACATCTTGGAACTGCGTGCACAGCACAGCGATTGGCTCAGAATTTCTACTGGCCCAACTTCACCCAGCAGGTGAAGGAATACTGCAGGTCTTGTCACAGGTGCCAACAAATGGGGAAGGCAGGTAGTAAAACTCAAGTTGCCCTAATTCCCTTGCCCATTGTGGAGGAGCCATTCCAGAGGGTAGGAATGGATACTGTGGGACCTTTGAGTACCCCCAGCTCCTCCGGGAAGAGGTTTATCCTGACGGTGGTCAATTATGCCACCAGATACCCAGAGGCAGTTGCCCTTTCCTCACTTAGGACAGACAAAGTAGCCAATGCCTTGCTAGGGATTATCTCCTGTGTCGGGTTTCTGCAGGAGGTTATCACCGATCGAGGGGGTTCCTTCATGTCGGACCTGATGAAGTGTTTGTGGGAGAAGTGTGAGATAGTGCAGAGACGCACAACACTTTATCACCCACAAGCCAATGGGCTTGTGGAAAGTTTTAATGGTACCGTAAAATTGATCCTCCAAGCGTTGGCAGAACAGTATGGGAAGGACTGGGAGAAATACCTTCCCCACCTGTTGTTCGCATGCAGGGAGGTGCCCCAAGAGTTGAAAGGGTTTTCCTCCTTCAAACTCTTATATGGACGTAGGGTGCATGGGCCCCTAGACTTGGTCCAGGAAGATTGAGAAGGCAAGCACACCACCCAGGGAACTCCCATAGTGCAATATGTCCTAAAGTTTAGGGAAAAGCTGAAGGAGCTTATGGGAGCAGCCCAGAGCAACCTGTCAGCCACCCAGCAGAAGCAAAATGTCCGGTACGCCCACACAGCAAGAGCTTGCTCATACAGTGTAGGTCAGGAAATCAAGGTCTTAATCCCAGTCTGGAAGGACAAGCTGCAGACCGAGGGAGCAGGACCATACAAAGTAGTCAGACAAGTGAATGACATAAACAACATTGTGTAACTGCCTGACAGGAAACAAACCCATAGAATGTACCATGTTAACATGATGAAGTCATATGCAAATACGGCTGTCATAGTATTTGCAGTGTATAGCCCTGGGGAGGGGATGGACAACGCACCCCCCCAATGGACTTGCTGGAGGAAAGCAAGCGGGAGTCCTCTGTGGGGAGCAATCAAACTGTCACCCCAGTTGACCTCGTAACAGTCCCAGGAAGTGAGGGAGGTTTTAGAGGACTTTGCCCCTTTGTTTACGGCCAAGCCAGGATGTACCCCCTTAGCTACACACGACGTAGAGACAGGAACGCAAGCACCCATCCGACGGACAGCCTACCAGGTGTCCAAGGCCATCCTAAAGGACACTAGGAGAGAAGTGGAGGAAGTGCTGGATTTAGGAGTAATCCAGAAATCCCATAGTCCCTGGGCCTCACTTGTCCTTGTTCTCAAGTCGGATGGCTTTACTTGTTTCTACGTAGACTATTGGGGACTCAATGCAGTCACGATGTCTGACGCCTACCCAATGCCATGGACAGACAAACTACTGGACAAGTTGGGAGAGGTGACATATCTCACCATCACTTACCTGACAAAAGGGTATTGGCAGGTGGAGGTAACTGGCAGAGTTAGGGAGAGGTCGGCCTTCATCACTCTAGTAGGATTACTCGAGTTCAGGGTATTGCCTTTTGGAACGAAGAATGCCCCTGCTCCCTCCCAAAGGTTGGTGAACCAGGTGTTACATGATACTGAAGAGTACACCATGGTGTACCTGGATGATATTATCATCTTCAGTGCCAACTGGATGGAACACCTGTCCCACCTGAGGGAAGTGTTGGGCAGGATACAGAGGGAAGGGCTCGCTCTCAAGGCTGAAAAGTTCCAGGTGGCCATGGCGGAGGTGGCATACCTAGGACATGTAGTAGTGTGGGGGCAACTTCGCCCCAATCAAGCCAAGGTTGAGGCGACAGAGGTGTGGCCCAGGCCAGAAACAGGTTTGAAGTTTATTAGGGACTGCTAGGTACTATCATAAGTTTGTACTAAATTACAGTACCCTGGCAGCTCCCCTATCATGGCTGCTAAAGAAAAGAATGCCTAAAAAGGTAAAATGGGAACTAGCCTATGAACGAGCCTTTACACGGCTAAAGGAGGCACTGTACGGTGCTCCTGTGTTGGCCAGTCCAGACTACCGTAAGCCATCTATAGTCCAGACAGATGCCTCAGATGTGGGGATTGGAGCAGTCCTTAGTCAGACCTCTAACTAATGGAAAGATCACCCAATAGTGTACCTTAGTAAAAAGTTGCTTCCTCAGAAGCAGGCCTATTCCACAGTCAAGAAGGAGTGCCTTGCGCTGGTATGGGCCCTGTAGAAGTTACAGCCATACCTCTACAGGAGGAACTTTGAGGTATAGACCGATCATAACCCCCTGGTGTGGCTGACACAAATGGTGAAGACGAACGGTCATCTTTTGAGATGGAGTACTGCCTTACAGGGCTATGATATGACTATTACCCACAGGGCTGGATTGGTGAATGCGAACGTAGATGGGCTATCTCGCCAGTCAGAGCAACAAACAGAATTTGTGAAACTCATACCATGCTAGGGATGATTCCCACAAATTCAGTCTAGGAGGGAGAAGTGTCACGAGCTAGCCAACTGCCAATCATTGTTTGCAATATATATTTCTGTTATATATATTGTTTTATGGGATTTCTGTATATGCCCATGCCAGTGTTAATTCAAGACATAGGGAAAAGCCTAGATTTTTTTTTAAGGGGTGACCTTCCAACTTGAAGGCCACCTGCTTACCAGGAGGGAAGATCTTCATTCCTAAGTTCTTTTAGCAGAGTTGTGCCAAAAGCCATTTACCTGCCATAAACATGCACTACAGAAGCAGATTGTTTTTGATCTCGGGAACTATGATAGGATATCACATTTTATGAGGGAATAGTATATATTCGCCAGAAAAGACCATCTTAGCAGTACTATGTGAAATTCTAACATGACTGTGAATTAGCTTATGGGATGCTATACTGATACATCAAAGTTTTAATAGTGACTGTCCCGTTACTAGTTTAATTATGGAGGCAGAATTTGTGTTGAAGCTGAGTGACATCACCAGGTGGCCAGGAAATTATTGGTCACTGTTAGGAAAATAAACCTGATTTCTTTATGACTGGAAATCTGATGACACTGCAAATTTCAGAAAGGTAATTAAGCTCTTCAACACAAAGCAAGTTAGCCATTCTGGTTTTGGACTTCCTCCTGACACAACAGACCAACTGCCAAGTTCCTACACAGAAAAAGGACTTTGAACATTATTATCTTCAAGATAGAGACATAGTAAAACAGTTTTGAGGTGTTTATACGTTCCCATTTGTTTCTTACGCTGTAACCTAAATTAATAAATGCTCTCTTTTAGTTGTAACTGCACTTATTTAATTATTTTAGTAAAGACTTTTGTTTTTCTAAATAATTCTGCCTGTGTGAGATTCCTTACATTGCATGTGTGACTGCAAATGTTTTATTACAAATCTGTGACACCTGTTTATGCTTAGAAGGGTCACCAAATAGCAACCAAATTGAAAAGGGTCAATAGGGGATCTGGTAGGATTAGGGAGAGTACCAGAGACTCATATTTATTTATTTTATTTAGCTTTTGTTGACCGGGTAAGTGCACTAGACAAATCCTGCCTATTTTCAGGCACGACCCGGGGGAGGGGGATACAGATGAATGCCAACTGACCTTGAACCAGATTAAGCTGTTGGTGGTATTTTTAGTGAATGAGGGAAATTTGGCCAGGACACCGGGGAAATTCCCCTACTCTTTTCGATAAGTGCCATGGGATCTTTAACATCCACCTGAACTACCACCAATCCAGGCAGATGGGACCTCGGTTTAACGTCTCATCCGAAAGACGGCACCTCAGAAATGCAGCACCCCTCTCATGCTGCATTACAGTGTCAGTACTGGACCTTCCTCCTGTGTATAACAGCCATGAAAAAGGGTTCATATTTGGCCACAAGACTCGAAACTGGTATTGTGCCCTGATCCAAAGTATAAAGGGATATTCTGGGACCTCGTGGCAAGTGTTCTGTTGTAAACCCAGAAAACACTCTGGGCAGACACAAGGAGACTATCCCTGTTTTCCACACCACACTGTCACAGACTGCACATAGGGATAGACACTGTGAGCTCAGTAATCTAACCCTCACGAGTAGGTTTGTGACATTGTGCAATGTACTTTTCACATGCCATGGTATTTTAATAAGTCAAACATGCTTGTCAGATGTACTCAGGGGAGAGGGTAGTGGGAAGTATACTGTTAATGTGTTTTGTTTTGTAATGTATTGTCCACCTGCTAAACTTAAAAATGATTTCAATAAAGTCCATTCAATGGAAAAAAAAAAAAAAGAAAAGAAAATTGTGTAAAGCCACCCAAGTGGTGTGGTGATAGACTACCACCTACTGCACGGGTGACCCAGGATCGGAAGCGATCTCGAGCTGCTAGGAGCTGGCCCATGGAGGACAGGATGGAGTGCCCAACAGACTGCTCTTCACTCTCGGGGAGGGAAGGTTGTAGCTTCTGCCAAAAGACTGCCACCAGGTGGAAGCCTGCTTGTAGTCAGGGACTAGAGTGGCATGAAGGGAGGTAGCTGTGGGACTTCCACAAGCACACGATGATGTGTGCACCCTGCAGGGGAGAGATAATCAGAGGAAAATGGATGGCAGGGTGGACGTACATGACGCCGTCTGGACCAGCCCTCCACTCACACCACCGCCAGGACTCTGCCAGCCAGCACTGGATGCGAGACCTCAGAGGAAGGATGGCCATCCCCTTCCTGATACCACCACGGAGTGAGCCATGGGGGTACAGGGTCAACAGGCAAGTTCTGGGGAGTTGGTTGACAGTGGGGGTTGAGGGGGGCCCAGCCTGGTCCAGCCCTAAGGAGCAGAAACACGTTTGCAGAAGAAAACAAAACTGCACTGCACATGGTGAACAGGCTACAGATATACATTCTGTGCTTCTGTGTATTACTCCAGTTACCTCATGCACTATTGCTGCATTGCTATTATGCTACCCATTTTCAACACCACCATCAGCTCTTCATTTTATGTTTGTTTACCTTTTCCTGGGTTCAGATTATGTGTCTGTTCATAACATTCTGCTGCTGTACCCAGAGGCTCTCTTACACACTACAGTATGTGCTGCACCCCGGGGCTGTACCTACACAAGACCATCCTGACATAGAAATATTTGAAACATGTAGTCCAAGATAGACAAAATGGCCCATGAAGGGTTGAAAACAGAACAAGTATATTAGTAGTAGTAGTAGTAGCACAGTTGGTATTATCACACTTACCTCCAAATCATCCAGAGAACGGCTTATGCTGAAACGTTTTGGTTTTCCACATGATCTTCGAATTGAGGACCGTTGAGTAATCTGTGAAAGCCCAATGGAGAGTCCAGGAAACTTCATGCTCTATAGGATCAAGAGGAAAAACATAATGACTTAAAATATATTTTTCTCTTAATTCCATCCCTTTTATTCTCTACTTCTTATCAGTAGCCATGCGAGCACTGACTGGGGGTGACAAGCTGCAGCACTCACCTGAGGCTTTGCTTCAGTAGAAGGCATATAAAGGAGGAGTGTGATGGCCCTAATGCACTCACAGAGACATCCGTGAGTGCACAACTGTTCCATTACTGCCAAAGGTGGTGTACGATTTGCATGCCTCAGATACAGAAACTGCTACAGCCATGCACCCTTGAAGGTGAATTACAAGTGATCAGCCACAAGGAGTACAAAGGGCATCTCCCCATTAGACAACAACAGGAGGCACTATAGTGTAGTGGTTAAGGGCACTGAGCTGCAAACTTCTAGACCTGGGTTTGAATCCTATCAGTCCCACTTGCATACTGTGTGACCCTGAGCAAGTCACTTCACTTCCTTGTGCTCCCAGGTTGCACCTGGAAACACACCCTGGCTTACTGCGCCTTTCCTGGTTAAACAATTTCCCCTTTCCCTTTCGGTAGCGCCCTGCCACAGGTGGCAATGGATTCAGCAGTATGTTTTGACCCTCCAGTGCCAGACAAATCAAAACCTTTCTAATTTTATATAATGAAGAGCCCATACTTTCCCTGACAACTCTAGAACCAAAAAGACATGCTGCACGTGAACTTTCCACCAGGCTCTCAAACACACCATCGAGCTTCATGAACCATTGTGATAGTTACTGTAAATTAATGCATTCACTTCAGTATCGGAGATGCCACAATATGACAGTCTTAGAGTATACTGTGATACCAGAAATCACAGTATTGATACTGTGGACAATTTCTGATACTGTGATAACCATGGTTCATGGTATACAGCAGTTTTTAGGACTTTCAGTTAATTTTGTGTGGTTTTAGGGACGACTGTCCCTTCAGCGGCAAACCTCCCCAACACAAAGAGCTTGAAGAGACTTCTTTTATTTGTAAAAAACTGACTACTTCTATAATACTGCTGTATTACAATAACTATGGTATTAAATGTAACGGTTATCATACCATCAACATTTTATACTGCGTCATTCTTATTCAATATGGGAAATGAAATGCACCATAGTCAGTTTGCTCCTGGTAAAAGAGGCTTTGCGCTCCCTTCAGTGGAACTAACCCACAGAGCTTGCTAATGCCATATACTGTAGGATGGCATTACTATGCACTGTATGATGGCCCTAATGCACTCACAGAGACATCTACGAGTACACGACCATTCCATTGCCAAAGGTGTTGTACGATTTGCATGCCTCAGATGCAGAAGTTGCTGCAGCCATGCACCTTTGAAGGTGAATTGCAAGTGATCAGCCAGAAGGAGTACAAAAGGGATTCTCCCCACTAGACAACAAGGATGGAGTCAAGGTGGCACAGGGCTCTTGGGGACTTTGGACCCTGCATCTCTATCCATCTGTGTAGAGTGACCTGAGGTCACACTGCTGGTTTCTCAGGATACACAAGTTCCTGCCTGGTCCCAACCTGCATTGTAGTGAGATAGTCCAAAGCAGCTCCTTAAGAACTCATCTACAATGGTTCTCAGGCATGCTGCTTAGCATTATAGAATGTAATGTTTATAATGAACAAAGGTTTATATTATGGATGTACACAGTCAACTGCAGGATGAAGACACACTGTTAAGTTTCCCTGACAGAATGACTGTATACTTCTTTATACCCCCAATAAAGATGAGATTAAAAAAAAGAACTCTGCTGGACTTCCAGAATTTGGGCTGAGATCTCCAACAACAGCTACCAGAACCTTGTGATGCTTAGATGGGAAGGGGGCCACAAGGCAGAAGAAAGTGAATAAATAACAAATTAGGGAATTTAAAGGTGGTGTGGTCCGGGACCACACATTTTTTTACTTGGGGAGTCCTGGACTCCACAACTGCAATAGCTACCGAAATCTTGTGATGGTGAGATAGGGGGCCACATGGTGGAAGAATGTCAGTGAATGATGGATTAAGGAAGCTTCTTCTGTAATCTACCTTAGTAGGCTGTTCCTGAAGTCCATAATGCATAAAAACATGATTTGAATTTATTCAGTCATGTTCTGTATATGAAACTATCATTACGGCAAGCGTAGAACTAAGTTACTATTTTTGGGTACATTTCCAGAGGTCTAGTTGTACAAGTTAACCCAAGCCTAAGCCCTATTTAAAAAACAAACATAACTGCCAAGCGAAGGTCGCCTTGGGCAATGAGGGAACAAGGTAAAAACCTTGAGTGGGGTCCGACAGCAAAGGAAGTGGTTCACATTACACTTCACCCTCTTCAACATACCCATAAGGGCACAACCAAGGGTCCCCCCTCGCCACCGGGGAGCCCCCCCAGCTGCGGGAAGCAGCCACAGAGCACCCTCATCACTTCTATCCGTGTCCCTCCCATCACCCCTGCATACAGCCTAGCATGGCTGTTTGAATCTAGCTTAAAGGAGATCTACTGGCAAGGTTGCTCAAGCCACTGGTGCATAGATTGCAACTTGAGCACCCAAATCCCCCTGAAGTCCCAAAAAGTAATAAATAATAAAACTACCTGATCACTCGTAAATTTTATTTACCGGGAATGCCGCTGGCATAGTGAGGAAACAGGAGGCTTGATACCCCCTGGGAGATCGTGCTGGAAAATACCGCATTACGATGACGCAGTTTTGCCTCTTCCTCTCCAGTGCCCATATGTTCGGAGATATTAAAATCTCCGTTTTTAATATGCCGGGTGTTATTTTTACAAAAGGTGCATATATGCCATGTGGGAAAACGATCAGGTAGTTTTATTATTTATTACTTTTTGGGACTTCGGGCGGTTCCGGGAACTTGAGTCACAATCCATGCACCAGTGGCTCAAGCATCCTTGCCAGCAGATCTCCTTTAAGCAGAACACCATGCAGCAAAGTAAAAAATACACATCATAGCAATGATTAGGTCTAACTCGAGTCCCTGACATTTGCACAGGGAATCGCCTGCCACCACGCTACAACTCATGTACGCCTTCAGACTTTTTCCAGGCCAGTTACAGCCCATGTCCCAAAACATGGTTGGGCCGTAGATTAATAGGAAGAGGCATTGTCAGGTGATGTCCAAAGCAAACCTCATAACGGGACCCTCTACGAGTCCAAGAGGGTGCATCCTGTCCATTCACCTGCTCTGGTAAAACTGTGGACTCATTCCCAGTCAGGAGTGGCCAAGCAGATCCAGTCTTGCTCCTTCAGGATCATTCCGCGTGTAGTTGGCTGCACAGGAAGGTGCCATTTTATAACAAAGCCAACGGGCTAACATCATCACCCTGAGCTCCTTTTAGGTCAGAAAGCATGTCCTGGAAACTGAATTTGGAGCATCAGGAAACACATTGGCACAGACATTTCTGTATATATATATATATATATATATATATATACACACACACATACATATATATATATATACACATCATGCGGTGAAGAAGGGCCTACCATAGCAGCCTGGATAGTTAAAATACATGGAGACCTGGTAAATAGAGGAACCTCAATCAGGACTCAACAGGGTACAACACTGTTATAAGAAATAGTAGCAGATACTCATCTAGATGAAGAGTTGATGGATTGGTTCCCGGAGCTCCTCTCCAGCGCAGTCTCCGCTTCCTCCACCCATTTTTTAGTCTCCAGGTAATTCACAAAGTATTTTGCCAATTTTTCTGGTCGATCAATGTGGAGTGTGGCCGGATACATGAAGGTAAAATTCCATCCAAGAGTGTACAGCCAGGATTTCACCTTACTGAACTTCTGACATCACACTTGCAGATCACAGCTGTAATCCTGATACAATGACACATGGCCATTCTCCACTGCAATAGGCCCATGCATTTTAGCTGCTCTCAGAACCAGTTCTTTATCTATGTACCACAAATACTTTGTAAGGCAGTGATGAGGGCGCTCTCCTGGCTTTGGTGGCGGGCCCACCCAATGAGCCCTCTCAATTTCAAATGCAGCGGCTTCAGGGGGCAGCTTCAAATGCTGGGATATCCACTTGTAAATTCCTTTAGCTGGGTCCTTTCCTTCAGAGCCTTCCGAGAGCCCCACAATCCGGAGGTTCGAGCGTCGAGACCTGTCTTCCTATTCATCAGCCTGCTTTTTAAGTCCTCCATCTTTTCCTTCATAATATTCCGGTCTCTTGAAATGGAGACCACTGTATCCTCCAGCTCACTTACTCTCTGTTCTAGTTCACCAATACGTGTAGTATGGTCTGCTAAGGTCTGAGAGACCCATCAATACAGACTGAAGGTGGGTGATCTGGGATGTAATATTTGTAAAGCCTGCCTTCATTTTAGCCCACCTGTTTGCCAGTGTTGTTAGTACTCCTGCCAGAGATCTCTCAAACTGCGACATCCCGCTCTCCTCTTCCATGGATGCTTAGGCCTGAACACGAGTGCGAGGCTACGGCCCTGCATGGTTTTCAGACAGTGTCTTCACTTCAAAGTTGAGCATCTGCTGTTTATTTTTTTTTACATTTTCGATGCCCTGAATCATTGGCTGCAATATTATCCATTTTTTTCATTTCTCCTCCAGTTTAGACCTTAGTTCAGGTAATTTTAAAAGAACGTGCCAAGGGAGGTAAGCTAAGCCACGACCGTCATCTTGTAGTGCTAGCCACGCCCCCACCAAATCATCTTGCACTGGCAATTTTCAATGTAATAGTAATGTGACCATGCATGGGATTTGAGAGGCTGGAAAGAACATCTCCTTGAAATCAAGCACGGTGAAAAGATTAAAACTGTTTTTTTTTTTTTTTTTTTCTTCTTTTTACCCCTCGCCTCTCGTCATCCCTCCACTCTGGTCACGGACCCCCAGAGCCCCGGCCACCAGATATCGCCAACTCCCACGGTCATCCCTGGCTTACCCCCAGAGTGGGGCCTTGGTTCACGACCCCTATATCGGGACCGCGGAACTGTAACTAGTTGGGAAGGCGGCTCGGTGGCCAATCAGGGCATTCCTGGGGCAGGCGTCATCTAGACGCTAGGCGTAGGATTTTTTACTCCCATTTTACCTCCCGAGGAGGCGGGGCGTGCAATGGCGCCCAGCGTCCGCCCGCCTCCCCCATTTTGAGCGTCGGGCGTAGGTTCTCCTGGCCTCCGCCCAGAGTCCCCAATGCTCGGATGTTGCCGCACCCTCCCCGGAGAAGGAGAGCTGCCCAGCCGGACGGCTCAATCCTTTCTCCCCTGCCGCTCCTTCCGACGCATCCGGTCCGCCTCAACCCGGTCGCCAGCCGCCGCAAGCGGAAATCCTTACTCACCGTAAGCCGGGCGGGTCGGCTATTAAAACTGTTTTTATGGTAGCTAAGTTTTGTTTTTCAAATTGCCTGTCCCCGCTCCAGCAACAGCCCCTCCCCCTTTGTTTTCCCAGTCCCTGGCCAAGCTACTCAGACTGACAGAAAACTCAGGTTTTTTTTTTAAATTGTACTTAGAGGCTGGGAGAGAGAATTCCTAGTTCCTGCAAGGATTAAATGGTGCCACAGCTCTATGTTTTGTCCTTTTGCATTGCAATAGTTAACTAGCATGAAAACTCTGTTTTAAACAGGATTTTTTTTTTAATAAAGGTTAACTTTCCATTCACAAAGTAGTGCGGACTGAGTTTATTAACAATTTCTTAAACAACCCAAGGACTTCAGTACATCACCTACAATAGGGTCAGCTGCACGTGCGTAACGCAGTCATCATTTGTTCAACAGGCTCATACGCACCTCATCTTGCAGCCAACAGAAAGATAGCAAAGCATTACAGACAGCTGCAAAAAAGCAACAGCAAGGCACAAGAAGCACAACACTCACTCACTGAGAGCCATAAAAAGGCGTGTCCCATTTCTCCAAAGCATTTCAACAGGACAACGGCAAAACACTTCCTGACTCTGATACCAACAGGAACTGGTCTGCTATGCAGACCAGCCCTAAAAAGGAAGAAAAAAGGAAAAGATAAAAAGCATAAAATGCACTGTGTACAAATGTACAACAAGGAGAGCTTCAGTTTTGTGCATCAGTTACTGCAGTTTCATTGTTTTAACCAAGAGTCACTGCGATTCGTGAACCAGTGCTATGTACGGGTGGGGTGGGGGGATCCAAATACAGTAAGCCCTTGTACATGGATCACACAAAATCTGTCTCACAGTCAAGCCAACAGACTGAGCTCCCCATATCCTGGAAAGTTTTCGGTTAGAACAGCAAAGCCATCATGGGCTCACATGTGAAACCAAATAGCTCTCCATGCTAGAAGCAGATGTGAAAACGTTACAAAACAAAAACTAGCCTTACTCCAAATGTCAATGCACGTAGCGAACACTGTACAGACAGCTGTGTGTGTGTGTGTGTGTGTGTGTGTGTGTGTTTGTTAAGAGAAAAAAGTCTGCTTTGATGGCATGTTATGCTGATAAAGGGCAAGTCAGTGATGCACTTAAAGCAGGACCTTAGCAATGAAATGAATTTACCACATCTATCAAATCAAACAGCAATGTAAATGGAATTTTATAGTACTACTTCAATGTACAGCTGTGGAGTCCCGATTACTGGGGTATTTTGGCATGCTTTCGCGTACTCAGTGTAAGGTCTCTTGGTACAAAAGAAAAAATTACTCACCTTAGTAATTATGTTTCTTCTAATGGAGTCTTGCTGTATTGACATATTGCAGTGATGCCCAACCTTTGAACTGCCATGGAGAACAAAGAGTTAACTTTCTATGCAGGGCATGGATTGCTGAGCTCGTGCTCGGTTGAAGTCTCTGTCTGGAGAGTTTTAAACTCAAACCGTCAGATTCTTAAGAGCCCAACTAACTAAAACTTCTATGTGGAAATTGTAAAAATTCCTACTAGCCAACTGGCAGAAAAAAGTTTTGGATTCCCAAGGAAGACTCAAGTCAGGAAACCCAAAAACCAAAAATCAATCTAATACAAATAACAGTAAAAAATCAGCACCCAAACAAAAGGGAGGAGGGTATAAACAAAAAACACCCCTGGGGTGCAACACTGCACTTGCCCACCCACTTCCCAAAAACAGGTTCTGAGAAGGGAGGCAGGCAGGAAGGGAGGTCAGAATACAGCAAGACTCCATTAGAAGAAACATAATTACTAAGGTAATTTTTTCTTCAAACAACATGAAGTCTTGCTGTATTCTGACATATTGCAGACTACCAAGCAGTACCTCCATGGAGGAGGGACAGAACCTACTTTGGGAATAGGCTCTGAAGTACTGCTGTGCCAAATCGAGCATCACTCCTAGCCTGGATAGCCAGAGAGTAATGCTTGGTAAAGGTATGGACTGTTTTCCAGGTGGTTGCTTGACAAATTTCTAAGAGAGGGATGTCCCTGGCAGTAGCAAGGGAAGAAGCTGTACCTCTTGTGGAATGAGCCCTCAGGCTTGAGGGTTGAGTTTTTCACAGTTTTTCATAGCAGAATTGTATACAAGACACAATCCACCTGGCAACAGATCTCTTGGTGGCAGGTTTGCCCTTGCCCACTTCTCCATGAGTGAGGAACAACTGGAGGGAGTCAAACCTGTGACCCTTGGTACGCTCTATGTAGTAACTAAGGGCTCTTTTAACATCTAAACTGTTTACATAGATACACAGACAGTGTCGTCAGATAAGAGCCTATGGCCCACCCAGTCTGCCCATTTGAGCTTGTAAGTTCAGTTTATGTTTTCCTAGAAGTCTGTTGCCCCTTACCCCTGACCTCCAGAATTTCTTTATGTCTATCCCATGCATTCTTAAATCCCATGATTGTTTCAGCCCCCACCACTTCCTCTGGCAGGGTGTTCCACTTGTCCACCACCCGTTCTGTGAAGAAATTCTTTCTCACGTTTCCTCGGAATCGTCCTCCCTCCAACTTCATCTCATGATCTCTAGTCCTGGAACATCTTTTTCGCTTAAAAATAGTGTATTCCTGCACCCTGTTCCTCCCTGTAAGATACTTGTATGTCTCTATCATATCCCCTCTCTCCCTCCTCTCCTCCAGGGAGTACATATTCAGTTCCTTCAACCTGTCCTCATAGGACTTGTGATGCAATCCATGTACCATCTTTGTTGCCCTCCTCTGAACCTTCTCTACGTCCTTACATAGGTAAGGTCTCCAGAACTGTACATTGTACTCCAGGTGGGGCCTCACTAGTGTCTTGTATAGTGGAATTATGACCTCCCTTTTCTAGCTGGTGATGCCCCTGCCTATGCATCCCAGCATCCTATTTGCTTTACCTGCTGCCTTGTCACACTGTTTCCCTACCTTGAGGTCATCAGAGATGATAACCCCAAGATCCTTTCCTGCTTGGTGCATGCTATATCCTCACCTCCCCAACTGATATATTGTGCCAGGGTTTTGTGCCCTATATGCATTATCTTGCACTTCCTTATATTAATTTCAACTGCCAAACCCTTGACCATTCTTCAAGTTTCTGCAGGTCCCTTCTCATTCTGTCTACACCCTCTGGTGTGTCTACTCTGTTACAGAGCTTTGTGTCATCAGCGAACAGTGAAATTCTGCCTTCTAGGTCCTGCGCAATGTCACTGATAAAGATGTTGAATGGGACCGGACCCAGCACTGATCCCTGTGGTACCCCACTGGTCACTCCTCCCTCTGTGGAGTGACACCCATTTACCACCACCCTCTGTGTCCTGCCGCCCAGCCAGTTACCTACCCACCACACTACTGTCCTGCCCACATCCATATTCCCCAGTTTGTGTAACAGTCTTCTATGTGGCACAGTGTCAAAGGCCTTGCTGAAGTCCAGATAGGCCATGTCCACTGCCCTCCCTAGTCACCCAGTCAAAAAATTCAACGAGGTTGGTCTGACATGACCTCCCCTGGTGAAACCATGCTGCCTTGGGTCTGTAGTCCATTGACAACCAAATGTTCCACCAATCTCTCCTTCAGTAGTGCTTCCATGATCTTCTCCACTACCAAG
Source organism: Neoceratodus forsteri (assembly GCA_016271365.2). Classification (NCBI taxonomy): domain Eukaryota; kingdom Metazoa; phylum Chordata; order Ceratodontiformes; family Ceratodontidae; genus Neoceratodus; species Neoceratodus forsteri. The sequence continues at coordinate 396,615,721 of CM057452.1, forward strand.
GTGAGGCTGACTGGTCTGTAGTTCCCGTTTCTCTTTGTTCCCACTTTTGTATAAAGGGACTACATCTGCTGTCCTCCAGTCATTGGGTACTCCTGTTTCCAGTGATTGGCTGAACAGGATAGCCAGAGGTTCAGTCACCACCTCTCTTAGTTCTTTAAGGACCCTGGGGTGCACCCCATCTGGCCCCATTGCTTTATCAACTCATTACTTCCAGTTCCTTCAGGACCCTTTCTCGTGTAAAGGGACTTGTGTACATTTCTGCACCATTCTCACCCCTTGTACTCCCTTCAGACCCATTACCCTCCTCTTCCTCAGTAAAGACTGAGCAGAAATACCTGTTCAATATGTCAGCTTTACTGTTGTCATCCTCCACGCCGCACCCATCCTCCCCCTTCAGTCTCACTATCCCTCCCTTTGCCTTTCTTTTTTCACTTATGTACCTGTAAAAGCTTTTGTCCCCTCTACCCACTGATTTTGCAATGTGTTCTTCTGTCTGAGCTTTGGCTTCCCTTACTGACCTCCCTGCCTCCCTTTGCTACTCTTGCTATGTCTCCCTATCCCCTTCTGCCTGAATGCAATCTTTTTGGCTTTCACTTTCTTTGTTACCTCTTTGGAAAACCATAATGGTCTCCTCTTCCTTTTCCTCTTTCTAACCTGCTTAATGCATAATTCTGTTGCTCTTGTAATCCCCATTTTAAATACTGCCCACTGTTCCTCAACCCCTGATTCCTGCCCCATTCCCCTTAATGCCTCTTTCAAGTATCTCCCATTTTCCCAAAGTCTGCCCCCCTAAAATCCAGGATACGTGTTTTTGTGTGGTTTGGTTCTGCTCTTTCTGTGATTTCAAACCACAATGACTGGTGGTCACTGTTTTCCAGGTGCTCCCCCACTGCTACCCCCATCACACTGTCCCTGTTTGTGAGCACAAGGTCCAGTATTGCCTTCTGCCAAGTTGGTTCCAGGACCAGTTGCTTGAGGAAGGCACCCTGAAGGGAGTCCACGACAAATCTGCTCCTAGTTGATGCTGCTGCTGGGATGCTCCAGTCCACGTCTGGAATATTGAAGTCTCCAACCAGTACTACCTCACTCTTGTCTGCCATCCTTTGGATGGCTAGCATTAGCTCCCTACCTGTTTCTTCCTCCTAGGCTGGTGGTCTATAGACCACACCTGTGCGGATGGCTGGCCTGATTTTCCTTTCCAGCTTAGCCCACAGTATCTCTCCCCCATTTTGTTCCTCCTGGATCTCTGTGGCCCTTATGTCATTTTTCACATACAGTGCCACTCCTCCTCCCTTCCTACCTGCCCTGTCTCTTCTGAATATGTTGTAGCCAGGTATGGCCATCTCCCAGTCGTGGTTATCATTACACCAAGTTTCAGTGATGGCCACAATGTCCAGGTCTGACTGCACCATGACAGCCTCCAGATCTTCCATCTTGTTGCTAAGGCTCCTGGCATTGGCACACATGGCTTTCCGTGATTTGACCTCCCTAGACTGTTTCGCTGTTCTACTCCAGCCCCTTCCTTGGTTATCCTTTATCCCTGGTTCTCCCTGCTGTCTGCCCTTCTGCTGAATTTTGCCCCTTTTCTGCCTATCCACCTCTTGGGTGCTAATCTCCATCTTTTGCACACTGCTTTGTAGAGATAGCCACTCCTACAATTCACTGGTTCCACTGCTAGCTGTGGGGGATAAGCAAGTAGGTACCCTACTTGCTGGCCTGCCACCCACCTTTGCTAGTTTAAATGCTTGTCAATGCAGCATTTAAACTTATCATTGAGTGCTTGGATTCCCCTCCAGGATGGATGCAGGCTGTTAGGCTTGAATACACCTCCATCCCTCCAGGTCACCAATGAATCTAAACCCTTCCTCACAGCACCAGTTCTTTCAACCATGAGTTAAAGTTCGTGGTGTATGCACCCCTATGCTCTCTTGCCTCTCGCAGGTAGTACTTCTGAGAAAGTGACAGAAGTAGCTACTTGCTTGAGACCCCTCCCCAATTTCCTAAACTCTTCCTGAACCTCCTTTGGCTCCCCATTTGCCAGGTCATTAGTACCTAGGTGGATAATGACATCCAGCTCATCCTCCCGTCTTGCCTTCCCAGTGATCCCCAGGATCTTCGTTTCATCCCTCCATGCCGTGGCACCTGGTAGGCACCTCACCTCCCTGTCCTCCCCCTCCTGTGTTCCTAGCTGGATCCCTCTTATGATGGAGTCCCCACCAGGATTCGCTCTCTCCTCTGGGGTCCACTGCTCTCCCGCTGAGGTCACCTCCTTGGCTAACCTCCACATCCTTTCCTTCCACTTCTCTGGGTACTCTATTTGGTTGTCCCCATTTGCCAGTGTGGCATATGAGTTCTTGAGGAATAGGATCTGGGATGTGCTCTGCCTGACCGCTCTAACCCTCCCTGAGCCCACTGTCATCCAAGTGCTCCTCGCTCTCTGCATCCTTTAAGGCAGTTGCACTGGACTGGGTGGTCTCTGGATAGGGTGATGGTACTCCTGACCCAGTTTACTTCTGCTCTGAGTCTGGCTACCTCATCCCACAGTCCAAAGAGATGCATTCAGATAGGGCAGCACCTCAGTGTCCAGAAGGTCTGCCTGAATATGGCTGCCCCACAGCCACTGCATTGCACCACTCCCCACATTATATACTGCTATTCCACTACTTGTCTGTTACTGAAGCTCTCCTAGTTCCCTTTTTATTAATTTACTGTCCCAAAAATCGTGCCACTGATCCCCAGATACTTTTCTTTTTAAAAAAAGAAAATAAACCAATAAATAAATAAATGAGTCAAAACACCAGTTGTGCTGAGGGTAGTCTTCTTCCCCCTTATGCCCCACCTACTCTACACCCCTTACTATCCCTGTTTTAGCCCCTGTCAATCAGATTTAACAGGGCATATAATTAAGAGTTGGGGAAGGGGAGGAAGGGGGTGAAAAATTTGAAGCAATTAAAAACAGCAAAGAAATACACCACCACTACATTTTAAATTTTCAACAGCCCAAAAACAATTCTAAGTAAAGACAGCAAAGAAATTACAGTGTCACTAAAAGCCCACAATCTAAGTTTAAAAGAAAAATAGCAATTACCAGTTACTGTAAAGCACTGAACTGAATATGTTTCCTTCCCCTTCTGGCTTCTTCCTCCTCTCTCCTGAGGAAGAATGATCAGTGCAGAAAACAGGAAGAGACATAGGCTGGTTTAAATGGAAGTCTGAAACCACTTTGGGCAAGAACCTTCTATTGGTTCTAAGGACCACTTTATCCCTGTGAAATCAGATAAAATCAGGTTCCACTGACAGGGCTTGCAATTCACTGATATGCCTGGCAGAGGTAATGGCTACCAAGAACACAGTTTTCCAAGTCAAGTACTGAAGCTTTGCTGAAGACATAGGCTCAAAAGAGGGTTGCATAAGTTGAGCAAAGCAAACATTCAAATCCCAGGCAGGGGCAGGGTCTCTAAAAGGAGGATTGGTGTGAAGCAATCCTTTAAAAAATTTACAGAATACAGGATGAGAAGATAGTGAGGAAGACTTCCCCACAGACAAAAATGCAGAAACAGCTGACAAGTGTACCTTGAGAGTAGCTGATCTGAGTCCTAGGCCATTAAGATGGACCATATAATCCAGAACCGTAGGCAATCCAACAGTGTCTGGAGAAATTTGCTTCTTCGAAAACCAAATGCTGAATCTCTTCCATTTGGAGTTATAAGTCTTTCTGGTGAAGGGCTTTCAAGAAGCCTTGAGGATATCCAGAACCCCTTGGGAAAGATGCAGATCTGCAAACTCTAACTCTTCAAAAGCCATGCCTTGAGATTGACAGACTGAAGATTGGGGTACCAAATCCTCTCCTGACAGGATGTTAACAGGTTGTAATTCCTGGGAAGAGACGGGAAGATGGACTGCTAGGGACAGCAACAGGGGTACCAGGGCTGTCTGGCCCAATCTGGAGCAATCAGAATCACTTTGCAAGGTTGAGATATACAGGTTACTCACCTGTAACAGGAGTTCTAGGAATGGTATATGTTGTTCATCCACACTCATTGGCAGTATCCTTGCCGCTTTAAATCTTGCCGGAAGGTCTTCAAGCTTGCTCCTCCACCCACCGGGTGGTATAACTCTCGGCTCCGCCCATGGCGCCAGATCTGGCCCGCTGGAAGCTCAGGTTGTCGCGAAGCCGAGATGAGTCATGTGGATGAACAACATATACCATTCCTAGAACTCCTGTTACAGGTGAGTAACCTGTATTTCTAGGGACATGGATATGTTGTTCATCCACACTCATTGGCAGACTCCTAGCAGTTCTCCGGGAGGAGGGAGGCAAGACGACACCCCACATACTTACTTGGGAAAGAGAGACTGAGAACCGAGGCCCCAAAACCAGCATCCCGGCGTGACTCAAGGTCGATGTGGTAGTGGGTAATGAAGGTGTTTGCTGACTTCCAGGTAGCAGCCCTGCAGATTTCCTGGATAGGGACGCCCCTGGAAGCAGCCACCGACTGCAGCAGTATGGCGGGTAGAATGAGCTCTTATCCTCTGGGAGGCTCCATGCCCGCTAACTTATAGCAGAGATCTATGCAGGAGGTTACCCACCTGCTTATCGTCCGCTTGGCTGCAGGTCTGCCAGATGCGCTTCAGCGTAGGTGACAAACAGCTGGCTAACCCTCTCCCCAAGCCGTGGCGCCTCCTTATAATAAGCGAGCTGCCCTTCTAGGATCCAGAGTATGGAGCCTATATTCGCCTCCGAGGTGTGATTGGGGTAGAACACCGCAGAGTCAACACCTGGTTAAGGTGGAACTCCGACACCACCTTCTGGAAGGAATTTCGGTGGGGGCGAGGACAACCTTGTCCCTGTGGAAGACCAGGTAAGGAGACTCGATGGGGCGCCTGGAGCTCTCCCATCCTTCTGGCTGACGTGATAGCCACCAAGAAGGCGGTCTTCCACGACAGGTGAGAGATCACACCTGTGCACTAGGTTCGAATGGCTTGCCCATGAGCTTTGCCAGTACCAGCAGTAGATCCCACGGAGGTGGGGGTCTCTGACGGAGGAAATGTGATCAAGGCCTTGAAAAAGCGCCAGACCACCTTCTCCTGCGCCACTCGACTGCTTCCCGCCCGCGCCCGTAAGCAGAGATGGCTGCCAGGTGCACCTTTAGGGTCGCCGACCCAAGCCCTTGACTAGAAAGGGACCATAAATAGTCCAAGATGCTTGCCAAGGAACAGGAGGAAGGGTCCAAGCCCTGCTCTGACACCAAATGGAAAACCTTTTCCATTTGAAGGCATAGCATTTTCTGGTCGACTCTTACGGGACGCTCAACTACATTGAGGACCTCGCGGAAAGACCCAAGGCCTGGAACTCTAGCCGCCAGGAACCAGGCCGTCAGGTGCAGGGATTGAAGGTCCGGATGGAACACCTTCCCTGATTGACTGAGAGCAGGTCCGGCGAGCTGAAGCTGCCGGAGTCCTGGAGCTGAGACTGAGGAGATCTGGGTACCAGAACTGGCAGAGGCCAGTCTGGGGCTATCAGAATCACCTGCGCCTTGTCCCTCCTCGCCTTGAGAAGCACCTTGTGGATCAAGGGAAATGGGGAAAGGCGTAAGAGGCCCGGGTCCATTGCCTCGAGAAGGCATCCCCCTGCAGCGAGCCCTGCTGAGGGGGGCGGGCATGGAACAGACTTAGCTTCGCTCTCCTGGAGGCAAACAGGTCCACCTGAGGTGTGCCCCAAAGGGAGAACAGATGCTGTACTACCTCCGGCAGGAGAGACCACTGTGGGATGCAGCCCCATCCGGCTCAGGGCATCGGCCAGGGTGTTGGAGGCTCCTGCCACGTGAATGGCTAGGAGATCCGCCTCCAGGCTGCGCCACAGTGACCCAAATGCGAGAGCTTCCTTGCATAGAAGCATGGAGCGGTCCCGCCCTGGCGGTTTAGATAGTACATGGTCGTGGTATTGTCCGTCTGGACTCGGACCACTTGACCCCGGAGGAACGGAGCAAAGGCGGTGAGAGCTAGGCGGACCGCCGAGCTCCAGCAGGTTGATGTGGCATCGGACTCCCAGGGACCAGAGGCCATGAGTCGGTGTTCCCCAGATGGGCACCCCAACCCATCGAGAGGCATCGGTCGACAGAGACCGCCTGCTCGGGCGGACGAACGGGATGCCCTCCTGCAGATTGATCTGGAACGGTCCACCACTGGAGAGCATTCCACATCCCTGTGTCACCGTCACAGCTGGTCCAAGGGATCGCAGCTGTGACCACTGGCTGGCCAGTCCCCACTGAAGGGGACGCATGTTCCAGCGGCCCAACGGACCACGCTGGTACAGGCCGCCATGAGACCCAGGAGGCGCAGGAAGTCCCGGGCAGGGCGAATTGCCCAACCAGAAATGATCGGGCAAGGAGGAAGAACCTCGGCCCTGTCCGCGGGAGCCACGCCTGGCTCGAAGAGAGTCGAGCTGCGCCCGATGAATAAAATCACCTGCTTCGGCTCGAGTTCGACTTGGCCTCGCTGACAAGGAGGCCCAGTTGAGAGCAGACCTGAGGCCAGATCTCTGACCACTCCGCCTCCTTCCTGGAGGGAGCTGCTCAGCCAGTCGTCCAGGTAAGGGTACACCGACCCCTCGGGCGCCGCAGGGAATGCTGTCACCACTGCCATGCATTTGGTGAAGACCCTGGGAGCTGGAGACAAGCCAAGGGCATGGCTTGAACTCAAGAGAGATCCTTCCGCTCGAAGCGGAGGAACTTCGGTGAGACTGACGGATAGGGACGTGAAAAACGCGCCCTGTAGGTCCAGAGAGCAGAACCACACGCCGCTGCTCCAAGGATGGTATTATCTGAGCCAGAGTGACCATCCTGAAGGTTCGAGACCTTAGGAACTTGTTTAGGTCGGTAGGTAGAATGGGCGCCAGCCCCCGTCCGCTTCGGAACCAGGAAGTACCTGGACACAAACCCTGGGTCTGAAGGAGGGTCCACCACCTCTTTACCACCTCCTTCTGGAGGAGAGTGATGTCGCGCTCGACGAGCCGCCAGTGAGGCTGGGGATCCCGATGCCCCGAGGCGGCGGCTCTGAAGGGTGGTGCCTGCTCAATTCCAGAGGTAGCCTCTTCCCACCACCTCCAAGACCCACCTGTCCGTGGTAACAGCGGACCAGGCGGAACGGAAGTGCTGAGCCGTCTCCCACGGGGGACCCAGGGGTAAGGTGGACGGGATGGAGCGACACCTCAGCCTGCACTGGGCAGGCTTTGGAGAGGGACCGCCGAGGACCTCCCGGCCCTTCCTCCTCTGCCTCCTGTTAGAGGAAGCCGCGCTTGGGTTTGGGATGCCAAGGTCGAGCCTGCTGGCCCTGACGTTGCTGGGCCAAGGCTGGGGCACAGAAGGACTAAAGGGCTTAGGCTGTGGCTCAGCCTTGTCCTTCTGAGCGGAAGAGACCGAGTCCAAGGTGGCATTGGACTCCCGATCCTCTGCAGGTGACCTTCCACCCCAGGGTCAAGAGGTCAGTCCCAAGGGAACATCCGCCAACTTGTGCTGGGTATCCGAGGTAAAGGTGGATATCCTCAGCCAAGCCCGACCGACGATAGCCACTCGGGCCGCCACCCCATCTGGCACATGAGTCCCCTACATCCAAAGCAGTCTGAGCTGCTGTTTGGCCACTGCTCCTGCCTCTGGTCCCGCACCTGCTTAACCGTAGTCTGCAGATCGGCGGAAGATGAGGATGACCCATCCAGGGAGCCCAACAGGGCATGAGAAAATGTGCCATGAGGACGGGCCGAACTGGCCTGACGAAGGCCGAGAGGACGCAGCGAGTTTTTCGCCGACATAGTCCAATTCCTTGGACCCTTGTCAGGAGGTTTGTCCACATCCCTGCGTTACGGGCGCTACCGAAAACGCTGTCGGTAACCAACCCCTCAGCAGAGGGTGTTCCAAAACCGACAAGGAACCGGGGGACCGTGATATTCCTGGCCATCCTGGCCAAGGCGCAGGGCAGGAAGCAGGGCGCTGCCAAAGTTCCAGTGTTGACCCACTATGGCCCTCGCCACCGAAAGGCCTCCGTCGGAGAATCCGGTCCAGAATCTCCGTGAGGGGATACCTGGCCTGCTTGGAACGGGTTCGAGCTCCATCCCGTAGACTCCGAGATGAGCCAAGTAGTCCTAGGAAGGACGACGGGCTATCGCCCATTGGCTGACCTCCTGAAGACTCCAAGTCCAGTCGCTTGAGAAGAAGGAGAATCATCTTCGACTCGGAAGAGTCCTCAAGAGCTGCTCTGGCCTGAACCACCCTTCACCTGCCGAGGTCGGTCGGAGTGAGGGTAACTGACAGCCGATGGGTAAACCCTTAGCCACCGAGAATCCTTGGTCGGAGCCCCAATTGCGGCTGGGAGGCGGAGGTTCCACCCGCAATCGGTGGAGCAGCTGGTTTGGCCGAACAACCGCCTGGGTATAGGCCTCGGCAAGTCGAGGGGTTGCGTCCGGCTGCCCGTGACAGTTGACTTAATGGCCGGGCGCGCCGGAGTCGGGCCTTATCTCCGGCCAGGAGGAGCTGTTGCAACATAAGGTCTCGCACTCGCCGACGAATTTACGCCGAAGCTTCCTCATCCGGGAGGACGAGGACGAGCGCGACGCCGCCGCCACCGCGGTGCCGAGACCGGCAGACCGCCTATGACGGTGGGAACGGCTGGACCGCTGGAGGGTCCGAGACCGAGACCAGAGTCCCGGAATTTCCGGGTCGAGGGAGGTTCGGCCGAACCGACACCCCTTCGCTCGGAAGGTCCATCCGAGGGCTCCGGAACCGAGGCACAGGCGAGCCCACGGATCTCAACTCCTCCGGGGAACCGGGAGAGGGAATCTCGGCCAAAGGCTACAGCTCGTTCAATGGGTCGAGAAAAATCTCGACTTCATCAGTGGGAGTCTCGGTCAACTGACCTGACGGGGACACCGTGAGGCCAGTGGCCGAAGCCGAGCGGTCGACCGAAGCCGACGGTCGACGGCCCGGGGAGAGGGACCTTTCCCGCTCCCAAGAGCGTCGACGGAGGGACTTACCCTTGTCCCTCTTTTTGGACCGAGAAAAAGGTCCAGCAGACGCAGGCCCTTCTCCTTTAGTGGAGAGGGACAGACAAAGCTCCTTAAAGGAAGCCGTGTAGGAAGAACCCAGAGAGAGCGGGATAAATGCCGCGGCCGAGGAAGATACGGCCCGCGCCGCCTCCTCTTCGAGGGCGACCATCCGCTCGAGCTGATCCGCCGAGCCCGCCGCCGCGGACACCGCCAACCGGGCCTCCTTGGACTTCACCGGAGGGAAACGCTTCTCGGGACGGCCCAGTTGCAATCGGGCAGCACGGTCTTCGAGGACGTAGGCCGAGAAAGATGAGCACAGGTCGCAAGCCTCGCGGGTCGTGCTCAAGGCCTAAGCAGTAGACACACGTGGAGTGTGGATCCGCCCGAGACATCTTCTGCTCCGCATGGGCATCTCCAAACCGGAGTCGATTTATCCATCGCGAGCCATGAGGGATCAAGACTGAAGTCTTTGCAAAATATTATTTTTAAATCCGCAAACGGAGAAATAGGAACCAGTCACAAACGCAGAGCGTTAAGGAGGGAACCTGAGCTTCCAAGCGGTAAGGAAGATCTGGCGTCATGGGGCGGAGCCGAGAGTTATACCACCCGGGTGGGTGGGAGGAGCAAGCTTGAAGACCTTCCGGCAAGATTTAAAGCGGCAAGGATACTGCCAATGAGTGTGGATGAACAACATATCCATGTCCCTAGAACTTATTTTGACTAAAACTTTGAACAGGAGTGGGAAGGGGGGAGGAAGAAGGCATACAGAAACTTCCCTTCCCAATTCAGAATCAGGGCGACCAGGGGGACTGAGCCCAAGACTGGAGGCCTGCAACAAAAGAGAGGGAGTTGGTGATTGTCTGGGGCTGCAAAGAGATCTATCTCTGGAGTGCCCCACCTTGAAAAAATCACTTTCAACACCTGAGGGTCCAGGGACCACTCGTGATGGCCCTGAGAGATCCTGCTCAGTGTATCTGCTAGCACATTGTCCTTCCTTGGAAGGTGAACTGCTACCAGAGAAGTTTGCAGGGAATAAGCCAGGGACCACAACTTCATGGCTTCTGTGCACAAGGCTGTGGACCGAGTGCCTCCCTGCTTATTGATGTACCACATGGGGGTGGTGTTGTCCGTTCTGACCTGAACCACCTTGTTCTGTACTGACTGAAAGAAAACTTTTAGGGCCAGAAAAACTGCCCTGAGCTCTAGGAGATTGATATGGAGAAGGGATTCTTGGGAGGACCACAGCCCCTGGGTAGTGAGGGACCCCAGATGGGCTCCCCAGCCCAGAAGAGAAGCATTCGTGGTAAGGACCACTGAACAAGGCTGAGTAACAAAAGGAACACCTTGTCTTAAATTGTCCTGATCCTGCCACCATTGGAGGGCTTGGATCAAGGTCAGAGTCACTGGGATCAGTTTGGTAATGGAATCCTTCCTTTGAGACCAAAAAGCTCTCAGGTGGAACTGAATATTCCTCATCTGGAATCTTGCCCCTTGGACCACTGCTGTTGAAACTGCCATGTGGCCCAAGAGCTGAAGGAAATGCCTTGCTGGTCGAGATACCCGAAGGCTGAAGGAAGAGGCTAGTTCCATAAGAACCCTTGCCCTTTCTAGAGGAAGAAAGGCTCTTGCTCTGAGTGTGTCTAGTTCTGCCCCTATAAAGGTAAGAAGCTGGACTGGTTCGAGAACTGACTTGGGAAGGTTGAGAAGAAATCCTAGAGAAGTGAGGACTTGCTGGGTCACTTGCAGGTGAGACTTGGTCTGAAGACTGACCCACTAATTAGCCAATCGTCCAGATATGAAAAAATGGAAATCTTTTGCCTCCTTAGAAAGGCAACTACTACTGCCAGGCACTTTGTGAAAACCCTTGGGGCTGAGGTTAGGCCAAAGGGCATTGCTCTGAACTGATAGTGGCCTGAGGGCAACTCGAACCTGAGGTACTTTCTGTGGGAGCACCTAATGGGAATGAGAAGGTAGGCATTTTTGAGGTCCAGGGAGGCTAGCCAATCCCCTGGCCTTAGAGAGGAAAGGATTATTCCCAGAGTTACCATCTTGAACTTTGTTTTTAAAAGATGTTTGTTTAGATATCTTAGGTCAAGGATGGGTCGCCACTCCCCTGTCTTTTTTTGGGGTCAGGAAGTACCTGGAGTACAGTCCTTTGCCCCAGTGTAGGGCAGGTACTCTCTCTCTCTCTGGCTCTTAAGGCTAGAAGAGAAGAAACCTCTGCCTCTAGGACAAGGGTTTCCGATAGATTTTCAGGTGGAAAAGATCTGGCTCTCATCTTTGGAAATTTTCTGAAGCTGAGAACCAGTCCCTGGCTTACTACTTCCAGGACCCACTTGTCTCATGTAACAGACATCCAGTTCTGGACAAAGTAAGCCAGCCTGCCCCCTACTGGAATAGGACAGTCGACCCGGGCAGGCCCGTCAGAGTGTCTACTTGGCAGGGGCTTTAGGCTGAGGAGTGGATGCAGCCCTGCTCATCCCCCTTCTGCCTCTCCCTCTGAAGAACCCCCTCTAAGAAAAGGAAGAAGAGGCCTATGCTTGGTAAAAAGGCCTTTGAAAAGGCCTACCCCTGTCCCTAGACTGCTGCCTTTGAGGAGTTGCCTGCCTCTCCTTGGCCTGAGCACTCCTGTAAGTGATCCTGTACTCATCCATATTCTTCATGTAATTCTCTGTCTGCTTCCCAAACAGAGAATTACCCACTACAGGAAAATCCATGGCCTTATCCTGGGTGGCCAGAGAGAGGCTAGTACATCTGAGCCAAGCCATCCTCCGAAGAGCCACAGATGTAGCCATGACTCTTAATGACACATCATTAGAGTCCACAGGAGCATGAAACTGAACCTTAGATGCCTCAATCCCATCTGCAGCCACAGCCTCCAACTCCTTGGCTAGCTGGGAGGAGGCCTGTTTAGCCAGTGCCAGTACAGTGTCCCACCTGGACTTCTGGTACCTGGCTGTATAGGCCATGTAATTCTCCTGCCTGCGTCCAAGGAGGATGCCATGTACTGTTTCTTTGCCGTGGCATCAATCTTCCCGGAGTCCTTGTCGGGGGTGTGTGAAGCCAAGGGGATATTTGCCTTGTCACAGGCAGCAGCCTGCACTACCCCAACATGGCTGCACTGCTGGTATAAGAACTTCGTGTCTGAGTCTGAAAATGTATACCTCTTGTCCATTCTTCTATCCACAGGAGGTATAGTGTTAGGAGACTAGGATTTTTTGTGTCTGTTTCCCAAAGGATTTGTGGAGGGGAACAGTCTCCTGGACTCTGGGATGTCCATCATTTCTACATAATCAGGCTCCTCTTGATCTTCCACAGCCTCCTCTATAGGAAGCTGGAGGGTTTCAGTCACCTTTCTGTAGAACATAAAGTGAGAAGGAGACTCAGAAAGCCTAGGAGGGGAAACACCTGAAGGTCTGTCTGGGGAGATGTCTGGTTCCACAGGCACATCCAGACCCTCACTTTCACCATCATCATCCTCAAATTCCCCTTCCTCTTCAAACTCCGGTTCATAAAAATCTTCGAGGGTATAATCTTGAACCGGGGGAACCAACCAAACCGAACCCCTGGCAGAAGGAGCCAGATCAGTAGGAACCGGGCGGAGCGATTCCACAATCTGAATCATTCTGGCTATCTCTTCGGCAGTCGGAACATGAACCCCTGGATTTGAACCGGTCGATTTGTCTTTGCGTTTTCTTTTTTTCGGGAACCGATCCCTCGGAATCGGCTCTCCTTTTGCCCAAAGAAGTATTGCCCTGGTCAGAGGGCACTCCTTCTGGTTCGGTCGGAACCGAACCGGACTGGCCATCTGGGTCAGTGGACTTCTCGGCCTCCTTTTCCCTCAGTCTACCTAATCTCTTCTCAAGGGTAGATTTGGGAAAGTTTTTACATATTTGGCAGTCTGAATCGAGGTGATCAAACCCCAGACAATAAACACAGGTGGTGTGGGGATCGGCCTTAGCAAAGATCTCCCCACGCTCACTGCAGTATTGAAACACAGTGGGCCCGTTTTTTTTCTTGGGTTTCTCGGACATGGCCAACCTAACCAACTTACCCTTTTTATGGCAACTGCCAAGCAAGACTCCTTTATCGGTTCCTAACCGTGTCACGGGTATTGGAAACAACCATACTAAAACACGGTTTATTTAGAACTGATAAGAACTGGTAACCACACACTAAGTAAAAACACAAAATACAAGATTTCACTATCAAATGGCCAGTTCAGTCGAACCGAGCCGCAGTTTTACAAGTTCCACACAGAAAAACAGAACAATTCCTATCTAGTACTCACGGCACCGCAGACAGAGACTGAACCGACTATGCGGATAACTTTTTCGGTTTAAAAACTGACGAAAACTGAAACTTCAACCGACTTTCGAACCGAGCTGAAGGAGAATTCTCCGGAGTGACTGTTCAGTGAGGTGAAGTAAAGAATCTGACGGCTTGAGTTTAAAACACTCCAGACAGAGACTTCAAGCTGAGCTCAAGCTCAGCATTCTATGCCCTGCGTAGAAAGTTAACTCCTTGTTCTCCGGGGCAGTTCAAAGGTTGGGAATCACTACAATATGTCAGAATACAGCAAGACTTTATGTTGTTTGAAAAGTCTGGCCAGCCTCCTGTGCAGGGAAGCTGGAGCCTAAGGCTAAACTGTCTGGATTAGTGGAGATGGCTGCAGAAAGAATTACAGATGAAATCTATGGCTTTCACAGAGCAAATCCACCACAATCATTGATTAGATTTCAGAATAGTTTGTGTGGGACAGCTTATGGTATGCACCTCCATTTTTCAAATAAATTACTTAAAGAGGAGCATCTACTTGTTCTAAGCCTGTCACCTACAGTGTGTGGGGTGGGGGGCAGATCCCAATTTGGACATTAAGTGCTCCTCAGAATTTTCTATTTACTTAGCTGATGTTTTGTAAATGGTAACTATATCTGGTTGAGCTTCTTGTTCCCAACCCGACATTTCATGCACACCGCTGCACTGGACACATCCCACAATCACCAGATGTTGATGTCAAAAGGATTAATTTAGATTGAAAGAAAAACTACACAAGGCACAGCCTCTCCCCAACCATTAACTATCTCTCCAATTAGGGTTTTCAGTTAGCAAAAAAATGTGTTCCCTAGAAATAACTTTTTAAGTAAGCAATAACTCACGACAGGGTATGGAGACTAGGAATTTAATCCATGCCCCAGGTACATTGTGTGGCCTCATGCCCTCACAGCACCTGGTCATGAATTATATTCCTATAACTTCATACCCTAGGGTGGGTTAATGCGCTTATAACATGGGTTATTCATTTTTCTTTCCAAAGATACAGAAAACAATTTTTCTGTGTTTAAATGGCAGAAATGTCACTGTATCCTGTCACTGATAAAGTAGTCCACAGCAACAGATGCATATTTCATGTATGTTATGGAAACACAAATGTCAGACACAGAGTGCTCACATCATTTCTGACATTTGATTTTCATAACATACTTTAACACATTTCAAATCGTGCTTTACGTTGCTTCCCCTTCCACCCTGAGATGCTCCTAAGAGCCTTTCCTTACAGATGTGCAGTGATGTAACTGTACCACTTATGACATTTTAAAAAGCAACACAGGGAAGTTCCATTCAAAGGTGTACCCTGGCTCACCATACTATATAATTAGAATAACACTGCACAAACAAATACCCAGCTACCTCTCTAAGACCCACTGTTTGCTCTCGGTGTCTTTCTCCACTCGCTCTATTCATCTTCCCTAGAGGCTTGTGTCTCTCTGTCTCAGAGCATCTTTCTCCACTCACTCTATCCCGCATCGTACCAGCCACTTGCCGACGCTCACCAACTGCTCTGCACAGAAAGAGGGCGGGTGGCTGATGCACTGCTGCAACACTTGCCAGGAATTTCTGTGTACAGAGAGAGAGAGAGAGAGACAGTGAGCAGCACACCATGCTGCTGCAGAACCACCGGGACTGAAGACTACCCAGGCTGCTCACAGGGCTTCTGGATGTGCCGTAGGGGTATCACATTGGGGGAGGCAGCCATGGAGCACATTGCTCTCTCCCAATGTAATGGGTGCCATTACTTGAGTTCACTGTCTTCCAGTATGGCTGCCTTTCTGATCTTGATTCTGCAAGACAAACAAGTCCTGACAGCACTTTACTGAGTCATTCCATGACACTGTGGATTAAATACGGGATTTAAATCCATGGCCATGAAGAGTGACTGCACCAACTGGGTTGCGAATTTTTTGCCAACCCATGTTATGAAGCCTTTTTACTATATATTGCACCATAACCTTAGAGTCCAAAAAGTGCCGGAGGCCATCCCACACGCACTAGCTGGCTTTCTTACCAAAGTCCTGTCTGCCTGTGTTGATGATGGTTCAGATGGGCGTTAAGAATCCCTTGGTATTTTTCAAATGAGTACGGAAATTTGTCTGGTGTCCTTGCCAAACTGGTAGAGTCTATCGCTGCAGGTGGAAACAAAGTGTACAGGAAACGGTCTGTCCCAATTTCTCACAGACTGGTTGGCAACGCTGCAATTTTGAAACTACTCAGACACAATTTAATTTTTTGGTGGATACCGATGGGGTACCTAAGACTGGGGAGTGTGGACATCCACCAGCACTAATGAAGACATGCTACAAGTCTTCTGAAACATCAGATGTCGGCGTTCATGTGCCTGTTTTCAGAAGCATCCAAAGTTTCTTCACCCTGCTGACTATCTGCAATGTCAGAAGCAGGAATTGTGAAGCATTCTTTTTTAGATATGTTTTTATTACATTTTAAACATGAGTACATTGTAAATGCATATAATACATGAAATGGAAAAGCACAGCAAAGAATATACATCAATCCCTCCTGTAGCACATCTCACTTTTTTCTGTTACTGCTACTAAGGATAAACAATTTAAAACTATCCACCAGATAATATAAAATAGTTTTTTGAACATTTGATGTAGCCACATTGTAAAACAGTCCTTCCAAACATCATTAAAACCCAGCCATCTTAGGTTATAGTTCACTAGGCACAGAAAAAACAACAACACTAGAACCTGCCTTTCTTATGGCTCCTTTGAACTATAAAACAATAATTAATACAGCAATGTTAATAAACCAAAAATAGATTGTAGCAGAATTAGATAACTGGGTATCCCGTGATAACTGTGAAGTAATATGGGTTAGGATGTAATAGTGGGTGGAGAAAAGCAAATTTGTTTTGGGCGATGTGGTTTTTATATCAAGCGGTTGTTTGAGTGAGATGTTAATGGAAGAAAATGACTGGTGAAATTAATTGGGAGTAGTGAAATACAATGCTGTGGGGTAAGCCATCAAGCTGCCGCTTTGGTGAAGTGATTAGAGTCCTTGGCTGTGTTTCTGTTAGGTGTCTTCGACGTGGGTTCGAGGCTGGGTGTTTCTGTGGCCATTTTTGTTTTTCCTTTTTTTTTTTTGGTTATGTTGTGTTGTGCTGTTGTTCTTCCCACCAGATCTTAAATGTTCAGTTTCCCCCTTCTTCCCTTCTTGCTTGCCCTTCCCATGTTGCCTCCCCCAGGGAAAATCCCTCCTCCCAAGTTTGGCCCCCTTCCTGGAAGTACATCCGACTTTTCGGACTCGTGACCTTTGCCCCATGCCAAAATCAATCCTCTCGAAATGGAATATGGCCTACAACAGCATCTGCCGCTTTTCACTTTCTACTCCTCTCCTTACACATCGCTGCGACCTCTACACTCGTCTCGAGTGGCTCCCTCCGGAGAAGCACCGTACCTTTGTCATAGGTAACTTCATCGACAACATAGTCAGAACATCCACCCCCGCTGCCCTTGCCCTTCCCCTCAACCCTGACACCACTACCTACCATCTTAGGCCAAGGGCGGCCCTCTCCCACCCAGTTCCTAGGACACACTCCCTTGCAGGTGATCAGGCCTTCGCCAGCTATACCCCGAAATTATGGAATTCTTTCCCAGCCACTACACGGGCCACTCCCTTCCACTCTGGATTTAAAACTTCCCTCTGGAACTTCCTGAAGGGTCCCTCCACCTGCCCTTGCACTTCGTAGCCTCGTCCCGCACTATGCTGGCACGGCGGGCCTCTGCACCTCTGGGACCACTGCGACTTACTTTCCTGACAACCTGGTCAACTCAATAAAAATTGGGTTACCTTACTGGTATCATCTGCACTCCCACTGCATGTAAACCCGACTCAGTCACTGTCTATGTATGGCCTTGCTCAGATTCCCCGGCCACCTGTAGTCCACCCCTTGGGCTCATGTGTTGTTTTTTTTCTACTGACTGTCATTCCTCTATGTATTCTGATACTTCACAGTATGTAAAAACTATACTAGTAACTCCATTTGTATGTTGAAGCTGTATTAGTCACTTCACTGTATGTAAAAGTTGAATTAGTCACTGTACCTGTAAAATTCAAGTCTGTAACTCTCCCGGGTCGCACCTGAAAATAGGCACATGGATGTCTAGTGTGACTTACCCGGTAAACAAAGGCAAATAAATAAATAAATAAAAGGTAAGGGAGGTATTGGGGGGGAGCCCCCCAAAACGGGGATGCAGGTAATGAAGCCCCCCACAAAAACTCAGTGTAGCAGTGTTGTAGCGATTCATGACGATCACTGTAATGTGCGGTCGCCCTATGTGTAGGCAACATTTTGCAGCAACTGTTTTTACTGTCGCTCATTAGTTTTTGTGATTATCACCTGGAACCTATAACAGCACCTTTGAGTAAAATTACATGTGTAGCTGGCCCTTCTATCTTGAATCTGTAACTGTCATTCAAGTATTGTATCTCTGAAGCTACGTGCATGTCAGTTCCTGTTCATGTGGCTACATGAAGGCATCCCCCTCAGCCGTTTGGGCTTCCCTAGGCTTCAGTCGAGAAGCCCCATTGCCATCTCAGAAATGCACATGGTGCTCAGGGCACATATAGTGCCAGCTTTACAAACAAGTTGCCAAGCCCAGTCTCTGGTTGCAGTGTAAGAAAATAAGCCACACAGCAATGGGTAGAAAATCTAGGAACAGCAGAAATATCAATAAACATTGAAATTATCCCTCCTGCCATAAATCCTGGTTAAGCAGCTCACATTATATTAGAGAATCTAAGTGCAATATGTTCTTCCTCCTCAGATCTGGACTTGGCTACATCTGATGTAGTGACAGACAAATGTTTCTCTAAAAGGGTTCCTGCTGCCTCTGGGTCCATACACAAGCATTGTTTGTTATTAAGTGAAAATTAAAGGCGTGCTAGGAAACCTAACCTATAGCCAATGTTCACTTCTCTGAGCCTCGAAGTAACCATTTCAAATGCCCACCGTCTCTGCTTGGTCACATAAATGAAGTCTGGGAAAAACAATAGACAGGATTCATCCATTGTTATAGAAAACTAGTCTTTCACCTCTTGTAGGATCTGGTCCCTGGACCTGGGGACAAAGTCACTATAAGAACAGTTCCTGGCCTTTCTCCACCTGGCTGTGGCCATCAAGAGTTGATGCAGTATGCCCTCGATATGAGCACCACATGGCCCAGTCCAATAGCTTGCGGAATCCTTCACAAACATTGCCCCTCTCACTACCCATGGGGAGATACAGCAAGTGTGTATTTGATGCTGTTAAGGCGTTTTTGATCTGTTTCAGTCAGTTCTTAAAAGTCCATGTTTTTTCACATTAGTTGCCGCTACTGCCAGGGCTTTGCTACATCCTCAGAATCATCTGCTTTACTGACCAACCTATCAATTATAGTTTCCATGATAGAGAGCCTGTCCACGTAAGAGTAACGCTTTTTGTCCATTAGTTTAATAGTTTGTAAGATCAGTGACTGTTTTCTGTAATAAATCGAGGGTTGCAGTGGATTTTCCATACTTACTTGTTGGTGGTAGCTGCAACAGTCCTGCTCTGTGTATCAGTCTTGGCGACATTTCTAGGGCATCCCATATGACAAGGCAGGTACCAGTCAATTCCTAGTAACTAGCTCTATCAAATAGTATTAATCTAAACTCCGATTGTCCACTTTAAAATGTTAATGTATTTCAAAATGTGACCATGTTAGCAGAAGCTATTAAGACAGGGTGCTTCCTGCTGGGCTGTGGGCTCCACCCTCCATGAAGCTCTCTAAAGAAATAGATGAACACCTATAATGAAACAGATTTTTTTCTAGGGAACAATGACAAATACTCTAGTATTGTTAAGAGTTCAGCAAGCTCAACTCTGGCTAATTTACTGAGATTTAATCAACTTTCTTATACATTTTTCTTAAATTTTATAGGGTGCTACTCGTGTGTGGCCTAAATCAGAATCAAACAGTTATAGAACCAGGGTGGTTTTGTGGTGGGCTGTGGGAGTAGCACCTTGATATAGTCACAGCACTTTAAAGCAACTTTTGCACAGCACATAAGTAGAAATAAAATAAAATATCTTCACTTTATACATGCTTTGTTTCTGTGTTCATTTAATATGTACCTGTGCAGGTGTGGGGGTGTTTTGCGAGGCTTTTCTTGTGTGCCTCTAACTGTTACTAGCCTTAAGTATTACTATACCATTGGTGACCCCTTTTCCGTTGAACACCTACGGTATAATTAAACTGATTTTTCTCCAGGGAACAACGGCAAACGCTCTAGTATTCTTAAAGATCTGCTGATATGTTTGGGACGGATAGCTCATTTCAAGGAGCTGCCTGCCCAAGTGGTTCATAGGGAGCTAAATGAAACTGTTTTATGCTGTTATTATTTAAAAATTAATCTTAGTAGCTTTCCGATCTCACTTCCAAGAATGTACCCAGGTTCTACAATAGTGCCACAGCCCCAGCCCCAGCCCCAAAATCAGTGTTTTTATGATGTGACTTACGGAGTGGGGCTGAATGGTGCTTAATAGAAAGGCAATACTACTAGAGGCAGCGCATCTCTTTGCAGACATATTTGCAGCTTGTCCTCGACACTGTGCTCAACATCGATTATCAGGCTCAGTGCCATCTCCCTCCCTGGTGCTGCACTCAGCATTGAGGTTGGGGATGGGCACCAGACCAATATCGCTGTCATTTCTATGGTATGAAAGTCCACAGAAAAGCATGAGTTGCAGGACTCCATGTCACTGGTGTGCCAAGGCAGGAAAAACAGAATTTGATATCAGTCATTGGATGAAATCTTGCCATACAGATAATGACAGAAAATAGGAGATTTTTTTTGTTCCCCTTCTCTGACTTGGCAGACATCATGTACAAAGAAGTAGAAAAGAATTCTGAAGAAACTCAGCGATGCAGGCAAACTGAGGTAATGATCTACTCCCATGGTGTATACTCAACGGCAGGAAGAACAGAAGTAAGTTAGGTGGCCAGCCCGCTGGTGCAACGGCATTGCTATGACTTGCAATGCCAACAACCTGGGTTCAGCAACGCGTTATGGCAGTCGGAGCGCCAGCGAGGGGGAGGAGGATCGAGCATCCCCATGGAAGCTCTCTTACTCTAGGGAAGGGGATTTGCAAGTCTGCTGTTCTGCCACCACCTCTAGGTGACAACAGATGGCAATGCAGGGGAAAGCGTTTGGAGGGCAAAGTTGAAGCGAGCACCAGCATAAGTCAGGCGCGTTGGTGTACCGACACTCAATGACATGGCACGCTCCTGGGGGAATGGCAGGACTTACAGTAAAATTCGAAGTAGGATTGGGGAGATGAAACCTCAGCTTGCCTGTCACGCTCACTGTCTACCACCACCACTATCCAGGGATTACCACAGATATACAGGTTACTCACCTGTAACAGGAGTTCTAGAAATGGTATATGTTGTTCATCCACACTTACTGGCAGGTTCCTTGCTGCTTTAAATCTTGCCAGAAGGTCTTCAAGCTGGCTCCTCCCACCAACCCGGGTGGTAAAACCCTTGGCTCCGCCCCATGACACCAGATCTAGCCCGCTGCAAGCCAGGTTGCGCGTTGAAGCCGGGGAGGTCGGTGAGATGTGGATGAATACATATACTATTTTAGAACCCCGTTACAGGCAGTAAATACAGGTTACCACCTGTAACAGGAGTTCTAGGAATGTATGCTGTTCATCCACACTATTGGCAGTATCCTTGCCGCTTTAAATCTTGCCGGAAGGTCTTCAAGCTTGCTCCTCCCACCCACCCGGGTGGTATAACCTCGGCTCCGCCCCATGATGCCAGATCTGGCCGCTGGAAGCTCAGGTTGTGCGTCAAGCCGGGGAGGTGGAGATCGGTGGGATGAACAACATATACCATTCCTAGAACTCCTGTTACAGGTGAGTAACCTGTATTTCTAGGACATGGATATGTTGTTCATCCACACTCATTGGCAGACTCCTAGCAGTTCTCCGGGAGGAGGGAGGCAAGACGACACCCCATATACTTACTTGGGAAAGAGAGACTGGAGAACCGAGGCCCAAACCAGCATCCCGCGTGACTCAAGGTCGATGTGGTAGTGGGTAATGAAGGTGTTTGCTGACTTCCAGGTAGCAGCCCTGCAGATTTCCTGGATAGGGACGTCCCTGGAAGCAGCCACCCTTGCAGCAGTATGGCGGTAGAATGAGCTCTTATCCCTCTGGGAGGCTCCATGCCCGCTAACTTATAGCAGAGATCTATGCAGGAGGTTACCCACCTGCTTATCGTCCGCTTGGCTGCAGGTCTGCCAGATGCGGCTTCAGCGAGGTGACAAACAGCTGGCGAATTCCTCTCACTTCAGCCGTGGCGCTCCTTATTAAGCGAGCCACTTCTAGGATCCAGAGAGTATGGAGCCCATATTCGGCCTCCGAGGTGTGATTGGGGTAGAACACCGGCAGAGTCAACACCTGGTTAAGGTGAAACTCGCACCACCTTCGGAAGGAATTTCGGTGGGGCGCAGGACAACCTTGTCCCTGTGGAAGACCAGGTAAGGAGACTCGATGGAAAGCGCCTGGAGCTCTCCCATCCTTCTGGCTGACGTGATAGCCACCAAGAAGGCGGTCTTCCACGACAGGTGAGAGAGCACACCTGTGCATAGGTTCGAATGGCTTGCCCATGAGCTTTGCCAGTACCAGCAGTAGATCCCACGGAGGTGGGGTTCCCCGACTGGAGGGGAAATGTGATCAAGGCCTTGAAAAAGCGCCAGACCACCTTCTCCTGCGCACTGACTGCTTCCGCCCGCGCCTGCAAGCAGAGATGGCTGCTAGGTGCACCCTTAGGTCGCCGACCTAAGCCCTTGACTAGAAAGGGACCATAAATAGTCCAAGATGCTTGCCATGGAACAGGAGGAAGGGTCCAAGCCCTTGCTCTGACACCAAATGGAAAACCTTTTCCATTTGAAGGCATAGCATTTTCTGGTCGACTCTCACGGGACGCCCAACTACATTGAGGACCTCGCGTGAAAGACCCAAAGCCTGGAACTCTAGCCGCCAGGAACCAGGCCGTCAGGTGCAGGGATTGAAGGTCCGGATGGAACACCTTCCCTGATTGACTGAGAGCAGGTCCGGCGAGCTGGAAGCGCGCATGAGTCCTGGAGCTGAGACTGAGAGATCTGGTACCAGAACTGGCGAGGCAGTCTGGGGCTATCAGAATCACCTGCGCTTTGTCCCTCCTCGCCTTGAGAAGCACCTTGTGGATCAAGGAAATGGGGAAAGGCGTAAAGAGGCCCGGGTCCATTGCCTCGAGAGGCATCCCCTGCAGCGAGCCCCCTGAGGGGGCGGGCATGGAACAGACTCAGCCGCGTTCTCCATGGAGGCAAACAGGTCCACCTGAGGTGTGCCCCAAAGGGAGAACAGATGCTGTCACTACCTCCGGCAGGAGAGACCACTGTGGGATGCAGCCCCTATCCGCTCAGGGCATCGGCCAGGGTGTTGGAGGCTCCTGCCACGTGAATGGCTAGGAGATCCGCCCAGCTGCGCAGACGAGTGACCAAATGCGGAGAGCTTCCTTGCATAGAAGCATGGAGCGCGGCCCCGCCCTGGCGGTTTAGATAGTACATGGTCGTGGTATTGTCCGCCTGACTCGGACCACTTGACCCCGGGAGGAACGGAGCAAAGGCGGTGAGAGCTAGGCGGACCGCCTGAGCTCCAGCAGGTTGATGTGGGCATCGACTCCTGCGGGACCAGAGGCCATGAGCCCGGTGTCCCCCAGATGGGCACCTCAACCCATCAGAGAGGCATCGGTCGACAGAGAGACGGCGGCTCGGGCGGACGAACGGGATGCCCTCCTGCAAATGATCTGGAACGGTCCACCACTGGAGAGCATTCCACATCCCCTGTGTCACCGGACTGCTGGTCCAAGGGATCGCAGCGCCATGACCACTGGCTGGCCAGTCCCCACTGAAGGGGACGCATGTTCCAGCCGGGCCCAACGGACCACGCTGGCACAGGGCCATGAGACCCAGGAGGCGAGGAAGTCCCGGCAGGGCGAATTGCCCAACCAGAAATGATCGGGCAAAGGAGGAAAGAACCTCGGCCCTGTCGGGCTGAGCCGCCTGGCTCAAGAGACGAGCTGCGCTCGATGAATAAAATCACCTGCTTCGCTCGAGTTCCGACTTGGCCTCTGGATAAGGAGGCCCAGTTGAGAGCAGACCTGAGGCCAGATCTCTGACCACTCCGCCTCCTTCCTGAGAGGAGCTGCTATCAGCCAGTCGTCCAGGTAAGGGTACACCGGACCCCTCGGCGCCAGGAGGGAATGCTGTCACCACTGCCATGCATTTGGTGAAGACCCTGGAGCTGGAGACAAGTCAAGGGCATGGCTTGGAACTCGAAGAGAGATCCTTCCGCTCGGAAGCGAAGGAATCTCTGGTGAGACGGACGGATAGGGACGTGAAAAAACGCGTCCTGCAAGTCCAGAGAGCAGAACCACACGCCGCGTTCCAAGGATGGTATTATCTGAGCCAGAGTGACCATCCTGAAGGTTCGAGACCTTAGGAACTTGTTTAGGTCGTGTAGGTCGAGAATGGGGCGCCAGCCCCCCGTCCGTTTCGGAACCAGGAAGTACCTGGACACAAACCCTGGGTCTGAAGGAGGGTCCACCACCTCTCTTACCACCTCCTTCTGGAGGAGGAGAGTGATGTCGGCTCGACGAGCCGCCAGTGAGGCTGGGGATCCCGAGCTCCCGAGGGGCGACGGCCTGAAGGGTGGTGCCTGCTCGACTCCAGAGGCAGGCCTCTTCCCACCACCTCTCAAGACCCACCTGTCCGTGGTAACAGCGGACCAGGCGGACGGAGTGCCGAGCCGTCCCAATACGGGGGGACCCAGGGGTAAGGTGACGGGGATGGGGGCGACACCCCTCAGCCCGTCACTGGGCAGGCTTGGAGGAGGGACCGGCCGAGGGACCTCCTGGGCCCTTTCCTCCCTGCCTCCTGTTAGAGGAAGCCGGCGGCTTGGGTTTGGGATGCCAAGGCCGAGCCTGCTGGCCTCGACGCTGTTGGCCGGGCGCCGAGGCACAGAAGGACGAAAGGGCTTAGGCTGTGGTTTCATGCCTTGTCCTTCTGAGCGGAAGACCGAGTCCAAGGTGGGCATTGGACTTCTCGATCCTCTGCAGGTGACCTTCCACCCCAGGGTCAAGAGGTCAGTCCCAAAAGGGAACATCTGCCAACTTGTGCTGGGTATCCGATAAAGGTGGATATCCTCAGCCAAGCCCGCCGACGATAGCCACTGCGGCCGCCACCGATCTGGCACATGAGTCCCCTACATCCAAAGCAGTCTGGAGCTGCTGTTTGGCCACTGCTCTGCTCTGGTCCCGCACCTGCTTAACCGTAGTCTGCAGATCGGGCGGAAGATGAGGGATGACCTCATCCAGGGAGCCCAACAGGCATGAGAAAATGTGCCATGAGGACGGCTCTAACTGGCCTGGATGAAGGCCGAGAGAGGACGCAGCGTAGACTTTTCGCCCGACATAGTCCAATTTCTTGGACTCCTTGTCAGGAGGTTTGTCCCATCCCTGGCGCTGCCGGGCGGCCGGAAAACGCTGTCGGTAACCAACCCCCAGCAGAGGGTGTTCAAAACCGGACAAGGAACCGCAGGGGACCGCATACTTCCTGGCCATCCTGGCCGGGCGCAGGGCAGGAAGCAGGGCGCCGCCAAAGTTCCAGTGCTGGACCCACTATGGCCCTCGCCACCGGAAAGGCCTCCGCCGGAGAATCCCTCGGTCCAGAATCTCCTGAGGGGATACCTGGCCCGCTTGGAACAGGGTTCGAGCTCCATCCCGGTAGACTCCGAGATGAGCCGAGCAGTCCTAGGAAGGACGACGGGCTATCGTCCCATTGGCTGACTCTCCTGAAGACTCCAAGTCCAGTCGCTTGAGAAGAAGGAGGAATCATCTTCGACCTGAAGAGTCCTCAAGAGCTGCCTCTGGCCTGAGCCACCTTCACCTGCCGAGGTCGGTCGGGAGTGAGGGTAACTGACAGCCATGGGGTAAACTTTAGCCGACCGAGAATCCTTGGTCGGAACCCCAATGGTGGCTGTGGAGGCGGAGGTTCCACCGGAATCGGTGGAGCAGCTGGCTTTCCGAACAACCGGCCTGGGTATAGGCCTCGGACAAGTCGAGGGTCTGTGTCGGCCGCCCGTGACAGCCCGATTAATGGTCGGGAAGGCGCCGGAGTCGGCTTATTCCCGCCAGAGGAGCTGTTGAACATAAGGATCCTCGCCATCGTCGACGAATGACGCGCCTCCTCATCCGAGGAGGAGGACGAGGACGACGGCGACGCCGCCATCATGGTGCCGACCGCTTATGACGGTGGGAACGGCTGGACCGAAGGGCAGATCCGAGACCGAGTCCCGGAATTTCCGGGTCGGTGCGGGAGGTGTCGGCCGAACCGCACTCCCTTCGGCTCGAAGGTCCATCCGAGGGCTCCGGAACCAGAGGCACAGGCGAGCCCACGGGATCCTCAACTCTCCCGGGGAACCGGGAGAGGGAATCTCGCCAGCTTACAAGCCCGTCCAATGGGTCGAGAAAATCTCGACTTCATCAGTGGGAGTCTCGGGTCAACTGACCTGGCACGGGACACCGGTGAGGCCAGTGGCTCGAAGCTTGCGCGGTCGACCGAAGCCGACGGTCGACGGCCCGGGAGGGGACTTTCCCGCCCCAAGAGCGCCGACGGAGGGATTCTACCCTGTCCTCTTTTGACCGAAAAGGTCCAGCAGACGCAGGCCCTTCTCCTTTAGTGGAGAGGGACAGACAAAGCTCCTTAAAGGAAGCCGTGTAGGAAGAACCCAGAGAGAGCGGGATAAATGCCGCGGCCGAGGAAGATACGGCCCCCGCCGCCTCCTCTTCGAGGGCTGACCATCCGCCGAGCTGATCCGCCGAGCTCACCGGACACCGCCAACCGGGCTTCCCTGGACTTCGCGCCGGAGGGAACGCCTCGGACGCCCAGTTGCAATCGGGCAGCACGGTCTTCGAGGACGAGGGCCGAGAAAGATGAGCACAGGTCGCAAGCCTCGGGTCGTGCTTCAAGGCCTAAGGAGACACACGGGGAGTGTGGATCCGTCTGAGACATCTTCTGCCCGCATGGGCATCTCCGGAACTGGAGTCGATTTATCCATCGCAGCCGCGAGGGATCAAGACTGAAGTCTTTTGCAAAATATTATTTTCAAACCGCAAACGAAGAAATAGGAACCAGTCTGAAACAGAGCGTTAAGGGAGGGAACCTGAGCTTCCAAGCGTGTAAGGAAGATCTGGCGTCATGGGGCGGAGCCGGAGTTATACCACCCGGTGGGTGGAGGAGCAAGCTTGGAAGACCTTCCGCAAGATTTAAAGCGGTAAGGATATTCGTTAATGAGTGGATGAACACATATCCATGTCCCTAGAACCTGTATTTCTAGGGACATGGATATGTTGTTCAATCCACACTTACTGGCAGACTCTAGCAGTTCTCCGGGGAGGAGGGAGGTGCCCACCCCTACTTGGGAAATAAGGACTGGAGAACCGAGGTCCCAAACCAGCATGCCGGATGGACTCAAGGTCGATGTGGTAGTGGGTAATGAAGGTGTGTGCTGACTTCCAGGTAGCAGCCCTGCAGATTTCATGGATAGGGACATCCCTGGAAGCAGCCACCGATGCAGCGGTATGGCGGGTAGAATGAGCTCTTATCCCTCTGGAAGGCTCCATGCCCACCAACCTATAGCAGAGATCTATGCAGGAGGTGACCCACCTGCCTATTGTCCGCTTGGCTGCAGGTCTGCCAGGTGCGGCTTCAGCGTAGGTGACAAACAGCTGGCGAACCTCTTCCCGAACTTCAGCTGTCCGCTCCTTATAATAAGAGAGCACTCTTCTAGGGTCCAAAGTATGGAGCCTACATTCGGCCTCCGAAGTGTGAATGGGGTAGAACACCGGTAGAGTCAACACCTGGTTAAGGTGTAACTCCGACACTACCTTCGGAAGGAATTTCGGGTGGGGGCGCAAGACAACCTTGTCTCTGTGGAAGACCAGATAAGGAGACTTGCTGGAAAGCGCCTGGAGCTCTCCCATCCTTCTGGCTGACGTAACAGCCACCAAGAAGGCGGTCTTCCACGACAGGAGGGAGATATCGCACCTGTACATCGGTTTGAATGGCTTGCCTGTGAGCTTAGCCAATACCAGCAGTAAATCCCACGGAGGTGGAGGTTCTCGCACCAGAGGGGATATGTGATCAAGGCCCTTGAAAAAGCGCCCAACCACCTTTTCCTGCACCACCGACTGCTTTCCGGCCCACGCCCGCTAAGCAGAGGTGGCTGCCAGGTGCACCTTAAGGATCATTGACCGAAGCCCTAGCTGAGAAAGGGGCCATAGGTAGTCCAGAATGCTGGCCAAGGAACATGAGGAAGGGTCCAACCCCTTATCGTGACACCAAATGGAGAATCTCTTCCATTTGAAGGCATAGCATTTTCCGGTCGACTCCTTAAGGGATACCTCAACAACGTTGAGGACCTCGTTGGAAAAACCCAAGGCCTGGAACTCTAGCCGCTCAGGAACCAGGCCGTCAGGTGCAGGGTTGAAGGTTCAAGTGGAGTATCTTCCCCAGGTTGACTAAGATCAGGTCCGGGCAGGCTGGAAGTGCCTCGGGAGCCTGGAGCTGAGGCTGAGGAGATCTGGATTCCAGAACTGGTGGGGCCAGTCTGGGGCTACCAGAATCACCTTCGTCTTGTCCCTCCTCACCTTAAGAAGTACTTTGTGGATCAAGGGAAATGGGGGAAAGGCGTAGAAGAGGCCCGGAGTCCACAGCCTTGAGAAGGCATCCTCCTGCGCGAGCCCTGCTGAGGGGGGCGGGCATGAAACAGCCTCAGCTTCGCATTCTCCCTGGAGTCAAACAGGTCCACCTGAGGTGTGCCCCAGTGGGAGAACAGATCATGTCCTACTTCCGGAAGGACAGTCCACTTGTGAGATGCAGTACCTATCCAGCTTAGGGCATCGACCAGAGTGTTTGAGGCTCCTGCCACATGGATGGCTAGGAGATCCGCCTCCAGTCTGCTCACGAGAGACCAAGTGAGGAGAGCCTCCTTGCACAGAGGCAAGGAGTGTGTTCCACCCTGGCGGTTTAGGTAGTACATGGTCGTGGTGTTGTCCGTCTGGACACGGACCACTTGACCCCGTACAAATGGAGCGAAGGCGGTGAGGGCTAGTCAGACCACTCGAAGCTCCAGCAGGTTGATGTGGCATCGAGACTCCTGAGGGGACCAGAGGCCGTGCGCTCTGAGCTCCCCCAGATGGGCACCCCAACCCATCAAAGAGGCGTCGGTCGTTAGAGTGACCGTCGGCTCTGGGCGGACAAACAGGATACCCTCCTGCAGATGAGCCAGAACGATCCACCACTGGAAGCGTTCCCCATCTCCTGGGTCACTATCTCTGGCTGGTCCAGAAGACTGGAGCGCTGTGCCCATTGGTGGGCCAGCCCCCATTGCAGGGGAAGCATATGACAGCGGGCCCAATGGACCACGCTGGTGCAGGTCGCCATGAGGCCCACGAGGCGCAGGAAGTCCCAGGCAGGGCGCAATTGCCCAACCCGAAATGATTGAGCAAAGGAGGAAAGAACCTCGGCCCTGTCCGCTGAGAGCCATGCTCTGGCTCGAAGAGAGTCAAGCTCTGCCCCGATGAACTGAATCACCTGCGTTGGCACAAGTTCCGATTTGGCCTCGCTGATGAGGAGGCCAATCTGAGACCAGACCTGGAGGGCCATTTCCCTGGACTGCTCCGCCTCCAGCCTGGAGGGGACTGCAATCAGCCAGTCATCCAGGTAAGGGTACACTGAACCCTTCAGCGCCGCAGGAATGCTGTCACCACTGCCATGCATTTGGTGAAGTCCCTGGGAGCTGAAGAGAGGCCGAAGGGCATGGCTCGAAACTCGTAAAGGGATCCCTCTGCCCTGAAGCGGAGGAATCGCTGGTGAGACGGATGGATTGGGACATGAAAGAATGCGTCCTGGAGGTCCAGAGAGCAGAACCACATGCCTCGTTCCAAGGATGGAATGATCTGAGCCAGAGTGATCATCCTGAAGGTGCGAGACCTTAGGAACTTGTTCAAGTCATGTAGGTCTAGAATGGGGCACCAGCCCCCCCTCCATTTTGGGACCAGGAAGTACCTGGACACAAACCTTGGGTCTGGTGGAGGATCTGCCACCTCCCTGATCACCTCCTTCTGGAGAAGCAGGGCAATGTTGGCTCGACGAGCCGACAGAGAGGCTACGGACCCCGTAGCCCCCCATGGGGCGATGGCTTGATAGGGTGGGGACTGCTCGAATTCCAGAGGCAGACCCTTTCCTACCACTTCCAGCACCCAGTGGTCCGTGGTGATATTGGACCGGGCGGAAAGGAAGTGGCGGAGCCACCCCCCCACTGGGGGAACCAGGAGAGGAGTGACAAGGTTGGGGGCGACACCCCTCAACCCGTCACTGGGCAGGGTTGGAGGAAGGGCCAGCTGGCCGAGGGGCCTCCTGGACCTTTCCCTCCTGGCTTCCTGCTGGAGGAAGCTGCAGGCTTGGCTTTGGGATGCCAAGTGTGAGCCTGCTGGCCCTGATGCTGGTGTTGCTGGGCCGGATGTGCCACAGGGGCTGAAGGCCAAAAGGACTTACGCTGCTGCTGGTGGCCTTTGTCCTTCTGGGCAGATGTGACCGAGTCCAAGGTGGCACTGGACTTCTCGATCCTTTGCAGATGACCCTCCACCCCGGGGCCGAACAAGTCGGTACCCAAGAAGGGAACGTCTGCCAGCTTGTGCTGGTTATCTGCTGTATAAGTGGAGATCCGCAGCCAAGCTCTGCAGCACATGGCCACTGCGGTTGCTAATGACCGAGCACACGAGTCAGCTATGTCCAAGGAAGTCTGGAGTTGCTGTTTGGCCACCGCCCTTCCCTGATCCCCCACCTGCTTGACCGTTGTCTGGAGGTCAGCTGGGAGATGAGGAATCACCTCATCCAGGGAGCCCAAAAGGGCGTGCAAAAAGTGTGCCATCAGAATGGCCGAGCTGGCCTGATGAAGGCCTAGGGAGGAAACAGCATAGACTTTCCACCTGGAGTAGTCCAGTTTCTTGGACTCTTTATTGAGTGGCTTGTCCACATCCCAAGCATTTCCAGAGCGCCAGAAAATGCTGTCAGTCACTAGCCCTTCCACGGAGGGGTGCTCAGAGAAACCGGAGCGTGAACCAGTGGGAACGGCGAACTCTCGAGCCATCCTGACCGAAGGTGCTGGACAAGAAGCTGGCCGCTGCCATAGCTCCAGGGCTGGGCCAACAATGGCTTCAGCCACCAGGAAGGCCTCCGTGGGAGAATCTCCTTGGTCTAGTATCTCCGTGAGGGGATACTTGGCCCGCTCTGAAACGGGTTCGAGCTTCATCCCAGTGAACTCTGAGATGAGCCGAAGCATTCCAAGGAACGAGGATGGGCTCTCGTCCACCGACTGACCCCCAGTGGACTCCAGATCGAGGGGCCTGGAGAACAGGGAAGAGTCACTGTCAGACTCCGAGGAGTATGCAAACAGCTGCCGAGGGCCTCAGCCACCCTCCACCTGCTGAGGCCGATTGAGAGTGAGGGTGACCGACAACCGATGGGGCAAGCCCTGACCCAACCGAGAATCCTTGGTCGGGGCCCATAATTTAGGCTGTGGAGGCGGCAGTTCCACCACAATGGGTGGTGCAGCCGGTTTCAGCCGAACAACCAGTGCCAGCTTCGACTCCTCGATTATGAGGGGTTGTTTCAGTCACTCTGGTGACAGCCACTTAATGGCCAGGGAAGGCGGAGTCGGCTTATTCCTGGTCAAAAGGAGCTGCTGCCACACATCAGATCCTTGTAGCACTGACACTATTTGGGCCAGAGTTTATCCTCCGAAGAGGAGAATGTGCGGCGCCGCCGCTTTCCATGGTGCTGAGACTGAGACCGCCGATGTCGGTGGGATCAGCTGGACCGGGAAGAGGTCCAAGACCAAGACCTTCGGTGTTTCCGAGGGTGGGTCTGAGAGGGGGCGGAGGAAACCCGCTCCTCCCTCGGTACAGGGACCTTAACCGGGGACTCCAGCACAAGAGGCATAGGCAAGTCCTCGGTTTCCACTGGGGGAACCAGTGAAGGGTTGTCGGCTTCTCCAGTCAACAGCCCGACCTGATGGGGACACTGTGACGCCAGAGGCCTTAGCCGCAACCTCGACTGAAGTCAAGAGTCGACTATCTGGGGAAGGGGACTTCTCCCACTCCCACAAACGTCAACGGTGGGACTTACCCTTGGAGTCCTTCTTCTTGGACTGAGAGGAATGTCCCGAAGGCCCCTCTCCCTTGGTGGAGAGGGACTGACAAAGCTCCTTGAACAAGGCCGTGTAGGAGGAGCCCAAGGAGAGTGGGATAAATGCCGCGACTGAAGATGATGATGATTCAGCCTGGGCTGCTTCCTTTCGAGGGTGATCATTTGTTCGAGCTGTTCAGCCGAACTCGCCACCGCAGACACCACCCAATGGGTCTCCTTCGACTTGACCAGAGGATAACGTTTCTCAGGGCGCCCAAGTTGCAATCTGGCAGCGCGATCCTCTAAGACCGTGTCCACAAAGGACTTGCACAAGTCAAAGGCCTGCGAACTGTGCTCAAGCCCAAGGCAGTACACGCACATGGAGTGCGGATCAGTCCAGGACATCTTCTGCCCACAGGGGCACCGACGAAATCCGGAAGTCGATCTGTCCGTCGCAGCCGCGAGGGAAGATAAAGACCAAAGTCTTGTAAATTTTAAGATTAGTTTCGGGTAAACCGAAGAGTATGGATCCAGGCCTAAAACGCAGAGTGCAAAGGAGGGAACCTGAGCTTCCAAGTGGTAAGGAAGATCTGAATCATGGGGCGAAGCCGAGACTTTTACCACCCAGGTGGGTGGGAGGAGCCAGCTTGAAGACCTACTGGCAAGATTTAAAGTGGCAAGGAACCTGCCAATAAGTGTGGATTGAACAACATATCCATGTCCCTAGAACTTCACCTTTCACTGTGGCGGCTGGTTAGACAGTGGGGAAGAAACACCTAAGTGGTTGAAGGCATACCTGGTCCTGGGGCAAACCAAGGCAGCAACACAGCAGCGTGTCACGTGTGGGCCTCAGGGTCCTGAACTGGTTGGTGAGATGTCTTGATGAGCAGGAATAGGGGCATGGCACTGGTAGGAGGTCTTAGCCTCAGCCCTGGGAAAAAATATGTCTCCCCCCCCCCCCCAAAAAAAAAGACAAGAAATAAGGTAAGTTAGGGAACCGGTGATGGTTGTTGATAGTCACATGGCACCACATGGTATCATGCAGGTGCTATAGCCAGTATCCAGTGCCAGCCCCCTGGCCAAAAGATTTGCTCCTGTAGTGTCCTACTGCCTCTGGCCAAGACCCATAAGTGTGACTCAATAGAGAAGACTTATTCTGGGAAGATGTATGGTTACAGGCAAGTAACCTCTATTTCCAGGGCCCCTACTTTTCTTCGGCACAGTGGGACCAAGTTCTGCGGCAAGACTACCATTTGCCGCAGAACTTCTCTTGTTGATGAGTTTGTAATTTTCTGCAGAAGTTCTGCGGCACTAACAAAGTACCACATCACAGTGTCAGCTTGTCATCCTGACTTCACTTTCATGGCAGTGGTTATAGCAATCAGGATGGTGGAAAGCACAGCAACACTAGTTCAAAAAATAACAGACTTATAAAAATAATTTTATGCCTAAAAAAACAAAACAAATGTCTCTCCCTTAAGGTCCTAGCCTGTTGCATAAATGACATATGCAGAGGGGATCTTTTGTGATAAATAAGGTATTTCTATATGCACGCTATCTATCCCATTAATGAGGTTTCCACTGTCTATCACTTATGTATTTGTATGTGCTTTCTACACCACTCATGAGGTTCCCACTGTGTATCACTTGTATATTTATATGCAATCTGTAATATACATGCAAATATGCGTGTGTGTGTGTGGTGAGAGAGACAGAGATACTGTATGGGTGGGTGTGTGTGTGTGTATATATTTTTTTTTTAATTTCCATGAACTTGCATCCTCATTTATACAGGTCCCATTGGAAATGGAATAGAGGAGTTATTGTAAAACTCATTTTTCACGTCAACCTGCTTTCCCTGACACACTGCGTAACACCATCAGGCCATGACATGCATGTGAACCAATTGTGAGATACAGCTCTCGGGCCCATTACAATGTGTCCACCATGTGACAGAACACTGCACCATACCTTCCCAGGCTCTGAGCAGTGATGTGTTCCACCAATCCTTGTGCTGCCCAGCCAGTTCCCAGAGCTAATCTCTGAACCTGAGTTGCCGGCACGGAAACACAGCATGCTACCCTCTGGCCCAACAGCTGTCCCTACACACAACATTTCTCAATAACTTTTAGGTGATTCTATCAACCAATGACAATATGTAATCAATAATCCTGGCAAAAATGCGTACAGTGCAATTATTTATTTAACAGGTCTATTCTTTCAACAGGTCTACACATTATTATATTTCACTTTTCTGGGCATAATTACTTTATTTTTCTTAAAAATTTAGACAGTTAAATTCATTTTACCAGTTATTCATTTCAGATAGTGTCTCTATACCTTAAAGGCACAAATAGGTTTGTACAAAGTGAGGTGTGGACTTAACAGGTCTGTGCTATTGACAAGGTTTTGTTTAAGTTGGCCATAGTGCAACAATGTAAGACTGAAAATTGTATTAGGCTGTAGTGCAGGTTGAGCAAATATCACCATACATGATGTGCTGTGCCACCGTCTCTGGCAGTGGGAGCTGTGGTAGATAAGTGACTGTTCATTTCTGTTGCACAATGCAGCCATTTCATTAGCTAATGTATGATGTTATAGCAATGATAACATCACATTCTGAACATATAAGGGGGGGTTTGGATATAAAAAGAGGGGAAGGGAACCAGATTCTATGTATAAACAGAAATATTAATAAAAAATCACCAAGAAGAGTGAATTCTGCGGTAGATTGCAAGTTCTGCGCAAAATTCTGCGGCCACAGAATTCTAGGGGTCTTGTCTATTTCTACCTAAATTCAGTTCACCTTCCACACTTAGGCAACCTCCAACTAGTCTTCTGGAAGAAGGGGGCAAGGTACATGCCGAAACTATCTGGCTAACAGAGACTGAAGGACTAAGGCCCCAAACGCAGCATGATGATGACTGAGCACATCAGTGCTGCAGTAGGATATGAAGATACAGTATGCACTTTTACCCAGGTAGCAGCTCTGCAGATCTCCTTGATCGGGATATACCTGGCAGCAGCAACAAAGGCAGCTGTGTATTTGGTGGAATGAGCCTTCAACCTCTTGGACAGCTCCCTACCAGCCAACTGTAACACAGATTGATGCAGGTTATCCATTGGCCAATCATCTGCTTGGCTGCCAGTCTACCTTTAGTAGCTTCAACGCAGGTCACGAAGAGCTGGCAAGCTTCTCCATGAACCCCTACTGTGTGATCCCTGTAGCACAGGAGCACATGTCCAGAATATGGAGTGTATGCTTGGCATCTGAAGTAGGCTTCAGAAAGTAGAGAAGGAGGTACAGCATCTCGTTAAAGGGAAACTCAGAGACTATCTTAGGCAGAAATATCGTGTGTGGGCAAAGGATGGCCATGTCCTTGTGGAAAACCAGACATGAAAACGCCACTGAAAGTCAAAAACTCAGTGTTCCACAACAAGTGAGGTATCTCACACTTGCTCATAGGTTCAAATGGTATACAGTAGTAGCCAAAGACAAGGTTAGATATTTTGCAAAATTTCTGAAGGGTTTCTCTATGCTGCCCCTACTGTGGAACTGCAGAAAATGGGAGGTTTCTCAAGAAATATCACATAAATTTCAGGAAATATCTGACCATGTCTTTGGCTACTACTGCACTCAACAGCTCTGCAAGCAGCAGTAGTAGGGACCTCCTTCAGCCTAAGACGCTACAGAAACATAGCAAATTGGACATACCATGCTATTACAGTGGAATCTGCTTAAATGCACACCCGTTTTGCATGGTGAAAATGTGCATTGAAGTGGAATGTGCATTTACCCGAAATTGCCATTTTGTGACTGCACACCATTAAAGACCCTGGACCCGCTTAGCGTATAACATATAAACATTAATTTCCATCAGATTAATTACATCAAAGGTTTAAAACCTCATGTTAAAGAATACAACACTAACAAAAATACTTTAAATAAATATGGTATTGTATGAAGCACTGGCAGTTCTAAAAAAATAAAGATAAATTCATTACAGTTCAGAGTTCCACCTGTATTTGCTGTGCCAAAGAATAAAATTTGCTTTGTTTTTGGTTTTGCGCATAGTCCTTAAGTTAATACAAAATCACACATGACCTCACAATGCAAAGCATCATGGGCTGCAAATGCAAATCACCACAGAATATTATGCTGGTTCAACTAAACATGTGATTGCATATGCAGCCCATGATGCTTTGCATTGTGGGGTCATGTGTGATTTTGTGTTTCTTTGAAACTTGGCTTCCCAGCCAAATGTTCTTTAGGGTAACCATTGCCTCAGTGCTTTCGCACAGAGGTTCTTTGTCTTTTAAACAGTCCTTAAGCTGTTGCGGGAGCACAGTAGTCAGCCAGGTCTCCGCCGACTCACTGTCTGCATCCTTTTTTTCGCTGTTACAGCGTTTCTCTCCTTCCAGCATCTCAGCTAGCTGCTGGCCACTGTGTAATTAGTCCCGATTGCTGCAGTCAGATCCTCTACTCTTTTAACAAGAATAGAGCTATTGACAGGAGTGTTCATAGTATGAGTGGTGGAAAACCATCTTGGGGCTGATTCAACCTCCTCACCTTTTTCCTACACAACTCTGTTTATGGTCCTGGTCTTTGTTTTTGATCCATACTGCTGCTCTATACTGAATGGAGCAAGTGAATGCATAAGGTAAGCAAGCTGTTAAATACAGCTGCAACACCTAGTTAACTCTCGTTAACTTGAGTTATAAACTGTGTTTATGCCACTGTTAAAAAACCTGTGCACGTAACAGGTGTTAAATACATTACGAGATAAGTGTAAATGAAGTGAGTTGCCGTGTGCTTAGCCAAAATGTGCGCTTATCCAACGTGCATTAAAGCGGATGATTTAACATCACAAATATAGCAGAAAAAATGTGCACTTATCCGAAGTGCACTTAAGTGGAATCCACTGTATTAAGAAACTGCCCCTATACATCTCTGACTGCCTTCTCATTTGCTCTCCTGGTATCTATGAGCTAAGAAGCTCCTCCTATATCTCCCTAGTTATCCTTAAAGTTAAAACTCGGTTCGGCAAATCTTCCTTAAGCTATTTCCTTCCCTCTCTGTGGAACAAGCTAAAAAAAACTCGACAAAAATCCACTCCACTTACCTTGGCTACGTTTAAAACTTTAGTTGCCAGGGCTGCCACAGAAATCTGCAACTGTGTTTCCTAAAACCTACTACTAACCTCCTTCCCCCTCTTCTTACCTCTACTTCCTTTCCACATACAACCGCTCCTCCTCCGCTTGTGTCATCCCGTCATCTCCTCCTATGTACATGCTCCTTCTGTCTTAACTCTCGCCTTAGGTGTATTTTTTTTTTATACTTTATTTTTATTTTTTCCAATGTGTACAGCACAAAAGAACATTACATTTAAGTGAGAGTGATCTCAAATAGAATCATTTTAGTAATGTAAATACAGGATTTGTGCACGATCATTGTAGTCACCTCATAATGAGGGGTCTTAATTCTCTTACTTTTAAGTAGATATCTAAATTAAATCCAAGAAGAGACCAATTGCAGCATGCTTATGGAATAAAACGATAATAATCCCTCAATAATCACTTAGGTGCAGAGCACCCATTAACACAACTTCTGTTTTATGAGTCCATATACATTCAATAATTTGATTCAACATAAACTTACTTGACTGCACTATTACAAAACACCCCCTTATTTTTATCTCATTCAAGTTTACTTTCAAAAGGTACTATTTAGTCCCAATATTAAATCACAGGCTACTATATTACTTGAGCATGTGGACTTTAAACATTTTAAGAATGGGATAACTCCCCATCTCCTTTATGCCCATATGAGCCTTGTTTCTCCTGCCCCACCAGACAGTGAGACGCGAGGACTCACTACAGCGCGCCATTCTTTGGCTTTCTTCTAGTAGGCGCAGTAGTCTACTCGTCGCGTGGTGAATTGAGCATCTTCTGCTGAAAAACAAAAGCTCCTTTAAGAGCTCTGTTGAATAAAAAAAAAGCAGCAACTCAAACTGCAACAATGTGAAGGGGGGAGTGATAGCTAGTAGCCAGGAGAGGAGCATGTTTGTGAGACCACGAGGGTCTCTCTAGTCAGGAGGAAGGGAAATCTGTGCCAGGAAAGAACTAACTGCAAAGGGAAGCTTGATAAAAAAATAAAGTAGAAAGCAGCCAACTTAAGTAGACAGTCCTCCTGAGGCTAATCTGTTTCTGTAGTTGGCGGACATTAAAACAGATTCTGTGCCTGTAATAGGAGGGGAAGGGGACAACTGCAGTCTCTGAGGCAGCAATAATTTATAGACTGGCTGCAGCAAAGTGAAGGAGGAGGGGCTGGGGGACTACTCAGTTTGCAGACCAGTCTATTTTTTCATTGCAGTTTTGTTTAATCAGTCCCAGTCTCAGCCTAGTAGTACCTGGTGAGCTTGCAGTGAAAATCTGCCTTTTGCAAATGTAAACTACTACTACATCTAGAGACTAACTATACCACCTGGTGTAACGTGCTGCTGATAGCTGCTTTGCCTGCTTACTACATAATAAATCCTAGCCAAATAGAATACTCTCTCAGCTTCTTTGAGCTGAGGCAGTAGCTATTGGAAAAGATTGTGAAGGGAGGGAGGGAGTCAGGGACTGGGAGCTATTCATGCAGTAGTCACCTACATACAGTCACCACCCACCACTCATCTGTATATTTGTCAGTTTTGAATTGTAATTTGTCACCTTCTGAAATTCAAGGTGATTCTTCTTGTGAGGTGTGTGTGGGGCATGGGTGTAGGCAGGCATACTCCAAGCACTCCATGGTGTGCAATTTTATTTAAGGGGGTAGCAAATAGGCTCTGAACTGCTTCCTTTTTCCATGAAAACTAAAGAAAAAAATACTGAACCTTTCTGTAATTTTATTCATAGGAGTCAAAACTAGAACTGGTCACTAATACTCTCTTTACAGGCTCTGGGCTGGTATGTTGTTGTCTTATGGAACAATGCATGGCATTTGTATTAACCCATGCATGGCAACAACCATTGTTATGAAATACAAAAGTTGTATTTATTGTGCCAAATGAGGCAACAAACACGGTCCTGGTGTACATTTGTATATTGTCTGGCTACACCCGGGAGGGGGTAGCAGTGAGTCCACTTGGTGTGCAGATCTGAAATCCTGGCTACACCTCTGGTGTGGGGAGTACAATACGATACCCGGCTGAAAATCTAAATAAAGTCTCTTGATTCTGAAATTACAACTACACTTAAGCTACCTAAAAAATCTAAATAAAAGGAATATGTTGTGTTGTTAAATTATTAAAAGTTTAAGTCTGTATTGTTGTGGGAGTGGGTAGGAGTTGTCTGGGACTAGGACTACCTAAACTCTAAATTTTGTGGACTATGTTGTAAAAGCTGAACACTATTTGATCTGGTTCAATTTCAGTTGCTTTCCATCTATAACCCACCCCAGTCACCCCTGAAAAAGGGAATTCTAGTTCCAGTGGGATTACTGGGTCAACAAAGTTCAACAACAATAAACAAACTATTATATATTTTAAAAAAATCTACAAGCTACACTGAATGGACTATCTAAAATCTGAATACTGCTATAAAAAAAATCTCAAACTTTTTACAAGCTACGCTGTCTGTGTGGACTATCTAAAATCTGAATACTGTTATAAAAAAATCTCTTAAGCTTTTTACAAGCTATGCTGTCTGTGTGGACTTAAGACTATCTAAAATCTGAATACTGCCTACATTTGTCCTCACCTGTTATAAAAAATAATCAGACAACAACACAGGTGTTTTTTTTTTGTTAAGTTTATTATTAAAAAAAAGACAACATACTGTTTTCCTTGTGTTGCATTTATTAATACTAAGTTACATAACACAAACATTCTCTGAGTCAGTATTCACAAGTTATTGGCTCCCAACAGCCAGGCAGACATCATGAGTCTTTTTAAATTTGGATTTAAGAGAGAGCATCTTGATGAGACTGTGGGAACCGTCGCGGATTTCCCAACACCAAGCACTAGTACCAGTAGTACTACTACAGCCACAACCATACCACCTCCTTGCCCAGCAGTGAAAGTCTTGTGACCACTAAAGTTTCATCTATTGCTGCTGCTTGTACTGAAACCCCAGTTAAAGCCCCAAAAGTTCGAAAATTTCAAGAATCATGGAAAAAGGGCAGGCAGTGGCTTACCTATGACACAGATACATGTGCCATGTTCTGTATATGGTGTCAGAATTATGATAAAAGTCAGAGCAAAAATCATTTTAGAACTGGATGCAGTACTTATAGAGTACACATTATCTCAGCACATGAAGTGTCCATGGCACACAAAAATGCTGAGAGGGCATACATAGCAAACAAAACAAAAGTTGGAGAAAGACCAATAGAGAAGTCCAAACAATTAATGGAACAAAAAGAAATGGACCAAATTACTAAACTGTTCTGTACTGCATATTATGTTGCTAGGACTGAAAGGCCTTTCAGGGATTTTGCTGGGCTAATAGAGTTGCAAAGAAGGAATCACGGAGATGATGTAATGGGACAAAGTTACAGTAGTGATAAGCAATGTCGTATCTTTATTCACTACATTGCTCAAGATATTCGAAACACTACTGCTCGTCTTTTAGAAGACAATGATTACTTCTTTTTTTTCTAGATTCATGCACAGATAAAATTGTGACAGAGGAGGAGGGCATTTACGTGCGTGTTTTTGACAATGGCCTGCCAGTTACAAGGTTTCTTGCATTGAAACCAGTTGATGTTCCTGATGCTGAAAGCATTTTAAATGTTGTCACTGATGCATTAGAGAGTAATGGTGGTCTAAAGGATGGTGGTTGGAAACAAAAGCTGATCAGTGCAGCTTCTGATGGTGCTGCTGTCATGTTAGGATCCACTTCGGGTGTCCTTACTCGAATAAAACAGGACTGCTGCCCACACCTCATTGACATACACTGCTGTGCACATCGTTTAGAGCTTGCTGTAAAGGATTCTTTCAAAGACTGTTCGTTTTACAAGTCGGTAGAGCAACTTCTGCTGAACATTTACTCATTTTACCACAGGTCACCAAAAAGTTGGAAAGGCCTACAGGAAACAGGATCACTATTAAATATTAATGTGGTCAAACCAGTTAACACTGCTGGCACTAGGTGGCTTGCGCACAGAGAATGGGCCATTTCTGCCCTTGAAAGGAACTGGGCTGCATTAGTGCCTCACCGTGAACATGTCTCACTGACAAATAAGCAAGATCATGGCCAAAAAACACTGGGAATACTTAAAGTGCTGAAGACTTTAAAATGTGTCCTGTACATTAACTTTCTGAAAGTGTTTTTTGGTTATTTATCTGCTCTTCGTCTATGCTTTCAGCAAAAGGATGCCACTGTTGAAAAAGTTCACAGCAGAGTAGAAAGCACAATTCAGAAACTTAATGGTCTCTTGAATGATGAAGCTCTGCACCGCATAACACTTACGTCTGTAAATGAGAATCTAACTCACTACAACAATGCTGACTTAACTAGTGAAACTAGCAGAATGGGCAGACTAGATGGACCTAGCGGTCCTTATCTGCCGTCAAAGTCTATGACACAGATCCGGTTCTTCGTCAGACACTGTGCAAGCCACAATTTCAGAGATTAAAAAAATTCTTCAAAAAACATCACAACACCTCGCTTTCAGTCTTTCACGACCAATGAAGAGCCTCTAGCTGCAAGAACTTTAAATTTTCAGTCCTGGCCAACATCCACAGAGGCACTTGAAACATATGGAGATCAGGCAACTCAAACAATTGTTGATCACTACAAAGTGGTCCTACAGTCAAGTGGAGTTGATGTAACTTTGGTAATGCTGGAGTGGCTAGACTTAAAAAAGTATGTACTCCACTTGCTGTCTGTTGAAAATTGTAAGTCTCTGAAATTGTGGCAGAAAGTGATTCTTGCGGATATACAGGATCAACAATTTTGAAATGTGCTGGCTGTTGTCAAGATCATTCTCCCGATTCCTGTTCACACTGCTGCTGCAGAGCGAGGCTTCTCTCTAATGGGAAGAATAAAAAACGATTGGAGGGTTGCATTACATCCAGACACCCTTCACGACCTCATGTCTATATCTCTCAGTGCACCTCCACAGCTCAGTGACTATAACCCTGAAGGTGCCATATCACTATGGTGGAAAAATGGCAAACGAAGGCCCACTACCAAAGCTTATGGCTCCAGAACACAGTCACAGGATGCTGCTTCTGCCAGCACCAGTGAATGTAATGAAAATGAAAGTGCTTGGTCCAGTGAAGATGACATGTAAAATAACGTAAACTAAGGGGTGGCATGTAAATAGTCTCTTGGGCATGTACATTTTCTTATCACATGCCCATGTGGGCATGTACTTTTTTCACAAATTTCATACCCTGCTCCAGTCAGACTTACAACAAAATTCACTGTCACTAGAGCTTCTGGTACAAGAGCTCCACCCAGAGGGTAACTGCGCCCCCTCCACCCCACTCCACCAATCAAGGTAGGAGGCATGAGTTTGTGCACCAGAGCTGCAGGTTTAAAAAGCAGCTTCTATCCAACAGGTCCTTTGTTTGGCAGGGCAGAGAAAAACAGTCACGCCAGGAGGACCCCGTGACTCTCCCCTCCCCACCAACTGCCGATTGCTGCCACTGGAGTTTCCAGGACAAGAGCTCCAGCCAGCAGGTAACTCTGCCCCCTCCACTGAGCTCCATCAATCAAGGTCGGAGGCACAAGTTTGTGCACTGGAGTTGGCAGGTCCTTTGTTTGGTAGGGTAGGGAGAGAGAGAGTCATACCAGAATGACACTGTGACTCTCCTCTGCCCACCAATCGCCATCACCAGAACTTCTGGGACAAGAGTTGCAGCCAGCAGGTACCTCCACTCCTTTCACTGTTCTTCACCCATCTCCTGCATGGCCTACTACCTCAAAAGGACGTGTACTTCTAACAGCCCTCCACGCAGAGGACTGAGTACTAAGGACATCATAGGAGTCTGCCAAAGAAACGACAAACAGCCAGGAACTCTGCTCATCTCATCCCATGTAAAACTGTATTGTTTGTGGGAGAATTGTTTGGGGAGCAAACTACTAGTATGTCCTATATATGACCAATCTGAGTGGGTACTGCAGATCAATAGAATACTGTGCTTCAGCTACATCTAACATTCACTGCTTATGTAAAAAGTTTAATTTCTTATCTGTATCTGTGACATAAGCTAGTGTAGCTTTATTTTCAGGATTGTTGGGCTTAACTAAAACATACAGCTTTACCCTATCTGGGTGAGCACTACAAGGTGGTTTATACTCCTGTTTTCTGTGTTATAGCTAGGCCACATAGCTACACTCTATCTGGGTGAGCAGTATGAATTAGTCATCTCTTTAATGCAGATCTGTTTGGGGATGGGGTTAAGAGGAGAGGCAGTCAGTTATGGCGGCTGTGGGGTGCTCTTCTCTAGGTATATGTTCTGGTGGAGGGGCACTGCCCCATCTACAGGACCTTAGCAGTGCTCCATGAGCAATGAGCAGCTAGCAGCAGCAAGGGTAGAAATATCTCAGCT
Organism: Neoceratodus forsteri; assembly: GCA_016271365.2. Lineage (NCBI taxonomy): Eukaryota > Metazoa > Chordata > Ceratodontiformes > Ceratodontidae > Neoceratodus > Neoceratodus forsteri. Next base: position 396,658,927 of record CM057452.1, read on the forward strand.
GCACCATCGCTCAGCAGGAGCCCAATCCCACTCCTCCAAAGACCCGCCAGTCTAGGGGAGTGGCGAGCGGTGGGGAGCAGGATGGGGGAAGGGGTAGCCATAAGGAGGTTTTCCAGCTTAACACCATCCAGACAGAGAATTACTTTGCACCCCTAGAGGATGTTCAGGCACCAGACAGTGCTGAGAGGTACTCCAGGTCAGTCAGTGGGAGAGGGCAGGACAATGTGATGGCACCCAAAAGGAACAAGTCTGCTAGGAAAGTGTTAGTGGTCAGGGACTCAGTGATTAGGGGGATAGAAAAGGTGGTGGAGGAGGGGTTGGTTGGGAGGGAGATGTTCCAGTGCCTTCCTGGGGTGACAGGGTAGGGAGTATGGTGGACAGAGAATGGGGTACCCGGGTATGCTGGTATGCCTGGGTACTAGTTAACACATACAAATTCCATCTTCCAGTAATAGCTTTGGTAGCACACTTTATTCCCTTCTGCAGGTGTAATTTTTTTCTGAATATGTGGTAGATTACTGTCCATTCATTGGATAACACACCATGTGATGTCATTCAAGATCTCAGATTCTGACTATGCGGAAGGGAATTCAGGGCAAAGAAAGATAGGTGGAGAACCTACAATTACAGAAAGCTAGTATTTGGTACTTAAAAATCACCTAAAATTTTGAATTCTGCAGTAACATATGCATTCGTTTTTTGAGGGTTTATTTACCTAAACTAACCCAGCTGAAAAGCAACATCTCATTTTCAGTGAGGGCCTGCTTTTGCCCATTTTTCCAGCTAAGAGAACTGAAGGACTGAGAAGTCAAGTGACTTACTCAGGGTCAAACAGTGTGTAAGTGACTCTGGTGAGATTTGAATCCGGGTCTTCCATGTCTCTTGGTGCTTAAGCCCGTCCTCCAGCCACTAGTCCATGCTGCCTCTCAATGTCCAATACAGTGAGCCATCCTTTAAAACTCAAACTATTTATTGTCTTTAAATTCGAAATATATCACAGTAACACCTTAAAAGTAGGCTATAACAAAACAACAGATATGATACCAGTCTGCAAATGTGAATATGGACAGAAATATGGACCTTCAAACATGTTTTGCTCATTTACCCTAAATGTAATAAGCAAAAAGCAGCCTTTCTTGGTGATTTCCTGGCAAATTCTTATCCTCTGTGAACTATTCTGGTCATGAGATTAATGAATACCTCACACACACAAAAAAAATCCTAGGCAACCGATAGGATTTTTGAAAGCAGTTAATAAAGAGCATAACATGGTCAAGTGAAATATGCATTCAGCTACGAATACTGTATGGACACTATAGTTATTACCTTAGAACTTGCACACTCTGGATTATGCAACTTGTATTTCATGTTTTCCTGAGGTTAATAGTTATACACAGTATAAGAACTACGTCAGAGGCTGGTCAGAAAAATAACCTTTTTTGAGCCTCTTGAAGGCATCTCGCTGAAAATGTTTTTGTTTAGTCAGGCTTTTGTTATCTGATTAGTTTAGCTGACCTGTTATCAAATAATTTATAATTTGTTTATGGCATGTTTAAATTGATTTTATGAACCTATCTTTGTAAAGCACCTTGAGTCCCAATTGATAAAGTGGGCTATACTAAATGAAGTATGAATAAATAAATCTTACCTTTATTAGAGGTTTGGAGATTACAGGTGAGTAGCCAGACACGAACCACTTAGCATGGGAAACTCTCCTGTTTACATTCAGGTACTTTTCCTGAATTTGCTAAAGGTTCTGCTTCCATCCAACCTCTGCTACAACAATCAACAATTTCTTCCCCTTGAAGTTTGAATTTTATCATCTAGAAATATGATGAAAATAAGCTATTTTTTCAATTGTATTAAATGTAATAATATGTGTATGGGTGTTATTTTTGCTAATTTATTCTGTATTTGTATATTTTTAACCACTGTAAAGATATCTGTCGATCAATAAACTTTTGTAACATGGGCAAGAAAAATGGTTGCGCACGACTGGATAAACTACATCATGTGCTCCTAACGTGTTCAAACATTAACTCTTAATTAATGTATGATCACGGCAGCAATAATGCATGCTGTAGCAATTATATTAGCTACATGAGAGAGTGTAGACGGGATAATATATGTGCTATAACGCGGCAACATCTAAGATATTGAACTTTCGATACAGTAGTTTAATGCGAAACGTTAGTACATTGCAAGGTGTAGAAACAGTGAGCGTTGGCAAATGAAAAACTATATAAAATATGACATTTACCTTGCACGTGTTGCACCACTATTCCAAGTGTTGTCGCAACAGTAGTCCGATTGATCCACCTGACTGAACACCAGACTCGTATGGGAAATGGTAGTAACATGTAATTAGCTGTAAACTGTGATGACACAGATCTTTTTGTGTCTTTCTCTGTTCCTCTTCAAGATATTTCTGTCACAATAAAATGTTTATAATGGATATCTTTCTGTGTACGACCTGTATTTCTGAATCCTAATGGTTCCAATTAATTGTGTGCATGTCGATTTATATATACTGACAATCGTAATACTTGATATATATTTGTGTAGCTGTTCAATAAACACTGCAGGTTTCTATAATCAAAGGAGTGCATCGTTAATTTTTTTATATGCAAATACCAGAGCCACAGAGATCCACAGCATTCTATCATTTCCGGATGTAAACAAAACAGAAGCTGACAGATGGCAAGAGATGAACCGTACAGCACACAATTTAAATCCAGCGTGCAGCATTCTTATTACTGTTATTAAATACATTATCCTCCGGTACTTTTGCAGACAGCTCGCAACTTACAAAACTGCTTTTCTGGATACTGGAAAAGTTAGTATATCGCCAATAGCAGGTAAGAAGTCTTGTGCCATCTACCACTAAGGCTAGATTCTCCATGCTAGTCGACGGAACTGCAGAACACACGAACTATAACTTGTAACATGGGCAAAAAAACAATTCTGTGCAGGGACCCAAACTGTTTTCCTTGCCCATGTTATAAGTGCATTAACCCACTCCAGAGCGTGGGTCTCTCAAGGATTCATGTATGGCTGAGTGGTTGGAACACCCCCACCCCACCCCCCAGCCATATATTAAACCCTGAGAGATCCACGCTCTGTCATGGGTTAATCCTTACACGTGACACTGATCAAGGAGGGGATTGTAGTGGATCTTGAAACAGAGTATATAACGTTATGCAGTGGGATACATGTTCTGCAGCTGCTCAACCACAGAATTCCAAGAGCCTTGATTATCTGTAGCAATTCAGGACATTTCTTCTTCTAAATAACTGGAACTGGTATGCAAATAAAATTCCCCATTTAGCTCATGTGCACCAGCTACTATGCCACCAATAAACCTCAAAGCATGTTCAAACATGTACTGACAAAGGAGGTGGCCCTACCTTATTTAATGTTGCATACCCAAAGATGTATCTCATAGGTTTCATAGTTATCCAGAGCTTTAAAAGACAACGTCCATATGCTCGCCATAATTTTAAGAGTACCTCAATACATTATTTATTAGGAAAGTATCTAACTCTTTCTTGAACCTATCAATATTACTAATAATAATTATTTCTACTGGCAATTTGTTCCAGATCCTAGGTGCTCTCACTGTCAACCATGGCTTCCTTTTATTTGACTGAAATCTTTCTATTTTTATCTGAAGCGGATGTGCTCTAGTATTGAAATTATGTTCTAGGATTTCCAAATCTAACTGTTCCCATAATATTGGATCGTTTAGGGCCCTATAAATTAAACACATATCCCCCCTTAAACTCCTAAACTTCAGAGAATATATCCCCAAAGTACTTAACCTTTCAGTATAATCCAAACCTTCAACTTCCTTAATTTTACAAGTAGCCCTTCTCTATACTCTCTCAAGTAAAGCTATGTCCCCCTTTTTTCCTGGGGACCACAGCTGGGAGCAATATTCCATATGGCGGTGCACCAGCGATGTATACAATGGCAAAAGGACTCCCTTGTCCCTACTTTTAATATGTTTGTTAATGCAGTACTGTATGCTACCAGCCTTTTTTATTAGCTGGTTATAGTGGTGTGTAAAGTTCAGGTTATTATTAATTTTTATCCCCAGATCGCATTCTTCTGAGGTCACCTTAAGTAATTTCCCCCCATATAATAACCATATAGGATATTTTTTTCCCCAAATGCATCACGCACTGCACTTTTCTACATTAAAGGATGATCCTTGTTTATGTGCCCAAAGTTCCAACTCCCCTAAAGCTGTTTGCAACATTTCAGCATCATTATTGAGGTTTACCACCCTACCTAGCCGACTATCATCTGTGAATTTTGAGAACCAAATATCAGGAGAAACCTTCATTGTCCCAATATAAATATTAAATAGGCAGGGGCCCAATACAGAGCGCTGTGGCACTCCACTAATCACACTCTGCCAGTTGGAAAATTCCCCCCTTACACACACTCTCTGTCTCCTACCTGTTAACCAGGATTTAATCCAGCAAATAATATTACAATGAACACCAATATCGACTAGGGTTTCCAGCAACTTGTCATGCGGTACTTTGTGAAATGCTTTGGCGAAATCTAAAAAGATGACATCCTCACATGTCCTTCATCCAGAGCCCTATTTACTTTCCCGTAAAACTCCAATAAATTTGTGTGACAGGACCTCCCTTTAACAAAGCCATGCTGTGCACAATCAATATTACTAGTCTTACATTGGTGCTCTGTAATAAAATCCTTAATAAATACTTCTAATACCTTACTCAAGACTGAGGTAAGACTGACAGGCCTAAATTTTTTTACCTCTTGTTTGGGGCCTTTTCTATATATAGGGATCACTACAGCTTGTTTCCAGTCCCCTGGGACTTCTCCTTCATTTATGGATTTCTGAGATAATTCAGTGACTGGGCCTGCAAGTTGTTCAGCTAGTTCCTTAAGTAACCTTGAATGTATCCCATCTGGGCCCTGTGCTTTGATCAAGTTTTTGAAGTCTTTTTACAACTTCCTTCCTATCTAAGATGGCTCCAGGGTCATCATTGGGTATGCCACAATTTATCCCAGTTATTGCTCTACCCTGATTAAAAACCGTAGCAAAATAATTGTTACTTAATTCTGCCATACCCTGGTTATCTGCAACTAATTTTCCCTCAGTATCCAGCAGAGGTCCTATTTTGTTTGATGCTCCATTTTTGTTATTAATATACAGACAGAAGGATTTATAGTTGTCCTTTACTTTAACAGCTAATGTATTTTCATATTTTCTTTTTGCCAATTTAATGTTATTTTTGGTAGATTTTAAGCACTTTTAATATTGAGCCCATATAGATACATCCCCACTTGATTTAGCTAGTCTAAAGGTTTTATTTTTTTATTTATTTCCTTTTTAATTGTTGCTGTCATCAGGGGGGAAGCTGTTTTTTAATTGAATTATATTTATTCCTGGTTGGTATAAATTCTGTAGTCAAGCTATGTAGTTTAGACTTGAGTTTATCACACATCCCAGATAAAGATGCTCCTTCAAAATCCAATTCTCAATTCCAATTTGCTAGATCTCTATGCATGACATCTGTATCGGCCCTATCATATCTATATATTATAGTACTGCCAGAATTTTTGCTCAATTTCCCTGTGTACTCAAATTTGACCATTAAATGATCACTAGAGCCCAAAGGTGGCAGTACAAGACAGTTATTTATCCTGTCACCCATATTGCTTAAGACCAGATCAAGTATATGGTTACCTCGTGTACTATCCCTTACATATTGCTCCAAACCGACTAAACTAAAGGTATTTAGGTATTCATTCTCCTTATTTGTTTTGTTTTTAAATATATTTTTATTGAATTTTTTCCTTTACTTTTAGTTCAGGAGACATAATACAATCAAGTCATTTTCTATATAAACTTTAGATTTATTATGATACAAATGTACAATGCATTTAGGTCTTTTATATTTGATACAGGTTGTTATTGAAAAACAAATACTTCCATATCTTCATTCTGTTCTCATTCCCTCACCGCCCCGGTTCCCGTCTGCTATGGACAATAATCAGAATCAACCCTGGCCTGATAGAGTGACCATCTCTGCCAGAAAGTGGCGAATCTGTCCATCTGATTATTTAGTTTTGCTGTGATATTTTCCATCTGATATACTGAATACACTATTCATCTCCATTCTTGGATGCTCGGTATTGTTTTGGTCATCCATTTCTTTGTTAAGGATTTTTTTTGCAGCCAACAGCAAAGCGGGAAGTAGGGTTTTTGTCCGGGGGGGAGCGATCCGGGTAAACAGCCATGAGCACCATTTCGCCTGTAAGCTCAACACACTCCCCAAGACACTCACTAATTTCTTTTTGTATACATAACCAAAAAGGCATTAGACTTGGACACTGCCACATTATGTGTGCCAAGTCAGCCATCTCAGAACCACACCCCCTCCAACAGACCCCAAATTCAATCGGGAGATATTTGGTCAGACTAGCTGGAGACCTGAAAAATCTTGATCAACATTTCCAGGAATATTCTCTCCAAATATAGAACTGGGTGATTCTGACCACTCGCAAGGACGAAGAGGACCATTCTGCATTAGATATATTGAGGTCTAAATCTTTATTCCAACTAGCTAGTATTGAGTTTGTAGATTCTTTAGATTGCTCTCGCATCGTTTTGTATAGGTGACCAATTAAATGGTTCCAGTATTGTCTCCTACAGTGGTCTAGGAATAGTTTTAAAAGGGAAGGGGGGAGTTAGTCTGACCTGAATAGTTCTATTGCGAAGTAGGTGGTTTCTTACTTGAAGATATCTAAAATGGTCAACATTTGGAAGATTAAATTTAAATTTTAATTCTTCAAATGGTAGGATCCCGTTTGGTCCCAAAAATTGAAAAGCCTGCTCCAGACCCAATCTTCGCCAACTAGAAAAAGTTAAATCGTTGTGGGATGGAATGAAAAGTTCATCCTCTGAAATTATTTTGCAGTACTCATAGACTGATTGGAGTGGCTCTTTCTCACGCATTTTGAACCAGTTTGCTAGGACCTACGAGGTGATACCTGTGAAATCTCTCAATGGGGGGGGGGTCTTCCCTGGAGAAGAAAAAATTATTTTTTTTATATCATACATGTCATTTAAATGAAATTCCAGTTTCTTCCATTGAGAGTCGTACTGGTCAGAGAGCCATAATAGGAGAATTTTCAAAAACACTGCTTTTGCATATTTTCTCAGGTCCGGAAGATTGGTCCCGCATTGAGCCAATGATAATTTTAATATAGAAAGACAAATTTGTGGTTTTTGTTTATTCCAAATAAATTTAGATATCATGTTGTCCCACGACTTAAAATAGTATTGTGATGGGGAATACGGAATGTTCTGGAGCAAGTATAATAGGCGGGGTAATATGTTCATTCTAATGGTTTCAATGCGTTGGAATAAAGATATAGGAAGGGTGGACCATCTGTCCAAGTCTTTATTAATTTCTACAGAAATGGGTTCATAGTTTATTCACTAAATATACCACCAACAGCTTCATCTGGTTCAAGGTCCGTTTGCATTCATCTGTATCCTCCCGGGCCGGGCCTGAAAATAGGCAAGATTTGTCTAGTGCACTTACCTGGTCAACAAAAACTAAATAAAATAAATTAGTTCAAGTACTTGAAGATCTCGAGGGATGTGTATTCCTAGATACTTTATTTTGGTAGAGTGCCATTTAATTGCTAAATTTTGTTTTAACATATTTGGGGGGGGGGAAATAGTTATATAGAAGGACCTTACTTTTTAGTTTTTGAAATATTTAATTTAAAACCAGCCAATTCTTCAAATCAAGATATAATTTTCCATGTTTCTTTGATTGAGTCAGTAGGGGATATTAAGGAAAGAAGTATATTGTCTACATAAAGGCTAATCTTGTTTTCTGACTGTTGCAATGGGACCCCTCCACCTTTTCTGATATTCTTATCGCTCTTGCTAATGGTTGGAGGTATAGTACAAAAAGTAGAGGGGAAAGGGGACAACCCTGCCTTGTGTCCTGTCCTACTGAGATTGGAGGGGATAGTCCCCCGTTTATACGAATGTAGGCTTTTGGTGAAAGATATATTTGAGTCAGCCAGCACAGCAGTGAGTCCGGAAAACCGAATGTTTTTAGAGTTTCCCAAAGAAAAGGCCAATATACTGTACCCTATCGAATGCCTTTTCAGCATCAAGGCTTATAAAGGCAGCTGGGATCTTCCGAGTTTGGATGTATTCTATTAGTATTAAGGATTTTCTTACATTGTCTGTGGTGGATCTGTTTTTATGAAACCCATTTGGTCTGGATGTATTATTGTTGGGAGAATTGTTTCTAATCTCTTGGCCCATACAGCCATGAAGATTTTATAGCCCGAGTTCAATACTGATATCGGGCGATAGGCAGAGGGATCTAGTTTATTTCCATTAGGTTTTGGGATGGCGGCTAATGTAGCATATTCCCAAGATGGAGGGGGGTATTTCCGGCTGCCGTTTCTCTGAAAAGTTTTAAAAGTCTTGGGGTTATTTCTTTACTGAAGATTTTGTACCATTCATTGGTGTATCCATCAGGGCCAGGGGGCAACGACCCGAGAATTGTTTAGTGACTGCGGTCTCTATTTCTTATGTTGATATGGGAGCTAGTAATTTTTGAGCTTGTACTGTTGAGATTTTTGGAAGTTGTAACTGGTCTAGAAAGGTTTGTCTATCTTCTTGGGAAGAGGTATTATGTGTGGCATAGACTTGTTGGTAATAATAAGCAAAGGCTTGTCTTATCTCCTCCTCTCTATGTGTTATCTTGCCGGTTTGGGGATGTTTAATTTTTAATATTGTTACTGCGTTTTCCTTGCTCTCAGTTTCTGCGCCAACCGATGTGTTCCTTCCTTATTTGTTTTTGTTACTAGATTTTCCCAGTCTATACCTGGCAGATTAAAATCACCCATTAAAATAACATTTTTCAAATCTGCCAAGAGCATAATAAATTCTAACAGGTTCGAATCATCTCCTTTTGTTATGGTGGGATTTCTATATGCCAAGCCTATGTTTATTTTTGTATTATATTCAGGAGAAATTGCTACCCATAGAATTTCATTACTAGCCCATCTTGATGTATACCTTTGTTCTGAGGGTATCTCTTTGGTCACATATAGAGCAACTCTGCCCCCCAGTATTTATCCTATCCATATTGTAGAGGTGTATCCTGGTATATTTTTCCCCCAACTATCCTCAGGTTTCCACCATGTTTCTGTAACTGCACAAATCTAGATAATTAGATTTTGTAAAATCAGCTGATGTTCCTCAATTTTATTGTTTAAACTCCTGGCATTAACTAAGAGAAAGTTTATTTTAGATGTAGTATGCACTTTAGATTTCTGAACCTTAGTTCTTGTAACCCCATCCCTTCCACTGTTAGAATTAACCTCCTCCCCGCTTACAATCAGTTTAAATGTACTAAATTTTCAGTTATTATCCTTTTTAGTTTATAGGCAAAAATCCTATTACCCTGTCTATTTAGGTGTAAGCCACCCCTTGTAAATAAGTGGTGCCCCTGAAAGTCATGCCAGCTATCCACATATAGTTCTTCTCTCTGGCACCAGTGTTTTAACCAGCCATTCAGCCTAATTATCTCTTTACATAACGATACATTGGCCCTAGGTACATGTAGAAGCCCTGACACAATTAGCCTCCCCCCAAGTGTTTTTATCCCTTGTCCGACTTTCTCGAAATCTCTCTGTATGCCTAGTATATTCCTTCTTCCTGTCATTTACGTCAACGTGTAAAAATGTCACCGGGTTTGTAGTATTTTCCATCAGTCCTGGGGTCATGTTTTTAATATCATCTATACCCACCCCAGGTAAGGTACTGACAGTAGTATACAATTTTCTATTATTACATATTACTACATCCGTGTGTTTTAACATTGAGCCTCCTATAAATAATACGTCTTGTGCTTGCTGTACACTGGGGACTGTATCATAGTGGGTAGTAGGGGTGGCTTGCACATCTGCAGGACACTGCCTACTGTGCTTATGTGCTGTAATTTCTGTCTCCTGCTCCCCTTCATTGTCATCTATTGAGAGTGCACTGTACTTGTTAGGTGTTAATATATTAGAAACACCACCAATGTTCCTTCTACCTTTCTTATTATTTACTTTTTTATTCACAAGGTACCATTCATCAGAATCCCCCACCTGATCCTCCTTCCCAGAGACCTGAATAACTAGCTCTTGTTGGTCATGTTGAATTGACTCTGACACACTATCCACCATGCCATCAATATACTGTACTAAGGAAAATATCTCAGCTTGTACTTTTAGTCTCTCTCTCAGATGAGCTATTTCAGCTTCTAAGTTCTTCAATATGCAACATTTACTGCACTTGAATCCTAACTGTGCTTCTCCCTCTGCATACATAATACAGCCACTGCAGTTTCATTTTTGCTGTTTTACATTACCTCTGGATATTAAGTTATTATCTCCCTGCAGTCCCAGCAGACACAGCCAACATGCGCAGACGCACGTGTCTCCGCGCACGAAAACGCGTGCCCTGCTCTCTGCAAGGGGGAACTTTTATAGTGCCAGTGACCTGGAAGTGACTTCTCTGGGTCGTGATCTCACTTGCAACTAAGTTGCGAAATAAAAAGAATATTTTGGCAGCTTCTGAGCCCCTAAAGTGTATGAGGGCACTTGAACAGAAAAATGCAGCCAAAACTAAAATAAAAATGCTATTAAGCACTCAGTAGTCAGTCCCCTATGTCAGGGACTACACTATCCTCTACCTACTTCCTGTAAGGATAGCAGGGCTCCTGAAATAAAACATTTGTTTTTAAAATAATACAGTCAGCAGAATGTATCATCCCCACACCACCTCCTAGTAAAACCAGTACATGTATTGACAGAACTTTGTTATATCGAGTTCCACTCACTCTGAGGCGAGTTTTATAGTGCCAGTGACCCAGAAGTGGCTTCTCTGGGTCGCGATCTCACTCGCAACTAAGTTGCGAATTAAAAAGAATATTTTGGCAGCTTCTGAGCCCCTAAAGTATATGAAGGCACTTGAACAGAAAAATGCAGCCAAAACTAAAATAAAAATGCTATTAAGCACTCAGTAGTCAGCCCCCTATGTCAGGGACTACACTATCCTCTACTTACTTCCTGTAAGGATAGCAGGAGCTCGAAATAAAAAGTTTGTTTTAAAATAATACAGTCAGCAGAATGTTTCATCCCACACACCTCCTAGTAAAACCAGCACATGTATTGACAGAACTTTGTTATATAAAGGTTCACTAAACTCTGAAATGAGTTTTATGGTGCCAGTGACCCCAGAGTAGGCTTCTCTGGTTCGCGATCTCACTTGCAACTAAGTTGCGAAATAAAAAGAATATTTTGGCAGCTTCTGAGCCCCTAAAGTATATGAAGGCACTTGAACAGAAAAATGCAGCCAAAACTAAAATAAAAACACTATTAAGTGCTCAGTAGTCAGCACCCTATGTCAGGAACCACACTTCCCTCTACCTACTTCCTGTAAGGATAGTAGGGTTCCCGAAAGAAAACGTTCGTTTTTAAATAATACAATCAGCAGAATGTTTCATCCCCACACCACCTCCTAGTAAAACCAGCACATGTATTGACAGTGGTAGGGAAAATGATGGAATCACTTCTAAAAGAAAGAATTGTTGAGTACCTAGAGGCCAGCAGGGCACAGGACTCAAAGCAGCATGGATTTACAGCAGGAAGGTCATGTCAGACGAACCTAATTGATTTCTTTGACTGGGTGACCAAAGTAATAGACCAGGAAGGGGCTGTGGATATGGCCTACCTAGACTTTAGCTAGGCATTTGACACAGTCTCGCACAAAAGACTAATAATCAAGTTAGCCAGCCTGAGAGTGGGTTCCAGGGTGGTAGCCTGGGTAGCAAACTGGCTGCACAACAGGACACCGAAGGTAATAATGAATGGAACACATTCAGAAGGGGTTACTAGTGGAGTACCTCAGGGCTCAGTACTGGGTCCGGTCCTCTTTAACATCTTTATAGGTGACATTGCAGAGGGTCTGGAGGGAAAGGTATGCCTCTTTGCAGATGACACAAAGATCTGTAACAGAGTTGATACACAGGGGAGTAGAAACGATGAGAAGGGACTTGGCAAGGTTGGAGGAATGGTCAGACATATGGCAACTTAGATTCAATGCAAAAGTGCAAACTAATGCTCCTGGAAACAAAACCCAGGAGAAGAGTACCTAATAGCAGGAGGTACTAACAACAACAAAAATGGAAAGGGACTTGGGGTAGTCATATCAGATGACCTAAAGGCGGGTAAGCAAATGCGAAGTCAGTAAGAGAGCCAGAGGGATACTGGGATGCATAGGACGGGCATCACAAGTAGAAAAGGAAGTGGTTATCCCTCTGTACAGACAGTTGGTGAGACCCCATCTGGAATACTGTGTGCAGTTTGGAGACCCCATCTATGCAAGGACATAGACAGGATGGAAGCAGTCCAGAGGAGGGCAACTAAAATGGTGCAGGGTCTGCATCAGAAACCATATGAAGAGAGACTGAGAGAGCTTAATATGTATACCCTTGATGAAAGGAGGGACGGGGGACATGACAGAAACTTTTAAGTACCTCAAGGGAATCAACAAAGTCCAGGAGGGTAGCATCTTTCAGAAAAAGAGATGTGTAAGAAGAAGGGGGCACAATTTAAAGATAGAGGGGGGACGGCTCAGGGGTAATGTGAGAAAAAATGTTTTCACGGAGAGAGTGGTGGATGCATGGAACCGCTTTCCTGGGGAGATTGTTGGGTCTAAAACAGTGGGGGAATTCAAACATGCATGGGACAGACATAAGGCAATGTAGTGGGGGGCTGCAGGAAGTAGGCTGTTGATTAACTAAAATCTGCAGCTTATCCAATAGGAAGGGAAATGGGCAGACTGGGTGGGCCAAGTGGTCCTTATCTGTCGTCAAAGTCTATGTTTCTATTTAACTTTGTTATACGTATCTAAATTGTCTGCCACCTCCTTAGGGCCAGTTTCCGAGTCACACCATTTTAGTACAGTGATACATTGTGTATACAGACTAATTTATTTAAGCAATAAGGCACAACAGGGTGTGGGTTATTGTAGGATATACCACGATCATGTGATGTGTTTTGACCAATGAGGTTATGGAATTTTCATACCCCATTATATAATTTTATTTATACAACAGGTGTGAGTACATATCACATGAAGTAAATCAATTTATTTCAACTACCGTGGAATAAATGCAAGATGACGTGTTCACAGTGAAATAAATGACAAATATACCAATAGTGAACACGTCACAGCTGAAATAAATCCACAGTGCCTACGTCATATCAAGAAGCCCTCCAGACTACTTCCAAGACAAACCTAAAGAAAACTAGACACACCAGTGCATAGTTCACAAAGTTAACCGAAAGCTCGTACTCCTTGTGCTCATGGCAATCCTCACAGTCAGCCACGCACACGTGGTTCAGAGATCAAGACTGCAATGAAGCATCCAAAGTCCACTCAGAATAGCAAATGCTGACTCTGTTCACATACGTCACCATAACATAAACCCACCCATAACAGCATGCCAGTCAAATTACAACCTACCACAACACATCGCACACAACCAATCAAACCACACCACAAAACCCATTCACAACACCACACCAACCAACCAGAAAACCAAAAAACAGCCCATTCATAACAAAGAGACAGATAAGTCAATTCATAACAACAAAGCAGACCCGCAGAACACCAGACAGTAAACAAAACACCCAAAAAAAGAACAAAAACCAGCATAATAACACAGCCAAGCAGAAAACAACCCCTACACAACACAAATATCCCTATTTTATAAATCGCACACATGATAGGTGGGCATGTAATACATAAAATATTTGAAGTCATGGAGAGTGACCTCGGGAACCGTCACTTGTAGCTCCTCCCCTCGTGAGGTTACCCAAAGTCGCGCTCTACTTATTCAGATATCTTATGTATTACATGCCCGCCCATCACATATCCCCTATATCCTCTGCACTCCGTACAATTCTGCCTCTATTTCCCACTGCTTCAGGGCGTCCACTGTCAACTGCCACTGCCTGCCAATCTCTCTGCCTACCAGTGCTGCCTTTAAGCTCCCTCTGAATCTTTATTCCATTGTCCCAGCAAGGCCACTACACCCAGCCAGGGTGGGGGGGGCCTTGTACCACTAGGGGGGAATGTGAGTGCTCGAGCAGGGACTCTGATGGGCAGCAGCAGAACCAGCACCCTGCAGGGTTGGGTGGCATCCGAGAGTTCTAGGAGTCATCATCCAGCATATCAGGTCCCTTTTTTCAATGTCCTTGGCTGTTTCTAGCCTTCCTCTATGTGAAGGCACATGCACTGTTGAACATCTCCCTCCTAGGCCACCTCTATGAGCCATGTTGTGGCAGCATATCGCAGCCTTCTTCCCCATCCAGCAGAAAACTGTCCCTAATCCTCTCCGTCGGCTGCCAGTATTGACATTATGGGCTTGACTGCGTATCCGGGTGCCTAGTGTGTAACAGCAACACTATGCACCACTCAGTGCTGGCCCAGGACTGATATTAATTCCCACTTTATTCCCACTCTGCCTCATTTTTCATTAATAAGGCAATCCAGGGTTCAGGCTTTAACACTGTCCCCCAAACAACTGAAATAAGATTCATGCTTCAAAACCTGTAGTATTTCCATACCACTTGCAACAAAACTATTCAAACAAGTCTCAGTTCAGGAAATGTACATTTGCTTTATCATTGCTTATCAAGAGTTCAAGTAGACCCTCAGTATCATAATGCTTCACTTACAGGCATGCATATCCCTGGGCAGCTAATATTTTACCTGGTATACTGTAGCAAAAAAACAACACAATTTTCATCAACTGCTACACATAATGTTTTATGTGCAGCAGTCATTTACTACTGTACATACGAGTTCACATCTGCTTTACACATTACCTGCCATATTAACATATTAAGTTCTGTAACAATGCAATTGCTACACAAACATTTTTTAATACAACTTCCCGTTCCTGGGCCCTAAAACACCTATAACATGTATTCAAAAACTGGAAAACTAAACAGCTGGAAACAAAAGAACTAACACAAAGATGTCAAAACTGCAAAACTAATATGCACTGTATCATATATTTTGCTCACATTTATCTTTGAAAACTTACATGTTTTGGTGGCTTGAAGTGCTTCAACATGAAAAACTTGCCCGATGTTAGCTTGATCATTGCAGCTGCACAGCACTACAGATTATTTTTCTCTCTGTACCAGTAGTCTTCTGCTGAATTTGAAAGCAGCTCCACCCCTCTTATTTTTAGCCTTCACTGAGGTCTTACAGTAAGACATATTGCGGAAAAAAAACACCATTCCATTTCTTTTCATTAGCATCAAACTGCTAACAAAAAACACTGTGCCAAAACCAGTAAATCTCCAAGCACTTTGCATTAAGTACTGCGTACTATATTTTCAGCTTTCAAGGGGCCACCCACATGGCAAGCCCATGGCACCAGCTTTCTCAAGGAATCAGTATAATTCCTCCTTTATATTTACTTCTCCTTCACTCCGTGAGCATATTACAGAGAAGAAAGGGCCCTGTTTATACTGAAAAAACATTTTCTGCAAAAATACTACCCAAATAAAAAGAGTAATGTTGACTGTCAATGAAAAACACAAAACAACTGAAAAATGTCCAGTGAAGACAACTGGGCCATTCAAAATGGATAAAGCTGAACATGAAGTATGACCTATTCTGGTGTTGGGCACAGCTGTTGGTGATGTTCCAGTTTATTCGCACAAGCACAGTTTAGTAAAATATTTTTTAAAGCAAAACTGTGCTGAACCTGTAAGTCATTTTTCACAGTAGAAACTGATTTTTAAAGGAGAATTACTGGCTAAAGTTAAGCCCCGACCGCTTCACAGATTGGGGCTTCACTGTACAAATTCCCCCTGTAGTCACCCAGTAATATGTGTCACAAATGCACTAAGCAGGTCAGGCCCTCTGCTCCCACAGTGCCAACATCAGAGCGCAACAGTGTGAACAGGTAACATACAGGGTAACTCTCCTGTCTGCTTTTGGGTCTGAATCACCTCTAGTCTCAAGTTCTGGGGGGATTCAGACTGTGAACCTTATGCTAGCGTACCCAAATGTACAGGATCAGATAATATTCTCTTCGGGGGGATGCAATATATCTTTCACCTAAGGGCACCTAACCAAGTATCCAAAAAGAACCCTTGATAAGAGACCTTAGGTATATTCTTACCTTTTACCAAGCTTAGTAACACCATCAAGCCCTTGAACAGTTGTCAGACTTAAAAACACAGGCACTCCACATGCAGAAAGAAAACTGGGAGACCCAAGCAGTATCTTTAACAATATGTTTACTAAAAACGGATTAACACAGTAAGATAAAATACAGAACAAATATCAAAGAGCATCACAATCACATAAAAGAAAACAAAAGGAAAACTACAGAACAAACTCTAACCACAATACATTTAGATCTTTTCTATCTAATGTATTACCTCTGTAAGTGATTTTAAAGTTAAATCAGAGAGTGGTGTCTCTCTAGAGTCCCAAGATGATATATCAAACATTTCGGACACAGGTATCAGTTTAAACTCTATGTCTCCACACCCCCTTATGTGACTCATCTAGCTCCTCCTTTTTGAATACAAAATTACAAACATGATTTTCCTACCAGGAAGTATGTTAAATAATGTTAACATCGGCAAAAACCCAGTTCAAATGGCCTGTTCCTCTTAAGACGTTATAAAAGTTTATTAGGTTTATCCTCTGACAGACTCATAAAGTCACCTTTGGTTTTCAACTTCAAAAGCATGAGGTCATAAAAAGGCCACAAAATGCAATTTCTCAAGGATGTTAATTACATTACAAAGATCTCCTGGTCAGTGTAATACATCCGGTGATTTCAGCTGCTGACACCTTTTAATTTAAAAGGGCCAAATCTCACAGACTAACATTTCATACACTGACCATTTATTTATAATACCAGTATCATACAATAATCATAACCAGCTGTCTAAGTGTCACAATCCTCCCCACCTAGACCGAATTTGGGGGCTCTATCCCCTGCATGGGATGAGCTTCCTAAATCAGTTCACTCCTCATAAAGACATGACAAGCCATCTGAGTTCTGATTGGTTGCTCCAGCCCTACGTAAGATCGTCATGTCATACCCTTGCAAGGCAAGACTCCATCTTAATAGTCTACCATTAGTTTTTCCCATTTGGATCAGCCAAACCAGGGGGTTGTAGTCAGTTTGTACCTCAAAATGCTGCCCATATAAGTATGGCTCTAACTTCTTTAGGTCCCACACTATGGCAAGACAGTCTTTCACCATGGCAGAGTAAGCATGCTCCCTGGGAAGTAACTTTTTACTCAGGTACACTATGGGGTGATCTTTCCCTTGGTTGGATGTCTGACTCAGTACTGCCCCAATACCCACATCTGAGGCATCAGTCTGGACTGCAAAGGGTCTGCTATAGTCAGGACTTGTCAATACAGGAGCACTGCACAGTGCCTCCTTCAGTCTGGTAAAGGCTTTTTCACAGGCTGGTTCCTAAATAATTTTCTTAGGCATCTTTTTCTTTACCAGGTCAGATAGGGAAGCAGCCAGGGCACTGTAATTGGGTACACATTTCCTATAGTACCCTGCTGTCCCTAAAAACTCCTGACCGGCTTCTGCGTTTCTGGTCTGGGCTATGCCTTGATCTCCTCTGTTTTTACTTGGTTGGGATGGAGCTGTCCCCGGCCTACAACAAGCCCGAGGTATGCCACTTCAGCCATGGCCACCTGGCACTTCTCAGCTTTGACAGTGAGTTCAACCCTCTGTATCCTGCCCAGCACTTCCCTAAGGTGGGACAGGTTTTCCTCCCAGCTGGCACTAAAGATGGCAATGTCATCCAGGTATGCCACGGCATATTCCTCAACACCATTTAACACCTGGTTCACCAATCTTTGGAAAGTGGCTGGGGTATTCTTCATTCTGAAAGGCATTACTTTAAATTCAAATAAGCCTATCGGAGTGATGAAGATCTACCTCGCCCTAGCTCTGCCAGTTAACTCTACCTGCCAATACACCTTTGTCAGGTCAACAGTCGTAAGGTAGGTCGCCCCTCCCAAACTGTCCAGGAGTTCATCCGTCTGGGACATCGGGTGGGTGTCTAAATTTGTGACTGCATTCAGTCCACGATAGTCTACACAGAAATGAGTAGAGTCATCTAGCTTGGGCACAAGGACTACGGGTGAGGCCCACAGGCTGTGGGATCTCATACCCATACCCATAAATCCAGCACTTCCTCCACCTCCCTCCTAATGTCCTTTTGGACAGCCTCTGACACCCGATATGCTGTCCGCCGTATGGGCGTCTGTGTCCCTGTCTCTACATCGTGAGTTGCTCTGAGGGTTAGTCCAGGCTTGGCGCTAAACAGTGAGTCAAAGTCTGCTAAAACCTCCCTTACTTCCTGAATCATGTCTGGGACCAGCTGGGGTGACAATTTAACTGCCTCCACAAAGGACCCCCACTTGCTTTCTTCCAGCAAGTCCAGAAGGGGGTCTCCTTCGTCCATCCCCTCTCCAGGACTACACACTGCAAACACCATGTCAGCCATATTAGCATATGGCTTCATCATGTTAACATGGTACATTCTTTCTGTATGTCTTCTGTCAGGTAACTCTGTAATATAGTTCACATCATTTACCTTTCTAACTATTTTGTATGGTCCCACCCACTCAGCCTGCAGCTTGTCTTTCCGGACTGGGATAAGGACCATGATTTCCTGACCCACCGTGTACAAGTGAGCTCTGGCTCTGTGGTCATACCACACTTTTTGTTTCTGTTGGGCAGCTGCCAGGTTGCTCTGGGTTACCCCATAAACTCCTTTAGCCTTTCCCTAAACCTAAGGATGTAATCCACTATGGGAGTTCCCTGGGTGGCGCGCTTGCCTTCTCAGTCCTCCCGGATCAAGTCTAGGGGCCCATGTACCCGGCGTACATATAAGAGCTCGAAGGGGAAAAACCCTGTCGACTCTTGGGGCACCTCCCTGTATGCAAACAACAGGTGGGGAAGGTATTTCTCCCAGTCCCTCCCATGCTGTTCAGCAAAAGCTTGGAGCACTGACTTCAGGGTACCGTTAAATCTTTCCACAAGCCCACTGGCTTGCGGGTGCTAAGGTGTTATGCGCCTCTGCACCACCCCACACTTCTCCCACAAACATTTCATCATGTCCAACATGAAGGAACCCCCTCAATCGGTGATGACCTCCTACGGAAACCCAACACAGGAGAAAATCCCAAGTAAGACATCTGCCACTTTGTCTGTCCTCAGTGAGGATAGGGTGACTGCGTCTGGATACTGGGTGGCATAATTCACCACAGTCAGGATTAACCTCTTCCCGGAGGAGCTGGGGGTATTTAAAGGCCCCACAATATCCATTCCCACCCTCTGGAATGACTCCTCCACTATGGGCAATGGAATTAGGGTGGCTTGGGTTTTCTTACCCACCTTTCCTATTTCTTGGCACCGGTGACAAGACCTGCAATACTCCTTCACCTGCTGGGTGAAGTTGGGCCAATAAAAATTCTGGGCTAACTGCTGCATAGTGCGGGCGATTGCCAGACAAAGAAATATCATGTGCAGTCTTGAGCAACTGCTCACGGCACGCCTGGGGAATGACAAGCTGCCTGCCTATCACCCCTCCCTCTATCTTAGCATCCTGAGTACACATCAGTCCATTTTCCCAATGAACTTTATGTTTTCTGTCACCTCCCCTGTGCTCCGTCAGAGTCTGCCAAAGCTCTCAGCTTCTCTAGGGTCACTTTTCTGAGCAGCTGCAGACTCCTTACACATTCCCAAGGCATGGGACAGGTCCCCGTCAGTATCTAAACTAGGGTCCCTAGCTCTAGCGTCAGGGCACTCTGGATCACTGTCATCCTTAACCCTCTGACAATGGGTCACCCCTCCTTCTTTGGAGTAACCCTCCATAGCTCTTTGGTTAACTGCTACTGGGAAAATTTCTACCCCCTTTTTATTAGTCTCCGTATCAGGAGACACAGGTTGGGGAACCAGCCTCCCAGTGGTCGGGTAGCTGCACACACCATCCCCTGTTTGAGACTGTTGCCAAGGTTGACGTCAACTGCTAAAGTTTTGGCTACTGCGACCTGTTGCACAGTTCCCCCTGTTTCACCCCAGTCTAGGAAAACAGTGAGTGGCAATGTGGTCTCCTCCCCAGTGAACCCTTGTACAGTTACAAATTTATTTGGTATGAGCTGACCAGGCTCTTCCAGATCCGCGTTTACCAACATCAGGGATGCCCCTGTGTCTCTTAACCCTTGAGTCTGTACACCATTCACAGCGACTGGGTGCATGGGTTCCCTCATGTTCACAGGCATGCTGCCAGGGACACACAAACAACCCACTTCTTTCCTAGCCCCATTTTGCGTATTGCTCATCCTTTTGGGACACTGTCTGGCAATATACCCAGTTTCTTTGCAAACCCAACATCTTTTCTTTGAAACTTGGGGCTAACTGGTTTCGGTGGAGGCAGAGAGGGTTTTAGCTACCCTGAAGGCACGCTTTTCTCTTTCTGCACTGCCATGCCCGCCCATTTGCTCTCAGAGCAGGTCTGCTCTTGGCATAGCAGTCCGAGAGTTCAGCAGCCTCTTGCATTTTTTTTTTGGATCTCATTCCTCCAGCCAGGTTTTCAACTCTGCTGGGAAAGCCCAAAAAAAATGTTCTAACAATATATCATTTTCAATTTTATCTACAGTTTGCTTCAATTCCTTCCCACTGTTTTTTTTGTTAACTTTCTATTTTACTCTCCTCTGCTCCTACCAGCTCCGGTCTCCTCAGGGGCACCTAGGAGTCATCCCTCTGTGGACCCCCTTCCCCCCCCCGGTCAACCCTCCTTCACCTATGTAGCAGCAGATTACCCCTGGACGGGGATGAGGTGGGCCTGACACACCGAACGTCTAGTAGTGGCGGTAGGGAGGGTGCCAGGGGCCCGGCCGCAAATTGAGGGCAAGCTCTGGTGCTCCATCTCTGCCAGAGCTGGCAGAGCTTTTTCCCCGTTCTAGGGAGTGGCTAGCACCCTGACATCAAGGCGATGCCACCGACATCTGCCACTCCTGACCCTTCTCTACACTCCAGCACTTGCTATGTCTTCGGCTTCCGCCAGAGGCCAGCCAAGCACCGAGCTGGAGCCCCCCGGGAGAGGAGCACTGTTCTTCGGATGCTTGAGCCTCTCCCTTCCCTGACGGCCCCCAACAACCCGGGCTCGTTCCCGAACTCGGATCGCCAGCATGGCGTGAGGTGTGGCGTCCACAGCCTCAACCCTCAGTGGCACCGGGCTGGCCCCCAACGTTTTAAACACTGACGTTGTTTCGTGGCTAGCTCCTTGTAGCTCACGTCAGGGCTTCGCCTGAGCTTACTGAA
This sequence comes from Neoceratodus forsteri, assembly GCA_016271365.2. Classification (NCBI taxonomy): domain Eukaryota; kingdom Metazoa; phylum Chordata; order Ceratodontiformes; family Ceratodontidae; genus Neoceratodus; species Neoceratodus forsteri. The sequence goes on from CM057452.1 coordinate 396,680,400, forward strand.
TATAGCTCTGAATGCTTCTGCAGTTAAATCAAACTTTTTTTAAAAGTGCAACTTTAAGTTTGCTGTAATCATTATTGGCCTCATTGTCCATTTGACCCAATATATCCCGAGCTTTCCCAGTAAGTAGCGGTGATAGCTGAAAGCTCCAGGACCTGCTTGGAATCTTTGCCTGAATATAAACATTTTCAAAGGAATTTAAAAAGGCATCCATATCCTCCCCCCTCTTTAAATTCAGCTATCAATTTTGAAATTAATTTGTAACCCAGTCCTGTAGTTCCAGTTAAACCCAAGCCACTTACCTGCTCTGGTGCTGATGGTTGGAGTCGTAGCTTCTCCAGTTCATGTCGCCTCTGGCACTCACACTCTTCCCAGTCAGCTTCTCGCTGATCTCATTCCCTCTTCTCCTTTGCAGCTCGCTGCTCTCGCTTCTCTTCTCTCTGAAACTCCAGCTCCATCCTGCGCAACTCAATCAGCAGCCTGATTGCTTCTGGCTCCAGAATGCTGGTGACCTTCCCCTACTGCTGTTGCCCTTGGCTTGCACTGGCCCTGCTGTCCTCCTCACCAGATCTGGACACTGCACTGGCCGATGGCCCCTCCATGCCCGAGGTTTGATCCTTTACAGTCGCAGTCTGTGACTCGACACTCTGGGCATCAGTGGCCATCAGAGTATCCACGAGGTTCTGCTTGGTGGCTCTCCCTCATGCAGGACTCCTCTCTCCTTGCACAACTGCTTCAGGTAGTCTGCAGTGTGCTCACTGTAGTTGGAAGCCATCTTCCCTAACTACGGCTACTCTAACTTGCACTTTGAAAAAAAATAAAAACAGGTAGGAACTTTGACTGTAAGCAAAATGATATTGTTCTGTTTTCTCTTTTAAAAATAAATCACTGCCTTATTTTGCAAGTGAGCTGTACAGCAGTAAGCTGACACACTGAACAGTTAAAGCTTGTGTTACCAAAATTTAATCACATCGCTGCCAACCAAATCTGTCACAAATGCACTCCGCAGGTCAGGCCCTCTGCTCCCATAGTGCCAACCTCAGAGCGCAACAGTGTGAACAGGTAACAGACAGGGTAACCCTCCTGTCTGCTTTTGGGTCTGAATCACCTTTAGTCTCAAGTTCTAGGGGGATTCAAACTGTGAACCTTATGCTAGCGTACCCAAATGTACAGGCTCAGATAATATTCTCTTCAGGGGGATGCAATATATCTTTCACCTAAGGGCATCTAATCAGGTATCCAAAATGAACCCTTAAAACTCTGTAAGAGACCTTAGGTATATTCTTACCTTTTACCAGGCTTAGTATCACCATCAAGTCCCTGAACAGTTGTCAGACTTAATAATACAGGCACTCCACATGCAGAAAGAAAACTAGGAGATCCAAGCAGTATCTTAAACAATATGTTTACTAAAAATTGATAAAAACAGTAAGATAACATACAGAACAAATATCAGAGCATCACAATCACATAAAAAAAAGGGAAAACTACAGAACAAACTCCTACCACAATACATTTAGATCTTTTCTATCTAATGTATTACCTCTGTAAGTGCCTTTAAAGTAAGATCAGAGAGCTGCGTCTCTCTAGAGTCCCAAGATGAATATCAAACATTTCAGACACAAGTATCAGTTTAAACTCTGTGTCTCCACACCCCCTTCTGTGAATCATCTAGCTCCTCCTTTTTCAATATAAAATTACAAACATGATTTTCCTACCAGGAGGTATGTTAAATAATGTTAACATCAGCAAAAACCCAGTTCCTAAATTATGAGTCTTTGATCAACCAGTTCCTTTGAGGTTTACAACTTTTCACACCATGTTGGTATCAAATGGCCTGTTCCTCTTAAGATGTCATAAAACTTTATTAGCTCATCCTCTGGCAGAATCATAAAGTCACCTTTGTTTTTTTTGTTTTTGTTTTTTAAATAGATCTTTATTTTATTTAATTTTATATTATAGCAAGTTAATCATTACAGGTTTGATATTTTTAGGTTAACATTTATACATCATTTTCTTTGCCATAGCAATTTCATTTCTTATACAGTCCTTTTATGTTTTCTGTTCCTGCTGATGTCTTGTCTCTTCTCTTTTCGAGTGTGGATAGTTGTGTGCAGATCTCTTGTTCAAGCTGACGTGTTCCTGGAAAGAAACAATATCTAAACTTTCTGAGTCTCAGGATGGATCATGTGATGCCTTCCTATCTGTTTCTAGATTTCTTTACCCTCTCTAACCTACCTGTTTCTCTTTTTTGTAGGGTTATGGAAGAAAATCTGGGTAATTATCTAGTTGGTATCTGGTCCACTTCTGCCACTGAGCTTCGAATTTCTTCATACGGTTGCTCAGTCTGGCTTGCATTCTCTCTATTGTGTAAATCTCTCTAATTTGATTATTCCAATTTTCCTTCTCGGGCATATTTTTAGTGTCCCATAGATGGGTCACCACCTTAAGTGCGGCTAAGTTTACTAGTGTAATTTGCCTGTAGTCTGTCCTGTTTACTTTGAGTCATTCGGGAGGTTAAAAGTGAGTAGGTAGACTGGGTTAAACAATACTGGGTATCCATATATGCTTATGGTTTCTTGTATTACATCTGCCCAATATTGTGTGAGTCGGGGGCAAGCCCACAGCACATGCATCTGTGCTGCCTTATGGGCTCCACAACCTCTCCAGAAGTGCCCATTTTATCTTTTTAAATTGTGCTACAATTATAAATAATAATAAAAATAATAACATTTATTTAATTTAGCGCCTTTCAAATTTTCAAGACGCTGTACAGTTCATAAAACCAGGCAACAAATACAATAAAACAGAACAGCAATTTCAACAAATAAAACCAATTACAATATAGACGGAAAGGCCTTATTCCATAAAAAGGACTTTAAAGCCCTTTTAAAAATATCCACTGTTGTACTCTCTCGGAGCGGACGGGGTGAGAAATTCCAAGGGATGGAGCCACAAAGCTAAAAGCACGGGCTCCAGAAGACTTCAATTAACCCATGGAATCTCCAGCAACCCCTCGTCAGCGGCGAGAAAGCTTTCTCAAAGGGTGTAAGGCACCAAAAGCTCTTTCAAGTAGTCAGGACCATACCCATGTAGGGCTTTGTAGGTCAAAGACCTACTTAAAGAGTGATCCGCCACTGTATAGGCAGCCAGTGCAGAGAGGCGCAACACAGGAAGTAATATGAGATCTTCTTGAAACCCCGGACAACAAGCGTGCTGCTGCATTCTGCACTAGCTGCAAGCGGCGGATATCAACCCCAGCAAGCCCTAGGTACAGGGAGTTACAGTAGTCAAGCGAGATGTCACAAAGGCGTGGACCAAAACGGCAAATCAACAGGGGGAACCAGGTGCCTAATCCTGGAGATGTTTCTCAGATGGAAAAATGCAGTCCTGACAACAGAGGACACCTGATACGAAGGGTCAACTCTGTGTCAAGCTCTACACCAGGTTATGCACCCGTTCAGAAATGGGGATCTGGGCGCCCTAGAACTATTCAGAGGACCCCCAAACCCCAACCCTGCGGCCGGGGTCCACAACCATAACCTCAGTCTTTCCAGATTCAACTTTAAACAGCTGGAATTCATCAGTCTTGGATGTCTGCAAGGCACTTATTCAACACCGAGACAGCACTAACCTGGTCAGGTGCAAAAGACAGGTAGAGCTGGTGTCATTAACATAACAGTGAAACCTCAGCTCATGCAGATCTTACAATATCTCGAGGGGTAGCATATATGCTAGAATAACATGGAGGAAAGCACCGAATCCTGTGGAACCCCGCAGGGCAGAGAGAAAGCCCTGGAAGAATGTAATCCCGAGACCACTCTCTGCGTTCTCCCCTCGAGGTAAGATGAAAACCATCTGAGGACCATACCTGAAAGTCCACAGATGGACCCCAGGCGTTCGAGCAGAACCCCATGATCCACAGTATCAAAGGCTGATGACAAATCAAGGAGAACAAGAATAGAACGATGTCTCCGATCTCTCGCCATCAGGAGATCATTGAGCACCCGAACCAGAGCAGTCTCGGTGTTGGGGTACAAAAGAAGTGACTCCTTAGCTTCCGTACAAACTCCTTCCAGTATGTGGATTTGGAAACTTTATATGAAGGTAGAGCCACCTCTAGCCAGTTTGCGGGAGGTATGTCAGCTTGAAGTTCTCTCTCCCATTTTTGTCTGATTTATTCATTTGAATCTGTTGTTGTTTGCCTCAGTGCTTTATAGATTTGGCTAATAAGATGTTTGGCTGTGGTACCTCTCAGGCGGTCCATTATTAATTTTATTAATTGTGATGGGGTTTCAGCTATTGTTGCCAATTCATGTTCACTGGGCCCAAGATATCTTTTAAGCTGAGGTAGCTATTGAAATGTTTTGATTGGAGCCCATATGCTCTTGGAAGCACAGCAAAGGCCTGTATACCCGTTGGGCTAACAAGTTGGGATATCAAGCTTAAGCCCACATTGTTCCCAGTGCTTTAGTATACCAGGGTTCATCTTATTAGGTGGTAGGCCTGGATCTGATTTTAGGGCCTTTATGTAATAATATTATTATTATTATTATTAATAATAATATCTTCAGATCTAGTCAGCTAGTAATTTTTCATTCTGCCCCATCCTGCTAAGGTTTCCCTTGTATGCTGTGGGTATGTGTTTGGTTCCCTATCTTCTTTAAGGTTGCCTAGAACTACTTCAGATAAATAATGATGTTGGTTTATGTGTAATTCTACCTGTTTCCAGTGTGCTTGGTATAGGTAGTTTAGCCAGTTAAGTACTGTTCTCACTTGCGTGGCTAATGCATATTGCTCAAAGTTTGGAAGACTGACTCCTCCTAACTCTCTGGAGAGTTGTAGCACTGTACACCTAATTTGAGGGGGGGGGGGGTTCCTTGCCATATGAACCGTGATGCGTCCCTGTTCCAGGTTTGATAGTAACTTTTGTCCCGGGGTACTGGGAGCGTTTGTATCAAAAACAAGACGTGTGGCAGAATGTTTTGTTTGATAACATCAATTCTATTAAGGAAGCTCAAGGGGAGTCTAGTCCACCTAGAGAGATCTGCTAATATTTGTTTAGTCAGAGTTTCATAATTGAATAAGTCTACTACCTCCTTGCAGAGGATCTGGGCAATGTCATCCTGAAGGGCTGACAGGATGTTGACAGACACTATGCCCTTCTATGGGGTGCAAGCTCGGCAGGGCTGGTACATCTCGAACTCCAGAGGCAGACACTGACCACCTCAAGGACCCATCTGTCTGTGGTAACAGCAGACTAGGTGGAAAGGAAGTGGCAAAGTCAGCCCCCAACGGGAGGACCCAGGGGAGGTGTGACGGGCATGAATGAGGCACCCCTCATCCAGTCACTGGGCAGGCTAGGAGGTGGAGGGGTGCCTGGCTGAGGAACCACCAGGGCCTTGTCCTCCACGCTTGTGGACTACCACAGCCACAGACTTTGGCCAAGGTCGTCAGGCCTGAGCCTGCTGTCCAGCTTGGGGTTGGGTTGGTTTGGCCACAGAAGCAGAGAGGGGGTCAAAAAGGCTTCTTCTTTGGTTGCTTGGAGCCCTTGGGATCCCTCTTAGCAGATGTCACCAAGTCATAAGTGGAACTGGACTTCTCAATACAGGTGAGGTGCCCCTCGACACCGGGCCCGAACAAGTCGGTACCGAGGAAAGAGACATCTGCCAGCTTGTGCTGGGTATCCGCCGTGAAGGTCGTAATTCCAAGCCAAGCCCTGCGGTGCATGGCCATCGTGGCTGCCATGGACAGGGCACATGAGTCGCTGATGTCCATGGCCGTCTGGAGCTGCTGTTTGGTTACAGCTCAGCCCCGGTCCTGGGTCTGCTTGACCACGGTCCTGAGGTCCGCTGGGAGATGAGGAAGAATCCCATCAAGGGTACCTAGAAGGGCATGAGAAAAGTGGGCCATCAGAAGGGCCAAACTCACCTGGTGAAGGCCAAGAGAGGAGGCAGCACAGACCTTTTTGGCCATATGGTCCAGTTTCTTGGGACTCCTTATTGGGTGGCTTGTCAACGTCACCCACATTACCCGAACACCTTAAAACAGAGTCAGCCACAAAGCCCTCAGCCGAGGAGTGCTCCATGAACCCTGAAAGGGAACCGATAGGGACCGCACACTTCTGAGCCACCTGGGCCGACAGCGCAGGGCAGGAGGCCAGATGCTACCACAACTCCAATGCACGGCCAAAAATTACCTCTGCAACCGGGAATGTTTTCCAAGGGGAATCACTCCGGTTCAGGATCTCGGAGAGCGAGTAGCACACCCACTTCTAACGGGCTTCATCTGGAGACTCATGAACTCAGAGATAAGACGGAGCAGACCCATAAAGGAAGTAGGGCCTTCCTTCGTCAACAGATCCCCAGTCGATTCCATGTCTACCGGATGAGAGTGCAAGGAGGAGCCCTCTGACTCTGAGGACTCATCAAAGAGGAGTCGACCTCCAGAATACCCACTGAACCTCCAAGGATGGTCAAGGGTGAGGGTGACCAACAGCCGATGGGGAAGACCAGGGCAGAAAGGAACCTCCTTACTCAGGCGCCGGCCTTTGGCTGTTTCAGCGGCGGCTCCACCCGAATCGGTGGAGAAGCCAATGGAGGCTAAGCGGGGATCTGTTGGGTCGCTTCCTGCCGAGGCGGAGAAGGCATTGGCCTCAGTGGCAAGAGCCAAGTGATGGTTGAAGCCAGAACAGGCTTCATCCCAGTGAAAATGAGCTGCTGCCACATTAAGTCCTTGTAGCGTCGATGCAACTTATGCAAAAGCCTCTCCTCACCCAAGGACAAGCGTCCCCGAGCGCGAGAGTCGACGCTGACACCGGTTGCTCGACCAGGGGCATGGACAGCAGGATGACAGCAGGCCTCAGAGGAAGCCAGCGACTGCCAAGGATCCTCGGGATCTGGAATCTCCCGAGGAAGAGGCAGCAGATCAGCCAACTGATCCGTCCTGGATAAAGAGGTATTGACCTTTTCGGGAAACAACGGGTCAACCGGCTCAAGAAGAATCTTAGCCAGAAGATCAACCTGCGTCTCGACCAACTGGCCCTAAAGGGAGACCACGGGGCCAGCAGCCTGGGCTGAGGAATTTACCGAAGTCAGAACCTCCGGAGAAGTGTGGGAATCAGAGGCCCAGGAGCGCTCCTGACCCCACGATCAATGGCAAGACCATTTTTTGGTCTCTTTTTTAGACTCAGATTTGTGCTTGGAAGAGGGACACTGCCCAAAAGTGAGAAGGGCCTGGCACAGTTCCTTGAATACCCCTGTAAAAGAAGCACCCAAGGAGAGCAGCAAGAAGGCCGAAGCCAAGGAAGCTTGAGCTGTGACCTGAGCCGTGGCCTCCTCAAACGTCGCTGGTTGCTCAGCGGACCCCGTAGCTGTGGAGACCACCTGACAGGAATCCTTGGATTTGACCAGTGGGCCCCAATCATCCGGATGACCTAAGAGCAGGTGGGCATGATGATCCTCCAAAGTGGACAGGTGAAAAGTGCAAATGCAGCAGGTCTGTGGATCGTGATTGTGGTCCAGGCAGTAAACGCACATAGTGTGCGGATCCATCCAGGACATCTTCTGCCTGCAGGCACATTTCCAGAATCCCAGAGCAGACTTTGCATTGTCCATGTCAACGGCAAGAAGAAAAGTCTGAAGACAAAGTTTTAATTGAAAATCCGAAGATACAACAGCAAAGGGCCTCTTCAGCGTGACAGCGGTAAGGACGGAATCTTCTTCCAGGGAAAGGAAGATCTGGCGTCATGGGGTGGTGCTAAGGGAGTTACCAGGGTGGGAGGAGCCAGCTTGAAGACATTCTGGCAAGCCTTAAAGAGGAAAGCACACCCCCAGAAGTGTGGATGAACACCATATCCACATCCCTAGAGATCGAAATTTGGGTACCTGTAAATTTTCTTTCTCCGACGGCTGGTCTCCGGGCTTCCTTACTCCTGGGCTGTACCTCCTGATGTCAATGGTAGGCAGGACCAACACTGTGCAGCAGGGGGGGATAACAAACCCTCCACACCCGGTGATCTCCAGTCGTTCCCAATGCAGTCCCCCTGAGGCAATACTACGAGAACTTGGAAATAAAAACACAAACAGTTATGGCATAAGTGGCCCTGAGGTCAGCCAACTATATACATTCTGGGAGGGAATCCGAAGCCCGGAGACCAGCCGTCAGAGAAAGAAAATTTACAGGTACCCAAATTTAGATTTTTCTCTCCTGAGCTGGTCTCCGGCCTTCCTTACTCCTGGGATATCCAAAAGCAGTGCATCCCGAGATGTCCCGGGTGGGAAGAATGTCAAGTGTTCCTAGGGTTCTACCACTGACTGAAGCACTCAGCGGCCAAAGGATGCTTCCGCCAAGGACATCACATCCAGTTTGTAGACTTTCATAAACGTATGAATGGATGACCAAGTGGCCACTCTGCATAAATCTGCTGGAGATGCGTCTCTGAAGTTCACCTATGAAGTGGCCATAGCTCTGGTGGAATGAGCTCTCACTGGACCAGGTAGAACTACTCCCGCCTGATCATACGCCATGGTGATTACTGATCTAATCCATCTGGCTACAGAGTCTTTTGAAGCTGTTTTACCCACATTTTGTCCTGCAGTTAAAATGAACAAGCTTGACGTTTTGCGACTAGCGTCTGTTCTCTTAATATATATTCTGATTGCTCTCCTTGGATCTAGAGTATGAAACTCTCTTTCCTTTTCATTTTTTGGGTGAGGATAGAAGGAAGGAAGGATGAGCTCTTGGTTACAGTGGAAGAGAGACATACCCTTCAGTAAAAACCCTGAATCCGTCCTGAGTACCACTGAATCCTGATGAAAGATGGTGTAGGGCTCTTTGGTTGATAGGGCCCCCAGTTCGCTGATTCTCCTGGCTGACGTAATGGCCACCAGAAAAAAACACCTTCATTGTAAGATAGATGACCGATTAAGTCTCCACGGTGGTACAATTGGCTTAACTAGGGGGCGCTTTAATGTTGCTACTCTTAAAAACTTCCTGACATGAGGGTGAGATCCCAGCGTATCCCCCGAGTCTGCGAACAACAGCACCCCTAGTGCAGTAACTGGAACTCGTAAGGTGGCTGGCTGCAAACCCTTGTCGAATCCCTCGTGAAGAAATTGTAAAAGCACCGGGAGGGATATTGGATGATCCTGTATATCTTTAGAATGGAGCCAGAATAAGAATTTTCTCCAGATTCTATAATATACCTAAGAGGATGAGGGGCACCGAGAGCTTACCATCATTTCAATAACCGGAGCAGTGTATCCTAACTCTTTGAAAGTTTCCCGCTCAATCTCAAGCCGAGAGGGACAGATTGCTCAGATTGTGGTGTAGAACCGGACCCTGATGAAGAAGGCCTGAGGTGAGCTGGAAAACGAAAGGTGGTGCCTTTGACAGCTGAATGAGTAGTGGGAACCAGGGGCGGTGGGGCCACCTGGGGCAGACTAGAATCATCTCCGCCCTGTCTCGAGCCACCTTGTGCAGGACCCTGGATAGCTGTGGAATTGGGGGAAAAGCGTACAGGAGGCCTAGGTGACCCCAGTTTAGGGAAAAGGTGTCCTGAGCCAATGCTAGATCGTCTCTGGCCAGGGAGCAGAACTTCTGAGTCTTGGTGTTTTGTCGGCATGCAAACAGATCTACTTGTGGATTGCCCCACCGCTGTATGAGGACTTGGAAGGCAGTGTCATTCAGCTCCTATTCGCCCGGGAGAACGTCTTTGCAGCTTAACCAGTCTGCGGTGACATTTTCCTCTCCTGGTATGTACACTGCTCTAATGCTTGCCAGGTGTTTTTCTGCACAGTGAAAGAGAAGGAGATTTCCGAAGTATCTTTAAGCTTCTTGTGCCGCCCTGATGGTTGATGTAGGCCATTGATGTTCGATTGTCTGTTAGAATCAACACATCCCTGTTGCGCACTTGCTGATGGAAATGCATCAGGGCTAGACGAACTGCCCTCATCTCTAGGTCATTTATGCTGTACCTCGATTCCGTCAGGGACCACTTGCCTTGGGTCGACATCTGTTCCAGGTGAGCCCCCCCACCCCCTGAGGCTTACATCTGTTGTGATTCTTGTTTGGTGCAGATGGCCTAGCCCTCAGCCTCTCATCACATATTCTCTCCGAGACCACCATGCGAGAGAACTTTTTGCCTGCTGTGAAACTGGGATGAGCTGGCACTGACTGTGCCTGGACTGGGACCACAGCTTGAGCAGATGTGTCTGAATGGGTCGCATGTGCACTAGAGCCCATGGGACTGAGTCTGCCAGCAACACTAACATCCCGATTAGTTGCATACAGGACTGGGCCGGCAGTTGAGTGCTCCTTTGGAATTTGTTGATGAGTTTCAACAGGTCCCTGAATTTTGACTCAGGTGGGGTGGGGGGGAGACCTTGTTGTCCTGCGTCCTGAATTCCGCTCCCAGGTGGTTCAGGCTCTGGCTCGGAATTAGGGAACTCGTTTTCCAGTTGATGAGAAAACCGTGAGCCATGAGGCACTGGACTACATCCGCCATTGCCTGTACCACTTGGTCAAGCTGCGGAGCTCTGATGAGGATATCGTCCAGATAAGGGAACAGCTAGATCCCTCGGTTCCGGAGGTGGGCTATCACTGCTACTAGAACCTTTGAGAAGGTTCTTGGGGCTGATGACAGGCTGAACGGGAGAGTCTTGAATTGGAAGTGACGGTTCCCCACCTTGAACCTCAGATATTGCCTGTGCAGACTGTGAATAAGAATATGGAGGTAGGCATCTTGCAGGTCGATGGATGCCAGAAAGTCTCCTTGCAGCACTTCCCTGACAATTGAGGATAGTGTTTCCATTTTGAATGGTCTGCTGCCTACAAAGCAGTTTAGGAATTTTAGGTCTAGGACTGGTCTGTGACCTCCTGTGTGCTTGGGCACAATGAAAAATAGGGAGTAGACCCCCCGGTTGACTTCTTGGGGGGGGACCTGTACGATAGCCCCCGCCTGCAGAAGATCCGTGATAGCTTGCAATATCGCTTGTCTTTTGGACGAGTTGTTTGAAATGGGAGAAGGCACAATGTGAGGTAATGGGGGCTTGGACTCGAACTCTTATCAGGTATCCCTTGCGGATAATGTCTAAAACCCATCTGTCCGACGTGGTCTGAGCCCATTCCTCAAGAAAATCTGAAAATCTGCCCCCTACTCCAGGATGAGCCCGCATGTCCTCATTGTGCTTTCTTGTTGCCATTTCCTGTGTCTCTGGTATTTCCCCCTCCGTCTGATCCACCCCCCCTGAAATTCCACTGGTTTTGGGAGAACCATGTTCTTTTCCCTGAAAAACTGAAATTCTGCCCCTTGTTGTAACTTCTGTCACGAAAATTGAGCCTTGGGCCTGAAGACCACGCTTTACCCCGGCCTCTGGACTGAGGCATATGCACCTTCGCTGTTTCGCCGGATTCTTCCACCGCCTCCTTCAGCACTGACCCAAACAGGATGTTGCCTTCGTATGGTGCATTCACCAAATGGCTCTTTGAGGATGCATCTGCCTGCCATGCCCGAATCTGTAGGTTGCGGCGGGCAGAGGTTTGGTAGAACATGGTCCGTGCAGCACAGCGGACAGCCTCTTCTGATACATCCACTGCATAGGTGGAGGCCAACCCCATTAACTGTAGCTGGTGGATAATGGGGGAGTTCTTTTCTGAATCCTTTGCAAATTGAAAAGCTAAATCCGATGCCCAGGACAAGGTGGCTCTGGCAGAGAACTGGTTTGCCGTGGCTGCCTTAAGGGAAGTTGCCGAGGCTTGAAAGGCTTTTTTGAGCGAGAAGTCCACCTTTCTGTCTACTGGGTCCCTTAAAGAAGCCCCTCCCTCAGCTGGGATGACAGTTTTCTTGGTTAGGTTAGAAATCAAGGGGTCGATTCTGGGGCAGTCTAACCATTTTTTGGATTGTTTTTGTCAAACTTGAGAAGTTTGGAGATTCGTTTGGGAACTGGATACGCATGCTCAGGACCTTGCCATTCTTCTTTTAGCAAGTCCTCAATGGTGAGTGGAATGGGGAAAGCTGTAGCAGGTGTAGAGGCACATGCCAAGTGAAAAACCTGTTTCGGTTTTGAGGTGACCGGTGGGGGAAGAGCCGAGGTGAATCTCGGATATGACCTTTTTGATAAAGAAGTCTAGGTCCTCTAGGTCGAAATTTCTGGCCAGGGAGTCATCAGAATCTGATGAGAAATCTACTATCTCCCTCTCCTCAGTGGAGGAGCTGGTAACTGAGAAGTCCAGGGAATATCCCCTGTGACGTTTGCCCTTGTGCACGCCCCTTGGTCCACTCCGTGAATGAGACCTTTTCTTCCACCTGTGGCTAGCATAATGGTGGCCATCCTCCTCTGAAGATCTGCCCCGTCTCTGAATTTTTTCTTGTAGCCGGAGCGATGCGAGGATAGCTCCCCCCTCCTCAGAAGAGGATGGGGAGGGGGTCCTTTTTCTCTTAGCCTTCTTGTGAGGTCTCCCATCTGGTGACCCTGGAGTGTGCCATTCAAAGGAAGAGGGGTCCAGAGCAAAAGCTCTATTCAACCTGTCTATAAGTTCGGGGTCTAGGGAGGGGGAGGGTCCCTGGACATTGCCCCTCACTCGGACCTAGAGGCAGCTAGTCGTTCAGACCGTTCTGGAATACTTGACTGCGCTCGTTTGGACCTGGTGGCCACTGGTCGGTCAGACCTTTCTTGGCCATTTGCTTGAGATAGGATGGAGGTGGTGTCCGCTGTGCTGTCCCCACTAGCTGCTGCTGCCTTCTCACATGTGAGGCAGAGTGAGCCAGCAAAGGTGATCAGGAGAGGGGACTTGCAGCATTGGCATTTTTTATTTCCACTTGATTTTTCTGAGGAAATGTTTCTATAATCCCCCCTTGTTGTGGGGCCAAGAGACGAGGAAACGCTCCTTTAGGCACTGCTTGCTGCAGAGACCTGAAATCCTGGCCCGGGAGCCCTGCTGTAATGCCCCTTTTAAGCACTGCCTGCTATTGTCCTGAAATCTGTTTCAGATTGCTTGCTTGGCTTGGGGGCTTCTGACTAGCCCCACTATGTCCTGTCGCGTGGCAGTGCTTTCTCAGTGATGCCCCTCCAGTGTGAACAGTGTGGCATATAGAAGTGCTATCCCAGTATGGCCCCTTCAATGCTGCCTGAGGACTTTTGGCGTCAGAATCACGCGATGCGCGAGCTACGATGAGTGGTCAATTACTTTTGCTCTAGACCGCTCGATCAGCTGAACCGCATTGTAGTGCGAGTAAATCGTACCCTGGGTCCTAATACAGCCACGTCCCTGTCAATTCTGTTAATTGGGACTGTAGCGCGGGAAAAATGCTGCGAGAGACCGCTGTGCGGTGGGACCAGTCTGTGTAGCCTGCAAGGCTAAGACTGGATCCCACCGGGGCCGGATCACTGATAAATCTTGCGTTGTCCAGAAATGAAAAAAGATTTTAACTTACAGTTTCTTCAGCCCCGCCACGTGCGACAGGGCTCTGCTGCAGAGTACCTGCTTTACTGAAGGCAGGAAGTAGACTGGAGATCACCGGATGTGGAGGGCTTGTTATTCCCCACCGCTGCACAGCATTGGTCCTGCCTACCACTGACATCAGGAGGTACAGTCCAGGAGTAAGGAAGCCCGGAGACCAGCTCAGGAGAGAGAACTGGTACTTTATGCAGATGATTCCCTTTTCTTTCTCGCTGATCCAGTCATCTCTTCCACATCTCCTACAGGCCTTTCAGGATTTTGGCTCTTTGGCAGGATGCAAAATTAACTTTAATAAATCGGAAGCAATGATATTGAGTGGATCTTCTTCCTCAGAGTTTTGGAGCTCTTTCCCTTTCGCTTGGGCTAGGAAAAACACCCTCCATTACCTAGGAATTCGAGTTTCAGCTGATAACCTCTTTATTGTTTAAAAATAACTATCTTAAATTATACAGAGTTCTCCAAGCTGACCTAGCCACATGGAACTTCTTGCCTCTCATATTGTACGGGAGAATTCAATGTATTAAAATGAATGCCGGGGTGCCAGAGAGCCAGTTTCCAGGCAGGACGCTTTTTCCACTAGCTCTGCTTCGTGTTTCTTGAAAACTTAAACTGCTGCTATTTCAATCATTGAGCAGAGTGTTCTTCATCCAATCTCTGGATTCTACAAATTTTTATCTGTCTAATGATACTAGACTTGCCATGGGCTGTACTAAACATAATCAGCAACAACCTTCAGGAGCTTTGCAGCTTGCTGCACCACAAGCAACCCCACCTGAACCAGCGGTGGAGATACACGGGCCTTCCTCAAGTTCTGCTCAGGAACCTCCATGGAAAACCATGACTGAGTCAATAAGGGCCATGGATGCTAAAAGTGAAAAGACTTCGACTAAGTTAGAGTTGCATGACGCTGTCATTATTGCCCTAAAAGGATCAGCTGCAGATGCAGAAAAAGAGTCTTTGGCAATGCAAGCTACCATAGCCACCCTCGCTACAGAAAATATGCAGCTACGAGGGAGATTTGAAGCTATCAAAGATGAGGTCAAATTGGGTAATCTGCAACTGGTGGGGGTACCAGAAGGAGTGGAGGGTACCCACCTTCTGAGTTTTTTAAAAAGCTGGCTGGTGGAGTATTATTTGTGCCTGACGACTTCAGTTGGTCAACTTTTCGACAAGCATACTGGGTTAATCCCCGGGTCTGGCCTGTAACTATGAATCAGCCACGGACTGTACTGTTGAGAACTACAGAAGCGGATGTCCGGGATGTACTTTTGGCAGCAACCCGAGCAGCGTACCCCATATCCATTCAGGGGCAGGACATAAAAATGCTTCCCAATCTATCTTTTCAAACTACAGCATGGTGAAAACAGTTTGATGTTACTAGGCAGAAATTAAGAGCCCTTGGAATTGTGTGTTCCTTTTTACTACCTACTAGGCTCCGCAATACTTATGGGGGCAAGACTTGATAATTTTCTGACCCAAAGGATGTGGGTCGGTGGCTCGATGGAGTCAGAATTTAAAGCTCAACTAGCACCAGGGAATGAATCGGAGGACTCAGGATGAGTACAGAAACAGCTCTGAATGAGTGTTTATCTTTTTCTGTGGTTGCTACCCAAAGAGACTGAACTGGGACATTTTCTTTTCTTTAAAGTTTTCTGAATACTGGTTGGGGCATTTAGTGGCGTGGTAGTGGTTTTGTTAATGTAGCCTGTAGTGACAGGCCTTACTGGGTTTTTGCATACGTTTGTAAGCAAGGCTTATTTGGATGTATGACCCTGTATTCTTCCTCTTTTTTCAACTAATAGGTGGGTCTCTGTTGGGGATTAAATAGTGCTGGTGCATGTTCAACAACTGTTCTTTATTTATTTTTATACTATGCAATAGAGCCGCGATGCTTTACGGACAAAATGGGAAACAAAGTGGCACCTAGATTACTCTGGCTCACTGGTCAAGATGCCTTTACCTAGGTTAGCAGGTCACTGCGTTCCCATCCTGCCGTGAATTTAATTGGAAAATATTAGATTTTTTAGAACACCAGTAATCACCAAGCATTTGCACTTCAGTCACACGGATGTTTGTTGGCACAACTGCGACAACATCCAGGGGACTCGTTACCACATTTTTTGGGCTTGTCACAAACCTTTGCACTTCTGGCAATATATTCACTTGGAGATTCAACAATTAACAAGAATAACTTTCCCATTTGCATTCACAGAACTAGTACTGGGCTCCCCCACTTTCCTATCTTGCTACAGTAATATTTGAAAACTAGGTCAAATTTTAAGAGTGGCAGTGCTTAAATGTATCATTTTAACTGGCTATCCCCACAGCCTCCCTCACTGGAACACTGGAGGTTGAAGGTGGGTGAAACAGAAAGAATGGAGAGAATAACCAGTATGGTTCAGCTAAACTATGAAAATGTTTTGGAAATATGGCAACCTTGTCATCTGTCAGAGACGACTGCCTTATAATAACCGCAATGGATAGAAGGACTTCATAGTAGATCCTTCATCGTTGTTCTCTAAAAATTATGACTATATCAGTTTTTATTTCGGGAAGGGGGAGAGCGCAGTTACCCAGTTTTGAATTATTGGATATATGTTCTAGATTTTGCAATTGTTCTTTAATATTGTTGTTATTTGTACCTCATTTGCACACCTATGACTGACAAAGTTTTCCTTTTCATGATTCATTGGGGGGGGGTATATTTTATTTATTTATTTAGTTTGTGTTTACTGGGTAGGTGCACTAGCCACAGACATGACTATTTTCAGGCACGACCCAGGAGGTTACAAAGTATTATAGAAGAAACAATGTCAACTACAGTATCATAGAAGAGACAATGTCAGGTACAGTAAGACTTAGCACAAAATAGCATTATACAAGGTACGGAACATTGGTATAAATAGTTAGAAGCAAATACAGCCATGGTAAGGCAGAAAGCAGTTTAAACAGGCACGTTAACAAAGAAGAGCAATGTCAAGTTCAATATATGACAAAGTGAAGATTTAGTATGATAGCAATTATGTGCAAAGTAAGGAATGTGGTGAGAACAGTAGGTACAAAAACAGTCACAGTGAGGCAGAAGGCAGTTTAAAAGGCAAATTAACAATGTAAGCATGGTACGAGTTACTGGAAAATTCTAGGTAAGTGCCATAGAGATTACAGCCTGGAACCCAAATCAAGTGCGAGTATAAGTCCAATTGGTGAGGAAAAATAGTACAAGTATAATAGAAATGGTTATGACATTTCTTAAGTGGAACTGTTTAATTCCCTCATGCTTAGAGGGAGATAATGACCTCTTTCCTGTATACAGATATCTGTTTTTGCTCACTACTACCTCAGAGACTGTAAAGAAGCAGGACTGGATTATAGTAAAGTTTTGGTTTTTTTTGAAGTTTTGAACTAGATGATTTTACTGTGGCTACTTTTTTTTTTCCTCCCCACTTTCCCATTGCAAGTTATACATCTCTACCACTTGAGGGCACTGTCACTACATCTCTTTCTGATTAGGTTAATTGCTGATAATTGCAGATTAGAGATCAGCCACTAGGACTACAATCCTCCCTCTTACTTCTAGGTGCCTCCTCACTTTTTCAGACTGGTCACTTAATGTTAAGTAGGCTGCCAAAATGCAGTCTTCTCTTGCTAGCTCCTGACTGCTTAATAGGAATTTTCCTTAGTACCCTCAGCCGACACACTGTACCCACAAACCCAGATTCACCGATAAATCTGACCCTTACTGAGCCACATACTGTAACTATAAACCCAGATTCACTGACAAACATGAAGTTTTTTGCACAGTACACCTTCCACTGTGGCAGTAATCCTCAGGAAAGTAGGATTTACCTTTCTATTCTACAGCCTTCACCCTCCTTCCCTGCCCTTGTAACCCTTTCGGCCCGGGTGCTCTTATATGCGTCTATTGATTTCTATAGTCCTCTCAATGCCTGCCGATCCTAGTATATCTCCCCCAACTCTAAAAGAGGTTGGACTGAACTCCTCAGGTTGCTGTTAGGTGCCCTCAAGAAACTTCTTCTTTTATTGTTGCTAAGCTCGGGTAACGTTGAACTAAATCCGGGCCCCCCCCCCTTTCTCTTATTTACGCCCTCGATCCTAGCACTGTTAGCAGAGCATGAGCTTTCTACACATATAGCTTGCACTCTGTTAAGAAAACTTGGCACTACATAATCGTGGATTTGCCATACAAAACCTGACGTACTAGTGGTAACTAAAACTTGGCTTAGAAGTTACACCCCCGACTATGAGTTAAACCTTCCTCCTTATAATGTATTTAGAGCTGACATGGGGGTCGTGATTTACATCCAAGATAAATTCACGGCCTCTCTAATCGACTCAACTACCATACTCTAAGAATTTGAAAGTCTCACAATAAAAGTCCTATTATCTCCAGCTGTGTCACTATGCCTTATGGGCTGTTACAGACCTCCCTCGGGGGGGGCTCGAATTGTTGAGTCATCAACGCAACTCCCTAGATTTACTGTCATCGGAGGTGATTATCATGGGTGACTTCAACCTCGATTGGCTCTCCCCTAGTTGTAAACCACTAAAAGACCTCTGTGATGCTTATGGTCTTAGCCAGCTTATCTCTGAGGCCACCCACCCAAATCATAAAAATCCTGCAAATAGTACACTGTTGGACCTAATTCTTGTAAATGAGCCCCACTTATAACTCACGCTGGCACTTTTTTCAATGACATAAAGTGCCCACAGTTCCATAGCCTGTGGGGGACTGTTCCTAAACCTATCTCCACATCTAGATATACATTTAAAAGAAGTCATCGTAATTTCAACTGCTATGCCTTCCTCTCAGATCTAAAGAATACCAGATGGTAAGACTTCTACCTAGCTACTACTGTGCTGAGGCCTACGACCTGTTCCAAAATAGTCTCAAATGTCATAGATAAACAAGCCCTGTTAGTTAAAATTAGAACTAGGAAAAAGTGGTGCCCTTGGTTCATCGACAACCTAAAAGCAGCCCTGTGTAACAGGACGCCCTATGGAAAAGAGCACAAAAATCTAAACAGCCAATATAGATTGGGCAGCATTCAGAATGGCAAGAAACCAATGCACAAAGCTTATAGGGGCCAAGAATGCCAAATACTTCCAGTCGGAACTGGACTCCTCATCTAACTGCCCTGCTAAGTTCTGGAGAACACTGAAGGAAATTAAAGGGCACAGTCCAGCTAACTCTCTCCCTGCCAAAATCTCATCTGGTGGTATTACCACTACTAGTAAACAGTCTATTTTAGACCTTCTAAACAATCACTTCGCTACAGCTGGGTTAGCTTTCGATACCTCTCCTGCAAATAAACTGCACTCCCAGACCACTGTCCCTGACTTGGCCTGTCCAACCATAAGTGCCCCTGTGCAAGAAGCAAAATTCTCATTCTGTCCTATCACTTTCAAGCAAGTGGAAGACCTTCTACTGGGCCTTGATACAAGAAAAAGCGCAGGTGCTGATCAGCTTGATCCATTCTTCCTAAAACTAGGTAATCATGTTCTGACTGCGCCCATCACTCATCTCTTCAACATGTCACTTGCTCAAGGTGCTCTCCCATCAGTGTGAAAAATAGCACATGTAATCCCGCTATTTAAGTCAGGTGATCAGAGTGACCTTAACAACTACCGACCTGTATCTCTCCTTCCCATCCTAATTAAATTACTTGAAAACATTGTCAACTGACAACTAAGAAATCACCTACAATCATTTAACATGCTTAACCCAGTACAGTCCAGATTTAGACCAAATCACAGCGCGGTAACTGCCCTAGCCAAAGTGACCAACGACTGGCAACTAGCACTCAACTCTATAAACCATATGGGTGGCCTTATTTCTCAACCTGAGCAAGACACTTGACACAGTGGATCATGACCTACTACTGCTCATATGACGTAACGTTGGTCTCGATTTCACTGCATTGTGATGATTCCCTTGTTACCTTATAGGCCGGCGGCAGCAAGTCAAGGTGGAAGGGGACCTCTCTCCTCTAAAAACACTTCAGAGAGGCGTACCACATGGGGTCTATATTAGGTTGTTACTATTCGCAATTTATATCAATAATATCAACTCTCGTATCAACTCTGCAAAAGTCCACCTTTTTGTTGATGATACTGTCTTCTAGATTGCCAAGCCCACCCTTGACCTTGCCTGTAAGGAACTGCAACATGAATTTAACTTGTTACAGCAAAACATCCTGCACCTAAAACTTCTGTTAAATGCTAAAAAACAAAACAAAGCCAAGTTCTTTTCCCCATACATCAACTCAATAAACCACTGTCCCGTAGGTGTCACACCACAAATAACAACCCTCCTGGGGGAACCACTGGAGATAGCAGACAGATTTAAATAGCTAGGCTTTTGGATTGACTGCAGACTTTCCTTCTCTAAACATAATGAGGAACTGGCAAAAAAGTTAAAACAAAGATTAGGTTTCTTTTTTCGAATTAAGCACTTACTAACACAGGATGCCAAAACAAGACTGGTGCAAACTACTTTCCTCCCTCTCCTGGACTATGCCGACTTTCTTTAGAGTCATGGAGCCACCACTGCATTAACCAAGCTCGACACCCTGTATCATAGAGTGCTAAGATTTATTATTGGAGCACCGTACTCTATCCATCATTGCTCCCTCTATTCCCAGCTTGGGTGGAAGTCACTTAAATCCAGAAGAAAAACAAAAAACGCAGCTACTTGGACCTATAGAGCACTTACTAACAAGCTCCCCCAATACATTTCCAATTGCCTGCTAACTAGTACCCCTGGAAGTTACTCCCTGAGAAGCCATGCCTACATCTCTCTCCATATGCCTAGCATCAGAACACACTTTGGCAGATCTTCTATGAGCCATGCCCTTCCTGTCCTTTGGAATAATCTCCAAAAAACCCTGAAACTATCACATTTTGTTAAAATGGCCACCTTTGTAACTCTGCTTGCACGTTCCATTAAAGATACTGGTAACTGCTTTCCTTAACTACTTTCATGTCTGGAGCTTTGTATGCTTGCACTTTACCCCAGCTCTCATTTAGTATGACTTGTTGCTGTTACCTCCTCCAGTTCCCAGCCATCTATCTCTTCCATCTACCCCCCATTATGCTCTTGCTGACCTGCTTCTGCCTCTCAACTTAATAGCAATCCTATTTCTTGCTTATGTGTACTATATGTCATTGTTATATTGTGCTCTGTGAATTATTATTAATTTTTTTATTTTATTATGCATTTTCCTCCACTGCCTATGACCCGGCACCTCAGCCTGGTCATGGACCCTGGCCTCCACCTCCATATTACACCGCACTCCTCGGATGCCCTCTGGCTTGCCCCCACGGTGGGGTGCGGTGCTGGCCCCTAATGGCGCCACACAACAGGACTAGGTCCAAGGGTCGGTCCTGGAGGCTGATGAGGCCAGGACGGGCTTCATCTAGGGCCACAGGCAGGAGTATTTTTGGCTGTATATGAGAGACGAGAACGTGTAATGATGTCCTGCATCCATCCCGTCCCTCTGGCATGTTCTGATGCCGGTTGCTGCAGCATCCCTGGCCTCAGCCAGGGGTTCATCAAGCACCGGACATTCCCCCTGTCCTCCCCCCAGAGAAGGAGAGCAGTCCCTGGGACGCTCATAGAAACCCGGAATTTGATGGCAGATAAGGACCGCTTGGTCCACCCAGTCTGCCCATTTCCCTACCTAATGGATAAGCTGCAGATCCTAGTTAAGCAACATCTCGGTCCATCTCCACCCTGCCGGCCCTCCAACGTCTCAGGTCCGTTCCCGAACCCGTGTCGCAAGCAGAAATCCAACCGTTGCACCAATGGGCCGGCCCTGCTCTGTGAATTTTATATGATTTTATCCTGTGCTGTAACGCATTGCTAACTTGTGTTCTCCTTGGCCCAAGTCCATCCTGTAAGTGAGTTCTCTCAATGGTGATCCGTTTGGTAAAAGAAACATTGATTGATTGATTGACAGTGCAGTATGCTGTACTGAACAGATTTGCTCTCCTTTGAGTTAATTTTTTTTATTATTATTACATAACCCCATGTATGGCTACTTAGGCTATGCGTGTAAATGTCATGTTAAATTTGTTTAATAAAAGTTTGAGATAAAAAAAAAAAATCCTTGAAACACAGTGGCAACCATCCTTCCTGGCCGCTGCATTCTTAAGTAGCCAATTAATGACACAGGCAATTTAATCCACATTTTCAGCAAATGTACACATTTTCAAGATATTTCAGGCATTCAGATGGCGTATTTTGTGCCCCTTGTTTCATATTCAGTACTGCAAGTGACACTGTGTTGTTATCCACACCAAAGAGGGATTACTCCAACAGAAAAAAATCCTTGAGAGGCATAGTAAATCAAAGGAACATTTTAATGCCACCGATAAAGCAGATGATTTTCGTTCAGTCTGTGATGGCAAGCTGGTCACCGAATACCAGTCTCCAGCTCAATGCAACAGAATGGTGTCAGAGCAGACCAAGCACATCTTGTGCAGGACTGTCAAAATCATCCTTTATTGTGGAAGAAATAACAGTGCCCTGCAAAGAAAATATGCAGATACAGTAGTGGGAAGTCCCATTCCCTCTTACTGTACACTGCCAAACTGGATCAAGAACTTCAAGATCACCTGTGACTGGCTCCAAGAAATGTCCTCTGCACGTCACCTCAAATTAAAATGAGCTGATCCAACTTATGGGTCTGCAACTGCAGAGAACACTTTTTGCAAAATGTAACAGCAGCAAAATGGTTCAGCCTAATGGCAGATGGACATCTCAACCAAGGAACAGAAATCCTTACATGTTCAATGTGTCCACCATGACATCACAGGCAACGCAAAGATACGTGAATATTTCGTGGAGTTCACTGAAAGCTTGGACACCAAAGGCTGAGGTCTGTCAGATCTATTTCTGTAGCGCTTATCAGCTTGGGGCATTGACGTTAACATGATGCAAGGACAAGGCTATGACAAAGGCAGTAATATGAGTGGCAGATTTAATGGGGTCCAGGCAAACATTAAGGCCATTGTGCCAGAAGACATTTATACAATTTGCAAAGCTCACAGCCTCAATACTGCAACTGTGCACTCCTGCTCCCTGAGGAGAGTATCTAATATGTTTGATACTACAAATAGACTTTTGCAGCATGGACATCCTTTGCCAAATGAAATGTCATTTTTATTTTGGAAATAAAGGATTTCAGCAACATCCCTAATGATTATGATGAACCCCCAGACTGTACCACATCTATTCCTGCAGCAGGCAACACAAGATGGATGAGCCAGGCTGATTCTCTCTCAAGATTTAAGAATAAATACTTGGTGATTTGTAGTACACTGGGGAAGATGTCAGAATTTGAGGATGATGTTGCAAGGTTTCTTTTTTCCATCACCAAGTTCGATTTTCTTGTGACCCTGAGCTGTGTTGATTATATTCTGGCCTTAACAAAACCCTTGCACCTTTATTTACAGCGTCTGAACAGTGGCCTCATTCAAGCTTCAAAAGAGGCTACCAGCCTGTTGGAAGTACTGAGGGGCATGAGGGAGTCTTCAGAAAGCAAAACTGGGAAACTATAGAACAACATCCTTTTCACTGGCAGTCTCTGCATGCATTGAGCAGTCAGTTCCCTGCACCTCTGGAAGACAAACACAATGCAACAACATCAGTGCCACAACTCCTAAGGAATATTACCCCCCCCAATCCAAGCACTCTGCCTTGGCGCCGAAAAGTCTAACTCTCCTTTGTCTTGCTAAATTGCTCAGTCTAAACCTATCCTACTTCTGTGCTATTTAAACCCTGCTATTTTTTTCTTCTCTCCAGCTGCCTGCCCTTGAACGGGGCTGCTTCAGCTCCCCCACAGTCCGTCGGCACCCAGCCAGCCACCGACTGAGACCAGGATGCCCGCCTGTAGCTCCCTGGAAGGTACGACGACAGCGCAGCCAATCAGAACACGGGCGCTTCCAGCAAACCTGATCTGATTGGCCAGGACTTTTCCCCTGCCTTTGCCACCTGGCACTTTTTACAAATAGATTTAGCTGCAACTAAGCAAAATTCAAGTGTCTAATAGAAGCTTGGTTTTTTTGGCTAGTTTTCCTTTAGCAGGTTATACAGATCTGCCACTAGAGGGATTCTTGTTCTTTCTTTAAAAAAGAAAAGTCTACCCTCTTAAAGTCACAGTTGCTTTACTTGCTATATACCTTCCTTGTACTGCCTCCCTACGAAATCCTATTTTGCCTAAATTTTCTCTTTTTACTACCTCTCCCTGCCTGTTTCTTTTTTTCTTTTCTCTTGCCCCACACCAGCTATGAGTTCCCTCCCCCACTTGCTCCTTCCCCTTCTTTCTCTCCTTGTCCTTCCTCCCTTGTTCTCTATCCCAGGCCCCTGCCACCCCCACCCCATACCCACTATCTATTTAATCAATATCAGCAGTATCTTGGGAACGTTCCATTTCTCGACCAGTCCTCCCCATGGACCTCCACTTGAAAATACCTGGCTGCTTCTTAACACCACTAAGATTGGTCTTAAAGCCAGCCTATCCCTACTGTACCACATTGCATATCATCGGGGCTGTCATATGAACTCTACCTACCGCCCATACGCTAAAAGGAAACACAAATTATCATGATTGGACCTGCGCCTCTGTTCAATGAAGCTCTTCTTACTTCTCCTACTGATCTCGGGCAACGTCCATCCGAACCCTGGCCTGGGCTGTTCAAGCCTTCTGAAAAAGGCAGAAGCCCTCACCATCGCAACCATTAACATCTGCAACCTGTTACCAAAGCTTGATGCACTCCAAGCCTTTACCAGCCAACATAATCCTGACATCTTTGCTGTAGTTGAAACATGGCTGACACCAAAAGTTCCTGATCTGGCAATTATCTTCCAGGGCTACGTTTTCAGACTGGACCGTGTCTCTAAAAGGGGAGGGGGTTGTGACAACTTCATTAAGGATAATCTAATGGGACACCTTGTTCCAACCCCTGTCCCTGCCTCCTCGGCCCAGCTCCTACCCATTAAAATTCTTCTAGGTCCCAATCAAAAAGCCCTCACCATCGTCTCTGTATATATTCCACCTGGAGATCAAGATCTTGACATCAAAGACGTTCTTAACTTCGTCAGCTCCCAACCTCCTGGCTCTGAACACATTCTGCTTGGTGATTTCAATATAAACTGGCTCGCATCTGATGTCTACACTCATAAGGATGCCCTTGCAGCTGCCAACCTGTCACAATTGGTCACCACACCAACTCGGATAAATTACAAAACTGGCACCAGTACCCTGCTTGATTGAGTTCTCACCAATCACCCTACCAGAATCTCTCATAAATCTGTTCTCCCAGACTTTCTCAGTCACCACTCCCCGGTTATATGTGAATGGTCTAATAAATTTCTAAAGCCACCCCCTATAATCATTACCAGCAGAGTCCTCCCCCGTGGTCAACTTACCCATCCCAAACAGTACTTATCCTTGCAAGACTGGCTGCCCATCTACAAGGCAACAGATGTTAACTTTGTCCTCAGCTACTTCATCACCATCTTCAATAAGGCCTGTGACCTCCTCACTCCTTCAAAAAAATGGAAAACAAAAGCCCTCTGCAACCCTTGGATAACTATGGAGCTCCTTTCCCAGCTGAAACCTAGGGACCACCTGTGGGCAGTGGCTAAAGCCACAGGCAAACAATTTGACATCCAAAAATATAAACATCCCTGTAATGCCTGCACAAAATATATTCGTCTCACAAAAAGCTCATATTATAAGGACGTCCTCACCAACACCTGGGGAAATGGTCGTGCTTTCTGGGACAATATCAAGGACATTACTTAGAAACAATCAAAGTCCCCTCCGGCCATGTTAATTGTTGAAGGGTCCACTACCCTTAATCCCATGGTCATTGCAAATACCTTTAGCATGGCTTTTACTGACCTCAGTACTGTTCTACCACCTGATTTCTTCACAGTCAGTCACATCCCCTCTAACTCACCCTGCACTCTGTCAAACCACCCTAATTTCTACTTCAGGGAGATTAAGATGAATGAAGCTCGCCGCCATATCGCCTCAGCCATCTCCACTTCCAGAATCAGCAGTGACACCCTGGACCTTAAGCTGCTATCACTTACACTTGACGAGGTCCTCAGTCCCTTAACTAAAATTCTTAACCTCTCTCTCTCCACACCAGTACATTCCCTGAAATATGGAAAACTGCTACTGTGTCTCCGGTCCACAAAACTGGGGATAAGACCTGCCACTCTAACTACCATCCGATCTCCATATTGCCACCACTATCCAAGGCCCTAGAGCGTATTGTTGCGGACCAGCTCACTGATTATTTGGACAAATATAATATTCTGTGCTCACAACAGCACTATTTTAGAAAAGGGCATGGTACCACCACTGCCCTGCTTGAATCTACCGCTGCAGTGCATAGTTCCCTTGATAAAGGACTTCTTACAGGGGCTGTCTTCATCGACCTCTCGAAGGCTTTTGACATGGTCCATCATCAGCTGCTGTATGATCAACTACTCCTTGCTGGCCTCGCACCGGACTCAGCCTACTGGTTCAGAAGCTACCTTGACAACCGCTCTCAAAAAGTAAAAATTGCCAATGCTATCTCGGACACCTTGCCTGTCCACTCCGGAGTACCTCAGGGGTCCATACTGGGCCCTCTCCTCTTCAGCCTCTTTTTAAACTCCCTACCACAATCCTGCTCAAAACAAATCATCCCGTATGCGGATGATGCTGTTGCCTTTTCAACGCACAAGGACCTTTCACCACTACAACACAGCCTCCAACTCGGATTCAGTACCATTGAAACATGGTTCTCCAATCAAAAACTAGTCCTCAATCACAAGAAAACTAAGTCCTTGCTATTCTGCAGTTCACATAACCATTATAAGCAACATCCCCTTGCCATCTCCACCAAGCAGGGGACTGTCCTCGAACAAGTTTACTCTTTCAAATACCTAGGGATTCTGCTTGACCCCAATCTCTCCTATACAGCTCACATTGACAGTGTGGCTAAAGCTGCCAGCACACGCCTTGGATTACTCTACAAACACAGGCAGCACCTCACCCCAGAGGCCCTAAAGATTGCCGTCCAGAGCTCTGTGGTGTCAATTACTGATTATGGCCTCATTATCTATGGCTCCGCCACGACGTCCGCTTTCCGACATATAACAACTGCTCTTAACAAAGCAAGCCGACTCACAACTGGTGCCCGCCGCCTCACCCACACCTGTGCCCTTTATGAACAATCCAGATGGCTCCAGCTCTCCAACCGTATAAAGTATCTCACATGTGCTATGGCGGGAAAAATCAACCTTGGCCTCACACCCCCCGGTGTTACTGCCTTGTTACATCAAAACACCAACCGGCAGAACACCAGGAGCTCGACAACCCAGATTCGACAAGTTCCTCGCTGTCGAACTACACAAGGCCAATGCTCCTTCGCCTATAGGACTCATCTATGGATGAATGGTCTCAGCCACACCATCTCCTCTGCCTCAACACTAGGTCTGTTCAAAACCAGACTCCGGGCCCATCTCATTGCCTCTAGCTCTTGTGACTGCCTCTCCTAGATGATGACCTACACAGTTTAAATCCTAACTTATATACTGCTTAACTCCAGGCCCCCCAGTCCCCAACCCCCAGCTCCTGAGGCGCCACTTCAAATCTCACGTCTTCATACCATCTCATTAGTCTCTCCTTGCCCTATTACAGCATGTATCCCCCCCCCCACCCTGCAACCTTTTCTCTTCTATCACTCCTTCCCATTTATTTTGACAAATGCCTCCAGCTGCATCTTCATCCTCCCTCTCTTCTCTCATCCCTGTTTCTCCACCACCCCCGGGTGCCTGACCCTACCCATTACTTGTGGGCATATGCGTCCTAGCTGTGTTCACCATCTTACTATAGCTGCTTCTGTTAACTACCTACACGTCTCCTCATCCTCTACCACTTACTCTTCCTATAATTGACCCCTTTCAATAGCACTGTTGTACATGAATTGTTTACTGTTATTTCACTGTTGCTTCCTTGTTGTTTGTTATTTCTGACGTGGAACCTTTGTAAAAGAGCCTTGGCTCAAAGGTACTTGTAATCCTAGAATAAATAAATAAAAAAAAAAAAATTATAGGCTCAACATCTTTATTACATTTTTGGACCATGTCATCTCTGACCTAAATGATCAGCTTATCGAGTGTCAACCTTGCTTCCTTGCCCAGTATCTTGTCCCACAAAAGCTGTAGTTCCTAAAAAATTGAAGAGCAGATGTGGAGCTCTATAATGCCTACAAGGCTGACTTGAGCAGCACTGAAGAATTTTAGTATAGAACTTGAAAGATGGCATGCAAAATGGGTAAATGTTCCAGTGGCACAAAGGCCAGAGACCACAATTATAATATTGCAGCACCTAAATTCTGCACTCTACAGTATCTGAACATTAATGCTGCTTTATCAGTCTTGGCAACAATGCCAGTCAGCGTTGTAAGTGCAGAGGTGTCTTTCTGCACACTGTGACAGTTGAAGACATGGCTGAGGAGCACTACTGGGGAGTCACGTCTCACAGGACTGGCTCTCTTGCACATCCACACGGACATGGAAATCAATGTGGAACAATTTCTGAAGGACTCTGATCCATGCCAAGATGTGTGCTTTTCTGTTAAAAAATTATCCCCCATGCTCCACCTGCATGTAATGCAATTAAAAGAACTGTTTTGCTTGCGACACATGAAGTTAAAACTCATGAACTAAGGGAAGCAAATGTGCCTCTTGTTTTTATGTGCCGTAATGAATGCCCATGTATTTGTTTCATACTACCTTACCAAATATCCATGTATTTGTGTTTTAATGCCGTACTGAATGTCCATGTAATTGTCTTGTACAAAACAAAAATTTAAAGGGACACTGTCAACCCACTTAGGTCTTAAAGTGTCCCTAGTTTAAAAAACATATTTTATGACTGCCAACATTCAGTAAAGATTGCTGATGTAGCTGGTAGTTTGATTCTGACACTTATTTTCTTTAAAAAAGTGAAAAACAAACTGCCCAACATACTGGTATTATCACACCAAAACAGGTTTGTTTACATCCCTTGATCAATCACACACATATCTTTCCTGGACTTGGGAACACCCACAAAACTGTCTAGCCCCTCATGATGCAGTGAGAGTTTAGGAGGCTTCTTTCTTATGAGTGACTGCACTGTTTGGGTGTGTTTCTAATGCTCAGGAAGTATGCAGTAAGAATAGAACCAGGATTGTAAACAAAACAATGTTGTTTATAAATATACATTGCCATGCATTTCAGTTCTACTAAAAAAGGAGACAGACAAAACAAACAGCAACATCAGTGAATTTTAGAGAGGGTAAACAATCATA
Source organism: Neoceratodus forsteri (assembly GCA_016271365.2). Classification (NCBI taxonomy): domain Eukaryota; kingdom Metazoa; phylum Chordata; order Ceratodontiformes; family Ceratodontidae; genus Neoceratodus; species Neoceratodus forsteri. Next base: position 396,709,239 of record CM057452.1, read on the forward strand.
AAATGTGGGGTTTCAACTAGAAATAATATGATGAAAAACAAGTTGACAGTGTCCCTTTAGGGTAGCTAAATCCAAGTTTTGCTTACATTCTGTAGTGAACATAAAATGGCGCAGTAAAGACATTACAAACAATTCTCCTGATAATTAGTTAGTATTGGATGGTGCAAAAAAAAAATATATATGGTTTGAAAAGGACTGCCTACAGTATATGTGACTGTGGGGGCAACATATTTGGTAAGGTGGTGCACAATCTCCAAATTGCTAGTTACACTCCTGTTAATGGCAAACTAGTGTGTGCCAGTTCACCCATTAAAAACATTAGGAAATGGGACAAAATGAAATAACCTAATGCAGTGGGATGAAAAAAAGGCAAAAAAAAAAAAAAAAAGACACCCAAAACAGCAGGATGATGCAGTGGGCCACACCGTGGGGTACTAGTTACAAAAACTGTGTCTGTTCAGTCAATGGCAAACATGGATAATGCTAGTAGTAAACTAGATTATGTGTCTAACAATGCCCAAAATAAAATGGTTTGTAATTTTAAGACCTACGTATGCCCTTAAACAATATCAGTACAGCATTCCACAGTGTGGACTACTGGTTCCAAAAACTGTATGCCCATTGGGACAATGCTACACATTGACAAGGCTTTCAGTTATGCCATGGCTAACTGTTGTACACATTGGTTTCATGGGCAACGCTACCCCAAAAATTAATTCAGCCTGTGCAGGCTTGACAAAAATTGATCAAACGAAGAAGACTGAATGAAGACAACAGAGCAGATCCCAGTGTGTGTCTAGACTACTGAATAAAACAAAAAAACTGATGGACACAGAAGCCCTCCACATCTACCTCATCATCCTCCTCTGCTAGCCCAACTGGAAGTGTAGAAGATTCATCATCCATAAACTGTGGGAAAAAGGGTCAGATTCATTTTTTTTTTTAAAGTGAGCATCTCCACATTTTGGGTCAAAAGGCACGTTCTTCTGTTGATGACAATATTGCCTACAGCACTAAAAAGCCTCTCTTGAGTAAATACTTACAGGTGGGCAACAAAGGTGTTCAATAGCTACCTGCATTAAAGAGGACCAAATGGGCTTCTTTTTGGTACCAGTACAACAGAAGCTCATCTCCTTCTGTTAGTGGCATGTTCTAACCTACATAATCATGCACCGTTTTGTTTGCTGGCATCTCAGGCATCACTGTGTCAGAAAGTTACTCGCTGTGCTTTTTCATCAAGTCATAGTCAGACAGCTGTTCCCATAGCGGTTTGTCATCAACTGCTGTCTTTCTGGGGGTGCAGCAAACCAGCAATAGTAGCAGGCTGACCTGGAGACAAAAATGAGTGACTCCTCCTGTAATGTTCAATAGCAGTAGAAAAACATTGGCATCTTCTTTCTTCACTCTTCTCCCCCAGTCCTGTCAGTGTGATTGCAACAAGGGATGATGATGAGAGCTGTTGTTCTGCTCTATTTAAACATAGAAACACAAAGGTTGATGGCAGATAAGGACCACAAGGCCCATCCAGTCTGCCCATTTCTTTTTCTACCTTATAAATGTGCCATCGGCCTTTGCTCTGTCAGTGGCCTATCTATTCATACTCATCTGTATTGCTCCTTTATGCCTATCCCATGCCTGTTTGAAGCCCTGCACTGTATTCATAGCCACCACTTCCTGAGGTAGGCCGTTCCATGCATCCACCACTCTTTCTGTGAAAAATAATTTCCTCACATTCCCCCTTAATCGGCCTCCCTCTAATCTCATGCTGTGTCCTCTTGTCCTGCTATTTTTCTTATATTTAAACATGTTAGGCTCTTTCACCGTGTTAATGCCCTTAAGGTGTTTGAATGTTTCGATCATATCACCTCTCTCCCTCCTTTGCTCAAGGGTATACATATTGAGCTCTGTTAATCTGTCCTCATATGTCTTCTGATGTAGTCCCTACACCATTTTGGTTGCCCTTCTCTGGACTGCCTCAATTTGGTTAATGTCCTTATGAAGTGTGGCCTCCAGTACTGCCATGATACTCCAGATGGGAGCTTAACCAGTGTCTTGTAAGAGGGATTATTACCTCCCTCTTACAACTTGTGATACCCCTACTAATACACCCTAAAATCCCCCTAGCCTTACCTACTGCTTTAGAGGTCTGCTTGGATGATTTCAGATCATCAGTGAAGATGATCCCCAAGTCTCTTTTTTCCTTTGTTACTGCCAGCAACTCCCCTCTAAGCCTATAGGTGGCTTCAGGGTTTCTCTTCCCTATGTGCATGATCTTGCACTTCTTTGCATTAAATCCCAGTTGCCACTCTTCTGACCATTTTGCTAGTTTATCCAGATCACTTCTCATTCTGCCCACCCCATCTGGATCATCTACTCTGTTGCAGATCTTGGTGTGAGCTGCAAACAGACAAGCCTTACCCTCTAGTCCATCTGCAATGTCACTAATGAAGATATTGAAGAGGACTGGCCCCAGGACTGATCCCTGAGGTACCCCACTTGTGACTTGCATCTCTTCTAACTGTATACCATTTACCACAACTCTCTGTTTTCTGCCCCTCAACCAGTTTGCCACCCAGCTGACCAACTTCTGACCCACCCCGAGCCTACCCAGCTTATTTATCAATCTTCTATGTGGAACAGTGTCGAAAGCTTTGCTGAAGTCAAGGTAGGTGACATCAACTGCTCTCCCTCGGTCTACCACTCTGTTTATCCAGTCAAAGAAATCTATGAGATTAGTTTGACACGACCTTCCTTTTGTAAACTCATGCTGTCTTGGATCCTGTGCCCCTATGTATTCCAAGTGTTGCACTATCCTTTCCTTAAGGAGTGCCTCTATAATCTTGCCCACTACTGAGGTAAGACTGACTGGCCTGTAGTCCCCTGCCTCCTCCCTGTTACCACTCTTGTGGAGCGGGATCACATGAGCCCTTCTCCAGTCTTCTGGGACCTGTCCTGTGCTCAGAGACTCACTAAACAGTTCTGCTAATGGCTCTGCTAGTTCCATCCTTAGCTCCTTAAGTACCCTGGGATTTGTGTTCCTGTTCTTGTTTTGTGCCATACATACGGAGACCAAATGTATAAGCAAGGCTTGAAAGGATTGCTGATCCTTACTGTGTTCTTATGCCTCAAAGAATGTCTTAAATCTGTCTTGGAACCGAGGGTCCAAGACAGTGGACAGGATGTAGTGGTCATCTGTACACATCTGTGAAATGCATGCGTCATTCCAGAAATGTAATCTTATCTTTTCTACCAGTCTGAGAGCGATCGTATCCTTCTTTTCCTCATAGTGAGTTTTCATCTGAAGAAGTCGCAGGTTAACGAGGGCAGTTGGGGGGGGGTATTACCTGGCGTAGACCACAAGCATCAGCACTTACCACCCTTGTGGCCTACTCAAAAGGCTTCAGCACAGTGCAGAGAGTCTCCATCAGGAGTCACCACTTTGAGTTGATGTTTATGTCTCCCTTGCCAGTACCATGCTTTATGGCATAGTGGGGGAATAGCCTTCTGCTGTTCTAGCAGCTATTCCATCATTTAATAGGTGGAATTCCATCCTGTTGCACAAATCCTACTTCAGGTGGTGGGGGGGAAGGTGGCTCAGCTGCTAAATGTTTCATAATAGCTTCTGTGCCTTTGCAGAATGGCTAAAATGACTGCAAACATTTTTGGCCAGACCTATACATGTCTGCACAGTAGTGCCTTCCTCATCTAGGAATCCCAGAACTACCAGATTTATACAGTGAGCAAAACATGGAACATGTGTATAATCCCCATCCTCAACAGCCTTTACAGTGTTCTTTGCATTATCCTATACTGTAAAACCTGGCGTTAATGAGTGTGGTGTCAGCCATTCATCAAACTTCTGTTGAAGGAAGTGTAACATGTTTTCTGCATGATGATCATTGTCAAAGCTAGCAATACATAAAGCTGCCCGTTTGTGGAGGTTAGAGGGCACCAGTGACTTGCCGCTACTGCTGGCACTTAACCCAGAGCAGAAGAAGGAGAAAGAGGAGGGGAACAAAGATGGAAAACTGACCCAAAGAGCAGTCACTGCAATGTAATCAGTAGTTTGACCACTGGTCCACATGTCAGCGGTGATGTGAAAGACTGGAACAAATTATGCTTTCGGGGCATGTGACAGTCTTGCAGACACTCTGATACAAATCAGAAAGAGCCAGTGTGGAAAAGAAGGTACAAATGGGCACTTGATACCCTGGCACAGCAACCTGCATTGGCAACAGAAAACCTGCATTGCTCACAAAAGAGAATGGCAGCAAGTCAGTGGCTAGCATTTCCACAGTTGTTGGTTAACTTTTCTGCCTCAGGTCTGTTTGCTTCGCATTTCTGGCCAATTTCAACTCACTGGACCAGTGAGAGTGCTTTTTTCTCTGGACATCACAGTTGGCTATTTTTTTTGTCGCCCCTGGAGGTGAACATGGCTGGGGATTTACAGCCCCTTGGAGGTATGGGAGTCCATGGGCTAAAGAACTGATAAATGGCAGATGTTAGAGCTGTGCACTGGCTACCACTTGAGAGACTTTCTTCCCATCTCCCTGGTCTCCTAATATTCTCCTCCCAAGGCTATCATCATCATCGACTGTTGGTGCTGGTGCTGACACAATGCATTGGCATGCCTTCTAATATTTGGCATGCTTTCTCATACCAATATTTATGGGACTTCAGAAAATGCTTTTCATAGATTTTCATAGATGTTCCCAGCCTTGTTCCCTCCTTATCCTGACTCAACCTGTCTTTATATACCCCATCTCCAAAGTTGTGGAGGATTATGAGCTACTAGTGGTAAAAATACAAGTCAGCCTAAAAGGCAAGACGCTTACCATCGCCACAATGTACCTGCCCCCAAAAAAGCCAAGGAGGCCTTCCTCTTGTTATGGAAGAAATTAGCACACTCAAAAAGGGCTCAGAACTCATCTTGACTGGTGACTTTAAAATTAACTGGTTATGTAAGGAGGCAACACCCTCCAGAGTCCTAATCACCTCCCACAATGTCACGCAACTCGTGATTCACCCCACCAGGCAGAACTACAAGGCTGGCACCAGCACCCTCACTGACTGGGTCTTAGCTAGCTCACCGACTCGATTCTCTCAACTCAGGGTTCTCCCAGACGTGCTGAGTGACCACTCCCCGAGCTCCTTTATATGGACCACTAAACTTGCCAAAAGCCCACCCCGCCTCATCGAAAGCAGGGTTCTGAGAAAGGCAAACTTGGATCCCTCAAACTGGCCCTGTCTGCCTACAACTGGTCCCCCACCAACAAGGCACATACGCTGAACCAGGCCCTTCGTTTTTTCACTGAGAACTTCAATTCCATCTGTGATATCTATGCACCACACCCAAAATGGAAAATTTGGGGGGAGGTAAACGGCTGGATTGATGGCAAGCTCCTCTCCCTCCTAAAGGAGAGGGACTGCCTCTGGGAAAAAGCCTTAAACTCAAGTAGCAAGCATGACCTACAGTGCTACAAAATGGCTAGAAATCGGTGCACCAAGCTTATCAGGCTTGCAAAAGCCGGTTTCCATAAGACCCAGCTTAATAACACATGGGAGATGGAAAGAGGTTTCGGGACAACATCAAGAACATCCTTGGAAAAGATCAAAAGCAGCATCCTAAGATGCTCAACATTAATAACTCGTCCTCCTCAGATCCGCTAGCCATTGTTGATGCCTTGAACCAGGCCTTTACAGACCTGTCCTCAGTGCTGCCTCCAGACTACCTTCTGCCTGCGGAGGACCAAGGTTGCGCCAACCTGCCCATAACTAACCACCCAGCCTTCTACTTTAAGAAGGTAACAGTGAAGGAGGCCCTAATGATGGTCAGGAAAGTCCTAGGCAAAACCAGACTGGGGAGTGATGGGCTAGACATGAAGTTACTATCTCTCACCCTTGATGTTCTTATCATACCCATAACAATGCAATTTAATAAATCCTTGGCTCTAGCTCAATTTCCGGAGGTGTGGAAGCAAGTCCTGGTAACTCCAGTGCATAAGAATGGTGACAAGCGCTGGTGTGAACTACAGGCCAATATCTATCCACTCCCCACTATCCAAAGCTTTGGAAAAAAATATGGCAAGTCAACTCACAGAATACGTCAATAAGTACAATCTGCTCTGCCCAAACCAACATGGTTTCAGGCAAAAACACAGTACCATCACGGCACTGCTGGAATACACTGACTATGCGCACAAGGCGCTGGATGAAGGCAAATTGGTGGGGTCCATCGTCATTGACCTCACCAAAGCCTTCCACACAGTCAACCACCTTCTACTAGTACTCCAGCTCCAAAGATTGGGTGTGGCACCTAACGCCCTAACTTGGTTCAATGACTACCTAACACACAGGAGCCAGCGAGTCAAAATCAGGCAGACGTTATCCAGCTCCAGAGATGTACTCCTAGGAGTCCCTCAAGGATCAATTCTAGGGCCCCTGCTTTTCAGCCTCTTTGTAAATGACCTACCCACAGCCTGTGACACCAAACTTATCCTGTATGCGGATGATGCCGTGCCACTGAGCAGCAGCACCTCTCAGGTTGCCCTACAAACAGTACAGAACTCTTTCAATAAACTCGAGGACTGGTTCAGTAGGCAAAAGCGCCTACAGCGCAGCTTGCCTGCTCGGGACCTGTACTGTTCGAATCTGGCTTTTGCCCCGCCGAATGCTATGCGTTCGGCTCCCCACCGCCCCCCTTGGTCGGCATCTCAATATATAGGTTGATTTCTGATCACATGATCATGAAATAACCTATCAGGCCACTTTCCCATCTGCAGCTTATCATCCTCCACCACTAGAGGCTCCTTCGCCTTTTTCTCTTATCTTCCTTTCTCTCCAGCCCTGTTTTAACTTACCTCCTCACATTTTTCTGCCCTGCCATGCTCCCACTTACCCTCCTCACACTACTCCTGAACTGCGCTCAGGCACCTTCGCCCCCCACCAAGCACATGCAAATGGGGAACAACACTGAAACCCTCTGCCAACTTCCAGGCTGGCACTCCTTGCCCTGCACCCCCCCCCGCACCTGCACACCCAGCCACTATAACATCAGACCAAAAAACTATCAAACCCACCCCACGACAACGCATACATGGGCACCTCCACCTGCACCCCAGGTCGTCACCTCCCACGGAAAGAAACCCGCTGGAGCCCCCTTCCCCTGCCAACCTCCCTCCATACCCAATACAACCCCTCACCCCGTTTCTTCCTCCTGTCTGCCCCCTTATCCTGAAACTACCAATATCCACCATCGGACGCACACAGCATAAAGGCCAAAGAATTACTACTAGAACAAACCGAAACCGACTCAGGTCTCTCATTCTTCTTCTTCTGACAGGTAATGTCCACCCAAACCCTGGCCCTCCAATTTCCCCATCATCCCACCCAGTGCCTGGTAATGGCCTGCGCATCGCCTCACTAAATATCTGCAGCTTGCAAAAAAATGGGACTCCTTTCATAGCTGGGTACTCCAAAACAACCCTGACATCATTGCCCTGAGTGAAACATGGCTCTTCCCCCTCTGTCCCCGACTCAGCAGTCAACCTTCCTGGACACTGTCTTTATCGTTCCGACCGTATAGCAAAGCGAGGGGGTGGCTGTGCTGCCTACCTCAAGGACTCCCTCACTGGCCACCTACTTCCCCTGCCTTTGCTTACCTGCAGGGCCCAGTCCCTCACCCTAGCAATAACACTAGGTAGGTCTACATCCCCCCTCCTCCTCACCATGGCATATGTCCCCCCCAGAGACCAGAAGCTAGCCTTCCATGCCATCATGTCCTACTCGCCACCCCTACCCCTAAACAAGAAAAATACTACTGGGGATTTCAACATAATTGGCTGGCCAAAACAGCCACCCCTTACATCAACGAGGCGCATGCACTCAATCTCACTCAGGTCATCAAACCCCACCCAGCTTCACATCCGTTCAGGGACATCACACTACTAGACCTGGTTTCACAAACGACCTCACAAAATAACAAGCACCCAAGTTCTCCCCGACACCCTCAGAGACCACTCGCCAGTACTCTGCAACTGGTCTGGTATCCCAGTCAAAACTGCACACAAAATCACTACACAACGCAAACTAGGGCCTGGTAAACTTGCCTCTCTCAAAGCCCACCTCAGAAACTGGGACTGGACACCCCTCTCTAGCACCCTCGACCCTGACCACACCCTCGAACTGTTTATCAACGTCTTCAACTCAGCCTGTGACAAGTTTGCCCCCCTCACCAAAACTATGACCAAAGGGAACCATGCCCCATGGTTCTCTGACCACCTCCAAGGCCTACTACAGCAGCGTGACACACTATGGCACCTTGCCAATGAGACCCTACGGCCTCTGGACAGGCAACGTTATCGGGAGACCAGAAACAAGTGCACCTAGGCCGTATGCACCGCTAAAGCTAGCTATTATAAAGCCACCTTAACCTCCGCATGGGGAAATGGTCCCAAGTTCTAGGAGAACATAAAGGAACTCTGTGGCAAAACCACAAATCTGCCACCTGACCAAATACTCATAGATGGTAGCCTCACCACCGACCCTCTTAGGATTGCATCAGCCCTAAACACAGCCTTCACCGATCTCTCCCATGTGTTGCCCCCTAATTTCTTCGACCCCCGCCAGCCCGTATCACCCCATCCCCTTGCTCCGCCTTTCTGCCTAAAGGTCCTTAAACCAGAGACCGCCAACCCTACCTTACAAAAGCTATAAGTAAAAACCACTACAGTCATGACTCCCTGGACCTTAAACTCCTCTGCCTCACCCTCCAGGAAGTCCTAGCCCCACTCACCCACATTCTAAATTGCTCCCTCTGCCAAGGGAAATTACCTACCCACTGGAAATCAGCCTACATCACACCTATCCATAAAAGTGGTGACCGCACATCCACAAACAACTACCGCCCCATCTCTATCCTACCCCCGTTGTCTAAGGCACTAGAATGCATAGTCGCCGACCAACTCACTGAACACCTAAACAAATGTAGCCTGCTATCCAGACAGCAGCATGGCTTTCGTAAAGGCCACAGCACCACTACCGCCCTCCTCGAACTTACCTCCCATGTCCACTCAGCCCAAGACCAGGGCCACCTCACTGGCGCCATCTTCGTGAAACTATCTAAAGCATTTGACACAATAAACCATGCCCTCTTACTGAACACCTTGGCCTATAAAGGTTTCTCAAATGACTCCCTAAACTGGTTCACCAGCTATCTCTCCGATAGAACGCAGACAGTCAAGGTAGGCCCTGTCCTATCACCCCGCCTCCCAATCTGCTCCGGTGTCCCACAGGGCTCCATACTCAGCCCCCTACTATTCAGCATGTTCCTCAACACCCTCCCATCCTCATGCCCCGGAAATCTGCTCCTTTATGCGGATGATGCAGTCTTGTTAGCCTCCGACCCAGCCCCCCTCAAACTCTACAAATCTCTCCAGCACTCATTCCGTGAAATCGAAGACTGGCTTACCTCCTAGCGCCTTATTATCAACTATAATAAGACCAAAGTCATGATATTCGCCCACCCTCAGAACCCACAAAAGAACCGCTGCCCCCAATTTCTCACTGCAAATCAGACCCCCCTAGAACAAGTAAACTGCTATAAATACCTAGGGATCACATTAGACCCCTCCCTCAGTTTTAATCAACATATCCTGCACCTATCAACTGCCCTTAGCTCCAGATTAGGTGTACTCTACCGGTACAAACACTGCCTCACCTCCGAAGCATTCCTACTCATCATAAACTCCTCGATCCTCTCCCTGCTAGACTACAGCATCCTAATATACAGTGCCGCCCCCCCCACCACAAACCTAAACAGACTCAGGCTCGTGCTAAACAAAGCCTGCCGTCTTATCCTAGGATGTGATCATTTCACTCACTCCTGCTCCCTTTACAGTAGCACAAACTGGCTAACCCTGGACAACAGAATCAGATACCACACCTGCCTTATGACAAAAAAAGTACTACTAGGCCTTACCCCACCCTCCCTACACCAAATTATCCTCCCAACACCTCCAGGCAAAACAACCCGTAGCTCAAGCAAACGGCTACTATGGGTTCCCCACGGCCGACCTCCCAATACCAACGTACTTTTAGTTTCAGGGCCCCCTCCTGGACAAACTCCTTCCCTAGTCTTATAACGGATTAAATAAGGCTGGGCCCTTATAAATCCAAGCTAAGAGAATACCTTCTGGCCACAAACCAATGTGACTGCCGTTGACACCTGACCAGACGGTGCCTCCCTCAAAGACGCTATTAGCAGGGCACCGTACCTAAATGTATCTGTGAAACTACATGACTACCAGTCCCCTGCTGAATCTTTCTGTAATTCTCTTTTTTCTTTATTTTTTGTAATTTTCCCTGGCTGTGACATTGTATCCCAGCCACTGTTTTACACCATCTACTAATAATGCTATGAAATGTAATGTAATCCGTAACTGTGCTGCAACCTGTATTTCTAGTCTCGTCCCTGCACCATTTTTATGTATGACATGGAACCTTGTAAATGAGTCCCTGTACCTTTTTATGTATGACGTGGAACCTTTGTAAATGAGTCCCTGACTCAAAGGTCTTTCCGAATATCACAAATAAATAAATAAATACATAATAAAAAAGCTGCTACTAAATTACAAGAAAACCAAGGCCATGCTACAATCCAGCCCCTACAACAAATGCATGCATGCTCCCCTCGTAAACACCAATAAGGCTGGTGAGCAGATTGAGCGGGTACACTTGTTCAAGTACCTTGGAGTCACCATTGATGACTCTCTCACTTATATGCACCATGTAGACTCCCTTGTCAGAGTGGTAAACACAAAGATTGGGGTCCTCTATAGGCATAAGAAATCCCTCACCCCGGAAGCACTCCGAATCTCAGTCTCCAGCTCCATACTCTCTACGATAGACTATGGGCTGGCGGTCTATGGAGCTGCTACTGATACATTGCTCAAAAGGGTCCAAATTGCACTCAATAAGGTATGCCGCCTCACCCTGTGCGCAGATCACTACACTCATACTTGCACCCTGTATGAGTGTACAAACTGGCTTAACCTAAAAGACAGGATCAAATACCAAACTTGCCTCCTGGGAAAGAAGGCACTCCTTGGAAAAAACCCACCCTGTATAGGAAACCTGCTCGAGACTTCTCTCTCATCACACATCACCAGAGGGAGGAAACATAGAACATAGAAACATAGAATTTGACGGCAGATAAGGACCGCTTGGCCCACCCAGTCTGCCCATTTCCCTACCTGATGGATAAGCTGCAGATCCTAGTTAACCAGCAACCTACTTCTTTCTACCCCAACCCCCTAGAATTGCCTTATGGCTGTTCCATGCATGCTTGAATTCAACCACTGTTTTTGACTCCACAACCTCCTCTGGAAGGCCGTTCCATGCATCCACAACCCTCTCTGTGAAAAAATACTTCCTTACATTACCTCTGAAACCCTCCCCCCCAATATCTTCAAATTGTGCCCCCTTGTTTTTGCACACTTCTTTTTTTGAAAGATCCTGCCCTCTTGGACTTTGTTGATTCCTTGAGTACTTAAAGTTTCTATCATGCCCTCTCCTCCTTTCTCTCGAGGGTATACATATTAAGCTCCTTTAGTCTCTCCTCTATATGTCTTCTCTTGCAGACCCTGCACCATTTTAGTTGCCCTCCTCTGGACAGCTTCCATCTTGTCTATATCCTTGCGAGATTGGGTCTCCAGAACTGCACACAGTACTCTAGATGGGGTCTCACCAGCTGTCTGTACAGAGGGATAACAACTTCCTGTTTCTACTGGTGATGCCTCTCCTATGCATCCCAGTATCTCCCAACCCTCCTTACTGCCCTCTCACATTGCCCACCTTTAAGTCATCTGATATGACTACCCTCAGGTCCCTTCCATTTTTGTTGTTGTTAGCATCTCACCCCCATTGTGTACCCTTCCCTGGGTTTTGTTTCCCAGGTGCATTACCTTGCACTTCTTAGCATTGAATCTAAGCTGCCACACATTTGACCATTCCTCTAACCTTGCCAAGTCCTTCTCATCCTTTCCAACCCACCTTGTGCATCAATTCTGTTGCAGATCTTTGTGTCATCTGCAAAGAGACATACTTTTCCTTCAGTCCCTCTGCAAGTGTCACATATAAAGACACTGAAGAGGACGGTCTTAATACTGAACCCTGGTGCCCCACTAGTAACCCCCCTTTCTTCAGAGTTGACTCCATTTACTATTACCCTCTGTGTCCTATTCTCCAGCCAATTCTTTACCCAGGCTATCATCTTGGGACCCACTCCCAGGCTGGCTAACCTGTATATTAATCTTTCGTGTGGGACTGAGTCAAATGCCTTGTTAAGTCTAGGTAGGCCATGTCCACAGCCCCTCCCTGATCTACTACTTTGGTCACCCAGTCAAAGAAATCTATTAGATTCGTCTGGCATGACCTTCCCACTGTGAATCCATGCTGCCTTGGGTCCTGGGCCCCTCTGGCCTCTAGGTACTCGACAATTCTTTCCTTCAGAAGTGATTCCATCATTTTCCCTATCACTGAGGTTAAACTAACAGGTCTATAGTTTCCTGCTTCTGCCCTGCTTCCACTTTTGTGAAGGGGAATCATGGGAAGAATGGAGCACTGCCCATACCATTCCACCGAACCTCACTAGGGCAGCGCACTTTCTCCTATCAGGCCCCCCCTGGATAAATGAACTCTCGATTAAATTACAAACAACAGCCTGTCTCAATTCAAAGCAGGCCTCAAACAGCACCTAATGCCTAGCTCAAAATGCACCTGCTTCTCAGGCTCCACTTGATAGACAGGCCTACTCCCATGGTAGTACCCAGCAGGGCTACCTAGAGAACCCTGCCTCCATTCCAGCCTAGCCAAGGGCTTAAGTAAACTATCAGTCCTCTTTAAATGCTCTTGGTATTGCACCTCCCACCCCCACACACCCTACTCGACAAAGCTCTCTGAGCTGTCCCCATTCACAGCCTCCCCATTTCACTATCCCTCCACCTCCTCGCCTTCAGTGTAGGTTCAAACCCAGTCCCCTTGTTTCACTGTCACCCAGCCTCTCGCCATCTGGGATACCGTTAATCCCTATGCAGTTACTCTGCCATAGTCAATCAACGGATCTGAAGGTTTCCAGGGGTGTGCTACCTAGGGCAACCAATTAGAAATAGCTTAGTATTCTATAACAACTGCTCTGTTTTTCTCCTAATTCTCATGTAATCGCTCTTTAATGCCTAATGATCAGGCCTCTGTAACCACTGAATATGTGTATTGTCTTACTGTCCACCCTGACGTGGAACCTTTGTAAAAGAGCTCAAGCTCAAAGGTCTTTCCAAAATACTAATTAAATTAAATTAAATAAATAAATAAATAAACAAAAGACACACTACATTGTGTCCATGATTTTTTGTCCACCCTAAAGAAATTATACACTAGACCATCACAGATTTGGTCTTTCCTACTACCACTCTTGGCTGTTGCCTAATGACTGGGTTAATGTAGGCTGCCTCCACATCATCACCCTCCTCCTCTTCTTCTGCCAGTTCTCCAGGGTCAGGTAATGGCTCTTCCTCCTCTACCACGTGTCCTGGGACACCAGTTTTGCCTATGTCGTCTTATCTGCTGTCATTTCACATGCTTCTTGCTGTGTTTCCCCTTGTTCTTTTGTTTCACTTAGTTTTAGTTTAGCTTATTTATTTAGAAACATAGAGGTTGGTGGCAGATAAGGACCGCAAGGCCCATCCAGTCTACCCATTTTTCCTACCTTATGAATGTGCCACACATCTTTACACTGTCAATGACCTATCTATCCATATTTGTCTGTACTGCTCCCTTATGCCTAACCCATGCCTGTTTGAAGCCCTGCACTGTATTCATTGCCACCACTTCCTGAGGTAGACTGTTCCATGCATCCACCACTCTTTCTGTGAAAAAGAATTTCCTCACATTCCCCCGTAATCGGCCTCCCACTATTCTCATGCTGTGTCCTCTTGTCCTGCTATTTTTCTTATATTTAAACATGTTAGACTCTTTCACATTGTTAATGCCCTTAAGGTGTTTGAATGTTTCGATCATATCACCTCTCCTCCTTTGCTCAAGGTATACATATTGAGCTCCGTTAATCTCTCCTCATATGTCTTCTGATGCAGTCCCTGCACTATTTTGGTTGCCCTTCTCTGGACTGCCTCAATTTGGTTAATGTCGCCTTGATGTGGCCTCCAGTACTGCCGCAGTACTCCAGATGGGGCCTATCAGTGTCTTGTAAAGAGGGATTATTACCTCCCTCTTACGACTTGTGATACCCCTACTAATACACCCTAACATCCCCCTAGCCTTATCTACTGCTTTAGAGGTCTGCTTGGATGATTTCAGGTCATTGGTGATGATGATGCCCAAGTTTCTTTCTTCCTTTGTGACTGCCAGCAACTCCTCTCCAAGCCTATAGGTGACTTCAGGGTTTCTCTTCCCTATGTGCATGATCTTGCACTTCTTTGCATTAAATCCCAATTGCCACTCTTCTGACCATTTTGCTAGTTTATCCAGATCTCTTCTCATTCTGCCCACCCCATCTGGATCATCTACTCTGTTGCAGATCTTGGTGTCATCTGCAAACAGACAAGCCTTACCCTCTAGTCCATCTGCAATGTCACTAATGAAGATATCGAAGAGGACTGGCCCCAGGACTGATCCCTGAGGTACCCAAATTGTGACCTGCATCTCTTCTGACTGTATACCATTTACCACCACTCTGTTTTCTGTCCGTCAACCAGTTTGCCACCCAGTTGACCAACTTCTGACCCCGCCGAGCCTACCCAGCTTATTTATCAATCTTCTATGTGGAACAGTGTCGAAAGCTTTGCTGAAGTCAAGGTAGGCGACATCAACTGCTCTCCTTGGTCCACCACTCTGAGTTACCCAGTCAAACAAATCTATGAGATTAGTTTGACAGGACCTTCCTTTGTAAACCCATGCTGTCTTGGATCCTGTGACCCTATGGATTCCAGGTGTTGCACTATCCTTTCCTTAAGGAGTGCCTCTATAATCTTGCCCACTACTAAGGTAAGACTGACTGGTCTGTAGTCTCTGCCTCCTCCCCTGCTACCACTCTTGTGAGCGGGATCACATGAGCCCTTCTCCAGTCTTCTGGGACCTCTCCTGTGCTCAGAGACTCACTAAACAGTTCTGCTAATGGCTCTGCTAGTTCCACCCTTAGCTCCTTAAGTACCCTGGGATGTATGCCATCAGGTCCCATTGCCTTGTCCACCCTGAGCTTAGCGAGCTCTTGTAGGACCCTTTCTTTTGTGAAGGGAGTAGTGCTCACCTCCCCCCACCCGTGTCCATGGCGCTGAGCTGTGGACCCTGCCCTACCTTCTCTTCAGTAAATATTGAGCAAAAGTATCTATTTAGGATAGATGCTTTATGAGTCCTCCTCCTCCTCACATGCCCCCTTTTCTCCTTTGAGCATAGCAATACCCCTTCTGGACTTTCTCCTTTCACTAATGTATCTATAGAAAGTCTTGTCACCTTCTCTTACTGTTCGTGCTAGTGTTTCCTCAGTTTGGGACTTTGCCTGCCTTACTGCCTTCCCTGCTTCCCTTATGGCAGTTTGGTATGCCTCCCTATCTTTATCCTGCTGTGTTCCCTTATATTTCCTGAAGGCCAGCCTTTTGGCTCTGACCTTTTCTGCTACTGTAGTTGAGAACCAAAGTGGTTTCCTTCTTCTTTTGCACTTCCTTTTCTGTCTAGCACAATGGGATGTTGCTTCAAGTACTGCATCCTTAATGCTTGCCCACTTTGCCTGTACCCCCTCACCTGTGTTTCTTTTTGCCAGGGCTAGCTTAACTCTGTTGGCCATCTTATCAAAGTCAGCTCCTCTAAAGTCCCATATTTTTGCCTTGGAATGGGATGATACAGATGTAGTGGCCAAATTGAACCATACCATGTGATGGTCACTGGCCCCCAGGTGACCTTCTACCTGGAGATCTGTGATCCCTTCCCTGTTAGTCAGTACTAGATCTAGGATAGCCCTGTCTCTTGTGGGTTGCTGTACCAGTTGTTTGAGGCCCTCCCCATGCAGGAAAAGGCTCCACTGAGCAAGCTCATTTACAAGCAGGTCCTGGACAGGACAGCATACAGTAAGCATTCGACATTATAATATACAATATTTAGAAAGATACATACTTAGCACAAGAAATTCGATTAGAGAAAGTATGCAGCACAATATGCATAGAGCAATTTAGAGAGGTACATACATGGCACAAGAAACTTGTTAGACTAGGCATACAGTACAGTATACATAAAGCAAATATAGACTAAAGTACAGGGTTATGAAAGATTTATGACAAGAGCGTGTGCTGTTGTTTTGTTGTACCACTTTCGTCTTTTTTGATCTTTTATGTGCACCTGCCTCAAGTCGAACTCCCATCTGTTCCACTGTCTCCTCCTCTCCAGAACTTTCTGCTGCTATTACTTTTATCAGGTATGCAATCACAATCTATATCTCTGTCCCCAAGCTCCACCAAATCACTTTGCTCCTCCTCCTCTGCCTGTGTCACTACCTGACACACCCCTTTTTTATTCCTTTTTCTTCAATGCTTGTTCGTGTTGCAATCCTTGCAGTGCCACTGCGAGTGGTTCCTACAATGTGAGATTCTTTACAGAAACATAGACTTTGACGACAGAAAAGGACCACTTGGCTCACCTAGTCTGACCATTTTCCCTACCTGTTCATATACTGCAGATCCTAAATGATCTGCAGCTTACCCTCTCTTTCCGATGCTAGAATTCCTTTATGTCTGTCCCATGCATTTTTGAATTCCCCTACCATTTCTGCCCCTACAATCTCTGCCAGGAGGCTGTTTGATGGATCCACCACCCTTTCCGTGAACAAATACTTTCTCACATTACCCCTATGTCTACTCCCTCCCCCCATATTTTAATATCAAGGCCCCTTGTTCTTGAACAGATTTCTTTTGAGAGATGCTACCCTCTTGCACCTTATTTACACCCCTGAGGTATTTGACAGTCTCTATCATATCCCCCCCCCTCCTCCAGAGAATACATATTGAGAGCCTCCAGTCTCCCCATATATGACTTTTAGTGTAGCCCCTACACAACTTGTGTCGCCCTTCTCTGAACCGCTTCTACTCTATGTCCTTCTGGAGATACGGTCTCCAGAACTGGACACAGTAGTCTAGATGAGGCCTCACCAATGTTCTATACAGTGGCATCACCACCTCCTTCCTTCTGCTGAAGATACCTCTCCTTATGCACCCCAGCATTCCACTGGCTCTCCTCACAGCCTTCTCACATTGTTTGGTAATCTTTAAATTATCAGACATGATTAGTCCCAGGTCCCTTTCCTGATTGCTGGCCATCAGTACACCCCCTCCATCATGAACTCCTCTCCCTCCCGCATTTCTGTGCCCCAAGTGCATGATCTTGCACTTCTTTGAATTGAATCTTAGCTGCCACACTCTTAACCAATCCTCAAGCTTGCTTAGGTCACTTTTCATTTTCTCTACCCCTTCTGGAGTGCCAACCCTGTTGCAGATCTTCGTGTCGTCTGCAAAGAGACACGCCTTCTCTTCCAGCCCCACTTCAATGTTGCTTATGAAGACATTAAAGAGGACTGGTCCAAGCACTGAACCCTACAGGACACCGCTGCCTAACCCCTCCTCTTTGGATTGAACTCCATTCACCACCACCCTCTGTATCCTATCGCCCAATTTTTGACCTAGTTTACCACCCTGGGACCCACTCCCAGGCTGCCCAGCTTATTTACTAGCCTCCTATGTGGGACGGTGTCGAAGGTCTTGTTGAAATTCAGGTAGGCCACATCCCCCGACCCTCCATGATCCACCTCCCTAGTCACTCAGTCAAAGATATCTATCAGAGTTGTTTGACAAGATCTTCCCACTGTGAATCCATGCTGCCTTGGATCCTATGCCCCATTGGATTTGAGACACAGTATATCACAAACCTTTCTTTTAGTAGTGATTCCATTAGTTTCCCCACCACAGAGGTCATGCTGACTGGCCTGTAATTGCCAGCCTGCTCTCACTTTTGTGGAGAGGGACTATATTGACCTTCCTCCAGTCCTTTGGTACCACATCTGTTTCCAACGAACTGTTGAACACGGCTGTCAGTCATGTTGCTAGCACCTCACTGAGCTCTTAATACTCTGGGATGTATGCCATCCGGCCCCACTGCCTTGTCCACTTTCAGATTAGCGAGTTCCTTTAAGACTCTCTCCTCAATCAATCATAAAAATCAATCAAAATCTTTATTTATCCATCCAGGCACCATTGAGCAGGGCTCATTTGCAAGATGGACCTGGTCATACAAAAATCATAGTACAGTAACATGGTAAAACATAATGCAATATTATACAAAGAAGAAAAATCTACATATGTACATCAACATTTGAATGAGAGGGCCTTTACAACAGATAGGCTCATAACTGGGTACAGCCGGAAGGTTCACTTAAAAGGAGAGAGAAAGGCAAGAAGAGGGATACCAGCTTAGGAAGAAATGATGGGGCTGGAATAGGTTAACTAGCATACTTCAGGAAGGAGGTGGAACTTGGCCATGGCTAAAGAGAGGCAGAGAAGCCAGTATTTGAAGGGAGAGAGGCAGGGCAGAGGCAGGTGGAAGGCAGGATGGGCAAGAGGGAACTGAAAATAGGTGAGCTAGCAATGTGGGAAACATTTGCAGGATTCCTTCACGGAGCAGTCAAAGAACGACTTTAAAATATTCAGGCTAACAGGACAGCTCAGCTTCAAGTCTTTTTGCATATTGTTCCACAAGGAGGGCAACGAATGGACTGTCTACCTCCCTTCCAGTGGTGCTTCCATCACTTTACTTTTTTTTTTTTTAACCAGGAGAGAGACACTAAGATTAAAGCTTGTTTACAGGTGCGACCTGGGAGCACAAGGAAGTCAAGTGACTTGCTCAGGGTCACACAGTATGCAAGTGGGGGGCTGTGGAATTCAAACCCAGGTCTCCAGGTTTGCAGCTCAGAGCCTTAAACCACTGTACTATACTGTCTCCTTGAGTCCCTTTGGTCCTTCCCCTTCTTCTGTGAATACTGAACAAAAATACTTGTTCAGGATTCCTGCTTTTTCTTGGCTCCCCCTCTGCATACTTCCCTCCCTTCCATTTTTAGTCTCACAATCTCACCTTTAGTCTTCTTTCTTTCACTAATATACCTGAAAAAGTTCTTGTCCCCTTTTGTTATTACCTGGGTTATTTTTTCTTCTGTTTGCACCTTTGTGCTCCTCAATGCTTCCCCGCCTCCTCTGCTTTTCCAGATACACTTCTGTCTTCTTCCTTTGGCTTCTGTACCTCCTGAATGCCACCTTTTCACCCTTACCCTCTCGGGCTCTTCATTTGAGAACCACAGTGTTTATTTCTTTCTCTTTGCTTTGCTTACTTGTCTAATGCAATGGCTTGTTGCCTCTGCTATGGCTCCCTTTAGATTCTCTCATTGTTCCTCCACCCCCCCTTCTCCTTCCCTGCCAGTAATTTCCTAAGACATTCCCCCATCTATGCAAAGTCGGTCTGTCTGAAATCCAGGACCTTTGCTTTCGTGTGGTTTGACTTTTCTGCTGTTCTCACATTGAACCACATCGAACTGTGATCGCTTGATCCCAGATGGCTCCCCACTTTTACGTCTGTAATTCTGTCCTGTTGCCAAGTACCAGGTCCAAAGTCAATCCTTCTCAGGTGGGCTCCATCACTAGCTGTCTTAGGCACACCCCCAGCAAGGCTTCCAGGATGTCTCTGTTCCTGGCTGAGGCTGTAGCCTGGTTGCTCTAATCCACATCCGGAAGACTGAAGTCTCCTACCAGCAGCATCTCCCATTTAGCTATCATTCTGTGGATGGCCTCTACAAGTACCTTGTCCAGCTTTTCCCCTTGTGCGGGAGGTCTGCAGATTACACCAGTGCAAATGGCAGTGCCATTTCCCGTCTCCAGGGTGATCCACACTGCCTGTGCCTCTCCCCACATTCCCTGTACCTCAGTTGCCTTAATTCCTTCCCTGATGTAAATAGCCACTCCTCCCTTTTTACACACCCTGTCCCTCCTGAATAAGAGTGTAACTTATTTAACTGTGTAAATTGTTTGTCACTACTGTCATCTTGCTCTACACTTGTAGTTCCCACTGAGGTCGTGGGTCTATGACCAATCCCACTACACCTTTTTCTTTGTGACTGGACAAGCCCAGGGACCATCATCTTGTCCTCTCTGTTGCTCCATTTCCTAATGCTTGCAGCACCACTCAACCACTTGGGTGAAGGATGATGATTAAGATATTATGTTATTTGTTTATGTTACTTTTTTATTGTTTCATTCTTAGTTTATTTTTAGTTATTTTTTATGTTTATTTTATCAATGGGATGCCACAAAGGATTATCAGAGGCCAGGCACAGACTCACTGCCAGCTGGCACACACTTGCTGCCTACTGCCCAGATCACAGTGCAACAGCACAGCTCAGGACAACACACATAGGCAACTGCAGGACTCAGGAGGAGGAAGAAGAGGAATGAACTTCAGCAACTTGAGGGAATGTGGAGGTTTTTTTGTTTGTTTTTTTACTTTTTTATGGGATGACACCAAGGTGCCAACTACCAGGCGACGGGCACCAGCACACTGCCAGCTGGCACACACTTGCTGCTCTGCCCACTGCCCTACCTAACAGCTGGATGACGAGCATGAGCGAGCCTCCCTCTGACTCTCATAACTGAGCAGAGTCAAGCAGCTCCAAAATGAGGCTACAGCCTGAGACTCGCACTGAGCCTTGCTAGTGCTGTAGTCAGGTAACTGTTCCGGGGGTGAACTGTGGTTCGCGGTTTGAGTGGTCTGCACCATTCAAACCAGGTCGAACTTAAACTACCCCGATTTCCAGATAGTTTGCCACTGTTCATAAGAATCAAACACCCAAACATCAAGGTGTTGGATTCTTTGGTAAAACTGAACTTGCAGTCCTAATTTCAATTTCCAATATTATAAAACAGTAATAAGAAATGGTACGTTTGATACTGCCCTCTCCTTCCACACCCACATTAATGACCTGTCAGCCGCCATTAACTCTCAAATTGGTCTGTTATACTGGCACAGGAACTGCCTGCCTCAGGTTGCCCTCAGGCTGGCCATCACCTCCTCTGTCTTGTCCCTTGTGGACTATGGCTTGCCCATCTACACTGCAGCCGATAACACGGCCCTCTCCAAAATCCAACTCTCCATCAATAAGGCCTGTAGGCTGCTGACTGCTGCCCCCAGCTGAACTCACACCTGCCTTCTCTATACTACCACCAGTCTTCTCAACTTTGAGGCGCGACTGCTCTACTAGACCTGCCTTCTCGCTAAGAAATCACTGCTAAGACTCTCCCCCCAGGGATCTCCACCTCCCTACAGCAGCCATATTCGTCCGTCACTACCCGTAGCTCTGTTAAGGCCACTTTCAAGGTGCCCAGAACCAAGACCTCTGTTGCCCAGAGATCCTTCCTCTACCGAGCCCCCACCTGGTTCAACTCCCACCCTAGCTGCATCTCCAACTTGCCAAAAATTGGCTCCTTCAAAACAGCCCTTCTGAACCATATCTTTAATACCCGCTGCTGTAGGTAAAACTAACCCCCTGTTGTTACCTGTGGTTCCTGCCCGCCTTGCCCCCTGGCTTGACAACATTCACTGGACAGCCTCACCTTCCCCCAGACCTACTCCTTCCCTACTAGGTCCAAACAGGGATGTAACCCGTTGTCTTCTCTGAGGGCCTACTATATCCATGAGTGTAACTCACAATTTTGTAACATGTAACCTAAGTAACATACAAACTACTACATTATGTAACCTAAGTGTATCTATGTTAAATGTTCCTTTTACTGCAACTGTAATGTTATCCTCTGTTTTAATCTGCACTGTAATAACTGTCTTGATGTCTGCCCCCCACCTGCGACGAAGTGCCTTTGTAAATGAGTCTCTGACTCAAAGGTCGTAAACCTGATTTGAAATGAATAAATGAATAACTGACTGAACCGCATCACGTGACTGTGCGGTAAGATTTAATACACAGATGGCTGCCAAAATTTTAGCAGTTATTCAAACTTATAGATTTTTTTGCCTGAACAAGCCATTTTTTAAAAGCAATAACCTACTCTAGGTTATACAGTAAGAGAGATCTTACTGCATTTCACATGTGGTTCATGGCACTCGGTGCTCAACGTGCCTGTGCCATGAAGTAAGATCAGTGCTACTGCACACCATTGTGGGTTATTGTTTACTTCATCCCTTTCTTCGATGAATACTGATTAAAAATAGAGATTCTACCATACTATATGTCCCTCTTTAGTTATTGTGAAACCATTTTCCTGTCAAACACACTATTCTTTGGGTTTGGCTCCTGTCCCAGCACATGAGTGAAATAGTGCAGGAGTAGGTCATCTGACTTAGACATCTGAAGGCATCCACAGGAGACATTTTAGGAAGAACACCAAGCCAAGGTAGGAGATAGTGCACTACTGAGTTCTGGTATACTGAAACTGTCAGCTTCAGGGTAGGTAGATACAGGTAGTGTGTTGACATCTCGTGGATAATAAGTAGTAGGCACCAGGATAAGGCAGGTACAAGTAGGAGGGTTGAAAAGGGAAATTACGAGACAGCCTATCTAGGGTACAGTAACAAATAAGATTCAGGCAAGGGTGGTAGACACCCAGAGCAAGTTAGCCACAGGTAGGTGGGTTAAAAAAAGGAAAACAAGGGACACTCTACCTAAGGTAGGGTACCACATAGATTTCAAATATGCAAAAGGAGCAGTAGGAATTCAATGGGCATAGAAAGTAGACAGTAAGGTACAGGGAAGTTTCAACAGGCAGAAGGTAAAAGAAGAATAAGGTATGGGAGTAGTGCAGTGCAGCAGGTGTGGAGCTGCAGTCTTTCAGGAAACTTTCTGGAGATTGAGGTGCTTTCCAATTTTTACTCACCTCTCTGGGTTGAGGGCAGAGGTTTCTGGATTCCGGGCCAAATGGCAAGGATGCAGAGAACTGCCTGCCCCACACGGATCACCAAGTCTCGCCACCGCTCCCCCAGAGGACGCATAGGTGGAGGCAGTGCAGGTTTACCATGGTGGGCTCTGGGAGGGTGGAGGTAGCGGTAAGAGTAGACACTCCTCAGTCTGTACTACTGCAGAATTCTTTTGTTTTACTGGTGGGATGTGGCAGCTAGGAGGAGGCACCCATAGCAGTGAGAAGAAAGGAACTGGGGGTCCTCAGAAGGGGAGGCCCCAAGAAGGGAGGAAGAAGCCCCCAGCTGAGGAGGAAGCAACTGCTGGTGGGAAATCTACTGTTAGGGGATAGACTTGAGAGTGAGGGGGAGAGGGAAGTAAAGTACCCGAGAGGTGATTTGGCTTGGTGGGATGGAGACAGGATCCAGAGGATTGCTAGGGCAGCAAGATATGGGAGGGAGCTAGATGTCACTATTTAACTGGGGACAAATGACCTGGCAAGTGACAGAATAGGGGCAGGGGTATTGCAGGGAAATTTCATGAAGCAGAGCAGGGGCCTTAAGCAGGTGGCATGCACAGTGGCTTTTGCCGAGGTATTACGTTTATGTGGCCAGGAACAGGAAAGAAGACTCCACACCAGGGCTTTTAACAACTGGTTGAAATCACAGTGCATGCAGGAGGACTTTGGCTGTACTGGAGACGGGGGACCAACCTGGATAAATATGGGCATCTATAGGGGAGACAGTTGTATCATTTCAGGAAGGAGATCACAGTCCTTTTTGGGAGATTTAAGTCCTACTTGGATGAATATTTAAACTAGCCAGGGGTGGGGGTGCTGGAACTAAGGGGCAGCAATGCCCCGATAATGAAGCAGCAAGGAGGGAGGCCAGGTACACTCCCGAGGTAGGCGTGAAACATGATAGGTGTAGAGGAATGCAGAGGACAAGGAGTTATATAAATCAGGGAAACAAGAAGGAAGGAGTAAAGGAGACAAGTAACAAAGAAGGTAACAAGGGAAGAGGTGGGTCAAGGAGAGTGTCAGGGAACAGTACAGACAGAGGAGGGAGCAGTAAAGCAGACAGGTAGGGAAGTAAGGTATGGAGGAGCCATGTGCGTAAATGCAAGAGGTCTGGGAAATAAAATTCCAGACCTGGAGGCCAACATGGCTGAGGCTAGCCTGGATTTGGTGGCCATAACTGGAACATGGCCCTACCAAGCTTCTCTCTGTTTAGGAGAGTCAGGGAGAGGAGGGTCGTACTATATGTAAGGGAGGAAATCAAGGCTATAGAAGTGCAGGAGGAAAAGGAAGGGCTGGAGGTGCTGTGGGACATCCTGAAGACAGGTGCTGGGGCTACTATCCATACAGGGTGGTACACAGACCTCCAGAACAGGGACAGGAGATGGACAAGGCACCTGGGGAACTCATTTTTAAGATAGCAAGGTAGGGGAAGGTGTTACTAGTTCGTGACTTCAATCAGATGTGATTGGAGCCTTCAAACTGCAGCTTTGGCTACCCTTAACTCCGTGTAGGTTTTTTTTTTTAGGCAGCTAGTCAATGAACCCATCTGGGAAGGGGCAATGATGGATCTGGTACTTGCAAACAAGGATAGCATTACAGATGTCACAGTGGGCAGTCTCCAAGGTACCCAACATGATCACCATACCATGTGGTTTAAGATTAAGATGAGAACAGAGGCAAACCACATCAGTACAAGGGTCTTGGACTTTAGATAGATAGATACATCTGTCCGGGAGGGGAACCAGGCTCCTAGGTGATAGGTTTAAATGCTTCACTGGCAAGCTTTTAAACTAGCCAAGTGGGAGGCACTGATAAGAAGCAAGGCTTAGCCTCCCCCACCACAAAACAGGGTAGTTAGCGAGGTAAACACCACGGCAGAGAGGTCGATAGGGAGCAGGACAGGGGTAAATGGAGTAAAAGGCAGTAAGGGCAGGGATGGGGCTAAAAGGAGTAAGGCCATCAAAAATGGACGGCGATGAGTTCCAATGCCCATAGTCTGGGTAACAAGCTTCCTGAACTAGTAGCCTTGATGGAAAAGGGACACCTGGATATCGTGGCAGTCACAGAAACATGGTACATGGAGAACCATGACTGGGGTGTCAACATATCAGGGCACACAATCCACAGGACGGACAGGGAGGGTAAAAGAGGAGGAGGAGTAGCTCTCTACATAAGAGAAGGGATCACAGCAACAGAACTAAAGGGTAAACGGGGAGGACAGGAAGTACTGTGGGTCACCTTGGAGACAGGAAATGGCACCTCAATATGCACAGGAGTTGTATACAGACCCCCATCTCAGGGGAAGGAAACAATAGGAGGCATCCTTAGAATGGCAGAAAAAGGGGAGCTATTGTTGATGGGGGACCTGAATATGCCACGTGTTAACTGGAGGACATTTGTTGCAGTCACATCCAAGACCAGAGTCATTCTCGATGCCCTACAGGGGGCATGCCTCAAGCAGCTAGTGTTGGAACACACTCGGAATGGAGCAGTCTTAGACCTGGTATTCTCAAACGGGGATGGTGAGAGGATCTCGGATTTAGAAGTGGGTAGCCATCTGGGAACAAGTGACCACCAGACAGTGTGGTTCACAATAAACACAGCCATAGAGTCAAGCCATACAAAAGCAAGGGTACTGGACATTCAGAGGGATGACTTTGGCAGAATGGGAGAGTGCCTAAGGAATGCACTAGCAAAAGGGCAGGAAGGAGGGGTGGAGGAACAATGGGGAAAAATCAAAACTGCCATCGCAGAGGCAACAAGCCTTTGTGTAATGCAAATAAACAAAACAAAACAAAGTAAAAAACTACTATGGTTCTCAAAAGAGATGGCAGGTAAGGTTAGGGAGAAAAATATAGCATTCAGGAAGTATAAGGAATCACAGAAGGAGCAGAACAGAGAACTGTATCAGTTAAAGCAGAAGGAAGCAGGGAAGGCAATCAGAATAGCGAAGGCCCAACAAGAGGAAAAGATAAAACCATTTATAGGTACATTAGGGAGTGAAGAAATATCAAGGGAGGAATAGTGAATCTTAATAAAGGGGAGGGGAGGACTGCAGAGGGTGACAATGAAAAGGCAGAGATACTGAATGAATAGTTTTGCTCAGTATTCTCAAAAAAAGACAAGGGGGTACCTAAACCAAACAATAGAAGCACTCTGGATGGGGGGTGGTTTGATACCAGTCCATTCAC
Organism: Neoceratodus forsteri; assembly: GCA_016271365.2. NCBI lineage: Eukaryota > Metazoa > Chordata > Ceratodontiformes > Ceratodontidae > Neoceratodus > Neoceratodus forsteri. The sequence goes on from CM057452.1 coordinate 396,735,448, forward strand.
AGAAGAAAGGGTCCTGAAAGAACTCCTAAAACTCAAGGTGGACAAAGAAATGGGGCCTGACGGAATTCACCCCAGAATTCTAAAACAAGTAAGGGGAGACCTAGTGACACCACTGACTACCCTTTTTAACAAATCATTGGAGGATAGTGTGATACCCAAGGACTGGAGGAGGGTGGCTGTGATTCCCCTTCACAAAAGTGAGAGCAAGACAGAGGCAGGAAATTACAGACCTGTTAGTTTGACCTCAGTGGTTGGAAAAATGATGGAATCACGTCTGAAAGAAAGAATTGTTGACTACCTAGATGCCAGCAGGGCACAGGACCCAAGGCAGCACGGATTCACAGCGGGAAGGTCATGTCAGACTAATCTAACAGATTTCTTTGATTGGGTGACCAAAGTAGTAGACCAGGGATGGGCTGTGGATATGGCCTACCTAGACTTTAGCAAGGCATCTGACATAGTCCTATACAAAAGATTAATAAACAAGTTAGCCAGCCTGGGAGAGGGTCCCAGGGTGGTAGCCTAGGTAAAAAAACTGGCTGGACAATAGGACACAGAGGGTAATAGTAAACAGAGTGCACTCTGAAGAAAGGGAGGTTACTAGTGGGGTACCACAGGGTTCAATACTGGGACTGGTCCTCTTTAATGTCTTTATAAGTTAGTTTGCGGAGGGGCTGGAAGGAAAAGTGTGTCTCTTTGCAGATGACACAAAGATCTGCAACAGGGCTGATACACAAGGGTGTGTGTGTGTGAGTGTGTGAAAGGATGAGCAGGGACTTGGCAAGGTTGGAGGAACGGTCAAAAGTATGGCAGCTTAGATTCAATGCAAGTAAGTGCAAGTAATGCACCTGAAACCAAAACCCAGGGAAGCGTATAATGGAGGTGCTAATAAAACAAAATGGAAAGACCTGAGGATAGTCATATCACATGACCTTAAGGTAGGCAAGCAGTGTGAGAAGACAATAAGGAGAGCTAGGGGATACTGGGATGCATAGGGAGAGGCATCAGCAGTAGAAAACAGGAAGTTGTTAATCCTCTGTACAGACAGTTGGTGAGACCCCATCTGGAATACTGTGTGCAGTTCTGGAGACCCCATCTCCACAAGGACATAGACAAGATGGAGGCAGTCCAGAGGGAGGGCAACTAAAATGGTGCAGGGTCTGCACCAGAAGCCATACGAAGACAGACAAAAAGAGCCTAATATGTATACCCTAGAGGAAAGGAGGGAGAGGGGGGACATGATAGAAACTTTCAAGTACCTCAAGGGAATCAACAAAGTCCAGGAGGGTAGCATCTTTCATAAAAAGATGTGCAAGAACAAGGGGGCACAATTTGAAGATGGGGGGGATGATTCAGGGACAACGTGAGGAAATATTTTTTCACGGAGAGGCTGGTGGACGCATGGAACAGCCTTACTGAGGAGGTCGTGAGGTTAAAAATGATGGGGGAATTCAAGAATGCATGGGGACATACATAAAGCAATTATAGTGGAGGGGTAGGAGGAAGTAGTCTGTTGGTTAACTAGGATCTGCAGCTTATCCAATAGGTAGGGAAATGGGCAGACTATGTGGGCCAAGTGGTTCTTATCTGCTGTCAAAGTCTATGTTTCTGTGTAGATAGATAGATACTTTATTTGTACAGTGCCCCTTTCCGGAGACTCAGAGTGCTTCACATACTGTATCAATTAAACAAAGTGTACATACAAATAAACAATACCATAAACCAGATCCAAATAGAGCTAACAGCAGCAGACTTAAAATCTATCTATCTTACGCTTTAAAATACATCACTAAAATATATTTATTTATAGGTTAAAAGCCTGGTTTTAAAAAAAAAAGGTCTTAAGACCCTTTTAAACTACTGATCTTTATTTTGTTTCATACAACAAAGAACAGATTAATATTAACAGAACAAACAAATAAATAACAGACACTATATGTACACCTAATACACTTGACATTTCGTAGTTGATTTTATTTATTTGTTGAGTGTTCAGAATGTACCTTTGAGTCAGAGACTCCTTTTTAAAAGCTCCATGTCACAGAAATTACATACAAAAACATACAGTTACATACCTGTTCATCAGTAAACAGTCAGGTTGATACAAGTGCAATTGTAAGGCTAACAGTCAAATACCAGTGATAATTTGTGCAATCAATCAATACATATAAAGACGCAGATCTAGAGCTAGGCTTGGGGGACTCAGGTAGGTAGAAGAAGCTGGCCAGTGGCCTTAGTCAGGAATGTAGTGGGAGGTGTTTCAGTGGCAGTCACAGTGGTTTGAGGACTGGAGATGGTCTCTATGAGAAGTTTTAAAGGGCCCCAGTCTGCTCTCATTAACAAGTGGGGTGGGTAGGCTGTTCACCCAAGAAGGGGCTCTGTAGCTAAAGAACCTTTGGAGTTGGGAGGTATGGCAGTGAGGGATAGTGAGGAGTTGCTTTCCAGAGCTACGAGTATGCTAAAGTGTCAGGGTCGGGCGGATAAGGGGTGCAAGTCCTGGGGGGCAGTGGCCTAGGGCAATTTTTTTTTGCCATGAGGCAGGTGTGAAACCTAATTCTGTTGTCAAGGTTAAGCCAGTTGGCTTCATTATATAGAGAACATGTATGAGTTAGGCGGTCATAGCCCAGGTTGAGGCGACAGGCTTTATTTAGGGAGAGATGAAGTCTATGGAGGGCCAAGGTGTTAGCTGCACTATAGATAAATAAGCCATAATAAAGCAGGGAGAGAACAGAGGAGGAGACAGCAAGCCTCATGGCATTTGGGGTAAAACAATGTTTTAAGCGATACAGTACCCCAAGCTGAACATTGAGGGTGGTAGACAGAAGGTGAATATGTTGGTGGAAAGTAGATGCAGGGTCTAGAGTAATGTCCAGGTATTTAAAGAAGTCCACTTCCTCAAGAGGGGTCAGGTTGGCAGTTCGGACTTGGGGGCAAATGTGACAGTCTAGATTAAGGTCTTTGAATGTATAATAGTGAAATAAATACATATATGTCTGGGGTCACTTTATCTAAAAAAAAAAAAAAGGAAACATCATCCCTGTTACTGGGTAAGTTAATCTATATCTTAAATTTATTAATGCCCCCAAACCTATGGTACAAAGTCCTGTCTAGCCTGTGAAATATACATCACCCACCTCCTCCTGAAGATCTCAAAATGGTCTCATTTCTTACTTAGCATGGCAGTGATCCTTTCCATCTTATAGATATTTATCATACCATCTTGCCATTGTATCAGGGTGGGAAGACTGGGGGTCAAACATAGTTTCGTAATAGCATTTTTTGCCGCTAAAAGTGCAATTGTTTACACTCTGGGGGTATTTCCCAAAGAAAAAGAAAAAGGGACCCAATGTTATGGAGGGGGATATTATCTGCTTTAAGGCCTCCTATAGACTTATTATGAAGGGGAGGATTCTCTGGCAATCCCAAAACACATGGGCATGTGAGGCCAGTGAATAGTCACATTACTTCCAACATTCTGCCCCTCTATGGGGCTGGTGTTTCTGCTGTATTGCTAGTGGTCTAAAGTATCTAATTGACACTTTCCATGCAAACGTCTTCCATAGTTTGGAGTTAAGGCCCCACTGAATCGTCCTAACATGTCTTTCCCATATCTGTGCATGGATGGGCAACCTGAAATCCTTTTCCCACGCCTGGTGTACTGAGTCCAGAGAATCCTCACCTAGTACCCTCACCGCTATATACAAGGCCGAAAATAAATAGGAAGGTAAAGGTCTCACCTCCATAGCTCCTACCAGAATACCCAAAAGTAGGGGGTCCGGGTCTTCCGTCTGTATCCCATCCACAATGGACCTGAGGAAGTCCCTAATTTGGAAATATCTAAATCTTTCTCTATGGGAGATACCGTATTGCTGCACTAATTCTGTTAAGAGTTTGAATTGTTCCCTGTGGTGCAAAATGATATACTAGGTGCAAACCCAGTCTCTTCCCATCTGCGGTATCCCAAGTCCATTGTAGCTGGCACAAACTGGGTTAGGTGGGGTAGTGAAAATAGTAGGGGTCTCCACCTAGAAAATCCTTTGACTGCTAATGCTCTCTGCCAACACTGTAAGCTAGTGTGTGTGTATATGGGTCGGTTATCCCCTCCAAATTCGTATCTGGTGGGTAAGTCAGTAGCATCCTGTGTAGATCCCCCATGTCCCTCTTTTGTCTCTCCAAGGATTTCCATCTGGCCTCATATCCTTCACATAACCAGTACAGGACAATCCTAATCTGGGCTGCTAAATGATATAACCTCAGGTTTGGGAGTGCCAGACCACCCTGCCCTCTGAACAGCTGTGAGATGGAGAGCCATATCATCAGCTTCTGTGAGGCCCATATGTATTTAGAAATCCTCCTATTTATTGTTCTATACCATTCCTCCAGTACCTGCACCAGGATAGTCTGAGCTAGATATAGAAACCTTGGCAGGACCACCATACATACTGCTTCAATTCTTTGGATCAGGGACATAGGTAGAGTCCTCCACCTCTCCAGATTGGCGTTATCTTATTTGTTAGAGGGGCATAATTCAAATTGGGCAAAAAGGAGAGGTGGAGGAACAATGGGGAATAATCAAAACAGCCATCGCAGAGGCAACAAGCCTTTGTGTGAAGCAAATCAACAAAACAAAACAAAGGAAAAAAACACTGGTGGCAGGGATGGTTAAGCAGAAAAGGATAGCATTCAGGAAATGTAAGGAAATACAGAAGGAGCAGGACAGAAAACTTTATCAGTTAAAGTAGAAGGAGGCAGGGAAGGCAGTCAGAATAGCAAAGGCACAAACTGAGGAAAAGATAGCCAACTCTGTTAAGAAGGGGGATAAAAACTTTTATAGGTACATTAGGGAGCAAAGAAAGACCAAGGGAGGGATACAGAGACTTAATAAAGGGGAGGGAATGTGGGCAGAGGGTAACAGTGAAAAAGCAGGGATACTGAACAAATATTTCTGCTCAATATTCACAACAAAAGAGGAGGGGGAGGTACCTAAACCAAACAAGAGAGAAACTCTGAATAGGGGGGTCGATAGCAGTCCATTCACAGAAGAAAGGGTTTTGAAAGAACTCTTGAAACTGAGGGTGGACAAAGCAATGGGGCCTGATCGGATTCACCAAAGAATTCTAAAAGAACTAAGGGTAGAACTAGTGACACCGCTGACTACTCTCTAACAAATCATGGGAGGATGTGGTGGTAGCTGAGGACTGGAGGAGGGCAATTGCGATTCCACTTCACAAAAGTGGGAGCAGGGCAGAGGCAGAAAACTACAGACCAGTTAGTTGAACTTCAGTGGTAGGGAAAATGATGGAATCACTCCTGAAGGAAATAATTGTTGAGTACCTAGAGGCCAGTGGGGCACAGGACCCAAGGCAGCTTGGTTTCACAGCAGGAAGGTCATGTCAGACGAACCTAATAGATTGCTTTGACTGGGTGAACAAAGCAGTAGACCAGGGAGGGGCTGTGGATATGGCCCACCTGGATTTTAGCAAGGCATTCGACATAGTCTCACATAAAAGATTAATATACAAGTTAGCCAGCCTTGGAGTGGGTCCCAAGGTGGTAGCCTGGATAAAAAACTGGCTGGACAACAGGACGGAAAGGGTAATAGTAAACGGAGTCCATAGTGAGGAAAGGAGGGTAACTAGCGGTGTACCACAGAGTTCAGTACTGAGACCGGTCCTCTTTAATGTCTTTATAAGTGACATTGGAGAGCACCTGGAAGGAAAGGTATGTCTCTTTGCAGATGACACAAAGATTTGCAACAGGGTTGATACACAAGGTAGGGTGGAAAGGATGAAAAGGGAGTTGGCAAGGTTGGAAGAATGGTCAAATATGTAGCAGCTCAGATTCAATGCAAAGAAGTGCAAGGTAATGCATCTGGGAAACAATAACCCAAGGGAAGAGTACACAGTGGGGGGTGAGTTAATAACAACAACAGAAATCAAAAGGGACCTGGGGGTAGTTATATCAGATGACCTAAAGGTGGGCAAGCAATGTGAGAAGGCAGTAAGGAGGGCTGGGGGAAGGGGGATACTGGGATACATAGGGAGAAGCATCAACAGTAGAAAACAGGAAGTTGTTATGTCTCTGTACAGATAGTTAGTGAGACCCCATCTGGAGTACTGCATGCAATTCTGGAGACCCCATCTCCGCAAAGACATAGACAGAGTGGAGGCTGTTCAGAGGAGGGCAGCCAAAATGGTGCAGGGTCTGCACCAGAAGACACACGAGGAGAGACTAAAGCAGCTTAATATGTATACCCTTGAGGAAAGGAGGGAGAGGGGGACATGATAGAAACTTTCAAGTATCTCAAGGAATTAAAGTCCAAGAGGGCAGCATCTTTCAGAAGAAGAGATGCAAGAGCAAGGGGCCAATTTGAAGATAGGGGAATGTCTGAGAGGTAATGTTAGAAAGCATTTTTTCACAGAGAGGGTTGTGGATGCATGGAACAGCCTTCCCGAGGAGGTTGTGGCGTCAGGAACAGTGGGAGAATTCAAGGATGCATGGGACAGGCATAAGGCAATTCTAGGTGGGGGTAGGAGGAAGTAAGCTGTTGAATAACTAGAATCTGCAGCTTATCCATCAGGTAGGGAAATGGGCAGACTAGGTGGGCCAAGCGGTCCTTATCTGCCATCAAATTCTGTTTCTATTGAATAGGTCCATGTGTGAAACTCCTATCTGAATCCCTAGGTATTTTATTTATTTATTAGCTTTTGATGACCGGGTAGATGCGCTGGGCAAAGAGCCTGCCTATTTTTAGGCACGACCCAGGAGAGTACAGTTACAGTAAGTACAGCAGAGACATCAAATAACAACAATGAGGTGCAAAGATGACAGTCAGGACAATCTACACAAATAGCATTAACAAAACAGCCTAAGAATAACAGCAAGAATACTACAGGCTAGGGTGGTCAAACAATTGTTTCAGAATTATTCAGATTACCATGTTTTATATGTTTTAGGTTACAGCGAATTGGGAACTTCACCTGGATCTGGGGGAATGGTTCATAGTTCACCCTGAGTACCTCCATTTTCATCGGGTTTATTTTGTAACCTGCGATTTTGCCAAAACTGTCCAAAAAGTCCCAAGGGGGTGGGAGGCAAGGAGAGCTACGGGCCTCATGTAAATTAGCAGGTCATCAACGTGGGAAATTGGGGTGATCTTCTCCCCTCCTCTACTCCCTTATCTGGTCATCCTGCTTTAGAGCCTGCGCCAAGGGCTCGAAGTACAGGGCAAATAACAGAGGGGGCAGGGGGAGCCCTGCCTAGTACCTCTCTGCAGGGATATTGGGATCGTGATCAAACTGTTCACCTTAATATAAGTCACTAGTTCCGAGTATATGGAGAATACTGTACTGATAAAATCCCGTGACATTCCTATCTTATCCAGTACTGCCCACAGGAACAGCCATGCCACCCGGTCAAACGCCCTCTCCGTGTCCAGTCTTAGTAGGAGAAAGGGGGTGTCTGAACGGACAGCCCGATGTAGTAGGTGTAATGTTCTTTTAATTTTATCCTAGCTTTGTCTATTGGGTACAAATCCCATTTGGTCTACGCTTATTAGTTGGGGCAGCAAGGATTCCAATCTTTTGGATAGGATCAGTGTGAATAACTTGTAGTCGATGTTAAGAATGGAGATAGGTCGATATGAAGAACATGCAGCACTGTCGTTTCCCCGGCTTCAGGATGCTAGAGATATAGGCATACCATTAAGTATCAGGGGTTCCCTCTCCGACCTGGGCTGCTCTATAGGTATCCAGCAAAACAGGGACCAGTTCTTGCCTGAACAGTTTATAAAACTCCCCTGTGTACTCATCCGGCCCTGGGCTTTTACAGGATTTCAGGGAGGTGACCGCCTTATTCAGTTCCCCTTCTGTAACTGGTAGGTCTAAAGCCTGTTGTTCTTCAGTGATCTTGGGCAGGTTAATCCCTGCCATGAAGGTTTCCACAGCATTCATATTCACCCCATGCTCCGGGGTATATAGGTTGCTGTAAAATTTCTGAAAGTTCTGCTTAATTTGTGTTGGTTGTTTAACTAGCTTACCATGAACTGGGTCCCTAATCTGGGATATGTTGGATTGCACCCGTTGTTGTCTCAAGCTGTGGGCCAGTAGGTAAATTGACCTTGGGCCCCCATCATAATACCTCTACCGCAGGTATTGTAGAGCCTGCTCTGTGCATATATCAATCAGTTGTTGCGCCTGCTCCCTAGTAGCCTGCAGGAGGGGCAGGGCTCCCCCATCCCCTGCTGCATGTTGGGTCTGTAGCTCTCTGAGTTGCTGATTCAGCCTGTTTAATCATAGTTGTTGCTGCTGCTGCTTATAATGGGAAGCATACTTTATTATGTCCCCCCTCAAAACCGTTTTCAGTGTATCCGACAGGGTACCCTCCTAGATGTCTGGGGAGCGATTTTCTTGGAGAATCTGCTCAATCCTCTGTGAGATAATTTCTTTAAAATCTTTTAAATTCAATAACAAATTATTAAACCTTCGCAGGATGCCTCTTTTCGCCCCTCTCCAGTCCATGTGGAGGGCCACCACTGAGTGGTCTGACAGTACTGATGGGAATTGTGTACATTCTTGTATTTTATACATATGTTGTTTAGTCTATCCATGTGTACACTTTATGTGCGGCTGAGTAATGTATGAATTCACGTTTACACGGATCTCCAGACATCTACCCACTGTGCATCAGATAGGTATGTCTGTGTCTCTTTTTGGACAGCGTTTTTTCTGACAGGTCTTGGGTTTGAAGTGTCAAGCTGTGAGGAAATCTGGTTGTGATCCCCCCATCACCAAGACCCCTCCATGGATCTTTGTGATTTTTCGAAGTGAGGACCTCACCACTTCCGTCCCTGAGCCCGGGGGAACGTACAGGGAAGCTAGAGTGATCTCCTGTCCCTCCAGATGCCCTACCCCAATGGCCAGCCTACCCTCCGGATCCACGTTCAAGGCTGCTAATTGAAACGGTGCAGTTCTGGGAACCAGTACAGCAGCTTTCCCCTCATTTTACCCCTCCTTATATACAGAGGCTACTATTGTTTCAAACCCAAATTTGGTTAGTTTTAAATGCTCTATCTTGTTTAAATGGGTTTCCTGGAGCAATACGAATGTTGGTTTCAGTTTCTTAATCGAGGCCAGGACTTTATATCGCTTGATCAGATTGTTTAAGCCATTAATGTTGTGGGAGGAGACCATCACTGGGGGTTTACTACTCATTATTTATTAAAGAGTTTTATATATGACTGGAGAAGGGCTGGGTTGATCATTGTTAATACTTTTTTTCCTATAGCTGTCTTTGTCTCCCCCCTTTCTAGGTACCGTCTTCCCAATGCAGCTTTCCCTAATCTGACTAAGGCCCCTTAAAAGGGTAGTCCCACTGTTTTGAAGACCTTTAACAGTGATCACGCAATGGTATTTCAAGTCAAGCGCATCGTAAACACACAAACTAACAAAAAATAAACAACCCCTACCCTCACCCAATTTAACAGTAACCTTAACTTATTTACAGGTTTACTTCCAGAAAAGGAAGGCTGAAGTAGTTGCCCTCTACCAAGTGAAGTCCCAGCCCTACAAGGGGGCTCGGTCTCCTCAGGAGGAGTAGTGGGCAAAAAGAACGCCAGGCCTCCCAGATCCCTCCAATTATCGGGATCAGATGCGTTGCACATCTTTAAGTGTGTCATCCACCTAGGGAGGGGGAGGGGAAGGGGATGTTAGGGCACCCCCTCTCTGCTGCTAAGGAATACGGGGCACAAGAAACTAACTCTCCATTGACTCCCAACTTTCTTTTCAATAAGTCTGAGAGGCAAGTGGGAGGAGAACAAGATAAGCTTCCAGTGTCTTCCTTACCTAACCACTGTCCCAAGAAGCACAGCAACTATTTTATCTGCCTAGCAGGCGCATTACGTGAGCGTCCCTCTCTACCCGAGATGTGCATTTACATGGGTATAGTCCAGCATTTATATTATACCTATGTATAGTCCTGGGTTTATTACCCAAATGATCATCCCAATGACTTAGCCAGTTTTCAAAAACAATCAGGTTATGCTTTCTATATTGGGATTTGGCTAGCAACTAATAAAACCCGCTGTTATAAAGCCATAGGCTTTATTAATATAGAAATCCCCTCTGTGGCAATCTCAGGTAGTATGCCCTTCTGACGGGGGGAGGGTCGAGTTCTCAACCACCTTCCCCTCTGTCCCCTCAGTTCAATCAGGAAAAAGAGATTGCAACCCACCAGAGTCATAAGCTACTGCTCAAGTGTTCTGGTCATTCTCTGGTGCAGTTGCAGCTCTAGTATTGCTTCCAACCCTCTTCCGGCGTGTCCTTCACCTCCTGAAGCGAGCGAAAGCCTCCCACCTGGTTTACTCCTCTCCCGTGACACCTCGTGCTCCTCTGCCACTGTGACCTCAGGGGCCGGATGTTTTGAGCTGCTAGACCTTCCAACTGGAAACCTCATCCCTGGCTCTTTAGTTCTTGCTGAGTTTCCTCTGGAGTACTGTACATTCTGGTGCCAGAGTCCCAAAAAAAACCCAGTGTTTCATCAGGTAAGGAGTTTGAAAGTGAACCCTATGCTCACGTAGCATGTTAAAAATAGGTGAGTAGGTAGCCCTTTGCCTAGCAATTTCAGTGGGGTAGTCATGATCAAACAGCAATCTGGCTGCATTATACTTAACAGTTCCTTTAGCCCATGCTGTACCAAACATTAATTCTTTGTCCCTATAACTGGCTATCTTCAGGACAATGGATCGCGGTCTTGCTGATGGGTCACTGGGCTTCTGCATCAGGCCTCTATGTGCTCTTTTGATTCTAAATTGGAAGGTAAGTGGTAGCTCTAATACGTCCCACAGCAAATTCTACGATCTCTTCCATTTTTCGGTCTCAGCCCCTTCAGGGAGCCCGTAAATATGAAGGTTGTCCCTTCTGGAGCAAGCTTCTAAATCCAGTAGTTTGTCATGTAGGGTTTCTTGGAGGTCAGCGAGGAAATCAACCACTTGATGTAGTTGCTGGGTCTCCTCTGTGATCTCTCCTACTTGTGTTTCCGACCGCTCCAATTTTTCTTCTACTGTTTGCATCCTAGCCTGACATGACAAACTCTTTTTTTGCTTTCGGCTCAGAATGCTTTAATTTCTGTTAGTAGCATCTCGAAGCAGGAGCAGGATAGGCGTTCGCTCTCCTGGTCAGTGTCTGGGTCCCACGCCGTGCTGCTAGCGGCGATGCACTCCAGCTGGCGATGTCTCTTTTCTGAAATCCATCGCCATCCCTCTTTTTCCTGTGCCTCCTGGAAAAAGGTTTTGTAGTATCTTTTCCTCCAGATGTACCAGGTGCCATTTTTATAGTTTTAATTGTAATTATATACTGATCTGGAGGTTTTCAAATTTTGAGAGTGCAGGAGCTCTAATCTCAGGAAGCCATCGGGTGATGACGTCACCGGAAGTCCTTTAAGACCCTTTTAAATGTTTCCTCTGAGGGTGCCTCCCGAAGATGGTTAGGCAGTGAGTTCCACAGGGTAGGCGCAGCAACAGAAGATGCATGGTCACCCAAATGCTGCAGCCTAACCGTGGGAACCTGAAGAAGGCAACTCTCAGTGGAATGGAGAGCCTGGGAACAGGCAGTGAGAAATGAGGAGCTCTTGCAGGTAGACTGGTATCCTTTCATGTAGGGCCTTATAGGTCAGCAGACAGACCTTGAAGACAATCATCCACCTAACTGGCAGCCAGTGCAGTTCGCAGAGAACAGGCTTGATATGATCACACCTTTGTACGCCCGTCAGTAACCTCGCCGCCACGTTCTGCACCAGCTGCAGCCAGCGGAGATTGCCTCCAGATAGCCCTAGGTAAAGGGCATTGCAGTAATCAAACCTGGATGTGACAAAAGCATGTACCAGTGTGGTCAGGTCCTCAGAAGGTATATGGTTCCGGATCCAGGCGATATTCTTCAGATGGTAAAATCCGGCTTTTACGACAGCAGACAGCTGAACATCCAGTGTCAAGCTGTCATCGAGGATCACACACAGATCCTTCACCTGTGTGGAGGGTGTACCAGTACAAGTCCGGTGGGGGCTCCCAAATTCCTTCCCCCACCACGATGACCTGGGTCTACCACCTGTATCTCAGTCTTGTCTGGGTTAAGTCGTAACCAGTTGTGAGCCATCCAAGTCTGGATCTCCTCCAGGCAGTTATTAAATACAGAGGCCACCATCTAGTTACCTGGTGCACAGGACAAGTAAAGCTGGGTACCGTTAGCACAGCAATGAGAGCCCAGCCCATACTGTCTGATAATGTCCCCCACCGGCAGCATATACACCGTGAACAACAAGGGCGACAAGACTGATCACTGCAGAACTCAACAATACAGCAGCTTCAGGTTAGATGAGGCTAACCCTATCAAGTATGACCTGAACCATTTGATGACTTTTCTGGACTGGCCACACCAGTACCGTAGTTGGTCAAGCAGCACCTCATGCCCCATGGTGTCAAACGCTGCCAGGAGATCCAGGAGGACCAGGATGGTGCGCTCTCCTGTCTCTTGCCATCAGGAGATCATTAAGCACCTTCACCAAGGTGGTCTCCATACTGTGCCCGGCTCTAAACCCACACTAGAAAGACTCATAAATGGAGAATGCAGCTAGACACTCCTCAAGCTGAATGGCCAACACTTTTTCTATAATCTTCCCTAAAAATGGGAGGTTAGAGACTGGTCCGTAGTTGCTGAGACAATCTGGGTTCAATGAGGGTTTCTTCAATAAGGGCCTAACAAGGGCCTCTTTTCAAGGCTGATGGAAAGACCTCACTCCTCAGGGAACTCCGGACGATCTCGGCCACCACAGATCCAATCAGCTCTAAACATCTGACCAAAAGTCAGGTTGGACCTGGGTCCAGATCACACTGTGTTGGTCGCAACCTCGAGACAATCTCCACCATCTCCTCCACTCCAACTGGATCAAACTCAGCCCACACAAGAGGAGTGTCCGACAAGTCTCAGGATGAACCTGGCAATCCCTTGGAGTGATGCTGGAGGAGATCTCTGCTCCGAAAGAGGACACTTTGTCGGCAAAGAAAAGAGCAAACTCTTTGCACCTTGTGCGCGAACCTGCTCCTCTCATAAGGAGACATGCGGGATATAATGGCCCATTAACCATGCAGAAGAGCTGAGCTGGCCAGTTTCTTGCCGCAACAATCTCCCTAGACAAAAAAATTTGCCTTCTTTCGGGAGATTTCTCCTACAGTCATTATAATGAGACCTCAGGGCCAATTTGTCCTCCATCAGGCCACATTTCCTCCAACATCTCTCTAACCTCTGGCCCCTAATCTTTAACTCCCTAAGTTCCCCGTCAAAGCAGGGAGATCTCTGGCGAGTAGTCAGGGGTTGGACATGAACGGATGCGACTGAATTAGAGGCAGTAGTGACAGCCCAATTACAGGCCGCCACCGCCTTCTCCGCTCCAACTGCACATGCAGCCTCCACACTTGATAGGTCCAGCACCTCCTGTAGTCCTGCTGGGGACAGTCCCCACAAAAGGCGGTACCAGACCATCTCCATAGAGGATGGACCTTCGGGGGGGGGGGCTCCAAACCTGAACACCATGGTGCTATGATCCAACCAAACTACTGGATCTACACTAACTGTCCGTGATCTCAAGGCCTAACGAAAACACTAGGTCAAGTGTGTGGCCGCACGAGTGGGTCGCTGAGGTAATCTTTTGCATCAGGCCTAGCGCCTCCATGCTTTTAAGGAGATTGCATCCACATGACGAGAGCCTGTCATTCACCCAGGCATTGAAGTCCCCCAGAATTAACTATCTGGGAGACTCCAACACCAAGCTGGCAATTAATTCTCCAATCTCCCTCACAAATTCACCCTCCCCACCTGGAGGACAATAGAGAAGAAGGACCCTGAAGCCCACATCATGACCCCCCCCCAGTAACACACTCAAATGACCCAGTGGGACCCATAGGTAGCACCACGAGGCCCAGGCTAGATTTAAAACAAATGGCCAACCCCACCCCTTGCTCTCTGCAATCCCTTCTCGGGCTATGTATCACGGAGTACCCGACTGGTACTGCCACCTCCAATATGGGAGCAGCATTCTCATCCAGCCAGGTCTCCATGATGCAAGCCAGATCTACCGAGGCTATCAAGTCCACCATTATGGCAGTCTTGTTTCCCATCGATCAGGCATTGCACAACACAGCCCAGGAAGGATGAGAGGAGACTGCTGGATCAGCTATCTGTCCACTTTCCTCTGCGGAGTCCTTGGGGTTGGGAACCAGACAGGAATAACCCCTCTCTAGTACCCATTTTGCCCCAGGGCATCACCCTAGCCTCACCAACCGAATCCGTGACTTCCACGTAACCACTTGAGCAGACCCCCTCCCAGACCCCCCAAGCAATTCCTAATGCCCTACACCTCCTATAAGTTTCTACCAAAAGTGCTGGGAGCTTGAAGGTCCCGGAGGTAGGCTGCCGAGTAGCTGCACCTTATCAATCCCTGTCCCAGGCACATATTCCACTTATTTAAGTTAAATCAATCAAAAATAAGCAGTCACACAATCTCACACTCACACTCAACCAATCATACAACCATTCAGCCTTACAATCAACATAATCCCACTTCCCTCTCAACCCAAATACATTTCGATCGAAACCTCCCAACCCGAACACACCCACTTTTAAAACTCCCGCTAACTAAATTAAATCATAAACATACATTCCCAATTAAATTTAACAAAACCACCTTACCCACACTCCCAAGCACAACAATATAATACAACTCAAACTAAATTACAGGAAAAATCCTCTGTGCACTAACAGTTCATAGTTAAAGTTCTTCTTATTTAAATGACTTAGGGCTTTTCTGCCCCACATATAAATTGTCCAGTTTCCAGGACTCTCACCACCCAGTTTCCCTAACAAATCAGTATATCAGTCCAAAAAAATGGCTCTCTCACAGCCCAAATGCAGTTATATTTGTGTGTCCATCTTTGTCTTCAACTCTTTTTGACTGTACCAAAACAAGACACTCCTAGTTCACATTAATTCGGGCAAACAGAGGTTCCCCCCGCCAGTTGCGACAATAATCGACTGGGTGCTCCCGACAATGCCAACAGCCATTATCTGAGGGTAGCTCACCACAGCCAATAGTGCAGTACAATGTTTGCACAGCCCAACATAGCCCACAAACTCACTGCAGGTGCAGACATCCTTTTATTCCGGGCTGTTACCATGACCCGTTTCCATCGTATGCCACGGTGGCCGCCGCAACAGTCACACAAATCAGCGGTCAGCCCGAGATCCAAATAGGCAGCAGCATGAAAAAGTCCCCCGTCGATTGCAGCAATAGTTGCCCAGTTCACCACAGCGACACCGAACAGCCGGTTACGGGGTCAACGCAAACACCACCCGCAGGAGTAGAAAAGTCACAGGACCAGGTTTGCAGCGTGTTCTCATCAAATCCTTCAGTCTGCATGAGGCATCGAGATGGTCCAGCTCACACACCACCTCTGGACCTGGTCAGATCTTCAGTCCACTTCCCAGTCAACATCTTCACATTCACAGCAGAATCGCAGCTCCATTCACTACACGCCAAACTGCGTCCGAACGTGAACTCCCAGGTACAGTCAATTTACAGATAGTTCGCTTCAATCTCAGACGCACATTTATTTATTTAGTTTTTGCTGACTGGGAAAGGAGGACTAGACAATTCTGCCTATTTTCAGCCTCCTCCCGGGGAAGGGGGATACAGATGGATGCCAACTGACACTGAACCAGATTAAACTGTTGGTGGTATTTTTAGTGAATGAGGGAAATTTAGCCAGGATACTGGGGAAATTCCCCTGCTCTTTTCAAGAAGTATCATGGGATCTTTAACATCCACCTGAACTACCACCAGAAGAGGCAGATGGGACCTCAGTTTAACGTCTGATCCTAAAGACGGCACCTCAGGAGTGCAGCATCCCTCTCATGCTGCACCACAGTGTCAATACTGGGATTTAACCCAAGTGCCTGGCATGGGGCTAGAACCCACAGCCTTCTGATCTTCTGGCCTCGGAGGCGAGTGTGCAACCTGCTGAGCCACTGACACTGGCTGATGCAGTGGCATATATATGCACAAGCAGACTGTTACAGCAAGAGATGCAAGGAGGTCTCAGCTGACAAGCAAGAAAGCTGGGTGAATCTAAATTTCAAGCAACAGTCTCTCACTCAACCCCAATGAAAAAAGAAGCCAAAAAGTCCAAATGACTTTAGTTCTGTATCATTTTATTCTTAGAAGGTCCAAACTTTTTTTCTCTGTTGCTCTTTAATTTTTTATATTGTGACGTTTCAGAACTACATGTTCCTTCTTCAGACAATGAGCAAACTTGAAATTGCTTCGTCTAAATTATTTCTAAAACAGAAATAAAAAACACATAATGAGTTCCAAAATACCATTTTTTAAATACTAATTTATCTGTGTACACTCCCATATTAAGAATTCAGCTAGTCTCTTATAAGAAAGGGGGAACCAACCAAAATAACAATATTCAGAAAATGGGGGTGGGGGTACATGTGCTGCTTGAAGTCATATGTGGGACTCTAGAGAAACAAAGTGCTCTGTGAGTACTTTACACAATACTAACAAAATTGAAACTATAAACCAATCTTTATCATTCTTCAAATAAGCATGAACTTCAAAATACCTTGAACATTTCATCAAGCGTTCTCTATCTTAGGGTACTACATTTGCCCAGTTAATTTTATCATGTCCTACAGCAAACCCAAAACTTCTATGAAAATGTGTAAATCAGCTATATCTTTACAGCTAAAACAGAAAGCTGAGGCACTGATTAGAAAACAACTTTTTTTTCAAAATTAATAAATCACTTGACAAAATGTATTTGACCTCCAAATGAAATTCATGGGAAATCTCAGCCTGACACGGCAATGAATGGCCTCAAAATTACCTATATTTGCTGACTTTACAACTCGCAGTACATGCACCTTTTGAACAACCCGCCATTACACAGAATGCAGACTTCACTGGTGCTTATATTCTTCTCTAGATAAAGAAGGGGCTGGGCCGTAGGGTGAACGTGGTAGTGTGTTAACGCTACTAGTGACGTCACCCTGGGCGGCCTGGTCAAAAGAAATCTCTGTGACCACAAAGAGCTAATCGGAGATCCCCTTCAAAACTTTTTTTAATCAGCCTCCAGTTTCCATTGTAAAGAACCAGGCTCAATATTGTATATAGTACAAAAGGCTTTTCAAAGCCAAACACAACTTACATTATGTGTGAAAAAACGTGCATCATGACAAGAAAATCTCACATAAATAACAGTTGCAAGGGATTTAAAAAAAAAAATTATCAGGGTAGAGAAGCAAAGGACAAGACAAGCTCCTAAAGAATATAACAAAATAAGGGTGACTGAACAGGAACTCCTGGGGAAACTGAAGTGGGGGGGGGGAGAAAACGTTGGAGAAAAACAAAACAAAAAAAAAAAATTGGTAAAGGTACAGGGAACTATAAAATGTGATGGAAAGGGGGTGTAGAAGGGTAAGAGGAGGGGGAAAGGAAAGATTAGAAGGGGTAGGCAATGAAAAGATGGTCAGATCAAGGATCAGAGTGGACACGGAACCAGGAAAGTCTGCCTGATGTGGTCGGGCTTTATAAAGGTGGAATTCAATTAAAAGTAGTCCAAATGAGGTTTTCATTCAGACCATATCTTCTACGATATGTTTTTAATGTAAAGATCCACCAAGCCTAGCCAGAGAAGATTTAATGTCTTCTCTTCTTATATTACTTTTATGTTCAGTAATCCTTAATTTTAAAGGTCTAGTGGTCTGTCCAATATAGTAAAGGGAAAATGGGCGCACAATACAGTATACAGCAAAGTCTGAATTACAGGTAATAAAGTCCTTAATATCATACACCTTATCATTCCAAGTACTTTTGATAGATTTTCTTTTAATACCACTGTTACAATGTGTGCAATTACCACAAGTATAAAAGCCCTTAACGTCCTTATGTAACCAAGCAGTAGGTAATGGCCCTGGACTCCAGTGCTGAGTAGTCTTCACTATCTTATTGCGTATTGCCGTAATTTTATTAGCTGTTACCCATGGCTTCTGACTAAAAATACGATTCCCTATCTCATTAGTATGTAGAATGCCCCAATTGCTAAGTGTAACCCCTAGATGGCGCTATCCCAGGGGCTACTACCCCTGCCTGATTTGCCACTAACAGGTTGAGGGGCCTGGATCCAATGGCGGGTGCCTCCACCCAGAGGTCAGGGTTTGCAATAGTTAAACTAACTTGGTCACAGCCCTCTGGGACACTGCAACCCCCCTTTCTTCCCACTAGTGGCCCACACAATATATCAGAATTACCTTCACAGTATACACTTACCCCAGGTCTGGTTCCTGCACTGGGACCTCCTGTGAAATGAGATACAGTGCAACAATCACAGTACAGTACTTTAACATAGACAAATACCTCAGGCAGTATAACTTTGCTGAAACAAGCAGCTCTGATTTATTTAGGGGATATAACAAGGACAGGGGAAATCAGGTTAATTAGCTTATCACTCTAATAATCTACTAATGGCTCTGTGCACAGGCCTATCCCTATCAGTTACTGTCCCTGGGTACCCAAGCCCTAGTGGCTAGTCCAAACTGTGGCAGCTGGTAGGGGCCCTTTCACACAGAGAAAAGGAGAATTAAACAGTCAGCAGTACAGTAATTCCATTTGGATTTAATGTGGCAATTCAACAGGGAGCACCCTGAATTAGTACTCACGACCTCCAAATAAGATAGGGTCCTTCAATGTCAGCCAGGCTCACTTGAGGTACACAAACCTCTTCACACATCCATATAAAAGAAAGCACTATACCAGGCAGGCTGCATCTGTATCCCGATCGCAATTACTGCACAATACCCGGGAGAACACACAGCAGATTCAGTTCCTGACAGACCAAGTGCAATTTTCAGCAATTCCTCCAGTCTTCTACAGGGTGAGCCTGGTTTCTACTCTTCAGAGATCCTTTGATTCTTTCACAGGACGGATTCAGTCCTAACAAGCTGTTACACAAACTGCAGACCGAACTCTGGGCCTTACACACGTTTTTGACTAAAACTGCACACTGAAAAGCACAGGGCTCCTTCCTTCTTCACTGCCAAAGCTCAACTGAAACTCCAACTGACAAAACGGGCACTTCCTTTGAGTTCCTCCCAGTTCTTGACTGATTGGCTGTCACTCACAATAGACTGCTGCTGTTGGTCCAAAAAGGCACTGAAGTCTAAACTACATCTCCCAGAGTCACTGCCCATACAATCCTCTTGTGGCTGGCTCAGATTATGAGTCCAAGTTCTGATTCGCCAAGGCACCATTTTAGAGCTAGCTTACCCCACACTGATTGGTCCAGTTCAGCAGTTCAAAACTAGAATGGGGAACTAGCAGACACAGTTCTGACTGCAAAGAAAGCAGGTTAGACAAACTGTAATTTCATTATTACTCTAAATAATTTCTGGCAAACAGTTACATCTTTCAGATAGGTTCCTTGCACTCCTAGTGACTGCAAAATGAAGTGAATTGGCAGCAGCTTGAGTGGTACTCAATCAAAGAAACACACAGTCCCCCATACAATTAATTATGTCTGCAAGCAGACAGCTCTTAAAGAGACAGTACCAGAGGTTCTAAAACACTCACTGATAAATGGCTTAAATGCCAAACACCATTCAGGCTTGGAGCATTCAAGCAAGCTCCTGGAAGTCTTTTGGGAACCCCCATTTGCAGGGGTTACACCTTCCTGGTTTGGGAAAGCTTGACGTCCACGTCAACCAAGTACCCCATAAGTTTCAACTGCAACCATATACATTTGCATTAGGCTCGCACATGTAATCATCAGTCAATATATCATTTTACCAAGAACACATTTCTGAAACATTGCAGTACGTCACTCTTTACACAGTATTACATACACATTGTACCATAACTCAAGTTATTACCTCTTGTACATGAAACCTGAAGAGAGGGGCCCTTCCCTATCAGTTACCTTTGGGGCTGGATGGGGCAAGGCACCATACTTAGAGGGCAACACAAGTAACTTGGAGTTAGCACTGATGCTCAGTTTGGGCAATGAGCTCTGGGACACATACACTCCTTTATGGACAACATTGAGAGGCAAATCCACAGGCCTCCCAAGGGAATCATAACTGAGGTGCACCACAGGCTTTACAGCTCGACCAGTCTTTCTAGGGGAACTGTTACAGTCTCTGCACTCTGAGCCTCATTTTCAGCATTGTCCTCACTTGTCAGGGAGTCTCCATGGGGGTAGAGAGGCTAGAACTTGGGGCACTTTCAGCTCCAGGAGTTACAGTTTCTGAGTCCACAACATTTGCTCGCATGGAGAGCTTTCTGGACACTGGCAGTGGACTGTCAGGGCACTCAAAATACTTCTTCTTGTTCTGGTGTATCACCAGTCTGACCTAATCCATCATTTTCTCCCTGAAAGCTCAAACAGTTCAACCATGCACAATGATTCCATTTCATCTGATCTGATGCTTGCACTTCACTTTCTGGGAGCATTGGCTCCAGGGATGAAGCTGGGGGCTTAGACAGTCCAGAAGGCCCAGCTTCATCTCCAGTATTGACTAGGGATTGCCCCAAACAATTGACTCCAGTTCGTAAGAAGGATAGTATTCAAAGTCACTCTCACTTTCTTCCGATATGGACTGACAGTCATGCTCAACTGGGACTTGTGGAGGGGAACACTTTAACTTTGCTTCCTGTAGGTGCAGACTTTCTTGATCTTTTCTTAGCAGCAGCTCTAGTCACTGGTCCAGAGGGGCATCTTCTAGGGGCTCAGACCAATTAAGATTTGTCCAATGGGCAGTAAATGATTTCTATGCATTGTTTTTACATCTTTTGAATTATTCTCAGGCCTTACTTTGTACACTGGCAGATCATCTAGTTTGCCCACTACAATGTGAGGGAGATGGTGCCATCTGTCAGCAATCTTGTGCTTGCCATGCAGTCCCAGATTTCTTAGCAAACCCGATCTCCTCCTGGAGTTCCTGTGCTTTCACCTTTTATCATACCTTTCTTGTTGGCCAGATTTCTTTGGCAGCCATGGTTTGAGCCAGTTGGTACGCATGAGTTAGCTGGGCCTTTAACTTTTGCACATACTGTAAATAGTTGTCAGCTTGAACCCCATCAGGAGAGACCCCAAAACACACATCTACTGGTAGTCGAGCTTTCTTCCAAACATCAGGCGGTAGGGGAGAATCCAGTGGCATCACTTTGGTGCAGTTATAAGCATGTACCAGGGTGCTAATTTGTTGGCTCCATCTAGGCTTGTCCTTTGGTGCAGGGTGCCTAGCATATCTAGCAAAGTGCGTTGAAAGCGTTCCAGGCTGTGGGTCCCCTGGGGTGTGGTAAGGAGTGGTTCTGGACTTTGACTCCCCACAGAGAAAGCATCTCTTTGATCAGACGACTCTCAAAGTCTCCTTGATCAGAATGGATTCTTTGTGGAGCCCCATAGTGAACAAAAAGTTTTCTACAAGTACTTTGGCCACAGTGGATGCTTTCTGGTCTTTGGTGGGAAAGCTTGGGCATATCTCGGAAATGGTCAGTGACCACCAGCACATTACTGATATTTCTTTGATCTGACTCCAAACTCAGAAAATCAATACAGACCAGCTCCATGGGTGCACTGGTGGTGATGTTAACAAGGGGCAGCCCTCTGGGGCAAAGCTTTCCTCTGTAAGCAGCTTACTACAAGTTCGAATGTGTTGCTCCACATCAGCCCCCATCTTAGGCCAATAGAATCTGGATCTCACCAAGTCAAGTGTTCTGTCTATACCAAGGTGCCCCATGTGGTTGTGCAAGGACCTCAGTACTGAGTCTCGAAAGGCAGTGGGCAGCACTAGTTGTTGTTTGTCTACTTGTCCCCTCTGTCTACTGTTTCTCTGTATAACAGTTTATTGATCAGTTTCAACTTAGGACCTTCTTTGTATAACAGTGCAGTTCTCAAATCAGTGGAGCTGATTTGGACACATCTTTTCCTGCATAGAGGGCTTCTAAAGCTGCTTTGATCATGGGATCGCTGGGATTGAGCCCGCCAATACTGTCATTGTCCAGCTGAGGCAGTGCACCAATGTCTATTGCAGAAAAGTGGCAATAAGCAGCAGGTATGCAATTCTCAGAGGCTCCCAAGCAATCCACTATGCAGTCCACTGCGTCCGTGGACATTTGTTCCTCCCTGTCAAACTTCTGCAGAGTGCCCAATGTCAGGTTCTGCCAATCGGACCCAATCATTCTGGGGAACAGGCCTCGGGAGAGAGCATCAGCATCTATGTGGTTCAGACCTGCTCGGTATTCGAGAGCATAGTCATATGTAGATAATGCAGAAAGCCACCTATGGCCAGTGGCATCCAACTTAGCTGAGGTCTGCACATAGGTCAAAGGATTATTGTCAGTTTTTACTAGTATTTTAGCCCCATACAAGTACTCATGGAATTGGTCAACAATAGCCACTTCAAAGCTAGGAACTCTAACTTATGTACAGGATAGTTCTTTTCGGATGGGGTCAGGCTTCTACTGGCAAAGGCCACTGGTCTCAGGCCATTCTTGTGCTCTTGGTACAACACAGCCCCCAACCCTTGCAAGCTAGCATCAGTGTGCAGGACTGAAGGTTTTCTTGGATCGGCATAGGCCAGCACTGGAGCATGGGTAAGTTGATATATGATCTCATGAAAAGCAGTCTCACAATCAGGAGTCCAGCTGGCCCCAAATACTTCACTCGGATGAAAATACACTCTTTCAGTCTTGAGGGACGCTGACTTTTGGTATTTTTGTGGGTTGGGGGATACCTTGAGTAAGGTTAAGTAAAGGGCGGATCACTCTTGAATAGTCCTTGATGAAGCGCCATAATAACCACAGAATCCTAGGAATCTTTGCAGTTCTTTAGATTTTTGGCTGTGGCCAGGTGGTCAAGGCCTCAACTTTACTTGGGTCGGTCTCTATTCCTCGTGGATACTATGTGTCCCACATACTTTACTGATGTTTGAAAGAATTGACACTTATCAATGGACAGTTTAAGGCCAAAGTCCTCCAGTCGGTCCAATACCTTAAATAATCTGCTCTCATGTTCCTCCAGTGAGCTGCCAAACAATAACATCATCTAGGTATACCAGGCACTCTAGTAGTTCATGTCCCCACTGCACGCTCCATCAATGGTTGAAAAGTGGCTGGGCACCTGAAATCCTTGAGGCATCCTCATGAATTCATAGAAGCCAAGCGGACAGATAAGGCCGTCTTCTCACGGTCCTCTGGGGCCATCGGGATCTGGTAGTACCCACTGGAGATCCAGCACAGAGAACCACTTGCTCCGCTTAGGCAGTCCAAAGCATCCTGAATGCGGGCATTGTGTACTGATCAGGGATAGTCCGCGGTTTAAGGTGCGATAATCCACACACATCCTTACTGTTCCATTCTTTTTCCTCACTACCACAATGGGGAAGCATAAGGGCTTCTGGATTCTTGTATTACACCAGCAGCTAACATCTCTTGCAGATGCCGTCTCACACATCATCTATGTCAGCAGGTGCCAGGCGTCGAGACCTCTCACGAAATGGTCTTTCGTCATGCAGCCGGATATTGTGCTCAGCTCCTTGCACGCATCCCATCCCATTCCTTTAAAGAAAACACCTGGTCTCTGGGCAAGCTTCTCACTGATCCTTACTTTCCATTCAGCTGGCAGCGGGAGTCGCCAAATCAAACAAGTCAGGCTGCTACTCTGTCATTTCTTCCTTGAACTCTTGCTGCTGGGTAGCACTGCAGTGTCTGCACAATGCACATTAGCCAGGATGCAACCTCTGTTTACTCGAATGTCTCTTTCAGACACATTATGAACTTGGACCATTACCCTTCTGGCATAAGCATGGGCTCTAGCGGCAAAATACTAGGCTTGACCAGCAGTCCCTCTGGCAATTTTCCATCGCCTGGTGCATCCAACATTAATATTTTATTCTTAACATCCTTTCTGATACGGACCTCTCCTGTAAGGTACACTGGGCATTTGGCCAGGATCAGAGACTCAGGATCCTTCTTCCATACAATTCGACCGGTTCCTCTGGTTCTGTTTTTCAGCATCTCTGTGCCTCATAGGCCTTCTTAATTAAAGCCGGAACTCTTAAAGCTCTACTAGTCTTTGACCCCTGTTTTCATAACACAACTGTGCCAGCCTTCCGAACATATGAGCATTTGTTCCAATCAACAAAGGGACACCATCATACAGTCCAGTGGGGACACACTAAGGCTAGGGTCTCTACTTGTTCAGCCACTCCAGCCACGGAGGTGGGAAAGACAGCCAAATTTGGATATACCGGAATAGGGGTAGGCCTTCTCACTTAACCCCATACATGCAGTCCTTCTAATGGTTGTAAGGGCATCGCCTGACAAATGCTTCTGATACCAATCCTGGAACATAATTGTCACTTGGGAGCCACTGTCTAATACAGCTCTTGTAGACACTCCATTCACCTTTACAGTGGTCTCCATGGAGGGACCCACTATTCTGGACCAGTCTGGAGGCGGTAGTGGGGCCTGGGCAACTGACCTTGCCACAAAAGGACGTGAATTAGCATTTTTGGTGCCCTCACTGGGATCATGTCAGGCACCTCTTAACCACTGATTTCTTCTCCGAAGCTCTCCTTGTAGCCTATATGCAACTTTGTCAGTGTCTTTTGGGGACTGGCATTCCCTTTCATGTGCCCATCTTTCCCACAATTATAGCAAAACATACTTTCTGGAGTTTGAGCTGGCGAGGTGCCACACTGGGAGCCAGGCGGGTATTACTAACTGGAAACCTGGGTGCCATCTCTGTCTCTGGCGTGATAAGCATTTGGAGACATCTGTCAGTTTCTCCACTTCCATGGTCAAGGAATTGAGTTTGGAGCTGTTATCCTAGGAGATACATGGGTGGGTACCCCACCCCATAGCAGATGCAGTCGGATATAGGTCAGGGCCTGTACTTGCAGGCGTGGCCTTCATAAAGGACTGTTTTGAATTCCGGATCTCTCTCAACAGTTCGCCTCATTGTGGTATATCTTTTTCCTTGTCAGAGCACTCATTGACTGTCAACCTCTGCCCCTGAACTTCACTTGATGGGTCACCTCAGTCACTCGGGTCGTAGCCACAGCTGTTGGTGCAGGTACCTCCGAGGTCGCCTTTCTCAACTCCTCGAATTTCTCTCATTAACTCATCATAGGAGGGTGGGGATTCCAGTCGATTTGCCAGGCGTAACTGAAGCAACAGCAGTTCTGAGAAGGGGCAGACTTAAGGATTCTGTCCAGTCTGGTTCGGTCCAGTTCAATCGCTGGCAAACTACCCTTTCTGAGGCATTCTTGCAACAATTTTTCCAGCCGAGAGACATACACAGACAACAACTCCCCTTGGTACTGTTGTGCATTTCTTACTCTCCACCATAGGTCCTCATCAGAATCTGGGCTCCCATACACATTCTCCAAGGCCTCAAGATAGGCCTGTGCAGTCGCCTTCAGGGTTACTGGCCCGTTTAGCACGGATGGTAGCCAGGGCAGGACCTCGGAGGCTCTCACTAACCCTCTTTCGCTTTACGCCTTCCGAGCATTGCCATTCTAGCACTTGGGGGGCAACATAGTCTATCCAGGTCTCCCAGTCATCCTCCCCTTGTGGGGTGGGGAGGGTGCCAGAGAAGATCCTCAACCTTCGGTAAGAGTCGTGACTAATGGCAGGTGCAGAAATAGGAGTCTGCATTGGTTCAGCCACCATTACGGGCACTGGAGCAGGAGAGGGTGTTGGGGGAGGAACACCCTCAGGTGGCAAGAATAGTTTCTTCAAGTCCTCCACAGTTTTCCCCTCTCCCAGCAACCATTCAGCAAATTTCTCCTCAAAAGTTTCAGATAGTGGTGGGGGCTGATTCCCCCCCGGGTCTTTACTGTCCTTAGTTATCACTCTCCAAGCAGTGAGGGCTCCCTCTGGGGTAATGGTCTGTGGCACTTTGGAGCTATCTATGGGATCCTTAAACTCTACTAGGGCCAGGAAAGTGTGGGTGAGCAGATTAGCATGCCGACCCACCACCACAGGGTTTTGTAAACCTTCCACCTTGGAAAGTACTCCCTGCACAGTGTCCGTATTGATACCCAGGGGATGTCCAGGATAGCATAGCATTTGGGGTCGATCTCCTCCCCAGTACACCACTCCACCAGCCGGTGCACAGCCACTTCTGTCGGGTACCCATTTTTTCTTAACAGTGGTTCGTAATATGGCCACTAGAGGACACACAATCCCAGCGGTGAGCCCAAGATGTAACCCTAGATGGCGCTATCCCAGGGCTACTACCCTGCCTGATTTGCCACTAACAGGTTGAGGGGCCTGGATCCAATGGCGGTGCCTCCACCCAGAGGTCAGGGTTTGCAATAGTTAAACTAACTTGGTCACAGCCCTCTGGGACACTGCAACCCCTTTCTTCCCACTAGTGGCCCACACAATATATCAGAATTACCTTCACAGTATACACTTACCCCCAGGTCTGGTTCCGGCACTGGGACCTCCTGTGAAATGAGATACAGTGCAACAATCACAGTACAGTACTTTAACATAGACAAATACCTCAGGCAGTATAACTTTGCTGAAACAAGCAGCTCTGATTTATTTAGGGGATATAACAAGGACAGGGAAATCAGGTTAATTAGCTTATCACTCTAATAATCTACCTATGGCTCTGTGCACAGGCCTATCCCTATCAGTTACTGTCCCTAGGTACCCAAGCCCTAGTGGCTAGTCCAAACCGTGGCAGCTGGTAGGGGCCCTTTCACACAGAGAAAGGAGAATTAAACAGTCAGCAGTACAGTAATTCCATTTGATTTAATGTGGCAATTCAACAGGGAGCGACCCTGAATTAGTACTCACTGACCTCCAAATAAGATAGGGTCCTTCAATGTCAGCCAGGCTCACTTGAGGTACACAAACCTCTTCACACATCCATATAAAAGAAAGCACTATACCAGGCAGGCTGCATCTGTATCCCGATCGCATTACTGCACACATCCGGGAGAACACACAGCAGATTCAGTTCTGACAGACCAAGTGCAATTTTCAGCAATTCCTCCAGTCTTCTACAGGGGTGAGCCTGGTTTCTACTCTTCAGAGATCCTTTGATTCTTTTCACAGGACGGATTCAGTCTAACAAGCTGTTACACAAACTGCAGACCGGAACTCTGGGCCTTACACGTTTTGACTAAAACTGCACACTGAAAAGCACAGGGCTCCTTCCTTCTTCACTGCCAAAGCTCAACTGAAACTCCAACTGACAAACCTGGCACTTCCTTTGAGTTCCTCCCAGTTCTTGACTGGATTGGCTGTCACTCACAATAGACTGCTGCTGTTGGTCCAAAAGGCACTGAAGTCTAAACTACATCTCCCAGAGTCACTGCCCATACAATCCTCTTGTGGCTGGCTCAGATTATGAGTCCAAGTTCTGATTCGTCCAAGGCACCATTTTAGAGCTAGCTTACCCCACACTGATTGGTCCAGTTCAGCAGTTCAAAACTAGAATGGGAACTAGCAGACACAGTTCTGACTGCAAAGAAAGCAGGTTAGACAAACTGTAATTTCATTATTACTCTAAATAATTTCTGGCAAACAGTTACATCTTTCAGATAGGTTCCCTTTGCACTCCTAGTGACTGCAAAAATGAAGTGAATTGGCAGCAGCTTGAGTGGTACTCAATCAAAGAAACACACAGTCCCCCATACAAACTAATTATGTCTGCAAGCAGACAGCTCTTAAAGAGACAGTACCAGAGGTTCTAAAAACACTCACTGATAAATGGCTTAAATGCCAAACACCATTCAGGCTTGGAGCATTCAAGCAAGCTCCTGGAAGTCTTTTGGGAACCCCCATTTGCAGGGGGGTTACATAAGAATCACATTTTTTATTTTCTGAAAGAATTCTGAATACTGCGTAGGCATAATGATTTTATCACTCAATTCTGAAACAGATCTCTCTTTGTCAAATAACAGTGTTGCTCTTTCAATACCATCAGCTTTATTTCTGGCTGTCTGTACAACATTTCTCCAATAACCCCGTTCTTCAAATCTGTGAGTTAACTCTCCTAAATTAACTGCACATCTGTAACTAGTACCCGTATTTCTTTTGGTTTTAAGCATTTGACTATATGGAATACTATTTTTTAAATTCTTGGGATGAAAACTCTCAGCATGTAAAAGTGTATTCTTGGCAATGTCCTTTCTACATAAATCTGTGATGATCTTCCCATTCTCTTTAATTAATTTTAAGTCAAGAAACGGTATTTGTGTATCACTATACGCCACCGAAAAAGATAAATTAACAGTGGCTCCTTCCACATACTCGTAGAATTTCCTTAAAGTAGATCCAGTGCCTCTCTAAATGATAAGTATGTCGTCAATAAACTGTTTGTACAGAAGGAGGTTGGATGTACAGTATATAAGTTCAAATCAGAGCACTTTATGTTTCTCTAGAGCCCCTCATATGACTTCAAGCAGCACATGTACCCCCACCTCCATTTTCTGAATAGTGTTATGAATACACAAGGTTGGCTCCCCCTTTCTTATAAGAGACTAGCTGAATTCTTAATATCGGAGTGTACACTGATAAATTCGTATTTAAAAAATGGTATTTTGGAACTCATGTTTTTTATTACTGTTTTAGAAATAATAATTTAATCGAAGCAATTTCAATTATACTCACTGTCTGAAGAAGAAACATGTAGTTCTGAAATGTCACAATATAAAAAATTAAAGAGCAAAAGTGAAAAAAAGTTTGGACTTTCTAAGTATAAAATGATACAGAACTAAAGTCATTTAGACTTACTGGAATATTTTTTCGCTGGAGTTGAGTGAGAGACTGTTTGATGCTTGGACTTCATAATCCATTTTTCTCACTCCCCTTCTTCATTGTACCTCCCCAGACTCGGACTTAATTTATAAGGAACCCTGGGACACACCAGTTGGAGTTGTTGTTGAATCTAAATCTCCCCCAGTCTCATTAACCACTGTATGGGACCAATTCAAAAGGGCAAAACACATCAAGTTTCGGTTTTTCGGCCTCTTTGTTATCTTTGTTACAGCGAATGCGGCTTAAGAATTGGTCGCTGTCAGCCAGAAGATCTTGTAGGGCAGGGGCTGGGTCACTGTAAACTGGGAATAGACATCTGGTGCATCTTTGGCAGCCTTGATGAAGTTAATGTCACCACGGAGAATATGGCTCAGGTACTTGTTCTGTGAGGTCTTGAGAAGGCTCTTCCCAGCTGGACCTCTTTCCAGCAGGAACTTGGCTGAGGGATCCATAAATGAATATACAGGTTTCAATTCTGTGTACGCCACCCTCATTGTCAACAACACTCCAAAAGTATCCATTGTCCACCTTGAATGACATGCCAACGCCGCTATTCAGGAAAAGTTCCAACATCCCTAGAGGAACTAACTTGAAATGTTCGAGCACTTCAAACAGGGAATACCCATCAATTTCATAATTTGCAGCCTCAATGTTGTCTTTGCTCTGCCGGCAGGTGTGATATAGATACTTGCCGTTGTCAGCCTTGAGAATCATCTCATCATCCTGAAGAATCAGTCTGAACTCACAACAAACATCTGTTTGGTCTTTGGCTGGCTCAATGTAGTCAATGCCACTGCAGTGGATACGGCTCAGGTACTTGTTCTGCGTGGTCCTGATATAAATCTTCCCATTTGAGGCCTCGCTCACCAGGAACTGGCAGGAGGCGTCCAGGCTGGATTTTGCAGCTTCAATGTTTGTTCTAACACCATAGTTAGTAACACTCCAGAAATTTCCGTTTTGTGCCTTGAATGCCACAACCTCATCATGAGTAGTCATTTCAGTCACGGACTGGTCAGGCAAATGCAGGGCTTGTCTCCTTCACGTGCAGG
The DNA here is from genome assembly GCA_016271365.2 of Neoceratodus forsteri. Classification (NCBI taxonomy): domain Eukaryota; kingdom Metazoa; phylum Chordata; order Ceratodontiformes; family Ceratodontidae; genus Neoceratodus; species Neoceratodus forsteri. Next base: position 396,765,387 of record CM057452.1, read on the forward strand.
TTCAAAGAGCACATCATAAGATACTAACAAAATAAAACTGTAACACTACAAAAAAATACTTTAAAACAGTAACAAGATTTAAAACCGCCATCTTCTTCCTCATCTTTAGGAGGGTGGATTTTAAAGAAACAGGAGACTGCCTCAAAAACTGCCTCATGGAGGGGGAACTACCAGGGTGGGGTAAAGCGGTATAGTGGAAAAAATAAGGGAGGGCATAATTAAGGTAACCAGCTTCTGCATGAAGGAGGTGAGTGAAAGCAGAATGAAAGAGACTGTTAGGTTTTCTAGGGAAGTGATCAAGGAGGTGAAGGAAAAAAGGGAGGCATTCAGGAGGTATAAGGAAATGCAGAGGGAGGAAGACAAAGAGGTGTACCCAGGGTATGAAATTCATGAAAAAAAGTACATGCCCAAAAAATGTACATGCCCAACAAACTATTTACATGCCGCCCCTTAGTTTGTATAATTTTACATGTCATCTTCACTGGACCAAGCACTTTCGTTTTCATCACCACCACTAGGGCTGGCAGAAGCAGCATGCACTGACAGTGTTCTGGAGCCATAAGCTTTGGTAGTGGGCCTTCTTTTGCCATTTTTCCACCGCAGTAATATGGCACTTTCAGGGTTATAGTCACTAACTTGGGGTCCGTTCAGAGATATAGACATTAGGTCGTGTAGGGTGTCTGGGCGTAATCCAATTCTCCAGTCATTTTTTTATTCTTCCCATCAGAGAGAAGCCTCGTTCTGCAGCAGCAGTGTGAACAGGAATCAGGAGGATGATTATGACAATGGCCAGCACATTTCGAAATTGTTGATCAAGCACATCCGCAAGAATCACTTTCTGCCACAATTTCAGAGACTTACAATTTTCAACAGACAGCAAGTGAGATGCGTGTTTTTTAAGTCTAGCCACTCCAGCAGTACCAAAGTAACATCAACTCCACGAGACTCTAGGACCACTTTATAGTGATCAACAATTGTTTGAATTGCTTGATCTCCATATGTTTGAAGTGCCTCTGTGGATGTTGGCCAGGACTGAAAATTTAAAGCTCTTGCAGCTAGTAGCACTTTATTGGTCGTGAAGGACTGAAAGCGAGATTCAATGTGCTGTGACGTTTTCTGAAGAATTTTTTTGATCTCTAAAATTGTGACTTCTACAGTGTCTGAAGGAGAACCTGATATGTGCCTGCTAGTTTCATTAGTTAAGTCAACACTGTTGTACTGCGTTAGGTTCTCATTTACAGATGTAAGTGTTATGCGGTGAAGAGTTTCTTGATTGGAGAAACCATTTAGTTTTTGAATTGTGCTTTCTACTCTGCTGTGAACTTTTTCAACAGTGGCATCCTCTTGCTGAAAGCACAGTCTAAGAGCAGAAAAGTAACCAAAAAACACTTTCAGAAAGTTCATGTATATAACACATTTTAAAGTCTTAAGTACTTTAAGTATTCCTAGTGCTTTTTGTCCATGATCCTGCTTGTTTGTCAGTGATACATGTTCGAGGTGAGGCACTAATGCAGCCCAGTTCCTTTCAAGGGCAGAAATGGCCCATTCTCTGTGTGCAAGCCACCTAGTGCCACCAGTGTTAACTGGTTTGACCACATTAATATTTAAAAGGGATCCCGTTTCCTGTAGGCCTTTCCAACTTTTTGGTGACCTGTGGTAAAACAAGTAAATGTTCAGCAGAAGTTGTTCTAATGACTTGTAAAAGGGACAGTCTCTGAACGAATCCTTTAGAGCAAGCTCTAAACGATGTGCACAGCAGTGTATGTCAATGAGGTGTGGGCACTGGAAATCTTGCTTTATTCGACTAAGGACACTTGAAGTGCTCCCCAACATTACAGCAGCACCATCAGATGCCGCACTTATCAGCTTATGTTTCCAACCACCATCCTTTAAACCACCTTCACCCTCTAAAGCATTAATCACAGTATTTAAAATGCTTTCTGAATTAGGGACACTGACTGGTTTCAGTGCAAGAAATCGTGTTACAGGTAGGCCATTTTCAAAAACACGTACATAAATGCCCTCCTCCTCAGTCACACTTTTATCTGTGCAGGAATCAACAAGAAAAGAAAAGAAGTCATTGTCTTGCAGTAGGCTAGCAGTAGTGCTTTGAATATCTTGGGCAATACAGTGAATGAAGACACGGCATTGCTTGTCACTATTCTAACTGTGACTCGTAGCATCATCCCCATGATTTCTTCTTTGTAAATCTATCAACCCAGGAAAATCCCTGAAAGGCCTTTCGGTCCTAGCAACGTAATATGCAGTACAGAACAATTTACAAATCTGATCCATTTCTTTTTGTTCCATGAATTGTAATGGATTCTCTGTTGGTCTTTCTCCAGCTTTTGTTTTATTTGCAATGTATGCCATCTCAGCATTTTTGTGCTATGGACACTTCATGTGCTGAGATAATGTGTACTCTAAAAGTACTGCATCCAGTTCTGAAATTATTTTGCTTTGGCTTTTATCATAACTCTGACACCATGTACAGAACATGGCACATTTATCTGTGTCATACGTAAGCCACTTCCTGCCCTTTTTCCAGGATTCCTGAAATTTTCTAACTTTCAGGGTCTTAACTTGGCTTTCAATACAAGCAGTAGCACTTGAGGAAACTTCAGTGGTCACAACAGTTTCACTGCCTGGGCAAGGAGATGGTGGGGTTATAGCTGTGCCTGTAGTGGTGCTAGTACTTTGTGTTAGGGAATCCAAGTCAGCTCCCGCAGTCTCATCAGAACGCTTTCTCTTAAATCCAAATTTAAAAAGACTCATGGTGTCTGCCTGGCTGTTCGGAGTTGAATTTGTGAATACTGATTTTAAGAATTTTTTATTTGTATTACTCAGTATTAATAAATTCAATAAGGAAAAAAGTGTGTCTTGTCTTTATTTTTATAATAAACTTAACAAGAAAACCTGACTGTGTGTTGTCTGATTATTTATTATAACAGGTATTATAACAGCCTCAGGTATTCAGATTTTAGATAGTCCACAGACAGTGTACTGTAGCCTGTAAAAAGCTAGAGATTTTTTATAACTGTATACAGATTTTAGATAGTCCAATGAAAGTTTTTTTTAATAACAGTATTTAGATTTGACTGAGATAGTCAACTTCACCTAAAGTAGCTTTAGCTAGTAGAATAATAGTAGATCCCCCTAAGTTTTAGGTGTTCCAACAAGTTCACAAAAGCTTTTAGAACTTTAATTAACAATTACTTTTAATTAGATTTTCTTAGTTTGCAGATCCCTTTGTATTTAGAGTTTAGGTACTTCACCACAGATTATTTTAGGTGGTCCAAGTAGCTTTTAAAAAACACTTTTAGAATCCAACAATTCCTTATATATTCCCTATTAGATTTTATGTAATACACAGCATACAAGCTTATTAAAGCTTGTTAAGAGATTCTTTTAACACACCAAGTTTGTAAAACTATAATGAGCTTTTTTTATATGGTTTAGTTAGGTAGAGTTTTTTTTTCTTTGCCTCAATTCAGTTCCCTTCCCAGCCAGTAACTGAATATAGACACACTAGTGATGAGCTGACTACTGACTTGCTGCTAGTCCTCACACAGGATTTAGTACTTCGAGCAGTGAACTGTCTGTATCAGTATAGGCTGCTGATCTTTAACAGTTAGCTTCAGTTAGATAGAGATAGCTTATTATAGGTTTTAAATTCAGTTCCCCCTGCAAACTTAGCAAGTTTAGCTGACAGCAACTGTGGCTGCAGAGATCACAGAATAGGTCCCCCTCCTCTTTGCTGCAGTTGGTTCTGTTTTTTTTTTCCTACTGTCTGCCTCTCCTGCTTTAAATTAACACACCCAAACAGAAGTAGTATCAGGCACTAGCTGGATGGCTTTATCTAATTTGAATAGCTCCCCACAGGTTAAACTCAGTAGACTGCAATGCTGAAAACTGAGCACTGTCTGCAGACTTTAAAAAGTCCTGTTCTTGACTTTACTGAGTCTGCTTCTATTCTTTTGTCTCCCTCTTTAACAATTCCCGATTTCCTCCAAGACCTTACAGACACCTTCACGGTCTGACGCTCACCCTCTGCCTCCTCTCTCACTCCCAAGTCCCACTCCCTGCCTATAAACACTCCACACCTCCACTTCTCTGACTGTACTAAAGATAGCTCTTAAAAGAGCTTTTGGGTCTTTTTTTTTTTTTTAATAGAAATGCCAATTACAGCAGCAAACTCGCAGTCTACAGCTACTGCACTCAGCACGGACCTCTGTCTCCTAAATCGTTGACAGAATGGCGCGAGAGCTGCATTCCAGCATAACGGCAAGTTAAGGGGGCGGGCGAACTCAAAACACAGTCACTCCAATTGGTTCACGCCTGGTGCAGTGAGCGACCGATGCGACGGACCTAGGCAGGCGGCTGGCTGATGACTGTGCCAGTCAAATCAGGGCGTTTCATTACTGTACCAGCTGACAGTTACAAAAGGCACACCGTGATCGGCGCCTCACCCTCCACAGGCCTCTCACTCTTCTGAAAATAAAAAATCACTAGGGTAGGGAAAAAAATGAAAACGGAAAACGGAGCTCTGCACCATAAAATACCTTAGGTGCCCCAGTGGGCAGGTTCAAACCAGCAGTAGGTGTCCAGAGGTAAAAGTGCCTGCCCTGGGGCACCTAAGGTATAGGAATTTCGCACCCTGGGTGTACCACATAAAACAGATGGAAGCAGGAAAGGCAGTGATGGGAGAAAAGATGTACACAATGGAAAGGGTAGCTAAAGGGGATAAGACTTTCTTCAGGTATATACTATAAGTGAGAAAATGAAGGCAAGGGGAGGGATTGTGAGGCTAAGGAGAGTGGTGGTGGTGGGGGGGGGCTGTGTAGAAGAGGACCAAGAAAAAGCAGACATCCTGAACAGGTACTTCTGCTAACTCTTCACAGTTTGGGGAAGGGGGAGACTGGACCATCATGGAAGTAGAAGGAATAAGGAGGGGGTGGACAAAGGTCCATTTTCAGAGAAGAATCCTGAAGGCACTTGCAGCTCTGAAAGTGGACTAGGCTGTGGGACCAGAAAGGATACACCCAAGGGTACTAGTGGAACTCAGGGAGGAGCTAGCTGCCCCACTAATAACCTTATTCAACAGATCACTAGAAACAGGTGTGGTTCCAGAGGACTGAAGAGCAGATGTGGCCCCCACTCCGTAAGAACAGCAGCAGGGATGAGGCTAGCAACTATAGACTGGTCACTCTCACCACAGTGTTGGGGAAATTAATGGAAACCCTGTTAAAAGAAAGATGGCATCTTGAATCCTGTGGGATACAAAACCACAGGCAGCATGGATTCATGGGGGGTGGTCGTGCCAGACAACTCTTATTGATTTCTTCAACTGGGTGACCAGGGAAATAGATCAGGGTTGGGCAGTGGATGTAGCCTATCTAGACTTAAACAAGGCCTTCAACACTGTGCCTCACAAGAGACTGATAAAAGAATTGTGCAGCTTAGGGTTGGGATCCAAAGTGGTGAACTGGCTTAGAAACTGGTTAACGGATAAGAGACAGAGGGTGATGGTTAATAGCACTCACTATAATGATGGGAAAGTGAGCAGTGGGGTGCTGCAGGGCTCAGTACAGAGACCAGTCATCTTCATTATCTTCTTAGGGGACACTGCAGGAGGAACTGGAAGGGAAGGAATGCCTTTCCACAGATGATACCAAAATCTGTAATACGGTTGACGCTCAAGAGGGAAAATTCGTAGGGATCTTGGGAAACTTGAGGAATGGTCAAGAGCATGGCAGTTCGGGTTCAATGCCAAAAAGTGCAAAATCGTGTACCTAGGGCAAGGGAACCCAGAAGCAGAGTATAGGATGGGAGGAGGTAGCTGGCCCACCATCACAGCAGTAGGGCTTCCACCTGCAATACCGACAGCCTGGGTTGGGAATGGACTCGGAGTCGAAGGGACAGCCGGGGGATTGGGTGTCCCGAGACTGCTCTCTTCCGGGGTGGGGTGGGGTGTGGGTCAGTGTCAGTGTATTGCTGACCTCTGGTGGAGCTGGGGATCAGCAGCAACCCGCGCTTGAACCGGTGCTAGGGGAAAGACGTCAGCGCTCACACCTCAGATGTCATTGTATGTTCCACCTCCCAGCAAAGAATTCTTGAAAAATAGGGATCATCCGATGAGATGACATCTGCCGCTGTGGATCAGACATCACGCCGTGTCCCGCAATCCCTCAACCCCACTGGTGCCATATTTCGTTCCATCGGGGAACAGACGGCCCCACCCTGGGCAGAAGCCGCTTGGGAGGGGTGAGGTGTGTCCTGGTCTGTGGGGGTGGGGCAGAGCCTTGGGGCTAAGCCTGATGGAGGTCAGTTGCCACTATATATGAAGCATTGTTAATTTAAAAAAAAAAGATGGAGGGAGGTACTGACAGTCACTAAGTACAAAAGAGACCTTGGGGTTAGCTTACCTGATTAATTTAATGTGGCAGTACATTGTGATAAAGCAGTGGATAGGGCCAGTCTGTGATTAAAGTGAACAGAAATGCACAGGAACTCAGATGATAGGCAGAGGTATCTTCAGGAGGAGGAGGGAAGGGCTGTGGCCACTATATTGCTTGCTAGTGAGACGCCACCTGGAGTACTGTGTCCAGTTCGGGAGACCACACCTCAGGAAGGACACAGACAGGATGGAAGCAGTCCAGAGGAGGGCAACTAAAATGGTGCAGGGTTACAATAAAAGTCCTATGAGAAGAGACTGAGGGATCTCAACATGTACACCTTGGAAAAGAGGATCACAAGAGGGGACAGGATAGAGACCTACAAGTACCTCACAGTGAAAAACAGGGTGCAGGAGGAGAGTCTCTTTCAAATGAGAAAGAGCACAACAGGGTTTTATTTAACTCCAAAATTTGATTAGCGTTTTGCTCATAAAAGTGCTATAACATTGTGAAAATGCATAGCACTTGCCTCACTGTGTTTAACAAACATAATACTTCTAGAAAACGTATATAAATACTTTCTGTACAGTTAGCATTGTCCCAAGAAAAAACTGCTAATCAACTATTTAAAACCCTGCTCAAGGACCACAGGGCATGCAATGAAGCTGGGGGAAGGGGGGCAGCGGACTTTAAGACTTGTAGATGCCTGGAACAGACTGCCTGTGGTGGAGGCAAAAACAGTAGAGGCATTCAAGCATTCATGGGATTGACATAGGTGAATGTTAGTAAACAGGCAGGGAGGAGGATGGGTTGCCAGAATCATGGTCTATGGAGACAGAATAGGCAGAGACCACCTGGGCAGACTGCGCAGGCCGAGTGGCCCTTTTCTGCCAACAAATTCTATGTTTCTTGTGTTTACGTATCAGAAAAATATTTTTGGGTTAGGATGCCAGCACTGTTGGACTCATATCAAATCCGAGCTGTCATGTGAGTCAAGCAATTTTAGTATCGGGGATGCATGTATATTAAAGGTAAATTGGTTCTCACAAAAAGAAAAATCTTTTAGTATTTTTACTACAACTACAACAGAAAGTTGTCTTATACTTTACTACCCATCTGCTGTGTACTCTTCCATCATGGGAGGAGTCGTATTAGGTCACTGCTAATGCTGGAATGCAGATTGGTGGAATCTGTTATGACAAAATTGTAACCGTGGGTATATACAAGTCTTCAGGTTTACCCTAGGACTGGCACAAATACCATATATGCTGCGTAATGCCTGCACCAGAGCCACCAGACTGGCTAAAGCTGAGTACTTTTCCACTACCTTCGAGATCAACATTAACCAGCCCTCCAAGTTCTGGAAGGTCGTCCACGCCTTATTCTCACCTAAGGCCCAATCCACTATCCCTGTCCTCAAGGTGAATGACATCACCATCTCTGACCCCTTTCAGTGGCCAAGAAGTTTAACACCTTCTTCACCTCCTGTGCCTTCACTCTTCTCCCCCCCCCCAGCATCTCCACTGTCTCCGTCACCCCATCCCCCCAAACAAACCCCTTCTTTCTCCTTCTCTCCTATCTATTTCACCCGTTGTTGCCTTCAAGGCTCTCCTAGCCCTCAACCCCCACAAGGGTGAAAGCCCTGCCAGCCTTGGTTCTAAACTCCTCCATTTCTCTGCCCCCATAATTTCTGTCCCTATCTCCTCCCTCCTCAACCTCACCTTCGGCTCTGTCCTGCAGCCTGGAAACACGCCACTGTTATACCTCTCCCTAAAGGTGGTGACATCTCTAACCCAGGCAACTGTCATCCTATATCCCTCCTCACCACCCTGGCCAAACTCCAGGAGCACCTGGTATTATCTCAACTCTCCTCCTTCTTGGACTCTACCTCATTCTTCACCCCTTACCAGTCTGGGTTCCGTAAATCCCACTCCACCACCACCTCCCTCCTCCGGCTTACTGACTCCATTCTTTCTGGTATGGATCAGGGCCATACTACCTTAGCCATCTTTGTAGACCTGGCCAAAGCCTTCAACACTGTTGCCCACCACCTCCTTCTCACCAAGCTCACAGCAGCAGAGCTCTCCATCCCTGTCACTAACTGGTTCTGCTCCTACCTTGAGGGTAGGACCCAATTAGAATTCGTAATTCCACTGTCTCCCCCCCGCCCCCAATTAGTACCAGTGTCCCCCAGGGCTCAGTCCAATACTCTTTTCTAATTTCTTAAATGGCCTCCCTGCTGCCTGCACCTCAGCGTCCATTCACATGTATGCTGATGACACAGTCCTGTTTGCCTCTGGCCATTCCCCTCTGATTTGATGCCCAGTCTAACTTTGATAACGTTCAGCGCTGGTTCTGCACAAATCAGCTGGCTTTAAACACCAAGAAAACTGTCTCCATGACCTTTGGCTCAAGGAAAAAATTTGCGAGGATTGCTGCTCCCGTCTTTTTCTGTACCCTGGATGGGTCCATCATCGAAGGAGTCCCACTTTCAAATGCCTCAGAGTCTGGCTTGACAGTCACCTCGACTTTTCTGAACTTGTGGATGCCATTTGCAAAAAACTTCATCCCAAACTGTACCGCAACCATGGCTGCATCCCTCTGCAGGCCCACAGAGCTGTTGTACAGACAATGCTCCTGCCTTTATTTCACTACGGTGACATAATCTACCCTTTCCAGACTGTACTCACTCTTCCACTCGTTCTGCTGCTTTGCTCTGGACTGTCTGCCTCATACTCATCACTGCACTCTCTATACCTCCCTCTCTTTCCCTTCACTTGAAGACAGACGCCTGGGCCCACTGCACCTCTTCCATAGCCAAATACTGGCTGGGCTCTCTCTTTCTCTACCTTTTCTCTACCCTCTCCCAGCCCCAATCCACCTGCTATGCCCTTCGTAGCCCCATCTTCCACTACCCTACTGTCCCAACCAGGTCTTCCTCAGCAGGCCAAGCAGCCTTCTTTTACCACTTCCCTAAACTCTAGAATTCACTCCCACTACACATCCAGTCTGCCCCCTCATCCTACTCTCTTGTTTCCCTCTTGTCTGAATTCACTTCACCCACCTGTAAGTGCTACTGACCCCCCCCTTCGTGTCCGCTGCATTCCCACTTTTTCTCTACCTCTACTCCACCCCTCCCCTTTGCTGCATCCTCCTCTCACTTTTATATTCCTCACAACAGGTTAATCCACTCCACCCCTCCTGTAACTGCTACAACTACCCCATCCCTCCCTCTCCCCCATCACTCCTTTCTACCCCTTTCCCCTTCCATTCTCTACCCTAACCCCTTAATTTGGCTCTCCTATTAACCTTGATGCTGTCTGGGTATGCATTTGAGCCGCAACTCGTCCTTGTGAAGTTCTCACCCCAGAGGGACGAAAGTTATCCTCACCGCTCTACCCACACCCCCTACCACTCTTTTTACTACCTTCTCCCTCTCGCTCTACTCTTCCACTCACTACTTCTTATCCAACATCTCCGTCTCCCCTACCATGCTGTCACACCTGTCTGCACGACCTCTCAGCTCTGTTCTACTCTCCACTCCCTGCCTTCAGCTGCTGCACAACACCTTTGGTTCTCTGTTGCTTCTCTATGCATTCTGGGTTTAACGTATTACTTGTTGTATTGCTGCATTATAATTACTGTATCATGTGTTTCAGACGTACTGTACCCCCCCCCCCGACACATCTGGAAACGAGCTATTTCAGCTCAGCATGCCTTTCCTGGTGAAACTCTTCAAATAAATAAATAAACTTTTATTCAGGCTTACAAATAAACCTTTTAACTGCAGGTACATATCTGTCTTGCCACGGGTTTTAGGTCACATTAGTCAACATGCTGTGTCATGGACTTATAATACTATGTTGTAGCATTTTTGTTCTTACCCTTTTTTTCTAAATGCAGCGCAGGATAAGCAACCTAAATTTAATAAAGAGAATAGTGTAGGATATAGGTAATTATTATAGGTTACTGTGAAGTGGTAGCAAGTCTTAACGATGTTGGGGCTGAAGGTGAGAAACTAGAAAAAGGATAAGGAAAAAAGTTTTAAATGAACTGCAGGGCCTCTTTGGCAGAATGTGTGTGTGGAGGGGGGAGGTGCAGCACCTTATCAGTTTATATATGGCCAAATACCTGTAACACTCCATGAAGAATATTTATTTCCCAAAATACCTGTGCTAGCCGGCCCCATGGTGCTGAGGGTTGAGGTGCTGGACACCACACCTCACACCATGCCAGCGACCCATGTCACTGGTGGGTCGGCAGGGGGGAGATAGGCTTGAGCATCTCACCACAGCTCACCTTCTCCAAGGAGGGAAGAGGCCTATGCCCGTGCACTTGGCTGACTCCGAGCGCAGGCTCGAAGTACGGCAAGCCTCAACTGTAGGGGATGGGTGGCCACAGTACAGTGTGGACGTCGGCGCCTTGCGCCATGACATCAGGGGTTACTGTGGGGGAGGGAAGCGAGAAACTGCCTGACTCGGGAGATGGACCTCTAAGAGCGTGCCTCCAATGTGCCCCCGCTTGCTCGACCACAGCTGGACTGACAAAATGAAGGATTACGGGGTGTCTGGTCCCGGCTTGGGGGGGCAGCCCGCAGCTCCATGGGGCATGGAGGTGAGTACGAGTGGAGCGGGAGGCAGGAGGATAACTCCTTGTGGGGTCCTGAAGGGTCAGAGTCAGCAGGACGTGAAGATGTTAAAGTGTAATTAAAAAAAAAAAAAAACCTGTGCGGTGGGCTCGCTCAGCATTTTAAAATGTGCCTAGTGTAGGAGCATGGTGTATACCTGTGCCCATTATTCTTCCATGTTCCTTCCAGTGGTGAATCTAATGCTGTAATTGTAACTGTTCATTAGTGCTTCTTCAGTTTCCACTTTTCATCTGCTGCTAAGGATTACATCCAGTATTACTTGATTCCTAGTGATTCCTGTAAACAGCCAATATACTGCCTGCATTTAGCATTAGCTTTTAAAAGGAGTCAACTGTTACATTATATATCTAAAGTACTTTGCCTTTTCCCTTTTGATAATGAGAAGATCTTCTAACTAAGTGCACTAGGTATGATGGAATATTCTTCACCTGGAATCTGATATATAGGGGATATATGATGGGCACGAGTGTGATATGAAAAATATTTTCACTCTTCTAGAGCGTGACCTCTGAACTCACGAGTGGCGAAGCCACGAGTGAGGTTTCAGAGGTCACTGTACAGGACTGAACATATTTCCCATATAACACGGTGCCCATCACGTATCCGTATATATATAATGGGGCCTATTGTTGCAAAACGTACCATTTGCGCAGCATGCGCGGCTTTGCGTAGGTGTGATAAATGTCAAGTCTTATATTTATCACACCCTGGTGAAAATAACATAATTTATCACACTCATTTACTACTCACCCCAACTGTATATACCTAGTTCTATTCCTCCTCATACCTTATCAGCACTGTGGCCTCACGGACTGATAACACAGCAAAACCAGGAGAACTACTGTAATCACCTGCCAGACTGATCACTAGTGATGTCACAAACAGTGTGGTAACAATGCTGATGAGGCATGAAGGAGGACAGCATTAGATATGTCAGCTTCCAGATATAGTGCTGTCCTGTGCATCACACATAATACTATAAGGCAGAAAAGCTTTATTTATGTTTCTGTTGACTGGGTGAGTGACCTAGGCTGACGCAGCCTATTTTCAGTTACAACCTGGGTACCTGATAAATTACAATAATAACCAGTTTAACACAATTAATGCAAGTAGCAATAATGGAAAATTTGTACAGGAAGGGAAGGATAAATAATTAACTGGGAAAAGAAAAATACTTAATATCTACTGGATACTTCTAAAAATTGTTTGCATTTCCTCTCTGCTGTTTCTTGTGATGCTACTGTAGCTAGCTCATTAATGCATTGTATCAAATAACAGCCTTCAACAAACTCCAGAAACTGCACATACACTGAGTAGTTAAACGTCTCCTGCCAAAATACTTCAAAACAGCAGCACCAAGTCCCACTGCGAGCAAGGGGAGAGATGGCAGATGAAAACAACTCTGAAATAATAGAATCCTGTTGCTTAAAGATCAAGGGAAATATAGATTAACATTATTTTCAAAAAATATATATATATATTCCTGACTTACTATAGAGTTGTGCCAATGTGCTTTTTTCACTGCCGCTTCTTTCCCCATCTCTCAGGCCTGCAATACTTTGTTGAAGTAATTTTAGTCCTTAGTCTCCAGTTAGTTACCACAGTCCTTTATGAAAAGTTTCTTTAAAAAAATAAATAATACAATAAAACTTTATAGTGACAGAATTCCTTTTTATTCAACAAGGTGTCTAATGTACTTGTTGTTAGTAGGAGGAAGACCGTGCCATGACTAAAATGACATCATACTGTGTCCTATGGAAGGTTGTGCCTCTAAGAAAAGGGGTGGTGGCTCTCTTATTTACACCAGAAATACACTACAAGGGATCATACTTCCTATAACTGGCGGTACTGATGACCACAAACTACTTGTAGTCAAACTCCTATTTGGCCAACACAACAAATTCCTAGTTGTTGCATCAGTTTACCTCCCACCCAGAAAGGCCAATGTGGGCCTAAGCAAAGTCATGGAAGCTATAGCTAGTCTTAAAAAGGACTGTGAACTCATTGTCACTGGGGACTTCACTATAAATTGGCTCAGTAAGGAGTCAACCCCTCAGAAGGACGCTGTGGCCAGTTCATACCATACTCAGTTAGTAATGGAACCCACTAGGATGAACTATAATAACAACACACTAATTGACTGGCTCCTCACTAGTTCCCCTGCTAGCATATCGGAGGTCACTGTGCTACCCAACTCTCTGATCACATGCAAGAGGTCTAATAAATATAAAAAGCTCCCCCAATTATAGTTGAAGGCAGAGTCCTGAAGAAAGGACAGCTTAGTTCTCTCAAAGCTGCATATCCCTGATTGATTGGTCACCCACAGATCTGCAGCAGGATTTAGACCTTGCTGTAAAGTACTTTGCTGATAATTTCAACACGGTCTATGACAAATTTGCCCGTCAGGAAAAGGAAATCCCATGGCTGCACTAATGGGTGGATAACTGGTGATCTCCTTGCACTGAGAAAAGGACAACCTCTGGTGTAGGGCCAGAAACATGGGAGATAAAAAGTATTATCAGACCTACAGGGCCTCCAGAAACAGATGTATGCAGCTCATCAGGCTTGCTAAAGCAAACGTCTACAGGGACCAGTTGGACAGAAGCTGGGATGATGGGAGGAGATTCTGGGAGAACATTAAGTATCTCCTCGGGAAGGATGACAAGAAACACCCCTCAATGCGCAATATCAACTGGACGACTACAATGGATCCTTTCACTATAACAGAGTCGTTCAATACTTCCTTCACTGATCTAAGCTCTGTTCTCCCACCTGATTACCTGAAGTCTATGGATGTGTACCTCAACAGCAACCCAACTAAGAATAAGCATCCAAACTTTTATTTCAAGCATGTAACAGTTAAAGAGGCCATGTCATATCTAAAAAAAAAATTAAAAAGTCCTGGGCAAAACCAGGTTAGGCAGTGATAGCTAGATATGAAACTGGTCACCCTTGCCTTTGATAAGCTTATTGCCCCCATTTCTAAACTTTTCAACAAATCACTCACCCTGGCTAAATTCCCCTCAGTATGGAAGCAAGCTCTGGTAACTCCTGTTCTTAAGAGTGGGGACAGGTCCTGCATTGTCAATTATAGGCTCATCTCCATCCTCTCCCCTCTATCCAAAGCACTGGGAAGAATAGTGGCAGATCAAATCACTCACTGCTTCCAGAAATACCAACTGCAGTGCTCCCAACAACATGGATTCAGGAAGAACCACTGCACTGCCACAGCCCTGGCTGAGTACACTGACTGTGCGCAAGGCCTTAGATGATGATAAATTGGTGGGCTCTAGCTTCATTGACTTAACAAAGGCCTTCGACACGGTCAACCACCCCCTCCTCCTGGTACAATTACAGACTCTGGGAATGGCCTCTAATGATGTACGCTGGTTTCAAGACTACCTATCACACAGAACATAGAGAGTCAAAGTTGGCCAAGCTGTCTCAGAGTCTAAAGAAGTGTCTCTGGGTGTTCCCAAGGGGTCAATCCTAGGACCACTGCTTTTCAGTCTATTCCTGTATGCTCTTCCCGAGACCTGTAACAGCAAAATAATCCTGTTCACTGAAGGCACTGTTATTCTCAGCAGCAGCACTCACATCGAGCCACTGCAGAGTGAGCTGCAGTCTACTTTCCATCTGCTTGAGGAATGGTTCAGCTCACATAAGCTTTTACTTAATTATAAAAAAACAAAAACTATGCTTCTTTCTAGCCCTCAACCCAAGAGAAGATATCCCACCCTATCTATCTACAACAATATGATGGTCCCTGTAGAGCAGGTTCATTCCTTCAAGTACCTGGGGGACACAACTGATTGCACCCCCTTCGTTGCACAACATACTGACATGGTGGTGAAGGCCGTTAACACCAGACTTGGAGTTCTTTATCGGCACAGGAAAAACCTCACACCAACTACTCTCCGTATGCAGTCCAATACTATCCATGATAGATTACGGACTGGTAGTCTATGGTACAGCCACTGGCATGGCACTCAAGCGGGTAGTTATAGCCCTCGACAAGGCATGTAGGCTTACCTTTGCTGCTGACCATTATACACACACACACACACACGCACACACCTGCATGCTGTATGAAAAAACCAACTGGTTAACCCTTGGAAACAGAAATAAGTTCCAAACTTGCCTCCCTGGAAAGAAGGCTCTGCTTGGCCAAACTCCCCCCTGCATCACTGAAATTTTTTCAGCAGCCAGCACCAAGTATGTCACCAGAGGAAGAGCGCAGAGCACGCTCGCTGTTCCATTTCGACTTGGACAACGATCATTCTCCTACAGGGCTCCTCTTTGGCTTAATGAGGTCCCAGCAGTTTCGCTCAATAATGCAAGTCTCTGGGCCTTTAAGTCTGAACTGAAACAGTACCTTGTAAGCAGGAGTGCATGTGACTGTCTACTGGACACCTGACATTTTCCCTCTGTTGCTCCTTTAACTCCCTTTTATTTAATTAATTTATTTATTTAGTTTTTGTTGACCGGGTAAGTACACTAGACAAATCCTGTCTATTTTCAGGCATGACCCGGGGGAGGGGGATACAGATGAAAATGTGTGGTTTACTCAGTTTCCATTACTCATACTCTTCCCTCAACTTTTGGCCTCCCCATATCAACCCATCCCATCTTAAGTGCTCCTTCTCTTCCCCTCCCTTGGAGATCTCCATACTACCATTGCTCCCGGACCCCCTCATATCCCGGTTCCCTTCTCTCTCAGCCCTGCCCTCCTTCCACTAACTTATTGGTTTGTCACCTCCTGGGTCTCAGTCTCGCTATTGCTGGTGCCACTGCCTTTCCCAGTCACTCATTGTTTTTTCTTGTTCCCACCCCGCCCACCCTTTCTAACGACAAAGTCTTTTACAAGGCTGCATCTTAAAACTCACTGAATCCCCCAATCAAGCTTGATTGCAAGGAATATAACAGCTAAAATCTGCTTTCAATTTTTGTTTACTGTCCATTGAATCTGTTTACTGTAATAAGTCTAGTGTACCTGATGTGATACTATGTAAGTACTATTGTACTGTGTTTCATGACGTAGAACCTTTGCAAAAGAGCTCTTGCTCAAAGGTTGTTTTCTGAAGAATCAAATAAATAACAGCTCAGAGACAGCAGTGACAAAAGAATAGTTTCTCACCCATAACCATAGTTCTAGGAGAAGTATATAGTTCACATCCACATTCTAGCAGTTCAAATGGAACAATGGAATTGGCTAGACATCTTTAAGCTAAGCTCCTATCACCACCCCATGACATCAGATCTTGCATGCTGGAAGCAGATGCATGTGCCACTTGCCAGGGGAGGCCAGATGGGTTGTGCTGACGTCAATCATATACCATTCCTAGAACTACGGTTGCAGTTGAGAAACCTGGTTCCCGTATTCACACTCTGGCAGACTCCTAGCAGTTCTCTGGGAAGAGAGGGTAAGGTGTGCAACCCTACTCGGCGAACCGAGATCAGAAATAGGAGGTCCCAAAACCAGCATCCCAGCGTGACTAAAGGTCAATGCAGTAGCGGGAAATGAAGGTGTGTGCTGACTTCCAGGTAGCAGCCCTGCAGATCTCCTGGATAGGGACATCCCTGGAAGCAGCCACAAAGGCAGCGATATGTCTGGCGGAATGAGCCCTAAGCCCCACAGAAGGCTAGCTACCAGCCAACCTATAGCAGAGGTTGATGCAGGATGTAATCCACCTGACAGTCGTCCACTCTGTTGCCAGTCTATCAGGCGTGGCTTCAGTGTATGTGACAAACAGCTGGCGAGCCTGTCCCCAAACTCCAGCAGTGCACGCCATGTAGTAGAAGCATGCCCTCCACAACTCCAGGGTATGCAGCCTGCAGTAGGCCTCTCACCTGGTTAAGGTGAAATTACGATACCACCTTCAGGAGGAACACTGTGTTGGGGTGAAGGATGATTTTGTCCCTGTGGAAGAGCAGTTAAGGAGACTCCGCCCAAAGCACCAGGAGCTCCCCAATCCTTCTGGCTGACGTAAGGGCCACCAGAAAGGCTGTCTTCCATGACAGGTGTGACGTCTCACACCAATGCACTGGTTCAAAAGGCTTGCCCATGAGCACTGTCAACACCAGCAGGAAGTCACAGGGTGGAAGTAGTACACACACCAGAGGGGACAAGTGATGTAAGCCTTGGAAAAAGCACCCAACCACCTACCTTCTCCTTGGCCACCATCGGCTTACAAGCCCCAGCCAGTAATCACAGATGGCTGTCAATTACACCTTAAAGGTCACCGCCAGCTTGGAAAGGCACCAGAGATAGTCCAGGATGCTAGCCACAGGGCAAGCAAGGGGATCCAGCCCCTTGCCCTGACACCAAATGGAGAATCTCCTCCATCTGAAGGCACAGCATATGCGAGTCAGCTCCTGCCAGGAGACCTCTACAGCACGGAGAAGATTCTTCAACAGACCCAAAGCCTGGAACTCTAGCCTCTCAGGAACCAGGCCATAAGGTGCACAGACTGAAAGTCCATGTGCAGACCATCCCCCACTGTGTGGTTAGCAGGTCTGGGCAGAGAGGCAGTTTCCACAAAGGCCTCCTGCTGTGGCTGGGGAGACATCTGAAGCACCAACTGATTGTAAATCTGCCTGTATAATTCCAATTTTTAAGGGAGGTAACAAATCTGACCCTGGTTGTTACCGACCTATTTCCATTTTGTCTCCTGTTTCTAAGTTATTTGAGAAACTTTTGTATATCCAGTTAACACTTTATTTGGAAAAAAAGCAATATTCTTACTGATCGTCAAGCTGGATTTCAGAAGGGTCATAACACCTTATCTGCAATTACTAAGATCACTGATGACATTTATTCTGCTTTTGACTCTGGTAACTCACTCCCAGCTCTTTTCTTGGATCTATCTAAGGCCTTCGACTCTGTTGAGCATAATATAATGCTCAACAGGTTGAAGGCCTCTGGACTCGGCCTGGGAGCCCTGCTTTGATTTTCATCCTATTTGTCTTCCAGGCTGCAGTGTGTTAAAGCGGGTGATTTTTGCTCGTATTCTGAATTGGTTAATAGGGTGTACCGCAGGGGTCTGTACTTGGCCCACTTTTGTTTCTTATTTATGTTAATGATTTACCCAAAACCGTTTCTTTTGATTCAAATATTCTGTTGTATGCTGATGATACTATTATTTATTCACAAAACAAAGATCCATTGGTGGCATTAAGACTCCCTGCAGAGTGACGTTGATGCTATCCAGTGTTCTCTGTTCAAATTATGTTGGATGTTAAATGTGAATAAAACTCAATGGTACTGTTCTCTGGTAGGTCCAGGGAGGTGAATCACGGCACTGGCCTAAAGGTCTTGGACAGAACTGAGATAAGCAGGGTCTCTTCATATAAATATCTTGAAATAATTCTTGATGAGTTTAAATTTGATTTGCATGTTCATATGCTCTCCATTAAACTGAAAAAATTATTATTTTTTTTATAGAAACAAATTGTGTTTTAGTCAGGTTATACGTAAACAATTAGTTAATTCATTGTTTTTGTCACTGGCTGACTATGGTGACTACATATATACGAGAGCCTCTGTGACTATATTGAGACCACTGGATTTTTTATATCATAGTGCCCTGAGATTAGTCTCTGGTCTGCCCTGATTAACCCATCATTGCACTTTATATTCTGTTGTAGGTCTGCAGTCATTATCCCAACGTACAGACAAAAAATGTTGCGACTAACATAGGGTCAAATCAGTGCTCACCACAACGAGCAGTCAGCTCATTATACTTTAACAGAATCCAGAATGTGGTGTCATTCGGGTCTCAGCTCTAAATCCAAAAGAATTCCAAGAATACCAGTACAATGCAAGCAAGTGAAATTTATTTTAGTAGACAGGACTAGCAACAACAAGGGCTCCCTCTAGACCACCCAGCGCTTCGACTCCTCTCAAGTCTTCCTCAGGGGTGTGGTATTGAGACCTTTGGATATTTTACATCATGGTGCCCTGAGATTCTTCTCAGGTCTGCCCTGGTTAACCCATTGTTGCACTTTATATTCTCTTGTAGGTCTGCAGTCATTATCCCAAAATAGACAGACTCACTGGTTATTATTTGTCTGTAAATTTGTTCTATGTAAAGTTCCTTTTTATCTTCAAGATTTTGTACACAGAAAGAAACAAAGTAACTACATTTTACATTCCTCTAATCTTCCACAGTTCACCCTGTCTAATTTTAGAAATATATATGGTGGTTTCAGATTAGCTGTTACAGTCTCCTCTTCCTGGGTGGCCTTGCAAAAAAAAGCTTAAATTGTCATTATTGTCACCCTTTGCACATTTTAAGCAAGTATTACAGAAAACTATGACTCATGACTACCTGCTCTTCCTGAACATACTGTTCCTCACCCTTACTGATTCCTGATATATCTAAAGTACTTTTTATTTTATATTGTTTGTATGAATGTCTCTATATTTTTGTACTGTCAATATACAGTATATTGGATGCAACTGTAAAAGAGAGCTCGCTCTCAATTTGCTTTCCAATAAAATTGAATTGAAAGAACTACTGTGGTCAGTCTGCAGCCATCAGGATCATCCATGCCTTGTCCTTCTGAGCCTTGACCATCACTCTCTGGGTCAGGGGAAAGGAAGAGAGGTGTACACAACGTCTGGGGTCTCAGACTGTAGGGAGGGAAGCACAAAACAGCCTCACTGTGGCATACTCCAAGGAGGCAAACAGTGTGCCTCACAGGGAGAACAGGTGGTTCACCACCTCCAGATTCAGTGACCACTCGTGGCATGTCTCTCCTACCTAGCTAAGAGCATCCGCCATCTGACTGTTCTCTACCACAACATGGATCACCAGTAGCTCTGCACCCAAGGGTCCAGGTGCAGAGTGCCTTCTGACACACAGGAAGCGAGTGAGTTCTGCCCTGTCTGTTCAGCTAGAACATGGTCATGGTGTTGTCCATCTGGACCTGCATGACCTGACCGCTGACTATCGGAGCGAATTTCATCAGAGCCAAATGCACTGCACAGAGCTCCAGCAGGTTAATGTGGTGACAGGACTCCCTGGTGACCAGAACCCATGGGCTCTGCAGTTTCCCAGGTACACAGATGGTCTCTGGTGGGGTGCAGAGTGTCCAGCGGGTAAAGCACTACTGTGCTCCACAATGGCTCACTGTTGCCAGAAGAGCTCCTCACAGCACAGGCACATCCAAAGAGTCCTTGAGCTGCCCAGCAGTCCCCCCCCCCCCAAGCTGAGGGGCGCACGACAGCTGTTGAGTGGTTGGGTGAGTCAAGGGACCAGGAGCACCTCAATCGCTCCCAGTCCCACAACTGGTGTCGGTGGTGGTGCTTGCTTTAGCACCACAATGAGCAGGGCTCCCCTACAAGGTCTGGAAGGCCAAACACATATCTCAGAATTCTCCTGTGAAAGTGCCTCCGACACTGACACAAGGAACAGTGACAAGACCAAGGAGGTGCCCGTTGCTTCGGCCTCAAGCTGTTCAGCTGACCCGGCCGCTGCCAAGGCCTTCTTGCAGCTCTTAGGCCAGTCCTTCGGATCCCACTCCGAAGACTGACCCAGCAAGAGTCATAGCTTCCTGCCCTCGAGGGACTCTTGGAAGCATGCTTTCACAAAGTATACACCCGTCCACGTCGTATTGCCCACCCAGGCAGTACACGCATGTGTCGTTCAAATCAGTGACCAACATCATTTGCTGGCACCATACACAAAATTTAAGAACCACGGAAATAGCTACTACAAATATCAAAAACTATGAAGAACAGAGTTTGTCCATAGTGCAGAAAACCTAAGTAGAAGCCACGAAACAGGTGACCTGTTCTTCCAGCAGAAAGAAAGATTTGATGTCATGGGGCAGAGTCGGGGAGATATACCATCTGGGTGGTGGGAGGAGTTTTGCTTAAATATGTCTGGTCAATAACACTGTTCCAGTGGAACTGCAAAAGTGTAGATGAGTGAAACACATCTATGCCCCTAGAAACACAGGTTAGTGGTAGACATCAACATACTTGGTTTGAACAAAGACTATTCCATTGTAAATACACGTCAGCAGGGACAATAACGCAAAGTACATTTTATATTTCCAGTGAACTTTAATGTGAGGCTCTGTGGCAGATGGACCTCAAAAGGGGAAAGTATGAAGCTTTGGAAGTGAATTATTGTGGTCACAAGAGGTTGGTGGCCACTTTTTGAAGTCAAGTGTCCACTTTTGAGTGGAGGATTGTGACAAATGTCACACAGCTTTCAATTCTG
This sequence comes from Neoceratodus forsteri, assembly GCA_016271365.2. NCBI lineage: Eukaryota > Metazoa > Chordata > Ceratodontiformes > Ceratodontidae > Neoceratodus > Neoceratodus forsteri. The sequence goes on from CM057452.1 coordinate 396,786,662, forward strand.
ACCCACCATTTCTTCTCCCTTGAGGACTCTGTCTCATTGTTCAAAGGTTTTCCACTGCTCCTTTAAAAATATAGGCTTGGTTGAACATTAAAATCCTTTTTTTTCACTTAATCCCTACTTTTTATGCCCAGTGGGTAAGTGTTCCACACAGGCAAATATTTGAAAGGAACCTTGGAAGTCCGTTGTGTCTTAAGGACTCGTGCTGGTGTACCCACTGCACTCACTGGCAGACCACGGAGGAAAACAGGTGCACTACTCGTCTCTACTCATCTCTGGGGCACCCAAAAATCCTTTCCCATCTACTTGGGTGGGGGTTAAATCTTTCTACTAGACAGAATGGTTACAGCCTCAGGAGAAAGGAAACCTCTGCATTAACTGCCTAAAAGTTATTGTTAGGGATGTTACAGCATATGTTATATTGTGTAAATTGAAGTTCAAATAAAACCAAATGGCTGATATTTCCCCATCACCCCCTTATACACAAGATGGCTAATCTCAAGGAGCTATCCCAGCAGGTTGTATTTCCTATAAATAAATAAAATAACTAAACTTGTCGGAGAAAGAACATTTGGCTGGGGCACTAATTTTACAGCTGCAATGTTTCCTCAAGTATTTCTCTCTGACTGAAATAGTGCTGGAACTATGAACTGATATCCGGGAAAATGTAAGGAAGCAGGGATTCTGGTGAAGCAGGTCTGATAAAAGAATGGCTTAGTGAGCACAGACAAAGTGTTTTCGTGACAGGCACAGACTGGATAGAAACAACAACTAGAGGCTGCTGAAAATTAACTCACTAGCACTCAGAAAATAGAAGTATTGTCCAAGGTCTCTAATCTGCAGCTGCTCTGTCAGGAGGAAAAAAACATCAAAGCTCTAGCAGAGTTTCTACTGAACCTGTCAATCAAGAGTCATAGGTTCCTTTCACCAGTTGCTGACTGAATAATACTTACCCACAGGTGTGCCTGGATTGGTGGATGTGAGAAAAAAATGTTTCTCACATTTATTATCTATTACAGTATTTTCATTGAACTAAACATAAATGATCTTACAGAGAGCTGTTTATGATGTTTTTATTAGCTGCTGTATCGAAGCACATTTAGGTGCTGTGTATTTATGGTTTGTTCTTGAAAATGTTCAATACAGCATTTCTGAAAGAACAAAGTAAGTGCTCATACAGAAGACAGAAAAAAAGGACAGTGATGAGCATGCATTAAACAGCAACCAGCTGGCCCATCAGTACAGTGGTTGGATTTCCACTTGCGGCGTCAGCAACCCGAGTTCGGGAACGAGCCCGGGAGCTGGAGGGCTGGCGGGGGGTGAGAGACTTAACCCTCGTCTTCTCCAGGGAGAGAGGGGGGTAGAGTCTCGGTGCTTGACTGGCCCCAAGCGGAAGTCTGGGGCATGAAAAGCACCGAGGCAGACACAGTGGAGAGGACGTCACAGACATCGGCGCTATGCGCCTTGACATCAGGGCACATGTGATGTCCACAAGAAAAAGGAAAAAATGTCTTCCAGCTCCGAGGAGATGGAGCACCAGAGCTAGATTCTAATGTGCTTTCACCCACCTGGCCACCTGAACCCGAGGAAACAAAGAAGTGTTTGGGGTGTACGGGCCCCACTTTGTCTACACCCGGGGGTCAAAAACCGCGGCTCTATGGGGGAACGGGATGGACCAGATAAGGTGGATAGCAGTGGCAGACTCAATGGCGCTCCTGAGGAACCAGAGCTTGAGGGGTGTTGGGGGAGGTAAACCAAGATTTCAAAAAACAAAACAAAAAAAAAAACAGCGACTAGGCTGTTAGGAAGGTCTTACCCTCCAGGCCCTACATTGACTACACCACTAAAAAGAAATCTGTTTAAGCAAGTCACAAGTAACGGAATGTTCAGTCATATATTGTTATATAACGGGGTCTGAGAATGCTGCACTGTGATTGGGTAACTGGCACTTCTAGCCATAGGTAAATCCTACGAACACCGTAAGGGAAATCAGTGCACCCCAAATTTCAACCACAAAAAAAAGTCCCCATTTCTTCCCCTGCTCAGCGCAGCCGTTAACCGTGATCTCACCGAAAAAAAAACCCGACATATGCAAGTTAATGTACAGTTTTTAACTACCAGATAATGAAGATCCTGACTAGATCTTCAATTCCATCTCTGTCAACAACATTAATGAGGCTAAAAAAAACAAACTATTGCTTGAGTGCTGAAAAAGAAATGGCAGTCTCGACGCAGACAGAGAAAATTACCTCAGTCAACTGAAAGTGCTTTAATTCGAGCTGCCATTTCAGCCACTGTCACTCGAACTGAAGCACTTTCACTGTGGAACTCTCAAACGTGAGGCATGAAGCACAACAGAGAGTGAGAGTGTTACAAAACATGTAAAATTGATTCCGTTCAATGCAGTATTTCTACTGCTTTGTATGGACCTTGCAGTTGCAATCTCACTCAGTGCTCTCTCTCTCTCTCACTTCCTAGCGTGGTCCCTCTCGACCCACGCTCAGGTGTATGCCCTGCCTACTCTGTCTCTCCTCCCTCCTATTCAGTTTCACTTGTGACCCCTCACTGACTGCTCTATCTTATGTTTGCCGCCTTTTTTAAACTTGGCTTTTTTCTACTGCTGCTACCTTACCTACACAGACTAGCAAACAGACTTTAATTTTTACTGAGCCTTTAATTTTAATTTAATTTATTACTGTGCCTTTAATTTTAAATATAAGTCGCCAGGGTAGTTCAGATAGGTTTGCTCACTCAATTTTGCTACGAGTAGCTGATTTAGTTTCCTCAGTGCAATAAGTTACTCTCCACATGCAAATGGGTTTCTACGGTAAATTATACTAAGCCTTTCATGTCTAGCTCCACAATGCTGTGTACTTTGCTTTAACTTCTACACACTGTGTACTTAAACTTTATTATCTACATGCACATGGGCTCTTAGCAACTAATTTGATCCAGTTACTGATAACTCAAAATTACTCTGTAAGGTACAAGATTTCGTTGTACACCTCATGATTCTACTGCTGATCAATTTTACTCTTCCTGGTACTGACAAACTGAATTATTAGTGTTTCTGCACTATCTGTAAGACGCCTTGTGCCCCCCGCTGGTAAAGCTCTAAAGCTCACAATCTGTGTTAGTACTGCTGCTTCTGTGCTATTCCTAGAGCTCTGCCCATCAGCTTAAAAATCTGCTCAATTCCTAACCGCAGCTAGCAGGGCTCTCTGTACTCTCCATTTTAAATTTAATTTGCTTCCCAGTTACCCAACAGTGATCCTGGTCCAGGTGCCACGTACACAGACCCCCTTCCACTCGTTCTTCCCTGCCCCCCAGCCCCTTTGTTCTCCTCAGCCCCTCCCTCCTCTTACCTGCTTTTAATCCTGGTATCTCTTCTCCTTTTCTCCACAGCTCGTGCAACCATGAGGGCTAGGTGTAGGTCAGCCCTCCCTCAAAGCTGAAAGCTGACCCAGACACAAGCAGAAGCAGGTATGCCATGAGGAGCAAGGCGCACAATGGAAACTTTCAAAGTTGCGTTTGGCCCCACCGATGCTTTGTGTCGGCTCCCCACCACCCCCCGCCCTTGGTCGCCAGTCTATTTTATAGCCGCAGTCACGTGCAGCTGAAATCCTATCAGCCCACTTTCTGCTTATCAGCAGTCTCACCACTAGAGGCCACAACCTACATTAAACACCACCATACTGCTGAGGTCCAATATGTGGCTTGGAAGCGTAACAGCAATTTTACTTCTTGCTCCACTGGCTTCGTTACCCCAATCCTCCTTCCCGCAGACGCAGCCCAGCCAGTCAGATCCACTAGCCTCCTTCTCTACCACCTCCCCTACCTCTTTCGTCGAGGTAACCCCTGACACCTTACGTCTCAATTTATTGGTCGGTTCTTCTATCCTACCACCTTCCTTTCATGCCTGATTAGTCGCCCTGAAATTTCATGCCCAAGTCTCCTCTGCAGCCCCAGTACAGACTTCGGATTTTTCTCTCAAGCTTCTAGGGGCCTTGCCTAAAACCAAAATCCTGATAACCCTCCTTCTCCTGTTATCCATGGATGTCGAACCTAAGCCCAGGCCAACCCCTTCCCCCCCTGTCCAAACCTCAGCGCCCCTCAACAACTGCCCCCTGGCCTAAAATTTGTACACCTAAATATCTGCAGCATTGTAAACAAACTCAGCCTGTTGCAACCAATTGTTCTCTCCCTTAGACCAGACATAATGATTATTTCTGAAATATGGCCAAAACCACACAGCCAGGATGCAAAATTCACAATTCCTGGCTACTCTATTATTCGCTAAGACCGCACAGGTACCAAAAGAGGTGGTGACATTGCCATGTATATCAATTCCTTGCTTCAGTTTACACAGTTCCCGCTGCCCAGGCCCACGCACTCCATAGATGCTGTGTTAATTAAACTCTCCCTTGCCTTCACCTGCCCATATTAACTGCAGGATCCTCCTGTGCCCCTGTTCATGCTGCGCCCTACATTGCGGAACACCCTTACAGCACAGGCCACTCAGGGCAAGCTTCATCTCCTCGAAGATTTCAACCAAAACTGACTTTCTAGTTGTAGCTCCAAGATGTGTCATCAGGTAGCAGTGCTAAATTTAACTCAACTCAGCACTGAGCCCACACGTCTAAACCACAAGTCACACAACCACTCTCTCCTAGACTGGTCCCTTACCTCACACATCATCGTATAATCGCCTCAGGACTGTTACTGGACTCCCTAAGCGACCATCACATGATCATCTCAGAAAAATCCATCATTCCAAATCACCCCCCCCCCCCCCGAACCATCTTTACTAGATCCTTCAAATCTCTGGACCTAGCATCACTCCTTTACGACCTGTCTAATGTAGACTAGTCTTACATCCCCAGGGCTACATCAATCAACTCTGCCTAGGAGTTTTTCAAGGCAAGGTTCACCACTGTCTGGAGCTCACATGCCCCTCTTAAACATGTTCGGGTGAGAGGGGCCCACCTGCAATGGATTTCTGCGGACATTATGACCCTCCTTAAAACCGGGATGAGGCTTACAAGGCCTTCAAGGCCTCTGGCTCGTCCGAGCACCATCAAAAGTACCGCGCCCTTCGTAATGACTGAACTCATCAAATTTGTAGGGCAAAGGCCACATTTTTCAGCGACACTTTCAACACTAACCTAAGCCAGCCATCAAAATTCTGGAAGGTGGTTAATTCACTCTTCACCCCTCCCGCAACCCCCACCCCTACACTAAATGTACGCAGCTCCATGATTATTGACCCACTCGAAGTGGCCTCCAATTTCAATTTCTTTTTTATTGGATGCACCTCTTCACTTTTAGCCTCCCTCTATCTGGGCCTGCAATCCTCATCTCAACCCTCACACCCCAACAAAGTTCCCTCAGCTGGCCCCTTCTTTGACTTCCATCAGACTTCCCCTGCTGAAGTCTACAAAGCCCTCCTTGCACTTAATCCCACCAAGGGCAAATGCCCTACTGGCCTGGACTCCAAATTACTATACTTGTCGGCTCCTGCCATCACTGTCCCCCTGGCATCACTCTTTAACCTCTCGTTCTCTCTAGCCGCCATCCCCACCAAGTGGAAACACACCATAGACATCCCACTTCCCAAAGGTGGTGACCCCTCTACTCCTGGCAATTACTGGCCGATTTCCCTCCTACCTATCCTGGCCAAAATCCAGGAATACTTAGTCCTCGCACAACTTTCCTCTTATCTTGATTCCTCTTCTTTTTTCACACCTTACCAGTCTGGCTTTAGGAAGCCCCACTCCATCACCACCATTCTCCTAAGACTCTTCTGTAAGCGACGTTTTACAGGGACTGGAAGGAAAAGTATGTCTCTTTGCAGATGACACAAAGATCTGCAACAGAGCTGCGGCACAAGGTGGGGTGGAAAGGATGAGAAGGGACTTGGCAAGGTTAGAGGAATGGTCAAATGTATGGCAGCTTAGATTTAATGCTAAGAAGTGCAAGGTAATGCCTGGGAAACAAAAACCAGGGAAGAGTACACAATGGGGTGAGATACTACAACAACAAAATGGAAAGGGACCTGGGGTAGTCATATCAGATGACTTAAGGTGGGCAAGCAATGTGAGAGGGCAATAAGGAGGGCTGGGGGATACTGGGATGCATAGGAGAGGCATCACCAGTAGAAAACAGGAAGTTATTATCCCTCTGCACAGACAGCTGGTGAGACCCCATCTGGAGTACTGTGTGCAGTACTGGAGACCCAACCTCCGCAATGACATAGACAAGATGGAAGCTGTCCAGAGGAGGGCAACTAAAATGGTGCAGGGTCTGCACTGGAAGACATATGAGGAGAGACTAAAGGAGCTTAATATGTATACCCTTGAGGAAAGGAGGGAGAGGGGGGACATGATAGAAACTTTCAAGTACCTCAAGGGAATCAACAAAGTCCAAGAGGGTAGCATCTTTCAAAAAGAGGTGTGCAAGAACAAGGGGGCACAATTTGAAGATGGGGGGGCGGCTCAGAGGTAATGTAAGGAAGTATTTTTTCACAGAGAGGGTTGTGGATGCATGGAACGGCCTTCCGGAGGAGGCTGTAGAGTCAAAAACAGTGATTAAATTCAAGCATGCATGGGACAGCCATAAGGCAATTCTAGGGGTTGGGGGTAGAAAGACGTGGGCTGCTGGTTAACTAGGATCTGCAGCTTATCCATTAGGTAGGGAAATGGGCAGACTGGGTGGGCCAAGCGGTCCTTATCTGCCATCAAATTCTATGTTTCTATGTTTTTTCGATTCTATCTTCACTGGCATGGATAGAGGCCATATTACCTCAGCCATTTTTGTTGACCTGGTTAAAGCCTTCAACACTGTCTCCCACCCACTTCTTCTTTCTAATCTCTCTTTCACAGGGTTCTCAAGCATGGCCACCAGTTGGTTTCATTCCTACCTGACAGACAGATCCCAGTCGATCACAATTGGCAATGCCACCTCTGCTAACCGCCCTGTGACCTCTGGTGTACAGCAAGGCTCAGTCCTTGGTCCGCTTCCGTTCTCCATCTTCCTCAACGACCTGTCCTCTGTCTGCCTTCACACATCCATTCACATGTATGTGGATGATACAGTACTGTACACATTCAGCCCCTCGACTGCTGATGTAGTGACCAGACTCCAGCAGGACTTTAATGCAGTTCAGCTCTGGTTTCGTGCAAATCAGCTTTTTCTAAATGCCAAGAAAACTGTCTCTATGATCTTCGGCACAAGAAAGAGACTTTCTAGGCTGCCCTCCACCCCCTCCTTCCACACCCTGGACGGGACTACACTTGAGACTTGTACCTCCAGCAGATATCTCAGGGTCTGGCTTGACCAGCATCTAGACTTCTCTGCATATATCGATGTCATCCACAAAAAGCACTACCCCAAGCTGGGCGCATTGTACTGTAATCGTGGATGCAACTCACTGCCAGCTGGCCGTGCAATCGTGCAGAAGATGATTCTCCCTATTTTCAACTACGGGGACGTAGTCTACAGTGCCGCCCCCAAGTCCACTCTAGCAAGACTAGACCCCCTCTTCCACTCCTTCTGTCGCTTTGCCCTCGACTGTCCTCCACACACTCACCACTGTGTCCTCTACAGTAACCTTAACCTCCCCTCGTTGCAGGACCAGCGTCACTCTCACAGGGCCAGGCTCACTGGCAAATACTGGACACATTCCCTCCCTATCTCTCCTCCGTCCTCTCAGCCCCTACTATACAGGGCTACGCACTGAGAAATAACGACTCACGACAACTGTCCATTCCACACATGTCTACCTCATCAGACCAGTCAGCATTCACTTATCGCATGCCTAAACTTTGGAACTCTCTCCTCTCAGACATCTGCCATGCCTCCCCCGGTCAGCACCTCAACTCCCTCCTCAAAAAACACTTCTACCCCATCTGCACATACACCTGTGTGAGCTCCCGACTCGGTAACTGGACCGCCTGAAGTTGGACAGAATCCATTCTATGTACCGTACCCTTATTGTTGCACACCTGCCTGCTGAACTGCACGCTACCATGTATGGTTATCCTGCAGTGTCTCTTTATTTTATTTTACTTTGCACTGTTTCCGTTATTTTTGTCCTATGCCTCGTCACTGTAACTCAACCTGTTACTATATCTTACAGTCATACGAGTTGTACAACTGCCTGTAGTACTGCATTTTCCTTATATTGTTTGTACGTTTATTTTGGAATGTGTCTGGACATTTATAATTCTGTCTGTACTCCCTCTTACCCTACCCCCAGGGCGCATCTGAAATAGAGCAGTACTATGCTCAGTATGCCTACCTGGTTAAACCTTTAAATAAATAAATATATAAAAGTTCTTCCCCACCAGCCTACCCTACCAAAAGATAAATGGCTGCGAGGGCCCAAGTTCTACTGCCTTCCCCACAGGGATTCCTCCTCCTGCCAGACAGCACTGCCAGCATCGAACCCCATGTACTGAAGGCCGAGAGGACCTGTTTTTGGCTGTGTGCTTCCTAGCATGGTCCCTCTCGAGCTACACTCAGGTGTCTGCCCTGCCTACTCAATCTCTCTTCCCTCCCTGCTCTCCAGTTTCACTCGCGACCCCCCCAATGACTGCTCTATCTTATGTTCTTCGCCACCAGCCTACCCTGCCAGAAGAAAAATGGCTGCGAGGGCCCAAGTGCTACTGCCCTCCCCACAGGGATTCCTACCCCCGCCAGCACCAGACCCCAGGTACTGAAGGCTGAGAGGATCTGTTTTTGGATGTGTGCTTCCTGGTGTGGTCCCTCTCGACCCACACTCAGGTGTCTGCCCTGCCTACTCAATCTTTCCTCCTTCCTCTCCAGTTTCACTGGTGACCCCCCACTGAATGTTCTATCTTATGTTCCTCCCCGCCAACCTAACCCACCAGAAGAAAAAAGGGTTGCAAGGGCCCAAGTGCTACTGCCCTCCCCACAGGGATTCCTCCTCCCAACAGACAACGATGCTAGTACTGGACCCCAGGTACTGAAGGCCAAGAGGACCTGTTTTGGGGTGTGTGGCATGGTGCTGCTGGCGTGGCACCACATAGGAATATCAGAGTCTGATGAATGTGTCAAGTATCAATTAGCATGTTGGTGTGATTTACAAGTTACACATTACAACCATACACAGGTCTGCACATAGAGCTTCTATGGCTATGTAACTGCAGTCTCACTTGATTGATATCTTCAGGTCCCACACTGGCACCATCTTATGCCTAGATCGTGGCACAGGTTTTCAAAACAGGGGAGACTTTGTTTACATTACATAAGCCTGACAAAAATTATGTAAATGGTCAAATTTAAGGTAAAGAATACTGTATTCTGAAATGTCTGCTCATAATCTACATCATCACGATCTCAGATGTTTTAAATAGTGATCACTCATAAACAGGGTTTAGGTATCCTTTAAGGGGAAAAAGGAGTCAAGGGCAGGGTAGACACAGGGGAAGCACCGGTGGATTGGAGAGGAGAGGCAGGGTTAGTAGCTTATGATGAAGGTACTGCAATACAAGCAGATTAGATAGACCAAATGACCTTATTTTGCTGGCTTTGTTGTAAGTTCGTATGTAAAGCAGGGTCTTTTTTCCTTCAGACTTCATCTGCTCATGTTGCTCATACCTGCCATGATGTCAGAATCCCATTTATAACATCACAACCTGTGCCATGGCTCTGAGTCTGACATCACATGCAGAGGATTGTGACTTCAAAGTAGGAAAAGCAACAGGGACAGATGGAGTCTAGAGGGATAAAGAACCATCTTCAGGCAGATATATTGAGTTACAAAGAGTGGAACGTTCAGAAATTATTACTTTTTTTTTTTGTGGGGATCTTGAGATTTCACTCCTACCTGGTTTTATAGAAACCTGGAAAATAATGTTAAAGGGATACTGTGAACCCTTTTTGCATCATATTACTTCTAGCTGAAAACACACATTTCATAATTGCTTACCTTTCTAAAATTCACTAATGTTGCTTGTTGCTTTTGTCAACTTCCTTTCTTAGTAGAACTGAAAAGCATGCAGATGTTCTAATTATACTCAACCATGTTTTGTTTCAAATCCTTGATCTACTCTTACTGCATACTTTTCGAATATCATGAAGACCACCAAACAGTGCAACCATTCATGATGCATTAATCTCCTCTCTTTCCACTTAATTTTGAGTGTCTAGACTGTATTGGGGTGTTCCTAGTCCAGGAAAGATGTAATGGGAGTTGATTAAGGACTGTAAACAAACACGTTTTTGTGTGGTAACACCAGCATGGTGGTCAGTCTCTTTTTCACTTTTAAAAGGAAAAAAGGAATCCAGTCACCAGCTATAACAGCAATCTCTACAGAATGTGAATAATCAAATGTGTTTTTTTAAATAGGGACAATCTGAGCCCTAAGGGCGTTGACAGTGTTCCTGTAAGACATAATCTATCTGTAATACAAACAAACCTTTGCCTAAAATGGAAATCTATTAATAGCCGTGCCTCCAACCTATCCTACCAAACTTTTCTAGGAAACGGGCATCTTCCAAGCCAAACACCAATTCATAACTGGCAATATAGCGTAGACATTATAGCAATGAGCTATGAATGAATTTGGTACAACCAGCAGACCTAGTGATTCTCACAACCTCCACTTGCATACTCTGTGTGACCCTGAGCAAGTCAAAGCACAGAGTAATAAATAATAAATAAACAGACTTCCTAAACATCACCTGGTCAGAGACTGCTGAGACTGTGTAGAGAGTAATCATTTACTACAAAAAAAAACAACAATTTAGATCTGGATTTCAGGTATTCAGAAGATGCACATTCCCTTTAATTAAATATTCCACAGTATTCCAAACTAGCGGCATGAGTGTTTTTTAATAATATTTTTCTTGAATTTATACTGTAACAAGAAAAGACATTGCAATACAGGCAATACAAAGGTATACAAACTTGGTACACAGACAGGGTTTAGAAAAGAATACAAACCTTGTGGCATATGTAGACTTCAAGCAAGACAACCTATTACCAAATCAAGGTGTGAACATAATACAGACAAAAGAAAAGAGATTACAAAGTCAAAATGAAAAACAAAATGACAAATGGATTACAGAGTTATGTTGCATCCAGTATATTTTGGAGACCTGCAATAAAAATAATTTATCCACATAAGTCTTGTCACTTAACATCACTTAATGCACAAGGAGCTAAAAAGCCGAAGCCCAAGTACAGCTTCCCTTAAGTCAGGTTATAATATATCATATTATCTCCTTCTGATATGTATTTGTCCAAATTTCTTTTAAAACTGTCTATACTGTTGCTTATATGTTCTGGGAGTCTGTGCCATAAATTAGCGCCTCTGAGTGCAGAAGTATTTTCTTTTATTTGTTTTAAATTTTCTAACTATGACTTATAACAGATGCCCCCTTATAACCAAGTTTATGTCCTTGTTCTCTATATTTAGTTCATTTATCAAGATCAGATCATTCATAATTTCATAGTAAAACAGAAGATCTCTCTCTTTTTATTTCTAAATTGTGCAACCCCAGATACTCCAAATTGGTTAAGTATGTTTCAGTATGGAAATTTTATATTACTTTTGTGTATCTACTGTACGTTGTACCCCTTCTAGTCTTTCCACCTCTTTCCTCATATCTGGACTCCAAACCTGACTACAACAATCCAATGATGGTCTGACATAAGAGAAATTATCATGACATCCTCTGTCCTACTTTTTATATTTCTTTTTATTGCTGCAGTTGTTCTATTTGCTTTTGAAACTACGGTAGTGCAATGGTCCCTAAAGTCCAGCTCATCATCTATCAGTACACCTAGGTCTCTTTCTGTTCTTTTTGATTGTAGTATACAATTATTTAAGACGTATTTATTTTCAGTGTTTTTTCTTCCCATATGTAGTACACACCATTTGTCGGTGTTTAATGACACTCCCCAGTCTTGTGACCACTGTACTATCATATCCACACCTTTCTGTATGAGTTCACATTGATCTTTTGTACTACATATTCTGCCTAGTATCGCATCATCAGCATACTTGATGTAGTTATGTACGTTTTCACCCATGTCTACTGAGAAAAGCCAGAATATGACCGGATCCAGAACTGATCCCTGGGGCACATCACTGGTTACCCTGCCCTCTACTGATAAATATCCCTTAATTGTAACAATTTGGGATCTGCCATGCAGCCAATTTTCTATCCAAACAACTGTTTATCGATACCGTATCTCAGCAGTTTCTCACCCACTGCCCAGTGGGGTACAGAATCGAATGCCTTACTAAAGTCTAACAATATCACATCATAATTGTCCCTGTTATCTAGATGCTTGCTGACATGTCCATAAAAGCAAACCAAGTTTGTTGTACACGAACACCCTTGTCTAAAGTCGTGTTGATTTACATCAAATATCAGACTTTTTCAATACGATTCTGGATTTTATCTTTAATGATGGATTCAAGTATCTTGCATGGTACGGGGGGGGGAGGTTACACTTATAGATCTGTAGTTTAATTCATTTTGTTTGCATCCTTTTTTGTGTATTGGCATTATTTTGGCTATTTTCCAATCATTGAGCACGTCTGCATTTAATGATTTCTCAAATATAATTTTAAAGGGTATAGAAATACAATTTGTTATCAATTGTAACAGTGTTGGAGTGATATTGTCTAGGCCCGGTGCACTATAAGTTTTTAAATTTGTAATTTTTTTAATGATTTCAACAGTTGAGATTTTATGTTTTCCCTGTTCAATATTTTGTTTTGTCAACCCAAGGGAGCTTTTGGTGGTATTATAAATTGGACAGAAATAAGTGTTAAAAATACTGGCTATGTCAACAGAGTCAGTGTGATCATGATGTTATTTTCTTTTATAGCATTTGGCTCTGTATCAGTTTTCTTAAATGAATTTATATATCCATAAAACTATTTACTATTGTTTTTGTTTGCAGTCACTGCCAGTTTTTTCTCATAATTTAGTTTCACTTTATTTTACTTTTACACAGTTTTTGAAGTGTTTTAAATCTTTCCCAGCTTCCCTCTGTTTTGTGTCTTAGCTATACCATATGATTTATTTCTTCTTTTTATTGATTTTATGATACCTTTGTGGAGCCATTTTGATTTTATTCCTCTATGACTGTATTTCTGTACTTGCCTTGCATGCTTATTTATTACAGAGAGTATAGTGTTTTTAATAAATACCCAGCTTTCCTCCACAATTTTACCAAGTCTTCCTGGTCTTTACTGTTGTATTTAAAAAAAATTAAGAATCTGACGCTGAATGCATCACACCAGACCTTCCTGTAGGATCACGGCATCTACAGCTGGGAGGGAGATAATGTGTCGCAACACCTAGTAAAAAGTTCCTCCTTTCCCCTCAAGGTGTAAGTTAGCCTGTCTAGAGACAATGCCTGCCATTGCGCCACTGTGGAGGTCACACACAACACCTAGGTTCTGGACACAGTGTCTACCAAGGTTAACAGCACTTCCACCCAACAAGATGGTGTGGTACCTAACCCTTCCCCCATATCTTCCATGTCAAATAACAGATACCGTTGTGCAAGGGACTGGCCTACGCAGCATTTAGGCCAGTTCCTGTGACAGTGTTGCACACTATGGCCACAGTTGCATATAGTCCCAGAAATTATGCATATAAATGCCAATGGCTATATGACATCTCCCACATATAGGCGAAACAGCAGAACTGAACTTATGAACTATATTTGGTGGGCAGTAGAGATGGTGTATAAATTTATATTGGGACTTTATTTATTACAAAGGAGTAGACCCATAGTTTCAGGGTGTTCCCCCATATCTCAACTGAGATTGCCCTGTCCAGATCCCTTTCCCACAGTCCCTTGACCTTGGCTGAGAGGTCGGGTGGCTTGGTTCTGTCTTGTCTCGCCACCTTGGCTATGACCCCCTTGCATGACAGTCGGAACTGAAAATTAAACTATTCCAATGTAAAGAGAGGTGAAGGTGAAACCTCCACTGGGTCTTGCTTCAGACTTCTACTAAAGGCCCGTACCTGTAGATACCAGTCATGGTGTGAAGAGGGGGTCTCAAATTTGTGTTGTAACTCTGTAAACGGTCTAATACCATCCCCCATGTGGAGGGCCCCGAGGCATTTCATGCCCTTGCCCTCCAATAGCCTGGAACCTCTGTCCTCCAACCCTGGGAGAAAGTCAGGTTCCCTGCCACTGGAACAAGAGAGGTGCTATTCGATTTCATTTTCCATCTGCGATTAATCTCCCACCAAGTCTCCAGGGTGTGTGTTATCATTGAGTTATTTCCTTCCTGTACACCACAGGCCCGACTGCTATGAAGTATCCAGTTCCACCAAAATAGTATTAAATATGGTCCTGTAGTGCGAGGCATATACTGTAGGCTCCCTGTGTCCCACCCACCTTTATGACTAAATATGTAAGAGAGAGACACAGACAGTGGCCACTGCTTTAAGACTCCAAGTCATCTGCAGTTTACCCCCTGAAGCTATTCCAAGTGCTATTAGTTCTTTCTGACTCATCCAGATTTAGTTTGTTGCCCAAAAAGTCTGCAAACTGGCCAATCACTTGCAGTAGGGCAGACACTGAAGTTTGAGTCTCTATAAAGAGCAATAACAAATCATCTGCATATAAGGTGATCTTATGTTACTTATTAGGCTGGATCCCACACGCTTTATCTCTACTGTGTTTAAAATCTTAATGGCCTGTGGCTCAACTGCGAGGGCAAATAGCAGGAAGGACATGAGACACCCCTGCCTCATGACTGTATACAAGCGAAAGTCCTCCGACAAGCCACCATTCACCAGTATTCTGGCTTTAGGTGCTGCACATCCAATCCGACCCCAGTTTATATAATCCTCCACCAGTCCAGACTGGCAAGAGTGTTTAAAATATTTATCAAACTGCCTAGTAACTACTTTTGCTAAGAATCTAATGCTTGCTAAGTTTCAATTCTGTCACAAAGTTTAAATCCTGGAAACTCTGGCATGCCAACCATCAGCTAGAATTCTCAACCTTTAATCATGCACAGTGACTCAAAGCTAAACCTCATCTTGTCATAAATCAAAACCCTTACCCTGGTTTCCACCTGTTGCCGCTTCAAGTAAACACATGATTGAAGTTGTGTCGCGTCCTGCAGTAAACTACAGAACAATCCCTTTCCAGAGCTTCCATGCTGTAGAGATATGCCCTGGCAGAGTTTTGTTTGTTTAACTCTTGCATCTGTGCTGTATATTTGTAAAACATGATATTTTAAAAGAATATACTGTATGTGCCAGGAGGAGGCCATGCAGGGGTTAAACTGGCCAACAGCTCACCGGAACATAGTCCCCCCCCTCCCCTTTACGAAACTGTATGAGTGTTCCTGCTCCCCCGACATTTTCTGCATTGAATATTACAGGCAAGGTCCACCTTCTACAGATAACATTGAACCCATTACAAATCCTACATGCCTAAACATTTCCAATTCATCTTATGAAAGCATGCAATGTGGATGAAAACCCAACCGTATCAGGTTTCTTGTAGCTCTACATAAAGCAACCAGTCATCTGCCTCAAAATCACTTTATGGTTTCAGGAAGTAAAAAATATCAGGGGAACAGGATGGCTCAGTGGACTGGTAGTAGGTTTAGGAGGCTTTCACCTCTAGGTCACAGGTTCAAATCCAACTCAGGTCAGTAGTGGCCAAAAGCCATTATCACTGTTCAGTGGCCTATGTGAAATAAGTTGTGGTGCTCTCCATCCACTTCCCAGTGACATCTGTCTACATCACGAAACAACCAAAAAACAGACACTAATTGGCACCTTTCTTGCAGTCTCACATGACAGGCCAAGAACAAAATGGGCATGGAGTCAGAACTAACCTCTCACCTATATAGTGGTCCCTCAATGACTGGGCTGAGGCACACTGGTGGGGCTGTGTGAGGAAGCCTACACTGTGAGCAACCAAACTGTACCTACCATTTACATAACTAGAAGCCTTAAGTTTCCACTGCTGTCAATCTGGTACCTTTTATAGGGAATAAATTTACATACAGAAAAACATTCTTTAATTAAAAAAGAGGAAAAAATATCAAGAGGCCCATTCTCAGTATCACACCGTGGTGAAGTCAAGTGGTCATTGTGACTGCCTGGTGGCGCTGTTGCAATCACGACCTTGTTGAGCTATCCTCAGTGAGTGTCGCAATCATGTCCTCAGCACCTACAAAAGGCATTGCGAGCCACTGGGAAACAGGATGGGGCCTGACATACAAATAGCCCACAGGGCAAGGAAAAATGCATGGTAGCCCTCGGAAGCTGGATCACATCCACTTTAGCTTCTTCATGTTACAGCCCAGGAAAGGCAAATGCAGTGTGGTATCCAGGCACACCACCTTAGCAATTTGGCAGAGTTCAGGACAGTGCCAGACCAATTACTTAAAGATACAATGTATTAGATTACTAGGTATTTATTTATTTATTTAGGTTTTCTTCACCAGGAATGGAGGGTTAAGCAATTATTAATTTGTTTGAGAAAATACCCTGGGTTTTATAGTACGATGAAGGAATACATGGATAAATACACATATGAATGTTCTGAAGTGACAATTCATATGCAGAAGTGGCTGTTATATAAACAAAGGTTACAACAGAAACAGTTTAAAACATGCATATGGACTGATTATTCCTATGCAAGTAAGGAAGGAAAAGGTTAAAAATTTCCATAAGACTAAATCCAGGTAAATAGGACTCAATTCATGGACTTATTTTCTCTACAGTACCTGGCAGTGAAACTCCCATCAGGGTAACTTCAAACAGTTAGAATGCAGCAGCCTAAATTGTAAATCAGGAGGCTGACCAAACCAGTAAAATAATGTATGTGTTGTCTAGAAGACACTAACACAGCTTAATACAGAAAGGCAATTGAGAAGAGAGCTTTGCATTTTGTGAATGAGTGACAAATGCTATAATCGCCAACTGCAAACCTTCCTGTAAAGGACATTTTTAGCTATCAGATGAAATGTGACAGATGTCTATTAGACCTCCAAAAACTTAATTACAGAGGAAAAAACTTTTCTCCCAAAATATGGATCATACAGAAATATAATTTAAACCATTCAAGAGCTGCAACTGTGACTAACATGAGGATGGCCTTTTAGAGCATCTATATATTCAAATATGTAATAAAGAAATTTGAACTTTTAGAAAAAGCACATATTTTAAACGTACAATGGGAGCCACCCAATGATAAAACATTGCTTGAAGGGAAATATTAATTCAAGAATGTAAACAAAATCACACATACCCAACAAAAGAAAGCATCAAGGGAAATATATGCTGGTCAACATGAAAGAAGTTAGACTGGTTCTGCTTTAAGCAGAAGTGTATGATTAAGCAATAAGGCACGACAAGGTGTGTGTTATCATGTAATAACGTCACTCCTGGGGTGGGTTGAAGCACGAGGCGAAGCAGAGTGCTTCCACCACCCCAGGAGTGACGTTATTACACGATAACACACACCCTGGAGTGCCTTATTGCAATTATACAATGGGTCAATGTTATAGAAAACAAAAAATTAAAATTAAAATTATTTTAGTAGCTTTTTAGTGAGGCAGTGTATCTTTGTTTCTGAAAAAAAAAATGTAGCTCATAACAATCATCCAAAAAATCAATACAGTGATGTTATTGTGTAATAACATACTGTCTCAGGCACACATTGACCAATCAGAGTCCAGGAAATTTTCTTGCCATTGTGTAATGTCAAATAACCTCTCACAAGCTGAGGAAGCAGAGAACAGCAGACACATGTTTTGTCCTCCTCAGGACTCATACTGTTTCTCAACCATGGGGAAAGGGGAACCAGCACTATGATGGTCTTACAGGTTTGGATCATGGTAAGCCCAAAATAGGAAAGCAATCTAAAGACAATGAATCTCAGCACAAACACACTGAGGCAATGATTGCCTGGGAAGGGCACTAGCAATAAAGCCAGGTTTCAAAGAAATACAAAATCATACATCCCAAATACATTCAGTCCTTCTTGGAAGCGGAGCCACAAGATGGCCGCAATGCTGCTCCACTTCTCGCCACACTGCTAGACCTTTGCAGAAACACATTTTTTCTAAATAGCAGCTCACTTAATTTATTTATATTTCCGCAGACTTTAGTAGCTAAGTCTCAAATATTGGGGGCGGGGCTCAAACCGAATGGAGCAGCAGTTGAGGAGCAACATTTGAACTGGCCGCAGTCCAAAGGAGCTTGTGTGGCTGGTGGTGCTGAACGGAGCCAGTCGGGTTCCAGGTGGACTTAACTTAAGGACTCAGAATTTTTGCAGCCAACCCAGTGCCCTGATCCTCAAGTGGGAGGAACTGTCAGTCTTGGAGGCGGGGTACAAACCAAACAGAGCAGAAGTCAAGGAGTGGCATTTGAACTGGCCGCATTCCAAAGGAACTTGTGTGGCTGGTGTTGCTGATCGGAGCCACTTGGGCTCCCAGTGGACTTAAATTAAGGACTTAAACTTCTGCAGTAGACCCAGTGCTCCGATCCTCCAGTGGGATAAACTGTCAGTCTTGGGGGTTGGGCTCGAACTTAATGGAGCAGCAGTCGAGGGGCAGCATTTGAAATGAGCCACAGTCAAAAGGAGCTTGTGTACTTGTGTGGCTAGTGGTGCTGAACGGAGTCAGTTGGGCTCCCGGTGGACTTAAGTTAAGGACTCAAAATTTTTGCAGTAGACCCAGTGCCTCAATCCTACAGTGACAGCTACTGTCAGTCTCGGGGGCAGGGCTCAAACTGAATGGAGCAGCAGTCAAGGGACGGCATCTGAACTGGCCACATTCCGAAGGAGCTTGTGTGGCTGGTGGTGCTGAACGGAGCCAGTTGGGCTCCCAGTGGACTTAAATTTCTGCAGCAGACCCAGTGCCCAGATCCTCCAGTGGGATGAACTGTCAGTCTTGGGGGCAGGGCTCGAACCGAACGGAGCAGCAGTCGAGGAGTGGCATTTGAACCAAGCCACATTCCAAAGGAGCTTGTGTACTTGTGTGGTTAGTGGTGCCGAATGGAGCCAGTCATGCTCCTGGTGGACTTAACTTAAGAACTCAAAATTTCTGCAGCAGACACAGTGCCCAGATCCTCCAGTGGGAGGAACGGTCCATCTTGGGGGCGGGGCTCGAACCAAACTGAGCAGCAGTCGAGGAGTGGCATTTGAACTGGCCGCATTCCAAAGTAGCATGTGTAGCTGGTGGTGCTGAAGAGAGTCGGTTGAACTCCCAGTGGACTTAACTTAAGGACTCAACATTTTCTCACATCCTCCCGCCCCCTCCTCCACACAGTATTAAATGCTCTGTAAAATGGGAAGGATCAAGTAGGCTCTGCCCATAGGAGGTTTTTTCTGGCATAGCAAATTGAAAAACAAGAGGAGTGGGGTTAAATGCTTAGCTAAAAGGGTGATTGCTAACTGTCCATCAATCTGTTTATCTGTCAGATACCACAAAATGCACGTTATTAGAGAAAGGAATTCTACAGGGTGTTGGGATGTATAGATATTTGTTCATTCAATTCTGATTGGTTTTAACAATTACAAGCTTTCTTCTTTTTAAACTCAAGCTTGTTCAAAAAGAAAGCTTATCACAGTCAATCATTAATGGTTATCCAGGTTCCAAACATAATGTGTTCTACCTAGACTCTGAAGTTACAATACAGTGTCAGTGGCTCAGCAGGTAGCACACTCACCTCCGAAGCCCAGAGATCAGAAGGCTGTGGGTTCTTTCCCCACACCAGGCACCTGGGTTAAATCCCAATACTGACACTGTAGTGCAGCATGAGGGGAGTGCTGCACTCTTGAGGTGCCATCTTTCAGATGAGACGTTAAACCAAGGTCCCATCTGCCCGTTCTGGTGGTAGTTCAGGTGGATGTTAAAGATCCCATGACACTTCTCGAAAAAGAGTAGGGGAATTTCCCCGGTGTCCCGGCCAAAATTCCCCCATTCACTAAAAATACCACCAACAGCTTAATCTGGTTCAAGGTCAGTTGGCATTCATCTGTATCCCTCCTCCCCTGGGTTGTGCCTGAAAATAGGCAGAATTTGTCTAGTGTACTTACCCAGTCAACAAAAACTAAACAAATAAAAAATACTAGTATTTACAGACTGTGGTATATTATCTACTACATTCAGTATTTAAGCAATTACAACACTTTTTCACTGCAAAGGGAAAAAAATGTCATCTAGCAACATCAACTCTAAATCCAATATTTTATACATTAAACAGTGGATTGTGCACAACATTTTCAAGACAATATAAGGGGTGTGTTTCTGACAAGTTTGTGATTTCTTGGTTAAGATTAAATATCTTTCATGGGGGGGGGGACCATGTGATGGGGCCTCAGTTCTCTAGATGAACAGTAACAGATTCATTGTCTGTTATAAATGTAATCTACAAACAGACTTTATTTAAAGAAGAGGGTAGTGTAGGACCAGGAATCAGGGGAACTTTTGTCATGGGGTCCGGGGATCTGTTCCTCTAACCTCTGAATCGAATCTTTCTTCCTAAAAATCGGCCATTACTACCTGACCGCCCCCATCGTCCACTTATTCAACACTTCCCTGATACAGGATGCATTACCTTTGCCGTGGCAAACTGCTCACATCATCCCCTTGTTTAAATCTGGGTATCCTAGCAACCTGAACAATTATCAGCCTATTTCCATACTATCCATCCTTTCAAAACTTCTGGAAAAAATCGTTAACACCCAAATCAGGGAGCACCTGGATTCACAGAAACTGCTAAATGCCGCTCAGTCAGGCTTCAGAGCCAAACATAGCACAGTTTCTGCCCTTTCTAAAGTAACCACTGACTGGCAAATTGCTTTGGACTCTAAGAAGCACGTGTTTGCACTCTACCTTGACCTTAATAAGGCTTTCGATACTGTGGATCACAACATTATGCTTAATGCATTGAGTAACATCAATCTCGATAGTACTGCCATTAAATGGTTCACCAGCTACCTTACTAACAGATTACAACGAGTCAAAGCTTTGGAAGAACTGTCTCCAATAAAAACACTATCACGGGGTGTCCCTCAAGGCTCTATTTTGGGCCCAATTTTATTTGCGACCTAAATCAATAACCTTGATTCACACCTGTGCACAGCTAATGTGCACTTATTTGCAGATGATACAGTCCTATACACCTCTAACTCTTCTCTGGACATGGCTGATAAGGATTTACAGCAAGATTTTATCTCTCTCCAATATAATTTTGTGAAGCATAAGCTTCTGCTCAACGCCAAAAAGACCGAAGCCATGATCCTCTCACCGAACACCGCCCCAGGACCAACATGCAGCACTAAGATTCTAACTTTATTGGGTGAACCCCTGGAAACTGTTGATACCTTTAAATACCTAGGATTCTGGCTGGACGATAAATACAGGTTACTCACCTATAAAAGAAGTTCTAGGAGTGGTATATGTTGTTCATCCACACTTGTTGGCAGGTACCTTGCCACTTTAAGATGGGCCGGAATGTCTTCAAACTGGCTCCTCCCACCCACCCGGGTGGTAAAATCCTCGACTCCACCCCATAACGCCAGCTCTAGTCCGCTGGAAGCCAGGTTGTGTGCGCCCGCAGTCGGGGAGGTCGGGTGGGTCCGTGTGGATGAACAACATATACCACTCCTAGAACTTCTGTTACAGGTGAGTAACCTGTATTTCTAGGGATGTGGATATGTTGTTTAATCCACACTTGCTGGCAGACTCCTAGAAGTTCTCCGGGAGGAGGGAGGCAAGGCGCACACCCCCTACTTAGGAAAGAGGGACTGGAGACCTGAGGCCCCAAAACCAGCATCCCAGCGTGACAGGAGATCGATGTGGTAATGGGAAATGAAGGTGCGTGCTGACTTCCAGGTAGCAGCCCTGCAGATTTCCTGAATAGGGACATCCCTAGAAGCAGCCACCGACGCAGCAGTATGACGGGTAGAATGAGCTCTTATCCCTCTGGGAGGCTCACTGCCCGCCAACCTATAGCAGAGATCTATGCAGGAGGTGATCCACCTGCCTATCGTCCGCTTGGCTGCAGGTCTACCAGGTGCAGCTTCAGCGTAGGTGACAAACAGCTGGCGAACCTCTCCCCGAACGTCCGCCGTACGCTCTTTATAGTAGGCAAGGGCTCTTCTCAGGTCCAAGGTATGAAACCTATACTCGGCCTCTGAGGTGTGAGTCAGGCAGAACACCGGTAGAGTAAGCACCTGATTAAGGTGGAACTCTGATACCACCTTCGGAAGAAATTTCAGGTGGAGGTACAGGACAACCTTGTCCCAGTGGAAGACCAGGTAAGGAGATTCGATGGAAAGTGCCTGGAGCTCCCCAATCCTTCTGGCTGATGTGATAGCCACCAAGAAGGCGATCTTCAAAGACAGGTGGGAGATATCACACCTGTGCATCGGTTCGAATGGCTTGCCCATGAGCTTAGCCAATACCAGCAGCAGATCCCATGGAGGTGGAGGTTCACGCACTGGAGGGGATATGTGATCTAGGCCTTTGAAAAAGCACCATGCCACCTTCTCCTGCACCATTGACTGCTTGCCGACCGACGCCCGCTAAGCAGAGATGGTTGCCAGGGTCGTCGACCGAAGCCCTTGCTGAGAAAGGGACCACAGGTAGTCCAAAATGCTAGCCAATGGGTAGGACGAGGGGTCCAACCCCTTGCCCTGACACCAAATGGAGAATCTCTTTCATTTAAAGGCATAACATTTTCTGGTCGACTCCTTATGGGATGCCTCAACGACGCTGATAACCTTGTCGGAAAGACCCAAGTCCTGGAACTCTAGCCGCTCAGGAACCAGGCCATTGGGTGCAGGGATTGAAGTTCCAGATGGAGTACCTTCCCCTTGTTGACGGAGATCAGGTCCGGGTGGGCTGGAAGCCGCCTCGGGAGCCTGGAGCTGAGGCCAAGGAGATCTGGATACCAGAACTGGTGAGGCCGGTCTGGGGCTATCAGAATCACCTGCGCCTTGTCCCTACTCACTTTGAGAAGCACCTTGTGGATCAAGGGAAATGGAGGGAAGGCATAGAAGAGGCCTAAGGTCCACGGCCTCGAGAAGGCATCCCCCTGCAGCGAGCCCTGCTGAGGGGGGCATTCGTGGAACAGCCTCAGCTATGCATTCTCCCTGGAGGCAAACAGGTCCACCTGAGGTGTGCCCCAGAGGGAGAACAGGTCTTGCACTACCTCCGTCAGGAGAAACCACTCATGAGATGGATCGCCTATCCAACTGAGGGCCATCGGCCAAACTGTTCGAGGCTCCTGCCACATGGATGACTAGGAGATCTGCCTCCAGAGTGAGCACGAGAGAAACCATATGCGAAGAGCCTCCTTGCACAGAGGCAAGGAGTGGGTCCCACCCTGTCGGTTGAGATAGCACATGGTTATTGTGTTGTCCGTCTGGACCGCGACCACTTGACCCCGAACAAACAGAGCAAAGGCGGTCAGGGCTAGCCAGACCGCTCGGAGCTCCAGCAGGTTGATGTGGCATCAGGACTCCTGAGGGAACCAGAGACCATGGGCCCTGTGCTCCCCCAGATGGGCATCCCAACCCATCAGAGAGGCGTCGGACATCAAGATGACCATCAGCTCGGAGGGGACAAACAGGATACCCTCCTGCAGATGAGCTGGGACGAGCCACCACTGCAGGCCATCCCACATCTCCTGGGTCACGGAGACTGGCTGGTCTAGAAGACCTGAATGTTAAGACCACTGGCGGGCCAGCCCCCCACTGCAGGGGATGCATATACCAGTGGGCCCAACAGACCACACTGGTGCAGGCCACCATGAGACCCAGAAGGTGCAGGAAGTCCCGGGCAGAGCGCAATTGCCCAACCAGAAATGATTGGGCAAAGGAGGAAAGGACCTTGGCCCTGTCCGCCGGGAGCCGGGCTCTGGCTTGGAGAGAGTTGAGCTCCATCTCGATGAACTGGCTCACCTGCGAAGGCATGAGTTCCGACTTGGCCTTGTTGATAAGGAGGCCTAGTTCAGAGCAAACCCAGAGGGCCAGATCCCTGGACCGCTCCGCCTCCAACCTGGAGGGGGCTGCTAT
Source organism: Neoceratodus forsteri (assembly GCA_016271365.2). Classification (NCBI taxonomy): domain Eukaryota; kingdom Metazoa; phylum Chordata; order Ceratodontiformes; family Ceratodontidae; genus Neoceratodus; species Neoceratodus forsteri. The sequence continues at coordinate 396,810,717 of CM057452.1, forward strand.
CAGCCAATCATCCAGGTAAGGGTAGACCCGGACCCGTCGGCGCCGCAGGACTGCTGCCACCACTGCCATGCATTTGATGAAGACCCTGGGGGCTGAAGAAAGGCCAAAGGGCATGGCCCGGAACTCGAAGAGGTTCCCTTCTGCTTGAAAGAGGAGGAACCGCTGATGGGACGGATGGATTGGGACATGAAAGAACGCGTTCTAAAGTGCCAGGGAGCAGAACCACACGCCCAGTTCCAGGGATGGTATGATCTGAGCTACAGTGACCAATCAGAAGGTATGCGGCCTTAGAAACTTGTTCAGGTCATGTAGATCAAGAATGGGGCACCAGCCCCCTGTCCATTTTGGAACCAGGAAGTACCTGGACACAAACCCTGGGCAAGGAGGAGGATCTGCCACCTGGCTGACTACCCCCTTGCGGAGGAGCAGAACTATGTCGTCTCGGAGAGCCGACAAGGAGGCTACTGATCCAGTAGCCTCCCGCAGGGCACGAGCTCGAAAGGGAGGGACCTGCTCGAATTCCAGAGGCAGACCCCTGCCGACCACCTCCAGCACCCAGCGGTCCATGGTGATAGCGGACCAGGTGGAAAGGAAGTGGCTGAGCCGTCCCCACACGGGGGGACCCAGGGGAGGTGTGACGGGGTTGTGGGTGGCACCCCACAACCCGTTACTGGGCAGGCTTGGAGGAAGAACCGGCGGAGGGGATACTTGGACCTTTACCTCCAGGCTTCCTAACCAAGGAAGCATCAGACTTGGCCTTGGGGCACCAAGAATGAGCTTGCTGGCCCTGTTGCTGATGTTGCTGGGCCGGACATGTCACAGGAATGGAAGGACAAAAGGGCTTACACTGCTGATGGCGGCCTTTGTCCTTCTGGGCAGATGTGACCGAGTTCAAGGTGGCGTTGGACTTCTCGATCCGCTGGAGGTGACCCTCCACCATGGGCCCGAACAAGTCGGTGCCCAAAGAGGGGACATCTGCTAGCTTGTGCTGGGTATCTGCCGTGAAGGTCGAGATCCACAGCCAAGCCCTGCGGCGCATGGCTACTGCGGCCGCAACTGACCAGGCAGAAGAATCGTCGATGTCCAGAGCAGTCTGGAGCTGTTGTTTAGCCACCTCCCTTCCCTGATCCCTAACCTGCTTGACCGTGGTCTGGAGGTTGGCCAGGAGATGAGGAAGCACCTCATCCAGGGAGCCCAAAAGGGCATGGGAGAAGTGTGCCATCAGAACAGCCAAGCTAGCCTGACGAAGGCCTAAGGAGGCGGCAGCATAGACTTTCCTCCTGGAGTAGTCCAGCTTTTTGGACTCTTTGTTCGGGGGTTTGTCCATGTCCCCAGCGTTTCCAGAGCGCCGGAATACGCTGTCGGTCACCAACCCCTCAGCCGAGGGGTGCTCAGAGAAACCGGAGAGGGAGCTGGTAGGGACCGCATACTTGCAGGCCATCCTGCCCGAAGGCGCAGGACAAGAGGCCAGCCACTGCCAGAGCTCCAGGGCCAGGCCCACTATGGCCTCGGCCATGGGGAAGGCCTCCGAGGGGGAATCCCCATTGTCCAGGATCTCCATGAGAGGGTATCTGGCCCATTTCTGCACGGGTTCGAGCTTCATCCCAGCGGACTCTGAGATGAGTCGAAGAATACCCAGGAACAAGGATGGGCTCTTGTCCACCGATAGACCCCCTGAAGACTCCAGGTCGACTGGCTGGGAATACAGCGAGGAATCGTCTGACTCCAAAGAGTCTGCGAACAGCTGCCAACCACCTGTGCCACTCTCCACTCGCCGAGGACGGTCGGAGGTGAGAGTGACCGACAACCTGTGGGGCAAGCCTTGATCTGACCAAGAATCCTTGGTCGGCGCCCCAGTCTTCGGTTGAGGAGGTGGGGGTTCCAACACTATGGGTGGAGCAGCCAGTTTAGGCCGAGCAATCAGTGCCGGGGCCGGCTCCTCGACCGAGGAACTGGGGGCGGGTGACTGCTTCAGCCGTTCTGGCGACAGCCACGTAATCGCTGATGAAGGAGCCAGAGTCGGCTTGTTGCCGGCTAAAAGAAGTTGCTGCCACATAAGATCCTCATAATGCCGAAGCAACTTGCGCCAGAGCCCCTCCTCGGCCGAGGAGGAAGAGCGCCGGCGCCACTTTCCACGATAACGGGACCAGGACTGCCATCATCAGCAGGACTTGCCCGAAGCGGAAGAGGACTGAGACCGTCGGGGGGGGCCAGCGGCAGGTCCAGGAGGGTGCGGGGGAAAGTGGCAGCTCCTCCGGTTCAGGGTCCTTGACCGGGGATGTCGGCACTGGAAGCTGAGACAAGTCCTCGGAGGGCACTGAGGGAACCGATGTCTGAGAGTTGTCGGCCTCCTCGGTCGACAACCTGTTGGTGGGCTCGAGGAAAATCTCTGCCTCGTCAACAGGAGTCTCAGCCGGCTGGTCTGTTGGGGACTCCGAGAAACCAGCGGCCCAGGCTGCAACCTTGACCGAAGTCCAGAGACGACGATCCGGGGAGCAGGACCTCTCCCGCTCCCATGAACGTTGACGCTGGGACTTACCTTTGTGGTCCTTCTTCTTAGACCGAGAGGTGTGACCAGCAGGACCCTCTCCCTTGGTAGAAGAAGAATCGGCATTTATATAGTGCTTTTCATACACAGTATCCCAAAGTGCTTTACAAGCAATGCTAGACTGGTATTGAAGTGACTGAATGTGTGGTGGCGGCCATATCGCACATCATCACCCACACACAGCCTGGATAATTGCATGAACCGGTTTATGGGAAGGGGACTGTTGACCAGGACACTGGGAATGTTCCCTGCTCTTTACAAAGAGTACCCTGGGTTCTTTTACTTCCACCTGGACACCCACCAGGACAAGACCAGGATGGGCAGAAGGGATCTCGGTTTAATGTCTCATCCAAAGGACGCCACACCCCAGCAGTATAGCACCCCCCAATACTGCACTTGGATGCCAGCAATTTTTAGGTGCAAGTCCATCCCGGTGTGGGACGAGAACCCATGACCTTCTGGTCCAGAGGCAGATGTGCTACCAACTGAGCCACGCTGACACTGGTAGAGAGGGACTGACAAAGCTCCCGAAAGGAAGCCGTGTAGGAGGAACCCAGGAAGAGTGGGATAAAGGCTGACACCGAGGAGGATGAAGCTGCGGCCTGGGCCGCCTCCTCCTTGAGGGCCATAAGTTGTTCCAACTGCTCCGTGGAGCCCGCAACCAGGGACACCGCCCAATGGGCCACCTTTGATTTAACTGGCGGGAACCGTTTCTCCGGTCGCCCCAGCTGGAGTCGGGCAGTGTGGTCCTCGTGCACCAAAGGGGAGAAGGACAGACAGAGGCTGCAAGCCTGCGGGTCGTGGTCGAGTCCAAGGCAGTAAATGCATGTGGCGTGAGGATCGGTGCGAGACATCTTCTGCCTGCAAGGGCACCGACGGAACTCGGGAATGGATTTAACATCCATCGCAGCCGCGAGAGAGTCAAGCGAAGACTGAACTCGAGTGAACTTGAGTATAAGTTTGGGAAAATCCGAAGATTTAGGATCCAGGCCTACAAAATGCAGGACCGCTAAGGAGGGAACCTGAGCTTCCAAGCAGTAAGGAAGATCTGGCGTCATGGGGCGTAGTCAAGGATTTTACCACCCAGGTGGGTGGGTGGGAGAAGCCAGCTTGAAGACCTTCCGGACCATCTTAAAGCAGCAAGGTACCTGCCAACAAGTGTGGACTGAACAACATACCCACGTCCCTAGAAGCTTAACTTTCTGTGCCATCTGAATGAGCTCTTGAAAAAACTAAGACAACGCTTAGGCATATTCTACCGCATTAAGCATCTATTTACCAAGGAAGCAAGAAAGAGATTAGTGCAATCTACATTCCTGCCTCTACTGGATTACGCTGACTTCCTCTACAGCAACTGCCCTTCTTCAGTGCTTTGTAAACTTGACATTATTTATCACTGGGCCTTGAGATTCATCCTTAATCTGCCATTTCGCACCCATCACTGCCTACTATACCAAGAGATGGGATGGTCCTCACTTACTACAAGGAGGAAAAGAAACGCCTTCCTCTGGTTCTACAGGGCTCTGACTGATAATCTACCAGCCTATATCTCAAGCTTTTTTGAGCGTGCCAAGGGGTCGTATGGCTTGAGATGCTTCTCTTTAATCTGCTTCCATATACCCAGAGTAAGATCATTTCATGCCTCGGCTGCAATTAATTTCTCCCTTCCTTCCTTATGGAATATTATGCAAAGATCTCTAAAGCTCTCAACCCTCCCCAGTCCTTTCACCTTCAAAGCACTGATAGCAGGGTACCTGAAAGAATCCTGCAATTGTTATAGGTGACCAGTGCGCCCTTAACCTCCTGGGGACCCATAGGAATCTCGTGACCCTTAAAAGCTCATGGCTCCCACCTTCCTAGTAGTGGGGCCCCAGCTTTTGCAGCCTTTTTTCAACTCCCCACCAGCCTCACCTTACCCCCGTCCCCATACCTCCCCACTTCTTACCTCCTCCTTCCAAGTCTTATACTAGAAAACCCACCTGGCCACATATCCTTGTGAGTGTCTGGGGTCAAACCATCCTAAGTTTGGATTTATTTTGCATGTTGGTTTAGTGTGCTATAATTAGCACTTAATTGTGTTATCCCTGTATGTATAGGCCTGTTTCAGCTCCTCGTATGTACAGTGTTTATTTCCTTCCTTGTACCTGCCTGTGATTTATTTTATTATGTCCAGGACCACTCTGAAAATGAACTTGCTCAATGGTGTTATGCCTGGTTAAATAAAGTTTGATTGATTGATTGATTGACTGAATCTCTTGGTCGGCCTCCCAAGCAGTCCATGGACTCCAGATCATTCTGCATGTATCCAATCAGAGATGTAGCCATGCCGTTATGGTTTCCATGTCCAGTATGTGGTTAACCCTATTTACCCATTCCTTAAGCGTTGGAGGAACCTGTCTCAGCCAGTGAGCTGTTCTGCATTTTAGAGCAGCTGCGGAGAGGGCTAGGGCCAGTTTTCTCTTGGATATAGGGAGATGAATTAAGGTGGGAAACCCCAATACCCAATCTGTAAACTGGAGAGGGATGTCTGCTGAAAGGATCTGTAGGGCAGCTGCTCGTACCTCCCGCCAAAAATTTTCTAATTTTGGGCAGTCCCACAGTATATGATGATGGATTCCAACTGCACCACACCCCCTCCAGAAGCTCTCCAAGTGGTTGGTGTTTTTAGTCACTGCAGGGGTCCTAAAGAACCTGATCAGGATCCTCTAGTAAAACTCTCGCCATGTTGGTGAACAGGTTACCTTCCAGGCCACCTTAAGGCGATGAGTCCAGTCTCCCCGGGAAATCCCTCATGACGTCTCCCTCTCCCAGGCAGCCTTAATGTATCCCAAAAGTTCTGAGTCCTGTGACCTTAAGAGGCCATATAGGTGGGAGACAGACCTCACTTTGACCAGGGGGTCGACCATCCGAGTAATGAACTCCTCCCAAAGATTTGAGGGGCGGGACAGGGAGGTCCTATGGTCCAGTATATTAATAAAGTGGCGTACTTGAAGGTATCTGTGAAAGTCTCTGTTCTCCAGACCAAATTTTGTCTTTACTTCTTGAAGTGAGAGACACCTTTCCCCATCCAAAAATTGAGAGAAGAGGGTCAGTCCCCTAACGTCCCACTGTATGTATCCAGCATCCATTCTGGGAGGAGGAAAGAAAGATGGTGGCGGATAGTTACAAGCTGTTTAATCTGTGATGTGTAAGTGTAAATTGGATACACTGTGAACTGAACAGTGAGAGTTTATCGATACTTAACAGGTTGAACTGACTGTTGGGTCACAAAAAGAAGCATACACTGTGAACTGAACAGTGTGAGCTTGTTGGTATTTAACAGGTTATATTGGCTGTTGGGTCCAAATAAGGAAGATACAAATTCAAAGGTAAAACATACAAACTGTTAGATATTGTTTTGGAAAAATCTAATGACAAAGGGATTCAATCTAGGGGAATACGTAGACTCTGCCCAGGGGCAAGTCTTATAGATTAATTTAAGAGCAAATCAGAATTTAAAGGGGATTGGGGTGATATATTTCAAAATTAAATTATAAGGTTTATTTAATAGGAGCAGTTTAACTGTGCATTAAATCTGTCTGGTATTAAAGAAGAACAACTTTGAGTCCTTAAGTTAAATCCACCTACTTTGATACTGTGCTCAGTTCTCCCCTTAAAGGGACCTGCTCAATTACTCCCTCATTTCACTCTTTTCACCCTTACATCCCAGTCAATTTGACAGTCAGCCCAACTCCTCCATGCTCCCTGCCTATTAATCCCTGCCTTCTCATAGCTAAATTACTAACATAATTCCCCCCTTTCTAAGTAATGTATCCCCCAATCTCCTCTCTCCCCCTTATTCTGTTTTTATTCTTCTAACTCTCCCACTTGCTCACTACTCACCAATACTAAAAAACTTTCCCTCTTCCATCAGCTGCTACCTTCAATCCCTCACTTACATTCATGTTATTACTCCTCCCCCCCATTTGAACTATGGACCCACTCTATCACTATTCCTCATGTGGCCATGATAACAGTGTCCACTTTTACCGCAGTTATCCATCTTCTGCTTCCGCATTCACACACTCCCTTCCCCTCTAAACTCCAAACTTCCTCGTCAGCTCCTACCAAATCCACTAAGCTCCACATCCTCATACTTGCTCTCCGCTGGGAACATCCACCCCAACCCTGGCCCGACAGCCCCTTGCTCCTCTGTTGTTTCCCCCTCAAATACCACCCCCTGCTTTCCTCTCTCTGCCCTCCCAAAGGGTCTAAAGATCTTACAACTAAATATCCGCAGCTTTTTGCAAACAATTGACCATCTACAGATCATGGCCAGCACTCGAAAGCCAGACATTCTAATAATCTCAGAAACTTGTCTAAAAAGTACTATCCCTGATTACTCGGTCTCCATTCCTGGCTACTCACTGCTAAGGCAAGACGGTGCTGGCAGGGGAGGCAGTGTAGCCACTTATTTCCTTGCCACTATCCAGTATTCCATCATGTACTCATCCTCCAATCCATCATCCCACGATGCCCTAGCAATTCAAGTGACCCTGCCCTTCACTCTCCCTATCCTTATAGCTGGTATTTACTGCCGCCCAAACATCCAGCCTTCGGTCACAATTGATCTCCTAACCTCTATCACTGGCGAGCTATTCATATTAGTTGACTTCAACTTAAATTGGGTATCACCAAAACCAAAAAAAGATCCGAGCCCTACACCTCTCCCAACTGATCTCGGAACCTACCCATTCAAACCAAAAGATGCAACATCATTCCCTACCTGACTGGTCCCTTACCTCCCACCCCATCAAGTCATTTCCTCTGGCGTCCTCCCGGACGCACTCAGCAACCATAACCCAATATTCATAGTAAGGAAAGTCCACAGTCCTAAATTAGCACGTAAAACCTTACAACTACGCTCTTTTAAATCTCTTGACCTTAACACTCTCCTGAGCAACCTTGCCCTTTCTGACTGGTCCCCTTATGCTCCTTCCCCTCAGTTGAAAAGGCCCTAGCCTACTTTAAAGAAATCTTTCTTGCGAATTGGAATACCTTTGCCCTGCTCAAACAAACCAGAGACAGAGGTAATCACTTACCTTGGATTATCCCTGAACTTCTGGCCTCCCTCAGGGCCAGAGATAGAGCCTGGAAGTGACTTAAAGCTACCCAGCTTCCCAGCAACCTCACAAACTATTCCATACTCCGAAATGCTTGCACCAGGGCTACAAGATTAGCCAAATCTGAATATTTCAAATTGGCCTTCATCACTAACACTAATTCACCTTCAAAGTTCTGGAAGGTGGTCCACGCCCTACTTACCCCCAATTTTGCCCTCCCCCGAAGTGCTTAACGTAAATGGATCACTAGTGACCAACCCACCTGCCATAGCAGCAGAATTTAACTCCTACTACACCTCCTGCGCCACTGAGTTACTACAGTCCTTCCCCTCCTACCCCACCCCCTAACGGAGTGTCCCTCCCTCCACCCCCCATCTCCTCTTCTCTTTCACTTCAGTAACCCCAAATGATGTCCCAAGCTCCCTTCTCACCATCAACCCCTCTAAAGGATCCTCCCCTGATGGCTTTGACCCTAAACCCCTCTCACTCTCCACCCAAGCCATTGCGTATCCCCTCCCTATAATCCTAAATCTCTCTCTCTACTACCTCTGTCCCCTCTCATGGAAACATACAGTGGTCCTCCCTCTACCCAAAGGGGGTGATCCCTTGTCCCCTGGCAACTACTGCCCCATTTCTCCCCTCCCTACCCATGCCAAACTTCAAGAACATATTGTCATCTCCCAGCTCACTACTTTTCTAGCACATACATCCTTTTTCAAACCCTTTCCAATCTGGTTTCAGGAAAAAACACTCAACCACCTCTCTCCTATGGCTCACTGACTTCATCCTAAATGATTAAATCACCTCTTCCATTTTTGTCGACCTGGCCAAGGCCTTCAACACTGTCTACCACTCCCTTCTCCTTGATGCCCTTCCGGCATCTGGTCTGTCTCCCTCAGCCACTAATTGGTTGAAGGCCTACCTCACTGGTCGAACCCAATCAGTTAAGATTTCAGACATCACCCCACCCCCTCCCAATTAACACTGGCATCCCTCATGGCTCCGTACTAGGGCCTCTCCTATTCTCCATCTTCTTAAATGACCTTCCCTCTGTTTGCTCCCCCCTCTTCCTCTATACACATGTATGCCGATGATATGGTTCTGTATGCATCTGGCTCCTACCCTGCTGAAGTTACAACCCGCTTGTAGTGTGACTTTAACAAGGTTCAGCTCTGGTTTGCTAACCATCAGCTTTTCCTCAACGCCATGAAGACTGTCTCCATGACCTCTGGCACAAGGCAGAGACTCTCTAGGCTTCTCTCCCTGCCCACTTTCCACACCCTTGATGGTACTCTACTTGAGGACACATCCTCTTTCAGGTACCTAGGTGTTTGGTTGAACCAACACCTAAACTTCTCTTGGCAAATTTACATCATCCAGAAAAAACTGCGCCCCAAGCTTAGTGCCCGTGTCAGGAACCGTAGCTGCATCCCCTCCTACGGCTAGGCGTGAACTTGTTCAGAAGATGATACTGCCCACTTTTGACTACTGTGACGTAGTCTATGGTGTTGTTCCCAAGTCCTCCCTGGCCAGACTGGATACCCTCTTCAATTCCTTCTGCTGCTTTGCCCTGGATGCTCCCTCTCGCACACACCACTGCAATCTTTATCATGCCCTTTCCTTCCCCTCTCTGACTAATCGGCGTCTCTCCCACTGCTCAAAACTCACCTTCAAGCACTGGCTGGGTGAGCTCCTTCATACCTCTCCCCTCATTTAAACGCCCCCCCACCCCACCCTTTCACGCCCTTAGATCCATCGCACTCACACCCTGTTAGTCCCATGTAAATCTACTTTACCGCCAATCTGGTTACTCACCCACCTCCCAAAATCTGGAACTCCCTCCCCTCAAATCCGACACTCATCCTCCTCCTACTCCATCAGCTTTGCCCTCAATAACTACCTTGTGCCTAGCTGTTTCTGCCATGGCCCCAAATCCCCCCACTGCTCGGAATAAACTTATCCCCTCTCCCAGAAACCCCCTCCCCCACCCCCAAAATCTCAGCTCTCCTTCCTGTCCTCAACTCCTCTCCCACAGGCCTTCCTGCATTCTTGCTATTGTTCTCTGCTCCCCAATTTGGTATCAGGAGTTTACCACCACTCCACCCTATACCCACCCCCACCAGGCTTCTTTGCATCCTGTAAGGGCCCCCTACTGGGACTAGTTTTTCTCTCTCTCTAAACCTCTCTTCTGGTCTCTTAAAACTTTATCGGGCTCCCTGCATCCCATAGTTTACTTACTGTCAATACCTAACAGCCTCGTTCCCTCCAATTGTGCCTCACCTCTGCCTTGTGCAGGCAGGCTGCTTAGCACAGTTGGAGTGAGCAGCCCCTGGTTGACTGCTCTCCTCCCCTCCTCTTCCTTCCCCATCCTGATCCATCATTGCTTCTCCCCTCTTCTTTATCTACCCTCTCCCCGCCCTCCTACTCTCTCCTGTTTTGCTCAAATTGCTGACCTGTTCCATCCCATAGCATGGTTCTCAGCAACTGAAACAGGTCAGCATGGGTTCAATGTCCTCTGCCACTCCTATCCTCCTTCTTGTCCACCCCCCTGCACCCTCACCTCCTCCACCCTAACCCTTGGCAGGGCTCTCCTATCCTCCTTCCCGTCCACCCCCCCCCCACCCTCACCTCCTCCACTCAATACCCCTGGCAGGGTTCATACCACCCTGTCTGACATTATTCTAAATTGTCCCTCCTCACTTCTTACCCTAGATATGTTGGACCCCATCTTTAGCGCTTCTAGTAAAAATTTGCACTTCTGTTTGTCCCATAGCAAATCTTGAACTGTCTGAGTTACTCCCTATTAGCTTCTAATAGATCAACACCTGAATCTCCATTCGGCCTAATCAAGCTACTCATTATATGTCACTTAAGCGTTTATTATTATAGGTATTTTTCTTCAATTGTAGTAACCAATTTCTAACTGTAATCATGCATCTATTTTGTTCCAAACTGTTAGCACCCTGCTATTCCACCGTGTCATTACAATTGTAAACACTTGCATTTGTATATAATTCTTATCCAATTCTTTGTTAAGTGCTTTATATCTATGTATCCTATCCCCATGTTCCCCTTCCCCAGGTCGCACCGGGAGACAAGCAACCTGTTGCTCAGTGTGCCTTCCTGGTAAAACATTTCAATAAATAAATAAATAAATGTTTCAAGGAAGTGGGCAAGCTTTATTAAGTTGTGTGGTACAAAAGATATACACTTTGGATTTGAGAAATGTTAATGATATTAATAACCATTCAATCATTCATTGAAGGTAATCGTGACATCTAAGGAGGGTTCACTCAAATTGTGGGTATTAGTATGAAACAGTGTTGTATGTGGGAAATGTCTCAGTTCATGTGAAAAACGAAATTTAAATACCTATAAATTTTCCTTCTCCGACAGCTGGTCTTCAGGCTTCCATACAGATGAGCTGTACCTCCTGATGCAGATATGCAGACAGGAACTAAGCTCTGCAGCTCGGAATAGCCAGCCCTCCATTTCCTGTTTCCAGCAGTTCTTCCGAAAGCAGTTCAAATGTGACAATACTATCTGAACTTGGAAACAAAACCAAAAAAATTAAGCCATACACAGCTGATTGGCCAACTTTGTACATTTTGGGAGGGAAGCAGAAGCCCAGAGACCAGCCGTCAGAGAAAGAAAATTTACAGGTATTTAAATTTTGTTTTCTCTCTCTCCTAAGCTGGTCTCCAGGCTTCCATACAGATGCGATATACAAAAGCAGTATGTCCCCAGATATCCCGGGTGGGAAGAATGTAATTGCCCTTAAGTGTCCACCACCGCCTGAAGAACTTGGTGGCCAAAGGGCGCCTCCGCTGAAGTCGTTACATCCGGTTTGAAAAATTTTGTGAACATGTGAATGGATGACCATGTGGCCGCCCTGCATGGGTCTTCTGGAGATGCTTCTCTGAAGTTCGCCCATGAGGTGGCCATAACCCGAGTAGAATGGGCTATCACTGGGCCAGGTAAGGTTACTCCAACATGATCATAAGCAGTGGTGATGACAGAACAGATCCATCTCGCTATAGAGACCTTCAAAGCATCATTTTCTCGTCTTGGGGGATTTTATCTAAGGTTCCCCTCCCATCCTCAAGCTATCACCTCGGCCGCTGCCCCAGCCGCAGCCAGATCTCTGGAACCCCTATGTTCCACCACTCCCTGGCCACATCGCTGCGGGTACTTACCCCTCTCGCAGTGTTAGACCAGAGGGCAGACACACTAGGGGAGCTGCTTGGGTGTGACCATCGCAGCAGCGCATCAGATACTGCTTTCCTTGAGCACGTAGGTAGTGGTATAGTTTTTTTTTTCCCTGGTTTCAACTCCCGGCGCAGGCAGGCAAGGACGCCAAGCACTCTCCAGCCTGCGTCAACCCCTTGATGGAGCGCATCTTGCACCAGTCCCCAGCCACCGCCAGGGGCTGGTACTGCCATGGTCGTTTCCTCTAATCGTCCCCAGAGAGCAGTCCCTGGGAAGCTCAATCCTCCTACCCAGCCGACCCCCAGCACCCGAGGTCGCTGGTGTGGTGAGAGGTGTGGTATCCAGCACCTCAACCCACAGCACCACCGGGCCGGCTGCTTTTTTACCCATATTTTGACCTGTAGTAAGAATTAACAAACTGAAGTTTTTTGAATAGAACCCGTTCTTTTGATATACATTTTCACCACTCGTCTTGGATCTAGCGTGTGAAATTCCCTTTCCTTTTCATTTTTTGGGTGTGGGCAGAAGGAAGGCAAAATCAACTCCTGGTTGCAATGGAAAGGAGATATAACTTTTGTTAAAAAACCTGGATCTATTCAGAGCACCACAGAGTCCTGATGAAACACAGTATACAGCTCTTTGGTGGGCAAGGCTCCTAGCTCGCTGATTCTCCTGGCTGAAGTGACAGCTATGAGAAAAGCGACCTTCATTATGAGATGCATGAGGGATGTCTCCTTGAGAGGCTCGAAAGGAGCCTTGGTCAAAGCTTTTGAGAACCAGATTAAGCCTCCAAGGTGGTACCATTGACTTGCTTGGAGGGCGTTTTAATGTTGCTGCCCTTAGAAACCTCCTGGAATGGGGATTTGAACCCAATGATTCACCTGAATCCACCAACAAGAGCACCCCCAGCATGAAAACCCAAACCCTTAAGGTGGCTGGCTGCAGACCTTTGTCTAACCCATCTTGAAAGAACTGCAGTAGTACAGGCAATGATATTGGCTGGTTCTGTATGTGTTTGGATTGAAGCCAGAACAAGAATTTCCTCCAAATTCTGTAATATATTTTACAGGATGAGGGGGCAATGTGAGTTCACCATCATTTCAATAACAGGAGTTGTGTAGCCTAGTTCTTTGAAAGTTTCCCCACTCATTCTCCAGGCCAAGAGGCAGAGGTTGTTCAGACTGGGGTGCACTACTGGACTCTGATGGAGAAGATCCAGCCTGATCTGGAAGGTTAGAGGTGGTCGCCTTGGAAGATGAAAGAGAAGCGGGAACCATGAGCAATGAGGCCATCGGGGACAGACTAGAATCAGTTCTGCCCAGTCCAGAGCCACTTTGTGGAGGACTAGAAGCGGTATTGAAGGAAAGGCATACAGGAGACCAAACTGATTCCAGTCTAGGGAAAAGGCAACCTGAGCCACTGCTAGTTTGTCCCTGGCCAGGGAGCAGAATTGCTTTACCTTAGAGTTTTGCCGGCAGGCGAAAAGATCTATCGGAGGATTGCTCCACCGTTCTTTTGGGAGGTGGAAGGCACTGTCCTTCAGCTCCCATTTCCCTGGTAGAACATTTTTGCGACTGAGCCAGTCTGCTGTGACATTTTCCTCTCTGGAATGTACACTGCCCTCATGCTTGCCAGGTGGTGCTCGGCCCATTGAAAGAGAAGCAGGGACTCCCATAGCATTTTTGAGCTTCTTGTTCCACCCTGATGGTTGATGTATGCCATCATTGTCCAATTGTCTGTTATAATCAGAACGTTTTGACTGAGGACTTGCTGTTTGAAGTGTATCAGGGCTAGGCATACTGATCTCATCTCGAGAATGTTTATGCTATACCTTGTTTCTAACAGCGACCACTTGCCCTGAGCTGACAGCTGATGCAGGTGAGCCCCCCAGACCCTGAGGCTGGCATCGGTCGTGATTCAGATTTGGTGTGGATGGCCCAACTTGCGACCCCCTCATGACATGTGTCCTCTGAATCTGCCACTGGAGGGAAGTTTTTATCTGTTGAGAAATTGTAATCAGTCGGTGCTAGCTGTGTATGGACTGGGACCACAGCATGAGCAAGTGTGCTTGAATGGGCCTCATGTGGACTAGAGCCCAAGGGACTGAATCCGCCAGCGATACTAGAGTCCCAATTAGCTGCATGAAGGAGTGAGCCAGCAGTTGATGAGCTGTGTGAAACTTCTTGATGAGGTTCAACAGGTCCCTGAATTTTGCTTCGGGGATGGGAAGACCTTGTTGGCTTGTGTCATGAAGTCTGCCCTTAGGTGGTTCAAGGTCTGGCTTGGAGTTAGGGAACTTTTTTCCCCAGCTGATGACAAAACTGTGGGCTGGCAGGCACCAGACTACCTCCACCACTGCTTGGTCTAGCTGCAGGGCCTTGATGAGAATATCGTCCAAGTAAGGGAAAAGTTGTATCCCTCATTTCCGAAGGTGAGTTATGACCGCTACTGCCACCTTGGAGAATGTCCTTGGGGCTGAAGAAAGCCCAAATGGCAATGTCTTGAATTGGAAGTGCTGCTCCCCACCCTGAACCTGAGATATTGCCTGTGTAGTTCCTGAATGGAAATATGCAAATAGGCACCTTGCAGATCAATGAATGCCAGAAAATCCCCTTGTTGCAACTCCCTGATGATTGATGACAAGGTTTCCATCTTGAAGGGTCTGCTGCGGACAAAATGATTCAGGAATTTGAGGTCTAGGACTGGCCTGAATCCCCCTGTACATTTTGGCACAATGAAGAATAGAGAGTAGACCCCCTGATTGATCTCTGAGGAGGGGGGGGACTTGCTCTATAGCCCTTGCTTGAAGGTCTGTAATGGCCTGTAACATCTCCTGTCTCTTGGACAGGTTGCCTGAGATATGGGAGGGCACCACATGAGGTAGTGGGGGCTTGGATTCAAATTATTTTAGGTAATCCTTGCTGATGATGTCTAGGACACATCTGTCCGACATGATCTGGATCCATTCCTCAGAGAAATTTTGAAAGTCTGCCCCCTACTCGAGGATACCTTCATTGCATCTGCGGCCTGAGGATCATGATTTGCTCCTGCCTCTTGACTGGGGCATATGCACTTAGCTGTCCCCCCAGATTCCTTCACCGCTTCCTTCAGAGCTGAGCCAAACAGGAGATTACCGTAATAGGGGACGTTTACTAAATGGCTCTTTGAAGAGGCATCTGCTTGCCAGGCCCGAAGCCAGAGGTTGCGGCGAGCTGAAGTTTGATAAAACATGGTCCGAGTGGCGCACCTGATAAGTCTGCTGCATAAACCGATGCCAAATCCATTAACTGCAGCTGATGAATAATATCCTTGTTCTTCTCTGGGTCCTCAGCGAATTGAAAAGCTAATTCTGAGGCCCAGGACAGGGCGGCTCTGGCGGAAAAAAGATTGGCAGTTGCCGCCTTGAAAGACATTGCTGATGCTTGGAAGGCCTTCTTGAGTGAGGCATCCACTTTCCTGTCCACTGGGTCCCTGAGTGATGCTCCTCCCTTGGCTGGGATGACCATCTTCTTGGTGAGGTTCGAAATCAGAGGGTCGATTCTGGAGCAGTCTAGTCACTTTTCAGATTGTTTCTTGTCAAACTTGAGGAGCTTAGTGATCCGCCGAGGCGCTGGGTAGGTGCGTTCTGGACCTTGCCATTCCTCTTTTAGCAAATCCTCTATGGCTGGAGGAATAGGGAAGGCTGTGGCCGGTTTGGCAGCAGATACCAGGTGAAAGGCCTGTTTCGGCTGTGCTGGAGCCAGTGGGGAAGAACCGAGATGAATTTCAGCCATGATCTTCTTGATGAAAAAGTCTAGGTCCTCCAGGTCAGAGTTTCTGGACGGGGAGTCACCCGAGTCCGAGGATGAGTCCTCCAGCTCCCCCTCTTGTAGAGAAGAGGAACTGGAGTCTAAGGAGTCCAGGGAACAGTCCCAACGACGCTTCCCCTTATGGGTGCCCCTAGATCTACTCCGAGAATGGGAAAGTACAGTTACGAAGGAACTTACCTTAACAATAGATCTTCAAGAGAGGTTCCTTCAATAGGTCATTACATGTAGGACTGGCGCCACCAGGAGTCAGGCCTCACAGCAGACTTTTCTAGCAATCCCTGACGGGGGACCACGCATCCGATGTCATGTGACCGACGTCAGCGCTGCCGTATATAGTGGGCGGTCCCCACGCCTGCCCTCCAGTTCTCCCACCAGAGCCAGGAAGAGGCCTGACAGCAAGAGCAAACAGGATTTGGAGTCTCTGTGTAAGAAATAAAATGAGGAAGAAAGAAGGGAGGGAAAAATATGACCTACTGAAGGAACCTCTCTCGAAGAGCTACTGTTATGGTAAGTTCCTACGTAACTGTACCACCTTACTTCGAGAAGGTTCCTTCAGTAGGTCATTATATATAGGACTGAGTCCCAAGCAGTCCCTCCAAAGACAGACAGAGAGAAACAAGGGAGGAGGAGAAAATAACTTCAACAGAAACTGGGAACCAGAGTGGACCCAGCCTAGGACAGAAGGCCCAGCAAGACAGCTAGGCCGAAGCCAGCCCTCCGCCTAGAAGCAAAGTCCAGACTGTAGTGTTTAGTAAAACTATGGACAGAACTCCAAGTAGCTGCGGCGCAGATATCAGCCGCAGAGACGTTCCGCAAAAAGGCAGCGGAAGCAGCCATGCCCCTAGTAGAATGACCTCTGCCGGGACCTGGCAGAGGTTTTTCGTACTTTTGGTAACAATACCGAATACAGTTGCCTAACCATTTGGAAATGCACTGCTTTGAAACCGCTTTGCCCTTCGACCTGGGGCAAAAGAAACAAAAAGCTGATCACAGCTATGGAAATCCTTGGTTTGGTGCGAGTAGCACCGAAGGATCCAGTAGACGTCCATGGTGTGCAGGAGTGCCTCACCTCTGTTCGAAGGGGACGGAAAGTAAACTGGAAGCTCTACTGATTGGTTCAGTGTGGCTTCTGACACCACCTTGGGTAAAAACTTAGGATCTGTCCTGAGGACAGCCCGGTCCTTGTGGAAAATAAGATAAGGCTTTTACAAACCAGAGCGTGAAGCTCCGAAATCCTTCGAGCTGACGTAATGGCAAATAAAAATAACGTCTTCCAGGAAAGGAAGCACAAATCACAGCTCATGGCCAGTTCAAATGGGGGAAGACTGAGCTTCTCCAACACAAAGTTCAAATCACAAGGTGGGGTTGGGCTGAGGATGGGGGGGTTTCAGATGGAGGAACCCTTTCAGAAAAGTTTTTGAGACCTCCAACTGAGCCATGGGTTTACCATCCACCAGCTGGTGGTATGCCGAAATTGCTGAAAGGTGGACCTTCAAGGAAGAATAAGACAGACCTGAGTCTGACAGATGAAGGAGGTATTCCATGACTTGTGGGGCGGAACAAGAAAAGGGTTCCACTTCTTGGAAGTCACCCAGATGGAAAATCATTTCCACTTCATGGCATAAGTGGAACGAGTGGAGGGTTTTCTAGCCTCTAAAAGAACCTGAGCTACTTGAGAGGAGACCCCAAAGCGAGAAATCGCTATGTCTGCAGGAGCCACGCGTGAAGATGCAGGGTCCTGAGCCCTGGATGAACAAGGCGACCATGATCCTGAGTCAAGAGGTCATGGGTCACTGGAAATGGAACTGGAGGTTCCCTCGATAGCTGTAGTAACAGCGGGAACCAAATTTGTCTCGGCCAGAGAGGGGCAATGAGAATCATCCCTACCTTTTCTGCCTAAAGCTTGAGAAGGACCCTCTGAAGAATGGGAAACAGAGGGAAGGCATACAAAAATTTCCCTGTCCAGGAGAGCATTATATTGGGAGGCGAGAAAGTCGATATCTAGATGCCCCCATCTTAGGGAGAGATTCTGCCACTTCCTGATTTAATTCCCATTTGTGAGTCAGGGTCTGAGACCTGCTGAGACTGTCCGCCAGGACATTTTGAACACCTGGAACATGCACAGCCACTAGGGCCATATCGTGCTGGACCGCCCAGTTCCTCATCCACATCGCCTCCCTGCACAGGGGTACGAACGAGTTCCTCCTTGTTTGTTGAGGTACCAGACTACCGACATATTGTCCGTTTGGACCAGTAGTGATCCCTTGGGAAGGAGTGACTGGAAGGCTTGTAAGGTGTACAAGACCGCCCTCATCTCCAGAACATTGGTGTGTAAAGGTGCTTCCAAGCTGGATCACAGTCCTTGAGCTTGCTGCTTCCCTAGATGTGCTCCCCATCCCATGTTCAATGTGTCTGTAGTTAGGGATGCTAAAGGAGTTGGGCTCCTGAAAGGGAGACCTAAAGAAAGATTGCAGGGGTCCCTCCACCAGAGCAATTCTTTTTGAACTGCTGAGAACACCAGTACCGGATGGTCCAGGTCGTCCAGGAGCTGTTCCCACTGCATGCGCAAGGACCACTGAGTAACTCTCATTAGGAGCCTCACCAGGAGAACAGTAGTGATGTAGGCTGCCAACAGGCCAAGAAGGCGGAGGATCTCCCGGGCCGGGATTGTCCTGGACAAAGCCACCTGTGAAGCCTGACGGATCAGGGTCTCCACCCTGTCTGGAGGAAGAAAGGCTCTGCATTGGACCGTATCCAAAACCGCCCCAAATGAATTGTAGTCTCTGGGACGGGGTCATGGATGACTTGGGAATACTGACTGTAATCCCCAGTCTGCCAAAGAGGTCCAGGGTGAATGAGAGAGCCTCCAGTAAAGAGTCCCTGGATGGGGCTGAAATCAGCCAATCATCCAGGTAAGGGAAAACTGCAATACCCTGGCGGCGTAAAGAGGCCTCCACCACCGCCAGGCACTTGGTAAACACCCGAGGTGCTGAGGACAGACCAAAAGAGAGTGCCCAAAACTGGAACTGCTCCCCTTGGAATTGGAACTGCAGGAGATGGCGGCGGCTGGGGAAGATCGGGATGTGCAGGTAAGCAACCTGCATGTCCAGAGCGCACAACCAGTGATTCTCCAGAAGGAGTGGAAGAAGTCTCTGGAGCGTCAGCATCTGGAACTTTTTATACTCGACAAACTGATTGAGGTTGCTCAAGTCGAGAATGGGTCTGAAGTCTCCCGTGTTTTTTGGAACCAGGAAAAAATGGGAGTAAAACCCCCTGCCCCTTTGCCAGAGGGGAACATGCTCTATTTCTTCCTTGAGCAAGAGGCTTTGATCTTCTTCTCGAATGAGAAGAGCCTGATCCCTGGAGTAAGAAGACCTTTTTAGTGGAGATTCTGGAGGGATTTCCAGAAACTCTATAGTGTGTCCGACAGACACCAGTTGCAGGACCCATGTGTCGGAGGTTATTGCTTTCCATTCCTGTGCATGGCGGGCAAACCTCCCCCCCCCCCCACCTGTTCCTTGTCGTGAGACTGAGGAGTTAGTAGGGATAGGGAGTCAGGAAGTGGCGGGACATTCAAGGGGAGGACCTCCTGCATGTCTTTGGTTTTTGGAGGCCGGAGGAGTGGCGGAACCCCTGGACTTGTGTTTGCCCTGGCGTCAAGCCGGGGCCCGCTTCCTCTGCCTCCAGGTCATTTTCCGAAAAGGCTGCTGCTGCTGCTGAAGAGTGCCCAATTGGTACATGGACCTCACTGATCTGAGGGCAAGGCCTCTGTCCTGAAGATCAGTAATAATATCTTTGGTGTCCCCACCAAAAAGCACCGAGCACCGGAAGGGGGCATCCTGAATCACCAACTGTACCTCGCTGTCGAGGCCAGATATGCGAAGCCAGGAATGCAGTCTTAAGGCGACAACAGTTGCCAAGGTGCGAGCTACAGAGCCGACAGAGTCGTATGTAGCCTGCAAAGCATGCCTACAGGAGAAGTGAGAGAGGCGAAGATCCTAGGCAAGCTCCTCTTTGAGGCTCAAGAGTTTCATCGACTGGACTCGGGCCTCTAACCTGGCTAGGGTAGCCTTTTGATGTGACACCATGTGGGCCACACAGTTGAGGGATCTGAGCGCACACGTGGCCGAAGTATAAACTTTTCTACCGAACTGGTCCATCTGCCTCGACTCTGTCTGGAGGAGAGGTGCCCATGTGCTTGGGTGCAGCTGAGCGATCATTAGCAGCTGAAATGACAACAGAGTCTGCCTTGGGATGCGTCTTAAGAAAAGGAGCTTCCTTCGGTGCTCGGTATATCCTGTCTGCCCTCTTGGGGACAGCCAGGAGAGAATGAGGCATCTGCCAGACCGTAGAGGTGAGGTCCTGGTGAGGTCCGATCCAGGGAGGAATGGGGACAGGAGACAGAGACTCTTAAGTTCAAATGCTTGGCTAGTCTCTGTCTCATGGGGTCTTGTTCCTCTGACTCCCAGTCGAAGAAATCTTTCATGGACCTCAGAAGATCCGAGAAGGCAGGGTCTTCTGGGGGACTTAGGGAAAACTTGCCTTCGGACCCTGGGTTCTTCCAAGGCATCCTCCACTGACTCGCCAGCATCCTCGTTATCATTGTCATTGTCTGTCCCCTAATCAGGAAGATTACGAATGTCTGGAAGGGTAATGCCCTGATGAGTTGTCCCTGAGATGTGTACCACGGATGGAGAAGAGCTCCCCGGGGACACGGACCTGGGAGAGCGTGGAAATGGGAATCTTGTCTCCAGGTCTGACACCAACTCCGAGCGCGCCCTCTGCCACCAAGACTGTATCAAGGTCTTGAAGTCTGGCATAGCCAGAGGAGATGGAGGGAGTGGTGGAGGTGGTTGAGGCTGAGGGTTAGGTGGAGGAGGCATTACCAGAGGTGGTGGGTAATGATACCCCTGGTAACCCTGAAAATGGTGGTAGGGATTGTAGCCAGGGTAATACTGTCAAAAGGAACTCTACTCAGGAGGAGAACCAGCCAGGAAATGGTCCCCAGGGTACCCAAGGGAGTAATGAGGGACAGTCTGGGGTCTAGTATAAATCCCTGTCGTCAGGTCTGATGGAAGTGGGACCCACGTCGGACCCGCTGTAGTGTAGATCGGCGGGGGGTCCGGCATCAGGATAACCAGCATCGGGGGACTGACGTCGGGATCAGCACCACCCGATCTGGCGCCGGAAAGGGATCTGGCGTCAGAGGGGCCAGCATCGGGGAAAGACGGCACGACCGTGTCTGGCGCTGGAGGCAGTGGCGGACCACTGGGCCCTAGCTGAGGGAGTCGTTGTTGGAGGTTCCGGCGTTGGGATTGGTATCACCGGATGTGACGGTGGGATCGGGACCGAGATATTCATCGGGTCCGAAGGGATCCCAGCTGGAAGAGGAGGAGGAGGAGGGGCCTCCAATCTAAAGCCAGACAGCTGAGGAGGAGCCTCCTTCCCCATGACACCATCAGGGGAGCGCAGGACTGACCCTGAGGAATGGTCTACGACATCGAGGGGTCCAACACTATCTTTGTCTGAGATACCCGCCTGAGAAGGGGAGAGTATAGGCGAGGGAGGAGAGGGCCTTTCTCCCCTCTCTGGTTCTGCTGGATGTTGGGTGAGGCGCCGTTAGGCCCCAACGGGAGAACCATGTTTGAACAGCCATCAGAGACGGATGTCTTACCAGACAGAGCCGGGCGGGTGGGGGAGAAGCCCCCCGCCAACTTATCGGCTGGTGCGAGGCGAGTCCCCGAAGGCAGGGGAGCCATCTTACTGGCTGCCGGGCAGTCCCTGGATGAGAGCAAGGGCCTACTTAACAGCTGTAGCGGTGCGGCCATCGGAGGAGCCGGCGGTCGACTGACCCATGTAAGATTTTTCAGACTTACCATCCGAAGTCTTCTTAGGCAGCGGCTGAAAGGCAGCCTTGCTCGTCGAGGGCAGCGAGGCCTCAGGTTGGTCCATGGAGCACTCCCGAGATTTCTCCTTATGGTGCTTCTTGGAGGGAGAAGATTTTGCAGAAGAGGATTCTCTAATGTGGTCCATCTGCTTCCCTAATGAAGCAAGGCAGACTTTTAGAAGGTGGGCCTCCAAAGCCTGCTGTCTCTGCTTTTCGGTGGCCTGATTACATGTCTGGCACTTCGAGCAGGATGAAACAGGATGGTCTGGGCTCAGACAGATAACGCACTTCAGATGACTGTCCTTATGAGGGATCTGCATGCCACAGGACGACCACTTCTTCTTAGGAGAAGACATATGCGAGAATTAAGGAAAATAAGGTCGAAGAAATATGATGCAAGAACTAACACGATGATCACTACTGGAAGTCTGCTATGCAACTGACACGAGGCGACGGCGGGAAAGAACTGGAGGGTGGGCGTGAGCACCGCCCACTATATATGGCCACACTGACATCGGTCACGTGACGTCGGGTAGGCGGTCCCCCGTCAGGGATTGCTAGAAAGGTTTGCCATGCGGCCCGATGCCAGGTGACACCAGTCCTATATGTAATGACCTACTGAAGGAACCCTCTCGAAGTAAGATTTTCTCTTTCTCTTGTGGCGTGAGGAATGCTGATCCTCCTTGTCCGAGGATCTGCTCCTGTATCGGGATTTTTTTTCTTTTTATCGTAGTGATATGAGGACAACTGCCCCTGTTCGGATGAGGATGGGGACAGGGTCCTCTTTCTTTTTGCCTTCTTGTGAGACCTCACATCAGGTGATCCTGGAGGTTACCAGTCGAAACATGCAGGGTCCAGAGCAAAGGCCTTATTTTGCTTGTCTATGAGGTCTGGGGCTAGAGAGGGGGCTGCGAACTGCTGGGTCTCCTTGGTGGCCGCTGCTCTCTCTCAGACCTGATGGCTGCTGCTCGCTCAGATCTGTCTGTCGGCTAGCTGTCTGAGTCGAGGAAAGGGAGGCCTCTGTCATGCCCTCCCCATTTGCAGATGCTGCCTTCTCACACTTTAAGCAAAGCGAACCTGCGAAGGTGATTAGCAACGCTGACATTTTCTGCCTCTGGCAAGCTTGTCTGAGGCCAGGACTGGAAATGGCTCTAATCCCCTTTGATTCCGTGTACCTCCCCCCCCGGAGGATTCCTGATAATACGGGGGGCTGTCTGGAAGAATGCTGAAGCCCTGATTGAACACTGCTGCTGGCCCTTTAAGGGCAAAAAGCTGAGCTGTTTAAACTGTTAGTTGATTAGTTAATATTTTCTTGCTCCCTTAGTGCTTTCTTGCTTCCTTAGTGTTGGGGAGGCGGGGGAAGAGGCCTGCAGTATGCGCAAGAAACTGTTTATTCCTGAGCAGCACTCATCGACGAGATAGCACTGGAACGTCGACAAGCGACTGAATTAGAGCTGTAGGCCCATAGTCGACAAGTGGCTGAAAGAGTCAGGAAGTCAGCCATCGATGGGAGAAAAATGGCCTTGTCGTTGACGAGGAGAAAATCCTCTCAGAACACTGAGGTGCTAATACTGTCCGATCACCATAAAAACGGCATCCGTCGACGAAATCCACCAGTAGACAAACTCCAAGGCTACAATGAACACTGGTTTGGGCCCAGAATCGCAGGAAAGACCTCCGCGGTAAAGTGGGGCCAGTCTTTGCAGCTTGCAAGGCTGAGACTGGGGCCCACGCAGGAGTGATCTAAAGTACTGAGATTCTGCAGCAAATCCAATAAGAATTAAATTTTGTGACTTACAGTCTGATGTCTTCAGCCCTGCTAAACGGTGACAGAGCTCTGCTACAGAGTACCTGCTAGTCGGAAGGCAGGATGTAAACTGGTGGAAACAGGAAATGGAGGGCTGGATATCCCCAGCTGCAGAGCTTAGTTCCTGCCTGCATATCTGCATCAGGAGGTACAGCCCATCTATATGGAAACCCAGAGGCCAGCTTAGGAGAGAGAAAATATTTACATTAGACACTATTAGTCAATATCTTAAGGGGATCTAAGTGCCTGGATTTTGGAATATTGCAAATTGGGTTGCAGTCAGGAGCACAGACTTTTGCAACTGACCATAAAGGGATACTAGCAAGGGTTTACCATGCAATTCGAGGGAGGATATTTTTGCAGAAGGAGGAGTGGGGAGGGATGAGACAAGATAATGGAGGGCGGGGAGAATGGACCAGTATTAGTAAGCAGCAGTGGGAAACAGGTGTAAGGAGTGGGGGGTTCAGGTAAAGTAGTTGATTGTAATAGCTGCAGTGCTGCAGTGTATATGCTGTGGAGACTGTGTTTTTGCCCAATTTGTAGAAGGTTGACTCAGCTTGAGGCTGAGATCACTAGGCTGAGAAGGGAGTTGGAAATGCAAAATAGGGGAAGGAGTATGAATGTAAGCAATAAATACGTGATTACTAATGTGTGGAGGGGGATGTGACAATGAGGGAAGGACATGCTGGAGACTCCCAGGGAGGCAAATATCCCAGGAAGCTGGAAGGAATGGGTATGGAGGGGGAGTAGTAGAAATATGCTGATGGAGAATGGGGAGGCAAGTAATATGGGAAAAATGTATGGAAATGGAAGAGAGGGTTGGGGGAATGGTGCTTGGCAGGTGGTGGGAAGGAGAGGGGGTGCGATTAATGTTACGCATAGAATTGGGGAGAAGGAGGAGTCAAGGCAATGGGAATCAAGGTTTGGGCATGGTAGGGGTGACTGGAGAAATGGGGAGGACAGGGTGGGGAAGGAGAGGAATTGAGGGAAAGAGGGGTCTAAGCAGGAGGAATCATGAAATGGGAATCTGGAAGCTGTCCAGAGGAGGGCAACTAAAATGGTGCAGGGTCTGCACTGGAAGACATATGAAGAGAGACGAAAGGAGCTTAATATGTATAGCCTCGAGGAAAGGAGGGAGAGGGGGGACATGATAGAAACGTTCAAGTACCTCAAGGGAATCAACAAAGTCCAAGAGGGTAGCATCTTTCAAAAAAGAGGTGTGAGAACAAGAGGCACAATTTGAAGATGGGGGGCTGCTCAGAGGTAATTTAAGGGAGTATTTTTTCACAGAGAGGTTGTGGATGCATGGAATAGCCTTCCGGAGGAGGTTGTGGAGTCAAAATCAGTGGTGGAATTCAAGCATGCATGGGACAGTCATAAGGCAATTTTAGGGGGTGGTGGTAGGAAGAAGTAGGCTGCTGGTTAACTAGGATCTGCAGCTTATCCAGTAGGTAGGGAAATGGGCAGACTGGGTGGGCCAAGCGGTCCTTATCTGCCGTCAAATTTTATATTTCTATGTTTCTATGAATGGCAGTGAGAATATGGTTGGGGTGCAGAATAGGTATGCTCCCTTAGGAGACCTGCAAGACACAGACAATCAAGACTGGTATAGTGCAATGGTTGATAGGAATAGGGAGAGGGGAGTCAGTAAGTAATTTGGGATGGATAAAAATGAAGCAAGGGAAGGGAAAGTGAGTGGCAAAGGCGGGGTTAATGTTGATATTTCAGAGGTATCCAGACAGAAACGGGATAGCAAGGAAGGGGTTAGGTGTTCAGTATTGGAGGGAGTTTTTACTGGAAATCAAAATCTTTAGGACAGAATAGAAAGGTAGGAATCACGTGAGATAAGTCAGTTGAGAGTTACAAGGAAAGGGGGGAGAAAGGAGAGGGCGACTTGGAGGCAGATAAACTTCCAGAATTGGTAGTTATGGGGGGATGAGGAGGAGAATGCAGTTGCTATGGTAGAGGGGGCAATAATATTCTAAGAGGGGGGGCAATGCATGCAGGGGGTGAGGAGGTAACCACTAGATAGGTAAAATCAGGGAGCAAGGAGTTATAAACGCTGACACAGATGGGGATTCAAAGTTCAGCCAGCAAAGAGGGGATTTAAGGGTTATCATTTTTGGGGACTCTATAATTAAGGGTATCAGATGAGGGGGAACTAGGAGCAGGAAGAGCTCAGCATGGGTGCATTGCTTTCCAGGGATGACGGTGCACAGAGCGAGGCATATCAACTCTGCAGGGGATAGTAGACAATGGGAAACCTCATTTCATAGTACATCTAAGCACAAATGACTTAGCGGATAACAGTCTTATAGAGGTCATGGCAAGGTTTAAGGAGTTGGCAAGGGTGTATGGTAATGAAGCAAGGTCAACTGCTTTCTCAGAGGTACTGCCTGTACCTAGAGCTAGTTTATATGTTAAGTAGAAAATCAGTGATTTTAATTAATGGTTGAGGGAGTGGTGTAAATCTATGGGATTGGGATCCGTACAGTTGCCCGTAATGTGGTTTCCCGACATTTAATAGACCGACATCAGTTGTCCGACTGGTCATGTTTGCCGACATATTATTGCCCAATCACCATTTTCCCGACATCAGCTGAAAGCACACAGCAGCACATCCTCAAATCGCAGAGAGCATTTTACAACAAAGAGACACAACATTGCAGAGATTTAAGCAGCACATACTAGAGGGATTGGGAACAACAAGTAAAATCACAGAGAGCGACATTGTATTTTAGCATAGAGACTTACCAGTAGTAGTGCTTATATTGCTCATACTGCAATATTCAAATGAAATCAATATTCAACAAGTTAAAATCCATTCTTTATTGCAGACGATTAAAAATCCCATCATCTTCGTTAAAATCAGTTCTTATGCTCCTTACAGCACCATATTGTGCGCAATCCCTCACACAAAGTATTTTCCTGATCTTGCTTCCCGTTCTGCCAGAATATTGCTGATCTTCTCTTCCCGCTTCGCATATTTCTTTTTTAACAGTGATTTTGGCAAGCCACAATTTATTTTCTCTACAGTGGAGTCCGTTACCATTGCTCATGCCTCAGTTCAATGATGAATCTTGTTATCCCTACATGTGAAACGCCAATCAGTGTGCCCAGACGTCAGTGCCACGCCTCGACATTGTTCTGGGCATCCCATTCATTGTCAGATCATGAACTGACCAGAACTGCGGTAGGTACAGGGGGCTGGCTCAGATGACAGTATTATTCCGCATCCTCCTGCATACTCTGCCAAACAAGTAGGTCTCCTCGAACCACTCCTGCACTGGCACACTAACAGAAGGCATTTCACCATACACAGTAGGAATATTGTCTGGTGGCAGGAAGGCTAGTGCTACTAATAAGCAAACTAAAGTCGGGGTCAGAGCCACATGTAGCTGCTAGACCGTAGCTCTGGATTTTCCTCCACACTATCTGTCCCAGATGAAACAAGCAACCCTTGTTTATTGCATCTGGAAATTCAACTTTAGTTGCGTGGAATGCAGCCTGCTCGAAATCTGTTAAAATGAATGTAGGAGAAAGGCTGTAGTCAAATTCATCGGCTGCATCAATTAAATCTTGGAACAGCTTTAAGTAGCACTCGTTAGACTTCGCAGACATCAACACATATGCCAGTGGCACAATGTGAGTTGTTTCTGCAGTACCGACAGGGGCATGGATTGAGTAAAGCTGGCGAAATAGTGTGGGAACTGTTCTAAAAGTGCCATCCATAAGACACAAATCTGCAGCGCTTATTTTCTCTATATTTTTCTTACTGCTGAAGAGTAACACTCTCTGTCTCACATGCCGAATCTTTCAATAGGAATTGCTTCCCATTCACAATTTGCAATTCTGGTTGAATTATTGTTTCTGCCAATGTTTGAGGCTCTACAAGCATGTTTCCTCTCCGCGCACGTTTGACAACTTGCTGCAGGCACTGGCGGCTAGGCATATTATGCCGCACCTCCTCAGACACTTTTGAAAGCTCATTTTGTATCAGCTGTGCAGGAGTGTCATTAGTTGTCCAACGCCCTTAATTTAAGCGAGGCAACAGCAATTGCTATGTGACTGTCATTTGCGTCAGGGGAATGGTTGTGCTTGCTCTGCAGTACTTCTTAAATGGTGTTGTCCACCGACAAGGGTAGTTGATGCACGTCCGTGACACCCTAGCAATTTGCGTAGCAGGCAGCACCAATAAAACAAATCACCCCTGCTCCTTTCCTTTACATATAAGTAGCCAACAACGGACAACTTGTCATGCCCGTGCTTGGAAGGAACAACAGAACAAATGAAAGCCTCTTCACCGTTCATGCTAGCAGACTGTTTGAAAATTTCTACTTGACCGAAAAGAGGCTGCAGGACTACCATTTTCTTTTGTAGTGTCCGTATGTAATTAATCCTGACATCAGAAATGCACCTGTCCAGCTTTCGCAACTGTATTCTTATTCGGCTTACTTGTGATGTCTAGTTTGTATGTCTGCATTGCGCAGCTTAGACAAGGGACAAATGACAGCCTGAAGCATTTAAAAATCGAGGACTGCACAGGGTAAAAATTTAGAGTATTTTTTTTTATTTTGTTATCCAATGTATTTAAGCTATGTGATGGCCAATAGTATTACGGGCAAGTATGCAGGCAGGATTAAAGCAGTCAAGGAAACAACAGCGGGAAACTATTAGTCGGGTGAACGCAAGTCGGGAAATCATACCAGACCCATGGGATTTGGGTTGGCAGGGAACTGGAGGTAGATATGGGCAAACAATAGCTTGTATGCCCCAGACAGGTTGCACCTCAGTAAAGACGGTACAGCAGTTCTTAAAAGGAAACTGGAGGAGTTTCTGGCATCTTATTTTGGTTTAAATTAGTGTGGGGGGGTACACATATCAAGCATTTGGTGGCTAGGGTCAGTGGTGGGCCATTGCCTACTCTTCTGGGTGGAATGTAAGGTATTGGAAAGAGACAGGTGGAGGGTACGCGGAAAAGATTAGAGGAGAAGGTAGTCATGGGAAAGGATGGGTGGTTGTCTCCATGAATGCGAGGAGCCTAGGTGACAAGATGCCAGAGCTCCAAGCAAATTTGGCGAAAGGCGGGTAGGTATTGCAACCATCACTGAAACGTAGGCCAATCAGGATAGAGAATGGGACTTAATAGTACCAGGTTTTAGGTTGTTTAGGAGGGATAGGAAAACTGGCAGTGGAGGAGAGGTGGCTGTCTAGATAAGGGAGGGTATAGAATGTCATAAGGAGGAAGGGGGGAAGGGAATACGGAATCCTTGTGATTAGTTTATGTAAGACAAAAACCAAAAGGGTCAAGCTAGGGGTGGTGTATAGACCACCATCCCAGCCAGAGGAGAAGGACAGGGAGTTGGTTGGTGTTATAAACCAGAATTGTAGAAGGGGAAGCACAGTGGTGGTTGGCGACTTCAACCTACCAGGGGCAGACTGGGCCACCATGACATCAAACAGCAGTAAAGAGCAAGTTATCCTGGATGCATTTCAGGGTGTGTTCCTGACTCAGTTGGTGAGGAATGCTATAAGAGAGGGCAACATCTTAGATCTTGTCTTGTCAAATGGGGAACAAGTAAGGGAAGTGATGGTGTAGGCACCCATAGCGGGAGTAACCATAGCACTGTATGGTTTGCACTTGAGGTAGACAGTGAGGAGGCAAATACTGCCACAAAGGTTATTGATTTTAAAAGGGCCGATTTCAGTGGGATGCAGCAGTACTGGGGAGGCATGTAGCTAGTATAAAACCTGATATGGGCATCACCCAGAAATGGGTCATTATAAGATTGCAACTGGCGGAGGCCATTAACTAGGCAAGGTCTAATAAACCGAGCTGGTGGACCAGAAAGTACAGATGAGGATGAAGGAAAAAAGGGAAGCTTTTAAAAGCTATAAGAGGACCTGCAAAGAAGCAGATAAGGAAGATTAGATCAGGTGTTCCAGGGAGGTGACCAGGGTGGTAAAGGTAGCAAAGGCTGAGAAGGAAATGTGGCTTGCTCAAGGGATTAGGCAGGGTAAAAAGGGGTTCTTCAAATATATTAGGGAGAGAAGGAAGTGCAGGGACCAGATCTCTAGAATTAAGACGGATGGGTAGATGAGGGAGATGAACAAGCAGGAGGTATTTACAAGAGCGAGGGAGTTACCTAGTCAAAATAGGCAGGGCAGCTAGCGGATTGTTGAGAGAGCAAGGATGGTGGATGATAAGATCCCTAGACAGAGGGTGCTAGAGGGTGTAATTGCTCTTCGAACAGATAAAGCACCAGGACCAGACAGGATACACCTGAGGGTATTGAGGGAACTTGTGGAGGTGCTGGCGGATCCTCTGACAGTATTCAACACATCTCTTCAAACAGGATGTGTGCCCCAAGATTGGAGAGTGGCACATGTGGTGCCCAGAAACTACATGCTGGTTAGTCTCATATCGATTGTGGGTAAACTATTGGAGACTATCCTGAAGGAAAAAATAATGGCATTTCTGGAGGAGAATTGTCTCCTACATGAACGGCAACACGGGTTCACACAGGGAAGGTCTTGCCAGACCAATCTTGTGGATTTTTATGACTGAGTGACTAGGGCTCTGGATGAGGGTAAATCAGTGGATGTTCTGTACTTAGACTTAAGCAAGGCCTTAGACTCCGTGCCACACAGGAGATTGATAGGCAAGCTTTTTTTTTTTTTTTTGCACCGCTGTCCACTGTAATTGTAATGTTATGAAGTGTACTGTATTGTATTAATGCTCGGGACCACCTTGAAAATGAGCTTGCTCAATGGTGTTTATGCCTGGTTAAATAAAGTGACTGATTGATTGATTGATTGAAGGACCCAGGGGTTAGCGACAGGATGGTCAGATAGATTGAGAGTTGGCTGGAAAGAAGGCAGTAGAGGGTGGTGGTAAGGGGGTAGTTACCAACACCAGGGGAGGTCATCAGAGGGGTTCCGCAGTGCTCGGTGTCGGGGCCAATGTTATTCAATATCTACGTAGTAGGTATGGCAGTTAGTGTTCAGAGTCGGATAAGTATGTTTGCTGATGATACTAAACTGGGAGCAGTGGTGGATGGGGAAGGGGTTCTGCAGAAGGACCTAGAAACATTGAAGAGATGGTCATGTATGTTGGGTTTCAATGCTAAGAACTGCAGGATTATGCACTTTGGGAGTAGGAATCCTGGATTCAGTTATGAGCTGGGAAGTGTGCAGTTATTGGTATTCATTGAGGAAAAAGATCTGGATGTTCTAGTCACAGGCCATATGAATCACTCTGCACAGCGTAGGAAAGCAGCAGCAAAGGCCAATAGGATGCTGGGGTGTATAGCAAGGGGAATCACCTCAAGGAGTGAAGACGTAATCCTGCCACTGTACAGGGCATTGATGCGGCCTCACTTCAAGTACTGCATACAGTTCTGGCATCCATATTTAAAAAGGGACATCAGACTGTTGGAGGGGTACAGAGAAGAGCAACCAAGATGCTGAGTGGGATGAGGGAAAAGCCCTACAAGGTTAGGTTACAGATGCTCAATATGTACTCACTTGAGGACAGAAGGGACAAGGGTGATATGATTGAGATTTTCAAATACCTGAAGGGCATTAATAGGGATAGTCATAAACGTCTGTTTAAATTTAGAAGAGAAGGAGTCACAAGTGGGGATAGTCTAAAGTTGGAGGGTTCAGATGGGAGATGAGGAGGCACTTTCTCACTGAGAGGGTGGTGACAGCATGGAATGCTCTGCCTGAGGAACTGGTTTCAAAGGCATCAGTGGAGGGATTTAAGGGGGGGGGGAATAAATTTATGGGCAAAATCATAACAGGGAAGGGAGTGTAAAAAGGTGGGATCAGTTGGTGGGAGGAGAGAGAGAGGAGTGGGGGGGGGGCAGTATCAGTGCCCAACACTGAGAGCTGCATACTTGGGCAGACTCGACAGACCATTAAGCCTTTATCTGCTGGCTTCATCGTATGTTCGTATATGCATTTTACCTGTGGAGATTAGTTTTGCTGCTGAATAAGTTCCGTTAGCGAGGTAACCATATTTTCTCAGTTTTTGTCAGAGCACCTACAAGTATTGGATCAGAGCAGAGATTTTAAATGAGAAACTGGAAAGGCAGAGCCAATGGAACGAAAAAGTTTGCATTGGATTCAGCAAATTTTTTTTTTCCCCAGCGGTTTAGTTTGAAGTAGCTATCATTCAGAATATACAACCCGGAACTTCTTCTGAGAAGAAGAGAACTGAAGAGTTTTGGAGAGAATTGGTGCACTGAGAGTGCTGAAAGGCTAGAATTAACCTAAATAAGGTACGATATCTTTGCCTAAGGGGATATAGTGGGATCTGAACAAAGATACCTGAGGTTATTACGCTCAGAAGAGTGTTTCTCTTTGTTGCCTCTTTCTCTTTAGGGTACATTGTCCGGGACAGCTGACTTGCCTGGAACCCATCGACCTGAGACTGGATACAGCGGAGAAGCAAGATGGATGAAAAATGCACCTTAGTTGTTTGGAAATTAACTGAACCATTTTGAAAAATTTCCATTGGGTGGTTTTGTCAGGACAAATATCTCATTATGAGACGGCAAGAGGTGGATGTCGGAGAATTACACAGGTGCAGAACCTTCACTCTGAGCGTTCAGTACCCTGTGCTCAGGTTTGCCTAGGCTCAAGCTTCTTTTTTCCAAGATATCTTAGAATTTACCTGCACATTACAGAAACCCCGTTATTGTACTAGGTCTCAAACTATATAATGTAATCTGGCACGATATCGAATGTAGATGCCATCCTAAGCATCATTATTAAAATAAGCATAGTATTTAATACTGCCAGAAACTACCAGGATTGTGAAAGGAAATCTTCTGGAACATGGGGAGAGGAAAATGCAATGGGCTTGGTGAGCTTTTTAGGGATCTGAAGGCTGGTTCTGACTTTTCTATGGAACTAACAGCATACCAGTTTAATTGAACTTAAAGAGCTGCTGATGCCACAAAGAAAACTTTGAAAAACATAATAATTAGGTACAATTCAGCTTGCATTCCAAATATATT
The DNA here is from genome assembly GCA_016271365.2 of Neoceratodus forsteri. Classification (NCBI taxonomy): domain Eukaryota; kingdom Metazoa; phylum Chordata; order Ceratodontiformes; family Ceratodontidae; genus Neoceratodus; species Neoceratodus forsteri. Next base: position 396,843,105 of record CM057452.1, read on the forward strand.
CTATAGATTTCTCCTCCACATTTTTTATTACAGTGGAAATTTGCACAAATACATGATCTTTATCTTTTACAGTTCATCTGCCTGTTCAGCAAACTCCCTACTTCAAGTCATAATTCTCTGTTATGACATGACAGTCTGCTGCCATGGGAGTAACTGTGATGTCACAAGCAGTACATTATATGACTTCAGATGGGAAGAAAGCAACAGGAATAGGTGAACTCTTCATGAGCAGAGATCCTGTTTTCACGCAGCTGGCCTCAGTAATAAATAATGGGAAGGAAAATTACAGAACTAATGTGAAATATAAACTGAACTGTGCCTAAATATTATGTTTTATTTAAGTTATCCTAAAGGCGTCAGCTGCTCTTTAATATTATAGGTAAGCTGGTGCAGGATAGTCCTACTAACCGTACCTAGCTTCAGTCTGACTGCATCACTGCTGTGCTGCAAAGACTTGCTAAAATGTTTTGACACTTTAAGAGGACTTTATAACGGTGGCCAGTTTATTTTATATGAGAGTGTATATTGTTATAATGTCTAATGATTATTTTGATGATGGGGAGAAATAATGAATAATGACTCAGGAAGCTCAGGATTTTGCAATGAAGTTACAAAAGTGTGGAATAGAAACATAGACTTTGACGGCAGACAAGGACCGCTTGGTCCACTTAGTCTGCCCATTTCCCTACCTATTGGATAAGCTACAGATCCTAATTAACCAGCAGCCTACTTCTTCTTACCCCCCACCAAAACTGCCTTATGTCTGTCCCATGCATTCTTGGATTCCCCCACTGTTTTTGACCCCACAACCTCCTCAGGTAGGCCATTCCATGCATCCACCACCCTCTCTGTGAAAAAATACTTCCTCACATTGCCCGAGCCGACCCTCCCTTTACCTTCAAATTGTGTCGCCTTGTTCTTGCACATCTCTTTCTCGGAAAGATGCTAAACTCTTGGACATTGTTGATTCCCTTGAGGTACTTGAACGTTTCTATTATGTCCCCCTCTCCCTTTCCTCGAGGGTATACATAGCTCCTTTAGTCTCTCTTTGCATGGCTTCTGGTGCAGACGCTGCACCATTTTAGTTTCCCTCCTCTGGACTGCCTCCATCTTGTCTATGTCTTTGTGGAGATGGGGTCTCCAGAACTGCATGCAGAACTCCAGATGGGGTCTCACCTACTGTCTGTACAGAGGGATAACAACTTCCTGTTTTCTACTGGTGATGCCTCTCCCTATACATCCCAGTATCCCCCCAGCCCTCCTTATCACCTTCTCACATTGCTTGCTTACCTTTAAGTCATCTGATATGACTACCCCCAGGTCCCTTTCCATTTTTGTTGTTAATACCTACCCCCAATGTGTACTCTTCCCTTGGTTTTTTGTTTCCCAAGTGCATTACTTTGCACTAAATCTAAACTGCTATACTTTTGACCATTCCTCCAACATTGCAAAGTCCCTTCTCATCCTTTCCACCCCCCTTGTGTATCAACTCCGTTGCAGATCTTTGTGTTGTCTGCAAAAAGGCATACTTTTCCTTCCAGTCCCTCCGCAATGTCACTTATAAAGACATTAAAAAGGATCAAACCCAGTACTGAGCCATGCGGTACCCCGCTAGTAACCCTTCCTTTCTTCAGAGTGGACTCCATTTACTATTACCCTCTGTGTTCCGTTATCCAGCCAATTTTATTTACCCAGGCTACCACCCTGGGACCCACTCCCAGGCTGGCTAATTTGTTTATTAATCATTTGTGTGGGACTGTGCCAAATGTCTTGCTAAAGTCTAGGTAGGCTATGTCCACAGCCCCTCCCTGATCTACTACTTCCTTCCCACTGTGAATCCATGCTGCCTTGGGTCCTGTGCCCCGCTGGCCTCTAGGTACTCAACAATTCTTTCTTTCAGAAGTGATTCCATCATTTTCCCTACCACTGAGGTCAAGCTAACAGGTCTGTAGTTTCCTGCCTCTGCTTTGCTCCCACTTTTGTGAAGGAGAATCACATCCACCCTCCTCCAGTCCTTAGGTACCACACCATCCTCCCATGATTTGTTAAAAAGGGTAGACAGTGGTGTCACTAGTTCTCCCCTTGGTTCTTTTAGAATTCTGGAGTGAATCCCATCAGGCCCTATTGCTTTGTCCACCTTCAGTTTTAGGAGTTCTTTCGGAACCCTTTCTTATGTAAAAGGACTGGTATCAACCCCTCTATCCAGAGTGCTTCGATTAATTGGATTAGGTACCTCCCCCTCCTCTTCTTTTGTGAATATTTTCAGAGGTATCCGTTCAGTATCCCAGCTTTTTCACAGTCACTCTCTGCTCACCCACCCTCCCCTTTATTAAGCCTCACTATCCCTCCCTTGGTCTTTCTTAGCTCCCTAATGTATCTATAAAAGGTTTTATCCCCCTTCTTAACCGAGTTGGCTATCTTTTCTTTGGTTTAGGCCTTTGCTATTCTGACTGCCTTTCCCCACTTTCTTCTGCTTTAACTGGTACAGTTCTCTGTCCTGCTCCTTCTTGGTTTCCTTATACCTCCTGAATGCTATATTTTTCTCCCTAACCTTCCCCGCCACCTCTACTGAGAACCATAGTGTTTTTTTTCTTTCATTTTGATTTATTTGCTTCACACAAAGGCTTGTTGCCACTGTGATGGCAGTTTTGATGTTTCCCCATTGTTTCTCCACCCCTCCTTCTTGCCTGCTTGCTAGTGCTTTTCTGAGGCACTCTCCCATTTTGACAAAGTCAGCCCTCTGAACAGGTTTTTAGCCCAGGAAAGAGTGATTACAATCTTATACATGCCCATTAAGTAAGTTGCTTAGTTACTCTGATTTGTTGCTATAAAGGTTGCTCCCTTGGGGGTAGTTTAAGTGCACCCAGATTGTGCTTTAACTTTGCCTAGAGCAGGTGAGGCGATTTTAATGGACACTAAAGGTTGCCAACCATGATATGTTAAATCTAGACATTTTGAGGCCAAACAATGTTATCAGAGCAAATTGTATAGACTGGGACTGGACACATAGTTGTCCTATGCCCATGTTGCTTGGGCTACTCTGTGTCTGATTTCATAAACGTTGTGGCTTAAGACCATAAAAAGACCCAATTGAAGCCTCTCCAGGAGAGACTAATTAGGAGGGTCTAATTGGTATGCCACAACTGGGGACTTCAATACACCAGACAGTTAACCTTTTAAGCATACTCCGAGCTCCCATATAAAGGGAACTAAGGTATTACACTAAGACTTTTAAACATGGTGAGCCTCAGAAAAGTAATAGATGGCTAATGGTGGTATAGTAACGGATGTGTGTTTATTGGGTCTCCTCTACTGTATATTGGGCACTTTTTAGTGTAATTCCTATGGTGCTTTATAACTCCTCTGTTTGGGCAGACTGAAGCAGATATTAGAGCACAAGGTCACTAGCAGTATTAAGTTGCCAGAGGTCATTTTTATTTGGGTGGTTTTATTATTCAGAAGTGTCCTGAAGAGTTTTCACTGTTTAGAACCTTCAAACAAGGATAATAGGAAAGAATAATGAAATGTCATTTCTATGAATGGATATGGATAAGAATATATTTTATTATGGTTTTAATATTAGTACTGGCGTTTTACTGGATATTTCACATAAAATGTGTAACGACTTATAAAGTCGAACAAATAGACTTGAATTGAACATCCCCAATAATGGAAGGCATCATGGAAAATATATACAAATTACCTTGAAAGAATTTAGACAGTTTCTGCTTTAAGCATGAGCGTATGGTGCCAAATGGCCTCTCACACAATCTGCGAAGGCTGAGAATAGAAGACAAAGACTTATGTTTCAACCTTCTCATGGCTCACCACTGTGCCTCATCTGTATCTTTAACCCAGTGTTGCATTATCATAGACACCAGTTAGGTGGGCATCATCACAGTTGAGAGAAATTGTCCGGCCACTTTCTTTAGGGTGATGGATTCAATTTTCCACCCCGAGAGCTTCTCTCAAAGATCAGAAGAGGTCTTCTTGGAGAGATGTGAATAATCTGCAGATTACTTCTCAGCAAATAGCCATTGCCTCTCTTACAGAATACCTTTTCTCACTACCTCCTTCCGCTGATCAAATTCTGGTGGGTGACTTAAATGTCAACTGGCTCAGCCCCTCCTCCTCCTCTACCCGAGACTCTTTTTCTTCAACAGACCTAACGCAACTAGTTACCAACCCTACCAGGACTAACCCCAAGAGAGGCTCCAGTACCCTGCTTGATGTGGTACTCACAACCACCTAATCGGATCCCCAATGCAAGTCCTCCCAGACTCTCTCAGTGATCACTCCCCATTCTATTCCACTGGTCATCCTCAGTCCCCAACCCATAGTACAGTCCACATGCCGTGCGTCTAATACCTGGTGGACTGATAAAACTTAAGGAACTTCTGTACCAAATTAGACTGGTCTCTATACAGGCAACTCCTGACATCGACACAGCTCTCTCCTTCTTTACGAACTTTTAATAATGCCTGTGATATCTTTGCCCAATGTTGACCCTTCGTTCTAAAGGCAGAATGCCCCTAGGTAACCCCAGCTTTGATCCACCAACTCAAACATAGGGACAACCTATGGCACCGTGCCATTGAGACTAGCCAGCCAGTGACAGGCAGTTATGTGCTGCCACCCGAAACAAGTGCACTCGGGCCATCAGAAAGGCCAAGTCTGAGCACTATCGGTCCTCACTCACTGCCTCATGGGGAACCCCAGAACCTTCTGGGATAACATTAAACAGTTAAATGGGAGTGCACTCCCCCCCACCACCCAGATCAACATTAATGGCATGATCTCCTCAGACCCAGCCCTTATAGCCAACCACCTCAACACCTCATTCACTGACCTTAGCCCTATCCTCCCTACAAATTTTTGACCTCTCCCCCCAGCACCTGCCGTAAATCTTTCTCGCCCTTATTTTCTCCTCCGCCATGTTTCTGCCCAAAAACTTAGGCCGCACCTTGTCACTGCCCTCAAGAGTAATAGTACAGGCAGTGACACCCTGGATCCGTGTATCCTATGGCTGGTCTTAGATACAGTCCTTACCCCGATCACGTGCCTCATCAACCACTCTCTTTGCCTGGGGAAGGTTCCAACTGCCTGGAAAGTTGCCACTGTCACCCCTATCTTTAAAGGTGGTGATAGGACTGTGGCTAGAAACTATCAGCCAATCTCCATTCTCTCTCCTCTCCAAGGCCTTGGAAAAGTGGTGGCCTCTCAAATCTCTGACTACCTCTCCACCTACAATGTCCTATGTCCTGAGCAGCATGGCTTCCGAGGCACCACAGTACCAACACAGCCCTCCTAGGGTTCTCAACTTTTCTCCTCCTCCTTAGACACTGGTTCTCTGGCTGAGTGCGGTCTTCATTGACCTCTCTAAAGCTTCGACACTGTCTCCACCCCTCCTTCTTGATGCCCTTAGTCTCTCTGGTTTTGCTGATGGTCCTATCTCCTGGTGCACCAGTTATCTGTCTGACCGCTCACAATGTGTAAAATTAATGGGACCTACTCAGACATCTGTCCCATCTTTCTGGGGTTCCCCAGGGCTCCATTCTGGGCCTTACTATTCTCCCTTTACCTTAACACCCTTCCACGCTCTTGCTCGGGGAACATTCTATTGTACACTGATGATGCAGTCATCTTTGTCTCAAGTCGTAACCCTATTGCCCTCCAGGACTTGCTGCAGAAGTCCTTCGCTGAAGCCGAGGGCTGGTTCAAGGAACACAGATTGGTGATGATTCTTAAAAAAACAAAAACCATGCTCTTCACTCATCCTCAAAACAAGCCCTGCAACTTCAAACTCCTCATTCACTCTGGGTCCTCTTTCCCACTCAAACAAGTTTGCTCCTATAAATACCTAAGGATCCATTTTGACCCCTCCCTCTCCTTCCATGGACACATCGCTGCCCTAGCCACTGCCACTAATATCCGATTGGGCATCTTACATCGGTATAAACACTGCCTCCCCCCGGAGGCTCTTCGACATGATCACTTCCTCTATCCTGTCCCTAGTGGACTATGGACTGCAGTGTATGGTGCTGCTGATCAGACCGCCTCCATAAAATTGCACTACTCTCTGAATAAGGCCTGCAGGTTAATTACTGGGGCACCTAGGCTAACACACACTGTCTACTTGTATGCTAAAGCGCTGGTACTTGATCTTGATGGCGCCTCAAATATCTGATCTGTACCCTTACAAAAAGACCATCCTTGGGCTATCCCGCCAGGATTGACCACCACCATCCGCGCTCTGTCCCACTAGTTCATACTCGGGACCTCTGGGGAAACCTCTTGTTATCCCTAGAGCTAGGACCTCTCACGGCCAAAGAGCCTTCAGCTTTAGGCCCCTCTCTGGTTCAACACACTGCCCCCCTCCATCTCGACTCCAACTATATGGTGCTTCCAACTTCCTTACGTAACCACCTTATTAACATCCGAGCTGTAATTGCCACTAGTCAAAGCTGTACTCAATACTTATGACAAACCTACTACTAAGCTGCTAAGGACAACATAACTCTGGTATTGTTTGCATCAATCCTACCTGTACCAGCTTGTTTGTATCTATGTCTTAAGTTACTGTTATACTGTGTTGTACTGTTATACTGTGTATTTTCGTTTGTCTTACTGTGACAAGGTACCTTTGTAAATGAGCCTATGGCTCACAGGTTTTCCAAACTGCTGTTTAAATAAATAAATAAAAATATTACTGACATTAGGCTTCAGACAGCCTTCACTGTCACTAGTCATATTTGCAGTGATCACTTGGAGATGTTTGTTTGCCATGACCACCTGGAAATGTCAGAACCTCTGTTTGTTTGACACAGGTTTAGTCCAACTGATTATGGTGAAACCTTCCAGGTGTTGTCAGATCCATGTCCCCGTGCCTCTCTTAGACCGAGCGCCTGACAAATACTATAATCAGCAATTGCATACCCTCTTGTAAAGGGCATTTTTAGCTATCAAAGGACACGTGATAGAAGTCTGTAGGACCTCCAAAAACTTACTTACAGATGAAGTAGCTTTTCTCACAAAACATGAATCCTACACGTCTCCCTCTCTCCACATGTCGCCAGCTCCACTTTGCCTCCTACATCTCTAAATACTGGTTTGGGTAACTCCTCTCATACCTATACCATTTCCTCTCCCCCATCCCCTCCTCCTTGCACTCCAGGGACCCACGCACCTTCCCCATTCACACTCCTCAGCTGGAAAATCTGCTTTATCATACCATCTCCCTTCCCCCTGGAATCAACTTCCCTCCTCCATCTGTCACTCTCCCCCCCCCTTAGATGCCCAATTTCCCCCTCCCCCACCTGTTCCTGCCAACGCTCTTCCTGAACCTTTCCTTGTCTTTCTGAATATCATCTATGAGTAATGGTTCGTCATCCGATTATCTGGTTCCACCACACTTTCTGAATTTACCTGTTGTTTATGCACTTGTTTTTATTTGGCATGCTATTTATTGGGCAGACTACTGCAATTTTTGGCATTATTGTGTATACTGTATTTCGACTGAAGGCACTTTATGTCACTGTTTTTGTAATTATCATTATCATTCTGGTTTGTATTCCTTTGTAACTGTGGTTTTCCTCTTTCCTTTCCCCAGGGTTGCACCTAGAAACAAGCCATGGCTCAGTGCGCTTCTCCCGGTCACTAATTTTCAACCAAATAAATATATACAGAAAATACAGGTTACTCAATTGTAACAGGAGTTCTAAAAGTGGTATATGTTTTTCATCCACACTTATTGGCAGGTTCCTTGCCACTTTAAATGTTGCCGGAAGGTCTTCAAGCTGGCTCCTCCCACCCACCCGGGTGGTAAAACTCTCAGCTCTGCCCCATGACGCCAGATCTAGCCTGCTGGAAGCCAGGATGCGCGTCAAAGCCGGGGAGGTCGGGTGGGTTGTGTGGATGAACAACATATACCACTCCTAGAACTCCTGTTACAGGTGAGTAACCTGTATTTCTAGGGACATGGATATGTTGTTCAATCCACACTTATTGGCAGACTCCTAGCAGTTCTCCGGGAGGAGGGAGGCAAGGCACGCACTCCTTACTTAGGGAATAAGGACTGGAGAACCGAGGTCCCAAAACCAGCATCCCGGCGGCGTAACTCTAGGTCGATGTGGTAATGGGTAATGAAGGTGTGTGCTGACTTCCAGGTAGCAGCCCTGCAGATTTCCTAGATAGGAACATCCCTGGAAGCAGCCACCGAAGCAGCGGTATGGCGGGTAGAATGAGCTCTTATCCTTTTGGGAGACTCCATGCCCACCAACCTACTGCAGAGATCTATGCAAGAGGTGACCCACCTGCCTATCGTCCACTTGGCTGCAGGTCTGCCAGGTGCAGCTTCAGCGTTGGTGACAAACAGCTGGCGAACCTCTCCCCGAACTTCAGCCATCCGCTCCTAATAATAAGAGAGAGCTCTTCTAGGATCCAAAATATGGAGCCTATATTCGGCCTCCGAGGTGTGATTGGGGTACAACACTGGCAGAGTTAACACCTGGTTAAGGTGAAACTCAGACACCACCTTCGGAAGGAATTTCGGGCGGGGGCACAGGACAACCTTGTCCCTGTGTAAGACTAGATAAGGAGACTCAATGGAAAGCACCTGGTGCTCTCCCGTCCTTCTGGCTGACGTTACAGCTACCAAGAAGGCGGTCTTCCATGACAGGTGAGAGATGTCACACCTGTGCATCGGTTCGAATGGCTTGCCCATGAGCTTAGCCAATACCAGCAGTAGCTCCCACGGAGGTTGAGGTTCTCGCACCAGAGGGGATATGTGATCAAGACCTTTGAAAAAGCACCCGACCACCTTCTCCTGCGTCACTGACCGCTTTCGGCCCGTGCCCGGCAAGCAGAGATAGCTGCCAGGTGCACCCTAAGGGTCGTCGACTGAAGCCCTATCTGAGAAAGGGACCATAGGTAGTTCAGGATGCTGGCCAAGGAACAGGAGGAAGGTTCCAACCCCTTATCCTGACACCAAATGGAGAATCTCTTCCATCTGAAGGCATAGTATTTTCTGGTAGACTCCTTATGGGATGCCTCAACAACGTTGAGGACCTCGTCAGAAAGACCCAATGCCTGGAACTCTAGCCGCTCAGGAACCAGGCCGTCAGATGCAGGGATTGAAGGTCTGGGTGGAATACCTTCCCCGGTTGACTGAGATCAGGTCCGGGCGGGCTGGAAGCCGTCTCGGGAGCCTGAAGCTGAGGCTGAAGAGATCTGGATACCAGAACTGACGAGGCCAGTCTGGGGCTACCAGAATCACCTGTGCCTTGTCCCTCCTTGCCTTGAGAAGCACCTTGTGGATCAAGGGAAATGGGGGAAAGGCGTAGAAGAGGCCCGAGGTCCACGGCCTCGAGCAGGCATCCCCCTGCAGCGAGCCCTGCTGAGGGGGGCGGGCATGAAACAGCCTCAGCTCGCATTCTCCTCCCTGGAGGCAAACAGTCCACCTGAGGTGTGCCCCAGTTCGAGAACAAATCGTGTACTACCTACAGCAGGAGAGACCACTCGTGAGATGCAGCATCTATCTGGCTTAGGGCATCGGCCAGAGTGTTGGAGGCTCCCGCCACATGAATGGGTAGGAGATCCGCCTCCAGTCTGCCCATGAGAGACCAAGTGCGGAGAGCTTCCTTGCACAGAGGCAAGGAACGCGTCCCGCCCTGGTGGTTTACATAGTACATGGTCGTGGTGTTGTCCGTTTGGACCTGGACCACTTGACCCCGTACAAATGGAGCGAAGGCGGTGAGGGCTAGTTGGACCACTCGAAGCTCCAGCAGGTTGATGTGGCATCAAGATTCCTGGGGGGACCACAGGTCGTGCACTCTGAGCTCCCCCAGATGGGCACCCCAACCCATCAGAGAGGCGTCAGTTATTAGAGTGACCGTTGGCTCTGGGCGGACAAACAGGATACCCTCCTGCAGATGAGTGGGAACGATCCACCACTGGAGAGCGTTCCCCATCTCCTGAGTCACTATCACTGGCTGGTCCAGAGGACTGCAGCGCTGTGACCATTGGCGGGCCAGTCTCTATTGAAGGGGACGCATGCGCCAGCTGGCCCGACGGACCACGCTGGTGCAGGCCGCCATGAGGCCCAGGAGGCACAGGAAGTCCCAGGCAGGGCGCAACTGCCCAACCAGAAATGACTGGGCAAAGGAGGAAAGAACCTCGGCCCTGTCCGCTGGGAGCCGTGCTCTCACTCGAAGAGAGTCGAGCTGTGCCCCGATGGATTGAATCACCTGCGTTGGCACGAGTTCCGATTTGGCCTCGTTGATGTGAAGGCCAATCTGAGAGCAGACCTGGAGGGCCAGATCCCTGGACCGCTCCACCTCCGACTTGGAGGAGGCTGCAATCAGCCAGTCGTCCAGGTAAGGGTACACCTGGACCCTTCGGCGCCACAGGAATACTGTCACCACTGCCATGCATTTGGTGAAGACCCTGGGAGCTGGAGAGAGGCCGAACGGCATGGCTCAGAACTCGTAAAGGGATCCTTCTGCTCTGAAGTGGAGGAATCGCTGGTGGGATGGACGGATTGAGAAGTGAAAGAACACGTCCTGAAGGTCCACAGAACAGAACCACACACCTCGTTCCAAGGATGGGATGATCTGAGCCAGAGTGACCATTCTGAAGGTTCGAGACCTTAGGAACTTGTTCAGGTCGTGGAGGTCTAGAATGGGGCGCCAGCCCCCCGTCCATTTTGGGACCAGGAAGTACCTGGACACAAACCCTGGGTTTGAAGAAGGGTCCGCCACCTCCCTGATCACCTCCTTCTGGAGGAGCAGGGCAATGTCGGCTCAACGAGCCGACAGAGAGGCTGCGGACCCTGTAGCCCCCCATGAGGCGATGGCTCGATAGGGTGGGGACTGCTCGAATTCCAGCGGCAGACCTTTTCCTACCACTTCCAACACCCAGCGGTCCGTGGTGATATCGGACCAGGCGGAAATGAAGTGGCAGAGCCGTTCCCCCCACGGGGGGAACCCGGGGAGGAGTGACGAGGTTGGGGGGACACCCCTCAACCCGACACTGGGCAGGCTTGGAGGAAGGACCAGCCGAGGAGCCTCCCGGACCTTTCCCTCCCGGCTTCCTGTTGGAGGAAGCGGCAGGATTGGCTTTGGGGTGCCAAGTGCAAGCCTGCTGGCCCTGATGCTGGTGTTGCTGGGCTGGACGTGCAGCAGAGGCTGAAGGACGAAAGGGCTTATGCTGCTGCTGGCGGCCTTTTTCCTGCTGGGCAGACGTGATCGAGTCCAAGGTGGCATTGGACTTCTCGATCCGTTGGAGATGACCCTCCACCCAGGGTCCGAACAAGTCGGTACCCAGGAAGGGATCATCTGCCAGCTTGTGCTGGGTATCCGCCATAAAGGTGGAGATCTGCAGGTAAGCTCTGTGGCGCATGGCCACTGAGCCCGCTACTGACCGGGCACACGAATCAGCGATGTCCAGGGAGGTCTGGAGCTGCTGTTTGGCCACCGCCCTTCCCTGATCCCGCAGCTGCTTGGCCGTAGTTTGGAGATCAGCTGGGAGATGAGGAATTACCTCATCCAGGAAGCCCAAAAGGGCGTGTGAAAAGTGTGCCATCAGGGCAGCCAAGTTGGCCTGACGAAGGCCTAGGAAGGAAGCGGCATAAATTTTCCACCCAGAGTAGTCCAGCTTCTTGGACTCCTTGTCGGGAGGCTTGTCCACGTCCTGAGCGTTCCGGGAACGCTGGAAAATGCTATCGGTCACGAGCCCCTCCGCAGAGGGGTGCTCCGAGAAACCAGAAAGTGAACCAGTGGGGACAGCATACTTCCGAGCCATCCTGGCCGAAGGTGCTGGACAAGAAGCTGGCCGCTGCCATAGCTCCAGGGCCGGGCCAACAATGGCTTCGGCCACCGGGAAAACCTCCGTAGAGAATCCTCGGTCCAGTATCTCCATGAGGGATACTTGGCCCACTGAAACAGGTTTGAGCTTCATCCCAGTAGATTCTGAGATGAGCGAAGCATTCCAAAAATGAGGATGGGCTCTCGTCACTGACTGACCCCGGTGGACTCAAGTCAAGCGGCCTGGAGAACAAGGAGGAGTCATCATCAGACTCTGAGGAGTCTGCGAACAGCTGCTGAGCGCCTGAGCCACCCTCCACCTGCCGAGGTCGATCGGGAGTTAGGGTGACCGACAAACCGATGGGACAAGCCCTGACCTGACCGAGAATCCTTGGTCGCGGCCCCAAATTTAGGTTGTGGAGGTGGGGGTTCCACCACGATGGGTGGCGCAGCCGGTTTCGGCTGAACAACCGGTGCCGGCTTCGGCTCCTTGACCACTGCGAGGGGTTGTTTCGGCCGCTCCAGTGACAGCTACTTAATGGCTGGGGAAGACAGCGAAGTCGGCCTATTCCTGGTCAAAAGGAGCTGCTGCCACATTAGCTCCTCGTAGCGCCAACGCAATTTGCACGGGAGCCTATCCTCCGAAGAGGATGAAGACAAGGATGAGCGGTGCCGCCACTTTCCACGGTGCCGAGACTGAGACCGCTGATGTCAGCGGGATCGGCTGGACCAAGAAGAGATCCGAGACCAAGACCTTCGGTGTTTCCGAGGGTGGGTTTGAGAGGGGCCGGGGGAAATCCACTCCTCCCTCGGTTCAGGGATCTTAACCAGGGACTCTGGCACAGGCAAGTCCTCGGTTTCCACCGAGGGAACCGGTGAAGAAGGGATGTCGGCTTCTCCAGTCGACAGACCGTCTGACGGGTCGAGAAAAATCTCGACCGCATTAACTGGTGTCTTGGCCGGCTGACCTGATGGGGACACCCGTGAGCCAAGCGACGCCAGCATAACCTCCGACCAGTCGAGGTGTCGATGTCGACTCTCGGAAGGGACCTCTCCGCTCCCTGGCTGACGGGACTTACCCTTGGGGTCCTTCTTTTTGGACCTAGAGGAGTGTCCCGAAGAGCCTTCTTCCTTGGTGGAAAGGGACTGGTAAAGCTCTTTGAAAGAAGCTGTGTAGGAGGATTCCAAGGAGAGCGGGATAAATGTCGCGACCGAGGATAATGAAGATGCAGCCTGGGCCGCCTCCTCCTTGAGGGCGATCATCTGCTCTAGCTGTTCTGCCAAGCCCTCAGCCAGAGACACCGCCCCAACGAGCCTCCTTAGACTTAACCGGAGGATAACGTTTCTCAGGTCGCCCCAACAGTAACCGGGCAGCGTGGGCCTCCAAGACCAAAGCCGAAAAGGATTTGCACAACTCACAAGCCTGTGAGTCATGGCCGAGTCCAAGGCAATAAACGAACATAGAAACATAGAATTTGATGGCAGATAAAGACCACTTGGCCCACCTAGTCTGCCCATTTTCCTACCTAACAGATAAGCTGCAGATCCTAGTTAATCAACAGCTTACTTCCTCCTACGCCCCATTAGGACTGCCTTATGCCTGTCCCACGCATTCTTGAAGTCCCCACTGTTCTTGACTCCGACCTCCTCAGAGGCTGTTCCATGCATCCACAACCCTCTCAGTGAAAAAATACTTTCTCCACATTACCTCTGAGCCGTCCCCTCTATCTTCAAATTGTGCCCCTTGTTCTTGCATCTCTTTTCTGGAAGATGCTACCCTCTTGGACTTTGTTAATTCCCTTGAGGTACTTGAAAGTTTCTATCATGTCCCCTCTCTCCCTTCTTTCCTCTAGGGTATACATATTAAGCTCCTTTAGTCTTTCTTCGTATGTCTTCTGGTGCAGACCCTGCACCATTTTGGTTGCCCTCCTATTGACAGCCTCCACTCTGTCTATGTCTTTGCGGAGATGGGGTCTCCAGAACTGCACACAGTACTCCAGATGGGGTCTCACCAACTGTCTGTACAGAGGGATAACAACTTCCTGTTTTCTACTATTGACGCCTCTTCCTATGCATCCCAGTATCCCCCCAGCCTTCCTTACTGCCTTCTCACATTCCTTGCCCACCTTTGAGGTCATCTGGTATAATTACCCCAGGTCCCTTTCTATTTTACTGTTGTCAGTATCTCACCCCATTGTGTACGCTTCCCTGGGTTTTGTTTCCCATGTGCATTACCTTGCACTTCTTTGCATTAAATCTGAGCTGCCATACATTTGACCATTCCTCCAACCTTGCCAAGTCCCTTTTCATCCTTTCCACTCCATCTTGTGTATCAACCCTGTTGCAGATCTTTGTGTCATCTGCAAAGAGACATACTTTCCTTCCAGTTCCTCTGCAATGTCACTTATAAAGACATTAAAAAGGACCGGTCCCAGTACTGAACTCTGCGGTACCCCGCTAGTAACCCTTCTTTCTTCACTGTGTACTCCATTTACTACTACCCCTTGCGTCCTATTGTCTAGCCAATTTTTTATCCAGGCTACCACCTTGAGACCCACTCCAAGGCTGGCTATCTTGTGTATTAATCTTTTGTGTGGGACTGTATCAAATGCCTTGCTAAAATCTAGGTAGGCCATGTCCACAGCCCCTCCCTGGTCTACTACTTTGGTCACCAAGTCAAAGAAATCTATTAGATTCGTCTGACACGATCTTCCATCGTGAATCCATGCTGCCTTGGGTCCTGTGCCCCACTGGCCTCTAGGTACTCAACAATTATTTCCTTCAGAAGTGATTCCATCATTTTCCCTACTGAGGTCAAACTAACTGGTCAGTTGTTTCTGCCTCTGTCCTGCTCCCACTTTGTGAAGAGGATCACATCTGCCCTCCTCCAGTCCTCGGGTACCACCCATCCTCCCATGATTTGTTAAAGAGAGTAGTCAGCGGTGTCACTAGTTCTACCCTTAGTTCTTTTAGAATTCTTGGGTGAATCCCATCAGGCCCCATTGCTTTGTCCACCTTCAATTTTATTAGTTCTTTCAGAACCCTTTCTTCTGTAAGTGGACTGGTATTGACCCCCATCTTCAGAGTGTTTCTCTTGTTTGGTTTAGGTAACTCCCTCCTCTTCCTTTGTGAATACTGAGCAGAAATATTCGTTCAGTATCCCTGCTTTTTCACTGTCACCCTCTACCCACATTCCTCCCTTTATTAGCTTCAGTATCCTCCTTTGGTCTTTCTTCACCCTAATGTACCTATAAAAGCTCTTATCCCCTTCTTAACAGAATTGGCTATCCTTTTCCTCGGTTTTGGCCCTTTGCTATTCTGACTGCCTTCCAGCCTCTTTCTGCTTTAACTGATAAAGTTCTCTGTCCTGCTCCTTCTGTGTTTCCTTATATTTCCTGAATGCTGTCTTTTCTCCTTAACCTTCCCTGCCACCTCTTTTAAGAACCATAGCGGTTTTCCTTCGTTGTGTTTTTTGATTTGCTTCTACACAAAGGCTTGTTGCCTCTGTGATGGCTGTTTTGATCACTCCCATTGTTCCTCCAACCTCCTTCTTGCCTGTTTGCTAGTGCTTTTCTGAGGCACTCTCTCATTTCCCAAATTCAGCCCTCCTAAGTCCAGTACTCTTGCTTTTGTAAGCTTGATTGTATAGCTGCGTTTATACGTGAACCACACTGTTTGGTGGTCGCTTGTTCCCAGATAGCTACCCACTTCTAAATCTGAGATTCTTTCTCCGTCCCCATTTGAGAGTACCAGGTCTAAGATTGCTCCTCCGAGTGGGTTCCAATACTAGCTGTCTGAGGCATGCCCCTGTAGGGCATCAAGAATGACCCTGCTCTTGGATGTGCCTGCAGGAAAGGTGCTCCAGTTAACATCTGGCATATTCAGGTCCCCCATCAACAATATCTCCCCTTTTTTTTTTTTGAAATTTCTTTTTATCCCCTCCTGAACGCCCTTGTCGCTCCACTCCTTCGGGCTTGCTCAATGCCCACCAGTCCCCCATTGAGTCTCTGCCCCTAGAGTGCATCTCAAGTGTCTCCTACCTGCCTCCTTACTCCCTCAGAGCACCTTGCACGAGGGGTCTGCCCATGTTTTGTTGGACTGGGTGGCTGAAGTGGCCGTCATCCGGAGCGGCGACGGTTGTTTTCGATTCTGTCCTCCCCTCCCTCGCTGAGGGCGCCCGGCTCGGGTGGGCGATGCTTACCACGGCTGCCAAGTGCCAATGGCGTCCTCCCTCCCGACTCCAGACAAGGGCCGCCGTTGCCCGGAGTCGGTAAGCCACCACCGCTCTCCGGCATCGGGTGTATTAAACACCCTGGTGCCCTCCCCGAAGGAGGAGAGCATCCGCTGGGACGCCGATCCTCCTTCCCCCTGCAAGACCCGGCGACCCGAGTCCGTTCTCGAACCCGGGTCGCCCGGCATGGCGCGAGGTGGCGTCCCGCCTCAACCTCAGCGCCACCGGCCGGTAATATCTCCCATTTAATGCCATCCTAAGAAAGCCTTCTATCATTTCCTTGTCCATTCCTCCTGAGATGGGGGTCTGTATACAACCCCATGCGGTTGTAGTGCCATTTCCTGCCTCCAGGGTGACCCAAAGTGCCTCATCTGCTCCCTGTTTACTCTTTAGTTCTGTTGCTTTGATCCCTTCCTTTACATAGAGAGCTACTCCTCCTCCTCTTTTACCCTCCCTGTCCCTCCTGTAGATTGTGTATCCTGGTATGTTGACATCCCAGTCATGGTTCTCTGTGGACCATGTTTCTGTGACTGCCACAATATCCAGGCAACCCTCTTCCGTCAAGGCCACTAGTTCAGGGAGCTTGTTACACAGACTACGGGCACTGGTACTCATCACCCTCCACTTTTCGATAGCCTTACTTCTTTTATCCCCATTTCTGTCCTTACTGCCTTTGCCTTTTTTTACATTTAAATCTGTTCTGCTCCCTAATAACTTCTGTACCTTGGTTTTTACCTCACTAATCACCATGTTTTGTGGGGGGAGGCTGGGATTTCCCTGCTCCTTTTCAGTGCCTCCCCCCTTGGCTAGTTTAAATGCTTGCCAATGAATTATTTAAACCTCTCACCTAGGATCCTGGTCCACCCCCTGGCGAGCATGGATGGCGTGCGGATTGGTCCGGGACATCTTCTGCCCACAGGGGCACCGACGAAACCCGGGAGTCGATTTGTCCATCGCAGCCGAGAGGGAAGATACAGACCGAAGTCTTGTAAACCGTAAAATAAGTTTCGGATTAACCGAAGAGTGTGAATCCAGCCTAAAACGCAGAGCGCTAAGGAGGGAACCTGAGCTTCCAAGCGGTAAGGAAGATCTGGAGTCATGGGGTGAAGCCGAGAGTTTTACCACCCAGGTGGGAGGGAGGAGCCAGCTTGAAGACCTTCCGGCAACATTTAAAGCGGCAAGGAACCTGCCAATAAGTGTGGATTGAACAACATATCCACGTCCCTAGAATGCAATTTATAACATTCAAGAGCTCCCAATGTGACTAACAAGAGGATATCGTTTGATAATGTGTTCAAATATGTTATGAAGAAAGAAGCACATGTTTTTAACTTTCAGTGGGAGTTGACCAGTGACAAAACATTACTTAAAGGGAAGTATCAATTCAAGAATACAAGCAAGGGCTGGCCCAGTGGCGTGGAAGGCTGAAACATAGAAACTTACAACAGATAAGGACCGCTGGGCCCAGCCAGCCTGCCCATTTGTATCATCTTTATTTCTGCTGCAGACCTTACTTGATCTACAGTGCTCTCCCTCCCCCACCCCAACAATTCCCTTGTGTCTATCCCAGGTATTTTTGAACCCCACCACTGTCTTCACTCCCATCACCTCCACTGGAAAACTGTTCCAGGAATCCACTACCATCTCTGTGAAGAAGTACTTCCTGACATCTCTCCTGAATCTACCTCCCTCCAGCATCATAGCATGTCCCCTTGTTCTGGAGCACCCGTGAGGTATTTAAAGATCTGTATCATGTCCTTCCTCTCCTCTCCTCCAGGGTGTACATATTGAGCTCCTTTAGCCTCTCCTCATAGGGCTTTTGATGCAGACCCTGCACAATTCTGGCAGCCCTCTTCTGGACTTCTTCCACTCTGTCTATATCTTTCCTGAGATGTGGTCTCCAGAACTGGACACAGTACTCAAGATGGGATCTTACTAGTGTTCTATATACAGGCAACACCACCTCCCTCTTCCTGCTGGTGATACCCCAACCTATGTACCTTAGCATCCCACTAGCCCTCCCGACTGCCTTGTCACACTGCCTGGCCATCTTTAGGTCATCCAATATGATCATCCCAATGTCTCTTTCCTGTTTGGTTGTTGTCAGTATCACTCCCCCCCATTTTGTATTCCACCTCCATGTTTCTACAGCCTAAGTGCATTATTTTGTACTTTTTTGAATTAAAATCTAGCTGCCATAACTTTGACCACTCCTTCAGTTTTTCCACATCCCTGCTCATCCTTTCAAACCCCAGTGTGTAACTCTGTTGTAGATCTTGGTGTCATCTGCAAAGAAGCAGACCTTCCCTACAGTTCCTCTGCTATGTCGCTTATCAACACTTTAAGGAGGACTGGTCCCAGCACTGACCCCTGAGGTACCCCACTTGTCACCCTCGCTTCCTCAGAACAAACTCTGTTTACCACCTTCTGTTGCCCATTCCCTAACCCATTTCTTACTCAGGTTACCACTTTTTTGCCCACTCCAAAGCTACCTAGCTTGCTTACTAGTCTCCTATGTAGAATAGTGTTAAAAGCCCTGCTAAAATTCAGGTAGGCCACATCCACTGCTCCTCCCTACTCTAACTCCTTGGTCACCCAGTCAAAGAAATCTATCAGATTTGTTTGGCATAACCTTACCACTGTGAATCCATGCTGTATCAGATCCTGTTACGCACTGGATTCAAGACATTCCACAATCCTTTCCTTTAGTAGTGTTTCCGTTAACTTACCCACCACCAAGATGAGGCTGACAGGCCCGAAACTGCCTGCCTCTTCCTTGCTACCACTTTTGTGAAGTGGAAATACATCTGCCCTTCTCCAGTCCTCCAGGACCACACTGGTCTCCAGTGATCTGTTAAATAGGTCTGTCAGAGGTGCAGCTAGTACCTCCCTGAGCTCTCTTAGCACCTTGGATACACCCCGTCTGGACCCATAGCTTTGTCCACCTTCAGGTTAGTGAGTGCTTTCCTGACTCTCTACACATCAAAAGGATTAGTGTACATTAATCTCCCATCAAAGCACTTGGTGCCTTTTCCTTGCCCCTCCCTTTACCATTCTACTGTGAACAGTGAGCAGAAGTATTTGTTCAAAATATCTGCCTCTTCTCGATCCTTCTTCATACAGTCCCCCCCACTATAACCATACAATTCCATCCTCTATCCTCCTTTTTTTGTTAACATACCTAAAAAAAATCTTGTCCCCCTTTGATACTGCCTGAGCGATTATTTCTTCAGTTTGCACCTTTGTGCTTCTTACTGCTTTCCCTGCCTCCCTCTGTTTTTCCTGATGCACTTCCCTGTCTCCTTATACCTTTGAATGCCACTGTTTTAGACTTTACTTTGTGTGCCACCTCTTTTGAGAACCATAGCAGCCTCCTCTTCCTTTTGCTTACCTGCTACATACAGAGATTTGTTGCCTTCACTATGCCTTCTTTTAGTTTGGCTTACTATCCTCCCCCCCCAAGCAGGTCATTCCTGAGGCATTCACCCATCTTTTTAAAATCAGCCCTTGTGAAATCCAGGACTCTCACCATTCTGTGGCTGGATTCCACAACCATTCTTATGTTGAACCACACTGCACAATGATCACTGGTCCCCAGATGGCTTCCCACCTTGACGTCTGTAATACTGCCCTCGTTAGTTAGCAACAGGTCCAATATTGCCCCATCATACAGTATGAGTACGTTGGTTCACTTACTAGTTTCCTGAGGAATGCCACTGCAGGGAATCCAGGATGTCTCTGCTTCTAGCTGAAGCTGCAGCTGGGAGGCTCCAATCTATATCTGGCAGACTGCAGTCCCCCACCAGCAACACTTCTCCTTTTCAGCCATTTTTGCCAACTGATTCTAACATTTCCTTATCTAAGTCCCCCCCACCGTGCTGAAGGCTTGTAGATCACACCCTTCCAAATAGTGACTTTATTTCCCAACTTGAGGGAGACCCACAAATACCTCTCCCCCACCTGAAATTTCCTGTATTTCTGTTACTTTTATGCTTTCCTTCATATAAAGCACATATCCTGTCCTTTCTGAACATCGTGTAGCCTGGTATGATCATGTCCTAGTCATGGCTGTCAGTGCACCACAACTCAGTAATGGCTACAATATCCAGGTACTGGATTTTATTTCCTAGACTTCATGAAGCCTGAGGCATTGAATGCCTTACTCCTGTCACACACCGGCAACCCATGCTTGGGAAACAGCAAGGGTTGCCATGGGTCGGCTGAGTGGGAGAATATCAAGTGCCCCACCCACAGCGCTGCTCTCCCGGGAAGGGGTGGCCTGCTGTCTCGGCCTATGATATCACTGGGTAGAGGCCTTCTAGTAGTGCAGGTCTCAAGTGGCTTGAACGGAGGGGCTGCAGTTCCGCAGAGTGTGCGCGTCTCCATGTACCCATCATAATGTGTCACCGTGGCAAGACAACGGGAAAACAAGGGATACTGGGGGATGGACAGCTTCATGAAGCCCTGCTTGCTCACCCATGACCCATGCTGCCACTTGACTGCCGGGGGCACAATCAGGATTGTCTACAGGAGGAGGGACGGCCCTGGGCAACTCAGCTCTGTTAAGTCAGGGACATGTGCATTAGATGTGGGAAACGGGGACAAGGCCGAGTGCCTGCCCATCTCTCCCAGCGAGATAAAAGCTATACAGAAGGAGAAAAAAAAGAATATAAACAAAATCACGCATACCCCAACAGGAAGCATCAGGGGGAATACATGCAAATCCACATGAAATAATTTAGACTAGGTAGACTAGTTCTGCTTTAAGCACAAGTGTAGAGTGCCAAATGACATCTTACACAATCTGAGAAGGCTGAGAACAGCAGACACAGACACATGCTTCATCCTTCTCAGGATTCATAAGTGTGCCTCATCTGTATCTCAAGCTAGAGGAAGGGGGAACCAGCCTTATGATGGTTTGAGTCATGGTGCACCCAAAATAGGAATTTTTGAAACAGGCATTTCTGGTGAAGGCTGGAGGGGAGATACTGCTGCATATTTTCACTGAGATTTATTTATTTATTTACAGTTTTTGACCAGGAAGGACACACTAAGCCGAGGCTTGTTTCCAGGTGTGTCCTGGGAGTACAGAGAAGTTAAGTGACTTGCTCATGGTCACACAGTATGCAAGTGGTGGCTGCTGGATTCAAACCAAATTCTCCAGATTTGCTGCTCAGTGCTCTTAGCCACTACACTATACTGCCTCCCAATTGTCAGACTGTCAGCCTAACTGCTTTGAAGGAAGTGGTGGTAAGAACCCCCTGAAGACAGCTTCATTAAATCTTGACTATATAAACAGACACCTTATCTCACAAGAAGTCACAGGTTGGATACATGTGGGTTTATCTGCAAGTGTTAAAAACTGTTAGGAACATTGAGGCATTGGCAGTCTGAGGGCACTTAATGCAACCGGAGAGTGACAGATTCAGAGCAAGTGCTGTGTGGTTGAAAATATTTGGAGTAATCAGAACTTTAATAAAAAGTGTTGCCACAGTAACATGAAGTGAGTGCTATTTTTTATGTTTTATTTTATTTTTTGCACACTGCTAGCTGAAGGGTAAGTGCTATAAAAACAAATTCTGGTGAGAGCCTATATGGCTGTGGAGAGCTTTGGGGATGCTTTTGCCCATTATTTCTAATGAATTTGCACAATGCAGATCTGCTGAGAGGCAGTTTCAATGTGGTCTTCCTTTTACACATTTTTACATTGTGTTTTCCTAGAATATGCCTGCTGACTGCTATATATTTAGCCTGGATAGTTCACAGAAGACAAGGCATCTTGTTTTCAGTGGGGCTCTATATCTACACAATATTATGCTGCATTGCATAAAATCAGAACACACTGAAAACAATATTTTACATCTGGAATAGGCTACCCTGAATAAATATGTTATAAAAATGGTAAAATCATGACCCCACTGAAAACAAGATGTTGCATCTAATCTGGGACGTCCTGAGTAAATACAGTGCAAATATGTGTAAATGAAGATCCCTATGACAATGAGAAGTAGCATCTCCCCTGCGCTATCCAGGATACAAAATATTGGATAAGAAATATGTAAAGGAAATCTACTGTTAACTGAACTTCATTGTGTTCACTGACATAAACAAACAATTTCTTTATCGCTTTAGAACAAATTAGATTGCAGTATTTATTTCGAATGTTTCGGCCATGAGGATGGTGTGTACAATATGTGTGTGTGTGTTTGCTGTAGCTCAACATATCTTTTTTCCCCAAAAAGCATAGTAAAAAATGCCTGCTGATTGCTATATATTTAGCCTGGATAGTTCACAGAAGACCTGGCATATGGCTGAGACAGTGCTCATCAGACAGTATCTTAAAAGGTTAAAAAACAGTGCAAATCTTTTTAGATTCGTTGCTGGGAAGAGGGTGACATTTATGAGGTATGAATCTTTCTTGAAAGACAATACCTGCTCAACTAAAGCTAGTAGCAAGAAAATGCTAAGTATTTAAAATGTGCAAATAATTAAAAAGTGAATTGAATTTAGAGTTACAAAATAAGCCAGATGGATTAAGAAGATGTATGAAACAGATTAAGCATGGTTAAAAAAATGATGCATACTATTCCTTTATTAATAGAACAGGTAGATTATGGAATAAATTGCCAGTTGATATAGTGAAAAGTCAAACATTGGTACAGTATAAAAGAAAAAATGATGAGTATATAATGGAAAAAAGACTTATGTGTGCCCACTAATGTGGGGAACAGTTTATATGGACATCAAGTCTTCTACTGTTCTAAACACCCAGTACGAGAACCCAGTATAAGCTGCTGCATTTTGAAGGGGGTAAACAAATCTCGTTTAATAGGCAACCAATATTTAACAAGCTGTTTTAGTTTCCTAATGTCCATCTGATAAGCAGCTTGGAGTTATATTTCCAACATTCTAAACAGAAAGAAGGGAGTATTTTATTTCAATTGGCATAGTGATTTGTAGATGTAGAAGGATACATTGAAAATTCCAAAAATGTGTTCCACGGTACTCCATTCTTCCACCTAGAGACAGCAAGATGGCTATAGGCTCCGTCCACAGCCATAACAAATTCTGGTCAGAGCCAACACAGCTGCTATACTTCTTTAAGCGTGCTCACAGGCCCGCCCCCCCCAAAAAAAGAGCCTGCCATGCCCAAGATGGTCGCTGTGAGCTCAGTGTGCATGCGCGACTTCACCGCAACTGCAGAAATGAACTCACACATGCGCAACTGTGGAAATGAACTCATGCATGCACACTAAGCTCATGGCAGCCATCTTGGGCACAGTGGGCTTTTTTCGACAGTGACCACGAAACTGAAATGGAAGTGACAGGCAACAATAAAATACCCACGGGGGGGGGGGCTAGTGCGGCTGCAGAGGGGAGGGAAGGTGGAGAACCAACAAAAAAGCACTGACCACAGCACTGTGGAAGAACAGAGGGAAAGTATCCAGTCACGTGCTTCCCCTGTCCCTTCTCTCTTCTACATGATAGCAATATGTCAGCATGGCTCCGCCCATGCAGCCATAAAAAGTGCCATATAAACACTCGTACAGTGAGGGAGTATTTGTTTATGCTGATTTAAAGAAAAAATTCACATTCTGATGGACTGTTGCACCAAAGTGTGGTCACGGTGGTGGCTTCAGGGGGTTCTGAGCATGAATGGGTTTAAATAAGTCACAGGCCCAGCAGCTGAAGGTGGTGGGGTAGGTGACTTGGTGCTCAAGAAGTGCTCATGCTACTGCTTATATCGCCTCTATATACAGCACAAGTGTTTCAGCTTACCTAATATCTAGATTCAAGCAGAGAGATGTTAAGGATGCGACCTCTTGTTTTAGTGACTAATTTCACAGTTTTTGAATTTTAGCTGTTCACAATACTGCTGGGTGTCATTTGGAGATATGGGCTCATATTCTTACTGGTACAAAGGATTTTGGCCTTTAGGTGGGGAATGATAAAGAATTGCTAACAAGGAAAAACTTCTCTTGATACCTGCGTTGGAAGCTTGAGGACCAAACTGAGGTGAGGGAGTGTTGGACTTATAATGTGGCTAGGACAGAAAGCTGCAGGGAAAACTTCCAGTCAGGTGATAAGGAATGAGTTTATAAAGCCAACTCAGTACACTGCGGCAAGTTGTGCAGGCTGGGTCATGCCACTCGTTTAAGTGCCACGAATGTACAAGCCTGGACTTATGATGAAGTGAGACTCAGAAAGAAGAGTGGCAGGATCAGGAAACTAGACAAGACTAAAGTTTTGCTCATTAACTTTCCATTTCACAAATACTATAGCATGCTTACACAGGCAGGAGGTTAGGGTTGTAGATGGTCAGCAGTAGGGGTTGCACAACAAGCTACCAAAGGGTACGCAAGGATTTTGTTTGATGCCCAGTTTGTAGAAGGCTCACGGCCCTTGGTGCAGAATTAGCTACCCTTTAAGGTTGAAGTGTAGTTCGTGAGAAGCAGCTCGACACAGGAACCTCTAGAGATTGCAATTACATTACCTCAATAGCTACCACATGTATGCAGTGGGGAGGGCAAGTGGGAGAGGAGCAGAGCTAGCATGGGTGGGACCCCAGAGTGAAAAACCCAGAATCGGTTAGTGCCACTGGCAGAATCGGTTCAGGGCCATCGTTCCACCAAGGAGGCAGCAGTCTCGATACCAGAGGGCATGTCTTTACCTGGCAAGGATGTGCTAGAAGGAAAGGGAGCAGGAAGTGCCAGAGGGTAAAAGCAGCACATCTTAGCCATAACGGACTCCTTAATTAGCTGGACAGACAAGCTGGTGATCAACTTTAAACCAGATGCATTCAGTCTCCCAGAGGTGATTACAGACCATGTGATTTCCTGGTTGGAGAAACTGACCAAACCAGCCTGGGCAAGTGGGAGCCAGACACTATGATACATCTAGGTGCCAATGATCTGTCAAATACCAGTGTACAAGAGGGTAAGAACAGTTTCAGTGAACTAGTTCATAAGTTAAGGTCAGCTGCAGTGATGGCAGCCTTTTAAGGGGTGCTGCCAATACCATGTGCAATGTACAATGTAGAAAAGATAAATTACTGTAGATGACCTATTTTTCGCTATATTCACCATTTTTAAACTCCAAAGAAAATTATATGCCAGTGAAAATATATACTTCAATGGATGAGTTAGCTTTCTCTTGCACTTCAGCTAAATTAAACTGCCATGAAAATGTTGGAGCAGATCAATTAGTGAAATTTAAAGGCAGTGAATTCACTGTCCTCTACAGTACTTCAATTCAACATGTGACTAAAGGGTTGGTATATTGAGGGGGATACCACTACTGGGGAGACTGGGGCTTCTTCTGATACAATGGCTGGCTCTTCATAAGTATGCTCTGCATCGGGGACAATTCATTAGGGCAAACGCTTGATGTACAGTAGCAGTCAGTAAGTTTTTAAACTTGGAAGAAGGGAGAGCAGAGTTAAATAAACTTCTGCACTGCTATAGGCTGAGTATGGAGACTGTACCAGACAATGGATAAGTATAAGTAAGTCTGAATACGTGCCTGGAGTCACTGCACTATTAAGATGACAATGTTTTTATGTCTGCTAGTTATAAACTGGGTTTCAAGAGCAGCTGATGCCTTTTGGAAAACTTTAGAAAACCTAATAGCCACCACATGTATACAGTAGGGAGGGCAAGTGGGAGAGGGAAAGGAGCAGAGCTAGCATGGGTGGAACCCATCTTTTCACTGAAAAGAATCAATGTGCTACTAAATAAGGCCAGCAGGCTAGTCTTAGGGGTGCACAGACTGACTAATTCCTGTAGTCTATATTCTAAAATGGGTTGGCTCCCACTGCATCTCCAGATTAAATATCAGGCCTGCCTAATTGAGAAGAAGGCAATGCTCGGTTTAACCCCTAACTCAACTGCAGCACTTTTCCAATACTCTACAACTACGCAGATGACAAGAAGTACTACCAACGGTGCTCTTGAAATCCCCTTTAAACACACCTCATTTGCCCAGTGTGCCCTCGCATACTGTGGGCCCCAGTGGATAAATGAACTTCCGGCTCCACTCACTGAATGTGGAAAAACTGATCCTTTTAAAAGCGGCCTCCGCCTCCTTCTAGCTGAAGTCAATCACTGTGATTGCACATCTTAGCCAGTTGCTCTCACTCCACTGGCCTACCCTTCCCCCTTCGCCTCATTTCCACTGATTTTTCCCCTCTATTACCCCCCCCTTTTAAACAATGCCTACTGGGCTGCTATAACCTCAGCTTCCTATCCCTTCCCCTGGCTGTCTCACAATCCCCCCCTCCTACCACCCTTCCTCCTTCCTATTTAAATAATGCATGCAGGGGCTAAAACTTTCCCCGTTTGCCATCCTCACCCCCTCATACCCTCCACTTTCCAGCTACTTCTGCCCTCACCCCACCTCTCCTTCTCTTCGTCCTGGACAATGCCTGCATGAGCAGCTACAATCAACACCTCTTGCACTTATCAACACTATTTGTGTCCACCTAGCAATGGAACTGCTATGAAGCTTTTGCCAATATCCTGCACTTGTACTTGACTGTATACCGTACAGCCGGATATCTGTAACATTTTTATATATCCTTTGTACTTTGTAATGTGTATCGTCTACCTGACTTGGAACCTTTGTAAAGGAGCCTCATGGCTCAAAGGTTGTAATCCGTAACTGAAATAAATAAATAAATACAAATGTTTAGACACAATTCAATTTATATTTTGTATATCTTCTAAAGATTTTTCCTCACTATTATATATTACCAAAGCGATACCCACAAAATCAAGATTGTTATCTTTTAGAGTGCATCTGCCTCTCTATAGCTTATTCCCTACTTGAAATTATAATACTCTGTTGTGACATCACAGTCTGTTGCCATATGAATAACTGTAATGTCACAAACAGAGTACTATGACAACAGGCTGGGAAGAAGCAACAGGAGCTGACGGAACCATCAAAGAACAACTATCCTGTTTCCATGTATATGACCTCAGTAATAAATACTGGGGATAAGAAATACACAGATAACGAAAAATACAAGCTGCTTTGTGTCCAAATATTATGTTTTTCAAAGTTCTTCTCAAGGCGTCAGTAGCTCTTTAAATAAATACTGTGCTCTCTTCCTGGGAACTGGGGGATTAATTCATTCAATATTAAAGTGTATGCAGTGGGGGAATCTTTTTGATCATAGAATCTGACTGGTAAAAGGGCAAATGGTCTTACTACATCCTATTACCGACTCCCCTTTGTCCTTCCTTGGTTGCGTGCATTTGGAATCTTCTATAACAGAGAGGGTGTCATGTATGAATCCTTTATAAGCAGTATTATGGTTGAATAATGTACGTTTTGCTATCCTCCTGTGTAACCTGTGTTTTTAAGTTTTGCTTGCAAAATCTAATAAATATAATTTAAAACAACAAATAAAAAGGAGTGAGTAGTGAAGTCACGGCGGAGGGGTTTTAAAGATAGGGAGGCGGGACTGGGAGCATTGTGAATAGCATCAGGGAGGGTGCTCCAAAGTCTGGGGAAGAGGAAAGAGAAAGCAGCTTGATCAGCAGAGGATTTTACAGGGAGGAGAATGAGAGCGGGTGTCAGAGCATCGAAAGGAGTAGGAGGTGGGGGGAGGAAAGGACAGGAGGGAGGAAAGGCGGGGGGGAGGGAGCCCAGCCAGAATTTGGAAATGAAGGTGGCACAATAAGCAAGGCACTTGGCATCAAGGGATGACAGGGAGAAAAAAGAATACAGGGAACAGTGGTGTGTTCTGGGGAAGCAATCCAGGACAAAGTGGCAGAAGTAAAAGGGGGGAATACAGCCTGGCAAGGGTGGACTTGGGAGCAGTGCTATAAACAATGTTGTCATGATCGAAGATAGTTAGCATCATCTTTCTGACAATCTCTCTATAAGCAGGAAGCGTGATACTTGCTGTGCTCCTGTAAAGTGCCCCAAATTTATAGTGCAGCTTCTTGTGGATGGCATCCACATGAATAGAGAAATCCAGATGAAAATCCAACCATACCACCAGGTATTTACAGTAGGAATTTACAGGAAGAGATATCCTCAATCACAACACCATCAAGGGTCTGGAAAAAAGGGGGGAGGGACAGCTTGGCAAATCTCTGCCAAGTGAAAAAGGTCATGGATAAGACAAATATATTAAATGAGTTCTTCAGTTCTGTGTTATTTATTTATTAGCTTTTATTTACCAGGTAAGCACACTAGATAAAGAATGCCTATTTTCAGGTACGATCTGGGAGATTACAAGAGCATGGTTTACAAAATAGTCTGAGGGAACTACAACAATGTGAAATACAAACAATGACCAGCGTGATACAAATAAACAGGTACAGGATGAACAAATAAGCATATACTCAAGGGTAAGAACAAGCAAACAATAGTTACATTTCATGGAAATAATACAAGTGCAGTTTGCCCCATTTTGAGGATGGTAAGTGCTGAGGTGAAGGACATGCAGGGTAGATAATTCCCCTTACTAGTGCTCAGAGGGAGTATGGGACCAGAGAAGTGGAGGGTGTGCACCAGGGTCCAAGCAGGGGTAGAGGATATCAAGCAGCCTTGGAACAGTTACTGACTGAGGCAGATTTCAGGTGCAACCAGAGGGAGCTCTTAAAGATGGGATGGGTGGGGGTACATCTGAAAGTTGCAGGTAGGGTATTACAGAATCTAGGGGCAGAAACAGCAAAGGCATGATCACCTGACAGCGTACGAGTTTTTGGGACAAGACGGGGTTGCAAGTTAGCTGACCTTAGCTGGTATGATAATAGAGCTGGCTGAAGGAGTTTGGACAGGGTGGGTGGGGTGGCATTGCGGACAATTTTGTCTGTGAAGCAGCCCAAGACAAATGAGTGATAATTACCTGGGGACAACCAGTGTAGTTGACTGTATAAATCGCAGTGATGTGTAAGTCAAGGGATGGCAAGGGCAAAGCGGCAAATACTATTACAGGCCACATCCCATTTATCAAGGCTAGTTTTTGTGGTGATGGTAAAGGTTGTCAGCCCACAGCAGAGAGAGGGAAGAATTAAACCTTTAGCAAGGGCAAGCCGTGCAGCAGCAGTAAGGGACCCACAAGCCTGGTATACAACAAGCTTGATATTTGTTGCCCTGCAGACATTTTGAATGTGTGGAGACAGGTCTAACTGGGGGTCAGAGTAACTCACAGTTATCTAAAGGAGCATGTAGTGCCAACTGGGACACATCAAGACTTAAGACATTGAGTGGGATAGGACACAGTTTGAGTTTGACAGAGGAGCTGAACAACATGAGTTGAGTTTTCTTTAAGTTCAGCACCAGCTTATTTGTCAGGAGCCAATGTTGCAGTTTACTGAAGTCAGCTTGTAGGTTGTGATTTATGGCATGCATATCACCTGAGCTAGCTAGGAGGACCAGGTCATCAGCATATACGGTTGTGGTGCTATGGGTAGAGACCGTTGGGAAGTCATTGATGAAAAGAGATAATAGGCTGGCCCGGTGGCGCTGAGGGTTGAGACGCTGGACACCATGCCATGCCGGTGACCTGAGTTTGGGAGCAAGCTCAGGCGCTGGGTCAGCAGGGGAGGGAGAGGATCAAGCGCCCGATAGGCTGCACACCTCTCCCGGGGGGGGGAGGGCTCTGGGCTGTCTGGCATTCCATCGACCCCCAGTGGAGAGCTGGGGCAAGCGTGGCTGACACCGGCAGGGTTGCCATGCACCATGGCGTCGGGTGGGGGTAATCACACCTGGGGGGGAGGGGATAAATACGAAAATCACCGCCAGCCCAGACAGGCAACGGCCATCCCAGTGCCGCTCCACTACACGCCCAATGCTGGTTCCCTGCCACTACTCCTTCGGTCTCCTCAGGCTCATTAAGGGTCCGGGGCACGGGGAGAAAGTAACGTATTTGAAGATGGCAGGGTCCACAGGGGGCGGTAGAGTGGAGCCAGCAAGAGAAGAGGCCAGAGAGAGTTCTGGTGCTTGGGGTGCAGGAAAAATAGTTAAAAAAAAAAAAAAAAAAAAAAAAAGAAAATAGGATAGGGCCCAGAATAGATCCCTGAATGACACCGATAGTGATAGCAACAGGTTCCAATAGAGCCCTATTGTACTTAACAAGCTGTAGCCTGCCAGTGAGATAGTTGGAAAACCAGTTAAGGGCTGGGCCAGCAACACCGAGGGAGTGAAGCCTGGTACAGAGTAGGGTGTGATTCACCAGATCGAAGGCCTTTGAGAGGAACATGAAGATAGCCCTGGTCCATGGCAATCCTTTTATCAGATGTAACTTTAGAAAGGGCTGTGCCAGTGCTATGTCCTTTACCAAATCCATGCTGTTCGGGTGACAGTAGGTATGTTTACACTTGTAGTCCATCAGCTGCACTTCCACCACCTTTTCCAGTACCTTGCTAACAGCTGACAGGGTGGCTATAACACGGCAGTTTTCTATATATTTCTGGTCACCCTGCTTGAAAACGGGAACAACCTTTGCTACTTTCCAGATTGCAAGGAACAATTCCGGTAGTTAGGGAGAGGTTAAGAATATGGGATATTGGGAGTGCAAGCAAGGGGCCCCAATCTTTAGGAGTTGTGGTTCAAGGGTGTTCACAGTGGAAGCTATAGGACCAATCCAAGGAAACAAGACAAGGATCAAGGGTACTGATAGGCAAAAACTACAGCTAGTATACATAGCCAAGGAGAGAATACTAAAGGGTCTCCAGAATCTCAATGTAAATGTAACCCCCTTGCAAATGGGGGTTCCTAACTTTCCCGGAGCTCGGTTCCATGCTCCATGTCGGGTTGGTGATCGGCACAAAGCCGTTTCAATGGGTGGCTAGTGAGTGCTTTTGGAGCCTCCGTATGCTGCCTCTTTAGGGGCTGCCTGTTGCAGTCATAATTTACTGAAATGGAAGGGGGGGGCTATGTGGTTGTATGCCTGAGTCCCGCCCGGGACGCTGGAAAGTAGCTCCTTTCTGCCATCGCTAGTGGTGCAGAGGGAGCTTGGTTGAAAGGTGTGATTGCTTGCTTGGGAGAACATAAAATAATAATGATAATGTAGTGTTCTAACCTGTTTTCCTTTGTGGTGAAGACTGTTCGACTGTCTCCTCCATTTGGTCCAGAACTGCTGAATTGGACCAATCAGTACCTCGGGACTTTGGAGGGGCTGCCTGACCAATAGGGGGACTGCTTGTACTGTAAAAAAGGTATTATGGGCTCTGGCACTTTTTCACACCACTAGGGGCAGGAGGAAATGACTGGCATGTTCAGCCAGCCAATAGAAGAAGCGGGTAGCGCCCGAAATGAAGGAAGAGCCCCTGGCTGTTGGGGGCAGATGCGTTGTGGCTTAGGAGAAGAGAGGAGCTCTGTGCTTCTGTGCTGGAGTAGTGTTCGCGCGGGAAGCGCGTGAAGGCCTGAGGTGGCCATTTTCTGCCTTGTGAGAATTCGGACTAAATCTGCCGGCGTGCGGTCGGAGGAGGCTGGTGCCAGCCCAGCTACCTACCAGGCTCAACCTGAGAGGACTGGAGAGAGAATTGCTGAATCGTGCTTGGTCCATCCGTGATGTTGAAGCTGCCGTTTGCTGCCCAAGTTCTTCTGCAAGTTCGTAAAAGCCTGAAAGCAGCTGCCTGGTATGGTACCCCTCTGTTGTTTGCCATATAAATGTGTAAGGAGGCTGGTGAAATTCAGGCCCAGCCCTGCCAATGTTGAAGGAATCGTTATTTGCTGGAGTTGTGAGTACTGAATCAGGGTAGCTCCCTGCAAAGTGTGCAAACAGTGGTTTTCAGTTGTAGGATTATACTTTTGACTGCCTAATTAAACTTTCTTCCTATTCTGACTTGCTCAGGATCGTATCGGTTATCTGTGTTAAGGGCCCCAACCAGCTGCCACGTTTGGACTAGCCGTTAGGGCTTGGGTACCCAGGGACAGTAAAGACTAGGTTCAGGCCTGTGCACAGAGCCCTAGGTAGATAAGTACAGTGATAAGCTAATTAACTTGATTCCCCCGTCCTTGTTATTTTTCCCTTGAATAAATCAGATTGTTCTCTGGGCAACTACACCCTGGCTATTGTGTACGTTACTGGTGAACTGCTGCCTGGTGACTGTAATGTAACTGTGCCTTATTTTACAGGGGGTCTCCGGAGGGAGTGGAGAGAGTTTAGCCGGGGGTTAAGTGTATTGGTGAAAAGTGTTATTTGTACCCAGGGTGAGCCACTAGTGGGACGACCGGGGGGTTGCAGTAACCCAGAGGGCTGTGACCGAGGCAATCTCGACAATATTGACCCCGACCTCTGGGTGGAGGCATCCGTCAACAGATCTGGGCCCCTTACCCTGTCTCTGTGGAGGCAGGCAGGGGTAGTAGCCTTAAGGTAGCGCCCCTGGAGGTTACATAAAAAGCCCCCAGGGCCAGATGGAATGCTTCTAACCTCCCAGGAGAGGAGGAGTGTACTGCTCACTAAGCGATTACCCCCTGAGGGGCACAGGAAGTCAGCACAATTACGGCGTGCCCCATGCAAGCAGTTGTCTTTGCATCACCATGCAACAGAATGCACATGTATAGGAAACCCTGGATAACGCCATCCTGGGAAGGGTGAAAAACTGAAAAACGTGTTAACATCAGGGTGACGGCACTGGCACCACTGCTATGGATAAGGCTAGCACTGGCCTATTTTAGTCTCCAATTTTTAAGAAATACTCTTTAAAAAACACTTTTTGATGAGTACTGATACTCAGCCCAGTCCTTGGAAATGCTCCATAAATAATTAAAAAGAAAAAATTACTCACCTTAGTAATGTTGTTTCTTCTTATGGAGTCTTGCTATATTATAGACATTAGCAGTTTGATCCAGCTCTAGAACTGCCCCGGAGTGAAATGGTTAAAACCATTCCAAAATAGAATTTTGGCACGAGAGCAGCTCTATCTGTGTCATTTCAAACTTGAACTGTCAGATCTTTACAAGCCAAACTCACTAAGGTCTGTGTGGAAGCTGTAACCTACACTAGCCAAATGGCTACCTAAATAATAACAACCATTGATGGTCCCAAGACTCAAGTCAGGGGACCAGAAATACTAACACCATTCTAATAATATGAAAATGGAACATAAGTATAATAAAACACACACACGCGTACACATACACACCCCAAAGTCCCAAAAGCGACAAAATGCTAAAGAACATAAGTAGTGCCCACACTAAGTTGCCGCACCCCACCAAGTAGAGGTTCTGAGAGGGCAGGTTGGGAGGTCTATAATATAGCAAGTCTCCATTAGAAGAAACAACATTTCTAAGGTGAGTAATTTTTCTTCAAACAACATGAAGTCTTGCTATATTATAGACATTAGCAGAATACACAGCAGTACCTCCATGGAGGAGGGGCAGAACCTACTTAGGGAATAGGCTCTGAAGAACAGCTGTGCCAAACCGAGCATCTCTCCTGGCCTGGACATCCAGGGAGTAATGCTTGGTAAAAGTGTGTACCGTTTTCCAAGTAGCAGCCTGGCAAATCTCTAATAAAGGGATATCTCTGGCAGCAGCTAGAGACGCAGCTGTACCCCTGGTAGAATGAGCCCTCAAACCGGGGGGGGGGGGCTCTGCCCACTTTCTGAAAACAAAATTGGATACAAGAGACAATCCACCTGGCTACTGATCTCTTAGTGGCAGGTTTGCCTTTCCCAACTTCACCATAGGTAAGGAAAAGTTGGAGGGATTCGAACCTGTGACCTTTGGTACGCTCTATATAATAACTAAGAGCTCTCTTTAACATCCAGGCTGTGCAACCTCCTCTCACCGAAGAGGAGTGATCAGTGAAAAATACTGGAAGGGAGATAGACTGATTAAGATGGAAATCTGAAACCACCTTAGGCAAAACTTCCTATTAGTCCTAAGGACTACCTTATCCCTGTGGAAGAAATAAAGTCAGTCTCCACTGACAAGGCTTGCAATTCACTTATCGTCTGGCAGAAGTGATAGCCACTAGAAAAACAGTTTCCAAGTTAGGTACTTAAGCTCTGCAGAAGACAGAGGTTCAAAGGGTTGCATTAACTGGGCAATGCAAACATTAAGGTCCCAAGCAGGGCCGGTTCCGAAAAGGAGGATTAGTATGGAGTAATCCCTTAAAAACTTGGAAAACACAGGATGAGAGGAAAGAGGGGATGACTTTCCTGCTGACACAAATGCAGACACAGCTGCCAAATGAACTCTCAGGGTAGCTGGTCTGAGACCCAAGGAATTAAGATGTACCATGTAATCTAACAAAATGGGCAATTCAGCAGATTCTGGGAAATATTTTCCCAGCACACCAAATGGAAAACCTTTTCCATTTAGAACTATAAGTAGCCTAGTGGAAGGCTTTCTGGAAGCCTTTAGGATCTCAAGAACACCCTGAGAGAGGTGTAAATCAGCAAACTCTAACTCCTCAAGAGCCAGGCCTTGAGGTTGAGGGATTTGAGGTCCGGATACCAAACCCTTCCCTGGGCACAAGTCAACAGATTGTGATTCCTGGGGAGGCACAGGGGAAGATGGACTGTCAGAGACAGAAGGAGTGGGTACCAGGGCTGCCTGGCCCAATCCGGGCAATCAGAATCACCCTGCAAGGCTGAGATCTGATTTTGACTAGTACTTTGAATAGGAGAGGAAAGAAGCATGAGGAACACCCCTCTCAATCCAGAAGAAGGGCATCCAGGGAACTGAGCCCAGCACTGGAGGCCTGCAACAGAACAGAGGAAGTTTGTGATTGTCTGGGGCTGCAAAAAGATCTATCTGAGGGATGCCCCACCTGGCAAAAACTATCCCCATCACTTGAGGATCGAGGGACCATTCGTGATGGCCCTGGGAAATCCTGCTGAGGGCATCCGCTAGGACATTGTCCTTCCCTGGAAGATGAACTGCTATGAGGGAAGTGTTCAGGGAATAGGCCAGAGACCACAACTTCATTGCCTCGGTACACAAGGCCGAAGACCGAGTGCCCCCTGTTTGTTGATGTACCACATTGTTGTGGTGTTGTCTGTTCTGACTTGTATCACCTTGTCGTGGACAGATGCAGAAAAAGCTTGAAGAGCTAAAAAGACAGCTCTGAGTTCCAGAAAATTGATGTGGAGCAGAGATTCCTGGGGGGACCAAACTCCCTGAGTGGAAAGGTCGCCCATGTGGGCTCCCCAACCCAGAAGGGAAGCATCTGTAGTGAGAGTCAAGTCATGAGAAGGGGAAATGAAGGGGACCCCCGCTCTTAAATTGCTCTGATCCTGCCACCACTGGAGAGCTAGGATCAAGGTTCGAGTCACTGGGACCAACTTGGAAAGGGGGTCTCTTCTCTGAGACCAAAAGGTTCTCAAGTGAAACTGAATGTCTCTCATCTGAAATCTGGCTCCTGCACAACAGCTGTGGATGCAGCCATGTGCCCCAGGAGCTGCAGAAAGTGTCTTGCTGGTCGAGAGACCTGCAGAGTGAAGGAAGAGGCCAGAGCCACTAAATTCCTTACCCTTTCTGGGGAAGAAAGGCTCTGGCTAGCTTTGTGTCCAATTCTGCCCCTATAAAGGTGAGTACCTGGACTGGTTCCAGAACCGACTTTGGTAGGTTTAGCAGAAAACCCAGGGAGGTGAGAAGCTGCTGGGTGACCTGCAGGTAGATTTTACCTGTTCTGGGGACTGGCCTACAATGAGCCAGTCGTCTAGATAGGAAAACAGCAATCCTCTGCCTCCTTAAGTGGGCCACTGCTAGACACTTTGTGAATACCCTTGGAGCAGAGGTAAGGCCAAAGGGCATTGCTCTGAACTGGTAATGACCTGAGGGCAGTTCGAATATGAGGTACTTCGATGGGATCTTCTGATTAGGACATGGAAATAGGCATCCTTGAGGTCCAGGAGGCTAGCCAGTCCCTGGCCTTAGGAAGGTAAAATCATTGCCAGAGTTACCATTTTGAACTTTGGTTTCAAAAGATGCTTGTTCAGATATCTGAGATCTAAGATGGGCTACCATTCTCCTGTCTTTTTGGGGTAAGGAAGTATCTGGAATACAGACCCCTGCCCTGATGTGGGGAGGAACCTTTCTACTGCTCTGAGGCTAACAGGGATGAGACCTCTGTTTCCAGAGCGAGGTCTCTATGAAGCACTTGCAGGTAGAAAAAATCTGCTTCTCAACTTGGGAAACTTTTGAAGCTGAGAACCAGGCCCTGGCTTACTCTTCCAGAACCCACTTGTCTGAGGTTAAAGAAGCCCAATTCTGACTGAAGTAAGCCAGCCTTCCCCACTGGTACAGGAGAATGGCCCTGGGCACCCCATCAGGGTGCCTGTTGCATGAGAGCTTTAGGCTGGGGTGGGAGCAGATCTGCCCACCCGTCGCCTCCCTGCCTCTGAAGAATCCCTCTGAGCATAGGCAGAGGGCCTGAGTCTGGTAGAAAGGAATGTGAAAGGCCTACCCCTATCCCTGGGGCATGCCTTTGAGGAGTGGCTTGCTGCTCCTTAGCCTGGGCACTCTTGTAAGTAGTCCTATATTCATCCATCTTCTTCATGTAATTCTCTGTCTGCTCTCCAAACAGAGAATTTCCACCACAGGAAATCCATAGCCTTAGTCTGGGTATCTCAGACAAACTAGTACACCTTGAGCCAGAACCACCTACGGAAAAGCTACAGATGTGGCCATGACCTAGAGGAAACATCATTAACATCCACAGCAGCATGAAACTGAACCTTAGAGCTTCAATGCCATCAGCAGCCACCTGTTCTAGTTCACTAGCCAGCTGGCCATGGGCCTGCTTGGCCAGTGCATAACAGTATCCCATCTAGATTTCTGATACCTAGCTACAAAAGCCATATAATTTGCTTGCCTGAGTCCCAGAGAGGCTGCCATATACTGTTTTTGCCATGGCATCAATCTTCCTGGAATCCTTGTCAGGAGGATGTGAAGCCAAGGAATATTAGCTTTATCACGGCAGCAGCCTGAACTACTCCCAACATGACTGCATTGCTGAAAGGAATCTGTATCAGGGCCTGACAATGTATACCTTCTGTCCATCTTTTTATCTACAGGAGGCACAGAATTAGGAGCTTTAAAATTTTAATTGTTTGTTTTCTAAAAGACTTATGTAAAGGAATAGACAATCTCCTAGACTCTGGAATATCCATCATTTCTACAATCAGGCTCCTCTTGCTCATCCACAGCCTCTTCTAAAGGAAGCTGGAGGTTTCAGCAACTTTTTATAAAACATAAAATGAGATGGGGACTCAGACAGCATAGGGAGATTCTAAAGGTCTGTTCAGGAGATGTCCGGTTCAATGGGCACACCCAGACCTTCCCAGCCACATTCATACTGTTCATAATCCTCCTCCCCTCCTCTGGTTCATAAAATTCCTCAATATCATAATCCTGAACCACTGGGACGGACGAACGACCTTTTACTACATAGTGGTGGTTAGGACGGACCCTGAGACAATGACTGGACAATTTGTATGGCTTTTGCTATCTCTGCAGCAGTTGGAGAAGGAATTTTGGACTCCAGACCTGCTGATTTTCTTGTTTTCTTTACTGGAATTGGTTCCTCAGAACCAGCTTTTCTTTTGCCCGAGGAAGTCTGGCCCTGGTCAGAGGGCACTCCCTCTGGTTCGGTTGGCACCGAACCGGGCTGGCCATCCGGGTCAGCGGACTTTTTGGCCTCTCGTTCCCTGAGCCTGCCCAATCTTTTTTCCAGGGTGGCTGCAGGGAAATTCTTATATACCTGGCAGTCTGACTGGAGGTGGTCAAACCCCAGACAATAAACACATGTGGTGTGTGGGTCAGCCTTGGCAAAGACTTCCCCACAAACATCACAGTGTTGAAACCCAGTGGGCCCGGTTTTTCTTTTGGGTTTCTCAGACATAATGCCAGCCTAACCAAAAAACTTGCCCTTTTAACGGCAGTGCCAGGCAAGATACCTTATCGGTTCCTAACCGTGTCACGGGTATTGGAAAAAGCGTAATAAATCCGGGTTTTTAGAACCGATAAGAACGGAACCGCACTCTAAAATAGTAACTTTTAGTTTTAAATGAGTTTAAACCCACTGATCGGTTCAAACCGAACCGATAACCACAAGTTCCACACAGACAAAACCTTCATTTACTTACGGTTACCACAGATAGAGCTTGAACGAGCGGTTTTGCGGTTAAAATAAAACTATTCTCGGTTAAATCCAACGAAAAAACACTTTTAAACAGAAATGAACCCGAGCAGAAGGAGAAATCTCGGGCTGACTGTTCACTGGTGGAGTAAAGAATCTGACAGTTCAAGTTTGAAATGACACAGATAGAGCTGCTCTCGTGCCAAAATTCTATTTTGGAATGGTTTTAACCATTTCACTCCGGGGCAGTTCTAGAGCTGGATCAAACTGCTAATGTCTATAATATAGCAAGACTTCATGTTGTTTGAAACAGCTGTTTTTCCAAGTTTAAAGCACTTTTTACTCATTAAAATATATCTTACTCACTTAATGTCAAAAATGGCGAGTACGGGACTTCCGGTTCAGCCACGGATAGCTAAGCAGCTCAGCACTACAGCTCCCTCCCTCGTTAATTTGAATTAAACTTCATCTCGAATCCCTCAACTTCAAAAATGGAGAAAACAGCCAAAGAAACACGTAAGAAGGATAGAGGAGGAACTACGGCAAAAAGCATAGACATGAAACTACGTAGACAAGCATAGACATGAAGAGTCGGTTTAGACGAAACAACCTCCGCTTGTATGGGCTGAGAGAGGGATCAGAAATAGCCCCAATGGCAACATTTTTGGAGAATCTCTTAAAAGATGTATTGGAGCTTCCTCCAAATTACGACCTCACAACAGAACGAGCTCACCAATCGTTGATGCAGAAACCACAAGATCCAAAGGCACGACCGAGATCAGTGGTGTTCATGGTAACCAGCTTTAAAAGAAAACAGGATCTCTTACAAAGGGCGTGGCCCAAAAAGGACATTACATACCTGAATTCCAAGTTATCTCTAGATCATGACTACCCGATAGAAATACTACAGGCTCGACAACAATACGCTCCAATTTTGCATATATTAAAAGAAAAGGCCATCCGTTTCCAAACCCCCTTTCCAGCTAAGCTCCTCATCTTCTGGATGGAAGGCACTCAACTTTATCTCACTCCCCAAAAAGCAGCTGAAGCCCTAAAACAGAAAGGGATACAACTAACAGCTGAAGATGCGGAACGGCTTTCTAAAAGCAGAGCTTGCCCTACAGAGTGGTTTCAGAATGCACCACAACGTCATGGAACGTCCCCATTAAAGACTGTGCGAGAAGACTGTACGAAATTAAAGAACATAATCCAGTTCACCAATGAACGAACGGCTGTAGCAAGTTCTGCAATGGAGGGCGGAAGACGCCGAACGGCTCAAGTAAGAATGACTCTCCACTTAACACGAGAATATAAGTCTCGTAATGGGGTAATTAGAAGGGGGCATTGTCAAGTTCAAAAGAAAGAGGAACGCAGTTTAATTTAGTATACTACATGAAGAAAAGAAGGGGTGAGAGTGGTAAATAAGCACGCATTACCCTAAGGTAAAATGAGGGGACTGAAAACCCGACTGACTGCAAATGGCACACAGGCCAGATAAAAATGTGCGTGTGAAGGGAACAAGGACAAAATAACTTGGATGGACGTCTACTACACCCTTGCTGAAGGGCAGCGAATGTCTGATGAAGAAATACCCCCTCTTCTTCTAACACAGATGAAAAGATTAAGACATTATGTCATTCCCTAATAATACCAAACTGAAATATACAGAACTACATAAAAAAGGGGGAAGATCTTATTTCTAATTTTCTTTTTTTTATAATAAAGGGAGAGGGAGGGAATGTGCTTTACTGTATTACGAAAACCACAGAGTTCTGCTTAGTTTTCCATAGGCGATTCGAATTTAGAGAGCCCCTACTAGTTTAGAGCTCTCCGAGAGGAGACTCCAAAGATACGGGGAAACAACTTCTCTCAACTGTCCTCTCCATAATATTGAGTGGACAGCCTTAAGGACCCACTAGGTTGGGCTCCCCCACCTTGGAAGTAACCAGGTTTATAATATTACGTTATAGCAGAACGTTTCTCTGCTAATTTTACTTTTGTAAATGTTGGTAAATCAACTTATGTTGTGGTTCCTTAAAATTAGATTGTTACTACGTAGAATGCATCAGAATATAGAGGTGGCTAGAAAAATGTCTGCTGTTTTCCGAAAGGGGGGGAAGAATGCGGAGAATGAACAAAGGGGATAACTGTTTGGTCTAATGGATAAACCGACTTTGATATGCTCGCACAACGTAAACAGACTAACCAACCCAATTAAACGGAGTAAGGTCCTTGCTTCCTTGAGAAAGATCTCTCCTGATTTTGTCCTACTGTCTACAGGAGACACATCTCTCCCCTCAAGAGCATACGAAACTGGGGAAATTGGGCTTTAACTTTGAAGTTAGTGCCTCATATGGAAAGGGTAGGCGAAGAGGAGTCTCTATTTTAATACCTAAGAAGACAATATTTGAGCCTATAGGTAAACTAGTAGACAGGGAGGGGAGATATGTCTTTCTTAAGGGACTTTTCCAAGGACAGAGGTTAACTCTGGCACCAATCTATATTCCTCCTGGTTCACCATTCTCGGTTTATAGCACCATCCTTTTAAAATTTGCAAGAATGGGCAGAGGGAAGGGTGGTTGTGGGAGGGGATTTCAATATAGTGTTGAATCCTCAACTAGATAGTACTTCCCAACTAACGCAGAGGGATAAGGCAACCAGTAAAAAACTAGTTAAACTTCTGGAAGAGATAGGATATATAGATGTGTGGAGACGCACACATGGAAAACAAAAATATTTTACCTGTTACTCCCCACCCCACAGGACATATTCCAGGCTGGATTATTTTTTCCTTCCCAAAGAATCTAGGGGAATGATCAGGGACAGCTGGATAGGGAATATGTCCTTATCAGACCATGCCCCCATTCTCCTTAAAATAGCTCTAGAGGACTTTAAAAACAGAACATTATGGAGGTTAAATGTCTCTCTCCTTCAAGATACAGAAGTCAAACAACAGGTGATGGACACTATTAAACAAGCTCTAGCAGATAATACTTCCCCTGAGATGTCAGCAGCCTTGTTATGGGACACCACGAAAGCAATACTTAGAGGGAAATTAATATCAATATATACGTATAAGAAAAAACAAAGAGACAAAAAATAGAGTTGTTGCAGTTAGAGATAGCCAAACTGGAAATAAGTCTGAAAAAGCAATATGACCAACAGGGATTTAAAAAACTAACTCACCTTAGGAAAGAATTGCATGAGACCTTAGAATACTATATAGAACAAAAGGTACTCTTTCTTAGACAGAACTTAGACAGAAATATTATGAAGGAAGACCTAGAGCCTCTCGCTTATTAGTGGCTAAGTTAAGTATACAAAGAGCCAGAGCCCATACTGCAACACTGAACCATCCACACACCCAAGAAAAACATCAAAAAACACAGGATATAGTGGAAGCCTTTAAGGATTATGTAAAACTATATACAGCACCCCCCTCC
Organism: Neoceratodus forsteri; assembly: GCA_016271365.2. NCBI lineage: Eukaryota > Metazoa > Chordata > Ceratodontiformes > Ceratodontidae > Neoceratodus > Neoceratodus forsteri. Next base: position 396,884,634 of record CM057452.1, read on the forward strand.
CCCCCCAAATTAAATGGATTTGAAACAATATCTAAAAAACATCAAGCTACCTAAGATCGCTACCCCATTAAACCAGCAGTTGATAAGGCCAATAACTAGGGAGGTACTAAAAGCTGAGATTGCCCATTTGAAAAATAATAAATGCCCAGGAATTGATGGCAACCCAGGGGAGATATATAAACAATTTCAGACAAAACTATCTCCCATTCTACTTAAAGTTTTTAATGAGATGATGACCCATGAAGGGCTTCCCCCGGAGTCATGGTCACAAGCCATTATTTCTGTTATACCAAAGCTGGGAAAGGACCCTAAACTCTGTCCCCCCATCATCCTATTTCTATACTGAATACGGACTACAAGCTATTCATGGACTTTCTCGTAGGTTGCAGCTTAGCCTACCTCAGCCGATCCATTTTGATCAGGCAGGATTCATTCCTGGGAGACAGGCTCAGGACAATCTCCAGAGGACAACTCATATAATAGACCATATTAATAAATCCCAACAATCTGCAGTCCTTCTCAGCTTAGACGCTGAGAAAGCTTTTGATAAAGTCTCTTGGGTTTTCCTTTGAGTGGTCCTGACCAAATATGGATTCCCAGAACAGTTCATTGCCTTAATAATGAAAATATATAAAACACCTAAAGGTTTCATATGAGCAAATGGCCATCACTCTGCTGCATTTACCTTGGAAAGGGGTACCCATCAGGGATGCCCACTCTCCCCACTATTATTTGCCCTATACTTAGAACCACTGGCTCAGGGAATCAGGGACAACCCAAACATAAAGGGAATCCAATTAGGGGGTACACAACAGAAATTGGCCCTCTATGCGGACGATATTCTGCTTTATCTGACCTGTCCAGAGGAAACTATCCCAATATTATTTAAACACCTCAAAGAATTTGCAAAGTTCTCTGGCTACACATTGAATACTGCTAAAACAGAAGTACTAAAATTTAACTTCCACCCCTCCACTGACCTTAAAAGATTATGCCCCATGAGGTGGGATTTAACGGCAATGCAATATTTAGGGATCAAATTATCTACAAAAACAACAGAACTAATTCAACTTAATTACGTTCCACTGGTGAAACAGATATCAGATGACATACAAAGATGGTCTTTATTCCCTATGTCATTGTATTCTAGAATTCAAGCAATCAAGATGAACGTTTTGCCTCGTTTCCTTTTTCTTTTTCAGTGTGTCCCATGCAGGATATTACCTGGAAAGATAAGGAAATGGCAGAACTTGATCTTAAACTACATATGACTCAATAAAAAAAAATAAGAATTAGAAAACAAACTTTATACTCTCCCAAAAAGGAGGGGGCTGGGGTCCCTCATCTTACTGGATACTGGTAGCAACTCAAACCAGAATCATATTCCTCTTACAACATCCAACATACACAGCTAGATGGAAAGATATTGACCCTGATACCCCTCTAGATCCACCTATACAGGCACAGAGCACCACTCTAAGTCCTAAAGAATACTGGATCCCCACCCCCTATACGGGGACGGAAACTGCCCTAATAGGATATAGAAACATGGGTATCTCAAATGGAATAACTTGTATATTTAACTGGAAATATCAATGGTGGACTACAGACCTAGAAAGGCAGCGGATGACCCCTGGTACAAAAGACTAGAACACTTAAAATGCAGGGCCCCTTGACAACTTCTCAAGGGGGAAAGAGTTGTATCATTCGAGGAAGCATAAAATAAATTTGGGTGGAACTCAGGAGAATTGCTACACTATTACCAGATCAGAGATTTTATTGGTGAGCAACTTAATATTTCACTAGTGAAATCTAAATGAGTGCCTGGACCGGAAGTCTTTAAGGCAATATGGAACTCAGACAGAGGGGAAAAGGCAATATCAATACTATATCAAAATTACCTCAGAGATCTTCAATATTCGACAGACTACCTCAGAATTAAATGGGAACAATATCTTACTATTAAAATAAATACAATGGAATGATCCAGAATATGGCAAAACACATGGCGAACTTCCTCCTCACCCCAATGGCGGGAGTTCACCTGGAAATTGAGAGTACGGTATTTTAGAGTACCGGCCCGGGTAGCAAAATGGCAAAAAAAACAGCTCTAGCCATTGTTGGAGAAACTGTAGGGAAACAGTAGCCACAGATATTTTGGAAATGTCCCATTCTTGAGGAGTTCTGGTGAGAGATAAGACAGAGGGTACAAGCTCTCTTCTCTCTTTCAGATCCACCGGGCCCTGAACATTTACTTTTGGGTGTATACCCATCAGGGGTCAAAGGGACTGAGGCAAGATATCTCTAGAATACTGTAATAGTGGCAGCCTGCAAAGTAATTACTAGGAAATGGCGTTCAACCACTCCCCCAACTATAGAAGAGTGGATAGAGTTAATAGGGACAATCAAGCAATATGAAAGAATTACTTTCTTTCTTAGACAGGCTATGCCCCAATATTTGAATAGATGGACATGGTAGGACCTCACTTTGGATACTGACTAGAATGTGCCACGTATTAGTTCTAATGCTAGAAGTAATTACCCAGCCGTTGGGGAGCTCCCCACCCCTTTTTTCCCCTAAATGCAATACATTTTTTGGAAAGACAGACTCATATAAATTGATAACAAGAAACAGAATAACATAATATATAAAAAGTTTCTTGATAGTAATTGAAGGGAATGAAGTCCATGATTTAGAGCACGTTACCTCCCTCCCTACCCATGAGAGGGAAGGGGAAAAAAGGGGGGGGAGAAGGAGGAAATAAAAAAAAAAAAAAAAGAAGAAGAAGGACTCAGAAGACATAAATAGAAGGTATAAAACTGAGTGTAGAAGTCATCCCAGATTGAATCTGTGAAAATAGAATAAATTTGTTTTTAAAAATGGTAAGAGTTATACTAAACCTGATAGACTGAAATGTATACTGTAGTAAAACCAATATTAGGATACTAGATAAAGTTGATGGTAAAATGTTCTTTTCTTTTTATTTTTTCACTGTTCTTGTTAAAAAGAATGAAATGTTATAAATGTAAGAGAATTATCTGTTTGTTAATATGAATGAAATAAATAAAGCTTTGAAGTATAAAAAAAACGGCGGTACATTACTCTTGAATGCTGACACCATCTGGATCATTGACTGGCACACTTGGGCCCTGCAGCTGCCGCACCACCCCCATGTCTGATTGATTATGTTCCGTCAGGGAAGGGGGATGCCTGCCACCCTGCTGGCTGTACATTGGGAGTGGTGGGAGATGTGTAGTATCCTGTAGTGTAGCAGCAGATGACAAAGCTCTAACGAGTAAAGCACTGGGGCACCTGCACGGCAAGCTCTACTGTCTGATCCTGTTTTGTTTTACACACAATAAATTTTTGCCTGCACCTTATGCATGTGTCAGTTCTCTGTTGAGTGCACCACTTCCTTGCCTAAGTTGGACGGTCACCTGTGACTGGGTAGGGGACAACTGTGTCAAGAGGATAAAATTCTAATTAAAAAAACTACCAATGCAGTGTAATATATGGGAAGGCAGAAATGGATGTCGGGATGCAGCAGGTGGGCTTTCACTAGTCACAGGAGAGAAGTGATACTGCCACTTTACAGAACGGGTTAAGAAAATAATCCAGGAGCAGCAGGGTAGATATTACGATGAGCGACTGGAAAGTCTCAATACGTACTCGCTAGAGGACAGGAAGGAGAGAGGGATCATTATAGAAACATACTGTATAAATACAACAAGCATTTGTCAATGCCAAAGGTTTGATGCTTTGCACCAGTACATCCTCAGATGTTACATGGGCACTTGGGCTGCGAGTGCAAGGAATGTTGGGTACGGTAAACAGCTGTATTACAGGATGCTATGGACAACACTGAGTGCGTAGGATTCACTTTGGGAAAAAATCTATTTTGTTTTGTTTACACCTAGACAGATATCAAGGGTACTGAATAGACAGGGCATTTAGGAGAAGAATAATAAAGGTTGTCTTGAGGCCAGGTGAAGAGTTATGGGAGGAGGGGTAGTGAAAAAGAAAATGGGGGGAGGGGGCAGGAGAGGACTGCAAACGTTGGTGACATCCATATACTCACAGTTCTATAAGTGTGGGTTCACCTTCCAAATGGCATTCATGTAATATTGACACAAAAAATTTAGAATGAATAAGTCTTTGGCTTGCCTAGGTTACCACTGTTTGCATTATACACTTGCTGGTGGAAAGAAACTGAGGTATATTATTTCTTATTTTTTTTCCCTATATTTAGAAGTTGCCACAATAAGGAGACTAACTTCTATACTACAGAGAGGCAAGGCAAGGGTTAATTTTTCTTTAGGAGACTTGCTAGTTTAGGAGGGGAAAAAAAAGCTGAGACATCATTTGAGACATCATGGCCAGTTTCAAACTGCCTACAGACTACGCAGAAGAAGTAGGAAAACCTTTAACACTAGTAAAATAATAAAGACAGGCACAGCACATTTCAAACTTTCTGCAGATCTCCACTCAATTTTCTGATGTGGTCTGTTCAGACTGTCACTGCTGCTGACTTTAATGACAGGCTACTGGTGTTGACAGACCATCAGCTGTTTGTTGAATAGCTTCATTCACATCAAAGGACTGAAGCTTGCCAATTTATTGGGTTGGTTCTTCTGAAGTGCATTCAACCAAAAAAAGTAGTGTCACAGTTAAAGTGCATGGTTATTGGTCTAGACTGCAGTAGGCTCACAGAGACACACCTCTGATATTTCCTTCCACTCATAACAAAAGGTTTGTTGCATATATGCATCAAACCTAAATACATACAGGGATACAACAAGGTGCACTCCAGAGTTGTTCAAGATTAAAAACAGTGCAACCACCAGGGAGCACAGCCTCATGCTTGAAGGAGGGAAATTCAAAAAGGACATTAGATGGTATTGTTTCACATCAGAGGTTGTGGATGGCCTATCATGCTGGCAAACGCCTTGCAAGTGAAAATTTGCTTCTCCGGAATATGCTTCTGGCTGTCAGTGAAAAAGTGGAACCAACAATTTTCCAAACCACGGACACTTTCGCTGACGCACTTCACAAAATACAGCAGGTCTACCAGCTCTATATCAGAAACCTTGGATCTGGTTCAAAAAAGGTGGCCGCGGTACAGTCTACCAGCGAGTCCACAACCCACTACATAGTGGAGGGCAAGGCCTAAGACAAAAAGCCCACATCTTCGGACAACTGACAGCACCCCCATCCCAGAGGTAGGAACCGGAACCACAACAAGAACAAACGCAATTGGAATTATGATTCCAATCGGGGCATCCAAAATAATCGATCAGGCCCTTCCTACCAAGAGATCGCACAGGAGAACAAAAATCTCCGGAATCTTCTTGGTCAGGTTCGAGTCGCAGCAGATGCGGTCCCGTCATGCGTAATCACAGCAATAGCCCGGGACAGCAGGCCTCAGTAGGCCGCGGGGACTCGGGAACCACAGGGAACCAGGGCCGCACCGGGACTAAACCCCGATGCTACTCCCATTGTAGCAGCTGTCCAGGACCGGGATGAGGCCTGACAAGGGCAGGCCCAATCACTCTTTTGGGAGCTCCCGGGGTACTGGCACTACGGAATGACACAGGCCACAGTTCGTATTGTAAATAAGCTTGCTTTGGACATAAATGGAAGGCCTTGCACCAAGGCCGTGGTTGAGGGCCGCTAACTGACAATGCTACTTGATACAGGCATGGCTATGTCTGTATTACATGATGACCCAGCAAATTCTCCTTGGTCTACCAGATGGAGGACCAATATGTCAGGCATAGATGGCGTGAAGCTATCCACGTACCGATCGACAGTACTATCAGTGGTTATAAGTAACATGAACACACACCATACCTTTGATCTTATGGTGTTACATGATCATCCCAGCATCTCGGGAACTGATTTTCTGGCACTACACGGATGTGTGGTGGATCTGGGCAACACGCTCCAGATCCAAATCAGAGGACAACACCACAGTATCATGATTTCTGACACGCATGTAGTTGCAGCTATATCCACTAATGACAAGGAATATGACGTCATAGCTCTATTCCAAAACCACAAGTTTTTCAAGAGACTCTTACCCATCCTGAAGAAGCGTCTGGATGCTTTAGCCACACACACGCATGATTGTGGGAGGATGCAAAAAGTCATCGAAATCCCAGACCCAGCACATGAAAAGCAAAGGCAACATCCTTTTCCTGCTGAGGCCTTGCAGTCACTCAGAGAAACCATTCAGTCACTCCTCAAACAAGGTGTAATTAGGCCATCTGTCCCAACCACCAATTCACCTATTTGGCTGGTGAAGAAGCCCACAGGATCTTGGAGACTCACAACTGATTACAGGAGACTTAACCAAGTCACTCCTAACTGCTCACTGACAGTAGTGAAATCAAACTTTATTCATAAAACGGCACTTTTCAAAAACCAAAGCGCCCGTACAAACAAATTACTAAAAACTAATTCATATTAAAATCCCAGATCAAAACTGTTTGCATTAAAATTAATAATAAAATTCAAAAACAAATCAGAGTATGCCAACTCAAATAGATACGTCTTCAATGAAGATTTAAAGGACTTGGTGGACAGGCATTCTCTCACTTGACGAGGTAGAGAATTCTACAAGGTCGGGGCCACTAACGCAAATGCTCTGGCCCAAGAGGTATTCAAAGAGACCCTAGGAACCTCCGGAAATCCTTTGTTGGTGGAATGCAGCGGGCCATGGGGGGGCAGTAGGGACAGAGGAGATCTTGCAAATAGCACAGTCCCTGTTCATGTAGGGCCTTATAGGTAAGCAACGTGACCTTGAAGGTGATTCTCCACCGCACCAGCAGCCAGTGCAGTTCACGGAGCACAGCCGGTGTAATATGACTGGTTCTTGATCTGCCAGTCAGCAGCAGCCGCATTCTGCACCAGCTGCAGGCAGATCTCCACCCCCAGAAGTCCTAGGTACAGATCCACCCAATGTGCTCAAACTGCTAACCCCTGATCACCAGTGGTTCAGCAGTCTGGACATCTCCAATGGCTTCTGGTCACTGCCTCTGGCCCTAAAAAGCCAGTACAAATTTGCTTTCACCTTTGAAGGTTGACAGTACACATGGACCTGCTTACACCAGGGGTTTCACAATAGCCCCTCCCTCTTCCATCTACATGTCTTCCATCTACACATGATGGACACCCTGGAAGGTTTCTCTGCCCCACAATGTGTTCTGCAGTATGTGGACGACTTACTGTTGGCAACTGCCATCAAGGAACAACACTTTGACCTCTTGGATGAACTACTGACCCTCCTACAGAGGGCAGGCCTCAAATGCAACCCTGCAAAAGGCACAACTTTGCCAGAATGAAGTCATCTTTCTTGGCCTATACATAACAGAAAAAAGGCCGAAGCCCAGCTTGGAAGAAAATCCAAGGCCTACAAGATCTGTCTCTACCCACCAATATGGCAACACTCAGATGTCTTCTGGGAATTATCAGCTATTCCATGGACTTCATTTGGAACTTTGCACAGAAGGCCGCACCTCTGTATGAGCTTCTGAAAAAGGACGTTCCTTGGACTTGTGGTCCCATATACACCCAGGCTGTGACACTACTGAAACAGGCCTTGGCCTCTACTCCAGCCTTGGTGGACCCCAATCCAGCACTGCCCTTCCATCTGGAATCAGCCACCTCAAACACTGCCATGTCTGTAGTCCTTGCTCAGAAGGTAAATGATACTTTGAGACCTATTGCATATGCATCCCAAATGTTGTCACCAGCGGAACAAAAGTACAGTCTTTGTGAAAGAAACTGTCTGTCTACCTACTGGGCTGTCAAACATTTTCTGTATATCATTTGGTACTCACCTATCATTATCAACACAAACCATACACCCACCGCCTTTCTGCTATCATACAGAATAAAGGATGGATCAGTATCTAACACCAGACTGACTCACTGGTCTCTTCTTTTCTGGAACCAAGATATACAGGTCCACTCTCCCAAGATGCCATCAATTCTAGCCTACACACTCATATGCCAAGGAGAACCACACGACTATGCACTACAACCCCCTAATTTGCCTGAACCAGGCCCTTTCCTTTCTGCTACTCCAAAACTCCTTGCAGACAGTTCCTTGTGTCATGTGTTCACAGATGGCTCCACCTCATACTATCAAGGAGAACAGGTAGCTGGATTTAGAGTGCTCATCGTGTATCTCGATGGTAAGACTGTCGAAGTTTCCAAGCATTGCAGTGTTGCATCATCACAGTATGCAGAATTGGCAGCAGTGGCCTGTGCCTTCGAACTGATGATACAACATGGTACCGAAGACATCATCATCTTCACAGACTCCCACTGGGTCTCTTGCTCCCTTACTGAGTTTTTACCCTTCTGGCAGAAGAACTCTTTTGCATCTTCTGATGGCTCCTCAGTGAAATATAAATCACTTGTGGTTTATGTTCATGAACTTCCACAACACTTCCAACACAAACTTTCCATCCACAAGGTTAAAGCCCACTCTAAGACTAACCCTTACCATTCTTCCAACAATTGAGATGATACTCTTGCAAAAGAGGGTGTTCGGGGGGGGGGGGACATAGGCAATGGCTCACCCTGATGCTCTGGCAGCTTTGCAAATAGCTGCTCTCAAGAAGAAACCAGAACCTGTTGTGCCACTGGACTTGTCCACTGCACAACACTCAGACCCCCAACTAAAGGACGTGTTCCGTCTCCTTGACAAAGAAACTGAACAAGATTTACCCACTCATAGTCCCTACAAGAGACATACAAGAAGGATACATTTGTCACAGGATGGCAAATTGATCTGGTACCATCCGGAGAACTTGCCCTACAAACTGTGGGTAGTCCCTCAATCCCTAAGATCTGAGTTTGTCCACCAGGTTCATAACACTCCCACTGGTGGACACCAAGGAGTTGAAAATACACTCCAGAGACTCAAAACTGTTGGTTGATGGCATGGCATTATCAAAGATGTCAGGCATTACATGACAACTGTCTAATTAGTGCTCAGAACAACCCAATACCAACCAAACGAAATGCCAAACTCTTACCACAGAGAAATTCTGGACCTTGGCATGCCATACATATTGACTTTATTGGTCCTTTGACCAATACTAGCAGGAACAACAAGTATGCACTTGTGATTACTGATCTGTTTTCTAAGTGGGTTGAAGCATTCCCCACTAAGAACTGTACAGCCAAATCAACTGCAAAAGTCCTGGTAGAACAGATTTTCTCCAGGTAGGGTCTGCCCCTGAAGGTGGACTCTTGACAAAGGAACCAGTTTTACAGGTGAGTTAAAGCAAGAAGCACTTTAACTTCTAGGGGTACACCAGACGTTCCACATACCTTACCGACATCAGTCTTCAGGTCAAGTAGAGACAGCCAACAGACAGATTAAGCAAATGCTTTCCAAATTCATTGAGGACAATCCCAAGGACCGGGATTCCCTGTTGCCTTGACTTCTTATGGCAATAAGGGGTACTCCTTCAACCACCAACCAGCTGACACCCTTCGACATGATGACTGGTAGAACTATGAGATTACCTGAACATCTGTTGTTTGACCTGAACACTCACACTGCAGACAGAGTTTCTGTAGACAAGTATGTGATCAAACTCAAAGATAACATTGTTAAAACCCATCTGTATGCTGCACATCGCATGGGCAAAGCCCAGCAACAGTCTAAAATCCAGTTTGACAAGCACGCACAAGAAGTGGATTGCCAAGTCGGAGCTCAGATAGTGGTACTCAGATTTGCTTACCCTACACACTCCTTCTCTAATAAGTTGGAAGGACCGTACCCCAATGTCAACAAACTCAGTCCCACAGTCTATCAGGGTAGTAAGTGAGGTAAACACCAAGACAGAGATGTCGACAGAGATAAGGGCAGGGGTAAATGGAGAAAATGACAAAGGGAATAAGGACAGGGATGGGACAAAAAGGGGTAAGGCCATCAAGAAATTGAGGGGAATTAGTACCAGTGCCCGTAGTCTGGGCAACAAGCTCCCTGAACTGGTGGCCTTGATAGAAGAGGGATGCCTGGATATCGCAACAGTCACAGAAACATGGTACACAGAGAATCATGACTGGGATGTTAACATACCAGGGAACACAACCTACAGGAGAGACAGAGAGGGTAGAAGGGGGGGGGGAGGAGTAGCTCTCTATGTAAGGGATGGGATAAAAGCAACAGAACAAAAGAGTAAACAGGGAGGAGAGGAGGCACTTTGGGTCACCTTAGAGACTGGAAATGGCACCATAATCTGCACAGGGGTTGTATACAGACCCCCATGTCAGGGGAAGGGAATGGACAAGAATATGATAGAAGGAATCCTTGGGATGGCAGAGAAAGGGAAGATACTGTTGATGGGGGACCTGAATATGCCAGATGTTAACTGGAGTACCTTTGCTACAGCCACATCCAAGAGCAGGGCCATTCTCGATGCCCTACAGGTGGCATGCCTCAGACAGCTGGTTTTGGAACCCACTTGTGAGGGAGCAATCTTAGACCTCATACTCTCAAATGGGAAGAGTGAGAGGATCTCAGATCTAGAAGTGGATAGCCATCTGGGAACAAGTGACCATCAAACAGTGTGGTTCACGATAAACTCAGCTACAGAGTCAAGCCATACAAAAGTGAGGGCACTGGACTTCAGGAGGGTTGACTTTGGCAAGATGGGAGAGTGCCTTAGAAAAGCACTAGCAAACAGGCAAGAAGGTGGGGTGGGGCAACAATGGGGAAACATCAAAAATGCCATCACAGAGGCAACAAGCCTTTGTGTGAAGCAAATAAATCAAAACACAAGAAAAAGCCACTATGGTTCTCAAAAGAGGTGGCGGGAAAGGTTAGGGAGAAAAAAATAGCATTTAGAAAGTATAAGGAAACACAGAAGGAGCAGGACAGCGAAATGTACCAGTTAAGGCAGAAGGAAGCAGGGAAGGAAGTCAGACTAGCAAAGGCACAAACTGAGGAAAAGATAGCCAACTCGGTTAAGAAGGGGGATAAACCTTTTATAGGTACATCAGGGAGTGTAGAAAGGCAAAGAGAGGGATAGTGAGACTGAATAGAATGGACGGTGGGTGGGCAGAGAGGGACAGTGAAAAACCAGGGATACTAAACGAATACTTCTGCTCAGTATTCACAAAAGAGGAGGAGGGGGAGGTGCCTAATCCAGTTAACAGAAGCACTCTGGATAGGGGGTCAGTCCCAGTCCTTTCACGGAAGAAAGGGTTCTGAAAGAACTCCTAAAACTGAAGGTGGACAAAGCAATGGGACCTGATGGAATTCACCCCAGAATTCTAAAAGAATTAAGGGGAGAACTAGTGACACCACTGACTACCCTGTTTAACAAATCATGGGTACCCTGTTTAACAAATCATGGGAGGGTGGTGTGGCACCTGAGGACTGGAGGAAGGCAGATGTGATTCCCCTTCATTAAAGTGGGAGTAAGACAGAGGCAGGAAACTACAGACCTGTCAGTTTGACCTCTGTGGTAGGGAAAGTGATGGAATCACTTCTGAAGGAAAGAATAGTTGAGTACCTAGAGGCCAGTGCAGCACATGACCCAAGGCAGCATGGGTACACAGTGGGATGGGCATGTCAGACGAATCTAATTGATTTCTTTGACTGGGTGACCAAAGTAGTAGACCAAGGAGGGGCTGTGGACATCGCCTACCTAAACTTTAGCAAGGCATCTGACATAGTCCCACACAAAAGATTAATAATCAAATCAACCAGCCTGGGAGTGGGTCTCAGGGTGGTAGCCTGGGTAAAACATTGGCTAGACAACAGGACTCAGAAGGCAATTGTAAATGGAGTCCACTCTGAAGAAAGAGGGGTTACTAATGGGGTACTTCAGGGTTTAGTACTGGGTCCAGTCCTTTTTAATGTCTTTATAAGTGATACTGCAGAGGGACTGAAAGGAAAAGTATGCCTCTTTGCAGATGACACAAAGATCTGCAACAGGGTTGATACACAAGAAGGTGTGGAAAGGATGAGAAGGACTTGGCAAGGTTGGAGGAATGGTCAGAGTATGGCAGCTTGGATTCAATGCAAAGAAGTGCAAAATAATGCACTGGGAAACAAAACCCAGGGAAGATTACACAATGCGGGGGATAGTAATAACAACAAAAATGGAAAGGGACCTGGAAGTAATCATATCTGATGACCTTAAGGTTAGCAAGCAATGTGAGAAGGCAGTAGGGAGGGCTGGGGGGATACTGTGATATACAGGGAGAGGCATCACCAACAGAAAACAGGAAGTTGTTATCCCTCTGCACAGACAGTTGGTGAGACCCCATCTGGAGTACTGCATCCAGTTTTAAAGACCCCATCTCCGCAAGGACATAGAAAGGAGGCAGTCCAGAGGAAGGCAACTAAAATGGTGCAGGGTCTGCAAGAGAAGCCATACGAGGTGAGACTAATGGAGCTTAATATGTATACCTTTGAGGAAAGGAGGAAGAGGAGGGACATGACAGATACTTTTAAGTACCTCAGTGGAGTCAACAAAGTCCAAGAGGGTAGCATCTTTCGGAATAAGAGATGTGCAAGAAGAAGGGGACACAATTTGAAGATAGAGGGGGGGATGGCTCAGAGGCAATGTGAGGAAGTATTTTTTCACAGAGAGGGTGGTGGACGCATGGAACAGTCTTCCTGAGAAGGTTGTGGGGTCTAAAACTGTGGGAGAATTCAAGAATGCATGCGACAGACATAAGGTAATTCTTGTGGGGGGTAGGAAGAAATAGGCTGTTGGTTAACTAGGATCTGCAGCTTATCCTGCAGGTAGGGAAATGGGCAGATTAGGTGGGCCAAGCAGTCCTTATCTGCTGTCAAAGTCTATGTTTCAATCAAGTCAGACTTCTGCAAAATAAAAAACTAACTCAGAAATGGTTACATGCTAACCCACTAAAGCTTTACACAGGAGTATAATTACTTTTCCTAACCCCATTGGGTGGAATTGTACCGACTGACCTTTTTTTTTCCTTACAGGTAACCCTGCAACATGGCTATCTTGCACCTGATTCTCCTTATCTCAGGAGCTTTCCCCTGCATCCAACGCATGGTGGGTCGCCTCCTTCCACATCTAGACCATCCTCCTACTACTATTATTCCGGAAGGAGATAGTATCTCAGTCCCAAACAAATTAATTGCTTTTCAGGAAGGCGAGGACGCCTACCTCACTGCCTCGGTTGTGGCCCCTGACAAATCTTCCCTTCAAACTGAATGGCAAACAGATCTATATGGACAGACTCTCCCTGTGGCCCACCTATCCAAAGGAACTTTCCATGGTTGGCCCAGCACCAAAATGGCCCCTAATGGTACTTTGTCCATCATACAAGCTAATCATAGACATTCCGGTCTATACAATCTTACTGCTTTAATTGACCCTGCCTTTTTCGAGATGTTTCCCAAAGACTCCATAAAAGAATTCTGTACACACAACTATATGGCTACAGCTACTATGTTTTTGTCTGTTTTACCTCCTACTGAAGCAGAACTTACTGAATGTCCCCCACAGGAACCTGGTCCACTTAGTGGTCTTACTGCAACTTCTATCCCAGATACCCTTTTCAATAACTTACAATACATGCATGTCCCTGACATTTTCAATCTTACACACTGGAACATGGCAGAATTTGGTATGTGTGCCACTACAAACACTACTAAGTTTTTCAGCACTCTTACTTGATAGTCTTGCAGCCTATCAGACACACACTCAAGATCCTGTAGCTGGTATACTTACTATTGAACATTCAGGTCTGTTTAGACATAGACCAAATCCCTCAGTTAAAAAGAAAGCTACATCACACAAGAAACGCGCAAACTCTGCTGATGTTACTGGCGCCACTGGCACCATTTCCGGACTCTTTGAATCCAGCATGTCCATCTGGAACAGGGCAGACATTGCTACTATCAAAAGTCACACATTAAAATTCCAGGAGGCCATGAAGAATTTTATCTTACCCTCTGTTACATGGTGTGGATGGCATCAGTCAGGAAGAACGTTTCACAGTATACAATATGAAAGATATTGCTAAAACTTTTAATGATACCAAAGATAAACTAAATCAACTTATTTTCCAGAATAACAAGGAGGCAGACAAGCAATATATTGCCAGGGAACTTTTCTGCTCTGCTTATGGCTCTTATTTCATAACCACCGTCAATAATCTCTTCCTTGATTTGGAATCTGGACTTATTCCATATATTATTCATGACAGAAGAATTTCTAAATGGTAGTGCCCGTATTGTAAATCTATATCCTGTATTACAATGTGCATGTCTCGCTCAATTTCTGTTCCTGTTTCTACTGCCAGAAATTTAGAAGAACTGGCTGGGGGGTCATAAGCAATGCAATAAGGGCAAACGAACCCATGGGGAGGGCCTCATCACCTTTGCTGCAGGGCTTATATTATTTTATAATTAATGGTCACCAATAAGTCATGGTGCCAAGAATATATTTGCGCCAAATAACAATTGTGAGGTAAAATACTTAGCCCCAATAACTTTTCAGGGATAAAGAATTCTTTTCCACAGCGCTGTCTTAAAACACCTTGCTCAGTGTCACATCACGCAAGTGGAGGATGTGGGACTCAAACCCAGATCCACTGAATGTATAAACCATAATTATATAACCCCTATTACTTGTTGGACTATGAGAGAAAAAGAGAGAGTTGTGTGAAGAAAACCCAGGAGTGCTGGATTTATGTAATCCATAATAATATAATTATTAACCCATACATACGAACATACGAAATTGCCAGCAGAAAAAGGCCCACAGGTCTATCAAGTCTGCCCAATTGTGCAGCTCTCAGTTTTATATTACTACAGCTGCCCGAGGCCCACCCAAACCCCTCCTTTCCTCCCCTTTCCTGGTCTTGCCCTCTTTTTGTTCTTGTCTGTACTAATCCTGCCCTTGACTCTATCCCAACCCTGCTTAAGGCTATCCACTGTCCTCAGTTTGATTAAATCCGCCGGCAGTGAGTTCCATCTCGCCACCACTTTCTGTAAAATAGTGCCTCCTCATCTCCCTCCTGAACCTTCCCCCTTCCAACTTCAGACTGTGCCCCCTAGTGACCCTTCCCCCTTTAAGCGGAACAATCCTCCCTCTCTGACTTTGTTTATGCCTTACAGTACAGGTCTCTTTCATGTTCCCTCTTTCCCTTCTCTCTTCCAGCGAATACATGTTGAGCTCCCTCAGTCTTTCCTCATACAGCAACTCCCCCAGTCCCATGATCATTTTTCGAAGCCCTGCGCTGCACCCCCTCCAGTAATCTTACATCCTTTTTGACGTAAGGGCACCAGCAATGCACACAGTACTCCAAGTGTGGCCTCACCAGTGATCTATACAAGGGCAGGATGACCTCTTCCTTTCTAGAGGTGATCCCTCTGCCAATGCACCCCAGCATCTATTTGCCCTTGCTGCTGCCCTCCTACACTGTGCTGATACTGTACCTTCATGTCCCCTGTGACTATTACCCCGAGTTCCTTTCCTCCTCTGAAGCTGTTACCTGCACTTTCCCAAGCCAGTAGCTGGTCCTGGGATTTCCTGCTTCGAGGTGCATGACCTTGCACTTCTTAGCATTAAAACCCAACTGCCACTCCCTAGACCAGTGTTCGAGTTTAGCTAGATCCTCCCTGAGTGCCTGCCTCCCTTCCTCATTGTCCACGTTTGCACAAATCTTAGTGTCATCTGCAAACAGGCTGATCTTACTCTTGACCTCCTCTGCAGTGTCTCCAATGAAGACACTGAACAAAATAGGGCCCAGCACTGAACCCTGCGGTACCCCACTTGTTACTGGCCTTGGCTTGGATGTCCCCCCCCTTACTACTACCCTCTGTTGTCTGACCTGCAACCAGCTCTCAACCTACCCCACTAGCTTCTCCCCAACCCCCCATGTCCCTCAGCTTGCTCATTAACCTCCCATGGGGCACCGAGTCGAAAGCCTTGCTGAAGTCCAGGTACAGGACATGCACAGCGTGGCCTTCATCAACCGTCCTGGTGACCCAGTCGAAGAAGTCGATCAGGTTAGTTTGGCACAATCTTCCCGAGACAAACCCATGCGGTCTCTCATCCTGTAGACAATTACTATTGAGAAAGGTTATCAACCTCTCCTTTAGAATGACTTCCATCAACTTCCCCACTATAGAAGTCAAGCTTACCGCTCTGTAGTTGCCCGGTTGGTCTTTGGGTCCACTATTGTGAAGGGGCACCACGTGAGACATCCTCCAGTCCCTGGGTACCTTCCTCATCTCCAAGGAGGTGTTGAAGAGGTCCATCAGAGGGCCTGCCAACACCTCTGCCAGTTCCTTCAGGACCCTTGTGTGTACACCATCTGGTCCTAGTGCCTTATCCACCCGTAAGGCCTTAAGGCGCTTCAGAACTCTATCCTCTTGGATGACCCCATCTGTTGTCCCTGCCCCCCTTCACCCTTGCCCCTTTCCCTGCTGTATTGAGCCATCCCTTTCTTTTGTGAACACCAAGCAGAAGTACTCACTGACTGCCTCTGCCTGTCCTTGCCCTTGTTCCGCCCATCCCCCATCCTCTTGATTCTAACAATGTCACCTTTACAACTCCTCTTCTCTCCTATGTATTTAAAGAACCCCTTTCCCCCCCGCTCTGATCCCCTGAGCCAATTTCAGCTCTTTTGCTGCCCTAACTGACCTGGTCACCTCCCTAGATGCCTTTGTGAACACCTCTCTACCCTCCTCACGCCCCAATTTTTTAACTTAATGAAGGCCAATCTTTTTTCCCCCTTACCTTCCACTCCACTTCCTTGCTGAGCAGCTAGGTTTTTTGGACCAGGACTGCTTACTCTGAGATTTGGCACATGAGTTCACGGCATCATTCAGCCCCTTCATAACGATTGCCCACTTCTGTTCAGCATCCATCACTGGGTTCATTTCAGCTAAATACCCCACTGGGATGCTGCCCATTCTGGCAAAATCTGCCTTCCTGAAGTCCAACACTCTTGTCCTGGTCTTAGCAGACTCCCTCCTTGTGTTGTGAAGGAATCACACTGAGCAGTGGTCGCTTCCCGGTAGAAGGTCCTATACTACCACATCCTGGACTTGATCACCATTTGTTAGCACTAAATCCAGTATGTTCCCCTCTCTAGTAGGTTCCATCATCCCTTGTACTAGGTAGCTGTCTTGGATAGCCTCCAGCAGCAGCAGCAGCAGCAGCACCTGCTCCCTGGTGTGGGCTATATGTAACCCCCCTGCAAATGGGGGTTCCCAAAAGACTTCCAGGAGCTTGCTTGAATGCTCCAAGCCTGAATGGTGTTTGGCATTTAAGCCATTTATCAGTGAGTGTTTTTAGAGCCTCTGGTACTGTCTCTTTAAGAGCTGTCTGCTTGCAGACATAATTGAGTTATATGGGGGGACTGTATTGCTTCTCTGAGTACCACTCGCAGCTGCCACTCACTTCATTTTTGCAGTCACTAGGAGTGCAAGGAACCTATCTGAAAGATGTAACTGTTTGCCAGAATTATTTAGAGTAATAATGAAATTACAGTTTGTCTAACCTGCTTTCTTTGCAGTCAGAACTGTGTCTGCTAGTTCCCCATTCTAGTTTTGAACTGCTGAACTGGACCAATCAGTGTGGGGTAAGCTAGCTCTAAAATGGTGCCTTGGCCGAATCAGAACTTGGACTCATAATCTGCGCCAGCCACAAAAGGATTGTATGGGCAGTGACTCTGGGAGATGTAGTTTAGACTTCAGTGCCTTTTTGACCAACAGCAGCAGTCTATTGTGAGTGACAGCCAATCCAGTCAAGAACTGGGAGGAACTCAAAGGAAGTGCCAGTTTTGTCGGTTGGAGTTTCAGTTGAGCTTTGGCAGTGAAGAAGGAAGGAGCCTGTGCTTTTCAGTGTGCAGTTTTAGTCAAAAAAACGTGTAAGGCCCAGAGTTCCGTCTGCTAGCTTGTTAGGATTGAATCGTCCTGTGAAAAAGAATCAAAGGATCTCTGAAGAGTAGAAACCAGGCTCACCCTGTAGAAGACTGGAGGAATTGCTGAAAATTGCATTCGGTCTGTCAGGAACTGAATCTGCTGTGTTCTCCGGGTATTGTGCAGTAATTGCGATCAGGATACAGATGCAGCCTACCTGGTATAGTGCTTTCTTTTATATGGATGTGTGAAGAGGTTTGTATGTACCTCAGTGAGGCCTATGACATTGAAGGACCCTATCTTATTTGGAGGTCGTGAGTACTAATTCAGAATTACGCTCCTGTTGAATTACCACATTAAATCCAAATGGTATTACTGTACTACTGACTGTTTAATTCTCCTTTCTCTCTGTGAAGGGGCCTACCAACTGCCACAGTTTGGACTAGCTACTAAGGCTTGGGTACCCAGGGACAGTAACTGATAGGGATAGGCCTGTGCACAGAGCCATAGGTAGATTATTAGAGTGATAAGCTAATTAACCTGATTTCCCCTGTCCTTGTTATATCCCCTAAATAAATCAGAGTTGCTTGTTTCAGCAAAGTTATACTGCCTGAGTATTTGTCTATGTTAAAGTACTGTACTGTGATTGTTGCACTGTATCTCATTTCACAGGAGGTCCCAGTGCGGAACCAGACCTGGGGGTAAGTGTATACTGTGAAGGTAATTCTGATATATTGTGTGGGCCACTAGTGGGAAGAAGGGGTTGCAGTGTCCCAGAGGGCTGTGACCAAGTTAGTTTAACTATTGCAAACCCTGACCTCTGGGTGGAGGCATCCATCCATTGGATCCAGGCCCCTCAACCTGTTAGTGGCAAATCAGGCAGGGTAGTAGCCCTGGGATAGCACCATCTAGGGTTACATCTTGGAGGCTCACCGCTGGGATTGTGTGTCCTCTAGTGGCCATATTCTGAACCACTGTTAAGAAAAAATGGGTACCCGACAGAAGTGGCTGTGCACGGCTGGTGGAGTGGTGTACTGGGAGGAGATCGACCCCAAAATGCTATGCTTATCCTGGACATCCCCTGGGTATCAATACGGACACTGTGCAGGAGTACTTTCCAAGGTGGAAGGTTTACAAAACCCTGTGGTGGTGGGTCGGCATGCTAATCTGCTCACCCACACTTTCCTGGCCCTAGTAGAGTTTAAGGATCCCATAGATAGCTCAAAGTGCCAGGAGCCATTACCCCAGAGGAGCCCTCACTGCTTGAGTGATAACTAAGGACAGTAAAGACCGGAGAATCAGCCCCACCACTATCCTGAAGCTTTGAGGAGAAATTTGCTGAATGGTTGCTGGGAGAGGGAAAACTGTGAGACTTGAAGAAACTATTCTTGCCACCTGGGGTGTTCCTCCCCAACACCCTCTCCTGCTCCAGTGCCCGTAATGGTGGCTGAACCAATGCAGACTCCTATTTCTGCACCTGCCATTAGTCACGACTCTTACGAAGGTTGAGGATGTTCTCTGGCACCTCCCACCCCCAAGGGAGGATGACTGGGAGACCTGGATAGACTATTTGCCCCCAAGTGCTAAAATGGCAATGCTCGGAAGGCAGCGAAAGAGGTTAGTGAGAGCCTCGAGGTCCTGCCCTGGCTACCATCCGTGCTAAACGGGCCAGTAACCCTGAAGCGACTGCACAGGCCTATCTTGAGGCCTTGAGAATGTGTATGGGAGCCCAGATTCTGATGAGGACCTATGGTGAGAGTAAGAGATGCACAACAGTACCAAGGGGAGTTGTTGTCTGTGTATGTATCTCGGCTGGAAAAATTGTTGCAAGAATGCCTCAGAAAAGGTAGTTTGCCAGCGATTGAACTGGACCGAACCAGGCTGGACAGGATCCTTAAGTCTGCCCCTTCTCAGAACTGCTGTTGCTTCAGTTACGCCTGGCAGATCAGTGGAATCCCACCCTCCTATGATGAGTTAATGAGAGAATTGAGGAGTTGAGAAAAGGCGACCTCGGGAGGGACCTCACCAATAGCTGCGGCCACGACCGAGTGACTGAGGTGACCCATCAAGGAAGTTCAGGGCAGAGGTTGGCAGTCAATGAGTGCTCTGACAAGGAAAAAGATATGCCACAATGGGGCGAACTGTTGAGAGATCCGGGAATTCAAAAACAGTCCCTTTATGAAGCTACGCCTGCAATCACGGGCCCTGACCTATATCCGACTGCATCTGCATGGGGGTGGGGGTACCCACCCATGTATCTCCTGCTGATAACAGCTCCGAACTCAATTCCTTGACCATGGAAGTGGAGAAACTGATGAGATGTCTCCAAATGCTTATCATCCCACAGACAGAGATGGCACCAGGTTTCCAGTTAGTAATACCCCGCCTCTGGCTCCCAGTGTGGCGCCTCGCCAGCTCAAACTCCAGAAAGTATGTTTTGCTATAATTGTGGGAAAGATGGGCACATGAAAGGGATGCCAGTCCCAAAAGACACTGACAAAGTTGCATATAGGCTACAAGGAGAGCTTGGAGAAGAAATCAGTGGTTAAGAGGTGCAGACATGATCCCAGTGAGGGCACCAAAATGCTAATTCACGTCCTTTGTGGCAAGGTCAGTTGCCCAGGCCCCCACTACCGCCTCCAGACTGGTCCAGAATAGTGGGTCCCTCCATGGAGACCACTGTAAAGGTGAATGGAGTCTACAAGAGCTGTATTAGACAGTGGCTCCCAGTGACAATTATGTTCCAGGATTGGTATCAGAAGCATTTGTCAGACGTACCCTTACAACCATTAGAAGGACTGCATGTATGGGGTTAAGTGAGAAGGCCTACCCTATTCCAGGTATATCCGAATTTGGCTGTCTTTCCCCACCTCCGTGGCTGGAGTGGTCAACAAGTAGAGACCCTAGCCTTAGTGTGTCCCCCACTGGACTGTATGATGGTGTCCTTTGTTGATTGGAACAAATGCTCATATGTTCGGAAGGCTGGCACAGTTGTGTTATGAAAACAGGGTCAAAGACTAGTAGAGCTTTAAGAGTTCTGCTTTAATTAAGAAGGCCTATGAGGCA
The DNA here is from genome assembly GCA_016271365.2 of Neoceratodus forsteri. Lineage (NCBI taxonomy): Eukaryota > Metazoa > Chordata > Ceratodontiformes > Ceratodontidae > Neoceratodus > Neoceratodus forsteri. The sequence continues at coordinate 396,905,588 of CM057452.1, forward strand.
CAGAGAGATGCTGAAAAACAGAACCAGAGAACCGGTCGGAATTGTGTGGAAGAAGGATCCTGAGTCTCTGATCCTGGCGCCAAATGCCCAGTGTACCTTACAGGAGAGGTCCGTATCAGAAAGGATGTTAAGAATAAAATATTAATGTTGGATGCACCAGGCGATGGAAATGCCAGAGGGACTGCTGGTCAAGCCTTAGTATTTTGCCCGCTAGAGCCCATGCTTATGCCAGAAGGGTAATGGTCCAAGTTCATAATGTGTCTGAAAGAGACATTCGAGTAAACAGAGGTTGCATCCTGGCTAATGTGCATTGTGCAGACACTGCAGTGCTACCCAGCAGCAAGAGTTCAAGGAAGAATGACAGAGTAACGCCTGACTTGTTTGATTTCGCTGACCCCGCTGCCAGCTGAATGGAAAGTGAGGATCAGTGAGAAGCTTGCCCAGAGAGACCAGGTGTTCTTTAAAGGAATGGGATGTAGATGCGTCAAGGAGTTGAGCACAATATCCCGCTGCATGACGAAGACCATTTCGTGAGAGGTCTCACGCCTGGCACCTGCTGACATAGATGATGTGAGACGGCATCTGCAAGAGATGTTAGCTGCTGGTGTAATACAAGAATCCAGAAGCCCTTATGCTTCCCCATTGTGGTAGTGAGGAAAAGAATGGAACAGTAAGGATGTGTGTATTATCGACTTTAAACTGGCGGATCATCCCTGATCAGTACACAATGCCCGCATTCAGGATGCTTTGGACTGCCTAAGCGGGAGCAAGTGGTTCTCTGTGCTGGATCTCCGCAGTGGGTACTCCGATCCCGATGGCCCCAGAGGACCGTGGAGAAGACGGCCTTTATCTGTCCGCTGCTTTCTATGAATTCATGAGGATGCCTCAAGGGATTTCAGGTGCCCCAGCCACTTTTCAACGATTGATGGAGCGTGCAGTGGGGACATGAACTTACTAGAGTGCCTGGTATACCTAGATGATGTTATTGTATTTGCAGCTCACTGGAGGAACATGAGAGCAGATTATTTAAGGTATTGGACCGACTGGAGGACTTTGGCTTAAACTGTCCATTGATAAGTGTCAATTCTTTCAAACATCAAAGTATGGGACACATAGTATCCACCTAGGAATAGAGACCTAATTTAAGTAAAGTTGAGGCCTTGACCACCTGGCCACAGCCCAAAAATCTAAAAAGAACTGCAAAGATTCCTGGGATTCTGTGGTTGGCTATCGGGCGCTCATCAAGGACTATTCAAGAGTGATCCGCCCTTACTTAACCTTACTCAAGGGTATCCCCAACCCACAAAATACCAAAAGTCAAAGGCCCTCAAGACTGAAAGAGTGTATTTTCATCCGTGAAGTATTTGGGCCCGCTGACTCCCTGATTGTGAGACTGTTTTCATGAGATCATATATCAACTTACCCATGCTCCAGTGCTGGCCTATGCTGATCCAAGAAAACCTTACGCCCTGCACACTGATGCTAGCTTGCAGGGTTGGGGCTGTGTTGTACCAAGAGCACGAGAATGGCCTGAAACCAGTGGCCTTTGCCAGTAGAAGCCTGACCCCATCCAAAAGAACTATCCTGTACATAAGTTAGAGTTCTAGCTTTGAAGTGGGCTGTTTGACCAATTCCATGAGTACTTGTATGGGCTAAAATACTAGTAAAAACTGACAATAATCCTTTGACCTATGCAGACCTCTGCTTGTTGAGTCACTGGCCATAGGTGGCTTTCTGCATTATCTACATATGACTATTATCTCGAATACCGAGCAGGTCTGAACCACATAGATGCTGATGCTCTCTCCCGGAGGCCTGTTCCCCAGAATGATTGGGTCCGATTGGCAGAACTGACATTCGGCACTCTGCCGAAGTTTGACAGGAGGAACAAATGTCCACGGACGCAGTGGACTGCATGGTGGATTGCTTGGAGCCTCTGAGAATTGCATACCTGCTGCTTATTGCCACTTTTCTGCAATGGACATTGGTGCACTGCCTCAGCTGGACAATGACAGTATCTGGCGGGCTCAATCCTCGCGATCCCATGATCAAAGCAGCTTTAGAAGCCCTCTATGCAGGAAAAGATGTGTCCAAATTACACTCCACTGATTTGAGAACTGCACTGTTATACAAAGAAGGTCCTAGTTGAAACTGATCAATAAACTGTTATACAGAGAAACAGTAGACAGAGGGACAAGTAGACAAACAACAACTAGTGCTGCCCACTGCCTTTCGAGACTCAGTACTGAGGTCCTTGCACAACCACATGGGGCACCTTGGTATAGACAGAACACTTGACTTGGTGAGATCCAGATTCTATTGGCCTAAGATGGGGCTGATGTGGAGCAACACATTCAACTTGTAGTCGCTGGCTTACAGAGGAAAGCTTGTTCCCAGAGGCTGCCCCTTGTTAACATAACCACCAGTGCACCCATGGAGCTGGTCTGTATTGATTTTCTAAGTTTGAGTCAGATCAAAGAAATATCAGTAATGTGCTGGTGGTCACTGACCATTTCACGAGATATGCCCAAGCTTTCCCACCAAAGACCAGAAAGCATCCACTGTAGCCAAAGTACTTGTAGAAAACTTTTTGTTCACTATGGGGCTCCACAAAGAATCCATTCTGATCAAGGAGAGACTTTGAGAGTCGTCTTATCAAAGAGATGCTTTCTCTGTGGGAGTCGCGAAAGTCAGAACCACTCTTACCACCCCAGGGGACCCACAGCCTGAACGTTTCAACCGCACTTTGCTAGATATGCTAGGCACCTGCACCCAAAGGACAAGCCTAGATGGAGCCAACAAATTAGCACCCTGGTACATGCTTATAACTGCACCAAAAGTGATGCCACTGGATTCTCCCCTACCGCCTGATGTTTGGAAGAGAAGCCTCGACTACCAGTAGATGTGTGTTTTGGGGTCTCTCCTGATGGGGTTCAAGCTGACAACTATTTACAGTATGTGCAAAAGTTAAAGGCTCAGCTAACTCATGCGTACCAACTGGCTCAAACCATGGCTGCCAAAAGAAATCTGGCCAACAAAGAAAGGTATGATAAAAAGGTGAAAGCACAGGAACTCCAGGAGGGAGATCGGGTATTGCTAAGAAATCTGGGACTGCATATGGCACAAGATTGCTGACAGATGGCATATCTCCCTCACATTGTAGTGGGCAAACCAGATGATCTGCCAGTGTACAAAGTAAGGCCTGAGAATAATTCAAAAGATGTAAAACAATGCATAGAAATCATTTACTGCCCATTGGACAAATCCTGATTGAGTCTGAGCCCCAGAAGATGCCCCCTCTGGACCCAGTGACTAGAGCTGCTGCTAAGAAAAAGACCAAGGAAGTCTGCACCTACAGAAGCAGAGTTAAAGTGTTCCCCTGCAAGTCCCAGTTGAGCATGACTGTCAGTCCATATCAGAAGAAAGTGAGAGTGACTTTGAATACTATCCTTCTACGAACTGAGTCAGTTGTTTCGGGCAATCCTCTAGTCAATACTGGAGATGAAGCTGGGCCTTCTGGACTGTCCAAGCCCCCAGCTGGTCCCTGGAGCCAATGCTCCCAGAAAGTGAAGTGCAAGCATCAGATCAGATGAAATGGAATCATTGTGCATGGTTGAACTGTTTGAGCTTTCAGGGAGGAAAATGATAGATTGGGGCAGACTGGTGATACACCCAACAAGAAGAGTATTTTGAGTGCCCTGACAGTCCACTGCCAGTGTCCAAAAGCTCTCCATGCAGCCAAATGTTGTGGACTTAGAAACTGTAACTCCTGGAGCTGAAAGTGCCCCAAGTTCTAGCTCTCTACCCCCATGGAGACTCCCCTGACAAGTGAGGACAATGCTGAAAATGAGGCTCAGAGTGCAGAGACTATAACAGTTCCCCTAGAAAGACTGGTCGAGCTGTAAAGCCTGTGGTGCACCTCAGTTATGATTCACTTGGGAGGCCTGTGGACTTGCTCTCAATGTTGTCCATAAAGGGTGTATGTGTGCCCAGCTCATTGCCCAAACTGAGCATCAGTGCTAACTCCAAGTTACTTGTGTTGCCCTCTATATGGTGCCCTTGCCCCATCCAGCCCCAAGGTAACTGATAGGAAGGGCCCTCTCTTCAGGTTTCATGTACAAGAGGTAATAACTTGAGTTATGGTACAATGTGTATGTAATACTGTGTAAAGAGTGACGACTGCAATGTTTCAGAAATGTGTTCTTGGTAAAATGATATATTGACTGATGATTACATGTGCGAGCCTAATGCAAATGTATATAGTTGCAGTTGAAACTTATGGGGTACCTTGCTTGACGTGAACGCGTTTTCCCAGGCCAGGAAGGTTGTAACCCCTGCAAATGGGGTTCCCAAAAGACTTCAGGAGCTTGCTTGAATGCTCCAAGCCTGAATGGTGTTTGGCATTTTTGCCATTTATCAGTGAGTGTTTTAGAGCTCTGGTACTGTCTCTTGAAGAGCTGTCTGCTTGCAGACATAATTAGTTTATATGGGGACTGTGTGCTTCTTGAGTACCACTCGAGCTGCTGCCAATTCACTTCATTTTGCAGTCACTAGGAGTGCAAAGGAACCTATCTGAAAGATGTAACTGTTTGCCAGAAATTATTTAGAGTAATAATGAAATTACAGTTTGTCTAACCTGCTTTCTTGCAGTCAGAACTGTGTCTCAGTTCCCATTCTAGTTTTGAACTGCTGAACTGGACCAATCAGTGTGGGGTAAGCTAGCTCTCAAATGGTGCCTTGGACCTAATCAGAACTTGGACTCATAATCTGAGCCAGCCACAAAAGGATTGTATGGGCAGTGACTCTGGGAGATGTAGTTTAGACTTCAGTGCCTTTTGGACCAACAGCAGCAGTCTATTGTGGTGACAGCCAATCCAGTCAAGAACTGGGAGGAACTCAAAGGAAGTGCCCGGTTTTGTCGGTTGGAGTTTCAGTTGAGCTTTGGCAGTGAAGAAGGAAGGAGCCCTGTGCTTTTCAGTGTGCAGTTTTAGTCAAAACGTGTAAGGCCCAGAGTTCCGGCTTGCAGCTTGTTAGGACTGAATCCGTCCTGTGAAAAGAATCAAAGGATCTCTGAAGAGAAACCAGGCTCACCCTGTAGAAGACTGGAGGAATTGCTGAAAATTGCATTCGGTCTGTCAGAACTGAATCTGCTGTGTGTTCTCCCGGTATTGTGCAGTAATTGCGATCGGGAGATGCAGCCTACCTGGTATAGTGCTTTCTTTTATATGGATGTGTGAAGAGGTTTGTGTACCTCAAGTGAGCCCTGCTGACGTTGAGACCCTATATCTTATTTGGAGGTCGTGATACTAATTCAGGAGTTACATCCCTGTTGAATTATACATTAAATCCAAATGGAATTACTGTACTGCTGACTGTTTAATCTCTTTCTCTGTGAAAGGGCCCCACCAGCTGCCACGGTTTGGACTAGCCACTAAGGCTTGGGTACCCAGGGACAGTAACTGATAGGGATAGGCCTGTGCACAGATTCATAGGTGATTATTAGAGTGATAAGCTACCTTAACCTGATTTCCCCTGTCCTTGTTATATCCCCTAAATAAATCAGAGCTGCTTGTTTCAGCAAAGTTATACTGCCTGAGGTATTTGTCTATGTTAAAGTACTGTACTGTGATTGTTGCACTGTCTCATTTTCACAGGAGGTCCCAGTGCGGAACCAGACCTGGGGGTAAGTGTATACTGTGAAGGTAATTCTGATATATTGTGTGGGCCACTAGTGGGAAGAAAGGGGGGTTGCAGTGTCCCAGAGGGCTGTGACCAAGTTAGTTTAACTATTGCAAACCCTGACCTCTGGGTGGAGGCATCCGCCATTGGATCCAGGCCCCTCAACCTGTTAGTGGCAAATCAGGCAGGGGTAGTAGCCCCTGGGATAGCACCATCTAGTGGTTACATATAGTTACTGTTTGCCAGTCAACCCCAGGTAGCTTGAAGTCTCCCACTATGACTGTATTTCCCTCGCCACTGATCTTCCTGATTTGCTCCCCCAGCTCCCTATCCACCTCCTCGCTCTACGAGGGTGGCCTGTACACCACCCCTATCCTGAGCTTCTTACCTTTAGGGCTTTGGAGCAATACCTATATGGTTTCTGGCCTCCCCTCATCCCCCTCCTTCCTGGTACACAGTATTCAATCCCTGACATAAATAGCCACCCCTCCAGCTCTTCCCCCCTCCCGGTCCCTGTGGAACATCTTGTAACCCGGGATCGTAAGATCCCAGTCATGGGCTTGGGTGGCCCAGGTCTCTGAGATGGCGGCAATATCTACCCCTCTCTCTACCATCTTTGTCTGGAACTCTGCCATCTTATTGCTAAGCTCCTTGCATTCAAGGATACTACAGTCCAGCTTGTGTTGTGCCCCGCCTCTCCTCTTTCTGTTTCTCCCCTCCACTTGTCTTGGTAACTTCCCTCATCCTCCTCCTTCCTTCTCTGGGAGGGGAGAGGCTCAGTCTCCCCTGGAAGGTGTCCCCTCCCTGCTATCCGACTCAGCCCTCCCCTCCTCCTCAGTTTAAATCTATGCTGTTTTTAATGTACTTCTCCAGCCCCTGTCCCAATGCCCTTGTACCCTCGATGCTGAGATGCAGCCTATCCTTGGCATAAAGCCCCTTATTGTTCCATGTCTCGCCCCAATCCCCTACTACACCATACCCCATTTCTGCACACCACCCTCCAACCACCCATTAAACTCCTGTATTCTTAGCTTCCTCACTGTGCTTGCCCTCAGTATTGGGAATATCTCGGAAAATGTCACCGAGCTCCCAACCAGGCTGCAGATACCCCCCCCCCACTTGTCTGAACCTCTCTAGTACTTCTTCCACCGTACTGCCCCCTAGGTCATTTGTTCCGAGGTGCACAATGATATGAGGCTTCCCTCCCACCTTCTTCACACATTTCTGAATGCACTGCCGTACTCTCCCTGCTGTCACACCTGGCATACACTCCACCCAGGTTCAGCTCTTCCTTGCTCCCTTACTTCCCCATCTCACCTCCCCGAGCACAGAATCCACTAATACAAGTACTCGCTCCCCCCATCCCTCGTACTTCCCCCATGGTTTGCCCTCCTACAAGCCCCTTTTCCTCAGTGTCCTCTCCTTCTATCCACTGCCCTTTCCCCCTCCCTTCTCCCTCAATTGCACCTCCACCTGCTCTCCTCCGTCCCTTCCCTTCTGTGCTTGCTCCATTCCACAACCCCTCCCTCTCCACTACATGTATCTCCTCCCATTACCTCCTGCATTTTGACTCCCCTTCCCCATCTCCCAACATGTTTTGGCTTTCCTCCCCCTTTATTTAGTGTGTTCGTGCCAACTCGACCTGCTTTCATGCCATTCCCCACTTCTACCCAACAGTCTTCCCTCTCACCTTGTGCCCTGTATTTCCCCCTTCCCTCCTGGTCCCCTGACTCTTGTCGTCCCCAACCTCTTGCTCCGTTTCATCAGCCAGTACTGCGTCCCTTCTTTTGTCTCCAACCGCCTGCCCCAGCCCTCTCCTGTAATCTCTCCCTGCCTCTACTTACCCTAAACCTCGTTTCTACTTCCTTTCTGTCTGCCCATGTTCCCTACCACCTGGCCACACCACCTTTCGGCGCTCCAGGGACTCTGTGGACTTGTTCCCCTGGCCAAGCGCCCCCTTCTGGCCCTTGGCAGCCTGGTCTATCCTGCGATGGAGCCCTCACTGCCCCTCTGCCCCATCTCCTCCTCACCCTCTCATTCCTGTCCCTTCCCCCCAGTTCCCATCTCAAGCTCTCTATCTCCAGCATAAGCTGTCTCAACAGCCTGCACACTGGACACCCACCCATCTTTCACCAGGTTCCCAGAAATAGTGCTGCCCCCCACCCATTGCAGAGCACAACCCTCCCGGCCTCCCAATGCCTCCTACCCCAGTCATCCCTACACCTCCACTCTTCTCTCCCATTCATTCAGCTGCTTCCTGGGCTCCACATCTTCCCTATATTACCTAAGCTCTAAATATTTCACAGATCTTTACAACTGCATCCGTATTACTTAAGAACTGTAAATCTGCATTTCTGCCCTTACCTCAAAAAAGAAAATGCAGACTCATTACATATGCATCAGTATTTCTTCAAGAATTTAAACCAGATTTCACCCTCTTTTAAATTACTCCTCCTCCTGCCCCTTCCTAATAGGTGGAACCACTACTGAGAGTAGTCCACTTGCCTATTTAATAGTGGGGGCAGTGGGAGAAAACAGGCTACAAGTCCTCCCCCGAGTACAAACTATCCAGATCAAACTACAAGCTAACTAAACTACAAGAATAAATACTTCCCTTTAGTCCCCAGGAACACCCACTGAAGCTCCAGCTTCTTTCAGCTCCAAATGCAAAGTAAACAATTAACAAAAATGACTGTTGGCTAGCTGCCCTACCCCCAAGTCTAAAACGGCCTGCAGTTTGATTTTGTAAGTGCCACAGACAGAATTCAACCAAGTCCTGCATAAAAAAAAAACACAACTGCCACAGACAGAATTCAACACAAGCCCTGCTTAAAAAAACAACACAACTAGCTGGCTCGGTGGCACGGAGGATTGAGGCGCTGGATGCCACACCTCACGCCACGCCGGCGACCCGGGTTTGAGAATGAGCCCAGGTTCGGCAGGGTAGACAGAGAGGACTGAGTGTCCAGAAGATTACTCTCCTCTCTCGGGGGGATCCAGGCGACTACCCGGCACTGCAGCAGCCCCTGGTGGAGACCAGAGGCACTGCAATGCTTAGGGCTAGCATAGAGGGATGCAGAGCCACGATGGACGTGCCTGGTGTCATTGCACGCTTGGGCTCTGCTGGGGGGAGGGAGGGGCGGGCGAAACAAAACAGAAAAAATACCCTGGAGCACCGAAGAGGCAAAGAGGGCCTCAGGGACCTCCCTCACATCCCATACACCAGATGCCCATGCAAACGATCCATGGCCAACCCCCGGAAGAAGATGGCCCTCTAATTTCAGATAGACGCCACCGGGTAGGAGAGGTGGGCCCTGCCTCGGGGGGATGATCCTGGGCACTGGGAAATCTCCTGACGGGGGGAAATGTGTGGTGCAGCATCATGGTGGAGAGTAGCAGGGGACGAGAGTCGTGTAGGGACCTCTGAGAGATGCCTCGGTGAGCTGGTGCCAGAAAAAGAATGGGAAAAAAAAAAAAAACACAACTGCCACAGACAGAGTTCAAAACAAGTCCTGCTTAAAAAAAAAAAAAAACAGGCCACAAGTTCTCCTCCCAGTACAAACTATCCAGGCCAAACTACAAGCTAACCAAACTACAAGAATAAATACTTCCTTTTAGCCCCAGGAACACCCACTGTAGCTCCTGCTTCTTTCTGCTCCAAATTGCTAGTTGCGTTAAAACCAGCAAGGCAAATGTAATCCTGTAGTAACGAACTAAAAAGATACTTCCGGTTTAAATGTATTAGTGTTTGTGATAGGAAAAAACTCAATTTTTTACTTTTAAGTTAGTTTTCCTTGATTCATTATGGTACTGCTGAAGACTAATTTTGATACCATATAATACCACCAGTTTGCGCATGCACAGAATCCAGTTTCATTTTTCAAACAAGAATTTCTATGGAAATAGCGCTCAGTTTTTAAAACCACCTCTACAGTGCATATAGCACATATAAACACATTGTTTGCATTATATGGTACCAAAATCAGTCTTTGGCATTCTGCTGTGCCATGCTGATGTTGGGGTTGAGGAGGAGCAGTAAGGGATTTTCAATTGGGGTGACTGGCAGGTGCTTTACTACATAAAGACATGGAAGGCACCAGTATGGCATGGGTAAGGAGACATTACTGCTTTCAAATGATCAAGGTACAGACACTAATCACACCGATGGTCGCCTGGCCCGGTGGCGCTGAGGGTTAAGGCGTGGGACGCCACACCTTGTGCCATGCTGACGACCCGTTCAGGAATGAGCTTGGGTTGTCGGGGGTTGGAAGGAGAGGATTGAGCATCTGGAGGACTGCTCTCCTCTCCTGGGGTGGGCATCTGGGGATGCATTGGCAGCCCTCGGTGGAGACCGGGGGCACCAAAGTAGCATACCGATTAGAGGGGGTGAGGCGGCGGACGTCAGCTGAGAGTTCACCCTTGGTGCAGATGTCATTGCACATCTGCGCCTAATTGGGGGACGTAACCAAGGTGGAAAAATCCCAGTGTCCTGGGAGGCGATGGCGGGGCTTCAGTGGCTGAGCCCACATGCCCAATGCCGGCCCCAATCCTGAATTGACTCTCCATGGTCCCCGCCTCTCCCATTCGGGGGGTCTTGGGAGGGTGGGGCCCAGCAACTGATTCCTCAGTTGGGGGAAGGGCACGGCGGCGGTAGAAGCGATGTCGAGTGGGTTCCTGCCAGAAAGATGCCCAGGACGCCGGTGACCAGAGCGAAACAGAACTTGAAAGAAAAAAAAATTCACACCAATACATAAACTGACAGCTGTCTCAGCTAACAGCAACTCTGTCTTCTCTCACTCCCCATGCTTTGTTACAGAAGCAGAAGTCAGTTTTACAAAGGAACATACTGATAAGGCATTTGGATTTTGGCATAATGCATTAACAGGTTGTTTTGGTGAAGAGAGATCACAGTATGTACACCTAGTAATGTAGTTTTCCCTTGCAAAACTGCTGCAACTTCACTGTACTGCAGTGTGAGTCACTCTTCTGTCATAATGTTAGCAGTACAGCCCTGGGTCCACAGCAACACCAGGCTTGCTATAGAAGCTCTGGTACACCCTGCAGTTTTTAGCAGATCAGAATGCAAAAACTAACTGCAGAGGACAGTAATTGAAATACAATTCCAGAATCAATGAAAGAAGGGGTAATTTATGCATGAACATCAAAAGGACTGGAAAAGGTACTCTTTAAAATACCTTGGAGTTCTCCTTTCCTTAGATGCAGAATTGGTCTATACCCTTAACTATGAACTCATTACCACGCAACTTCGGAAAAACATTGACATATGGATGAATCTACCGATACTGTTGATTCAGCAGACAGACAATATAGAAACACAGAAGCTGACAGCAAAAGGAGACCACTGGATCCATCTAGTCTGCCCATATTTGCATGCATGTACTACCCAGGATTCTCTATCTGATTCAGATGCTACTGGTGACCCCTCCCCAAAGTTATTTCAAAACCTGGACTAAATTACTGACCATATATGTTTGGAACGAAAACAGGCCTCAGATCAAATTAGCAACTCTTCAGCACCCTATAACCAAAGGATGGATGGGCTTCCCAAACATCCCCCTTTAACACATGGTGGCGCAACTCCACACTGTGCTTTACTGGCTTTCTACTAGTTATAGAGCACATTGGAAAGATATAGAATTACATGAAGAAGTCCTTTGTAATTTACCTAAAGTATTCTTCTCCACACCACTGCACAGGAATGCCCAATGCTGTAGCAATCCTTACACTCAAAATACTATCTCACAATGGCATGCTGCCCTTCGTATGAAAAGGTCCTTCCGTTCCATAATCTTATTACCCCATCTCCTACACGACAGATTTTCACCCTGCCACCTTAGACACTGTCTTCTTAGTAAGGAAATTGTTAGGCCTCACCTACTGGTTTCAACTGGTGTGGGATCAGCAGCCCCTTTCCTTCGAGGATCTGGTTCAAGGAGTTGGTATCCCTATGATCCATTATAGATACCTGCAAGCTAAGAGGCTTCTGTCTTCCTTACATAAGCGTAGCTCTCAAGTGGGTGATACATATCAATTCATCTACCAAATGGTGGAAACCCTGAATGGTAAAGAAACTATGAAGCATCTCATCTCCAGGCTATATCATGCAATACTTCTGTTGCAGGGCATTAATATCCAGTACATTCAGAGGGCCTGGAACAAGATCTCCAAATTAGCATCACAGATCAGCAGTGGGGCATCTGCCTTTTAATCCTCCACAAAGTTATTTCCTCCCACTCATGAAGGGAATATTCATGGAAAAATCTTGAAATTTTTTCTTACACTTGCATGATAGGATAAATGCTGTATATGCCTCACAAGGGTGCCCACTGCTGGCGTCAATGTGGCACACAGCGTCACTGAGGTACACAGCTGGCCACATTAGGACATATTCTCAGGTCCTGTCCCATGCCACTTCCCCTTTTTTCGGGCTCTCCAAGAGGACTTTACTGACTTGGGGGAGCCACAAGCTCAAATTAAAGAATCTCTGTTCTTACTCTTAAACCCACCGGAGCACCATCGCACTCCGAGTGATAGAAAATTGTTAAACATTGTTGTGACAGTGGCCAAAAAAGTAATCACTAAGCTTTTTCTATCTTCACTATCCCTATAGTACAGATATGGAAAGATATAATGTGTACGATTTATCATACAGAGAAATTTACAGCCAATTTGAATAACTGCTATCCGGAGTTGGAACTGCACTGGAGACACTGGGTCTTGTTCATGATGACAAAAGACCCTAGCTTTGTGCCTTAACTTAAACCTCAGTTGGAGATGGGAGAAATCTATTTTATCAGAAGGATAAAATTTAACCTGGGTACCTTGGAGCGTGGGCATGTGGAGAATTTGACTGGGAGGTTCACTGACATGCTCCAATGGTTCTGTCTGTTTCTATGTTTTCTTCCAGATTAGCATTAATATAATTATGTTAATGAATATCAGTGAGCGATGTGATGGTGAGTAAAAACACAGGTACTCGTCCCTCACTGGTGACTCTGCCAACTATAGATCCCTGAGGAATCAATGTAAGATAGCCACGAAAAAGGCAAAGTGGAAGTACATTAAAAAACCTCCAGCAGACCAACCTAGCAGATCCCAGAACCTTCTGGTCCTGCATAAATGACCTGATAAAAGGCAAAAAGAAAACTCCCCAAGGCCAGATAATCTGTGACAGTAAAACTCTAACTGAAGGTGGCAAGGCTGCTAGTGCCTTCAACAGGTTTTTCTCAGACCTGGTCACCTATCAAGCAAGCCTACCCACCCCAACCCCCCATAAACAGGATAGGGTGATGACCGAAGCCCGGGATCCCCCTTTCCCGCGCTTCCACCTTAGGACAGTACATGCCTCAGAATTGCTTCCCCTCCTACACTCCATCAAACCAACTGGGATGGCGGGACCTTATGGTCTGGACCCAAGGCTACTCAAGACCGCAGCCCCAGCCATCGCTCTACCTATAACTTGGCTCATTAATGGGTCGCTATGGGAGGGGGCTGTCCCCAGCGTCTGGAAGCAGGCTACTGTGGTGCCAGTCCACAAGGGTGGCCCAAGGGAGACATTTGAAAACTATCGGCCTATCTCCCTCTTCTGCACTCTGGCAAAAATCCAGGAGAGGTTAGTCTACTGTCAACTTCAAGACTACCTGGAAGCGAACCAGCTATTGGCTCCCAACTAGCACAGCTTTCGAAAAAACCATGGCACTGACTCGGCTCTCATCAGATTCACCACACATGTCTTCTCAGCACTAGACGAAGGCTCCCCAACTGGGGCAATCTTCACTGACCTTACCAAGGATTTCTATTTAGTCGACCACACCCTACTGATAGCAAAATTAAGATCGGTCTTGATCAATACTCGCTGAATTGGCTCAGCAGCTACCTGACTGACCGCTGCCAGCAGGCCAAGTGGAGGGGTTCCCTCTCCGGATGGCTCCTGATAACTACGGGGGTCCCGCAAGGCTCAATATTAGGCCCCCTTTTGCTCTCACTGTTTGTCAATGACTTTAGCAACCACTGCAGGAGCCGCTCTGTGGTGCAATATGCAGACAATGCGGTCCTCTATAGATCAATGAACAAGACTGATGAACTGGGATTGCACCTCAATGCAGACTTTGCTTTGGTCAAATCCTAGCTATTAAAAAAATGCCTGGTACTAAACGCCAAAAAAACAAAGGCAATCATGTTCGGACCTAGATCCCTAGGCCAGGATCGAAGCCCCTTACTACCACTAGCCACAGCGTCAGTCTATACCATAGAAGTGGTACAGTCCTTCAAATATCTTGGCCTAGTGCTGGACCAAGGCCTCACCCTAAAATACCATGTGGATCATGTGACAAAAAACATCCACCAAAAACTTGGCCTACTCTACCTCCTTAGTGCCCAAATGATTCCTGAGACCAGAGAAGCAATTACCAGGAGCATCCTCCTCCCTCCCTACCCTTACCTATGCTGCCCCAATCCTGCATGGAGCGGCAAAGCTGAGTCTCAGCAGCTTACAAACCCTTTACAATAAAATTGTGCACTTTGCCACAAAAGTCAAACCACAGAGCCACCATTGTGATGCACTTGCCTTGCTTAACTGGCCCTCCTTCGGCCATAGACTCCAGTATCCACTACTTTGCAACACTTACAAGCTCCTCTCTGACCTTCCCCCAGCCAGCCCAGCTGGACTCCTAACCCTAAAGCATACCAACAGGCCGCTCTGTTCCACTAGGCAACAGCTCTTTGAGGAACCCAGGGTCCGAACCTCGGCAGGTGATAAATCCTTTGCCCGTGCTGCCCCAATGCTATGGAATAAGCTCCCCGGTAACCTACAAGAAGCAAACTCCCTAGGGATTTTCCGTAAGGGCCTGCATGAATATCAGCTGGACCTCAGTTACTGCTCCTGCGCTGGAGGATAATTTCCCCGAAGCATATTCCTTTCTCTTCTCTGCCACCCCTCCCGCTGTTGACTTACACCTAGGCTTTCCTAAGGTTTGACAATGACTATACCAACCAAACCCCTTTCTGTTAAACTTTAATTGTAACACTAAGCTTGTTGTAATCGAAATGATACCTCTGTAATCCGGCTACTTAACTGTATCTAACTTTGCTGTGCTCTATTACCTGTATCCCAAAATGTTGCACTATTCATGTGTTTCCTTCAATGTAACTAATCCCGGGATGCCCCTGAAAAAGGGACCTTCAGGGCTCAGAAGGCCTGCCCAGTTAACAAAATTAATAAATAAACAAATAAAAATAATGTTGAGGTACCAATGATGTGCGAATTACAGTGTCGTCAAGGCAGCGGTCAGGAAGCATAGAAAAACCAGAAGCAGTTTCAAAATTCGCAATGAGAGTTTTATTAGTAATAACTGCAAAATAAAAAATAAAAGTGTGTTCAGTATAACTATTCACAAAAGCAGTACAAACAGATAAAACAAAGTCCTTCTTTTGAGTGTTTCTTCTCAATTCCAAGTTTCAGTCTCTGTCTCTATCTCTCACTCGCCTTGTCTCTTTAGCAAAAGCACTGCTGCTCTTTTCATAAGTCTGTGCCAGGGAAACTCACTAAGAAAACAGTAGGAAAATGGACCATTCTGAGGGGAAAGGGAGAAGCTCAGGGAAGATGCAACAATGGCAAGAGGGGATGGCGGAGCTGGAAATGGTGGATGTCTGGTGAACGGCAAACCCGGGAGTGAGGGTGTATACTTTTTATTCGAACCCCCACAAAACTTGGACACGGATAGACTATATTTATGCTACGAGGGAATGATATGCGTGGATGTGGGAGGTACAACACAGCCCAATATACATTTTGGATCATGCAATGGTGGTAATGAAAATACAAGGGAGAGGGAGAGACAGGGGACCCCTCATATGGAAATTCCCCACTTATTTGGCTCAGACGGAGGAATTTAGAAAGCATTTGGAGGATAGTTGGGACTTGTTTATGGCAACAAATGATAAAGAAGGAATCTCAAATAATATACTGTGGGAAACGGGCAAGGTGTTTATGAGGGGAGCAATTATTGAATACGTATCCCGGATAAAGAAGAAACGGTGGGCACAGAGAAGGGAGCTGGAAAGTAAATTAAAGGAATTAGAAAGGAGACTGTCTCGAGGTGAAAAAGGGGAGGCCGTTCGGACACTGGACATGGTACGGGAGGCTCTAAATGCGCATCTAAGATCAGAAGCGGGAAGAGTCAACCTGTTTAACAGAATATACATATTTGAGTGGGAAAATATGCCAGGGCCAATGGTGGTTAATTTCATGAAGGGACACAGGAGGACAAATAGAATTATGGGAGTGAGAGATGAAAAGGGTATCCCACAGAGTAAAGATAAGGAGGTGCAGAAAGCCTTTCGGATCTTCTTTCAAAAACTATATCAGGCTGGGGATAGGGGAACAAAAGAAAGGATGTTAGAATTTTTAGAGAAAGTAAAAGTCCCGAAGGCCACGCAGATGCAGAGGGAAAAGTTGGGGAAACCAATAACGGAGGGGGAGGTGTTGAAAGCCATCCAGAAGTTGCAGAAGGGGAAAGCTAGTGGTCCAGATAGGTATTCAGTGGAGTACTACAAATTGTTGGGGGCCCGAGTTGCAAGAGTATTGTGCAGAGCGTTCCAGCAAAGGGAGGGGATGGAGGAGGTTAGTTTACTGAATATGTGTTATGATGCCTTTATATGCCTCATACCAAAGGAGGGGAAGGACCCGCACCTATGCGCCTCATATCAGTCAATATCACTGTTATATTGTGATTTGAAGATAACGGCTAAAGTTTTGGCCAGCAGATTAGAGGAGATTCTCCCGGGGATGATTCACCCGGACCAAACGGGGTTTATTAAAGGAAGATAGTCGTATCATAGTATGAGGCAGCTGCTTAATACACTTTGGAGAGCGAATAGGGGGAAGGATGATATAGGGATCCTTTCAATGGATGCGGAAAAAGCGTTTGACAGAGTGGAATGGAATTATCTGTTTGAAATACTGGGGAGGTTTGGTCTGAGTGAACCGTTCCTGGGATGGAAAAAGGCAATGTATAGAAGGCCCAGGGTGCAGATAGTAGTAAATGGGGGCAGGTTGGAGAGTTTCAACTTGGAGAGAGGCACGAGGCAGGGCTGCCCGCTCTCCCCCTTATTGTGTGCGCTCGCAATAGAGCCTCTGGCGGTCACAATTAGAGAAAATAGGGACATACAGGGAGTTGGGGGGGGGGAGGCAGATCACAACAGAAACTGGCACTATACGCGGATGATATGCTGTTGTTTATGAAGGACCCCAGGCAATCGGTTTCCCCACTTCTGTCATAAATAGAGGAGTTTGGGAAATTTACGGGTTACAAAATTAATCTGGGAAAGTCAGAAGTCATGTGGGCTAAGGGGACGGGTGAGGAGATTAAACAATGGGGACTCAAAGTGGTGGGGGCGAATATGACATATTTAGGGGTCCAGGTTGGTAGATCCCTGGGGTCCTTATATGATTTAAATTATGTTAAATTGATTAAAACTAGAGAGGCAGATTTAAGAAGGTGGACACAGTTGCCCCTGTCATGGCTGGGCAGAATTAATATAATAAAAATGAACGTGCTGCTCAGGATCTTTTATCTTTTACAAATGTTACACCTGGGTTTGTCCAAGGAGGATGTGCATAGACTGGAGAAGGCCTTTATTGCATTTATTTGGAGGGGAAAGCATCTGAGGATGAGCCTAGGGAGGTTAAAGGCAGATAAGGAAAAAGGGGGCTTAAATTTCCCGGACTTGGAAAACTATTTTTTGGCTATACAGCAAAGATACATGGAGGACTGGGTACATAAGCCTGAAGTGGCCAGATGGGTGGAATTGGAGCAGGGAACGGCACAGGGTAAACTAACGGCATGTCTTCATAGTAGAGGGTTAAGGGCGTATAAGATGGGAAAAGAGGTTAATCCCCTGGTAGTACAAGTACTGTTGGCCTGGAAGGCGTTAAAGAGGAAAGGATGGATACAAGGAAAGGAGACTTTTGATGCCGGTGGCGGGGAATCCGGATTTCTTGCCAGGGCTGGAGGATACAGGCTACGGGAATTGGGAGCGAAAAGGGACAAGAAGTTTGGGACATTTACTAGTGAGAGGGCGGTTCTGTTCATTACAAGAGCTACAGGAAGTGGTAGGTGGGGATAAGAGAGCTAGATTCAGGTATCTTCAGACCAGGGCATATATGGGAAGCCTAGGAAAGGAAAACAAAGGGTTGTATGAGGTAGATCTGGTAGAGGTGTTGATCTATGCAGCTCAAAGGCAAGAAAAAGGATTTATAGGCCGGGTGGTTAAGAAAGGTAAGGCTATACTCCCAGGTAGGACAGTAAAAACTAGGAAATTGTGGGAAAGAGACCGTGGAAGGAACACATCGGATCAGAATTGGAAATTACTGCTCCAGATCCACTCTGGAATTATGATATGTAATAAATATAAAGAGGCTTACTTTAAATTCATTCATAGAGTATCTCTCACCGGTGATCATGCATAAGGCGCACCCTGAAGTGTCACCCTTATGTGGAAGGTGTGGTTCCAAAAGGGGAACATATGTGCATTGTTTTTGGGAATGCTCAATACTGCAGAAATATTGGAAGGAGGTGGTGGGTAGAGTGGGAAAGATTGCCGGACGGGAGTTACCAATTGATCCTCTGGGATGCCTATTCGAGATGGAGAATGGGGAACAGGAGGACTGGACATTATTACCTAGGTGGATCAGGGTACTTTATGTCCTGGCTCGACATGGGATCCAGAATACATGGGTATCACAGGTCGCACCGACAGTACAAGGGTGGTGGAGGACGGTGCTACAGACACTGGGGCTTGAGAGGTTAACATATGTGATGGGGGGAAGAGAAGAAGGATTTGAAAAACACTGGGCCCCCTTTTTGGTTTCCTTGTTGGAGGAAGAGAGCTGGATGTTATGGGAGGGGACAGTAGGTTAAGATAGAGATGGATGAAGAGAGGAGGTACAGAGAAAGTAGAAAGAATGAAGTAGAAAAGAAGGGGAAGTGAAAGTGTTGGAGGAGGGTTAAAAGAGAAGACAATAATGAACGATGGGTAAGTATGGGGAAATGTAGAACTGAGTACAAGACTGGATGGATAAAGCAGGAGTATACTGGTTGCACTTTTACTTTATGTTATTTTATTTTAATCTGATTTAAGTTAATTCAATGTAATTTAACTCTGTATAATCTGAGGGGGGAAACATAGTTTGGAATGAACTGAACAGATTGATTTCTACAATGTAAGCTGGTGACAGTGGAATGAACGAGTTGTGTATTTGGCTGTATGTTGAAGCTTGTTGGAAAAGCAAATAAAAATATACAAAAAAAAGAAAACAGCTTCTCACACAATGTTCTTGTAAGTTTCCAATGTTCTTGCAGGTGCAGCAAAAATAACATAATGACCCAGAACTGGCCTCTTGTTGACAGCTCTGCACAGTTTGCACACCAGCATCTCAGTTTAACCCCTTGAGTGCTACATAGCTTTTTGCAAGCATTTCAACAGTAGAACTATATACTTTTCTAAATAAAGGGATCTTAGTATTAGTTACATTTCCATATACTGATTCACATATATTTTTATACCAGCAGATATGCGGGGGGGGGGGACAGACAGAAACAGCAAGTGAAGGCAGAGAGATAGTGAGAGCCAGAGAATCGTGAAACCGTCAGAGTGATCAGTTCCTACGTCTCAAGAACAATTGATTGCACAGACAGACAAGAAGGGAAGAGAACAGACCCTTGCGTTTAAACGCTTTCTGCATAACAAATGGGACAGGGCCTTAGTCAACCCAGTCACATACTGTACAGCAAAGCACACTGCTGTTAAATGGTGTTGTTAACTACAAGTACACTTCTTGAAAATTAATAAAGAAATAATTATAAAAACAAAAGTTAAATTTCTCCT
The DNA here is from genome assembly GCA_016271365.2 of Neoceratodus forsteri. Lineage (NCBI taxonomy): Eukaryota > Metazoa > Chordata > Ceratodontiformes > Ceratodontidae > Neoceratodus > Neoceratodus forsteri. The sequence continues at coordinate 396,925,175 of CM057452.1, forward strand.
TGGATCTACCCAAGTTTGATGAGATCAGACTCGATGCTAGACAGATTGGCCTCAACCTAGGAGTCCCCCAGAAATTAATCTGTCCCTAGACTCTTAGGTGTCAGTGGTGGTCCACAGCTGCTTTTACCACACAATGGGATGATCTGCTCACATTACAGCATGTGTTCATTCCACCTCCCCGGAAAGGAGAGAGGTGACATGATAGAGACCTATAAGTTTCTAAAGAGAATAGACTGAGCAGCCAATACCTACTGATTAGGAGTAGGGATGCAGTCATGAGAGGGCACATCTGGAGATTGGTCGATGGTAAATTCAGCAGGGAGATGAGAAAATTCTTCTTCATTGAGAGGATGATAGACCCACGGAATAGACTGCTGAAGGAAGTTTTGGATGTGGATATTATAAATGGGTTCAAACACTGCTGGGACACAGCAAGAAGACTCGTAAAGGGAACCATGGAGGGTGGGGATTTAGGAGGAAAAGGGACAAAAAAAAAAAACAGGTTACTCACCTTGTAACAGTAGTTCTAGGAGTGGTATATGATGTTCACTCATACCTCTGGCAGTGTCCTTTCCCTTTAAGACTTGCCGGAAACATCTTCAAGCTGGTTCCTGCTACCCGGCCGGGTGGTAACTCCCTCGGCTCCGCCCCATGATGCCAGATCTTGCCCACTGGAAGCAGTGTTGTGCGCCACAGCTAGGAGAGGTTGAGTGGGTCCGTGTGGATAAACATCATATACTACTCCTTGAACTACTGTTACAGGTGAGTAACCTGTTTTTTTAGGGATGTGGATATGATGATCTATCCACAATTCTGGCAGACTCCTAGCAGTTCTCCAGGAGGAGGGAGGCAAGGTGCACAGCCCCTACTTAGGGAACAGAGACTGGACAACTGAGGCCCCAGAATCAGCATCCCGGCATGACTTGAGGTCGATGTAGTAATGGGAAATGAAGGTGTGTGCTGATCTCCAGGTAGCAGCCCTGCAGATTTCATGGATAGGGACATCCCTGGAAGCAGCCACCAAAGCAGCCGTATGTCAGGTGGAATGAGCCCTTAGCCCTCCAGGAGGCTCCCTACCTCCCAACCTATAGCAGAGGTCAACGCAGAATACAATCAACTTGTCAATCATCTGCTTAGCTGCCGGTCTACCAGGTGCAGCTTCAGCGAAGGTGACAAATAGCTGGCAAACCTCTCCCCGAACTCCAGCCATGCGCTCCTTATAATAGAAAAGTGCCTGCTGCAGGTCCAAAGTGTGGAGCCTGTGCTCAGCCTCCAAGGTATGACTGGTAAAGTACACCAGGTGATTACTCACCTGGTTAAGGTGAAACTCTGACACAACCTTCAGGAGGAACTTCGGGTCGGGGTGCAGGACGACCTTGTCCCTGTGGAAGACCAGGTAAAGAGACTCCACCAAAAACACCTGGGCCTCACTGATCCTTCTGGCTAACATGATAGTCACCAGAAAGGCCATATTCCATGACAGGTGAAACATATCACACCTGTGCATCAGTTTGAATGCCTTGCCCATGAGCTTTGCCAAAACCAGCAACAAGTCCCACTATGATGGTGGTTCATGCACCGAAGGGGAAATGTGGTCAAGGCCTTTGAAAAAGCACCAGACCACCTTCTCCTGCTCCACGACTGCAGATGGGCCCACACCCGGTAAACAGAGATGACTGCCAGGTGCACCTTTAGGAACATTGTCTGCAGGCCCGACTTAGAGAGGGATCACAGGTAGTCAAGAATGCTAGCCACCGGACAGGACAAGGGGTCAAGTCCCTTGCCCTAGCACCAAACGAAGAACCTCTTCCACTTGAAGGCATAGCATTTCCTGGTCGACTTCTTCCAAGATGCCTCCACAACAATGAGGACATCTGCGGGAGAGACCCAAAGCCTGGAACTCTAGCCGCTCAGGAACCAGGCTGTCAGGTGCAAGGATTGAAGGTCCAGATGGAGTACTTTCCCTAGACTGATGGGGAGCAGGTCTAGGAGGAGAGGAAGACGCCTCGGGAGCCCGCTACTGAGGCTGAGGAAACTGGGATACCAGAACTGGCGTGGCCAGTCCAGAGCCACCAGGATCGTGCCTTGTCCCTCTTGTTCTTGAGCAGAGCTGTGTAGATCAAGGGGAGTGGAGGGAAGGCATAGAAGAGGCCTGGGGTCCAGGGTCTTGAGAAGGCATCCCCCTGCAGTGTTCCCTGCTGAGGAGGGCAGGCACAGAACAGCCTCAGCTTTGTGTTCTCCCTGGAAAAGAACAGGTCCACCTGAGGGGTGCCCTACAGGGAGAACAGACTGTGTACTACCTCTGGGTGGAGAGATCACTCATAAGACGCCTAGCCCACCTGGCTGAGGGCGTCCACCAGTTGGTTGGAGGCACCTGCCACATGGATGGCTGAGAGGTTGGCCTCCAAACTGCGTACAAGGATCCGCATGTGAAGAGCTCCTTTGTACAGTGAAAGGGAGTGCATCCCACCCTGTTTGTTGAGAGAATACATGGCTGTGGTGTTGTCCATCTGGACCTGGACCACCAGACCCCGGATGTGCGGAGCAAATGCAGTCAGTGGGACTGTTCGGAGCTCCTACAGGTTGATGGGGCATTGGGACTCCTCGGGGATCCAGAGCCCATGGATTCTGTGTTCCATTAGGTGGGCACCCTAGCCCATGAGAAAGGCACCGGTCGTCAGGATGATCGTCAGCTCTGGGCGGACAAATGGGTTCCCTTCCTGCAGATGCTCTGTGACTAACCACCACTGGAGGGTGTCTGACATCCGCTGAGTCACAGTGACCATCTGGTTGAAGTGACCCCTTCACTGAGACCACTGGCTGGCCAGCTCCTATTGCAAGGAGTGCATTCTCCAGCAGGGCCATTGGAGCACACTGGTGCAGGCTGCCATGTAACCCAACAGGAGCAGGAAGTCCTGGACAGGGCGCAACTGCCCAATCAGAAATGATAGGGCAAAGGAGGAGAGAGCCTCCATCCTGTTCGCCAGGAGTCGGGCTCTGGCTCTCCAAGAATCAAGCTCAGCCCGATGAAATGGATCACCTGCAAGGGTACGAGTTCTGACTTGGCCTCGTTGACCAGGAGGCCAAGACCGACGCAGGTTTGGAGGGCCAGGTCCCTGGACCGCTCCACCTCCTGCCTAGAGGTACTTGCTATTAGCCAGTCATCCAGGTAGGGGTAAACCTGGGCCCCTTGGCACCACAGGTAAGCTGCCACCACTGCGATTCACTTGGCGAAAACCCTGTGGGCCAAGGACAGGCTGAATGGCATGGCCTGGAACTCGTAGAGGGTACCTTCCAATCGGAAGCAAAGGAAAGTACAGTTAAGTAAGAACTTACCATAACAGCAGATCTTCGAGAGAGGCTCTTGCAGTAGATCATTACAAACAGGACTGAAGCCGGCAGGCGTCAGGACCCCATGCAAAAATGTGTAGCTAGCAGTCTCTGGCGGGGGACCGCCCCCACATCAGGTGACCGACGTCGGTATAAAAGGCGGGTCCCCCATGCCCGCCTTCCAATTCTTTCCCGCCAAAGGCTCAAAAAAGGCAAGATGAGAGAGGAGCGGATATTTCCCTTCCTGGAAAAAGAGCTGAAAAAGCCAAGGGGGATGGAGTGTGGGAAGGTATTACCTACTGCAAAAGCCTCTCTCGAAGATCTACTGTTACAGTAAGTTCTTATGTAACTGTACTATCTTACTTCGAGAGGGCTCTTGCAGTAGGTGATCACAAATAGGACTGAGTCCCAAGCAATCTGGAACAAGGAGAAGCACCCGGGAGGAAGAATACTGTCCAAATGTAGACCCTCTGGCTGTGGAGGTTTTAAGAAAGGAGACCTTGCAAAACAGCCAACCCGAAGCCAGCTCTTTGGCGAGAGGCAATGTCCAAACTGTAATGTTTCGTAAAGGTATGGACAGAAGTACAAGTTGCGGCTGCACAACTGTCAGCCACAGACACATTCTTAAAACAAGCTGCAGAGGTAGCTACACCCCTAGTGGAGTGGCCCCTGACTTGACCCAGCAGGGTCTTGGGATACTTGTCATAAGCCAACCATTTAGATAGGCATTGCCTGGAGACAGCACTGCCTTTTTTTTGCGAGCGAAAGAGACAAACAGTTGATCAGTCTTTCTGAGATCCTTCACCCTGGTGGTGTAGTATCTCAGAATTCAGTGAACATCCAAAGTATGCAAGAAGTACTCCTCTTGATTGGAGTGCTGCGTAAAGAAAGCAGGCAGTTCCATGGATTGATTCACTGTAGATTCCGCTACCACCTTAGGGAGAAACTTAGGAATGGTACACAGAGCCACACGTTCCTTGTGGAAAATCAAATACAGGATTTTGCACATCAAGGCCTGAAGCTCGGAAATCCGTCAAGAAGAAGTAATGGCCACAAGGAAAAGAGTCTTCCAGGAAAGGAACTTCAGGTCTGCTGAGGCTGCTGGCTCGAAAGAAGGCAGGGTAAGCTTCTCAAGAATGAAATTCAGATCCCAAGGAGGGGCAGGAGTGCGAACAGGGGGTCTCAAGTGGAGAACCCCTCTAAGAAAAGTCTTAGAGACTTCCCAACTGCACAAAGGTTCTGTCCCCAAAGGGAACATGACAAGCGGAGAGGACCTCCATGTGAACCTTAACAGAGGAATGACTGAGACCCAGATCAGAGAGATGGCGCATGTAGTCCAGAAGCATCCCGACAGGGCAAGAAAATAGCTCAAAATCTTTGGAAGAGGCCCAAATAGAGAACCGTTTCCATTTCATGGCACAGGTAGATCTAGTGGAGGGCTTTCTGGCCTCCACCAGAATGTCAGCCACCCGCGGGGAAATTCCAAGTTGGGCTTAAGCTACATCTGCAGGAGCAACGCATGCAACTGAAGGGATTTGAGGCCTGGATGGACCAAGGTCCCCTGATCCTGGGTCAGCAAAAGTTGTGACAGAAGAAGAGGAAGCTGAGGTTCCTCTGAATACTGTTGCAGAAGAGAGAACCAGACTTGCCTGGGCCAGAAAGGAGCGATCAGGATCATGCGAGCTCCTTCTGAGCTGAGTCTGTGTAAGACCCCCGGAATCAATGGAAATGGGGGGAAGGCATAGACGAATCTGCCCCTCCAGTCTAGAGACAGAACATCCCTCAAAAAAATGCCGTGCCCTGGAGTGAGTGAGCAGAAGGCGGGAAGTTTTGAATTGTGAGGAGACGCAAATAGGTCTGGCTGCGGTGTTCCCCAGCATAGGCAGATATCGTCTGCTACCCCCTGATCCAGTTCCCACTCATGAGCCTTGGCAGACGACCAACTGAGATGGACTGCCAACGTGTTTTCAACCCCTGGGACGTGAACTACCGTGAGGTGAAGGTCATGTTGCACTGCCCAATCCCAAAGTTGCATCGCTTCCCTGCACAGAGGGTAGGAACAAGTTCCTCCCTGTTTGTTGATGTACCAGACTACGCACATGTTGTCCGTCTGGACGGCCAGATGACTGTGAAGCAGATACAGATGCAGAGCTTGTAGAGCATACAGCACAGCCCTGAGCTTGAGCATATTCATGTTAAGAGTCTGTTCGAGCTCGGACCAAGAGCACTGGGTCCTGTGAGACCCCGGGTGGGTTCCCCAACCCTTGCCCGAGGCGTCAGTTGTCAATGTTTGGGAGGGTGGAGAGAGGCAGAAGGGAACTCCCCGGCAAAGGTTCTCCTGAACCATCCAGCAATGCAAGTCCCGAACCATAGGGTTGGAGACCAGGACATCTAGATCCAGGTCATCCACTCACTGATCCCACTGAGATCGAAGCATCCACTGAAACATCCTCATGTGGAGCCAAGCGAGAGGGACTGTCGGAATAGCAGGAGCCCGAGGAGGCGAAGGACTGACCTGGCGCTGATCCGCCTACAACTGGACAGCAGGCTTACTTGAGCCTGAAGGGTGGCCACCCTGTCCAGCAGCAGGAATGCCATGCTAGAGGTCGTATCCAGGATCGCCTCGATGAATTGGAGCCTCTGTGACGGGATCAAATGGGACTTGGCCTGGTTGATGGTGATACCCAGGCTGGTGAAAACCTGCAGGGTAAGGGAAAAAAAGTGCAGGAGCTCCTTTCTGGACAGGGCCACCAGGAGCCAGTCGTCCAGGTACGGGAAAACCTGAACTCCCTGGATACGCAGGTAGGCCGCTACCACGGAAAGGCATTTGATGAACACTCGGGGCGCTGAGAAAAGACCAAATGGAAGGGCCCTGAACTGGTAGTGGTCCCCCTGAAATGAAAAACGAAGGTATTTGTGGTGGAAAGGGTGAATAGGGATATGCAGGGGTAGGCGTCCTGCATGTCCAGAGCACATTGCCACTGTCCCGGCTGAAGGAGGGGAAGAAGGCTCTGCAAAGAGAGCATTCTGAACCGTTTGTACTCCACAAACAGGTTCAGGGAGCTGAGATCTGGAATAGGCCTCATGTCTCCTGATTTCTTCGGAACCAGGAAGACATGGGAGTAGTAACCCTTCCCCCAAGGTGGGGTGCGACAGGTTCTATCGCCGCCTTCTGAAGAACAGAGGATATTTCTTCCCAAACCAGAAGAAGGTGTTCCGGGGAGTAAGATGACCTGAAGGGGGGGGGGGTCCTTGGTGGTTTCTGAAAAAACTCTATTGAGTGTCCTTCTGCAATCAGCTGGAGCACCCAAGTGTAGGAAGTGATCCTCTCCCAGCCTGGCAAATGGAAAGAGAACATCCCTCCTACCGGTTCCTCTGGAAGGTCCAGAGGCTGTGGGAGAGGAGAGGAGTCAGGAGGTGGGCAGCGCCACGGCTGGGCGGGGGGTGGGCTTGGCAGCCGGAGGGGCCGACGCTTATTGGCCCGCTTGCCCTAAGATTTCACTTTGGGCAGAGAACGTCTGCAAAAGGGGTGACACTAACTTCTGAGGGGGCCTGTACATAGAGTAGACAGAGTTTAGAGCAGTACCCTTCTCTTGCAGATCGGTGATGATGTCCTTGACATCGCCACCGAACAGCACCGAACCCCTGAAGGGCGCATCCTGGATAGCAGACTGCACCTCCGGGACCAAACATGACATTCGGAGCCAGGCATGACACCACAAACCTACGGCAAAAGCCGAGCAACGACCAGCAGCGTCCACTGCATCGTAAGTGGCACGAAGTATGTGCAGACTGGCTGAACGAGCAGACTGACCAGATCTGCTGCTTCCTGCTTAGTCTGAGACTCAGGAAGGGAGTCCAATTTAGCTTCCACCTCACTAAGGGTTGCCTTCTGGTAATCCCCCATATGAGTAATGTAGTTCAGGGCCCCCCCGATACCCAGAGTGGAAGAAGCATAGACCTTCTTCCCATACTGGTCCAGAAGGCGGGATTCCTTGTCCGGTGGGGACGAGTTCAAATGCTTAGGGTTAGCCATATGGCCGTCAGCGGTGCTAATCATAACAGAATCAGCTCTCGGGTGTGAATTCAGGGAAGCCACACCCTCTGGAGCCTGGTATAGACTATCCGCCTTCCTCGGAAGGGGGGCTAATGCCGACAGTTGGTTCCAAATGGTAGAAACAAGGTCCGCATGAGGCTCGATCCAGGGTGGAATCAGGGTTGGAGCGGTATCGGGCAGATCCAGATGCACAGCGAGTTTTTTCCGCTGTGGATCCGGCTCCAAAGATTGCCACTGGTGAACAGACAATCTTTTGCAGCAACTCCAGGAAGGAAGGATCCTCCGGAGGAAACTTCGGAGGAGTCCTAAGCCTTGGCTTGTCTGGAGTGCGTGGCTCATCGTCCGGATCGGAGTGTCCGTCGGAGTCGTCCGAGGTCTCCGAAGAGGAAGGAGAAGAATAAGACTCCTCCCTATGTGGGGAAGGAACAGACCACTTGGGCAACCCTCGGGGAAGCGTTTCTTCCCCTGCCCTGGGACCGGAGGGTTCGCCTCTGGTGTCAGGAGGGGAGATGGAGTCTCTCGCCTCAGACGACGGGAGTCTGGAACCAGGTCTGGCATCGGAAGATGGCTCGCCACCTCCCTGGTGAGCTGAGCCCTGGCCTCAGCCCACCAGGAGGCCAGAGTCTCCTTCAGATGCACCGGTGGCTGAGGAGCGGTGGAGGAGGAGGCTACGGATATTGGGGATATCCGTACGGCGAGTATCCATAATCCAATGGCAGGAAACCTGACGTCGGGTATTGGGGCACCGGGTACTGCGGAGTCGGGTAAGCTGGCGTCGGGTACTGCAATCCCGGGTAGGACGGTTTCGGATACGACGGGGTCGGGTACTCGGGCACCAGGGGATCTGATGGAGCAGAAGACCCTGAGAGCAGCCCTGCGGGCAGGCCCAGAATGAGAGGCCCAGCATAGGGACGGTGTCTGGCAACGGGATGCCACACAGCATCGGGTAGGCTGGCATCGGAGCCGGCCGCCAAAGGTCCAACGTCAGGTCGTCCAGCCCAGCTGGATGGAGACCAGATGGCAGCATACTTGCATCTTCTGTGTCACCCGGGGAAGGAGGACTAACATTCCCAGGAGCCAACAATGGAAACACTGGAGCCTCAGAGCAACAATGAGTGTTGCGCAGTCGTGAACGACAGATAGGCCCGGCGATCCAGCGCCGCGGCCATTGAGGGGCCGGCGTCCGCCACCGCACAATCTGGGAGGATGTCAGAGGAGCCAGCGTCCGACTTATCGGACCCAACACTCGACGCAGGCTACAATGGAGGGGTGGCCTTGGCGGGTGCTATGGGGGCCGTGCGCTGCCCCGAAGGATCGGGCGTCTTATTGGCCTTACCCCAGCAGGTGTCGGAGGAGCCGATGTCCGGCTCATCAGGGCTGCTCGAACTGGAAGGCCACACAGTGGCGGGCTTACCGGAAGCGGCTGCCTCCTTTGACCGGCAGGCTCTGGAGGGGTCCGAGCACGAGCCCGACAGGAGGGTCGACGCTTCCTTCAAAGCCTCCAAGATGGCCATCGCAGAATGGTCCCCTGAAGGGGATGTTACCTTCAGCACCACTACCCCAGCCGGAGTTGCGGCGACCACGGAAGAGGAGTCCCGGTCTTAGTGTTTCTTCTTGCACTTGCGGTGACCCTCAGGGGAAGCAGAGGCCTACCAGAGCTTCTTCACCTCTTTTCCATTGAAGACATCTTCCATTTTAAAACGTGGACCTCCAGGGACTGCTGCCTCCACTTGCGGGTGGCAGCGTTGAACTGTTGGCAGTGTGGGCACTTCTCCACGAGGTGGTCTGGGCCTAGGTAAAATGGGCACTGGGAGTGTCCGTCCTTGTGCGGGAGTTGGAAGCCATAGGAATCGCACTTGTTTTTGTGCTTGGATGGCGAAGGAGATGACATACACGGCAGCTAAGGGAACTGACAAACATTCAAATGAAATTCAAGGAATTTAACGGTAAAAATACTGACGATAGAGTGACAAAGCACTGAACTTAACCGCGAGGCGCTAACACAAGCTAACGGCAGGAATGAACTGGAAGGCGGGCGTGGGGGACCGCCCTTTTATAATGACGTCACATGATGTTGGTCACCTGACATGGGGCCGGTCCCCCGCCAGAGACTGCTAGCTAGAAAGTTTTCCGCAGGGTCCTGACACCTGCCGGCTTCTGTCCTATTTGTAATTACCTACTGCAAGAGCACTCTCGAAGTAAAATCTTTCAGTGTGATGGACAGATTGGGATGTGAAAGAATGCATCCTGAAGATCCAGGGAGCAAACCCACATGCGCTGCTCTAGAGACAGTATAATCTGAGACAGAGTTACCATCCCACAGAATGTGACTTGAGAAACTTGTTCAGGTCGTGCAGCTCTAGAATGGAGCATCAGCCTCCCATCCATTTTGGCACCAGGAAGTACCTGGAGACAAACCCTGGATGTTCTGGAGGATCCTCGACAGGAACCACAACCTCCTTGTGGAGGAGCTGGGCTATGTCATCTTTGATACAATGTCTGCGGATACCAAGTCCTCCCCTGGGGTGCGAGCTTGGCAAGGAGGGTACTGCTCGAATTCCACAGGCAGACTCTGACTACCACGTCGAGGACCCATCAGTCTGTGGTGACAGCACACCCTCCATGGGAGGACCCAGAGGAGGTGTGACGGGCATAAGGGAGGCACCCCTCATCCCCTCACTGGGAAGACTTGGAGGAAGAGGAGGGTCCGGCTGAGGAGCCACCAGAGCCTTTCCCCCAAGGCTTATGGATGACCGAGGCCACTGACTTTGGCAGAGGTCGCCAGGCCTGAGCCTGCTGACCACCCTGGGGTTGGGCTGGTTTGGCCACAGGAGTAGAGGTGGACCGAAAGGACTTCCTTTTCTGCTGCTACTTGAAGCCATGGGGTCCTTTTGGGCAGAAGTCATGGAATCCAAGGTGGCATTGGCTTCTCATTGTGGGTGAGGTAGCCCTTGACCCCGGGCCCAAACAAGTCAGTGCCCAGGAAAGGAACATCTGCCAGCTTGTGCTGAGTGTCTTTATTTTTTTATTTATTTATTTAGTTTTTGTTAACCGGGTAGGTGCACTAGCCAGCAAGTGACTATTTTCAGGCACGACCCGGGAGGTACAATTACAATACAAGTAGAACGGTGCAGTTTATACAGTACAAGTACAGGTACATAGATACAAGCATACAATTTTTTATAAGTAAGCAGAGGGTACTGGAGGAAGGACAGATTTTGGATTAGATTTGGGGAAACTGATGGGGGATGTGGGCAGGGAAGGGTGAGTGCACAGCTCAAGGTAGTTGGTAGGTGGCGGGGCTGGAACCAAGGTAAGAGAACTCTGCCAACTGTTTTGGCCAAGAATCTTAGGAGAGTGTAGGGTGGGACAGCGAAAAGGATTACGGCTTTTTGGGCAGGAGGCAAGAGTCTATAACCGGGCTCATGGAACCGATTCCCGGTATGAGAGGCTCAGGTGGGGGGGGGGGCCAGGGGTAGGCTGGACGGAGATGGGTAGGAAGGAAAATGCATATAGTGTCTGCCATGAGGGTCAAGATACTCCGCTAAGCCCTGCGACGCATGGCCACTGAAGCTGCCACAGAGCAGGCACAGGAGTCCTCAATGTCCATGGCTGTCTGGAGCTGCTGCTTAGCCACAGCCTGACCCTGGTCCCGGACCTGTTCGACCGTGGTCTGGAGGTTCACTGGCAGATAAGGAAGCACCTCATCCAGGGTGCCCAGCAGGGCATGGGAGAAGTGGGCCTTAAGGAGGGCTGAGCTCCCCTGACAAGACCAAGTGAGGAGGCAGCATAGACCTTTTTAGCTGTATGGTCCAATTTCTTGAACTTCTTGTCAGATGGCTTGTCGACATCACCAGTGTTGCCGCAGCACCTAAACACTGAATTGACCACCAGCCCCTCGGCCGAGGGGTGTTCTGTGAATCCTGAGAGGGAACCAGTAGGTACTGCATACTTGCAGGCCATGTGGGAAGAGGATGCAGGGCAGGAAGCGGGGCAATGCCAAAGCTCCAGGACAGGGTCAATAATGTCCTCTGCCACCAGGAAGACCTCCATAGGAGTATCCCTCCTGGTCGAGTATCTTGGTCAGCAGGTAATGAGCCAGATTCTGGATGGGTTCCATTTTCATACCCGTGGACTCGGAGATCAGGCAAAGAAGGCCCATAAAGGAGGAAGGGCCTTCACCCATCGAGAGATTCCCCCACCACCTCCACGTCGAGTGGATGGGAGTGGCAGGGAGGAACCCTAAGACTCCTAAGAGTGATTAAAGAGGAGTCGGCCACCCAAGTCCCCACTGATCCTCCGCAGATGGTCAGGGGTGACGGTGACCGCAGTGATAGTGCTGGAGGGTTTAAAACATGGGTCAAATTGGACCCACTGGTATAAAAAATGTGAGTCTTTAATAAAGAGGAACCTACTGGGTCAAGACATAATCTGTGGCAGATTTTGAACAGTTCACGTTCCCTTCCTATAGAGTAGGTGCATCAGTTTGGACACACTGGCAAAGGAAAGCGGTGTCAATTTTGGAAAAGGATGCAACTTTTGCCCTTTTGGTGCATGTTAGTGCTGTTACTGGGTGACCGACAGCTGATGGAGAAGTCCACTGTTCATCCGAGACACCTTGGTTGGGGTGCCGGTTGGCAGCTGTTTAAATGGCAGCTCCACCAGAATCTGTGGAGACGCCGGGGTCAGCTGAGCCAGGACCGACTTGATCGGCTCCTTAGGCAGAGAAAGTGTCAGCCTGTCAGGCAAAAGCCAGGTGATGTCCAGCATAGTAGCTGAAGCCGGCTTCACGCCAGTAAGCACCAGCTGTTGCCACATGAAATCCTGGTAGTGTCGACTTAACTTGCACAGAAGCCTCTCCTCACCTGAGGAGGAGGAGGAGGATGATTAGTAGCAGCAGCGCCGCTTACCATGATGTCAAGAGCAGAAGTGCTGATATTGGTGAGAACCATTCGACCCATGGGAAGAAGACCTTGACCTCAACCGCCAGGGGAACCAGCGCCGGGGCTCGGAGGGAGTCGGCAAACACCAAGTCTCCTCCGGGTCCTGCCTGTCAACCCAAAGCAGCGGGTCAGCAGACTGATCCGTCCCAACGGTCTGAGTCAGGAACCGAGTCCAAGACAAGGAAGTATCAACCTCTTCAGTCGACAACTGATCAACCGGTTCAAGAAAAATCTCAACCGGAAGATCAACCAGCGTCTTGGTCAACTGGCCATACAGGGTTATCATGGAGCCTGCGGCCTGGGTTGAGGATTCTACTAAAGTTAGATTCGGAGAAGTGCAGGAATCCGAAGCTCTCAACCAAGAGCACTCCCAATCCCACGAACGTCGATGAGACCATTTTTTTTTTACTCTTTCTTCTATTTGGATTTGTGCCCAGCAGGTCCCTGACTGAGGGTCGGCAAGAACTGGCACAATACTTTAAAGGACTCCATAAAAGTTTAACCCAACTGGAGCAGCACAAAGATAGCTGCCGAACAGGAGTAGAAAGCAGTCTGGGCCGAAGCCTCCTCAAATGCCGCAAGCTGTTTAACTGACCCCACAGCTGCGGAGACCACCCAATGGACAGCCTTAGATCTGACCAGCAGGTTCTGTTCGGTCGGTCAGCCTACCCTGAATTGGGCGAGGTGGTCCTCGAGAACATTAGGATGGAAGGTACGAAAAATGTTGCAGGCCTGGGGTTCATGCTCGTGCCCCACGCAAAAGATGCACACGGCGTGGGGATCCATTCGGGGCATCATCTGCCCACAAGGACACCAACGGAACAAAGGAGCAGACTTGTTGTCCATCGCAGTCACAAACAATGATTAAGCCTGAAGACAAAGTTTTTTGAAATGTTTTGGAAGTAAATCTAGAGATTCATTAGCAAAGGACCTACTCAGCACAAGAGCTGTAAGTTGAAACCTGCTTCTTTCAGCAGAAAGGAAGATCTGACATCATGAGGCGGAACCGTGGGAGATACTACCCAGTTGGGCGAGAGAAGCCAGCTTGAAGACGTTTCCAGCAAGTCTTAAAGGGAATGGCAACTGCCAGAAGTGTGGATAGAACATCATATATATGTCCCTAGAACAGCACTTTGATGGCGTGCAGTAGGGAATGGGGCTGCAGGTGGTCTTCATAGTTGCTAAGAGGAGCAAGGGGGTGGGAGTGTCTAAATGTGCCAGGATCTTCTTTGCTGGCAGTTCTACATGCATGGGGCTAATATATTATAGTCCCATACTTATAGAACTGCCAGCAAAGATAACCTTAGTACATTCAGACAGCCCTCTCCCCCAGTCCTTTTAGTCAATTCTATTAGTAACTAAATACAGTGCCTGTAGTCCTGTTTACTACTGCATGTCTACAAAGAGCTGTTTTTAGTGGCAGGGCTGGAGCACTAAGCTTGTACACAGAAGTTACAAGCAAGGCAGAGTTAAGTTAAAATTAATTTAATTGTTTCAACCAAATAAAAAATATTCAAAAACTAGCTAATATAGCTCACTGGGCAGGCAACTCCCTGGCATGAGTTGCCTGCCCAAACGTTAAGAGCATGTCAGCAACTCTTTAATGCATGTATCTGAATAATGTTGAAATCTAACATGATGTACTGTATATGTTTCCTATGTATGCGCTTGTACTTCTGTATAGCTGTATTGTAATCTGTACTGTTCCGTCTACCACAATCAGGTGTGGCTAAAAATTGGTCACCGACTCAACCGCCTCCTGGTAAAGCAAATAAATAACCAGCCTCCAGCCACTCTAGGCATTTGGACACCAGGTCCTTCATTATGCAAAGTCTGCTCTTTAAAAGTTCTAGTTCTGGTGACTAAGATTTAGCTAGTTATAATATTTTTATTCTTATGAAAGAAAAAGATAACACATTGAGCTAAAGCTCATTTTCAAGGGCCTCCCAGGTTATGTTCAGTAAAATATATCAGGAATTTGTTACAATAAAATACATGTATTCTTTATGTCAAAGATTCAACAAAAGACAATGACATCATCGCAATTACACAATAGCAATTATAACATACTATTATAATATTAATATTTCTTAATCAACCAATACCAGCATGGTCACAGTATGGCTTTAGCAATCTTGTTCTACTGAAGAACCAACATTACATAAGGCTAGATAAAGATAAAGGAGAATACCTCTTTATGGGTCTGAATGTAAGTGGTAACCACTGGACCTGCATATGCCCATGTTCAGTTTTGGTCTTGGGAAGTACAAATTCAAAGCCAGAAGTAAACAGCAGGCCATCCTAACCTGCCTTGGTTCCAGTGGGTCCAATATATATCCAGGAACCTGTCTGATACAACCTTTATATATCAAAAGTGATACATATAACCAACTACATTCTTTCAAACTTGGCCATTTTGTTCACAGTAGGGGCATCCAGGATGAAGCAAGCATTAACATAAAGCTTCGCTAGCTGCATTATAAAAGCCCCGGCATATACAGTAAAACATAGAAACATAGAATTTGACGTCAGATAAGGACCGCTTGGCCCACCCAGTCTGCCCATTTCCCTACCTGATGGATAAGCTGCAGATCCTAGTTAACCAGCAGCCTACTTCTTCTTACCCCCACCCCCTAGAATTGCCTTATGACTGTCCCATGCATGCTTGAATTCCACCACTGTTTGTGACTCCACAACTCCTCTGGAAGGTCGTCCCATACATCCACCCACCCTCTCTGTGAAAAAATACTTCTTCAATTACCTCTGAGCCGCCTCTTCTATCTTCAAATTGTGCCCCTTGTTCTTGCACACCTCTTTTTTGAAAGATGCTACCCTCTTGGACTTTGTTGATTCCTTGAGGTACTTGAAAGTTTCTATCATGTCCCCCTTCTCCTCCTTTCCTCGAGGCTATACATTAAGCTCCTAAGTCTCTTCATATGTCTTCCGGTGCAGACCCTGCACCATTTTTAGTTGCCCTCCTGGACAGCTTCCATCCTGTCTATGTCTTTGGCGAGATTGGGTCTCCAGAACTGCGCCGCAGTACTCCAGATGGGGTCTCACTAGCTGTCTGTACAGAGGGATAACAACTTCCTATTTTCTACTGGTGATGCCTCTCCATGCATCTCAGTATCCTCCAGCCCTGCTTGCTGCCCTCTCACATTGCTTGCCCACCTTTAGGTCATCTGATATGACTACCCCAGGTCCCTTTCCATTTTTGTTGTTGTTAGTATCTCACCCCCATTGTGTACTTCTTCCCCTGGTTTTGTTTCCCAGGTGCATTACCTGCACTTCTTAGCATTGAATCTAAGCTGCCATACATTTGACCATTCCTCTAACCTTGCCAAGTCCCTTCTCATCCTTTCCACTCCACCTTGTGCATCAACTCTGTTGCAGATCTTTGTGTCATCTGCAAAGAGACATACTTTTCCTTCCAGTCCCTCTGCAATGTCACTTATAAAGACATTGAAGAGGACTGGTCCTAATACTGAACCCTGCGGTACCCCACTACTAACCCTCTTTTTTCAGAGTGGACTCCATTTACTATTACTCTCTGTGTCCTATTCTCCAGCCAATTCTTTACCCAGGCTGTCATCTTGGGACCCACTCCCAGGCTGGCTAACTTGTATATTAATCTTTTGTGTGAGACTGTGTCAAATGCCTTGCTAAAGTCTAGGTAGGCCATGTCCACAGCCCCTCCCTGATCAACTACTTTGGTCACCCGGTCAAAGAAATCTATCACATTTGTCTGGCATGAACTTCCCGCTGTGAATCCATGCTGCCTTGGGTCCTGTGCCCCTCTGGCCTCTAGATATTTAACAATTCTTTCCTTCAGAAGTGATTCCATCATTTTCCCTACCACTGAGATTAAACTAACAGGTCTGTAGTTTCCTGCTTCTGCCTTGCTCCCACTTTTGTGAAGGGGAATCACATCTGCCCTCCTCCAGTCCTCGGGTACCACCCCATCCTCCCATGATTTGTTAAAGAGGGTAGTCAGTGGTGTCACTAGTTCTACCCTTAGTTCTTTTAGAATTCTGGGATGAATCCCATCAGGCCCCATTGCTTTGTCCACCTTCAGTTTTAAGAGTTCTTTCAGAACCCTTTCTTCTGTAAATGGGCTGGTATCAACTTCTGTATACAGAGTGTTTCTACTGTTTGTTTTAGGTACCTCCCCCTCTTCCTTTGTAAATACTGAGCAAAAATATTTGTTTAGTATCTCTGCATTGTCACAGTCACCCTCCCTCCCCTTTATTAAGCCTCACTATCCCTCCCTTGGTCTTCCTTCGCTCCCTGATGTACCTATAAAAGGTTTTATCCCCCTTCTTAACTGAGTTGGCTATCTTTTCCTCGGTTTGGGCCTTTGCTGTTCTGACTGCCTTCCCAGCTTCCTTTTGCTTTAACTGATACAGTTCTCTGTCCTGTTCCTTCTGTGATTCCTTGTACTTCCTGAATGCTTTCTTTTTCTCTTGAACCTTCACTGCCACTTCCTTTGCCACAATAGTCCAATTAAAGAATGGTCATAGTGCTTATTACAGTAGGTGTAAATGTGAATTGTTAGGGATACTGTACAGATGTCTTTGTAAGGCTCTGAGCTTGCTACTCAATACTTTAACCAAGTACAGATATGGACATCCTATTTTAACTTTACATCAAACCATAAACCAAGGTATCTGTATAAAGTAACAAGCTAAACTCCAGTGCTGTTCATAGTAAAAATGTAAATTATGACAGAGCTTTACTTCAGCAACAAACAACATTGTGTAGGTTTTTCTTACATTTACAGCCAGTTTATTTGGGGCAAATCATGTATGCGCAGAGCACCTGTGTGTTTGAATTTTATTTTACGCAAAGTATGCTTGGACTAAATGAAAAACTATCTTGTAACACAGGCTGGACAGTGCTTCGATTACTGCTATGATAACATAATGTCATAAGCATAACAATGTGACAATACTGAATTTATACAGTTTATAATACTTGGATTTAAATAATAAAGAGCAAGGACCCCAGAATAGAACCCGTGGGGCTTTTTTTTTTATGTCAAGTAGATCTGAAGAACTTAATTGTAACAAACTGTTGTTGACCCATAGTACAGTTTTTAAACCATCTAAAGGAAGTGTCCAAAATATCCACAGTAGCCAGTTTAGACAACAGTATGTCATGATCTCGAATGTCAGCTGCTTTTGAAAGCTTATGGAATACCACTTTGACCAATGACCCCCATATTCACTGCAGATACAATGTTGTTTGACACTCTGGTTAGGGCTGTATTGGCTCTGTGCTGTCAAAATCCTAATTGTGAGTTAAGACTGATTTAATTTTCCTATGCTAATTTACTTAAATGAGTAACTATCAATGTTTTATTTATTTTAGAAACAGTTGGGAGAAATGAAATTACTTGGTAATTATTAACCATTCTCTCTCAAGACTCAAAAATGGGGACTACCTGCAATGCTTTCCATTCCAAAGGAGGGTCTCCAATGCTTATTGCTAGAAATTTAAGGTTTAAGAGGAAGAGCTACAGTAGGGGCAGCCAGCTTAAGCAATTTACTTGGTAACCCTTCATCTCCACCAGCCTTAAATGAGTCAAGAGATCACAGTTCTTTAAGAACTCTGGGACTGTTACTAGTGAAAAATTCAAATTTCACCTCTATGTCTTTTATGTTAGGCCTAATGTGGTTGATCAATACCAAGAGATTGCCGTGAATTACCCACAAAGGCTTCCATTGCAACAGAAACTTGTTGACTTCCCTTGCCAGTACTTGGGGATCGCTCACCTGCTTGTCTGTTATTGTAATTTGGTAAATTATTGCTAGCTGATACTTGGAAGGTTTTAATCATCTTTCAAAATATTCTCGGATTTGTTGCTTGATCAATGGTAAACTTGGTCACATAACAGGTTCTCTTACCAGGGTTCATTTTTGGGAGGGGGATTGGGACAATTGGCACACAGTTTTTAATTTTGACCCACCTTTTCTTCTACTTTACCTGATCAATACCCCCCACTACCCTCTGCTCCTCTCCTCCTCAAGCCTGTTTCCCCTTTTCCTCTCTCTACCTATCCTCCCACCCTTTGCACCCAGCTATGCACTTACCCCTCCAGCTACTACTTATGTACAGGTACTCACACCCTGCTTCCCTTCCCCTAATCGTCCTCCCCCCTTTCTTTTCAATAATCTACAACTCCTTCCACCCCCTCTCTTAATTACCTCTCTCAAGTTTCCTATACCACGTCATTTCCCTTGTACACCTCCCTAACATCTTTGTTTACTTATAAACTCTTGCTTTTTTACTCTTCTCACCCTAATCCTATGCCTGACACTGTGTACCATACTCGATTTCGCTGTATCTTCTCCTATGCCGGTTATATTTTATGTGCTATTTTTAGCAACACATAGCTATATGTTTCCCTGCACCAAAATTCAGTATTTTAGTATCAAACACAGTTCCTTGTCTGATGCGTTGTATCACGTGTCATGCTGTATCTTCACCTCCAAAATGTATTACATCATGAATGTACTATAGCTTACCCTTTGCCTGTGCTATTGCACCCAGGTTGACTGAAAAAGACACTTGCTGCCAGTGCACTTACTCGGTCAACGAAGTTTAATAAATAAATACATTGGGAACAACCTGCTCATTGTTATAGAGGTTTTAAACTGCTGTTTTATGATTCTGGACTCAGTTGAACAATATGACCCTTATATTTTATACCCAGTGGATCAGTGTCCCACATTAGATACATATCTAAAATGAACCCTCCTTACATTTTATTTTCTGTTTTATTTATTATTCGGATGCTCATTTACAAAGGTTCCTCGTCAAAAAACACAGAGGGTTTCAACATGTCTGAAGCGTACATAGATAACAGAGATAATATAATCATTAACAACAGAAAGTTGGTGACATAACATTAGGATACACAAAGCAAAGGTTCATTTCATAGGGCATAATAGTTTACTGCAGCAATAGCACTGAATAAACTGTAGGCAGCGGCCCTGTGGGGCATTGTCTGGGGACAGATTTATGCGCATTTTGGCAAAGGGAGTCAATATACGAGCAGGAGGTCAAAGAGGTGCATTGCTAGTGATAGGTTATGGTGCTGGTGACAAGCACCATTGAAAGGGGGGTCTTTTGGGGGAAGTAGCCAGAGTTGTTCCTAGGCAGGATAATTTTTTGTAGCTCCAGTCTGAAATGACTTAGTTTGACATTTGTCCTTTGTGTTGCGGGCAACTTGTTAAGCAAATGAGGAGGGCTCTGACTGCAGAGGAGCGTCTGGCTAGAATTGTTCTACAGAATGGCACTGCCAGGGTACCACATGTCATGCTTCTGGAACAGGGCCTTTGGGCATGTCTTAAGAGAGATTGTAGGCCAGAGGGGTCAGACCCATGAGGGCTTTCATACCAATTAGGCAGGTCTGGTATTTAATCCTGTCGTGCAGGAGGAGGGAGTAGAGTGAGAATGTGTGTGTGTGTAATTGTTGTTTAAGAGTAACCAGATCCTATTTAATACTGTATCGGAGGCAGCCCCATATACTATTAAGCTATAGTCTACTATGGGGAGGATGGAACTTGTAACTGCTAATTGTTTAGCTTGTGGTGTAAGGTTGTATCTCTGTCTACAGAGTGCCCATAGTTTCCTGTTAATATTGCAGACGATTTGATCCACATGTGGTGCAAATATAAGTGTCTGGTCAATGGTTACCACCAGGTATTTGAATGAGTCTACCTGTTCAAGGCTTGAACATTTTTAACCTTCCTGATGTAAGAGTTCCTAATATCCTTGTACATTTTCCAGTCTGCAAGATTATTGGATACTTAGGCCTTAATCCAAGCTTTATCCCTCTGTTTATCAAATTTAAATAAGAAAGTCAAGTAACATGGGGGAATCGTGTAGAAACATAGCATCTGATGGCAGATAAGGGCCATTCAGTCCATCCAGTCTGCCCATGTTTCCCTACTGACATTCTCACCACAGACCCTACTTAATCTACAGCTCTTTCTCCCTCCCCCTTCCTTACCACTACCACTCCCTTGTGCATATCCCATGCATTCTCGAACTCCACCATTTCCACCCCCATTACTTCCTCTGGAAGGCTGTTCTAGGAATCCACCACTCTTTCTGTGGAGAAGTACCTCCTGGCATCTCTCTTAAATCTACCCTCTTCCAGCTTCATAGCATGTCCCCTTGTTCTTGAGCACCTTCTTTTCGGAAAAACATTTTCCTTTAAAAGGTCTCTATTATACCCCCCCCCCTTCCAGGGTGTATATATATTGAGGTACAGTACTTTAGTCTCTTTTTGTACGGCTTTAGATGCAGATGGTCTTGCACCATTTTAGTTGCCCTCTTCTGGACCACCTCCACTATGTGTCCTGGAGGTGTGGTCTCCAGAAATGGACACAGTACTCAAAGTGGGGTCTTATCAGCGATCTATAGAGGGGCAACACCACCTCCCTCATTCTGCTGGTGATACCCCTTCCTATGCACCCCAGCATGCCACCAGCCTTCTCAACTTCCCTGTCGCACTGCCTTGCCACCTTTAGGTCATCTGATATGATTACCAACCCCCACCACTCTCTCTTCTCTTTGGTAGTCGCCACTTTTTTGCATTGAAACCCAACTGCTAAACCCTTGACCACTTCCCGAATTCTCTCAGGTTTCTGCTCATCCTTTCCACCCCCCAGGAATGTCCACCCTGTTGCAGATCTTGGTGTCATCTACAAAGAGGAAGACATTCCCTTCCAGCTCCTCTGCAATGTCACTTATAAAGATATTAGGGCACTGAACCCTGAGCTGCCCTACAGGTCACTCACCCTTCCTCGGAGCAAACTCTGTTTACCACCAGACTCAATCACCTATCCCTTAACCAATTTCTTACCCAGTTTACCACCTTTTTGACCATTCCTAAGCTAACCAGCTTGCTTACTGTCTCCTATGTGGAATGGTGTTGAAAGCTTTAATAACATCTCGGTAGGGTATGTCCACTGGTCCTCCGTGATCTAATTCCTTGTTCACCCAGTCAAAGAAATCTATCAGATTTGTTGGACATGGCTTACCACATGTGAATCCATGCTGCTTCGAGTCTTGTAACCCATTAGATTCAAGATATTCCATGATCATTTCCTTCAGCAGTGTTTCCATTAACTTTTCCACCACAGTGTTAGACTGACTAGCCTATAATTGCCAGCCTCTTCCCTGCTACCATGTTTGTGAAGTGGAACTACATTTGCCCTCCTCCAGAACCTCTCCAGTTTTCAGTGATCTGTTAAATAGGACTGCCAGAGGTATAACCAGTACCTCCCCAAGCTCCCTCAACACCCTTGGATGTACCCCGTCTGGCCCTACTCTGCTTTGTCCACTTTCAGATTAGTGAGTGCCTTCAGGACTGTCTCCTCTGAAAAAGGACTAGTGCCCACCTCCCCTTCAAAGCTTCTGTTGCTTTTTAGCGGCCTTAGCCTTCCCCTTCCTCTGTGAACATTGAGCAGGAGTATTTGTTCCAAGATGTCTGCCTTTTCCTGCCCCCGTACAGTACACCCCTTCCCTTTTAGCCTTACAATCCCCGGTCTTCCTCTTTTCCCTCACAGCACCTAAAATGTCTTGTTGGGGCCGGTCTTGTGGTTGGTTCCACTGCGGCCCAGCGACCCTGGTTGAGGAATGAGCCTGGGAGCCGGAGGGCCGCCGGGGAGAGGGGGGTGACAGAGCTCGGCTCTTGCCTGGCCCCGGGTGGAGACCCGAGGTACAGCAAGCCCGATGCTTAACAAAGGGGCGACATGCCAGACGTCTGCGCTCAGCGCCTTGACGTCCGGGGACATGGCACGCTGAGAGAAAACGGGAAATACCACGCAGCCTCCCAGTAGACGGAGCACCAGGCCCCGACCTTCAATGCCCCTACCAGACCCGGAAACAGCGTTCCGATGAAACACAGAAAGTCTCGGGGTGTAAAGCCCCCGCCCCGTACCCGCCTGGGGGGTATAGCCACGGCTCCATGGGGGACGGACTGCACCGGTCACCAGGTAGGTGAGCGAGGGCTGAAAAGGCCGTAGATGTCTCCCGAAGAGGGGAGAGCTGCGAGAAGGGAGCAAAAAAAAAAAAAAAAAAAGTATCTTGTTCCCTTTTGATACTGCCTAGGCTATTCTCTCTTCAGTTTGCACCTTTGCACTCCTCACTGCTTTCCCTGCTTCCATCTGTTTCCCCCGATATACCTGCCTATCTTCCTTCTTCTGCATCTCCTTGTACCTTCTGAATGTAAACCTTTTAGCCTTACCTTTTCCACCACCTCTTTAGAGAACCATAGTGGTCTCTTTTCTCTCTTGCTTTTGCTCACTTGCTTGATGCAGAAGTTTGTTGCCTTCACTATGCCCCTTTTTAGACTGGCCCACTGTTCTTCCACCTCCCCAACCAGATCATTCCTGAGGCATCCGCCCATCTTCATAAAATCAGCCTTTCTTAAGTTCAGGGCCCTAGCCTATGTGTGGTTCAATTCCGCAGCTTTCCTTATATTGAGCCACACTGTATGGTGATCACTGGTCCCCAGGTGGCCTCCCACCCTGACATTTGCAACACTAAACTAATTCCCTGTAGCTCAGTTGCTTTTGTGCTTTCCTTCACATAAAGCATCACATCCCCACCTTTCCTTCCCACCCTGTCATTCCTGAACAGAGTGCAGCCTGGCATGGCCATTTTTCAGCCATTCTTTTCAGTGCACCATGACTCGGTAATGGCCACTATATTCAGATCGGCCTCTGCCATGATGTCCCCTAAGTCTAGAATCTTATTTCCTAGACTTTTAGCATTAGCACACATGGCTTTCCAGAGTTTGTTAGCACTCTGGTTGTTACCCCCTTTTTATTTTTAGTCCCCCCTCTCTTTTTAATGTTTCTGTTCCCCCTCTCACCATTACTATCACCCTGCTCGATTATTAATTTGCACCCAAGGGGTGTGGTCCTCTCCCATCGGGATCTCCCTAATCTCTACATCAGCCTGTTTTGGGGAGGGGCAGTGTCTGCCTCTCCAATTCCTTCCACCACCCCTCTCAGCTAGTTTAAATGTTCATTGAAGTACAGGGTTTTAAATAATTGATTAGCAGTTTTTTCTTGGGACTATCCTAACTGTACAGAAAGTATTTATATAGATTTTCCAGAAGTGCTGTGATTGTTAAACTCAGTGAGGCAAGAGCTATGCATTTTCACCAAGATTTAACACTTTTATGAGCAAAACGCTAATCAATTTTTAGAGTTAAATAAATCCCTGAAGTAACATTTAAATAAGTAGCTTCCCAATCCTAATCCATTAGTGTTGGCAGTCCTGGAAGCATGGGAGACAATTAAAAGATGACGGGTAGCGAGGAACCCAGAACTTCTGTCAGGTCTGGAGGATCCAGGTTTTGTGATATGGGAAGAAAGGGGTATACGCTGTATGAGGGATTTATTTACTAAAATAGGTATGTATCCTTTCACCACTATAAAGGAGAGTTTAGGGCTTCCGCAGTCACCTTTTTATCGCTTCTTGCAGGTACCAAGCTTGGTAATGGCCTAAACAGAACACCAGTAGAGACTTCCCCATTGGCCACAGTGGAGCAAGAAATTTACAAGGCAAGGACACAAGACAAGGGCCTTATAGGGAGTGCAACAAAACAGGATAGGGCATTTATATCAGATTCCTCAAGGACTATGTGACAGGTTAAGGCCCCCCTTCCCCAACTCTGGACATATCCTCTAAACTTCTCCCCATTTTCTGCATCTTTTACAAAAAACTACTGCAGTAGTAATTTCTTGGCCTCTCTTGGCCAATACTTCACTTTTCTACCTCGACAGGGTTGGCCTCCTATCGTGGTATCCTACACTTATCTACCTTGCAATATTTCCCTGTGTCCAGAAGGTATGGGTGTTTTGAAACTGAAGTTGCAGTAGAAAGCATTGTATTTGATGCTCTGAAATGCCCATATTCGGCTATATAATTGTTTTGTTAAGCAGGCATAAGGAAATGCCCCAATTTCCTTTTCTGATCCGTTTCTCCGTATGTAAGACCACAAATCTAGTACAGTATGGTCTTTCATTTGGGTTTGTAAAGAAAAACAAATAACATTATCCCCAATTCTTTGCACACAGTATGTCAGTTATTTATTATGCCATTCCTCTGCTCAGTTACTCCGCTATCGAAATCTGAAAGCTCCTCTCTGGGAGAGAGTTTTTCCTAGACCCTCCATTGTGGCAAACTCCCGGGGGACAAGAAAAGAAAGTGTCTTATCTGACTACTTTTTCGCTCTACAAGGTGCGCTGTATGCCTAGCGAAATCCCGTGGTAGTCCTCTCGCATAGCACTCATTTAATGCAACGCCAAGTCAGCTTGAGACTGACACCAGGACTTGCCCCATACAGTCGTCTCGAGTGCTTAGATTAAACTAAAATAAAAGTAGGGATACATAAGGGCTGTAGATAAATAAAAGACACCCCATAATAAGGTTCTAGCCCATAATTTCTACATTATCCGGATTTAGGTACGGCTGCTAGCATTGGCAACGTGATATATGTTTGGTAAATTAAACATAGGTGCACTGCTGGATGGTTTATTATGACATTTACCATAGGATTTCAAATTTAGCAAAGTTAGAAGTGCATGCCACCCTAAGTTACCTTGGAGTCTGCTTTCTGACCGCAGTATCACTCCTTAGGGACCAGCGGCACTCTTCGGTGCTGTTTTTATGCTCTTTGGGGTGAGAATGAGGTTGGACTCTAAAGGAGAGGCTAAGATTAAGTGACCATTACATATTCAGAGGCAAAAGATACTGTTTCTACTTGTAATTTTTTCCTTTTTCTTCCAGATGCCTCTTATAGTATTATTAAATTCTAATTTTTAGCTTTGGTGATGCCCCACTCTTTTGTATTAGAGTAGGTTTATTCCTTTGTATTAGCCATAGGGGGCAGATCCTTTCTTCTGTAATGTCAGCATCTTCTGACCATAAAAGTTTGCAATTTGAAATGCTACGCAGATAGGTCTAGTGCACAGAGGATCGTGGTCCTGTTGCTTTGCTGGTACCATTCTGTGGCAGTACTTCAGTTTGGAGTACTGAAGCTCTGAAAGAGAACTGTTGATTTAAAGTAATTATTTTCTTTTTATTTGTTTACTTAAGAAAATAAAATCTTAGCTACACAAAGTTTGTGTGTGCGAACGTATCTTCTGAGTTTTGTGTTGTTACTACCCATACACCCTACTACAGACTACTAAAATTAAGTGGGAAATAGACCTGGGTACAAACATAGCAGAGGACAACTGTCAAATAATGATCACATCTCATATGGGATTATTACTGTGCAACAGGTTTAAAGAAACGCAATATAAATTTGTCCACAGATTATTCTACACCCCCAGCAGGGTCCACAAGTTTTACCCGGGGGGTGTCAGACAGATGTGGCAGGTGTGTCACAGCTAAATACACATATTTTCACTACTTCTGGGCATGCCCAAACATACTGGAAAGCTATTGCAGCAGAAATCTCTCGTATATGGGGAAGGGAAATGGAAGTCACACTCCTAGCTCTTCTACTCAGGGTAGAAAAAAATCTGGAGGGGATTGGGAGCTTTTCCCTAGATGGGTGTGGATACGCCTAGTGATGGCCCGCCAAATCATACTTAATAAATGGGCATCATGTGTACCACCCACGCTTCTACTACGGAAAAATGTATTACTGGCAACCTTGGCCACAGATATGCTCACCTATGCTGTCAAGGGCCGTGAAGAGCATTTTCTTCTAGAATGGGACAGTTTAATAAACTCATTGTCTCCTACAGAGGAGCATACCTTGAAAGAAGGGATGTCATATTAAAGGGCCTGTACTTGAGATATATTTACACTTAGCTTAGGTTATGACCATCCAATTGGTTATTTGACAAGAGAGATTTTGCAATTCCAAAGCGCTGTCTCAACATGTTTCAAGATTTAAGACCAATATGCATTGATTTAATACAATATTTAGTCTTGTAACAAAACAGAATTGATTTTCTTCCTCTTTTTTGCTCTTTCCTTTTCTGTTACTTTAAAACAACTTCTAGTCTTATTCTTTACTCTAACCCTTGACTCGCCTAATATCTCTGTTTTTTTTTAAAAGTAAACATTGATGAGGTAGTATTCAGGTAGAGTAGAATGATTAAAGTTCTGTGATCTGAAATTTTAACCATGGAAGTATACTTACGTACGTGTTAATGTTATGCTTTAATATAGTAAATGTGAGCCATCTCTATCTTGTATAACTGTCTTGCATTGAAAAACTAGTAAAAATATAATACAAAAACCAAAAAAGTAACATTTAAACTGTCCACTGAGGACTGCGGTTTTCCTCTCGGATGGATGCAGGCCATCACCCCAGTATAGGCCTTCATCCTGCCAGGTGGTTCCCCAGGCCCCAATGTAACTGAACCCCTCCTCTCTGCACCATTCTGTCAGCCATGAGTTGAAGGTTCTGGTGTGGACAACCTTCTCCTTCCCTGCTGTAGACAGGCAGCACCTCAGTGAAAGCTACTGAGCGTGCCACCTGTTTAAAACCATTTCCCAGTTTTCTAAACTCCCCCTGTACTATCTCAGCCCCATCCTTAGCCAGGTCATTAGTCTCCAGGTGGACAGCCACATCCAGCTCCTCATTCCTTTCTGCTGCCCTTGCAATCTCCTTAGGATATGTCTCCCATCCCTCCGGACCATGATGCCATGTGATTTGACGCTTGTTTTGCAGACTAGAGCATTCTTACTGTAAACAGAAAGGAATTCCTTTTCAAAATAACTATGGTCTCCATTAGCTTACCTACAATCCAGGTAAAACTGACCAGTATATAGTTTCCTGGGTCCTCCCTGTCCCCCCCCCCCATTTGTGAAGGGGAACTATGTCTGCAGACCACCAATCCCCTGGCACTACCCCAGACTCTAGTGAGTTGTTAAACAGCTGGGTCAAGGGTTCAGCTAGTTCCAAAGTCAGTTACAAGTACTCGTGGGTACAGGCCATCCAGGCCTGGTGCTTTATCTCCCTGTTGGCTCCCAGTGATTCCCTGACTGCCAACCCACCCACTACTAACTTGAATTGGTATTATGCTCCACTTTGCTGTTCGGAGACCTGTAGCGCACCCCCAGTGTGATTCTTAAGCTCCTATTTTCCCCTGACTCAAGTCAGATGGACTTTGTGATACCATTTGCCCTGATGTCCTCCTAGCTCTCCATGTGACTCCTTCCCTAAATGAAGAGATACACCCACCCCATTCCTGTCAGGTGTAACCTTCTGGAGTAGTCTAGATCCCTATATCCTAGGGTGCCAGTCATGTTCTTCCTTTCATCAAGTCCCAGTGAGGACCACTAAGTCCTGACCTTCAATGTGCAATAATCCCTTAAGCTCACAATTTTGTTGGGTGTGCTCCTCATGCTGGCCTGCATGCAAGTAAGGACAGTTGCCACTCCATGCTTCCTCGCTCCCTGAAGCTCTCTTCTTCCCTTGTGTTCAACTGCTCTTCTGTCCTTCCCAAGATGATCCCCATCTGTCTTCTGCCCAAGGTGATCCCCAGCATCAGCCCCTCCCCCTACCTGCTTTTATTTTCCTCTAACTACCAAGTCTGACCTCCGGGTCAGTACCCCCACACCCTCTGAAAACAGGTGTAGCCCATCCCTGGGGTAAAAGTGTCCCTTTATATAGAAGGCTCTCCATTTGACCAGAAAAACAAAACCCTCCCTTTTGTACCAGACCCTTAGGTAAGAGTTAGCCTGCTTAATGGCTGGCTGCCACTCCTCACTAGCTTCAAAGATTGGGAGGATCTTGGAAATGATTACCAAGGATATCTTTCCATTCAACAACATCTCTAATTTTATGAATGACCTTGTTATGGCATTGGAACTTGTGCTTCCTACATCATTAGTGCCAACGTGACCACAGGCATGAGTTCCAGGACCCTTACCCGACATCATCAACTGAGTACAGGGACAGTGCTAACCCTACACCAAAAGGGAAAACGTTGCAGCCTTTAGAAATGTCCCACCTTCCACTAGACAGTGGTTCCACAGCAATGCACTGGCCTATAACAATAGCTGAAAGAAGGAAAAATGAACTGTAAAAAGTATTTTTTCCTAATAATTGTTAGCTACTGGACTGGTGAAATTTCTATTTTTGATTAGTTTTTGACCCAGTTTTTATATATTTTGAGTTCCACATCTCCACATCTCTTATACCAGTTGGTCAACATTGACCCACAGTTTAAAACCCCCAGCACCGTCACTGGTTCAGCGGAAGCCTAAAGTGAAGATTTCAATACAGAGCCTCCTCTCAATTGATGTCACTGATTCTGGAACTGAAAAGTAATTCAAAAATGAATATGCGGTAAGGAAAAAGGCTGAATTAAGAACAATTCTACATAAGGCAATAGTAAGACTGTTTTAAAGCAAACACATAAGTAATACACTGGAAGTAGTAAACAGATTTTATATGTGCCCAAATTCATAGATATCTGTCGGTAGAAAAGGACCATCTTGGCCCATCAAGTCTGGCCAAGCCCCCCACCTCTTGTGTTTGTCCCATGCCCTTGAATCACTCCACTGTTCCGGCCCCCAACACCTCCTTCGGCAGACTGTTCCAGGGCTCCACCACCCTCTCTGTGAAGTAATGTCCCCTAATGTTTCCCTTAAATCTTGCCCTCCCTCCTCAGTCCATGCCTTCTAGTTTTAGCACCTACCTTCCCTGTGAAAAAGCTCCCACCCCCACTTTATTTATCCCCTTCATGTACTTGAACATTTTTATCATGCCCCCCCCCCTTTCCCGTCAGGTCTCCAGCAAGTGCAAATCCAACACCCTCAACCTCTCTTTATATGGCTTCCCACTTAACTCATGCACCATCTTGGTGGCCCTCCTCCTCTGAACCCTCTCCACACCATCGATGTCCTTCCGAAGGTGAGGTCTCCAGAACTGAACCCCACACTCCAGATGGGGCCTCACCATAGACTTGTAGAGTGACATCAGGACCTTCCGCCTTCTCCTAGTTATCCCTCTCCCTATACAAGACAGCATTCTGTTTGCTTTGCCCACTGCTTTGCTGCATTGGGTCCCTACTTTAAGGTTGTCTGTAATTATGATTCCTAGATCCTTCTCCTGCTTAGTTGGTTTCATTTCCTCCCCCGCAGTGTGTAATTTGCTTGTGGGTTATTCCGTCCCATGTGCATCACTGTGCATTTTTTAGCACTGAATTTTAGCTGCCATGTTTCCGACCACCCTTCCAACAACCTTAGATCCTCCCTCATAGCCTCCACTCCCTCTGGGGTGTCCACTCTATTATAGATCTTAGAATCATCTGCAAAAAGGCACACCTTCCCCTGCAGCCCTGTTACTATGTCACTGATGTATATGTTAAACAGGATGGGCCCCAGCACCGACCCCTGAGGTACCCTGCTTGTCACCCCTACCTCCACGGAATGCACCCCATTTACCACCACACTCTGGTTTCTACCAGTCAGCTAGTTCTCCACCCACCTTGTTATTTTTTGCCCCACCCGCAAGCTCTCCAGTTTGTTAACCAATCTTCTGTAAGGTACAGTGTCAAAGGCCTTCCCGAAGTCCAGATAGGCCACGTCCACTGCCCCGCCGATCAACCACCCTCATCACCCACTCAAAGAACTCAATCAGGTTCATCTGACATGACCTCCCCCGTGTGAAGCCATGCTGATGGATGTCCTGCAGCCTACTCTCCTCCAGGTATTTAACCACCCTTTCCTTCAATATCGCCTCCATCACCTTACCCACCACCAATGTGAGGATGACCCGGCAATAACTGCCCGCCTCCTCCCTGCTGCCACTTCTGTGAAGTGGCACCACGTCTGCCCTCTTCCAGTCCTCCGGCACCCACCCTGTATCTAGGGGCAAGTTGAACAGCCTCACTAGTGATGCCACTAGCTCCTCCCTTAGCTCCCGGAGCACCCTAGGATGCAGGCCATCTGGACCCATAGCCTTGTCTACCCTTCAGTTTACCTAATTCCTCCCTGACCCTGTCCTCACTGATTGGGCTAGGATCTACCTCTACGTCCACCCTTCCCTTCTTCCTAACACTGGTCTCCTTCCTTCTCCCTCCAACGTGAAGACTGAGCTGAAGTACCTATTTAGCACCTCTGCCTTCTTGAAGTCCCTTTCCACTGTTACTCCCCCTCTCCCTTTACCCTTACTATCCCCGCCTTGATCTCCTCTTCTCCCCTTTATACTGAAAAAAAGTCTTATCACCCCTTTTGGCCTGTTGAGCAATTTTCTCCTGTGTTGCTGCTTTTGCCTTTCTAACCCTCTGCCCCACCATCCTCAGCTTCTCCCTGTCCACCTTCCCTTGTGTCCTCTTATATTGTCTGAATGCCCTTTTTTCTCCCCTACTGCCATCCTCACTTCCCTGTTGAACCAAAGCGGCCTCCTTCATCGTCTGCTCTTTCTCACCTTCCTTATACAACTCTGTGTGACTTTTAGTAACCCCCCACCGATCTCATTCAATAGGTCCTCCTTCCCCTACATTTTATTCCAGAATGTCTCCCTCTTTCTGGGAAAATCTGCCTGCCTTAAGTCCAGGACCTTCATAATGGTTCGACTCACTTCATACCCTGCTCTAACCCTGAAGCCCACTGTGTTATGGTCACCTGCTCCCAGGCTGATCACCACCCCACTCCCTCCACACTATCCCCATGGTTGAGGACCACATCAAGTATGTTATCCCCTTGGTGGGCTCCCTGACCAGCTGCTACATGAAGGCTCCCTGGAGGGGCTCAAGGAACTCCTTGCTCCTGGATGACCCAGCTGATGGGATACCTCAGTCTATATCTGGGAGGTTAAGGTTGCCCACCAACAGAATCTTTCCCCTAAGCACCATCCTTTGAACCACCCATAGCATCTGCATGTCCACGTCCTCACTCTGCATTGGAGGTCTGTAGACCACTCCCATCCTTACTGATGCCCCCGACTGCCTCTCTATTGTGACCTACAAGATTTCTACTTCCCCTTGCTCCTCCTGCCCTTCTGCAGCTTTAATGTCCTCTCTGATGTGCAGCGCTGTCCCTCCTTCCTACCAGCCCTATCCTTCCTGAATAACCTGTACCCCTATTTCCCAGGTCTGGTGCTGAGACCACCAGGTCTCCATTGTGGCTACAATATCCAGGCCCTCCCCCAGCATCTTTGCTTCTAAGTCCACCATCTTGTTCACTAGGCTTCTTACATTTGCACTAACACCTTTCCACCATATATCTTCCTTCTCCCTACCAACCCTCCCTTCCATGTCTGTTCTGTACCCTGCTCCCTTGTGCGGGGGAGTGCTAGCTAGTTTTCTCCTCCTGCTGAGCCCTCAGCCAGCCTAGCCTTGTACTTCCCCCTTACTAGTTTAAACCTCCCCCAAGATCTTATCAATGTACCTTTGTAGTCCCCCCTCAGAACCCTTGTCCCCTCTTACTCAGATGCAGCCTATCCTTTCAGTATAAGTCCTCGTCCTTCCATGTGTCTCCCCCCATTCTTCTATACAAAGAAACCCTTCCTGTCCGCACCATTCCTGAAGCCATTCATTTAACTCCCTGATTTTTCTCTGCCAATCAGTGCTGGCACAGGGACTGGCAGTATAAGTCCTCGTCCTTCCATGTGTCTCCCCCCCATTCTTCTATACCACGAAACCCTTCCTGTCCGCACCATTCCTGAAGCCATTCATTTAACTCCCTGTTTTTTCTCTGCCTATCAGTGCTGGCACAGGGACTGGCAAGACCTCTGAAATGCCAAGGATTTAGCCTCTTCCAGGCATCCCTGTGCCAGTGTCTTGAACCTCGTCTGGACCTCCTCCACTTCACTGTTTGCCAGATCATTCGTTTCCAAATGAATGATAAGATGTGGCTTCCCCACCAACTGAGCCTGCTCCCTGATTAATGGCATTGCCCTCACCGCCTCCATCCCTGGTTCGCAAAAGACTGACCTCTGCCTGTATGTAGGACCCCTCCTGATCCAATGTATCCCCTTAATGATGGAGTTCTCAAATACCATGGCATTCTCCACCTCCACAACTAGCGAATCTGGTTTTGTCCCTGGCAGGCCCCCTATCCTGGCCCTTCTCCTCCTAACTGCGTCCTCCTAACCTGAGCTGCTTACTCGATCCCCCTGGTTCACCCCCCTTGGTGCCACTCTCGTACCATCCCTGGCGAATAGTTCCTGCCTCTTCTCTACCAGTCCCCTCCCCCGAGCTCCATCTTCATTGCCTTCTCTGCTTACCTGTCCTATATCCAAGTATATTAAAAGAAATGTAAAAAAGCAAGGTTTATAGCTTCATTAAAGTGGTTTTCGACAATCAGATACATTAAAAAATATATATAATACTTAAACACAATTCAGCTAATTATTCCTTTGTAGTAACCCCCCACCCCTTCTTTATTAGTGGTGAGATATTACATGAAAACAGGTTCTTTGTGCTTCAGACTTCAACTCATCCTCATGCTTGCCGTGTGCTGAAAATGTATGTGACATTCCACTCTTACTGTGGAAAGGTCTATGATCTCACAAACAAGAGGATTATGACTTCAGCAGGAGGATGAGACTAAGTCAGAGACACAAGGCTCCAGTTTTCATGCAAATGTCATCAGTAATAAAGAATATGGGGAGATAAGCAACCAAAATTGTGTGTCTATTATATTTTAAAAAATGTTTCTTGATATTGGAAAATGCTTCCAACATTTTAGCAAAAACTCATGACTGCATTTCTGTTTCGTGGCTAGGGACTTAACCCTTGTGCACCAAATGGCAGTGCCTGTTCATAAAAGGTGGGCAAGCCAGGAATTTTGTTTTTACCTTGAGCCAAGCTGGAACAGAGCCAAGGATCCGGCTCCATTCTTTGAGCCAAGACATGAGCTGAGCCATAGCTGCAGCAGGCTGTCCTATGTGATACTGACAGTGTCCCCCATGAATTGCACAAGTGGAGTTAAAAGTTCCCACCACTGCACTAACTGCTCAGGAGACACAAACTGTTGCTTTAATCATAAATGGCATGGCTTGACTTTGGCTTTTAATCACTTACAGAGGTCAAGCTGAGCCAGAGACAGGCATTAGGTTTGAGCCTGCCTTGGCTTGCCTGCCTCTACTGTCCATTACATTCCCAATGTGGACATTTCGGATACTATACTCATCTCCGGCTTCAGAAACACACTTCTACTATTTTACATACATTACATTGATCAAAACCGAACAGGTAGCTATTTAAGGTATTCTGATCTTGTGGCCAGCCACCAAAGAGTTATGGCAACTGGCTTACACTGCAGCTTGGACTTAAAAATACTGTTAGATAAAAGGCTAAGGGGACAACCTCCCTTGTGCAGACATACAGAACATTAACTGAATAATCTATGCAGCCCCTTCACTGCCAAAAATTGTTGCTAAAATAAATAGGCAAATAAAGTTTCAACAGGTCTCAATTTCTTCCTATACACCGTTATAAGGGACCTGCTTCATTCCTTATCCTGTAGTGCCATCTTGTGGGCACTGTTTCACTCCCTTTTAAAAGAAACATACATATGATTATAAATGTATATATCCTTATGTATTTTTTCTCAGTTCCACAGAGTTTCTGATATTTTATTACACTCATTTTATATGTCCATGGATGCGCAGTAACTAATGTTGCATTCAAAGGTGCCAAAATGAGTCCGAAACATCAAAATAAAGTTCAGAACATACAGTGCAAGTCCAGGGGCACTAAAGGGGTTAATGCTGGTCGTCAGGACGTGGAGTTAGTCTTCTGTAATGAAATCGCTCACTTGTTGTGCTGGGATATGCTGGAGCTCATTATGCTGTATAAATAAAATGAAGCTTTGAAAGAAGCACCAGGCTGCTGCTGCAGTCTCCTACCGGGTTTTCCCATTGAAGTGTTCAGACAAGCAATGTATGGCAAATGTATCACAGAAATAAGGTGTGTCTCTGGAAGGATGCAGGATTGCTTTTAAAGTGTCTCTAGTCGAGCCTCCAGCACACTCTCGTCCCACCACCACTTAGCATGTGGGATATGGCTAAGTTCAAATACTTCAATTTCTCCTCCTTTCATTTTGTAAATGCAGAAGTAAAAGAGCAAGAATAACCAGGAAACGTGCCCTTCCTGTAAGTTACAGTATATAAAGCTTTACCCCATTTCTGTCTCTCTGAATCACTGCTTGCAGTCTTCTGTCGTCTGGCATCCAGAGGGGTCGGGCACACTACTTCCACATTACGTTATGCCATACTCCTGCGCAGATGAAAAGGATTGAATGCTCTGTCAAATCCAGTAATCAGTGCAAAAGCAAATCAAGTTTTATTGCTCAGCGAGTTTTGGATGCCACCCTAATGCGAAGCCAACAAGAAGCGAATGTGCATTATCTAGTCTAGAAGCCAATACAAAATTAAAGCTTTGTGAGAGAAGGGTGTTGCACATGATAATGAGAAAATGCTACGGTTTGAAGTAGTTTTGCTACCAAGTTAGTTATTTTGTAAGTAATAAAAAGTAATCCCAAAATAGCACTGCATATCTACTGGAGCTTTGGTATTGACTGCAAACTGGAGCCCAGTAGTCAGTGTCAGAAAGCAGTAACAATTTTGCTGGCAGAGTAAATTCAGGTGCAGTTCCAGAGTGAGACAGCAAATAAGTAAAAGCGCAGTAACCAATCTAAACATGTCAGATTGCAACTTTGGAAGTATATTATGCAAAGAACAAAATATCAGTCCAGTAACAACTTGGGTAAGCTCATGCAATAATAAAAAATGAAAAAATACCCAAGGCTCTAGTATGGAATCCCAAAAATTAAGAAGTTTGTAAAATTTTCACACCCCCATTTTAAACACAGCTTTCTGTATACCATGCACTGCCGTGCAGGTGACCTGCCTTTAGTAAAAGAATAGAGTCCCCTGTGTCAGTGTACGAACAAAGAAAGTAACATGCTAAGGGTCCAGCTCCTTGGCGCAGCAATAGTGCTGCCGCTCATGACGCAGGCTACCCAGGATCAGGCACAATCACGGGTTGTCAGGGGCCAGCCAGGGGGAGGAAGACTGAGCATCCCAGAGAACGCGCTCCTCCTCCAGGGAAGGAGGGACATGCACTCTGCTGCGCTACCGCCACCAGGTTGATGACAGTTGGCAGTGCAAATGGAGCCCTGAAGGGTGGGTGGGCGCTGCCTGGTTGTGAAGCCCATGCCACTGAAGAACCCAGTGGATGGGGGGGGGGGGAATGCTCAGAACACCAGAAAAAGACTTCCGGCTGAAGCAGTAAGATGTTGCGTCATCACGGAGGTACTGCACCACCAACTGGGCTTTCCTGCCGAATGCATCCAGGCTAAACTCTCCCCGAAGCTTAGGGAGCTTCGCCACAGGGGGCAATATGTGGGGCACGGTCCCAGGACAGCGGATGACAGGACTGGGGAGGATGCTGCAGACGAGGTCCAGCCAAGCAGAGACAGGGAGCAAAAAAAACAAAATAAAAAAAATGCAACATACTCTGTAAAGAGGGCAGTGCAGTACAAGGGCAGCTAGCTTGGGCAACAACTGACAACAAAAACAGGATGTGCTGCACTCCATTACCTGTCATTTCGGCTAAAGACTCAAACTACAAGAATAATGCTAAGTGCAGAATAATTTATTGCAGTGTCAGCAGCTCAGTAGGTAGCACACTCGCCTCTGAGGCCGGGAGATCAGAGGGCTGTGGGTTCAGTTCCCACATCTGGCACTTGGGTTAATATCCCAGTACTGACACTGTAGTGCAGCATGAGAGGGGTGGCTGCAGTTCTGAGGTGTCGTCTTTCGGATGAGACGTTAAACCGAGGTCCCATCTGCCTGAATTGGTGGTAGTTCAGGTGGATGTTAAAGATCCCATGGCACTTATTGAAAAGAGATGGTGAATTTCCCCGGTGTCCTGGCCAAATTTCCCTCATTCACTGAAAAAAATACCACCAACAGCTTAATCTGGTTCAAGGTCAGTTGGCATTCATCTGTATCCCCCTCCCCCGGGTCGTGCCTGAAAATAGGCAGGATTTGTCTAGTGCACTTACCCAGTCAACAAAAACTAACTAAATAAATAAATAAAATTATAATCCAAACAGTTTGTGCATAATAGCAGCAGCACCACCAAAAGTGCAACAGTGCTAAGTGCAAAGTTTGTTCGAAATTCCTACAGGACCTAGATACCAAAAACCCGAACACAAACTGTTTGAACTCTGATGCAATAAATGGTTTTGCAGTTAGCATTATTCCTGTGGTCCAAGTCAGTAACTAAAAGGAAAGGTAATGGCGGTGCAGCACATCCTGTTTTTGACCTCACTGTCAGGGGCAGGCCAGGGCTGGGGCTACTGTAGACAGCAGTACACCTCAAGCAGGACAGGGTTGGAGCCGGCTTCCAGCAGTACCACAACCACTGCCAAGGGCCAGCAAGCTTGTGCATCTGCGAGGTAGACAGAGGCTGCATTCACACTGAGCAGGAGGGCTTGGGGGAAAAATGGGGTGAAACCCCCAATACCACTGGGAGGACAGCCAGTTGTGCACTCATGCTCTGCCACATAGAATCCCACTGATAAATGAGGTAGAGATTATTGAAGGTCAGGGCTGGGGGTGCTGCCACAGGGGTATGCACCCAGGCCTGAGGACAGGGAGGGCAGCAACAGATACAAAAAGCTCTATGGGAAAAAAAAAAAATCCACACATTTCACTCAAAGCACCCTTTTAAAATACTGGGAAAGCAACGTTTCATCTGGAATGTAACATTTTGTAGCATTGTAGTTAAAATTACTATCAAAATGCTTTAGCTTCAGTAAATGAAAAACACTTAGCCAAATCCTCTCAGTAAAACAGAATTGCCTGTCAAACTGAAGCAGCCATTTGACAACTTGAACAAACCGATTAGATACATAGATACATAGACAGTGTCGGCAGATAAGGGCCTATGGCCTACCCAGTCTGCCCATTTGAGCTTGTAAGTTCATTTTTTTTTTCCTAGAAGTCTGTTGCCCCTCACCCCTAACCTCAAGAATTCCTTTATGTCTATCCCATGCATTCTTAAATCCCGTGATTGTTTCAGCCCCCACCACTTCCTCTGGCAGGGTGTTCCACTTGTCCACCACCCGTTCTGTGAAGAAATTCTTTCTTATGTTTCCTCTGAATCGTCCTCCCTCCAACTTCATCCCATGCCCTCTAGTCCTGGAACATCTTTTTCGCTTAAAAATAGTGTTTTCCTGCACCCTGTTCCTCCCTGTAAGATACTTGTATGTCTCTATCATATCCCCTCTCTCCCTCCTCTCCTCCAGGGAGTACATGTTCAGTTCCTTCAACCTGTCTTCATAGGACTTGTGATGCAATCCATGCACCATCTTTGTTGCCCTCCTCTGAACCTTCTCTACCCTGTCTATGTCCTTACGTAGGTATGGTCTCCAGAACCGTACACTGTACTCCAGGTGGGGCCTCACTAGATAAATCTTCTAAATTCTGAAGGAGGCTGTAAGGTCTAGTGGCTGGGGCACAGGCTTGGGAACAAGGTGACCCATGTTCAAATCCCATCCGTGTCACACATTGTGTGACCCTGAGCAAGTCATTTATGCTCTCAGAGCGTCAGTCTATCCAGTTGTAAAAAAAGGGTAAGAGCAGGACACCACTAAAACAACATCATTCATGTCAGCTGAGCTATCCTGAACAACAAAAAATGCTGAGCAAAAAGCAACTGTCAGCTTAAACACTGGAAAGAAAAGTTACCTACCGTAACAGTAGACCGTCAAGAGAATCTCCTCCATTGAGTCACAACATGGAACTCTAAGCCGTCTGCGTCAGGACCACTGAGGTATTTGCTGGCTAAGGCCACCCACGTCGACACACCTCATTGGCGCCTATATAATGTGGATATCCCCAGTATGCCTCAGTTTCCCACTGGAGATAAGCTCCGAGGATCATAGGACCAGCAGGGACCAAAGCAACCAGGACCAGATGTCGGCCCTAGCAAGAACCATTACTGAACAACTGATGGAAGCCCTGAGCCCCAAATTAGAGGAGTTCACTGGGAGCCTGAAGGAGTTTAAGGTGCAGTCAGCTGGCCAAACAATTTGACTAGCTGCAGCAGAAACCACATCTCTGACATGGAGGAAAAGATGCAGTCTATGCCTGATAAGCTGGCCCATTTGGAGAGAGAGAGAGATGGAGGAGCTGTGAGACCAACTTGATTATTACGAGAATTACAATAGGTGGAGCAATCTCCATCTGTAAGGACTGCCGGAGGGCAAGGAGGGAATAAGCCTGGAACGCTTCAGTGCAGTAGTGCTACCACAACTGGAGGGACTGCAATTTAAGGACAGCAAGCTGAAAACAGAGCGAGAGCTTCATGTCCTGGGCCCCAGACAGCTGGCAGATGCACCACCCCGCCAGATTATCATTCAACTGCAACACTTCGGAGACAGACAGGAGCTCCTGGCAGCTTGTCGAAAGAAGCAGCAGCTTGTCTATGAGGGGGCAAAGCTGACTCTGCATCAAGATTTTTCATAGAGTCTACAGAAAAATATGAAGACATTCACTTCAGTGTTAGATGACTTCCAAGCCCACAAAGTGGAGTTTCAATTTGTATACCCAGCTGCGGTGAGGGTGAAGCAGGAAGGTACCACGTTCTCCTCCTGGGAGGTGGATTAAGACAAAATGTTTGAAAAGATCTCAAGAATCGTGCAGGGTATAGTGGACAGGTACTGCTGGAGCTACATTTTCTTTGGACTGAGACTGTGCTGATGACCCTGGGTTGCTGCCGCCCTCACTGCTCTCTTGATGCATGGGGGCCCTGCAAGCAAACTGGAACTTGTTCGTCTTCGGTATAATGCGTAGCTGAAGTATGAATGTACAAGTATTGAGGGATCTGGCCCAGGAACTTCAGCTGATCCCATTACTGCGAGCTGGGTGACGGAATGGCTGTGCAGATACTGGGACCCAAAATGGCGGCAGTTAATATGGCGATGGCAGGAACGATATAGAAGTCGGAAAGGGCACAGCTGAAGCACAGTAGTGAATGCTGGAGAGGCTGGAAGAAGCAATGACAATCCATGATATCAGCAGGGGGCAGTGACGGGGGGCATGGCATTTATTTGAGGGCTGGCTTGGCCTGTCCCGGGGGCTCCCAAATGGAGACTACAGAAAATGTGTGGGACGGGACTAGCACTGGCAATCAGAACTTGCACTTCGAAAGACAGTGCCGGACACTCAGGGTCACTGGGCAGGTGCCTGAGTGACTGGGGGGGGGGTCGGGGTGGCAATCGGGACTATCAGCAGGTGGGTAGCCATTAGTTGTACCCTCTCTGACTATTCTGAGCAGAAGAGGACTGACCAGCGGGTGGCACACATACTACATGTAAGTATTGTGATCTTTAATATTCTCAGTTTAATGTCATCACCGTAACTTCAAGCAAGTGCAAGAGGTACAGGGGGATAGAGATGGGGGGGGGGGGAGGCTATGCAACAGAAGGATGGAGTTGCAACTAACATTGCTACTAATACTGGGGAGGGAATGTGGGGAGATACGTTTAGTCATTAGGCTGTTGATCTGGGTTTTCACCATTGACTATCTCAAGGGTGTACTGCATGTTCAATGTTACTATGTGAAAATGTTTTTCTTTTATTATTATATATTACAGTACCCAGTGTGTGTAAGTGTAAACTAAGAATGTGGACTGGAAATGTTATGGTGGCTGGGGAGGTGAAGGACGCTTGTTAGAGGAAGATACAGCAAAGGGCTTGAGGGATTATCCTAGGGAGTGTATTATGTATGATGGGGTCTGAAATTAATATAGTCTCATGGAACATCCGAGGTTTCTCCTCCCCCCCATAAAGTGAAGGAAGGTGCTTATGGCTCTCAGGAAAAGGAGGGGCTCGTATCGTTCTCCTGCAGGAAACACATCTTAAGAAGGAGGAATATAAGAAGTTGTTGCGGAGTTGGGTAGGGGAATGTTATGCTGCCCCTTACAGTTCCCATAAAAGAGGAGTGGCGATTTTGGTACATAAAGCAT
Source organism: Neoceratodus forsteri (assembly GCA_016271365.2). Taxonomy (NCBI): domain Eukaryota; kingdom Metazoa; phylum Chordata; order Ceratodontiformes; family Ceratodontidae; genus Neoceratodus; species Neoceratodus forsteri. The sequence goes on from CM057452.1 coordinate 396,965,492, forward strand.
TGCTTCTTAGGGTGACCAAAGTGGTAGCCGATCCTCACGAGGGGTGTTGTGTCGTCATACAGGGATCACTCTATGGGCAAATGGTTTTACATGGCAGCATATATGCACCAGCTCTATATGATCATGGTTTTTATCAGAAATGTTTGGATAGGTGTTGAAGGCCTATCAAGAACTCATGGAAAAGCTGAGGATGCATTCCTCCAGGGGGGTGCCAGAAGACAGTGAAAGCTGCAAGGCTCAGGGTTGGAAGGGCACTTGTTACAGTACAAAGGGTACTTTTTCTAAACCAGTTTTTGCTATACAGAAATACAATAAATGCACATTTATGATGACGATCCTATGGTTAAAAATGGAGTTATACTATATAGGAATATTTAATACAGAATATTAAGAGCTCAGCTGTCAATCTGTGATAAACAGGTCCAGCCCTAGTAAAACTGAAACGAGTATCACAAGCTTGTATGTATCACCAAATTACAGGATATTGCTAATATAAAAATGATGACTCCATACCTTGCAAACTATATCTCTTTGCAGGTGTCACATTTTGCATCACCTTTGGCTCAATTTACATTAAAAAAGTGATACATGTGTCACTTTCTGGATTGATACAAGCTGCTTTAAAGTATGGGAAATTATCACAAATGCATTTATGATCATTTCCCATACTTTAAAGCAGCTTGCATCAAGAAAGTGCATTTATTATATTTCTGGACATCAAAATTCAAATTGAAAAAGCATATATTCTTGTGCCTGTGTCCTGGCCTATGATAATATTCCTAATGTGTTGAAAGACAGTCGATATAATAATTAAAACCAAATCCAAATTCCTTTCTTCTTTCTTTACTAAAAAGACAAAACCGAAATTTAAATACCTGTAAATTTTCTTTCTCCGACAGCTGGTCTACGGGCTTCCTTACTCCTGGTCTGTACCTCCTGATGCTGACTGACAGGCAGGAATCAGACCTCTGCAGCAGGTGACATCCAGCCGTCCACTTCCTGTCTTCCTCAGGTCTTCCTAGAGCAGTCCAGTGTGGTAATGCTACAAGAACTTGGGAACAAAGAACAAGAATTTTAAAGCGTATATGGGCGTGAGGCCAGCCAACTATATACATTCTGGGAGGGAATCTGAAGCCCGGAGACCAGCCGTCAGAGAAAGAAAATTTACAGGTATTTAAATTTCGATTTCTCTCTCCTAAGCTGGTCTCCGGGCTTCCTTACTCCTGGGATATGCAAAAGCAGTATGTCCCCAGATGTCCCAGGTGGGAAGAATGTCAAGAGCCCTTAAGGGTTCACTGCCGCTTGAAACTGTCTGTGGCCAAGGATGCCTCCACCGAGGACATCACCTCTCGCGAAAAAAGCCTTTTTTTTTTTTTTTTGAGGTTAAGAATGTGTGACTGGATGATCAAAAGGGCCACTCAGGATGAGTGTGCTGTCAATGCTTCTTTGAATTATGCCCATGAAGGGGCCATGGGTCTCACTGGGCCAGGCAAGTTACTCTGACCTGCTCATAAGCTGTAGAGGTGACGGATAGAATCCGTCTGGCTATGGAGCCTATCAAATCCTTGCTGCCCAAAAATATATATATATTTTTTTCCCCTTCTTCTTAACTGGCATGAACAAAGTTGAAGTTTTGCGAATAGCTTCCTCTCTCAGAGTACACTTTTTATTCTCCCTCTGCCCAGGTCTAGAGTATGAAATTTTCCTTCCTTGTTGCTTTTAGAGAATGGGCAGAAGGAAGGAAGAATGAACCCTTGATTGTGATAGAGGGGAGACATAACTTTGGCAAACCAAAAAATTGAAACTGTTCTAGCCTGATGAATGAGTCTACAGCTCTTGGGCAAGCAATGCTTTTAGTTTGTTGAACCTCCTTGCTAGAGTAATAGCTTTGAGAAAAAAGGGGCGACCTTTATTTTGAGATGCATTATGGATGCCTTGAGAGGCTCTAAAGGGGGCCTTGGTCACGGCCTTGAGAACCATATTAAGACTCTAAGGTGATAGCTTTGGTGGAATATGGATGTTTTAATGGTACTTCTTGAAGAACCACCAGACGTGGGGATATGAGCCCAATAATTCCCCAGGGTCCATCAAGAGTGCCCCCAGTGCAGAAAACTGTGATTTGTACAGTGACTGGATGCAGTCCTTTGTCCATCTGTCTTAAAGGAACTGCAGTAGTACAGGCGATTATATTGTGTCATTCTATGTGTGTCTGGAATGAAGCCAGAACCAAATTTTCCTCCGGATTCTATGATGTACTTTTGGAGGAAGAAGAGACACACAAGTTCCCCCGTCATGTCAATAACAGGAGCTATGCTGTATAGCTCCGTGAAAGTTTTTCCACTCACTTTCCAGGCCTAGAGAGACCAGTTGTTAAAATGGGATGCAGAACCGAACCTTGATGGAGAATGCCCGGGCTGAACCTGAATGTTAGAGGTGGTTGCCTTAATCAATGAATTGGAAACAACTAAGTGCGGAAAAGCCATAAGGGACAGAGTAGAATCATGACTGTCCTGTCCAAGGCCACTTTGTGGAGCACTCTTGATAGAGGCGGGATTGGAGGAAAGGTGTACAGGAGACCGAACAGATCCCAGATAGGGGGGAAAAAAGGTGTCCTGAGCCACCACTGGTTCGTCCTTGGCCAGGGAATAGAATTGCTTTACCATGGCGTTCTATCCGCCTGTGAAAAAATATGAGTATTGCCCCACTATCCTTTCTGAATGTGGGAGGCACTGTCCTTCAGCTGTTATTCCCTTGGTCAACCCATCTTGCGACTGAATCATTCTGCTGTGACATTTGCTTGTCCTGATACCAACACCGCTCAATGGTACTCAACCCTCCTGAAAAGAAGGGATTCCTTTAGCATCTTTGAGCTTCTTGTTTAGCCCTGATGGTCGGTGTATGTCAGCGTTGCCAGATTGTCAGCTGGAATCAGACTATCCTGGTTGAGGAATTGCTGCTCAGCGTGTCGGACATGGTCTACTGTTCACTTCTCATGAATGCTTATACTGTACCTTGTGTCTAACAAAGATCCACTGCCCAGTGCCCACAGCTGTTGCTGGTGAGCCCTTCCCAGCTCCTGAGGCTTGCATCAGTCTTGATTCCGACTTAGTGTGGATGGCCTAACTTGTAGCCCTTCATGACCTCTGACCTCCAGGACTGTCCCTGGAGGAAGGGTTTAATCCGTTGTAATGAGCTGTGTGAAAAAATAAGCAGGCAGCTGAGGAGCTTGAATGGCCTAACTTGTGGCCCTTCATGACCTCTGACCTCCAGGATTGTCCCTGGAGGAAGGGTTTAATCCGTTTTAATGAGCTGTGTGAAAAAATAAGCAGGCAGCTGAGGCGCTTGCAAAACTCCTTGCAGAGCTATTACAGATCCTACAAAAATCTAGTTTTTGGGGGAGAAATCTGTCCTGATGTGAGCCCCCCAGGAGGATCACGGTCTGGTTTGGAATTAGGGAGCTCTTTCTCCAGTTGATGAGAAAACCATGTGCCATAGGGCACCCGACTACCTCTGCCACTGCCTGTAATGCTTGGTTGAGCTGTGAGGCCTGTAAGTGGACTATAACCACTGCTAGCACCTTAAATACTGTCCGTGGGTCTGAGGAAGACCACAACTGGCAGAGTTTGAATTGGAAGTATTGCTCTCCCCTGGGAAGAGCATGTGTCATTACTGTGTGGGAATGTGCAATTAGGCATCTTGCAGATTTGTGTGTGCTGGAAAGTCCCCTTTTTACGACTCCCCGACTACTTGTGACAAGGTTTCCACCTTGAAGGGTCTGCTGTGAACAAAACTATTCAAGAATTTGAGATCTAGGACTGGCCTGAGTCTCCCTGAGCATTTTGGCACGATGAAGGATGGGGAGAAAAGGCCTTCAAATGACCTTTGTGGGGGAACTAGCCCGTTTGTGGAAAATCCGTAATGGCCTGTTGCGCTGCTCCACAGATGGGTTGCCAGCGTAAAAGGTGGTGGTGGCGGGGGGGGGGCCTGTACTAGGTGACCCATGCTGGTAATGTCTATGACCCTCGCCCAACTCGGTTTGGACCCATTCATGGAGAGTTTATTAAAAACCTGTCCCCTACTGGAGGATGTGCCTGGATATCATGTTCTTGTTTCTCCTCCAAGACGGTAGTGTTTTAACCCTTAAGGTAACCTTGGTAATGAAGAAGGCAACTAGGGTCTGAAGACTGGCTCCCGCCTCTTAACGTGACATGTGCACCTTGGCCATCTCCCCGGAATCTCACACTGTCTCCTTCATGGCTGAGACAAACAGGCAATTACTTTCAGTGGATAAGATAACCAACTGGCTCTTACAGAGGCGACTGCTTGCCAGGCCCTAAGACAGAGGTGGCAGTGAGCCAGGGTTAAAAGAAACATTGAAGTCAGAAGGTCGATTCTTCTGCAGTCGGATCGCTTTTAGATTGCTCCTTGTCCAAACTTGCTAAGTTGAGAGATCCAACAGGCCACTGTTTAGGTGCGTTTTGGACCTTGTCATTCCTTCTTTAGCCAGCCTCCTATGGCTGGAGGGATAGTGAAGGCTGAGGCCCAACTGGTAACATCTGGTAGGCGGAAGCCTGTTTGACTGGGTGGAAGCTTATCATTCCTTTTTTTTTTCTTTTCTTTCCTTTCCTGTAATATGAAATCAGGCCCCCCCAGGCCTTGTGATGTGAGGAGAGCTGCTCCTCTTCAGATGAGAACGGAGAGGAGGACCTCTTCCTCTGGCTATCATGCGAGGTTTCCCATCTGGAAAACTCCGGAGAGTTTGCCCAAATACTGATCATGGGTGGAACATTTATGGTCCAAGACAAAGAGGCCCCATTTCACTTGTCATCGAGACCTGGCGCCCGAGAAGGGACTGCGGATGGCTAAGTCTCCCGGTGGTCGCTGCTCTCTCAGATCTGGTGGCTACCCATCTGAGCCAAGGGAGGAGTTGCATCCTTTGAGATCTCGCTATTCACAGACGCTGCCTTTTGTTATTCAGCGTACCTCCTCCCCTTGGAGGCTTTCTGGACTATGCTGCTGCTAGCCCTTTAAGGGCAAGATACTGAGTGCTGCCCTTTAGGTTTTCTGCCCCAGGGATATTTGTCCGAGGTTCTGTCACCAAAAGGTTCTTTCACCAAAAACAGCGTTCCCTGGAAGAATCTTAGTCTGCCTTAGAAGTTCTAGCTGACTCTTTAAGAGCCACTTAGGAGTGACTGATCCTTTCTCAGGCCCTGGTAAAACAAGTCCCTGCCTTTGATGAGAGAGATTGGCGGGGGGGGAGGCACTGAACTCATTTCTGTCACAGCGCTACTACCCTGTTAGGCTCCTCAGCACTCATCAATGAGAAGACAGATCGAGAGCAGCTTAGCGCACTTTTTTGAATGTGCGCGGAATGGCTGTCGCTATCCGAAAAAGTGGTTCATTGAATGAAAGCCAATGCAGTACCAGCCTAACCCCTTGGAGCACTCCAGTGCTTAAATACATTTATTGAGCAGCCCGGCCTGCTGTGTAGAGGAGCGCTGTGTAGTTATGTCGACAACGAATGGCTGCAGTTTTCTCCAACAGCCTTTCGTCGATCGGAAGCCATAGAGTGCCTGCCTTGCCCTTTGAAAGCACTCCGGTGCTTAGATAAACATTTTGCTGGGGCCAAAACTCTTGAGAAACCCCTGGGGATGAGAGGGCTAATTAGTGCGACAAGATGCCCCTTCGACGAGCGGCTGCAGCTTTCCAAAAAGCCGTGCATCGATGGTAAGGCACTGTGTGGCTGTCCGGCATGCTTTCTAGATGAGCGCTGTCTAGTTACACTGATGACGAACTGCTGCAGCTTTCCCCAATGGCAGTTCGTCGATCGGAAGCCATGCAGTGCCTGCCTAGCCCTTTGAAAGCACTCCGGTGCTTAGATAAAACGTTTTGCTGGGGCCAAAACTCTTAAGAAACCCCTGGGGATGAGGGGGCTAATTAGCGCACCGAAAAAACCCTTCGACGAGTGGCTGCAGCTTTCCAGAAAGCCGTACATCAATGGTTAGGCACTATGTGGCTGCCTTACTCATGGGAAACCCTCAAATACCTTTTCCCTCATGACCCACTCTGTGGGTGCCTCTACTTCTGGGACATACTCCGGTGTCATTTTAAAAACTGAGCCAGTAAGAGGTGGGACCAGCCTGTGCAGCTTGCAAGGCTGAGACTAGATCCCACCTTGGGGCGTTTGAATGCCGCGCCCATTGCTAGAGCATTTCTTCTAATATAAAAATACGCTTGCTTCAGATGAAGAATAAAGATTTTGTAACTCACATTCTCTTCAGTCCTGTCCCATGTGACAGGGCTCTGCTGCAGAGTACCTGCTTCGTTGCAGGCAGGAAGTAAACTGAGGAAGACAGGAAGTGGAGGGCTGGATGTCCCCTGCAGCAGAGGTCTGATTCCTGCCTGTCAGTCAGCATCAGGAGGTACAACCCAGGAGTAAGGAAGCCCGGAGACCAGCTTAGGAGAGAGAAACTACAGTACATGCCCCTTTAAAGACTGAATGAGTGAACATAAGCTGCTTATGTTCACCCATTCATGGGACAAGTATCATTTTGGACCACAAATGAAAGCTAGTAAAAGATTTTTGCTCTGCTTTGCCTCATTAGTAAATGCAGACTTGTCATGCTTCTGTAATCTAATAATGTATAACTGCAGTTTCACTAAAATGTATATGTTAACTTTTATTTCCAGAATAGCGACACTGTTGAGGTCTTGGGCAATGAACCTAAATAAGGTGTTGCAAAGGGTGCAGTGCATATTTTGAATTAATAACATTAAACACAAGGATGAAAAACATTTTTCCCCATATAATTTCCTTTACAGCTTGTAAAAAGGCAGTGCAGCTGGGAGCAGCACAGCGCTGCAGGAGCATCCAAGCAATTTATTTTTTCATAGGGAACCGTTTGATATATACGTGCTACAGTAGTGCGCAGCAGAACGCACTAGTTGCACTGTATTAGAGCTGCAGGGAAAAGCAGCCAGTTTGTGGGACAAGCACTGCTCAGTATACTGGAGCACCAGAGATTCCCACTTTTCAAGACTCTCTGGAACATAGGGCAGACGCCTCAGGTGTCTTTGAGAAACCAGTTTGGCTGCCTTGTGGGATATAACTTGTTCTTTTAAGGGCAGGTTACCCCCGTTGCCCGACAGACACTTGAGTGGTTGCCTGGTTGTGTTGCTAGGAAGCCCCCGGTAACATCATCCATGGGGGCCATATACTGCTCGGCTGCAGCAAGCGGAGGCGACGCGGGCACAGGCCAATGGCGTCTGCCGGCGTCCACCGGAGAAAACGGGGTGGGGGGACACAGGAACGTGTTCACTTTGCAGCCTAACTGTACAGTAGGGAAAGGAGAGAATATACTGAATTACAGAAAACAAAAGGAATTAAACACGATGGAAAAAGGAGACCCAGCAGAGGAATTGCTTTTAATACTGTGCCAGGAAGGTACGTTAGCATGTTGCCAAAAATGTAAAATGTATGCTGAGACGACACCAAATAACAGTACTAAGACATTTACGTGTCTAAAATGTAAGGCATACTTTATGCTTCAATCTAGGTTAAATGAGCTTGAAAATGAAATAAACTTGCAAATTAGTACAGAACAGAACATTTCACAGATTACACTGGATAGTAACAGACAAAGAGGACAAAGGGGAAGATCTGATGATCGTGACTGTAGTGATTTAGAGAATGATTTTAGACTAATTAAAAAGGGGAAAGATAGTGGAAATGTTTCAGATAAAGACCAGTGGCATGAGATTAAGCCAGGTAAAACTGCAAAAAAAGGAAGAAAGGCTGAGGCAAACACACTGCCAACATTTAATAGGTTTCATACTTTAGATAACATAGAAATAGAAAACAATGAGACTAATAAACTGGTTATATGTAACAGAGAAATGATAGTAATTGAAGACTTCTTAAAAAGGAGATGTCATACAGTAATTTGTGAAGGGAATAAATCTCACCAAATGGTGTAATGCTACCCCGGAGCAAAAGTTAAGGATATCGCCCAAATAGCACCAGATATACTTAAATCTAGTAAAGGTAACTCAATAATTTCACTACATGTGGGGTCGAATGATGTCGGGCACAATCACGAAAAGAACATTTGTTATGAGCTTATGGACATTGCTAAAACACTGAAGCAATCGGGGCAGAAGTAATAATTTCAGGAATACTACCAATATTAAGTGGAAAAAAGAAAAAGAACAATACAATCTGTAGAATTAACACACGTCTGACAAACTGGACTGAAAGAGAAAAGATCTCATCTTTATAAAAAAGATGGTTTGCATCTAAATAACAAAGGCCAGGTTAATAAAAATGCACATGGAGGTTTTTCCTTTAAACTAGGTAATCAGGGAGTCATGGTACTCCCTTTAAAGATGCAAAGGAAATTTAAAGAAAGAGCCAGAAATAGTGTACGGAGCATCAATAGATAAGTAATAAAGATGAATTAAAATGTATGCTGTGTAATGCTAAAAGCCTAAAAAATAAAACGAATGAACTTTAGGCTCTCGCTGCATTAAACCAGAACAGTGATATTATACTAATAACAGAGACATGGTGGAGAAGTACTGATGACTCGGGTAGTAACTTGCCAGGTTATAATTTTTTTTAGGTTAGATAGACAACACAGAATAGGGGGAGGAATTGCCATTTTTATAAATGAACAGATTACTGCGACAGATATAACATCAATGATCAAACATCATAAAGTAGAAACGGAAACCTTATGGATACGTCTAAACTTAAATATGAAGAAAACTTATACACTTGGATTATGTTATAAACCCCCAAACATGAAAGAAGAAGTTTACTCTATACTTTTAGAAGAAATAAATACAGCCGCAGAATTAGGATCACTGATACTAGCAGGTGATTTTAACCTGGGTGACATAAATTGGCAAGATAACACTGCTAGTCATAGGGATAGTATGTCCTTTCTTCAAGCAAGTAAATGAGTATAATCTACATCAGCATGTCAAAGAACCGACACGTGATAAAAATATTTTAGATCTAGTAGAGTGTGTGAATATTACAGACTGTATGGTGACATCCCCACTAGGAGAACGCGATCATAATAGTGCAACATTTAATATACAATGCTTACAGGATAAACTGCAGGGGCTTACTGAGATTTTTTTGTATAAAACAGCAAACGAAGTAATGATAAACAATGATATTAGTGCAATTGATTGGCATAACTTATGCAAAGATAAGAACGGAGAAAGGGGGGCACTGTGGAGCCTGAGCAAGATGGCGTTTCTTTGATATCCTTGCTCTGTAATGGTTGACGAACTACACTAAAATACAGGTTACTCACCTGTAACAGGAGTTCTAGGAATGGTATATGTTGTTCATCCACACTTATTGGCAGGTTCCTTGCTGCTTTAAATCTTGCCGGAAGGTCTTCAAGCTGGCTCCTCCCACCGACCCGGGTGGAAAAACTCTCGGCTCCGCCCCATGACACCAGAGCTAGCCTGCTGGAAGTCAGGTTGTGCGCCGAAGCCGGGGAGGCCAGGTGGGTCGTGTGGATGAACAACATATACCATTCTTAGAACTCCTGTTACAGGTGAGTAACCTGTATTTCAAGGGACATGGATATGTTGTTCAATCCACACTTATTGGCAGACTCCTAGCAGTTCTCCGGGAGGAGGGAAGCAAGGCGCACACCCCCGATACTTACTTGGGAAATAAGGACTGGAGAACCGAGGCCCCAAAACCAGCATCCCAGCATGACTCAAGGTCGATGTGGTAGTGGGTAATAAAGTTAAGTGCCAACTTCCAGGTAGCAGCCCTGCAGATATCCTGGATATGGACATCCCTGGAAGCAGCTACGGATGCAGCGGTATGGCGGGTAGAATGAGCTCTTATCCCTCTGGGAGGCTCCATGCCCACCAACCTATAGCAGAGCTCTATGCAGGTCTGCCAGGTGTGGCTTCAGCGTAGGTGACAAACAGCTGGAGAACCTCTCCCCGAACTCAGCCGTCCGCTCTTATAATAAGCTGCGCCTAGGGTCCAAAGTATGGTATACTGGGTCTCCGAGTGTGATTGGGGAGAACACCGCAGAGTCAACACCTGGTTAAGGTGAAACACCGACACCACCGTTGGAAGGAATTTCGGGTGGGGGCACAGGACAACCTTGTCCCTGTGGAAGACCAGATAAGAAGACTCGATGGAAAGCGCCTGGAGCTCTCCCATCCTTCTGGCTGACGTGATAACCACCAAGAAGACAGTCTTCCACGACAGGTGGGAAATATCGCACCTGTGTATCAGTTCGAATGGCTTGCCCATGAGCTTGGCCAATACCAACAGTAGATCCCACGGAGGTGGAGGTTTTCGCACTGGAGGGGAAAGGTGGTCAAGGCCTTTGAAAAAGCGCCCGACCACCTTCTCCTGTGCCACCGACTGCTTCCCGGCCCGCACCCGGTAAGCAGAGATGGCTGCCAGGTGCACCTTAAGGGTCGGCGCACAAGCCCTTGCTGAGAAAGGGACCACAGATAGTCCAGAATGCTTGCAAAGGGACAGGCAGAAGGGTCCAAGCCCTTCCCCTGACACCAAATGGAGAATCTCTTCCATTTAAAGGCATAGCATTTCCTGGTCGACTTCTTACAGGACGCCTCAATGACGTTGAGGACCTCATCAGAAAGACCCAAGGCTTGGAACTCTAGCCACTCAGGAACCAGGCCGTCAGGTGCAGGGATTGAAGGTCCGGACGGAATACCTTCCCCTGCTTGACTGTGATCAGGTCCGGGCGGGCTGGAAGCCGCCTCGGGAGCCTGGAGCTGAGGCTGAGGAGATCTGGATACCAGAACTGGCGGGGCCAGTCTGGGGCTACCAGAATCACCTGCGCCTTGTCCCTCATCGCCTTGAGAAGCACCTTGTGTATCAAGTGAAATGGGGGAAAGGCGTAGAAGAGGCCCGGGGTCCACAGCCTCGAGAAGGCATCCCCCTGCAGTGAGCCCTGCTGAGGGGGGCGGGCATGGAACACACTCAGCCTCGCATTCTCCCTGGAGGCAAATAGGTCCACCTGAAGCGTGCCCCAGTGGGAGAACAGATCTTGTACTACCTCTGGCAGGAGAGACCACTCCTGAGACATAGCCCCTATCCGGCTTAGGGCATTGGCCAGGGTGTTGGAGGCTCCTGCCACGTGAATGGCTAGGAGATCCGCCTCCAGGCTGCGCATGAGGGACCATATGCGGAGAGCTTCTTTGCATAACAGCATGGAGCATGTCCCGCCCTGGCGGTTCAGACAGTACATGGTCAGGGTATTGTCCGTTTGGACCTGAACCACTTGACCCCATAGAAACGGAGCGAAGGCGGTGACAGCTAGGCGGACCACTCGGAGCTCCAGCAGGTTGATATGGCATCGGGACTCCCGAGGGGACCAGAGGCCATGCGCTCTGTGCTCCCCAGAAGGGCACCCCAACCCATCAGAGATGCATCGGTCGATAGAGAGACCGTCGGCTCGGGGCAGACGAACGGAATGCCCTCCTGCAGATGTGCCGGAACGGTCCACCACTGGAGAGCGTTCCACATCTCCTGGGTCACTGTCACAGGCTGGTCCAACGGATCAGAGCACTGTGACCACTGGCTGGCCAGTCCCCACTTAAGGGGACGCATGTACCAACGGGCCCAACGGACCACGCTGGTGCAGGCCACCATGAGGCCCAGGAGGCGCAGGAAGTCCCGGGCAGGGCGCGATTGCCCAACCAGAAATGATTGGGCAAAGGAGGAAAGAACCTCGGTCCTGTCCGCCGGGAGCCGAGTTCTGGCTCGAAGAGTAGAGCTCTGCCCCGATAAAGAGTATCACCTGCTTCGGCATGAGTTCTGACTTGGCCTCATTGATGAGGAGGCCAATCTGAGAGCAAACCTGGAGGGCCTGATCTCTGGACCGCTCCACCTCTGCTCTGGAGGGGGCTGCAATCAGCCAGTCGTCCAGGTAGGGGTACACCCGGACCCTTCGGCACCACAGGAATGCTGTCACCACTGCCATGCATTTGGTGAAGACCTTGGGAGCTAGAAGAGGCCGAAGGGCATGGCCCAGAACTCGTAAAGGGACCCCTCCGCTCTGAAGCGGAGGAATCTCTGATGAGATGGATGGATCGGGACGTGCAAGAACGCGTCCTGGAGGTCCAAGGACCAGAACCACATGCCTCGTTCCAAGGATGGTATTATTTGAGCCAGAGTGACCATCCTGAAGGTCCGAGACCTTAGGAACCTGTTCAGGTCATGCAGGTCAAGGATAGGGCACCAGCTCCCCGTCCGTTTGGGGACCAGGAAACACCTGGACACAAACCCCAGGTCTGGAGGAGGATCCGCCACCTTTCTGATCACCTCTTTTTCGAGGAGCAGGGCAATATCGGCTTGGCAGGCCGACAGCAAGGCTGCGGACCCCGAGGAGCAACGGCTCGAAAGGGAGGAGCCCGTCCGAACTCCAGAGGCAGGCCTTTTCCTACCACCTCCAACACCCAGCGGTCCATGGTGATAGCGGACCAGGCGGAAAGGAAGTGGCGGAGCCGTCCCCCCACGGAGGGAACCCAGGGGAGAGTGACGTGGCTGGGGGTGGCACCCCTCAACCCATCACTGGGCAGGCTTGGAGGAGGAACCGGCCGAGGGACCTCCTGGGCCTTTACCTCCTTGCTTCCTGTTGGAGGAAGCTGCTGGCTTGGGTTTGGGATGCCAAGCGCGAGCCTGCTGGCCCTGTTGCTAGTGGGCCGGTCGAGCTGCAGGGGCCGAAGGACGAAAGGACTTATGCAGTTGCTGACAGCGGCCTTAGTCCATCTGGGCGGAGGTGACAGAGTCCAGAGTGGCATTGGACTTTTCGATCCGCTGGAGATGTCCCTCCACTCCAGGGCCGAAGAGGTCAGTCCCCAAGAAGGGGACGTCCGCTAACTTGTGCTGGGTATCCGCCGTGAAGGTGGATGTCCTCAGCCATGCCCTGCGGCGAATGGCCATTGCGGCCGCTACTGACCTGGCACAGGAATAACCTATGTCCAGAGCACTCTGAAGCTGCTGCTTTGCCACCGCCCTACCCTGGTCCCGCACCTGACGGACCGTGGTCTGCAGGTCGGCTGGGAGGTGAGGGACAACCTCATCCAGGGAGCCCAAAAGGGCGTAGGAGAAGTGTGCCATCAGCACGGCCGAGCTGGCCTGTCGTTGGCCAAGGGAGGACGCAGTGTACACCTTGTGCCTGGCAAAGTCCAGCTTTTTGGACTCTTTGTCAGGGGGCTTACCCACGTCCCGCGCGTTACCGGAACGCCGGAAGACACTGTCGGTGGCTAACCCCTCAGCAGAGTGGTGCTCCGAGAAACCAGGCAAAGAGCAGGTAGGGACCGCATACTTCCTGGCCATCCTGGCCGAGGGTGCAGGACAGGAAGCAGGCCGCTGCCAGAGCTCTAAGGCTGGGCCGACAAAGGCCTCAGCCACCGGAAAGGCCTCCGTGGGGGAATCCCCTCAGTCCAGTATCTCCGTTAGGGGATACTTTACCCGTTTGGACACGGGCTCAAGCTGCATCCTGGTGGACTCCGAGATGAGTCGAAGCAGACCAAGAAGGACGATGGGCTATCGCCCAATGACTGTCCCACGGCGACTCCAGGTCGACCTGCCCAGAGAACAGGGGGAGTCGCCGCCGGATTCCAAAGAGTCTGGCGAAGAGCTGCCTCGCCCTGAGCCACCCTCTACCTGCCGAGGACGGTCGGGAGTGAGGGTGACCGACAACCTGTGGGGCAGGCCGTGACCCGACCGAGAATCCTTGGTCGGTGCCCAAGACTTCGGTTGTGGAGACAGAGGTTCCACCACAATCGGTGGAGCAGCCAGTTTTGGCCGAGCAACCGGCCCTAGAACGGGCAACTCGACTGGGGTGAGCGGTTGCTTCGGTCGTTTGGGCGACAGCCACTTAATGGCCAGGGTCTGAACTGGAGTCGGTTTAGACCCGGACAACAGTAACTGCTGCCACATAAGCTTCTCGTAGCACCGACATAATTTACGTCGGAGCCTCCCCTCATCCGAGGAAGAGGACAAGGAGGAATGTGTACGCTTACTTGCATCGTAGACCGGCCGATGTCGGGCGGAACGCTTGACCGAGATGAAGTCCGAGACCGAGACCGGGGACAGAGGACGGTCTGGGGACACCCGCTCTTCCCTCGGCTTGGGCACTTTATCTCGGGACCGCGCCCCAAGGCGAGGCAGATCCTCGGTCTCCACCGGGGAACCGTGAAGGTGGGTTTCGCTTCACCAGTTGACAGTCTGCTCGACAGATCGAAAAAATCTCGACTGCATCGACGGGAGTCTCGCAGGCTGGCCTGACGGGACACCGTGAAGCACGCTGAGCCGCAACTCGACCGGGTTGATGGTCGGCTGTCCGGGAAGGAGACCTCTCCCGCTCTCACGAACGCCGATGGTGGGACTTACCCTTCGACTCCTTCTTCTTGGGCCGAAAAGAATGTCCCGATGGCCCCTCTCCCTTCAAGGAAAGAGACTGACAAAGCTCCTTGAATAAAGCCGTGTACAAGGAACTCAGAGAGAGCGGGATAAATGCCGCGGCCGAGGAAGATGCGGCCTGGGCTGCCTCCTCCTCGAGGGTGATCATCTGCTCGAGCTGCTCAGCTGAGCCAGCCGCCGCGGACACCGCCCAACGAGCCTCTTGATTTTATCGGCGGAAAATGCTTCTCGGGGTGCCCAAGCTGCAATTGGGCAGCGCGATCATCCAGGACGTTGTCTGAGAAAGAACGGCACAACTCGCAGGCCTGGCGGTCGTGATTCAGGCCTGGCAGTAGACGCATGTGGAGCGGATCCGCCCTGGATATTTTATACCGCAAGGGCACCTCTGAAAGCCGGAATAGATTTGTCCATCGCAGCCGCGAGGGAAGATGAAGACTGAAGTTTAGAAAACTTCAAAACCAGTTTCGGACGAACAGAGGAGTTAGGATCCAGTCTAAAACGCAGAGCGCTAAGGAGGGAACCTGAGCTTCCAAGAGGTAAGGAAGATCTGGCGTCATGGGGCGGAGCAGAGAGTTTTACCACCCGGGTGGGTGGGAGGAGCCAGCTTGAAGACCTTCCGGCAAGATTTAAAGCGGCAAGGAACCTGCCAATAAGTGTGAATTGAACAACATATCCATGTCCCTAGAACTAAAGACTTTCAGCAAAGATAATTTTTCAGAAGAGAGTGGAAGGGGGTAGCGGATAGCCTCCTGATTAAAATGGGTAACCCATGTAAAGACCAGCAAGCCGGAATGGGACCTAAGGGTGGAACTGCTCCAGCGACTCAGGCATCCCGATCAGCACAGGGCAGGCCTGAAGAAAATACTGGAGACGTGACCAGGAAACCCTCCAAACTATAGGGCTAAGCTCAAAACTGATTAAATCAGTTACGGTACTGTCAGACAAATTTGATGGGCTTGCAACGAGGGTTACCACCTTGGAGACAACAATGGAAGGCACTCAGCTGACAGCATTAGATGCTTCAAAAAGAGCGGATGCAGCCACGGGTGCGGTGCCATCCCTGATCAAGGAGAGCAGGCACTGGAAAGCCTGCATTGAGACTTTAGAAAACCAAATAAGATCCCCCAACATAAGAATTTGGGGTATGCTGGAAGACAGCGAAGGAGACAGTCTTGTTTATTTCTTCAGGACTGATTTTGCCATCAGCTGGGGAACGAGGCGAAACCTAAACTCAGTTATTCCAACGGGCCTACCTTACCCAGCACTATTATTTTGGTCACTGAAAGAGCTGGCACCAGGGACTACCTTTGGCACTTGCTAGGCATAAAGGACCTTGCTTCAGGATGGACAGCGAGTTAATCTATTTACGGACATCAGTTATGCCACCCGCCAGAAGCGGAAAAGATCTGATGGGGTCTGAGCAATGCTACGGGAAGCTTCAATTTCTCATGGCCTGATTTTCCCAGCGCGATTATGCATCGCTCATCACGGGAAGGTCTACTTGTTTTCAGACCCAGCTGAGGCTTTGAAATGGGGCCGCAAGAATGCTCTCCCTCCTGTCCGTCAATCCGACTCAGATCACCAGTCTTCAGAGGAAGAAGATTCCTGAACTACAATTTGATTTTTTTCAAGGAATGATGGGCAAAGCCATACCAGGTACTTTGGGGAATGGGCAAATGGTACTGCAAAGCTATAACTGTACCTGCAGGTTCATCGCCCCATCTTTGGGGATAACATTAAGTTCGGGACATTGCTAGTAGGTTAATTAAATGACCCAGTGTTAAAGAGGTTAAAGTTTTTAGTTCTCCTTATATTCACTCTATTTCTGATATCTGGATATAGCTTGTCAACTAAGCGCTGGCACATTATTAATTAAGGCAATCAAATAAGGTTTGCACAGTATATGTGCTTTTACTGAAGGCAGCATGGCTTCCACTACCATATTCTATGGTGAAGGACACTGGACTTTAGTTTTATATTCTATCATAAAATAATTTCCATGTAGCTCATGGGCTCTCTACAGCTTTGATATGTTAATTTACTCTAGTGATATATGAGAAAATATTTGTATTTCTATGGATTCCATCCATAATGTTGTATTTGTAAAGCACTGGACGGTTATTTTGATGTTATTAAAAGGAGTGGCACCCACTATGGTTGTAACATAAACATATATGTAATGGCTGTGCTTGATAAGAAACTAGATGTATGTTTCTCTATAAAATTAAATATAAAGTTAAAAAAAAAAGAATGGAGAAGAAATATGGTTACTCATTAAGGAAACATTACTGAATACTTGTATCAAACATATAAAAAGAATAAAAAATATAACAAAAAAGGGCTAAAGCCAAAATGGCTGAACAGGAATGTTATTAAAATGATTAAGCAAAAAAAATGTACATATGCATTATATAAAAATAACAAAACAGATCTTAACTGGACTAAATTTAAGACAAAACAGAAACAGTGTAAAAATGCTATAAATAAGTCAAAAAAAGCATGGAATTAAAATTAGCACAGACAGCAAACAAAGGAAATAGCAAACAGTTCTATGGATATATAAATTCATTAAAAACTCTAACAATGGGTTAACTGCAATAATTGACAATAATGAAATTATATGTGAACCAGAACAAGTGTCAAGAGTTGTTTAACAAGTATTTTTGTTCGACTTATACCGATTCTAGTAATCAAGGAAATGTACAGTTTGATTCTAAAAAAGACCCAACCTGCGACAAAAAATAAAATAGTAAAAAAAATTCAACAACTAAAAAAGTATGGAGCCCCTGGTTTGGATAATATTACTCCTCAAATGCTTTTGATAGCAAAAAATACTATCTGGCTTCCTCTGGAGATATTGTCTAACAAATTGTTAGAAACAGGAGAGGTGCCAACAGACTGGAAAAAATGCCAAAATAACTCCAATACATAAAAAAGGTCCCAAAAATAATATAAAAAATATCAGCCCCATTAGCCTGACATCTGTTCCAGGTAAAATATTTGAGTCAATTATAAGGGATAAAATAAATGAACACATTAAAATACACAACACAGCAAATATTATACAACACGGATTTACAGCAGGTCGTTCATGTCTTACAGACTTGATTTGTTTTTATGACCCAGTTAGTAAACATTTGGATAGGGGAATAGCAGTGGACATTATACTGTTGGACTTGTCTACAGCATTCGATACTGACCCGCATTGGGCTAGAATTCATAAATTAAAAACATATAAAATAGATCCATATTTAATATGCTGGATAGGAAGTTGGTTGGTCGACAGGACACAGAGGGTGTCTGTGAATGGAGTCCTGTCTGGGACAGGGAGGGTGACTAGTGGAGTGCCGCGAGCCTCCGTTTTGGGCCCTGTGCTGTATCAGTTGTTCACAGCAGAACTTGGGGAGGTCACAAAATAGACTCATTAGGTATGCAGATGACAAGTTAGGGGACCTTGTGAAACCAATGGCGATATTGATTCCATTCAGCATGACCTGCACTTAATAACTCACTGGGCATATGAATGGGGTATGATATTTAATACCGATAAGTGTTGTGTAATTCATTTAGGAAAAATAATAAACATACTCAGTACATACTTAGTAATTCTATGTTAAATAACTCTACAGGTGACAGAGATTTAGGGGTTTATTATATAGATAGTAAACTGGATTTTAGTACACAATGCACAAATATAATTTCTAAACCTAACAGGGTGGCTGGAACAATCAGAGAAATATAAGGAGCAGGAGGGCAGAGGTACTGTTGCATGTCTATAGATCATAAGTGAGACCCCAGTTAGACTTCTGTAGTCAGCTTTGGAATCCATATATAAGGGGGGACATATTAAGGATAGAAAGAGTACAGCATGGTATGACTAAAATAATAACAAATGTTAAAACTTTTACATGTAAAGAAAGAAAGAACTGAAAGTCTGGGACTACACACCTTGGAGGAGAGGCGAATACGAGGGGACCTAATTTTATATTTTGACATTATCAAGGAAAATACACTTAAAGAGGAATTAGGTATTAAAAAAAATCAAGACTTAAACATTAGAGGTCACTCACTACAAGTACAGAATAATAGATGTAAAACAAATAAAAGGAAGTTTTTCTTTACTGAGAGAGTGGTGAACTTGTGGAACAGTTTACCGGAAAGTTTGGCACAGAGTGGTAATAGAGACATTTTTAAAAGAGATCTTGATAACCTTATTCAAAATGGTATTAAATTACATTACTATTAAGAAAATATAGGAGCACATATGGGCTCACACCTTTTTAGCTCCTTACCAATAGTGACAATCCTGACCTTGGACTTAATAATACAAACTCACACTTTAATGTTTTCCTACATGACAGCCACTGGGACAAACTGAAACCTTAAAGAGCTAGTGTACTGCTTGGGATTAATAGTAATTTTTAGATGCAGTCAGCTGTCACTTCTTATATCTCAAGTTTTTTTTTTCTTTTCTCTTTGTTAATTAGAAGCTTTTCCACCTGGCAGTACTGGGGTGATGTGTGGAGCAGCATTCTGTCTGGAGGAAAAAAAAAAAGTCAGTTTTGTTCCTCCCACTACATCGTCAGAAATGAGACCAAACATCTTGAGGCACCAAAATCCTTGCAGCCTGAGCAGTGACTCTCACAAACTACCAATCAAAATGCAGGAAATTGTGACATCACTAGTAACCAGGAAGAGCCAGTCCCTGCTGCTTCATGTGGAAATGAAACCTGGCAGTGAGAAATGGTTTTCATTGGTTACTAGTGATGTCATAGTCGGTATGGTCTCAGTGTTGATGTAGTGGGAGGAACAGAACTGACATTCCCCCCCCCCCCCAACAGAGTGCTGCTCCACACATCATCCCAGTACTGCCAGGTGAAAAATCTTCTAATTAGCAAACAGAAAATGAAAAATACTTGAGATATAAGAAGTGACAGCTGACTACATCTGAAAGTTAAAATTAATTGCAGGCAGTTTCCTGGCAGTACACTAGCTCTTTAATTATTCTAAGCACTCTTTGCAGCAGCCTTCATAACCAGCTCAGTTCATAGAAGCCGCCAGTGTGGCAAGATCATAATTACTGGGAAAACAAAAATTAAACTACAGTAAAATATTATTGTTCAACATTTTCAGCAAGGTTGTCCGTCTTCCTGAATTTCTGCATTTGACCAATTTCTTATCTACTGGCATTGGTAAGAAGAATCGGGGGTGGGGGAGTGCTAGGCAAAGGATAGTGTTTAGTCTCATCTCAACACTGGAAACGTTTTAAATCAGGTTTTAAGTTGCCAGACTTTGTTCCTTGCCCTCTGTTACTGCAGTGCACTTTCCTTTCTTAGAAGCACTCTGTGGAGGGGGGCACTCCTCTCTTGCAGGTACAACATTAGGACTAAAAGGACAAAATAGTGGCAGCCTTAAGCCCATGTCACTGGTTCAAAAGTCTTGTTTTAACAGGGGGCCTGCCCAGGCTTCTGCTCTCACACTATTATCCTACTGCCCCTGACTGCTGCACACTGTGTTCTGTCTGGGTCAGGACTTTTGGCAGGGAATCCGCTCTACATCACAAGTGACATTCGTGCTCTTTCATCCAAGTGGCCACTGTCTGATGTAGGGTGGGCTTGCAGTTTAAAACCATAGGTAGGGCAATGGGAAGACTAGGTGGGCCAGACGGTCCTTATCTGCCATCAAAATCTATGTTTCTATGGGATGGAGCTGCGTCCACATGCTGGTATGGAACACCACAGAAATCAACACTCCCTTTCTTAGCAGCAGCTCTTCTCTGGTCCCTCAACCAAAATCCACATTTTTGAGGGATGGAGAGACTAGGCCACCTCTGAAATTACAACAGGCACTTGTGCCTTACCAGGAGTCTGTTTGTAGGTAAAGGGAAGCTTTTGACTGTTATAATGTATAATGTTACATTGGGGATGTTTCAGAGGGCCTGAATGGGAAGGTGTGTCAGTTCGCAGATGACATGAAGATCTGTAACAGGGTGGATACACTGGGGAGGGAGTGGAAAGAATGAGGGAGGATCTGGCCAGGCTGTAGGAGTGGAAGAGGCATTTGCATTTAAGCATCAATAAATGTAAAATTATGCACATAGGGTGTAAAAACCCAAGGGCAAAGTACTGGCTCGGCGGTGGGGGTGGGGGGAACTGGAGGTTAAAGACCAGGAAAGGGACCTGGAGATCACCATTTTGGATAACCTGAAGGTTAGGAACTAATGCAATAGGGTAGTGGGGAAGGCAACCAGACTGTTGGAATGCATAGGAAGGGACTTTACAAGCAGGAAAAAGGAGCTGATCATGCCACTATACAAAACTATGGTCAGACCACATCTAGAATACGGGGTCCAGTTCTGGAGGCCACACTTGCAGGATGACAGGGACTGGGTAGAGAGGGTCCAGAGAAGAGCAACCAAGATGATTCAAGGGCTACATGGAGGTCATACGAGGAACGGCTGGAGGAACTTAACTGTACACTGGAGATGAGGCGGAAATGGGGGGGATATGGTAGAAACCTTCAAATATCTGAAGAGAATAAACAAAGTGAGGGAAGGTTGCTTATTCAGGATGAGTAAAATAAATCCACTAGGGACACGCATTCAAGCTGGAGGGGTAGATTTAGAGGGATGTAGGGTGGCAGTTCTTCACAGGAGGGTGGTGGGTCCATGAATAGGCTGCCAGAATGAGTGATGGGGGTAGATTCAGTAAGCAAATTCAGAGCAATAGGGCAACTACATGGGGCTCAAAAGTAAAAGGCCACAGAACTAAGGGTATAAGGTGAATTAGATGAGGGGTTATTTGGGCAGATTGATGGGCCAAGAGGTCCTTTCTGCCATCAAATGTCTATGTTTCTATAAAGGTAATGTCTCCATCCCTCTCCCCTCCCCCCTTTATATCTATTAAAATATACAACCTGCAAGAGCTCATTGACATAAAAGTCTAATTTTCCTCTGTATCCTGGTGAGCATATACAAGCTATAATATATAGTCTTCAAACACTATAGAACATCATACAGTACACCATTCTGCTAAAATGCACCACTCACAACTTGCAAGTAAAACAACAGGTAACATCATAGCAATGTTCAGAAAATATAGACAAAGCCACTGGAAAAAATGAGTCTGGCAAAGATTCCTTTAAGTACTGTGGTCAAGTACTTTTATAAAATGGTAAGAAAAATTCCTGAAATCTGATTGGCTGTTGTTCATGAAGCAATTATGTTCAACACATGGAAAATAAAAAGTGATGCCAAATGTACACTGATCACCTCTGGAATTATTACGTTAATAGAATGTTAAGAATTCAACTGGCAGCCATTGTTTTTTGCCCTCTAACTGTAAGCATCACATTTACTTGCACTAGGCCCAAAAAAATAAAACTACCCTAAATACAAAATAAAACAGATTAATTAAATGTTGTTTTCCTGATCATCACATTCTCCTTACACACATAAACAAATTAGAAACATTAAGTATTGTTTATAGTTTCATTACAACCATTTATTTGCTGACAATGGAAAATCCCCCTTCCCCCTTCTATCTTTACCTGCTCATCAATGAAATCTCCTCTCCTTGCCCTGACAGTGAGATAATTGAGTCTCTGGCTGTAACAGAGGCCTTTGTTGTGTATGTCTGTGTGTGTGTGTGTGTGTGTGTGTGTGTGTGTGTGTGTGTGTGTGTGTATACACTATGTTAGGAGAGTAACATTCTAGCAGTGGAACCGAGCAGAATTTTGAATCCATGTATTCCATGGTAAACATTCCATATCTTGAATGTGGGGACAACAGAGACAAGAAAGTAGGCAATAATACAATGACATCTTCAATTATATCATTTGTAGTGGGTGGAAGGACTATCTGATCATAAATGCACATAGTAAATATATTGTTTCTACATATAAACATGCTTTTCCCAACCGTAAAAAGTTTTTTTTTTAAAAAGAAGCCCATTTTATAAGCGCAATAAGGCACTCCGGGATGTGCATGGAACACATTTTACCGCACGGTCAGTGGCTAAAGTCACTCAGTTTTCAGCCTGTGCCTTACATACCCCTGGCCATGCTGTGAAATGTGTTTCACGACACCCCATCATGCCTTATTGCTTACTTAAAGAACAAATTCAGACCAAGTAAAAGAAATCTAATCATGAGATAAGGTACTATTACCAGGAGTAAAGAAACAATAAATATATCCATCATAAAGATTATTCTGGGACAATTGCATTATCTTTGAAAAGTTCTTTAAAATTTAGACTATTTCTTAAAAATAATTTCACATTATGTTCACTATAGTGATTAGATGTGAAAACACAGCCCTTCCCAGCTATATAAGGAATCAGTAAACTAGCACAGATTGTACATGCTCACTTCATGAATATGTTCAACTAATTTTAAATTGAGCACAGTGCAAGCCAGGTGCCTACTACTTTTGTGAGTGTTTATCAGTTGCTTAACTAGAGGACTTAGTTGCATAAAATCAATACTATTACAGTACTATGTTTTGGGATTTTAAACTGATGAGGCAGTCCCAACTCTCAGGTCTTGAGTTGTGACTGCATCCTTTGAAACATGTCAAATGTCCATTTCATTTTTTCATATGGTGTCATGGATGGTGGACCTCATTACCTGGTTACCAAAAAGAATAATAAATAATAAAAAAATTAAAATACCTGTGTTGACAAATAGCAGTAGTAGCAGCCAGGAGCAAATCAGAGGAGCACTAGTCTACAGCAATCAGAAGAGCACTCGGATTCGCCGATTTTTTTCTGTTCTGTTCTTCTTGATGTCCCGTCGTCCTGTGACATTTCCGGTTCCGAGTCCAACAGTGATTTCTAATAAAGTGCAAGGAGGCTATGGACGCCAGACGGACTACACCAACCTACAGTTCCTCACACACACACGGATTGGTCTGGAGTGGACGGACTTCTGGCATGCAACCCTTGCCAATCTGCCTGTTTTCCGGTAGCCCAGGCATAATACCACAGGTTGTCCCTAGTGGCTATAAGGTTAAGCAGGGAGGGTGTTATCCAGGAGGTGTTTGCTCCTTTAATCTTTCATGTCCTAAGGGGGGGTTGTAGCTATTGCAAGCTGTGTTTTTTATTTATTTATTTTTATTTTGTTAACCGGGTACGGATACTGGGACAAACTCATTTTCGGATCCAGCCCCAACCAATAGACATACAAATATACAAAACATTACTAACAACAATTTAAGTATAACGTGTACAAACTTCAAGTGAATTCAAGTAAATCCTTAAATTATTCTTAAACTGCAATAATGAAGTAGATAACCGAACAACAAGGGATAATGTGTTCCAAAATTGGGGTGCTGCCACAGAAAATGATCTTGTTCAAACCTTAGTTTGAAAAGAAATATTGGTTAGAGTTAGACCATCACAAGAACGAAGATCACATGTAGAAGACTGAATTTTAGCCAAATCGGATAAGGGACATTTCGAATAAAAAAAAAAAAAAAAAAAGATTTAAATACTTGACAACCAAAATAGAATACACAGTAATTCTATTTTTTAATGATAGCCAACCAAGTTTGGAATACATTGAACAATGGTGAAATCTAAGGGGGTAGTCCAAAACAAATCTACAGACATTATTGTAGGACACATGGAGCTTATTTAGCTCTCCAATAGAGGGTCGATGATGAAGACTAGCAACATAGTCAAACTGAGGTAAGAGAATTCCCATTGCAATAGACTTTCTTGTATCTTCGGAAAAATACTGTTTCATTTTAAACAACAAACCCAATTTTTGATTAACTTTTTTTACAAATAAATTTAACCTGTGAAGAAAAAGTTAGGCCTGTATTTAAAACAACTCCCAAATATCGAAATTCATTAACAAATTCAACAACAATCCCCCCAGTATTATGAATTAACAAGGAGAGATTCTCTTTCATCATAAAGGGAGTGCCAAACAACATTACTTTTGTTTTAATAACATTAAGTAGCATATGATTATTACCAAACTAGGTACAAACTGTATTGAAATCAGATTGTATATCAGCTTCAATAGAGCAAATAGCAGTAGAATGACAAAAAATTATCAAATAATCTACGTATACAGACATTTACTGACCTTAAGAGTAGATAGAAGAGAATTTATAAATAAAGGGAACAACAAGGGGCCCAAAATGGACCCCGAAGGAACACCGAGACTCCTTGGTTTAACTGAAGAAATAACATAGCCCATACCTACTTCCTGAGGCCTATTTGATAGATAATCTGTACACCAGAGCACTGGCCCTTCGGAAAAAACAAGTCCTCCAAGCTTACCACATAACAATGAATGATTACATAAGATTGAATGCCTTGGTCAGGTCCACAAACACCACCCCCGTAAGTTCACCTCTATCAAATCCCCGAAGGACGGTGTCAGTGAACCTGACCAAGGCAGTCTCTGTACCATGGTCTTGGCGAAAGCCATGTTGCTCTGGGCAAAGAACATGATATTTTTCCAAATATTCAGTAATTTGAGTTGCAACAACCTTCTCTAATAATTTGCTCAAAGGGTTAAGTATCGATATAGGCCCAAAAGTTACCAAAAGAGTTGGCCCGAGATTTTTTAGGGATAGGAACAACCTTTGCTTGTTTCCAACTAGATGGAAAATGGCCCGAAATCAAACACAGTTTAAAAATTGAAGACAGGGGAGAAGCAATGTGGGATGCAACTAATCGAAGAAAATGACTATCCAGCCCTTCCCCACAATCTGAAAACGTATTAGGTAATTTAGAGATAGGTTTCAGCATTTCCAACCTGGTTACTGCCTTAAAGTAAAATTTAGGACTGTCACAATAACTATTAGAGATACTTGATTCAGACAAAGAAACAGAAAAATGATTGCTGTAAGTAGAAAAATCACAAAATGTCCAATTAAATTCTTCAGCTAAGGTCAGGGATCTATAATAGGCCATCAAGAGGGAAATGTTAGTAGTTGAAGATAAACAGGGGCCAATACATTTTACTGAAGACCAAAACCTTTACAGATTAAACCAATTTTCATCCAATTGTTTCTTATAAAAGATTTTTGCTGTCCTCACTAAATTCTAACTCTATTTCTCAAATAACGATAACGATCAAGAAGAAACCTTGTAGGAGCCGAGTTATAATTTTACCAGACCAGAGTTCTTGCTTTAATCCACTCTAATTTCTCCATCAAACCACTCATTTTAGACCCTTGAACTCTTAATCTACGCAAAGGAAAACAAGAATCCTGCACCTCAATAACTGCCTATAAAAATAATCTATTGCACAATCAGGATAGGGTTACATTCCAAAAGACCAATCAATTAAAGAAAGACTATGCTCAAGCCTTTGAACACCATGGGCCAGATATTCAAAACTTTGCCCCAGGGCTAAATTAGCACTGCCTGGCAGGCAAACTTAGCCGAGCACAAAGCAAGCTATATTCAAAGGAAATAGCCCAGTGCTAATCCTGCCGAGTATAGCAGTCTACAGCTGGCAAACTGGTCAGGGAGTGCAGGCAAAATAGCCCGGGAATAAGACAGCACTGAATATAGCAACAGGGAAGTGCAAACTGCAACTGCAGCTCATTAGACTCTGTAGCAAGCCAGTGTTGCAGGTGGAGAACATTGTGTGTGATTGCACAGAGATATTTCACAGCTACAGCTAATACACCTCTCAACCCCTGCCTCATCAATCAGGGACAAGGCTTAAAACATCAGGGACAAGGTTTAAAATCAGGGACACATCCTAAAATTGGTGATATCCACCCAGGAAGCTGGTAGGATAAGTTGTGTAGTGTAAAATGCATTTTCTAAGGAAGAGCACGCCAGTAACATTAATGTTTGACATTATTTGATGCTTACAACCCCACTGTTTGGCCACAGAAACACAATGTTTAGGAGGGACAGAGTAAGTTTTGAGGTAAAATCAGGATGTCACTGAAAATCAGGGACAGTTGAGAGGTATGACCAACAACAATGTAAGCCACACATTGCAGAACTGTGCTATGCTGAAGTGAGGTTTGCCTGGGGCTAACCTGGTTGCACCATGCTAACACATTAGCCGGTGCAAACTGGTTAGCCAGGCAAACGAGGAGCTATTCAAAGCTCCCATGCAAATGAGCCTACTTAGGTAATCTGTGGGCAAACAGGTATATTTGCATCTCATTCAGTGCTGCTTAGCATACATTACCAAGCAGTTTGCATGGAGCACAAAGCTCCCCTATTGGTCGGAATGGAGTACAGGCTGGATGCTGCAGGCCAAGGCATACACAGCATCCCCTGTTGGTGAATAGAAGTACAGGCTGGAAGCAGCAGAACTATGTGCTGCCAGGCACAGTTAGACAGTTGGTGCAGTCCTGACCCATTCACATTCAAATGAAAGTAGTGTCCTTGGTCATTATCTTTCTGCCCTGTTTGAATAATAACATTATTTTCGGTAGTTTTACTCGCACGGTATCCCAACCCGGTTTGTAAATACATCACTTTCCCGAGTTCAGTGAACTTCTTAGCTGATTGTTAGCTCATATCACTTTGAGCGTTTTAACCAGACTGTTTGTTATAAAGACTGTTCTGGAAGTTCAGAGACCTCAGCAGTGATGCCCTCAAGTACCCAGAACACTTTATTTACAGCCGCGACCGGCTTGCCTTCATTCTCACCGCCGGTCACGACTCAAAGCTCATTTGTACCTCAGTCGCAGCAGGCCGTGGTGGTGAGGAGGGCTGAGCCGTCGCCGGCTCTATCTCGCAGTGTTCTAGGTTGCCGGGGCATCACTGCCGGGTGGGGGGACCACTAGACTACCAGGGACAGTGCTTTACCTTAAGCAAACTGGGTCTGGTTTCATGCAGGGGGGGTGGGGACCACTAGACTACCAGGGAAAGTGATGTAATGTTTTGCAACAGGGTCAGGATTCGTATGGGGGACCACTAGACTACCAGGGAAAATGATGTTATTTTTATTCAAAAAGGGTCGATTCATGCAGGGGTGGGGACCACTAGACTACCAGGGAAAGTGATGTTATTTTTATTCAAACCGGTCGGGATTCGTGTGGGGGTGCCACTAGACTAAGAGGGAAAGTGCTTTATCTTAAGCAAACCGGTCGGATTCATGCAGGGGTGAGGGACCACTAGACTACCAGTGATAGGTCTTCTACTTTACGCAGAACGGGTTGGGAATCATGGGGGCACCTCATTACCCCAGCTTTTTCCCGACAGTATCTTGCGAGCCACGGGCGCAATGACCGTAGCGCTACACATTTGAATATGCCACGCTGCTGGCATTCATGGGGGCTCTCCTGTCCATGCCCCTGCATACAATTATCTATTAGCATCGGCGCTATCACACAGCACCGGCGCTAATAGGGCTTTTCAATATCACAGCCTTGCGCAAAACCAGTGCTATTCCAGCGCTATAGATTTGCGCCAGGCGCAAAGGTTTGAATAGCTGGCCCCATAACTCTTAAAGTTACGTGACTGAATGGTCTTAAAAGGAATCCTTCCCTTCCTGAAATTCAACACACAATAAGTGGCCTGGTTGTCACTAGTGGATTCAGCAAGTATTCCAGAAGAAGAAACAACATCAATACGATTTGTGACTATCCAATCCAAAATAGAATGATTTCCTGTTAAATGATTAACTCTAGTAGGTTCAGAAATCACCGGAGACATATCATAGGACTGCAACAGGACTTCTAAGCTCAATTTATCAGACTATAACCAATGTAAATTGGCATCACCCACTAGAAGAAAATTAGAAGATTCTGAGTAAGTTGAAACATTATCAAAAAATTCCTTCAGCCCATCTAACCCACTTGTTGGAGGATTATAAATACATCCCAATGTAACATATTTCTTACCACCTAAGATGAGTCTTAATAACCAATCATCCTGAAAATTGGGGTAGCTACTCTTATCCAATTCTAGTACTCGCAAATTATCCTTTAAGAAGATAACCCCCCCCCCCTTTTTACACCCTCTCTTATCAGAGCAAATTATTCTATAACCAGATATATGACAAGTACTATCAGAAGTAGATCGTTTTAGCCAGGATTCTGACAAAATCAAAACATCAGGGTTGTTTTCCAAAATTATTACCTCCACCTCAGGTTTTTGGGGATGAAACTTCTTACACTGAAATGCATTATTTTTAACCCAAGTTCCATCCACCACCTTAGTTTCTCCGCAACAGGTACACTGTTTGCACGGGGGACGGGGTTTAGTTCAATATCTCCTGATATTATCAATAATAAATGAAACAACACTACACCCCCTCAAACAGCTATAAACAGTTTTCAGGCCCCTCATAGCAAACATGGAGCACCAGAAAGAAAATACTGACTACAACTCCGTAATTCAGTCGCTTTGTAATAACAACCCTTTAGAATCAATAACCCAAACTTTTAGCAATATTAGATTAGACATGCTATAATCCTCTGCAAATTTTCTGTTTATCCACCTAACTACACACCCCACAGAAATAAGATTAATCGTTAGTAAACACACTAACACACAATAATTTAACTGAGAATGAAGTACTAGGGCTTGGTCCACAGTATGGGCTGTGTCAATAGGGGACCAATCAGTTTGCCCAAGTTGTGTCTTTAGGGGTTTGAGATGTCCTTTCATCAGAACCCTATACACAACTGTTTTAGCAGGTAGTTTCGGGGCCCTATGTGACCACAGACAGAGGATGGGGGAGCGGTTGCTCATCGAGTCAGGCAGGACAGAGGTGTTTGATATTCTTTCCAAGCGACTGACTAGAATCCAGTCCAGCAAAGAGCTTGAGCCAGTCCTCTAATTGACCCTAGCGGGTGAGTTGACCGTCTGTGACACATTGATGGCAGAGATTTCGTCATTAAAGGGAGCAGGCTCTGAGCCCAACCAGTTGACACTGAAGTTGCCTAGCAGTACCACTTCATGGTTTTGGCGCATACTGGTTATGTATTCAATAATCCTATTGAAACCCAGTGCCAGTTCCTGTGTGGGGATATAAACTGAGGCAGCAGTGAGCGATTTACCACGGCGTCCAAGTAGCATCTTGAAAGCGACAGTCTGAACATTTTTCCCAGTTTCCACTTGGGGTAGGGCATGGTCCTGTAAGGTGTCCCTGAAGTAAACTGCGCAGCCCCCGCCCCATTTGCCAGCTCAATCTTGCCTGAAAAGGCTGTAACCGTTCAGGTTAATTGATGCATCCGGGACTTTAGGCATTAGCCGGGTCTCTACCACCGAGAGTACATCTAGTTTGTGTTGGGTAACACAGACCTGGAGTGCATCAAATTTGGCCACCAAACTATAGATGTTGGTGAAAGCTAGCTTTAAGGTGCCACAACTCTTTTCCTGTTAGTTCAATTTACGCCCTGGGCCAGGATTACGGTGGATGTTACCCAAAAGAAGCAGGGGCAGTATAGTTATCCTAATCAGGGAGTTTTTAGTAGGGTTAGTATAGTTTTCTGATTACGTTTGATTGCTCTTCTGCCTGTGTTGGCAGAGGGATAGGATAAGGTGAGGAATAAGGGATGAGCATGCATGTAGGTTTTGGATGACGCTGTTACACAAGTTTAGGGAGCAAGGATGCATGTCAGTACTACTGGTCATAGTCCCTGGACCTGGAAGTGGTCCAGAGTTATTGGGGGGGGGTGTTGTAATCCATTGGCTGAAGCCTGTTTCACACAGTGGTAATTATCATGATTGGTGGTGGTTATGATAATTGTAAGAAGGACTAAGGAGACAGGTTGTATATAGGTACTCATTATTTTCAGCAACTGAGAGAAGCCCAAAGTGGTTGAGGAATGTAAACAGGACAGCCCAAGTTCAAGGAGAGGTGGGTAAGGTAAGGTAGCTACCACTAAGACTGCTGGAGATGGGTAGGGGAGCTACCACTAAGGCTGCCGGAGAAAGGGGCAAAAAGGTGGGCTGATTGTTTGGGGCAGAAACAAAAAAAAAAAGGTCAGGGTGGGCCAAGGCAGGGAGCCCAGCTATCCACTAGCAGAGTTAATTGTGCTGTCCCAGAAGTAGGACACCAAGTCCTAAAATTAAAAATAAAAAGTAAGAAAGAGAAAAAAAATAAGATTTAAAAATAGCCCCAAATAAGAGAGTAACAAAAGAGATTAGTGAGGTAGTTTGACAATCAAGGGAGAATGTGGTGGGCAACAGTGCCTCCGGAAGACAGAAGCTGTAACTTGCTAATGGGGAATTGGACAAAAAAAAAAAAAAATAGGCTGCTGTAAAAATATTCATTTTAGTCCCCAGATAAAGTAATCTATTAATTGTGATACAACATAAGGGGAAACCTATATTATTCTATTTCTGAAGAGAACATTTGTAAAGAATTATGCTCACCAAGCCATGACTTGTGGAATTCAAGGCATACAAGAAAGTAGGCATTAAGTCAATGTGACAATACTACCGTCACTCTTCCACTAAATTTAAACTGTGATTAGGTAAAGCTATACTTCTGCAAACAGACCCCCCCCCCACACACACATACACGGTAAACGCCAATAATAAACATTAGAAAACAGAGATATCAACCCCTTCCCCACAACAGTGCATGCACAAACCTCCTAAGGACAAAGCAAAAACTTTCAATACAACAATGTATTGTAGTCCCAATAGTAAAGAAGCTCAGGGACAGATGATATAATGTTATCAATTCACTCCTAACAGGTGATGGACAGAGTGGCGCAGATAGTAAAATCACGCTATCTTGGATTTTAAAAACACTGTGAGGGGGAAAAGCAGTGAGCAAATTTATAAAAGTTAACCAACAGTATATTAAAGAGATATAGAAAAGAAAACAAAACCAAAAAAACTTCCCCTTAGACATGGGCTCACAGACAATAATAACACACAGAATTAGGCTAGAACCAGCAATATAAAAGTCATTAATAACAAGCTCAGAGTTCGGGGTAGTAATCAAGGAGTAGTAGGTTTTAACTAAATACAAGAAAGTTCAAAGAACAGCCTTACGAGGCAGTCTCCTATCCGGAATCCTCTCCCCTAAGGTTTGGTGGTGCTGATCGGAATTCCTCCACAGTTTTATTCACTCTCTTCTTTGCTTCTTTAGGACTGCTAAATTGAAACGTTTTCCCACCGTAAGTAATACACAGCCACGAAGGAGCATAGAGTGAGTGTAACACTCCCAGAGCTCGCAACTGCTGCCATAATGGATCGATTTCCTTCAGTTGCAAGTAGCGAAAGACCAGTCCAGAAAAATTCTTATATCCATACCTTCTAATTGAATCACATGGTGGACTCTAGCCCAGTTCAAGATTCGATCTCTCACCTCCATTCCTTCGGTAACAAGTAAAATTATACGGGGAGTGTCTTGTTTGAGTTGGCCGGCACGAAAGTTAATCTGGTAGGCTTTTTTGAGGTCCAATGCATCAATCCCCATATCTTCAGGTGTGGCAACAAAGAACCATGTGCGCAGGATGGATGGCAGATCCTCGCCCCTCTGCACCCTCTGGAAGATCAATCAGCTTGATGTTCATGGCCCTTACTGCATTCTCTGTGGTCTCAAGGCGAGCACGAAGATATAAGTTCTTGGTCGTAACTTGTACTACTGCCATTTGTGTCCGCATTGATCGTTCTTTAGAATCTTTAGCAGTAGCCGCTGCAGACTCAATTTTTACATCCTGAATCTCCAGGCATTCTAGGATATTCTCCACCTTTTTGTCAAAGTTGCCCACCACCTTTAATACCCATTCCCAGGGTGGTGGCTCATCCATGCTGCCAACATGGCTGGGACCTGGCTACAATGTTGCTGGCTGGTTGTCAAAGTATTTTTCAAAGATAAGAAAGAAAATATTACTTACAATAGTAATCTTGTTTCTTCCAAGGGAATCTTACTGTGTTCAAACAAATGCAGACTACCCAAGCAGTGCCTTTGGAGGCGGGCAGAAGACCTATTTAGGAAACAGACTCCACAGGACTGCTGTACCAAACCTGACATCACTCCTAGCCTGGGTATCCAGGCAGTAATGTTTGGTAAATGTGTGGACTGTTTTCCAGGAAGCTGCTTAACAGATTTCCAGCAAAGAAATATCCCTTGAAGCTGCTATTGATGCAGCTGTTCCTCTGGTAAGTGGGCCCTTAGCCCCTGTGGGGTCTCTGTTGCCTGTGATATAATATAATTGGACACACCACAATCCACCTGGCTATGGATCTTTTCGTGGCTGGTTTACCTTTCCTACTTCCCCAAAGGTCAAAGAACTGGGATCTGTCCCTCTGTGGCCCTTTGTATGCTCCAAATAGTAGCCGATAGCTCTTTCACACCCAGGCTATGCAGTCTACATTCCCCTGAGGAGGAATGGCCAGTGAAAAGACTGGTAGTGTGATGGACTGATTGATGTGTAAGTCTGAAACCACTTTAGGGAGAAACTTGCTGTTGATCCTAAGGACTACCGATCAATATGGAATGCGATGTAGTCAGTCTCCATAGACAAGGCCTGCAACTCACTGATCCTCCTGGCCGAAGTAATGGTAATTAGGAGCACAGTCTTCCAAGTTACATACTTGAGATCAGTTGAAGCCATAGGTTCAGAAGGTGGCTGTATGAGCTGTGCAATGCATATGTTCGTATACCACACTGGAGTGGGAGTTCTATGTGGAGGGTGCAAATTTAGCAACCTTTTAAAGAATTTCCTGAACTCTGGATTCGAGGCCGTAGATACTTCCTTACCTGCTGACAGGTAAGCTGAAACAGCTGCCAAATGCACTTTCAAGGTGGATGGTCTCAGACCGAGGGAATGAAGGTGAATCAAATACTCCAGGATAACTGGCAAACTCGCCTGAGTATGGTCCAGGCTTTTGTTCTGGCACCAGATAGAAAATCTTTTCCACTTGGACAGCTGGGGTCTTCCTAGAAAACCTAAGTATCTCCATAACCCCTTACAAGAGGTGCAGGTTGTCATACGCTAGGTCCTCAAGAGCCAGGCCTTGAGCGAGAGAGACCGAAGGTTGGGATACAGGATCCGGCCCTGGGAGGAAGTCAGCAAGTTGTGCCTTCTGGGGATGCTGATTGGTTTAGCTACTGAGAGAGCCAGAACCAAGGAATACCATGGCTGCCTGGCCCAAACTGGAGCAATTAGTACTACTGTAGTTGGCTGAGATCTGAGCTTCTTCAGAACCCTCAGTAGCACAGGAAATGGGAGGAAGGCGTACAGAAACTTCCCTGTCCAATCCAGGATCAGTGCATCCAGTGGGAATGAGCCCTTCACTGGGGTCCTGCAGCAAAACTGGAGAAGCTGGTAGTTGTTTGGGCCTGCGAAGAGGTCCATCTCTGGAGTGCCCCACCATTTGAACACTACCTGCAACACCTGCATGTTCAGTGACCAATCATGATGGTTCTGATTTATCCTGCTCAGTGCATCAGCCAGCACATTGTCCTTTCCTGGCAGGTGGACTGCTGACAAGACAATTCCCAGGGAATAAGCCAAAATCCATATTTTCATGGCTCCTGTGCACAGTGGGGTTGACCTTGTGCCTTCCTGTTTGTTGACGTAGTACATTGTGGTTGTACTGTCTGTCCTAACCTGTACCACCTTTCCCTGCAGCATGCTGGCGAATGTCTGAAGTGTTAGGAAGACTACTTTGAGCTCCAGTAGGTTGATGTGAAGTAATGACTCTTGTTTGAGCCATGTGCCATGAGCAGTGTGCTCCTCTAAGTGTGCCCCCACCCCAGTAGGAAAACATCTGTGGTTTGCACTATGGAGGGTTGTTCCTGTAGGAATGGCACTCCCTGTTGGAGGTTGTCCATGTCCAACCACCACTGAAGTGCTTGCACGAGCGTTTGTATGACTGGGACCAGCTTTGATAGTGAATCTCTTTTCTGCTGCCAGTAAAGTCTGAGGTGATACTGAACATCTCATCTGAAACCTTGCCCTGATACCCTAGCTGTTGAAGCTGCCATGTGGCCTAACAACTGTAGGAAATGCCTGGCTTGCCTTAGACTTTGGAGCTTGAAGATGCCTGCTAGCTGTACCAGACTGCCTGCTCTTGTCTCACGGAAGAAATGCTTTCCTCTCACAGAATCCAGCTCCGCTCCTTTGAACTCCAGGAGCTGTACTGGCTGTAGCACTGACTTTCTGAGGTGGACCATGAACCCCAGTGACCACAGTAGTTCCTGTGTTGGTGCCAGAGACTCCCTTACCTGTTGAGGGAAGACTAGGTTTGCTGGCCAAGGCACCTAGCTTCACCTGAGCTCTTTCTTTCTAGGTTGCTTCAAAGGACAGAGCCAAGAATCTTAACAGAGCAAGAGAAAGGATTAAGACTTCCTTTGGCTACGCAGATTTACTGTGCATTCTTTTTATTTTGTACTCACAGGGATTGTTACTGTGTGTTGCTAACATTTTATTGCTTTATTTTTCTCTGATTCAAATTGTTGTTGCTGGGTATACCTTCTGCTGCATTATTACAAGGTGTGCCTACAGGTGTGTGCTAACAGATTACTGCTGTAATCTTCTGATTCAAATTGTCATTTGCAAGGTATATCTTCTGTTACTGCTTTATTTTTCTCTGTAGCATAGTGTTTCTTACAAGGTATATCTTCTGTGAAATTATTACAGGTGGTGCTTTACAGGTTTTACAGTTTTATCTATTATTAGGATAAGCTTTCAGGGTTCCTGCATTTGTTGCTGACTGATTGTTTCTGCTTTTACCTTCTTGTTTCTTTCGTCCGTGGTTGTTCTTTTTCAGCAGGGGAAGGGCCCCGCCACCCACCCCCATCCCCAACCACCCCATACTACACTCCTTTTATAGGGTAGCACAGTCGTGATATTTCCTGTGGCAAAGCAGGAAGGGGCGGATCAGTGGGGTATCCACATGGTGACCTCATTTACAGGGGCACTAGTAATTTAACTTGTTATAACGTTACACAAAAACAAACAAACAAAACACTAAAAATCAAAGTCCTGCTTGCATTTTCTTCCTTCTAATTACTCTGACCAGGTTATAAACCCAACAAATTAACTGGAATGGATATCATTAACTGCAGGTACTGTGGAACACTTTTCAGAAGGGTAGTTTTACAGGATTTAGGACACCGTAGTACATGCTGGGCCATTGGAGAGCTTAGGGCTCAGCTCCAGGCAGTATGGGCAGAGACTGCATGCCTCAAATTTCATACCCAAGAGGAAATATATTATAACAACCAAACATCATTTCCACAGCATCCAACAGAAGCACCTTGACTGCAGAGGTAGTTGGTCTGGGAGATTGGCAGGTTAGAGGGCAAATCGGTGCCCCATCACTTTGTGCTTCCAATATATTACCTCCACAAACCATATCAAAACTACAAATGGGTATCTGCCTCTATCTCTGAAATCAAACAAAGGGTCAGAGGACACTGCAGCACAAGAGCTAGCACAACAAAACTCACCCAAAACAGGAACCAAAACAAAAAAAGCAAAAAGGAAATCCAAAAACCTTCTGATCATAAGAGACTCAATGATTCGGGGAGTTGATACCCATCTCCAGCCAGGAGTAATGGTCAGATGTCTCCCCAGTACATCAGCATGGAGAGACACTGACGGCATTGCTAAAATTGTTCAGGAAGCAGGGGAAAACATTGATGTCCTGGTACATATAGGGACTAATGATCTCGCCAGCCGGTCAGTTGTAGAGACCAAGGAACACCTGACCAGGCGGGGTGACAAACTATCATCCATTTCGTCCGGCATCTCCTTCTCTGAGATCCTGCCAGTCTGGGAGAGGGGGGCAGATGGACGGAAGGCCAGAGAAGGAGAGACAGGGAGCTAAATATGTGGCTCAAGGACTGGTGCCAGGAAAAGGACACAGATTTGTAGGAACTGGCAACAGTTTTGGGAGCTAAAGTTCTTTAAATTTATGGACTGCATCTGACTAAGGAGGGATAAGTGCATTGGGGCAGAAGTTTGACGTCTTTGCAGAATATTTAAACTAGCAAATGGGAGGGTGCAGCACCCCATCGATAAATATGGAAGAACACCCTCCCCTCAGCTAGTGGTCAAACAAGAGTTCAGCATGTTTGCAGTTCATATGCATCACCAGGTAAGGAAAAGGTCCGCTCCCCCATACGACACACAGGGGAAATGCCAGACCTCAACCAACAACTAACATACCAAAATCTGGCCAATGGAAAATCATGTACACAAATGCTCACAGTCTGGGAAACAAGATCCCAGACCTGCAGGCAATAATGACAGAGGCTACTCTGGACACAGTAGCAATTAGCGAGATGTGGTTTACCAGTAACCACACTTGGGAGACTTCAGTACCTGGCTATGTACTGTTCAGAAGAGACCGAGGTGCAAAAAGGGAGGTGGAGTGGCCCTGTATGTCAATGAAAATATCAAAGCTGCAGAAATTCAGAATACACATAAGTAGCCAGAAGAACTGTGGGTCACCCTGGAAACAGGAAATGGGACAGCCATAAGAACTGTGGTTGTCTACAGGCCCCAAACCAGGGGGAGGACATAGACACATTACTGTTAGAAGATATACAAAACATGACAGCTAAAGGGGAGGTTCTGAAACTGGGAGACTTCAACATGCCAGAAACAGATTGGTCAATACCGGCAGGAACATCTGCCAGAACTAGATACATGGTGGATTCCCTGCAGGGGGAGGGCCTCAAACAACTGGTACAACAACCCACAAGAGACAGGGCTATCCTAGATCTAGTACTGACCAACAGGAAAGGATCACAGATCTCAGGTAGAAGGTCACCTGGGGCCAGTGACCATCACATGGTATGGTTCAGTTTGGCCACTACAACTAAATCATCCCATTCCAAGGCAAAAATATGGGACTTCAGAGGAGCTGACTTTGATAAGATGGCCAAAAGAGTTAAGCTAGCCCTGGCAAAAAGAAATACAGGTGAGGTGGTACAGGCAACCTGGGCAAGCATTAAGGATGCAATACTTGAAGCAACATCCCATCGTGTTAGAGAGAAAAGGAAGTGCAAAAGAAGAAGGAAACCACTTTGATTCTCAAAAACAGCAGCAGAAAAGGACAGAGCCAAAAGGCTGGCCTTCAGGAAATATAACGGAACGCAGCGGGATGAAGATAGGGAGGCATACCAAACTTCCCTAAGGGAAGCAGGGAAGGCAGTAAAGCAAGCAAAGGCCCAAACCGAGGAAACACTAGCACAGACAGTAAAAGAAGGTGACAAGACTTTCTATAGATACAGCAGTGAAAGGAGAAAGTCCAGAGGGGGTATTGCTAAGATCAAAGGAGATAAGGGGGCATGTGAGGAGGAGGACCATGTAAAAGCATCTATCCTAAATAGATATTTTTTCTCAGTATTTACTGAAGAAAAGGTAGGACAGGGCCCACAGCTCAGCACCATGGACACAGGGGGG
This sequence comes from Neoceratodus forsteri, assembly GCA_016271365.2. Taxonomy (NCBI): domain Eukaryota; kingdom Metazoa; phylum Chordata; order Ceratodontiformes; family Ceratodontidae; genus Neoceratodus; species Neoceratodus forsteri. Next base: position 397,003,258 of record CM057452.1, read on the forward strand.
AGGGAGGTGAGCACTGGTCCCTTCACAAAAGAAAGGGTCTTACAAGAGCTCGATAAGCTCAGGGTGGACAAGGCAATGGGACCCGATGGCATACATCCCAGGGTACTAAAGGAGCTAAAGGTGGAACTACCAGAGCCATTATCAGAAATGTTTAGTTAGTCTCTGAGTACAGGAGAGGTCCCAGAAGACTGGAGAAAGGCTCACGTGATCCCACTCCACAACAGTGGTAGTAGGGAGGAGGCAGGAACTACAGACCAGTCAGTCTTACCTCAGTAGTGGGCATGATTATGGAGACACTCCTTAAGGAAAGGATAGTGCAACACCTGAATCCATAGGAGCACAGGATCCAAGGCAGCATGGGTTTACAAAAGGAAGGTCCTGTCAAACTAATCTCATAGATTTCTTTGACTGGGTAACAAGAGTGGTGGACCAAGGGGGAGCAGTTGATGTCACCTACCTTGACTTCAGCAAAGTTTTCGATACTGTTCAACATAGAAGATTGATTAATAAGCTGGGTAGGCTTGGGGTGGGTCAGAAGTTGGTCAACTGGGTGGCAAACTGGTTGACGGACAGAAAACAGAGAGTGGTGGCAAATAGTATACAGTCAGAAGAGATGCAAGCCACAAGTGGGGTACCTCAGGTATCAGTGCTGGGGCCAGTCCTCTTCAATATCTTCATTAGTGACATTACAGATGGACTGAAGGGTAAGGTTTGTCTGTTTGCAGATGACACCAAGATCTGCAACAGAGTAGATGATCCAGACAGGTTGGGCAGAATGATCTGGATAAACTAGCAAAATGGTCGGAAGAGTGGCAACTGGGGTTTAATGTAAAGAAGTGCAAGATCATGCACACAGAAGAGAAACCCTGAAGCCACCTACAGGCTGGAGGCTACAGAGTGGGTGGAAAAAATGAAAAGGACTTGGCAAGGCTGAAGGAATGGTCAAATACGTGGCAGCTTAGATTCAATGCAAAGAAGTGCAAGGTAATGCATCTGGGAAACAAAAACCCAGGGGAAGAGTACACAATGGGGGGTGAGTTATTAAGACAACAAAAATTGAAAGAGACCTAGGAGTAATTATATTAGATGACCTAAAGGTGGGCAAGCAATGTGAGAAGGCAGTAAGGAGGGCTGTGGGGATACTGGGATGCATAGGGAGAGGCATCAACAGTAGAAAACAGGAAGTTGTTATCCCTCTCTACAGACAGTTAGTGAGACCCCATCTGGAGTACTGTGTGCAATTCTGGAGACCCCACCTCCACAAAGACATAGACAAAGTGGAGGCTGTTCAGAGGAGGGCAACCAAAATGGTGCAAGGTCTGCACCAGAAGACATACGAGGAGAGACTAAAGCAGCTTAATATGTATACCCTTGAGGAAAGGAGGGAGAGGGGGACATGATAGAAACTTTCAAGTATCTCAAGGGAATTAACAAGGTACAAGAGGGTAGTATCTTTCAGAAGAAGAGATGTGCAAGAACAAGGGGGCACAATTTGAAGATAGAGGGGGCACGGCTTAGAGGTAATGTTAGAAAGTATTTTTTCACAGAGAGAGTTGTGGATGCATGGAACAGCCTTCCTGAGGAGGTTGTGGAGTTAGGAACAGTGGGAGAATTCAAGAATGCATGGGACAGGCATAAGGCAATTCTAGTGGGGGGCAGGAGGAAGTAAGCTGTTGATTAACTAGAATCTGCAGCTTATCCGTGAGGTAGGGAAACAGGCAGACTGGGTGGGCCAAGCGGTCCTTATCTGCCGTCAAATTCTATGTTTCTAGGCTGGGAGGGGAGTTGCTGGCAGTCACAAGAGAAGAAAGAAACTTGGGCATCTTCATCACCGATGACCTGAAATCATCCAAGCAGACCACTAAAACAGTAGGTAAGGCTGGGGGTGTTAGGGTGTATTAACAGTAGTATCACAAGTCAGAAGAGGGAGGTAAAAATTCCTCTTTACAAGACACTGGTTAGGCCCCATCTGGACTACTGCGTGCAGTACTGGAGGCCACACCTTCACAAGGACATTAACCAAATTGATACAGTCCAGAGAAGGGCAACCAAAATGGTGCAGGGACTGCATCAGAAAACATATGAGGACAGATTAATGGAGCTCAATATGTATACCCTAGAGCAAAGGAGGGAGAGTGGTGATATGATCGAAACATTCAAACACCCTAAGGGTATTAACAAGGTGAAAGAGTCTAACATGTTTCAATAAAAGAAAAATAGCAGGACAAGAGGACACAGCATGAGATTAGAGGGAGACCAATTAAGGGTAATGTGAGAAAGTTCTTTTCACAGAAGGGTGGTGGATGCATGGAACAGCCTATCTCAGGAAGTGGTGGATATGAATACAGTGAAGAGCTTCAAACAGGCATGGGATAGGCATAAGGGAGCAATACAGATGAGTATGAATAGATAGGCCATTGACAGAGCAAAGGCTGATGGCACATTTATAAGGTAGAAAAAAAATGGGCTTGCGGTCCTTATCTGCTGTCAACTTCTACATTTCTATGAGGGGATTGCCCTACAACTAGCCAGTCATCCAGATAAGGGAAGACTACCATTTCTTGCTTCCCGAGGTGTGCCACAACCACAGCCAAGCATTTTGTGAACACCCTTGGAGCACAAGTAAGTCCGAAAGGCATTGCCTTGAACTGGTAGTGGCCTGATGGCAGTATGAATCTGAGGAATTTTCTGTGGGACTGCCTTATGGGGTGTGTAAATATGCCCTTAGGTCTAGAGATCCTGACCAATCCCTTGTCTTAGGGACGGAAGGATTGTTGTCAAGGTCACCATCTTGAACTTTGGCTTTACCAGATGCCTGTTTAGGTGCCTGAGATCCAAAAAGGTCGCCACTCCCCTGTTTTCTTTACTGTGAGGAAGTACCTTGATTAGAGTCATTTCCCTCTCTGTGCCAGAGGAACTGGTTCTATTGCTCCTAAGGACAGGATGTTTAAAACTTCCCTTTCCAGTAACTGTTTCTGATGGTGAGGAGGGTCTGAAGAGTATTGCTCTCAGCTTTGGTCTGAGGTTGAAGCTGAGAGCCAAGTCTTGGCCCACTACTTCCAGGGCCCACCTGTCTGTGGTGATGGCTTGCTATTCCTGGAGCTAGTGGGTCAGCCTGCCCCCTACCAGGGTTGGAGAGGCGACCTGAGCAGACACCTCAGGGAGCCTGCTTGGGATGGGATGCTGTCTGAGTGCTAGGGCTAGTTTGGCTACCACCTCTCCTGCCCCTGAAGAAACCTCTCTGCTGCTGATACTGGGGGTAAGCCTGAGGCTGGAAGAATGGCTTATACTTACTCCTACCTCTACCTCCCGACTTGTTGCTTTTGGGGAGTATGTGCCCTCTCTTCAGCAGCAGCCCTCTTATAGGCTGTCGTATACTCATCCATCTTTTTCATGTAAGTCTCTGTCTGTTCCCCAAAGAGAGAGGTAGGCTCAAATGGAAAGTCCAAAGCCCTGGACTGTGTGTCTTGGGTCAGTTTAGTAGTCCTGAGCCAAGTGAACCTCCCGAGTGACACAGACAAAGTAATTTGCCTGGTTGCAGTGTCATTGTTATCCACAGCTATCCTAAACTGGGCTTTGAGTTTCTATGCCCTCTTTGCAGCTTCCTCTAGATCAGCTGCCATAGGGGCTGGGACAGATTTTGATTTTCATCACAGTGTTCCACAATGTTCTCTGACATCTGGCAACACAGGCCATGTATGAAGCTTGCCTGATGATCAGAGAGGATCCCAAATATACCTTCCTTGCAATGGAATTCATCCTCCTTGAATCCTTGTCTGGAGGTGTGATGCTAGGGGATGCCTGCCTTATCACAGGCAGCAGCCTGCACCACTCCTTCATGGTTAGGGTCCCCAACAGGAACTCTGCTCCACCCTTAGCCACCCAATACTTTATCGGTATACTCCTGTACACAGACACCAACACAGGCGTCCTACATTGCTGTTGCGAAATGGAAGCAAATTAACTGTGTTGGTGTTACTAGACTAGAAGCACAGTCTCCCAGTCCTGCGCTTCCTCCCTGAATCAACTCTGACTGGAGTTGATAATCTAAAGTATGGAGGCTGCGCGGGGCAGAGCCCGCCCCAATAGAAAAACCGGACCGGTAGCCAGCCCGGTGGTGCCGAGGGTTGAGGCGCTGGATGCCACACCTCACGTCGCACCAGTGACCCAGGTTCGGGAATGGACTCGGGCTGGCAGGGGGAGGGAAAGACTGAGCATCCCGCAACTGCTCTCCTTCCTTCGGGATGGCTGAGGGACATGCACCATGCTGTAGTGACACCTGGCGGAGGCTAGGTGCTCCACAGACATGGGCATACACAGGGAAGGAGCGCGGCAGACATCTTGTACCTTGGGGTCATCAGCCCCAACTCTCACCCCATTCCATGTCTCAGAATCTCGGATGGTACAGTACAGGAGAATGGGGCGAGAGGCCCAACGACCCCAAGGCACACCCCGACACCTGTTGGTGTGTGAAGGGTGGGAGCTGGCAGTAGGGTTGGTAAGTCCAACATTGAATTTCTAGACTTTTGTCACTGTAATAGAAACCCTAACCAATGCATTAACAGAGTTTTTTGCAATGAATTTCCCTACTTTTTTTGAAAGTGTAATCTTATCCATATGTAGCTGTGGGAGTCCAGGGCCCTCCATGCCCTGCGCTCCCATCACGCCATAATGGTATACATTTGTGGGAGCACAGGGCCCATCTATCCATAAGTGTAGACACATTGTAATGAACCCTCATCTCCTTGTGGGAGAGCAGGGCCCTCAGGGCACTGCGCTCCCAGTACTGCATAATGGAGGGCCCTGCACTCCCATCTACCCATAAGTATAGAGACATAGTGCAGGCCTAGAGACATTTCAAGTACCCCTTGTGCTTCAAATGTGGCAATATCTCAGTAACCATAGGAACTCTGGGAAACATCCACTGCAGCTGTAATCATGACTCTGGCAACTAGACATGGGCTTAGTATACCTAAAGGTATACTAAGCTGCATTTAGCAAAAATCCATGTCTCGAACCGTTTGAGATATAGGTACAAAACGTATCGAACCGCTACAATGTTACCCTATGGGAAATTTCAGAATGCTGTAACTAAGGAACCCATGTACATTTTTTCACCAAACCAGCAAAAGGCTCATCTGTGGGGCAAGCCCTTTCTACCCTGCAAATTTCAGTCCAAAACTCCAAACTGTTTAGTTGCAATGAAGTGGCAAAACAGCGTTCCCCATTACTTTTGCAAATTGCGACACTTTCTCAAATTTTGTGAAAGCTTCCACAAAGGCTGCCACAACTATGGAAAGAATGGTGTGACACTTTCACAAATTTGCTAAAGTGTCACACAGGTACTTTCGCAAATTGCAACACTACCAACAGGAAAATTGGGGTAGGGAGGGAACATATTTCCCAGCATTATTTTACAAATCTGAAGCCAGGACCATGTTTCTAGGGCCCCAGTTACGTAAACACAACTGCTGGTGTTTACCAAGTGGCATTATTTTTTGAATTACATTTTCTCAGGCCTGCCTGTCAGCACAGCAGTAGCGCTACCACTTGCGACGCTGGCAATCCGGGAAAGAGCTCGGGGAGCTGGAAGGGGGGATGAGCACCCTAGGGGCACTCTCCTCCTCTGGGAAGGGAGGGATGCCACTCACACTGCAATGCCGCCACCTGCGTGCACATGGGTGGAGGTGCAGCGGTGCGTCACATGAGAGGGGAGGACATTGACCAGAGTTTAGAGAGGTATCACATCTCAGTGCCTACCTTGTCTACAGTCCCCTCGACCACCTACATCCTCAAAGGCTCTGGGAAGAAAAAAGAAAAATGGCCCCACAGCTCGCCTGATTATGGGCTGCGGGAGGTGCAGATGAGTCGGGTCGGAGGCCCGACAGGTGACACAAGTGGAGGTAGTCCCTCCCAGCTTCTCCACCCGGGAGGTAATCCGAGGCAGGATGGGGCAGAGAATTGCACCGGGATTTGGGGGGCCCCCCACCAGGTCCCCGATGGTGAGCCGCAGAGACGAAGGGGACATGAGCATGAAAAAATATAAAGAACAAAAAAAAAAAAGAATTACGTTTTTTCTCCATCACTAACTGAAAACAAGATGGCAGTTGCACGAAAGTACTGAGCCCATTTGTGACAGAAAAAGGTGCTTTTGCGAAAGTAAAACATGCTTTCACACGGCACATATATTTTTTCCCTTAGGCTATAATGGAAAATTTAAATCTTTAATAACTTTTGAACAGATTAATATTTTTCACCAAACCTTCAAAAGGCACATCAGTGACCCAGACCCCACATACCCTGACCATTTCAGACCAGACCCTCAAACTATTTGAGCCATAGCCTCAAGCAAAATGTTTGCCAAAAAGTGGTATTTTTCATGGTTTTTGGCTCTCTGCAGCTCCGCAACCACAAATCCAACCGGAACAAAACTTGCCGGATCCAGAGATATATGGTACCAGACAACACATGCAATATCTCAGGCAAATCGGTTGCAAAGTTATTAAAGTGCAAAATTTGGGGTTTAACATAGAAGTGGCTGGACAACACTAACTATAGTGGCACTACATACACTCAGTGTGTAACAATATATAATCCTCTCAAGCTTCGCTTCGAGGTGTATATGTTATCACACACCTTGGGTATGTAAAAACTGCATATCACACATATATGCAGTATGTGTATTATACATATATATATATATATACACACACACACACACACACACACACATATATACACACACACACACACACTGTATATATACTGATATAAAGATATATGTGAATATAGACTTTTTTTTTTTAAATCAAAGTTCTCTCCCCTTTTACGAGAGTCCCCATATTCATTTTACCCTGCTGCCAGATTAGTCAGACTGTCAGGTCCCTCTCTGTGATCAATTTTTTTTTTTAGCAAAGTTCTCTGCCCCATTATTATGCAGCTCGATCCACCTGCTGCCAGTGACTAGTCAAACACGATGGCCCCCTCTGTGACTGCCGAGTTTTTTGTTGTTGTTGTTTTTTGTATTAAAATTCTTGCCCTTTCAAGAGTTCTCTGCAGTTAGACACACACACAGGGTTTATGAAGCTTCCATGCTGCCATCAGGCACACACAGTCCGCTCCATGACCAAAATGAAAACTTTAATTTTTTTCTGAACATTCATTCATTCAGATACAAGTGAAGTCACAGCATAAAATGACAGGTTAAACAGTGATGAGGTACATCAAGACTTCTCCCCCATTTTCACACTGACTCCCCTTAGTAGCTTAACCCTGCCTGCCTTCTGCTAAAACTAAATTCAGGGATTCTCGGCGTAAAGGCAGTTACAAAAATCGCTCCTACAAAGAGACGTCCATCTCTCCTCAGCACCAGAGCTCCAATGAAATGGCACCTGTTCCCACTCATACACATGTGCACTTCATCTACTGCACGACTCTGTCTGCAACAGCCATGGGTCCATTATGTGTTGGTCCAGTCCTCAGTGGAAGTCCCCATGTCAGCGGTTGGGCTCAGCGCTTTCCCAATCACCAGGCACAGTTCCCACATTCCGCAGTGCATGCTGGGTGAGGTATTACATGTGAAAGATGTTTCTAACCCCCGAGATCATGGATGATGAGATGGAAGTTATTAAAAAGAAATTACTATGCACGCACACTTCTGGGCAGGCGGGGAGGACAGTTGCAGGATGAGGTTCTTAGAGATGCACATGCGACTCATCGCGCAAGTAAGACAAGTCTGTCGGACTTCAACAGAGCTATAACATCAAGTCCCGGAACTGTTCAGGCGGGTCCCGGACCTCAGACTTTGGGATTTTCCTTCCCCTGAGACAGCCATACCATAGCTTTCCTAGATATTACATTCAAAGTAACAACTAATGGCAAGGTTAGCAGTGTCCCATACAGGAAACCCATAGTAAGGGAACACCATACTTAGGGTGAGTAGCTCACACCCAAGACCATTGGTATACAGTATACCATATAGTGAATTTCTACTGTTAAGACATAATTGTACATCAGATATTTTGTTTCACGAGGAGACAGAAAAAAAAAATACTTAATGTTTTAAGAAACGAGGTTATCCCAAAAGCACTGGATAAAGTAAAGGAAATGGATAAAGGACCCTAGCTAATACCAAAACAAATGAAAAATAAAACAAAATGATAATTAATTTTTGGGCCAGCCCATCATTTTTGTCACAGAATATCATACTAGAGTAGAAGAGATCAAACAGATTATAAAAAATAGGTGGCTAATAATTAGAGCAGATCCAGAAATAGGACCTTTAGTTGGCACAGCACCCAGAGTATCCTTCAGAAAGGGAAAGAGCACTTCAGATTATGTCACAAGTAGTCACTTCCAATATTCAACCCAGAAAGCAAACATTTGTAACCGTATATAGGTTTCAACAGATGCAGACACTGCAATGTCTGTGACTTTGCTGCAATAGGAAATATTTTTCAACACTCAATGAATGGCAAAACATTTATTCTGAATGAATACATTGATTGCCAGACTCTTTGTTGTGTATATGTATGCTGGTGCATCTGAAGACTACTGTAGGTAGGATGCACGATACGCTCCTTGAAGTCCCGCTTCCAGAAGCATGTACGACCAACTGTCAACAATAGGGGTGTCATGATAATAAAATTTTGACAATACGATAACTGTGATGAAATTATCATGATAACCTTGTTATTGCGATCATTTTGTCACTTGTGCAACAATATTAGAAAAAGTATTTAAATTCAAATCTTTTACATAATTCACATATTTCACTTTTTCAAGCAATGTTATGCATTTATGCACATTATTTTGAAGTCTTTGCTGTAAAGTAATGCAAAGAGTAAAATACTTAAACAAATATTTCATTCTTTCACATTAAAATCTTCGAACTTTATAAAATTGCTTGCATTTTTTTACATAAAAATTAAAATACACACTTTATACATGTGTTATACACACAGTGTACAATACATTTTAAAATATGAATGAACAAATATTTTTACTTACTTGCTTGCTTAAAGAGCACCTTTCCTGGATTTTTCTCCTTGCCTGCAAAATCATCAGGAGACTCCTTACCTGACTGGGAGTAGTAGTTGAAAATGTTCTCTTTAGCCCCTAAGGAAGAGAAGGATCGTATTGCCCCCGAGGGGTAGCCAACCCCTTTCACTTCCTGATCGCCGATGCCATCCCCACGCCCCTGTTTTGTGAGGTCATTATATGCCTAGTGCAGGGATGTGCGCCATGCAAGTGTAGGTGGCGTATTTAAACGATTTTTATGATTTTAACCTGACTAGTAGTACAAATCAGAGTCAGTATTCAAGTAACACAAGCCTTGTTACTTTTGTTAGATCAGGGTGGAGCCGAGATGTAGCCTGCCTAGATTTCAGTAAGGCCTACACCACCATTCCACAAAGGAGTCTCATAAACAAGCTGGGCAGCCTGGGAGTGGGTCCAAAGGTAGTAAACTGGTTAAGAAATTGGTTGGGGGATAGACAACAGAGAGTGGTGGTAAATGGAGCTCACTCCGAGGACGAGAAGGTGACCAGTGGGGTGCAACAAGGATCAGTCCATTGCAGAGAGGCTAGAAGGGAAGGTATGCCTTTTTGCAGATAACACAAAGATCTGCAGTAGGGTAGACACTCCGGGGAGGTGTGTGTGTGTAAACAATGAATATTAATAGAGATCGAAGAAAGCTTGAGGAGTTGTCGAAAGTGTGGCAACTAAGATTCTATGCTAAGAAGTAGAAAATCATGCACTTGGGGCAAAGAAACCCAGGGCGGAGTACAAGATGGGGGAGTGGTACTGACGACCACCAAGCAGGAAAGAGACCTGGGTTAATTGTATCAGATCTTTTTTATCATGACTGCTGTTGTAAACATTAGGAGAATTTGCATTACTGTATAAGTTACTTATAGGAGTCTGTCGATTGCTCTAAATTTCTGTCTGTCTTTATTCAAATAACCAAAATTAACTCCAGGATAGAGAATATTTTTTAATGAGTTGTAACACTAGAGTGTTCGGCATTACAAAATAAAAGTTGCTTATATATAGGCTATTGGACAGGAGCAGACTATTAAATAACTATGGGACATACAGCACTAAACCAACAGCAGGACAGCACTTCGTACTAAATGGATAAAAGTGCAGAGTTTATGCTGTATACAATTGACTCATACTTTTAATACAAAACACTTAGGATATTATATGTTTTTACTTACAGTGAATATGATAGTACTGAACTTAAGAATTATGACTTAACACTTGGCACTTCATGTAACCCTGTGAATTTAGTTTTGCACATGCACGTGCTTGTGATTGAATGGGGGATCTATTCACTTGTGTTGCAGTTCAACTCCATCCCCTGAAGAAGCCACATTGTTGTGGCAATACGTAGGGGAAGTTATTCAGCATTTCTTTGCACAAATATATATATATATTTTTTTGCTACAAAGTACAGAGTGTACACTGTTTTATATTTTACGCCATCTGTTCAAAATAACTTTATTGAAGTGCAACTAGAAAAAAGTCCGCATAGAAGCAGTGGACCATGCTGCGATCTTGCATGTAATGTTTTGCTGAGAGAAATCTGTGGCATTTTGTAGCTGAAGATTTAAAAAATTGGTGCACCTGGGTTTCTCAAATTATGTAATGTATCTGTACTTGTGGCTATCTTTTAAATTCAATTGTTATAACCACAGCTGTTATTTTATTATTAGTTTTAATTAATGTACAAAGTATTTGGCATACTGGTACCCCTATTTCATGGACTGACCCTGGTAAACTTTCTTCTAAGGGCTGCAAATGCCACATTTGTATTTTCTTTTCTTTTGTACCTATTGTACTGTTTATCCCCCACCCACACCCCTCCGCTACACTATCCCAACCCGACGCATCTGGAAACCAGAGGTTACCAACTCAGGATGTTTTTCAAGGTACAACTTTTGAATACGCAAATAAGTGTGGTGAGGTAATGCAGGCCCGAGGCTACAGTTCATTCTGCCCAAGGTGCTCAATGGAGGATACTCTGCTGCTGAACAGTCCACAGATAAGAACAGATCTAGCCTTGGTTAAAGCGGCACAGCAAAGCTGCCAGTCCTGTGACACAGCGCATTTGCTAGCTATTAAGGCTCAATTCAAAGAGCCAGCTGCAAGAGTATTAAATTCAGAATAAAAAAAATGACCTGCCCAATGGGACACCTAGACACTTAAATTAAAAAAATGCCCATAAAATGATTTACATGCCACATTTTTCAATCCAGTACTTCAATTTCATCATTAGTGCACCAAAGGTTAGTTGCTGCCTAAAGGATCTTTAATATACCGAGTATATATTTATACGGGCTTCTGGATTTTTCAGAATCAAAGCAACTTCATTGGTCTAGACACATCACCTGGCCATTCATTAATCTCTGATATACTAACAGTTTGTAGCTAACCTGCCCTAAACTACCTAGAAAACTCTAAATGAAAATAAAATCTTTTTCCATTAAAATAAAAATGCTTTACTGTTTAAAACACAAAAACCCACAAAAAGATATCGGTTTCTTCAAAACAAATGCACTGCACAGGTTATTCAAACACACCTGGCTTTTGTTACCAAACTCATATATTCTACCTAGCAACGATCTAACTAAAGGAAAAGAAAACTTTTTTCCATTACAAAACTTGTTCCATTTTAAAAGCACAATAGCTCACTCCAGGGCATGGGTTTCTTGAGAATTCATTCACTTCCTGGGGGCACTGAAAGTCACTTGGCTGTTTTTCCGATGCCTTCTAATTCACCCAGGGTGTGCATTAATTCTTTAGAAACCCATGCTCTTTTACACAGAAAGATAGACAATGACGGCAGAAAAAGACCAGAGGTCCATCCAGTCTGCCCAAGTGCCCTATAATCTCTGGAACCTAATGTTCCTCAAGAGTACTAAGCCTCCCCGTCATCTCTCTAGTCTTCTCCTTGGTCTTGTCACGCCCTGTAACCACTATTCCCTTTATTATGTCCCCACCCTCCTTGAATTCCCTGACAGTTTTCACACCAACCACTTCAGCTGACAAGACTTTTCCAAGGTTCCACCGCCTTTTCCGTAAAATAGTACTTCCTCACATCTCTCCTGAACCTACCTCCTGTTAATTTTCATTCACATCCACGTGACTGCAAGTTGGTTTTCAGGCTAAACAGTTCCCTGCAGTTCACTGTGTTAATCCCTTTAAGGAACTTGATGGTCCCTATCATATCTCCCCTCTCCCTTCTGACTGTGATTACATATTTAGTGCCTTGAGCCGCTCCTCATAGGATCTGCCCTGCTGGCCCTGAATAATTTTTTATTACTCTGCGCTGCACTGTCTCCAACCTATTCTTATCTTTTTCGAGAGGAGGACTCCAAAACTGGGTGCAGTACTCTAGGTGAGGCCTGACCAGGGATCTGTAGAGGGAAAGTACCACCTCTTCTCTTCTGTTATCGATACCCCTCCCGATACATCTCAGCATCCTGTTTGCCTTGCTACAGGCCTTGTTGCACTGACTCAATTGCTTAAAAGAGTTGCTATAACTCCCAGTTGATCCTGCCTCAGCTGTAGTGCTAAGTCTTCTCCTCCCATCCAGTACTCTATCTTGGGGTTCTTTTTCCATAGGCGCATTACCTTGCACTTTCTAGCAGTGATGCCAGACCTTTGACCACCCCTCTGGCTTTTAAAGGTCTCTCTGTACATCCCTTATTCCCTCGTCACTATCCACCCTCCCACACAGTTTTGTGTCATCTGCAAAAAGACACAATCTGCCCTGGATTCCTTCTCAAATGTCACTAATGAACACGTTGAAGAGGACCGGACCAAGGACCGATCCCCATGGAACACTGCTCACAACCTCCTTCTCCTCTGATTTAACCCCACTGACTACCACCCTCTGCTGCCTTCACTCCAGCCAGTTACCAGCCCAGTTCACAATTGGTTTAGCTGCACCCAAGTCTATCTTCTTGAGCAATCGTTTGTGAGGTACTACTTACGTTAGTCTCCCCTCCCCCCAACAAAGTCCCTAGAAGGACTACTGTTATTTTGTACAAAAAGCCCTTAAAAGGACTGTAAAAGATTAACTTTAGCTGCAGGACCATGCTGGCTGCCACACAGAGACATTTTGGCATCGGCTCCAATGGAAGCGGAACCGGACAGTCAGTGCTCAACAATCACTTACAATGCAACAGACACTTTTTTTTTTTTTTTTTGAGTATGCATCATCATTTGACGTCCATGCATGCAAGCCAATTAAAGTGTTTCTCAGTATGCACCACAGCACCATGGTAACACAGCGCCTACTCCACATGGCTGCTTGGCCGGGGAGAGATAGGAGAAGAAGCAAGAATACCAAACAATAAAAAAAAGTCTAAGGATTTAAGGTGTCCCAATCAAAATACCTGTCACGTGGCACAAAATGAAAATAATTTTGCTCCTTGCCATCTGGCTTCAGTATATGGTTGGGTTGGAGGAAGAATATCCCTGAAAAAGGAGGTTCTACAGCTCCTAGTCTAATCTCTAGCAGACACCCAGACCTTCAACAGCTTTCAGAATGAGAGACATTTATGTAATATTCCACAGAGTCCAAGTCTATGTGGAATCTGCAGCCCAAAAAGCTACAGGAATAATGGGTCCCATCCCAAAGTGGAGCATCAGATTCAGCTGAATATGTCTAGCCAAACTATGCCTCACTGAAAAGAAAAAAAAAAAAAAGACACTGGTTATCTAAGCCGTAAGGGGAACCTTGAATCTTGTACAACTGCTTGAAAATGGACCAGCCCTTTTATGTTACTGCAGTTGTACATTTCTGAATGCCTGAGTGTTTATTTGTTACTGTAGATGTACATTTCTGAATTACTGCCGAGTGTTTGCTAGTTACCTTTGATGAGTACTCAGTTTTGCAAGCCTTCTCCTTCCTAGAGTCAAACAATGACAAGCCAGAGATCTAAGGTAACATTTTAGCCCCTGTATAAATAGATCTGGCCACAGATGTAGTCTCAGCAATGGAGGTGCTGTGTATAGGAGTGACTGTTATCCTGAGTTTGCTCAGAATGAATCTGCCTTTAGACTGATTTGAAGGACCCAAGGGAATCCACAGGACCTGGAGAATAATCTTTAGAAATCGCAGGTCTGCATTAAAGAATCCATCGCTGGGTTGGCTAGTAGCACAGCACACTGCAACCCTGGAGACTAGGACTCTTGTGTGAGCCCCAAAATACTACACTGTGACCGGCTGACAGAAAAGAAGGTCATCATAAAGATATGGGGCTCTGCGCCTAGGAAGGGAAAAAATGTACTGCCAACTGACCAAGAAGCAGGACTGGTACTGACTATGAAGGTAGTAGCTTGCATGCCCACCTTCGCAGCCGTAAGAATGCCACCATGGTTACCCAGACTGTATAGCTGGGAATAAAGGAAAAACAAGGGGACAAATGAATAACAAAATAATTAAATATTTGCTATACTCTAAATATCACTGAGTCTACTCGATAAATGCAATGATGTTTGGTTTTTATTTTCAATCCTACCCCCCTGAGTGCCGGCCCGCCGGCACAGCGGTTAGATTTCCACTTGCAATGCTGGCAACCCAGGTACAGGAGCAGACCTGGGTGCCAGAGGGCTGGCCAGGGGGAGGTAGTCTGAGCGTCCATCGGACTACTCAGTCCTCCAGAGGACTGGAGTTCCTTGGTCTGAAGGTGGCCTGACCTCTGACGTCCACCAAGAGGTATCGCAGCCCTGGTGCTCTACCAATGGGGGAGCACAACGGACACCAGCATTAGCCGTGGCGTCACATGGCACGTCGTGCTTGGGGAGTTTACATTCAAAATAAATACACCAACCGGAGCAACACAGACACGAGGGCCCAATAGTGGGTCCTCCCCCAGCCAAGCAGCACAGGTTCCCGACGAAGACTTGATTCCTTGAGGAGGGGTATAGGGCCCCACCCGCCGCAGACCTCACCTGGGAGGTAAGCCAGCACTCCATGGGGAGAGACCTGGTGGATGGTGGGAGGCAGGGAGCTGGGTACAGCACCAGGTTGGAAGGGGGGGAACAGGAAAAAAAATCCTGCCTCTCTTTTGGGTCTTGCTGTGCTGCAGCCCAGTAAGCCACTCCCCCAGCCAGTGGGGATCTACTTGAGCAGGACACAACTGTAATGACAACTGTCATATAGTCAGCTCAGTGCACAAACTTTTTGCCTCATTTGCTCTCTTAGGTTCCTCTCCTCCATCCCATGGCATGAGCAGTGGTTATTCATGCAAGTGCTCACAGCCCACCATGCTCTATATGCCACAGTGTTACTAGCTTGCATGCGCTACTGGCTGGCTCTACATGGGGAGCCATACTGTACTTGAAGTATTAACTGAACACCCCACCCCAATGATCTCTGAAACAAAAAAATTTTTTTTTGTATCACATTTATCTCCTACTGCTGGCGGGACTCAGTGGTGGTGGTGGTACCAACCATCCTTGTTCCATCCCCCAGCTTGTTGGGGATCATGGCGGCGTGGCAATGGGGGCTTGATTTTCTTTCTTTGTATTTATTTTGCTGTTGTTTTGGTTCCCAAGACCCCACCCTGAGGACACGGTGCAAAAGACAAGAGTCCAGGCTGTAGACGTGCTGGCAGACGTCTCAGCCAAGCTTCTAACAGTGTTCTCCCCTACCAACACTGTGCGTCCCGTGCCGCCACCTGTGTATCCACAGGCAGCGGTAGTGGATGGTTTACTGTCCGATTCTAATATGTGTGAAACAACAAGTTCTACTGCATAATATCTAATTTGGTTTATAATGCCAATAAAAATGAGTTTTTAATGAGACTCAAAAGTATTTCAGACCATTTCAGACTATTTTCTGTACTCAGAGAAATTAATTTGGTCTGACTACAGATTTTGTTGTTCTGCCAAATTTCACTAACAAATACCCCCAAAATTGCAGTTTTAAAACTTCTCACTTAAAGAACTAGTGGAGTCAAAACGGGTTAACAATAAAATAATATAAATTTGAAGTAGTAGTCAGTTGTAAGTTTTTATTTCTGAAGTATTTTCCTTTTTCCTTTTGCTCATCAGAAAGTCTTCTATGTTATAATATTGTGTTGGATGTGTGGAACAGCTCTTTAGCCTGGCAGCTGACCTGTCTTAACTCTATTGCCCCACACTGCATCGTCAGCATTATGATCTCATGGACAGTGACATCACCGGTGAATGACCTGGCAGTCACCACTTGCTGTTCCTAAGTTGCAGTGATATCACAGTCATTGAGGTCACAGTGCTGATGATGTAGTGTGGGGCAGAGCAAGATATGTCAGCTGCCAGGCTAAGAGCTGTTCCACACATCGCACCTACTAACATCAGGTAAACAATCTTCTAACTAAACACAGGGAAAGAAAAGTACCTCAGCTATAAAGGTAATGGTTGGCTGCTTCTAAAATCTAGTATTAGTTGTAGGCAGTACACTAGCTCTTTAAACCCTCAAATAATGGATTTATTTCCTTTTGAAGTTTATGTACATTTTAAGACTGTTGCCTGCACTTAGCCTTACCAGCTGTCTTTTAGAGAACAAAAAGGGATCCAGAAATATTGCTCACATTTCTTGTCAATTTACAGGAAATACCTTCCCCTGATGGACCACAGAAGTTGTTTTCTCATAACAGACCCACTCAGCATCCTGTCCTGTGTGCATCGTCAAGGGGCTGCTCCTCCTAAGGCAGAACAGCGGCATAACTCCCTGAGAAAATAGCTGTTCCACAACACATCAGATTGGACAGAATCCTCTTCAGAGATATTAGCGCTGCCTGATAATGTTTCAGTTCCTCCTTATATGTTTTGTAACCCTTCCCAATTGACATGGAACCTCTGTAAATGAGCTGCTTTGCACTCAAAGGTATTTTAATCCAAGAGTGAATGAATAAATCAATACATCTGGAGATGGAACAGCTGTAGGTCTCTCATGTTCAACTGAGTCTTTGGGGGTGAGGTCTGTGAACAGGTATGGGAATGAATAACACAGACACAAGAAATAGGTTTTAAAACACACAGGACTTCATGTGAATTTTATTTTCTTAACTCATAATAAAAATAATAAACTAAAATAAAAAATAAAATAAAAACAAGTTCTTTTTAGCTCTAGCACTTCCTCCTGGTAGTGCTGCCACAGAGTGGATTACTTGCAATCAGTTTTCAACCTTCCTCTGTGCTTTTCAACCAGGTATACATCCTCTCGTACAGCTCTCAAGGCTGATGCTGTACCTGGATACAGGAGGGACCTTTATACAGACTCAGGAGGTCAGCTGATCCGCCACTAAACTTATACAATTATATAACTACACTAATACATACAGTGAGGGATCAGTCTGACACATAGGACCTTCATTGTATCATAATATATTATATTCATCAGGCAACAAATTCTATCTATGTAAAAACAATTATAAGACTTGAATGCCTAATTGCTACTTACTGGGGCTAAGCCCCTCCTTCTTCATAGTGACTAACAGCCCGGGTTTTTGATAAATAAGCCTCAGTATAGGGCCACTGGCTCCTAAGGGCGCACAGTAACCTCCCAGGGATATTTCTACAGACCACTCACTCTATCCCTCCTTGGTTCTTATAAACTCTAGTCTCTGCTACTATATGTCATGGGCATTTCAAGTACCATGTAAGGGGGTAAAGTACATAGGGTGGGATATTCAGAAGGGCTGCACATGGCATACAGGTGCGCCATGCAACCACGATGCGCCCATTCATTCAAAAGGGAAAATCGTGGCACAAATTCTGATGCACCGGGGTGCATCAGTAATGTATGCGGCGCACATGGGGGGGGGAACGTGCCCATGAATACTCCGCACATGCCGATATTCAGCCCAGGATGTGCTGAGCAGATGCAGGCGGAACCCCTACCTGCGCCGCACACAGCTGATCCAAAAAAAAAAAAAATGGAGCAACAGCTGGCCACCCACAGGTGAGCTCCTGTATTGCAGGGAGCAACACGTCAGCTGCCAGCTGTGTGTGGCCACCTGAGCTCCGGCGGCACCGTCCGTCTTTGTAGCCCCCCCCCGCCCGATCGCGGGCATAAGTTTCAATACATAATATTCCAATATCCCTGGTGGTTCAGTGGACCGCATCCAGCCCGATCGCGGGCAGAAGTATAATGAAAGGAATTAAATCCCAACCCTGGTGGTCCAGTGGACCGCTCACAGCCCGATCGCGGGCAGATGTATACAAAGATCACATCCCACCCTGGTGGTTCAGCGGTAACCTCCCCACCTCCCACTGGGCCCGCCCCGCCCCCCTCAGCAGCGGGCAGCAGCTCCCAAAAGCCGCCCACCGACTGACTGCATATAGTACAGTTGCAGACCATACCGTACTACACAGTCCAGATATGTGAATCCATTCACATATCTGGACTGTAGTATGGTACTGTGTCTACGCCTCATTGGCCCACGCTAGTGGACTAATGGGCATACAGCTGTACTGTATGCAGTCAGTCGTCGGGCAAACCGGGCAGCTTGTGGGTGAGCGCCACCCGCCGCTGACCGGGAGGGGAGCGGGCCCAGTGGGGGGCACCGCTGACCACATGTGATGGGATGATCTTTTTTTATACATCTGCCCGCGATCAGGTGCTAACAGTCCACTGACCACCAGGGTAGGATTTAACCTTTCATTATACTTCTGCCCGCGATCAGGATGCAAGCAGTCCACTGGACCACCAGGGATGGGATTTAATCTTTATTTTTATGCTTCTGCCCGCAGTCGGGCTGGATGCGGTCCACTGGACCACCAGGGATATTGGAATGTTATGTTTGCAACCTATGCCTGTGATCAGGCATTGGGGCACTTTGCCGCGATATGCAGGGGGCGTCGGTCCCCGACGGCTGCAGGCTGGCAGGGCGCCAGGCATCAACGCACCTGCATGCAAATGGGGCCATAATGACATGCAAATGGCCCCATTTGCGCCTTGCATGCATTATGGCCCCATTAACATGTCCACCGCAGAATATCACGGTTGATGCACCTAGCGCAATGGCACTTGCACTAGCGCATCCCCCTGCCCCTCTGTGGCCACTTGCGCTGATGCAGTGCCACTGTGCCATGCGCTATGCGGGTTGCCATGGAGCAATATTCAATGGTGCTGAGCCATGGTGCAGCACCACTGAATATCACCCCGTTAGCGCCCTGGCACATCCCAGTTGCACTGCGCCCAGGCTTGCGCCAAAGCTTGGCGCAGTCTGAATATCCCACCCCTAGTTTTTATGTTTACAATACTTTTCTGTCATTTTATTTTTCTTCATATCACATGAATTTATTCAAAAGCTGGACAGCATTCCATTCTAAACCCTTTTTAGTGTGGGAGTTTTATTTAAGGTAGCCCCTTTTCCTGGACTTTTCTATTCTTTTCTGTCCCCTATGCTCTCCTGACAGCTGAAATTTCAAGCCGTCGGGTGATTTTTCATTTGGGCCTTATGCATTACAGGGCCGTCAGCTGCCCTTAAAGCTCATCCCCTCTTTTTCTCTCTCTCTGAGAACTGCTTGTAGCAGTGGCCGTAAGGAGAGCAAGGGGACTACGGGATATATTTATCCACGTATCCTAAATCTGCTCAGCTATAATGTGCACTCCACACATGCTCTTTCACATTTGGAGCACTGCTCCAGCAAAACTTCGCCCACTAACTTGCATTCTGTTCAGCAGGCACACACACGTTTTCTCCACCAGCAGCGAGGAATAGACAACTATTGGAGTTGTCTTTGCCAACAGTATGCACACCCCATAGTCACCAGGATGGCTCCTTCAGTTTGGAGCGAGGCTGGCACCGTGACCCGAGAGCGCAGCTTGCGCTCCAACAAACATGGTCCTGTGCGCTCTGCTCTTCTATGGATTTCCTTCACAGAAATGGAACAGGCCCATTTTTTACACATATGCAGGTACGGTAGCACCTTCGTACCTCACAATATCCCCTGTGGGCCATTTATTTTTGGTTGTGCTATATACTTTGCAAATAACAGAAGACACATAGTGTGCCAGAGAGCACCACCAGGGACTGGTGAAGAAACAATAAGGGGGAAATTAAGCAGTAAAATACTTCAGCAAGTGGCCACCCTACCGAAGTAGAAATGGGGAAAAAATACAGAAAAGTGAGAGCGCTGCTGCAGCAGACTAGCAAAGAGGGGGAAGGCAAAAAGAAGAGAGGCATTCCAAGGTACACAGGATTCCTGGGTGGGGATCCACTGCTACAAGGTCCAGTTTGATCATTTTGAGCCCCGTGACTTGAAACGCTGCCAAGCTGTAACCACCAAAATGGAGATCAGTAGCTGAACGGCTAGCACAGCAGCAGAGCTACAGCTTGCCATACAGACAACCCAGGTTCATGCCGCAAGTCCGGGACGTCTGCTGACGACTGATGAGATGGGGTTCGTGTCTATCTGGACACCTCCTGCATTGGGGAGGGAGAGTTCCTCCTCTGCTGCACGACTGTCTTCGGTTGCCCAAGGGTAGGGCATGTTGTGCTGGAAGAAACAAGTGGTCCTCCGGAGGGCTCTTGCGTCGGCATGCACCTGCTCACCTGGCAAGTGACGTGGCGGGATCACACGCCCAGAGTGGGGTCAGGAGAGGAGTTCCAGAGGCAGGGCGGAGCTCACTCGCCATTCCAATGGCCCTGATAGGAACTTTGCCGAGTCACTCCTGAGGAACATGCCCTAGAGAGGGGTAAGGGAGGGCTTGGGGGAAAAACACCCCAGTAGCACCAGGCAGATGAAGCCACCCCATCCCATATGCCATTGTTCCTTCCAACTCTTCCCGCTAATCGATGGCTCCTCCTCCTGGGCCTAAGCCATCAAGTGACTTATCCTCCTCCCAGCTTGGGAAAACCTGGGGTCCTCTCCCACAGGGAACAAACTGTGGGTTACAGTCAGGGCATCAAAAGAGGATGTCGAGCAGAGGCTGGTGGTAGGTTGGAATACTGGAGGACTCCTATGAAGAGGACCTGGTGGCTGCCGAGAAGAAATGGGGGCACAAATAGAAAAAGAAAAAAAAAAAAAAAAGAAAACAAGATCAGCAGCTTACATATCAGGACTGTCAGTCTTCTGAGGGTTCCAGAAGACGTCCCTAAGACTGTTCAGAAACCCGCTCCCATTAAATATAGAGCTTAACAAATAAGGAAAAAGGGAGCTCTTTTCCCCAAAATTATCCTGGAAAACACAAACAGTCCTTTCCGCTGTATGGGTTCTGTCCTCAGAAGACTCACTTATCATTAAGTTATCTAAGTAAAAGTGGACATGCAGGTCTTCCTTCCAGCAGGCTGCTGACAGTTAACTATACACAGTATGGGTAATTAGATCTTTCAATGCCATGAAAACACCCATCAATGTGCCTCTCCATCCTTTGCAGGTGCAACAGTCACAGGAGTACCACATTTGAAAATATTCCCGGTTTTTTTTTTCAGATGTACCTACCTCTATGTAGGCCCTGGACACCATTATACAAGAATATTCTGCACAAACTGAATGAAACGAAATCCCAAATCATGGCCTTAAATCAGGCCTGTACCCAGCAATTATTTCTTAGCTACCCTGATCAATGGGCCCCAGAGGATGTAGAATGCTTTGAGTGCACCTCAGATCCACAGTCTGCAACACAACAGTGGCTAACATTAAGGTGATATTCGATAAGGTGGAAAATGACATCCAGTGATGGGGAACCATTCCTCTCCACGTTGAACAGAGTAAATGACAAACTAATAACTGTCCCCAAATTGAATCACATCATCTCCAATGTGCCCCTACAGATAGACACATTCTTTAGAAAACTATTGTTGAATCTGTCCTTTTCATTTGGAGGGAAGTTAATGCCCGATGCTAAAGCTGGCTACAATGCATTTCTACTAGAGTAAAGGGGGTTTTGGTCTCCCAACCTCAAATCCATGCAGAATTTTATACTCTAAGACAGGGAATCTCCTGCTACAGGCTAAAAGCTGACCCTATGCCTCTGCACTAGCTGTCAATAAGATGGCCATGGGGCTGCTCGCACCATCAGCCATCACCCCCTAATAGAACTTTCAAGCTAAAATCAGCATGAGCTAAACACTCTATACAGTTATGGAGCAAATACTACATCCATTTCCAGGCCCAGACCCTTACGGCAGAACCCATAACTCACCACTGAGGAATTCCCCAATATACTGTAAATCATGGACAGCCCAGGGGATTTAAACACTAGGGGACCTGTATCATCCCCTAACTTTTCATGCTACAATCCTCTGAGGACCTTCAGACTCAGCGCCACTTACCAAGAACCCATTTTTGGAGACTGCTCCAAATCAGGGACTTGCTGCCCACTAAGGTATCTTCTGATCATATACTCCCTTCCCAGTCTGCCCTTGACAAATGCGTGGACACTCTGAAATCACCCCAGTACCTAGCAGGTAAGCAAAAACAGCTGATGGATAAAGAAACACCCACTGCTAATGCTGCTGGCCCAAGAGACATATGAGTTATGGAACCGGAAATTCCCACAACACCCCAGGACTGGTACATACGCAGTCTGGCTACATTCCTATATGCAAATACAGAACTCCAGGCCAAGACCATACAGTACAAACTGCTTCACTGGGCCCTACAGAACCTGCAATGCCTTACAGAGCTTGCCTGACCCCAACAAGTAACTACTGGAGATGCTTCCCTGTTTCACATTATATGGTCCTGCCCGGCTCTAGCCTAATACTGGACAGATGTTTGAGCTCTTTGTAGGAAGGTGGTCCCTCTCCTACGACTAAAAGATCTATACCTAACCTTACTAGGCATCCAAGCTACTCCTGCCACTCTCTCTCTCCTACGCGACTCTACTGGGCGAATCATGCTCTAGGGGCAGCCAAAAGAACCATACTCCGCCACTGGTGAGCTCCTGATTCTCCCGCAACAAAAGAATGGAAAAAATCTGGCACGGACAGTCCACTATGAAAGAGTGGCACACATGGCAGCAGGGAAACTACAACTCTATCTGAAAATCTGGGAACTGTACCTGGACACACCATAGACCTATCCCTAACCACCACTCAGATGACCTTTTCCCTCTTTTAAAAGAGTTGCTACTGCCACTGAGCACCTCTTTCCACCCCTCCATTTCTCCAGACGTGCCCTCCACCTTCTCCTCTCCTCTCCTCTCCCCCATTCCCTTCACTGAAGATAACATGTACACATACTTATCTTCTTACCATACCAAGTTAATTGTCTACCACTGTCTCCAAATATCTAGTAATCACTCTGACCCAAATATACACCAGGAAATGAGCCTTGGCTCAGTGTGCCTTTCCCAGTTATCAAATGTTGACCTCCACCCGGACAACGCCGGGCCGGGCGGCTTCCAACCTTCCTAGTACACCATATCTAAGTATAACCTGGCCAGTGCCTGCTGACTTATGGTAATGCCAGTAGATTGCTCAACATATGTAACCAGCTTGTGTAAGAACTATTTCAAATACCTGTACCTCTAACTCAAATGTATTTTGTTTGACCATAGTGTGACGTAGCCTCTGATGAATGCCTATTTGAGAAAACCTGTACTGTGTCATCTAAATGCTATGTATGTCCTCAATGTGACGAGGTACCTTGGAAACGAGCCCCTGGCTCAAAGGTTGTAAACTGATTCTCATAAATAAATAAACTATATATATGTATATATATATCCCTACATATCTGCAGGCCACAACTGACTAGTAGCACAATTACAGAACCACTTCCACAGGAACCAGGTGAACAGAACTAAGGATAAGAAAGGAGCTGTGATTGCTGATCGGAGCAGAGGTTGCTGGCTGCATCAGCGGCAGTAAATCTTGCTGGGGGCTGCAGTCGGAGGAATCGGCAGCTGCACTGAGGAGGACAGCTTCAGGGCTGCATTGGCAGCTGAATTAGACACCGGACTTCCCAGCTGCTGCAGTCGGCAGCAGGCCAGGGTACTACAGGAGCTGGTGAGGAGGGCATCAGAGGGCTATCCGTGGCAGCAGTCGGCAGTGGGCCAGGGCCTGAGGGAGTATCAGAGGAACTTCCTGGTGGCTGCAGTCGGCAGTGGGCCAGGCCTGAGGGAGCTGTTCTCAGGAGGACCATAGGAAGAGAGGGCCAATTTTTAACAGCGGCTGGGCTACATAGGTTTTGCCCAGCCACCATGTCTCAAGAAGTAGCTGTGTTTGCTGATCAGAGCAGAGGTTGCTGGCCACATCGGGCGGTGGTAAATCTTGCTAAAGGGCAGTTGAGGAATCTGAGCTGCATCGGCAGCTGCACTGAGGAGGATGGCTTTTGGGGCTGCATTGGCAGCTGAATTAGGCACCGACTTCCCAGCGGCTGCAGTCGGCAGAAGGCCATGGTACTACAGGAGCCGGTGAGGAGGGCATCGGAGGGCTTCCCAGCAGCTGCAGTCGGCAGTGGGCCAGAGCCTGAGGGAGCATCGAGGGACTTCCCGAAGCTGCAGTCGGCAGTGGCCAGGGCCTGAGGGAGCTGTTCTTCAGGAGGACCAATAGGAAGAGAGGGCACCAATTTTGAACAGCGGCTGGGCTACATAGGTTTGCCCAGCCACCTCACGTCTCAGGAAGGAGCTGTGATTGTGTCCCACCACCCACCCACGGCCCCGACCTCTATTAAATGGTATGTGTGGGCGGATCCTTGGGGGAGGGCATGGTGTGACTGGCTGAAACTGAACATTAAGAAGTTTGGATTTGTTTAGGACTGAGAAGGAAGGGCATGTGATTCATATACTGTGTTGATATAGATTGTGTGTAGGGTATATTATAAATTGGTGGGGGGCTGATTGAGGAGAAAGGGCATAGATACATATATTGTGTTGCTGGAAAGTGTGTGTGGGGTTTATTATTAATTGGTGGGGGGCGGTGTAAGACTGACAGTGTAGTATTGGTGGTAAGGGCTTGTTCATACCAATAATGGGGGGACTTGGGGCATCAGTTGGGCATCTTCAGAAGGGTGATTGGGTGTATGGGGTGTGGGGCAGCCATAATTTTAAACTGGGCGTGGAGGTTTTGGAGGTGCCAATGTGTTTTCATTTGAGGGTTTTATGGAGGAGATCAGGGATTAGAAGGCAGCTGGAAGGGGGTGGATGTTGGATGGGGAGACAAGGAGGATATGGATCAGGTGTGGTAGACATGGGCAACATCAAAATGGCACACCTCCATGGATAACAGAACAAGGCAAATGGAGTATACTCAAGGATAGGTGGATCGATGGAAACTCTGGTGTTGTGGGAGGCGGAATAAGCAAAATACGAGAAGTATATCGCAGGGAGAGAGGTGCTCAAAGGGAGCATCTGAGGGAGGAGGAAGTAGGAGTGAGCAAAATGGGAGAGAGCATCAAACTTCAAGCATCAAGTAGGGAGAGAGCTGCTCAGAGGGAGCATCTGAGAGAGGAGGAAGTAGGAGAGAGCAAAATGGGAGAGAGCATCAAGCTTGCTAACCATTTCACCATATTATACCCGGGAGATGAAATGGAGGAGGATGGTGAGAGAGGGGTGCATGGGGATAGGGAGGATTTGGACAGTAGGCAGAGGAGGGAGGAGACAGAGGAGGGAGCCTGATCCAAAGGAAAGGACGGAGGATGGAGGGACTTGAGCCTAGGGTGGAGGGAACTGTGACAGATTCAGGGAAACCAAGTGAGGACAGGGTGGAAAGAGGTAAGACTGGGGACAAGCCAGTGTCTAGACAGGGAAATTCTATCAGTGAGGAGGGGGAGGTAGAGAGTTCTCTAGTTAGGTCAACCTTGAGACATAAATCACTGCGGGAAGTGGAGGATAGGGTAGGGAGGAGTATTACAGCTGAAGGGGAGAGAGGTGCAGGTCCGGGGAAGCAGGGAGGCTACTGGGTTGCGGATTGGAGGACTATAGTTCAGGAAGGGAGATGGGTGATTTCTGGGTACCCTGGAGATTGGGGCAAAGAGTAAACTGGCAGTTGCAGGGAGTATGAATATAGTAGGGCTTGCATATGAGAGCAGCCCTCCGGGTGTTTGGGGGGAGGAGCAAGCAGAGTGTCGTCAACCGGAGGAGGAGGAGCCTGGAAGGTAATAAACGGGTAGGTAAAGACCCTCAAGTTGAAGGAAGAAGTGTAAACAAGGGTTTGATGATAGAAAGAGGAGTGTGGAAGGAATAAAGAGGAATAATAAAGTGGGGGGTGAGGTGAAGGTGATTTTGTTGGGGGATTCTATGACAAGGGGTATCCATTTGGAGGGGAAGAATAAAAGCAGCCCTGTCAAGGCTAAATGTATACCAGGTCTATCAGTACATAAGGCTAAATTCCACCTATACTCGATGACACTGGATTGTGGGGGATCCCCAGACTTCCTAGTACATTTGGGTACAAATGACTTGGAAGGGAATAGCGAGCTAGAAATACAGGCTAGACTCTGGGAGCTGGAAAGGGTTTGTCACTCGATAGGAAGCAACATTTATTTCTCTGAGATTCTGCCAGTACCAAGAGCAACTGGTGAAACCAAGCTAAAACTTAGGGGGGGTGAACAAGTGGCTCAGGGATTAGTGCAGGGTAGAGGGGTATGGGCTGGTAGGTGACTGGGGGATACTTGGGAGGACAAGGGCTATATACCAGGGATAGGTTACACCTCAACATGGAGGGAGGAGATCTGAAATTAAAACTTGCTGGATTTATAATGAGAGGTGGGTTTAAACTTGTAAAGGGGGGTCATAATAAATTGACCCCAAGGGGATGTTTGAGGGTACAGATCTTGGGCATGCGGGGTGAGAAGGAATATGATGCGGGTCCAGGTCTAGTATGATGGGTAAGAGTGAATATGTTTAAAATTCAAAGAATACTGGGAAAATAACGGACAGCGAGGGTTGGGGGCTGGAGAAAAGGAAAAGTCGGGCGGGAGGACAGTCCTGATTAATGCCAGGTGTATGAGCAATAAAATGCCTGAGCTCCAGGCTATGTTGGCTGAGGGGAAAAGCGGATGTGGCAGCAATTACAGAGACATGGGCCACTCAGAGAGATGATTGGGACCTAAACTTAGAAGGCTACAAGATATTCAGGAAAGAGGGATGTGGGAAGCGGGGGGGGGGGGGTTGCGCTGACTGTCAGAAATGATATAACGGTTTGTGGAGTTGAGGAGGCTGGAAGGGGTGTGGAGGCGATTTGGGTTACCCTGCAAATGAGGGGAGGGAAAAAAGTGAAGATAGGGGTGGTTTACAGGCCCCCTGCAACAGAGGAGGATCTGGATGATAAGTTGGTTGAGAATATCAAGGGTCACTGTGACCTTGGAAAGAGTAGGGTGATGGTTATGGGTGATCTTAATATGCTGGGGGCGGACTGAGATACCATGACATCCTCTGTAACTAGGAAACAGAGATTGATGGATGACTTTTAGGATGCCTTCCTGGTACAACAGGTTGGGGAACCTACTAGAGGATATTGGGCTGTACTTACGGATAGTAAACAAATAAGGGACTGGAGGTGTGCAGTCCACTGGCAGGTGGTGATCATGCTACGGTTTGGTTCCTGCTGTATGTAGGGGGAGAGGAAAATCGCACTCATACAGTAGTGGTTGATTTCAGGAGAGCGGACTTTGTGGGTATGAGTAAGATCCTAAGGGAGAGGTTGGACATGATAAGGCCAGATATGGATGTTGAAAGTTTGTGAGAGACCATTAAACAAGGGGTACAAGAGGTTACTAGGTCCTGTACTAAAGTAAGGCGTAAGTACGGAGGAACTAGCAGGCCATGTTGGTGGATCAGGGAAGTGCAGGAAGTGGTGAGGGAAAAAAAAGGCTGCCTACAAATGTCATAAATCCTATGGGGGGATAAGGAGCAGGGGTAGTATGAATTATTGGCCAGGAAGGTTACGAGAGTGGTGCGGGACGCTAAGGCAGGGATTGAGAAAAATCTGGCTAGGGATGTCCCGAGGGGGGAGAAGGGATTCTATAGATACATAAGAGAGAAGAGAAAAGTGAGAACACAGATCAATAGGATTAAGATTATGGTGGGATGGGCTCAGGATGCAGGGCATCAGGCAGAGGTGCTAAATGAGTACTTTGCCTCAATCTTTGCAGGAGGTGACAAGGGATCCCTACAGCCTGATGAGTGTGATGAGGAGAAAGCAAAAGCGAGAGGTCAGTCTCAGTCTG
The DNA here is from genome assembly GCA_016271365.2 of Neoceratodus forsteri. Classification (NCBI taxonomy): domain Eukaryota; kingdom Metazoa; phylum Chordata; order Ceratodontiformes; family Ceratodontidae; genus Neoceratodus; species Neoceratodus forsteri. The sequence goes on from CM057452.1 coordinate 397,031,380, forward strand.
AGACCAGAGGATGGAAAGAGGATAGGGAATGGGCTGGGCCAGATCAAGAAGGAGTAGGATGATTACATGAGGGAGTGGATGGGGGGAAACAAATCACAGTTGATATGGTGAGGGAGGCCCTTCGAAAACTAAAAACAGATAAGGCATCAGGGCCGGATGGCTTACATCCAAGGGTTTTGAAGGAACTGGTGGAGGTACTGGCAGCTCCAATGGCAGCACTCTTTAGCGCCTCTGCAGACGGGATGGGTGCCACAGGATTGGAGGGTGGCTTATGTAGTGCCTATACATAAGGGGAGGTCTCGGGAGAAAATGGGGAATTGTAGGCCTGTCAGTCTGACGTCTGTGGTAGGCAAAGTAATGGATGGCTTTATCAAAGAGAGACTTGGGAGGCAGTTGGAATGGTTAGGACACCAGGATGATAAACAATATGGCTTTGTCCCGGAGAGATCATGTCAGACCAACCTTGTAGAGTTTTATGACTGGGTGACAGGAGCCTTGGATAGACATAGGCCAGTGGATGTCCTATATCTAGATTTCAGCAAGGAATCTGATTTGGTACCCCATAATGAATTGATAGCAAAATTGGGGGGATGGGGGTGGGAGGACAGGAACTCGGGTAGATAGTTGGCTTTCAGGGCGCTCACAGAGGGTTATGGTGGTGGATACTCTCCTCCCCAGAAAAGTAATCAGTGGGGTCCCCAAGGTTCAGTATTGGGGCCACTTGTTCAATGCTTATATCTCGGATATAGGGGGCTTAAAATAGGTTGAGTCTCTTTGCGGATGATTCAAAGCTGGGAGCACTGGTGATTGTGAAGAAGTGAGGGAGTCAGTCCAGGAGGATCTGATACCCTGGAGGGTGGTCAAGATGGTGGGGACTGAAATTTAATGCCGGAAATGTAAGGTACTTCATTTGGGGATAAAAAAAAGCCAGGCCATGTATACACCCTGGGGTCACACTGCAAGCCACATTGCGAGAAAGGGATTTAGGAGTAGTGGTTGATGTCAAAATGAATAACTCTGAAAATTGCAGAAGAACAGCAGCCAAAGCAACAGGATTCTTGGCTGTAAAGCCAGGGTATTATGTCCAGAAGTAGGGAGGTGATCTTCCTTTGTAGAATGCCTTGGTCAGGCCACAGCTTGAGTACTGTGTATAGTTCTGGAGACCCTCATTTGAAGAAGGACATGCGTTGCTGGAGAGGGTTCAGAGAAGAGTGACCAGGATGATTCAGGGCATGGAAGGATGCCTTATGAGGAAAGGCCTGAAGGAGCTGGGCTTTATTCACTGGAGGAGAGGAGGGAGGGATAGAGGAGACATGATAAAGGTTTTCAAGTATGTAAAAGGAATAACCAGGAGTGAGTAAAGAAGCTGTTTAGGTTAAAGAAGGGGGAGCTACCAGGGGTCATGAGGAAGATGGAGGGGGAAATTGGGGGGGTATAGGAGCATTTTTCACTGAGAGGGTGGTGAAGCCATGGAACGCGCTGCCTGGGTGGCTGGTGGAAGAGGGCACAGTGGAGGGCTTCAAGAAGGGGTGGGACAGGTATAAGGGAAATCTGAATAAAAAGAAGACTCTCTAGGGGGCTAGGAGGGGTGGTAAGGTGAGCAGCCACTAGGTTGCTGGCTTTTGAGCAGACAAGACAGACCATTTGGCCTATTCTACTGGCTCTTTAGTATGTTAGTATAAGGTACATACTGGCTATAGTAAGCACTGATCCTGCCCAACTAACCCATCTTAAAGTACCATACACTCACTCAGCCTTGTCTTAGGTCATACCTTGACTATAAGGAATTGCACTGATGTAAATGTTTAATAATTCTTATGTCTGATTTACCTAACCTTACTATGTAGTCCTCAACTATTGTCAGCATAAACTATCTTAAAGTATTCAACTCACTGTAATTTTTTAAATTCTGTAGGCCTACTGTGCTTTGCACACTGCACATGTGCATGGATTCTTCAATGTATATCTGTATACAATTCCTGTACCTGAAATTTTATGACTGTATACATTGTTTTAAAATATGAAAAAGTCCAATAAAACTTTTATGGCAAAGAAGAAAACGCCTTCAACCTAGTACTAATTAAAGACTGTGTCAGCACCTGGCAGACTGTAAATCTCCCAGTGGCAAGGTGGTTAATGGACACTTAAGCATAATCTGTAATGACTTCTGACCATTTTTATGTGGTCATATGGTGCGGTGTTGGGCGCTCAGCCTGTACAGCTTCATAAAGTGGACTGCATTACAGCAACATTGGACCACTGTACAATTTAGTCTAGTGGTAACATGGCCATCTAACTTGAAGAACACTTTTAACAACCTGTCTCTTGAGTTCTAGGAAACATCAAGAACAGCTGTTTTGTTAATTTCTGTCCAGAAACGAAGACAATTGGACCAATACTCCAATCTCCAGAAAGATTTGGAACATTATCTGTTGCTTTTATATGTTTGTGGGGATTGAAAAGTAAAGGTGCCCTGAGACAGTAGGAAAGGGAATATCAGCAACTTGGCCCCATGAGATGATCTCCAGAAACCAAATGCCTGTTGATCAGTAGGTTTCCTTCTCCAGAAAGAGACATCTTACTTCCCTCTGGAATCTGAAACTGGACCCTGAAAAATCCATGCTGAATCTGACCTTGGGCATGGCCAGAGGAAAATCTGATCTCTTGAGTCCGCGGAGTCATCGAAAGGGAGAATGTGAGAATCACACAACAACTTTGAGTTTCCTGTCCTGTGGAAGGCAAGCCTAATTCCCATCGTCTGTTTAAGTATCTTAAGTGTACTTCAAACGTACTGTACAGTATATTCCCCAGTAAAGGAATATGAAGCCAATAATTCTTTGACGAGACATCCACTCTCCGGTTTCTTTTACAAATATTCCTTTTAGTTCTGAGCTAGGGGTATGAGTTGTTCCCTTCACCATATTTACAGTAGAACAATATCCTCAAATAGTAGTAGTGAACTGGTCAAGTCGGACTAAAGTTCTGGCTATCAATGAAGAAGCCATCACTCTAGTAAAAAGTAGGTTTGACAGATAATTAACACAGTATAGACAATCCAACAGAATAACCATTTACTGTTCACACCATCTGTTCCTACTGAACGCATGCAACAGCCCAGCCCCCAACCCAGAACAGCAAGGCATTTAATGGCTCCAGCAAGTAGTGTGTGGGTTGAGAGCATTTGCTTCATGCTGTACCTGCCAGTGGTGGCTGGGACCATGCCTCTGCTCTCAGTCCACGTGCACACACATATATATCTCTATGTATATATCACCCCTGTGACTACATGATATTTGACTGTACTCTACCTAGATTTCAGCTCTAACCACCCTCTTGCGTGCCCTGAAGTGACGACACCCAGACCATGTCCTTCTCTCTTTACCTCTGCCTTTGCTTCCTTGCTCCCTCTACCTGTTTCATATCTCTACCTCCCCCTACCTGTTTATATGCTCTGATGATAGTGGCTGCTGTTGGGGCCTACGCTTGTACATTGATTAGTATTGTATATATCAGAGCGAGTGATACTGTCTCTACTACTTATTGTGGAATGCATCTAGACTTGCATGCTAGGACTGCTGTCTGTCCCTCATTTGTGCTTAACAGTGTGATGTATATTTTGTAACTATATCTCAACTTTATTGCTCGTTGCGACTTGACTTAATGTACATAGAATACTTCTGCTGTAATCTGTCTCTTCTTAAATTTGCTGTAAATACCCTATATTTTTGGCATTGTTTGTTCTCCGGGTTGACCCTGAAAAAGGGACGGTATTTGTCTCAGTGGTCTTACCCAGTTATCAAAATTCTAATAAATAAATATACATATCCGGACAGGGGCATGAAGACACATTTTAAAGAGTAGTATTTTGAAAGACAGAAACCCATTCCCAAGTTTCACTATCCTGGCTCCAGCAGCCCAAAACACTGTTGCCCAACACGCAAAGTTTGCCCACGGCAGAGTTTGTTATAAAAAGTATGGGAGTGTGGAGCAAAGCCCCCATCACAGAAAAAAGGAAAACTTACAAGTCAGGAAACTGTGTTTCTGGCTGCTGAGGTCAGGTTAGTGAGATTCAGGGAACCGAGTATCTGATTTCATAATATATCCTTTTAAAGTACTAGGGAATTTGGTTACTACAGCTATGAGGGATAATGATTGTGATGTCATGATTGTCACTGATGCAAGTGTCCTAATGGTTGGGCTATTAGGAAAGGGAACATTGTTTAAATCAGGAGTAGCACACTAAACTGACTCGTTTCAGATGTGACCTGGGAGCACAAGGAAGTAAAGCACTATTCAGGATCAGATAGTATGCACCTAGGCGGCTGTGGATTCAACCCAGGTCTCCAGATCTGTAGCTCAGAGCCTTAACCCACTTCACTATAGTACCCCTAGATGTTACATGTTGCTAAGTCCCCTCTGGTTGGACGGGACGGGGGGAACATACTTTAGTGGAGTTAAGGTAGGAAATCTTTTGTTCCCAGATCATGGATAGTGGCATGAAATGGATTTAATTAATTCCTTTTGGATAGACAGTGTCATTATTAAAAACCTAGCGGATTGTATCTTCCCAGTCTTATAGTGTTCCGATTAGACATGAGCCACATAACAAAATGCTAACAGATGGACTAAATGTTCTAAATATTTGGATGGTTCTAGCTCCAGTGCTAATGCAAGTATACACCTGAAATTTAGCACGTATATACAGTATCAGTGGGGCCTAGAATCTAACAAAGGTGGAGAAATATGGTTCAGCCATTGTTTAAAATTTACAGTGGAAATACTGCAAATTGCTAATCAGTAAAATTTGCTCAAATACTCATGGACGCATAATAGGTAATGCCACTAGAATTCCACTTGTGAAATTTAACTTTCATAAAGCATTTATTACTACTAAATTCATGTAGCCATTTTAGCATTTTGCAGTCCTGTAGTTCCTTTCCGGTGACTTTTTATCCCCCACCTGATATTCTTCTTCAAACTTGACCAGACAAAGTGGCACTGCTTGTCACACTGATTTCCTCCTCATTTTCAGACGCCTCAATTACAAAGACAGCAGGCTATTCCTTTTCTGTCAGACCGATCCTTTTCGAACAGCCAGAATCTCTTCTTCTTGATGCCTCAGTCATTTTCTTCCTAGGAGGTCTTTGTGAGTACATCTAAGTCCTGGACTTCCAAGTGTAATGGGCTCTCAGACAAGTTAATTTTGCTGGGCATGATTCTCATATGCAGGGCTCTTGGTAGGATTTTAGTTTGGGAGCCCTGGACTTTCTGGGAAAATAAATGGGGTCCCTCAGGTAAACTTTGGGGTCCCTTGAAATTTTTGAGGGTCCCCATTGAAATGAATACAAATATAACTTCAACGTCAGCTTTAGCCCCTCCTTTCCTGTGTTACTTAACTTGGCATATTTCAACCCTCCTCCAATAATGTCCTTGCCACATTGCCTGTTGACATACTCCAACCCCCTTTATTTCTGTTCTCATGCTGTATGCCACGCTACTGCTGCTTTAAGAAACTGCATGCTGTGAAATTGGTTCTAGCAGCAGCTCCGTGTGTGCAGTGTTGGGAGGAGGGGCATGTCAGAGTGCCACACTAAAGAGCTGAAATCAGAGTAAGAGCAGAACAGAAGGGGCATGAAGTATGCAAATTACATACATCACTATGGAGCTCTGACATGCCCCACCATACCTCTCAAGTGTCCCTCATTACGAGGGACATCCCTCATATTCCCCCTTAAAATTGCTATGTCCCTCATCCATCCCTCTTGGAAAAGGTGCGGCCCACAAAAAGAATGTACCGCAAATTCAGACTTTAAAGAAGAAATTCATAATATTCTAAAATACTAAATCAAAAATAAACTTTGAACAAGCAAATACTATGGTTTTCAAAGTGTTCTGAACTTCTAACTCCATGTTTGAGGATGTGTCCCTCATTCTGGGGGTCTATGTCCCTCATTTTGAGTGTCCAGAAATATCCATGTCCCTCATTTCAGTGACAAAAGGTTGAGAGATATGAGCCCACTGCCCAGCACTGTACACACAGAGCTGCTGCAAAGGTTATTTTCATGCCATGTTTCTTAAAGCAGCAAATACAGGACTCCTGGGGTCATTAGTGCGCAGCGCTCTGGGACTTGCTGCCAAAATTCAGAGTGTCCCAATGCCCAAACTGTGCAGAAAGGATGTGGTACCCACGTTCTCAAGAGCCCTGCTCATATGACCTGCTTTCAAGTTAGAACAGTCACTCAATGCTTCCTAATTGCTACAACTGGGGGTCACCCAGCTCTGCTTCCTTCCTTGTTAAACCTATGCATCTAAAGCTTTCCAGTGGTGACCACCCCTGCATTAGCGGCCTTCACACTCCTTTAGTTTAAATTCCCCAGATTGCCATTTCCATTTGACATGACTGTACCCTCCTCGCTTTTGGCAGAACTGCAGTCCAGCTTGCCTTGGCTATGGATCGCATTTATTTGATCTGTGCTGCAGGCAGGCAAATTGCCCTACGCACTAGCATCATGGTCCAATAATGCCAGTTCAACATTCCTGTTACAGCAGTGCCTAGCATCATGTTTCATCATGACTAGAGATATCCAAATACTTCCGTCCAATGGCCTCAGTTACAGCTAGCTGTAATGCTGGTGTTACTTGATGCCACTGTTTTCAAATGCTAAAAATAAAGAGAGTCAGCAGGTACCATTGCACAAAAAACAATACTGTGCATGTGTGTCCATCAACAAGCTGGCGGTCTTGTGGTTAATCAAAAATTCCAAGAAGTCAATGCAAGTGCAAAGGATGACGTTGACAAGTCTTGATGCTTCTTCACTCAAGATACAGACACATGGGTACCTCCATACTTTTACTATGCAGCCTCCTTTAACACTTCCAAGCCTTTTTCCTTGCTGCTTTTGGCAAGTCAAGTGTACAGCTGGACAAGATTTAAAGATACTGCTAAGCCAGCCTGGTGGCGAGAAGGTTGAGGCGCTACGCCACTCACACCACCTCGTGACCCGGTTCCGAAACGGACTAGGGTCATCCAGGGTCGGCAGGAAGGGGATGAATTGAGCATCCACAGGACTGCTCTCCTCTCCTTGGGTGGTTCCAGGGTCGCCATTTGCAGCAGGCTCTGGGAGACCGAGCACTGCACAAAAGCGCTTGCAATGTGGGAAGTACCAAAATACGGAAAAATCACTCTGGATTGGCGGATGATGGCATCCAGTCTACCAGCACACCGGAAGACTTCCTGCGAGACGGCTGTCTTAGCAGCACCGGAGGCTGAGGAAAAATACAGCGTACTAGACTGCCCTCCGAGGACAGGGATCCATTCAGTGAAGGGTAACGCCGAGCCACCCGAGGTAGGCTGCAATGTGAGGAAGGCCCGGGGTTAGAAGGAGGGCTGGGGACCTTGGATGCCCGAAGGAGAGGCGAATTCAGGGCACGGAGGGGAGAAATATAGACCACTCAAAAAAAAAAGATATTGCTTCCACAACATTCTCACAGAAGTCCACAATTTTCACTAAAGCTCATAAAAATTCAATTTTAATTAATGATGTCATTTTGCAATTTTTGGCTGCTTATAACCGAGCTATTTTACTCAACACATTACAAAGTTTACATGCATAGCCTTTCCTTTTATGGTCTATGAGCCTAACAAAACTGGTGATAAGACACGCCTAATTTTAAGTTAGAGGGCTCAAAACTTGCAATTTTTGTACTTGTGAAATCTTGTTTAAAATATCTGATTGTTTGCTCGTAACTCATCCTCTTTAATAGTAGAAACTTGGTACACATCTTCGTGAGGCAAAGGACTTCAAAAACTTACCAAATGTAGTACAATGTGGAAAAGTAGTTTTAAAATGAAAACAGAAATGACTGAAATTTAAATGTTAGCGAAATTTGATTAATGTTCGCAGGACTGTAATTCTGCCCAACTTCCACCAGCTTAAGTTAAATTTAATTCAGCCATAATAGGGAAGACATTTGGCAGCATTCTGCAGATGCAAGAAAGCCGTCTTTATGATTTGCTAATCCCCATTATACTACAGGCAGCCCCTCTTAGTATGCCAGGTTACAGTCATAATTTTATTGACTGTTCAGTGAATTTTTTATTCTCTATCGGTGGCGAACGCGGGTTGCTGAGGGTTGGCCGGGAAGGGAGAGGATTGAGCATTCAGAGGACAGCTCTCCTCTCTCAAGGAAGGTGACTTAGCAGTCTTGCCGAATGGGAGGCCTGAGGGTAGAACAGGTCGGGATGCCGCAGTGTGCACATGCCTCCATATGCACGCACTGATGTGCATGCCCCAGCAATGGAAACACTGGGGACACTGGAAGACTGCATGAAGCCTCAAATATGCTCCTAACAGTGACCAACATGTCTGGCTTGTAAAAGGAATAGTACTTATTCAGAAGCACTGCCCAAGAGGTGGGAGGTAGCAGCATGGCGGCAGTTTAGAAGCCGGTAGAGCAAGAGCTGCGTGACCGTTCCCCCCCAAGAGTTCACCAATTAATGGAACGAAGACCCTGATAGCTAATGACAGAAGGGCTTGAATAAGTGAGAAAATACATTTCTATGAAGAGCTGTCCTCAAAAGAGATATTTAAAAGCATTTTTTCATTTGGGGTTATGTCCACTAGACGGGAGTTGAAACGGTGTGGGAATACAATGAATAAAGGGAGACAACCAAAATTAAACACCTTGGGGATTAAAAAAGTGACTGCTGGACTTAGTAAAAACAAATCGGGCAAGTTACAAGCAGAACAAGTGACGGTGGAAAAGGAGGAAGTACCTGTAGAGAACAAACTTTCCCGATGTTCAAGATGGTCGAGCGATAAGTGGAAGACGCTGCTGGCGATGTGCGACTGTGGAGGTGAAACCAACAGGGCTCAGCAGAAGGCGGAGCTGAGACAGCCCAAGATGGATGTGCCAAGGAGCTAGTCATGCCACAAGTGGGAGACGAACAAACAACCGAACAAAAGGAGAAACTGTTAGCGGCAAGCTCAGAGATAGTATTCCAGAACCAGGGTGATGATGAACAGCCGTCAGGGTCGGGACTACTGGTCAATATAAGCTCTTCTCCTAATGTACTAAATGTTAACACAAACAAGGAAAAAAGAAAAAACCTTAGAGCAAACAAGTATTTCATTACATGACGATTCTCCAGTTCTTGTTCATCATGGTGAAACTGCTAAAACAACAAGAGGTGGAAAGGAATGTAATTCGAGATTTTCAAAATAAACCTATGAATCTATTAATGGAACAGAGTCAGAGATTAAGAGTGATTTTTCAGGAACAGAGGAGCCACCGAGGTGGGTGACTGAACTGATGGCTGAAGTGAACAAGATAGCTAGAGACATGGACAATATGTTAAAAACTCAGGACAAACTGGAGGCCTATTACAATCTAACACAGAAACTAATAGCAGAAAATGGGGCCTTAAGGCAGGAACTACAAGAGGTTAAAACAACCTTAAATAATATTCAAAATGAGGTATTCTCTGTTCCACCGGCTATAAAGTCTATTAAAAAAAACCAAGCAGATATGCAGGAAAGAATGATGGATTTTGAGTTACATTCTAGAAGGAAAAATGTGAGATTGATTGGGGTCCCAGAATCATGGGAAAATGTAAGAACGTTGTAAGAAACATTTAAAATAACTGTTGCAGTCTATTTGGACAAAGACTCCAAAGATTTAAATATCCAAATAGACAGAATTCATAGGGGACTAGCAGAAACCAGATGATTCAGCCCCCACGACCAATAATTATGAAATTTATGTATTCGGGACAAAGAAAGACTGATGTCAGCAGTGATAAAAAGAAGAGACTTACTATTTTAGGGCTCATATTGCTATATATCATGACCTTCCCTATGACAATATACAGCAAAGAAAGAAGTCTGGCGATTTAAGATCTAAATTATGGTCTCAGAGGCAAAAGCAACAATGATTTTCCCTGCAAAATGAAAATAATTATTCAGGGTAAAAGACATACTTTTGATACTGTGGACCAAGCAATCAAGGAACTGAAATGGCTACTTCCAGATTTAGTGTTAGGAATAATGCTCTTGTCATTTAATTTTAAAATGGTTGTTAAAAGAAAATGTTACAGGGAGAAGAGAGCTATGGAGAAGAGCATAATGTAAATGTATAGTTGGCAGGGGAGGGGATGCAGCATTGTCAAGAAAAGGCTTGCTTCATCAAGTAGGGTTTTTGTTTTTTGGTGTTCCTTATAAGGAACCTGATACTTGTTACAACAAGATATGGCTTATAAGAAGCTGCTAAGCCAAATCAAGAGGAGTCTGCTGATGCAAAATGTTATTAATAGCTTGGGGGTGGGTGGGGGTTGGAACTCAGTGGAGGTTTTTGTCCTTGTGTTTCTTTTCTATTTTTATTTCTTTTGTGTTTGGGAAAAAGTACTGTGTTGGTTAGGACGACTAGGGAATATTCTTGAGTTAAGTGAAGTTTATGCTTGGGAAAAAGCTGAAAGTAACAGTGGATACAAGGGGGCGTTGTTTAAATTAGAAGATGGTTTAAGTCACCATGGAAAAAATTAAGATAATTATATTAAATGTGAATGGTTTAAATACATCTATGAAAAGGAATAAGATACTATTATATGCTAAAAAGATGGGGCACAAATAATATGTTTTCAAGAAACACATTTGACAGATAAAAAGGCCAAGAAATTGAAACAAAGATGGTGCACATACTGTGAATATAGTACAGGGACAAATAAAAGCAGAGGAGTGGCTATCCTATTAAGGAAGGATCTGAATTATATTATACTATTCCTTCATTTCAAGATAAAATAGGTAGGATTAGTATGATAAAACTAAAGATTAAATCTAACTGCTACACTATTAATAGGTTGTGTATGCACTATTTACCAATTCTGATGAATTCTTGGCTGAATTAGCAAGGGACTTCAAGTACTGCAAGCCGGAAATATAATATAGGCTGGTGATATGAACAGGGTAATAAATAGAATAATAGATAGGTTCCAGTGAATTGCAAGGCTGTAATTCCATTGAGAGGTTCTGGGGACATAGGTAACCTCGAGAGTGAAGCTCGAGAGGTTCCCATCTCCCCAGAACCTCAATAAGAATTACAACCGAGTAGATTCACTGGAACCTCTTTTGTTTTTTGTAATATATGAATGCTAGAGGCTGACCGAACTTTACCTCTGCATTAGTTGAGGGACGGTTCCATGTTCGTGTTCCTCGCTCTTCACTGTGTGCTTGCCATGTGCCCCTCGCTCCTTACTGTCCGGTTGTCATATTCCCATTGCCTGCTCCCGTTTCTTTATCACAGAAAGGAAGGAACAAAAATGAAAAAGGAAAAAAAAAACAAGCTTTGACATTAGCTGCGGTACTGAGGTCTGAAAGATGGTATTACAAGGACCAGAAGTATAGTATTATTGGCTAGAAGAATAGTATTACAAGGACCGGAAGCATACTTTTACGGGACTGAGTGATGTATTACAAGGATTTTTTTGTATGGGATAGGATAGCATTATTTGCCTATCTCCATATATTACAAACCCATATATGGATAAAACAACGCCCCCTTCAGGAAATATAAATTTAGCTAAAAAGTGTCTTGTTTTTGCAGGCAGAACATGTAATTGATGAAAGGCGATAACAAATAGTAACGTTATAGATTTACATACTATGATAAAAATCAGGCTCATTTTCTAGGTTAGACAATGTGTTTATTTTGAACAGTCTGGTTCGGTATTTGGGAAAAGCAAATGTGGACTCAATTTGTGTATCAGATCATGCAATGGTTAGCGTGGAAATAAAAATGATGGATCCTGCAAGCAGTAATAAGTATCAATGGAGATTTCAAAACAACCTGTTGAAGGATTCAAGTTTATTTATTTTTATTTATTTTTTATTGACCAGGTAAGTGCACTAGACAAATCCTGCCTATTTTCTAGCACAACCCGGGGGAAGGGGATAAAAATGAATGCCAACTGACCTTGAACATGATTAAGCTGTTGTTGGTATTTTTTTTTAGTGAATGAGGGAAATTTGGCCAGGACACCGGGGAAATTCCCCTACTCTTTTCGATAAGTGCCATGGGATCTTTAACTATCCACCTTCTGAACTACCACCAATCCAGGCAGATGTTTAAAATGTTTCAGCAAACAATAAAGAAGGCGATTAGAGAATATTGGGCCTTTAATTATAATGAACAAATAGGGGCAACAAATATTTGGGATGCTTTTAAAGCTACTATCAGAGGTCAAATTATAGCCTACCAGATAAAACAAAGGAACAAAAAGAAAAGGAAAGTATTGATATTAGATTAAAACAACTGGAAATACAGGTTATTCACCTGTAACAGAAGTTCAAGGAGTGGTATATGTTGTTCATCCACATTTGTTGGCAGGTAACTTGCCACTTTAAGATGGGCCAGAAGGTCTTCAGGCTGGCTCCTCCCATCCACCCAGGTGGTAAAATCCTCGGCTCTGCCCCATGACGCCAGATCTAGCCTGCTGGAAGCCAGGTTGTGTGCGCCCGCAGCCGGGGAGGTCAGGTGGGTCCGTGTGGATGAACAACATATACCACTCCTAGAACTTCTGTTACAGGTGAGTAACCTGTATTTCTAGGGATGTGGATAGATTGTTCAATCCACACTTGTTGGCAGACTCCTAGCAGTTCTCCGGGAGGAGGAAGGCAAGGTGCACACCCCCTACTTAGGAAAGAGGTACTTGAGAACTGAGGCCCCAAAACCAGCATCCCGGCGTGACTTGAGGTCGATGTGGTAATGGGAAATGAAGGTGTGTGCCAACTTCCCAGTAGCAGCCCTGCAGATTTCCTGAATAGGACATCCGAGAAGCAGCAAGCGACGCAGCGGTATGACGGTGAATGAGCCTTATCTCACTGGGAGACTCTTGCCCACCAACCTATAGCAAAGATCTATGCAGCAGGTGATCCATCTGCCTATCGCCTGCTTGGCTGCAGGTCTGCCAGGTGTGGCTTCAGCATAGGTGACAAACAGCTGGCAAACCTCTCCCGAACTTCCGCCTATACGCCTTTATAGCAGGCAAGCACTCTTCTCAGGTTCAAGGTATGGAGCCTGTACTCTGCCTCCGAGGTGTGATTGGGTAGAACACCGCAGAGAAGGACCTGATTCAGGTGGAACTCCGACACCACCTTCAGAAGAAATTTCGGTTGGGGGAACAGGACAACCCTGGAGTGCCCCGATCCTTCTGGCTGACGTGATAGCCACAAAAAAGCCGGTCTTCCACGACAGGCGGGAGATATCACATCTGTGCATCGGTTCGAATGGCTTGCCCATGAGCTTGGCCAATACCAGCAGCAGATCCCACGGATGTGGAGGTTCACGCACCAGAGGGGATATGTGATCTAGGCCTTTGAAAAAGCACCAGACCACCTTCTCCTGCGCCGACTGCTTGCCAGCCCGCGCCCGTTAAGCAGAGATGGCTGCCAGGTGCACCTTAAGGGTCGTTGACCGAAGCCCTTGCTGAGAAAGGGACCACAGGTAGTCCAAAAGAAAAAATTACTCACCTTAGTAATTATGTTTCTTCTAGTGGAGTCTTGCTGTATTCTGACAAGAGCAGTTAGCCCCAGCCTTTAAACTGCCCCAGAGTTCATCTCGAGCTCGGTTGATGTCTCTGCCTGTTGTACTTCGAACTGCAACCGTCAGATCTTTACGAGAAAAACTCACTAGGTGTTCTGTGTGGAAACTAACATTTTTACTAGCCAACTGGCAGAAAAAGAATGTTTTGGGTTCTCAAACGAAGTCTCAAATCAGGAAACCCAAACACAAAACCAATCAAATGAAATAACACCTCACCCCATGAGAACAGAGGGTGTAAAGGGGGAACCCCCAAGGTGCCAACACTGTGCCTGCCCACCCACATCCCAAAAAATCTAGGTTCTGAGAGGGGAGGCGGGGGGAGGTCAGAATACAGCAAGACTCCACTAGTAGAAACATAATTACTAAGGTGAGTAATTTTTTTCTTCAAACAACATGAAGTCTTGCTGTATTCTGACAAGTGCAGACTACCAAGCAGTACCTCCACAGAGGAGGGACAGAACCTACTTTGGGAATAGGCTCTGAAGTACTGCTGCGCCAAACCGAGCATCACTCCTAGCCTGGATATCCAGAGAGTAATGCTTGGTAAAAGTATGGACTGTCTTCCAGGTGGCTGCTTGACAAATTAATAAAAGAGGGATGTCCCTGGCAGCAGCCAGGGAAGCAGCTGTACCTCTTGTGGAATGAGCCCTCAGGCCTGAGGGTGGAGTTTTACCCAGTTTTTCAAAGCAGAATTATATACAAGACACAATCCACCTGGCAATAGATCTCATGGTGGCAGGTTTGCCCTTCCCAACTTCTCCATAAGTGAGGAACAACTGGAGGGAGTCAAACCTGTGACCCTCGGTATGCTCTATGTAGTAGCTAAGGGCTCTTTTAACATCCAAACTGTGTAGCCTCCTCTCTCCTGAGGAAGAATGATCAGTGAAGAAAACGGAGAGAGATATAGACTGATTCAGGTGGAAATCTGAAACCACTTTAGGCAAGAACTTTCTGTTAGTTCTAAGGACCACTTTATCTCTGTGAAAAGAGATGAAATCAGGTTCCACTGACAGGGCTTGCAATTCACTGATACGTCTAGCAGAAGTAATGGCTACAAAAACACAGTTTTCCAAGTCAAGTACTTAAGCTCTGCTGAGGACAAAGGTTCAAAGAGGTTGCATAAGCTGAGCAATGCAAACATTAAGATCCCAAGCAGGAGCAGGAGCCCTAAAGGAGGGGATTGGTGTGAAGCAATCCCTTGAAAAACTTACAGAATACAGGGTGGGATGACAGTGAGGAAGACTTGCCTACTGACAGGAAAGCAGAAACAGCTGACAAGTGTACCTTGAGAGTAGCTGGTCTGAGGCCTAGGCCATTGAGATGGACCATATAATCCAGAACCATAGGCAATTCAGCACTGTCTGGAGAAATATTCTTCTTAGAACACCAAATGCTGAATCTTTTCCATTTGGAGTTGTAAGTCTTTCTGGTGGAGGGCTTTCGAGAAGCCTTGAGGATATCCAGAACCCCTTGGGAAAGATGCAGATCTGCAAACTCTAATTCTTCAAGAGCCAAGCCTTGAGATTGAGAGACTGAAGATTGGGGTACCAAATCCTCCCCTGAGAGGATGTTAACAGGTTGTGATTCCTGGGAAGAGACAGGGAAGATGGACTGCTAGGGACAGCAACAAGGGATACCATGGCTGCCTGGCCCAGTCTGGAGCAATCAGAATCACTTTGCAAGGTTGTGACCTTATCTTGACTAACACTTTGAACAGGAGAAGGAAGGGGAGAAAAGCATACAGAAATTTCCCTTCCCAGTTCAGAATCAGAGCATCCAGGGGGACTGAGCCCAAGACTGGGGGTCTGCAACAAAAGAGAGGAAGTTGGTGATTGTCTGGCCTGCAAAAAGATCCATCTCTGGAGTGCCCCATCTTGAGAAAATCACTTTCACCACCAGAGGATCCAGGGCCCATTCGTGATGGCCCTGAGATATTCTGCTCAGTGCATCTGCTAGGACATTGTCCTTCCCTGGAAGGTGAACTGCTATCAGAGAAGTTTGCAGGGAATAAGCCAGGGACCACAACTTCATTGCTTCTGTGTACAGGGCCGTAGACCGAGTGCCTCCTTGCTTGTTGATGTACCACATGGTGGTGGTGTTGTCTGTTCTGACCTGAACCACCTTGTTCTGTACTGACTGATAAAAAGTTTGCAGTGCCAGAAACACTGCCCTGAGTTCCAAGAGACTGATGTGTAGAAGAGATTCCTAAGGAGACCACAGTCCCTGGGTGGTGAGGTCCCCCAAATGGGCTCACCAGCCCAGCAGGGAAGCATCTGTGGTAAGGACCACCGAATAAGACTGAGTGGCAAATGGAACCCCTTGCCTCAAATTGTCCTGATCCTGCCACCATTGCAAGGCTTGGATCAGAGTTCGAGTCACTGGGATTAGTTTGGTAAGGGAATCCTTTCTTTGAGACCAAAAAGCTCTTAAGTGGAACTGAATGTCCCTCATCTGGAATCTTACGCCTTGGACCACTGCTGTAGAAGCTGCCATGTGGCCCAAGAGCTGAAGGAAATGCCTTGCTGGTCGAGACACCTAAAGGCTGAATGAAGAGGCCAGCTCCATGAGAGCTCTTGCCCTTTCCAGGGGAAGAAAGGCTCTTGCTTTTTACCGTATCCAGCTCTGCCCCTATGAAGGTGAGGAGCTGTACTGGTTCGAGAACTGACTTGGGTAGGTTGAGAAGAAATCCTAAAGAAGTGAGCACTTGCTGGGTCACTTGCAGGTGTGACTTGACTGGGTCTGGGGACTGGCCCACTATAAGCCAGTTGTCCAAATATGGAAAAATGGAAATATTGTGTCTTCTTAGGAAGGCAACAACTACTGCCAGGCACTTTGTGAAGACCCTTGGGGCTGAGGTTAGGCCAAAGGGCATTGCTCTGAACTGATAGTGGCCTGAGGGCAACTCGAACCTGAGGTACTTTCTGTGGGAGCACCTGATGGGAATGTGAAAGTAGGCATCTTTGAGGTCCAGGGAGGCTAGCCAGTCCCCTGGCCTTTGAGAGGGAAGGATAATTCCCAGAGTTATCATCTCGAACTTTGGCTTTAAAAGATGTCTGTTTAGATATCTTAAGTCCAGGATGGGTCGCCACTCTCCTGTCTTTTGGGGGTTAGGAAGTACCTGGAGTAGAGTCCTTTGCCCCAGTGTAGGGTAGGTACTCTCTCTATAGCTCTTAGAGCTAGGAGAGAAGAAACCTCTGCCTCTAGGGCAAGGGTCTCTGAGAGATTTGCAGGTGGAAAAGATCTGGCTCTCATTTTGGGAAATTTTTTGAAGCTGAGAATCAGTCCCTGGCTTACTACTTCCAGGAACCACTTGTCTGATGTAACAGACATCCAGTCCTGGACAAAGTAAGCCAGCCTGCCCCCTACTGGGATAGGAGAATCGACCCGGGCAGACCCATCAGGGTGTCTGTTTGGCAGGACCTTTAGGCTGAGGGGTGGATGCAGGCCTGCTCATCCCCCTTCTGCCTCTCCCTCTGAAGAACCCCCTCAGTGAAAAGGAAGAAGAGGCCTGTGCTTGGTAAAAAGGCCTTTGAAAAGGCCTGCCCCTAGACTGCTGCCTTTGAGGAGTTGCCTGCCTTTCCTTGGCCTGACCACTCCTGTAAGTGGTCCTGTATTCGTACATCTTCTTCATGTAATTCTCTGTCTGCTCCCCAAACAGAAAATTACCCACTACAGGAAAATCCATGGCCTTAGCCTGGGTATCCTATGAGAGGCTAGTACATCTGAGCCAAGCCATTCTTCGAAGAGCCACAGATGTAGCCATGACTCTTGATGGTACATCACTGGAGCCCACAGCAGCATGAAACTGAACTTTTGATGCCTCAATCCCATTTGCAGCCACCTTCCCCAGCTCCTTGGCAAGCTGGGGAAGCTGTTTAGCCAGTGCCAGTACAGTGTCCCACCTGGACTTCTGGTACCTGGCTGCATAGCCATATAATTCGCCTGCCTGAGTCCCAAGGAAGATGCCATGTATTGCTTCTTTGCCATGGCATCAATCTTCCTGGAGTCCTTGTCTGGGGGGGTGTGATGCCAAGGGAATGCTTGCCTTATCACAGGCAGCAGCCTGTACAACCCCAACATGGCTGCACTGCTGATAAAGGAACTCTGTATCTCAGCCTAAAAGAGTATACCTCTTGTCCATTCTTCTAGCCACAGGAGGTATGGAATTGGGAGACTTAAGAATTTTTTGTGTCTGTTTCCCAAAAGATTTGTGGAGGGGAATAGACAGTCTCCTGGACTCTGGGATGTCCATCATCTCTACATAGTCAGGCTCCTCCTGATCCTCCACTGCCTCCTCCACAGGAAGCTGGAGGGTATCAGCCACCTTTCTGTAAAACATGAAGTAGGAAGGGGACTCAGAAAGCCTAGGAGGAGAAATACCTGAAGGTCTGTCTGGGGAGATGTCCGGGTCAATAGGTACATCCAGACTTTCACCATCACCATAATCATCTTCCAGCTCTCCTTCCTCCTCAAACTCCAGTTCATAAAATTCTTTCAGGGTATAATCTTGAACCGGGGGAACCGACCGAACTCAGCCCCTGCCAAAAGGTGACGGATCAGTCGGAACCGGGCGAAGCGATTCCACATAATGTAATCGCCATATTTCTTCGGCGGTCAGAGAGTATGAGATTCTGGATCTGAACCGTTGATTTGTCTTTAGCGCTTTTTTGTTGGAACCGATTCCTCAGAATCGGCTCTTCTTTGCCCAAAGAAGTATTGCCCTGGTCAGAGGGTACTCCTTCTGGTTCGGTCGGAACCGAACCGGGCGGCCATCCGGGTCAGCAGACTCTCGGTCTCCTTTCCTCAGCCTACCTAATCTGTTTTCAAGGGTAGATTTAGGAAAATTTTACATATTTGGCAGTCCGAATCAAGTGGTCAAACCCCAGAGAATAAACACAGGAGGTGAGGATCAGCCTTAGCAAAGACCTCCCACACACACTGCAGTGTTGAAACCCAGTGGGCCCGGTTTTTCTTGGTTTCTCAGACATGGCCAACCTAACCAAACTTACCCTTTTTCAGCAACCGCCAGGCAAGACTCCCCTATCGGTTCCTGACCGTGTCACGGGTCTTGGAAAAAAACGTACTAAAACCCGTTTTTTTAGAACCGATATGGACTGGTAACCACACACTAAAGTAAAATACAAAATTTACCTGAATGATCAGTTCAGCCGAACCGATCCACACTTTTTACAAGTTCCACACAGAAAACAGAACAAAACCTATCTAGTACTCACGGTATCACAGACAGAGACTTGAACAGACTATGCGGAAACAAAATTTCGGTAGAAAACCGACCGAAAACCGACACTTCACCCGACTTCGAACCGAGCAGCAGGAGATATCTCCGGAGCAACTGTTCAGTGAGGCGGAGTAAAGAATCGGACGGTTGCGGTTCGAATTACAACAGGCAGAGACATCAACCAAGCTCGAGATGAACTTTCTATGCCATGCATAGAAAAGTTAACCATTGTTCTCCGGGGCAGTTTAAAGGCTGGGGCTAACTGCACTTGTCAGAATACAGCAAGACTTCATGTTGTTTGAATGCTAGCCAATGGGCAGGACAAGGGGTCCAACCCCTTGCCCTGACACCAAATGGAGAATCTCTTGCATTTAAAGGCATAACAGTTTCTGGTCGACTCCTTACGGGATGCCTCAATGACGCTGAGGACCTCATCGGAAAGACCCAAGGCCTGGAACTCTAGCCGCTCAGGAACCAGGCTGTCAGGTGCAAGGATTGAAGGTCCGGATGGTGTATCTTCCCCTTGTTGATGGAGATCACGTCCGGGTGGACTGGAAGCTGCCTCGGGAGCCTGGAGCTGAGAATGAGGAGATTTGGATACCAGAACTGGCAAGGCCAGTCTGGGGTTACCGGAATCACCTGTGCCTTGTCCCTCCTCGCCTTGAGAAGTACCATGTGGATCAAGAGAAATGGAGGGAAGGCGTAGAAGAGGCCTGGGGTCCACAGCCTTGAGAAGGCATCCCCCTGCAGTGAGCCCTGCTGAAGGTAGCGGGCGTGGAACAGCCTCAGCTTCACAGTCTCCCTTGAGGCAAACAGGTCCATCTGAGGTGTGCCCCAGAGGGAGAACAGGTCTTACACTACCTCCAGCAGGAGAGACCACTGAGAGACCTTCGGCTGAGGGCATCGGCCAGACTGTTCGAGGCTCCTGCCACATGGATGGCTAGGAGATCTGCCTCCAGACTGAGCATGAGAGACCATATGTGAAGAGCCTCCTTGCACAAAGACAAGGAGTGAGTCCCGTCCTGTTGCTTGAGATAGTACATGGTCGTGGTGTTGTCCATCTGGACCTGGACCACTTTATCCCGAACAAACGGAGCGAAGGCGGTCAGGGCTAGCGGGACCGCTCAGAGCTCCAGCAGGCTGATGTGGCATTGGGACTCCTGAGGGGACCCGAGACCAGGGCCCTGTGCTCCCCAGATGGGCACCCAACCCATCAGAGACGATCAGTCGTCAAGATGACCGCTGGCTCGGGCGGACAAAAGGGATACCCTCCTGCAGATGAGCTGGGATGAGCCACCACTGCAGGCCATCCCATATCTCCTGGGTCATGGAGACTGGCTGGTCTAGAAGACCTGAGCATTGACACCACTGGCGGGCCAGCCCCACTGCAGGGCGCATATGCCAGCGGGCCCAATGGATCACGCTGGTGCAGGCCGCCGTGAGACCCAGAAGGCGCAGGAAGTCCCGGACAGGGTGCAATTTCCCAACCAGAGATGACTGGGGAAAGGACATCGGCCCTGTCCACCGGGAGCCGGGCTCTGGCTTGGAGAGTCAGCTCCACCCTGATGAACTGGATCACCTGCAAAGGCACAAGTTCCGGCGTGGCATCGTTGATAAGGAGGCCTAGTTGAGAAAAACCCGAGGCCATATTTCCTGGACCACGCCACCTCCAACCTGGAGGGGCTGCTATCAGCCAATCGTCCAGGTAAGTGAGACTGGACCCATCAGCGCCACAGGAATGCTGCCACCACTGCCATGCATTTGGTGAAGACCCTGGGGCTGAAGGAAGACCAAGGGCATGGCCTGGAACTCGAAGAGGTTCCCTTCTGCTCAAAAGCGGTGGAACCGCTGATGGGACGGATGGATTAGGATGTGAAAGAATGCATCCTGAAGATCGAACGTGTCCTGAAGATCCAGGAGCAGAACCACATGCCCAGTTCCAAGGATGGTATGATCTGAGCCAGAGTGATCATCCGGAAGGCACGTAGACTTAGAAACTTGTTCAGGTCGCGTAGGTCGAGAATGGTGTACCAGCCCCCCCATCCATTATGGAACCAGGAAGTACCTGGACACAAACCTTGGGCAAGGAGGAGGATCTGTCACCCGGCTGACTACCCCCTTGCGGAGGAGCAGAACTATGTCATCTCGGAGAACCGACAAGGAGGCTACTGATCCAGTAGCCCCCCATGGGGCGTGGGCTCGAAAGGGAGGGACCTGCTCGAATTCCAGAGGCAGGCCCCTGCTGACCACCTCCAGCACCCAGCGGTCCGTTGTGATAGCGAACCAGGCAGAAAAGAAATGACTGAGCCAGCCCCCCACGGGAGGACCCAGGGGAGGTGTGATGGGGTTGGAGACGGCATCCAGCAACCCATCACTGGGCAGGCATGGAGGAAGAACTGGCGGAGGGGCCACCCGGACCTTTACCTCCGGCCTTCCTAACCAAGGAAGCAGTAGACTTGGCCTTGGGGCACCAAGAATGAGCCTGCTAGCCCTGTTGCTGAGCCGGACGTGCCGCAGGAATGGAAGGATGAAAGGGCTTACATTGTTGATGGGGGCCTTTGTCTTTCTGGGCAGATGCGACCAAGTCCAAGGTGGTGTTGGACTTCTCAATCCGCAGGAGGTGACCCTCCACCCCGGGACGGACAAGTCAGTACCCAAAAAGGGGACATCTGCTAGCTTGTGCTGGGTATCTGCCATGAAGGTCGAGATCCGCAGCCAAGCCCTGTGGTGCATGGCTACTGCGGCTGCAACTGACTGGGCACAAGGATTGCTGATGTCCAGAGCAGTCTGAAGCTGTTTAGCCACTACCCTTCCCTGATCCTGAACCTGCTTGACCGTGGTCTGGAGGTCGGCCAAGAAATGAGGAAGCACCTCATCCAGGGAGCCCAAAAGGGCGTGGGGGAAGTGTGCCATCAGAACAGCCAAGCTAGCCTGACGAAGGCCTAAGGAGGCGGCAGCACAGACTTTCCTCCCGGAGTAGTCCAGCTTTTTGGACTCTTTGTCCGGGGGTTTGTCCACATTCCTAGCATTTCCGGAGCGCCGGAATACGCTATCGGTCACCAACCCCTCAGCCAAGGGGTGCTCCAAGAAACCAGAGAGGAAGCTGGTAGGGACCGCATACTTGTGGGCCATCCTGGCCGAACACACAGGACAAGAGGCCAGCCACTGCCAGAGTTCCAGGGCCGTGCCCACTATGGCCTCGGCCATGGGGAAGCCCTCTGAGGGGGAATCCCCCTTGTCCAGGATCTCCATGAGAGGGCATCTGGCCTGTTTCTGCATGGGTTCGAGCTTCATCCAAGTGGACTCAGATGAGTCGAAGGATACCCAGGAATGGGGATGGGCTCTCGTCCACCGATAGACCCCTGAAGATTCCAGGTCGACTGGCCAG
This sequence comes from Neoceratodus forsteri, assembly GCA_016271365.2. Classification (NCBI taxonomy): domain Eukaryota; kingdom Metazoa; phylum Chordata; order Ceratodontiformes; family Ceratodontidae; genus Neoceratodus; species Neoceratodus forsteri. The sequence continues at coordinate 397,053,603 of CM057452.1, forward strand.
GAATACAGAGGAATCATCGGACTCGAAGAGTCCGTGCACAGCTGCCAACTGCCTGAGCCACTCTCTACTCACTGAGGATGGTCAGAGGTGACAGTGACCGACAACCTGTGGGGCAAGCCTTGACCTGACTGAGAATCCTTGGTCGGTGCCCCACTCTTCAGTTGAGGACGTGGGGTTTCCACCACTATGAGTGGAGCAGCCAGTTTAGGCTGAGCAATCGGCACCAGGGCCGGCTCCTCGACCGAGGAACTGGGGGCGGGAGACTGCTTCGGCCGTTCTGGCGACAGCCACTTAATCGCCAGTGAAGAAGCCGGAGTCGGCTTGTTGCCGGCTAAAAGAAGTTGCTGCCACATAAGATCCTCATAGCGCCGACGCAACTTGCACCGGAGCCTCTCCTCAGCTGAGGAGGAGAAGGATGAGCGGCAGCGCCACTTTCCACGATGACAGGACCGGAACCGCTGACCTCGGTGGGACTTGCCCAAAGCGGAAGAGGACCTCGACTGTTGGGGATGCCGACGGCAGGTTAAGGAGGGAGTGAGGGAAACTGGCAGCTCCTCCAGTTCAGGGTCCTTGACTAGGGACATTGGCACTGGAACCCCAGACAAGTCCTCAGAGGGCACCGGGAGAACTGGTGTCTGAGAGTTGTTGGCCTCCTCTGTCGGTGGGCTCGAGGAAAATCTCGGCCTCGTCGACAGGAGTTCAGCTGGCTGGTCTGTGGGGACTCCAAGAAACCAGCGGCCTGGGCCACTACCTCGGCCGAAGTCAGGAAGCGATCCAGGGAGTGGGACCTCTCCCTCCCCCGCGAATGTCGACACTAGGACTTACCTTTGTGGTCCTTCTCCTTAGACCGAGAGGTGTGACCAGAAGGACCCTCTCCCTTGATAGAGAGGGACTGACAAAGCTCCCGAAAGGAAGCCGTGTAGGAGGAACCCAGGGACAGCAGGATAAAGGCCGAGGAGGATGAAGCCTCGGCCAGGGCCGCCTCCTCCTCGAGGGCCGTAAGTTGTTCCAGCTGCTCCGCGGAGCACGCAGCCGCGGACACCGCCCAACGGGCCTCTTCGAGTTAACCAGCGGGAACCGCTTGTTCGCCCCCAGTTGGAGTTGAGCAGCTGGTCCTCGAGCACCGAAGGCGAGAAGGACAGACAGAGGCCGCAAGCCTGCGGGTTGTGTCAAGTCCAAGACAGTAAACGCATGTAGCATGAGGATTGCTGCGAGACATCTTCTGCCCATAAGGGCACCGATGGAACCCGGGAACGGATTTAACATCCGTCGCAGCCATGAGGGAGGCGAGCGAAGACCAAACTCGAGTAAATTTGAGTATAAGTTTGGGAAAATCTGAAGATTTAGAATTCAGGCCTACAAAATGCAGGAGCGCTAAAGAGGGAACCTGGGCTTCCAAGTGGTAAGTCAGATCTGGCATCATGGGGCGGAGCCGAGGATTGTACTACCCGGGTGGGTAGGAGGAGCCAGCTTGAAGACCTTCCGGCCCATCTTAAAGCAGCAAGGTACCTGCCAACAAATGTAGATTGAACAACATATCCACGTCCCTAGAACAGCTGATTCTTGTTGATTTTGAAGCATATCAGTAAGAATGGGAAGACTATAAGATAAAGAAAAAGAATAAAATTCATAAAGAAAGTAGCAAAACAATTCAAACAATAAAAAAAATAAATATTTTTATGCAGATAAGTCAGGGAAATTACTAGCAACCCTATCAAGGCAAGAGAAACAAAGAATATAATCACAAGTATTAAAATAATTAAGGGAGGTGCAAACCACAGAAAAGGAAATTGCTGGTAGTTTCTTGGACTTATACAAACAAATCTATCAAAAGAACTCTAATCCAAAGAAAGGGATATAAGGACCTACTTAAGAGCAGCCAAGATTGAACCATTTCCATTAGAATTTTATAAAATAAAATAAAGGAAATTCAGGGGTAATAAGAAACCTCCCAAAGAATAAAAGTCCAGGATTGGATGGTTATACCAATGAATTATATGGCATTTAATGAGAAATAGCACCTTGGTTAAAAATACTTTTAGAGGAAATAATAGACTCAAAAGAATTAAAGTTGCCCACAACAATGCAAAAAGCTAAAGTGATAGTATTACCAAAACCAGACAAGCCAACACATCTGCCAGATAATTACAGTCCAACTGCACTCTTGAATACATATTATAAATTAATATCAAAATTAATGAATAATAGACTGCAGGATCATATACAAAATTTTATTCACTGGAACCAGTATGGCTTTATAAAAGGCCGAAAGATTTCCCAAGCAAATAGGAGGATTCAAGCAATTATTCAATTGGAAAACTCAGCTGAAAAATTTAAAAAGGATATTTTCTATGCAATAGCTATTGATGCAACTAAGGCCTTCGACCTTATAGATAGAGAATTTATGTTTGAAACATTATTGTATTGGGGTATCCCTGAGGAACTAATTAGCATAATTAAAAAACTATACTACAATACCACACTAAATTTACAAATTAATAACCTTTTTTCAGAAGAATAAATAATGAATAATGGGGTTAGACAAGGTTGCCCCTCTCTCCAACTTTGTTTATATTATCATTGGAGCCCTTTAGAACTCTATAAGAAATAATAAATATATAGGAGCACAATTTAAACAAGAAAATATGAAACTAAATGTGCTTGCAGATGATGTGCTTATAATAATTAAGAATATAGAGTCATCATTAAAAGCCCTTCTGGGAAATGGAGAATATTCTGTACTAGCGGGATATTCCATTAATAAAAATAATTCAGTAATAATGAAGATTATCAGAAACAAATAAGAACCTTTGAATAACTATGTACAGGATTTTAAAATACAAACCTATTGTGAAATATTGGGGTATACTACTAACTCCAGATCAAGAGACCACTATAAAAACGAACGATAAGAATGCAAAGAATAAAATTATAACTTTGTTAGGTGGAAAAATTTAACAATATTCATATGGGGAAGGGTGGACACATTAAAAATGATGGCTAAGCCACACTTGACATATGTAATTCAGAATATTCTTGGGGCCCCAAATATAGGTTGGTTTTAGGAATTAAAGAGAGTATTTAGGAAATCTTTGTGGTGAGGGGGCAACTCAAGGATAGCATGGGGAGCCATAACAGTAATGAGAAAATATGGAGGATTAGAGTGCCCAGATCCTATAAAATATGCAGAAGCAATACTTTTAGCCCTGTTATATCAATGGTCAGTAGGAGAGAAAGGAGTATATAAACTGTACCAAGATTTTTTTTTTCACAAGAACTGAAAGAAAGATATGAGAATGTGTTTACAGAACTTTGTTTAGAACAATCCCAAGCGTGGGCTAGTATCACCTTCCTTCCAACATGGTTTGACATAATAAAGAGATATTTAAAGCAGCCAGTTATACTAAATTTGACTTGGTTATGTTTTCCAATTGGAGCTGGAGAGGAAAGCTAGGTACCTTGTCAGAAGAAAGTGTGAAGTATTTATCTAATAAAGGGTTTCGTTATGGAAAGATTTATTGGATGATGGTAATTTTATTTCCTATAAATATATATAAAATAAACTAGGAGAAGGGAAATGGAATATAATGCATTATTATGTACTTCATAAAACATTTAGAAAGGTACAAAAAAGATTTCAACCAGAAAACTTAAGGGGGATTATAAGTCTGAATGAACAACAAATTATAATAGATCAATATTTCAAAAAAGTACTGGCATTGTTTTATGAGAAATTGGTCAAAAATACAGGAGTATAGGAAAAATGGAATAAGGAAGCACATGTTCAACTAAATAAACAAACAATGGGGGCAGACAAGGTAGAATGGTAATAAGCTTTATGTTTGTGCAAAAAACAAGTCTATACAAAGGAAAACAAATGATAGAGCATATATTACCCCAGCTCAAATAAATAAAATAATACTTAAATTTACGTTGGCATAATTGTGGTCTAAAAGCAGACCTGTTCCACTGTTTGTGGACATGTCCCAAAATAAAGTCTGGTGGGTAAAAGTAAACCAAATAATGTCAAATTGGTTGAATAGTAGTAGTAGTAGTAGATTTGTTTACTGTTCTTCCAAAAAATGTTTTAAAATTTTGGACTTTACAAACATCAAGTACAATTCTGAAAAGACAGTATATACATACATTGGGCACATAATTTAGTTTAAAAAAAAAAACAATGTTATCAATTATTGTTTCTGTTGAAGTCTTTTAAAATGAGCCTTTTTCTTGTAGCTAATTACAGATGAGAAAAAGTTAAAACACATTTCAGCATCTTTCACTATTCCAGGATGGAGCAGTATGAATACTGGATCATATTCAACATTTACATGTCTGATTGAGAAATCATTTAAAATCAAATTCTCCTCCTATTAAACAAAGGACATTGGGTTATTATATGTAACAATGTTTCATTGAACCCTCTCTTACAAGGACATAAGTTAATATTAAATTCTGTTTGAGAGAGCCACCGATTGAAATACATATATTTTGAAGTAATTAGCCCACATCTTGCCACGTTATCACCTTGCAATTTGTGGAACTAATGGAAGTCACAAGTAATTTTCTATGTTTGAGTCAATTTTATTTGCCAAACCAAAACAGTTTTTGACTTCAAACCTGCTGCATCTGATTAGTCTGTGCTAGCATAAATATTTTTCTTAATTTTTTCTCTATAGGTAACATATCAACATACCATTCTGATAGTCTTTCCAGTGATGCATATATTCTAGGTTGAATAGAGATTTTGTGTACTGCAAAAATTTACTTAATAAACAATTTTACAACTTTAAGGTGGATATTAAACAGAAAAAACTTCTGGCAGAGTGGCAGAGCCAGAGGGGCTGGGAGGGTGGTCGCCCTCTTGGCTGCCTCAGTGAGAGTAGTGGTGCCCCACCACCATCTTTATTCAATGCTTAGTGCCCTTTATGGAGCCAATGATTGACTGAAAGGCCCCGCCAGCTCACAAATGTTCCCAAATCTGGCTCCGCTACTGTTCTGGCACTGGCATCCATGGCGGTTAAAAGAATAATATTAGAAAATTGGAAGGAGGGTGATCTACCAGCAATTTCAAGGGTATAAGTGGTGGGCGATTTTTCATGAAACTCTTTTATATGAAACACTGATATATGAAATAGATGAAGACCAGGAGGATCATATAGGAATGGGCTGGAGGGAATTAGAAGAAATAATGCCTCCATTACAAAGTATTACAGAATCATGATAAAATTAAATGGAAATACCTGGTTATTTTCAGTAAAGGACTGTAATCTGAGTTCTGGGAGGGAGGAGAAATGTTATATGTTGCTGTCAGATGTAATGAAGTGGTTATTGTTAGTAGAACTAGCATGGGATTATTGTAAAAATAATAATGAGGAAATTAAATGAATGTAAATAAGTGTGCATTGTAAAATGTATTTGCATGGAAGCTGATATTTGGAAAAAATAAAAAATATACATGGGGGGAAAAAAGGAATAGTACTTTTTCATTACAGCTGATCTGTTCAGGTATTCTTTTACAATGCTCGAAACAGAAACGAGGACAGAAAAAGGCCTAGACAGTTCATCCAATTTGTTCCAAGATTCAGTAATTATGATGACACTGCTATATGGATCTGGGGGTCATAAACTTTAACCATCAATATTTAGGCTAACTGACACTACAGTTTATGAAACCAAGCTTGATTATTTAAATTGTAGCAGAGACTAGGCTTAAATTTCCATTTTTATCATTTAAACACTTGTAAAATAACTCTCACCAAACTATATGCAGAGGGCTGTAGTGTTCTCCATGCACCAAAAACATCACTGCTAAGCATGCTGGGTGCCCCCAGCTGCACTAAAGAGTTGGAGGTTCTGTGCCATCCCAATCACAATTTATGATCTGATGTTACAAATGTGATATCAGGGTATTATACCACAGCAAAATACTAAGCAAAACAGGGGGTAACGCTAATCATTTTCTGAAATGTTTAGCAGTAGCATGCTAACCATTTTTTGAGCGAGTCCGTGGGACAGTACATTAAGAAAAAACTATATTTTTTTTAATTTTGCTAATCAATCTGTGCCAAGTGCTATGCATTTTCACAGCTGATTAGCACTTTCATGTGTCAAACTGCTAATCAGTTTTTTCAGCTTATTTAAAACCTTGGGTATACTTTTTGTGGGACTGATGTTTAATTGGGGGTAAAGATAAACTGTTGTGTTAAAAACAGCACGACTGGTGTACTTCTAAAAAATATGTTGAGTAATGCTATTGTAAAAGCACTGGAAAAAATTAAGCAATTTGATTGGTCAACAGGATTCCAAACATCTGAAATAATGCTAGTACAATTACACCTCAACACCACCCCCCCATGACTTAATCCTGCCTTTTTTCAAAAGCTATTTTAGAAGCACAGTAACATAATCTAAGATGTATGTTTGTTATAGGATATATGGAGATCTAGGTTGACTGCAGACACCTGGCTTGGACTTGTGCCTCACAACCCACTGGCAGCATGTATATGCTGAACGTACACCATGTTATGTGGGATTGCCCAACTGACAGGAGTCTACAAACTTCACACTCGGCAGATAATCCATTTCCCTCATTAAATCCCTCAGTAAGTGTTTATACAATTCATTATTGATCAGTCTTAGTCTCTCTCAGCCCCAGGTGGCCATTTTGAATAAGGTTATGCATAGAACATTTTGACTCACATGCGAGTTCTGGGGTTGAGTGCACTTAGTAACATTAAGATGGGCAAACAGAAATCCCACATCAAAATAAACATCAGCCTTTCCCAATACAAACACACACTTCAGACATGCATGAATTTTATAAGGTGCATTTCCAAAGATTTATACATAGTCATAGCAAAGCGCACTCCATAGCCCATCACAATGCAGCACCACTGTTAGGCTATCAACTTAAACTGTAAGAATTATACCTGAAAAATAACACAAATGGTCAATGCAAAAAAAACATAACCTATTTCTTAGGAATAATAAACCACCAACAGCTCACTCCCTACATTCATATTGCAGGAGAGCAAAGCTAGGCTCCTCCCTTTCCAAGCTTCCTGTTAAGCCAGTGTTTCCATAACAGTGACAGCGGCCCGCCATGCATTTTTAATTTTTTTTATTATACCCTTCTCACAGCTGACCTCATCTGCACGCTGACCAGCAACCTCCCAGCCCCACCCTCACCTGCTGTCATGAAACAGCATGTCCACTACCCAACCCCTTGTGCCTGGTAGTGGTTTTAGCGGCACACTCCTCCTCCTCCACCACCTGCCTCAGGGAGGGGGGCTTTGGGGAAGCATAAAACCAACCAGAGCACCAGAGGGACACACTAGTATCTGGCAGTGGATGATGCAGATGAGAGTGAGTCCTGCGTGTAGAAGAGTAGCACGATTTGGGGCACAAAGGAGTGAGGCTCCTGGGGACACAGTAGGTGGCAAAAATCAAGAAAAAGATACTGACCACCTGTTTCAGGATATACTTGGAAAATCTTGACTCTCTGGATGAACTATTAACTTCAAATAGTCATACTGCCCAAAGCCAAATAACTGTTGTCAGTGAAAACTTCATCCCTTGGATTCAATATTTTCCCACTAAATTTGTCAGCGTAGTCAATATTTTATGCCGTTTGCTCAACTGTTTCACTTTGAGTTTGTTTCATTTCAGTGCAGCAGAGCTGAACTGTGATGTCATCAAGCATTGTTAAAGCTGCATTACCACTGGTTAGTGACACAGATATGCAAATGAGCAGTGTGTGCAGTCATAAGAGATTATAAACACCTTCTGGTATCTTTAATCTGAGCTAAGTTTATATCTTGGCAGTATAGCCTAGAGGTTAGAGCAACAAGCTGTGAGCAAGCTTGGTACATCCAGAAGACCTGAGATTGATTCACACAACCTACAATTTCATAATGTGTGACCCTGCGCAAGACACTAACTAAACCTCCTTGGGCATCTTGAGTCACACCTGTAAACAGGCCTTGTGCTCAATGTGCCTTACCCAGTTACCAAAGAATAAAAAATAACAAATAAATAATCGCTGCACATTCCAGGACCCATCTTATTATTAAGCAATAATGCCCAGACAACTAAGCATTTTCTGGGGATTAACCGCTGACTAGGGGATGCTGATGACCCAAGGTGCAGCCAAGGATCATTAAACCCAGAAAGAGTGTTCAACCCATGGAAATATCCAGTTGTGACGGCACTGTTGTGATTATAAGCATGATAGCTTTAGTTAAAAAGGACATTTCACAGCCGGACCAGTGGCATGGAGGGCTGAGGTATCATGCCTTACCTCCTACCACGCCGGCAGCCCGTGTGTGCGGGTCGCCGGGGGTCGGCTGGGGTGGAAGAGGATTGAGCGTCCGAAGGACAACTCTCCTGTCCTGGACAGGGGTGGGACTGGCGATCGGTGCATGCCTGGTCCCTAGCAGCAGCTGGAAGCTAGCACACCGATCCCACAAGACAGGTGGCGGTCCTAGCAGCAGCTGGAGGCTAGCACACCAATCCCACAAAACAGGGGCGGAGACAAAGCAGATGCCAGCGTGCCACGTGCAGAAGCAGCGTGGCTCGACCATGGCATCAGTGTACAACAAGTCCTGCACTCAGGGAAATGGGAGAAACTGAGGCAGAAAACACCATGGACCAGCAAGATGATCCTGGCTCTCATGAGCACTGCGCCCAGCCAGCTGGCACCTCAACAAAAAAAGCCAGAGGTGAGTACCAGTGGACGCCGGGTGGCAGGGCTGCAGGGGCGGAGGAAGGGCCGTCCACAAGGAGCAGAAAGAAATAAAAAAAAAAAAAAGAAAGACACTTCACACACATGCATGCTGCTCTGTGCTGAACCGGGCAGTTCTAAGGAATTAATGCCCAGTACAGCAGCCAATCAAGAGCATGTACTACCCTCACTAATAATAATTAGACTTACAATCCCCAATATATAAAATTAATAAGGAAATAATTATTTACCTTTTTAGCTTCTTTGCTTCTATTTCCACTCTGTGGAGCTCCAAAGATTTTCTCAACTCCCAAGAACTTTTTGGGCCATTCATCTTTTTGAGAAATAAGCTGAGCAGGCTGGCCAAGGTTTCCATCAACTCTGTATCTATCTGCTGGAATCTTATTCATTGGGGAGGAAGTGTGCCACAGTTAACACTTGACCATCCATCTGTGGACTCTGCATAGGACTCCTGATCACTAGTGCTGCCATGCTGCCAATCCTGAAGAACATGAACTGGAAGCCATCTTTGACCACCACTGTAGCAAGCACCAACGTAGAGAGTTTTTTGTTAGGGCAGTAATGATCATGACGAAACTAATGGTACTTCAATTCGAGCAGAAGGACCTAGATTACGACTGCTGTTTTGAGAAGAATCATGCATTTTCTCAGAAACTGAAGGTTTTCCTTCTTGTTCATAGCGATAACCATTTCGAGGTAAATTAATTTGGCTTGGACCTCTTGCCACAGCATTTTCCCATATGCCATTAGGAACATGCCTGCTTGGATTGCTCCCCAAGTCAACTACCAAAACCCTATTATTTTTCTTCAAGCTGAAAGTTTCCAATTCCACTATCACTATTACTGCTTGTACTGTTGTTCTGTTGAGCATCTATGTCTCCCTCAAGAAAGGCTCTAGCCGCATTCCTTCAATTGACTCCCCATATCCCGATAGAGAACAGAAACAAACTGCAGGACTGGTTGAGAAGAAGTGGGAACTCCAAGCAGCCATTTGTGTCTCGATCCGCTTGTGCATACGAAACAAAACCGCCTTGCAATACCTTGGTGAATTTTATGATGAAAGAGTTCTGGGTCCACCATAAAAACATGACAAGATGTCCTTAAAACCCCTTCTTCTTCCTGTGCTAAGCTTTGGTCATCATTTGACTGCATGGTAACCAGACCAAAAAATCTCCTGTCATCAGGACACACAGCACTGAATGCCAGCTTATCAGCAGGGTACTCAGCTACAACTATACCTCTATCATTGCCAAGCTGAATACAGTCATGCATGATCTTCATCATCACCAGAGAATGGATTTTCTGCTCAGCCCTCAAGCGCCTCATGCAGCCACGAATTGCCTGTAAACTATCATTTTCAAGATTTGAGCTTGTGGAAGGCAGCTCTATTGATCCAAGGTATCCAACTATCATACCAACATTCAAAATGCTTGCATCTAAACCAAAGTCGTCTTGGCTTTCCAATCCATCTGCAAATACACAATCATCGTTCAGGACTCTGGCTAATTCTTCCTCGGAGAGTAAATCAGGATTGCTCTTCACACTTTCATGCCTGGTTTTAATATTAAAAGCTGGTTCGGAAAATGACCTCTGCTTTGGAGTAGGCTTCACAAAAGTACCAGAAGAATTACTGGGGTTCTCAAACATCATGTTAAAAATCCTACCAGACTGCATCTCCTGAACAACTCTCTCTGCTCTGTTTATACCCAAAGCTTTAGAGTCAAGCTTAGGTTTTAGCCAACCTTTCCCTTCACAAAATCCAAGTTCTTCATCACTAGAGCAAGAGTCTAAGTGGCCACTCCCTTCAGCAATAACCATATGCAGGACACCAGTGCACTGTCCTATTAACTTGACCACATCTTCATGAGAGGCTTTGGAGACATTGATGTCGTTAACACTTAGGATTTGATCTCCAGCTCTAAGCCCAACAAAATCTGCAGGGCTTCCTTTCATAATGCAGCTGAGAACACAAGGAGCTTGTCCAGACAAGGTAAAGCCATATCCGTCCTTCCTCAACAACATCCACACTTCTCACATGAGGAGCAATATGCGATTGAGCCGACGCTGCATGATTTCTCCCTGTCTGAACATTCTTCCCTAAGGCTGCCAAAATTATAAGCTACTAAAAGGTTTTAACACATCAGTGAAAATTTTGCATCAGTCCATAAGACAAATACAACTGCTGCTTTTAGCTTCCAGGACACCTTTATCTCTGTTTCTAGCTCCATGTGTTACTCAAAATGGTGACCTAAGGAAAAAGAAAAACAACAACAATGTTAACATAATACCTTTTGGATTGGCATTTTATATAGTACCTTTCAAATATCTCAAAGCACTGTGCAGAGCAAATCAAAAATTCACAAATATGCTGTACAACATAAATAATAAAAGCTACAGAAACAGGGAATAAACAAAGTGTACTGATTAACAGAGTAGCTAAATCGGTGCCAATTTAAGCAGCACATTGAGGGTGCAAGCAGGGAAGGACACATGGGTAGGGTACCAAATAAAAACTAGGAAAGCAAAGAGGACACCCAGGGAGGCAAAGGCAGGCAAGGAGTTGCATATTGCAGAGGGGGTCAAGGGTGGAGAAAGACAATTCTTTGGGTATATTAAGGAAAAAAGGAAGCAGGAAGTGGGTATTGTTAGGCTACAAGAGGGGGAGGGTGCTAGAGGAAGATGAACAAAAAGCAGCCATCCATAATGACTTCCTCTGATCTGTCTTCACAGGGAAATACATTGGTCCTCTGCCTGAAAGTTGCATCAAGGAAGCTGTCAGATGTATTCCTAGAATAAGACAGCCAGTATTTGTAGAAAGGGGTCCAGAAGGGGCTTGAGCTCCAAAGGTAAAGCCCGAGAGTCAGATGGGATGCACCCATGGGTGCTCACGGAACTGGCTGTGGAACTGGCTGAACCCCTAGTAGGGTTCTTCAACAGCTGAATTCAGACAGGTATCTTCACAAGATGGGAGGGTAAATACAGGTTACTCACCTGTAACAGGAGTTCTAGGAATAGTATATGTTGTTCATCCACACTTACTGGCAGGTCCCTTGCCGCTTTAAATCTTGCCGGAAGGTCTTCAAGCTGGCTCCTCCCACCCACCCGGGTGGTAAAACTCTCGGCTCCGCCCCATGACGCCAGATCTAGCCCGCTGGAAGCCAGGTTGTGCGTTGAAGCCGGGAGGTCAGTGAGTTAGGTGGATGAACAACATGTACCATTCCTAGAACTCTGTTACAGGTGAGTAACCTGTATTTCTAGGGACATGGATATGTTGTTCATCCACACTTATTGGCAGACTCCTAGCAGTTCTCCGGGAGGAGGGAGGCAAGGCACACCCCTACTTAGGTAAAAGACTGAGGCAACGAGGCCCGGCCAGCACCCAGGCGCGACCCAAGGTCAATGAGGAAGGGAGCAGTAAAGCCAGCTTCCGGGCAGAAGCCTTCAGGATATCCTGGACCGGAGAGTCCTGAAGCAGCCACCGATGCAGCGGAAGGACGGGTAAAAAGCGCTTATCCCTCTGGGAGGCTCCATGCCCGCCCGCCTATAGTGGAGACCTTTGCAGGGTGACCCGCCCGCTTGTCTTCCACTGGGCTGCAAATCTGCCAGATTGACTTCAGCGAAGATGATGAACAGCTGGCGAACCTCTCCGGAACTTTAGCTTTCGCTCCCAAGAGGTGGCGTTAAGCAGGTTCTGGAACCTGAATATGGCCTCCGAGTGTGAACGGGATAAACCCGGCAGAGGCAATACGCCCGAAGGAAGACTCGCCACCGCCTCCGGAGGACTTGAGTGGGGCGCAGGACAACCTAGTCCCTGTGGAAGACCGGATAGGGAGGTTAAGGGAGCGCCTGGAACTCTCCCTGCCTTCTGGATGGCGGAGTGGCCCCAAGAAGGTGTTCTTCCACAACAGGTGGGGGAAACTCGCACCTGTGCAAAGGTTCGGATGGCTTGCTCATGAGCTAAGCCCATACCAGCAAGGATCCCAGAAAGGGGGATACTCTCCCCAAAAGGGGAGGTGTGATCGAGGCCTAGAAGTGCCAGACCACCTTCTCCGCACCACCAGCTACCCCCCGGCCCGCGCCCGGAAGACAGTGGTGACCAGAAGCACCCAGAGGGTTGTCAGGCGAAGCCCTAGTCTAAGGATGGACCGCAGATGGTCCGGAATGTTCGCCCAGGGACGGGAAAGGGCACGGCCCTATCCCATCATCAAAAGGGAGAACTTCTCCCAAAGGACGAGCATCTTGGCCGACTTCTTAGCAGGACGCCTCGAAGGTCGAGGACCTTGCCGAAAGACCCTAGGCCTGGCCCCTAGCTGCACAGGGGTCGGCCTACAGGTGCAGGGATTGAAGGTCCAGATAGATGACCTTCCCCTGAAAATGAAAGACAGGACCGGGCGGACTAGAGGCCGCCTCGGGAGCCTGGGGCTGAGACTGAGGAGAGCTGGATACCAGAACTGGCAATCCAGTCTGGGGCTACCAGCATCACCTGCGCCAAGTCCCTCCTCGCTTTGCCCGTAGGTCAAGGGAAATGGGGGAGAGGCACGGAGGGGCCCGGGGTCCGTGGCCCCGATGGCATCCCCTGCAGCAGGCCTTGCTGAGGGGCGGGCAAAAAACAGTCTCGGCCTGGTATTCTCCCCGGAGGGAAGAGGGGGAAGATCCTGTGCTACCTCCGGCAGGGGAGACCACTCATGAGGCGCAGCCTATGCCTGGCTCAGGGCAGCAGCCAGGGAATCGGGCTCCTGCCATCAAATGGCTGGGAACCCTCGACTGCGCAACAACCCAATGCGGAGAACCTCCTTGCACCGAGACAAGGGGATAGACCGAACCTGGCGGAGTAGGTAGCACATGGTCTTGGAATAGTCCTACTTGGACTTAGACCTGTAGACCCGTACAAGCGGAGCGAGCGGTGCAGGCTAAGCGGACCGTCTGTCTCCAGCGAGCAGGAAGGACATCAGGACTCGCAGGAGGACCAGAGCGAAGCACTCTGTATTCCCAAGATGGGCACCCCACCCATCCGAAAGCATCTGTCGGAGAAGACCGCCAACTCAGGGCGAACAAGCAGGATGTTCTCCTGCCAAAGTTAGAACGGTCAAGGAGCGTTCTCTTAACTCCTGGGCTGTAAGTCATGAACTGGTCCAAGGGCGCGAGCTGTGACCTCTGGCTGGCCCTCCCACTAGGGAAGGCCGCCCTGAGGCCCAGGAGGAGCAGGAGGTCCTGGCAGGACGTAATTTCCGCCAACCTGACCAGCAAGGAGGAAGAACCTCGGCCCTGTTCACGGGCCGAGCTCGGACTCAAAAGTCGAGCTTAGTCCGAAGAAGCTTCACCGCTAAGATCACGAGTTCTCACTTGGCTCCCAAAAACAGGAGACCAGTCTGCGTTCTGGGTGGGGTGACATCCGGACCCTTCAATGCATGCAGAGACTGCTGAGCAAGGAAGTGCTAGGAACTCGTGAGGGCTCCCCGCGAAGGGGTGGAGCCTCCCCAAAAAAGGACGGACGCAGGAGTTGCTACATCCTGGAGACCAGGAAAACAGCTACACGCCACATTCTGAGGATGGGATGTCTGAAGAGGAGAGACCATCCAGGTGTGCGGGAGAATGGGCGCAAGCCCCTGTCCGTATGAGACCAGGAATACCTGAACGCGAACCCAGGGTTGAATGGGGGGGGGAGGGAATCCACAGCCTTCCTGATCACCTCTAACTAGAGAGCCAGGCATGTCGGACGACCGACATAGGGGCAGTGAACTCAAGATCCCCATGGGGCAACGGCTCAAAACGGGAACCGCTCGCAACCTGCGACAGGATCCACCCTAAATACCTCCAGAACGAGGTGCGGAGCCGTCCCCCCATGGGGAAACCCGGGCTGGGATGACAGGGCTGGGGCAATGTCCCTTGGCCCGTCACTGAGCAGGCTTAGAGGGGGGAAGAAGCCGAGGAGCCCCTCGGTTTCCTGCCTCCCCGCTTCCTTTTGGAGGAAGACGCTGGTCTGGCAACAGGCCGCCCAGCGCATGCCTGCTGGCCCTCATGCTGGGCGGGGGGCCCCAGGGCTCAGGGGCAAAGGGGCTTACGCAAAGGCTGACGGCTGCCCTTGACCCTCCGGGTGAGAGTGACCGAGTCCGGAGTGGCATCAGACTTCTCGGGCCCACGGATGTATCCCTCCACTTCAGGGCCGAAAAGGTCAGTCCCCAAGAAGGGGATGTCCGCCAACTCGTGCTGGGTTTCCAAAGAGAAGGAGGATAACCTCAGCCACGCCCTGCGGCGCATGGCCACTGCGGCTGCCACCGATCTGGCACAGGAGTCGCCTAGATCCAGAGCCGTCTGGAGCTGCTGCTTCACCACCGCCCTACCCTGGTCCCGCACCTGCCAAACCGTGGTCCGCAGGTCACCTGGGAGATGAGGGAGAACCTCGTCCAGGGAGCCCAAAAGGGTGTGGGAGAAATGTGCCATCAGTGCAACTGAGCTGGCCTGACGGAGGCCTAGGGAGGACTCAGCGTAAACCTTACGCCCAACATAGTCCATCCTTCTGGACTCCTTGTCGGGGGGTCTGTCCACATCCCCAGCGTTTCCAAGGCATTGGAAAACGTCGTCGGTAATTAACCCTTCAGCCGAGGGGTGCTCCAAGAAACCGGGCAGAGAACCGACAGGGATAGGGTACCTCCGAGCCACCCTGGCCGAAGGCGCAGGGCAGGAAGTAGGCCGCCGCCATAGCTCCAAGGCTGGGCCCACGATAGCCTCAGCCACTGGGAAGGCCTCCGTGGAAGAACCCCTTCGATCCAGAATCTCCATAAGGGGTAAGGCGCCCGATCAGAGGCAGGGCTTGAGCTGCATTCCAGTAAATTCTGAAATGAGCTGAAGTAGACCCTTCGAAGACGATGGGCTGTCGTCTACTGGATGTTCCTGGGAAGACCCGGGGTCCTCCCTGTTAGGAAACATGGCAGAGCCTGCTCCAGGCTCCGAAGGGTCTGCAAAAAGCTGCCGCAGGCCAAGGCACTCTTCGTCCGCCGGGGTGGGCAGGAGTGAGGGGACCGAGTGACCTGAAGGACAGGCCACGGTCTGGCCTGAACTCCACCGAAGACGGAGGGGCAGCGAGGGTCGGACAAGCAACCGGCCCTGGAGAAGGCTCCTCGACCAATTGGAACGGCTGCCGACCAAGCGGCTGCTTGCTATCCGGAGAATGAATCGGGGTCGATTGAAACCCAGACAACAACTGCTGTCGCCACATAAGTTCCTCGTAACACCGACGCCAGCGGCACCGAAACCCTCCTCATCCGAGGAGGGGATGAGGAAAAACGGCAAAGCCACTTCTTTCGTTGCCTCGAGCGAGATCGATGGCTGACTGGAGCCGAGAGGTTGAGCCGAGACCGAGACCCAATTCCTCGGGAGGACCGGAGGCCTGGGAAAAGAGGGCACCGCTCCTCCTCGGCTCGGAAGAAAGGACCGAGGCTGTCGACCGAAGGGAGGACAAACCTCAGCTTCCGCCCGAAAGCGGCGGAAAACGGCATCAGCAGACTCCCCGAAAGACGGGTCGAGAGACTCGACAACGTCGACGGGGAACCTGGCCGGCTGACCTGACAGGGATACCGTGAGGCCAGTGGCCGAAGCCGAATCCTCGACCGAGTTGAGCATCGGCCGATGAGGGAGGAGATCCCGCTCCCGCGGCGAAGGGCCCGCCTGCGGCCCATTAGCCATAGGCCGGTGACGGGCTCAGGTTCCTCTCCCTTGGAGGAGAGGGAATGCGAAGCTCCTGAGCGAGCTGCATGAGAAGAATCCAAGGAGGCGGATAAGCTCCGCAACCGAGGGGGGAGGGACCGGCCCCTTCCCCGGCAGGATCAGACTGCAGAGAAACAGTCGAAGCGGACACCCGCTGGTCCGATGGAATCTCCGGAGCGGAGAAAACTACCGGATGTCCAAGCCCCGAACAGGCCGCGCAGTCCTCCAGAGAGCTGACCAAAAGGGCAGAACAAAAGTTGCAAGCCTGAGGATCGTGATCCAAGTCCAGGCAAAAAAAGCACGTGGAGTGTGAGTCCCTCCTGGAGGAACTAACCGTACGCCTCTCGGGGCCGGAAAAAGCCATCACCGTAGCGAAAAGGAAAAGATCGAAGATTCAAAGGACACTTCAATTAAATTTGAAGGCCGAACTTTTCAGGAACCAGTCAGCGGCATAGGCGCTAAGGAGGAACCTGAGCTTCAAAGGAAGATCTGGCGTCATGGGGCGGAGCGAGAGTTTTACCACCCGGGTGGGTGGGAGGTGCCAGCTTGAAGACCTTCCGGCAAGATTTAAAGCGGCAAGGGACCTGCCAATAAGTGTGGATGAACAACATATCCAGGTCCCTAGAACAGATGTACTTCTGCAACGGTGGGGGGGAGACAAGGAGCAATGGGGAATTACAGACTTGTCAGCCTTACCTCACCTAGTGGGTGAACTGATGGATTCACTTACTAAAGACGACCTTGTGCCGGCCTGGTGGCACTGAGGGCTAAGGTGCTGGATCAAATCAAATCAAATCAAACTTTATTTATCAAGCGCCATTCATAAATATCAAAGCGCTGTAGAATCTTAAAATTTTAAAGCATTTTTAAAACACTCTAAAGCAAATTAACTCAAGTCAATAAATATATACTTCCAGATACCATATCTGAAGTACCATGTCAAAAATCAGGAAGGCCAGCTGGAAAAGGTGTGTTTTAGAGCAAACTTGAAGTTCTCCACTGTCAGGCACTCTCTTATCCAACGAGGTAGAGAATTCCACAGGGTAGGAGCAGCAAAGACAAAAGCCCATGCCCAGAAGTCTTCAGGTGCACCCTGGGAATCTCTAGCAATTCCTCGTCAGCTGAGCAGAGTGGTGGAGGGCAGGATGCCGAAGCTCTTGCAGGTAACTCAGACCCAAACCATGTAGGGCTTTATAAGTTAGTAAGCCGACTTTAAAGGTGATCCGCCACTGAACAAGCAGCCAATGTAGAATGCGCAGCACATGGGAATTATGGCTGGATCGAGAAGATCCAGACAATAACCTGGTTGCAGCATTCTGCACCAGCTGCAGGCGACAGATATCTACCCCAGGAAGCCTCAGGTAGAGGGAGTTACAGTAATCAAGGCGCAAGGTCATGAAAGCATGGACCAGAGTTGAAGATCATCAGATGGAACAAGGTGCTTAATCCGGGCGATGTTCCTCAGATGGTAAAATGAGAGTTTAACAATAGCTGACACCTGAGAACAAAGTGTCAGCCTGTCATCAAAAAACACCCCTAGATTCTGCACCCGTTCAGAGGTCAGCAGCTGGGAGCCCCAAAGTCACAGCCCAGCAGGCTGTCCAGTAGCTGACCCCTCTATCCGGTGACCAGGCTCCACCACTTACACCTCCATCCTGGCAGGGTTTAACTTTAACCAGCTGGAATTCATCCAGTCTTGGATTTCTATGAGACAGTTGGAGAATACTGAGAATGCACTATCCTTGTCAGGCACAAAAGACAGGTACAGCTGAGTATCATCTATGTCGCAGTGAAAACTCAGCCCATACCATCTCACAGTGTCTCCCAATGGTAGCATGTACACCGTGAACAACATGGGGGAGAGCAGTGAACCCTGCGGGACCCCGCACAGCAGGGAAAAAGAGTCTGAGAAATAAATTCCCGAAACTACTCTCTGCGATCTGCCAGAGAGGAAAGAATGGAACCTCTGAGGACTGTACAAGACAGACCGCTGATGTACCTCAAGCGGTCACGCAGCACCCCATGGTCCACAGTGTCAAAAGCTGAAGAGAGAGATCCAGAAGGACCAAGACGGAGCGACTCTTCTGATCTCTAGCCATCATATCATCATTCAGTACCCGAACCATAGCGGTCTCAGTGCTATGTCTCTTACGGAAACCAGAATGGAGAGGATCATAGATAGCATGGATGGTAAGATGGTTCTCCAGCTGTAGCGCAATGACTTTCTCAATAACTTTCCCTATAAAGGGGTGGTTAGAGATTGGTCTGTAGTTGCACAGAAATCTGGAAGAGATGGTTTCTTGAGAAGGGGTTACCACAGCCTCCTTCAAGGAAATGGGAAATTCCCCGACTCTAGTGAACACCAGATTTGCTCTGCCAGAACCAGACCGATCCATCTACACCCCATTAAGAGAAGTGGGCCCTATATCTAAACTACAGCTAGTTGGTCACATACTCCGGAGAAGCGCATTATATCTGTGATCACCAGCTGGTCAAACTCAACTCAACAAAACAGAGAGTTGCAACTCCATTCCGACCACCAGTAGCCCCCACAGGGCACGACAGGCAAATCTCCAACCAATATGCGGCAATCTTATCAGTGAAGAAGCGAGAAAACTCATCGCACTCAATTTGCGAAAAGGCTTTCCGGACTCGTAGACAGGCTGGATTGCACAGTCTGTCTACCGTTCAGAACAGCTGTGCTGGTCAGCTCTGCACCGCAGCAATCTCCTGGACAGAAACCCTGCCTTCTTACGGGAAATTGTTGACTGATAGTCCCTATAATGTTCCGTCAGTCTAAATTTGTTGGAATCCAGGCCAGACCCTCGCCAGGCATGCTCTAACCTTCAATCCACTCACTTCCAACTCCCTCAAGGGCCCATCAAACCAAGGGCCTGGGCGCAGAAAGTGGTGACCCGAACCTAGAATGAAGCAAGGGTATCCAGAGCCCCACCACTTCTTGGATGAGCTACCTTGGGTTTGGGAAGGGACTCTGGTCGTCAGGATGCCAGCATGGGGGGATGGGTAAGCGCAGGATTGAGGAGCCAGAAGGCAGCTCTCCTCTCCTGGGGTGGTTGCCGTCCCCCTCCGTAGTCCCGCTGCCACCTAGCGGAGGTGGTGGGGGGGCAACACGTAAGGAGGGCACCTTGAGACATGGCATGAGCATGCCTCCACATGCCCACACACGTTCGAGGCAGGAGACCGGGACCGGGGAGAAAAAGGGAAAAGCACCATAAAACAAATATAGAAAAAAAACGACCTTGTGGACTACCTGGAGAGCATCAGTCTACAGCACAGTAGACAGCATGAGTTTGTGACAAAGAGGTCTTGTCACACCAACCTGATAAATTTCTGTGACTGGGTAACAAAGGTAGCAGATAAGGGCTACATTGTGGATTTACCCTGATTTTAGCAAGGCTTTCAACTTGGTGACCCACAGAAGACTGCTGAAGAAGCTGGAGGACCTGGGCGCAACTAGGGACGCAGATGGGTAGGAAACTGGTTAAAGGAGAGACAGCAGAGTGTGGTGGTAAATGGGGTCAAATCAAAAGCGAGGGAGGTCACAAGTTATTGTTTTTATCACAGATTTATTGCATTATAGAGATTTTGGTATGGAGTGGTCAAACTTACTTTCAAGGATTTACTTTGCTGTAGCAATTCTGGTTATTTAATCCATACTGTACCTACTCACTGTTTAAAATTACCATTATACTATATATGTCTTCCTTGGCTCTACGTTCTTTTGTTTACAAAGTTTTTAAGGACTGGAATTCTCTCCCATCTGACATACATCAACCTGTGTCCTATACTTCTTTCACATTTAACTTAAATAGCATTGTATTAACAGCTCTAAATGCAATTAACAATCATATTTGATACTTGTTATTTGTGCTATTGTCTTGTTGTTGTATTATCTATGATTTTTTATTTTCTGATGTTTGTCTGGGTCCTCCTTGGAAATGGGCATTTATGCTCCTGGAGTTACCCAGTTATCAAATTAAAATAATAAAATAAAAGTGGAGTGCCACAGGGATCTGTCCTGGGTCACATCCTCTTCAATATCTGCAACGTCAGAGAGGCCATCGGTGCAAGTTGTGTCTTACAGATTACACAAAGCTCTATGGTAGGGAAGGTAGTAATGAAGGGATCAGAGAGATGTACAGGGATCTACAAAGGCTAGAGAGGTGGTCTAAAGTTTGGCAGTTGAAAATTCGAACACCAAAAACATGTAAGATTATACACCTCAGGGAAAAAATAGGACAGAGTACTGGATGGTAGAGGTTAAGCTGAGCACTATGGCAGAGGAAAGGAACATGGGAGTCATTATTAGTGACTCTCTCAAACAATCAAGCCACTGTAACAAGGCCTATAGTAAGACTAACAGGATACTGGGGAGTATCGGAAGGGGTACTGTCAGCAGGAAAAAAGGAAGAGGTACTACTACCTCTATGTAGGGCACTGGTGAGGCCACACCTGGAAACTGTGCTCACTTCTGGAGTCCTCACCTAAGAAAGGATGGGAGCCGGCTGGAGGTGGTGCAATGCAGAGTGACCGAGGTGATTCCTGGCCAACAGGATAGATCTTATAACAATCTTCTTAAGGCACTGAACATGTACTCACTGAAGACCAGGTGTGGGGGGTATGATAGACCTTCAGGTTGGTGATGGGAATAAACAAAGTGAACTGCAGGAGACTATTTAGCAGGAGTAGAGAGTCAAGAGCCCCAAGGTCATAAGTGGAAACTGGCAGGGGAAGGGGGAAGTTTCAAAGGGATGTGAGGAAGTTCTATTTTACAGAAAGGGTGATGGAGCTGTGGAACAGTCTGCTAGTGCAGGTGGTGCATGTCAAGATCATAAATGAGTTCAAGCATGGCTTGGACAGACTGAAAGGTTTGGTGGTTGCTCAGGTCAGTAGGAGTAGGGAGAGGTCCAGTGCGGGTGCACCAAGAGGGATAAAATCCCATATGGTCAATGTATCCCAGGGCAGACAGGGAGCTCCGGGCAGGCTAGACGGACCTTTGGTCTTTTTCTGCTTTCATTGTCTTATGTTTCTACGTTTCAAAAAGAAAAAAAAAAAAAAGATTTATTTTTGTCTTTTATTAGCCAAGACAGTAACTAAGTATTTTCGGATAACCTAACATAACATCCTATGACATCTCACTTGTAAACCATACTCGTGGTTGGTCGAAATCAACATAAGAATTAGGTTAGGTGTTCCTGCATGAGGAAATAGGAAATTAAAGAAAGCCCTATCAACAGACAGGGCTTTGCAGGCACACAATCAGTATCTGTCACAAAAAGTGTCAACACTGTTGTTATACCTGTGCGTTTCCTGTTCAAGAACACTCTTAAGGCACAAATCATATAGGACTCGTCTTTATGCTACATACCTAACCTTAAATGCATAAGGTTATTAGATAGTTAACATTTTAATTGGTTACACAGAAACATAGATTTTGTTGGCAGAAAAGGACCTTTAGGCCCATCAAAGTGCCCCTATTCCTCCTATTCCATCACCACTGACCCTAGTTGGTCATAGGAGTTGCTCCCTACCCCATTTCTCTACCTAATATGTCCCAATGTCGATCCCATGCATGCTTGAAGCTTCCCACAGTCTTTGCCCCAATATCTCCTCTGGCAGACTGTTCCAGTCATCCACCACCCTCTCTAAAGTATTCCTGCACATCTCTCTTGCAAGTCCCCTCTTAGCTACTACATGCCCCCTTGTTCTAGTACCCTTGCTCTAGTACCTTCCTTTCTCTGAAATAGACCCTCCACTTGCACTTTATTCACTCCTGTGAGGTACCTGTAGGTTTCAATCATGTCCCTCTCGCCTCCTCTCTTCCAGGGAGTACGTGTTGAGTACTTGCAGCCTTTCCTCATATGGCTTCTCGTGTAACCCTCATGATTCTGGTTGACCTCCTCTGTACCGTGCCCACTCTTTCACTGTCCTTGCGGAGTTGCAGCCTCCAGAATGAGACACAGTACTCCAGGTGGGGCCTCACTAGTAAGAGATACAATCGCAGCACCCACTTCCCTCCTCCTACTAGAAATCCCTCTCCCAATGCACCACAGCATCCTGCTAGCCATTCCCACAGCTTTGTCATATTGCTCAGCTACCATGAGATTATCAAATAGGATGACCCTTGGGTCTATTTCTTGCTTGGTGACTGTAAGCTCCACTCGCTCCCATCTTATGCACAGCCCCAGGGTTCCGCAGCCCTAAAAGCATAATCTTGCACTTTTGGCACTGAAACCCAGCTGACACTCCCTAGACCATTTCTCTTTTTTCCTCAGATCCCTTTGCATTCACTCCACACCTTCCTGAGTGTCAACCCTGTTGCAAATTTTTGTATCATCCGCAAAGAGACACACCTTACCCTCAAGCTCCTCTGCAATGTCGCTTATGAAGACACTGAAGAGGACCGGTCCCAGCACTGAACCCTGTGGCACCCCACTAGTCACTCTGAGTGACTACTGTTTACTACCACCCTTTGTCTCCTATTCCTTAACTAGTTTGATACCCAGCTTGTTGCTTTCTCCCCAACCCCCAGACTGCTTAGTTTCCTAACTAGCCTCTAGTGTGGCACAGTGTTGAAAGCCTTACTGAAGACCACATAGGCCACGTCCACTGCTCTCCCTTGATCAGACTCCCTGGTAACCCAGTCAAAGAAACCTATGACATTAGTTTGACATGACTGCCCTCCTGTGAAACCATGCTGCCAATGGTCTTGCAGCCTTTTTGCCTCTAGGTGCTCCAAGAGTCTCTCCTAAGTAGTGTTTCAATTAACTTCCCTACCACTGATGTGAGACTGACTGGCCTGTAGTTGCTAGCATTCTCCCTACTGCTGCTTTTGTGCAGAGGAACAACATTGGCCCTCCTCCAGTTCTCTGGAACTTCCCCCATCTCCAGTGAGGTGCTAAAAAGCATTGCCAGAGGGGCGGCCAACATTGTGATCAGTTCCTTTAGGACCCTTGGATGAATCCCATCCGGCCCCATCGCCTTATTCTTCTTTAAGGCTTCTGGACCCTCTCCACCAAGAATGGACTTGTGTCCACTCCTCCCAACTCCTTGTTTCTTACTGTGGCATGCTGGTCCATCCCCCTACCCTCTTGAAGACCAAGAAAAGTAATCATTCAATATTTAAGCTTCTCTCTCTTCCTCTATGCAGTCCCCCTCCCGCCCTCCTGCTTCTCACTGTCCCTTCTCTTGTCTTCCTCTTTCCCACAAATACCTGAAGGGGTCTTGTCCCCTTTTCTGACCTCCTTAGCTATCCTGTCCTCTGTTAGTGCTTCAGCTGCCCTGACCCGCCTTTCTGCCTCCCTTTGCTTTTGCCAGATATACCTCCTGTCTTCATCCTTCTGGGTCTCCTTATACTTTCTAAATGATATTTCTTCTACTTCCTGCCTTTGCCACCTCCTTAGAGAACCATAGTGGCCTCTTTCCCTTGCTCACTTCTTTCAAACAGCTGTTGCCTGGAGCAGGTCATTTTCTCCTTTGAGTCTTCACGCCCTCTGGCCTCCCCTCTCTCCCACGGGGCATTCTCTGAGGCAGTTTCCTATTTCTTTAAAATGTTAAGTTATTTAGTTAGTTAGTTATGATAGTCAGCAAGATCTATAATAATCAGTGCCAAAATCTCAACAGTAAAGATTATCAGCGCAAATTTCAAAAGCATTTTGTGTTAAAATTCATACTTAAGTAATTCCCTTGTGCCTGTCCCAGGCATTCTGAACCCACCACTGTTTTGCCAACTACCTCTGCTGTAAGGCTCTTCCAGGTATCTACCGCCCTCTGTGAAGAAGCACTTCCTCGCATCCCTCCTGAATTTACCCCCCTCCAGCTTCATAGCATGCCCCCTTGTTCTAGAGCACCTGTCTGAAAAATATCCCCTCCTGTACCTTATTAACCCTCGTGTGGTATTTAAAGGTCTCTATTATATCCCCTCCTCCTCTGCTCCAGAATGTATGTATTTAGCTCCTTTAGCTTCACGTCATAGGGGGTTTTGATGCAGACCCTGCACCATTTTGGTAGCCCTCCTCTGGACCACCTCCACTCTGTCTATGTCCTTCCTGAGATGTGGGGCTCTATTCTCAAAGCTCCAAAGCTGATGCAAGGTGCCTGCATTACACAGAGATAATGCAAGGAGCACCTTGTGTTAAAACTTGTGGAGATCCTGATTCACAAAGACCCCTCTGCACCAAAATGGGAGCCTGTGCACCAAACCAGCCCTGGGCCAGGTCAGCACCAAGCAGCTGGGTGTGCCAGGGTGCTAGGAGGCTTACGGCAGATGCAACCTGCCATATCCACAACACTGAGATACACAAAACCCTCCTAGATGGCACACATTCAAGTACCAGATCTGTGCACTGTCACAAATCCACTCAGCAGGTCAGGCCCTCTGCTCCCACAGTGCCAACCTATGAGCGCAGTCTTGTGAACAGGAAACAGAAACAGGGTAACACTCATGTCTGTTTTGTGGGTTCGAATCCACCTTTGGTCCCAAGTCTGGGAGGGATTCAAACTGAGAACCTCTTGTTAGCGTACCCAATGTACAGGCTCAGATAATTCTGCTCTTTGGGGGGCCAGATATCTTTCACCTATGGGCACCTAACCAGGCGTACAAAATGAACTCTTAAGACTCTATTAAAGACCTCAGAATAAATTCTTACCTTTTTCCAGTTTGGTAAAACCAGTAAGCTTTATACAGTGTCAACTTTAACCATGTATGCGTCCCTTGTCAAGAAAAAGAATTTCAAAGGCACACCAAGTAGTTTCTAAAGTAGAGGTTTACTTAAAAATAGATAAAAAAATGTAAAATGTAAATACAGAACCATATATCACAAAACATACAAATCACTTAAAAAAAAAAACAGGTTTAAAAGTGCAGACTAAATCTCCTACCACAGTACACTTAGAATTATCTCTTCTAAGGTATACTCTTCTAACAGTGCCTGATGTTGCCTTTTCAGAGTCCAAACATTTTGTGTTTAAATGGAAAACAGAATAATGTTTAAAAACTGGCTTTGCCAACCTCTTTGCATGAGGTCACCTAGCTCCTCCCTGTCAGAATATAACATTATATCTATGCAAAACAGGATGTCTTAACAAAGTATTAAATTTTGTAACCTCAGCACAACTCATTTTCTCATATGCCCCTTTGATGTAGAGTGTCTTCCTGTTTTCAGAGACATCAAAGAAACATTTATGACTTCGCACTAAGGTGTCATAACCTGCTCTTCTTCCTCTAAACGTTATAAAAGTTTATGATTTCCCATCTTAGCAGCTGGCAAGCAACAAATAAGCTAGATAAACAGGAGATGCTTAATTTATGCTTCTTCTAGCCTGTAATTATGTCTTGGCCTTCCAGGTAACATGTTGTAGCTAAAACCTGGGAGGGGGGATGGTCATTCCACAGGATATCAGCGTCTCTCATGAGAGACCTTCAATAACACATTTTTATATTACAAAAAGCACAGATTAATCAGAACCAGCTGTCCAAGTGTCACAATCCTTCCCACCTAGACTGAATTTTTAGGGCTCTATCCCCAGCATGGGATAAGTTTCCCAAATCAGTTCACTCCTCGTACACACGAGACAGCCCATCGGAGTTCTGATTTTTGGCTCCAGCCCTATGTAGAATTGTCATATCATACTCTTGCAAAGCAAGACTCCATCTTAGCAAACTACCATTGTTTTCCCCATCTCGTCAACCAAACCAGGGGGTTGTGGTCAGTCTGCACCACAAAATGCTGCCCATATAAGTATGGCTCCAACTTCTTTAGGGCCCACACCACGGCAAGACATTCTTTTTCCACAGTAGAGTATGCCTGCTCCTGGAAGTAACTTCCTACTCAGGTACACTACTGGGTGATCTCTCCTTGGCTGGATGTCTGACTCAGTACTGCCCCAATACCACGTCTGAGGCATCAGTCTGAACTATAAAGGGTTTGCTATAGTCAGGACTTTATAAAAACAGGGCACTGCACAGTGCCTCCTTCAATCTAGTAAAGAGCTTCTTCACAGGCTGGTCCCAGGTAATTTTCTTTGGCATCCTTTTCTTTATCAGGTCAGATAGGGCAGCCAGGGCACCATAACTGGTACAAATTTTCTATAGTACCCTGCTGTTCCAAGAAGACTCTTGACCTGTGTCTGTGTTTCTGGACTGGGCCACACCGGATTACCTCTATTTTTATCTGGTTAGGATGGAGCTGTCACCGGCCTACCACATGCCTGGGGTATGCCACTTACCATGGCCATCTGGCACTTCTTGGCTTTGACAGTGAGCCCGGCCCTCTGTATCCTGCCCACCACTTTCCTAAGGTGGGACAGGTGTTCCTCCCAGCTGGTACTAAAGATGGCAATGTCATCCAGGTATGCCATGGCATACTCCTCAGCACCATTTAATACCTAGTTCACCAACCTTTGGAAAGTGGCCGGGGCGTTCTTCATTCCGAAAGGCATTACTCTGAATTCACATAAGCCTACTGGAGTGATGAAGGCCAACCTCTCCCTAGCTCTGTCCATCAACTCTACCTGCCAATACCCCTTGGTCAGGTCAATCGTCGTAAGGTAGGACGCCCCCCCCAACTTGTCCAGGAGTTCATCCGTCCAAGGCATTGGGTGGGCGTCTGACTTCGTGACTGCATTCAGTCCACACAGAAACAAGTAGAGCCATCTGGCTTGGGCACAAGGACTACAGGTAAGGTCCAGGGGCTGTAGGATCTCCGGATTACCCCCAAATCCAGCATCGCCTCCATTTCCCTCCTAATGTCCTTTTGGACAGCCTCTGAAACCCGATATGCTGTCCGCCGTATGGGCGTCTGTGTCCCTGTCTCCACATCGTGCGTCACTAAGGGGGTTAACCCAGGCTTGGCGCTAAACAATGGGGTAAAGTCTGCTAAAACCTCCCTTACTTTCTGGATCTGGTCAGGGGTCAGCTGGGGAGACAATTTAACTGCCTCCACAGAGGACTCCCGCTTACTTTCTTCCAGCAAGTCCAAAAGGGGGTCTCTTTCGTCCATCCCCTCCCCAGGACTACACACTGCAACCACCACGTCAGCCCTATTTGCATATGGCTTCATCATGTTGACATGGTACATCCAGTCTGTCTGTCTTCAGTCAGGTAACTCTAT
Source organism: Neoceratodus forsteri (assembly GCA_016271365.2). Classification (NCBI taxonomy): domain Eukaryota; kingdom Metazoa; phylum Chordata; order Ceratodontiformes; family Ceratodontidae; genus Neoceratodus; species Neoceratodus forsteri. Next base: position 397,081,185 of record CM057452.1, read on the forward strand.
AATATAGTTCACGTCATTTACCTTCCTAACCACTTTGTATGGTCCTGCCCACTGAGCCTGCAGCTTGTCTTTCTGGACCGGAATAAGGACCATGACTTCCTGACCCACCATGTACGACCAAACTCTGGTTCTGTGGTCATACAACACTTTTTGTTTCTGTTGGGCAGCTGCCAGGTTGCTCTGGGCTGTCCCCATAAGCTCCTTCAGCCTTTCCCTAAACCTAAGGATGTAATCCACTATGGGGGTACCTTGGGTGGCGTCCTTGCCTTCTGATCCTTCGGATCAAGTCTAGGGCCCACGTGCACTGGCGTCCATATAAGAGTTCGAAGGAGGAAAATCCTGCCCACTCTTGCAGCACCTTCTCTGTATGCAAACAACAGGTGGGAAGTATTTCTCCAGTCCCTACTATGCTGTTCAGCAAACACCGGAGCATTGACTTTAGGGTACCACTGAATCTTTCCACAAGCCCATTGGCTTGTGGGCGATCTGCAGTGTCATGCATCTCTGCACCACCCCACACTTCTCCCATAAGCATTTCATCAGGTCCGACATGAAGGAACCCTCTCGATCTGTAATAACCTCACGTGGAAACCCAACACAGGAGAAAATCCCAAGTAAGGCATCTGCTACTTTGTCTGTCCTCAGTGAGGACAGGGCAACTGACTCTGGGTACCAAGTGGTATAATCCACCACAGTCAGGATGAATCTCTTCCCTGAGGAGCTGGGGGTATTTAAAGGCCCCACAATATACATTCCCACCCTCTGGAATGGCTCCTCTACTATTGGCAATGGAATCAGGGTGGCTTGGGTTTTCTTGCCCATCTTCCTATTTCTTGGCACGGTGACAAGACATGCAATCTCCTTCACCTGCTGGGCCAGCAGAAATTCTGGGCCAACCGCTGCGTAGTATGCCCGATTCCCAGATGACCAGACAAGGGAATATCGTGTGTAATCTTGAGCAACTGCTCACGATACCCCTGGGGAACGACAAGATGCCTGCCTAGCACCCCTCCCTCTGTCTGTACTGCCTGAGTACACATAAGTCCATTTTCCCAATAAACCTTATGTCTGCCGTCACCTCCCTGTGTCCCGTCAGAGTCTGCCCAAGTCCTCAGCTTCTCTAGACTAGAGTCACTTCTCTGAGTAGCTGCAAACTCTTCACACATTCCCAAGGCATGGGACAGAACCCTTTCAGTCGCTAAACTAGGGTCCCTAGCACTAGCATCAGGGTACTCAGGATCACTGTCAATCCCAACCCTCTGACAATGGGTCAACCCTCCCAATTTGGAGTAGCCCTCTGTAGCTGTGTGGTTACTTGCTACGGAAATTTCTACCCCTTTTCATTAGTCTCCCCATCTGGAGACACAGGCTGGGAACCAGCCTCTCTGTGGTTTCCATAATGGATTCTGTGGGGTTCGGGGGAACTACAATTTTCCATTGCCAGCTTAGCCTACGGGTAACTGCACATACCATCCCGTTTGAGATTGTTGCCCAGGATCCATCCACTGCTAACGTTTTGTCTACTGCCACCTGTTGCACAGTTCCCCGTTTCACCCCAGTCTAGGAGAACACTAGCCAGTGGCAATGTTTCTCTTCACCCGTAAAATCCTGTACAATGATTTATTTATTGGGTATAAGTTGACTAGGCTCTACTAGATCCCTTTTACCAATGTCAGGGATGCCCCTGTGTCCCTTAACCATTAGATCTGTATACCATTCACCATGACTGGGTGCATGTGTTCCCTCATGTTCACAGGCATGCTTCCAGACACACAAACAGCCCACTTCTTTTCTAGTACCATTCTGCATATTATTGCTCATTCTTTTGGTTCACTGTCTGCAATATGCCCAGTTTCTTTATATAACCAACATTCACTTCTCTTTTCAGAGAAATATTTTCTCTGAAACCTTGGGCTTCGATGGTTTTGGTGGAGGCAGTGAGGGTTTTAGCTGCCCTGAAGGTGTGCTTTTCCCTTCTGCTGCCACGCCCACCCATTCGCTCTCACAGCAGGTCTGGTCTGGGCATAGCGGTCCGAGAGTTCAGCAGCCTCTTGCACTGTTTTGGGATCTCGGTCCTCCAGCCAGGTTTTCAGCTCTGCTGGGCATGCCCAGAAAACTGTTCTAACAAAATCACATTTTCAATTTTATCAGCAGAGTTTGCTCCAATTCCTTCCCACCAACATTTTAAAACTGGCTGACGTTTAGGTAGCTGGCTCTCGTAGCTCATGTAGGGCTTCTCCTGAGCTACGGAAGTTAGCTCTGTATGATTCAACAGTTAATTCAAATTTCTTTAACAGTGCAGCTTTAAGTTTGCCGTAATCATCACTGTCCTCATGGTCCATTTGACCCAATGCATCCCGAGCTTTCCCAGGAAGTAGCAGGGATAGCTGGAAACTCAGGACTCCCTAGGAATTTCAGCCTGAATACAAATGTTTTCAAAATAATTTAAAAAGGCATCCAAATCCTCCCCTCTTTAAAATCGGCTATCAATTTGGAATTCAGTTTGTAACCGGTCCTGTAATCCCAGTTAAACCCAAGCCACTTACCTGCTCTAGTGCTGGTGGTTGGAGTCGTAGCTTCTCAGTTCCTGTCACCTCTGGCTTTCGCTCTCCTCATGGTCCCGTCTCTTTGTCCTCGCTCTGCCTCTCGGCGTTCTTGCTCCCTCTTCTCCTCTGGCAGCTCGCTAGCTCATGCTCCTCATGGTCTTCCTCCCGTTGTTCATGATCCCTCTCCCTCTGGAACTCCAGCTCCATTTTGCGCAACTCAATTTGCAGCCTGAGTACTTCTGGATCCAGGATACTGGTGACATTCCCCTACTGCTGTGGCCCTTCACTGACAGTGGCCCTGCTGTCATCCTCACCAGATCTGGACACTGCACTGGCCGCTAGCCCTGTCACATTCAAGGTTTGGTCCCTTTGAGTCATTGTCTGTGACTCGGTGCTCTGAGTATCTGCTACCATCATGGCATCCATGAGGTTCTGTTTGCTGGCTTTCACCTCAAATGGGACTCCTCTGTCCCAGCACAACTGCTTTAAGTAGTCTACAGTGTGCTGCTGTAGTTGGAAGCCATCTTCTTCCCTAACTACGGCTACTCTGACTTGCACTTTAGGAAAAAAAATAAAGCAGGTAGGAACTTCACTATATGCCCAAGTGATACAGTTCTCCTTTTTTGAAAATAAATCACTGCCTTTTTCTTTCTTTCTTTGCAAGTGAGCCGACGGTCCCAAGCTGACACACTGAACAATAAAAGCTTGTAATACAAAAATTATGTACACCGCTGCCAACCAATCTGTCACAAACCCACTCAGCAGGTCAGGCCCTCTGCTCCCACAGTGCCAACCTCCGAGCGCAGTCTTATGAACAGGAAACAGAAACAGAGTAACCCTCCTGCCTGTTTTGTGGGTTCAAATCAACCTTTGGTCTCAAGTCTTGGAGGGATTCAAACTGTGAACTTCTTGTTAGCATACCCAATGTACAGGCTCAGATAATTCAGCTCTTCGGGGGGCCAGATATCTTTCACTTACGGGCACCTAACCAGGCGTACAGAATGAACCCTTAAGACTCTATTAAATACCTCAGAATAAATTCTTACCTTTTCCCAGTTTGGTAAAACCAGTAAGCTTTATACAGTGTCAACTTTAACCATGTATGTTTCCCTTGTCAAGAAGAATTTCAAAGGCACACCAAGTAGTTTCTAAAGTAGAGGTTTACGGCAGATGCAACCTGCCACAGCCACAACACTGAGATTCACAAAACCCTCCCAGGTGGCACATATTCAAGTACCAGATCTGTGCACCACCACAAGGCCTCACTGGCGGGAGGAAACATGTGCTGCCACCATCCATGAGTCTCCATGACAGCATGGCATGTGCACTGGCACTGTATTTGCCCAATGCGCCAACTCCAGAAAACAAAACTGACTAAAGAAATAAATCTTGAACTCTTTGTGGCGCAGTGCCTGCAGTAACCCCTACCATAGTGCCCAGCTTGTGGGTGCCAACACAATGGCACATAGCGAGGTCCCTCTGATGTCCCACTAGAGTGCTGGTGCCCTCCTGTCACCCATCTGTGTGCTACCAGCCCTCCCTATGCACTACCCCATCCCCCACGATCCCGGCAGCCTCCCGGTGGGTTTCTTTTCCTGGGCACAGATGATGCCCGATTGCCCCCCAGATTGCAGAAGACCTCTTAGATGCGCCATTCTTTTGTCGCTTGTCCACATTTGCCACAAGCTGTGGGACGTTGGCCAGGACCCTACGCGATGGTGAACTGGGCGCGTATGCTGATGGGATAGCGACACCCGCACAGCAAACCCCCTACAGTGAAACCCCGACGATGGTGGTCTTTGCAGTGATGGGAATTTCACTGCGACAGACTCTGCGGTGACGGGGGGTATACCTCCAACTACACTGTCTGTGTGATGTGAAGCTAGACATCTAAAGTTGGGGGTGCGGGGGTCACAGCCCCCCCCCACATGGAAGGGTGCACAAATTCCTGCGATCGAGTGTAGCAGTTGGTGTCGCAGTGCTGCAGGGATGCGTCAGTGTCAAGATGTTGACGGGGTTTTGCCGCTGTCGAGGACTTCACTGTGGGGGATGTCATGGCGGCGTAGATTCAATTGGGCACAGAGTCCCTTGCGCACCAGTGACTGGCACAAGCCACCACTAGCCACAGCTTACACCAATCTTTAAGAATTGTGCCTGAGGTCTTCAGAACTGGACTTAAGGTGCAGTTTTACCAGCGATCCGCCCTTCCAACTGCATCGTCACATTGCCTTGCCTTCAGGTCATTGGATGTGATTACCCCAGGTCTCTTTCCTGCTTGGTCTTTGTCAGCATCATACCATCCATTGTGTAATCTACTCCTGGGTTTCTATGATCCAAGTGCATTATTTTGAACTTTCAGTATTAAAACCCAGCTTCCATACCCCTTGACCACTCTTCAGTCTTTTCAGATCCCAGCCCATCCTTTTCAACCCCCGCCTCGTGTCCACTCTGTTGCAGAGCTTGGTGTCATCCACAAAGAGGCAGACCTTTCCTTCCTGTTCCTCCACTATGTCACTTATAAAGACATTGAATAGGACTGGTCCCAGCCCTGATCCTGAGGTACCCGCTGGTCATCCTCCTTCCTCAGAGCAAACTCCATTTACCAGCACCCTCTCTGTGTCCTATACCCTAACCAGATTTTACCCAGATTATCACCTACTACCCATTCCCAAGTTGCCCAACTTATAATCAGTCTCCTATATGGAACAGTGATGAATTTGCTGAAATCCAGGTAGGCCACGCCCTCCGCACTTCCCTGACCCAACTAACTGGTCACCCAGTGAAACAAATCTATCAGACTGTTTGGCAAAACATTCCTCCTGAGAAACCATGTTGCTTTGGATCCTATAATCTTTTGGATACAAGATATTATAACATGGGTTGAGAAAAGGGGGAAGTTCATTGGCCAAACTGAATCACCTGACCATGGACTAAATTCATTATTTAATCCACAGCTGGGGTGAGAGGGCCAGACAGCCATATCGAAGGCCAGAGTGGGACTTGTTCTCTCTGGGAATAGTCAGGAATGAAAGACAGCCATTAAAAATCTGGGGACGTGAGAGAGCCCCAGCGCTGTCATTTCGTGCAGATTGCTGCAGCGAGCGTTTCTTTTGGCCCTCTCATCCCTTCCCGAAGCAGTTGTCCCCCGCACTGTAGCATCACGTCACTGAGAGAGCAACAAACAAAATTCCATTCTGATCACGGTACACAGTCTGCTCACTGAATGTACAGTAGCAAAGTGAGGGAGAGAGAGTAAGAGAGACAGTGGATTTTATCGATCCACTGCCATAACTGCCACGTCCCACTGTGATCCTCGTCCTGTCCCCCCCCCCGCGCCTGTCTCAAACACTTTTTACTGCGCTGATGAAAGCAACCAACAGAGTTATGTTTTCCCTCTCCAGTTTTTCATGTCAGCAGTCCTCGACATGGGCTCGGCAGTGTAACTGTGCTGCCGACAGGAGTGAGACGCAGCTTGGTAAGTAAATGGGGAAGAGGCAGTGGCACTATACGGCGGCATGCAGAGTGCTGTCACTTAGCTTAATGGTCAGATTTTGGCTGCAGGTGATATGCCTCCCCCAATCGGATACCCCCAACCCACATGTACTCCCTATACTGTCTGTGGAGAGCGAGCACAGCGCAACTAGCTCACCCTGGTCGTGTTAATGAGTGTGCCTCGAGCAGCTACTGTTCCCATCCCCTGCTGTACATTTGCACCTGTTCTTGACAGAGAGCAGAGACTGAACAGGTCACGAGGTCTTGGACAGTGAGAGAGAGAGAGAGAGAGAGAGAGAGGACAGTGGACAGTAACTCAGCATTGCTACACTGTCCTCTCTCTCTCCATCTCTGTGTCTTTAGCTATGCATTCACTGAAAGGGATGTTTCTGTTCCTCAGTCCAGTTTCTCTTCTTTCTCACTGACAAAGGGGAAAACATGTTTGCCTCTCTGCGGTCCCTCATGGCACACAAACACAGGGAGAGGAAAGTGGCATGTCCTGCCCCGCCCCCCGTGTGCCCCCAACTTATTCAGAGATAGCAAGAGAGAGAGGGCATTATCCACAGAGAGTGACAAAGCGGGAGTGAGTACCACACTGAAAAGAGAGAGACAGAGAGAGAAGTGCAGATCAGTAAGGAATGGGGTCCAAGGCGCATGTGTCCGTGGTTGGAAGTGAGCAAACTAAAGCATGTTTTGCAATGTGGTAAAGTATGTTATGGACAAAAAATGTCAGAAATCATCCTAATACTAGATTTCTAGCATTTCTGTGTTTATAATATCACTGACATATGCATTAAGTTATTGGAGGCCACTTGTCAAGGTGGCAGGATACATCAGATTTCTTGTCTTCGAAGCGCAGAAAAAGCCTTTCTCAAAGAACCCATGTTATAAGCGCAATAACCCACTCCACGGTATGGGGTTACAGGCATTTAATCCACACCTCGGGTGCTGTGAGGACACTCTGCCTGTGGCCTCGCGCTTCACATCGCACCCCAGGCATGGATTAAATGCCTACAACCCAATACCCTGTCACGGGTTACTGCCAACTTCCACACTCCTTTCCTTTAGCAAGGTTTCCATTAACTTAGCCACCACCAATGTCAGGCTGACAGGCCTATAACTGCTCGCCTCTTCCTTGCTACCACTTTTGTGAAGTGGGACTACATGTACCCTTCTCTAGTTCTCTAGGACCACGCCGGTCTCCAGAGATCTGTTAAACAGGTCTGTCAGACATGCAGCATTAGTAACTCCCTGAGCTCCCTCAGCCCCCTTGGATGTACCCGGTCTGGTCCCCTAACTTTGTCCACCTTCAGGTTAGTGAGTGCTTTTCTGTACTCTCTCCTCAGGAAATGGATTAATATCCATTTCCCTTCCAAAAAAGCTCCTGGCACCTTTTCATGGTCCCCCCCCTTCCCCTTCTACAGTAAACAATGAGCAGAAGTATTTGTTCAAGATGTTTGCCTCTTCTTGATCCCCCTCTGCACCATCACCCCCTCCCTCTTTTTATTTATATTTTATTTGAAAAAGTTTCACCAGGAAAGGCATACTGAGCTAAAAATACAGTAGCTTGTTTCCAGATGCGTCCTGGAGGAAGGGGACAGTGGAATTACAAACTTGATTTTACAAACAGCATAATGTATAACAACTGAGCAAAAACAAATAATAATAAAAATGACAATTTAAATAACATTGAAATGAAAGCAACAATTATGTACAATTGTTCGGAGTGAGAAATAAACAGCGTAAGCAGAGGATACAGAGCCACTGGAGGGAGCTCCACAGGGCCGGTAACAACTGGGACGAGGACGGAGGAGGGACAGCTGAGGGGAGAGGCAAGCCATCTACCCTCTGGGATGAAAACACCACAGGGGGCAGTATTCCCAGACTGTGAATGGAAGAGTAGAGGAGGTGGAGGCAAGGAGAAAGCTGGCATACAGGAGGGGATAGAGGAAGGTGGTAGAGAAGAGAGGACATTGGGACAGGTAGGAGGGGAGAAGATGGCTTAAGGTGAGGGAGTATGGAGAGAGGGGGTGGGGTTTGTGAAGAGAAGAGGTTAGTGAGGAAGGTATTAAGTGGTTAGGACTGAGGATTTGTGAAGCTGGGGGTGGGACGGTGGGGCAAGGCAACAGGAATCCAACCACACAATGGCGAGAGTCCCAGACTTCAGAAGGGCTGATTTTACAAAGATGGGTGAATGCCTGAGGAATGACCTGGCAGGTGTAGATGACCTGGGGTGGGGGAGAGCGGGCCAAACTATCAGTACTATAACAATCGATCTCTCCCTTTGTCTTCCTTTTTGCTAACATACCTAAAAACATCTGCCCCCTTTTGATACTACCTGAGCTATTCTTGCCTCAGTTTGTACCTTTGCCTCCTTATGGCTTTGCTTGCCTCTCCTGTTTTCCTGATACACTTCCCTATCCTCCTTTCTCTGGGTTTCCTTATACCTTCTGAATGCTACTCTTTTAGCCTTTACCTTTTTGCTACCTCTTTCAAGAATCACAGCAGTCTCTCTTTCCTTTACTTGGGCTTTCTTTCTTGACACAGAGTGCCCTTTAGTCCTGCCCTCCCCGATCACCTCCCTGTGCCAGGTCATTCACCAGGCATTCACCCATCTTTGTAAAATCAGCCCTTCTGAAGTCCAGGACTCTCGCCATTGTGTGGTTGGATTCACAGCTGTTCTTATGTTGAACCGCAAGTATACGATGCTCACTGGTCCCCAGATGGCTTCCTACCTTGATTCTGCAACACTGTCCCTGTCAGTAAGCATCTGGTCCAGTATTGCCTCACCGCAAGTGGGTTCACTGACTAGTTGCCTGAGGAACGCCCCTTGCAAGGAGTCAAGGATGTCCCTGCTTCTAGCTGAAACTGCAGCAAGGAGGCTTTAATTTATATCCGGCAGACTGAAGTCCCCCACCGGCAACACCTCCCCCTTTTCAGTCCTTTTGCTAACTGTTTCTAGCATTTCTTTGTCCAAGTCCTCCCCTTGTGCCAGAGGATTGTAGATCACACCTGTCTGAGCAGTGGCTCCGTTTCCCAACTTGAGGGTGACCTACAGCATCTCTGCTTCCCTCCCCCCCAATTTCCTGTAGTACTGAAAAGCAAAAAAGTCACGGCACTCACCACAGAACTCAGAAAATAAAGAACTGTAGGCAATACAATTGTGCAAAACAAAACGCCTTTACTTACTGCCGCAAAACTTGTGAAACAGTCCACAACTCAGCAAGATCTTATGTTTCACCCTGACTTGGGCTTTTTCAAAGATAATACCCTCTAGTGTCAGTTCTCTTAAATAGCAGCCATCTGTGATCACATGTGTCAATTTGATTCTTAAAGTGCCAATGCTTATTTAATTAAAAAACGGTTATCAAACACCACAACGCATATATCAATTTAAACACAAGATAATATACAAAATAACAATACGATACACATAAGGTATTAAAACATAGTGCCTATCATACATTTTATGTCTCCACCTAACACCAATATAATAAATAAGATCACCTAATTTAATATTGGGTGTTCACATCAATGGACAATATCATCATCATCATCAAATCTTTATTTATTCAGGTGAACAACATTGAGCAAGGCTCATTTACAAGATGGATCTGATAAGGTCAAGGTTCAATAGTTGATACACAACAGATACATCATACACTTATATAAGACAGTTATACATACAGGGGAAAATAACGTTTATAAATACAGTGATGTACAGTAAATTCACATGATAAAAAACGGTTACAGGAAAGTTAAGCTAATATTTACAGTATGTACAGTATATACATATCCCAGTGGGGGGGCATGGCAGACACTCAACATAATGTAATACTAGGATGGTGAAGGTATTACTGGGTGCCATAAGATGGGGTGTCTGTCTGGAAGGAATATGCCATACATGGTTTGGAAGGGAGATATGTGAGATGACAATGCTAGCAATATGGCACTAGGAGAGTATTTTCCATTTCATCTAAGCTACCAATAGTCACAGTAAATACTAATGTACTTATAAAATTATTTAACTCTGACTAACATACATGAAGAATGATCCACGGAAAACATGGGGGAGGAAAAAGAGGGGGATTCACTTACTAGTTGCCTGATGAACACCCCCTGCAGGGAGTCAAGGATGTCCCTGCTTCTAGGTGAAACTGCAGCAGGGAGGCTTCAATTTATATCCGGCAGCCTGAAGTCCCCCACCAGCAACACCTCCCCTTTTTCAGTCCTTTTGCTAACTGTTTCTAGCATTTCTTTATCTAAGTCCTCCCCTCGTGCCAGAGGACTATAGATCACACCTGTGTGAACAGTGGCTCCGTTTCCCAACTCAAGGGTGACCTATAGCACCTCTGCCCCCCCCCCCACCAAATTTCCATAGTTCTGTTGCTTTTATGCTTTCCCTCACAGAAAGCATCACTCTCTCTCTCATTTTCTTTCCACCTTGTTCCTTCTGAACATCATGTAGCCTGGTATGACCATATCCAGTCATGGCTGTCAGCGCACCATGACTCTGTAATGGCCAAGTATCCAGGTCAGCCTCCGTCATGATGGCCTCTAGGTCTGGGATCTTAGTTCCCAGTCTTCTAGCATCAGTACACATGTCCTTCCAGATTTTGTTAGCTTTTTGCTTGCCACCTCACCTTTTTCCTTTTGTTACCTCTTCCTCCTCTTCTCTTCTGACTGCTTCTTCCCCTTTCCCTTAGCTAGCTCACTACTTTGTTGATTAACTTGCACCACGGTGGGACTCTTGTCCCTTGGGATCTCTCTACACTCTTAGCTTAGTCTGCGTGGGCGGGTGCAGTTTCTCAGGATATTAAATAGCTGGTATAGCATAGCAAAACGCTAAGCAAAACAGGGTAATGCTAAACATTTTCAAAAATGCTTAGCAGTAGACTATTTTTGAGTGAGTCCATGACACAGTACAGGACATTAATAAAACTATATCATTTCTTAAGACGTTGCTAATCAATCTGTGCCAGGTGCTATGCATTTTCACAACTGATTAGCACTTTCACATGTCAAACAGCTAATCATTTTTTTTCACCTTATTTAAAACAATTACTCACTACAGTTTAGGAGCAGTAGATTGTATAATTACTTACTAAGCAATATTGCTAACTGTTCTGAGATTATCTGGTTCAAAGGAGTACTTAAACAAAAGTTACTGTCTGATGCGCTTTGTAACTGTTTTAACTAATCCTTTTATCAAAATTCTGTATGTGATGTCATTTTGTAAATTGTTGTATTATTGTCTTTGTATCTGTTACTAGAGCGTTGTGAAAAAGGGCATGCATGCTCACAGACTTTTCAGTATAAAATGAAATGAAATGAAAATGAAACCCTGGTTTCTGCCTCCTTTTTCATCCACAACCCTCCTTAGCTTATTGTAGACAGGCAGCACTCCACAAAAGCTACAGAGCGTGTTAGCTGCCTAAGACTTCTTCCCAGCTCCCTCAACTCCCACTTTGCACTGTCCTGCTCCATCCTAGCCAGGTCATTTGTCCCCATATGGACAATGACATCCATCTCCCCTTCACTACTGCCCTAGTGATCCACACGATGCTTCCCATCTCTCTATGCTGTGGCACCTGACTTCACTCTGCCCCTTTCCTATTCTCAACTCTACCCCCTGATAAGCAGGTCCCCTGGCCCCACCAGAAGTTGCTTCTTCCTTCTCTGGGGTCTCTTCCCCCCTCCTTGGGGGCCTCCACTCAGGGGGGACCACCATCCTTCCCAGTCAACCATGATGAGAGGAAACTTAAGTGAATCGGGATTCAAACACAGACGACCTGGTTTGTAGTCCTGTGTACTAACCAGCAGACTATGCGCGCTGCGGTTTTGCAAGCTTGTGATTAGTCACATCTTTGACTCAACCCTGCATCAGTTCTGCTGATAAAATGATCATGGTGCAATCTACCTGCATCGTCCCACACACGAAGATCTCACCCCGGACCATCAACAGCCATTAAAAACTAGTAAAAGAAGTTCCTTCAGGGTAGTGAAACAAGACCAGTGAGTACGGTCAGGGGACTGAGATCGACTAAGGCCCTTCTGTAAAACTTGCACGCACAAGGGATCTGGGTTAGGGAGATTTGTCCACTGGATACCAGATATGCAATAACTTGCATGGAGCAGTTGGGGACCACAGGATCACATGGATGACCAGCAAGGGACAATTCAAATAAAAGTCTACACAGCCCACAAGCAGGCATAAAAGTACATGTTGGGTGGGGGAGGTGGCGACTGAAGTGGCAGCCCCTCATGCCTCAACCTCCACAAGACTGACACTATGCCCTGCCCAAATGTCCACGGCAGTCACAGTTTACATATTTCTGACCATAAACATCTGGCAACTATCATTTGCACTGTAACTTGGTCACCAGCATTACTCCTACCACTAACTAGGTTTTCACTTTGTGTATGCATGGTAGTTTTGGGTGGTGGAGTAACCAGTGAGCCTTAGCTCCCAATTTTGTGCCACCCTTCACTGAGACTGCGTATCAAGCCCCAGGAATCCGATGTACTGAGACATCATGCTCTTCACATTTACTTTACAGCTGGAAAGACTGAAAAGTAAGGGTGGCAAGTAACTCACCCAACAGTCAGCTAATGTCTGCAGTGGGATTAAATTATAAAAATACTAGAAACTCACTGCATGCATAGGCATGTACAAGTCTTTATTTGCACTAGTGGTTGTTTATGAGTAGGAGGAGCTGGAGAACCAGAGCAGCCAATCAGATTTTTACAGTTTCCTTGATAGACTAGAATAAAATAAAGTTTGGCTTTATATAGTGCTTTTCATACATTAAGTATAGTTGCTCAAAACACTTCCCAAAGCCATGAGCTAGATCTTGGTAGTGAAGGGCTGTACCAAAACAGAAGAAATTTCTCCATACTTACCGTAATTTCCTCTTCTGTTAGTTCCGACATTGTCAATGGGTAGTACTTACAAATGGGTATTGTGCACCCCTACTAGGGGAAATGGCACGGCCCAAAGGCTGAAACAGCCTTAGAGTGTTTGGCACATGAGAATTTCGAACAGCAGCAACTCTCCAGTCACTACTGTTCTCGCAGTTCCTCTAAATGAATAAATAAATGCTGTGTCGCTCAACCTGACACAAAAGCACACAAGTTAGCCATCTACACAGATGTGACTTAAGCCAGAATAAAAGACAGTAAACAGTGGCCTACCTCGTCAGATGATGGTAGGTAGGTGATCGAGGCTCGTCTTCCACAGGTCTGCGAATTAACCTGAAAGAAAACAGAGTTATTACAAAGGCAAAGAACTGCATGCATTGTAGGCAATAACCTGCAACAGGAAGCATGTTTGGTTAACATCAAATTTGAACCTGCTAACTCTGCATGATAGCATGGGATTCAGGGTAGCGAGGGCTCGGGACACGGATTACTGCCCTCCCCTGCAGCGCTCCAGGACAGACCCCCCCCGGAAGCACAGCTATGGAGAAGAGGCGCCATTATTTTGAATCAGGACAGTGTTGTAGCTGGAAGTTGTAACTCGTGAGGAGCTGAGTTTCTGAGCTTCTTCTTCTTTAAGAGTCGGCACAGACTGTGGGATTCAGGGTCGTGAGGGCTCAGGACACGGATTATTGCCTTCCCCTGCAGCGCCCTAGGACGGACCCCCCCCCTCGAAGCACAGACTGTGGGATTCAGGGTCGTGAGGGCTCGGGACACGGATTACTGCCCTCCCCTGCAGCGCTCCAGGACGGACCCCCCCCCTCGAAGCACAGACTGTGGGATTCAGGGTCGCGAGGGCTCGGGACACGGATTACTGCCCTCCCCTGCAGCGCTCCAGGACGCCCCGAAGCACAGACTGTGGGATTCAGGGTCTGAGGCTCAGGACACAGATTACTGCCCTCCCTGCAGAGCTCCAGGATGGACCCCTTCCCCCCCACGAAGCACAGGTACGGAGAAGAGGCGCCATTATTTTGAATCAGGACAGTGTTGTAGCTGGAAGCTGTAACTCGCGAGGAGCTGAGTTTCTGAGCTTCTTCTTCTTTAAGAGTCGGCACAGGTGTGCTGATAGTTTATGTACCCAGTAATATTTTCTGCCATTTTGACTACTTCTGTTCGTTTTTGTATAGTGCTTTAAGTATTACAATTAAAAGAAAGGAACCTTGCCTTTAAATGTAAAGCATTTACTGCTACACAGACTGTAGTGCGAGATTTTAACTGAACGCTGGAGGGGAAACTGTTGCAGCAGTGTGTTATTTCCCTGCCCTACTTGCTGCTTTATAGCCTGATAAAGCGATCTGCTGGAATTCTGTAATGAGGACTCTGCAGTGCTAAAAAAATAAATAAATAAATAAATAAAATAAAACGCAATCTGCTGGGAAATTGAAACGCAATTCCAGAACTTGCTAAATTAAGCCCAAAGCCCTAACTTAGCTGGAGTGGGCTGCGTCTCTCCCAAGCATCTGCCCTGCATTTCTTGTGTATAGCCCTACACTCGCCACGTGGCTTCCCAGGGCCCAAAGCTAACGCATATAGCAAGCAAACGTAGGACAAGTAGAAACCCTGAACCAATTACAGTGGCTGACTTACCTGTTAGTTCCTTCAACAGCTACCTATAAATTCCTCCTTTCTCTTCGCAAACTGTGGGATTCAGGGTCGCGAGGGCTCGGGACACGGATTACTGCCCTCCTCTGCAGCGCTCCAGGATGGACCCCCCCCCCCGAAGCACAGGTACGGAGAAGAGGCGCCATTATTTTGAATCAGGACAGTGTTGTAGCTGGAAGCTGTAACTTGCAAGGAGCTGAGTTTCTGAGCTTCTGTCCCGCTGGCACTGTGCGCCGGCTCCCCACCACCCCCACCACTGCCCTTGGTGAGCTCTTCCTTATATAGGGGCTGCCACGTGACTGCTGAAAACCTATCAGCCCACTTTCTCATCTGCAGCTTATCAGCTGCTTCCTCTAGAGGGTGCAAACCAGATCCTAATACAGCCTACCAGTTTTCATGTCCCAGGATGCTGTTTACTACTGCTTGCTTTTGCCTCTCCATGGCAGCACTTTTCTCCTTACCCCCCTCAACCCTCCCTCCGCGGGAGCCTTCTCCTTCCCAGCCCCCCCCCCCGCTCCCCTCAGACACACACCCTCTCCTCCCATAAATTCCTGGCTCAGGACGTGCCCCTCGACCATTTTGGGATTATTAATGCTGCAATCTTACCTCCCTCCTTTTATCAGGGGCTCGCGATCTTAACACCCTCAAACCTCACCCTCCCCCCCCACCAACCTCCTCTAGTCGTTGCTTAACAAACACACCCAAAACCCATTTCAGGACTAAAACAATATATCTCTATGCCCTTCTCCTACTCCTGTCAGGGGACATAAAGGTAAACCCAGGACCAATCTCTACCAACTCCCCCACCCCTATCACTCTCCCCAAAAACTACATAGTCACCTAAACCTGCAGCCCTCCTAGCCAAAATCTACATTACTACAACCTATCGCCTTAACAATGCTCCCGACATCCTGACTATCTCTGAAACTTGGCTAAAGCCTCACCACACGGATGCGGAAGTCTCAATCCCAGGGTACACAATAATCAGGCACGACAGACGTGGGCAAAGAAAGGTGGGGGCACAACCATTTATATCTCAAACAGTCGACAATTCACTAGGATGGAAATCCCCTCCCTTCCTGCAACTATAGACGCCTCATTAAACTTTCAATCCCATATTCCGCCCCAATATACGTGTCTAGCACCTACTGTCCCCCATGCACATCCAATGAGGACATCCTCTCACACCTCTCCACGCTACAGGCCCTGACCAAAGGTGGGGAACTCCATGCCACAGGGGTACTATAATGCGAACTGGCTAGGAGCTGACAAAATCCACCTGAAAACAAAAATAAAAGCTCTAAACCTCAAACAACTCATAAGCGAGCCCACCAGACTCAACCATAAGTCTAAAAAGCACACCCTCTTGGACTGGGCCCTCACCACGCACTCGCATTGAATCCTTAAATCTGGGCTACTTCCTGACGCCATTAGTGATCACCACATAATATACCTGATCAGGAAGGTACACAGCCTCCCCCCCCAACCGCCAAAGACGCTACGCACCAGGTCATACAACTCCCTGGACCTAAATTCCCTCCTAGCTGACCTTAGAAGGGTGAACTGGTCCTTTATCACCAAGGCTTCTTCCATTGATGCTGCCTGCAACGCATTTCATACTAACATACTAAAATTCCAGCAGAATAGGCCTAACGGTCTTTTGTGTCTGCTCGTTTGGTCAGCCTCCACCCTGGGTGCTGACCTTGCTGCCCCCCTCGTCTCCTCTGGCTTCTCCCTTCCCAGTTCCGGATATTCTTGCTGCATTGGATTTGGCTTCAGAACCCTTCCCTGTACCTGTCCACCC
The DNA here is from genome assembly GCA_016271365.2 of Neoceratodus forsteri. Classification (NCBI taxonomy): domain Eukaryota; kingdom Metazoa; phylum Chordata; order Ceratodontiformes; family Ceratodontidae; genus Neoceratodus; species Neoceratodus forsteri. The sequence goes on from CM057452.1 coordinate 397,097,607, forward strand.
CTTTTGAACCCCTCACTGTCTCTGCCTCCACCAGCCCCTAGGCAGCGCATTCCATGGCTCCACCACCCTCTCAGTGAAGTAGCACCTCCTCCTTTCTCCCTGAATCTTCGCCCCTCCAGCTTCACCCATGCCCTCTAGTGGCCCCCTCCTCCTTCTTCAAGTACCTGACTGTTCCTCCCCTATTTACCCTCTTCATGTACCTAAGACCTCTATCCATGTCCCCCGGTCCCTCTCTCTTCCAATGTGTACATATTTAGCTCTTGAGCCTCTCCTCATAGGTCCTGTCCCCCAAGCCCCAAATCATTTTGGCTGCCCTCCTCTGGACCCTCTCCAGGAGGTAATGTCCCTCATTAAGTGTGGCCTCCAAAACTGCGCAGTACTCAAAGTGGCCTCACCAAGCAGTTATACAGAGGAAGTATCACTTCCTCCTTCTGGAGGTGATCCCCTAGCATGCATCCCAGCATCCTGTTGCCTTGGCTGCTGCCTCCTACAAGTCTGGAGTTGTTCATCTTGACATCCACCACCACCCCAGGTCCTTCTCAGCCATCGAGACTTGTAGCATTTCCCAGGGTGTATACTTGGCCTGGGTTTCTGGCCCTAGGTGGAGTACCTTGCATTTCCCTGCATTGAACCTCAGCTTCCACTTTCTAGACCATCTTTCCAGAGCCTCCAGGTCCCCCTGTAGGGCCACCCTCCCTTCCTCCCCATCCACCACGCCCCAGTTTTGAGTCATCCACAAAGAGACTCATCTCCTCCCTGATTCCTGTCCTTATGTCAGAGGCGTGGGTGTTGAAGAGGAGGGGCCCAAGGACTGATCCTGTGGGACCCCACTATTGACCCTCCTTGGGGATGAGACTATCCCACCAACTCGACCCTCTGGATCCGGTCCTGGAGCCAATTGCCTATCCATCTGATTATCTGGTTCCCCACCCCCATTTCTCCTAGCTTATCCAACTGGCCCACGTGAGGAACAGAGTCAAATGCCTTGCTGAACTCTAGAAAGAGGACGTCCACTGGTCTACCCAGGTCCAAGGCACTTGTCACTCAGTCATAGAACTCCACAAGGTTTGTCTGACACGATTTCCCCGGGACGAATCCATGCTGTCCATCGTCTAGGCACCCTGACTTTTCCAGGTCCCCCCTAGCCTCTCCTTGACAATGCCCTCCATCACCTTGCCCACCACCGATGTCAGGCTGACAGGCCTGTAGTTCCCTGTCACCTCCCTTGATCCCCCCTTGTGGATAGGCACTATATTCGCCACCTTCCAGTCCTGGGGCACCCACCCTGTCCTCAGAGAGATGGTGAAAAGCTCACGCAGGGTTTAGTCAGGACATCTGCAAGTTCCTTCAGCACTCTGGGATGTAATTTATCCAGCCCCGGTGCTTTCTCTGTCTTAAGGGAGCTGAGGGCTTCCCTCACTCTCTCTGCTGTGATTTCCACTTCTGGTACCTCTTCTCCCTGCTTAGCCCTTCCCCCTCCTGACAGTGATGTCTCCCCCTCTCCCCAGACCCGCTGATCGGTAAGGGTCCCCCCCTCCTCTGTATCTCTGTCTCCTCCCATGTATGATGCAGCACCCCCATCTTCCTTGGTGAAAATTGAGGTGAAGTACTCATTTAGTACCTCAGCCTGCTCCCCCGGGTCTTGTGCCCATCTCTCCCCTGATTTAATCCTGCTAATCTGCCCCTGCACCCTTCGTTTTTCCCCAATGTATCTGAAGAACCCCTTGTTCCCTCTCCTAATTTCCCTGGCCAGGTTCTGCTCCTTCCTTGCCTTAGCCACCCTCACCACCCTAGTGGCCCTTCTAGCCATCAGCTCATACTCCCTCAGATCCCTTTCACTCCTTGAGCACTTGAATTGCCTATAGGCTGCCTTCTTTCCCCGCACCACCTCCTGGACCTCCCTGGTCCACCAGCAGGGTTTTCGGGCCCTACCGCATTTTCGTCTTACTCTTGCACAGGTGCTGGTAGCATCCTGTACCCCTCTCCTGATGATTTCCCACCTACTATCAGCGTCCATGTCTGACCCAATCACATCCAAATGCTCCTTAAGGATCCTTCCCATTTCCTTAAAATCTGTCCCCCTGAAGTCAGTTACCTCCGTCTTTGTGCAGCCTTCTAGCCCTCCTAGGTCCAGGCAGAACCAGACCGTGGCATGGTCACTCCCTCATTTCAATTCAGCTTCCTAAAAATCTGGGACAAGCATGCTCCTCTGCGTACTAAAAGAGTTAGAGGAGCGCACCTCCCTTGGATCACAGCTGACATAATCAAGACATGCCACTCCAGGGACCTTGCCTGGAAAGCCTATAAGAAAGTGGGCTCCCAGACCTCCCTTACAAATTACAGAGCCCTAAGAAATGCCTGCACAAATACCATACGCCTAGCAAAAAAGTCCTACTTCCTATCTACCTTTAGTAATAAATCTAATCACCACATGGACTTCTGGAAATCCCTCAAATCCCTGATCTCTCCCCAACCCAACCAACCCCCAACGCTACTTGTAAATGGCTCCATATCTCCGACCCAAGCAATTAGCCGGAAGCTTTCAACACTCATTTCTCCAGCTCGGTGACAAACTTATATCCTCCCTCGAAGCATGCAGTCCCCAGCCCACCCCACACCTCTTCCCTAGCACTCACCCCATAGCCCCTCCTTTCTCTTTCTAACCAGTCTCCCCAGTAGAAGTCCTCCACTCTCTCGTGCACTAAACCTGAACAAAGGTAAATGCCCAGCTTCCCTGGGCTAAAATGCTAATACTATCGGCCCCTGCAATAGCCTCCCCCTAGCCGCACTCCTACACCTCTCCTTCTCACTGGGCAAGGTACCAAGGCTTATAAAATAGCCACTGTCATACCCCTCTAAAAGGTGACCCATCATCCCCAAGCAACTATCGACCTATCTCCCTCCTCCCATATTCTGGCAAGCGTCAGGAGAGAATAGTCCTGTCCCAACCTCATTACCTGGACTCCTCCTCCTTTTTACTCCCTACCAGTCTGGCTTCCATAAGCCCATTCTACCATCACCTCCCTTCTCTCACGAGTCACGGGGACATCCTCACTGGCATAGACAATGGTGACATCCCACAGCCATTTTTCTAGATCTAGCCAAAGGCGTTTGATACCGTCTCACATTCCCTACTCATCTCCAAACTCTGAGCAGCTGGGATCAGCCCACCCAGCTATAGAATGGTTCCGAGATTACCTAGCAGGAAGGATGCAAGTGGTCAAAATGACCACGCACACCTCTAACCCCCTCCCAGTCACTTCAGGTGTCCCCCAAGGGTCTGTCCTCGGACCGCTACTTTTCTCTATATTTCTAAATGACCTCCCTGCAGCATGCTCCCACTCTTCCATCCAAATGTATGCTGACGATACTGTTCTGTACGCCTCTGGTCCCTCAACTAGCAGTGTGGCATCTCTCCTACAGGAGGATTTCACAGCCATCCAACACTGGTTCATATGCAAATCAGCTATCTCTTAACCCAACAATGTGTCACTTACTTTTGGCTCCCATCAAAGACTCTCCCAAAACACCTGTACCCCGTTCATTTACCCTCAAGGGGCACATCTCGAACAATGCACTAGCTATAGATATCTGGGTGTCTGGCTTGACCAACACCTAGATTTAGCCTCCCACATTGACTCCCTGCAAGAAACTGCCCCTAAACTGGGGCTCTCTTCCGTAACAAAACCCTCCCCAAAGAAACAAGGCTTGCCATAGTACAAAGAATGATACTCCCAGTTCTGGATTACGGTGACATAGTATACTCCATGCCCTGCATCTACACTGACAAGTCTAGACACCCTGTTCAACTCCTTCTGCAGCTTCATCCTAGACTCCCCCATCCACCCACCACTGTCGTTATACAGCTCCCTAGCCCTGCCATCTCTCCATCACGGAGACAAATAAACTGTGCAGGCTTGCTGCCAAATTCTGGACTCACTCCCTCCCTACCTACCTTGTTTCTACTTTATCTCAACAACCTCCCTGTGTACTCCTTAAGAGCACCGACCCCGAGACTTCTACCGTCCCACTAATCGCACTACCAAAGGACAGTCAGCTTTCAAATACAGGATCCCCAGATATGGAATGGCCTTCCAGCCCCATCAGACATGCACAAACTCCCGGTCAACGCAACACAGACTACTCCAGGCCACTTCTCCTCCAGCTGCTTATGCTAAAATGCTGCCGCCCGCTACTAAGTACCCATAATTTGTGCAGGAGTACTTCTGGTTGTGATATGTATTCTGCGATATGTATTCTGCCTGTATTTTTACCTTCCTGCTTGTGTTTATCCAAAACTGTACTACTCTGTTTGATATCACAGACAATGTTCTCTATTTTTCGTTTCTGTAGTCGGCGACAAGTATTCTGTCTGTATTTTTTTTTACCTTCCTGCTTGTGATATTTCTGTATTTAAATGTTCTACTATTGACATGTACTGGGTTAGGCCCCCAGGTCGCATCTGGAATCGAGCATGTTGCTCAGTCTGCCTTCCTGGTAAATCTCGTAAATAAATAAATAAATAAATAAATAACATTCTAGAGTGAATTTTTTTTTTAAACATATGTATATAAACATAGGCACAGCAGGTAAACTACAGAGGGCATTCTAGACAAACTTATTTTTTAATGGAATAACGAGCATCCCCCATGCTGGCTCCCAGGCAGGCCCCACACAGATAATGTAAGAGTTAACAGAAAAGGAAATTACGGTAAGTATGAAGAAATTTCTTCTCTCTGTAGCGCTCCACATTGTCAATGGTTAGTACTTACAAATGGGTTCTGAGAAGCTGTACCCATGAAAAAAAATCGGGCGGGGGGATTGTCCCATATGTCAGCCACCGACAGGAAATAATTTTACCTGCTTACTATCATCTGCAAAACTCTGCGATCAAAGGCCGCAACAGTAGAGCTTTGAAGATCCAATCTGTAGTGCTTAGTGAATGTGTGGGCAGAGGACCACGTAGCTGCCTTACATAACTCTAAAAACAGACACCTCACCTCTCTCCGCCCAGGAAGTGGCCACAGCCCTGGTGGAGTGAGCCTTGACAAGAGCCAGAGGCCTCTGCTTAACTACAACATAAGCCTTGGCAACACAGGCCCTCACTCACCTAGCTAGGGTAGCCTTGGAGGCTTTTCGACTCTGCTTGGCCACTGCGAAAAGGACGAATAACATGTCCAATTTCCAGAACTCGGCAGTCCATCTAACGTATGTCCTAACAGCCCGTCACAAATCTAACTTGTGCCACTCCTTTGGGTGAGTAGGTTGCAGACAGAAGGACGGGAGACAGATTTTCTGGTTCACATGGAAGGCCATGGGAAACTTGGAATGAAGGATGGAACTGTTCTGAGCACTTCCTTGTCCTTATGCATGACAAGGTATGGTTCTTTGTGGGACAAGGCCTGGAGCTCACCAGTTCTCCTGGCTGAGCACATAGCAACTAAAAAAAAATATCTTGTAAGACAGCACATCCAATGGTACCATCGAAAGCAGTCTAAAAGGCTCTTTAGCGAGCACTCAGAACCAGATTCAGATCCGTAGGGGAAACAGGGCATCAGAAATAAAAATTACGTATCTACCATAATTCTTGATCTTGCTGTGTATCTTCACCATTCATCACAGTTGGGTTGTGGCCGGAGGTCATGATCCCATGGGAGCTTTTTTTTCTTTTGTGTTTCTTGGATGCGCGGAGCCGACGCAATTAAAGCGCACGCTGAGGCTAAACTTGCAACGTGGCACTCGTGGGTTGGCTATTAACTGCTGTCGGCGCCGCCCCTCACCAGTTCTGCGTCACCATAGAGTAAGAAATCGTGGTGGGAGGGTGGGACAAGAGAGTCCAAGGGACAGATAAAGGAAAAGATATAATAAACGACTGAGAGGACAGACGAAGGAGAGAGCAGAATCTAAGAGGATTGGGAGGGACCCCAATCTCTGGAAAAGAGGAAAAGAGAGAGAGGGGATGGAAAAAAAATGATAGTTAAATGGAAGGGGAGAGGACAAAACCCCAGACTCTCGACCTGGATCCCTGTTTTTATGCTAGATGGAAATTACTGGCCAAGGGAGTCAGCTAGAGAGCGTAGCAAGGCTGGCAAGGTCCCAATCAAGGAAATCACTTGACCAAGATCAACTCCCGGCAGAAACGACTTCTTCAGAAGAGTCGTAATTCAAAGGGGAGTCCAGGAGCCGAGGTATGTCCTCTCCCCAGCCAACAAATACAAGAGGGGAGGGGAGGCACCCCCTTAAAAGAATCATAAAAGGGATTAGTCCTGAAGGTCAAGGATAAGGGAGAGAGAGGGACAGTAATCAACATCCCACCCCTAAGAAGGGGTGGAAGCCGTAAGGCGATAAGGAAAAAGCTCCCCCCTCACCTCCCCCCAGATTCTAGGCTGTAGAAGAAGCCCCCTGTATGTCCAAGGGTCCCACCACTCCTGGCCAAAGGGAAGGAGAAGGGGGAGAAAAGGCACACAGAAGGTGGGGGACGTTGGGTGGGATTTTGTGATGATTGGTGAAGATGCACAGAAAGATCAAGAATGACGGTAGGTACGTAATTTTTATATCTCCTCTGTGTCAATCTTCACTATTCATCATAGCTGGGTGAGTACCGAGCCCCCCCCCCCCGAAGGGGGGCCAAGACCCTAAGGGACTAAGCCCCTTAGCTCCCAGTAGAGGAGACACTGGGAGGGAGAACCTCTACAGGCCAGGCAAGGCCCGAGACTATAAGGCGTGAGACGGGGACCCCACGGAGGGGGAAGGAAGTTGCCCTGACAATTGCCGCCTCACTCTGCAAGAGAAAAGGCGAGTTCTCCAGTAGGCGAATGAAATCACCCTACACCGGGTCAAGGGTGACGACTGGGAAAGACGAAGCCACGCCGTCCGCCTGATACAGATCATTGAACCTATGACTCTTGAAGCTACCTCACTGGCATCGTATGATGCCCTCGCTTGGTGCCTTGCTAGCTCCAGGCCCTGAGCAGAGAGTGCAATGGCCTGTCTGGTTACCTCCGTATCAGGCAAAGAAGCTAGGAGCTGACCTAACCTGGACCACAAGAACTTGGCATAGGATGCATAGTGGGCCTAATATGAAGCTATGGAAAGTAAAATCCGTGCCGAGTACGTGGGTCCTCCTACCCCAGAAGTCAAAATCCAAAGAGTTTTGATCTGGGGACCAGTCACAGTGAAGGGCACGAAGCCCATCAGGAGTGTCCAGCTGCGTCAATCCCAAAAGGGCGTGAGGCATGCAACCTGGAGACTCCAGGGGAGCACAATACCTCTGGCTCAGTTCCCTAGGGGCCAGGACACTGGAGAAGGGACGTTACCAGGAGCGCAGTGATGCCTCCCAGAAGGAAGCAGGCCAGGCGGGAACCACCAGGTTGGCTGCACTGAAATTGCCTAGAAAGGCACGCGCTACATGCTCAGGATTGTCTTGGGAACCAGGGGTGATGCGAAAATCTTCCATCATCCTCGAGAGGAAATGCTGATACGAAGTAAGATCAGCGGCAGGGGAGATGTGGACAGATGGTTCCTCTCCCTCCGAGGAGGATGAGGAAGTAGAAGATCTCGTAGATTCAGGGGGTGGCTGCTCAGGGGAAGGGCGGAACACCTGCTCATCCATCACCCTAATATAAGTGGGAAACTGAGCAGCCACACCCCTGAACTGCTCCCAGGTCAAAGGTCCCCTAGGACCGGCAATACCAGGGAGAGAAGGAGATGGCAACAGAGGAATGGGGGCCAGATCCAATGAAGAAGAGGAAGGTCCTTTGTCCGGGCAAGAGAGCCTGCCGGATGCTCTTAAAAGACATCGAGGTCTGGGAAGCCCAACAGCCGACAGCTGGTCAACCACACTGGAACTGCCTAGATCTTGCCCTGAAGAGTTCCCCCTGTGAAGCAACCGGGACCGTGACAGTCCAGAAGGATGGTCCCTGGCCTCCAAAGAGAAGGACCCTCTCGAGGAGAGAGAGAGGAGGAAGGACGAGGGTCCACACTACAGCTCCTCCTCGAACCCAGGTGGGTCCCAGAGAGAGGCCGCCACACCGAACTCAGGCCCCTCGACCCCTTGGACTCCAAAATAGCTGACCGCCTCAAAAATACCAACCTAGGCAGCCGGCAATTCTGAGTAGTCCCCGAAGAGTCCACTCAGGGTTCAGCACTCTCCCCCTCCGTGGGTGCACCAGTTGACCCTAAAGTTTGGCAGTCCAGGCACACCACAGGAGGGGGTACCCCAACTGAGGGGACAGAAGATCCCTCAACTCCAGGCTGCACAGCAATGGCCACCTTGACCACTGCCTGCAGGTCACTGCCACTGACTCAAGAATCAGGAAACACTGCCCACTCCCCAGAGGAAGGCTGAGTGTGGGCCGTCAAAGTAACCACTGGGGGGGGGGGGGTCAGCAGACTCCGAGGAGTCTGGAAGCCAGTCTGGATCGGACCTGGAATCCCCCTCCGAAGAGGTGGAGAACGAGGTCCGATGCCAGACCACTCGCCGACCCCTGCCCTTTCCTGGACTGCGAGAAGTGCCAATCTAAGCCCTGGTACCACAGTCGCCGCCGATCCCCTCGGCGCTGTGAATGGTGGCAGAGGCAGAGACGGCACCAACCACACACCTAAGCTAGAATCGGTGCCAGTCATGGGCACACATTCCTCCCACGCACCACGAATGGCACCGAGTCAGAGACAGGCCACGACGGGCGCCAATCTCGGCACCGCTAACGGCACCGAGATCAGAAACAGCGCCACCCACGGCGCCGGCTACAGCACCATGAACAGCGCCCGGAGCTGGAAACAGTGCGAGACCAGAAACAGCTGCAGAAGAAGCAGTGACACCTCCCACGGAGCCGTTCCCACTATCAGCGCCAACCGCAGAATCGGCACCAGGAGACGTCTCAGCGCTGTCCAGGCCCTCCGACACCGAAATGGCACCAGCGGACAGAGTCAAGGCGGTCCCAGGACCGCGACACCAAGGGTGCCTTTGCTCCCAAAGGGGACTGCCCGGTAGTGCCCCTTCCACTTCTCACAGAAGACAGACTGGGCCTCCTGCACCATGGAAGGGCCCCGCCGCAGCAAGGCTAATAAAGAGGACCGTGTCTTGGCCATATGAGTGCAGGCCTGACCCCCGAAAGTTGGTGGCGCTCACCCCACTTTCCACGTGCGCAATTTAACAACTTGGCAGTCCATGGAGAAGCAGATGTCGCATGAATCCATGTCGTGAAGCGGGCCAAGACAGGCGAGACACCGATCATGTTGGTCAGTAACGGAATAACGGCAGCCGCAGGGGCACCAACGCATAAGAGGCCACCCCGTCTTAGACGATTTCTTGCCCCCCATACGAGACATGATCTACCGATAAATGAACAGCAAAAACAGACCTGATGTCGCTGAAAATAAAGTAAAAGAATGGTCTTACCAGTCAGCGGCGTCGTGTAGTGGCAAAACAGAACTAACGGGACTTATTTCGAGCTAGAAGCAAATTGAGAACTAAGCCGCAGCTTGTGATGCAGTTTTCCTTCAGGAGCTCCACACGAGGTCCAACCTCTATGGTGGGAGATGAAGAACTGGCAAGGGGGTGGCGCCGACAGTTGACGGCCAACCTGCGAGCACCAACATTGCACATCGACTTCGAGGGGTAGCGCCATCTCTGCATCGGCTCCACCTATCCAAGAATAAATAAATAAATAAATGAGCTCCCGCGGGGTCATGACCTCAAGCCACAAGCCAACTGTGATGAATAGTGAAGACTGACACAGAGAAGATCAGGGGTCGAAGCCGGCCTGCCGGCATAGTGGTAATGCCACCGCTTGTGATGCCAGCGACCTGGGTTCGGTAGCAAAACCTGGGACGTCAGAGGGCCGGCCAGGGGGAGAAGGACTGAGCGCCCAACGGACTGCTCTCTTTCTCCGGGAGGGGTGGGTTGCTCTCCTCGCTGCTATACCTCCACCACCTGGGTGACAACGGGTGGTGCCGGTGCAGCTAAGGAGGCAGACTGATAGGAAGGGGCAGGCATTGGCCGAGGACCGGAACAGAGGTGCGTCTCCATCTCACTGGTCCTCCTCGAGCGCTGACGTTGGCAGAGGGGCAGGAACCGGAACAAAGAAAAGACCCCATGTCTGGTCCAGGCAACGGGCTCCTGCACTGTACAATTGCGGAGGAACCGGGGTGGACTTTTGCTGCACACTCCCCTGAAGTTTGGAGGAGGTAAGGAGGGGCCTCCTCTGCCTCACCCGGGGGGGGGTCATTTGGGCATCTAGAGGTAAACTGGAGCAGGGCACTATCAGAGCGAACCCAGGCCTCTCAGCAGGGTAGACTGAGTAGGTGCATTGGGAAGCCCTGAGAGAGGGACCAGACGTGGAGAGACAGGGGGCAAAAATAGATGGTAAAAAAAAAAAAAAAGAATAGGGGTCAACTCCTGCTGGCAGCCCGCAGAAAATGAATGACTTCTCGGTTAGTCCCCAATGACAAACCCAAGGAGGTTCCAAGGACCTACACCCGACCTCTCAGAGTGTTCAAGGACAAACCATTTTCCACCCCTTAATGCATGAAATCCAGAATCTGCAGAACCGTGGCTTTGGAAGACTGGATGTTCTTTTCGCTGGCCCAAGCCGAAAAGGTGATCCATACGTGGGCATAAGCTGCTCATGTGGAAAGATTCCTGGCAGTCTGCAGAGTATCCACCACCTTAGTAGAGAAACCTTGTTTCAGGAGTCTGCTCCATTCAGGAGCCAGGCCGTGATCTGTATCACTCCCGGATTTGAATGCAAAATGGGATCCTGAAGAGAAAGTCCCCCACACTGGAAGACAAAACGGAGTGCAACAAGCTAGGTTTGCTAAGTCCAAGAACCATGGTCTTCTGGGCTACTCTGGAGCTACTAGAAGAAAGCTTCTTCTTGAGTGCCTTATTTTGCGTATGAACTTGGGTAGGAGAGGCACAGGAGAGAAGGCATACGTTCTGACGAAATTTCACTTTTGTGACAGGGCATCCACGGTTTCCGCCTGTGGACACTGGTAGTGGCTGAAGAACTGTTGAACTTGAGCACTGCGGATGGAGGCGAACAGATCAATCGGAGGACAACCGAACCTTTGACACAGAAGGTCGAACACCTCCAGATTCAACATCCACTCCCCTGGATGAACATTTTCATAGCTTAGCCAATCAGCCTGAATGTTCAATTCTCCCACCAAGTGGACTGCTGACAGAGAGAGACGACTCTCCTCTGCTCACAGCAGGAGATCAGTGGCTTCTTTTAGCATCTCCCTGCTCTTTGTGCCCCTTTGATTGTTTATGTTTTTCACTGTGACAGTGTTGCCTGATCTTATTTTTCATGGCTCTGGACTGTACCTGACTTAGAAAATGAAGGAGAGCGAGGCACACCACCCTTATCTCTAGAACATTTATCTATAGGTGCTGTTCCTGAAGAGGCACACCACTCTTAACTCTAGAACGTTTATCTATAGGTGCTGTTCCTGCATTGACCAAAGTGCCCTGAATGGGAATGTGGTCCAGGACCCGCCCCCAACCTGACAGGCTGGCATCGGAAGTCAGAATCATCTCTTGGCATGGGAGGACTTCCAAGTGGGACCCTTTGCTCAGATTCTCCTAATTCACACACCAACTTGGAGACTGCAGCAGTTGTGGTGAGAGGGGGATCCTGGCCTGATAATCCTCCAAGGTCAGATCCCAGGCTGATAACTCCATCTGCAGAGGCCGCATGTGAAGGCAATCTCACAGAAATAGTTCTTTTCGCCACTGTCATGAGGCTCAGAATTTGCTGTAAACGGTGAGCTGAGGCAGATGGTTGGTTCCTCAGCCACTGCACCTCTCTCAACAGGGTATCCCTCCTGCCTGGAGATAGGAAGACCTTCCCCTGGTCCATCCTAAACACCGCTCCCAGGTGTTCCAGAGTATCAGATGGCTCAAAAGAGCTTTTCTCTTGATTCACCACCCATCCATGGGACTCTAACACCTCCAGAGTCCAGGCCACTGACATCCTGGCTAGTGGCGCAAACGGCGCTCGAATGAGCAGATCGTCCAGGTAGGGATAGACAGAAATGATGTTCCTCCTGTTGAAGTTGAGCCATCAGGACTATGAGCACTTTCGAGAAGACCATTGGGGCTGTCGCCAGCCCAAACGGAAGCGCCCTGTGCTGGAGTGCTGTCCCAGGACTGTGAACCTGAGAAACCTCTGATAAGACTGACAAATGGGGATGTGGAGATATGCATCCCTCAGATCTATGGAAGCTAGGAAATCCCGCGTCTGGACAGCTTGGAAAATGGAACACAGGGACTCCATCTTGAAAGTCATGTGGTGCACAAACTTGCTTAAGCCTTTCAGATCCAGAATGGCCTGAAACCGCCCCAACTTCTTGAGGACTACAAAACAGATAAGAGTAGAACCCCTGGCCTTGCTCACTGAGAGGTACCGGCACAATCTCCCTGATTTGGGTGAGGTAGTCCAGGGTCTCTGACACCACTTGCCTCTTTACAGGGTCCTTCAGAACCAGAGATGGCAGAAAGCACCCCTTTGAGGAGATTTTTATAAATTCTATTGCATAACCTAAAGCCAGAATTTCAAAAAAAACAATCATCTGATGTTATCTGGGCCCATCTTTAGTAAAAGTTGTGCAGTCTTCCACCACGGGAACTGAGGCAGAGATGGGCCCATGAACCACCATTGTGAGGTGCCTGCTTTTCACCCTGGGCCTACGTTGCACCTTCGGGCAAGGGCCCCTCTGTTACTATTGCTCTTGTAACCAGAATAGTTCCTTTACTCTTCTGGTTCCCGAAGTTCCAACAGGGATGAAAACCCCCTTGGAACTGCCTCTGTTGCCCACCTCCTTGACCTTTTGGGGCCAATTCGGCCTTCTGTTGTTGCTCTGACAATGGAAGATGGCCCTTTTTATCCTGGATATCCTTCAAAATAACATCCAAGCCAGAACTTAGCAACCAACCTCCCTCAGAGGGGAGATTGAACACCTTGGTCTTCAAAGCCTGATCAGCCGCCCAATGCCGAAGTCACACACCTCGCATAGCCAACACAATGTGATAGGCAGAGCGAGCAGACATGCGTAAGGTTTCTACCATGGCAACCCCTAAGAAGGTGGAGTCCATGGAAACCAACTGTAATATGCTTGCTCCCTCCAAATCCGAGGGAACAAAGCTGCCCAGCGCTGCAACGCACATGTTTAAGGCTCTGGCAACAATAAAGGAGGCATAGGAGGTGCGTAGATTTGTGCCGTTGGAGGCAAAGGCTCTTTTGCATGTAGCATCCATTCGCTTGTCATGCAAATCCGATAAGGCCAAGGATCTGTTATGCGAGGTCCCCACACTCTAATTGCATACCCACTGTGCACCTTAGACAAACTATATACATATTGTGATACTTAATGTATTAACATTTAGGGCATTGGTACATACCACACAAGTGTAGGTTGCCAGATATATAACTGCAATCTATATGCTGCTTTGTTATGAAACATGCTACAAGTAATGTACCAAGACACTTATGTCTTTGTTTACCTTCTGAGAAGTTATTATACAGCCTGCATTGCCACTATGAGGAGTTACGTAATACTGCACTATATCCTGTATTTTGTATGTTTCCTTTGTTCTACATTTCTAGCTGACTTTTCGAATGTTGTATAACTATAGATGACACTGTGGAGCCACCTAACTTTTGGCCAATAGGGCTTATTTTATGTATCTAGTCTTGTGGTAGCTACAGTAACTATCAGAAGTATATCACCTTCTGTATTACGTATCCCCCCAAGAGATCATATTCACTCCTAAGGATATTTGGGAAACTACGGCTCAGTGTCTAATGGTAAGACTAGATTTAGGGCAACTGTTACCTTTTATGTAACAGGGTTTTAAATAGCTAGTATCGAATCACATTTTGCGACGCAAACCGACTGCTCATGCAATGTGTTTTTAGTTATGGATTGCAAAAAATGCAATCCAACTTGTGTGAGCACCCCCATCATCTTAACTCCCTTCCCACCCATATCATTTTAAGTAATGATACAGCAGCGTGCCACCGATATGCTAACACTTTCACTGCTGTGGGCCACAATGCCAACAACTGCTCCCAGTAATGCTTTGCAATATTGCGTATGGGAGCGATTGCCGGCATTCGGGCCCATGGCGGTGAAAGTATTAGCATAATATTGGCGGCAACCTGCAGTAATATCTTGCGTATGGGAGAGGTGGTGGAACTTAGTTCCTATCGGTTCCTGGGCAGTTTATCCAGTGAGCGAGTGCCACTATTCAGACCCGTGGTAGAGAGACTGTTAACAGCAACACCTTGCAGTGAGTTGGTGAGTCTGCTTAAGAGGACAAGCATTGGGAGGGGTAGCTCCAACATCGCTCTGTGCAGCTCTTGCAGTTTTGTGTTGGACATTCCAGCTGTCTATCTCTCCCTAATGAAAAGATGCAGCCCACACGTCCTGCAAATTCAGAATTTAAAGCAGTATTAAGTAAAAACACAGTGGATTCCATAGCATCTGCATGTTGGTGTGTTCCTGTCACTGCCCCTCATTTTGAGTGTCCATGTCCCTTATTTCAGTGCATAAAGGCTGAGGGTAGGGTTGTGGTAGGTGTCTCAGACCTTTTGTTTTGGGCAAAGGGGACATGGCTGTAGAGTCTTGAGATGGGCGGGGGTTTTGGCAGGTCCCCTAACATTCTGGCAAAGGGGACATGGTTGTGGAGGCTGAGATCGGTGGGGGTTTTGGCAGGTCCCCTATTCTGGCAAAGGGGACATAGCTGTGGAGGCTTAGATGGGTGGGGGCTTTGGCAGGTTCCCTTTTATTCTGGCAAAGGGGACATGGCTGGGGGGGCTGAGATGGGTGGGGGTTTTGGAAGGTACCCTACTCTGGCAAAGGGGACATGGTTGGTGTGTGTGTGTTGAGAAGTATCAAAACAGATGACGCAGACAATCCATTTTAATGAGAGATTTAATTGTTTTTTTTTTTTTTTTTTTATGAGATTTTGTTTAGGTTACATACAATATTTAAAAATATATATATTACACACATTTGCACATTTTTAATTCTGCTAATCAGATTAAGGCATGTGCTATTCATTTTCGCAGTTGATTAGCACTTTCACATGCAAAACTGCTAATCAATTTTCCGAGCTTATTTAAAACCCTGTGTAATAAACAAGTTCATTACCGCATATGCCACTTGTCCATGTCTCTTTTGTTTATCCAAGACTACCAAGAATCTGACCAGGGCTAAACACCCTAGCATATTTGCGACCGTGTGCAGGCAGTCTGGATTTGCAAAGTTTCTTGACTTGTTGGCTTACCCTTCCCTCATGGGTAGTAAGTAGGTGTACACTCTCATACCACCTGGCTCGTAGCTTTTACTCTGTAGCATCTTGTAAAGTCTGGCTGCTTACTGGGCAAGGTTGATGCCGTCTCACCTTGTTCAATAGCAGTTCTGAACTGCAGGATTGCGTGAGTACAGTAGCCCGACCATCTGTTGGATAACCCACTGTGGATCGATACTCAGTTGGGTCCCCACTGACAGGTTCTTTTACTGTTTCCCAGACTGTTTTGCTGGTACCACTATGTCTATGTCTAATATCTTTGCAGTCTTGAGACTCGACGTTTCTAACTTCCTTACCTCCCATGGAGGCTGGACCGATTACGCACTGGACGCGACTCAATCCGACAACCCCATACAGGGGATTTCAACCCAGTACTCCTAGGCAAGACAAACAGCGAAAAAGCGTGATGCTAAAGGGCTGTTGGTCGCGGCTCTGTATGCTGCTCTAGAAGCCTCTGAATCGAGGTTTAATTCCCTCAAACTGCAACTCTCCTCTCTTATGAAAGAGATGGGATTGCAGGAGTCAGAAAGTTTGAAAATGGAGCAGCAACTTAAAGCAGAACTTCCGCTGTTGTGCAGTAAGAATGAAACTCCTATGCACTGTTCTGTACAGGGTGATGACCGTGAGTTATGTACGTTGAGAGATTAATGTGATAGGCTGAGACAGGATAAGAAGCAGGTGTTACAGATGAATGATTTATTGTGTGATACGAATGATACATTGTGTGAGGAGTTGTACGGGTTGAGGGACGACTTGAAACGGGTAAGTGAAGAGTTGGATAGAGAGCTCCAGGGACAATTGCGAGTTGGCCAGTGGAAGTGTTAAGTTGCAAATGGTGTTGAGCAGAACATTGCAAAAAGTTAGTTACAAGGCATGTAGACTCAAGATGGCTTAAACTGCAATCTACTGTACGGTGAAGTGCTGGCTGGTCACATCAAGGCAATGTGCAGGTTTCACTACACTTCCAATGACCCTACGTCATCCGGCATGATGATTCTGGTGATGACACCTGCCAAGCTGGTGCCCAGCCACACCCTCTCTGTGGTCCAGTGTCCTACCGCTACCCACAAGATGGCAGACCCACCAAGCTCATGGACTTCCTAGACAAAGTAGCAACTGCTATGGATGCCGGGGAGTCTGCAGGCGCGGTGTTCGTGGATTTGTTTAAGGCCTTTGATTCAGTTGACCATACCATTCTTTTTGAGAGACTGGAACGAATCAGATTGGCCTCTCATCCACTAAAATTGTTACAATCATATCTGGGGCAATGCACCCAGCAAGTGGAGGTTGATGGTCTGGGCTGTGTGACTAGAGAAGTGCCCCAGGGATCAATCCTGGGGCCACCAAAGTGGTTACAATCATATCTGGGGCAACGCACCCAGCAAGTAGAGGCTGACAGCCAGTTATCGAGTCTGGGCTATGTGACTAGAGGAGTGCCCCAGGGATTAATCCTGGGGCCCCTACTATTTTTGATCTGTGTAAATGATTTGACAGCTGGTCTACAAAACACCCAAGTAAGACTCTATGCAGACGATACCGTCTTACTTGCATCAGCAAAAACCCAAAACCAGATGTTAGCAAGGCTCCGGTCCGATTTTGACATACTCCAAGATTGGTTTTCCAAGTCTAACTTAGTACTGAGTAGTAAACAGACACAGGTTATGTGTTTCCGAAATAAAGACAAAAAAGTAACATGTTAAATGGAAATTTTTTTTAAGAAATGGCCAAGTACTAATGAATACATCACAATATAAATATTTAGGTATTATTATTATTGATGGTTATAGCCAAAGTTCAGCCAAGTTCAGCCAAAATAAAAGACACCTGTAACTGTCATTAAGTCTCTTCCTTCCCCACGTGTGCCATATTTATCCACTGGTAAGGTATAATTGCTTTGTTATATTAACTGCTTTCCCTTCCCCTTCTACTCCTGGCTTTATCTATGCTTACGCTCCACTGCTACCCTATCAAATCACCCCCCCATATCAGTTGTAGGAGGGCTGGGGGGATACGGGGATGCATAGGGAGAGGCATCACCAGTAGAAAACAGGAAGTTATTATCCCTCTGTACAGACAGTTGGTGAGACCCCATCTGGAGTACTGCGTGCAGTTCTGGAGACCCAATCTCCACAAGGACATAGACAGGATGGAGGCTGTCCAGAGGAGGGCAACTAAAATGGTGCAGGGTCTGCACCGGAAGACATATGAAGAGAGACTTAAGGAGCTGAATATGTATAGCCTCGAGGAAAGGAGGGAGAGGGGGGACATGATAGAAACTTTCAAGTATCTCAAGGAATCAACAAAGTCCAAGAGGGTAGCATCTTTCAAAAAAGGTGTGCAAGAACAAGGGGCACAATTTGAAGATAGAAGAAGCGGCTCAGAGGTAATTTAAGGAAGTATTTTTTACAGAGAGGGTTGTGGATGCATGGAGCAGCCTTCCGGAGGAGGTTGTGGAGTCAAAAACAGTGGTGGAATTCAAGCATGCATGGGACAGTCATAAGGCAATTCTAGGGGTTGGGGGTAGGAAGAAGTAGGCTGCTAGTTAACTAGGATCTGCAGCTTATCCAATAGGTAGGGAAATGGGCAGACTGGGTGGGTCAAGCGGTCCTTATCTGCCGTCAAAATCTATGTTTCTATGTTTGTTCTAGCTGCCAAAATATATGTATTGCACACACCAGTCATCATGTTTCATTTATCAGTATGCAACCTGTAAGTCGCTTCCCTGTGTCATATTAATGTTTACCACCTGCGGTCACCCTATGTGGTACCCTTGTATGTATATCCAGCCTGTATCATGTAACGTGCATTTCATGTATATACTGTTATTACCTATCTATGTTTGTACTTTAAGTGTTTATGTCACAGGACCTCCTTGTGAATGAGCTTGCTCAATGGAGTTTTCCTGCAATAAACTTGAACTCATTAACTTTTGAAAACCACATAAACTATGTAACAAAACACTTAACATGAGAATAGGCACCCTAAGAAGGACTGTCTCTATAGTGCCTTTTCATACTCTGAAAACAATAGCTAATCAACTAATACTTCCAATCTTGGAGTATGGAAACCTAGCCTATGGCTTTGCTGGATCCAAATTATTAGACAAAATGGACAAGTTATACTACTGCCTGGCCAGATTTGTCTTGAGATGCCCATTCCAGACACACCACTGTATAATGTATAACCGATTGACTTGGGATAATTTGCATACCCAGCGAAAAAAGCAATATGCAACACTGATATTTAAGGATAGGGAAGGTTTGATTAAGGGAAACCTAAGCATCCCACAAGAAAATGAGGGGTGACAATACCAGTTTAGGAAAGTTATCCAAAGAAGCTTGAACATTCCGAAAATAAGAACCAGATTTGGCCTAATGACCTTCAAGTATTCAGCCGCAATTCAATGGAATCAAATTCCTCCAACAATAAGAAATCAATCTAGGCTTACCACCTTCAAGACACAAATTTATGTTTTGTACCACCAAGAATGTACAGTACTTGCTACTGATTAACCTATTCTGTTCTTATACTGGTTAGTATTGTTTATAACAATAGTCTATTCTGACATGCCTAATGTATTTATCCACTGGGAATCCACATTCCACTGGGGTGTAGCACCCTTTGCAAACTGTGTGAGAGGCCTTTCGGCACCATGCAATTCTGCTTAAAGTTGGACCAGCATAACATTCTGTGGTGATTTGCATATGCAGCCCATGATGCTTTGCATTGTGGGGGCATGTGTGATTTTGTATTTTCTTGAAACTTGGCTTCCCAGCCAAATGCCCTTTGGGGTAACCCTTGCCTCAGTGTTTGCGCACAGAGGTTCTTTGTCTTTTAAATAGTTTTTTATTTTAATGGGTTCACCACAATATATCCAAGGCACACTGCCTTAAGGGTAGCTGGTCCATTCCACTGGGGTGTCACACAGACGAGGCATACTGATGAGTCCTGGTAGGATGCAACATGTGTCTATGTTTTCTGTTAGCACCCTTTGCAAACTGTGTGAGAGGCCTTTTGGCACCATGCAATTCTGCTTAAAGTTGGACCAGCATAACATTCTGTGGTGATTTACATATGCAGCCCATGATGCTTTGCATTGTGGGGGCATGTGTGATTTTGTATTTTCTTGAAACTTGGCTTTCCAGCCAAATGCCCTTTGGGGTAACCCTTGCCTCAGTGTTTGTGCACAGAGGTTCTTTGTCTAATGTATTTATGTTACTTTTTTACCGATTACTGTCTGTATGAATGTGTAAAGGACAACTCTGTAGATAGGCCCTATTTTGGACTTCAATTTCATCCTGTTTAGAAATAAAATTTTAACTAACGCTATGACAGCACTACCCGTCATCAGTGGAATGATGACTATCATGTGCAATGCCAAGATGGCGACTCCTATGATGGGGGGGGGGTGAGGCCTAGCTACTGCCCCTCCTATTGCCGCTTTGACTAAAAGGTGACAAGACAGAGATCAATCAAATGATCAAGACCGCCCTTTCTCGGATGCAGATGTCTGAGGAAAGCAAGCACTTGGATGCGATGATGAAGGAAGTCACTGCCCAGCCATTTACTGTCCACTCCGTGGCCAACGGCGCAGCAAAGGTCGTCCTTCAAGGAGCACAAAGTATAGCTCCCTCTTGCGACAGTCCCACAGCACAGAATAATTTTTATTTTTATTTTTTTTTAGTCTTTGGTAACCAGGTAAGGCCCACTAGGCACAAGTGCCTGTTTTCAGGGGTGACCTGGGAGCACTGGGCAGTTAAGTGACTTGCTCAGAGTCACACATTATGCAAGTGGAGGTTGTAAGAATCAAACCTAGGTCTAGTCTGCTGGATGCACCACGCTCCTTCATAGTTCACTACTCTAACCTCTAGGCTATACTGCCAGCCCTATAATCCTCTTCATATGGCCCATTCTGTACATCAGATTGCCGACAGCATAGGCCGCATGAACCCCAATGATAATCTCAGTTGCCATTTGGAAAAGGTTCATTCCAAATGTGAAATGCTCAGTCTATCGTCGAACTTTCAGGTACAGATTCTTCAGCAGACAACTGGCCCAGGCCTCTGATCAAAATTTCCAGAGGTAGCTCACCAATCCATGAATGAGACCTTTGACGACATTGCAGTGGAACTCATTTCTGCACACTCCCCAGGCATGGCTGGTGTTATGCTGGCCTATCCTGTAAAGCAAACTGCTAAAGAAAGCCCAGCGTCATACCATCAGAGGCTATGGCTGGCCTACCATACTGGCAAAATGCTTTCAGATGAATGTGCAGGCACTGATCAAATTGAGTATAAAATCATGTACCTTCGAAACTTGTTTCCGGCTATCCATGAAAAGGTCAAGCCCACAATATTTCCCCAAGGACAAATTTGCAGATATTCTCTGGAAGACCAATTCTGGCTCGAAGAAGGTGGCCATGGTACAATCTACCAGCAAGCCCAAAACCCACTACACAATGGAAGACAAGGCCCAAGACAAAAAAGCTGCACCCTCAGATAACAAACAGCACCACCAGTTCAGAAGTGGAAACCGGAACCATATAGGTATAATAGGTGAAATTGGAATAATCCTAATTCCAATCGGGGTAATCGAAATCATCGATCTGGCCCTTCTTACTGTGAGATAGCGGAGGAAAACAACAACCTCCATACCCTTCTCAAGCAAGTCCGATCAGTAGCAGACTCAATTCCAGCACGTATCGTTGCAGTGCTAGCTCCAGTACACCAGACTACATTAGGCCAAGGAGACACTGGAACCTCTTCGAGTCAGGCCACAACAGGCCTGAACCCTGAAGCCGCACCCTTTATCACGGGTATGCAGGACCTGGAAGAGGCCCAGCAAGAACAGGCTGGCCTACTTTTACAAGAACTTCCAGGTAGTACTTCGGAATAACAACTATAGACCCGAGTCCGTATTATGAACAAGCTCACCTTTGACACAAACAGAAGGCCATGTACCAAGGCCACAGTCGGGGGCCGCCAACTGACTATTTTGCTAGATACAGGTTCGGCTGTGTCTGTACTGCATGATGAGGACCCAGCAAATTCCTCCTGGTCCACTGGATGGAGGACCAGTACACAAGGTGTGGATGGCAGAAAACTATACACCTATTGATCCATCGAACTTCCTGTGGTGATAGCCAACCTTAGGGCGAGCCATATTTTGGACCTTATGGTATTACGTGATCATCCCAGCAATCTAGGAATTGATTTTCTTGCACTGCACAGCTGTGTGGTGGATTTAGCCAACATGCTACTAATTCAGATCAGGAGGCAATACCATTCTGTCATGATCTCTAATTCACATGTGGTTGCAGCTATTACCCCAAATGACAAGGAATATGACATCATAGCTCTATTCCAGACACACATGCTCTTTAAAGAACTCTTGCCCATCCTATAGAAGCATCTAGATGTTTTTGCTATACACAAACATGATTGTGGGAGGACACAGATAGTCATTGAAATTCCAGGCCTAGTGCATGACAGACAAAGGCAATACCCCTTTCCTGCTGAGGCCTTACCATCACTCAGAGAAATCAATCAGTCATTTCTCAGACACGGTGTGATCAGGCCCTGTATCTCGACCGCTAACTCACCCATCTGGCCAGTGAAAAAGCCCACTGGAGCTTGGAAACTCACTATCGATTACAGGAGACCTAACCAAGTCACTCATAGCTGCTCCCCTACTGTAGCATCAGCACCAGATGTGCTCAAACTGCCAACATCGGATCGTCAGTGGTTCAGCGCCCTTGACATCTCCAACGGCTTTTGGTCACTGCCCCTCACTCAGGAAAGTCAATATATGTTTGCCTTTACCTGTGAGGGTCGATGGTACACATGGAACTGCTTGCCTAAGGGATTTCACAATAGCCCGTCTCCTTTCCATCTCAGGGATTTATTTAACTCCAAAAATTGATTAGCGTTTTGCTCATAAAAGTGCTAAAACATTGTGAAAATGCATAGCACTTGCTTCACTGTGTTTAACAAACATAACACTTCTAGAAAACCTATATAAATATTTTCTGTACAGTTAGCATTGTCCCAAGAAAAAACTGCTAATCAATTATTTAAAACCCTGCATCTACATATGATGGACGCCCTGCACGGTTTCTCTGCCCCGCAATGTCTTCGACAATATGTGGATGATTTACTATTGGCAACTGCCACGAAGGAGCAACATTTTGACCTCGACGAAACAA
This sequence comes from Neoceratodus forsteri, assembly GCA_016271365.2. NCBI lineage: Eukaryota > Metazoa > Chordata > Ceratodontiformes > Ceratodontidae > Neoceratodus > Neoceratodus forsteri. The sequence goes on from CM057452.1 coordinate 397,120,130, forward strand.
CTGACCCTCTTACAGAGGACAGGCCTTAAGTGCAATCCTGCAAAACCACAATTATGCCAGAAGGAAGCCATCTTTCTTGGCCTAAGCAAAACAGAACAGGGCAGGAGCCCAGCCTGGAGGAAGATCCAAGGCCTACAAGATTTGCCATTACCCACCAGTGTGGCAACACTCAGACATTTCCTGGAAATGATCAACTATTCCAGATACTTCATTCATGATTCTGCAAAGAAGGATGCCCCTCTGTATGAACTCCTGAAAAAGGATGTTACCTGGGCTTGGGGCCCTATCCACACTCAAGCAGTGACACTTCTGAAACAGGCCTTGGCCTCTGCTCCTGCTTTAGTGAATCCCAATCCAGCTTTACCTTTCCATTTGGAAACAGCTACTTCAGATGTTGCTATGTCTGCAGTCCTTGCTCAGACAGTGAATGGTACCTTGAGACCAATTGCTTATGCATTTCAAATGCTGTCTCCAGTAGAACAGAAGTACAGTCTTTGTGAAATGAACCTTCTGTCCACCTACTGGGCCGTCAAGCATTTTCTGTATATTATTGGGTACTCACCTATCATTCTGAACACGAACCACACCCCCACAACTTTCTTGCTATCAGACAGAGTAAAAGATGGATCAGTATCTAACACAAGACTGACTTACTGGTCTCTTCTTCTGCAGGACCATGACTTACAGGTCCAACCTGCCAAGATGCCTTCAATTTTAGCCCATGGTCTTTTGTACCAAGGAGTACCACATGACTGCACACTCCAACCCCCTGATTTGCCTGAACCAGGCCCTTTTCTTCCTGCTGCTCCAAAACTCCTTGCTGACACCTCTCTGTGTCATGTCTTTACTCATGGCTTTGCCGCTTTTTATCAAGGAGAACAGGCAGCTGGATTTGGAGTGCTCATCGTGTATTCTAACGGTAACACTGTTCATGTTTCTAAACACTGCAGTGTTGTATCATCTCAGTATGCAGAATTGGTAGCTATTACCTGCGCCCTTGAACTCCTACAACATGGCATCGAGGACACCATTATTTTTACAGACTCCAACTGGGTCTGCTGCTCTCTGACTGAGTTTTTACCTTTCTGGCAGAAGAACTCCTTTGCATCTTCTGGTGGCACCCCAGTGAAGTACAAAGCACTTTTTGCATACATTCACAAGATGACCCAACACTTTAAGCATAAACTGTTCATCCATAAAGTGACAGCCCATTAAAAATCTGATCCATACCATTCCTTCGACGATCGAGCAGACACTCTTGTGAAAGAGGGTGCTCGGGGGGGGACGTGAGAGATTTCTCACCCCAATGCTCTAGCAGCCGTACCAATAGCTGCTATGAAGAAGAAACCTGAACCTTTTGTGCCACTAGACTTGTCCACAGCACAGAAGTCTGATCCTCAGTTGAGAAATGTGTTCAGATTCCTTGATAAAGGAACTGAACAAGAATTGCCTACTCACAGTCTGCAGAACTCTACCGAGCCCCGAGTGGCGCCTCAGGACCCCGGCAGCATCATCGGATGCCGCCGAGCCCACGGAAAACTACTGCCGCCCTCCTGGTCCTGCTTCCTGGACCAGCCTCTCAGAACTGTTCCGTGCCCCAAGCAGTGCCTCAGGACCACGGCGGCATCATCGGCCATCGCTGCTGAGCCCACGGAAAACTACAGCCGCCCTCCTGGTCTTGCTTCCCGGACCAGCCTCTCAGAACTGTTCCGCGCCCCGAGCAGCACCTCAGGACCCCGGCGGGATCATTGGACGCTACCACCGAGCCAACGGAAAACTACAGCCACCCTCCAGGTCCTTCCTCCCGGACCAGCGTCTCAGAACACTCCCACGCCCCCAGTGATGCCTCAGGACCCAGCCGCATCATCAGACGCCGCCAAGCCCACAGAAACTACAGCGCCTTCTGGTCCTGGCTTCCTGACCAGTCTCCCCTCAAGTACTACTGCTTAGAGCTCCTGAGCCGCACAGCTTGAAGCGGCTCCCCTGATTGGTGCACCCAGTTTAGCTGCTCCTGATTGACTGGTGGGTAGCCCTAAGCTCCCAACTGGTGCACCTTTTTAGACCATGCTAGCCGCTGTAGTACGGCTTTTGAAGCCCTACTGCCGGATTGCTTTTAGCAGTTGCTATCTGTGGACAGAAATCAGAGTACCAGCCTGTTCTTTTGTCCCTCCCCCGCCACCCCCTCCCAGGCCTCCTATTAAATACACTACTTGCCTCACCTCCAAAACCTGCTCTAACATTACTGGCACCCAGTACCATCTCCTGCCTACCATCCTCCCTATAGCTGTCATCCTAGTGGTCCGTGTGGCCGCTCTTCTTCTCTCCTATGAACCACGGGCACAATTTGGGCCTCCTGTGTGATATCAGTTATGGCACAAACAGCAAGGAACCTACTCCTAATCTCCTCCTTCCTATTCTGCATACCCCCCTAATACCTCCCACAAGTTGCTACCCTGCCCCCCCCACAGCTGAATTAACTCATACTAACATACTAAAAGCCAGCAGAATAGGCCAAAAGGTCTCTCAATGTCTGCTCGAATGCCAGCAACCTAGTGGCTGCCTCGCTTACCACCCCCATCCCCAAGAGGGTCTTTGGTTTCAGTTTCCTGTACCTGTCCCACCCTTTCTTGAAGCCCTCCACTGTGCCTCCTCCAACAGCCTCCTGGGCAGCGCAGATCCATGGCTCCATCACCCTCTCAGTGAAAAATGCCTCCCACGCCCCCTATACTTCTCCTCCAATTTCCACTCATGGCCCCTGGTTATTCCCTTTAGCCTAAACAGCTCCTTGGTTCCACTCCTGGTTATTCCTTTTACATACTTGAAAACCTCTATCATATCTCCCCTATCCCTCCTCTCCTCCAGTGAGTAAAGCCCAAGCTTTACCCTACCCACTTTAATCCTACCCATGCCCCCCCAACTGCCACTTCATCTCTTCCAGCCACTACCTGGCCTACTATCCTATGAGACCCCCCCACTCTACTCCTATGCCTGCCCTTTGTCAACCTTCCACCAAATTACCTCCCGTGCTTCCCAAGCTGTCTGCCCTAAAGCATCTCATAAGCAGCGCTCTCCCAAATCAAGGTGGTTTTACATACTTCCTCACTATTTAACCCTTGCCTTATTACTCCTTGCAGCAGGGGACATACACCCAAACCCCGGCCCAGCACCAGCCCTCTGTCCTTCTAACTCAATGATCAACCCCCCTGATAAGGCCACCACTGCTACTCAGGTTGGCTCCCTCCCCCAGGGACTACCGATACTCCACCTAAACATTTGAAGCCTAGCTCCCAAGCTCAATCTGCTCCAGGTACTATCCGCACAACATGCCCCCGACCTTATCATCATATCTGAGACCTGGCTAAACCCTAACTTTCAGGATCCAACCATCACCATTCCATGATTTAACATCACTCAGCAAGACCGATCCGAGGCGGAGGAGTTGCTATCTACACCAACTCAGACTTACATTTTTCTGTCACACTCACTAAATCAGAGCCCAAAGCCTTCGAACTGCTCATACTCAAATTGTCCCCTCCTTTCTCACTCCCTATCTACAGTATGTTGCTGGTATTTACTGCTGCCTTGGCACCCTGACCGCAACAGTCACCGGCCTCCTAAGCCACCTAGCCTCCCTAGCCCTGTCGGGTGAACTTCATATTATGGGGGACTTTAATCACAACTGGCCATCTCCCTCTTTCAACAAAGCTCGTTCTGAGATAACAGCCCTCAATCTTACCCAAACCTTCTCAGAACCGACACGTTCAAACCCAAAGACTGGCAATCACTCCCTACTTCACTGGGCTCTCACCTCTCACCCCCACCGGGTCGTCAACTCCAGCCTACTTCCGGACTCTATAAGCGACCATCACATCACCTACCTAGTCTGCGAAATCCATCGGATTAAATCCCCTCCAAAATTTCTACTGTAACGGCATAAAACACTAAATCTCACCCCCACACTCAAACTGGGGTTTTACCTTAGAAGTAATAACATGGATGATGCCCCTACACATCTCCGAAACACCTTCCTCAGCGTCTGGGATAAACATGCCCCCTTGCGTCGCATTAGGGTCTGGGGGACTCACCTTCCCTGGATTTCCCCCGAACTAATAGCATGCCAAAATGCCTGGGACAAGGTGTGGAGAACTTACAAAACTACATTCCTCCCAGGCGACAACATCACCCACCGCATGATCTGAAACAAGTGCACCAAGGCCACCCGACTAGCCAAAGCCAAATATTTCAACAACACCCTTAACGCCAATCTTGGTAGGCCATCTAAATTTTGGAAAGTTATCAACTCCCTTCCCTCCCCGCTCACAAAAGGGACTCTCATCTCAGACACTCTCTCGGTTGCCTCAGAGTTCAACTCCTACTTCACCACATGCTCTACGACCCTCCTTGCCTCCCTTCCAGCTGTAATCCCGCCCAATCACCAAGCTGAAACTCTTATACCTCCAGGCCTGAACACCTTCTCCTTCAGGAACATCTCTCCCATGGAAGCCCTAGATGCCCTACTCACCCTGAACCCCTCCAAGGGAAAGTCACCCGACGGTTTGGACACCAAACTCCTCTACCTATCTGCCCCAGCCACTGCATCTTCCCTCACCGCCCTTCTATACCGTTCATTTGCCACTAAATCAATTACTAAGGAGTGGAAGCAAAGAATTTGAATTTGTCGGCAGATAAGGACCGCTTGGCCCACCCAGTCTGCCCATTTCCCTACCTGATGGACAAGCTGCAGGTCCTAGTTAACCAGCAGCCTACTTCTTCCTACCCCCACCCCCTAGAATTGCCTTATGACTGTCCCATGCATGCTTGAATTCCACCACTGTTTTTGACATACCATAGTCCTACCACTACCAAAAGGAGGGGACCCCACCACCGCAGTGAATTACTTACCGCCCCATCTCCCTCCTTCCCGCCCTCGCGAAACTTCAGGAACACCTTGTGCTCTCACAACTCTCCCACTACCTCTCTGAATCCAACTTCTTCACTCCTTTCCAGTCTGGATTTAAGAAGAACCACTCTACCACCACCTCCTTACTAAGACTCACGGAGTCCATCCTCTCGGGGATGGACAAAGGTCAAATTACATCAGCCATCTTTGTTGACTTAGCCAAAGCTTTCAACACTGTATCCCACTCCCTGTTATTATCCTGCCTATCTGATGCTGGGTTATTCACGACGGCCACAAACTGGTTCAGAACTTACCTGCTAGGCAGAACCCAGTCTGTAAAAATTGCTGATTCCACCTCACCCCCACTCCCTATTGTCACTGGTGTTCCCCAGGGATCAGTTCTCGGCCCCATTCTCTTTTCCATCCTGCTAAATGACCTGCCACAAACTAGCTCTACTACCTCAATACATATGCATGCAGATGACACAGTCCTCTTTTCCTCCAGCCGGACCTACGAGGAGGTCGCTTCCAGTCTACAGGATGATTTCAACAAGGTACAGCTCTGGTTTAACTCCCACCAAATCTCCCTCAATGCCAAGAAGACAGTCTCCTTGACCTTCGGCACTAGGCAGAGACTATCCAGACTTACCTCACCCCTGATCTTCCACACCCTTGATGGGACAGTCTTTGAGGACGTGAACTCCTTTAGGTACCGTGGGGTCTGGCTTGACCAACACCTATCCTTCTCAGCCCATGTGGACACTATTCTGAAAAAACTGCGTCCTAAGCTTGGCGCTCTCTATAGAAATCGCAGTTGTCTCCCACTACCCGTGAGACGTGAAATTGTGAAGAAAAATGATACTACCTACCTTCGACTAGTGCGATATAGTCTACAACTCTGCCCCCAAGTCCACCCTATCCAGACTGTACTCCCTCTTCAATGCTTTCTGCCATTCTGCCTTTGATGCCCCCCACTCGTACCCACCACTGCGAGCTTTTCCATTCACTGGCCCTCCCATCCCTGAACAATTGGCAACTACTTCACAGTGGTAAATTTGATTCTCATTTTTGGCTCGGTTCCCTTCCACCCTACCTCACTTTCTCCCTATCTTCTCCTCCAACCCCCTCTCATGCCCTCAGGTCTTCTGACTCCCGACTATTGGTAATCCCTCACCGTCAGACCTCTGCAGGCCAATCGGCCTTCTCCTACCATCTCCCGAAACTGTGGAATGACCTGCCGGTCCAAATCCGCCATTCCTCCTCTAGGCATTCTTTATCCTCTGCCCTCATAAACTACTACGCAGCAAACTGTTCATGCACCTGACCTCCTCTCCCCCCTTCAGCCAACCGCCCCTCCCCCCTTCCTGCTACTACCCCCATCATTCCCCTACATCCTATGCGGCCTGACCTGCGTTTAGCCAACCATCACAAATGCTGGCATATATTTCTACCAACTCACGACTTCACTCCCATACTGCATTTCTTGCTTTGTCTCCCTGTCATACGTATTCCTTTAGTCAGTGACTATCACCCATGTATAGCGTAACATTATCCAGACCTAAACCCTACTCCTTGTTCTTCCTTGGCTACTAAACCTTCCCTATATGCTTTCCCCACTGATGTTACCCCCCTTCATACAAGGCAGTTCAAAGCCCCGTAAGCAATGTGTAACTCTTAATTCAATTTAATGTAAGTAATGTAAGTACGTATGTATGTATGTAAGCAATGTATGTAATGACAATCTCAGTTCATGACTCCAATGTGTAACTCAATGCTGTGTATCATGTAAGAAAGTGGAAGCTGAGGTTCAATGCAGGGAAGTGCAAGGTACTACACCTGGGGGCCAGAAACCCGAGCCAAGTGTACACCCTGGGGGACAATGCTACAAGTCTCAATGGCTGAGAGGGACCTGGGGGTGGTGGTGGATGTCAAGATGAGCAACTCGGAGATTTGTAGCAGGGCAGCAGCCAAGGCCAACAGGATGCTGGGATGCATCGCTAGGGGGGGGTCACCTCCAGAAGGAGGGAAGTGATACTCCCTCGGTATAACTGCTTGGTGAGGCCACACTTCGAGTACTGCATGTAGTTTTGGAGGCCACACTTAAAGAGGGACATTAAACTCCTGGAGAGGGTCCAGAGGAGGGCAACCAAAATGATTTGGGGCTTGGGGGACAGGACCTATGGGGAGAGGCTCGAAGAGCTAAATATGTGCACATTGGAAGAGAGAAGGGACCAGGGGGGACATGATAGAGGTCTTCAGGTACATGAAGGGGGTAAATAGGGGAGGAGCAGTCAAGGGTGCTTGAAGGAAGGAGGGCAACTAGAGGGCATGGGTGGAAGCTGGAGGGGGGGGAAGATTCAGGGGAGAAAGGAGGAGGTGCTACTTTACTGAGAGGGTGGTGGAGCCATGGAATGCGCTGCCCAGTGGGGCTGGTGGAGGCAGAGACAGTGGAGGGATTCAAGAGGGGGTGGGACAGGTACAGGGAAAGGGTTCAGGAAGCAAAATCCAGTGCAGCGAGAATATCTGAATTGGGAAGGAAGAAGTCAGAGAAGACAAGGTGGGCAGCAAGGTCAGCTCCCAGGGTGGGGGCTGACCAGACGAGCAGACACGAAAGACCGTTAGGCCTATTCTCCTGGCATTTTAGTATGTATTCACCTGCTCTCCTCTCCTCTGTCCCCCCCCCCCTCGGACGCACCGTGAGACGAGCATCTTGTTGCTCAGTGTGCCTTTCCTGATGAAACATTTCAATAAATAAAAAATAAATAAGAGATACGCAAACCAACTGCATTTTTCCCAGGACAACAAGCTGATCTGGTCTCTGCCCAATGACTCAAACTATAAGCTGTGGGTAGTCCCCAACTCTTTAAGATCCGAGTTCATTCATCAGGTCCATAACACCCAAACTGGTGGACACCAGGGGGTAGAAAATACACTTCAGAGACTCAAATCTGTTGGCTGGTGGCCTGACATCACAAAGGACATCAGACATTACATTGAAAATTGCCTGATCGGTGTTCAGAACAATCCAGCCTCAACCAGGTGAAATGCCAAGCTACTTCCTCAGAAAGAATCTGGTCCTTGGCATGCGATACAAATTGATTGTATTGGTCCATTGACCAATACCAGCAGAAACAACAATTATGCACTTGTGGTTACTGACCTAGTCTGAGTGGGTTGAGGCTTTCTCCACTTAAAAATGTACAGCCAAAGCAACTGCAAAAGTCCTAATGGAACAACTGTTCTCCAGGTGGGGCCTGCCTCTCAAGGTAGACTCTGACAAAGGAACCAGTTTTACAGGTGAGTTGATGCAATAAACACCTGAACTTCCTGGGGTATACCAGAAGTTCCACATACTTTATCACCCTCAATCATCAGGTCAGGCAGAAAGAGACAACAGACAGATTAAGCAAATGCTTTCCAAATTCATCAAGGACAATCCCAAGGATTGGGATTCCCTTTTCCCTTTGCTCCTTATGGCAATTAGGGGTACTCCTTCAGCTATCACCCAGCTGACACCCTTTGAGGTGATGACTGGTACAACCATGAGACTACCAAACACCTGTTGTTTGACCTAAACACCCCCACTGCAGACAGAGTGTCTGTAGACAGACATGTTGCAAAACTCAGAGATGACATTGTTAAGACCCACTTGTATGCTGCACACCGTACAGGCAAAGCCCAACGACAGTCCAAGATCCAGTTTGACAAACATGCACAAGAAATGGATTGGCAAGTCAGAGATCAGGTAATGGTTCTCAGATTTGCTCATCCTACACACTCCATCGCCAATAAATGGGAAGGATCCTACCCCACTGTCAACAAACTCAGTCCCGCAGTCTATTAAGTTAACTCTTTCAGCAAAAGAAGCTTGCTGAGAAATGGTTGCATGCAAACCCATTAAAGTTATATAAAGTAGTATAATTATTTTTCCCAAACCCACTGGGCAGAATTGTACCTACTTACCTTTTCTTTTTCCTTATAGATATTCCTGCAATATGGCTATCTTGCATCTGGCCCTTCTAATCTTAGGAGCACTCCCCTTTTTCCATGGCAAAGATATGGAAACTATATCCAAAAGTAACCAACATCTAAAGCAACTCCTTCCACTACTTGACTGTCCTCAGGGAAGATGCATGACCCCAGCAGACAAACCCACAACCATCATCCCTGAAGGAGTTAGCATAAATGTTCCCAACAAATGAATCACTGTACAGGAAGGCAAGGACGCCTACCTCACTGCCTCAGTTGTGGCCAATGGCAGATCTTCCCTCCAAACTGAATGGCAGACTGACAACAACGGACAAACATTCCCTTTTGCCAGCCTTGCCAAAGGCACTTTCCAAGGTTGGCCCAATATCAATATTGACCCAAATGGGACTATGTCAATTCGCCAAGCTAATCTCAGACATTCTGGTTTACATAATCTTACTGCTCTAATTGACCCCGCCTTTTGTGAGAGGTTCCCACACGACTCCACAAAAGACTTTTGTAATCATTATAATAAAGCTACAGCAGCTATGTTTTTAGCCATAGTTCCCCCTACTGAAGCTGAATTGATTGATTGACCCTCACAGGAACCTGGCCCAGCTGGTGGTCTTACTGCCACCTCTCTTCCAGGTACTCTTGTTAATAATCTGCAATACATGCACGTCCCCGTAATTTTTAATCTTACTTACTGGAATATGGCAAAATTTGGTATGTGTCATACTACAAATACTTCCAGGTTTTTTAGCACTATGTTATTGGATAGTCTTGTTGCATACCAGACACACACACACGACCCCATGACTGGTACACATACTATTGAACACCTAGGTCTATTCTGGCCTAGGCCAAACTCTGATGATAAGAAAAAGGCCAAATCTTCCTCCTCCCATAGGAGGCGTGACACTGCTGATGTCACTGGTGCCACTGGCACGATTTCTGATCTCTTTCGAACTGGCATGTCCATCTGGAACAGGGCAGACATTGCCTCTATTTCCAGTCAAATGTCTAAATTCCAGGATGGCATAAAAAACAATATACTATCACCTTTATTGCATGATGTAGATGGGCTTAGTCAGGAAGAACGCTTTACAAGTATAACATGCACGGTATTGCCAAGAGTTTCACAGATACCAAGAATAAAATTAATGAACTTGTTGCACAAAATAATAAAGAGGCAGACAAGCAATATACTGCCAGGGAACTTCTCTGCTCTGCTTATGGCTCTTATGCCATAACCACTGTCAATAATCTCTTCAGTGATCTGTAATCTGGACATATTCCTGATATTATTCATGATAGACTTGCTAAATGGTACTGCCCACATTGTAAATCTATTGCATGCACCACTATGTGTACTTCTAGGTCACTAGCTATGCCTATGTCAACTGCACATAACCTAGGTTACGTCACCCATCACCCCAATAGGGGACCATGTTATAATGCTAATCGATGTACCATCAGAGACACAATGTTTATTACCTTCATTGTATCTTTACCACTTTGATCCCGCTACAGCTCTTCTTGATCAATTAGCCTCCATTCATTCACTCCATTGGGCACCTTGACAAGGATGTCTACAGAGAATGCATCAACCTTCCACCTCTTCTGGTTTTCCACCCCACCCTGGAAGCCTGGGTGGCGCCTCATATGGACCATTGTGCCAAGAAGGGATATTATTACTTGTGTTGCTGTGACGTTTTCGATGTCATAGATGCGGTGTTTGGTTATTCACCGGACAGCATTGATTGGTCCTTTACAATGGACTTGGGAATTAATTCCACCGATACTGATAAACCCAGGGCACTATCAACAGCATCACCTATGGACAGCACTAGACATCTCTACAACAACTATGCTGAAGAGGTCCATCGCCTGACTACAAGACTTACAAATCAATCTTTCACCTGTCCAATTCAACTGCAAAAATGGAGGGTTCCTACTGTTAAAATGTCATATAACTCTGATGGTCAGTACTGTATTGTGACAAATTATAAAACCTTTTCAAATGGTCTCAAGATCTGTGATGTGAAGTTTCCGAATTTTTGCTTTATTCCTCATCAAACTACCGTTATTGGTCATACAGTGATTACTCCTGTTCCCATCGTGGAATCAGACATTACTGACATCGACCCGGAGTATATGCTTGCTCTCTCTCTATATATTTACCCAAATTTAATGTCCATATAGACCCTTTGACATTGACCTTAAAGTCCCTTTTAGATAGAAAAGATACACATCTCATCAACATCAGTAATAATATCTCCAAGGCTGGAGATGACTTAAACACACTTATCCATGACGGTGATTTAAGTGCTGCCCTTTCCAATACTTGGTTAAAATCAACTTTTAAAGGTTTTATTATTGTTCGGGTATCTCTGATTATGTTGTTCAGGTATTTCTAATTATGTTTTTGATACTAACCCTTTGCTGTTTAAGGCGTATGCTCAAACAACTTCGTGAGCAACTCATGTTCCTTTACAAGGCTTGTGCAGCAGGTCAATAAACAATGTAGATTGCTGCCACGGCTTTCCCATAGTGTTGTTGCCTTTTCAATAAGGCAACAAGGGTGGGGAGGATGTTAGCTGAGGTCCCCACACTCTAACTGGATACCCACTGTGCCCATTAGACAATCTATATACATATAGTGATACCTAATGTACTAACATTTAGGGTGTTGGTACCTACCGTACAGGTGTAGGGTGTCAGGTATATAACTGCAATCTATATGCTGCTTTGCTATGAAACATGCTACAAGTAATGTGCCAAGACACTTATGTCTTTGTTTATCTTCTGAGAAGTCATTATAGAGCCTGCATTGCCACTATTTGGATTTATGTAATACTGCACTATATTCTGTATTTTGTATGTTTCCTTTGTTCTACATTTTTAGCTGACTTTATAGTTATACAGTATTCGTAAATAACACTGTGGTGCCACCTAGCATTTGGCCAATAGGGCTTATTTAATATATCTAGTCTTCTGTTAGCTATAGTAACTATCAGAAGTATGGTAACCTTCAGTAGTACATATTCCCCCAGAGACCATCTTCACTCCTAGAGGTATTTGAGAAACTTTGGCTCAGTACCTAATGGTAAGATCAGATTTAGGGCAACTGTTACCTTTTGTGTAATAAACAAGTTTATTACCAAATATGCCACTTGTCCATGTCTCTTTTGCTTATGCAAGACTGCTGAGAATCTGACCAGGGCTTAACACCCTAAAAGATCCTTTAATGGGAATAGTGGTGCGCCTGACAGAATTATGCACTGCCTTATCTGCCAGAGGAGAGGTTTCTCACTTGCGAGTATTCTCCTACAAAAAGGGGAAATACCGTGCCTTAGGTTTTGGCAGATATTTTCTTTGGTCCGCGCTTGCCCATTCCTGTTCAATTATTTGGTCACAGTGAATAAAGCTCAGAAAACACTGCAGACCAGACATGGATGTGGACAGGAATGGACTGACATCCACTATCTCCATGGATTGCAACTCCTTGAGCTGTAAGGACCTACACGCCTCAGTCATCAGATAGGACAAAGACTTGGTACAAAACGGAGAAGGAAAAGGAATCCTCCTCTGCAGCTCCATCCACCCCTTTCCTCCTCCTCCTCAAAGTGTTCGCCCTCTTCTTTATCAAGTAGCTTCCTAGGGTCAGGATTTCCCCCAAGATCCAAGGTATCTGCATCCTGACTCTCCAAATGGTCATGGCCTGCCTGCATATCCATATTCGCAGCTATGTCCTGCTGTGGCACACCTGGATATGCCTGTGTGGGCCCCCCCCCAACCTGAAGGGCCGGGTTTGGGGTCGGGTATGTCTCTAGGGATGCCCTGCAGAACAGCGAGGCCCAAAAATTCTAAGACCCACAAGAAAGATTTAGGCAATTCTGCTTTGCCACTGCCAGCTGGTACTCCATGTGCACTTCCCCAGCTTGGGGGTCCAACTGGGGGGGCCATAAGCGATATATTAGCTTGAGAAACACAGTGAGAGCAATAGGAACCTTATAGGAGAGGGTCGCATTACCCTTTCGCAGGACTTATATCTTTTAAGGATGAGAGGTTTCCGATAAGCCATGGTGCGAAGAAGTTGCCCTGCAGGTGCCTAATGTCAGAAACTGAGCCTATTTCCCAAAAGATAGATAGAGTACTACAACCACAATCCTCATCTCTGATTGTGGGGAAAAGATGTCTGAAAAAGGTATACTGCATAAGCATGAAAACTAGAAGTGTGTTAAAGAAGGCTGCAGAAGCAAAGCCGTAGTGTCTACCACTGGAGAAGTGCAGGCGCATGCATACTGAGTACGTGTGCACGCATGGTGTCATGAGGCCATGGGTGATGTCAGCACGGCAGGGGTAGCTCGCAACAGAGTGCATGCCCAATGGTAAGAAAGGAGAGAAATAGAAGGTAAGCAGTGTGGCTCAAAAGAGCCCAGAAAAAAATGCCGAACCACCAGAAGGGTAGAAGAAAACGAGGTGACAAGCCACCCAAAAGACTCTGCGAGAACTCAGAGTCCAAAAGCTCTCACTGTAGAGCCTGTCCTTTTGTTTCCTTGCTAAAGATAATTAAAGGGAAAGGAGTCCCTGTAAAATGTAAAATGTTAGAAGGCAGCAAAAAGCAAAAACACCTAATGGACCAAAAAGTAGAGGGAAAAGAAACCCTAAACACTGAAAAGGGGGGGGATAAACCAATGCCCAGAGATGGAGGAGAGCCCCTGATGAAACGCCAATAGAAAAAAGGCAGGTACTTACCTGAGCCACCCCCCCTTTTTTTTTGATATATAGAATTCAGAGACCTGAACAGAAAATACACCCCTTCAACTTCAATTTCAGTTTAAGCGCAAGTCACCATGTATCCAAGCACTTGTACAATAATTAAGGCAACAAATAAGACAATAATTAAAATACAGTAATCAAGCAACAAGACAATAAATTCATTCATAATCTGAAAAGGCAAGGATAAAAAGGTGTGCTATTAGTACAGATTTAAAACTCTCCACAGTTAGGCACTCCCTTACCTGACGAGGTATGGAATTCCACAGGGTCGGGTCCACAAACATAAATGCCCGAGCACCCATGGTCTTTAAACGGATCCTGGGAATCTCTAGCAATCCCTCATCAGTGGAGCGGAGTGGTTGGCAGGGGCAATAGAAGCACAGACGATCTTGCAGGTAAGCCGGTCCCTGTCCATGTAGGGATTTATAGGTCAGTAACCCAACCTTGAAGGTGATACGCCACTGAATAGGCAGCCAGTGCAGGCCGCAGAGTACAGGCATAACATGGCAAGATCAAGGTAAGCCAGTCAACAGCCTGGCAGCCGCATTCTGCACTAGCTGCAAGTGGTGAATATCAACCCCTGGTAGCTCTAGGTATATGGAGTTACAGTAGTCAAGGCGAGAGGTCACAAAGGCATGGACCAGTGTTGGAAGGTCATCAGGTGGGATCAGGTGCTTGATCTGGGTGATATTCCTCAGATAGTAAAATAAGGACTTGACAACGAACGACAACTGAGACTTGAGCATCAATCAGTCATCACGAATAATGCTCAGATTTCGCACCCGATCTGAGGTCACTAGCTGGCTGCCCTCAAGCCAGAGCCCAGTGGGCTGCCCTGCCCGTGATCCCTCTGCCCGACAACTTGGGTCCACAACCAACACCTCAGTCTTATCCAGGATCAACCTCAACCAACTGGCATTCATCCAGTCCTGGATCTCAGCCTGGCAGCTGTTAAAATACCAAGACAAGATCATCCTGCTCGGGCACAAAGGACATGTACAGCTGAGCATCATCTGCATAGTAGTGAAAACTCAGTCCACACTGCCTAACAATGTCTCTCAACGGCAGCATGTACTCCGCGAACAACATGGATGAAAGCACACAGCCTTGTGGTACCCCATAAGGCAGAGAGAACTGGGTCTGAGGAAAAAAATCCCGGACACCACTCTCTGAGATCTGCCAGAGAGGAAAGAATGGAACCATCTGAGGACCATACCAGATAATCCACAGAAAAAAACGCAGGCACTCTAGCAACACACCATGGTCCATGGAGTCAAAAGCCACAGAGAGATCAAGAAGGACCAACATGGAATGAGTCCTCTGATCCCTCACTATCAGGAGATCATACAGTACCCAAACAAGGGCCATCTCAGTGCTGTGCCTCTTCCAAAATCCTGACTGGAGAGGATCGTAGATGTCATGGACAGTAAAATGGGCCTCCAGCTGCAGCGCGACTGCCTTCTCATTAACCTTCCACATGAAGGGAAGGTTAGAGACTGGCCTTTAGTTAGCCAGACAGTCCGGGTCAAGAGAAGATTTCTTAAGGAGGGACGTTACCACAGCCTCCTTCAGGGTGTCCGGAAACATACCCGTCTCTAATGAGCAGCGAACTATCTCAGCTAGGACCGGGCCGATGACCTCAAGACATCCCACTAAGAGACGAATTGGGCCCGGGTCAAAACTATAGCAGGTTGGCCACAGCTCTTGGACAATCTGAACGACATCCTTGATCGCCAGCCAGTCGAAGTCAGAACAGACAAACCGAGGGACAGCAACTTCCCACCAACCACTGCTACTCCTAACAGAGCGCACTGCACAGATTGAGCAAACTCATCACATTTCTCTTGTGACAACACTCGCTGTGACTGAAGACAAGTTGGATTGCACAGCCTGTCAGCTGTTCGGAAGAGCTGAGCCCGTCACTTCTGTGCAGCGGCGATCTCCCTGGACAGGAACTCTTTCTTCTTGCGGGAGATAGCAGATTGATAATCCTTATAATGGGTCATCAATCTAAGCCTGTCAGCATCAAGGCCAGATTTCTGCCAGCATCGTTCCAGTCTTCATCCCACTCAACTCCCTCAGGGTCCCATCAAACCAAGGGGACTGACAGTGAAGAGTGGGTGGACAAACACGGACAGGAGCAACAGGGTCCAAAGCCTCCGCCACAGCCTTGTTATAGGTTCAATACTGCCACCAGGCCATCTGGGGTCAACCCCTTGAAGGGCGGTATCGGACCATTTCCGTAGGGGCAGGCCTATAAGGGGGTGCCTGGAAATTGAACCCTATAGAGTGATGGTCCTACCATCCAACTGGTTCCACCACCAGCTTGGAGGTCTCCATCCCCAGTAGGAAGACTAAGTCTAAAGAGTGATCCTGAATATGGGTTGCAGAGGTAACGATCTGTGTGAAGCCCAATTAATTCATCAATTGAAAGAAGTATTGCCCAAACTGCGAGTGTTCATCGTCCACCCAGGCATTGAAGTCCCCCAGAACCAACCATCTGGGGGACTCCAAGACCACATCGATGACAAAGTCCACGACTTCCTGCAGGAACTGCTTCTCGCCACTGGGTGGATGGTAGTCGAGGAGAATCCTGCACCCAGGATACACTCAAAGGACCTGGCTTCCCCCACTGGAATCTCTACAAGGCCCCATTCCTCTCTAAAACAGATGGCAACACCCCTGCCCCTCCAATCCTTCCTCAGGCGATGTATCACAGAGAACCCATCCAGAACAGCTGCCTCCAACACTGGACCAGCATTGTCATCCAGCCAAAGTCTCAGTGATGCAAGCCAGGTCCGATGACCCAACAAGATCAGCAATCACTGCTGTCTTATTTTTAATGGACCTGGCACTGCATAACATCACCTGAGTAGGATGTCGCGTCACCTGCCCACATAAAGAGGAACCCTTGGGTATGGGTACCAGACATGGAGGACCACTCTCGGGAAACCATTTCACCCCATGGCGTCTTCTGACCCCCAGCACCCGAATCCAAACACCAGGTTCCACTCTCCTTCTAGGTCCATGGCCCCCACCCAGCCTCCTTCGCACAATCCCTAAGGCTCGACATCGCCCATATACTATACTGGGCAAAGGAGGACAGTTAAAGGGCTGGAGGCCATGGAGCTCAGAGGGAAAGTAGCGACTGACTGGGAGAGCCCCCTGCCAACACATGCCGATGGAGCTTCCCCAAAACAGTCAAACCACAAATTATCCAAGCACAAAAAAATATAAATAAAATTAAAAACCATCTCCCTCCTCCCGCCAAAATAAAACAAAAACCGTTTTAAAAATAATATGTCCAGAGTCACTGAGAATAAGTTAAATCAGGTATGAGGTTAGACCAGCCACAGTTTTTAGTTTGATAAACTGGGCAAGGCGGGGCTCTCACCACCCACCAACTACCCACAAAGTTTTGTCCAGATGGATTGCTGACCTCTCACCCCAGCAATCGCAAAATATCAGATCTTACGCCAGTCAGCCAGAATCTTCAAACTCCTTCGCAATTTGCCCAGCGACCTTTTCAAGTTCAAGTTCAAGTTTATTGCAGGAAAACTCCATTGAGCAAGCTCATTCACAAGGAGGTCCTGTGACATAAACACTTAAAGTACAAACACAGATAGGTAATAACAGTATATACATGAAATACACGTTACATGATACAGGCTGGATATACATACAAGGGTACCACATAGGGTGACTGCAGGTGGTAAACATTGATATGAGACAGGGAAGCGACTTACAGGTCGCATACCGATAAATGAAACATGATGACTGGTGTGATTTGATTTAATCAAATCAAATCAAATATACAGTATTTTGGCAGCTAGAACAAACAACAGTCTACAACTGATATAGGAGGGAGGAGAGATTTGATAGAGTAGCAGTGGAGCGTAAGCAAAAGATAAAGCCAGGAGTAGAAGGAGGAAAGCAGTTAATATGACAAATCAATTATACCTTACCAGTGGATAAATATGGCACACATGGGGAAGGAAGAGACTTAATGACAGTTACAGGTGTCTTTTATTTTGGCTGAACTTAGCGATTTGTAGAAGTTTATTGAAACTGTGCTAGTTAGTTTCAATACGGTTTGTAATTGGTTCCAAATGGAGGGAAGGGCATATGCAATAGCATGTTTACCAAAGGAAGTCCGCGTCCTTGGTATGTCAAGCATAATAAAGTCAGATTTTCTTAACGAGTATGCACTATGTGAGATACTAATAAGGGAAGAGAGAAAGCTTGGCAATTTCTGCAGGAGCAGTTTAAGAGTCCATAGCCCAGCATGGAGCAGGCGTCTAGTAGTAAGGGATGTCCAACCAACAGCTTTTACTCCACAAAATCCAACATCCAGAATCAGCGTCCTCTTCATAGGGAACAGTACTCACCAGAGCAACTACTCAGGATGGGCGGTCCCCAGAAGAGGGTCCCAAAAGGCCCGGCCCTCCAACTCCTAAACTGGGGTCCCCTTGGACAAGCAAGGCACCTCCCTCCAGCAGTGGGCCCTGCTGCCCCACTATTTGGCCACCCACCACAGCAGTCACTTCAGTGACTCCCTGCACACACCAACTCGCCAACTGCAGCTCTACCAGTCCACAGCAGAATTCCAGATAGTACTGACACCAGCCTAAGCCCACATCCCAGACATCAGGTTCACCAGCCTAGGCCTCCCAAGGGACGGAGCCTCAGAAGGAACACCATTTTCCAGTGGAGACCGCCTACAGTGCACCACGAGGCAGGCAATGGCACCCCACTCTCCATCAGGAGCCCCTACCGTCCTCCCCCTCCCATAGGAGACCCAGCCCAGTTCACCGCTTCCCAGAACCACAGAAGCGGGCCACTGCCAGTCCAACAACCATCAGTTTGTGCCGCATCTGAGCTTCCAAGTCCTCCACGGAGAAGGAGACCAAATAAGTTGGAATGGACTCATCACCCACAAAAATACACCAGGCAACAGTGAAATGGTCCTTGCTGCACTATTAATCCTCCGTTTAGTCCTGCAGCTTCAGAGTTACTTCACCACGGCCCGGACCACAGTTCAGGCTAGTAGAATCAGTTCTTCTGGGCGACAGCACTGCCAGAGGTCACATGCAAGGTCACGGGCAGAAAGCAAAAAATTTTAAAATGAAGCAAATCACCATAAAATAAGTGATCTAGAGAAGCGCTACAACCAACGTAAAAGAATAAAAATACTAATATGCTAGCAGAGGGCAGCGCTAGCAATCCAGTAGTCAAAATGTTTGGCATTCTACAGCACAAGTACAAGCAAGACGCCAAAACTAAACTTCACAATGGCACATACCCCTGAGGTATGTGGCAGATGTGGCCCCCAATCCAAGCACAGGCAGTGGAAATGGGGACAGAAGGTTAGCCAATTTGAAAGTCGCAGCTTAACAGGCACAATTTTAATTTAGGGGTGCTCTCTGTCACCAGGTAGCCCCAGCCTGCTATGCAGAACTGCAACCCCAAGGCCTAAAGATCTTTTCTTCAGAGACGCTTGAGAGACGTTTCCACATCGATGGCACAGTTAAGACTGGAAAGTTGCTGCTGTCACACACGCACGAGCGCACACACACACACACACACACACACACACACACAAAAAAAAAAAAAACACTAGATAAACATGTGGGGAGTAGTGCAATGTAATGGCTGTGGGGCAGCAGTCTTCCGGGAGTCTTTCTGGAGGCTGAGATGCTGCCCTATTTGCAGACAACTATCTGCCCTGAGGGAGGAAGTTGCCCGCCTTCAGGCCGCACTGGGAAGTAGTAAGGAAACCTTCCCCCAGGCCACACTGGACAGTAGGAAGGGAACCTCCCCCATCCAGGGAGCACTAGCGCCACCACCACTACCTCAGAGGTTGCGAAGAAAGCAAGCACAGCAGTTGGACCACAGTGGGCTCAGGGAGGGTGAGGAGGGTGGAACAGAGGCACACCCAGTCAATTGTTCCACTCCACAATCCATACACCATTCTGGGGGAGCATAGCTCCCCTATGGATGCACCCGCAGAGAAGACTGATGACAACTGTCACAAGGGAGGCCCACAGGAAGGAGGTAGAGGACAGCGCAGGGAAAGGAAGCAGCTCCTGGTAGGGGACTCAATTATCAGGGGTATAGAACTGGGGGGAGCTGGGAAAACTGAAGTAAGGTATCTGCCTGGTGCCATGGCTTGGAGGGACAGGAAGCGTATCCTCAGGATCATGAGAACAGCTGCAAGGGATTCTGAGCTGGACGTAGTTGTCCACCTAGGGACAAATGACTTGGCTAATCATGAGATTAGAGCAGTGCAGGAGGACATTGTAGAGTTGGGAAGGGACCCAAGACAAGTAGCACACACAGTATCCTTCTCAGAGGTGCTGCCTGTCAAAGGCATGGGGGAGGCAAGGGTAATTGGCACCATGCAGTTTAATGAATGGTTGGAAAAAATGGTGCGGAGCACAGGGGTTTGGCTTCATTGGGGACTGGGGTTCCACCTGGAGGGACACAAGCCTATTCTGGCAGGATGGTCTGCATCTGTCCAGGAAGGGAACAAGTCTTTTGAGCAATCGGTTTAAATGCTTCATTTGTAAGCTTTTAAACTAGTCAAAGGGGGAGGCACTGACAAGCAGCAGGAAAATCCCAGCCTCTCCCTACAAAACAAGTTACTAAATGAGAAAAAGACCGAGGTAGAACAGTCAGTGGGGGATGCTGCAACAGAAGGTAAAGCCATCAAAAAATGGAGAGCAATGAGTACCAATGCCCATAGTCTGGGTAACAAGCTTCCTGAATTAGTGGCCTTGATGGAGGAGGAACATCTGGATATCGTCGCAGTCACAGAAACATGGTACACACAAAACCATGACTGGGACATAAACATACCAGGATACACTGTCTACCGGAGGGACAGGGAGGGTAAAAGAGGAGGAGTAGTTCTTTACATAAGGGAAGGAATAAAAGCAACAGAACAACAGGGTAAACAGGGAGGAGAAGAAGCACTGTGGGTAAATTTGGAGACAGGCAATGGCACCACAATACGCACAGGGGTTGTATACAGACCCCCTTCTCAGGGGGAGGAAATGGACAGAGAAATGATAGAAAGTATACTTAGAATGGCAGAAAAAGGGGAGATATTGCTGATGGGTGATCTGAATACGCCAGATGTAACTGGAGTGCAGCTGCAGCTGCCACTTCGAAGAGTGCAGTTATTCTAGATGCCCTACAGGGGGCATGCCTTAGACAATTAGTACTGAAGCCCACTCGAGAGGGAGCAATATTAGACTTGATTCTCTCAAATGGAGATGGAGAGAGGATCACAGCTGTAGAAGTGGGTAGCCATCTGGAAACTAGCGACCATCAAACAGTATGATTCACAATAAACACAGCAATACAGTCAAGCCATACAAAGACAAAAGTACTGGACTTTAGGAGGGCTGACTTTGCCAAAATGGGTGAGTGCCTAAGGAATGCACTAGCAAATGGGCAGGAAGGAGGGGTGGAAGAACAAAGGGGAATAATAAAAACTGCCATCACAGAGGTAACGAGCCTTTCTGTGAAGCAAATAAACAAAACAAGATGATGTAAGAAACCACTATGGTTCTCAAAAGAATTGGCAGCGAAGGTTCAAGATAAAAAGAAAGCATTCAGGAAGTACAAGGAATCGTAGAAGGAGCAGGACAGAGAACTGTATCAGTTAAAGCAAAAGGAGGCTGGGAAGGCAGTCAGAACAGCAAAGGCCCAAACTGAGGAAAAGATAGCCAACTCAGTTAAGAAGGGGATAAAACCTTTTATAGGTACATCAGGAGCAAAGGAAGACCAAGGGAGGGATAGTGAGGCTTAATAAAGGGAGGGAGGGTGGGCAGAGGGAGACTGTGAAAGGCAGAGATACTAAACAAATATTTTGCTCAGTATTTACAAATGAAGAGGGGAGGTACATAAAACAAACAGTAGTAACACTCTGGATACAGAAGTTGATACCAGCCCATTTACAGAAGAAAGGGTTCTGAAAGAACTCTTAAAACTGAAGGTTGACAAAGCAATGGGGCCTGATGGGATTCATCCCAGAATTCTAAAAGAGCTAAGGGTAGAACTAGTGACACCACTGACTACCCTTTTTAACAAATCATGGGAGGATGGGGTGGTACCCGAGGACTAGAATAGGGCAGATGTGATTCCCCTTCACAAAAGTGGGAGCAAGGCAGAAGCAGGAAACTACAGACCTGTTAGTTTAACCTCAGTGATAGGGAAAATGATGGAATCACTTCTGAAGGAAAGAATTGTCCAGTATCTAGAGGCCAGAGGGGCACAGGACCCTAGGCAGCATGGATTCACAGCGGGAAGGTCATGCCAGACAAATCTGATAGATTTCTTTGACTGGGTGACCAAAGTAGTAGATCAGGGAGGGGCTGTGGACACGGCCTACCTAGACTTTAGCAAGGCATTTGACACAGTCCCACACAAAAGATTAATATACAAGTTAGCTAGCCTGGGAGTGGGTCCCAAGATGACAGCCTGGGTAAAGAATTGGCTGGAGAATAGGACACAGAGAGTAATAGTAAATGGAGTCCACTCAGAAGAAAGGAGGGTTACTAGTGGGTAACTGCAGGGTTCAGTATTAGGACCGGTCCTCTTCAATGTCTTTATAAGCGACATTGCGGAAGGATTGGAAGGAAAAGTATGTCTCTTTGCAGATGACACTAAGATCTGCAAGAGAGTTGATGCACAGGGTGGGGTGGAAAGGATGAGAAGGGACTTGGCAAGGTTAGAGGAATGGTCAAATGTATGGCAGCTTAGATTCAATGCTAAGAAGTGCAAGGTAATGCACCTGGGAAACAAAAACCCAGGAGAAGAGTACACAATGGGGGGTGAGATACTAACAACAACAAAAATGGAAAGGGACCTGGGGTAGTCATATCAGATGACCTAAAGGTGGGCAAGCAATGTGAGAGGGCAGCAAGGAGGGCTGGAGGATACTGAGATGCGTAGGAGAGGCATCACCAGTAGAAAACAAAGTTATTATCCTCTGTACAGACAGCTGGTGAGACCCCATCTGGTACTGTGTGCAGTTCTGGAGACCCAATCTCGGCAAAGACGTAGACAGGATGGAAGCTGTCCAGAGGAGGGCAACTAAAATGGTGCAGGGTCTGCACCGGAAGACATATGAAGAGAGACTTAAGGAGCTTAAGATGTATAGCCTCGAGGAAAGGAGGGAGAGGGGGGACATGACAGAAACTTTCAAGTACCTCAAGGGAATCAACAAAGTCCAAGAGGGTAGCGTCTTTCAAAAAAAGAGGTGTGCAAGAACAAGAGGGCACAATTTGAAGATAGAGGGCGGCTCAGAGGTAATTAGGAAGTATTTTTCACAGAGAGGGTTGTGGATGCATGGAGCAGCTTTCCGGAGGAGGTTGTGGAGTCAAAATCAGTGGTGGAATTCAAGCATGCATGGGACAGTCATAAGGCAATTCTGGGGGGTGGGGGTAAGAAGAAGTAGGCTGCTGGTTAACTAGGATCTGCAGCTTATCCAGTAGGTAGGGAAATGGGCAGACTGGGTGGGCCAAATGGTCCTTATCTGCCGTCAAATTCTATGTTTCTATGTTCTATGTCTGGAATCCTTATGTGCTCAACATTCTAAGGCTTAATAAGCCTTTGGACTGTGTCATTTCCCCTAGTAGGGGTGCACAATACCCATCTGTAACTACTACTCATTGACAATGTAGAGTGCTACAGAGAAACACAGAAGCCATTAATCATACTACAGCGTACACACAGTAACAAACACTGCAACAAAATATGTTTTATGGAGAGATGGAATGTTGGTGAAAACACTAAGTAGAGTCCTTGTTGTAGCAAAACGTGTACTACTACACTGCACTAACATACTTAGATATGTGCCCAATTTCCCAGTGTGAGAGCTGAACTTGTAACTTTGCAGTCCAGTAGCAACAGTATTACCAACAGAACCACGATGATAAATATATCAAAGTATTTTTTTTTTTTAAATGTGCCTTTTTACCCCTACCTGTCCAGCCTTGACTTCTGCTCTACCAACATCCCAGTTCCACCCCAACCCCAACTTCTATAACAGGGCCATGGGACCAATGGAAGTGGACCACAAAAGTGCCAGCTTCATCCTTGGCTGAGCAGGCATTTATCCCAGTTTCCCCTCTCCAACTCCAACCGACCTCCCCAGCACCACACATAGCTGCTAGCAGCCTGGCACACTGCAGTGACAGCATTCAAGAGTCTACTTATCACAAGGGAGCAGATTCTCAACCCACCACCTAGGGCTGTTGCAGTACCCGGCTACAGCACCATGCCCCCAGAGCTAGGATGCTCTGATGGGGAGAAACTCTCTTCCAAGCATGGCTCGAAGGTTCCACCACCACAGCAACACATGCAGTGGGCAAGGAAACTGGCCTTCCTCCACAGGATGACACTGCATGTGTGTGAGGCCTCTTGGGGCACTGCCTGGCACCACATATGTGGTGGGCAGAGCAAAAATGGCAAAACACTACATACCAAAAACCGTCTATATGACAGTTACTAGCAGTCTCTTGGGCCCAAGCTCTTATGGATCCCCCGCTTGACATGACAGCAGGGGTCGGGGCTGTGACATAATAAAAAGGAGCAGGTACCTGGCTCAGGGCCAAAAAAATGGATACCAATATATATTTGTTTTCTCTGAAAATGTGTTTGTAGATAATGAGATAATGAAGCTCTTACCCATACAGAGAGTTCCACACTTCACTCAGGCAGCCCTTCCCTGCTCCCGAGTGAGAGATGCTGCATGGGTACCCACAGAAAAACATTTAGTGGCACCAAAACTGGGCTGAATGAAAGAGAATTTCCACATGTTGCCATGGTCAGTAAATTGAAAGGAACTGGACCCTTCCTACCCCCCTTCACATAAAGGTTTGAAATTAGAATTTAACAATCGGATAAAAATGCCTGAAACAAAGTGAAAATATTGTATTCATTATACAGCGTATGGTGGAACATTGTTCCAACTCGATTTTCAACTCAGCTGAAACGCTTTTCTACCACAGTGCAAAGGTCATGGAACGCTGTTCAACCCTGCTGTGGCAGAACAACGCTTCAGCCAATTTGAAAACCGCATGAGCCATACACCTTTCAAAACAGCGAAAGCAACAACCCAGGCAATAGAAACCACAGGCTCAACCAGATGAAAAGACGCAGTGACGGCACAATCCAAAGCTTGCAGAAATCCCACAGATGCAGGATCAACCAGATACATTATAAATGTATTTATTCATTTGATACCGGGTTGGGGCACTAATCCAGGCCAGATACTGGCAAACAACATAGGTACCAACAATTACAAAGCAACAATACAAAGCAAAATAAACATAGTAACATCATGTAGAGTATACACGAACAATGAACCGGGGATTCAACTAAACAGGTATAATACAGAAGTGTGTGTGTGTGTGTGTGTGTGTGTGTGGGGGGGGGTTATCAATGATACAGTAAATACATTGTAGAGAGCATAACATACATCAAAAGGGCTTTTTCTTTTCTTTTTTTACACCAGGAGAGACACACTAAGCTGAAGCTTTTTTTTACAGGTGTGTCCTGGGAGCACAAGGAAGTGAAGTGACTTGCTAAGGGTCACACAGTATGCAAGTGGGGGCTGTGGGATTCAAACCCAGGTCGCCAGGTTTGCAGCTCAGAGCCTTGAACCACTGCGCTATACTGCCTTCTACTGAAATGTGTACATAGGCAATCAAAAAACAAAGTCGTTAAGACCACACCAAAGACATGAGAGAGAAGTACATGCGTGTAGGAGAAAGAACTGCAGGTGAGGCAGTATGGGGGAAAACACTGGGCTAAACAGGTAGAGGCTCAAAGAGGGGAGGAGGTGAGGGCAACAGAGGAGGAAACAGAAGGAGCAGATGCCAAAGGACAGTCACAGACAGAGGACGATAGGAAGTGAGCTGTCATCATAGCATTTAAGTTGAGCGGGGGTCATGTGAATGAAGGGAGGAGGGGAGGCCATTCCAAAGCGAGTGGGCAGCCACCGAGAGAGCTCTTAGGCCCATATTTGTGGTTATTTGGGGACATCCAAGTTGTAGGTGGGATGACTGACGCAAATTCCGCCTGAAGATTCTGAATTTGAACGGAACAGATAGAGGTGAGAGAGAGGAATTGTGGAGGGCATCTCCAACTGTACAGCTAATATTTTTTAAGGCAAGCTACCTCTTGCTGGGAGCTACAATACTGAACATAGGATTTGCAAGAAAGCGAGTTCTGCTCACAACAGAGGGAGGTGAACCTTGCAATTGTCTTTGGTTTGTAGCAGATATTCTACAGGTGGAGGCTACTTCTAACAAAGGTGAAATAAGGAACTTAATCAGGAAAAGACAGTCTTGTTACAATTCTTAAGATTTTCAGTGCAGGAAGAGTTTAAAGCACAGCTGACTTATTTTGGGGCCGACTGCTTTCAGAAGCACAAACCACCAGGCTGTTTTGGGGCTGGGGAGGTTTACCTGTGTCTGACTTGGATGTCTGGATTTTTCTCTGTTTGATTAGCAGGGGATTTGCTCTGTCAAATTGTTGTGGATGGTATCTTGCTGACAGGAAGGCACTCATCGCAGTGGTGGGTCAGAGCTCTTAGCTGATTGTTTTGTGAGGGCACAGTTTAGCTCCTGGTGGGGGACTCAATTATTAAGGGGATAGAACTGGGGGGAGCAGGGAAAACTGAAGTAAGGTGCCTGCCTGCCTGGTGCCATGGCTTGGAGGGACAGGAGGCGCATCCTCAGGATCACGAGAACAGTTGCACGGGAGTCTGAGCTGGACGTCATTGTCCACCTAGGGACAAATGACTTGGCTCAACATGAGATTAGAGCAGCGCAAAAGGACTTTGTAGAACTGGGGAGGGGCCTAAGACAAGTAGCACACACAGTATCCTTCTCAGAGGTGCTGCCTGTCAATGGCATGAGTCAGGCGAGGGTACTTTGCACCATGCAGTTTAATGAATGGTTGAAAAAATGGTGTGCAGCACAGGGGTTTGGCTTCATTGGCGACTGGGGTTCCACCTGGAGGGACACCAGCCTATACTGGCAGGATGGACTGCATCTGTCCAGGAAGGGAACAAGTCTTTGAGCAATCGGTTTAAATGCTTCATTGGCAAGCTTTTAAACTAGTCAAGGGGGGAGGCACTGATAAGCAGCAGGAAAATCCCAGCCTCTCCTACAAAACAGGGTACTAAATGAGAAAAGACCAAGGTAGAAAGGTCAGTGGGGGATGCTGCAACTGAAGGTGAAGCCATCAAAAAATGGAAAGCAATGAGTACCAATGCCCGTAGTCTGAGTAACAAGCTTCCTGAATTAGTGGTCTTGATGGAGGAGGAACATCTGGATATCGTGGCAGTCACAGAAACATGGTTCACATAAAACCATGACTGGGACGTAAACATACCAGGATACACTATCTACAGGAGGGACAGAGAGGTAATACAGGAGGAGGGTAGCTCTTTACATAGGGAAGGAATCAAAGCAGCAGAACAAAGGGAAAACATGGAGGAGAAGAAGCTGTGGGTAAATTTGGAGACCGGCAATGGCACCACAATCCGCTGAGGGTTGTATACAGACCCCTTCTCAGGGGAGGAAATGGACAAGGAAATGATAGAAAGTTTACTTAGTAAGGCAGAAAAAGGGAGATATTGCTGATGGGCGATCTGAATATGCCAGATGTTAACTGGAGTGCAGTTGCAGCAGCACTTGAAGAGTGGGGTTATTCTAGATGCCCTACAGAGGCATGCCTTAGACAACTATTATTGGAGCCCACTCAGAAGGAGCAATCTTAGACCTGGTTCTCTCAAATGGAGATGGAGAGGATCACAGATGTAGAAGTGGGTAGCCATCTGGGAACTAGCGACCATCGAACAGTATGGTTCACAATAAACACAGCAATAGAGTCAAGCCATACAAAGGCAAAGGTACTGGACTTTAGGAGGGCTGACTTTGCCAAAATGGGTGAGTGCCTAAGGAATGCACTAGCAAATGGGCAGGAAGGAGGGGTGGAAGAACAATGGGGAATAATAAAAACTGCCATCACAGAGGTAACTAGCCTTTGTGTGAAGCAAATAAACAAAACTAAACGATGTAAGAAACCACTATGGTTCTCAAAGGACGTGGCAGTGAAGGTTCAACAGAAAAAGCTTTCAGGAAGTACAAGAATCACAGAAGGAGCAGGACAGAGAACTGTATCAGTTAAAGCAAAAGGAAGCTGGGAAGGCAGTCAGAACAGCAAAGGCCCAAACTGAGGAAAAGATAGCCAACTTAGTTAAGAAGGGGTAAAACCTTTATAGGTACATCAGGGAGCAAGGAAGACCAAGGAGAGATAGTGAGGCTTAATGGGGGCTGGGTGGCCAGAGGGTGACTGTGAAAAGGCAGAGATACTAAACAAATATTTTGCTCTGTATTTACAAAGGAAGAGGGGGAGGTACCTAAAACAAACAGTAGAAACACTCTGGATACAGAAGTTGATACCAGCCCATTTACAGAAGAAAGGGTTCTGAAAGAACTCTTAAAATTGAAGGTGGACAAAGCAATGGGGCCTGATGGGATTCATCCCAGAATTCTAAAAGAACTAAGGGTGGAATTAGTGACACCACTGACTACCCTGTTTAACAAATCATGGGAGGATGAGGTGGTACCCGAGGACTGGAGGACGGCAGACGTGATTCCCCTTCACAAAAGTGGGAGCAAGGCAGAAGCAGGAAACTACAGACCTGTTAGTTTAACCTCAGTGGTAGGGAAAATGATGGAATCACTTCTGAAGGAAAGAATTGTCGTATCTAGAGGCCAGAGGGCCACAGGACCCAAGGCAGCATGGATTCACAGCAGGAAGTTCATGCCAGACAAATCTGATAGATTTCTTTGACTGTGTGACCAAGTAGTAGATCAGGGAGGGCTGTGGACATGGCCTACCTAGACTTTAGCAAGGCATTTGACACAGTCCCACACAAAGATTAATATACAAGTTAGCTAGCCTGGGGTGGGTCCCAAGATGACAGCCTGGGTAAAAATTGGCTGGAGAATAGGACACAGAGAGTAACAGTAAATGGAGTCCACTCTGAAGAAAGGGGTTACTAGTGGAGTACCACAGGGTTCAGTATTAGACGGTCCTCTTCAATGTCTTTATATTGACATTGCAGAGGGACTGGAAGGAAAAGTATGTCTCTTTGCAGATGACACAAAGATCTGCAACAGAGTTGATGCACAAGGTGGGGTGGAAAGGATGAAAAGGACTTGGCAAGGTTAGAGGAATGGTCAAATGTATGGCAGCTTAGATTTAATGCTAAGAAGTGCAAGATAATGCACCTGGGAAACAAAAACCAGGGAAGAGTACACAATGGGGGTGAGATACTAACAACAACAAAATGGAAAGGGACCTGGGGTAGTCATATCAGATGGCCTAAAGGTGGGCAAGCAATGTGAGAGGCAGCAAGGAGGGCTGGGGGATACTGGGATGCATAGGAGAGGCATCACCAGTAGAAAACAGGAAGTTATTATCCTCTGTACAGACAGCTGGTCAGACCCCATCTGGAGTACTGTGTGCAGTTCTGGAGACCCAGTCTTCGCAAAGACATGAGACAGGATGGAAGCTGTCCAGAGGGGGCAACTAAAATGGAGCAGGGTCTGCAATGAAGACATATGAAGAGAGACTTAAGGAGCTTAATATGTATAGCCTCGAGGCAAGGAGGGAGAGGGGACATGATAGAAACTTTCAAGTACCTCAAGGGATCAACAAAGTCCAAGAGGGTAGCATCTTTCAAAAAGAGGTGTGCAAGAACAAGAGGGCACAATTTGAAGATGGGGGCGGCTCAGAGATAATTTTGGGAAGTATTTTTCACAGAGAGGGTTTGTGGATGCATGGAGCAGCCGGAGAAAGTCGTGGAGTCAAAAACAGTGGTGGAATTCAAGCATGCATGGACAGTCATAAGGCAATTCTAGGGGGTGGGGGTAGAAAGAAATAGGCTGCTGGTTAACTAGGATCTGCAGCTTATCCAGTAGGCAGGGAAACAGGCAGACTGGGTGGGCCAAGCAGTCCTTATCTGCCGTCAAATTCTATGTTTCTATGTACGGGCCAGGAGGTAGGAGTGTCGGGCTTGAGGGGGAGCCAGTTTAGGGACTGAGAGGGAGAGAGAGAGAGAGAGAACAGTGGTGAGGAGCATGAAGAGCAAAGCGACAAATTCGATTATAAGTAGAGTTAAGCCATGTTAGGTTGGCAACAGTGGTAAGGAAGTAGACAGGGCACCCATAGTCTAGGAGGGGTAGAAGATTGCCTCAGGCAACAGCTAGGTGGGCGTCCAGAGTGAGGTAATCAATGATCCGATAACAGAGCCCAATTTTTTGGTTTATGCACTTTATAAGAGCGGCTATGTGGTTACTGTAAGTAAGGGATGGGTCAAGGATCACCCCCAGGTATTTGAAGGTAGTAACAGTTTCAAGTGAAGAACTGTCTGGGGAAATGACAGTGAGATTGAGGCCAGAAGGAGCAAGGGCAGAGAATTTTGGTTTGGAGCCAAATAACATAACCTTTGTTTTAGGAGCATTGACAAGAAGTTTGTTGTCGGACAACCAGTGATGGGCCTTGCGGTAGCCATCACTGAGGGAGTTTGACAGGGAGGTGGGGGAAGGGTCACTCAGGAACAGTACAAGGTCATCCACATAGAGAGGTGAATTGCAGGCAAGAACCACTGATGGGGGAGAATTCATGAAAAGGGAGAAAAACAGGGGGCCAAGAACAGAACCCTGGGGGACTCCCACCGTAACAGCTACTGATGTCAGCTCAAGAACACAGCCCAGTCCTCCCTGCCAGCAGTAACATTATATATAGCATTGGGTAAGTTACTTTTTCTATTACATTTGGAAACGTGTTCCAGAATGCTCTGTACAGTCACTAGCAAGGATGGAGAAGTACTAGAAAAAGTAATAACACCTTACAATTATAGTTATTTATTTTTGTACAAAAACAATACAAAAATAACAAATAACTATAACAGACTAACATTTTTGAAAGTAATAAGATAGTTACTAGTTACTTTCAAAAAAGTGTAATCAGTTACAGTTACGTATTTCTTTTGTATAAAAAGACATAAATAATTGTAACTGTAAGGTGTATTACTTTTTCTAGTACTTCTCCATCCTTGCTAGTGACTGCACAGAGCTTTCTGGAATAAGTTTCCAAAAGTAATAGAAAAAGTAACTTACCCAACACTGATTATAAAACACCAAAAAAAGAGAGTAGCAGCTCAAGGTCTACATGCCGCCAATACTAGCAAGTCAACTGGAAGGCACAGTACACAACAATATCTCTGTGGATATACCCAACTACAGCTGTAGTATAAAAACCCAATTTTGATATAAAGCATTTTGGTGCTCTTCCCGTAGTTGACAGGACTGGTCTGACAAAGACAAGGGAATGGAAGGAGCAGGGGGTCCTGGAACTCTCGAGGGGGGATGGGAAAGGAGTGGATGGACTGGGACAGTGAGGACTAGGAGGCCGCCTGGGGCGAAATGGACACAGGAACAAGGTTATTGTTTCCATGCCTTGTGCCTATACCCAAGGGATCTAACTTAGTCAGGCAGGAAGTGGGGCCACCCCTGGACTCCAGTCCCTTTTGGGCAGTGTTAAGCAATGCCAGAACAATTAAAAATAAGACCACAATAGTTGCAGATCTTGTGACATCTGCAGACCTGGCTTGTATCACTGAGACCTGTGCCAGCCCCATTTTGGAGGCTGCCATTCCAGCCATTTTCTCGGTGATTCACCACCCAAGAAAGGACCGTCAGGGCGGAGGGGTTGCTGTCTGTTTTAGACAGGAACTAGGTCTCAGGGAGGTGCCAATTGCAGCGACCAACTCCTCTGAGTGTATAGTGAGCGAAGGTGTAGGTTAAAGGACCCTTCTCATTTACCGTCCACCAGGTGATGGCAGGGAGTTCCTGAAGGAAGTTGCAGACTTCATCACTGAGGTGGTATTGGAATCCCCCAGATGGTTGATTCTAGGGAATTTCAATGCCTGGGTCAACGATGAACCCTCGCCATTTGTACAAAACCTCCTACAACTGATGGATTCATTGGGCCTAACGTGGGTTATTACAACTGCTACCCATGAAAAAGGGCACTCATTGGACTTGGTGTTCCACCTGGGGATGGAGATCTCTGATGTGGAGGTGGAGCCAGTCAGTTGGTCAGACCATCACGTCCAGAGATTCAGTTTCGCAGCCCCCCCCCCGAAATAGGCCTGCCCCAAAGGAGTTGGTACAGTACCGTCCCTTGAGAGGCGTTACCTCAAAAGGCCTAATGACGGTGCTGGATCTCTCGGATTTTCCAGGGGACTGCACT
Source organism: Neoceratodus forsteri (assembly GCA_016271365.2). Lineage (NCBI taxonomy): Eukaryota > Metazoa > Chordata > Ceratodontiformes > Ceratodontidae > Neoceratodus > Neoceratodus forsteri. The sequence continues at coordinate 397,152,132 of CM057452.1, forward strand.
GATCTGGGGCCTCTTGTGTCAGCCTATAACAGAGCTGTTACTGAGGCTTTGGATATCACTGCTTCTGCTCGTGTTCGCCCTCATACCTCTCACCCGGGTGCTCCTTGGTTTAACGGGGAAATCTGCGAGTTGAAGAGGCAGGGGCGAAGGTTGGAAAGACATGGCGGAAAACTCACCTGGAGGTGAATAGACAGATTGATGGATCATTATCTAAACTATCAATCAGCAAGTTCCCATAAGAAGGCAGAGTTCCCATCCAGGGAAATTGCTACAGCAAAGAACAGGCCAGCCCAGCTCTTTCAAACTGTGGGCAGACTGTGCAATCCAGCCTGTCTTCACTCTGGTCGAGCATTGTCACAAGTGCAGTGTGAGGAGTTTGCGCAGTTCTTTCCTGATAAGGTGTCCATCAGGGGTGAGATCAGCCAGTGCCTTCCCACTGAGCCTTGCATTGATCAATTGGGTAGTATTAATGCCTGTCAGACCTGGTCCATCTTTAGTCAGCTGGTAGTCGTGGATATAGTGAGGATCATCCAGACTCTGCGACCAGCCTACTGTAGGTTGGATCCAGGCCCTACACGCCTACTAGTGGAGTGTGTAGAAGTTATCGGCCTGGTCCTTGCTAAGATAGTGGGGGTTTCATTGGAGAGAGGGATCTTTCCAGATCCCTTAAAGGAGGCAGTAGTACGCCCCCTTCTAAAAAAACCTCCCTTGACCCCAACTGCCCAGCTAACTACAGACTGATCTCGAACTTATCCTTTGTAGGGAAAGTTATTGAGAAGGTGGTCGCTCTGCAGCTGGAGGACCCTTTAACTAACCACAATATCTATGACCCTCTCCAGTCTGGCTTCAGAAAAAGACATAGCACCAAAACAGCCCTGGTACGGGTACTTAATGACCTTCTAATGGCGAAATATCGGAGAACCTGTTCCATCTTGGTTCTCCTTGATCTCTCAGCAGCATTTGACACCACGGATCATGGGGTGCTGCTCGAGTGCCTGTGGTTCTTCTGTGGACTGAGAGGGGCGGTCCTCAGTTGGTTTGCGGTCTTTCCTCGAGGGTAGATCCCAGAGAGTGGTATCTGGAATTTATTCCTTGGCCCCGCATGGGCTACCCTGCAGGATTCTACAGGGCTCAGTGCTGTCCCCCATGTTATCTGCGGTGTACATGCTTCCATTAGGGGACCTTATAAGACAGTACGGGTCGAGTTTTCATTGCTATGCCGGTGATGCTCAACTGTATACGTCTTTTGTGCCCGAACAGGAATTAGATTCTGCTGTGGTGTTTAATAACTGCCTACTGGAGATTCAAAACTAGATGAGTGCCAGCTGGCTTTGGTTGGATTCGGGAAAAACAGAGGTATTTGTGGTGGACCCTGGTTATAGGACGACAGGGGCATGGGCAAAAAACCATCAGGATTAAATTTTGGGGAGACCCCGCTTATCACCTCAGGCCAGGTGCGAAACCTGGGTGCGGTATTTGACTACGGCGTGACCCTGAGGGCACAGGTATCGGCTGTAGTCAAATCTTCCTATTACCATCTAAGGAACATAGCCCAGGTGAAGCACCTGGTGCCACCCGAAGATCTTTCTACCTTGGTCCACGCCTTTGTCACCAGTCGTTTTCATTACTGGAACGCTCTCTACCTAGGGCTGCCGGGGTAGATATCCGCCGCTTGCAGCTAGTGCAAAACGTGACAGCCAGTCTGTTGACTAGAACTTCTAGATCCAGCCATACAACACCTGTGCTGTGTGAACTGCATTGTCTGCCAATACAATGGCGGATTACCTTCAAGGTCATGTTGCTGACCTACAAAAGCCCTACATAAGCAGGGATCCCATTACCTGAAAGAACTCTTATGTCCTTACTGCCCCACCCGTTCACTCCGATCCTCTGGTGAGGGATTGCTAGAGATTCCCAGGGTATCCATAAAAACATCAGGAGGAAGATCTTTTGCCTTTATGGCACCTACCCTGTGGAATTCTCTGCCTCGCCAGATACGAGAGAGCCAGACCGTAGAGGGTTTTAAAAAGCTGTTGAAGACCCACTTATTTAACCAGGCTTTCTCAGGAATTTATTAATGTGCACACAGATATGTTTTTACCTGTTTTAAATTGTAATACTGTATGTTTTTAATTCGGTATTGTAAATGTGCCCTGAGTATAGGAAGGGCGCCTTACTCAAATAAAATGTAGATTGACTGAAAGAGGGGGGCCTCTGATTAGATTTCAGCAAGGTCCAGAGCTCTGCAAGTCTCCAAAACCAGATAAGAGGTAAACTGTGAATCAAAGAGGAAGGAAGAGAGAGACAGACTGTTGTAAAAAAACAAAGTGAACAAACTTACACTGAGCTGCTGTTTCCTAATTGGACTGTTGCACCGAGCACTTTTTTGTATGTTGATGCTATTGTGGATTTGTCAAGAAATTTTTTTTTTTTTTCACTTTATCTTTTTATTGAAATTTGAGTATATAAGAAAGCACACATCTTATACAATAGAAGACTATCCTCCATGTAAGGTATAAAATATCACTTAAAACACAGTATTTATGGTAAACATACTGGGGAAGCCTTATATACATGTATTGATAATAAAACACAAACCTAGACAGGATGCAAGTGGAAAGCAGCAAGGTTACAATCAAAGAAATGTTCTACTACGAATGAATAAAGATTGCTGTTTTCAGAGAAAATCCACTGTGTACAAGATTCCATTTCTCCCGTGAGTTACATTGATTTTCAATGTTCCTGTAAGTACAGTAGGTGCCAGTCTCCCCTGACTTTCTTTCCATTGGCTATGAAGGCAGCCTTATGCCTGCTCTTCTAACCCAGTGAAGGGTATAGCTTCAGTGGTTCAGTGGCTTCAGCTGTCATTGGTGGGCAGTAATTAATCAGTAGAAAAATCAAGTTTCATTACTGTTGAAGTAAGGCAGAAAATAATTGGTTGATAGACAGCTAATGTGGAGAAGCCTTGATATAAAACGTGGTTTAACTTCTGCAAACAAAGTCCATTAACACCTCCTTCCCCACACTGCCACGGGTCTGTGAAGCTCTTAAACTGACGACTCTGATAAACGTAATATTTGGGCACAATTCAGCTTATATTTCACATTAGTTCTACATTTATTCTCTCCATTACTCATTACGAAGGTCATACGCATTAAAACAGGAGCTTGTTCCCTGAGAGTTCATCAGCTCTTGCTGCTTATTCCCCACCTATCACAAAGCTCTGCTTGTGACATCACAGTATTCCCATGACAACATACTGTGATGACACAACAGAGGATTAGGATTTCAAGTGGGGAATGAACTGTAGGGGCAAAGGAACTCTGAGGGATAAAGATCTTGTTTTCATGCAGATTTCCTCAGTAATGAATAAGGGGAGGAGAAATCTATACAGACGCATGAAATACATGATGCGTAGCTTCGAAATATTTTGTTTTCCAAAGTTTTCCCAGAGGCGTCATAGCTCTTTAAGCTGCATATAGTGTTCCCTGAATTTCCTACCTTACTTTTTTATTCTTTGGTAACCTGGTAGGGCTTACTAGACATAAGGCCTGTTTACAGGGGCAAGCTGGGAACACTGAGGAGGTTAAGTGACTTGCCCAGGGTGACACAGTGTGCGAGTGGAGGTTGTGAAAATCAAACTCAGGTCTACTGGATATATTCAGATTGCGGTACTAGCCTCTAGGCTATACTGCCAGCCCCAGATGTTTAGTTCTTGTGTTTTGCAATTATAAAGCATAGCAAATTGTTAATTGTGGGGCAACTGCCAATTGTGTTAGACCCCCAGATACAGGGTTGGGGTGGGTGATGCACTACATTTAGTTTCCTAGTAGATGACCCTGGCAACAAGCACCCCCTTTAGCCAACCAGCTCTACTAGGTGGAGGCACTGCACTACCTGTACAAACTTCAGTTAAATTCTACATCCCTGTGATCACCTGTCCCAAGGCCTACAGGTTCCGGCCTACTGCAAAAGACACCGGGCTGCACCACATTAAAAGGATAGAGATTACATATGATTCAAAGGCAGACTAGATGGATTATATAGAGAATAATGTACCCCCCCTCCCCCGAGTGTGAAGAACAAGCTGGCTCTCACCTCAAGGAGGAAAAGTTGTTATAAAGCACAACAGCAATGCTCAAGAGCTCTTTGACAAAACTGTCCTTTCGAGGTGTGAAGAAAAAAAAAAGTGTTCTTCACACTTCGGGGTGATTCCGTTTATAACACAATGTGAACATTATTCGCCCAGCCACATGCAGTGACTGTGCGACTTTTGGTTAGGCCACGACTGCTGATAACACACCAAAAAAGTCTTAGATGGGATATCGACATTTTGGGGGTGTTTTATCAGCAACCGGGTAACAAAGATGCATAGTCATCAGATGTGACTGATGTAATACTGTTCACACTGTGTTACAACCAGAATGCCTAGAGTGTGAAGAACAAACTGTTTCTCACACTTAGAGGAACAGTGACCCCAGAGAGGTCTTGGGCTTTGCTCTTGTGCTTCATGATGTAACTGTCCTCTGTAATGTGAGAAACAGGTTGTTCTTCACATTCGAGAGAATTCTGTTTAAAATACAATGTGAGCATCATTTGCTCATCTCCATGCAATGACTGTGCATCTTTTGGTTGGGCCACGGCTGCTGATAAAACACCCCCCAAAGAAAAACATCTAGATGGGATGCTGATATTCCATCTAAAGGGAACCTCAGTTTCGCAGCTCCTGCTCGTAGGTGCTGTTGATTAGAGTTTGAAGCTGCTATTAGAAGCTAATGAACAGCACCTGTGAAAAAACATTGAGAACATCTTTTCAGAAACACCGGGAAATAATGCTCAAACTGTATTATAAAATGGGTAGAGACAGTAAAGGAATCTGGTTGGCTAAAACAGGATTCTAGCCACATCTTATTTTTTCACCTATAACACAGCTGTGATGCAAATCCCTCACTAGGGACTTCCAATTCACTGCCACCACCTGGGTCTTTTACCAATAGGGCCCAGGAAGCCCGTTTCTGACTTCCCCCTTTGCACAAGGTCAGGAAGGTCAACACAATAACTGTGGGTAGAGTGCTCTCTCGGAGACAGACTGCAACAGAGTCCAGCAGATACAGAATTACCCATTTAAATAACACACAGTCACTGATTCTATAAAAATGGACTGTTTACTAAAATACTACAGGTATTTACAACAGGATGTATTTACAGGAAACAAAAGGGTTGCACATTTACTAAAAAGCAGAAAATAAAATCACATTAGACAGACAGATATTGTACAGCAAAAGTCTAAACTATCCTCCCCTAGGAAAAGCTTCACCTGCCATAGCTAAAGAAGCCCTTTTCCCTCACTGTGCTATCTTACCTCAGCTAGTCCTTGTAATGGCAGGGGCTCTGGTCATTTTGGTGTCAGTCCAAGAGAGTGAGCTGGATATAAGCCCCTCAATATATTGCCTTGCTCCAAGTGTGGAGGATCCTACTCACTCCGAGTGACAGGCCCATGTTGCCCAGCCCTCTTTGAGAGTGTGTGTGTGTGCGCATGTGTGCCCCCCCCCCAAAGCACCTCCTTGCTACCATAATGATATCCACCTGGTTCCTTTTGTTCAACATGGGGACAATCTCCCAGAAGCACACCCCACCGAGTTTATGGGTTTATTGCTTTACTGCCTCCTGCCTGGCTGTTCCTGTTAACTTTCTCATGAGAATCATCAGACCTGTACTTTAACTTTTCCATATACATTTGCTCGTGTGATCTGGCAACCATCTTGTCTGAAGAAGGTGCATATTCAAAAAGAATGATAATCAAAAGAATACACCTTACTTCTCACTTTTTTATACCCATGTCAGCATATAGTGCCCCATCGTTCCTCCCTTTCACATTCCCTACTCGTTCATCGCCTATTTCCACCCTCCCTCCCTATTTGCATTCTTCCCCCCTCTCTCTCTCTGTAAGCCCTGCCAACCATCAACTGTCCTGACCATTGACTATTTTGTCACCCCTCCCTGCTTAGTAGTATCCTTCCCCCTCTTCTCTCTCCAAAGCACCACCTCCTTCATCTGCCCAGACCACTCACTGCCCGTTTCCTCCGCCTCTGACAAATCCCACTATATACATTAGTCACCACCTAATCTCTCTCCATGTCAGAATTAAATGACTACAATTTCCTCATTTATATAATGTAGAATTTGTGTAAATGGATCTTGCCTAATTGCACATATTCATGTGTTGATATCCTTTATGCCTGTATAACCTGTTCCTTGCATTGTACTATATTTTTGTGTAACTGACCTTGACCTAACCAGGTCCATCTTGCAAATGAGCTCTGCTCAATGATGTTTGCCTGGATAAATAAAGATTTGATTGATTGATTGACTGACATGGTTCTGGTCCCCTTTTCTGTCACATCCCCCCCCCCTCCAGAAATGAAGGTGTCTCTCTTTTGGGCAACCCCAAACAGACACTGCCGTTCATATAGGACTTGGGGAGTGCCTAATGGAATATGCCATGCACTTAGCCCTGCCTCGACAGTCCCTCTGCACTGGCATTATTTGCCCCACTTCCATGCAGAATGATCACATTATAGGACTGCAGTACCAAACTCCAACGCAATAACTTTGTGTTTTGCCCACTAGTCCTATAGAGCCATGTCAAGGGGTTATAATCAGTGACCACAGTGAACTCCCTCCCATATAGATATGGCTGCAGCTTCTGAAGGGCCAACACTATCCCCTGATATTTCCTCTCCACTGTGGCATATGACTCCTCCCTGGGCAACAGCTTCGGACTCAGGTACACTATGGGGTGTTCCTCCCCCTGCAGTGCAACATGGCTCCGGACGCCACCCAGCCCATGGTCAGAGGCATCCACGTGTACTACAAACATTAGGTCATAACTGGGGCTAGCCAGCACAGGTGACCCACATAATGCCTCCCTCAACTGTTGGAAGGTGGACTCACAGTCCTCTGTCCAGAGAACTTTTTCAGGTATTCTCTTTTTTGTCAGGTCTGTCAGCGGTTTGGCCACATCACTGTAGTGAGGGACAAACCTCCTGTAGTACCCCACTGTTCCCAGAAATGCCATCACCTGTTTCTTTGTGGCTGCGGTGGGCCAGACCTGGATGGCATCAATCTTTGCTGGGTCTGGATGGATGCATCCACTGCCCACCTGGTGCCCAATGTAGGACACTTCAGCCATGCCCACTTGCACTTTTCTGCCTTAACTGTCCGCCCTGTGGCCTTCAGTCTGCAAAACACCTCTCTCACGTGCCTGATGTGATCCTCCCATGTCTGGCTGTAAACGGCAATGTCATCCATGTAAGCCAGTGCATATTCACCTGCCCCTGCCAGGATGCGGTTCACAAGCCTCTGGAAGGTTGCAGGTGCATTCTTCATCCCAAATGGCATAACTTTAAATTCAAATAAGCCACTCTTTGAAGTATAGAATACTAAGAGGTGACTTAATCTATACTTACAATGCATACAATAACGATTACTTGTTAAACACATTAGGATTGGAAAAGTTTTCAATAAGTAATCCCACTAGATCCCACAATTCAAAACTACAATCATCCTTATGTAAAACCAATAAACGATCTAGATTTTTTACACAGAGAATTCCTCCAATCTGGAATACATTGCCTAGTAATATTATAAACAGTGAAAACATAGAACAATTTAAGAGAAACCTTGATAAATATATGGCCGACACAAATTTTTCCTTCCACTGCTAATTTAGCTGGTGGGGAGTTCATAAATGGGCATGTGCCTTCTGAACTTGTATCAATCTATGAATCTAGGGTAATGAAAGCATACCTCTTCCTGGCTGCGGGGGTTAACAGCACCTGCCAGTAGCCCTTCGTCAGGTCTATTGTGGTCAGGAACTGTGCTTCCCCCCAACCGTTCCAAGGTCTCATCTGTTCTGAGCATGGGGTAGGCATCAGACTCCGTACAGCTGTTGAGCCTCCGGTAGTTGACAGAACCGTGTGGTGCCATCTTTCTTGGGTATCAGGACCACAGGCGAAGCCCAGGGGCTACTGGACTCCTGGATCATTCCCAAGGCCAGCATCTCCCTGAGTTCCTCCAGCATGGTCTTCTTAGCTCCCTCAGGTACCCTGTAGGGGACTGCCTCAGCGAAACTTGGGCCCTAGTGTCCACGTGGTGTTCAGCCACTGTGGTGTAACCAGGATTCCCTGTGAACATGTCCAAAAAGTAATGCAGTACCCCCCTCATCTCCTCGGCCTGAGCCCGTGTCAGCTGCTCTGAGAGGGTGAGGTTATTCACAGAGGATCCCTCCTGGGCTTCACCAAGAAGATGCACCAGGGGATCAGCCTCGTTCCCTTCCTCTAGCATGGTGCACACAGTGAGGATCATTTCCTCCCTGTCATAGTAGGGTTTCATCATGTTCACATGATATACCCTTTGCCTGCGTCTTCTGCCAGGCAGCCCTACTACGTAGTTAACATCATTCAGCTTCAGAATTATGGAAAATGGGCCCTCCCATGCCACCTGCAGTTTACTGTGTCGGACTGGGATGAGTACCATCACTCACTACCCAACTTCGTATTCCCGGGCTCTGGACCTATGATTATACCAGGCTTTCTGTTGCTGCTGTGCAGTGGCTAAGTGCTCCTGGGCAAGCCCCATGAGCGCCTTAAGTCTGGCTCTGAAATTTAGGACATACTCCACAACAGACTCCCCTTGGGTGGCATGGTTTCCTTCCCATTCATCCCTGACCAAATCTAGGGGCCCCCTCACCCTGTGACCAAACAGGAGCTTAAGGGGTGAAAACTCTGTGGACTCCTGTGGAATTTCCCTGTATGCAAAGAGAAGATGGGGCAGATATTTGTCCCACTCCCTCTTGTGCTGGTCTGCAAATACCCTGAGCATAGTTTCAAGGGCCCCGTTGAACCACTCAACCAGGCCATTTGTCTCAGGGTGATAGGGTGAAGCTCGGAGCCGTTTCACCCCGCACTTCTCCCACAAACTAGTCATTAAGAACGACATGAAATTTGTCCCCTGATCTGACAAAATCTCCTTGGGAAATCCCACTCGGCTAAAGATTCTCAGGAGCTCATCAGCCACCTTTTCTGCCTCAATGGAGGACACTGCCTCTGCCTCAGGGTACCTGGTTGCATAATCCACCACAACAAGTATGTATCGTTTGCCTGTGTGACTTGGAGTACTTAGGGGCCCCACTATGTCCACGGCTACCCTCTTGAAAGGTTTACCGATAACAGGCAGGGGAACCAAAGCTGCCTTAGCTTTGTCCCCAACCTTCCCAATCTGCTGGCACTGTGGACAAGTCCGACAGTAATTTGCCACGTCTGTGTACAGGCTTGGCCAAAAGAGGTTACTAGCAAGCTGCTTTTTTGTGCAGGTAATACCCAGGTGGCCTGAAGGAGGAATGTCATGGGCCAGGGCCAGAAGCTGCTCTCGGTAGTCCCGGGGGACTACCAGCTGCTAGAGTACCTCTCCTTCTAGCCTCCTCTGTGGTGAACACTCTCTGTACAACAGTCCATTTTTCAAATAAACTGACTTTTTACTCACTTGAGAGGCCTAAGCACTATCTGCTATCTCTCTCAGTTTTTGGAGGGTAGGATCAGCTCACTGTGCCCTGCCCAGCCCAGCCCAGCTCCTCATGTCTGACCTTCCCCAGTTCCCTTTCAGAAGGAAAGCTGCTCCTGGTGGCAACCTCCTCAGTTTGCAGCTGGGGCTCAGGGCTGCTGCTCCTAGCTAGCCCTTTACCCACACCAGCCACTTCCTCAGCTGCTGAGGGATTGGTCTGCACAGGCTGTATCAACCACTCCTCTCCCTTAGAAGCTTGCCCTTTTGCCTAACTATGGGTAGTAACACATACTAGGTTCTCCCTGTGGTGAGAATCATTCCCCATGATCACATCCACAGGAAGATCAGGTACCACTTCCACCTCCTGTACCCCATGGCCACCCTCTCAGCTCAGGAAGACACGAGCCATTTGCACTTGGACCACTGGACCCATGACTCCCCGAATCTTGGAGAACTGCCCTGGCAGAATCTACTTTGTCTGGATCAGCTCCTGCCTTACAATGAAGATGGAGGCACCAGTGTCCCTCAATCCCTGTGTTACTGTGCCACTGACTAGAATAGGATGCATATGCTTGGTGGAGTTTGGTGGCACTACAGTGTGTGCAGTTTACCTACAGTGTGTGCACAGTTTACCAATTGCAGAGTACTGTCTTGATCACCCCTCCCCCAGGCTTTTTCACTTTACTATTTTTAGGGCAGTCATATGATAGATGCCCCACTTTCTGGCAAATCCAGCATGCCTTTGCCCCCAGCTCCTTGTTTCCCTTTGAACCAATGGGTTCTATTTTGGGCTTGGGTGCAGTCTGGTTTCCTTCAGGCTGCCCTCCCTGGGTCCCCTTAAAACCAGGTGCTGCCCCACCCCCATAGTTCTTGCGTTGCGAATGTGGTCTGCTGGCCACATACAAATCAGTACTTTCTGCTCCCTCCTTTGTGGAGTTGCATGCCCAGTCCAGCAGCCATATATGCAGGTCATCAGGTACAATTTTAAGAAACTGTTCCCTTACAATTAAATCTTTAACCTGCGCTACAGTCCTTGCCTTAGCCCCATCCAGCCAGTGGTCTAAACAAGCATACATTTGGACATGCAGTTCTACATAGCTGTCTCCTGGGCAGTTTCTTAACTCTCTAAATGTCCATCTATAAGCCTCAGGAGTCAATTCAAAATGTTTTAATAACATTCTTTTAACTTTATCATAGTCCATGCAATCACTGTCATCCATTCACGCAAATGCATGCAATGCACGACCAGTAAGCAATGGGGTCAGATGGTTCATCCACAACACCTTATCTAATTTAAATTGCCCACATACCCTTTCAAATTATTTTAGAAACAAATCCAGATCATCTCTCTCTTGGTATTGCAGAAATATTTTATAATTAATCGTGGCTTCAACCACCTTTGCCATTATTTATGGTTTGTTACGCTGTTTGCTGGCACAGTTTTTCCTATTTGATCTCATGCTGTCGTTCTTTCTCATGCTCTGCTTGCATCAAGATCTCGTGCTGGTGAATCTTCTCCTTTTCCTCCCGCATCAAGATCTCGTGCTGGTGAGTCTTCTCCTTTTCCTCTGCTCCCAGCCTTGCTCTCTCCTCCAGCATCCGGATTTTATGCTGTCGGGCTCTCCCTCTGTCCTCAGCCTCCAGCCTTGCTCTCTCCCTTTCAGCCCCCCTCAGAGCAAGCTCTGCACAGCTTTCCCAGCTTGTGCCCAAGGTGCCCCCCCCACTCAGCCACTGTGACCTCAGTCTCGCTGCCTGAGTCACTGTCCTGTGTGACTGCCTGCTGATCAGGTATTGTGCCCTGCTTGTCTGAGACTGTCTGCCCCTCCTGCAGCTGGTCCTGTGCCACCAGGGCTTCCATGAGTGCATTCTCTGTTATGCCCTCATAGGCAATCCCCTTTCCTGCGCACAGCTCATGAAGCTGCTGTACATGAAATTTTACATAGCTTTGTGACAGGCAGCACCTCCAACTCATGAGGACCGACCTTTTCTTAAATCTGTTGCAACATTTCTTCTATTTCTTAGCCTAATCCATCCTTTACAATTTCTAGTCCATAAGGTTTGCCACCTATGGGCACCCCCTTCCCTTTCTTGACTATGCTATAATGTCATCTTTAATTTTCCTTTTCCCACTCAGGTCCTCGGTACAGGGAGGTTACTGTTGTGACCTCCAAGCGAATGTAAAACAGGTTGCGTTTATTGTTGTTGGATTTAGTATGTAATAGCACTATATCATAATATACCTTATGTTTATGAAACCTGTAAATGTTGAAAATACCATGGCAGTAGGTGTTTTTCAGAATGATAAAAAGTACTAGATGACTATTATAGAAATTAAGTTAGTTGTGCTATTTAAAATGCATCTGAGTTGCTGTAAACTGAACACAGCTGAAATGTCATGATGCTTTGCATCATGGAAGTATGTACAATGTTGTATTTCTTTGAAACATGATTTGTTGCCAGTGCCCTTTGGAGTAACCCTTTTTTCAGTGTTTCTGCACAGAGGTTCTTTGTTTTTAGCTTTTTTTTTTCTTTTTGAGCCCCCACTGCCCAAGCAATAGGGATGAAGGGTTTTCACTAAGAAATGGTTAAATCAGACATCAGTGTCAGTAGGTGCTGGCTAAGTGCAGAGAAAGGACATACATAGTCTGTTGCTGCAAACTGATGGACTGAAGAAGGAATATGGCATTGCAGACGCTGATTTCCTGTATTTTGAATAAAAATCACACATAGACTGTGTGTTGAACCTTAAGTTCGGTATCTGGTCCATCTGTTATCCCACAACCCCTCCACAAGCTTGAGGAACTCATCTTCTCTAGCTACGCTGCACTTAACTGTCTAGAAATAAATAAAACAGTAGTAAAAAAAAAAAAAAAAAAAAAATGCTACCTTTTGAAATCCTGTTTCGTGACTATTAAAAGGTATATTTCTGCTAGCACTCCAGTACCAGTGTGCTTTCTCTCTCTCCGAGTTCCCGCTTCACAGGAAAGCACACTGTCCGCTGCTCTAAACTGGCCTGGTACCAGTTGCCACAAGGATCCCACCACTCTGCCACCAGTTGTGACGCAGATCCCTCAGTAGGGACTTTCAGTTCACTGCCACCACCTGGGTTTTTTACCAACAGGGCCCAGGAAGCCTGTTTCTGGACTTCACCCTTTGCACAAGGTCAGGAAGGTCAACACAATAACTGTGGGTAGAGTGCTCTCTCAGAGATGGACTGCAACAGAGTCCAGCAGAAATAGAATTACCCTTTTAAATAACACACAAGCAGTCACAGATTGTATAAAAATATACCATTTACTGAAATACTACAGGTATTTACTACAGGATGTATATACAATAAACAAAAGGGTTGCACATTTACTAAGAAGCAGAAAATAAAATCACATTAGACAGATAGGTATTGTACAGCAAAAGTCTAAGCTATCCTCCCCTTGGAAAACTTCACCTGCCCTAGTTAAAGAAGCACTTTTCCCTCACTGTGCTATCTTACCTCAGCTTGTCCTTGTAATGGCAGGTGCTCTGGTCTTTTTGGAGTCAGTCCAAGACAGTGAGCTGGATATAAGTCCCTCAATATATTGCCTTGCTCCAAGTGGGGAGGGTCCCACTGACTCTGAGTGACAGACCCATGTTGCCAGCCCTCTTTGAGAGTGTGTGTGCATGTGTGCCCCCCACCCTTCAGCACTTCCTTGCTACCATAATGATATCCACCTGGTTCCTTTTGTTCAACATGGGAGCATCTCCCAGAAGCATATCCCACCGAGTTTATGGGTTTATTGCTTTACCGTCTCCTGCCTGGCTGTTCCTGTTAACTTTCTCGTGAGAACCATCAGACCTGTACTTTAACTTTTCCATATATACTTGCTCATGTGATCTGGCAACCATCTTGTCTGAAAAAGGTGCATATTCAAAAAGAATAACAATCAAAATAATACTTGGTTCTGGTCCCCTTTTCTGTCACAACAGTAAATAAAAAAAGTGCCAGTACCTGTGGACTAAGAACCAAACATATCAATGTGTCACCCGATCCAGCTTTTGTCCACCATCTTCTTTTTCTAAGCCTACACATGTTTTGAGCCCCAAACTGTGAAAATCACAGATCCATATTTTGTTTTAAAATACCCCCAGTTCTCCCTTCTGAGTGGCTTGCTCAGACTCCTGTTACTCACACACAAACTGCTCACTGCTAAGCTGACCATGCTGTCCCACAGCAACTCCCAAACCGAGCATAATGAGAACATTGCCACTTTTGTGACACTCACCAATGCAGATGGCAATGTACTGCCGGTAAGACCAAAACAAGATTGCAGTCTTGCTGGTGGCCTAGGGTAGCAACCTTGAGGGGCTGCTGCAGACACCTTGGCTCAGTACAGCACCCCTAGTGACCCTCGAAAACATGTCAGCTCCCCTAGTGACAGCAGAAACCATATAGGAAACAGAAGGACTATTTATGGCAAAAGTCTAATTTTTTTTTTTACTAATTTTTTTTTTTTAAACATTACAGCTTCTCAACATATACCCATTTTTAAGAGCAACTATTGTAATGCCTTTTGTATTAATGCACAAATGGTACTATTTTGCATTGTTTACTGCACCATGTGTAGAAGTATGCGACTCCCCATAGTTTTTGCATATCTTAAAAATGAAAATTCATGTTACCTCCGTCTTTTTCAGCGGTCACAGTAACTTTTCTGCACCTCAATGCGTGTTCACGCTTCTTCAGTGTGACTTATTAGTATAAGCAGCATTGTGTCATGAGATCTTGGAAAAGTGGTCTGTTTCATGGAGGCAATGGATACCCATGATTTGGAAGAAAGCCTAGCAACATTATTTCATGAAGCCGAAGACTCAGAAGCTGAATTTGGTGCAGCAGATGATGATAGCTACGTCCTCGGAGCTCTGCCGTACCAATTTAAGCCCGAAGTTGATCGTTCTGTGTCCAATACTGGTGATGTTTCCCTCGCATCGCAGAGCGACTTCAGTGGCCGTATGGAGGACGAGGAGCTCTCTTGGTACAGTATTCTTACTGTTTCATGGTGTTTACTGTGAAGTGTGTGCTACTAACTTGTACAAATATTTTGTATTCTGACAAGATGTCATCTATTCCTATGTCATCCCAACAGCTTCCCCTTTCAGTCTGTGTGCTCCGTGGAATGACCCCCCATCCTTCTGCTTTGCAACTGCCATGGCTTGTAATTCTCCCTGCTTATGGTTTTTATTCATGCTAACATACTTATTAATTGAAAAAAGTTCATTGTTCATCAGATGTTGTCTGTCTGTGAGAGATATGACTGTATTGCAGCAGCTGTTATATTGAGTGAGGGACAACAGTGGGTAAATATGGCAACAGTGAGGTGTCCCTGTGAATCTGTTGCTGTGTGCAGTTCATTACACTGTGTTACTGAATGACAGTGTGTTAGATTACATTCAATGCCATACAGTGAAAGTAATGGAGCTTGGCTGAGTCAACCCTGGTGAGACTGACATCACTGAAATGTGGATGCGGATTGTTACCAAAGATGAAAGTGACGCGGGTGCTATCATGTTGCATGGCCATAAGGCATCCAAGCAATGTTGAAACCTTACTATTACTGTCATTGGTCTTCTGTGATGTATATGCTGGATTATCAGTATCAGGATAAGTTATTTTTTGTACGTCATTACCTAAAGCATTTGTAAGCCTTTATCTGCAGCACTATGTGCTGTTATTGTGGCACCACATGCACAAGGACATTGATGCTGTGAGTCCTCCTGACACACTGTGTAGTGGTTAACATGTGTGGTGAGGGGGGGGGGAGGGGGGGGCATGTTAGAGGTTGTGCTAGGTCCTTAACTTGAATCAAGGGTATGGGGTGTCAGAGTGAAGTGAGATGGTGCAGTGTGTGAGATGTTTTATTCTGTGTGGTGTGTGATGCATGCCTGTAGTTTTGTGTGTTTTTGGAATAGTGTGGTATATGCAATGCATCATCATGTGTAGCAAGGAATAGTGTGATCCATCCACAGGCTTAGTGCGTCGAAGGCATAACATGGTTGAGGCCTTTTGACTTCATTCACTGTAATGAAGGTCGTTTGCTGTGAGACTAAAGTGTGTGTGTATGTGACAGACACGTGTGAGTCCATTTCCGTGATGTGCATCTGGTCTGGGAGGTGGAGTCTTGGTGGTGGGTGGGGTTTGCTTAGCGGCTTCCAGTCCGTGCCACCACCTGCACTGGAATGAATGGCGTGATCGTTCAGAGGGCAGTCAGGTTGTCAAGATGGTGACATGTATGAGTCCGTGCCTGGCGAGTGTGGGAAGCTTACCTGTGCTGGGGGGGGATAGCGTGGTTGAGGCCTCCTGCAGTGGAACGAAGGGTGTGGGGTGTGACAAGGAAGTAATACAATAAAGGTGGTGACTTGTGACTCTGTGTGTGGCTTTGGGATGCTTATTTTGGCTTCTGGTCTGAGGTGGGGTTTGCATCGCGTCTTCCAGTCCATGTGACCACCTGCACTCGAATGAAGGGTGTGCTACGTGAGAGGGCAGTCAGGTTGTCAAGATAGTGACATGTGTGAGTCCGTGCCTGGTGAGTGTAGAAAGCTCACCTGTGCTGGGGGGAGATAGCGTGGTTTAGGCCTCCTGCAGTGGAACGAAGGGTGTGGGGTGTGAAAGAGAAGTAATACAATAAAGGTGGTGATATGTGTGAGTGTGTGTGTGTCTGCTTTGGGATGCTTATTTAGACTTCTGGTCTGGAGTGGGGTTTGCATCGTGTCTTCCAGTCCGTGTGACCACCTGCACTCAAATGAAGACTGCGCTGTGTGAGAGGGCAGTCAGGCTGTCAAGATAGTGACATGTGCGAGTCTGTGCCTGGCAAATATGGGAAGCTTACCTGTGCTGGGGTTGGTGGTGGACAGCTTGGTTTAGGCCTTCTGACCCCCTGCAGTGGAACGAAGGGTGTGGGGTGTGACAGGGCAGTAATACAATAAAGATAGTGACAAGTGTGAGTCTGTGTGTACACAGAAACATAGACTTTGATGGCAGATAAGGACCGCTTGGCCCACCTAGTCTGCCCATTTCCGTACCTACAGGATAGACCGCAGATCCCAGTTAACCAACAGCCTATTTCTTTCTACCCCTCACAAGAACTGCCTTATGTCTGTCCCATGCATTCTTGAATTCTCCCACAGTCTTAGACCCCACAACCTCCTCAGGAAGGCTGTTCCATGCATCCACTACCCTCTCTGTGAAAAAATACTTCCTCACATTGCCCCGGAACCACCCCTCTATCTTTAAATTGTGTCCCCTTGTTCTTGCACGTCTCTTTTTTTGAAAGATGCTACCCTCTTGGACTTTGTTGATTCCACTGAGGTACTTAAAAGTTTCTATCATGTCCCCCCTCTCCCTTCTTTCCTCAAGGGTATACATATTAAGCTCCTTTAGTCTCTCCTCGTACGGCTTCTCTTGCAAACTCTGCACCATTTTAGTTGCCCTCCTCTGGACTTTATCCTGTGTCCTTGCGGAGATGGGGTCTCCAGAACTGGACGCAGTACTCCAGATGGGGTCTCACCAACTGTCTGTACAGAGGGATAACAACTTCCTGTTTTCTGCTGGTGATGCCTCTCCCTAGGCATCCCAGTATCTCCCCAGCCCTCCCTATTGCCTTCTCACATTGCTTGCTAACCTTAAGGTCATCTGTTATGATTACCCCGGCCTTTTCATTTTGTTGTTGTTGTTACTACCTCCCCCATTGTGTGATCTTCCCAGGGTTCTTGCTTCCCAGGTGCATTATTTGCACTTCTTTGCATTGAATCCTAGCTGCCATACTTCTGACCATTCCTCCAACCTTGCCAAGTCCCTTCTCATCCTTTCCACGCCTCCTTGTGTATCAACCCTGTTGAGATCTTTGTGTCATCTGCAAAGAGGCATACTTTTCCTTCCAGACCCTCTGCAATGTCACTTATAAAGACATTAAAAGGACTGGACCTGGTACCGAACCCTGCGGTACCCCACTAGTACCTCATCTGGGTCACTTCTCTCCGAGGTCTGGCAGGTACCCACAACCCCAGCTTACGGCTCCCAGCCCTCTTCATCAGTCTCTGCCTCACAAATCTCTTTTATAAGGTGACAGTACTCGGAAAGATTAACCTTCCTGTCTTGTAACTTAAGTTTCAACATCATCACACTGAAGTATCTGGTTGACTTTAAAATATGGTCCAATCTGATCCGGTTCAGTTCCTTAGCCGGCACCCCTCCTTTCCTGTAGGCCCTCTGCCGAGCCCTCTCGATTCTAGTCACGAATGCAGACAACTTCTGATTTTTCCATTGCTTAGCAGACTTGAATTTCCACAGCAAATCATTCCCGACTCAGTGCTTCCAAACACTCCTTCCAGTGCAGAGAGGTATTCAGCTGCAGTAGCCTCTGGGCTAGTGGCTTGCAAAAAACGGATGGCCCCTTAAGCTCTCCATAAGTCTCTTTCCCCCCTCAGAGCACTGCCATTCCTGTACTAAGGGGGTATCACAGTCCATCCATGTTTCCAGGTCATCCTCCCCCATAGACACTGGAACTGTGCCTGAGAAAAATTTGAGTTTACGGTACGAGTCCAACTATACAGATGAAATTATTATGGGAGAGGGAACTACAGGGGAGCTCTTAGGGGAAGCAGGAGATGTGGCCGGGGACTGCAGTGGCGTATGTTCCTCGGAAAGGTCTAGCATCTTTACTAGCCCTTCAGCGGTTCGTCCTCCTGACGCTAATAACTTGAGCAACTTGTACTTAAACCCCTCTATACTAGGGGACCCACCCGGGGTAGCCGGATCACTATGCAGATGAATGACCTTCGGCCCCTTCGGGCAGAATAACATGGGGTACCTTCTCTGGATCTATGGGAGAACTGCAAGAGGGTAAAACAATCATAGTCTGCTCAAACAAGTTCGAATCCCTCCCCTTCACTTCAACTTTGCCAAAACCTTTAACCTGTTCCACAGCTTCTATAATATCAGCATTAGTAGTCCATAGGGGGACATCCAGTAACAGAAGGGTCTGTCGGGGATCCAACCCCTCAGCCTGGCTCCACCCCATCATTCGGTGCACCAACGGCTTGTGGGGGGCGATTCTGAGCTTGGGCATAGCAAGATCCTCCATTTTCTCTCCAAAGCTGAACATATAATCAGGGTAATTCCCTTCTTTGGTCACTAGAGGACGCTAATCCCAGTGGTGCCTCCAATATGTAACCCCTAGTTGGCGCTACCCCAAGGGCCACTACCCCTGCCTGCTTGGCTAGTAGCAGGTTAAGGGACCTAGGTTCGGTAACGGGTGCCTCCACCCAGAGGTCTGGGTTAGAAATGATCAAGCTAACCAGGACACAGCCCTCTGGGACACTGTGACCCCCACTCTATTTCCGCTAGTGGCCCACACTATGATTACTTTCACAATACCCCCAATATGCTTTGCAAATACCCACACAGTTTGCATCTACCACCAAGGTTGGTTTCTCCAGTTCGACCCTGGGGACCCCCTGTAAAACAAGGTTAGCCAGCACAAATAGCAACAGTACAATACTTCGAGCACAAACTGGAACCACAGTCTAGTTAGATTGCATAAACAGAGTAGATCTGATTTATTCAGGGGGTAATCAGGTCAATTAGCTTAAATACTCTATAGTTCACACTACTGTGCAGGCATTCAGAGTCCCTACTACAGTTACACTCTCCGAGTACCCAGGTGGAGGGAAGGTGGGCTAGCAAGGACAGTTGCCCGGGGTAGGCCGGCGCCACAGCAGGTCGCGGCCCTGTGAGGGAAAAAACAGACATGCACCACACTCTAATTGCAATCCGGAGCTGGAGGGCTCAGTTTGCAAAGGAAAAATAACAAGACAATCAGGTGACACACTTTTGATTTAGTTATATGTTCAAGTTTATTGCAGGAAAACTCCATTGAGCAAGCTCATTCACAAGGAGGTCCTGTGACATAAACACTTAAAGTACAAACACAGATAGGTAATAACAGTATATACATGAAATGCACGTTACATGATACAGACTGGATATACATACAAGGGTACCATATGGGGTGACCGCAGGTGGTAAACATTGATATGAGACAGGGAAGCGACTTACAGGTTGCATACTGATAAATGAAACATGATGACTGGTGTGTGCAATACATATACGATATTTTGGCAGCTAGAACAAACAACAGTCTACAACTGATATGGGGGGGGGGAGGAGTGATTTGATAGAGTAGCAGTGGAGCATAAGTGGAGCATAAGCAAAGATAAAGCCAGGAGTAGAAGGGGAAGGGAAAGCAGTTAATATGACAAATCAATTATACCTTACCAGTGGATAAACATGGCACACATGGGGAAGGAAGAGACTTAATGACAGTTACAGGTGTCTTTTATTTTGGCTGAACTTAGCGATTTGTAGAAGTTTATTGAAACTGTGCTAGTTAGTTTCAGTATGGTTTGTAATTGGTTCCAAATGGAGGGAAGGGCATATGCAATACACGCTTACCAAAGGAAGTCCGCGTCCTTGGTATGTCAAGCATAATAAAGTCAGATTTTCTTAGCAGTATGCATATGTGAGATACTAATAAGGGAAGAGAGATAGCTTGTCAATTTCTGCAGGAGCAGTTTAAGAGTCCATAGCCCAGCATGGAGCAGGCATCTAGCAGTAAGGGATGTCAACCAACAGCTGCATATAAGTCACAGTGGTGCGAGCAGTGAGGTTGGTAATGAACGTAGCATACGGTGATAAAGGATGTCCAGTTTACTTAGATTTGCAAAGTGGTGGAGGAATAGATTACATCGCCATAACTCTAGTAGGGGAGAAAAGTGGCTCGTACAAGCTTGTTTCAGTTTCAAGGGGAAAAGGCCTATTTCTGTAGAAGAAACCTAACCTTGCTTTTAACCTTCTAGGGACATCTTCGACGTGGTCACTGAAAGATAATTTATTGTCGATCCAGATACCTAGATATTTAAATTTGGTTACAACTTCCAGAGGCTCGTTTAAGCGTGGTGACAATGAAGTCTTAGGCAAGAGGTATTGGGGGCCTGAGACAGCACTGCGGAGAATATCATCGCTTTAGTCTTCTTAGCATTGAGCAGAAGCTTTGCCTTTATTAGATTATGCTCAAGTTGTGCGAAGTCCGCTTGAAGCACTCCTTGACTTCAGATAACGATGAGCCAGAAGTATACAACACAGTATCATCTGCAAAAGTGCAGATTGGACGAGATATGTTAGCATCTAAGTCATTAATGTACAGAGAAAACAAGATAGGGCCTAAGATGGATCCTTGGGGAACTCCTCTTGCAACTGGCAAGGCAGCAGAAAGAAAGCCTTCCGCCTTTACTTTTTGGAATCTTCCAGTTAGGTAGCTAGAGAACCACTGGGTGGTATGGTATGTGGCACCCAACTTTGCAAGGCAATTGACTAATAGTTTGTGATCAACAGTATCAAAAGCTTTGCTGAGGTCCAAAAAGACTGCACCAGTTACCTTCTTCACATCTATAGCAGAGATCCAATCATTGGTTACTTTTGCTAGTGCAGTGATTGTGCTATGATTAGCCTGGAAGCCAGATTGAGCTGGGTTAATGAGAGAGAAGGTTTCCAAGTGAGATTTTAACTGAATATGGATCAGTTTTTCGAGAACTTTAGAAAGGATAGGCAATATGGAGATAGGCCTATAGTTGTTTACATCACATGGGTCACCAGATTTAAATAGAGGAGGATATGTGTTGATTTCCAGCAGAATGCACAGTAGCAGATGTAATGGAAAGATTGAAGATGTGGAGGAATTGGGGCAGTGAGATGGGCGTAGCCTGACCTTAGGAAAAAGGGTTCCAAGCCATCGTCCCCTGCGCTTTTTTTGGTGTCTAAGTTAAGAAGAGAATCTTCTACCTCTTTATAAGTTATCTCGCGCAATTGGAAGGGGCTGGGTGCAGGACTAGATGTGGCGGGAGGGGTATGCTGGCTCACCACAGCACCAGCATAAGGTGACGAGTCAAAAGCTAATCCAGCTGTGGCAAAGTGGGAGTTAAGTTCCTCCAGGATTAGGGACTTGTTTTCCACAATCTTGCCACTTGCAACTATCTTTGTTGGGACAGAGGGGCCATGGGCGTCCTTCTATAGCTTTGATAGTCTTCCATATTTTATGAGTTACCTTTAGCTTGTTCGAGAGTAGAAATATAATAGTTAGCTTTAGCAGGCTAAGTATTTTCACACAGTTATTCCTGGCTGTTCTAAGAGCCTGCCAATCCAAGATTCTTTGGAATGTCTAGCTTTAGCCCAGAGCTTATCTCGAGCTATAAGGGCTGCCTTGAGATCCGAGGTGAACCAGGGGTTGGAATTGTTCTGTACCCATACTTTGATGAAAGGGGCATGCTTATTTATTATTGTAGTGAGTTTGTCATTAAGGATGCAAGCTGCCTTGTTGACATCTTTGGCTAGGTAAAGATCTTGCCATCTGATCATGCTCAGGTCAGATAGGAAGTTTACTGCACTGAATTTGCGAAAGGATCTTTTTGTTATAAAGATGGGTTCCGGCCGGGCCTTAATTTGAGATCTTATACAAGCAACAATTCCATGATCGCTCATGTCGTTGTAAAACACTGGCAAATTAGATATTTTGTGTGGATGGGTGGTTAGTACCACATCTAGAATGGAACTGTTGGCAGTATTTAGAGTGTTGTTCCTAGCAGGTTCACTGACTAATTGCCCAAGACCTAGCTCATCACAAAGGGATTTGAGGCCATGTGATTTAGGTGACAGCCAGTCCATATTTAGATCTCCTAGAAATATTGTTTCAGTTTTGCATCTCGAACATGGATTTCAAAGATTAAGGACTTCATCACCACCAGACGGGGTCTATAGCCACCTAGGATAGTGATACATTCCGAGGAGGGAGATGAAGGCTCAGCGAACTAACTCAAATTCCTTGGCTAGAGATTTGCAACTAATATTGGTGACCAAGTACTTAGATTTGGCGTAGATAACCACACCCGTCTCTAGACTCTCTATCTGCTCTAAATAAATTGTAGCCCTGCAGTGATATTTGCTGATCAGTGTTAGTCTTTTTTAACCACGACTCAGTAATTATGATAAGGTCTTAGTTAACGATGTGCACCCAGGCTTGCAGCTGTACAAGTTTTTAGAGCAGACTTAAAATGTTGACCATCATCATTTTGAGACCTGTGGCCTCAACCAAAATCGATAGGCGAGGTAAGTTGTGGGGGGGGCGCCAGGTTGAGCTCCACATTTCCTAAGCAGAGAAGAAGCAGAAGTATAACTTCTTGCAGGAGCTACCCTGGTGACTACTCACGATACCCAGGACTGGACACAGGCTGGACGAGAATGAAGACAGCAGATGAACTCTCTGGATTGCCAGGAGAAGCAGGGCCCACACAATTTGCCAAGGCGTCATTCCCGTTCAGGCGTGGAGCAGGGGGCTGATCCCCAGGCAGATCTCTCATCGATGGTGCTTCTCTGTGTGTCTGCTTTGGGATGCTTATTTAGGCTTCTGGTCTGGGGTGGTGTTTGCATCTCGTCTTCCAGTCCGTGAGTTCATACCTGGCGAGTGTAGGGTGTTGGTGTTTTCTTGGTCCACTCTGTGCGCCATCTGGCGCAGGACTGAAGTGTCTCTGGTATGATGTTTGCATAGGCCTTGCAAGCTCTTTCACTGGAATGAAGTGCATTTGTTGTTACATCAAATTGTGTGAGTGTGCATGCGTGCGTGTGTGTCTGTGTGCTTGCATGTTTATGCTTTGCTGCTGCTGCAGTCTTTTCATGTGATTTATTGTGTTACTATGGTATTAATAATTACATTATGATTTCATATTTATAGGTGTACATGCAGACACTGCATTATAATGCCCACTGAGCGAGAATGCAGATGCTTCAACGAAACAGATGAAGTGGCAAATAAATTTGCCGATTATGGACTGCAAGATGGCTGCATTATAGATCACTATGGATTTCAAGCTGTGTCTACGAATTCCAGTCCTCGAAACTGCCTACTATCAATTCCGTCAGGAACATGGACGTCCTGGGGTACAGGATGTACATGAGTAAGTCTTTTAATTTTAAGTATGTTTTACCTTTCTATACTGCCTACTCCCTTTTGCTGAGCAAACACGTTTTCTGTATGCTGTCAATCGTTGTTAACTTACCGCTAGGCCCCTGTCTAGTATCTTACTTACACAGTCAAAGAACTCAGTCAGATTACACGATCTCCCCACCCTGAACCCATGCTGCCTATCATCCTGGACACCATGCTTCTGTAGATATTCCACCAACCTTTTCTCTAGTATGGTGTCCTTGACAATACCAACTATGGAAGTCAGGCTGACTGGTCTGTAATTCCTTGCGTCAACCTTCAGAACACTTCTGTGGAGGAGCACTACATGTGTGCGACACTGAAGTAATACTGTCAAGTCGGTGACATGTGTGAGACTCTCTCTTGTCGGGTGTGTGATGTGTACATGGACTTCGTGGTGGAAGTGCAGAACGTGGTTGAGGTCTTGCAAACTTCTTCACTAGTATCAATGTAGTTTGCTGTGACTGTGAAGCATATGCATGTGTGTGCATGTGTTATATGTCTGAATCTGTTTATGTCTGGCGTGGTATGTGTGAGTCTGTATGTTGCGTGTGGCATGTGTACCTGCTATTGTGCTGCGGGGCCATACTGTGATACAGTCAGTGCTACTTACTGCACAGAATGAAGGACATAATGTGTGAGAGGCAAGTGAGACTGTCAAGAGGGTGAGTGTGAGTCTTTCTCTAACATGTTTTGTAACTGTACACGTTTGGAGGGTGCATAGCGTGGTGCAGTGTGGCTGCCCTCGTTTGCCTGAATGACGGGTCTGTTGTATAACCTCAGTTGAGGTCTTGCAACATTCTTCAGTTAAATGAAGGGCATTCCTAGCCGTACCGGTGGTACTGAAGGTCGAGTCACTGGACGCAGCACCTTGTGCCATACCAGCCACCCGGGTTTGGGTAACGGACTCAGGGCCACAGGTGAATGAAGGGGAGGAGAAGGAGGAGGAGGAAGAGGATCGAGCATCCCAACGGATACTCTCCTCTTCCTAGGGTGGGTTTCTGGGGTGATTTAAGCACTCGATGCACCTATGCCTGTGGAAGCACGAGCATCGGGGCATAGGCGGCTGTCCGTAGTCGGTGATGGGAGGACGTTGTGGGCATTTGACAATGGCGTGCATTAGCATACCATCTGTCTGGACACTAGTCCTGTGTGCCGACGCCCTCAGGGGAAGGAGGAAGTAAGGTGAGATAATGGAAAAAAACAAAACGCTCTTGGTCCAAGATGACGACTGATCCAAGCCTCGGATCACCTACCCACTGGCAGACACCACTGTGCAGGCATTCTTCATAGAGCAAAGTAAGGAAGGGGATAATGGAGCAAGCCTGGCACTTCAGGGGCAGACTCCGTGGGATGGATCTGGGGGTTGATCAGGTCTGAAGGAGTCGAATGAGGTGGTAGTAAGGCAGGATAAAAAAAGAGAAAAAAAAAAAAAATGAAGGGCATTCCTGGAAAAACATTCCATCAATACACTACCCTGTCAATTGAAATTGTAAGTAGCCTTTCTGTGACCACTCTTTAGTAGCACACACATTATTTCCAGCAATGTCTGTAAGACTCTCTATGTTATGTATTGCTGAAGTGGCTGGAAGTCGATGTAGCCAATTCCATACTACCTGCAAACCAGGTCTAGTACTAACATACTATTTGCCAGCAGATTAGGCCTTACGGTCTATCGAGTCTGCTCGAACCTCAGACCCCTAGTTAGCTGCCGAGGCCCTCTCCCCCCCTTGTGTTCCAGAAACCACTATCATCCATCCCCACCCCCCTGGGACAGGCCATCATCTGATACATCCACTTTCTGTGTCTGTCCCACCCTCTCTTGAAGCCCTCCACTGTGGATCTCTGAACCAGCTCGCCAGGCAGTGCATTCCAAGGGTCCACCACCTTCTCAGTGAAAAACCTCCTCCTCTTTTCCCCCCTCACCCTTCCACCTTCCAACTTCAAACCATGCCCTCTGGTAATACCTCCCTGCTTTAGTTTAAAGATCCTCTCCATGTTTACCCTATTTATTCCCTTGAGGTACTTGAAGACCTCAATCATGTCCCCCGTCTCTCCTCTCCTCCAATGAAAAACAGGCAGAGCTCCTCAAGTCTGTCCTCATATGTCAAATCCCCTAGCCCTCGTATCATCTTAGTTGCCCTCCTCTGTACCCTCTCCAGGAGCTGTATGTCCCTCTTCAAGTGTGGTCTCCAGTACTGTACACAGTACTCAAGGTGTGGTCTAACCAGTCCATTGTACAGCATCAGAATCACTTCCTTGCTCCTAGAGGTGATCTCCCTTACAACGCTCCCAACATCCTGTTTGCCTTGCTAGCCGCTCTCCTGCACTGCTCAGAGTTATTCATACATGCATCTACCATGACCCCTAAGTCTTTTTCCCCTACTGAGGCCTCCAGCGCCTCCCCTCCCAGGGTGTACCTGTGTTTAGGGTTTCCCCGCCCAAGATGTAACACCTTGCACCTGGTGATATTGAAATTTAAATTCCATGTGTGAGCCCAGCTTTCCAGGGTGTCCAGGTCCCTTGCAGGCCAACCTCCCCTCTTCTCCCTCAACTACTGCTCCCATCTTGGAGTCATCAAGAAGATTCATTTCACACCTATACCCTTCCTGATGTCCGATATGTATGCATTAAACAGAATCGGACCCAGGACCGAGCCCTGCATGTACCCTACTACCAACCTCTCTAGGGTTTGAGAGCTCCCACAGACCACTATCTCTGGGTGCATCCAGCTAGCCAGTTTTCAATCCATCTGACCATCAAAGGCCTACTTCCAACCCCATCAGTTTCTCCACCAGACCACTGTGGGGGACAGAGTCAAACGCCTTGCTATAGTCCAGGAATAATACATTCACAGGCTTTCCCCTGTCCAGTTCTGTTGTTACCCATTCGTAGAACTCCACAAGATTGGTTTGACATGATCTACCTTGCACAAACCCATGTTGCCGACTATCCAGACCTCCCACCAGGGCTTGACAAATCCCATAGCCCAACGTCCCAGGCTATCATTTTAAATTCTGGGACAAGCACTTTCTTGAGAGTTACTTGTCCGCGGACAAGTATGGTTTTAAAAAACAAAAAAAGCAGTTTCTTAACTTTTCCAGCAGGGTGCACTGGTGGGTTGCGAGGTTCAGACGTCCTGGTGGTCATGTTACCCACCAGATCGCCGGGTGCTGATCCGCGTGATAAGAGACCAGAAGATCGCACCGCCAAGATGAGAGAGACAGCGCGAGCAGGGCATATGGGGAGTGAGTTGCCGGCAAACAGAGGAGGAACCAGAGTCACCGGATCACCAAGCACTGAGCAGGGAGGTGCACAGCAGTCAGAATGGCAGGTCATACCAACAAGGGTAAGTGAGACCTGTTGGCCTCAGCAGTGACTTTGGTGGGGGGGGTGTCAGAGGGTCGCTTTCACTGCGTTCCAACTACTAGGGAGGGAACGTGCAACCGATTGTGTGCTTCAGTGTGTACTGCAGAAAGCTGAAAAGCAAAACAAAAAACATTTCATTTGTTTTTGCACATTTTACTAGGGAAGGGAACTTTTGTTCAAAGGAGAAAAAAGCATTTCAGGGTGGCATGGGAAGAAATATTGACTGGGAGCTAGAGGGTGCCCCGAGTGATAGTAGTGAGCCGGGGGAACGAAGGGCGGGAGGCATGGGGCGCGGTAATCTACCTGTCAGCCTAGTGCAGAGCACACCGCGCAGACTTAGACTGCCATTAAGTTTTTTTCTACCTTAAATAAATCTGCCCCCTCCAAAAAAAATAATAATAAATAAATAAACTAAAGGACTGACCAAAAAAGGAAGAAAGTTTGTTGGTGTTGGATTGGGCAAAGGTCGGGACCGTCAGGACAGATATAGAAGAGAAGGACACCAAGCAGCAGTAAAGGAGGAGAGAGAAGGAAAACAGACAGAGCCAGGTTAAAGCCAGAAGTTTCAGAACTGAGCAAATTAAAAAAAAAAAAATAAAAAAAAAAAATAACAGGCAGCACTAAGGGGATAAATATTAAAGAAAGGGAGGAAAGAGATAGGGTTGAGATTTGCAAACTAAGTAAGTGTAGAAAAAGGCAACAACTTCAACAAACATAACTGACTAAACAGAGCAAATTGCCCCCCCCAAACTAAACTGCAGAACAAGGTTAACAACTTCAACTGTTACCAACATAACTAAGTCTAGTTGCTATTTCTTTATCCCAATCCCATTCCACTCTGACTGCCTCCTGTCTTGCTTAGTTTAGCAGCCTGTTACTTATAGACAATTTTTCATTAGTGTCTGTTCCCTTTTCCTTTCCATTCAAGACTACCCATACCACCACAAAATAAACACACTACACAGTGATTTTACAGAATAGATTTTATTAGCATCACAAAACAGTAAATACATACATAGTTCTAAATTATTATCCTGATATACTAGTATGCATGTTAGTTTGTTGAGCTTTGTTCTAAGATTGGCACTTGTCTCACACT
The DNA here is from genome assembly GCA_016271365.2 of Neoceratodus forsteri. Lineage (NCBI taxonomy): Eukaryota > Metazoa > Chordata > Ceratodontiformes > Ceratodontidae > Neoceratodus > Neoceratodus forsteri. Next base: position 397,180,224 of record CM057452.1, read on the forward strand.
TCCATGTCCACCTATATTAATTTAACAGAAAATGCATAATTTTTTCCTGTTTTTCAATATCTACAGCTACATAGTATTCATAATACAAATCCCTAGGCCATGTATTTTGTTGCTACAAACTTTTTTCCAAGTTTTCCTTAAATTATAGCCTTCCGAACATGGACTACCACTCTCAACACTGGGACTACCATTTTTGGCTTGGCCACTTGTTCTTGGACTAGCATGTAATTTTAAAATGTCAACTCCTGCCTCCCACCTCCTCCAAGTACACCCCCAATCATTCCTTTAGTATACTCTCCATTAATTTTCCCACCACCGAGGTCAAACTGATGGGTCTATAGTTACCTGGTACTTCCCTCAACCCCCCTTTACGGATTGGCACATGTGCCTCTCGCCAATCCCTAGGTATCCTCCCTGTCTCAAGTGACCTGTTGAAGAGCTCCGCCAGGGGTGCAGCCAGTATGTCCACTATTTTCATAGTACTCTCAGATGAATGCCATCCGGCCCAGGAGATTTGTCTTTATTTAGGGCCTTGACGGCTAACCACACCCTTTTGGCGGAGATAGCATCATCCGTCCCCTCCACCTTACTGGCCTTTTTATCCTTATCCTGATGTGACACCCCTGGGGTACCTCTCCCTCCCTCTTGCTCCATTTCTGTTGCTCCCCTGATCCCACTCACTGCCACTTCTATCCCCATCGTGCCTTGCTTTGTAGATATCCCATCCCCCTCCCTAGTGAACACAGAGGCAAAATACTCGTTAAATACCTCTGCCTGGTCCCTCGCCTCTTCCACCCACCCTCCTTCTGATCTCAATCTGCTGAGATGGCCCTTAGTTTTCCTCCGCTCCCCAATGTACTGGAAGAACCCCTTTTCCCCTCCATGTATCCCCTGTGCCAGCCGCTGCTCTTTACTGACTTTGCTCCCTCACCATCCGGGTGACTTTTCTAGATGCAAGATGGTACATTTCTTATCCCTATCCCTCTTTTTGTTTTATATTTTTGTACGCCTTCTTTTCTCTGACCGCTAACTGAACCTCACTGGACCACCAGCATGGTTTATGTGACCTTTCTCCTTATGTTTCACCTTAGCGCAGGTCCTGACTGCCTCATGAAGTCCCGGTTTTATGATCTCCCATCTCCTTTCCACATTTGTCATTGATGTAATCCCCTTCAAGTGATCCTTGAGAATATTTCCCATGCCCACAAAGTCTGCCCCTGAACTCCACTGCCAGTGTCCTAGATCTCACCCCCCCCCCCCATGCTGATTTGAAACCAGACAGTATTGTGGTCGCTCCCAGTCAGGGCATCCTCTACAACCAGGTCCCTTACCAGATTCCCATCTGCCAGAACCACGTCCAGGACATGCCCCTCCCTTGTGGGCTCCATCACATGCTGCGTTAAGAACACATCCTGTAAGCCGTCCAGCAGCCTCTGCTCCTTGGCCACCTTAGAGGACATAGTTCCCCAGTTTGTACCTGGCATATTAAGGTCCCCCATCAACACCACTCCTTCCCCTTTTGGTCCACACTGGGCAATGATGTTGTCCAGCAAACCATCCTCCAGAACATCACCCATCCCGGAGGGCCTATATACTACACCCAGCTTGACCTTGTCTCCTGCTGGGGATCGTAAGGTGACCCATAAGGCCTCCACGTTTCCCTCTGCCTCTTCTACCCTAGCAATTTCTATGTCATCTCTAATGAACATAGCCACTCCACCCCTCTGCCCTCCTTTCTATCCTTCCTAAGCATAGTGTACCCCCAAGCGTTTAGGTCCCAGTTACGGTTTTGTTGGCACGTCTCCGTGACCGCGCCACATCCTCGAACAGCATGGCCTGGAACTCTGGCAACTTGTTTCCCAAGCTCCTGGCATTTACTAACACCAACCCCCACCCCTGATCCCCTTTGTCAAACCCCACCCAGGTTCCTTATACTTCCATCCTCCCTCTGCTCCTCCTGAAACCTCCACTCCCAGTCTGTTTTCCCCTTCCCCCCTTGGGTTTGAAGGCCACTCCCCTCATCTGGAGGAGAGGGCTTCTGGTCAGCCCCTCCCTTATCCCTTCCCCCCTCACCAGTTTAAACCCCACCTTTCTTGAATGTAGTCAGCCATCCCCTGTTTAAGACTTCCTTCCCTAATGGGACAAGATGAAGCCTGTCCTTGGCATACAGTCCCTTATCCTCCCAAACTCCTTTCCAGTTCCCCAACACCCCCAACCCACTCTCTTCACCCCACTTCCTGAGCCAGTCATTAACCTCTGTGATCTTCATTTTTCTCCACTGAGGCCTTTGGTACTGGCAATATCTCCGAAAAGGAAATGTTGCATCCATTATCCCGACAGACTCTGGCAAGTTCTTGGACCCTTGCTTGGATTTCCAAAACGCTATTTCCCTCTAGATCGTTAGTTCCCAAATGCACCAGGAAATCTGGTTACCCTCCACAATCCCTAACCAGTTCGTACACCATGAACTTTGCTCTGTGCACTGTCAGCCCAGAGATACTCACTACCTTCACCTGGCTATGGCATCCACCCCCCTGTCCCTCTCACTGGATACCCCTAATCAGAGTCTCCCAATAACAGAACCTTAACACCGCCATCATCCTTATGGTTACCTCCACTATGCCCTCTCAGCCCCCCATCCCCCCTTTATTCGTGATCTCAATTCCATGGGAGTCTTCCTGCCTTATTAGAGACCCCCTTGTCACCCTCACCTTTCTGCCTCCCTCGTTATTTTGCCCACTTAACTCAGACCCCCTCTGAATAGGTGTCCCCTTTAACCCTCTCTTATCTGAACCATTCATCCTGGCCCTGATTGTTTTCCCTTCCCCCACACCGCCATCCTCCCCCTTGTAATAGTACCCCTACCTCCAGAGGCTCTTGGTGGGTCCCCTTTAGCTAGGGCCCCATCCTTGGTACTGACACCCCTGCTGAAGGAGGGACCCTCCCCCACCTCCTTGTCTCCCAGTTTCTCTCCAGTCACGCTTTCCTCCCTCATGTCTGCAATATGTTGAATCCCCCCCATCTGCTTAACATTTATGTTTCCCCTTCTCCCTCTGGGACTATTTCTATCCTTTCCACTGCCGGTCTGTGATGCCCTATGGGTATCCAACTCCCTCCCCCTGGCCTCTGTACCAGTTTCCTCATTTCCACCAACCCCTTCCTCCCCCTCTAGGTTGCTTAGTAGCTCAAATTTATTGTGACACTATGTCAGCCTCCATCAAGTAACCAAAATTTCCCCTGACTGCACCTCTAAACTGCCCCTCTTCCTCCCCTCTTGCTCTGTTCTCCTTAGGAGCTCCCTTCCCACAGTCTGCTGTTTTAGGCTTCCCCACAACAGCCCCTCCCTTCTCAATGTCTGCTCTACTAGGCTTCCCCACAACAGCCCCTCCTGACTCTTCCCCCTCCACTCTCTTTGTATTCGGAATGTTCACCCCTACGCTTTCCCCTTAGCATCAACATCCCTATCTAAGGGTCCTCTGTCCCTAATATCCCCCCTCCTGCTTGCTGTAACATAATGTCCTGTAATTTCTGAGCGTTGCCCCAGCCTCCCCTCAGCCCCACCCTTCTGCTGCCCATATCCACCCCCCTTATCCTTAGACACACACCCCAACTCCCCCAGCTTACTCCTTAACCAATATACTTCACTCCTGATACAAGACAGCTGTCTACAGAGTGGGCAGCCTCCCTCTCTCCAGGCCCAATTGAGAATTATTGCCATCCCACAGCCTGTGCAGCCTAAAACCCTTCCGAAGATGCCTGCCATGGTGGAATATGGCCACTCTGTTGGTTCCCCTCTGTTTATAATGGCACACCAACCCCTTTTCTCAGTCCCTTCCCCCTAGAATACAGTTACTCTCTATACTGACTGCAGTTATTTACAAACCCAATTTCAACCCCACCAATAAAGTTCCCAAGTCACACAAACACATACAGCCCAGTGTGTGTCCAGTCCCACTAACAGTGTGTATGCAGACACCGGGTACTGTATGATGTCACAGGCCCACCAGTTCCTGTTGCTTTAAATTTCAGTCCCAAACAGAAATACACAGCCCTTCAATCCCAACCCCCAGTGGCTTTTCAGTATTTAAGAAAGCCTACAAAACACAGCGGGTGGGAGGGCTCTTACCAACACCAAGCAAACATCACATGTAAATTTCACTCTAATTATCACTGCCAAACAAGGGTTCCCAAGCCCCAAAAGTTACAATATCACAGCCCAAGTAACAGTTCTAACTCAAAGTAGTCATTTTTAACACACAGAACTAATTTCACGTACAAAACTATTCAAATATTTCAGTTAAAACAGAATATAAACCCAGACCTCTGTCCTTACCAGCCTCCGGCTTATGTTCCCAAATACTGCCTTTTTTTTTTTTTTTTTTTATTTTATTTTAATTCTTTTTCCCCTCCAGTCATGGCACACGATACCTCCCTCAGGCATCCTGCCTGTTCGTGCCACCTTAGGTCCCCTTTCACATCAAGAAACATATTTCATGCATGGGTAGCTAGCATTCTGATTGGCTTATATAGCCCATCCATTTTATAACAACATTTCAATCACAGCTGTATCGTTTACATTATTCTCTAATTCTTTTCCAGGAAGTATTGTTACATTGCTTATCGTCAGCTAGCCAGATGGTGCTGGGGCTGGCTGGAATGAAAGGTGCGTGTCATCCTGCCAGCATGTGCCATTTCAAAGATAAGAGACACTTTTCCGTCTGCGGACTACACCAGCTTCCGTTATGCGGAATGGGAATGAGGAGTTAATTTCAGCCGACTACTCTCCATTGTGGACGGTTTGTGTTACGTTACATAACAAAAGTTTAGTTAAAGAACCGTACAGCAAGGGAGAAGGGAACACACAGTGATATCACAACTAGCACTGTACTGTCGGAAGAAACATACACTTTACAACAAAAGTCACATGTATGACATATCCTGTTAGCTAGGCACTGTGAGACAGGAAAATAAATAAATAGTTGCCAAGACCACAATTAAAGACCGAAATAGTTGATTTTTAGATGGTGCATGCCTCTTTCTGCAACATCAGATGGCAATATACTACTGCTGTCTGTCCCGTTTACTTGTGTGTTGTGTCATTTTCTACGTAGCTAAAAGACCAACTATCTTGGTTCCTGCACTGAGAAAGCACAACTGAAGCCTTCCTGTGCCATAGCATGGTGGCGTGCTTTCATAGCAATGAATTGTGTCGTTTTGAAGTTAAATATGGTATTTATTTGAAGGCCATTTGGAACAAATCATGACCACCGCTTAAGTAACAAGGTCCTTGTTAGTTAACAGGTGGCCATGATTTGTTCCAAACGGCCATCTAAACAACATAAATTTAATTTTAAGAACAGACCCTCTTCATTCCCAAGGAAGTGCACCTCCACACTCTGCAAACCATGACATCAAAAAATGTGCGAGTGTGTGGATGCAACGAGGTGGATCGTGGACTGAAGGGCTAACAGGAAGTGGAAGATATCAGCACGGCTAGGCTCTAGGGAGCTAAAATACGATCCCTTACCTTCAAAAACACGGTGTATGAAAAAATTACAGATGTGCATCCTAGAACTTCGGCACATGCATGCTTCAATTCTGGTTCTTGGGGGTGAATGGTCAAAAAGCACCTGAAAGTTGCTGTTCAACTTTTACAGCAACTGTACATGTTTCAACAGTCAGAGGAAGAAACCATCACAGCATGACCAACATGAACCAATTGGCTACTAATTACTTTGTTACTTGCCACATTTGTGAACTGAGGCAATGGTATATTTGGCTCTGGGTATCATCAATGCTCTGATCACCTATATGTAATGGGACCTATGTACACCTTGGTTACATTGCATCATCCCCACAGAAGTAGCTGGAAATGCCACAAGTAAAACAATACATTGTTTACATGTGGTGGAGTGATATTCTACTTCAGCACTGTTCACATTACTTTGTTTACACTGCAGTTGTGTACTTACCTGTACTCGTACAGTGATAATTCCTCAAAATCATAAGCAGAAGCAACCACTGTGTGACCAACATTACATTACTTTAAATGCTGCAGTGTGAGACACTGCCCAGAACTGAAGATCCTGTCCATGTTATTTTTCTTTCTGCTTCTCAGCCATTCACATAGCACTGCTATCCACTACAACATATGGACCGTTACACTACAGCGTCCGTAAACAGATGCTGCATAATTGTTCAAGTCTTCCCAAATGAGTGCGCACTGGGACGTGGTCCATAAAGAACCAACCAAGTAAATTATTAGAACAAAGGTTACACACAGAAATGCAAAAAAAAGGGACGCATAAATCAAGCAAAATAATTTATTATAAACTGTGAAATAAAAAACATCAGTCTGACATGTTTCAGACTGACTTTTGAGAAAGGACTGCAGTCAGTCCGAAACATGTCAGGCTGATGTTTTTTATTTCACGGTTTATAATGAATTATTTTACTTGATTTATGCGTCCCTCTTTTTTGAGTTTCTGTGTGTGCCAGAACCTTTGTTCTAATAATTGTTCAAGTGAAGCAAAAGGGTTGTTGATGTACAACAATTACATATGTCTGTTATCAGGATACGATCATGACAGACTGTGTTCTTTCCTCTTATATCAAATGTGATATATGCACAGGTGTAATGAAGTGCAGTACCACCAATAAAAATCTTTGATTTTTGATTTACAAAAAGGACATGTCTGGGTGTTGTCACCATGCCATAGCAAAATGACAGTGCTGTTTTTGCCTTTTCATTATGTACATCTCAATATTTAAATGTTATTACTTTCACAACATGTACATGTTGAGACAGTAATAAGCATAAAACACCATCGTCAGACTGTGATACATGAAACTAATTTCAATGCTGTGTTTTTTTTTTTTTTTTTTTTTATTTCCCACACTTGTTAACTAAGCATAAAACCTCCACTGACAGCAGAAAAAGTTCAGATGTACACATTCGGGTATATGTTAACAGTTCAGTATAGGTGAATACTGACATTAACTGTTCATTGTGTCAATACGATGACATCTTTGCATTTTAATAAAACAAATTATTGTTACTGTTCGGAGCGTTTCTGGATCCCGAGTGTCTTGAGAACAAGGAAGTCAGTCAACACAAAAACAGGAAGGACTACATATTGTAAATCGAGTCAATGAAAAATACTACTTACATAAATACCATGGTAGTCTACTCGTGGATGTTGGTGGTGGGTAGATGTACAGATCCACGTTGAAAAATACATTTCAAAAACACCACGGCAGTTGTGTGTTCCTCAACACCGGGACACCCACACCGCACCATCAGCCAAAACGGTTCACCAATGGCACATCAGTGGCTGTTGTGCTAAGGCCAGAAAAAGACACCATCACACACTCCAGTGATGACTGCTGACTGCCAAGTAACAGTATCACGTGCAAGCACATCTGTCAACCAATGCGCCTGCAGTGTGCACCACAACCTTCCATTCACAAAGTCTTCGTCTTAGTAAATGGAACTTTACAGTACATGCTCTAAGCCAATCATTCCACCCTGCAGAACAATGTACTTGTGCAGATGATAATGTAAGATGTCATTCAGTGGTCAGCCCTGAATATGGGCGGGTGTGTTAAATGGGCACTGATGGGTCATGTGGTTATAGGGGAACAGCAGGCGTAGACTACCAGTGTCTGTGTGAACTGTAATATTTTACATGGATCGTGACTTGGTGGTGGGGGTGGGGTGTACCACTACACTAGCAGAGCATTTCTATAATTACTATTTTATGTTGGGTGTGGTACAGGTAATGGAGGGTGCCCGTCACATTTCACCATGCCATCAATGCACAATTCCTGGAAATGGATACATAGAGTCACACTGTCTTACCATGGTCAGCAGCACTTTGGATGAATGTGTTGCGGCACCGTGGAAGACATCCGATATGCCACAGGTTAAGACGGCTGAAGGAGGAGGTAAGGAGCACTGGGAGGGAACTCGAGGGGATGGGCAAAAGGAGGACAGAGTGGGAGGTTGTGTAATGGCAGCATGAAAGAAACACAGACATGATGCACAAGGGGCGGAATGGGTCAAGCGAAGGGGAGAGGTGTGGCAGGCATCAATGGGGGCATACCATCCACCAATGAAGGATGGGCTAAGGTCCATTGTAGCAGGAGGGTGCTGTCACAGGACAGGAGAGCACACAGTTCGCAGGTCACAATGAAAGGCGGATCGGCTCAAAGCACTGTTGACACTGGATGTGGAGGGTGATAGGGAGGAAGACATACAGGGAGAGAGGAAGGATCAGATGCAGGGGGAGGCAGAAGCGTGTACAAAGATGGAAGGGGATATGGGAGGCCATAGGGCTGAATTAGTGGATAACAGCCAGGAGGGGGAGGTAGGGCAGCAGCATGGCTGGGGTGGTGGTGAGGATGGTGTGAGAGGGTAGGGCAGCCAGTAGAACAGATGGTGGAGCGGTAGGTTTGGTGTAGCAATGGAAGAAGGGGCAGTGATCGTCGGTAAAAGGAAGCCAGAAATCAGAAGGGGGGAGGGGGACAATAATGAACTATACGCAGGAAATAGGCTGCACTGAAGTTGGGAAGGAAAGGTGGTATATGAAAACAGAAGCCACAGGAGTATATAGTAACAAAAGTGAATTTAAAGTAGCACTGGTGGGCCAGCCCAGTGGCGCTGAGGGCTGAGGCGCAGGACGCCACACCTCACATCGCGCCAGCGACCCGGGTTTAGAAGCAAGTCCGGGTGCTGGGGGTCGGCAGGGAGGGAGTAGGATTAAGTGAACAGAGAACAGCTCTTCTCTCCCTGGGGTGGGTTCTGGGGATGTCCTGGTGTGGTAGTGGCCTCTGAAGGAGATTGGAGGTATTACCGACGCTGGGGATGCGCGTGATGGACGTCCACGTCTGCCGTGTTGGTGTCATTGCATGATCGTGCGTAGGGGGTACAAAAAAAGGAAATACCTCGGCGTGCTCTATGACGGCCGGCTGTGTGGCGCCGCCCAGCTCCATCCCTGGATGCTCCCTCAGATCGGGACCTCCCCCGGATCCTACGGTGGTGGCTACATGCCCACCATGGCAAAGATCGCTGTGCAGGAACTGATGAGGTAGAGCTTGGGGATTTGAGCAGAGCAGGGGCTGTGTGGTCAGACTGGACTGGGGAGGAACCATAGGTAACACCTCCCCAGCCACAGAGGAACAAGAAAAACTATGTAGCAAAAATAAAGTAGCACTGGGGTCATACTATTGGCAAGGTACCCAGGGACCGGGTGAGCCTAAACCCCACGGTAGTAAGAAGATGCTTGGGGATTTAGTACAAAAGGGGCAGGGTAGGAAGGGAGACCTGTAAAATGAGGGATGGGTAAAGGGGTGTACTGTTGTCTCGGTGACGGAGCTTCAGGCGCTCTTGGCTGTAGGGAGGGTGGACATTGTGGAAATTAAAGAAATGTGGTCCACTGAGCACCGGGACCGGTACCTGGCAATCCATCGGTTCAGACTGCACTGAAAGGACAGTGGGAAGGGGAGGGGAAGGTGGGCTGTCCATGTGCGGGAGCTGATTAAATGTACAAGGGACGAAAAGTAAGAGAGGGACACGGAGGCAATGTGGTTACAGCTCCTAGACTAGAAGTGAAGGAAGCTGATGTTTGGGGTGGTGTATAAATCACCGTCCCAGACAATGGAAAGGGGCATGGAAGTGACGGGACCAGATCAGTAGGGTATTTAGGATTGGGAAGGTGAAACTAGTGGGGGTTTTGAACCTGCTGGTGGTGGGCTTGGTTGTGCAGGTCACTTCCCATGCCAGGGAGAGGGTCCTCTTGGATGCATTCCAGGAGTTGTTCCTGACACAGCTGTTGGAAGAACCCACAAGACTGTGGAACATGCTGGGCCTGGTACTATTTAACAGTGAGGCAATGAGGTGTATTATGGTGCAGGATGTGTTCACTGACAGCGATCATCAAACGGTGTGGTTCAACATCACAATGTTCAGTGAGCCACAGGGATCCACAAACAAGGCAATGTATTTGTGAAAGGCGTACTTTGTGAAAATTGGGTAATTGCTGAAGGGGAGACTCAAAAGAATAAAGCGAGGAAAGGGGTCAGTGCAGAAATGGAACATAATAAAGCTAGGAACCATAGAAGTGATGAAAACATGCAACACACTACATAGTAAGAAAAACAGGGCAAACAGATCATAGTGGCTGAACAGGGAGGGGATAGAAGTGGCGAGATCAAAAACAGAGACGTACCAGAGGTTAAGAAGGATGAGAAAGGAAGAGGACAGGGATCAGTACACCAAATGGTACAAATAGGTGACCAAGACGGTAAGGGGTGCGAAATTCACTAGGGAAGTCAGATTAGCGCAGGGAACTGAAGGAGGGGAGAAAAACATTTTCAGATACGTCACGGAGAAAAGGAAGGGTAAGGATACAATAGTGATGAGAAAAAGGAGGAAGGAGTGGATGTACAAGTGGAAGCACTGACCGAGTACTTCTGCTCAGTGTTCACAAGGGAGAATGGGGGTCCATTACCACCTGTACAGTGGCGTGGGGGATGGGGGTATGTGAGTTAACAGAAAGTAGGATAGAAGGTAGCATAGTCTTGAAAGTGGTAAGGGCACTGAATGTGAACAAAGCGCCGGTGCCAGATGTAATCCACCCCTGGGTGCTGCGGGACAAGGCAGAGGTTGTAGCAGAACCACTTGAGGAACTGTTCAACACCTACGTTGAAACAGGGGAGGTGCCTCGGGACAGCCCACGTGGTACCGGTACATAAAAACTGTCCAAGGGATGAGCAAGGGAAAAGTAGGCTAGACAGTCTGACATTCATAGTGGAAAATGTCATGGAGACAATAGTGAAGGACAGACTGGTGGCATTTGTGGAGAGCAAGAAACTGCAGAATGGGAAGCAGCATGGGTCTGTTTTAGGGAGATCCTACCAGAACAACCTTATACAGTACTATGACAGGATGACAACAGAGTTGGATGGGGGCCATTCTGAGGATGTGGTATACTTTGATTTAAGCAAGGGCTTCAATTAAGTGCCCCATGGGAGACTAAGGGTTAACTTATCTACTTTGGGAGTGTGGACAAAGACAGAATGTTATATGTCAAAGTGGGTAAGGGGTAGGCTGCAGAGGGTGGTGGTGATGGTGGTAGTGGTGGAGGACAGATCGGCGACAAGCATGGTGCGACAGGGCTCGGTGCTGGGCACAGTGCTGTGTGGGTTATTCATGTCAGATATTAAGAAGGTGTGGTGGAGAGGATTAGCCGGTTCACCGATGAAACAAAAATAGGTGCAGTAGTAAACGATGAAGAGGGATGGGTCAAACTGCAGAGGGACAAAGTTGTAGGAATGGTCACGAAAGTACCAGCTGGTGTTCAATTACAAAAAAAATGAAAGGTGTTGCATTTGTGGCAAGGAACACATGTCCATATGTTCATAATGACATGCCAAATGATCACATTTGAATCTTACTTGCATAATGGCAGTACTTGCATCTTTGTGTGTGGATACTCTTTACTGCTGACCTCAATATTAAAGATGTAACATGGGTCACCTGCTGAGACGCGAACATCAAAGAGCCCGATATGGAAGAGTGGCGGCACTACAGTGTCCATTAAGTGGGCAATCAAAGTGAGTGACCAACAGTATACCTATTACTATGAGATATCCCCATATGGAGGCTGAGTAATGGTTAGGGTACTTTCAGCAAACTAACAGCAAACAGTGCTGTTATTTATAAACACAACCATACTGTACATCCATAAAAATGCAGTGTTATTAAACTTTCGTAGTGCTGCATGATGCAACATGGTACAACGCATAAACAAATAGGGAAAAGGTGCAGAACAGGATGATGCAATAAAGAGGTACTTGTAGTCATTATTTGTTAAAGAAAAAGTATGGGTTGAAGGACACCTTTTATGCCATGATGACAGGTTGAGGAGGTGAGATATGTGATATGAGCAGGTCGTGGCTATTAAAGGTCATAATAATATTTTGCAGTCCTTTACCTTCAAAGTACAGAACCAGATCGGCGTAATCTATATTGTCCTGTTACCCTATATTGTTTTTGCAAAACGTGAACTGTGCTGATGAATTGCCTCTTCCCTTTCGACTCTTTGAAAATCAGCACAAAGAGGCGGTGGCTGTGTCTGCCTTGACAGCATCTTTTCATTCTCCAGCCAAGTTGCAGACTCTGTCCCACCCTCAGATATCACTTTCTGTAGCTCCTCCATCAGCTTTCCCAAATAAACTGCTGAAGACATCACAACAATAGTCATTTTCAATTAGTGTACGTCACATACAAGAATGAGTAATCAGTATGAACACATTTAATTGGCCCTACCCTTGTGCACAAGCAACTAAAAAAGTCCTACTGTTTGCAGTTCCGTGGCCCTGTGGACTTTACACCAATAGGCTTGGTTTCCAAGTGCCACCTTTTGGCCTCTGTTAGGCTGCACTATCTGGTGATGCAGGCATTACACAACCTTTGCCACATCACCTCAACCCACCTATCATACCTGTAACCTACCACCAGTCCACATTTTGAAGCTGCATATTGAAATACTAACCTATTTAAACAGCATGCACACTGGACACCACCAAACAAGTCACAAGGTTAACAGTAACAGTGATGCACCACGACAAGTGCCTCAGTACCCATCCATCCCGATTGCATCATTAACACAAATTTGACCACCTCCCATACCAATGGCACATGCTGTGTGGTTCAGTCCCTCCCTCTGCCTTCCCTTCAGTTACTCCCAGAAACAGTTTGTTGTTGTGCATGGAACTGCTTGACACTTTCCATTACTTATGTTTAAATTACAGTTACTTCATGCTTGACATACCATACGTGCTTTCAACAGGGATTTTGTGCAGGGCAAAGCCTCCTTTCTTATGCTTGGGATAACAAATACAGTATCGCTCTGTTCCATCCATGTGACAAGGCAGCAGGTAAAGCAAATAGGATGCTGAGATGCATAGGCAGGGGCATCACCAACAGGAAAAGGGAGGTCATGATTCCATTATACAAGACACTAGTGAGGCCCCATCTGGAGTACAGTGTACAGTTCTGGACACCTTAATTATGTAAGGACATAGACAAGGTAGAGAAGGTTCAGAGGAGGGCAACAAAGATGGTACATGGATTTCATCACAAGTCCTATAAGGACAGGTTGAAGGAATTGAATATGTACTCCCTGGAGGAGAGAAGGGACAGCGGGGACATGATAGAGACATACAAGTATGTTACAGGGAGGAACAGGGTGCAAAAATACACTATTTTTAAGTGAAAAAGATGTTCCAGGACTAGAGGGCATGGAATGAAGTTGGAGGGAGGACGATTCAGAGGAAATGTGAGGAAGAATTTATTCACAGAATGGGTGGTGGACAAGTGGAACACCCCGCCTGAGGAAGTGGTGGGGGCTGAAACAATTATGGGATTTAAGAATGCATGGGATAGACATAAAGGAATTCCGGAGGTCAGGTGTAAGGGGTAACAGAGTTCTAGGAAAACAAACTGAAGTTACAAACTCAAATGGGCAGACTACGTGGGCCATAGGCCCTTATCTGCCGACACTGTCTATGTAGGTATGTATACTTTTTGGTGGCAGTCTGTTGCGCACAGTTCTCACTGAAATGTAGCGCTGCTAACATGAGCCTACAAAGTAGTGAAACAACACAGGGCATGTAAGGTAGTAGGAAGTGATTCAAACACATAATTCACATGTTGAGAAATTGAAACGTGAGCTTCAAACAGAACCCAGCCTATACAGACATCAAGAAATGTAAACAATCCATCAATACATCGAACAATTAGCCAATCATTGCAATGGGTGATATCTGATTAGCAGATGTTTACTGCTATCAGTGATTAATTAGAATCTATTTATGTCTCCTGCAGGGTCCGGAACTCTCTCTGGCAGTCCACTCACCTGCCACTGTACCACACACTGTGACCGCCGGCACCCTCAGAGATGCTACCGCACCCCATGGGCCCCCCGGTCCAAACCCGCGAGGAGATCAAGGGGCGGAGGCAGAGGACCAGTATAGGGCGTGTGGGGGGGTGCAGGCACTGGGATGCCGTCGCCTATCCCGCACACCATTTTTTTTTTTGATACTTCCCCTTTCCCCGAGCATGGCGTGCAATGACGCAATAGCATACGGCAACCCTGCTGACGTCTGCCACAGTTGCCCATGCTGTTAGCCTGTAATCCTGCAGTACCCCTGGTCTCCACCTGGGGTCACTGGGACACTGGACATCCACAATGCCCTCCCCCCACGAAAGGGCAGATGTCCTGGGGACGCTCAATCCTTTCCCACCCCTGATGACCCCTGGCACCCGAGCTTGCTCCCAAACCCGGGTTGCGGGCGTGGCGCTAATGTGTGGCGTCCAGCGACTCAACCCTCAGCGCCACCAGGCTGTCCCATTGTGAAACACTCTTAACATGCTAACAGCAGAGGAGGTGGTCTGTAAAGCAGTGTTTGGATTCAAGAAAGGCCCAAAACACACATCACTTGTCTCAAGTGTTCACCACAGTGTTAGAGTTCATCATCGGCCATGGAAATGCATCCTGCACCTGCCTAACATGTCACACAGAAATATCACATTCCAAAAGCCTTAAAATACATCATCTTACCGACTTTTCATACCACAGTAACTGAATGCCGTGTGTTTCGGCGCAAACTGTACGATAACACTGTGGTATCCCTCTATAGAACTGGTCTGCACATCAGGGGACATACGGGAGATGTCTTCCAGCAACCTTTTCCAGCATACAATTTCCTCAATCTTGATTGCTGCTTTGCTTCCTACGAGTTTCAGAAATGTTAAACACTGCAGTCACACTACATACAAACATTATTAGTGCCACATTTCACACACTGAAATTGAGAAGACAACAGAAGTGACTTGCTACTGTCAATGAAACTCATGTTATGGCACAATGTTACCTGGTTTGATCCATACTTTCACACGATCTTCCTGGCTTAGACCACCATGCATACAATTAGGAAATACAGTAATTCCCCATGGCCATCATGTATATCCTGTACATGGTTGCAAATGGATGTCCACTTTTCCACCACCAAGTCTTTATTGCTGCCAGCAGTCGAGATTACTGACCAGAACAGGGGATTGATCATGCTTCGCTGCCATGCCATCAATGAATCACAGTCCTTTGTTTTGAACGCTGATGTCATAACTTTCTTTAGCCCTATGGGTAATTATGAACATATAAACATATGAATAAGCCAGCAAAAGAAGGCCACTTGGTCTATGAAGTCTGCTCGTGTTGCAGGGTTCACAGCTTCACATTCTGTCCCTGCCCCCTCTCCCCACTGCTCCCATCCTCCCTACCCGATCCTTACTTTCCCCCAAGCCTATCCCATCCTCTCTTAATGCCGCCCACTGTCTTCAACGACATGACATCTTCTGGCATTGCATTCCAAGTTTCCACCACCCTGTCTGTGAAGAAGTACTTCCTGACCTCCCTCCTAACCCTCCCACCTCCCTCCTAACCCTCCCACCAACCAGCTTAAGAGTTTGGCCCCTCGTGTCACGGTTTCCACTCAGCTAAAAAAGACTCTCCTTATCAACCTTTGTTATCCCTGTCAAGTACTTAAAGGCCCCAATCATGTTCGTTTTCTCTCTCTCTCTCTCTCCTGTCTTCCACAGATTACATGTTCAGTTTCATGAACCTCTACTCTCATGACTTACCCTGCTGAGCTACTAATGTTTTGGTAGCCCTCTGCTGGACCTTCTCCAGCAGGTTCATGTCCCTTTTGAGGTGTGGGAACCAGTACTGAACTCCATACTCTAGATGCGGATTACCAGTGACTGTTACAAGGGCAGTCTAACCTCCTCTCTTGATTGTTCATGGATGGCAATATGTCTACACATAACACTAACAACGTCATAGCAGATTTATGAGCACCTACCATGCCTCGACAAAGTGTGGTACTTCACAGGAGTGAGTTTACCTTTAGCAATATGGCAAATGTCGAACTGATGCTCAGCAATTGGCAGAGATTCTCGTATCCACTTAGTAACAGATGGATGATGATCCGTAACAATTAGAGAAACATATATACCATTCTCCTCCAGGGAATGTACAGCTCTTTTGAGTCCCTCAAGCTCCATATGGTAGGAGCCATCTACCTCATTACTCTGAAATGTTAAGTAACACAGTGTGTGTGAGCGTTATGATACACAATTAATGTGTGTTCCATTGTAATAAACTATGTAAGGTGCTCACCTGAACGAGCTGAACTGTCAGCACTTTATTTCGCGACAGATCCACAACTGTATAACTGCCATACTTGGCTGAGTGGCCAGGACTGTCGGCACATCCATCTCCACCAACTACATTATGATCATCAGACAACTTTATTTCTGCAAATAACTGCTTTTTTTTTTTTTAATATTCTTTTTTTACGCCCCCTTCTCACCCCAATACTTCCCTTACCTTCAGGAGTCTCCTCTGACCTTTGTCCGTCCCTACTAGTCTGTCGGCATCAGTTGCAGTCATCCCCCACGCTGCCTTGGTTTGACCCCCAGGCGGGTGACGCAGGCGGCCTCTTCCACCGCCCGAGCGACTGTGATTTCGGCTGGAGATCCGCCACCCGTGCCGGCAGGGGCCCTGGGATCGGGGCCTGAAGCTCCGTCTACAGGGAGCACCAGAGGGTATTTTTCCTTTTTCGCCCATCCCCATAGGGCGTCTGCACACAAGGAGAGCCTAGAAGCGACGCACGTCATAACGTGCTAACGCTCTGGCTCCCGGCAGACGTCCTCCCTCCCTGCTACATGCGGTCCTCGCTGCACCACCACCCGTGGTCACCCAGGTGGCGGTATCACAGCAGGACTCGCATCCCACCCCACCCAGAGGAGAAGGCAGCCTCTGGGCACTCAATCCTCCTCCCCGGCCCGGCCTCCAGCTGCCGAGTCCGTTTCCTGAACCGAAGTCGCTGGCGCTGGCAGCACCCCTACCACTGCGCCCGGCGGGCGGACCCAAATAACTGCTCTTGATGCCAGTTCCACACTTTACTGATGGCAGGAAACAGATATAAGCGCTGGTGTCTATAGAATGTTGTCTCACTTAGACCAGCACAGTTGAACTACTGAAACAGTCGTAGCGTCTTCTTTGGAAGCGATCCTGTGAAGAGTATTGCTGCTGACAGCTCTGGGTTACCAGCAGGAGTGTCTCCAATGAGTGGCTGACTACACCAGGTAGTTTGATGCATACAGTTCAAACCTGACTGTTTAATAACAATCATGGTGCCGAGTTCATATTTGTGGTTGTTCACACTTATTGAGCGACACTTGTGGCATAATTCAAAAAGGTTACGCAGATTAGTTTCAAACACAACAAATTTCCGATCCTTAAAAGTGGAACTGTCATCCTGAACACTGCAGAAAGAAAGAATCAGTGATATTAACACTGATACTAAAAGATTAGCAAGACAGAAATTTTCACATCAGCAGTTGCAGTGTCACAGTATGTGACATCAACATCCGAAGGTTTATAATCAGGATCTTTAAAGTCTTCATCAACAAAACTGTCTGATAGTACTTCAGATATGTTGCTGACAAAACTGGAATCCAATGCTTTTTGTGGAGTAGAATGAGTTTGGGTTTTCGCACAAGCGGGGATATTGCACTGCACACCAATAGATGCAGTTACAGTTGCTGTCATGTCTGTGGTACACTGATGTTCCCAAACAGGAGTTTGAATACCTGTAACAAATGTGAAGTAAACAGTACAGTCATACTACAGAACAAAGACACAGGGAACAGTATGACTGCAATGTCACTACGAGTACAGTACTGTAACGTAATGCTTACTATCCGGGCAATTCGCTTATGTGATATTCGTACCTACAACACATGTTAATCAATATATGTTTACCAATGGTTCTCTTTTGCGGTTTTGGCTTCAGTATGCGCTGTTGTTTCCCGATTTTTTTCCTTCATCTGAGCAATTTCCTTGTCTGAATTGCAATGCACACCGTTTGTGGTCTGCACTGAATACCCACTTCACTGACGTTCATTTGAGGAATTACACGTACATCATCACCAGGTGAGGAGACCTGAAAAATAACACATTACTGTCACTAAAGTAAACAATTAAACTGAATGGGAACATGTAAATAAGTATGACAACAGCAAACAAAACAATATGATACACATTTAAACATCACTTCTATGAAGTACCCTGTCCTTCATGCTCTGATCTCTGTACTGTTGCACCTATTGTTTAAATGCTCTATAGTCCCCCTGTATTGTTCCATCTATTGTAAACAATGTGATCATGTTATCCCTTCTACCCGTGTACACCATCTGTATTGCGCAATTCTATATTTGTCTGTATATGATCTGCCTCCACTGTAATCCCTTCCCCCCAGGTCGCACCGTGAGACGAGCATCTTTTTGCTCAGCGTGTCTTTCCTGGTGAAACAATTTCAATAAGTAAATAAATAAGTCTGTGACTGCAACAGTTCTGAAAATGCCAGCAGTAATTGTTAGCCTGGGATATCCATTAGGATCTATTGTTGAGACAGCACCTCAACTTTTAGTTGTCCCACACTACACCACCCTATTGATCATTGTCCCACCTCAGCCGCTCACATCCAAGATTAAACATACCCACCGTTCAACAGGATACCACACTGCGATGGTGCCGGATGGGGAGCAGCCATGGGTGTTGAAGGTAGTAAAAGGTAGACTGGCGGCACCATTGACTGCACTCTTCAATAGGTACCTGGAATCTATAGTAGTACCGGGGGACTGGAGGCAGCGAAATGTGGTCAGAACGGGGGAGGAGGTGGGAAATTACAGGCCCGTAAGCTTGACATCGGTAGTAGGAAAGCTCATGAAGAAACTAATGAAAGCCAGGATCCCCAATTACCTGGAGCCAAGCGGCCTGATGAATCCAAGGAAACATAGCTTTACCGGGGGCACATGCTGTCCAAAACAATTGTATAGAGTTTTTTTGATGTGATCACCAAGGAACTTGATTAGGAGAGGGCAGGACATGTTGCTTATCTGGATTTGAAAAAGGCATTTGACTTCATGCCACACAGGAGACTATTGTATAAGCTGTCATGCCTGGAGCTGAGGCAGAAGGTGGTTCAATGGGTGGAAAACTGTCTGTGGGATAGGAGGTAGAGTGTCACAATAAATGGGGTGGCATCCAGAGACGGCATGGTCAGAAGCGGGGTCCCTCAGGGCTCAGTATTGGTACCCTACTGTTGAAAAAGGGAGGTCGTAGTACCCTTGTACACCAATCTAGTTAGACTGCATTGGGAGTTACAGAGTCCAGTTCTGGAGGCCAAACCTCAAGAGTGATGTGGGGAGGCTGGAGTGAGTTCAGAGAAGGGCAAAAAAAAAAAATGTTACAGACACTCAACCACCTGTCCTATGAGGAAAGGTTGAGAGATTTTAATATGTACTCCATGGAACAGAGGAGAGGGAGAGAGAGGGAGAGAGACGGGGGGGCATGATTGACACCTTCAAGTACCTTAAGGGTATAAACCGGGTGACAGTAGAATGCATCTTCCAGCTGTAGGGGAATCAGAGGACGAGGGTGCATGGGTTACCAATTTGGGGGGTGGACATTCCAATGGTAACACTGGGAAGTATTATTTCACAAAGAGGGTGGTGGATAACGAACACTGTCATGGAGGTGTAGGTTGGAGAAGCAACAGTGGAAGGCATCAAAACTGCATGGGACAGCCACAGGTGAGTCTTGAGGGTGGGGAGGGGGCAGGTCCTAGCAAACAGGTAGACAAATCAATCAATCAATATTCTACCAGGTGAAGCACCGTTGAGCAAGCTAATTTCCAAGGTGGGCCTGGGTATACAGAAATGACATCGGATAAATAATAGATATACATATACAGGTACAGCAATACTACTTCTAATATAGAGCAGCGCAAATGTACAGTAACAGCATATAAAACAAACAAAGCTATACATAAAATAGATAATCAAGCAAAATGTAGAAGATTTGCACATGTAATGTTAGTATTGAACAATACACTTATATGCCCTGGTAGAGTGAAGAGCAGCAAATGCAAAGGAGAACCTAAGAGAAAACGGGAGGCAGAAGACTGGAAAGGATTGCTATAGGTAGAGCATATAGGAGGTAAAGGTTGGTCCGACAAATGGTCCAACTAGGCGGGCCTGCTGGCCCTTTTCTGCCGTCACACTTCCATGAATCATCAGGAAGAGTAATCAACTTATGTACCAATCTTCCCTCATCCTAGGTCAGTCGATGCCCTCTCATATTCATCCATCTTATAACCTGATCAATCACTTGCATATTCTTCTTGTTTATCCACTTCAAGTAGTTAAAGGTTTCCATCATGTCCCCCCCACCCCAATAACTCCTGTAGCTAAAGGGAATACATGTTACATACATGCATAGATACATAGACACTGTCAGCAGATAAGGGCCTACGGCCCACCCACTCTGCTTACTTCAGCTTCTAAGTTCGCTTTATTTTTTCCAACAACTCTGTTGCCCCTCAACCCTGACCTCCACAATTCCCTTATGTGTATCCCATGCATTCTTAAATCATGTGATTGTTTCAGCACCCAGTCATTCCTCTGGCAGGGTGTTCCACTTGTCCACCACCCGTTGTGTGCAGAAATTGTTACTCACGTTTCCTCTGAATCGCCCTCCCTACAACTTCAATCCCATGCCCTCTATTCCTGGAACATCTTTTTTGCCGCAAAATACTGTATTCCTGTTCCTTGTTCCAGCCTGTAACATACTTGTAGGTCTGTAGAACATCCCCTCTCTCCCTCCTCTCCTCCAGGGAGTACATATTCAAGGGCTTCAAACTGTCCTCATAGGACTTGTGATGCAATCCATGTTCCATCTTTGTTTCCCTCCTCTGAACCCTCTGTACCCTATGTCCTTACATAGGTAAGGTCTCCAGAATCCGTACACTGTACTCAAGGTGTGACATCAGTAGTATCTTGTATAGTGGAACTATTAACTCCCTTTTCCTGCTGGTGATGCCCCTGCCTATGCATCCCATCATGCTGTTTGTTTTACTTGCTGCCTTTTTGCACTGTTTCCCTACCTTGAGGTCAGCAGAGATAATGACCCAAAGATCACTTTCCCACTTGGTGCATGCTATATCCTCACCCACACTCAATATTTCTATCATATCACACCCATCCTTACTGTACAACAGCGAGAACATATTGAGGTCATACACTCGCTATTCATGTTTTCAGATTCAGTGTTTGTACCATCTTACTTGCTGTCTGGTGAACCACAGCCATCATGCAAATATCCTGTCGAAGGTGTTGGATATGGTATAATGTACAGAGTATTGCAGCAGAGGTAGGACAATTGTTAAATAGTAAGCCATAACACCCTTAAGACTTCAGGTACTGACACTTTCCCTCATCACCACAGCATGCCACTGGTACAATCTGCGGCATTTGTAATATCCCGTGACATCTTTAGGTAGCCCTAAATGATGATTCACAGTTCCATTTCATATGATGTGATAAGCTGCCACACCCAAGACCATCTATTGTTCTTTTACCAGCACACCATCATTATCCACTACAACCACTCACTAGTATGAACACTGTTGTGGGTGTTTGCGTCATCGGCGAATAGTCAAACCTTTACCAGTAGGCACTGAGGGTTGAGGTGCTGGACGCCACAGCTCAGGACCCATAGTAGGGAATGAGAAAGGGCTGCCGGTGGTCGGCAGGGGAGAGAGAGGCTCAAGCGTCTGGAGGACAGCTCTCCTCTGTCGGGGGGATCCAGGGTTAACCCCCAGCGGCATCCAGTGGAAACTTGAAAGACACCACCATTGAGGTCGGCAAACACGGCAAGTACAGCCATTGCCACATAAATAATTAGTAATGTACCAATACTGGGATAAACAGATATACAACAACAGCAGCCACTACACAGTGTTGGCGTGGGTGTGCACACACAGCTGAATCTATGATGGGCTATGTCACACTAGGACACTTGGCTGTCATGCTTTGCAACACAAACACCCATGAGTGAGCTGGACATGGGCTATATACCCTCACCTCAAAAAAACTGACAGAAATGACATGAAGGAACACACTTGGTGATAAAGGATCAGGGTCCATAGACAGTTCATGTTTGGGGGCCTTTGCAGTGATGCGTGCTTTTGCCTGACACGCAGCAGTGGTGTGGTGTAAGCACAGGTCACACCATCAGGATGGATTGGGACACAAGATAAGAGGAATGTCACAGTACATGTAGGATTATACATAGCAGCTCTGCATTTTTTGATTTTTAAGAAAATTAATGCAATAACTTACCCGTGCACGTTCCCGCTTCTGATCTGCTCCATGCTTGGATTTCTTGGGCATTGCTGAATTGTTGCATTCTCCTTTTCTTTTCTGAGTGATGGAAGGACGAGGAAATATGCTAGGAACTGCATCTTTTTTTCAGACATTTACGAGCAGGAATATTAAATTCTGTCATTAAAATGCACTGAGTCTCAAACAGTCCAGTTCAAAATGAGCACTACATAAAAAAAATCCCTTTGTCTGTATGCTCCTTTGTCATTCAAACAGGTTGCTGAAAAGCCCACATACAGATCATGGAGCAGGTCAGACGAAAATGTGGATTCCAGCAGGACCCAGAGTCACCGAGTTTGTCAGATGTAGTTGCTTCACTTATGTTTTGCTTGGGATAGCTTCCAAAAAGTTGATTTTAAAATGAAAATAAAGATACCTGATGATGATACCGAGATAGCTCCTTCCTGGTCGGGTGCAAAGGACAGGTATAGCTGGGTATCTTCGGCATAACATTGAAACCTCAGCCCATACTGTCTCACAATGTCTCCGAGGGGAAGCATGTACACCTCAAACAACATAGGGACAATATAGAGCCTTGAAGGACCCCATAAAACAGAAAGAAGGGATCAGAGCGAAAAAAAAACCCTGAAACCACCCTCTGAGTTCTTCCAGTGAGGTATGAAGTGAACCATCTGGGAACAGTCCCAAAAAGCCCACAAATACATCTCAGGTGCTCCAACAGAACCCCATGGCCAATGGTGTCAAACGCTGACGACAGATCTAATAGTACCAAAATGGACCGTTTTCTCTGGTCTCTCACCATCAAATCAGTGAGCACCAGAACCAGCGTGATCTCGGTACTATGCCTCTTTCGAAAACCTGATTGGAGAGGTTCGTAGATGCTATGGAAGGTCAAGTGGTTCTCCAACTGGGCAGCCATGACTTTCTCGATCATCTTCCCCACAAAGGGGAGGTTCGAGATAGGCCTGTAGTTGGCAAGACAAGATAGATGTGGTACCATTCAAAATACAAGGACACATCGAACTCAATACACACACAGATTTAGACATGATTTTATTCAGACAAACAAAACTGGAGCGCCATTCAAAGTGCTTTTTCACACATTAATAATTATTTGAACACCACTTAGTAAGTTGGTGTCACTCTATGCTGTAACACCGTGCATGCACATATTGAAATTCCCTCACAGAGCTCACACACCTATCCGTAGTATGACGTGTAACTCAGGCGCGACACCACATGCAGTGCGACTATGTGTGCACCAGAACAGCCGGAAAGCGCGCTACTGAGGAGACGTAGGGAGTGCTTTGTTAATTATTTTACAAAACGGATGCAGTGGATTTCAATTAGTAACTATGCATTTAGTACACAAATGAAAACTGGTAGCAGGGACACTGCAGAGATACAAATAGAAAAGAGATAGAAAGCTGCTCTTTAAAAGTGCATTAATGCACTCTAGGGTAAGTTTTATGTTCTGATAAATGCACCCCTAGGGGCAGTAAATTACATCCCTAGTCATGCGTTTATTGGAGCAAAAAGCACACCACGTTGTGTGTTATTGTTTACTTATAGTTGGGTTGTCCGAACTAGTTTGTGAAAGATTCAAACCCTCCTTGAACCCTGGTGTTCAAGTTCTAATTTAAAACTCGAACACTAGAGGGTTAGCAAAAGGGATCGAATCATAGCACCTATGCTCTAGTCTCCCTTTATTTACTGTCAGCTCCTTTCCCTCCCAGCTGCCGCCACCGCTGCTGTTTCCATGTTGGGGGGGGGGCAGCTGGCGCTGCAGAGTCTCCGTCACCTGATCAGCCGCTACGCGGTCAGGTGGTGGAATGAGGGGTACACCTCATGGGATCTATCAACATCTTCCGTGAAAAGTAGTGAAGTGCAGCTGCACGTGGCCATGGCTCAGATTGAGGAGGGCATGCTGCTGTGCCGAGTCGCTGAAAATATGCTCTGCTGACGAAAAAAAAAAAAAAAAAAAAAAAAAAAATTTTGTTTTTTGCCTTGCTGGCATTTTAGGAAAGAAACAAGGTTGCCTAACGAAAAGAAAAAAAAAGAAGGGGGCCAGGGAAACAATGGGAAAGGACGGTTGACTCGGGACTCTGGAGGAAGAGAAACAGATTAAGGGAATAGGAGAAAGCCAACAAAAGGGAAGGGAACAAACAAATTAAAATACATTCAACAAAGTAAAACAAATCATCAGGACTGTGCGGCGGGTGTCCTTTCACCCTAATAACACATACAATTATTCTTTTTTTTTTTTGACACAGTATCTATTCACTGTGTTGTTGTGTGACTGTCTCCTGTGGTGTACTGTGGCCAGCCCAACACCCTGCTGTGTACCCTTTGACTGCATTGTACCCTACCCTACCCACTGTGTGTGACTGTGTGCAGCCCAGTAGCCAGTTGTGTGGTGGTATCCTGAAATACATGCCAGAAATATATAACCCTGTTGGGAGGAGACACAGAAAAATCCCTTTCATTGTGTTGTGTAACTCCATCTTTTCTCATGTACTGTGGCCAGCTCATCACCATGCCGTGTGCCCTTTGAATGATGCATTGTAACCTGTGTGTGTGTGGGGGGGGTGAGAGACTCTTACGTGGGATACTGGCCATCATCCTGCTGTGTGCCCTTTGACTGCTGCACTGTACCCAATGTGTGTGTGTGTGTGTGTGTGTGTGTGTGTGTGTGTGTGTGTGTTACTCCTATGTGGCGTACTGGCCATCATCCTGCTGTGTGCCCTATGACTGCTACACTGTACCCAGTGTGTGTGTGTGTTAGGCTCTTATGTGGTGTACTGGCCATTATCCTGCCGTGTGCCCTTTGAATGATGCATTGTAACCTGTGTGTGTGTGAGGGGGTGAGAGACTCCTACATGGTGTACTGTCCATCATCCTAACATACTAAAATGCCAGCAGAATAGGCCTAGCGGTCTTTCGTGTCTGCTCGTTGGGTCAGCCCCCACCCTGGGAGTTGACTTAACATAGAAACATAGAAACATTGATTTTGACGGCAGATAAGGACCACTTGGCCCACCCAGTCTGCCCATTTCCCTACCTATTGGATAAGATGCAGATCCTAGTTAACCAGCAGCCTACTTCTTCCTACCCCCACACCCTAGAATTGCCTTATGACTGTCCCATGCATGCTTGAATTCCACCACTGTTTTTGACTCCACAACCTCCTCCAGAAGGCCGTTCCATGCATCCACAACCCTCTCTGTGAAAAAAAAATACTTCCTAAATTACCTCTGAGCCGCCCCTTCTATCTTCAAATTGTGCCCCCTTGTTCTTGCACACCTCTTTTTTGAAAGACTTTGCTGCCCCTCGCCCTCTCTGGTTTCTCCTTCCCAGTCCCGAATATTCTCATGCACAGGACTCTGCTTCTAGAATCCTTCCCTGTACCTGTCCCACCCCTTCTTGAACCCCTCCACTGTCTCTGCCTCCACCCCCGGACAGCGCATTCCATGGCTCCACCACCCTCTCAGTGAAGTAGCACCTCCTTCTTTCTCCCTGAATCCCCAGCTTTCACCCATGCCCTCTAGCTGCCTCCATCCTTCGGAGCACCCTGACTGCTCCTCCCCTATTTACCCCCTTCATGTACCTGAAGACCTCTATCATGTCCCACCAGTCCCTTCTCTCTTCCAATGTGTACATATTTAGCTCTTCGAGCCTCTCCCCATAGGTCCTGTCCCCCAAGCCCCAGATAATTTTGGCTGCCCTCCTCTGGACCCTCTCGAGGAGTTCAATGTCCTTATTTAAGTGTGGCCGCCAAAACTGCACGCAGTATTCAAGGCGCAGCCTCACCAAGCAGTTATACACAGAGTTAGTATCATTTCCCTCCTTCTGGAGGTGATCCCCCTAGCGATGCATCCCATCATCCTGTTGGCCTTGGCCACTGCCCTCCTACAAATCTCAGAGTTGTTCATCTTGACATCCACCACCACCCCCAGTTCCCTCTCAGCCATTGAGACTTGTAGCATTTCTCCCCCAGGGTGTACATGTGGCCCAGGTTTCTGGCTCCCAGGTGCAGTACCTTGCATTTCCCTGCATTGAATCTCAGCTTCCACTTTCTACACCACCTTTCCAGAGCCTCCAGGTCCCTCTGTAGGGCCACCCTCCCCCTCCTCCCCATCCACCACTGCCCCCAGTTTTGAGTCATCCACAAAGAGACTCATCTCACTCCTGATACCCTTCCTTAGGTCAGAAACGTAGGCGTTGAACAGGAGGAGCCCAAGGACTGATCCCTGAGGGACTGGTTAGGCCCCATCTGGAGTACTGTGTGCAGTACTGGAGGCCACACCTTCACAAGGACATCTTCTTGACCTGGAAGGACACTACTTCTTCATTCAGCTGTGAGAGAAATTCTATATCGCACTTGATATCTGCAACAATGTGCACTTTTGCTCAATTCTGTGGGAGGTGAAACTAACTACCCTTAGTAATCGCTTTTTATTTACATATTTATTTAGTGTTTAACCAAAAAGGGGCTTGCAAACTATGTTTATCTTGTGAGTAACTTCAGAAGGATTTAAATACTGCATTTGAGTAGACCCTTGGAGGTAGCTAGATTGTCTACTAGAATTTTCTGACAGTTAAACTATTTTTAAATTTACAGGTGGCTGAGGAGTTGAAAAAGGAGCCTGCAAACTCTGCCTATCTTGGAAGTAACTTCACAAGGGTTTGAATACTGCATTTTGGTTGTCCCTTGGGGGTAGCTGGATTGACTACTAGGATTTTGGGAAAGAAACTATTTTTAAATAATTTACTGGTGCGTAGCAGTTTGTGATAGTTAAACTATTTTTAAATAAGTTACTGGAGGTTAGTCGAACAACTGTAAAGGGCAGTACTCACCAGGGTGGTGGAGCAGTGGTGTATTTGATTTTATCTAACAGTCACCTGTGGTTGTGGACTACCCATCCCCCTTCCACACACCCCACACCCCCAGGCGTGGCATTTCCTTTATAGCCAAAGTTCTGACATCACTTCCTCAACAGGTCTTGGGGCAGAACTGCCATATTCTTAATAACCCATCACAGTGAATAAAGGGTAAGTACACACCACCAAAAAATTATATATATATATATATATATATATATATATATATATATATTACATATTGTATATTATAAGGGAGAGGGACATGTGGGGAGTGGTGCAATGCACTGGCTGTGGGGCAGCAGTTTTACGGGAGACATTCTGGAAACTGCGCTGCTGTCCTATTTGCAGGCAACTGTCAGCTCTGAGGAAGGAGACTGCCCACCTCCAGGCTGAACTGGCAAGGACTAAGGAGGCCTCCCCCACCCAAAGAGCATCACTGCCACAACCACTGCCTCAGAGGTTGCCAAGTATGAAGAGCAGTTGGACCACAGTGGGTTCTGGGAGGGTGCAGGTGGTGGAACAGAGGCGAAGCCCCCTAGTTGTACCTCTACACAAATCATATGCCAGTCTGGCAGAGCAAGGTTCCTCTATGATGGCACCCTCAGTGGAGACCAAGAAGAATGCTGAGGACATCCACAGGGGAGACCCACAAAAGGGTGGTAAGGGACACCACAGGGGAAAGAAACAGCTTCTGATAGGGGACTCAATTGTTAGGCGGGGTAGAACTGGGGAATGAAGAGGAGAGGGAAGTATGGTGCCTGCCTGGTGCCATGGCTTGGAGGGACAAGAAGCGAATCCTCACAATTGCAGAAGCAGCAACACAGGAGAGGGAACTAGATATCACTGTCCACCTTGGGACAAATGACCTAGCTAGGCATGGAATCAGTGCAGTGCAAGATGAATTTGTGGAGTTGGGGAGGGCCTCACACATTTAGCAAGCACGGTTACCTTCTCAGAGGTGCTGCCAGTCCATGGCAGGGTGAGCTAGGTACTGCACACCATGCAGTTTAATGAATGGTTGCAAAACTGGTGCAGAGCACAGGGCTTTGGTTTCATTGGGGACTGGGGGTACACCTGGAGAGATGAAGGTCTATACTGGCATGATGGTCTGCATCTGTCCATGAAGGGAACCAAGCTCCTAAGTGACAGGTTTAAATGCTTCTTTGGCAAGCTTTTAAACTAGCCAAGGGGGAGGTGCTAATAAGAGGCAGGAACTTTCAAGCCTCCCCCCACAAAACATGGCAGGTAGTAAGGTAAACACTGAGGTATAGAGCTCAACAGAGAGCAGGACAGGGGTAAATGGAAAAACAGACAAGGGCAATAAGAGCAGGGATGGGGGAAAAAAGGATAAAGCCAACATTAAATGGAGGGCAATGAGTACCAATGCCCATAGTCTGGGAAACAAGCTTCCTGAGCTAGTAGCTCTGATGGAAAATGAAAAATTGGATATCGTGGCAGTCACAGAAACATGGTACATGGAGAACCATGACTGGGATGTCAACATACCGGGGTATACAGTCTACAGAAGGGACAGGGAGGGAAAAAGAGGAGGTGGAGTAGCTCTATACATAAGGGAAGGGATCAAAGCTACAGAACTAAAAAGTAAAAGGGGGGACAAGAGGCACTCTGGGTCACCTTGGAGACAGGGAGTGGCATCACAATCCGCACAGGGGTTGTATACAGACCCCCGTCTCAAGGGGAGGAAAAGGACAAGAAAATGATGGAGGACATTCTCAAAATGGCTGAAAAAGGGGGAGAT
Source organism: Neoceratodus forsteri (assembly GCA_016271365.2). Taxonomy (NCBI): domain Eukaryota; kingdom Metazoa; phylum Chordata; order Ceratodontiformes; family Ceratodontidae; genus Neoceratodus; species Neoceratodus forsteri. Next base: position 397,209,185 of record CM057452.1, read on the forward strand.
ACTGTTGATGTGGGACCTGAATATGCCAGATGTTAACTGGATAACATGTACTGCAGCCACATCCAAGAGCAGAGTCATTCTCGATGCCCTGCAGGGGTCAGGCCTTAGACAGCTAGTGTTAGAACTCATTCGGGAGGGAGCAATACTAGACCTGGTACTCTCAAATGGAGATAGGATCACAAATTTAGAAGTCAGTAGACATCTGGGAACAAGTGACCACTGCACAGTGTGCTTCACAATAAGCACAACCATGGAGACAAGCCATACAGAAACAAGGATACTGGACTTTAGAAGGGCAGACTTTGGCAAAATGGGTGAATACCTGAGGAATGCACTAGCAAATGGCCAAAAAGGAGGGGTGGAAGAACAATGGAGAAAAATCAAAACTGCTATCATAGAGGCAACAAGCCTTTGTGTGAAACAAATAAAGAAAACAAAGCAGAGTAAAAAACCACTATGGTTCTCAAAAGAGGTGGCAGGGAAGGTTAAGGAGAAAAAGGCTGCATTCAAAAAGTATAAGGAATCACAGAAGGAGCACGACAGGGAACTGTATCAATTAAAGCAGAAAGAAGTGGGGAAGGCAGTCAGAATAGCAAAGGCCCAAACCGAGGAAAAAATAGCCAACTCAGTTAAGAAGGGGAATAAAACCTTCTATAGGTACATTAGGAAGCATAGAAAGGTTAAGGGAGAAATAGTGAAGATTAATAAAAGAGAGGGGAGGTGGGCAGAGGGAGACAGTGAAAAGGCAGAGATACCAAATGAATACTTTTGCTCAGTATTCACAAAAGAAGATGAGGAGGAGTTACCTAAACCAGACAATAGAAGCACTCTTGGTAGGGGGGTTGACACCAGTCCATTTACAGAAGAAAGAGTCCTGAAAGAACTCCTAAAACTCAATGGGGTCTGACGGGATTCACCCCAGAATCCTAAAAGAACTAAGTGAGAACCTAGTGACACCACTGACCACACTTTTTAACAAATCATGGGAGGATGGGGTGGTACCCGAGGACTGGAGAAGGGCAGATGTGATTCCCCTTCACAAAAGTGGGAGCAAGGCAGAAGCAGGAAACTACAGACCTGCAAGTTTGACCTCAGCGGTAGGGAAAATGATGGAATCACTTCTGAAAGAAAGAATTGTTGAGTACCTAGAGGCCAGCAGGGCACAGGACCCAAAGCAGCGTGGATTTACAGCAGGAAGGTCATGTCAGACGAATCTAATTGATTTCTTAGACTGGGTGACCAAAGTAATAGACCAGGGAGGGGCTGTGGATATGGCCTACCTAGATTTTAGCAAGGCATTTGACACAGTCCCGCACAAAAGACTAATAATCAAGTTAGCCAGCCTGGGAGTGGGTTCCAGGGTGGTAGCCTGAATAGCAAACTGGCTGCACAACAGGACACAGAAGGTAATAATAAATGGAACACATTCTGAAGAAAGGGGGGTTACTAGTGGAGTACCTCAGGGCTCAGTACTGGGTCCAGTCCTCTTTAACATCTTTACAGGTGACATTGCAGAGGGTCTGGAGGGAAAGGTATGCCTCTTTGCAGATGACACAAAGATCTGTAACAGATCTGATACACAAGGGGGGGGGTAGAAAGGATGAGAAGGGACTTGGCAAGGTTGGAGGATTGGTCAGACATATGGGAACTTAGATTCAATGCAAAGAAGTGCAAAGTAATGTACCTGGGAAACAAAACAGAAGAAGAGTACACAATAGCAGGGGAGGTACTAACAACAACAAAAATGGAAAGGGACTTGGGGGTAGTCATATCAGATGACCTAAAGGTGGGTAAGCAATGTGAGAAGTCAGTAAGGAGAGCCAGGAGGATACTGGGATGCACAGGATGGGGCATCACAAGTAGAAAAAGGGAAGTGGTTATCCATCTGTGCACACAGTTGGTGAGACCCCATCTGGAATACTGTGTGCAGTTTTGGAGACCCCATCTACGCAAGGACATAGGATGGAAGCAGTCCAAAGGAGGGCAACTAAAATGGTGCAGGATCCGCATCAGAAACCATATGAAGAGAGACTGAGAGAGCTTAATATGTATACCCTTGATGAAAGGAAGGACAGAGGGGACATGATAGAAACTTTTATGTACCTCAAGGGAATCAACAAAGTCCAGGAGGGTAGCATTTTTCAGAAAAAGAGATGTGTAAGAACAAGGGGGCACAATTTAAAGATAGAGGGGAGACGGCTCAGGGGAATGTGAGGAAATTTTGTTTTCCACAGAGAGAGTGGTGGATGCTTGGAACCGCCTTCCTGGGGAGGTTGTCGGGTCTAAAACAGTGGAGGAATTCAAACATGCATGGGACAGACAAAAGGCAGTTGTAGTGGGGGGGTTACAGGAAGTAGGTTGTTGGTTAACTAGAATCTGCAGCTTATCCAATAGGAAGAGAAATGGGCAGACTGGGTGGGCCAAGTGGTCCTTATCTGCCGTCAAAGTCTATGTTTCTATGTAACCAAACTGAGGCAGTCCAGAGAAGGGCAACCTTCAGGGACTGCATCAGAAGACATATGAGAACAGATTAACGGAGCTCAATATGTATACCCGTGAGCAAAGGAGGGAGAGAGGTGATATGATCGAGACATTCAAACACCTTAAGGGCATTAACAAGGTGTTTAAATATAAGAAAAATAGCAGGACAAGAGGACACAGCATGAGATTAGAGAGAGGCCGATTAAGGGGGAACGTGAGGAAATTATTTTTCACAGAAAGGGTGGTGGATGCATGGAACGGCCTACCTCAGGAAGTGGTGACTATGAATACAGTGCAGGGCTTCAAACAGGCATGGGATAGGCATATGGGAGCAATACAGATGAGTATGAATAGATAGGCCACTGACAGAGCAAAGGCCAATGGCACATTTATAAGGTAGAAAAAGAAATGGGCAGACTGGATGGGCCTTGCGGTCCTTATCTGCTGTCAACGTCTATGTTTCTATGACCCCACTAATGACCCTCCTTGGGGATGAGACTATCCCGCCAACCACGACCCCCTGGGTCCGGTCCTGGAGCCAATTTCCTATCCATCTGGTTCCCCACCTCCATTTCTCCCAGCTTATCCAACAGGCCCCCATGAGGAACAGAGTCAAACGCCTTGCTGAAGTCAAGAAAGAGGACGTCCACCGGTCTACCCAGGTCCAAGGCACTTGTCACCCAGTCATAGAACTCCACAAGGTTTGTCTGACACGATTTCCCTAGGATGAAGCCATGCTGCCTATCATCCAGGCACCCAGACTTTTCCAGGTCCCCACCTAACCTCTCCTTGACAATGCCCTCCATCACCTTGCCCACCACCGATGTCAGGCTGACTGGCCTGTAGTTCTCTGTCACCTCCCTTGATCCCCCCCCTTGTGGATAGGCACTATATGCACCACCTTCCAGTCCTGGGGCACACACCCTGTCCTCAGAGAGATGCTGAAAAGCTCCGCCAGGGGTTCTGCCACGACATCCGCCAGTTCCTTCAGCACTCTGGGATGTATTTTATCCGGCCCCGGTGCTTTCTCTGTCTTAAGGGACCTGACGGCTTCCCTCACTCTGTCTGCCGTGATTTCCGCCTCCACTACCTCAACCCCCTGCTTTGCCTTCCCCTCTCCTGCCAGTGATGGCCCCCCTCATCCTGCTGTGTGACCTTTGACTGCTGCACTGTACTTGGTGTGTGTGTGACCCTTATGTGACGTTCTGGCCTTCATCCTGTTGTGTGCCCTTTAACTGCTGCACTGTACCCAGTGTGTGTGTGTGTGTGAGACTACTATGTGGCATACTGGCCATCATCATGCTGTGTGCCCTTTGACTGTTGCACTGTACCCAGTGTGTGTGTGTGTGTGTGTGTGTGTGTGTGTGTGTGTGTCTCTTATGTGGTGTACTGGCCATTATACTGCTGTGTGCCCTCCGACTGCTGCACTGTACCCAGTGTGTATGAGTGACTCCTACATGGTGTACTGTCCACCATCCTGTTGTGTTCCCTTTGACTACTGTACCTAGTGTGTGTGTCACTCTTATGTGACGTACTGGCCATCATTCTGTTGTATGTCCTTTGACTGCTGCACAGTACCCAGTGTGTATGAGTGACTCCTACATGGTGTACTGTCCATCATCCTGTTGTGTGCCCTAGGACTACTGTACCTAGTGTGCGTGTGTGACTCTTATGTGACGTACTGGCCATCATCCTGCTGTGGGTCCTTGGACTACTGCACTGTACCCAGCTGCCAGCTTTAGCAAACAGAAGAGATAAATCTAACTGTAGCCACATATCAAAGTCACACATGATCAGTTCTCTCTCCCCTTATATTGAACTTTTTTTTCGTTTTTGTTCTCAGTTTCACACGTATTTCAGTATTATCTTCATTACTGGCAGCATGTCCTTGGTTTCATGTATATTTCACTATTATCTTCATTACAGGCAGCATGTCCTCAGTTTCATGTATATTTATTTATTTGTACATCAGTTTACAACCTTTGAGCCAGAGGCTCATTTCCAAAGGTACCTCGTCACATAGAGGACAGACAGAAACACATTTCGGTTACAGCATAAAAGTCATGTCATTAGTGGTACACAGAGTGGTTTCATACATTTAGACAATTTAGTTGCAATTACAATTATACAATTTAGTTGCAATTACATTGATACAGCTGAGCACTATCTTCATTATTGGCAGCACAATTACAAAAAAGGGTTCAAGTTATAAAAAAGATTAGAACCCTATAACTTTTCCAAAAGTTCTAAACTCATACTAGAACCCAGAACTTCAGAGGGTTCTAACAACCAGAACTTATAGTTCTCTAGTCAGTAACAAAAACAAAAATGTTAGATAAGGCAGATGAAATGAGCGAGTCAAAATTATATGAATTAATCCACAAGGATTCTGTAACATGGCCATACAGCAGTCTGTACCCTTCCTACATCTTGTACCTTACATGCACTCATTCAAGTTGTGCATCTTGTATTCTAATGTATTCTCGAACCTATTTTGTATTCAAAGCATTCCATGTATTTCTAGTTGTTATCACCTATACTATTTTCAATTAATGCAATGTGTTGTACTTTCCATGTGCCATCTTCATGGCTCGGGTCGTGCCTGAAAACGGTCCACTGGATCAGTGCACCCACCCGGTAAAGAAACAAAACAAAATAAACAACAAAATGTGTGCCATCTACTCATATTTGCGGTCTTGAATCTACTGAACAGCCTTCTGTGAAATCTAGCAGGAACTAAACAAACTGCCGCGTATGACCAGCCGCTCTAGTAGAGCAGCCCTATGCAATGGACTGGAAGTAACCAGTAGCAGCACAAGTTACTGTACCTAATACTTAACCGTATCGGTTAAGGCGGTAATATTTAAAGGTGATACATATTTGCCCAGTCAGGTAACAGGGTCTCTTCTTAAAGCTGCAAACCCAACAGCATCCACAATAACAGCAAAGGTCCTCCACCCCCCAAAACATTATTTTAAACTCTGAATCAAATTATTTACACTTGACTACTATAATTCTGCACACAAGTTTATAATAATCTGTAGACACTAGACTCTCCTATATAGTCCTAACCTACTTCTCCAAGTACAGCTGCTGCCATGCAGGCTTATATGGCATGGGTCTTACCTGGAATACATACCATTGCACTACTCAAAAAAATAAAAATAAACAGTACTCCAAGAGAGAAAAGGGTCAAAACAATTTCAACAGTTGGGTAGGGTACGGGACAGAGTGTTCAGTAACATATTCGTAATAAAGCGTGTTGTAATATAATAGGGATAACACGCATCATGCCTAATTTACCTACCTCACACGCAAAAACAAACTGTTTGCTTCATAGACTAGGCAGTCTTTATTTTGGCAACTCTTGCAATTCTTGACAGAAGTCCAAACACCACCCCCTCCACGAAGCTCGCGGCGCCCCTACTGACCAAGTGTTACCGCCGCCGTTGCCATAGAAGCCGGCTCGCCAATCGCTTGCCACGCTGTCAATCACCTTCTAGCCCTCTGCCAATGGCCCTACACAGACAGTCAAGTTAGGTTGCCGTCGAATAAAAATACAATTTCAGGAGAGAGATAATTATAACGCCGAGCTGTTAATAGAGATTAAATGCCTTTTTGAGTATAGACACACACATACACAATAAAAAATAACGCAAGAGTTGCTGTAAAGCTACTAGTGCATAATCCCCAGTGTGGGCTGGTTGGCTGTTCCTCAACAGTCGTGTCGCTGCAGCCCCTAAAGAAAGACAAAAGTGCAGTTCTTCTAGCTAGTTTGGAACGGACCACAGCCCGGTTATCACAATGTGAACTATCAAAAGATACTTGCAACAGCCAGCTTCAACTGCTATTTGAGCCAAATTCGTACGCAGCATGCATGATAAGTAAAGGCAGTAACAAACAAACATAAAACAAATACCTTTAGCTAACGTTGTATCAAGCAGCTGCCAAGAAAGAAAATTGCAAGAGTCCTGTCTTTATATACTGCTGCCATGAATAATTTAGTCGTTTTTTTCCAGACAATTCCAGTAAAGCGTAGGAACCGGACGCTAGAGATGTGGAGGCTCAAGCAGAAATGTCAGCTATTAAGTTGATGGACTGGAACTAAAGGATGATGAGAACTTTCAGACCGAAATTCCCAGCTCGGTCTCCATAGGGAGAGTCAACACTAAAAGAGCACCAACGGCTACGGGTCACGTGACGGGGAGGGCAGCTCCGGAGCCCCGAAACCAGGAGGCTGCTGATTGCTCATCACATGGACTGTGAGAGGAACTCTATCTAAGTAGCCTCCCAGACTAAAAGAGTTTAGGCATACCTGTCAACCGTTTGTCCCCCAAATGTGGAACATTGCCTCTCAAAATGTGGAACACTTAGTCAAATCTGTACATAAGAAGCTCAAAACACTGTTAAAATGTTGCATTTACGTTCAGAAACTCTGTTATTAATTGAATAATATATTTTTTGCATCATACACTTTGAATTTTTGCTTTCAAATGTTGACTTTGAATGGGGAACAAGTCCTCACAATGTGGAACAGGGAGCTTTTGTGAAATAAAATGAGGAACGTGCCTTGTAATGTTGTAAAGTTGAGAGGTATGAGTTTAGGGCGAATACCTGTTGTGTATGGGGCACAGAGAACAGCTGACATCTGAAGTTGTATGGGGCTGCAGTGCCAAGTTGTAGAAATTGTCGGGGGGGGGGGGAGCGGTCTTCTCCGAACTTCGATCCCCTTCCCCCACACTAGTGTCCTAGCCCACTGGTTTGACCAATAATGACTTATAATTTAGCACTGCCAGGAGAGTGCTAAATAACCTCCACACAACAACATCTCCCCCAGCCCACCGAGTTTCAGATAAAGGGTGTCTACAATTTTAGGAAGCATTTATAACGTAGTATCTAAAGAAAAGCGATGCCACTGTTATTTAACCTGAACATTTTGTACATAGTTTAGAGTTTTGGGATCTGGAAAACAGCAGCATAGGAATATTCACTATGTATGGCATGTATTGAAGTACAGAACCTCACTTGCTAGGGGAGATATTGTTGATGGGGGACCTGAATATGCCAGATGTTAACTGGAGCACATTTGCTGCAGCCACATCCAAAAGCAGGGTCATTCTCAATGCCCTACGGGGGGCATGCCTCAGACAGTTAGTGTTGAAACCCAGTTGACCTGGTACTGTACTGTCAAACAGGGATGGCGAGAGGATCACAGATTTAGAAGTGGGTAGCCATCTGGGAACAAGCAACCACCAAACACCAGGCCCTTGATTAAATCCCAAAACTGACACTGTGGTGCAGCATAAGGGGAGTGCTGCACTCCTGAAGTGCCGTCTTTCGGATGAGACGTTAAAACAAGGTCCCATCTGCCTGTTCTGGTGGTAGTTCTGGTGGATGTTAAAGATCCCACAGCACTTCTCAAAAAGAGTAGGGGGATTTTAATTAAAAGCAAAATTTAAAATATAAACCACAACAAAAGACAAAATCAAAGAAACATCAAGGAAGAATAAACAGAATATAAAACATCATATAAAAAGTAAGAAAAAAATCTCAAGTACATTCAGGAAATATGTTTCTAATAACGTTCCCAAATACCCCGTTTCAGTGTTTTAAATTCATGGTCCCATAAACAAAAAATCTGATTCTTAATAAGAAAAAACAATTGCAACGGAGTATCCTGTTTCTGCTGAAAGAGAAATCCACACCGAATCTGCCAAACCCAAAACAAAATAAACACAGAAGTAACATTCAATGTACTGGGGCAATAAGCAGCCCAATAAGAGATAAACCCCCCCCCCCAAAAAAAGCTGTTTAGCAGACCAACGAGATCAAGGGTAACTTTTCCAAAAAGCAGCCCAAATATCCCAGAATTCCAGTATAAAAGGGCATTCAAAATACAAATGCTCAACTGATTCAACAGTCATCAGACAGGTGGAACAGAAACAAAATCTATCCGAAGCTGTTTGTGCTTGTGGTTACCCCAGGTATTTATAAGGCTGTCGACACCCAACCAAGTAATGTTCCACATAGAAGCTGGAATTCTGGGATTCAACAACCTATCCCTGATACAATTCTGTTCAGGCAAGGAAAAAGCACAAAAAGGATCAGCATGGAAATTGCCATCCAAAATAGCACAATATAAAGTTTTACGCGACATACTGCGAAAATCCGAAAAGGAGACAGACCACCGGCGAACCAAATCAAATGTGCCATCCCAATCAGGTAACAATACATAACACCTTTTATTTTTGTGGAGGAACACCCCCTGTTCCCATTCAAAGCAAATATCCTTAATATCAGCCATGACCCAAGCAGCCCAAGGCTTGTCCATGGAGCCAAGGAGTGGCTTAAAATTAGTAAAAAGAAAAATCGAGAAAAAAAACAACAAAGGATTAAGCATACCAACCCCACCAGCCGAAACTGGTAAATATAAAATGTTTCTGGGAATAGGGTTGAGTCTACTACCACACACACAGGAAAAAAAAATACTAAAAACCGGAGTAACCAAGGATTTAGGCAAGGGAAAAACATGACTAACATATAAAAATAAAGGCAATAAAAAGGACTTAATGAAATAAACTCGCATTTTCTTACCCATACGCCAAGCCAGCCAGCGGCCTACCCGAGCCATCCCCCTAGCAATACAGGATTCCCAATTATATACAGCCGGAAACTCTGCATCAAAATAAATCCCTAAAAGTTTTAGTGGAGAGGTAGAAACTTGAACACCCCCAATGTCCTTCTCAGGGGGCCAAGTGCCATTCAAGTTAAAACACACACTCTTATCGAAATTTATCAGGGAACTTGAACAAGACAGTAAAGAGGACAGAGCCGCACAAAGCAAAACCCCCCGCTCAATATCAGGGACCACAACACAGAAATCATCAGCATAGGACACAGTTTGCAACACATCCTCTACAGGACAAGAAATACCTAGAAGAAGCGGGGACCGATGAAGAATACGAATAATTGGATCTAAAGCCAAAACAAACAAAAACAGATTAAGGGGACAACACTGACAGACTCATCTCCGAATATAACACCAGCGCCCAACCCAACCTTTCACAGAAGGTTTTACATAAGGAGGGAAGTAACAAATCCGTAGCCATTTAACAAATTGGCAAGGGAAACCAAATTCCTGAAGAATCAACCAAATGAATTCCTGCACCAAGCAGTCAAACGCCTTAGCCAAATCAAAAATGAACAGGTAGCCAGACAAAACCTGAAGACGGCCTTGCATGAACAATTCCCTAAGCAACAATAAAGCATCCTGAACAGAATGACCAGGAATCTAACAAAATTGAGAGGGGTGCAATAAACTAACCAACACCAAACGGAACCGGTTACCCAATAACTTGGAAAAGATCTTAAAATCAGTATTAAGTAAAGTGATCCACCTCCAATTAGACAAATCCAACCTATCCCCCTTCTTGAACAAAAATATCATGATGCCTTCATACATGGACTCCGTTATTCTATCCTCCTGTAGAAAGATATTAAACACAGAAAGTAAACTATGAGGCATAAGAGACAAAAGAGTCTTGTAAAATTCAGGGGGCATGCCATCCGCACCAGGAGCCGTCTTATCCTTCAGAGCATGAATCACCACCTCCAAGTCCTGAAGAGAAAAATCCTTGCACAAAGCATTCTGATCAGGGACAGACAATTTGGGGAGAGCAGCCGCCTGTAAAAGAGAAAGCATATTGTCTCGAACCCCAAACAAAGAACCAAACTGAGCAGGAATGGAGGCTTCAAGCACAGAGAGGAGAGCCCGGGAGCCGGAAACCAAGTTACCAGCAGAATCCCAAAGCTCCCCATCTGTTTCGTGCACAGTCTTCACCTACAATCCTCAAATGGGTTAACCACTGTGCATTTCCCTTGGGTCCCAAATTTCTGTTCCATTTCCAATTAACTCAAATGATCATACTGTAGCTCCATCAATTTCTGTTTAAGAGAAGCCAAGTCATCCAGTCCCACCCCTGAGGAACAGGAAACTCGAGCATAAAATTCATCACGCAGTAAAAAAGATTTATGACATGTAGAAATAACCAAAAAACAAGAAAAGCATTTACAAAAATCAATAAAGCACAACTTAGAATCAGTCCACCAATCAATCGAGGAGTCATAAAGAAAAAGCACCGTTTCTCTATCTTCCACCACGTCCCCAAGTCGTGAAAGAAAAAGGGGATTCTGCAATAATACAGAATTAAATTTCCACATACTGGGTCCATAGGTAGAAAAGGAGGACAAAGAAACATGAATAGCAACTACAGCATGATCGGATGTTTCCACAGGAAATGGAGTAACAGATTGGACATATAACACCTTAGAGACCAACCAATGATCAATGCGAGTATGCAAAGGCCCCTTAAAAAAAGTACACAGATTGGGACCCAAAAACGTCTACCTGCCCAGCAGAAGAAATCACATGCCTTAATTCATTTGAGTCACAATAAGTCTTTCCTTTAGATTTAACATCTAAAGGAGTATTGAAATCCCCTTCCACAAAACAACCCAACTAGTAAAAAGAAAAGGCAAAACCTTATGAAATAAATCAACATGGGCGGCTTTCTGTTGGGAGGCATAAATATTAATAATCCTAAAGTAAACATCACCCATAAAAATATCAATAAACATAGCCTGACCCAACTCAATTTCTACGACCTTTTGTAATGTAAAGTCAGCAGTTGTAAAACAAAAACCCAACCCAGAACAAGTGTCTAAACCCAAAGACCACAGAGAGTCCCCAAAATGCTAAACAGAAGAAGCTACAGTCAGATCCTGAGGATAATAAAGTCTTGTATCCTGCAACAAAAAAATAGAATAGGGGAGTAAATATAGAATCGCATAAGTCGCCCTTCTCTTAAAATCTGAACGAATGCTGTTCACGTTTAGACTAGCAATACTAAGTGCAGAAAACCCCATAAAAAGAAAAAAAATCAGGACAACCTTTTCTTGTGGGAGCAAGTTACTCGTTTAACCATGTCAGTCTCTGGGACAGAGTCAGGAGGAGAAGGACTCACTGTCTCAGCACTAGGGGTAGATGTAGCAGGCTCCTCAGAGTCCTCAATGTCCATCAAATCACCCCAGCTCTGTAAACGGTCATATAAATTGGAGACAGGAACCACCACCAAAGGTACAGCAGGAGCACTCGGCTTCATAGTCACCCTCTTCCATTGGACCAACTGGAACCCCTCGGTGACCACAACTAAAGGAGGGGGATAGTCACAACAGGAGCAGACATGGGGGGGGGCAGACCCATAGGCTCCAGGGGAGTAGGCAAGCTGGAAGAGGACACAGAATCAACAGGGCAAGAAACCCCAGTAAAAGAACTTGCTCCCGGGTCAGAAGGATGTTGTCCAGGACCACTGGAACCCGCAGGTGGTGGGGGAGGAGCAGTAGACCTTGCCGGACCAGAGCAGTGGCCACGGAAGGATTTAGTTAAGCAGAAATCATGTCAACAAAATCAGCCGAGTTATGAGCTGCCCAGGGGCAGGAGGAAAAAACATGCTCCAAAGACTCACAAAGATTACAGGAGGGGGGAACAGTGCAGGTCGTGGCCGAATGTCTGATAATTCTGCAGGTGGAACATTTCAGCTGATCACAATCAGAGGTAAGGTGAGACATCGAGCCACAGTGATAGCAAGCCTGGGGTTGTCCTTGATAAAACAAAATCCCACGGTCATGGTTGATGTAAAAGCAATTAGGCAGGTGTTGGACACCATCCTCCGTAAGCCAGAGCTGAACAGTAAATTTCCAACCACCAGTCCAAAAAACCATTGTCATCAATAATAGCCCGGGGAACCCCATTCACTGTACATCTCTTCTCCAGCCAATATACGATATCAAGCACATTCACCCACTCAGTCTTGAACAGAACCATGACCAGTTTGGCCGTAGGTGGAATAATAGGCATAGCCATAAAGTGGGCCCATTCAGGAACAGTCTTAACCTCATAATACGCAGCCCAGAATTTATCTAGCAACCCAGCATTACGGAAACTGACATCAAAAATGTGGTCACCAGCAGCATGAATCAGTGCATACACCTCTGAAGGGGAAAACTGCAAAGAGTCAATAAGCAGCACCTTCTCAATATAATGACGGTCCAAGAGAAAGTCCAATCCCCTTTATAGAAGATATGAGCTACAAATCTGCGCGATGGGCAGCCTCTTCAGGCTTGCAGAACAGGCTATCATAACTCACCCGAGAAGGCAGAGAAACAGAGTGGCTCCCATCCCCAGTGTCAGAGCCCAAAGGAAGAGGCATACCTGAAGGAGGCACAGGCAGATCGCACTGAGTAGAATTACCTGAAGCACTCCCAGACCGAGCAGGGGACAAATCACAGGGTTCCGTGCCCACGCCTGGTAAAGTTCCCAAGACAGCAGCCACCGGCGGTGCAGCCAAAACCCAACCTGCATCCTGGGGTGTATCCGAAGAAAATGGCATTGCACGTTGTACGTCCACCAAATCTGGAAGTCCTGGACGAGTAGGAGAAAGGGGCAACAACGAGTGAGAATCAGGCCCTGGTGAATCAGGTAATGGAATCGCAGAGTCAGGGATTCAATTCTCATCCCGCAGGATCCAACCAGCCTTTTCAAATGCCGTCTCGGGTGACCAAACCACAGGAACAAAAGCGAGGGGCACAGGAGAATAATCCAGGTGGAGAGGACCAGCAGAGGGAACAGAACAGGGAACCGCAATATCCAGCATACTTTTCTTTGAAAAACCCACCTTCAGGCTTAAATCGAGCCACTTTCTCTTCTTCTTGTCCTCGGAAAGACTCAAAGCAGAATCGATAGCATCTCCACCAGTGCAGTCCAAGACAGGAGAAGGAAGGACACACTCCAAAGCAGATCTGACAACTCCAGAAACAGCAGCATCCAAACAAACAGAATCCACAATGGGAGCACAAACCCTAGATCAATCTGCAGCAGGTAAGACCTCAGAACTCCAGTTACCCTGCAAAGCAGCAGCACCTCCCTGCTCCTCTTGCAAATGAATGCCAGGATCCATGGTCGAACCAGCAAGGGGACCCCTACAGGAGAGTAGGGGGATTTTATTAAACAAAGAAATCATAACATCATACAGAAGTAAACCAGGAAAAGGAAAAACCATACATCACATAGTAATCAAAATACATAATAGGCATACAGCCATGTAATAAAACCAAAAATATATACAGTACAACCTAACAGAAAAGAGTAGTAACTAAAACAAAAAGGTAATGTGCTTCCATAAAGATTGAAAGCGGTGTAAAGAAAGTTGCCTACATTCTAATTCCAAAACATTCAACAGAGCATGTTTAATATGTTGTGCAATAATAAGTGGAACAGTCGAATTTGTTGTAATACATATTGACAGTGAGCTTGCCACATATAATATTTGCACATAGTAAAAATCACTCTAAGAGTACTAGGATGAAATCTAGCCCAAATACCAGAAAAAAACCCCAATATCAAAACTGGATATGTGATCCTGCTAAGAAATGGCCACTTCCACTTATTAGCTAGAGTTTTCCAAAACAATATAGCATCCTAACAATCAAAAAAGAAATGTGACATAATTTCCTCAATATGAAGACATAAAGGTTTAGGGCAGTATCTTTCCTGAGAAGACTTGTGTTTTAAATTTCCTCGTACCTGTAATTTGCCATGGCAACAAAACCAGGAGACATCCCATATATGTAGTGGGATTCTCTTATCTCGAAGGATAGATAAAACACAGTTTGGAAAGAAGGGCAGTTAGGAAAGTGTAAAACAGGTTTAGTAATATTGACAAACATGTCATATAATTGCTTTCTGGATAGTGTTAATATGGAAGATTTTTGGAGTTTCTAAAACCTGATCTTGCGGAAACTGTCCACAGCATAGGATGGATAGCAAAACATACAAGACCGTATAGGTGGGAGTGTGTCCCATTTATCCATAATGGAGCCTAAAGCATAGCTAATCCACATATCACTAATATAAGACATGTATCTGATGCTGTGGAAAATGTGGGAAAAAAAAAGGAAAGAAAAAAGCTATGGGATGAATCATACCAAGTCCACCCTGAGTAATAGAATAGGCAAGTATGTAACATCCCTTTTAATTGGATTAAGCCTACTACCCCAAATCATCTAAAAACATACACTGAGGATACGTGTTTCTAAGTGTTTGGGAGGAGCATATATGGAGCTAAGAAACAAAAAAATAGGAAGTATGAATTTTTTAACCACCAAAACTCTCTTCCTTTTTCCTAACTTCCAAGATTTCCATAAACCAACCTTATATTCTCCAATCTGAAGACGTTTTTCCCAATTATAGGTTGCTGCATCCTCAATATTAAACCAAACCCCCAAAATCCTCTGGGGAGAGGTAGAAGTCTCAATGCCACCAACCGTTGAAACAGTGGTGGACACAGGGTCCAAGGGAATGGATACGCTCTTCTGAAGGTTCAGCATGCCACCAGAGATGGCAGAAAATGTTTGAAACTCCTGAACTGCTCTATCACCTGATGATGTATTATGCATAAATAAAAGAATGTCATCTGCCTACGAAGTGATCTTCACAGTGGGTAGGGAATAATTAATGCTTTGGCCTGGTCTAGTGAAAGAACAAAACCTGAAATGCTGTTGTGTTTCTTAGCTTCAAAAATTTCTCGGAGGAGAAATAAATTCGTAGTGATCGATCGCCTTGGAATAGCACAAAATTGGGCTGAATCAATAAGATCCGGTGCAACCTTTTGTAGGTGTGTGCTAAGTATCCGAGTCAAGATCTTAAAATCCATGTTTAGAAGATGTAAAGGTCTCCAATTCAATAAAGAAAGGATTTTTTACCACCTTTTTTATATATAAATTTGAGAAAGGATATGCCGAAGTTAGCAAGCTGTGAAGGGTTTTGTAAAACATAATTGTAAACTTGGGTTAGTACTTCTAATAGGTCATCTTTAAATGTGGTGTAAAATTCATGTGTGAGGCCATCAGGACCCGGGGCTACCTGTAATTTAAGGTGGGAAATGGCACAGGTACTTCCTCTTGAGAAATGAGGGAAATAAGGTCTGCAACATGGTGCGTAGAAAGCTGTGGAGCTGGGGCCGAAAAAATCGTGGATAATTCAGGGGAGTTAGAGGGCAAAGTACAGAACTGCCTACGTAAGTGAGAATTGACAATTGAAAGCATACCAGAAATATCAGAAACAATATCTCCCATTGCATCATAAAGTCCTTGTATGGCCGTAGCCTGAAGCCTATCTGCATAAGCCGCAAATGGATTTGCCGAGGGAGAGACCGATGTACCCACTTTCATAAAAAAATCCAAAGTGCGAGCACTGTTATTCTGATGTGTAAACATGTGCCGTTTTATAGTATTGATTTGTGAGGAATAGTCAACAGGGGAAGATACAGAAAGAGACATCAATTTATATAACTGATTCCTGAAGGTCAAATATGTAAGATAGGGATCACGAACCAGACGTTTTCCTATAGTCTGAAAAAGTAGACGTAAGTCTAGTTTTGTATCAGACCACCATTCCCACATAGAGTCATAGCAACAGAGAACTGTGATCCGTGCCTGAAATAGAGATCTAACTCGTGACAGAACAAATGCACGGGACAAGATAGTGTTGTTTAACTTCCATTGAAGTGGCAGGGGTAAGAAGGGGCATTGTGGTCCCATCAAATGAAAATATGCGGGTCAGTAAAGAATGGTCCGAAAGTTCCGTGGGGCAAAGTGAAACTTGTTGTGGTACACAATACTGAGAAGAAAAAAAATAATCAATGTGGGTGTGATAGATAGATCTGTGATATGTGTATCCAGCATCAGTTTTCAGGGAGCGGTAAACATCAATTAACCTAGCAGTCTCTACCAAATTAGATAAAGCAACGGAATTGCAATAAATCTTCTTCCCTGCCGCTGTCCTACAGGAAACATCAATACAGTAATTAAAATCGCCACCCCAAATAATAGTTTGCCTAGTACATAACTAAGGCTTAATGAGATATAGTAAATGTATGCGAGCAGTTTTGGTCTGAGGGCCATAGAGATTAATAAGACGGAAGGGTTGTCCTTGGAAAGTACAATCAAGAATCAGGGCTCTACCAGGGTGTATATCTATAATACGGGAAATGGAAAAGGCCGTAGAAAAAATAGGACGGCCACCCCATCAGCAGAATCATCCCCAAAGTTCCAATAGGAAGGTCCCTTAATCCATCCCCGTTTAAGGTGCTGGACCTCAAAAAGCGAGGTGAGACGTGTTTTCTGTAATAGGATAATATCTAAGGGGAGAGAGGTAGCAAGATGAAAAAAAAACATCCTCCTCTTGTAGCTTTTCAGGCTACAAACATTGAATGATGCTACTCTAAGAAAGGTCAGAGCAATGAATCAGTCAGCCACTCCCATCAGTAATAGTCATGTTCTTCTGCTTTTTACTCCCCTTTTTAGTTTTAGTAAGTTTCTTGCAAGATACATCCGGAGGTTTAGGAACAGTGAGATCCATGTCAGAAGGCAGTACAGAGGCTTCAGAATCACCATCAGAGTCATCTCTCCCACCCTTTAGACATTCAAAAGGGTTGGAGAGAGAAACTTCAGGAGCTCGGACAATTTTACGAGTGGTCGCCCTGGTGACTCTTCTGCTAACCTGAAAACCTTCTGGGTCTACAAAGGAGACTGTCAGTGGTCTGAGCAGGAGGAGGGAGTGGGGTATGTTCTATAGATCCCTTAGCCAGAGGAGTAATCTCCGGATCAGTGGGAGGTTCCATTGTGGGTTGTGATTCTACTGGTGCAACTGGTGTAGTGGGGAGGGGGGAGGAGGAGACGTTAGTGGTCCCAGATATCGAAATCTGAGTAGTGGATCAATCCTGGGCCTTATCCTGTGCCTTCTGTACGAGGACATTCGGGTCCCACTCCTCATTACGGTTTTTGCTGGCCCAGGGACATTGATGATATGCATGTCCTTTGTCACCACACAGATTACACTGAAACACATTAGTACAAGAAACACTAGGGTGACCAAACCCCCAACATAAGCTGCATTTCAGCAGGTCACAAGTACTACTGAGGTGCGTATGGGATCCACATTTATAGCAGGCCCTAGGTTGGCCTCTGTAAAAGCAAACAACCCTGTCCTTACCTAAAAAAAAGCTGTTAGGGAGATGAACGACTTCCGAGTTGACCTGAAAAAGTTTTACACGAAACTTCCAACCACCCGTCCAGAGGCCCTCATCATCTGTAATGGCTTCGGGGGGGATAAGACAGTACATCTGTTCTGTAACCAGTGATATATGTCACTGACACTAACACCTTCATTCCGAAACATGATAATGACAGTACGAACGGCTGGTTTAGTGAGAGGTATAACAGAAAAAGGAACCCAAACAGGAGTATTCTTTAAGGAGGCATATTTATGCCAAAACCTATCTAAACTACTATTGAATTTGAGACTAATATCAAAGGTTTCTTCTCCAGAAATATGTATCAGAGCATAAATATCAGAGGCCTGAAAATGCATGTCACCTTTTAAAAGGGTTCTAGCCACATAATATCGGTCAGGAAATAGAGAGAGACCACCCTTATAACGTAGGCGTACTGCATTACACCTTGGAGCCTGTTCCAACTTATTTTTAAATAAATCCGAAAGCACAGGACCCCTGTCTGGAGCTGAGGTGGGATCCAAGAAGGGAGGGAATTCCAGAGCCGGAAGGACAGTGGAAGGGCCTTCCCCCGGATCCTCTACATTAGGTGCATTTGGTGGAACAGCATTCGACAGAGAAGGGAGTGTACTGGGAACAGGACCAGGAAGCAATGCAGGGCCAGGTTCAGGCAAAGTAGATTGTGTCAAGGAATGTGAATCAGAAAAAGAGAGAGCAACACTGGAGAGAACAGGACCTGGCATATGGGCTATCTGAGGGGAAAGAACAGCGGGTTGTATAGAAATGGGGAGGGCTGGGCCTCGAAATAAAGGAGAACCAGAAGTGTCCCCACCCAGTGGCAATGCCTCAGAGTTGTGTGAAACAGAGACTAGATCAGGGATTTCAGAACAAGTAATAACAGTAGTGGCAGTGATAGCATTATTGTCAGTATTGGCAGTAATAGCATTATTGGCAGTATCAATAGTGGTAGCAACAATATCATTAGCAATAGAAACAGCAGGATCTATAGTAGTAGCAATAGCAGCATTATCAGCACTATCCATAATATCCCCCCAAGTAGTCCCAAACACAACAGGCTTGGATAATAAAGTAGAGTCCGAAACAGCAGAGTTATCAATAAAACAAGCAGCTGCAGATGTAGGTGCCTCGGTGGAGTGCTCAGGTGAAGGTGCAGGCCTGGTAGGGGAAAACAAAATGCGATGCTTATCCGCGTCCCACGTCGGGTCTGGAGTCCAGGAGCCCGAGTCCGTTAATTTCTAGCCAGCTTGGGTCAGGGCAGCAGAAGCAGTCCATGCAGGGGTTACAGCAGTCAGAGCAGGGTGTAGTCCGGAACATAAGCGGAGGAGAGAAGCAGTCGTGTAGGATGCCATTGGAGCATGAGAGGCAGAGGTGACCATCGCCGGGTAGAAGGGATCCAGCAGTAACAGATCAGAGTCTCTCAAATGCGACTCTGCAGTTGCGCCGACTCCCTGAAGCAAAGAACCGAAAATCACAGGGGGAGCTATCCGTGTAACACTGCAAGATTCTGAAGCAGTAGGTTCCAGGTTAGCAGATTGCAAAGGAAGAGCAGGACCAGGAGAAATCATCTGCATCATCATAGATCAGGTAGACAAGTAGTAGAAAGCGTCGTCATGCACAGAGAAGTATCCTGTAAGGCAGAATTCTGAGAAGAGATCTCCTGGTGCTGAAAACAAGCAGGGGTTGCCTCCTTCAATAGCTCTTGCAGTAGCTGTGTGTTAGAGGTAAGAACCTCACTGGAGCAGGGCTGAGCAGCATCTGAGCCCTCCATGTCTGTGAGCAGAGATCCCCCTACTGACAGGTGAGGAATTTCCCTGGTCCCTGTGCGATTCCACCCCATTCACTAAAAATACCACCAACAGCTTAATTTGGTTCAAGGTCATTTGGCATTCATCTGTATCCCCCCTCCCCTGGGTCATGCCTGAAAATAAGCAGAATTTGTCTAGTGCACTTACCCGGTCAACAAAAATTAAAGAAAGAAAGAAACAGTGTGGATCATGATAAACACAGCCATAGAGTCAAGCCATACAAAAGTGAGGGTACTGGACTTTAGGAGGGCTGACTTTGGCAAAATGGGTGAGTACCTAAGGAATGCACTAGCAAATGAGCAGAAAGGAGGGATAGTAGAACAATGGGGAAAAATCATAACTGCCATCACAGAGGCAACAAGCCTTTGTGTGATGCAAATAAAACAAAACAAAGTAAAGAAACGCTATGGTTCTCAAAAGAGGTGGCAGGGCAGGTTAGGGAGAAAAAGCATTCAAGAAGTATAAGGAATCACAAACAGAGCAGAACAGAGAACTGTATCAGTTAAAGCAGAAGGAATCGGGGAAGGCTATCAGAATAGTGAAGGCCCAAATTGAGGAAAAGCTAGCCAACTCCATTAAGAAGGGGAATAAAACCTTTTATAGATACATTAGGGAGCAAAGAAAGACCAAGGGAGAGATAGTGAGGCTTAATAAAGTGGAGAGGAGATGAGCAGAGGGTGACAGTGAAAAGGTAGAGATACTGAACGAATACCTTTGCTCAGTTCATAAAAGAAGAAGAGGGGGAGGTACCTAAACCAAACAATAGAAGCACTTTGGGCAGGGGAGTCAATACCAGTCCATTCACAGAAGAAAGGGTCCCGAAAGAACTCCTAAAACTCAAGGTGAACAAAGCAAGGGGCCTAACAGGATTCACCCCATAATTCTAAAATAACTAAGGGCAGACCTAGTGACACCACTTACTACCTTTTTAACAAATCATGGGAGTTTGGTGTGGTACCTGAGGACTGGAGGTGGGCAGATCTGATTCCCCTTCACAAAAGTGGGAGCAAGGCAGAGGCAGGAAACTACAGACCTGTTAGTTTGACCTCAATGGTAGGGAAAATGATGGAATCACTTCTGAAGGAAAGAATTGTTGAGTACCTAGAGACCAGTGGGGGAACAGTACCCCAGGCAGCATGGATTCACAGCAGGAAGGTCATGTCAGATGAATCTAATAGATTCCTTTGACTGGGTGACCAAAGTAGTACATACGAACATACGAACTTGCCAGCAGAAATAGGCCACCTGGACTATGAAGTCTGCTGAAGTGTGCAGCTAGCACCCTCACCTTGCAGCTGCCCTGCCCCTTCCCCTTCCCAATTACCCCTCCCACCTTGTCCCATCCCCTTTTGAAACTATCCAAAGCAGTTTACCGTGATTCAGTTTCCTGGCTGATATAGCACCACAAGCGAGGTGGCAAACCTCCACATAAACAAGTTCCGAAAGGCGAGTTACGGTGGGCAAATAAAGAACAAGCACTTCATTAAATGCATAAACACAAGTTTTTACTTTGTAGGTTTTCAAGTGCTACAAACATTTACAGCAATTGCAAGCAGGAACTACCTGGTAGTACCAAAACAACCCTAGCGCCTTGACTCCAAGAGTCTTCAAGTGGGTCTTGAAAAGTCCTGTAAAGTAAAAACTTTTGTTTATGCATTTAATGAAGTGCTTGTTCTTTATTTGTGTACTGTAACTTGCCTTTTGAACACTTTTGAAACTACCCACTGTCTTACAGGCTACCACCTCCTCTGGTAGAGCATTCCATTCTTCCATGACCCACTCCGTGAAAAAGTGTTTCCTCATTTCTGTCCTAAATCTTCCCCCCTCCAATTTGGGATGCATAGGCAGAGGCATCATCAGTTAGACCAGGAAGGGGCTGTGGATATGGCCTACCTAGACTTTAGCAAGGCATTTGACACAGTCCCACACAAAAGATTAATAAACAAGTTAGCCAGCCTGGGATTGGGTCCCAGGGTGGTAGCCTGGGTAACAAATTGGCTGGACAACAGGATGCAGAGGATAATAGTAAATGGAGTACACTGTGAAGGAAGGGGGTTTACTAGTGGGGTACCACAGGGTTCAGTACTGGGACCAGGCCTCTTTAATGTCTTTATAGGTTATATTACGGAGGGGCTGGAAGGAAAAGTGTGCCTCTTTGCAGACAACACAAAGATCTGCAACAGGGTTGATACACAAGTGAGGTGGAAAGGATGAGAAAGAACTTGGCTAGGCTGGAGGAATAGTCAAAGGTATGGCAGCTTAGATTCAGTGCAAAGATGTGCAAAGTAATGCACCTAAGAAACAAAAATGCAGGGGAAGAGTACACGGGGGGGGGGGGGAGGTACTAACAACAACAAAAATGGAAAGGGACCTGGAGGTGGTCACATCAGATGACCTTGCAAGCAAAGTGAGAAGGCAGTAAGGAGGGCTGGAAGATACTGGGATGTATAGGAAGAGGCATCACCAGTAGAAAACAGGAAGTTGTTATCCCTCTGCACAGGCAGTTGGTGAGACCCCATCTGGAGTACCATGTGCAGTTCTGGAGACCCTATCTCTGCAAGGACATAGGATGGAGACAGTCCAGAAGAGGGCAACTGAAATGGTGCAGGGTCTGCACCAGAAGCCATGTGAAGAGAGAGACTAAAAAGTGCTTAATATGTATACCCTTGAGGAAAGGAGGGAGAGGGGGGACATGATAGAAACTTTCAAGTACCTCAAGGGAATCAACAAAGTCCAAGAGTGTAGCAACTTTCAGAAAAAGAGATGTGCAAGAACAAGGAGGCACAATCTGGAGATGGGGGGACGGCTCTGGGGCAACGTGAGGAAGTATTTTTTTACGGAGAGGGTGGTGGACACACAGAACAGCCTTCCTGAGGAGGTCATGGGGTCAAAAACAGCGGGGGGAAATTCAAGAATGCATGGGACAGACCTAAGGCAATTATAGTGGGTGGGTAGGAGGAAGTAGGCTGTTGGTTAACTAGGATCTGCAGCTTATCCAATAGGTAGGAAAATGGGCAGACTGGGTGGGCCAAGCAGTCCTTATCTGTTGTAAGTCTATGTTTCTATGTTTCAGCCTAAGGTTTATAGAATGTATTTATTTATTGAAAAGTTTCACCAGGAAGAGCACCACTGAGCTTCAATTGCTTGTTCCCAGGTCCGTCCAGGAGGAAAAGAGAGTTGGAGCAACAACATACAGATTTTAAACATATAGGGGCCGGATTTTAAGGAAATGGGAAGGATCCTTAAGGAGCATTTGGATGGGATTGGGTCAGACATGGACGCTGATAGTAGGTGGGAAATCATCAGGAGAGGGGTGCAGGATGCTACCAGCACCTGTGCAAGAGTAAGACGAAAATGCGGTAGGGCCCAAAAACCCTGTTGGTGGACCAGGGAGGTCCAGGAGGTGGTGCGGGGAAAGAAAGCAGCCTATAAGAAATTCAAGTGCTCAAGGAGTGAAAGGGATCGAGGGGAGTACGAGCTGATGGCTAGAAGGGCCACTAGAGTGGTGAGGGCGGCTAAGGCAAGGAAGGAGCAGAACCTGGCCAGGGAAATTAGGAGAGGAAAAAGGGGTTCTTTAGATACATTGGGGAAAGACGAAGGGTGAAGGGGCAGATTAGCAGGATTAAATCAGGGGAGAGATGGGCACAAGACCCAGGGGAGCAGGCTGAGGTACTAAATGAGTACTTCACCTCAGTTTTCACCAGGGAAAATGGGGATGCTGCATCATACATGGGAGGAGACAGAGATAATGAGGAGGGGACCCTTACCGATCGGCAGGTCTGGGAGAGGGGGCATCACTGGCAGGTGGGGAGGGCTAAGCAGGAGAAGAGGTACCAGAAGTGGAAATCACAGCAGAGAGTGAGGAAGCCCTCAGCATCCTTAAGACGGAGAAAGCACTGGGGCCAGATAAATTACATCCTAGAGTGCTGAAGGAACTTGCAGATGTCCTGGCGAAACCCCTGGCAGAGCTTTTCCATCTCTCTGAGGACAAGGTGGGTGCCCCAAGACTGGAAGGTGGCGCATGTAGTGCCTATCCACAGGGGGATCAAGGAGCTGGCAGGGGAACTACAGGCCTGTCAGCCTGACATCGGTGGTGGGCAAGGTGATGGAGGGCATTGTCAAGGAGAGGCTAGGGGGACCTGGATAAGTCAGGGTGCCTGGACGATAGACAAGCATGGATTCATCCCAGGGAAATCGTGTCAGACAAACCTGGTGGAGTTCTATGACTGGGTGACAAGTGCCTTGGACCTGGGTAGACCAGTGGATGTCCTCTTTCTAGATTTCAGCAAAGCATTTGACTCTGTTCCTCACTTGGGCCTGTTGGATAAGCTAGGAGAAATGGGGGTGGGAAACCAGATGATCAGATGGATAGGCAATTGGCTCCAGGACCGGACCCAGAGGGTCGTAGTTGGTGGGATAGTCTCATCCCCAAGGAGGGTCATTAGTGGGGTCCCACAGGGATCAGTCCTTGGGTCCCTTCTGTTCAACGCCTACGTATCTGACATAAGGACAGGAATCAGGAGTGAGATGAGTCTCTTTGCAGATGACTCGAAACTGGGGGCGGTGGTGGATGGGGAGGAGGGGAGGGTGGCCCTGCAGGGGGACCTGGAGGCTCTGGAAAGATGGTCTAGAAAGTGGAAGCTGAGGTTCAATGCAGGGAAATGCAAGGTACTCCGCCTGGGGGCCAGAAACCCAGGCTAAGTGTACACCCTGGGGAATACTACAAGTCTCAATGGCTGAGAGGGACCTGGGGTGGTGGTGGATGTCAAGATGAACAACTCTGAGACTTGTAGGAGGGCAGCAGCCAAGGCCAACAGGATGCTGGGATGCATCACTAGGGGGATCACCTCCAGAAGGAGGGAAGTGATACTACCTCTGTATAACTGCTTGGTGAGGCCGCACCTGGAGTACTGCGTGCAGTTTTGGAGGCCACACTTAAAGAGGGACATTAACCTCATGGAGAGGGTCCAGAGGAGGGCAACCAAAATGATTTGGGGCTTGGGGGACAGAACCTATGAGGAGAGGCTCGAAGAGCTAAATATGTACACATTGGAAGAGAGAAGGGACCGGGGGGACATGATAGAGGTCTTCAGGTACATGAAGAGGGTAAATAGGGGAGGAACAGTCAGGGTGCTTCGAAGGAAGGAGGAAGGGGCCACTAGAGGGCATGGGTGGAAGCTGGAGGGGGGAAGATTCAGGGGAGAAAGGAGGAGGTGCTACTTCACTGAGAGGGTGGTGGAGCCATGGAATGCACTACCTAGGGGGCTGGTGGAGGCAGAGACAGTGGAGGGGTTCAAGAGGGGGTGGGACAGGTACAGGGGAAGGGTTCAGGAAGCAAAATCCAATGCAGCAAGAATATCCGGAACTGGGAAGGGAGAAGCCAGAGAAGGCAAGGGGGACAGCAAGGTCAGCACCCAGGGTGGGGGCTGACCAAACGAGCAGACACGAAAGACCTTTAGGCCTATTCTGCTGGCATTTTAGTATGTTAGCATGCATATAACAATTCTGACAAAGCCTAACTGATTAAGCTCTCTCATCATAGCACAATATTAACTATATTACTAATAATATACGTAATTAGTATTAATATACAATATTACTATTGTATTACCGCTATAAGAGTGGTCCCAAAGATGAAGTGGGAAACTACAGGCTGGCAAGCCTCATATCCATTGTAGGAAAACTGATGGAGACAATCCTGAAGGAGAGGCTGGTGTCCCTTCTGGAGACAAATGGGCTGCAGGATATTAGGCAGCATGGGTTTGTCACAGGCAGATCCTGTCAGACCAGCCTGGTGGATTACTATGACTGGGTAACTAGACAGTTGAACAAGGGCCATGCAGTCCTGTTTCTGGACTTCAGTAAGGCATTCGACTCGGTGCCGCATGGGAGGCTGGGTAGTAAGCTGGGAGGTGCAGGGGTGAAAATGATGGGATGGGTAGTAAACTGGTACAGGGAAGGTAGCAGAGGGTGGTGGTGGGAGGGGAGTGCTCATCTCCGAGGACAGTGACAAGCAGAGTACCGCAGGGCTCAGTGCTGGGACTGGTATTGTTTGGGTTGTTCATATCAGACATCTCAATGGGCATCAAAGCAAGATCAGTTTGTTTGGAGATGACACCAAGAAGGGAGCAGTAGTGGATGACCTAGGAGGTTGGCATGGGTTGCACAATGATCTGTCAAAATTGAAGACCTGGTTGGACACCTGGCAGTTGGGGTTCAATGCCAAAAAAGTGCAAGGTGCTACATTTCGGGGCAAAAAAACCAAGAAGGAGCTACCAGTTGGGGGGGTTCAGCTAGCCGTGACAGAGGAGGAGGAGACAGATCTGGAGGTGATTATAACGGGCTCAATGAACAACTCAGCACAATGCAGGAAGGCAGCTGCAAAGGCTAACAAAATGCTGGGTTGTATTGCCAGGCTTATATCTTCAGGGAGAGGGGAGGTGATCCTGCCGTTATATAGGTCACTGGTTAGGCCACACCTGGAGTACTGCATGCAGTACTGGCACCCATACTTGAAGGGGAGACATTAAGTTACTGAAGGAGGTGCAGCACAGGGCACAACGATGATCCAGGGACTAGGAGACATACCCGACGTGATCAGGCTGACAGAACTGAACATGTACTCACCAGAGGAGAGGAGAGACAGGAGGGATATGATTGAAACCTTCATGTACATGAAGGGAATAAACAAGACAGGCATGGAGGGACTATTCAAGTTAAGGGGGGTAGGGACACACGAGGTCACAATCTCAGATTGGAGGGGAGAAGGTTCGGGAGGGAAAGGAAAAGACACTTTCTTTTACAGAAAGAGTGGTGTCTGGGTGGAACGTGTTGCCTGCAGAAGTGGTATCCTGTAGAACAGTTGACTGCTTCAAAAGGGGATGGGATGGGATAGGGTAAGTGGGAGGGGCAGGGGAGGAGGGGGGCAGCTGCAGTATAAGGTTTGCTAGCTGCACACTCTAGCAGACTTGATAGACCATAAGGCCTTTATCTACTGGCAAATCCATATGATTGTTTATCAATGACAGTCAAAATAGCAGTGATAGTGGGAGATAAAAGCTTCAGTATAAACAAAATGTCATAAGATGGGCTACAAGGTGAGAATAATAATAACCATAGTGAATGTCTTTACCATGTACATCTTTTTTTTCTGAAACTTTAATTTTTATTTCATGAAGTACTGTGCATATGACAATTATGCATATAATCGATCAGGTCTTCAGAGTTAGAGGAGTTGACATTGTAAATTAATACAGTAACTAGACTAGAATAAACCATTTGCATAAATGTCTCTTCCTCTCCAGATATTATCGACTGGAGCCAAGAGCTGCGAGTCAACAGCGGATTCTGCTTGCTCATTAAGTGTCTGTAAGAAAAAGCACCTGATTTTTGCAAGATAGCATATGCTCAGATTTCCATATGGCATAGACAAACAAATAATTGTACAATAAAGCATTAACAAAACAGAGAATTTGGTGCATGGCTGGCTTGTTCAAAGCGAAGGTATTAAGGTACATCTAAATGGGGATGATTCACTAGGTAAGTCCTAGAAGGCCAGTATTTATTCCTGATAGGAATAACCTGGGGATTAGGGACCACTAGAGGGAAATTGGCCGAGGACAGAGATTGCTTCCTCTGGACTTGACTCCTATTTAATCATGGGTGCACCCTTGGGTTAATGTCCTAGGGCTATTTGTTCCAGAACTGGGATACCTTGCATCTCTTCTATCAAGTGCATAAAAGGGAGCCAAATTTGATTGTACTTGTCTTTTTGCAGGTGCAGGCCTGCTGTAATCCTTTCCACCCTTGAGATGTCTTTTACTATGTTAATCCATTCTTCTGTTGTGGGGGCAGTCTGGATAAGCCAGCGTTTTGTGATGGCTTTACACGCTGCTGCCAACAATATACCAATAAATGTTTTTTGGCCATTAGATCTTCATCCCTTCGGGAGAATGCCCAGAATCAATATCTGAAAATCAGGTTCCTCTCTCCACTCTAACATATATCCAATATAGGCGCCTAGCTCGACCCAATAGGCAGTCCCAAAAAACATGTAAATGGGAGCCTACTCCCCCGCAGCCTCTTCAGCATAAATCCATGCCCCCTGTTTTTTAGTGTTTTGTTCTTGTGGGAGTGTTAAAAATCTGGATACAATTTTCCATCTAAATTCTTTCCAGTTATTGGATGCAGAAGTGCATTTAATCCCATCCCAAACACTCTGCCAGGTAGTTTTGTCTAGCTGAGTATGTGTCTGCTGTTCCCATTCAGTCTGACATAAGGAAGGTGGCATCTACTTAGTGGCTCTGTGTGCCTCCATAAATCTGGAAATTAATTTATTTTCTCCCAGTAAAAGGACTGAGTCCCTTATGGTCTCGTTCAATAGAGAGGGAGGTTGTTGCACAGCAATTGTATTATTCCCAGATTTAAGAAAATATATTACCTGAAGGTATCTGAAAAAGTGGGAACTAGGTAGCTGGAAATCACACTGAACAGCCTGAAAGGTTTTAACCTGGCCTAAGTAAATAAACTGATTAAAAAATCTGAGACCTTTTCTTTTCCAGTAAGTGAAAGCCAAATCCATCCTTGCAGGGATGAAATCTGAGCAGTTAATATCTAATTTGGGAGGTAACCTATCTAAAGGGAATTAACTGTTCCTATTCTCTGGTGCACTGGCCACTAACTTGAATCACTTCTGTTTTGTCATTATTTATTTTAAAATCAGATACCTGACTGTACTCCACTAAAATCTGGTTTAGTATAGGGAAAGTTTGTAAGGGCTCTCTTAAATATAACTTGGTGTCGTCGGCATAGAGAGAGAAATTCTATTTTCTTCTCCCCCATATTGATACCAACTACATCTTTGTGCCTTTTAATTAACTGGACTAGGGGCTCCATACTTAGGGCAAAAAGGATCGTGCATACAGGGGGCAACCCTGCCTGGTACCCATGTTGATTTTCAGTGTCTGTGAGATTGTACAGTTCACTTTAACTCTGGCCATAGGATTATTATATATTCCCTCTATCCACTCTATAAATTGGCTTCCAAACCCAAATTTAAGCAATACTTCTAGAAGGCAGTCCCAGTGCAAGCGATCAAACGCTTTTTCTGCATTGGTTGCTATGACCACTTGCTGTTCTTTCCCCTGTTTGCCTGTGTGTAGTATGTTGAAGCAACGTCTGATATTGTCCTTAAGGTATCTATTCTGGACGAACCCCATTTGGTCCGGGTAAACCAAGTCAGGGTGCACAGCGTTGACCCTATTTGCCAAGATCTTTGTAAAGGTCTTAGATTCCACTTTCAGGAGTGAAATTGGCCTAGAAGAACTACAAGAATCTGGGTTTTTTTCATTCCTTAGGGATGACCATGATATAGGTTTCCTTCCATGATATTGGAGATTGACTTTCTTGTTTTTCTGTTTGTTAAAGACCTGGACCAGGACAGGAACCAGAGCTTCCCTAAATCTTTGATAAAATTCAACATTGAAACTGTCTGGGCCAGGGGATTTACTTCCCTTCAAATTTCAGACGACCTGGGCCACCTCAGTGGGTGTTATAGGGGAGTCCAACTGTGTTCAGAGGTCTTCTGTTAACTTGGGGAGGGAGACCTATTCAAGGAAAGTCCGGATTAAGTCTGTAGTATTTGGAGTCTTGGGGAGTGGGTCATATGAATCCCTATAATATTCCCTAAAAGCTTCTGCAATGTCCATGGGCATGTAAATCTGGGGTGGGGACCCCTGTTTATTTTTTTTTAGGACTTTAACATATCGATCAGCCTGAGCCCATCTCAACCAAAAGGCAAGCAATCTGCTGGCTCTGTTGCCCTGCTCATAGTACTTTTGATTCCCATGTCTCAATTTCCCCTCTATTTGGGCATCTCAGATATTTTGTAGCTGTTTTCTTGTTTCTATTAATTCTTTATTTAGACCATCTTTGTGGACTCTTCCCTGCTTGGCCTGGAGTTCTAATTGTTTTAGTTTAGTCTCAAGATTTTTTGGTTTTTCTGTTCGGGTATTTTTGAGGTGGGATGCAAATGAGATAATTTCACTCTGCATCACAGCTTTTAGTCCATCCCAAAAACATTTAGAGTCTGGGCCTGTCACCGGATTGTGCAATTGGTAATCCTTAATTATGTCCTGTAAGCGAGTTCTAAACTCCTCCCTGTCCAGCAGGGATGAGTTCATTCTCCACTGTGTGGTTCTGTTCCAATTTCCCATTTCCAAAGTTAATACTACAGCAGAGTGATTAGAGACCAAACGAGGGAGGATGTCACAATTTTCAACTTTGTGGAAGTCTGGGCTGCTACATAAGAATTAATCAAGTCTGGAATACACGTCATTCAGTGGAGAATAAAAAGAGTAGTCCCTGGTGGTTTTATTAAGGTCTCTCTAGACATCCACTAGAGCCAGTTCTTTCATACCTACCCTTATTGCCCTGCTCATACCTTTGTTTCCTGTTGAGTTTTGGGAGCAGCGGGCAAACTGTGGGTTGGGGACACAATTGAAGTCCCCCCCCCCCATCAAAATCATTCCCTCTTTCAATTCTGCTATCTTCTCAAACATCTTAACAAGGAAGGACGGGTTGTCCCTATTGGGTGCATATATATTTATAATATGCATCACCTGAGAGATTATTTTTCCCATAATTATTAACCCCCTCCCATTCTCCACCTGGAGTTCTGATATGATTTCAAGTGGTAAATCTCTCCAGAGTAATATTGTTACCCCTGCTCATTTCCCTGAAGGGTGCAAGGAATATTTCACCTTTCCTACCCAGCTCCATTTCAATTTCTCGTGCTCTAAGTCTGAGAGTCTGGTCTCCTGGATAAGCCCTATATCGGTCTTTGTCTGTTTTAAGTAGTGGAGTATCTTTGTCAATTTAATTGAGGAATTCATACCCTGAACATTCAGGGATGTTACCTTAAGGGTACCCATATCTAGGGGTGTTAGTATCTTCTACTGTTAGCCTTCTCCACATTGTCTGTTTATTAGACCCTGCCCGTGAGCCTTCACATCCTTCAAAGTCAATTATTTCCATTGAGAACTCTCTGTGTCCCGCAGTTAAAACAGCATATTAACACATACATCATTAACTTGGTAGGCAAGTATGCCTACAAACCAACTCTTTGTAAACAGTGTAATAAAATACAACTATAAACAGTGAACTATAAACTGTTAAAACTTTTAACTTGCTTCCTAGGTGAAATAACTTGGTGACGTTACCCCGCAGTCGCAGGGGGAATCGAGCCTAAGCTCAAGCTCCTACAACTTGTAGGTCTGATTCTGTGAAATCAGCTGGAGAGGAATGTCACTGCTCAATGGGAGACCAAGGGTAGCCCTAAGGCGTTAAACACATTTGATGCTCTGTGGTCCACCCAGCAACCTCTCCGGGGCTGTCTATGTCCTTTAACAGTAAACCTAAAAAAAAAATACCTGGGAAGAGAGGGTCAAAGCTCCCCTCATCTCTAACCAGCAGACTGATTATACTTATTCCATTGACCATCTACCCCACTGGAGCACGATTGTGTTACTAGGAAGTTGCCCCCACCATTCGTGGCTCCAAGTGTATACCCTCACTTACTAAGCCAAAAATCAGTATGCCCAGGAGGGAGATTGCAATGTGAATGTTGAGTATCCTTGACCAGATCCCCAAGCAGCGGCCCCCCCACCACACCCATCCCCGAATTCAAAGTCCCATCGGCATACACTTTCATGAATCATACATGTCCATCTAAAACAGTATCTTGCCAAATTTCCAATAGATTGTAGTTATTATATTCCAATCCATACTGAATCATGGTTAGGAGATGGTCATCCAGGTTCTTGCAAGTGGAGAATGGGTACAGGCTGGGTGGAAGGACCGCCGCCAACAAGCCTGGAGTCTCCATAGTATTCAAGACTGTTTCCACACAAGGGGAGAATCACAACCAGTGAACATGGTTATAAAGATAACTTAAGGAAAAAACAATCAGTACCTTTACTTTGTGTCATATCATCCAAGAGAAAAATTTTATTTTCTCTGCCCAAAACTTCCTTCAGGTCTTGTTTAAGTGTGATGGCCAGGTGATCGTGGAGGGCTGTGCTCTTTTGGGCCTGCCAGCCCTTCATCAAGCCAAGCAGGAGATTTCATTCTCTAATGTGCCAGTGTGCATTTCAGGGCAGTGAAGGCCCAGTTGTTTCAACAAAGGTGCCGCATACCTCAGAATGTCAAAAAGAACAGGACCCTTTTCAGTATGTATGCGAAGCTTGGCTGGATAGTAAAGCTGTATATGTATTTTCTATTCTTTTGCATGTTTTATAACTTCTCGTACTACCTTTCTCTTTTCATTAGGGAGATCAGAGAAGTCTTGGTCAAAAAACAATCTCTGTTGTCAGTTTTAACTTCCCTTAGTTTCCAAGCTGTTTGGAGGATTGTTTGGCAATCTTGGTAGTTTAACATTTGGGCTATTATGGAGCGGGCTTTACAGATTGATCTTTCAGTTTAGGAGCCAGTGATCAGTGTGCTCTCTCGATAGGGAGAAAGATATCCTCTGAAATGTTCAGTACTTTCCTTAGGATATGCAGTACAAATGCCTCAACTGATTCAAAGGACTTTTCCATGTCTTCGGGAACTCTGTAGATATGGAAATTGTTCTGACATGCACAGTTTTCTTGATCGTCCAGTTTTAGTTGAAGCTCCCTCTCCCTAGTTAACAGGTAAAGAATGGCCCAGTCGTGCTGGCCGGAGGAATCAGCTAGGCCCCCAATACACTCCTCCACAGAGGTGGTCCATTTATCAATGGCTCTCAAATCCGCTTTGAGATCCGCTACAAATGATTCAACCCTGTGAATGGCCTTGATAATACCATCCAATTTGGATAGGATCATCCCTTGATTGCACCTATCGAAGTTATCTTCTGAGTCGGTGAGACTACTCACTGGAGAAGCAGAGTGAGCGTCCTTGGGAGGGCCCAATTTTTTGTCCAAATCCATCAGGGTTTTCAACTTGCCAGCCTGCGAAATCCTGTGTCGAGATTTGCTGGTTGACATCTCCCCTCGATTTTGGTAGGGAAATTTGTTTTTATGATAGTAATTTACCACTGGAAAACTTTACTATAATCTGAACAGCCCCGGAGCACTTCAGCTAGGTGGCCATTGATGCAGTGACATCACCGGAAGTCCTACCATGTACATCTTTACATACTGGCTATTTAGCCCTATTTTTATGTTTTCTAATTTGTTGTATGGACATTTGCATCTCCAGATGTATTGTGTTAACTTCAAACAACAAAAAAAAATGTTTAACTTCAAAAATAATGACATGATTACTACTGAGCATTTTTATTGTTCCTGTAACCTGGTCATCATGGATGCTGTGGTTGCTACCCCTACCATGTGGGCTCAAACAAGGTTGAGGGGCCTGGGCTCCTATTTTCATTTCATTTCATGTTTATTTTATACTGGAAGGCCTGTCGGCATAAATGCCCATTTTCACAGGCATCCAGTTTTAAACATAAAGTACATACATACATACAGTGAATATAATACAATAATAAACAGATTAACAAAACAACAAAAAAGTGAAAAATGATCTGATTAATTAAAACACTTGCATATAGAATTAACTGACAAATAGCTTTTGGGGGATCTCTTGAATACTAACAACTTAGAACAACTAATACTAGAGATAGGTAAATTATTATACAATTTTATAGCCAAAAAATTTAGAGCTTTGAGAAAAAGAAGTATGAAAAAGGGGAACTTTAAAAGAATTTTCACTTTGTATTCTTGTATGGATGGTAGCATTATTTTTTGGAAATAGTCTAGTGAGGCTATCCAGTAATAAACCTAACTGAATCTTATGCAGAAAAAGTAGTGATCTGAGATGAAAAGTTTCAATTAAAGGGACACAGTTAACCCCGTTAGGCCTCAAAGTGTGCCTACTTTAAAAAACACATTTTTTTGATTGTTCACATTCCATAGAGATTGCTGATGCAGCTGGTAATTTAATTCAGATCCTTTTTGTTTTCTTTTAAAAAGTGAAAAACTGACTGCCCGCCATACTGGTGTTACCACACCAAAACATGTTTGTTTACATTTC
Organism: Neoceratodus forsteri; assembly: GCA_016271365.2. NCBI lineage: Eukaryota > Metazoa > Chordata > Ceratodontiformes > Ceratodontidae > Neoceratodus > Neoceratodus forsteri. Next base: position 397,242,696 of record CM057452.1, read on the forward strand.
TTGATCACTCCCACTGCATCTTTCCTGGACTCAGAAACACCCCCAACACTATCTAGCCACTCATTATGCAGTGGGAGTGGAGGAGACCATTGTGTCATGAGTGGCTGCACTGTTTAAGGGTGTTTCTAATGTTCAGGAAGTATGCAATAAGAGCAGTTCAGTGATCTGAAGCAAAACAGTGCTGGGTATGATTATTCATTACCATGCATTTCACTTCTAAGTAAGGAGGCAGATAAAACAACCAGCAAAATCAGTGAATTTAAGGGAAAGTAAACAATCATAAATTTTTTTTCACCTAAAAATTATATTATGCAAAAAAGGTTGACAGCATCCCTTTAAAGATAAACATCCAAAAGATTTCTAAAGTTGGCAATGATGAGTCTGTCTGGATAATCCAGTAGCAAAACGTATAATACTATTAAATGCAGTCTGAAGTTTTGAAAGAATTCTTTCAGTGGAATAGGTATATATGTTTGCACCATAATCAGTTATTGAAAGCAGAAGGCTGTGTGAGAATAGTCCTAGTTTCAAGGGTAAGATTGTTACTATGATACAATGAGCCCAATCTCTTGTGAAGTCTCCCAATTAAATCAGTAATGAGCAATTCAAAAGTAAGACGTTGATCAAGAATTAAACCAAGAAATTTAAAAGATGTGACTTGTTCAATATTGTTTCCATAATTGTCACAAGGCAAAAAAATCAACAGTGGGGGCTTTCCTAGAACTGTTAAAAATAATAGATTTGTTTTTGAGGAATTTAGGACCAGATTATGTGAATCAAACCAGTGATGTAAAAAATGAAAATTGTGTTGTAAAGTTTCTTGACGTTTTGAGATATTGTTTCCTGCTCAAATAAGAATTGCATTGTCTGCATACGAAATTAATTCAGTATGTCTGAAGAGATCAGACAATGAATTAACAAAAAGAAAAATAGAAGGGGTCCAAGTATGGACCCCTGTGGCACTCCACAATTAGGCAGAGAGTCACTAGATGAAAAACCACATATTAATGTTCTCTGTTTCCATTTATGTAAATAGTGTTCCACCCAGGAGATAACTTCAGTTGAAAATTGAACCTTAGTCAGTAGCTTTAAAAGCACAGCATGGTCAACCAAGTCAAATGCATTGGTGAGGTCCACAAAAGCTGCAGCAACATACTTCCATTCATCAAATACTTTGATAGCTTGGCTAGCGAACCTCACCAAGGCAGTTTCAGTATTATGATTGGCTCTGAAGCCATGCTGAGAATCTGACCAAAGATTATACTTATCAAGATGCTCAATGATTTGGTCAGACAAAATTTTCTCTAAAATCTTTGAAAGCGGAGCCAACAAAAATGATGGACGAAAATAGTTCACATTAGACTTTAGACCTGATTTATGTATGGGCTTAACTGTGGCGCATTTCATTTGGATGGAAAGGCACTGTAACAATGTGAATAATTAAACAATTTAGAATCGGGAAGAGCAAGCAAATGACTAACTTTTTTAAAGATCCTATAATCAATACTATCTAAACCAAAACTTGGTCTGGGATTCATTTTGTTAACATATTGTAATGCATCCTCTGGTGAACGAAATCGAAAATAAAACTTAGGAACATTAGCAGATACATTTTTATGAGGAAAATTACTGTATACTGATGAATGGATGGATTATTAACCAGGGTCCATTAATGGACTGTACCTGTTGCCTATATTTCCCTATGTTGGAAAAATATGAATTAAAAACATTAGCTACACTAACCGGGTCATTTATAAGCGTGCCATCCAAATCTATAGAAAAAGATTCAGTAACTTTGGATTTATGCATCAAGGAATTGAGGGTATTCCAGGTTGACTTATGTTCCCTTTTTCATTAATTGTTGCTTAAAAAAAAATTGTTGGCACTTCCAACAGTTGATTGCCATTTATTCCAGAGTGTTTTATGTTTCAAAAGATGTTCTTTATTTTTAATTTTTTTTATATCTGGTCCAGGCCTTATTTTGTTATCTAAATCATTTAACTAAATTAGGGGTAATCCATATATTACTATCTCCTCTAAACCTAGCACTTTTTAAAGTAAGTAATTTATCACAAATTGAAAGAAAATGTTGACAAAAAATATCATAAGCCTCATCAATATTATTAATACTATCAAGAAAAGTCCAATCAAGTAATGATATTTCCTTCAGAAATTTTTGTTAATCTAGATCTTTAAATCGTCGGTGGGTAATGATCTTAGGCATTCTTTTAGGAAATTTAGCTAACAACAAAAAACTGCACAATGATCACTAATTCCGTCTGGAAGAACACCAGATGAAACAATGTGTGATGGTTTATTGGTGATTACCCAGTCCAAAATGGATTCATATCCAGTTTTATAGTTTGCTCGAGTAGTTTCCAAAATAATTTGATGTAAGCCAAGATCCAAAAATCTAATTTTTTGTGTCAATACTAGAAAATAAATTCCAATTCATGTTAAAATCCCCAACTATTAGCAATTCTCTATTAGTAAGTGGTTTGGGAAAATGTTGAAAAAGGAAGCGTATCCCTACTTTAGAATTGTCAGGGGGTATATAAACATTGCAGATAGTCAGGACCTTACTGTTCCCCAAGGTAACGTTAATTGCAAGGGACTAATAAGAAAGGATATTCAGGAATGATTGTAATCTCAGAAATTGAGAGATTATTTTCCTGACTGGCGAGTTCCTGTCAAGATATTTTTAGTGTGGTACCTCCACCCAGGTGTGAAAGCAAATCCTCTGGGATACAATACCTCCCCACTTCCACACATTGTACCCCTACACATGAGAAATCACAGTGAACAACACTGCAATAAATGACTAACAACTAGTAATATGCTCATGAGACAAAATGTAAAATAACATTAAAATATTTATTGGATAACATGAGATAGTGGAATGCAAAGCAAAGCAAAACTCTTCGTGGTGATAGCTCATTAACTAGAAATGCAGGGCCGAAGATAGGTGTCTACCTGGGCTTGGCCTAATTAAGCAACAATGGTTGAGAAGCAGGTAATGTATGAGGGATTAATGACTGGTTGGGATGATGCTTACCTCACTCCAGCCACTCATTAATTCTAGGAAATGACCAGTTTAGAGGTTGTTTCATTTTTACTGTTTATTTACTTTAGTGATTGGAGCGAGCTGTGCATGACACACAGTGTTGGTTGGAAACTGGATCGGTCACTTCTAAGATGTTAATGACTAATCCAGGAGTCTAGCTGGGTTTGTAAATATTTAGACTTTTAACACACTTTAAACAGCAGCTGAGACACAATGCAGACTTTTTACATACTTTAAACAGCAGTAGAGACACAGTATTGCCCAGCCTCACCAGGCAGTGCAAAACAGTAGCAGTAAAGACTATAAAACGGGTGTCAGCAGGATTCTGAAAGTGTGTTGGGGGGGGGCATGTGCCCCATCAGTGACTTTTTCCAAAAAGTGGGGGTCTGGGAGGGATTTGCCCCCCAGAAGAAATTTTGAAGAATTTGGTGAAAAATGGTTCATTTGTAGAAACATGTTCTATGAAATCTCTATGAAGCATAGGAGTTTACTAGCTGAAACCATGAAATACTGCTGTCATTTATTTTTTTGGGGGGAGGGTTGGAGGAATACCCTGTAGGCAATAAAGCACTATGGACTGATTGTGCCAGCAAACACTGCTGTTATTTATTTTCTTCGGGAGTAGGTGTTTGGCACTGCCCTATGGCCTGCCCTCCCTTCTCTCAGTTTCACTTTCTCTGCTGTCTCTCTCTCCTCTTTTTTCTCCTTTCTTTTAAACTCCTTATCTATTTATTTATATATTTTTACCTTCAGAAAGTTCCGTCCTTGCTTGCTTTGACCTTACTGACCGACAATAAGCTACTGTCTGTCTGTCTGTCTGCAGCTTCCAGGCTGCAGCCGCTCACTGCTGAGGCCTGCTGTATGTGTCATCTCTCTCCTTCTGGCTTCCTCCCCCCCCCACACATTTATTAATTTTTTATATATAGATTTTTTTTCCTAGGTTGTTGAATTTGTTCCAGACAGTTCTCCTTAGACCTTGGCTTTTACTGCTGTGTGTGTTGTCCATCTCATTCTCCCCTAGCTCTCTACCTCCTACTTTATTTATTATTAATATTTAATATTTTTAAATTTTTCGTAATTCTTTTCCAGTTTCCATAATCAGGACTAAAACTGCGTCTGCTGCTGCTGTGCCAGAGAGGGTTCCGGTCAGTAACATCGCAGAACAAAATAAAGTGGACAGAAATGAAGTGGCAAAAACAGTGTCACCATTCATATAGGCAGCACAAAATGAAGAGTGCCAGAACAATGCAGTTCACATGGCACGCAGGTAGCAAACAACGTTCAATGTATGGAGACACTGCACTAGAACCAGAGGGGCCAGGAACATAAGACAGCATGCCATCTCCCCTGTTCTGCGTCTTGTGTGTGTTGCTGGGGACATGCTGGCTTGTGCTCCTGGCCCCTTGTGTTACACATGGCCATCCACATAGTGGCCATGGTCCACCTGTCCTCCAGTGGTTACCCCGGTGCATGTTCTCCATCACTCAGCATTCTGGGTGGGGGTACCCCACCATGTGGGTGCCTATGCCATTAGATTGCCATGGTAGGTGTCCAGTGGCCTGCTTCCCTCAGTGGTGGTTGCACCCTGTCCTGTTCCACTCCTGCATCCCTGTGCTGTTCCTGTGTACGGGTGCCTGCTGCTGTGTGTTCCAGTGCAGTGCCTCCATGTGGTGGATGCTGTTTGTTATCTGTGTGTCGTGTGACCTGCATTGTTCTGGCACACTACATTATGTGCTGCCAGTATTGATGTTGACACTGTTTTTGGTGCTTTATTTTTGTCCACTTTATTTTTTTTTTTTGTACTTTCTATTTTTCCTCTTCTCTCCCCCCTCAGTTCTGGTCTCCTCGGGATTACCTAGGAGTCATCCCACTATGGTTCGCTCCTACCTGGTCAGTCCTCCATCACCCATGTAGCCTCGGTTTACCCCTTCCCCCAGGCAGTGACGAGTTGGGCCCCAACACCCCAAAATTCTCTGGTGGCATCCATCGGGAGGATGCCAGGAGGGCAGCCATAAATTGTGGACAAGCTCCGGTTCTCCATCTTCTCCGGAGCTGAAGGGTGTTTTTCCCCTTTTTCTGGGGAGTGGCTAGTGCTCTGATGTCAGGGCCTTACCGATGTCTGCCACTCCCAGCCCCTTCGTTACACTTAGCACTTGCTGTATCTCCGGCTCTCACCAAAGGTCAGCCGAGCGCCGAACAGGGACCCCTGTCCCTCCTGGGAGAGGAGAGCTGTCCTCCAGATGCTTGATCCTCTCCCTCCCCTGCTGACCCCCAGAAACCCAGGCTCATTCCCGAACCTGGGTCGCCGGCGTGGTGTGAGGTGTGGCATCCAGCGCCTCAATCCTCAGCACCACCAGGTCGGCTTTGTCCCTTTAATTTGTTCTGCGATGTTACTGACCGGAACCAGCCTACAGGCCTGGCTCCTGCTGCTTCTGCCCCCCACTCTTCTCTCATCTTGGTCTCTTCCCCCAAAGCTATTTGGTCTCAGTAGTTTTCTCTCTCCTCTCAAACTTTTATAAATATTTCTTGGGATTTCTGGTGAGTCAAGTGCTGGCATGAGTGGCACAGCTTTGTCCCCGATATATGGCTGCTGGTAGTACGGAGTGTTTGCTTTAATGCATTCAGTGTTCTAGCTGGTGCTCAGCTTGCTGCTGCCACTGGTGATTACTCCATTAGCAATGTTGTTTCTTCTTAGGGATCCCTCACTATGGTTACTCTCTCCCACCCTGCCTTTCCTTCCAGAACCTAATAATAGGTTCTCACGATAATCAGTTCCATTTCCTTCGGTTGCTTGAGCATTGCTACAGCAGTTTCTCTACAATTGAAAATTGAGCTTTTTCTTTATCATTTACATGTCTGCTTCAGTTTAATTGCTGTTTTTCCTGGAACAGACTGCCAACAGGAGTGGTGGAGGCAAAAACAGTGGCGGGCTTAAAGCATGCGTGGGCTAGACATAGGGGTGCGTTAGAAAACATGCAGGGAGTGTAACTGGAGACCAGTTAAGGTCTGCAGAAACAGATTAGACAGGGAACATCTGGACGGACTGGGTGGACCAAGTGGTCCTTTTCCACCAAAAAATTCTATGTTTCTACAAGAGGGCAGGAGGATTATTATTCCCCATCCCTCAAATATTGTTAATTAAAGTTTAGACCATCATTTCCAAAATAAATTAATCAGATTGAAAGGTTTAATTATTCTGAAGAATTTTGGCAGGGGTCACAGGAATATAATCTGTCTGAGCAGATAAATCAGAAATAGTAGTGTCCTGCAATTCCTCAAGTTAATCATTCATTTCTGAAGAAATTTTTGAGGCCACAAAAGTCTGAAGTGCAGCGTCATCAGTAAAGTAATAAACTTGACCAGCTAAAGTTACTTTCAGACGTTCTGGGTCCTGAAGAGTAAATGGTGCCTCTATTTCCAACAAAGCTGATCCGAAGTTAAGGAGACATTTTCTCCTCCAATCCTCTGCATTTCCCTTACGAAGTCAGGAAAGAATTCTGTTTTGGAGCCGGCAACCTTAAAAACGTTGGTAATTCTGGTCTTAGTAATCAGCTGAAAATGTTGCTCCACTGATGAGTGCAACCGCGCAATAGCACGTCAGCAGTCCACTCCCTCCCACCCTTGACTTCACTGGTATCTGCCAATGAGAATCATTGCCAGAGTGCTGTCGGTGGCACTTGGCATGACTCAGAGGTCAGTTGGGTGTCCCAACTGTCCCCCAAGTCCTGCTGAGTGCCACCCACTCTCATAGAGTTCAAAAAAGCAGTGATTGTCATTGGCAGACACTGATAACTTCACTGTTGGTAATTCTGGCCTTAGAAATCAGTTGAAAATGTTGCTCCATTGATGACTGCAACTGCAAAATAGCACGTCAGCAGTCCAGTCCCTCCCACCCTTGATTTCACTTGTATCTGCCAAAGAGAATCATTGCCAGAACACTGTCGGTGGCACTCAGCAGGACTCAGAGGTCAGTAGGGAGTCCCAACTGTCCTCCAAGTCCTGCTGAGTGTCACCCACTGTCATAGAGCTCAAAAAAGTGGTGATTGTCATTGGCAGACACTGATGACTTCACTGTCAGGAGGTATGGTTGGGAGCCACACAAGTCACGGAATAACACTCCAAAGCCAAGTAAACTAGGAGAACTACAGTTACTGTAAGACAGGGGCGGGACTGAGAGTTGGGTCGAGGCAGGTCCCTGCCATGAAACTGCTAGCCTCTTGCTGGTGCTGCTGGGCTTTAAAGCCCCATAATTTAAAATAAGGGTGGGGGAAAAGACTGGGGGGGCACCAGCCTAAACTGGCAGGGCCCATGCCCCCATTTTTGCAGCTAATGACACCCCCGCTATAAAACCTTTGATAATATAGCCCACCTGTAATGGGGGCACTACCCACTTCCCATTGGTACCAGTTTAAACCCCTGTAAACCTTATTGGAGCTCTCTGTGCTTCACCGGGTACCCAGCCAGGGAAACAGTGTCGGCCCATAGAAGTTGCAGCCTGTTGGTCAGTAGTGCTGCACTTTAAAACAAAATAAACACCTTTAAACCAAAACCCCAAAGGCCATGCAATTGCTAAGATGGCAAACCTCACAGGAGGGATTTGTGGATCCCGGCACAATGGTCAGAGCTGTAGCTTTGGTGGCAAACTTTATACAAAAGGCAATTTGCAGGGCAAGCCCTGAAAGTGATAATGGTTCTGGTATTACCAGCTTTCCTGACAATCTGGGCTTCTGTTCCTCCTCTCTGCAGGTGCAGGTTCTCTTAAGCAATTGATAAGTTGTGCAGATGGGGGGGGGGGGTCAGCTCGACAATAAAAAACAAGATAACTGTTTTCTACTATGCTACTGGAAAATAGAAAAAAACAACAAAACAGTATGATCAGGACCAAAATTAGTCGAACCAAGAACAGGGGATCAACCACTTTTAGTCCAAGTTCTGCATGCACTTGGCTGAGATGGCAAACGGGCGAACCAAACTTGGGCTTTGTGATGAGTTGGCTGATCAGCGGGTGGGCATTGACCCCACAAAGTGCTTTTTATAAACAGGCCATAATGGGGCGTCCCCAGGATGAACAGAACACAAAGAGGAAAACTGCTAGCTGGACAATGAAGAACTTGGCAGTTCTCTGCGATTCTGGGCAGGAAGCTGGAGACTTCCAGTCGTCAGGTGGTTTTCTGGACGATCCGCCGCAATGACCACTGGCACGTCCCCGGCACCTAAGCCACTTCCCAGCAAGAAGACTGCTGGTGATGCAATCTTCAGACAGCCTCTACGGAGTGACACGGGCATGCACACACTTACCGATGGCCAACAAAATAAGAAAAAGGGCATGCAGGACGTTAACCGTGATCCCCTATGCTCAAGCCAGGGTGGCTCCTAAGATGACTCACTACTGGATACCTGACTGGCGGCTTTCTGCACTTTCCATCACAGGACTGATGCTGGAACACTGTGGTGGAACTTTGAAGCAGGTTAATGTTGCTGGAGACAGTTCTGCTGCAGATGTAGGATGGGCTGGGGAACTCCCTGGGTCAGTGTCAGGCTCTGAAGAAGCTGGTCCGGATAACAAAGGCAATGCTGGGTGTCAGGTACGCAGGGATGCAATTTAATAACACAGTCCAGAAGCAAGCAGAGAGTTCAGTTTTTGCAAAGGGTGCAGCTTCTAGTGGGTGCCAGACAAGTTATAGCACAGTTCAGGTTGAGTGGGGCTCAGAACACCTCTATGTAACTTTATGGGCAATGTAGACCATAGGACCATCCCCTCCCATCCCCAGAGGGTGCTGTACCTATAGGGATCTTTTGTGCCTCACTATTCCTACAGAGCCAACCCTTATGTTAATATCTATAAACCTGCATAACCACCCCAGCACCTAGGTCTATGGGACTTTTGGGGCTGGGTCCTGCATTATTCATGGATAATAATGAGGGCCTGCCATGTGGAATGCCTTGCTCAGTTCTGCCCTCTCATTAATATAAAGGAGGATCTGGACTCCCCCCCCTACAGCTAGTCCCTCCTTCCCAGTAGTTAGCTAGGTACCTTGGTTTCCTGTCTCTGTCCCCTGGCACAAAATGGCACTAATAGAGATAAAGGGGGTCTTCAAGGCCACTGCTGGGGGGGTCAGGATAACAGTCAAAATCTGCACTCCCACCAAACTTTCTTTTTTTGTCCATGCTCCCTGCATCTTCCACCCTCCACACTGTGCCACCAACTCTCCTCTTTTGTCACTCCCCAACCCTTTTGTAGGACAAGAGAAGTCCTGGCTTTAGGCCAGGGGATTTGGACAACAAGCCCTGCAGGGAGGGTCTCCTAGCCACGACCACTCTTCTCAGCTTCAATTGGCATGAAATTGAACAAAGGGACAGAGAAGGAGGTCTGGGGAGATGTGGGAAGATGGGGGGGGCAGTGGAGCCCTAATGAAACAAAAATGTAACTTTCCGGCTCAAGGAAGGATTCCTGTTTTTCTCTTTGTGGTGCCCCTCGACTCTGGAGCACTACATACTGACCAACCATCTCCCCAACTCTGCAGTCTCTGTGGAGGCTTTCACACAGCAGTACTCACACAGTCTCAGGCCACACCGCAGGCTGACAGCTGTGACACAATTACTGGATCTGTACTCTTTTACCTCCTTTCACAGGAAAGACAGGAACAGTCTCTGTCTCCAAAAGGGGTCACTCAGACATAATCAACAAACAAAAAGTTCAGTCTTTGTACTTCACAGGTTGTAGAAACCTCAAAGTCACCTCCTGCTGTATGGCTGTAGAAGCCCCAGGCAGGCTTTCTTTGGTGACTTTGGCCAGCAGCACCAGCCCTACTCACACTGTGAGAGCTCTCAGCCAACTACCTAGTCCTGAATATATCCTCAGACTTTCACTCAGCAAGGGCAGCAATCTGATTGGAGCAAAGGACTGGATCTACCCTCAGACTTTCCCCAGGCAAGGGCAGCGATCTGATTGGTGTAAAAGGCTCTCAGTCACCTATAACATTCCAAGATGTCAGTGGGGTGCCTTTGAGTTATGTAGTCCCTATTCTTTGAAATGCAGCCATCAATGGAACGTCCTTTGATATAGCATCTGGGATTTTGCCACACTTAGTGAGATTTGTGTTAACTTCTTCCTTTGCCACACTGGCAAACTGATATCTTAAACTGTTTCTTTTCCAAGCCACAGTGTACATTAGTGAGACATACAGGCAGGCTGCAACATGAAGAATGCTTCTCTGATTCCAACACCAGCTGGAGTCCCAAGGGCCAGAGAGAGAGAGAGCAACAAACAAATAGTGCCACATAGTTTGTACAGGCAGTTTGGGGCATCAGAGGAGGTTAAGGTAAGTCCTACAGTTTTGGGGGCGTTACACTCTCCCCCACCTAAACAGTTGATGTCTATTTCAAGAGTCCATCTGTGACAACAAACAGTAATACAACATAAGAGACATATAGCATGTACAGTCTATCTAGACACTTGTTTTCTGACTATAGAAGGAATACAATATGTCCTAGTCTAGGCAAGTACAGGCAGTCTAACAAAAAAATAATGAAGGGCCTTTAAATACATATTATACAGTGGGTCCCAGAATTCTTTAATCTGACTGGCTGGCTGATACATTTTCCCCTTGGTAAATCCTAGCATGACCCATGGGGAAAAAGTGCCAGCCAACTGCATCTGAAACCCCTCTTTTCATATCAATCCGACCCCCTGAAAATCAAAGGCAGAAAACTGCCATACTGACTCACCGCTAAGCTGACACCCTACAGCAGGAATTTCAAAGTGTTCTACAGTTATCCATTCATTGTAGCTGACCAGACTACAACAGTCCCCAAACTGACTGTAAAAACCTCTAAATGCTCTCTATTTTAAAATATTCAGCAGTTCCTAATCGATTTACATTTCTGCTAAGCAATGCAGAGTGCAGGCCTAAGTGAGACCACAGCTCTTTCCCAACTCCAGTCCGCGAATCAGTAACCCCTCACCCACATGCCAGTCCTCTGAACCCCAACAGCAGCTTGATAGCTCCAACACCACCAAATGGCCAAAAACGTCACCTTGCATGGATTTAAATGCTTAAGCATGATGCCAGTACAATGAAACTTGATGCACTTACAGAAATATTATAAATTAGGTAAATATCTTTTTTTGTGAATAGGTTAAAGCATACTTACTTCACACAGCTACTAGGCATCGGGGATTTCCCATATTAATTAATGAAAAGGAAGTCTGAATAAAGAAATAAAGCCATTTTGACAAAGCATGTGGTGGTTAATAGTCATATATAAAAAAAGTCCAGGTCCTGTGAAAATTCACAGTGGTCCCTTGGGAAATGAGTATTCCTTAGTTCAACTGCCTCCGTTATGTGTAATGGTGCAAGTTTCTCAGATGGGGTTGGGGGGGCGCTTCAAAAATCAAGAGATGTCTGATGTTTGACAAAGTTTTTGATTTACCAAAGTAACATTTTGATACAGTTGATTGAAATACAGTTGTCTTTTTTGATTTATATATAAAAAAAAATACTACTTATTTCTCACATATAAGTTGATTAAAAACAATTTTGTACTGCATGTATCTATAGGATGCAAGTTTAATTAAAAAGCTGAACAGATTAAGGTAGTGCTACTGTACGCATGAGAAAGTGAGTTCATGGAGTCATGCATATTTTAGTTCAACGAATTGAGAAAGACAGATGTATTTACTGTATTATTATTGTTATTTATAGGCACTGAGACATTTTCTCCTGAGGAAGCATATATTATATGCAAAACGTTGAGAATTCAGCCACTTAAAATTTGAACAAATAAAAAAAAGTGTCAGCTTTGAAGATTTCATGTCTGTCTTGATTTTTTGAAGCGCCCCCCCATCCCCATCTGAGAAACTTGCACCATTACACATAGGGAAGGCAGTTGAACTAAGGAATGCTCATTTCCCAGGGGACCGCTGTGAATTTTCACCGGACCTGGACAGTAAATTAAATATCCCAGCAATCGCTCACTCGCAGCACCAGGTGGCTGATCACAGCTTCTCCCATTCAAATGGCAGCTCCCAGTTATGTTTAGTCTTCTGTTTACTACTCTTCGATAAACCCATTTCCTTTACTAAAAAATAAGTGGCTGTTTTATGGGAGCTGAAATCGCCAATCATTCCCCACACTTACCGAGAAGGGAAAAAAAAAGAGAAAAACCCGAAAATAAAACAGAAGCTTTGTGCGTGTGTACCTTCTTCTAAGTGTATGAAGCTTCCTGAAAGTGTGTGTGTGTGTATGTGAATAAGAGACAGAAAGAGAGGGGGAGATAAGCAGATGTTAGCAACCCGAGACTAATACTACTAGCAACCAAGGACTATTTTTTTCTGGCTGAGTAACAAATACAATAAAAATAAATTAAAAAGGAAAAAAAAAAAAACTTTTTATTTATTTGTTTTTATGTCAGAAAAGGGGAACATTGTATATCTGCAATATACCACTCCAGGGTGTGGGTTATGCTAGCATTTACCCCCTTCTGGTGTGGTTTACTCACTCGGCCTGTGTTCTCATGACCAAACCACACCAGGCGTGGGTAAAGCCCAGCATGACCCACACCCTGTCATGGTATATTGCTTAAATAATGGCTGTCATGACAGAAATAGGAGGAAATACCTCTTCATGGAAACAAGCAGTGGTCCTCCTTCTACCCAAAGGAGGTGACCCCTCATCCCCTGGCAACTATCACCCCATTTCTCTCCTCCCTACCCTTGCCAAGCTTCAAGAACACATTGTCCTCTCTCAACTCACCTCTTTTCTTTCTGACACCCGCTTTTCCACCCCTTTCCAGTCTGGTTTTAGGAAAAAACACTCAACCACCACCTTTCTCCTACGGCTCACAAACTCCATCCTAACTGGGATGGACAATGGCCAAATTACCTCTGCCTTTTTTGTCGACCTGGCCAAGGCATTTGACATCGTCTCTCACTCCCTTCTCCTCAACTCACTCCCAACAGCTGGCTGTCTCCCTCTGCCACAAACTGGTTCAAGGCTTACCTTATTGGCAGAAGCCAATCAGTTAAGATCTTGGACGCCATTTCCCTTCCCCTCCTGATTAGCACTGGCATCCCCAAGGGCTCTGTATTAGGGCCCCTCCTATTCTCCATCTTCTTAAACAACCTTCCCTCTGTTTGCTCCCCCTCTCCGCTATACACATGTATGCTGATGATACAGTCCTGTCTGCATCTGGCTCCTGTCCTGCTGAAGTTACAACCAGCTTACAGCAAGACTTTGATAAGGTTCAGCTCTGGTTTGCTAACCATCAACTTTTCCTCAGCGCCTAGAAGACTGTCTCCATGACCTTTGGCACTAGGCAGAGGCTCTCTAGGTTTCCCTCTCTACCCACTTTCCAAACCCTTGATGGGACTTTACTTGAGGGCACATCCTCCTTCAGGTACTTAGATGTTTGGTTGGACCAACACCTAAACTTCTCTGGACATATTGACACCATCCAGAAAAAACTGCACCCCCAAGCTTGGTGCCCTGTTCAGGAACCGTAGTTTTATTTATTTTGATTTATTTATTACATTTTGGTGACCGGGTAGGCCCACTGAGCCCCGAAGGTCCCTTTTTCAGGGGCAACCCTCCTATGGCTAGGCGTGAACTTGTTCATAAGATGATACTGCCCATTTTCGACTACTGTGATGTAGTCTATGGTGCTGCTCCTAAGTCCTCCCTGGGCAGACTGGACACCCTCTTCAATTCCTTCTACCGCTTTGCCCTGGATGCTCCCCCTCGCACACACCACTGTGATCTTTATCGTGCCCTATCTTTCCCCTCTCTTACAAATAGGCGACTCTCCCACTGTGCTAAATTCACCTCCAAGCAGTGGTCAGGTGAGCTCCCTTCCTACCTCACGTCCTCCTTTATAACAACCCCCCATCCTCCCATTCCCTTAGATCAATCGACTCCCACACCCTGGTTGTCTCCCACAAATCCACCCTAATTGGCCAATCCAGTTACTCTCACTGCCTCCAAAAAATGTGGAATTCCTTCCCTCCTTAAATCCAGCACCCATCTTCCAACTACTCCATCAGTTCTGCCCTCAATAATTACCTTGCACCTAGCTGGTCCTGCTGTGTCTCCCCTAATTCCCTCCTCTAAGCTCTGGATAAACTCTACCCCTCTACTGTCACTTTCATTTTACCTTGTGCACCCACACCCCCTCAAATTTCTAGCTCTTCTCCCTTTCCCCCAAATTGCTCCCCCTTACTGGCCTGCCTTGTTCTCTCACAGAATGCAAGGGATCCCGAATGCTCCCCATGGGTCTATGCATCCTGATGGACTATTGATTAGGCCTATCCCCTCCAAAGGTGCAAATTATCTCCCCCTCAAGGGTTCAGTTCTCACTCTCTCTGATCACTCTCTTAATCCCTATCTACTGACCTTCCCCAACCACCTGACAGGGTACTCCACATCCTGAAGGGTCCTCTCTTGGGTTAGGTCCTAGTCCCACTCCTAGCATTTAAGTCACACCTCTTCCTTCTCTTTCTGTTCCCTCTTTAAATCCCTGCATCCTTATCCCCCTTTCTGTCTAGCCCCATAGCCCCCTTGCAGGGTTCCCCACATCCTGAAGGTGTTTCTCTGAGACACTGCCAATCCCCTTCTCTCTGGTCCCCCCAGTTCTCTTGCAAGGTTCCTCGCATCCTGAAGGGGTCTCCAGAGACACAACTCATTCTCATTCCTCCACCTCACCCTTTCCTGTCCTTTTCCCCTCTTTTCTTTCATGTAAGTACTTGTTTACTTATTAACCCAGCACTAATTACTGTCCACTCTTTCTACATATTATGTGCAACACTGTTTTAACACTGTTTGCAACACCTGCCTTACAACTATATGTTAATATGGATCTTGTAACTTGAACACAACTCTTGTCCCTCCAGCACCTCATCCCTCCCTCTCTTTTCCCCACTTTTCTTTCACATAAGCACTTGTTTACTTAACCCAGCACTTGTTATTGGCCACTCTTTCTACCGACTATGCTCAACGCTGTTGTAACACTGCTTGTAACACCTGTCTTACAACTACATGTTAATGCTGATCTTGTAACTTGAATGTTTAATGTCTCAGTCCTATTGTACCCCTTCCCCCCAGGTTGCACCAGGAGATGAGTTACTTGTTGCTCAGTGTGCCTTCCTGGTGAAATATTTCAATAAATAAATAAAATAATTACCAATACCATAGTGATAAGCAGTACCATAACAGTGGTCAATACCATATCTGTACTCAACCTCCCTTTTTACCCTTTGCTTCATCTCCCACTTTGGGGGATATAGGCTGGGCTTCGCAAAAGACAATATGAGGCAGAGATTTGGGTGTAACATAGATACCTCCGTGTACTTCATGCATTGGAAGCATGGTAGGGGCACCTGTAGAGTCATATGTTATCTTGAGCAAAGGTTTCACAACTCTCTCAGAGTGATGGAATGGAACAATCACTTCTCTGAATTCTGAGGCAGTTACTCCCATTTCATCGACCAGCAATGAAGCATCTTCAGCAAAAAAGGGTTCCGCAGCTTACTCAGGTGATTCCATAGGTTCTATAGATTCTTCTCCTCCTTCCTCTGGCACTTCCTCCGATGCAGGCCTGACATCAAAGGGTGCATCTGGTGTAGGTTCAGAGTCCAAGATTATTGTGGGCTGTGCAAGAGGCACGTTACTTGTTCCATTTAAACCCCTGAACAGTCTATTCACACTGGTGTGATCTACAGATTTCCAGCACAAAAGGAGGAGTTAGATAAGGTACTGATGGAAGGCATTAGCAAGATGGCAGAAAAGGGGGAGGTGCTGCTGGTGAGGGATGTCAATTTGCCAGATGTGGATTGGAGCCTTCCAGCTGCAGCTTCAGTTAGAAGCAAGGAAATCCTGGATTCCCTGCAGGGGGCATTCCTCAGGCAACTTGTCAGCGAACCTACTAATGATGGGATAATACTGTACCTGGTACTCACCAACAGGGACAGTATTGCAGACATCAAGGTGGGGGGGCCAGCAACCACCGTACAGTGTGGTTCAATATAAGGATGGCTACGGAATCGAACCACACAAAGGTGAGGGTCCTGGACTTCAGGAGGGCAAATTTTAAAAAGATAAGTGAATACCTCAGGGATGACCTGGCAGGGGGGATGAACTGGGTGGGGTGGAGGAACAGTGGGGGAAACTAAAAAGGGCCATAGTGAAAGGAGCAAAAGAAAGAGGAAAAAGACTGCTATGGCTCTCAAAAGAGATGGAAGGAAAGGTAAAAGATAAGAGGGTAGCATTCAGAAGATACATGGAAATGCAGAGGGAGGAGGATAGGGAGGTGCATCAGTGGAAACAGGGAGAGCAGTAAGGAGCGCGAAGGTGCAAAATGAAGAGAGAATAGCCAAGGCAGTAACAAAAGGTGACAAGACATTTTTTAGGTATATACGCAAAAAAAGAAAAAACAGGGGTGGACTATAAGGTTAAGAAGGGAAGGGGGGGGGACTGTAACCCCTGGGATTGGGCGCTATATAAATAAAGTTTACTAATACTACTGTGCAGAGGGGGAACAGAAAAAGGAAGACATCCTGAACAAATACTTTTGTTCACTGTTCACAGAGGAAAGAGATGTGGAGGGGCCATAAAAATGTAGCAGGAGTACTGGAAGGAGGGAAGGAGGTGCACACTAGTCCATTTTCAGAGGAGAGAGTCCTGAAGGGACTTGCGAATCTGAAAGTGAACAAAGCAATGGGGCCAGACGAGGTCCATCCAATGGTACTGAAGGAGCTCAGGGAGGTATTGGCTGCACCTCTGATGGCCCTATTAAACATCTAATTGGAAATGGGACTGGTCCTGGAGGACTGGAGGAGGGCAGATGTAGCCCCCACATCACAAAAGTGGTAGCAGAGAAGAGGCTGGTAATTATAGGCCAATCAGCCTCACAACAGTGGTGAGAAAGTTAATGGAATTACTGCTGAAAGAAAATATTGCAGAATATCTTGAATGCAGTGGATTGCAAGACCTGAGGCAGCAGGCAGCATAGGTTCCTTGGGAGAGGGGGGGGGTAATCACATATGAATCTGATAGGGTTCTTTGTCTGGGTGACCAAGGAACTAGATCAGGGTGAAGTGGTGAATGTAGCCTACCTAGATTTCAGTAAGGTGTTTGAGACCGTTCATGTGGGAGACTAGTAAGCAAGCTGGGTAGCTTAGGAGTGGGTCCAATGGTTGTAAACTGGGTAAGAAATTGGCTAAAGGAGGCAGTAAAGCGCAATGGTTTAAGGCTCTGAGCTGCAAATCTGGTGACATCCAGCAGACCAGACCTGAGTTTGAATCCCACAGCTTCCACTTAAATACTGTGTGACCCTGAGCAAGTCACTTAACTTCCCTGTGCTCCCAGGTCGCACGTATAAAAAAAATGAAGACTAGGCAGCAGAGGGTGGTGGTAAACAGTTTATTCAAAGGGAAGGAGGGCAACCAGCAGGGTGCCTCAGGAATCAGTGCTGGGACTGGTCCTCATTAATGTCTTTATAAGTGATGTTGCAGAGCAGCTGAAAGAGAAGATCTGCCTCTTTGTGGATGACACCAAACTCTGCTATAGGGTGGACACTCCGGGGGTGTGTGTGGAAGGGATAAGGGATAAGCAGTACCTGAGAAAACTCGAGTGGTCAAGGGTATGGCAACTGGGCTTCAATACGAAAAAGTGCAAAATAATGCACTTGGAGCACATAAAACTAGGGTCAGAGTACAAGATGGGGGGTTGGCACTGATGACCACCAAGTAGGAAACAGACTTGGGGGCAGGGGCGTCGGCAGGCATACGCACTGTACGCAGCAGAGTACAGTAAAAAATATCAGGCAGGGGCAACAGAAAGAGGAAAGCAAGGACATTGTGAGTCACATCAGGCTGGATATTCAAACTGCGCTATTCTGAGGCGCAAGCCATTGCGTTGCACAAAATAGTTGCGCAGGGGTGTGGCCAGGCGATATTCAACGGAGTTGCGCTATTGAGCAACTCCTTTGAATATCACCCCCAGGCCACAGCCACTGTGCATGGCGCAGTGGAACTTGCGCCACCGCCAGTGGTCAGAGTGGAGCATTCAAGATGCGGTGGCGCAAGTACCATTGCGCCATGCGCAAATTTCCGATATTCAAAAGGTGACATGCAAATGGGGCCATAATTCATGCAAGGCACAGGGGGCATTTGCATCTATTTATATTCATTTACTATCGTCTTTGTCTGGTGCGCTGATCCCGAGGACTTACCTGGCGCCCTGCAGGCAGCAGCCGTCGGGGACCACGCCCCTACAGCCCGATCGTCGGCATATAGTAACCCCACCCCCGACTGGCCCGATCGTGGGCAGAAGTTCAAACATCCCCACCCCCGACTGGCCCGATCGCGGGCAAAGTTCAAACATCCCCACCCCCAACTGGCCCGATCATGGGCAAAGTGAAAAACAACCCACCCCCACTAGCCCGATCTAGGCGGAAAAAGTTCAACCCCCAGACATATCCCTGGTGGTCAGTGGACCTCAAAGCCCGATCGCGGACAGAAAAGTTCAAACCCCACTCAAGGACCACCTACCCTGGTGATCTGAGTGGCTCCCCACCCCACCCGGAGCCCACCACCCGCTCCCCACTGTCAGCCAGAATTCATTCCATAAATGGGTTTGCCTTTTCGGTATGAGCTGCACGCCCATTGGCTCTTGCTCTGAACAATCGGCGCCTAGTCTCACCGGCAAGTCAAGTCGAGGCGGCGGGCCGCAGGCGGCGGATGCTGCCGCCCGGCTGATGGGGAGCGGCTGGTGGGGCCCGTGGGTAGGTAGGGTGGGGGCCACAAGATCACCAGGGTTGGTGGTCCTTGGGGTTTGATACCCTTTCTGCCCGCGATCGGGCTTCGAGGTCCACTGACCATCAGGGATATGTTCTGGGGTTGAACTTTTTCTGCCCGCGATCGGGCTAGTGGGGGTGGGTTCTTTTTCACTTATGCCCGCGATCGGGCCAGTCGGGGTGGGGGATGTTTGAACTTCCTCGCCCGATCGGGCCAGTCGGGGGTGGGGATGTTTGAACTTATGCCCACGATCGGGCCAGTCGGGGTGGGGATTACTATATGCCCGTGATTGGGCTGCAGGGGGCACAGGAGAAGGAGGGCCACCCACAGGTGGCAGCTGCTGTGTCGCCTGTAATGCAGCAGCTCACCTGTGGGTTGCCCTCGACTTACTCCTTTTTTTTTGGCTCAAAGTTGTGCAGGCGCAGGTTGGGGGTTGCGCCTGCACAACTCTGCACAACCCGCTGAATACCGGGCTATGCAGTTTATGCATGGTTCCTCCCCCTCCGGTTCAGCATGCCTTCATTAGCATTGCGCTGTTGCTCAGCTTGACTTGGGGGGGCGCAACTGCCTCCTGCTGAATATGGCAGAATGGCGCAATTTCAGACTTGCACAGGTGCAACCCTATTGCGCATGGCGCAACCCTTTTGAATATCCAGCCCACTGTATCTGTCTTGATGAGCTCTTTTGCCTTTGTTGTTTGCAACAGAGCACTGATGCCACTAGCCAAATACACAAATAAGAACAACTTACCAGGCAGGCAGAAAACAGAGGAAGGAGGATTACAGTAAGACACTGATTATTTGAACTCAGACATGGCAAACGGGAGGGGGGTGGAGGGGAGACAATGGTCTGGCATGGCAGCGCATATTTTGGTTTATGTTTACATAACGGGGGCAACAGTGCATCAGTTTTGAGTACAAGTTTAAAATTCCTGGCTACACCCCTGCTTGGGGGTGATCATATCAGATGACCTTAAGGTGGCCAGGCAGTGCAACAAGGCAGTTGGGAGGGCAAGCAGGATGCTGGGGTGGATAGGGAGGAGTATCACCAGGAGAAAGAGGAAGGTGGTGTTGCCTGTGTATAGATCACTGGTAAGACCCAATCTAAAGTACTGTGTTTTGTTCTGGACAGCACAGATCAGAAAGGACACAGAGTGGAAGCGGTCCAGAGCAGAGCAACTAACATGGTTCAGGATCTGCATCAGAAGCCCTATAAGGTGACCCAATAGCAACCAAATAAGATTATTAAAACCTACTTATAAACAGTTATGCAATTACCAAACTATATCAATTATAAATTGTAACTTAACATTATGTACATATAATAGAAAGAAGTCTCTATATTGCTAATTTGTTTTACCTTCATAAAGTTCTACATGTCTGACTACATCACTGGAAACCAGCTGTCCAATAGGCAACAAATGTTTTTGGTGGACAGTCTGAAGTCTACTTGACTCTCCTTCAGGTTAAATCTTGTATATGGGCATGTCTCTCTCCCTTTCTATCATGACATAAGCGGTATTGCCCCACTGATCAGCAATTCTGCGCTTCCCTGGCAGGCCCAAATTTCTTAACTGAACACGATCTCCTTGCAGCAGTTCATGCGCCTTCACCAGTCTGTCATACCTATCTTTATTGGCTTTGCTACATTTTGCTAAAGTGCCCGCAGCCAACTTGCAGGCTGCATTTAACAGGTCTTTCAATCTTTGGATATAGTGCAGATACTATAAGTCTCTGAACTAGCCTCATCGGAAGAAACACCAAAACATGAGTCCACTGGGAGTTGGGCTTCCCAGCCAAACATCAGACAATACAGAGAGGATCCAGTGGAGTCACTCTTGGTGCAATTGTATGCATGAACCAGTGCACTGATTTTTTGACTCGACTAGCTCTCTTCCTTTGGGTCCAACATGCTTAGCATGTTCAGTAGGGTTTGATTGAACTGTTTAGGCTGAGGATTACCTTAAGGATAATGGGGTAGTTTAAGATTTAATTATTTCTCTGAGGGACAGCAATTCTTTCACCGGGCAAGTTTTGAAATCCCAACCTTGGTCTGAATGGATCTATTGTGGGATGCCGTAGTGCACAAAGAGTTTTTCAACAAGGAATTTTGCGACAGTTGCTGCCTTTTGGTCCTTTCTCAGATAAGCTTGGGTGTATCTTGAGAAGTGGTCAGTTATTACCAAGATATTTGCAGTATTCTTCAGGTTTGATTTGTGGATACCAGCTCCATGGGTGCACTAGTCACAATGTTGACTAGAGGAGTTGCTCTCTGGCAAAGTTTTGCGTGTCACACATCTGTTGCAGGTTTTACAGTGTTGTTCTATGTCACTTCCCATATGTGGCCAATAGAAGTGAGCAAGGTCCAAGGTTTGCTCACTTCCAAGGTGTCCCACATCCCAAATCATTGTGCAAGACATGCAATACAACTCTTTTGAACGCTTAAGGTAGTACCAGCTGCTGTCTGGGGAAACCCTGTGGTCCTTGGATTTCATGGTAAAACAACTTATCTTTGTTTGTTAGCTTGGGCAACTGTTGCAGTAGCAACTTTGTGTCATGGTCAGGTGTATGCACTTGTGTGGCATCACTCCTTTTCTTCAGGGGGTTCGTTGTTCTTCAGCAAGAGTTCATTCTTTGTTCTCTTTGCAAATTTTGAGGAGTTAACTGTAGAAGGGCAGTCAAGTTTAATACAGCAAGATGGCAGTAAGCATTTGGTAGACAGTCGTCAGAGGCACCAAGACTGTTAGTGAGACTGTAGGCATTTGCGGACACTTTTTGCACAGTGCTTTAACAGTTTACTTTGGGATTCATACCCGTGTTTGATTGTCTGTGGAGAATGCATTTGGTCATCTAGACATGTCATCAGCATCCAAATGATTCAAGCTGGGTCTGTATTCCATGAAATAGCCATAGGTTGACAAGGTGGATCGCCATCTGTGTCCAGCAGCATCTAACTTTGCAGCTGTTTTCACACATGTCAAAGGGTCATTATCTGTTTTGACAGTGATGTGTGTTTCATACCAGTGTTCATGAAATTGATCCAAAATTGCCCACTTGAGAGCAAGAAACTCCCATTTGTGGATGGGGTAGTTCCTTTCTGCAGTGTTCAAGCTCTTACTAGCAAAAGTGACAGGCCTTAGTCCTTAAGGAAAACTTTGGTAAAAGACAACTCCATGTTCGAAGAGACTGGCATCTGTATGCAGAAGATAAGGCTTTACTGGATCAGCATATGCTAGCACTGGTGCATTTGTCAGATGATAGATGATTTCTTGGAATGACTTGTCACACTGGGCATCTCATCTCTGGCCAAATGTGCCATTTGGCTTGAAGTACATTTTGGTTGGGTCTGGGAGTGCAGGGTACTTTTTACCTTTGTCTGTTGGCGGGTAACCCTGAGTTAAATTCAGCAGGGATCTCACCACTTGAGTATAATCTTTAATGAAGTGTCTGTAGTACTTGCAAAAGCCTAGGAAACACTGTATGTCTTTCAGATTCTTAGGCTTGGGCCAGGTGGTCAAGGCTTCAACTTTGCTTGGATCTGTCTGAATCCCTTGGGCTGACATAGTATTTCCCACATATTTGATGGAACTCTGGAAAAAATGGCATTTATTGATAGAGAGCGTGAGCCCAAACTCTTCCAGTCTATCTAGCACCTTCATCAGACGAGACTTATGCTCTTCGAGGTCTTTCTGAACTCTGTTACATCATTTAGCTATATCTAGCACTCCAGGAGGTTCATGTCTCCAACTGCATGTTACATGAGATGTTAGAATGTTGCTGGGGCACCAGATATGCCCTGGGGCATATGAAGACATTCATAGAAGCCAAGTGGGTATTTGAAAGTGTTTTTCTCTCTGTCCACTAGAGCAGTTGGGATCTGGTAGTTCCCTTTCCTCAAATCCAGAACTGAGAACCATTTGCTTCCATTAAGACAATCCAAAGCATCCTGAATCCTCGGCATGGCTTATTGATGCACACACACATGCAAACTGTATCATTCTTATTCACAATTATGATAGGAGAGGCATAAGGGCTTCTCAATTCTTGAATTATACCTGCCTCAAGCAATTCCTGAAGATGTCTTTTTATATCATTAATATTTGCTTGGGCCAGATGACAGGATCATTCTCGAAAAGGGTGACCATCATGCAATCTGATGTGATGTTCCTCTCCGATCACACATCCAACATCCCAGTTATGAAGGAAAAAACAACCATACATCCATCATCCCACTCATGAAGATAAGACTTTGGTTCATTCTGTCAACTTCCAACTCACTATGGTCTTCCCTTTTTCAGTCGAAAAGCTCATGGTCTAGTCCTGCATTTCACATCTTCAGTGTTGGGTTGGGGCTCTGCTGCTGTGACTGCACAGTACACACAGGCCAGTTTTCAACCTTTTCTTATGGTAATGTCTAAATCAGTCACATTCTTCAACTGGATGGTAAGTCTCTTCACATAGGCATGTGCTTTCACAGGCAACACACTCAGTCGGACCAGCAGTCCTGGCAATCCGTGTTATTCAGAGGTATGTATCATTAGGATCCCGTTCTTCATATCTTACTTCAGCTTCACCACTCCACTGATGCTACATTCTGCATTATGGGGTAGGTAAGTTCTACAGCATCTTGGCATCAGACTACACCAACAGGATATCTTGGTGCTCTGATCTCTTCTGCATCTGCTTCTGGTAGGCCTTTTTTACCAGTCCGTGTACTCACACTGCTGTTCCATTCTGCTGCGCCTCTTACTCCTGGCAGAGTTGGGCTAGGCAACCAAACGTGTGTATTTGTTCTAATGAGGATGGGCATGTTATCAAACATTCTGGAGTGCGGGCAGACCGATACCGAAGTTTTAACTGCATCACCAATTCCAACTACTGTTGATGGGAAAGCATTCCAGACCTTTAAGTAACCAAGAAAGGGGTAGGTCTTGTCAATGAGCCTTCACATGTTTAGGCCTTCCAATAGTTGCAGCTTATTCTTCTTGGATTAGTGTTTGTCATATCAGTCCTTGAAAATGACGGTGACTTGGGAGTCACTGTTGAGGGTGGCTCGAGCTGACACTCCACTGATGGTTATGATCGTCTCCACTGAAGGACCAACTAACTTGTCAAGATGCTCTGGTAGAGTATCTTGTTTTTTAACTGCTGACTTGGCTACTGATTGTTTTACTGATCGGTTGGAGCATGTTGCTTACGGAAATCTAGTACACTCCCTTACTGGGCCCCAGGGTAGTTTTCCTGCTTCTGGATTTGATTGTGCAGTTTACTGGTGACTTTGCACAAATTTTCCTGCAAACACCACTCTCGCATCATGTATTCATCACCCCCACATCTATAACAAAAAACTCCATGCTGCACTGGAGTGATCTAGGTGGTCCATAATATAGTGGCCTCCAATCTCAGTTGCTTGGCTTTGGAAGATTTGCATTTGGAGCTCTGACAGGGGCGCTGACTGCAGTGTGTGCTCGATCTGGGGTTCTTCCCTTCTGCCAGGCCACGGGCTGAGTATTACATCTTTTCAGTTTGGTCACCAGGTCACGCAATACATTAACATGTATTTGGAGATCACAGTTTGCAGGCCGTGTCTGTGCTTTCACTCCTACACCTATCACTGTTGGATTTTTGTTGGATGGAGCAACATGTTGGCTGTGGTGGCGTGGGCATCCTGTCCACAGAGGAAGATGTTTGTGCTTTTGACATTGCCATTACTTATTTTTACTCCTTAAGCAATTCTTCAAGTTCTTGAGTTTCTCAAGGGGATACACTTTCAAAAACTTGCATACCAGCTGTCGAAACATTGTACAGTTCTCTTTTTTCCTCCTGTTCTTCAGCTTCTCTGACTTTTTGTATCAGCACTCTGTGAGATGGGGGTTGTCCTCTCTGTCTGCCAGAAGTAACAGAGTGGAATGGCAGGCAGCCTTAAGCAAGTGTTCCAGTCTCATCTGATTTAGATCCTAGGGCATCGCACCTCCTTTTTTAAAATACTCTTTGCAATGCCTGTTTGAGGAGCTTCAGAAATGTGGACAATGTTTCCTTCTTCCATTGCGTTGTCATTTTGAACTTACACAAGATATCGTCACTGGATTCTGTGCTTTGAAAGACATAGAAACATAGATTTTGTCAGCAGAAAATGACCACTTGGCCCACTCAGACTGCCCAAATGTTCCCTGCCTAGTCAGTCTCCACAGAACCTAATTGGTTTCTGGTGACATTCCCTCCTCTTGTCTATTTACCGATGTTCTCCTATGTCTGTCTAACACATGTGGGAAGCGCTATACAGTTTTGGCCCCTACCACATCTGCTGGCAGTCTGTTCTAAGCATCCATCACTCTTTCAGTGAAGTAGTACTTCCTCACATCCCTCTTAAACTTCCCCCCTCCAGCTTCAACATATGCGTTCTGGTCCTGGTGCTCATTCACATTTAAAAGAGATTCCCCTCCTGCACCCTGTTCACCTGTTCACCCTGCACCCATGAGTTACTTGTAGGTCTCTTTCATGTCCCTCTTGTGCTCCTCTCTTCCAGGGTATACATGTTGAGATCAATCAGTCTCTCGTCATAGGACTTGTGATGCAACCCCTGCACCATTTAAGCTTCCCTCTTCTGGACTGCCTTCTCCCTGTCTATGTCCTTTCTGAGGTGCGGCCTCCAGAACTGGACACAGTACTCCAGGTAGGGTCTCACAAAGGAATGATACAGTTGCTACACCACTTCTGTCTCCTGCTAGAGCTACCTCTCCCTATGCATCCGAGCATCACACTGGCCCTACCCACTGCTTTGTTAAATGCTCTGCCACTTTGAGGTTAACAGATATGATAACCTCAAGGTTCCTTTCCTGCTTAGTTACAGTTAGTGTCCCCTCCATCCTATACTCAGCTCATGGGTACCTATGCCCTAGGTGCATGAATTTGCACTTTTTGGCATTGAACCCCAACTGCCATGTTCTTTCTACTCCTTGAGTTTTCATAGGTTCTTATGCATTCTCTCCACCCCCAGTGTCCACTCTATTATATATTTTGGTGTCATCTACAAAAAGGCATACCTTCCTTTCAGTTCATCTGCAGTGTCCCTTTGAAGGCATTGAAGAGGACTGGTCCAGTACTGAGCCCTGCGGCACCCCCTTGGTCACTCTCCCCTCATTAGAGTGAGTGCCATCAACCACCGCCCTCTGTCACCTATCCATTAACCAGTTCTTTACCCACTTCACCATTTTGGATCCCACCCCTAGACTGCTCAATTTCTTTGTCAGTCTCCTGTGTGGTACAGTGTTGAAGGGCTTGCAAAAGTCCAGATACTGGTAGACCATGTCCACTGCCTTCCCCTGATTTATTTCCCTCATCAACCAGTTGAATAAATCAGTCAGATCTGACTGGCATGACCTCCCCCCATGCATTCATGCTGCCTTTGGTCTTGTAGTCCATTGGATTCAAGATACTCTACCAGCCTTTCCTTTAACAGGGTTTCAATTAATTTCCCCACCAATGGTGTGATACTTGACTGGCCAATAGTTGCTAGCCTTTTCCCTGCTGCTGCTCTTATGGAGAGGGACCATGTCTGCTCTGCTCCAGTGCTTCAGAACTACGCCTGTTTCCAGTGAGCTGTTGAACAAGGCTGTCAGTGGGGTAGTCAGTTCCTCCTTGAGTTCCATTAGTACCCTTGGGTGTATCTCATCTGGTCCCATAGCCTTGTCCACTTTTAGAGCAGCAAGTCCCTTCTGGACTCTTTCCTCTGAAAATGGACTTGTGTCCACCTCCCCTCCTTTGTTCTTGCTACTCCCTGGTGGTCTGCGCCCCCCCCCCACTGTGGAGACTCAGCAAAAGTAACTGGTCAGGATGTCTGCTTTCTCTTGATCCTCTTCTGCACAGTTTCCCCCCTGCTGCCCTCCTTATCCTCACTATCCTTCCCCTTGCTTTCTGCTTCTCACTTATGTACCTGAGGGGTTTTATCCTCTTTTGCTACCCCTTTGGTTATCCTTTCCTCTTCACCTCTGCTCCCCTCACTGCCTTTCCTGCTTCCCTCTGTTTTATTTGGAATTACAGTACCTTGTCTTGCTGCTCTGTGTTTCCTTATACCTCCTGAATGCAACCGTTCTTTTTCTCTCACGACCTTGGCCACTTCCCTAGAGAACCAAAACAGTCTCTTTTTCCTTCCACTTTTACTCACTTCCTTCATGCAGAGGCTGGTTGCCTTAATTATACTGTTCCTTATTCTTGCCAATATGCCATCCCTTATTTTCCCCCACTGTGCCTCTAACCCACCCTGGCAATCCCACCTACAAGGCAGTTTCTGACACTGTCTCCTATTTCTTTAAAATCCACCCTCATAAAGTCCAGGATCTTCATTCTCTTGTAATTTGCTCTGTTCCTGACTAAATGTTAGACCACACTGTAGGGCGATCAGTGGTACCCAGGGGACTGCCTACTGTGACATCTGCGATGCTGCCCCAGTTTTTAAGCAGTAGATCCAGTGCTGCCCTATCCCTAGTGGGTTCCTTGACTAGCTACCTTAGAAATGCCCCATGTAGGGAGTCAAGGATGGCCTTGCTCCTTGCTGAAGTTGCAGTTGGAAGGCTCCAATCCATATCTGGCAGATTGAAGTCCCCGACTAACAGCACCCACTTTCTTGCCATCCCAGTGATGACTTCCCCAAGTGCCTTATCCTACTCCTCTCCCTGTGCTGGAGGTCTTATATACCATCCTTGTGTGGGCAGTGGCCCCAGTACCAGTCTCCAGGATGACCTACAGCACTTCAGCCATTATTTTTCCTCCAGGTGCCCCTGTACATTTGTGGCCTTTATTACCTTCCTCACATATAGTAGAACTGCTCCTCCCATCTTCCCTTCTCTGTCTCTCCTGAGCAGAGAGTAACTCAGTATGGCCATGTCCCAGTCATGGCTATCAGTGCACCACAACTCCGTTATGGCCACCAAATCCAGGCTAGCTTGCATCATGATGGCCTTCAGGTCTGAAATTTTATTTCCCAGACTTCTTGCACTGGTGTACATAGCTCTCCATGCCTTACTCCCTCCCTGCCTGCTTCCTGCCTTTCTGCTTGTGCTGTTCCCTGACACTCCCCCTGAACCCCATCTTCGCCTGTTACCTGTCTCCTTTATGCCTTTCTTCTTGCTTTCCTGATTTATACCCCCTCATCCTCTTTATTGTCCCCTCCTCTGCCTTCTTGTGCCCCTGCCATGGGGAGTTTGCTCCCCTCAAGCTCTCCCTCCTTGTTGCTTTATCATCTGGGGGAAATGTTTGCCTTCTTTGGTTTTACAGACTCCCTGTCACTGGTTCAGTTTGGTTCAGTTTATTGGAAATAATGTGTAACATCATTAAGATTGTTACATACAGAAAATTAAAACTTCCTATAATTCATACAAACAACAATTGGCAGAGATTAACAAAGTCACATACTAAAAGCGATAACATTTCACATTTATATTACAAACCCTTATAATACTGTATATTGCACATGCAACTTTAGCTATTGAGTAGATGACCGTTCATTCAGAGAATAGATAAATGTAATCCTCCTTATGCCCATAAACTCTACAGTTGCACATTTATTTAGTACAGGGACTCCCTCTTACTGATTTAAAGATATTCTCCAAGGCGATAAGATATTCTTGGGCTAGAGCCTCTGGATCAGTGGATCTCAGAGAATGAATAGTTTTTAAGACAGGACCATGGAGGTTTTCTCCAAGATGTTTTCTTTTCTTGGCTTCTGAATATTGCCAGTCTTGAGTTAATGGGGTGGCATAGTCCATCCATGTTTCTAAATCATGTTCTGCTGCAGAGGTGGGTTTCACTCCTGAGAATATTCTCAACTTCCTGTATGAATCAGATCTGGGTGGCACATTGCTAGGTTTTGCTCCTACATTCTGAGACGGTGTACCCCTTTGGTCACCTAACAACATCCATCCAAACTTCACTGGCTGACATCCCTACAGTCTGCAACTATTTACAGAACTTCTCTTCAAAACTTTCAGTCTAAGGTGGGACTTGTAGTTTTGGGGTGGTCACACTGGCATGAGTCACAATGGTGCATTTGGCACTGTCTCCATCTGGGCTCAGTGTATCAGGTAACTCTAGTGGCATCCACAGTATTGTGACACTCCACCAATACCATCACACACTGGGTGTTGCTATCCATGGAACATCCTCATACAACTACTTTGCTGAGACACTTCACTGCAGACAGAACGTCTTTAATTTTCTCAATATCAGTCCCAGGTAGGACTCTAAGAAGCAGTATGACTTTCTGAGGATCCAGCTCCTCACCTGCACACCAGTGGATCAGTCTTTCACATGCCATGGTGTCTAGAAGGAGTTTTTGGGGTGGGGAAATCAAGACGATCTTGACTGTAACTGACTTTATGTGGTTTCTGACAGGTGAACAGAAGATCCCAGTGATACCTCCAAAGATGTAACCAGGTCACTGTTCATGTTGCAGTTACTATCCCTGCCTTGTGGGCTCAAACAAGGTTGATGGGCCTGGGTCCTGATTTCTTTTATTGGGGGGGGTCATGTCCAGATATTTTTAGTTAGCATGGTGTCTCCATGGATGGAGACTAGTTTAAGTGACTTAGGCCAATGTTTGGCAGTGGAGGTCACTGTATATGCTCTCATTGTGTTAAGGACAGTTTCTGTTTTTTAGCTTGCTGCTTTAGTTTTGTGGTAACCCGATGATTCACCCATCCTTCGGGCTTTTACTTCCAATATCTAAAAATATTTAAATAAAATTTATTTCTGAAAACATAAAGAAGAATATGTTTTGCCTTATGTAATATAAGGTATGACGACTAAATAAAAATCAGTTCAGTTTTCACACCATTACATCCACTGCCATACCTTAGACTGACTACCCTGTTTTGATACCTGTAGAAAAACAGGGAATTCAGCTTAAGGTATGGCTGTGAAAAAGCCCAAAGGAGGGGCAAAATGTCAGGGTATTACAAAAAATTAAAGTATCAAGCTAAAAAAGGAGAATTATGTTCTTGACTCTTTGAGAGAGTATACAGTGAACCCCACCCCCAAACATTGGCCAGAGATATTGAGCCTTCAGCAGGGTCAGCAAAACCAAAGTACTATATGGTGTCATTCCCATATTACATACAGACTATATTAGTTTAAGTGGGTCTGGTGTCAGAGCGGTACAACCCGCAGGATGCAGTATCTCCCCACAGAGTCCCTCTACACATGAGAAATCACAGTGCAACCTTAAAATCAACTACAGTGCAATTAATGACTGACTACTAATGACCCCAACACCATAGCCAACACCTTAAACTCACTCTTTACCTCCCCTCCTTCCTCAACCTCCAATGTAGCCATTCCTTCTGTCTGTCTGTCCCTCCCTCCCTCCCTTCCCAGGCCTCCCTCTGACCCATCCCCCCTCTTATTCTCAGCCCTGTCTCTAGAACTGATGCCCTACGGATCCTCAACACTATGTCTCCTCATGGCAGCGCTGGTCCTGACAGTCTGGAAACTAGAATTCTCAGACTCAGCACCTCCATTCTTGCCACCCCTATCTTGTGCCTCTTCAACCTCTCCATTTGCTCTGGCACCATACCCTGCTCCTGGAAACAAACCAGGGTTATACCTGTCTTTAAAAAGGGTGACCTAAAAATCCTATGAACTATTGCCCTATAGTACTCCTGTCTACCCTTAGTAAACTTCTGGAGAAACTTATTCACCGTCAGGTGTCAGACTTTGTAGCCAATTGTGACCTGTTCTCTCCTGCTCAGCATGGCTGCAGACCAGGCCACAGCACCTCGACTGCCCTAGTGCAACTCACTAACAACACCTCAACCACCATGGAGGGGGGCCAACTTATGGGGACTGTTTCTATTAACTTAACAAAGGCTTTCAACTCAGTCAACCATTCACTGCTCTTGCGTCAGCTAGGTTCACTGGGTGACTCCCAGTCCACTATTGCCTGGTTCTCCAGTTACCTGCACAATCACACCCAGTCTGTCTCCTATCATAGAGTCCTCTCCTCCCCTGCCCCTCTATCCACTGGTGTTCCACAAGGTTCCATCCTTGGCCTCCTGCTCTTTTCTATGTTTATAAATGATCTACCTTTCCTGCCCACCATCACACCTTACTCTACGCTGACAACTTGGTCCTCTAGCTCCATCTCTGACATTAATTCCCACCTCTCTTCTGACCTACAGCAAATCCAAACATGGCTCACATCTCACCACCTCGTATTAAATGTTGCCAAGACACAGGCAATGCTCTTTGGGTCCCACAGGAAGCTCAGTGCCCTAAACCCTTCATTTCTGGTCTCTTGTCTTGATGACTCCCCGGTACAAGATACTGACTCCTTCAGATACTTAGGGGTCACTCTGGAGCCGTGTGTCAGTTTCTCTCTCCATGTCAGTGTGGTATGCAAGTCTGTCAATGCCAAAATTGGGTTGGCTTATCGTGTCCGCCACGCCCTGACGTCTGCCACTAGGATCTCCATTGCCCAAGGACTTCTGCTCCATGGCCTTTGCTATGCACTGCTGGTCTTTGCTCGAGTGCAGGAAAATGTATTTCAAGCATGGGATGTTGCCTATAACAATGTTTGCAGATTTGCTTTGTCTGCTCATCGGCTTAAACACCGCTGCACACTTTCCTCTGACCACCGCTGGTTATCCCCCTCCTCCGGGTGTTTATATTCCATAGGCTGCCTGACTAACAATATAATTGGTTCTTCTTGCCCCTCTTTCCTTGCAGCCATGTTCACCCCAGCTGATGTCCCCCAACTCCTCCGGTCCTTGACTTCAGCTTTGGCCACTGTCCCTAATTGCTCCACCAAAATGGGTGAACTTGCCTTCTCCGTCTATACTCCCAAATTCTGTAACTCTCTTCTATTTTCCCTTAGAAGCTCACCCTGCCTTCAAGAATGCACTCTTTAATTACCCCACCTCCCTAGACGCATGTAAATTTCTTTTTCATGTATTACACCTCTTTACTTGCTCTAGTTCACAGAACATACCTCTTTACTTGCCGTTGCACGACTATCCCCTTCCCTGTCCCATACCCTCATCCTATGCCACCAGCACTGCTGTTATGTGCTTATGTTACTGATCTCTGCAAGCTGTTTTTACCTCTTTTGTACTGTAATGCTTATGCTGTGTATGCCATCACTTTCGTGCTAAGTAATTCTACTTTCATGTAAGGTTGTTGATCTCTTTATGTACTGCATTGTATCAGCTCCTCCCTGTACTATTGTTTGTAACTTGTTTGAACTGTAATCTCCCGGGTCGTGCCTGAAAATAGGCAACCATGTCTAGTGCACTTAACCCGATTATCAAAAGCAAATAAAGAAATAAATATTCTCACAACACAAAATGTAAAATAACACTAAAATATGTATTGTGGAATATTTTCACAAGGGATAGGGGAATGCAAAGCAAAACTCTTTTTGGTGATAACGTGTAAACTGTAAATGAGGCTTGTAATTAGGTGCCTAACTACTTGATGGTCCCTGGGTCCCCTTCTGCTAACACACTTTCTATGTTTCTAACTGGGCTCTGCCTGTTTAATACACTTTAAGCAGCAGAAAAAACACAGTAGTGCCTGTGGCACGTGGACAGCTGGTTCTGATTTCAATATGATATTTTTTCTGCAAAATAAAATATGTAAGGGAATGTCTGTCAGGAGGAAATACCTATTGCTGAAATTGACACATCAAACCCCCCCCCCCCCAGGGAGCCGGCCCGCCAGTGCAGTGGTAGGGCTACCGCTTGCAGCGCCAGCAACCCGGGTTCGGGAACAGATTCAGGCAGCTGGAGGGCCAGCCGGGGGGAGGAGGATTGAGCACCCAGGGGGCTGCTCTCCTCCTCCGGGTGGGGTGGGATGTGGGTCCCGCTGCGATACCACTACCTGGGTGACCACGGGTGGAGGTGCAGCGAGACAGCATATAAGGGGAGGGAGGACATCTGCCAGGAGCTGGAGCATTAGCACATCGCTCCATGGCCCCCCTTGTGTGCAGATGTCCTGTGGGCTAGGACCAGAAAAGCTGAAAAACCCTGTACTGGGGCTCCTGTAGACGGGACCCGGCTGTCCCGAGATAACCCTTAACCAGGCTCCATAGATGGGGCTGGTGAAGCCTTCTGATGCATACTTGAGGTGTGAGAGGGGGACTAAGGGTGGGGGTCCCTCTCCTCCCCGCCCAGGGGGTGAACCAAGGCAGGATGGAGAAAGGTTAACCAGTACCTGGAGGGAGGTACCTGGGGCAGGACTACAGGAACATGCAGCCTAGGGATCCCCGAAGAAAGGATTCAAGTACAGCGAGAAGGGGCCTTAAAGAGAAAGTAAAAAAAAAAAAAAAACAGGGATAAGTTTAAAGGACAGGAGGTAGATTAAACTGCAGATATCTGAAATGCAATTACTTTGTTAAGTTTCCTTTGAAGCCCTGGAAATAAAATATCCATTCATGACGTCCTCAGGGAAATCCTTTGATTTGCACTAGGTGTCATGGAGGAAGGAGAATATGCATGTGTTGAGGTGTCTCCCAAGACAGCCAGTAAATACATCAAAGAGACTTTGATGTCTGGGTGAAGCAGGTCCCAGACTAAATTAGGAAGTCCAGTATGCATTTGCTTGGGGTTATCCAGTGAATTACATCAAAGAGGCTTTGATGTCTATGTGAAGCAGACCACAGACCAGTTTTGGCAAGTCACATTTATGTCACATATTATTTTTTTAAATATCTCAGTAGGACATCCTGTGTTATAAAATATAAATTTTAATAAAACCAAGGCAGAGTTAGATGACCTCAGAGAGAAGGCCGGCTCAAGACTGCTTTTAAAAATACTGAGCAGACCTTACACAAGAACATTCATTTTCTGACTGAGAAAAGAGGAACATCAAAGCACTGAATGATTAAGAAAGTAAGGACCTGGCCAGCCCAGTGGCACTGAGGGTTGAGGCACTGGACGCCACACCTCGCGCTGCATTGACAACCCGGGTTTGTGAACGAGCCAGGGTCAGCGGGGGTCGGCGGGGAGGGTGAAGGATGGAATGTCCGCTGGACTGTTCTTCTTCCCCGGGGAGGGGGGAATGCTGTCACCGGTGCTCTGGTGGCCTCTAGCGGTGGCTGGGGGCAAGTCAGTAGCACAGCAAGCCAGAGGGGGGACGTACTGGGGCTGACACCGGGAAGGCGTGCTCACACCTCTCCCTTGGTGTCACTGTACGCATCACACATCGTAGGGGAGAAAACAGGAAAACTGGCAGTGGTTGTGGCGGCATGATGGCCGTCTCCGATGGGGAGCAATGGCTCTGAAGGTACACGGTGACACACTGGATCCTGGTTTGGCAGAGGGTGCAGGGGAGCCCTCCGTTGACCCCTGCAAGGGGGTAAGCCACGGGGGTACTAGCTGCGGTACCTGAATGGGAGCCGGGGATCCCTGGAGATGGTGGCTGGAGACAGGATGCAAAAGAGGTAGGCAGACCAGAGCCAGAGGGAGAAAAATGATCAACAAAAAAAAAACCAAAGTAAGGACCTTAGATAAAATCAGTCTGAGTGTATATGTTGTAGGAATTTGCACTTTTAAACCTGTTATGTTTTTAAGACTGTATGTGTTGGGATATTTTGTTCTGTATTTTACTGTTTTCCTATTTTATCTATCTTAAAGTAAAGATAATATATTTTAAAAACAGAAACTGTCTGGTGTGCCTTGAAACTTCTTTTTATATAAGTGAAGCTTAGATGGTTATAGTTGATACAGTGCATGGGCTTATTGTGATACCAAACTGGGAAACAGGTCAGAGTTCTCTAGGTCTTGCACAGAATTCTAAGGGTTCATTTTGAAATACCTGGTTAAGTGCCTGAAGGCAAAGATATCTGGTCCCCTGAAGACAGAATTATCTGAGCCTGACAATTGGGTACGCTAACAAGAGGTTATCAGTTTGAATCCCTCCACAACTTGGGACAAAAGTGACTCGAACCCACAAAACAGACAAAAGGGTTACCTTGTTCTGTTAAACTGTTCACAATTCTACTCTCAGAGGTTGGCACTTTGGGAGTAGAGGGCGGATCTGCTGAGTGAGTTTGTGACACACTGGTTGGCAGCAGTGGCATAAAAAATTTGGTGGTATAAGCTTTATTGTTCAGTGTGTCAGCTTGAGACTGTTCAGCTCACTTGGAAAAAAGAAAGACAGTTTTTTATTTCAAAAGAAAACAGAACTATATCCCTTGGCTTACAGTCAAGTTCCTACCTGTGTTATTTTTTTTTTCTAAAGTGCCAGTCAGAGTAGCAATAGTCAGGAAAGATGGCTTTCAACTACAGCAGACACACAGTAGAATACTTAAAGCAGTTGTGCAGGGACAGAGGAGTCCCGTTCTCGGTAACAGCCGAAAAGCAGAACCTCACAGATGCCCTGATGGTAGCAGATTCCAAGAGCAGTGAGTCACCGACCGTGACTGAAAAGGACAGCAGGGCCACTGTCAGTGAAGGGCCACAGCAGCAGAGTAAGATCACCAGTATCCTGAATCCGGAAGTACTCAGGCTGCAAACTGGGTTGCACAGGATGAAGCTGGAGTTCCAGAAAGAGAAGGAGAGAGAGAGAGCTGAGAGGAAGAGCGGAAATGACGAGAGGCAGAGAGGGAACAGTGAGAGGCAGAGTGACAACAGATGAAAGCAGACTGTGAGGAGCATGAGCGCCAGCGAGCTGCTGAGGAGAAGAGAGAGGAGCGCCAGTGGCAACACGAACTAGAGAAGCTACGACTCCGACCATCGGCACCAGTGCAGGTAAGTGGCTTGGGTTTAACTGGGACTACAGGACTGGGTTACAAATTGAACTCCAAATTAATAGCTAAGTTTAAAAAGGGGGAGCATATGGATGACTTTTTAAATTCTTTTGAAAAGTTTGTATTCAGGCTAAAATTCCTAGACAGTCCTGGAACTTCCAGCTATCCCCACTACTTACCAGAAAAGCTCGGGATGCATTGGGTCAAATGGACAATGAGGACAGCAGTGATTACAGCAAGCTAAAAGCTGCACTGTTAAAAAAGTTTGAATTAACTGCTGAATCATACAGAGCTAAATTCCGTAAGCTCAGGAGAAGCTCTGATATGAGCTATGAGGAGCTAGCCACGAAACAATGTCAGTTTTTAAAATGTTGGTGGTAAGGAATTGAGGCAAACTCTGTTGATAAAATTGAAAATGTGATTTTATTAGAACAGTTTTATTGGGCATGCCCAGCAGAGCTAAAAACCTGGCTAGAGGACCGCGATCCCAAAACAGTACAAGAGGCTGCTGAACTCTCGGACCGCTATGCCAAGAGCAGACCTGCTCTGAGAATGAATGGGGTGAGCATGGCAGCGCAGAAAGGGAAAAGCGCGCTTTCAGGGCAGCTAAAACCCTCACTGCCACCACCGAAACCAGTTAGCCCCAGATTTCAGAGAAAAGATTTCTCTGAGAGAAGAACTGAATGTTGGTTGTGTAAGGAAACTGGGCATATTGCCAGACAGTGTCCTAAAAAGACGAGCCATAATGCACAACCGGGTGCTAGAAAAGAAGTGGGTTGTTTGTGTGTCCCTGGAAGCATGCCAGTGAACATGAGGGAACACATGCACCCAGTCATGGTGAATGGTGTACAGACACAGGGGTTAAGAGACACAGGGGCATCCCTGACATTGGTAAAAGGGGATCTGGTACAGCCTGGTCAGCTTATACCTAATAAATACGTCACTGTCCAAGGGTTCACTGGTGAAGAGAAAACATTGCCACCGGCCAGTGTTCTCCTGGACTGGGGTAAAATGGGGGAACTGTGCATCAGGTGGCTGTAGCCAAAACATTAGCAGTGAATGTGATCCTGGGTAACAATCTCCAACAGGGGATGATATGTGCAGTTACCCGTAGCCAAGCGGCAAGGGAAAATAGTAGTTCCCTGAACCCCACAGAAACCAGTGTGGAAACCACTGAGAGGCTGGTTCCCCAGCCTGTGTCTCCAGATGGGGAGACTGATAAAAAGGGGGTAGAAATTTCCCCAGTAGCAAGTAACCACACAGCCACAGAGGGTTACTCCGAAGAGGGTGGGGTGACCCCTTGTCAGAGGGTTGGGATTGACAGTGATCCTGAGGGCCCTGACGCTAGTGCTAGGAACCCTAGATTAGCAACTGAAGGGGACCTGTCCCATGCCTTGGGACTGTGTAAGGGGTTTGCAGCTGCTCAGAGGAGTGACCCTAGTTTAGATAAGCTGAGGGCTTGGGCAGACTCCGATGTAGCACAGAGAGGTGATGGCAGACATAAGGTTTATTGGGAAAATGAACTTATGTATACTCAGGCAGTACAGACAGAGGGAGGGGTATCGTGAGCAGTTGCTTAAAATTGCCCATGATAGTCCCTTGTCTGGTCATCTGGGAATTGCGCACACTACGCAGTGGTTAGCCCTGAATTTCTACTGGCCTGACTTCACCCAGCAGGTGAAGGAGTACTGCAGGTCTTGTCACCGGTGCCAAGAAATAGGGAAGGAGGGCAAGAAAACCCAAGCCACCCTGATTCCATTGCCCATAGTGGAGGAGCCATTCCAGAGGGTGGGAATGGATATTGTGGGGCCTTTAAATACCCCCAGCTCCTCAGGGAAGAGATTCATCCTGACTGTGGTGGATTATGCCACCCAGTACCCAGAGGCAGTCGCCCTATCCTCACTGAGGATGGACAAAGTGACAGATGCCTTACTTGGGATTTTCTCCCGTGCTGGGTTTCCGCAGGAGGTAATCACCGATCGAGGGGGTTCCTTCATGTCAGACCAGATGAAATGTTTATGGGAGAAGTGTGGGGTGGTGCAGAGATGCACAACACCATATCACCCACAAGCCAATGGGCCTGTGGAATGATTCAATGGCACCCTAAAGTCAATGCTCTGGGCGTTTGCTGAATAGCATGGGAGGGACTGGGAGAAATACCTTCTCCACCTGTTGTTTGCATACAGGGGGGTGCCCCAAGAGTTGACAGGATTTTCCCCCTTCGAACTCTTGTATGGACGCCGGGTACATGGGCTCCTAGACTTGATCCGGGAGGACTGGGAAAGCAAGCACGTCACCCAGGGAACTCCCATTGTGGATTACGTCCTTAGGTTTAGGGAAAGGCTGAAGGAGCTTATGGGGACAGCCCAGAGCAACCTGACAACTGCCCAACAGAAATAAAAAGTGTGGTACGACTGCAGAGCCAGAGCTTGCTCGTACATAGTGGGTCAGGAAGTCATGGTCCTTATTCTGGTCCAGAAAGACAAGCTGCATGCTGAGTGGGCAGGACTGTACAAAGTGGTTAGGAAGGTATATGATGTGAACTACATTGTGGAGTTACCTGACCGAAGACAAACAGAAAGGATGTACCATGTCAACATGAAGAAGCCATATGCAAATAGGGCTGACATGGTGTTTGCAGTGCGTAGTCATAGGGAGGGGACGGATGAAGGAGACCCCCTTTTGGACTTGCTGGAAGAGAGTAAATGGGAGTCCTCTGTGTGAAGGCAGTAAAATTGTCTCCCCAGCTGACCCCAGGCCAGATCCAGAAAGTAAGGAAGGTTTTAGGGGACTGTGCCCCCTTGTTTAGTGCCAAGCCTGGACTAACCCCCTTAGGGACACACGCTGTGGAGACAGGGACACAGACGCCCACGTGGCAGACAGTATATCAGGTGTCAGAGGCTGTCCAAAAGAACATTAGGAGGGGAAGTGGAGGAGATGCTGGATTTAGGGGTAATTCAGAGAACCCACAGTCCCTAGGCCTCATCTGTAGTCCTTGTACCCAAGCCAGTTGGCTCGACTCATTTCTGTGTAGACTATCATGGACTGAATGCAGTCACGAAGTCAGACGCCCACCCAGTGCCCCGGACGGATGAACTCCTGGACAAGTTGGCAGGGGCGACCTACCTTACGACCATTGACCTGACAAAGGGGTATTGGCAGGTAGAGTTGATGGACAGAGGTAGGGAAAGGTCGGCCTTTGTCACTCCGATAGCTTATTTGAGTTTAAAGTAATGCCTTTTGGAATGAAGAACGCCCCGACCACTTTCCAAAGATTGGTGAACCAGGTGTTAAATGGTGCCCGAGGAATATGCCATGGCGTACCTGGATGACACTGCCATCTTTAATACCAGCTGGGAGGAACACCTATCCCATCTTAGGGAAGTGCTGGACAAGATACAGAGGGCCGGACTCACTGTCAAAGCCGAGAAGTGCCAGATGGCCATGGGAGAGGTGGCATACCTCAGGCATGTGGTAGGCCAGGGACAGCTCTGTCCTAACCAAATAAAGATAGAGGCAATCCAGGCATGGCCCAGACCAGAAACTCAGAAGCAGGTCAAGAGTTTTCTCAGGACAGCAGGGTACTATAGAAAATTTGTACCCAATTACAGTGCCCTGGCTGCTCCCCTATCTGACCTGACAAAGAAAAGGATGCCCAAGAAAATTACCTGGTGCCCAGCCTGTGAGGAAGCCTTTTCCAAACTAAAGGAAACACTGTGCAGTGCTCCTGTTTTGACAAGTCCTGACTATAGCAAACCTTTTATAGTTCAGACTGATGCCTCAGACATGGGTATTGGGGCAGTACTGAGTCAGACATCCAGCCAGGGAAGGGATCACCCAATAGCCTACCTGAGTAAAAAGTTACTCCCCAGGGAGCAGGCATAATCCACGGTGGAAAAGAAGTATCTTGCCATAGTGTGGGCTCTAAAGAAATTGGAGCCGTACTTGTATGGGCAGCATTTTGTGGTGCAGACTGACCACAACCCCCTGGTTTGGCTGACGCAGATGGGGAAAAACAATGGTCGATTGCTACAATGGAGTCTTGCTTTGCAAGGATATGACATGGCCATTCTACATAGGGTTGAAGCGACCAATCAGAACTCAGATGGGCTGTCTCATGTGTACTGATTTGGGAAGCTCGTCCCATGCAGGGGATAGACCCCCCAAATTCAGTCTAGGTGGGGAGGATTGTGGCACGTGGACAGCTGGTTCTGATTTCAATATGATATTTTTTCTGCAAAATAAAATATGTAAGGGAATGTCTGTGAGGAGGAAACACTGTCTTGCTGAGATTGACACATCAACCCCCCCCCCCGGGATAAGTTCAAAGGACAGGAGGTAGCTTAAACTGCAGATATCTGAAATGCAATTACTTTGTTAAGTTTTCTTTGAAGCCCCGGAAATAAAATACCCATTCATGACGCCCTCAGGGAAATCATTTGATTTGCACTAGGTGTCATGGAGGAAGGAGAATATGCATGTGTTGGGGTGCCTCCCAAGACAGCCAGTAAATACATCAAAGAGACTTTGATGTCTGGGTGAAGCAGGTCCCAGACTAAATTAGGAAGTCCAATATGCATTTGCTTAGGGTTATTCAGTGAATTACATCAAAGAGGCATTGATGTCTATGTGAAGCATACCACAGACCGGTTTTGGCAAGTCACATTTATGTCACCTATTATTTTTTTAAATATCTTAGTAGGACATCCTGTGTTATAAAATATAAATTTTAATACACCAAGGTGGAGTTAGGTGACCTCAGAGAGAAGGCCTTTTCAAGACTGCTTTTGAAAATACTGAGCAGACCTTACACAAGAACTTTCATTTTCTGACTGAGAAAAGAGGAACATCGAAGCACTGAAAGATTAAGAAAGTAAGGACCTTAGATAAAACCAGTCTGAGTTATGTGTTGTAGGAATCTGCACTTTTAAACCTGTTTTGTTTTTAAAGCTGTATGTGTTGGGATATCTTGTTCTGTATTTTACTGTTTTCCTATTTTACCTATTTTAAAGTAAAGATATATATTTTAAAAACAGAAACTGCCTGGTGTGCCTTGAAACTTCTTTTTATATAAGTGAAGCTTAGATGGTTATAGTTGACACTGTGCATGGGCTTACTGTGATACCAAACTGGGAAACAGGTCAGAGTTCTCTAGGTCTTGCACAGAGTTCTAAGGGTTCATTTTGAAATACCTGGTTAAGTGCCTGAAGGCAAAGATATCTGGTCCCCTGAAGACAGAATTATCTAAGCCTGACAATTGGGTACGCTAACAAGAGGTTATCAGTTTGAATCCCTCCAGAACTTGGGACAAAGGTGACTCGACTCGAACCCACAAAACAGACAAGAGGGTTACCTTGCTCTGTTAAACTGTTCACAATTCTACGCTCAGAGGTTGGCACTTTGGGAGTAGAGGGCTGACCTGCTGAGTGGGTTTGTAACAATGCGCACTCCCACCAGGCATTGCAGTACAGTTGCAGTATATACTACAAAATCTTTGGTATTATAGCGCACCTGTACAGGGGGCACTACGCAGTTCTCACTGGTATCAGATTAAATCCCCTTAAACTTTATGAGTGCTCCTTGTGTTTTACTAGAGAAATGATGTGGGGTTGTAGAAGCTGCAGCTGTTTGGCAGGCAGTGGTACTCTTAAAGACAGCGTAAGCACTTTCAAATCCAAGCCCTACAGGTCATGCAGTTGCTAAAATGACAAACCTAAAATGAGGTATTTGTAGACCCTGGCCCAATGGCCATAGTTGTAGCTTTGGTGGCAAACTTTATACAACATCCCAATTGCAGGGCAAGCCCTGAGAGTAATCATGGTTCTGGTGACACCAACTTCCCTGACAACTTAGGCTTTCCTTCTCTCTGCAAGTGCAAGTTCTCTTGAACAGTTCCTTAGCTGTGCAGATGGGAGGGTCAGCTCAATAGTGCAGGTCTTAAGTGCCTCTGGATGTGGAGCATGCTTTCTCCATGAACAGAAGTCTGGACCTCTCTGGCTCTTCTCTCCCTCTCCTCCGCAGGACAGACCAGTCTAAGGATCATGGTCCACACACCACACAATCACATCTAGGTTTCTGGACCCTAATGTGGTATGCTAGCCAGTGTCTAGCAGTAGCACTGACCACTCAGCTTCCCAACTGTCTGCAGTCTCTGTGTAGGCTTTCACATAGCAGTACTCACACAGTCTCAGACCACACTGCATACTGACAGCTGGGACACAATTACTGGATCAGCACACTTTTACCTCCTTTCACAAGAAGAAGGTTTGCTCTGGAGCTTGTGGTGCAAGCGCATAAAGCAGCCAGCTCAAATTTAGAACAAAGAAAATGATCTGCACTCGAGAATCTGTGCAAAAATAGCTTTGTGCTTAGTTTAATAACAAGGTACCTGGCATACAACCTATTGCCCCAATGCTTCGACCCTTATCCAGGTCTTCCTCAGGGGGCAGGTCTCCCTGAGGAAGACCCCGATAAGGGTAGAAGCGCTGGGGCAATAGATTGTATGCCAGGTACCTTATTATTAAACTAAGCACAAAGCTATTTTTGCACAGATTCTTGAGTGAGGACCATTTTCTTTGTTCTAAATGTTACCTCTTTTCACAAGAAAGAAAGGCAGAGTCTCTTTCTCTAAAAAGGTGTTATTCCGACACAGTCAGCAAACACACAGTTCAGTCTCTCTACTTTACAGGTTGTAGAAACTTCAAAGTCATCTCCTGTTGAATGGCTGTTGAAGCCCCAGGAATGGTTCTTCAGTGGCTCTAACCTTATTAATGTTTTCAAAATGGAAATTTGGGGGGAGATTATATGACGTGATTCTGCCTCGGAGAGTGGAAGCTGTCTATTAGAGCTCCGCTCCTTCCTGAGAAAATAAATAATAAAATTAACACTATAACTTTCTCAAAACACTCACAAAAATGTTAATCAAAAGCTAAAGAAACTTCTTTCAGAGGGCCCCAAGTCTCGACAAAGAGAACATCCCCAAGTGCCGCAGGAGCCTACAGGAGGCCCTGAAGTACCAGCCCCAGGATCCAGGTGGGAGATGAACTCCAGAGACCCACTCCACTTGCGAAGTAAGTGCAACTACTCTCCTGTTTACTATGGATGGGGCCCAGCTCAATGGAGTGTCCCATTTAATCCCAATGCTTACTTGAATCAGAAGATTACCCTCTTAGTAGTAATATTAGTAGTGTAAGATAAGTTTATGATCAAATTCTGCTCCATAGATGTATGGCATAATGTACTATACACAATTCTCAGTGCTCCTTCTCCTGATTACCTAAATCTGCATCCTGTAACCACTGCAGATGATAGATGGGTGCTGTGCAAGATTGTAAACTTCTGAAAACTAATAAAAAGTTTAAACAAAAAAAAAAAGGCTAAAGAAAGGGAGAATAAACATGCTGGAATTTGAAGGAGAGGAATTCAACAATCCAGATTCAATCTGCCAAGAAGCAAAGTGGCACATGGTGGGCTTGCTGGAAAGCGACAAAGATGAGGGA
The DNA here is from genome assembly GCA_016271365.2 of Neoceratodus forsteri. NCBI lineage: Eukaryota > Metazoa > Chordata > Ceratodontiformes > Ceratodontidae > Neoceratodus > Neoceratodus forsteri. The sequence continues at coordinate 397,285,789 of CM057452.1, forward strand.
GTAAGCCTGATAGCAGAGCAACTGTCCGACATCCTATAAGAGATGGCTACGCTTAGAGCAACAATTACAGATGCATTAGATGAAATTAAAAATATAAAAGGGACTGTAAAACTTCACAATTGGAGGCTGAATGATGTAGATGCCAGAGTGGCGAGTCTTGAAGAAGCATTTGACAGGGAGAAAGAGGAACATGTCTGCCCCGCCTGCCCCAACCACCCACCCACCCAGGGGCGGATGTCAATTTGAGGATCCACCCCCATGACATCACATCCGGTGACATCACGTCTTGTTGCCCAGAACCTATCTCCCCACTTTCCCATTTGCAGGTTATACCTGCTGGCCACTAGAGGGACCTATGCTCCTTCGCTACTTCCTACTCCTACCTGTACAGTACTACTTCCCTTGGATCTTGCTCACCACAATGTATTGGCCCTGTCTCACGCTCTGCCTGTGCCTATCCCCACTAGCAGTACACTTGCCCACTTACCCATCTGCTACTCCACACTGTGCCCTGGCACCCCTCCCTCCCCTTGCTCCTGAACCTGCTCTCTTGCCCCTTGGGACCTCTATGTGTCTCGGTCCTCCCTGCCCTCCCCCTAGCTTCCTCCTCGCCTCAGGCACATCTGGGTGTCTTCTTATTCTTGCCTTCCCTTCCTGTACCACCCTGCCCAACCCCTGCTCCTTTAGCCTCCCCTCCCCATGTCAATCGTAGGAAAACCTCTCACCATCTCCCAGCCAGGGTGTTAGTCATGCTACTACTCCTGTCAGGGAACATTCATCCAAACCCTGGCCTGGTTTCCAGGAGCTCCCCAACTAACACCACAGGCCTATGCATGGTCTCCATGAATATCTGTAGCCTCTTAAAAAAGTTTGACTCACTACAATGCCTGGTCACATCAATTAACCCTGATGTCATCGCTCTGGTTAAGACTTGGCTGTCGAAATCCTCCCCTGACTCCCTAGTCTCCCTTCCTGGTTTCACCCTCTTTCTGTCCGACCGTGTTGGGAGATGGGGCGGCGGCTACGCTATTTATGTCAAGGAATCTCTCCCCGTACTAGCCCTGCCTGCTCCCATCCTTGACTCCAGGGCCCAGGCGCTTATGCTGAAACTAACCCTTGACCCTTTAAAGGGACCCCTTTATCTGACTACTGCATACGTGCCCCCCAGGGACCAAACACAGGCCATTGCCTCTCTTACAGAATACCTTTCCTCACTACCTCCTTCCGCTGATCAAATTCTGGTGGGTGACTTAAATGTCAACTGGCTCAGCCCCTCCTCCTCCTCTACCCGTGACTCCTTTTCTGCAATAGACCTAATGCAACTAGTTACCCACCCTACCAGGACTAACCCCAAGAGAGACTCCAGTACCCTGCTTGATGTGGTACTCACTAACCGCCCTAATCGGATCCCCAATGTACAAGTCCTCCCAGACTCTCTCAGCTATCACTCCCCCATTCTATTCCACTGGTCATCCTCAGTTCCCAAACCCATAGCACAGTCCACATGCCGGCGGCGTCTAATACCTGGTGGACTGATAAAACTTAAGGAACTTCTGTCTCTAATTGACTGGTCTCCTATACAGGCAACTCCTGACATCAACACAGCTCTCTCCTTCTTTACCCGAACTTTTAATAATGCCTGTGATATCTTTGCCCCAATGTCGACCCGCCGTTTTAAAAGGCAGAATGCTCCCTGGGTAACCCCAGCTTTGATTCACCAACTCAAACATAGGGACAACCTATGGCACCGTGCCATTGAGACTGGCCGGCCCAGTGACAGGCAGTTATATGCTGCCGCCCAAAACAAGTGCACTCGGGCCATCAGAAAGGCCAAGTCTGAGCACTATCGGTCCTCACTCACTGCCTCATGGGGGAACCCCAGAACCTTCTGGGATAACATTAAACAGTTAAATGGGAGTGCACACTCCCCCCCACCCACCCAGATCAACATTAATGGCGTGATCTCCTCAGACCAGCCCTCATAGCCAACCACCTCAACACCTCATTCACTGACCTTAGCCCTCTATCCTCCCTATAAATTTTTGACCCTCCTCCCCCAGCACCTGCCATAAATCTTTCTCGCCCTTATTTTCTCCTCCGTCATGTTTCTGCCCAAGAACTTAGGCCGCACCTTGTCACTGCCCTCAAGAGTAATAGTACCGGCAGTGACACCCTGGATCCGTGTATCCTACGGCTGGTCTTAGACACAGTCCTTACCCCGATCACGTGCCTCATCAACCACTCTCTTTGCCTGGAGAAGGTTCCAACTGCCTAAAAAGTTGCCACTGTCACCCCTATATTTAAAGGTGGTGATAGGACTGTGGCTGGAAACTATCGCCAATCTCCATTCTCTCTCTCTCTCCAAGGCCTTGGAAAAGTGGTGGTCTCTCAAATCTCTGACTACCTCTCCACCTACTATGTCCTATGTCCTGAGCAGCATGGCTTCCAGCGGCCACAGTACCAACACAGCCCTCCTAGAGTTCTCCAACTTTCTCCACTCCTCCTTAGACACTGGTTCTCTGGCTGGTGCGGTCTTCATTGACCTCTCTAAAGCTTTCGACACTGTCTCCACCCCTCCTTCTTGATGCCCTTAGTCTCTCTGATTTTGCTGCTGGGCCTATCTCCTGGTGCACCAGTTATCTGTCTGACCGCTCACAGCGTGTAAAATATTAAGGACCTACTCAGACATCTCCCCATCTTTTCTGGGTTCCCCAGGGCTCCATTCTGGGCCCTTACTATTCTCCCTTTACCTTAACACCTTCCACAGCTCTTGCTCGGGGAACATTTTATTATACGCTGATGATGATGCAGTCATCTTTGCCTCAAGTCATAACCCTATTGCCCTCCAGGACTCGCTGCAGAAGTCCTGCGCTGAAGCCGAGGGCTGGTTCAAGGAACATAGATTGGTGATAAATCTTAAAAAAACAAAAACCATGTTCTTCACTCATCCTCAGAACAAGTCCTGCAACTTCAAACTCCTCATTCACTCTGGGTCATCTTTCCCACTCGAACAGGTGTAACCCCCCTGCAAATGGGGGTTCCCAAAAGACTTCCAGGAGCTTGCTTGAATGCTCCAAGCCTGAATGGTGTTTGGCATTTAAGCCATTTATCAGTGAGTGTTTTTAGAGCCTCTGGTACTGTCTCTTTAAGAGCTGTCTGCTTGCAGACATACTTAGTTTGTATGGGGGGACTGTGTGCTTCTCTGAGTACCACTCGAGCTGCTGCCAATTCACTTCATTTTGCAGTCACTAGGAGTGCAAAGGAACCTATCTGAAAGATGTAACTGTTTGCCAGAAATTATTTAGAGTAATAATGAAATACAGTTTGTCTAACCTGCTTTCTTTGCAGTCAGAACTGTGTCTGCTAGTTCCCCATTCTAGTTTTGAACTGCTGAACTGGACCAATCAGTGTGGGGTAAGCTAGCTCTAAAATGGTGCCTTGAATGAATCAGAACTTGGACTCATAATCTGAGCCAGCCACAAGAGGATTGTATGGGCAGTGACTCTGGGAGATGTGGTTAGACTTCAGCACCTTTTTGGACCAACAGCAGTAGTCTATTGTGAGTGACAGTCCAATCCAGTCAAGAACTGGGAGGAACTCAAAGGAAGTGCCGGTTTTTGTCGGTTGGAGTTCTGTTGAGCTTTGGCAGTGAAGAAGGAAGAGCCTGTGCTTTTCAGTGTGCAGTTTAGTCAAAAACGTGTGTAAGGCCCAGAGTTCCGTCTGCAGCTTGTTAGGACTGAATCCGTCCTGTGAAAAGAATCAAAGGATCTCTGAAGAGTAGAAACCAGGCTCACCCTGTAGAAGACTGGAGGAATTGCTGAAAATTGCACTCTGTCTGTCAGGAACTGAATCTGCTGTGTGTTCTCCCGGGTATTGTGCAGTAATTACGATCGGGATACAGATGCAGCCTGCCTGGTATAGTGCTTTCTTTTATATGGATGTGTGAAGAGGTTTGTGTACCTCAAGTGAGCCCTGCTGACATTGAAGGACCCTATCTTATTTGGAGGTCGTGAGTACTAATTCAGGGTCGCCCCTGTTGAATTGCCACATTAAATCCAAATGGAATTACTGTACTGCTGACTGTTTAATTCTCCTTTTCTCTGTGTGAAAGGGCCCCTACCAGCTGCCACGGTTTGGACTAGCCACTAGGGCTTGGGTACCCAGGGACAGTAACTGATAGGGATAGGCCTGTCACAGAGCCATAGATAGATTATTAGAGTGATAAGCTAATTAACCTGATTTCCCCTGTCCTTGTTATATCCCCTAAATAAATCAGAGCTGCTTGTTTCAGCAAAGTTATACTGCCTGAGGTATTTGTCTATGTTAAAGTATTGTACTGTGATTGTTGCACTATATCTTATTTCACAGGAGGTCCCAGTGCGGAACCAGACCTGGGGTAATGTATACTGTGAAGGTAATTCTGATATATTGTGTGGGCCACTAGTGGGAAGAAGAGGGTTGCAGTGTCCCAGAGGGCTGTGACCAAGTTAGTTTAACTACTGCAAACCCTGACCTCTTGGGTGGAGGCACTCGCCATTGGATCCAGGCCCCTCAACCTGTTAGTAGCAAATCAGGCAGGGTAGTAGCCCCTGGGATAGCGCCATCTAGGGGTTACATCTGGAGGCTCACCGCTGGGATTGTGTGTCCTCTAGTGGCCATATTTACGAACCACTGTTAAGAAAAAAATGGGTACCCGACAGAAGTGGCTGTGCACCGCTGGTGGAGTGGTGTACTGGGGGAGATCGACCCCAAAATGCTATGCTTATCCTGGACATCCCCCTGTATCAATACCGGACACTGTGCAGGAGTACTTTCCAAGGTGGAAGGTTTACAAAACCCTGTGGTGGTGGGTCGGCATGCTAATCTGCTCACCCACACTTCCTGCCCTAGTAGAGTTTAAGGATCCCATAGATAGCTCCAAAGTACCACAGACCATTACCCCAGAGGGAGCCCTCACTGCTTGGAGAGTGATAACTAAGGACAGTAAAGACCAGGGGAATCAGCCCCACCACTATCTGAAACTTTTGAGGAGAAATTTGCTGAATGGTTGCTGGGAGAGGGAAAACTGTGAGGACTTGAAGAAACTATTCTTGCCACCTGGGGTGTTCCTCCCCAACACCCTCTCCTGCTCCAGTGCCCGTAATGGTGGCTGAACCAATGCAGACTCCTATTTCTGCACCTGCCATTAGTCATGACTCTTACCGAAGGTTGAGGATCTTCTCTGGCACCCTCCCCACTCCCAAGGGGAGGATGACTGGGAGACCTGGATAGACTATGTTGCCCCCCAAGTGCTAGAATGGCAATGCTCGGAAGGCGAAGCTTAAAGAGGGTTAGTGAGAGCCTCCGGGTCCTGCCCTGGCTACCATCCGTGCTAAACGGGCCAGTAACCCTGAGCGACTGCACAGGCCTATCTTGAGGCCTTGGAGAATGTATGGGAGCCCAGATTCTGATGAGGACCTATGGGGAGAGTAAGAAATGCACAACAGTACCAAGGGGAGTTGTTGTCTGTGTATGTCTCTCGGCTGGAAAAATTGTTGCAAGAATGCCTCAGAAAGGGTAGTTTGCCAGCGATTGAACTGGACCGAACCAGACTGGACAGAATCCTTAAGTCTGCCCCTTCTCAGAACTGCTGTTGCTTCAGTTACGCCTGGCAAATCGACTGGAATCCCACCCTCCTATGATGAGTTAATGAGAGAAATTCGAGGAGTTGAGAAAAGGCGACTCGGGAGGTACCTGCACCAACAGCTGTGGCTACGACCCGAGGACTGAGGGTGACCCATCAAGGAAGTTCAGGGGCAGAGGTTGACAGTCAATGAGTGCTCTGACAAGGAAAAAGATATGCCAATGGGGCGTAACTGTTGAGAGAGATCCGGGAATTCAAAAACAGTCCCTTTATGAAGGCCACGCCTGCAAGTACAGGCCCTGACCTATATCCGACTGCATCTGCTATGGGGGTGGGGGTACCCACCCATGTATCTCCTGCTGATAACAGCTCCAAACTCAATTCCTTGACCATGGAAGTGGAGAAACTGACGAGATGTCTCCAAATGCTTATCACGCCGCAGACAGAGATGGCACCCAGGTTTCCAGTTAGTAATACCCCTGCCCTGGCTCCCAGTGTGGCGCCTCCGCCAGCTCAAACTCCAGAAAGTATGTTTTGCTATAATTGTGGGAAAGATGGGCACATGAAAAGGGAATGCCAGTCCCCAAAAGACACTGACAAAGTTGCATATAGGCTACAAGGAGAGCTTCGGAGAAGAAATCAGTGGTTAAGAGGTGCGACATAGATCCCAGTGAGGGCACCAAAATGCTAATTCACGCCTTTTGTGGCAAGGTCAGTTGCCCAGACCACTACGCCCCTCCAGACTGGTCCAGAATAGTGGGTCCCTCCATGGAGACCACTGTAAAGGTGAATGGAGTGTCTACAAGAGCTGTATTAGACAGTGGCTCCCCAAGTGACAATTATGTTCCAGGATTGGTATCAGAAGCATTTGTCAGACGTACTCTCTACAACCATTAGAAGGACTGCATGTATGGGGTTAAGTGAGAAGGCCTACCCCTATTCCGGGTATATCCGAATTTGGCTGTCTTCCCCCACCTCCGTGGCTGGAGTGGCCGAACAAGTAGAGACCCTAGCCTTAGTGTGTCCCCCACTGGACTGTATGATGGTGTCCCTTTGTTGATTGGAACAAATGCTCATATGTTCGAAGGCTGGCACAGTTGTGTTATGAAAAACAGGGTCAAAGACTAGTAGAGCTTTAAGAGTTCGCTTTAATTAAGAAGGCCTATGAGGCACAGAGAGATGCTGAAAAAATAGAACCAGAGGAACCGGTGGAATTGTATGGAAGAAGGATCCTGAGTCTCTGATCCTGGCGCCTAAATGCCCAGTGTACCCTTACAGGAGAGGTCCGCTATCAGAAAGGATGTTAAGAATAAAATATTAATGTTGGATGCACCAGGCGATGGAAAATTGCCAGAGGACTGCTGGTCAAGCCTAGTATTTTGCCCGCTAGAGCCCAGCCACTTATGCCAGAAGGATGTCAAGTTCATAATGTGTCTGAAAGAGACATTCGAGTAAACAGAGGTTGCATCTGGCTAATGTGCATTGTGCAGACACTGCAGTGCTACCCAGCAGCAAGAGTTCAAGGAAGAATGACAGAGTAACGCCTTGACTTGTTTGATTTAAGCTCCCTCTGCCAGCTGAATGGAAAGTGAGGATCAGTGAGAAGCTTGCCCAGAGAGACCAGGTGTTTTCTTTAAAGGAATGGGATGTAGGATGCGTACAAGGAGCTGAGCACAATATCCGGCTGCATGACGAAAGACCATTTCGTGAGAGGTCTCGCGCCTGGCACCTGCTGACATAGATGATGTGAGACGGCATCTGCAAGAGATGTTAGCTGCTGGTGTAATACAAGAATCCAGAAGCCCTTATGCTTCCCCATTGTGGTAGTGAGGAAAAAGAATGGAACAGGCGATGTGTGTGTGATTATCGCACCCTAAACCGGCGGACTATCCCTGATCAGTACACATGCCCCGATTCAGGATGCTTTGGACTGCCTAAACGGGAGCAAGTGGTTCTCTGTGCTGGATCTCCGCAGTGGGTACTACCAGATCCCGATGGCCCCAGAGGACCGTGAGAAGACGGCCTTTATCTGTCCGCTTGGCTTCTATGAATTATGAGGATGCCTCAAGGATTTCAGGTGCCCCAGCCACTTTTCAACGATTGATGGAGCGTGCAGTGGGGACATGAACTTACTAGAGTGCCTGGTATACCTAGATGATGTTATTGTGTTTGGCAGCTCACTGGAGGAACATGAGAGCAGATTATTTAAGGTATTGGACCGACTGGAGGACTTTGGCCTTAAACTGTCCATTGATAAGTGTCAATTCTTTCAAACATCAGTAAAGTATGTGGGACACATAGTATCCACCGAGGAATAGAGACCGCCCAAGTAAAGTTGAGGCCTTGACCACCTGGCCACAGCCCAAAATCTAAAAGAACTGCAAAGATTCCTGGGATTCTGTGGTTATTATAGGGCTTCATCAAGGACTATTCAAGAGTGATCCGCCTTTACTTAACCTTACTCAAGGGTATCCCCAACCCAAAAAAATACCAAAAGTCAGCGTCCTCAAGACTGAAAGAGTGTATTTTCATCCGGTGAAGTATTTGGGGCCCGCTGGACTCCTGATTGTGAGACTGCTTTTCATGAGATCATATATCAACTTACCCATGCTCCAGTGCTGGCCTATGCCGATCCAAGAAAACCTTACGTCCTGCACACTGATGCTAGCTTGCAAGGGTTGGGGGCTGTGTTGTACCAAGAGCACGAGAATGGCCTGAGACCAGTGGCCTTTGCCAGTAGAAGCCTGACCCCATCCGAAAAGAACTATCCTGTACATAAGTTAGAGTTCCTAGCTTTGAAGTGGGCTATTGTTGACCAATTCCATGAGTACTTGTATGGGGCTAAAATACTAGTAAAACTGACAATAATCCTTTGACCTATGTGCAGACCTCAGCTAAGTTGGATGCCACTGGCCATAGGTGGCTTTCTGCATTATCTACATATGACTATGCTCTCGAATACCGAGCAGGTCTGAACACATAGATGCTGATGCTCTCCCGGAGGCCTGTTCCCCAGAATGATTGGGTCCGATTGGCAGAACCTGACATTCGGACTCTGCCGGAAGTTTGACAGGGAGGAACAAATGTCCACGGACGCAGTGGACTGCATGGTGGATTGCTTGGGAGCCTCTGAGAATTGCATACCTGCTGCTTATTGCCACTTTTCTGCAATAGACATTGGTGCACTGCCTCAGCTGGACAATGACAGTATCCGGCGGCTCAATCCCGCGATCCCATGATCAAAGCAGCTTTAGAAGCCTCTATGCAGGAAAAGATGTGTCCAAATTACGCTCCACTGATTTGAGAACTGCACTGTTATACAAAGAAGGTCCTAAGTTGAAACTGATCAATAAACTGTTATACAGAGAAACAGTAGACAGAGGGGACAAGTAGACAAACAACAACTAGTGCTGCCCACTGCCTTTCGAGACTCAGTACTGAGGTCCTTGCACAACCACATGGGCACCTTGGTATAGACAGAACACTTGACTTGGTGAGATCCAGATTCTATTGGCCTAAGATGGGGGCTGATGTGGAGCAACACATTCGAACTTGTAGTAGCTGCTTACAGAGGAAAGCTTTGCCCCAGAGGCTGCCTCCCTTGTTAACATCACCACCAGTGCACCCATGGAGCTGGTCTGTATTGATTTCTGAGTTTGGAGTCAGATCAAAGAAATATCAGTAATGTGCTGGTGGTCACTGACCATTTCACGAGATATGCCCAAGCTTTCCCCACCAAAGACCAGAAAGCATCCACTGTGGCCAAAGTACTTGTAGAAAACTTTTTGTTCACTATGGGGCTCCACAAAGAATCCATTCTGATCAAGGGAGAGACTTTGAGAGTCGTCTGATCAAAGAGATGCTTTCTCTGTGGGAGGCGAAAGTCCAGAACCACTCCTTACCACCCCAGGGGACCCACAGCCTGAACGTTTCAACCGACTTTGCTAGATATGCTAGGCACCCTGCACCCAAAGGACAAGCCTAGATGGAGCCAACAAATTAGCACCCTGGTACATGCTTATAACTGCACCAAAAGTGATGCCACTGGATTCTCCCCCTACCGCCTGATGTTTGGAAGAGAAGCTCGACTACCAGTAGATGTGTGTTTTGGGGTCTCTCCTGATGGGGTTCAAGCTGACAACTATTTACAGTATGTGCAAAAGTTAAAGGCCCAGCTAACTCATGCGTACCAACTGGCTCAAACCATGGCTGCCAAAGAAATCTGGCCAACAAAGAAAGGTATGATAAAAGGTGAAAGCACAGGAACTCCAGGAGGAGATCGGTATTGCTAAGAAATCTGGGACTGCATGGCAAGCACAAGATTGCTGATAGATGGCACCATCTCCCTCACATTGTAGTGGGCAAACTAGATGATCTGCCAGTGTACAAAGTAAGGCCTGAGAATAATTCAAAAGATGTAAAAACAATGCATAGAAATCATTTACTGCCCATTGGACAAATCTTAATTGAGTCTGAGTCCCTAGAAGATGCCCCCTCTGGACCAGTGACTAGAGCTGCTGCTAAGAAAAGATCAAGAAAGTCTGCACCTACAGAAGCAAAGTTAAAGTGTTCCCTCCACAAGTCCCAGTTGAGCATGACTGTCAGTCCATATCGGAAGAAAGTGAGAGTGACTTTGAATACTATCCTTCTTACGAACTGAGTCAATTGTTTCGAGGCAATCCCTAGTAAATACTGGAGACAAAGCTGGGCCTTCTGGACTGTCTAAGCCCCCAGCTTCATCCCTGGAGCCAATGCTCCCAGAAAGTGAAGTGCAAAGCATCAGATCAGATGAAATGGAATCATTGTGCATGGTTGAACTGTTTGAGCTTTCAGGGGAGGAAAATGATAGATTAGGGCAGACTGGTGATACACCGAACAAGAAGAGTATTTTGAGTGCCCTGACAGTCCACTGCCAGTGTCCGAAAGCTCTCCATCGTGAGCCAAATGTTGTGGACTCAGAAACTGTAACTCCTGGAGCTGAAAGTGCCCAAGTTCTAGCCTCTCTACCCCCATGGAGACTCCCCTGACAAGTGAGGACAATGCTGAAATGAGGCTCAGAGTGCAGAGACTATAACAGTTCCCCTAGAAAGACTGGTCGAGCTGTAAAGCCTGTGGTGCACCTCAGTTATGATTCACTTGGGGGCCTGTGGACTTGCCTCTCAATGTTGTCCATAAAGGAGTGTATGTGTCCCCGAGCTCATTGCCCAAACTGAGCATCAGTGCTAACTCCAAGTTACTTGTGTTGCCCTCTAAGTATGGTGCCCTTGCCCCATCCAGCCCCAAGGTAACTGATAGGGAAGGGCCCCCTCTCTTCAGGTTTCATGTACAAGAGGTAATAACTTGAGTTATGGTACAATGTGTATGTAATACTGTGTAAAGAGTGACGTACTGCAATGTTTCAGAAATGTGGTCTTGGTAAAATGATATATTGACTGATGATTACATGTATGAGCCTAATGCAAATGTATATGGTTGCAGTTGAAACTTATGGGGGTACTTGCTTGACGCGGACGTCAAGCTTTCCCAGACCAGGAAGGGTGTAACCCCCCTGCAAATGGGGGTTCCCAAAAGACTTCCAGGAGCTTGCTTGAATGCTCCAAGCCTGAATGGTGTTTGGCATTTAAGCCATTTATCAGTGAGTGTTTTTAGAGCCTCTGGTACTGTCTCTTTAAGAGCTGTCTGCTTGCAGACATACTTAGTTTGTATGGGGGGACTGTGTGCTTCTCTGAGTACCACTCGAGCTGCTGCCAATTCACTTCATTTTTGCAGTCACTAGGAGTGCAAAGGGAACCTATCTGAAAGATGTAACTGTTTGCCAGAAATTATTTAGAGTAATAATGAAATTACAGTTTGTCTAACCTGCTTTCTTTGCAGTCAGAACTGTGTCTGCTAGTTCCCATTCTAGTTTTGAACTGCTGAACTGGACCAATCAGTGTGGGGTAAGCTAGCTCTAAAATGGTGCCTTGGACGAATCAGAACTTGGACTCATAATCTGAGCCAGCCACAAGAGGATTGTATGGGCAGTGACTCTGGGAGATGTAGTTTAGACTTCAGCACCTTTTTGGACCAACAGCAGTAGTCTATTGTGAGTGACAGCCAATCCAGTCAAGAACTGGGAGGAACTCAAAGGAAGTGCCCGGTTTTTGTCGGTTGGAGTTCTGTTGAGCTTTGGCAGTGAAGAAGGAAGGAGCCCTGTGCTTTTTCAGTGTGCAGTTTTAGTCAAAAAACGTGTGTAAGGCCCAGAGTTCCGGTCTGCAGCTTGTTAGGACTGAATCCGTCCTGTGAAAAGAATCAAAGGATCTCTGAAGAGTAGAAACCAGGCTCACCCTGTAGAAGACTGGAGGAATTGCTGAAAATTGCACTCTGTCTGTCAGGAACTGAATCTGCTGTGTGTTCTCCCGGGTATTGTGCAGTAATTGCGATCGGGATACAGATGCAGCCTGCCTGGTATAGTGCTTTCTTTTATATGGATGTGTGAAGAGGTTTGTGTACCTCAAGTGAGCCCTACTGACATTGAAGGACCTTATCTTATTTGGAGGTCGTGAGTACTAATTCAGGGTCGCTCCCTGTTGAATTGCCACATTAAATCCAAATGGAATTACTGTACTGCTGACTGTTTAATTCTCCTTTTCTCTGTGTGAAAGGGCCCTACCAGCTGCCACGGTTTGGACTAGCCACTAGGGCTTGGGTACCCAGGGACAGTAACTGATAGGGATAGCCTGTGCACAGAGCCATAAGTAGATTATTAGAGTGATAAGCTAATTAACCTGATTTCCCCTGTCCTTGTTATATCCCCTAAATAAATCAGAGCTGCTTGTTTCAGCAAAGTTATACTGCCTGAGGTATTTGTCTATGTTAAAGTACTGTACTGTGATTGTTGCACTATATCTTATTTCACAGGAGGTCCCAGTGCGGAACCAGACCTGGGGGTAAGTGTATACTGTGAAGGTAATTCCTGATATATTGTGTGGGCCACTAGTGGGAAGAAAGGGGGGTTGCAGTGTCCCAGAGGGCTGTGACCAAGTTAGTTTAACTACTGCAAACCCTGACCTCTGGGTGGAGGCACCCGCCATTGGATCCAGGCCCCTCAACCTGTTAGTGGCAAATCAGGCAGGGGTAGTAGCCCCTGGGATAGCGCCATCTAGGGGTTACACAAGTTTTCTCCTATAAATACCTAGGGATCCATTTTGACCCCGCCCTCTCCTTCCATGGACACATCACTGCCCTAGCCACTGCCACTAATATCCGATTGGGCATCTTACATCAGTATAAACACTGCCTCCCCCCGGAGGCTCTTCGACTCGCAGTCACCTCCTCTATCCTGTCCCTAGTGGACTATGGACTGCCGTGTATGGTGCTGCTGATCAGACTGCACTCCATAAAATTCTTTACTCTGAATAAGGCCTACAGGTTAATTACTGGGGCACCTAGGCTAACACACACCTGTCTACTGTACACTAAAGTGCTGGTACTTGATCTTGACGAGCACCTCAAATATCTGACCTGTACCCTTACAAAAGACCCTCCTTGGGCTATCCCATAGGATTGACCACCACCATCTGCCGCTCTGTCCACTAGTCCATACTGGACCTCTGGGAAAACCTCTCTTGTTATCCCTAGAGCTAGGACCTCTCACGGCCAAAGAGCCTTCAGCTTTAGGGCCCCTCCTGGTTCAACACACTGCCCCTCCATCTCCAAGGCTCCAACTATATCGTGCTTCTAAACTTCCTACCGGACCACCTTGTTAACACCTGAAGCTGTAATTGCCGCTAGTCAAAGCCGTACTCAATACTTATGACAAAGCTTACTACTAAGCTGCTAAGGACAACATAACTCTGGTATTGTTTGCATCAATCCTACCTGTACCAGCTTGTTTGCATCTATGTCTTAAGTTACTGTTATACTGTGTTATACTGTTATACTGTGTATTTTCGTTTGTCTTACTGTGACAAGGTACCTTTGTAAATGAGCCTATGGCTCAAAGGTTTTCCAAACTGCTGTCTAAATAAATAAATAAAGACTTCGGGAAACTCTGGAGACTAGAGGAGAAGGTTGAATACCAAGAAAACTGTTCAAGTTGAAACAACCTTCTCCTTTTTGGAATACCAGAAAATGAGGGGAAAAGGGTAGAATTTGTGCAAAAAATGCTACAGTTGTATTATATAGAATTCTGTCAAGGTATTCATTTTTTGTACCTGAAAGTTGTTAAAATAAATGTTACATTTAAAAAAATGCTACGGTCGATGTTTGGCCTCCTGAGCTGAAAAATGAAGTACTCCATAGACAGGGCGCATAGAAGGCTAGCACCAAAATCTAACCCCAAATAAAGATCCTGAGCACTCATATTCAGATTCACCCATGTTGAAGAGAAAATATATGTACAGCAACAAGCTACTCAGAAGCAATATCCCTACGCTACATGAGCTGCTCTATAAAACTGTTTAATGATCACAGTCTGGGGTCCAAGAAAAAAGGGACAAATTCAGTGACATCAGAGTCGGACTGCATCAAGTAAATGGCAGGTTTCATCTCATGTATCCTGTTAGAGTAATGGTGTGGATGAAGAATGTCCCACAAGATTTTAATACAGGGCTGCCAGAAACCTATGTACCCATGAAATTCGACTCACAAAAGCTGCATACTTTAAAACTAGCCTATCTTCATCCTGGGGTAATGGGCGTAGGTTCTGGGATAATACAAAGGAACTCATCGGGAAGCCCAACTCCTCCCCCCTTCATTACTAAATATCAATGGCATCTCCACCCAGGACAATCAGTGCATTGCTGACATATTTAATACAGCTTTCGCAGATCTTAGTAGTGTCCTCCCTCCTGCTTTTTCAGTGACATTCTTGGCCCCCTACCAACCCTGGACCCCTCACCTAACCCCCCCCTTTTTGCTTTAGGGTAATCTCCCCTAGAGACGTACGATCGTACCTTACTCAGGTTCTGAGAAAATCCAGAGTTAGTGCAGACTCTTTGGACCTTAAGCTAATCCGTTTGGCCCTTGATGTAGTTCTGCCAACACTTACTAAAATACTAAACCTCTCCCTCTGCCTTGGTCAATTCCCAATGCTTTGGAAGGCTGCGGTGGTAACTCCAGTACATAAGAGTGGTGACAGAACCTCCTGTAGTAACTATCGTCCCATCTCAATCCTCCCTCCCTCCCATCTCCAAAGCCCTTGGGTGGACAGTGACCAACCAGCTCACAGATTACCTCACCAAGTACAACCTATAATCCAAACAGCAACACGGTTTTAGGAAGGAACATAGCACCACCACTGCCCTCCTAGAATTTACTGATTTTACTCAAAAACCCCTAGACTGTGGCCATTTAGTTGGGTCTGTTTTTATTGACCTAACAAAAGCATTTGACACTGTCAATCATGCTCTACTCTTGAAGTCACTCTCTGTGCTAGGCCTGTCCCATGAAGTCACTTATTGGCTTTCCAACTATTTAAGTGGGAGATCACAACATGTAAAGATTCTTGATACTCTCTCCTCCAGCTTACCCATCCGTTCTGGGGTGCCTCAGGGGTCCATATTAGGACCACTACTTTTCAGCCTCTTTCTCAACTTCCTTCCCTCAGTGTGCTCTGGCAATCTACTACTGTATGAAGATGATGCTTTATTTACTGTACTCACCCAGCCCTCCTCCCCTGCAGTACAACTTGCAAATGACCGCGATGAAATAGAGCCCTGGTTCGCCTCACATAATCTCATCTCAAACTATAGTAAAACCAAAGTGATGCTATTTGCTAACCCTCAGAATAAACATAAGGATGTGCCTCTCACTATTCTCAACAGCCACAACCAACAACTGGAGCAGATCTAAAACTTTAAGTACCTTGGCATCACCTTATACCCCTCCCTCTCCTTCTAGGAGCATGTCAACAGCTCTACAAAGCAGTCAACACTAGAATTGACCTACCCTACAGGCTTAGGTCTTGTTTTACTGCAGATGCCCTCAAGCTGGTTGTTGCCAGCTCGGTCCTCTCCTTAGTAAACCATGGTATTGTGATCTATGGCAGTGCGAATGAGTCCATGCTAGATAGGGTTAAGGCTGCCCTCAATAAAGCGTATTTGATAGTCATAGGCTCACCCACTCCTGCAACCTCTATCAACATGCAAACTGGTTGAATTTTGCTAGAAGACTTAAAAACCATACCTGTCTACTGGCGCAAAAATCTATCCTCAGTCCCTCACTACCTACTGCCTGGCAACTCCTCACCATTGCCCCTGCTCCTAGGGCTACCAGAAGCTCCACCAAAGTATCCTATCATATCTCTTTTTGTAGAACTTCTCTTGGTCAATGAGTTTTTATGTACAGGGCTCCTCTCTAGTTAAAAAACCTGTCACCTGAAGTTTCCTCAGTCGATAAAATAGGCCCGTTTAAAATGAAACTACGGCAACACCTCCTATCTCTAAACAGCTGTGACTGCCACTAGTTTTGCTTCCCCTCTTGTAGTGTGCATCCTCCTCTTAATTCCATCTCCCTTCTTTCCCCTACTCTATCATTCCTCTTCTTACTCCCTACCTCCCCACACTCCACCACCTCATCTTCCTTCCTTCTCCTACTGGGCTCCTGGCTATCCCCCCCCCCCGCTGCTCTTCCTCCCACAGTCTCCTGCTTCTCCCTCCTCCTCCTTAACACTGACTTGTTGGTTACCCCTGTCCCACCCCCACACCCCAGCTACTAGCCACCTCCTTCCTCTATAAGTGACAAGGTCCTATTCGGACTGCCTCTCCCAAAACTTGTACCCTCTCGACCTGCTCTCTCCCCATTATTGTTTTCCTCTCCCATTGTTTTCTTGGTATTTGTTGTATCCTAACCAGCACTTATTA
Source organism: Neoceratodus forsteri (assembly GCA_016271365.2). Lineage (NCBI taxonomy): Eukaryota > Metazoa > Chordata > Ceratodontiformes > Ceratodontidae > Neoceratodus > Neoceratodus forsteri. The sequence continues at coordinate 397,302,256 of CM057452.1, forward strand.
CATAACCTCGTGTGATTTTGACACTGGACTTGTACTTATACTCGTACTTTTTTTTTTCAATTCTGTTTATCTCCCCCAGGCACTGGAACTCTCTCGGGCCTCTCCGCTCACCTATGCTGCTCTACCTCCCACTGTGAACCCTGTCATCTTCAAGGGCGTTACTTTCTCCCAAAGCCCCGAGGGGGTTGAAGGGCTCAAGGAGACTGAAAGGGCAGTGGCAGGGCTCCAGTGTTGGGCATGTGGTGGTTTGGCACTGGGATGGCCGTCGCCTCTCTGGGTTGGTAGGGCTTTTTCATAGAGTTTATGCCCCAGATGTGGGACATGCAATGCTGTCCAGCCCACAATGTGGGTGCTCCCACTCACGTCCGGAAGACAACTGCCCAGCATCTTCCCCGCTTGTGAGCCCCTGTGCGCTGCAGTGCTGCTGGTCTCCACCGGGGACCGCTGCTGCAGCGAACAACCCCTGGATCCCTCCCTGAGAGAGGAGAGCAGTGCTCAGGATGCTCGATCCTCTCTCTCCCCTGCTGACCCCTGGTAGTCCGGGCTCATTCCCGAACCCGGGTTGCCGGCGTGGCACGAGATGTGACGTCCAGCGCCTCAACACTCAGTGCCACCGGGCCAGCCTACCTGTACTTGTACTTGACTGTTTTCTTTATGTGATTTACTTGGTTTTCTGTATTCTACTTTTTGCTATGTAACCTCCTTGTAAACATGCATTGTACTCACTTTGTAAGTCTTTGTAAACGAGTCTCTGACTCAAAGGTCTGTAACTCTGATATCTTCAATAAATAATTAAATAAAAATAAATAAATAATGTGGTGGAAGCTAACTAAAGCCTACCCGAATACATTCCTGTATAAAAAACCTGACTGACATGCTACCCAACTCATGGAATCAAAATGACTCAATTCCCCACATTTTATTATGTAATGAGACTTTATTATGGATTTGATGATAAAGAGGTTTGGTAGGATGAACTCATCCCCTTTGCATGAGGAGGTACATTAAATATGGCTCCCTGTGACTCTTCCTCTCCTTCCTACATTTTGGATTAACAAAAGAGTGGGAAAACTTACATTGCACAATCGTGAAAGCTCCTCAAGATGTGCCCTGCTCACAGCATCTACTGACAGTTGGAACTATACAAGTCCAGCTTAGATGATCTGCAACATGCTGGCATTACAATTGCATCACTCTGCAGGTGCTCACAGGTACACAAAACATTCCAGTGATGTCTGTTTACAATGAGCATGCATGCAACTTCAACTGAAACAAACAAGTGAGAGACTGGGATGATGGATTTTCCAATCAGGCACTAGGACTTTGATAAACCCCCTTACTCTTCATCGGTGCAGCCAAACGGAGCAAAATGGAGATGACCCCTAACTGCATAAAGGCAAGTAACCAAAACTGAACAAATAAATGTTGGGATTATGGACTGCGACACTCCTGATTAATTTTAATGGGCAATATCTAACAAGCCCCTTCTTAACTGCAGAGACTTGGATAGGAACGTTATTTAAAAATCGCTGAACCATAATGTTGCTGATCCATCCATTTTTAATGAAAGGATAATGCAACGTGTATGGGGGGGGTAAGTGATATACTTATATAAATGAATGCAATGTATGACTTAAGACTGTAATGAGAGGGTTGAGGAACTAAGGGTGAGTGAACTGAAACTCAGTTGGGGGGATCAGCCAATCAAATACAGGAATTTTGGAGAGGAAGTGATGGGTTCAACAGCTAGTGACCAAGCAACATAACTGAAGCAGGAGAAACAAAGTTGAGTCAAAAGTCAATAAAGGTAAAGTCTAAATAATAGTTATGTTTACTGCATGTGGTAGGTACACAGCACAGTGGAAGGAAATGATAGTAAGCACTCCAGAACCAAATAAGGCTCAGGTCTTTAACTACAATTTAAGACAACTTAATCCAAAAACAGCATAGTCAGCATTCAGTTATCACAACAAACTGCTACGAACTTGGTCCCAGCACTTCAGCCATACAATAGGGCCTTCGTCAGGGGGTGTGTCCAGGTAACTACCTCTACCCATTATATTGTGCACAGTTAAAGCGAAACACCACTGTTAAAGAGAATAAATTAACATTTTATCTGATCTAATACTTAAATTAATACAAAAACAATTCATAATTAAATCTTAAATGCCCAACTGCTTATATTCGTTTATACATATTGATAAAAGCAGTTCATCTCTTTAATACCATAAGAATTTGGAAAGGGGAAGTGCTGGAGCTGGAAAAAAGGGGGAATGGGGTGGGTATGAGAGGTAAAGTGGAATGGGGAGTGGTGGGATGTTGCAAGGGTGAAACAGGATAGTATTTAATCCAGTTTCAAGGTATGCAAAATAGGCATCAAATACCAATAATATGAGAGTTCACAAAGGGTCCACACCAAAACCCAGTTTATGACATGAAGGAGAACTATTTTTTTTGCATGTTCTGTTTTTACTCCCCCCTCCTACCCAGCCGCCCACTCCTTTGGGCAGCCAAGTCTCACCCTCTGCCGCTCTCTCATTCTGCCATCCTTGCCCCCATCGCCCAACTGTCCTGATATATCCCTTCACCAGGGGGCCCCTACCCATAGGAACAATCTGGGAGGGGAGAGCAAGGTACCCTTCAGTACCCCCTCGCATCTTGGTCAGGCGGCAGGGTGCAGCTCGGTGCATCCCAGCTTTGCAGCCAGGGGAGGCAGGATGCCATCATCTGGCCGGTATGGGTGGCCATTTTCCTTGTTCTGTTACCCCTGCCCCTGCTGGATGCATGCCGCAATATCCTCACTACCTGCGCATGTAGTGTGTGATCACCCACGCCACAAAGCGCAAGGCTGAAACTGACCATGAGGAGCCACTGAAGGGGTGGTGCATTCACAACCCTCCCCCTGGGAGGAGAGTGTCCAAGAGACGCTCTTGAGTCCTCCCTGCCGGCCTCCACTCCTGGCACCCTGGGCATGAACCCGGGTCGCCAGCATGCCAGGCAATCCCCTACCACTCGGCGCCATGGAGTTGGCATAGAAGGAGAAATATTTTGATCATAATAGGGAGTGGTAGCGTTCAAGGTAAGATCCTGGTTGGTGGGTAGTGGAAACCTATAGAGAAGAAAAGAAAACACACAAGTAAACACTTAAAAAATAACAGTATTCCCCAAAAACTGGTAAACACAATAAAAATGTTAAAGATACAGGTGTCTAAACACCGAGCAGAATAGGTAGGTCCATTTCAAGAGGTCCAGTTCCAGAGGCCCTAGTATTTTAATCTAGCCTATATTCTCCAGCTGTATGTTTTTGCATGAAAGGTTAATCATCTTTAATATAAAGGGAGAAATCTATATCTTCATTCATATCCCAAAGGCTGCACAGTCCCTAAAGAAACAATCCATCTTGTTTCCTTTTGGAGCAATTAATTGACACTATCACCCCCCTCTCTCCAATGGACCAGCTGATTCCAAAACTATAAATTTAATGCAAGAGAGGTCTGCATTATGACATACAGCGAAGTGTGTGCCAAGTGCATTCCTGTCACTTCTATTGATTATTGCTCTCACTTCCACCAATTACTCAGTCTTCACTAATGAAGACCGAGTAGTTGGTCGGAGCGAAGGGGAGTGTTTACTCAGACACAGGAAAGCTGTCACTATTCACTGCGACTGTTGAAATGCTGTTACAACTGCTATGTTGATGCTGTAGCATTGAAAATAAAATAGATTTTTCATTGCCTAGCCAGCATTTTTTTGTAGTCATGTTGAAGAGGAGTGCAGAGCTTGCTCTTGGTTTGCTTGTAAGTTAGGGGCTTGCTACCCCGCTCTGCACCCTGTTACCTGACAGTGCACACAGTATTTTCTTGTTAAAATGTTTACATAATATTACAAGCAGCTACATTGGGTGATGTGTACTACAAATGTAGTTATGCATGAGTTAAAGTTTTTCAGTACCACCCATTTGTTTGAATGAGGGTATATGTAAGTGTTCCTCTCACAAGCTTATTTACAGACATTGCAGTTTCAACTTTTAAAAAACCCCATCGGTTTATTGGGTAACCAGTTTCTAGGGTTATACAGTTTGGTGGGTTTCAAATTTTAGCCTTTTTAAAAGTAATCCGTGGTTTTTCTCCTATTGATTCAGAAAGCACCGTACCTGATCCATTTGTAGGACCTGCCAGTGTCTGTAAATAATATTGCCAATCTGACCTGCCTTGTTGTTACAGGTAATGGAGAAAGTTACAGTTTGGGAGTTTGCTCCTTCCCTCTTTTTAGGGGTAAGAAGGGTCTCCCTTTCCATTTTTCAAACTTTATCTAAAGCATTAGAAAGTGTTATCACCTTGTACCCCCCTCCACAAATCTATTTGACATCTGTTTGGTTTGAACTCAAAAATCACACTCCCAAAATAATTTCTTTTTATTCCGGTGAATTGGCTCTGGGATATTGAGTTAATCTTTTTTTGGGGGTGTGACTACTGGCATGCAAAATGCTGTTTGCTGTCATGGGTTCTCTATACCCCAAACTTTGGATTTTCTGCCTACCTCTGATCTCAACTCAATATCCAAGAAAGTGGTTGAGTCTTTACTACATTGGTGTGTAAACTTTAGACTTTGACTGCCACCATTGATGTAGTCAATGAAAGAAGTCACCTCTGTGATGTCTCCTTCCCAGATACAAAGTACATCATCTATAAATCTGTACCAATATAGGATTTGTTTTTTTTGCTCCTCCAACCCCCTGGCCAGTCACTCCTTTAGGCTGCCAAGGCCCCACCCCCTACCACCACTCCCAAGTCCCGAACACCATCCACCACCTCTTGTTGTCATGTTTCTGGGTAACCCAATGTGACCCTTTGCCAGGAGGGCCTCTACCCCTGCAGGGGGCTAACAGTGGAGAAGAGTCACCCCAAAGGGCTTTCCACATATACTGGGCACATCAGGGGTTGGCATGGACACTTGTCCATGGCTTCGGGTGTGTGGTGGGACTGGCAGCCATCATCCAGTTGGCCAGGTGGATGAATTCCCATTTTATGCCCCACCCACCCCTCCTCCCCATTGGCACCACATGCCCACAGCGTCCAGGCCGTACGCATCTATGGAATGTGATCACCCATGTTGCAAGGTGCATCACCATATGGTCAGCCACTAGGAGCTGCTCGAGGTGGATGCAGGATGCAGCCCACCCCCCCGGGAGGAGAGTATTCCAGTGAATGCTCTGAGCCTTCCCTGTTGGTCTCTGCTTCTGTCATCCTGGGCTGAGAGTCAAATCTGAGTTGCCAGTGTGCCAGGTGAACCCCTTCACCCAGTGCCATGGAGCCAGCCAAACGTGGGATGTTTTTAAAGTATGGATTCCTTATAGGGTTAAGGATGAACTCTTCATCCCAATTCCCCTCAAACTACCATTGATAACTGCTTTATTTTTAATCACCTAATAGACAAATATGTTTGCCATAGGAAGCGGTACTTGTATGTGGTTTATATAGATTTTTCAGCCACCTTTGATACCATTGATAGAGGTATTCTTTGGTCAATATTGCTGGAAAAGGAAATTGATGCAGCTCTGGGGACAGTAATTTTCAGCCTATACGCGCGAACGTGGGCTCAAATTAGGCTGGGAGCAGGTGCACACCTTTCAACAACAATACCCACAAATAGAGAGGTAAGACAAGGGTGTGTTCTTGCCCCCACCCTCTTTTGTTTATATAGAGATGGCCTACTAAGGAAAATTGCAAATCTGGATTCAGACTCACCAAAAGTTAATACGATAGCTATATCTGCCCTGACATGTGCAGATGACCAGATTCTTTTCTCCTTAACAAAATCAGGTCTGCAGAAAAAACTGGATTGACTGGATAAATACACAAAATCTTTAAAACTAAAACTAAATATCAGTAAATCACAAGTCATGACATTTGGTCCCAGGGTAACAGCATCTAAATTTAAAGTAGGTGGAATTGACTTTGAATTCGTCCGTGAATATACCTATCGGGGTCTGACTTTTACATAGATATTGAACTGGAATGGCCATCTAAGAAAACTGCAGGAGACTGCACAAAAAACAGCCCTAGCGTTGAACAAATTTAATTATATGTTTGGGGGACTGTCAATCAAAGGCTGAAGGTCGCAAGGTTATCAGAGGACAGGCTACTTGCCCAGTGTTTGGCAGAACAAAAGGATTGGATAATAAGAGACTGTGTTAAGAACTGTTGGTTGAAAAGAATATTACAGAAACTGGAAAAGTATGATCTGGCTATGTTGAACAGATATGTGGAAAGAAACATAATGCTAACCCTAAAATACAGATGCTATATCAAAACCAAAAAAAATGTATTGGATTAATATTGACAATAATCTGATACAAAGTTCTAAGATAAAGGCATGGTATGCTCTACATGTGGATAACCACACATACCAGTATTACTTAACAGTTTTAACTGATGCTATATTAAGCAAAACTTTCACAAGGTACAAGTTGGAGTGTTTTGAAAATAATGTCCAACTAGATAAATATAAAAAAAACCTGCCAGAATCTGCAAAAAAATGTTTTTGTAACACTGGATCCAAAGAAGATTCAATGCATGTAATTTGGAACTGCAGATGGTATAATAAGGAGAGAAGATTTTGGATGGCACCATTTATCGAGGATTGGGATTGTGTAGACAGAGGACTACTCACACAAATACTGCTTACTAATCAGGACAACTGGGTAATAACTAGAGTTACTAACTTTTTCCTGCAAATAAGATCAGGAAAAATAAAACAAAACACATAAACAGTTATCAGAATTTATTAAGTTAAAGAAAATAGTTAGCCCTGTAATACAGTTGAGAGAATATAACAGTGTGTCAATTTCTTAATGTGTGATGAGATTTAACTGTCATTTTAAATGTGTTTCATGGAGTAATGCAATTATTGTAATTGGCACGTGTATTTAATCTGTTCGATTTTAAATGTATGTATGTACAATTGTAAAGTCCTAATGTGTCGAACAATAAAGCTTAATTGATTGATTGACTTCCCTATAAACAGATTGGCATAGGATGGTGCCATTGATGCCCCATACAGTTCCTGTGCCATTCCTTTGCCTGTAAAATACTTCGCTGAACACAAAATAATTGTGCTCAAGGACATATTCCAAAGCTTGCAGTAAGAATATTTTGGGGAGATTTTCCCCAGTTGTTTCTCTTGACAAATAGTATTCAGCACCTGCTAAAACCTCCTGGTGTGTTATGGAGGTGTAGAGGCTCACTGTTTGTCCATTTAAGGTTTTTTAGTTTATGTAATACATTCATTGTGTCACAGATGTGTGAAGGAAGTGTTGTTATGAATTGCTTCAGGAAAAAATCTATAAATGTACTCATGTTGTGAGTTAGTGAATTTATTTCTGACACAGTGGAGTGTGGGGTGGATTTGGGAGGTTCTTATGGATTTTAGGTAACCCATAAAAAGTAGGGATAACTGAGTGTTCAAGTTTTAAATAAGAGGCCTCATTGCCAGAAATAAGTCCAGCTGTATAAGCTTCATCTATCAAAAAAGTTTTAAGGTATACTCCGCTATTGGATCCCTTCTCAAAAGTTCATAGGTTTCTATAGTTTGTAATAGTTCCATTACATTAGAAATATAAAATTCTTCCTCCATAAGGAACACATTGCCCCCTTTGTCTGATTGTTTAATAATAACCCCTTCCAAATTCTATTGCTCCAACAAAAGTACACACAGGTAAATAGTGTTCAAATGGTCAAACTGTAGCATACAAGTCCAAAAAGATGGGAGCACACACACCGGTTTTTTAAATATCACTGAGGCTCTCCGATAATGCTAACAATATACTTTATTACATATAAAATGATATAAATGCCTGATGCATTTCGGATTATAAAAAGGATCTGGTCTCTGGTCTCTGACCACCTCGCTGTCGCTACCCTCTTTAACAACTTCTTCACCACTTGTGCTCTACCCCACCCATCCACCTCAGCTGCTCCCCTCCCTCACCCATCCAATGCGGCTGATGGTTTTAACTTCCCCTTTGGCTCCCCCAGGAAGTTTTCCATGCCCTCCTGTCCCTTAACCCTTCCAAACATAGCCCTGATGGTTTGGACTCCAAACTTTTTTATTTATCTGCTCCTGCCATTGTCCATCTTCTCACTCACTTCCTGAACCTATCCTTCTCCCTCTGTACTGTCCCTCATGCCTGGAAAGTTGTAAAAGTACTACTTCTACACAAAGGAGGTGACCCCTCCTCCCCAGGAACTATAGTCTGATCTTATTCCTTCCCTTCCTTGCTAAATTTCAAGAGTCCCTAGTGTACTCCAGACTCGCACATTTTCTAGACTCCTCTTCCTTTCTCTCACTTTTCCAGTCTAGCTTTAGAAAAAACACTTCACCATCTCCTCCTTATTGCATGTCACCGACTCTGTTCTCTCCAGAATGGATCAGGGACACATCACTGCTGTTATACACTGAACTTGCAAAAGCTTTTGACTCAGTTTCCCATCCCCTCCTTCCAAATAAAATTATCTTCAGCCTGCCTCTCTGCTCCGACAGTTGCAAGGTTCCACACCTACTTCACAGGCCAATAACACTCTGTCCAGGTTGGAGGTGAATTGTGGCCCCCCCATTTTAGCTGGCATCCCCCTGGGCTCCATCCTGGGCCCCATACTGTTTTCCATATTTCTCAATGATCTTCCCTCTGCCTGTGTCGGCACTAGGTCAAAACAGTGCCTGTATGGACAGTGCTGTCAAAAACACCACCATCCATACAGTGCGGACAAGAAAAGCATCAGGAGACAATGCCGCCAATAGAACATGCGCCAGTGGTAGTGATCGCAAGTGCGGTTCGTGATCGCTACCGCTGTAAAACATAATTTTTGTAGGGGGCTGTGCCCCCCCACACCCCCAGAGCCCACCCCAATGACCCCAAATCTTTATTTGTTTATGTACATCTGAAAAAAAGAAAGAAGTGGCCAGCAGCCAGACAGGGCAGACGTACTTCACAGGTGCTCCTCTAAACAATAGCAAAAAGGCACTTAAAAAAGAAAATCTTACACTGTTTTCTGACAAAGTGAGAAATTAATGGTTACAGCATGAGTGAGAAAGGATTTCTGCCGACAAAAATGGATAAAATACACCAGACAACCCGGCACAATCCCAACAAGGTGAGATTGCATGCAGAGACACTGCATGGTAGCGGCCTAATGATTGAAACAAGTAAGGCCTCAGAAACCTCCATAATGGCGGTATTGCAAGCCATTCGAGACTTGGACAGAAAAGTCAATGGATTGGACACTAGATTCAATGTAATAGAAGCACGAATGGATGCCATGGCTGTGAATGCCAAGACGGTGGTAGATTCGGCCAACACATCGGCGGCGGCAGTGGACGGGATCCTGGCCAAAAGCAAGACCACACGACTCCATCTTGAAATGCTGGAGAACAATATGTGGGCCAGCAATTTATGTCTTTTAGGGGTCCTGGAAGCCCAGGAGGGTAAAGCTTTGCAAGACTTTGTGCAGGATTTAATATCCAAACAACTGAACTTGAACTTACATGGGAAACTCATTAAGATCTACCGCTTGAATCCGAGGAGGAAACCGGCCATTGAGACACCACGGACTATTATGATCATTACGGCAGGGGCTCACATTCAGGATACGATCTTTGATGTAGCTAAATCGTCGGGTCCCTTGAAACTGGAGTCTGGGGAACGAATCTACTTCTTTCCTGATTTAAGCTATGCCACGAGGCAGCGGAGAAAAAGTTTTGCTGCTGTTCATACTGGGCTTAGAGCATTAGGGATTAATTTTATTTTATTTTATTTTAGTCTTTGGTAACCGGGTAAAGCCCACTAGGCACAAGTTCCTGTTTTCAGGGGTGACCTGGGAGCACTGGGCAGTTAAATGACTTGCTCAGAGTCACATAGTATATTAATGGAGGTTGTGAGAATCAAACTCAGGTCTGGTCTGCTGGATGTACCAAGCTCGTTCACACCTCGTTCCTCTAACCTCTAGGCTATACTGCCAGCACTCATGACAGCTACCGGCTCGATTGAGGCTCTTCTACGCTGGTAAGACCTATATTTTCTCTGACCCTGTAGAAGCAGGCAAGAGACTAGAGACAATAAAGCAAGACTTTGTTCATCATCCCAGGTCCTCGGAGGACAAAGATGAAGGGGACTGATGGAATTTCAGACTCTGCTATGCGCATTTAAAATAATTTCAACCTGGACACTGTAGAAGCTGGATGTTTCATTTGCTTAAAAGTTCAAAATGTATATGCAGTAGTGTTAGGAGCCTTGGTACTCTTTAAGATTAAACATCTAGTATTCTTACTGTCCACCAGTTCCTATATGTTTGAACTATATACTAGATATGTTATTACTCTGGTTACTTAATCTTTGAACTGAGGGGGTCAACTGGGCACATCTGTGCTGTTGCGGATTATAATTAAGCGTTTTAAAATTATTACAGCCTCTTTATTTTAACTATCTGTTTAAAGCTAATTTGTAGCTTCTGACTAAAGGATTTTAAGGAATGTATCAATTTTAGTCCATGAGCATGCTGCAATGGTCTCTTCTTGAGCTTATTATGATAAATATTTTAATGTAGTGAATTTGAGATCCCACATTATGAAGTCACTACAGTGATAGTACACAACTCCAGTATTTGCATTACTAATGTTAACTCTAATGAGATTGCTATTTCTCGACTGTATTCTTATTGTGTGAACTACACAGTGGAAAACTGAATAAAAATAAAGTATATATAAAAAAAAGTCCTCCAACATCTTTTTGGTTTTTTCTTTTAACCTGAAAAAAAGAAAACGGTCTCTTGTTGTCCCCGTTGCCCCCTTCCTATTCCAACCCTCCCACTGAGCATCCACAACCCCACACCCCCCCTTACCTTATACTTACCATTGGAAGTCAAGGGTTGTCATCTTCTGTGGACTGGGACAAGTCTGCACTCTTCAAAGCCGAACAGTGAACTGAAGACTCAAGGTAAGTGCTGTATAATGGCTGTCAATGGTGTTTTGAACTTAGGTTCATAACTTTGCCATTTTTTGGAATTTTTACACCAGATTTTCAACATAGCCTTTTTGGGACCCAACCTCATGAACACTGCCACTCTCATATCGTTAATTGGGCCCAGAAGCTGATTTTGTAGTCGCTACATAAAATCACCTTTCAGGACCAATTAACAAAATGACAGTGTCAGTGTTCATGAGGTGGGGTCCCAAAAAGCCCATGTTGAAAATTTAGTGCAAAAATACCAAAAAATTCCAGAGTTACCTGTGCCCATTGAATCTCACCTATGCACGTGCATAACTTTGGTACTTTTCAATATTTTGATGCTAAATTTTCAATATAGCCATTTTTTCACACCACCTCATGAATAGTACAGCTGTCATTTTTCACATCCTGCCTGAAATGAGTTTTTGCACCTGTGGCACAGAATGGCATTGCAGTTGTGCATAATTGCATTTTGCCTTGTATTTCACAATTTCTCTCTATCTGGGTATATAAGGTGGGGTAATAAGATGGCTATGCTGACAATTTGGTCCCTGTTGTTTGACACATAGGCCCTGCACTTCCACACCTACATACATATGCGCATCTTCGAGGGGGTTGGAGCGCAGGGTCCAAAGGATCCTGTGCTCCCACATTAAAATAAAGATACTATTATATTATCTCAAAAAGTAATGAAATAAAATGCAAAAAACTGCATTAATGCATCAGTTAGGGATAAAACGACAAAAGTAGGGATATGTGGCGTTAGGGTTTTCAACTCTAACACCCCATTACCAACCCTGTACAGACCCACTGCAGGGGGAGAGGGCTGTTTTGGGCCCGAGAACCCTAGCGCTCACCCCATTATCCTATGCTGTAACCATGTTACCTTATTTTCTAATGGAATGGGGTGAGCATTAGGGTTTCAGGCCCAAGGCAGCCCCCTCTCGACTGTGGGTCTGTGCAAGTGAGGAAATGGTGTTGAGGATACTAACACCACATTTCTACTTTGTCGCTGACCATAACTGATGCTACTGCAGTTATTTGCAATATATATATATATATATATATATATATATATATATATAATTGCAAAAAAATCCATTAATGCATCAGTTAGGGTTACTATTACAGCGACAAAAGTATTGAAATTCAGTGTTAGGCTCCCAACCCTACTACCCACCCTCCACATACCAACAGGCATCGGGGTGTGCCTTGGGTCATCAGACCTAACTCTCACCTCATTCCATGTGTAAGGAAGCTGAGATGGTACTGTACAGGAGAATGGGGTGACTGTTAGGCTTGATGACCCCAAGGAACACCCTGACGCCTGTTGGTATGTGGAGGGTGGGGTGGGGTGGAAGGGTTGGGAAGCCTAACACCCAATTTCCATACTTTGGTCACCATAATAGTAACCCTAATTGATGCAGTAACAGAGTTTTTTTGCAATGATTTTTATTTTTTTAGATAGTATAATAGTATATGATGACAGGAGCACAGGGTCCTTTTGGACCCTGCATCCAATCCCTCTGCAGATGCGTGTATGTATGTAGGTGTGGAAAGGCAAGGCCCTCTGGGCCCTGAACTTCCCTGTGTCAAGCAACAGTGACCAAATTGTCAGCATAGCCATCTTTTTACCCCACCTCATGTACCCTGGTACAGAGAACTTGTGAATGCAAAGCAAAACATAATTATGTGCAACTGCAATGCCATTTTGTGCCACAGGCGTAAAAACACATTTTGGGTAAAATGTGAAAAATGACAGCACTGTTTATGAAGTGGTGTGAAAAAATGTCTATCTTGAAAATTTGGTGGCAAAATATTAACAGAGATCAAAGTTATGTGAATGTGTAGAATAAATTAAACGTACGTACATAACTCGGGTGTTTTTAGGAATTTTTTCACCAAATTTTCAACATGGCATTTTTGGAGCCCCACATCATGAACTCTGGCACTGTCATTTCATTCATCAGTCCCAAAAGCTGATTTTGCTTAGCAACTACGCCATTCTGCACCACAGGTGCAAAAACATGTTTCATGTAGGACGTGAAAAATGACAGCTGTACTGTTCATGAGGTGGTGTGAAAAAATGGCTATGTTGAAAATTTGGAGTGAAAATTTTAAAAAGTGCCAAAGTTACCAGTGTACGTAGAAATATTTCAGCAACTGCACATACTGTAACTCAGGAGTTTTTTGGTATTTTTGCACCAAATTTTCAACATGGGCTTTTTGGGACCCCACCTCATGAACTCTGGCACTGTCATTTTGTTACTCAGTCCTCAAAGATGATTTTGCTCTGTGACTGTGAAATCACCTTACGAGTCTGATTAATGAAGTGACAATGACAGTGTTCGTGAGGTGGGTTCCCAAAAAGCCCATGTTGAAAAGTTGGTGCAAAAATAATAAAACTTACCTGGATTCTTCAGTTCGCGGTTCAGCTTTGAAAAGTGCAGATGTGTCCCGGTCCACTGAAGATGCCAACCAATGATCTCCAGTAGTAAGCATGGGGCAAGAGTGTGTGTGGAGTGGTGGATTGCTCAGTGGGAGGGTCAGGCTGGGGGAGGATGGACAGGGATATGATGAGGGACCATTTTCTCTTTTCAGGATATATAAAAAAAGATGTTGAGGGACTGTTTTCTTTTTTTTAACAATTGTGTGAATAATACTTCGGGACACCTGGAGTGGGTTCCTCAGTGTTCTATAGTACAGGAGTACTGGGGGGGGTAAAACAGAATTGGGAACACTGGGAGTAGGCTCCCCAGTGCCCCACACTGATGGGGTGGGGAGTCTAGTGCCAACAAGGGGATTGGGCAACCCGCTGTTGCAAGTGCTTGTATGAAGATATCTTTTTGGGGGACACTGGGAGTGGGCTTCCCAGTGTCCCACAGTACTGGAGGGCATAGAGGATATCTGGGAACAATGGGAGTGGGTTCCCCAGTGTCCAACAATGGGGGGATGAGGTGTTCTTATACTCCCGGCACAGGGAATGGGTACCCTGATGTTGGGACAGATATATAATTTATAATAAGTTAAGATTCCTCTGCCCCCTTCCCCTTACAGGCTGTAACAGGGGAAAAATTGCTGCTTTTAGGTAAACACCATCAGGTGTTTACCTAAATGGAGCAGAGGAATCCGATTCTGGCATTAGTTTTTAGAAAAATGGCCAGAAGTGTTTTTCCCCCAAGGGGCCGATGTTTTTTTTTATTGCAAGTATTGCAGCAACTTTGCAGGAGTTTCATGCAACAGTGCCATTAGTTGTGTGAATACTGCTGCAAATTTGCGGCACTCTCGCAAAGAAGTGCCACAAATTTGCAACACTACAAACAACTGATTAAAACAAACATATTTCCAACCATTATTTTTAAAATCTAACACCAGGATTGTGTTCCTTGGGCCCTGATTAGGTAAACACAACTGTTGGTGTTTATCAAAGGGCAGTGTTTTTTGAATTACAGGGATTTTTACCCGTCGCTAACTGAAAACAAGATGGCAGCAGCACAACACTACTAAACCCATTTGTGGCAGTCAAAAGTGCTTTTGTGAAAACAAAAAGTGCTTTCATAGCAGACATCTAATTTTTCCCATAGGCTATAATGGGACACTTAAAACTTTAATAACTTTTGAACAGATTAATATTTTTTCACCAAATCTTCAAAAAGCACATCAGTGACCCAGACCCCATATACCTTAACAGTTTCAGACCATACACCCAAACCATTTTTGGACTTACGGATGACTACAAAATTTGCACCTAAATGGTAAGTTTCACATTTTTTGGCACTCTACAGCTCCGCAACCGCACCACTGACCAGAACAAAACTTGCCAGATCCAGAGATCTATGGAACCAGAAAATGCGGGCAAAATGTCAGGCAAATTGGTCTAACAGTTGCAAAGTTATTAAAGTACAGAATTTTGGGTTTAACATAGAAGTTGCCTTGCAACCTTAACTATAGGGCTCTACCGTGCCCTATAATAGTACTATAGATATAGACATAGATATATACATTGCAAAAAACTACATTAATGCAGACATTAGGGTTGTAAAAATGCAAAGCACACAAAGATGGGAAATGAAAAGCATTAGGAATTTGGGTCTCTGGAGTATTGGCGAATCAGTGGTGGGGTCTTACTTGGGGTTGTCAATCCTAATGCCCACCCCCCAGCCCACAGTCTCCTGTACAAAGCTCAAGATAACAGCTCCAACCCAGTGTCTCATAGGGATACAGTATGGGCAACATAATCTGTCAGAGCTTTCTTCACAAGGGGTGGTCATGTCGGATGACTTGAAGGTGGGCAAGCAGTGTGAGGGGGCAGTGGGGAGGGCTGGGGGATGCTGGGATGCATGGGGAGGGGCATCACCAGTAGAAAACAGGGAGTTGTTGTCCCTCTGTGCAGAGAGCTGGTGAGACCCCATCTGGAGTACTGTGTGGAGTTCTGGAGACCCAATCTCTGCAAGGACATAGTCGGGATGGAGGCTGTCCAGAGGAGGGTGGCTAGGATAGTTCAGGGTCTGCACTGGAAGACATATGAAGAGAGACTGAGGGAGCTTAATATGTATAGCCTTGAGGAAAGGAGGGAGAGGGGGGGCATGATAAAAATGTTCAAGTACCTCAAGGGAATCAACAAAGTCCAAGAGGGTAGCATCTTTCAAAAAAAGAGGTGTGCAAGAACAAGGGGGCACAATTTGAAGATGGGGGTGGCTCAGAGGTAATGTAAGGAAATATTTTTTCACAGAGAGGGTTGTGGATGCATGGAACGGCCTTCCGGAGGAGGTTGTGGAGTCAAAAACAGTGATTGAATTCAAGCATGCATGGGACAGCCATAAGGCAATTCTAGGGGGAGGGGGTAGAAAGAAGTAGGCTGCTGGTTAACTAGGATCTGCAGCTTATCCATTAGGTAGGGAAATGGGCAGACTGGGTGGGCCAAGCAGTCCTTATCTGCTGTCAAATTCTATGTTTCTATATTTCTATGTATTTGACCTCATCTGATCTAGGGTAGGGGTGGGCATTTGGGTTGACAACCCCAAGTAAGACTCCACCACTGATTTAACAATACTACGGAGACCCAAATCCCTAATGTTTTTTCATTTCCTGTCTTTGTGTGCTTTGCGTTTTTACAACCCTAATGTCTGCATCAATGTAGGTTTTTGCAATAAATTTCCCTTCTTTTTGTGATAGTGGAACCGTATCCTCATTTGTGCAAAATGAGATAAATACAATATTGGAGACAATCCTGACACAGTTCATGGGCCCAGCAGACACCAGCACACATCTCGATACCTTGTGGGTGAGGTTCCCTGACCCACCACAGGGTGTGGCATCTGCACCAAAACACTGTTCCATCCCTACCCAGGCCATGACTGGTGCTGCATGCTGCAGCACCTTCCCCATTAACCTTGTCCCAGTAAACCGGCTTTCTGAATTCACACCTGAATTCAGCTCACAGGTATGGTAAGGCAGCGTGTTCCCTAGAAGTACAACGGACATCCCTGCAATCAGTGTTACTAAATAAATGTTTTGTTTTTTAATATTTTGACCCCAGACTTTCAAAATATTCTTCTCATGACCCCACCTTATAAACCCCATGGGTGAAATTTTTCCAAATCTGTGCTGAAGTGCCATCCTGCGCCACAGGTGTGAAAACATGCTTCAGACAGGATGTGAAAAATGACAACTATACTGTTCAAGAGGTGGTGTAAAAAATTGGTAAGTTGAAAATCTGGAGTAAAGGTATTGTAAATTACCAGTTATGTGCCTGCGTAGAAATTGCACAATGCGCGCTCATAACACAGTCATTTTTAGGAATTTTTTCACCAAATTTTCAACATGGACATTTTGGGACCACACCTCATGAACACTGGCACTGTCAATTTGTTAATCAGTCTCGAAAGGTGATTCTGTGCAGCGACCACGAAATCACCTTCTGGGACTGAGTAAAGAAATGACAGAGCCAGTGTTTATGAGGTGGAGGGTCCCAAAAAAAACCCTGTTGAAAATGTGGTGAATAAATACCTAAAAATGGTGAAGATATCAACATAAGTTGAAATACATTATACGGCACTTATCTGTACTTGTTTAGTTTGTGGTTCTGCTTTGAAGAGTGCTGACATGTCCTGGTCCACAGACGACATTGGCCAACCGCTGGAGGTAAGGATAGGGTAAGGGTGGTGGAGTGGGGTGGTGGGTGCTCAGTGGGAGGGTCGGGAGGGGGAGGGGACAGCGGGGATGATGAGTGACCATTTTGTTTTTTTGCTGGTAAAAAAAATAAAAAAGACATCGGGGGACTGTTTTCTTTTTTACGGGTAACTAACATTAACATATCTATATCGGGACACTGGGGGTGGGCTCCCCAGTGTCCCATACTGATGGGAGGAATATACTTAATTCCAACATGGGGATTGGGGCTCCCGATGTCGGTAAAGTGTTATTAAACAAGGGGCTACGGGGGTGAAGGGGTTCAACACCAGGGGTGAGCATCCTGGTGTTGGATTATATGAACTTTTTTAATAAACCATTTTGGGACACTGGGGGTGGGCTCCCCAGGTGTCCCACACTGCAGGGCAGGGGTGAGATCTAGTAAATGCCAACATGGGGATTGGGGCCCCCAATGTCAGTAACCATTTCTTAAACAACTGGCTGGGGGGGGTCCAGCACCTTAACTTAGTGCCATATAATGTATTTGACAGATAGGAGCCAGTTGCATTACTCGACACAACTGTCATTTAGTGAAGGACAGCTGTGTTGTATAGTGCAAACTGTGTAAAACTGTTAAATTTGGCATTTCGTTAATTTCATGTAGTCAGCCTATCACACGTCCAGACACAAGGTAAGCTTTGCAGGATGACTTCTGTTAACAGTGCCTGTGCTAAAACAGAATTCTTTACAGAAAAAAAATCCAACTGTGTACCATGTTTACCATGTTTTGTTTTACTTAGTGGTGCATTGTTGCTGAGCTGGAATCAGAAACGGAGGAGTTTTCATTAACAGTATGACAGAGCCCTTGCGCTGAGGAGTGCTCCTTGTACTGCGTTGGAATTGGATACCAACTATAAATAACATGGTGCTAGATGTAAAAGGGCTATCCAAAGAGGTTACTCACCTTCCTGGTATACTGGTAAAGTCAGTTTGTAGCCTCAGGAGTTTGCTCAGCCATTTTATGATAGCCCACTCCCTCAGGCAGGTAACTTTAGGACAGGCCGTGAGGTAGCAGGCGTTGCTAATGTTTGATTAAGCTGGGAGTGGGGTGAAGGAAAAACTTAGAGGCAACTAGTTCAATGTGAAGAGTATTACTGTAAATGCTGACTGTAGATCAATGAATGCATCGGATACAATGGGTCTGACAACATCCTTATACTCACTTCAGCACCAGAGACTTGTCTGAATCCCAATAGTGTTACTGCCAGCAACATTCTCAACGCACAATAACAACTGCTGTGATTGGAAATTGATAGAGCCTAGCTGATGTACTGCACCTTTAAAAGTGATGTAACGTACTGAATTGTTTTAAATTAATTTTTCCAACCTGCTCCCTATGTTTGCACCTTACTAGGGGTGCTGTAGAAAGGGGGGGGTCGGACGAATACAAGATTGTGTTGATTTTTTTAATCTTTTCTATGTGGTACTAAAGACCCACTGGCCAATGTTTTGTGTTATTAATGATTTCAGTGCTGGTAATATTTAATCTAACTTCTGACATGTGCATATTAAAGAATGTCAGTTGTTAACTTAACATTCACCAAGAAATGCTGTCTTTTATTATTTGCTGTAATCCTGCAAATGCGAACATAGCGAGATTTATAAAGCATTAATATTTCCCTAATTTAGGAGTGGGTTGCACTATACAACACAGATGTCCTTTAGTAAAGGACAGCTGTGTCGTATAGTTTGCACTATATGACACAGCTGTCCTTTAGTAAATGACAGCTGTGTCGTATAGTAAAACCAGCTCCGATCTGCCAAATAAATTATATGTCTACCGTCCATTCTATTCAGCCTCACTATTCCTCCCTTTGTCTTTATACGCTCCCTGATGTACCTATAAAAGGTTTTATCCCCCTTCTTAACTGAGTTGGTTATCTTTTCCTCAGTTTGGACCTTTGCTATTCTGACTTCTCTCCCTGCTTCCTTCTGCCTTAACTGGTACAGTTCTCTGTCCTGCTCCTTCTGTGTGTCCTTATACTTCCTAAATGCTATCTTTTTCTCCGGAACGTTCCCCGCCACCTCTTTTGAGAACCATAGTGGCTTTTTCTTTCATTTTGATTTATTTGCTGCACACAGAAGCTTGTTGCCTCTGTGATGGCATTTGTGATGTTTCCCCATTGTTGCTTCACCCCTCCTTCTAGCCTGTTTGCTAGTACTTTTCTAAGGCAATCTCCCATCTTGCCAAAGTCAGCCCTCCTGAAGTCCAGTACCCTCACTTTTGTATGGCTTGACTCTGTAGCTGAGTTTATTGTGAACCACACTGTTTGGTGGTCACTTGTTCCCAAATGGCTACCCACTTCTAGATCTGAGATCCTCTCACTGTCCCCATTTGAAAGTACAAGGTCTAAGATTGCTCCCTCACGAGTGGGTTCCAAAACTAGCTGTCTGAGGCATGCCACCTGTATGGCATCAAGAATGGCCCTGCTCTTAGATGTGGTTGCAGCAAAGGTGTCCCAGTTAACATCTGACATATTCAGGCCCCCATCAACAGTATCTCCCCTTTCTCTGCCATCCTAAGGATGACTTCTATCATATCCTTGTCCATTCTCTCCCCCTTACATGAGGGTCTGTTTACAATCCCTGTGCGGATTGTGGTGCCATTTCCAGTCTCTAAGGTGACCCACAGTGCTTCCTCTCCTCCTGGTTTACTCTTTTGTTCCGTTGCTTTTATCCCTTCCCTTACATAGAGAGCTACTCCTCCCCCTCTTCTACCCTTCCTATCTCTCCTGTAGGTTGTGTACCCTGGTATGTTAACATCCCAGTCATGGTTCTCTGTGTACCATGTTTATGTGACTGCTATGATATCCAGGCATCCCTCTTCCATCAAGGCCACCAGTTCAGGGAGCCTGTTGATCAGACTATGGGCATTGGTACTCATTACCCTCCATTTCTTGATGGCCTTACCCCTTTTTTCCCCATCTCTGTCCTTATTGCCTTTGTCATTTTCTCCATTTACCCGGCCCTTCTCCCTATCGACATCTCTATCTTGGTGTTTACCTCACTTACTACCCTGATTTTTTGCTGGTGCTGGTGCCTTACATTTTACAACACCGATGACCCGGGATTGGGAGTGCACTTGGGTTGCCAGGGATTGGCTGGGGGAGAGAGGATTGAGCGTCTGATGGACAGCTCTCCTCTCTCATGGAGGGGTGGGTTGTTGATCCCTGGCAGCAGCAGTGACACCACACTCTGGCTATGCAACAGCCAGGGCCACATACGGAATTGGGGGGAGGTGACAGTGGACATCCATGGGAGGAGTGCGGGAGTGCACTCATACCCATGGTGGATGTCATTACATGTCCACGCCTCCGGGGGAAGGAAAAAAGGAAACTCCCAAGCATTGGGAGGAAGACACCTCTCTAGCCCACCACATCCTCTGCTGGCTCCTGCTCTCTGGATCTGAGTGCCCCCACCCTTCACCTCTGCCTGTGCCTGGTACTACAAGTGAGGAATGACTGCTGAGGAGCAAATGGTGGCCCCACCCAAGGGGGTCATGACCAGGGGCATCTTACAGGTGAGTCATGGGTGGAACTGGGGGACATGTATCTGGTTAGAGAGGAGCACAGCAGGACAGGATCAGGGTAGTGCTGGCCAATGGGGTCCCAATGCATGGTGACCGGAGAGAAACAGTGTTAAAAAAACAAACAAAAAAAACCAGAAGTGCTTACACAACCCTAATATACAGGTGTGACCACGCCTGTGTAATATATATGTATAAACTGCAAAAAATATTGTTAATGCTCTAGTTAGGGTTAAAGCCACAAAAGTAGCAGAATGTGGTGTTAGGGTTTCCAAATGTAACACACTACCCACATGCTGCACACACCAACAGGCATTGAGGGTGTGCCGTGGGGTCATCAGTCCTAATACTCACCCCATTCCATAAGTAAATAAGTTGAGATGGGTATAGCACAGGGCAATGGGGTGAGCGTTTGGGCTGATGACCCCAAGGCACACCCCCAACGCCTGTTGGTGTGTACAGCATGGGGTTGGGGTGTTACGTTTGGAAACCCTAACACCACATTTCCCTGCTTTTGTGGCTTTAACCCTAACTAGAGCATTAATGAAGTTTTTTGCAATTTATTTTCTTACTTTTTGAGATAGTATAATAATAACTGGTCAGCAATTTCTCTCACTGTACTGACCAGGTTGATATTTTCCATAACAACCAGCTGGTTGTTATGACATTCATGAGCCATGCCAGTCAAACTATGCTGCTGCCTCACTGGCCAACATTCTATGTGTGGGCGGGGCCAAACAGTCTCACAAACTGCTGGAGAAAAATTGCTGGCCTGTTATTATAAAAAATAAAAGATGGGGATGGTGCTTCATTTGAGAATTTAATGCACATCCTCGTTGCTGGATGCTTTGATAAACCCCTCGGGCTTCGCCCTTGGGGTTTATGTAGCATCCCACGACTCAGGAGTGCATTAAATTCTCATATCAACCTCTTCCCCATCCATTATTCTCTATATAGTATCCTTATTTTACTGTGGGAGCACAGGGTGCAGGGTCCACCATCCCTCTGTAAATGCATATATATATATATATATATATATATATACATATATAAATATATTTATGCCATACCTGTGAGGATAAAAAAAGGCAAATATTTTCAATATTCTCAGGGTGGTCAGACCTACAGTGAGAATATCACATTTATCCTCACTGTAGGTAAATATAATAACTGGGCAGCAATTTCTCTCAATGTACTGACCAGGTTGATATTTTCCATAACAACCAGCTGGTTGTTATGACATTCATGAGCCATGCCAGTCAAACTATGCTGCTGCCTCATTGGCCAACATTCTGTATGTGGGCAGGGCCAAACAGTCTCACAGACTGCTGGAGAAAAATTGCTGGTCTGTTATTATAAAAAATAAAAGATGGGGAGGGTTTTTCATATGAGAATTTAATGCACTCCCTCATTGTGGGATGCTTTGATAAACCCCTCAGGCTTCACCCTCGGGGTTTATGTAGCATCCCACAACTCGGGTGTGCATTAAATTATCATATCAAACCCTTCCCCATCCATTATTCTCTATTTATCTACACAGTAGGTAGAGACTGGCTCATTTGGAACTCATTTGTATATTTAGCTGCAGTAGCAGTAATAATCATATTCAAATGCGAATAACTTTAAAACGAAAAATGATACCATGGTACTGTGAGCACAAAAGTTGTTCAGCACAAAACTATCTACAAAATGAGTGGTGTTTCACTTTTGGGTAACTTTTATTTTTTTATATAATTAGCCAAAAACCAGCAAAAAATGCATTTTTTTCCACTTTTTTCGAAAAACAAATGTGAATAACTTTAAAATGCAAAATGATAGCATGGTACTGCGTGCATGAAAGTTGTTCAGCACAAAAATATCTACAAAATGAGTAGTGTTTTATTTATAACTAACTTTTATTTTTTATATAATAAACAAAAAAACAGCAGAAAATGCTATTTTGTTTTACTTTTTGCAACAAACAAATGCATATGACTTTAAAATGAAAAATAATAGCATGGTACTTTGAGAAAAATATTGATCAGGACAGAAATACCTGCAAAATGAGCAGTGTTTCATTTATAGATACCTTTCATTTTTTTTATAATTAGCAAAAAAACTGCAGAAAATTCAATTATTTTCACTTTTTGTAACAAACAAATGCATGACTTTAAAATGAAAAATAATATCATGGTACTTTGAGAAAAATGTTGATCAGGACAGAAACGCCTACACAATGAGTGGTGTTTCATTTATAGATTTCTTTTAGATTTTTTATAATCGGCAAAAAATGACAAGAATTTACTGTTTTTTCTCACTTTTTTGGAGGTATGGCATAAATGGAATACGCAACCCCCCCTACTGGAAATATTGTCAATATTTTTTGTACTCGAGCCAGTTAACCCAATAACATCACTTGTGGCTTCGCCACTCATGATGTTATCGGGTGAATTGGCACTCGAACAAAAAATATCATGATATTTCCAGTAGGGGTTGCATATCATTATATATATATATATATATATATATATATATATATATCTCCTGGTAGGACAAAACACGTGTCTGTGTCTTCTGTTGGCACCCTTGCAGACTGTGTTAGAGGCCTTTTGACACCATCCATTTACGACATAAGTTGAATCAGCATAATATTTTGTGGTGATTTGCATATGCAACCATGATGCTTTGCATTATAGGGTATGTGATTTTTATTTCTCATATATATATATATATATATGTGTATATATATATATATATATATATATATATATATATATATATATATATATTATATATAGTAGATAGTGCCACTATAGTTAGGATTGAGGAGCCATTTCTATGTTAAACCCCAAAACTTTGCACCTTAATAACTTTGCAACCGTTTCACGGATTTGGCTGAAATTTGGAGTACATGATCAAGAATGATAGGCCTTGGGATCTGCCAAGTTCCATACTGGTTGGGTATACAGCTGTGGTGTTATTAAGCGTGATCTGTGGACGTGTTTACACTTTTCTGGAATTCTACGGTCGCGCCTACAGGTCGTACGGTTTGCGCGACTGGCCCAAGATCTTCAGGGAACGTGCGGCCAGGGTCCCCAATGTGCCTTTTGAAGATTTCATGAAAAAATATTAAACGGTTCAAAAGTTATTCAAAAAACAGTTTCCCATTATAAGTCAATGGGAAAAGTTAACAAAAAGTTCAACACTTTCATAAATGCATTTTACTTTACGCAAATGGGCCTGTATTTTAGCAAATCGGCCATTTGTTTTCAGTTGGTGATCAGAAAATAGTTGGCATTTAAATTTGGGACCCTCTAGCAACCTAATTCTTTTTGTATTCACCTAGTCGGACCCTGAGGATGCTTGCCAAGTCTTTATTTTGTGGTAAAAGACCTCAGAAATATGTTTTCAGATTTCTGGAAAAGTACTTTCTAAATTACTTTCGTGCTCACGAAAGTGTCAGTTTTGCAAAGCTTTACGTAAATTAGAGCAGTAGTTTTCCATCTGTGGGAAGTAACAGCGATTCTTTGTGCAGGCGCTGCAAAAGAACCGTTGGGAGTTTGGGCTGAAATTTGGAGGAGCAGAGCCGACTTCTCACAGATGTGCCTTTCAGTGTTGTATTGAAAAAATATTACATGGCAGCAAAGTTACAGCACTCCAAAGTTGATGGTTTTTCCCATAGGATAACATTACGGCGC
Organism: Neoceratodus forsteri; assembly: GCA_016271365.2. Classification (NCBI taxonomy): domain Eukaryota; kingdom Metazoa; phylum Chordata; order Ceratodontiformes; family Ceratodontidae; genus Neoceratodus; species Neoceratodus forsteri. The sequence goes on from CM057452.1 coordinate 397,326,653, forward strand.
CCGACGCATTACAGAAATCCTTTGGATCCCTGCTGCAAAATAACGGTTTGGTCTTTTTTCCTGAAATTTGGAGGGAAGACAGCCAACAGCCCATGGATGTGCCTTTCAGTAGTTTGGTTAAAAAATATTACATGGCGGCAAAGTTACAGCTCTCCAAAGTTGGCGTTTTTCCCCATAGGATAACATTACGGCCCGACCTCATTACAGAAATCCTTTGGATCCCTGCTGCAAAATACGCAGTTTGGTCTTTTTCCTGAAATTTGGAGGAAGACAGCCAACAGCCCTACATGTGCCTTGCAGTGGTTTGGTGAAAAAACATTACAGGGAGGAAAGTTATGGCGCTCGAGCGTTTCTTTTTCCCATAGGATAACATTCACGGTTAGCGCGCGCCTTTCAGGGCCCGTATCTCGGAAGCGTGCGAGATACGGACTTTTGTCAGAAAAGTTCTTAGCCCCTAATGAGAGCCTAAGTACCAAATTAGCCAGGACAGTTGTAAATAATATGACTTTTAAATTTTTTCTCGTATGACGGTTCCTGAGATATAATGTATTTAGTATTCCAAGTTCTCATTTTCTGCTCGATACTCATTATTATGCATACATTATTTGTACTCACTGTCTTTCTAGGCAGGTTTTGGGGAAAACCAGCCTGTCTTCTGATTACTGTTACTGTTGCCCTTTCATGCGGTTCCATTTTCCCGTTCACTTACCGTTGGCGTCTAGCCACCATGTGCGTTATCGCTGACGTTTTCATTTAGCTTGTGTTTCTGTTATTTTTGCCATTTGTGTCTACAGTACTGTTTATCTTTCTGTTTCACTTTACATCACCATGCCCATTGACATTTCTGTTTGCAGGCACCATGTTACTATGTGACAACACATCACGTGGCAGACCGTTCCCGTCTACGCCACCATGTGCGTTACCCTTTCTGTTCTCATTCGTGCTTGTGTTACCATGTGCGCCACTGTTAGCATTTCTGTTTGCGTTGCTGTCCCTGTTAGTATGCCACAAGACATCATGTGGCGGGAGCGCGGGGCCCGCTGCATTACATTCACTATTTCTCGTTATCATTCTCAAAAAGAAGGGAAATTAGAGGCAAAAAACTCCATTTAATGCATTAGTTAGGGTTGTTCCACAGCGACAAAAGTGAGGAAATTCGCTGTTAGGGTTGAAAACCCCCCTTGGACCCCCCCTACCCCCAACCGGCATTGGGGTGTGCATTGGGATCGTGGGTCCTAACTCTCACCCCATTCTCCTATACTTCTGCTACTTTACACATGTCATGGGGTGAGAGTTGGGGCTGGCGGATCAATGCCCCAATCCCGGGGCAGGGGGTGGCGAGGTCAGGGGTTTCAACCAACAGCTATTTCCTCAGTTTGTCGCTGTGGACAACCTAACTAACGCATTAAACTGATTTTTGCCTCTAATATATATATATATATATATATATATATATATATACACACACACACACACAGATAATACTGGTGCAGTAGTGCCAGTATAGTTAGGGTTGGCAGGGCAGTTTAATGTTAAACCTCACATTTGGCACTATAATAACTTTGGAACCATTGAAGGAATTTGCGCACAATTTGCAATGCTTTATATGTAGGGGAAGGTCTCTTGATGTGCCAAATTTCGTGTGTCAATCCCTTTTGCAGTTTTTAAATTACAGAGTGTTGAAAAAACAGAGGGTTTTCCTCTTTTTGGCTGTTTTTTTTTGCTCACCTGTATCTCAAAAGCGGATTAACATTACTGGCTGACAATTTCAGGGTAGAAAGTCTTAGCCTCACAGATGTGCCTTTTTAAGATTTGGTGTAAAAATCATAATTTGTTCCAAAGTTATTGCATTACATATTTCCCATTATTTCCTATGGTAAAAAAATTAAATGTCAGGCACGATGAGGTATTGCGGGCATTTTCGATGCAGAATCCTGCATCTGACTGTCATGCTAGATGCAGAATCCTGCATCAAAGTGCCATTTAAAGGAGATAGAAAACAATTTGATGGTGTTTTAAACTAGTAAATAAAATAAAGAAAATGTTAGAAGATATACAAAACATGACAGCTAAAGGAGAGGTTCTGATAATGGGAAACTTCAACATGCCAGATACAGATTGGTCAATACCAGCAGGAACATCTGCCAGAACTAGACACATGGTGGATTCCCTGCAGGGGGAGGGCCTCAAACAACTGGTACAACAACCCACAAGAGACAGGGCTATCCTAGATCTAGTGCTGACTAACAGGAAAGGATCACAGATCTCCAGGTAGAAGGTCACCTGGGGGCCAGAGACCATCACATGGTATGGTTCAATTTGGCCACTACAACTAAATCATCCCATTCCAAGGCAAAAATATGGGACTTCAGAGGAGCTGACTTTGATAAGATGGCCAACAGAGTTACGCTAGCCCTGGCAAAAAGAAATACAGGTGAGGGGGTACAGGCAAAGTGGGCAAGCATAAAGGATGCAATACTTGAAGCAACATCCCATAGTGTTAGAGAGAAAAGGAAGTGCAAAAGAAGAAGGAAACCATTTTAGTTCTTAAAAATAGTAGCAGAAAAGGTCAGAGCCAAAAGGCTGGCCTTCAGGAAATGTAGGGGAACACAGCAGGATGAAGATAGGGAGGCATTCCAAACTTCCCTAAGGGAAGCAGGGAAGGCAGTAAGGCAGACAAAGGCCCAAACCGAGAAAACACTAGCACGAACAGTAAAGGAAGGTGACAAGGCTTTCTATAGATACATTAGTGAAAGGAGAAAGTACAGAGGGGGTATTGCTAAGCTCAAAGGAGAAAAGGGGGCATGTGAGTAGGAGGATCCTGTAAAAGCAAATATATACTTTTGCTCAGTATTTACTGAAGAGAAGGTAGGGTAGGGCCCACAGCTCAGTACCATGGACACAGAGGGGAGGGAGGTGAGCACTACTCCCTTCACAAAAGAAAGGGTCTTACAAGAGCTCGCTAAGCTCAGGGTGGACAAGGCAATGGGACCTGATAGCATACATCCCAGGGTACTTAAGAAGCTAAGGGTGGAACTAGCAGAGCCATTAGCAGAACTGTTTAGTGAGTCTCTGAGCACAGGAGAGGTCCCAGAAGACTGGAGAAGTGCTCATGTGATCCCGCTCCACAAGAGTAGTAGCAGGGAGGAGGCAGAGAACTACAGACTAGTCAGTCTTACCTCAGTAGTGGGCAAGATTATGGAGGCACTCCTTAAGGAAAGGATAGTGCAACACCTGGAATCCATAGGAGGACAGGATCCAAGACAGCATGGGTTTACAAAAGGAAGGTCCAGTCAAACTAATCTCATAGATTTCTTTGACTGGGTAACCAGAGTGGTGGACCAAGGGGGAGCAGTTGATGTCTCCTACCTTGACTTCAGCAAAGCTTTCGATACTGTTCCACATAGAAGATTGATTAATAAGCTGAGTAGGCTCGGGGTGGGTCAGAAGTTGGTCAGCTGGGTGACAAACTGGTTGACAGGCAGAAAACAGAGAGTGGTGGTAAACAGTATACAGTCAGAAGAGATGCAAGTCACAAGTGGGGTACCTCAGGGATCAGTCCTGGGGCCAGTCCTCTTCAATATCTTCATTAGTGATATTGCAGATGGACTAGAGGGTAAGGTTTGTCAGTTTGCAGATGACACCAAGATCTGCAACAGAGTCAATGATCCAGATGGGGTGGGCAGAATGAGAAGAGATCTGGATAAGCTAGCAAAATGGTCGGAAGAGTGGCAACTGGGGTTTAATGCAAAGAAGTGCAAGATCATGCACATAGGAAAGAGAAAACCTGAAGCCACCTATAGGCTGGGAGGGGAGTTGCTGGCAGTCACAAGGGAAGAAAGAGACTTGGGCATCAATATCACTGATGACCTGAAATCATCCAAGCAGACCACTAAAGCAGTAGGTAAGGCTAGGGGGATGTTAGGGTATATTAGTAGGGGTATCGCAAGTTGGAAGAGGGAGGTAATAATCCCTCTTTACAATACACTGGTTAGGCCCTATCTGGAGTACTGCGTGCAGTACTGAAGGCCACACCTTCACAAGGACATTAACCAAATTGAGGCAGTCCAGAGAAGGGCAACCAAAATGGTGCAGGGACTGCATCAGAAAACATATGAGGCAGCTTAATGGAGCTCAATATGTATACCCTAGAGCAAAGGAGGGAGAGAGGTGATATAATCAAAACATTCAAATACCTTAAGGGCATTAACAAGGTGAAAGAGTCTAACATGTTTTAATATAAGAAAAATAGCAGGACAAGAGGACACAGCATGAGATTAGAGGGAGGCCAATTAAGGGGTAATGTGAGGAAGTTCTTTTTCACAGAAAGAGTGGTGGATGTATGGAACAGCCTACCTCAGGAAGTGGTGGATATGAATACAGTGCAGGGCTTAAAACAGGCATGGGATAGGCATAAGGGAGCAATACAGATGAGTATGAATAGATAGGCCATTGACAGAGCAAAGGCCGATGGCACATTTATAAGGTAGAAAAAGAAATGGGCAGACTGGATGGGCCTTGTGGTCCTTATCTGACGTCAACATCTATGTTTCTATATCAATACCTAATAGTGGCCTTTGTGTGTGTGTGTTTTGTATTTGGCATGTTTAAAATGCACATTTATTTATGTGCTCATTATTTTGAATGGACCACTGGCTTGACAAGTACGTTTTGGTATTGGGAATCAGTGCGTGGCAAGCTTTGAAAAGTTCATGTCACAGACTCTCGATACAATGTTCAGTTAGCTGCTGCCTGCACACAGGACTCATCTGCTGCTTTAACACTACAGTGTGATGCCATGCTGCACTTCTACAAGGAACACCAGATTAATTATTGCATCATTTATCAAGCCTCATACCATCCCCTCCATGCCCAATCCTTGACCGATCTCTATGTCTATTTGTACATAACAGCCCCCACCCCCACCCCTATCCTTGGTCGATCGCAACAGGGAGTTTGAAAAGCCAGTGATAAAACTGACGTCAATTTATTAATTTATTTTTACAGAGCAATGCCCATGGAATTGATGCTTTCAGGAGCTGAGCCAGCTGCCCGTGAACCAGAAAAGTACACCCCCCCATCCCATCCCATCATCCCATCATCCTTGCTTAATTGCCATACAGGAAAAAAAGTAACTCTCTCTCCTCTTTTTACAGTTAAACTCCAATGCTTACCCGTAATAACCTGTGGAGCTCAGCAGGACCAATACTCACTGAATGGACTAATTCCTTTGTTTTGCGGCAGGCAGCCTATTAGCTCCTCACGCCTCCTACCCTCTCATAAACTGTATCTCAGCCAGAGAGCACAGGAAAAATTGGCTCTGTTTTGGCTACGGTGAGTGTGTGCTGATCAGAAAGTTCATTCGGTCTCCCCCCTCCTCCCCACAGCACAGTGGGAGGAAAAGCAGAAGCATAACAAATCTTACTTCTGTCACTGCTGAGCGCCTGCAGATTTGTCTTGTGTCAGCCATGAAACAAAGGATTTAGTTCATTCAGTGAGTATTGGTGATGCTAAGCTCCATGGGTGATTATGGGCAAACAACGGAGTTTAACTGTAAAAAGAGGAGAAAGTTGGTAATTAAGCAAGGATGATGGGATGGGGGGTGTGTACTCCTCTGGTTCACAGGCAGCTGGCTCAGCTCCTGAAAGCATCAATTCCATCTGCGGCCAACAAACACTCAGGGGGTCTGTTCTCCTACCCCCTAGCAGTGCACACCTAGCATTTCCTGCTGTCCGCGTCCCTGATTCAGTTTGGAGAGGGCAGGATGAGTGAGATCACTAGCGTCTGAGCCAGCCGCCCATGAACCAGAGGAGTAAGGGAGAGACCGATGGTACTGTGGAGCCATAAGGCGAGCACCCAACCTGAGGGGGGGTACAATTCCACAAATAACTTTTGCTAGTATTGGATTTACAGTAAATATTCAGCGATCACTGACATAGCCCTCCTCTTAGTCGACCACCGACAACTGAAAGTTGCACTTTCTGCTTCCAGTTTGCATTTGTCTGTTGGCGGCCAGCAAGTAGGTGAATGGGGGACTGTGTCACCAGACACCGAATGATCTAAATAGTACTGTAAGCAAGCAATATAATAAATGACTGCATTTCACTTGGATAGACAACGGCAAGAGGGTAGGGTGAGAAGGGACCCACTGGACACCAGGGAATAAACAAAAGAAAGGTCATATTTTAAAATGTCCTAATGTGTATCGGTTACCAGTTATTTGGAAATGTGACTGTGAGGGGGGCAGCCGGTCGCTTACTGGTGTGATTTCTTTTTCAAGTGGGGCACAGCCTTTAGTTAGGCAGAGTGTAGCATCACCAAGTTACTTGAATTGCTGTGACAGTTATAGATGATTGCATACTGTATCGGGAGTCTGTGACGTAGCCATGTCAAGACTCGATGTGTGCTGACTCCCGATACAGAAAAACAGAAGGTGTCAAGCCAGTAGGTAGGTCAACAGCCCAAAGCAGCATGCAAGTATGCTTTTTAACATTTCTTCCATAAATAAAGACACACATACACCATCTTCTGATAGTACAGATTTATTTAACAGATAAAATTAACAATAAAATATTTCCTATCTCCTTTAACCTGTAATGAAGAAAATGGTCCATCGTGGTCTACCGTCCCCTCCCCATCCCACCTCCCTCTGTGCACCCAGCTCCCCACCCCACCCATACTTACCCTCGGGAGATCAGGAGTCACGTCTTCTCTGGACCAGGAGACGTCTGCACTCTTCAAAGCTGAACTGCGAAATGAGGAGTCGGGTAAGCGCTGTATAATGGGACTGAATGGGGGGTTCAGCTTAGGTTGATATCTCAGCCAATTTTAGGACTTTTGGCCACAAATTTTCAACATGGGGTTCTTGGGACCCCTCCTCATGAACACTGTCACTGTCATTTTGTTTCTTGGTCCCGAAACATGATTTTGCATTCACTGCACGGAATCATCTTTTGGGATGGATTCATGAAACAACAGTGCTACTGTTCATGCGGTGAGGTCCAAAAAAGCCCATGTTGCAATTTTGGTGAGAAGATTCCTAAAAATGATTGTGTTACATGCGTGCGTTGTGCAGTTTCTACGCACGCTTGTAACATTGTCAATTTTATAATATTTTCACTCCAGATTTTCCACATTGCCATTTTTTAACACATCCTTATGAACAGTACAGCTTTCATTTTCCATATCTTGCCCAAAATATGTTTTCGCACCTCTGGTGCAGAATGGTGTTGTCGCTGCGTGAAATCAACTTTTGGGATGGATTAACAACATGATAGTGTCACTGCTCATGAGGGGAGGACCTATAAAGCCCATGTTGAAAACTTGGTGAAAAAATTCCAAAAAATGACTGCTTACGAGCGTGCATTGCGTACTTTCTACACACGCTTGTAACTCTGCCACTTCTTCATATTTTCACTCCAGATTTTCAACATTGCCATTTTTTCACACTACCATATGAACAGAATAGCTGTTATTTTGCACATCCTATCTGGAATGTGATTTCGCACCTGTGGTGCAGAATCGCACGGTCGCTGTGCAAAATCAACTTTTGTGATGGATTTACAAAATCACAGTTGCAGTATTCATGAGGGGAGATTCTGTAATGCCAATGCTGAAAATTTGGTAAAGAAATTCCAAAAAATTAGCATGTTACAAGCATGCATTGCGCAATTTCTATGCATGCTCGTAATTTTGCAATGGTTTCCTGTTTTTAACACTGTTGTACTATATGGATGGAGGGATGGGAACACAGTGTCTGAAGGACCCTGGCTCTTACTGTAACATATGGATACTGCTGTACTATCTCAATGGAGGGATGAGAGCTCAGGATCTGAAGGACTCTGCACTCCTTGGACACTATGCTCCAACCATGACATATGGATACCGTTGTACCATCTCAATCGAGGGATCCTGTGCTCACCATCATGACATATGGACACTGTTATACTATCTAGATCGTGGGATGGGAGCACAGGGTCCAAACAACCCTGATCTCACACCGTGACATATGGACAGTGTTGTACACCTCCTCATGAACCATACAGCTGTCATTTTTAACATCTTGCCTGAAATGTGTTTTCAAACCTGTACTGCAGAGTGGCATCACTGTGCAATTTCAAATTTCAGGATGGATTAACAAAATCACAGTGTCACTGTTCATGAGGGTAGGTCCCAAACAGCCCATGTTGAAAATGTGGTTAAAAAATCACATGGCAACTGAAGTTCTATGCAAAGAAGTACAAAGTAATGCAATTGGGAAGAGGAAACCCTGGGAAGCACTACAGGATGGTTGTGGAAGGTGCTGATGATCAACAAAGAAGAAAAAGATCTAGGAATTCTCTTTTCTGATCACCTAAAGGTGTCAAAACAAGGGAAGGATGATAAGGCACTTGGCATATGGAGACAATCCTGTCCTAATTTTATTTTCAGCCCTCTCTTTCACCTGTAGAGAAATATAGTTCAGTTCATAAAAAGTGAGGCAATTAAATGCAAAAAACTTCGTTCATGCACCAGTTAGGGTTTCTGTCATGCCCTTGATAGTATGGAAATATCACATCAGGGTGTCGAATCATAATTGCACACCCATACTCAAAACACAGTTACAGACATTGCTAACATTCAGAACTTTAACTGCAACACTTACAACAGCTTATGCTACACACACTCATAAGGGTCAGCACTCTTAAGCCAACTCATGTCCCTAACGCTCAGTAGACTATGTTAGTCAGTTATATGTAATCACAACTGTACTGCAGAATTCCTATTCTCACCTATTCTACTGAATGTTGGGGACATGGGTTGAAACTTAAGTCTTTCCATAGCAATATATAACTGTTGTAAATATTACAGTTAAAATTCTGTATGTTAGCAATGTCTGTAACTGTGTTTTGAGTCCGGGTGGGCTATTATGATCCAATACCCCAACATGATATTTCCATATTATCAAGGGCATGACAGAAACCCCAACTGGTGCATGAACAAAGTTTTTGCATTTAAGATATATATATATATATATATATATATATATATAGTCATTACAAAAATCTTTGTTCATGCATCAGTTAGGGTTATTACTACAGCAACAAAAGCAGGGAAATGTGGTGTTAGGGGTTTCCAACCCTAACACTCCCACACCCTACAGAGACTGACAGGTGTTGGGGGTATGCCTTGGGGTCACCAGCCCTAATGCCCACTCCATTCCATAAGTAAATGAGCTGAGATGGGTACAGTATAGGAGAATGGGGTGAGCGTTAGGGCTGACGACTCAAGGCACACCTGATGCCTGTCAGTCTCTAGAGAGGAGTGTTAGGGTTGGAAACCTAACACCACATTTCCCAGCCTTTGTCACTGTAGTAACAGCTCTAAATGATGCATTATTGAAGTTTTTTGCAATGAATTTACTTACTTTTTCAGATAGCATAATCATATCCTTATTTGTCTGTGAGACAGCAGGGCCCTCTGGGCCCAGCACTCCCATTTGTCCATAAATGTGTATATGTATGTAGTGGTGGAAGCAATTGTCAGCATAGCTATCTTATTACCCCACCTCATGTACCCCAGTACAGAAAAGTTTTGAATCCACGCCAAAACATATTTCTGCGCAACTGCAAAGCCATGCCGCGCCACAGGTACGAAAACACATTTTGAGCAGGATTTCAAAAATGACAGCTGTGAAATATATGAGGTGTGGTAATAAGCAGGCTATGCTGAAAATCTGTGGTCAAAATATGTAACATTTCCGAAATCACGAGTGGGCGTAGCGAAATTGCAACTAATGGTCATAACTTTGGCAGTTTTTCATATTTTGATCCAAATTTTTGAACATAGTCTTCTTATAACCTCACCTCATAAACTCCATAGGTGAAAATGTTCAAATCTGTGCCAAACACCATTCCACGCTACAGGTGTGAAAACATGTTTTGGACAGGATATGAAAAATGACAGCTGTACTGTTCATGAGGTGGTGTAAAAAAATGGATATGTTGAAAATTTAGAGTTAAAATATTGAAAATTACCAAAGCTGTGCACATGTGTAGAACAATGTCAATGAATGCACATAACTTATCCATTTTAAGGAATTTTTTCACCAAATTTTCAACATGGGTTTTTGGGACCCCACCTCATGAACACTGGCACTGTCATTTCATTAACCAGTCTTGAAAGGTGATTTCACACAGTGACCACGAAATCACCTTCCAGGCCTGATTAATGAAATGACAGTGATAGTGTTCATGAGATGGGGTCCCAAAAAGCCCATGTTGAAAATTTAGTGAACAAAATACCTAAAAATGGCAAAGTTATGAACATAAGTTAAAAACACCATTGAAATACATTATAAGGCACTTACCTTGATTCCTCAGTTGGCGGTTCAGCTCTGAAGAGTGCAGATGTGTCCTGGTCCACAAAAGATGACAACAGATGACCTCTGGAGGTAAGTATAGGGTAAGGGGGGGTGGTGTAGTGGGTGCTCATTGGGAGGGTTGGGATGGGGAGGGGGACAGCGGCGACAATGAAGGACTGATTTATTTTTCTCTGGGAAATGTTTTTCTTGTTTGTAGGTAAACAATTAAATACATATTTTGAGACACTGGTAGTGGGCTCTATGTGACCCTCCATGCGAAAATACAGTACCTCCTGCGAAAACAAAAGTATTTTTGTGCAGAACACCTAACTGTTCCAATAGGAAATAATAGTAACATTTAAAATCTAATACCTTTTGACCAGATTAATATTTTTTTTACCAAACCTTCAAAAGGCACATCTGTGAGGAAAAGGCTTTCTACCCTGAAAGTGTCAGAGTACAACCTAAAATCATTTCTGAGATACAGGTGGACAAAGAAACAGCAAAAAAACTGATACATTTTGGGACTTTTGACATGCTGTATTTCAGAAACCACACAACTGATTCACATGAAATTTGTCACATTAACAGGGGTCGGCAGGGGACAGAGAGAATTGAGCATCCAGCGGACTGCTCTCCTCTCCGGGGGTGGGATCTGGGGACACATCACTCAGCAGCAGCCCCCAGTGGATACTAGGGGCACTGTCTGAGCATGCACTGATTGGGCAAGAAAACCAGGGAAAACAGCACCTGAAGTGAACGGCCTGATGGCCATCTGCAGGCTTTGCCCAGAGCACCCGCCCTTGATCCGTGCCACGCGGTACCACAGGGGCCTTCCTGTGGCCCCACTGTGGAGAGGCTGCAGAGTCCGGTGTCTGTGGCAGAGGCGGGCGGCGGCTGGATGTCCCCCAATGGGGGAAGCAGCTCAGGTGGCCAGGAGGGAAAAATCATCAAAAAAAAAAATTGTCACATTAAGAGACCTACCCCTAGAAATTATGCATTTGTGCAACTCCACTGAATGGTTCTAAAGTTATTAAAGTTCAAAAATGTGGCATTAACATAGAAGTTTGCACTCAATCCTGACTATGTAACCATGGAAACACAGAGCCATCTAGCCCTGCACTTCCATTTATAGGACAACGGTGACCAAATTGTCAGCATAGCCACCTTATTACCCCACCTCATGAACCCAGTACAGAAAAGTTTTGAATTCCAACCAAAATGTAATTCTGCGCAACTGCAATGCCAATCCACACCACAGGTGCAAAAACACATTTTGGGCATGATTTGAAAAATGGCAGCTGTGATATATATGAGGTGGGGTAATAAAAAGTCTATGTGGAAAACCTGGGGTCAAAATATTTAAAATTTCCAAAGTTACACGCGTGTGTAACAAAATTACAATGAATGGTCATAAATGGCATTTTTTCATATTTTGACCCCAATTTTTCAACATAGTCTTCTTATGACCCCACCTCATAAAAGCAAAGTTATGCATGTGCGTAGAAAAATTTCAATGAACGCTCATAACTCGGCCATGTTTAGGAATTTTTTCATTACATTTTCAGCATGGGCTTTTTGGAACCCTACCTCATGAACACCGGTGGTGAAATTTCATTATTCAGTCCCAAAAAGGATTTCAAGCAGTGGCCATGAAATCACCCTCCAGGCCCAATTAAAGAAATGACAGTACCAGTGTTCATGAATTGGGGTCCCAAAAAGGCCATGTTGAAAATTTGGTGAAAAAATTCCAAAAAAATGGCAAAGTTATGAACATAAGTTCAAAATACCATTGAAATACATTATATGGCACTTACAGTACCTTGACTCCTCAGTTCATGGTTCAGCTTTGAAGAGTGCAGATATGTCTCAGTCCACAGACAATGGCAGCCTACAACCTCTGGTGGTAAGTATAAGGTAAGGGTGTGTGTGGGGTGGGGGTGCTCAGTGGGAGGGTCGGGATGGGGGCGGTGGGGATGAGGAGGAACCATTTTCTTTTTTTCAGGTTAAAAAAAGACGCTGTGGGACTGTTTTCTTTTTACAGGTACAAGTAAAAAAATATTTTGGGACACTGGGGGTGGGCTCTCAAGTGTCCCACACTGCTGGGTGGGAGTGGGCTTGTAATGCTGACATGGGGATTGGGCCCCCCGATGTTGGCAATATAAATAAAACAAGGGGCTGGGTCAGTGGGGGAATAAAATAAAAATTAGGGGACCACAATCAGATGGTGGGGGATGCTGCTAGACACCAGGGACAGTGATCAGTGGGTGGGGGATGCCACTAGACACCAGGGACAGTGATTGGTGGGTAGGGGGTGCCACTAGACATCAGTGAGAGTGATTGGCAGATGGGGTGTCACTAGACACCAAGGACAGTGATCAGTGGGTAGGGGTGCCACTAGACACCAGGGACAATGATCAGATGGTGGGGGGTGCCACTAGTCACCAAGGACAGTGATCAGTGGGTAGGGGTGCCACTAGACACCAGGGATAGTGATCACCGGGTGAGGGGTGCTGCTAGACACATGAGAACAGGATGGCTCACAGCTAACACTGCAGACTGCTGCAAGACTTCAGCTGTGGCTGCAGAAGTCAAGAAATTCCCAGTGTTCTCATACAGAGAATGCTGGGGAAGTGCTTCTCTCGCTAGGTAGGGCACCCAGGATTTCAGGTGACCAGAAGACGTATTTCTGGGCATAATATTGAAAAACAAACATCAGAATCTAGCAAAATGGTTCTGTTTCGCTAGGTTCTAATGTTTTTTTTTTTTAATTCCAGCATTTTTATGTGTTTTTCACATTTTTTGGTTCGTGGAAAAGATCCACAAGATGGCGACTGGCACAATACAAAAAAATGTTTGGTGCCATGACAATTCAGTGGTGTGAAACCAAAAACCAGCATTCACAGCATCACATTTTTACTTTCACCACAAAACTTTACCTGAAAAAACCTACTGCGCATGCACAGGTCAGAAAACACTAAAATTTTAAGCCTAATAATTCTGGAACCCTTTGATATTTTTTCCCCAGACCTGTCAAAGGCAATACCTTGGGACATGACACATGTCCCCTGCAAGTCTGGGGCAAAAAATAATTTCCATGTAGGCTGCAGGTGAGAGCAAAAAAAAAAAAACAATATTAAGTATAGGAAAAAAGTAATTTTTTCTTCAAATAGTGACACATGCTGATCTCAGAAACTGCACAAACAGAAGTCACAAAAAATTCCACACATCAAGACCTTGCCTCCTAGGCAACACATACACAATTTCAGCTCAATTCAGCAAAGGCAGCCAAAAATATTAATGTGCAAAATATGAGGTTTAACATTAAACAGACTACTCAACCCTAACTATATGGGTGCTACGGTGCCCCTGTAACATGGAAACACCCAGAAGGAAGAATGTTAGTAGTAGTTGGTTCCCTGATGTGACCATGAATTCTTCTCCAACATCTCAGAACCATTGGTGAAAATCAGAATATACTGCACGTGGATAATAGGAGGCAACATGCACCTAATATTAGATCCAGCTATGGACAACAATAATCCCAGAAGATGCTTAACACAAAGTGCAAAGGCTCTCATAGCCATGTTGGAAGAAAATATCCTAATAGATGTGTGGAGGGTTCACCACAATGAAAAATAATATAAATTTCACTCAAACTGCCAAAGAACTGCTTTCAGAATAAACTATTGGTTTGTCCAGAATGAAATGGCACAAGGCATAGAGGGAGTAGAAATACTGCTGTACAGTACCAGCATTTTGGACCACTCTCCTGTCAAATTAGCATTCCGGATGGATATCCATGGCCCAAGAACCCCATCCGGGAAGTTCAACAATTTTATCTTACAAAGTTAAGAACACATAAAAGAAATAAGAAACACCATACAAGAGTTCATAGCAAATAACCCCCTAATGGGCACTTGTTGGGCGTCAGGCTAGGAAGCATTAAAGTACCATGTGATAGGGAAGTGCATAGCTGTATGCTCAGCACAAAAAGAGCAACAGCAGGTACAATGGGCTGAAAGAATTAAATTATTGGAATAAAATTAAGAAAGTGGAAGATGTCATAGCCAAAAACAACACAGATGAAGTGGAGGAAAATTGGGCAAAAGTTAAGATATAATGAAAATTATAGATCAAGTGAGCTCTCCCGACCAATCGGAATGCTCCGATCCCCATGTGTGAAACACTCTTATTCTGTGAAGAGTGTCTCACACGCAGATGCCCTAGAAACACAAACATTCCAGGAACAGTTTTTTTTAAATATATTATTGATGGCGCTTGATCAATAATATATAAATATGTCCCCTGTTGCCACTCATTCCTGTATCACAGTGGTTTCACTCGCTTTCAACTTGAGCCAGAACAGCTCAGCTTTGCTGTTCTTGACCCAGATGAACGCATGTGAAACCACTCTCATACAGCAACAAGTGGCTCTGGGGGACATATTAACATATACCTCAGACAGGCCACTGAACTGGAGTACAGGAAAACAAAAACTAACTACAAATCTAGAAGGCATGTGGAATGATCCCAGAGAGCCACGCATACATTTTCTGGGATTGTCCCCCACTCACACCATACTGGCAGTCAGTAATTCAAGAACTAGAAACTACCTTTAATGGTCCAGGAGATATTACACCATCCCTCATTCTATTGGCCATTCCTTCACATGGAGGTCTTTTTAGGGGTCAGATGCTTAAGTTAGTATTAACTCTAGCTCTAGCAGCAAGGAAGGCAATCGCTTGGGTCTGGCTGACTCCCACTGTCCCATCATTAGAGGACTGGTGGAAAATAGTTAATGAGATTAATACTTTAGAAAGATTAACCTACTCCATCCATGACAGACTCACTAAATTTGAAGACAGATGGTGACATAGGGTAATGCATCAATTACTGATCTACCCTGACTTTGTGCCTTAGGGTGAATCTTCCCCTATTTTCCTTTTATTCTTCCTACCTCTTTCACTTTATTCAGTTCTCTTTTCTTCTCTCAGACTTTCTGAGCCACTAACTATGAACTCATTTAACTTAATTTATCCTTCTGCCACTTTCTTACTTTAGAAATAACTAGACCAGGAGCCCAGGTTTCCATATCAACTTTATTGTACGTGTGTTTATTAATCATCAGACACCGTACCTAATTATGTTTTCATGTAACATACAGTTGCATGTTCACCAACAATGGACCATATGGAGCAAGACTAAAAGATGTAGGATGTTGCCTTGAAATAATTTCATATGACACTGGCTTACTTGTTTTCCGCAGTGTATTTGTTACAGCCTTTCATGTCTTCCATATATTATGGCAAACTTCTATACTGTAATTGCTACAATGTATTGCTTTTTTCTTTTGTTTGTACTGATAAACTCAATAAAAACTTAAATTAAAAAAAGCAAACTACAAATCTGCTGTAATAGTCCCAAGGCAACAAAAATCTTGGCCTTGAGTCTTTTACAAGAGAGAACAAACAACCAAATAATTTTCATAGAATACCAAGGAACAGAAGCTATAACAAAAGACTTATATAAAATAAATAAAAATGTTCTTGAGTTTTACAGTAAGCTATACAAAACCAGAGGCTCAGGGTCTATGGAAGCTGTACAGAACTTTCTGGATAATATCATTCTACCTGTAATAATGGAAGACCAGGCTGAATTCCTCTCGAAAGAGATATTCTCTGGAGAAACAATGGCAGCCCTCAACAGCCTAACAAAAGAGAAGGCTCCTAGAGAGGATTGTTATTTCCCAGACTTTTATCAAGAATTTGCAACAGAACTAACTCCAGTATTGAAAGAAGTTCTCTTAGAATCTGTGTTAGCAATAATACCTGACAGGGTGGGTGGTACTGGGCCATACCGGACTGCCCAGGGGTGTAATGCCCCTCAGATCGCATTTGGTCGCACCTGGAAATGACCTTCGTCTCAGTGTGCCTTTCCCAGTTACAAACTTTGAAATAAAATAAAATAAATAATGAGGCCTGACGCCGCAGGTGGAGGGTTTTATAGTCCCTGGAAGGCTCAGTATTGCCCAATACTGCCCGCCCTGGAGGGTATTATTGTGCTTAGAAAATGGCTCGTTGGTAACAATTTTAATAAAGTTCAATGAAAATGAAAAATAAATGTAATGTTAAAAACATGATAAAAATAAATTTTGTTGTGAAGTAGTCCCCGTGCTGCTATCCCTGCCAGTAGAGTGTGCAGATGTTTAGGATTCCACCTTTCAGTGAGCTATTTAGGATTTCATCTTTCAGTCACTTTCTTTTAATAGCTGTCTGTAGTACTGCGGCGAGAGCACCCCCCCTCCCCGTGTTGCACCATTTGAGTTGATGTCTGTCCCTGACGCTGCTGTGTAGGATTTCCTGTTGTTGGCTGTCTCTGTTCCCTGGCGTGGCCCCCCCCCACCCCCCACCTCCTGTTCCACAGTGTTGGAAGAAACCATTTTTACATCTTGGGAGTCATGATAATAATTAGGAGCTGCTGTGTACCATTGTAGGAGATGGCTCACTGCTTGTGGTGAGGTGGGTCACGGTAGGACAGCCATCGTCAGGAGAGAGCATTTTAGAAGCAGTAACTAGAGGTACAAGGTATTAACATAATGTAAAAAAGTTTTGGAACTGCTGATTTTAAATGGTTTCTTTTTGAATGACTAACAGGTGGGCTGGGGGAAGGAACGGAGCATCTCGAATATGTGTGCAGCAATTTTAGATTGTTTTTGGAGGAAAGCAGTTTGGGGAAAAAGTCTGCCTTTTTATTGAAACGGCTAAGTTTTGTTGACAATGCTGTTTAGTTGTGAGGGTGTGGGGGGGGGCTGACTCGCTCACTTGTTTCCCTTAGCAAGCAGGGAAAAAACTGGTGGGTACTGTGGTTTCAAATTCAGACTGGCACATGCATACCAGTTTGACATTGTGCAGCTGGTTCTTGTTTTTCAGAGGGCTCTATAGAAAAATAGACTCATGGCAATGGTATCCTGCTAGCTAATCAGGAAGCTAGGCTGTCCATTGTCATTTGATTTATTTATTTATTCATTTGATAACCAGGTTGGTGAACTAATCCAAAGATCTTTTTCAGGCATGGCCTGTGCCAGAATACTGGCAAACACAGAAGTGGTGAAACAATTACAGAGCAACATACAGTGCAAATAGTCAGAGCAACACCCAGAAACAAATATTAAATAGATGAAACAGGGTTCAATAACAGGCAATAATACAAGTAGGCTGGTCAATACATCACGGGGGGGATAACACTGACATCGCCAATCCAGTATACATTGGACTGAAAAACTTAACATACATAGAAAGGGCAACTGATGAATACACAGGCAACAATACTAAGTCTTAAGTCCACAATAGGGACATAAGGGAGTAGGTAAATGAAAAGTAGGTAATTACTGCTAGTCAGATGAGGCAGTATGGGGGATACACATGGCATTGGGTGAGGGCGCTATAGGGGGCAGGAGGTGGGGGAAACAGTAGGAGTAGATACCAAAGGGCAATTGCAGACAGAGTAGGACAGGAAATGAGCTCTTAACAGAGCATTTCGGTTGTGCGGAGGGGTCAGGTGAACGTAGAGGTAAGGGAAGGTCATTCCAAAGCGAGGGGCTAGTGGCTGAGAAAGCTCTTAGGCCCATATTTGTGGTAATGTGGGGACGTTCAATTTGGAGGAGGGATGACTGACACAAATTCCATCTGAAGATCCTGGGTTAGATCAGAGTAGATAGTGGTGAGAAGGAGGGATTTTGGAGGGCATCTTCAACAGTACGGGCCAGGAGGTAGGAGCACCGAGTTTGAGGGGGGCAGCCAGTTAAGGGACTGATAGAGGGTACAGTGGTGAGTAACAAGGGGGGCACAGAGGGCAAAGTGACATATTTGATTATAAGTAAAGTTAAGCTGCGTTAGGTTGGCAGCTGTGGTAAGGGAGTAGACAGGGCACCCGTAGTCACGGCTAGACAGGCATCAGGAGTGAGTTGATCAATGATACGATAGCAGTGCCAAATCTTCTGGTTTATGTTCTTTATTAGAGAGGCTATGTGTTTGGTGTAAGTAAGGGTTGGGTCAATGATCACCCCCAGATATCTGAAGGCAGTGACCGTTTCGAGTGGCGAACCATCTGAGGAAAGGACCAAGAGTGAGGCCAGAATGAGCAAGGGCAGAGAGTTTTGGTTTGGAGTCAAACAGCATGACCTTTGTTTTGGTAGCATTGACTAGGAGCTTGTTGTCTGAGAACCAGCGATGGGTCTTGTGATAGTCATCACTGAGGGAATTAGATAGAGGAGCAGGGGAAGAGTCACTCATGAACCGTATCAGACCATCAGCATACAGTAGAGTGTGGCAGGTGGGACCATCTGATGGGAGAGAGTTTATGAAGAGGGAGAAGAGGAGGGGGCCAAGGACTGAACCTTGGGGGACTTTCACCATGATAGACAGAAGGGGGATGAGGAGGCATCACCAAGGCAAACCATTTGGGTTCTGCCAGAGAGGTAGTTTGAGACCCAAGCTGTGGAGGCAGTGGAGAAACCAAGGACAGTGAGTTTTACTATCAGCAGGTTGTGGTTAACATGATCAAATGCTTTAGACAGATCAACGAACACTGTGTCTGTTGGTTTCCCAACATCCATCTGTCTTAGAACGTGGTCAGTGAAAAGGGCACGCACTGTGGTAGTATTATGCCACTTCCTAAAGCCATGCTGCTGAGGGCAAAGGAGATTGTATTTCATGATATGCTCAGTGATTTAACTGTTCACTGCCTTATTTCTAAAGAGAATGATAAACTACCTAAATCTATGATGAAGGGGGTTATCACACTCATGCTAAAGCCAAAGAAGAATAAAGAGAAGTGCATGAGTTACAGGCCTATAACACTACTCAAGGTAGATGCCAAGACCTTGGCCAAATTATTGGCAACCAAACTAAGTATAGGTTTATATGATAAGTTTAAATGCTTCATTGGCAAGAATTTAAACTAGTCAAGGAGAGCACTGAAAGAAGCAGGAAAATCCAGCCCCACACAAAACAGGATAGTTAGTGAGGTAAACACCAAGATAGAGAAGTTGATAGGGAGAAGGGCAGGGGTAAATGGAGAAATAGGCAAAGGCAGTAAGGGCAGGGTTGGGCCTAAAACATAGAAACATAGAAACATAGATTTTGACGGCAGATAAGGACCGCTTGGCCCACCTAGTCTGCCCATTTCCCTACCTAATGGATAAGCTGCAGATCCTAGTTAACCAGCAGCCTACTTCTTCCCCCACCCCCTAGAATTGCCTTACGACTGTCCCATGCATGCTTGAATTCCACCACTGTTTTTGACTCCACAACCTCCTCAGAAGGCCGTTCCATGCATCCACAACCCTCTCTGTGAAAAAATACTTCCTTAAATTACCTCTGAGCTGCCCCCCCTTCTATCTTCAAATTGTGCCCCTTGTTCTTGCACACCTCTTTTTTTGAAAGATGCTACCCTCTTGGACTTTGTTGATTCCCTTGAGGTACTTGAAAGTTTCTATCATGTCCTCCTCTCCCTCCTTTCCTCGAGGCTATACATATTAAGCTCCTTAAGTCTCTCTTCATATGTCTTCCGGTGCAGACCCTGCACCATTTTAGTTGCCCTCCTCTGGACAGCTTCCATCCTGTCTATGTCTTTGTGGAGACTGGGTCTCCATAACTACCATGATACTCAGATGAGGTCTCACCAACTGTCTGTACAGAGGGATAATAACTTCCTGTTTTCTACTGGTGATGCCTCTCCCTATGCATCCCAGTATCCCCCCAGCCCTCCTTGCTGTCCTCTTACATTGCTTGCCCACCTTTAGGTCATCTGATATGACTAACCCCAGGTCCCTTTCCATTTTTGTTGTTGTTAGTATCTCACCCCCCATTGTGTACTCTTCCCCTGGGTTTTTGTTTCCCAGGTGCATTACCTTGCACTTCTTAGCATTGAATCTAAGCTGCCGTACATTCGACCATTCCTCTAACCTTGCCAAGTCCCTTATCATCCTTTCCACCCCACCTTGTGCATCAACTCTGTTGCAGATCTTTGTGTCATCTGCAAAGAGACATACTTTTCAATCCAGTCCCTCTGCAGTGTCGCCTATAAAGACATTGAAGAGGACGGTCCTAATACTAAAAAGCCTGTGTTTACCCAACTAGTAACCCCTTTCTTCAGATTGGACTCCATTTACTATTACTCTCTGTGTCCTATTCTCCAGCCAATTCTTTACCCAGGCTGTCATCTTGGGACCCACTCCCCAGGCTGGCTAACTTGTATATTAGTCTTTGTGTGGGACTGTGTCAAATGCCTTGCTAAAGTCTAGGTAGGCCATGTCCACAGCCCCTCCCTGATCTACTACTTTGGTCACCCAGTCAAAGAAATCTATCAGATTTGTCTGGCATGACCTTCCCGCTGTGAATCCATGCTGC
Organism: Neoceratodus forsteri; assembly: GCA_016271365.2. Lineage (NCBI taxonomy): Eukaryota > Metazoa > Chordata > Ceratodontiformes > Ceratodontidae > Neoceratodus > Neoceratodus forsteri. Next base: position 397,347,407 of record CM057452.1, read on the forward strand.
CTTGGGTCCTGTGCCCCTCTGGCCTCTAGATACTTAACAATTCTTTCCTTCAGAAGTGATTCCATCATTTTCCCTACCACTGAGGTTAAACTAACAGGTCTGTAGTTTTCTGCTTCTGTCTTGCTCCCACTTTTGTGAAGGGGAATCACATCTGCCCTCCTCCAGTCCTCGAGTACCACTCCATCCTCCCGTGATTTGTAGAAGAGGGTAGTCAGTGGTGTCACTAGTTCTACCCTTAGTTCTTTTAGAATTCTGGGATGAATCCCATCAGGCCCCATTGCTTTGTCCACCTTCAGTTTTAAGAGTTCTTTCAGAACCCTTTCTTCTGTAAATGGGCTGGTATCAACTTCTGTATCCAGAGTGTTTCTGCTGTTTGTTTTAGGTACCTCCCCTCTTCCTTTGTAAATACTGAGCAAAATATTTGTTTAGTATCTCTGCCTTTTCTCAGTCACCCTCTGCCCACCCTCCTCCCCTTTATTAAGCCTCACTAACCCTCCTTGGTCTTCCTTTGCTCCTAGATGTACCTATAAAAGGTTTTATCCCCCTTCTTAACTGAGTTGGCAATCTTTTCCTTGGTTTGGGCCTTTGCTGTTCTGACTGCCTTCCCAGCTTCCTTTTGCTTTAACTAATACAGTTCTCTGACCTGCTTCTTCTGTGATTCCTTGTACTTCCTGAATGCTTTCTTTTTCTCTCGAACCTTCACTGCCACTTCCTTTGAGAACCATAGTGGTTTCTTACATCATTTCATTTTGTTTATTTGCTTCACACAAAGGCTTGTTACTTCTGTGATGGCAGTTTTTATTATTCCCCATTGTTCTTCCACCTCTCCTTCCTGCCCATTTGCTAGATGCATCCTTAGGCACTCATCCATTTTGGCAAAGTCAGCCCTCCTGAAGTCCAGTACTTTTGCCTTTGTGAAGCTTGACTCTATTGCTGTGTTTGTGTGAACCATACTGTTCGATGGTCGCTAGTTCCCAGATGGCTACCCACTTCTACATCTGTGATCCTCCCTTCATCTCATTTGAGAGAACCAGGTCTAAGATTGCTCCCTCTCGAGTGGGCTCCAATACTAGTTGTCTAAGGCATGCCCCTGTAAGGCATCTAGAATAACCCCTCTTTGAAGTGGCTGCTGCAACTGCACTCCAGTTAACATCTGGCATATTCAGATCACCCATCAGCAATATCTCCCTTTTCTGCCATTCTAAGTATTCTTTCTATCATTTCCTTGTCCATTTCCTCCCCTGAGAAGAGGTCTGTCTAACCCTGTGCGGATTGTGGTGCCATTGCTGGTCTCCAAATTTACCCACAGTGTTTCTTCTCCTCCCTGTTTTACCTTTTGTTCTGTTGCTTTGATTCCTTCCCTTATGTAAAGAGCTATTCCTCCTCCTCTTTTATCCTCCCTGTCCCTCCTGTAGATAGTCTATCCTGGTATGTTTACGTCCCAGTCATGGTTTTGTGTGTACCATGTTTCTGTGACTGCCACGCTATCCAGATGTTCCTCCTCCATCAAGGCCACTAATTCAGGAAGCTTGTTACTCAGACTACGGGCATTGGTACTCATTGCTCTCCATTTTTTGATGGCTTTACCTTCTTTTGCAGCATCCCCCACTGACCTTTCTACCTTGGTCTTTTTCTCATTTAGTACCCTGTTTTGTAGGGAGAGGCTGGGATTTTCCTGCTGCTTATCAGTGCCTCCCCCCTTGACTAGTTTAAAAGCTTGCCAATGAAGCATTTAAGCTGATTGCTCAAAAGACTTGTTCCCTTCCTGGACAGATGCAGACCATCCTGCCAGTATAGGCTGGTGTCTCTCCACGTGGAACCCCAGTCCCCAATGAAGCCAAACCCCTGTGCTCCACACCATTTTTTCAACCATTCATTAAACTGCATGGTGCAAAGTACCCTCGCCTCACTCATGCTATTGACAGGCAGCACCTAAGAGAAGGATATTGTGTGTGCTACTTGTCGTAGGCCCCTCCCCAATTCTACAAAGTCCTTCTGCACTGCTCTGATCTCATGATGAGCCAAGTCATTTGTCCCTAGGTGGACAATGATGTCCAGCTCAGACTTCCGTGCAGCTGTTCTCGTGATCCGAGGATGCTTCCTGTCTCTCAAGCCATGGCACCAGGCAGGCACCTTACTTCAGTTTTCCCTGCTCCCCCCAGTTCTATCCCCCTAATAATTCAGTCCCCCACCAGGAGCTGCTTCCTTTCCTTGTGGTGTCCTCTGCCTCCTTCCTGTGGGCCTCCCTTGTGACAGTTGTCCTCAGCCTCCTTAGTCTCCTCTGCGGTTGCATCCATAGGGAGCTATGCTCCCCCAGAATGGTGTATGGATTGTGGTGTGGAACAACTGACTGGGTGTGCCTCTGTTCCACCATCCTCACCCTCTCTGAGCCCACTGTGGTCCAACTGCTGTGCATTCTTTGCAACCTCTGAGGTAGTGGTGATGGCTCTGGTGCTCCCTGGATGGGGGAGGTTCCCTTCCTACCATCCATTGTGGCCTGGGGGAAGGTTCCCTTACTACTGTCCAGTGTGGCCTGAAGATGGGCAACTTCCTCCCTCAGGGCAGAGAGTTGTCTGCAAATAGGGCAGCATCTCAGCCTCCAGAAAGACTCCCGGAAGACTGCTGCCCCACAGCCATTACATTGCACTACTCCCCACATTTTTTTGTGTGTGTGTGTGTGTGTGTGTGTGTGTGTGTGTGTGTGTGTGTGTGTGTGTGATTGGTTTGTTATATAGAAATATATATATATTATACAATGTGTATGCTTATATTGTCAGTGCAGTGTGCTAGAGAGGATATGACAGTGATATGCACCTTGCACTCTTGAGGAAATGATGTCAGAACCCCAGGTATAAAGGAACTATTTCCAGGGGTGGGTGGGGTGAGGGGTGGGAAGGGGTTGGGCCTAAACTGTGCCCTCACAAAACAATCAGCTAAAAGCTCTGACCCACCGCTGCGATGAGTGCCTTCCTGTCAGCAAGATGCCCTACACAACAATTTGACAGAGAAAATACCCTGCTAATCAAACAGAGAAAAATCCACACATCCAAGTCAGACACAGGTAAACCTCCCCAGCCCCAAAACAGGCCTGGTGGTTTGTGCTCTGAAAGCTGTCAGCCCTAAAATAAGTCAGCTGTGCTTTAAAGTCTTCCTGCACTGAAAATCTTAAGAATTGTAACAAACAAATGTAAACCTAGATCCACCTCCCTCTGTTGCTTGAAAGACTGTCTTTTCCTGTTTCACACTGCAGGTTTTGCTATGACAACTCCTTAACCACAGTAACTTATTTAAAAATAGTAAGGCCATCAAAAAAATGGGAGGGCAATGAGTACCAATGCCTGTAGTCTGGGTAACAAGCTCCCTGAACTAGTGGCCTTGATGGAAGAGGGATGCCTGGATATTGTGGCAGTCACAGAAACATGGTACACAGAGAACCATGACTGGGATGTCAACATACCAGGTTACAGTCTACAGGAGGGACAGTGAGGGTAGAAGAGGAGGAGGAGGAGAAGTAGTTCTCTATATAAGGGAAGAGATCAAAGCAACGGAACTAAAGGGTAAACAGGGAGGAGAGGAGGCACTGTAGGTCACTCTGGAGACAGAAAATAGCACCACCATCTGCACGGGTCTTGTATACAGACATCCATCTCAGGGGGAGGAAATGGACAAGGAAATGATAGAAGGCATCCTTAGGATGGCATAAAAGGGAAGATATTGTTGATGGGAGATCTGAATATGCCAGATGTTAACTGGAGACCTTTGCTGCAGCTACATCCAAGAGCAGGGTCATTCTCGATGCCCTACAGGGGGCATGCCTGTGAAGCTAATTTTGGAACCCACTAGGGAGGGAGCAATCATAGACCTGGTACTCTCAAACGGTGATGGAGAGAGGATCTCAAATTTAGAAGTGGGTAATCATCTGGGAACAAGTGACCACCAAATAGTGTGGTTCATGATAAACACAGCCATGGAGTCAAGCTATACAAAATTGAGGGTACTGGATTTTAGGAGGGCTGACTTTATAAAAATGAGAGAGTGTCTCGGAAAAGCACTAGCAAACAGGCAAGAAGGAGGGGTAGAGGAACAATGGGGAAACATCAAAACTGCCATCACAGAGGCAACAAGCCTTTGTATGAAGCAAATAAACAAATGAAAATGAGGGAAAAAAACACTATGGTTCTTAAAAAAGGTGGCGGGGAAGGTTAGGAAGAAAAAGATAGCATTCTGGAAGTATAAGGAAACACAGAAGGAGCAGGACAGAGAATTGTACCAGTTAAAGCAGAAGGAAGTGGGGAAGGCAGTCGAAGTAGCAAAGTCCCAAACTGAGGAAAAGATAGCCAACTCAGTTAAGAAGGGGGATAAAACCTTTTATAGGTACATTAGGGAGCAAAGAAAGACCAAGGGAGGGATAGTGAAGCTTAATAAAGGGGATGGTGGATGGGCAGAGGGTGACAGTGAAAAAACAGGGATACTGAACGAATACTTCTGCTCGGTAGCACATGAGGTGGGCTCCTGAATTAAGGCACCATCCGAAATGGTGACGCGATGTGGGCAAAAGCCTGAATGACGATGGGGGGAATAGGGTGACCGGATGTGGTGGGGTGGGTGACTGCAGTGACAGGATGCTGCTATAGGTACACATGTGTGGGGGGGTGAGCACAGTGAGTGTGGCTTGGGAGAGGGTGGAGGGAATGTAGGGGGTGGCGATGCAGTCGGCTGTTGAGCTGCGCAAGGTGTCGGGGGTTGGCCTCCACTTGTGGTGCATGGGGTTCCGAGTTCAGGTCTGGGTCCAGGAGCTACTGCAGTTTTGTTGTGCCCAACCCAAAACTTTTTTTTTTTTGCTTTTGCCCCCCCGACATGCACCCCCCTGTAGTTGAGAATCCTTAAGTAGGGGGGTGTGGATGTGTGTGTGTGTGTGGGGGGGTGTAGCACCCCCACATTAAACAAAAGGACCGAGTCCCCAGCGCTGTTCCTCCATGCGCTGAGGTTGTCAGGGTGGTGAAATTGTTCTCGCCGCCCTGATGTTGCGATAATGCGGGTCACCATTTGGCACTCGCCATTATCACATAGAACCCTTCTGCTCAGTATTCACAAAAGAAGAGGAGAGGGAGGTACCTAATCCAATCAATAGAAGCACTCTGGATAGAGGGGTCGATACCAGTCCATTCACAGAAGAAAGGGTTCTGAAAGAACTCCTAAAACTGAAGGTGGGCAGAGCAATGGGCCCTTATGGGATTCTCCCCAGAATGCTAAAAGAACTAAGGGGAGGGGCTGGCCCATCGGTGCAGTGGTTGGATTTCTTCTTGCGACACCGGTGACCTGGGTTCAGGAGCAGACTTGGGTCGCTGGAGGGCAGGCCAGGGGAGAAAGGCTTGAGTGTCCCACGACAGCTCGCCTTCTCCAGGGGGAGGGGGGAGGCCAAGACCTGCTACTTGCCTGACCCCGAGTGAGGCCGGGAGGTACAGCAAGCCCTGTTCATGGGGGCTGGCCATGACGCTGGGTGAACGTGGGCACGTAGCGCCTTGATGTCAGGGCATACACCATGCGAGGGGAGGAAACCAGAGGAAAAAACAGCCTTCCATCGCCAGGAAGATGGAGCATCAGGAACAAGCCCTCAATGTTCCACCACTCGCCCGGATCACCTTGCCCAATGAAACAAGACAGTGTACGGGGTGTAAGGGCCCCCACCTCATTCCCCATCCGGGGGGCATAGCCACGGCTACATGGGGCGCAAGGTAGGTCTCGGGTTGGGTGGATGGCAGAGGATGACTCCAGAGGCCCCCGAAGGGTCAGAGATGGAGGGCACGTAGGCAGGGAAAAATATAAAGTAAAAAAAGAACTAAGGGGAGAACTAGTGACACCACTGACTGCTCTTTTTAACAAATCAGGGGAGAATGGTGTGGTACCTAAGGACTGGAGGAGGGCGGATGTGATTCCCATTCACAAAAGTGGGAACAAAGCAGAGGCAGGAAACTACAGACCTGTTAGTTTGACCTCAGCAGTAGGCAAAATGATGGAATCACTTCTGAAAGAAACAATTGTTGAGTACCTAGAGGCCAGCGGGGCACAGGACCCAAGGCAGCATGGATTCACAGCAGGAAGGTCATGTCAGATGAATCTAATAGATTTCTTTGACTGGGTGACCAAAGTAGTAGACCAGGGAGGGGCTGTGGACATGGCCTACCTAGACTTTAGCAAAGCATTTGACACAGTCCCACACAAAAGATTAATAAAAAAAATTAGCCAGCCTGGGAGTGGACCCCAGGGTGGTAGTCTGGATAAAAAACTGGCTGGACAACAGGACACAGAGGGTAATAATAAACGGAGTCCACTCCGAAGAAAGTGGGGTTACTAGTGGGGTAACACAGGGTTCAGTACTGGGTCTGGTCCTTTTTAATGTCTTTATAAGCGACATTTCGGAGGGACTGAAAGGAAAAGTATGCCTCTTTGCAGACGACACAAAGATCTGCAACAGTGTTGATACACAAGGGGGAGGGTGGAAAGGATGAGAATGGACTTGGCAAACTTGTAGGAATGGTCAAAATTATGGCATTTTAGATTCAATGCAATGAAGTGCAAAGTAATGGACCTAGGAAACAAAACCAGGGGAAAGAGCACACATTGGGGGTTGCTAACAGCAACAAAATGGAAAGGGACCTGGGAGTAGTCATATCAGATGACCTAAAGGTAAGCAAGCAATGTGAGAAGGCAGTGAGGAGGGCTGGGGGGGACACTGGGATGTATAGGAAGAGGCATCACTAGTAGAAAACAGGAAGTTGTTATCCTTCTGTACAGACAGTTGGTGAGACCCCATCTGGAGTACTGCATGCAGTTCTGGAGACCCCATCTCCGCAAGGACATAGACAGGATGGAGGCAGTCCAGAGGAGGGCAACTAAAATGGTGCAGGGTCTGCACCAGTAGCCATATGGAGAGAGACTAAAGGAGCTTAATAAGCATACCCTTGAGGAAAGGGGGGGGGGACATGATAGAAGTCTTCAAGTACCTCAAGGGAATCAATAAAGTCCAGGAGGGTAGCATCTTTCAGAAAAAGAGATGTGCAAGAACAAGGGGGCGCAATTTGGAGATAGAGGGGAGAAAGCTCAAGGGCAATGTAAGGAAGTATTTTTTCACAGAGAGGGTGGTGAACACATGTAACAGCCTTCCTGAGGAGATCGTGGGGTCAAAAACAGTGGGTGAATTCAAGAATGCATGGGACAGACATAAGGCAGTTCTGGTGGGGGGTAAGAAGAAGTAGGCTGTTGGTTGACTAGGATGTGCAGCTTATCCAATAGATAGGGAAATGGGCAGACTGGGTTGGTAAAGCGGTCCTTATCTGCTATCAAAGTCCATGCTTCTATGTAAATGGAGTCCTCCCATCCATTATTAGCTACGTTCAACCAGGATTCATGACTGGGAGACATATCTCAGATAATGCATGAAAGATGCCTTACCTATCAGAATTGGCAAAAGACTTGAAGACACCAGCAGCCTTCATAACATTAGATCCTGAAAAAAGCATTTGACCGGGTGGAGTGACCATATTTGTTTATCACCCTAGAAAAATATGGCATTCCTCCAGTATTCATTAAACTGGTACAACTTTTGTACAAAGAACCTGTAGTGACAGTAAATGCAAATGGCCTGAAATCCACAGTTTTCTTTTTCTGTGGAGAGAGGGACATGCCAAGGATGCTTCCTATCCACAGCACTATTTAATCCTGCTCTTGAACCCCTGCTTATAAAAATACAGATGGAGAGCAAGATCACTGGAATACAGTGTGGAGATGTGCAGCACAAGGTAACTGCCAACATGGATGATATCATCATATCTGCTACACACCCAGAAAAGTCCATACCACACCTGCTGAAATTAATAGAGAGCTTTGGCAAATTTTCTGGATATAAACTCAGTGTGGAAAAGTCTGAAATCTTACCCATCAACCACCTGTGCCAGAAAAGATGTATTGAAGAATTAGGGTTACAATGGAAAGAAACAGAAACTTTGACGGCAGATAAGGACCATTTGGCCCACCCAGTCTGCCCATTTTCCCTACCTACTGTGACACCGCAGACCCTACTTGATATCTGGCTTCTCCTCCTTTCCTACCACTAAGGTTCTCTTAAGCTTATCCCATGCCTTCTTGAATCCCACTATCATTTTTGCCCCCACCACCTCTGCTGGGAGGCTGTTCCAGGTATCCACCATTCTTTCTGTGAAGAAGTACTTCCTTACATCTCCCCTGAGCCTACCCCACTCCAACATCATAGCATGACCCCTTGTTCACGAGCATTGTTTTCTCTGAAAAAGGCTTCCTCTTGAACCTTATTTATACCTGTGAAGTATTTAAAAGTCTCTATCATGCCCCCCTTTCCTCCAGGGCGTACATATTGAGGTCCTTCAGTCTCTCCACAAATGGCTTTTGATGCAGAACCTGCACCATTTTAGTTGCCCTCCTCTGGACCACCTCTACTCTGTCTATGTTCTTCCAGAGATGTGGTCTCCAGAACTGGACACAGTACTCTAGGTGAGGTCTCACCAATGATTTATACAGTGGTATCACCACCTCCCTCTTTCTGTGGGTGATACCCCTCCCTATGCATCCTAGCATCCCATTGGCTCTCTCCACTGCCTTGTCGCACTGTTTGGCCACCTTTAGGTTATCAGATATGATTATGTCCAGGTCTCTTTCCTGCTTGGTGGTTGCCAGTACTACTCCCCCCATTTTATACTCTGTCCCTGGGTTTCTGCACCTCAAGTACATGATTTTGCACTTCTTCACATTGAAAACGTAGTTGCCACACTCTTGACCACTCCTTAAGCTTTCTTAGATCCTTATTCATTTTTTTCACACACACACACACACACCCAAGTGTCTACTGCAGATCTTCCCTTCCAGCCCCTCTGCAATGTTGCTGATAAAGACATTAAAGAGGACCGGTCCCAGTACTGATCCTTTGGCACCCAGCTGGTCACCCTTCCTTCCTTCCTCAGAGTAAACTTTATCTACCACTAACCTCTATTACCTATCCCCCAACCAGTTTCTTACCCAGTACACCACCTTTGGACCCACACCTAGACTACCCAGCTTGTTTATGAGTCTGCTATGTGAAATGGTGTAGAAGACCTTACTGAAATCTAGGTAGGCGACATCCACCGCTCTACCCTGATCTAATTCTAAAGCTGAAAGTATTTCCTGTTTAGGAATTGAGCTATGTGCAAATGGTAAAGACCTAGTGACCACAAACATGAAATCTCCCCTGTAACAGCTAAAGCTAGACATTACAAGATGGAACAAGCTCCCAATCTCTATGGATCAAAGAATCCAGTTGATTAAAATGAATTTTTTGCCTAAGGTTCTGTTTGTGATTAGCATGTTACACTAAAAGATACCTATTGGTCAGATAACTCAAATGTAAAGACTCACCGACAAATTCATATGGGCTGGGAAAAAACGTAGGTGCAAGCTGAAGAGACTAGCAAGAATCATAGAGAATGGTGGTCTCAAACTACCAGACATCAAGCTTTACCACTAAGTTTAACTAAGTTTTCACACAACTAAGACGCATTAGTGAATGGTACAGACTGAAGAAGAAGCTACTCAGAATGCATACTCCCTAACATGGGTAATAACAGAAAAAGAAATATACAAAAAAGGTTGGATTTGATCTAGCCACAGTAGTACACAGTGCCTTACCTCCTTCACTAAAGAAATGGCCATTAGGTATCACAACATACTCACCAAAATATTAAGAGAAATGGGAGGTACAAATAAATGTAGTTTAGACCAACCTATATGGAATATTAATAACTTCAAGATGAGCAGCAGAGTTATGTGCAACAAAAAGTGAGCAGAAATGGGAATAACAACAGTTTACCTAATGGAAGGCACTAGATTCATACAATTCAGAGCACTAGTAAACAGAGATGACCTGAGACCAAGCAATTACAATTTCCTGTTACAAAAACACCATTGTGACAGGGTAGAATAGGACCCTGTCCCAGTTGTTATGCAGAAAGTGTTTAAATGCAGGGATCTTTCCTTCTCTGTCTCGTTGAGCAACAAAATTTTCCTGTGAGACTTCGGACTTGATCAATCTGAACAGTCTCGCAATTCTTTGCCTCTCACTGTCTCTCAATCCTCTCTTGCTGTCTGTCTTTTCCTCCCTTGCATATCCGCTGATATAAAAATATATGCAAATCAATATGTGGAAATGTAACTGATGTTGGGCTCTCTTTTGTTTAAAAAATATATAGTGTTACTGTTCAAATGTATATATTTATAATTTGAGATGACTGCAAAAGCTGTTGGAAGCTACAGGTTACCTGAGTTCAATTGTTAAGCCTCTTGCAAAAGCTGTGCAAAAGGGGCCTCAACTCAAGAAGCTCACTGTGTTCTAGCAGCTCGTGCCTGATAGTTACAAAAACAGGATGCTTGCTATTAATGGGGGTTGAAAGGACTTACAAAGGAGCTAAGCTGCAACTGCTGAAGAAGAGAAAGGGACACAGAGACTCAAGGAAAACTACTGTTTTTTCTCCTTTGTACATAGTTATACCGAACAAGTCTATTTTTTTATGTTACTGCTACTGTAAATAAATATTTTTGGTGAATTCTACAACTGCTCCTGGTTTTCCCTATGCTTCCTGACCTGTGCCTTGATGACAACCATGCACTTCGTCAACACTGGAGTAAAGTGCAGCTTAGTGATAATGATGATCCCTGGATGCAGGAATTTAGAAACGACTTGTCAGTGGATAGCTCAGAATCTCAGTGGTACACAAGTCTGATAAACAAAAAGCATGGCAAGACAGAAGAAGCAGTCCAATAGTGGAGCAAGACTTGAAACAAAGACACAACACAGTTGAAGTGGAAAGACATCTGGAACTTCTCTCAACTGGCTACCTCGATACAGGACCTGAAAATTCAACAGTTTAAAATGATAAACAATTTATATTACATGCCCTACAAGTTATGTGAGATGAAGAGAATTCCCACACCTTTACGTTATAGCTGCAAAAAAGAGGAAGGCACTCTAATGCATGTCTTTTGGAATTGTTCAGAAAGCAGAACTTTTTGGAATGAAATTAAAAGTAAATTGAATAATCTACTGGGACTACAAGACCTATTTACTCCAGAGATATGTATCTTGGGCCATGTCAGCACAAGAGCGGTAGCATTAAGTGAAAGATATGGGGCCCGATTCACAAAGGTCGATGCAGAGCTTGTGCCAAGCCCTGCGTCAGATCCAGTGGTTGGCACAGCAGTGCTGAACTCTTTGCAACCTGCGCCTGATTCAAGAAGATCAAGTGCATTTAGAAACATAGAAACATAGAATCTGTCAGATTAGGACCATACAGCCCACCTAGTCTGCTCATTTCCCTACTTGGTTTGGCAATCCCTACTCTTATCTGGATTACCTTTTCCCCTGCTCTGCTGTACAGCAGGGTGCCCTTATGCGTATCCCATTAGGTATCACATAACCTAATGTGACACTTTTCCCATTTTATGGCAGCTTTGTACAAAAGGTACCTGAGATTGCCACAAGCTAGACTGAAAAAGCTGGTCTAGCGTGCAGCATTTGGTGTTCAGGATTAAGAATAGCGATCATCAGCTGGGGAATGCTGCAGGACCCGTGTGCCATAAATTCAGCACACTCAGGGTTTGCAGCATTCCTGGGGCCTTTGTGAATCGGGCCCTTAACATTTATTTAATAGTTAATGTGGCCAAAACGCAAATTCTGAAACTAGGGCTTGATTAAAGGAGGGCAACCTACAAAGAGTGGCTGCAAGATACTGTATGTTGGAAACACTCAACATTTAAAAAGAAAATACATAGTACAAGAAATGTGTTCAAGGCATATCTCAGAAAATTTCAGCAATTAGATACACTAATAGGCATCCCAAAGAAAATCAACAACAGAAGAGTACATGGAGAATAAAGGTATACCCCATTGTATAGTTAAATCAGATACCCCTACGCATTTTGATAAGAAACACAACTTACTCAATAATTACTACATGAAAACCAACATAATGCAAGTAATGACATGCACCAGAGACCTAATATTTTTAATTTTATTTATTTATTACATTCTCGGATTTTGACCTTTGAGCTAAGAGCTCATTTGCAAAGGTTCCACGTCTTGAAGAAACAAACAATAATGAACTGCAGTGACTATAACAGATAACATAAAAGATTACAAAAGGACAAATTACACCTTCATGATTATAAGGAAAAAAAGAAAAAAATACTAGCTGCTATTGCAGCGGCAGCATCCTGAGTTACAGAAAGAGGAGTTGTGGCATGCAGAAAGGACTCAGTCAGAATGTAGGGGGGATTAGGTGGATTCTGTGTAGGGAACCAGGAGTCTTGATTGCCTTTGTTGAAGGGGGAAGAGATGGGGGAGATGGGGAATAGGGGAAGAGAGGAAAAAGGCATGTTGTGCAGGGGAGTGCAGGGTGAGCAGAGAAAAAAGGTTGGTTGCCAGAAGGGATTACAGAAATAGGTTGGGCCTGAGACTGACAAAGGGAAGAGGGGGTAGGAAGGGCAGGTGGGGAACAAGTGCAGGGAGCAGGCTGTGCCTAGGCTTAAGCTATTAAGTGCAGTAAGTGTCGGGCCGGGTGCAACTATTTTGCGTTGGATTATTTGGAGCAGCTACACTTCATTTGGCTTGCGAGTTTAGCTTTGAAGGGTCCTAGTTTATTTTCAGTTAGTAGGTCTAATGGGATGGAGTTTAGCCAGCAGGGGGCTTGGTATCCAAAAGATCACTGTCCTAGTAAGGTTCTGTGAAAAGGTATCTTGTAGGGGTTGTTTAGGGTCCCTCTAGTCAGCCTAGTAGGAGCAGCTGGGCTAACCAAGGTTTGCACACCAGGAGGGGCCTGGCTGAGGGTAGCCTTTTTGGCCAAGAGATAAAGTTGGTACCGAATTCTGTGTTCCAGGTCTAGCCAACCCGTGAGCGAGAAAAGGTCACAGGTGTGGGTAAGGCATGGAGTGCTCAGAACTAGCCTGCAGGCTTTATTGAGTGTTAAGGAAATCCTTTTTAGGGACGTGTCAGAGGCTGCACTGTATACTACGAGACTGTAGTCTATTACTGAGAGGACAGAGCTATTAATGTCGAGTTTTAGGGCATGTTCTGTAAGGCAATGCCATGTTGATACAGTTGGCCCAGTTTCCTATTGGCTGATTTGGTGACCTGGTCGATATGTTGTGAGTATGACAGGGAGCTGTCAGTGGTAACCCCTAGATATTTGAATGTTTGGCCCATCTGAAGTATTTCATTTTGACTATTACGAATGACTAGTGTGGATGATTTGTATCTGCTATGAGGGGATGCAAACATCATGGTTTTAGTTTTCTTATAGTTTAGCAGCAACCGTGCGTTGATGAATCAGTCTTTAATGAGCTTGAAGTTACCCTGCATATGGTATTCCAGGGTTTTGATGTCCGGATGACTAATGAATAAAACAGTGTCATCGGGATAGAGGAGGATGCCATCTTGACAGACTTGTGGGAGTTTGTTCAAAAAGAGACTGAATAATAGAGGGCCCAGAATGAATCCTTGGGGGACTCCTGAGTTGACACTTGAACTGTTAGAGTATGTGTTGCCGATTTTTACCTGTCGCACCCGACCGGAGAGGTAACTACGAAACCAACGTAGCGAGGTTGTGGACACGAGTCCCCAAGCCTGGTAAGAAAGAGTTTGTGGTTGACCATATCAAAGGCCTTAGTGAGGTCAATGAAAGTAGCCCCCATTAAGTGTCCCTGGTCAAGGGAGTCATGCATGTGCCCCGTGAACTTGACCAGAGCTGTAGTAGTGCTATGCAGTTTCCTAAAGCCATGCTGCTGTTTGCATTGCAATTGATATTTATCCAGATGGTCGACTAGCCGGTCATACACAATGAGCTCTAGGGCTTTAGAGATGGGTGGTAGTATGGAAATAGGCCAGTAGTTTGTGTGTATCATCCTGTCACCACTTTTGTGGACTGGGGTGATGACCACAGCTTTCCAGAGTTTTGGGAATTGCCCGCTAGTGAGGGAGAGGTTTAATATTCTTATGAGAGGGCCCAGGATAATATCTAGAGTGAATATTAAATATTAATTTCTTAAGTCACTATACTACAAAGTATTAGTAGTCTATAATAAATATTAAATTGTTCATGAGATTTACAGCCAAACTAACTAGTAAATGTTGTATATGTTTGTGTGTTACAGGTGTATTATTAGATGTTGCTTTTTGTCACAGTCAGACCCGTGCAAGAATAAGATATCACAAATGAAGCAATTAGAAATTGATCTGAAATTATCCAGATGGAAGTATACATGCATCATTTTTATTATATAAATAGTCCTGTAACAACAGTACATTGTATGAAATAACATACATACACTTCAAACTAGACAGTTATCTGAGATTATTGCATAGGCCTGATTGTATATGTTCCACTGAAAGTATGTTGTCATGCTTCACTTATCTGAAAAAAAGTACAATTAAAAAAAATGGAAATTTGGAGCTACTGGAAGGTGTCCTACATGCAGGGGCTATAAAATCAAACAAATTTAAATATTTGTGGACAGCCAGTCCAGTGGTTTCAGTATTTTATGTGCTTCCAAAAGTGCATAAATATATCCATGGGCCACCATGTCACCCAATATCTCTGGGGTGGGATCTTTCACCGACGACCTATCTAGATTTGTTGATTTTCTTTCTCCAAAAGGAAATGGTGACACTGAGGTCCCACCTCAGAGACACAGGTGACCTGTTGTTAAAACTCAATGAATTTGTGTGGCAGAATGATTACTTGTGACTAACAACTGATGTAGAGACACCAAATCTGTTGACTGATCATGATAAGGGTCTGGCTCTTGTAAATACTGTCTAAAAACAAGCCTTATGGGAGCCCCAGTAACATTTCTGTTGGAAGCAATGAATTTCATCTTAAATCACAATGTTTTTGAGTTTTCTGATGCCCATTACCCTAAGGTATGTCATATGGTGATTGACCTGTACACCCCCACTGTGCAAACCTATTTTGGGATCTTTGGGAGTCAGAAACAGTATAGTTACTGATTGATTGATTGAAAACTTTAGAGATTACCTGTAAGCACAAGTGCTCATTTACAAAGGTTCCACATCAAATACATGGTCACAAAAAACATTACAAGTACAATAAGCCGTTCCAGAGGAAATGCAGTTGAGTCAGGCTCAAAGTATGTAAGGCAGAACAACTACAAACAGTTTTGAAAAAAATCCATACAGTTCATTGCATAAAAAGTGACAGGTTATGCACAGTGAGAAACCAAATAAAACTGTTTAATGGTTACAATTGCATTGGACTGCAAAGGCAGCCTGCAAAGATCTCTTAGACTCATTAAACATAGGTAGATGCAGCAGTGTATCAGGCAATTCGTTTAACCAGTTAGCAGCCCTGACAACAAATGACCGCTTGCCCAGCTAAGTGCACCAGAAACGAGGCTTACGAGCATTCCTGGCCACGTTCCTGTTGTTGTATTGGTTGGAGATGGTGCGGAAGCATTTTGATAAAGCAGGGGGTGTTAGGCCCAAGAGCACCTTTTTGGCTAACAAACCGGCCTGGAGCATTATTCTGCTGGGTAAAGGTAGTCAATTAGTGAGTGTGTAAAGGGTACAACTATGGGTGCAGTAATCTGCATGTACAAAGTGGCATGACTTATTACAGATCAGTTTTACTCTGTTTAGCACCATGTCACAGGCAGCTGTGTAGACAGGTAGCCCATAATCTATAAGTAAAAGAATGGAGCTGGCTATGATATGGCATTTAGCATCCCCAGTGAGATTGTTCCTGTTATGGTACAGGGCACCCAGTCTTCTATTAACTGTGGTCACCAGATTGTCAACATGGGGTACAAAAGATAAGGTGCCATCCAGAGTTACTCCAAGGTATTTGAAGGTCTTCACCTGTTCAAGGTTATGTCCTAGAACATTTCAGATGGCAAAGGGTAGAACTTTCCTCTTCTGTGGGAGGTTAGAAAAGAGCATGGCCTTTGTTTTTTGCAACTGAGGACCAGTTTGTTGTTGGAAAACCAGCTTTCAAGTGACCTAAGGTTACTTTGGAGAGTGGTGGTAAGGCTGCCACGGTCAGGGTTTTTGGAATAGATTACTACATCATCGGCATAGATGAGTATGTTGGCTGTCTGACAAACATCAGGCAGTTGATTTATGAAGAGGCCAAATAGGAGAGGGACCAAGGTGGAGCCCTGGGGGACACCAACAGATACTGCTATAATGTCAGACAAAGATGTATTGATCTTCACCTACTGGAAGCAATTGGTTAGATTTCTGTGGAACCTCTCAACTGTGTTCTGTGATAAACCCAGGCCAAGGAGTTTGTTAAGCAGGAACTTATGGTTGACCAGGTTGAAGGCTTTAGTAAGGTCAATATATATAGCGCTGACTAGGTCACTATTGTCAAGGGCTGCATGAACATAGTTGGTGTAGCCCAACAGTGCCACGTTGGTGCTGTGGAGCTTCCAGAAGCTATGCTGCTGTACACACTGGACACTGTATTGTTTGAGTTATGTGACAAGCTGGCCAGAGACTATTCTCTCGAGGGCCTTGGATGGGGCAGAGAACAGAAATCAGTATGTAACTGGCAAGGCTAGTGCAGTCTCAGCTTTTGAAAACTGGTGTAATCAGTGTGGATTTCCAGTTCTCTGGGAATGGTGAGTAGCACAGGGAAATGTTAAAAATTCTAGAGATGGGGTGGGAACGTTTCTCTACTGCCAGGACAAGAGGTTTCATATCAACTGAGTCACTCACACACCTCCTTTGCCAAGTAAGCTACTGTTGTATTTCAAGGTGTCTTTGACTGAAATAGTCTTAAAGTAGAATTTAGGGTACCTTGGTTCAGAGCCCACCATCTGGAAAGCTTCAAGACCTGGCTCCCTGCAGGAGGTCTGGGCAGGCTCAGTTGAGATGACAGAACTGAGGTCAATAAAAGCTGTGCTGAATTAACTGGCAGTTTTGGTGGGATCAGTGCCCTCTTGTCCTTCCACCATGAACATTTGAGGAGCGTTTTAACTCCCTTGCCAAGGAGCTCTGAGATGCTGTCCCAGAGTCTTTTGCCATTGCTCCAGTTCTGGGTCTGCTTGTCCTTCTAGAAGTGAGATTTGGCCTTTCTAATCATACTGGTGCACTTATTGTGGGCTTCCCTGTACCTTTGCAAGTGTACAGGGGACCCTGTTTCCCTAGCCAGTGCCCATAGATTGTTCCTCTCCCTCATGCAGGCAATAAGCTTAGAGGTGATCCATCCGCACAGTGTTCCTCTTGTCTTGCATTTTTTAAAGGTTGCAAATTTATCACAGGCAAGTGTGAATTTGGAGACAAAGAATTCTAGGGTAGAGTCACTATCAGGAATGACATCTAAGGAGCTCCAATCAATTTGGGCCAAGTAAGATTTGAACTGAGGCACCATCTTTTTGTTTAAGATTCAGCTGATTATGATCTGGGGGTGATGGCCTTTTCTGTTTAACTGCCCACAGGCACTGCACCAGGGAGTGGTCACTTAGAGTATCTGGCAGAACTTTGACAACTTTAATCCTAGCAGGGTGTGTAACTAGTACCCAGTTGAGTAACATCATAGTGCCTGTTTTATAATTGTTTCTGGTCTGCTCAGTGACCATTTATGTAAGAAATAGGCTGGACATCTTATCCCTTTGACATGTGCTGGACCTAGCATTCCAATTGATGTTAAAGTCGCCAGTAACAATGTATAACTAGTTATGATTGAGTTGCAGGAAGTAGAGAGTCAGTGACTCAATGCCCAGGTTCTGTTTAGCTGGTGGGATACATACTGACAGGATGACAAGAGATTTGTGTCCTTGTCCTATCAAAAGCTGTATTACTAGGCATTCACAGGTATACGATGAACCGCTTCCATATGCGGACTGCAAACATTGTCATCACATGCTTTAGATATATTGACAATATTGCCTGCATCTGGAAGGGGGAAGAAAATGTAGCAAGGGAATTTGTGCAGTGGCTAAATGAAAATACATTGAACTTACAATTTCCATCACATATAGAAGCTACAAGTACTATTTCTTTTTAATCTGACACTGTTGGGGGAAGCAGGCATGGTCATTAGTACCCAAAGCTACAGGAAGTCAATGGCGGTGAATGCCTTATTACAAGCCACTAGCTCCCACCTGCAAACACTCAAAGACTCTATTCCATACTTGCAGTTTTTGCAGGTATGAAGAAATTGCAGCAGTGATACAGTTTTTAATAGGCAAGCAGATGAGCTGCATCAGAGATCTTACGAGAAGAGGAAATGACAACAGGTTTGTTGTTAGAAGTGAGGAGAAAAGTTGCAGACAGTGACAGATAAGATTTGGTTGGGACTTCCTCCAACTAATGACTTCGTTGGGCCTCACACAGGTTGTTTCCTCCACAATCCACATTGGAGGTCACTCGTTGGATCTGGTGTTCCTCCTGGGGATGGAGATCTCTGACTTGGTGGTGGACCCAGTCGGATGGTCTGATCACCACATCATAGGGTTCAGTTTCGTGGCTACCCCCAATAGGCCTGCCCCTATGGAGATGGTCTAGTACCATCCTTTGCAGGGTGTGACCCCAGAAGGCCTAATGGAGGTGCTGGATCTATCGAGTTTTGTTGAGTGAATGCACAGATCCAGAGGAACTGGTGCTTGCCTATAACAAGGCAGTGATAGAGACCCTAGATTCAATTCTCCTGTTCATGTTCACTCCCTCACTCTGCACCCGAGGTCCCAATGGTTTGATGGGACCTACAAGGAGTTGAGGAGAGTGGGTTGCAGGTTAGAGAGGGTTTGTCAGAAATTGGAGGTTGACAGGCTTAGATTGATGGACCATTATATGGTCTATCAATTGACAATCACCCATAAGAAGGCAGAATTCTGGGGGCCTGACCGGCGGTGCTGAGGGTTGAGGCGCTGGATGCCACACCTCGTGCCACGCTGATGACCCGAGTTCGGGAGCAAGCTCGGGAGTCGGGGGTTGACAGGGGAGGGAGAAGGATCGTGCGCCCGTTGGGCTGCTCTCCTCTCTGGGTGGGAGGGCATGGGTTGTCCGGTGCTCTGGTGACCCCTGTTGGAGAACAGGGGGCACCATGAGATGCCGGGCTGCACGTAAGGAGTGTGGCTGATGCAGGCAGGGTTGCTGTGCACTGCAGCATCAGATGTGCACCACGCACGGGGGGACTTCAGGCTTACACACAAGAAATACCTTCCAGCCCTGCCAGTGTCACTGCCACACACCCAATGTTGGTTCCCCACCACTGCCCCTTCAGTCTCTCCAGGTTGTAGTCCCCCGACCCAGGGAACCATAGCAAACTTGAAGGTGGCAGGGGAACACAGCGCGGGCGGTAGAACAAGTCAGTGAGTGCAGTGGCCTAAGAGAGTTCCAGGCTGGAGGGCTAGAAACAGAATTGTAAAGAAAAAAAAAAAAGAAGGCAGAATTCCTGTCCAGGGAGGTTGACGCTGTGCAAAACTGACCAGCTCAGCTCTTCCGGACTGTGGACAGAATGTGCAACCCAATATGTCTTCAGCCTGGTGGAGCTTTTTCGCAAGAGAAGTTTTACAAGTTTGCTCAGTTTTTTCACAGATAAGGTTGCCACCATCAGGTCTGAGATTGGCTCAGCTGTCTCTGTGGGGTATTGCGATGGTTGGAAGGAGTTCGTGAGCACCTGGTTTGTCTGAACCAACTTCAGCTGGCTGGAACTCATGGACATCGTGAGAATTGTCCTGACTTTGTAGCCAACCAGCTGTAGTTTGGATCTGGGCCGTACACGACTCCTTGTGTGTTGTGAGGATGAAATCTGTTCAGTCCTGGCTGAGATAGTCTGGAGCTCACTGGAGACTGGGATCTTTCTTGATCCCGTAAAGGAGGCAGTTGTATGACCGACCCTGAAAAAGCCCTCCCTTGACCCGGACTGTCCGATCAACTACAAACCTGTCTCCAACCTGCCTTTTGTGGGTATGGTTATTCACAAGGTGGCTGCGCTGCAACTGGATGATCATCTTACTACCCACGATGTTTATGATTCTTTCCAGACCACATGTAGGAAAAGGCATAGTACCAAGACGGCTCTTGCCCAGATGCTAAATGATCTCCTAATAGTGAGAGATCGAAGGACTTGTTCCATCCTGGTCCTCCTTGATCTCTCTGTGGCATTTGATACTGTGGACTATGGTGTGCTTTTGGAGCTCCTGCAGTTCATAGTTTCATAGTATAATATGAGCTAGGAGGTCATAAGACCAGTATCGCTCACCACTTGACTCAATGGTGGTACTCATATTTTTTATTTCCCATGTAATTGTCCAGGGATGTCTTGAAAGTCTCCATTGTTTTACTCATAACTGTAGCTTCTGGGAGGCTAGTCCATGCTGTAACTACTCTTTGGCTAAACCATTTTTTCCCCTTGTTAGTTCTACATATTTCACCTTTTATTTTCAATCCATGTGTACATGTAGATTTGGTGGGGACTTGTGATGTTAATCCAATAGTTTCCCACATATAATTATCTCTGGAAGCACTGAATACTAAACATATGTAACCCCCCTGCAAATGGGGGTTCCCAAAAGTCTTCCAGGAGCTTACCTGAATGCTCCAAGCGTGGGTGGTGTTTGGCATCTGAGCTGCTTAACTGTGGTTGCAAGTGAGTGCTATTTGAGCCTCCACGTACTGTCTCTTTAAGAGCTGTCTGCTTGCAGACTTAATTAGCTTGTATGGAGGGACCGTGTATTTAATGCTCGAATCCCACCCGAGTTGCGGAGTAATCGCTCCATTTTGCAGTCGCTGAAGGTGCAAATGGAGCCCTTCTGAAAGCTGTAACTGTTTGCCTGCAATCATTTAACGCATTAGCAAAATTGTAGTTTGTCTAACCTGCCTTTATTGCAGCTGGGTATCTGTATGTGTTACCTCTCCATTTGGACCTAAACTGCTGTGCTGGGCCAATTAGGTTAAGGGAGCCCTAAAATGGAACCTGTGGATGAATCAGAACTTGGTCTCTTAATTTGAGCCAGCCACAAGAGGATTGTATGGGCAATGACTCTGGGAAATGTAGTTTTGACCTTGGCGCCTTTTTCTACCAATAGAGGGAGTCTTACTGTGAGTGACAGCTGAATCAGCCAACAGGATAGTGTGGAGCTAAAGGAAATGCCCTGCTCTGTGACTGGAAAGATCAGATCAGTTGTGGCAATGAAGAGAGAGGGAGCTGTGTGCTTCTGCGGTGCATAGTTTCGCGTGGGAGGCACGTGTGAGGCTCTGAGTTTCGGTCTGCAGCCTTTGTGAGTGCCAGTTTGGACTGAATCCAAGTTGTGAGGAGACAGAAGGAAGTCTGAAGAGTGGAAACCAGGCTCACCCTGTAGAAGACTGGAGAAATTGCTGAATTGCGCTCGGTCTGTCAGGAACTGAAGCTGCTGTGTGCTCCTGGGTACTTTGCAGTAATTGCGATCGGGATCGAGGAGCAGCCTGCCTGGTATAGTACTTTCCTTTTACATATAAATGTGCATAGTGCTTGTGCGGAATCACTATTTCCAATCCCCTGTGCTGTGTGCTGTGTGTTGAAGCTGGAAGCAAACCCCCAGCTTGTCTCGAACTAAAACTGTTTGCTATAAACTGCAGTAGGGTCCAGTCACAAGGACCTTGTCTCCATGCACTGCTGTTTCTGACAATCCAGAAGAACATCCACCATCCGGTTCTCAGCTTGGGTATTGTGAGTATAAATCAGGGTATTCCCCTGCAGCCTGCTTTCAATCACAAGTGTGGCATCTAATTCTTGTTGTTTCTTTGCTTCATGGACTGAGCCATCAGGCTCCGGATTACAATTGGGTGTTGTGTATATATTTTCTTCTACAGGGCCCTATCCATCTGCACCTGCTGGCCAACCCCGGGCAATGGACCTGGCTCCCCCCCCGCCAACCTGGGTACCCAGAGTGTGACTTTTCAGACCCTGTATGTGTGCACAGTACTGTGATTTAATGCCACTAATTAACCTGATTTCCCCCTCCCATGTTACTGTCCCCTAAATAAATCAGATTTGTTGTTGTTAAACTTTAAACTGTCTGAAGTGTCAGTACTCTCATGCCAAGCACTGTATTGGTTTGTGTATGCTGCTTAACCTTATTTTTCAGGGGGTCCTCAGAGACAAACCTGCGAATCAGTCTCGAGGGTAAGTGGTACCTCATGATTGAACAGTGTGTACATGTAGGGTATTGGTACTGTAACTCCTGTGCATCGTGTGGGCCATTAGAGGGATTAGAAGGGGGTCTCAGTGTCCCAGAGGGCTGTGACCAAACTAGACCAACCATTACAAACCCTGACCTCTGGGTGGAGGCACCCGCCATAGAACCTAGGCCCTTCAACCTGTCAGTAGTCAACCAGGCAGGGGTAGTAGCCCTTGGGATAGCGCCACCTAGGGGTTACATCTTGGAGGCACCACTGGGATTTTGTGTCCTCTAGTGGCCACATTTATAAACCACTGTTAAAAAAAAATGGGTACCCTGACAGAAGTGGCTGTGCACCAGTTGGTGGAGTGGTGTACTGGGGAGGAGAGCGACCCCCAAAATGCTATGCTTATCCTGGACATCCCCCTGGGTATCAATGCGGACACTGCACAGGGAGTACTTTCCAAGGTGGAGGGTTTACAAAACCCTGTGGTGGTGGGTCAATGTGCTGATCTGCTCACCCACACTTTCATGCCCCTAGTAGAGTATAAGGACCCCATAGATAGCTCCAAAGTGCCACAGACTATTACCCCAGAGGGAGCCCTCACTGCCTGGAGAGTGATAATTAAGGACAATAGAGACCCGGGAGGGAATGAGTCCCCCCATTATCTGAAACTTTTGAGGAGAAATTCGCTAAATTGTTGCTGGAGGAAGGGAAAACTGTGGAGGACTTGAAGAAACTATTCTTGCCACCTGGTGGGGTTTCCTCCCCCAACACCCTCTCCCACTCCAGTACCAGTTATGGTGGCTGAACCAATGCAGGCTCCTATTTCTGCACCTGCCATTAGTCACGACTCTTACCGAAGGTTGAGGACCTTCTCTGGCACCCTCCCCACCCCACGGGGGAGGATGATTGGGACACCTGGATAGATTGTGTTGCCCCCCTGATACCTGAATGGCAGTGTGTGGAGGCTGAGAAATGAAAAAGGATCATAGAAAGTCTGAGGGGTCCTGCCCTAGAGGCAATTACATTTTTGAGGTCCACAAATCCTGATACATCTACCCAGAAGTACCTATCTGCACTTGAAGGCAATTTTGGGAGCATTGAGTCAGGGGAGAGCTTGATGTGGAAATTTCAAGGTACAAAACAGTGGCCAGGGGAAAGTTTTTCTTCATATGTTACTCATCTGGAAAGAGCTCTGCCGAAGGCTTACCGTAAAGGTGGGGTAGCCGCCAGTGACTTAAACCATGTAAGGTTGGAGCACCTACTACAGCATGCAAAGCATTCTAAATTGCAGATCCTTCAATTAAGGCTCCCAGACAGAAGGGGTAACCCACCGGACTATTGTGACTTAATAAAAGAACTTCGGGAGTTTGAAGATGAGGAAGGGAATTCTAACTCTGGGGTGAGCGCAGCCCAAGTGATCACAGCATCGGCAGGTCCTTGTGAAGTGGGGACCAATGAGGGTGTGCCACCATGGGGTGGATTGCTGAGAGAGATCAGGGAATCCAAAAACAGTCTCTTTATGAAGGCCGCCCCTGCAAGTACAGGCCCTGACCTATATCTGACTGCATCTGCTATGGGGTTGGGGGTACCCACCCAGGCATCTCCTGCTGCCAACAGCTCAAAACTCAATGTCTTGACCATGGAAGTGGGGAAATTGACGAGATGCCTTCAAATGCTTATCATGCCACAGACAGAGATGGCACCAAGGTGTTCAGTTAGTAGTACCCCTGTCCTGGCTCCCAGTGTGACGCCTTGGCCAGCTCAAACTCCAGAAGGTATGTTTTACTATAATTGCAGGATGGCTGGGCACATGAAGAGAGAATGCCGGTCCCCAAAAGACACAGACAAAGTTGTATATAGGCTACAAGGAGAGCTTCAGAGAACAAATCAGTGGTTAAGAAGTGCATGAAATTATCCCAGTGAGGGTCTCAAAAATGCTAACTCACGTTCCGTTGTGGCAAGGTCAGTTGCCCAGGCCCCTGCTACTGCCTCTCCAGACTGGTCCAGAATAGTGGGTCCCTCCATGGAGACCACTGTAAAGGTGAATGGAGTGTCTACAAGAGCTGTATTAGACAGTGGCTCCTAAGTGACAATTATGTTCCAGGATTGGTATCAGAAGCATTTGTCAGACGTACCCTTACAACCATTGGAAGGACTGCATGTATGGAGGTTAAGTGTTAAGGCCTACCCCTACTCCGGGTATATCTGAATTTGGCTGTCTTTGCCCACCTCCGTGGCTGGAGTGGCAGAGCAAGTAGAGACCCTGGCCTTAGTGTGTCCCCCTGCTGGACTGTATGATGGGGTTCCACTAATAATTGGGACGAATGCGCATATCTTTGGATGGTTGGTGCAGTTATGTTATGAGAAACAGGGGTCACAGACTGGTAGAGCTTTAAGAATTCCAGCATTGATCAAGAAGGCCTATGATGCCCAGAGAGGTGCTGACGAAGTGGAACCAGAGGAACCGGTTGGAATTGTCTGGAAAAAGGACCCTGAGTCTCTGATCCTGGCGCCAAATGCCCAGTGTAACTTACAGGGAGAGGTCCATATCAGAAAGGATGCCAAGAATAAAATCTTCATGCGGGATGCTCCAGGCAATGGGAAATTGCCAGAAGGACTTCTGATAAAGCCAAGTATTTTGCCAGCCAGAGCCTATGCTTATGCCAGATGGGTAATGGTCCAGGTTCATAATGTGTCTGACAGAGAGATTGGAGTAAATAGAGGTTTCACCCTGGCTAATGTGCATTGTGCGGATACTGCAGTGTTGCCTAATAACAAGTGTTCGGGGGAGAATGACAGAGTGACACCTGACTTGTTTGATTTTGGTGACTCCCCATTGCCAGCCAATGGAAAATGAGAATCAGTAGAAAGCTTGCCCAGAGAGACCAGGTGTTTTCTTTCAAAGAATGGGACGTAGGATGTGTGCAAGAAGCTGAGCACCACATCCAGCTGCATGATAAAAGGCCATTTCATGAAAGGTCTCGACACCTGGCACCTGCTGACATAGATGATGTGAGACGGCATCTGCAAGAGATGCTTGCTGCTGGTGTAATACAAGAATCCAGAAGCCCATATGCTTCACCTATTGTGGTAGTGAGAAAAAAGAATGGGACAGTAAGGATGTGCGTGGATTATCGCACCTTGAACCGGTGGACTATCCCTGATCAGTATACAATGCCCCGCATCCAGGATGCTTTAGACTGCCTGAATGGTAGCAAGTGGTTCTCCGTGCTGGATCTTCGCAGTGGGTACTACCAGATCCCAATGGCCCCGGAAGACCATGAGAAGACAGCCTTTATCTGTTTGCTTGGCTTCTATGAATTCAAGAGGATGCCTTAAGGGATTTCAGGTGCCCCAGCCACTTTTCAATGACTGATGGAGCATGTAGTGGGGAACATGAACTTATCAGAGTGCCTGGTGTACCTGGATGATGTTATTGTATTTGGCAGCTCACTGGAGGAACATGAGAGCAGATTGTTCAAGGTGTTGGACCGACTGGAAGACTTTGGCCTAAAACTGTCTATCGATAAATGTAAATTCTTCCAAACATCTGTAAAGTATGTGGGACACATAGTCTCCACTGAGGGAATAGAGACCGACCCAAGTAAAGTTGAGGCCTTGTCCACCTGGCCACAGCCCCACAATCTAAAAGAACTGCAAAGATTCCTGGGATTCTGTGGCTACTGTCCCCATTTCATCAAGGACTATTCAAGAGTGATCCATCCTTTACTTAATCTTACTCAAGCTTACCCTCCTACCCACAAAAAATACAAGAGGTCGGTTTCTTCTGAGCCTGAGAGAGTGTATTTCCATCCCAATTAAGTATTTAGAGTCAGATGGACACCTGAGTGTGAAGCTGCTTTTCATGAGATTATATATCAACTTACCCACGCTCCTGTCCTTGCCTATGCAAATCCAGTGAAGCCCTATGTTTTTCACACTGATGCTAGCCTGCAAAACTTGGGGGTTGTATTGTACCAAGGGCACGAGAATGGCCTGAGACCAGTGGCCTTTGCCAGTAGAAGCCTGACCCCATCCGAAAAGAACTATCCTGTACATAAGTTAGAATTCCTAGCTTTGAAGTGGGCTATTGTTGACCAGTTCCACGAGTACTTGTATGGGGCTAAGATACTAGTAAAAACTGACAATAATCCTTTGACCTATGTGCAGACTTCAGCTAAGTTGGATGCCACTGGCCATAGGTGGCTTTCTGCATTATCTACATACGACTATGCTGTTGAATACAGAGCAGGCCTGAACCACACAGATGCTGATGCTCTCTCCCGGAGGCCTGTTCCCAGGAATGACTGGGTCAGACTGTCAGAACCTGATATTCGAGCACTCTGCCAGAAGTTTGACAGGGAGGAACAAATGTCCACGGACGCAGTGGACTGTATGGTGGATTGTTTGAGACCCTCTGAGAATTGCATACCTGCTGCTTATTGCCACTTTTCTGCAATAGACATTGGTGCACTGCCTCAGCTGGACAATGACAGTATTCGGCGGGCTCAATCCTGAGATTCCATGATCAAATAAGCCCTCCATGCAGAGAAAGATGTGTCCAAATTATGCTCCACTTGATTTGAGAATTGCACTGTTATACAAGGAAGGTCCTAAGTTGAAACTGATCAATAGACTGTTATACAGAGAAACAGTAGACAAAGGGGCACAAATAGACAAACAACAACCAGTGCTGCCCACTGCCTTTCGAGACTCAGTACTGAGGTCCTTACACAACCACATGGGGCACCTTGGTATAGACAGAACACTTGACTTGGTGAGATCCAGGTTCGATTGGCCTAAGATGGAGGCTGATGTTGAGCAACACATTCAAACTTGTAGTCGCTGCTTACAGAGGAAAGCTTTGCCCCAGAGGGCTGCCCCCCTTGTTAACATCACCACCAGTGCACCCATGGAGTTGGTCTATATTGATTTTCTGAGTTTGGAGTCAGATCAAAGAAACATTAGTAATGTGCTGGTGGTCACTGACCATTTTATGAGATATGCCCAAGCTTTCCCCACCAAGGACCAGAAGGCATCCACTGTGGCAAAAGTGCTTGTAGAAAACTTTTTTGTTCACTATAGGGCTCCACAAAGAATCCATTCTGATCAAGAGAGAGAATTTGAGAGTCGTCTGATCAAAGAGATGCTTTCTCTGTGGGGAGTGCGAAAGTCCTGAACCACCCCTTACCACCCCAAGGGGGACCCACAGCCTGAACGTTTCAACCGCACTTTGCTAGATACGCTAGGCACCCTCCACCCAAAGGACAAGCCTATATAGAGCCAACAAATTAACACCCTGGTATATGCCTACAACTGCACCAAAAATTATGCCACTGGGTTCTTCCCCTACCACCTGATGTTTCGAAGAGAAGCTCGACTGCCGGTAGATGTGGGTTTTGGAGTCTCTCCTGATGGGGTTCAAGCTGACAACTATTTACAGTATGTGCAAAAGTTAAAGGCCCAGCTAAATCATGCGCACTAGTGGCTAAAACCATGGTTGCCAAAGAAATCTGGCCAACAAAGAAAGGTATGATAAAAGGTGAAAGCACAGGAACTCCAGGAGGGAGATCAGTGTTGCTAAGAATCTGGGACTGCTGGCAAACACAAGATTGTGACAGATGGCACCATCTCCCTCACATTGTAGTGGCAAATTAGATTATCTGCCTGTGTACAAAGTAAGGCCTGAGAATAATTCAAAGATATTAAAACAATGCATAGAAATCATTTACTGCCCATTGGACAAATCTTGATTGAGCCTGAGCCCCAGAAAATGCCCCTCTGGACCAGTGACTAGAGCCGCTGCTAAGAAAAAATCAAGAAAGTCTGCACCTACAGAAGCTGAGTTAAAGTGTTCCCCTTCACAAGTCCCAGTTGAACATGACTGTCAGTCCATGTCAAAGGAAAGTGAGTGTGGCTTGAATACTACCCTTCTTATGAACTGAGTCAATTGTTTCAGGGCAATCCCCTAGTCAATCCTGGAGATGAAGCTGGGCCTTCTGGACTGTCTAAGCCCCCAGCTTTCTCCCTGGAGCCACTGCTCCCAGAAAGTGAAGTGCAAAGCATCATGTCAGATGATATGGAATCATTGTGTATGGTTGAACTGTTTGAGCTTTCAAAGGAGGAAAATGATGGACTGGAACAGACTGGTGATATACCAGAACAAGAAGAGTATTTTGAGTGCCCTGATGGTCCACTGCCAGTGTCCAAGAGCTCTCCATGTGAGCCAAGTGTTGTGGACTCAGAGATTATAACTCCTGGAGCTAAAAGTGCCCCAAGTTCTAGCCTCTCTACCCCAATGGAGACTCCCCTGACAAGTGAGGACAATGCTGAAAATGAGGATCAGAGTGCAGAGACTGTAACAGTTCCCCCTAGAAAGACTGGTAGAGCTGTAAAGCCTGTGGTGCACCTCAGTTATGATTCCCTTGGGAGGCCCGTGGACTTGCCTCTCAATGTTGTCCATAAAGGAGTGTATGTGTCCCCGAGCTCATTGCCTAAACTGAACATCAGTGCTAACTCCAAGTTACTTGTGTTGCCCTCTAGGTATGGCGCCTCTTCCCCGTCCAACCCCAAGGTAGCTGATAGGGAAGGGCTCCCTCTCTTCAGGTTTCATGTGCAGAAGGTAATAACCTGAGTTATGGTACAATGTGTGTATAATACTGTGAAATATTATAAATATATAGTGATGTACTGAAAAGTTTCAGAAATGTGTTTCTGGTAAGGTGATATGTTGACTGATAATTATATGTGTAAGCCTAATGTGATACTGATGTAAATGTTCATGGTTGTATTGAAACTTATGGGGGTAATTACTTGATGCAGACGCCAAGTTTTTCCAGGCCAGGAAGGGTGTAACCCCCCTGCAAATGGGGTTCCCAAGAGTCTTCCAGGAGCTTGCCTGAATGCTCCAAGCCTGGGTGGTGTTTGGCGCCTGAGCTGCTTAACTGTGGTTGCAGGTGAGTGCTATTTGAGCCTCCACGTACTGTCTCTTTAAGAGCTGTCTGCTTGCAGACTTAATTAGTTTGTATGGGGGGACTGTGTATTTAATGCTTGAATCCCACCTGAGCTGTGGAGTAATCGCTCCATTTTGCAGTCGCTGAAGGTGCAAAGGGAGCTCATCTGAAATCTGTAACTGTTTGCCTGCAGTCATTTAAAGCATTAGCAAAATTGTGGTTTGTCTCACCTGCCTTTATTGCAGCTGGGACTCTATATGTGTTATCTCTCCATTTGGACCTAAACTGCTGTGCTGGGCCAATTGGGTTAAGGGAGGCCTAAAATGGAGCCCGTGGATGAAGCAGAACTTGGACTCTTAATTTGAGCCAGCCACAAGAGGACTGTATGGGCAGTGACTCTGGGAAATGTAGTTTTGACCTTGGCCCCTTTTTCTACCAACAGAGGGAGCCTTATTGTGAGTGACAGCTGAATCAGCCAACAGGATAGTGTGGAGCTAAAGGAAATGCCCTGCTCTGTGACTGGAAAGATCAGATCAGTTGTGGCAATGAAGAGAGAGGGAGCTGTGTGCTTCTGGGGTGTATAGTTTCACGCGGGAGGCGCGTGTGAGGCCCTGAGTTTCGGTCTGCAGCCTTTGTGAGTGCCAGTTTGGACTGAATCCGAGTTGTGAGGAGACAGAAGGAAGTCTGAAGAGTGGAAACCAGGCTCACCCTGTAGAAGATTGGAGAAATTGCTGAATTGCGCTCGGTCTATCAGGAACTGAAGCTGCTGTGTGTGCTCCCAGGTATTTTGCAGTAATTGCGATCGGGATCGAGGAGCAGCCTGCCTGGTATAGTACTTTCCTTTTACATATAAATGTGCGTAGTGCTTGTGGGGAATCGCTATTTCCAATCCCCTGTGCTGTGTGCTGTGTGTTGAAGCTGGAAGCAAACCCCAGCTTGTCTCGAACTAAAACCATTTGCTATAAACTGCAGTGGGGTCCAGTCACAAGGACCTTGTCTCCATGCACTGCTATTTCTGACAATCCAGAAGCACATCCACCATCCAGTTCTCAGCTTGGGTATTGTGAGTACAAATCAGGGTATTCCTCTGCAGCCTGTTTCAATCACAAGTGTCATCTAATTCTTGTTGTTTCTTTGCTTCATGGACTGAACCATCAGGCTCCGGATTACAATTGGGTGTTGTGCATATAATTTCTTCTACAGGGCCCTATCCATCTGCAACTGCTGGCCAACCCCGGGCAACGGACCTGGCTAGCCTCCCCCCCAACCTGGGTACTCAGAGTGTGACTTTTCAGACCCTGTATTTGTGCACAGTACTGTGATTTAATGCCACTAATTAACCTGATTTCCCCCTCCCGCGTTACTGTCCCCTAAATAAATCAGATTTGTTGTTGTTAAACTTTAAACTGTCTGAAGTGTCAGTACCTTCATGCCAAGCACTGTATTGGTTTGTGTATGCTGCTTAACCTTATTTTTCAGGGGATCCTCAGAGACGAACCTGCGAATCAGTCTCGAGGGTAAGTGGTGCCTCATGATTGAACAGTGTGTACATGTGAGGTATTGGTACTGTAACTCCTGTGCATCATGTGGGCCATTAGAGGGATTAGAAGGGGGTCTCAGTGTCCCAGAGGACTGTGACCAAACTAGACCAACTGTTACAAACCCTGACCTCTGGGTGGAGGCACCCGCCATAGAACCTAGGCTCCTCAACCTGTCAGTAGTCAAGCAGGCAGGGGTAGTAGCCCTTGGGATAGGGCCACCTGGGGGTTACACGTAAATCACCCCTTAACCTTCTATAGTTCATCGAGTACATGCCCAAATCTCTCAGTCTCTCACCATAACTCATTCGGTGTACTGTTTTGATTCTTTTGGTAACCCTTCTCTGAACCCCCTCAATCAGTACTTCACCCATCTTGTTCTGTGGAGCACAGAAAGGTGAACAGTATTCGAGGTGTGGTCTCACTCCAAAATGTATACAATGGTACTATCACTGATGGGTTTCTGCTTTTAATATTTCTAAAAATACATCCTAGTATTTTGTTTCCTGCTTTAACTTTGGTTCTGATATAAGAGTTAAAGGACAAATTATTCATCTGCGGACTGTCTGGCACAGTCCTCAGGTGGTTTAGATCTTTCCTTGAGGGTAGGACTCAGACAGTGGTCACTGAGATTTATCCCTCTGATGCTCTCTCCCTATCCTGTGGGATTCCGCAGGGCTCCATTTTCTCACCCATGTTGTTCACAGTGTATATGCTGCCGTTGGGAGACATTATTAGGTGGTACGGTTTGAGTTTTCACTGCTATGCAGATGATACTCAATTGTACATGTCTTTTGTACGCAGGTAGGGGGATGCTGTCTCGGTATTTAACAACTGCCTCTCTGATATCCAGGACTGGCTGAGTGCCAGCTGGCTGAGGTTGAATCCCGATAAGACTGAGGTGTTGGTGGTGGACCCAGATTACTGGGTGGAGGGTTTGTCGGCCGGACAACCTTCTGGGTTTTGGCTCGGGGATGTTCAGCTGGCTACCTCAGATCGGGTGCATAACCTGGGCATTATTTTTGATGACAGTTTGACCCTGAAGTCGCAGGTGTCGTCCGTCATCAAGACTTCATTTTACCATCTGAGGAATATCACCTGGGTGAAACATTTGGTTCCTCCTGATGATCTTACTTTGGTTCATGACTTTGTGACTGACCCGCCTTGTCTACTGCAATGCCCTGTACCTAAGGCTACCAGGGGTTGATATTCGCCACTTGCAGCTAGCACAGAATGCGGTGGCCAGGCTTGTGACTGGTACTTCTAGGACCAGCCACATTGCACCTGTGCTCCCCAGACTGCACTGGCTGCTGGTACAGTGGTGGATCACCTTCAAGGTTGGCTTGCTGACCTATAAAGCCCTACACGAACAGGGACCTCACTACCTACAAGATCTCCTATGCCCCTACTGCCCCCTCGACCACTCTGATCCACCAACGAGGGATTGTTAGAGATTCCCAGGGTGCATTTGAAGACATCTGGGGCTTGATCTTTTACGTTTGTGGCCCCTACCCTGTGGAATTCTCTACCTCATCGGGTGAGGGAGTGCCTGACCGTCCAGAGTTTTAAATCAGCCCTTAAAACTCATTTATTTAGTTTAGCGTCCCTGGATGAGGTCAGCTGATGGGAGTTTTATGCTATAATACTGCTGAGGATTACTAAAGATGATTTTAATATCTGATTTTATGTATTTGATTTTATGTATGTTTATTGAAGATGTTATTTATGGTGTGAATTTTTATGTTATGTTCAGCGCTTTGATAATTTGGAAAGGCACTTTATAAATAAAGCTGATATGATATATGATATGATTGTAACCCCTAGGTGGCGCTATCCCAAGGGCTACTACCCCTGCCAGCTTGGCTAGTAGCAGCTTAAGGGGCCTAAGTTCTGAAATGGGTGCCTCCACCCCGAGGTCAGAGTTAGTAGTGGTCAAGCTAACCTGGGCACAACCCTCCGGGACACTGTAACCCCCTTCCCCTTTCCTTATTAGTGGCCGGAACAATACACAATAATCACTTTCACAATACCCCTGATACACCACACAAGCATCCACACTGTTTGCACTTACCACCAGGGCTTTCCTCTGGCCTGGCCCTAGGGACCACCTGTAAAACAAGGTTATACACAGCAAATAACAGCAGTACAGTACTCTTGCACAAACTGGAACCACAGTCTGGTTAAATGCAAAAAAGAGTTAGATTGGATTTATTTAAGGGACTTGAACAAGGAAGGGGCGTAATCAGGTTAATTTGCTTAAAAGCTCTATCAATCAAACAGTTATACATGCACTTCAGGGTCCATAAACAGTCACACACTCTGGGTTCCCAGATGGAGAATGGTGGGCTAACCAGGAATGTTGCTGATGGTTGGGGCCCTGTGATGGAAAAAACAACATGCACAACACACACTATTTGTTATCTGGAGTCGGAGGAAGGCAATCAGAATAGCAAAAGCCCAAACTGAGGAAAAAATAGCCAATTCAGTTAAGAAGGGGGATAAAACCTTTTATAGGTACATTAGGGAGCATAGAAAGGTTAAGGGAGGAACAGTGAAGATTAATAAGGGAGAGGGGAGGTGGGCAGAGGGAGACAGTGAAAAGGCAGAGATACTGAATGAATACTTTTGCTCAGTGTTCACAAAAGAAGATGATGAGGAGTTACCTAAACCAGACAATAGAAGCACTCTGGGTAGCGGGGTTGACACCAGTCCATTTACAGAAGAAAGAGTCCTGAAAGAACTTCTAAAACTCAAGGTGGACAAAGCAATGGGGCCTGATGGGATTCACCCCAGAATCCTAAAATAACTAAGGGAGGACCTAGTGACACCACTGACCAAACTTTTTAACAAATCATGGGAGGATGGGGTGGTACCTGAGGACTGGAGGAGGGCAGATGTGATTCCCCTTCACAAAAGTGGGAGCAAGGCAGAAGCAGGAAACTACAGACCTGTAAGTTTGACCTCAGTGGTAGGGAAAATGATGGAATCACTTCTGAAAGAAAGAATTGTTGAGTACCTAGAGGCCAGCGGGGCACAGGACCCAAAGCAGCATGGATTTACAGCAGGAAGGTCATGTCAGACGAATCCTAATAGATTTCTTTGACTGGGTGACCAAAGTAATAGACCAGGGAGGGGCTGTGGATGTGGCCTACCTAGACTTTAGCAAGGCATTTGACACAGTCCCGCACAAAAGATTAATAATCAAGTTAGCCAGCCTGGGAGTGGGTCCCAGGGTGGTAGCCTGGTTGCAAACTGGCTGCACAACAGGACACAGAAGGTAATAGTGAGTGGAACACATTCCAAAGAAAGGGGGGTCACTAGTGGAGTACCTCAGGGTTCAGTACTGGGTCCAGTCCTCTTTAACATCTTTATTGGTGACATCGCAGAGGGTCTGGAGGGAAAGGTATGCCTCTTTGCAGATGATACAAGGATCTGTAACAGAGTTGATACACAAGGGGGGGTAGAAAGGATGAGAAGGGACTTGGCAAGGTTGGAGGAATGGTCAGACATATGGCAACTTAGATTCAATGCAAAGAAGTGCAAGTAATGCACCTGGGAAACAAAAACCAGGAGAAGAGTATACAGTAGCAGGGAGGTACTAACAACAACAAAATGGAAGAGGACTTGGGGTAGTCATATCAGATGATCTAAAGGCTGGTAAGCAATGTGAGAAGTCAGTAGGAGAGCCAGGGGATACTGGGATGCATAGGAAGAGGCATCAGCAGTAGAAAACAGGAAGTTGTTATCCTCTGTACAGACAGTTGGTGAGACCCCATCTGGAGTACTGTGTGCAGTTTTGGAGACCTCATCTATGCAAGGACATAGACAGGATGGAAGCAGTCCAGAGGAGGGCAACTAAAATGGTGCAGGGTCTGCATCAGAAATCATATGAAGAGAGATTGAGAGAGCTTAATATGTATACCCTTGATGAAAGGAGGGACAGGGGTACATGATAGAAACGTTCAAGTACCTCAAGGGAATCAACAAAGTCCAGGAGGGTAGCATCTTTCAGAAAAAAAGATGTGTAAGAACAAGGGGACACAATTTAAGGATAGAGGGGGGACGGCTCAGGGGTAATGTGAGGAAATTTTTTTTCATGGAGAGAGTGGTGGATGCGTGGAACTGCCTTCCTGGGGAGGTTGTTGGGGCTAAAACAGTGGGGGAAATCAAACATGCATGGGACAGACACAAGGCAATTGAAGTGGGTG
Organism: Neoceratodus forsteri; assembly: GCA_016271365.2. Lineage (NCBI taxonomy): Eukaryota > Metazoa > Chordata > Ceratodontiformes > Ceratodontidae > Neoceratodus > Neoceratodus forsteri. The sequence continues at coordinate 397,382,295 of CM057452.1, forward strand.
GCAGGAAGTAGGCTGTTGGTTAACTAGAATCTGCAGCTTATCCAGTAGGTAGGGAAATGGGCAGACTGGGTGGGCCAAGTGGTCCTTATCTGTCATCAAAGTCTATGTTTCTATGTTTCTATGACTCAGTTCTTGAAAAGAAAACAACAAGACAATCAGATGACACACTTTTAGATTAGGCTGTTGTTGCAGGGAGCTACCCTGATGATTACTCATGATGCCCAAGACTGGACACAGGCTGGACGAAAATCGAGACAGCAGGTGGTTAATCTGGAGTACCAGGAGAAGCAGGGCCCACACGATTCAGCGAGGCATCGTTCCTGTTCAAGTTTGGAGGCAGGGGGCTGATTCCTAGGCAGGTCTCTCGTCGGTGGCTTTCTCCGTGCAATGGGGTAGTCTGGCAGGGCCAGCATGGCATGGCCCAGACCGAATGGAGATGAATGCAGACTCAGTCCAATTATGCTGGTTAAAGCTTCCAGCAAGCAGAACACAGTTCACACAGTGGGGAACCAAATCACGACCCACTTTCAATACATAACACATTTACATGTAAGGAAATTCTACTGTACCAGGCAAACCGATCTCCGGTCACGATCGCAAAGCCTCTGCACAAACCGGGGATTCAAAAGCAGCTGGAAATCCTGACAGGCTGATCGCATTCAGCAAATCTTCGGTCTTCTTCAGGTTGATCCTGGTCACAGCTCAGTGGCTTACTTCGTTCTCACAAACTCGGATTCAGTCCGAACTGATTCTCTTCTCCCTCTCAGGGGCAGCAGGCAGGCCTGCAGGCCAAAACTCAGGCCTTTCCACAGAGACTGTCTTGAGCTGTTGCTTCCACAGCTCTCAACTTAGATCTGTCTCAACTGCCAGCAAGCCAGGGACTTTCCCCAGAATCCAAAAGGTTTGGTTGGCTGATCTGTCTGTCAGTCACAACAAAGGCTCCCCCTTCAGGTGCAAAAAGGCGCAACAAGCCCAAAACTACAATGCCTACAGATTTTGACTCCAGAACGCTCCTGTAGTCCGGCTCCATTTTAGGTCCCACCTGAACTGATTGGTCCAATTCGCAGTCCAGGACCAAGATAGTGGAGAGAAAAAAAACAGTCATTGTTGCAAAGAAGGCAGGTTAGAAAAACCACATTATCATTATCACTGTAAATGATTTTCAGCAAATAGTTACATCTTTCAACAGAGCTCCCTCTCAGATTACTTATGACTGCAATCCAGGCAGCTCTTAAAGAGACAGTACACCAAGGCTATACAGACACTCTCTGGCAATCACATTTAAACTGCTAAAACGCAGGACACCAGCCTGGCAGTGAGCACTTAGGCAAGCTCGAGGAAGACTTTTCGGGAACCCCCATTTGTAGGGGGTTACATTATACTTCCTAAAAAAAAAAAATCACAAAATGTGGATTTAAATAAATAACCAGTCACCTTCTCAATGCATTTAATTCCGTTGCAGCTTAGGTAGGGCTATTTTTCATAACAATTGGAATATACTTATGTCAGATCAGAAGTATAAAAAAGAACTGGGTGAAAAGCCACCAGTTACCTTTAGAGATAAATAGTTACTATCAAAAACCAGTATGTAGGAACTCCAGTAACTGGCTGCACCCCTCCCAGAAGGGTTTGTTCTCTAAAAACTTAGCAATGTTTGCAGGTATTGCAAATCAGAAAAAAACTTTTGTTTACCCCAGTACAGATCTGGTTTTCACTAATGCAAGCATTGCTTACTGGGTAACTTGTACAGTAGTAGAGATCTCAACTTCTTACCAGTAAGTGAAGCCCCATGTATACTCAGTGTCAGGGAGTATATGACTTACCTGGGAAAGATACCTGGATAACTGTGTGGTTATCCGGTAACTACACTAATGTGAACCCAAACTTTGCAGTGCCCAAGAACACTATGCTGCACATTGGGCAGACATATGCAAACATCAAGGAGTTACCAGGTAAGTCAGGGATTCCCTGATATCACTTTACGCGATAGCACCTATAGCCATGTACACGTAGTACATGAATTCATCACCTGCACCACAGATTTCTTGCATTATGCCCTGGTGTGTTCCTACATAAAGATTTACATGGGAAGGATAACTAAGCTGTGATTGAACAGTGGTCTGAGATGGGATGTTCATAAAGACAAGCTGTTGAAGAATGCTGTTAGGCATATGGGGGCCCTATATTGGGCAAAATTTACTATATCCCAGGAGGTTAGGAGACAGTGAATTCAGTGGTCCTCCTGGTACTTGACTACGGGGATATTTTATATGCAGGCATGGCAAGGAAAGAGCTAGCAAGCCTTGATGCATGTTACAACAGGCTTGCCCGCTTTATACTCGATGCCGCTAGTATGACTCACAGCAGCCAGTTGTATGCTGATCTAGGATGGCAGAGGCTGAGTGACTGTAGGAATAGCCATATCCTTGCATTTATGCATAAATGTATGGAGGAGAACTAATGGATTTTATATTATCTAACATTATTCACAGACAGGAAAATGCCTCTTTAAGATGAGTGACTGGGCTGGAAATAGTGGTTCCCTCTTGTAGTATGGAAATAGGAAGAATGTCACTCTTCTATCTTGGGTCAGTAGCCTGGAATGCAATTTCTTAAACATTAAGAACAGCTGTTGGTAAGATCAGTTGGGGTAAGATAAAACTATGGCTTGATGACAAAGCCAAAGAACGTATGCCCTCTTGCCAGACATTTCAGTGTGTATCATTGGTTTAATTGTAAGTACTATATAATTCACCATAACTATTTCCCACATTACTACAGTTGTTGTATTGATTTGTTTCTGATTCTCTATTTGTCCTTTGTAAATTATTTATAAATTTGTATTTTAGTATTAATCTGTAACAAATTGCAAATGGGACCTCGTTGTAAATGAGCCGCAGTTCAATCAAGTTTATCCTTGTTCGTATTTTAAGATGAATAAAAATGTTATCTATCTATCTAGCTAAACAATAATCCATGGCAGGGTGTTGGTTGTTGTAGGATTTATTCAAGGCTGGTGTTGTGTGTCATGACATGGGGCTGCAGGCCGAGTGACAAAAACCACACCAGAAGCGGGTAATCCCACAACAACCCACACCCAGGAGTGGATCATTATAATTTTTGTGGAGGACCCTTTGATAAAATTAAAGATTTGGAAAAATTTAGTTAAATTTACATCTGACCATTGCAATATTTTGCTTTTTATCAGTTTTTTTGTTTTAATCTTCTCTTTATGGGGGGAGCTGGCAGGTGGCTACAGCTCCTCCTTTGTGGTGCCCATCCCTCCAGTCCCGCATCCCCACACCGATCTCCCCAGGAAATCCTCCATGGGTTACCCCCCCCCCACAACAGGGCCAGGGGAGAAGAGCGTCGACTTTCTTCCTTCCCCCAGATAGCCAGTTTCCAGACTCTGGGGTTCAGCACGGGCGCAGCCAGGGCCATCACGGAGCCTGCCAGCTCCATTTTTGCTTTTTTTCTATGACCCCCCGACATCATGTGCCAGCTGTGTGCCTCCAGATCCATATCTCCTCCAGTTGCTACTAGAGGGTGATCAGTGGGTGGGATGGCAATCCCTCCCTCCCTCCCCGAGAGAGGAGAATAGTCCTCCGGACGCTCAATCCTCTCTCGTCCCTGCCGACCCCTGGCAGCCCAAGCTAGTTCCCAAACCCGGGTTGCCAGTGTGTTATGTTTTATCAGCTTTTTTAAAGAATATTCTTCCTCCCTATAGAAAACAGTGTCCCTGTGAGAGCATCTTGGGGGAATGATTAGTGTATTCGAAGTAAGCCAAAGCAGGGAGATCAGTTAGGTTCTCTTTTTTCTATTAAGTTTCCACTTGTTAGAGTTTTACTCTGACAGTGTGATGAGACAGTACTGCTGATTAGAGAAACATTGGGTTTGGGGTTGTGCTGTGAGTCTGGAAGTGGATGACAGAGAGTGCAGAAAGACATAAAGAGCAAGGCAGGTGACAGAGAGGTGTTAAAGACGGTCACAAGTTTTTTTATTTGTGATCTGTTTTTCTAGAGGGCTGCTTTGGTGAGAGTGTTTATTGGTATATTTTTCTTTTATCTTATTTATTTATGCTCCTCACAAGCCCTTGACCAGTCACTCCTTTGGGCCGCCTGTGCCTACCACTGCCACGTCCTTTCACTATCCCCTACCCTGTAAGTGCCGTGACCCAGGTAACCCAATGTAACCCTTTGTTGGGAGGGCTTCTCCCCGGTGGGAGACTACCGAGAGAGGAGAGTCGCCCATAGGCATTCTGCATATCCTAGGTACAGCGGGGGTCAGCACGGACACCTCCAGGCTTTGTGGTGAGTGGGGACTGGCTACCATCACCCGGTTGGCCGAGCGGCTAATTTTCCGTTTTTCTCCCAACCCGCCTACCCACCACCCCTGAAGTGGTCCAGCCAGGGCAGCATACAGGGGGTGGAGGCGTTCAGTGGTGCATCGAGGCCACATGCCGCCAAGAATGCCAACTAACTAGCCACCACCAGGATCCAACAAACAGCAGACTGGGAGCTGTCCACTCCCCCTTGCTGGGAGGAAAGCATCTGAAGGATGCTCTAAACCCCCTCCCTGCCGGACTCTGCTCTTAACATCTGGGCTCGGGACACGAACCCAGGTAGCCAGTGCGCAGAGTGAACACACCTAACTCAGCACCATGGAGCTTGCTGGTATTTTTTATAATAGGAGTGATCATTTAAAGCAGAGCGAGAGCAGTTATGGTGAGGGTAGGGAAACAGATGCCTGACTGGGAAAAAAATTATTTTAAAAGTTTATTTACACTATCTCAGCTTGTCTCCAATACACGATCAGCATGCAGCAGACAGAGGTGTCACGTCAGAGTGTGTGTAACACTCTCAGTTCAGCTCTGTATCTGACTTTAGAGAGTCCCAGAAAACAGAGAACTTACCTGTTTATAAGTGAAAGTGCTTCAGTTTGTGATTGTTTGTGATGGAATCCATTGTATAACAAGAGCTTTTAAACGTTGTTTGCAGGAACACATTAGAGGTATCATCAGTAGCAGGGAGAACTCCCCGAAAGGTGGACATGTCAATGAAGTTCACGCATCAAACCCTAAAGATATGTTTTGTGTTGGGTTAGAACATGTAAAGTTGAATCCACAGGAAAGTGATAGGGCTCACACTCTGTTATAGAGAAGAAAGAGAGCAAGAGGCAACATGGATTTTTAGGTCTCAGTGTCTGAAACCAAAGAGCCACAGTGATGAACTGGATTTTAAGCCATTCATATAAGCCTAGATCTGAACAGCTGATAAAGTGGTTCTAATGAATCTGATTCCTTGAAACATCATATTTAAAATGTACTGAGAATAAGTCAAGGGTGAGTATATGTATTTTTGCTGTACTCTGATGAATATGCTCTGTTGTCTTGGCTATGAAATGTGTTTTGTATAGAAGCCTTTCAGTATTGCTCATGGCCATATATTTATCTCTTTTACTCTGAGGCTCTTCCACTACACATATGTCAGGTCTCATCTCCAATGACGAGTTTATCTCAGAAGTAGGTTGGAAGAATGTGTGAGAGGAAGCCACAGAACCACGACTCGATGAAAAATGGAAATCAGGCAAGCAGTCTGAGTCCCAACAGGAAGCAGTTTTTGCTGTAAAACATTAAATAGGCAGCAACTCACAACATGCAATAGAAACATAGATATTGATGGCAGATAAGGACTGCTGGGTTTATCCAGTCTGCCTATTTTCTCTGCCTGCTGTAAAACCCGCAGACCATTCTTGATCTCCAGCTTTACCTCCTCGTTCCTATTGCTGGGGTCCCCTATGCCTGTCCCATGCATGTTTGAATTCCCCCACTGTGTTCACCCCCATCACCTCCACTGGGAGTCTATTCCATGCATCCACCACCCTTTCCGTGAAGTAATATTTCCCTCATGCTACTCCTCAGTCTACCCCCTTACAACCTCATGCCATGCCCCCTCATTCCTGGACATCTCCTTTTCTGAAAGATGCTAGCCTCTGGTACCCTATTTATGCCTTTTAGATATTTGTAGGTTTCAATCATATCTCCCCTGTCTCTTCTCTTCTCCAGGGTATACATATTGAGGTTTCCCAGTCTCTCCTCATATGACTTTTGGTGCAGGCTCTGCACCATCTTTGTTGCCCTACTCGGAACTGCCTCCACCCTGTCTTTGTCCCTACTGAGATGTGACCTCCAGAACTGGACAGTATTCCAAATGAGGCCTCTCCAATGATCTGTACAGTGGCATCACCACCTACTTTCTTCTGATGGTGATACCTCTCCCTATGCACCCCAGCACCCCACTGACTCTACCCACAGCCTTATCACATTGTTTTTCCACCTTTAGGCCATCAGATATGATTACCCTCAAATCCCTTTCCTATTTGGTGACCATCTGTATCTCTCCCCCCCTCCATCATGTAATCCACCCCTGGTTTCTTGTGCCACAAATGCATGATTTTGCACTTTTTCACATTAAATCTCAGCTACTGTTGATGGGAGACCTGAATATGCCAGATGTTAACTGGAGCACATTTGCTGCAGCCACATCCAAGAGCAGGGCCATTCTTGATGCCCTACAGGTGGCAGGCCTCAGACAGCTAGTTTCGGAACCCACTCATGAGAGAGCAATCTTAGACCTTGTAATCTCAAATGGGGGCAGTGAGAGGATCTCAGATCTAGAAGTGGGTTGCCATCTGGGAACAAGTGACCATCAAACAGTGTGGTTCATGTTTAACTCAGCTACAGAGTCAAGCCATACAAAAGTGAGGGTACTGGACTTCAGGAGGGCTGACTTTGGCAAGATGGGGAGTGCCTCAGAAAAGCACTAGCAAACAGGCTAGAAGGAGGTGTGGAGCAACAATGGGGAATCATCAAAACTGCCATCACAGAGGCAACAAGCCTTTGTGTGAAGCAAATAAACAAATCAAAATGAAAGAAAAAGCCACTATGGTTCTCAAAAGAGGTGGCTGTGAAAGTCAGGAAGAAAAAGATAGCATTCCGGAAGTATAAGGAAACACAGAAGGAGCAGGACAGAGAGCTGTACCAGTTAAGGCAGAAAAAGAAGCAGGGAGGGAAGTCAGAATAGCAAAGGCCCAAACTGAGGAAAAGATAGCCAACTCAGTTAAGAAGGGGATAAAACCTTTATAGGTACATCAGTGAGCATAGAAAGACAAAAGGAGGGATAGTGAGGCTGAATAGAATGAACAGGGGGTGGGCAGAGGGGGACAGTGAAAAAGCAGGGATACTGAATGAATATTTCTGCTCAGTATTCACAAAAGAGGAAGGGGAAGTGCCTAATCCAATTAACAGAAACACTCTTGATGGGGGGGTCGATCCCAGTCCTTTCACAGAAGAAAGGGTTCTGCAAGAACTCCTAAAACTGAAGGTGGACAAAGCAATGGGGCCTGATGGAATTCACCCTAGAATTCTAAAAGAATTAAGGGGGGAACTAGTGAAACCACTGGATACTCTTTTTAATAAATCATGGGAGGATGGTGTGGTACCCGAGGCCGGAGGAAGGCGGATATGATTCCCCTTCACAAAAGTGGGACCAAGACAGAGGCAGGAAGCTACAGACCTGTCAGTTTGACCTCTGTGGTAGGGAAAGTGATGGAGTCTCTTCTGAATGAAAGAACTGTTGAGTACTTAGAGATCAGTGGGGCACAGGACCCAAGGCAGCATGGGTTCACAGCGGGAAGGTCATGTCAGACGAATCTAATAGATTTCTTTGACTGGGTGACCAAAGTAGTAGACCAGGGAGGGACTGTGGACATGGCCTACCTAGACTTTAGCAAGGCATTTGACGCAGTCCCACACAAAAGATTAATAGTCAAATTAACCAGCCTGGGAGTGGGTCCCAGGGTGGTAGCCTGGGTAAAACATTGGCTGGACAACAGGACACAGAAGGTAATTGTAAATGGAGTCCACTCAAGAAAGAGGGGTTACTAGTGGGGTACCGCAGGGTTCAGTACTGGGTCCAGTCCTTTTTAATGTCTTCATAAGTGACATTGCAGAGGGACTGGAAGGAAAAGTATGCCTCCTTGCAGATGACACAAAGATCTGCAACAGGGTTGATACACAAGGAGGCGTGGAAAGGATGAGAAGGGACTTGGCAAGGTTGGAGGAATGGTCAGAAGTATGGCCGCTAGGATTCAATGCAAAGAAGTGCAAAATAATGCACCTGGAAAACAAGAACCCAGGGGAAGAATACACAATGGGGGGGGGTAGTAACAACAACAAAAAAGGAAAGGGACCTGGGGGTAATCATATCAGATGACCTTAAGGTAGGAAACAATGTGAGAAGGCAGTAGGGAGGGCTCGTGGTATACTGGGATGCATAGGGAGAGGCATCAGCAGCAGAAAACAGGAAGTTGTTATCCCTCTGTACAGACAGTTGGTGAGACCCCATCTGGAGTACTGTGTCCAGTTCTGGAGACCCCATCTCCGCAAGGACATAGACAGGATAGAGGCAGTCCAGAGGAGGGCAACTAAAATGGTACAGAGTCTGCAAGAGAAGCCGTATGAGGAGAGACTAAAGGAGCTTAACATGTATACCCTTGAGGAAAGAAGGGAGAGGGGGGACATGATAGAAACTTTTAAGTACCTCAGTGGAATCAACAAAGTCCAAGAGGGTAGCATCTTTCAGAAAAAGAGATGTGCAAGAACAAGGGGACACAATTTAAAGATGGGGGGCGCGGTTCAGGGGCAATGTGAGGAAGTATTATTTCACAGAGAGGGTAGTGGATGCATGGAACAGCCTTCCTGAGGAGGTAGTGGGGTCTAAAACTGTGGGAGAATTCAAGAATGCATGGGACAGACATAAGGCAATTCTTGTGGGGGGTAGGAAGAAATAGGCTGTTGGTTAACTGGGATCTGCGGCCTATCCTGTAGGTAGGGAAATGGGCAGACTAGATGGGCCAAGCGGTCCTTATCTGCCATCAAAGTCTATGTTTCTATGTTTCTACCACACTCTAGAACATTCCTCCTGTTTACCTAGGTCTCTCCTCATTTTTTCCCACCCCTCCCAGCATGTATATCCTGTTGCAGAGATTAGTGTCATCCACAAAGAGGCACACCTTCCCTTCCAGCCCCTCCCCAATGTCACTTATGAAGGCATTAAACAGGACTGGCCCCAGGACTGATCCCTGTGGCACCCCGCTGGTCACCCTCCTTTCCTCAGATTGAGCTCCATTTACCGTGACCCTCTGTCTTCTATCAATCAGTTCCTAACCCAGTTTACCACCTCGTGACCCAATCCCAGGCTGCCCAGCTTGTTCACCAGTCTTCTATGTGGAACGGAATTGAAGGCCTTACTGAAAATCAGGTAGGCCACATCCACCTCTCCCCCTGATCTACTACCCTAGTCACCCAATCAAAAAAATCAATTAGATTTGTTTGACATGATCTTCTCGCAGTGAATCCATGCTGTCTCAGATCCTGTGCTCCACTAATTTTTCCCACTGTTGAGGTGAGGTTGACTGGTCTATAGTTTCCAGCCTCTTCCATACTCCCACTTTTGTGGATAGGGACTGAATCTGCCCTCCTTCAGTCCTCTAGAACCAGTCCCGTATTGAATGACTCGTTGAACAGGGCTGCCAGTGGTGCTGACAGCATGTTCCGTAGTTCCCTTAATATTTTAGGATGTATCCCATCTGGTCCCAGTGCCTTGTCCACTTTCAGTTTTGTGAGTTCTTTTAGAACTCTCTCTTCCATAAATGGACTGGTGTCCACCTCCCTCCCTTATTTGTATATGTTGCCTAACTGTGGACCCTCATCTTCTCCCTCTTCCGTGAATGCAGAACAAAAATATTTGTTCAGTAGATACTTTTTCCAGGACCCCTTTGACACACTCACCTTCTTCCCCTTTTAGTCTTATTATCCCACCCCTGTTTTTTCTCCTTTCACTAATGTACCTATATAAAGTCTTGTCCACTTTTTTTTACCTCCTGTGCTATCTTTTCCTCGGTTTGTGCCCTTGCTCTCCTGATTGCTTTCCCTGCCTCCCTCTGCTTAACCAGGTACTCTACCCTGTCCTCTTCCAACTGTGTTTCCTTGTATTTCCTGAAAGCCATCTTTTTCACCTTACCACCCAGGCCACTTCCTTTGAGAACCATAGTGGTTTTCTCTTTCTCTTGCCCTTGTTTATTTGCCTAATGCAAATGTTTGTCGCCTCCACTATGACTCCTTTCAGATGGGCCCACTGCTCCTCCACTCTGCCCCATTTGTCGCTCCCTGCCAGGGCATGCTTGAGACATATCCCCGTCTTAGTAAAGTCTGCCCTTCTGAAATCCAGGACCTGCGATGATATTGGGACTTCTGAGATTTTAATCTGGGACTTAGCGGTTAGTAACCTTTAGTACATATTCGATCATGTGAAGTGAATTTCCTTTATATGGTGTGACTCACTCATTTTAAAGTACCATGACTCTGTGTTTTATTGGGGATTTTGTATATTTATCATGGTTTTCATCTGAGTGATCACTGTTTTTTAGTCTAAGACTGTTTAATGTTATAAACTGGTGCTGTGTTTTTAATTAATAAAAGCCCATATGGTATCTATGGGTAATGCCAGCACTATATAAAATCATTTTGTACTTGTTTAGATCATGCCCCTTGATGAAACTTGTGAGGAGAGAAGGGCTGGGTCTGCTATGGGTGTCAGAACATTACAAGGATCTGGTAACTTTATTAGCGAATTGAGCTTGATTTTGCAGTTACATGCACTTTGCACTTTATGGCACTTATGCATTTTGTACCTTTTGAGATACAGCAATATACCTTTTTCAGTGTGCTGTATTTCTAACAACTGAACTGTGACCCCAAGACAGTGCAGCACAGCTACTGTTATATATTTTGTAAAGTCTATCTATGGAATGGAACTGGCATCCCAAATTTCTTTTGGAATGCCTGCGCGTTTCATTTTATATCAGAATTACCAGAATTAACTGGCAGAGTGCAGAGTGTTATTTGGGGTGCTTTTTATTTTGAATTACTGATGGATTCAGCCAATCCATCTCTCTAGCACATGCTCGGCTGACAACTCACTTTCAAATGCCCCCTTGGTTCTGTCCTCAGTGGCTTTGGCCAGCAACTCCAGCCCTCCTCACAGTGTGAGAGCTTGCGGCTTTCCCCAGGCAAAGGTAGCAATCTGACTGCTGTAAAAGGCTGTCAGTGACCTAAAACAGTTCAAGGTGTCTGTGTAGCTGTGTAGTCCCTGACCTCTGAGGTGCATCCATCCATGAAATGTCCTTTGATATAGCAATGGTTATTTTGCCTTGTTTTGTATGTGAGATTTATATTAACTCCTTCCTTCCCCACACTAGCAAGCTCATGTCTTGAACTGTTTCTTTTCTAAGCGACAAGGTACATTAGCCAGGCAGGCTACAACAAGAGGAATGCACCTCTGATCCTCACACAGGCTGCAGTCCCAAGGGCTAAAGAGAGCAACACACAAATAGTACCACATCGTTCAAGCAGACAGTTTGGTGCAGCAGAGGGAGTAATGGTAAGTTCACCATTTTGTTTTGGGGGGGAGAGTTACATGCAGATAACCAGTTTGTAAAAATGCATCACAACTGCCCAGTTGAAACTGGGGAGTCATAATCGCTCCCTGTCTATTATGTTCCCTGTTAGCAGAACAAGCACTAGCCAAACAACTGCCACAGAAATTAAAAATGCTTACTACTACAGAAATTAAAAATGCTTGCTATGATAAAAAACAAGAGTGGGAGAGTGTGATGGGTCTGAGTCCCTCAGTGTGGATAATCGCTGACAAGTCCTAATTACACATGGATAACTGTATATTATTCACCATTATAACCAGCTGGTAATACAGAGAATACCTAACGACCCTCCATGAAGAAGAATCTGTTAATGTCATAGGAAGTTAGTGTGTGACGTCATGGGAACAGAGCAAGGCTCAAGTGACTTTTCGATGTCAACACACACTAAGGAGGTGTGAAGTTACCTGTGAGTTCTTAATGGAGGTGTGTTTTTTTATTATAATATAAAATCAGCTGGTTTCATAGACCCACTTTTTGTGTGATGGATGGCTCTGTTTTTTTTTTTTTAATAATTGTACTGTTTTGCCATTTAGAGAAAGAACTCATGAAACAGGCTTGCTTTCAGCTGTCTTAATCAGCTCATGCTTCAAGCCATGTGTCTTGTTGGCTGGAGTTTGACTGTGATTAGGGCAGCTGTGTGGAGAAATAATTAATGATATAAACTGTATAATTATTTCCCTGAATGTTCCAAAGTGTGGATTATCATTTTTCGAAAACACAGATGAAACATGCTGGTCATGCATTATAAATGTGAAGGTGAGACAGCTGAGAGCTGTCAGTCACAGTTGAAACACTGTGCGCACATCGAATGGCCACTGACTGAGAACTGCTGAACCATCCACGTCTTCAGTTTTCTTCTCCCATCAGTTCAGTTCTCTTTGTTATTTTACAAAGAACAGTTCAAAGCACTAGCAAATAACTGTAATGACCACATTACCTGAGGTAAAAACTACTTTCAGTTTGTGATCAGGTACTTCAGTTTCTCACAGTTGCCTGGCATGACAAAATGGCATTGGGTTTTAACTTAGCTCCTACTGAACAGTGAGAACAGTTTGTTGCAGAGAAGGATAATGCCAGTACAACTCACAAAATGGACACTGATATTAGACTATTTGTCACCTTTTTTGAAGAAACAGGGAAAAACACCAACTTTACTGATTTTGTAGTCGCAGATATCGATTCTGAACAAAATGTGAGTCAGTCATTTAAGACTGTATGCCTGGTAGGCGGTATTAACTGTATGCTGTTGTTTTCTATAAAACAATAAAATATAGGTTAAAAAAACAGAAGCACTTATTATATTGGTGCTACAGTGCCACTATAGTTAGGGTTGAGCAGGCTGTTTAATGTTAAAGCCCAGACTTTGTACTTTCATAGCTTTGCCACCATTCAGTGGATTTGCAAGAAATTTTGCATGTATGGTCTCTTGATTCACCAAGTTTCATTCTGGTCAGATGTGTGGATTCCGAGATCCAGATAGCAAAAAAGTGAAAATAATTTTTTTTGGCTATTTTTTGTCATTGCCTAGCAACCAAATGGTTTGGAATACTGCTCTGAAATTTTCAGGGTAGAAAGGGCTTGGATCAGAGTGGTGCCTTTTGCTAGTTTGGTGAAAGAAGTCTTAACCTGTTCCCAGGTTATGAGCATTTGAAATTTTGGTTCTGAGCATGCTCAGTACAGTCTTTTGGATAGCAGTTTCATACAAAAAAGAATTTGGCCCATACAAAAAAAGATTCTGTTTTGTATGGGAGTAATCTTTTTTCATGAGAACGTTTTTTCCATATGGCCGCCATCTTGTTTCTGGTTTTTTTTTCAACAACAACAACATTATTTTGAAAACCAATAAAAATTATATTCTGCAGAGACACCAACATATGTATCTCAGTTTACTCTGTTTGTTTAGACAAAAGTAGGCATCAGCCCATCTGGATGGTCTCCCACTCCCTGGTGGGTAGATTAGCCTCTATTGACAGTCCACTTCAGATAGTTATCTAACCTGGATTTGAACACAGTAAAGCCGGTTGCTTCAATTATTTCCTGAGGCAGTTGGTTCCAGGCCTTAACTACTCTGATTGTAAAATAATTGTCCCTTTTACAAGTGTTTACCTTACAGACTATTAGTTGTCTGTCATTTCTTCTTAGATTGATTTTATGAATAGCAAACTGAAAGCCACATTGTGCTGTTAATTCGGTACTTTGTAGTATTTTATGTAATTGGAGTGGGGGTTGTGCCTTTGGCTCCCCCCTTCCAGCCAGCCTTCATGGCCACTGCCCTGGTTGTAGCCAGAGCTCACCTCCCCACCTCAGCCCTTCCCAGGCTGCATCACAGTGGGTTCTTAAACCATCACTGTGGAGACCTGGAGGGTGGGCTCAGAAGGGAGCTAACTTGTGCGCGTCTGTGGCGGCACCATCAGGGCAGCCGTCATGCTGCCAAGGGATTTTTTCTATGTATAGGTAGTCCCCCTCTGGTGCTGGTGTGCAATGGTGTCAATGACGCTGCAACGCACACTTCCATACATTACAATCAGAAGCCACCAATGCTGTCCCTTTGTGTTAGCCCCTGAAGCTGCACAGCCCCCAGCCACTGCCAGGAGCTGGCACTTCAGGGGTTGTATCCACCCACCCTCCCTCCCTGGATGAGAAGAGCTGTCCCTGGGACACTCGATCCTCATCCTCCCAGCTGACCTCCAGCAATCCGTGCCCACTCCCAAACATGGGTCACCGGCATAGCACAAGATGTGGTGTCCAGTGCCTCAACCCTCAACACCACCAGGCCTGCCAATCCAGTTTTATTTACTCTTCTGGTGTAAATTAGATTCCTTAATTTGGGGATTATTTTGGTTGTCCTGCGTTGAACCCTCTCCAAAAGTTCAATATCATGTCTTAAGTATGGGCTCCAAAAAGGTGACCCATAGTCAAGGTGAGGACAAATATAAGTTCTGTAAAGAGGCAGAATACATGACTTACTTCTGTTAACGAATGTACGTTTTACATTGTTTAATATTCTGTTTACTGTTTGGGTTGATTTTTTACAGTGGTCTATAGCTGACATTCTGTTATGTAAACAACAATGTCAAGATCGCATTCCTTGTCCACTGACTTCAAGGTTATATTATTTAATGTATATGTATATAATGGATTCCTTTTACTGAGGTGGAGCACCACGTACTTATCTTGGTTTAGGTTCGTTTTGTTTTTGTGACGCCATAATTCTATGAGCTGTAAGTCCTGTACTAATGATTGATATTTAGTTAGGGTATCAACTTCTCCCACCAATTTAATATCATCTGCAAAGTTAGACAATAAGCTGGTTATGTTATTGTTAATGTAATCTGTGAAGAGATTAAACAGAGAAGGTCCAAGAACTGACCCTTGTGGAACCCCACTATTGACCATCCCTACATCAGAGAGGAGGCCACTGACCTGCACCCTTTGGGTTCTATCAGACAACCAGCTATTGATTCACCTGGCCAGGCTAAAGTGTAGGCCCATGTTTGAAAGTTTTTCTATGAATTCACAGTGGGGGATGGTAGTGAACGCTTTACAGAAATCTAACAGTAGTACAACCACAGGGGTGTTATTGTCTAAACTTGAACTGACATGATTGTAAAAGGTTACCAGGTTTGTTGTACATGAACGGCCATTAGTAAATCCATGTTGGTAAGAGTCTCCTAGCCCCTTGGCCTGTATCTCAGATTCAATTTTTTGCTAAATTGATCTCTCCATTATCTTGCTACAGAGTGACGTTAGACTAATCGGTCTGTAATTGCTGACCTGTCCCATATTCCCTTTGTTGAATATGGGAACAACTGCTGTTCTGCAGTCTGCCAGCATCTCCCTGGTCTCCAAAGACTTACTTGTAAAGGATTGTCATAGGATATGACAAGTCAGATGACATGTCAATTAAAAACCTTGGGTGAATATTGTCGGGGCAAGGAGATGTGTTTACTTTTATTTGTTGATGGTGGACTTAACTTCCTCTAAGGTAAAATAGGGATTGATACTATCATTTGTGTTATTAGACACTGAAGCCTTGAGCTTTTCATTAAACATGGAACAAAAGTATTCCTTGAACATATTAGCTGCTGTTTTATCATCCTCGATAGTTGTACTATTCGAAATTAGAGGGCCCACTTCCCTAGGTTCATTTTTGTAACTATTGACATAGGGAAATTTATTATTGCCCTTAGTGTGAGCTATTTTGAATTTAGTTTTGTTTCTCTCATTTTTTTATCATCTTTTTCAATTTCTGTAATTTGGATACATTATTGGATATTTCAGAATTGTGCTTTCTGAGTCTTGAGTAAGCCTTCTCTTTTCTTTTTATTTGTTTCTGAATTGCTCAGGTGAGCCATGGTGGAATCTTTCCTTTTTTATTATATATATTTTTTGCTGGTGCAAACATTTCCTCAAGTTCCAAAATTGTGTTTTTTAAATAAAGTCCAATATTCCTTGACAGAGAGGCATGACATCTAAAATTCCTAGTTACTTGAGTTTATGGTGTCCCTAATGCTTTTGAGGTTTGCCCTACTGTAGTTTCTAAAGCTGATTGTTCCTGTTAATTTTGTTTTACACAACATTATATTACACATTTTTTATTGAAATGTTTCACCAGGAGGACACACTGAACAACAAGTTGCTCGTCTCAAGGTGTGACCTGACTATAACTAACTATACTATGGTCACTACCTCCAAGGGGACAGCATATGGATATTTCTGATAAATGATTTTCGATATTTGTAAGAATGAGGTCTAGAATATTGTTCCCTCTGGTTGGACTAGATACCATTTGGTGTAAACCCTGGCAAGCCAGGGTATTTAGAAATGCATATTCCTAGTTAGTAGATCCAGACAGCATTCCCAGTTAATTCTAGGTAAATTAAAATCCCCAACAATTAGGGTGTCTTCCATATCAGATGCCATGCTAATTTCTCTTATGAGCCTATCATTATATCCTGTGCTTGAGTTGGGTGGTCTATAGCAATTTCCAAAAATGATCTTGGGCCTGTTTTTAAATTGCAGTTGTACTCACACACTCTTGACTTGGTTTACCGTGTCTTCAACTGGGTAAGCCTGGTGACAGTCTATGGTGTTTTTCATACAAACACAGACCCCTCCCCCTTGTTTCTCATGTCTGTTGTTATGAAATAGTCTTTATCCTGTTATTTCCCCATACCAGTCATGAGCATTGTCCCACCAAGTCTCGGAGATCATGACCATGTCAAGATTGTCCCTTATAATAGCCTCGGGTTCTGTCATTTTTGTCATATTTAGGCTTCTAGTGTTAGTCATCATTATCCTACAGAAATTAGAGACTTTAGTGAAGGGTTCCCTAGTATCTTCTGAGAATGTGCAATGACCCATATTCACCATTGCAGTCGGTTTAAAGACTTTCTGATGAATGATTCTATTTTGGCCCCCAGCGTTAAACTCCCTCTTCTACTTAGATGGAGTCTGTCCCAGCTAAACAAATAGTAGTCATTTTTGTACGATTCCCAGTGGGTTAAACAAGAATATCCATTTTTTAATGTCCACTTTCGTAGCCATTCATTAACTTCTTTTATGTTCTTATTTTTCATATGACCAGCCCTGGGGACAGGCAAAATCTCTGAAAAACAGATGTCACACCCCTTTTCTTTTAATTGAGAACTGAGGTTTAAAAAATCCCTCTCGAGCCCTTCAACATTCTGTTTATTTATGTCCTTTGTGCCTATATGATCAACAACAAGTGGATCTGAGCCAGCGTCATTAATTATGTTGTCTATCACATTAGTGATGTCAGCTATTTGTTCCCCTCAAAAGCTACTACATCTTTGATTGTCTTTATCTGGCCTGCTAACTAATTTATCAGTATACTTGATTATAGAATTACCAAGTACATGTATTTGTCTCGGCAGAGCAGTGCTTGATGTTGAGTCCATTAGTATTGAGATAGTCGTAGTTTGGTTCCCGCTGTTAAATGCAGGAACAGGGGGATTCAGAGTTGGATTTCCACTGTTTACCAAGGAGTCTTCCAAGGACTTAGATAATACTTGGCTATCACCAAGTGCACATTTTTGTCTGGGAGGACTGGAGTTTATAGCTATATCCATATTTATGGGGTTAATCATAGTATGGTTCCCACTGTCAAGGGCAGGAGGAGAGAGATTCGGGGGGAGGTTTTCATTAGTCACCAGGCTACCAGAGATGGGGCTGTTGGTGGGTTATCAGCTAGTGTAATTAAATTTGTATTTTCTTTTTTTTTTCAGTATACTTTTTGGTCCAGCCAAGCACCGAGCTCAGCCCTGGTTACAGCCCCTGCCGCCTCCTGCTCCTACATGAGCCACTTATTCTCCTATGCCCCCTGGCTTACCCCCAGGGCAGGGTCACGGCACTTTCTGATGTCACAAACGAAGAGTCGGGTATTTGGGGGAACCAGCCTGGGAGCACATCAGAGGCGGCAAGGAGGACATCATAGAGGCACTTGGCTGGGGATTTTCTGTCCCCAAGAGGATGTTTTTTCCTCAGGGGTGGGGACGTGCAATGATGACCCATGTCCACCCCGCCCCCGCTAGTTGTCCAGACACCAGCTGCGGCAGAACCCCCGGCCTCCGCCAAGGGGTCCGTAATGCACCGGACGTCCATCTCCCCTCCCCCCCGGAGAAGGAGAGCAGTCCAGAGGACGCTCCATCCATCTCCCCCTTGCCGGCTCTCCAGCGACCCAGGTCTGATCCCGAACCCGGGTCACCGGAGTCACGTGCAGAAATCCAACCACTGCGCCGACAGGCCAGCTAAATTTGTATTTTCTATCAATTGTCTTACTGTGATGGATGGAGTTGGTCCTTGTGGGAGCATACAACTGTTTTCAGAGGGTTTATTGGCTAAGGAAAGAAAGCAGTTATTCAGGGGGCATTCAAAACCCATAGCTCTTCGTCCTTTTATTAATTTATGTCTTGTTTCAACAGTTACTCAATCATCTCCATATATAATACCCTCATTTGAGTCCTCTTCCCTGTCCCTTTTTTGGTAGCACAAGACACTGAAGCTGCAGGTATATCAGGGGAATTGTTAAATTCAGATGTAGTAATACCAGAAATAGGTGTATCCTTATTTTGCTAATTTGACCCCCGTTAGGTGGATTCTGCAGTTAATTTTAAGAATAATCAGCCAAAATGTGTTTTTAACACATTTTAAAATCTTTTTCGTGACCCGAATTTCTTTTTTTGTATTGTATTACAAAAAAAAAAAAAAGAATAGGGCCATATGAAAAAAGATTGCCTTCATACGAAAAAAGAATTTGGACTTAGTTTTTCTCACATTCTTTTTCATATGAAGGAATATTTTTTCATATGAATGACACAACCTAACGAAAAAAGATCCATTTATACAAAAAAAGAATTTGGACTTATTTTTTTCAAATTCTTTCTTTGTATGAATGACACAACCTCATGAAAAATGATCCCTTCATACAAAAAAATAATTTGTACTTTGTTTTTTTTTTTCACATTCTGTTTTTATATGAGACGATCTTTTTTCATATGAATGACACAACCTCATGAAAAAAAGATTCCTTTATGTGAAAAAAGAATTCGGACTTAGTTTTTTTTTTCCCCCACATTTCAACTTAAAGAAGCCTTAACTCCATCACTATTTGGAATTAAGGGAGAATCTACAGTATATATATCAAAATAAACATCTTAATGAGCACTACAGGTCTAACACATAACACCCCCTCCCCCAAAAATTAGGGGCCAAATAAAAAAGCATAAAAAAAATTCTCAAAGGATAACATTGCAACTTTAACAAGCTGTAACTCTGTCAGTCTTAGGAGTTAACAGTATATGTATATGTATATGTGTGTGTGTGTATATACATATATATATATATATATATATACACTGCAACAGTAAGCCCCTAAGAAATAAGATCTGAAAATGGTCCATCCATACAAAAAAGAAATTACAAGGAAGTACATGAATTGCTTTTCTGGTGAAACAGAGGGCTCTGTGCTTCCACACCCACATACACAAATGAATAAAAGGAGGCACAGAAGCACTGGGCCCAGAGGGCCCTGCACTTCTGTGATCACATGGTTGTATCCACGCAGGCCCCGAAGTGACCTGCATGAATGATGATATGATTCTACTATCTCAAAAAGTTAGGAAATTCATTGCAAAAGACCTTGCTAATGCACCAGTTAGGGTTAAATTGACAAAAGTAGGGAAACGTGGTGTCAGGGTTTCCAGCCCTAACACTCCATTAAGCATCATCAAACCTTTCTTGCAAGCAGCAAAAGAAAAAAAAAAACCTTATGGTTTTGAGGCAAGGGCATGCGCACTAAGGTTCTTTGTCTTTTAGCTTGTTTTATGTTTTTATTGGGGTCACCACAAACCAACCCAGATAGACCACCTTAGGGTAGCAGGTTCATTCCACTGGGGTGTCATACAGATGAGGCACACTGATGAGTCCTGGTAGGATGAAACACATGTCTGTGTCTTCTGTTGACACCCTTTGCAGACTGTGTGAGAGGCCTTTCGGAACCATGCAATTCTTCTTAAAGTTGAACCAGCATATTATTTTGTGATGATTTGCATATACAGCCCATGATGCTTTGCATTATGAGGGTATGTTTGATTTTGTATTTTTATTTATTTATTAAATTTTGACTACCAGGTAGGCCCACTGAGCCCCGAAGGTCCCTTTTTCAGTGGTGACCCAGGATACAGAAAAGATGACAGGTGTAAGGTACAACTTGTAAGAGGGGAGTACAATTGCTTACCAGGTTACAGTAAAAGCAGTTAAACAGTCAAATAGTGAGTCAGTAAGTAAGAAACATATACGACATAAAAGTAATGATTGACTGAGACAAGGCCAAGCCTTGCAGTCTGTTTGGGTGAAAAAGGGATGTGGTAGGCATTGGATGTTGGATCGGGGGAAGACTAACCTATTCCTAGACAGTGACAAGTGCTGGTCTCAATCATGTGGGCTTTGAGCCAAGTATGAAAGATCGGTAGAGAGGGGGCTTCCTGTACAGAAGGTGGAAGATTATTCCATAGGTAGGGGGCTGTGCAGGAGAAGGATCTGCCACCAGCAGTTGTCCTGACTCTGGGGGTTTTGAGTAGAGTCCAACCAGAGGTCATGAGCGTACGAGCGTTGTGCTTGTGTGAGAGAGTTCCTTTTAGGCTAGGGGGAGCAGCTGGGCTCAGTAATTTGAATGAAGGCAGAGTAGTGGGTACTGAAGTCTAAAAGCAAAGGAAGGCCACTGCAGTTGGGCAAGCATGTTGCAGAGGTGGCTTCTTGGGTGGTTCTGGGTAGCGAACCGTGCAACCTTGTTATACAGAACCTGTAGCCGGTTGAGCTCTTGCTTAGGCATACACTGTACTACTGGGACAGCGTAAGTAAGTGTTGGGAGCAGGACACTGGAGGCAATTGCTTGCCTTGCCCCCGGGATGAGCTGGTCTTTTAGTTGGTACAAGGTGCCAAGTTTACAGTGGATGGTCCTTGTTACTTGATCTACATGGGACCGCATTAGCCTGCTTCCACTGGTGAGGAACAGTTCCTTCCAGTAGGGATCTGTTGATAAGCCAGGTCAGAGGTCTGGCAAGGGACTGGGCTCCTTCCATTAGTAACCTGGGGCTGATACCATCCGGGCCTCCTGAGCCTTTGATTTTAAGAGCCTTAAGAAGAGGGAGGACCTTTTTGGCCTTGACAAGTCTCAGATGAAATTGGGGTCTATTTAGGCAGCAGGGTTCGTCCATGATTGGTGCCAGTGTGGAAGGAGGTAGGCCATTCTTGTATTCTTCGAGGTTAGTAAAATGGCGGTTTATTTCTGAGGCGATTGTCTGACAATCACTCTCAAGCTGTCCGTTTATCTCTATTTGGCCCAGTGCCTCCTTGGGTTTGCCCCTAAGTAGTTCATTGATGTGGGACCAGAACAGCTTGGGGTTGCCTAGGTTGGTCCACTGAAGGTGTGTAACATACTCCTTCTTCACAAGATTGATGGATCTCTTACACTCATTTCTTAGTGATTTATAAGCCACCAGGTCTGCCGGGGGAGCAGACAGCCAGAACTTCTTCCAGGCCTTGTCCCGGTTTTTCATCATGGATTTTACTGAGTGGGAAATCCACCTGTAGCAAATTCCCTTTGCTCTGAGTTTCTTGAGTGTGTATTTCTTATGGTTTTGCCTGTTCTGAGCCTTGGTAAATCAGGCCTGAGGCCTTCCTTAGGGTTATCAACCCTAATGCTCCCCCCATTCCACCAGCAAATTTATTTATTTTTATTCAAACTTTTGTTTACCAGGTAAGTGCATGACCCAGGACCATAAGGATGCAGTCATGACATTACATAATAGTAAAACAATAACACAAATTAATATAACATAACGTATGATTAAAACAGTTATAGCACAGTTACTTAGCACAATCTAAAAACATTCACATTGCAATTGACTAAAGAGGTATTTCCTCAAATTTAGTTTAAAAACTTCATGACTTAACCCACCCTGAATTGACACAGGAAGATAATTCTAATTTTTTGCTGCTCTGTTAGCGAAAGCACACTCTTCCATAGTAGTTTTCGTATATGGAATACCTAACCTATTGATTACATTGGAACGTAGTTCCCTTTCATCTTTTTTGAAATGATAATGTATATAAAGAGGAGCGTTATTCTTTTGTCTTAAAACATTATTTGTGAGACAATTTAAATTGTACAAGCTGCTTAGTCTCAGTGGGAGCAAATAGGCTCAGATGTGCAGACTATATGGGAATGGGGGAAACGTTAGGGTTGATAACCCCAAGGAAGACCCCAGGCCTGATTTAACAAGATTTAGGACAGCCAAAACCATGTTTTTTCCTTTTGCTGCTTGCAGGGTGGGGATGGAGTGTTAGGGTTGGAAACCCTAATACCACATTTCCTTACTTTTGTTGGATTAACCCTAACTGGTGCATTATTGTGTGTGTGTGTATGTATGTATATATATATATATATATATATATATATATATATATATATATATATGTATATGCTGCATAAACACACTTTTATCCACAAAAACCCAGCAGACACAATATGATCAATCATGATAAATAAAACCATGTTAATGTATAAAGGCACACTAAAAATATATATGAGATGTAAGAGATAATGTATATAAAAATATGCATGGGACATGCACATGTACCTGAAGCAAGAGAAAGGCAGTTGTCAGTTTAAATTCTATAATAAGTTATGAAACTAAGGTCTATATTCAAGTCATTATTTTTTGTATTGAGGCACAGTAGCACCACTATAGTTAAGGCTGAGTAGGCATTTTAATGTTAAACCCCAATTTTTGCACTTTAATAACTTTGCAACCATTGAACGGATGTGCATGACATTTTGCATGCATGGTCTCATGGGATAGATCTCTGAATGTGCCATGTTTTGTTCCGGTCGGTTGTGCAGATTCTGAGATCTGGACAGTGCAAAAAGTGAATCTTTCAGAATGTTTTCCCATTAGTTTTGCTGGGTTTCTTTGAATTTGGCTACCGCCCAAATGGTTTGGAATTTTGGTCTGAAGTTTCCAGGGTAGAAAGGGGCTGGCCCACAGATGTGCCTTTTGCTTGTTTGGTGAAAAAACATTAATTCATTCCAAAGTTATTTAATTCTGAAACTTTACAAATTGGTTCGATAGGGGATGCCAATGAGCAGCAGGGTGTGAAGATGTGTCCTGCTTGATCTCTGTCCCGCCAGAACCAAAAATTAATATAATTAAACCTTTCTGGACAGTGTAATCAACGTCAATCCACTGAAACAACAAGAATTAACAACATAAATGAGTTTTTGGTGCCTAATGTAGGGAGGTAAGTCACAAAGATTGTCTGCTAACAATATAAAGAAACAGCAGCCTACCACCTCATCAGAAGGCCTTGAAGCAATCTCGCTCTCTGCAACAGAAATGGCAGTGTTAGGCTGCATGGTAATAGTGCAGGTTTTAGTGGCTTTGAACTCTAGACTGGATAAGCTGGAATCAAAGCTGCAGGAAATTGTGGAACAAAACACTACGCATGCTTTCAGAATCACTGAGGCTGAAACTCACATCTCAACACAGGAGGATAATGTTGGCCCTATCCCGGAGAAAACTGCCAAGTTGGAGAAGAAACTGGAGGACTTTAAAGAATTATTTGACTATCAGGAGAACTACCATCATCGTTTAAACCTCCGGATCAGAGGGCTGCCGGAGGGCAAAGAAGGTATGAGTGCCGAGGAGTTCTGTTCTAAAACGTTGTCTGCTATCCTAGGTCTGGACCCAAAGTGTGAAGCCTTAAATTGGAGCGAGCACACTGGGCCATTATGCCCAAATCTGCAGCTGACCAGCTGCCATGCCAAATAATTGTACATTTCTACAATTTTAGAGATCATCAGGCTGTTCTCAACGCATATCGTGGAATGAAGGAACCGCCTTGAGAGTGCTCGGTTATATATTTTTCAGGATTATTCCCTCAGGCTCCAAAAAAAGAGGAAAAGCCTTCTACCCAATTATGAGTCGACTTTGGGATGTAAAGGTTGATTTCTTCTTCATATACCCAGCACTGCTGAAGATTAAATATGAAAGAGACACATTTTATTTTTGGGAGGCGGATAAAGCTGCAGTCTTCATTCAAGAGCTACAACAAAGGCTGCAATCATGAATATGTTTAATTTCACCTTCGGAGTTGAGAGCTTGTGACTGCCTTGTTGCCAGATTGGCTCCCTATTGCCCCGTTGCAGTGTGGACCCTGGAGATCGACTCCCTCACCCTAATTTTTGTTCTAATTCTTGAGTTAGCCTGTTTGGACCCTTTCCGTACCTGAGATGGAACCTGGACTGGAGGGACTCCTGGATCATTGAACAGTAACTATGTACATCCCTGTGCTTTGCCTTGCTGTGTGATGGATCATATTCAGAGCGTGGAGCCGCGAGCTGGTAATGTGAACATAGCAAGGGTCTGTTTTTTCTGGAATTTGTGAAAAATATTGCTTTATTGACAGCTTCGTTTCCCCATGGATTCCTGAAGCAAGCGCCTCATTAAAGTACAGCTTGGGGGCGGGGGCCATGTAGTATTTTTAGTCCATGCAGGTCCCTCTCCACTCCTTCATTCCATCCATGAAAATTCTTACATCGACTTCTGTTTTTGTTTTTCTTAAAAAATGCTGAATGATCCCTTGGACTCTCTTACTCTGCTGCTCTGCCATGCCCTCACTCATGTATCCTGGACTGAAGCTGCTTATGGGGCCGGGAGCAGATGGATGTTGGGGGGATGGTGGGGCCTGGGAGTGAGGGCTTAAAATGTCTCGGGACAAGAATCAAGGAGGTATGTGGGTACTTTCGGGTGATATGTTTTTGATGTGGAGCTCACTTGGAACTGGGAGAAGGGGTTTCCCCTAGAGGTCCGCACGTTGCAACTGGTCCCTGAATCTGTGAGGGTGCTTTGGTGGGGGGGGGTGGCTGGTTGGTTCCCTTGATTGTGGGGACAAACAAGGGGCAGTCTGTGCACTCAAGAGCCTCAGTGGCTTACTGCTGCTAAAGTAGACTCCACTGAGGGATGAGCACCGGCTACTAGTAGCCATTCTTTTCCTCCTGTCCTATATGTCTGGAATGGGTGGATTGGTGGTTGGGGGGTCCAAGTGGGCTTGCTCTCCACTTACCCTGCTTACTCCTCTTAAGGGGTAGTTTCAAGATGTTGCCGATTGTAAGATGTGGTTCTGGGGGATTGGGGGTAGGGGGAACTCGTTTACTGTTTAGAGTAAAACTTTTCACTACTTATTTTGTAGTAATTGTAACAACTGCTTAATACTCTCAAAGAATTTGGAGGGGAAACTAGGGGGGTTATGTTTATGAGTTATAGTTACCAATGTGGGTGGGGGGCTGGGGGTGAGTTAAAAACTGTTATGTGTTGGAATGTTACTTGTTGCTCTTTATGTGTTTAACTGTTATATAGTCCATTATGACTGGTCAATGTTATGATATTAGGCAGATCTTGGTGGAGAAGATGGCTGTGGTGTGGGGGGGGACACTTCTCCATGGGACTTCTTTGTAAGCAATAATACCTGACAGGGTGGGTGGTATAGGGAAATAGCGGACCACCCAGGGGCGTAATGAGGCCTGACGCCGCAGGTGGAGGGCCTTATAGCCTCCGGAAGGTCTGGTATTTCCATATACCGCCCACCCTGGAGGGTATTATTGCGCTTAGAAAATGGGCACTGTCAAGGAAAAAAAAAAGAAAAAAAAGTTATAAAAATATATATGTAAAAATACAAAATCAGCTTCAAATAAGTTTTGTGATAAAGTAATCCCTCTGGCCATTTTGATTTTTGTACTGTTGGGGACTCCATAGTGTGGAAGGGGACTTTGCTGACATGCAGTTTGTGACAGAAGCTGCCAGGCGCGGGAGGGCTCTGAATATGCGATCGGGATACTGGGTGACCGCTTGGTGAAGAGAGTTTTTTTTTTTTTATGCTACACTGTGTCTGCCAGTAGTTTGGGAGAGAAGCGCGGTTAGGAAATACAGTAGCGGGACTTGTGGCATTTGTTTTTGTGAATCAGGCCAGGGACCAGTCACAGCACTTTCCTGACTTGCAGTGCCCGTGAATGGAGACATGCTGCCGGCTTTCGCCAGGTAATGGATTACCCAGTCTTTGGGAGACCATGGGACACGGCATTTTGTTTTAGCTGTTTGCTGGTAGATGTCATTATTTTTAATTTTTTTATGATAAGTACTGTGCTTCTGTTGGGTTTTGTGTGTGTGTGTGTGTGTGTGTGTGTGTGTGTGTGTGCTGTGGCGTGCACGCTAGAGGAGAGCGAGGACATCGCGTTGAGTTCGGTCATTTGCTTACCAAGCGGTAGAAAATGGCAGTTGGGAAGCTTGAAGATTCAGGGTGCCCACAAATATCCCAAGTAATGCGGCACCCTGAATAGGAACTTGTTTTCTAGCGGGCATCTATTGAAAAATACTGGCCTGCTGACATGGATATCGTAGCCAATCAGAAGGGTAGGATTTTCGGACCCATTTTCTAATCTGGTTTACATAATGGAGACGGTAAAGGAGATTACTATTGTATCTTGAAACGTCAAGGGGTTCTCCTCTCCCATCAAGAGAACTAACATACTCATGGCCCTTAGGAGACAGCAGACACAAATTGCGCTGCTACAGAAAGCACACCTTATAGAAAAAGAACATGTTAAACTGGCTAGGGGATGGGTTTGCTCTTGTTATGCTGCCTCATATTCATCGCATAAACGAGGTGTGGTGGTCCTGGTTCACAAACGTCTCCTTCTGCAGGTCCGCCGGGTGGTGGCTGACCCTAAGGAAGGTCGTTATGTATTTGTAGAAGGAGAGTTGTTTGGGGAGCCCATGAACTATGCTAGTATCTATGCCCCAGTGGTGTTTGACCCTGCCTTTTATCTGTCCCACCTTGATGTCATCACATGGGAGCGATTTCCTGGATTAATACTTGGAGGGGATTTTAATTGCGTGATGAACCCTGAGCTGGATCACTCAGAAGGGAGGGGCCAACATAGAGCAGCTATGACGCAGTGGCAGTTAGGGGTCTGTGAGTTGGATCTTTTGGATAGCTGGCGTATAGCTAATCCAGGGGTCAAGGAGTATACTTTTTGTTCCTAAACCCCCCATAAAACGTGGTCCCATCCTGATTATATACACCCCGAGTGCAGTACCATAGGGTAGCGAAAGTTTGTCACAGTCCCATACTCTTTTCAGATCATGCCATGGTGATTTTAACTTTGCAAGCAGCTGAGAAGAGCGAGGGCCCTCCCACCTGGAAATTTCCCACTTATCTGTTGGTGAGACAAGATTTTCACAGCTATCTTAAAGAAGAGTGGCAGGTTTACAAGGAGGTGAACCATGCCTCTGCCCTGAATATGAGATTGTATTGGGGTGCAGGGAAGGCCTACATGAGGGGTGCAATCATCAATTACATGGCTAGATACAAGGAGAAAAAAGAGAAGCGAACTGACCTAGAAACACAACTTAAGGAACTGGAGTTTCAGGTAGCTAGGGGTCATAATGGGGATACCCTTAAGAGTCTGAATGCAGTGAGGGAGGCCCTCAATCTACCTTTGGTTGAAGAGGCCCGAGTATCTTGGATTTTTGCAAGAAAACAATTTTTCGAGTGGGGGAATAAGTGCGTCCGTTTTCTGGTGAACTTAATCCGGGGGAGATGTCCCAGTTCTTAAAACCAAAAAGGATCAGCTGGTAAGGGACAAAGTGCAGATTAGGGAGGTTTTTCAGCACTTTTTACCAGCAATTATACACAGCGGAATGTACTGGAGAGATGGAGGCGGCACATCAATTCTTTGATGGGTTGGACCTGCCAAGCCTCGATGAGACACAGTGCACTTGGTTGGGCTCTGAGGTTACCCGAGAAGAAATCAGAAAGGCGATACTCAGCCTTAAACCAGGAAAGGCCAGTGGCCCGGATGGCTTTATAGCTGAATATTATAGGGCAATGGTGGAGCCCTTGGTGGACCCACTCTGGGAATTATTGAGGGAGGTTAGGGGAGAGGGGGCACTCCCGGCTATATGTTACAAGGCGATTGTGTTTTACTGAAACCTGGGAAGGATCCCATGGAGTGCATGTTGTACCGCCCGATCTCCATACTCAATTGTGATTTGAAAATTATAGCCAAGATTTTAGCTAGCTGCCTGGACCAAGTCCTTCCATGGTTGGTTCACCCAGACCAGATGGGGTTTGTGCGCGGTCGCCTATCCTACCTTAATATGAGGAAGTTATTGAATGTGGTCTGGTGGGCTTCTCACGCCATGGGCACACCTGTGTGCTGTCCATGGACACCGAGAAGGTGTTTGACAGCATAGAATGGGAATACTTGTTTGAAGTTCTGTGACAGTTTGGTTTAGGTGATGACTTCATGGGCATGGTCCGGGCGCTTTACAAATCACCGGAGGCATGAATTCTGATAAATGGAACCCTTTTGGATCGATTTCCCTTCTTCAGAGGGATGCGGCAGGGGTGCCCCTTCCCCCTCTTATTCACACTGGCGATAGAGCCACTGACATCCCATATCAGAGACACACTGGAAATTCAAGGAGTACAGGGGAACTCAGGTTGGGTACACAAAATAACACTTTATGCAGATGACCTGTTATTATATATCTTGGAGCCCTGGTGCTCAGTGCTGGTGTTGCTTTGGATGATTTCAGATTTTGCCACTTTTTATGAGTACAAACAACCTGTGAAAATCCAAACTGTTGTCCCTCGGAAGAGGATCAGGACTAGGGGGAGGGGAGATCTAGGGATTACAGGAGGTGTCGGGCTCTTTAAAATATTTGGGCATTTATGTTGGCAGAGATCTGGGTTCCTTGTATCACCTGAACTATACTCCCCTTATTAATACAATCCTTGGTGACCTGAGGAGGTGGAGGGTACTCCCTCTCTCGTGGATGGGATGAATTAATTTAATTAAAATGAACATACTCCCACAGTTATTGTACTCTATGCAGATGCTACTGATGGGACTAACAAAGGGGGACCTGAAGCACTTAGAGAAGGAATTTACTATCTTTTTGTGGAAAGGTAAATGACCCTGAATGTGTTTATAGTGTCTTAAGGTGGATACTACCAAGGGTGGGTTGAATTTTCCCAATTTACAAAGCTACTACCTGGTAATTCAACACAGGAACATACAAGACTTGGTGAATCGCCCAGAGGAGGCAGGTTGGCTAGATTTGGAGGAGGAGGAGAATCCCGGCCATCTTTGGCTTACTTATCTAAGGGGGGGCTATAAAATGTATGTTCATTTGAAAACGCATAACCCCTTGGCTAGATGGGTATTAAAGGCGTGGGATCAACTACTGCACTAATGGTGTGTGATGGATGATGAGACGCTTCTTCTACCTGTGGTGGATAACCCTTTCTTTCTATGAGGCCTTGGGGATGGGAAGTTCAAAGAATGGGAGTCGGGGTGTATTGCCTAAGTAACCTGTATACTCGAGGGGGAATGAGCTCCTTTGAGGACTTGTGGGGGGAGACAGGACTGCCATATTCTCATTTTTTTTTGGTATCTGCAGGTTCTTGCATATGGGAGGGGGGTGGCTAGAGACCTGGTTACTAACTCACCATTGGCTCAAATAGAACAGTTGGTCTATGCCACAAAGAAAGAACCTTCGGGCATAATATGCAAAGCAGTCCATCAAGACAGACAGTACTTCCCCAACCTCACCCACAAAAGTAAGACACTCTGGGAACGGGATCTTGGAGTGTCGATTCGTGATGAGGCCTGGAGGGAATTGTTACGTTCGCATATGGGTATAATAATTTGTAATAAATATAAAGAACCACAGTTTAAATTTATCCATTGGTTGTATTGCCCCCCCCTTTGGTAGTGCATAAATTCAGTCCTGCAATTTCCACTTTAAGCAGAAGATGTAAAACAGAGGTAGGTTCCTATATACATTGTTTTTGGACCTGGTCTTGCGGAGCTTTTGGGAGGCAGTATCCTGAGAGGTTTCGACCCTGTCGGGCAGACAAATTGGTATGTCCCCTGTTACACTTTTGTTTGGTATAGAGGACTTTGGTGAAGAGAGTTGGGGGCTGCTCCCTCGCTGGATCCATGTTTTATTGATTTCAGCACACCGATGTATTCCAAATACATGGTTTTCGTGTTTACAACCCATGGTCCAGCACTGGTGTGCCCTAGTCATTCAAATTCTTGCAACAGAATGCCTTTCATTTGTCCTGCAGGGACCGCTTTACACAGTTTGGGAGCCTTTTCCGAATTCTCTGTCCCCTTCGGAAACTCAAGTGCTAAAGGAAGGCTAGCTATAGGAGGTTGGGGGGGGGGGTTGTAGTTAAGGACTCCCAGGAGAGTCTGTTACCTTCTGTCACATATACAGCCATTTAATGTAATTGATATGTAACTGTCAGTGTCACATTATTTGATTAATTGATCTGCCGAGACATGAATTTTTATAGTAATGGACCTCGAATTTTTGTATTTATGTATTTTTATTTAGTTAGTTCAATGCATGATCTGAATACCTGTAATTTTGTGTGTGGTTTATTGATGGAAAATTCAATAAAAAGATAAAAAAAAAATTGGTTCTGAGCACGCTCAGTAATCACTTCAAAATAGCTGTATGAAATGAAACAAGAATCTTTTTCCTATGGGGTCAATCTTTTTTCAAGAGGGGAAAATCACTATCTCATTTGCCGCCATCTTGTTGTCCCTTTTTTCCTAAAGAATTTCCATTTGAAGACCCACAAGATGACATGTTTGAGGGACACCAATACATTTATGTTGCTCATCTGGACTCTGTTAGGTCTACTCTGCAGTTAACGGTTGGACACATGATTCCAAAATGTATGTGGTTTTTTTTTTTATATTTTAAATCCTTTTTCGTGACTCACTTCCACTTGTTTTGTTTGACATTCATACAAAACATTTTGTATGAACGAAAAACTCTGTGACTTTTTGCCTTTTTTTTTTTTAAGAGCGCTAGCGCATAGATGATTTGGAATTTTGGTCTGATATTTTCAGGGTAGAAAAGGGCTGGCTCACAGATGTGCGTTTTGCTGGTTTGGTGAATAAATATTAATCTGTTCCACAGTTATTAAATTTTAAACTTTAGGGTTCTCAGCATGCTCAGTTACCTGTCCCCGTATTCTTTATTACTTCCCTAGTGTCTAGTGATGCCCCTTTCACCAATCAATCGCTGTCCCTGTATTCTTTATTATTTCCCTGGTGTCTAGTGGTGTCCCTCACCCACCAATCACCATCCCCTTATTGTTAATTATTTCCCTGGTGTCTAATGGACTCCGATCGCCATCCCCATTCATATGTATTTTTTCCCTGGTGTCTAGTGGCACCTCCCACCCTCTGATGGTGTCCTCCTACAATAAAGAAAACAGCCCCTGGTGTATTTTTTTTGTTCAACCTGTAAAAAAGAAAACAGTCCCTTGCTGATCCAACCCCCACACTCCAATCTCCCACTGAGCACCCACCAGCCTGCATCCTCCCACACCCCCCACACACCCTCACTCACCTGAACAGGTCCCAGAATGAAGATCCACTCTCTGACCAAAGACACATCATGCTGCTGGAACCACTGACTGCTATAAGAGAAACCAACGCAAGTGCTCTTCAATGTATTTCAATTGGTTTTCAACTTTGTGGCATAACTTTGTCATTTTTACATATTTTGAGCTCAAATTTTCAGCATGGCCTTTTTGGGACCCCACCTCATGAACGATGTTGGTGGAATTACACAAATCTGGCCAGAAAGGTGATTTTGTGGTTGCTTGGTGAAATCACATTGCGGGCAGGATTTAAAATTTTTCACCACCCTCATTCATCAAGTGGGGTCATAAGAAGGCTATGTTGAAATTTTGGGGTCAAAATATGTTACAATGGCAAAGTTACAGTATGCACATACATTGACATATTGCTATGCTCCCTTGTAACTTTGGCAATTTTAAATATTTTGACTTCAAATTTTTAACATAACCATCTTTTTACACCACCTCATGAACATGATAGCTGTCATTTTTCAAACCCTGGCCAGCCTGTGTTTTCACACCTGTTGTGCACAATGGCACTGTAGTTGCACAGAATCACGTTTTGGCAGGGATTTCAAATTTTCAGTGATAGATTCATGAGATGGGGTAATAAGAAGGCTATGCTGACAATTTCATTCCTGTTTTACTACAAATGCAAGTGCAGGGCCCTCTGGGCCTTACACTTCCACAGCAACATGTATATATGCATCTAAGGAAGGATGGGAGTGCAGGTCCTTGCGCTCCCACAGTCAAATGAGGGTACAATTATACTACCTCAAAAAGTAAGGACATTTGTTGCAAAAAACTTTGTTAATGCACTAGTTAGGGTTAAAGCAACAAAAGTAGGGAAATGTGGTGCTAAGGTTTCCAACGCTAGCACCCCACCCCACTCAGCAGGCAGCAACAGGAAAAACCATTCTAGTTTCATCTCTCCTGCATCTTTGCTAATCAGGCATGGGGTGTGCCTTGAGGTTGTCAGCCCAAACGCTCATCCCATTCTCATATACTCTACACATCTCAGCTTCTTTCATGATCTAATGGGGCGAGCGTTATGGCTGACAACCCCAAGGCACACCCCATGCTTCATTAGTGAAGATGCAGGAGAGGTGAAACTGTAATTTTTTTCCTGTTGATGCCTAGTGTGGAGTATAGCTTATGTATGGGGCTAATCCAGCTGCCGCCCCTCTAAGAACACAAGACAATTGTAGCAAGTTAGGGTCATTATTATAATTTGTATGCCAATTTCTGCTTAGCAGGGGCTAGAAACCCCTTTAGTCAGTCAGTTAGTCAGGCAGTCTGTTCCTGAACCTCATAGTGAGATGAAGTTACCTGCTGATGTCTCTACAATTTATGAATAAACCTGCTTGTTTATTATTTTGTGTGTCTGTCTTAGTATTTCATATGGTCCGGCAAGATGCCTACTGCAGCAGCCACAGATGGGCCCGGCAGAACAGAAATAAGGTAAGGCTCCTTAGTGGCAGACCAAAACCAAAATGCCACATATGGTGGAGAATGTGGCCCTTCTTCTGCCCAGGCCCCCATCTTGCTTGTCTGCATCACTGGGTGCCCAAGCCATCACCCCCAGTATGCCTAAACAGTCTGAATGATACTTATACCACAGCCTTGGCTGCAGAGAGAAACAATGAACTGTCTCCTGTTGTGTACAGCAGCCTGCAGCCCTCCTACTGTAATAAGACTACCAAAAGTAAAAGTGTTCAACACTGCTGACAAGCGGCTTAATGACTGAACTGTTCAAAATGAAAAGCGCCAAAACCTGTGCACCACTGAGCTGCAAACTGCACCCCCCAGCTCCACCTCATGGCAGGGCCTGGTTCACATTGCTCCCTTCTGAAATGCCAGCTCCCTATTCAGCCTCCCTCTCTCAGTGGAGATCGCAATTAAACCAAAAGGAAAATAAATTCTTACAAGCCAGCCCTCCCTGGTGCTGCCACTCTGTCCTCTGCACCTGATGCTGGACCTCCCGCTTAACCCCGTGGTGCTGCATGCCGCTCCAGAAGGGATTGCTAAATAAGAAAAAAAATACAAAAGAGACAGAGCAGAAAAGTACAAATACCTGCACTGAGCATGCACATCTGCAACAGCCAGCCCTGCAGCAATGGAGCCTCCACTCCACACACAGCTAATTCTCCCTCAAGTCACAGCTTTTGTCCACTCAGCAACACAGCTAGCTGCCCCCAGGACTGGACCTTGCATTCCTTATCTCCAGGCCCTCCATCTCATGGTACCCCAACCTGTGGCTCCCCAGAGACTGGCTGCTCCACAAGCATGGACCTCAAACTAGGAGCCACACAACCAAAAGCGGCTCTGCAAGATACTTTAGTCTCCCTGCTGGCCGCTCAATCCACGGAGCGCTCCCCCCACACAACCGCAGCTCCAGACAGCCTCAGGGACTTCCAACAGCTACCCAGGAGGGCCTCCATACACACAAGCAACAAACTGGAGCTCCGCTCTGCTACCTCCTGATTGCAGCTTCTTCTTGGGCCTGCAGCTGCACAGAGCGCTCAGCTCCCCAACTCAACTGCTGCCAAACAGAGATGCCGCTCGGCCATGCTTCAAAAAAGGAAACCATACAAAACAATAATGATCAAGCAGGGCACAGTATAAATATCGGGGGCAAGACAAAAGACAATAAAACGGGGACCATAAATTAGAAAAATACAATAATAAGCAGTAACGCACAGCAGACATTTTACACAGGGGACACAGTCAACAAAACCTGGGGATTACATAAAATACAAATGCACAAGCCTGGGAGACAGCAGAGAGAAAAAAAAGAAAGAATAAATAAATAAAATAAATAAAAGAAAGCTCCATAAAACAATCAGAGCACAGCAAATCAATACAGAAATTCCCCAGCATTTTGTCACTCACCACAGTAAAATCCCGCCATTTTCAATTGGGAAAGAAGCACAGTAGCGCAGCAATCGCCATATTGTCCCTTGCAGAGCAGCCTTGTGGCAAGAAGCATCCATCTTGTGTGCAACAAAACAACAACACAGGAAGTGATCCGTAACCCCCCTGCTGGCAGCCATCTTGCTACAGTCAAGGAATACAGGAACTGTATGTCGAAGTTCGGTGGCCATCTTGTGAAGGGCACTAAAATGACCTCACTCCATAGAAATCAATGGCAAACCTATTGAACTGAATGGACACTGCAAGAAATGGCTCAGTTTTACAACTAAACCTTTATTTAAATAACAGACAATACAGAATTGAGTCAGAATTGTTTATTAAGAGGTCATTTGATGGCCTTTGCTTACAAATAACTGTACTTTCGTCTACAACATTATTTTCTTCTCAGCACTTCATCTACTCCACGATGTCCCATCTTCTGCATGACGGAAACTCCTTCTCATCCTTATGACCTTCGCTTATTGAAATGAAGCTCATCTCCAACTACAATGTCCGACGAAGACGCAGATATGGGTACCGGAGTGTCCAGAGTTCCACCTTCATCCACCTCAAAGGCGTGGGGCTACAAAATGGAAAACATCCTGCACAACATTCAGTCTTTTATCTCAGCTTAAGGAGCACCAGCTATGCAAGTCATCCAAGATGGCCTTGCCCACATTAGGGCTATTTCACTACAGTCCACAGTCCATACCAGCCTACAGCCAGTACCCTTCTCAGCCTTGCCTCATGAAGACTCTGTTGACTGGCTTGAACAATTCCAAGCCTGGATTGCCGTTAATAGTTGGACAGATTCTTTGCGTATTTCCAACATCTTGTGCTTGCTTCTGAGAGGGACTGCCATTTCCTGGTTCAAAGCACTTCCAGAACAAGTCAAAGGAGATACTGCCACTCTGTATGCAACTTTCAAAGACCATTTTCTCCAAGCACATCCACCCTAGTTATTGGAACAACAGCTGTGGGAACGTACCATGCAACCCTCTGAGTCTCTAGAGGCATTCATAGTGGACATTGAGTCACACTGCAGATGTCTGAAGAAACCTGAGAAAGAGAAAATCACAACCTTCATCCGGGGACTGCTTCCTCAGCTCTGTCCTTATGTAATCCAACAGAAACCAGCAACCTGGATGGACACAATCCAAGCTGCTCGATTCACACAAGAGTGCACGTCAATGTCCCAGGCTACCAGTGTATAAGCACTTCAGTCATCACAGTTAGCCATACTCACAACATATCTTGCAACAGCAATCAGTGATAGAGATGCTCACCACAACAGTCAATAGTCTGCACCTCAGCTCAACTGCTTCTTCTGCTACCTCTGCCAATGCTCTTCGACCATTTTGACAGCCACCTGATCCGCATCCACCTTTACGTGAGCCTGTGACCTGCCAGTGGTGTGGATTCAGAGGATACATTGTTGCTGTCTGCCGACAGCTAAAGTATCACAAGAGAAATCAAGGGATCCAAAGATGCCCACCACAGCACAATCTGCAATCTGATCGCAAGTACTCCCAGGATCTGGGGAACGAAACAACTGACTGCCCCTCTGATTCTCGCAACTCAAACAAACCACATCCTCTAACTGCTAACTCTGGCACACTCTCGCTTCCAGGGACAAAGGTACCTGTTATCAGATCACAACTCCTAGCAAACTATGTCCCTGTAACCATCGGAGATTGGTCCATGCATGCCTTGGTCGACACTGGAGCAGAAATCTCAGTTATCAATCACAGTATTCTGAACAACCAAGCTATCATCATTTACCCAATGTCTCTCCAGCTGACCTTAAGTACATTATCACAGTAAGTACCGCTACAGTACCTATCATAGGTGTGGTCCATCTCAAGCTACTATTTGGCTCACAGCAACCTACTGTCAAGTTCTACCTAGTGCTTGA
Source organism: Neoceratodus forsteri (assembly GCA_016271365.2). Classification (NCBI taxonomy): domain Eukaryota; kingdom Metazoa; phylum Chordata; order Ceratodontiformes; family Ceratodontidae; genus Neoceratodus; species Neoceratodus forsteri. The sequence continues at coordinate 397,418,716 of CM057452.1, forward strand.
TCTATAACCAGCAATGATTCTTGGCCTGGACTTCCTCAAAGCTCACAAAGCCATCCTAGACTTTGCATCAACAAGCTGTCACTAGACCCTCGGAGGCAACTTGCAGCTACAGATTCAGTCACTGTGCCTCCTAAGACAGAAATGTTTTTTTTTTTGATATTTTTGAAATTGCTGTTTTACCTCCTCCTTCAGTCTCAGTCTTCACTCCTTCAGGAGACACAGATTGCAGTCTCTCCCCACACCGCAGCTTCCCCGATTCTGCCCCAGTGGTTCCCCATCGAGCCATGGCTATGCCCCCCACAGGTGGGTACGAGGCGGGGCGGCACGCCCCGAGAATCTTGTCAGATCTACCGGGGATGTCGGGGAGGTGCTGCCAATTAGGGTCACTACTGGGTCTCTGTCACCTAGGAGACCGAGATGGGTTATCCTCCTTTTTTACTGCCCTGGCCTGGTGCATGTCCTTTGACGTCAAGGTGCTAGGCGCCGATGTCCACCATGCATCATGGCCGGCCCCTTCCTGGTGACAGGACTTGCTGTACACCAAGCCTCCACCCGGGGTCAGGCAAACTGTGGGCCTTGGCCTCCCCCCTCCCCTGGAGAAGGTGAACAGTCGTGGGATGCTCAAGCTTTTCTCCCCCAGCCGGCCCTCCAGTGACCTGAATCTGCTCCCGAACCCGTGTCACCGACGTCGCAAGCAGAAATCCAACTGCTGCGCTGAGGAGCCACCAGACAGAGATGGCTTTGATTGCCAAGATTCAAGGTGAACCACTTCCACAAGGTGGTATTGACATCATCACAGGATCCCCTGCCCTGCATTCGTCAGGTCCCAGGAAACACCTTGTCTGCAGTGCATGGCGGCACCATCTTCCAAAAATGCTGCTACTTCACGGATGAGTCAGTAGTCATCTCAAAGGGTGCCAGTATCGTAAAGTTTGTCTGCATGTCTACAGGGGACCAGCTCCATCTTATGCAAGAACCTCAGCCTGGTTCCATCAGCTCTATTCCTGTCAGTACTATCACAACCACTCCAGCTTCACCAGAGTTACCCCTCAGTGAGTGACTATCCTCTTCAAAACTTCCAGCGTCTCCAACAGAGAAACAGCAACTTTTGAAATTCCTGGAGAGTTACCTGGATGTTTTTGTTGGACCAGATAACAAGCTCAGATGCTGTGATATCTTGCAACACACCATCGAGGTGCAGCCCAACCAGAAACCAATCCATCAGCAAGCCTACAAAGTGGGACACAAACAGAAACAAGTCCTGGTCATAATCAAAGACATGCTCGACCAAGACATTATTGAAGAGTCTAGAAATCCCTGGGGCACACCTTGCCTGCTAGTGGTAAAGAAGGACAAAGGATATTGCTTCATGGTAGACTACAGAAAGCTCAATGCCCACACGGTGCAGGATACTCATCCCTTACCTACAACCAAAGATGTCCCAGAGAGTCTTGGTGCGGTCAGCCCAGCTTACTTCACCACTCTAGACCTTCAGACTGGGTTCTACCAAGTCTCCATTGATCCAGCTTCTCATCTATACACAGCCTGGTGCTGCCACTTATGACTTTTTCAATTCAAATGTCTGCCTATGAGCCGGCCCAGTGGCGCTGAGGGTTGAGCCGCTGGACGCCACACACCTCGCGCCACGCTGGCGACCCATGTTCGGGAATGGGCACGGGTTGCCGGGGGTCGGCGGGGCGGAGATGGATTGAGCATCTGGAGGACTGCTCTCCATCTCCGGGGTGGGGGGATTTGGTCAGCCGGTGCTTGTCTGACCCCTAGCGGAGGTTGGGGGGACCGACAGCACATAGCCACAAAACTAGGGGAGGGCAGGACGTGGCTGACGCTTGACTAGTGCGCGCACGGGAGCGTGCGTGCACTCAGTCGCTGGCGTCATTGCAGAAGTGTTTTCGAACGTCTCAGACAAGCCAATCTCAAGCTTCGCCCACAGAAATGTTGTTTTGCACAGCATCAAATTCATTATCTGGGACATGCTGTTAGTTCACAAGGCATCTTTCCAGACCCAGACAAGCTCTCAGCAGTCAGAGTCTATCCAGAACCTAACAATCTCAAAGACCTTAGAGCTTTCCTAGGCTTGTCTGGATACTACAGAAAGTTCATTTGTAACTATGCCAAGATTGCAGCTCCACTGTATGCCCTCACCAAAAAGGGATGTGAATATACCTGGACTTCCGAGTGTAAAGAGGCCTATGAAACCTTTAAATAAAAACAAATCTCTTCCCCCAGTACTGGCCTACCTAAGGTTTGACCAACCCTTCAAACTCTACTCAGATGCTAGTTCTTTTGCAGTGGTTGCTGTGCTATGCCAAATACAAGATGGAAGAGAACGAGTTCTTTCCTATGCTGGGCACTCTCTTTCCTCAGCTGAGCAGAACTATGACACCCCAGAAAAATGCCTAGCCATGGTATTTGCTGTAAAGAAATTTGACTGCTACCTTCGCTACTCCTCCTTCACAGCTATTGTTGATCATTCTACCCTCAGATGGTTATTCGAAATGAAGGAGCCAGTAGGCAAGTTCGCCCGATGGATCACCATGCTGCAATGCTACAATTCTGAAATTCAGTACCACCCAGGTCAAGCTTACTCCAATGCTGATGCTGTAAGCCAGAGACAATACCCCTCCGCATCATCCTCAATGGATGAAGAATCCTGCTTACAAGCTCTTCCTTTCCACATCACAGATGTGCTTCCTGTGGACACTCCTACAGCACCTCAGGTTGCCTTGCTGCTACCAATTGCTTCTACAGAGAAAATCACCAATCCTCACCTACTGCAAACAGCTGAAGAGCTTTTCACCTCCTCAGCTACTCATATCTCCCTGGCAACAGTCGTCAAAACGCAACAAAGAACAGATCCTCAATTCACAGACAATCACATACTTGGAGTGTGGAACCTTACCACAACAAAAGCAACATCACCAGGATGTACTTTTCTTTGCTTCACAATACTTCCTCAATGATGGTGTGCTCTTCCATGTTTGGACCAAGGCAGGCAAGGGCCATCGCACAGATAGAACTCATGTACAGTTAGTTGTGCCAGCCTCTCTAGTCAATGAAGTTCTTCAATCCACTCATCCCTCTCCACTTTCTGGAGGTCATATTGGAATCCACAGAACTCTCGAAAAGACAAGGCTTCACTTCTTCTGGCCTCACATAAACAAGGACATTGTCTGGTTTGTTAGATCCTGCCAGCCCTGCTCTCAAAGAAAGCCTCCTGCCAAACCGACAAAGGCACACATCATTCCAATGCCTGTAGCCACTGAGCTATTTCAAAGAGTCAGCACAGACATTCTTGGGCCTTTACCCACATGCTCTGACTCCGGCAACAAATACATTCTTGTTTTTGTGGATTACCTAACAAAGTACTTGGAACTAATCCCCCTGAAAGACATTAAAGCCACCATGGTAGTAAATGTTTTCCTCAACACTGTCATTTGTTGTCATGGTACCCCCTCGTACCTGCATTCAGACAGAGGCACTATCTTTCAACCATCGTTCGGGAAACATGCCAACTTCTCTACATCAAAAAGCCTCACACAATAAGTTATAATCCACAATGCAACAGATAAAGTGAAAGAATGTCTACCATTCTCAACACACTCTCCAAGCACCTGGATGAAACGTTTTGTTCCCTTTGTGCAATTTACCTACAATATCAGCCTTTGTGTTGACAGTACAGAGTACACACCATTTTTCTTAGTCCATGGACACCACCCAAGAACTCCACTAGACAGGGATCTCTCACTGCTAGAGGTTCCAAGGTCAGCTTCTTCCTTCATTATTCCTATGCTGGAACAGCTTGAATTTGCCAGATGTGTTGCAATCAACACGTTGGGCCAGAGAAAATCTGCAATGCAGAAAATGTCAGCAGCCAAGTCACATGAGCCTTCATTTTCCATTGGGGACATTGTCTACTGGTGCCAACCTGTCCTAGTTCCGGGTGCCACCAAGAAATGGCTTCGCCCTTGGACTGGTCCCTTCTACATCATAGAAAAGCTTCCACCTGTTCATGTCTGCTTGCGATGCAAGTCTGATGGAAAGCTGGTCCAAAACAAAGTTCACATCAATCGACTGAAACATGGGTACCTGAGTAACACCCTCCCAGATGATCCCAGGCCCGCAAACAATGAAGCTGCACTTAAATCTGCCATACTTTCTGAAGCTGAAATTCCTTCAGACAACTTGTGACCCATTTCTCTAGAACCCCACCGTCCTGACATTCTTTAACCAGTCCTGTTTCACCTGATAAGCCAGATGAACTTCCTGGGACTTCATAGTAATAATTCATCATCATCATCCCCCTCCTCCTCCTCTTCTTCCTCTCTTGTACACACACCAGTGTACCAGACTAAGAAGATTCTTAGAAAGAAGTACTCAAATGTATAATCAACCAGGATTTCAAAGACTTTCGTTGTCTCTGCACATATCCAATTATTTATTTCCTTATCAACAGAACTGTCAAATCCTTGTGTATATGTTTTTTTTAACAGTTCTACCCAATGTATTTAAGGTTGTTTCTTTGTGTATGCTGCCATTTACCTGATGAAGGACTCTGTGTAGCCTGAAAGCTTGTATTCTGTAAATCTCTATTTGGTCCAATAAAAGGTGTCAAATCTATCAAAAACACATGGCCTTTCACACTGCAGATAAAGTGAAGAGTGTGGGGGTCATTGTGGACTCTGGAGTTCCAGGTGTCAGCTGTTGTCCGCAGTGGCTTTTACTGCCTTTGCAATATCACCCAGATCAAGCCCCATCTTGAACTGACTGATCTGGCAATACTGGTGCATGCCTTAGTCACATCTAGGTTGGATTATTGTAATGATGTTCACCTTAGATTATCTGTGAGGCTGATGCATCACTTGCAGCTAGTTCAGAATGCAGCAGCTCGTCAGGTTGCTGGAACCTCCTAGTTCGAGCACATCACACTGGTTATCCATGCTGTCCACTGGCTGCCAGTTCAATAGTGCATTAGCTTCAAGGTGTGCTTGTTGACATACAAGGCACTGCACAGTCTAGGTCTGGGCCAGCTGAAAGACCTCATGGTTCCATACACTCCTGGTCGCACCCTCCGCTAAGTGGAGGGCAGACCTCCTGTCTGTTCCTTGATCTCGGCTAAAATCTTCAGGTGATACAACGTTCGATGTTGTGGCTCCAATCCTTTGGAACACCCTTCCCCAGGAAATGAAAGACGCTCCTTCACTGGCTGCTTTTAAAAGATCTTTAGAAACACTTTTCTTTATCTTAAGTTTTGGCCTGGACTCCTGATTTTGAATGACTTAGTTTTTTTTAGTTAATTGTTTTATTTTTCTTATTTATTGTTAGGCACTCAGAGCTTCTGGGATTGGGCGTCATATAAATTAAATTGCCTTGCCATGACCACTTTGTTCATCTCTTTGTACAAGGACCAAGATGGCCACAAACAATTGCAAGACTAAAGACAGGTGAGATGGGAAGAAAGGAATAATGGAAAGGCAAATATCCTAAATGAGCATTTCTGCTCATTATTTACAGTAGAGGAAAAGGGTCTATTACCAGATTGTAAACTGCAGGTAAAAAAGCAGAGAGATATGGGTGCTCAGTGTGTGGGAAACTAACCATAGAAAGAGTATTAAAGAGGAGAGGAAATTATATATTTTTTTTTATTTGATTTTTATTGTCAGGTTTAATACCAACGATACATATGTAGATCATAACATAGATCTGTTAGTCTATCCATATTAAATAACACTTGATGGACGGGTAATCAGCATAGGTGTAAAATAACAAGCCTAGGGAATTAAATATATAAATATATGTGTCCTATAATAGTTATTCACAGAATTATATATCAATGGTCTCCAACTTGTCACCTTCAATACTCTATAGCAGTCCTGAGCCAAATCCTCACCAGTGATCACTTCATGGGCAGGGGGGTCCAATCAGACCCTCCTTCAAAGTACCAGTCACCATTCAATTATGGACAGAAGTCAGGGTCAACCATTGCCTGGTAGAGAGACCATTTCTGCCATTTCCTCATAAAATTTGGTCCTAGTTTTGGATTTTGGCAATAAGAGTTTCTGTATGGTATATTTGTTTCATTATGGATCTCCAGTCCTCAACGGTTGGTATGGTGTCTGTCATCCATCTTCTTGTGAGCTCCTTTTTGGCTGCTAAAAGAAACACAGGTAAGAGAGTGTGGCACCAGGATGGAGAGTGATCAGATAGACAGCCAACAAAGACTGCTCTGCTGTTAATTCTATAGGTTCACCCATACATTGTGAGAGTTCCGCCTGAAGTGTAAGCCAAAAGGGCATCAAATATGGACACTGCCAGAGAATGTGTCCCAACGAGGCACACTGGCATCCGCAATTTCTCCAACACATCCCATATTTCTCTGGTAAGTATTTATGAAGAATGGCTGGAGAATGAAAATACCTAGAGTGGCACTTCCAGGCAAACTCACGCCAGCAGGGTGATGAAGTTATTTTTATTGCTTGTAGGGTGGTCTCTAGCCCGACCTCTCTGGAAACCTCCAGATCCAGGTCCTTATTTCATTCATCAAGTATAGAACATGTAGTTTCTGGTGACTCCTCCGTCAAGGCCTTATAGAGATTCCCTATCAGGTGTCCACTCAGCTTCCCTTGTATAGCTTCTATAAATAATTGTAATAAACCAGGAATCGGGGAAGGTAGTTTAGCCTGGATGATTCTATTTCTCAGAATGTGATTTCTTACTTGGAAATATCTAAATTGGTCTTATCTGTGAAGATTAAATTTAAGCAACAATGTATCAAAGGGATATATCCCTTAGGGTGATAGGAATTGAAAGAAGTAGGATAGACCCAATCTTCTCCATCTTGAGAAGGAGAGGTCTATCAATATTGGAAGGAAGGACTCATCTTCCGAAATTAATTTACAGTATTCGAATATAGGGTGGATGAGTTTTGTCCTCCTCTATCTTTTCCATATTCCGTGTGTGTGGGCAGTGACGTCTGAAAAAACTCTAGGCAGTAGGGACCTTTCGTCTGATGAAAAAAGTATCTTATTGATGTCAAAGAAGTTGTTGATGTGGAATTCGAGGGTTTTCCAGGCAGTAATGTATTTATCAGCCATCCACATTAAGATCATTCGAAGAAAGGTGGCCTTTGTGTATTGTTTAAAATCTAGAAGACCTATACCACTCTGAGCTAGAGAAAGTTTTAAAATAGATAGACGAATTCTCGGGCGCCCATTACCACAGATAAAATTGGAAATTAGCTTATCCCATGATTTGAAATGATAGGTTGAGGGGAAAAATGGGATGGGACTGGGTGACCAAAGTAGTAGACCAGGGAGGGGCTGTGGACATGGCCTACCTAGACTTTAGCAAGGCATTTGACACAGTCCCACACAAAAGATTATTAGTCAAATTAAACAGCCTGGGAGTGGGTCCCAGGGTGGTAGCCTGGGTAAAACATTGGCTGGACAACAGGACACAGAAGGTAATTGTAAATGGAGTCCACTCTGAAGAAAAGGCGGTTACTAGTGGGGTACCGCAGGGTTCAGTATTGGGTCCAGTCCTTTTTAATGTCTTCATCAGTGGCATTGCAGAGGGACTGGAAGGAAAAGTATGCCTTTTTGCAGATGACACAAAGATCTGCAACAGGGTTGATACACAAGGAGGCGTGGAAAGGATGAAAAGGGACTTGGCAAGGTTGGAGGAATGGTCTGATGTATGGCAGCTAGGATTCAATGCAAAAAAGTGCAAAATAATGCACCTGGGAAACAAGAACCCAGGGGAAGAATACACAATGGGTGGGGAGGTAGTAACAACAACAAAACAGGAAAGGGACCTGGGGGTAATCATATCAGATGACCTTAAGCAGCAAGCAATGTGAGAAGGCAGTAGGGAGGGCGGGAGTATGCTGGGATGTATAGGGAGAGGCATCAGCAGCAGAAAACAGGAAGTTGTTATCCCTCTGTACAGACAGTTGGTGAGACCCCATCTGGAATACTGTGTCCAGTTCTGGAGACCCCATCTCCTCAAGGACATAGACAGGATAGAGGCAGTCCAGAGGAGGGCAACTAAAATGGTGCAGGGTCTGCAAGAGAAGCCGTATGAGGAGAGACTAAAGGAGCTTAATATGTATACCCTTGAGGAAAGAAGGGAGGGGGGGGGACATGATAGAAACTTTCAAGTACCTCAAGGAATCAACAAAGTCCAAGAGGGTAGCATCTTTCAGAAAAAAGACTTCAAGAACAAGGATACAATTTAAAGATAGAAGGAGGCGGTTCAGGGCAATGTGAGGAAGTATTATTTCACAGAGAGGGTAGTGGATGCATGGAACAGCCTTCCTGAGGAAGTTGTGCAGTCTAAAACTGTGGGAGAATTCAAGAATGCATGGGACAGACATAAGACAATTCTTGTGGGGGGCAGGAAGATATAGGCTGTTGGTTAAATAGGATCTGCGGCCTATCCTGTAGGTAGGGAAATGGGCAGACTAGATGGGCCTAGCGGTCCTTATCTGCCATCAAAGTCTATGTCTATGTCTATGTCTATGTCTATGTCTATGTCTATGTTTTGAATAAGGTAGAGAAGTCTGGGAAGAATATTCATTCTAATTGTTTCGACTCTCTGATGAAGAGAGAGAAGCAGGGGGGACCATTTTGTCAGATCAGATTGAATAGCATTGATCAGAGGTTCATAATTTACTATTTCTAAAACTTTGGGGTTTAGAGGAATGTTAATGCCCAGATATTTTATTTATGTAGTTAGCCATTTAAAGGGATAGGACCGTTTTAATGAGATGTTGGGGGGACGTTAAACACCAGGATCTCTGTTTTTTGTGTTGTTTAATTTGAAGCCAGCAAGCATTTAAAATTGCTTTAATATTCTCCAAGCTGAGGGTACTGACATGCTTGGCGATGTCAGCAACAATAGCACATCATCAGCAAACAAACTTATTTTGTACTCCTGTTGGGCTATAGGTATGCCCTCCACCTCCCGTGTTCCCTAAGGACCGAGGCCAGGGGTTCCATATATAGTGCAAACAGGGAAGGGAAAAGGGGACATCCCTGTTGAGTCCCTTGACCTATTAAGATTGGGTTTGTCAGACCTCCATTGACTCTCAAGTAGGCCTTAGGGGATATATATAGGTTTTTTAAGTAGGAGATGAAGGTAGTGGGGAAATGAAAGGCTTGCAGGGTGTGCCATAATAAGGGCCAGGAGACCCTGTCAAAAGCCTTTTCAACATCAAGGCTAATGAAGGCTGTTGGTATATTCCTATTATGCACATATTCTTGAAGGATTAGGGTCTTGTGGAAATTATTTGAGGTGTTCCTGCCCCTGATAAACCCCGATTGGGCCAAATGAATAAACTGTGGAAGAAAGGTTTCTAGTCTAGTTGCCCATATGGACATGAACATTTTGTAATCTACGTTTAAAATGGAAATAGGGTGATAAACCCCAGGATTAGAAGGGTCTTTATTTGGTTTCAATATCAGGGTCAATGCGGCATAGTTCCACGATGTGGGGGGGGGAGTGTCACCCTGAGCTATTTCTGTGTATAAGGAGTGTAGGTTAGGGAGGAGAACCTCAGAGAACCTGTGGTACCACTCGGCAGTGAACCCATCAGGACCCGGGCACCGTCCTGGATTAAGTTTTTGAATCGTCTCTTGAATTTCAGTTTGAGTAATTGGGGCCTCTAGGGATCTTACCTGTAAGTCATCTAATTTGGGTAGATTAAGTTGATTTAGAAAGGCAGTTCTGGAATCTGTAGTGGATACCGAATCCTCGGAGTAAAGATTTTTAAAGAAAACAGAGAAGATCTGTCTAATGTGGGATTCTGCATGATAAATCTGTCATGTGTTATGGTCCTTCAATTTTAGAATAGTTGATGTTCATTTTCTAGAGCGGAGCTCATATGCCAATTTCTTGGCCCCCTGTGGCCCACCCTCATGTGTGGAATGTCTAAGGTAGACTAAGGTCTGCTGAACTTTATTATCAATTATCTTTTGTAGGGCAGCTTTAGTGTCTCTAATCTTACATAAAAGTTTGTTGTCCCCGTCCCTGTATAGTAATTGGTAGTTTATTAGTTGTTCAGAGAGTTCCCGGTATTTAGTTTAGTTTAGTCTAGTTTATTGTTCTAGGAATTACTACCTTTGAGCCAGAGGCTCTTTTACAAAGGTTCCACATCAATTAGGTACAGCACAAAAAAGGTTACATAGATAACACAACAATTTGTGCTGTGTCAAGATCGAGAAAACATATACAAATACATATCAAATCATTTGTGCAAAAGGACATGAGATATCAATAATCACATTATTATTACAAGAAAGAAGTCTTGCCAGATTAGGAGAAACAAATAGGGAAAAAGTCCAGAACAGAGAGGGGAAAATAAAGGTGTAGGGAGCAGACAACAGCAGGAGAAAAGGTTTCCCAAACATGTCTTTGTCAAATAACGGAACAGGGTGGGTAGTGAGAAAATAGGAGGTTTAATCAGGGCAGTCACAGGAGCTGGAGGTGGCAAGGTGAGAGAACAGCCTTGATTTGAAAATACCTAGAGAGGCGGAGGCAGTAATATGAGTGCTGAGGGCATTTAGCCAACTGGGGGCATGATAGGCAAATGATCTTTGTCCCTGAGAAGTCCGACATCGGGGGACTTGGAGAGGCTGGTGTTCTGATCTTCTGGTAAAACGGGTGCTAGTGCTCGGGCATAACAGGTCTTGGATACAGGGTGGAGCGAGGCCCAGAGTGGATTTTTTCGCCATCAGGCAGGTAAGGTACTTTATCCGGTTTGAGAGTTGCAACCAACCTGAGTCAGCATAGAGTTCACATGTGGGTGCGTACGTGTGCACCAGTGAGCAGCCGACAGGCCTTATTTAGGGATGTTGTAATGCGACTAAGTGCTGTAGTAGTGGCAGATCCATATATAACTAAGCCATAGTCAACGACTGAGATGATAGAGAATTGGATGGCAATCCTCAGTGCAGAATGGGTAAGGAGCTGTCAGTTCCGATACAGAATCCCAATTCGCTGATTAATAGTTTTTGCTGTACTATCAATGTGAGTTGCAAAGGTTAGGCCTTGATCAAAGTTGATTCCAAGATATTTGAAGATTGGCACTTGTTCAAGGGTATTTCCCAGGTATGTATTAGTGGTGAGTGGGACTTGCCGTTTCTTGTTTTGCGAGTTAGAGAAGAGCATGGATTTAGTTTTTTTGTGGTTTAGAACCAGCTTATGTTAAAGGAACCACATCTCAACTTTGGAAAAAGCATGCTGAAGGTTGAGGTGTAAGAGGTTCGGATCTTTATGAGTGGCAAGAATCACGGCATTGTCGGCATAGAGGATTATTTTTTCAGGGCAGGATTTGGGAAGGGAGTTCAGGAAAAGGCTGAAAAGGAGGGGGCCCAGGATGGATCCCTGGGGAACTCCTGAGTGAACCGGTTTTGAGTCTGAGAGAGCTCCAGCTACTTTTACAGAGTGAGAGGGCTGAGCAAGGTAATTTTTTACCCAGTCACCAGGACCCTGCGAGAGCCCTAGGGATGGCAGTTGTTTGATAAGTAGGCCATGGTGTACTGTATCAAATGTCTTGGTTAAGTCAATGTAGACTGCTCCAGTTAGGTTTTCTTTGTCCATGGCATTGTGAATTGCTCCTGAGAATTCAAGTAGGGCAGTCGAAGTGCTGTGCCCTTTCCTAAATCCATGCTGCTGAGTGCATAGGATGTTGTGCTTTTCCAGGTAGTCTGAAAGTTGGTCCGCCACCAAGCGTTCAAGGGCCTTAGAGAGAGGTGGTAGTATTGATATCGGGTGATAGCTACCAGGCAGTGACTTATCACCACTTTTGTGCACTGGAGTGACAACTGCAGCCTTCCATTTCCTAGGGAATTGGCTGTAGCAGAGGGAGAGATTGAACATTTTTGTGAGGGGGAGCAGTACTTCCTCCAGAGTGAGGGACAGAAGTTTAAGGTCAATAGTGTCGCTGCTTGCTCAGGACTTAGAAATGGCCTTCTTTACATATTTATAGACTTCATGTGCCTTTACTAGTTTGAAATGAAAGGGTGGTTTGGTTGGAGAGGCAGTAGTAGAAGTAGAAATTGGAGGGTCAGCATCAGTGAAGAAATCAGATGAGAGGACACCACTAAGGTCCATGAAGGTATCATTTAGGGTGTTTGCAATGATCTCTGGGGTCTAATGCAGGGGTTCTCAAATGGTGAGGCCAGCCTCCCTGGGGAGGCCCCAACCTGTTCCAGGGGAGGCTCAAGCAAGTCTTGAAAAAGTATTATATTGCAATTTTGAACTTTATAGAATTTGTATGAAGTGATAAGGCAAACTGAAAGAGGATAACAGTAGGTGAATTTATGTATTTATTCACAAGTCTTTGACCAGGTAAGGTACTGTACACTGAGCCATGGCTTATTTCTGGTGTACCCAGGGAAGGGTAGTGAGAGAATACAATTCAAAATGTAACTGCAAAACACTTAAGCAATACAAAATGAATAAAAGTGCAAACAAATTACGAGCAATAAACTAACAATGTGAGGAACAATTGATCAATTAGACTGGCAGCAGAACTGTCTAAATACAAGAGTTAACCATACAGGTACTAAGAATTAGAGCAGGAAGGAGCAAAATGATCCCTGAGAAGTTGCTTAAGAGCAGGGTGAGGGAGAGGCAGAGGTTGGCAGGAAGGTTATTCCAGTAAGAGGGAACAGAAAAAGCAGTCTGACCCATAATGGTATGGCAGTAGAGGGTAACAATGGTTCGAGAGTCAAAATATTGAAGAAAGTATGTTGTCCTGTTGTGGGGCGGGGGTTACAATAAGCGTAATAACATGAAAGCCAGCTATGCAAAGAGGTTTCAGTTTATTCCTGATGTACTGTGAAAAGTAGGCTATTTATCTATGGGGAGGCCCAAAAATATTTCAGTAATTTGGGGGAGGCTCAACATCTTTTCCATGGCTTAGGTGAGGCTCACTATGACAACGTTTGAGAACTGTTGGTCTAATGTAATGGTTCCATCCACATTCATTATTGTAGGAGAGGATTTGGACTGCTGACCCATGGTATTTCTTATGTTGTCCCAGAAGGATTTCCCTTCACCCCAGGAGTTGGAGAGGGCATTCTTGAAGTAGGAGCTCTTCATCAAGTGGATCTGTTTAGTACAGTGGTTGCAAGCCTGATTATATTTTTGGATGTCCGACAGAGTGCCAGTAGCTCTTGCAGTGGCCCAGAGGTGATCCCTACTTTGAGTTGTGCCAATAGCCTACTGTTTCAGGATTTGTGGAGTGCTTTGATTTTGCTCTTTTTACTGGTGCATAGGTGTCACAGGCAGTGTTGAAAGTAGTAATAAAGTAATCAAGGGCTAGGTCAACATCTTGAGTTTTGTAAATCAAGGACCAGTCTATTTGCCTAAGACAGGTCTTGAGATGATAGTTGCCATAAGGTGGGACTCTGCTATAGATGGTTTTGGGCTGGCTTCTAAACTTATTTGTCCAGGTACACATTATTGGAGAGTGATCACTGAGCAGAGTCAGGGCTAACACTTACATCTGCTATATGGGTAGGGTGGCTGGTGAGGATCCAGGGTGCTGGTCCCTGATTTGTAGTTTTTCCTGGTAGGGAGTTTACCACTTGTGTTAAATTTGCTGCTAGGATAGCATCTTTGTTTGACCCTGCACCAGAGCAAGCCAATTTATATTAAAGTCCCCAAGGAGAAGGAGTTCGATGTCAGAAGGTTGTGTACTTATGAACTTGAGGACAGCCTGTAGGCCGGAATCAGGATCTTTTGGTGGGATATAGACAGCAGCAATCGTGAGGACTTTGTTTTGGGTACCAGGTAGTATCTTGATAGGGAGGAGTTGCACTGAGGTTTCTGTGGTGGGGTAAGAACCAGGGAGACAGGTGAGGTAGTCCTTTATGTAGATTGCACACCCACCACTCCTTTTCGAGGTCCTATCCAGCCTGAATATCTTGTAGCCTTGTATAGAGATGGCATGATCCGGAGTATTAGGTGTCAGCCAAGTTTCAACGATGGCAAGGATATCCGGGTTGTGTTGGCTGGCAAAGATTTGAAGGGAGACCAGTTTTGGGAGGAGACTGCAGATGTTTAAGGTAGCAATTTTGAACCCCCCCCCTCCATTTTGGCAGGCTTTGTTGTACTGTAGGAGACAGGGCCAGGATTTGAGTGGACACTCCCTGATATCAAGAGGAGGAGGAGTAGGAGTTTAAGAGACAGTTGCCGTACTTCGTAGTCAATAGAATTACACTTGTGAGGCTTATGAAGCTTGGACCAGTGCAGGCGTCTAGGGTCCCAGAGCAAGGAGGTTGTTAGTAATAGAGGACGATATGCCCATTTATCCTTGTTGTAGCTTGTCAGTTGCACCCAGTCGCTTGCAGATAGGTACCATTCTGTGTTCTTTTTGGTGGTGTAAGCTATTATTTCTCCATGTATTGTGGCCTTCAAGGCATCCCATAATATAGCTTTTATGGTAGCGGTTTGGGCATTCTCAGATATAAACTGATGGATTATTTTTGTAATATAATCTTGGAATTCTTTATCCTGTAAAATTATGGGGTTTAATCTCCATAGAGTTTTTTTAGGTGCTGTTCCAATATCCAATCTCAGGACCCGGGGGTAATGGTCAGATATTATTTTAGGGCCAACTGAGATGTCTTGGAAGGCCGAAAAATGTGTTCACAGGTGGTTAGAAAATAATATAGCCTGGAGTAAGAGTGGAATCTGGTGGAGTGGTATGTATAACCTGGTGTCGTTGGAAATGAGCGATGCCAAATGTCTATTACTCCAAGGTGTTCCAGAGTATTTCTAAATAGTTTTGCTGTATTTTTGTGCCTATGCTTTTGTTGGTTCGCGTAATCAAGGTGTGGGGTCAGGGTCATGTTTAGGTCCCCGTCCAGAATTAATTGACCCTGGAGGTGGTCAAGTAAGGTTGAAATGAACCCTCTTAGCACCAGCATTTTAGTTTGAGGGGGAAATAAACATTTGCTAGTGTGACTTTCTGACCATATAAAACCCGCGCAATACTATATACCTTCCCTGATTTTCTATGTAAGTTTTATTCATCTCGAAGTGCGTGTCTGAGGGAACCAAAACAGCAACCCCTCTTTTCCATCTGCTGGGATAAGATGAGGCATAAACACTATATCTTTTCCCCCAGCTCAGCTTTAGGTGTTCAGAATCTGACAAATGTGTTTCTTGAAGCAAATAAAGATTCACCCTTTGTCTTTTTAGATGTTGCATTAGGCGATATCTTTTAATCGGATCATGGAGACCATTAATGTTCTGTGAAAAAATCTGAATAGGGTTAATGGCAATAATTTTGCTTAATATTACATAGAAACATAGAATATGACGGCAGATAAGGACCGCTTGGCCCACCCAGTCTGCCCATTTCCCTACCTAATGGATAAACTGCAGATCTTAGTTAACCAGCAGCCTACTTCTTCCTACCCCCACACCCTAGAATTGCCTTATGACTGTCCCATGCATGCTTGAATTCCACCACTGTTTTTGACTCCACAACCTCCTCCAGAAGGCCGTTCCATGCATCCACAACCCTCTCTGTGAAAAAATACTTCCTTAAATTACCTCTGAGCTGCCCCCCATCTTCAAATTGTGCCCCCTTGTTCTTGCACACCTCTTTTTTTGAAAGATGCTACCCTCTTGGACTTTGTTGATTCCCTTGAGGTACTTGAAAGTTTCTATCATGTCCCCCCTCTCCCTCTTTTCCTCGAGGCTATACATATTAAGCTCCTTAAGTCTCTCTTCATATGTCTTCCGGTGCAGACCCTGCACCATTTTAGTTGCCCTCCTCTGGACAGCCTCCATTCCGTCCATGTCTCCGCGGAGATTGGGTCTCCAGAACTGCATGCAGCACTCCAGATTAATTTCGATTGTCTTTTCCTTCCCCAGGATTTTAGGCTCAAGGACAACCCTGGTCGCTCTCCACCCAGAGGATGAACATCAAAGCTGTATTGAGCTGATCCTCAAGTGTTTTCTGAACTTTAACTTCAGTAAAATTAGTGTAAACTTCAACATTCTGTGGTTCATGTGTTTCTTTTTATCCCTTGTCCCCCTTAACCTGTAATAAGTAAAAATAACCAAATAAAATGCTGAGCATCTTAAATGATGCCCAAACCCCAACATTGATTTCTTTAACACTGTAAAACAGTGCCTAATAAGGCCTAAGGTATTGTTGATTTCCCAAACCTGCTCCCCCATATAGCTTACAGATAAGTTGAAACAAACTGAGCGAAGGGTATAACAGAATATAGCTTTCTCAGCCAACTAAGCCATATAAAATAATTTTCCCTCCTAAAAGAACCATATACAATGCAACTCCCATGTTGGAGGTGCTTGTCAAAAGCTCCCTTAACGTACTCCTAACCTCATTCCCAATGGGAGTAGGAGAGGAGTTGAGGAAGACTATTCCTTCCCTGGTCCAGATTGTCCGCAGGAAGAGCAAGAGTGCCCCCATAGAGGAGAGTAATGACATTCTGTACTCTCCTCGAGAGGGAACTGGCATGGTAAGTGGTTTGGTTATAGGGAGCAAAGGTCCCCACCCTATCGCAGAGTGTTAATTCGGCCTATTTATAACCAAACCTATGATATTATTCCCCAAAGAAAGCGGAGAGGATGGGGCCACCCTTGGCTAGACTTCCCACCCCAAAAGGGAGAGAGATTGTCCATCTTCACTTAGATGAGGTCCAGAACTGCCACCCACCACCCCGTAAGAAAAACAATGAGACTACAACATTAGAAACGCACCCTGGAGGGCACTAGGCCGAGATGTCTAGGGCTCTAACAAGGTGGGACTTAGAAAGTACAACTGTTTAGTTATTCACATTGCAGCCCTCGTGGGACCCTCCCCACAGATGGCATGCAGCAGCCCCGGACCTCTGTTCCAAGTTTGGGTTAGTCACCCTAATACAGCTGGCCCCTCACACATCAAGCACAATCCAGGTACCTCCGCATTTCCACCCAAGTGAGACCCATCTAATATTTTCCCCACTTGATGCTCAACAAAATAAAATCCCCAAACCCTTTTATCCTCCCCTCCACCCAGCATCCAGAAAAACACAACCAGTAGTCAGATCCTGTGATCGCAGTTCCCAGATGAACTCCTAGTTGGTCCATCAAGGAGGCACAGTCTTGTTCCACTTGGCAAATAACTGTCCCAGCTGAGAAGAAACACATAGGGTCCAGATTTGCAGGGGATGCTAAGAAAATCGGCCAGGAGTAGATGCAAGGTTCAAGTGTTTGCAGAGAGAAAGGGCTCAGTCCCATGAGGCCTGCTTGGGTAGACCAACTAAACCAACAGCCAGGTCCAGAGGATTGGGGCTCTATCTCCCCTCACTGAGCCAGCCCGACCACCTCCCATAAAGGGATGGAATAGGGCGAGAAGAGGGCACTTCCAAGGAGGGGAAAACCACCCAGAGGCCTGGGGAGAGAAGGAGCAATAGCCTCAAGAAGGTGAACCCTCTAGCCCTACAACCATGGAGATCCTGCCATCAGAGGGCAAGGAGGGGTCAAATGTAACCAAGGGTCAAATTAAAGTGGAAAGTAGATAGAGAAGAGAAACTTTTTATCTAGGTTGCCTGACCCGCAATGAGGCACCCCTCAACCCCAACCCAGTACCAGGTGCACCCCCCCCCACGGGCCCGTCAGTAGGAGAGAGGCCAATGAATAGGCAGCAAATAAAGGTTTCTAGTCTTTACCTCAGGTGTTTAGGGTTGGGTTTCTAAATTGGTGGAGCCATTTCAGGATCTCAGACAACTCCAGTGTAGGAATTTGCTGCTTCTCTGGGCCTGCTTGATTAGACTGTTTCAAGCATGATCTAACTGCTTCCTGGGTCTTGCTTTCAATGATACCTCTGGTAGCCAGGTCTTCTACTGCCTCTGCTGCTGCATGGTAAGTTTGTTGGCCTGAAAGTAGAAAGATCACCAGTTCTGCTGGATAAGGCGTGCAAAAGCAGATCTTTTGTGCACGGAGAGCAGGAAACAAGGGGTTGTAGTCCCTCCATTGGCGCTGCATGAATGGCACACAATCATTGTCGAACAGGAGGCAGCTTTGGCCCAACATCACTCAGCCCTTCTGCCAGGGCCTTGCGGAGAATTAGCTCCTTTCTTTGAAAGTTCAAAAATCTAATGACAAATGAGCAGGGCCTGGAGTCCGGACATGAGGGCTGGGGGCCAAGAGCTCTGTGTACATGTTCAATGTCTAGTTGCAGGCCCGGGTCCAGTTCAAGAACAAGGCAGAGGAGGTAATCGGAGAAGGCAATAAGATCATTCCCCTCTTCCTCCTCAGGTAGGCTGAATATTCTGACTTTCCTTCTTCTGCCTCTGTTCTCAGCATCTTCTTGTCGAATGGTCATGGCTAGTTGCTCTGATGCCAAGGTTTTGATTGAGTCCTCCAGGTCGTCTAGTCTGCTGTCATTAAAACATATTTGCTGGTCAGCATCCGCTAGTCGATTTTGCAGGGATCCCAATTCGGAGCATATTTTCTGCATCAAAGCTGTCACCTCGCCCCGAAATTCTGTAATCACTTGCAGGATTGCCTCTGAACTTGAGTCGGTTGCTTTTCTTTCAGCAGATTTGGTACTTGAGCTCATTTTCTTTTGTTCAGAGCCTGGCGGGGGTCTAGGAGGCTGGTCCCCATCGTCGGATGCACTGTCCTCAGAATCCACTAAATCAGCTATCAGTTGGAACCGATATCGGTGTTGCTTGGTCATTCCTTGCACTAATCCAGTTGCTGGGTACAATTTGTTATATAATTGCTGTGTAATTGATTGATTTTAGTGCCTGATTATTGTAGATTGCAGGGGAGAGCCTTTGAGATTCAACACTCACCCTTTTATGCCGGAACCGGAAGTCGACAGGAAATTATTTCTAACCGGCAACTGTTTATAAAGTTCCTATTTAAATAAATTATATATTTATAGCCCTAAATAATACATATAAAACTGTACCTAAATAAATAGTGATGTATTCTACATTGTTTTATTGTATGGGCAGCATTCTGTTACAGTTCTCTTCATGGAAATAGTGATCTGAGGCCCGATTATCAAATGGCCAAGGGACTAAGTCCCTGGCTGCAGGCCACCAGTGAGGTAAAAATATCTGCACTGGCAGACAGTCATATTTTCAGTCCATGCTCTGCATGGGCTGCAGGCAGAACTATGGAGGATGTTACACCTGGTCCAACCAGGTATAACATTTTAGCACAACTGCACCGAAAAGCATCTGCAAGCTGCCGTAAATTGTGGAGCCAGCTATAACACTGCTCCATCTTTGAAAATATGGTGCATGCAGGAAAAACTGCAGCTCTGCAAGTGAAGAGCAACTTGCAAAAGCGTTTGCCACACCTGCGCCAGTTCCTGGGATTTCAAAAATCCTGCCTCTGGAGTTCTAACTGTGTCATGGTTTGTATACAGAACTCTGAGCATGGCTCTGATAGGTCAACAGCCCATAAGTAGCATTCTGTAGATAAATCATGGCATAGTAAAAACTCAAAGTTTCTGGTTCCATGAAGAAAACAATGCAGGGCTGGCTCCATGGTGGTGAGCAGTGGGGCGCCTAAGTGGAACGTTGTTGACCTGGATTCCTGACCTGTACTGGGGGCGATTGGAGTGGAGATGGGTGGGGAGGGTGCAGAGCATCTGCATTGATGCTTCCCTCCCAGCGAGGGAGGGTACGCTTGCACCATCCTCGAATGGCTCCTGGTGGTGGGCTGGCAGAGGCGGTCTTGGAAAGGTGGGTGACCACATGTTGCCATGTGTCCTTCCCAGGATGCTGCAGACATGCAGCCCTGACGTGAGAAGGGAGGTGGCGGGATGGGAGACAAGTAGAAATGGCCACCCTGCAGCACCAGATAGGGCCTCCAGCAGTACCACTCCCATGCTACCCAACCGCCCAGCGCACTGTGCCTTCCCCCTGACCAACAAACCCCAGTGTTAGAGGTGCATCCTCCCCATTAGCCCCCCAGCAGGAAGAAGCCAGACCACACCACATAGGGTGTCAGAGATCTTGGGGGAGCCTGGAGGAAGGAATGGTAGCGAGGGTTGAGTCTGGCAGGCAGAGAGGATGAGCGTGAAAGAGCCCAAAGGAGTGGGGCAACAGAGGACCTGGGAGGAGCAAAAAAAAAAAAAGCATTGCAGAATGCTGTCCATAAAAAGAAAACCATTGAAAACAGTTTTTCACATCAGTGTTTATTCAGGTACAGTTAGACATGGATCATTTGGAGGACTGCATTTAATTTCTTTAAATAAGAACACTGCTAACTGCTGCCAATTAGCAAAACTCTCCTATCCCCTTGAAAGGGGCTTAGTAATTTAAAGGTTAATAAAGCCATGGGTCCTGACAACATACATCCAAGAATACTAAAGGAACTGAGACATACTAGCTGCACCAGTGACTAACCTATTCAATTGTTCATTAGTGACAGGTGTAGTTCAAGTGGACTGGAGAATAGTAAATGTGATACGTAAGCAATAAGGCATGATGGGGTGCTGGTTGTGCTGCCACAGCCACACGCTGAGGGGTGTAGGAAGACAAGAGGCCAGAGGCTGAGCTTCACTCCCTGTAAGTGTGGTTGTGGCAGCACAACCAACACCCCGCTGTGTCTTTTTTTGTGCTTATAAAATGGGTTTTCTATTACTTCGTGAAGTGAGAAAATTAAAAATAAAACTTAACAGTATTCTGTGAAACAGACCCTCCACAGATGGGCTGTTACTACAGAGTGCTAGCCTGTGTTGCACTGTGTAAGCCACCATGGTGCGTGCATGTGTGTATTCTTTTTGTGTGAACTACAGAAGTCCCCCCTCCCCCAAGTTTGGTTCTGCTCTTTTTTCCTTAAATTGAAAAAAAAAACAAAAAACTTCACATTGTTTTACTTTGTGGATTTGAATTGGAAATTATTGACTTCAGGTGTTTTAGTTCAGTGACTGAGTGGAACAAGCAAGGTAGTAGTGTGGTGCATGAAAGTGAAGCCAGAATTCAGGACTGCAGCATGAAGGAGCTGCAGACTGATATTTTTAGTAATTGAGCAGCATTGGTACTGGGACTTTTCATTCCTATTGGTTGTGCTGTTCCAATCCAATGGGTAGGAACAAATTTTCAGCCAATCAGGATGCAGGAGTCTTAGTACCCATTTTATAACTCTGCCTAAGGGTGGGAATAAGGATGAGCCAGGAAACTAGAGGCCGTAAGCCTGGTATCTATAATCTGTAAGATGCTGGAGTCAATTAAAAAAGAAAGATTTGTAGACTTTTAAGGGTCAAATGGGCTACAGAATAAGAAAAACATGGTTTCTCAAGGGGAAAATCATGCCAACCAAACCTAATAGACTTTTTTAATCTGGTCACAAAATCAGTTGATAGAGGTCAGGCAGCGGATATACTTACTGTTTTTGGATTTTAGCAAAGCCTTTGACTTAGTGCCTCATGAGAGACTAATGAAAAAAAAAAATGACTTAGGGTTGAGAAAAATGTAGAATTTGACAGAAACATAGAATTTGACAGCAGATAAGGACCTTCTGACCCATCTAGTCTGCCCATTGTTCCTATCTACTGTATATATTGCAGACCCTATAGGTCTGTGGCTTACTATTATAAGATACAATATTATCTATTTCTATATAAGATAATATTATTAGGGGTTAGAAATTGGTTATGCAGAAGGCCTCAGAGAGTAACTAGTAATGGAGAAGTCTCAGACATGAGGGATGTAACTAGTGGGGTTCCAAGAGATCAGTTTTAGGCTCAGTTCTTTTAATAGTTTTGTGTTATAGGTGAGGGAATAATTCAAAGATGATAGCAAGATAGAGCAGTGACAGACTAGATAATGATGAGTGCAGGGATTGCACGAGAAACCATACAAGGAGAGACTGTAGGAACTCAACATGTACCCCCTGGAGAAGAGGAGAGCGAGAGCAAGAGGCAGAGAGAACAAGTTTGAGACCTATAAGTACCTTAGGGGGTGAACGAGGTGCAGGAGGACAGTCTCTTTCAGAGGAGGAGGAACACCAGAACACTGGTGTATGCATTGAAGCTGGGGGGGGGGGTTAACATGAATGTGAGGAAATACTTCTTTACAGAAAGGGTGGGGGATGCCTGGAGCACCCTGCTAGAAAACATGGTGGGGGTGAAGACAGTGGGGAGCTTCAAGCCCAGAGGAGAAGGAAGCAGCTTCTGGTGGGCACTGGCTTGTGAGGGAGCTGTATTTAGAAATAGGAAAGGGAGGGGAGAGGCTGTTTAGATGCCTACCCATTGCCACAGCCTGGAGACATGTGAAGTGGATCCTGGGGATCGCTAGGGCAGCAGGATGGGAGGGAGAGCTGGATGTCATTGTCCACTTGAAGACTAATGACCTGGCTAGGGTTGGGGTTAGAATAGTGCAGGGAGAGTTTAAGGAGCAGGGGAGGGGTCGTAGACAGGTAGCTTTCTCAGTGACATTTGATGAGGAGCTGCCTGTCTATGACAGGGAACAGGAGAAGGATATCTGCACCAGGAGCTTCAACTAATGGCTGAAGGAATAGTGCAGAGAGGAAGGGTTTGGTTAAATTGTGGACTGGGGATCCACATGGGGAGAAAAGGACCCATACAGGGATGATTGCCTGCATCCATCAGGGAGGCAACTGAAGTCTTCAATAGATGGTTTAAATATTGTTTCAATGAACATTTCAACTAGCCAAGGGGGCTGGAAGGAGGAACTGGAGAGTCAGAAACTGCCCCTCCAACAGGCTGAAGAAGAGAATAAGGAGAACCCAAGGAGAGAGGAATCCCCAGGTGCAAATTAATAAAGGAAGCAGGGTGGTAGAAATAAAGGGGGAAGGAACAAGAGCATTAAAAAGAGAGGGGAAGGCGGGAGGGCAAAAAAGGGAAAAAGGGGGCAACATGCAGTGTGGAAACAAAATCTGGATGAATGTGTGCGAATGCTGGAAGTCTACGAAAATATGATTCTGGACCTAGAGGCCATCATAGCAGAGGCCAGCCTGGGTATTGTGGTCATTACTGAGTCATGGTGCACTGAAAACCATGACTAAGACATGACCATACCATGCTATACACTGTTCAGGAAGGACTGGGTGGGAAGGAAAGAAAGGGATGATGTGCTTTATGTGAGGGAAAGCATAAAAGTGATGGAGATACAGGGAATACAGGGGTAGGCAGAGTTACTGTGGGTCACCATGGAGAGAAGGACTGGAGCCACTAGTCACAATGGAGTGAGCTACAGACCTCCAGCACAGGGGAAGAAACTAGATCATGTACTGATGGAAGCCACTGGCAAGATGACAGAAAAGGGGGAGGTGCTGCTGGTGGGGGACTACAACTTGGCAGGGGAGACTGAAGCCTTCCAGCAGTGACTTCAGCTAGAAGCAGGGACATCCTGGACTCTCTGTAGGGGACATTCCTCAGGCAGCTAGTCAGTAAACCCACTTGTGATGGGGCAGTACTAGACCTGGTACTCACTAACAGGGACAGTGTTGCAGACATCAAGGTGGGAGGCCACTTGGAGACCAGTGATCACTGTACAGTGTGATTCAATATAAGTGTGGCTGCAAAGTTCAACCACACAAGGGCGAGGGTCCTGAACTTCAGGAGGGCAGATTTTGTAAAGATGGGTGAATGCCTCAGGGATGACCTTGCCGTGGTGGTGGGGGGTGTGGCCTGGGTGGGATGGAGGAACAGTGCACAAAGATAAAAGGGAGCATAGTAAAGACATAGAAACATAGAATTTGATGGCAGATAAGGACCACTTGACCCACCTAGTCTGCCCATTTCCCTACCTAATGGATAAACTGCAGATCCTAGTTAACCAACAAACCTCTGCATCAAACCAGTGAGCAAAAACAAGAAGAAAAAGAGATCGCTATGGTTCTCGAAAGAGGTGGCTGGAAATATAAAGGCTAAAAGGGTAGCTTTCAGAAGGTATAAGGAAACACAGAGGGAGGAGGATAGGGAGGTGTATCAGGGGAAACAGAGGAAAGCAGGGAAAGTAGTAAGGAGTGCAAAGCACAAACTAAACAGAGAATAGCCCAGGAGGTAACGAAAGCGGACAAGACAATTTTTAGGTATGTAAGTGAAAAGAGGAAGACCAGGGATGAGATTGTAAGGTAGAAAGAGAAGGGGGGACTGTGCAGAGGGGGACCAGGAAAAGGCAGACATCCTGAACAAATATTTCTGTTCACTGTTCACAGAGGAAAGAGAAGGGAAGGGGCCACAAAAAAGTAACAAAAGCTTTGGAGGGAGGCAAGGGGACACTAGTCCTTTTTGGAGGTGAGATTACTGAAGGGATTTACTAATCTCAAGGTGGACAAAGCAATGGGACCAGATGGGAGATACTGAATGCAACTTTGACAGTTCTATTTAACAGCTCACTGGAAACAGGAGCATTTCTGGAGGACTGGAGGAGGGCTGATGTAGTCCCACTACACAAAAGTGGTAGCAGGGAGGAGGCTGGCAATTATAGGCCAGTCAGCCTGACTTAGGTGGTGGGAATCACTGCTGAAGGAAATGATTTTGGAATATCTTAAATCCAGTGGGTCACAACCAAGACCCACAGCAGCATGGTTTCATAGGGGAGAGGTCAGGTCAAATGAATCTGATAAATTTCTTGGACTGGGTGACAAAGGAGTTACATCAGGATGGAGAGGTGGACGTGGCCTACCTAGATTTCAGTAAGGCTTTCAACACTGTTCCACATAGGAGACTAGTAAGCAAGTTGGGTATCGTAGGAGTGGATCCAAAGGTGGTAAACTGGATAAGAAATTGGTTAGGAGATAGGCAACAAAGGGTGGTGGTAAATGGAGTTCACTCCGAGGAAGGGATGGTGACCAGTTCTCTTTAATGTCTTTATAAGTGACATTGCAGAGGAGCTGAAAGGGAAGGTCTGCCTCTTAAGAACATACGAACATATGAAATTTGCCAGCAGATAAAGGCCTAGTGGTCTATCAAGTCTGCTTGAATGTGCAGCTAAAACCTCTTATTCTGCAGCTGCCCCTTCCTCCCTCCCTTGACCCTCCCACTTGCCCAGTCCCAGCCCTTTTGAAACAGCCCACTGTTCTACTGGATACCACTTCCACTGGTAATGCATTCCACTCAGCTACCACCCTCTCTGTAAAAAAGTGTCTCCTCATCTCCTTCCTGAACCTTCCTCCCTCCAGTCACATATCCTGGCCCCGGGTGTCCCTCCCCTCCCTTTCTTTGAACAGCCCCTCCGTACCGGTCTTGTTTATTCCTTTCATGTACTTGAAGGTTTCAATCATATCCCCATTGTCCCTCCTCTCCTCCAGTGAGTACATATTCAACTCCCTCAGCCTCCTCTCATCTGGTAAGTCCCCCAGCCCCTGGATCATCTTTGCTACCCTGTGCTGCACCCCCTCCAGTAACTTAATGTCCCTCTTCAGATATGGGCACCAGTACTGCATGCAGCACTCCAGGTGCGGTCTAACTAATGATCAATACAGTAGCAGAATCACCTCCCCTCCTCAACGATATACCCCTTGCAATGCAACCCAGCATTTTGTTGGCCTTTTCAGCTGCCTTTCTACATTGTGCTGAGTTGTTCATTGACACCATAATGATCACCCCCAGATCCTTCTCCTCTATTCTGGCTAGCTGCACTCCACCCAGTTGGTAACTCCTTCTTGGGGTTTTCACCCAAAAATGCAGCACCTTGCACTTTTTGGCATTGAACCCCAGTTGCCAGGTGTCTGACCAGGTTTTCAGCTTTGCCAGATCATCCTGCAATCCCTGCCATCCCCCTAGGTTGTCCACCACCGCGCCCATCTTGGTGTCGTTAGCAAACAGACTGGTCTTGCTCTTGATGCCCAGTGATATGTCTGCAATGAATATCCCACACAACACTGGTGTGAACACCGAGCCCTGCGGAACACCACTTGTCACAACCCTTGGGGATGAGAGATCCCACCCACCACCACCCTCTGTTGCCTCCCCTGAAGCCAGTACCCTACCCATCTCACCAGCTTTGCACTTGCCCCTGTGCCTTCCAACTTACTTCCCAGCCTCCCATGCAGCACTGAGTAGAATGCCTTACTAAAGTCCAGGTACAGGACATTCACTACATGGCCCCTGTCCAATTGCCTAGTTACCCAGTCACAGAACTCTACCAGGTTGGTTTGGCAGGATCTGTCACTTACGAAGCCATGTTGTCTGCTGTCCTGTAGCCCTTTGGCCTCCAGGAGGATCACCAGCCTTTCCTTCAGGATAGTCTCCATCAGTTTACCCATGATGGATCTGTGAGACTCAACAGTCTGTAGTTCCCCAATTCATCATCGGTTTTGTGGAGGGGCACCACACAAGCCATCCTCCAATCCTGAGGTACACACAATCCTGAGAGAGGCATCGAATAGGTCTGCCAAAGGTCCTGCCAGGACCTCTGCCAGCTCCTTCAGTACCCTGGGGTGGATGCCATCTGGGCCTGGCGACTTGTCCACTCTCAGTGCCCTCAAACCCTCCAGAGCCCTGCCCTCCATGATTTCCCCTTTCATCACCCCTCCGTTCCTGCCCTCCCTCCCCTTGGGTATCACCCCCTTCTCCTTAGTAAATACCGAGCAGAAGTAATCATTTAGTGCTTTTGCCTTATCACCCCTTTTCACCCACCCCCCTTCCTAATCCTTACCATATGGTCCTTACAGCTCCTTTTCTCCGTGATGAACCTGAAGAAATCCTTCTCCCCCTTCTTAATGCCCTGTGCCAGCCCAAGCTCCTTAGATGCCTTGGCTACCCTTACTATCCTTGTCACCTCCTTCGATTCCTTCAGGTACTCCTCCCTGTCCTCCCCCTCCCTGTTTTTTTGTACCTCCTAATGGCAGCTCTTTTACTCCTTACCTTTTCCATGACCTCCTTGCTCACCCAGATAGGTTTTTTTGCCCTAGCCTTCTTGCTCTGGACCTTGCTGCAGGTTCTGGTTGCCTCCACTATCCCCAGCTTTATGAGCTCCCACCTCTGATGAGTGTCCATAGTAGGCTGAATTCTGGGCAGGTACCCGTTTACCGCTTCCCCATCCTCCTGAAGTCGGCCCTCCAGAAGTCCACTCATTCCTTGCCCATGTAACCACCCAGTCCCCAGGGTTACTAGAATCCCATCAATGTCAGTGCTAGGTAGGGAAGGCAACTGGTAAATAACTAGTTAAATGGTTTTCACCTGCTCCCTCTCTATTTACTTGGTCTCAGCTGAGATGAGAGAGGTGATGTCATTTAGAACTCTCGCAGCAGCGTAAGCCATGGTAGCTAGCTGTGAGTGGGGAGCTTTAGAATTTTCATTTAGTTGTTGACTGGAGTCCAGAGTGAGCAGTTGGAGGAGTGAAGAGCTGCAGTGTGGGCTCTGTGAGGAGAGTCTATTTTTCTCACCCTAGTGCTGAGAACCATCTGCCTGCCAGTAGAAGTGGTGGAAACCGTCTAGTAGGAGTTCCTGATTTTTCTCATCCCCTGTGAGATGAGAAGGACTGCAGAAGGGATCCAAGGGGAAATCCCCTGATTTGATCCAGGACATTAAAGCTGCCTTTTTGTGTACAACTGTAAGTAATCTGACTTTGGGTATCCCTGGAGAAATGTACCTGTGTTTTCTTTTGGGGTGTACTCTGACAAAGGGAATTATGCACCAAGTTCTCTTCTGTTCGAGACTGTTCTCATCCTTTCTTAAAGTTGGCTGACAATCATGGAGTCCCCAGTGAGACTTGACACATTGTTCAGGACTTTAACTTACACTTAGAAGTAGTGTGTTTCTAATGCTGAATGTGACAGTTATTCCAAGATGCATAGTTCTACTGTTTCAATAAAAGTTTGAGGTGTAACTCTGAAAGAATGGCTGGGTATGGACTATGGAAGCAAAAGGCAGGCAGTCCCCCATCTGGAGTGACCAGTTCAGCACTACAGGTTCCGTAAGGGTGCCTGCTTATTCAGGACATGGTGTCCAGTGCCTGAAGAGAAAGATTACCCCCTGGTGTGGGTTGTGCTAATTTTGAGCACCAGTGTGCTCTGTCGTGGCCAGTTGCCACATTTCCAAATGTTTAAATCCTATGCCATATGGGAAATGTTCTAAGTTGTGGCCAGTGCCACTAGAAGAAATTGTGTGCTCCTTTGTGGCCAGTACCACTAGAAGACGTGTGTTTTAGCTGAGGCTTTGCCGCTGAAGAGAGTCCTAAATCCTATGCAATATGGGAAGTTTAGAGTTTCTGTTCGCTACAGGCTTTTTGTTGCTCTGCATTGCCCTGTGCCACGAAGTGTAAACCCTTGGGGGTCCACCTTTGCTTTTTTGTACCATTCTTTGGAATAAAGCCACACTCTAGAACCCCAATCTGGTTTGGACATTCTTGTTACTGCTTCCTGTGTGGAATTACTGGGTACCCCTCCAGAAGTTCAGACCTAGCATAGCCCCGAGCAAAAGTTCTCTCCTCAGGACCTGGGTTTAGTGATAGTCATTTGTGACTAATATTGTTTCTGTACCCCAACCCCTCTCTTACCCCTAGACAGAAAATATGGGAGGTGTGCTTACTAGTTAAACAAGTGGCCGGTGGAGGGTTATATCCATATCCAACATGAACCATACTGAGTGGTGGTCACTCCCCACCAGTGGTTCTTCCACCCTCAGTTCCCTCACAAACTCCCCATTTGCCAGCAAGAGGTCAAGAGTATTCCCTAACCTGGTTGGTTCATTGACCATTTGCAATAGGAAACCATCCTGGAAGGCATCCAGCAGTACATGGTCCCTTCTATTCCTGGTTGTTGGGGTACTTAATCCAGTCCTGGCATGTTGAAGTCCCCCACGATCACCACATTATCTTTCTCGCAGGTCCTCCTGATCTGTCTGGCAAGTTCCCTGTCTAACTCCTCTGTCTGAGAGGGTGGCCTGTACACCATTCCCATCCTGAGAGACCTATTCTTAGAATCCTGGATTTGCATCCATAATGACTCTGTACTACCCTCTTCCCCTTTATCCCATACACACTTCAGTCTTTTCTTCACATATAGTGCCACCCCCACTCCTTTCCCATTCGCTCTATCCCTATGAAATATCCTGTAAGCTGGTATCAACAGGTCCCAGTCATTGTATTGAGTGGCCCATGTTTCAGAGATGGCCACCATGTCTACCTCCCCCTCTGCCATGAGAATCTGTAGCTCTGCAGTTTTCTTTCCAAGGCTCCTAGCATTCAGGGTGACCACCTTCCACCTTCCCCACCCCTCCCACCCCTCCTGCCCTCCTTTACTAGCATCGCCACCAGTACTTGCCCCTTGTCCTTTGTCACTGTTATGGGGGAGTAAGCTCATATGGCTTCCCAACCTGTGGTCTCTGCATGTCCCTTGCCCACTTGCCACCCCCTGCACCTAATTTAAATTCCCAACTACCTCTATGTACTCCTCCGTCCTCTGTTTCAGCACTTTCTTTCCCTTCTCGCTCAAGTGTAGTCTATCCTTGGCATAGAGACTACTGTCCTCCCAGGACCCTCCCCACCCCCACCAACCCATACCCTTTAGCATGACACCAAGTTCTTAGCCATCCATTAAATTCCTCTATTCTCAGCTTTCTTGCTGTGCTCGCTCTGGGCACTGGAAGTATCTCTGAGAAAGTTACTGATCTTCCTGCCCCCTTGCATAATTGTTCTAGTTACTCAAACCTCCTGTGGACTGTATCTACCACTCTGTCAGCCAGATCATTTGTCCCCAAATGTAAAATTAAATGAGGCTTCTCCCTACACCTTGTAGCATATTTTGGAACAGATTGTCCCACCCTTTCCACTGTCATTCCCGGCATGGCCTCCACCCAAATGCGACTATGCTTCTCCCCTTTGCTACCCTACCTGTCTCCTCTTAATATTGATTCCCCCGGCACAAAGATTCCACCCCTCTTATCAACTGCTTGCTTGTCTTCCTCTCCACTTCTTGCTCCCGGCTCCTCCTCTTCCTCCTGCACAATAGTTCCCCCATCCACCCCTGTAGTAATTCCCCCAGCAGAACTTCCCCCCTCCAGTTTCATCCAGACTTCTATCAGTTACTCCTCCAATCTCATCACCTCCCTCCTCCTTTCCCTCTAGAACTACAAAACAATTTTATGAAGACCCTTCCCCTATGCCTGCTTCTTCATACTAGCCCATTCCCTCCTTTCGACTCCATGACTGTTGCCACTTCTCTTCCTCCCCTCATCAGCCCCTTTCTCCTCCTTCCTGTTATCTTTTTTCCCTTGACCTGGGTTCTCCCAATGCTGTTCCCCTTGGTCTGGGTCCCCACTCTCTGTTTCCCCTTCTTCTGACCCTCTCCTCCCCCCGTTGGCCCAAACTGACCTCCCCTCCCTCCCTCCCTCCCTCCTTCCTCCCTCCCTCCAATGTTGGGCTATAACTTCCTCCAGTCTACCTTGCCTGTCTTAGCTCCTCCTGCAGACCATTGATCTCCTTTTTAAGTTTCTCTATTTGGTTGCACACTAAACATCCCCCCACCCGTCACACAATTTTTAGAAAGATTGGCGCACTGCAGTTGTTGCAGCCTACCACCCTACCCACTGCTCTTGGCACCCACCAGCAACCCTCCACCCTTCCAGATGAAGGATACCTAATGCTCCCCCAAGTCTCCCCTCTCCCCCGTATCATTGCAAAACATTCTTCTCCTTTTCTCAATTTCCCTTACCCCTTTGTCATACACTTTAGATAGCCGCTGCCTTTTAAATTCCTATTCTTCCTGTCCACACCCCAAAAGAAACTGTAATCAATTATTGCACAGCCTCCTAACTCCTACCCCTCCTTTTCACAATGTAAACTCCAATGTAAACAGGTAGAAATGAAAGCACTTTGTGTTGCAGTTACTTCCCTTCCCCAAAGATAGCAGTCACCTCTTCACTTACTGCTGTTCCTTCCCTGGACATCTGCATCTGCTAAGACAGGTACATGCCCTTTTCCCTTTTGAGGAAGTGATGTCAGAACCCCAGGTATAAAGGAAATGATGTACCTGGGGTGGGTGGGGTGAGGGCAGGGTGGAGTGGGACCAGTCTGTGCCCTCCAGGAACAATCAGGTAGCTGAAGCCCCTGACCAAACAATTAGCACCCTTCCACCACTATGCACTAAACTTTGCAGCTAGTGAAGGCAGCAACAAAAATCACAACCCCACTAAAACCGCAAAAAAATAGGTTAGATACCAGAAAAAAACAGGTCTCCAATTCAAAGAAACAACAGCCTCACCAACAACACCACAAAAAATTTCAACAGCTCCAAAACAGTTCCCTGCTAGCCCCTTAGAAGTAGTAAAAAAAACAATCACCTGCTACCAAGTGAAATCAACAAAAAGCAATTTAAAAGCAGCAAGGAACAGTTACTGCACTGAAATGAATCTGATTCCTTCCCCTTCTAGCCTCTTTGTGGATGACAGCAAAATCTACAGAAGGTTGGACACTCCGGGGTGTGTGTAAAGGATGAGCAGAGACCTGAGAAAACTAGAGGAGTGGTCAAGGATATGGCGGCTGGGTTTTTAATGCGAAAAAGTGCAAAATGATGCACTTGGGGTTCAGAAACCTGAGGACAGAGTACAAAATGAGTGGAGTGGTATTGACAACCACCAAGCAGGAAAGAGACCTGGAGATAAACATATTGGATGACCTAAAGGTGGCTAGGCAGTGTGACAAGGCAGTAGGATGGGCTAGTGGGATACTGGGATGCACAGGATGGGATATACCACCAATATGCATGAGATGGGTTATACTTAAAGCTGGTAAAAATATCTTGGCAAGATTAATAACAAATACATTATGTCATAAAACACACAGGAAGAAAATGTAAACTGAAATGCGAGGGGGGAGGGCACAATATCACAAAATGCGGCCTAAAGATACTACTAATAAATGACAGGAGCTGAACCAGTAAGAAGGAGGAGCTGGAAAATATGTTTGTATCAGAGCAGATTCATATATGTGGTATTATGGAAATCCGGTGGAATCAAGATAGCTGGGGAAGAACATCCCAGGGTATAAGATATATACCACGTCGATAGAAAACCAAAAAAAGGAGGAGATGTTGTGAAATTAATAATACAGACACCTTTTCAGATAATGTGGAACAGATCTGGGTTAATATATATCCGAAGAACAACAAAAAATCCAGGTCTGTGTAGGCTATAGAGCATCGAACCTGACAAGTGATAAAAAAAAAAATCTGTTTTTTGACAGACTAGAGGACTTAGACCTGGGTGTAAGCAACCTAATTATGGGGGATTTCAATCTCCCTTATATGAGCTGGGATTCCTTAACATCAGGATCTGCATATGGGAAGAGACTAGTGGATTTTTTTTTTTTATTATTTTGTTTTTCCGTCTGGAGCCCTGGCAGGCAGCTACGGCCCTCCTTATGGAGGGACTCTCTCTCTGGTCCTGCTCACTCCCGCGAGTGCCAACCCCCAGAAATTCCCCGTGGCTTGCCCCCCATGGTGGGGCCAGGGAGGAGGGTGCTGGCTTCTCACCCCCCGGAAACCCAATCCAGAAACCGGGGATGGCCCTCGGGGCATGGAAGACCATCACAGAGCTTGCCAGGCTCTTTTTTCCACCATTTTCTCCCTGTCCTGCCTCCTTACCAACGCAAGGGCATCAGTATATGCCTCCCAACCCGTACTGCCCCCTGGCCATCGCCAGAGGGCAGTCAGTTAGGGGGACGACATATACCTCACTCCCCGAGAGAGGAGAGGAGTCCTCCAGAAGCTTGATCTTCACTCGCCCCTGCCCGACCCCTGGTGACCTGGGCTTATTCCCGAACCTGGGTCACCAGCATGGCGCAAGGTGTAGCAACCAGTGCCTCAACCTCTAGCACCACTGAGTCAGCTAGACTAGTGTATTTTTTGGTCATAAATAACATGCAGCAGATGGTCAAGGAACATACAAGGGGTACCAACACTTTAGACGTAGTATGCAGTAATATAAGTGATTACATAACAAACTGTACTGTTACAGAGTCACTTAGCCACAGTGACCACAACATAGTCCAGTTTTTCATAAATATGACCTGGAAACCTGTGACAGGTCTATCTAAGGTCAAGTGCAATGCCAGAGCTGACTTCTGCAAAATAAGGAGTTATATCAGCACATGGGATTGGAAGGAAGAGTTTGAAAATCAGTGTGGGGAAATAAAATGGGATAAGCCGTCTGCAAAGATCAAGTATTGCATCGATATCTACATCCCAGAAAGAACAAAGTATAATAAAAAAAGGAAAGATTCCAGTCTGGTTTGATAATGGTATCAAAAATCTGATAAAGCAAAGGAAAAAACGCTTATAATAAATACAGAAAAAAACCCACATCTGACAAGAACACTAAATATAAGGACACATGCAAACTCTGTAAAAAAAACTATTAGTAAAACCAAAACAGAATATGAGTACAGGCTAGCATCTGATACTAAACACAATAAGAAATCTTTTTATAATTATAAAAATATCTCAATAAAAGGACAGCTGATTGGTGGCCCCCTTGTGGGAGATAATAAAATTATAACTGGGGGGAGCAAGAAATGGCCTCCATCCTTAATAAAAGTTTTGCACGAATATATCAACCTAAGGCAGCTGGTAATTCATGTAAATCAATAGAGAAAAAGCACAGCATATATAATAACAGGGTAGAAAATAAACATACTATTATCCAGTCTAAATCCCAACAAATCCCCTGGACTTAATGACCTACATCCAACTCTGTTAAAGGAACTTGCAGATATTCTAGCTGTACCAATAGCGGACATTTTTTTTTTTAAATTATCTTTTTACCTCCTCCGATGTTCCGGCTCCCACCTCTCCTTCAGGCCCTTCCTAGTATCTCCACTCCCGGCCATCCTCTTCCTGAGCACTGCTCTCACCACAAATCGCAGCCAACCCTCCGAGTCGTCCCGGAGTAACCCATCTCCAGGCGGGTCCCCCTCCTTCGAGGGGGAAGGCACCGGGGCGACCGGGAAACCCCAACACTCTATTTTAACCCTTACGGGCTCGAGGGTGCTGCTGTGGAGGGGGCAAGCTCCTGGAGGTTCCAGGGGTGTGAGAGATACGGAGGCCGTCATCCGGCAGGAGTTGAAGTTGTTTTACGGGCTTGTGGTTGTCCCTCCCGCGCGCTGCTTTAGTACCACCGGGTTCCACTGGAGGTCACTATAAGAGTGAGGCTTCCTCCCAACTCCACCCCAGGAGGAGAGCAGTCCTCCGGATGCTCAATCCTCCTTCCCCAGCCAGCCCCCGACGACCCGGGTCCGTTCCTGAACCGGGTCGCAGGCGTGGTTCGAGGTGTGGCGTCCAGTGCCTCAGCCCTCTGTGCCACCGGTCCGGCTAGCAGACATTTTTAATAGCTCCTTGGCAGAGGGAGTGGTGCCAACTGCTTGGAAAAAATGCAAATATAATACCGATACATAAAAAGGGTCCAAAAAGTGACTGTACAAATTATCGACCCATTAGCCTAACCTCAATGGTAAGTAAATTAATGGAAGGAATCATAAAAGACCTGATAAATGAACATCTAACTAAATCAGGTCAAGCTGACATTTTTCAACATGGCTTTATGGAAGGAAGGTCTTATCTGACTAATTTGTTATACTTCTTTGACCCAGTGAGTAGTGCCCTTGACAAGGGGTTACCTGTAGACATATTGTATATAGACTTCTCGAAGGCATTTGATAGCTTGCCCCATCAGCCAATGATAGAGAGATTAAAGGACATCAAATTAGATAATAACATATTACAGTGGGTCTCATCATGGCTGGAAGAAAGAAAACAGAGGGGTTTTGCAGCGGGGCATTATTTTCCATGGATAAATGTCACCAGTGGTGTGCCACAGGGGTCGGTATTAGGGCCCATATTGTTTAATATATACATTGCAACATCTGAAACTACCTCGGTTGCTGGAGCTGCAAGTATGCAGATGATGTTAAAATAGGAGCAATAGTGAATGACAAAGAGTCTATACGTCTATTTCATAATGAAATTGACAGAATTGTGACATGGGTGGAGCAGAACAAACTAGCCCTAAACATAAACAAATGCAAAATAATGCACATGGGGAGAAGTAATAAGTGCATGCAGTACTCGTTGTATGGAAAGTGTCTACCAGTGATGGACAGGGAATGTGACCTGGGCATTGTGATTTACAATGACCTGTCACCAGCTGAGCAGTGCAAGAAGGCAATGAGTAAAGGTAGCAGAATATGGGGCTATATTCTCAAAAACATCAAGAGTAGGGACAGTCGGGTGTTGCTCCCTTTGTATACATCTATGGTAAGACCACACCTAGAGTATTTATTTATTTAGTTTTTGTTGACCGGGAAAGAGGATTAGACAATGTTTTGCCTATTTTTAGCCTCGGGGAAGGGGCATGCAAATGGATGCCAACTGAAATTGAACCAGATTTTAAGCTGATGCAGTTCTGGTCTCCGTCAAACAAGTAGGAAATTAAAATGCCTGAAAAGACTCAAAGGCAAAGTTCCAAAAACATCAGGCAGATTTCAGGAAAGCGATATGGTGAGAGATTAAAAGACCTGGGACTTTACTCCATGCAGTATAGAAGACTCAGAGGAGACCTATGCTTGACATATAGGGTGTATACAAATGGAGATTTATGAGAATGTATAGGGTTTACAAGAAATGAAATAACCAGGGAAAGTAGGTTCCATCAGTTACAAGTCAAGGGTGAATTTTTTTTTTTTTTTTTACTTTCTTTCTTTATCCCTCCTTACTACCTCCGGAGCCCCCTCCTTCCGTCCGCTCTTGTCTCCCTTGCCTACCTTGGGGATCTGCCCCTAGAGTGCCCATCCTCCTCTCCTTGCAAAGTGGGGTCTGTCCTGCAGGTGGTCCGGGTGGACTTAGGGCGGCCTTCATCTAGGGCTGCGGGAGGATTTCCATTTTCTCCCCTTCGTCCCTACCCCTAGGGGCGTCGAGGCCTTGGGACGTACGTCCCGAGTGATGGCGTGCTGATGCACGCCAGAGCCCTCATGCATCGGCAGCGTCCCCCCTCCCCGACTCTGTTAGATGGAGCCGCCTTCATCGCCTCTATTGTCGGTGCTTCCACAGGCTACTAGGGTGATGTAGAACGCAGAAGCGTTCATGGTTCCCACTCCTGAGGGAGGAGAGCATCCGTTGGGACGCTCGATCCTCCCTCTCCCCTGCCGACCCCCGGCCACCCGAGTCCATTCCCGAACCCGGGTCGCCGGCGTAGCGCGAGGTGTGGCGTCCAGCGCCTCAACCCTCAGCGCCACCGGGCCGGCAGGGTGAATTTTTTAAGACAAACAAAAGAGCAAACTGGTTAAACCAGAGGGTTGTTAATATCTGAAACAAACTACCAAGGGAAGTGGTATGAAGTGGTACCATGGAAACGTTTAAATCCGAATTGGATAAGTACATGGGTAATAAGTTTTCTTTTCAAGATTGAATGGTCGAATCACAACGGCCACTGGCTACAGACACGTACTTTCCTATGTTCCTTCGGATATATCACCTGCAGAAAGAGGGAGATGGTGTTACCCCTAGAGAGGAGGCAGTCCAGAGGAGGGCAACTAAAATAGTGCAGGGTATGCATCAAAAGCCCTATGAGGAGAGACTAAAGGACCTCAATATGTACACCCTGGAACAGAGCAGAGAGAGGGGAGATACAATAAGGGGACTTGCTATGAAGCTGGAAGGGGATAGATTCAGGAGAGATGTGAGGAAGCACTTCTTCACGGACAGTGGTGGATTCCTGGAACAGCCTTCCAGCAGAGGTGGTGGGGGAGAAAACAGTGGAGGGGGGTCAAGAATGCATGAGATAAGCACAGTGATATCATAGTGAAAAGGAAGGGGGAAGGAGAAAGATCTGTAGATCAAGCACTGTTTGTTGTAATAGTGTAGGTAGGGAGAAATGAGCAGATTGGCTGGGTCAAGCAGTCCTTATCTGCCATCAGATTCTATGTTTCTGTTTCTAACTGTAATAATGGCAGCAGACATCAGCCCCAGAAGCATAACATCATCCAAGCCAACACGTAATGATTTCTGTGTATCATCTGGGTGTGGCCAACAAGAACCTTTACCCTGTCTGCAGGTAGGAAGACACTGACGAATGCCGTGTCCAGCACCACACCAATACATTAGCGGTGCTGACAACGAAATAGTACAGATTTCAGTAAGTTCACTGTGACACCCAGTTCTTTTAACAACTGTCTTGTTCTGGACAATGTGTACAGAATTGCTTCCCTGGACAGGGCCTTCAGGAACCAGTCATGCTGCTACGGGATGACATAAAGCCCTTCCCTTCTGAGGGCTGCTGCCACCACTGCTAAGCATTTGGTTAATACCCTTGGTGCCGAGGGTAAGCTAAAACGCAAGACCTGGAACTGATAATGGCTGCCCTCCAGCATGAAGCAGAGGTACTGCCTGTGGCATTTGTGATTTTGATATGAAGGTACGCGTCCTTCTAGTCCAGAGCACTAAGTCAGTCATTCTTTTTCAGCAAAGGGGTGAGAGTTTGACAAGACACCATTGCATTCATTTTTGTATTCAATGAACAGGTGTATGTCTCAATTCCAGTACAGGAGGCAGATCTCCTATCCCACTTGGGAACCAGGAAATATCTGGAATGGAACCCTTTGTTTCTTGGGGAGGAATGGGTTTGATAGCCCATTTGTTAATAAGCAACTGAACCTCTTCTAGCAGAAGGGACAAGTGGGCTGGAGGATAATGATAAGGAAGTGGAAGATGAACTGGAGGGGAAGACAGCAACTGCAGAGCATGCCCCTTTTCTATTATTCCCAGGGCCCACTCATCCATAGTGATCTCCCTCCACTTTAGCAGATGATGGGAAATCCATCCCTCACCTTCACCCCTGGAGGTAGCAGTGGAGGGGGAGGATGTGGGGAGTCAGAAGGTACCGGGAGTGGCAGGGGCACCGCTTTAGCTGATACCCTTGGGTGCCTTTGCATGGGCACTGGGAGGAGGGGAATCAGGAGAGACCACCACAGTTTTGTGTACAGGACTGCTGATGTGAGGCATGGCCACCACAGGCAGCTGGCTTTTGAAACAAACCCCTGCCATGCTGTCTGGTGGGTTGAGGGGTCAAAGATTTAAGTGACCTTAAAGTCATCCTGGAAGATTGAAGCTCACATAGAACATCTTCAGCATCACTCCCAAACAGTCTGAAGCCTCTAAAAGGGGCATTCAGCAGAACCTGTTGTAGATTATTAGCAAATCCAGCCACCCTAAGCCAGCAATTTCTCTGAAGGCATATACTGGAGGCAGCAGCCCTGGTAGAGGCATCAGAAGTATCATATGCAAAGCATACAGATGCCTTCCAGTATCCACATCAGCTGAGGCAGCTTTAAGCAAAAGTCAGCTTGGGCAGGACCACCAGTAAGAAACTGAACGGTAGACATAGCAGACTTCCACAGTCTATTCTGATATTTAATCATCTATGCCATGGCTTAGTGATCTAAGGCTTAAGA
Source organism: Neoceratodus forsteri (assembly GCA_016271365.2). NCBI lineage: Eukaryota > Metazoa > Chordata > Ceratodontiformes > Ceratodontidae > Neoceratodus > Neoceratodus forsteri. The sequence continues at coordinate 397,457,139 of CM057452.1, forward strand.
TGAGAATTTTCCTGACGAGCCTTTGCAAAAGAGTCTCTTACTCAAAGGTTTGTAATTATGATTCATTTAATAAACAATAAATAAATAAATGCCTGGTAGTTTGCAATTCTTTGGCTTAAGGATGCAGAGGCATACATTCTTTTGCCAATAACATCCAGCCTCCTGGATTCTTTGTCAAGAGGCAAAGTGCTCATGTGTCTAGGGGATCTGGTATGGTCAGGAGCTGCTGTTATAACCACAGAATCTGTTTGAGGCTGGGAAGCATAATAAGGATTAACAGATGGAGCAGGGTACTGTTAATCAGGCTTCCTAGGCACTGCAATTAAGTATTAGTTCTATACCAGGTAGTAAAGGTAGTATCCTCTAAGATAGAATATACAGGAGGAACTACAATGGAGGGTGTAGTTGGAATCTCCAAAAACTCCATTAAATTTTCCTTAGTGGAGTCCTCCCCAGCTGCAAAACCCATATCATCATGGATTTGTCTGAGTAAAGCCTGAAAAGAGGGATCCTAAGGAGGAGACCTGGGGGTATACATCACAGAGTCCTCACTGCATAACGAGAGGGTAGAGCTGGAAGGCAACCCCCCCCCAAAAGGGATCATTATTTCTTTCATCATCCTCAAAATCTTCCTCCTCCTCTATATTAAGGAGATCAGAATTGTATTCTACCTTGTCATCATGCGGAATGATGATAGGAGCAATCAGTGGAGCCAGCGACGGAGGCGGTGGCTGAGATGAAGGAATGAAAAGTGTGCTTCTGGATCCCATTGACAAAGACCGTGTTGATGGGGGAGTCTCAGTCAATGGGAGAGCTGTTATCATTGGCAGGAGCGATGGTAGCAAGTGTCTAAATAGTTTAGAGAATGATGGCATCACAACCTGGGCGTTGACAGGACCCTACAAAAGGCCTGGGACAACCAACATCGAAGGGGTACTACCCAAAGACAGGGGTTGCATACTGTCCATAGTAGGTACAGCAGCACCAGAGCCAGATCCCGACTTTGGTGTCTCATTGATGGTTGGGGGGAGTGGCTGTAGTCATCGTCGCTTGAGCGAATGATGATGAGGACTTACCCTCCTTCAGTGGAGACCTCTGCGTCACTGGCAAAGCATGAGGTTTATCCTTATGCCTGTGATGATGGTTGGATCAGGAAGATTTCAATAAAGACCTATCCTTGTCTTTGTCCTTAGTCCACAGTGACTTATAGCAGCAACAGTGTCACCAGATGCCAGGGTGTATCCTTCCTGGAGGTGGTCGAAGAAAAAGGAGAAACCAGCTTGGAGCATTCTGCCTTGGCTTGATTTTCCATTGTGTTTATGGTGACAAAGGTGTCTAAAGTGTTCTTTTGGCATCTTCTCATGGCCTAGTTGAATCCTTGGCAGATCTTGAAGGCCCTGATGTTGTGAGACAGTCCCAAACAGCAAACACAAAGTCTATGAGCATCGTCCTTGTAGATCTTGTATCCACAGGTACAAAGACCTTAATATAAGGTTCTTTCGACAGTGGCATAAAAGGACAACGTTGAAAAAAGAAAAACAGTGTTAGAAAATAAAGTCACAAGAAAACAACGCTGCTACTCTGCATGTCCAAGGGAGCATTAGAGCCAGCGGGAGAAAGAATTAAGGAGCAATGGGGCCACCCACGATTATATAGGCACTGACGTTGAATGTCACTAGGGGCAGCCATTAGCTAGCAAAAGTTTCTGAGCAGTCCTGATGCCGATGTCTTACAATTCCAAAGGTGTGGCCCTGTGGAGGAGAGATCCTCAATGAAGATGCTCAGTTACCTATACCCATCCTGCTTGCTCTCTGAGGGCAAAGGGCTGCTTAAACAAAAGCCACTCCCAGCTAAATGCCCAGAAGTTTGGGTTACAGAAGAATGCAATTTTCAGTTTCCAAATAACTCCCACATCCACTATGATATTTTGCAAAGAGAAGAGATAATAAAATTATATCAATACAAATATAACAATACAAAGTGGCATATTAACAAAGAAGTAGCACTTGTGAGGAACCCGTAATTAGAACCACTGAGGAATCAGCTGACAGTAGTGAAGTTGAGTCTGAGGAAACGTGGTTGTGTAGACATCCTCGGGAGGGAGGGAGGGAGGGAGGTACATGTGGGCTGTAGGCAAGGGTTAGAGCAAGTAGAGATTAACAGCAGAGCAAAGTGAGGTGTAGCAAGCTCTGTGGAGCTATTTGAGAGAGAGGTAGAAGAAGGAGTGGCAGATGGCATGAGGAAGGGCATTCCAGAGGGAGAGAAGACAAACTCACCAAAAAGGAAGATGTGAGATTTTGCAGCAAGGAAAGCTATGGGAACATGAGTCTGCAGAGTGGAGTGGAGGAGGGGTGGGGTGGGGTGGGTAAGAATAGGAACTATAGGGTGAGAGAAGATTAGAGAGGTAAGAGAAGAGTGAAGCAAGCCAGCATTTTGAAAGAAAAGTGGCACAGTGATAGAGATCCTGAGAATCAAGAAAAGGGATAGAGAGGTGCTGCTACATGGAACAATGGTGAGAGAATGAAAGGGAGTCAGTAGCAAAGCAACAAAAGGAAAGAAGGAGGGGCTCCAGCCTGATCAGGGTGGAATTGGGGCAGCACTGTAGACCACATCTGCATAGTCGAACATTGGTGGGATCATCCTGAGGAGGATCTCTTGATAGATCAGAAGGGGCACGCAGGCAGGACTGAGTCCTATATAAAGGGCTGAACTTTAGAGGGTTTTTTTTAGGAATGGTGTTGATGTGAGCACCGAATTCTATCCAGCGAAACACACCAATGTAGTTAAACTGGGTGACCACTTCAAGTGGAGCACCATCAAGGGTTCGAACGGCAGGATGATGACTGAGCCTGGTAAGGGTGATAGGATTAAAACATGAAACACAACAGACTTGGAAAATAATATTAAATAAGGTTCATAGTAACTTGTTTTGACTAGAAGAATCATGGAAGGTGTGAGGGTCACAAAGCATCCATTTTGCTAGACACATTACTGAATCAAGGTAATTTCACTTGGAGGAAAGGGTTACAAGACAAAATGAGGTTGAATTCCATAGGATTCTGTTTGCAACATTCCAGAATATATTTTTTTAATTAGGGATAAGGAATATTTATCTGACTGCAGTTTCTGACCTTTACAGTTTCTGCTTACACTGTATTTTATTTTTAATACCCTTTGCGAACTGTGTGAGGCATGTTTTTTTAATCAGTAGAACAGACAAGGTCTCCACTCTGTAGGTAGTTAATCCCCCTTACAAGTATGGCATGCAGAAATTAATTTGTTACTCGGAAGGTGGTAACATAGGTTTAGCTTTGCATAGCTCTGGTAGGAGTCTAGAAACAGAAACAAAGCAACATTTGTCCTGCAAACGGGTTCCTACTCAAACCACCATCTGCAGATTGAGAAAAATCATGTGTATAACTTAAGATCTATAATATGAAGATGTTACTTATTTGTAATTGTTCTACTGCTGGTATTCTGGTCACATACACATGGCAGTATCAGTTAGACTGCCTAGTTCTCATAAAGGACCCACATATCCTCTGATCCCTACCCCCAGCCTTTTGCAACTGGACACTCTGCCAGAAGCACAAGAAAAATACTAGCCAGTAGCCTAAGCCAAGTAAGTTTGCGTGGGTCATGTGGATGCAAACTGAATACCCACAGTAGAACTATGGCTACAAATAAGTAATCTCATCCTTAAATTACTTGGATTTAATTCCCTTATCCACCTGTAACCCCTAGGTGACGCTATCCCAAGGGCTACTACCCCTGCCTGCTTGGCTAGTAGCAGGTTAAGGGGCCTGAGTTCTGAAACGGATGCCTCCACCCAGAGGTCAGGGTTGGTAGTGGTCAAGCTAACCTGGGCACAGCCCTTCCGGGACACTGCAACCCCCCTCTTTCCTTACTAGTGGCCAGAACAATACACAATAATCACGTTCACAATACCCCTGATACACCACACAAGTACCCACACTGTTTGCACTTACCACCAGGGCTTTCTCTGGCCTGGCCCTGGGGACCCCCTGTAAAACAAGGTTATACACAGCAAATAACAGCAGTACAGTACTGTTGCACAAACTGGAACCACAGTCAGGGTAAATGCAAAAAAGAGTTAGATCTGATTTATTTAAGGGCTTGAACAAGGGAGGGGTGTAATCAGGTTAATTTGCTTAAAGGCTGTATCAATCAAACAGTTATGCATGCACTACAGGGTTCATAAACAGTCACACACTCTGGGTACACAGATGGAGAATGGTGGGCTAGCCAGGAACGTTGCAGCTCGTTGGGGCCCTGTGATGGATGAAAACAACATGCACGACACACATTATTTGTAATCCAGAGCTGGAGGGCTCAGTTCTTGAAAAGAAAACAACAAGACAATCAGCAACATAACCCAGATAGACCATCTTAGGTTAGCTGGTTCATTCCACTGGGGTGTCAAACAGATGAGGCATACTGATGAGTCCTGGTAGGATGAAACACGTGTCTATGTCTTCTGTTGGTACCCTTTGCAAACTGTGTGAGAGGCCTTTCGGCACCATGCATTTTTGCTTAAAGTTGAACTAGCATAATATTCTGTGGTGATTTGCATATGCAGTCCATGATGCTTTGCATTATGGGGGCATGTGTGATTTTGTATTTCTTTGAAACTTGGCTTCCCGGCCAATGCCCTTTGGGGTAACCACTGCCTCAGTGCTTGTGCGCAGAGGTTCTTTGTCTCTTAAGACAATCAGATGACACACTTTTAGATTAAGCTGTTGTTGCAGGAAGCTACCCTGATGATTACTCACGATACCCAAGACTGGACACAGACTGGACAAAAATTGAGACTGCAGGTGGCTGATCTGGAGTGCCAGGAGAAGCAGGGCCCACACGATTCGTCGAGGCGTCGTTCCTGTTAAAGCGTGGAGCAGGGGGCTGATCCCCAGGCAGGTCTCTCATCAATGGCATTCTCTGTGCAGCAGGTAGTCTGGCTGGGCCAGTGTGACAAGGCCCAGACCAAATTTAAACAAATTCGGATAAAGTTCGTTTTGGGCTGGGTACAGCTTCCAGCAAGCAGAACACAGTTCACACAGTGGGGAACCACATCACGACCCACTTTCAATACACAGCACATTTACATGTAAAGAAATTCTACTGTACCAGGCAATCCGCTCTCTGGTCATGATCGCAAAGTCTCTGCACAAACTGGGGATTCAAAAGCAGCTGGAAATCCTAACAGGCCGATCGCATTCAGCAAAATCTTCAGTCTTCTTCAGGTATGAGCCTGGTAAAAAATCAGTGGCTTACTTCATTCTCACAAACTTGGAATTAGTCCAAAATAATTATCTTCTCTCCCTCTCAGGGGTAGCAGGCAGGCATGCAGGCCAAAACTCAGGCCTTTCCAAAGAGACTGTATTGAGCTCTTGCTCTTCAGCTTCCAACTTAGATCTGCCTCTAACAGTAAGGAGCTTGGGAATTTCCCTAAGATCCAAAAGGTTTGGTGGGCTTATCCTCCTGTCAGTCACAACAAAGGCTCCCCTTCAGGTGCAAAAAGGCGCAAAAAGCCGCAAAACTACAATTCCTACAGATTCTGACTCCAGACAGCTCCTGTAGTCCAGCTCCATTTTAGGTCCCACCAGTACTGATTGGTCCAATTCGCAGTCCAGGACCAAGATAATGGAGATAAACAAAACAGTCCTTCCTGCAAAAAAGGCAGGTTAGACAAACTACATTATCATTATCACTCTAAATGATTTTCAGCATATAGTTACATCTTTCAACAGAGCTCCCTCTTAGATTACTTATGACTGCAATCCAGGCAGCTCTTACAGAGACAGTACACGGAGGCTATACAGGCACTCTCTAGTAATCACATTTAAACTGCTAAAATGCAGGACACCAGCTTGGCAGTAAGCATTTAGGCAAGCTCGAGGAAGACGTTTCGGGAACCCCCATTTGTAGGGGGGGGTTACACACACAATTGCAGACTCCCAGCAGTCTTCTGGGTGGAGAGTCCTAGGCACATGCCTTTGTTGAAAAAAGGGAATGGAGGACATACAGTAGGTCCCCAAAGCAGCATCTTGATGGCTCAACAGATTGATGCAGTAATGGGACATTAAACTCTGTGCATTAGACCTGGTAGCAGCCCTTCAGATCTCTGCAAAGGGAATGTTCCTGGCAGCAGCACCAACATAGGCAGCAGTATATCTGGTACAGTGAGCTTGCAGTCCACTAGGAGCTCCACACTCGCCTCAGTATGACCTCAAGTAAATTACCCACTATAGAAATCAGACTCACTAACCTATATTTGCCAAGCTCATCCCTTCTTCTGCTTTCATACAGAGGAACCACATCAGCTGTCCTCCAATCCATGGGGACCACCCCTGTGTCTAGTGAGCAGCTGAAAATATCTACTAGTGGAACTTCTATTAACTTATCTGCTTCCTTGTGTGTCCTAGGGTGTAGTCCATCTGGCTCCATTAATTTGTCTGTCTTTAACCCTTTTAGCTCCTCCAGCACTCTTTTCTTCCATGATTCTTCCCTGACTGTTATAGCTCCCTTCTTCCCTCCTGTTAATCCCCACCCTACATTCTATGGTAGATACTGAACAAAAATTAAAATTACATACTCACTGTAATCCTTGATCTTCTAAGAATATCTTCATTATTGATTCACACTAATGGGTCTGAGCCAGAAGCCCTAGGACCTAGCGGGAGCCAGAACTTTTCAGAGAACTGGCACTGAGGCAGGTAGTGGGCATGCACTATTCCATGAGTGAGTACATGTGGCACCTGCTTACAGTGGTGCTAGCCCCCAAACGCGTCAGTACCTTTTTTACCAAGGAGGTGCATCATGGCCTAGCAGTACCTATGAACCAAACCTAAGGGTATTAGATAGCCCTGGTGGCCCCTGAAAGAAGGGCCACCAAATCCAGTAACAGAGTGTCTTCACAGCCCAAACAAAGTATAAGGGGGTGAAGACTAGCACACCCATACAGGAGTGAGTCCAGTGATGGTGGGCGGGTGTGTGAATCACTGGTGAAGATGTTCTTAGAAGATCAAGAATTACAGTGAGTATGTAATTTTAATATCTTTCAAGAATCAGTGTTCACCATTGATTCTTACTAATGGATCAGAGTACCAAGCTCAGACAAAGGCCCCCAGACTAGGGCAGCTAGAAGTGAGGGATCACTAAAGATAGTCATCTATTCAGGATTGTCCTGCCAAAAGGTAACATGTTGCCTGGCATGGATATCCAGGGCACAGTGCTTAGTAAAAGTGTGACTTGAAAACTGAAGAACTGGGCACACACTAGAATGCTGAATTTCATTGAGGATTATTTATTACAGAAGCACAGCATGTACAGACACGGGGCTAACTCCCCTACATACCGACCCAGCCACGTGGGTCTTCCTCAGGCCCTGAGGAAGGCCCAAGTGGCTGTGTAGGTTCGTAGGGGTGTTAGCCCTGTGTCTGTACATGCTGTGCTTCTGTAATAAATAATCCTTAATGAAACTCGGCATTCTGGTGTGTGCCCATTTTTTCAGTTTTCAAGTTGTACATCAATATGACTGGAGCACCTTTGGGGCAGCTGATGTGCGTCCCTGTACTTTTCTTCTATCTTAGTAAAAGTATACACTGTGCTCCAAGTTGCAGGTCTGCAATTTCTCCAATAGACACAGAGCATGTCTTGGCCAGGGACATGGCAACTGCACTGGTGGAGTGGGCATGAACCTTGCCTTCCAGTTTAAATTGAGCCATGGAATATTATGGGCAAAAGCATTTCACAATCCATATAGAAATGTGATTGATTGTGACAGGCTGCCCCTTCCGATTAGGATCAAAGGAGACAGATAGCTGTTTGGATTGTATAAAGACCTTAAATTTTCTAGGTAATACCTATGGACCCTCTTAATATACAAAGAGTGGCGAGATCCCTTGCCCTCATTGTGGACACTGGCAAAGTAGGTAGGCAAGAGAAAGGCCTGGTTAAAATGGAACTTTGACACCACTTTCAGTAGAAACTTGGGATGTGTATGGAGAACTACCCTATCTCTAAAGAAAACAGTACGCAGAGGATCTGTGGCCAAAGCATGGATTTCAGATAATCTGCGAGCAGAGGTGATAGCTGCTGTCTAAGTTATAAACTTACACATGTTGCAAGGGGCTTGCGCGTAAGCATATCTAGCACAAGGTTGAGATCCCAGGCAGCCACCAGCTTCTTGATGGGAGGCCTTGTGTGTAAAATGCCCTTTAGGAACCTCTTGAACAATGGCAGTTGTGCCAGATAGAGGGTACAGATGGATTCGTGGTATGCTGAAGTAGCACACAGGTGAACCTTTACTGTGCAATACTGTAGACCAACATCAGAAAGGTCCAGTAGATACTCCAGAACCTTATGGGGGGGTGCTTAAAGGGTCCTTGCAGGTTTTGGAGCACGAGATGGAAAATCTTTTGTATTTGACTGTGTATGTCTTCCAAGTGTAAGGCTCATGGGCAGCCAAAAGTATTTCAGAGACCCTCTGAGATACCTTGTACCTGTTCACTTCTGTCTCTTCAGGAGCCAGGCCTAAAGGTGAAGGGAACACAGGTTGGGATGCACCAGGTGACCCTGTGTAAGTAAGTCCACTTGAGTGGTAGAGTCCTTGGTTTTCTGAAAAAGTCTGTTCAACATATTTCTGACCATTCCTCCAACCTTGCCAAGTCCCTTCTCAAAATGCTATGTCCTGGATTTCTGGAGCAGAATCGAAGCAGTGAGGCATTGACTGGAAATGCAAAAAGTCCACATCTGGGGTACCCCACTCGTCAAATAGCGATCTTATGAAATCTGGAGCTAGTGACCACTCGTGAGGAATGAACTCTGTTTGACTGAGCTCATCTGATTAATAGTCAAATTAATCAGCCTGGGATTGGGTCCCAGGATGGTAGCCTGGGTAAAACATTGGCTGGACAACAGGACACAGAAGGTAATTGTAAATGGAGTCCACTCTGAAGAAAGAGGGGTTACTAGTGGGGTACCGCAGGGTTCAGTATTGGGTCCAGTCCTTTTTAATGTCTTCATAAGTGACATTGCAGAGGGACTGGAAGGAAAAGTATGCCTTTGCAGATGACACAAAGATCTGCAACAGGGTTGATACACAAGGAGGTGTGGAAAGGGTGAGAAGGACTGGCAAGGTTGGAGGAATGGTCAGAAATATGGCAGCTAGGATTCAATGCAAAGAAGTGCAAAATAATGCACCTGGGAAACAAGAACCAAGGGGAAAAATACACAATGGGGGGAAGGTAGTAACAACAACAAAAAGGAAAGGGACCTGGGGATAATCATTTCAGATGACCTTAAGGTTAGCAAGCAATGTGAGAAGGCAGTAGGGAGGGCTGGGGGTATACTGGGATGCATAGGGAGAGGCATCAGCAGCAGAAAACAGGAAGTTGTTATCCCTCTGTACAGACAGTTGGTGAGACCCCATCTGGAGTACTGTGTCCAGTTCTGGAGACCCCATCTCTGCAAGGACATAGACAGGATAGAGGCAGTCCAGAGGAGGGCAACTAAAATGGTGTTGGGTCTGCAAGAGAAGTCGTATGAGGAGAGACTAAAGGAGCTTAATATGTATACCCTTGAGGAAAGAAGGAAGAGGGGGGACATGATAGAAACTTTTAAGTACCTCAGTGGAATCAACAAAGTCCAAGAGGGTAGCATCTTTCAGAAAAAGAGACGTGCAAGAACAAGGGGACACAATTTAAAGATAGAGGGGGTTCAGGGCAATGTGAGGAAGTATTATTTCACAGAGAGGGTAGTGGATGCTTGGAACAGCCTTCCTGAGGAGGTTGTGGGGTCTAAAACTGTGGGAGAATTCAAGAATGCATGGGACAGACATAAGGCAATTCTTGTGGGGGGTAGGAAGAAATAGGCTGTTGGTTAACTAGGATCTGCGGCCTATCCTGTAGGTAGGAAAATGGGCAGACTAGATGGGCCAAGCGGTCCTTATCTGCCGTCAAAGTCTATGTTTCTATGTTTCTAACAGGAGAAACCATATCTGCCAAGGCCAGGTGGCGGCCACTAGTATCATCTGGCCCCCTTGCACTCCCAATTTGATCAACACTCTCTAAACGAGAGTGATTGGAGGGAATGCATACAGAAACCTATTTTGCCATTGTAGTCTTAATATATCCTGACAGAAAATGCTATGTCCTGGATTTCTGGAGCAGAATCGAAGCAGTGAGGCATTGACTGGAAATGCAAAAAGTCCACATCTGGGGTACCCCACTCGTCAAATAGCGATGTTATGAAATCTGGAGCTAGTGACCACTCGTGAGGAATGAACTCTGTTTGACTAAGCTCATCTGTCAGAATGTTCTGTACTCCTGGCAGACACATTGTGTGGAGCAGTTTTCAACGGTAACAATGTGCTTCTCCTCATTTTTTGATGTAGTACATGACAGACTTGATGTCTGTCTGGAGGACGACTGTTTTGTGGTTGACTAGGTCCACTAGGGTGTACAAAACAGCTCACATATCCAACACAATGATGTGGAAATGAGTCTGTGACAGGTCCCAGACACCAGTGTTTGTTTTTTTGGGTTTTTTTCCATCTTCTGTTTTTTCTCCTTGACCTGCAGGCAGTCCTCTGTCCTCCTCCACTTTCCCTGCTGCTGCTCCCCAGGCACCCCTGAGCCATGTGTCCCCCACGGATTACCCCCCCATGGCGGGGTAGAAGGAGCCGTTCCCCCCCCATACAAATATCCAGAGAGGGCAACACAGGCAGGATCTGAGGCAGCGGTACCAGCATGCTGGAGTGGCTTCATATAGCCTGCAGCCGTGTTTTCACGTTTTCCTGTTCCCTCTCCTTGTGGCTGTGATCACACGTGCATGTCACAATGCTATGCTTCTTGTCTCCCTAGGCTTTGGTGCTGCCCCTTATCCTCCACCAGGAGGCAGCCAAGGGGCGGGATGACATGCCCACCCATCCCCGGGAGAGGAGAGCTGTCATCGAATGCTCAATTCTCTACCTCCCCTGCTGACCTCTGGTGGCCCAAGCTCGCTCCTGAACTTGGGTCACCGACATGGCGCGAGTGTGGCATCCAGTGCCTCAACCCTCACTGCCACTGGGCCAGCTCTGACACCTTGAGTTTTAAGGTCCTGACAGTGGGTCCTCCACCCCAACAGAGAGGCATCCATGGTGAGAGTCACCTGAGGCTCCAGTTGGGAGAAGGGAAGCCCTGGAGTAGATTGTCCTCCACTGACCAAGTGAGAGATCAAACCAGGGTCTTGATCACCTAAAAGGGGTAAGTCTGAGGGTGTGATGCCTGTGACCACTGAGCATCCATTGGGTTGTCCTCATGTGCAAATATCCAGAGGCACTGTGAACACTGAGGCAGCTATCAGACCCAGCATACATTACATGGAGTGGGTTTGCACAGTTTTGCATTCCATGATGTAGCATGCTATCTGCAGAATCACTTGCAGTCTGCTCTCAGAAGAAAAGCCAGAGGCTGGGCTATATCCAAAACAGCTCCTATGAACAGCAGGTAAGTTGCTAAGAAGCAGTGGTCACTGCCGGTTCCATCTTCTGTTTGGATAGGCTAGAAAGTAGGTAGTCGTCTAAGTACATGAAGACTTGGAGTCCTAGCTTCCTCAATTGCATGGGGAGTACTGTAAAACACTTTTTAAGACTCATTGCACTGAGGAAAGTCCAACGAGTAGAACTCTTCTGGCACTATTTCTACTGCTCTGTTGCTCGGAAAGCCCACAGTTTCCTGCACCAGAAGCTCTGACATGTGAGCTGACAATGGGGGTTGTCTTGTGGGTGGATCATCTGGAGGGATGCCCAGGGTGTACCACCTCAGATGATCCTGAGGTCCCACTGGTCTGTCATGATGGATTCCCTTTGATGGTAAAACTGGGTCAGGTGCCCCCCCCACTGGGGAGAAGAGGGCTGTCTTTGACAGCTAAGGCAGAACCAGGGCCTGAGCTTCAGATAGTGGCACTAGGAGCATTTGGCGCCTATGCCTTCGGCTGCACTTTTTCTGAGTTTAGCCTCAGAGTCTGGCAGAGACACTGCCAGAGACTTTAGCTTGCACCAAAGGGCATACTCATACTTAGAAAAATGCCCTTGGTAGCTGGCATTTTCATGACCGAGGTGGCTAAAACATAGGCTTGTTTTGCCATAGTGTCAAACTTGCATGACTCCTAATTAATGGGGTGCACAGTGACCTCTTGGGGACAATGGCCATGTCATTCTCAGTGAAAGTGACAATAGCATCAGCTGGCTTATTTTTGGAGCAGAGTATTTTCTGTTTGCCTGCTTGGGGACAGAGTTTTTAAGGGTTCATTTCTGTACACCTGGTTAAGTGCCTGTAGACAAAGATATCTGGCCCCCCGAAGACAGAATTATCTGAGCCTGTGCATTGGATATGCTAGCAAGAGGTTCACAGTTTGAATCCCTCCAGAACTGAGACCAAAGGTTGCTTCGAACCCACAAAACAGACAGGAGGGTTACCCTGTTTCTGTTAACTGTTCACAAGACTACGCTTGGAGGATGGCACTTTGGGAGTAGAGGGCTGACCTGCTGAGTGGGTTTGTGACAGATTGATGGCAGAGGTGGGATAATTTTGGTATTACAAGCTTTTATTGTTCAGTGTGTCAGCTTGAGACCGTTCAGCTCACTTGCAAAGAAAGAAAAAGGCAGAGTTTTATTTTAAAAGGAGACAGAACTATATCACTTGGCGTACAGCCAAGTTCCTACCCGTTTTATTTTTTTTTTTCTAAAGTGCAAGTCAGAGTAGCCGTAGTTAGGGGAAGAAGATGGCTTCCAACTACAGCAGGCACACTGTAGACTACTTAAAGCAGTTGTGTGGAGACAGAGGAGTCCTGTTCGAGGTGAAAGCCAGCAAGCAGAACCTCATAGATGCCCTGATGGTAGCAGATACCCAGACCAGTGAGTCACAGACCATAACTGAAAAGGACCAAACCTCAACTGTGGCAGGGCTAGCAGCCAGTGCAGTGTCCAGATCTAATGAGGAGGGCAACAGGGCCACTGTCAGTGAAGGGCCACAGCAGCAGGGGAAGGTCACCAGTATCCTGGATCCAGAAGTACTCAGGCTGCAAATTGAGTTGTGCAGGATGGAGCTGGAGTTCCAGGAGAAGAGAGAATGAGAGAGAGAGAGATGAGAGGCAGAGCGGGAACAGCGGGAGGCAGACCGTGAGGAGCATAAGTGCAAGCGAGCTGCAGAGGAGAAGAGGGAGCGAGAATGCCAAGATGCAGACCCTGAGGAGCGTGAGCACCAGCGAACTGCAGAGGAGAAGAGGGAGTGAGAATGCCGAGACGTAGACCGTGAGGAGCAGGAGCACCAGAGGCAACATGAACTGGAGAAGCTACGACTCCAACCAGCAGCACCAGAGTAGGTAAGTGGCTTGGGTTTAACTGGGACTGCAGGACTGGGTTACAAACTGAACTCTAAATTAATAGCCAAATTTAAAGAGGGGGAGGATATGGATGCCTTTTTAAATTCTTTTGAAAAAGTTTGTATTCAGGCTAAAATTCCTAGAGAGTCCTGGAGCTTCCAGCTATCCCTGCTACTTACCAGGAAAGCTCGGGATGCTTTAGGTCAAATGGACAATGAGGACAGTGATGATTACAGCAAACTTAAAACTGCACTGTTAAGAAAATTTGAATTAACTGCTGAATCATACAGAGCTAAATTACGTAAGCTTAGGAGAAGTATTGATATGAGCTATGAGGAGCTAGCCACGAAACAATGTCAGTTTTTAAAACGTTGGTGGGAAGGAATTGAGGCAAACTCTGTTGATAAAATTGAAAATGTGATTCTGTTAGAACAGTTTTTCTGGGACTTCCGGTGATGTCATCGGAGCAATGGCGGGTTGATAGCGGAGCTCCTGAACCCTCCGACACAGACTAAGCCCATAACGCCTTAATTTTAGCAGTACCTGAGTGCAATGAGTAAACTTGGAAGTGGGGCTACTAGAGGATATAGATCCCATTCCAAAACCAGCAGACAAAGCGAGCAAGACACAGGATTGAAGTGGATGAGCCGTCGCGACGACGGGAGGGACTCCCCCTCCAGCATGACTAGCGGGGATACAGAGATGGAACTGGAATCATTATCTCGCTCCCGATTCAAAATCTTACTGTCAGAAATAAAACAGTTTAGAACCGAAAACAAAGCGGAATTTGACAAGCTACATTCTGATCTTACGGGGCTTGAAAACTGAATTTCCACAGCAGAAGAGAGAGAGAATATCAGGAGCAGAAGATGATATTGCATGTCTCTCCCAAGCAATTGAATCTCTCAGTCAAAAGCAAGAATATATGGAGGCTAAGTGTTTGGATCTGGAAGCATGGGCTCATAGAGAAAATTTGAGGATCTATGGCTTACCCGAGGATTCTGAAGTGGGGGAAATGTCTGAATTTATCTCCGACTTACTACAACATGTATTAGACTTACCACAAATGTTTACATTTCATATTGAGAGAGCGCATAGAGCCTTATCCACCAAACCTTCATCACCACATGCTAGACCCAGATCGGTAGTAATTAAATTCTCTAGCTATAGAGATAAGGAGGTCGTGCTGAGAACCGCATGGAAGCAACAGAAAGTTGAGTACAATGGCTCGCACCTTTTTTTTTTTTTATCAAGACTACCAGCCGCAGATACAACAAAACCACATGGCTTACATACCCATCTTACGTAAGCTTAAATCCCTGGGAGTGAGATTTCAAACTCCATACCCACGGTTGAGGGTTCGGTGGGACACAGGAACAGAACTTTACTGCACCCCAGAAGAGGCGATCCGAGTGATGAAAGAAAAGGGTCACGAAGTACCGTACCGTCCCCTCCCATTCAAGCCGTAACAAATACGAAGCAGACAAGGCAGTGGCAAAAAGCAGCTTCTTGAAGGAACCGCAGATCAGGACAGGGCTCTGCACCAAATGCGATGCAGGACATTAAAGAAATGTTACGCAAACTCACCCATCAGAAGCAGCAAGGAGAGACTGTAACCAGTGAAGAAACGGGTACCTGAAGGGAATATCTGTGAATGTTATTTGTGGAACCGCATGGGGATGCTACCCTTGTTACCAATTTCAAAAGCACTCTTTGTAGGCGTTTTGCTTATGCAACCGCTTGGATTTTAGGAAGCTGACTGGACATAAACTTTGACTGGGGGACGGTGTTTCTTTTAGGCTTATAAAAGCCTTGGGGTAAACCTAGATTTGGCACTGTTTTATTTTAAGTCAAATTGCAATTGCGTAAAGTTGCTAAGTTCAATTTATTGATTAGGAAGGCTAAATGAGGAAAAAACACACACGCTGAAAATGCTGAAACGACCAGAGAAATGGTAAAACGATCTCTTCTGGATATCATATTGGGATTAATTTAGTAATGTATAGCTAGGAAAGGTATGAATAGGGATGCATAGTTTTGATTTATGTGATGTTGGGGAGGCCATTATTTGTATCACCCATTTAAATATGGGATGGGGGCTTAGCCTTTGAGCTATCTTGATCTTGGACCTGGGCTTCTTGGGTGAAGCGGGGGATGGCACCCACAGAAGGTCCCAGGGTGAACATCCCTTCCAGGAACTGATGACGTCTTTGGGCCTAGACATCGGGGCAGAGTCCACATTTGTTAGGGCTCGAGAGGACCGAACTACTTATGGAGTTCCGTTTCCTCTATTCCTGGATATATTGATCCAGGACCTCAGGGGCTGTCATATCCAACACCCATTCCTTGGGGGTCAAATTGTAAATAGTTGTGTCCCAGAGGGCAGAGAGTGGCAGTTCACATCACCCTGCCGGAGCAATAAGTTGCAGTTGGATGTTTTTTTAATTAGTGTTATGTGTATGTGTTATGAATGTTGTAAGGGCACAACAAACCTTGTTGGAGATGAAGCGGGTTGGGGGAAAGGGACAGGAGGATTTTAGTTGGCTGCTCAACTAAAAGGAACATGGAGACAGTTAATATGAAAACTTTTTATATGGTTTATGAATGGATACTAAGGGGAATTTGAAAATACTATCACATAATGTGAATGGCCTGAATAGCCCAGTTAAAAGGTATAAGGTATTAACCTCATTGAGATGGCAGTCCCCATCTTTTGTCCTTTTGTAGGAGACTCATTTGAGCAAGACCGAACACAGGAAACAGCAGATTCGGCTTTGACCATGTGATAGCCTCCACACATAGACGGGGAGAAGAGAAGAGAAGAGGAACAGCGGTTTTAGTGCCTAAGGGATCATTATTTAAACTTGAGGAGCAATATGGTGACCCTGAGGGCCGAATGGCAACAATATCTGGAACACTGGAGGGATCCCTGATTACCTTAGTATCTTTATACATACTCCCAGGTGCCACGGCAGCGGTGGCAAAAGGCCTACTTAGCAAAATCATGGAGTACCGTAGAGGGATTCTAGCGATAGGAGGAGATTTCAACCAAATATGGGAACATCTGGATACTTCCAGAAAGGGATCTTTTAGATTAACCCCTACCAGTAAATTGATTCGTCGTCACATAAATGGAGCCAGATGGGTAGATGCTTGGCACTCAGAGCACATAGGGCGGAGGGAGTACACTCATTTCTCACCACCTCACAGTACCTATGCTTGCATAGATTATTTTTTGGTTTCTGAGCAGCATAGATCACAAATAAGTGAATGTACACATCATCCTTCGGCTTTCGGATCATGCACTGCTCTCTCTGAAACTAAAACGTAATATACCTAGGGGCCAATTACTGTGGAAATTCATAACTTTTTATTAAATGTGAAAGAGTTTACAGATATGGCTAAAGCTAAAGTGGAGCAGATTTTTGGTGATAATGATTCACCAGAGATCTCGAGGGCAACGCTCTGGGACACTGTGAAAACAGCGTTAGGAGAGGTCATTAAATATGGGGCATACTTTAAGAAGACACAAAATGCCAGGATGGTTTCATTACAGAGGCAATTAAGTGAGGCGCAGAAACTTCATGCAGAGGGGGATGAAAGTGTAAGGGTAAAGATTCTAAGCTTAAAACAACAAATTCAGAAACTGATGTTAAAACAGAACAGGCCTTACAACGCCTCCACCAAAAATATGGTGAGGTAGGCCCTAGGGCAACAAGATTGCTGGTACATTGCTTAAGACAGCAGACTCTAAAAAAGCCACAGTGACTCAAATTAGAGAGGAAGGTACGGGGAGATTAATACGTTCCCAAGAACAGATTCTAGCCAGCTTTAAAACTTTTTATCAAAAACTTTACACCCTGGAGTCTTATCCAAATACTGAAAAGGTGAAAGCATACCTAGATAAAATAATCCTACCCACACTTAGTTCGGAGGCCAGAACTCAGATAGATATACTCATTTCTCCAGTGGCACTGAGCCAGGCGATTGGAGAGCTGAAGTCAAGCAAAGCTCCAGGTCCAGGTGAATACACCCCGGAATTTTATAAATTTTTCAGGAAAGAACTTAAAGCTCTCCTACCGGCAGCTTGCAGGGAGACACAATTAGGGGAATTTTTTACAGACACTTGGAATTATGCAGTAATATCCAGTATTCCGAAACCTGGGAAGGACCTGACTCAGTGGTCAGCATATTGCCCGATTTCGGTACTTAATACTGACTGTAAGATTTATACTAAAATCTTAGCAAGGAGGTTGGAGTTAATCCTCCCTTCCCTTATCAACTTGGACCAAACGGGCTACACAAACTAAGGACATATCTGGGGGACCTGGAATTGGCCTTACAGCAGATATTTAATCCAGATATGACACTGACTGTATCACTGTACTTCTTGTTTGATATCCCCAGGAACTGCAGAGACTTAAGCACTAGGAGGCTTCTTAAATATCCCTTCTTGCAGGGCAGAAGGTGATAACTAAGTTATGGCTCACTAAAAATGAGTCATCAGACCCAAGACAACATCGGAAGAACTTTACATGTCTTGCACCATGCTGCCCGGTTGGGGCACTCTTTCCTAACACTGAGCTTGGATGCGGAGAAGACCTACGACTAGGTAGCATGGAACTTTTTGGGCATGACACTGAGTAGGTTTGTCTTCTCAGAGGCCTTTGTGAAGGTTATAAATAACATATATAATAAACCTAGGGCATTTGTGAAGCTTAATGGCAGAATCTCTGACTCCTTTCCACTATGGAGGGGCACTAGACATGGCTGCCTCCTGTCCCCGCTTCTTTTTGCTCTATATTTGGAGCCATTGGCTTGTGCCCTTAGGCAGGCAGAAGGAATGGGGGGGGGGTGGTTGGTGGAGAGGAACACAGATTGACCCTATATGCCGATGACTTGCTGGTATATTTGAGAGAACCGGAGCGGGCATTGGTTAAATTATGGGATGTTCTGGAGGAATTTGGTCAGGTAGCGGGATATAAGGTTAATACCAACAAAACCAAAGTTTTACAGGTTAACTATGAACCATCAGAGAAAATTAAAAGACAGTTTCCATTTCGTTGGCACCTAACTCACTTTAAATATCTAGGAGTCCAGATTAGTATAGATCCCAGAAAACTATTTGAACTTAATTATTCTCTAATGCTAGCAGACTTCAGAAGAGATTTGGAAAGATGGTGGGGCATCCCTATTTCACTTCTGCAAAAAATTCAAACAATAAAAATGATGATCCTCCCAAGATTTTTATACTTAGCACAGACCCTCCCAACTGCGGTCCCAGAATCCCTGTATAGTGCTCTTAACAGAAGAGTTTCCCGCTTTATTCGGGGGACACAAAAACCCAGAGTTAGGATGTCATACTACAAATTCCTAAGCAAGAGTGTGGTTTGGCCTTACCTAATTTCCTCCTATATTTTAGGGCAGTGCAATTTAGAACTGCTCTATATTGGCTTAATACAAACTATATAGCTAAGTGGAAATCTATTGAGCTGAAAGGAGAGGGCTTAGATAACTTACACCTGGCGTTGTTGGGCGAGATAAGACATAATACCACAAGGGAGGACTCAGCCCACATACAGAGGTAACAATTAATGCCTGGCATGGGGTTACAAGGGATAAAAATCTGGGGAAATGGAAACATCTTATGTACTCAGTGTCGTATGTTGGGGGTTCGAGCTGGCAGTGCTAGATGCAGGGTTTAGGGAGTGGGAACGGAGAGGGCTCCACATGATTTGGCATTTTCTGGAGGATTCAGAAATTATACCTTTCCAAAATCTGGTAAACACATATGATATTTCTTGGAAAGATAGATTTAGATATTTTCAATTGAGGGACTATATCAAACAACTGGGTTTGGGGAGAGGGGGAGATGGAGCCTCACCTCCACAGATATTACAGATACTCAGATCAGCGGTAGAAAGTAAATCCTCCCTATCACATATGATTTCATACCTTTATGGGGCACTTTTATCTTGGAAGAGGGATAAGACTGATACGGTTAGGACAATGTGGTCCTGAGATATAGGGGCTGAGGTGCAGATTGAGATATGGTCCTGGACACAAAAACATATATTTGGAGGGCTATCATTAACAAATTGGAGTGAATTCTCATAGAAAATGTTTATTTGATTTTTTAAAACCCCAGCTATCCAGGCCAAATACCAGGAGCCAGGCTTGAACACCTGCTGGAGGGGTTGTGGATTTGCACTGGCTGCCCTATACCATATAATGTGGGATTGCCCAAAACTAAGGACATATCTGGAGGACCTGGAATTGGCCTTACAGCAGATATTTAATCCAGATATGACACTGACTGTATTACTGTACTTCTTGTTTGATATCCCTAGGAGCTGCAGAGACTTAAGCACTAGGAGGCTTCTTAAATATGCCCTTCTTTATTTATTTTTATTTATTTCGGGTTTTTTTTGTTGACCGGGTAAGTGCATTAGACAAATCCTGCCTATTTTCAGGCACGACCCAGGGGAAGGGGATACAGATGAATGCCAACTGACCTTGAACCAGATTAAGCTGTTGGTGGTATTTTTTTAGTGAATGAGGGAAATTTGGCCAGGACACCAGGGAAATTCCCCTACTCTTTTCGATAAGTGCCATGGGATCTTTAACATCCACCTGAACTACCACCAATCCAGGCAGATGGGACCTCGGTTTAACGTCCAAAAGATGGCACCTCAGAAGTGCAGCACCCCTCTCATGCTGCACTACAGTGTCAGTACTGGGATATTAACCCAAGTGCCAGATGTGGGAACTGAACCCACAGCCCTCTGATCTCCCGGCCTCAGAGGCGAGTGTGCCACCTACTGAGCCACTGACACTTCCTTTTAATTTTCCTTTCTTGCAGGGCAGAAGGTGATAACTAAGTTATGGCTCACTAAAAATGAGCCTAATATAGAGCACTGGCATGAATTAATGATTGTAATATATAAAGCAGAAGCCATGACAGCAGTCCTTAACAAAAGGCAAACTCAATCTGAGCTAATGTGGAGAAGGTGGATAATATACATGGGGGTGTTCAAGCCTGAGTTCATGCCCTAGAAGGGGGACAGAAGGAGATATTAAAGGAGTTTGAACTTACTCCTAGGGTTGGATCCCTCTGTGGACGATACCCGTTCTGGGAGGATTGTCCTCACCCTCCCTCCCCTGGGTTTGCTGGATTGAACAGGTCCCTGAGGAGCTGTGTAGGCTTCCTCTTCTTATCTCTATACCTTTATCTTTATTTTTTATTTCTCCTATTCAGATATATTTTATTTCCCTGGGAGGTCCTGCTCTCTCCTCCGATCTCCTCCTCCTCTAGTTCCAGGGACAGCAAAGGGAATTTTAACATGTACTTGAAATGTGTTATCTAATTTGTGCCACATATAGTGTCTTTATGTGTAATTAGTTCCCATTTATCATTTTTGTATTAATTTATTATTTATGTCATGTCAGTTGTTCACATCCTGTTTTGGTCTGTCGGATTGTATGTATGTACTGATAAATTATAGTTGAAAACTTAATTAAAATTGAAAGTTCAAAGAACAGTTTTTCTGGGCATGCCCAGCAGAGCTGATAACCTGGCTGGAGGACCGAGATCCCAAAACAGTGCAAGAGGCTGCTGAATTCTTGGACCACTATGCCAAGAGCAGACCTGCTCTGAGAGTGAATGGGGCGGGTATGGCAGGGCAGAAAGGGAAAAGCGCACCTTCAGGGCAGCTACAACCCTCACTGCCTCTACCAAAACCAGTTAGCCCCAGGTTTCAGAGAAAAGATTTCTCTGAGAGAAGAAATGAATGTTGGTTGTGTAAAGAAACTGGGCATATTGCCAGACAGTGTCCCAAAAAGGCAAGCAATAATACACAATCTGGTGCTAGAAAAGAAGTGGGTTGTTTGTGTGTCCCTGGAAGCATGCCAGTGAACATGAGGGAACACATGCACCCAGTCATGGTGGATGGTGTACAGACACAGGGGTTAAGGGATACAGGGGCATCCCTGACCTTGGTAAAGGGGGATCTGGCACAGCCTGGTCAGCTTATACCCAATAAATACATCACTGTACAGGACTTTGCAGGTGGGGAGAAAACATTGCCCCTCGCTAGTGTTCTCTTAGACTGGGGTGAAACAGGGGGAACTGTGCAACAGGTGGCTGTAGCCAAAACATTAGCAGTGGCTGTGATCCTGGGCAACAATCTCAAACAGGGGATGGTATGTGCAGTTACCTGTAGCCAAGAGGCAAGGGAAAATTGTAGTTCCCTGAACCCCACAGAAGCCATTGTGGAAACCACTGAGAGGCTGGTTCCCCAGCCTGTGTCTCCAGATGGGAAGATTAATGAAAAGGGGGTAGCAATTTCCGCAGTAGCAAGTAACCACACAGCTACAGAGGGTTACTCCGAAGAGGGAGGAGTGACCCATTGTCAGAGGGTTGGGATTGACAGTGATCCTGAGTGGCCTGATGCTAGTGATAGGGATCCTAGTTTAGTGACTGAAGGGGACCTGTCCCATGCCTTGGGAATGTGTGAGGGGTTTGCAGCTGCTCAGAGAAGTGACCCTAGTTTAGAGAAGCTGAGAGCTAGGGCGGACTCGGACAGTGCACAGGGAGGTGACGGCAGACATAAGGTTTATTGGGAAAATGGGCTTATGTATACTCAGGCAGTATAGACAGAGGAAGGGGTGCTAGGCAGGGAGTTTGTCGTTACCCAGGGGTATCGTGAGCAGTTGCTCAAGATTGCACATGGTATTCCCATGTCTGGTCATCTGGGAATCACGCACACGATGCAGCAGTTGGCCTGAAATTTCTACTGGCCTAACTTCACCCAGCAGGTGAAGGAGTATTGCAGGTCTTGTCACCAGTGCCAAGAAATAGGGAAAGCGGGTAAGAAAACCCAAGCCACCCTGATTCCATTTCCCATAGTGGAGGAGCCATTCCAGAGGATGGGAATGGATATTGTGGGGCCTTTAAATACCCCCAGCTCCTCAGGGAAGAGATTCATACTGACTGTGGTGGATTATGCCACCCGGTACCCAGAGGCAGTCGCCCTATCCTCACTGAGGACAGACAAAGTGGCAGATGCCTTACTTGGGATTTTCTCCCGTGTTGGGTTTCCGCAGGAGGTAATCACCAATCAAGGGTGTTCCTTCATGTCAGAAATGATGAAATGTTTATGGGAGAAGTGTGGGGTGGTGCAGAGATGCACAACACCGTATCACCCACAAGCCAATGGGCTTGTGAAAAGATTCAGTGGTACCCTGAAGTCAATTCTCCAGGTGTTTGCTGAACAGCATGGGAGGGACTGGGAGAAGTACCTTCCCCACCTGTTGTTTGCATACAGGGAGGTGCCCCAAGAGTCAACAGAATTTTTCCCCTTCGAACTCTTATATGAACGCCGGGTACGTGGGCCCCTAGACTTGATCTGGGAAGACTGGGAAGGCAAGCACGCCACCTAGAGAACTCCCATTGTGGATTACGTCCTTAGGTTTAGGGAAAGGCTGAAGGAGCTTATGGGGACAGCCCAGAGCAACCTGGCAACTGTCCAACAGAAACAAAAAGTGTGGTATGACTGGTGAGCCAGAGCTTGCTCGTACATGGTGGGTCAGGAAATCATGGTCCTTATTCCGGTCCAGAAAGACAAGCTGCAGGCTGAGTGGGCAGGGCTGTACAAAGTGGTTAGGAAGGTAAATGACGTGAACTACATTATAGAGTTACCTGACAGAAGACAGAGAGAAAGGATGTACCATGTCAACATGATGAAGCCATATGCAAACAGGGCTGACATGGTGTTTGCAGTGTGTAGTCATGGGGAGGGGATGGATGAAGCAGACCCACCTTCAGGACAAGCTGGAGGAAAGTAAACGTGAGTCCTCTGTGGAGGCAGTTAAATTGTCTTCCCAGCTGGCACCGGACCAGATCCAGAAAGTAAGGGAGATTTTAGCAGACTTTGCCCCATTGTTTAGTGCCAAGCCTGGACTAACCCCCTTAGCTACTCACAATGTGGAGACAGGGACACAGACGCCCATATGGCAGACAGCATATCAGTGTCAGAGGCTGTCCAAAAGGACATTAGGAGGGAAGTGGAGGAGATGTTGGATTTAGGGGTAATCCTGAGATCCCACAGCCCCTGGGCCTCATCTGTAGTCCTTGTGCCTAAACCAGATGGCTCTACTCATTTCTGTGTAGACTATCGTGGACTGAATGCAGTCACTAAGTCAGACACCCACCCGATGCCCCAGACAGATGAACTCCTGGACAAGTTGGGAGGGGCGACCTACCCTACGACTACTGACCTGACCAAGGGGTATTGGCAGGTAGAGTTGACAGACAGAGCTAGGGAGAGGTCAGCCTTCATCACTCCGCTAGGCTTATTTGAGTTTAAAGTAATGCCTTTTGGAATGAAGAACGCCCCAGCCACTTTGCAAAGGTTGATGAACCAGGTGTTAAATGGTGCTGAGGAGTATGCCGTGGCATACCTGGATGACATTGCCATCTTTAGTACCAGCTGGGAGGAACACCTATCCCACCTTAGGGAAGTGCTGGGCAGGATACAGAGGGCCGGGCTCACTGTCAAAGCCGAGAAGTGCCAGGTGGCCATGGGAGAGATGGCATAAATTGGGCATGTGGTAGGCCAAGGACAGCTCCATCCTAACCAAATAAAGATAGAGGTAATCCAGGCATGGCCCAGACCAGAAACGCAGAAGCAGGTCAGGAGTTTTCTAGGGACAGCAGGGTATTATAGAAAGTTTGTACCCCATTACAGTGCCTTGGCTGCTCCCCTATCTGACCTGACAAAGAAAAGGATGCCCAAGAAAATTACCTGGGGCCCAGCCTGTGAGGAAGCCTTTTCCAAACTAAAGGAGGCACTGTGCAGTGCTCCTGTTTTGACAAGTCCTGACTATAGCAAACCCTTTATAGTTCAGACTGACCCCTCAGATGTGGGTATTGGGGCAGCACTGAGCCAGACATCCAGCCAAGGGAGGGATCACCCAATAGCCTACCTAAGTAAAATTTACTTCCCAGGGAGCAGGTATACTCCACGGTGGAAAAGAAGTGTCTTGCCATAGTGTGGGCCCTAAAGAAGTTGGAGCCATACTTATATGGGCAGCATTTTGTGGTGCAGACTGACCACAACCCCCTGGTTTGGCTGAGGCAGATGGGGAAAACCAATGGTAGATTGCTAAGATGGAGTCTTGCTTTGCAAGGGTATGATCTGACAATCGTACACAGAGCTGGAGCCAAAAATCAGAACTCCAATGGGCTGTCTTGGGTGTACGAGGAGTGAACTGATTTGGGAAGCTCATCCCATGCAGGGGATAGAGCCCCCAAATTCAGTCTAGGTGGGGAGGAATTGTGACACTTGGTCAGCTGGTTCTGATCACTGTATCATTTTGTGTAATATAAAAATGTGTTATGGACTGTCTCTCATGAGAAATGCTGAAACAGCATGTGAGTATGACACACACACACACACACACAGGTTTTAGATACAAGGTGTTACCTGGAAGGCCAGAAGCTAATTACAGAATAGAACAGGCCTTGATCAAGGATCTCCTATTTATATAAGTTAATTATAGCTGTAGTTGCTAATAGGGATATCATAAACTTTTATGGCGTTTAGGGGAAGAGTGCAGGATTATGTGACACTGGTGCAAAGTCATAAATGCTTTGATGTCTGTGGGAGAGAGGATACTGCTTATAGATGAAAGGAAATTTACAGACTTGATTGGGGAAGTTACATGGGGAAAGGAGTTTCTGCTGATGTAACCTTAATTGTCTTACCTTCTAATAAGATAAAATATCCTGGGTGTATGATTTTTCATAAACCGAGGAGGAGCTAGGTGACCTCATGCAAAGAGGTAGGCAAAGCCAGCTTTTAAACAGAATTCTGTTTTCCTTCAGAGACTTTTATCTACACTCTGACAAAGAAACATCTTTGAGCACTTTAAGCAAGTATACAGGTAGAGAGAGACAAAATCTAAGTACTGTAGTAGGAATGGCACTGTTAAAACCTTGTTCTTTTAAAAGATTTGTATGTTTTGTGATATATGGTTCTGTATTTTATGGGGGGGGTTCGAATTCAGTTTTTTTCTCCAGCCAGTGGAACTCTCTCTGGCATCCTGTAGTACCCCCTGACTCTACCTCCATGCCTGAGAGGCCTCCTGAAACCTGGCACCAGCCTAGCTATCCCCCCAGCTCTGAGTCCCCCAAGGTAGGACCACCCTATCCACCCAGTGTACTCTATCTGCAAATTTGGGCTTGGCCCGGCCCAGGTAAGGAGTGCCCCCAGCGGTGGAGTGTGGTCCTAGTGGATACAGGTGCCGTCGCCTATCCACTTGGCTGGGTATTTTTGCTTTGTCCCCACCCCTTCCCTCGTTACTCCCTCCCTCTCCCTGATGGAGTCCGGCATGGAATGACACCAGGGAACATCTTGCCATAACTCCACAAACCTCTATTTCTGGCCCTGAGCATTGCAGTACCTCCGGTCTCCAACAGAGGTCGCTGCGGTGCCGTGCGGAGAATCCCTGGCCCCATGAGGAAAGAGAGCTGTCCTCCGGACACTCAATCCTTCTTCCCCCCCGCTGACCCCCGGCGACCTAGGCTTGCTCCTGAACCCGGGTCACCGGCGTGGCGTGAGGTGTGGCGTCCAGCGCCTCAACCCTCAGCGCCACCGGGCCGGGCTGTATTTTATGTTTTACATATTTTTATTTTTTTTTATCTATTTTAGTAAAACTCTATTTTTAGAGCTTACTTGGTCTGTTTTTGGATTTCTTCATTTAACAAGTGAAATATATATGGTTAAGGCAGACACTGTGCATAAGCTTGAATGGTGATACCAAACTGGAAAAAGGTAAGATTAATCTGAGGTCTTTATTAGAGTTTTTAAGGGTTCATTTCTGTACACCTGGTTAGGTGCCCGTAGGCAAAGATATCTGGCCCCCCCCAAAGACAGAATTATCTGAGCCTGTGCACTGGGTACGCTAGCAAGAGGTTCACAGTTTGAATCCCTCCAGAACTGAGACCAAAGGTTGATTCGAACCAACAAAACAGGTAGGAGGGTTACCCTGTTTCTGTTAATTGTTCGCACGACTACGCTCGGAGGTTGGCACTTAGGGAGTAGAGGGCTGACCTGCTGAGTGGGTTTGTGACACCAGCTACTTCCATTCCAGCAGCTCTCAGAGAGATTGGCAGGTTTAGTAAAATAGCAGCCTAAA
This sequence comes from Neoceratodus forsteri, assembly GCA_016271365.2. NCBI lineage: Eukaryota > Metazoa > Chordata > Ceratodontiformes > Ceratodontidae > Neoceratodus > Neoceratodus forsteri. The sequence continues at coordinate 397,483,725 of CM057452.1, forward strand.
AATTAAACGTGAACAAAACTTGTGTTCTACCACTAAATCAGGGTGTCAAAAAACAAGGCACAGTCTCCATGGGGTTGTTATGGGAACCTAAAACAATGTCCTATTTATGTCCTACTTAATGATTAAAGTGAGTATTAAAGGGGAATTGCAGCAATACAAAGCTCCCCACCCTCTAAAAGCTTACCTCCTGATTAAGCTTTTACGCCTTAAAACCCTCTTTTTTTCCAGCAGGCAATTACTTTATATTTATTTCTTAAAATCCACGAACCGGAAATATGGCAGACTGTGTGCAGCTCCATTTACTGTAAGAGTGCAGTGCCGCACTGCTCACTTACATTGAAGCAAGCGGCGCCACACTGTTACCGTAAATGGAGCTGCACACAGACCACCATATTTCTGGTTCACGGATTTTAAGAAATAAATATAAAGTAATTGCCTGCTAGAAAAAAAGATGGTTTTAAGGTGCAAAAGCTTAATCGGCAGGTAAGCTTTTCGGGGGTGGGGAGCTTTGTATTGCCGCAGTTCTCCTTTAATGACTTCTGGTGATGTCATCAAGGGAGATGGCAGCTTAGAGCTGAGCTCCTCCTCACCCCACTAAATATCAGTATTCATCCACCAGTAAAGTGCTTTGTGGCTAAAAGTAACCCAGCTGGTAGGCAAGATGAATCTGAATAAGCAGAGCCAGAAATCAGGTTCACAATGTCAGCAGCCACTGAGATCCAGCACAAAGCAATGGAGCCCCAGCAACTCACCTTTCAGAGCATCGAACTACATGATTGGCTCTAGGGCCGAGGAGAAAGATTAAGGTGCAATCCAAAAAGGTGTCTATTTAAAGTCAACCGGAGCCATGACGTAAGGCAGACTACAGAGTACACACGGAGTTGGGCATCACGGTTTACTGACAAAACTGAGATCTAATACAATAGGTACCATTAAAAAATCATTATTCAGTATAAAACAATTAAAAGTGGTATAGCAGGGACTTCTGGTTCCCCTCTGTGGAGAATGGCAGCATAGACGAGATGCTGGAATCTGCTCTGACTAAACACTCTCTCAACCCAGCGTAAATCGCGGTTCTGACATTCAAATATTTATACCGATCAATGCTGGGGAGGGTGTGCTGTAAAAACAGGGTGCAATTTATAGTTTACCTTCAAAGATGGATGATTCTGCAGCCCGATCCGATTCAGAGACCTCAGATTGCTCAGAACAGCGAACAATGGCGTCCCAAGAAGCTCGTCGAATTTCTTCTAAAAATAAACCAAAGCAGGATAAACCAAAGGTTAAAAAATCAAAATTAGATCTAATCTATCAAGAATTGTTGACTTTCTGAGCTGAAATCAAGGAAATGTACGGAGAACTTCACCACGATGTCATGCAATTGCAGCAGCGTATGGATGAGCAGGAGCGGCAAGGGACAGCGACTGAAAACATGGTCAATGATCTTGAAACTAAGGTCCAGCAATTACAGGATCAGCAGGATCTGTTAGAGGCACATCAGGAGGACTTTGAAAACCATGCAAGGCAAAAGAATATCAGGATTTATAGTGTTCCTGAGGGCTCAGAAGGGTCAAACATAAAAGAATTTGTAGAGGCCCTACTACACACCACCTTAGATTTACCCCAGGGCTAAGAAATGGAAACTGGAGTGTGTACACAGGGCCTTGGCCCTGAAACCTACATCTCAGAATGCCCCACCTCGCTCGATTATCCTGCGCTTTAACAGTTATGCTACGAAAGAGCAGGTGCTTCTTACTGTCTGGAGGAAACAGAAGACATTCTATGAACAGACATGCATATATTTCAACCACGACTATGTCCCAAAAACGATGCGCCTGAGGTGAGCATATCTACCATTGCTCCCGGTCATTAAAGCTGCTGGTTACAAGTTCACCACACCATATCCGACTCATCTTGTTGTGCAATTACCGACAGGAAAGGTGGAGTTCGCTACAGCCCAAGATGCCCGCATTGAATTAACCAAGGTTGGCCTGCGCTTCCCAGACAGAACATTCGGTCCTGGTAATCCACAACCACAACCACCAAGATGGCAGACTGTTTCCTCCAAGGCCAATGACAAACAGCAGGGCTTTGCTGCAGTTCAGAACGTGTTTGCTGCCTATCGAAGAGATGCTGGCCCTGGTGATACCTGAAGGGGTCTAAGGACATTTTGATTACTGCAGGTTAGTGGATCTGGGAGGGGAATACCCTTGTACTGGGGCAGTTAGCTTCCCTCAGCCCTGGCCTAACTCTAGGCTTTGAGCAGACCCTCTAATTTGGGCTAGCTTGGTGTCACTTGTTGGCTAGTCGCAGGGTGAGGCATCTCCGCCCCCTCATGGGTTTAGGGGTATATTTAGATCCCTGCCTTATACTACTTGGGACATAATCATACTAGAATTGGACATTTACATTTTGTCTGTTCAGATGTTTCAATGTGCACCTCCTTCAGTTCACTGTTAAAATTCTGGGCCCTGAAGCTCATGCTTGGCACTATGAGAAGCACTGGAATAAGTTGCTAACCCCAGGCTGATCAGTGGGAAGGGAAGGTAATACTTCACTCCTCTACTTGCCTTTTTTTTCCCCTTGATGGTCTCTCGAGAGGTTTTTTTTCTATAACAGGTAGGCCTCTGTAGTTTAAGGATAAGTGCCTCAGCTACTGAACTTAAAATGGGCAAAAAGGGGCACTCTGCCTGTAAAAAATATCTATTTTCTTTTTGACTTCTCAGAAAGTCGGGGCAGAGGAAGGGATGAGACAGCTGCTGCTCTCTAATGCGTAGCCTTCCCTTGCCCGAAATTCTTGTTATGCTTCTGTTTTCAGGGAACAACCTTCTGGTTCCCTGGAAACCACAAGCCTTCAGGCATCGAGACTACCTCCTCCATTAGGGAGAACACCATGCTGCAAAGTTCTCCTTATGGGTACAGGGAGGAGAAATAACACCTCCCCACAGCTGGAAGTCCAAATGGTACACTGGCTGATCATTTATGCTGAAATAATTGTACATAGTTTTGCATATATTCTGCATATGCAATTGTTAGGGTTCGCAGTTAATGTTATTTTTGACGTTCTTTATGATTCTACATATAGTGAGACAGACTATTATATTGGTAGAGACATAGAGAAGGGATCTGGTGCCTTACAGAAAAAGTACAGACGCAACTCTAAATAAAAGGTGTTCTCAACAGAGCTTGATTGGAGCTCATTTCATATAAGTGACCTGGGAACAATTCTTTGGGGGGGGGGCAGGGGGATAAATCTTGGATTGTTCTGTGATGTCTGGGGAGGAGGGGACTGACCACATTCAGATGGGAGAGGCAGCAGAGTTAATTAAGGCCTGGTATCACAATGTTTTTCAATGGCTGATAAGGTGATTCATCTACTTTCCCTTAACATAAATGGGATCAACAACCCTATTAAAAGATCAAGGCTCCAGCAGTATCTGCGCCCACAGGGAGCCCGTCTAATCTACTTACAGGAGACTCATTTGTCTCCTTTAGAGCATGCCAAACTTGCTGTGGGCAGCAGATATGTGGTCTTCTCCTCCTCGAATAGATCTGGAAAGTATAGGGGGGTGGCCATATTGATCCCTCAAACTACTGTTTTTGAAAGAGCAAGAATACGAGGATCCAGATGGGTATTTCATCATAGTCTAGGGTGGCTTGGCAGAACAGGAAGTTACACTTGCTAATGTATATTTACCCCCGGGGGCTTCCCCACTTCTACTTCATAGGTTTCTCAACAAATTAACGGACATGCACAAAGGGATAATGCTAGTTGGAGGTGACTTCAGTATTACTCTTTCACCCCAGAGGGACTCCTCCTACCCTCAGGTGCATAGAAATTCCCCTACACAAAACTTCTTCAGGCACAGCTCCTCAGTTGGGACTAACCGATGTTTGGAGATATTTTTTTCCCACCAAGGGAGGCTATACCTTTTACTCAGCCAGTTATCATACATTCTCTAAATTGGACTATATCTTTGCCTTTACTGAATTTTTGGACAAAATACAGGACATCACAATAGGGGTGTGGGTTCTATCAGACCATGCACCTCTGTTGCTGAAGATCTCCTTGGGAGTTTCTAAGAAATCTACCCTTTGGAGGCTCAATGTTTCCCACCTACAGGACCCTGAGTTTATTCAAATGATGCAAACCTGTATCTCCCAAATCATTACTGACAATCTGACCCCGGATAGCTCTCCTACTGTAGTTTGGGATACCCTAAAGGTGGTAATTAGGGGGGAAATTATAGTCTATTCAACCCGTAAGGCTAAACAAAGAGCAACCAGATACAAAACATTATTGGCTCTCCTCTCAGAGCTAGAGGGAAGAGCAGCAAAAGGTGAGAGGGTCTCCCCCACTGAGCTTAGACAGGCACCGTCTGAAATACAAGGGATTTTAGACCACAAGGTCCAGGCTGCACTCTTATACACTAAGCGGTTTTATTATGAAGGGGGCTCCCATGGGGCTAGAAACTTAGCTAAAAGGGATTTGGGCTTTTAAACACGAGTACAGTCACCAAAATCTGAGATTTGAATACCGGAGAGGTGAAACACCGGAGTGCAAATATAATGAATGTTTTCCAAACCTTTTATAAAAGATTATATGCTGAGCGTTCCCCCTCCCTCTTCTCCTGAAGCTATTAGGACGTTCCTGTCCCCTCTGACCTTTCCAAAGCTCACAGATTCCCAAAGGGCTCATTTGCTCAGTCCCATCACAGATGCTGAAATTCAATCAGTAATAGACAGGGCTAAGACCTTAAAATCCCCAGGCCCTGATGGGTTTGCAATCTAGTGGTACAAAGCTCTAGCCCCTTCATTACTGCCTTCCCTTCATCAAGCTTTCTTAGATATTCAACAAGGTACCCCCCAGCTTCATGGGCATATGCAGTAATAACTGCCATACTGAAACCTGGTAAAGACCCCATGACAACAGACTCTTATAGACCCATTTCAGTCCTTAATTGTGATTATAAACTTTACATGTCCATATGGCCCCGTAGACTGGAGGACGTCCTGCCAGATCTGATCCACTTGAACCAGGCTGGCTTCTTAAGGGCAAGACAAACTGCTGACAATGTCCAATGAACCATACATTTAATGGAACACATGTCCCGGAGACCTTCTCCCTCCATATTGATTAGACTAGATGCCTACAAAGCCTTTGACAGGGTCTCCTGGGGATTGTTCTGGGAGGTCCTGTCAGCATTTGGTTTCCCTGATGAGGTGATTAAGTGGCTGAAGGGAATGTACACCTCTCCAAAAGCCTATATTAGACTTAACGGAGAGATTTCTACTCTGATACTCCTTGAGAGAGGCACCCGACAGGGATGTCCCCTTTCTCCACTTCTGTTCGCTGTTTACATTGAGCCTTTGGCTATGACGATTCAAGTATTCCCAGCTCTTTCAGGAATTGCAGCTGAACAGAGGGGATGGAGACTGGCTCACTATGTGGATGACATTCTTCTCTCTTTACTTGACCCTAATAAGTCTCTCCCAGCTCTCTGGGGTATTTTTGGAAAATTTCGCCCAGGTCTCAGGATATAGCACAAATTCCTCAAAAACTAAAGTTATTTCTTTTCACTATACCCCCCTCCCAATCATATAAAGGCCCGGTTTCCTTTTAGATGGAGGAGTACCAAAATTAAGTATCTAGGAGTGACTCTCCCGCAGGATGTCCAAAATATATTTCTTTTGAATTATGAGCCACTTACCCAATGAATAGAATGGGACATTCATGCCGGTCCATTGGCGCAGCGGTTGGATTTCCGCTTGCGATGCCGGCGACCCGTTTGGGAACGGACCTGGGTCGTCGGAGGACCGGCCGGGGTTGGGAAGGATTGAGCATCCCATGGGTGGCTCTCCTTCCTTGGGGGGAGGGCAGGGGCTGCAGCCAGCGTACGAGCTGCACCTAGAGGAGGCTGGGTGCACGCTCCACGTCGGGGCATAACAGAGCTCTCAGGATGGGGCGGACGCTGGCCATCATTGCACGTCCCCATCCTGCTTAAAGTGGGGGGAACAAAAATCCCACGCCTTGCGTTTCGGTGATGCTCTGCCCCTGGAAGCCCCGATTGACCACCGGAGCCGTTCCCCCAACCAGTCACAGTTCCACGGTCCGATATCTGGGGTCAGAGCCGCAGCCCCACTCTCTTGGGGGTAAGCCAGGGATGACCGGGGTAGACGGCAATATCCGGTGGTTGGGGCTCCAGGGGTCCGTGACCAGAGTCGATGGTCGACGAGAGGCGTGGAGGCCAAAAATAGAAAAATTAAAAAAAAAAAAAATAGAATGGGACATTCATGAATGGTCTCATCTCCATCTCCCATTCTGTCTTAAGATTGATCTTATTCGCATGAACATTTTGCCCAGTTTGTTATACCTATTTCAAATTATACCTATTTTCCCTACCCCTTCCTACTTTACCTCCTGGAACCGCACCTTGGCCAGATGTGTCTGGGGAGGTAAGAAACCCTGGATTCATTTGACTATTTTACAGCTTCCTAAGGCTGGGGGGGGCCTGGCTCTCCCTAAGCTGTTTAAATATGCTCAGGCTACTGTCCTAGTTCAGTTAATGCAGTGGAGTAACCCAGCCTATACTCTCCCATGGAAAATTCTAGAACAAACCCAGGATTTCATTCTGGTTATTTTCTCCCCAAGCCCGCCTTTCGCAGGTCCCCCTACCTATTTTCTAGGCATGCACTCTAATCTAGAAATCTGAAGCAAACTGAGGACCTCGGGAGAATGGGAGTTGGTTTCTTATTTCTTGAGGCTGGTCAAGTTAGAGATGTTTCCCCTTTTCCCTCAAGCACTGCACACATTCGAGCAGTGGTGTGAGAGGGGCTTAAAGTTCTTGTTCCAATAGATGGACCCAGAGGGGCCTTGCCCCTTTCAAAAGATCCCGGAAATATATGGGATTCACCAAACAGACCTTCAGATATATGTTTCGCTAAAAGACCTCTTAATTCAGAGGAGCCCTTGTAGGAGTGCTCTGTCAAAACCACTTCCTATGCTATTGCAGCTTTTCATTGTAGCCCTTAAGGCACAGCAATGGCCACACCTCATTGGCTCGACCTATGGGGGACTACAGGAGCTCTCCCGGGAATCCACTGTCTCAATTTTGGAGGTGTGGAATGAGGAACTAGAGGTACCGGTCTCTGAGGAGAACTGGAGTAAATATACAAAGCTTTCACTGTGGGTCCCTCTGGCCCCCTACTGTAGGGAATTTTCTTGGAAAATGAGGAATAGATCTTTTTAATGCCCCTGCTAAGGTGGCTAAAATAATAGGGGATCCATATGGGAAATGCTAGAGGAATTGTGGGGAAGGGAAGGCTAACCACTGCCATGTCTTTTGGTCTTGCTCTGGTATTAGGAGGTTTTGGCAGGATATGGCTTCCAACCTAGCTGATTTGGTGGGAGAAGAGGCAGTGCTAACCCCTGAGTTAGTTCTTTTGATGGTTCCCCCTGAGGGACTTTGTCTCCAAAAGGGATCTCTTCTGGTTACATACATTCTGGCTGCCAAAAAGGTGATTACATGCCTCTGCAGTAGTAGTGCCCCACCGTCACTGAGTGATTGGTTTAAAATTATGAGAGACCTTTATATATTAGAGAAGCTTAATTCCAGTGGACCAAAACCAGATACTTCATTTGAAATTAGATAGAGAAAATGTGTCATGAATGCAACTCAGCAGGATCCTCTCTTCATGCAATGATGTGTAGAAATAAGATTAAAATCTTTTGTGGGGAGGACCCAGAGGACTTACCAGGCAAGTCAATACCCTCTCACAAGGTCTACCAGCTTAGCTCTAGATTGGACACCTTTAACCCTATAATGTATGTCTTAACATGGTATTTATGTCATATCGTGTGCTTTTATTTATGGACTTTTAATACCCAGAGTGTACCAGAACTGCCTTTTTTATACCTATTGTCCACCTGTATCATTAACTCTGTATTGCACCAACTATGTCTCACTTATAATGCTGTATGGATACCTATGAGAAAAACATCAATACAACTAAAGTTTAAAAAAAAAAAGTGGTACAGCAGAACCCCCCCCCCCACAAAATGGCAATGACAGTAATTAAGCAACTCCCCTTGAGCAAATCCCCTGTTACCAATGCATTCACTGGAAAATTCTATAAAATGTTGCATAAACCCTAGTGAACCCACTTCACTTGGTCTTTCAGCAGTTCAGGAGGTGGGAGATGCTCTGGATACTTGACAGGAAGCTCTCATAAAGAACAGTTACGTAAGAACTTACTGTAACAGTAGATCTTCGAAGGGATCTTAGTCATCAGGTTACACAGTAGGAACCTTTGCTGTCGGTGAAGGGGAATCCACACGGAAGATTTTCAGCAGTACAACTGGGGCTGCCCATGCCATCCACATCTGCTGATGTCATCAACCCTATATAGGCATGGACAACTCCACTCCCTACTCAGTTATTTCCCTCCGGAGACAAAGGGAGCAAGGCTCATGGCCTGGGGAACCAAGGAGAGAAAGAGGGGCCCAGCTCTATATAGAAAAAGGTGGATACAACAGATAGCCAGGTCCTGAACAGGAGCCCCAAAGAAAGGGGGATGGTGGGAGGGAAATCAGACCTGATGACTGAGATCCCCTCGAAGATCTACTGTTAAGTTCTTACGTAACAGTTCTATCTTCTTCGGGGTCATCTCAGTCATCAGTTTACACCATAGGAACAAGTACCAAGCAGTGAAAAGCATAAACATAGACTGTAATGCCTGGTGAAAGCATGGACTGTACTCCAGGTGGCTGCTGCACAAATGTCAGCGGCAGAGACCCCTTTGAAACAGGCCAATGAGGTAGTCATGCCTCTGGTGGAATGAGCTTTGACAGCACCAGGCAATTCTTTGCCATACTTGTTGTAGCAGAACACAATGCAATTGGATAACAACTAAAGCGCCCTCTCTACCCTGGGGCGAAAGAAACAAATAACTGCTTAGACTTTCTGGACTCCTTAGTCTGAAGCAGATAATACTTCAAAGTTCTGTGCACATCTAACACGTGGAGCAGTGCTTCCCCTGGATTGGCATGCTCAGGGAAATAAACAGGAAGGTGAATAGACTGATTAACTGTGAACTCAGAGACCACCTTGGGGCGAAACTTAGGATTTGTGTGCAAAGATACCCAGTCTTTGTAAAAAATCAAATAAGGCTCCTCACACCAGTGGGCCTGAAGCTCTGAAATTCTTTGAACAGAAGTAATTGCAACTAAAAAGAGAACTTTCCAAGAGAGAGGGTGCAAATTGCAAGTCACAATTGGCTCAAAAGGAGACAAGAGTCAACCTTTTCCAAAATAAAATTTAAGTCCCAAGCCGGGACCGGGGAATGGATTGGGGGCTTCCGATGCCGGATACCCCTAAGGAATGTATGGAAAACATCCAGCTGAGCAGTTAACAAAGGGTGGAGGGGGTGAGAAACATATAATAAGGGTACGTGGAGGGGTGCACACAGAGGGAATAAATGTGAATAGAAGAACAGAGGGAAGAGAAGGAAGGTCAGATTCTAGGTGGAGGGTGGTGTCTCTGAATGCATCGAGTCATGGAAACAAGATGGATGACCTGCAGGCACTATTAGCAGACAGGAAGGTGGACACAGCTGCAGTAACCGAGACTTGGGCAACATCACACCATGACTGGGACCTTATGATCCCTGGATATAAACTATACAGGGGGGACAGGGTAGCCAGGAAGGGGGAGGGGTGGTAATTTATATCAGGGAGGGGAATAACTTGCATGAGGGAGGAGTTGGAGGAACGGGAGGTGGAGGCATTATGGGTTCAGTTAAGGTCCAACAGAGGGAGAAAGGTGAGGTTGGGGGTGGTTTACAGACCACTCAATCAAGATGAGGAGAGGGACAGGAAACTGAGCTCATAAATATTGGATGCTGAGGGGAAAGGAGAGGTGGTAATTGTGGGTGACTTCAACCTGCCCAAGTTGGACTGGAGCATACCCTCCACAACATGTGCTAGCAGTCAGGTGATCCTGAAAGGACTACAGACTGACTCAGGGTGTCACTGAACCAACAAGAGTTGAGGCAATTCTTGATCTGGTGCTCACAAATGGGTAGCATGTACAGGAAATAATGGTCAGGAAGCCACTGGGTGGAAGTGACCATTGCACAGCGCGGTTCCAGTTGGATATGGGCAAGGAAAGCATCCTGACTAAGGCCAAAATCTTGGATATCAGGAGGGCAGACTTCTGGAAAATGGGTGATGTACTAAGGAGCCATCAGGCAGGCATCAGAGCAGATATGGGGGTGGACCAAAGGTTGGGCTCAGGGGAAAGAACACAAGGTCCAAAGCGCCCAGCTGGTTCAGTTCTGGGGTTGCCCAGGCAGTAAGGGAAAAGAGGTTGGCCTATAGAAAATTCAGGAAGACCAAGAGAGAGAGAGGTAGATATGGAAAATTACCCAGGGTTGGCTAGTAAGGCAAGTAAGGAAGTTTGGCGAGCAAAGGCACAGAAGGAGCTGCAGATAGCTGAAGGAATTAAGAAGGGGGAGAAGACTTTCTTTCACTATATAAGTAAGAAAAAGAACAAGAAGGAAGGGATTCTTAGGTTTAAGAAAGGGGTGGAGTGGGTGGAGGATTATGGGGGAAAAGCAGAGATACTGAATGAATACTTCTATTCTGTCTTCACCAGGGAGAAGGATGGGCCAGTGCCTTCAGGAGGGAAAAGAGGAGCGGGGGGAGGGGAACACAGATGTAGTGATAGAGGAGGATAGAGTGAGGGAGGGGCTGCTGGCATTGAAGGTGGAAAATCACCAAGCCCGGATGCAGTACATCCAAGGGTACTAAAGGAACTGGCTGAGGAGCTGGCGCTGCCACTGGCAGACCTATTTAATAGTTCACTAGAGTCAGGCATGGTACCACAAAACTGGAGAACAGCACATGTAGTGCCCCTCCACAAAAGTGGTCCCAAAGATGATCCAAGGAATTACAGACCAGTCAGTCTGACCTCCATTGTGGGCAAGATCATGGAGACCATACTAAAGGAAAGGTTGGTGGAATATCTAGATGAGCATGGTCTCCAGGATGCGAGGCAGCATGGATTCATGGAGGGGAGATTGTGTCAAACGAATCTGATTTACTTCTTTGACTGTGTCATTAAGACGGTAGACAGGGGCCAAGCAGTAGACATCCTCTATCTTGATTTCAGCAAAGCCTTTGACTCTGTGCCCCACAAAAGATTGATCAGGAAGTTGGTGGACCTTGGGGTTGAGGAACAGATGGCCAGATGGGTGGAAAACTGGCTGAGGGACAGAACCCAGAGGGTGGTTGTGAGGGAGAGTTATCTGGCACCAGAGAGGTAACCAGTGGGGTCCCACAGGGCTTGGTGTTGGGGCCGGTGTTGTTCAGTCTTCATCAATGACATTGAGGATGGTATTAAGGGCAAAATGTGCCTATTCGCAGATGACGCCAAGCTCTTCGGGAGAGTGGATACAGCTGAAGGGATATAGAACCTACAGGAAGATCTGGAAAAGCTGGGGAGGTGGTCCAGGATCTGGCAGCTTAGCGTCAATGCTAAGAAATGCAAAGTTATGCATAGCAGAGTCAAGAATCCCATATAGAGAATCCCAGGGCAGAGTACTACCTGGGTGGAGTCCGAGTATCTGCATCAGAGGAGGAGAAGGACCAGGGACTGATGATCACTAGTGACCTGAAGCACTCCACACAGTGCAAGAAAGCAGCAGCAGCAAAGGCAAACAAGATGCTGGGATGCATATCTAGGGGATCAGTAGTAGGAGAAAGGAGATTATACTGACCTTGTACAGGTCACTTGTCAGGCTGCATCTAGAGTATGGCATTCAATACTGGTGCCCACAGCTCAAAAAGGACATTAACCTGCTGGAGAGGGTCCAGAGGAGGGCTACAAAGATGATAGTGGGTCAGCAGAGTAAGGCATATGAGGAGAGGTTGAGGGCACTGAACATGTACTCCCTGGAAGACAGGAGAGAGAGAAAGGGGACATGATTGGGATCTTCAAGTACTTGAAAGAGATAAATAAGGTTGATAAGGAGAGTCTCTTTAAGCTGAGTGGCAACCATAACACGAGGGGGCACAGTCTTAAGCTGGAGGGTGGGAGGTTTAGGAGGGATGTCAGGAAGCACTTCTTCACAGAGAGGGTGATGGACACTTGGAATGCTCTGCCAGAAGAGGTCATCTTGTTGAAGACAGTGGGCAGCTTTAAGAGAGACTGGGATAGACATAGGGGAAAGGTAAGGATCATGGATAGGGAGGATGGGAGGAGTGGGGAGGGAAGGCAGGGACATTAGCTCAAGCTCTGGACCCTGAAATACAAGCAGACTTGATAGACCAAATGGCCTTATTCTGCTGGCTTCGTCGTATGTTCGTATGTTCATGCATTCACCCGCAGGATCATGAAAGGCAGAAATAGATGAAAGGTGGATCTTCAGCGAGGAATACTGGAGGCCTGAGTCAGACAAAGAAATCAGGTAGTCCAGAACATGATTCACAGGACAGGTGAATGGGTCTAGGGAATGTTTGGCAGCTCAGATGGCAAACTGCTTCCACTTCATGGCATAAGTGGCATGGGTGGAAGGCTTGCGGGTGGACACCAGGTTGTCCGCCACCCTGTTAAAGACCTGGAACCTGGTGATGGCTATGTCCTCAGGAGCCATGCATGCAGATGGAGGGATCTGAGGTTGGGATGGACCAGGGTCCCCCAATCCTGGGTCAGCAGATTCCTGCAAAGGGGCAGAGGGACCAGAGGTTCCTCCACCAGTTGTTGAAGCAGAGGGAACCATATCTGGCGAGGCCAGGATGGAGCTACCAGAATCATGCTGGCCCCTTCCATTTGTAGCTTGATCAGCACCCTGTGTATTAGTGGAAACAGAGGGAATGCCTACAGAAATCTCCCGTTCCAAGAGAGGGACAACATGTTTTGCCAGAAAACTCCAGGCCCTGGATCTAGCGAGCAGAAATTGGGCAGTTTTGCATTGAATGGGGATGCAAAAAGGTCCAACTCTGGATGACCCCATCTGTTGAACAGATCTTCTGCTATGGATGAGAGAAGCTCCCATTTGTGCATGCTGGACTGAGTCCTACTGAGACTGTCTGCCAGGATGTTTAGGACACCTTGCACGTGGACCTTAGAGAGTGTCAGACTGTGCTCCAGTGATCAATACCACACTCTCATGGCCTCCCTGTTAAGGGGGTACAAGTGAGTCTCTCCCTGTTTGTTGATGTAGTAGACTACACTCAAATTGTATGACTGCACCAGCAGTTGGCCTGGAGCAAGATGCTCCTGAACTGCCTGCATGGCACAGAGCACTGCTCTCTTCTCTAGGACACTAATATGCAGGGTGGCTTCCCACTGGGACCAGGAGCTTTGGGTTTGAAAGGGACCTAGGTGTGTTCCCCAGCCTAGACCCAAAGCATCCATGATTAGAATCGGATGTGGGGAAGAAAGTTGGAAGGGAATCCCTTGAAGAAGACTCGAGGGGCCCATCTACCACTGCAGTACCTTGCAATCTGGGGAGGAGACCAGGACTTGTTGGTCCAACTGTTAAAAGTGGCCAGTGGCAAAAAGTTTTATACAAGTTTGCTAACAACATTTATATATAGTTGGCTAACCAAAAGGTTGAGAAGATAGAAAAGGTGTAAGAGGGGCTGCAAGTGGATAATAAATAACAATGATACTACCATGTAAGTTAATAATATAAGTATAAAATAGTTTAAAAGGTAATTGTTGAAACCATGTAAATGATACTGTAAGAATAAGATGTAGAAAAATAGGTGAAAGAGCATAAGCAATGTTTAAGAACAGATGTCTTTTTTTTTTTTTTTACACTTTCTTTATACGCCCCCTCTGACGGGCATCCTTCCGGGGTGCTCACGTGGCGAGGATGAATACTCCCAGCCTGAACCCTAGACCCACACTCTGATCTCCCCCATTGACCAGACAGACTCTAGCACCATGGATCACTCCCCGGGCCGGGCCCGCTCTCCCTAGTGGCCTATCTGAGATTAGAGAGAGCCCTATCTGGATCGACGGGTCGGCCTGGAGATCATCGTGGTGGAAGTGGGCCAGCGATGGGATGTGTATCCTGCCCCTGGAGCCCCCATCATCTCCACGCCATCAGGAGGGATTTTTTTTCCCCTTGTTGCGAACTTTCCCCCAGGGAGTGAGATGTGCAATGATGTCTGTGCACGGCTGCCCTGCTGACATCTGCCGCACTCCCTCCCCTCTACTAATCAGCTGGCTTGCCTGTAGTACTCTCAGTTTCCACTGGAGGTCACTAGGCAACCGAGCTAGACCCCGAACCCTCCCCAGAGAGAGGAGAGCAGTCCTCCGGACGCACAATCCTCTCTCTCCCCTGCTGACCCCCGGCGGTCCAGGCCCGTTCCTGAACCCGGGTCGCTGCTGTGGCGTGAGGGATGGCATCCAGTGCCTCAACCCTCAGTGCCACTGGGCCGACTAAGAACAGATGTCTTAAGCAAAACTAGTTTACTCTGTTCAGCAGAAATACTTTGTACAAAACATGTCTTTCTGTAACTTAAAAGGTCATGGTCAAGACAAAGATGCAGCTGTCTTAAGTAACCGTGTCTAGCCTTAGCTGCTGCAGTTCCCCATCTCATGATTACTTGTGTTTAAAATATGTATAACAAAGAGCTGATAAGAAATAACCATATACTTGGTTTGGCCACTATCTATCACAAGGCTATTTTTGCATTTCTAAGCAAGTTATTTTAAATAGAGTAAAAGTCCCCTTATTTGTTTTTCTGTCTCCTAAGCATGTTTTTTTTTTTTTTGATAATGTAAAATCCCGACCGCATGTTTTTCCATCCAAGGATAATGATAAACGAAACTCCCCTGTCTCGGCAAAGTGTCAAATATATCTTATGACCGAGGTATCTCATGGCCAATGTATTTTCGAACCCTTGTCTCATGATTTATTGGATGACATAGTGTCTAGGTTAAAATCTGATGTAATGGTTTTTGGAAAATTCCAACCATGCATTTTTGTTGTAAACAATTTGGGCTGGATATTCAAACTGCGTCATTCTGAGGCGCAAGCCCTGGCGTTGCGCAAAATAGTTACGCAGGGGTGTGGCCCGACCGATATTCAAAGGAGTTGCGCTATTGAGAAACTCCTTTGAATATCACCCCCGAGCCACAGCCACTGTGCATGGCGGAGTGAAACTTGCCCCACGGCAAGTT
Organism: Neoceratodus forsteri; assembly: GCA_016271365.2. Lineage (NCBI taxonomy): Eukaryota > Metazoa > Chordata > Ceratodontiformes > Ceratodontidae > Neoceratodus > Neoceratodus forsteri. Next base: position 397,498,922 of record CM057452.1, read on the forward strand.
GTCAGAGTGCAGCATTCAACTTGCGGTGGCCGAGTACCATTGCGCCATGCGCAAAATCACGATATTCAAAAGGTGACATGCAAATGGGGCCATAATTCATGCAAGGCGCAGGGGGGGCCATTTGCATCTGATTATGGCCCCATTTGCATGCCATTAGCATGTAGGTGCGCCAATCCCTGAGGACTTGCGCCTGGCGCCCTGCCAGGCAGCAGCCGTCGGGGACCGACGCACCCTGCAGCCCGATCGCAGGCAGCAATGTGGCTCCCCACCTCCTCCGACATCTCCCTGGTGGTCCAGTGGATCAAATGCCCGATCGCGGGCAGAAAGTAAATGAACCCCCAGACATGTCCCTAGTGCCCGATCGCGGGCAGTAAGTAAAAGTGCCCCCACCCAAACATCTCCTGGTGGTCCAGTGGACCGTAATGCCCGATCGCTGGCAGAATGTAAATGAACCCCCAAACATCTCCCTTGGTGGCTAGGTGTCCCCCACCCACCCACGGGTTCTTCACCACCCCGCCTCCCCGCAGCCGGTGGGTGGCAGCATCCCACTCCGCTTGCCGCTGCTCGTTGTCGATGATTGTCTGGACGCTTATTGGTGGAGATAAGAGCCACGGGCAGTATTACAGCCGCATGACAGTCCAGACGGTGGAAGAATCATTCACAAATCTGACTGTCATGTACGAAGGGGCTGCACACCCATTGGCTCTGCCTGCACCAATGGCGGCAGCCCTACCGGGCAGTCAGTCGGGTGGGTGGTGGGTAGGATGATGCCGCCCGCCGCCGCCGGGGAGCGGGGTGGTGGGGCTTCGGGTGGGTAGGGTGGGGGACACTAGCCACCAGGGAGATGTTTGGGGGTACACTTACATTCTGCCCGCAATCGGGCATTACAGTCCACTGGACCACCAGGGAGATGTTCGGGGGTTCACTTACTTTCTGCCCGCGATCGGGCACTAGGGACATGTTCGGGGGTTCACTTACATTCTGCCCGCGATCGGGCATTTCGTCCACTGGACCACCAGGGATGTGAACGGGAGGGGGAGCTACATACGATGCCCGCGATCGGGCTGGTGGGGAGTACACCATGCCCGTGATCGGGCTGGGGGGCACAGGACTGAGTTAGAGCCAGCACAGGTGGCAGCTGCTGTGTTGCGCCTGCAATACAGCAGCTCACCTGTGGGTGGCCCTCGACTTAGCCTTTTTTTGGCTCAAGGTCCTGCAGGCTCAGGTTGGGGTTGCGCCTGCACAACTCTGCACAGCCTGGCTGAATATCGGGCTGTGCAGTTTATGCATGGTTCCTCCCCCTCCTGTTGAGCATGCATTCATTTGCATTGTGCTGTTGCTCAGCCTGTTTTCAGTGGCGCAACTGCCTCCTGCTGAATATCGCAGAATGGCGCAATGTAGGACTTGAGCATGCGCAACCCTGTTGCGCATGGCGCAACCCTTTTGAATATCTGGCCCTTTGAGTATAAGTACAGGACATAAATGTTATGTCCAGTGTCTCTTCGAGAGGAAAGAAGTCTAACATCAGACGATCCATAGAGCTGAAGGACCCAGGGAAAAGGGGAGTATTGCTTCATTTTCTCTGAAAATCTGTAGCCCTGTAATGCAAATATTACTAGCTATTTAGATTGCATGTTAGAAACACCCCAATGGGACTGCCCCATTGGCTATCTAGGATTAAATTGTAGTAGATACACCTGGATAGTAGCAGGCTATCTGATGCCTAGAAACAATGTTAGAATGTATTCTTCTTTGTAAATTAGGATTATTAATCAAGACAGGATGCATTTTTATTGTTAAAATAGGATGTTTCTGCTTTCTCTTTTTATATTGGATAAATAACAGTTAATTTGGCCCTAAATTTAAGTATTTCTAATGTTTACAAATTATGCTAGAATGCACCTCTTTCTGTGAATTAGGATTATTCATCCTGTCAGGATGCGTTTTTATTGTTACAATAGGATTTTTCTGGCTAGTCTTGTTGATACTATACTAATAAATTACAGTTAATTTGGCAAAAAATACAGTGTGGTGGCTTTATTGAATTACTGAGAATTACCAACCAAGAACCTGTATAGTGTGTAGCCTCACTGTCTCAGTGAGGCATATTTGGTTTGTTTACAAATCTCATCCATCGCTGGTCCCACTGCACTTTGAGGGTCTACTGAAGGGTGCACATGTGAAATCTGGCCAGTGAAGCAGTGGGAATGATTGCTGCCATTAGACCCAACATGTTGAGGTACAGTGTGGCAGGAATGTACCAACTCTGAGCGACTTCTTGAGCCTGGGCGATAAGGCATTCCACCCTGTTTTGGGGGTAAGAAGACCTTGCCCTGCTCAGAGTCCAGAACCACCCATATGCACTGCAGTCTTTGGGACAGTACCGAAACAGACTTGGGCAGGTTGACCATTATACCCAGAGAGTGGAAGAGCTGGAGACTGCGCTCCAGAGTCAGCAAGAGCTGTTTCCTGGATGGAGCCTTGAGAAGTCAATTGTCCAGGTAAGGGAAGACATACAGTCCCTCTCTTCTGAGAGCTGCTGCAACCGCTGCTAAGCATTTGGTAAAGACATGCGGCACAGAGGATAAGCCAAAGGGCAGCACTTTGAACTGGTAATGCTCACCTTGAAAGGCAAAACAAAGAAACCTGTGAGGAGGAAAGACCGAAATGTGCAGGTAAGCATCCTGCATGTCCAGTGAGCAGAGCCAGTGCCCAGTTTTGAGGAGGGGCATGAGGCCTGGCAAAGTTATCATCTGGAACTTTTTGTACCGGACAAAGAGACTGAGGTCCTTGAGGTCTAGAATGGGTCTCAGATCTCTGGTCTTTTTGGGGACCAGGAAAAACCTGGAATAAAACTCTTGGTTTCTCTGTCACCTTGTCACCAGTTCGACTGCCTGTTGTGCAGACGAGACTATACTTCCTCCTGGAGAATAGACAAGTGGGCTGGGGGATAGTTTGAGGATGGTGGTAGGGTATCTGGAGGCTGTTGAATAAGCTCCAAGGTGTGACCACTCTCTATGATCTGCAGTATCCAAGCATCTGAAGTTATGGTTCTCCATTGATTCAGATGGAGGGAGAACAAACCTCTGACCACCATCTCCTGGGCCTGGACCAGAGGGGGGTCTGGCAAGAAGTCAAGCTGAGGTTGGACCAGCAGTGGAGGCTGGTTCATCATTTCTGGGGTGCTTGGCCATCGATCCAGTATTACAGAGGGCGGGCAGGGAAGACTGGGCTCTGTGCTTACCCTGGGTGCGGGGGCCCGAGCCTGGTCTATTGGCCTGTCTATGAAAAAAAAACACCCTCTACCACATGGCTGAGTGTGGTAGAGTGAATGGACAGACTTGATGGCTGTGCCAGAGGTCTTCAAATAATTGATGAAGTCCTGGACATCAGGGCCAAAGAGCTTAGTACCACTGAAAGGGGTGTTAAGCACCTTGTTTTGCACATCAGCTGCAAAGCCAGAGACCCTAAGTCCTGAATGCCTGTGAAGGCATATGCTGGTGGCAGCTGCCCTAGCCACTGTGTTGGCCATAACATACAGGGCCCTGAGGAGATGTTTACTGACGTCTTCCACAGTTTGCAGGCACTAGAGCAATTCCTGCTTCTGGGAGCCATCAGGAAGGGCTTGAGCAGCAGCTTTGCCCTTTCTCCAGTTGGCATTCTGGAACCATGTGTGACAGATAGTTTACAATCCTTAAGCCCAAAGTAGAGGAGGCGTAAACTCTTTTTACCCCAGAGGTCAATCCTGTGGGATTCCTTGTCTGGGGGAGGGAACTATGGTGCTTTGGCACCTTAGACCTGTCATGGGCTGCCTTGATGACCACAGAGTCAGTTTCGGCCTAGGCAGCAAAATAAAGAAGGCCCTGAGGGGCATTATAAAGCTTGTCTGCCCTGCATGGCACAGCTGGCACCATGTCTGACCTGCGTCAGTCTGCCATAGTGGCATTCTTCAGGGTTGGCAGCATAGGAGGAATAATCTTAGGGGGAGATTCAGGAATCTACAGGAAGTCCACCAGGTTTTTCCTGGTGACATCCTCCTCCTCAGTCTGGAAGTCCATAGTGACAGGCAATTGTTTCATGACATTGAAAAATGTGGCATCCTCAGGAGGAGACCTTGGAGTATGCTTACTGAATCTTCACTGACTGAAGAGGCAGTGGACATATCAGAGATGAGGATTTCTTCCTCTTCCTCTTTATACTCTATGTCATCAGGGAGGATGAGATCAGGATGATACTCCTCTTCAGTGTCGACCTCCTCGTCTGGGTCTGGCATTAGATGCATTGGCAGTGGCCCAGAGCGAGCCTCCCAGGGTCAGTGAACCAGTGTCAATGATGAAGCTGCCATTGACGGTGCCGACGATGAGGGCCTATTGAAGGCACCCAGCTGCTGAACTACAGTAGTATGTTGATAAACTTAATGAGTACTTGGTTTAGATCCATGGTAGTCATTGACGGAGGTTGGTTCAATGGCACTGGCGCCGATGACCCTCCATCCTGGGAGCCCAACGAGTCTGTAGCCCTCGGACAGTAGGGGGCAGGCCTCGACAGAGTCATCGTTGATGATAAGTCTGTCGATGGTGGAGGGGACGACGACCCGGAGGTCGATGGCTGAGTGCCCTGGGAGTCAGATGGAGGAGCTGTCGGTATGAGTCTGGTAGCTATAGAGACCTTGACAGACAAGGCAGCCACCATCAATGAAGAGCCCCTGAAGAAGAACAAGAGGCTGACGGGGAATGGGATCACCATTGGGGGAAGTGGTCGGTTCCCAGTCTTTTTTGTGACTTTTCCAGAGGACTTGTCTTGGATCTTAGAGGCCTGGGAGTTCAAAGATCCGGTGGACGATTGAGTGTCTGGGGCCCCAGGGGACCCCTGCTCAGAGCTGACTACCTGCTGTTCCTTGAATTGCTTTAGGGCCTTCCTGCATCACCTGAGGAACAGCAGTTCCTTGAATTGCTTTAGAGCCTTCCTGCATCACCTGAGAGTTGTTTGATTAAACTTCTGGCAGAGCTCACAGTCAGAGAAGTCGTGGTCAGGCCCAAGACAGCAGACACAAACAGAGTATTCATCTGTAGAGGTAATCTTCTTTCCGCAGCGACAGAAAAGAGAAGAGGAACAATTAACTCTCAACATAAACAAAAAGAAAAAATCTCTAAAAAGAGATTTTGGTAAGGGTTGAAGGAAAAAAGCATCTATAGGCCGAAGAAGGCGCGAACACTGCGACGAAGCTTCTGCGGAGACTGTGCTTGGAAGTCGATGGCAGGAAAGAACTGTGGAAGGAGCAGGGCTGCCCACGCCTATATAGAGTTGATGATGTTGGTGGACGTCGAAGGCGTGGGTGGACCCAATTGTACTGCTGAAAATCTTTCGTGTGGATTCCCTTTTACTGAAGGCGAAGGTTCCTATGGTGTAACCTGATGACAGATACCCCCGAAGAAGATCTGCAATTCCTAAACTGGGGAAGAGCGCATTGCATTGCGGGTCATACAGGCATATCTCCCTCTCACCCAAGATGCAAAGATGTTTGCCAAGGTCCTGTCTAATAGATTGCAGGAAGTGGTTGGCCTGTTGATCCACTCACACCAGGTAGGGTTGATACCCGGTAGACATATTTAACACATTGTAAGCAAATTGCGTTACTTTTAATGTATCTTGATTTAATAAATCTTTTGCAAAATCAGTAGCATCACATTCTTTATGCAAGAATTCACTGCTACTGATACAGGATCATGAGCAGCACCTCCCTCTGCTAAAGGATATACTTACTCAATATGGGGACATTTCAGGGTTTAAGGCCAACACAGACAATTCTGAATTCTTGCATAAAGAACGTGATACACTCTTCAGGGAATTGTGAACAACCAGCGTCTGTAATAACTATTGATGCAGAGAAGGTGTTTGATCACCTTAGTTGGCAGTTTTTGAAAGAGACACTTAAGTGTTTGAAGTTAGGGGACATGTGAAGGTTGGGTGTGGACACTGCACCATCCTGCTACACCCTGGGTCCAGTTAAATGGAACCATCACCACAAGTTTTCAGATGTGGCAGGAGAAAAGGAAGGGATGCCCTTTGTTCCCCTGTCTGTTCATGCTTACTATTGAACCGTTAGCTGCATTCATTACAAACGCCCTCTCCATAGAGGGGATCTGGGTGAATGGAGAAGAGATTAGAGTGGCATTATACATGGATATCATGCTGCTACTGATATGGGATCCTGAGCAGCGCCTCCCTCCGCTGATGGATATAGTTACTCAATATGGGGACATTTCAGGGTTTAAGGCCAACATAGACAAAATGGGGATTTGTCTTAAAATAGGGATAGTCAATAGGAGATTTCAACAAGCATGTCCTTTTAAGTGAGTTTACTCCCACTTTAGGAGAAATAGACAGCTCGGCTTCCTGGTCACCAGAAGCAGACAGGAGGCAATCCCTTTCGCAAAAGATTCATTTTTTAATTGAGAAAAAATGTTAAAATCCAAACAGACGTAGCGTTCTAAGGTGCATCAGGTACATAGGATTCATCCCTTCCCTCAAAAACAACCTTCCCACTTTAGGTACCTAGGAATACAGATTCTGAGGCAGCTGATGCATCTTTATGACATCAGTATTATACCCCTAATTCAGTAAATGGAGAAGGATCTAAAAAGGTGGGCTGCCTTACCCCCTTTCGATAACAGGCAAAGTTGAAGTACTTAGAATTAATATCCTCCCCCATTTCCTTTTTTGCTTCACCTGCCTTCCTATCCTGATCCCACAGACAACTTCGAAAACCATCAGGTTAGTGTGATCACATTTTATTTGGGGAGGGTCCAGACCCCGACTGGCTTGGAACTGACTCCTGGTGCCTAGGGGGCAGGGGGTACTTGGTGTCCCAGATTTACTGGCATAGTACCAGGCATGTCAATTACAGCATTTCTCTGTCTTTTTTAGAGGTAAGGATGCTCAAAACTAAGTGGATCTAGAAAGGGACCCTTGGATTAGGGAAAATCTTTTAATACGGCAGTATTACACCCCAAGTGGTTAAACAGACAGAGAATCCCTGGTTCAAGACACTTTTGGGGACCTGGCTTGCAGTCCATCACAAATCACAGGACACATCTGGAATTTGTGAATTTACCCCCATGTGGTGTGCAGAGGGATTTCTGCCAGGTCAGTTGAATACCATATAGAAGAGGTGGGAGAGAGGGGCCTTAAACATGTGGAACAGGTTGTAGAGGAGAACAAGGTTAAAGCCTTTGCACAACTGCAGAGAGAGTTTGACCTTCCACAAAATGATTTTTACAACTTAGGCACTATCTTCAATCAGAGCCACAGAAGATGGCATTGGCTCAACAAAGGAGTGCAGTGGTGCAAGTGGTGGTGATGGTGGGATTTTGGGATAATCTGGAGATACCACATCTGATCTTCCAGCTGCAGGGGGTGTTTGGAACCTGGGAGAATGACACACATAAAATACAGGCCTGATGGGAGGAGGATGCAGGCTGCCAATTACTAGCAGAAGAATCAGCTTTATACTGGCAGGGAGCTAACAAAACAGCAGCACCCAATTCATGGAGAGAGAGAGAGAGAGAGAGAGAGAGAGAGCATCAGTGGAAGGTTCTAAGCCGCTACTTCAGCGACTTTCATCAGGCTGTATTCATCCTAACCTCAGGCCAGAGAATAGTGAAAAATGCACCATGAGGAATTTAAAAAATACACCTAGCTTTGTGCATTTAAATATTCAGAATTTACTATCCAAATGGGGCGGATTTGAGCTTGGGTACAAAATTTGATTTAATTGCCCTTTCTGAGACCTGGTTATCAGAAAAAAATTAGAGAAGCCATACAAACATACGAAAATACCAGCAGAACAGGCCTATTGGTCTATTGAGTCTGCTCGATTGTGCAGCAAGCCCCTCAGTTTGCAGCTGCCCCACCCACCCCTCCTTTTCATAAATACACCCCCTCACTCTGTCCCAACCCCTCTTAAAACCATCTACCATGCTACAATCTACTATCTCCTCTGGCAGACTATTCCACTTGTCCACCACTCTCTCCATGAAAAAATGCCTCCTGACTTCCCTCCTGAATCTTCGCCCTTCAGTCTCAGCTGGTGACCCCTTGTGACCCCCCCTTCTGAACTGGAAAATCCCTTCTGAACTAGTCTTGTTGATCCCCTTTAAGTATTTGAAGGTTTCAATCATGTCCCCCCTTTCCTCCTCTCCTCCATGGATTACATGTTCAGCTCGCACAGCCTCTCCTCATAGGAGTATCCCTCTAATCCTTGGATCATCTTTGTCACCCTCCACTGTACACCCTCCAACAATCTGATGTCCTTCTTTAGAAATGGGCACCAGTACTGCACACAGTAGTCCAGGTTTGGCTTGACCAGTGATCTGCATAGGGGCAGGATCACCTCCTTATTTCTGGAGGAGATTCCCCTCACTATACACCCTAGCACCTTGTTGGCTTTTGCTGCTGCCTTCCTGCACTGTGCCAAGTTGTTCATACTCCCCGTTATAAGCACCCCATGATCCTTCTCCTCCTCTGTGCATTCAAGCTGTATCTCCCCCCAGCTAGTATCTCCTCTGTTGGTTTTTAACCCTGAAGTGCAATACCTTGCACTTCTTGGTATTAAACCCCAATTGCCAGGCATCTGACCACTCCTGTAGTTTGGTCAGGTCCTCCTATAGTCCCTCCATCCTTCGCTGTCATCCACCACCACTCCCATCTTTGTGTTGTCTGCAAAGAGACTGATCTGACTCCGGATCCTGTAGGAGATATCAGCTATATATATCCCAAACAGCACTGGTTCCAGCACATATCCCTACAGCACCCTGCTCGGACAGGCTGGGGCGGAATTGTGAGGGTTGTATATTATACGCAAAAGAACATTTTAAGGTTAGTTGATGTGAATTTGTAAACCCTTCATCAGACTGAGTTCCTGCCTCTTAAGACAGTCTTAGGTAATGAAACAATTATTTTATTTGGCCGTAATTTATGCTCCTCCTTCTGCCTATCTGTCTGCTATTGACACCATTTGCAAATTTAAAAATTCTCTTCCTGAAAATAGAAAAGTTTTAATCGTGGAAGATATGAATTATAATTTGAAAGGCAAAACTGCATAAAAGAATCCCTCACTAACGTTAGACTTAATCAGATTATTAAGAAACCTAGTAGAATATAATGATAAGACAGGCAGCTCCACTATTATTGACTGGATTTTAGTTCCTGATATTCTTAAATTTAGGCACTCAGGAGTTGTTACCGTTAGTCTAAGTGGCCACTGTGCTATTTTTTGTTTGTACAGTAGTGTGCAAAAAAAGGTCAACAGTTCCACCAGTGTAGATTTCTTTCGGGAACCTTAGAAAGTTAAATATTTCATTATTTTGGGAAGCTGTTCAACAAATTAATTGGTCCTGTTTAGATTTTTCAGCTACCATTGGTAGTGCGTTTTCCCAGTTTTGTAGTTTTTTTAATGCAGTTTGCAATAAAATGTTTCCCTTAAGACTGCTCAGAATTAGAGGCAATAGGCAAGAATGAGTAACTCCTCAGTTAATTGAACTTACAAGATTGAGAGACAAAAGTGGAAGGAATTTAGGAAAACATCTGGAGATGCTGTATTAATTGAACATAAACAATCATGCAACAAATGTACATCTCAGATTTGTAGACTAAAACAGGATTATCTGTTGCAAAAGCAGATAGAGATGTTGCTGCCGTCTGGAAACTCATTAATGAGATGTTAGGTAAGACTCATAGGACCTTTGCCAATTTGCTTCCTACTTCATCTGGAAATCCCTATAAGATTGCTGAGGAATTTAATTCATTCTTTACCAGTTTAGATAAATATATTCCTGAGAGTAATTATAGTCCACACACTCTTAATTTAGGATTGCCTCAGAATAATGATTCGGTTCCAAAGTTTTATTTTAAAGCTCTTACTCCAACGGATGTGTCTAGTTATATTTCTAAAATGAACTCCTGACCTTTGGTAGGCATTGACAAGGTCACTGCTGATATTTTGTGTTACCCCTTGCCAAAATCTTCAGCCATTCACTCTGTCTGGGACAATTTCCTAAATTATGGAAAATAGCCACAGTTGTGCTTGTACACAAATTTGGTCACACTGTAAATTTACAAAATTATAGGCCGATTTCATTATTGGCCCCCTTGCAAAAGTATTAGAATGCATTGTTTTTGACTAATTCCTTGATTATCTCACCAGGTATGAGGTTTTAACCCCAGCCCAGCATAGTTTCCACCCTGGATATAGCACTGAGACAGCTTTGATGGGATTCACTCAGTCTGTACACCAGGCACTGGATAAGGGTCACTTCTCCATGGCTGTGTAAGTGGATCACACTTTGATCTTGTTTATCATCAGCTTTTGATTAAGGCTATGGGTGATCTGGGTTGTTCTGAGGCTGTACTGGATTGTTGTCATAATTATTTGGGTGAGCATTTTTCAGAAAAATGAAATCTCTAATTGTTTTTCTTCTTCATCCCTTGTATCTTGGGGGTTCCACAAGGTTCAGTACTTGTCCCTTGTTTTTTAGCCTGTTTTTAAATTCCCTTCCTAAGGTCTGTAAAAAAAACAAATATTCTATTGTATGCCAATGATGCAGTGATTTTGCAGGTGGAGATTGTCTTGTAGAATTGTAGGATAACATCCAGTCTGACTTTGGCTTAGTACAGCAATGGTCCTTGTTATATAAACTTGTTTTCAATGCAACAAAAACCTAATTTATGTTTTTTCATAATTTAAGGAAAAATTCCTACTAATATAAATATTGCCATCAGAACTGTGAATTGTATTAATATTAAACAAATCTCTGTTTTCAAATATTTGGGTCTGTGCATTGACATTTAACGTATAGCTTTCACATTTCCCATGTGATTAAGACTCTTCATCAGAGACTGGGTGCACTACACAGGATCAATTCATTTTGTTACCATCCACAAGACTTCTGCTATGTCAACGTTTTTTTTCCTCTTGATCATCAACTATGGTTTATTGTTATACTGTGCTGCGTTGAGATTGCTAGAGTCAAAATTATATACGATAAAATGACAAAGTTTGTCAACAAATTGCCAGTGTGCACTCATTATTGCGTACTTTCAAAAACAGTTCAATGGCCTACTTTAAATACCAGATTTAAGACTCAACTTGGTACAATTGCAAGGAAAATTATGTTAAAGAAGGTTCCAGATATTCTGAATCAATATTTTTGACCAAAAGTATTTTTGTCACATACTAGATCATCTTTGTCTGCTTATTTCAATATTCTTACAGTAAAAAACTGCCTAGGTCAGAGATCTTTGTTGTATCAGCTACCCAGTTTTTATAATTCCCTTCCCCAAAATCTTACTATTGAAACTCTGAGTTTACCCGTTTTTACATCCAGGCTTGTAAAATATTTAACAGCTTCTGAACACTGTAACTGTGGATGAATCTGTTTACTTGGTTATAGTTTTATGAGTGTATGTTATTATAATTTATGTTACTATAATTTATTTTGTCTGTTTGGTAAAATTTGATTTATGTAATTTATGCCTATAATTTATACTTGGTTGCCAATGAAAATGGGCAGCATTCCTCATGGATTTACCAGAGTTTAAATAAATAAACCAAACCAAACCAAACCAAATAAACTAAACCAAACCTCAGAACCTCAGTGATCACTGCACATCTCCAAACCATTTGCTCTAAGTACTGGAGGAATTGTCATCAGAACGCCACTCATACACGTGTTGTGGAGTTGCACAGTGCTGGGAGGATATTGGGAGGAAGTTTCCCAAGTTATAAGAGAAATACTGGAGGTCACTATGCCCAAGCAGATTAAACACATGGTGCAGGGCTTGCCTCCAGCAAGGGTAAATTTAGCAAAGGGGAAAAGATGCTTATATCATATTACTATAGCTGCAACTTCTAAGGCAGTTATTGAATTTTGTTGACCTGGTAAGCCCACTGGGCCTAGAACTCCCTTTTTCAGGGGCAACCGAGGGGAGGGGGGATACTGATGGTAAGTAACTGAAATTGAATCAGATTAAGCTGTTGGTGGTATTTTTAGTGAATGGGAGAAATTTGGACACCGGGAAATTCCCCTACTCTTTTTCAATAAGTGCCATGGGATCTTTAGCATCCACCTGAACTACTACCAATCCAGGCAGATGGGATCTCGGTTTAACATCTCAAATGAAAGACGGCACCTCAGAAGTGCAGCACCCACTTCATGCTGCACTACAGTATCAGTATTGGGATATTAACCCAAGTGCCAGATGTGGGAACTGAACCCACAGCCCTCTGATCTCCCGGCCTCAGAGGCTACCTACTGAGCCACTGACACTGACTATTACTCCGAGTTGGTTACAACCAGCACCACCTACAATGCAACAGTGGTTAGCAAACTGTAAAATGTTGCTATAGCTGAATGGATGACAGCAGAATTATACCATGTGGTTGATAGAGCAAACGCTTACTGGCTTCCCTTCTTCACGTATATAAAGGCCAAGGAGGGGGTGGGGATCTTGGAACAAATGGTGGCCTTAGAGTGACTTCCTTTCAGGAAACCGCCCTCCCCCAGGCTCCCTCAGCCACCAGCGGCTGCGACTCAGATCCTCTCCAGCCAGCTGCTCTCCATTCCCCGCCGGCCCAACAGCAGATTTGCCAGGAAGCCGCCTCCTCTGGGCTCCCTCAGTCACCGGCAGCTGTGGCTCAGATCCTCTCCAGCCAGCCACTCTCCATTCCCTGCTGGCCCAACAGCAGCTTTACCAGGAAGCCGCCCTCTTCTGGGCTCCCTCAGCCACCAGTGACTGTGGCTTGGACCCTCTCGGGCCAGCTGCTCTCCATTCCCCTCCGGCCTAACAACAGCTTTGCCAGGTACAGACCAAGAAGGAATTAAATCCCATGCTTTCCATTGATTACAGCAGCCACTGCTCACTGCACCATTGGTTGGTACAGACTGCTCCTCCATTGTGATTGGCTGAGCCTGCTGTCTGGTTTTACTCAGCCAGCAGTCCTGCTTTCTGATGGTTTTTTGCCATATAATTTTTAAACTGTAATGTTTTCCCGCCCCTCCTCCCTGACCCTGTCCCGTATTAAATCCACTCCAATCTCTGCCCTCCTCTACCATCTTTCCTTTCATTGGCCCTGACTGACATTTGTCCTCCCAACATATGCTCACCTCTCCCATTTCACAGTCTCTCTTTGCTCCTACAAAACAAGCATTACAGCAGATAGTAATCCTCTACATGCTCCCCCAAACGAGCAATACAGCAGCCAGTCATTTTCTCCTTCCTACAAAATGAGCATTACAGCAGACAGCAATTCCTCTCCCTGCTCATTCAAAACAAGCAATACAGCAGCTAGACATCTTCTCCTACCCCATCGCTACCCAGTCACTCCAGTCTCATCAGGGTTTCCTACCCGACAAATCTCTTGCCTCTTCTCTGAAAAAGAGAACTGTTTTAAGCCTTGTGCCTAGTTTTTTTCATTTATTGATCATGACTGTGTGGACTTGCCCCATTCACTTTCCAATACTCCTCTACATACTCATCCTTATACTCTTGACTCTGATCCCCTCAGGCTTTGTTAGTGGCTCCGCCAAGCCAACTATCTCAACAAGCACATCCATCACCTCTCCTGTGCCTTATGTCTCCTCTCCCAGCACTGCCCTGTGAATTAACACCACTTTCCTCGAATGCCTAATTTCGATCACCTGCACCAAGGCCCCACTTGTTCTGTCGGCTCTGGTGGCTTTTCACATCTCCTTCCCATTCATTAGCTATGTTTCTCAACCCATAACAATCAATATATGAAAATATAAGAAAGATGAAAGTACTGAATGCTGAAATCCCAGTAACAAGTTTGAACAATGCTGCCTAAATCCCGTTTGTGAATGTAGTAGGGGTAGTAGCACCGAATGATGATTTTGATGTATTGATGTTTTTATGATATCTGTATGTATTTATATATTTGTGCATAGCTTTCTTAAGCTTAACAATAACAAGATTGAATGAAAAAAAAACATAACGCGCACCCCCCTCCCAACTAAAATGGGGGCGGGCCATGTCTCTTAAGCTCTCATTTAGTTCCCTCAAAAAACTGCTGCTCCTCCTACTATTATGCTCAGGGAATGTGGAATTAAATCCTGGCCTACACACTCCTTCCTCAGCTCCTTCAGACCTGGCCCAGTTCAAAGGACTGTCTTTACTCCATTTCAATGCATACAGTCTCCTAAGGAAGTTGGACACTATCCAGGCCTGGGTCTGTCACACTAACCCAGACTTCCTTGTCATATCTGAGACCTGGCTTAAATCCCATACCTCTGACCAGGCTATAATTATTCCCTAGTACAACATGTACCAGGCCGACAGACCCGTAAGGGATGGGGGGTTGCTATATATGTGCATGACAAATACTCCATCTCTCTCATCGATGCTACCTCCATACCCAAAGAATCCAAATGCCTCTCCCTTTCAGTCCGTATATCCCCTTCTGAGTCCTTATCTATTACTGGTTGCTACAGACCACCCTCCAGTGGCCTCAAATTGTTGCAGCACCTCAAGTCCCTACTCAGTCCACTAACCTTTGAACTTATCATCATGGGTGACCTGAATCTAGATTGGTTCATGCCCTGCTCCTCCCCCTTAAAAGTCCTCTGCAATTCCCTCAGTCTCTACCAACTGTTTACCGAGGCCATCGGTATCAACATCAAAAACCCTGCCAACAACTCCCTGCTTGACCTTATCCTGATGAATAAACCATACAACTTCACCCATTTTGGCATCTTCTTCAATATTAGTGATCATCGTGCCATCAGGTGTATAAGGAACCTGCCTAAGCTGGTCTCCTCCTCTACCTACATCTATGAAAGAAGCTGCCGCAACTCCAATCCTGCCAACTTCCTCTTGGACCTAAATAATATCAGGTGGCAAGACTTTTCTTTGCCCCCTCCATGAAATCTGCCTACTCACAGTTCAGAAGCTTGCTATTGCAGGTTATAAACAAACATGTTCCGTTAGTCAAAATCAGAACCAGATCCAAATCTTGCACCTGGTTCAATGACTAGCTCAGATTCACCCTACATAAAAGAGATGGCCTTTGGAAAACAGCGTGCAAATCCAAACTTCCCTCTGACTGGACCATCCAAACTTCCCTCTGACTGGACGGCATTCTGTGCTTTCAGGAACCATTGCACAAAACCAATCAGGGCAGAAAAAGCAAAATTCTTCCAATCAGCTCTGGACTCCTCTACTAAGAATTCCAACAAATTCTGGAAGACCCTGAGGGAAATTCAAAGCCACAATCCCTACCCCACCTTGCCCACAAAGGTCTCTACAGGCGAAACCACAACATCCAACAAAAATAGAAGTAAAGAAAGGCCAACATATCTAGCATAAAACATGACCTAAAGGATTTGAAATGGGAGAAAGAATTTGAGGGTAAAACATTAGGAGAAGTATGAACTCTTATTGCAGATAGGATTAATGGTTGTGTTAAGAAATATGTACCAGAAGTAAAAAAGTACAACAGAATGGGTAGAATACCAAGAAGGTTGACAAACAAAGAACAATTAGAAGAAAAAACAGGACGTATAAGAAATTTAGAAAAAAAAACAACACATAGTAATAAGGAGTCCTATGCAAATCAGCTGAGACAGAGTAAAATAGTCATAAGAAAAAGCAAAGGCCCATGCAGAATTAAAATTAGCTACTGCAACAAAAGACAACTGTAAGCAGTTCTACAGCTACATAGGTAGCTTAAGGTATGGACAGAGGCATATTGTAAAGTTAGTTGAAAATAAAATAATTGAAGATGACATAGAAATGGCAGAAAAATTTAATGACTATTTTTTGAACATCACTCCATGCGATGACAGGGACACTGCTGTCAATCAAAATGACCACACATCCAACATAACAACCCATTAAAAGATATTAGTGTTAGAGGGGTTTTTGAGAAATTAAGGAAATTAAAGAAACGTAAGTCCTGTGGACCAGATAGTATGCACCCACACTTTTTGAACAAAATGGTGGAGGAATTGGCAGGTCCCCTGACTGCATTATCTAACCTGCCGTTGACTTTAGGGGAAGTATTGAATGAATGGAAGCAGGCTAATATTACCCCAATTTTAAAAAATAGTGACAAAACTAAGGTACAAAATTACCACCCCCAGCTGGCCCAGTGACGCTGAGGGTTGAGGAGCTGGATGCCACACCTCGCGCTGCACCGGCGACCCAGGTTTGGGAATGGACTCGGGTCAGTGGGGGTCGGCTAGGAGAGGGAGGATTGAGTGTCCCACTGGATGCTCTCCTCCTACTGGGGAGGGTTACCAGGGGTACCTTGTGCACCCACATCCCGAGAGAGCCGGTGGAAGCACGGGCTCTCCAGGGTTCTGGCAGCTCCATTCACTGGAGTCAGGGAGGGGGGATGCTGTCAGGTGCTTGGGAGAAGGTGTGCATGAGCACGTCGCCTCTCTGGACATACATCCTTGCGCTGGCACCCCCCGGGGACTTGGAACCACAGAAAAAGCCTCAGTGAATCTAGATGACAGCAGCTCCAACAACCATCCAGGTCCAGAACCCACGGGCAGATCTCTGCTGTGCAGGTGCTCCACGAGTAGGAGGAGGAGGAGGTAAGGAGTAACCAGGCACTCTAGAGACAGATGCTGTGGTAGCGGACCTAGGAGGGACATGAGCAATGCCTAAAGGAGTGGATCACTGAGGGAGTATAGGAGGGGGTATAAATGGGTCAAGGTGCTCCGAAGTAAAAAAAAAAATAAATAAAAATTACCACCCCATTATCATAACATCAGTAATTGGAGAACTCATGCAGTTTAATGAATGGTTGAAAAAATGGTGTGGAGCACAGGGGTTTGGCTTCATTGGGGACTGGGGTTCCACCTGGAGGGACACCAGCCTATACTGGCAGGATGGTCTGCATCTGTCCAGGAAGGGAACAAGTCTTTTGAGCAATCAGTTTAAATGCTTCATTGGCAAGCTTTTAAACTAGTCAAGGGGGGAGGCACTGATAAGCAGCAGGAAAATCCCAGCCTCTCCCTACAAAACAGGGTACTAAATGAGAAAAGACCAAGGTAGACAGGTCAGTGGGGATGCTGCAAAGAAGGTAAAGCCATCAAAATGGAGAGCAATGAGTACCAATGCCGTAGTCTGAGTAACAAGCTTCCTGAATTAGTGGCCTTGATGGAGGAGGAACATCTGGATATCGTGGCAGTCACAGAAACCCCGTACACACAAAACCATGACTGGGACATAAACATACCAGGATACACTATCTACAGGAGGGACAGGAGGGTAAAGGAGGAGGAGTAGCTCTTTACATAAGGGAAGGAATCAAAGCAACAGAACAAAAGGGAAAACAGGGAGGAGAAGAAGCACTGTGGGTAAATTTGGAGACCAGCAATGGCACCACAATCCTTACAGGGGTTGTATACAGACCCCCTTCTCAGGGGAAGGAAATGGACAAGGAAATGATAGAAAGAATACTTAGAATGGCAGAAAAAGGGGAGATATTGCTGATGGGTGATCTGAATATGCCAGATGTTAACTGGAGTGCAGTTGCAGCAGCCACTTCAAAGAGTGGGGTTATTCTAGATGCCCTACAAGGAGCATGCCTTAGACAACTAGTATTGGAGCCCACTCAAGAGGGAGCAATCTTAGACCTGGTTCTCTCAAATGGAGCTGAAGAGAGGATCACAGATGTAGAAGAGGGTAGCCATCTGGGAACTAGCGACCATCGAACAGTATGGTTCACAATAAACACAGCAATAGAGTCAAGCCATACAAAGGCAAAAGTACTGGACTTTAGGGTGCTGACTTTGCCAAAATGGTGAGTGCTAAGGAATGCACTAGCAAATGGGCAGGAAGGAGGGTGGAAGAACAATGGGGAATAATAAAACTGCCATCACAGAGGTAACAAGCCTTTGTGTGAAGCAAATTAACAAAATGAACGATGTAAGAAACCACTATAGTTCTCAAGGAAGTGGCAGTGAAGGTTCAAGGGAAAAAGAAAGCATTCAGGAAGTACAATGAATCACAGAAGGAGCAGGACAGAGAACTGTATCAGTTAAAGCAAAAGGAAGCTGGGAAGGCAGTCAGAACAGCAAAGGCCCAAACCGAGGAAAAGATAGCCAACTCAGTTAAGAAGGGGGATAAAACCTTTTATAGGTACATCAGGGAGCAAAGGAAGACCAAGGGAGGGCTAGTGAGGCTTAATAAAGAGGAGGGAGGGTGGGCAGAGGTGACTGTGAAAAGGCAGAGATACTAAACAAATATTTTTGCTCAGTATTTACAAAGGCGGGAGGTACCTAAAACACTCTGGATACAGAAGTTGATACCAGCCCATTTACAGAAGAAAGGGTTCGAAAGAACTCTTAAAACTGAAGGTGGACAAAGCAATGGGGCCTGATGGGATTCATCCCAGAATTCTAAAAGAACTAAGGGTAGAACTAGTGACACCACTGACTACCCTCTTTAACAAATCATGGGAGGATGGGGTGGTACCAGGACTGGAGAAGGGCAGATGTGATTCCCCTTCACTAAAGTGGGAGCAAGGCAGAAGCAGAAAACTATAGACCTGTTAGTTTAACCTCAGTGGTAGGGAAAATGATGGAATCATTTCTGAAGGAAAGAATTGTTGAGTATCTAGAGGCCAGAGGGGCTCAGGACCCAAGGCAGCATGGATTCACAGTGGGAAGGTCATGCCAGACAAATCTGATAGATTTCTTTGACTGGGTGACCAAAGTAGTAGATCAGGGAGGGGCTGTGGACATGGCCTACCTAGACTTTAGCAAGGCATTTGACACAGTCCCACACAAAAGATTAATATACAAGTTAGCCAGCCTGGGAGTGGGTCCCAAGATGACAGCCTGGGTAAAGAATTGGCTGGAGAATAGGACACAGAGAGTAATAGTAAATGGAGTCCACTCTGAAGAAAGGGGGTTACTAGTGGGGTACCGCAGGGTTCAGTATTAGGACTAGTCCTCTTCAATGTCTTTATAAGCGACATTGCAGAGGGACTGGAAGGAAAAGTATGTCTCTTTGCAGATGACACAAAGATCTGCAACAGAGTTGATGCACAAGATGGGGTGGAAAGGATGAGAAGGGACTTGGCAAGGTTAGAGAATGGTCAAATGTATGGCAGCTTAGATTCAATGCTAAGAAGTGCAGGTAATGCACTGGAAACAAAAACCCAGGAAAGAGTACACAATGGGGGTGAGATACTAACAACAACAAAATGGAAAGGGACCTGGGGGTAGTCATATCAGATGACCTAAAGGTGGGCAAGCAATGTGAGAGGGCAGCAAGGAGGCTGGGGATACTGGGATGCATGGGAGAGCATCACCGGTAGAAAACAGGAAGTTATTATCCTCTGTACAGACAGTTGGTGAGACCCCATCTGAGTACTGCGTGCAGTTCTGGAGACCCAATCTCCGCAAGGACATAGTCAGGATGGAGGCTGTCCAGAGGAGGGCAACTAAAATGGTGCAGGGTCTGCACGGAAGACATATGAAGAGAGACTAAGGAGCTGAATATGTATTGCCTCTGAGGAAAGGAGGAGGGGGACATGATAGAAACCTTCAAGTATCTCAAGGAATCAACAAAGTCCAAGAGGGTAGCATCTTTCAAAAAAAGAGGTGTGCAAGAACAAGGGGGAACAATTTGAAGATAGAAAGGGGGCGGCTCAGAGGTAATTTAAGGAAGTATTTTTTTACAGAGAGGGTTGTGGATGCATGGAACGGCCTTCCAGAGGAGGTTGTGGAGTCAAAAACAGTGGTGGAAATCAGGCATGCATGGGACAAACATAAGGCAATTCTAGGGGGTGGGGTAGGAAGAAGTAGGCTGCTGGTTAACTAGGATCTGCAGCTTATCCATTAGGTAGGGAAATGGCAGACTGGGTGGACCAAGCGGTCCTTATCTGCCGTCAAAATCTATGTTTCTATGTTTCATGAAAGAATTCATTAAAGAACAAATAGAATATAATTTACATCAGCTGGGGGTTGGTGGATGTAACACAGCGTGGTTTTGTGGAAAGGAGGCTGTGTGTGACAAATCTGCTGAGTTTTTTTGAATCAGTGAGTCAGGCTCTCGATAATTGTCTGCCAGTAGATGTTATATACCTTGATTACTCCAAGGCATTCGATTCTGTATCACACAAAAAACTGGTGAATACTTTGATGGAGTTGGGTATGGATAGAGGCCTGATAAACTAGATTGAAGCCTGGTTAACTGGAAGAATACAGGGCGTGGGCATCAGAGGACATTGGTTAGACTGGGGAGAGGTGGATAGTGGGGTGCCTCAGGGGTTGATATTGGGTCCTGTACTGTTTAGAATATTTGTATCAACTATGTAGGTCCAGGAAAGGGCATGGCTGTGTAAATATGTGGACGATGCCAAAGAGGGAGCCACAGAAAATAATGAGGTATCTATTCAAAATTTTAAGATACAGCTCAAAAGGTTAGAAACTTGGGCGGCTGAAAATAAGCTTGCATTTAATAACATTAAATGTAAGGTAATGCATTTCAGGAGTACTAACCAAAGAGCCATATATAAATTAAATAATACAATATTAAATACAACAGACAGTGAAAAAGATTTGGGGGTTTGGATGACAGAAACTCTAAGCTTTAATGAACAGAATAACGAATGTGTAAAAGGGTTAACAGAGTATTAGGTAATATACTCAGAAACATGAGTAGAGATGAGACGGTGTTAGTGTCACTCTATTGTTCCTTTATTAGACCAGTGCTCGAGTATGGCTCTCCTTTAAGTACCCCACAAGGCATTGGAAGTTCAGTGGCAGTAGAGAGAGTGCAATGGAGACTAACTAGAAAAGCCACAAAAATAAATGGGCTGTCCTATAAGGACAGGCTAGAGAAGCTAAGTATGTTCTCAATGTCCTATCATAAGGTGAGTGGAGATTTATGCTACGTGTATAAAGCATTTAAGGATGAAATTATTTGTGAAACATCTGGTCTCGCTAAAAAGAAATTGTCCAGCAGAGGTACATGGAGACATTATTATTAACTGAAGGGAGAGTTGTACAAGACCTCACAAAGCGGAAAATGGTTTAGCCAGAGGGTTGTGGATTTATGGAACTCACTGCCTGAGTTGGTGGTAGGAGCACCTAGTATGGCACCTTACAGGTACCAACTGGACTCCTATATGGGAGAAAGGAAATTAGAATACATCCACTGTTAGTGGCAAGTCGTTTAATGGCTGATTCAGCTACACAGTCTTGAAAAATTACCTATGAAACCTATAAAAATTACATCCTTATCCTGTTAAACAGCCACTTCGCAACAGCTGGTTTTGCCTTCGATACCTCCCCTGCTTGTACTCTTCATTCTTCCCTCCTCAACTTGGACTCCTCAAGCCACCCTATGAGGACACCTCCCCATACAAATTCCTTCAGTTTCACCCCTGTCTCTTCAAACAGGTGGAAGACCTGCTGCTCGCCCTAGATGCCACTAAATGTGCTGGGGCTGATCAAATCGACCCCTATCACTCACCTCTTTAACAAGTCTCTCAATGAAGGGGTCATCCCCCATGACTGGAAAATAGCCCATGTTGACCTGCTTTTCAAATCTGGTGACCCAAGCGACCTGAACAATTATAGGCCTATATCCCTTCTACCAACCCTCTCTAAGCTTCTTGAAAAACTAGTGAATACACAAATCAGAGATTTCCTAGAGACACATAACCTGTTGAACCCTATTCAGTCTGGCTTCAGACCCAATCACAGTACCATCATTGCCCTTGCCAAGGTAACTAATGATTGGCAGTCAGCACTTGACGCCAAGAACCACATCTGCGCCCTATTCTTAGATCCAAGCAAAGCATTCGACACTGTCGATCATGACCACATCCAGCACACATTACGTGATATTGGCCTGGATGAAACATAGAAGTTGACGGCAGATAAGAACCACAAGGCTCATCCAGTCTGTCCATTTTTTCTATCTTATGAATGTGCCATAGGCCTTTACTCTGTCGATGGACTATCTATTGATACTCATCTGTATTGCTCCCTTACGCCTATCCCATGCCTGTTTGAAGCCCTGCACTGTATTCATATCCACCACTTCCTGAGGTAGGCCATTCCATGCATCCACCACCCTTTCTGTAAAAAATAACTTCCTCACATTACTTCTTAATCAGCCTCCCACTAATCTCATGCTGTGTCCTCTTGTCCTGCTGTTTTTCTTATATTGAAACATGTTAGACTTTCACCTTGTTACTGCCCTTAAGATGTTTGAATGTTTCAATCATATCATCTCTCTCACTCCTTTGCTCTAGGGTATACATATTGAGCTCTGTTAATCTGTCCTCATATGTTTTCTGATGCAGTCCCTGCACCATTTTGGTTGCCCTTCTCTGGACTGCCTCCATTTTGCTAATGTCCTTGTGCAGGTGTGGTCTCCAGTACTTGCATGCAGTACTCCAGATGGGGCCTAACCAGTGTGTTGTAAAGAGGGATTATTACCTACCTCTTACGACTTACGATACCCCTACTAAAACACCCCCATATCCCTCTAGCCTTACCTACTGCTGTAGTGGTCTGCTTAGATGATTTCAGGTCATCTGTGATGATGATGATGCCCAAATCTCTTTCTTCCCTTGTGATTGCCAGCAACTCCCCTCCCAACCTATAGGTGACTCCAAGATTTTTCTTCCCTATTTGCATGATCTTGCACTTCTTTGCATTAAACTCCAGTTGTCACTCTTCCGACCATTTTGCCAGTTTATCCAGACTCCATGACTCCTCCTTCAGATGGTTCACCTCTTACTTGTTAGGCAGACAGCAGCAGGTTAAAGCACAATGCAACCTCTCCCCGCTTAAGTCTCTTATGAGAGGAGTCCTGCAGAGTTCTATACTGGGGCCTGTGCTATTCAAGATATACTGTATATCAATGACATTGACCTTAATATCTCCACAGCTAACATACATCTATTTGCGGACGACACTGTACTCTATATTGTTAACTCTTCCCTCAACATGGCACGCTCAGACCTTCAACAGGAATTTCACCTGCTGCAGCATAACCTACTTCATCACAAATTGTTGCTTAATGCAAAAAAACTAAAGCTACAGTATGTTTCTTTCCCTCCAGGCAGCTACAAGTGGTCCCATCTCCCAAGGGATCAGGTCCCAAATCACTACCCTCTTGGGGGAATCTCTAGAGACAGTAGAAAAGTTCAAATATCTTGGCTTCTGGATTGAGCAGTAGACTGTCCTTCACAGCTCACACTGATGAGCTAGCCAAAAAGCTTAGGCAGAGATTAGGCATTTTTTATAGGATCAAGCACCTTCTTACCTATGAGGCCAAAATGAGAACTGTCCAATCAACATTTATTCCTCTCCTGGATTACGGTGACTTTCTCTACAGGCACTGTCCCATCGCCCCCCTTTCTAAACTTGACATGTTGTACCATAGAGCCCCCAGATTTATCACTAACTCTCCCTACAATACTCACCACTGCTCGTTCTATGCTGAACTTGGCTGGCACTCCTTAAACACCAGGAGATTAAAAAGGCTGCTTTATGGGCCTACAGAGCCATAACAGGAAAGCTTCCTTAGTATGTCTCTGAGCTCCTGGTCTATTCTACAGGAACTTACTCCCTGAGAAGATAATCCTGTATCACGCTCGACATCCCTAGGACCAAAACTCGGTATGGTTCTTCTTCCCTAAGCCGTGCCCTCCCCTCCATTTTGGAACACAATCCAAAAATCCCTAAACCTCTCACATCTTGTCAACATGCCAACCTTTAAAGTGCTGCTCAGCAACCTTTTTAATGACACCTGTAAATGCTTGAAGTACTAATTCTCTTTTGTCCCTTTCTTCTACTGCCTGTTGATGTCCCCTCCTTGTCCCTACATCACTGCTGAGCTGTTTATGTATTGTAAAATGTTGAATTGATTGTATTTTATTACTTATGTAAGTATGTACCTGTATATACTGTGATCATGTTATCTTACTGTAGAGTTCTTATCACTGTATTGTGTCCTGCTACTGTACTGTCCACCCAGGTCCACTTTGGAAATGAGTTTGTCTCAATGGTGTTTTCGCCTAGTTAAATATAGATAGATGGATAGACAGACAGACAGACTTCTGGCTAGGGGTGTTGGAAAGATTTGAGGTAGAATTGGTGGCCTGGAGACCTGGGGGCGGTATGGGTTAATTACTGTTAGCAATGAACTGTTTTACTTGATACAGTGCCTGCCTACTCAAAATTGTTATGGCTAAGTACCTTGGTGCTGTCAGTGAACTGTGCTAGTGTTTGTTTGTTCATCTCTGTATTTTTTATGTTTTTATTGTCTTGTTAGCTGGTATGACTGGTGTGTTTTATTCCAAACGCAGACACTCACAAATGTAAGCAAGTAAGCACCACTTCATAGGACTAGAAAATGTAATAAACATTTATTGTTGTCTTAAAAAGCCAGTAAATGTGCAAAATCACAGTTGTGCAAACTGAAATGACATGCTGAATGAAAAAAATATTTGAGTGCTATACAGAGCTGTATTTTAAGTATAACATTGTAGCGAATAGACTTCTAGTATGACTGGTGTGTTTTATTACTGGAAATATTTTCAATATACTAACATACTAACATACTATTTGCCAGAAGATTAGGCCTTACGGTCTATCGAGTCTGCTCGAACCTAGATCCTTAGTTGGATGCCGAGACCCTCCCATCCCTTGATCTCCAGAAACCCCAATCATCCATCCCAACCCCCCCCCCGGGACAGGCCATCATCTGATACATCCACTTTCTGTGTCTGTCCCACCCTCTCTTGAAGCCCTCCACTGTGGATCTCTGAACCAGCTCACCAGGCAGTGCATTCCAAGGGTCCACCACCCTCTCGGTGAAAACCTCCTCCTCTTTTCCCCCCTCACCCTTCCACCTTCCAACTTCAAACCATGCCCTCTGGTGATACCTCCCTGCTTTAGTCTAAAGATCCCCTCCATGTTTACTCTATTCATTCCCTTGAGGTACTTGAAGACCTCAATCATGTCCCCCCTGTCTCTCCTCTCCTCCAATGAAAACAGGCAGAGCTCCTCAAGTCTGTCCTCATAAGTCAAATCCCCTAGCCCTCGTATCATCTTTGTTGCCCTCCTCTGTACCCTCTCCAGGAGCTGTATGTCCCTCTTCAAGTGAGGTCTCCAGTACTGTACACAGTACTCAAGGTGTGGTCTAACCAGTCCATTGTACAGCGGCAGAATCACTTCCTTGCTCCTAGAGGTGATCCCCCTTACGATGCATCCCAACATCCTGTTTGCCTTGTTAGCTGCTCTCCTGCACTGCTCAGAGTTATTCAAACATGTATCCACCATGACCCCTAGGTCTTTTTCCCCTATTGAGGCCTCCAGCGCCTCCCCTCCCAGGGTGTACCTGTGTTTAGGGTTTCCCCGACCAAGATGCAACACCTTGCACTTGGTGATATTGAAATTTAATTTCCATGTGTGAGCCCAGCTTTCCAGGGTGTCCAGGTCCCTTGCAGGGCCACCCTCCCTCTTCTCCCTCAACTACTGCTCCCATCTTGGAGTCATCCATGAAGAGACTCATTTCACACCCTATACCCTCCCTGATGTCCGATATGTATGCATTAAACAGGGATCGGACCCAGGACCGAGCCTGTGGTACCCCACTCCAACCTCTCTAGGGTTAGAGGCTCCCCACAGACCACTACTCTCTGAGTCGTCCAGCTAGCCAGTTTTCAATCCATCTGACCATCAAAGGGCCTACTCCTAACCCATCAGTTTCTCCACCCAGACCATTGTGGGGACAGAGTCAAAGCTTGCTGAAGTCCAAGAATAATACATCCACAGAGCTTACCCCTGTCCAGTTCTGATGTTACCCATTCATAGAACTCCACAAGGTTGGTTTGACATGATCTACCTGGCACAAACCCATGTTGCCGACTGTCCAGACCTCCACCTCCTCCAAGTACACCAACCCGTTCCTTTAGTATACTCTCCATTAATTTTCCACCAGAGGTCAAACTGATGGGTCTATAGTTACCTGGTACTTCCCTCGACCCCCTTGTGGATTGGTACCACATGTGCCTCTCGCCAATCCCTAGTACCCTCCTGTCTCAAGTGACCTGCTGAAAAGCTCCGCCAAGTGCAGCCAGTATGTCCTACCAATTCCCATAGTACTCTCGGATGAATGCCATCCGGCCCAGGAGATTTGTTTTTCTTTAGGGCCTTGAGGGCTAACCACACCCTTTTGGTGGAGATAGCATCATCCATCCCCTCCCCCTTACTGGTCTTTTTATCCTTATCCAGATGTGACACCCTTGGGGTACCTTTCCCTCCCTCTTGCTCCATTTCTGTTGCTCCCCTGATCCCACTCCCTTCCGCTTCTATCCCCTTCATGCCTTGCTTTGTAGATATCCCATCCCCCTCCCTAGTGAACACAGAGGCAAAGTACTCGTTAAATACCTCTGCCTGGTCCCTCACCTCTTCCACCCACCCTCCTTCTGATCTCAATCTGCTGAGATGGCCCTTAGTTTTCTCCACTCCCCAATGTACGGAAGAACCCCTTTTCCCTCCATGTCCCCTGTGCCAGCCGCTGCTCTTTTGGACTTTGCTCCCCTCACCATACGGGTGACTTTTCTAGATGCAAGCTGGTACATTTCCTTATCCCTATCCTCTTGTTGTTTTATATTTTTTGTAGCGCCTTCTTTCTCCTGACTGCTACCTGTACCTCACTGGACCACCAGCATGGTTTCGTGACCTTGCTCCCTACGTTTCAACTTAGCGCAGATCCTGACTGCCTCATGAAGTCCCGTTTATGACCTCCATCTCCTTTTCACACTTGTCGTTGAGGTAATCCCTTCAAGTGATCCTTGAGAATATTTCCCATGCCCATAAAGTCTGCCCCCTGAAGTCCACTGCCAGTGTCCTAGATCTCACCCCCACTCCCCCCATGCTTATTTGAAACCAGACAGTATTGTGGTCACTCCCAGACAGGGGGTCCTATACAACTATGTCCCTTACCAGATCCCCATCTGCCAGAACCACATCCAGGACATGCCCCTCCCTTGTGGGCTCCATCACATGCTGTGTTAAGAACACATCCTGGAAGCCATCCAGCAGCCTTTGCTCCTTGGCCACCTTAGAGGACATGGGGTTCCCCAGTTTGTACCTGGCATATTAAGGTCCCCATCAACACCCTCCTTCCCTTTTGGACCACATGGGCAATGATGTTGTCCAGCAAACCATCCTCTAGAACATCACTCATCCCGGGGCCTATGTACTACTCCCAGCTTGACCTTATCTCCTGCTGGGGATCGTGGGTGACCCATAAGGCCTCCACGTTTCCCTCTGCCTCTTCTACCATATCAATTTCTATATCATCTCTAATGAACATACCACTCCACCCTCTCTGATCTCCTTTCTATCCTTCCTAAGCATAGTGTGCCCTGTACATTTAGGTCCCAGTCATGGTTTTGTTGGTCCACGTCTCCGTGACCACCTACATCCACCCCTCGAACAGCATGGCCTGGAACTCCGGCAACTTGTTTCCCAAGCTCCTGGCATTTACTAACACCAACCCTCACCCCTTATCCCTGATCCTCTTGTGAACCCCACCCAGATTCCTTATACTTCATCCTCCCCTGCTCCTCCTGAAACCTCCACCTCAGTCTGTTTCCCCTCCCCTCTTGGGCTTGACAGCTACTCCCTCATCTGGAGGAGGGCTTCTGGTCAGCCCTCCCTCATCCCTTCCCCCCTTACAAGTTTAAACCCCACCTTTCTTGTATGTAGTCAGCCATCCCTGTTTGAGGACTTCCTTCCCTAATGGGGCAAGATGAAACCTGTCCTTGGCATATAGTCCCATATCCTCCCAAACTCCATTCCAGTTCCCTAACACCCCAATCCATTCTCTTACCTTCCTGAGCCAGTCATTAGCTCTGTAACTCTTTTTTTCTCCACTGAGGCCTTTGGTACTAGCAATATCTCGAAAGAAATGTTGCATCCATTATCTCAACAGACTCTGGCAAGTTCTTGGAACCTTGCTTGGATTTCAAAATGCTATTTCCCTCTAGATCATTAGTTCCCAAATGGACCAGAAATCGGTTTCCCTCCACAATCCCTAACCATTTCATACACCATGAACTTTGCTCTGTGCTGTCAGCCCAGAGATACTCACTACCTTCACCTGGCTATGGCATCCACCCCTGTCCTCCCAATGGATACCCCTAATCATCGAGTCTCCAGTAACAGAACCTTAACACCGCCATCATCCTTATGGTTACCTCCACTATGCCCCTCAGCCCCCTTCCCCCTTTATTCATGATCTCAATTTCATGGGAGTCTTCCTGCCTTATTAGAGACCCCTTGTCACCCTCCCTTTCTGCCTCCCTTATATTTGCCCACTTAACTCAAACCCCTCTGAATAGGTGTCCCCTTAACCTCTCTTAACTGAACCATTTATCCTGGCCCTGATGGTTCCCTTCCCCACACCACCATCCTCCCCTTGTAATAGTACCCCTGCCTCAGAGGCTCTCTGTGAGTCCCCTTTAGCTAGGCCCCATCCTTGGTACTGACCTCCCTGCTGAAGGGGCTCCTCTCCCCTCCTTGTCTCCCAGTTTCTCTCAATCATGCTCTCCTCCCTCATGTCTGGAATATGTTGCATCTCCCTATTTGCTTAACATATATGTTTCCCTTCTCCTCTGGGACTATGTCTGTCCTTTCCATAGCTGGTCTGTGATGCCCTATGGTATCAGACTCCCTCCCCGGCCTCTGTATAAGTTCCTCATTTCCACCAACCCTTCCTCCCCTCTAGGTTGCTTAGTAGCTCAAATTTATTGTGACACTCTATGTCAGCCTCCATCAAGTAACCCGAGTTTCCCCTGACTGCATCTCTAAACTGGCCCTCTTCTTCCTCTCTTGCACTGTTCACCTTAGGAGCTCCCTTCCCACAGTCTGCTGTTTTAGGCTTCCGCACAACAGCCCCTCCTGACTCTTCCCCCTCCAGTCTCTTTGTATTCAGAATGTTCACCCCGTACGCTTTCCCCTTAGCATCAACTTCCCTATCTAAGGGTCCTCTGTCCCTAATATCCCCCCTCCTGCTTGCTGTAACATAACGTCCTGTAATTTCAGAGCGTTGCCCCAGCCTCCCCTCAGCCCCACCCTTCTGCTGCCCATATCCACACCCCTTATCCTTGGACACCCCCCCCAGCTCCCACAGCTTACCCCTTAACCAATATACCTCACTCCTGATACAAGATAGCTGTCTACAGAGTGGGCAGCCTCCCTCTCAGGCCCAATTTAGAATTATTGCCATCCCACAGCCTGTGCAGCCTACAACCCTTCCGAAGATGCCTGCCATGGTGGAATAAGCCACCCTGATTATCCCCCTCTGTTTATAATAGCACACCCCCTTTTCTCAGTCCCTTTCCCCTGGAGTACAGTTTCTCTCTATACTGACTGTAGTTATTTACAAACCCAATTTCAACTCCACCAATAACGTTCCCAAGTCTCACAAACACATACAGTCCAGTGTGTTGGGGTCCCACTAACAGTGTGTGTAAGCAGACATCAGGTACCATATGATGTCACAGGCCCACCAGCTCCTATTGCTTCAATTTCAGTCCCAAACAGAAATACTCAGCCTTCAATCCCAACCCCAGTGGCTTTTCAGTATTTAAGAAGGCATACAAAACAGGGTGTGTGGGAGGGCTCTTACCAAACACCAGGCAAACAACACATTTAAATTTCCCTCTAAGTATCCCTGCCAAACAACTATCCCCAAGCCACCAAAGTTACAATGTAACAGTTCTAATTCAAGGTAATAATTTTTAACACATAAAACTAATTTCACTTACAAACTATTCAAATATTTCAGTTAAAACAGAATATAACTCCAGCCCTCTTTCCTACCTGCCTGCTGCTTAAGCTCCCAAGTGAACCTGCTAAATATACTTTAATTGTAAAAAAAAAAAGTACTACCCTTGGAGCCTTGAAACATAATAATCTGTGTAACCCCCCTGCAAATGGGGGTTCCCAAAAGACTTCCAGGAGCTTGCTTGAATGCTCCAAGCCTGAATGGTGTTTGGCATTTAAGCCATTTATCAGTGAGTGTTTTTAGAACCTCTGGTACTGTCTCTTTAGAGCTGTCTGCTTGCAGACATAATTAGTTGTATAGGGGACTGTGTGTTTCTTTGATTGAGTACCACTCAAGCTGCTGCCAATCACTTCATTTTTGCAGTCACTAGGAGTGCAAAGGAACCTATCTGACAGATGTAACTGTTTGCCAGAAATTATTTAGAGTAATAATGAAATTACAGTTTGTCTAACCTGCTTTCTTTGCAGTCAGAACTGTCTGCTAGTTCCCATTCTAGTTTGAACTGCTGAACTGGACCAATCAGTGTGGGGTAAGCTAGCTCTAAAATGGTGCCTTGGACGAATCAGAACTTGGACTCGTAATCTGAGCCAGCCACAAGAAGGATTGTATGGGCAGTGACTCTGGGAGATGTAGTTTAGACTTCAGTGCCTTTTGGACCAACAGCAGCAGTCTATTGTGAATGACAGCCAATCCAGTCAAGAACTGGGAGGAACTCAAAGGAAGTGCCGGTTTTGTCGGTTGGAGTTTGAGTTGAGCTTTGGCAGTGAAGAAGGAAGGAGCCCTGTGCTTTTCAGTGTGCAGTTTAGTCAAAAACATGTAAGGCCCAGAGTTCCGGTCTGCAGCTTGTTGGGACTGAATCCGTCCTGTGAAAAGAATCAAAGGATCTCTGAAGAGTAGAAACCAGGCTCACCCTGTAGAAGACTGGAGGAATTGCTGAAAATTACACTCGGTCTGTCAGGAACTGAATCTGCTGTGTGTTCTCCTGGGTATTGTGCAGTAATTGCGAGTCGGGATACAGATGCAGCCTGCCTGGTATAGTGCTTTCTTTTATATGGATGTGTGAAGAGGTTTGTGCACCTCAAGTGAGCCCTGCTGACATTGAAGGACCCTATCTTATTTGGAGGTCGTGAGTACTAATTCAGGTTCGCTCCCTGTTAGTTGCCACATTAAATCCAAATGGAATTACTGTACTGCTGACTGTTTAATTCTCCTTTTCTCTGTGTGAAGGGCCCCTACCAGCTGCCACGGTTTGGACTAGCCACTAGGGCTTGGGTACCCAGGGACAGTAACTGATAGGGATAGGCCTGTGCACAGAGCCATAGGTGAATTATTAAAGTGATAAGCTAATTAACCTGATTTCCCCTGTCCTTGTTATATCCCTAAATAAATCAGAGCTGCTTGTTTCAGCAAAGTTATACTGCCTGAGGTATTTGTCTATGTTAAAGTACTGTACTGTGATTGTTGTACTGTATCTCATTTCACAGGAGGTCCCAGTGCGGAACCAGACCTGGGGGTAAGTGTATACTGTGAAGGTAATTCTGATATATTGTGTGGGCCACTAGTGGGAAGAAAGGGGGGTTGCAGTGTCCCAGAGGGCTGTGACCAAGTTAGTTTAACTACTTCAAACCCTGACCTCTGGGTGGAGGCACCCGCCATTGGATCCAGGCCCCTCAACCTGTTAGTGGCAAATCAGGCAGGGGTAGTAGCCCCTGGGATAGCGCCATCTAGGGGTAACATCTGGATTCGCTTGTTACCACGACACTCCTGCTAACCTTGTGGGGTAGAATTAACGTGATTACTTTCTCACTGGCCTAAAATGTTGTTTGACTGTATACTATAATGTAAACTGTGTCCACTGCTGATTTCCCTGTACTGCCATCCTGTGGCCTGGGTCATGACTGAAAATGGTCCACTGGATCAATGCACTTACCCAGTTATCAAAAACATAAATAAATAAAATAAATAAATTAAAATGAATGTCCTGCCTAGGCTGCTCTACCCCAAGGACATTATGAACATTGTCCTGCCACTAAAATGGTTTAAATTACTCCATAGCATGGTAGTGGACTTTATCTGGCAAGGCAAGGTGGCTAGATGGGCGTATAATAAGCTAAAGGCTCCTAAAACAGTGGGGGCTTAGGCTCCCAAACCTGCCATTGTATTACTCTGAATTACACGGCCGCAAGTACCTTCAGTTGGTGGAGACTGGAGCACAGCCTGAGGAAAGGTTACCGTCTTTCGGATGAGACGTTAAACCGAGGTCCCTTCTGCCTGGATTGGTGGTAGTTCAGGTAGATGTTAAAGATCCCATGGCACTTATCAAAAAGAGTAGGGGAATTTCCCCGGTGTCCTGGCCAAATTTCCCTCACTCACTAAAAATACCACTAACAGCTTAATCTGGTTCAAGGTCAGTTGGCATTCATCTGTATCCCCCTCCCCCAGGTCGTGCCTGAAAATAGGCAGGATTTGCCTAGTGCACTTACCCGGTCAACAAAAACTAACTAACTAAATAAATAAGTATAAGTCACAATGGCTACTACTAAAGAAGGAAATATGTGCCAGGATAAAAGTATCCCCGACATCACTATTATATGTTCCGGCTTCTAAAGTTAAGTTACACACAGATGGAACCCCGATTATATTGTCCATCGAAGCCTACCAGCAAATGTGTAGATTTTTAAACCTTAACATGCATAAAGTCGCCTCTCAGCCAATCACACAAAATCCACATTTCTTTGATTGACCACAGCATAATCACAGGAGGAATGTGGGGACAGTTGAAGATCCCGATGGCTGGTTTTCTGCTGGTAGGAGGGGCTCCTATCCCTTTCAGTACTTTTCAAATCAGATATAAGGAACCAAATTCTAGGTGCTTTTCCTATAGACCAGGTGTAGATGGAGGTGGGGTGTCACCCAAGAGCTAAATAAATGCTGACGGTTGTTTAATATAGCAGATATATCCAAAATTCATGATCTGTCTGTTCATCGCATGAATGCTGGTGCAAAATGGTAGTTTGCATCAATTTTGTACTGACACCTTGACCAATTTTGTGATTTTCAGCTCCATGTACTTAATGCAGATACTTGGGCCATTACGTCGAGAGGGTAGCATGTCAATTGAGTGATGCAATTTGAGAGAAGTTATTTGCACGAATAGAAATGAGCGAAATCAAAATGAGTGACCAGCACATTACAGCAACCCTACATATTCAGCGATTCCCAAAGTCAATGTGCATTGTGGGTGAGAATCTTAGAGATGAGGCACTGCTAACCTGCAAAAATGGAGAAGTGTAAGATAGGCTCTTTGCTGCACCTGTTGTAGATTAGGAACAGGTGCAGCAGGGTGATAAATTGGGTGAGTTGCAGGCAGGGACATACCTAAAGATGCAGTGGAGTTCCTCCGTAGTAAGCGTGGCATGCCGATGCTTCTGTGCGGGGTTTCACATCTCAGAGAGACAAAGAAGGTACCACACAGCTTGTGTCTGAGGAAGCAGTGGGCGGCGGCCGTCGGAGGTACTGTGACCTGACAGAGTGACTGGTACAGGTTGTTTCTAAATACTCGGTTCGAATCCACATCGATTACCTATGTAGTTTAACGTATAATTTTCAGCTTCAGGTATAATTGTTTAGCTGAAATGTGCTTCACTGTGTTGTAGCGTTGCCCAAAATTGCTGTCGCTATAATATTTTTGCTCAAATTGTAGTCGCTCTAACGAATTCACCCAAATGACATGGAACCCTTCGAGAGTAAGCGAAATATACATTCAAGTGTGGTCTCAATGAATATGCGGGAGTTAGCGCTTTAAAATGCATACTCATATGTTACCTCAAAAGATTAATGTTATAGGGTTAAATACCAACCACCACTCCTTAATTTCTTGCGAAATTTCAAAATATTCATATATTTAATCTTGTCAGACAGGATTTATTGTGCTTTATAATTTTATGTTGTTTAAAAGAGTAAGGATTCTGCTTAGAAATCTTAAGATAATATAAGAGGATAAATTGATAAAAGTAAAGACACCATTAACAGACAAAATTTTAGCAATTTTATACGTTGTAAAATTTTGTGATCTTCAGCTACACATACTTAATGCAGATTCTTGGGCCATTACTTCAAGACTAATTAAAGTGTGATCTCAAGGGATAGGCAAGAGTAAGCCCTCCAGTTTAAATGACAGACTTATTTTTTACTAACATCTTTCAGCCACCCCTTATTTTCCCTAAAGTCTGTTTGTATCAGTACACATTTCATTTATTTTTCATTTTCACCATAAGCCTCCATCTCTGTCTCCTTCCCCCACATTTGTTACCTTTCAGCATTCTTACTAGGCCCTGTTAATTAGTCCCCACCTGGGGACTTCCCTAGCTCTTTCACTGCTGTTATGCTTTGTCTTTCCCATCATCACCTTTTTGTTTCACAGATTCTCTCTCTTAATCTTGTAGCAATTTATCACTTCTTCTCCTTGAGCCTCCCCTTTTTTCTTTCCCCACATATATAGTTCCCTTATTTTACCTCCCCTCTACACTTTGTTTGTTTTCTCTTTTAGATATTTCCTGAAGAAGACGTAACGTCAAAATGTAGATTTTTTTTACTCTATTTTCTATTTTCAGCATGCATTTAATATAACCATTTTGTTTTTCTTTCAGAACACATGCTGACGCAGCGCCTTGTTTTTGCTTTAAAATGAATACCCATAAGTTGCTTCAAAGGTTAATTTTAAAAGAAGGAAATTTATCTAAAAAAACTCCCTGCACCACCTGTCCCACCTTTCTGTTTCTCCCCAATATCCCCTCTATGCACACAAGGCTCTCCTTGATCTGAACCCATCCAAAGGCAAAAGCCCAGAGAGCCTAGATGCTAAATTGCTATATTTGTCTGCCCCTACCATGCAATCTCCTACCCTATCGCTGCACAAATAAACCTTTCTTTTAAACTTGCTTCAGTCCTAGCTGCATGGAAACATGTTACTGTCATCTTCCTCCATAAAGGTGGTGACCCATCCTCTACGGGAAACTATCACCCTGTCTCTCTCCTTCCCATCCTTGCCAAACTGCAAGAGCATACAGTACTTGCCCAAATCACTTCCCATCTCGACTCTTCATCCTTCTTCACTCCATTCCAGTCTGGCTTCTGTAAGCACCACTCCACTTCCACCTCCCTCCTCCAGCTCTGTGACTTCATCCTCACAGGTATGGGCCATGGGCATATCACCTCCACTATCTTTGTCAACCTTGCCAACACTTTCAACACAGTCTCCCACTCCCTCCTACTGGACAAACTTTCATCCATAGGGATGTCCCCTACTGCCACTAATTGGTTCAGATCCTACTTATTGGGCAGAACACAATCAGTTAGAATTGGGAACTCTCTCTCCCCCCCTTCCCATCCATACTGGGGTCCCACAATGCTCAGTCCTTGGTCGGATTCTCTTTGCCATCTTTTTCAATGACCTCCTCTTGGTCTGTTCATCTGCATCCATCCACATGTATGTGGATGACACCGTCCTGTATGCATCTGGTCCATCCTCCCCCATGATGGAGTCCACCTTACAGCAGGATTTTGACAATGTCCAGCAGTGGCTAAGATCCAGCAAGCTATGTTTAAATGCCAAGAAGATTGTTTCCATGACCTTTGGCATGAGGCAAAGACTCTCGTGGCTCCCCCCCTCCCCTCCCTCTTTCCAAACACTTGACAAGCCTATGTTGGAAGACACCACCTCCTTCAGGTACCTAGGAGTTTGGCTTGACCACCACCTTGACTTCACCAGTCACATTGATGCTATTCATAAAAACTACTACCTAAACTATGTGCTCTTTACCGGAATCATGAATGCATCTCACTAACAGCATATAGAGAAATTCTACAGAAAATGATCCTTCCAACTTTCAACTATGATGACGTAGTCTATAGTGCTGCCCCAAGAAAGACCCTAGCCGAACTGTACACTCTCTTCCACTCCTTCTGTCACTTTACTCTCAACTGCCCATCTCACACTCACCACTGCACACTCTACCAATCCCTTACTCTCCCCTCGCTCACGGACTGTCGCACGCTTCACTGTACTACCGTCACTGGCAAATTCTGGTTCACTGTGCTACCCTCATACCTAACGGCTTCTCTCTCCCTCCCCCACCCACTCACTCAGAAGTCATGATGTTTGTACTCTTACCATCCCACATAGATCTTCAGCAACTGCTAAGGCATCTTTTTCCTACCATTTTCCCAAACTCTGGAGCTTGCTCCCCACAAACATTTGAAATGCCTCCTCGTCCCATGCCCTTGCGTCTCTCATGCATTCTTTCACAGCCCCTTGCTGCAACTGTCCCTAATCTTGCCTGGCCCCACTAAAATGACCTAAAGACCCAATGCTGTCGTTTACTCCCTGAATTATCCACTATAAGTCGTACCTCCCTGTACTGCTGTTCAAACTATGATATCACAACTAGCACTTATCACTATCCACAGATTGTTGAATTTATGTCTACAAGTTCTACTACATCCGTACCACTGGTCCATGTACTCATGTTTATTTTGCTTTGTTCCTATGCTGCTGTATATTATTCCTTATACTCATTTATAATGTCTAGCATTTAATGCTTCAGCATTTACTGTAATTCATTTTGCAATGTTACATCATTGTTTGTTCTCCCATCCTCTGTTACCCCCCTTTCCCCCAGAACACATCTGGAGACACGCAGTTTTGCTCAGCATGTCTTCCTGGTGAAACATTTAAATAAATAAATAAAAAACCTTTGTTTACACAAAACATTCTTATTTCAAAAAGTGTAAAAGTTAAAATAGAACTGTTGGTAAAGTAGTGGAACTTAGTCTTGTCCACCTAGAAAAAATCTTCATCATCGTCAGATACGCCAATATCATCTTGGTAATTACATACATTTTAGTCCTCATCATTTTAATTATAGAACGGATACATATCTTCTGGAAATGGTGTGTTCATCCACGTTACACTGAGATCATCAGTCCAGCTGTGCAAAGCTGCATTTTGAGGCATTGATAACTGCAACAGAAAAAAGCCTCCACGATCGGCAGACATAGTTGGCTTGTAGAATATGTAACTTCTGGGTTTCTTGGCAGGGTAGCAGCAGAAACAGATCAGCTATTCTGTTGTCTGTTATATTTCTCCCAAAAGATCTGCTACCTTGCTATATTTACACTAGTTGCTTCCTTCCATACAGTTTACAGACATACTCCTCCAACAGAGCCACAACAACCTTCTCACTTACCAGTCACTCCCGAGTTTCTGAAAGGCATCCAGGAATTTGGGGTACTTCTGAAGGACATTTCAGTAAATCTTCTTACCCTTTCTGAAGAATGCAGAAACATAGTCATTGCCTGTGAATGCATGGAAACAGACTAAGGCTTTCTTTGTTGCAGTGGTGATTTCACACTTGCTAATGTTGAAGATTTTCCTACTGTTACCATGGCCATTGTCCAGGTATATACTTTGCTCACATTCTGAAAATAGTGACAGTAAAATTACTGGTATATTGGTATCCCCAGATGGTGAATGGATGACGACAGTGCCTGGACATATTGTAATGGCATGTTGCACAGGAAGGGCAATTTTTGTGTCTGCTTCTTCCTGGTCAGAACAGAGATCATTCACAGCTACAGTTCCTTCTTTGGTGATCATGTACAGTAGCATTTGTCGCTCTCTTCGAAAAATAGATCACTTAGCCCTCTGGTAAACTCAAGCAATTTTCTCCCCACACCTGCATGATCAAATCAATCAGGTGCTCCTTGTTAGATCCATTAGAAAGGAAGTAACTGAAATTCTTTAGCACTTTGGTGTTGGGACCTTTGCTAATATGCTTCTCATTAATTGAAATCTCTCAGCCTCTTTCATGGACTGCTCTCTGTATGTATCTGCAACAACATCCACTCTTGCAAATCCCTTTGGAAGACTATTCAGGAGTTTCATTGCCAGATCACCAAAGGTTTCAGGGATTGCTGTCATAACTCACACTGTTGCCATTAGATAAACTATGTATGCTGAGACACTTTTCCTGGGGAGGAAGCTCCAAAGTGTCTAACACTGGACAGTATTCTGCTAGCACCTCAAGTAACGTGCTCTTTAGTGTTGTCCGTCTAGTTCCATCTGGATTGGCTAGACTCAGTGGGACTTGGCCTAGGCAATATGTTAATAACTTGTTTATATCTACAGGGAAACTGTGCTTGTTTGAAAGGTTCAAATGTTTTCCCAACATATCTCTTCCGAATTTAAATTCTGTGACTTTTCTTTTGGTAGTTACTTGTGCTTTTTGTTTGCATCATTGAAGGTTTTCAGTGGGGCTTTTGAAATTGGATCAAAATATTTCTTGCTATCACTTTCCAGTCTTTCTTTGACACATTGTTCACACATTTATGTACCTCATTCAATGATTCTGGTGAGGTTTTCTTCAATATCAGGTACAACAGGTGCTCCTGAGGACAAATTGTACAATCTTTCAGCATCTAAAGTAGCACTGAATGGGTTGATAAACTCTTGATCGAGAAGAGTCAATATGGCTTTGATGCATTGTTCTGACGTGATGATTTTAGATGGCCTGCACACTTTTTGTGGATTACTGGCTGAACTGTGAAGGCCAGTCATCTCTAAAAGTGCACCTCTGAATTTTGCTAGATGTTCCAATTTAATAGCATTTATCACAGGCCATTTGATTTGCAGCAAAGTGCTTGATTCCACCCGGAATTTTGGCACTTTAATTGTATGTCTGCTCACCAACTTGGTCAACATATTCCCTAGAAGCTTTGTGATGGCCCTTTGAACTGAAAGCCCTTGCTTTTCATTTAATGTCTTGGACCCTGGATGTGAAGTTTCAAGTGTGTGCACATAGTGAGCCCCATATCAAGCATAATTTTGCTTGTTGAAGGCAAAGAACAGGGGCAGTGAATATTTCCAACACAGTAGTCTAAGATCAAAGTTGTTTTCTTTTATTGCTGTGTGGAGCAAATGCTGCCGATCCACTATATCCAGATATGTCATCCAGAGCTGTGGGGTTTTCCCCAGCTTACTGTGACAAATCTGCTGCCTGAAGGCCTCATACTTAATCTGTAAAGAGACAATCTCATCTTCTTTCCAATGATTGGCAAAAAGTTTACCTCTTGGAATCTTGGATACCCAAGGAGTTAGATTGGAACAAGTTTTACAGTTTAAAGAGTTAGTGTACTGCATGGAAACTGCCTGCAATTAACTGTAACTTTCAGATGTAGTCAGCTATCACTAGTTATATCTCAAGTATTTATTCTTATCTGTTTGTTAATTAGAATATTGTCTACCTGGTAGTACTGGGGTGATGTGTGGAGCAGCACTCTGGAGGAAAAAAAAGTCAGTTCTGTTCCTCCCACTACATCAACACTGAAACCACATTAACTATGACATCACTAGTAAACAATGAGAACCATTTCTCACTGCCAGGTTTCACTTTCACATGAAGCAGCAAGAACTGGCTCTCCCTGGTCACTAGTGATGTTACAATTTCCAGCATTTTGATTGGTAGCTTGTGAAAGTCACTGCTCAGGCTGCAAGGATTGTGGTGCCTCAAGGTGTTTGGTCTCATTTCTGATGATGTAGTGAGAGGAACAGAATTGACTTTTTTTTCTTCCAGAGTGCTGCTCCAGACATCACCCCAGTACTGTCAAGTGGAAAATCTGCTAATTAGCAAACAGAAAATAAAAAAAAAATACTTCAGATACTGGAAGTGCTAGCTGACTGCATCTGAAAATTACTATTAGTTCCAAGCAGTTCACTAGCTCTTTAAGTACCTGAGGATCCTATTGGACCCTTGTCTTAGCTATTCCTTTCATGTAAAAATGATCTGTAGGCAAATTAACCAAAGACTTGGTGCTCTGTTTAAGCTACAGAGCTTTGTGACTGAACAAGCTAGATTTGCAGTTGCAAATAATGTGCTATTGTCTATCATAAATTATAATTCCTTTTGGTTTTCTGGATTAACTAAAACATATATGTCATTACTCAGTACCACCTTCCATGCCATTTGTAGATTTGCTTTGAAAGTATCCTTTCAAACTCATCATTGCACTTTATATAAATAGAAAGGTTGGCTACTCCCTAACCTAAGTTGATCGTACAACTTGAACTGTCTGTCCCATAATGTATTACATTTAGGGGCAGATTCACCTTTGTTTCTAATGTACAGTATGATTTTAAGATAACTGATAGGATCCTATGCTCTAATGGTTTATTCAGACTTTTTGTTCCTAATGTAAATACTAAGATGGGTATGCATGCCTATTTTGTCTCTGCTCCAACTCACTGAAACAATCTTCTAGTAGCCTTACAAAAAGGCTTGGGACATGCTACTTTTAAATGCATCTTAGAAAAACATTAGATTATCTCTTTAATATGTGAGTGTTTTTGAAAGTGTTGTTTGTCACTATATTATGTTTTTGTAATAATACTAATTTATGCTTTTTGTAATTTGTAACATCTTAACTGTATTTTATGGTCCCAGGTCATGTTTGAAAAGGACATTGGCTCATAACACTTACCTGGTTAACAAAAGTTAAATAAAAAAATAAATAAAACCCTGAAGCAGTTTATGAAAGTCTATAGGTTGAGGTGATGATCTGATCAGGTCAAGCAATACTGCAGTGGTGGCATTCAATTTTGCTGAATACTCTAGAAATCTGACCTAAAGCAATCGCTCTAAGGCATCTGCAAAATGTTCATGTACAATCCATGCCACATTGTAATGCTTCCCATGCAAAACTCCTCTTATGCTGCCAGAGGCACAAAGACCAGCCTGAAATACTATGTCCTCAAAGCTGTCACCAACTAAATGTCATGTAATGCCAAAGTTTTCCAGGAATAAGTGGAAATCTCCCAAATGAATTATGACATTGTGAAACTGATCAGGGAAATTCCACACAACATGCTATGCCTTTGTTGTAGCTCCAGCATCATGTGTCAGGTGAACATAGGGCATATTTGCTTGCTGAGCTATTTCTTGTGTTTGTGTGAGGTATTCAACTACAGTGGCATAATCAGTGATGGGTTTGTGGATGGGTGGAAGATATGTGATAACTGTCTTCTTTGGTGAACTTGAATGATTGTTACAAACTAGCATCAGTCAACCAGTAAATCTTGGGACAACCTGATCCTCCTTGTGTGCTTCCCAACTGAGTTTCCATAGCATTAGCTTTGCCTTACCAATATTTACCACTGATGTTTGCACAGTAGACTTGGACATATTGCTAATTATGAAATGGGTAGAAAGAATGCTGGCTCCTGATTGGCCAAGAGCAGCTTTCAGCTGGCCTGTTATCCCAGCACAATGGCCCAGCTGAAAGTAATATGTTTAAAAAAGACATAA
Organism: Neoceratodus forsteri; assembly: GCA_016271365.2. Classification (NCBI taxonomy): domain Eukaryota; kingdom Metazoa; phylum Chordata; order Ceratodontiformes; family Ceratodontidae; genus Neoceratodus; species Neoceratodus forsteri. The sequence goes on from CM057452.1 coordinate 397,540,141, forward strand.
AATTTACTAAAAATTACCCATCTGCCGATTCGCCGGTGCAGCAGTTGGATTTCCACTTGCGACGCCAGTGACCCGGGTTTGGGAATGATCCTGGGTCGCTGGAGGGCTGGCCAGGGGAGAAGGACTGAGCATCCCATGGACAGCTCTCCTTCTCTGGAGGGAGGGAAGGGGACTGGTCCGGTGCCTGCTGGCTCCTAGCTGAGGCTGGAAGTAGAGCAAATCGCATGGTCCTAAGGGTAACCGGGGGAGGAGCGGACGTCAGCGTATGCCATGATGTCACTACACTGCCCCCAGCAGGAAAAAGGGAAAAAGCTCCCTGGCTGGCCAGATGATGGTCCCCAGCCCTCCGCTACCAGTACATCTCAGCGACATCCCGGGCCAAGTCTAGAGTGCGCTGGCCGACCCCCACTGGTGCCTTCCCCCTCGGAGGAGGGGGACCCATCTGGCGAAAGGGATACACCGGGTTACCCGGGGGAGTCACAATATGAGGTAAGTAGCTGGTGTGGGGATGGGCAGGCAAGTCGGGAAGGGCCTGGGGACCCGAAGGAGTGGGCAGCTAGGGAGAAGGAGGGAGGCATAAAAAAAAATTACCCATTTCATAATCGCAATAAGGTACTCTGGGGGGGTGTTATGGTGGTCTAATGGCCCTTCTCGGGTGGTGGAAGCACTTGGCTATCCCTCATGCTTCAACCCACCCGAGGTGGGCTGTTATCCCACCATAACGCACCCCCTGTCATGCCTTATTGCTTAAATGTGGTTGGCTCCTTCTTTGAATTCACCTGTCGATGTTTTAATTCCTTTTTGTTAAATACAGTTGTCCTTTTTGAGTGAGGAATTTCAGTAGAATCTTCTTGGAGAATGGAGCCTTCAGATTCTTCTTGGTATGCAACACCAGGTATATTGTTCCATGCCCAGTTACTGTTTCAATGTTCTGATCAAAGTTGTCCATCCAGAAAACTGTTAAGACAACAGAAGACTCTGACCCTGGCTGAGCTGGCAGTAACAGACATTGCCCTTGAAAATGCTGAGAAAGTTCCGCTAAACAAGTTTTAGTTTCATACATGGTCATAACTGCAACAATTTCCTAAATGAAACAGGATGTTCAAGGGGAATTTTCTGTCTGGTCATATTGTGCAGCACAACTCCAACAAGTGCATGTTTTGTAGTGAGAGACTTGCCACGTGTGACACTATGAATTAGGTCTTCTGAGCAGGACTTTGACAACTGGGAGACTTGTTCACTCTATGTATGTTTTAGGGATTTTAGTACATGCGAGAAAAATGATTGAACTGTCTCTGGGGGTTTTCATTCTTTACTCAGGACAACATCCACTGTTGGTGGCCATGGTAGTGAAGGTGCTGCCTCTACAACTCTTAAGATATGTTCACGCAACAAGGAAGCAGCATGCTTTATGACTTGATTGTCATCCATTCTCAAAAGCTCTGACTGATGCACCACCAGTTAATGATTCAGCACTGATTACAACTAGTGGTTTTTGAGGATCAGCTGTTAAAAATAAAAGTAAATCCCCATATTTCTTTTTCAGCTGGTTTCTAGGTTTATAACGGTATCATTGATCTCCTACTCCAACGTACAAGATTTCATTCAATGCCTTCATTGAAACGGCTTGGTGTCTTTGAAGCACACTGTCTTCAATTACACAACAAATGGCCTCAAACTCAGTTCCATTTGACTGCTCATTGTCATCCTCATCATCACTTCTATTCTGATCATCTGGGGTCCTGTCACTTGTGATTACTGTATAATTTAATAATAATAATAATAATAATTTTATTTATAAAGCGCCTTTCATAATATCAAGGCACTGAACAAGTCCATAAAAACATCAGCAAACAATACAAACAAACCATGAAAATTATAAAATATATTCTAAAAACATAATAAATTACAGTAAAATTACACACACTATACAGTGTGTTTAACTTTCAAAAAAGGCCCTTCTCCAAAGATAGGTTTTTAATTCCTTTTTAAAAGTCTCCACGGAGGAGCATTCCCATAACCGGCAAGGTAGAGAATTCCAAAGAGTGGGTGCGCATAGGAAAAGCTCTACTGCGGAAGATTTCAAACTCACTCTTGGAATCTCTAACAACCCCATGTTGGCAGGCGGAGTGATCGGCTAGGGCAATATGAGACACCAGAAGGTCTTTCAGCTAGGCTGGACCCTGGTCGTGAAGGGCTTTGAAAGTCAATAAAATGACTTTAAAGGTGATCAGCCACCATATTGGGAGCCAGTGCAGCTCGCGGAGCACCGTGGTAATATGACAGGACCTGCTTGTCCCAGTCAAAACCCGGGCTGCCGCATTCTGCACTAGCTGTAGGCAGCGGATTTCAACCCCAGAAAGCCCAAAGTAATGGGCGTTGCAGTAATCGAGGTGCGAGGACACAAAAGCGTGGACCAAAGTTGGCAGGGAGTCAGACGGAACAAGGTGCCTAACCCGGGCAATATTCCTAAGATGGTAAAAGGAAGTCTTGTCGACGGCTGACACCTGAGATTGAAGGGTCAGCCTATCATCAAGAATCGCCCCAAGGTTACGCATCCGTTCAGAGGCTGAAAGCGACACACCGCCGAGAAAAATTCCAGGCCAGCGCGACCACGACCTCCCAATCTGACCACCCGGGTCCACAATCAAAACCTCAGTTTTCTCCGAGTTCAACTTTAGCCAACTAGAATCCATCCAGTCTTGGATCTCCCCCAGACAGTTATTAAATACCGAGAGAGCTCCATCCTGGTCGGGTGCAAAAGACAGGTATAGCTGAGTATCAACTGCATAGCAGTGAAACCTCAGCCCATACTGTCTTATAATGTTTCCGAGGGGCAGCATGTACACTGCAAATAACATGGGCGACAGCACAGAACCCTGAGGCACTCCACACAACAAAGAGATTGGGCCAGAGGAAAAATTCCCCGACACAACTCATTGTGATCTCCCAGTGAGGAATGACTCGAACCATTTAAAAATGGTTCCAGACATTCCACAAATTTGTCCCAGGTGTGCTAGCAACACCATGTGATCCACAGTGTCAAAAGCTGAAGAGAGATCAAGGAGAACCAAGATAGAACGTCTCCTTAGATCTCTCGCCCTCAGAAGATCATTTAGCACCCGAACCAGCGCTGTCTCGGTACTGTGTCTTTTACGGAAACCAGACTGGAAGGATTCGTAGATATTATGGATGGCTAAATGGTCATCCAGTTGGGCAGCCACGACTTTTCAATGACCTTCCCAATAAAGGAAGGTTAGAGATAGGTCGATAGCTGGAAAAACAGTCTGGTCTAAGGAAGCTTTCTTCAAGAGGTGTCACCACCGCCTCTTTCAGAGAGCTAGGAAACTCACCCGACTCCAAGGAGCACCAGACAATTTGTGCTAATACTGGACCTATGATGTCTACACAACCCAAAATTAGGGCAGTAGGTCCAGGATCCAAGCTACAGCTTGTGGGCGCATACTATGGATGATCCTCATAATATCCACGAACTCCGTCGACAAAAGGAACTCCAGGAGAAGTGAGGTCTTGTGCCTCGCACTCCACCACAACACCCTTAGAGGTTGCAGGACTTAAGTCCACCCTGATGTCAGCCACCTTGGTTGCAAAGTATCGAAGCAAGCTCATTGCACTCACTTTGCTAAAGGCTTTCCGAACTTGCAGACAGGCTGGGTTGCACAGTCTGTCTACAGTTCGAACAGCTGAGCGGTCGATTCTGAGCAACTGCAATCTCCCTGGACAGGAATTCTGCCTTCTCATGGGTGATTGCAGATTGATAACTAGTATAATGTTCAGTCAATCTAAGGTGAGTAGTCATCAAGGCGAGACTTGCTGTGCGCTCCTAACCTTTGCACTTGTCCATCTCCTCAGAGTCCCATCAAACCAAGGGCCCTGGGCGACGGAAGAGGCGCTCACAACAGGAGCAATAGAATCCAGAGCAACACATAATGGCCTCATTATAAGCCTGTACGAGCACTTCTGGACTACTGCCCACCAATATGAGGGCTGAAAGGTCAAGCACCGCCATCAGGCCTTGTGGAGTAACATTCCATAATGGACGGTACCTGACCATCTCCAAAGGGGCTGGCCTTCTCAGGGGGGTGCAAAAATTGAACCTCACGATGTGGTGGTCAGACCAAACGACTGGTTCCACTCCCATATCAAATGCATCAATCCCAAGGAGGAAGACTAAGTCAAGAGAGTGTCCAGATTTATGTGTAGCAGTGGAAACTACCTGTGTGAGGCCCAAAGAAGACATTAATTTGAGGAAGTGTTTACCAAATTGTGAGAGTTCATCGTCAACCCAGGCGTTAAAGTCGCCCAGCACCATCACTGCCCCCAAATGACATGTCGATTTATGAAGTCTACACTCCTGTAAGAAACGCTTCCCATCTCCGGGTGGACGGTAGATGAGAACGATTCGAACGCCTACACCTGCTACAACTGTGCACTCAAAGGACTCAGCCTCACCCACTACCACATTCGAGAGGCCCAATTCAGTCTTAAAACAGACTGCAACCCCCCCACCCCTACGGTCCAATCTCGGGCGGTGTAACACAGAGTACCCAGCTGGAGTCATGGCCTCCACTATAGGGCCAGAATTTTCATCCAGCCAGGTCTCAGTGATGCAAGCCAGATCAGCCGTACCAATGAGGTCGGCAATAATAGCAGTTTTATTCCTAACAGATCTGGTATTGCATAACACCGCCCGAGTTGGACAAACCTCGGAGGTTGTCGGGCTTATCTGCCTACTGTAATCAGTAGTGCCCTTGGGTATGGAAACCAGACAGGGCGGGCCCCGCTCTGGATTCCATTTCGCCCAGGGCACCTCCTGAACAAAACCCCAATACAGTGACTCCACTGCGTCCCCTCACCCCTGTTTGCACATTCCCCGCGCCTCAAGCCCGTGGCAATCCCCAATGCTCTACAATGCTGATATGTCTCAACTGCAAGGAGGAGTACAAAAGGGCGGAGGGCACCAAGAGAGGAGGGGGAGAATGCACCACCATGGAGGAGAAAGGCCAGCACATGATGCTGCTGCCCAAATTAAACACTAAAATAAAAATAAACCCCACCAAAATTTTCCAAAGCAAAAACTCACTAACTACCTAAAACTAACAGTTAAATCAATAAATTACAAAACAAAACAGACCCTTCCCACCCCAATCCTCTCACCACCGGGGGGCAAGAGTACAAAGGCACTCTCATTGCCTAATAAAAACAAACAAGTGTTTAAATTCCCCCCAGTTCTCTCACAACAGGGAAGAAAAACACACAAATAACAAAAATAAAAAACAAAATTTTGGACCCAGGGTCCTCTCACCACCCTGAAGACCAGGACAGAATCGACAAAAAACAAAAACAGCTTCTCGAAAATCCAAAACAGTCCAGAACCATAAAAGGCAGTCACACCAGTCCAGAGGGAGGAATTAATCCAAGGGAGATCCAAGAGATTCAAAATACTCCAACAGGTTTGAATCCAAGGAGGAACGAACAAACTCTACTCAATTTACTCCCAGCCGCACCCCCCCCGGGCAATATATTGCCACTCACACTAAAGGAGCCACACAAGAGCCACGCCATAGCCCTTCCATGGTCCAAGGTGGAGGGCGCCAGCTCCCTGACTGGGAAAACCCCAATGCCCTGCGGAGTTGCAATGCCCAGGAGAGTGCCGGCCAGAGCAAACAAGAGGCAAGAAAAACTCCTAAAATTATAGAGCTCAAAGGGCTCACAATCTCTTAATAAAATCCCAGTCCAAGATCTTCGGTCTCCTCTTCAACAAATCCAAAAATCCAAAAGCTCCTCCAAACGCATTGGATACAAATTTCTCACAATCCCCTCAGCCAGAACACTTCTTCATGAAAGCGGCATACTCCAGACTTATCCAAAGGGAAAACAATGCCACCCAGGTTCCAAAGTATCATCAAAAACATTACTCCCAGGTGCAGCAACTTGCAAAAAAATTTCACTAAGCTGCTGGCCCACGAGGTGTAGTCATTGCCATGAAATCACATCGAGCTCTCGGCTAGGTCCACTGAGTAACAAAATAAAAAAGTCAGCTGGCGTCTCCCGCGAAACGGCACCGGCCGCCGCTACCACAAGTAGTCCGTAAAACCATTAAACCGGAACGCAAGCCGGAACGCCAGAACGCCAAACACTGGGACACCAAAGCAAAACGTATAATAAAAAATAAAAATAAAATAGAGAGTAACAATAAAATAATAAAAACAACTAGTTTGAAAATACTAAAACGACTAATTCAGGGAAGCAGCAACGACGCGCCCAGCCTGGCGGCCATCTTCCACCTGGCGGCCATTTTAGGTAACACTTGTCGTGTTTACGAAACTCCCTTGCAATGAGTTCCTCTGTCTTAATTTTTGTAAGCACATCTTGACATCACGTAGCTCTGCCACCCTTTTCATTGTGACTTCAGCTGTTTTTGTAACAACTGCAGTTGGATATTGCTTCTTCCCCTTCACTTTGGTTACATATTTGTTACAGATTCTACATGTATTAGGAAATAACATTCTAGATAATGAGGCACAAGGAACACCACCCCTGAGATCATGATGCTGTGAGCTATGTTCACCAGTATCTGAATGTTCTCCAGATTTTCTGATACTCTTGGCATTTGTGAACTTTTGATAGCATTGTCTATGGTGGCCATGCTTGGCAGGGTCATAGTTAGGCATTAGAATTGATGCACACTGCTCATTATGATGATTTTTATCACCTAACTAGGATCGAATATCTTTGCTCTCTATAAGTGTGCAGTAACTTTTGTCACTCAGAGGAGTTACTTCGGAGTCTCTTGTTGTCAGGGCAGGGGAGTAATGCACCACACACTGCAAGGTCCTAGGATTTTCCTCTCCACATTTCCACTTGACAGAAAAGTTTAGAGACATCTTCGAAGAGTCTGAAATAAAAAGAAATGTTGTGTTAGCATATATCTATATATATAAAACATATACATGCACACACATATATATATATATAACACACACACACACACACACATATATACATATATACATATGCCACACATATATAAACACAAAACATGGCATGGAGAACTCAAAAAGTATAAATTTGCTAAAATTTCATCTATTAATGGTGTCTTAATGAATGTATCCTCTTATATTATCTTAAAACTTCACAACCACATGTGCATTTCAAAGCAGAATCCTTACCCTTTTAGGCAACATAAAATGATATTACAAAGCGCAATAAATTCTGTGTGACAAGATTAAATATAAGAATATTTTGAAATTTCACAAGAAATTAAGGGGTGGTGGTTGGTATTTAACCCTATAACTTTTAACATTAAATTTTTGACGTAACATAAGGGTATGCATTTTAAAGTTCTAACTCCCACCTATTCATTGAGACCTCACTTGAATGTATATTTCACTTACTCTCAAAGTAATGGCCCAAGAATCTGCATTAAGTACATGGAGCTGAAAATCGCACAATTTGTCAAGGTGTCGGTTCAAAATTGATGCAAACTACCATTCTGAAACATAGAAACTGACGGCAGATAAGGACCACTAGGCCCATCTAGTCTGCCCATTTTCCCTGCCTACAGTAACAGCTGCAGACCCTACTTGATCTCTGACTTTACCTCCTTGTTCCTATTGCTATGGTTCCCCTATTCCTGTCCCATGCTTGCTTGAATCCCCCCACTGTGTTTGCCCCACCATCTCTGCTGGGAGTCTATTCCATGCATCCACCACCCTTTCTATGAAGAAATACTTCCTCAAGCCACCCCTTAGTCTACCCCTTGTAACCTCATGTCATGCCCTCTCATTCCTGAACATCTCCTTTTCTGAAATGTGCTACCCTCTGGTATCCTATTTATGCTTTTTAGATATTTAAATGTATCTATCATATCTCCCCTGTCCCTTCTCTCCTCCAGGGTATACATATTGAGGTCTCCCAGTCTCTCCTCATATGACTTTTGGTGCAGGCCCTGCACCATCTTTGTTGTCCTTCTTTGAACTGCCTCCACCCAATGTCCTTACGGAGATGCAGCCTCCAGAACTGAACACCGTATTCCAAATGAGGCCTCAACAATGATCTGTTCAGTGGCATTACCACCTCCTTCCTTCTGCTGGTGATCTCTCCCTATGTACCCCAGCATCCCACTGGCTTTCCCCACAGCCTTGGCACATTGTTTGGCCACCTTTAGGTCATCAGACATGATTACTCTGAAATCCCTAGGAGGCATACGCCAAGTGTGGTCCAGCCCCTAGCCATACTGTCTGCTGAGCTTCACTGATCTTCACCGACTGGGAGAGAGACCAATCATGGCAGGAAGGCAAACTTCGACAGGTGCAGAAGCAGGGATTCCTTGACAGCAGTTCTACCTGGGTGAATCTCTCATGGAATGCACAGTCTGGGCTCCTATTTCCACTGAGGTGACTTCTCTCCTCGATTGCTCTGCTCAGACCCAGCCAGTGGCTGCTCTCAGCATAAGCAGCAGTTGGAACACCTGCCCAGAATTCCTGGCTGCTGTATGTAAATCAGCATTTGTACTGCTGTACCACTACTGACATAGTGGTAGACTAATAGAAAACTCTCAACTGGAAGCAACAGCTCAGACAAAAAGGGCACCCTTAGGAGGCATATGCCAAGAGCAGTCCAGCCCCTAGCCTTACTGTCTGCTGTACCCACTACTGAAATAGCAGTTGGCTAATAGAAAGCTCTGAGCCAGAAACAACCAGAAGCAACAGCTCAGACACAAAGGGCAACCCTAGGAAGTATACGCCAAGTGCGATCCAGTCCCTAGCCTTACTGTCTGCTGATCTTCCCCAACTGGGAAAGAGACCAATCATGGAGGGAAGGAGACTCTGACAGGTGCAGAAGTAGGGATTCCTTGACAGCAGTTCTACCTGGGTGAATCCCCCTTGGAGTGCAACGTCTGGGCTCCTATCTCTGCTGAGGTGACTTTTCTCCTCTATCGCTCTGCTCAGACCCAGCCAGTGGCTGCTCTCTCAGCATAAGGAGCCGATGGAACACTTACCCAGAATTCCTGGCAGTTGTATGTAAATCAGCATTTGTACTGCTGTACCACTACTGAAATAGTGGTTGAAAGCTCTCATCTGGAAGCAACAGCTGAGACACAAAGGGCACCCCTGGGAGGCATACGCCAAGAGTGGTCCAGCCCCTGGCCTTACTGTCTGTTGTACCCACTACTGAAATAGTGGTTCAGCCCCTAGCCTTACTGTCTGCTGAGTTTCATTGATCTTTACCGATTGTTGTACCCACTACTAAAATAGCGGTTGGCTAATAGAAAGCTCTCAGCCAGAAACAACCAGAAGCAACAGCTCAGACACAAAGAGCAACCCTAGGAGGCATACGCCAAGTGCGATCCAGCCCCTAGCTTTACTGTCTGCTAAGCTTCACTGAATCACGGATATATATATATATATATATATATATATATATATACACACACACACACACACACACATTTTCTACTTACAGCCTCTGCCTCTAATTATCCATATATTCCTTTTGAACATAACAGTTCAGGACAACATCCACCTCCTACCCCCAGCTGAACTGATTCACACCCCAGCAAAATAGCAGACATCCCTTTTCTTTCATCCAAAGATTGCCTCTAGGCAATCCACTTCTCTCACCAGGAACTTAAACAGAGAAATAAAGGCCACTATGAACCTCTCAAACTGCAATAACTGTGGCACACTTTTTACCAAGGACTTCATTTACAGAGTGGGGCACTGTCCAACATGTTCCACAATCAGAGACCTCCAAGCACAGCTTCATGCAGCATGAGCTGAGATAAAATACCTCCACAATATACTAAATCAGCCCCCACTGGGCAATAGCATAAAACCTTTAGTTTCAAGGTGCAGTACCCCTACTCCAAAGGACAAACAGGCCAGGGAGCTGGCAACAGGTCAGGTCTCATACAACTGGCACAAAATCCTCAATACAGGAAGGTACCGAACCATTCAAATATCAAATAGGTACACTGTACTATCTACCATGACAAATAGCTTAACCAGCATTAAAAATTCTGTGAACCCAGAGCGGCACATGGAGGTACAGCACACAACTAAACCCACTAAAAAGGACAAAAAGAAACCGATACTATTAATCGGCAAGTCAATAATTAGGGGTATAAAGACTCACCTCCAGCAGGACCATGCTTCAACTCTGGTAAGGTGCCTCCCCAGAATATCGGCATGGAGGGACACCAATCGCATAGAGGAAATCATTTGAGGCATTGATCTAGACACACATGTCATTCTCCACATAGGTATGAATGACCTAGCCAGTATTCTCCACATAGGTATGAATGACCTAGCCAGTAAGTCAGTAGAGGATGAAACAAAACCTCACCAGGCTGGGTGACCAGCTTGCTTCCGTTTTGTCCACTATCATCTTCTCTGAAATTCTGCCAGTCTGGAAAAAAGGAGACAGCAGCGAGAAGATCGGGGAAGGAGACATCTCTGAGCTAAACACCTGGCTAAAGGACTGGTGCCAGGAAAACAGTCACCACTTTATTGGAAAATGGCAGGGCTTCTGGGAATGGTAATTCTTTAAATTCGACGGTCTACACCTCTCAAAGGAGGGGACCTGAGCTCTAGGTCAAAAATTTTATGTTCACATTGGTCATTTAAACTACTGGATGGGGGGGGGGGTGGCACAGGCACAAAAAGGGTAGCCAAATACCACTCCCCCATCACCAACTAGTTCAGCATAAGAATGCGCCAATCATACTCAGACCAAACATCGCACCAAATGTAATTAGACCAAGCATTTCAACAAAATTATACAACGAAAACATATTAAAAATGCAAATAACCAAAACAGAAGAGGATGGAACGCAATGTGCGTCAATGCTCGTTGTCTGCCAAACAAAATCCCTGATCTCACAGCCATAATGGCAGATGCACAATTAGGGTATGCATTACTCCAGAAAGATCGCGAAGGAAAGAAAGGAGGAGGGTGGCATTGTATGGTAGAGATGACATATGCACAACAGAAATCTGAAGAAAACACAGTAAAGCAGAGGCCCTTTGGGTTACACTACATAGACAGATAGATTATTTTTAAAGCACCCATTTCCTTAGACTCTGGGCACTGTACAATAAAACAGAACAATAAATCATACTAAGATACAAACATAAAATCACTAGGAGCCGGGGACAAAGCCCCTATCCAGGTAGGAGTCATATACAGACCCCATCCCAGGAGGCTGATGTAGACAAGAAGCTCTTGGAAACCATCTTGATGATGGCAGACAGGGGCGAGTTGTTGCTGGTGGGGGACTTCAATCTACCGGATGTGGATTGGTCCTCATACATAGTATCCTCAGACTGAAGCAAATAGTTCCTTTTGGCACTAAGGGGAGCAGGTTTGTGTCAACTGGTGAACTCACCCACAAGAGACAAAGCAATATTGGATCTAGTGTTGACAAACAGCACAAGGATCTGAGAAGCAGAGGTGGGAGCCAATCTAGGGACCAGTGATCACAGTTCAGTCTGGTTTACTGTGAACAATATGGAGGAAAATAGTCACACCAAAATCAAGGTACTAGATTTCAGAAAAAACAACTTCCCCAAAATGAGAACTATGATTGCATCCATGCTAGAAGGAGGAATCACAGGAGATGTAGAGAACTGCTGGAATATTCTGAAGGCTGTTCTGCATACAATAACAACTGTATACACTAAGCAGATCAGCAAGTCCAAAACAAGGAAAAGATCTCTCCGGTTTTCTTGCGAAGTAGCATCCAAAATCAAAGAGGAAAAAAAAAGGCTTTTACACAATTCAAGCAAACAAAACACAAAGCAGACATGGAAGAATACAAGAACAAATTAAAGGAGGCAGGGAAAGCTGTTAGAAGGGCAAAAGCACAGATGGAAAAGAAAATAGCACAGGGTGTTAAGGAGGGAGACAAAACCTTCTATAGATACATAAGAGAAAAAAGAAAAACTAAGTGAGGAATAGTCCGACTAACAACCAAGGAAGGTAAGATGGCAGTGAGTGACGAGGACAAGGCAGAAGTGCTAAACAAGTTCTTTTGCTCTGTCTTCACCATGGAATACAGTGGCAAAGGTCCCACACTGAGCAGGACAAAGGAAGATACTCAGGGAGCAGATACTAGCCCCTTCACAATGGAGAGGTTCCTAAAAGAGCTTAATAAACAAAGTGGAAAAAGCCACAGGACTGGATGGCATACACCTTAGGGTATTGAAGGAGCTCGGAGAGAAACTGACTGCACCGTTGGCTGAGCTCTTCAACAAGTCACTAGACAGTGGGAAAATACCTCAGGATTGGAAACAGGCAACTGTTGTGCACTTACACAAGAGTGGAAACAAGGAAAAGGCAGGAAATTACCGCCCTGTCAGTTTGACCTCAGTTGTGGTGAAAATGATGGAGTCACTACTAAAAGAGAGGATAATGGGGTACCTAACAGATACTGGAAAAATGGACCCAAAGCAACATGGCTTCACAGCAGGATGCTCTTGTCACATCAGCTTGACCTACTTCTTCGACTGGGTTACCAGAACAGTGGATCAGGGAGGGGTGGTGGACGTTGTATACCTATATTTCAGCAAGGCCTTTGACACCGTCCCTCACAGAAGGTTAGCCAACAAGTTGGAACATGCAGGAGTTGGCCAGAAGATGTTCAGTTGGATCAGTAACTGGCTGAACGATAGGACCCAGAGAGTGCCAGTCAATGGATCATTGTCAAGGGAGGGTAGGGTGACCAGTGATGTCCCACAGGGATTGGTACTGGGACCGATCCTATTTAACATATTTATAGCAGACATATCGAATGGACTAACAGGGAAGCTTTGCCTGTTCTCAGATGATACAAAACTCTGCAACAGAGTGGACACAAGGGAAGGAGCAGGCAACATGGAAGTGGACTTTAGAAGACTAGAGGATTGGTCCAGGGACAGGCAGTTACAATTTAATGCCAAAAAGTGTAAGGTAATGCACTTGGGAAAGAGGAACCCTGGAAAAAAGTACACACTGAGAGGACATAAACTTTAGGAGACACAAACGGAGCGAGATCTCGGCATAATCATCACTGACAAATTAAAGGTCAGAAAACAATATGAGAAAGCAGCATAGAAAGTGGGTGGCATCCTCGGATGTATAAGTAAGAGTATTTCTAGTAGAAAGAGAGAGGCTATCATGCCCCTCTACAGGTCTTTTGTGAGGCCACACTTGGAGTACTGTGTTCAGTTCTGGAGACCTCACCTCAAGAAGGACATTGATTGTTTGGAAACAGTGCAGAGAAGGGTTACTAAGATGTGCATGGACTGCATCACAGGTCATATGAAGCAAGACTCGGGGAGCTGAACCTATACTCCCTTGAGCAGAGAAGAAACAGAGGGGACATGATTGAAACATTTAAGTACGTGAGGGGATTTAATGCAGTTCAGACAGGCAATCTATTTCAAAAGAACACAGCAGCACGCATGAGAGGGCATGATATGAGAGTGGTAGGAGGAAGGTTCAAAAGCAACCTCAGGAAGTACTTCTTCACAGACAGAATGATAGACCCATGGAACAGCCTGCCCCAGAAGGTGGTATCATCAAAGACAATCAGGGAGTTCAAACTCACATGGAACAGACATAAAGGACAAGTTAGGACAAAGGATACATGGGGGGGGGGTAGTTTCTGGGGCAGACTAGATGGATTGCACGGTCCCCATCTGCCAAAACTTTTTTATGTTCTTAAATCCCATTCCTATTTGGTGACCATCAGTTTCTCCCCCTCCATCATGTAATCCTTCCCAAGCTCCAGCATTCATATGATCAACAGACAGAAAGTAGTTACGTAAAAACTTACTGTAACAGTAGGTCTTAAAGAGAGGCTCTTGCAGTAGGTAATCACTTGTAGGACTGTGTCCCTGGCATCAGGACTGCACAGAAACTTTTGCTAGCAGTTTCTGATGGGGAACTGCCCACCACAAGTCACATGATGGACGTCAACATGACACTATAAAGTGGGCGGTCCCCACGTCCGCCCTCCAGTTCTCCCGCCGGAAACCTCAAAGGGTCATGACAGGAGAATGGGAAGAGGCTCCTGAATCCAAAAAATGGCTTTCTGGAAAGAGAGCTGTAAATAAAGAGGGGGAAGGTGGGTGGAGAAAAAGGTTACCTAATGCAAGTGCCTCTCTTGAAGATCTACTGTTATGGTAAGTTGTTATGTAACTGTACTATCTTGCTCTTGCAGTAGGTAATCACTTGCAGTAGGTAATCACTTGTAGGACCGAGTCCCAGGCAGCAAATAGTCCAAGGGACAAAGAAAAAAACATGGGAGGCTGGAACATAATCCCAGTAGAAAGCCAGAAAATTAGGACAGGAGTCCCTGAAGGACTGCTAGTCCAAAACCGGCCCTACGCCTCAAGGCAATATCCAAACTGTAGTGTTTTGTGGAAGTGTAGACAGAACTCCAAGTAGCTGCTGTGCAGATGTCTGAGACAGATACGTTTCTGAAACAGGCTGTGGGAGCAGCCATTCCCCTGGTAGAATGTCCTTTCACCTGCCCTGGAAGGACTTTACCATACTTCTGGTAACAAAAAGTAATGCAGTTTGCCAACCATTTTGAAAGTCACTTTTTGGAAACTGCCGCACCCTCCCTTTTTGGTGCGAAAGAAACAAAAAGCTGATCCATCTTGCCGACATCTTTTGTCCTGTTCATGTAATAACATAAAATTCTGTGAACGGCTAATGTATGCAGGACGGCTTCCCCCCTGATTAGAATGCTCAGGGTATATACCGGCAATTCTAGAGACTGATTAAGGGTAGTCTCTGAAACAACCTTAGGAAGAAACTTCCTAGGATTCGTGCGCAGAGCCACCTGGTCTCTGTAAAAAGTCAAGTAAGGCACTTTACACATCAGGGTCTGAAGCTTGGAAATTCTACAAGCAGAGGTAACTGCAACGAAAAAGAATGCTTTCCAGGACAAAAGGCGCATATCACAAGTACTTGCTGACTCGAAGGAAGGCAAGGTCAATTTCTCCAAAAGAAAATTAAGGTCCCACAGTGGAGCAGGGTTACGCATAGGGGGTTTCAGATGTAAAATATCTTTCAAAAAGGTTCTAGAGACCTCTAACTAAGGCACTGTCTTGCCTCCCACTGGATCATGGTAGGCAGAGACAGCTGCTAGGTGCACCTTCAGTGACAAATAGCTCAAGCCCAGATCCGATAGATGTAGAAGATACTCCATGACCTGGGGAGTGGGGCATGAGAAGTAATCCAGATATTTTAAGGTGGCCCAAATGAAAAAGTGCTTCCACTTCATGGCATGGGTAGTTCGGTCGGATAGCTTTCACACCTCTACCAAAATTTGAGCTACCCTTGGGGAAACCCCATACCTAGAAGCAGCTATGTCTTGAGGTGCAATGCATGTAGATAAAGGGACTTTAGCCCCGGATGTACCAGTATACCCCCCCCCCGGGTCAGAAGATCGTAAGACAGAGGTAGAGGGATTGGTGGTTCCACTGCCAGCTGCTGAAGTAGCAGGAACCAGATTTGTCGAGGCCAAAATGGAGCTATTAATATCATTTTTGCTCCTTCTGACTGAAACTTGATCAACACTCTCTGTAATATTGGAAAGGGATGGAATGCGTACAGAAATCTCCCTGTCCAAGAAAGCAACAGTGCGTCTTGCCAGAAAGCACCATGCCCGGGATCAAGCAAGCAAAACTTGGGAAGTTTTGCATTTGATGGGGCTGTGAACAGATTCACTTCTGGATGACCCCAAAGGTGGAAGATGTGATCTAGAACTTCTTACTTTAGCTCCCATTCATGAGCTCTTACCCTGGTGTGACTGATATTGTCTGCGAGAACATTCTGCATGCCTGGGACGTGGACCGCCAGGAGACGGACTCTGTGCAGAACTGCCCAGTTCCAGACCCGCATTGCTTCTCTGCAAAGAGGATATGAGTGGGTTCCCCCCTGCTTGTTGATGTACCACACCACGCACCTGATGTCCATTTGGATCAACAGGGTTTCTTGTAGAAGGATGTGCTGAAAAGCCTGAAGAGCATAAAGCACTGCTCTCATCTCTAGCACATTTATGTGCAGGTGCACTTCTACAGGTGACCACAGGCCCTGGGTCCTGTGGCATCCCAGATGGCACCCCATCCCTGTCCTAACGCATCTGTAGTCAGTATTTGGGAGGGAAGAGATGGGTAGAGAAGGACTCCTAGGATCAGATTGCTGGAGTCCTGCTACCATAACAGGTCCCATTGCACTGGGCTGGAGATGAGGACCGGACTGTCTAAGTTGTCCTCCCTCTGATCCCACTGAGACCTTAGAGTCTACTGTGAGATACGCATGTGGAATCTGGCCAATGGGACCGTAGAGATAGCCGCTGCCAAGAGGCCAAGAAGACGGAGAACCACCCAGTCGAGATGTGTCGGTTGGAAGATACCAGCTTGGCCTGTCTCTCCAGAGTGTCCACCCTGTCCAGGGGGAGAAAGACCATATACTGTGTCCAACACCACCCCAATAAACTGAAGGCATTGGGAAGGAGCAAGCTGGGACTTGGGGTAACTGACCATGATACCCAGGCACTCAAAAAGGTGCACAGTAGTCTATAATGATGCTTCCAACCCCTCCCTCAACGATGCTGTGAGGAGCCAATCATCGAGGTATGGAAATACATAGTGTCCTTGACTCAAGGCACCTGCCACTACTGCTAGGCATTTGGTAAAAACTCACAGAGTGGAGGACAGGCCAAAAGGGAGAGCTCTGAACTGGTAATGCTCCCCTTGGAAAGAAAACCTGAGGAATTTGTGATGTGGACAGAATACTGGAATGTGTAGATACACATCTTTCATGTCCAGGGCACAAAGCCATTGTCCTTTGGAGAGGAAAGGCAGAAGGCTTTGCAATGTCAGCATCTGAAACCTCTTGTACACTATGAAGAGGTTTAGGATACTGAGATCCAGAATCGGGAGTAAATCCGCTGTCTTTTTCGGTACCAGAAAGAAGTGGGAGTAGAATCCTTTCCCAATCTGGTTTGCTGGCACTGGCTCTATTGCTTCTTTTTGAAGAAAGAGCCATGATCTCCTCCATTAGATGGGGGATATGTCATGTGCCCTTGGGTAATGAGAAGACCTTGGAGGATTGTTTGGAGGTTTTTCTCGAAATTCGAGAATGTGACCAAGGTTTATTAACTGAAGCACCCAGGCATCTGTTGTGATAGACTCCCAGTCTCCCAGATGCCTCACAAATCTTCTGTCCACCTGTTCCTCCGACAAAACGAAGAGGAGGAAGGGTGGTCAGAAAGTCAGGAATGGGAAGGGGGGGTTGGGGAGAACCACTCCTGAAGCCCTTTGTGTTTTGACTGGTAGAGCAGTGGCAGTATTGGGAACCCTACGTTTAAACTGACGTTTGGGTGCTTGCTGGTTTTTCATCTGGCGTCTGTTTTGCCGATGAAAAGGACGCTTTTGCAGTTGTTGTTTTGGTCGATACATGGTATGGACCAACCGAAGAGCTATGCCTTTATCCTGCAGGCTTGTTACAATGTCCTGGGCATTCCCCACTGAACAGGACAGAGTCTCTGAAAGGGGCATCTTGAATAGCCGACTGAACATCAGGGGCTAGGCCCGATAGTCTTAGCCAAGAGTACCAAGAGTACCAGTGAAGGCTTACAGCTGTGGCCGTACCTCTAGCGGGGGAATCCACTGCACCGTATGTGACCTGCAAGGAATGATGTCCAGCCACCTTGGCCATTTTTAGGATATTTGCCAAGAATGACTTAGTATCAGGGCCTCAACAACCGTCTCGAGCTGGTGGATGTAGTTCAGAGCACATATCGCTAGAGTAGAAAAGGCACAGAATTTCCTCCCGAACTGGTCCATTTGTCTGGACTCTTTGTACGGGGTGGCGGGGGGAGTACTGAGGTGCTTAGGCTTAGCAGATCGATCATGGGCTGCCGTGATGACCACCAAGTCGGCCTTAGGGTGCATGTTGAGGTGGTCCTTGTCCTCAGGAGTCCTGTGAACCCGGTTGGCTTTCTTTGCCATGGCCAGGATAGAGGAAGGTCTCTGCCATGTGGTTTAGGATAAATCCTCGTGGGGTTCCAGCCATGGGAGAGTGAGTACCGACCGGACTTGTATCTGGAAAGTCCAGATGCTCTGCCAACCTTTGTCTTTTGGGGTCCAGAGCCTCTGACTTCCATCACTGGGCCTCCACTATGTGCTTGAGGAGGTCCACAAAGGAGGGATCTTTGGGTGGTGATTTTGGGGGTTCCCGAGGGACTGGTTCCTCAGGGGAAAGGGTCTCAAAATCCGAACCGGAAGATGAGGAATCCAAATCCTCCAGAATCTTTTCAGGAATTGGAGGATCTGACTCCCTGGTGATCCCTTCAGACGTCAGGGGTTGCTTTGGAGCTGACGGATGGCCTGACAGCCAAGTACGAGGAAGTACCAGAGAGGGCACCCTAGGGGAAGAAGCTAGGCAGCCTGCATCTGGAAGAACAGGATGCCTGCTGCCTAATTCTGAGATCAATTTGGTTTTGGTCTCAGACCACCAAGATTTTTGGATCTCCCTAAAATCCACCTGAGGTTGAGGAGGAGGAGGAGGAGGTGGAGTGGGAGGAGGTGGAGGCTGAGAAAATCCAGATCCAGGCCCATGTCCCCTAAAGCTAGAGGGCGGATAATGGTGTGGGTAGCCTGGTGGAGGATAGTAATCAGGGTAGCCTGAATAATAAAAGGCTGATGAAAAGGGATCCAGAGTCAGGGCTGATGGAGGATAGCACAACGGTGAATATCCCGGTGGGGCCTCCAACATCGTAAAGCCTGATGTCAGACCTGAATGAGGGTAATCTGATGGTGGCCCTAACAGAGGGTACCTAGACAGCTGTCCTGATGGTGGCCCTGGCAGGTAGCCAAAAGGGGGTCCTGCAGGAGGGTAGCCTGACAGCGGCCCTGATGGGGGATAGCCTGATGGCAGCCCCAACAGAGGGAAGCCTAATGGTGGTCCAGACAGAGGGATGCCTGATGGTCCTGCAGGACAGCCAGAAGGACCTACAGGAAGAAGACTTGGCAAAGGTCCTGAGGGGCGAAGCACTGAGGGAGGCCCCAAGGGTGGAATACCCATTGGGAGCCCTGATGGGGGAAGGCCCAATGGTCCCGGTGGAGGTATAGGGACCTGCGGGCATTGAGGAGGAGCAGGGTCTGGCACTACTAGAGGTGGCGTTGGAGCCACTGTAAGGCTTGTTGGCTCCCTTTCATCAGGCAAACCTGGTGAAAGGTGTTCGTTCGTCGAGACCTGCGGGTCCAAAGACAGCAGAGGAATCTCCAACGGAGCAGGAGACGGGGGTTCTCCATGAAGGGAACCCCTGGGAGACCCTTGTTCTTCAGCCTGGATGGGGCCAATGTCCAGCAGCGCCACATCAGAGCCTGACAGACACGAAGAAGTTGTACAATCGTCGGATGGTCAGACGATTGACATCGACTTGGGTTGTGCAGGAGTCAGGGGCGCTGACTCCCGACTTACCAACCAGGTGCTCACCGGAGGGTCAGATGAGCGGCTTATTGGCCACGCCTGCCGACTTAGAGCCCAGGGTGGAAATGGGCCTAAGAGCAGCGGTGGCCTCGGACGGATCAGAGGAGCCCACTGTCACTGTAACCAGTGGCGGTAGGGGGACAAAACCTGCTCTGGAGGCATGAATACAGGCTTGACCGCAGCTCTCACCTTCCCAGAGGAAGAGGGACAGTCCTCTGTTGAAGGGCCCGTTGGTGGCTTCATTGGAGGGAGGGACTGCTCCTGGTCCTGATGCTTTTCTTTGTCCCTTTTCTTCTTCTTGTGTGGATTCGTTGGTGAGGAAGATACGTTTTTCAGCTTTTTTTTTTTTTTTTTTTTTTTTAATTATTAAACTCCAGGATTACAAGTACCTTTGAGCAGGGACTGCTCGTTTACAAAGGTTCCACGTCAGAGGATGGGGGTAACATAACACAAAGGTGAACAAAGATTACAAACTTAACATGTTGATTACTAAGGCCTAAATAGTACAGTCAATAAGTTGAAGTAGAACAACATAAGCTAGCTTTTTTAGCTGTTTCTCCATCAAAGCCATTTTTTTTTTCAGGAGATGGGCCTCAAGAGATTGTTGGTGCCATTTCCATGTGGCCTGGCTGAATTGGGCACAGGCCTCGCACTCCTCGACTTTGTGGTTAGGACCCAGGCAGAAAAGGCAAAGGGTATGTTGGTCCTTGTGCGGTAGCTGGAATTCGCATGAACCGCATTTGTTTTTACTGCGAATTCATTGGTGAAGAGGATGACATACAAACTACTGATAATTATTGGAAAATATGAATACTCATCCGAAAAAGGTGTTTGAACTGCTGCGACAAGCTTCAATCAGTCTGATGTGTACAGGCTGATGGCGGGAAGGAACTGGAGGGCGGACGTGGGGATCACCCACTTTATAGTGTCACGCTGACGTCCATCACGTGACATGTGGTAAACAGTCCCCCATCAGATACTGCTAGCAAAAGTTTCCGTGTGGTCCTGACACCAGGGGGCACAGTCCTACAAGTGATTACCTACTGCAAGAGCCCTTTCAAAATAAGATCATGAATTCTGGGTATATCTGCTACATTAAACAATCATCAGCATTTATTTAACTCTCAAGTGACACCCCACCTCCATCTACACCTGGTCTACTACTTACAACTGATCCACACACTGCATCATGGGTTGGGCCCCTGACCTTGGTCCAAGACAGGGGCCAAACTCTAGAAACATTGATAGCCACAGCACAGCTACTATATGTAATCTCTCAGCTTTATGCTGATTTACAAGATTTGGACCCTCAAAACTAGATGGGAGGTGTTTCCATTGGCAAAGGGAACTGCAGTCGGACTGGCAAACTGAAACATGGCAGCAAATCTGGAAGGATGTATACAAATACATCAAGCATGATAGACACCTACTGCCACAGTTCAAGATTCTGCAGAACCTCTATCATACCCCTAGTAAGTTGCACAAAATGGGAAAATTAGACTCCTTTGTTTTCTCAAGCTGTGGCAAAGAAAAAAGGTACCTTGTACCATATCCTGTGGATGTGTGAGAAGGTCAAACCCTTCTGCAGACATAGCAGACACTTAGATCCAGTGCTGGGTTTACAAGATGCCTTTCTGGCAGAAATTTGTGTATTGGGTAAATTCAAAGGAGAAATGAGTGGCTTATGCAAAGATTACATGGCCCTGCTAGCAGTGACTGTGAAATTGGTCATTCTCAGGCATTGGATAGACACTGCTGTTCCACCTTGGGTGGAGTGGCATAAAAAATGTCAATATGCCCTGGAGGCAGAGAAAGTTATAGCAAGTACCAGTCACAGGTACAGCTTTTACTGCTCCAGATGGGAGAACTTACACATACTGCTTTTAATACTGTGACAGAGTATTTGAAGCAGCCCGAGGGTACCATATATACTCGCTTATAGGTTGACCTCATGTATAAGTCAACCCCCCTTTTCCATGTGATTTTAGCAGTTTTACTCTATATACCTCACAGATAAGTCAACTCCCCTTTACCATGCTTACCATACTGGCAACTCATATACGGTAAAGTGCCGTACACAGCTGAATAAAGGGAGGAAAAATGAAGTATACACCAAAAAAATAAAGAAACTGTTGCATTTTATTTTTGTAGAAAAAACACCAATACGGTATTCTGCAGTTGAGTGGAGGGGCGACGTTTGTACGGACCATCTTTTCAAGCACTGCAATAAAACATTTGTGGATAAGTCAACCGGAGCCCTCTACAGGTCGGTAAAATACCTGCAGATAGGTCGACCTCACATATAAGTTGAGTCCCTATTCTTTAGTACAACACAGGCATTAATCAAGGAGAGGGTGATGGATTACCTGGAGGAGAGTGGCTTGCAGGACAGCAGACAGCATGGCTTCATGAAGGGGCAGTCTTGCCAGACAAACCTAATTCAGTTCTTTGATTGGGTGACTCAGGTGACTGACCATAACCGGGGGAGGGGCAGTGGACATGGCCTATCTGGACTTCAGTAAGGCCTTCAACACCATCCCCCATAGGAGGCTGGTGAGCAAGATGGAAAGCCTGGGATTGGGTGGGAAAATAATAAGCTGGGTGGAGGCCTGGCTGGCAGGAAGAACTCAGAGGGTGGTGCTAAATGGGGTGCACTCCAGGACGGCGAGGGTGAAGAGTGGAGTGCCGTCAGTTTTGGGTCCGCTTCTCTTCAACATCCACATCAGTGATATTGCGGAGGGTTTGAGGGGAAGGGTGTGCCTATTTGCTGATGATATTAAATATGCAATAGGGTGAACACCCCGGGGGGGGGTGGAAGACATGAGAGAGGACTTAAAGATGCTCAAAATATGGTCTGGGATGTGGCAGCTGAAATTTAATGCCAAGAAGTGCACTGTGATGCACTTGGGGAGTAGGAACAGAAGAGCAGAGTAAAGTAACAGAACAGGAGAGGGATCTGGGGATCATAGTCTCCTCGAACCTTAAGGTAGGAATCCAATGTAGCAGGGCAGCAGGAAAGGCCAATGGAATCTTGGCATGCATAGGCAGGGGCATTACTAGCAGAAGGAGGGAGGGAGGGAGGGAGGTAATAATGCCCCTTTACAAAGCCATGGTGAGGCCACACCTGGAGTATGGGGTTCAGTTCTGGAGGCCACATCTCTGAAAGGATATAGATGCATTGGAGAGAGTTCAGAGAAGGCCAACCAAGATGGTGCAGGGTATGCAGCAAAAGTCATATGAGCAGATGTGTAAGGAGCTGGATCTGTACATGCTGGAGACAAGGAGGGAAAGGGGAGACATGACTGAAACTTTTATTATGTAAAGGGGCTCAATAAAGTGGGAGAAGAGAGTTTACTTAAGAGGAAGGAGGGGATCAGAACTAGAGGGCACAGCCTCAGACTACAAGGAAAAGATACAAGGGCAATGTGAGAGGGCATTTCTTTACGGAGAGGGTGGCAGAGCCCTGGAACAGACTACCAGATGGAGTGGTGGGGGCTAAATCGGTGGGAGAATTCAAGAGGGCATGGGACAAGCATATGGGGCTGAGTATTGGGGGGAGGGCGGGGGTTGGCAGGGAGAGGGAGGTGTAGGGGAAAAAAGGGCAGACTAGATGGGCCAGTATGGTCCTTTTCTGCCGTCAGGATTCTATGATATTTCTGTAACTAAAAACTTGACTTACATGTGAGTATATATGGTAATTAAAATCAGACAAGCAGCACGTATTTCATGGTGCCAAGAGGTACCAATTACGATAAAAGCAACTCAGTTAGAAAGGTGTCATATGAACTGAAGCTCATGAAAGAGAGTGTGAGTGTGTGTGTGTGTGTTTACTGTATAGGTCTCTAAATGTAGTGTTCATTATGCATTATAATGTACTGTGTACTTGTATGAAATCTGAAAAATCTGTAAAGTTCACTTGATTTAAAAAAAAAAGATGGGGGAAAGGGTTCTGAGCCCGAGACAACAATCCTCCTGAACCAGTGGCCCCTCTGTGTCACTGATGACAATGGTGAAGATCTCCGACTCTGGGAAACTGAGTATCTAGCAGCAAACATCACAGAGTGTGATCTCAACTGGTGCCATTTCTTCCCCTTCCTATGAGAAGAGGAAGAAGTCGAGGCCAAGTGGTGCCTGGACTCTGACACAGATCATGTGTTGGATTGGGACTGTTTGTTTCGCACTCTTGGAAGGTCCATCTTCCCTCCAGGGCACTGGACTGCCCATCATCAGAACCCTTCCTAGAAGGGGAAAGCAGACCAGATATGGCCCTGCTGCCAAAGCAGCCTGCCTTTTTAGGCTCCCTACCATCCTGCATGACCGATGACCACTGACAGTAGGCTGAGAGAAACTACATAAATTACTTGTGATAATACACTAAAACTAACACAAAAATAAACTCTAGTTTAAACTCTAAAACTGAGAAATGAACGCTATTGTCTTATAGATGTGAATATCTGTCTCCCGGTGGATGAGGGATGAAACACTGATACACACTTAACAGTGGGGCAAGAAAAGGCAATGAGGCAGTTGGTGGCTGGCCCTGATGTAAGCAGACACCACTTGCGCTCATTCATGGAGCCATGCATGCGTGTTGCTTGGCTCAATGCCAGCCCTCTGAAAAATTCTGGCTCCTGCTGGGTCCTTGTGCCTCTGGGTTGGACCCAGTAGTGGAGATCAATGGTAAAAATAGATTTTTGGAAGATATATAGCTTCAGTAACTCTGCTTTGCCCCATCCCCTCCACCCATCTTTCCTCTTTTTTCAACCTCATGGTATAGTCCCTGACTTTGCATTACTCCTGGATACAAAAGAAGAGCTTCTCACCCCTAGCTTTGCTTTTCTTGCAGTTCTGAGTTCTGTCTTGGTCTTAGCATTTCTAATCTTCCTGCTGGCCTCCTTGGATTGCCTTAGATAATTTTCTCTATTCTCCTCCCTTTAATTCTTATGTATTTCTTGAATGCCCTCCTCTTTGCCTGTATGTATTCCTACACATCTGATGTGAACCACAGTGGGTCTTTTGTTTCCTTCCCCTTGTTAACCCCCACAATATAGCATTCCACAGCCTTTAATATGTCTACCTTGAATGCTTCCCATTTTCTCTCGACTCCTCTGTCCCTGCAGTTCCGTCCAGGTTATTCCCTAGTAGCCTTCATATCCTTTCAAAGTCCGTTTTTCTGAAGTCCCACACCTTTATTGCTCTGTTTCCCCTACTGGCTTCTACCTGTTCCTCCAGCCACACCATCCTGGAATCCTTTGAGCCTAATGGTTCTTGGACTACTGTTTTGGACATGTTCACTGTTCATGAACACCAAATCCAAAGGGTCCTAGACCAATTGTGTAAGGAACACTTCTTGGAGTTGCTGCTTCCTTCCACCACCAGGAGTTGGTTACTTGCACTTGTCATGACTAGAACTTTCTAGTCCTCATCAAGCATATTGGAATTCCACATTATCATCACTTACCCCGAAATGGATGCTCTCTCCAGAAGTTCCCATTTCTGCCCTCTAGCCCTGGCTTGGTGGCCTTTAAAATACCACCATCCTGATTTGTTTCTCCTTTCCTGTGGCTTCTAGTACCCACAGAGTCTCTGAACCTCTAGAGCCACCCAAACTATTTATTTCTGTGGTTTCAATGACATCCTTTACATAGAATGTAATGCATACCTCAGTATTAAGATGTCCCAGTCATGATTCTGGTTTTCCCATGTCTCTGTGACAGCCACCAGATCTAGATTACTATCTGCCATCAGTGCTTGAAATTCCGGCATTTTGTTAACCAGACTTCCTGCATGGATGCAGAGCAGTTTCCAACAACTAGTCCCACCCTCTTTCTTGCATTTTCCCCAGATTTCACCAGTTTTGGACATCCATTTGATGGGGTAGACCAATACAGGTTTTGTCCATGTTAGTGTACCTAACTGAGCTATCCCCCACTTCCTAGTTTAAACTAGCTGTAATGTACTAAGCCCACCTTGCTCCCAGCACCCTCTTACCCACCTTATTAGACTGTAGGCCATCCCTTTTAAACTGATTCCATTCCCTCCAAGTTGGGCCCCAGTGCCTGAGGAAATGAAATCCCTCTTCCCTGCACCACCCCTTTAGCCATGTGTTGAAATGGTACACATAAAAATGTTCTCTCTTTTTCATGTAAGGCTGTGGTAGCACCTCTGAAAAAGTTAAAAAAAAAAAAAAAGACTTTCTGCAGCAGTCTTCAGGGTGTTGGAAACCTCTTTGAAAGATTCTGTACATAACACCTATAGCTTTAAAGAGAAGTGATCCTTCTAATGCTGTCAGGAGTATTCCCTGTCACAATTAACATGTTAAGTGACTCGTGTTCTGGACTATTTGTAGTCCCTGACTCAGTTGGGTCTTTAAGCTTTTTCTCTTAAGGTGTATATGTTGCCCATTTTGACTTACCATCATGTCAAAGCTGACATTCTGATCCTGGCCTGTAAGAAAGTGATGTTCAAGTTTTTTAAGGGTTTGGACCACCTGTTTCCCCCACTATTGTGGGAACTGACTGTAGCACTATCCAAGCTTATCATGAAACCATTCAAGCGAATGGATTTGTACTACATCTCTCATTTGTTATGAAAGACTGCATTTCTGGCCACTGGATGTGTGAATGAATCCAGGTGTTATATGTGGAGTCTCCATATGTAGACTTGTTGGCAGAAACAGACCATTGGTCCATACAATCTGTCCTATTTTGTTACCCTACCACACTCCATGACCTATTGTCTGCATTGGGTTTTCACCCTCATCTCCCCCTTTCTGCCTCTTGCAACTATCAGACCTCTTATTCTGTCCCAGCTATGCTTGAACTCATTCATGGATTTTGCTCCTACTAGCTCAGTTGGTAGGCTGTTCCACAGCACAGATACTGTCTCTGTGAAGTAACATTTTCTCATATTCCTCCTGAAACTCCCCCACCCACCAGCTTCCATTCATGCCCCCTTGTTATTAAGCCACTGTTCCTGTTGCATACCTGCTCAGTTTGCCTTGTATATTCCTTTCAGAAACTTGAAGGTCTCTGTTATGTTATTCCTCTCCTTTCTGGCCTCTAGTGAGTACATGTTCAGTGTCCCTTAGCCGCTCCTTTATAGGATCTGCCCTGCTAGCCCTGAATCATCTTGCTTGCCCTTGGTTGCACCATTTCAGGTCTGCCTGTCTTTCTTCAGGTGGTGACTCCAGAACTGGGCACAGTATTTCAGATGGAGCCTCACTAGTGATTTATATAGATGCAGCATTGCCTCTTTTCTCCTACTATCGAAACCCCTCCCAGTATTCTAGTAGTCTTTCTGTAGGCCTTACTGCATTGGCTAGTTTGTTTGAGGGAGTCACTTATGATAACTTCCAGATGCCTTTTTTATGAAGCAGTGTCCAACCAACCCCTCCCATCCAGTATATCATCCTATGACTTTTACTCCTTGGCTGTATCACCTTGTACTTTTTGGCACTGAATCTCAACTGCCAAACCCTAGACCGCCTCTCTTATCTTTGCAGGTCCCTCTGCAACTTTCTCACCCCCTCTTTGCTGTCCACCCTGCCACAGAGCTTAGTGTCATCTGTAAAGAGGCACAAATTGCCCT
Organism: Neoceratodus forsteri; assembly: GCA_016271365.2. Classification (NCBI taxonomy): domain Eukaryota; kingdom Metazoa; phylum Chordata; order Ceratodontiformes; family Ceratodontidae; genus Neoceratodus; species Neoceratodus forsteri. Next base: position 397,567,249 of record CM057452.1, read on the forward strand.
GTATACTTTCCCCTATGTTGCTGATGAACACATTGAAAAGGACAAGTTCCTGGTCTGACTCCTGTGGCACCCCATTCATGACCATCCTTCCCCTGAATTGACCCGTTAACCACCACCCTTTGTTGCCTCCCCATAGACAACTTCCCACCCTTTTAATCAGGTAATTCGCTGCCCTTAGGTCCTCTAACTTCTTCAACAGCCTTCTGTGTGGCACCATGTTGCATGTATTGCTGAAGTTGAAGTAGTGTATATAGTATCTACTGCTTGACCATTATCCACAGCCAACGTAATCCAGTCAAAGAATACTATCAAGTTGGTCTAACAAGATGCAAACTAACTGAAATGGAATCAGAGTAAACTGTTAGTGGTATTTTAGTGAATGGGGAAATTTTGCTAACACTGAAGCTATTTCCTTACTCTTCATGAGAAGTACCATGGGATATTTAATAAAATACAAAATCATATATACCCCAATAATACAAAGTATCATGGGATGTATATGCAAATCTCCATGAAAATGTAGGCTGGTTCTGCTCTAAGTAGGTATGCATGGTGCCAATCTGCAATACAAATAAAGGAGGTTTTGCCCTACCCAACTTTAAACTTCAAAATGAAACCTTTATGGGGGCACAAAATATCAGAACTCTGAAATCAAAACGCTGACAAGAATCCAGGATTGCTTTGTACTGAGAAATTTCTATTGAAATGGAAGGATCCCAAAGTAATGCTGTTCAAAGGATTATCCAACTCATTAAAACCCCATCCAATCCTAAAGCCATTACTCAAATCTTGGATCAATATATCCAAAACGTTAGACTGGAATCTGCATATATACCTACAATGTCTGCTATGTGACAACAAGATGCTACAAACTGATCGAGAAACTTTTCACTAGGATTCAAGGAAGAGAAAAGGTATAAATATCATAGGATACCACATTCAGTACTACTGCTCCTTATTCTGTCATAGCCAAAAAATACTCTATCCAGAACCGAGTTCCATAGATATCTGCAACTAAGATGTCTTAAGGGATTGCATCAATTATGAGCTAACATTGACCCCTCCTAATGTTCTAGACAATATTCTTCGCATCTCCAAAGGACAAAAAGTAATATACGATCTGATAATGCAGTCATATCCAAACCATACACTAAATATTAAAGGAACATGGGAAACTGAATTACAGATAGAAATCTCAGAAGAAGAGTGGGATGAAAGCTGAGGTAATACACTCAAGGTATGTTGGGAAGCAAAGGGCTGATCAGTTCAGTTTAAAATTTACCACTTTGGGCATTATTCTACATGCAAATTGATTGATCTTGGTATTGCCTCTGACAACAAATGTTTGTGGGGTATGTTGAGCAAAGAAACAATAACTCACATTTTATAGACATGCAATAAAGTGTGTGAGACAATTCTGAATTGCAATATAACTGCTCCACTAAGATAGTCATGTTGAGAATCTTCTTGGATATACCATATACTATAAGGAAGAATGTTGTTCTATGAAACTGGAAACAAGTCAGTTCCTTTCCTTTAATGAATGGCTACAGGATCTATCAACGAGGGCTAACTGGTGGGCGGAGCTTGCCATCCAGCTAAGCAGCAGCAACTTTGCAGAGCTCCTGCATGGGAGACTTGAGATAACTTTACATTTGCTCCAAACTGCAGAATTTTGATACCAACTCGGCATCCTTGGACTTGGAAGAGGCCAAGGACCATTTTGATACCAAAATCAGGAGGATGCGATCATGGGAAATCCTTAGAAAGCACAGACAAAGCCATGGTAGTAACCATCGACAGAAAATCTGGTGAAGGAAAATATGCACCTTTGAATTAGACTTGAGACATTGAAGAACCTGTTCAGAGCTTAAAATATAAGAATACTTAGGCTACAAGAGGGGCTGTAAGGGTAGAACATAGTAGCCTTTATGGAGCAGTGGCTTCAAAATGAACTAAAACTGCCTGAAGCTCTGACCTTGGAGAAATCCTATAGAATTACAGTAACCTCTCGCTATAACAAATGACTTGGGATCCATATTGAACGTTCGTTATACCAAGTCGTTTGTAACACTGAGGGATGCTGATTCGCGGTCCTTTGCAGTATGTGCTACTGGTGGGGGGGGGAATACAATGATTGTTTTCTTGTTATCCTTTGTTATTATCGTTATCTGGTTTGTTTTGTTTTTGGTTTATCTGTTACAGGTATCTTGGTTACAGGAGAGCATAGGTCAGGGTGAGTGATGGGTGGTGGATGCTTCATGTGGACATTAACATTTTGGTAAAGTGACTGTTAAAAGATATAACTTTATTTAAAATGTGCAGTGGTGTACTTTACTTTTCTTTGACTTTCTTAACTTTGCTTTGTTTAGAAAAAATCGGTCACTTAGTTTGGCGCTTTTCATCTGCCTTTCCAGTAACATCTCTGGCAAATGAGATTAGTTGCTGAAGCTGTATCACTTTTATGAACTCTACCTCTTGTGCTTCCAGCCATGCCAATCCAACCTTTAGTTCACGGATAGCCTCTTTAGTTCCTGGCAACTTGTTGTCTTCTTCTACCGATTCTTGAACCTCAGAGTTGGAATCATCCTGCGGGCTTTCTGTGACAGCACCAATGATTTCATTGCCTGTTAGATGCTCGCTCGTTCATATGCATTCATCATGGGTCAGCCACTCTTCAATCAGTTCCTCAGCCTTTTCATACTGCGCTGCTAGGAGATTTAGTGTTGCAGCCAGGGATAGGATTTCAGGAATATTGTCCTTATCCTCCTCCTCAGGTGCGATTGGTTGCTCTTTGAAAGCCGCACCAAAGGTAGCAATGTGCAACTGTGCTTTGGGATACACCATCCCAAGCTTCACTAGTCAGATGCACAACATCCTGCAGCGTAAGCTTCTTAAAAAAAATCAGTGACACTATCTCCAGCGTCAGCACCAACAAGGTCACTGAGAAGCCTTTTCTGATACAGCTTCTTAAACATGGCAATGATGCCACCGTCAAGCTATTGCAGTCTAGATGTTGTTTTTTTGGGCAAAAGCATGGCACGTATCTTTCCATCACTTAATTAATTAAGCTCAAACCACAAAAACAACACAAAGTAAGTGTGTTGATTGATTGTGGATTATGGCATGACATGGTGGTAAAAAATCTTAGAGTACACTGCTCGCAGTTGTGAACCAGGGAGCCCGGCAGCCACAATGAACATTTGTTATAACTGATATTTGCTATAACGAGGTTCACTATAATGAGGGGTTACTGTACCTTGCGGCAAGCAGTAGCCCATACAGAGCATCCTCGAGCTGTCCTGATTGCCTTCCTTTTCATGAGGGGCAAGGAGAAGATCCTTCTAGCTGCAAAATGCTCAACAGTAATGGTTGAAGGCACACAAGTTCTGTTCTTTCAAGACTGAAACTATGCCATGCATCAACAGTGTAAAGCCTTCAACAGGATAAAGAGAAAACTCTGAAATAAACAGATAACCTTTGCTCTGTTACCACCATCCCACCTGCATCTAATGGTTAGGAAGAAAAAATTACTTACCATAGTAATCTTGTTTCTTCCAAGTGATACTCAGGTATTCATAACTTTATGAAGTCAGCCTTCTAAGTAGAACTGCCCAGAGATAATTTGAAATATATGCAAATGAGGGAATCTTCAAGCATCAGCCACTTTTCAAATGCTGCCTTATACTAACTGCCTTAGTTCTAACCCCTCAGATTTCCTGGAAGCCTGGAAAGACAGGCCCATGGGGATTAAGTATAATAATGATAATTGCAATAATAATCATAATAGTAATAATAATAACACATTATGAAACATAATAACAATAGAAGGAGCTTCCTTTACACCCAAAAAATGGGGCCTCCAACTAGAGGGCATAACATATGAAAGGATACCCCTGAATGTTCAAATCACCTGAAAAAGGAGAGGGGGATAACAATAGTGAACACAATTACAACATGTGTGCCAGAAATGGCATTTATACCCCTGAGAGCACAGTATTCAGGAGCCAGAAAGGGAGGTAGGGTGGGCAAGTTATGAATACCTCAGTATCACTTGGAAGAAACAAGAAAACTATGGCAAGTTTTTTTTTCTTTTAACCCCAGTAATACTCAGGTATTCATAACTTTATGCAGACTACTAAGCAGTACCTTTGGAGGTGGGCACAGAACCTTATTTTATGAACAGATTTTGCAGGACTGCTGTGCCGAACCTAGCATCACCCCTGGAGAGAATATCCAGACTGTAATGCTTTGTAAACATGTGTACTGTTTTCCAGGTAGCTGCTTTACAGATGTCCACCAGGGAAACATCCCCAACAGCTGCTATGGTAGCAGCTGTGCCCCTTGTGGAATGGGCCCTCAACCCTGTTGGGGGCTCCTTTCCAGCCTTAGAATAACAAAAAACTGAAAATGCTGTACTATCCAGTGAGAAATTAATCTTTTGGAAGCTGGGTTACCCTTTCCCACATTCTCATAGATCAGGAACAGCTGTTTTCTGTCCTGCCTATGGACTTTGGTGGTTGTCAAGTAACAGCTAAAAGCCCCTTTGATGTCCAGACCATAGAGAGACTTTTCATGAGAACTAAAGTGTTCAGTGAAAAAGATAGATAACATGGGTGGACTGCAGGCCCTTATCTGCCGACACAGTCTATGTATGTATCTTTGTATTTATGTACAATGGTTTGATTCAAATGGGAATCAAAAGTCATTTAAAGGAGAAACTCCTTGTTTGTTCCCAGAATAATTTTGTCTCTGTGGAATGAAATGTGGTCCTATTCAATGCAGAGAGACTTGTGCTCACTGATTCTTGTGGCAGAAATCATTACCACAAGGAAAAAAATTTTTTTTTTTTTTTTTAAGATATTTCAAGTAAGTTGAAAACATAGGCTCAAAAAAAGGGGGACCCATGAGCCTAACTATGCACACATCTAGGAACCATGCTTGCACTGGTTCCCTGTGAGTGGGTGCAAATGGACCAGGCCTTTAAAGAACCCTTTGAAAATAGGGTCTGAGGCTTGAAAAACATTCTGTCCAACTGAGAAGTAAATAGATGCTGAGACCAGGTGGACCTTTAAGGTACTGGTCTGCAAGTCCAGTGAAAGCAAATAGGTAAAATAATCCAGCACAGCTGGAACACCAGCCTGTGTTGATATGTGCCAGACCCTAAAAGAGCAATCTTTGAGGCTAGGATCTGAGGCCATTAGAACATTTTGTCCAACTAATATGCAAGCAGATGCTGCGACTAGGTGGACCTTGAGGATGCTGGACTACAAGTCCAATGACTATAAAAAGGTAAGTTAGTCAAGCACTGCTTGATCCCAGCATGTGCTGGAAATCATTTTCTGGTTGAACACTAATAGTAAACCTTTTTCCTTCTGAAACGTACAGTTTCTTAGTGGAGGGCTTCCTGTAACCATATAAAATGTCCAAGACACTGTGAAAAAGATGCAAGGCTGCATATTGTACAGTAGGCCCTCAAGAGACATGACTTGGGCCTGAGTGACCCGAGGTTTGGGCACAGAAGCCTCCTGGTTGGAGGTTAGCAGGTTGTGCCTCTGAGAAAAGGTGTATTGGTTTGGAACCAGACATGGAGAGTAGCATATCTGCCTGGCCCAGTCTGGTGTTATCAAGACCCTTGATGCTGGCTGGGACTTGAGCTTGAGAAATGCATTGTATGCCAGAGGGAAGGAAGGAAAGCGAACAGGTCCTTCCCTGACCAACTCAGAACTGGGGGAATCCAGGGGGATTGGTCCTGGGTCTGATTTGTCTTAGTACTATGGCAGGGGGTGGTGGCTGTGGTGGGATGCGAACAAGTCTACCCTTGGTATGCCCCACCTCCTGAAGATAACTTGAACCACCTGACTATTCAAGGCCCATTCCTGATGGGACTGGTTGATCTGAGTCAAGGTATCTGCCAAGGTAGTATTCCTACCTGGCAAATGAATATCCTGCAGGGACATATGGAACATGCTACACTCCATATTTTCATAAGTCCTGAGCAGGAAGGGCTTAACCGTGTCCCTCCCTACTTGTGTATGTAATACATTGTGGTGGTATTGGCTGTTGTGACTTGTACCACCTTTGTAGTAGTTGTGTGAAGACCTTTAGCGCAGTAACACTACTCTTAGCCCCTGCAGGTTTATGTGCAGGAGTGAATCTGCACTTGACCATGTGCCTTGGGAGGTATGAACCCCCAGATGGGCGCTCCACTCTAGTAGGGATGCATCTGTTGTAAGACAACTGTTAGGGGCTCTTGCTGAAAAAGAAGAAGCCCCTTCCCTTGAATTGGTTCCCTCTTTTCCTCCATTGGAGGCCTGTAACAATGTCCTTGTTACTAGAATTAGTTTTAAAAGAGGGTCCTGTCTCTGACACCATTGAGCCATGAGGTGACATTGAATGGCTCAGGTCTGTAACCTGGATTCCAAGACTGTGCCAGTGGCGGTGCCATGTGGCCAGTAGCTGAAGACAACTGTCTTGCAATTTTTGGTTCATTCAGCCTGAATGAGCCCGCTATTAGTGGAATACTTCTTGCCCTGAGTAGGGGCAGGCAGACCCTGCCTTGCAGGGTATTTAGCTCTGCTCCTATGAACTGGAGTGCTTGAGCAGGCTGAAGGTCAGACTTTCTTTAGATTTATCAAGGACCCTAGGGAGTCCAGAAGACCCTAGGTGAGTTCCAGACTCACTTGCTGGAGTGATTCTACATCCACCAGCCAGTCATCTAGATATGGGGAAACTGTGACACCTTATCTTTGAAGGTGCTTCAACCACTGTGTACACTCCCAGAGAGTGACCTGATGAGAGTCTGAACCTGAAGTACTTTCTGTGAGACTCCCTTATGGGAGTGTGGAAATAATTTAAATACAGTGCTGACAGGAATCCCCTTCTTTAGATTTTTCCTGGGGTTTGACATACTTTGTCTTTTTGTTTTTCATGGAGGGGACCAGAGAAACAGCTGGGCCACTCACCCCTCCTTTTTTTTTAAAACCTGAATCACCCTTCTCAGGGGTGTGTAAGTAAGAGACAGCAGTTTCACATGCAGATTTGGAGGGTGTTGGCTGGTCAGATCCTGAAGTGCCCTTATTTGGTCTCTTTTGTAACCTTTCTAATCCTTTTTCCACTGTTTTTAGTGGAAGGAATTTGAGCTCAGAGACAATCCCTGACTCACTACATCCAGGACCACTTTTCTGTGGTGCCTGAAATACCCCTGCTGTGGGTACTGCTGATACTGAGGCACAGCCCCAGCCTGTTAGAAACAAAGGGGGCTTGCTGTGGTGTATATATCCACCTTTTTCATGTAAGCCTTTATCTTTCTCCAAAGAGAAATTACCCTCGACTGGAAAGTCTATAACCTCGGTTTGGGTATCCTGAGTGAGGTCTGTGACTCGCAGCCAGGCAGACCTCCTTGCCATCCAACTGGCAGCAGCCATTTGAACTGTTATTTGGCTGCTCTCAAACCAAATTTAGCTGTTTCAGCTAGATCATCTGACGGGAGCCTGGGCCTTGGCTGACATAGCAGGGGCCAACTACCACAGTGACTTTCGTATTGAAATAGGCTTGAAAATGTGTGCCTGCCTGATGGCCAAGGCACCTGATAAATATATCTTTTTAAGCCATGTTGTCAGTTTTTCCTGGAATCCTTGTTAAAAGGATAGGATGCCAGGGGTGTCTTTGCCTTGTCACAGGTTGTCACTTTAACGACTCCTTGGTGGACAGGGTAGGGGAATAAATTTCAGTTCGCTCCCTGTCCAGCTGAAATTTCTTATACATCCTCTTATCCAGAGGGGGAACATAGCTTGGAGTTTTTAAAATCTTTAAAGTATCTTCCCTGAAAAATTTATTCACAGGAATGGGAAGCTTTTAGTGGGTATCAGCCCAATCTTTCTCACCAATGTGAAGAATGAGGAATAATCCTCAAATGTTCTGTGGGGAGAGACAAACTCTTGTTTGGAGGAAACTTCACATTCAATAGGTTCTCCTCCATTTCATAATAATTACATAGTCTTCCTTTTAAATATTAGGAAGACTGCTTTGCAAAGGTCTGCTGCTGAGAGACAGACAGCCCTTGTAAGCCTGAAAGTGTTTTCTTTAGCCGTTCCAGGCATTTCTCCACACTTTTTATTTATTTATTTATTTATGACTTTGATAACCGGGTGAGTGCACTGATCCCAGGGACCATTTTCAGGCACTACCCGGGCCATAACACATGGTGCAGGGTGACAGTGGAGTACAAGGTAACAGTAACACACACGAAACAGATTTGATACAAGCAACAATAGTAAGCACAATATACAGGTTTGATGCATAGGTCCATTTGAGAACAGCAAATACAAGGTTTCAATATCGGACATGAGGAGATTTGGTACAAACAAACAAATCGTAGGCACAGTGTACAATGTGTGACTGCATCATCCAGCGAGCAAGTAATACACAGAATACTCAGTAAAAAATATATATACACTATGTACAGGCAAGGAAGTCAAATATTACTGTGAAAAATACGATATAACAGGTGTAGGCAGGGGAGTTGACTAGTGTGGGCAGGTGGGTAACCCCTGGGCTGGGGAGTTGACTAGTGTGGGTTGGTGTTAGACCCCAGGGAGCAGTGGCAGGATGAGTTTGCCAGCAACCAGACTTTAAGGCAGGATTTGAAACTGGAGTGTGTGTCAATGGAACGGAGTTCAGCCGGTAGTTTGTTCCAATGCAAAGGGGCAGCTGCAGACCAAGCTCTGCTACCCATGTTGGTGAATACCCTAGGAACAGCTAGAGGGGGAGTACCATTAGAGCGGAGGTTGCGGAGGAGCATCCTGGTTTTCAGAAGGACAGTTAGGGGGGATTCTGGAGCCGTGCGGATGACATTGTCTACCATGCAGCAGAGGGCTAGGTCAAAGCAACCTTGTAGCGGTGGCCATCTAAGGGTATTAGAGAGGGTACAGTGATGGGTAGAGAATGGGGCCAATAAAGCAAAGCGACAGGCACTGTTGTAGGCAGCGGAGAGTTTAGCCATGGCAGTAGCTGAGGTATGGCATAAATAGGGGAGCAGTAGTCAAGAATAGGGAGAAGATTACCCTGGACAATGGCTAGTCTGGCTACGGGGTAAAGTATTGCCTGAATCTATAGGCAGCACCTAACGTTTGATGGAACCTTCTGACAAGGGAATTTGCATGCTCATTGAAAGTGAGGAAGGGGTCGAGCAGTACTCCTAAGTATTTGTAGGTGTTGACCTCCTCCAGGGCTGGGCCGTCTGGGGTGAGAATGCATAAGGGGGCATGGTTTTTAGTTTTGGCCAGAAAGGGCTTAGATCCGAACAGCATGGATTTAGTTTTTTAAGTATTTACTAAGAGGAGGTTTTTTGAGAACCAGCTGTGGGCCGCAGCATAGTTGTGCGAGGGAACTGAGGAGATTGCGGCCATGGATTTGTCACTGTGGAAGAGGACAAGGTCATCGGCATACAGGAAAGAGTGACAGTTGAGGCAGTCGAAGGGAAGTGTATTAATGAATAAGGAGAAAAGGAGGGGATCCAGGATTGAGCCTTGAGCGACCCCCACAGAGACAGGCAGGGTGGGGGAGCAGGCTTGACCAATACACATGAATTGTGAGCGATCGGTAAGGTAGTTAATGAACCAGCTTGTGACTTTCTGAGAACAACCAAGGAGGCTAAGCTTGGAGGTAAGGAGAGCATGGTTAACCGTGTCAAAAGCCTTTGAGAGGTCGACGAAGACAGCCCCGGTGGCTTTACCATTATCCATGTTAGAGAGGATGTGGTTGGTCAGAAGGGCGAGGGCAGTGGCAGTGGAATGATTCTTGCAAAAGCCATGCTGTTGGTTGCATAGAAGGGTGTATTTGCTTATGTACTCAGTGAGCTGACTGTGCACTGCTCTCTCGAGTAGTTTACTGAGATGAGGGAGGATGGATATCGGACAGTAATTGTCGGAGGATTTGGGGTCACCAGATTTAAGAATGGGGATAACCTTAGCTATCTTCCATGGGTCAGGCATGGAGGAGGTGGAAAGGGCAAGGTTAAAGATGAAGGTGAGTGGCCTGGCAATCGCTGGAGAGATCAGCTTAAGGAAGACTGGAGATAGCCCATCGGATCCGGAGGAGCCGTGGTTAGGTAGACTTTTAAGTAGCTTCACTGTATCGTGTATGGAGAGGGCTTTAAAATAGAATGGGGGTTTTTGTGAGTGAGTGGCAGAGCTGGAGGAGGGTGGCAGTGTATCAGGTATTAGGGCTGAGCTTTGAGGTTGGGTAGTTGGCAGCTTATTTAGGTACATGGATAAGCTGGTGAACTTACAGTTGAAGACACTGGCCACATCGTGAGGGTCGGTCAGCAGCCCGTTCTGGGAGTTGAGATGTGGTGCAGTGTAGTTGGGGTGGGGGTTTAGGAGGGAGCTGATTGAGTCCCAGAATTTTCTAGGGTCTCCAAGATTGGCTTTTTGCAGATTGCGGAAGTGGGTCTGTTTCAAAAATTTGGCCTGTTGTTTACATTTGTTCCTCATGCACCTGTAAGCATCCCAGAGGGCAGGAGAGGGGGTTGCTTTGAAAGAGGACCAGGCACGGTCTCTGGCCTTCATAAGGGTTAGGAGGTCTTTAGAGACCCAGCGCGAGCATCCGCCTCTGACCCGTCTGGTGGTGACAAGGAAAAGGCGGCCCTGGAGTGTTAGTAGAGTCTGGGTAAATGTGGAAACTGCCGTGGCTGCATTGGAAAGGGAAAAAAGCATAGACCAGTCCAAGGACTGGGCCTCCTCAAGGAGATCTGTGGAGACTGGGCAGCTGAAATTTCTGAGAGATAGGTATTTGGGTGGGGGGCGCTTTAGTTTGGAAGACCAGAGGAGATAGGTCGGCAAGTGATTGCTTATAGAGTCAGCCATGGTGCCAGCATGTAATGCTCGGTCCCCCTGGGAAAGTTTACAATATTCATTTTTTTTATTTTATTTATTTATTTCTAGGAAGTATCTTTGAGCCAAAGTCTCTTTCACAGAGGTTCTACGTCATAGTAATACATGGGCATTACATCATTTACAATGGTTACAAGTACATAAGCAGATACAAGGTGGTTCCATGCCTAGAAAGACATGAGTAGATCAGGTTACAGAGGTTACATGATTACAAGAACAGGGAGTACATAAGTAAAAATATACAGACACATAATTTAAAGCAGGCTAGGCTGACAGGTTGTTAAGTGAACAACTTGAGATTCTACAGGATATAGAGTGAATCAGGTAGGGAGCAGAGGATGATATAGTCTGTAAAATAAATAGAATAATAGATGACTAAGTATTACAAGGCAGTTAGACCATCGAGAGGTTTGGGGGACTTGGAACCTTGAGAACGAAGCTCGAGAGGTTCCCAAAGTCCCCCAAACCTCGAGATGGTCCGACTGCCTTGTAACACAGAGTCATTTATCTGTTATTTTTTGTAATATATGGAGGCAGTGACTTTTTTATGTGAAACGGGTTGGCCGCCCGCCAGACTGAAGACACACTGTGTTTCTCAACTGCAGGTAGCACTGAAGACTCTGTCACTCGTAAAAATATGTTGTTTAGGCACTCCTACCTTTACTTTTTTTTCATCGTTGTGTGAATGCAGGATCAGGCAGACACTCCGTTGAATGGTATGCTTCGAAAAAACCAACAAATTAAAACACTGAAGTTTACGAATTTCTTTTGCTAAGCGAGAGGAAACCGCCGCCATGGTTTTTACTTTGTTCGGCCTGGTCTGAGAAAAAAGCTACCAATGGGGATGCACGCTATCACTATGGGTATGCAGGATGGGACGTGGCTCCATGGCAACTGGGTTTTTTGCCAGGCAGAGTTGGACATGTGCTGTGGCATTTTCGTGATAATACTATCATTCGTTCGAATGATAGTATTATCGGCAGTGAAGTGTGGTATTATTGGGAGTGGTGTGCTCTGTGCTATCAATTACAAGGATTTTTTGAATCATTTTCAGTAGTATTATTTTGATGATCCATATATTACAATTAACTAATACTATACGTAAGGAGGCAAGAACTTGATGGGCAGCAGTCCTTTTGTCATAAGTGCTAAAGAGTGTAGTCATAAAGGAGGGCTAGACTCACTTGGGGGGGGGGAGTGCTGAGGAGGGGACCTGGAGCCTGCTAGGGGAGTGTTAGTTAGCAAGAAGAGAGGACAGGCAAGGATGCAGGTTAGAATGAGGGTAGCAGGAAAGAGGAGGGGAGAGTATGGGGGAGTTCAGGTCTCACAGTCACATTTCCTGTTTGTGGTGAGGGCCACTCAGAGTTTATCCTTAAAGGGGCCTATTTTGTCCTCTTTTGTGATGCCTAGGTCAAGCACATTAAGCCAAAGTGGTGCCTGGTATTCGTAGGACCGTTGACCTTGTGTGGTTCTACAGAAAGGGATGCAGAGAGCTGAGTTGTTTGTACCCGTAGTGCATCTGATGGAATTAGGTTGGCTAAGGAGGCTTTGCAGGCCTGGGGTGGTAAGTCCTAACATAGACTTCTTGATGAGCATGCATACTTGATACTGGAGCCATTTTGTTTGAGTGTACAACTCGCAGGTGTGAGTGAGATGGGGTACACCTAGGACTAAACAACACGCTTTTATTTAGTGTTGTTTTGATACGTTTCAAAGCAGTTTGGGAGGCAGCCCCAGATACTGCTGGACCATAGTCTATCACTGAGAGGACTGAGCCATTTACAGCAGTTTTGAGTGCCTCATAAGTCAGGCCTTTTCGGTGTCTGTACAGTAATCCTAGTTTTGCATTTGACGACTTTGTGACCGTGTCTATGTGTTGGTTAAATGAGAGGGTGCAGTCCAGTGTCAATCCTAGGTATTTAAATGTTTGAACCACCTCTAGGGAAGTATTCTGATTGTTATAAATGCAAAGTCGGTGAATGCGGTGTTTGTTATGTGATGATGCGAATAACATAGTCTTAGTTTTTTATAATTGAGGAGCAGCTTTGATTGAAGGAACCAGTGCTCAACCACGGTGAAATTAGCCTGCACTTGCTTTTCCAGTTTGTAGGGGTCAGAATTACATGAATATAGGACCGCATCGTCCGCATACAGTAGTAGCTGGTCGTTTACCGAATGAGGGAGGTTGTTTAAGAACAGGCTAGACAGTAGAGGGCCAAAGACAGAGCCTTGAGGAATGCCTGTGTTAACACTAAGAATGTCGGAGAAGGTATCCAGGATTTTCACTTTTTGGACCTTCCCAGAGAGGAAGCTTCTGAACCATGCTACTGTTGCAGGGGAGAGGCTGGTATTGGAGAGCTGATCCAGGAGCAGATTGTGATTTCCGGTGTTGAAGGCCTTGGTGACATCAATATATGTTGCCCCCACCAAGAGACCTCTGTCTAGAGCATTATAGATAAAGCTGGTAAACTCCACTAGAGCGGTTGTGGTACTGTGTTGTTTTCGAAATCCATGTTGTTGTTGACATTGTAAATGATACTTGTCTAGACATTCCATCAGTTGGTCACTCACGATTCACTCCAGGGCCTTGGAGAGTGGAGGAAGGATAGATATTGGGCAGTAATTTGTAGAGTTGGCCCTGTCACCACTTTTGTAAACAGGGGTAACCACCACCACCTTCCAGATCTGTGGGAATTCACCTGATATCAAGGAGAGATTTAAGATTTTGGTGAGGGGTTTGAGAGTTATGTCCAGGATAAGCCTAACTAGTTTTAGGTCCAGTTGATCAGAGCTAGTTCTGGAATTACCTAGTGCTTTTAGGATGTATTTTTTGCTTCCATAAAGGTGATAGCTCTGAAATAGAAAGGCGGATGGGAGTTTGATTGGGACCCCGGGTTTTGTTCGGTGCAGGTATCTGATTGGTGTTGAAGGAAGCTAGGGGGCAACAATCCACTGAGGTCAGTAAAAGCTTTGTTGAAGACATTTTCTGTGCGACTGTGATGCTGCATAGGTTGGCCCTCAATGTTCAGGAAGGTGGGGGGAGTTTTATTAGGTTTACCAGTTAGGGATCTGATGTTCTCCCAGAACCATCTACTGTCACCCCATAAGTTTGTCAGCTCATTTTTAAAGGGAGTGTTTTTGGCCTTGCGAATAGCCCAGGTGCATTTATTCCGTGCAGCTCTATAGTTCTGGTAGTCTGTCTGGGTACCAGAGTTTCTTCTTTGTACCACAAGTCGTCTCTATTTTTCATGAGGGCTAATAGCTGTGTCGTGATCCAGGCGCTGTCATAGTCACGGATCTTTCTTTTTGGTGTATGTGGGGGGTGGAGCTGGCAAACTGTCAGTAATTTCCAACAGAAAGAAGGGTTAAAAAGTCAGGTTAGTTGATATCTTGGAGGTAGAAGACTTGGTTTGCTGGCCAAGGCACCTAGCTTCACCTGAGCTCTTTCCTTCTAAGACTGCTTGAAAGGCAGAGTAGAGAAACTTACCAGAGCAAGGGAGAAGGATTAAGACTTAGTTTGGCTAAGCAGATTTACTGTGTGGTGGTGTTTTTATTTTTACTCACAGGGATTGCTACTGTTTGTTGCTAACATTTCATTGCTTTATTTTTTCTCTGATTCAAATTGTTGTTGCTGGTATACCTTCTTCTATAAGGTGTGCCTACAGGTAGTGCTAACAGATTACTGCTGTAATCTTCTGTTTCAAATTGTCTTTGCAAGGTATATCTTCTGTTACTGCTTTATTTTTCTCTGGAGCAAAGTGTTTCTTACAGGGTATATCTTCTCTGAAATTACTGTATTACAGGTGGAGCTTACATTTTTGTGACTTTTTATCATTGGGCTAAGCAAAATTACTGTTTGACACTGTGTTTTATTTTATTCTTGTTTGTTGAAAAGGTTTGTTGTCTCAGAGGTGTTTCAGTCTCTCTCACATTGAAGAAGTAATTGCTTTCCTCCCACAGCTCTTCCAAAGGATTAGGTGTGTATGTGGGGGTGGAGCTGGCAAACTGTCAGTAATTTCCAACAGAAAGAAGGGTTAAAAAGTCAGGTTAGTTGATATCTTGGAGGTAGAAGACTTGTTTTGCTGGCCAAGGCACCTAGCTTCACCTGAGCTCTTTCCTTCTAAGACTGCTTGAAAGGCAGAGTAGAGAAACTTACCAGAGCAAGGGAGAAGGATTAAGACTTAGTTTGGCTAAGCAGATTTACTGTGTGGTGGTGTTTTATTTTTTTACTCACAGGATTGCTACTGTTTGTTGCTAACATTTCATTGCTTTATTTTTCTCTGAGTCAAATTGTTGTTGCTGGTATACCTTCTTCTATAAGGTGTGCCTACAGGGTGTGTAACAGATTACTGCTGTAATCTTCTGATTCAAATTGTCTCTTTGCAAGGTATATCTTCTGTTACTGCTTTATTTTCTCTGGAGCAAAGTGTTTCTTACAGGGTATATCTTCTCTGAAATTATTACAGCTGGTGCTTTCAGGTTTTACAGTTTTATCTAACATTAGGATAAGCTTTCAGGGTTACTGCATTTGTTGATGACTGATTGTTTCTGCTCTTACCTCCTTGTTCTTTCGTCCGTGGTTCTTCTTTTAGGCAGGGGAAGGGCCCAGCCACCCACCCCATCCCCAACCACGCCCACCCACTCCTTTATAGGGTACCACAGTTGTGACATATCCTGTGGCAGAGCAGGAAGAGGCGGATCAGTGGGGCCTCCACAAGGTGATATCATTTACAGGGCACTAGTAATTTAACTTGTTATAACAAGTTAAACAAAGCACAATTAAACCATTACTTGCATTTTTTCCTTTTTTTTTCCTTCTAATTACTCTGACTAGGTTACAAACCCAGCAACTTATTTGGAATGGATTTCATTAACTGCAGGTACTGTGGAACAATTTTCAGAAGGACAGTCTTACAGGATTTAGGACACTGTCCTACATGCTGGGCCTTTGGAGATCTTAGGGCTTCAGCTCGGGCAGCATGGGCAGAGATTGCACGCCTCAAATTTCATATTGAAGAGGAAATACATTATAAGAACCACCGCCATTTCCCCAGCATCCAACAGAAAACCTTGACCGCAGAGGGTAGTTGGTCCAGGAGGTTGGCAGGTGGTTAGGAGGAGCAAATCAGGTGCCCCATCACCTCTGCTCTCCAACACATTACCTCCAAAACCATATAAACACTACAAAAACAGGTATCTGCCTCTATCTCTGAAATCAAATAAGAGGCAGAAGACACTGCAGAGCAGGACATCATGCCACAGGAGCTAGCACAACAAAACTCACCCAAATCAGGAACCAAAACTAAACAAGCACAAAGGAAATCCAAAAAACTCTGATCATAGGAGACTCCATGATTCGGGAGTTGATACCCATCTCCAGCCAGGGTGATGGTCAGATGTCTCCCAGGTACATCAGCATGGAGACACTGACCGCATTACAAATTGTTCACAAGGCAGGAGAAAACATTGATGTCCTAGTACACATAGGGGACTAATGATCCGCCAGCCGGTCAGTTGTGAGACCAAGGAACACCTGACTAGGCTGGGTGACAAACTATCATCTATTTCGTCTGGCATCTCCTTCTCTGAGATCCTGCCAGTCTGGGAGAGGGGAGCAGATGGACGGAAGGTCAAGGAAGGGGAGATAGGAGAGCTAAACACGTGGCTCAAGGACTGGTGCCAGGAAAAGGACACAGATTTGTAGGGAACTGGCAACAGTTCTGGGAGCTAAAGTTCTTAAATTTGATGGACTGCATCTGACTAAAGAGGGAGTCAGTGCATTGGGGCAGAAGTTTGGACGTTTGCAGAATATTTAAACTAGCAAATGGGGAGAGGGTGCAGCACCCCATAACGTCCGAATGGAAGAACACCCCTCTCCCTCAGCTAGTGGTCAAACAGGAGTTCAGCATGTTTGCCGCTCATTTGCATCACCAGGTAAGAAAAAGGTTTGTCTCCCCATACGATGCACAGGGTAATGCCAAACTTCACTCAACAACTAACACACCAAAATCTGGCCAATGGAAAATCATGTACACAATGCTCACAGCCTGGGAAATAAGATCCCAGACCTGCAGGCAATAATGTCAGAGGCTAAACTGGACATAGTAGCAATTAGTGAGACGTGGTTTACCAGTAACCACACTTGGGAGACTTAGTACCTGGCTATGTATTGTTCAGAAGAGACCGAGGTGCAAAAAGGGGGGAGGAGAGTGGCCTGTATGTTAATGAAAATATCAAAGCTACAGAAATTCAGAATACACATAAGGAGCCAGAAGAACTGTGGGTCACCCTGGAAACAGGAAATGGGACAGCCATAAGAACTGGGGTTGTCTACAGGCCCCCAGACCAGAGGGAGGACATAGATACATTACTGTTAGAAGATATACAAAACATGACAGCTAAAGGGGAGGTTCTGATAATGGGAGACTTCAACATGCCAGATACAGATTGGTCAATACCAGCAGGAACATCTGCCAGAACTAGACTCATAGTGGATTCCTGGAGGGCCTCAAACAACTGGTACAGCAACCCACAAGAGACAGGACTATCCTAGATCTAGTACTGACTAACAAAGAAGGGATCACAGATCTCCAGGTAGAAGGTCACCACCTGGGGCCAGTGACCATCACATGGTATGGTTCAGTTTGGCTACTACATCTAAATCATCCCATTCCAAGGCAAAATATGGGACTTCAGAGGAGCTGACTTTGATAAGATGGCCTACAGAGTTAAGCTAGCCCTGGCAAAAGAAACACAGGTGAGGGGTACAGGCAAAGTGGGCAAGCATTAAGGATGCAATACTTGAAGCAACATCCCATTGTGTTAGACAGAAAAGGAAGTGCAAAAGAAGAAGGAAACCACTTTGGTTCTCAAATACAGTAGCAGAAAAGGTCAGAGCCAAAGGCTGGCCTTCAGGAAATATAAGGGAACACAGTGGGATGAAGATAGGGAGGCATACCAAACTGCCCTAAGGGAAGCAGGTAAGGCAGTAAGGCAGGCAAAGTCCCAAACTGAGGAAACACTAGCACGAACAATAAAAGAAGGTGACAAGACTTTCTATAGATACATTAGTGAAAGGAGAAAGTCCAGAGGGTGTGCTAAGCTTAATGGAGAAAAGGGAGCATGTGATGAGGAGGACCTGTAAAGGCATCTATCCTAAATAGATACTTTTGCTCAGTATTTACTGAAGAGAAGGTAGGACAGGGCCCACAGCTCAGCATCATGGACACAGGGGAGGGAGGTGAGCACTACTCCCTTCACAAAAGAAAGGGTCCTATAAGAGCTTGCTAAGCTCAGGGTGGATAAGGCAATGGGACCTGATGGCATACATCCCAGGGTACTTAGGCCTAAAGGAGGAACTAGCAGAGCCATTAGCAGAATTGTTTAGTGAGTCTCTGAGCACAGGAGAGGTCCCAGAAGACTGGAGAAGGGCTCATGTGATCCCCGCTCCACAAGAGTGGTAGCAGGGAGGAGGCAGGGAACTACAGACCGGTCAGTCTTACCTCAGTAGTGGGCAAGATTATGGAGGCACTCCTTAAGAAAAGGATAGTGCAACACCTGGAATCCATAGGGGCACAGGATCCAAGACAGCATGGGTTTACAAAAGGAAGGTCCTGTCAAACTAATCTCATAGATTTCTTTGACTGGGTAACCAGAGTGGTGGACCAAGGGGGAGCAGTTGATGTCGCCTACCTTGACTTCAGCAAAGCTTTTGACACTGTTCCACATAGAAGATTGATAAATAAGCTGGGTAGGCTCAGGGTGGGTCAGAAGTTGGTCAACTGGGTGGCAAACTGGTTGACGGGCAGAAAACAGAGAGTGGTGGTGAATGGTATACAGTCAGAAGAGATGCAAGTCACAAGTGGTACCCTCAGGGATCAGTCCTGGGGCCAGTCCTCTTCAACATCTTCATTAGTGACATTGCAGATGGACTAGAGGGTAAGGTTTGTCTGTTTGCAGATGACACCAAGATCTGCAACAGAGTAGATGATGCAGATGGGGTGGCAGAATGAGAAGAGATCTGGATAAACTAGCAGAATGGTCAGAAGAGTGGCAACTGGATTTAATGCAAAGAAGTGCAAAATCATGCACATAGGGAAGAGAAACCCTGAAGCCACCTATAGGCTGGGAGGAGTTGCTAGCAGTCACAAAGGAAGAAAGAGACTTGGGCATCATCATCACTGATGACCTAAAATCATCCAAGCAGACCTCTAAAGCAGTAGGTAAGGCAGGGGTGTTAGGGTGTATTAGTAGGGTATCACAAGTCGTAAGAGGGAGGTAATAATCCCTCTGTACAAGACACTGGTTAGGCCCCATCTGGAGTACTGCGGCAGTATTGGAGGCCACACCTTCACAAGGACATTGAACCAAATTGAGGCAGTCAAGAGAAGGCAACCAAAATGGTGCAGGGACTGCATCTGAAGACATATGAGGACAGATTAACGGAGCTCAATATGTATACCCTTGAGCAAAGGAGGGAGAGAGGTGATATGATCGAGGCATTCAAACACCTTAAGGGCATAAACAAGGTGAAAGAGTCTAACATGTTTAAATATAAGAAAAATAGCAGGACAAGAGGACACAGCATGAGATTAGAGGGAGGCCGATTAAGGGGGATGTGAGGAAATTCTTTTTCACAGAAAGGGTGGTGGATGCATGGAATGGCTTACCACAAGAAGTGGTGGCTATGAATACAGTGCAGGGCTTCAAACAGGCATGGGATAGGCATAAGGGAGCAATACAAATGACT
The DNA here is from genome assembly GCA_016271365.2 of Neoceratodus forsteri. NCBI lineage: Eukaryota > Metazoa > Chordata > Ceratodontiformes > Ceratodontidae > Neoceratodus > Neoceratodus forsteri. The sequence goes on from CM057452.1 coordinate 397,586,893, forward strand.
ATGAATAGATAGGTCACTGACAGAGCAAAGGCCGAAGGCACATTTATAAGGTAGAAAAAGAAATTGGCAGACTGGATGGGCCTTGCGGTCCTTATCTGCCGTCAACTTCTATGTTTCTATGTTTCTATGTGTTGTGGCCGTAGACATTGCACACTTCATTGAATTTTCTTATAAAGCATTCTAGGGCAGTACTGACATCTGTTTTTGTGGTCAATAGAACTCCAATCTTGGAGGCTGAGGTGTGCTCTTAGAGTTCCCAACTTGCCTTTCTTCAGAAGTCTAGCAGTAATAGTCCTGGATGGTGCCTTTGGGGCCTTATTTGACCATTTACAGATTACCGGGGAGTGGTCACTGAGGGAGTCAGGGAGAACCGTGATGGAGTATATTCTTTCTGGCTGATTTGTGACCACCTAGTTAATTACTGACCCCATGCCTGTTCTGCTGTTATACCGAGTGGGGGAGTCTCCCAATTGCACAAGGTTGAGAGTGGCTAATGAGTCCTTGTAATGTACAGCTTCAGCAGAGGCCCTGTTGATATTAAAGACTCCAACCATTATCAGCTCTGTGTTTGGTCTCCCTTCAGAGAGGTAGTTGATGACAGAATTGAAACCGTTCACTTGTTCCTTGGGAGGGATATAGGCCGAGACTATTGTTAGGGTTTTCCTGTTCTTGCCAAGTATTATTTTTACAGACAGCTGGTGAGACCCCATCTGAAGTACTGCGTGCAATTCTGGAGACCCAATCTCTGCAAGGACATAGACAGGATGGAAGCTGTCCAGAGGAGGACAACTAAAATGGTGCAGGGTCTGCACCGGAAGACATATGAAGAGAGACTTAAGGAGCTTAATATGTATAGCCTCGAGGAAAGGAGTGGGGGGGACATGATAGAAACTTTCAAGTACCTCAAGGGAATCAACAAAGTCCAAGAGGTAGCATCTTTCAAAAAGAGGTGTGCAAGAACAAGGGGCACAATTTGAAGATAGAGGCGGCTCCGAGGTAATGTAAGAGTATTTTTCACAGAGGTTGTGGATGCATGGAGCGCCTTCCGGAGGAAGTTATGGAGTCAAAAACAGTGGTGGAATTCAAGCATGCATGGGACAGTCATAAGGCAATTCTAGGGGTTGGGGGTAGGAAGAAGTAGGCTGTTGGTTAACTAGGATCTGCAGCTTATCCATTAGGTAGGGAAATGGGCAGACTGGGTGGGCCAAGCGGTCCTTATCTGCTGTCAAATTCTATGTTGCTATGGCCATCAGTTGAGCCCCACATTTGGTGTCACATTGGTTAAGCATTTGGCCCTGAATGTGGTCTTTAACATATATAATACAATCACCTTCTCTTTTACCGAGTCTGTCTAGTCTGAATGCAGCATACCCAGTGAGCTGTATAGCAGAGTCTGGCACCCTAGGTGATAGCCAGGTCTCTACTATCGCAAGAATGTCGGGCTGGTGCTGCTGGACCCAGACTTGGAGAGTGTCCATTTTTGCTAGCAGGCTGCAGATATTTATTGATGCTATTGTTAGTCCATTCTGTTTCCTATGACCTGTTGCAGTGTAGGTCATCGGGCCTGCGTTGGGACGAATATTACCTGAAGTCAGTAGGAGCAGCCATGTGATCCTTATAGCTTGCCATTTTAGATATGTTAGGGCCTGCGAATGTGTAATGTGATGTGATTTTTTTGGCATGGTACATGGGTAGGTTAGGGGTACATCACTACCAGGTGGAGGTAGGGGATAGCCAGCCTGTCCACTGCTCATATAGACCCATGAAGTAGGAGATATGATGTGCCGTGTTACTGTCAGCTGCGCATTAGTTGTTTTTGTGTTATCCAGGTGGTGATATTGTGGCACTACAGTCAGCAGGAGATAGTGTGGGCCACTTGGAAATCAGCTTCCACTGGTACCAAATCCAAAGGTCCGGGCTAGTACCTTGCAGAAACAGCTGAGCTGTAGCTCATGGAGGCTTTCTTAACCACTGATTAGGTTCAAGAAATTGAGGGGGTCCCTGGTCTAGTCAAGGCTCGCTGGATCCCTTGCAGAATCAGCTGAGCTGTAGCTCATGGAGGATTTCTGAACCACTGTTTAGGTTCAAGAAATTGAGGGGTCCCTGGCCTAGTCAAGGCTCGCTGGATCCCTTGCAGAATCAGCTGAGCTGTAGCTCCTTTAGGTGATCATAGCCAAGGGAAGCAATACATAACTGTGCTTACCTGTCTTGGCAAATACTTCCCCAATCAGAACCAGCCTTCAATTTCTGAAGGAGTTGGCAGGCTTTATAGTAGGCACAGAAGTCCCCAAAATGCTGTCAGCAGGGGGTTATGTGCTTAGTTTTCTTCAGTTTCACTGAGGGAACCAGGGAGTCAGCTAGTTCAACAAGCCTCTTAAAAACTGCTTATATTCCCATCTCAGGGTAGCAGTTACAGTATTTGTTATGGAGTCACCCACAGTAACTTAGGGTGTCAGCTGATTAGAGCTGGAGGGACCCTTAGGTGGTGATAGTTTTTTTTTTTTTTTAAGCCTTATCCAGGCATTTCAGTAGTTTTTTCAGGGCATGTAATGCAGATTTCACTCTGCTTTTAAATGTTCATGTCCAGATAGGCAAAACAAGAGAATGTTTAACTTAACAAAATTTCACCACACTGAATACAAGATTTGAAACCAGGATCACCAGTTCTTTTTATAACATTTTCAATGTAAAGCCAATAACAGTTGCAACCGCTAAAAAATAAATATTTTAATTGAAGTTTATTTAGCAGTTGCGGTCGGTTCTGGAACTGTTGCAGGACCCGGGAACCGAGATAAATGAACCGAGGCTCGGTCCAGGAACCGGCATTAGCGGTTGTTAAAACAAACTAATTTAATAAAATTAAGCATAGCTAATGGAGTTTTTTAGTCAGAAAACTTAGTTAAATATAAAATAAAAAATAAACCTTGGTTTACCCCAGTTATACCGAACCGGGAGAAACCAAGAAAACTTACAATTTAAACACTAAAACTATGGATTTACCTAAAATAAGAAAAAGTAAAAGGCAGCAAATGAAATGTAAAGAATACTTATATTTTATAAGGTTTCTCACGTCAGACCAAAAGATGATGAGGAGAGGATCTCTGAGCATCTAGTCTTGACAGGCAGAGAGAAAAATCTGAGGGTTTAGAACTAAGGTAATTAGTATAAGGCAGCATTTGAAAACTGTCTCATGCAAAAGATTCCATCATTTGCATATGTTCCAAATTCTCTCTGAGCAGTTCGACTTAGAAGGCTGACTGCATAAAGTTATGAATACGTGAGTACTACTGGGGATAGAACAAATTTTACTCTTTTTCAGACCCCAAGGATATGGTAAAACTGCTGGAAAGACTGGAACGGGAGAGGGACAGCCAGCTGAGGGAGGAAAACTTCATGGCAGGAGTAGCAGGCCATCAGGAAGAATCATTGAATGAAGAGACATAATTAAGGTTTTAAATCTCAAGTCAGTAACCTTTTCCATTCCTATAATGTTGTTCTGTTATTCTAAGTTACCAGCAACCTGGTTTGTCCAGATTTGTTCATTAATATTTTTCAAATGATGTGAATGTGCACAATGCATTGTCTGTGGGAAAGTCTCTAGACAGAAGAGAGAAATGGCCTGGATCTGGCAGAGGGAGAGGAAATAAGGTATAAATATTTGTGATAACAGTGTTTTTCCCATTAATATCAAATCAAACTGTCATTGCCTCACAAAATGGAGTATGGGGACAGAGGGCTGCTTCCCACTTTCAGTTTCACCTAGCCCGGTGCTCTGGACTTGGGTACCAGGTTAATATAAAGCTTCAATAATAGCGCGGTATAAACCACACTGTAAAAAGCTCAATAACAGTGACGGGCAGAATAGCATTAATAAATTACAGCTACCCCTGTCACTGTCTGTGGAGAGGAGGAAGGGCTGAAGAAGGGAGAAAAAGATAGCATTCAGGAAGTATAAGGAAACACAGAAGGAGCAGGACAGAGAACTGTACCAGTTAAAGCAGAAGGCAGTGGGTAAGGCAGTCAGAATAGCAAAGGCCCAAACCGACGAACAGATAGCCAACTTGGTTAAGAAGGGGGATAAAACCTTTTATAGGTACATTAGGTAGCAAAGAAAGACTAAGGCAGGGATACTGAGGCTGAACAAAGAGGAAGGTGGTTGGTCAGAGAGCGACAGTGAAAAAGCAGGGGTACTGAACGAATACTTCTGCTCAGTATTCACAATGGAAAAGCAGGGGGAAATGCCTAATCCGGTCAATAGAAGCACTCTGGACAGGGGGGTTGATATTAGTCCTTTCACAGAAGAAAGCGTTCTGAAAGAACTCTTAAAACTTAAAGTGGATAAAGCAATGGGGCCTGATGGGATTCACCCCAGAATTCTAAAAGAACTAAGGAAAGAACTAATAACACCACTGGCTACCCTTTTTAATAAATCATGGGAGAATGGTGTGGTACCTGAGGACTGGAGGAGGGCGGATGTGATTCCCCTTCACAAACGTGGGAGCAAGACAGAGGCAGGAAACTACAGACCTGTCAGTTTGACCTCAGTGGTAGGGAAAATGATGGAATTACTTCTGAAGGAAAGAACTGTTGAGTACCTAGAGGCCAGTGGGCACAGGACCCAAGGCAGCATGGATTCACAGCGGGAAGGTCATGTCAGACAAATCTAATTGATTTCTTTGACTGGGTGACCAAGCAGTAGTAGACCAGGGAGGGTTGTGGACATGGCCTACCTAGACTTTAGCAAGGCATTTAACACAGTCCAGCAAAAGATTAATAAACAAATTAGCCAGCATGGGAGTGGATCCCAGGGTGGTAGCCTGGGTAAAACACTGGTTGGACAACAGGACACAGCAGGTAATAGTAAATGGAGTCCACAGTGAAGAAAGGAGGTTTACTAGTGGGGTACCGCAGGGTTCAGAACTGGGGCCGGTCCTTTTTAATGTCTTTATAAGTGACATTGCAGAGGGACTGGAAGGGAAAGTATGCTTCTTTGCAGATGACACAAAGATCTGCAACAGGGTTGATGCACAAGGTGGGGTGGAAAGGATGAAAAGGGACTTGGCAAGGTTGGAGGAATGGTCAAATGTATGGCAGCTTAGATTCAATGCAAAGAAGTGCAAAGTAATGCACCTGGGAAACAAAAGTCCAGGGGAAGAGTACACAATGGGGTGTGAGATACTGACAACAACAAAAATGGAAAGGGACCTGGGGTAGTCATATCAGATGACCTAAAGGTGGAACAGCAATGTGAGAGAGCAGTAAGGAGGGCTGGGGGGATACTGGGATGCATAGGGAGAGGCATCACCAGTAGAAAACAGGAAGTTGTTGGCCCTTTGTACAGACAGTTGGTAAGACCACATCTGGAGTACTGTGTACAGTTCTGGAGACCCCATCTCCGCAAAGACATAGACAGGGTGGAGGCTATCCAGAGGAGGACAACCAAAATGATGCAGGGTCTTCATCAGAAGACATATGAAGAAACACTAAAGGAACTAAAGATGTATAGCCTTGAGGAAAGGAGGGAGAGGGGGGACATGATAGAAACTTTCAAATACCTCAAGGGAATCAACAACATCCAAGAGGGTAGCATCTTTCAGAAAAAGAGATGTGCAAAAACAAGGGGGCACAATTTGAAGATAGAGGGGGGGACGGCTCAGAGGTAATGTGAGGAAGTATTTCTTCACAGAGAGGTTGTGGATACATGGAACAGCCTTCCTGAGGAGGTCGTAGAGTCAAAAACAGTGGGGGAATTCAAGCATGCATGGGACAAACATAAGGCAATTCTAGTGGGGGGTAGGAGGAAGTAGGCTGTTGGTTAACTAGGATCTGCAGCTTATCCGTTAGGTAGGGAAATGGGCAGACTAGGTGGGCCAAGCGGTCCTTATCTGCCGTCAAATTCTATGTTTCTATGTTTCTATGAAGCAGCTTCAGGTGTGGTGCCAGGTTGAACCACTCCTGTGGTGGAGTGGCTACGGCACTAGCTCCTGGAGCGGTGGAGACCTGGGATTCAGGGTTTGGTTCCCTGTCCCATGATACTGGACATTTATTTTTAGAAGCAAATTTCCCCCCTCCTTTCTCCCCATCACTGAGATCCACACACCCTCATAGTTAATTACATTAATTTTGGGGGGTGTGGGGGGGTGACTCTCCCTACGTTGGGGTGTAGGGGGCATAGCCCTCCACAAAAAACAAAACAAAACTCTGTTTTCCTATGTGGCTGTATTATTTCAGCAGCATTTTGGTGTCAGTTGGTGTTTTCACTGACCTTATTTATTTATTTATTTTTTTATTTCAATTGTTTGGAAAACACCTTTCAGCAGATGCTCTTTTCCAAAGGTTCCACATCAAGGAAAAACATACAATCAAGTTACAAGAATAGAGAAAAGAAATACATTAAATGCTATATAATTAGTGTGACGTAGACAGCCAGTTCTGAGTGCTGTATAATATTTTTTTTTTAATATGAAATGTATTAATGTCTCTGCTGAAAAATCAAATGCTCTAGGAATGACCTCACTCACCCCCCACCCCTCCCAGATTTCAGCTGACAGATGCAGGCCAAGAGAAATGCTGACAGCATGTATCGCACACATTCAGTTTTTAGAGACAATGGCCCAGATATTCAAACTGCGCCCAAAAAGTGCTCAACAGCAGGAGCAAGCGCAAGTCCATTGCGCCCATGGGCAAGAGGCGCGATATTAAAAAACTGCACTGGCCAAGATGCGCCTACAGCCGACGACTGAATATCACACCACCTGCGCCATAGCGCAACTAGGGAGGGGAAGCTGAGCATATCTGATGCGCCATAGTGCAACAAGGGATGTTCAGCTGAGCAGTCCAGATGCACCATAGCGCAACCAGGGACGCCCCCAAGCAGCAGGGCAGCAATGCAACAGCACAACCAGGGATGAAGGGGCCCACCACCCATGCCACAGATGGGCAGAGGAACACACAGCAGAACAGACATTGTCCCCCCACATCCCATGCACTGCACAACTGGGGAAGGGCTGGAATAACCACTGGCCCATGGAGACAAGCAACCAACCCACAGCTGGGCCATGGTGCCCCATCACACCCCCTGGCAAGCTGTGACCGGCACACAAGGAGGGCCGACCACCTCGTGCCACACCATCCCCCCAATGCAGAGTACACCCTGCCCAGGAGCAGCGTCCACCAGTGCAGGATACCCCATGCATGCCACCACCCCCACTGTGACAATGCAACCCTGTGCACCACAGAACCATGTAAGGCAACCCAACCACAAGCACCCATCAGCGGGTGGCAGCACACAGTGATGCAATGACGGCATACACAGTGCCACCATGCACAGCCCCCCCCAAGGTACAGCTGAGAGACCGACCATGCCTCGGCACATGAGGTACCCCACCCCTGACAGGGCACGCCCCGGACCCCACCACCAGTGGTACAGCACCCTGCACACGCTCCCAAGGACACACCGACCCAGCACTTTGGCCACAACAGCCAGCGAGACACCCACAGTGGTGCATGGAAGCATGCACCACACCAGATCACAACACAGTGCATGGACAAACACCCACCCAGCATACCCAGGGCACACCAGCACAGGGGCGCAGTGGCGGGGCAGCCAAGCCCCCAGCGTGGGGCCATGTAAACCGTGTACACTACGGCCAGCAGTCCTCCATGGCACAGGAGTGCCAGCCACCCTGCGCAGGCACTGTGGAGCTGTACGCCACCAGCATTTGCCTGGAGCACAAGTCACAGACAGTGGTGCACATCCCCTGCAACACACACAAGCCACAGCATGGAGGTGGGACAACAACAGCGGAGGCCACAGTGTCACCCGAGGCAGACATGCACCACACCAGTGACAGGAGGCAACCCAGCACTGTGACGGGTACAGTGGCTGCCCTGCATGGACAACCACCACTCACATGCCAGCAGACCATGTAGATCACAGACATGCAAGGGTGTCAGCTGCACAGGCCATGGATGGGCTGACAGGTGTGCCATGGACAAAGAGCATGCACCATGGACCACTGCACACAGTCATCCAGTGCACATGGAACAACACACACACCACAGACAGTGACTGATAGCTACTCCCACACCATACTCACTTCCCCACGGACACATACACATGCCCATGACTGCACCACCCCTGACGCCATGCACACCACTGCAGCTGAGCACCTATAGCCCACTGCAAATCAGAGACCACCACAGTAGTCATATCAAAAGAAATGCATTTAAAAACATCAAACAAAACTATGTACAATTATTTACAAATGTGTGGGGGAGGGCCACAAACAAGGTGGGGGTGGGTAAGGGGCAGGGGTGAACAAATGGTACAGGGAAGGAGGGGTGTGAGGGTGGGTCCAGGGGGTAGAGGAAATCAGGGGCAGTGTGATGCTCAGTGGGAGCCCCGCTCCCCACTCCGGCTGCTCCTCTGGCCATGACGCCGCCTGACCCCCAGCCTCTCAATCCTCTGCAGGATGTCCAGCGACGCCCTGGCAACAGTCAGGATTTCCTGCAGCGCCTCCTGGATCATGTGCAGCTGCCGTCCACCTAGGACAAGGGAGCAGAGTCAATAGGTGTGAATGCACAGCCCCATACAGCCCACCCACTATGCATGGCATACGGCCATGGGACATGCCTCTGTGATGGTGTGTGACCACCCACAGTGATCGTGTCCACAAGACCTGCCCACCCAGGTGCACACAGCCATGCGGACCACTGCACACACCCACCGGCCAAGTCCTGCGCAGCACCACCATGGCTGTTTAGTGACATGGCTATGTGGTGCAAAGGCAGTGGCACAGCCATGTACCCGGTGCATGCATGGACCACCATTGATGCACTCCCAGACATGCAGTGCCACTGGACAGTGCTGACTGTAGCAAGTTGCGTGCATGGCAGTGGTGTCAATGGATGGTGGCCATGCCCCGCTGCCCGCCCTGTTACACAGCATGCAATAGTAATCAAGGATGTAATGCACTCACCATCATCAGGCTGGTCCCTCTGCCTCTGTGGACCTTCGTCCCTCCTGGTGTGCCAGTCTTCCAGCTGGCACCTCCTTTCCCTCACCAGCCATCTCTCTTCTGGGCCTAAGGTGCAAACATGGAGAGACGAACATCAGTACAATCCTGTAGCAAAGTCCCCCTGCCCCATGTGTGTGCAATCCCACACAGCCAGACCCACCCACCCACACCCTGATAACACCACCACAGCCAACACTGGACGGTACCCCTCCATTTTCCGGACACATACAACTGTGATACCCATATGGAAGATAAAAGTGTATGGATGTTACACCTACCCGGCTGTGGAACCATGCCCCTCCTGGCACGTGCCCGCAGGCGGGCAAGCAGGTCCGGGTCCCTCTGCCTCAGGTCCCCATATCTGTGATGGCACTGCTCCGCCGTCCACCCCATTCCTGTGGCCTCCTCCAGGGCATCGGCCACCTTCTGCCACACCTGACTTCTGGACCTGTCCAGGGGTGCCTCTCCAAACAGTGGGCCAACAAGTGGCTCCACAATGGCAACCAGGTTTGCCATTTCAATCTGGCTCCACTGGGCAGCTCTCCTCCGCGCCATCTCTCTTACTCGGTAGGGTCAAAATGGTGCTCTGCAGTGCGGTTCTGCCACTTGCAGATGCTGCGCGGTACAGCGCTGCCATTCCCTATCATGCTGTCACCGAACAGCGCGATAGTGGTGCACCCATGCCTGATGCATGGCGCCTAGGGGGCAAAGGTTGGGCACAGGGTCAAGGGTCTCTGGCGCACGGACAGCCACAGCACGATTGGAACCCAATCCGTGTAGCGTGATTGGGTGCCTGTGTGCCACCTCCAGTAGCGGCCTACCACGCTGATGCCCCAGTGCCACAGCGCCATATAGGTGAACATCGCTGTAGCGCCACTGGCACAATGGTGGCCGTGCCCTGCATCGCCTCCCACGCACAGCACGTCAGCAGCATGGCAGGCGCCTAGGTCATCAACCCGGGCATGCGCAGTTAGGTGTGTACTGCGCATGTCACAGAACTGCGCCCTTGGCTCAGCACATTCAACACAATTGCTCAAAGTGCAAAAGTGTGATATTCAGCCGTCATATGCAAATCAGCTAATCAGCCATTCAATGGCGCAGCACTGCAATTTGCATCCACTTAAAGTTGCGCCTCACCTCATTTGCATGGGTTGCGCTATAAAAGTGCGACATTGGGCTGCACTGGCCATAGTCGGTTACTGCAGTCTATTGGTGAGTTACATGCTGTTTGGGAGTGTGGACTGTGGATTTTGGGACATGCATGGGACTGCACAGTCACAGGTAACAACTTTCATTCTCATAGGCTGAATCATGACCGAGCGAGTTGTGGGAGAAGAGGAACAGAGTTGTGGGAGGAGAAGGAGGCCAAATTTCACCAAGGTCGAGACGGATGCCCTGTTTGAGGCCTACCCGGACCAGGAGCCGCTTCTCAGCAGACACCAGGGAACACCACAGGCCTGTGCTGCTGCATGGGAGGAGGTGGCGCCTGCTGTGAACCTGCATGGCAGCCACCAGCGCTCCATGCAGGAGTGCAAGAAGAAGATGGGCACAGACAGGAGGAGGATTAAGGAGATGGTGGCTGCCATCAGGGCAGCATGATCTGCGACAGGTGGGGGACAGTCAGAGGTGCTACGCCTGACCCCACAAGAGGAGAGGGTTGCTGGCAGCATGCAGCATTGTGCCATTGAGGGTGTTCCGGGTGGTGGCTTCCAGACGGGTGGTAGCCCGTCACTGCATGGTAGGTCATGGTCTGTCTATTGGGGGGGGACAGGGTAGGTCACATGCAGTAATGAGACTTTGTTTTCCCTTACAGATCCTGAGCGTCTGCATGGGTCAGCGGTGGTGGGCCTCTCCACTGAGGCCAGTGAGATGGAGATGGAGGAGGGCCAATCCACCTCCACAGGAATACGTGGCTCAGTGCAACAGTGGGCCCGCCTGGATGTCCAGACTGATGTTGTTGGAACAGGTGTAGAGGAGGCCCTGCCCGTGTCCCAGCATGCCAACCTCCATGGATGCCAGCATGCTGTGACTCAGGCTGGTGCCAGGTCCGTCACTGATGATGTCGCTAACATCATGGGCAGTGACACGTGTGTGCCACAGGATGGCCACACAGCAGGTAACATCGTGGCCATGGCTGTGGGTGGTGCTGCCGTGGAGGCCTGCGTGTCATCACAGTCCCAGCCTGTGCCTGTCAGCACTGGTGGGGCAGCACTGGTGTGTGTACAGGACAGTGGGACTGTTGCGGCCACTGGGCGGCACCAGTGAGCCCTGGGAGCGGCAGCCGGAGGGCAGCATCAGCAGTCCGCCAATGGGCTTGGGGTACAGTGTCAGGGCGGCGCCAGTGCACCGCCTGTGGATATGCCCAGGCCTGGTCCTGGTGTGCAGCGCCCACCCTCAGGGTGCTGAGCATCAGGGCCACGCACACCCTGAGGGACAGGATGCCAAGCAGGCAGATGACCTCTTGGATGAGCACAACCACATACTGCAAGCATCAGTCAACCAGCAGATGCGGCTTGCGACGTCGGTGGATGCACTGTGTGTGGCTCTGGAGCGGGAAGAGGAGCATCATAGCAGAGACACCGCTCTGCTCCTGGCAGGGATAGACTGGTTGCGGGAGGATGTGACCGCTGCCATTGACAGGCAGACACAGGCATTCACTGCTGTCATGGCCACAATGGGCACACAGTTATTTGCCCATGCGTCGCAGACACCACGCAGTGCACTGTCCACCCCCCATTCCTGGCGTCGTGCGACACCATCCTTGTCAACACTGGGTTCAGCTGTGGGCATCCCGAGCATGCCTGGCACAGGCATGTTCGGTGTGCTGCAGACCCCTGCGCGAGCACGGTCGCGTTCACACAGTGGAACCCCTGGGGGACCATCGGTGCCACCCCATGAGGCCAGTGGTCAGCCTGTCAGTGCTGTCGGGTCTCAGTGGGGCCACCCAAGCATCCGTGGTGGCCGGGGCACTGTGACACGTGACTGACCTGTCTCCCAACGCGGCTACTGTCTGATGCTGCCCTGTGTGCATTGTGTCATTCAGCGGGCAATGCACGGGTGGGTACCCGGCCCTGCACGCAGACGCACAGTCCATCTGCACACCCTCCCGGCTGCTGTCCACAGTTGGGTGTGCAAGATGATGCCTGCATTGTGCTGTACACCAATGTACAATGGTGCTCAGCATCTGACACATGCACAATGACAGGCAGTGGGCGTGGTGGTCTGTGGACATGTGTGTGGCTAGGGGTGGTGTTCTGGGTCGGTGTGCCTCCTACCCTTTGTGCATGTCTGGTGCGTTGTGTGTGTGTGTGTGTGTATGTGTGTGTCTGTCCGCATGCCATGTTAGACCTCACCCATCCCTGGTGGTGTGTGTGGTTCCATGCCCGGCCAGTTCCCTTGATGGCATGCACCCCTGGTGTGTGTCCATGCGTGTTTGTGGGTTGTGCCGTAGCCACTGGTGGTTGCACATGGCCCCATGACTTACCTGGGTTAGCTGAAGTGCTCCTCCATGATGGTGTCCCAGTGCAGCTGTGCCAGCCGGAGCAGTCGGGGGTCCAGTCGCCCAAGGGAGGGCTGCCCATCACCATTGTCACCGGCCTCCTCATTGTCCCCATCGCTGTCCCCCTCTTCGACCTGTATGGCTATACCACATTTGTTGGCCATGTTGTGCAGGATGCAACAGGCCAGGAATAGCCCACAGGCCTTTGAGGGGCTGTACTGTAGGGCACCGCCGGAGGTGTCCAGGCAATGGAAACATGCCTTCAGCATCCTGAACACCTGCTTGATGACACTACGTGTGGTGGCTTGTGCCTCATTGTAGCGTTGCTGCGATGGGGTCGCGGGCCGCTGGTATGGTGTGAGCAGCCAGGAACGGAGTGGGTATCCACTGTCACCTGTGTGTAGAGGGTGGTGGTTAGTTTGGTGATCAGCATCGCCCTGCCCCGGGCCATGTAGGCCACTACCCATGTCACCTCTGACCATGCCCCCCAGGCCCTATGATTGTCCGTGTGGTTTGCATACTCACCCACTAGGTGGCCAGTGGGGATATCCCCACTCTCGAATCTGTGGCACAGTGCCGACTGGTGCCAGATGAAGGCATCATGTGCTCCTCCAGGGTGCATGGCACAGACATTGATTATGCGCCCCCTGGCACCGCACACCACCTGGCAGTTGATGCTTGCATAGCCCTTCGATTGATATATGCGGCCCCCTCGGGGCCAGGTGGTGTGCGGATGGCCACATGGGTGCAGTCTATTGCCCCTAGCATGCCAGGCATATGTGCTACCCTGTGGAACTCCTGTATGTTTGCTGTGTGCTCCACCGGTGTGCTGGGGAAATGGATGCACTCCGCAGCATGTGGCAGCAGTGCGCTGAGGAATTGGGTGAGGTGGCATGACGCGGCCGACTGGGTTATGCCTGTGGTGTCCCCAGTTGGTCTCTGGAAGGTACCCGTGGTGAGCAAGCACATGCAAGCTGTCACTTTCATCTCCACTGACAGAGCATGGCTCCGTTGTGTGGGAGCCTGCATCACATCACTGCACAGCTCACAGAGCTGCCCAGAATTGCCTGATTCAGGTGGTACCGGCCCACGATCTCCGTATCACTATACAGCTCGAAGCTGGTGTGGGCTCGGTACTGCCTGTTGGGGGCATACCACCGATGGGCCCTTCCATGGCCGTGCCCCCCCTGCTGACCACCTTCTCACCCCCCTCATTACTGCCTCCATCTGGATGGTGGCACTGGCCATGTTCCTGGCTTGTGTTCACCCCCCCGGCAGCTGTTTCTGTGTTCCCCCCACTGTCCTGGCTGCTACTTCCCCTGCACCAGGAACACCTGACTGTGCTGGCCTCACTGCTGTATGGCAAGTACTTCCCCCTTCTGCACTGTGGCTCCTCACACCTTCCCCTGAGCCTGTGGGTTCCAGGTGTCCTTTCACTGTCCTGCCCTGTGTGTATGTGTGTTGCTTGTGTGGCTGGCTATAGTTCCGCAACTTGAGGCTTCCCTGTAGCGTTTTTGCGCCTCTCCCTTGCTCCTTTTTATTTTGGCTCATTTCTGCTATGGCGTAACTTCCGCTGGCTCCCCTATTGCACGTGGCACATGTTGTTGAATATCACACTGCGCCATTTATGCATGGTTCCTCCCCTTCAGTTGTGCATACATTCATTATCATTGCGCTGTTGCTCAGTGTGATTTGGGGGGCGCAACTGCCTCCTGCTGAATATCGCAGAATGGCGCATTTTCGGACTTGCAATGGCACAACCCTACTGCGCATGGCACAACTCTTTAGAATATCTGGGCCAGTGTGTTACATGGAAGACTTTAATCAAGGATCCTGTTTCTCTGAGTTACTTACAGAGTTGTTCAAGTTAACCTTGTTAAGAGGGAAATCATAAAAAAGGTTTATGACGTTGAAGAAAAAAAACAGATTATTACACAGAGGTGAGAGGTTGCAAATGCTTATATGAAGCCTGTGTGAGGAGGATGCAGCATGAATCAAAAGAGGTGTTATTGAAATTGAGTTATGTTAAGGTTGCAGAATTAATACTTTGAAATTACGTCCTGTGGTTGTATATATATTTTTTAGATATTTTGACAGGGAGGAGCTAGATGACCTCATGCAAAAGAGGTGGGCAAGACCAGCTTTTAAAGATTATTCTGTTTCACTACAGACACACTTTTATCTGACACTGACCGAGAAAACATCTGAGCACTGAAAACAGGTATTTAGAAAGCTAGACAAAATCTAAATATTGTTGTAGGAACTGCACTGTTTTAAACCTTGTTTTGCTTAAAGATATGTATGTCTTGTGATATAAGAGTTCTGTATTGTATGTTTGACATATTATTATATATTTTAGTAAAAAACTCTAATTTTAGAGCATACCTGGTCTGTCTTTGATACGCTTTCTTTTGCGAATAAATATTGATGGTTATAGCAGACAGCAGACATAAGCTTGTATGGTGGTATCAAACTGGAAAGAGAAGCGTTTTAAATCTGAGGTCTTTATTAAAGTTTTAAGGGTTCATCTCTGAATACCTGGTTAGGTGCCCATAGGCAAAGATATCTGGCCCCCCCGAAGACAGATATATCTGAGCCTGTGCATTGGGTATGCTAGCAAGAGGTTAACAGTTTGAATCCCTCCAGAACTGAGACCAAAAGTTGATCCAAACTCACAAAAACAGACAAGAGGGTTACCTTGTCTGTTACACTGTTCACAAGACTACACTCAGAGTTTGGCACTTTGGGAGTAGAGGGCTGACCTGCTGAGTGAATCTGTGACAATTAGTACCAAGATAAATAACATGGCTCATAAATATTTAAAAAAAAAAAATTTCAAAAATGCCTGATGACTACAATATCAATTTAGTACAGGTGAGAATACATTCTGTGTGTAAAAGAAAACAAAGAAATATAGTAGTTACATAAGAACTTACCGTAACAGTAGATCTTTGAGAGAGGTACCTGCAGTAGGTCTTTACATATAGGACTGCGCCCCCTGGTGTCAGGATCGCACAGCAAACTTGTAGCTAGCAATCGTCGGCGCCCACCCTCCAGTTCTTTTCCACCGGAGACCTAAATAAAGAAAGCAGAAAAGAGGAGTAATAGACTCCTGTTACCCTGAGCCCTGGAAGAGACAGAGTCCTGGGCATGGAACAAGGTAAAAACTCAAGCTGGGGGAAAGGTGGGTGGGAAACTAGACCTACTGCAGGAACTTCTCTCGAAGATCTACTGTTATGGTAAGTTCCTACGTAACTGCTATATCTTACTTCGAGAGGGTTCCTGCAGTAGATCTTCACATATAGGACTGAATACCAAGCAGTCTAACATAAAAAAAGGAGTTGGAGACGATGTTCCAGGAGGAGGAAGATGTCTGCCAACTAAGGGTTTGTTCAAGACAGAAAACCTTGCAAAACTGCAAGGCCGATGCCAACTCGACGCCTAGAGGCAATGTCCAGACTGTAATGCTTAGTGAAGGTGTGGATGAAAGACCAAGTGGCCGCTGCACAGATGTCCGCAGTAGACACATTCCTGAAAAAGGCTGTAGAGGTAGCCAAACTCTTGGTTCTGTGGCCTTCGACCACCCACGGAAGTTTTTTTTTTGTACTTTTGGTAAGTGTAATGAATACAGTTAGCCAACCACCTAGACAGAGTCTGTTTCATGATCGCCTTGCCCTGACACTGGGAGGCAAAGGCAACAAAGAGCTGGTTCGATTGTTGAACCTCTTTAGTCCGAGAGGAGTAGTGCCTCAAAATCCTATGCACATCAAGGGTGTGCAGAAGATATTCCCCCGTTGGAGTGCTCTGGAAAAAACACCAGCAATTCAACACTCTGATTTAGAGTAATTTCCTAAACCACTTTTGGAAGGAACGAAGGAACATAAGGCAACCCGGTCCCTGTGGAAAATTAAATAAGGCTCTCTGCAAACTAGAGCCTGAAGCTCTGAAACTCTTTGAGCTGAAGTAACAGCAACTAAAAAGAGCATTTTCCATGCTAAAAAACGCATATCTCAACTTGCTGCCGGTTCAAAAGGGGCCAAAGTAAGCTTTTCCAACATAAAATTGAGATCCCAGGGAGGAACAGGATTCAGAAAGGTTTCAGAAACCTCTAGCTGAGCTAGGATTTTGCCCTCCACCGGAAGGTGATAGGCCAACACCACAGAGAGATGGACCTTCAGTGAGGAGTAACTGAGGCCCAACTTTGAAAGATATAAGAGGTACTCTAACACCTGGGAGGCCGAGCAAGAAAAAGGGTCTAAGCCTTTTGCAGAGGCCCAGACAGAAAATCTCTTCCATTTCATGACGTAGGTGGATCTAGTGGAAAGCTTCCTAGCTTCCGCTAAGACCTGAGCTACCCCCGCAGAGACTCCATAGCGAGAAATCGCTATGTCCACAGGTGCCACGCATGAAGATGGAGATACTTGAGGTGCTCTGCTCCTGGGACAGAAGGTCGTGAGAGAGAGGTAGAGGTACTGGTGATTCCAAAGCCAGTTGTATCAGTGGGAATCATAGCTGCCGAGGCCACAGAGGGGCAATGAGGATCATGTGAGCCCCCTCTGCTTGGAGCTTCAGCAGAACCTTCTGTAATAGAAGAAAGGGAGGGAAAGTGTACAGAAACTTCCCTATCCAGGATAGAGACAGTGCATCTTGCCAAAAAGCACTATGCCCTGGAACAAGCAAGCAAAAGTTGGGTAATTTTATATTGGATGGTGAAGCAAACAGAGCTAGGTCTGGTCGACCCTGTTGAAGAAACATATCTTCTACTACCTCCTGCTTTAGTTCCCACTCATGAGCCCTGGCAACTGATCAGCTGAGACTGTCCGTCAGAATGTTGTGAACACTCGGCACGTTGACTGCTATCAACGATAGACCATGCTGAATTGCCCAGTACTACACCTGCATGGCCTCCCTGCAGAGAGAGTACGATCGGGTGCCTCCCTGTTTGTTTAGATACCAGACAGTGGCCATGTCTGTCTGAATGAGGAGTGTTCCCAGAGTCAGAAGTGACTGGAATGCCTGGAGAGCATAGAGAACTGCTCTCATTTCCAGAATATTGATGTGCAGATTCTCCTCTGTGCCTGACCAGTTGGAGTTGGTCTGATGGGTAAAAGGACCTTCCCAGTGGGCTGGGAGGAGGTCTCTCCAGAAACTCTATTGAGTGACCTCTTTCTATGAGTTGGAGAACCCACACATCTGTGGTGACGGCCTTCCACCTGTCCAGCTGCAGGTTGAACCGTCCCCCTACCGGTTCATCTGAGGGAATCAGAGGGAGCGGAAGGAGGGGTAGAGAGTCAGGATGCAGAGGGGAGAGGTGCCTTTCCTCCAGAGGCGGGTTTGGAAAACTTGGTCTGAGGAATTTTGGGCACCGGAACCTGGGGCACAACGTTTATTTTGTCGTTTGCCTTGATTCTGTCTATTCCACTTCTGCTGGTGGTGAAAGGGCTGCTGCCATTGTTTCTGTCCAGAACAGTACATGGAGTGAACATCCCGGAGGGACTTGCCGCTCAACTGCAGCCCAGTTATAATGTCTTTGGTGTCACTGCCAAACAGAACTGAACCCATGAAAGGAGTGTCCAGGAGAGAAGATTGAACATCTTGTGCCTACCTCGCCAGACGAAGCCAGGCTAAGCGTCTGAGACAAATCCCAGTGGCCGCTCCCCAAGCCACCAAATCAACAGAGTCATATGTGGCACGGAGAGCATGGTGGTAGGATGACTTGTTCATCCTGACTTTTTCCAGGAGTTTATTCCTGAGTTGTTCATCAGGAATCTCCTGAAGGTCTTTCTCCAGCTCTGCTAAGGAGGAATTCTGAAAGGCCACCATATGTGAGATGTAGTTCACGGACCTGAAGGCAAACGTGGACGAGGCATAGATTTTTCTACCATACTGGTCCAGCTGTTTGGAGTCCTTATCCGGCAGAGAGTCACTGGGTTGGGCCGATCTGTCATGGACAGCTGTCATGACCATGGAGTCAGCCTTGGGTTGAGCGGTCAAATGAGAGACCCCTTCTGGGGGAAAATAAGTTTGGTACACTTTACAGGACACAGCTGGAATGGAAGAAGGCTGTTGCCAAATAGTGGACATGAGGTCCTCATGTGGTCCCATCCAGGGGAGGAATAGGAAGGGGATCCACACTGACCAGGCTAGGTGCTCTGCAAGTCACTTGCATTGGTGGTCCAGCTCCTTGGAGACCCATCCACAAGATTTTTGCATGGTTCTAAGAAGTTCCCCAAAGAAGGGATCCTCAGGGGGTGACTTCGGGGACTCCTTTGGCTGAGGCTCGACCAGACAGTGAGGCTCGGACTGGCCTATATCTGAGTCCTCATCTGACTCTGAGGATTCCAGCCTGCTAGGTGAATCCAGAACTTGGTCCCATGGTCTAAGACCCTTTGGGGGCAGAGCTCCCGAATCCCTGTCAGAAACCTAACTAGAGGGTACAGGACTAGGAGGGGGCACCCTGGCAGGAGGGATGGCCCCGATCGTGATCGGAGGCTGACCCAGCTCTGAAAGAAGTTGAGTTTTTGCATCCTTCCACCACACAGGGATGGATTCGTGATCGGGCTGTGGAGGTGGAGGTGGGGATTACCTGTGAAGGGGGGGTAGCTGGGGGCCTGGTACCAATAAGGTTACTGGTAAACAGTTTGCCCCTGGTAGCCTGGTGTAGGATATCCTGGCATTGTGTAGCCCAGAGTTGCGTATCCTGGAGTCAGGTAGCCCGCCGTAGGATAACCCAGAGTCAGCGGGTTATAGCCAGGTGTCGATGAGATATGACCTGGCAACGGGCCTCCTGGCAGTGGGTATTGGGGAATATGGGGATTCCCCGGAAAATCACCTGCTGGGCCCACAGGAGGAGCAGAGGGGCCCACTGGAGGAGGCACAAAAGGCTCACTGGGAAGTGGGACTGGCAACGGGGTAGGCAGAGGGCCCGAAGATTCCGTGGGAGGAAGGTTCATGCCATGCTCGTGAAGGTCCGGCGAGGGATCAGCAGTGAGGGAGGGGATTTGGAAGCAGAACAGAAGCTAGCGAGGGGGGGTGAGATCCCCTGACAGGTCAGGAAAAGTATTTAACTGGAGAGAAAGGTTGGGTACCGGTGAATCCCCAGGGAAGGAACCTGCAGGGATGAAGTTAGACCTGAGAGCGTGCTCGTCCCAGAGTCAGGGGCCACAAGGGAGCCCGACAGGAGAGCAGAGTCGTCTACACGGTCAGCAGAGGAGCCGTCGAGTGGTTTTCTAGATGCAGCCGGGCTAACCAAAGTAGAAGTACCCGGGTTAGGCTGATTGGTGGAGCCGGAGGGCAACTTAACGGTGATGCTCTGAGCAGGAGACCTAACAAATCTCCGAGGCAACCCCTGACTGCCCGCTCACCTCGGTTGGGGGGGTGAGGGTGTCTGGTCCGCCGGGGAGGATGAAGGCCTTGCAGGTGGGGTACTCAAGGAGGTGGAGGGCCCATCCTGGTTGGCGTCGGTTGTCTGGCTGGTCTTCCCCTGAGGAGAACTGCTCTGCTCCCGGCATCTATCCTTGTCCTTTTTCTTCTTTTTCTTCTCCGGGGACAGTGATGACAATCTTTCTCTCAGCTCCTGAAGCTCCTTTTCCATGGAAGCCAGCCTCTGGGTTAGCAGATGGGCTTCGAGGGTCCTCTTGCGACGGGTGCACGTGGCCTGGTTAAAGCCCTGGCAGATGGTACACTCAGCCAAGTTGTGCCTAGGCCCCAGGCAGAGGACGCACCAAGAGTGATCGTTCCCATGCGGGATCTGTGCGCCGCACTTGAAGCACTTCTTTTTGCGCCGACTAGATGACATACACCATAACGGGCGATGGACAGAAATATCCGAGAACTTTGAAAAAGTCGCTAAGTAAACGTTAAACATGGCGGCCAACTGAATGCTATTCTACCATGTTTGTCGAACGAACTGAGCAATGGCGGGAAAATAATGGTGGGTGGGCATGGGACCACCTCTTTTATAGTCACACTGATGTTGCGTCACCTGATAACAGTGGGGCAGTCCCAGCCGATGACTGCTAGCTACAAGTTTGCTGTGTGGTCCTGACACCAGGGGGCGCAGTCCTATATGTGAAGACCTACTGCAGCAACCCTCTTGAAGTAAGATCAACCAGTTACTGACATCCATCAGATGATCAGCATTAGGGGAGCATGGTGCAGAAAAGAGGTAGCAGCCTGGGGGTCAGGCTTAGTCAAAGGTCCTAGAAGGGGGAAGGAGGTCATGACCAAGCTAGAGGAGAGAAGGCAAGGGGAAAAGGAGCTGGTACCAGGGAGGAGGAATGAGGGCTTGGTGTAAGTGGGACAACGCGATAAGGGGAGTGGAAAGATGCAGAGGAGATGCAGAAACAGTACTGGAGGCAAGAGTCAATCGGAATCAACAGTGTAAGAGGAGGAAAAACATTGGGGCGGGGGAGGAGGGACCTAACAATTTCTACTCAACAACCAGCACCCAAACTACCTGCAGTTACAGGCATCTGCCTCAGTGAGATACATCTTCAACTCAGTCTTGAAGGAAGGTAGGTAGTAATTGTGGAATAAATGCACAGGGATTTGGTTTAGCCAGAGGGAAGCTCTGTACGGAAAGGAGCGCTGACCTATAGTCGTCTTCATGAACGGGACAGCCAATGAGCACCTTGTAATTCCTCTGGTCTGGTGGCTAGAGCAATATCCTGTCAGCATCTCCTTGAGGCTAGGGGTGGATTTTCCTAGTATAGCTTTCTTGCTCAAGAGGCACGCTTGATATTTTATTCTATTTCTAAGGCTGAGCCACCCTGTTTGCTTGTAGAGAGAACAGGAGTGAGTTAGATTGTCAACTCCAAGAGTGAGTCTGAAGGCCTTACACGCACTTGAGTACAGTGTCAGTTGCCACCCCATATACTACCAAGCCATACTCAATGACTGATAAGATGGAGGATGAAACAGATGAGTGCAGTGCTGGAGGCGTAAGATATTGGCTGTGTCTGTAAAGGACACCAAGTCTAGAGTTTATTGCTTTTATGAGTTGATCAATGTGTGGTACAAATGAGAGTGTATCATCAATGGTGACCCCAAGGTACTTGAAAGACTGTACTTGTTCTAGGGGTACGTCCATGTTGTTCATGATGGACAGACCGGGATTGATTTCTTGAAGTGGGGGCTGGAGATCAGCATTGTTTTATTCTTCTTATAGTTAAGAAGTTTCTGTGTGCTGAACCAATTTTCCATGAGGGAGAAAGTGGATTGCAGTTCCTGCTGCAAGTGATCAAGCTGAGCACCACTACTCATGATGACCACATCATCTGCATACAGCATAGTTTTAGTTGTGCTTACCTCTGGTAATTTGTTGAAAAACAAACTGAAAAGGAGGGGGCCCAGGATGGATCCTTGGGGAATCCCAAGTGCAATTTCCCTAGGGAAGGCGGTCGTAGTTCCAATTTTTACACACTGGGATCTTTGGGAAAGGTAGTCCTTGAACCAGTGGATTGCATCAGAGGAGATCCCCCAAATTCACCAGTTCCTGTAGCAGGATGGGGTGGTTGATGGTGTCAAAGGCTTTGGTGAGATCAATGAAGATAGATCCCACTAGTTTGCTACCATCCAGAGCCTTGTGTACAAAGTCGGAGAATTCCACTAATGCTGTGGTCATACTGTGGCACTTAGAAAACCATGCTGTTGTGGACACAGGAGGTCGTATTTATGAAGGTACTCGGATATCTGATCAGCCACTATCATCTCAAGGATTTTTGATAGGGGGGAGAGGATGGATATCGGTCTGTAAATGGCTGCACAGGTCCTGCCTCCACTTTCCAGCACATGGGTGACCATTGCAAGCTTCCATTTGGCTGGGAACTTAGCTAGGGAGAGCTATTTGTTAAACAGTTTGGTGAGAGGTACCAAGAACTCTTTTAGCGCAGTTGCCATCAACTTCATATCCAGGTTATCGCTGCCAAGCCTTATTTTACTAAACACTTTTGAGTATATAGGTTCTGGCTTCCTTGGGTGTGATGCTTTTAAAGTAGAAGTTAGGGTGGTTTAGGCTTACAGTAGTGTTTGGTGAGGGTATTTCTGGTTGGCATCCACTAGCATTCTGCACTGGCGTATCAGGGTGGTTGAGGTAGTCAGGTGGGAGGACAGCACTGAGATCAGGGAAGGCTGAATTAAAGGATTCAGCAATGGTACATGGGTCAAGGGCCGGGGTACCATTGATCATCAGCATAGTAGGGTGCTTCTTATCCTTTTTACCAAGCAGTTCCCTGACAGCCTCCCAAAACCTTTTTCCATTACCCCAGCTAGTCTAATTGTTCCTTGTATTATTTTGCTTTTGCCTGTCTAGTAAGGTTGGTACATTTGTTACGAGTGGCCCAGTACTTCTGGTAGTCTACTGGATTTCCAGAGCATCTGGCCATACTCCATAGATTGTCCCTGTCCTTCATCTGATCCAGAAGATCACTTATAATCCACCCATTTTGGGATCCCCTTATCTTCCTTCTCACAGAGGCAAAAATATCATGGATGCTATTGAACCTGTCAGAGAAGAACTGAAGTGCCTGATCTATGTCATTAAGATTGTCCAAGGAGGATCAACTGACAAGGGATAAGGCATTTTTAAATAAGGACACAGCTTAGAATAGTGATAGGAGGAGCTTTTTTATCCTTAGAGACCCAGTGGCAAGCAACTGGCGAGTGGTCGCTTAGACAGTCAGCCAGCACAGTAACATTTCTCATCCTAGAAGGATTTGTATTCAGCGTTTTGCCTGCAGGGTTGTTGACCACACTATTTTTGTTTGCAGGGTACTGACCCTGTGCCCTGGACTTAAGATACTTGGCTACAGGAACATGCCTCATTATGTCCAAGACTTTATTTACGTTGTATGGAGCTTATACCCCATTATAGGTTTAGACTGTGCACTTAGTTTGCAGTTACCAGGCCTGGAGCTTTTATCCTGGACAATTACTTACTGCTTAGACACAGCAAAATTAGATTATGCAGTGTCATATACCACTCATATGCAGGAACTTTGTGCTTTAAAATATATGGTACATCCTTGTAGTTCCCTGGGTATTACCAGGTTACAATATTCTTAACTTTCCTTTTATTCCATCCAAGTGCTGATGGCATGAAAGCTTAGTGTAAAATATAAATATAGCAATATGTAAACTAGTAACCCCCCCTGTTCTTGTTATAACTGTAAGGACTGTGATATGCACCTCTACCATTATATGCAGTGTATCATATGCCTCAGTATGTGCCCTTAAGAGGGAAAAGTCTGTAATGTTTTTATGGATAGTCAATAAAAAAAAAAAAAAAAACAAGGGCTCAGTATGAAAGAGTCACTCATATCAGCCATAGTAGATAAGACACGTTTTATACCATTTGGAGCCCTTTCCTAAAATCATAATTTTGCAAGCTTCCCAAAATGAACATACAATTGGATCATACGTAGTACAGGACTAATGATTATAGACTATTCTAATACTGGTATTGCAGACATATCATGGTAATCCAAGAGCAAGATCAGTCTGTTTGCTGATGATACCAAGGTAGGAGCAGTGGTGGATGACCTAGGGGGATGCCAGGGGTTGCAGGATGATCTGGCAAAACTTGAAACCTGGTCAGACACCTGGAAACTGGGGTTTAATGCCAAAAAGTGCAAGGTGCTGCATTTTGGGATGAAGAACCCAAGGAGGAGTTACCAGCTGGGGGAGTGCAGCTATCCCAGACAGAGGAGGAGAAGGATCTGGGGGTGCTCATTACAGGGTCAATGAACAACTCAACACAATGTAGGTTGCAAAGGCCAACAAAATGTTGGGTTGTATTGCAAGGGGTATATCCTCAAGGAGAGAGGAGGTGATTCTGCCATTGTATTAGTTAGACCGCACCTGGAGTACTGCGTGCAGTACTGGCGCCCGTATCTGAAGAGGGACATTAAGTTACTGGAGGGGGTGCAGCACAGGGCAACAAAGATGATCAAGGGGCTGGGAACTTATCATATGAGAGGAGGCTGAGGGAGCTGAATATGTACTCACTGGAGGAGAAGAGGGACAGGAAGACATGATTGAAACCTTTAAGTACATGAAAGGAATAAACAAGACAGGTACAGAGGGGCTGTTCAAAGTAAAGGAGGGGGAGGGACACCAGGGGCCATGATATGAGTCTGGAGGGAGGAGGGAGATGAGGAGACACTTTTTTACAGAGAGGGTGGTGGCTGGGTGGAATACGTTGCCTGCAGAACTGGTCTCCAGTAGAACAGTGGACTGCTTCAAAAGGGGATGGGACAGGACAAGGGGGAGGGTTAATGAAGGGGAAGGGTGGAAGGGAGGGGCAGCTGCAGAATAAGGGGTGCTAGCTGCACATTCGAGCAGATTTGATGGACCTCTAGGCCTTTATCTGCTGGCAAGTTTTGTATGTTCGTATGGTATTTTAAGAATTTATTCATTATGTTTGCTCGTGTGCATGTACAAAGTGAACATATTGTTACTGTAGTGTAGGGGGGCTGTGTAGGTCTGTATTGTATAAGCCAATGGATGTAGAAATGCAGGAAATTTGCCTCTCAAAAGCCAATGCTGAGAAGGCTGACGACAGTTTCTAGCCGACAGATGTAAACTTCTTATAGTTCAAAAGATAAAGCTCCACTAAACAGATTTTCTGCCCACTGGCCAGCTAGCAGACATCTTTAGGCTCTGAAGTTAAACATCAAGCCTCACTCTGTGTGTAAGTGTGTTTTCCCCCTAGTTACAGACAGGAAGCACCTATCAGAAAGCACTTAACAGAGCTGGGAAAAAACAGCATGCAGCATGCAAATATAACAGCTTCAAATATGTTAACAGCATGTCAGTAATGAACAGAAAACCCCAGCAATAGCTTTTTTTTTTTAAATATTTCTTCCCCTCCTGACCGGCTGCCTTCCACCGGCCCCCTCCAACCCCATCACCCCAGCGTCCACTGGATTCACCTCTTGGCTCTCACAACGTGCCAGCTAGCTGGGTGCAGTGCCTATGAGGGGCTGGCATCATCTCGCCAGTCAGGATATTTCCTCACTTTTCTTCCCATCCCCCAAGTGTGGCACAGTGGCGTGCAAAGACGTCAACGGCCAACCTGCACATGCTTCCGCGTTCGACACACCGGGCACCAGCCCCTGCATCCGCCCCCTTCATCTGTGGGTCCATTGCATCATCCCCCAGTCATCGCTAGGGGACAGGCAAGTAGCGGACTTCATCCCTACCCCACCCCTCCCCGGGAGAGGAGAGCTGTCCTCCAGAAGCTTGATCCTCTCCCTCCCCGGCTGACCCCCGGTGGCCTGCTCACACCATGAACATGAGTTGCCGGCATGGCAGGAGGTAAGGCATGGATGCCTCAGCGCTCCACACCACCAATAGTTGATTTAATTACGTATTTTTTGTGTTCTCTTTAGTCTCCGATAACAGCTGGATAACTTTGAAAAATATGAGTTAGGCACAATTCAGTTGATCATTCAAATATTTTGCAATCCTGTTTTTTTTTTTTTTTTATATGGACTTTATCCTCCTGCCCTTCCCCATCAACTCTCTTCTGTAGTCAATCCCCAGCCGCTTGACCCCTCCGCCAGTACTTGCTCCATCTACTTCTTACCTCATTGTGTGAGTGGGTGCCATGGATGGTGGTGCTTTGGTGCCTTCAGGGTCACATCATTCTGCAGTCAGGGGTTCTTTTGTGCCCGTTATTCCCCTTGAGCCAGAGCTGGTAGTGTGCAATGGCATACATGAAGACCATGAGGATGGTGAACGCTTTCAAGGACCGCATCCAGTTTTCAATTCTGGTGACCACTACTGTGCCACCTACTCTCCACCAAGTGGCAGCCAAGCAGCAGTACACACTGTCTCCCCCCCCCCATCCTAAGGAGGAGGAGATCTGTCAATGGATGCTAAATCCTCCTTTCCCTGCCAGCCCACAAGTGTCCTTGGTCCATTGCGGAACACAGGTCACTGGTACGGTGAGATGTAAGCTGTCCAATGCCTCATCCCCCCACACCATTGGGCTTGCTACAGGTATACTATAGCTCTGATTTTCAGAGACAGTATTGTTTGTGGCCCAGAGGGGGACTGAACCAGCAACCCGCTGTTTTACAGTTCTTTGCTTTTATCCTCTGTACCATTCAGCCAGAACTATGTTTTTACAGTCCTCTCCCCCTTTTTCTGCTGGCTGCACTTGTGCACCCAACATTTAGTGGCAATGATAAGGATTTTGTGGGAGTGTTGCTGCCAAATCCATTGCAATTCACAAAAGCAAGGGCTCAGCAGTCTACACCAATGACCACGGGCTGTGGTCCTGATATCACTCTCTGCTTGGTGTGCTGAAAATAGAAATTACACACCTACTGTAATTCTTGATCTTCTTAGATGAAGTCTTCACCATTCATTCACACTATTGAGACTATACCAGACATGCTAGGACCCAGTGGGAGCCAAAAATCTTCAGGAAGGCTGACGCTAAGGTAGGACCACACATGTGCGGCACCATGAGACTGTCTCGAGCCCGTATAGGCTATCTTGGCATCGACACTCCAACGGCCTCAGTACCTTTTTGACCAAGGAGGTGCAGTGAAACTAAACCTAGGAAAACCCAACCTAATCTGGGCATAAGATTACTTATTTTATAAACTGGAGTTTAAAAAGTGCAATTGTTCCTGAAATCTGGAAAACTGGTAAAATCATCCCAATTTTTAAAGGGGGAAGCACCACCAATCCCTCAAATTATAGACGAATAGTATTACTTCTGGTATTGCCAAAATTATTAGTGAAACAAGTTCATAATCAATTTTAGCAGTATTTAGAGCAACAAGGGTTATTGACAAATCACCAACATGAATTCAGGGAAGGGAGGTCCACAAACACCGCCGTAGTCGATTTCAATAATTTTGTGGCTACATCACTAAATGCAGGGAAAAAGATGGGAGCAGTGTTTGTGGACCTAAGTAAAGCTTTTGATTTGGTTGACCACAGTAAATTGTTAGGCCAGGTAAAATGGGAGTCCAGGCGGTGGAACTACAGTGGTTTCAATCATATTGGGCTGGCAGTATTGCCTAGAGGTTAGAGGAACAAGGTGTGAACAAGCTTGGTACATCCAGTAGACCAGACCTAAGTTTGATTCTCACAACCTTCACTTGTGTACTGTGTAACTCTGAACAAGTCACTTAACCACCCAGTGCTTCCAGGTCACCCCTGAAAACAGGCACTTGTGCCTAGTGGGCCTTACCTGGTTACCAAAGACAAAAATAAAAAAAATATTTGTCAACAAGAACACAATGTGTTTCATATGGGAATATCCTCTCAGATCTGATACAAATAAAAAGAGGTGTCCCTCAGGGCTCAGTATTAAGCCCATAATTGTTTAATGTGTTTGTGAACGATCTACCATCTGTTATATCATACAGTGAGGTGAGACTTTATGTGGATGACACCGTGTTAGTCTCATCAGCTGATAGTGAAGAAATGGAAATTACGTACCTACCGTAATTCTTGATCTTCTTGGCCGCGAAGTCTCCACCACTCATTCACACTGATGGGATCTACGCTGGAGGTGTTAGGACCCAGCGAGAGCAAACTTTTTGCAAGAGGGCCAGCGTCAGAGATGGAGCCGCGAAGAGCGATGCCGCGAGGCTCGGCTCATGCGGCATTGACTATCTCGGCGTTGACCCTCCAACCGCCTAAGTACCTTTTTGTCCGAGGAGGTGCAACGTAACTGACCTAGAAGGATAGCCTAACAAAAAAACGGACATAAGATAGTCCGGATGACCCGTATAAGAAGGGTCAACAAAGAAGTCTTCACAGCCTGAAGATTGAGGGAGTGAAGACCAACAACAGAGGTGAGCTCGGGTGATGGTGGGTGGGCGTGTGAATGAGTGGTGGAAACTTCATCCAAGAAGATCAAGAATTATGGCAGGTACGTAATTTCCATATCTTCCTGGACATAAAGTCTCTACCACTCATTCACACTGATGGGAGAGTACCGAGCTAATAATCCCCTGAGAGAGCGGCAGGAGAGACCAAGAGCTCACGAATTTAGGACAGAAGTCCGTTAAGGATAGTCCTGCCAAATGAAAGATGTTGCCTGGCATGGACATCCAGGGCATAGTGCTTGACGAAAGTATGCACTGAGCTCCAGGTGGCCACACTGCAATGGTCTGCAATGGGCAAGTTACGGATCTCTGTCAGGGATGCCGTGACTGCTCTAGTAGAGTGAGTGTACACTCTGCCTTCCAGCTTAACCTGCACCATGGAATAACAGTGGCGAAGGCATGCCACCAGCCATGCTGAAATGCATCTGATAGCGACAGGTTGACCCAGCCGGGTCTCGCTGAAGGAAACAAACAGTTGTTGAGCTTTGCAAATTTCTTTTGTTCTATCCAAATAGAAACGCAGAGCTCTTTTGACAGCTAAAGAATGAAGGGTACCATCCAGGGTGTCCAAAGTTTGGGAGAGGCTTCTGAGTCCCGAGCAGATTGGATTTGTACAGGGTAGAGCTTCATTGGACCATATCCATAAATTGGCACATATCTTCCCCGTATCCAGGTAGGCAGATAAACCTACGGCCCTTGTTTCCCTGGATGCGGAGAAGGCATTCGACAGAGTTAGTTGGCCCCATCTGTTCAATACCTAAGCTGTAATGGGTTTTCCAGCTCCTTTTATTTCCTGGGTTAAATCATTATATTCCGGACCTAGAGCGAAAGTCTACTGCAATGGAGTTTTTTCCTCTGAAATCAGGTACTAGGCAAGGTTGCCCACTTTCTCCGCTATTATCTAATTTATATTTAGAACCGTTGTTACGTCAGCTGAATGCCTCCCTAATACTACAGGGTATTAGAATAGGGACATTTCATTTAAAGTTATAAGTCTACGCGGATGACATCCTTCTGCATGTCACCAATCCCTGTGAGTCCATTCAAGCAGCTCTACAGATAATCCAAAAGTTTAGCAGGGTCTCTAATTATAAACTTAATATTAGCAAATCAGAAGTGATGCCCCTGAACCCTTTGCTTTCTAGAAAAGAGCTTACCCCGCTATCCATGGCTTGGACTACCCGTCTTAAATACCTAGGAATAATATTATCTACATCAGTATCCTTGATGAAAAAGCTGAATTTAGATTAATTTAGTAAAGGGGATTAAATTAGATTTAAATAGATGGGCTTCTATGTACTTGTCCCTCCAAGCAAGGGTCAGTGTAATCAAAATGAACGTTTTGCTGAGGGTATTCTATCCACTCAATATGTTAAATGTTCATCTTCCCCTAACCTGGTTCCGTAGACTCCACAGTATAATCTCTCAATTCATATGGCAACATAAGCCCCCATGAAGGGCATATAACTGCTTAAGTGCCCCAAGACAGCTAGGGGGTCTTAAACTCCCTAATTTTTATTATTACTATTTAGCTAGCCACATGGCTAAGTATATGCGCTGGATTGTTACCCCTTCAGACGTGGAAAATCTCTCTAATCTTCCCAAATAGCTACAAGTGGAGCAATACTTGTTAGCTGGGCTATCTTCAGAAAGCCTTTTATTCATAGCCCCGGGTAAGTTGCCTAGCAGTCTACGTGGCTCAGTTATATATACTTCATTAAAGGTCCATCTACAGTTTTGCAAGTCCCTGAAATAAAATAACCAACAGGACCTATTGCAGCCCATTTTTGGTAATCCCAACTTTAAACTGGGAGACAAAAAAATTGTTGCCCCCAAAGAGTGTGATTTGGTGGTAAATGGTAAACTAGGGGGGACGCCAGAGCTGTTAGCACACTTCCAGCTTTCCAATAAATACTCCCTTTTTTGTGTTTCAAATTAGGCACATGTTGTTAAACTGGTTCGGCTCTGGTGACTGGAATACGCAGCAAGTGGCTCCCCTTCAGGAGCTTCTTGCATGTGTGAAGCAACCACACGCAGTATCTCAGTTGGTTTTGTTACTATATGGGAAACTTAACCCTGATGTATTGGGTTACTCTAGCTATTGGGCACGTAATTTTCCGCAGGATAATTTTCCATGGGACAAAATACGGGAAGGAGTCTGTCTATATACTGCTAATGAATACTTATGATTAACACAGTTCTATATATTGCATAACATTTATTACACCCCTGCTAAACTGCGTGGGATGGGCAAGATGCAGAATCAAGCATGTTTTAGGTGTGAACAGGAACCAGGGACGCTACTTCACATATTATGGGATTGTCCCAGAGTGGCCTGCCTGTGGAGAACCATCCGAGAAAGGGCTGACCCATTGCTAGGGCTGCAGGAGCATTTCTCACCATAAGTTTGTATAATAGGAGATTATACCACTGTCCCTGTCAGAGAGAGGCAGTATCATATGGCCATTATATCTCTGTCAGTCAAGAGGCTTGTCCTTCGCTATTGGAAGGACCAA
Organism: Neoceratodus forsteri; assembly: GCA_016271365.2. NCBI lineage: Eukaryota > Metazoa > Chordata > Ceratodontiformes > Ceratodontidae > Neoceratodus > Neoceratodus forsteri. The sequence continues at coordinate 397,617,782 of CM057452.1, forward strand.
CATGCGATCTTCTACCTTGAGTGGGTGAAGGAACTTCTATATAATTTAAGAGTAGAAAAAGCAATTGCGAGTCTTCGTGTTAAGCTCCCCCTGTACAAATCTAGCTGGGAGATGCTGTACACGCTTTGGTCTCTAACTCCTTTTTCCCAGAGAACCCCGTAAGAAGAGAGAAGTGAGCCGGGAAAGGCAGTTGAGTAGACAACATGGTATATGGGCATAGCACATGGAGCCCTAGGTTGTTCTAAATTAGAGATACCACTACAGATGGTCCCTCTGTTCTTTTACTATTGAAAAATGGGGTAGTAGAGTTATCTAGTAGTGGGGAATTGCACCTTAGGGGTGGGCAGATACGGCTCTGGTGGGGGTTTCGGGGTAGATAGGGGTTAGGGAAGAGGTATGGGGGGATTAGTTGTTCACTGGTTGGGGGGCATGGTTATGGTAAGTTTATTCCCTGCAATTCTTTATATTATAATATTTAAAATGTAGTATATGCCTTGTTAATGTCTCATGCCCTGTAACTATTGTTGGATAGTTGTACGCCTGTTATGATGCAACACTGTGGTATAAAATGAATAAAGTATATTCAATTTCAAAAAAAAAAAAAAAGAATGAAGGGTACGCTCTCCTTCATTTTGGAAGTTCGCAAAGTAGGTAGGACGGACCAAAGGTTGGTTTAGATGGAAATCTGAAACAACCTTAGGGAGAAACTTAGGATGAGTCCTAAGAACTACTTTGTCCTTATGAAACACAGTATACGGAAGGTCTGTGACCAAGGCATGTATTTCAGAGACTCTGCGGGCCGAGGTAATGGCCACCAGGAAGGACGTTTTCCAAGTGAGAAATTTCAGCTCACAGGTAGCTAGAGGCTCATAAGGCTTTCAAATGAGCATGTCTAGCACAAAGTTAATGTCCCAGGCTGCAACCGGACGTCTGATAGGAGGTCTGGTATGCAGAATACCCTAAGAAACCTCTTAACTACTGGTAACTGAGCCAGTGATAAGGAAAGTACTGGCTCATGATAAGCTGAAATGGCACAAAGGTGAACTTTGACTGTAGATTATTGTAGACCTGAATTTGAGATGTCTAAAAGGTACTCTAGAACTTTATTTCATGGGCAGGAAAAAGGATTCAAAGAGGATTTTGCACACCAGAGAGAAAAACGCTTCCATTTGGCTGTGTAAGTTTTTCTAGTGGCTGGCTTGCACGTAGCCACAAGAATATCTGAAACTTTCTGAGAGACCTTGAACCTGTTCACTTCTATCTCTTCAGGAGCCAAGTGTGAAGGTGAAGCGACAACAGATTGGGATGGACCACAGGCCCCTGGGTCAGAAGGTTCGTCTGAAGGGGAAGCGCTTTCGGAGAGGTTTCCGACATACTGTTGAGTAACGCAACCCATATCTGTTGAGGCCAGAAGGAAGCAATGAGGATCATTTTGTCTCCCTGGGACTCGAATTTGAGAAGTACCCTCTGAATTAGTGGAAGAGGAGGAAAGGCGTATAGAAAGCATTTTGTCCCCTGCAGCCTGAACGCATCCTGACAGAAAATGCCAGGCCCTTGATTTCTGGAGCAGAAAAGAGGCAGTTTTGTGTTGAGTGGGGATGAAAAAAGGTCTAGGTCTGGAGTTCCCCACTCTGCGAATAGTGACTGAACTTCGGTTGAGTCGAGAGACCACTCGTGAGGATCTGTCTCTGTTCTGCTGAGACGGTCTGCCAGTTTATTCTGCACTCCCAGCAGGTAGACTGCCTGAATTAGAGCTTTGTGCTCTAGGCACCATTCCCACACCTCTCATCTCTTCTCTGCATAAAGGGTAAGAGTGTGCACTGTCCTGCTTGTTGATGTAATACATTACTGCTTTGTTGTCCGTTTGGAGGAGAATGTTTCTGTGACAGAGAATGTCCTTCAAAGCCAGCACTGCATAAAGGATGGCTCTCATTTCTAGGACATTTATGTGAAACTGGGACTGGTCCTGAGTCCACATACCTTGGGTGTGGAGATTCTGACAGTGAGCTCCCCACCCCATCAGGGACACATCCGTGGTAATGGAAATCTGATGATCCAGAGGAGCAAAGGGGATATCCTTCCAGAAGATTGTCCTCTTGCAACCACCAGGTGAGTGACCTCTTCAGAGGTTCTGTCACCTTGATGAGAAAGGACTGAGGGTGAGTGGTTGGGGACCACTGAGTACTGAGCATCCATTGAGAGGTTCTCATGTGGAGGTGTGCTAGGGGTACAGTGAACACCGAGGATGCCATGAGACCCAGCATCTGTTGCATCGAGATAGCTCGAACCAGCTGTTCTCTCTGATGTATCGGGCCATCTGTAGGATATCACTCCTTCTGTCCTCTGGTAGAAAAGCTTTTGCACAGGAGGTGTCCAGAAGAGTTCCTATGAAAAGGAGCTTCTGGGAGGGCTGCAACTGCGATTTCTTGAGATTTAGCAAGACTCCCATGGACGTGAGAAAGTCTGAGGCCATGGCTACGGCATCGAGAGTTCCTTGCCTGGAAGGGCTTGCTAGAAGCCAGTCGTCCAGATATGGGAACACTTGTATTCCGATCTTTCTGAGATGTGCTGCGAGAATTGCACAACACTTTGTAAAAACTCGTGGCGCCGAGGATAGCCCAAAGGGCAGGACTCTGAACTGATAATGCTGACCCAGTGCTACAAACTGTAGGTATTTGTGATGCTTTGGGTGTATAGGAATATGTTGGTAAGCGTCCTGCATGTCCAGGGAAGCTAGCCAATCGTGTTGATGAAGCAAGGGTAACAGGGTCCCGAGTGATATCATCTTGAATTTTTCCTTGAAAAGAAACTTGTTTAACTTTCTGAGGTCCAGAATGGGGCACATGCCACTGGTCTTTTTTGGGACCAGGAAGTAATGGAAGTAGAAACCTGTGTTTCGTTGATCCAGCAGAACTATTTCTACTGCCCTGTTGTTCAGAAGGCCTTGTATCTTGGAGGCAAGAAGGTCTGACTGTATGGTTGACAGCCTGGATTGTCGTTTGGGAGGATGATCCAGAGCGGTTTCTGAAAGGTTGAGAGAGTACACCTCGAGGATTATCCGGAGGACCTATTTGTCTGATGTTATGGACTTCCACTGGTTATAGAACTGAGTCAGATGTCCTCCCACCACTGAGGAGGGATCCCCCTCGGGCAGTTGAGGTGGGACCCGGGCCAGAAACTCAGAAGGTGGCACTGGGCATTTTGGGCCCTTGTGCCTTCTGTTGCATTTTCTTTTGAGGCTGAGGGGCTTGGTTTTTGTTAAAACCTCCCCTGCCCTTGCCCCGAAAGGACTGACGGTTGTGAAATTGATGCTTGCTAAGACCCCGCCCCGAGAAGGAGTGGGAGCGGGTCGAGCCATTTTAATGGCCAACCTAGTCTTCTGTGTGGCCTCCAGAGCTTGCTCTACTTGAGGTCCGAACAGATACTTACCGTCAAAGGGTAATGCCATGACCTGCTGTTGGGCATCATTCGTGAAGTCTGAAGTGCATAGCCAGGACTGACGATGGATACAAATGCCCGCCGCTGCTGCTCGGGAAGCTGTATCGAAAGTGTCCATAGCTGCTTTAATCTGCTTGTTGTTGGACTCGATACCCCTGGTTATGGTCTGAAGTAGCTCTGAACTAGTGTCCGACTCGGGCAGAGCTTCTACCATCTGTTTGAGTGAATGCCAAAGAACATACTCATATTGAGAGAAGTAGTCCTGGTAGCTGGCAATACGCATACCCAGGGTGGAGGCAGCAAAGACTCTCTTACATAAGGTGTCTATCTTATGAGATTCTTTGTTTATAGGCCGGGCTGTGGATGCCTGAGGAAGAACGGCCTTATCATTCTCTGCCAAGACTACAATAGGGTCTGCAAAGGCCTGGGAGGCCAAAATGGGTCGATCCTTGGGAGCAGCATACTTCCTGTCTATGGACTTAGCCACAGACGGAATGAGAGTGGGATTATTCCACACCATCTGAGAGAGCGTCTCAAAGGATGGTTGTACCGGGGGAGTTAAAGCCATAGGGATCTCTGGGACATATAGGTATTGGAGTCTCAAAAGCTTCCCAGGATCAATATGTGTAGTCTGGAGAGAAAGAGTAGAATTTAAATTTTTCAACAGACACTTAAATGACAGATCTTCAACCACAGGCACTGCAGCAGGATTAATCCCTGCTTCTTCAACATCATCACCCAGTCGGAAGATCTGAGTCAGGCTCAATATCACCTCCTGACAGTCCTGGAGGGACTGTATGGACAGGAAGAAAAAATTACTCACCTTAGTAATTGTGTTTCTTCTAATGGAGTCTTGCTGTACTCTGACTTATTGCAGTTAGCCCCAGCACTTGAACTGCCCCAGAGATGAAAGAGTTAACTCTATGCTGGAAGCATAGAACGTTGAGCACAAGCTCGGTTCAAACCACTGTCTGCTGCACCTCAAGTGTAACCGTCAGATTCTTACAAGCTACTACTAACTAGCTACACTCTAAAAGAGGAAATTGTAGAAACATTAGCCAAAAGGCAACTAAGTTTTTTGGATCCCCAAAAGACTCAAGTCGAGAAACCCAAAACCAAAAACCAGGTAGTGAACTTAAATAACTTAAAACAGAAGTTAAGTCAACTCAGCAGAAACTAGTGCACTTCTGGGGTGCAGCACTGTACCTGCCAACCCACTCCCCCCCCAAAAAAAACAGGTTCTGAGGGGGGAGGTGAGAATACAGCAAAACTCCATTAGAAGAAACACAGTTACTAAGGTGAGTAATTTTTTCTTCAAACAACATGAAGTCTTGCTGTATTCTGACTTATTGCAGACTACTAGGCAGTATCTCCAAGGAGGAGGGTAGAGAACCTATTTAGGGAACAGGCTCTGCAGTACTGCTGTATCAAACCTAGCATCACTCCTAGCCTGGATGTCCAGAGAGTAATGCTTGGTAAAAGTGTGAACTGTTTTCCAGGTGGCTGCTTTACAGATCTCTAAAATGGGGATATCCCTGGCAGTAGCCAGAGAAGCCGCTGTACCTCTGGTAGAATGCGACCTCAAGCCTGAAGGGGGTGTTTTGCCTAGCTTTTCATAGCAGAACTGTATACAGGAGACAATCCACCCGGCAATAGTAAGTTTGGTAGCAGGTCTGCCCTTTCCCACTTCTCCATAGGTGAGGAAAAGCTGGAAAGAGTCAGATCTAAAGGCCTTAGTGCCTTCCACATAGTAACTAAGTGCCCTTTTAACATCCAAACTGTGCAATCTTCTTTCTCCTGAAGAAGAGTGATCAGTGAAAAACACTGGAAGGGACATGGATTGGTTCAGATGAAAATCCGATACCACTTTTGGTACTTACTTTTTTTTCTCCAGTTCCTGTCACTTACTTCCTAACTGTCTACCCTACCATGCTCCCACTTACCCTCATCACTCTCCTCCTACTATTCTATCAGGCTCCCACTCCTAACGCGAAAATGGGGTGCAAAAATGAAACCCTCTGCCAGCACGCAGCCTGGCACTCCCAGTCCTGTCCACCACCCCTACTGCACCTGAACTCCCAGCCTTTACAAACCCAGATGGAAAAACTATCAACTACACCCCCCCCACTATAACACATACATAGACACCTCCACCTTCACCGCTGGATACCACCTCCCACGGCTGGTAACCCACTGGAGCCCCCCTTCTCTTGCCAACCTCCTTCCATATCCACAACACAGCAAATCTCCCGCTTTCCCCACTTGCTCCTCCTATCTGCCCCCCTTACCCTGAAACTACCAATACCCAGCATCGGCCACACACAGCATAAATGCCAAAGACCAATGACTTGAGCAAACAGCAGCCACCTCAGGTCACTCATTCTTCTTCTTCTTCTGACAGGAAATGTCCACCCCAACCCTGGCCCTCTAAACTCCCCACCATCACACCCATCACCAGGAATTGGCCTTCGCATCGATTCACTAAACATTTGCAGCCTTCAAAAAAAATGGGACTCCTTTCAGGCATGGGTACTCCAGATTCACCCTGATATCATTGCTCTGAGTGAGACCTGGCTCTCCCCCTCTGTCCCCGACTTGGCAGTAAATCTCCCTGGATACCGCCTTTATCGCTCCGACCGAGTGGGTAAGCGAGGGGGTGGCTGCGCTCTTCACCTCAAGGACTCACTCTCTGGACACCTACTCCCTCTGCCCATGCTAACTTTCAGGGCCCAGGCCCTCACCCTAAAATTAACTCTAGGTAAGTCTACATCCCCTCTCCTCCTCACCACTGCCTATGTCCCTCCCGGGGACCAGAAGTTAGCATTCCAAGCCATCATGTTCTACCTCGCCACCCTACCCCTAAAGCACGAAAAAATACTGCTGGGGGATTTCAACATAAATTGGCTGGCCAAAACAGCCGCCCCCTACATCAACGAGGCTGCTGCCCTCGATCTCACTCAGGTCGTCAAAACCCCCACCCGGCTTCACGCCCGCACGGGGACATCCTCTCTGCTAGACCTAGTTTTTACCAACCGCCCACAAAATTGCCAGCACCCTAGTCCTCCCCACACCCTAAGTGACCACTCACCAGTACTTTGTAACTGGTCTGGTACCCCAAAACCTCTCCTAAAATTACTGAACTACGCAAACTAGGACCTGGTAAACTAGTCCTACTCAAGGCCCACCTCAGAGAATGGGACTGGACTCCCCTAACTAACACCCTCAACCCCGACCATGCCCTTGAACTATTGATCACCACCTTTAACGCAGCCTGTGACAAGTTCGCCCCCCTCACCAAAACTATGACCAAAGGGAATCGTGCCCCATGGTTCTCGGACCATCTCCAAGGCCTACTACGTCAGCGTGATGCACTATGGTACCTTGCCAATGAGACCCAATGGCCTCTGGACAGGCAACATTATCAGGAGGCCCGAAACCAGTGCACCTGGGCCATACGCACCACCAAAGCGAACTATTACAAAGCCACCTTAACCTCCACCTGGGGCACTGGACGCAAGTTCTGGGAAAACATTAAGGAACTCCCATGGCAAAGCCCCAAATCTGCCACCTGACCAAATGTTAATAGATGGTAGCCTCTCCACCGACCCCTTCAGTATAGCCTCGACCCTGAACTCCGCTTTCACTGATCTCTCCCATGTACTGCCCCCTAATTTCTTCGATCCCCCACCAGCCCGTATTGCCCCCAAACCTCCCCTTGCTCCACTCTTCTACCTACGAGTCCTTACCCCAGAGACCGCCAAACCCTACCTAACCAAAGCTATTAGCCACAATCACTTTAATTACGACTCCTTGGATCTCAGACTTCTCCGCCTCACCCTCCAGGAAGTCCTGGCCCCACTCACCCACATTCTCAACTGCTCCCTCTGTCAAGGGAAATTCCCCACCCACTAGAAATTGGCCTACATCACACCCATCCATAAAAGTGGTGACCGCACATCCACAAACAACTACCGCCCCATCTCCATCCTACCTCATCTCTCCAAGGCACTAGAACGCATAGTCGCTGACTAACTTACTGACCACCTTAATAAATATAACCTTCTATCCAGACAGCAGCACGGTTTCCAGAAGGGTCATAGTACCAACACCGCCCTCCTTGAATTTACCTCCCATGTCCACTCAGCCTTGGACCATGGCCACCTCACAGGCGCCATCTTTGTGGACCTATCGAAGGCATTCGATACCATAAACCATGCCCTCCTACTGAACACTCTGGCGTACATGGGTTTCTCCGACACCCTACACTGGCTCAACAGCTATCTCTCTGAAAGAACGGAAATAGTCAAGGTAGGCCCTGTCCTGTCCCCCCATCTCCCAATCCACTCCGGTGTCCCGCAGGGCTCCATACTTGCCCCCTACTATTCAGCCTATACCTCAACTCCCTCCCATCGTCATGCCCCGGAAATCTGCTCCTATATGCGGACGATGCGGTCCTGCTCGCCTCTGACCCGACACCCCTCAAACTCCACCAAACTCTCCAACACTCTCTCTGTGAAGCCGAAGACTGTCTCACCACCCAGCGTCTTATATTCAACTACAATAAAACAAAAGTCATGATATTCTCCCACCCTCAGAACCCACTCAAGAACCTCTGCCCCCAGTTTCTCACTGCCAATCAGACCCCCTTAGAACAAGTAAGCAGCTTTAAATATTTAAGGATCACACTAGACCCTGCCCTCAGCTTTAATCAACATATCCTACACCTATCAACAGCCCTTAGCTCCAGACTAGGTGTACTCAACCGGTACAAACACTGCCTCACCCCTGAAGCATTACAACTTACCATAAACTCCTCAATCCTCTCCCTGCTAGACTACAGCATCCTAATCTACAGTGCCGCCCCATCCACAATCCTTAGCAGACTCCGGCCCGTGCTAAACAAAGCCTGCCATCTCATTCTTGGATGCGACCGCCTCACACACTCCTGCTCCCTTTACAGAAACACAAACTGGCTAAACCTAGATAGCAGAATCAGGTATCACACCTGCCTTATGGCCAAAAAGGTATTACTAGGCCTCACCCCACCTACCCTAGACCAAATTATCCTCCCAACACCACCAGGCAAAACAACCCATAGCTCAAACAAGCTACTGCTATGGGTACCCCAAGGCCAGACTTCCCAATTCCAGCGAACTTTCAGTTACAAAGCCCCTTCCTGGACTAACTCACTCCCAAGCCATATAACTAATGAAATAAGGCTTGGCCCCTATAAATCCAAACTAAGGGAATACCTTCAGGCCTCTAACCTATGTGACTACCCTTGACACCCCCAGGATTGACGTAGGCCTCTTTCAAACTAACTATAATTGGGTCCCTGCACCTAAATGCACCTATGAATCTTGATGACTATCAGCCTTCTACAGAACCCTCTGTAACTATATGGCTGTGCTAAAGTATCTAAACCTCTGTTGCCATCTACTGAACAATTATGTAACCTCTATGCCTGTTATTTGTAATGTGCTATTATCTGTAATCAAGTAATGTCCCTGTTTCCTTTTATGTATGACGTGGAACCTTTGTAAATGAGTCTCTGACTCAAAGGTCTTTTCTGAATATTTTTAATAAATAAATAAAAACTTCCTGTTGGTTCTAAGTGTAACCCCCCTGTTACCCGGGGTTACTAGAATCCCAGTAAGACCTTGTGGTAGGCAGGGAAGGCAGCTTGTGAAACTCCAGTTAAATGGATTTCACACTGTCTCACTCTGTTCTCAGTCTCAGCTGATGACATCACCATAGAACTATCGCAGCTGCATGAGCCACATTGGAATCTGCAGGTGGGAGTTAGGTTAGAATTTTGGGAGTTTTTGAAGGGAGTTGTGAGTGAGCAGTCTTGAAGAGAAGAGTACAGCAGTCTGTGCACAGGCTGTTGGAGCCTAAAGCTCTGATATAGAGCTACTTTTAGGGAAAGGTGTGTGTTTCCGTCAAAAGAGGAACACAGTAAGCTGTTCTTGAAGTGGTGGAGACCGCTGTTACTGGTCTCACTGCCCCATCCCTGAGGGGATGGGGGGTAAAAGGTCTGCCTGTTATTCCAGGGGCAACCTCCTGGTTCTGGCTAGGGAAGAAGCTGCCTTAATTTTCTAAGTTGTGTTGCGGCACCAGAAGCTGTCAAGATTCGCCTGTGGGGCACCTGCAACCAAAGGGTGAGTTCTGCTCTTGTCATGGGGCCTATGTTTCACCTGAACTGTTTTAAAGTGGGGATTGGACTGCTTAATCAGTGGGAGGCCTAGAGGAATAGACTAAGCCAAAGAAAAAGTATGTTCAAGTTCAGCACAAGAGGAAAGCCAAGACATGTAGAGGAAATGTGCTATGCATTTACCTTTTAATCTACACTGCCAAGCTTTTCAGAAAGAGATGTTTAAGTATGTTCAAGTCTAGTACAAGGGGAAAGTTGCCAAGCTTTTCAAAAAGAGTTGTTTAATGTCCAGAGAAATGGCTGGGTATGGATTGTGGAAGCTAGTGGTGGAGACCCCATCATTAGTAACCAGGTTTCACCTCTACTGGTTTGCTCTGTGGCCCTTTTACTTTGCCTCAGGCATGGCCAGTGCTGAGGAAGTACCCAGATGTGGGATTGAAGGAAATTTCTCTTAGGGAGTCGAAGGCTCTAGGTGGTTTGAGGAGCCACCAGGAAAAGTGTCCATGTCAGAAGGATGGGGTCAGGTGGCGTGAGGGCTGAGCCAGGAAAACCCAAATAGTGTACTAAGTCGGGCTGTGTACCCAAAGCAGCGTGCAAGTCCGGGCTGTGTGCTGCTGGGTTCCAGAGCCTGAGGGCTGAAGTGTTGAAGAAGTGTTCTGTATCTCTTATCTGCATTACCAGGAATGTAGCCCGTGGGGGTCCGTCTGCTTTATTTGTTCAGTTTGATGTGAATAAAAGCCACACTTTAGAATCCCATTCCTGGTATTGGACATTACAGTTATTGCTTCCTGTGTTCGGATTTACTGGTGCCCCTAGCAGAGTAGGCAAACCTAAGCCCTTGTGCAGAGTAACCTCAGTCCTCCCGAACCCAGTCCCCACCGATGTCAGCTTCAACAGCATACCACCTGTCGTTTGCAAAAAGGCAGGGGTGTAAGGCTTACAAAATGGAGGCGACGCTTTGGATTTTAAATTAGGGAGGAAAGGTGCTCGGGCAAGGGGCTAGCGTTTTGGTTGTCTGGCAGTGGGTAGCCCAAAAAAGCTGAAGCAAGTTTAACTAGTGTGTCGCTGTGTGCTGTGGTTCATATGCTGCTGTTAAAATGCCAACTGATTACCAAGGAGCAGTAAAGCTGAAAGAGTATGCCCTTGTCCTGCATCAAATATTTACAGCGTTTTTGCCAGCTTTAAAAAAAAAAAAAAAACTGTGTGTGATAAAGAAACGTGTGGAAGACTAGGGGTAGCAACAGGAAAATAGTGCCCTGGATGTTGGAAATGCTTTCTAAAGAACTGTTGTGATAAAGAAAAGTGTGGAAGACCAGGGGTAGCAACAGGAAAATTGTGCCCTGGACATTGGAAATGCTTTTTAGTAAACTGAGAGACTTGCTGTGTTAATGGCCATGCTAAATGGTTGAAATGGGTTCCTGCCGTGGAGTCAGTTCGGGGGAAAAAAAAAAAAAGTGATTTGCAGTTTAAATTTGCCTGCTCGACGATCGCCGTGAAGAGAAGCACACTCGCGAGGGAAAGAGGCTCATTTTCATGGCATCGTGTGATTGGTGAGGCTGCAATCAGTCCGGCCCCCCCAGCCAGCTCTACAGTGACTGGCCAGCATTCGAGAGGGAGTGTGAGAGGAGTGCGTGTACTGGCTTAGTGGAGGAGCGTCGTGGTGATTAAAAAGCGCTGTAAAAGTATTAAAAATAGACTTTTCTGTTTAAAATCGGGCTTAACCCGCATCTCAATTGACTGGATTGTGAGTGTGGTGATCATAGAGACGATCGGCAGGACTGCCCACCCACTTCCTTTCTGAGGCCTCAAAGACTGGCTGCAGGCCGTTTTCCATCGCAGTAAACAGCTACTGATAACAATGAGTACCAACAGTAATAACTGCTCAAACAGTGATTTCTGCCAAAAGCCAGCTGATTATGTGTGCAGCAGTGTAGTTGCTTTGCAAATAAAGACTGTGTCAAGTTTTACCAGCTAAAGCAAGTCTGTTAAGCCATTGACTGTGAGCATAGTTATGGGTTTAGCGTCAGAATAAAGTTTCAAAGCCAAGAGAGATACTGTGAGTTGTAACAAAATGTGCAGCACTAGTTACAGGCAATCCCATGCTTGAAATCCTGAGGCTTTAAGGGACTGTGAGCTAAAGCAATGTTTTCAGCAAGTGAAAAGTCCATGGCAAATCATATAAATGTGTTAGAAAAAGAACAGTGCAAGTTTGTGCAGTTTTGAGCAAAGTTATCAGTAGTGTGTGTAAATCGGATGCGCAGTGGCTTGACCCAATTTCTGAATGTTGATGCGCAGGAGTGCTGCCGCCGCCATTACAGGGTGGGGTAGTAATGTAAACACAGCAGCAGAGGAGCCATTTTAAAAGTAAAAGAAAGTGTTCAGTGAAGTGGGACTTTCAGTAACAGTGAGCATTTGTTTGTTTTTCCCTGCAGTCATGGCCTCAGGACCAGCCCGCTACCCGGATCATGCCCGGGCTATGGTAGCAGCAGAAGTAAATAAGTTAAGGGACATTGAAAGGTGTTACTATGGAGGACAACTGCCTTCTCATGTGGCGATTCCTGGATATCCAGTGCAAGTGTGTTTAATATGCTTAAATGCTGGAAGGGACGTCTTCATGGTACCTCACTGTTCGGGGTGCTTAGAGAAATACGGCTTGTTTAAAGCGCCCAAGATTCGTTTGGCTCCCACATGGACAAAAGTTCAGGAATTTGTAGTTGGCAGCACACAGCACCAGGCGGAGCCTGTTGAAGAAGGCCCCTCGGGGGAGTGTGGCACAAAGCTAGAGGGTGCAGATTTGCAGACAGAACCATATGCTGAGGTTTCAGATGCTGGATCGCAGATAGATAATTCAGACAGAGCATCAGTAGACCCCTGGGGGGGGGGCCCCTAGCCCAAGTCTCATAGGAGAAGATGAGATGAGGGAGGCCTTTGAATGGGAGATATCGACCTCCACGCCAAGTGAAGAGTGGATAGTCTCAGGAGTGAGGACAACTGCTCACTCCTGGGCACAGATTCTTAGTGAGGAAGAAGAAGAGGGGGAACCTATGTGGCCTTGTGAAAAGGAACGGGTACACAGCCTCAAGCTCTTGCCTCAGAAGAATGCATGGAAGAGAGTGGTGATGCCACTGCCCTGGCTGTGCAAGAAGAAGTCGAGATCCATTTTCATCTCGTTGAGAATGCGTAGCTGGCAGAACCAGGACTGGCCCCCCAAGCCAGGCCAGCGGTCTCAGGTTGACCAAAGCTAGTAAAGAGGAGAGACTGGTTCATAGGAAGGCGAATGAAATCTATGGGATGTCCTTTCCTACCTTTCCTGGAGAGTCTGGGAGGAGATTGAGAACAGCAGAAATCCTGGATCTGGGGCCAAGCAATGAAATGTGTGCATCCTGGTGCAAACAAGCATGTCAGGAACAGACTGTTTCATGAAAATACCCAGTAGAAAGAGGCAGGACACTGTTTATGGACACTGTTCAATAGTGGATGGAGAGGATCGAAACCTTTCACAGTGTGAATTATGTGCACCAGATGGGTAATAATTCAAGCTCCTGACCCCTGTACTATTGGCCTCAATGCAAAGCTCCTGCAAATGTGCCCATGCCTACACTACCAGATGGAAAGCAGAGCAGTGGTAGTCAATACTGCCACATCAGCCATTGCAGTGCCTTTGTTGTTCTGCCAGTATGACATCCAGGACTCAGGTGCCCCCATTCATCAGATTCACAGTGTACTGACTTTCCAGAATCCATCGACTGGCCCACCAGATGACTTCAGATCCAGAGAGGACGCCAGCCCAGCTGTATCCTGATCCATCGCCTGGTAATCGGATGATGTCAGACCAGCTGTTTTCCTTTTTGTTCCTGTTTCAAGGTTCCATCTCCAGAATGACATCATCCCAGCAGTTTCAGATGTGCCTCCTGTAGTTCCCAGAAGATGTCCGCCCAGCTGTATTGGAAGAATGCTGCCAGGAGAGTCTTTGAGAGGAGCAGGTCGGTGTGTTATTCCTTCTAGCAAGGGCTGGTAAGTCCGAACTTTTCTATCCTTATGACATTGCAGTACACACCCTACACTAGCAGACTCCAGAATGTGTGCTGTCCTCAGACTCTCTCTTCGGACTTTGGCCTGCTAGAAATGAAAATCATACCTACCCTGAATTTTGATCTTCTTGTATTCACCATTCATTACTGATTGGGGGGTTTTGAGGTGGCACCCGCTACGGGAGGTTTTTTTTTTTTTGAGTTGGTCCTAACGGCCTGTCCTGAGGGCGACGCATCGCGTCATGTGCGAGGGACGGCTGTTAGAGCCGAGGACTTCCTCCATCTCAGTTCTACAGCATGAGGCAAAATAAAGTGTGAGAAAAAAAGAAAGCGAGGCAAGAGAGCCAAGGGATAGGAAAAGGAAAGGAAATAAACTGAAAAGGAATAAGCCAATGGAGAATAGACAGGAGAGAGAATTCCTACCTAGGGACTGTGAGGGCTCCCTTCCGAGGCTCTAGGGAGGAACAGAGAGAGAGGGATAGGAGAAGAGGAATGAAGGAAGAAGAAAGAAAGAAGTGGCATGTTGAAGAGAGAACAGTGCCTGGTCGAGCATTGTTGGTTGAGAGGCTTGTAGGCTCGAAATTAATGAGGGAGCAAGAATCCTGCTGGTAGGACTAAGGAGAGGTCTCACCGACCTCAAGCAACAGACCAGAGAGGGCAGAGTCTCTGGACTCCTCAACATGCAAGCCCTTTCATCCCAGTTGAGGGCTCCTGGACTGACTGAGCAGAACCTGTTCGGAAGAGTGCCCATCCGAGGAAGAGGACTAAGTTCTCAGCACCTTGATAAGCGCTACCATAGAAGAGTAAGTGAAAAACTAAGCCTTCTAGAGGCAGTTTGTAAGAAAATAGAGAGGGACTCAATCAGACTTGCTATGACAAGGCAGACAGAGGCTTGAAGCTGAAAGGTCAGCCAGCAGCTGTAAAGGCTTTTTGAAAATAATGCCTGCCAAGGGATCCTAAGTTGAAGGTGGTGAGACAGGGCATGGCCGCAGGCTGTGGAACAACATGACCTGAGGAGGCAAGGAATTGCAACCGAGGGCAGTCAGAAAGAGTTCCCTCAGAATTAAAGAAATTGTAAATCGCATTGCCTCTTCACTCTTGAGGAAAAAAGGGGTCCAGGTTTTGTAATAACTGATTAGCAGTTTTTGTTTTTTTCTTGGGACTATACTAACTGTACAGACAGTATTTACACAGAGTCCTAGAAGTGCCGTGCCTGCCAAACACGGCGAGGGAAAGAGCCATGCATCTCCCCAACGACTCAGCACTTTTATGAGCAAAGCAATCAATCTTAGAGTGAAGTAAATCCCTGATCCATTCACCAAGAATGGAAAACAGAAAAGTTTTTTTTTTTTGGCATAAAGGCCAAGGGAGAAGAGGAACGAGGCGGAGGGGAGACGCCATAGAAGGAGGCCACTGAGGGGAAGGTGGGTGGGATCAGTAATGAATGGTGAAGATACAAGAGAAGATCAAGAATTACGGTAGGTACGTAATTTTCATATCTTCCCTTGTCAATCTTCACCATTCATTACTGCTTGGGTGAGTACCAAGCCCCTCCCCTTAAAAAGGGGGGTAGAACCCTGAGGGAACAAGACCCCCAGCCTCCTGTTGGTGAGAAACAGAAGGGGAAGACCCGGGCTAATACAGAGAGAAGCCTATGTGGGAGAAGAGCTAGGAGGTGCCTCCCGAGGACGGGGAGACGGAGGAAGCCCTGCAAAGTCTCCAGCTCTGGAGGAAAAAGACGGGTCCCCCGGAAAGCGGAGCGCATCACCCTACGCCGGGCCAGGGGTGACAACCTTGATAGACGGAGCCATGCCGTCCGCCTAATGCAGATCGCTGTCCCCGCAAGCCTGGAAGCCACCTCATTGGCGTCATAAGATGCCCTTGCTTGGTGTCTTGCCAGCTCCAGGCCTATAGCGGAGAGGGCAATAGCTGTCTGGTTTGCTCCGTATCAGGCATTGATGCTAGGAGCTGGGAGAGCATCGACCACAGATGCCGATTGTAGGCAGCGTGGTGAGCCTGATGTGATGCAATACAAGCCACCGCACGAGAAGAAGAGAACACTCTTCGCCCCCACCGGTCGAACTGTAGAGAATCCGAATCTGGTGGGCGGTCGTGCGCCAGGCAGCGGCGCCCGGAAGGAGTCTCTAGGTACACCAAACCCGAGGACGGGTTGGGAAGAGTACCCAGGGATTCCGAGGGGGCACAATACCTTCGACGACAGTCTGCCGGGGCTGGAGAAAGGGCGGCTGGCGACTGCCAGGAACGGATAGACGCCTCCTGGAAGGGGATAGGCCAGGAAGGTACCACCAGGTGCTGGGCACTGAATTCTCCAAGGAATTCACGCGTCTCCCTTCAGTATTGTCTCTCCTAACATAAGAGATTCGAAGATCCCTCACCATCCTCGAGAGGAATCGCTGATATTCAGTGAAATCAGCGTCGGAAGAAAGAGATGAGGCACTCTCCTCAGAGGAGGAAGACGAGGATGATGGAGAGCTCGAATGTCCAGAAGATTCCTCGGCGGTGGGGAGAGTCGAAGACCCGCTCATGCATATATCTAACGTATGAGGGAAGGTCACGAGAACCTCTGAACTGCTCCCAGGATAACGGACCCGTGAGGACCGACATGGCCTGGAAGAGCGGGGGTGGATGCAGAGGTACTGGAGAAGGGCACCTCTGAAGAGGCAACTGACCTCTGCCAGGGCTCTGAATCTGGGAACGGAGCCCGAGCTGGCGGGATCCCGGACAACAAACCAGGCCGCAAGACGGAACCCTGAGAAGCGATGCCTGGAAGAGCCCAGGGGAGATCCTCCCTGTGACGAACCCGGACTGCATGGATCCAGAAGGGCAGTCCACAGCAACGCCACCGGAGGGACCCTAGGGCCCAAGAGGGAAGGGCGGGTTCGGCGCTCTGCTCTAGCCACCCCACCAGGGTGGCCGACGAGACCGGGCCCCGCCCTGCCCCTCAACCCTCGGACTCGAGAGAGCCCTCCTCCTCGACTGCAGTGTTCCCCGCACCCCAGAGGAGGCAACAGCACCGGGAGGGCAGCTGTCACAGGTCCCCTAGGAGGGGCCTCCTCCTCAGTCCCCACCCATCACCCCTGGGACCCAGGGCCACCCCAGCCCGAGAGCCCTCAGGGGGAGGCGGAGAGGGGACAGTGGAAGGGCCCAGCGCCACCTGGCACCCTGTGCACCGGGACCCTGACTCAAGAGTCAGGTGCCAGGATGGGTCCACATCCGGTCATCGCCCGGTTAGCGCGACCAGCAGTCCAATGTTGCAACCCGAACTTGGGTAACGGCACTTTAATGTTAGGGGTGCCGATTACCCCGCCCACCGCATAGCCAGGCCTGGCCCTTCCTCTGGCGGTACCGCCAGTCCACTGCTACCTCCCGGCGTTGAACCTGACTCCGCGCCGCTGGAGAATAGACTGGCTTACGGCGCCGCTGCGCGGCATCATTGGGGCTAGGCGGCGGCTAGTTTATGGCACCGTTTGATCACCGATGCCAAGCGCGCCAGGATCCAAAATGGCGCCGGAGGGTGGCGCTGGTCCACTGGTGCCCGCCCAGAAACTCGGGCCTCACACTGTGGGAGCCTGCACCTCGAGGAGGTGGCTGCTGAGGCGTGTCACCGCCACGGCCCTGAAGGGGACCACGACGTCTCCGACACCGCGAGAGAAGCCTCCTTGGCAAGAGAAGAGGAGGAAGGCCCTCCGGATCCGGACGTATAGGCCCGGAGGGGACCCGGGAAGGGCCTAGAGACCTTATTTCCGGGAATTCCTGAGCGACGCTGCTGTCCCCTCGAAGGTCGGGCGGGCCCTTGTCGAGCTTGAATGCGCTGGACTCTCGAGGGACACGACGGTCCATGGAGAAACAAGCGCCCGACGATCCATGTCGTGGGTTGGGTCCCAGGCAACGGAGACAGACATCATGCCGGGTCCGAGACGGAAAATGCCGGCCACAGGAGCACACGACGATAGGGGCGGTTCGCTTTTGACTTACGCCTTGCCCAGAACTGGACATGATGCTAACTAACTGAGGAAAAAAGCTGGAAAACACTCGCGCCGTAGATAGAAATAAAAGGAACGGCCTTACCGGTATACGCCGAAAGGATGTCTGAGAACACGAGATGAGGAGTTGGACGAATCCGAAGAACTAACACTATACGCTACCGCGCAGCAGGTGCAGCCTCGATGGCAGGAGAAACAGAACTGAGATGGAGGAGGAGTCCGCGGCTCCTAACGGCCGTCCCTCATGCATGACGCAGTGCATCACCCTCGAGGACGGCGCCGTTAGAGCCAACTCAAAAAAAAAAAACCTCCCGTAGCGGGTGCGCGCCTCCGGCTTAACCCCAAGCAGTAATGAATGGTGAAGATTGACAAGGGAAGATCTGTGCTTCACCGAGCTCCGGCGCAGGAGAGACTCTCTAATGGACTAGCCTTCGGGCACTGAGGTCACTAGATGGGACTTTTAGGGCACTCCATCCCCCAAATGTGTATTGTAAATAATGTCATTGTTTTTGTACTGTTTTCTAGTGTATAAACTGTTTTTCTACCTTTTCTAAAAAAAATATTTTTGGGATTCTCCAGTGTTTTGATGGTAGGGGTTTAGATAGACTGTGTATGCAGATTAGGAGTGTGTGTTGTCTTTCGTTTTTCTTGCAGGTGTTCCTGAAGAAGACAGAAGAGAAGACAAGAAGAGGAGGAGGAGGGGCTCATCGGAGTTCCTCACTAGTACCTTAGCGTGTAGAGTTAAAGTACTGCTGTTGTTATTATTGTTGTTACTGTAGTAACCCTTTCCTTCCACGGGTGTGGTTGTGGGGGTATGAGGGAGTAATGTAATAGATGGTATTAGTTTTTAGTATGTGGTTGCATGGTGCCCAAGATCGGGGAGGTCCCCTGTTTGTTTTGTTTCGGGATTTGAGTTAGAGGCAGATAGGTTTTCCCTAGATGGCTAGGGGGGATAGACAGGCTGTGGCCCTGACCTGCAGTAGGGGTTGCAGTGCTGGTCTATTAGGGCTATGCTCTGGACAGTTCTACCACAGCCACTAGGCAGCCATAGTTAGTGGGTAGAGTAGAGGCTGATGTGTCAGCCAAAGGCCTCTAGGCCCTTAGTGTTGCCTGCCTGTGCTCGCACATGGTAGGAGGGGGCCTGGTCACCCCCCCTCCACAGGTAGCACATAGGTTGGGACGGCCTAAGCCTGCAAACAATGACTGCGGACAGTCATTTTCCTGGCCCAGGGCGAGTGTAACCCCCGTTACCCGGGGTTACTAGAATCCCAGTAAGACCTAGTAGTAGGCAGGGAAGGCAGCTTGTGAAACTCCAGTTAAATGGATTTCACACTGTCTCACTCTGTTCTCAGTCTCAGCTGATGACATCACCATAGAACTATCGCAGCTGCATGAGCCACATTGGAATCTGCAGATGGGAGTTGGGTTAGAATGTTGGGAGTTTTTGAAGGGAGTTGTGAGTGAGCAGCAGTTGTGAGTGAGCAGTCTTGAAGAGAGGAGCACAGCAGTTTGTGCACAGACTGTTGGAGCCTAAAGCTCTGATATAGAGCTACTTATAGGGAAAGGTATGTGTTTCGGCCAAAAGAGGAACACAGTAAGCTGTTCTTGAAGTGGTGGAGACCACTGTTACTGGTCTCAGTGCCCCATCCTCCAAAGGTCTGCCTGTTATTCCAGGGGCAACCTCCTGGTTCCAGCTAGGGAAGAAGCTGCCTTAATTTTCTAAGTTGTATTGTGGCACCAGAAGCTGCCAAGATTCGTCTGTGGGGCACCTGCAACCAAAGGGTGAGTTCTGCTCTTGTCATGGGGCCTATGTTTCACCTGAACTGTTTTAAAGTGGAGATTGGACTGCTTAATCAGTGGGAGGCCTAGAGGAATAGGCTAAGCCAAAGAAAAAGTATGTTCAAGTCCAGCACAAGAGGAAAGCCAAGACATGTAGAGGAAATGTACTATGCATTTACCCTTTAATCTACACTGCCAAGCTTTTCAGAAAGAGATGTTTAAGTATGTTCGAGTCTAGTACAAGGAAAGTTGCCAAGCTTTTCAAAAGAGTTGTTTAATGTCCAGAGAAATGGCGGGTATGGATTGTGGAAGCTAGTGGTGGAGACCCCATCATTAGTAACCAGGTTCACTCTCACGGATTTGCTCTGTGGCCCTTTTACTTTGCCTCAGGCACTTGGCCAGTGCTGAGGGAAGTACCAGATGTGGGATTGAAAGGAAATTCCCTTAAGGAGTAGGCTCTAAGGTGGTTTAGGAGCCACCAGGAAAATGTGTCCATGTCAGATGGGACGGGTGCGTGGCCGGTGGGGAGCCGGACCAGAAAAAACCAAATAGTGTACAAGTCGGGCTGTGTACCCAAAGCAGCATGCAGGTCCGGGCTGTGTGCTTGGTGGGTTCAGAGCCTGAGGGCTGAAGTGTTGAAGAAGTGTTCTGTATCTCTTATCTGCATTACCAGGAATGTAGCCCCGTGGGGGTCCGTCTATGCTTTATTTGTTCAGTTTGGATGTGAATAAAAGCCACACTTTAGAATCCCATTCCTGGTATTGGACATTACAGTTATTGCTTCCTATGTTTGGATTTACTTGGGTGCCCCTGTGCAGAGCAGCCAAACCTAAGCCCTTGTGCCGAGTAACCTAGTCCTCCCCGAACCCAGTCCCCCACCTGGTACTGCTGTCAGCTTCAACAGCATACCACCTGTTGTTAGCAAAAAGGCAGGGGTGTAGACCATTACATAAGGACCACCTTATCTCTGTGGAATGAGATAAAATCAGGCTCCACCGATACAGCATGAAGTTCACTGATACGTCTGGCAGAAGTAATGGCTACCAGAAAAATAGTCTTCCAAGTCAAGTACTTGAGATCTGCAGAAACCAAAGGCTCAAATGGTGGTTGCATAAGTTGAGCAATGAAAATGTTAAGATCCCAAACCGGGGTAGGGTCTTTAAATGGGGGGTTACTATGAAGCAGCCCTTTAAAAAATTTACAAAAAACAGGGTGGGAAGCCAGAGAGGAAGGCTTCTCTACTGACAAAAATGCAGAGACAGCTGACATATGAACTTGCAGGGTTGCTGGTCAAAGGCCTAAATTATTTAGATGGACCAAGTAATCCAAGACTACTGAGAAGTCAGCAGAGTCTGGAGCTATCTGTTTAGTAGAACACCAAATACCAAATCTCTTCCATTTAGAATTGTAAGTTTTCCTAGTGGTAGGTTTCCGAGCAGCCTTGAGGATATCCAGAACCCCTTGAGACAGGTTCATATTAGCATATTCTAGCTCTTCAATAGCCAAGCTTTGAGATTGAGAGACTGAAGGTTGGGGTACCAAACCCTCCCCTGAGAACATGTTAAGAGATTGTGATGTCTGGGGAGGACTAGAGGAAGGTGGACTGCCAGAGACAGTAACAGAGGATACCAAGGCTGCCTGGCCCAATCTGGAGCAATCAGGATCACTTTGCAGGACTGTGACCTTATCTTGACCAGAGCTTTGAATAGCAGAGGAAAAGCATACAGAAATTTCCCCAACCAATCCAAAAGAAGAGCATCCAGAGGGACTGAGCTCAAGACTAGGGGTCTGCAACAAAAAAGAGGAAGTTGGTGATTGTTTGGGGCTGCAAAAATATCTATTTGAGGAGTGCCTCATCTTGAGAAAATCACTTTCAATATCAGGAGATCCAGGGGCCGTTCGTGGTGACCCTGAGAAATCCTGCTCAAGGCATCTGCCAACAAATTGTCCTTCCTTGGAAGATGGACTGCTACCAGGGATGTCTGTAGAGAATAGGCCAGAGACCAGATTTTCATGGTTTTTGTACACAAGGCCGTGCACCAAGTGCCTCCTTGTTTGTTGATGTACCACATGGTGGTGGTGTTGTCTGTCCTGACCTGAACCACCTTGTTCTGCATTGTTTTTGAGAATGCTAGCAGAGCTAGATAGACTGCCCTGAGTTCCAGAAGGTTGATGTGGAGCAGGAACTCTTGAGGGGACCATACACCGTGAGCTGTGAGGGTCCCTAAGTGAGCTCCCCATCCCAAGAGTGATGCATCTGTGGTCAGAACCTGTGAATGGGGCTGAGCAACAAAAGGAACTCCTTTCCTGTGGTTGTTGTGATCCAACCACCATTGAAGGGCTTGGACCAGAGAGTCACTGGAACCAGCTTGGTCAAGGGATCCTTCTTCTGAGACCAAAAGGATCTTAGATGCAACTGAACATACCTCATGTGGAATCTGGCTCCTTGAACCACTGCAGTGGAAGCTGCCATGTGCCCCAAAAGCTGCAGGAAATGCCTTGCTGGTCGGGAGACCAAAGGACGAAAGAAGGAAGTCAGGTCTGTAAGGGATTTTACCCTTACTAGGGGGAGGAAAGCTCTTGCCTGGATAGTGTTGAGCTCTGCTCCTATGAAAGTCAGTATCTGCACAGGTTTGAGGACTGACTTCAGAAGATTGAGGACAAATCCCAGGAATGTAAGCAAGTGCTGTACTGTTTGCAGATAGAAACATAGAATTTGACGGCAGATAAGGACCGCTTGGCCCACCCAGTCTGCCCATTTCCCTACCTACTGGATAAGCTGCAGATCCTAGTTAACCAGCAGCCTACTTCTTCCTACCCCAACCCCCTAGAATGGCCTTATGACTGTCCCATGCATGCTTGAATTCCACCACTGTTTTTGACTCCACAACCTCCTCCGGAAGGCCGTTCCATGCATCCACACCCCTCTCTGTGAAAAAATACTTCCTTAAATTACCTCTGAGCCGCCCCCCCCATCTTCAAATTGTGCCCCCTTGTTCTTGCACACCACTTTTTTTGAAAGATGCTACCCTCTTGGACTTTGTTGATTCCCTTGAGTTACTCGAACGTTTCTATCATGTAACTGGACTTGGTCTGGAGACTGTCCCACAATGAGCCAGTCATCCAAGTAGGGAAAAATAGAGATGCCTTTCCTTCTTAGGAATGCAACCACTACTGCTAGGCATTTGGTGAACATCCATGGAGCTGATGATAGGCCAAAGGGCATTGCTCTGAATTGGTAATGGCCTGAGGGCAACTGAAACCTAAGGTATTTTTTGTGGGAGCACCTGATGGGAATGTGAAAGTAGGCATCTTTGAGGTCCAGGGAGGCTAACCAGTTGCCTGGTCTTAGTGAGGGAAGGATTACTCCCAGAGTCACCATTTTGAATTTTAACTTTAACAGGTGCTTGTTTAAGTATCTGAGGTCTAGGATGGGCAGCCACTCCCCTGTCTTTTTTGGGGTAAGAAAGTACCTGGAGTACAGGACTTCGCCCAAAGTGTTGTAGGAACTCTCTCCATGGCTCTGAGGGCCAAGAGAGAGGAAACTTCTGCCTCTAGGGCAACAGTTTCCAAGTTGTTTACTGGTGGAAAGAACCTGGCCCTCAGCTTAGGAAATTTTTTGAAACTGAGTGCTAGGCCTTGACTTACTACTTCCAGAACCCATTTGTCCGAAGTAATAGATTTCCAAGTCTGGAAATAGTAAGACAATCTGCCTCCTACAGGGATGGGGGAGTCGACCCGGGCTGACACATCAGGGTGTCTGCTTGGCAGAGGCCCTGGGCTGAGAGGAGGATGCAGCTCTGCTCATCCTCCTTCTACCTCTCCCTCTAAAGAACCCCCTCTGGGAAAAAGGAGAGGAGGCCTGAGCTTGGAAGAAAGGCCTTTGAAAAGGCCTGCCCCTAGACTGCTGCCTCTGAGGAGTGGTTTGCCTTTCTTTGGCTTGAGCACTCCTATAGGTGGTCCTGTATTCATCCATCTTTTTCATGTAATTCTCTGTCTGCTCCCCAAACAGAGAATTACCTACAACAGGGAAATTCATGGCCTTAGCCTGGGTATCCTGTGACAGGCTAGTACATCTGAGCCAAGCCAGTCTCCACAGAGCAACAGATGTAGCCATGACTCTAGATGATGCATCATTGGAGTTGACAGCAGCATGAAATTGGATTTTTGATGCCTCAATCCCATCAGCAGCCACCTTCTCCAGCTTCTTGGCCAGCTGGGGGGAAGCCTGCTTAGCCAGCTCCAAAACAGACTCCCACCTGGACTTTTGGAACCTGGTTGCATAGGCCATGTAGTTAGCCTGACTGAGTCCCAAGGAAGATGCCAAATACTGCTTCTTGGCCATGGCATCTATCTTCCTGGAGTCCTTATCCGGGGGTGTGTGAAGCCAAGGGAATGCCAGCCTTATCACAGGCTGCAGCCTGTACTACCCCAACATGGCTGCAATGCTGATACAGGAACTCCGAACTTGAGCCTGAGAACATATACCTCCTGTCCATACATTTGTCCACTGGAAGTAGAGAATTTGGGGTTTTTAAATGTTTGTGTGTCTGTTTCCCAAAAGATTTATGCAAAGGCATAGACAGCCTCTTGGACTCTGGGATGTCCATCATCTCAACGAAATCAGGCTCTTCTTCATCCTCAACAGCTTCATCCACAGGGAGCTGCAGGGTTTCAGCCACTTTCTTGTAAAACATAAAGTGGGAAGGGGACTCAGAAAGCCTAGGAGGGAAAACTCCAGAAGGTCTATCTGGGGAGATGTCCTGTTCAATAGGCTCATCCAGACCGTCTCCACGATCATACTCGTCTTCTTCATCTTCTTCAACTTCCCCCTCCCATTCCGGGTCATAGTATTTCTCCAGAGAATAATCTGTAACCGGAGGAACCGACCAACGCACGTACCGCCAGGGGCCGGTTCGGTCGAAACCGGACGAGCGATTCGGCAATGCTAATCACCGCAATTTTCGCTGGTCATTGATGAAGGGATTCAGGATCCGAACTGGCCGATTTCTCCTTTTTTTTTGAAGGAACCGACCCCTCAGAGTCGTCTTTCCTCTTGTCCGAGGAAGTATGGCCCTGGTCAGAGGGCACTCCATCAGGTTCAGTCGGAACCGAACTGGGCTGGCCATCTGGGTCAGCGGACTTCTCGGCCTCTTTATCCCTAAGCCTGCCCAACCGTTTTTCTAGGGTGGTCTTAGGGACATTTTTTACAAATTTGGCAGTCTGAATCGAGGTGGTCAAACCCCAGACAATATACACAGGTAGTGTGGGGATTGGCCTTAGCAAAGGCCTCCCCACACACACTACAGTGCTGAAACCCAGTGGGTCTGGATTTTTTCCTGGGTTTTTCAGACATGGCCACAAACAAACAAACTTACCCTTTACATGGCTTCAGGCCAGGTAAGACTAACCTATTGGTTCCTAACCGTGTCATGGGTATTTGAAAAAAGACGAAAATGCTGTGTTTTTTTTAGAATCGATAGGTACCGGAATCACCACAAGTACAAACACACAAGAAAATGGTCAGTTCAGCCGAACCGACCACAGGAATAAAGTTTACAATTTCCTCAGAAAACTCTACAGTCCACTACCTATAACACTTACTGTACCACACACAGGGATCTGAACCGAGAAAAATGAGAGAAATGTTACAGTTTAAACCGACGATTTACTTTACTGAACCGACAACCGAGGAGCAAACTCCGGAGCGACCTTTCTGTTAGGCAGAGTAAAGAATCTGACGGTTACACTTCAGGTGCAGCAGGCAGTGGTTTGAACCAAGCTCGAGCTCAAAGTTCTATGCTTCTAGCATAGAGTTAACTCTTTCATCTCCGGGGCAGTTCAAGTGCTGGGGCTAACTGCAATAAGTCAGAATACAACAAGACTTCATGTTGTTTGAAAGGAGTGAAAATCAGTAGGAAACAAAGAAGAGAAAGGATTCGGAGCCGAGAACCCTTGAAGGCTGGACAGCACTGCACCCAGCCTCGGTGCCGAAGAACGTGGCACCGAAGGCAAGAGAGACGGTGGCGTCAGAAACAACCCAGCAGATGGCGCCGACAGAGACCACGGCGCCAACAGGTGCATTGGTGCCAAGATCGGCGCAGACACGTGCAATGGCGCTGAGGGACACATCGACACTGGGAGAGTCCCCGACAGCACCGAAAGCAATCCAGGGCCCCGAAGACTCCAATATGAAGAAAAAGAAGGAAGAATACCAGGAGATAAGGGCATCGATGTGGCCTCCTGCGCAGCAGCCATGTGAGGGGGGGAAAACACCTGAGCGCAGAGTCTACGGCACCGAAGATGGTGCCATGTGACTAGGAAGGTCCAACTGTGCTACCCGCTCCCCAAAGGGCCCGAAGGCCTCGGAGTGACCGGGCCAGGCAGCTGGACCAACCTCCGAGCCCATTGCTCCATAAGAGTGACCCATTGATGAAACTGCTCATCGGAAGCCCTTTCAGCAGGTGGGGAAAGGCTCCGATGTCAAAGAGGTCGGTCACTGGAGCCAGCAACCGGTGACTCTGGAGGAGGAGACAGGCATCTGACTCCAACGACTGATCATCTACGCGCAGACATACCAGAAGGCGACCTCGAGTGATGTCTTCTCTTTTTTGACCTGTGGGCCGAAGAACAGCTCGAGGCCGAACGGTGCCAAGTGTGCAACATTTCCTTTATGCTTCGGAGACCGCCCATCCCCTGGGCATCGGACTGTCCATTGTCAGACCCTCCCTCCGGAGAGGGCGGTGGACCAGACCCAGCCCGGCTGACTGAACAGCTTTCATACGAAGTCTCCCTACCGTCACCTGATCCACTCATGATCGACTCCATCAATGGAGGGCTGAAGACTTCTTTTTCTTAATAAGTAAAGTTTAAAAATAAGCGGTACTTATTTGAGATAAATTACAAAACAATAAACTGAAAACTATGCTGCTAGTTTGAAGTTTGACTCCAGGCGGGCGAGTGACGTCACTGAAATGCACTCGATGGTGGGAAAAAAGGAACTGAGGCAGTTGGAGGGTCGACACCAAGATAGTCATTGCCACACGAGCCAAGGCTCGCGGCGCCGCTCCTCACGGCTCCATCTCTGGTACCGGCCCTCTTGCAAAATGTTTGCTCCCGCTGGGTCCTAGCTCCTCCGGCGTAGATCCCATCAGTGTGAATGAGTGGTGGAGACTTTATGTCCAGGAAGATCATCTTAATGTAAAATTGCAACATGATCTGTTTGCATTAGAAAAATGCTTTAGAGACGCAGGCCTGGTGTTAAATGCCAAAAAAAACTGCAGAGTTTGATATTTGGGCTGGGAACCAACCAAAAAATGAAAACGGATTTGCAACTGAATTTGGCAGATGGTATGTCGGTCATGAACACAAAGCAATACAAATATTTGGGAGTCTTAACTGGCTCAAGATTAACTTATAGTGAACACATTTTCCAACAAGTTAAAAAAGTAAATCAGTGTTTAGGGGCCCTAAGAAAGGTTGCTGGATGGTAAACTTGTGGCTCAAATGATTATTCCCATTTTGGAATATGGATCTTTTTTATATATGTTTTCCACCCAGGCAGTGTTGCAGAGTATCGAGCATATTTACTATAGATTAGGGAAATTTATAATGAAAAAGCAAACACGGAATCTATCACTGCATTTTATTTGGAAAACTCAACTGGTTACAACCTAAGTTCAAAAGAACATACTTTTGGCTTTTGTGGTGTCAGAAACTGATATTTCATAAAGAAGTACATCCATTGAAATATTTGGTAACAACTATACCTTCTGAATTTAAAATAGAAAAATTCAGGAAAAACAAGCTAATAATTCCAGGGAAAGATCTTATAACAGAACAGGTAGCCTTATGCTACAGAACAGTTTATCAAAATTTTGGAACGAGTTACCATATGACTTGAAAATTGTGAAAAATTCTATCATTTTTTTTAAGTTATTGTTCAAGTACCTTAATTCAAAATGCACATGTTTTAATTAAGTCTTAATTTAAGTGTCATGTTGTATGTAAGTCTGACTTTTGGATTCTTGAATGTTTAATTCATGGAACACAGGTCTTCGTTGCAAATGGGGGTCATTCCCTAACAAAAGTTCCCTGTATAAAAATAACATTTTATGAATGAATGAATAAGACATTCCTGGATGACCCATGTAAGAAGAGTCACCTCAACAATGTCTTCACAGCCCCGATCAATGAGGGAGTGGAGACCAGAAACAGGATGAGTAAGCTTGGTGGATGGTGGGTGGGCATGTGAATGAATGGAGAAGACTTCGTCCAAGAAGATCAAGAATTACGGTAGGTATGTAATTTCCATATCTTCCTGGACTAAAGTCTTCACGATTCCTTCACACTGTTGGGAGAGTACCAAGCTAAGAACCAATCCCCCCCGAGCAGGGCAGCAGGAGGCAGAGCTCACTCAGGACAGCAATCCATTAAGGATAGTCCTGCCAAAGGAAGTATGCTGCCTGGTGTGGACATCCAAAGCATAGTGCTTCACAAAGGTATGAACAGAGCTCCAAGTAGCCGCCTTGCAAATATCTGCAATGGGCACATTACGAATCTCTGCAAAGGATGCCGTGACCGCTCTGGTAGAGTGGGCATAAACCCAGCCTTCCAATTTGAGCTGTGCTATCAAATAGCAATGGTGAAGGCATGCCACTAACCATGCAGAAATGCATCTAATGGCAACAGGTTGACCCAGCCCGGGTCATGCGGAACGATACGAAGAGCTGCTTAGATTTACAAATCTCTTTCGTTCTATCGATGTAGAATCTCAAACCCTCTTGCATCCAGGGAGTAAAGAGTGCGCTCCCTTTCATTCTGGAAGTTGGCAAAATAAGTAGGAAGGAACAAGGGCTGATTAAGGTGAAATTCCGAGACCACTTAGGGTAGGAATTTACGGTGAGTACGAAGTACCACCTTGTCCTTGTGAAAGTATATGGAGGGTCTGTGCCCAAGGCACGAATCTCAGAAACCCTGCGAGTGGAAGTAATGGCCACCAAGAAAGCAGTCTTCCAGGTCAGAAACTTCAAGTCACAGGTGGCTACAGGCTCAAAAGGTTTATGGGTGAGCATATCTAGCACAAGGTTTATATCCCACGTGGTCACCGGCTCTCTGACCGGAGGATTGATGTGCAGGATACCTTTAAGGAATCTCTTGACTAGCGTTAACTGAGCCAGCATCATGTTCTGTACCGGTTCATGGTAGGCAGAAATCACACAGAGATGTACCTTTACTGTCGAGTACTGCAGACCTGCATTTGACCTGGTCTAAGAGGTATTCCAACACCTTTCTTGGTTGGCAACACAAAGGGTCCAAAAGGGACTTCGCACACCAAATTAAGAAGCATTTCCATTTAGCTGTACAAGTCTTCCTAGCGGAGGGCTTACGTGCTGCCAAGAGGATTTCCGAGATTCTCTGAGAAACCCGAAACCTACCCACTTCTATCTCCTCAGGAACCAGGCATGGAGAGGAAGGGAGCACAGGTTGGGATGGACCAGAGGGCTTTTCGTTAGGAGGTCCATTCACAGAGGGAGTTGCCTTGGGGGAGCCTCTGACAACTTGTTGATCAATAGGAACCATATCTGTCCTGGCCAGCATGGGACGATTAGAATCATCCTGTCCCCTTATGCCTCCAATTTGAGCAGCACCCTCTGAACCAATGGAAGAGGAGGAAATGCATACAGAAAGCATCTTGTCCACCGCAGTCTGAATGCATCCTGACAAAAAACACCAGGTTCTGGATTTCTGGAGCAGCACAGAGGCAGTTTTGCATTGAGTGGGGATGCAAAAAGGTCCAGGTCTGGACTGCCCCATTCATTGAATAGTGATTGCACAACGTCTAGTGAGAGTGACCATTCGTGAGGATCCGCCTCCGTCCTGCTATGGCAATCTGCCAAGTCGTTCTGCCAAGACTGCCTGAATCAGCGCATTGTGCTCAAGACACCACTCCCACACCCTCATGGCCTCCCTGTACAGAGGGAAGGAGTTCGCTCCACCCTGTTTGCTGATGTAATACATTACAGCCTTGTTGTCCATCTGAAGAAGAATTATCTGGTGACAGAGGATATCCTTCAGGGCTCGAGCAGCACACAGGACAGCTCTCATCTCTATAACATTTATGTGCAGATTGGACTCCCTCCAGACTCCACACACCATAAGTGTGGAGATCTTGGCAGTGAGCTCCCCTACTGATTAGAGATGCAGTCCTGAATCCACCATGCAAGTGACCTCGTCAGAGGCTCTGTCACTTATGTGGAAGGACTGTGGGTGCGTGGTTGGTGACCACTGAGTGCTGAGCATTCACTGCATGGTCCTCGTGTATAGATGGGCTAGAAAAAACATGAACATGGATGATGCCATGAGGCCCAACATCTGCTGCATTGAAAAAACTTGAACAGAGTTCTCTCTGATGTAGTGTGCCATCTGAAGAATGTCATTCCTCCTGTCCTCTGGAAGGAAAGCCCTTGCCCTGGAGGTGTCCAGGACAGCTCCTATGAAGAGTAGTGGCTGGGAGGGTTGAAGCTGGGATTTTTCCAGATTCAACAGAACCCCCATGAATGTGAGGAACTGTGAAGCAGTGGTGACTGCTTCCTGCGTCTCCTGCCTGGATGGGCTTGCCAGAAGCCAATCGTCCAGGTAAGGGAAGTCTTGAATGTCCCGTTTTCTGAGATGCGCCGTGAGAACTGCAAAGCACTCTGTAAAGACTCAAAGCGCCGAGGACAGCCCAATGGGCAGGACTCTGAACTGGTAGTGTTAACCCAGGGCCACAAAGCAGAGATACCTGTAGTGACTTGGGTGCACTGGGACATGTTGGTGGATGTCCTGCAAATCCAGGGATGCCAGCCAGTTGTACTGATGAATCAGTGGAAGCAGCATTCATATGGAGATCATATTGAACTTCTCCCTGAGCAAGTACTTATTTAACTTTAGGAGGTCGAGAACTGGGCACATTCCACCTGTTTTCCTTGGAACCAGAAAGTAATGGGAGTAGAAACCTGTGTTCTGTTCTGTCTGTGGAACAACATCTACTGCCCTATTCTTTAGGATGCCCTGTATCTTGGAAGTAAGAAGGTCTGACTGAGCAGTGGACAGGCTGTGCTGTCACTTGGGTGGAAGACCTGGGTGAATCTCTGTGAAACTGAGAGAGTATCCCTCTCGGACAATCCTGAGGACCCATTTGTCCATTGTAATGGTCTTCCACCGGTTGTAAACCGGAGTCAGATGCCCCTACTGCTGTAGAGATGTCCACCTCGGGCAGCTGAGGCGGGATCTGGGTCGGACCTTCAGAGGTTGGCGATGTTTTTTGGGGGGCCCTGTGCCTTTTGCTGCATTTTCTTTTGCAGCTGAGAAGTCTGGTTTCTATTAAAGGCTCCTTGGCCTTTACCTCGAAAGGACTGCCCGTTATGAAACTGTTGACAGTGCCCGCCCCTTTGAGGGGCCACAGGAGCCACCCCTGGCTGTCTTAATGGCAGTCCTAGTTTTTTGAGCAGCCTCTAGCGCTTGTTCAACTTGAGGGCCAAACAGATAAGCACCGTCAAAGGGGACAATCAGCACCTGCTTCTGAGCCTCGGGTGAAAGGCCTTATGTTTTGAGCCAAGAGTGCCGTCTGATACAAATCCCAGCAGCAGCCACCCTAGAGGCAGCGTCATAGGGGTCCATAGAAGCTTTTAACTGATGAATGTTGGACTCTATGCACCTGGTATTAGTCTGAAAAAGCTCCATGTTAACATCAGACTCTGGGAGATTCTCGATCACTGATTTAAAGAGTGTTCCACAAGGTGTACTTGTACTGAGAGTAATGGCCCTGATAACTGGCAATACACATCCCTAGGGTTGTGGCTGTGAAATCTCGCTTCCCTAAGGTGTCAACCTTATGAGACTCCTTATTGATAAGTCATGTTGAGGTCTCCTGGGGGGGGGGAAGACAACCTTATTGTTCTCTGCAAGCACCACTAAAGCATTTGCAAAGTGCTGTGATGCCAGGAAGGGTCTTTCCTTAGGAAGGGCATACTTCCTATCTGCGGCCTTGGCCACAGAAGGGATAAGCACTGGACTGGCCCACAGTGCTTCTGATAAGGTCTCAAAGGAGGGGGGCACAGGGGGTGTAAAGTTCGTAGGAATGTTAGGAACATGAAGGAACTCGAGGCGCAAGAGCCTCCCTGAGTCCACAGAGGAGGTCTGGAGAGCCAGGGTCGATCCTATATTCCTAAAAGAAGGGTCTGGAAAGAAAGGTCTTCAACTAAGGATTCCGCTGAGACAGAAGACTAGCTTTTCAGGTCAGAAACCGAGTCATCTTCAGCGTCGTCAGACAAAATTAGGTCAGGATCAGACTCATCATGTTCTACCTCCACCCCTGAGAAATCAGGGACCAATCCTGTTAGACCAAAGTCTGGTCCAGGCAAAGAGTACACAGGAGAAACCCCGGAATGCTCATTGGCATCGAAGAACTCGGCAACGAAATAGTCGACACCAGATGCGGCACTGCGGTCAACGCCACACACGGCACTGAGGATGATGCCATGCCCGGCACCGGCTGCATCACTGATAAAACTGGCCCCCGTCATACCTAGAGGAAAAGGGGGAGGAAAATGGTACTTGTGCCGGCCCCTGCATGGAAACTTGGTGAGGGGGGGAAGGCACGTGGAACTGGCGTCGGAGGCGTCGGTACTGGAGAGGGAGAAAACTTTTTTGCTCGCACAGAACATGCATCCTGCTCCAACTGCCCTGGCCCAGT
This sequence comes from Neoceratodus forsteri, assembly GCA_016271365.2. NCBI lineage: Eukaryota > Metazoa > Chordata > Ceratodontiformes > Ceratodontidae > Neoceratodus > Neoceratodus forsteri. The sequence continues at coordinate 397,649,924 of CM057452.1, forward strand.
GGCTCCAAGACCCACGTCGCTGCCACCGCGCCTGCCACAGAAGTACCCGGCACCGGCCGCATCACCAACAAAACTGGACCCCTGTCAAACCTAGAGTAAAAGGGGGAGGAAAATGGTACCTGTGCCGGCCCTGTGTGAAACTTGGTGAGGGAAAGGACGTGGAACCTTCATCGGCGACATCGGTGCGGAAGGGAAAAATCTGTCCGCAGCACCGATTAAGCATCCTGCCCCAACTGCTTCGGCCCTGGCCCGTCCCCAAGACCCAAGTCACTGCCGGGCATGGCACTGAACCCGGCGTCGACCATGTCACTGGCGAAACTGGACACCTGTCAAATCTAGAGGAAAAGGGTGAGGAAAATGGTACCTATGCCGGCCCCTGCGTGGAAACGTAATGTGGGGGGAAGGCACGTGGAACCGGTGTTGGTGCCGGAGGGGGAGAAAACTCTGTCGCCAGCACTGAACGTGCATCCTGCCCCAATCGCCCCAGTGGCGCCAAGACCTGAAGGCCCAGGAACCAGGTCAACAGGCAAATGCTGAAATATTGCAAACGAAGGCTTGTAATTTCAGTAATTTTCAATATTTTGACCCCAAATTTTCAACTAAGCCATTTCTTCACAGCACCTCATGGATATGACAGCTGTCATTTTTCAAATCTGGGCCAAAATGTGTTTTTGTATCCCGAAAGGTGATTTCGCAGTCGCTGTGCGAAATCACCTTTCGGGCAGGAGTGGAAAATGTCCCCTACTATTGTTCATGAGGTGGGGTCATATTAAAGGGCAACTAAACAAGCATTTTGGGTAGTCAACGGTATTACAAATGCTCCCATGTAACAGTGCAGTAAGTGGTTCTGAGGTAAATCGTAGTAGTAGGTACCTTTATTATGAAGTTCTAATGCCATTTCGCTACGTGTGAAAATTCCTCTGAAATGTAAACAATAGAGTTTAAAAGCCACACTGCTGATCCACCACTCAGCTCACAAAATGGCGACAATGTCATATGTGATTACATAATTGGAGCCAGTCCACTCCTCTAGTTATAGAAAAAGATATGGGCAGTGCTTTAAAATGATAAATATTGATACTATATGCGAATCTCAGCATATGTATCGATACTTGTCATGTGCATCAGGGTCTGGCATCAGAGAAGGCCGGGGAAGAGAGACCATCCTGAAGCACTTGTATTCTATGTACCGGTACTGGTTCAGGTGGCTGAGGTCCAGGATGGGATTCAGGTCTCCAATTCTCTTCGGGACTAGGAACAAATGAGAGTAGAATCTCTTCCCTTGTTGTGCTGGCGGGACAGATTCTATGGCCTGTTTTCACAGAAGCGCCAGAATCTCCTCTTGGATGAGGGCGATGTGGGCCTGAGGGTAATGGGGGATCGTCTGGGGGAATCTCTAAGAACTCTAGAGTGTGCCCCTTTTCCACTAGCTGAAGAAGCTATTAATCTGAGGTTATTCTGTGCCAGAGAGAAAAACTACCATCAACCGCCTCCCCCAGGGTTTCAGCCAGGGGAGGGGGGTTGGGTAAGGAGTCAGGATGAGGAGCCAGGGACAGGCAGTGCAGCCTGGGAACTCTGGGGGCTGAACCTCCAGTGGCTTGGGTAGTGGCTTTTCTCTTAAAGGCACTTGTGAGTTGTTGGCCCCTGGGTTGCTGCTTGGAGGGGAGATGAAAGGACTGCCACTGAGAGGATTTAGGCTGATACCAGTATCAAGTCTGTACTGAATGCAAAGCCTTGCCCACCTTCTGTAGGTGAGTGATTATGTTTTGGGAATCCTCGCTGAACAGAACAGTACCCCTGAAAGGGGCATCTAAGATATTGAACTGCACATCCGTAGCAGAACCGGAGACTCTGCACCAGGAGTAGTGGCAAAGACAAACTCCTGTATCTGCAGCTCTACCAGTGGAGTCCACCGAGTCATAGGAAGCTCAGAGAACGTGAGTACCAGTGTCCGAGCCTGATTTCAGAAGGTGCAGCAGCTCGGTCTTGCCAGGAGCATCAGGCTGAGCTTGTACCACTTCCAAGGCCTTCTACAACAGGGCATTCTGGTATTGAACCATGTGAGCCAGAAAGTTTAGGGCACGGACAGTGCAGGTGGCAGAGGAATAGACCGTCTTACCACATTGGGCTATATGATTGGAGTCCCTGTTGGAGGCTGAGTGCTAAGGTGCCTGGGCTGCTTAGAGTGGTCATAGGCAGCGATGATGACTACAGAGTCAGCCTCTGGGTGCTCACTTTAAAAGGGCTCATCCCTTGGAGCATTATAAAGGCAATTTGCCTTCTTGGATGTTGTTGGAGTAGAGGATGGGTGCTTCCAAGCAGCCCTACTGACATCTTTGAAGGAATCAATAAGGGGTGGAATGACTAAGGGTAGTGACTCCTTTTTATGGAGAAAGATGGCCAGCCGACGTCGCTTGGGGTCTACTTCCTCCGTGTCCCAACCCATGAGGGACTGGATGTGCCTCATCACCTCCATAAAAGTAGGATCATCTGGAAGAGATTAAGGGGTATCCTTAGGCTCCTCTGGTTCTGACGGCAAGTCAGAGCCGACTGATTCATCAGAGGAAGAGGAGTATCATCTACCTGATTCGCCTGAGTCAGGAGATGGAGAGGGCGAGCGACGATGTCGTCAGTGAGTCCAGGGATGGCTGGCACTAGCTCCGTCAGGTTGTGGGGTAGATTCTTTAGGAGGTAGCGCTGGAGCTTTCCTAGGAAGGACCTGATCTTTGTCCTGATTCAGAGGAGGGTCCTTAGGAGTCAAAGTAGGGGACTCCTTGTCCTTAAAGTACACCTACCAAGCTGCAAAACGGGCATTAAGATCTGTGGGCAGATTCCGAGGCATGACTGGAGGAGTCAGTGTCGGCCAGGTAGGATTAGAGGGCCCCGGCATAGATTCCTTAGGTTTAGGTAACCTGAGCATTGAATTAACGGGCGTCAGTCCATGGGACACAGAGTAATCCTGAGCTAGTCTAACAGGAGTGCATAGGCTGGGAGTCGGTCCCTTGGGCATCGGCTGGGGGACAACAGAGTTGACTGGCGACAACAGAGGGTTAGGAGATGACAGCTGAGGTGTCACTGGAATCAACGTTGGTGTGGCCGGTGTCGACTGGACAGGTGTGGGCTGATGCTGGTCTGGAGATGCAGCCGACACCAGCTTCGAAGGAGAAGCCTGTCCTGGGGAACTAGCTCCTGAGCGAGGCAGAGGCGTCACTCCCGTGGGGGAGGTGAGCGCATGCCCCTGGCGTCGATGGTGGTGTCGGTCGAGGGTGACAGGCAAAGACCCGCCACCCAAGGAGGACCTGGTTGAGCCATCTGGCTGGGAACCCACCTGATGTAATGGCCTGAGTGTCAGGGGCCGAGAGGCTGGGGATGAAGTCCCAAACCCTGGAGAACCACCGCCCAAGATGGCGATGAGAGCATTTGGTTTGACCACTGGAAGCCCAGAGGCAGTAAGGGCTGCCGGGCTGGCAGGGGCCGACCTCCCATGGAAGGAAAATCCAGGCTCGGCCACAGACTTGCACGGGGACCTAGAACAGTAAACTGACTGGGGATTGTCCCTGTTTCTCCCAGTGTTTATGCTTTCTGCTGGACTTCTTCTCTTCATGTGATGAAGAAGTAATCAAAGCCCTGGAGTCTGGGAAAGAGGAGGTACTTTTGCGGAGCTCTTCCTCCATCACTGCAAATTTTTGCTACAGCTGGAAGGCTTTCAGAGTCTTCTGATGGCGAAGCCAGGTGTGTTGGTTGAATTCCTGCTAGCAGTGCTGGCAGGCCTGTGTTACGGTCCGGGCCTAAGCAAACACAAGTGGCAGTCCTTATGGGGAAGCTGTTTGCCACAAGCACACTTCGTTTGCCGCCGCACCACGGAAGAGGATGGAGAAGAAAACATGCAAGAAATACTGTTTAAATAGAAGAATTTTAAGAAAATAAAGTGTGGGTAATGTGAAGAAAATGGGGTTCGACTATAGCAGAAGGCATCTGTGAAGGTCCGACTTGTGCGGGTTGACATTGGGAAAAGAACTGAGGTTGGGCTGGGGGACCGCCCCTTTTATACCACAGGCGGACGTCTAGGATGGGTCGACATCAGGGGTGGTCCCCCACTATATACTGCTAGCTAGAAGTTTTCTGTGGGATCCTGGCGCCTGCCGGCTTCAGTCCTAATGGTGTTGCCTGCTGCAAGAGCCCCTTCAAAGCGACATCTATAACTACAAAAATGATACCAAATACAGTATGAAGAAGGTGTTTGGCATCAAAAATATGGTTAGTGGCGGCAAAGTGAGGAAAAACCTTGCCAACATAGTTTTGACTACAGCTGCTGCCACGATGCACACTGTAAGTTGGGAAAAACAGAACAGAGGACGGGAAGGGGCAGGCATTGGTTACTGGCTGGCTCACATACATGATGTTAGTACATCGACCTCATGGGCAGCACCAGCACCAATGTCAGTCCCCTCCAAGCTGCAAACGACTTTACTCCCATGGGGTCTTAGCATCTCTGGCTAAGACCAATCAGTGTGAATGAATGGTGAAGATTGACTGGAAGGCACCGTGAATAAAAAATATGCCATGCAGTTTAAATTCAGCAATGATGGATAGATTGAGGTGTTGTCACTCCTGTGATGCACACTGGATTGTAGGAAGAATAGAACTGAGGTGCATGAGGGAGCCAGTGATAGCTATTCTCTGGCATGCGTGGCACCACATGAGGTGTGCAGTCGCTGTAAGTACCAAACATCAGCTCCCCCCTGCAAAACAATTTGCTCCCGCAGTGTCTTAGTGCTCTGGCACCAGACCCAAAGGTGGGAATCATTGGTGAAGATTGATTTCTGGAAGATCTGTAGATTTCTGTATGTTAACTAACTAAACTGACACAAAAATAATAAACTCTAGTGTATTTTAAACCAAAAGCCGAAGAACTGACTGCTGCTGTTGTATAGATGGTGAAGTTCATGGTGATAACTGCTGTGCATTTGATGGCAGGGAAAAAAAAAAACTGAGGTGGTTGGCGGGCTGGTGCTGCTGTACACCAGCAGACCGGTACGGTGCCATGCATGTGATGCCTACTCATACCATCAGCCCCAACCAAACAATTTCTGGCTCACATGGTGTCCTAGTGCCTTCGGCTCAGACTCATTACTGGGAATCTATGAGGACCGATTCTTGAAAGATTATTAAAATAAGATAAATGTGAAATAAACAGGCCTGAGAGGGGCTCGACTAAGGCACAGGCAAAAGGGCTGAATAGGTTCTTCTGAGGGTCCTCCTCTCTACAAAATCCTATAATTTCTGGCTGTGACAGATGGATAGCACGCCTATATCTCTGTGCTAACATTAACAAATGCAAAAGTCATGCAACATGCTATGCAATTTTTTTCTACTACTCATCTACCTGATAAACATTTAAATAACCAGAGTAAAAAAATATATTCTCAGACAATCTGAGTTATGTCTCTTTATTGTTTAAGTGTAATATTTATTCAGTCATATTTCTTTTAAAACACAAAACATCTAAATTATATTTCCTTATTTATCAGAAAAAACTAACATCCCAAAGGCCTCCAGGCATATGCCTATCATAGCCTTTACAGACTTTTTTTTTCATTAGAAGATTCTCGGGTAAAGTAATTAGCCTCACATTGTCAGTCAGTTGAGCTTTACACAACATACAGACAAGGACCGATATGAATGAGCACACTCACACACCCATGGCAGCATGTCTGTAACATACAATGACATTTACCCAAGACCTCATTAGTCATTCATAACACTGGTTTTAAAGAAAGTTGCAGATTTTAACTATATGCCTAGCATCCACCTAACCCTCGTTAAAATCTTGTATGTACAGTATGTGCTTTGAAACAGTGGTTCATGTTGGCCAAAACTTTTTTGAAAAGACATCTCTTCTCTCCCTCCCCATCTATACATTTTTTTGCCTTCTAAAATGTTTCATTCAGTCAGTTTACCAGTCAAAAATGGTTGGAAAAGAGGACAAACCAGCACATTCAGCTCTTGAGCCTGATGTCATCTTGCCTCAGCTCCAGCTAATCACTAGATTAATCACGCTAGACATTCTGCAGTGCAACTGGTCTAGGTGAAGGCAGGCAGAAAGGTGGGGCACTGGTAGCAAATGAGTTAGTGTTCACACTTAACATTTTGTACTGGTAAACCGTGTAACATCTGCCAGTTCTGGTGGTAGTTCAGGTGGATGTTAAAGATCCCCATGGCACTTCTCAAAAAGAGTAGGGGAATTTCCCCAGTGCCCCGGCCACATTTCCCCCCATTCACTAAAAATACAACCAACAGCCTAATCTGGTTCAAGGTCAGTTGGCATTCATCTGTATCCCCTTCCCCCGGGTCATGCCTGACAACAGGCAGAACTTGTCTAGTGCACTTACTCAGTCAACAAAAACTAACTAAATAAATAAATGTAAAAATGTTTTAGAATGTAGAAAAGAAATCACACACAAATGGAATGGGGAAAATGCTTAATCCATGCCATGTAAAATGTACAAGTGGTGACATGCAAGAGGCAATGCTTTAAGCCACTGTAATTAACTCATGGCCCACAAGCAGAGGCACAAGGCAACACCAAATGCTTTAAGTGCCCAGGAAGTGTGTTGTTATCTTTTTTAAACTGGTAACAACAAATACAGGAACCTTATGTTTTGAGAAATGTGACCCGACAGTGCATTAAAACACTAATACTGCACTATCAGGTCTCCAATTCCCTTACTATGCCCACCAAAACGTGTTCTTCACACCAAATCCCTTTTATAAGTGTGATAACACAGTACACTTTAGGGTATGTATTAAAGCATTTTGTGACGTGTTTCCCAGTATTTGTGAGAACACTTAGCTTCTGTCCTCCTACTTCACGAAACCCTTGGGGAATGCACCACAAATGTTTTAATGGCCACTCTGTCATGTATTAATGCCAACATGAACATTGGAACAACTGGAGTAAAACTTTACTTGTGATTCAAATATTTATAAGAAAATGTAGCATCGCACATGTTATGACTTGTGCATTGTTCCCCTCCCCATCCCTGGCCTCTCCAAAAGCCATGTTCAATTAGATCACATGAACTGCTGCTTTAACAGCATCTTATTTGTATTTCTGTGTATTAATGGGGAAGTAAACACTGCAGGGGATACTCAAACTGTGAAAGCCCATGAAAGGATATTTCAGATCAGGTACAAAGCTTCCTTGTAGGTGTCAAGAGTCCCACAATATGAATATCTAAATCATCTGTAAATCAAAACAAGGCAGCAGCCATGTCATGGAATCTTGAGACAGAAAGTTATGTTACTGATGGGCAAGCTGTTAACAACATACAGCTTGCCCCTCAGTGACATCATTTTCTGTTTTAATCCTTAGGCTGCCGGAAGAATTAGAACACATAGGTTTTTAGGACAAGATATTTTGTCGGGGCAGCCTAAGGGTTAAGATTACATGAAATGGCTGCTGCTTTGTTTTGATTTACAGATGATTCAGATATTCATATCTCAACACTCCTGACACCTACAGGTATGTCCAATACCTTGTTTAAAAGATCTTTTCATGGGCGTTTAACAATTTGAGTGACCCCTGTGATGTTCACTTACCCTTTAAAGTGATTATTTACATTGAAGAGAGTGCAGCTAAATCAGTCATTTTCTAAAGTGCAAAGTCATGGTAACAGAGATGCAAACAATGTAAGACTTCTCTAATCTTTTTTTTTTCCCCAACCACTGCTGTCTCTGAGGAGGTAGCTTCTACTCAAGCCAACAGCAACCAAGCACTTCAAACTGTAAGGGATTACTGCTCTGAAACCCTTGCACATATAAAGATAATTTATAAGTGTTCGCGAGTATTCATTACTGAACTTTTGCTGCCAATTGGCAGCGCTCCTAGACTTGGTGGGATGGCATCTCGCTTCGGTGCCACATCAACACCTGTGGAGGGCAGGGAGCATGCTCTCCCACAGACTGTGATCTGTATGTAAGCAGAGCTGACAGCCATTACCAGGTCACATGGGAGGGGGGTGGGTATCAATGGGAAAAATCTCAGAAGAAACCAAACAGCAGTCAGAATGAACACTGGCAGCTCTCTTGGGCCTGCACCACTGACCCCTAGTAGCAAGACGGTGGGGGTTAGCGGAAGACAGGGTGAAGGGTGTGCCACAAGGTATGCCCCATAAGGTCTGAAGTCTGGCTGGATGATGGCAGAGGAGAAAAGGTTAGATATAAAAAAGATATCTTGTTCAATTAAAGTACAGTTACGTAAGAACTTACCGTAACAGTAGATCTTCGAGAGGAGCTCTTGCAGCAGGCTATTACAATTAGGACTATGCCGCAGGCACTAGAACCCATCAGAAAACCTTTAGCTAGCAGTCTCCATTGGGGGCCACCCCCGATATCGTCCAATGGTATATCAGGCGGTCCCCAGCCCCACCTCAGTTCACCTGCTGGAGACCCGTGAATAAGGTCCCGGCAGGTGGACCAGGCAGAAGCTTGCCGTAAAAAGATGCAACAACAGCTCACCAGGGGGAAGGAGGGAGGGAAAGCAGTGCCTGCTGCAAGAGCTCCTCTATGAGATCTACTGTTTCGGTAAGTTCTTACGTAACTGTACTATCTTACTTTGAGTGGGAGTTCTTGCAGCAGGCTATTACATTTAGGACTGAATCTCAAGCAATCCAGCAAAAAATAACAGGAACTGGGAGGCGGCTGTAAGTGCCAGTGCTAGCAACAGGGTGCTTTTCAGAAAGGAGGTCCTGGAGAACCACTAGGCCGAAGCCTGCCCTTCATCTAGAAGCAATGTCCAGACTGTAGTGCTTATTGAAGGTATGCACTGAGCTCCAGGTAGCCGCTGCACAGATGTCTCTGATGCAGACATTTCGCAAGGATGCGAATGAAGTAGCCACTCCTCTGGTAGAATGACCCCTTACCGAGCCCGGTAGGGTTTTGTTATACTTGTTGTAACAGTAAACAGTGCAACTGACCAGCCATTTTGAAAGGGTTTGCTTTGACACTGAAGTGCCTTGGCATCGAGGCACAAAGGCTATGAACAACTGCTCTGTCTTACGGTGTGAAGCAGTGCATTTTACATAGTACCCCAGCGCCCTGTGGATATCCAGAGTATGCAGGAGCACCTCCCCTATATTTGAGTGATGCAGATATGATACTGGAAGGTTGACATCCTGATTCAATGTCATTTCAGACACCACTTTGGGTAAAAACTTAGGACTGGTTCTTAAGGACACTGTTCCTATGAAAAATTAAATAAGGCTCCTTACACATCAGGGCCTGAAGCTCGGAAACTCTCCAAGCAGAAGTAACTGCAACCAAAAATAACACTTTCCAAGAAAGAAAGCGAAGTTCGCAAACTGCGGCAGGCTCAAAAGGGGAACGGTAAGCTTCTCCAGCATAAAACAGGAGATCCCAGGGGAGTACTGGATCTTGGATGGGAGGCTTAATATGTAAAATGCCCCTCAAAAAAGTATGGGACACATCCAGTTGGGCAAGTGTTTTTCCCTCCGTTGGTACGTGGTATGCAGAGATTGCTGACAAGTGTACCTTTATGGAGGAGTAGCTCAAGCCTTGATTCAATAAGGAGAGAAGATACTCTAATATCAAGTTCACTGGGCAGGTAAGAGGGTCCAAGTGACGTGGTGAAGCCCATAGACAGAACTGTTTCCACTTCATGGCATAAGTGGATCTAGTTGAGGGCTTTCTTGTTGTGACAAGAATGTCCTCCACCTCCTGGGAGACCCCAAACCTCAATTTGACTAAGTCTGCAGGAGCCAGGCAAGAAGACGCAGGGACCTGAGGTCTGGGTGGACCAACGTTCCCTGATCCTGGGACAGCAAGTGACAGCTGAATTAAAGACTTCACTGCCAGCTGCTAAAGTAGTGAGAACCAAATCTGCCAAGGCCAGAACGGGGCAATGAGACTCATCTCTGCTCCTTCGGCCTTAAGCTTCAGAAGAACCCTCTGAATAATGGGGAAGGGATAGAAGGCGTACAGAAACCTCCCTGTCCAACAGAAGGACAACGCGTCTGGCCAGAAAACACCAGGTGCGGGCTCTCATGAGCAGAAACTGGGCAGTTTGGCGTTCAGTGGCGATGCAAAGAGATCCAACTCTGGACGGCCCCACCTGTCGAACAACTGGTCTGCCACCAACTGGAGGAGCTCCCACTAGTGAGCCTTGGACCGAGACCGGCTTAGGCTGTTGGTCAAGACATTCTGGATGCCTGGAACATGAACAGCAGTGAGATCTAGGCGGTGTTCCAGTGCCCAATACCAGACCCTCATCACCTCCCGGTATAGGGGGTAGGAATGTGTGCCCCCTTGCTTGTAGACATAAAACACTACCGACATGTTGTCCATCTGGATGAGAAGAGGGCCTGGTGGAAGGTCTGTCTGAAACACCTACAAGGCGTTCAGGACTGCTTACATCTTGAGAATGTTGATATGGAGCTGTTGCTCATCTGGAAACCATGTCCCCTGGGTTTGTCTGTCTCCCAGATGAGTGCCCCAACCGAGACAGGAGGCATCTGTTGTTAGGATCCATTTTGGGGGCTCCTGCCGAAAAGGGACTCCTCGTTCCAGGTTGGAGGGGTCCAGCCACCAAGAGAGAGTCCTTCTTACCGGATCAGAGATCCTGACCGATTGGTCTAGATCATCTGACCTCTGGTCCCACTGCACCCTGAGCATCCACTGTGGAACTCTCATGTGGAGGTGGGCCAAAGGGACTGTGGGAATGGCCACCGCCATGTGCCTCAGAAGTCTGAGGAAGGTCCTGGCCGGGACCTGTGGCGTCATAGCTACCATTCGGGCTACACCTCTTAGACGTTCCCCCCTGTCCTGTGGGAGGAAGGCCATGCCCTGAACTGTGTTGAGGACCACTCTGATGAATAGGAGTCATTGACTGGGCTCAGGGGAAGACTTTGCTAGGTTCAGGGTGATCCCCAGCTCTCGGAAGAGAATAAAGGTGTTTTTGAGAGTGCGAAGTAGCTGAGCCCTGGAAGGTGCTGCCTGGAGCCAGTTGTCTAAGTAGGGGAAGAAGTAATGGCCCTGGCATCTGAGAGCCACAGCCAACACTGCTAGGCACTTGGTCAAGACTCGAGGAGCGGAGGAGAGGCCAAACGGTAAGGCTTGGAACTGATAATGCCTCCCTTGGAAGTGAAACCCAAGCAACTTCTGATGTGGAGGGAAGACCCCTATGTGCATATACTGTAGGTGTCCTGCATATACAGGGAGCAGAGCCAGCCCCCCTTAATGCAAGAAGCTAATGAGGCCTAGCTGAGTGACCATCCTGAACCGTTTGTATTCTATGAACAGATTCAGGGAACTGAGGTCCAGGATGGGCCGAAGGTCCCTGGTCTTTTCTGGAACCAGGAAAAAATGGGAATAATTGTCCCTTCCCTGTTGTCCCTGGGGAACCAGCTGTATTGCCCATTCAGCAAAAGGGCCTGGATTTCTCCTTCTATCAGAGGAATGTGGGAAGGAGGATAACGGGAGGACCCTGGTGGATTTTCTAGTGGAATCTGGGTGAACTTGAAAGTATGCCCTCTCCTTATCAGGTCTAAAACCCAAAGGTCTGTTGTGATGCTGCTCTATCCCTCTTGATAGAGGGAGAAGCGACCCCTACTGCCTCCCCATCGCCTCCGCTGGAGGAGGGGGGGTTGGCAGAGAGTTACTGGGTAGCTCCGGGAACCGGCAGAGAGGGCTGGGAGGACTTGGGGCCACTAAAGGTCGAGCTCCCAGAAGCTTGGGTTGTAGCCTTTCTCTTAAAGCCACCTCTCTGCGGGAATTGGCCATGGGGATTTTGCCCTGAGGGCTTACGAAATGGCAGTTTGTGGAAAGGTTTCTGGGCCCCCTTGTACAGCTTTCAGACAGACCAGATAGACTTCCCAGAATCTTGGAGGCGGGAGATAAGTTTCTCCATCTCCGCCCCAAAAAGGATGGAACCTTGGGAAAGGAAGATCCAGGATTCTGAACTGCAGATCCTGGGAGAATCCTGAAACTCTAAGCCAGGCATGGCGCCAAAGGCAAATGCCGGAAGCTGCTGCCCTTGAGGCCGTATCTGCAGTGTCGTATGAGGCTCTCAAAACATGAGTGCCTACATCTGACCCTGACTTCGATAGCGCCAGAAGTTCTGTCTTTTGTGCTGACTCTGGTAAGGCTTGAGCCCTTTCTAGGCCTTTCTCTCACATAGCATTCTGATACTAGACCATATGCGTGAAGAAGTTAAGAGAACAGGTGGAGGCAGAATAAATCTTCCTGCCCACCTGATCCAAGAATCTGGACTCAACATCAGGTGGCTGGGAGTTGAGGTGTTTAGGCTTTTTAGATTTGTCATGGGCAGCCGTATTCACCATAGACTCCACCTGACAGTGTTCTGCCAAAAACGGCCCCTCCCTTGAGGCTCAGTACAGCCTATCTGATTTCTTGGGAACTGCCAGGGTCGTAGAGGGATGCTTCCAAGTAATGCTAGTAAGGTCCTGGAAGGTATCCACAAGAGGAGGAACTACCAAAGGCTTTGGCTCCTTCTGCCTCAGGTATTTTGCCAACCTCCGGCGCTCCGGATCCAAGTCCTCCGTCTCCCATCTGTTGGAGGACTGGATGTGCCTCATGACATCCATGAATGTGGGATCATCAGGAAGAGATCTTGGTGTGTCCTTCTCATCGGGGGGGGGGGGAGAGAGACACTGGCCTTTCCCATGACAGGGAACGGTTGGACCCAGAGGAACTGGGATGCGAACTGTGGCCTTCAGAACAGTAGGAGGCTGATCTGGAATGGGTGGGAGATCTGCTCCTTTTATACAAACGTTGCCTGCTGGTAGACTGACGTCGGCTGAGAGATCGGTGACGGCTGGTCGAGCGCCGAGGACAGTTTTCAGACTGGCATCAGCTACATGACTGTCTTATGCTGGGGAAGCGAATGTGACTGCTAGACCTGGAGCATCGTCAGTGCCGACGTTCCCTATGCTTAGTCCGACCATGGGTCTCAGCCGGAGTGCGTGACCGTGACTTTGGCTTTGACTTGGAAGAAGAACTTTTAGGCGGGGGAGAACACAGTTTTTCGAAACGGTCCTTGTCTTTATTTTTATCTGGAGCCAGAATTGGGTCTGGCTGTGGTGGGAGCACATCCTTTTTAACCTGACCCCACCAAAACTGAAAAAGTTCAGTGAGCTCCTCTTTGTTAAAGTGATCCATGGCAGAACCCGCCGGAAGGCTGGGTTTGTCCGGTGTGTCAGGAGCTATAGCTGAGGACGGGAAGTCAGATAGGCCACTGGGAAAGGAATCATCCTCCTGGTCTTCAGGGGTGGAGGCCCTCTGGACCGGTGAATGGTCAGGTACCGGTGGCACCTTAGCCTACATCCATTCTGTGTCCTGCACAGTCGATGGTTTGGGGGTGTCCAGCTTGGAAACCGTCACTGGCTTTGGCTTGGATGGCTGGGCTGTAGAGGGGCAGTGACCCAACGCCAGCTTTGAACCTGGCTCCCACTCCTTGTGATCAGAGGTCTTGCCCAGAGCCCTGGGAACAACCAAAGTTGGGATTTTCTTCGGCGGGGCCGAAGCTGCTGCTGAAAAAGAACCAGAGGTCCAGACTCCCGAGGTGGAGGGTGGCTGCAAGGGCGTGGCCTTTATCTTCAGGTTAGGAGGCACCAGTGCTGAGACCGGGCCCTGGCTACTGCTACCCGACACCGGTGGCTTGGCGGGAACGGCAGCATCACGCTGTCCTGTGGAGTGCTGTGAGTGGCAGAGAAAATGGTATGGTACTCTACCTTTCTAGAGTCAGTCTTCTCCATATAAACATCACTCTTTGGTTGAGTGCCCAGCAGCACAAAATTCCCCTGAAGGGAGGTTAGAAACAATAGATGAAAGTACAAGCCCTGCAGTGCAGCCAACCCAGTCATTAATGATTCCTAGATTGCACTGCCAGGGCGTAATATTCCATGAGAAGAACACTGCTTAAAGCAGCGGCCCCATCTAAGTAGCAATATGGACTGAACTGAGGGAAGCCACCAAAATTCTAGCAGCTTGAGGTGTGCCAGCATTGACAAAAGGCAGGAATGTTCTCACAATGAATAACCAAAGACATATACCCTGGGGAAGTGAAGACTAGATCTTGACAAATTTATCAAAAACTCCAGTATTTGTTCACAAACACCATAAAAGAAATGTGCTGGTAAAATACAAGGGAAACAAATCTAGTACTGAGCCGATAGGGCAGTTTCTGATGGAGAAATGCCTCACTAAAGGCTTGGCTGGAGAGAAAGCAGCTGCATAACACTAGGAAGAAGGGGTCTCATGGGCCTAGCAGCACAATCCACTGAAGCAGTGGAGATACAAAATTCCTCTGACCAGCCTGAAACCAAAAAATACAGCCACTAAGGAGGATCTGGAACTGGGCAGTAGAAAACACTAACATATGATATTCCTACATAAATGTGCAGTTTTAGTGGAATTAACCAGGTTCAAAGTCAACTGCACTGTGCCCATTAGCAGGAGAACTATATATATGCTTCAAGTTCGGAAGGGGCAGACCTCTAAGGGCCGGACCCCAGGAAATGGGCTCTTGACTGTGGAGAAGAATACAAACCAAGACTACTGGTTGCCACCCACACAAGGTGATACAGTGAAGAGATTTTAGTGAGGGATACCAAAGAGCAACTCTCAGGAGTCCTGCTGCTCCAAATTACAAAAAATGTTGGCAGATACCCTTTGGCTAAGCACTCTTCGGAACTGCTTCTTTAACTTGAGAATGTCAAGGCCTGACAATCTCAAAGGGATGGAAAATTCTTTAAAAGAAGTAAACTAGCCATCCTGGCAGTGTAGCAATAGTGCTACTGCTCATTATGCCAGAGACGCGGGTTCGGGAATGGACTTGGGGGCTGGCCAGAGAAGGTAGGATCGAGTATCCCAAGGACAACGCTCTTCCTCGGTGAGGGGTGGGTGGGTGGGATTCTGTATCCTGCTACTTGCCTGCCACCTGATTAAGGCATGGTGGCAGCACAGGAAGAGCATATAGACAGGGAGTTGGGCAGCCGCCAGACACAAAACACAGTGCCCCAGTGAGAAAACCCAAAGCTGGATGAAACGTCTTGGTCCGTTGTTGTACCAACACTCGCCCTGCCAGCTCAACATGGCAGCACAACCACCATCGTGGTCCTGTGCAAGTGCAGCCTAAGTGGTACATTTATGAGGTCAGTTACAGGGCTCGGGGAGAGTGCTGCAGATGAGCTGGGGGATGGGCAAAGATCTATCGGGTGGCTAAAAGAAATCTGGGTACATTATATGTGGCAAAATGATACTGTATGGTGGCCACTTTGTGAGCTATTTTATATTTAATTGTAATTTTATTTGGCTTGTATTCATTTTGTATATGCATGGTGGTTTTTTTCTTTATTGTATTAAATTTCAGCCTCCCTCCTTGGGGGTTGGCTGCAACTGTGTGTAATAAACTAAACTCATATGTACATGTAGTTATGCCATTATTCATTACTTTATTTATTACTAGTCATATTGTTTAAATGCAAAGCAAGGAGCCCACTGAAAATGAGCCTAGGCTATAAAGAAAGAAAACGTTGTTTCAAGTTTCTGTGAATAAACTTACTACTACTAGAAAAAGCCTGATAAGAAAGAAGAGAACTAGCAGAGGAGTGATCTACAATCCTGCAGTGGGAAAGCATTCCGCAGAAGCAAGGCACTGGAAATGCTCAACAGCAGCACTGTGGGCTGACACAGTTGGAATACCAAAGAAAAATCCAAGACGCACAACTACCACACCAGTAGAGATAAGTGCCCTGAAAGCTGCATACTAAAGAACAAAATGTGTTTTGCTTGGCTCAGTAAAGGTACTTCCAACCTGGGAGAGCAACTGGCTGAAGTCACCGAGGCAAAAAACTAGCTGAAAAGACAAGGATACACAAAGTGAACTAGTGACTGGAAAGTCACAGGGAGCGCACGCACAAACACACACCAGTACTGTTAAAATAAACTGTGGCCAGTACAAGCTATGACACATGGGGCATATTGTGTGCCCAAGAAAATCTTTTTCTCCTCATATGAAAACAAAATGTCAGGAAGAGAAGGCACTCATTAGCGACCAACTTAAAAGGGCAATTGAGCACCCGATATAGCAGTGCCAGGTAAGGCTCCCTGTACTAGGGGTAGATATACCCACTTAAAGAAATGGAATGACTGTTGGCTGCATATCTGGCTAATATAGTCAAATGGGGTCTGGATGGGTCCATGTACATATCACTGGCAACAAGGAGTAGGTATGTCAAGTGAGAATCCACCCTGAATTGTGGGGAAAATAGTGTGGCTTTAATGAATAGTGCAGAACTGCACGAAATGTGCCAGAAAGAGTGAAATTACTGCTAGCTTCTGTGACAAAAAACCCACAAAGTGTGCCAAAAGGATGCAAATACGCATGATGTCAAGTGCGTCAAAAATATTATTTGCGTGAAAATACACAGACTTGTGTGGAAACAACACTATGCAGGATTATGCGAAATAGAATGCAAGATGCGTGAAAGGAAATATAAAGACTTGCACAAAAATGATGCAGGATGTGGGGAAAACCGCAGATTGCCTGGAATCAATTGTGTGAAGACCCAGATTTACGTAAAAAAATAATCAGGATGCCTGAAAATGATGCATGTTATGAGAAAAATCACCAATTGCATGAAAAACATAAATTGCATGAAAATACGCTGGCTTGCATGGATATCATGCACGACGCATAAAATGATGAACGATGGGTGAAAACTCGTCGACTGTGTGAAAACGTCAACTTTTTCGAGTGTATGCATTCATGACAGAAACAAATCACTCTAACTGCATGAAAAAGAGCAAGATGAGTGAAAACACTATGGAGTGAAAAAACAATAACTGTGGCAAAAAATGCCGGCTTGCATAAATGATCACTCATGATGACATAAAAATGACTCAGGATGAGTGCAAAAATGTCAATGACATGAAAATAACAATGGGGGCTTGCGTAAAAACAGCACCAAGAAAGTGTATGCTTGGTACTGACAGCACTGGGCCAAGAACCGAGGCTGGCACCATGCCGCCAGCATTCCCAGCACCAAACTTAATACTGATGACAGTACCATGGCCCAGCACCAAATAAACACAGAGGCACAGGGACCGCACATGGTTGGCGAGCAAGCCCAGTGGTGTTAGTACCTAAACCAGCACTAATGTCTTTACTGATGTCTAGTCAAGGTGTGGACATGGTGACAGATAGATGGTACACAGATCAGCACCATCATCATATCGATGTCACATCACAGTGTGGACATAAATACAGACAAAAGGTCTCAGTACTTGTGCGGGTCTGAAAGACCCAAACAAGACCTCCTCAACAGTAGTGGATGGCTCGGAGAGGTACCATCTGATGGCCTGCTATATCACACTCTGAAACACTGCCTGAAAGAGAGCAATGTCAGCCTCTTATTTAGTCCTAACACATTTGCAAGTTGAGGTTTGACACAAACGGAGGTAGGTGCTGACACGGTATCGGCGACCTCATCGTCAGTGAGGAATCGACAAGAAAAATGGTCCTAAAGCCAAAACACAAATCGGCATTGTGGCTGAGAAAAAAAAAAATACAACAGAAATTGTGATGCAGGCTGAGCCATTGCTCAGAGCAGAGTAAATTAAGATAAATTAGTGACAAATTACATCAACCTAGTAAATACAAGTAAAACTAAAACAGTGAAAAACTACAACGAACTAGACAGGAAAACTATTTGAAATCCTTGTCCCCATCTGATCATTGCTCTAAACTGTGGGGGAAAAAGGAACTAAGGCAGCTTGGGCCAGTAGTGCTATTTCAGTGCTCAGTGCTCATGGTACCATATGCTGGTACTGTGCCACATGCTGGATCCCACTGTGTCCATATGATTTAAGACCAAAGAGCATGGTTCTATGGAGAAGATAAACTCTAAAAGTTCACACATTTCTGTTAACACTGACGTACGATGTAATAAACACAGCTGAAAAAAAATGTTATTCTCATTCAAGATACATGCTACACAAAGTCCCATTTCCTTGTTGGTTCAATTTATTTACAGGAATTTCAAGTGCAAACCATAAGCAAAGTTTTTTTTTTACCAGGCAACCATCAGACAGGAGAAGAGAGAATGCAAGACATAAACGAACCTATGTGGACTGAATCACGTTTTATTACAGAAAAGACTCAACTAGGAAGTAAGAGCTAATAATCTCACTGGAAGTGGTTTATTGCTGTTTATAGCTGAGCACATTTTCATATAACCCACTTGCACGGCTAAACCGAATTTGCAGAATTTCGGCATTTTTTAAATAGCTGGAGGATGTGAGGGCACAAACAGATTATATAGTTTAAAACACTAATTAAAATCTGCAATAGTTAGCATCGAGCCTCAAATGGCCACTAATAGACAAACACAGGGGAAACCAACCACAAACTTCTGACTGATGAGAAATTCCTCTACTGTAAAGTCTTACAGTAAGTAACTGGATTATTCGCAGATTCTGCCACCTTTATTAGGACCAACATAAAGATTGTACTAAGATGCTACAATAAACTTTTGGGACAAATTTATTGTAAGTCCACAGGAAAAAATAAATAAATAAAAAGAGCAATTGTACTTAAGAACTACATACTGTCAGATAATGTTCCAGTAAACTGCCTAAGTGGTGGTCCACTCACATAGGGCTTTTGCTACATGATGAAAATGAAAAACCCTTAATCTGGACCCCCAAACTAAGTAGACGCCTCTATATCCTGTGTCTATGTGGTTGTTATTAGTTTCCGCTAAGTAGCTACTCCCGCTACAGGAATCACTCTCTGCTAACCACCTCAGCCTGTTACAGGGTAAACCTCTCATTTGTTTTATAAGCACCTACTGCATCTTCTGCGACACAGTTTTCTCTTCACCAATTTGACCCACCTCTTTCTGGGTGACCGTGTACTGCTGAAATCCAGAAATGCATCTAGGAGCATTTCCTGAGCTGGTCAATATCAGGTTCACCTGTAGCATAATGATAGACTGGGTCTCAGATAACTGCCCAATCCTACAAGTTTCGGACCAGATATTTAAGAAACAGACTGTCAACAGGGATGGTACTGAGGACTCCAATAGTCCTATGATCATTCTCCCCTTTCGCTTTCTAATTCAGAAACCCAGAATTCCGTAGAAGTGTTTTTGCTTTAGACGCCTTCCAGATTATCTGGCTTAGGAAAATCTCCTAGCCCCGATATATCTGGGTAGTCTATATGTCAGAAACAGTGCCTTTCTCTCCCAAGCCCTCTGAATTACACCCCAGTACATATGAACATGCCTATGCTAACCTCATGGAGGAAACAGTCACTTTATTTGTGTGTGTCTTAGCTGGCTAATCCACGGAGTGCCAAATACTGTATATAGCAATCAGATATAGCATTCCCTCTACTCCTTCATCAGATGACTGGGTACTGGGAGACAAAGACTAACATTAATCTTCCTAGTGCTGGAAGAAAAGGCAGGATATCTTGAGTTGTGTGTAAATTGCCTGACATTCTTGTGACACACTTTATATTTCCTATTGAAGGAAAACAGGGGCCTATGGGAAGCCAAGATGTCTAAATAGATGCCAAAATTTAAATTTACACCCCATGATACATTTGTGCCTGTTCCTTTGTAGATTACTGCAATAGATATGAAGTGTCATCTATATTAAAAAAAAAAAAGATTTTATGTTATACTTGCTAATGCATGTTACTTGCGCTGAAAATCACAACTGCATCTAACAAGGCCTGTACAATCACACTGCACTAAATAATGTTGCAGCTGTGCCAGAATATGATCGTAAGACTTTGCACCACCAAACACTACAACTGAAAACACTTTGTACAATTCAAACTTCGGTTGCACTCACAACGCTAAAACAAAAGTGGCGCAAATCTGATGGCACAGGAAACAATTGTTGCAAACTGTGCTGAGGCAAATCTCCTGTTGCAAAATGGAATTTTGTCAGGAAATGCCATAAATAAAAATAGCCCTGTATCTGACTGTGTGGTGATAAGGACTCTCTTGAAGGAGCTGTGTGAAAAATTATGTGACGACAGGTGACAACTAAGAAAAAGCGCACAAATATATTGGTTGGCAGACAGACTGTTATTAAGTCTGGAAAAAGTACCATAGTCAGCAAAACAGGGCTCTGACCCCAACAGACTCATAGAATGAGTCCACATTAAATAGAAACAACACCTAAATCTGACGGCAGATACATGATGCTGAGGAGAGGGGCTATAACTGTGAAAAAAATAACCCAAACATCTTGTGCACCAGGATAGATGGCAGACTGCATAAACTAAAAGGCCTTCTATACTCATAAAATACTTTGTCTAGCACCCTGAATATTCTAGGTAGGCAACTGCCAGAACACCCAAGCTCCCAGTAGCCAGGCTTGAAACAATGAAGCCCATGACAGCCAAAAAAGGCAAGATTTCAGTTTAGAAAAGGACTGTTTGTTGTTAGTAAACAACTTTTGCTATTACTGAAAAGGCAGAAAAACAAAAAATACTGTGATGCAAGTCTTGGATGAAGGGCCCAAAGGGCCAGATGCAAGTCCCTTGGCTGATAGACTAAAACTGAGGAATCTGCCATGGAATACTGGGTCAGCAGGGTTCCGTGTTTGTCACAGCTTTGTGAATGTGTGAGTCTCCCTAGCTGGATTACATAATTACCCGAGCAGTTATGACTACTCCAGTGACAATGTGGAATGACACAGAATGGCCCCTTCCACAGGTGTTGTAGAAATGATTACACCTATAGCTGTACTGTTACTACATACAGTATGTTACGCTATATTAATTTAGGAAAGGTGCATTCAGCAAGGTGGTGAGAATTCAGAATTGATAAAGGCATCACGATCTTTACTGCTGAATGCACATTTCCTAAACCGATGCATCAAAACCCTTGTAGTAACAATACAACTTCAGGCATAAAGCCTGTTACTTCAGCTGAGACTAAAATGCTTGAATAAGGGGCCCAGAGTCACCCTAAAAGCTGATGCACTGTAACATCTGTGTACAATATCTCTGATGGCCCAATAAAATGTATAAGAATCTTCAACTAATCCAATTTCCCCAAGGACTACTACAGCAACTCAAATTCTCTATTACAACATAATGTAATCGAAATTTACTAAATGTTGGCTTCATTTTTTTTTGTTCAATACTAATCCATTTTGTGGGGTAGAGGTTAAAAGAAAGGTAAGTACTGTAACTCTGGATTTTCAAGAATCTCTCCTTCATAGATCCACACACTCTTTGGTCTTGGGGCCAGAGGTGCTAAGACCCTCCGGGAGCAAACTGTGTGAGGATGCCAATGGATCCAGATACACTGATTTTTTTTTTTTTTTAACTCCATTTACTCTCCCTTCGGTCGATGGGGATATACCCCAAATCAGCCCACTATAAGACCCCAGCCAACTCTAGTCTCGTTCCTCCAGGGACTTACCAGCATTTTTGCAGTCTGGGAGACCGTGTATGACCCTTGTGGTGGGCCCCCTCCCCTCCACAGGCTGAGAGAGGAATGGAGAAGAAATATGCCAATCTGGAGCCCTGGTGGTAGTGACAGTGGAGCCAAGATCGTCCAGGTGTCATGGAGTGTGGCTAAGGCGTTTTTGTGTGCTTGAGGTTCCCCAAATAGAGTGGCCATGCTGCTCCGGACACAGGCGCACTAACCCTCAGTCGTTGCTCAGGGTTACACTACTGCCGGGCACTGTGACCTCCCCACCCTGAAGGACAGTTGTCCATCTGATGCTCGACCCCCACCCCCAGCCAACCCTCTGAGCTTGTTTCTGAACCCAGTTCATTGACACTGCAAGTGTTAGAGCTACTGCCGTGCCAGTGGGACAGCATGTACCCAGCTACACTGATTTACTATTTTTAAGTTACTTTTACAAAACAATGATATAGAAACTATGGCCTTTTGTATTAGGATTTTGTGGGGATGTATTAGACTCACTGCCTGTTGACTTAAACATGGGTGCTCTGTTTCCTAATTAGGTAGCAGTTCCTTTTGACCTTTCCCTATAAATTAAGACACTGTGTCTTTAAATATGAGTGTTTAGGGTCTGTTTATTCACTGGTTAGGCCAATCCCTGACAAAGACCAGTAGTCGAAGTACTGGGGCACACTGCTAGAGGCAGCCTGCAGGAATTCCCGTTTGTAACAGATTTCCAGCCTGCGGCTGAACCATGCTGTATGTAAAATGCTAAAAAGACTTTTACACTGTTTGCAATTTTTGTCAGTGAATAAATCACATCACAAAATATCTCCAGCCTGAGCCTCTAATTTACTTAACTGGTTTGTACTCCTTTGCCCCTGAAATCTGAGATGGGTTGCCATATCTTCAGAGCCTGAAGTTTCAACATCAAAGCTGATACAGCTTTGTAGGTCTTCATATTATGGGCGGGTCCAAGGCAGGCAAAGCAAAGTGTATGTCGGTCAGTGCAGGCAATGTCCTTCCCATGCTGACACCACCAGAAAATCACGCCCCCAAGGGTTCAAAGGGGTGCATGTTTTTTTTTTTCCATCTGTCATTAATCTCAGAAAACACTAATAATAAATTCAAATGGAGCGTAGGACAAATTGAGACATTATGGTGTTCATCCCACGGTGCACACTCAATGGTAGAAAAACAGAACTGGGGCAGTTACAGCATTGATGATGGTTACTGGCCCTAGTGTGCAGTAATCCGCATGCACCAATGCCAACCGCTGTAGCACCCTCCCATATAAAGTTTGCTCCTGTTAAATCTTAGCCACTCTGGCACCAGCACCAACTAATGGGGCTTTATGGAGAAGACCGATTCTTGGAAGATCTCTAAGTAACATTGAATGTGTAAATGCATTTATATGGCAGGATAGAGGGGTAAGACCCCATGGTAACATTCAAAGATATATCAAGTCCCATAAAATAAAACCAACTGTTACATACCAAAATGCAGTCAAATCAGAGATGTTTTTGTTTCAGTATATTCATAAAGTAAAGCTTAAGAAAAATGTAGTCAAAAAGTAACTGAAATTGATCTGTATTTATAAATCTGGACTTCATATTGAAAATTAAAAATACTGCAGGTATATGTGGTAACAAGTTGCTAAAAGCTGATACAAAAAAATATGATTATTTTTGCGTATTCAGGAACCATGCATGTATGTACCCTTATGCATTGATCTAAAAGTTGGATCTTAGTATATTCCAGTATTGTAGCAGTCATTGTACAATGCACACAAGTTTTCATTTGGATTATATGCTGGTTATTCAAAAGAAGAAATAGTCCATGTTATGGGTTAAAACAAACAAAACAAAACAAAACAAAAAAGACACCAACATATTTCACACAAACAAACCAAACCCAGATTTCAGTTTCCATTCACGTTATGAAAAGACGAAGGCAATGACAAAGATGTAACAACATTCAACTGAGTGGCTTTTTCCATTTTAAATTAGAGCCCGCTTCATGCACCACAGGTTTTACAATTTTACATACTTTACATGATAGAAATCTCTCATTTAAAACTCAACTTTGCTTTCACTGATATTCTTACATTTTAAATCCTGAGAAGAAAATAAAGTGTGGTTATGTATGTGTGCTAAATTGTACAAACAAACACATACAGTAGACCACACCATAGTGGAAAGTTCAGAAACAGGATAATTACATGCTAGGAGTGTGACTCGATAACACCGGGTTTACGGAAGATCAGGGGGCGAACAACCTTTGTGTTTGCAAGACGCCACATTACGGCTTCATACTAGTTAAAACGTCAGACTTAATAATGGGTGCCACTTGCATTAAGAGCAGTACTTGTATACAAGACTCCAAACTGAAATATCAACTGCAACCTAAATACTACTATACAACTGAACATAAATACAACCATCTGTTGCATTGCATTGATTACTTACACCCACTTACTGGTCGGTAAAATCTATGTAAGGATGGTTTTGTTATTCAGGTCACTGTTAAGTCCCCATGAACAAGGTTTAATTATATCCCTTTATTGTAGTTGACGACTGCAATTAAGGATGCCTCTCTGTACCTCTGAAATTATTTGTAGGTCCAAAATCAAGCTGTGGTGCAAAGTAGTGCTTTTTTTCTACACAAGGAATGGCATAGGAGAAGCTGAAAAAGTCATATCTACATTCAGAGCGGGTACCAACTTTAAAACTACGCGCCCTTCCCACCCACTGTAAACAAACTAGAAGCCATCCCCTTCAGTCTGTGCTGCATCTAGCTCTGAGGTCTTCCTCTGCAGCTTAGTCTCTGCATTCAGAATTGGGTCATCTGGTGGACATTGTGCAAACATGTTAGTAACTGCTGATATGGACTTCCTGGAGATGCCACGACCTCGAAAACTGACTGGAAGGCCCGGCGGTCCAGCTCCTCATCGATCTGATGTTTGTAGAAGTCTATGGCTACGAGGCAGAAAAGGTTCATGTCCACTTTCTCCGATTTACCCATTCTGCTGATAACATGAGGGAGGCTGAGGTGTGCATTAAGGAAAATGGAACTATCATTTCATCAACTCATTTATTCAACTACATGCATCAATTTATTTTTTAAGTTACATGCATGTGTAGTTATGTTCAAAAAATAGCCAAATACTCCATACGGTTTAAAGCCATGGGTAAGTGAAAGAACAATGTGTGGACTTCATTTCTGTTATCTGTTAAATCCCTACCTTTTAAGGCAGATCTATTTCACAACACCCACTTCTGTCAGTCAAGCAGAGATGTCACTGTGAACTTGCGCCTTCCCGGTGCCAACCAGGATGCAGGAACCTAAATATTGGCTCAGAGGTGCTCACATCAACTGTAATTTGCCCTCCTTCCCACGGGAAACCTACTCTGTGAAGAATGATCCCCTTTGCCTGGCCGTGTCAAGATTTGAATTTAAGGCCCATGTATAAATACCAGGGGCATGATTTTCAAACCAGGAACTTTAATGCAAGGTGCCTGCACTAAACAGGTATGATGCAAGTGGCACCTTGCATCAAAGTTTGAGTTAATCCTGATTTTTGAATGCAGGCTCCGTTGTAACTGGGATGCCATGTGCCATAGCCACCCTTGTAGCAGAAGCACCTAAACGCCAGGTCTCAAGAGCGGTTGTGCCACAGCAGGGCTGCACCATCCCCTTTTCTGCTATTCCAGAAGCCCAGCCATGGCTGCAAGAAGGGGCTGCATTTAGACAAGCCTGGAGGTGGTAGATGGGCCCTGTGCCACTGCCTGACAGGGCAATGACGGGGGGGACCTGGAAAGAGGGAACCAGGGGCCAATGTAGCCCTGCTAGTGCCATGGGGTAAGTGGGGCGCACGGCAGAAGTGGGGGGCACGAGGTAGCACCCAGTGGTGATGCCCTATGAGTTGGAACATGACAGATCATGCCGGATGGGGGACCACAGCCAGATCAGCATGCCCCAGACCTCAGTTGGCAGCAGCCCTGGTGCTGGCCCCGCAGGACCCACAGTCCCCTAAGTGTGGTGGGAAGCAGTGGGTGCTACTTGTGGGGTGAATTTGGTGGGCAGGGATGTGCCCCAGGCACAGCAACATTCCCCAGGTACACAGACCCCATATAGTGCCCAGCGGCTGCATGACTGCACTACCAGGGACTGTGGGTCCTGTGGGGCTGGTGCCAGGGCTACTGTTAACTGGGGTCATGCTGGTCTGGCCATGCCCCCCCGGCCCCATCCACTGTGTGCTAACTCACAGGGCACTACCGCTAGGTGCCTCCTCACATCCCCCCACTGTCGACATGCCCCCCCGCCCCCCATGGCACCACCAGGGCTACATCGACCCCTGGTCCCCACCTTCCACGTGCAATTATCCCCCAACCTCTGTGGGTCATCTAAGGTTGCATCGGATGTGGGGGGATGATGGATCCCTCCGTCAAACCCTGCAGGTGCACCCAATGTTTTTCGCAACCCCACGACTGCGACAACTTTCCGGCCTTTTGTGTAGGGACCCCGTTTTATAAAATAGGGCACAGGGTCTCTGACATACACGGACGTTGCCACAGCCATAGACTGGCGCAATTTACAGCGCTCTATGGTCGCTTTGAAAATCGAGACCCAGGTCTCCATTCCCTTTCTTCTAGTGTACTAGTGAAGTATACCACTATACCTACTGAATACATGCGCAATTTAAACATAAAATACAATGCCATTTTAATTAAATAAATCCTTTTTTTTAATTTATGTTCTGATTCTTTAAAAGCATGGTCTTTGGGGTCAGCCTGATGGCCCAGTGGGTAGTGCATTTGCCTCCCGCACTGGCAACTGATGGACAGCAGCAGACTCAGGAGCTGGATGTGCAGCCCAGGGATGGAGGGCTGAGGAGGTGCTGTTGTGTGGCAATGCCCCCAAGCCAAAAGGGTGCTATGTTCTGCCACATTAGAGGGCTCTGTGGACATGACCTGCAGAGGCACTGCCTGGTGCCAGATAGGTTAGGGACAGGGAATGGGAGAAAACACAGAAACTCCTATGTGCACCAGCCACCATACATAATGTGCTGGTACTCTTGGATCACACCCCATGTGGATCCACAGAGGTGCGATGACAGGATTTGGATGAGATTGGTATTCCAAAAGAATGCCTGATGCAGGTGTGAGGAAGCGGCAGAGGGGTCAAAAAGTTGGACTATTAAAAAAAAAAAAAAAAAACAGCAGTCTCTTTGGTAAGCTACATAATTTTATCTTCCTACCTGAATTAATGCTGAAGAAAAAACAGTTATGCAAGAACTTTCCGTAACAGTAGGTCATCAAAAGAATCTTCTCCAACCGGCCCAGTGGCGCTGAGGGTTGAGGCGCCGGACGCTACACCTCATGCCACACCGTCGACCTGGGTTTGGAAACGAGCCCAGGCCATCGGGGGTTGGCAGGGACGGAGGAATTGAGTGTCTGGTGGACAGCTCTCCCTCCCTGGGGTGGGTGGGATACCTGCTCTCGCCGTCTAGCGGCCTCTGGTGTTTCCAGGGGTTCCTAGCAGTTGGGAGCCAGCTAATCAGGGGATTGGCTTGGAGACACTTACGTGGGTGCGTTCGGGAACGAGCACGCAGCGCGCTGGAGTGCACTGCACTTCCCAGGCAATAGGAGAAAAAATAAGCAACGCCCCCCCTTCTCGCTGGTATGTGAAGGCGGGCTTAGTGGCGCCATGGCATCACATCCAATGTCAGGTCATGGCTCTTCTCTCAAGGGTTCTTCGCGCGCTGGTTCTGGCCTGACACTATTCAGACAAGAGCACCAGGGAGTTTGGTGGTCCTTGCCTCTGGAGTCCGGAGGGGCACAAGGACCAGCCGTGGGGAAGCTAGGGGTCTCGGAAGCAGCAGCCACGGCTTCAGGCAGACGGGATCAGCCAAGGTAAGCCCCATAGCTCTGCTGGAGAGAGAGAGTCCAGCGTAGTAAGGGAGATAAAACAAAGTCGACCAAAAAAAAAAAAATAAAAAAATAAAGGAGAATGTCCTCCATTAGGCCACATCTTTGAAACTGTAAGCCGTCAGTGTAAGGACCACATGGAAACTTTTTGCTAGCTGGGGGGCCATCCACAAAGACTTGCAGCACCTACGTGCATATAACATGGGTGGCTCCATCAATCCTCAGCCCACCACCCAGGAGATTAGCCTTGGAGGGCCTTTAACTGTGAAGAACCAGAAGATTAGACCAGTATCAGGTGAACAAGGAGAGGCATGGGACTGGAAATAGGATATATAGCAGACTGTAAAGGAGAGGAGAGAGAGGAAAGGAAAAAAAATCATCAGGAGGGCTTACTGAGGATTAAAAGGGGGGAAATGGCAGAGCAGGAAAGGAAAATGCAGGGAATGGTACAGTGCAATGGATGCGGGGCTGCAGTTTTCAGGACGACGTTCTGGGTACTGTGGTGCTGCCCCATATGCACGCACCTCTCTGGGATGAGGGCAGAGGTTGTCAGTCTCCGGGCCGAGCTGCCAGGTGTACTGGTGGCCTTTGCTCCCACCCAGAGGTCACCATGTCCGCAGATGTTGCTGCAGCGGATGCCCAGGCAGAGGGCTGGCTAGAGTGTGGTGGGTTCAGGAGGGTGGGGGGTCAGGGCATATCCCCATCCAGTAACACAAACTCCTTTGTTGTCCTGGAGGATTGGGCAAGCCCCACAAGGGAGGATGAGCCCGTCCTCCAGGAGGAAGACCCAGGGGCGGGAGGTAGAGGACCCCAGAGTATGCTACTTCTGGTGGGGGACTCAATAGTCCAGGATATACATCTGGGTACAGGTAGCAGGGAGGAGAGGGAGGTCAAGAGCCTTCCAGGAAGCACAGCTTGGAGGGGCGAATCCAGAGGATTGCCACAGTGGTAGCAAGGAGGGGTAAGTGGAGGTCATGGTCCATCTGGGAACAGATGACATAGCCAAGGAGGAGCTGAGCACAGAGCAGGTGCAGGAGAACTTCAGAGGGTTGGGTAGGTCCTTGGAGAGACTATGGAATCCTTGCAGGGGGCAGGCCTCAGGCAGTTGGGTTCAGGAGCCCACTGGGGGCAAGGTGATCTTAGACCTTGTGCTGACCAATGGAGATAGGATAAAAGAAGTCAGGGTGGATGGGTACCTAGGATCCAGTGACCACCATACAGTGTGGTTCATTATCTGTACAGTGTCGCAGGAGAGCCACACAAAGACAAGGGTCCTGGATTTCAGGAGGGTGGACTTTGCTATGATGGGGAAGGGGATTGAAGAAACCCCTGGCAGGAAGGGATCCAGGGGGAGAGGTTTTGGAGCAGTGGGCACACCTAAAAGAAGCCACGGTGGAGGTGACAAATCAGTACATTAGGCTGAGTAACAAGGTAAAAAGAAAGAACAAACCACTATGGTTCACAAAGGAGGTGCAGAGAAAGTGAGGGACAAACAGGTTACTCGCCTGTAACAGTATTTCTAGGAATGGTATATGATGTTCATCCACACTAACTGGCAGTGTCCTTTCCCTTTAAGATGACGCCAGAAAGTCTTCCAGTTAGCTCCTCCCACCCAACTGTGTGTTAATTACCTTGGCTCCGCCCCACGATGCCAGACCTTGCCCACTGCGAGCAGTTGTGTGCGTCAAAACCAGGGGAGGTCAAGTGGGTCCGTGTGGATGAACATCATATACCACTCCTAGAAAGTACAGTTCCGTACTTACCATAATGGTAGCTCTTCGAGAGAGACTCTTGCAGCAGGGTAATACATGTTGGTTATCGCCAGAGGGCGTTCTTCTGCATGGCAGGCTTTCCCAGCAGTCTTTGTCTAGGGGCCGCCCACATAGAGGCCTCAAAACAGCTCCACTGTTCCAAGGAGAGTGCAAGCCAGAAGAACCAATTGTAATGTGTGGGACTCACAAGTGCTCTGACCAGTTTCTCCTTTGAGGACGTGCTGTGTAGGAAATTGGTCGGGGCACTTGTGAGTCCCACACCTGCTTTTCTTTGGTGGTATGTTTTATTTTGCTTAATAAAATACAAGCTTTGGTCATCGTTAGCAGAGCGGTGTGGCTATTTGCTTTGACATTACTAGGGGCCACCCACAGAGTGACCTCATCACTGTGTGACTATATGAGTGGGCATTCTCAGTTCCTTGCCGGCTTCAGCTCGCTGATGTGCAAACCAAGGGAACAGAGGTGCCCTAGGAACTTTCCTCTTACATATGTGTGGATGTAAAAAAATTGTTTTCTTAGAGAAGGAAGGGGGAAGGAGGGAGAGAATGCACCTGCTGCAAGAGATTCTCTCGAAGATCTACCGTTACAGTAAGTATACAACTGTACGATCTTCGAGCATATCTCCTGCAGCAGGTAATACACTTGGGATGACTCCCAAGCAGTAATATCAAAAGGGTGGATGAGTATAATAAAAGGACCCTCCGTATGAGCGAACGCCGTGTGGCGGCGGGAGGCTATTATCGTGAAGGTATGGATTGTGGACCATATGGCTACATCACACAGATCTGTAATGGACACTCCTGTAAAGCAAGCCGCTGTATCAGCTATGGCTCTTGTAGAGTGCACATAGACAGGGTCAGGTGGTTGTTTGTTGTACTTGTTAGACTGTAATGCAAGTAGCCAGCCATGCGGAAAGGGTTTGTTTTGCAACAGGGAGCCTTTCCCTAGATTGTACGAAGGAGACAAAGAAGTGTGTCTTCATTCTAAGTGGCGTAATGTTTTTAATAGTAGCATCTAAGCACCCTGTGCACATTGAAAGTGTGTAGAAATGATACCCCTGGATTGGAATGTTCGGGGTAATAACAGGTAGCTCAGAGTATGTTCCGAAATCCCCACCAGTAAAAGGAGGGGTTGATGCATAAGGAAATTCTGTCTTTGTGGAAAATAAGATAAGGTTATTTGTACCTCAGAGTTTGAAGTTTAGAAATATGTGTGGCAGAAGTTACTGCCATAATAAATGGAGTGTTCCGTGAAAGAACGAAGGTCGCACTTGGTCAAGGTAAATTGTCCAGAAGGAAAATTAAGGGCTCCACTATGGAGCAGGCTGTCTATTGGGGCTGAAGATGTAACAGTCCCCCAAGAAAAACATTTTTGCCAAGTGATGTTGAGAAATCAGGTTACCTTGAATTGGCTCATGAAATGCGGGATGGAGGTCAGGTGAACCTCAATGGAGTAGTAGCTCAGGCCTGTAGCCGTGAGTGAGGATAAACATTTCAAGACTTGTAGCACTGGACATGAAAACCAAAAAAGACCACGAGCAGAAAAGCAGCCCATATGGAAAAAAATGTTACCATTTTAATAGTAGGTTCATCTGGTAGAAAATTTGCGAGATGCCAGCAGAATGTTTGCCACTTGCAAGGAGACGTGAAGACAAGATATCGAAAGTGTCTGCAGGAGCCACTCGTGAAGGAGGAAGGAATCCAGAATGGGGTGGAGTAACCTGCCTCTAATCTGTATCAAATCTGGTCTGATGGGTAACGGCAGTGGGTTTTCCACCGTTAAGTGTTGTAGTAATGGAAGCCAATCTTGCCCAGGCCACAGGGAGTAATGAAGATCATCGGGGCTGGTGCCAGGCGCAACTTAAAGTAGCATACTGTGCAGGAGTGGGGAAAGGAGGGATGACAGAGAAAGAGTCTTGTCCAAGGGCGGGACGGAAGCATGATGTCTGATCGATACTGCCACAGCGACACAAGAACAGCAGTGGCCAATATCCCGACCGCAGCAAGGCCGGCCTGCCACAGCAGCCGACACAGTCCCTACAGTGTCAGCAGGTATGCTGGCACTGACCACGAAGACGACTGCCGCACCTGCAGGCCTGTTACCCAAAAGCAACAGGGGACATGTCGGCTACAGTCGAGGACAGTGTCAAGGGGCACAAGCTGCTGGTGGGGCCAGGCCCACTGACCAGCGTTAGGGGACCCGCAGTGAGTGCCATGCTTACGTCACACCCTGTGGACACTAAACACTATGCACTGGTCCCGTAGTCCAGCACTGATGCCCCTGGGGAGCTGAAGGCGCTAGGTGGTCTACTTAGTCCCGCTGTGTCAGTGCCACTACTACCACCGCGCTGTGCGTGATGTCATGTCTTGCACCCAGGTCTTGCATCCGGCTGCTCCAGGGGCATCCCCAGTAAGTGTTCAACTGTGTCAGCATCCCTGCCTGGTGCGCCTTCACCGTTCCTACCAGAGACCCCCATCCACAACCCTGCATGCTGCTCCGCTGGCTGTCGGGCATCCCTGGCTGGGGGGAAGGGGATGCGTGCCATCGGGTCCTTACCCACAGTGTCCGACAGTGCCGGTGCTGTGGTGTTCAGTGGCCGGTCACACCTCTGTACATCGGGATGTCCATTGTGGCTGCTGCATCGGTTTGCCAATTGTCACCATGCACTGCGTCGGGGTCATTGGTGATGGTTTCCAGGTGTCACTGTGGGGGACGCCGGGCGCTTTGGTGTCGATCACCTGTGGTGCTCCCGGGAGGGACAGGGCAACTATAGAAAGTCCCTGTTTTTAGGGAATGGACGGAAGGCCCCCGGAGGACAAGCCACATTTTTCTCATGTTGAACAGATTTATATGGAGAGAGGCAGAGTCTAGGATTCACTGTCCTTGAGTTTTGAATGGATCTAGATGTGTGCCCAGCCATCGGGAAAGTCTCAGTAATTAATGTTTGTGATGGCAGCAGGGGTTGGAAGGGGACACCCTGAGAGATGTGGGGTCGGCAGGCTCACTAATGAAAGGTAGTTCAGAGGTGTAGAGGGACCCAAACTCAAGCCTCGAAGGAATCAGATTTTTGATGCTACTGACTTTGTAGTGCCTATTGGTCAAACTGTATGCATAGTGTTGCGTGGGTACTGATCTTTGAGATGGCCATTGTCATAGGTCTTAAAAAGCAGTTGTCTTACTGATACATGTTGTGCCTCTTGAATTTGAATGGCCAGGGACATAAATGTGGTTTGAATGTCCTCTGGTAAGTAGGCTCCCAACCTGCAAGGCAATATTTATTTAAAAGACGCCCAAACACGGAAGCTCTGGGCGCCGTACAATAATAAAACACAGCATAAATTACCATACAATAATACAAAACAATAATGCATCATAAAAATAAAAGAAATAGAAAATAACTTAATTTGTTACAGTTCACTAAAGAAAAAAAAAAACAGGTCAAGAACAACTTGCATAACGACCAGGCACTAGAAGTTACACAGTGAAATTAGGGAATGCCTGTGCAAACAGGAAGGCCTTGAGGCAGGCCTTAAATACCTCAACTGAAGGGGCCTCCCTCATAGATGGTGGAAGCGAATTCCACAGGACGGGGCCAGTGACACTAAAAGCTCTATCGCCATCCATTTTTAACTTTGTCCTGGGAATCGCTAGGAGGCTCCTAGAGGAGGAATGAAGGGAGTGGACTGAAACAGCAGCTGGTGTGAGAAAGTCAGCCAGGTAGCCAGGGCCCAAACCATGCAGGACCTTCAAGGTGAGCAAGCCCACCTTAAAGAGGACCCTCCACCTGACCGGCAGACAGTGCAGTTCCTGCAGCACCGGGGTGATGTGACAGTATTTCAACTGCCCCGTCAACAGCTTGGCAGCTGCTTTCTGCACTAGCTGCAGTTGGCGGAGGGTACCCCCAGAGACCCCGAGGTACAGCACATTGCAGTAATCAAGCCTTGTCATCAGGAAGGCATGTACCAAAGTTGGGAGGTCCAGAGGCGGAACTAAGGGCTTAACCCTAGCGATATTCCTCAGATGATAAAAGCTGACCAGACAGCAGCCGACGCCTGAGCTTCAAGCGTTAGGCTGCTGTCCAGAATAACACCCAGGTTCTGTACCTTAGAGGCAGCTTTCAAGGGTACAGATCCCAGGAACAATCTTGTCTCTGCACTTGAGGCCACCCTAGCACGCCCTCTACGACTCTACAACTAGTACCTCCATCTTATCAGGGTTTAGTCGCAACCAGCTGGAGGCCATCCAGTCATTTATTTCAGCAAGGCAATTATTTAGCACATTCACTGAGTCAGATGTTCCAGGGGCAAAGGAGAGGTACAGCTGGGTATAATCGGCATAACAATGAAAACCCAAGCCATACTTCCTAATGCTCCTTCCCAGGGGTAGTGCCCTCCGAACAACTAAGGCGACCCCTGGCAGCCACAGCATGGCTTACTGGTGGAATTCCAAACCGGATGTCAAACACTCTGTCCGAGAAGAACCAAGCAAACTCCTCACATAGTTCATTGAAAAAGTCTTCTTTGGCTGCAGACAGGCTGGATTTAACAGCCTGTCTACAGTCCGAAAAAGCACAGTTGGTCGGCTCCTGCCGGGAGCAATCCCCCTGGACAGAATTCTGCCTTCTTATGGTCGATTGCCCCCGATACTCACAATAATGAGCATGCGGGGCCCGTTTATCTGCCTCCAGCCCGGTCTTTCGCCAGCAGCACTCTAACCTCCGACCCATGGTCTTCAGCACTCTGTGATCCCCATCAAACCAGGGGGACTTCATGTGAGAAGACCTGGGTCGTACACAGATTGGTGCGAGGGAGTCGAGCGCAATGGATATCGCCTTATTATAGGCGGCAACTGCTGCAGCCACCCCCAACCCCCCGCATGCATTGCCCACACTAGATAGATCAGCCATTGCCAGATAACCCTCCAGGGTCAGACCCCTCAAAGGGAGGTAGCTTAAAATCTCAGCGGGGGAGGGCTCTCGAGGGGGGCCCCAAACGAGGATTCCACCGTGCAATGATCGGACCAAACAATCCGATCAGGCTTGAGATCATTTATCTCAAGCCCCAGTGAGAAGACCAGGACCAACATGTGGCCGCCCTGATGGGTCGTAGAAGAAACCTCATGTGACAGGCCCAGCGATGACATAGTCTGGAGGAGGTTATGGCCAAGGCTAGATGTTTCGTTGCCAGCACAAACGTTGAAATCCCCCAGAATTAAACATCTGGGGGCTTCTAAGGTTTCACTGATGACGAAGTCTGCCACCTCCTCGAGAATTCCCCGCCGCCCGAGGCGGATAAAATCAGGAGAATCCTGCAGCCTGTGCCTGGACCCCCGCGAACAGCCACACGTTGAAAAGAACCCAGCCTTCTCACTGGGTGCACGGTGAAGCCCAGTTCAGATCTAAAACAGATGGCCACACCCCTGCCCCTGCGTTCCACTCTGGGGCAGTGCACTACAGAGTATCCAGGTGGAACAGTGGCCTCTAAAACTGGGTCCGCACTGTCTCTCACCCAGGTCTCTGTAATGCATGCCAGACTGACCACAGAAATTAAGTCCACTATAACCACGGCCTTGTTTCTGTCTGATCTGGTATTACACAGCACTGTCCTCAGGGGACTGGTGGTCTGTGAAGCTCCTCTGACTACCTGTCCATGCGGTCTGGTGGGAACCCTGGGGACAGGCACCAAACACTTCTAGCCTCTCCCTTGGGACTGATGAACTGCAGGCCGCCTTCTGCATCTGATCACCCCAATCCTGCCCCCCCACAATTGTGCTTGAGGTGCCCCGCCATGCCGGAATCAATGCCGCTCCTCCTAATTCTGACCTCCCGACAATGACGAGCAGTCATGATGGACACTGGGAGGTCGGTGAAGGGCCGCAGACTGAGCAGATGGGACGCCTCATACACTATCCTCTCACCGCCCCTTGCCTCCACCTTCCCCCAGACACATCCTGACCAATAACAGTGAACCACACCACCACCAATCCTTACTGTGTTACACAAACACCCTCAGACACACACTAATACAAAAATATCTAACTAGCCACACAACAGACACACTACCTAAACCTCCCCCCCAAAAAAAACCCACCCAGCAACCCACTAACAACCCTCTAAAACCACAACAACCAGGTATATAGCAGCTTATTCAATTCCCAGGAGAGCAACCTGCAGGACTTAAAAACTGGCCCTAAAAGACAGCGTAAAAATACAGCATTTTAAATGAGTAATTTGTCCAATAAAGTTTTCCCCAAAACTCAGTTCATAGAGATTTCTAGAGCTCTCTCACAAACCACAGTTTCTACTGAGTAGGAGGCCAAGTAACACCAATATGACCCCGAGAAGATGCAATATCCCAGGGCTCATGGCCACTCTCACTTGCCCATAGGTGCAGCAGTGTCCAAGACTACTCCTATGTATTAGAGACAGTGGGTGGGGATCAGGAGGGATGAGGGTCAATTTACCGTAATTCCCCAGGTTTTAAATTGTATCAGAGGGGCTCGGAGGGAGAAAGGAGGAGAGGCCTACAAGTCTGCCATGAAAAGCTAATCGTCCAGGTATGGGAAGATGTAATGACCATGACCTCAGATCACTGCAGGCACTACTGCAAGGCAGATGGTAAACAGCCTTGGAGTAGATGAAAATCCAAAGTGCAGGGCTCAGAACTGCTAGTGTTGAGCCAGTAACTGAAACCGAAGGAGGCAGTAGGATAGAGTATGGAGTGAAGGCAGTAGAAGCATGCTGGGATGTAGCATGGCCTCGACTGGTGGCTCTGTAAGGTCCCTGCTTGCTACCATTACTACTGGAATGACAGAAGTGGTAGCGGTCTTGAGTTGATAGCTGAGCAGAGTGATACCAGCCATGGACTGTTCTAAGTCGTCAACCAGATGTCCAAAGGGTATCCAGAATTGTCTGGGTGGCAAGATCACAAAGTCTGAGCCATTAAAAGGCACAGTCA
The DNA here is from genome assembly GCA_016271365.2 of Neoceratodus forsteri. Lineage (NCBI taxonomy): Eukaryota > Metazoa > Chordata > Ceratodontiformes > Ceratodontidae > Neoceratodus > Neoceratodus forsteri. Next base: position 397,686,058 of record CM057452.1, read on the forward strand.
TAATCTTATGTTGCATAGGAGAGTCTGAGCAACGCAAGTTTTCTGATGGTAATATCTGTGGTCAAAGCCAGAGGTGAAGTATACCCGGCGGCATACCCTGATATGAGGGAGGTGTAGTGAGATAAAAATACCAGTGGCCATAGTAGCCAACAATGGTCCTGGGTCATGGAAAAGTAGGGAGTCAGTTGACAAGAGTTGTGGCTAAAGACCAGAGTGTACGTTGGTATGTAACCATATGACCCTTATAATTGAGAATCCGAAGATTCATCAGTCCCTTGTGGTATACTGTTTTCATCAAGGTAGGCCAGACGGCGGGAGGCTGTGTTAGCTGGTAAGCAGCTCATATGTCTAGGCTTATTAGCGCAATCATGAGCGGCATGAAAAGCCACAGAACCTGCATCCGGGTTGTTTGCAAAGTGGGCATGGTCCACCGGAGCTTGGTACAGGCGATCTGCCTGTCTTGGTATGGCATGACCTCTGAAGGGTGGTTCCAGGCAGGTAAGACTGCATTGGTGAGCAGCGTCTCAGGAATAAAAGTAAAGGGTTAGGCCTCTGAAAGAGGCAGAGGACCGGCATCATAAGGAGAATATTCTCCTAATTCTTCTTCAGAATTATCCTCCAGAAAAAGAATCTTCCTCCCTAAAATAAGGAGATTTATTAGGAGGATAGTTCCGATCTGAGTGGAAACGTGTAAGAGGGGAAGTAGGTGAGCGTGACCACTAGAAAGAGTCCCTGGGAGTGAAGGTCTGAGTATCTATCATGACCCATAAAAAAATTGTCTTAGCGGAAGTAGCCCCTTATACAGTATAGAGGATGACGTGGTGACAGGGGTTGCCTGTCTTATAGGAAATCATAGGAATCAAAGATAATGTAAGTCTTTGCACATGCAGGGGTCTGGAGCCTGGGGTATATAAACCAGGATCCCTGGGTTGTAGCAGTCAGCTGTGCTCTTATGGATGGCCGGTTTAACAGGAAGGAGAAATGACTGTAAGGGTAAAGCTTTTATCCTTCAGCGCAGAGCCCAAAGTCATCAGCAGCGGCAAATTAGATGCTGAAGATGGTCCTAAAAGGAAGAACTGTCAATGGATCTGCTAATCAACGAAGACAACTGCTAAAAGGGGTGCTGGTGATGGCATACACTGGCAGCAGTGGCTACTGACGACAGCAACACCTGGGAGGGCGAGGAGTAGTACTGCACGGCCCAGCGATGCTGAAATGATGAAGGCATCTTATGGTGCAATATCGATGGTGTACACTGGTGGTAGTGGCCATCGATGAGTGCAGCCCGGAGTACGAGGAGTATGATGTCCCACCCTGTATAACTGTAAATGAGAGTTATTGCACGCAATGTTGATAACGGAGTCAGCTTGAGGGGCACTGTTGACAGTGTGCACTGGTAACAGTAGCCATCGACAAGTCAGCCCGGTGGCGCTGAGGGTTGAGGGGCTGGACGCCACACCTCGCACCATGCCGGCAACCCAGGTTCAGGAGTGAACTGAGGCTCTGGCGAAGGAAGAGAGGATTAAACGCCCATAGGCTGCTCTCCTCTCTTGGGGGGAGGACCTGGGGATGTCTGGCACTACAGCGACTCCAGGTGGAGGCCGAGTGCTGTAATAGTGCTAGACAGCATGTTCACTGTGTGGCTGACGCTGGCAGGGTTGCCATGCGCCGCAAGTGTCAAGATGTGCACCACGCACGGGCGGGGGAGGGGAGGCGGGGATACAAAGAAAAATCTTCCCACCGGATAGGTGGCCCTTCCAGTGCCTCCGCCACACTCCCAATGCCGGATGCCTGCCACTACCCCTTCGGGCTCCCTGGGCCATAACTTTGAAGATGGCAGGTATCATGGCCAGCAGTAGAGTAAGAAGGTGAGCGAAGCAGCCCAAGAGAGTACCGGGAATGGGAGCGATGGAAATAGAGTTGGAAAAAAAAAAAAAAACAGTAGCCATCGATGAGAGCACATCAGGGAAGGATGAGGAGTATCGCTCTATCTCTTGCTCATGTTATGGTGCACTATCAAAGGTGTACCGGAAGAAAAAATTACTCACCTCAGTAATTATGTTTCTTCTATTGGAGTCTTGCTGTATTCTGACAGGTGCAGTTAGCCCCAGCCTTTAAACTGCCCCGGAGAACTAAGGGTTAACATTTCTATGCAGAGCACAGAATGCTGAGCTCGAGCTCGGTTGATGCCTCTGTCTGTTTCCCTTTGAACGCTAACCATCAGATTCTTACGAGCAACACTCTAATAGTATACTATGTGGAAATTGTAAAACAACATTTTTAACAGCCAACTGGCAACAAAAAGTTTTGGACTACCAAAGGAAGACAAGTCAGGAATCCCAAGACTCAAAACCCAAACCAAACAGGAATATAACAAAATAAACACCCATACAAGAAGAGGGTGTAAAAAAAAGCAACCCTGAGGAGCAACACTGCACCTGCCCACCCACTTCCCAAAAACAGATTCTGAGAGGGGAGGCAGGGAGGCAGAGTAATTTTTTCTTTAAACAACTTGAAGTCTTGCTGTATTCTGACAAGTGCAGGCTACCAAGCAGTACCTCCATGGGGGAGGGACAGAACCTACTTTGGGAATAGGCTCTGAAGTACTGCTGTGCTAAACCAAGCATCACTCCTAGCCTAGATATCCAGAGTGTAATGCTTGGTAAAGGTATGCACTGTTTTCCAGGTGGCTGCTTGACAAATTTCTAAGAGAGAGAGATATCCCTGGCAGCAGCCAGGGAAAAAGCTGTACCTCTTGTGGAATGAGCCCTCAGACCTGAGGGTGGAGTTTTTCATAGCAGAATTGTATACAAGACACGATCCACCTGGCAACAGATCTCTTGGTGGCTGGTTTGCCCTTTCCTACTTCTCCATAAGTGAGGAACAACTGGAGGGAGTCAAACCTGTGACCCTTGGTACGCTCTATGTAGTAACTAAGGGCCCTTTTAACATTTAAACTGTGTAGCCTCCTCTCTCCTGAGGAAGAATGATCAGTGAAGAAAACAGGAAGAGACACAGACTGGTTTAAATGGAAGTCTGAAACCACTTTGGGCAAGAACCTTCTATTAGTTCTAAGGACCATTTTATCCCTGTAAAAGGAGATAAAATCAGGTTCCACCGACAGGGCTTGCAATTCACTGATATGCCTGGCAGAGGTAATGGCTAACAAGAACACAGTTTTCCAAGTCAAGTACTTAAGCTCTGCTGAGGACATAGGCTCAAAAGGGGGTTGCATAAGTTGAGCAATACAAACATTCAAATCCTAGGCAGGGGCAGGGTCTCTAAAAGAAGGATTGGTGTGAAGCAATCCTTTAAAAAATTTACAGAACACAGGGTGAGAAGATAGTGAGGAAGACTTCCCCACAGAGAGAAACGCAGAAACAGCTGACAAGTGTACCTTAAGAGTAGCTGGTCTGAGGCCTAGCCCATTAAGATGGACCATATAATCCAGAACAATAGGCAATCCAGCAGTATCTGGAGAAATATGCTTCTCAGAACACCAAATACTGAATCTCTTCCATTTGGAGTTAGAAGTCTTTCTGGTGGAGGGCTTTCGAGAAGCTTTGAGAATATCCAGAACCCCTTGGGAAAGATGCAGATCTGCAAACTCTAACTCTTCAAGAGCCACGCCTTGAGACTGAGAGACTGGAGACTGGGGTACCAAATCCTCCCCTGAGAGGATGTTAACAGGGTGTAATTCCTGGGAAGAGACAGGGGAAGATGGACTGCTACAGACAGCAACAAGGGGTACCAGGGCTGTCTGGCCAAATCTGGAGCAATCAGAATCACTATGAAAGGTTGAGACCTTATTTTGACTAAAACTTTGAACAGGAGTGGGAAGGGAGGGAAGGCATACAGAAACTTCCCTTCCCAATTCAGAATCAGGGCATCCAGGGGGACTGAGCCCAAGACTGGAGGTCTGCAACAAAAGAGAGGGAGTTGGTGATTGTCTGGAGCTGCAAAGAGATCTATCTCTGGAGTGCCCCACCTTGACAAAATCACTTTCAACACTTGAGGGTCCAAGGACCATTCATGATGGCCCTGAGAGATCCTGCTCAGTGCATCTGCTAGCACACTGTCCTTCCCTGGAAGGTGAACTGCTACCAGAGAGCTTTGCAGGGAATAAGCCAGGGACCACAACTTCATCCTGCTACCGCTGTGTGGCCGAGTGCCTCCCTGCTTGTTGATGTACCACATGGTGGTGGTGTCCGTTCTGACCTGAACCACCTTGTTATGTACTGATTGAGAGAAAGATTTCAGGGCCAGCAAAACTGCCCTGAGCTCTAGGAGACTGATATGGAGAAGAGATTCTTGGGGGGACCAGAGCCCCTGGGCAGTGAGGGCCCTCAGATGGGCTCCCCAGCCCAGAAGAGAAGCGTCTGTGGTAAGGACCACTGAACAAGGCTGAGTGGCAAAAGGAACACCTTGTCTTAAATTGTCCTGATCCTGCCACCATTGGAGGGCATGGATCAAGGTCAGAGTCACTAGGATCAGTTTGGTAAGGGAATCTTTCCTCTGAGACCAAAAAGCTCTCAGATGGAACTGAAGATCCCTCATCTGGAATCTTGCCCCTTGGACCGCTGCTGCTGAAGCTGCCATGTGGCCCAAGAGCTGGAGGAAATGCCTTGCTGGTCGAGATACCTGAAGGCTCAAGGAAGAGGCTAGTTCCATAAGAGCCCTTGCCCTTTCTAGAGGGAGAAATCCTCTTGCTCTGACTGTGTCTAGTTCTGCCCCTATAAAAGTACGAAGCTGGACTGGTTCGGGAACTGACTTGGGAAGGTTCAGAAGAAATCCTAGAGAAGTGAGCACTTGCTGGGTCACTTGCAGGTGAGACTTGACTTGGTCTGGAGACTGGCCCACTATTAGCCAATCGACCAGATATGGAAAAATGGAAATCTTTTGCCTTCTTAGAAAGGCAACTACTACTGCCAGGCACTTTGTGAACACCCTTGGGGCTGAGGTTAGGCCAAAGGGCATTGCTCTGAACTGATAGTGGCCTGAGGGCAACTCAAACCTGAGGTATTTTCTGTGGGAGCACCTGATGGGAATGTGAAAGTAGGCATCTTTGAGGTCCAGGGAGGCTCACCAGTCTCCTGGCCTTAGAGAGGGAAGGATTATTCCCAGAGTTACCATCTTGAACTTTGGTTTTTAAAAGATGTTTGTTTAGATATCTTAGGTCTAGGATGGGTCGCCACTCCCCTGTCTTTTTTAGGGTCAGGAAGTACCTGGAGTACAGCCCTTTGCCCCAGTGTAGGGTAGGAACTCTCTTAAGGCCAGAAGAGAAGAAACCTCTGCCTCTAGGGCAAGAGTTTCCGAAAGATTTGCAGGTGGAAAAGATCTGGCTCTCATCTTTGGAAATTTCTTGCAGCCGAGAACCAGTCCCTGGCTTACCACTTCCAGAACCCACTTGTCTGATGTAACAGACATCCAGTCCTGGACAAAGTAAGCCAGCCTGCCCCCTACTGGAATAGGAGAGTCGACCCGGGCAGGCCCATCAGGGTGTCTGCTTGGCAGGGGCTTTAGGCTGAGGAGTGGATGCAGCCCTGCTCATCCCTCTTCTGCCTCTCCATCTGAAGAACCCCCTCCGTGAAAAGGAGTAGAGGCCTGTGCTTGGTAAAAAGGCCTTTGAAAAGGCCTGCCCCTGCCCCTAGACTGCTGCCTTTGAGGAGTTGCCTGCCTCTCCTTGGCCTGAGCACTCCTGTATGTGGTCCTGTACTCGTCCATTTTCTTCATGTAATTCTCTCTCTGCTCCCCAAACAGAGAATTACCCACTACAGGAAAATCCATGGCTTTAGCCTGGGTATCCTGTGAGAGGCTAGTACATTTGAGCCAAGCCATTCTCCCAAGAGCGACAGATGTAGCCATGACTCTTGATGACACATCATTAGAGTCTACAGCAGCATGAAACTGAACTTTAGATGCCTTAGTCCCATCCGCAGCCACCGCCTCCAGCTTCTTGGCTAGCCTGGGGAAGGCCTGTTTAGCCAGTGCCAGTACAGTGTCCCACCTGGACTTCTGGTACCTGGCTGTATAGGCCATATAATTCACCTGTCTGAGTCCCAGGGAAGATGCCATGTACAGCTTTTTTGCCATGGCATCAACCTTACTAGAGTCTTTGTCTGGGGGGTGTGAAGCCAAGGGAATGCTTGCCTTATCAAAGGCAGCAGCCTGCACAACCCCAACATGGCTGCATTGGTGGTATAAAAACTCTTATGAGCCTGAGAGTGTATACCTCTTGTCCATTCTTCTGTCCACAGGAGGTATAGAATTGGGAGACTTCAGAATTTTTTGTTTCCATTTCCCAAAAGATTTGTGGAGGGGAATAGACAGTCTCCTGGACTCTGGGATGTCCATCGTTTCTACATAATCAGGCTCCTCCTGATCCTCCATTGCCTCTTCCATAGGAAGTTGGAGGGTCTCAGCCACCTTTCTGTAGAACATAAAGTGGGAAGGGGACTCAAAACCTAGGAGAGGATACACCTGAAGGTCTGTCTGGGGAGATGTCTGGTTCCACAGGCACATCCAGACTTTTATCATCATCACCATCATTTTCAAACTCCCCCTCCTCCACAAACTCCGGTTCATAAAAATCTTCAGGGGTATAATCCTGAACGGGGAACAAACGAACTAGACAGCAGCGTGCGAGATCCAGTCGGAACCGGGTAAATGATTCCACAATTTGAATTGCTCTGGCTATTACCTCTGTGGTCAGAACATGAACCTCTGGATCCGAACGGTCGATTCTTCTTTGCGTTTCCTTTTTGTAGGAACAGACCCCTCAGGATCAGCTCTCCTCTTGCCCGAAGAAGTATCGCCCTGGTCAGAGGGCACTCCTTCTGGGTCGGTCGGAACCGAACCAGGCTGACCATCCGGGTCAGCAGACTTCTTAACCTCCTTTTCCTCAGTCTACCTAGTCTCTTTTCAAGGGTAGATTTAGGAACATTTTACAAATTTGGCAGTCTGGATAAAGGGTGGTCAAACCCCAGACAATAAACACAGGTGGTGTAGGGATCGGCCTTAGCAAGACCTCCCACACTCACTGCAGTGTTGAAACCAGTGGGCCTTTTTTTTATTGGGTTTTCTCAGACATGGCCAACCTAACCAAACTTACCCTTTTTTCGGCAACTGCCAGTCAAGACTCCCTTATTGGTTCCTAACTGTGTCACGGGTCTTGGAAAAAAACGTTTCAAAATACTTTTTTTTTTTTTTTTTTAGAACCGATAAGAACTGGTAACCACACACTAAAATTTACACAAGAACTAAACAAATGATCAGTTAGGCTGAACCGATCCACACTTTTTACAAGTTCCACACAGAAACACAGTACAAAACCATCTAGTACTCACGATACCACAGACAGAGACTGAACCGAGTTATGCGGGAAACTTTTCGGTTAGAAACCGGAGAAAAAATGACACTTAAACTGACTTTTGAACGAGCTGCAGGAGAAATCTCGGGAGCGACTGTTCAGTGAGGCAAGTAAAGAATCTGACTGTTAGCGTTCAAAGGAAACGAACAGAGACATCAACGAGCTCGAGCTCAGCATTCTATGCTCTGCATAGAAATGTTAACCCTTTGTTCTCTGGGGCAGTTTAAAGGCTAGGGCTAACTGCACATTGCAGAATACAGCAAGCCTTCAAGTTGTTTGAAGAAGTAGGCGTCGATGAGTGCAGACAATATTGATGATAATTATGGCATTAAATTAGAAGCGAGGAAAGGTATCTTTGTGGCGCACTGTCGACATGTGCACTGGGAAAAGTGGTCGTCAACGAGAGTAACCACGAAGAAGAGGAGGAGTATTGCTCCTCATCAAGATGATGTTATAGTGCCCCGTCGACAGTGTGCACTAGTAACAGTGGCCGTCGACGAGAGCAAGCATGAGTAAGATGAGTAATACTGCTCCACATCTAGCTGATGTAAATGTGTCCCATCAATGGTGGACACTAGAAAAGTGGCTGTTGACGAGAGCAACATTAAGAAGATGAGGAGTATTGCTCCACATCAAGATGATGGTATGGTGCCCCATTGACGGTGTTCACTGGTAACAGTGGTTGTTGACGAGAGCAACCTTGAGGAAGATGAGGAGTACTGCTCCACAACCAGATAATTTTATGGTGCCCCATCAATGGTGTATACTGGTAATAGTGGCAGTCAATGAGAGCATTCCTGAGAAAGACTAGGAGTATTGCTCCAGGTCTTGCTGGAGGGAAAATATTCACAAAGTAAGTAGTCTCATTGAGGAAGAAGGATAATCATTGATGAAATGTGGGAATGGTGAGAAAACACTGTTCTTAGGTTGAGATCTCATCGATGAAGAACTGCATGCACTGGGAAGAGGAAAACTGCTGCTGTGCGGGCTGAAGACAGCAAAACAAAAAAAAAAGAACTGAGGGTGCCTGGGGCTGCCCACTCTTAGTCACACAGTGCTGAGGTGAGGTGGGTGGCCCCTAGGCAAAGACTGCTGGGAAAGCCCCGTGCAGAAGAGTGCCCTCTGGTGATAACCCAAGTGTATTACCTGCTACAAGAGATATGCTTGAAGAAGATCTACTGTTACAGGTGACTAACCTGTTTTTCTAGAGACGTGGACATGATATTCTGTCCACACTGTTAAACACCTAGTAGTTCTCTGGGAGAAGGGAGGCAAAGTGCACATCTCCTATTTAGGAAACACAGATTGGAGAACTGAGGCCCCAAAACCAGCATCCCAGCATGACTCTATGTCAATTTGGTAATGGGAAATGAAAGTGTGTGCTGACCTCCAGGTAGCAGCCCTGCAGATTTTCTGGATAGGGACATCTCTGGAAGCAGCCACTGACGCATCGGTATGGCTGGTGGAATAAGCCCATAACTCTCTGGGAGGTTCCCTACCTGCTAACCAATAGCAGAGATCAATGCAGGATATGATCCACCTGCCAATCGTCCACTTGGCTGCAGGTCTGCCAGGTGTGGCTTTAACATAGGTGACAAACAGTCGGCAAACCTCTCCCCAAACTCCAGCCGTGCGCTCTTTGTAATAAGCGAGTGCTTGCCTCACGGCCAGAGTATGGAGCCTGTGCTCAGTCTCTAAGGTGTGATTAGTGAAGTACACTAGCAGATTAATCACCTGGTTAAGGTGAACATCCGACACAACCTTCGAGAGGAACTTTGGGCTGGGGCTCAGGATAATCTTGTCCTTGTGGAAGACCAGGTAAGGAGACTCCACTGAAAGCACCTGGAGTTCACTGATCCTTCTGGCTGACATGATAGCCACCAAGAAGGTGGTATTCCATGACAGGTGACAAGATATCACACCTGTGCATCGGTTCGAATGGCTTGCCCATGAGATTTGCCAAAAGCAGCAACAAGTCCCACGGTGGTGGTGGTGGTGGTGGTGGTGGTTCATGCACCGGAGGGGAAACGTGGTCAAGGTCCTTGAAGGAGTGCCAGATCACCTTTTCTTTTTTGAACTTCAAAAAACCAATTTATTAGGTGCAGTCTCATAATCAATGCAGAATGTATCCAACATACAGATTTTCTTACAGTTAGTTTATACATTTTATAAAGAAAAACCAGTTAGGTGTAGATCATTCTGAATTTAAATGAGTACATTATTTGTCTTTCAGATCATATCTCCACAGAGATTTCAACTTGGAAGCTGTGTGATGGAGGAAAAAGAACATGAGAAGTCGGCTCGGGATAACCCTCAGCAGAAGTTTCATCTTATCTAATGTTCCTTAGTCTGCTTAGGGCCGCCATCTACTTCAGGATTCATTCATCAGCGGATTCAGTCAAATGTCCTGACTAAATAAATAGTTCTAAATCAAAATCACTTTCTGAGTCTTTATTCCCTTCTTTATAACTCTATGTTCTTTGAGATTTAGATCAGAATAATGACATTTAAGTATAACAAAAAAATGGAGAAGAGGAACAAGCACGATGACAGCCCATTTCAGGTAACTGAGAGAAGGGGTATAGAAAAGGGACGGACATCCCTGCTTATTGAGATATAAATACCATTTTACATGTGCAATGAAGATGTGGATCTTCTTTTCATTACTGAGACTTGGGGGGATGCTAAATCCAGCTGGGCCTTTTCACTTACTGGATATACGCTGTTTAACTACATTAGGCAGGCCAAAAAAGGGGGTGGCATTGCCATCTTCCTTCGAGATTGACTACTGGCACTTGATATTTCTGATAAAATTAAACAAGCAAATAGCACTACTGAAACTATATGGTTAAAATTAATGACTAACTTCTCAACATATAGTGATAGGGGTTTGTTATCATCCACCTAGTGCCCCCAGTGAATATCTTGATAACATCATTCATGAAATTGAGTCAGCTTGCTCGATAGGGGACATTATTGTTATGGGAGACTTTAATTTGCCTAGTATAGATTGGGACAAGATGATGGCTGCATCTTCCTTCACTAGAAAACCGGTAGATATTTAAACTAGCAAATGGGGAGAGGGATGCAGCACCCCATACGTCGAATGGGAAGAACACCCTTCCCCCCTCAGCTAGTGGTCAAACAGGAATTCAGCGTGTTTGCCATTCATTTGCATCACCAGGTAAGAAAAAAGGTTCGTCTCCCCATACGATGCACAGGGGTAATGCCAAACTTCACCCAACAACTAACACACCAAAATCTGGGCAATGGAAAATCATGTACACAAATGCTCACAGCCTGGGAAATAAGATCCCAGACCTGCAGGCAATAATGTCAGAGGCTAAACTGGACACAGTAGCAATTAGTGAGGCGTGGTTTACCAGTAACCACACTTGGAGGACTTCAGTACCTGGCTATGTATTGTTCAGAAGAGACCGAGGTGCAAAAGGGGAGAGGTGGCCCTGTATGTTAATGAAAATATCAAAGCTACAGAAATTCAGAATACACATAGGAGCCAGAAGAACTGTGGGTCACCCTGGAAACAGGAAATGGGACAGCCATAAGAACTGGGGTTGTCTACAGGCCCCCAGACCAGAGGAGGACATAGACACATTACTGTTAGAAGATATACAAAACATGACAGCTAAAGGGGAGGTTCTGATAATGGGAGACTTCAACATGCCAGATACAGATTGGTCAATACCAGCAGGAACATCTGCCAGAACTAGACCCATAGTGGATTCCCTGCAGGGGGAGGGCCTCAAACAACTGGTACAGCAACCCACAAGAGACAGGGCTATCCTAGATCTAGTACTGACTAACATAGAAGGGATCACAGATCTCCAGGTAGAAGGTCACCCAGGGCCAGTGACCATCACATGGTATGGTTCAATTTGGCTACTACATCTAAATCATCCCATTCCAAGGCAAAATATGGGACTTCAGAGGAGGACTTTGATAAGATGGCCAACAGAGTTAAGCTAGCCCTGGCAAAAGAAACACAGGTGAGGAGGTACAGGCAAAGTGGGCAAACATTAAGGATACAATACTTGAAGCAACATCCCATTGTGTTAGACAGAAAAGGAAGTGCAAAGAAGAGGAAACCACTTTGGTTCTCAAATACAGTAGCAGAAAGGTCAGAGCCAAAAGGCTGGCCTTGAAATATAAAGGAACACAGCGGGATGAAGATAGGGAGGCATACCAAACTGCCCTAAGGAAGCAGGGAAGGCAGTAAGGCAGGCAAAGTCCCAAACTGAGGAAACACTAGCACGAACAGTAAAAGAAGGTGACAAGACTTTCTATAGATACATTAGTGAAAGGAGAAAGTCCAGAGAGGTATTGCTAAGCTTAATGGAGAAAGAGAGCATGTGAGGAGGAGGACCCTGTAAGGCATCCATCCTAAATAGATACTTTGCTCAGTATTTACTGAAGAGAAAGTAGGGCAGGGCCAGCTCAGCATCATGGACACAGGGGGAGGGAGGAGGTGAGCACTACTCCTTCACAAAAGAAAGGGTCCTACAAGAGCTTGCTAAGCTCAGGGTGGATAAGGCAATGGGACCTGATGGCATACATCCCAGGGTACTTAAGGAGCTAAAGGAGGAACTAGCAGAGCCATTAGCAGAATTGTTTAGTGAGTCTCTCAGCACAGGAGAGGTCCCAGAAGACTGGAGAAGGGCTCATGTGATCCCGCTCCACAAGAGTGGTAGCAGGGAGGAGGCGGGGAACTACAGACCAGTCAGTCTTACCTCAGTAGTGGGCAAGATTATGGAGGCACTCCTTAAGGAAAGGATAGTGCAACACCTGGAATCCATAGGGGCACAGGATCCAAGACAGCATGGGTTTACAAAAGGAAGGTCCTGTCAAACTAATCTCATAGATTTCTTTGACTGGGTAACCAGAGTGGTGGACCAAGGAGGAGCAGTTGATGTCGCCTACCTTGACTTCAGCAAAGCTTTGACACTGTTCCACATAGAAGATTGATAAATAAGCTAGGTAGGCTTGGGGTGGGTCAGAAGTTGGTCAACTGGGTGGCAAACTGGTTGACTGGCAGAAAACAGGCGTGGTGGTAAATGGTATACAGTCAGAAGAGATGCAAGTCACAAGTGGGGTACCTCAGGGATCAGTCCTGGGCCAGTCCTATTCAACATCTTCATTAGTGACCCAGCAGATGGACTAGAGGGTAAGGCTTGTCTGTTTGCAGATGACACCAAGATCTGCAACAGAGTAGATGATCCAGATGGGGTGGGCAGAATGAGAAGAGATCTGGATTAACTAGCAAAATGGTCAGAAGAGTGGCAACTGGGATTTAATGCAAAGAAGTGCAAAATCATGCACATAGGGAAGAGAAACCCTGAAGCCACTTATAGGCTGGGAGGGGAGTTGCTAGCAGTCACAAAGGAAGAAAGAGACTTGGGCATCATCATCACTGATGACCTAAAATCATCCAACCAGACCTCTAAAGCAGTAGGTAAGGCTAGGGGGTGTTAGGGTGTATTAGTAGGGTATCACAAGTCGTAAGGGGGTAATAATCCCTCTGTACAAGACATTGGTTAGGCCCCATCTGAGTACTGCATGCAATATTGGAGGCCACACCTTCACAAGGACATTAACCAAATTGAGGCAGTCCAGAGAAGGGCAACCAAAATGGTGCAGGGACTGCATCAGAAGACATATGAGGACAGATTACAGAGCTCAATATATATACCCCTTGAGCAAAGGAGGGAAAGAGGTGATATGATCGAGACATTTAAACACCTTAAGGGCATAAACAAGGTGAAAGAGTCTAACATGTTTAAATATAAGAAAAATAGCAGGACAAGAGGACACAGCATGAGATTAGAGGGAGGCGATTAAGGGAATGTGAGGAAATTCTTTTCACAGAAAGGTGGTAGATGCATGGAATGACTTACCACAGAAGTGGTGGCTATGAATACAGTGCAGGGCTTCAAACAGGCATGGGATAGGCATAAGAGAGCAATACAAATGACTATGAATAGATAGGTCACTGACAAGAGCAAAGGCCGATGGCACATTTATAAGGTAGAAAAAAAAATGGGCAGACTGGATGGGCCTTGCGGTCCTTATCTGCCGTCAACTTCTATGTTTCTATGTAGATATGTGTGAACAATGTAACTTGGTACAGGGGGTCAGGCTTCCGACAAGAGGTACTAATATTCTTGATTTAGTTTTTTACACTAGTACCTTGTCAGTCAGTAATATCTTTGTTCGGTCACCTATTAGTAACAGTGACCATGGCTCAATTCGTTTTTCACTTGAGCTCACTATTCCAAAGATATCTAGTATCTCAAAGATTTATTTGTATGATATGTCAGACCTTGATAGTATTAAAAAAAGAACTGAACAGTGTTGACTGGGTATCTACGTTTAATTCTATGGATATAAATTATTATTATAAGACCTTGCTTACCAAAGTCATCAAATTGAGAAATATGTATGTCCCTTCTAGAACTAAGACAAATTCTTCTAATAACAAACCTAGATGGATGACTAAGAAGCTTCATAAACTTATCGAGAAAAAAGATAAATGTTATGCTGCCTATCTACGGTCTCCTTCTACTCCAATTTGAAGTTCATATTTAAATATTCAAAAGAAATGTAAATATAGTATTAGAAGGGCTAAAAGGAAGTGGGAGTTAAATTAGCATCGCAAGCATGTAAGGATAATACTAAATCCTTTTATGCATACATAATCTCCCAAAAAAAAAACTCTTGTCAAGTTGGTCCCCTTTTAATTAATGAAACTCAGATAACTGACCCCTCTGAAATGGCAAATATTTTCAATACTAACTTTTGTAAACAGTTTTAAACAACCAAGGTTTATAACAGAGCATATCCACTGTTAGGTAACCATATTTCTATATCAGTTTCTGATGTTCATACTAAATTACTTAACCTGAAAGGTAAAATGAGTGTCTCCCCTGATGACCTTCCCGGTCACTTTTTGTTTTTATTAGCCGACTGGTTATCGATGTCACTCAAATTATTATATGAACATGGTTTGAATTTTAATTATGTGCCTTCATTTTGGAAAATTGCCTATGTAATTCCGATTCATAAAAAGGAGCCAAAAAATCTACGGGAAAACTATACACCAATTAGCCTCACTTCCCTATGGGTAACATTTTGAAGGCTTAATCAAGGATCACAGCACTGGTTGAGGTACAGAATCCTTTTGCCCTCCCCCGCCGATAGAATGCTAAGCATTTACAGATCTGTAGCTTTATTAATAAAAAACTTCAGATGGAACAATGTAGAGGTTTTTGGGGGTTAAGGAGCAGGCCTTTGAACAGATTTGGAAATCTGAACATGCATTGGGTGCTATCTCTCAGTTGTATAAGAGAGGCATTAAACGGATCAAAGCAAATACGCAGTATATTAAACTAGCCTGGGAGCATAAGTTGTACACCTATATCCCAGATGGGACATGGGAAAAGGGTTGGGGTACTATCTGGAGGGTGGTATCTTCCCCCTCATGGAGGGAGTTTCTGTGGAAAATGAGGATTAGATATTTTAGGGTACCTGTGGTGGTCTCCAAACAGCAGGTGGGTTCATCCCCAGAATGTTGGAGAAACTGTGGGGAAGGCAGAGCCACTCATGTTCACATATTCTGGTCATGCCCAACCATTTCTCACTTTTGGACAACAATAATTACCTCTTTGAGGAAGATTTTTCAGATCCAGAATCAACTGGAGCCAGAGTGTCTGTTTTTGGGGGTCCTGCCTGGGGAGATTCGTGGGAGGGAAGCTACGTATCTGTGGCAGATTCTACTTGTGGCAGCCTTAAAAACAATAACTAGGCGCTGGCTACAATTGCTTCCTCCAAAAAAGGAGGATTGGATAGAAGCAGTGGTGCAGATCCAACAGTTAGAGGAACTGACATTTAGGATACAACAGAGAACCATGGCCCACTTGAATCGTTGGACTCGATGGACGATTTGGTTGGGGCAAGATAGCCATTAGTGGTCCTCTAGATGAACCTGGCCCCCCTGGCTAATGGACTCTCCTGGTCCCCCTAACTTTATGAGGGTTGGGGTGCCCTCCTCTGCGTTATAAAGCTGGTGCCGGACTCTGGCAGGTACTAAGGTAGTCCTATAATGTAATGAAGGAGAATGTAATAACAGAAGCCGGTACTTTGATTTTTTTATACTATTCCTAAAATAAAGTAAGAAGTTAAGAATAATTTGACACAACTGAATGGGAAATGTAATAGGAATGTGAGACCCAGACTTTATTACTAGTTTGTTTTCACTTTTAGAGTTTTTGTTTTCCTTTTACATCGGTGTTTATATATTCACTGAAAACACTCTACAGATGTAACTGAAACGTGCTGGTTAGATAGAACCTATAGACATATTTTAAGTGGTGAATAACAGTATAATGTCATATGAATACATATCAGTTGTACTGAATGAAAGATGGAAATGAAACTAATAAAAGAAGTATAAAAAAAAAATCAAGGATATGATTACTCCATCACTCAATCACACTGATGTTGAACAACACAGAGTTAAAAAAAGGGAGGAGTTGCCTTACCAACTTAATGTGTTTTTATGATGATTTAAGTCTACAGTTAGATAACAGAGTTCCATATGTTATCTATGTTGATTTTAGCAAGGCTTTCGACTCTCTCCCACATTGGGCGCTAATATATAAACTACACTGTGTTGGTATTAATTAAAATTTAGTTATGTGGATAGCAAATTGGCTAGACGATCGATCTCAACAAGTTTTGATTAATAGCCATTTCTCTGATGTATGTCTGGTTACTAGTGGCGTGCCGCAGGGTTCTGTTTTGGGCCCCTGTTTGTTTCAATTTTTCATAGCTGATATTATTAAATCTAGCTGTTCTACCATGGTAAAATATGCAGATGACATCAAAATTGGTGGACCGTGTGCTAACCCTGCTCAAATCAATTCTATCCAGAATGACCTTGATCAACTGTCCCAATGGATCACCACTTGGGGGATGGAACTTAATCATAACAAGTGCAGAATTATGCATTTTGGCACTAGTAATCACAAGCATATATACACTTTAGATAATCAGGTGTTAGTTGCTTCTGATGCTGAAAAGGACTTGGGAGTTTTGATTATGGATGACTTCCTTCCAAGTACTCAAATAAATGAGGTCATCCTCAGAGCTAATCGGGTCATCTGGTCCATTAAACAAAATATTAAGTCTAAAGATAGAAGGATTTGATGCCTCTCTATAGAGCCTATGTTATCCCCCATCTGGACTTCTCATACTAATTGTAGTGTCCATTTAAAAAGCAGGACATCGCTAAATTGGAAAAAGTTCAAAGGAGATATTCTAAGATGGTTAAAGGTCTTATAAATGTCCCGTATGAAACAAGACTTACTGTTTTGAACGTGATACCTCTCTACATTAGGCGTTCAAGAGGAAACATACTTCTTATGTATATTATAAATGACCCATATCTAATTGTAACTCTTGGCTTCTGTTTTAAGGAAGAAACATATAATCTTAGGGGACATCCTCTTCAGCTGCAATTAAAGAAATGTAATTATCTCCCTCGGAAGTTTTTCTACAATCTTCGTGTAATGAAACCATGGAACTCCTTACCTATAGATGTGATTGTTGGCAGTTCTGAATCAATTTTCAAAACAAGGCTGGACAAACTTATACTATCTGGATCAATTTGTAGCTATTATTAGTAACAAGAGCATTTATGGGCCTATCTGGCGCTCTGGCTCTTATCGATCTTAGTATGAATATCCAAGGGTAAACCAGCCCCTACATTTTGATTCTAGATCCTAGGGCTGAAGAGGCTGATCCAGCATAGGGATACCCTCCCTCCACTCAATATGGTCAAAGAAGGGGAGCCATCTGGAATTGAATTTATCTATGGCTAACCTTAAAAGGGCCGTGATGGCCTTCATCTCCCTGATTTGCTTAATATTCTAATACCAAAGTTCAGTGGGGGGGGGGGGATATTCTGTCAGCCAGCACTGAATAAATGCTTTAAGAGCTGCTATAATTAGAACATAGAAAAGGTATTTTCCTGCTGAAGTTCTTATCTTCTTTGGGGAAGAGTCCAAAAACCAAATTCTCAAATTTTAATTGGGTGAAAAGTGTCAACATTTTTTAAATGTCCCGGGTAATTTCTTGCCAAAATAAGGCAATCTTGGGGCATTCCCAAAAGGTGTGGTAGTGCGTTCCAATTTGTCCACATCATCTCCAGCATTTGTTGGATATGAGGGGGGTATAGTGGTGTGATATAGCTGCAGTTCTGAAAAAACAAATATTAATTTTCCACCGAAATTCTCTTCATGACGGGGAGTTGGTGGTCTTGTGGATACCCATCCAGATATTTTGCCAGATTTTTCCTGGGATAGTAACGTTTGCTACTTTACTTCTGCGTCCCATTTTCACTCCACTCCACTCTCTGAATCGCCAGGGTACCCCTATCTTCCATCAGCACCTTGTTTATCTGTGATATGTACATTGTAGTGTCCCTCATAACACTTCTTTGATATGTCAATAGTATGGGGGTTGATGGTCCCTGTGCCAGGTCCGCCAGGCCAATATTAGTGGTGATATAATGTGCGCACTGGTGGTATCTAAAAAAGTCTTCTTGGGCCAGATTAAATTCCACCTGCATTTGAGAAAAGATTTTAAGTGGTCCCCCCCCCAGGAACTGACGTGGGTATTTAAGCCTGTCGGTTACCCATCTGAAAAAACACTTATCACCCTTCAACGCAGGGAAACTGGGGAGAAATGAAAGTGGCAAATACTCCCATACCGGGCGTACTATTTCCCAGTATTGCCTTGCTTCTAACCATACTGACATTGTATGTGATGTGAAATTATTATTTATCTTCCTCAGGTCACTGGGCTGGATTATCCAAGGCAGGGTATTTAATGGAGCCATTTCACACTCCTGCTCTTCTATCTCCAGCCAACCATGCCCTTTCCCTGGCATTAACATTTTGAGGACTGGTAATAGTTGTGCTGCAATACAGTACTTAGAGAAATCTGGTAGTCCCATTTCTCCCCTGATTTTCCCCTCTGTTAGTATTTCCCAGCGGACTCTCTGGCATTTCCCCAACCAGATAAAATCTTAAAGTTTTTTTTGAGGTCTTTCCAGTCCTTTTTGGGGATCTGGAGGGGGAGAATAAAAAACAAGAAAAGAAATCTCGGTAGAACATTCATTTTAACTGTTTCTATTCTATTTGAGAGTGTTAAAGGGAGCAACTTCCATCTATATAGATCTGTGTTTATCTGTTGCTTCATGACTTCATAATTTTGCTTATACAGTAAGGCTGTTTGCTTAGGGATTTGTATTCCTAGGTATCTTAGTTTGTTTTCAACCCATTTAAATGGGACCCTGGCCCTCAGTTCTTCATCGGGGTTCTTTCCAATCTGCAGAACCTCGGATTTTGAGTTGCTGACTTTAAACCAAGAAATGCCTCCAAAGTCTTTTAGAAGTGCTAGCAAATGTGGGAGAGCTGATTCCGGGTTACCCAGATATATCAGGGTGTCGTCCGCATAAAGGAAGATTTTGTGGTAGGTATTTTGGATCACTATGCCCTCAATTTTATCATGTTGCCTTATAGCTTGGGCCAGAGGCTCCATACTGATTGCGAAAAGCAGTGAGGATAAGGGGCAGCCCTGCCTAGTTCCCCTCATGATTTTAAATCGAGGAGAAATAGTACCATTTACCCTTACCCTAGCTTGGGGGTCTTGATAACACAGTTTTATCCATGTTAAAAAATTCCCTTCAAATCCCATTTTATCAAGAACCATAAAGAGATATGTCCAATTTAACCGATCAAAGGCTTTTTCCGCATCCAAAAAGATTGCTATGGCTGGGTTGAAATTATGGGTCTTTGTTTGTAAAATATTCAGGAGTCTTCTAATATTATTATTTAGGTGTCGGTGTGGAATAAAGCCCGTCTGGTCTGGATGAATAAGTAACTCAATGTATTTTTGAAGCCTGGTTGAAATAATTTTTGTAAATCTTTTCTGATCTTGGTTAAGGAGGGCTACAGGCCTGAAAGATTCGCATTTAGTTAGCTCTTTTCCGGGTTTAGGTATGGTTGTTATTACTGAATGGGACCAACTTTCTGGAAGTTTGCCATCCTCTATGCATCGGTTAAACACCTCTGTAAGAAGGGGGGCTACTGAAGTGGCTAGTTCCTTATATATTTCCCAGCTGAACCCATCTGGTCCCAGTGCCTTTCCAGTGGGCAGCTGGTGTATAACCTCTATAGAGTTTCTTCCACTGTGATGAGGTGGTTCAGTTCATTCTTAACTACTTGTGGTATTCTGGGCAGTCTGAGGGTGTCTAAAAAGATCTGTTTTTTTCCTGATAAGCTCTCTTTGTTCTTGTCCTCCCAATACAATTTTTGATACTATTTTTGAAACTGAAGTGCTACGTCTTTACAGGAGTTCCATTTTCTCCCTTGTGGTCCCTCCTCTATAGGGGACGTGCCTGTCCACTTGAGCCTTTCTTAAACGAAATGCCAGCAATCTAGATGCCTTCCCCACCACCCCATGATATTTCTGGTTGGTGAATCTTAATTGACCCTCTGCCTTTTTACTTTCTAAAACTTGTAGGGCCTTTTTGATTTTATTCCTTTCATCCTGAGTCTGCTTATCAGATGGGTTTGTTTTATGGCGCTTCTCTAGCTCTGCGAATTTTAGTAATAGCTTATTATCTGTTAATGGCAACCGTTTTTTGTGTGCAGTAGCAAAACTAATGATCTCACCCCAGAGAACTGCTTTCAGCATATCCCACTTGAGTAAGGGTGAATAATCCGTGGGTTGATGGGTTAGGGAAAAGTTTGCTATCTGTTGTTTTAATTTAGTAACAAAGCCTTTGTTATTCAACAGGGAAACATTAAGTCTCCATAGGGTCTGTTTATCTTGAGGTGGAAGGGCTAAAAGAAGTGAAATTGGGGAGTGGTCAGACAGGGTTATATTATGTATGACGGAATCTCTAATCAAGTGGAGAGTGGTTGCATGGGTGTAGAATTGGTCTATGCGGGAGTAAGATTACTATACATGAGAACAAAATGTATAGTCTTTGTCCTGGGGGTGCTGAGCACGCCAAATCTCCCTCATCAGTGTCACAAGTGATTTGGATGCACTTCTGTTTGTAGAGGTAGCTCCTGAGGAGCGGTCTCTCTGGGGATCTGGGGCTGTATTCAAATCCCCCCCAGGTAGTAACTGACCATGAAGAAGTTCAGCTATTTTCTTAAACATTTGTTCAAAAAAAGTTTCCTGCTGTGAGTTTGGAGCATATATATTAATAAAATGAAATAGCCTGTCTTGGAGACTTGCCGAGATCCTCACTTATCTGCCTTGAAGGCCCCCTTCCATTGATTCTATGGTCAGATTTAATCCCCTGCGTAACAGAATGGCCACCCCTGCTGTTTTAGTTTTGGGGTGAGCTGCTGCCACTACTTGACCTACCCACGCCCTATGTAGTTTTAGGTGTTTGTTCATTGATAAATGTGTTTCTTGTAGTAGAGCCACGTCCACATGAAGCTTTTTGAGTTCTTGCAACAGCCTTGTTCTTTTGACAGGGGAACAGAAATGCAGCACTATGGATTTACAAAGCGTTGTCAAAAAAACTTCCAAACTATATCCTGGACTGCTTCACCCAGACCTCTGCTAACTCCTATGCCCTAAGAAGCAACATCATCCTGCTCAAATTGCCCAAATTCAACACCAGGCTAGGGAGGGCAGCAATCAGCTATTCTCTAGCTATAGCATGGAACACCTACAAAATCCCTAAAACTGTCCAATATCATTCCATTTGCATCCTTTCAACAGCATTGTACAGTCTTCTTCAAAGAAATGCAATTGCTACCACTAGAGCTAGCACTGTCATCTCACAAATCTCCTTCCAAACCATATATGGCATATTCCTTCCAGACAGACACCCCATCTTATGGCACCCAGTAATACCTTCACCATCCTAGTATTACATTATGTTGAGTGTCTGCCATGCCCCCCCAATGGGATGTGTATATACTGTACATACTGTAAATATTAGCTTAACTTTCCTGTAACCGTTTTTTATCATGTGAATTTACTGTACATCACTGTGTTTATAAACATTATTTTCCCCTGTATGTATAAGTGTATGATGTATCTGTTGTGTATCAACTATTAAACCTTGACCTTATCAGGTCCATCTTGTAAATGAGCCTTGCTCAATGATGTTCGCCTGAATAAATAAAGATTTGATGATGATGATGATGATTCTCTTCACATTATATGAACAAATGTTTAAATCAGCCATAGTTTTCTTTTTTGGGCAATAAAGGGTTTGTTTGATGAATAGGTACCCTGTAGGCTGTTATCGTCCCTCGCCCCCACCCCTTACTGTTAGGCCGAAGTAAAAGTTTGTTGATTTGTGGCTGCACCTCTATCTGGTTGGACACAACAATGTCCAATGATAACATTATAAGTAATAATGCCCTCAACTATAGGCGATTTCAACAATATTTCTATAACTTTACCAAACAGGAACTATTTTATAGCACTAACTAAATAGTTCAAGGATATTATAACAAACAGTAAAAAATAATGAAAGAAAAAAACAGTTGTAAAAAGGAGTTCACTAAAGTGTTAACACAGTTGCTTCCTAGGTGTATTACCAGGCTCCTCCCAAGCGGGGGCACCTGGTTCCACTTGTAGAGGAAAGTGTCTGCTAACAAACACTGTTAGTCTCTCTTAAGAGACTGACAGCAGAGATGTAATGCTGCTCTAAAGGTGAAGAACGTCACTAAGGGCTAGGAGATCTACCATTTCTCCCAGTCCCGTCCTAGGTAGGTAGTTTTTTCAAGTGTCTTGAATCTCCCCCCCCTTCCGCTCCCACATCTATATCCTCTTCAATTAGGCAAATTATTAGGGCCGATCAAATGACTGAAAATCCCCATCTGACCCCACTGCCACCCCTTCATTGTTATTTTAGTCTAAAGGGGGTCAGAAAGGGGTCTCCTTTCTCCTCTCGGTGGCAAGCAGTTATTCATTAATCTTGCCTTTAAACCCTGAGAGCGAGAGGTTCAGAAGTAATGAGTAGAGAAGGGTCCCCCCCCCAAAGCCTTCTAGGAGGCATTTTTCTTTCTATTCATATCTGGTTTTCTAAGTGGTGCTCCACCCAACGATCAAGGAGAGTCACCTTACAACTAGATCTGCTGGGGGAAATTAGCACCCGTCCCAGGTTACCCCCTCTAAGGTCTGGCATAGAGCAACTGTACTTTATGTATTATATTTGTAGTCTTTACATTGTGTTGCCTCACTCTAGCAATAAAACTTTTCAATTAGGTTCAGTTTAATATAGTGAAAACCAACCTCTGGAGGTAAGCAAAATTATGAGTTATAACCATCTTATAAACAAGTAAGAGCTAGACTTATCTGACCATGTAGTAGTCCCACATATAGATGTCCAGCAAACCATTTGTAATATTTTTCCCCTTCCCCTTGAAAGAGTTCTCGGTTTCAAGTAATAATCATCAATGTTCGAGCTGTAGCTCAGCGGTGGGGAGGAGAATTCGAAGAGGATGTCTGTTTAGAGCTAGCCATCTTTTCTGCTCTTTGCGCAAGCCTCATGGCATCCTTCATCAATGATTATGGTAAAGCTCCATGATGTGTATGCTTCATACCTCTGTTCGCCACCTGCCAAACATTTTTTCAGCAAATTTTGCTCTAGGATTTCTATTCCTAAGTCCGATATGGTTATTCCTCAATCTCTCAGAAGTGGCATCGCTTCCAGCACAGTGTTGAAGGTTTTGGGACCTGAATCCAGATGTAGTCACAGACTTGAGGGGAATAGTATCGAAGCTCTTATGTTTCTTTTTTCTTTGATTTCCTTGGCCACTGCTCGCACCTTAACATGTTCGGCCTGTAGAGTGGTGGAGAAGTCCTGCTTGAAAAAAATGGGTGTGCTTTGATATTTTAAATCTCTTAACCTCCAGGCCTCTTTTAGCACCCATTCCTTGCTTTGGAACAGGGCCATATGCACAACCCAGGATCGGGGCCTGGCCATGGGATTTGTAGGTTTTGGGACCAGGGATTGGTGTACCCTATCCATTGTGAGGTCTAGGTCAGAGGGTATAGAGAGAACCGAGTGCAGGAGTTGCTGTATAAAGTCAACTGGAGTGGCGAATCCCTCCTCCGCTCCCTCCGGAACACCGTAGATCCAAAAATAATTTTGTCGGGACCTGTTTTCAATGTCCTCCAGCCTGTTGTGCGTTTCTCAGTCCCTTTGTAGCAGGTACAGCAGGACCCTCTCCTCTCCGTGTCTTGTGCCTCCGAGAGTTTGGTGAGCTTACTCGAGTGGTATGCCACCTTGGAATCAATATTTTTCACATCTTGCCTCAAATCTGCCATGGACAACTCAATTTTTTGCACTGAGGAAAGTATTTTCTATAGGGTGCGTTCTGCTTTTCTTGGGCGGCAAAGCTCATCGTCGTCGATGTCAAGGGACGATTTGGAAAGGGTCCAATCTCTAAGTGAGCGGGCTGTGAAAGCCTCCATTTCCTTGTCCAGGGTAAGTTGTTTCATTTTTGCTTATTCCTCCTGTTGTTCCTGGAATTTTTCGGTTTGTTGTTTTTAGCTGCCATTTCTCCGGTGCCCAATATATTAGCAGATAACTCAATCTATATGATTTGGTGGGAGGATCTAGTTAGATTGCTCAGATGGGTCTAGGTGCTTCTCAGATCAGGCTCCCATTGCCTCCGTGATGTCACCGGAAGTCCCAGACCGCTTTTTCCTGCACCACCAACTGCTGACCAGCCTGCACCCGGTAAGCACAGATAGCTGCCAGGTGCACCTTAAGGATCATCGACTGAGAGAGGAACCAAAGATGATCAAGAATGCTAGCCACTGGGCAGGACAAAGGGTCCAACCTCTTGCCCTGACACCAAATGGAGAATCTCTTCCATTTCAAGGCGCAGCACTGCCTAGTTGACTCCTTCTAAGCTGCTTCCACAATGGTAAAAACAGCTTCAGAGAGACCCAAAACCTGGAACTCTAGCCACTCAGGAACCAGGCTGTTAGGTGCAGGGACTGAAGGTCCAGGTGGAGTACCTTCCCCTAACTGATGGAAAGCAGGTCCAGGCATGGGGAAAAGGCCTCAGGTGCCTGCTGCTGGGCCGAGGGATTAGGGTACCAGAAATGAAAATTTATGTACCTACCGTAATTATGATCTTTCTGTGTATCTTCACCATTCATCACTGTTGGGTATCTGCCGGAGGTCAGGACCCCGCAGGAGACTTTTTAAAGAGGAAGGCGGAAGTCGATGTATCCTTGACACCACCCTCGAGGCGGCGCACTGCATGGCACTTTCGCCAGTTACAGCGTTGGCTGTGTCGACTCCGCCTGCTTGCCAGTTCTGAGTCGCGGAGAGGTAAGAGGAAGGAGTGAGGTGGGACAAGGAAGTCCAAGGGACAGAAAAGGGAAAGATATATGAACCAAAAGGAGAAATAACGACTGAGAGGACAGAGAAAGAGAGAGAGACGGAAACTAAAGGGATTGGGAGGGGCCCCAATCTCTGGAAAGGAAGAGGGAGGTAGGGTGGGTAAAGAATTTAGGAAGAGCGGGGAGAAGGTTAGCACATCCCAGACCCTGGTCCGTCTCCAGATTGTATAGGAACTGCACGGAGTGGCCAAAGGCTTTCTGCCAGAATACAAGGCATAGAATAGCTGGCAAACACTCCAGACAAGCAGAATCGGCTATTCTGGGAGAAGGACAGGGCACAGAGAATAAACACCCTCTCAGGAGAGATTATTGGTGAAAAATGGGAAACCTTTTTTTTTTTTTAAACAAGGAGAAATAGGTTGGACGGGAGCATGGGGGGGGGAGGAGAGAAAGGAGGGCAACTGACAACTCCCACCCCACAGAGGTGGAGCCAAGCACTGGAGAAGGAGTGTCCCCTTTGCTGTCCACTCTCCCCGGAACATTATCCCCCTGTGTGTCCTGTTTTACCCCACTCCTAAGAAAGGAGAGGGGGAGATGGGCATAGAAAGGGAGGGTGGACCCAGAGACTGAGGCCCCTGGGGATGGAGGCAGGACCGTGATGAATGGTGAAGATACGGAAAGATCATAATTATGGTAGGTATGTAATTTTCATTATCTTATCTGTGTCAATCTTCACCATTCATCCTGATGAGTAATCTGAGCCCGAAGGGGCTTTCTTTACACCCTATGGGATAAAATCCTTAGCTCTCAGTGGGTGACACACTAAGGGGAACCTTCAGGGCCTGAGGTGGGGAGAGTGAGACGGAGTCCCTCCAGAGGGGGAAGGAAGTTGCCCCGAGAAGCACCGTCTTGCTCTATGGGAGAAGAGAAAGGTTCCCTGGTGGGTGGAGTTAATCACCCTATGCCAGGCCAAGGGTGACAACCAGGAAGACGCAGCCATGCCGTCCGCCTAGTGCAGATCGCTGTCCCTACGACCCTGGTAGCTACCTCGTTGGCATCATAGGATGCCCTTGCTTGGTGCCTTGCTAGCTCCAGGCCACGCGCAGAGAGTGCAATGGCTTGTCTGGTTTGCTCCGTATCAGGCAATGAGGCTAGGAGCTGACCCAGCCTGGACCACAAGAACCTGTCATAGGCTGAATAGAGGGCCTGATGTGCAGAAATAAAAAGAAGTAACCGTGCAGAGTAGAATGCCCCCCTACCCCAGAAGTCAAAATCCGAGGAGTCTTGATCTGGGGGCCGGTCACGGTGAAGGGCGCAAAGCCCATCTGGAGTATCCAACTGCGTCAATCCAGACTGTGGATGACGCATGGAACCTGGAGACTCTGGGGGTGAGCAATACCTCTGGCTGAGATCCCTTGGGGCAGGAACTCCAGAGAAGGGCCTCTGCCAGGAACTCAACGATGCCTCCCGAAAGGGAGCAGGCCAGGGCGGCATCACAAGGGTGGCCTCGCCAAAATCACCTAGAAAGGCACGCGCCGAGTGCTCAGGATTGCTGGTAGTGGAAGGAGTAAGGTGCAAGTCCTCCAACATCCTCACGAGGAATCGCTGATACTCAACGAGATCAGCAGCTGGAGAGATGTGGACAGAAGTTTCCTCTCCTCCAGAAGAGGGGGATGAGGAGCTGGAGGGCACCGACTGTTCAGTGGGTGGCTACACATGGGTGAGGCTGAAAAACCTAGCAGTCCATCGCCCTAACGTAAGCAGGGAACCGAGCAGCCACAGCTCTGAACTGCTCCCAGGAGAGAGGCCCACTAGGACCAAAGATGCCTGGCAGCACGGGAGAGTGCGGCAGAGGGATGGAGACAGAGCCGAGAAGAGATGTCGGCTGACCTCTGCCTGGGCTAAGGAGCAGACTGTGGGCACCCACGGAAGAAGATGCCCCGGAAGACCCCACAGCCAACAGCTGAACAACCATTTCGGTACTGCCTTAGCTGCGCCCGGAAGAATCCCCCCGTGAGGTGACCGGGGCGATATAGGTCCAGAAAGACGGTCCCCTACCTCAAAAGAACAGGACTCTCTCAAAGAGATCGAGGAGGAAGAGCGGAGATCCACACTACAGCTTCTCCCAGAGCCCGGGTGGACCCCTGAAAAAGGCTGACACGCCGACCCCATGCCCCTCGACCACTCGGAGTCCAAAAGAGCCCTCCTCCTCGAGAGGGCCAGCCTAGGTAGCTGGCATCTCTGGGCAGCTCCCGAAGGGTCTACCCAGGGCACAGTACCCTCCCCTCCTGTAGGTTCCCTGATTGGCCCCAAAGTTGGGCGATCTAGGCACACCACCGGTGGGGGTACCACTACTGAGGGGTCAGTGAAACCTCCAAGACCAGGTTGCAGAGATATGGTGGCCTGCACCACTGCCTGCTGGTCAGCACCCCTGACCCTAGTCTCGGTAGCCACCGATCTCACCTCAGAAGGGGGCTGACTCCAGCTTGTTGAGGAGATCACTGGGCAACTCTCCACAACAGCCAACCCCAAAGGGTCAGACTGTGCATCTGAATCAGAGCTCGACTCCGCCTCCGAGGAGGTAGAGTCCAAGGCCCTGTGCCAAACTGTAGGAGGGTGGCCACTGCCATCCTTGCCAACAGGCCCAGAAACTGACACTGTGCCCGAGCCGGTGCCAGCGTCCCCCGCAGCTCCGCGAGCGGAATCCAGAGGAGACACGGCTCCAGCCCGAACAAGAAAGGAAAATTACGTACCTACCGTAATTCTTGATCTTCTTGGACGAGTCTCCACCACTCATTCACACTAGTGGGATTAGCGCCGGAGGCACTAAGACCCATCGGGAGCAAACTTTTTGCTGGAGGGTCGGCGCGAGAGACGGCGCTGCGAGACACAGCGCCGCGAGCAGCGGCTCGAGCGGTAATGACCATCTCGGCGACGACCCTCCAACCGCCTCAGTACCTTTTTTACCAAGGAGGTGCAGCGCAACTAACGAAGAGTAAACCCAACATTAAAAACGGACATAAGATAGTCCATTATGACCCGTGTAAGAAGGGTCAGCAAAGATCCTCACGGCCTAAAGATTTGAGGGAGTGAAGACCAATACAGCGGTGAGCTCGGGGATGGAGGTGGGCGTGTGAATGAGTGGTGGAGACTCGTCCAAGAAGATCAAGAATTCGGTAGGTGCATATTTCCTATCTTCCTGGACATAAGTCTCCACCACTCATTCACACTAGTGGGAGGTACCAAGCTGATAATCCCAAAAGGGCGGCAGGAGAGCCAGAGCTCACGCGTCTAAGATAGAAGCCCATTAAGGATAGTTCTGCCGAATGCGGAATGTCGCCTAGCATGAACATCCAGTGCATAGTGCTTATCGAAGGTATGCACTGAGCTCCAGGTGGCGGCGTTGCATATATCTGCAATTGGAACATTGCGAATTTCCTCTAGGGATGCCGCGACCGCCCTAGTAGAGTGAGCGTACACTCTACCTTCTAATTTAACTTGAGCCATGGAATAGCAATGACGAAGGCATGCCACTAACCATGAAGAGATGCATCTAATAGCGACAGGTTGACCCAGCCGGGTGTCGCTGAAAGAAACGAACAGTTGCTGAGTCTTGCGAACATCCTTGGTTCTATCTAAATAGAACCGCAAGGCTCTCTTAACATCCAAGGAATGAAGAGCTCGTTCCCCTTCATTTTGGAAATTAGCGAAGTAAGCGGGAAGTACCAGAGGTTGGTTTAGATGGAATTCTGACACAACCTTGGGAAGAAATTTAGGATGAGTACGGAGAACTACCTTGTCTTTATGGAATACAGTATACGGAGGGTCCGTAACCAGGGCATGTATCTCAGAGACCCTGCGGGCTGAGGTAATGGCCACCAGGAAGGCAGTTTTCCAGGTAAGAAATTTTAGCTCACAGGTAGCTAAGGGTTGAAAGACTTCCAGTGAGCATGTCCAGCACCAGGTTAATGTCCCAGGCTGCAACTGGACGTTAACAGGGGTCTGGTATGGAGAATCCTTAAGAAATCTCTCACCATAGGTAACTGAGCCAGAGTTAAGGAAGAAACCGGCTCATGGACGCTGAGATGGCACTAAGGTGAACTTTAACTGTGGAGTACTGAAGACCTAAGTTTGACAGGTCCAAAGATACTCCAGAACCTTGCCAGGAGGACAGGAAAAGGGATTCCAAGAGGATTTTGACACCAGAGAGAAACGCTTCCATTTGAAGCGTGACGTTTTGGTGGCTGGCTTCCGAGCAGCCAGAAGGATGTCTGAGACTCTACGAGAGGCGTTGAACCGATTCACTTCTATCTCTTCAGGAGCCAAGCATGAAGGTGAAGTGATTTCAGGTTGGGATGGACCAACGAACCCTGAGTCAAAAGACTGATTTGCAAAGGAAGTGGTCTCGGAGAGGCTGCCAACATACTGTTGAGTAGAGGAAACCATAGTTGCCGAGGCCAGGAAGGAGCAATGAGAATCATCTTGGTCCCCTGAGACTCGAACTTGAGGGGTACTCTCTGGATTAGAGGAAGCGGTGGAAAGGCGTAAAGAAAGCGTTTTGTCCACCGCAGCCTGAACGCATCCTGACAGAAAATGCCAGGCCCTGGATTTCTGGAGCAGAAGAGAGGCAGTTTTGCGTTGAGTGGGGATGCAAAAAGGTCCAGGTCTGGAGTCCCCACTCTTTGAACAGGGACGAGCTACGGCTGGATCGAGACCACTCGTGAGGTCTGCCTCCGTTCTGCTGAGGTGATCTGCTAGGTCGTTTTGTATACCTGGCAGATAAACCGCTTGAATCAGAGACTTGTGCTCCAAGCACCACTCCCACACCCTCATTGCTTCCCTGCAAAGGGATAAGAATGAGCACCGCTTGCGTTGATGTAATACATCACTGCTTTGTTGTCCGTTTGAAGGAGAATGTTCTTGTGACAAAGGACATCCTTCAGAGCTCGGATTGCATAGAGGACCGCTCTCATCTCCAGGACATTTATGGAGATGAGTTTCGAACTGAGTCCATACACCTTGAGTGTGGAGGGAGAGACAGTGAGCTCCCCATCCCATTAGCGATGCGCTCTGTGGTGATGGAGATCTGATGATCCGGGGGAGCAAAGGGGAATCCTTCCAGGAGATTGCTCTCTTGAGACCACCAGGTGAGAGACCTTCGAAGGGGTTGCGTCACCTTGATGGGATAAGACTGGGGGTGAGAGGTCGGGGACCACTGAGTGGAGAGCATCCATTGGGTGGTTCTCATGTGCAGTCGGGCCAGAGGGACAGTGAAGACCGAGGACGCCATGAGACCCAACATGCGTTGCATCGAGAGAGCTGTAACCGATTGGTTCTCCCTGATGTAACGGGCCATTCGAAGGATGTCGAGTCTTCTGTCCTCTGGAAGGAAAGCCTTCGCTGAAGAGGTGTCTAGAAGCGTCCCTATGAAAAGGAGCCTCTGGGAGGGTTGCAGTTGAGATTTTTTCAAATTCAGCAGAACTCCCATGGACGTGAGAAGACGAGAAGTCGTTTGCACGGCTTCCAAAGTCCCTTGGCCGGAAGGGCTTGCTAGAAGCCAATCGTCCAGGTAGGGAAACACTCGGAGTCCGACTTTCCTGAGATGCGCCGCGAGAACTGCACACTTTGTAAAAACTCGCGGCGCCGAGGATAGCCCAAAGGGCAGGACTCTGAACTGATAATGCTGACCCAAAGCTACAAACCTGAGGAACTTGCGGTGGGTCGGGTGGACAGGGATATGCTGGTAAGCATCCTGCATATCCAGAGAGGCCAGCCAGTCGTGCTGATGCAGCAAGGGTAACAGGGTACCTAGGGAAATCATCTTGAATTTCTCCCTGGGGAGGAATTTGTTTAACTTTCTGAGGTCTAGAATGGGACGCATCCCCCCAGATTTCTTTGGAACCAGAAAGTAATGGGAGTAGAACCCTGTGTTTCGCAGATGCGGGGGCACCAGTTCTAGTGCCCTGTTGTTCAGAAGGCCCTGGATCTCCGCGGTGAGGAGGTCTGACTGAGAGGCCGACAACCTGGGTTGTCGTCTGGGAGGACAATTCGGGGGGGTTTCCAAGAAATTGAGAGAATAACCCTCGTGAATTATCCGAAGGACCCATTTGTCCGAAGTTATGGACTTCCACTGGTTGTAGAAGTACATCAGACGACCTCCCACCGGAGGAGAAAGTTCCACCTCGGGCAGAGTGGATGGAACTTGGGCCAACGACTCATAAGGTAGCGCTGGGAGCTTTAGGCCCCTGCGCTTTCTGCACGTCTTCTTTTGAGGTTGGGCAGGTTGGCTTTTATGGAAGCTTCCCTGCCTCTGCCTCGAAAGGACTAGCGACTATGAAACTGCGTCTGTTCACATGCCCCGAGAGGGGCAGGCGGAGGTCTGGCCAACAATGGCCGATCTAGTCTTCTGAGTGGCCTCTAAGGCTTGCTCCACCTGAGGGCCAAAGAAAGGAGCCATCAAAGGCAGCGCCATCACCTGCTGCTGAGCATCATTCGTGAAGCCAGAAGTACGCCAGCCAGAAATGGCGCGAGTACAAATCGCTGCTGCTGAGCGAGAAGCAGTGTCGAGCGTCCATGGCGGCTTTGACCTGTTGGTTATTGGACTCAATACCTAATAACGGTCAGAAGAAGCTCTGACTTGGAATCGAATCTGGAAGAGCTTCAACCATTCTTTTCATAGAGTGCCACAGGATATACTCATACTGAGAAAAATAGCCTTGATAACTGGCAATCGCATACTTAGAGTGGAGGCAGCAAGACTCTCTTACCTAATGTATCAATCTTACGAGACTCTTTGTTAATAGGTCGAGCTGTAGTAGTTTGAGGAAGAACGACCTTGTCATTCTCTGCCAGGACTACAATAGGATCCATAAAGGCTTGGGATGCCAAAATGGGACGATCCTTGGGAGCTGAATACTTCTTATCAATGGATTTAGCCACTGAGGGAATAAGAGCAGGATTATTCCATACCATTTGAGACAGCGTCTCGAAGGAAGGCTGGATCGGAGGAGTCAAATCCGTAGGGATCTCCGAAGCATGAAGATACTGGAGTCTTAATATCTTCCCAGGATCGATGTCTGTAGTCTGGAGAGAAAGAGTGGATCCCAGGTTCTTCAACAGAGACTTAAAGGACAGGTCCTCGACCACAGGCTCTGTAGCAAAGAAAGATCCTGTTTCCTCCACTTCATCACCCAACCGAAGGTCTGGGTCAGGCTCAACATCATCTCCTGATGGTCCAGAAAGGACTGTTTGGACAGGAAAGGAGTGAAAATTAGGAGAGGAGGAAATAGCAGAAAAACAAGGAGAGTCCCCAAGGGCTGCCGGCGCCGAGACGGCAAAACGGGCTGAAGACGGCACCGAGGAGGCGCACGGCGCCGAAGAGGCACGCGGCCCCGCAAGCGCCCCGGGCGGCGCCAAGACACGCGCTGCGAATGGCGCCACCCTATCCAACGGTACCACCGGCGGCGCCGAGACCCCGCTGGTAGACGGGCGCCGCAAGACCCAGCGGCACCGAAACGCGCCCGATAAGCCAACAGACCCCGCGGAAGGCGCCGGAAGAGCCCCAGGAACCTGGAAAGCTAGAGAAGGAAAAACAGGAGATAAGGGCATCGGTGAGGCCCCCTGCGCCGCAGCCATGTGAGGGGGGGAAACACCTAAGCACGGAGTCGCTGGCACCGAAGAAGGCGCCACGCGACTAGGAAGGTCCAACCGCCCTACCTGATCGCCGGAGGGGCCCGAGGGCTCCGAGGCAACCGAGCCAGGCAGAAGAACCAACCTCCGAGCCCATTGCTCCATAAGAGCGGCCCACTGATGAAACTGCTCATCTGGAGTCCTACCTATAGGCGGGGAGGGGTTCCGATGTCGAGGACGACGATTACCGGAAGTTGGCGACTCCGAAGAAGGAGACCGGCAACTAGCACCAATAACCGAGCGTCGACGCGCAGACATACCAGAGGGCGACCTCGAGTGATGCCTTCTCTTTTTGACCTGTGGGTCAAGAAGAGTCGAGTCGAACGGCGCCGAATGCGACCGCTTATTTTATGCCGGCGGAGGACCGCCATCCCCGGCATCGGACTGACCCTGTCGGAACCCCGCTGAGGAGAAGGAGGCTGACCGACCCAGCCCGCTGACTGACAGTTTACACGAAGTCTCCCTACCGCCTGACCTGCTCATGGTCGACTCCGCCCAGTAGGCCGAGACTTCTTCAAGTAAAATTTAAATATTAGAAAAATAGAATAAAATTAAGCGATACTACTTATCGTGATAAAGTTACAAAAAAACAAACTGAAAACTATGCGCTAGTTTGAAGTTTGACTCCGACAGGCGAGTAACGCCGCTACTGAAGCGCACTCGACAGCGGGAAAAAGGAACTGAGGCGGTTGGAGGGTCGTCGCCGAGATGGTCATTACCGCTGAGCCGCTGTTCCCGCGCTAGGTTCGCGGCGCCGTGTCTCGCGCCGACCCTCCAGCAAAAAGTTTGCTCCCGATGGGTCTTAGTGCCTCCGGCGCTAATCCCACTAGTGTGAATGAGTGGTGGAGACTTATGTCCAGGAAGATCTCAAGAGCTGGGACCAGTCGTGGCACCATCCCGCCCTACGGCGACGAGGGGAGAGACAGCGTGGAGGGCAGGGGCGGCTCGATGACAACACCGATGAAGGTGACTCGGCACCGAGGACGCAGCCGCCGAATGGCACCGAGGGCAGAGACGGTGCCAACGATGGCGCCAGAGGATTCTGAAGGCCCCATGGTGCCAAGCCCCGAGAACATGGCCCCGTGCTCAACCTTGGCACCAAGACATGGAAAAGGACAGCGCCGTAGCAGCTCCCACGGTGCTGTGAATGGCTCCGACAGAGGCCACGGCGCCATGCAACAAGTCGGTGCCACGCCGACTCAGTGAGGGACCACGGCGCCGCGAACAGCGCCAAGGCCCACAATGGCACCGACCGATGGCATAGAGGATGGCGCCGTTCCCAGGCCTTGCAAACCACGGGTCCGATACCGGGGGAGCCTTCACCCCGAAGGGGCGACTGCCATGGCGGTGCCTCCCTCCCACCCCCCAGAAGGAGTGGGATGGGCCTCCTGCGCCGCGGAAGAAGCCTCGGCAACGGCTAGGCTACTAGTAGCCGAGGCTCCTTCCTCCTCGGTCCATATAGAACAGGGAGGGGACCCGGAGGAAAGGCCGAGACAGCGTGGCTTGGCCCGACGAGAGCGCACCCGACCCCCGAAAGTCGGTGGAGCTCGCCCCACTTTCAACGCGCGTTGCTCAATGACCTGGCGGTCCATGGAGAAACAGGCATCACATGAATAGATGTCGTGAAGCGGGCCAAGACACGAAAGACACTGGTCGTGCTGGTCGGAAATGGAATAATTTCGGCCACAAGGGCACCGTCGCATGGGGGGCCGACCCGTCTTAGATTTCTTGCCCTCTGACCGAGACATGACCTACGGAGAAAAAAACACAAAAAATAGACTCGACATCACGAAATATGAAAATGAGGAAAGATCTTACCGGGCGACGTCGAGTGATGGCAGAGACAGAATCAGCAGAAAAACAATCGTACTACGACCAAAGGAACACTGTTAACTTGAGAACTGCGTAGCAGGCCTAGGCTCTTCATGGCTTCCACAAGGTAACCTCTATGGTGGGAGATGAAGAACTGGCAGGAGGAGTCGACACAGCCTAACGGCCAACCTGCGAACACCACGCAGTGCGTCGGCCTCGAGGGCGGCGCCGATGGTACGTCGACTCCGCCTACCTTTAAAAAAAAAAAAAAGGCTCCCGCGAGGTCCTGACCTCCGGCAGATACCCAACAGTAATGAATGGTGAAGACTGACACAGATAAGATCTGGCATTGCCAGTCCAGAGCCACCAGGATCACCTGTGCCTTGTCCATCCTGGCCTTGAGGAGCACCTTGTGGATCAAGAGAAGTGAAGGGAAGGCACAGAAGAGGCCTGGGGTCCAGGGCCTTGAGAAGGCATCCGCCTGTAGCATTCCCTGCTGTGGGGGGGCAGGCACACAATAGCCTTAGCTTTGTGTTCTCGATGGAGGCAAACAAGTCCACCTTAGGGGTAACCCACTGGCAGAACAGACTGTGAACTATCTCTGGGTGGACAGCCCACTCGTGAGATGCCTCGCATACACCAGCTGATTGGAGGCTCCTGCCACCTGAATGGCTAGGAGATCTGCCTCCAGGCTGCGCACAAGGGTCCAGACATGGAGAACTTCCCTGCACAAGGGCAGGGAGTGCGTCCCGCCCTGTTTGTTGAGGTTGTACATGGTCGTAGTCAAGGCCCCCTGTTCTCTGCGGCAAACTGATGTAACTGCTGAGGCAGGGACTCTGAACTTCTGCGGCACTGTTTGGTCAAGTTCTGCAGCAAGGTTTAAAGTTCTACGGCACATTTATATATAATATACAGAGCTAGCTTTACAGTTTTGGGGGACCCCAGCAAGGATGGCCTGTGAAGAGGATCCCTGACTTCCCCCACATAAATGTAAGTTAGATAATTTCTCTTAAACCTTCAGTTTTATTCTTTTGCTTTTCAGAAGCTATTCTGGTTTTTCATATTTATCTAGATCTATTTAGGGCTTAGTGCTATGTCATGCAACGATAATGACTACTGGTAGGCACCCCTCAAAGTGCTGGTAAACAAAGCAAATAACTGAATAGTTGTTCTCCAAGGGACAGCTTGAAGTAGCCTAGCCACGGAGCACCCAAGTCTCCCCCTCCTCTATGAACACCTATCAGTGGTTTCATACAAAGTCATAGTTGGGGTGGCAGACTATTGGTGCATACAGAGACTCCCCATACTGCCTCCCTGAAAACTGCCATATATTAAAAATATAAAATATTAAACATCAGCATGGTCAGCATGATTATTTCTTTTTCTCTGTTTGTTTCACTCTTTCCTTATTTACAGTAGTTGTCACATTTTATATTAATAATCTTAGCTTGGCTGTCATCTTTCTTACATTTGCTTCATTTTTTATTTTCTTTCATGTGCACCTCACTCCCCAAGCCTGAAAGCCCTGGCATCTGCAATGCCCTCTGACCTTGGGCTGTCCTAGAGCAGGGGTTTCTCAGGATCACTCCTAATCATAGGTTGCCTTCATGGAACCTTTTTTTTTTTTAACTGTCTATTTCTCCTCCTTCCCCCCGCCCCGGAGCTATGCTTCTTTGGGAGATTATTATGTGCCCCCCCACGACTGACCTACCTGAATCCCCGGGGGTTCCCCCATGGAGCCGTGGCTATACCCCACAGGCAGATACAGGGCGGGGCCCGGACACCCCGATATCTTCTTGTCTTGTCGGGTCTCCCGGTGGTCAGGCAGGCAGTTGCAATCAGGGCTGGCACTGGAGCTCCATCTACCCGTGCTCCAGTGGCACCTTTTCCCTTTTTCTCTCTGTGTGGTGTAAGCCCTGACGTCAAGGTGTTATGCTGACGTCCACCACACAACTCCACATTGCTCTGTCCTACCAGCTTGCTGTACCTCGGGCCTCCGCCCCAGGTCAGACAAGCCGTGGATCCTGTCCCCGGAGAAGGTGAGCAGTCCCTGGGACACTCAAGCCTTCTCCCGCATGACCCTCCAGCAGCCGGAGTCCGCTCCGAACCCGGTTCCCCCATGGAGCCGTGGCTATACCCCCCAGGTGGGTACGGGGCGGGCCCGGACACCCCGATATCTTCTTGCCTCATCAGGTCTCCTGGTGGTCAGGCAGGCAGTCGCAATCAGGGCTGGCACTGGAACTCAGTCTACCCGTGCTCCAGCGGTGCCTTTTCCCTTTTTCTCTCTGTGTGGTGTAAAGCTCTGATGTCAAGGTATTATGCTGATGTCCACCACACAGCTCCCCATTGGTCTGTCCTACCAGCTTGCTGTACCTCGGGCCTCCGCCTGGGGTCAGACAAGCCACGGATACTGTCCCTCCCTCCCCCCTGGAGAAGGCAAGCAGTCCCTGGGACGCTCAAGCCTTCTCCCCCAGCCGGCCCTCCAGCAACCCGAGTCCGCTTTTGAACCCGGATAGCTAGCGTCGCAAGCAGAAATCCAACTGCTGCGCTGAGGGACCCTCATGGAACCTTAATACACTACAACTGGCCTAGTAGAGTGGCTTAGCTAGTATTTGTAGTTTCCATTTTTTTCTTCTGCCTCTGTAGTCTCATTGTCTATGTGTCTAAGTCAGGCAAAGGTCCCCCTCCCCCGAGGAAAAAATGGCAGCAGTGCCTCCACCTCCACCCCAGACCAAAAGCCTGCAATGCTCTCTGCTCTCTTCTTCCCTCTCCAAAAGCTAGTAAATTAAAAGATTCCTTCCCATCCCCACCTACCTAATGGCAGTAATGCTATTCCCCCCCCCAATCTACACAATGGCAGCAATAATCTCTCCTCTCCTGTCTTCCCCCAGACCTAATCACAGTAATGTCTTTCCTCCCCTTCTCCATAATTGTAGTAATGCTCTCTGCAACCTCCCCCCACCCTAGACCTAATGGCAGCAAGATATTTTCTCCTCTCCCTAACATGATCCTACCCCCTCAAAAGCCTTGCCTGATTCCAGTTTTTAAAATCCAGTGTAACCCACCTTTGCCCATCTCAGTACCATTACCCCACCCAGGAAGGAAAAGGATGGTATTTTCAATCCTCTCCAATTTTATCACAGAATGTTAACACACCAGAGGCCGTCTGTCAGACTAGGGAAGTAGAAGAGATAGGGCTGCCACTTAGAGCCAAAATCGCAATGTGCCATAAACGGAACAATTGTCCGACAACTGACTATTATTGTGTTTTCCCTATGTTCACTGTCTGTTATGCACTACGGTCATAGACCCCAAATATGATATAGCAACTCATGCTCTCTGCACTAAACTTGTAATCTAAATAACAAATCCATAAGTCCAGCCTGTAACATTTCTGGACCTGATGTTTCACCCTTTATGTACCCATTTGTAACTGTTGTATGCACCTTTGTGTACCTGTTGTACGCACCATTGCCTATGAACCTTTGTATTTCAAGTATGTAACTCCCAGGTCGCATCTGGAAACGAGTGGATTCCCGCTCAGTATGCTTATCTGGTAAATCTCTTAAATAAATAAATAAAATTTAATTCATTCAAATTGGGGGTGGGCCACACTGGATTTATTCTTTGGTAACCTTACCTGGCTACCAAAGAGTAGAAAAAAAAAAGACGACTACTGAATTGAATGGTCAAGCTACTTGTGCTTTAAAAAAAAAAGTAGCAGCTGCACTGATGCTCTCAGTAAATCTACTGCCCTCAGTGGCATTTTTAATTGTGATGCAGTGAGCTTGAAATTTGTCTTACCCATCCTGGCATATTGTCCTGGAGCAACATATAAATAATAACAATGTTTAAAATGTTTCATCTGCAAAGTCATTATGACTTTATTTTCTCAACTTGTTTTTCTCTTTCCTTATTTAGTTTCTATGTTTTACATAATTAGTCTTCAGCTTTTCACTTTTTTATGTTGCTTGCACGCATGTGCAAGAAACACAGTGCCATCATCGAGTTTGGAGTGTGACCCTGTCTTCAATTCAGTCAGTGTGTTTGCGGAGCACGTCGCAGTTCTCCAATGACTGCTGCAGCTGTCTATGACAGCAGTCGAAAATGCAGTGGCATACAGTTGAAAGGAAGAGCTCCCGCTACAGTGAGCAGAGCTCCCCCCACACCACCACGCAAGCATGCATTGTTCGTGCTGATGTGCTCCCTCCCCATGCACTCACTGTATGCGCCGGGGTGACCAATCCCCGTCGGCTCCATCTTCCCCACAAAAGCTGTCCAGGTGCCGGCTGGGGAGCCCACTGGCGTGGCAAAATGTTATAATCAGTGGGGTGCCCAATCCCCGTTGGCTCCATGGCTACAGGCCCCAAAGCTTTCAGGTTCCATGCTGGGAGCCCACCCCAGTGTGGCAAATCTTGTTATAGCCGACAGAGGTGCCCAATCCCCGTCAGCTCCAGCCCCCAAACAGCCTTTCAAGGTCCTCGCAGTCTCCCTGCCTCCACCCACCCCTCGCACCTGCCCCCCACCCCCTCACCCCATACTTACCTTGAACTCGGCAATAATCATCGGTGGACCGGAACACGTCTGCACTCTTCAAAGCTGACCGCGAACTGAGGAAATGCCGGTAAGTTGTATAATGGAATAAATAGGGTTTTTTTCAACTTTGTTGCATATCCCAGGCATTTTTGGGAATTTTGGGCCCAAATTTCCAACATGGGGTTTTTGGGACCCCTCCTCATGAATTCTTGCACTGTCATGGCGTTAATCGGGCCCGAAGAGTGATTTCACGGTCACTGTGCGAAATCACCTTTCAGGACCGATTAACGAAATGACACTGCCAGTGCTCATAAGGTGGGCTCTCAAAAAGCCTATGTTGAAAATTTGGTGAAAAAATTCCTAAAAATGACTGTTTGACGAAAGTGCGTTGCGTATATTCCACGCATCTCGCAGAAGTTCGCGAATTTTCAATATTTTCACTCCAGATTTTCAATACTGCCATTTTACCACACTTCTTTAAGAGAAGCACAGCTGTCATTTTTCACATCCTGCCCAAAACGTGTTTCCGCCCATGTAGCACACAATGGCGCAGTCGGTGTGCGAAATCAATGTATGGGACACATTAGGAAAATCACAGTGACACTGTTCATGAGCAGTGGTATTAAAATGGCTATGATGAAAATTTGGTGGAAAAATTCCTAAAAATGACTGTTTCTGAGCATCGTTGTAGTTCTACGCTTGCGGCACAAATGCGTTGCAATTTTCAATATTTTCACTCCAGATTTCCAACACTGCCATTTTACCACACCTCCTTATGAGCAGTACAGCTGTCATTTTTCACATCTTGCCCAAAATGTGTTTCCGCCCATGTAGCGCACAATGGCGTAGTTGGTATGCGAAATCCATGTATGGGACACATTAAGAAAATCCCAGTGACACTGTTCATGAGCAGCGGTCTTAGAATGGCTATGTTGAAAATTTGGTGAAAAAATTCCTAAAAATGACTGTTTTTCGAGCGTGCATTGCGCAGTTCCTATGCATGCTCGTAAGTTTGCGAATTTTCAATATTTGCACTCCAATGACTTCCAAATATCTAAACAGCACATACATGCAAGCAACATTCGGCATTGACAAATGCTTGTTTTACCTTGGTTTCATCTTTTTAACTTCTTCAGTCTATCTATCATTATCTCATTCTTTTCCTGCCCCAACAGTTTTTTTTTTATTTACTTAGCTGTCCCATTGCTTGCATTTTTTATAATTTACATTTTTCTTCCCTATGCACCAGAGTTGACTCATCAGGTTGGCAGCCTCACAGACCCATCTACAGCAACCTCTTGTGCTCTAAACTCCATAAGGATATCAAATCCCGACAGCACTTTACCCTCTCATGGTTGTAAAACAGGTAAAACCCACCACTGCCCATCTCAACCCCAATATGTTCCTAACAAGCCTTGAGAATGCCACTGAGTGGTCCTATAGATTTAAATGTACGTCATTATCCAGCCCAAAACTGTACAGTGATCTTCTGCCCCTTTCTGCCTCAAAAGTATTGTAAAGTCTCCACTAAGACATTAATCTGGCCCCTCATAAAACAAGAAATACCAACCCTGCATACCTAAGCTCCAAAAGTCCTTCCACCCAGAGCCTCATTGAGTGACACTGTTTTTTGTACTGTGTAGAACAATCCTCTGCCTCTTCCTATTACTGATGGGCCCACATGCTGGATTCATGCCCAATATGGCTTTGTGTGGGCCCTACAATGCACTACTGGGATAAGAAAAAAGCATTCTGGCTGATTAGCAGCAAAGGAAAAGGCAATGGATCATCATGCACCCTTAGACCAAAAATGGGGTGCCAATGAAAAAAAACAGGGTGACTCAAGGGGGGCTCTCAGGGCTGGGTGAGGATGGTTTGAGGGGCTGACATGGTTGGGGTGAATTTTAGTTCTTATAAGGTTACAAGCAGGTAGAGGAACTGCTTGAAAGGAGTGCTGTTAGTCTCTAACTTACTGGGTCAAATTCTGTGCAATTTCTACAGCCAACTCCAAATTCTGTGGCCAGCCACAAATTCTGCGGCAGGTCATAATTTCTACGGCAACTGCCGTGTGCCGCAGAACTTCAGAAAACAGGGGGCCTTGGTCATGGTGTTGTCCGTCTGGACTTGGATCACCTGACCCCGAATGTGCGTAGTGAATGCAGTCAGAGCTCCAGCACACTGATGGGGCATTGGGACTCCTTGGGGTCCAGAGCCCATGGACTCTGTGTGCCCCCAGGTGGGCACCCCAGCCCATGAGAGGCATCAGTCCTCAGGATGATCGTTGGCTCTGGGTGGACAAACGGGATCCCTTCCTGCAGATGTGCTGGGACTAACCACCACTGGATGGCATCTCACATGTGCTGGGTCACAGTGATCAGCTGGTCAAAGTGACCCTTGCGTTGAGACCACTGGCTAGCCTTCTCCCACTGTAGAAAGTGCATTCTCCAGCAGGCCCAGTGGACCACACTGGTGCAGGCCATTTAGCCCAGCAAGCACCGCAGGAAGTCCCGGGCAGGGCACAACTGCCCAACCTGAAATGATCGGGTACAGGAGGATAGAGCCTCCACCCTGTCCGCTGGGAGCAGGGCTCTAGCTCTGCAAGAGTCGAGCTCCAATCCAAAGATGCTGATCACCTGCAAAGGCACGACTTCCGACTTGGCCTCATTGACCAGGAGGCCAAAGGAGATGCAGGTCTGAAGGGCCAAGTTTCTGGGCTGCTCCACCTGCCTAGAGGAGCCTGTTGTCCAGGTAGGGGTAAACCTGGACCTCTCAGTGCCTCAGGTAAGCTGCCACCACTGCAATGCACTTGGTGAAGACCCTGGTGGCAGAAGAGAGGCTGAATGGCATGGCTTGGAGCTCGTAGAGGGCTCCCTCTGTTCAAAAGTGGAGGAACCTTCGATGAGATGGACGTATCAGGATATGAAAGAACGCATCCTGAAAATCCAGGAAGCAAAACCACATTTCACTCTGGAGATGGTATGATCTGAGACAGAGTTTCCATCCCAAGGTATGCGACCTAAGGAACTTGTTCAGGTTGTGCAGATCTAGAATGGGGAGCCAGCCCCCGTCCCCCGTCCACTTTGGCACCAGGAAGTACCTGGAGACAAAACTTAGGTGTTCTGGAGGATCCACAACAGGAACCACGACCTCCTTGTGGAGGAGCTGGGTTATGTCATCTCTGAGAGCTGACAGCATGTCTGTGGAAACCAAGTCCTCCCTTGGGGCATGTGCTCAGCAAGGAGGGTATTGCTCGAATTCCTGATGCAGACTCTGACCCACTACTCTGAGAACCTACCTGTCCATGGTGACAGCGGATCAGGCAGAAAGGAAGTGGCAGAGCCGGTCCCCCATGGTAGGTGTATTGGGCATGAGGGAAGCACCCCTCATCCCATCACTGGGCAGGCTTAGACGAGGAGGGCCTGGCTGAGGTGCCACCAGAGCCTCTCCCTGCAGGCTTCCAGATGACAGAGGCCACTGACTTGGGCCAAGGTCACCAGGCGTGAGCCTGCTGGCCAGCCTGGGGCTTAGCAGACACAGCATAGGAGCAGTGGACGAAGGGTTTCCTCTTCATGGCTGCTTGCAGAACTTAGGGTCCTTCTGGACAGATGTCACAGAGTCCAAGGTGGCATCGGACTTCTCGATACAGATGAGGTGGCCCTCTACCCCGGGCCCCAGCAGGTCGGTGCCCAGGAAAGGGACATCTGCCAACTTGTGCTGAGTGTCCGCCATAAAGGTCAAGATCCTCAGCCAAGCCCTGCAGCGGATGGCCACTTAGGCCACCATGAAGTGTGCACAGGAGTCCCCAATGTCCATGGCTGTCTGTAGCTGTTGTTTGGCTACAGCCTGGCCCTGGTCCAAGACCTGTTTGACCATGGTCTGAAGATCCACTGGGAGATGAGGAAGCACCTCACTGAGACAGCCCAGCAGGGCACGAGAGAAGTGGGCCATGAGAAGGGCCAAGCTCGCCTGGCGGAGATCAAGCAAGGAGGCAGCACAGACTTTCTTAACCACATGATTCAACTTTTTTGACTACTTGTCAGGTGGCTTGTCAACATTCCCATTGTTGCCTAAGCACTTAAACAGAGTCTGTCACCAATCCCTCAGCTGAGGGGTGCTCTGTGATTCCCAAGAGGGAACCGGTAGGCACCAGGTACTTGCGGGCCATCCAGGCATAAGGCACAGGGCAGGAAACGGGGCACTGCCAAAGCTCCAGGGCAGGGCCAAGAATGGTTTCTGCCACCGGGAAAGCCTCCATTGGAGTCTCTCCCCGGTCAAGGATCTTGGTCAATGGGTAACAAGCCCGCTTCTGGACGGGCTCCATTTTATACCGTTGACTCAAGATCAAGCAAGAAGCCCATGAAGGAAGATGGGCCTTCATCCGTCGAGAGGTCTCCCACAGACTCTCCGTCGACTGGACAGGAGTGCAGGGAGGACCCCCTGGACTCCGAGGAGCTGTTAAAGAGTGGTTGAACGCCAGAGTCCCCACTGACCCTCCAAGGACAGTCAGGGGTGATGGTGACCAAAAGCTGATGGGGAAGCCCCTTGACCAGCCGAGACTCCTTAGTTGGAGTGCCGGACTATGGCTGTTTAGGCAGCAGTTCCACCAAGATCAGTGGAGACACCAGAGTCGGCTGAGCCGGAACCGTTTTGGTTGGCTCTGTCAATGGAGACAGCATCGGCCTTTTGGGCGACAGCCAGGTGATGACGGAAGCAAAAACAAGAATCAGCTTGGCACCGATAAGCACCAACTGTTGCCTCATCAAGTCCTCATACTGTCAACGCAATTTGCGCCAAAGCAACTCCTCACCCTAGGAGGATAAAAAATAGCGGTGACGCCACCTCCCGTGGTGTCAAGAGCCCAGATGTCAGTGGGACCAGTTTGACCCATGGGAGGAGGAACGAGACCTCGACCTGGACCAGTGGCGGGGCTTGGAGGGAGTCAGCAATCACCGAGGCTCCTCCTGGAAGTGTCGACCTCTTTGATCGACAACTGGTTGGTCGGCTCGAGAAAAATCTCAGCCGGGACATCAACCAGCATCTCGGCCGGCAGGCCCGACAGGGTTACCATGGAGCAGGTGGCCATGGCCGAGGATTCGACTGAAGTCAAATCTGGAGAAGCACGGGAATTGGAGGCACTTGGTCAAGAGTGCTCACGATCCCACAATCGATGACGATTCCTCACTTTCTCCTTTTTGGACTCTTTTTTTAGATTTGGATTTGTGCCCAGAGGGTCCAGAGACTAGCACAATTCTTTGAAGGAGCCCATGAACGTCGAGCCCAGCTGAAGCAGCACAAAGGCAGAGGCCAAAGAGGAGCGAGATGTGGCCTGGACTGCCTCCTCTTTAAAGGCTGCAAGCTGTTCGGCGGACCCCGTGGCTGCAGAGACCACCCAATGGGCTTCCTTAGATTTGACTGGTGGGTTCTGATGTGCAGGGAGGCCCAATTTAAGGTGGGCAAGACAGTACTCCAGAACGGTTGGGTGAAAAGAATGACAGAAGTCACAAGCCTAGGGGTCGTGATCATGCTCCAGGCAGTAGACGCATGCGGTGTGAGGGTCGGTCCTGGACATCTTCTGCCTGCAAGGGCACCGGCGGAATCCAGGCAGGAACTTATTGTAGATGATGGTTGCAATCAAGCTGAAGATGAACTCATAAGAGTTTTGTTAAGGTTTTTGGAGGTAAATCCGAAGATTTAAGCACTAGGGCCTACTCAACATGGGAGTGGTAAGGAAGGAAACTACTTCTTCCAGTGGAAAGGAAGATCTGGCGTCATGAGGTGAAGCTGAGGGATTTACCACCCGATGGGTTGGAGGAGCCAGCTATAAGACTTTCCAGTATCATT
The DNA here is from genome assembly GCA_016271365.2 of Neoceratodus forsteri. Lineage (NCBI taxonomy): Eukaryota > Metazoa > Chordata > Ceratodontiformes > Ceratodontidae > Neoceratodus > Neoceratodus forsteri. The sequence goes on from CM057452.1 coordinate 397,730,723, forward strand.
TTAGACTCAGAAGGATGAGGATAGGGCGGTGTACGTAGAGAGACAGAGGGAGGCAGGGAAAGCAGTTAGGAGATCAAAGGCACAAACAGAGGAAAGATCAGCACAGACAGTAAAGAGAGGGGACAAGACATTTTACAGATATATTAGCAATAGGAGGAAGGCTAGGGGAGAGATTGTAAGGCTCAAAGGGGAGGAAGGGGTGTGTGTGTAGGGTGACCTAGAAAAAGCATTGATACTGAATGAATACTTCTGTGATAGGGTCTCGAAAGAAGGCTACAGAGGGATAAATTTGTAGGGATATCCGGAATGTGCAGATACTGCAAACACAGCAACTTCCCAGGATCAATATCCGAGGTCTGGAGAGAGAGAGAGAGAGAGTAGAATTTAAATTCCTGAGCAGAGACTTAAAGGAAAGGTCCTTGACCAAAGGCTCTGCAGCAGGTTTGTTCCCCACCCCTAAGGCAGAGTCATCATTAAAGTCATCTCCCAATTGAAGATCAGGATTAGGTTCAATGTCATCCCCTGTCAGTCCACATGGGACTGCATAGATAGGAAAGGGATAAAAATAAGAGGGAGGAAGGAACAGGAGCGGAAAGAATCGGTGTTGAAAACCTCTGATACCCGTGTGGTGCGCCAGAGCAGTGCTGAGAACACAGGCGGCGCCAGCATAGAAAGCGGCACAAAGCATGGCACCGGCAAGGACTGCGGCACCAAGCGCAGTGCCGACACAACACATGGTGCTGAACGCCATGCCAGTGCCAGAGAAGCAGACATTGAATGCGGCACTGGGGAGGCCGGCGGTGCCGCTGCAGAAGTTTGAAAACCCTGATCTGAGGTAGTAAAATGACAAAAATTGAGCAGGAGATAAAGGCACCAGTGTGGACCCCAGCGCTGCAGCCATGTGAGGGGGACAGACACCAGGGCGCAGAGTCGACGCTGCCAGAGAGGGTGCCATGTGACTTGGATGTCTCAACCGCAAGGACTGCAGGTCTGAAACCGATAGACCCGAGGGCTCCAGCGATGGACTAGCTGGCTGAGGTAGTCGAGACAACCGCCGTACCCAGTGCTCCATAAGAGCGGCCCAATGGTGAAACTGCTCACCGGAGGACCCCCCCCCCAATAAGTGGTGAGGGATTCCATAATTGAGGATGTTGCTCATCAGGGACAGAGACTGGAGGGGACTATGGAAGAGGCAGTGACAGGCCCCAGTCCCCAGTAACAGATGATCTTCGTGCAGACATACCAGAGGGTAACCTCGAATGGTGCTACTTCTTCTTTGACCGGGGGGTCGAAGAAGAGCTCAAGGTCAAGCGGTGCAGACAACAGGACCGCTTCTTTTTGTGCTTCCGGGGAGAATGCCCATCCCCCTCCCGAGCACCAGACCGTCTGTAGTCGGACCCCCTTCTGTAGAGGTAGCGGACAGACCCAGCCGGCTGACTGAACAGCTTTCATGCGAAGTCTCCCTACCGTCACCTGCCCCACTCATGGTCGACTCCGTCAATGGAGGGCTGAAGGCTTCTTCTGACAAATAATAAAATGAATACTTTAATCGGCACTTACTGTTTTCTACAAAATAATAAAACTAATAATACTACTAATAAAACTGAAGCTGCTGTCATACAGACATGAAGTTTTGGCTCTCGGCAGGCGAGCGTCGTCACCACTGAAGCGCACTCGATGGCAGGTAAAAAGGAACTGAGGCGGTTGGAGGGTCGACGCCAAGGTAGTCTATAAGGTGCAAGCCTGGCTCGTGGAGCCACATCCTTGCAACCCTACCTTGGTACCAGCCCTCCTGAAAAATGTTGGCTCCCACTGGGTTCTAGTGCCTCCGGCGTAGTCCAAACAGTGTGAATAAGTGGTTGAGACTTTATGTCCAGGAAGATCAGACTTTATGTCCAGGAAGATCAATGGGGGGGCAGGTAAACACCAGTCCTTTTACAGCAAAGAGGGTCCTGGAGGAACTCACAAATTTAAGGGTGGACAAAACGATGGGGCCAGATGATATACACCCCAGGATATTAAAGGAATTACGAATGGTGCTAGCAGCATCGCTGGCGGCCCTGTTTAGAGAGTCTCTCAATACAGGGGTGGTTTCAGAGGACTGGAAGGGAGAAAATGTAATCCCTCTCCACAAGAGTGGTAGCAGGGAGGAAGCAGAAAACGACAGGCCAGTCAGCCTCACCTCGGTAGTGGGTAAGATAATGGAGGCACTGCTTAAGGAATGGATTGCGGAACACTTTGAAACCATGGGAGCACAAGATCCAAGGCAGCATGGTTTACAGCAAGAAGGTCATGTCAAACAAATCTGATTGACTTTTTTGATTGGGTAACAAAGGAGGTGGATCAGGGAGGAGCAGTGGATATCACCTACCTTGATTTCAGTAAGGCCTTCTAAACCGTACCCCAAAGAAGACTGGTGAACAAGTTAGGGAGCCTGGAGGTGGGCCACAAAATAGAAAACCAGGTTAGAAACTGGTTGAGGGACAGGAAGCAGAGGTAGGTAGGTAGTAAATGGTATCAAATCCGAGGAAAAGAGGGTGACCAGTGGGGTGCCTCAGGGATTGGTCCTGGGACCAGTCCTTTTCTTTTCTTTTTTTTAACTTTCTATTTTTCTCCTTACCACCGCCCTGGAGCTATGCTTCTTCGGGAGACTCCTATGTGCCCCCCCACACGACTGACCTACCTGAATCCCCAGAGATTCCCCCATGGAGCCATGGTTATACCCACCAGGTGGGTACGGGGTGGGGCCAGGACACCCTGATATCTTCTTGTCTCGTTGGGTCACCCGGTGGTCAGGCAGGCAGTCGCAATCAGGGCAGGCACTGGAGCTCCATCTACCCGTGCTCCGGCTGTGCTTTTCCCCTTTTTCTCTTCTGTGTGGTGTGAGCCCTGACATCAAGGCATTACGCACGATGTCACACACAGTTCGATAGTCTGTCTACCAGCTTGCTGTACCTCAGGCCACTCCATGGGTCAGACAAGCCTCAGATCTATCCTCCCTCCCCGGAGAAGATGAGCCGTCCCTGGGATGCTCAAGCCTTCTCCCTGGCCGGCCCTCCAGTGACCGGAGTCTGCTCCCGAACCCGGGTCGCCGGCATCGCAAGCTGAAATCCAACTGCTGTGCCAACAGGCCGGCGGGGACCAGTCCTTTTCAATGTCTTCATCAGTGACACTGCTGAAGGGTTGGAGGGGAAGGTTTGCCTATTTAGAGACAATACTAAAACCTGCAAGCGATTAGACACTCCAGAGGGGGTCAAAAGAATGAGGAGGGATCTGAGAAAGCTGGAAAAATGGTCAAAGGTGTGGTAGTTGAAATTTAATGCAAAATTGTGAACTCATGCACCTGGGGTGATGAAACCCTGCAGACATCTACAGAAATAGGAGGGGGTGGGATTGCTGACAGTCACCAGGGAAGAAAGGGATTTAGGGATAAGCATCCCAGATGACCGAAGGGTGGCCAAACAGTGCAACAAGGCTGTGGGGAGGGCCAGTGGGATGTTGGGGTGCATGGGAAGGAGTATCACTAGCAGAAGAAGGGAGGTGGTGATACCACTGTACAAAATGCTGGTGATGCGTCATCTAGAATACTGTGTTCAGTTTTGAAGGCTGCATCTTCACAAAGACACAGACAGGGTGGAGGTGGTACAGAGAAGGGCAACCAAGATACTGCAAGGCTTGCATCAGAAAACATATAAGGACAGATTATAAGACCTCAATATGTATACACTTGAAGAGAGGAGGGAATGGAAGGGGGGAATATGACAGAGATCTTCAAGTATCTTAAAGGCTTGAACAATATGCGGAGGGTGACATCTTTCAGTACAAGAGTTGTACAAGGATGAGGGGGCACAATATGAAATTGGAGGGTGGCAGGATAAGGGTAAATGTGTGGAAGTTTTTCTTCGCATAGAGGGTGGTGGATGCTTGGAATAGCCTACCCTAGGAAGTGGTGGGTGCTAACACAGTGGGCGGAGTCAAACATGCATGGAATAAACATCAGGTAACCCTAGATTTGGGGAAGAAAGGCAAAACCCAATGACCAAGTAGGGTCAGCGGCCGCTGATGCAAGCCAGGAATATGGGCAGACTAGGTGGGCCTAGTGGTCTTTATCTGCCGTTAACTACTGTTACCATTTATAAAGTAAGGCTTTAGACACAGCATCTAATCTAACCCTCAGGATACTGAAAGGAGGAAGGAGGGAGAGTATGGCATAGTGTAATGGAGGAGATTCTCTTAAAGATCTACTTTTATGCAAGTTCTTAAGTAACTGTTCTATCCTCACTGAGGATATCTCCTCCATTAGGCTACAGCTTTAGAATCACTCCCAAGTAGTACAAAGTAAAAACTGGAAGGATGGCACAGTCTGATATGTGATCAGAACAGAATGCCTTGCAGTACAGCAAGCCCAAACCCAGCAGATCTATGAGAGACAATGTCCAGACTGTAATATTCAATGAAAGTATGAACAGTAGGGAGCGCTAGACAGCTTGAGGGTGCGGGACATCTTTTTCAGAGCTCCGCTAAACAAAGCTCCTAAAACCTGTTAAAGTTCTTTAAATTGTAGCAAAAATGGCACACCTGAGTAAAGTCAAGGACCTAGCAGAGGCTAGGCTTGATAATATCGAGAAATTTCTCTCACCTAAAATAGCGATGGCAGTCCCATTACGACGAGATGCCTCGGAAGGGATGATGGCCTCACCAGTAACAGCGCATCCCGAACCGGACGCCAAACCAAAGGCGCCTATGAAACCAACACTGCAGAGCATATAGACTCTTTTGTTGGGGTTCCAAGAAGAATCTCGCTTCTCTTTTGAAAAAGTGAATGGTACTTTATCAGAAATTTTACTCAGGCGTCCTCAAATAGAGGGGATGCTGCAGACTTGTGAAGAGCAAGTGACCATAGTAGAGAACAATGCGGATAAACTTTGCGGGAGAGTTATGTCTCTGAAGGTGCAGTTAATGCGTCTCTACAGGAGCAACTATCGAACACGGCAAAATTCTAGAAAATTAAAAACGCTTTGTTACAGAAGAATCTTCGGCTGATAGGCTTACCAGTGGACATACCTGTGGCCGAGTTGAAATTACTGGTAGAGCGTGAAATTACAACGTTTTTTTCTCTGGAGCCGCCACTGATTCATGGATCCATCTTTCGTACTCAATCATGAAATACTAAGGGTATTGCTGGAGCTAGATACGTGATCTGTACTTTTACAATGATTTTACAGTGAAATCAAATTCTTCAGTATGCAAGTCAAAGAAAAGGATTTCAGTACGAAGGTCGCTCCCTTCATCTATACCCCGATTTCTGCTGGATTACACAGCGCAGGCAGAAACATTTTTTTGGCTATCAAAGCAGAGTTAATCCAGGCTGGAGTAACCGCAGTATTACAAGCTCCTTCTAAGCTTAAAGTTTCCTTCCAGGGAAAAGATTATTTCTTTCTAGACGTGGATGCAGCCCGTGAATTTTATAAAAAAAATGCTGCAATACCACCTGATTTGGGATATGACCTTGAAGAAAAGGGGGAAGATGTGGACACTGCTCAGCATCTCCCTGTGAAATAAATAATTAGGGGCTTCTTCTTGTATTTCTTTTGGAACCTTAAACTTCTGAAAATAGAGATTCAGTAGGCATTTACTGGTTAAATGGTTGCTTAAGTATTTTTCCTTTTTGATTTGATCATAAAGCTTGGAACATTGAAAAAGAAAAAAAATGACGAGTAAAGTGTTTGATAAGCCTCAAATTTAATGACTTTAGTAATTTAATTTTTTCTTATAACCCCCTAAAATAATTATACTGCTGGTAATTGCAGTACTCCTTTTTCAAGATGTTCTACTTATGTTACTGAAAAATTGTGTAAATCCTTTTTTCTCTTTGAATTAAAAAAATATGTAAAAAAAAAAAGAAAGTAAGAACAGTGCTCCATGTGGCTGCAGCACATATGTCAGCAGCAGGTACATTTCTGAAACAAGCAACTGAAGTGGCTATACCCCTTGTAGAGTTACCACAGTCAACACCAAAAGTTCCTTACCAAACTTCCAATAAGAAAATTTAATACTATTTGCCAGCCATTTTGATAGGCATTGTTTAGACACAGGAGCATGCTCTTTACCAGGGGTAAATGAAACAAAAAGCTGAGAGGACTTTCTGCAGTTCTACGTGCAACTAACATAGTATCTCGGTACATCCAAAATATGGAGCAGTGCCTCACCCTGGCTGGCACAGTCTGCATGATAAACAGGAAGGTGTATAAATTCCGATACAACCTTTAGTAAAAAGCTAAGATTCGCAAGCAAAGAGACTCTGTCTTTGAGAAAAATCAAATAAGGAGGCTCACACATTAGAGCTTGAAGCTCAGAAATCCTCTGAGCAGAAGTCAGAGCAACTAAAAGTAAGAGTTTCCATGACAGGAAACGAAAGCCACAACTCATGGCAGGCTCAAACGGAGCCAACGTCAATTACTCAAGTATGAAATTCAAGTCTCAAGGCAAGATTGGATTCCGAATAGGAGAAATAAATGTATGGACACTTCTAACTGGGCAATTGTACGACCATCAACAGGGGCACGGAAAGCTGATATAGCAGCCAAATGCACCTTAATAGAGAAATTCTACAAATCTGAGTCAGGGAAAGCAAGTATTCAAGTACAGAATTCACAGGACATGTAAAAGGGTCCATATTCTGGGAAGTAGACCACAGAGTGAAGCGTTTTCATTTCAGGGAATATATATGTCTGGTAGAAAACGTTCTAGCCACCAGAAACCTCAGAGGATACCCCAAAATGTGCAATGGCCATGTTTTCAGGAGCCATGCAAGCAGGTGCAGGGACTTTAGGTCCAGATGGATCATGGACACCTTGCCTGTGGTAACAGACCCCGACACAGAGGAAGAGGGACAGGATGCCCCATTGCCCAATGTTGAAGGAATGGAAACCATATATGGTGAGACCAGAATGAAGCAATGAGGATAAGAGTGATACACTCCAGCAGTAGTTTGAGCATAACCCTCTGTATTAATGGAATGGGAGGAATGCGTAACAGAATTTCCCTTTCTAGGTGAGGGAAACAGATCTTTCCAAAAAACTCCAGGTCCAGAATGAGTGAGCAGAAATGCAGTAGTTTTGTGTTGTGTGGGTACACAAAAAGGTCCAGTTCTGGACAACCCCATCTTGCGAAGAGGTCGTTTACTGTGGACGTCAAAAACTGTCATTTGTGAACCACTGACTAGGACCTGCTTAACCTGCCTGCCAAGATGTTTTGGAGACCTGGGAGGAACATGGCTGACAGATTGCCAGTACCAGAAATAAGTCCCAAGATGGTGGTGGCTCACGCACCAGTTGGGACAAGTGGTCAAGGCCCTTAAAGAATTGGCTGACCACCTTCTCTTCCGCCACCATCAGCAAACCAGCCCACACCCAGTATGCAGAGATGGCTGATAGATGCATCTTAAGGGTCGTCTAACACAGTCCCAACTGGGACAAGTGCCAGAGGTGTTCCAAGATGCTAGCCACATGATAGGCCAGGGGATCAAGCTCCTGGCCCTGACACCAAATCGAAAACATTTTCTATCTGAAAGCATAACACTGGCAAGTCAACTCTTTCTGAGAAGCCACCACAACGTGGAGAACTTTCTGAAAGACCCAGAGCCTGGAAATGAAACTTACGTACCTACCGTAATTCTTGATCTTCTTGGACAAGTCTCCACCACTCATTCACACTAATGGGATCTGCGCCGGAGGCACTAGGACCCAGCGGAGCAAACTTTTTTTTTGAGGAGGCCAGCGCCAGAGATGGGGCCGCGAGGAGCGGCACCGCGAGCCTCAGCTCGTGCGGTAATGACTATCTCGACGTCGACCCTCCAACTGCCTCAGTATCTTTTTTTCCGAGGCAGTGTAGCGTAACTAACCTAGAAGGATAGCCTAACCAAAAACCAGACATAAGATAATCCGGACGACCCGTATAAGAAGGGTCAACAAAGAAGTCTTCACAGCCTAAAGATTTGAGGGAGTGAAGACCAACACCAGAGGTGAGCTCAGGGGACGGAGGGTGGGTGTGTGAATGAGTGGTGGAGACTCGTCCAAGAAGATCAAGAATTACGGTAGATACGTAATTTTCATATCTTCCTGGACATAAGTCTCCACCACTCATTCACACTAATGGGAGAGTACCGAGCTAATAATCCCCCGAGAGGGCGGCAGGAGAGACCAAGAGCTCAGAGTTTTAGGACAGAAATCCATTAAGGATGGTTCTGCCAAAGGAAAGATGTCGTCTGGCATGGACATCCAGGGCATAGTGTTTAACGAAAGTATGCACCGAGCTCCAGGTAGCCGCGTTGCAAATATCTGCAATGGGCACGTTGCGGATTTCCGCCAGAGATGCCGCGACCGCCCTAGTAGAATGAGCGTAAACTCTGCCCTCCAGCTTAACCTGCGCCATGGAATAACAGTGGCGAAGGCATGCCACTAGCCATGCTGAGATACATTTGATAGTGACAGGTTGACCCAGGCGGGTCTCGCTGAAGGAAACAAACAGTTGTTGAGCTTAGCGAAAGTCTTTTGTTCTATCTATATAGAAACGTAAAGCTCTCTTAACGTCCAAGGAATGAAGAGAACGTTCTCCTTCATTTTGGAAGTTCGCAAAGTAAGAGGGAAGGATCAAAGGTTGGTTTAGATGGAATTCCGAAACAACCTTAGGAAGAAATTTAGGATGGGTTCTAAGGACTACTTTGTCTTTATGGAACACAGTATATGGAGGGTCTGTGACCACGGCATGTATCTCAGAGACCCTGCGGGCTGAGGTAATGGCTACTAGGAAGGCCGTTTTCCAGGTGAGAAATTTTAGCTCACAGGTAGCCAGAGGTTCGAAAGGTTTCCGAGTGAGCATGTCTAGCACAAGATTCATGTCCCAGGCTGCAACTGGACGTCTTGTAGGAGGTCTGGTATGCAGAATTCCCTTAAGAAACCTCTTAACCACAGGTAACTGAGCCAGTGACAAGGAAAGTACCGGCTCATGATAAGCTGAAATGGTGAACTTTGACTGTAGAGTACTGCAGACCTGAATTTGAGAGGTCTAAGAGGTACTCCAAAATTTTATCTGGTGGGCAGGAAAAGGGATTCAAAGAGGATTTTGCACACCAGAGCGAAAAACGCTTCCATTTGGCTGTGTAAGTTTTCCTAGTGGCTGGCTTCCGCGCAGCCAGAAGAATATCTGAAACCCTGCGAGAGACATTGAATCTGTTCACTTCTACCTCTTCAGGAGCCAAGCGTGAAAGGAGAAGCGACCTCAGGTTGGGATGAACAACAGGCCCCTAGTCAAGAGGTTCATCTGAAGGGGAGTGGTATCAGGCGGAGCTGCCGACATATTGTTGAAGTAATGGAAACCACATCTGTCGGGCCAGAAGGAGACAATGAGATCATTTTGTCTCCCTGGGATTCGAACTTGAGAAGTACCCTCTGAATTAGAGGAAGAGGAGGAAAGGCATATAGAAAGAGTTTTGTCCACTGCAGCCTGAACGCATCCTGACAGAAAATGCCAGGCCCTGGATTTCTAGAGCAGAAGAGAGGCAGTTTTGTGTTGACTGGGGATGCAAAAAAGTCCAGGTTTGGAGTTCCCCACTCTGCGAATATTGACTGAACTACGGCTGAGTCGAGAAACCATTCGCGAGGATCTGCCTCTGTTCTGTTGAGGTGATCTGCCAGTTCGTTCTGCACTCCTGGCAGGTAGACCGCTTGAATTAGACACTTGTGCTGCAAGCACCATTCCCACACTCTCATCGCTTCTCTGCATAAGGGGCAAGAGTGAGCACCGCCCTGTTTGTTGATGTAATACATTACTGCTTTGTTGTCCGTTTGGAGGAGAATGTTCTTGTGACACAGAATGTCCTTCAACCGGACACTGTATAAAGGACGTCTTTCATTTCTAAGACATTTATGTGAAGCTGGGACAACCTGAGTCCACATTACCTTGAGTGTGGAGAGCCTGACAGTGAGCTCCCACCCCATCAGGGACGCATCTGTGGTAATGGAAATCTGATGATCCAGAGGAGCAAAGGGATACCCTTCTAGGAGATTGTTCTCTTGCGGCCACCAGGTGAGCGACCTCTTTAGGGGTTCTGTCACCTTGATGAGAAAGGACTGCGGGTGAGTGGTTGGGGACCACTGAGTACTGAGCATCCACTGAGAAGTTCTCATGTGAAGGCATGCTAGGAGTACAGTGAACACCAAGGATGCCATGAGACCTTGCATCTGTTGCATCGAGAGAGCTGGAACAGAGTCGCACTCCCCGATGTGACGGGCCACCTGAAGGATATCGCTCCTCCTGTCCTCTGGAAGAAAAGCCTTTGCACAGGAGGTGTCCAGAAGAGTTCCTATAAAAAGGAGCCTCTGGGAGGGCTGCAACTGCGATTTTCTGAGGTTTATCAGGACTCCCATGGATGTGAGAAAGCGCTAAGCCGTGTCTACGGCGTCCAGAGTTCCCTGCCTGGAAGGACTTGCTAGAAGCCAATTGTCCAGATAAGGGAACACTTGTATTCTGATCTTTCTGAGATGCACCGTGAGAACTGCACAACACTTTGTAAAAACTCATGGCGCCAAGGATAGCCCAAAGGGCAGGACTCTGAACTGATAATGCTGTCCCAGAGCCACAAACCTTAGGAATTTGTGATGCTTTGGGTGAATAGAAATTGCTAGTAAGCATCCTGCATATCTAGGGAGGCTAGCCAGTCGTGTTGATGAAACAAAAGGTAACAAGGTTCCTAGTAAATCATTTTCAATTTCTCCTTGAGCAGAAATTTGTTTAGTTTTCTGAGGTCAAAATGGGAGCATGCCCCAGTTTTCTTTGGAAACAGAAAGTAATGGGAGTAGAACCCTGTGTTCCGTATATGCAGCGGCACTACTTCTACTGCCCTGTTGTTCAGAAGGCCCCGAATCTCTGCGGCTAGAAGGTCTGACTGAAGGGTTGACGGCTTGGGCTGTCGTTTGGGAGGATGATCCGGAGGGGCCTCCACAAGTTTGAGTGAGTACCCCTCGCGGATTATCCGGAGGACCCATCTGTCTGAGGTTATGGACTTCCATTGATTGCAGAAGTGTGACAGATGACCTCCCACGACTAAGGAAGAGTCCACCTCGGGCAGCTGAGGTTGGACTTGGGCCAACGACTCAGAAGGCAGCGCTGGGCACTTTGGGTCCTTGCGTCTTCTGCTGCGTTTTCTTTTGAGGCTGGGGGGCTTGGTTTTTATGAAAACTTCTGCTGCCTCTGCCTCGAAAGGACTGACGGTTATGGAACTGGCGTTTATTAACACCTCCTCGAGAGGGGACAGGAGGAGGTCGAGCCAACTTAAAGGCTGACCTAGTCTTTTTTGTAGCTTCTAGAGCCTGTTCTACTTGAGGACTGAAGAGATACACACCATCAAAAGGCAACGCCATTACCTGCTGCTGTGCGTCATTCGTGAAACCTGAAGTGCGCAGCCAGGAATGACGGTGGGTACAAATACCAGCCACGGCTGCTCTGGAAGCAGTATCGAAAGCATCCATAGCCGCTTTAACCTGCTGGTTGTTAGATTCGATACCCTTGGTAATGGTTTGAAGTAGCTCTGACTTTATGTCCGATTCCGGTAGAGCTTCAACCATCTGTTTGAGTGAGTGCCAAAGGATATACTCATATTGAGAGAAATAGCCTTGGTAGCTGGCAATACGCATACCCAGGGTGGAGGCAGAAAAGACTCTCTTACCTAAGGTGTCTGTCTTACGAGATTCTTTGTTAATAGTTCGAGCTGTAGTAGTCTGGGGGAGGACGACCTTATCATTCTCTTGTGTTTGAGAAGAGCTCCCAAAGCCAAGTGCTTTTTGCTCTAAGAGAACTCTGAGTTGAGTGGCTGTGTTTGAGAAGAGCTCCCAAAGCTAAGTGCTTTTTGCTATAATTTTCAGTTTAAAAATTGTTTTGTTTTATGTAAATTTATGTGATTGTGAAAGACAACCCTGTAGGCTCCAGGAAGATATAAAATTTGTGTGGTAGATATTCGTTGGAAGTCAGAAGGATCAACACATTTATTTAGTGTGATCTTTCTACTCTGATGTGGTTAATTTTAATACTATAGTTCACACCCTTTCTGTGTGTGTCTTTGGTGGTGTCTGATATTGAGAACCTAAGTGTCATTTGTGGGTATTCTGTCTGTTTTGGTAGGTACTTTATTTTCTCTGTTAAACAACTGAGTATACCTATTGCCTAATACTTTATAGTACATTGTATCTTTTTGTGCAGTCTCTGATTTTTTCTTCTTTCTCCAATGTTTTAGAACTGTTTCGTTATTGTGGCAGAGGTGTGGTACTGTGTTCTTTCTTATAGTTCAAGGTGCTTTTGGGACTGCTGATTTCTACTGGTTTAAAAGATTACATTTTTTTTTTCTATTTTAAAAAAGCTACATCAACTTGGTATGTTGTCACCTGCTTGTTGTTGCTAAGTAGCAGACGTTTTTGCATTGTGCTCTGGTTCTGTGATAGAATCTGTATTAGTAGAAGGTAGATTATTGTGATTGTAGTTGCCTTTTGATGGTAAGGGTAAAGAGCTGAGATAGAAATGTATGTATTTTTGAATGTTATAGAAGCCAGAAGGGGAAGGAAGCATATTCAATTCAATGCTTTACAGTAACTGGTAATTGCTGTTTTTCTTTTAGACTTGGATTGTGGGCATTTGGTGACACTGTACTTTCTTTGTTGTCTTTACTTAGAATTGTTTTTGGGCTGTTGAGGATTTAAAACATAGTGGTGGTGTATTTCTTTGCTGTCTTTGGTTGCTGCAAATTTTCGCCCCCTTCCCCCAACTCTTGATTATATGCCCTGTTAAATCTGATTGACAGGAGCTAAACACAGGGTATAGTAAGGGGTGTGGAGTAGGAGGGGCATAAGGGTGAAGAAGCCCACCCTCAGCACAAGTGTTTTGATTCATTTATTTATTTCTTGGTTTATTTTCTTTTTTTAAAAAGAAAAGTATCTGAGGATCAGTGGCAGGATTTTTAGGACAGTAAATTAATAAAAAGGGAACTAGGAGAGCTTCAGTAGCAGACAAGTAGTGGAATAGCAGTATAACTGCAGTATAATGTGGGGAGTGGTGCAATGCAGTGGCTGTGGGGCAGCCATATTCAGGCAGACCTTCTGGACACTGAGGTGCTGCCCTATCTGCATGCATCTCTCTGGACTGCGGGATGAGGTAGCCAGACTCAGAGCGGAAGTAAACTGGGTCAGGAGTACCATCACCCCTATCCAGAGACCACCCAGTCCAATGCAACTGCCTCAAAGGATGCCGAGAACGAGGAGCACTTGGATGACAGTGGGCTCAGGAGGGTTAAGCGCAGGCAGAGGCATATCCCAGATCCTATTCCACTCAAGAACTCATATGCCACACTGGCAAACGGGGATAACCAAATAGAGGCCCAGAGAAGTGGAAGGAAAGGATGTGGAGGTTAGCCAAGGAGGTGACCTCAGCGGGGAAAGCAGTGGACCCCAGAGGAGAAGGAAGCGAATCCTGGTGGGGGACTCCATCATAAGAGGGATCCAGCTAGGAACACAGGAGAGGAAGGACAGGGTGGTGAGGTGCTTACAAGGGGCCACGGCATGGAGGGATGGAAGGAAGATCCTGGGGATCACTGGGAAGGCAAGACGGGAGGGTGAGCTGGATATCATTATCCACCTAGGTACTAATGACCTGGCAAATGGGGAGCCAAAGGAAGTTCAGGAAGAGTTTAGGAAATTGGGAAGGGGTCTCAAGCAAGTAGCTACTTCTGTCACTTTCTCAGAAGTACTACCTGTGAGAGAGCAAGGAGAGCATAGGGTGCATGCACAGGAACTTTAACTCATGGTTGAAGAACTGGTGCTGTGAGGAAGGGTTTGGAATCATTGGTGACTGGGGACCCACCTGGAAGGATGGAGGTTTGTTCAAGCCTGATGGCCTGCATCCATCCTGGAGGAATCAACACTTCAATGATAAGTTTAAATGCTACATTGACAAGCATTTAAACTAGCAAAGAGGGTGGCAGGTCAGCAAGGAGGGTACCTACTTGCTCACCCCACACAGCTAACAGTGGAACCAGTGAACCAGAGGAGTTGCTGTCTCTACAAAGCAGAGTGCAAAAGATGGAGATTAGCGCCCAAGAGGTGGATAGGCAGAAAAGGGGCAAAATTCAGCAGAAGGGCAGACAGCAAGGAGAACCAGGATAAGGACAACCAAGGAAGGGCTGAGTAGAACAGCAAAACAGTCTAGGAGGTCAAATCATGGAAAGCCATGTGTACAAATGCCAGGAGCCTTAGCAACAAGATGGAAGATCTGGAGGCTGTCATGGTGCAGTCAGACCTGGACATTGTGGCCATCGCTGAAACCTGGTGTAATGATAACCACGACTGAGAGTTGGCCATACCTGGCTACAACATATTCAGAAGAGACAGGGCAGGCAGGAAGGGAGGAGGAGTGGCACTGTATGTGAAAAATGACATAAGGGCCACAGAGATCCAGGAGGAACAAAATGGGGGAGAGATATTGTGGGTTAAGCTGGAAAGGAAAATGGGGCCAGCCATCTGCACAGGTGTGGTCTACAGACCACCAGCCCAGGAGGAAGAAACAGATAGGGAACTGATGCTAGCCATCCAAAAGATGGCAGAAAAGGGTGAGGTAGTACTGGTTGGAGACTTCAATATTCCAGACGTGGGCTGGAGCATCCCAGCAGCAGCATCAACTAGAAGCAGATTTATCCTGGACTCTCTTCAGGGTGCCTTCCTCAAGCAACGGGTCATGGAACCAACTCGGCAGAAGGCAATACTGGACCTTGTGCTCAAAAAACAGGGACAGTGTGATGGGGGTAACAGTGGGGGAGCACCTGGGGAACAGTGACCACCAGTCACTGTGGTTTGAAATCACAGAAAGAGCAGAATCAAACCACACAAAAACACGTATCCTGGATTTTAGGGGAAGACTGGAAAATGGGAGATACTTGAAAGAGGCATTAAGGGAATGGGACAGGAATCAGGGGTTGAGGAACAGTGGGCGTATTTAAAATGGGATTACAGAGCAACTGAATTATGTATTAACAGGTTAGCAAGAGGAAAAGGAAGAGGAGGAGACCATTATGGTTTTCCTAAGAGGTAGCAAAGAAAGTGAAAGCCAAAAGTTGCATTCAGGCAATACAAAAGACACAGGCAGAGGATAGGAGAAGTACCAGGAGAAGCAAAGGGAGGCAGGGAGGTCAGTAAGGGAAGCCAAGCTCAGACAGAAGAACACATTGCAAAATCAGTGGGTAGAGGGACAAAACCTTTTACAGGTACATAAGTGAAAAAGAAAGGCAAAGGAGGATAGTGAGACTGAAGGGAGGATGGGGGCTGTGTGGAGGATGACAACAGTAAAGCTGACATATTGAACAGGTATTTCTGCTCAGTCTTTACTGAGGAAGAAGAGGGTAATGGGTCTGAGCGGAGTACAAAGGGTGAGAATGGTGCAGAAATGGACGCAAGTCCCTTTACCGAAAGGGTCCTGAAAAGAACTGGAAGTAATAAGAGCTGATAAAGCAATGGGGCCAGATGGGGTGCACCCCAGGGTCCTTAAAGAACTAAGGGAGGTGGTGGCTGAACCTCTGTCTATCCTGTTTAGCCGATCACTGGAAACAGCGAGAGTACCCAAAGACTGGAGGATAGCAGATGTAGTCCCCTTATACAAAGTGGGAACAAAGAGGAAGAGGGAACTACAGACCAGTCAGCCTCAACTGGTAGTGGGAAGATCATGGAAGCACTACTGAAGGAGATTGGTGGAAACATCTGGTTGTCAATGGACTACAGGACCCAAGGCAGCATGGTTTCACCAGGGGGAGGTCATGTCAGACCAACCTCATTGAATTTTTTGACTGGGTGACTAGGGAGGTGGATCAGAGGAAGGCAGTGGACATGGCCTATCTGGACTTCAGCAAGGCCTTTGACACTATGCCACATAGAAAACTATTGCACAAACTGGGGAATATGGGTGTGGGCAGGACAGTAGTGTGGTGGGTAGGTAACTGGCTGGGCGGCCGGACACAGAGAGTGGTGGTAAATAGCTGTCACTCCACAGAGGGAAGGTGACCAGTGGGGTACCACAGGGATCAGTGCTGGGACCGGTCCTATTCAATATCTTCATCAGTGACATTGCATGGGACTTAGAAGGCAGAATTTCACTGTTAGCTGATGACACAAAGCTCTGTAACAGAGTAGACACACCAGAGGGTGTACACAGAATGAGAAGGGACCTGCAGAAACTTGAAGAATGGTCAGGGTTTGGCAGTTGAAATTCAATGAAAGGAAGTGCAAGATAATGCATATGGGGCACAAAACCCTGGCACAATATATCAGTTGGGGGTGAGGATATAGCATGCCAAGCAGGAAGGGATCTTGGGGTTATCATCTCTGATGACCTCAAGGCAGAAGCAAGCGTGACAAGGCAGCAGGTAAAGCAAATAGGATGCTGGGATGCATAGGCAGAGGCATCACCAGCAGGAAGGAGGTCATAATTCCACTATACAAGACACTAGTGAGGCCCCACCTGGAGTACACTGTACAGTTCTGGAGACCTTACCTCGTGGGACATAAACAGGATAGAGAAGGTTCAGAGGAGGGCAACAAAGATGGTGCATGGATTGCATCACAAGTCCTATGAGGGACAGGTTGG
This sequence comes from Neoceratodus forsteri, assembly GCA_016271365.2. Taxonomy (NCBI): domain Eukaryota; kingdom Metazoa; phylum Chordata; order Ceratodontiformes; family Ceratodontidae; genus Neoceratodus; species Neoceratodus forsteri. The sequence continues at coordinate 397,747,397 of CM057452.1, forward strand.
AAGGAATTGAACATGTACTCCCTGGAGGAAAAGGAGGGAGAGGGATATGATAGAGACATACAAGTATCTTACAGGGAGGAACAGGGTGCAGGAATACACTATTTTTAAGCGAAAAAAGATGTTCCAGGACTAGAGGGCATGGGATGAAGTTGGAGGGAGGACGATTCAGAGGAAGCGTGAGGAAGAATTTCTTCACAGAACGGTGGTGGACAAGTGGAACACCCTGCCAGAGGAAGTGGTGGGGGCTGAAACAATCACGGGATTTAAGAATGCATGGGATAGACATAAAGGAATTCTGGAGGTCAGGGGTAAGGGGCAACAGACTTCTTGGAAAACATAAACTGAACTCACAAGCTCAAATGGGCAGACTGGGTGGGCCATAGGCCCTTATCTGCCGACACTGTCTATGTAGCTATGCCAAAACTACAATAGGATCCGCAAAGGCTTGGGACGCCAAAATGGGTCGATCCTTGGGGGCTGAGTATTTTCTATCTATGGATTTAGCCACCGAAGGAATGAGAGCAGAATTATTCCATACCATTTGAGACAGTGTCTTAAAGGAGGGCTGTACCGGAGGAGTCAAATCTGTAGAGATCTCTGGAACATGGAGGTATTGGAGTCTTAGCGATTTCCCAGGATCGATGTCTGTAGTTTGGAGAGAAAGAGTGGAAATCAAGTTTTTCAGCAGAGACTTAAAAGACAGGTCCTCGAACACAGGCTCTGTAGCAGGAATAGATCCTGTTTCTTCCACTTCATCACCCAGCCTAAGGTCTGGGTCAGGCTCAATGTCATCTCCTGACAGTCCAGGAGGGACTGCATGGACAGCAAAGGAGTGAAAATCAGAGGGAAATGAGGAAGGAAAAGGGTTAAAGGAGGAGTCCTGAAAGGTGGATGACGCCCTAAGAACCCCGGCACACGCAAGAGCATGCAGGCGCCGATGAAGCGCCACGGCACGAGGGCGGGCGACGAACGGCACGGCAGCCACGCCTGGCGCCCATGATGCACACGGTGCCGACAGATGCATTGACATCGAAGATGGCGCCGAGGGTGACGAAAACACCCCAAGACTCCGAAAGACAGGATTTGAGGAAAGGGAGGAAGAAGAGCAGGAGATAGAGGCATCGGTGTGGCCCCCTGCACCACAGCCATATGAGGGGGGGAAACACCTAAGCGCGAAGTCGACGGGCACCGAAGATGGTGCCGCGCGACCAGGGAGGCTCAACCGCCCTACCTGGTCTCCCAAGAAGCCCGAAGGTCCCTGAGTGACCGGGCCAGGCAGCTGCACCAACCTCCAAGCCCACTGCTCCATAAGAGCGGCCCACTGATGAAACTGCTCCTCTGAAGACCTACCAGAGGGTGGGGTAGGGCTCCGATGTCGAAGACATTGGCTACTGGAAACAGAAGCAGGAGACTCCGAAGGAGGAGACCAGCAACTAGCCCCAATAACTGACCGTCTACGCGCAGACATATCAGAGGGCGACCTCGAGTGATGCCTTCTCTTTTTTGACCTGTGGGCAGAAGAAGAGCTCGAGGCCGAACGGTGCCATGAATGCAACCATTTATTTTTATGCTTTCGAGGGGACCGCCGGCCCCCTCGAGCACTGGACTGACCATTGTCAGACCCCCCTCCGGAGAAGGCGGCGGACCGGACCCAGCCCGACTGACTGAACAGCTTTCATACGAAGTCTCCCTACCGTCACCTGACCTGCTCATGGTCGACTCGGTCAAAGTAGGCTGAGACTTCTTTGTAAATAAGAATAAACTTAAGCGATACTTATTCGAGATATTACTACAAAATAACAAAACTGAAAACTATGCTGCTAGTTTGAAGTTTGACTCGAGCGAAACAACATCGTCACTGAAGCACACCGATGGCGGGAAAAAAGGAACTGAGGCGGTTGGAGGGTCGACGCCGAGATAGTCATTACCGCACAAGCTGAGGCTCGCGGTGCTGCTCCTCGCGGCCCCATCTCTGGCGCCGGCCCTCCAGCAAAAAAGTTTGCTCCTGCTGGGTCCTAGTGCCTCCAGCGCAGATCCCATTAGTGTGAATGAGTGGTGGAGACTTATGTCCAGGAAGATCTCTAGCCACTCAATAACCAGGATGTGAGGTGCAGGGACTGAAGGTCTGGGTGCAGGACCTTCCTCTGTCATCTGATCAGCAGATCCAGGCAAGAAGGCAACTGCCACGAAGGCCTGCTGCTGAGGCGGTCCAGGCACCAGAACTGACAAGGCCAGCCCAGAGCTATGAGGATCATCTGCACCTTGTCCCACAGTTCCTTGCCCACCACCTTGTGGATCAGGGCAAAGGGAAAGGGAGGGAAGGTGTACAAGAGGCCAAAGTGAGAAAATGAGAGAGTGCCTCAGAAAAGGACTAGCAAACAGGCAAGAAGGAAGGGTGGAGGAACAATGGGGAGTAATCAAAACAGCTATCACAGAGGCAACAAGCCTTTGTGTAAAGCAAATCAACAAAACACAACGAAGGAAAAAAACGCTATGGTTCTCAAAAGAGGTGGCAGAGAAAGTTAAGGAGAAAAGGACAGCATTCAGGAAATATAAGGAAACACAGAAGGAGCAGGACAGACAACTTTATCAGTTAAAGCAGAACAGAAAGAGGCTGGGAAGACAGTCAGAATAGCAAAGGCTCAAACCGAGGAAAGGATAGCCAACTCTGTTTAGAAGGGGGACAAGACCTTTTATAGGTACATTAGGGAGCGAAGAAAGACCAAAGGAGGGATACTGAGGCTTAATAAAGGGAAGGGAATATGGGTAGAGGGTGACAGTAAAAAAAGCAGGGATAATGAACAAATATTTCTGCTCAGTATTCACAAAGGAAGTGGAGGGGGAAGTACCTAAATCAAACAAGAGAAACACTCTAAAGACGGGGGTCGATACCAGTCCATTTACAGAAGAAAGGGTTCTGAAAGAACTAATAAAATTGAAGGTGGACAAAGCAATGGGGCCTGATGGGATTCACCCAAGAATTCTAAAAGAACTAAGGGTAGAACTAGTGACACCGTTGACTACTCTCTTTAACAAATCATGGGAGGATGGGGTGGTACCTGAGGACTGGAGGAGGGCGGATGTGATTCCTCTTCACAAAAGTGGGAGCAGGACAGAGGCAGAAAACTACAGACCAGTTAGTTTGACCTCAGTGGTAGGGAAAATGATGGAATCACTTCTGAAGGAAAGAAATGTTGAGTACCTAGAGGCCAATGGGCCAAGGCGGCATGGATTCCCGATGGGAAGGTCATGTCAGACGAATCTAATAGATTTCTTTGACTGGGTGACCGAAGTAGTAGACCAGGACATAGCCTACCTAGATTTTAGCAAGGCATTTGATACAGTCTCACACAAAAGATTAATAAACAAGTTAGCCAGCTTTGGAATGGGTCCCAGGGTGGTAGCCTGGATAAAACATTAGCTAGACAACAGGACGCAAAGGGTAGTAGTAAATGGAGTCCACAGTGAAGAAAGGAGGGTTACTAGTGGGGTACCGCAGGGTTCAGTACTGGGACCGGTCCTTTTTAATGTCTTTATAAGTGACATTGCAGGGGAAAGTAGAGTTCTGTAAGAACTTACCGTAACAGCAGATCTTTGAAAGAGGCTCTTGCAGTAGGTAATTACATATAGAAGTGACGTAGGCAGGTGGCAGAACCCCACGGAAAAATTTCTAGCTAGCAGTCCCCAGTGAGGGACCGCCCCCACGTCAGGTGACCGGCGTCAGGAGATGTCGGTATAAAGGGGCGGTCCCTGATGCCCACCTTCCAGTTCTTTCCTGCCACAGGCCAAAAGAGGCCGGACGAGAGAGGAGCAGATATTCCCTCAATGGAAAAGAGCTGAAAAGCTGGGGGATGGAGGCGGAAGGTGTACCTACTACAATAGCCTCTCTCGAAGATCTACTGTTACGGTAAGTTCTTACGTAACTGTACTATCTTACTTCGAGAGGGCTCTTGCAGTAGGTAATTACATATAGGACTGAGTCCCAAGCAGTCTGGAACAAGGAGAAGCACATGGGAGGAGGAAATCTACTCCAAGTAGAACCTCTAGCTGTGCAAGCCTTAAGATAGGAGGCCTTGCAGGACAGCCAGCCCGAAGCCTGCTCTACTGCGAGAGGCAATATCCAAACTGTAGTGTTTTGTAAAGGTGTGGACGGAGGTCCAGGTGGCAGCAGCACAGATGTCCGCCACTGACACATTCTTGAAACAAGTCGTTGAGGCAGCGACTCCCCTGGTGGAGTGGCCTCTTACTTGACCCGGCAGGGTCTTGTTGTACTTGTCATAACAGAAAGTGATACAATGAGCCAACCATTTAGACAGGCATTGTTTAGAAACAGTGTTGCCTTCCCTTTTGGGAGCAAAGGAGACAAACAACTGATCGGTCTTCCTGCGATCTTTTGTCCTGTTAGTGTAGTATCTCAGAATCCAGTGAACGTCCATAGTATGGAGTAAATACTCCCCTTGATTGGAGTACTGCGTAAAAAAGGTGGGTAACTCTGTGGACTGGTTCAGAGTAGATTCCGCTACCACCTTAGGGAGAAACTTAGGGTTAGTGCGCAGAGCCACACGTTCCTTGTGAAAAATCAAGTATGGAATTTTACACATCAGGGCTTGGATCTCGGAAATTCTCCGAGTGGAAGTAATGGCCACCAGGAAGAGAGTCTTCCATGAAAGGAACTTCAAGTCTGCAGAAGCTGGCGGTTTGAAAGGAGGCAGAGTAAGTTTCTTGAGAACAAAGTTCAAATCCCAAGGAGGGGCAGGAGTACGTATAGGTCTCAGATGAAGGACCCCTCTAAGGAAAGTCTTCGAGACCTCCAGTTGAGCAAATGTCTTGTCTGCAAAGGGAACATGATAGGCCGAGACGGCTGCCATGTGAACTTTCAGAGAAGGGTGACCAAGACCCAGGTCAAAGAGATGGCATAGGTACTCCAGCAGTAGCCCAGCCGAACAGGAAAAGGGTCCCACTTCTTTTGAAGCAGCCCAGATAGCGAACCTTTTCCACTTCATGGCGTAAGTAGATCTAGTACAGGGTTTTCTAGCCTTCACAAAAATCTCCGCCACTTTGGGAGAAATTCCAAAGCGAGTTTGAGCTAAGTCTGCAGGAGCCATGCATGAAGCTGAAGTGACTTGAGACCTGGATGGACCAGAGTCCCCTGATCCTGGGTCAGCAAACCTCATGACAGAGGAAGAGGAAGAGGATGATCCTCTGAGTATTGTTGTAGAAGAGAGAACCAAACTTGCCTGGACCAGAAAGGAACAATCAGAATCATTCATACTCCTTCTGAAACTAGTTTCTGCAAGACTCGTGGGATAAGAGGAACTGGGGGAAGGCACAGACGAATCTGTCGTCCCAGTCTAGAGACAGAGCGTCTCTCCAGAAAATGCCTCACTCTGGAACAAGTGAGCAGTAGTCGGGAAGCTTTGCGTTTAGAGGAGAAGCGAACAGGTAGACTTGTGGTGTTCCCCAGTGTCGGAAGATACCTTCTAGGACCCCCTGGTCCAGTTCCCACTCGTGAGCCAGGGCTGACGAGTGACTTAACTTGTCTGCCAAGGTGTTGTCGATTCCTGAAACATAAATTGCCATGAGGTGAAGGTCGTGTTGTGTTTCCCAATCCCAAACCCTCACTGCTTCCCTGCAAAGAGGGTAGGACCGAGTTCCCCTTGTTTGTTGATGTACCAAACCACGCACATATTGTCCGTCTGAACAGCTACGTGGCCGGGAAGAATGTAGAGGTGAAGGGCTTGGAGAGCGTACAAAATTGCCCGAAGCTTGAGCACACTGATGTGGAGTGTCTGTTCACGCTTGGACCAAGAGCCCTGGGTCCGATGGGGACCGAGATGGGCTCCCCAACCTTCACCCGAGGTGTCTGTGGTTAGAGTCTGGGAGGGGGGGGAAAGAAAGAAAGGAACTCCCTGAAGTAGGTTCTCTCGAACCACCCACCACTGCAAGTCTCGGAGCATTGGTGAGGAGACTAGAACTGGGTGATCTAAGTCGTCCACCAGCTGATCCCATTGGGAGCGGAGTGTCCACTGAGAAACTCTCATGTGGAGCAGAGCGCGAGGGACTGTCGGGATAGCAGCTGCCATGAGCCTGAGAAGGCGAAGGACCGATCTTGCACTGACCCGCCTGCAGCCGGACAACAGACTTACTTGAGTCTGGAGGGTGGACGCCCAGTCCGGAGGCAGGAAGGCCCTGCCAATGGTCATGTCTAAAATCGCCCCTATAAACTGTAGTCTCTGAAATGGGATCAAGTGAGACTTGGAATGGTTGATGGTAATACCCAGGCAGGCAAAAACCTGCTGGGTAAGAGCGAGGCAGTGCAGGAGTTCTTCCCTGGATGAGGCCGCCAGGAGCCAATCGTCCAGGTACAGAAACCTCCCCCAGAATGCCGAGATAGGCCACCACCACATGAAGGCATTTGGTAAATACTCAGGAGCAGAGGACAGGCCAAAAGAGTGCCTTCAACTGGTAGTGGTCCCCTGGAGCGTAAGACGAAGATATTTGCGGTGAGATGGGCGAATGGAAATGTGCAGGTAAGCATCCTGCATATCCAGAGCGCACAGCCATTGTCCCAAACGGAGGAGGGGCAGAAGACTCTGCAAAGAGAGCATTCTGAACCTTTTGTATTCCACAAAATGATTCAGGGAACTGAGATCTAGAATGGGTCTTAGATCTCCTGTCTTCTTTGGGACCAGGAAGAAGTGGGAATAGTAACCCGTCCCTTGAAGATGAAGAGGGACGGGTTCTATTGCTTCTTTCAGTAACAGAGCTGAAATCTCTTCCTGGACCAAGAGAAGATGTTCCCGTGAATATGACGACTTTTGGGGTGGGGTGGGGTGGAGAGGCGCTTTCTGTAGAAACTCTATTGAGTGTCCTTCTGCGATCAGCTGGAGCACCCAAGAATCTGATGTTATCCTCTCCCAGCCCGGAAGGTGGAGGGAAAAACTCCCTCCTACCGGTTCCTCCAGGGAGTCCGGAGGCTGTGGGAGAGGAGAGGAGTCAGGTGGTGTGGGGCAGTGCCGCAGCTGAAGCACCAGCTGCTTTTTTGGGTGGGAGGGGCTTAGCAGCTGTGGGGGCCCGACGTTTTGTGGCACACTTTCCCTGAGGTTTCGTCTTGGGCCAATTCTGTCTGTGAAAGGGATGGCACTGTGGCTAGTGGAGATGGTACATGGAGTCAACGGACTTTAGTGCCATCCCCTTCTCCTGCAAATCGGTGATGACTTCCTTGACATCGCCACTGAAAAGCACCAACCCCTGGAAGGGTGCTTCCTGGATAGCGGACTGCACTTCCGGGACCAACCCTGACACACGAAGCCAAGCGTGACGATGTAAGCCTATGGCGAAAGCTGAGCTCCGTCCAGCAGTGTCCACTGCATCGCAGGTTGCACAAAGCATGTGTCGACTAGCCGAACGTGCAGAGCGGACAAGACGAGCCAACTCCTGCTTGACCTGAGAATCTGGCAGGGAGTCCAATTTGGCTTCCACCTGAGTAAGAATGGCCTTCGGGTTATCCCCCATATGACAGACATAGTTCAGGGCCCTGATCCCCAGCATGGAAGAAGCAAAAATCTTCTTACCATACTGGTCCAGTAGGTGGGATTCTTTGTCAGGTGGCGACGAACTAAGGTTTTTGGGGTTAGCCGACCGGCCGTGAGAGGCGCTAATCACTACCGAGTCAGCACGAGGGTGAAAATCTAAAAAGTCAACATCCTCGGGAGCCTGGTATAGCCTGTTCGACTTCTGTGGAAGTGGGGCTAGAGCCGACGGCTGTTTCCAAATGGTGGTAACAAGGTTGGCATGAGGCTCTGTCCAGGGTGGCACCAAGGTAGGAGCTGTCATTGGCAGATCCAGATGCTCGGCAAGTTCCATCCGCTGAGGGTCTGGTTCCAGAGATTGCCGCTGATGAACCTCCTGGATTTTGCGTAGCAACTCCGTAAAGAAAGGATCTTCCAGAGGCGACTTCGGGGAGTCCTTGGTCTGGGCTTTGATGGACAGCATGGCTCATTGTCCCTTTCGGAGCAACCATCAGAAGAGTCTGAGGGAGAAGAGGAAGAAGAAGAAAAAAAAGACTCCCTTTCCCGATCCGGGGGAGGAACGGACCCCTTGGGAAGCCCTTGAGGAAGCGAGTCCTGCCCCTCTCTGGACCCAGAGGGATTAGCCCTGGTGTCCGGAGGTGGTGAGGGAGTGTGCCGTCGTGGATGTACAGGAACTGGGACCGGCACCATCGTCGGTAGGTGGCTCTCCACCTCTCTGGTGAGCTGAGCCTTGGCCTCAGCCCACCAGAAGGCCAGAGTCTCCTGCAAATCCACCGGCGACTGAGGGGGCGGTGGAGGAGGAAGGGGATAAGGGGATGAGGGTACGGACTGTATCCATACGGAGAGTAACTTGAAACCCGGCGGCGGAAAACCAGATCGGGTATTGTGGCACCGGGTACTGCGGCGTCGGGAAGACCGGCGTTGGATACTGTGGCGCCAGATACTGTGGTCCCGGATATGATGGCATCGGATAGGATGGAGGGTACCCGGGAGCTGGAGGAGCTGCCGGAGCAGACGGCCCAGCCAGAGGCCTCACGGGCGGGCTTGAAGGCCCCGAGGGCCCAGTGTCGGGGCGACATCCGGGAGCGGGATGTTGGCCGGAATCGGTAAAACCGGTGTCAGGGCCGGCATCAGAGGTACCGGCGTCGGAGCCGGCGTCCGGGGAACCGACGTCAGATCTGGCGGACCCACAGGTGGGTGGTCTGACGGAGGAGGAACCCCAGTGTCGCCTGGGGATGGAGGGGAAAAATCCCCGGGGTTGGGCTGGGGAGACTCAGGGTCTCTGGAGGGCAGCACAGTCTGTGGAGAGCCGGGGACGATGGACTTGGGGGGAGGGTCCGGCGTCGTCTCTTTCGCTGAATGGACGTCGGACGAACCGCGTCGCGGTTTTCAGCGAGATCCGGGCGGGGCGCCAGAGAGCCAGTGTCCGATTCTGGAGAGCCCATCGCCAGAGGCAGACTGTGATGGAGCAGCAGCCTGGTCCGGCGGGAGGGGCGGCGCGCCACCCTGAAGGGTGCGTGCAACATACCAGCGCTTCTCAGCGCAGACGCCGGAGGGCGGCGTCAACACTGGACCCGCCCGCGCCAGTAGGCTGTGAAGCTACGGCCGTACCGGGGGCAGAGGCCTCCGATAGCCCGGAGGTGCCCGAAGGGCCCGAGCGCGAGCCAGATGGGTGGGCCGATGCCGCCTCAGAAGCCTCTGAGGCAGCCGTCGAGGAACGATCCCCTGGAGGGGCCATTACCTGAAGCACAGCGACTCCCAAGGGAGTCGTGGTGGAGGAGCCCTTGTCCCAGTGCCTCTCCTTGTCTTTTTTCTTCCGATGGCCTTCGGGGGAAGTGGATGCCTGCCACAGTTTTTTGAGTTCCTTCGCCATGGAGCTCATTTTTTTCTTCAGAATGTGGGCTTCCAGGGACTGCTGCCGCATTTTCCATAGCTGCGTTAAAACTGAGGCAGTGCTGGCACTTCTCGACCGGGGGATCACGGCCTAGACAGAACAGGCACAGGAAATGGCCGTCCTTGTGCGGGAGTTGGGCGCCGCCACGAGTCACCTTATTTTGTGCTTGAAGGGTGTGAGGGGCGACCACTGGCGTATGTGCAGACAATTAATAGCAAAAGCGAAAATACTCGGGTAAGCAGCGAAGGGAGGCTGACAAGCGAAGAACTTTTCCGCGAGGTGCTGCACAAGCTAACGGCAGGAAAGAACCGGAAGGTGGGCATCAGGAACCGCCCCTTTATACCGTCTCCTGACGCCAGTCACCTGATGTAGGGGCAGTCCCTCGCCAGGGACTGCTAGCTAGACATTTTTCCGTGGGGTCCTGCCGCCTGCCGACGTCAGTCCTATATGTAATTACCTACTGCAAGAGCCCTATCGAAGTAAGACTGGAAGGAAAAGTATGTTTCTTAGCAGATGACACAAAGATCTGCAACAGCGTTGATACACAAGATGCACCTAATAACAACAGGTTGACCCAGCCGGGTCTCGCTGAAGGAAACAAACAGCTGTTGAGCCTTGCGAATGTCTTTTGTTCTATCCAGATAGAATCGCAGTGCTCTCTTAACATCCAAAGAATGAAGGGCATGTTCTCCTTCATTCTGAAAGTCAGCAAAGTAGGTAGGCAGGACTAAAGGTTGGTTTAGATGAAATTCTGAGACAACCTTAGGAGAAACTAGGGCTAGTCCTAAAACTACTTTGCCCTTGTGAAATACAGTCATGGGGGCTGTGACCAGAGCGTGTGTTTCCAGAAACTCTACAGGTCAAGTGATGGCCACCAGAAGAAAAAATTACTCACCTTAGTAATGTTGTTTCTTCTAATGGAGTCTTGCTATATTATGACAGTAGCAGTTTGATCCAGCTCTAGAACTGCTCCGGAGGTGAAATGGTTAAAACCATTCCAAAATAGAATTTTGGCCACGAGCTCTAAGAAGCAGCTCTATCTGTGTTATTTCAAACCTGAACTGTCAGATCTTTACGAGCCAAACTCACTAAGGTCTGTGTGGAAGCTGTAACCTACACTAGCCAAATGGCTACCTAAATAATAACAACCATTGCTGGTCCCAACACCCAAGACTCAAGTCAGGGGACCAGAAATACTAACACAATTCTAATCATATGAGAATAAAACATAAGTATAATAAAACACACACACACACACACACACACACACCCCAAAGCCCCAAAAGGAAAAAATATTAACAGGGCATAAAAGGTGCCCACACCAAGTTGCCCGCACCCCACCCAAGTAGAGGTTCTGAGAGGGGCAGGTTGGGGGGGAGGTCATAATATAGCAAGACTCCATTAGAAGAAACAACATTACTAAGGTGAGTAATTTTTTCTTCAAACAACATGAAGTCTTGCTATATTATGACAGTAACAGAATACACAGCAGTACCTCCATGGAGGAAGGGCAGAACCTACTTAGGGAATAGGCTCTGAAGAACAGCTGTGCCAAACAGGCATCTCTCCTGGCCTGGACATCCAGGAGTAATGCTTGGTAAAGTGTGTACCGTTTTCCAAGTAGCAGCCTGGCAAATCTCTAATATAGGGATGTCTCTGGCAGCAGCTAGAGGCAGCTGTACCCTGGTGAGAATGAGCCCTCAAACCGGGGGCTCTGCCCAGTTTCTGATAAAAATTGGATACAAGAGACAATCCACCTGGCAATTGATCTCTTAGTGGCAGGTTTGCCTTTCCCAACTTCACCATAGGTAAGGAAAAGTTGGAGGATTTGAACCTGTGACCGTTGGTACGCTCTATATAGTAACTAAGAGCTCTCTTAACATCCAGGCTGTGCAACCTCCTCTCACCAGAAGAGGAGTGATCAGTGAAAAATACTGGAAGGGAGATAGATTGATTAAGATGGAAATTTGAGACCACCTTAGGCAAAAACTTCCTATTAGTCCTAAGGACTACCTTATCCCTGTGGAAAGAAATAAAGTCAGTTTCCACTGACAAGGCTTACCAACTCACTTGTCGTCTGGCAGAAGTGATAGCCACTAGAAAACAGTTTTCCAAGTTAGGTACTTAAGCTCTGCAGAAGACAGAGTTTCAAAGGGGTTGCATTAACTGGGCAATGCAAACATTAAGGTCCCAAGCAGGGGCGGTTCCCGAAAGGGTGGATTAGTATGGAGTAATCCCTTAAAAACTTGGAAAACACAGGATGAGAGGAAGGGGGATGACTTCCTGCTGACACAAAAGCAGATACAGCTGCCAAATGAACTCTCAGGGTAGCTGGTCTGAGACCCAAGGAATTAAGATGTACCATGTAATCTAACACAATGGGCAAATCAGCAGATTCTGGGGAAATATTTTTCCAGCACACAAATGGAAAACCTTTTCCATTTAGAACTATAAGTAGCCCTAGTGGAAGGCTTTCTAGAAGCCTTTAGGATCTCAAGAACACCCTGAGAGAGGTGTAAATCAGCAAACTCTAACTCCTCAAGAGCCAGGCCTTGAGGTTGAGGGATTTGAGGTCCAGATACCAAACCCTTCCCTGGGCACAAGTCAACAGGTTGTGATTCCTGGGGAGGCAAAGGGGAAGATGGATTGTCAGTGACAGGATTGGGTACCAGGGCTGCCTGGCCCAATCCGGGGCAATCAGAATCACCCTGCAAGGCTGAGATCTGATTTTGACTAGTACTTTGAATAGGACAGGGAAGGGGGGAAAAGCATAGAGAAACTTCCCCTCCCAATCCAGAAGAAGGGCATCCAGGGGAACTGAGCCCAGCACTGGAGGCCTGCAACAGAAAAGAGGAAGTTTGTGATTGTCTGGGGCTGCAAAAGATCTATCTGAGGGTGCCCATCTGGCAAAGACTATCCCAACACTTGAGGATCCAGGAACCATTCGTGATGGCCCTGGGAAATCCTGCTGAGAGCATCTGCTAGGACATTGTACTTCCCTGGAAGATGAACTGCTATGAGGGAAGTGTTCAGGGAATAGGCCAGAGACCACAACTTGATTGCCTCGGTGCACAAGGCCGAAGACCGAGTGCCCCCATTTGTTGATGTGCCACATTGTTGTGGTGTTGTCTGTTCTGACTTGTAACACCTTGTCGTGGACAGATGCAGAAAATGCTTGAAGAGCTAAAAAGACAGCTCTGAATTCCAGCAAATTGATGTGGAGCAGAGATTCCTGGGGGGACCACACTCCCTGAGTGGAAGGTCGCCCATGTGGGCTCCCAACCCAGAAGGAAGCATCTGTAGTGAGAGTCAAGTCGTGAGTAGGGGGAATGAAGGGGACCCCAATCTTAAGTGCTCTGATCCCTGCCACCACTGGAGGGCTAGGATCAAGGTTCGAGTCACTGGGACCAACTTGGAAGGGGTCTCTTCTCTGAAACAATAGGTTCTCAAGTGAAACTGAATGTGTCTCATCTGAAATCTTGCTCCCTGCACAGCAGCTGTGGATGCACCATGTGCCCCAGGAGCTGCAGAAAGTGTCTTGCTGGTCGAGAGCCTGCAGAGTGAAGGAGGAGGCCAGAGCCACTAAATTCCTTACCCTTTCTAAGGGAAGAAAGGCTCTAGCTAGCTTTGTGTCCAATTCTGCCCCTATAAAGGTGAGTACCTGGACTGGTTCCAGAACCGACTTTGGTAGATTTGCAAAAGCCCAGGGAGGTGAGAAGCTGCTGGGTGACCTGCAAGTGAGATTTTACCTGTTCTGGGGACTGGCCTACAATGAGCCAGTCGTCTAGATAGGGAAAAACAGCAATCCTTTGCCTCCTTAAGTGAACCACTGCCACTGCTAGACACTTTGTGAATACCCTTGGGGCAGAGGTAAGGCCGAAGGGCATTGCTCTGAACTGGTAATGACCTGAGGGCAGTTCGAATCTGAGGTACTTTTGATGGGAGCTTCTGATTAGGACATGGAAATAGGCATCCTTGAGGTCAGGGAGGCTAGCCAGTCCCTGGTCTTAGGGAGGTAAAATCATTGCCAGAGTTACCATTTTGAACTTTGGTTTCAAAGATGCTTGTTCAGATATCTGAGATCTAATATGAGCCAATTCTCCTGTCTTTTTGGGGTAAGGAAGTATCTGGAATACAGACCCCTGCCCTGGTGCAGGGGAGGAACCCTTTCTACTGCTCTGAGAGCTAACAGGGATGAGACCTCTGCTTCCAGAGCAAGGGTCTCTGAAGCACTTGCAGGTAGAAAAAGTCTGCTTCTCAACTTGGGAAACTTTTTGAAGCTGAGAACCAGACCCTGGCCTACTACTTCCAGAACCCACTTGTCTGAGGTTAAAGAAGCCCAATTCTGGCTGAAGTAAGCCAGCCTGCCCCCTACCGGTACAGGAGAATCGGCCCTGGGCACCCCATCAGGGTGCCTGCTTGGCAGGAGCTTTAGGCTGGGGGGTGGGAGCAGGTCTGCCCACCCCTCGTCTGCCTCTCCCTCTGAAGAAGCCCCTCTGAGCATAGGCAGAGGAGGCCTGAGTCCGTTAAAAAGGCCTGTGAAAAGGCCTACCCCTACCCCTGGGGGTATGCCTTTGAGGAGTGGCTTGCCGCTCCTTAGCCTGGGCACTCTTGTAAGTAGTCCTATATTCATCCATCCTTTTCATGTAGTTCTCTGTCTGCTCCCCAACAGAGAATTCCCCACCACAGGAAAATCCATAGCCTTAGTCTGGGTATCCTGTGACAGACTAGTACACCTGAGCCAGGCCAACCTCACAAGCTACAGATGTGGCCATGACCCTAGAAACATCATTAACATCCACAGCAGCATGAAACTGAACCTTAGAAGCCTCAATGCCATCAGCAGCCACCTGTTCTAGTTCACTAGCCAGCTGGCCATGGGCTTGCTTGGCTAATGCATCACAGTATCCCATCTAGATTTCTAATACCTAGCTACATAAGCCATATAATTTGCTTGCCTGAGTCCCAGAGAGGCTGCCATATACTGTTTTTTCCCATGGCATCAATCTTCCTGGAATCCTTGTCAGGAGGATGTGAAGCCAGGGAATATTAACTATCACAGGCAGCAGCCTGAACTACTCAACATGACTGCATTGCTGAAAGGAATTCTGTATCAGGACCTGACAATGTGTACCTTCTGTCCATCTTTTTATCTACAGGAGGCACAGAATTAGGAGTTTTAAAATTTTATTGTTTGCTTCCTAAAAGACTTATGTAAGAATAGACAATCTCCTAGACTCTGGAATATCCATCATTTCTACAAAATCAGGCTCCTCTTGCTCATCCACAGCTTCTTCTAAGGGAAGCTGGAGGGTTTCAGCAACTTTTTTGTAAAACATGAAATGAGATGGGGACTCAGACAGCATAGGGAAAGATTCTAAAGGTCTGTCTGGGGAGATGTCTGGTTCAATGGGCACACCCAGACCTTCCCAGCCACATTCATACTGTTCATAATCATCCTCCCCCTCCTCTGGTTCATAAAATTCCTCAATATCATATTCCTGAACCACTGGGACAGACGAACCGACCTTTTGCCAGATAGTGGTGGTTCGGACGGACCCTAGTACAATGACTGGACAATTTGTATGGCTTTTGCTATCTCTGCAGCAGTTGGAGAAGGGGTTGGACTCCAGACCTGCTGATTTTCTTTTTCTTTACTGGAATTGGTTCCTCAGAACCAGCTTTTCTTTTGCCCGAGGAAGTCTGCCCTGGTCAAGAGGCACTCCCTCCCAGGCTGGCCATCCGGGTCAGCGGACTTTTTGGCCTCTCGTTCCCGGAGCCTGCCCAATCTTTTTTTCAGGGTGGCTGCAGGGAAATTCTTACATATCTGGCAGTCTGACTGGAGGTGGTCAAACCCCAGACAATAAACACATGTGGTGTGTGGGTCAGCCTTGGCAAAGACTTCCCCACAAACATCACAGTGTTGAAACCCAGTGGGCCCGGTTTTTCTTTTGGGTTTCTCAGACATAATGCCAGCCTAACTAGAAAACTTGCCCTTTTAACGGCAGTGCCAGGAAAGACACCCTTATCGGTTCCTAACCGTGTCACGGGTATTGGAAAAAAACGTAATAAATCCGTTTTTTTTAGAACCGATAAGAACCAGGAACCGCACTCTAAAATATTAAATTTTAGTTTTAAATGAGTTTTAAACCCAACTGATCGGTTCAAAACTGAACCGATAACTTACAAGTTCCACACAGACAAAACCTTCAATTTACTTACGGTTACCACAGATAGAGCTTGAACCGAACGGTTTTGCGGTTAAAATAAAACTATTCTCGGTTGAACACTTTTTAAACCGAGAAATGAACCGAGCAGTAGGAGAAATCTCTGGAGCGACTGTTCACTGAGGCGGAGTAAAGAATCTGACAGTTCAGGTTTGAAATAACACAGATAGAGCTGCTTCTTAGAGCTCGTGGCCAAAATTCTATTTTGGAATGGTTTTAACCATTTCACCTCCGGAGCAGTTCTAGAGCTGGATCAAACTGCTACTGTCATAATATAGCAAGACTTCATGTTGTTTGAAAGGCTGTTTTCCAAGTGAGGAACTTCAACTTGCAAGTAGCTAGAGGCTCGAAAGGTTTCTGAGTGAGCATGTCTAGCACAAGGTTAATATCCCAGGCTGTGACTCGACGTCTGATAGGAGGTGTGGTATGCAGAATACCCTTAAGAAACCTCTTAACTACAGGTAACTGAGCCAGAAACAAGGACTGCACCGGCTCATGATAAGCTGAAATTGCACAGAGATTAACTCTGACTGTAGAGTACTGCAGTCCTGAATCTAAGAGGTCTAAAAGGTACTCCAAGACTTTATTTGGTGGGCAGGAAAAAGGGTTCGAAGAGGATTTTGCACACTAGAGAGAGAGAGAGAAACACTTCCATTTGGCTGTGTAGGTTTTTCTAGTAGTTGGCTTACATGCAGCCAAGAGAATATCTGAAACCTTACGGGAAACATTGAATCTATTCACCTCTCTCTCTTCAGGAGCCAAGTGTGAAGGTGAAGTGCCTTCAGACTGGGATGTACCACGGGACCTTGGGTCACCAAGTTCGTCTGAAGAGGAAGGGCCTTCAGGGGGGTTTCCAACAGACTGTTGGGCAGTAGGAACCATATCTGTCGAGGCCAGAAGGGAGCAATGAGAATCATTCTGTCCCCCTGAGACTCAAATTTGAGAAGTACCCTCTGAAATAGGGAAAGAGGAGGAAAGGCGTATAGAAAGCATTTTGTCCACTGTAGCCTGAACGCATCCTGACAGAAAATGCTAGGTCCTGGATTTCTGGAGCAGAAAAGAGGCAGTTTTGCGTTGAGTGCGGATGCAAAAAGGTCCAGGTCTGGAGTACCCCACTCTTTGAAGAGTGACTGAGCGATGGTTGAGTCAAGAGACCACTCGTGAGGATCTGTCTCCGTTCTGCTGAGACAGTCTGCCAGTTCGTTTTGCACTCCTGGCAGGTAAACTGCATGGATTAGAGCCTTGTGCTCCAAGCACCATTCCCACAGTCTCATAGCTTCCCTGCATAATGGATAAGAGTGTGCATCACGCTGCTTGTTGATGTAATACATCACTGCTTTGTTGTCTGTTTGAAGGAGAATGTTCTTGTGACAGAGTATGTCCTTCAAGGCCCGGACTGCATAGAGGACAGCTCTCATTGCCAGGACGTTTATGTGAAGCTGGGACTTGACCTGAGTCCACGTACCCTGGGTGTGGAGATTCTGGCAGTGAGCTCCCCACCCCATCAGGGACGCGTCCGTGGTAATGGAGATCTGATGATCCAGAGGAGCAAAGGGATACCATTCCAGAAGGTTGTCCTCCTGCGACCACCAGGTGAGTGACCTCCTTAGATGTTCTGTCATCTTGATGGGAAAGGACTGAGGGTGAGTGGTTGGGGACCACTGAGTACTGAGCATCCACTGAGAGGTTCTCATGTGGAGATGTGCTAGGGATACAGTGAACACCGAGGATGCCATGAGACCCAACATCCATTGCATCGAGATAGCTCGAATTGAGCGGTTTTCTCTGATGTTCTGGTCCATCCGTAGAATATCTCCTTCTGTACTCTGGAAGAAAAGCCCTCTCATAGGAGGTGTCCGAAGAGTTCCTATGAAGGAGTTTCTGGGAGGGCTGCAACTGCAATTTGTTGAGATTCAGCAGGACTCCCATGGACGTGAGGAAGTCTGACGCCGTGGCTACAGCATCCAGAATTTCCTGTCTGGAGGGGCCTGCTAGAAGCCAGTCATCCTGATATGGGAACACTTAAATTCCGATTTTCCTGAGATGCTCTGCGAGAATTGCACAACAATTTGTAAAAACTCGCAGCGCAAAGGATAGCCCAAAGGGCAGGACTCTGAACTGATAATGTTGACACAACACCACAAACCTTAGGTATTTGTGGTGCTGTGGGTGTATAAGAATGTGTTGGTAGGCATCCTGCATGTCCAGGGAGGCTAGCCAATCATGTTGATGAATCAAAGGTAGAAGGGTACCTAGAGATATCATCTTGAACTTTTCCTTGTAAAGGAATTTAACTTTCTGAGGTCCAGAATGGGACGCATGCCACCAGTTTTCTCCAGAACTAGAAAGTAATGGGAGTAGAATCCTGCGTTTCATTGGTCTGGCGGAACTACTTCTACTGCCCTGTTGTTCAGAAGGCCTTGTACCTCGGAAGCGAGAAGGTCTGACTGTATTGTCGACAGCCTGGGCTGTCGTTTGGGGGGGGGGGTCTGAAAGACTGAGAGAATACCCCTCGCGGATTATCCGAAAGATCCATTAGTCTGATGTTATAGACTTCCACTGGTCACAGAACTGAGTCAGACTTCCTCCCACCACTGAGGAAGAGTCCCTCTCGGGCAGTTGAGGTAAGACCTGGGCCAGGAACTCAGAAGGTGGCACTGGGCGCTTTGGGGCCTTGTGCCTTCTGCTGCA
This sequence comes from Neoceratodus forsteri, assembly GCA_016271365.2. Lineage (NCBI taxonomy): Eukaryota > Metazoa > Chordata > Ceratodontiformes > Ceratodontidae > Neoceratodus > Neoceratodus forsteri. The sequence goes on from CM057452.1 coordinate 397,765,741, forward strand.
TTTTCTTTTGTGGCTGAGGGGTGTGGTTTTTGTTACAACCTCCTCTGCCTTTGCTCCAAAAGGACTGACAGTTGTGAAATTGATGCTTGTTGGCACCCGAGAGGGGGCGGGTGCAGGTCGAGCTGTCTTAATGGCTGACCTAGTCTTCTGTGTGGCCTCCAAACCTTGTTCCACCTGGGGTCCGAAAAGATACATACCATCGAAGGGTAAGGCCATGACCTGCTTCTGGGCATCATTCGTGAAGCCCGAAGTACGTAGCAAAGAGCGACGGGTACAAATGCCCACTGTTGCCGCTTGAGAAGCAGTATCGAAAGCATCCATTGCAGCTTTAACCTGTTGGTTGTTGGACTCAATACCCCCGGTTATGGTCTGAAGTAGCTCTGAATTAGTTTCCAACTCAGGCAGAGTATCTACCATTTGCTTACGTGAATGTTAAAGGACATACTCATATTGAGAAAAATAGCCCTGGTAGCTGGCAATACGCATACCCAGGGTGGAGGCAGCAAAGACACTCTTACCTAAGGTGTCTATCTTACGAGATTCTTTATTTATAGGCCGGGCTGAAGATGCCTGAGGGAGGATGCCCTTGTCATTCTCTGCTAAGACTACAATGGGATCAGCAAAAGCTTGTGAGGCCAATATGGGTCGATCCTTGGGAGCAGCATACTTCCTATCTATTGACTTAGCCACGGAAGGGATATGAGCAGGATTGTTCCATACCATCTGAGAAAGGGTCTCAAAAGATGGTTGTACCGGAGGAGTTACATCCATAGGGATCTCCGGGACATGTAGGTATTGGAGTCTTAAAAGCTTCCCAGGATCGATATCTGTAGTCTGCAGAGAAGCAGTGGAATTTTTTCAGCAGAGACTTAAAAGGAAAGGTCTTCGACCACAGGCTCTGCAACAGGATTGATCCCTGCTGCTTCAACATCATCACCCAGCCGAAGATCTGGGTCAGGCTCAAAATCATCTCCTGACAGTCCGGGGAGACTGTATGGACAGGAAAGGAGTGAAAATCAGAATGAAAAATAGAAGAGGAAGGAATCTGAGTCAAAAAGCCCTGGAGGCTGGACGGCAATGCACCAAGCATCGGCGCCGACGAAGAACACAGTGCTGAACACAAGGAAGTCGGCGCTATCGGAAACAGCCCAGTACATGGTGCCGACAGAGCCCATGGCACCGCGGATAATGCCACAGACAATGTTGACAGACCCCCCATGCCGTGGATGGCGCCAAGAGAGTCCTTGGTGCCGAGAGTGTCCCAAATTTTTTAAAACTGCGATTTGAGGGAAAAGAAGGAAAATTAGCAGGGGATAGAGGCATCGGTGTGGACCCCTGTGCCGCAGCCATGTGAAGGGGGAAAACACCCGAGCACGGAGTCGACGGCACCGAAGAAGGGGCCGCGCAATTAGGAAGGTCCAACCACCTTACCTGGTCACTTGAACAGACCAAAGGCCTCAGAGTGACCGGGCCAGGCAGCAGGACCAACCTCCGAGCCCATTGCTCCATAAGGGCAGCCTACTGGTGAAACTGCTCAACGGAAGCCCCTCCAATAGGCGGGGACAGGCTCTAATATCAAAAAGGTCGGCCACCAGAGCCAGAAGCCGGCGACTCCGCAAGAGGAGGAGACCGGCGCCTGGCCCCAATGACCGACTGTCGACCCGCAGACATACCAGAAGGCGACCTCGAGTGATGCCTTCTCTTTCTCGACTTGTGTGCCGAAGAAGAACTCGAGGCCAAACGGTGCCAAGAATGGGACAGTTTCCTGTTATGCTTCCGGGTGGACCGCCCATCTCCCTGAGCATTGGACCATCTGTTGTCAGACCCACCCTCCGGGGAGGAGGGCGGACCGGAACCAGCCTGGCTGACTGAACAGCTTTCATACGAAGTCTCTCTGCCGTCACCTGACCTGCTCATGGTTGACTCGTCAATGAAGGGCTGAAGACATCTCTTGTAATCAATAAAATTAAATCTAATCGATACGTGTTTCGAAGATAAATTACAAAACAATGAACTGAAAACTATGCTGCTAGTTTGAAGTTTGACTCCCGGCGGATGAGCGACATCATCACTGAAGCACACTCAATGGCGGGAAAAAGGAACTGAGCAGTTGGAAGGTCGATGCTCAGATAGTCTTTACGTGTGAGTCATGGCTCATGGGTGCTACTTCTCGCTGCTCCACCTCTGGCGCTGACCCTTGAAAAAGTTTGCTCTGTTGGGTCAGAGCCCGGCGATCCCATTTAGTGGTGAATGAGTGATGGAGACTTTATGTCCAGGAAGCTCCTCTGTTATAAGGCTTTTTCCATATAAGGAAATAATGCTACCACTGCTACTGATAATGAAGCTCATTATACTGACCATGGTTGCACTACTGCCTCACAATGATCTCCAAAATGCTCAAGTCTCAAGAAAAGCTTTCTAAAAAGGGTTGAGTACTTTCTGAGGTCAATCTGAAGTATGCAGGTCTGAAGTAGTTGAAGTGCTGCCTGTCGCCCCAAACATGATTTTCTTGCTGTAATTAAAGTGGTATGCAGAGAAGCCTGTAGAAATTTAGTTTCCTTTAAAAATCATTTCACAATGTACTGAGATGGAAAGCACTTTCAAACCAGTCTTGCTTCCTCATATACAGTATGACCATTCTTTATTTGAACGTAGAACTGTTTTTAAGCCTTTTTTTCTTCGTCAATACCTTATTGTATGCATCCCCTAACTACTTAGCAAGAAAACTAATGCTGTGTGTTTGTTTTGGTTGTTCTCTGTATTCCCGAACAGACTACCCTCCGAAGCTCGTACTTTAGCCACATCTTTCAGTACTCTCTGCTTGCCTTCTGGTGATCTTTTCCCATGCTCCAGACAGACAAACCCAGCTCGTACATTACTGTGGAGAAAACCCATTCACAGCAGGACCCTGGCTTACTCTAGTTTGGCAGCAAAACTTCCAAACTGGGCATGCATTAAAGCTGCAAGGGTGCAAACAGCAAGACGTGGTTAACTTGTTAATGTCAACACAGAAAACAAAAGAGCTGCGTAAACACTGAAAAAATTAACACAAAGCAAAATTAAAGCTGAAAGGCTTTACTGAATTCAAATGCTAAATACAGACAGTAAATGCTACCATGAATGTGAACAACATAGTCAGCCAAACAACACAATGCTCTGCCTCGCTCCGAGGCTTTGTCAGGGTCAGGTCTCCTGACGAAGCCTCAGAGTGAGGCGAAGTGCTGAAAAGTTTGGCAGGCCATGTTGTTCGGCTTCACACTAGCATTTATTACTTGCATTTAACATCTGGATTCAGTAAAGCCTTTCAACTACAATTTTACTCTAGTCTGAAACTGCTGGGGAAGGAGCCAGTGAAAGATACTGGGGTGTTGACTTGGGGCTGAGAGTGGTGTCATCTGCTAATATGTGTTTTTCCATTTTTCTTATCTCCCCCAACTTTCTGCCATGCTGTCTACAGTGCTTGTAGTGATGACATGGGTTAGGAAGCAGGACACCGTGTGGTTACTTACCTGTGACATCTCATGCTACAACTACTCCACCACGGGAGCCACTGCTGTGACAGCAGGTCAGGAACCCTGGAATTTGAAAGCAATGTATCTGCATTGCCCCCAAGACTCTGCTGGACCAGAGATGTGGGACAGGTTTGTTTTTTTGAAATGTAAAATATTTTATTGAATTTTTCAACAAACAAACACATGTATCGTGGCATAGAAAGTAACAGTGCAATATCTAACCTCCTCCCCCATTCCCTCACTCCCATCCCCTCACCTCCCCTACTCCCCCCAGAGCAACCATGCGAACAGTGAATAACGTTAAAAAAACAACCAACCATATTATGCACGACAGAGAAGCATTAGGGAGCAAGACAGCATGTCCATCCTAATTTAAATACAGGGCAAATAATCTGCCCCATTTACGGTTGAAGAGCGGCAGTTTATTCCTTGCACTCACTATCAAGCACTCTGCCCTGAGATAAAAGGAAATTTCATGTAACCATTCTGAGTACGAGATCACTGATGAGGCAATTCAGAACTGGATAATATGGTCTATTAAGAGACACATTAAATCTAGAGACCCACAGATAATGCTTCCCTTATATAGAGCTTATGCTAGACCCCACTTGGAATATTCATCACAATTATGGAATCCATATAAAAAGAGTAAGATTGCTCCTCTCAAAAAAATACAGAGGAGATTCACTAAAAATATAAAAGGACTTTCCAAATGTCCATACGAACTACGTCTAGAAAAGTTAAATCTGATGCCCCTATCATCTAGACGTCTACGAGGAGATTTAATTTACATATACAACATAATAAATGACCCATATCTGTTTTTTCAAATGGGTTTCGAATTTAAAAATAATATATATAATACTAGAGGTCACCCACTACAGATTAATAGGTCTAAATTTGTTCACGTTTCCAGGAAAAACTACTACACTCAAAGAATTATAAATCCCTTGAATAATCTACCATTAGAAATTGTTACCAGTAGCGACAATAAAACCTTTAAAATTCGCCTTGACAAACTTATACTTAATAAACCAAACTTGGGATACTATAATGGATAAGGTGCAGTTATGGGCTTTACAGCCTCCTTTGCACTACATTACCTTAGAAACCGTAGAAACTGATTGGTCCAGCCAGTGCTCAATAGCAAGTTTTTTAACTGCCATTGAGGTGAGGGAAATATGAAATCTTCTCTCTTTTATTCTAATTTGAGAGAAGTCCCCTAAAAGGCAAATACTTGGGGTGAAAAGCTCATCCAAACCCAGCAGCGTATCCATACGTGCTTTAAGTGTATCCCATAAGGCAGAGATTTTTTTGTAAGTCCAGAAAGCATGCAATAATGTCCCATCCTCCTTACCACACCTGACACAAACTGGGGTTGGAAGCTGCCCTATTTTAGCTAACTTAACAGGGGTATAATACATATTGTTGAGGATCTGATATTGGGTAAGTCTTAGTCAGTCTTGGATATTATATATACAGTATATGAATCTTTCCATATAGTCAACCAGTTGAAGCTATAACTTGGAAAAGAGATTCCCATATCTTAGAACCTGTCAAAAAGGGTGAGATAAAAAGTGGAAAGTAAGCAGTTATATATTAAAGAGACTCCGTGGGGTTGACTAGCCAGGTCTCGAATTTGGGAGATTAGTAAATCTAAACCAGATGGATTATAGGCAACACCAAACTTCTGTACTAGAAGATGTCTCAGTTGAAATATCTTAAAAGTGAGAATTGAGGGAATGTGGAATTTAGTGAGAATCTCTGGCATGGTAAGTAACCCTTCTGTAGAGTAAATGTCTGAAGCTTTGGTCTCTCGAAGTTGGGGAAGCCAATCTGCTGAAAGAACAGAGTTCCCAATTTTGAGGACTGGATTGCCCAGAATGGGTTGAGATATGTCTTTAATAGGACATTTACAAAGAGAGGAGCAGAACTGGGAAAATACTTTAATGGAAGTGCCCAATAACGATGTTCTAAGATGAACAGGTAGGGACTTTAGGGGACTGAAGACAGCTGCATCTGGAGAAACCTTAGCAGAGAGGAATAGATCCAGTTCTATCAGCAGCCATAAAGGTGTGTAGTCGAAATCCAGTTGGTCAGATTGGAAAGACAGCCACTTCCCCACATTTCTGAAAATGGCTGGCCCAATAATAGTACAAGATGTGGGACTTGTTTGTACAGTGAACCTGGGCTGCTCACCCAAGCGTTACATTCTTGACTTGCATCACTGGGCAAACATAATTCTATACTGTACTATTAATAATAAAGTCAACCTTTTGGGAGTTTATAAACCAGTAACATCAAAACATCCCTTAATTAAGCAATAAGGCATGACAAGGTGTGCATTATTGAGGGATAATGGCACACCTCGGGAAATGAAGCCTAAGGTGAAGCAGAGGGCTTTATGCACTTGAGAAGTGACGAGATCCCTCAATTACGCGCACCCTGGAATGCCTTACTACTATCATAAAATGGCTTTCCTCATTTTTTTTTATGTTAGGACCAAGTAATGAGGTTCAGGAAGTTTAGCATATTTCACATGTGCTGTTGTGCTTGGGTATCGGCATGGTCGTGTATCTGGATTCCACCAATCACAGTACAGTATTTCTCTTACCCATTATATAATCTGAACTATCATAGGCATAAAGGATACAGAGATGAAATCCATGGACTGGTGGAAGCACTAACAAAAAAACAGGAAAGACTCCACATTGCCATGGCGACAGGTGTCCGCTGAGTGAAGTTGGACAGAGACAGCATCACCCAGTCTCGAACCATCGAGGACTGTCCAGTAGTATGTAATGTTTGGAACACCTGCAAAAGGGAGTTTTTTATATGGCATTGTATAAAATAAAAATAAGAAGTGAAAACACAAAAGTACATATTGTAAATATCCATATGGTTCAGTATTTATTTAAATGGTACAGCAGAAGGGTTTTAACCAAAATATTAAACAGTAAGTGCTGTCAAACAGCTCAGCACCAATACGGGGTCTTTTTTTTTTTTGTTTAATCCACTTTATCCTCCAACCCGGCCTGGCCCACATCAGCCTGGCCTCCGTCCCCAGTGCACAGAGGCTTACCTCCCTGGCTTACACCCCAGAGTGGGGCCTTCAGAGGCCACTTTTTCCCCTCTTGGTCCTTTAGCTTGGTGTCCAGGGAATGCCATGGGGCAATGGTACCAGAGGTGCAGAGGTGCAGAGTGAGGTGGGCAGCATACTGCATGGTCCACATTTTCTTTGTTCTGTCCCCAGGAGGCATGGCGTGCAATGATACTAGTGTTGTTCACACCAATATCTGCCCCGCCTCCCACTCTAGCAAGACCTGGCTGTAGGACTTGTGACTTCTGCCAGGGGTCTGCTGAGTGCCGCCAGCTAACCCACCCTCCCTCTGGAAAAGGAAAGCAGTCCTTGGGGTGTTCAATCCTCCTTCCCATGCCCCTGGCTAGCCACTGACTCATAGGCTCACTGGCATCGCAAGTGGTAACTCTACTGCTGCGCCAGCGGGCCGACCCCAGTAAAGGGTCTTTGTGTACAGAGTATACCATGCTGTTTTTCCTAACTACATTGAATTGTAAATGCATGCACTGTACAAGAGTGCTTAGTTACAGCAACTTGGAAGATCACGTACCTTGTAAACAACAGTTGCCATCAGCTGTGGGTATGGCTGCTGATTGGACAGAAACTCACCGATGACCTTGTTCATCACATCTTGTGGCGGAAAGAAATCATCTAAAAACTGTGGAAGGATCCGTGCCACTATTCGAGCCTCTAAGGGAAACCCCTTCCTGATCCTAAAAAGGTTTGCAGGTGCTACAGTGAGTTAGTGAGTCACAGCAATTCTTTAGTAAATGACAAACTGGATCAGTATTTTAAAAGATGGAAACCTCAATGTAAAAGCACTGAGGCAAGGATTACACAAAATGTGCTCTGGTAATAAAGCCAAGTTATAAGGAAGCACACAACTGAACATGTACTGTATGGCAGCATTTATTTATTTCAAAAGTTTCACCAGGAGAGAATTACAGAGTTGGGAACAGCTCGTTTCCAGATGTGTCCTGGGGGACGTGGGTAACATATGTAAACCACCAGGAAGTAATTTAAGCACGCAAGGCGTAACATTTAATCTTATAGAGAATATCCTCTATCAAGCAACACTCATTGATCTTAGGGCCAGAAGAACTATGATCCCATGGGGAACAGAACTTCTGGCACTTCAGCTTAGAGATATTGGGCTGGTGCCCAGACACATGCACATGCCAGCATTAAATAAGGCCATGCCTGCCCTAAGCATCTCAATACAATTTGTTTCCATAGCAGGGAGAGAAATGGCAGCAAGAGATCAGAAACTGTGGCAAAAAAGAAGAAGCTAAATGCAGACAGAGAGGAAGAAGGATAGCACGATGGGAGCATTCAGAAAAATAGAGAAAAAAATGTTTTGTTTTCGTCTTTAAGAGCAGCTCAAAGAGAAGACAGGAAAAGTAAAGAAAGGAGTGTGTGATGACATGACTTTGAGAAAAGAGAAAAAAATCACTTTTGTCAGTATGTAAAAAAAAGGTGCACAACGAGAAACATAGGATTTGACGGCAGATAAGTACTGCTTGGCCCACCTAGTCTGCCCATTTTCCTACCTAACAGATAAGCTGCAGATCCTAGTTAAACAGCAGCTTACTTCCTCCTACCCCCCACTAGGACTGCCTTATGTCTGTCCCATGCATTCTTGAATTCCCCCACTGCTCTTGACTCCACGACCTCCTCAGGGAGGCTGTTCCACGCATCCACAACCCTCTCAGTGAAAAAATTTTCCTCACATTACCTCTGAGCCGTTCCCCCTCTATTTTCAATTTGTACCCCCTTGTTCTTGCACATCTCTTTTTCTGAAAGATGCTACCCTCTTGGACTTTGTTGATTCCCTTGAGGTACTTGAAAGTTTCTATCATGTCCCCTCTCTCCCTTCTTTCCTCAAGGGTATACATATTAAGCTCCTTTAGTCTTTCTTAGTATGTCTTCTGGTGCAGACCCTGCCCATTTTAATTCCCTCCTCTGGACAGCCTCCACTCTGTCTATGTCTTTTGGAGATGGGGTCTCCAGAACTGCACAAAGTACTCCAGATGGGGTCTCACCAACTGTCTGTACAGAGGGATAACAACTTCCTGTTTTCTACTATTGATGCCTCTTCCTATGCATCTCAGTATCCCCAGCCTTCCTTACTGCCTTCTCATTGCTTGCTCACCTTTAGGTCATCTGATATAATTACCCCAGGTCCTTTCCATTTTACTGTTGTCAGTATCTCACCCCCATTGTGTACTCTTCCCTGGGGTTTTGTTTCCCATGTGCATTACCGTGCACTTCTTTGCGATGAATCTGAGCTGCCATAAATCTGACCATTCCTCCAACCTTGCCAAGTCCTTCTCATCCTTTCCTCCATCTTGTGTATCAACCCTGTTGCAGGTCTTTGTGTCATCTGCAAAGAGACATACTTTCCTTCAGTTCCTCTGCAATGTCACTTATAAAGACATTAAAGGACCGGTCCCAGTACTGAACCCTACGGTGCCCGCTAGTAACCTCCTTTCTTCACTGTGTACTCCATTTACTACTACCCTTTGCGTCCTGTTGTCTAGCCAATTTTTTATCAGGCTACCACCTTGGGGCCCACTCCAAGGCTGGCTAACATTTATTAATCTTTTGTGTGGGACTGCATCAAATGCCTTGCTAAAATCTAGGTAGACCATGTCCACAGCCCCTCCCTGGTCTACTACTTTGGTCACCCAGTCAAAGAAATCTTTTAGATTCGTCTGACACGACCATCCCATCGTGAATCCACGATGCCTTGGGTCCTGTGTCCCAATGGCCTCTAGGTACTCAACAATTCTTTCCTTCAGAAGTGATTCCATCATTTTCCCTACCACTGAGGTCAAACTAACTGGTCTGTAGTTTCCTGCCTCTGTACTGCTCCCACTGTTGTGAAGAGGAATCACATCTGCCCTCCTCCAGTCCTCAGGTACCACCCATCCTCCCATGATTTGTTAAAGAGAGTAGTCAGCGGTGTCACTAGTTCTACCCTTAGTTCTTTTAGAATTCTTGGGTCAATCCCATCAGGCCCCATTGCTTTGTCCACCTTCAATTTTATTAGTTCTTTCAGAACCCTTTCTTCTGTAAATGGGCCGGTATCGAACCCCGTCTTGAGAGTGTTTCTCTTGTTTGGTTTAGGTACCTCCCCTTCCCCTTCCTTTGTGAATACTGAGCAGAGATATTTGTTCGGTATCCCTGCTTTTTCACTGTCCCCCTCTACCCACATTCCCTCCCCTTTATTAAGCCTCAGTATTCCTCCTTTGGTCTTTCTTTGCTCCCTAATGTACCTATAAAAGGTTTTATCCCCCTTCTTAACAGAACTGGCTATCCTTTCCTTGGTTTGGGCCTTTGCTATTCTGACTGCCTTCCCAGCCTCTTTCTGCTTTAACTGATAAAGTTCTCTGTCCTGCTCCTTCTGTGTTTCCTTATATTTCCTGAATGCTGTCCTTTTCTCCTTAACCTTCCCTGCCACCTCTTTTGAGAACCATAGTGTTTTTTTCCTTTGTTGTGTTTTATTTATTTGCTTTACACAAAGGCTTGTTGCCTCTGTGATGGCTGTTTTGATTACTCCCCAATGTTCCTCCACCCCTCCTTCTTGCCTGTTTGCTAGTGCTTTTCTGACCCACTCTCTCATTTTCCCAAAGTCAGCCCTCCTAAAGTCCAATACTCTTGCTTTTGTATGGCTTGATTGTATGGCTGTGTTTATCGTGAACCACACTGTTTGGTGGTCACTTGTTCCCAGATGGCTACCCACCTCTAAATCTGAGATTCTTTCTCCGTCCCCATTTGAGAGCACCAGGTCTAAGATTGCTCCCCGAGTGGGTTCCAATACTAGCTGTCTGAGGCATGCCCCCTGTAGGGCATCAAGAATGACCCTGTTCTTGGATGTGCCTGCAGCAAAGGTGCTCCAGTTAACATCTGGCATATTCAGGTCCCCCATCAACAATATCTCCCCTTTTTCTGCCGTTCTAAGGAAGCCTTCTATCATTTCCTTGTCCATTCCCTCCCCCTGAGATGGGGTCTATATACAACCCCCGTGTGGACTGTGGTGCCATTTTCTGTCTCCTGGGTGACCCAGAGTGCCTAATCTTCTCCCTGTTTATGCTTTAGTTCTGTTGCTTTGATCCCTTCCTTTACATAGAGAGCTACTCCTCCTCCTCTTTTACCCTCCCTGTCCCTCCTGTAGGTTGTGTATCCAGGTATGTTGACATCCCAGTCATGGTTCTCTGTGTACCATGTTTCTGTGACTGTCACAATATCCAGGCAACCCTCTTCCATCAAGGCCACTAGTTCAGGGAGCTTGTTACACAGACTACAAGCATTGGTACTCATCACCCTCCACTTTTTGACAGCCTTACCCCTTTTAGCCTCATTCCTGTCCTTACTGCCTTTGCCTTTTTTTACATTTACCTCTGTCCTGCTCCCTAATAACTTCTCTACCTTGGTGTTTACCTCACTAATTACCATGTTTTGTGGGGGGAGGCTGGGATTTCCCTGCTCCTTTTCAGTGCCTCCCCCCTTGGCTAGTTTAAATGCTTGCCAATGAAGCATTTAAACCTCTCACCTAGGATCCTGGTCCCCCCCTGGACAGATGCAGACCATCGCACCAGTATAGGTCTGCATCCCTCCAGGTGGCTCCCCAGTCCCCAATGGAGCGAAAACACTGAGCTCCACACCAGTTTTTCAACCACTCATTGAATTCCCTGGTGAGGAGTGCCCTAGCATCACCCTTGCCATAGACAGGCAGCACCTTTGAGAAGGTTACTGTATGCGCTATTTGTCTAAGACCCCTCCCCAACTCTACAAACTCCTCTTGCACTGCACTGATCCCATTCCTAGCCAGGTCATTTGTCCCTAGGTGGACAATGACATCCAGCTCCCTCCTCCGTGCAGCTCCTCCCACGATCCTGAGGATTCGCTTCCTGTCCCTCCAAGCTGTGGCGCCAGGAAGGCACCTTACCTCCCTGTCCCCTTCCTCCCCCATTTCTACCCCCCTAATGATTGAGTCCCCCACCAGGAGTTGTTTCCTTCCCCTGTGGGTTCCCATGCCACCCTCCTGTGGGTCTCCTTTGTAAAGGTTCCCAGCATACTCCTTGGTCTCCACTGCAGGTGCCTCCATAAAGGAACCACTATCCACCAGAAGAGCAAATGAATTGTGGAGAGGTACAGCTGGAGGGATGCAACTCTGTTCCACCACCCTCTCCCTCCCTGAGCCCATCCTGGTCCAGCCTCTCCTCTTTCTTGGCAACCTCTGAGGTAGTGGCATTGGCCCTGGTGGTCCCTGGGTGGGGGAGGAGGTTTCATGAATCCTAGCCAGGTCAGCCTGGAGATAGACAACCTCCTCTCTCAGACCAGAGAGGTGCCTGCAAATAGGGCAACATCGCAGCCTCCAGAATGTCTCCCGGAACACTGCCGCCCCACATCCATTGCACTGCACCACTCCTATCATGTCTTATTTTGTGTCCCCTCTCCTGTTTCTCTGTATGCTTACTCTCTCCTCTTCTTACAACTCTCACCCTTCCTGTTCTGGGACAGCAACTTCCTATCTTCTTCAGTAGCCTCCTTCTTCCTTGCTCAATGTCAGACCACCAGCAGCTGGGGGGTGAGCTACTTTTTTCCTTTAGGGTTGATGAAACCAATGTTTCTCTATGATCCTTCCCTTCCTACTGCCAAACAGGAAGTTCCTGTTGAGAACCCACAATTTAAGTCCTGCTGTGGCCAAAATTAATACAATATGCACTAGGCACAAGCGCTTTGCATCTAATTGAGGAGACAGCATTCTCACATACATCTGAAAAACGAAAGAGAAAAAAAAAGGGAGGAGTCTCCTCATTACAGGTGAAGACAAGAACAAGCCACTTAAGTACAACTCATGGCTGAATCAAACACGGCCAGCCAACTGTGGCCTGGTGCTACTGGTGCAACAATCATAAGGAGTAAAAAAGAAACAAACGCAACAAAACAAAAAAGGAAGTCTTAAAAAAAGAGGATATGTATGCGCAGTGCCCAATGACTAAATGAGACATTTTAGGTGGGGGCGCCGGTGATGAAACAATGGCTTAAAGTCCAGGGTAAGTTGGGCAAGTAAGTGTTGCTCTGTGGAGGAGATACTCTAGAAGATACAAAGAGTTGCTGTAAGTAACTTGCCAATCTTCCAAGACTCAATGTCTTCCATACAGACCCCTCTTTCATCAAGTAGAAAGCAGTGCCCAATGGGTGGATTGGGCAAGATGGACTTTCCAGGAACTGCAGCAACCCCAACAATCTCATGGGTTACTGTAAGTATCAAGTCAGAGCTACACCATCATTACACTGCTGTGGTCCTAAAAAGCAGCGAGTGAGATACTTTGATACTATAATACATTGTGGGTGACTGTATCCCTAAACCCTCACCACAACACAAGAGGTTCCTGAAATGACTCAAGCTAAAAATAACTGTACCTCAAGACTTAATTTCGGTCTGCCCAGATACAACAGTACTTACTGAAACAGATCTTCCCAAATATCTTCTTCATAGAGTACCACTTTTTGCTCTTAGGGAGGGAGGGAGGTACCAGAAACCCCATGCAGGGCTCAAAATATAGCCTTTCCGGATTTCCAAGGAAAGGCAGATTCTGTGCTGGAAATATGTTTTGGAATCCTGCATTTCCATCTGGAAATGTATTTGCTGTGTTTGGGCATGGGGGCAGGACAGAGCGACACTGCGTTCAGGGGGACATCATGCACTTAAACAAGGGGGCTGGCAGGGGTGGTAAAAAATATTTTCATGCATTTTACAATTAGGCTTAACATAGCCTGCTCTGAGGTCCTGATCAGCATTGAAGAGACAACACTGGGGACAGCTTTTCACGTGGAAAGTTGAAATGATCATTGGTTGCAACTTTAAATCTCCTGCACTACCTTCCGTGATTGATCAACTCTGCGCTAGTTCTGTAGTCTCAGTGCAAACTGTGTGGCAGAATGAGAGCCGTAGAAAAAGTATCATCCATTTACGCTCATGTCGATCGGCTCAGGTGTAAATAAAAAAAAAAAAAATTTAATCACACACACACACAAGTTACTGATCTCTGTGGCTAATTTAAATAGTTAAGATAAACTAGCTATCTGAGCAGCCCGGTTTGAAAGAGAGGGTATAAAAGACACTCAGAACTACTGTAGAGTACATAACAATCACAGTCTGTTTATTTTAGCGATATACGCAATTTCAAGTTCCAAGTAAAAATTTAAATAGACCGCAATTATTACAGTAATGCAGTAATCAGGACAAACTGTGAGTGACATCCAACGCCAGAGCTACATGCCAAGTCAGCATCATCAATAGCACTTGGATCGAGTGGGTACTTCCTCTTCTGCTGGGACAACTTGAGCCACTTAAGCAGGGACATTGTGTGGCATATGACTACAAACAAATGTGCACTGAACTGCAAGGCAAGCAGAAAACAGGTAACTGTAGGTTCTTTTAACTAGCCGGAATACAGGAAGTGTCCAGGAGTGTCTGCAGTACTGGGACACACAATTAGCTAAGCAGGTCTGGAGTGCATACAGTGCGACCATATTATACAGTACCGCTTATGCGCTAATTCTAGAAGGTGTGAAAATGCAGTAGCAATAGCGGTCGTGAATTCTGGCACCCACGAATACAATCAGTTTTACAGTATTATGGAGATGGCACTTAGGCACTTAAATGCTGTCACATTATATGCAGTTAATAAAAGGAAGTAAGACAAAAAATTAGCATTATTTATTATAGCTACTAAATGGATTGGGTCACAACAGATAGTTTCAGCAGTTTCTGTGCTGCCTTGTGCAATTGCTAAGCTGCTCCAAAGAAAGAAAATAGTGACTATTTCACTGATTTAGTGATGTGAAAATCTGCAGTGTTAAGACATTTTAATCCTAATTTCTGAGACAAAAAAAAACAACTAATCACTGCCTGCTGTTTAGTAGGTGGTAAGAAGCTTATTTAATAAAAATTATCTGACTTGCTTGAGTTTTCAGTCAGCAGCTGGTTCACACAAATCTCTAAAATTTGTATTGCTGTTCAGTTTGAAGGACCAATCAATAAGTGCCCTTAAAGCCAGCAGTCATCAAGCGAAGAATAAGGTGTGTGTGTTTGGGGGGTCTGTAAATTGTGTTTCTGAACCACTCCAAGTGTGTTAATTATTTTTTTTTATTTCTATACCACCCACATTTCCTGAGGAAATGTTCTATCAAGGTCGTTATTTCTAGCCCAGCCATGGGAGTCATAACTTCCAGGTGTAGATGCCGACATAGGCTTCTGTGCACACTATCTGCACGTGTGCCATCTGGTAACAGCAGCACCTGCTGCAGGAGAGCCAGCAAGTAAAATTACAAATTACAAGAAAGCTAACCACTACCTAAGGGCATAAGATGGCCTTGCTGGTTCCCATAAGATGAGTCACTTCTAAAAGGAAAAACTGTTTCTTCACAACCATTACCTATCAGAGGAGGGAGGAAGACACTACATCACCACTGCAAGGAGTCCAGGGGATAGAGGGTGGGTAAGTTGTACTCTATGGAGAAGATATTCGGGAAGATCCACAGTTATGGTAAGTAATGTAACTTACCTATCTTGCTAGAATCTTCTCCATAGAGTCCCACTGTTTGATCTGGTGTACCAACCTTCAGAAACCAAGTCCCCCAGACTAGAGAGGCTGGAGTCCAGGACTCACTAGGAGAGTAAACTGTTCAGCACAGAACATCCAAAACTTCCATACTGTCCGGAATGTATGTCCAGTTGTTGAGTAGCCCTCTCTAAATGAGAGGGATTGGATGGAAGGTGCAGAGATAAAATTTGTCCGCTGCAGCCTGACTGCATCCTAACAGAAAATGCCATGCCCTGCATTTCTGGAGCACATGTGGCAGTTTGGCGTTGAGGAGGATGTAACATGGTTGAATAAGGCCCTATCCCATTTGTTATGCAGAAAGAGTTAAACGCAGGGATCTGTCCTATTCTCTCCTTTTCTATCTCTTGTCTGCCTGGTTGCGCAACCAAATGTTCTTGTGAGATCTACGAACTGGTCACTCTGACAGACTTGTGGTTCTCCAACTCTACCTTCAGTTGCTGTTTCTGTCTTTTTTCCCCTCCTTGCATATCTGCGGTTATAAAATATATGTGAATCTGGGATCCCTCGTTTTGACATGTATATAGTTATACTGTTGAAATGATTGCAAACAGGTGTTTGGAATTTAGGGGGTTAACCTGAGGTGCAGTTTGAACTCCTCTCAGGCTTGTTTGCAAGTTCTTTTGCAGAGCTGTCAACAAGAGGTCAGTTCTAAAAATTGTGTTTCTCCAAAGACATCAGGGCTTCCTTAAGGGAGTAGAAACATTTTGTTTCAAGCTTGCAGTGTATCCCTGGTGGTGTTCCCCCAGATTCCATACTCAGTCCCTTGCTATGTTTCCTAATGAACTCCCTACAGTGTTGGAATTAAACTTTATGAGCATTGGGAGCTGGGGAAGGGGGGCAATAAGGTCCCATCTTTAAATGAAGCCCCCTTTTTTTTCTTTTTTTTTTATACTTTATGTGCTATTTTTCTATTGCATATGTTATATATATACATATAACAATGTTATATATAGTTATATACAAACCCACTGACTCTCTCAGTTTCCTCCTCCATAGCTCCTTCCATCCTAAACATGTCAAGAATGGCCTGCCTTATTCACAGTTTCTTAGACTTTGCAGGTTATGCAGTGAAGAGGATAATTTTGCTGAGCAGACCCAAATAATGCATAGTTTTTTTTATCAACAGGGGATACCCTAAAAGCACAGTGGACAGAGCACTCTCCGGGTCAGTAACATGCCCGTATCCTTGACCCCATGAGGAGGGATACTGTCACACAAGAACAGCGTATTCCACTAGTTCTTCCTTTCCATCAGAGCACACCTTCTCTTCACAGGATCATCACTAGTAACTTTCCCATTTTGCAACTGACCTAACATTGGTGCTTCCTTTACAGAACCACCTATTGCCTCCTACCATGCCACCTAACCTCGCAATCTCCTGGTAAAAGCAGCCTACCCACTCCTAACAGTTCCTCCCCAGGTACCAAACCTTGCAACAGGGCTCGCTGCTACACCTGCAAATTTATTTCAGTGTAACTGAGATTTGGGGCCTACAGGTGTTTTCACATCACCAAGGAGTTCTCATGCACCTCCACTAATGTAGTGTACTGTATTCTTTGCAGGAGGTGTTCAGCTATGTACATCGGAGAAACTGGTAGGCGTCTTGCTGACCAGTTTCAGGGAACATTACAGAGCGGTCAGGAATGGTGAAACTGCTAAACCCATTGTATCCCACTTTATCTCCAGGGACCACAATGTCAATGACCTTTCTGTTTGTGTCCTCCAGCAGGGCTTCGGGATCCTAACCATAGAAAAACATGGAAGCCAAGCTGATCATCCGCCTTGGCTCCCAGCAGCCCACTGGTTTAAATGATAGACTTATTTTCCACTAACATCTTTCAGCCTCCCTTTTTCCCCTAAAGTCAATTTGTTTTGTACTGATTTATTTTCATTTTCACCATATGTCTCCATTTCTGTCTCCTTCTCACACATTTGTCACCTTTCAGCCTTCTTACAAGGCCCTGTTAATCAGTTTCCACCTGGGAACTTCCCCAGCTCTTTCTCTCCCATTATGTTTTATCCTTCCCATCATCACCTTTTTGTTTCACAGATTCTCTCTTAATCTTACCATTTATCACTTCTTCTCCCTTAGCCTCCCTCTTCTTCTTTCTCCACATATATATCTCTCTCATTTTACCTCTCCTCTACACTAACTTGTTTTTTTTCTCTTTTAGATATTTCCTGAAGAAGACCTAAGGTCGAAACGTAGATTTTTAACTCTATTTTCTATTTTCAGCGTGCATTTAATATAACCATTTTGTTTTGCTTTAATATGTTATATATATATATATATATATATAGTTAAATATATATGCATATATATTTCTATTACATACAGTTTCTTTCCAAGCACTGACAGGTCCCTTCATAACATATATATACAGTATATCCATTGAGGGCGCCACTCCTCTTTATATTAACGATTAGTTTATCTAGTGCTTTACAGATACATCAGTTGGGAAGAATACCACAAAAGGGGATAGTAGAATACTATTCCCGAAAAAATGTACAGATATTTTCAATGCTGTTAATAAGCCCATGAGCAACCTGGGTTTTATCAATATTATTAATAAAAACTAAAGTCCCAAAGTCCTTTACCACACAAGGTGGAACTGGTTACCAGGATTTAACAAAGTTAGGCACTACAAACGTGCTGCTCAAAGTTTTGATCAAACCTAAGTATTATATAAGGCGCTTGAATAGCAAAACCATTATAAAACATTAATGTTCTGGTTCATAAGAATTAGTCCCAAAGGTATGAGAGAGAACCATAGCCCCAAGAAAAATAAAAATGAGGGACAGCAAAGTCCTTAGCAAAATAGACAGTGTCTCTTCAATATTCTGTAGCTGATCGTGATAATAGCATCTGAGCTACATGGCCATTACTCCAGTAATTATTGGTGAGAAAATTTTAAAGTACCTGGGGAAATTTCTAAATCAGTCCTGACCAGGCTAAAACGGCACAATCAGGTGTCTTCTTCATCAGAAGATTGCTGGTCCAGTTCTTCCTGCTGTCAATATGGGAATGCATGTCGGCGGCTCCATTTTAAGGCTTCAGCAGGGTCACTGAACAAATACACTCTCCCATGATGAGCGATCCGCAGTCACGCAGGGAAAATCATACTGTGGGGGATAGAGGCCTCCCTAAGCATGGCTCTTACCCCATCAAACCGCTTCAGTTTTTGACAAGTGGTGTAACTAATATCTGAGTATAGATTAATCCGATTTCCATCATAGAGAAGCCCTCCCTTCCGTCTGGCCAAACTCAAATTTAAATCTCTTGTGCCTGCCCCGTCTGACACCAAAATTATAGCTCGAGGTACTTTCCGATCTTCCACTCTGCCACGAGGAGTTACTCGGTAGGCTTGTTGGAATTGCATGATCTTAGACTTTATTTCTGTGCCCAGTTGTTGTGTTAGCCAATCCTGCAAAAAGAGCAGCAAAGTATCACCCTCCGCTTCCTCCGGAATGTACAAAATTCTTAAACTGGGGGCCCGAATCTAGTTTTTGAGAGTCTCAATATGGGCTTTCCAGTGGCTACTTTCCTTGATTATGGAGGAAAGGGCATCCATAGCCTCATCCGCTTTCTTTGAGGCATCTAATGCAGTTGTCTGTGTGCCCTCCATGGATGTTTCTAGTGTTGCCACTTGGTTGCTGAGCCCATCGAATTTGTCAGAGAGAACTGTGACCGATTTAATTAGTTTGGTGAGTTTTGCCCTGATAGTTTGTAAGGTCTCTTCAGTTGTCTCTCTGAAGTTCTCTTCAGGCCTACTCTGCGTAGAACGAGTAGCTGGCACTGATGGAGCATTTGTTTAGCTCCGGAGCCCTGGTTCTGATCCCTATGAGGATTTCCAATTTTTGCCTTGGATCAGTGCTGTTCACTATCTGAGCACATCTTCTCCGACCAGATGAGTGAAAATGTCCAATTTTAATACTTTGCTAGATTAAGCTGAGCAGAGTGATCAAAAGGTCTCCATCTTGCTCGGGCTCCACAGCACCCCCCCCCCCAATGAAGCCCCCTTTTCAATTTTAAGAGAATGGCAGTGGTGTGTGAGCTACCTAGACTCATTTCAGAGCAAGGGGAGGCAGAGCTCTGGCAAACCCCCCCCTGTAATTCCAAGACTGCCTCCCTAAGTCCTTTGTACACTGCAGACATCTCCTATATGCTGACGTTTTGCTTATTTACTATACCTCCAGCAACCTGGCAGTCCTAAACCAGTACATTAACATGGACTGTGGTAGCACCCAGAGCTGGTCAAATCTGAACAATCTTCTTTTAAAATCTTGGAAAATGATAAGTTCACCAGGGTACAGAGGGAGCAGTTAGGTGGGGAAGCAGCTAGTGCCGAAGGTAAGAAAGGAAGAATGGGGAGCATGGGTGCAGGGGATGGAAGGGTGGCAATCATAGAGGATTCCATAATTAGGGGTATTTACTGGGGAAAGAAAGGGGACCCAAATGCAAGTAGGAAGGTGGTTTGCATGCCAGGGATGACAGCGGTGAAGGTGGGCCCAAGAATAAGGGAAATAGTAAGGAAGGCTGGAGGAAAACCTAATTTAGTTATACATCTGGGAACCAACGACCTAGCTGAGGAAGAGGAGGCTGAGGTAGTACCAAGTAGGTTCAGAGAGTTAGGGGAGATCTGCAGGGAGTAAGAAAGTTTGCTGGCCTTCTCAGAGGAGATACCAGTACCAACGGCCAGCACAGCCAGGAAAATAAGAATAGAGAATTTTAATGACTGGCTGAGGAAATGGTGCAGGGAGGAGATGTTTATCTGTATTGGGGACTGTGAGAAAACCTGGTCAAACAAAGCACTCTTTTCACCAGACAGGCTACACCTCAGCAGGGAGGGTCTGAGGGTACTCAGGGACAAACTGGGGAATACATAACCACTACACTTAATTTGAACTATTGGGGGCAGGCCTACAGACTCTGAGAAAAAGTCAGTGAATCTCCTCCCCACAGCGATGGAAGAGGTCTGGAAGGAGGAGGTGTAAGGGGTGAGAACACAGTTAGCAAATGGTGCCGGGGGGTGAGGAACACATAACAAGGGTACGTGGAAGGGTGCACACAGAGGGGATAAATGTGAGTAGAAGAATAGAGGGACAAGAAGGAAGGTCAGATTCTAGGTGGAGGGTGGTGTCTCTGAATGCGTGGAGTCATGGAAACAAAATGGATGACCTGCAAGCACTATCAGCAGACAGGAGGGTGGACACAGCTGCAGTAACCAAGACTTGGGCAACATCACACCATGACTGGGACATTGCAATCCCTGGATATAAACTATACAGGATGGACAGAGTAGTCAGAAAAGGAGAGGGGTGGCAGTTTGTATCAGGGAGGGAATAACTTGGATGAAGGAGGAGTCAGATGAAGGGGAGGTGGAGACATTATGGGTTCAGCTAAGGTCCAACAGAGGGAGAAAGCTGAGGTTGGGGGTGGTTTACAGACTACCCAATCAGAATGAGGAGAGGGACATGGAACTGAGCTCACAAATATTGGAAGCTGCGGGGAAAGGAGAGATGGTAACTGTGGGGGACTTCAACCTGCCCAAGGTGGACTGGAGCATATCATTCACAACACGTGCTAGGAGCCAGGTGATCCTGGAAGGACTGCAGAGTGGCTTCCTGACTAATGGCGTCACTGAACCAACAAGAGCTGAGGCAATTCTTGATCTGGTGTTCACAAATGGGGAGCATGTACAGGAAATAATGGTCACGGAGCCACTGAGTGGAAGTGACCATTGCACAGTGTATTTCCAGTTGGATATGGGCAGGGAAAGCATCATTAGTCCAAAATCTTGGATTTCAGGTGGGCGGACTTCAGGAAAATGGGCGAAGTGCTAAGGAGTCATCTGGCGGGCATCAGAGCAGATATGTGGGTGGACCAAAGGTGGTCCATCATTAAGGAAGGAATACTGGTTGCCACAGATGAGTGCGTTAGGCTCATGGGTAAGAAAACAAGGGCCAAAGCGCCCAGCTGGTTCAGTTCTGGGGTTGCTCAGGCAGTAAGGGAAAAGAGGTTGGCCTGTAGAAAATTCAGGTAGACCAAGAGAGAGGTGGATAGGGAAAACTACCTGAGGTTGGCCAGTAAGGCAAGTAAGGAAGTCCAGTGAGCAAAGGCACAGAAGGAGCTGCAGATAGCTGAAGGAATTAAGAAGGGGGAGAAGGATTTTCTTCGCTATATAAGTGAGAAAAGAGACAAGAAGGAAGGGATTGTTAGGCTTAAGAAAGGAGTGGAGTGGGTGGAGGATAATGGGGGAAAAGCAGAGATACTAACTGAATACTTCTGTTCTGTCTTCACCAGGGAGAAGGATGGACCAGTGCCTGCAGGAGCCAAAAGAGGAGCGGGAGGGGGGACGGGAAACACAGATGCAGTAATAGAGGAGGACAGAGTGAGGGAGGGGCTGCTGGCACTGAAGGTGAACAAATGACCAGGCCTGGACAGAGTACATCCAAGGGTACTAAAGGAACTGGCTGAGGAGCTGGCATGGCCACTGGCAAACCTATATAATAGTTCATTAGAGTCAGGCGCGGTACAACAGGACTGGAGAACAGCACATGTAGTGGCCCTCCACAAAAGCGGTCCCAAGGATGACCAGGGAATTACAGACCAGTCAGTCTGACCTCCATTGTGGGCAAGCTCATGGAGACCATACTAAAGGAAAGGTTGGTGGACTATCTAGAGGAGCATGGTCTCCAGGATGCGAGGCACCATGGGTTCATGGGCGGGGTGGTCGGGGCCGGGGATCGTGACAAACAAATCTGATTGACTTCTTTGACTGTGTCACTAAGACAGTAGACAGGGGCCAAGCGACAGACATAATCTAGCTTGATTTCAGCAAGGCCTTTGACTCTGTGTCCCACAAAAGGTTGATCAGGAAGTTGGTGAATCTCAGGGTTGGGGAAAAGATGGCCAGATGGGTGGAAAACTGGCTGAGGGACAGAACCCAGAGGGTGGTTGTTGGGGGAAGTTATCTAGTACCAGAGAGGTAATCAGTGGGGTCCCGCAGGGCTTGGTGCTGTGGCCGGTGTTGTTCAATGTCCCCATTAGTGACACTGGGGATGGCATTAAGGGCAAAATGTGCCTATTCGCGGATGACACCAAGCTCTGCAGGAGAGTGGACACAGCTGAAGGGATACAGGATCTACAGGAAGATCTGAAAAAGCTGAGGAGGTAGTCCAGGATCTGGCGACTTGACTTCAATGCCAAGAAATGCAAAGTTATGCATATTGGAGTCAAGAATCCCAGGACAGAGTACTACCTGGGTGGAGTCAGAGTATGTGCATTAGAGGAGGAGGAAAAGGACCTGTAAGTGATGATCACTAGTGACCTGAAGCACTCCATGTAGAAAGAAAGCAGCAGCAAAGGTAAACAAGATGCTGGGATACATATCTAGGGCAATCAGCAATAAGAGAGAGGAGGTTATACTGCCTTTACACAGGTCACTGGTAAGGACGCATCGAGAGTATGGATATCAGTACTGGTGCCCACACCTCAAAAAGGACATTAACCTGCTGAAGAAGGTCCAGAAGAGGGCTACAAAGATGACAGCAGGTCAGCAGGGTATGGCATATGAGGAGAGGTTGAGGGCACTGAACATGTACTCCCTGGAAGACAGGAGAGAGAGAGAGAGAGAGAGGGGACATGATTGAGACCTTCAAGTACTTGAAAGGGATAAATAAGCTCTTTAAGCTGAGTGGCAACCATAACATGAGGGGGAACAGTCTTAAGTTGGAGGGTGGGAGGTTTAGGAGGGAGGTCAGGAAGCACTTCTTCACAAAGAGGGTTGTGGACACTTGGAATGCGCTGCCAGAAGAGGTCATCTCATTGAAGACAGTGGACAGCTTTAAGAGAGGCTGGAATAGGCATGGGGTAAGGTAGGGAGGATGGGATAAGTGGGGAGGGAGGGCAGGGACAGCAGCTCAAGCTGTGGACACTGCAGTATGAGCAGACTTGATAGACCAAATGGCCTTCTTCTGCTGGCCTCTTCATATGTTTGTAATGAAAACAATCATCTTTGGTTCCAAACATAAACTATGCTTAGGCTCTTGCAGTCTCTTGATCTCCTGCCTTAATGGATCCCTTGTTGAGGGAGTCTCCTCCTTTAAGTGTCTTGGAGTCACTCTGGACTCTTCCCTAGATGTTCTGCATGTTTCAGTCACCTGTAAATCACTCAGTGCTAAACCAGGCACTGCTTACAGGATGAGATCCAGCCTTGCCCCTAAAGCCTATGTGGCCTTTACTGATGGTGTCCTACTTCCCAGTCTTAATTACTGTATCCCAATTTACTTCAATTCCTCTAAGTCTACTTTGGTACAATGAGATGTGGTGTATAATAGTATGTGCCGCTTTGTTATGGGTGCAGCTCATCTCACCCACCATTGCACCCTTTATTCTTCCCTAGGCTAGGGATTCCCCTTCTTCCACACATTCCTACTGTATATTATGGGCTGCTCCATTGACAAATAGGTTAGGTCCAATACTGCCACCTGCCTTATTGTTTGTGGTCTGATGATGCCCTTTTACTTCAAGAGTCTAGATACTCCACAAGACTGGGTCAAACAGCTTTCTTTTACTCAACCCCCAGACTTGGAATTGACTTCCTTATCATGCCAGGCACACTGATTCCCTCCTGCAATTTAAAACACTGTTACTTTGCCACTGCTCAAGTCAATCAGCTTGTACCTGCTCTTAGTTTCTGCCTGAACGTTAACCGATACTTGGCATGCTTGAAATGCTGTCAGTGTGTTGCAGTGGAATTTAGTTACCCACTTGTGTCATGTGCCCAGTGCAATACTTTTAACATCCCATATCCTCAAAAATAAACAGGCAAAAGGAACTCTGAAATGTGATGTAAGGCATGTAGCAAGCAATAAAGCGCAATGGGCTGCGATGGGATGACATAACAGCATGCCTTGGCTGGGCTGAAGCATGATGCTGAAGGTCAAGGGCTTCCACTACCCAAAAAGTGTCATTATCCCAGCACAACGCACGCCCTGGAGTGTCTTACTGTGATTATGAAATTGGTCACTTAAATTTAAAAGTTTAAATGAAATAAGTCATTTTTTTTAAAGCTGAGAAAGAAAAAGAACTAAAAAGCATGAAAATCAGAATAAATAACAGTGCATTAAATTCTGAAGCTGAGAAAGAAAAAGAACTATAAAAAATGAAAATCAGAAAAAAAAGAATAGTGCATTCAATACCATTTCTTGTTTGAGTGTGATAGTTCTTAGGTCTGGTCATTAGGTGGCAGCAATACAAAGCTGAAGGAAGTTAGGGCAGCATTAGTGTAAAGGCAGCGTTATACATGGTGATGGCGTGGTTGCAGGATGTTCAGAGGTCTGCTGTTTTGGTCATCACATCCATTTGTCCACAGGTTGCAGACAGTTTAGTATTATTTTGAAAAGCTCCATCAGAGTGTGCTGTAAGCACAAGCCGTGATCAGTGGTTGATGTTAGTGGGCACTGGCAGGCACTTGCGTGGAGGAGCAGATTTAATTTCATTAAAAGTCTGCATGGCAGATTTCAACAACAGATGCTGTCCCGTAAATGTCAGTAGCAAGGTTTGGGCTTTTAAACAAGAGGAAAAGAAAAAAAGGAAAGAGCCTTTCTTTGTGTGTAAAAGTTATTACGGGTGTGTGTGAAGCCACAATAGTGTTGAGTGACAGCATGTTAGCAGTAGTCTTCAGCCAGACACCAGTCTGGAAAGGAACACCGGAAGAGGCAGGAGCCTGTGAAGGAAGCTGGTTAAATATTGTAAAATACTGATGACTGAGATTATTTTTTGTGCCGTTTGGGAGGGAGGGAGAGACTGAGTTTTACACTGTGTTGGCAATTAAGGCAAATGATGCCAAGACTGCTATGCCTAATGTGGGCATTTCACGGTGCAGTTGTGGCAGTATAGTGATTCTGAGGGTAAAGTGTCAGGAGAAGTCAAGGATCTTTTTTCCGTGCTGCTGTGCTGAGATAACAGACTTTGATTCTGAGGTTCTTAGCCAGTCAGGTTTCTACATTTGTTCTACCCATTTCATAATTGTTAGCAATATGTTCTGCATAAAATTTAACAGCCAGTCTAAGATACAGTATCTACTAAACAAAAATGGATGGAAAAACAGAATTTGCTTTACTAACCTGTCAAACAGAACAGAAACTCGTTCCATAGCCACAATAACAGACTCTGTGTCAGGAACCGTGGGGTCCGATTCTGAAGTCCTCCCAGGGCTGATCTTCTCTTTACCTAAACAATAAAATTGTATAAATATGTAAGTTATACCAAATGACAATACACAAAACTGGAGGGGGCACAATCGTAGAACCTCCTTCACACTATTGTATTTATATTCAAACTGATGTAAACAATAACAAAGAACAGCACAAGGAATACCACTGGCCTGAAAAATGAAAGTCACATACTTACCATTAACTGTTGATCTTCCAGAATATCTTTGCCATTGATTACCATTTATGGGTTTCAGTCAGAGGCACTAGGACCCTGCCGAAGCAAAGCTTTTGCCAGGAGGCTGGCTATGGCAACTGGGCATGGTGCCTGCACACTCCCACGTGGTGTTGCATGCCACTAAATAACCACTGCTGGCTCCACAACAAACCCCAGTTCTGTTCGCCACGAGAAACAAGGTGTGGAAAAATAACAGAGCTGTATGAATTTTCCTATAAGGGATACGGAAAGGATATGGGAATATAAACAAGCAATAAAATAAAGCCCGACTACCAACCTTTTCATAGAGAGACGGGGCACAGTAGGTGACACAAATGGGGTAGCTGGCTATGGAACCACAGACTCATAACACTAGCCAGACAGGAGATGGACAGTGATCTTAAAGGCAGCAGCCCTGAACCATATGGCTCTGACAAAGAAGGCAAACGGGGATGCCCAGAACTGGACCCCCTTGCAACTGAGATGGCATAATATGCCAAAAAGGGTGAATGATATAGACTTAGAAAAACAACCCCTGTGCCACCAGACAGGACTTACTGAATAGTCAATTAGAAATATGTCTAGTTTCTTCCATCAGGGAAAGAAAACAAACTCATATGCATGTAGAGCGGTAGGACTGGACGACCTCAAGGAGTCGAAATGAGCTCATAGACCCAGGCACCCTCTAAGGGTAGTGAGCTAATATCCCAGCTAACATAAGGGAAGAAGAAATACATACTAACCAACCATAGTCTGGCACAGTCAGAAGAAAAATCACCATATAAAAAAGACCTGCTTCTCCTGCAACAAGAGGGATGTATCCTGCGTAAAAGCAAGTGTACTTGATCCTATCTCAGTGCATGGCAAGCTTTCACAGACAGTGCAACTGCCAAGTGGATTTTGACTGGATAGTGCCGAGAGGCACAGGTTGCCTTTGGCAACTAACAGGAATATATCCTAAGAAGGGGATGTACATTGGGCAGGAACAAGGTGAAGGACAAGAAGAAGAAAAGGGAGGGAGTTGCCTTCCTTCTTGTTTTGGTTGGTTAAAGACCCCGAAAAAGGGACCCTCACCCCAGCTTAAAGTTTTTTTTTTAAACTACTCCTAAGGGTGTACAACTGGGGAGATGTCCTGGTACTAAGTGGTGTTGGCCAGCGCTGTCAGGTGAGCTGCCGAGAGTCCCTGGCTCTGGGGATGATGGGCGACTGTGGTAGTCGATGGTAAAGATATTCTGGAAGATCAACAGTTATGATAAAGAATGTAGCTTTCCTGTCTTTTTTTTCATTAAACTTCTGTTTATTGACGTTTTAACAAATTACTCAATAAACATTACATTCAGTCCTCTCATCTTAAACTTCCAGTACATACATAACCTGCTTGTACTGTCAGATTAACACAATTATGTACCACAGCAGTACATTACTTCATCTCACTAATAACGTTATAAACAAGGAACATATTAATTTTGTTTAACATAGAACATCAATGAAGAAACAAATAAGATGCACTTTGATCTCAGCTTCCCAAAAACAAATTTGTGGTCCTTGCTGTCACTCTCTGTCATTCCATAATCATCCCACCTATGGTGATGGATACGTGTAAGGATAATACACCTTCTCCCTTACCGCCTCTATCTCAATCTAAAACTATTACTTCCAATACTCAATCTAGCAATCTAACATTATCCCTAAAGGTCTTACTATTTGGAATCCATTAAAAAATACAAACAATTCTATTTATGCAGAACAACTTTGTCATAGGACCTCTGAGAAACTGAGAAATCACAGGATTCACATGTCATATGCTCAAAAAGTTGTTCTTAACAAGGAGTTTGCTGAAATTGTAACCACTCTGGAAAGGGTGTCTGGGGAACCTATTCAAGACATCTGAGAGATACACATTAACTACCAAGGACCTTAAGAAAAGCCATGCTTGTGAAAAATAGGAAATTAGATGCCCTTCAACATACCATACTTCCTAACAACCATGAAGCACACAATGGAGTCACTGAACAACTAAACAATACTGATGGGCACCTTTCAGTTGTTAATTTGTCCAACCACACACTGACTACTGGAGAACTGAATGTACTTTCAAAGGGCCTCACTTTCTGCCCAACAAAACCACTGGATAACATACTGTTTTGTGGTGAACTAGAGGAGTACTTCGTAGATTGAGACTTAAAGAATTCTTTCATGGCAGGAAGAAATCACTGGTAGTGAAGACAGTGCAAACAGCAATAATGTAATGGATAAGAAAAGGAATCTGATTTTACCCCTCAAGTGGGCGTAACAAAAAACTAGACAATTATATTAATTGTTTCCGCCAACAAGTCAGTGGTCAGATCCTTACCAGGCAAAAACAAACCCATTATAACCTCTCTCCACTGGAACGGCGAGCTATAGGGACACTGAAATCAAACCACAACATTGTCATCAAAAAAGCTGATAAAGGTTCTGCAGTGGTGATTTTAAACAGAGAGGATTATATTACTGAAGCTAATAGACAGCTAACAGATCTTACATACTACAGAGAACTGGAGAGTGACCCCACTACAAGATATAAAGATGAACTATGTGACTTAATTAAAACTTTTCCTGACCATGTCCAAAATAAACTAGTTCACCTCATTCCTGCTAGACCAAAGCCAGGGACATTCTACATGCTGCCTAAAATACATAAACCTGGCAATCCAGGGAGACCCATAGTCTCTGGTAATGGTACCCTGACTGAGGGATCTCAGGGTTTGTAGAGACCATTTTGAAACCGCTGGTTATGGAAAGAGACAGTTATATCCAGGACACTACACACTTGTTGCGTGTACTTTCTGGTTATAAGGATTTACCACCTGATGCCATTTAGTGACAATGGATGTAACATCCCTCTACACTAATATTCCACACACAGATGGCATTGCAGCATGCCTTAAATACATACATGAGAAAGGACCTGACCAAAACATCAACCCTGGAGTGGTGGGGGAACTTATGGAATTCATTTTGACACATAACAACTTCAACTTCAATGGTAAACATTATGTTCAAACTATGGGAACAGCAATGGCACCAAAATGGCTCCACAGTATGCTAACCTCTTTATGGCTGACTTGGAGGAGGATTTTTTAAGGCAGTATCCCCACAAACCACTGGCTTATTTCCGTTACATTGATGATTTGTTTATCATCTGGACGGAAGGCACAGATGCACTCAAAGATTTTCATCACAAACTTAATAATCTCCACCCTACTATAAAGCTTACCTTGAGTACTCTACCACCAAGGTTAACTTTCTGGACACCACAGTCATCATTAAGGATGGAACCTTACATACATGTATTTACAGGAAGCCAACAGACAGACAGAGATACCTGCACAGGAAAAGTAATCACCTAACCATACAAAAAATCTGTGCGTATACAGTCAAGCCCTTCGTTGTCAACGTATTTGTTCAAATGAGGATGACAGAGATACACATTTAGCTATGTTGAAAAACACTTTATGGAGCAGGGACACTCTTCCAGGAAATTGACAGGATAACAGAGCAGGCAACATAAGTACCAAGACAACAACTACTTCAATATAAAGAAAAGACAGCTACAAAAGAATACCCTTGGTAGTCACATATCATCCAGACCTTGAGCGTCTCGTAAGATTATTAAAGATCTCCACCAATATTTAGTGAGGATGACACCTTAATTGTATTTTTCAGGAACTCCCACTACTATCTTTTAAACAACCGCCAAATTTATCCAGCCTAATTATTAGGAGCAAACTTTCACGGAACAGAATACCATGTCACACAATGCCACCCCTGCAATCAACGCCCCTGCAAGACCTGTAGGCTCATTTCTACCTCAGACTGTGTGGTTACATCTCAAAACAGACAATTCCAGGTGCATGGGAGTTATACATGCAAGTCACGATATGTTGTTTATTTCATTCAGTGCAAGAGATGTCCACAAACAGGTTATGTAGGAGAGACACGTAACAGCTCCGCACTAGGATGAACTCACACAGACATACTATTACAGCAAGGAAGACTGACAAACCAGTGGGCATCACTTCTCCCAGCCTGACCACTCAGTCTCAGATATGTCAGTAATGGTCTTAAAGGAAATCTCAAAAACACACAACAGAGACGAGCTTTGAGATTAAACTTATCTTACATCTCAATATGGTAGCAGATGGGATGAACTTGGATATTGGCTTTATGGGACACTACAGAAACTAACATTCACAGACCTTTTCTTCTTCAAACTGACATATTATAGGACTTCAGCATATGTGAGATGTGGATGCATGTATGTATGCATGTGTGTGGGTATGCGCTATGAAGTATGTGATATAACAGATGTGGGGCTTGTCACATTGAGGTAAGTCTCTATTTAGCTATATGGAGTTATAATGTGTTACTATTTTTATTTCACACACATAAAGAATTTCTTCTTACTTTTTATCTTTGCCTGTGGGGGTTTGATTCCATTGCACCATATTCAGATTACCCAGCCTGCTAGTGTACATACAGGAGTGTTATCTTATACTGTTATATATAATTTTTGTTACTCTGTACATATTGGGATGTGTGATCTCATTTGCTTGGGGGTCCTGCACATATCTTTTTACATTAGGCTTATATTATAGTACTTTACTCAGGATTTCATGACAAGTTGCATTCCTTTGGGGAACAATTACAGCGACTGAAGTTAATATAGGTTCACTAGGAGAGGATTGAGGTGTGTGTGTGTGTGTGTGTATGTATGTGTGGGTCTGTCTGTGGGGAGAGAGAGAGAGAGAGAAAAGGAGGGTGGGGAAGAGAGAGACTACATCTCGTTTAGCTATGTATCTCCCTCACCCACATTATTGTGATGTGGGGTGGGTTAGGTTGTATTGTTTGTATGAACAGGAGGAGATAAATTACATTTTATCTCTTTTCAGATTCCCTAGACACTTGTGGTACATGAAGTTGCTACATTCTCAGTATATATTGACATCAGTACATATCAGGCTGCATGGTCTGAACTCCTTGAGGTTCCTTGACTAGAGTTTTTGCTTAACACTAATATTATCTATTTATATTTTAATTATCATGTATATAGTCCTGAGGTTTTTGTAATCTCTTGGGCCTTCTATTTAGCTTGAGAATACAGCTGGGTGGCAAGTCCAGCTAAGTTTTACACATCACACAGTGAGCACTGATGTTTTTAGACAACTTTACTGGTAATTCTTGTCTTTAATGCATACATTGTAATTTCATGAGCCCTATAACTATCTCAGTCTGTCTTTAAGCTGGGTGGGGTTGCCTTTCAGTAATCACATCCTTATACTGACTGTGGCACTCATGGCTTGATTTGGGAGTTATCTGCTTCTGCAGTGTTATCTTATGTCAATTAAATTTATGTGCAGTAGGATTCCTTATATGTGTCTTGCACCAGGAACATCTGAACCCAAGGTTCATTCGGACTGAGGGCAGTATTGTACTGTTAAACTTGTCTGACATTATCTGTTTTTTTAATGAGTATTTTAAACCAATGGGGATTTTTTTCTGTTTTTCTCTGCATTATCTAGCTGTTATAAGTATTGTATTTTCCAAACAACTGCCATGAGCTTCTGAAGAAGGACTGGTTGGTCCGAAAGCTAGAGCACTTTGTTCTTGTTACATCTATGTTGGTCCATTAAAAGGTATCAAATCATTTGCTTCTGGATCTAATACTCAATCTAGTCAGTATCCTAGCCTACTAAGTGAATCATGGCCGTCTCCACTGGCGACAACATGGCAAGGTAGGGGCCCCACTGTGCCTCATATCTGACCCCCGCCCCCCAAGTTCATAAGTCAAATACTCCATGGGCAAGACCCCTCTCCATGCTCCTTCCACATAGATCTCGTGGGAGGGGCATGGGAGACCCAAGTATTTTGGATACATTTTCCTGCCATCAATAACATGACACATACAATTCTTGGGTATAGATCCCAGTCATCCCCTTCCATCGATTCTAACCCCCAACAACATGGATGTGAGTTCATTCTTAACTGGGATATCCTGAATGGCCGTAATTTCCTGAGCTATCTTGGTCCAGAAACTCCTAAGCTGTGGAAATGCCCAGAAGCACTGCCCACAGCTGCTGCACACCTGCTACACAGAGGAGACACCCCAGCGTTAAATTTATTCACTACCTGATGGGGCATGCATAACCTGTGTTAAAATTTAAACTGAGCCTCCCTAAACTTACTGCATATTAGTAGTCCCATATGCAACTCACAAATAGCAACCCACGCTGTGTCAGGGATCAAATGTCCCAGATCTCTTTCCTATTGTGATTTAACTTTACCCGAGAGATCCAGAGAATGGTCTTGTGACAGTTAGTAGACTCTCGCTAACGCCCCCTTTGGGTTAACCCAGGTCTGTAGTATGCCCACCTCCAGTGCATACAATGGGGAGTCCTTGTGGGCATCCCTCTCCATCCGACTCACCCAGTCTCTAAACTACAAATATCGAAATCTATGGTTTTGAGGTATGCCTAGCTACTCACATACTGTGGTAAACCTTTTAAAGCCATTACCATCAAATAGGTCCCCTAGGCATCTTATGCCACTCTCCTCCCAGCGTCTAAACCCAGTATCCTCCAGGCCTGCCAAAAATTCAGGGTTACCTGCAGCCGGGACCAAAACAGTATTCGCCTCCCCTGCCCCCATGTGTTTTTTAGTCCTGTTCCAGGCATTCAGAAGGTGTTCCCCCAGAAGTGTTCCTTTACCTGACAATCCTAAGGCCTTCTAACTAGTCTTATTCAAGTATGTGGTTATACGTGCCTTAGCTGCAGTTCTTTCTATAGCCATCGAGCTCGCCCCTCTACACCTCCTCACCCATTCTGCTAGCAGTCACATTTGGGCTGCCAAGTGATAAAGCCCACAATCCAGGAATTTTAAGCATCCCTTAGAGGTAGTGGCTCTCAGACGCTGCGGGCCCATCCTGGGTCTCCTCCCCCCAATATGAAATCTGAACACCAACCGTCCAGATTTTTCAGATCCTTCCAATTGAGCCATGAAACAAACTTGCCTGCTGAGGTAATGAGAGAAAAGACCATGGCTGCTTTCAAGAGGGGGTGTGATAGGGCAAGGGCTCACACAGGTAGCGAGAGTACTGGAACTGGGTAGGGTGGCTAGGTCCCGGGACCCATAGGGGGTCTGTGTAACCCATGGACAGACTTAATGGACCTATGGTCTCCTTCTGTCATCATGTTCTATGTTTCCGTGTTAAAGGAAGCACCTGTATGGGATATAGGATCCTGAGCAGGATGTTCATCTTTATAAGATTAATACCATCTAGCCAGGAGGTGGGTAATTCCTTCCAGTGCCTCAGGCTGTTTTTAGTGACTATTAGGACTGGCTTGTAATTATGTTCGTACAGGGTATGGAGTGTCGAGTACACCTTTATACCTAGATATTTCAGGTGTGTAGCGACCCGCTTATACACATGCCCCTCCAGTGCACTATCCTGCACTGCCCCAATGGCCATCAGCTCGGACTTTCCAAAATTAATTCTGTAGCCTGAGAAGGTGGAAAACTTTTCAATTATCCTTGTGACAGCTGGGACTGAAATATCTGCCCTGGTCAAGAATAACAACACGTTATCTGTGTAGAGCGATATTCTGTGCTGTTCCCCAGGCACCATCACCTTAGGACTGGTCCGAATGGCCTCCGCCCGGGAACTCAATTGCTAAAGCAAACAGAAGCGGAGACAGGGGGCAACCATGTCTTGTCCCTCTGCCCAGCTCAAAGTTGGAGTATGGAGTAGTCAAAGTATGGAGGCAGTATGGCGCAGTGGGTAAAGGCTCTGAGCTGCAAATCTGGAGACCTGGGTTTGAATCCCACAGCCCCCTAGGTGCATACTGTGTGACCCTGAGCAAGTCACTTAACTTCCTTGTGCTCCCAGGTTGCACCTGCAAACAAGCTTTCAGCTAAGTGTCTCTCACCTGGTAAAAATAATTGGTTGGTTGGTTGGTTAAAGTCCCTTGACATCTCTCCGTTAATACGGATATTGGCTCTGGGGGCCTTGAATAATAATCACACCATATTAATGAACTGTTCCCCTAAGCCAAATGCTTCCATAATCTTAGATATGTAACCCCCACAATGGGCGCTTGATCCTCTCCCTCCCCAGCCAACCCCTGGCAACCCAGCTTGTTCCCGAACACAGTTTGCCGATGTGGTGAGAGGTAAGGCGTTAAAGCACTCCAGCCCTCTGCACCACCAGGCCAGCAATGGGTCCTGTCCTTTTCAACATGTTCATCAGCAACATTGAGGGAGCATCTGGGGCAAGGTGAGTCTCTCTGCAGATGATACAAAACTCTGGTAAGGTAGACAGCAACGAAGGGACCAGGGAGATGTAGAGGGATCTAAAAATGCTAGAGAGGTGGTCTAAGGTTTGGCAGTTGAAATTCAACGGCAAGAAAATACAGGTTACTCACCTGTAACAGGAGTTCTAGGAATGGTATATGTTGTTCATCCACACTGTCTGGCAGGTATCCTTGCCGCTTTAAATCTTGCCGGAAGGTCTTCAAGCTGGCTCCTCCCACCCACCCGGGTGGTAAAACTCTTGGCTCCGCCCCATGACGCCAGATCTGGCCCGCTGGAAGCTCAGGTTGTTCGTCGAAAGCTGGGAGGTCGGGTGGGTCGTGTGGATGAACAACATATACCATTCCTAGAACTCCTGTTACAGGTGAGTAACCTGTATTTCTAGGGACATGGATATGTTGTTCATCCACACTGTCTGGCAGACTCCTAGCAGTTCTCCGGGAGGAGGAGGCAAGGTGCACACCCCGATACTTACTTGGGAAAGAGACTGGAGAACCGAGGCCCCAAAACCAGCATCCCGGCGTGACTCAAGGTCGATGTGGTAATGGGTGATGAAGGTGTGTGCTGACTTCCAGGTAGCAGCCCTGCAGATTTCCTGGATAGGGACGTCCCTGGAAGCAGCCACCGATGCAGCAGTATGGTGGGTAGAATGAGCTCTTATCCCTCTGGAGCTCCATGCCCGCCAACTTATGGCGAGATCTATGCAGGAGGTGACCCACCTGCCTATACGTCCGCTTGGCTGCAGGTCTGCCAGAGTGCGGCTTCAGCGTAGGTGACAAACAGCTGGTGAACCTCTCCCAATTTCAGCCCGTGCGCTCCTTATAGTAGCGGCGCCCTTCTAAGGTCAAAGTATGGAGCCTATATTCGGCCTCCAGGTGTGATTGGGTAGAACACCGCAGAGTCAACACCTGGTTAAGGTGAAACTCGACCACCACCTTCGGAAGGAATTTGGTGGGGTGCAGGACAACCTTGTCCTGTGGAAGACCAGGTAAGGAGACTCGATGCAGGCGCCTGGAGCTCTCCCATCCTTCTGGCTGACGTGATAGCCACCAAGAAGGGGTCTTCCACGACAGGTGAGAGAGTTCACACCTGTGCACTGGTTCGAATGGCTTGCCCATGAGCTTTGCCAGTACCAGCAGTAGATCCCACGGAGGTGGAGGTTCTCGGACCGGAGGGAAATGTGATCAAGGCCTTTGAAAAGCGCCAGACCACCTTCTCTCCTGCGCCACTGACTGCTTCCCGGCCCGCGCCCGGTAAGCAGAGATGGCTGCCAGGTGCACCTTAAGGGTCGTCGACCTAAGCCCTTGCTGAGAAAGGGACCACAGGTAGTCCAATATGCTCGCCAAGGAACAGGAGGAAGGGTCCAGGCCCTTGCCCTGACACCAAATGGAAAATCTTTTCCATTTGAAGGCGTAGCATTTTCTGGTCGACTCCTTACGGGACGCCTCAACTACGTTGAGGACCTCGTCGGAAAGACCCAAGGCCTGGAACTCTAGCCGCTCAGGAACCAGGCCGTCAAGTGCAGGGATTGAAGGTCCAGATGGAATACCTTCCCCTGATTGACTGAGAGCAGGTCCGGGCGAGCTGGAAGCTGCCTCGGAAGCCTGGGGCTGAGGCTGAGGAGATCTGGGTACCAGTACTGGCGGGTACAGTCTGGGGCTATCAGAATCACCTGCGCCTTGTCCCTCATTGCTTTGAGCAGCACCTTGTGCATCAAGGGGAACGGGGGAAAGGCATAGAAGAGGCCTGGGGTCCATGGCCTCGAGAAGGCATCCCCCTGCAGAGAGCCCTGCTGAGGGGGGCGGGCATGGAACAGCCTCAGCTTCGCATTCTCCCTGGAGGCAAACAGGTCCACCTGAGGTGTGCCCCAATGGGAGAATAGATCTTGTACTACCTCCGGCAGGAGAGACCACTCGTGAGACGCAGCCCCTATCCAGCTTAGGGCATCGGCCAGGGTGTTGGAGGCTCCTGCCACATGAATGGCTAGGAGATCCGCCTCCAGGCTGCGCATGAGTGACCAGATGTGGAGAGCTTCCTTGCATAGAAGCATGAAGCGTGTCCCGCCCTGGCGGTTTAGATAGTACATGGTCGTGGTATTGTCCGTCTGGACCCGGACCACTTGACCCCGAAGAAACGGAGCAAAGGCGGTGAGAGCTAGGCGGACCGCTCGGAGCTCCAGCAGGTTGATGTGACATCGGGACTCCCGCGGGGACCAGAGGCCGTGCGCTCGGTGTTCCCCCAGATGGGCACCCCAACCCATCAGAGAGGCATCGGTCGATAGAGAGACCGTCGGCTCGGGGCGGACAAACGGGATGCCCTCCTGCAGATGAACTGGAACGGTCCACCACTGGAGAGCGTTCCACATCCCCTGGGTCACCGTCACTAGCTGGTCCAATGGATCGCAGCATTGGGACCACTGGCTGGCCAGCCCCCACTGAAGGGGGGCGCATGTTCCAGCAGGCCCAACGGACCACGCTGGTACAGGCCGCCATCAGACCCAGGAGGCGCAGGAAGTCCCGGCCAGGGCGCAATTGCCCAACCAGAAATGATTGGGCAAAGGAGGAAAGAACCTCGGCCCTGTCCGCCGGGAGCCATGCTCTGGCTCGAAGAGAGTCGAGCTCTGCCCCGATGAAAAGAATCACCTGCTTCGGCTCGAGTTCCGACTTGGCCTCGTTGATGAGGAGGCCGACCTGAGAGCAAACCTGGAGGGCCAGATCTCTGGACTGCGCCACCTCCTGTCTGGAGGGGGCTGCTATCAGCCAATCGTCCAGGTAAGGGTAAACCCAGACCCCTTGGTGCCGCAGGAATGCTGTCACCACTGCCATGCATTTGGTGAAGACCCTGGGAGCTGGAGATAAGCCGAAGGGCATGGCTTGGAACTCGAAAAGGGATCCCTCCGCTCGAAAGCGAAGGAACCTTTGATGGGACGGACAGATAGGGACGTGAAAGAACGCGTCCTGTAGGTCCAGAGAGCAGAACCACACGCCGTGTTCCAAGGATGGTATTATCTGAGCCAGAGTGACCAGCCTGAAGGTTCGAGACCTTAGGAACTTGTTTAGGTCGTGTAGGTCGAGAATGGGGCGCCAGCCCCCTGTCCGTTTTGGAACCAGGAAGTACCTCGACATGAACCCCGGGTTTGAGGGAGGGTCCGCCACCTCTCTTATTACCCCTTCTCGAGGAGGAGAGCGATGTCGGCTCGGCGAGCTGACAGTGAGGCTTCGGACCCAAAGGCCCCCCGAGGTGCGATGGCTCTGAAGGGTGGGGCCTGCTCGAACTCCAGAGGCAGGCCCTTTCCTACCACCTCCAACACCCACCTGTCTGTGGTAATAGCAGACCAGGCAGAAAGGAAGTACCGGAGCCGTCCCCCCACGGGGGGAACCTGGGGTGAGGTGACGAGGTTGGGGTGACACCCCTCAACCCGCTCACTGTGCAGGCTTGGAGGAGGGACCGCCGAGGGACCACCTGGGCCTTACCTCCTGCTTCCTGGAGGAGGAAGCCGCAGGTTTGGGTTTTGGACGCTAAGCATGAGCCTGCTGGCCCTGGTGTTGCTGGGCCGGATGTGCCGGGGCGTAGGACGGACGAAAGGGCTTGCATGGCCCTGCGGCCCTTGTCCCTCTGAGCGGATGAGACCGAGTCCAAGGTGGCATTGGACTTTTCGATCCTCTGGAGGTGGCCTTCACCCAGGGCGAAGAGGTCGGTCCCAGGAAGGGACATCCGCCAATTTGTGCTGGGTATCCGCTGTGAAGGTGGATATCCTCAGCCATGCCCGACGGCGACAGCCACTCGCGGCCGCTACTGACCTGGCGCATGAATCACCGTGTCCAAAGCAGTCTGAGTTGCTGCTTGGCCACTGCCCTGCCCTGGTCCCGCACCTGCTTGACCGTGGTCTGCAGGTCAGCCGAGATGAGGGACCACCTCGTCCAGGGAGCCCAACAGGGCGTGAGAAAAATGTGCCATCAATACGCCAGGCTGGCCTGGCGAAGGCCAAGGGAGGGGCCTTGGCGTAGACTTTTGCCCGGCATAGTCCAGTTTCTTGGACTCCTTGTGGAGGTTTGTCCACGCCCTAGCGTTCCGCACGCTGGAAAACGCTGTCGGTAACTAACCCTCGGCCGAGGGATGTTCCAGAAACCGGACAGGAACTGGTAGGGACCGCATACTTCCTGGCCATCCTGGCCGAAGGCGCAGGGCAGGAAGCAGGACGCTGCCAGAGCTCCAAGGCCGGGCCCACAATGGCCTCAGCCACAGGGAAGGCCTCCGTAGGGGAATCCCCTCGCTCTAATATCTCCGTGAGGGGATACTTGGCCCGCTTGGATACGGGCTTGAGCTGCATCCCGGTGGATTCCGAGATGAGTCTGAGCAACCCAAGGAAGGACGAACGGCTGTCGTCCAGTGACTGACCTCCAGAGGACTCCAAGTCCACTCACTTGGAGAAGAAGGAGGAATTGTCGTCGGACTCAGAAGAGTCCGCAAAGAGCTGCCTCGGGCCTGAGCCACCCTCCACCTGCCGAGGGTGATCGGGAGTGAGGGTGACCGACAGCCTATGGGGCAGACCCTGAGCCGACCGAGAATTCTTGGTCGGAGCCCCAAACCGCGGCTGTGGAGGCGGAGATTCCACTGGAATCGGTGGAGCAGCTGGTTTTGGCCGAACAACCGGCCTGATAACAGGCTCCTTGCAAACGGAGGTTGTTTCGCCCGCCCAGTGACAGACACTTAATGGCCGGGGAAGCGCACGCGCCGCTTATTCCCGGTCAGAAGGAGCTGTTGCCACATGAGGTCTTCATATCGCCGACGCAACTTGCGTCGAAGCCTCCTCTCATCCGAGGAGGAGGAAGAGGATGAGCGGCGGCGCTGCTTACCGCGGTGCTGAGACCGAGACCGCCTGTGATGGCGGGATCGGCTGGACCGCGAAGAAGTCCGAGACCGAGAACCTCGGCTTTTCCGAGGACGAGTGCGGAGAGGGACAGGTGGAACCGCTCCTCCTCGCCCGAGGGAACACCCAAGGGCCCGAACTGGAGGCACTGGCAAGCCCACGGATCCTCAACTCCCACCGGGAACCGGGAGAGGGATTTTCGTCACGGGTCGACAACCCGTCCAATGGGTCGAGAAAGATCTCGACTCGGCCGGGAGTCTCGGTCAACTGACCTGACGGGACATCGTGAGACCAGTGGCCGCTGAACGATTCGACCGAAGTCGATGGCCAACAACTCGGGGAGAGGGACCTTTCCCGCTCCCAAGAGCGTCGATGAAGAGACTTACCCTTGTCTTTCTTTTTGGACCGAGAAGAAGGTCCAGCAGACGTTGGTCCCTCTCCCCTAGTGGAGAGGGACAGACAAAGCTCCTTAAAAGAAGCTGTGTAAGAAGAACCCAAGGAAAGCGGAATAAAAGCCGCGGTAGAGGAAGATCCGGCCCGCCCGCCTCTTCGAGGGCGATCATCTGCTCTAGCTGATATCGCCAGCCCGCCGCGGAACCCATCGACCGGGCCTCTTTGACTTAACCGGGTGGAAAAACGCCGGGCGCCTAGTTG
Source organism: Neoceratodus forsteri (assembly GCA_016271365.2). Taxonomy (NCBI): domain Eukaryota; kingdom Metazoa; phylum Chordata; order Ceratodontiformes; family Ceratodontidae; genus Neoceratodus; species Neoceratodus forsteri. Next base: position 397,805,279 of record CM057452.1, read on the forward strand.
TAAACGGGCGGCACGGCTTCAAGGACGAGGCCAAGAAGGAAGAGCACAGGTCGCAAGCCTGCGGGTTGTGCTCAGGCTCAAACAGTACACACACGAGAGTGCGCGGATCCGTCCGAGACATCTTCCGCCCACAAGGGCACCGCCGAAAACCGGGAGTCGATTTGTCCATCGCAGCCGCGAGGGATAGAAGACCGAAGTCTTTAAGCAAAAAACTTTTAAATTCGGAAAACCGAAGAATTAGGAACCAGTCTTATACGCAGAGCGTTAAGGAGGGAACCTGAGCTTCCAAGCGGTAAGGAAGATCTGGCGTCATGGGGCGGAGCCGAGAGTTTTACCACCCGGGTGGGTGGGAGGAGCCAGCTTGAAGACCTTCCGGCAAGATTTAAAGTGGCAAGGATACCTGCCAGACAGTGTGGATGAACAACATATCCATGTCCCTAGAAATGCAAGTTTATTCACCTAGGGAAAAAGATAACAGAACAGAGTACTAGATGGGAGGGGTTAAACTGAGCACTATAGCAGAGGAAAGGGACCTAGGAGTCATCATTAGTGACTCCCTTAAGCAATCAAGCTACTGTAATAAGGAATACAGTAAGGCTAGTAGGATATTGGGGTATATCAGAAGGGGTATTCACAGCAGGAAAAGGAAAAAAAGGAGATTCTACTACCTTTATATAGGTCACTGGTGAGGCTGCAACTGGAATACTGTGCTCAATTCCAGAGTCCTCACCTAAGGAAGGACCCAGACAGGCTGCAACACAGGGTGATCAAGATGATTCAAGCTAACAGGGAAGATCTTACGAATAGTGTCTGGAGGCACTAAACATGTACTCACTGGAGACCAGGCGGCGGGGGTATAATGAAGATCTTCAAGTTCCTGAATGGAATAAACAAGCTGAACTGCTGGGAACCATTTAGCAGGTGTACACAGGTAAGAACCCAAGGTCATGAGTGGAAATCTATGGGGGGGGTGGGGGTGGACATTTCAGATAGGTGTGAGGAAGCTCTATTTTACGGAAATGGTGGTGGAGCCACAGAACAGTCTGCCAGCAGAGGCGGTGGGCACCAAGACCATAAATGTTTTCAAGTATGGCTGGGACAGAGCAAAGGGTTTAGTGGCTGCTCAGGTCGGTGGCAGCAGGAAGAAAAAATTACTCACCTTAGTAATGTTGTTTCTTCTAATGGAGTCTTGCTGTATTCTGACAAATTGCAGTGAGGTCCAACCTTCGAACTGCCCCGGAGATGAAAGAGTTAACTTTCCATGCCAGGCATGGAACGCTGAGCTCGAACTCGGTTGAGACTCTGTCTGTTGCTATTTGAACTCAAACCGTCAGATCTTTACGAGCTATACTCACTGAGTGTCCTGTGTGGAAGCTGTAAACCTACACTAGCCAACTGGCTACTAAATATAATATACAGATTTTTTTGGTCCCAAAACAAAGACTCAAGTCAGGAAACCCAAAAAATGAAACAAACACAACACCCACTCACCCAAAGTAAAGGGGTGATAAATAAAGGGCGGGGCACCACTTGGGTGCCAACACTGCTACTGCCCACCCACATCCCAAAACAAAGGTTCTGAGAGGGGAGGCAGGGGGGGAGGTCAGAATACAGCAAGACTCCATTAGAAGAAACAACATTACTAAGGTGAGTAATTTTTTCCTTCAAACAACATGAAGTCTTGCTGTATTCTGACAAACTGCAGACTACCAAGCAGTACCCCCATGGAGGAGGGACAGAACCTACCTAGGAAATAGGCTCTGGAGCACTGCTGTGCCAAACCGAGCATCACTCCTACCCTGGATATCCAGAGAGTAATGCTTGGTAAAAGTGTGTACTGTTTTCCAGGTAGCTGCTTGACATATCTCTAAGATAGGAATATCCCTGGCAGCAGCCAGGGAAGCAGCTGTACCTCTGGTAGAGTGAGCCCTCAGGCCTGAGGGTGAAGTCCTGCCTATTTTTTCATAGCAAAATTAAATGCAAGAGACAAGCCACCTGACAATAGATCTCTTAGTGGCAGGTTTTCCCTTACCAACCTCACCATAAGTGAGGAACAGTTGGAGGGAGTCAAACCTGTGACCCTTGGTACGCTCTATGTAGTAGCTAAGGGCCCTTTTCACATTCAAACTGTGCAGCCTCCTCTCCCCAGATGAGGAATGGTCAGTGAAGAAAACAGGAAGAGACATAGACTGGTTAAGGTGAAAGTCTGAAACTGCCTTAGGTAAAAACGTCCTGTTAGTCCTGAGGACCACCTTATCTCTATGGAAAGAGATAAAATCAGGCTCCACTGACAGAGCTTGTAACTCGCTTATGCGCCTGGCAGAAGTGATGGCCACCAAGAAAACAGTTTTCCAAGTCAAGTACTTAAGCTCTGCTGAGGACAAAGGCTCAAAAGGGGGTTGCATAAGCTGGGCAATGCAAACATTAAGGTCTCAAATAGGGGCAGGGTCCCTGAATGGAGGACTGGTATGAAGCAATCCCTAGAAAAATTTAGAGAATACAGGATGAGCTGAAAGGGAAGAAGGCTTACCTGCTGAAGGAAAGCAGAGACAGCTGCCAGATGCACTCTTAGTGTAGCTGGTCTGAGTCCCAAGGTATTAAGATGAACCATATAGTCCAGGACTGTGGGCAGGCTAGCAGACTCTGGGGAAATATGTTTCCCAGAGCACCAGATAGAAAATCTATTCCACTTGGAGTTGTAAGTGTTTCTGGCGGAAGGCTTCCGAGAAGCCTTTAGAATATCCATAACACCTTGAGAGAGGTGTAAATCAGCAAACTCTAACTCTTCAAGAGCCAGGCCTTGAGATTGAGAGATCTGAGATTCAGATACCAAACCCTCCCCTGAGCACATGTTAACAGGTTGTAATTCCTGGGAAGAGATAGGGGAAGGTGGACTGCTAAGGACAACAAGAGAGGGTACCAGGGCTGCCTCTGCCCAGTCTGGAGCAATCAGAATCACCTTGCAGGGTTGAGACCTGATTTTGACTAATACCTTGAACAGGAGAGGAAAGGGGGGAAAGCATAAAGGAACTTCCCTTCCCAATTGAGAACTAGGGCATCCAGGGGGACTGAGCCCAACACTGGGGGCCTGCAGCAGAAGAGAGGAAGTTGGTGACTGTCTGGGGCTGCAAAAAGATCTATCTGTGGGGTGCCCCATCTGGAGAAGATCACCTTCAAAACCAGGGGATCCAAGGACCATTCGTGATGGCCCTGAGATATCCTGCTGAGAGCATCTGTCAGGGCATTGTCCTTGCCTGGGAGGTATATTGCTGTAAGAGAGGTGTTCAGGGAATAGGCCAGAGACCATAACTTCATTGTCTCTGTGAACAAGGCCGTAGACTGAGTGCCCCCTTGCTTGTTGATATACCACATTGTGGTGGTATTGTCTGTCCTGATCTGAACTACCTTGTTCTGAACAGACTTGGAAAAAACTTGAAGTGCTAGAAACACTGCCCTGAGTTCTAATAGATTGATGTGAAGCAGAGATTCCTGAGGAGACCACAACCCTTGGGTGGTCAGGGGTCCCAAGTGTGCCCCCCACCCCAAGAGGGGGACATCTGTAGTAAGGACTAGAGAATGAGACTGAGTGACAAAAGGAACTCCCTGTCTTAGATTGTCATTAACGAGCCACCACTATAATGCCTGGATCAGGGTTCGAGTCACTGGAATTAGTTTGGTGAGAGGGTCCCTTCTCTGAGACCAAAAGGCTCTCAAGCGGAACTGAATGTCCCTCATTTGAAACCTTGCTCCCCGCACCACTGTTGTAGAGGCAGCCATGTGTCCTAGGAGTTGCAGAAAATGCCTTGCTGGCCGAGACACCTGAGGGGTAAATGAAGAGGCCAGTGAAATAATTGTCCTTGCCCTGTCCAGGGGAAGGAAGGCTCTTGCTTTTACTGTATCCAGCTCTGCCCCTATGAAGGTGAGGAGCTGTACAGGCTCTAGAACTGACTTTGAAAGATTCAGCAGGAAACCTAGAGAAGTGAGCAGTTGCTGAGTTATCTGTAGGTGTAACTTGACTTGGTCTGGTGACTGGCCTACTATGAGCCAGTCGTCCAGGTATGGAAATATGGAGATCCCTTTTCTCCTTAGGAAGGCAACTACTACTGCCGTGCATTTTGTTAACACCCTTGGAGCAGAAGTTAGCCAAAGGGCATTGCTCTGAATTGGTAGTGGCCTGAGGGCAGCTCGAACCTGAGGTACTTTCGATGGGAGCTTCTGATGAGAATATGGAAATAGGCATCCTTGAGGTCCAGGGAGACTAGCCAGTCCCCTGGCCTTAGAGAGGGTAGAATTATTCCCAGAGTCACCATTTTGAACTTTGGCTTTAAAAGGTGCTTGTTTAAATATCTGAGATCCAGGATGGGCTGCCATTCTCCTGTCTTTTTGGGGGTGAGGAAGTACCTGGAGTACAGTCCTTTCCTTTGTGAGTGGTGGAACCCTTTCTATAGCTCTGAGAGCCAAGAGGGAAGAGACCTCTGCCTCTAGGGCAAGTGCCTCTGAAGGATTTGCAGGTGGAAAGGATCTGGTTCTCATCTTTGGAAATTTTGAAGCTGAGAACCAGTCCCTGACTTACTACTTCCAGGACCCATTTGTCTGATGTTAAAGACACCCAGTCCTGGACAAAGTAAGCCAGCCTGCCCCCTACAGGTAGTGGAGAATCGGCCCTGGCAAACCCATCAGGGTGCCTGTTTGGCAGGGGCTTTAGGCTGAGGGGTGGAAGCAGGCCTGCTTGTACCCCATCTGCCTCTCCCTCTAAAGAACCCCCTATGAGCATAAGCAGAAGAGGAGGCCTGGGCTTGGAAGAAAGGCCTATGAAAAGGCCTGCCCCTGCCCCTGGGATGCTGCCTCTGAGGAGTGGCTTGCCTTTCCTTGGCCTGAGCACTCCTGTAGGTGGTCCTGTACTCATCCATTTTCTTCATGTAGTTCTCTGTTTGCTCCCCAAACAGAGAATTACCCACAACAGGAAAATCCATGGCCTTAGTCTGGGTATCCTGAGACAGGCTAGTACATCTGAGCCAAGCCATCCTACGAAGGGCCACAGATGTAGCCATGACTCTAGATGAAACATCATTGGAGTCCACTGCAGCATGGAATTGCACCTTGGATGCCTCGATACCATCCGCAGCCACCTGCTCTAGCTCCTTGGCAAGCTGGCCAGGAACCTGTTTAGCTAAAGCCATTACAGTGTCCCATCTAGATTTCTGATATCTAGCTGTATAGGCCATATAATTAGCCTGCCTGAGTCCCAAGGATGCTGCCATGTACTGTTTCTTTGCCATGGCATCAATCCTCCTGGAGTCCTTATCCGGGGGGGTGTGTGAAGCCAATGGTATATTTGCCTTATCACAGGCTGCAGCCTGCACTACCCCAACATGGCTGCATTGCTGAGTAAGGAACTCTGTATCTGAGCCTGAGAGAGTATACCTCTTGTCCATTCTCTTATCCACAGGAGGTATAGAATTAAGAGTCTAACATTTTTATTGTCTGTTTCCCAAAGGACTTATGAAGGGGGAATAGACAGCCTCCTGGACTCTGGGATATCCATCATTTCAACATAGTCAGGCTCCTCCTGGTCATCCACAGCTTCTTCCATAGGAAGCTGAAGAGTTTCAGCCACTTTCTTGTAAAACATGAAATGGGAAGGGGACTCAGAAAGCCTAGGAGAGACCTCCTGAAGGTCTGTCTGGGGAGATGTCCGGTCAATGGGCACATCCAGACATTCATAATCACACTCACTTTCCTCATACTCTCCTTCCTCCTCCTCCGGTTCATAAAATTCCTCTAAATCATAATCCAGAACCGTGGAACCAACGAACCGAGCGCCTTTCCTAATGGTGCGGTTCGGTCGGAACTGAGATAGCGACTGAACAGTTTTATCGCTGGTTATTTCATCACGGCCTGAGAAAGAACTTTGGATCCGCACCGCTGATTTATCCCTTCTTGTTCTTAACTGGAACCGACTGGAATCGGTTCTCCTTTGCTCAAGAAGTTTCGCCTCAGTCAGAGGGCACTCCTTCTGGTTCAGTTGGAACTGAACCGGCTGGCCATCCGGGTCAGCAGACTTCTTGACCTCCCTTTCCCTGAGCCTACCAACTCTTTTTTCCAGGGTAGCTGCAGGAAAATATTTACAAATCTGGCAGTCTGAATCGAGGTGGTCAAACCCCAGACAATACACACAGGTGGTGTGGGGATCAGCCTTAGCAAAGACTTCCCCACACACACTACAGTGTTGAAACCCAGTGGGCCCAGTTTTTCTTTTGGGTTTCTCAGACATGGCCAGTCCTAACAAAAACTTACCCTTTTTCGGCAATCCATGACAGGCAAGACACCCTTATCGGTTCCTGACCGTGTTACAGGTCGTGGAAAAAGACGTAATAAAGTCAGTTTTTTTTTAGAACTGATAAGAACCGGTTACCACACTCTAAAAGCAGAATAAAGTTTTTAAAACAACCTGATCGGTTCAAACCGAACCGATCCCACGTTTACAAGTTCCACATAGAAAATTAACAAAAAAATAAGCCTATCTAGTACTCACGAAACCACAGACAGAGACTGAACCAACAGGTTACGGTTTAAATTCGGTCGAAAACCGAGAAAAACGGTACTTTAACCGACAAATTGAACCGAGCAAAGGAGAAATATCCGGAGCGACTGTTCAGTGAGGAGGAGTAAAGAATCTGATGGTTTGAGTTCAAACAGCAACAGACAGAGTCTCGACCGAGCTCGAGCTCAGCGTTTCATGCCTGGCATGGAAAGTTAACTCTTTCATCTCCGGGGCAGTTCGAAGGTTGGACCTCACTGCAATTTGTCAGAATACAGCAGGACTTCATGTTGTTTGAAGAAAGCAGGGCGGTGTATCAGTAGGGATAAAACCCTGTATGGACAATAGGTCCCAGGGCAGATAGGTAACTCCAGGCAAACTAGACGAATCTTTGGTCTTTTCCTGCAATCACTGTCTCTGTTTCTTCTGTATGTTGAAATATTTTGACGGTGCCAAAGTGGTGTTCCAGCACCTCCGACCCTAAGACGAAAGAGTGAGACTCTGTGGAAAAGACAGACTCCAAGATCTTATTTAGCAGTGTTTGTAGGAGTTATGGTAATGGTAGAAAGATGGCCAATGGCTATCTTTGATACAGTGCACAACAAATATCTACTCAAAGAAACTTTGCAGGAAGGGAGATTATGCAATTAAATATTATAAAATTAAATTCAATGCTTTTATTTTTTTTAACATGAATGTTTTTATTCATATTTTTTCAAAAGCACTGCATGAAAACAGTAACTGAATGCAAGTAAAAACCAACAAGGAGATGCTATACAAAACATCAAACATTAGATAGGACACAATGAGCCTGAAACAGAGGTAGCTAGGACAGCAATAATATTATGAGTCCCAATAAAGCAAGTATGGTCTAAAATAATTATGAGGCAGTACCAAGAAATCAGCAGAGAAAAATTAAACAGTCTAGATACAATTTGGTATATGCGAAGAAACTGTTATGCGACAGGTAAAAAGAGGTATAGATTCAACCTTTTAAGATGCAGTGAGGTGGCATGCATTTTCGACTGAAAAACTAGAAATGCTTGATTAGATCCTCAAAATGTAATGAGCACACCTGCAAGTGAAGAGTAATTATGCAGCAAATCAGCTGTTTGGGACCTAGGAGTGGTAATAAGCTGCATCTGCATTTGTATATACTATATCGTATTGTGATTTTCATTTTTTTGCTGCTGACCTGTCCCCCCTTTCCCTTTTCCTGGAGTAAAGTCTGTAAATGAGATTGTTTCTATACCTTTGTATGTCTACCTGATGAAACACTATGTATATAAGTAAGTAAATAACTAGTTTTTGGATCTATAAACACCAGAAGGCTATACTGGGGAAGATAGCAAGCTGCAGTTTACCCTGCAAATCTTCAGGTTACCACGCACTAAAGTGAGGTCTGACAGATGTACAGTGGTAAAACCAATCTCCCCTTCATTTAGCAGCAGATGCATATAATGTTAAAATTGTATATATTAATGAAGCTATGAATCTGTAAGATCCCTTTACCACTGGGCTTTAATGTGTTCAATACATTACCTGTATACATGCATGTTAGCATCAATCCCAGGGCAGCCATGGCTCGGTGAGGGCTGTGCATGTTAAGCCTGTCAACGCTAAGCTTCACTAAGGTCTCCCCATCCAACCTGGAGAGCTGCTCTGAAAGAAGGAGGCGCTCTAGTCCCCGCAGGACAGAGTGATATACAACAGATGGGGTCGATTCTTCACTACCAGATACCATCACGTCACACATCTGGAAATTTAAAAATAAATGCAAAACTTCTTACAGCATTAGTTCTTTTGGTTCTACTCCCTTACATGGGAGTTCTTTTTCTAACACAATAAGCAATGTGCTATAACCATGGAAGGGGAAAATGAAGAAAGAAAAAAAAAAAGGACAAAAAGGTGTTTTTCCCTTTTCATGGTTTACTTCGTAAGTGTCCAGTATGGAGGTGGGTGGAAGACAGAGCTTAGTATATGTACATGGGGCTAGCAGGGGCTGTCTCTTACAATGCAAGACAGATAGATATTTGTATTTATAAAGAGCCCAATTCCTGAGACTATGGGCGCTAAACAGTAAAAACAGGTTACTCACCTGTAACAGTAGTTCTAGGAGTGGTATATGTTGCTCATCCACACTGTTTGGCATGTTCTGTCCCTTTAAGAATCTTGCCGGAAGGTCTTCAAGCTGGCTCCTCCCACCTACCCGGGTGGTATAACCCTCGGCTCCGCCCCATGAAGCCAGATCTTGCCCACTGGAAGCTTAGGTTGTGCGCTGAAGCCAGGGAGGTCGGGTGGGTTCGTGTGGATGAACAACATATACCCGCTCCTATTCTGATGAGTAAATTTTTCTAGGATCGATGGATATGTTGTTCTATCCACACTGTTTGGCAGACTCCAAGCAGTTCTCCGGAAGTTAGGAGGCAAGGCACACACCCCATCTATACTTACTTGTAGAACAGAGATTGGAGAACTGAGACCCCAAAACCAGCATCCCGGCGTGACTCTAGGTCAATGTGGTAGTGGGTAATGAAGGTGTCTGCTGTCTTCCAGGTAGCAGCCCTGCAGATTTCCTGGATAGGGATGTCCCCGGAAGCAGCCACCGACGCAGCAGTATGGCGGGTGGAGTGAGCTCTTAGCCCTATGGGAGGCTCCTTGCCTGCCAACCGGTAGCAGAGATCAATGCAGGATGTAATTCATCTGACAACTGTCTACTTTCCTGCAGGTCTGCCAGGTGTGGCTTCAGCATTGGTGACAAATAGCTGGTGAACCTCTCCCCGAGCTTCCACCATCCGTTCTTTATAATAAGAGAGCGTTCGTCTCAGGTCCAGAGTATGGAGGCTGTACTTGGCCTCCGAGGTGTAGTTCAGATAGAACACAGGCAGAGTTAACACCTGGTTAAGGTAGAACTCAGACACCACCTTCGGGAGGAACTTTGGGTGGGGGCGCAGGACTACCTTGTTCCTGTGGAAGACCAGGTAAGGAGAGTCCGCCGAGAGTGCCTGGAGCTCCCCAATCCTTCTGACTAGCGTGATAGCCACCAGGAAGGCAGTCTTCCACAACAGATGTGACATCTCACACCTGTGCATTGGATCAAATGGCTTGCCCATGAGCTTTGCCAGTACCAGCAGAAGATACCATGGAGGAGGAGTTTCACGCACCGGAGGGGATATGTGGTCGAGGCATTTAAAGAAACGCCAGACCACCATGCCACCTTCTGCTGACTGGCCCACGCCCGGTAAACAGAGATGACTGCCAGGTGCGCCTTAAGGGTCATAGACTGAAGATCGCCCTTGGACAAGGACCAAATGTAGTCGAGGATACTAGCCACTGGACAGGACAAAGGGTCCAAGCCCTTGCCTTTTCACCAAATGGAAAACCTTTTCCATTTGAAGGCATAGCACCTCCTGGTCGACTCCTTCCTGGATGCTTCCACTACTGTGAGTACATCCTCAGAGAGACCCAGAGCCTGGAACTCTAGCCGCTCAGGAACCAGGCTGTCAGGTGCAGGGATTGAAGGTCCGGATGGAATAATTTCCCCTGACTGACAACAGGTCCAGGCATACTGGAAGATGCCTTGGGGCCTAGAGCTGAGGTTGAGGAGATCTGGATACTAAAACTGGCGTGGCCAGTCTGGGGCTACCAGGATCACCTGTGCCTTGTCCCTCCTGACCTTGAGGATCACACTGAATCAAGGGAAGTGGAGGGAAGGTGTAAAAGAGGCCTGGTGTCCACAGCCTCGAGAAGGCATTCTCCTGCAGTGAGCCCTGCTTTTGGGGGCGCGGGCATGAAACAGCCTTAGCTTCGAGTTCTCCCTGGAGGTGAACAGATCCACCTGAGGTTTGCCTCAGTGAGAGAACAGGCTATGTACTACCTCTGGATGGAGAGACCACTCGTGGGATGTCTTGCCCACACGGCTGAGAGCATCTGCCAGTTGGTTTGAGGCTCCTGCCACATGGATGGCTAGGAGATCTTCCTCCAGTTGGCTCACGAGGGTCCAGATGCAGAGCACTTCCCTGCACAGCAGCTAGAAGTGTGTGCTGCCATTTGTTGAGATAGTACATGGTCATGGTATTGTCCGTCTGGACTTGCACCACTTGACCCCGAAGGAGCGGAGCAAATGCTGATAGTGCCAGTCTGACTGCTCTGAGCTCCAGCAGGTTGATATGATATTGGGATTCCTCAGGGGTCCAGAACCTGTGGGCTCTGTGATTCCCCATGTGGGCACCCCAGCCCGTGAGAGAGGCATCGGTCGTGAGAACGACTGTAGGCTCAGGACGGACAAACAGGATCCCTTCCTGCAGGTGTTCTAGGATGGTCTACCACTGGAGAGCGTCCCATATCTTCTGGGTCACAGTGACCATGATGCTGAGTCTACTGGCTGGCCAGCTCCCACTGGAGAGGGCACATATGCCACCGGGCCCACTGGACCACGGTGTGAGGCCACCATGTCCCCAGAAGGCACAGAAAGTCCCGGGCAGGGCACAAGTGCCCAACCAGAAATGACCGGGCAAAAGAGGAGAGAACTTACGCCCTGTCCATTGGGAGCTGGGCTCTGGCTTGGTAAGAGTTGAACTCTGCTCCGATGAAGCATATCACCTGCGAAGGTATGAGTTCTGACTTGGTCTTGTTGACTAGGAAACTAAAGGTGGCAAAGGTCTGGAGGGGCCAGGTCCCTGGACCTCTCCACTTCTTGTTTGGAGGAACCCACTAAGAGCCAGTTGTCGAGATATAGGTAAACTCTAACCCCTCGACACCGAAGATGGGACGCCAGCACTGCAATGCATTTGGTGAAGACCCGTGGGGCTGATGACAGGCCGAACGGCATGGCTCAGAACTTGAATAGGGCTCCTTCTGCTTGGAAGTGAAGGAACCTTTGGTGAGACGGATGCATTGGAACATGAAAGAATGCGTCCTGGAGATCCAGAGAGCAAAACCACATGTCCTGCTCGAGAGATGGTATGATCTGGGACAGAGTTACCATCCTGAATGTGCGTGACCTGAGGAATTGTTTCAGGTCGTGCAGATCTAGAATGGGGTGCCAGCCCCAGTCTGCTTTGGGACCAGTAAGTACCTGGAAATGAACCCTGGGCTGGCGGGGGGGTTCAGTGACTCTGGCCACCACCTCCTTGAGGAGGAGATAGGCAAAGTCATCTCCTCCCATGGGGCGTGGGCTCGGCTTGGAGGGTACTGCTCGAATTCCAGAGGCAGAATCTGGCCAACCACTTCTAGAACCGACTTGTCCGTGGTAACGGCGGACAGAAAGTGGCGGAGCTCGCCTCCCATGGGAGGACCCAGAGCTTGCATGACAGGTATGGGGGTGGCCACCCCTATCCCATCACTGAGCAGGCTTGGAGGAAGAGACTCCAGACTGAGGACTGCCTAAGCCCCACCCTCCAGGTTTATGGGCCGGCAGGGGCCTGGACTTCGGCCGAGGGTGCCAAGGCTGTGCCTGCTGTTGCTGCCCCGATTGGAAATGGGGCTGCTTGGCCACAGGGGCAGAATTCCGAAATGGCTTCTTCTTCTTCTTCTGCTTTTTGGAACCCTGGGATTCCTTCCGTGCAAAAGTCACGGAGTCCAAGGTGGCATTGGACTTCTCGATGCACTGGAAGTGACTGTCCACACCTGGACCGAAAAGGAAGAGACGTCCGTTAGCTTGTGCTGAGTGTCCGCTATGAAGGTGGAGACCCTTAACCAAGCCCTGTGGTGCATGGCAACTGCGGCCACCACCGAGCAGGTGCAAGAGTCCCCGAGATCCAGAGCCATCTGGAGTTGCTGCTTCGCAACAGCCCGACCCTGGTCATGGACCTGCTTGACTGTGGTCTGCAGGTCTGTGGGGAGGTGAGGTAGAACCTCATCAAGACAGCCCAGAAGGGCATGAGAGAAGTGCACCATGCTGATGGTCAAGCTTGCCTGATGAAGGCCCAGCGAAGAGGCGGCATAGACTTTCCAGGCAGAATGGTCCAGTTTTTTGGACTCTTTGTCCGGGGGTCTATCGGTGTCTCCCGAATCACCCAAGCATATGAACACAGATTCGGTCACAGTACCCTCTGCAGAGTGGTGCTCTGTGAACCCGAAAGGGATCCGATGGGCACCGCGTATTTGCGGGCCATACGGGCAGATGATGCAGGGCAGGAGGCAGGGTGCTGCCATAGCTCCAAAGCTGGAACAACAATGGCCTCAGCCACTGGGAAGGCCTCCGTTGGTGAATCCCCTCATTTGAGAATATCTGTGAGGGGATATTCGGCCCATTTCTGGACGGGTTCAAGAGGCATCTCCATGGATTCGGAGATGAGACGGAGGATGCCCATAAAGGAAGAGGGACCTTCCTCCGTCGAGAGACTACTGACCAGTTTCTCATCCTGGGGACAGGAATGAAGGTCCGAGTCTGAGGACTCCGAGGAGTCTGGATGAATCGGCCAAGCACCTGAGTCTCCGTCCACCCGCCTAGGACGGTCAGAAGCGAGGGTGACAGAAAGCCTATGTGGGAAGCCTGGAACAGGCAGAAACTCTTTGGCAGGAGCCCCTGAAGGGGGCTGTTTGGGTTGCGGCTCCACCAGAATCAGTGGAGAGGTTGATTTTGGCTGAACTGGAATGGTCTTGACTGGCTCCAAGGGAGGAGGAATGGTGTGGGCCCGCTCCAGAGGAATTGGCTTCAGCCTAGGGGGGCAACAGCCAAGTAATGGCCGGAGGAGAGGCCGGAACCGACTTCTGGCCGGACATAATCAGCTGCTGCCACATTAAGTCTCTGTAGCATTGACAAGAGTTACCGCCGAAGTCTATCCTCATCCGAGGAGGATGAACAAGAATGGCGGAGATGCCGCTTCTTTGGGTGCTTGTGTGCCATCTTCGGCCTATTGGTTGAAGGAGTCTGAGACCTCGACCTAAATCGTTGGGGGGACTAACGGGGTTGATGGGAAGGGGCCGGGGAGGACCACGGCTCCTTCAGTTCAGGGACTGGGTCTCTGACAGGATTCTCAGCAGGCTGGGTCTTCTTACTGGGGAGAGGCAGGACCCGGGTCCTGAATAAGGAGTTGTTGGCCTCATCGAGCGACAACAGGTCGACTGGGTTGAGAATGATCTCAACCAGATCGTCGTCCAGCATCTGAGTCGGCTGGCCTGATGGGGGGAACCGTGAAGCCAGTGGTCGAAGCTGCAACCTCAACTGAAGTTGAGACAGGTGATTCCTGGGACCGAGATCACTCATGATCCCAGGAACGCTGTCGGCTAGATGAAGTTTCTCTCGGATCCTTGTCCTTTTTACGGGACCGAGAAGCATGCACACCCGAGGGATCCTCACCCTTGGTGGGAAGGGATTATCACATCTCTTGAAAGGATCCAGAGAAAGTGGAGCCCAAGTTGAGCGGTATGAAAAAGGACACAGAGGACTGATCCACAGCCCAAGCCACCTCTTCCTCGAAAGTCTTCATTTGTTCGAGCTGTTCAACGGACTCCCGCAGCCGCGGAGACCGCCCATTGGGCTTCCTTAGATTTGACTAGCAGAATCTGTTTCTCTGGTCTGCCCAGTTGAAGCCATGCGAGATGATCATCTAAGATGTTTGGGTGAAATGCACAGCATATCTCACAGGCCTGACTGTCATGGCCAACACCCAAGCAGTACACGTACATGGCATGCGGGTTGGTGCGAAACATCTTTTGTCCGCATGCTCATCGGCGGAAACCGGATGAGGATTTATCCTCCATAGCAGTCAATAACACAGTGCGATTTTCTGCAACTCTAGCGAGTTTAAGTTTAAGTAAATCCATGGATTTGAAAGTCAGGGCCTACAAAACGTGAGACCGGTAAGGAGGGAACCTGTATCTTCCAGTGGAAAGGAAGATCTGGCGTCATGGGGTGGAGCTGAGGGTTATACCACCTGGGTGGGTGGGAGGAGCCAGCTTAAAGACCTTCCGGCAAGATTCTTAAAGGGAAAGGACATGCCAAACAGTGTGGCTAGAAAAACATCCACAATCCTAGAAAACCACAATTCAATATTATTTAAAATCACACACATACACAGTAAAATCAATATAAGTACAGAATGTCATTCGAACAACAAACTCATCTTATAAAAGCCAGTTCAAACAGATAGGTTTTCAGTCCCCTTTTAAAGGCTTCTGCCGATGGGGCCCTCCTTAGATAGTCAGGTAAAAAGTTCCACAGGGTTGGTGCAGCCACTGCAAACGCTCCATCTCCTGAATGTCACAACCTAACCCTGGGAACCCCCAGGAGGCCCCCCCTTGGTGGAACGGAGCATCCAGGCCGAGCAGTAAGGGTCAAGGAGATCTTGCAGATAGGAGGGACCCCCCCCATGCAGGGTCTTACAGGTAAGGAGCCCTATCTTGAAGACAATCCGCCACCTGACTGGCAACCAGTGCAGTCTGCGGAGGACCAGGGTAATATGCTCACACCTCTTTACCCCAGTCAGTAGTCTTGCGCCGTGTTCTGCACCAACTGCAGTCTGTGGAGGTTGCCTCAAGATAACCCAAGGTACAGGGCATTACAGTAATCCAGCCTGGAAGTTATGAAAGCATGCACCAGTGTGGGCAGGTGCTCAGGAGGGATCAGGGCTCTGACGAGTCTCTCACTCTGGTTGGGCGAGAGGACAGTGAAGCTGAGCAGTTCTGTCTGCTCAACAAGCTTGAGAGACCCTTCTTACATCATATGAGACAGTCCCTGGTAGTCCCATATACATATGACAATAGAACATTTAAAATGTATATGGAGTTTTAAGATATGGAAAATCAGATGCTTTTCACTTTCTATGTTCTTGTTCCCCCTGCACTGGTGTGGTATTGCCCCCTGTCTTGTACTGTGGACATGCGTGGCATGCCAACATCCTTGGCAGCATGAGTTTGGCACAGCGGTGTGGAGGCCATAGGTTATCCAGAAAGAAAAAAAAACAGGGTTGTCAAATTTTTTACCCCATTTAGCTTTTTACACAATTTCATTTTGCTGACTTATTTTGAGCTGACAGACTTGTTACTCCTAGTTGTGAAAACAAGTGGTTCTGAGAGGTAGACATATGGTGAAAATGGGCGCGAGCCTGTCAAAGGTACAGAGTGCGAAGACAGCTGTACAAATAAATAAGAGGCACAGCTGTTCTCTTCTGCTGTGAGACACTAATTTCTGATTGTTTAATGGCATTCCATTGCCATATAATAACTATACAAACCATGCCATGAATAAAGCTGTGAGGGCAGCAATCTGGATGAATGAACTACATGAATCCATTCTTAGCCAACCAAACATTTCCCAATTTAGAAAAGCTTTGCGTGCAGCCCTCTCCCCCCAACTACAACTGCACTTGTCACCAATAATCCAAAATCATGCACCGAGGGTCCTAAAACCACACAGTCGCGTAACTGTTGGCTTAATCATACCCTGCTCACCCTATTACATGTTGTGTTTGTATTTACCACACTGCATTGGAATTGCTGTCATTGTTTTTTGTTCTGTTTGCAACTATACTTTGACGTGGAAACTTTGTAAATGAGCACCCCTGCGCAAAGGTACTCTCTGAATATATTAAATAATAAAAAAATGTTCAGAATTATTCAGTGATGTCTGACAGGATCAACCGCAGTGTAACAGTGTCTCAGTCACAGATACAGGGCTCTTACCTCCCCTGTTACAAAAAAAATAAATAAATCTGAACCATTGTTTATTCCATGTTGACAGGGAGATCCTGGCACTCTTGAGGACAGAACTTTTCTTAAATCTGTTGCAACAGTTCTTCTGTTTCTTAGCCTAATCTATCCTTTACAATTTCTAGTCCATAAGGCTGGCCATCTATGGGCACTCCCTCCCCTTTCTTGACTATGCTATAGTGTCCTCTTTAATTTTCCTCCCCCCCTCTCAAGTCCTCGTACAGGGAGGTTACTGTGGTGACCTCCAAACTGATGTAAAACAACAGGCTGTGTTTCCTTGTTGTTGGATTTAGTATGCAATAGCACTATGTCATAAAACACCTTGATGTATATGCCTTATGTGTATGAAACCTGTAAAGGTTGAAAATATCATGGCACTAGGTTTTTTTTTGATAAAGGTACAAAGTTACTAGGGGACTGTATAATAAAAATACATGGTTGCTCACCTGTAACAGGAGTTCTAGGAATGGTATATGTTGTTTATCCACACTTCATGGCAGGTACCTTGCCACTTTAAATGTGGCTGGAAGGTCTTCAAGCTGGCTCCTCCCACCCACCCGGGTGGTAAAACTCTCGGCTCCACCCCATGACGCCAGATCTAGCCCGCTGGAAGCCAAGTTGTGTGTCGAAGCCAGGGAGGCCAGGTGGGTTGTGTGGATGAACAACATATACCATTCCTGGAACTCCTGTTACAGGTGAGTAACCTGTATTTCTAGGGACATGGATATGTTGTTCAATCCACACTTCATGGCAGACTCCTAGCAGTTCTCTGGGAGGAAGGAGGCAAGGCGCACACCCCCTACTTAGGAAACAAGGACTGGAGAACCGAGGTCCCAAAACCAGCATCCCGGCATGACTCAAGGTCGATGTGGTAGTGGGTAATAAAGGTGTGTTCTGACTTCCAGGTAGCAGCCCTGCAGATTTCCTGGACAGGGACATCCCTGGAAGCAGCCACCGAAGCAGCGGTATGGCAAGTAGAATGAGCTCTTATCCCTTTGGGAGGCTCCATGCCCGCCAACCTATAGCAGAGATCTATGCAGGAGGTGACCCACCTGCCTATTGTCCGCTTGGCTGCAGGTCTGCCAGGTGCGGCTTCAGTGTAGGTGACAAACAGCTGGCGAACCTCTCCCCGAACTTCAGCCGTCTGCTCCTTATAATAAGCGAGCGCTCTTCTAGGGTCCAAGTATGGAGCCTATATTCGGCCTCCGAGGTGTGACTGGGGTAGAACACCGGCAGAGTCAACACCTGGTTAAGGTGAAACTCCGACACCACCTTCGGAAGGAATTTCAGGTGGGGTGCAGGATAACCTTGTCCCTGTGGAAGACCAGATAAGGAGACTCAATGGAAAGCGCCTGAAGCTCTCCCATCCTTCCGGCTGACGTGATAGCCACCAAGAAGGCGGTCTTCCACGACAGGTGAGAGATGTCACACCTGTGCATCGGTTCGAATGGCTTGCCCATGAGCTTAGCCAATACCAGCAGTAGATCCCACGGAGGTGGAGGTTCTCGCACCGGAGGGGATATGTGATCAAGGCCTTTGAAAAAGCACCCGACCACCTTCTCCTGTGCCACCGACTGCTTTCCGGCCCGCGCCCAGTAAGCAGAGATGGCTGCCAGGTGCACCTTAAGGGTCATCGACCGAAACCCAAGCCGAGAAGGGACCACAGGTAGTCCAGAATGCTTGCCAAGGAGCAGGAGGAATGGTCCAGGCTATTGCCCTGACACCAAATGGAGAATCTCTTCCATTTAAAGGCGTAGCATTTTCTGGTCGACTCCTTACGGGAAGCCTCAACAACATTTGAGGACCTCGTCGGAAAGACCCAAGGCCTGGAACTCTAGCTGCTCAGGAACCAGGCCGTCAGGTGCAGGGATTGAAGGTCCGGATGGAATACCTTCCCCTGATTGACTGAGATCAGATTCGGGCGAGCTGGAAGCCGCCATGGGAGCCTGGAGCCGAGACTGAGGAGATCTGGATACCAGAACTGGCGGGGCCAGTCTGGGGCTATCAGAATCACCTGCGCCTTGTCCCTCCTTGCCTTGAGAAGCACCTTGTGGATCAAGGAAATGGGGGAAAGGCGTAGAAGAGGCCCGGGGTCCACGGCCTCGAGAAGGCATCCCCCTGCAGCGAGCCCTGCTGAGGGGGGCAGGCATGAAACAGCCTCAGCTTCACATTCTCCCTGGAGGCAAACAGGTCCACTTGAGGCATGCCCCAGTGGGAGAACAGATCTTGTACTACCTCCAGCAGGAGAGACCACTCGTGGGACGCAGCTCCTATCCGGCTTAGGGCATCGGCCAGAATATTGGAGGCTCCTGCCACATGGATGGCAAGGAGATCCGCCTCCTGGCTGCGCACGAGGGACCAAATGCAGAGAGCTTCCCTGCACAGGGGCATGGAGCGTGTCCCACCCTGGCGGTTTAGGTAGTACATGGTCATGGTACTGTCAATCTGGACCTGGACCACTTGACCCCGTACAAACGGAGCGAAGGCGGTGAGGGCTAGATGAACCACTCGAAGCTCCAGCAGGTTGATGTGGCATCGGGACTCCCGAGGGGACTAGAGGCCGTGCACTCTGCGCTCCCCCAGATGGGCACCCCAACCCATCAGAGAGGCATCGGTCGATAGAGAGACCGTCGGCTCGGGGCGGACAAACGGGATGCCCTCCTGCAGATGAGCTGGAATGATCCACCACTGGAGAGCATTCCACATCTCCTGGGTCACTGTCACTGGCTGATCCAAAGGACCGGAGCGCTGTGACCATTGGCTGGCCAGTCTGCATTGTAGGGGATGCATGTGCCAACGGGCCCAACAGACATCGCTGGTGCAGGCCGCCATGAGGCCCAGGAGGCGCAGGAAGTCCCAGGCACGGCACAATTGCCCAACCTGAAATGACTGGGCACAGGAGGAAAGAACCTCGGCCCTGTCCGCTGGGAGCCGTGCTCTGGCTCACAGAGAGTCGAGCTCTGCCCCAATGAACTGGATCACCTGCTTTGGCACGAGTTCCGACTTTGCCTCGTTGATAAGGAGGCCAACCTGAGAGCAAACCTGGAGGTCCAGATCCCTGGACCGCTCCACCTCCATTCTGGCGGAGGCCGCAATCAGCCAGTCGTCCAGGTAGGGGTACACCCGGACCCTTCGGCGCTGCAGGAATGCTGTCACCACTGCCATGCATTTGGTGAAGACCCTGGGAGCTAGAGAAAGGACGAAGGGCATGGCCCGGAATTCGTAGAGGAACCCCTCTGCTCTGAAGTGGAGGAATCGCTGGTGGGACAGACGGATTGGGACGTGAAAGAACGCATCCTGAAGTTCCAGAGAACAGAACCACACACCTCGTTCCAAGGATAGAATGATCTGAGCCAGAGTGGCCATCCTGAAGGTTCAAGACCTTAGGAACCTGTTCAGGTTGTGCAGGTCTAGAATGGGGCGCCAGCCCCCCGTCCGTTTCAGGACCAGGAAGTACCTGGACACAAACCCTGGGTCTGGTGGAGGATCCGCCACCTTCCTGATCACCTCCTTTTGGAGGAGCAAGGCAATGTCGGGCCAACAGAGAGGCTGCGGACCCCGTAGCCCCCCGTGGGGCGACGGCTCGGAAGGGCGGGGCCTGCTCGAACTCCAGAGGCAGACCCTTTCCTACTACCTCCAGCACCCAATGGTCCATGGTTACAGCAGACCAGGCGGAAAGGAAGTGGCGGATCTGTCCCCCCACGGGGGGAACCCGGAGGCGATGAGGTTGGGGGCGATACCCCTCAACCCGTCACTGGGCAGGCTTGGAGGAAGGACTGGCCGAGGTACCTCCTGGGCCTTTCCCTCCTGGCTTCCTGTTGGAGGAAGCTGCAGGCTTGGCTTTGGGGTGCCAAGTGTGAGCCTGCTGGCCCTGATGCTGATGTTGCTGGGCCGGATGTGCCACAGGGGCAGAAGGGCAAAAGGACTTATGTTGCTGTCGACGGCCTTTGTCCTTCTGAGCAGACGTGACCGAGTCCAAGGTGGCATTGGACTTTTCGATCCTCTGGAGGTGACCTTCCACTCCAGGGCCAAACAGGTCGGTCCCCAAGAAGGGGACGTCTGCCAACCTGTGCTGGGTATCCGCCATAAAGGTGGATATCCTCATCCAGGCTCTGCGGTGCATGGCCACTGCGGCCGCTACTGACCGGGCACAGGAGTCTCCGATATCAAGAGCCATTTGGAGCGGCTGTTTCGCCACTGCCCTTCCCTGATCGCGCACCTGCTTGACCGTAGTCTGTAAATCAGCCAGGAGATGCGGGATCACCTCATCCAGGGAGCCCATGAGGGCGTGGGAGAAGTGCGCCATCAGTACGGCCAAACTGGCCTGACGGAGGTCGAGGGAGGACGCAGCATATACCTTGCACCCAGCATAGTCCAGCTTTCTGGACTCCTTGTTGGGGGGCTCGTCCACATCCCTAGCATTCCAGGAACACCAAAAAACGCTATCGGTGACCAACCCCTACGCAGAGGGGTGTTCCAAGAGACCAGACAAAGAGCCGGTAGGGACCACATACTTCCTGGCCATCCTGGCTGAGGGCGCAGGACAGGAAGCCAGCCGCTGCCATAGCTCCAATGCTGGGCCAACAATGGCTTCAGCCACTGGAAAGGCCTCTGTGGGAGAATCCCCTCGGTCCAGTATCTCTATGAGGGGATACTTAGCCCGCTTGGAAACGGGCTCGAGCTGCATCCCGTTGGACTCCGAGATAAGCCGAAGCAGACCCATGAATGATGATGGGCTCTCATCCACCGACTGCCCCTCGGAGGACTCCAGGTCAAGGGGCCTGGAAAATAGGGAGGAGTCGTCGTCAGACTCCAAGGAGTCTGCAAAGAGCTGCCTAGGGCCTGAGCCACCCTCCACCTGCCGTGGACGGTCGAGAGTGAGGTGACTGACAACCGAGTGGGCAGACCCTGACCCGACCGAGAATCCTTGGTCGGAGCCCCCGATTTCGGCTGTGGAGGCGGAGGTTCCACCACAGTTGGTGGGGCAGCTGGTTTCGGCCGAACAACCGGCCCAGGCTTGGGCACCTTGACCACTGCGAGGGGTTGTTTCGGCCTTTCGGGTGACAGCCACTTAATGGCCGGGGAAGGCGACGGCGTTGGCTTATTCCCGGACAGAAGGAGTTGCTGCCACATTAAGTCCACGCAGCGTCGACGCACCTGGTAATCGGCCTCTTCGACGAGGAAGATGGAGGACTAACCGGCACTGCCGCTTTCCTCGGTGCCGAGACCGAGACCACCGGTGTCGGCAGGATCGGCTGGACCAAGACAAGATCCAGGACCAAGACCGAGACCCTCGGTGTTTCCGAGGTTGGGTCTGGAAGGCAGCGGGGGAAACCCGCTCCTCCCTCGGCACTGGAGCCTTGACCGGGGACTCCGGCACAGGAGGCACAGGCAAGTCCTCAGTTTCCACCGGGAGAACCGGTGATGAAGGGTTGTCGGCTTCACCAGTCGACAGCCCGTCCGACGGGTGTCTCGGCCAGCTGACCTGATGGGGACACCGTGAAGCCAGCGGCCTTAGCCTCAACCTCGACCAAAGTCGAGTGTCGTCTTTCCGGGGAAGAGGACCTCTCCCGCTCCCACGAACATCGACGGTGGGACTTATCCTTCGAGTCCTTCTTTTTTGACAGAGAAGAGTGTCCCGATGGCCCCTCACCCTTCCTGGAGAGGGACTGGCAAAGCTCCTTAAAAGAAGCTGTGTAGGAGGATCCCAAGGAGAGTGGGATAAATGCTGCGACCGAGGAAGATGAAGATGCGGCCTGGGCCGCCTTCTCCTCGAGGGCGATCATTTGCTCTAGTTGCTCAGTCGAGCCAGCTGCCTCGGACACCGCCCAACGGGCCTCCTTGGACTTCACCAGCGGATAACGTTTCTCGGGGCACCCAAGTTGGAGCCGAGCACACGGTCTTCAAGGACGTTAGGTGAAAAAGACCTGCACAACTCGCAGGCCTGCGGGTCGTGGGTGAGCCTGAGACAGTAGACGCATGTGGAGTGCGGATCGGTCCTGGACATCTTCTGCCCACATGGGCACCGACGAAAACCGGGAGTCGACTTGTCCATCGCAGCCACGAAGAAAGTAGTAGACCGAAGTCTGGAAAACTTTAAAATTATTTTCGGGTGAACCGAAGAGTTAGGATCCAGTCTAAACGCAGAGCGTTAAGGAAGGAACCTGAGCTTCCAAGCGGTAAGGAAGATCTGGTGTCATGGGGCAGAGCCGAGAGTTTTACCACCCGGGTGGGTGGGAGGAGCCAGCTTGAAGACCTTCCGGAAACATTTAAAGCGGCAAGGTACCTGCCATGAAGTGTGGATTGAACAACATATCCATGTCCCTAGAAATTAAGTTACCGGGCTAGAGATATCAAAAATTCCCCATTGTGTTATTTAATATGCAGGTTAATTACAGATTGTTTGAGAGGCTCTTTGGCACCATGCATTCCTGCTTTAAGCTGAACCAGCCTAAAATGTAATGGTGATTTGCATATACATCCCATGATGCTTTGCATTATGGGGGCATGTGTGATGCTGTGTTTCTTTGAAACTTGGCTTTATTGCCAATGCCCTTTGGGGTAACCCTTGCTTCAATGCTACTGCACTGAGGTTCTCTGTCTTTAGCTTGTTTTGGGGTTTTTATTTTTTGAGCTCCCCATCACCCAAACACACAAGACCAACATAGGGAATGAAGTAATTTTCACTACAGAGATATACAAGTAGATCAGTAGGTGCCAAGTGCAAAGGAAGGACATGCATAGTCTGTTGCTGCAAATTGATGTACTGAAGGGATATGCCATTGCTTAAGGTTATTCCCTGTGTTTTAAATAAACATCACACAGAGATTGTGTCTGGTCTATCTGTTATCCCCACAACCCCTCCACAGACTATACAAAGACTGTACAGTGTGAGATCCCCCAAAAAAACAAAGAACCCAATGTTTTATATTGCAAGTGCTTTGACAGGGTATGGATCAGAGTATGTCTGTTTTCTGCATGACTAGTCCACTGACTAGTGTCACTTTAGTGTCAGTGGCTCAGTAGGTAGCACACTCGCCTCTGTGGCTGGGAGATCAGAGGGCTGTGGGTTCAGTTCCCACATCTGGCACTTGGGCTAATATCCCAGTACTGACACTGTAGTGCAACATGAGAGGGGTGCTGCACTTCTGAGGTGCCGTCTTTCAGATGAGACGTTAAACCGAGGTCCCATCTGCCTGGATTGGTGGTAGTTCAGGTGGATGTTAAACATCCCATGGCACTTATCAAAAAGAGTAGGGGAATTTCCCCGGTGTCCTGGCCAAATTTCCCTCATTCACTAAAAATACCACCAACAGCTTAATCTGGTTCAAGGTCAGTTGGCATTCATCTGTATCCCCTTCCCCCGGGTTGTGCCTGAAAATAGGCAGGATTTGTCTAGTGCACTTACCTAGTCAACAAAAACTAAAATAAAAAAAAAAAAAAAAACTGAACTGCACCATTTCCTGCATAATTCTGTAGGCTCAGGTATCTAATCTTGGCAGGCACCACTGTACATGTGCAGCACCTCATTAATTTGAGGGATATGGTTTAGTCCATGGTTTTCCCCTGCAGCTGGCAGTCTACAATAATTCTGGTATACTCCAAAGGTAGGAAGTGGGGAAGCCTGGCTGTGCAGGGGGGGAGAGAGAGAGAGCGAGAGAGAGAGAGAGCAGAGAACAAGGTGGGAGCATGACTACCAAGTTAGTGTGGCTCCACAGTTTTCAGATGCAACAGCAGCCCTAGCAACTGGCCAAAGGGTTGGGGAAGTGATTATTGTCAAAGAGGTCCCTGAGGGGAATGAACTGATACGTTTTCTTCTTTTCTCCCACCATTATTTGTTTCTGCTCCTCCATCTCTTGGGTCCCTTCAGCATCCAAGCCCTGTCACCCTCCTTCTCATGGACTTAACGCTTATCCACCACTTGCCCAAGTTCACACATGATGTTGGGTGGCTAGATGTCAGTCAAGCAATGGTCGGCAGGTGAACCTTTACTGAGGAGTACTGCAATCTTGACTGTGACAGTCAGGAGGTAGTCCAGGCCCCTCTGTACAGGGGATCCAAAAGCAGAGCCATGAACAGCAGTCAGGCAGTGGTGCAAGTAAGAGGCAGCCAGCCCCAAACATGAACAGAAAGGTCTCAGAGAACTTGCACTCTTGCTAAATAAAGAACCAAGGCAGATGCAAAGAGAGTAGAGTAAATACTATTCAATGATTCACAGCACTAAGCAGGTACCGCTACCCCTGTACAGGGAAAGTGAAGGGGTCTAGGTATGTTGGCTGGCACCACACAGTGAAATACTTGCACTTCAGGGAGTATTTCTGCCTGGTAAAATGGCTTCCAAGCAGCAAGTATAACAACTGAGACCATGGCTGAGACTCCGAACCAAGAGACCTCTACTTCCTCCGGAGCCTGCCATGGAGTTGCAGGGACTGGACAGTAATATTTGACTTCCTTGCTGTACATACTGTATATATATTTTTTTATGAGTATTCTGTGTATTACTTGCTCACTGGATGATGCAGTCACACATTGTACACTGTGCCTACCATTTGTTTGTTTTGTACCAGATCTCCTCATGTCCGATATTGAAACCTTGTATTCACTGTTCTCAAATGGACCTATGCATCAAACCTGTATATTGTGCTTACTATTGTTGCATGCATCAAATCTGCTTCATGTGTATTACTGTTACCTTGTACTTCACTGTCACCCAGCACCATATGTTATGGCCCAGGTCGTGCCTTGAAACTGGGATCAGTGCACTCACTCGGTTATCAGAGTCATAGATAAAATAATCAAACAAATACATGTCCAGAGGCAGCAGTGTGCCACTGTTCTGGGAAAGAAGACCCAGCTAAAAGGCAGTGGAAATGGAGCTTTGACTGCCAATTCCCACAGCAGAGGAGATCAGATTTGCCTGAGTCACATGGGTTCCACCAGGATCATTCTGGCTGGTTCTGGACGAACTTGGACACGGCTTTCTGAATTAGTGGCATATTAGGAAAGGCAAAAGAATATCCCTTTCCAGTTGCCAAGAGGAGGGCCCAAAGGGAGTCCCCATGAGGCCACAGCAGAAGCCCTGCTTGCCCTCCCCCTCGAGATGGGCCCCCTGTCACTTCAATGATGGAGCAGAGGGCCCTGAGGTACCAGTGGGACTGAGCCCACAATTGGCCTCAAGGAGGGAGGAGGGCAAGCAGGGAGCAGGCATCGCCCAGAGTCTGAGGTCTACGAGGGGATGGATGGCAGGAATCAGAGAGGAATGGTGAAGATACACAGGAAGATCAAGAATTATGGTAGGTATGTAATTTTCACATCTTCCCTGAGTCAGTCTTCACCATTCATCACTATAGGGTGAGTACCAAACCCCCCCGAAGGGGACATGGCACCTCTCTGAGGGAAAGATTTCCCTCAGCCCCCTGTGGGAGAAAACACGGAGGGAAGAGACCCTGACAGGCTAATCAGACCTGTGACTGGTCAGGGCGAGGAAGTGTCTCCCGTTATCTGGGAGACCGAAGTCGCCCCTGTAGTTCACGCTTCATCCTGTGGAGAAAAGGCAGGTCCCCCGGAAGGAGGAGGTGAGCACCCTACACCAGGCCAGGGGTGATAACCTTGAGAGACGAAGCCACGCCATCCACCTGATGCAGATTGCAGTCCCCGCTAACCTGGATGCTACCTCGTTGCCGTCGTAAGACGCCCTTGGCTGGTGCCTTGCAAGCTCCAGGCTTCATGCGGAGAGGGCAACGGCTTGCCTAGTTGCCTCTGAGTCAGGCAGCAATGCAAGCGCTTGGTCTAGCATTGACTATAAATGCCTGTTACAGGCAGCATGGTGTGCCTGATGTGCAGCAATGCAAAGCATTAAGTGTGCTGACGTGAAAACCCTCCTTCCTCATTGGTTGAACTCTGCAGAGTCCACCTCTGGGAGTTGGTCACGCCTCGGGCTTCTATGCCCTGTAGGGGTGTCCAGTAACCCCACTCCTGAAGTAGGATGGGGTAAGGTACCTGGAGACCCATGTGATGCGCAATACCGGCACTGGTAGGTCCATTGGGGTTGGGGAGGGGGCAGATGGACACTGCCAGGTGTGGTAGGATGCCTCCTGGAAGGGAACTGGCCAGGCAGGGACCACAAGGTGGTCAGCACTGAACTCGTTTAAGAAGCAGCGCGTCGCCACTTGGTATTGCGTCTTGTCCTTGACAGATGAAGATCGTTGAACAACCCCGCTAGGAAATACTGATAGGCCGCTTGATCAGCATCTGAGGAAAGGTGGATGGAAGTATCCTTTTTCTCAATGAAGGAAGACAAGGAGGCCGATGAATCTGAGGAGTCAGAGTCTGGCTGCTACGGTGACGACAGGTGAAAGACCTGTTTGTTCATGGCGATAACATACATGGGGAAGGCGGCAGCAGTGATCCTGAACTGTTCCCAGGCAAGAGGCCCCGCAGGACCCACATGGCCTGGAAAATGAGGTGGAGTAGGCTGAGGTAAGGGTGGACACATCTCACTCTAGGAGGATGACCTCTGCCAAGGCTAGGAGACCGCACCGTCGATCCAAGACCATATGGGGATCCGCGGGTCTGCGCAGTGACTGACCGCTCAATCCACCTGAGGTGTCCGGACTAAGCCCTGTGGGGGGCACTCCCCTGTGAGGTGACCTGGGCCACGTAGGTCCAGAAGGGTGGCCCTCAACCCCACCCAACAAGGCCTCCCTCGAAAGCGATGAGGAAGAGGGCGGCTCAGTGCTGCAGCTCCTCTCTGAACCCCGAAAGGTCCCCAGGGAAGGCCGCTGCCCTCACCTCGCCCTCTCAATCCCAACAACTCAGAGAGAGAAAGACCTCTTCCTCACTCCCAGCTTTAGGGATGCCTCCACTTCCACAGGCCCCCCCCCCCCCAAGGGAGGTTGGAGAAGCAAAAGTCCCCTTCCCGACCCCAGGAGACTGAACAGCGCTGGGGATGGCACCAGTCCTATCTCTGTGGTCCAGGGCCTCAATCCCCCCAGATCGGTCGTTGCACTCAACTACCAGGCTCCTGGTGCCATCCATGGCATCAGAGCTGGTGCCGACTACAACAGTCGGTGCCAAGGGTAGAGACAGTTGGGAGGGCACAGAGGTATTGAACGTGGTAGATCCCTTGGACTCTGAGGAGTCAGACTGCCAGTCTGGGTCAGCTTCCTGATCATCCTCCTCCAGAGAGGAGGAGATCCGGAAGACCTCCAGAGCCACAACCCCTAAGGTTCTCCCACCCTCGGCGCTGTGAACGGTGCCACGGGCGGGCCAAGCACCGCCCACGGTGCTGCCCTGATCACTCGAGCTGCGAACGGCTCCAGGATCCACGGCAACACCGAGGAACCCACCGACCGGCCTGGGCCCAGCAAGCGTAGGCCGCGACACCAAGGCAGCCTGCACCTCTGAGGAGGTGACTGTCAATGCGGTGCTCCCGGCGTGGTTCTTGAGAGAAACAGATCATTCCTCCAGCACTGTAGTAGAAGCCTCCGCCCTGGTAAGGCTAGAAGGGGTGGAGACCCCCTCCTCCCTGGTCCGTATAGAATCGGGAGGAGACCTGGAGAAAGGGACAAGAGATGTGTGCTTGGCATCCCTAGTGCGATGCCGCCCTCCGAAGATTGCCGAAGTGCGGCTGACCTTCAACGCATGGTTTTCTAGGACACGGCGATCCATGGAAAAGCAGGCATCGCAATTGTCCATATCATGGTTCAGACCCAGGCAGGTAAGGCATCGGTCATGTCGGGCCATGATGGAAATTTGCCTGGCCACAGGGACACTGATGCAAAGGAGGCCGGCCTGCCTTAGAAGAGCTCTTTTTATTGTCCACTGACGAACCCAGCATGACCCACGGTACATCGGTCTGAGAAGAAACAGTGCAGACTGGTCCTGAAGATGGCAGAACTGGGCATCGGAAGCTAGGCTGCGGAGCCGAACGGCGTTGAAAACGAAGGTCATGCTGAGTAGGCCGCAGTGGCATACTTGTTTTCCTGAGTTGGCAAGGTGTTGCTTGCTCAACGGCAGAAGAAGCAGAACTGAGATGGAGGAGGAGTTGACAGCGGTTACTGACCAACTCTCGAGTGCCACGTATTACGTCTGCTTGAAGGGCAGCACTGCTTCCGCTGCCGGCTCCTCCCTCCAACAAAAAAAAAAAGCTCATGTTAGGTGCTGTGCCTCTGGCTTACACCCTACAGTGATGAATGGTGAAGACTGACACAGGGAAGATCGTCCAGCTCTGTCCTTTCTCCACATGCTGAACAGTTAGTTAGCCACAGTCTGAGCTCCCATTCTTAGAGCTGAACCACAAACCGGCTGAGGCTGCCGCCAAGAGATTCATTGAGTCTGTGATGTGGACAGCAAGGAGTGAGAGCTGATGGGCCTCTGTCCCTTTCCATACCCTCCTCGACTCTTGGCACAGAGGGCAGGAGTGCCCCACTGTTAGTTCATGTACCACACCACACTCAGACCATCAGACTGTAACAGAAGAGGTGTCCCCTGAATCTGACTGGCCACAGCTTGGGGTATAAACAAAACCACTTATTTCCAGCACATTTATGTGCAGACCATCTTCCAGTGGAGACCCAGACTCATGGGACTGGTGAGGGAGTGTCCATGCTGCGGATCACTGTTGGCTGAGGCTACCGAAAAAGAGAACCCACAAGCAGGCGAACCCTGTTCTGCTACCACAGCTGTGCGTGCTGCAGGGGACAATAACCAGCAATTAGGTGATCTAGCGATTGCAAGCGCTGGGACCACTGTGCTTGCAGCAACCACTGAGGAATCCTCAATTGGAGGCAAATCAGAGGAACTACAAACATGGAGACTGCCAAAAGCCCCAGAGGGTGAAGAAGAACGCTGGCCAAACTCAGTTGCTGCATCCCACCAAGGTGACTTGGGTCACTAAATCCAAGGCAATGTCCTCAGGGAGGAAGGCCTTCACCTGGACTGTGTCAAGGACTACCCCATGTAGTGGCAACTCTAATAAAGAACCAGAAATGAAAGTTACGTACTTATTCTAACTGCTGATCTTCCAGAATAGTGTCACCATTGTTGATTACCACTTATGACTCTGGACCAGAGGCACTAAAACCCCATGGGGGCAAAGCTTTGGCCAGGAGACCAGCAATCGCTACTGGGCACAGAACCTGCGCACCCCATCTGGTGCTGCAAGCCGGCTCCCTCAGCAACCTTAATACTGTTTGCTAGGAGGAAGAAACAAAAGTGGTGAAAAAGAGAGCATAAGAAGTTTCCTAGCCCAAAGGGATAGGTAAAAGGATATAGGGAAAAATAAAGAAACAACAAAATAAAACCCAACTACCACAGAGAGAAAAGGGCACACTAGGTGGCAAAGAGAGAAAGTTGGGTATGAAGCCAGAGCCTCAACACCACAAGGCAGAAAGCAGAGGGTTGGTGATATTAAGGCAGCAGCCCTGTAAACGTGGCTTTGGCAATCAAGCGGTCAAGAGGCGTATGCAGGATGGTGGGACCTCCGAGTAAATGTGATGGCATAAATGTGCCAAAAAAATGAACTTTTTTTTATTACGTGAAGCTATGTAGGAGCTCGGGAAAACCCCTGGTGCATGTGAACCCAGTGCCAACCCAGTACCCTCCTCCTCTTCTTAAACACCCTATTGTGTTCCCTTTACTACCTCCCCCCTTGACATCCCCTCATCTCTGACATCTTAGCCCTCACATCTCCTCCCCCTTGACTTCCCCTTACCTTTTACCAGCCCCCGTCTATCCCATAAGTCTTGTTGCGAATGGGCAGGTGTTGTTTATATTGCAAATACTGATTTGTATTTTTCTGTAAATATGTTTTGTTCTTGCCCTATCAATGTTGTATTTGAGTTTCTGAGGTCTACTGTACTGTAAGCCACACTGTATGCACTGTTAGTTATGCCTAGCTCGTATCTGCTCTACATGGATTACTGTCTCATTGTATTATAGCAACATTTAGCTTATGTGTTCTTGTTATGATCTACCCAGGTCCACCTTGCAAATGAGTCTGTCTCAATGGTGTTTCACCTGGTAAAATGAAGATGACATTGACTGACTGATGTGAAACTGCAGGGCAACTCAGCCCCAAGGAATTGAGATGCATCAATCTCACCAGCTATCCCTGAGCCTGCTGAGCTAAACCGTGAACCTGGCATAGGGAGAAAACCATGCCGACCAAGAGCAAGAAAATGTGCCTGCCTGGCACAGCCAGAAGATCTCTGGAGTTAACTGCCCTGCCTTCCCTGCAACAACAGTAATGTACCTGGTGTGGAGGCTAGTTTAGTTTGATCCAATTTAATGCTCAGCACACATCCACATACAGGGCTACTGTCAAGTGGTGTTAGATCTGGACAGTACCCAGTGGGTATAAGTTGCATTTAGCAACTAACAGGGATACACTCAAGAAGGAGGGGATACACCTAAGGCAGGAAGAGGGAGGACAGTAAGGAGAAAGAAAAGAAGCTACTGCCTCTTTCTTTTGGTAGGCAAGAAGCCCTAAAGAGGGACCTCATACCCTTTTTAAAAAAAAAATGTTGGTGGGATGGGCATGCTAAGGAAGGCTCCATACCCCCCTTTTTTTAAACAACAGGCTTCCCTACATAGAGGTGAGCAACCTGGCAGAGGTATAGCACCGGAGCAGTAGAGGTAACAGCCAGCAAAATCAGGATGAGTGAGCCCAGAGGTCCTGGCTCTTCTAGACTGGGGGGATGGTTGGAGCGTATGGTAATCAATGGCGAGGATATTCTGGAAGATCAACAGTTACATAAGCTATAACCCACGGCAGAGCATGGATGTAATGGGCATTAATGCATGCCCCAGATGCTTTGTGAGGCACACAGCCGAAGGTTAAGTGACCTCCAACTACCTGGGAAGTGCATTTATTGTACTTGTAAAATAGGTTACAATAATTTAAAAAAAGAAAATCAAAGGAAAATAATTTTTATTGCATGAAAACGTGTCATTTTATGTTATTTTTCTGCACTAGAAACTAGTCCCAATTAACAAAAGCACATTTTTAGATTTACACTTAGTTTTTTAGTTCACAATTTATTAAACTAAGACCATTTTTTTTGGTTGTTGTTAATGAGCTATGTTTGTGTGCCTGACCTGTGCCTCCAGCCTCCCAACCCCACTGATGGAGCTGATCCCGGAAGTATGGCTGAGCGTGAGATGATGGGAACCATTTCTTTTTGCGACTCCAGGAGGACTTTCCTTCCTCCCAAGCATGGAATTGATTGCCCTGTGCCTGAACACTTGCCTAGAAGAGTGGTGGTAAGTCTCAACCTTGTTGCCAAAGCAATTAGCCTTTCGAGCTCCCTACCTTCCATGTGGTCAACCGCTGCCAAAAGATATGGATGTGATCAGACTTTTTTTTTTTAAACTGATACAAAAATAAACTCTAGTTAAACTACAGACATAACAAAAAGGAAAATTACGTACCTACCGTAATTCTTGATCTTCTTGGACGAGTCTCCACCACTCATTCCCACTAGTGGGACTAGGGCCGGAGGCACTAGGACCCATCGGGAGCAAACTTTTTGCTGGAGGGTCGGCGAGAGATGGCGCCCGTCGAGACACGGAGGCGCCGTGAGCTGCGGCTCAGCGTTAACGACCTCTCTCGGCGCCGACCTCCAACCTCAGTACCTTTTTACCAAGGAGGTGCAGCGAACTAACGTAAAGAGTAACTGTAACATTAAAAACACGGACATAAGATAGTCCGTATGCACCTGTAAGAAGGGTCAGTAAAGAAGTCCTCACAGCCTAAGATTTGAGGGAGTGAAGACCAACACAGCGGTGAGCTCGGGGATGGAGGGTGGGCGTGTGAATGAGTGGTGGAGACTCGTCCAAGAAGATCAAGAATTACGGTAGGTACGTAATTTTCCTATCTTCCTGGACCTAAGTCTCCACCACTCATTCACACTAGTGGGAGAGTACCAAGCTGATAATCCCCCAAAAGGGCGACAGGAGAGCCAGAGCTCACATGTCTAAGGTAGAAGCCCATTAAGGATGGTTCTGCCGAATGCGGAATGTCGCCTGGCATGAACATCCAGT
Organism: Neoceratodus forsteri; assembly: GCA_016271365.2. Taxonomy (NCBI): domain Eukaryota; kingdom Metazoa; phylum Chordata; order Ceratodontiformes; family Ceratodontidae; genus Neoceratodus; species Neoceratodus forsteri. The sequence goes on from CM057452.1 coordinate 397,837,518, forward strand.
GCATAGTGCTTAACGAAGGTATGCACTGAGCTCCAGGTGACGGCGTTGCAGATATCTGCAATTGGAACATTCGGAATTTCCGCCAGGGATGCCGCGACCGCCCTAGTAGAGTGAGCGTACACTCTACCTTCTAATTTAACCTGAGCCATGGAGTAGCAATGTCGAAGGCATGCCACTAACCATGAGGAGATGCATCTGATAGCGACAGGTTGACCCAGCCGGGTGTCGCTGAAAGAAACAAAGAGTTGTTGAGTCTTGCGAACATCCTGGGTTCTGTCCAAATAGAACCTCAAGGCTCTCTTAACATCCAAGGAATGAAGAGCTCGTTCCCCTTCATTTTGGAAATTAGCGAAGTAAGCGGGAAGTACCAGAGGTTGGTTTAGATGGAATTCTGACACAACCTTGGGAAGAAATTTTGGATGAGTACGGAGAACTACTTTGTCTTTATGGAAGACAGTATACGGAGGGTCTGTAACCAGGGCATGTATCTCAGAGACTCTGCGGGGTGAGGTAATGGCCCCCAGGAAGGCAGTCTTCCAGGTAAGAAATTTTAGCTCACAGGTAGCTAGGGGTTCGAAAGGCTTCTGAGTGAGCCTGTCCAGCACCAGGTTAATGTCCCAGGCTGCAACTGGACGCTTAACAGGGGTCTGGTATGAAGAATCCTTAAGAAATCTCTTCACCATAGGTAACTGAGCCAGAGTCAGGGATGAAACCAGCTCATGGAACGCTGAGATGGCACTAAGGTGAACTTTAACTGTGGAGTACTGAAGACCTGAGTTAGATAGGTCCAAAAGATACTCCAGAACCTTGTCAGGAGGACAGGAAAAGGGTTCCAAGAGGACTTTGCACACCAGAGAAAAAACGCCTATTTGGATGCGATGTTTTCCGTGTGGCTGGCTCCCGAGCAGCCAGAAGGATGCTCGAGACTCTACGGGAGACGTTGAACCGATTCACTTCTATCTCTTCAGGAGCCAAGCATGAAGGTGAAGTGATTTCAGGTTGGGATGGACCAACGAACCCTGGGTCAAGAGACTGACTTGCAAGGAAGTGGACTTGTGCTCCAAGCACCACTCCCATACCCTCATTGCTTCCCTGCAAAGGGATAAGAGTGAGCACCGCCTTGCTTGTTGATGTAATACATCACAGCTTTGCTGTCCGCTTGAAGGAGAATGTTCTTGAGACAAAGGACATCCTTCAGAGCTTGGATCGATAGAGGACCGCTCACCTCCAAGACATTTATGTGGAGATGAGATTCGAACGGAGTCCATACACCTTGAGTGTGGAGGGAGAGACAGTGAGCTCCCCATCCCATTAGCGATGCGTCTGTGGTGATGGAGATCTGATGGTCCGGAAGAGCAAAGGGGAACCCTTTGAGGAGATTGCTCTCTTGAGACCACCAGGTGAGAGACCTTCGAAGGGGTTGCGTCACCTTGATGGGATAAGACTGGGGGTGAGAGGTCGGAGACCACTGAGTGGAGAGCATCCATTGGGTGGTTCTCATGCAACCGGCCAGGGTACAGTGAACACCGAGGACGCTTATGAGACTCAATATGCGCTGCATCGAGAGAGCTGTAACCGATTGGTTCTCCCCGATGTAACGGGCCATCGAAGGATGTCGAGTCTTCTGTCCTCTGGAAGGAAAGCCTTGTGGAAGAGGTGACTAGAGCGTCCCTAAGAAAAGGAGCCTCTGGGAGGGCTGCAGTTGGGATTTTTCAGATTCAGCAGAGCTCCATGGACGTGAGAAGACGAGAAGTCGTTTGCACGACTTCCAAAGTTCTTTGGCTGGACGGGCTTTAAGAAGCCAATCGTCCAGGTAGGGAAGACTCGGAGTCCGCTTCCTGAGATGCGCGCCATGAGAACTGCACAACACTTTGTAAAAACTCACGGCGCCGAGGATAGCCCAAAAGGCAGGACTCTGAACTGATAATGCTGACCCAAAGCTGCAAACCTGAGGAACTTGGCGGGTCGGGTGGACGGGGATATGCTGGTACGCATCCTGCATATCCAGAGAGGCCAGCCAGTCGTCCTGATGCAGCAAGGGTAACAGGGTACATAGGGAAATCATTTTGAATTTCTCCCTGGGGAGGAATTTGTTCAGCTTTCTGAGGTCTAGAATGGGGCGCATCCCCCCAGTTTTCTTTGGAACCAGAAAGAAATGGGAGTAGAACCCTGTGTTCCGCAAATGCGGGGGCACCAGTTCTATTGCCCTGTTGTTCAGAAGGCCCTCGATCTCGTGGTGAGGAGGTTCTGACTGAGAAGCCGACAACCTGGGTTGTCGCCTGGGAGGACAATTTGGGGGAATTGAGAGTAACCCTCGCGAATTATCCGAGGACCCATTGTCTGAAGTTATGGACTTCCACCGTTGTAGAAGTACATTAGACCACCTCCACGGAGGAGAAAGTTCCATCTCGGCAGTGTGGATGGAACTTGGGCCAACAACTCATAAGGTGGCGCTTGGGGCTTTAGGCCCCGCGCTTTCTTGCTGCCCTTCTGAGGTTGGGCAGGTTGGCTTTTATGGAAGCTTCCCCTGCTTCTGCCTCGAAGGACTGACGACCTAAGAAACTGACGCCTGTTCGTATGCCCGCGAGAGGGGCAGGTGGAGGTTCTGGCAAATTTAATGGCCGATCTAGTCTTTTAGGAGGCTTCTAAGGCTTGCTCCACCTGAGGGTCGAAAGATAGGTGCCATCAAAGGCAGCGCCATTACCGTGCTGAGCATCCTTCGTGAAGCTCAAGAACGCAGCCAGGAATGGCGCGGTACAAACTCCTGCAGCAGCTGAACGAGAAGTATGTCGGAGCGTCCATGGCGGCTTGACTTGTTGGTTATTGATCCAATACTCTAGTAACGGCCAATAGAAGCTCTGACTTGGAGTCCAATCTGGAAGAGCTTCAACCATTCTTTTCATAGAGTGCCACAGGATATACTCATACTGAGAAAAATAGCCTTGATAACTGGCACACGCATACTTAGAGTGGAGGCAGCAAAGACTCTCTTACCTAATGTATCAATCTTACGAGACTCTTTGTTAATAGGTCGAGCTGAAGTAGTTTGAGGAAGAACGACCTTGTCATTCTCTGCCAGGACTACAATAGGATCCGCAAATGCTTGGGATGCCAAAATAGGACGATCCTTGGGAGCTGAATACTTCTTATCAATGGATTTAGCCACTGAATGATTAAGAGCAGGATTATTCCATACCATTTGAGACAGCGTCTCGAAGGAAGGCTGGATCGGAGGAGTCAAATCCGTAGGGATCTCCGAAGCATGAAGGTACTGGAGTCTTAATATCTTCCCAGGATCGATGTCTGTAGTCTGGAGAAAGAGTGGATCTCAGGTTCTTCAACAGAGACTTAAAGGACAGGTCCTCACCACAGGCTCTGTAGCAAAGAAAGATCCTGTTTCTCCACTTCATCACCCAACCGAGGTCTGGGTCAGGCTCAACATCATCTCCTGATGGTCCAGAAAGGACTGTTTGGACAGGAAAGGAATGAAAATTAGGAGAGGAGGAAATATCAGAAAACAAGGAGAGTCCCTCAGGACCCCGGCGCCGAGACGGCAAAGCGGGTCAAGACGGCACCAAGGAGGCACACGGCGCCAGAGGTGCTGCTCGCAAGCGGCAATCAAGAAATTCCCCAGGCGGCGCCGGCGAACGGCGCCAGATACGGCACCATCGAAGCTGACGGCGCTGCAAGACACGGCGCCGCTTACGACGGCGCCACACACGGCGCCACTAAAGCCGACGGCGCCACTCAGTCGACGGCGCTATTAATAATGGCGCCGCTGGCCGACGGCGCCAGACACGGTACTCGCGAAGCCGACGGCGCCGCACACAGCGCCGCCGCTTGATATGGGGCTGGCCGACGGGCGCCGCTTAGATCCAACGGGCGCTGACGGCCCAAGAAGACCCACCGCACTAAAAACGGCGCCGATAAGCCAACAGACTGCAGAAGGCGCCGAAAAGCCCCAGGAACCTGGAAAGCAAGAGGAGGAAACAAAACCAGGAGATAAGGGCATCGGTGTGGCCCCCTGCGCCGCAGCCATGTGAGGGGGGGAAACACCTAAGCACGGAGTCGCAGGCACCGAAGAAGGCGCCGCGCGACTAGGAAGGTCCAACCGCCCTACCTGATCGCCGGAGGGGCCCGAGGGCTCCGAGGCAACCGAGCCAGGCAGAAGAACCAACCTCCGAGCCCATCGCTCCATAAGAGCGGCCCACTGATGAAACTGCTCATCTGGAGCCCTACCTATAGGCGGGAGGGCTCCGATGTCGAGGCAGCGATTACCAGAAGTTAGCGACTCGAAGAAGGAGACCGGCAACTAGCAATGATAACCGACCGTCGGCCAGCGCAGACATACCAGGCGACCTCGAGATACCTTCTCTTTTGACCTGTGGGTCAAGAAGAGCTTCGAGGCCGAACGTGCCGTGAAAGCGACCGCTTATTTTTATGCCTGACGGGGACCGCCATCCCGGCATCGGACTGACCGCTGTCGGAACCCGCTGAGTTTCTTGAGAAGGAGGTTGACCCGACCCAGCCCGCTGACTGAACAGCTTTCACGAAGTCTCCCACCGTCACCTGACCTGCTCATGGTTGACTCCGCAAGTAGGCCGAGACTTCTTCAGGTAAGTTAAATTTAAGATATTAGAAAAATTTTCAAATAGAATAAAATTAAGCGATACTACTATCGTGATAATGTTATAAAAACAAACTGAAAACTAAGCGCTAGTTTGAAGTTTGACTCCCGATCAAACGAAGCGGCGTCATATGCTGAAGCGCTTTTCGGCGGGAAAAAAAGAACTGAAAGCTGTTTGGAGAGTGCGCCGAGAGGTCGTTACCGCTTGAGCCGTAGCTCGCGGCGCCGTGTCTCGCGGCGCCATCTCTCGCGCCGACCCTCCAGCAAAAAAGTTTGCTCCCGATGGGTCCTAGTGCCTCCGGCCCTAGTCCCACTAGTGGGAATGAGTGGTGGAGACTTAGGTCCAGGAAGATAAACAGAAAGAACACTATTTGTTGTATAAACTTACAAGTTCTGGCCCAGAAGACAGCAAGAAAACTCAGTGCTTCGATGGTAGGAAAAAAACTGTGGTGGCTGGGAACTGTGTGACAGGGTTGAAGACTCTGTCCCATTTGTTATGCAGAAAGAGTTAAAAGCAGGGATCTGTTCTACCCTCTCCTTTTCCGTCTCTTGCATGTCTGACTGCTCAATCAAATTTTCTGGTGAGACCTAGGAACTAATCACTCTGACAGTATCACAGTTCTGCTCCTCCTCCTCCTCCTCCTGCTATCTCCCTGCCTTCATTTGCTGCTTCTTGCTGTGTCTAGCTTTTCTTCCCCTTGCTTGTCTGTGGTTAAGCTAGGTTCTCTGGTTTGAAAATGTATATAATCATATTGTTGAAATGACTGCAAAAAGCTATTTGGAACTCAGGGGGTTAACCTTGCAATGCAGTCTGGCCTCCACGAACCCATTTGCACAGCTGTCAACAAGAGATCAGTTCTGAGATGCAATGTTCTGTTTTGTTGCACCTGCAAGGAAAGAAACTCACAAAGTTCTGATACATTCTGAGAGAAACAGGATGTCTCTTAACAAGCTCAGGATGCAAAAGCTAATTGCCAGGAAAAGACATTATGGCCAGGATATTCACACTGCACCCAGAAAGGGCGCAAGTGGTTGTTCTGCTCAGCTGAATTGTCCAGAAGCATAACATTGATATATTCAAATAAGATGTGCAATGGTGCACCTCGTCTGAATATATAAAAAATGTGTGCGGCGCAAATGGGGGCCGCCGACCATGTGCTGGCACATCCCGCTGTCAGGTCTGAATATCTGGACTGGGACTGCACAGTGAATCTTGGAGATACGCCGGGCGCAAATTCCAGATATTCAGACCCAAACATGCAAGTGGGGCCATTTGCATGTAATTATGGCCCCATTTGCATGTGTTGGGCAGGGGGATGCACCCGGAACAATGCACCAAAACAGCACACTATCTTACTGGTAGCCTAGTGGACCCCTTCCTTTCCCCAAATCCCAGAGTACACAAAACACAGTCCTTTCATTTCCTCTGGTAGTCTAGTAGCAGCCCTCCCTTCCTCAAACCCTGTCTGATCAAGAAATAATATCCGAAATTCCAGGTAGTCCAGTCGTGCTCCCTTCCCTTCCTCGAACCTTGTCCGATCAAGAAATAATGTCCGAAATTCCCTGGTAGTCCAGTGGTGCCCCCCCTTCCCCGAACCCTGTCCATATTTTAAATATGTCAAACTTCCCTGGTAGTCTAGTGGTCCCCCTCCAGCCCTGATCACAAGTAGAAAACCTATCCTCCGACTTCCCTGGTGGTCTAGTGGAACCCCCCCCCTCACCCACTGAGGAACCCACACCCCACCCCACCCCACTCCTCCTGTCCCACTATGGCCATGCAGCCGGCGGGCAGCAGAACCCACCCGCATGCCTCCATGGCTGCACGCTGACTGAGCTGTCAATGAATAACAGCGTACTGTACATCTGTATGCCCACTGGTGGACACTGTCGACCAGTGGGCTTGCAGTGCGTACTGTACGGTTTCATTTACAACTCTGAATTCTGAACTCTGACAGTGTCTACCAATGGGCATACAGGAGTATAGTACATGGTCATTCACTGACAGCTCAGTCAGCAGGCAGCCGTGGAGGCATGTGGGTGGGTTGTGTTGCCCACCAGCTGCATGACCATACTGGGACAGAGGTGGGTGGGTGGGTTCCTCAGTGGGTGGGGGGTCCACTAGACCACCAGAGGAGGCTGGGGATAGGTTTTCTATTTACAATCGGGGCAGGGATGGGAGCCACTAGACTACCAAGGAAGTTCGACTTATACAGATGGGGTTCGGGGATGGGACACCACTGGACTATCATGGAATTTCGGACATTATCTTGAGCAGACGGGGTTCGGGGAAGGGAGGGGGGACCACTGGACTAACATGGAATTTCAGACATTATTTCTTGATCAGATGGTGTTTGTGGATGGGGGGCACTGGATTACCAGGGAAAAGGGTTTCAATATGTTTTCTGCCACGATCGGGGATTTGGGGGGGGGGGTCTAGCCACCCAGGGGCTGGCAGCTGCTGTGTTACGCTGTGCAGTATGGCAGCCCGGCTGTGCGTGGCTAGGACTTAGGCATGATTCTTCCATGTCTAACTTTGTGTGGCACAACTCCAAGATGTGCGGGGCAGCTGTGCTGCACATCTCGGCTGAATATTGAGATGTGCCACATATGCACTGGTACACCCCCTCTGGGTGCACCATATACTTTATCTTTACACTGCGGTGCATCCGGAATTGTGCGGTGCATCCCCTCCTTTCAAATACGACCCAGGAGAATATCTGGGCCTATATATAAAGTGAGCAATCTCTTGTTGGAGAGGGAGAAGGATTGGGATTTGAATTGAAAAGAACCCCTCAGATAAAGGACTTTGTTTTCTCTGTACTGCCTTGAGAATTTAATAACTGCTCCAGCTTTCTCTATGCTTCCTGACCTGCACCACGATGACAAACTGGTACCACTGAATACCAGCGGGTATGTGCTGGTGACATGTGCCCAGGGGAAGACTGATTCTTGGAAGATCTTGCAGGAAAGTGTTTATAACTTTATGTTTACATAGGAAGAACAGTAATCAGGTGAGTTTTATGTGATTCTTGTTAATCGTGCATACCTGGATAATGCCTGCAGTGAAATCTGGACCTACGTCCAGGGGATAGTTCTCTATCAAGTAGAAGGCTGTTGCACACATCACTAATACATGCTGCAGGTTGTGGACATTCACACAACTGGAAGAAAAAGGGACAAAAAAGGCAATTAGAATTCTTGCACCAGCAAATCATCAGATTATTCATTCTACTAAGTACTACTCAAAGGGGCCAAAAAAAAAAAAAAAAGCATACTAGTCTGCAAGCTTATACCACATACAAAATATCACACAATACCATCAGCAACTGGGTGAGCACTACAAAGAGCCACATTAGGCACTGTCTAATGAAAATTAAATGTGACTAAAAATATGTGGCTAATGAAATCTACTGTATTTATCATAAATAGTGCAATTTGCAACATGTGGCTAAATCCCCCACCACTGTGCTCACTCAGATCAGAAACCTGTAGTTGTTTCAAAGGTTTGTTCTTCTGGACATCCTGAAATTGACTTTAGTTTTTATTCAAATTTTGCATTTCTAAAGTTTCCTTTTCTACAGTACAAAGTGTTTTGGCATCACTTAAAAAGGCTACATGCCAATTAGTTACATTACATTACTCTACTCTTTTTAATGTCTTCCGATAGTTTTCTAAACTGTTCACCCTGTGAACCACTCAATTTCTAATGGTATACCCTAGTTCATTAGGATTTGAAAATCTCTATTATGTCACTTGTAAAGAAACCTACTTTGAGGCAGGGTAATCCACAATTCTTTCATCTTGTATCTAACCTCCCTCTCCTAACCAACAACCTGGATAAAGCAGCAGCTGAGCAGTTCACAGATTATCTTCAATTCCTTATAATTTCTACCAGACATGAAAATTACGAACTCAACATAATTGTTGAGCTTCCAGAACATCTTCACCATTTGTTCCCACTTAAGGTTCTAAGCTGGAGGTGCCAGGAGCCAGCGGGAGCAAAGTCTTGCAATCTAAGGGACCAGTGCTGATGCCACCCACGAGGCAGACTCAGTGACGTCATGCTCGTGGGTTGGCCAGCAACCAATGCCAGCCCCCTACCTTCCTCAGCTCTGTTAGCCAGAAGAGAAACTAGCAAGAGAGAGAGAGAGAAAAAAAAAGAGAGGGCTATAGACTGCTAGCCCAAAGGGATAGTAAAAAGGATATAGGATATAAAATCCGGCTACCAACTTAGAGAAACTAAGGGATGGGCCTAAGTGGCACAGGGGTAGTGGGTGCAAGAGCCAAAGCCTACTGGCCACCTGGACAGGAAGGTAAAAGAAGGGCAGCAGCCCTGGCATGTAGCTCTGGCTCACCTCGGAGAGACTTGAGGGAGTCCCCATAAGTAGGATGGCAAAAGCCAATTTTGGAAAGGTCTTGTACTCAGGGAGGACAAGGACCAAGGATTAAACAACTTTCAAAGAGACAAAGAGAGATAGGAGTAAGCCCAGAGCACTGTTGCTATTATCTTGCCACTTCAAGAAAGTGAAGAGAGAAGAAAGGAGACGAGACCCAGCATTGAGGTGTGGGGCAGCATACTGCTTAACAGGCTGCGATAATAACAAAAAAAAAACAAAAAACTGGTATCCACCCTTTCAAGCACCGGCAGTAGAAGCTGCACCTTGATTTGAGGCTATGCTGCCAGCTGGCAGAGGCTGGAAAAATTTTTAAAGGAAAGACTGAGGTCAAAGCAGCCCTAGGGGTTAACCAAAAACCTCCTAGAAGGAGAAAGGGGGAATATAGGAGGTTAATGATATAAAAAAGTAAAAAAGTTTTATAGATATACTGTACATTATTTTTTTGTTTTTTTGAGAAAAAGGATAGAGACCCTAAGTCTTGCCTTTTTTTTTTCACACACTAAACACCAGGTGAGTGGGGAAGGGTAGGAGGGTCCAGTTCCCACCGGGAAGGATCATGGATATCCTCTCCCTCCAGAGGGGAGAGAGCCCTGTGGGAATAGCAAGAGGATACACTATGTGTTCTGGAAAAACAGAGTGAGTCGCCCAGAGGCCTTGGCACTTACCTGGGAGGAGGAGGATAGTGGGCAGGCATGTGAAAGAATGGTAAAGATATTCTGGAAGATCAACAGTTACAGTGAGTACGTCATTTCCATATCTTCCAGAAATCGATCTTCACCATTCATTCCCACTTATAGGTCAGAGTAACAAACTTTCCCCAAAAGAGCGGAGGAGTTGGCTGAGAGATACAGTTCTTCCTTCAGCCCTCTGTGGTGAATAACCACAAGAGGGCAGGGATTCCTTACAGGTCCCATGGACCCAGCGGCAGGTGGAGGCTCCTGTGGCCTGGGAGGAGGAGGGTGCCTCGACAACTGACACCTCACCATGCAGGAGAAGAAATGTTTCCCCAGACAGTGTAAGTTGAGAACTCTGTGCTGGACCAGGAGTGCCAACCTGGAGAGGTGAAGCAATGCCATCTGCAGAATGCAGGCTGCAGTTCCCACCAATCTGGATGCTACCTTGTTGGTGTCCTAAGACAACCTTGCTTGGTGCCTTGCCAGCTCCAGGCCCTAGCCAGGAAGGCGAATGACCTGTGTGGTTGTCTCACAATCCGGCATGGATGCCAAGAGTTGAATGAGTGTTGCCCACAGGCGCTTGCCACAAGCTTCCTGGTATGCCTGATGTGCAGAAATGTACACCATGGTGCATGCCACCATGAAGATTCTCCTTCCCCAAGCATTGAACTCCATGGAGTTGGTTGTCGGGGGCAGTCATGCACTGGGCACCTAGGCCCAGAGGGGATCTGCAGCACCAAAATCCCTGAGTGGGATGAGTAATACAAGCTGGAGACCCTGCAGAAGCAGAATATCTGTGCTGGATGTCCCTATGGTTTGTAGAGGGGGCGATGGGATGAAGTCAGACATTCCTGGATGCCTCCACAAATGGCCAGGGCCATGAAGGGATCACAGTACTATCATTGCTGTATTCTCTAAGGAACGACAGCACCAGGGCAGCAGTATTATAACTTGTAATATGGTAAAGACATCTCCTGCATTATCTCCAATAGGAACTGCTGGTACAGAGAGTACTCAGCATCAGAGGAGAAATGAATCGAAAAATCCTCTTCCTCAGAGACGGAAGTGGGAGAGGAGGAGCTGGACTCAGGTAGCGGTGGCACAGGAACCTAAGGCCTGAAAATAGCCTGATCAGCTCTAGGGTGAAATTGGCGGAAAACACCTGCCGCTAACCTGAACAGGTCCTAGGTCATGGGCCCAAGAGGACCAGAAATACCTGGGAGAGGAGGGGAGGAGGATAAGGGTCATGGGTGGCCAGGTCCTCTGTCAGGGCTGTGAGAATGCTCAGGTAACCTCCACCAGAAAGAGGACCTGGTGGACTTGCCTATCTGTGAACGGCCAACATCTGTGGACCAGTCCAGATGGTGCCCCTGGAGGGAAATCCCCGGGTGGGGACAGCAGTGCTGTATACATCCCACAGGGCAGCCCTGGTCCTCATTAGTGACGGGGCTAGATGGTTCTGGAGAGAAACTGGGCCTCAAACTAGTGCTGCAACTTCTGCCAGACTTTCCATCACCTCTGGGCAAGGGGTAAGCTGCAGGTCCAATACCCAGCCTCCTTTTCTCTTTTCACCAGTGCTAATCTTGCCCACCAAGCCAAGCCCTGATTCCAAGTCAGGGCCACCAGAAGAGTTGGCCTCGGACTCGGCACCACAAATGGGCCGTCCCCCACACCGCGCTCGGCACCAGGACCAGGTCCGGCACCAGAACCTTAACTGGCACCACAAATGGCACCAGAAGGGGTCTCGGAGCCATCCCCAGTGCCCACATGAGAAGCAACTCCAGAGGAGACTCCTGACCCCAAGACAGGCTCAGAATGAGGTCAAGGAAGGTCTCCATCATTGCTGGCCCCCGTCTGCAGGCCCACAGTTGGCACCAACATCCACCCCCCCCAGGTCATTCAACTGCTTGAAGGAAGAAATGACAGTAACATTGAGGCCTAGGAGGGACCAGCTCTGGAACCCTTCCCTCCTACAGCACCATGAATGCCATGGGAGGGGGGCCTGGTCTTGCAGTCAGCAGCGCCCGCTCATTGGTCCCAGCCTTTGTACCAGGAGCTGAGGTGGTGCCAGCTGCAACACTGAGTGTTGCAGCTGGCACCACCTCAGCTCCATTGTAAAGCATCAGCACCACCAGGGGCATCTGCTTCCCTGTAGGGCTGACAGAGTGGGAGGGTTGCTCAGCCAGCCCTCCCCTCCCCGGAGGAGGCAGACTATCCACCCCACGCTTCTGATGTCTCGTCAAGCATGTGGATGGCCCTGGTCTTCCTCAGTATATATAGTACTGGGAAGAGGCTCAGTGGAAGAGCTCAGGGACCTTACCTAGGTGTCCCTGGTGTAACACCTGCCTCTGAAGGCGGGCGGATCATAATGCCATCTCCAGGTGTACTTCTTGAGGGTGTAGTAGTCCATGGAGAAGCAAGCATCACACTGATCCATAATGTGGTCAGCACCAAAGCAGGTCAAGCAGTGGTAGTCCATGGAGAAGCAAGAAGCGCACTGATCCATGTTGTAGTTGGTACCAAGGCAGGTCCAGCAGACGTTTTGCTGGTCCTGAGCAGCAATGTGGCCCTCACAGAAGCACTGATACACAGTGGGGCTGCTGTGATTCTTCAGCTTTTGCTTGGCTTTCTTGCCCTTATGTTCCTCAGGACCGGACATGGTGATGCAGACAAGTTAACAAAAAACAGAAAACAAAAGAACTCCGTAGCAAACTAAAATGAAATAAAGACGTGAAAATAATGAAGTAGCACTGAGGAAAAATGCTGCTGAGAATGGCATTGCACTAAGCGGTGACGAACTATGGAACATCTGTGACACAATTACAGTGACAAAACTCCCATGGTGAGCACTCAATAGCGGAATAAAATGAGGAAGGCAGGGTCCGGCATCAGTTGCTGACTAACCCACGAGTGCAACATCACTATGTCTGCCTCGTGGGTGGTGCCGGCACCGATGCTGGTCCCCTAGACTGCACAAGACTTTGCTCCTGCTGGGTCCTGGCACCTCCGGCTTAACCCGTAAGTGGAAATGAATGGTGAAGATTGATTCTTGGAAGATCTAGCAGTTCAGATTTAGAATACCACAGCATGAAGACTGCTTTGGTAAAGGCAACAAACAGTATCTTTGTTAATAGTAATCCAGTGGCCTGTGCAGTGCTGCTTCATTTGGACCTCTCTGCAGCCTTCAAAACTATTAATCATTGAGTCTTGTTTGCACAGGCTTAGATTTCTTGGTTTAAATGACTCTGACCTTGCCATTTAATTTTTCACCTTGTCAATTCTAAGTACAAACTGGTCTGTTTTAGTCAAGGATGAGACTGTTAAAGAGGAGTCCCATTAGGGTCTTTCCTTGAACCCATTTTGTTTATTATCTATATTTTGCCCCGGGTAAAATTATTTATAAATACAATCTGAACTTCCATATTGTTGCCAATGACACTACACTGCAGGGGATAAGTGGCCGCATGGTACACTGATATGTAAAATTACACATATCCCCATAATTAAACCAATTTGTGAAGTAAATGCAAATCACCAAGTGTAACAATTAGCTATGTATACCTGTTGCTGTATTTTTCTTATTTAATTCTTTCTGCAAGGGTATCAGAATGTAGCAGCTGAAGGGACAAAGCTGATATTCCTGGGAAAAGTCAAGATTTGTATAAGAGACAGACCTACTGGCTCTGAGGGCAATTACTATTTCTGCTGTCCTGTATCACAGAAGGACTCCTGGACAGTCAATGGGAGAGCATCAAAGGAAAAGTGTCTTTTCATGTCAGGAAGCTGCTAGATAACCAGACATCCCTGCTGGGCTAGACAGGACTAGGGACAACAGCAGATGTATTTATATACACAAAGTCCTGAAGTCTAGATCAGATACAGAAATTGTCGGCAGATAAGGCCCGCTAGGCCCATCCAGTCTGCCCGTAAGTCCTGAACTTGATTACAGCTTTTGACCCTCCCCCCGCTTAACCTCAATGGTTCCCCTATGCCTGTCCCATGTATGTTTAAATCCAACCACAGTGCTCGCTCCCACCATTCCATGCATCCATCACCTTCTCCGTGAAGAAAAACGTCCTCACATTTCCTCTTAACCTGTCACTTTGCAATTTCATGTCATGTCTCGTAGTTTTTGTACTCCTCCTGTATTGGAAGATTCCCCCGCACCCTGTTTATGCCTCTGAGGAATTGAATGTTTCTATCATGTATCCTCTCTTCCCTCATCTCCTCCAGCCAGTACATAGTTAGGTCCCTTAATCTCGCCTCGTAAATCTTGTGGTGCAAGCCCTGTACCATGTTAGTTGCCCTTCTCTGGACTGCCAATTTTCTAAGAGGACCCGGCTCTCAATACACAAATAACTGGCTTGGGAGTGATGTCATAGAACCACAGACATGTTTGCGGGGGACTGTTTTGGGAAGCCTTGCTAACCTGAGTTTGTGAGAGCAAGTCAATAAGGCTGGGACTCCAAGCGTTTAACATCTAAAGTTTGAGTCTGCCCTGATTCACCAAACTGTCCTGCATGGGTAAGCCTGTCTAGTTTGGGAAAATTAGTAAGTTCAGTATGATTTTTCTGTGTGTTCCTTCTTCTACAGTATGTGCAAAATATTTTCTTTTTTATTTCCGTTTCCCATAATTTTTGTGTAGTAGCCTGTATTATACATGTAAATATCCTGAAGTACTACAATATTATTTTATCTACTACATGCTTCTGTGATGGAGTCCTTTGAGGTACAAACAATTGATTTATAACAGACAAAAACTGTATTTCTCCCTTTTAAGAGGAGGAAACAGTTGTCATTCTTTCTTTATACATTAAGGGTTTCTCAGCTGTGATGGGGAGGTGGGTCATTTGCCCTTGAGCAAGGAGCACTATACTGTGTCAGCAGTGGCTCTGGAGGGATTTAGACATAGAGATACACCGAGGGAGTGTCTATGCTGAGGGGTGTCAGCTACTGAGTACCCTTGCAGGCATCTGAACGGTTTGAGAAAGCTGGTAACAGTCCTAGGCCAAGTCTGTGAGAGACCGGTTTACCATAAAATAATTCAGACTGGTTCTGCTTTAAGCAAGAGTATATGGTACAAAATGGCCTCACATATACTGCAAAGGCTCAAAACAGAAGACAGAGACACATGTGATGCAAGCTGCCTGTCTTGAAAATATAAATCCTGGTTATTGGTAAATTTTCTTAAATGAACTTTAAACAAAAAATAAGTGATGATTTTTTAGGGCAAAACGACTCCTGCCAGAATGTTCAACAGATTCTTTACCCCTTCCTGACAATAAGCTGACCAACCAAGTAGTGCTTCTAATGTTAAAAATTGTGGGGTTCTTTTTTGATCTTGATTTGAAGTTTGAGGTCACGTAAAATAGCCTTTTTTTCCATTTAAGAAAAGCCAAAAATTAAGAAAGTTCACGTAGAGAATTGTTTAAATTGTTAATGAATGTGTTCATAATTTGATAAACTGATTATTGTAATGCACTGCTGTCTTTACTACGCAATTATTCCTTGTGTAAACTGCAACACATTAATAAGGCGATAGCCAGAATTGTGACTGGTATTTCTCATGAGCATATTTCCTCTATTCTTCAGAGTCTATACTGGTTATCTATTAAATTTAGATGTGAATTTGAAGTCCTTATCCTGGTGTATAAAAGCTTCATGTTATGTCTCCTAAGTACCTCTTTGGTTAGACCTCTGTGCACTCTCTTTTAGATTACCGAAATCATCTAATGCTACTTTGGTAAACTACCAAATTTTTATTTCAAAGCAGCTGGAGGACATGCAGTTTCTTTTAGGGCATATACTCTATGGAATACCCTACCCCCCAGGATGATCTGGCAGGCTGGGTTTGTTAACTTTTTTAAAATCACTGCTAAAAACGTACTTTTTTTATTTGGCTTTCAAGACACCTTTAACGTATTTTCTGCTTGCATGTGCACTGCATTTTAAAATGCAAATTTTATGACAACTGTTGTATTACTTTTGTAAATCTGTTTTTATGGTGTTCTCTATATTCCTTGTGATTCTTCAGTGCTTTGAGATTTTTGGAAGAGATGCTTTACAAATAAACCCGGATTGGAGGAACAGGTGTGCAGTGTAACCATTTTGGTTCTGATGTCCACGGATGGATTTTCAAAGTTGGAAGTTGCGGCTTTTCACCAGAGCTCTGAAGTTTTATTGTCCCAGGGAACATTTATGAAGAACAGCCCATCATGGCTTGAAAACCTATGAAATTCTCTTAAAAGAGGAACCAGGCTTACCTGTAGCTGGCAAAAGTCTAGCGAAATCTAAGGCAGTCTGCCCTTTATTGTTACCACACTGTCACCATTTTTAGACTCTTCTGATGTTATGTAGGGAGAAGCTCTGCCTAACCACTCTGCAGTAGGTACAGCTTCAACCTGCGTGATATCAAAAGGCTCTAAAATGGTGGATATGTGTGCAATAAGGCATTATGGTATGTGATTATAGGTCAATAATCACATCTCTTGAATGTGCTGCCAGGCACAAGGCAGTTGTGCCCAGTGCCTTTAAACACACATGAGATAAGTGTGGTTACTGATCATAATCACACACCGTGGAGTTATCTACTGCACTTATAATGTGTAGAAAATGTCTTCATAAAACAATGGCATACTGTAAACACCTTATAACTTCCTGAAAACAGGAATATTTATAAATTTTATTGGCAGTAGTTAAAAACAAGTTACTCACCTGTAACAATGGGTCAGTGTGGATGAACAACAAATACCATTCCTAGAACTACTGTTACAGATGAGTAAAAACAGGTTACTCACCTGTAACAGTAGTTCTAGAAGTGGTATATGTTGTTCATCCACACTTATTTGCATGTCCCTTTCCCCTTTAAATCTTGCCGAGAGTCTTCAAGCTGGCTCCTCCCACCCACCTGGGTGGTATATACCTCGGCTCCACCCCATGATGCCAGATCTTAGCCCGCTGGAAGCCAAGTTGTGTGCGTTCGCAGCTAGTCAGAGGTCGAGAATCTGATGTGGATGAACAACATATACCACCTCGAGAACTACTGTTTACAGGTGAGTAACCTGTTTTTCTAGGATCGTGGTTATGTTGTTCATCCACACTTATTGGAAGACTCCTAGAAGTTCTCCGGGAGGAGGGAGGCAAGGCGCACACCCCCTACTTAGGGAACAGAGATTGAGAACTGAGGTCCCAAAACCAGCATCCCGGCATGACTCAAGGTCGATGTGGTAGTGGTAAGGAAGGTGTTTGCTGACTTCCAGGTAGCAGCCCAACAAATTTCCTGGATAGGGATGTCCCTGGAAGCAGCTACTGACGCAGAAGTATGGCGGGTAGAATGAGCTCATATCCCTCTGGGAGGCTCCATGCCCGCCAACTCATAGCATAGACCTATGCATGATGTAATCCATCTTGCTATGGTCTGTTTGACTGCAGATCTGCCAGAAGCAGCTTCAGCGAAGGTGACAAACAGCTGGTGAACCTCTCCACGAATTTCCGCCGTCCTCGCCTTGTAATAGGAAAGAGCACATCTCAGGTCCAAAGAATGGAGCCTGTACTCAACCTCCAAGGTGTAATTAGGGTAGTATTCCAGCAGAGTCAACACCTGGTTAAGGTGAAACTCCGACACCACCTTCGGAAGGAATTTCGGTTGGGGGCGCAGGACAACTTTGTCCCTGTGGAAGACCAGATAAGGGGAGTCCACCGAAAGTGCCTGGAGCTCCCCTGTCCTTCTGGCAGACTTGATAGCCACCAGGAAGGTCGTCTTCCATGACAAGTGTGACAGCTCACACTTGTGCATTGGTTTGAATAGCTTGCCCATGAGCTTTGCCAATACCAGCAGTAGATCCCACGGAGGTAAAGGTTCATGCACCAGAGGGGATATGTGATCCAGGCCTTTGAAAAAGCACCTGACCACTGTCTCCTGACCAGCCCGATCCGGTAAGCAGAAATGACTGCCAGGTGCACCTAAGGGTCGATGACCGTAGAGCCCCTTTGGAGAGAGACCAAAGGTAGTCGAGAATGTTAGCCACAGAACAGGATAAGGGATCCAGACCCTTACCCTGACACCAAATGGAAAATCTTTTACATTTGAAGGCATAACATTTTCTGGTCGATTCCTTTCTAGATGCTGCCACCACAGTGTAGACATCTTTGGAAAGACCCAAAGCCTGGAACTCTAGCCGCTCAGGTACCAGCTGTGAGGTGCAGGGACTGAAGGTCCGGATGGAACACCTTCCCCTGGTTCAGAGATATCAGATCCGGGCGTGTACAAAGCTGCTCCGGGGGCCTGCAGCTGAGGCTGGGGAGATCTGGATACCAGAACTGGCACGGCCAGTCTGGGGCTACCAGAAACACCTTTGCCTTGTCCCTCCTCACCTTGAGTAACACCTTGTGGTTGAAGGGAAATGGAGGGAGGGTGTAGAGGAGGCCTGGGTTCCATGGCCTCAAGAAGGCATCCCCCTGCTGCGAGCCATGCTGGGGGGCGGGGGCGGGCATGAAACAGCCTCAGCTTGGTGTTTTCCCTGGAGGCAAACAGGTCCACCATCGGTTTGCCCCAATGGGAGAACAGGCTGTAAGCTACCTCTGGATGGAGAGACCACTCGTGGGATGTCTGGCCTATGCGGCTGAGAGCATCTGCCAGCTGGTTCGAGACTCCTGCCACATGGATGGCTAGGAGTTCAGCCTCCAACCGGCTCACGAGGGGCCAGATGCGGAGCGCCTCCTTGCACAGCACATGGGAGTGTGTGCCGCCCTATTTGTTGAGGTAGTACATGGTCATGGTGTTGTCCATCTGGACTTGAACCACTTGACCCCGGAGCTGAGGAGCGAAAGCTGACAGTGCCAGTCTGACTGCTCTGAGCTCCAACAGGTTGATGTGGCATCGGGACTCCTCGGTGGCATCGGGACTCCTCGGGGGTCCAGAGTCCATGGGACCTGTAGTCCCCCATGTGGGCTCCCCAGCCCATGACAGAGGCACTGGTTGTGAGGACGACTGTCAGCTCTTGGTGGACAAATGGAATCCCTTCCTGCAACCGGTTTGGGGTGGTCCACCATTGGAGAGCGTCCCACATCTTCTGGGTTACAGTGATCAGCTGGTCGAAATGACCGTGGCACTGAGTCCACTGGGCAGCCAGCTCCCATTGGAGGGGGCGCATGTGCAACCGGGCCTAATGTACCACTGAGGTGCACACCGCCATGTAACCCAGAAGGTGCAGAAAGTCCCAGGCAGGGCGGAAGTGCCCAACCAGAAATGACTGGGCAAAGGAGGAGGGAACCAATGCCCTGTCCGCTGGGAGTCGAGCTCTGCCCTGATGAAGCCCACCACCTGAGAAGGCATGAGTTCCGACTTGGCCTCGTTGATCAGGAGGCTGAGTTGGGAGGAGGTTTGGAGGGCCGGATCCCTGGACCTCTCCACCTCCTGTTCGGTGGAACCTACAAGAAGCCAATCGTCAAGGTAGGAGTAAATTCTGAACCCCCCCCCGATGCTGGAGATGGGCTGCCACCACTGCAATGCATTTGAAGACCACCCATGGGTCCGATGACAGGCCATACGGCATGGCTTGGAACTCGTACAGGGTCCCCTCGACCCTGAAGCGGAGGAACTGCTGATGGGATGGACGGATTGGGACATGAAAGAACGTGTCCGGCAGATCCAGTGCCAATTGCCTTAAGACTGTCCCATGCATGCTCAAAAACAGTGGTGGAATTCAAGCATGCATGGAACAGTCATAAGGCAATTCTAGGGGGTGGGGGTAGGAAGAAGTAGGCTGCTGGTTAACTAGGATCTGCAGCTTATCCAGTAGGCAGGGAAATGGGCAGACTGGGTGGGCCAAGCGGTCCTTATCTGCCATCAAATTCTATGTTTCTATGTTTCAGTGAACAGAACCACATGTTTCGCTCCAAGAATGTTATGATCTGGGACAGACTGACCATCCGAAAGGTGCGTCACCTGAGATATTGATTCAGGTCGTGGAGGTCTAGAATGAGGCACCAGCCCCCCCCCCCCCCATCTGCTTGGGCACCAGGAAGTACCTGGAGACAAAGCCTGGGTCTACAGACGGATCCGTCATGAGAGCTACTGCCTCCTTGAGGAAGAGCTGAGCGATGTCATCTCGAAGAGCCGACAGGGTGCATGCAGAAATCCATTCTTCCCGAAGGGGCGCAGGCTCAGCTGGGAGGGTACTGCTCGAATTCTAGAGGCAGTCCCTGACCGACCACTTCGAGAACCCACCTGTCCGGAGTGACAGCAGACCAGGCGGAAAGGAAGTGGCAGAGCCGGCCCCCCAAGGGAAGACCCAGAGCTGGTGTGACGGGAACAGGGGTGACAGTCCCAACCCCATCACTGAGCAGGCTTGGAGGAGGAGGAGGAGGAAACTCCAGGACCTGAGCCTCGGCCTCCTCTGCGGGTCTACTGGGGTCCAGGCTTGGGCCGAGAGCACCAAGCTTGAGCCTGCTACTGATGTTGATACTGCTATCCTCCTTGAAAGGAGGACTGCTGAACTGCAGGGGAAGAATGCCGAAAAGGCTTCTTCTTTTTCTTCTGTTGGTTCTTGCCAGAAGAACTCTTAGCAGAAGTGGCATCCGAGGTGGCACTGGACTGCTCTATGAGCTGTAGGTGACCAGCCACTCCTGGGCCGAACAAGTCAGTCCCAAGGAAAGGCACATCAGCTAACTTGTGCTGAGTATCCGCTGGGAAGGAGGAGAGCCTCAGCCAAGCCCTGTGGCAAAAGGCAACTGCGGCAGCCATCGAGCGGGCACAAGAGTCTTTGATGTCAAAGGCCATCTGGAGCTGCTGTTTGGTGATAGCATGGCTCTGATCTCGGACCTGCTTGACCGTGGTCTGCATGTCCGGGGAGGGATGTGGGAGGACTTCATCCAATGACACGAGAAGGGCATGGGAGAAATGTGCCATGATGATGGCCAAACTTGCCTGACGAAGGCCCAAGGAGGACGCCGCATAGACCTTCTGCCCAGAGTGGTCCAAATACTTGGACTCCTTGTTGGGAGGTCGGTCAGTGTCAGCAGAACTGCCAGTACGCCATGAACAGAGAGGCGGTCACCAGGCTCTCGGCCAAAGGGTGCTCTGTGAACCCCGCAAGGGACCCCATGGGCACCGCATACTTGTGGGCCCTGCAAGCAGACAGTGCTGGACATGAGGCAGGACGCTGCCAAAGTTCGAGTACCGGACCAACAATGGCCTCGGCTACAGGAAAGACCTCTGTCAGGGTATCCCCTCTGTTCAGGATGTCAGTGAGAGGGTACTCTGCCTTTTTCTGGATGGGTTCCAGGGGCATCCCTGTGGAATCAGAGATGAGAATCAGAGATGAGACGAAGGATCCCTTGGAAGGAGGAAGGGTCTTTCTCCATCCCTGTGCCAACGGATGACTCATCATCCCGTGGATGAGAGTGAAGCCCGGTGACATCCGAGTCCGAAGAGTCGGGGTACAGTGGCCTGCTGCCCAAATCACCCTCAACCCGCCGAGGGCAGTCTGGGGTGACTGTGACCGACAGACATTGGGGAAGCCTGGTATCTGGTCAGTCCTCTTTGGAAGGAGCCCCCCCACAGGCTGCTTAGGCGGCGGCTCCACCACTATTGGTGGAGAGACCAGGACAGGCTGAACTGGAGCACAGGCCGGCCCCATGCCCGGGGAAACTGAAGGCTTCGGTTCTGAGGGGGTCGGCTCCGGCCTAGGAGGTGAGAGCCAAGTAATGGCCAGGGTAGGCAGCAGAGCCAGCTTCTGCCCGGACAAAATCAGCTGTTGCCACATAAGGTCCCCGTAGCACCGACGAAGTTTCCATCGGAGCCTCTCATCCGATGACGACGAGGACAACCTGTGGAGTCGCCTCTTTTTGGAGCGCTTGTGGCTCATCCTTGGTCGATCGACCGAGGGGGGTTCTAGACCTCGATCGAGATTGGACAGGCTGACAAGGTCATTCAGGAGACACCGGAGGGTTTGGTGAAACCTGAGGGTCCAGAACTGGGACCTCGATGGGGACACCAGTGGGCTGGGTCTCATCGGGGAACACAAGGACCGGAGTCCTCTCCAAAGAGTCGTCAGCCATGGCCGGTGACAGAGGGTTGACTGGATAGAGAACAATCTTGACCTCTTCGGCCACCTCCTCGGTCATCTGGCCAGACGAAGGTCCATGAAGCCTGCGGCCGAGGAAGCGATCTCGACTGAGGTCAAGACCACATGCTCCTCGGACTGAGACCTCTCTCGGTCCCAAGAGCGCCTTCACCAAGATGAAAACATGCTAGGTTCCTTGTCTCTCATACAAGATCGGGAGGAGTGTGAGCCCGCGGGCGCCTCACCCCCGGTGGGGAGAGACTGGCACAACTCCTTAAAGGAACCCGTGAGGGTGGAGCCCAGGTTGAGTGGAATGAAAAAGCTCCGATTAGCCAAAGCGCGGGCAGCTTCTTCTTCGAACGCCTTCCAGCGTTCCAGCTGCTTGGCAGAACCCGTGGCCGTAGAAACTGCCCATCTAGCCTCCTTGGACTTTACTGGAGGATTCCTTTTCTCCGGTCTCCCCAGCTTCAAACGTGCCAGGCGGTCGTCCAGGACATTGGGATGGAATGCCAAGCAATAGCTGCAGGACAAGGCGTCATGGCCGACACCTAGGCAGTAGACGCACATGAGATGGGGATCGGAGTGTGACATCTTCTGGCCGCAAAGACACCGGCAAACTCCTGGAGAAGATTTCTCTTCCATGATCGAGGATGCAAAAGTGCGATCGCTAACTCGAACGAGTTTTAAATTCGTTAAAACCAAAGTTTTGAAAGCCAGGGCCTACGAAATGCATGAGCACGAGGGAGGCAACTTGCATCTTCCAGCGGGAAGGAAGATCTGGCATTATGGGGTGGAGCCGAGGTATATACCACCCGGGTGGGTGGGAGGAGCCAGCCTGAAGACTTCCGGCAAGATTTAAAGGGGAGAGGGGCATGCCAATAAGTGTGGATGAACAACATATTCACAATCCTAGGACCTGTTTTTTCTAGGGATGTGGATATGTTTTTCTTATTCACACTTGTTGACAGACTCCAAGCAGTTCTCCAGGAGGAGGAAGGCAAGGCACACACCCCCTACTTTGAGAACAGAGACTGGAGAACTGAGGCCCCAAAACTAGCATCCCGGTGTGACTCAAGGTCGATGGGGTAATGGGTGATGAAGGTGTTTGCTGTCTTCCAGGTAGTGGCCCTGCAGATTTCCTGGATAGGGATGTCTCTGGAAGCAGCCACCGACGCAGTGGTATGGCAGGTGGAATGAGCCCTTAGCCCTACGGGGGGCTCCCCATCCGCCAACCTATAGCAGAATTCAATACATGATGTAATCCATCTGCCAATCGTCCGCTTTGCTGCAGGCCTGCCAGGTGCAGCTTCAGTGTAGGTGACAAATAGCTGGTGAACCTCTTCCTGAACTTCCACCGTCCTCTTCTTATAGTAGGAGAGAGCATGTCTCAGGTCCAGAGTATGAAGCCTCTACTCGGCAGTTCGGGTAGAACACAGGTAGAGTCAACACCTGATTAAGGTGAAACTCTGAAACCACCTTCGGGAGGAATTTCAGGTGGGGTGTAGGACAACCTTGTCCCTGTGGAAGACCAGATAAGGAGACTCCACTGACAGCACCTGGAGCTCCCCAGTCCTTCTGGCGGACGTGATAGCCACCAGCAAGGCCGTCTTCCACGACAAGTGTGACATCTCACACTTGTGCATTGGTTTGAATGGCTTGCCCATGAGCTTTGCCAAAACCAGCAGTAAATCCCATGGAGGTGGAGGTTCACGCACTGGAGGGGATATGTGATCGAGGCCTTTGAAAAAGTGCCAGATCAACTTCTCCTGTGCCACCGTCTGCTGACTGGCCCATGCCCAGTAAGCAGAGATGGCTGCCAGGTGCACCTTAAGGGTCGAAGAACCCCTTTGGACAAAGACCAAAGGTAGTCTAGAATGCTAGCTATAGGACAGGACAGAAGGTCCTGGCCCTTGCTCTGGCACCAAATAGAAATGGAGATTAAGTACCTACCATAATTCTTGATCTTCTTGGATGAAGTCTCCACCACTCATTCACACTAATGGGATCTACGCCGGAGGAGCTAGGACCCAGCGGGAGCAAACCTTTTTGCAAGAGGGCCGGCGCCAGAGATGGAGCTGCGAGCCTCCGCTCATGCGGCAATTACTATCTTGGCGTCGACCCTCTAACCGCCTCAGCACCTTTTTTTCCCTGAGGAGGTGCAGCATAACTAACCTAGAAGGATAGCATAATAAAAAAAAAAAGAAAAAAAAAAAGAAGGTTCAAGAAAGAAGTCTTCACAGCCTAAAGATTGAGGGGGTGAAGACCAACAACAGAGGTGAGATGGTGGGTAGGCATATGAATGAGTGGTGGAGACTTCGTCCAAGAAGATCAAGCATTATGGTAGGTACGTAATTTCCATATCTTCTTGGACATAAAGTCTCCACCATTCATTCACACTGATGGGAGAGTACCGAGCTAATAATCCCATGAGAGGGCGGCAGGAGAGACCAAGAGCTCACAAATTTAGGACAGAAGTCCGTTAAGGATAGTCCTGCCAAAAGAAATATGTCGTCTTGCATGGACATCCAGGGCATAGTGTTTGACGAAAATATGCACTGAGTTCCAGGTAGCCGCAATGCAAATATCTGCAATAGGCACGTTGCGGATTTCTGCCACGGATGCCGCGACCCCTCTAGTAGAGTGAGCGTACATTCTGCTCTCCAGCTTAACCTGCGCCATGGAATAACAGTGGCGAAGGCATGCCACCAGCCATACTGAAATGCATCTGATAGCGACAGGCTGACTCAGCCGGGTGTCGCTGAAGGAAACAAACAATTGTTGAGCTTTGCGAATCTCCTTTGTTCTATCTAAATAGAAACACAGAGCTCTTTTGATGTCCAAGGTATGAAGGGAATGCTCTCCATCATTTTGGAAGTTCGCAAAGTAAGTAGGAAGGACCAATGGTTGGTTTAGATGGAATTCTGAAACAACCTTAGGGAGAAACTTAGGATGGGTCCTAAGAACTACTTTATCTTTATGAAACAAAGTATACGGAGGGTCTGTGACCAAGGCGCGTATCTCAGAGACCCTGCGGGCTGAGGTAACGGCCACCAGGAAGGCCGTTTTCCAAGTGAGAAATTTCAGCTAACATGTAGCTAGAGGCTCGAAGGGCTTTCAAGTGAGCAAGTCTAGTGCAAGATTAATGTCCCAGGCTGCGACTGGACATCTGATAGGAGGTCTGGTATGCAGAATTCCCTTAATAAACCTCTTAACCACAGGTAACTGGGCCAGTGACAAGGAAAGTACTGGCTCATGATAAGCTGAAATGGCACAAAGGTGAACCATGACTGAAGAGTATTGCAGACCTGAATTTGAGAGGTCTAAAAGGTACTCTAGAACTTTATTGAGTGGACAGGAAAAAGGATTCAAAGAGGATTTTGTACACCAGAGCGAGAAACACTTCCATTTGGCTGTGTAAGTTTTCCTAGTGGCCGGCTTGCGTGCAGCCAGAAGAATATCGGAAACTCTGGAAGAGACATTGAACCTGTTCACTTCTATCTCTTCAGGAACCAAGCGTGAAGGTGAAGGGATCTCAGACTGGGATGTACCACAGGCCCGAGTCAGAAGCTTCATGTGAAGGGGAAGAGCTTTTAGAGAGGTTTTCGATATACTGCTGAGTAATGGAAACCATATTTGTCGAGGCCAGAAGGGAGCAATGAGGATAATTTTGTCCCCCTGGGACTCGAACTTGAGAAGTACTCTCTGAAGTAGAGGAAGAGGCGGAAAGGCGTATAGATGAAAATTCCATGCCTACCGTGAATTATGATCTTTCTCATATCTTCACCATTCATCACAGATGGATATCTGGCGGAGGTCAGGACCACGGGAGCTTTTTTTTTTTTTTTTTTTTAAAGGGTAGGCGGAGCCGACAGACCATTGGCACCGCCCTCAAGGCCAACGCACTGCGTGGCGCTCGCGGGTTGGCCGTTAGGCTGTGTCAACTCTGCCTGCCTGCCAGTTCTGAGTCGCCGGAGAGGTAAGAGGAAGGGATGGAGGGTGGGACAAGAAAGTCCAAGGGACAGAAAAAGGAAAGGATGTATGAACTAAAAGGAGAATTAACGACTGAGAGGACAGCAAAGAAAGAGGTTAGAAACTAAAGGGGATTGGGAGGGGCCCCAATCTCTGGAAGCGGAAGAAGGAGGGGTAGGGTGGGTAAAGAATTTAGGAGAGAGGGGAGAAGTATAAGATATCCCAGACCCTGGTCCATCTCCAGATTGTATAGGAACTGCAAGGAGTAGCGAAGCTTTCCGCCAGAATTCAAGGCATGGAATAACTGGCAAATACTCCAGAAAGCAGAGTCGGCTATTCTGGAAGAAGGACAGGATACAGGGATTCAGTACTCTCTCAAGAAAAGATGTTTGGTGAAAAAAAGGGTTGTTTTTTTTTTGTTTTGTTTTTTTGGGAGAAATAGGTTGGATGGAAACAGGGAGGAGGAGAGAAGGAGGGCAACTACCAACTCCCACCCCACAGGGGTGGAGACAAGGTACTAGAGAAGGAGTGCCACTCGAACTACCCACTCTTCCTGGAAAAATACTTCCTTGTGTGTCCCTCTTTTACCCCACTCCTAAGGAGGAGAGGGGGAGTCACAGAGAGGGAGGGGGACCCAGAGACTTAGGCCCCAGGGGGATGGTGGGTGGGGTTGTGATGAATGGTGAAGATACAAAGAAAGATCATAATTACAGTAAGCACGTAATTTTCACATCTTATCTGTGTCAATCTTCACCATTCATCACAGATGGGTGAGTACCAAGCCCCCCCAAAGGGGTCTGTTTCTTTACACCCTAAGGGACAAAGTCCCTTAGCCCTCAGTGGGTGGCACACTAAGGGAAGGGGGGAACCTTCAGGGCCTGGAGAGGCCCGAGAGTGGGGAGAGAGAGACGGAGTTCCCCTGGAGGGGGAAGGAAGTTGCCCCGACAAGCGCCTGTCTCACTCTGCGGGAGAAAAGGTAGGTTCCCTGGTGGGCGGAGTTAATCACCCTACGCCGGGCCAAGGGTGACAACCGGGAAAGACGTAGCCATGCCGACCGCCTAGTGCAGATCGCTGTCCCTACGACCCTGGTAGCTACCTCGTTGGCATCATAAGATGCCCTCGCTTGGTGCCTTGCTAGCTCCAGGCCACATGCAGAGAGTGCGATGGCTTGTCTGGTTTGCTCCGTGTCAGGCAATGAGGCTAGGAGCTGACCTAGCCTGGACCACAAGAACCTGTTGTAGGCTGCGTAGTGGGCCCGATCTGCAGAGATAGAGAGAAGTAACCGTGCCAAGTAGAAAGTCCTCCTACCCCAGAAATCAAAATCCGAGGAGTCTTGATCTGGGGGCCGGTCACGGTGAAGGGCGCGAAGCCATCAGGAGTATCCAACTGCGTCAAACCAGACTGTGGATGAGGCATGGAACCTGGAGACTCCGGGGGTGTGCAATACCTCTGGCTGAGATCCCTTGGGGCAGGAACTCCGGAGAAAGGCCTCTGCCAGGACATAACGACACCTCCTGAAAGGGAGCCGGCCAGGGCGGCACCACAAGGGTGGCCTCGCCAAAATCGCCTAGAAAGGCGTGCGCCGCGTGTTCAGGATTGCTGACAGTGGAAGGAGAAAGGTGCAAATCCTCCAACATCCTCACAAGGAATCGCTGATACTCAGACAGATCAGCAGCCGGAGAGATGTGGACAGAGGGTTCCTCTGCCCCTGAAGAGGGGGATGAGGAGCTGGAGGTCACCATCTGTTCAGTGGGTGGCTGCATGGGGGGAGGTTGAAAAACCTGGCTGTCCATTGCCCTAATGTAAGCAGGGAACCGGGCAGGCACCGCTCTGAACTGCTCCCAGGTGAGAGGGCCGCTAAGACCGAGGATGCCTGGGAGTGCAGGAGAGAGTGGCAGAGGGATGGGGACAGAGCCGAGAAGAGATGTCGGCTGACCTCCGCCTGGGCTAAGGAGCGGACCGTGGGCACCTGTGGAAGAAGGTGCCCCGGAAGACCCCACAGCCGACAGCTGAACAACCACATTGGTACTGCCTTGGCTGCGCCCGGAAGAATCCCCCCAGTGAGGCGACCGGGGCCATATAGGTCCAGAAGGACGGTCCCCTGCCTCAAAAGAACGGGACTCCCTCAAAGAGACCGCGGAGGAAGAGCGGAAATCTGCACTACTGCTTCTCCCAGGGCTCGGGTGGACCCCAGAAAAAGGCCGGCACGCCGACCCCACATCCCTCGACCCCTCAGAGTCCGAAAGAGTCCTCCTCCTCGAGAGGGCCAGCCTAGGTAGCCGGCATCTCTGGGCAGCCCCCGAAGGGGATACCCAGGGAGCAGTATCCTCCCCCCCGCAGGTGCTCCGATAGGCCCCAAAGTTGGACAATCAAGGGACACCACCGGAGGGGGTACCACAACTGAGGGATCGGTGAAACCGCCAAGACCAGGCTGCAGAGCTATGGTGGCGTGCACCACTGCCTGCTAGTCAGCACCACTGACCCTAGTCTTGGTAGCCACCGACCTCACCTCAGAAGGGGGCTGGCTCTGACTGGTCGAAGAGACCACCATGCTGCCCACGTCAGCAGCCAACCCTGAGGGGTGAGACTGCACGTCCGACTCAGAGCTCGACTCCGTCTCCGAGGAGGTAGAGTCCGAGGCCTTGAGCCAAACCGTAGGAGGGCGGGCAGAACCATCCCTACCACCAGGCCCGGAGACCACAGCTGTGCCCGAGTCAGTCCCAGCGCCTCCTGCAACCCCGCGAGTGGGATCTGAGGGAGGCACGGCCCCAGCCCGAGCCAGGACCAGTCGCGGTACCATCCGGTCTCACGGCACCAGGAGTGGCACCAAGAACAGGGACGGCACCGATGACAGTCCCGGCGGCACTTTTCTCATGCCGCTTGAGGGCCGGGTGGCACCACCGACGCCCTGCAAGGCGGACATGGCCCGAGCATGCCCTGCCTGGCTCCCCGGCACCGAGGGCTTGGGCAGCGCCGTGGATGGCACAGACTGATGGAACCGAAGGCCCCACGGTGCCGAGCCTCGAGGACACGGTGCCATGCTCAACCTCGGCACCAAGGACAGGACCGAGGCGAGACATGGCAAAGGATGATGTCGCAGTGGATCTCACGGCGCCGTAAACAGTGCCAGCACCACGAACGGTGTCAACAGAGCCCACAGTGCCACGTGACAAGTCAGCGCCGACGACGGCCCCGTCAGGGCCCATGGCGCCGACCGAGGCCTTCCGAGCCGCGGGAGTGACACCGGGGGAGCCTTCACCCCCGAAGGGGCGATTGCCATGGCGGCGCCTCCCGCCCGCTCCCGGGAAGGAGCGGGACAGGCCTCCTGCGCCGCAGAAGAAGCCTCAGCAATGACTAGGCTACAAGTAGCCGAGGCTCCCTCCTCCTCGGTCCATATAGAACCGGGAGGGGACCTGAAGGAAAGGCTGAGAGAGCGTGGCTTGGCCCGACGAGTGCGAACCCGACCCCTGAAAGTCGGCAGAGCTCACCCCACTTTCCACGCGCGTTGTTCGAGGACCCGGCGGTCCATGGAGAAGCAGGTGTCGCACGAGTCCATGTCGTGAAGCGGGCCAAGACACGAGAGACACCGGTCGTGCTGGTCGGTGACGGAGAATTTTCAGCCGCATGGGCACCGTCGCATGGGTGGCCGACCCGTCTTAGAAGATTTCTTGCCCTCCGATCGAGAAAGACCTACGAAAAACACCAAAACAGACTCGACATCGCTAAAATACAAAGATAAGGAAAGATCTTACCAGGCGTATGTCGAGTAGAGAAAAAACAGAACCGGCAAGAGTACCGATGGACCTGACGCCGAAGGATTGGGTTTCGAAGCAGGCCTAAGATATTCTTCAAAGCTTCCCATGAGGCAACCTCTACGGCGGGAGATGAAGAACTGGCAGGCAGGTGGAGTCGACACAGCCTAACAGCCAACCCGCGAGCACCACGCAGTGCGTCGGCCTCGAGGGCGGCGCCAATGGTGTGTCGGCTCCGCCTACCCAAAAAGCTCCCATGGGGTCCTGACCTCCAGCCAGATACCCATCTGAGATGAATGGTGAAGACTGACACAGATAAGATAAAGAGTTTTGTCCACTGCAGCCTGAATGCATCCTGACAGAAAATGCCAGGCCCTGGATTTCTGGAGCAGAAGAGAGGCAGTTTTGTGTTGAGTGGGGATGCAAAAAGGTCCAGGTCTGGAGTTTCCCACTCTGCGAATAGTGACTGAACTACGGTTGAGTCGAGAGACATTTCGTGAGGATTGGTTTCTGTTCTGCTGAGACGGTCTGCCAGTTCGTTCTGCACCCTCGGCAGGTAAACCGCTTGAATTAGAGCCTTGTGCTCCAAGCACCATTCCCACACTCTCATCGCTTCCCTGCATAAAGGGTAAAAGTGAGCACTGCCCTGCTTGTTGATGTAATACATCACTGCTTTGTTGTCCTTTTGAAGGAGAATGTACTTGTGACAGAGAATGTCCTTCAAAGCCCGGACTGCATAAAGGACAGCTCTCATTTCTAAGACATTTATGTGAAGCTGGGACTAGTACTGAGTCCATGTACCTTGAGTGTGGAAATTCTGACAGTGAGTTCCCCACCCCATCAGGGACATGTCCGTGGTAATGGAAATCTGATGATCCAGGGAAGCAAAGGAATACCCTTCCAGTAGATTGTCCTCTTGCAACCACCAGGTGAGTGATTTCTTCAGAGGTTCTGTCACCCTGATGAGAAAGGACTGAGGGTGAGTGGTTGGGGACCACTGAGTACTGAGCATCCATTGAGAGGTTCTCATGTGGAGGTGCGCTAGGGGTACAGTGAACACCGAGGATGCCATGAGACCTAGCATCCATTGCATCGAGATAGCTTGAATCGAGCTGTTCTCTCTGATGTATCGGGCCATCTGAAGGTTATCGCTCCTTCTGTCCTCTGGTAGAAAAGCTTTTGCACAGGAGGTGTCCAGAAGAGTTCCTATGAAAAGGAGCCTCTGGGAGGGCTGCAACTGCTATTTTTTGAGATTTAGTAGGACTCCCATGGACGTGAGAAAGTCTGAGGCTGTGGATACAGCGTCAAGGGTTCCTTACCTGGAAGGGCTTGCTAGAAGCCAGTCGTCCAGATAAGGGAACATTTGTATTCCGATTTTTCTGAGATGTGCTGCGAGAATTGCACAACACTTTGTAAAAATTTGCGGTGCCCAGGATAACCCAAAGGGCAGGACTCTGAACTGATAATGCTGTCCCAAAGCCACGAACCTTAAGTATTTGTGATGCTTTGGGTGAATAGGAATATGTTGGTAAGCATCCTGCATGTCCAGGGAGGCTAACCAGTCATGCTGATGAAGCAAAGGTAACAGGGTTCCTAGCGAGATCATTCTGAATTTCCCTTTGGGAAGAAATTTGTTTAATTTTCTGAGGTCCAAAATGGGGCACATGCCCCCGGTTTTCTTTGGAACCAGAAAGTAATGGGAGTAGAACCCTGTGTTCCGTTGATCCAGCGGAACTACTTCTACTGCCCTGTTGTTCAGAAGGCCTTGTACCTCGGAGGCGAGAAGTTCTGACTTAAGTATTGACAGTTTTGGCTGTCGTTTGGGGGGACGATCCGGAGAGGTCCCTGAAAGACTGAGAGAATATCCCTCTCGGATTATCCTGAGGACCCATTTGTCCAATGTTATGGACTTCCACTGTTTGTAGAATTGAGTCAGACGACCTCCCACAGCTAAGAAGGCCCCCTCGGGCAGCTGAGACGGGACTTGGGCCAGAAACTCAGAAGGCAGCACTGGGCACTTCGAGTCCTTGCGCTTTCTGTTGCTTTTTCTTTTGAGGCTGAGGGGCTCGATTTTTACTAAAACCTCCCCTGCCCTTGCCTCGAAAGGACTGTCGGTTATGAAACTGGCGTTTGTTAACACCCCCCCCCCCATAAGGGGCGGGAGGAGGTCGAGCCAATTTAATGGCTGACCTTGTCTTTTGTGTGGCCTCTAGAGCCTGTTCTACTTGAGGACCTAAGAGATACACACTATCGAAGGGCAACGCCATGACCTGTTGCTGGGCATCATTCGTGAAACCTGAAGTGCACAGCCAGGAATGGCGGCGGGTACAAATGCCCACTGCCGCCACTCGGGAGGCAGTATTGAAGGTGTCCATAGCTGCTTTAACCTGCTGGTTGTTGGACTCGATACCCCTAGTTATGATTTGAAGAAGCTCTGAATCAGTGTCCGACTCCGGTAGAGCTTCAAATATTTGGTTGCGCGAATGCCAAAGAATATACTCATACTGAGAGAAATAGCCCTGGTAGCTGGTGATACGCATACCCAGGGTAGATGCAGCAAAGACTCTCTTACCTAAAGTATCTATCTTATGAGATTCTTTGTTTATAGGTCGAACTGTAATAGTCTGAGCAAAGGACGACCTAATCATTCTCTGCCAAGACTACAACAGGGTCTGCAAAGGCTTGGGAGGCCAAAATAGGTTGATCCTTGGGAGCAGCATACTTCATATATATGGACTTAGCCACAGAAGGAATGAGAGCAGGATTATTCCATACCATTTGAGAAAGCACCTCAAAGGAGGGTTGTACCAGGGGGAGTTAAATCCATAGGGATGTCCGGAACATGAAGGTATTGGAGTCTTAAAAGCTTCCCAGGATCGATGTCCATAGTCTGGAGAGAAAGAGTGGAATTCAAATTTTTCAGCAGAGACTTAAATGACAGGTCCTCGACCACAGGCTCTGCAACAGGATTAGGTCCTGCTCCTTCCACAACATCACCCAGTCTAAGATCTGGGTCAGGCTCAATATCCTCTACTGACAGCCCAGGAGGGACTGTATGGGCAGGAAAAGCATGAAAATCAGCAGGAAAAGAGGGAGGAAAAGAATTTGGAGAGGAGAAGCCCTGAAGATTGGCAGATGAAAAGCCAGGCCTCAGCGCCGAAGAAGAACACGGTGCCGAAAAGCTGCATGGCGCCAACAAAGCAGACGGTGCCGAAGAACACGGCGCTGAAAAGCCACATGGCGCCGACAGGCGCACTGGCACCTAATTCAGCGCCAAGAGACCCACCGATGCTGACGGTGCCAAAAAAAAACCAGGGCCCCGAAAATTAGGATTTGAAGGAAAAGGAGGAAGAATACCAGGAGATAGTGGCATCGGTGTGGCCCCCTGCGCCACAGCCATGTGAGGGGAGAAGACACCTGAGTGCTGAGTTGACGGCACCGAAGAGGGCGCCGTGCGACTAGGAAGGCCCAATCGCCCTGTCCGATCCCTCAAAGAGCCAAAGGGCCCCGGAGTGACCAGGCCAGGCAGCTGGACCAACCTCCGAGCCCACTGCTCCATCAGAGCGGCCCACTGACGAAACTGCTTATTGGAAGCCCTACAGGAAGGCGGGGAAGGGCTCCGATGTCGAAGACGCTGATGACCAGAACCAGAAACCAGCGACTATGAACGAGGAGACCGGCAAGTGACCCCAATGATCGACAGTCGACGTGCAGACATATCAGAGGGCGACAGTGATGCCTTCTCTTTTTGATCTATGGGTGAAGAAGAGCTCAAGGCGAGCGGTGCCGAGAATCGACTGTTTCTTTTTATGCTTCCAGGGGACCGCCCCTCCCCTCGGGCATTGGACCGTCCGCTGTCAGACCCCCTCTGGAGAAGGCGGCGGACCGGACCCAGCCTGGCTGACTGAACAGCTTTCATACGAAGTCTCCCTATTGTCACCTGACCCACTCATGGTTGACTCCGTCAATGTAGGCTGAGACTTCTTTCTTTAATAAGAATAAATTATCGTAAGCGGTAATACTACAAAATAATAAACTGAAAACTATGCTGCTAGTTTGTAGTTTGACTCCTGCCGGGCGAGCGACGTCATCACTGAAGCGCACTCGACGGCGGGAAAAAAGGAACTGAAGCGGTTGGTGGGTCGACGCCGTGATAGTCATTGCTGCACAAGCTGAGGCTCGCGGAGCTGCTCCTCGCGGCTCCATCTCTGGCGCTGGCCGTCTTGCAAAAAGTTTGCTCCCGCTGGGTCCTAGCGCCTCCGGCATAGATCCCATTAGTGTGAATGAGTGGTGGAGACTTTATGTCCAGGAAGATATAACCTTTTCCATTTGAAGGCATAGCACTTTCTGGTTGACCCCTTCCTGGATGCTTCCACTACTGTGAGTACATTCTCGGAGAGACCCGAAGCCTGGAACTCGAGCCGCTCAGGTACCAGGCTGTGAGGTGCAGGGATTGAAGGTCCGGATGGAATACCTTCCCCTGACTGATAGATATCAGGTCTGGGCTTGCTGAAAGATGCCTCAGGAGCCTGCTGCTGAGGAGATCTGGATATCAGAACCGGCGGGGCCAGCCTGAGGCTACCAGGGTCACCTGTGCCTTGTCCCTCCTCACCTTGAGAAGCACCCTGTGGATCAAGGGAAATGGAGGGAAGGCACAGAAGATGCCTGGGGTCCACAGCCTTAGCTTGGTGTTTTCCCTGGAGGCAAACAGGTCCACCATCAGTTTGTCCCAGTGGGAGAATAGGCAGTACGCTACCTCTGGATGGAGAGACCACTCGT
Source organism: Neoceratodus forsteri (assembly GCA_016271365.2). Taxonomy (NCBI): domain Eukaryota; kingdom Metazoa; phylum Chordata; order Ceratodontiformes; family Ceratodontidae; genus Neoceratodus; species Neoceratodus forsteri. Next base: position 397,871,781 of record CM057452.1, read on the forward strand.
AGGATGTCTCGCCTATGCGGCTGAGAGCATCTGCCAGGTGATTCGAGGCTCCTGCCACATGGATGGCTAGGAGGTCTGCCTCCAGCGGCTCATGAGTGTCCAGATGTGGAGCGCTTCCTTGCACAACAACTGGGAGTGTGTGCCGCCCTGCTTGTTGAGGTAGTACATGGTCATGGTATTGTCCGTCTGGACTTGAACCACTTGACACCGTAGCTGCTGAACGAATGCTGACAGTGCCAGTCTGACCACTCTGAGCTCCAACAGATTGATATGGTATTGGGATTCCTTGGGGGTCCAGAACCCATGGGCCCTGTTGTTCCCCATGTGGGCTCCCCAGCCCAGAGAGGCATCGGTTGTGAGGATGACCGTTGGGTCGGGGCGGACAAACAGGATCTCTTCCAGCAACCTATCTAGGATGGTCCACCAATGGAAAGTGTCCCACATCTTCTGGGTTACAGTGATCAGCTGGTCGAAATGACCTAGGCACTGAGTCCACTGGGCGGCCAGCTCCCATTGAAGGAGGAGGATATGCCACTGGGCCCAACAGATCACAGTGGCGCAAGCTGCCATGTAGCCCAGAATGCGCAGAAAGTCTCAGGCAGGGCACAAGTGCCCAATCAGAAATTATTGGGCAAAGGAGAGAACCTCCATCCTGTCTGCCAGGAGCCGAGCTCTGGCTCGTTAAGAGTCCAGCTCTGCCCCGATGAAGCATATCACCTGAGAAGGCACAAGCTCTAACTTGGCCTCATTGATCAGAAGGCCAAGTTGAGAGCAGGTCTAGAGGGCCAGGTCCCTGGACCGCTCCACCTCTTGCTGGGTGGAACCTGCCAAGAGCCAATCATCGAGGTAAGGGTACACTCTGACCCCTCGATGCCTGAGATGGGCTGCCACCACTGCAATGCATTTGGTAAAGACCCTTGGGGCTGATGACAGGCCGAATGGCATGACTTGGAACTCGTATAGGGTTCCCTCTGCTCTGAAGCACAGGAACCGCTGGCGGGACAGACAGACTGGGACGTGAAAGAACGCATCCTGGAGAGCCAGTGAGCAGAACCACATGTTTTGCTCCAGGGATGGTATGATCTGGGACAGAGTTACCATCCTGAAGGTGCGTAGCCTGACATACTGATTCAGGTCGTGCAGATCTAGAATGGGGCACCAGCCCCCTTCCCCGTCCACTTTGGGACCAGGATGTGCCTAGAAATGAACCCTGGGTTGACTGAAGGATCTGCCACTCGAACCACTGCCTCCTTGAGGAGGAAGTGGGCTTTGTAGTCTCTCAGAGCCGATTGAGTGTGGGCTGATACTCTCTCCTCCTGTGGGGGCGTGGGCTCGACAGAGAGGGTACTGCTAGAATTCCAGAGGCAGACCCTGGCTGACCACTTCTAAGACCCACCTGTCCATGGTAACAGCGGACCAGGCGGAAAGAAAGTGGTGGAGCTGACCCCCCATGGGAGGACCCAGAACTGGCGTGACAGGGATAAGGGTGGCAACCCCTATCCCATCACTAAGTAGGCTTGGAGGAAGAGGGTCCAGGACCTGAACCGCGACCTCCCTGTCTGCGGGCTGGTGGAGGCCCAGACTTGGGCCGAGGGTGCCAAGCCTGTGTCTGCTGTTGCTGCCCGCCATGAAAGGAGAGCTGCTGGGCCACAGAAGCAGGGTGCCGAAAAAGCTTTTTCTGCTGCTTCTTGGCGCCAGGGGCGCTTTGAGTAGAAGTGTCTGAGTCCAAGGTGGCACTGGACTGCTCGATTCGCTGAAGGTGACCATCCACACCTGGGCCAAAGAGATCAGTACCCAGAAAAGGAACATCAGTGAGTTTGTGCTGGGTATCTGCCGTAAAGGTGGAAAGCCTCAACGAAGACCTGCGGCGTGAGGCAACTGCGGCTGCCACCAACCAGGCACAGGAGTCCCCAAGGTCCAAAGCTGTCTGAAGCTGCTACCTGGCAATGGCACGGCCCTGGTCCCGGATCTGCTTGACCGTAGTCTGAAGGTCTGCGGGGAGGTGCAGGAGAACTTCATCTGAGGAGCCCAACAGGGCATGAGAGATGTGCACCATGATGATTGCTGAGCTCGCCTGACAGAAGCCTAGAGAGGAGGTTGCATAGACCTTCCTGGCCGTGTGGTCCAGTTTTTTGGACTCCTTATTCAGAGGTCTATCAGTGTCAGCAGAGCTGCCTGTGCGTCAGAACACTGAGGAAGTCACCAACACCTTGGCCGAGGGGTGTTCAGTGAACCCCAAGAGGGACCGAATGGGTACCGCATAATTGCGGGCCATCTGGGTAGACGGCGCTGGGCAGGAGGCTGCCAGAGCTCCAAGGCTGGGCCAACAATGGCTTCGGCCACAGGAAAGGCTTCCATAGGTGTATCCCCTCTTTTAAGAATATCTGTAAGAGGGTACTCTTCCCCTTTCTGAACAGGCTCCAGGGGCATCCCCGTGGATTCAGAGATAAGGCGGAGAATCCCATGAAATGACGAAGGGCTCTCCTCTGTCGCCAGACTACCAATAGACTCATCATCCTGAGGGTGAGAGTGTAAGTCGGTGTCTTCCATAACCGAAGAATCCGGATAGATTGGATGGCCACCAGGGTCCCCTTCAACACGCCTAGAGTGATCAGACATAAGGGTGACCGACAACCAACGTAGAAGTCCCGGAACCGTCCGAGAATCCTTCGTAGGAGCCCCTCCCAAAGGCTGTTTAGGTGGTGGCTCCACCACAATCGGCAGACAGACCGATTTTGGCTGAACTGGAGTGGGTCTAGCCAGCTCCGTGGGCTGGGGAACCGATTTGACTGGTTCCAAGGGAGTCGGCTTCGGCCCAGGAGGTGAAAGCCAAGTAATGGCCAGAGTAGAAACCGTGGCCGGCTTCTGTCCGGACAGAATCAGCTGCTGCCACAATAAATCCTCGTAGCATTGATGGAGTTTCTGCCAAAGCCTCTCCTCATCCGATGAGGACGAGGATGACTGGTGGCGTCGCCTCTTTTTGGAGTGCTTATGTGCCTTCTTCGGCATGTCGGTCAAGGGGGCATTAGCTCTCAACCCGATCAGTCTGCCCAATTCAGTCACTCGGGAGACACCGGGTAAACTGGTGACTTGCCCAGATCAGGGACCCGCTCCTCGATGGGAGTCCCAGCTGGCTGGGTCTCCTCATCAGAAGGAGGCAGGACCGGAGTCCTAGTGAAAGAGTTGTCGGCCTCTTCGGGCGATAATGGGTCGACGGGATCGAGAATGATCTCAACCTCGTCGACTGAGACCTCGGTCGACTGGCCAGATGGTAGGGCAGAGAAGCCAGTGGCCGAGGAAGCTATTTTGACCAAAGTCAATACTGCCGGCTCCTGGGATCGAGATCGCTCACAATCCCAAGAGCGTCTTCGCCAAGACGAAGAGTGTTTTGGATACTTTTCCTTCTTATGGGACCAAGGAATGAGAGCCCGCAGTTCCCTCGCCTTTAGTGAGGAGGGATTGACACAGCTCTCGGAAGGAACACGAAAACGTGGAGCCCAGGTTTAGGGAAACAAAAATCGACAAAGAAGATGATTCTGCGGCCCCCGCCACTTCTTTGAAGGCTTGCATCTATTCCAGCTACTTGGCGGACCCCGCAGCCACGGAGACCGCCCACCGCGCCTCTATGGATTTCACAGGAGGATTCCATTTCTCAGGCCCGCCCAACTTAAGGCATGCAAGATGATCGTCGAGGACATTTGGGTGAAACGCAAGGCACATCTCACAAGTCTGGGTGTCATGGCTGACACTCAGGCAGTATACACACGCGGTATGCAGATTGGTGCGTGACATTTTCTTGCCACATGGGCACCAACGAAATCTGGGGAAAGATTTGTCTTCCATGACCAAGTAGCAAAAAGCACAGTCGCTAGCTCGAATGAGCCAAATTTTAGAAATAACCAAAGGGTTAGAAGCCAGGGCCTACAAAAAGTGGTAGCAAAGAGGAGGTAACCTGAATCTTCCAGCGGAAAGGAAGATCTGGCATCATGGGGCGGAGCCGAGGGTTACAGAAAAACAAAATCTGACGGCAGATAAGGACCGCTTGGCCCACCCTAGTCTACCCATTTCCCTACCTAATGGATAAGCTGTAGATCCTAGTTAACTAACAGCCTACTTCCTCCTACCCCCACTAGAATTGCCTTATGTCTGTCCCATGCATTCTGGAATTCCCCCACTGTTTTTGACTCCACTACCTCCTCAGGAAGGCTGTTCCATGTATCCACAACCCACTCCATGAAAAAATACTTCCTCACATTACCTCTGAGCCGTACCCCCTCTATCTTCAAATTGTGCTCCCTTGTTCTTGCACATCTCTTTTTCTGAAGGATGCTGCCCTCGTTATACCACCCGAGTGGGTGGGAGGAGCCAGCTTGAAGACCTTCCAGCAAGATTTAAAGAGGAAAGGGACATGCCAACAAATGTGGATGAGAACAACATATCCACATCCCTAGAAAGCAGTCACTTCTTCATGCTAGGTCAGATGCTGACAGCAAGCAGAACTGTACAGGTCTGGGGTCAGGAGGCACCATATGTTTTCAGCATTTGAGTTTCAGGAAGTTGGCACAGGAGATTGGGGTTTGCAGTGCAGGTCAGAGGCAGAAGAACACATGCTGACTGCAAGAAGCATGAAGCTCGCAGTCAGTGCCAGTTTCTTGGTTTCAGTTGTTTATTTTTTTATAACAGAAGCAGCATCAATCGGGGGAGCATGAGTACTGTTCTGTTTAGATTGGAGATGGGAAAACAGATGCCAACCACCAACAGAAAGAAGCCAGCAGTCGGGTTTCCTTCTTGGTTTCCATTTTTTGTTACAGAACAAGAAGGGGAAGAACATCTCTACCTATGAGTCCAGACAGGAGAGTGTAGGTACTGGCTGCCAGAAGTCAGAATGGAGAAGCAGCAGGCATGAAGCAGTAGTGTACTGATATTGTTAGGTGTGTCTGTGGTGAGGTTTGCATGGGTGAAAGTAGTTCAGGTGTGTAATTATGGGTCAGTAATTACATGGCTCTGAGCTGCTTTCAGCCAATCAAACCAATTTAATTGTTCTACACATTATAGGACAGACTTCATCTACAGTATTTCTGGAGTGCTGCCAGCTACAGGTAAGCCAAACAGCTCATCTAAAAGAGTTTCTCATTAGTTTGAAACTATGATGGCTTATGTTCATATACAGCATGTTCCACTTTAAAGCAGTAACACTGGGAGCAATCTTCAATTCTGGGGCTCTTGAAATGGTGATTTGCGCCAAAGCTTGCTATGGTTACCAACAAAGCAGTCCAATTACAGATGTAGAGATTTAAATTTTCCTGCTGCCAGGGAAGATGACCACCATCAGGACCACAATTTAGGCCATAGTTCTCATTTTAACGCTTGTGAAACTCCATCCCTAATCCCCACCCCCACCCCACAAGTCTTTTGATTAAGTTACATATACAGAAACAATGGCAAAACACCAACATTTTTTATTTCTTTAGTAAATTTTCTTATAACTCTTGATAGGTTATGATGGTTAGCACTGGAAATGTATATCCTTGTTTATCTAAAAGACTAGTACACTACGGGTGGCAAACATGTACTTAACCAATACTGCTCCACAAACACTCACGTTCCTCTCCTTAATTGACTATGCTGACTTTATCTACAGTCAATGTGCTTCCTCTTACCTTGGTAAACTGGACATACTATATCACACAGCCCTGCACTTCGTTACTGGTCTCCCCTTCTCCACCCACCACTGCCTCTTATACACAGCTGTGGGATGGACCGCTTTACAGTATAGACACAACAGGAATATGGCCTATTGGACATACAGTGCTATTATTCGTAAACTTCCGCAGTATATTGCTGACTGTCTGCCTCCCAGTGTGCCTGGAACTTATGCTTTAAGAAGTTGTTCCCTGCTCTCTCTAAAAGTGCCCATGGCTGCAACATGCTTTGGGAGAACAACCATAGGTTTTGTACTGCCATCATTATGGAATGAGCTTCAGAAATCTCTGAAATTAAAGTCTCCTGTCAGTCTTGCTGTATTCAAGACTTTGTCCGCAAAATATATCACAGAAGCCTGTAATTGCTTCAAACGACCATAGTTCGCTCATGCCTACTCCTCTCACACCCCCTATTCCACTCTTCACTTCACGCAACTTGCTCCTGCTTCTCTTACCAACCTAACATCCTCAGACCTCCCTTAAACACCTGCACACCTGCTTATCCCCCAGCCTGTCAACCTAAACACCCCCGGTCGCATTATCCTAACCTCAAACCCCTTCCCCTCGTCAGCCAGCTCCTTACACTGCCCGCCTTTGTTGTAATATATATGTTTTGGAAACTGCCAATGTATTACCTTTTTTCTGCAGTACTCCCCCTAGCCTCTTCTACTTTTGTCTAAAACATGCCTTTTCCTCTTCATGCATACTACCCATGTATATATTACTTGAATTCAGTACTATTCATTATGTGACAGATATGTGATGCAGGTTCTCCTGCACTTTTGTATACTTTCATTTTCTGTTACACTAATTGCATATAATTTGTATTGTTATTTGACCTTGTGTAATGCAGATCAACCTTGCAAATGAGCTTGCTCAATGGTGTCCGCCTGGATAAATAAAGATTTTGATTGATTGAAATGTGTCTAAACCTTGTCATAGAGGTAGTGAGTAAGAGAGTAATTCAGACTCCATTGCCCCTTCACTCATTGGCCTCTTATGAGAAACTGCCACAAGGGTGCCAATCAGTGAAAAGAACATAGAAACAGAGAATCTGGTGGCAGATAAGGACCACTTGCCCCATTCAGTCTGCCCATTTCTCTCTACCTACACTATTACATCCCACTGTGCCCGATCTATAGCTTTTTCTCCCTCCCCTCTGCCATAACAGTATCTCCTCAAATCTCCTCCATTGAGCCACATCATGGAACTGTAAGCCGTTGGCATCAGGACAACCTGAGCATTTTTTGCTGGCTGAGGCCATCCATGTCAACGTGCCTCCTTGGCGCCTATATAAGGTGAGTGTCCCCACAGTATGCCTTAGTTCCCTGATGGAGACAAGCTTAGAGGGTCATTGGACCGGCAGGGACCGAAGAGACTAAGACCAAACCAGGCACACAGGACAGGATATGGCAGCCTGAGTAGAGATGCAGTTTCAGGCCTCATAGGAGAGGGAGCTTATGAGAGCTGGCAGTATTGTCACCATCATCTGAATTGGGGGAGAGAGAGAAGGAGTAGATCTGTGTTCAAGGAGGAGATTCTCTTGAAGATCTACAGTTATGGTAGGTAACTCTTCTATCTTCTTTGAGGAGATCTTCCTCCACTTAGCCACATCATGGAACAATTCCCAAGCAGTACCAGGCACTGAGGGTGGACAACAGGACCTAATGATCCTAAGTAAGAAGGCATTGCAAAAAACTGAGGCAAAAACTGGCACATGTACAGTACGAGAGACAATGCCCAGACTGTAGTGTTGACTGAATTATGATGGGAGACAAAAATAAACAGGAAGGTCTACGGTCTGATTTAGTGTTCTTTCAGAAAAAACCTTCAGAAGGAAATGAGGATGGATACTTAGTGGATACTAACCTTGTGAAAAATAATAAAAGGAGGGTCTGCCACCAGAGCCTGTAACTGAGGAATGCATCTAGCAGACTTCATAGCCATTAGGAACAGTGTTTTCTAAGAGAGGAGGCACTGCTCACAAGTAGCAGCAGGCTTAAAGGGAGGTGCAGTCAGTGTTTCTAGAACCAAATTAAAATTGCACACCGGAACTGTATCTCAGATGGCGTTGCAGTAGGAGAACATCTCTTAGGAATCTGGGAAACCTCCATATGGGCCACAATCCTGCCCTCTGTGAGTGCATGAAAAGCCAACACAGCAACCATGTGGACCTCAACAGAGGAATACCCCAGTCCTGAGCACTTACAGGACAAATGGTAGTTCAGCACTTTAGGAACCGGACAGGTTAAGGGATCCAGGGCATGCTGAGTAAGCCACACTGTAAAACTGCCATTTTTGTGAATATGTGTACTGAGCAGACAGCTTTCTTGCCACCAAGAGAACAACTGCTTATGGCCAGCCCAGTGGCACAGAGGGCTGAGGCACTGGTGCCTCACTTTCTGCCAGGATGACAACCTGGGTTCAGGAATGGACCAGGGCCAGCTGGGGGAAAGAGGACTGAGCATCCCAGAGACAGCTCTCCTCCTTCTGGGAAGGGGGGCAGTATGTTTTGCTGCATTGTAAGCACCTAGCAGAGGCTGAGTGGTGCAGCAAACAAGTGTTGTGGCAAGGGACCCGACACAGATGCCTGTAATATGTGCATGCGTCAGCATAAGTACACCGGTGACTGCAGATGACTTGGCCTTGGGGGAGCCGGAGGAAGAAAAAATGGAGAAAGACGCATGTACACCAGCAATCACAGATGACAGTGATGGTGGCCTTGGGTCCTACCCCATGAGGATCCTCACCAGCGTGATAGCAGGTGGAGTAGAGTATGTGACTAGGGGCACTGAGTAAACAGACTAAAGCAGCCCTATAAGAAAAGGAAAAAAAGAGAACACCAGCTACCACCGGGGGAGTCATGCAAGAAGGTGGAGGGATTGAAGATCTGGATGCACTAACGTACCCTAACTCCTGTGTCAGAAGTCTGGCTTGCAGAGGGAGTGGGATAGGAGGTTCCAATGCCAGTTGCTGGAGAAGCAGAAACCAAATTTGTCTAGCCAGTAAGGAACCAACATAATCAAGGTTTGGGTCCCAGGGTGGTAGCCTGGGTAAAGAATTGGCTGGACAACAAGACACAGAGGGTAATAGTAAATGGAGTGCACTCCAAAGAAAGGGGGGTTACTAGCAGGGTACCATAGGGTTCAGTACAGGGACTGGTCCTTTTTAATGTCTTTATATGTGACATTGCAGAGGGACTGGAAGGAATAGTATGTCTCTTTGCAGATGGCACAACAATCTGCAACAGGGCTGATACAAAAGGGGGGTGGAAAGGATGAGAAGCAACTTGGCAAGGTTGGAGGAATGGTCAAAAGTATGGCAGCTTAAATGCAATGCAAGGAAGTGGAAAGTAATGCACATGGGAAACAAAAACCCTGGGGAAGAGTACACAATGGGGGGAGGCACTGACAACAACAAAAATGGAAAGGGACCTGGGGGTAGTCATATCAGATGACTTAAAGGTAAGCAAGCAATGTGAGAAGGCAGTAAGGAGGGCTGAGGGGATACTGGGATGTATAGGGAAGAGACATCACCAGTAGAAAACAGGAAGTTGTTATCCCTCTGTACAGACAGTTGGTGAGAGCCCATTCTGGAGTACTGCATGCAGTTCTGGAGACCCCATCTTCACAAGGACATAGACAGGATGGAGGTAGTCCAGAAGAGGGCAACTAAAATGGTGCAGAGTATCTGTACCAGAAACCATACGAAGATAGACTAAAGGAGCTTAATATGTATACCCTCGAGGAAAGGAGGGAGAGGGTGGGGATGCCCGAAACTTTTAAGTACCTCAAGGGAATCAACAAAGTCCAAGAGGGTAACATCTTTCAAAAAAAGAGGTGTGCAAGAACAAGAGGGCACAATTTGAAGATAGAGAGGGGACAGCTCAGAGGCAAAGTAAGGAAGTGGTTTTTCACGGAGAGGGTGGTGGACGCATAGAATGGCCTTCCTGAGGAGGTCATGGAGTCAAAAACAGTGGAGGAATTCAAGAATGCATGGGACAGACATAAGGCAATTCTGGTGGGTGTTAGGAAGAAGTAGTCTGTTGGTTAACTAGAATCTGCAGCTTATCCAATAGGTAGGGAAATAGGCAGACTGGGTGGGCCAAGTGGTCCTTATCTGCTGCCAAAGACTATGTTTTTATGTTTCTAATCAGGGTGGCAGCTTTGGCCCTTAGCTTTACAAGAACGCTCTTTATTGGAGGGAAAGGGGGGAAAGGCATACAGAACTCCCCCTTCTAAAAAAAGGCACACGTCTCACCAGAATACTCTAGGCCCTGGAGCAAGTGAGCAGAAAATAGAAATTACGTACCTACCGTAATTATGATCTTTCTGTGTATCTTCACCATTCATCACAGATGGGTACTGGCCAGAGATCAGAGACCCAGGGAGCCTTTTTTTTTTTTTTTTAAAGGATAGCGGAGCCGACGCAGCACTGGCGCCGCCGAGGCCGACGTGACACGTGGCGCCCGAGGACTAGCCGTTGTGTCACCGACTACCTGCCTACCAGTTCTGAGTCGCGGAGAGGTAAGAGGAAGGGATGGAGGGTGGGACAAGAGGTCCAAGGGACAGAAAAGGAAGAGAAAACTGAACTAAAAGGAGAAATAACGACTGAGAGGACAGCATAGAGGAAGTAAAACTAAGGGATTGGGTAGGGGCCCCAATCTCTGGAAAAGGAAGAAGGGAGGGAGGGGGAGAGAGAGAATTTAGGAGAGAGTGAGAGGTAACAAGGATCCAGGACCCCTGTCCGTCACCAGACTGTATAGGAACTGCAAGGAGTGGCAAAGCTCATTTGCCAGAATTCAAGGCACAGAATAACTGGCAATACCCCAAAAGCAGAGTCGGCTATTCTGGGGAAGGACAGGGTACAGGGACTCAGTACTCTCTCTGTAAAGATATTTGGTGAAAAAAGGGTTCTCTTTTTTTTTTTTTAAAATAGATGGATAACAGAAGGAGGGCAACCACCAGTTCTCACCCCGTAGGGGTGAGTATAAGTAGTAGAGAGGAAGTGCCACTCGAACTGTACCCCTTGGGGAAGAAAATTACCCCCCTGTGTGTCCCAACTTACCCTGCTCAAAAGAGGGGTAGGCACAGAGGAGGAGGATCAGAGACTGGAGCCCCAGGGGATGGCGGGAGGGATTGTGATGAATGGTGAAGATACACAGAAAGACCATAATTACGGTAGGTACGTAATTTCTATATCTTATCTGTGTCACTCTTCACCATTCATCACAGATGAGTGAGTACCAAGCCCCCCGAAGGGGGTTGATTAATTGCACCCTAAGGGACAGTGTCCCTTAGCCCTCAGTGGGTGACACACTAAGGGGGGGAACCTTCTGGGCCTCAGGAGGCCCGAGAGTGGGGAGAGCGAGACAGGGTGCCCCTGGAGGGGGAAGGAATTTGCCCCGACAAACGTCGTCTCGCCCTATGGGAAAAGAGACAGGTTCCCTGGTGAGCGGAGCAAATCACCCTACGCCGGGCCAAGGCTGACAACCGGGAAAGGCGAAGCCACGCCGATCTCCTGGTGCAGATCACTGTCCCTACTACCCTGGTAGCTACCTCACTGGCGTCGTAAGATGCCCTTGCTTGGTGCCTTGCTAGCTCCAGGCCACGTGCAGAGAGTGCGATGGATTGCCTGGTTTGCTCCGAGTCAGGCAAAGCAGCTAGGATCTGACCCAGCGCTGACCACAAGAACCTGTTGTAGGCTGCATAGTGGGCCTGATGAGTGGAGATGGACAGAAGCAACCGTGCCGATTAGAAAGTCCTCCTCCCCCAGAAATCAAAATCCGAAGAGTCCTGATCTGGGGGCCGGTCACGGTGGAGGGCACGAAGCCCTTCAGGAGTGTCCAGGTGCGTCAATCCGGACTGTGGATGAGGCATAGAACCTGGAGACTCTGGGGGAGCGCAATACCTCTGGCTGAGGTCCCTAGGGGCAGGAACTCCGGAGAAGGGCCTCTGCCAGAAACGCATGGACGCCTCCCAAAAGGGAGCAGGCCAGGGCGGCACCACAAGGGTGGCTGCACCGAAATCGCCTAGAAAGGCGTGCGCCGCATGCTCAGGATTGCTCATGGAGGGGAGAAAGGTGAAGGTCCTCCAGCATCCTCACGAGGAACGCTGATACTCAGAGAGATCAGCAGCAGGAGAGATATGGACAGACGGTTCCTCTCCCCCTGAAGAGGGGGATGAGGAGCTGGAGGTCACCATGCGCTCTGAGAGTGGCTGCTCGGGGGGAGGTTGAAAAACCTGGCTGTCCATAGCCCTAACATAGGCAGGGAACCGAGCAGCCACTGCTCTGAACTGTTCCCAGGTGAGAGGACTGCTAGGACCAAGAATACCTGGGAACGCTGGAGAAGGCGGCAGAGCCAAGAGAGGAAGTCAGCTGACCTCTGCCAGGGCTAGGGAGCAGACCAAGGACCCCCGCGGAGGGTGTCCTAGAAGACTCCGCAGCCGACAGCTGTACAACCACGTTGGTACTGCCTAGGCTGCACCCAGAAGAATCCCCCAAGTGAGGCGACCGGGGCTGAATAGATCCAGAAGGACGGTCCCCTGCCTCCAAAGAATGGGACCCCCTCAAGGAACCAGAAGGGGAAGGGCAGAAGTCCTGCTCGGCTTCGTCCAGGGCCTGGGTGGGTCCCAGAGAAAGGCCAACGCACCGACCCCACACCCCTCGACCCCTCGGAGTCCGAGAGAGTCCTAGTCCTCAAAAGGGCCAGCCTAGGAAGCTGGCAGCTCTGGGCTGCCCCAGAAGGGGAGACCCAGGGAGCAGCACCTTCCCCTCCTGTGGGCTTCCCGATAGGCCCCAAAGTTGGGTGATCGAGACACACCACCGGAGGGGGTACCACCGCCGAGGGGTCAAGGAACCCCCCCAAGGCCAGGTTGCATGGCAATGGTGGCACGCACCCCAGCCTGCTGGTCAGTACCACTAACCCTAACCTCGGGGGGAACCAGACGTACCTCAGAAGGGGGCTGACTGAGACCCGTCGTGGAGACCACCGGCTCGTCCTCCTCTGCAGACAACCCTGAAGGGTGTGACTGCCCACTCGACTCCGAGCCCGACTCCAACTCCGAAGAGGTAGAGTCTGAGGCCCTAAGCCAGATGGTAGGAGGGCGAGGGAGGGCGACCTTACCAAAGGGCCCAGAAGTCCAAGCAGTGGCCAAGGCAGCATCTGCACCCTCCACAGCCCCACAAGTGGCGCTGGCAGAAGGCGGCAGGGCAGCATGGGCCAAAGGTCCCGAACTAGGGCCAGCTGCGGCACCGTCAAGTCCACCGGCACCAGGGGCGGTACCAGTAACAGAGCGGGCGCCGACAGAAACACCAGCCACAGCCTCGGGCGCCGAGCAGCACACTGAGAACCGAAGCAGTGCCCGGCGACCCGAGGCGGACTCGGCGCGAACACGGCACCGCCAGACCCCTCGGCGCCACGAACGCTGAGGAGCACCAGCGGCGCCGAGGGCCGGCACCGATGGGACGACTCCGAAGGCCCCATGGTGCCGTGCTCTACCAGGCGCTTGAGGACGGTGCTGAGGCGCAGACATGGCGAAGCGCACTGATTCCAGGTCACAGCGCTTGCAAGCAGGGCTCTGCACCGCGAATGGTTTACAAGCCCACGGCGCTGAAAGACGAGTTGGTGCCGACAGGACCCACGGCGCCACCGCGCACGACGCCCGGCCCAGCACGCGCTCGAGGATGGCGTCGACCGGGCCTTCCGGACCTGGGAGCCTTCACCCGAAGAGAGTGATTGCCATGGCGGCGCCTCCGCCGCTCCCAGGAGGAGCGGGGCGGGCCTCCTGCACAGCGGAAGGAGCCTCGGCCAAGGCTAGGCTCAGAGAGGCCAAGCTCCCTCCTCGGTCCGTATAGAACCGGGAGGGACCCAGAGGAAAGGCCAAAGGCGGCTTGGCCCGGAAAGAACCCTACCCGAAGTCGGCCGGAACTCGCCTCTACTTTGAACGCTGCGCTGTTCTAGGATGCGGCGGTCCATGGAGAAGCAGGCATCGCACGAATCCATGTCGTGAAGCGGGCCAAGACACGCGAGACACCGGTCATGCTGGTCGGTAATGGAGTACTCGCGGCCGCACGGGCACCGACGCATAGGGGGCCGCCTGCCTAGAAAGCTTTCGCCCTCCGACCGGACATGACCTGCGGAAAAAACACCAAAAATAGACTCGACGTCGCTATACTTTAAAATAAAAGGAAAGATCTTACCGGCGACGTCGAGTGGAGGCAGAACCCAGAACTAGCAGACCGACGGACTGACAAGCGCACAAATTCGAAGGTTAAGGCCTAACAACTGTCAAAAAACTTCTTCAGTGGCTTCCCACGAGGTGACCTCGACGGCGGGAGACGAAGAACTGGTAGGCAGGTGGAGTCGACACAGCTTAACGGCTAATCCTCGAGCGCACGTAGTACGCTCGCCTTCGAGGGCGCGCCGATGCCGCGCCGGCTCCACCTATCCTTTAAAAAAGGCTCCGCTGGGTCCTGATATCCGGCCAGTACCCATCTGTGAATGAATGGTGAAGACTGACACAGATAAGATCATGGCAGTTTTGCGTTGTGTGGAGATGCTAACAGGCCTATGTCTAGATGACCCAATTTTTCGAAGAGTTCCCATTCGTGACAGAGTGCACTGGACCGGCTGAGGAGATCCACCCGTCCGTTCAGGGTACCAGGTAGGAACACTACCAACAGGAATATGCCATGTCCCACCACCCAGTGCCAAACTCTCATTAACTCTCTGCAGAGTGTGTATGAATGTACTTTGCCTTGTTGGTTGATGTAGTACATCACCGATACATTGTCTGTATGGATGAGCCGCTGACTTCCTGGAAAAAGTGCAGTAAAGGTCTGTAGGCCATGTAGAACAGCTCTCCTCTCTAGAGTGTTGCCGTGAAGACTCATAGCCAAAGGGCTCCATTGACCCTGGGTTCTGAAGGGGCCCAAATAAGCACCTCATCCTGAACTTGAGGTGTCCATGGTCATCACCGTTGGGGGGAATGGCTAGAGGAACAGGGACCCGGTCTCTAGGTTGGAGCAGTCTAGCCACCAGAGCAGGAAGCGTCAGGAGAGGGGGAGGCACTTGTATTATTAGACACTCCAGTTTGTCCAAATGTTGTGCTCAATGCGCTCTGAGGAACCATTTGGGGATCCGCATATGGAGAGGAGTCAGTGGGACAGTCGATATGGCAGCCGCCATCTGGCCAGTTAATCTTAAAAGACATCTGTCCGACACACAATAGTGCAGACCAGCTGTGTCTGGGCCACCAGTGCCATGGTACAGCTGTAGGGCAGAAAAGCCTGACCTAGTCCTGTGTCCAGAACAGCTGCTATGCACTGGAGCTTCTGGCTGCAGGTATTGACTTTGGCTCACTGACCAGTATACCTAGCTGGTCAAAAAATTGTCAAGTTCCAAACAGTGTCTAGACAATGGCTTCCAGAGAAGAGGCTTTTAGAAGCTAGTGTTCTATGTCGGAGAAGACATAAAGGCCCTTCCTGCAGAGTGCAGCAGCCACCATGGAAAATACTTCGGTAAAGACCCACGGTGCAGAACACAAACCAAAGGGCAACACACAAAATGGGTAGTATGAGCCCTATAGCGTGAAATGCAGGTATTTTCTGTAAGACTTGCGTATCCTGACATGAAAGTATGCATGCTTCATCTCTTGTACAACCATCCAATCTCCATTCAGTAGGAGGGGAAGGAGGGACTGCAAGGAGATAATTCTGAACTTCTTGAATTCTGTGAATAGTTCAGTCCCTGAAGGTCTACTATTCCCCGGTCCATTTTGGAACCAGAAAGTACCAGGAATAGCAGCCTTGGTTTATTTCTGAACCTGGGATGAGTTTCACAGTTCTCTTGTGGAGGAGGGTTTGAACCTCCTCCAGCAGGAGGGCAAGATGTCCCAGGGAATATCTGTTACGCACGGGTGTTGGGGGGGTCACTGGAGGAACAGTAAGGAGTTCTAAGGCATGTCCTTGCTAAGCCACCTCCAGTGCCCCCACATCTGTAGTAATCTCCCTACATTTTTGTAGAAAGAGGGAGATGTGGCCTCCCACCAAAACTTCCTGAAGTAGTGTGTCTGGAGAAAGCGGAGGGGAGTCAGAAAGTGCCGGGGGCAGTGGGGGTGCCTGCAATGGTTTGACATTTTGTAAGTCTGGCATGGGCACCTACGGGCAGGTTGGCAGCTTGGGAAGTGGTAGGCTGAGGTCTCTGGAAACTATGTCCTGTGCCTTTTGAATAGCCATGACCTGGGTGGGCACAGGGCCTGCAAGAAGAACCACGACCCTTCCCTGAACTTTAGGGTTCATGTATGCAAGGATCTACTGTAAGTGTTATTTAAGAGGACTATAAATCCTGTAATACATTTTCAACAAACAAACAATTTTTTCCCCTAAATGAAGCTTTCATCACGGACTGTTGCACATCTCAAGCAAAACCAGCCACCCTTAGCCAAGAGTGGTCGTGAGGGTAAATTCCAGATGCAGCAGCTCTGGCAGCAGATGCTTATCAACCTTGTGGCCATTAGCAATAGTTTGCTGTGCCAATACTTTATCTTGGCCTCCTGGCAATTTCTCCTCCATTGTGGTCATAGCTTTCCAAAGGCAATTCTGATATTTGATCATATATGTCTGATAGTTAGCAATTCTTAGGCCCAGGGAAGCAGAAGCAAAGGTTCTTTCTCTCATCACATCTATCTTCCTCTATTCTTTATGAGAAGGCAGAGAACCTGTGTGTTTGGGAGCCTTGGATCTGTCAAGGGCAGTCATAATCACCATCGAGTCTGTTTCAGGCCGTGAGAAATAAGAAAAGTTTGCAGTGTGGACTGGATATTGTTCATCAGCCTTCCTGGGAACTGTAGGCAACTCAGCTGGCCTGTGCCAGGGTGCCAAAGTGGCATCCTCAAGTGCAGAATACACAGGAGGAATAATGACCGCAGGAGAAGCTGAAACCTCCAAAAACTCATTTAGAGACTTGTCTTTGAGGAATCTTCCTCCTCTGTTTGAAACACTAGTTTAGCCTGAACCTGTTTTAGAAGACTGGAAATGAGGCATCCTTAGGTGGAGACCTTGGAGTGTTTTTTACATGCTCTTCTGAGGAAGAGGACAGAGTAGAGCTTGAGCCCACCACATCAACTGCCTCTTCCTCGTCCATGGCCCCCTCCTTCACATGCTGTGGAATATACTCCAGTTCATCGCTGACTGACACTGGCTGAGGGTCAACGGGACTAGGAGACAAATGAGGAGGAGCCGTCAGTAGGGGTCCCATCAACAGAGGCAGTTCAGGGCCCAGCACTATGGCAGGGACAAAGAACTGGAACGTTAAGGTTAAGGTCTAAGATAGACCAGCTGAGGATGCTGATGGAGCAAATGATGAGGACAACAGCAGCAAAAGACACTGGAACAGCTCAGACATTGTCTGATAGAACAGCTGTACATCGACAGGCCCCAAAGGGGTCAACGACGGCAGAGCCATTGATGGAACAGTATCCAACGGCAGCAACGGCTACAAATCCCCGGGTGGGGTAGGCAAGCTGGCATTAGACCTCGATCTTGGCATCTGAAAGACAGTCAGGGGCAGCAGGACCTGTGTCTGGAGCTGCGGACACATCTTTTTCAGTAGACTACCTCGTCTAAGATGTGACCGGGACCAGTCTGGAGAAGCAGCCTTGTCCTTTCGCCATTTCTCCTTCTCTGTGTGGCAGTGTTCTTCCACTGACTTAAAGGTCTTACCCTTTTTTTTCAATGAGTCAGCGACACCCGCCATGGACCACGGGAATTG
Organism: Neoceratodus forsteri; assembly: GCA_016271365.2. Classification (NCBI taxonomy): domain Eukaryota; kingdom Metazoa; phylum Chordata; order Ceratodontiformes; family Ceratodontidae; genus Neoceratodus; species Neoceratodus forsteri. The sequence goes on from CM057452.1 coordinate 397,889,256, forward strand.
ATGGGCAATGCTGAACCAGAAAAAAAAGCATCCGGCAGTGGTGAGGCCACCTTTGCTGCAACCTGTTTCTCCATTTTTTTAAGTTTGAGGAATACTTCTGAAGCCTTCTTGCGACATCTCCTGGTTGCCTGGTTAAAGATCTGGCAGATTGAGCGGGCTTGAATGTCATGGTTTGTATCAGGGCCATGGATACAATCTGAATGGTCATTGTCTTTAAAAAATCTTAATGTTGCCACAATGGTAATAATGGAACAGTGGTTCCGTGTCTTTAAGTGAGGGCATAAAAGAAAGTTTTAAAATAAAAAACTTAGAGAAGTAGCAGTGTTAGCGAATACTTGCAAAAGTTCAACGGTATTCTTTAGCAGTGGTGGACCAATGAGCAATTGATGGTGGAATAAACTACTGAGGCATGCTTAGGACGCCGACTTTACATGGGTGCTGATGAGACGCATCGATGTGGATGGCCTCAGCCAGCAAAACATTTCAGGGTGGTCCTGATGCCGATGGTTTAAAGTTCCATGATGTGGCTCAAAAGAGGGAGATTTCCTCAAAGACGACACTGTTTTATCTTCTTTAGTGATGTGGCCGTCTGTCCACAAGGATCAGGACTGAGAACATCATAGCTCATTTCACGTAGGCCACTGAATAAACAGATGATTATGACTTTCAGCCATTACTGGATTCAAGCCAGTGACCTAAAGGTTAAAGACCTAATGCCACCAAGGCATTGTGAAAACAAAAAAACATCCAGTCTCCTCACAAAAAAAAAAAAGACTGAGCCCAGAACATTGGAGTGACAGCATACAAGGAGGAATGAGTGTACCAAAAGATGTTTTAATGCTCTGGAAAGGAAGGGTTGGAAGCACCATTTTCATACCACAGTCTGAGGCTTGACCACAGGGGTGGTGCAGTCTATGGCTCACAGCCAAGGGGATGAGGTGGCATGGTTTGGATGGTGGAAAACAAGAAAAGCAACCCCAACCTTCAGAATGATGCCCATGGTACTCTTAGGTCCCATGATGCCACGTGAGGGACCTGACACTGCTACAAAGGCCCTGCCAGTGAAGGAAAACTAGGGGAAGGGTGGAACATGGAAAAATATGTTTGGTTTGGGAGGTTGCCAATAAGAGACAAAGACGGTAAGGCTGAACTTTGGTCCAGCAGCAAATAGGCTTGGATGTTAGGCCATGATGGCCAGACACTTCCTGTCAAGACAGACCTAACATGCAAGAGCTGGAGCCACTCAGGGGAATGTTATGGGCAGTGTAAAGACAGAAGAGTGGCTGGAACAAATTGGGGGTAGAGATGGTGAGGAAATGTTCCCATGCTAAGTGGTGAGCCAGGCAGATTCTTGGTTATTGGCACCAGTGGAGATGTTTCCAGCACCTAGAGCATCCACATATGGCAGAAGGAACCAGGCTCGTAACAGTAGGCAGCTAGGATGTTGAGTGGCTGGGCGGGGGGTGCACAGATCACAGCACAATTACTCAGACCTATGTCCCCAACTAGGCAGACCCTGTAAAACTGGGACAGACCCGATGGTGGACCACACAAGACTGATGGGCAAAAAAAGAAATAACACAAAACGTATTTCTTCACATATCTGTAAGTAACAGTTCATTTAATTTACCAACAGTGATAATGTTCTTACTTACTGTGCTACTCCTCTCAGATTTGACAGCAAATAGTCACTAATGACTGGAATGAGCTGTTTCGCTGTGTCATCTAGCAGGTCGCACTCAAGGACATAGAGAATTCCATGCAGGGCTCCAATCCTGCTCGGCATGTGGGTACTTCGTAATGTTGTCTCCAGCAGCCGGCTCACTGGTTCTGCTATAGCCTTATCCTAGCACAAAAAGAATGGTAGACCCTTGAGATGATCGAGTTATTAAAGGAGAACTGCTTCTCAAGAACAAGGTGTTTCAAAGATACAAATACTACTGGGATTAGGGCATTAATACATCAGAAAGGAAGGAAAGTTACTTAGCAGTAACTCTTGGTCTTTTTGAGTACTGTATCCCCTGCATAAAGGCACATTCGTTGGCCTCTGCACAGAGGCACCAGGAACCCTCAGGAAATGAAAATTACGTACCTACTGTAATTCTTGATCTTCTTGGACGAAGTCTCCACCACTCATTTACACTAATGGGACTACGCCAGAGGAGCTAGGACCCAGCGGGAGCCAAAAATCTTCAGGAGTGCCAGCGCCAAGGTAGGGCTGCGAGGAAGCGGCATCGTGAGCCCGGCTCACGCACTGTACAGGCTACCCTCGGCGACAGCTCTCCAACCGCCTCAGTACCTTTTTTACCGAGGAGGTGCAGCGTAAACTAACTTAGTGAAACTAAGCTGAGTTTCTCTCTGCTGCCCCTACTGTGGAAATGCAAAAAACAGGAGATATATCTGGAAATATCACAGAAATTTCAGAAAATAGCTGGCAGTGTCTTTGGCTGCTACTGTACCTTCTTACAATGTCTCCGAGGAGCAGCATGCACACTGCGAACAACATGGGTGACAAAACCGAACCCTGAGGGACCCCACAAGACAGAGAAACTGGTTCTGATGAAAACATCCCAGACACCACTCTCTGAGTTCTTCCAGGGAGGAACGATGTAAACCACCTGAGAACTGTTCCCAACAGTCCACAGATGCACCTCAGACGGCTAAGTAACACCCCATGGTCCACGGTGTCAAACGCTGATGAGAGATCCAGAAGAACCAGGATGGAGCGGCTCTTCTGATCTCTAGCCATCAGGAGATCATTGAGCACCTGAACCAGCACTGTCTCGGTACTATGTCTCTTTCGAAAACCAGACTGGAGGAGCTCACAGATGTCATGGATGGTCAAATGGTCATCCAGTTGTGCTGCCACTAGTTTCTCAATCACCTTCCCTAAAAAGGGGAGGTCATAGATTGGCCTGTAGTTGGCGTGGCAGTTTGGGTCCAAAGTAGCTTTCTTCAAAAGCGGTATTACTACCACCTCTTTCAGTGAGATAGGAAGCTCTCCGGATTCCAGGGAGCACCAAACTATCCGCGCTAGGACCGGACTGATAACATCAATACAACCCAAAATCAGGGAAGTTGGTCCAGGGTCCAAACTACAGCATGTAGGGCACATACCCTGGATGATCCGCATGACATCCATGAAGTCTGGGCGGCTGAAGGTACTCCAGGAAAACTGAGCAGCAATGACCTCACGCTGATGCAAAGCAGCACCCAATGAGTGCGCTGACTAGAACACTGCCCTGATGTCGGCCACCTTAGCAGCAAAGAATCGAGCAAGATCATTGCACTCTGTTTGCGAAAACGCTTTCTGAACTTGAAGACAGGCTGGGTGGCACAGTCTGTCCACAGTTTGAAACAGCTGAGCTGCTCGATTCTCAGCTACCGCAACTCCCTGGACAGGAACTCTGCCTTCTTACGGGTGACTGCGGATTGATAGACTTGATAATGGTCCATCAATCTAAGGGGGTTGGCATCAAGGGCAGATTTCTGCCAGCGACACTCTAGCCTTTGTCCTAGTCATCGCATCTCCCTCAGAACCCCGTCAAACAATGGGGGATCAAGGGCGTGGGAGAGAGGATGAACACAGACTGGAGCAATAGCGTCCAAAGCCATCAAGACAGCCGTATTATTGGCCATCACGAGGGTCTCTGGATCACTGCTTGCCACAGACAGGGACGATAGGTCAAGCACCACAAATAGGCTATGAGAACTTATGTCTCGTAAAGGGCAGTACCTGACCATCTCCACAGGGGGAGGCCTATGAAGGGGGGTGCTAAAACTAAACCCCGTGGTGTAATGATTGGACCACGTAACTGGTTCCACCCCCAAGTCAGAGGCTTCGATCCCTAGGAGGAAAACAGAGGCCCTGTCCACACTACACCACTACAGTTTGTAACGGTTCCAAACCGTTACAGACCGGAACCATTACAGTGTGTCCACACTGCCGGCAAACAGTATCGATAACAGTTTGGAACCGTTACAGCCCGTCCACATTGTGGGTGCCGTGTAACTGTTACGGCTGCACCCTATCCCACAATGCAGTTCATGCTGCACTGGGGGAATGCTGGAGCTATATGCTCACGCATCCACACTATGGCTGGTAACGTTACAGGGGCACAACCATTTTCATAACCATTGTTCAAACCACCTCATAAGTGGTTTAAACAACGGTTACGAAAATGCTTTCTGTAATGTTACAGGTGTAAAAGAAAACCGTTGCAGTAACGGTCTGAGCCCTCTGTAACATTACAGAGGCATAGTGTGGACAGGGTCTAAGTCAAGGGAGTGTCCGTGTTTATGAGTAGCAATGGTAACCACCTGTGTAAGGCCCAGAGATGTCATCAACTGGAGGAAGTGCTGTCCAAACTGTGAAAGTTCATCATCGATCCAGGCTTTGAAGTTGCCCAGAAGCATCAGTCTTGGTGACTCAAATGCCATGTCGACAACGAAGTCAGCCACTTCCTGAAGGAATCGCTTCTCATCACCGGGTGGATGGTAGATGAGAGCGGTCTGACAACCTACACCTGCTACTACGGTACACTCAAACGACTCCGCTTCCTCAACTAGTACACTCGGGAGGTTCAGTTCAGTCTTAAAACAGACCACAACCCCCGTGATCCAAATCCACGGGCGGTGCATCACAGAGTACATGGCTGGAGTTAAAACCTCCAAAATGGGGCCAGAGTTTCCATCCAGCCAGGTCTCGGTGATGCAAGCCCTGCCAAACTACATCTGATCGCAACAGGCTGACCTAGCTGGGCCAAGCTGAAAGAGACAAATAGTTGTTTAGATTTTCAGATCTCTTTGATTCTGTCTAAGTAGAACCACAAAACCCTTTTAACATCCAGAGAATGCAGGGTATGCTCCCTGTCATTCTGGAAGTTCGCTAAGTAGGTCAGAAGAACCATGGGCTGGTTCAGATGGAATTCTGAGACCACTTTAGGGAGAAACTTAGGGTGAGTTCAAAGAACCACCCTGTCTTTGTGAAATACAGTATATGGGAATCTGTGACCAATGCATGCATTTCAGAGACTCTGTGAGCAGAGGTAATGGCTACCAGGAAGGTGGTCTTCCAGGTCAGGAATTTTAGCTCACAAGTTGCTAGGGGCTCGAAAGGTTTATAGGTGAGCATGTCTGGCACAAGGTTGATGTCCCATGTGGCTACCGAACTTCTGACTTCTGACCGGTGGCCTAGTGTGAAGTATACCTTTAAGGAACCTCTTAACCAGAAGTAACTGAGCCAGAGATATGGAGTGTACAGGCTCCTGGTACGCCGAGACCACGCAAAGGTGAACCTTCACAGTTAAGTATTGCAGTCCTGTATTAGACAGGTCTAGAAGATACTCTAGGACTTTGTTAGGTGGGCAAAAGGGGTCTAGGGAGGACTTTGTACACCAAATGGAGAACAGTTTCCACTTTGCTGTATAAGTTTTCCTAGTAGCCGGCTTGCGTACTGCTAGGAGAATGTCAGAGACTCTACGTGAAATGTCAAACCTACCCACTGCTATCTCCTGAGGAGCCAAGCCTGGAGAAGAAGGGATCTCATGCTGTGATGGACCACTGGGCCCTGGGTCAGCAGGTCCATCTGAGATGGAAGCTGTCTCTGTGAAGTTTCTGATAATCTGTTGATTAATGGAAACCAAATCTGATGAGGCCAGAATGGGGCGATGAGGATCATTCTGCCCCTTTGAGCCTCCAGCTTGAGCAGTACCCTCTGAACAAAGGGAAGAGGTGGAAATGTGTACAGAAAGCATCTTGTCCACTGCAGTCTGAATGCATCCTGACAGAAACTGCCAGGTTCTGGATTTCTGGAGCAGAATAGAGGCAGTTTTGCATTGAGTGGGGACGTAAAAAGGTCCAGGTCCGGTGTTCCCCGCACTTCAAAGAGCGACTGCACGACACTTGTGTCGAGAGACCACTTGTAAGGATCCATCTCCATTCTGCTGAGACAATCTGCCAGATCGTTCTACACTCCCGGAAAGTAAACTGCATGGATCAAGGCTTTGTGCTTCAGGCACCATTCCCACACTCTCATAACTTCCCTGCAGAAGGGGTAAGAGTGTGCTCCACCTTGTTTGTTGATGTAGTACATCACTGTTTTGTTGTCCGTTTGAAGGAGAATGATTGTGACAGAGAATGTCCTTCAGAGCACAGAATGCGTACAGGACAGCTCTCATTTCTAAGATATTTATGTGAAGTTGAGACTCGTCCTGATTCCATTGACCCTGGGTGTGGAGATCTAGACAGTGAGCTCCTCATCCGAGTAGGGATGCGTCCGTGGTGATGGTGATCTGAGATTCCAGTGGGGCAAAAGGGAACCCTTTCTGAAGGTTATCCTCTTGCAACCATCAGGTGAGTGACCATTTTATAGGTTCCGTCACCTTGATTTGAAAGGACTGGGGATGTGTGGTCGGGGATCACCAAGTACTGAGCATCCACTGAGTAGTCCTCATGTGGAGGCGAGCCAGAGGCACAGAGAACACTGAGGATGCCATGAGACCCAGCATCCACTGCATTGAGAGGGCTCAAACTAAGTCGTTTTCTCTGATGAAGTGGGCCATCTGAAGAATGTCGCTCCTCCTGTCCCCTGGAAGAAAAGTTTTTGTGCTGGAAGTGTCCAGAAGGGCTCCTATGAAAAGGAGCTGTTGGGGAGTTGTCGTTGTGACTTTTCTAGATTCAACAGAACACCCATGGACATGAGAAATTTGGAAGTTGTACCCACGGCTTCCTGAGTTTCTTGTCTGGAGGGACTTGCTGAAAGTCAGTCGTCCAGGTATGGGAACACTTTATTCCGAGCTTCCTGAGATGCGCTGCGAGAACTGCAAAGCACTTTGTAAAGATTCAAGGCACCGAGGACAGTCCAAAGGGCAGGACTCTAAATTGGTAGTGTTGACCCAATGCCGCAAATCTGAGATACAGTACTTGTGGTGGTTTGGGTGTATGTGAACATGCTGGTAGGCATCCTGCATTTCCAGGGAGGCCAGTCAGTTGTTTTGATGAATCGGGGTAACAGAGTGCTGAGCGATATCATCTTGAATTTCTCTTTGTAGAGGAATTTAACTTCCTTAGATCGAGAATAGGGCGCATGCCACCTGTTTTCTTTGGAATTAAGAAGTAATGAGAGTAGAAACCTGTGTTCCATTGATGTGGTGGAACTACCTCTACTGCCCTGTTGTTCAGAAGGCCTAGAATCTCGGAAGCAAGAAGGTCTGACTGAGAGACAGATAGCATGGGCTGTCATTTGGGTGGATGATCTGGAGGGGTTTCTGAAAGATTTAGAGGGTAGCCCTCGTAGATTATCCTAAGCACCCATTTGTCTGAAGTGACTGAGTTCCACTGATGTAAAACTGAGTCAGACTCCCTCCAACTGCCGAGGAAGAGTCCCCTTCGGACAGCTGAGGTGGGACTTGGGCTGGAATCTCAGAAGGTGGCAATAGGTGCTTTTGGGCCCTGTGCTTTCTGCTGCATTTTCTTTTGTGGCTGGGGGGGCTTGATTTTTTCTGAAGCCCCCTCTGCCTTTGCCATGAAAGGACTGATGATTATGAAACTACCGCTGGTTCCCACCCTGCTGAAGGGTGGCAGAGGGCAGTCTGGCTGTTTTGATAACCATTCTAGTTTTCCGTGTGGCCTCCAGTGCCTGCTCAACTTGAGATCCAGACAGATACGTTCCATCACATGGCAAACTCATAACTCTCTGCTGGGCATCATTTGTGAAACCCGATGTCAGTAACCACGAGTGGCGTTGGGTACATATACCTGCTGCTGCTGCCCTGGAAGCAGTGTCGAAGGCATCCACAGCAGCTTTAAGCTGCTGACTGTTGGAGTCAATGCCTCTAGTAATGGTTTGGAGAAGCTCTGTGTTAACGTCTGACTCTGGAAGAGCTTCTAGAGCGGCTTTGAGTGAATGCCAGAGGGTATACTCATACTGAGAGAAAAAACCCTGGTAGCTAGCCATGTGAATACCCAGGGTGGAGGCAGTGAAAACTCACTTCCCCAAAGTGTCAATCTTAAGAGATTCCTTATTTACTGGATGTGCCATAGATTCTTGAGGAACAACAGCTTTGTCATTCTCTGCCAAGACAACTATAGCATCAGCAAAGGCTTGTGAGGCCAGAATAGGACGATCCTTGGGAGGAGCGTATTTGCTATCTATGGATTTGGCCACAGAAGGAATAAGCGTTGGATTATCCCACACCATTTGCGAGACAGTCTCAAAAGAGGGTTCCACAGGAATATCCGAAATGTGCAGATACTGCAGACAGCAATTTCCCAGGATCAATCTCTGAAGTCTGGAGAGAGAGAGAGAGAGAGAGAGAGAGAGAGAGAGAGAGATATTCATGTTCTTAAGCAGAGACTTAAAGGAAAGGTACTCGACCAGAGGCTCTGCTGGAAGACATGGTGTGTTCGCCACCCCTAGAGAAGAATTATCGTCAAAGTTGTCTCCCAAACAAAGATCAGGATCAGGCTCATTAACATCTCCTACTAGCCCTGGAAGGGCAGAGCATATAGGAAAGGGAGGAAAAAGAGGAGGAGGAGCCCCACGAACTGGAGTCGAGAACCCTGGTGACCTACGCAGCACCGAGGCACTCTCGGTGCCGGTACAGAGTGCGGCGCAGAAAACACTGGCTGCGGCGGCACAGGGCGCAGCGCCAAACATGGTGCCGGCTCCTCTGGCGCTGCAGGACCAGAGGCACCTAACACCCCAGTTGGGGAGGAAGATCAAAGAAATTCAGCAGGAGAGAAAGGCACCTGTGCTGGCCCTTGCGCCACAGCCATATGAGGGGGAAAAGCACCAGAACATGGCATCAACAGCACCAGAGAAGGCACTGCATGACTAGGAAGTCCCAAACATCCTGCCCGCATGCCTGAAACTGGTAGGCCCAAAGGCCCCGCCGATGGACTCACCGGCTCAGGCAGGTGGGAAAACCGCCGAACCCAATGCTTTATAAGAGCAGCCCAATGGTGAAACTGCTCACCGGAGGACCCCTCTGGGGGTTGGGAAGGACTCCGGAGTTGAGGATGCCAGTCACCAGGAACAGAGGCTGTAGGAGACCTCAGAGGAGTCGGACTCAAACCCCTGCCCCTCGCCACCAATGACTGAAGCACAGACATACCAGAGGGCGACCTCGAGTGGTACCATTTCTTTTTTGATTGGGAGGCTGAAGAACTCTAGGTCAATCCTCGATGAGGATCAAAAATGGGACCGCTTCTTTTTGTGCTTTTGGGAGGACCACCCATTCTCCCCACAAGCACCCGGACTGCTTATAGTCAGATCACCCCACCCCGTGGGCGGTAGTGAGACCAGACCCAGCCGTGCTGGCTACAGCTTTCATGCAAAGTCTCCCTACCGTCATCTGCCCCGTTCATGGTTGACTCCATCGAAAGAGGGCAGAAGATTTCTTTCTTGATGAAAATTACTTTACTTTTTTTTCTTACTGATATAATAAAATAAATAAAACCTAAATCAAGTACTAAAACGACTATAGCTGCTGTCGTATAGATGTGAAGATTTGACTTCCGGCAGGCGAGTGACGTTGTCACTGAAACGCGCTCGACGGTGGGGGAAAAAAGGAACTGAGGCAACTGGAGGGTTGACACCGAGGTAGCCTATATGGCGTGAGCCAGGCACGCAGTGCCGCTTCCTTGTGGCTCTACGCAGGCACCGTCCCTTCTGAAGATTCTTGGCTCCCGCTGGGTCCTAGTGCTTCCAGCGTTTGTATGAATGAGTAGTAGTAGCAGTAGTACAAAATTGTATTCATTATAAATAATGAATTGGTTACTCAACTGAGCAAAACTCATTTCCAGTGAGATCCATTAAAATAACACGCATAATGAAATTCTAACACATATTGCTAAAAACGAACATATTACAGTACATACATACAATATTAAATAAATAAATAAAAACACATTACAACAAATCCATAACACATCAACTAAACAACAATGAAATACATGTACAGAAAAAAAAAAAAAAAGAAAAAATGAAAATTACGTACCTACCCTAATTCTTGATCTTCTCTTTTATCTTCACCATTCATTACTGCTTGGGTTGTGCCGGAGGCGTGCACCCGCTACGGGAGATTGTCTTTTTTTTAGGTCGGCACCAATGGTGCTGCCCCCGACAGCAATGCACTGCGTCATGCGCGAGTGGCGGCCGTTAGGTGCCGCAGACTCCTCCTCCATCTCAGTTCTGTTAGCCGGAGAGGTGAAAAAAAGGTAAAGAAAGCGGGGCGAGAGAGCCGAGGGACAGAAAAAAGAAAGGATATAAACTGAAAATGGAATAAGCCGGTAGAGGACAGAAAGAAACAGAGAGAATGCCTACCCTAAGGGACCGCAGGGCCTCACTTATGGGGTGGCTCCAAGGGAGGAACAGATAAAGAGAAAGAGAAAAAGGAAGAAGAAGAAGAAAGGGAAGAACACAAGGGATGCTGAGAGGGGAGAACACTGCCCATAGATATATTGGTTGAGAGGCTTATAAGCTCGGAACCAAAAACAAGGGAGCAAGAATCCCTCCTGATAGGACTGAGAGAAGGTTCAACTGAACTGCTTGCACAGACTGGACACAAATGGCAGATTCTCTAACCTCCCGTCATCCCAACCCCCTACACTCCAGCTGAGAGCTTACAGACTGCCCAGGCAGAAATTCTGTTCTGGAAAGAGAGCGCCCAACTAGGAAGGGGAATAAGCCCCTTAGCACCTTGTTAGTGCTAACACAGATGTGTGTCGGGAGGGGGTAAGCCCTACAGAGGGCAGCTTTGTATAAAAGGATAGAGTGGGAACTCAATCGGACTCCTTGAAGGCAAGGCAAGAACAACAGCTCAAGGTAAATGATGTGCCAGAAGCACCAACCAGAAGAAGCTGACACAATATTAATTAATACCTGCCAGAGGGAACCTGAAAATTGGGGCCGAGTCATATAGGGACGGTCTCTTCAGCTGTGAACTAAACAACATGGCTAAGAAGCCAAGAGGTCACCCCTGGGGGCAATCAGAAAGAGTTCCCTCAGGATAGAATAAATCCTACTTGTTCTCCTTTATCTTGAGGAAAAGGGATCCGTCCAGAGAAGAACGGAAAAATCAAGATAGGGGATAGGGTTTTTTTTTTTTTGGCTTAAAGGCCAACGAGGAAGGGAGAGGAACGAGTACGGAGGGGGAGAAACCACAGTAGGAGGCCACTTGGAAGGTGGACGGGTATCAGTAATGAAGGTGAAGATACAAGAGAAGATAAAGAATTACGGTAGGTACGGAATTTTCATATCTTCCCTTGTCAATCTTCACCATTCATTACTGCTTGGGTGAGTACCAAGCTCCCCCCCCCCAAGGGGGGGAGATAATAGAAACCCTGAGGGAACAAGACCCTCAGCCTCCTGCTGGTGGGAAACAGAAGGGGAAGACCCTGGCTTAATCAGGTGAGAAGCCCATGGCGGAGGAGAGCTAGTAGGTGTCCCCAGGGGATGGGGAGATGGAGGAAGCCCCTGCAGAAGCCTTCTAGCCCTGGAAGAAAAAAGACAGGTCCCCCGGAAAGCGGAGCGAATCACCCTACGTTGGGCAAGGGGTGATAACCTTGTTAGATGAAGCCATGCCATCCGTCTAATACAGGTCGCTGTCCCTGCAAGCCTTGAAGCCACCTCACTGGTGTCGTAAGATGCCCTTTCTTGGTGTCTTGCCTGCTCCAGGCCTATAGCAGAGAGGGCAATGGCTTGTCTAGATTGCTTCGAATCAGGTATTGATGCTAGAAGCTGGGATAGCATCGACCATAAATGCCTATTGTAGGCAGCATGGTGTGCCTGATATGAGGCAATGCACAGCATATCACGAGAAGAGGAGAACACCCTTCTCCCCAACCGGTCAAACATGAAAATTACGTACCTACCGTAATTCTGATCTTTCTGTGTGTATCTTCACCATTCATCACAGATGGGTTACTGGCCGGAGGTCAGGATGCCGCGGGAGCGTTTTTTGTTTTTTTTTAAAAAGGGGTAGGCGGAGCCGACACACCATCGGCGCCACCCTCAAGGCCGACGTACTGCGTGGCGCTCGAGGGTTGGCCATTAGGCTGTGTCGACTCCACCTGCCTACCAGTTCCGAGTCGCTGGAGAGGTAAGAGGAAGGGATGGAGGGTGGGACAAGAGAGTCCAAGGGACAGAAAAAGGAAAGGATAACTGAACTAAAAGGAGAAATAACGACCGACAGGACAGCAAAGAAGAGATTAGACTAAGGGGATTGGGTAGGGGCCCCAATCTCTGGAAGTGGAAGAAGGGAGGGTAGGGAGCGGAGAGAATTTAGGAGAGAGGAAGAGGTATCAAGGTATCCAAGACCCCTGTCCGTCACCAGATTGTATAGGAACTGCAAGGAGTAGCAAAGCTCTCTGCCAGAATTCAAGGCACAGAATAACTGGCAAATACCCCAGAAGCAGAGTCGGCTATTCTGGAGGAAGGACAGGGTACAGGGATTTAGTACTCTCTCAGGAAAAATGTTTGGTGAAAAAAGGGTTTTTTTTTTGAAATAGTTGGATGGAAACCAGAAGGAGAACAGGAGGAGGGCAACCACCAACTCCCACCCCATCGGGGTGGAGACATGTAGTAGAGAAGGAGTGCCGCTCGAGCTGTCTACCCTTCATAGGAGAATACCCCCCTGTGTGTCCCTACTTTACCCCGCTCCTAAAGAGGAGAGGGGGAGCCACAGAGAGGGAGGGGGACCCAGAGACTGAGGCCCCAGGGGATGGTGGGGTTGTGATGAATGGTGAAGATACACAGAAAGATCAGAATTACGGTAGGTACGTAATTTTCATATCTTATCTGTGTCAATCTTCACCATTCATCACAGATGGGTGAGTACCAAGCCCCCCCGAAGGGGGTTGTTTCATTACACCCTAAGGGACAGGGTCCCTTAGCCCTCAGTGGGTGACACACTAAGGGGAACCTTCAGGGCCTGGAGAGGCCCGAGAGTGGGGAGAGAGAGACGGGTTCCCCCCGGAGGGGGAAGGAAGCTGCGCCGACAAGCGCCGTCTCAATCTACGGGAGAAAAGGTAGGTTCCCTGGTGGGCGGAGCTAATCACCCTACGCCGGGCCAAGGGTGACAACCGGGAAAGACGTAGCCATGCCGATCTCCTAGTGCAGATCGCTGTCCCTACGACCCTGGTAGCTACCTCGTTGGCGTCATAAGATGCCCTCACTTGGTGCCTTGCTAGCTCCAGGCCACGTGCAGAGAGCGTGATGGCTTGTCTGGTTTGCTCTGAGTCAGGCAACGAGGCTAGGATCTGACCTAGCCTGGACCACAAGAACCTGTTGTAGGCTGCATAGTGGGCCTGATGAGCAGAAATAGAAAGGAGCAACCGTGCCGAGTAGAAGGTCCTCCTCCCCCAAAAATCAAAATCTGAGGAGTCTTGATCTGGGGGCCGGTCACGGTGGAGGACGCGAAGCCCATCGGGAGTGTCCAGATGTGTCAAGCCAGACTGCGGATCAGGCATGGAACCTGGAGACTCCCGGGGGAGCGCAATACCTCTGGCTGAGGTCCCTTGGGGTGGGAACTCTGGAGAAGGGCCTCTGCCAGAAACGCAAGGACGCCTCCCGAAAGGGAGCTGGCCAGGGCAGCACCACAAGGGTGGCCTTGCCAAAATCACCTAGAAAGGCGTGCGCCGCATGCTCAGGATTGCTGCTAGTAGAGGGTGAAAGGTGCAAGTCCTCCAACATCCTCACAAGGAAATGCTGATACTCCCAGAGATCAGCAGCCGGAGAGATGTGGACAGAAGGTTCCTCTCCTCCAGAACAGGGGGATGAGGAGCTGGAGGTCACCATGTGTTCCGAGGGTGGCTGCATGGGGGGAGGTTGAAAAACCTGGCTGTCCATAGCCCTAACATAAGCAGGGAACCGGGCAGCCACTGCTCTGAACTGCTCCCAGGTGAGAGGGCCACTAGGACCAAGAATGCCTGGGAGCGCAGGAGAATGTGGCAGACGGATAGGGGCAGAGCCGAGAAAAGAAGTCGGCTGACCTCCGCCAGGGCTAGGGAGCGGACCGTGAGCACCCGAGGAGGGTGCCCCGGAAGACCCCACAGCCGACAGCTGTACAACCACGTTGGTACTGCCTTGGCTGCGCCTAGAAGAATCCCCCCAGTGAGGCGACCGGGGCCGTAAAGGTCCAGAAGGATGGTCCCTGCCTCAAAAGAACGGACTCCTCAAGGAACCCGAGGGGAAGGGTGGAAATCCACTCACGCTCCGTCCAGGGCCCGAGTGGACCCCAGAAAAGGGCCGACCATGAGCCCCACACCCCTCGACCCCTCAGAGTCTGAGAGAGTCCTCCTCCTCGAGAGGGCCAAGCTAGGTAGCTGGCATCTGTGGGCAGCCCCCGAAGGGGAGACCAAGGGAACAGTACCTTCCCCTCCTGTAGGCTTCTCGATGGGCCCCAAAGTTGGGCGATCAAGACGCACCACTGGAGGGGGGTACCACCACTGAGGGGTCGATGAAACCCCCAAGGCCAGGTTGTAGAGCTATGGTGGCTCGCACCACTGCCTGCTGGTCAGCACCACTGACCCTAGTCTCGGGGGCCACCTGACTCTCCTCAGTAGGGGGCTGGCTCCGACTCGTCGACGAGACCACAGTGCTGCCCTCCTCCGCAGCCAACCCTGAGGGGTGTGACTGCTCGTCCGACTCAGAGCTCAACTCCAACTCCGAAGAGGTAGAGTCCAAAGCTCTAAGCCAAACCGTAGGAGGGTGGGCAGAACCAACCTTGCCACCGGGCCCGGCAGCCAGTGTTGTGGCCGTGTCGGCGCCCGTGCCCTCCGCAACCCCGTGAGCGGGACCTGCAGGAGGCACCGGGGCAGCTCGAGCCAAAGGTCCAGAGCCAGGGCCAATCGCAGCGCCATCGAATCCACCAGTACCGGGGGCAGTACCAGGGACAGGGACGGCGCCGACAGCAGCCCCAGCAGCATCCTCAGTGTCGACGCCGACACCACCCGGCCCCACAAGCAGCACCGAGGACCGTAGTGGTGCCGACGACGGCCCTGAAGGCAGACCCGGCGCCAAACACAGCCCCGCAAATGGCGCCGAGAGCATGGACGGCGCCGAGGATGGCACCGACAGATGGAGTCGAAGGCCCCACGGCACCGAGCCGCGAAGGCACGGCGCCATGCTCAACCTCGGCGCCAAGGCGAGACATGGCAAAGGAGGATGCTGGATCTTGTCCCACAGCGCCGCAAACGGTGTCGACTGAGCCCACGGTGCCGAGCGATGAGTCGGTGCCGACGACGGCACCGACAGGGCCCACGGTGCCGCGAATGGCACCGAAGGCTCAGACGGCGCCGACCGACGGCGTCGAGGACAGCACCGACCCGGGTCTTCCGAGCCGCGGAAGCAACAGCAGGGGGGCCTTCACCCCCGAAGGGACGATTGCCGTGGCGGCGCCTCCCACCCGCTCCCGGGAGGAAGCAGGATGGGCCTCCTGCGCCGCGGGAGGAGCCTCAGCAATGGCCAGGGTACAAGTAGCCGAGGCTCCCTCCTCCTCGGTCCGTATAGAACCGGGAGGGGACCCGGTAGAAGGGCCGAGAGAGCGCGGCTTGGCCAGATGAGTGCAACCCTACCCGAAGTCGCGAAGCTCGCCCCACTTTCAACGCCAAGACTGTTCGAGGACCCAGCGTCCATGGAGAAGCAGGCGCCACACGAGTCCACATGTCGAAGCGGGCCAAGACATGCAGACAATCGGGTCGCGGCTGGTCAGTGACGGAAAATTTTCGTCGGCACGGGCACCGACGCATGGGGGGCCGACCCGTCTTCGAAGACTTTTTGCCCTCCGACCGAGACATGATCTACGGAAAAAAACACCAAAACAGACTCGACGTCGCAGAATTCAAATAAAAAGGAAAGATCTTACCGGGCGACGTTGAGTGAAGGCAGAACACAGAATCGGCAGGCAACCGATGGACTGAAAACGCCGATCTCGAAAGGCTGAAGGCCTAAAATTCTTGTCAGAAGCTTCCAACGAGGCGACCTCGACGGCCGGGGAGGCAGAAGAACTGGTAGGCGGGGCGGTGGGCACAGCCTAATGCAGCCAACCCTCGGCGCCACGCAGTACGTCGGCCTCGAGGGCGGTGCCGATGGTGTGTCGGCTCCGCCTACCCCTTTAAAAAAAAAAAAAAAAAAGCTCCCGCGGGGTCCTGACCTCCGGCCAGTAACCCATCTGCGATGAATGGTGAAGACTGACACAGATAAGATTGTAAGGAATCTGAATCCAGTGGGCGGTCGTGCGCCAGGCGGCGGCACCCGGAGGGAGTTTCTAGGAATGCCAATCCCGAAGGCGGGTTGAGAAGAGAAGAGAACCAAGAGACTCCAATGGGGCACAATACCTTCTCCTGCAGTCTGCCGGGGCTGGAACAGGGACAGCTGGCGACTGCCAGGAACGGACAGATGCCTCCTGAAAGGGAATACGCCAGGACAGTACCACCAAATGCCGGGCACTGAATTCACTGAGGAATTCACGCATCTCCCGTTCGGTATTGTCTCACCTAACAAAAGAGATACGAAGATCTCTCACCATCCTCAAAAGGAATCGCTGATATTCAGTGAAATCAGCATCATCGGAGAGATGAGCAGGGGGTTCCTCTCCCTCCAAGGAAGGAGACGAGGATGATGGGGAGCTCGAATGTCCAGAGGACTCCTGCGGCAGTGGGGATAAGCGAAACACCCACTCATGCATACATCTAACGTATGAGGGGAAGGCTGCCGCAGAGCCTCTGAACATCTCCCAGGATAATGGGCCCGTAGGACCGACATGGCCTGGGAGAGAGGGGGGTGGCTGCAGAGGAACGGGAGAAGGACACCTACGACGAGGCAACCATCTTCTGCTGAGGCTCTGAAATCTGGAAAACGGAGCCCGAGCTGGCGAGGTCCCGGACAACAAACCAGGTCACAGAACGGAACCCCGGGGATGCGAAGGCTGGAAAAGCCTAGTAGGGGATCCTTCATTATGACGAACCTGGGGCTGCATGGGTCCAGAAGGGCAGCCCACAGCAACGCCACCAGAGGGGTCCCTGGAGCTCGAGAGGGAAAGATGGGGTCCAGCACTACGGCTCCTATCCACACCTCGAGGGGTGGCAGGTGAAGACCGAGGCACCTCATCCCAGTCTCTCAACCCCCGAGAATCTGAGAATGCCCTCCTCCTCCTCGACCCCAACGACAACCCACCCCGAG
Organism: Neoceratodus forsteri; assembly: GCA_016271365.2. Classification (NCBI taxonomy): domain Eukaryota; kingdom Metazoa; phylum Chordata; order Ceratodontiformes; family Ceratodontidae; genus Neoceratodus; species Neoceratodus forsteri. Next base: position 397,906,441 of record CM057452.1, read on the forward strand.
AAGGTGCAGCAGCACCGGGATCAGCAGCTACTGCAACCCCCTTAGGAGGAAGAGCCACTCCCCCCCACCTCCACGCCACCCCCCTCCAGGGACCCCAGACCACCCCCAGCCTGGGAGGCCTCAGGAGAGGACAGCAGAGGAGACAGAGGAATAGGCGCGCTGGGCCGCCTAGCACCTCATCTCACTGGAGACCCTGACTCCGAAGAGTTAGGGTGCCAGGACGGGTCCACGTCCGAATCATCCTCTGAGGAGGAGGGAGAGACCAGCTAGACCTCAATTCTGGCCACCCCAGAGGTCTCCAGAGAAATGGCACCGCAAACGACGTTGATGCCAGCTACAGTGCCGGGCGGCTCTGATGCACCAGAAACACCTGAACCCGGCCCTGACTCCCCAATGGCGCCGGTCAGATCCGTGGCACTGCCCTTGGTGCCGGGACCCGACTCAACACCGCTAGAAGAGTGGCAGACCCACAGGCGCCCGGCGTCCGATGCCGCCCGATCACCGGCACCGGGATCCAAAGCGGTGCAGAAGGCAGCGTCGAGGGTCCACTGGTGCCGGGCCCAACAGACCTGGGCCTCGACACTGGGGGAGCCTACACCTCTGAAGAGGTGACTGCTGAGGCGGTGTTTCCACCGCGGCCCTGGGAGGGACCCCGGCGCTCCACCGACACTGCGAAAGAGGCCTCCTCCTCAGCAAGACCATATAGGCCTGGGAAGGGACCCGGAGGAAGGGTCTAGAGATCTTACCTGGGAAGCCCTGCAGTGGCGCCGTCCTCCGAAAGTTGGCGGAGCCTTGCCGATCTTGAACGTGCGGACTTCTAGGACGCGACGGTCCATCGAGAAACAGGCGTCGCATGAATCCATATCATGGTTGGGTCCCAGGCAGCGACGGCAAACATCATGCCGGTCTGTAATAGAAAAATGCCAGCCACAGAAGCACCGACGCATAAGGGCCCAGCCCGCTTTCGACTTACGCTTTGCTCCCAAACCGGACATGATGCGAAAACAATATAAAACACAGAAACACTCCCAGCGCCGTGAAAAAGAAAGGAACAATCTTACCAAAATCAACGGCATCGGGAAGAACTACTTGGAGAGAGGAGTTGCGAGAAGTAGGCCTCTGATGCAGATGAAAAACTTCACGCGTAGCAGGTGTCACCTCGATGGCGGGAGAAACAGAACTGAGATGGAGGAGTAGTCTGCGGCACCTAACGGCTGCCCCTCGTGCATGACACAGTGCGTTGCTGTCGGGGGCAGCGCCGTTGGTGCCGACCTTAAAAAAATCTACCGTAGTGGGTCCGTGCCTCCGGCACAACCCAAGCAGTAATGAATGGTGAAGACTGACAAGGGAAGATCAATAATATATTATTGCACTCACTCATACTTAACCACCCATCAAATATACTTCATATGGCATTTTTTAAGATACCTTTAACTTCCCTGAACTAAACCAGTTCTTAATCTGTCTCATCCTTCTTTTACCGTCATAGGTTCTAATGAGTGGTGGAGACTTTATGTCCAGGAAGATCCAGAACTTCTGAGGTGGGCACCACTGACATACAGCATGAAACCATGGTACCATGCACACATCAGAACCATAACATTATATACAGCACCCCAAACATCTCAGTACCTTTTTTTACCAAGGAGGAAAGGAACAAAATCCTGAGAAGGGAGAAATGAAAGTTATATACTTGCCATAACAGTTGATCTTCAATAATTTCTCCATAGATTACCACTAATGGGTCTGAGCTGGAGATGCTAGGACCCCTTGGAAGCCAGAACTTTTCTGGTGGGCTGGCAGCACAAGTAGGCCCCATATGCACGTCACTGCGTATTCCTGCTAGTATATGGCAGTGCCAGCCCCCAACGCCTCAGTACCTTTTTTACCGAGCAGGTGAATAGCAAGAACCCAACGAGCAGCCTTTGCACTTAATCTAAAAGGCATAAGATAGCCCTGGTGGCACATGTAAGAAAGGCTACCAAACCCAGTAACACAGTGAAGACCATAACACAACAATACTGGACAGAGTCCTGGGGATGGTGGCAGGCATGGTACTCTATGGAGAAGATATTTAGGAAGATAAACAGTTATGGTAAACACATAACTTTCATATCTTCCCAGAATCAATTTTCTCCATAGATTCCCACTAATGTGTCAGAGTACCAAGCTCAGAGCAAGTCCCTCGGACTAGCAAGGCTTGAGCTCAGGGCTCAGAAGGATGGTAATCCATTCAGAATTGTCCTGCCAGAGGTGGCATGCTGCCTGGCATGGACATCCAGGGCATAGTGTGTATTCCTATCAAGGAAGTGGCAACTGTGCCAGTGGAGCTGGCATACAGCTTGCATCCCAGTTTAACCTTGGTCATAGCATAGTAGTGGCACAGGCAATTCACAGTCCAGGCTGAATTGCACTTGACTGTGACAGCCTGTCCTTTCTGATTAGGGTTCAAAGAGACAAAAAGCTGTTTTGACTGTCTGATGCCCTTAGTCTTATCCAGGTAAAACCTAAGGACTTTCTTAATGTCCAGAGAGATTAGAGTCCTTTCTCCCTTATTCTGGAAGTTGCCAAAGTAGGCAGGCAGGATTATAACCCGATTAAGATGGAACTCTATCACTTTAGGTAGAAACTTGGGGTGTGTACGGAGAACTACCTAATCTTTATGGAAAACAGTATACAGAGGATCTGCGACCAAAGCATGGAGGTTAGATATTCAGCGCAAAAAGGCAGTTCTCCCAGGGCTGCTGGGTGCTTGGTAAAACATCAGCGATTAAACAAAAGTAAAACCCAGCCCTCCAGATATTGGCATCAACAACTTTACTGTTATGAAAGTGTAAATCACCACTTACAGCTAAGAGTGAAATTGGCAACCTAACTCGGCAGAACGGCTGGTCTGTCGGGTTAGGTTGCCAACGTCACTCTAAGCTGTAAATGATGATTTACACTTTCATGACAGTAAAGTTGTTGATGCTGATATCTGGAGTGATGGATTTTAGATAGCATATGTGCAAAGGTGAAAGCTAGCAGAAATGCTGGTTTCCAAGTTGGAAACTTCATATCACAAACTCAATAGGCTCAAAAGTCCTGTGAGTGAGCATATCTAGCACAAGCTTTAGATCTTGGGGAGCCACCGGCTTACTGATGGGAAGCCATGTGTGCAGAGTACCTGAGGAACCTCTTGAACAGTGGCAGCTGTGCCAAAGAGAAGCTACCTACAAGTTCGTGACACGCTGATACAGTATATAGGTGGACCTTAACTGTGGAATACTGCTGGCCAGCATCAGAAAAGTCCAGTAAGTACTCCAAAACCATTTCAGACGGATACCTGAAATGGGCCACGGGGGGGGGTTTACAGCACCAGACAGAAAATAATTTACACTTGGCTGTGTACTTCCTCCAGGTGGAAGGTTTATGCATAGCCAAAAGTATTTCAGAGACCTTCTGAGATACCTTGTACCTGTTCACTTTCTCTCTCTTCAGGAGCCAGGCCTGAAGGTGAAGGGAGCGGAAGTTGGGATGGACTAGCTGACCCTGGTTCAGTAAGTTCATCTGGAGTGGCAGAACCCTCAGTCTGTTGACCAAGTCGATTCAACAGAGGAAACCATATCTACCAAGGCCAGCAGCGGGCCACTAGAGTCATCCTGCCCCCGTGTGCTTCCAGTCTGAACAGCACTCAATGGATGGGAGGGACTGGAGGGAATGCATACAGAAACAGATTTTGCCATGGCAGTTGGAATGCTTCCTGTTAGAAAACGCTATGTCCTGGATTTCTGGAGCAGAACTGAGGAAGAGTGGCATCAAATGGGGATGCACAAAGGTCCATCTCTGGGATGCCACATTCATCAAACAGTTATCTCATGACGTCTGGTGCTAGTGGCCACTCATGAGGATCTACTTCTGTTCAACTTAATTCATCTACCAGAGTGTTCTAATCCCTGGCAGATAAATTCATTGGAGTAGAATCCCTTGCTCCAGGCACCATTCCAACACTCTCATTGCCTCCCTGCAGAGTGTGTAGGAATGTGGTCCTCCTTGCTTGTTGATGTAGTACGACAGACTTGTCTGTCTGGAGGAGAAAGTACAGTTACGTAAAAACTTACCATAACAGTAGATCTTTGAGAGACGCTCTTGCAGCAGGCCAACACAGGTAGGACTAGGCCACCAGGACCACATAGAAAACTTTCTAGCTAGCAGTCTACCATGGGGGACTGCCCACCGCTGACGTCAACCTATCCTATAAAGGTGGTCAGTCCCCCACACCTACCTCAGTTCTCCCACCAGAGACCCCAAGTGGGCAATGAACAGAGAACCGAGGAGGTTCCTGTGAGCCAAAGAAGAAAAGGCAGGAGCAGTGCGAGAGAAACAAGGAAACAGCAGGGGGAAGGAAGGCGGGAAAGCAGGGCCTGCTGCAAGAGCTTTTCTCGAAGATCTGCTGTTATGGTAAGGTCTTATGTCACTGTGCTATCTTTCCTTTTCTTTTTTTTAATCACATTTATTTTTAATCTCCCTGCTGTGGTACGATCGGCATGTGCATCCAGCCGCCGGCTCTCCCCGCCTGGAGGGCAGCAGGCTCACTTGCATGATGGGGGGTCCTGTATGGCTGCTCCTGACCCACTGGGGAGGCCCCCTATCATTCCCATGCTCGCGATACAGACCCCTCCCCAGGCGATTCCACGAAAGAATTCCGGCGGTATTGAGTGCATCTATCAAGCTGCTTGCTCGCGCCCTGTTTTTTTCTTCCATTACTGCCCCTTTGGAGTGTGGACGTGCAATGATGTCAGAGGCACAATGTGCCGACGTCTGTCACACTCCACCCCCAAGTGCATCAGCTCTGGTAGTGTCCCCAGTCATCACCAGGGGCCACTACAGAGTGGTGGAATCCCTCAGCCCTCCCCAAGGATAGGAGAGGAGAACAGTCCCTCAGACGCTCGATCCCATCCCTCCCCTGCTGACTTGAGCATGTTTCCGAACCTGGGTCACCAGCGAGGTGTGAGGAGTGGCGTCTATTGCCTCAACCCTCAGTGCCCCCCGGCCAACTGTAACTGTGCTATCTTACTTCCCGGAAGGCTCTTGCAGTAGGCCACCACTGGTAGGACTGAGTCCCATGCAGTTCTGGGTATTACCAGGAGAAAACACCGGGAGAACGACAGACCAGCAGCCAAGAGCTCAGAAGAAAAGACCCTGAAGTACTGCTAAGCCAAAACTGGCCCTGCGCCAAGAGGCAATATCTAGGCTTTAATATTTGGTGAAGGTGTGGACAGAACTCGAGGTAGCAGCTACTCACATATCTCCAGCAGATACGTTTCTGAAACAGGCTGTGGAGGCAGCCATACCCCTCTTGGAACAATCCTTAGCTGCTCCCAGAAGGTCCTCATTGTACTTCCGATAATAATAAATAATACAATTGGCAAACCACTTAAACAAACACTGTTTGGAAACAAGAGCGCCCTCTCTCGGTGGGGGGGGGGGGGTGAATGAAACAAACAACTGTTCAGATTTCTGAGAAGCCTTTGTCTGGTGCATATAGTTCCTTAAGATTCTATGTACATCCAAAGTATGGAGCAAAGTCTCCCCTGATTACAGTACTCAGGAAAATAAACTGAAAAGTAGATGGATTGGTTCAACGTAAACTCTGACACCACCTTGGGAAGAAACTTAGGATTAGTACACAAAGACACTCTGTCTTTGTGAAAAAACAAATAAGGCTCCCTACACATAAGCTCCTGAAGTTTGGAAATGCTCTGAGCAGAAGTAACAAGCGCTTTCCATGACAGAAAGTGCAGCTCCCAACTCACAGCTGGTTCAAAGGGAGGTAGTGTGAGTTTCTCCAACATAAAACTTCGGTCTCATGGAGGGACTGAGTCCTGAATGGGAAGTTTCAGATGCAAAATGCCCTGCAGGAAGGTGCAGGACACTTCAAGCTGGGCAACAGCTTTGCCCTCGATAGGTGTATGGTACACAGAGATGGCAGAAAGATGCACCTTGAGTGAGGAGTACCACAATCTGGAATCTGAAAGGGGAAGAAGGTACTCCAACACCATTCAACAGGCAGGTGAAAGGGTTCAACTGGCGAGGACGGGGAGATGGAGGAAGCCCCTGCAGAAGTCTCCTAGCTCTGGAGGAAAAGAGACGGGTCCCCCGGAAAGGCGAATCACCCTCGCCGGTCAGGGTGACAACCTTGATAGACGAAGCCATGCCGTCCACCTAATGCCAGATCGCTGTCCCCGCAAGCCTGGAAGCCACCTCATTAGCGTCATAAGATGCCCTTGCTTGGTGTCTTGCCAGCTCCAGGCCTATAGCGGAGAGGGCAATAGCCTGTCTGGTGTGCTCCATATCAGGCATTGATGCTAAGAGCTGGGAGAGCATCGACCACAGATGCCGACTGTAGACAGTGTGGTGAGCCTGATGTGATGCAATGCAGGCCACCGCACGAGAGGAAGAGAACACTCTTCGCCCCCACCGGTTGAATTGTAGGGAATCCGATCCGTGGACGGTCATGCGCCACGAGCGATGCCCGGAAGGAGTCTCTAGGCTATACCAAACCTGAGGACGGGTTGGGAAGGGTACCAGGGATTCCGAGGGGCACAATACCTTCATCGACAGTCTCGCGGGCTGGAGAAGGCGGTTGGCGACTGCCAGGAACGGATAGACGCCTCCTGGAAGGGATAGGCCAGGAAGGTACCACCAGGTGCTGGGCACTGAATTCTCCAAAGGAATTCACGTCTCCCATTCAGTATTGTCTCGCCTAACGTAGAGATTCAAGATCCTCACATCCTCGAAAGGAATCGCTGATATTCAGTGAAATCAGCGTCCGAGGAAAGATGAGCAGGTTCCTCTCCCTCAGAGGAGGGAGACGAGGATGATGGTGAGTCGAATGTCCAGAAGATTCCTTATGGTGGGGAGAGTCGAAGACCCGCCTCATGCATATATATAACGATGAGGAAGGCCGCGGCAGAACCTCTGAACTGCTCCCAGGATAACGGACCCGTAGGACGGACATGGCCTGGAAGAGCGGGGGGTGGTTGCAGAGGCACTGGAGAAGGGCACCTGCGAAGAGGCAACTGACCTCTGCTAGGGTTCTGAAATCCGGGGAACGGAGCCCGAGCTGGCGGGATCCCGGACAACAAACCAGGTCGCAAAACGGAACCCTGGGGATGTGAGGCCTGGAAGAGCGCAGAAGGGGATCCTCCCCTGTGACGAACCTGGGACTGCATGGATCCAGAAGGGCAGTCTGCAGCAAGCTCACGGAGAAAGTCCCGGGGCCCAAGAGGAAAGGCGGGTTCGGCACACGGCTCCTAGCCACCCCACGAGGGGTGGCCGCTGAGACCGCAACGCACCGTCTCCCCCGCCCCCTCAGACTCGGTAGAGAGCCCTCCTCCTCGACTCCAGCGTTCCCCACCCCAAGAGGTGGCAACAGCACCTGGAAGGGTAGCTGTCACAGACCCCCTAGGAGGGAGAGCCCCCCAGTCCCCACCACATCACCCCTCTGGGACCCGGGGCCACCCCTAGCCTGAGGGTCCTCAGGGGAGGACGGGAGCGGAGAGAGCGGGGAGGGTCCACTGTGCTGCCTAGCACCACGTGTTATTGGGGACCCCGACCCCGAAGAGTCAGGGTGCCAGGAAGGGTCCACATCTGAGTCATTGACCTCCGAAGACGATGAGACCAGCAGAACCTCCACGCTGGCAACCCCGGGGGTCCCCGGAGGAACGGTGCCGGTGCTAGGGATGGTGCCGGACGACCCTAGCCCACTCACGACTGCTAGGCCCGGTCCCGGCTCCCCTGCTGCGTCAGTTAGGCCCCAGGCGCCAGACCCAACCGGTGCGCGCTGAGGCGCAAACCGGACCCTGCGGCTGCCGGCGGCGCCGGGCGAATGAAGCGTGCGCGCCACGGGCGCCTGGATCCGGGAAATAGCACCGAGGGCGGGCGCGTTGAGGGTCCACCGTGCCAGAGCCCAGCAGGCGCGGGCCTCGACACTGGGAGCCTACCTCCGAGGGACGTGACTGCTGAGGCGGTGTCCCCGTCACGACCCCGGAATGGACCGACATTCCCCTGACACCGAGAGAAGCTTCCTCTTCAGCAAGAGAAAGAGGAAGCCTCCTCCTCCTCGGACCGTATAGGCCCGGGGAGGGACCTGGGAAAGGACTAGAGACCTGCCGGGAATCCCTGGAGCGACGCCCGTCCCCTCAAGGTCAGCGGGGCCTTGCCGAGCTTGAACGCTGACTCGAGGACACGACGGTCCATGGAGAAACAGGCGTCGCACGCGTCCATGTTGTGGTTGGGTCCCTAGGCAACGGAGACAGACATCATGCTGGTCCGAGACGGAAAAATGCCGGCCACAGGAGCACCGACGCATAGGGGCGTGGCCCGCCTTCGACTTACGCCTTGCTCCCGAACCTGACATGATGCGAACTAAACAAGGAAAAAAAAGCAATAAAGCACTCGGTGCCGTATTATAGAAAAAAAGGAACGGTCATACCGGTATACGGCGTCGAGAGAGTCGTCAGAGAAAACGAGGAGTCTTGAGGTATTAGAAACCGAGAACACTATTCGCCATCACAAGTAGCAGGTGCAGCCTCGACGGCGAGAAACAGAACTGATAGAGAGGAGGTCTATGCACCTAACGGCCGCTCGTGCATGATACGCGTACGTCGGGCCGAGGGCGCGCCATTGGAGCCGACTCCAAAAAAAAAAACTTCCATAGCGGGTGCGCGCCTCCGGCTTAACCCAAGCAGTAATGAATGGTGAAGATTGACAAGGGAAGAAATCATTTTACAGTTTTCTTGATCCTTGTTTTTTATTTTAGATTTCTGAGGTTGAAAATGGGGCTCATGCCCCCTGATTTCTTTGTTATCAGGAAGTGGGAAAAGAAATTAAAATTACATACTTACTGTAATTCTCTGATCTTCTAGGAATATCTTCACAATTGATTCACATTAGTAGATCCCAGCTGGAGGTACCAGGACCCTGCGGAAGCCAGAACTTTTCAGGAGAGTTGGTGCCAAGGCACACTGCATGCATGTATGGCGCCATAAGTGGGAGCTCATGGCACAAGGCTTACCTCAGCACCAGCCCTTAACTGCATCAGCACTATTTTTAATGAGGCAGTACAACATAGCCTAACAAGTACTTATGCAATTAACCTACTGGCATAAGAAAACACAGAAACAGACAATGACATCAGAAAAAGACCAGTGGTCCATCCAGTCTGCCTGAGTTCTCTATCTAACCTTGTGACCTACTGTCCATCCAGGGTCCTAGTCCTCCCCCATTCTGTTGCCCTGACTGACCACTATACACTTCACTCTGTCCCAACTGTGCTTGAAATCACTGATTGTCTTAGCACCCACCACTTTGGCTTGTAGACAAACCAACCTTTCTTTAAAATAACACTTCTTCAGTACTCTAGAATGTTGTCAAGTGGGTACCCAAAGGGGTCTACGTGGGTTTTGGAGCACTGTGACAGGGTAGAATGGGACCCTGTCCTATTTGTTATGGAGAAAGTGTTTAAATGCAAGGATCTGTTCATTCCTTTTCTGTCTCTTCTCTGTCTGGTTATGCAACCAAATTTTCCTGTGAGACTTTGGACTTGATCACCCCGACAATCTTGCAATTATTTGCCCCTCACTGTCTCTCATCCCTCCCTTGCATATCTGCTAATATAAAAATATGTGCAAATCACTGAATGGAAATGTAACTAATGTTGGGATCTCCTTAATTTAGAAAATATAAAGCATTACTGTTGAAATGTATATAATTATAATTTGAGATGATTGCATAAAACTATTGTAAGCTCCAGCGGTTACTTGAGTGCAAATGTTTCACTCAAATGTTTAAGGTTTTTGCAAAAGCTGCAGAAGGGGCCTCAGCTCAAAGCACACTGTCTTCTAGCAGCTCTTGAAACTTACAAAAACAGAACATTTACAAGAACAGGATGTTTATTTAGAATGTGGGTGGAAGGACTTATAAGTGAGCTGAGCTACAACTGCTGGAAGAAGAAAAAGGAACGCAGACTGAAGTAAAACCACTGTATTTCTCCTTTGTACATAGTTATTCTGAACAAGTTTATTTCTTTTTATGTTACTGCAAGAAAAAATTACTCACCTTAGTAATGTTGTTTCTTCTAATGGAGTCTTGCTATATTATGACAAGTGCAGTTTGTCCCACCACCAGAACTGCTCCGGAGGTGAAAGAGTTAACTTCCATGCAGAGCATGGAGCTTAGAGCGCGAGCTCGGTTAAGAAGCTCTGTTAGGGTGGTTTCAAACCGAAACCGTCAGATCTTTACGAGCAAAAACTCACTAAGGTTCTGTGTGGAAGCTGTAACCTACACTAGCCAAACTGGCTACTAACATATTCACACATTTTCCTGGTCCCAACACCAAGACTCAAGTCAGTGGACCAGAAAAATAAGATAAGATAGCTAAATAAACACAACACCCAAACATGAAAGAGGGCATCAATAAATGCCAACAGAGGACTGCCCACCCCATACCCAAAGTAGAAGTTCTGAGAGGGGCAGGCTGGGGGGAGAGGTCATAATATAGCAAGACTCCATTAGAAGAAACGACATTACTAAGGTGAGTAATTTTTCCTTCAAACAACATGAAGTCTTGCTATCAATATGACAGGTGCAGACTACAGACGGTACCTCCATGGAGGAGGGACAGAACCTGCATGAATAGGCTCCAAGCACGGCTGTGCTAAACCGAGCATCCCTCCTGGCCTGAATATCCACGGAGTAATGCTTGTGAAAGGTGTACTGTTTTCCAAGTAGCTGCCTGACATATCTCCAAGATAGGGATGTCTCTAGCAGCAGCTAGAGATGCAGCTACCTCTGGTAGAGTGAGCCCTCAGGCCTGAGGGGAACCTTACCCAGCTTTTGATAGCAAAATTGATACAAGAAACATCCACCTGGCAATGGATCTCTTAGTGGCAGATCTCCTTCCCAACCTCACCATAAGTGAGAAACAGTTGAGGGAGTCAAACCTGTGACCTTTGGTACGCCTACCGAGTAACTAGGGCCCTCTTAACATCTAGGTTGTGCAGCCTCCTCTCACCAGAGGAGGAATGGTCAGAAGAACACCGGAAGTGAAATAGATTGGTTAAGGTGGAAATCTGAAACCACCTTAGGCAAAACTTCCTGTTAGTCCTGAGGACTACTTTTATCCTGTGAAGAAATAAAGTCAGTCTCTACTGATAAAGCCTGTAACTCACTTATGTGCCTGGCAGAAGTGATGGCTATGAAATACAGTTTTCAAGTCAAATGCTTAAGCTCTGCTGAAGACAGAGGCTCAAAGGGGTTGCATCAGCTGAGCAATGCATACATTAAGATCCCAAGCCGGGGCAGGGTCCCTGAATGGAGGATTGGAATGAAGCAATCCTTTAAAAAACTTGGAAAATACAGGGTGAGCAGAAAGAGAAGAGGGCTTCCCTGCTGAAATGAAGGCAGAGACAGCTGCCAGGTGCACTTTCAGGGTAGCTGGTCTCAGTCCCAAAGAATTAAGATGGATCATATAGTCCAATACAGTGGGTAGATCAGCAGATTCCGGGGAAACATGCTTCCCAGAACACCATATGGAAAACCTTTTCCACTTAGAGTTATAGGTAGCCCTGGTTGAAGGCTTCCTAGCAGCCTTCAGGATTTCGAGAACACTTTGAGAAAGTTGTAGATCAAGAAACTCTAACTGCTCAAGAGCAAGCCTTGAGGTCGAGGGATTTGAGATCTGGATACCAAACTCTCCCTGAGCACAGGTTAACAGATTGTGGTTCCTGGGGAGACACAGGGGAAGATGGACTGCTAAGGACAGAAGGAGTGGGTACCAAGGCTGCCTGGCCCAGTCTGGAGCAATCAGGATCATTTTGCAGGGCTGAGACCTGATTTTGACTAGTACTTTGAACAGGAGAGGGAAGGGGGGAAAGGCATAAAGAAACTTCCCTCCCAATCGAGGAGAAAGGCATCCAGGGGGACTGAGCCCAACACTGGGGGCCTGCAACAAAACAGTGGAAGTTGATGACTGTCTGGGGCTGCAAAAAGATCTATCTGAGGAGTGCCCCATCTGGCAAACACTATCCCCAGTACTAGGGGATCCAGTGACCATTCGTGATGGCCCTGGGAAATCCTGCTGAGAGCACCTGCCAGGACATTGTCCTTGCCTGGGAGGTGAACTGCTATGAGGGAAGTGTTCAGGGAATAAGCCAGAGACCACAACTTCATCGCCTCGGTACACAAGGCCGAAGACCGAGTGCCCCCTTGTTTGTTGATGTACCACATTGTAGTGGTGTTGTCTGTTCTGACCTGTACCACCTTGTTCTGAACAGATGCAGAAAAACCTGAAGTGCTAGAAAAACAGCTCTGAGTTCCAACAGATTGATGTGGAGCAGAGATTCCTGAGGGGACCATAACCCCTGGGTGGAGAGGTCGCCCATGTGAGCTCCCCATCCCAAGAGGGATGCATCTGTAGTAAGGGTCAAGGAGTGGAACAGAGGGATGAAAGGCACCCCTTGTCTCAGATTGCTCTGATCCTGCCACCACTGAAGGGCCTGGATCACGGTTTGAGTCACTGGGATTAACTTGGATAGGGAATCTCTTCTTTGAGACCAGAAAGCTCTCAAATGGAACTGAATGTCCCTCATCTGAAATCTTGCTCCTTGCACTACAGCTGTGGAGGCAGCCATGTGTCCTAGGAGCTGCAGGAAATGCCTTGCTGGTCGAGAGACCTGCAGAAAGGCTCGAGGCCAGGGCCACTAAGGTCCTTACCTTTCCAAGGGAAGGAAGGCTCTGTTCTGCTTTGTGTCCAGTTCTGCGCCTATAAAGGTGAGTACTTGGACAGGTTCCAAAATTGACTTTGGAAGATTGAGAAGAAAGCCCAGAGAGGTAAGCAGCTGCTGGGTAACTAGCAGGTGTGATCTGACCTGGTCTGGAGACTGACCCACAATGAGCCAGTCGTCCAGGTAGGGAAAATGGCAATCTTTGCCTTCTTAGATGAGCAACTGCTACTGCCAGACATTTTGTGAACACCCCTGGGGCAGAAGTGAGGCCGAAGGGCATTGCTCTGAACTGATAATGGCCTGAGGGCAGTTCGAATCTGAGGTACTTTCGATGGAAGATTCTGATAAGAACATGGAAGTAGGCATCCTTGAGGTCCAGGGAGGCTAGCCAGTCCCCTGGCCTTAGGGAGGGTAAAATCATTCCCAGTGTCACCATTTTGAACTTTGGTTTTAAAAGGTGCTTGTTTAGATATCTTAGATCCAGGATAGGCCGCCACTCTCCTGTCTTTTTTGGGGTAAGGAAGTACCTGGAGTACAGACCCTTGCCCTGGTGTGGGGAGAAACCCTTTCTACAGCTCTGAGAGCCAGGAGGGTTGAGACTTCTGTTTCCAAAGCAAGAGGCTCTAAAGGGTTTGCAGGTGGAAAAGATCTGATTCTCATCTTTGGAAATTTTTTGAAGCTGAGAACCAGACCCTGGCTCACTACTTCCAGGACCCACCTGTCTGAAGTTAAAGACCCAGTCCTGGACTTGGCAAGCCAGCCTGCCCCCTACAGGTAATGGAGAGCTGACCCTGGGCATCCCATCAGGGTGCCTGTTTGGCAGGGGCTTTAGGCTGAGGGGTGGGAGCAGGCCTGCTCGTACCCCGTCTGCCTCTCCCTCTGAAGAACCCCCTCTGTGCATAGGCTGAAGAGAAGGAGGCTTGGGTCTGGTAAAAAGGCCTGTGAAAAGGCCTGCCCCTACCCCTGGGGGGCTGCCTCTGAGGAGTGGCTTGCCGTTCCTTGGCTTGTGCACTCCTATAAGTGGTTCTATATTCATCCATTTTCTTCATATAATTCTCTGTCTGCTCCCCAAACAGAGAATTTCCCACCACAGGAAAATCCATAGCCTTAGACTGGGTATCCTGTGACAAAGTAGTACACCTGAGCCAGGCCAATCTCCGAAAAGCCACAGATGTAGCCATGACTCTAGAGGATACATCGTTAGAATCCACTGCAGCATGGAATTGCACCTTAGATGCCTCAATACCATCAAGAGCCACCTGCTCCAGCTCCTTTGCAAGCTGGCCAGGGACCTGTTTGGCTAAGGCCATGACAGTATCCTATCTAGATTTCTGGTATCTCGCAATATAAGCCATATAGTTTGCTTGTCTGAGCCCCAGGGATGCTGCCATGTATTGTTTTTTGGCCATGGCATCAATCTTCCTGGAGTCCTTGTCAGGAGGATGTGAAGCCAGGGGAATATTAGCTTTATCACAGGCTGCAGCCTGAACTACCCCAACATGACTGCATTGCTGTGAAAGAAAATCTGTATCAGGACATGACAAAGTGTACCTCCTGTCCATCTTTTTATCTACAGGAGGCACAGAATTAGGAGCTTTTAAAATTTTTATTGTTTGTTTCCTAAAGGATTTATGCAAAGGGATGGACAATCTCCTGGACTCTGGGATATCCATCATCTCTACATAGTCAGGCTCCTCTTGCTCATCCAAAGCCTCCTCTAAGGGAAGCTGGAGGGTCTCAGCAACCTTTTTATAAAACAAAAAATGAGAAGGGGACTCAGAAAGCCTAGGGGGAGATTCACCTGAAGGTCTGTCTGGGGAGATGTCCGGTTCAATGGGCACATCCAGACTTTCAAAGTCACATTCACACTGATCATAATCCTCCTCCCCCTCCTCTGGTTCATAAAACTCTTCTATATCATATTCCTGAACCATTGGAACCGACCGAACCAATCTTTTGCCAGACAGTGGCGGTTCGGAGGGAACCGGGGACAGAGACTGGACAATCTGTATTGCCCTGGCTATCTCTGCAGCAGTTGGAGAAGGAATTTTGTACTTCGAACCTGCTGATTTTTTAGTTTTCTTTGCTGGAACTGGCTCCTCAGAGCCAGCTTTTCGCTTGCCGAGGAAGTCTCGCCCTGGTCAGAGAGAGTCATCTCGGTTCGGGTTGGCACCGAACCGGGCTGGCCATCTGGTCAGCGGGACTTTTGGCCTCTGTTCCCTGAGCCTGCCCACTCTCTTGTCTAGGGTGGCTGCAGGAAATTTACAAATCTGGCAGTCTGAATTGAGGTGGTCAAACCCCAGACAATAGACACATGTAGTGTGTGGGTCAGCCTTGGCAAGGCTTCCCCACAGACACTACAGTACTGAAACCCAGTGGGCCGGTTTTCTTTGGGTTTCTCAGACATGATGCCAGGCTAACCAACAAACTTGCCCTTTTAATGGCCGTGCAGTCAAGACAATCCTTATTGGTTCCAAACCGTCACTGGTCGTGAAAACCATAATGAAATCGCTTTTTAGAACCGATAAGAACCGGAATCAGACTTAACAAGCCTTAAAAGGCTTTAAAACTAAGTTTTAGTATTAATTCGATCGGTTCAAACCGAACCGATAACAATTTACAAGTTCCACACAGAAAAAACCTTACTTACAATACCATAGACAGAGCTTGAACCGATCGGTTTTGCGGTTAAAATAATTAAATCGCGGTTAAATTCAACCGAGAAATAGCGTTTTAAACCGAAGAAATGAACCGAGCAACAGGAGGAATCTCCGGAGCGACTGTTCAGTGAGGCAGAGTAAAGAATCTGACGGTTTCGGTTTGAAACCACCCTAACAGAGCTTCTTAACCGAGCTCGCTCTCTAAGCTCCATGCTCTGCATGGAAGTTAACTCTTTCACCTCCGGAGCAGTTCTAGTGGTGGGACAAACTGCACTTGTCATAATATAGCAAGACTTCATGTTGTTTGAAATAAATATTTCTGGTGAATTCTACAACTGCCCCTGGCTTTCCTTGTGCTTCCTAACCTGTGCCTCGACAAGCACCAGAAGGAAAATCTTTTCCACTTAGCTTTGCAAGTCTTTCAAGTCGAAGGTTTACAGGCAGTCAGAAGTACTTCACAGGGCCGGGCCGGTGACGCTGGACACCACACCTCATGCCACGCTGGTGACCCGAATTCAGGAACAGCCTCAGGTTGCTCGGGGGTTGGCTGGGCAAGGAAGGATCGCGCGGCATGCTGTAGACGGACACACAGCGGTGGCTGGGAGTAAGCATAGGCGCGCTGCCAAAGAATGGGCAGGGCCCACGTCCAGGGCGTAAGGCTGCCTCTGCAGAGGCGGAGCCAGCTGCTCTGCCCATTGCACAGCGTGGCCAAAACATCAAAAGTCGAGAGCTGACAAGGTCTCTGATGACCCAAGTATCAGATCGGAGGATGAGTACCACCGAGGGAGGGACCGGAGCTCCCTGTCGGCAACCCACAAAAAAAAAGTATTTCAGAGACCCTCTCAGATACCTTGTACCTGTTCACTTCTAGCTCATCAGGAGCCAGGACTGAAGTTGAAAAGGAGTACAAGTTGGGATTGACCAGGTAAGCCTGAGACAGTAAGTTCGTCCTGAGCAGAAGGATCCTTGGCTTGCTGACTGAGAGTCTGTTCAACAGAGGAAATTGTATCTGTCGAGGCCAGCAGGGGCAATCAATATTAATTTGAGCAATATACTATGCACCAGGGGATTGGAGGGGCTGCATACAGATCAAGATTTTGCCACTGCAGTCTGAATGCACCCAGACAGAAAGTGCCATGTCCTGGATTTCTGGAGTAGAATCAAGGCAGTTTGGTGTTGAGTGGGGACACAAAAAGGTCCACATCTGGGGTGCCCCACTTTTTGAATAGTGCTCTCACAACGTCTGGAGCTAGTGACTACTCATGAAGATTGGCTTCTGTTTGGCTGAACTTGCCTACCAGAGTGTCTGGACTCCTGGATCTGGCAGATAAATAGCTTGGAATAGGATTCCCTGCTACAGGCACCCTTTCCACATGTTCCTCGCCCCCCTGCAGAGACGGGAACATTGTGCTCCTCCTTGTCTGTTGATGTAATACATCACCGACTTCTTGTCTGTGTGGAGGAGGACTGTTTTATGGCTGATAAGATCCACTAGGATTTAGAGGCCATACAAAACTGCTCGCATCTCCACCACACTGATGTAGAGATGAGTCTCTAATGGGTCCTAGACACCTTGTGTTTTGAGGCTCTGACAGTCCCCAAGAGGGAGGCATTCATGGTGAGAGTCACCTGAGGCTCCAGTTGGGAGAAGAGAAAAGCCCAGGAAGAGATGGTCCTCCACTAACCACTATGAGCATGACCTGAGGAACCAGGGTCTCGGTCACCTGAATGGGGTAGGTTTGAAGATGTGATGCTTTTGACTACTGTGTGCACTGAGCATCCATGAAGTCATTCTCATGAGCAACCATGCCAGGGGCACTGTAAACAAACTGGGAATGCTGCCTTAGTGCACTAAACTAAAAATATCTGTGGTGACAGGGGTGCACCAGTATGTGCTGGTATGCACCCTGCATATCCATGGAAGCTAACCAATCTTGATATTTCAGGAAGGGAAGCAGCGACCCCAGACAAATCATTTTGAGTTTTTCTCGATCCATGAACTTGTTCAAGTTTCTGAGGTCAAGAATGGGGCATATGCCCCTAATTTCTTAGATACTAAGAAGTAGTGAGAGTAGAAGAAAAAATTACTCACCTTAGTAATTGTTTTTCTTCTCATGGAGTCTTGCTATATTAGGACCATTGCAGTCATTCCCCACACTTGAACTGCCCCGGAGAGGAAACAGTTAACTCCAGAGTGATCTGGAGTTCCACAGCGCGAGGGCGCTGTTCAAAGCTCTATCTGGCTAGTTTCAAATGAAACTGTCAGGTTCTTTACGGAGGTAAACTAACATAGCAAGTCTGTGTGGAAAAGCTCTACACTAGCCATTGGCTACCTACCATTAGTAGAATAAGAACAATCACAGAATAATAACAATATTTATTGTTAGGATCACCCCTTACAAGCACTAATAGGCCCCCTCTCCCAAAAGACTCAAGTCCAGAGAGGGGACCATCTACCACTTAACAAAACACAGAAATACCTAGTTCCCTAACCCAAAGAAAACAAGGGGGGACTAGAGAGACTAAAATGGCATGACACAGTGCTTGCACTAATTTGCCAACCCCATACCCAAGTAGGAGTTCTGAGAGGGGTAGGAGGGAGGGTTGTCCTAATATAGCAAGACTCCATGAGAAGAAAAGCAATTACTAAGGTGAGTAATTTTTTCTTCAAACACCATGAAGTCTTGCTATATTAGGACCATTGCAGATTACACAGCAGTACCTCCATGGAGGAGGGTCAGAACCTACTTAGGAAATAGGCTCTGAAGTACAGCTGTGCAAAACGAGATCTCTCCTGGACTGGACGTCCAGGAATAATGCTTGGTAAAGGTGTGAACTGTTTTCCAGGTAGCAGCTTGACAAATTTCCAAAATGGGAATATCTCTAGCAGCCGCTAGAGATGCAGCTACCCCTGGTGGAGTGAGCCTCAGTCCTGAGGGAGGTTCCCTACCTAGTTTTGGTAACAGAATTGGATACAAGAGACAATCCACCTTGCAATTGTCCTCTTAGTGGCAGGTCTCCCTTGCCAACCTCTCCATAGGTAAGGAAGAGTTGAGGATTCGAACCTGTGACCCTTGGTAGCTCCAACATAGTAGCTTAGGGCTCTTTGACGTCCAGCTGTGTAGTCTCTTTTCACCCGAGGAAGAATGCTCAGTGAAAATACTGGGAGAGAATGGACTGGTTCAGATAAAATCTGAAACCACTTTGGGTAAAACTTTCTGTTAGTCCTGAGGACTACCTTTATCCCTGTGAAAAGAAATAAAATCCTTTTCCACTGAAAGGGCTTGCAATTCACTTTATACGCCTGGCAGAAGTGATAGCCACTAGAAAAACAGTTTTCCATGTTAAATACTTGAGATCTGCAGAAGAAAGGGCTCAAAGGGAGGTTGCATTAACTGAGCAATGCAAACATTCAGGTCCCAGGCAGGGGCTGGTTCCAAAGGGAGGGTTAGTGTGAAGTAACCCTTAAAAACTTGGAAAACACAGGGTGAGAGGAAGAGAACAGGCTTCCCTCATGAAACAAAGGCAGAAACAGCTGCCAGATGAACCTTCAAGGTAGCTGGTCTAAGGCCTAGGGAATTTAGATGGGCCAAATAGTCCAGTAAAGTGGCCAAGTCAGCAGATTCTGGCACAATTTGTTTCTCCGAACACCAGAAGGAAAACCTCTTCCACTTAGAATTGTAAGTGGCTCTAGTGGAAGGCTTCTAGAAGCCTTTAAAATATCCAGGACCCCTTGAGAAAGGTGCAAATCAGCAATTCTAATTCCTCAAGAACCAAGCCTTGAGGTGGAGGGATTTGAGGTCCGGTACCACACTTCCCTGTGCACAGGTCAGCAAGTCGTGGGTCCTGGGCAAGGTCAGGGAGGGTGGATTGTCAGGGACAGGAGGAGGAGGATACCAGGGCTGTCTGGCCCAGTCTGGAGCAATCAGAACCACTTTGCAGGGCTGAGTTCTGATTTTTACCAATACCCTGAAGAGGAGAGGGAAGGAGGAAAAGCATATAGGAATTTCCCTTCCAATCCAGCAGAAAGGCGCCCAGGGGACTGAGCCCAGCACTGGAGGCCTGCAACAAAATAGAGGAAGTTGATGGTTGTCTGGGGCTGCTAAGAGATCTATCTGAGGGGTGCCCCATCTGGCAAAGACCGACCCCAATACCTGAGGATTCAGAGACCATCTGTGATGGCCCTGGGAAATCCTGCTGAGAGCATCCGCCAGGACATTGTCCTTTCCTGGAAGGTGAATTGCGATCAGGAGTGTTTAGGAGAAGCCAGAGACCACAACTTCATTGCTTCGTGCACAAGGCTGATGACCAAGTGCCCCTTGCTTGTTGATGTACCACATTGTTGTGGTGTTGTCTGTCCTGATTTGAACTACTTTGTTCTGGACAACTGCTGAAAAGCCTGAAGAGCTAAAAGAATAGCTCTGAGTTCCAAAAGATTGATGTGGAGCAGAGATTCCTGGGGGACCACACTCCTTGAGTGGAAAGGTCGCTTAGTGAGCCCCCACCCTAACAGGGAGGCATCCGTGGTGAGGGTGAGGGAGTGGGAAACGGGTATAAAGGGAACCCCTTGAGTAAGATTGCTTTGATCCTGCCACCACTGAAGGGCCAGGATCAGGGTTTTGGTCACCGGACTAATTTGGTAAGGGGTCCCTCCTTGAGACCAATAGGACCTCAAGTGGAACTGGATGTCCCTCATCTGAAATCTTGCTCCTGCACGACAGCTGTGGAAGCAGCCATGTGCCCTAGGAGTTGCAGAGAGTGCCTTGCTGGTCGAGAGACCCGCAGGGTAAAGGAGGATGCCAGGGCAATGAGCCTGTCCACTCTTTCCGAGGGAGAAATGCCCTGGCTAACTTTGTGTTCAATTCTGCACCTATGAAAGTTAGAACCTGAACAGGTTCCAGAACTGACTTTGGTAAGTTCAGCAGGAATCCCAGGGAAGTGAGAAGCTGCTGTGACTTGCAAGTGGATTTTACCTGATCTGGAGACTGACCCACTATGAGCCAGTCGTCCAGGTAGGGAAACACAGCAACCCCTTGCCTTCTTAAATGAGCCACTACCACAGCTAGACATTTTGTGAATACCCTTGAGCCGAGGTTAGTCAAGGGCATTGCTCTGAACTGGTAGTGGCCAGAGAGCAGTTCAACCTGAGGTACTTTCGTGAGAAGGCCTGATCATGACATGAAATAGGCGCCCTGAGGTCCAGGGAAGCTAACCAGTCGCCTGGCCTCAGGGAAGGCAAAATCATTGCTAGAGTTAACATTTTGAACTTTGGTTTCAACAGATGTTTGTTCAGGTACCTTAAGTCTAAGATGGGCCGCCATTCTCCTGTCTTTTGGGGTAAGAAAATATCTTGAGTACAGTCCTTGCCCTGATGGCAATGGGGACCCTTTCCACTCCTTTGCAATCCAGAAGGGAAGAAACTCTGCTTCCAAAGCAAGGGCTTTGAAGAGTTTGAGGTAAATTGCCTGGCTCTCATCTCTGGGAACTGTTTGAAGCTGAGAACCAGGCCCTGGCTTACTACTTCCAGAACCCACCTGTCCGGTTAGGGACAGCCAGTTCTGGCTGAAATAAGCCAACCTGCCCCACTGGTACAGGAGACCGGCCCTGGCACCCCATCAGGGTGCCTGCTTGGCAGCAGCTTTAGGCTGAGGGGAGGGCGACTGTCTACCTGTGCCCCTGCCTACCTCTGCCTCTGAAAAACCTCTGTGAAAAGCAGAGGAGGCTTGAGATTGGTAAAAGGCCTGTGGAAAGGCCTACCTACCCTCTGGGCATGCCTTTGTGGGAGTGGCATGCCTCTCCTTAGCTTTGGCACTTTGTAGTAGTTCTATATTCATCCATCTTTTTTCATATAATTTTCCGCTTGATCACTAAACAGAGAATTTCCTGTTACAGGAAAATCCATAGCTTTGACTGAGTATCTTGGGACAGATTAGTGCATCTGAGCCATGCCAACCTACGGAAAGCTACAGAAGTGGCCATGACCCTAGAGGAAACATCATTAACATCAACAGCAGTATGAAATTGAACTTTAGAGGCTTCAATGCCATCAGCAGCCACTTGTTCCAACTCACTAGCCAGCTGGCCCTGGGCCTGCTTGGCTAACTGCAATATCGTGTCCCATCTAGATTTCTGATATCTAGCCACATAAGCCATATAATTAGCCTGCCTGAGTCCCAACGAAGCTGCCATATATTGTTTTTTCGCCATGGCATCAATCTTCCTGGAATCCTTATCAGGAGGATGTGAGGCCAGGGAATATTAGCTTGTCACAGGCTGCAGCTTGCACCACCTACATGACTACACTGCTCAGAGGAAGTCTGTATCAGGGTCGATAAGGTATACCTTCTGTCCATTTTTATCTACAGGAGGGACAGAATGAGGATTTTTAAAAGAGAAGGGACTCAGACAGCATAGGGGAGATTCTAAAGGTCTATCTGAGAAATGTCCGTCAATGGGCACGTCCAGACCTTCCCAGTCACAAACATACTGATCAAATTCTCCTCCCCTCATGTGGTTCATAAAATCCTCAACATCATAATCCTGAACCACTGGGACTGAACGAGCCACCCTTTCCCAGATGCAGGGGTCTGGACAGATCCCTGAGACAAAGATTGACAATCTGAATGGCTTTAGTATCTCTGCAGCAGTTGGAGAGACAATTTTGTACCCAGACCTGCTGATTTCTTTGTCTTTGCTGGGACTGGTTCCTCTGAACCAGCCTTCCTTTGCCCGAGGAAGTCTCCGCCTGGTCAGAGGGCACTTCCTCTGGTCCAGTGGATACTGGACCGGCTGGCCATCCGGGTCAGCGGACTTTTTGGCTTTCCTGCCCCTGAGCCGGCCAATCTCTTTCCAGGGTGGCTGCAGGAAATTTTCTTACACACCTGGCAGTCTGACAGGAGGTGGTCAGCCTCAGACAATAAACATAAGTGGTGTGTGGGCCAGCCTTGGCAAAGGCTTCCCACAGACATCACAGTGTTGAAACCCAGTGGGCCCGGTTTTTCTTTGGGTTCTCAGACATAATGCCAGCCTAACCAAAACTTTGCCTTTAGATGGCAGTGTTAGCAAGACACCCTTATCGGTTCCTAACCGTAGTCACGGTATTTGAAAAAAAAAATAAAAGTTAGGTTTTTAGAACCGATAAGAACCGGAACCGCACTCTAAAAGCCCAACCAAACAGTTTGACTACATATATTTTATCAGAACTGATCGGTTCAAACCGAACCGATAATGAATTTCCACACAGACTTAATTTCTGTACTTACGGTTTACCAGATAGAGCTTTTTAACCGAAATGCGTAAAATAAATTTTTTACCGGTTCCAATGAATCAAAATACTCGCTTGAACCGAGAAATGAACCGAGCTGAAGGAGCTGATCTCCGGAGCGACTGTTCAGTGAAGCGGAGTAAAGAATCTGACAGTTTCATTTGAAACTAGCCAGTTAGAGCTTTGAACAGCGCCCTCGCGTTGTGGAACTCCAGATCACTCTGGAGTTAACTGTTTCCTCTCCGGGGCAGTTCAAGTGGGGGGAATGACTGCAATGGTCCTAATATAGCAAGACTTCATGGTGTTTGAAATCTGTGTTTCATTCAGACTCTGATACTATTTCCACTGTCCTGTTGCTCAGAACGCCCACAATCTCGTGCGCCAGAAGCTCTGACATATGGGCTGACAAGATGGGCTGCCTTCTGGGTGGACAGTCTGGAGGGATTACAGTTAAGTCCAGGAAATATCCCCGCATGAACTTGAGGGCCCACCTGTCCACTGTAATGGATTCCCATCAACAGTAAAAGTGGGCCAGGTATCCCCCCATGGGAAGAAGGGATCTGCCTCAGCTGGACTGGAGCTTCAGGGAGAGCACTGGGTGCTTTTGGCATCTTTGCTTTTGTTGGCACCTTCTTCTGAGGCTGGGGAGGCTGAGATTTGTTTTGGGCTCTCCTGCCTTTCCACGAAAGGACCGCTGGTTCTGAAAGAAACCACGCCCCTTCCCCCTTTGATGGTTAGCAGGAACTGGCCTGGAAGTCTTAAGGATCATTCTAGTTTTCTGAAATGCCTCAAGAGACTTCTCTAACTGCTGCTCAAACAGGTAAGTACCATCAAAGGGAATGTTCATAACCTGTTGTTGGACACCCTGAGGAAAAAAAAACAGTAGTAAGTAGCTAGTAATGCCTTCTGATACAGATGCCAGCAGCAGCAGCAGCAGAGCAGGAGGCAGCATCAAAGGCATCCATAGCAGCTTTGAGCTGATGACTGTTCACTCAATTCCAGGTGTGGCAGTCAGCAGAATCTGTGACATCCGTGGCAGCTCTGAGCTGATGACTGTTAGACTAAACTCCATATATGTCAGTCTGCAGAATCTGACATCCACAGTGGCTTTGAGCTGATGACTGTTAGACACAATTCCAGGTGTGGCAGTCCCTAAGGGAACTTAGGGTGGAAGAACCGCTGGCAGGGAGTGACCACCACTCAGTATGGCTCACACTGGATATGGGCAAGGAAGGAGTGGAAACTGGCAAAAGGGTGCTGGACTTCAGGAGGGCCGACTTTGGGAGGATGGGGGAAGTGGTAAAAGGGTACCTGGCCAGAATTCAACCTAGTATGGGCAATAACCAGAGGTGGGAGCTCATACAGCTGGGGATAGAGGAGGCAACCAGAACCTGCACCAAGGCCCAGAGCAAGAAGGATCAGGCTAAGAAACCGACCTAGGTGAGCAAGAAGGTCATGGAAAACGTAAGGAGAAAAGAGCTGCCTTTAGGAGATACAAGAAAACAGGGAGGGGGAGGACAGGGAGAAGTACCTGAAGGAATCAAAAGAGGTGACATGGGCAGTTAGGGGAGCCAAGGCGTCTACGGAGCTCAGGCTGGTACAAGGCATTAAGAAGGGGGAGAAGGACTTCTTCAGGTACATCAGGGAGAAAAGGAACTGTAAGGACCACATAGTAAGGATTAAGAAGGAGGGGGGTTGGGTGGAAGCAGGGGGTGATAAGGCAGAAGTGCTAAATGATTACTTCTGCTCAGTATTTAATAAGGAGAAGAGGGGGGGTGATACCCAAGGGGGAAGGAACAGCGGAAACAGGGGGGAAGGGGTGACAGATGGGGAAATCATGGAGGGCAGAGTTCTGGAGGGTTTGAGGGCACTGAGGGTGGACAAGGCACCAGGCCCAGATGGCATCCACCCCAGGGTGCTGAAGGAGCTGGCAGAGGTCCATGTGGGACCATTGGCAGACCTATGTAATGCCTTACTACACTCAGGGTGTGTACCTCAGGATTGGAGAATGGCTCATGTGGTGCCCCTCCACAACAGTGACCCCAAGGATGAACCAGGGAACTACAGACCAGTGAGCCTCATATCCATCATGGGTAAGCTGATGGAGACTATCCTGAAGGAGAGGCTGGTGGCCCTCCTGGAGGCTAAAGGACTACAGGACAGCAGACAGCATGGCTTCATACGTGGCAGATCCTGCCAAACTAACCTGGTGGAGTTCTATGACTGGGTAACTAAGCAACTGGATGAAGGAAATGCAGTGGATGTCCTGTATCTGGACTTCAGCAAGGCATTCAACTCGGTGCCACATGGGAGGCTGGGAAGTAAGTTAGAAGGCACAAGGGTGGGTAGGGAACTGGCTTCAGGGAAGGCAACAGAGGCTGGTGGTGGGTGGAGAGCTCTCATCCCCAAGGGTAGTGATGAGTGGTGTCCCGCAGGGCTTGGTGTTGGAACCAGTTGTTTGGGGTACTCATCTGCAAACATATCATTGGACATCAAGAGCAAGATCAGTCTGTTTGCTGACGACACCAAGATGGAGTGGTGGTAGAAAACCCAGGGTGATGGCAGGGGTTGCAGGATGATCTGGCAAAGCTGGAAACCTGGTCAGACACCTGGCAACTGGGATTTAATGCCAAAAAGTGCAAGGTGCGCATTTTGGAGTGAAGAACCCAAGGAGGAGTTACCAGCTGGGGGGAGTGCCGCTAGCCAAGACAGAGGAGGGGAAGGATCTGGGAGTGCTCATTACAGGGTCAGTGAACAACTCGGCACAATGTAGGAAGGCAGCTGCAAAGGCCAACAAAATGGTAGGTTTTATTGCAAGGGGTATATCCTCGAGGAGGGGGGAGATGATTCTGCCACTGTACAGATCATTAGTTAGACCACACCTGGAGTACTGCATGCAGTACTGGTGCCCGTTATCTGAAGAGGGACATTAAGTTACTGGAGGGGGTGCAGTGCAGGGCGAGACAGATGATCAAGGGGCTGGGGGACTTACCATATGAGAAGAGGCTGAGGGAGTTGAACATGTACTCACTGGAGGAGAGGAGGGATGGGGGGACATGATTGAAAACGTTAAGTACATGAAAGGAATAAAAAAAGACAGGTATGGAAGGGCTGTTCAAAGTAAGGGAGGGGAGGGACACCCGGGGCCACGATATGAGACTGGAGTTAGGAAGGTTCAGGAGGGAGATCAGAAGGCACTTTTTTACAGAGAGGGTGGTAGCAGGGTGGAATGCGTTAACGGCATAAGTGGTATCCAGTAGAACAGTGGACTGCTTCAAAAGGGGCTTGACAGGGCAAGGGGGGGGTAAATGGAGGGGAAGGATGGAAGGAAGGGGTAGCTGCAGAATAAGGGGTGTTAGCTGCACATTTGAGCAGATTTGATAGACCTCTAGGCCTTTTGTCTGCTGGCAAATTTCGTATGTTCATAGTCTGCAGAATCTTTGACATCCATAGCAGCTTTGAGCTGATGACGGTTAGACTCACTTCCAGGTGTGTCAGTCAGCAGAATCTTTTTCTTAGTTTCAGAATCTCACAGGGACTCTGCTAGAGGCTTCAGCAAGCTCCAAAGGGTATACCCATATTTGCAAAAATGACCTTGGTAGCTAGTAGTCTGCACACTAAGGGTAGCTGCTGCAAAAGTCTACTTGCCCATAGTGCCAATCTTGCATGACTCCTTGTTAATAGGGTACACAGTGACCTCTTGGGGAAGAATGGCTTTGTCATTCTCAGCGATAACAACAATGGCATTAGTCATAGGTTGAGAAAAATACACTGGTTTATCCTTAGGGCAGTGTGTTTCCTGTCAATCTGCTTGCAGGCAGAAGGGACAGAGGCGGGTCTGTTCCGCACCATATCCGACAAGGTCTCAAATGTGGGGGGAAAAGGAAGAACCATACTGAACGGCATGGCAGACATGTTTAACCACTGCAAATGAAGACATTTACCTTGGTCAATGGCTGAAGGCTCATAATCAAGTGCAGAATGCATATCCTTGAGAAAAGTTTGGAAAGTTAGATCCTCCTGTGGAACAGAAGAAGGGCCTGGTTTCAAAGAGTCCAGGCTAAAGAAAAGTGTATCCGTTGCTGCCCTCAGAAATGATGATGTCAGAGATCAGGCTCATCCCCTTCTCATCCTCACCAGAGGGAGGGTCATAGAGGGGCTGGATCATAGACATTCTAATCTAGAGTGCAGCCTTGTCAACTCCAGCGACACTGGCCCCAGGGGACAAGGCGCTAGTGCCCAAGGCAGCGCTGTAACCAGAACTGAATCTGGTGCCAGGGAGATCCCTCGCACTGAGGGCGACTCTAGAGCTGGCATCGGGCCAGGCCCAGAAAGGCCTAAACCCAGCACCAAAAGCAATGCCAACCCAATCGCTGACAACCAAGTCGCCACTTAAGTGACCGGCAATGGTACCACAGCTGGTCACATTACAGTGACACCAAATGTGAGTGCATCCAGTGGGACAGGAGTCGGTGGGGCAGTCACCAGCAAGGGCCCAAAGACTGTTGCCAGAGCCAAATGCTCTACCTGGCTTGAAGGCCCTGCCTGCAGTTCCAGTTCCACCTGCTCTGAAGGACCAGGGACCAGATCCAATGGCACAGGCAGACAAGTCAGACGCTGTATGCACTGCTCCATAACATAGAAACATAGATTTTGACGGCAGATAAGGACCGCTTGGCCCACTCAGTCTGCCCATTTCCCTATCTAATGGATAAGCTGCAGATCCTAGTTAACCAGCAGCCTACTTCTTCCTACCCCCACCCCCTAGAATTGCCTTATCACTGTCCCATGCATGCTTGAATTCCACCACTGTTTTTGACTCCACAACTTCCTCCAGAAGGCCGTTCCATGCATCCACAACCCTCTCTGTGAAGAAATACTTCCTTAAATTACCTCTGAGCTGCCCCCCCTCTATCTTCAAATTGTGCCCCTTGTTCTTGCACACTCTTTTTGAAAGATGCTACCCTCTTGGACTTTGTTGATTCCCTTGAGGTACTTGAAAGTTTCTATCATGTCCCCCCCCCCTCCTTTCCTCGAGGCTATACATATTAAGCTCCTTAAGTCTCTCTTCATATGTCTTCCGGTGCAGACCCTGCGCCATTTTAGTTGCCCTCCTCTGGACAGCTTCCATCCTGTCTATGTCTTTGCGGAGATTGGGCCTCCAGAACTGCACGCAGTACTCCAGATGGGGTCTCACCAACTGTCTGTACAGAGGGATAAGAAGTTCCTGTTTTCTACTGGTGGTGCCTCTCCCTATGCATCCCAGTATCCCCCCAGCCCTCCCTGCTGCCCTCTCACATTGCTTGCCCACCTTTAGGTCATCTGATATGACTTCCCCCAGGTCTCTTTCCATTTTTGTTGTTGTTAGTATCACACCCCCCCCCCACTGTGTACTCTTCCCCTGGGTTTTTGTTTCCCAGGTGCATTACCTTGCACTTCTCAGCATTGAATCTAAGCTGCCATACATTTGACCATTCCTCTAACCTTGCCAAGTCCCTTCTCATCCTTTCCACCCCACCTTGTGCATCAACTCTGTTGCAGATCTTTGTGTCATCTGCAAAGAGACATACTTTTCCTTCCAGTCCCTCTGCAATGTCGCTTATAAAGACATTGAAGAGGACCGGTCCTAATACTGAACCCTGCGGTACCCCACTAGTAACCCCCTTTCTTCAGCGTGGACTCCATTTACTATTACCTCTGTGTCCTATTCTCCAGCCAATTCTTTACCCAGGCTGTCATCTTGGGACCCACTCCCAGGCTGGCTAACTTGTATATTAATCTTTTGTGTGGGACTGTGTCAAATGCCTTGCTAAAGTCTAGGTAGGCCATGTCCACAGCCCCTCCCTGATCTACTACTTTGGTCACCCAGTCAAAGAAATCTATCAGATTTGTCTGGCATGACCTTCCCGCTGTGAATCCATGCTGCCTTGGTGCCTACAGTGTCGGAGGGAAGTGGTCAAGGATGGACGCAGAGTCAAAAGGTATCAGGTTGGACCAAGCAATTGCTAGGCAAATTTATTTTAAGCCAGCATGATAAGCAAAGCAAATAAGCAGAAGGCGAACTGAATACGACAAAAAATAAACAGAAACAAAACAAAAAGAATATATCAACATACACTTCTCTAGAAATGGCTAGAGCATAACAGCAGGTCAGTGTACTACCAACCTCTCCACTCACTATCTATCTGACGAGATGTATAAAAGCTGCTCCTTTTATCTCAGTGGGGGTCAGGTGATTTACTTGAAGCTCTGCCCACTTACTTCCAAAATCCTTAATTTTAAAACTAACCATTATTTTCATATTTTAAACACATGACAGCTTCAATTCAGCATAAGACTATGTAACATAGCTTTTAATATCAATAAATATGCTTTATTTCTTTATTGTCATGCTGTTCCTGGTAGCAGACTCCTTCCCTGAATGACCCAAGGTATAAGTATGGAGAAGAGAGGGCCGGCTGACTTGCTTGGTCCAACCTGATACCTTTTGACTCTGTGTCCATCCTTGACCACTTCCCTCCAACACTGGTGTTAGAAGTGGGATTGGCTTGGAGCTTGTCAGAGCAGGGTAGTGCTTTCTGCCCAGGTGGATGCTGAAGGTGGCAACCAGCAGCCGTGGAGCAGTTTCAGCAGCCCTGAGGTGTTCACACCCGCACCATGGCAGAGAAACTGGGAGAACCGCTCCTGACCGGCCTACCAGATGTGCGACGAAAAACGTTTACAGCAAAGACAGAAGCTAGGGAAGAAGAAGGGGTGACTGGAAGACCTCCTGAAGATGTGACTCCGGTAGAGGAACCCCCTGAAGATGTTCCATCTGATGACATTCGAGAGTTGCTGCGGTGGCTCTGCATCAAACAGGTGGAAATGAATAAGAAACATGAATTAACCTTGAGAGCAATTCAGGCTATGGGATCCAAACCTTCTTCTATGTCATCTGACTTCCCTAAAGACATCAAGCTGATGAAGTTGGGTGAGTCAGATGATATTGAATCTTATCTAACGACGTTCGAAAGGGTGGCGCAAGCATGTGGGTGGCCAAGAGAGCAGTGGGTCATTCGCCTTGCACCCTATCTGACTGGTAAAGCACAGCTCGCCTACAGTCACATGGACAGTCTACAGGCCAACAACTATGATGCAGATCGACAGAAGAAACTGCGCCGGTATGACATAAGCCCGGAGACCTACAGGCAAAGGTTCCGAACCTTCAAATACCATGCATCAGACAACCCAAGGGAAGCATATGTAAGACTGAAAGAACTCTGTCATAAATGGTTACAGCCTGGACTTAAGAGACCTGACCAGATAATAGAGATAATTATTTTAGAACAGTTCATGAAGGTGTTGCCTGGGGATGTGCAAACCTGGGTAAAGGAACACCGACCGGAGACATCAGAAAAAGCCAACTCCCTTGCTGAAGACTACATTGCAGCCCGGCCAAATCAACATCGGGGATTTGTTGGCACAGGTACTGGGACCACCAGCACGGTAAGATACAATACAAACTCTTCTACTGCTTCTAGAACTGTTTTAGGGGGCAATCAGACCAGTACATCAAGAAAGCCATACAATCCTGATATAATTTGTAGAGAAATCAGGGCAAAGGACACATTGCACGTTTCTGCCCTAAAAAGAGGCCTGTTCCCACACAACTGTCTTTAGCTAACTGGGGGCAGTTTCTTCTCCCAGTAACTATTGGTCAAGAAGTAGTGGATGGCCTAATTGACTCTTGAAGCAAACAGACCCTGGTTAGAACTGATGTGCTGGGCAAAGTAACCACCAATGGGTCCAAAGCTGGTGTAACATGTGTGCATGGTGACACTCATTATTACCCCTCTGTCCAACATCAAAATGACTGTCAAGGGGATTGAGCGACAGATGAATGTGGGTGTGGTCCCATGCCTTCCCATGCCTGTAGTGATTGGACACGATCATCCAGACTTTAAGACATTTGTTACACATTTATATGATTTCAGTGCCATAACCACTAGAGCACAAAGCAAGCAAGAAGAACAATGGTCACAACTGTTCCCCTTTGACTCAGAACTCTATGGGTTACCAGGAAAAGATCGGAAGTCTAAGAGATAGAGAAGATTAGAAAAAAACTCAGTGGACTTTGGGACAAAAGGACTTGCATAAGGACTTACTGCTTGATGAAAAGGGAAATATGTTTGGGGTACAACAAAAATCTGATACCACATTATATGATTTATTTAAACAGGTGGGGAAGAATACTGAACAGGGGCCTCAGTTTAAAATGCATAAGGGCATGTTGTATAGGGTATGTACTAATCCCAATACAGGAGAATCTATAGAACAGCTAGTAGTTCCTAAGGACTACAGAGAGAAATTGTTGCACCTGGCACATGATATTCCTTTGGCTGGCCACATGGGCAGAGACCGGACTCTCAATCGTCTCTTATTGCGCTTTTACTGGCCAGGAATACATGAACAGGTGGCAACTTATTGCCAAAGCTGCCCAGAATGCCAAAAGGTGGCAATATTGAAAAAAAAGAGAGAAGGTCCCTTTACATCCCCTA
Source organism: Neoceratodus forsteri (assembly GCA_016271365.2). Classification (NCBI taxonomy): domain Eukaryota; kingdom Metazoa; phylum Chordata; order Ceratodontiformes; family Ceratodontidae; genus Neoceratodus; species Neoceratodus forsteri. Next base: position 397,937,669 of record CM057452.1, read on the forward strand.
CCGGTGATCCCCATATCGTTCAAAAGGATAGCCATGGATACAGTGGGACCCTTACAGAAAAGTACTAAGGGTAATAGATTTATCTTGGTGATCTGTGATTACTTTACTAAGTATCCAGAGGCTATACCTTTAAGAACAGTAACGGCTGAGAAGGTAGCGAATGAATTGATTAAACTGTTCAGTAGAGCTGGAATCCCCTGATGAAATTCTAACTGACCGGGGTACAAACTTTTGTTCCACTCTATTGAAAAAGTTGTATGCATCTCTTAACGTGGAAGCCCTTCGCATATCTCCTTACCATCCGCAAACAGATGGATTGGTTGAGAGATTTAATCAAACCACAAAGATGATGCTGCAGAAATTTGTGCAGGATGAAGGGAAACAATGGGACGAGTACCTGCCCTACCTCATGTTCGCATACAGGGAGGTTCCCCAAGCGTCAACTGGGTTTTCCCCATTTGAATTACTGTACGGGAGAAACCCCAGGGGCCCCCTGGATGTTATCAAAGAGGAATGGGAGGACCATCAGTGGGGAAACAGCTCAAAGCACATTGGAGTATATGACCCAGTTAAGAACAAAACTCACCAACTATAGTAAAATAGCTCATCAGACAAACAGTGATAAACAAAATGTACAGAAAGAGTACTATGACAAAGGGGTAGGCTTGAAGGTTTTTCAACCTGGTGATAAAGTTCTATTGCTGTTACCCAGTTCTGATCATAAGCTGCTTATGAAATGGCAGGGTCCATATACAGTCCTCAGGCAGACTAGCCCTGTTAATTATGAGATTGAGCTACCTGATAGAAGGAAAACCAAAAGCATTTATCATGCAAATCTGTTAAAAAGATGGTATCAGAGGACCAATCCTGGACTGTATATCTGCCCTGACCAGAAGGAAAATGACATGGAAATGGCATATGGTAGGTTGGAGAAACACGGGGAATTGAGGGACTTGGTGATTAACTCAACACTATCTGCACAGCAATGGCAGGAACTAGACATGGTTCTTTTGCAGTTTCAAAATACATTTACCTCTACCCCTGGGAAGGCAGAGGGTGTACAACACCAAATTGTGGTTACTCAGGAGACCCCGGTGAGACAGAAACCCTCTAGAATACCTGAAAACCTTTGTGGTGAAGTTATTCAAGAGGTGAAAAGAATGCAAACACTGGGAGTGATAGAACCATCCAGAAGTGACTGGGCCTTTCCTATGGTTATTGTCAGGAAAAAGGAAGGGAGTATTAGAATCTGCCTAGACTTTAGGAAGTTAAACACTATATCCAAATTTGACGCCTATCATATGCCTAAGATAGATGACATAATTGACAGACTTGGGAAGGCTAAATACATAACTACATTCGACTTGACTAAAGGCTATTGGCAGATTCCTCTGGACGCTGGATCAAAAGAAAAAACAGCTTTTATAACCCCTGTTGGCTTGTTCCATTTTAATACAATGCCTTTGGACTGCATGGTGCCCTCGCCACGTTCCAGCGATACATGGACCATATATTACAACCACATATGGCCTATTGTGCCGCTTATCTTGATGACGGTGGTCTTTAGTAAACCATGGAAAGAGCACCTGCAGCACCTCGAGGCTGTATTACAAGCCATCACTCAGGCTCATTTAACGATCAACCCAACAAAGTGTGCCATAGGGATGAGTGAAACTAAATATCTTGGCTTTTATATTGGCAACGTTACATCAAACCTGATGTAGGTAAAGTAGATGCCATTGCCAGGAGTCCCTCCCAGAGACCAAACATGAGATCCTTTCTCGGGTTAGCTGGGCATTACCAGCTTTTATCTCCAAACTGCTACACTAGCTACGCCTCTCTAACAGATCTCACTAAAAAGAGTCATCCCATTAAAGTAAAATGGACCCCACTCTGTGAAGAAGATTCTGTAACATAAAAGCGTAATTATGTGGTTCGCTTGTGCTAAGAAGCTCAGACTTTTCTATGCCTTTTATGGTTCAGACAGATGCATCAGAAACAGGTATTGGGGCTGTTTTGTCACAAATGTTTGAGGGGGGAGGAGCACCCTGTTATATACTTGAGTCGTAAACTCCATGAGAGAGAGACACGTTACTTGACCATAGAGAAAGAGTGCCTAGCCATCAAATGGGCTGTCGAGGCACTAAGATTTTATCTATGGGGTGCTCAATTTGAGGTCATCACTGATCACAATCCACTTTGCTGATTATATGTGATGAAAGATAAAAAATCCGCACATCATGCGCTGGTATCTGTCGCTACAACCATATACCTTTACTGTTAAACATAGGGCAGGAACCCTCAATAAGAATGCTGATTTCTTGTCCCGTTATGGGGCTGACGTGCAGTCAGACCTTGGGGTAAGTAAAAATAAGTAGATTCAGAGATAAGGTTATGTCTCTGAGTCTTGTTTGTTTGTTTGCTTATTTAAGAGGGACCCCGAGGTGGAGCTTTGGGAGTGGGTGGGCTGAAGCTCCATCTCTCCTCGTGTCTGCATGTATTTTGCCTTGGTAGTTACGGAAACCCGTAGACTTCTTCCCCTGGTTTCCGCTTGAGTGGGGAGGAGACTGTCACAGGGTGCTGTAAGACCATTTGTATTTCTGGAACCTTCTTTTCTTTCTCCTGCTTCAAGTCTGCTGCAGCAGCACCTTCTGTATCTATCCTGTCTCTATTGACATTGCTTTATTTCCCCTTTCTCAAACAGGCCACCTGGGAAAGCTCTTTGTACTATCCCTGTAATTCTCTATGGTTTCAGGAAGAAAAATGTCTTCATGCCCACCCCCCCGTAGCTAATATTGCATTCTGCAGTGAGATTCTGCCCTATGGGCGTTTGCCCTATTAGCCTCATTTAGAAACCTGCACACAGTATACTAAGCAGTGGTTTAAAGCTGCCAAGAAGTGACCCCCCCCGCCACTTGTGAGGTGAAACCCTTTTTCTTTCCCTTGTGAGATGTCCAAAGAGACCTCCATGTGGAGGCATTTGTTAAACTGTTGAATTTACCTCAGTAGAAGCTGTATTTTAAACCTAAACCAAAACAAACACAGTTTTCTGTTTGTTTTTTTAGGCCTAGGCATCCAAGCATAACACTGAATGATATGAAGTTCTCTCTGTTAGTAAACCAGTGAAATGAATTCTAGAAACATGGTTTTAATGTTTGTTTTCTGCAGAATCTCCAGAAGTATTGTAGTTGAATAAAGATAAAGTAAGAATGATAATGGCCATACAAAAGCAACACAATGCTTTTAAGAGCTCTGTGTTTCCCTGTGCTGCAGCATGTTTGTAAATATAAAAAAGAAACTTCTGTACCTAAATGTGCAGAATTCTACATAACTTTCAGCTTTTGGTTAGAAGAATGTATAAAATTCCAATGTTAGTTTATTTGTTACTTAAGAATGGAAGGCCTTACCGAGGTATAAGCAGGGGAATCTTCTAGAAGGGTTTCTCCTTGCAGTGATCATTATGAATGGATCCTTAGGAGTCAGCCGCCTCTCTTCTCCATACTTATACCTTGGGTCATGCAGGGAGGAGTCTGCTACTAGGAACAGCATTACAATAAAGAAATAAAGCATATTTATTGATATTAAAAGCTATGTTACATAGTCTTATGCTGAATTGAAGCTGCCATGTGTTTAAAATATGAAAATAATGGTTAGTTTTAAAATTAAGAATTTGGAATAGAGGCGGAGCTTCCATAAATCACCTGACCCCCACTGAGATAAAAGGAGCAGCTTTTATGCATCTCGTCAGATAGATAGTGAGTGGAGAGGTTGGTAGTACATTGACCTGCTGTTATGCTCTAGCCATTTCTAGAGAAGTGTATGTTGATATATTCTTTTTGTTTTGTTTCTGTTTATTTTTTGTCGTATTCAGTTCGCCTTTTGTTTATTTGCTTTGCTTATCATGCTGGCTTAAAATAAATTTGCCTAGCAATTGCTTGGTCCAACCTGATACCTTTTGACTCTGTGTCCATCCTTGACCACTTCCCTCCGACACTGGTTAAACACTATATCCAAGTTTGACGCCTATCCTATGCCTAGGATAGATGACATAATTGACAGACTTGGGAATGCTAAATACATAACTACATTCGACTTGACTAAAGGCTATTGGCAGATTCCTCTGGATGCTGGATCAAAAGAAAAAATGGGGAATCTTCTAGAAAGCGAACTGAATACGACAAAAATTAAACAGCTACAGGTCAGTGTACTACCAACCTCTCTACTCACTATCTATCTCACAAGGGAAACAAAAAGAAAAAGGGGTTTCACCTCACAAGTGTGGGGGGGGGGTTCACTTCTTGGCAGCTTTAAACCACTGCTTTACTGAGAATACTGTGTGCAGGTTTCTAAATGAGGCTAACATGGCAAACTCCCATACGGCAAAATCTCACTGCAGAATGCAATATTAGCTACATTAGCTACCGGGGGGGGGCATGAAGATATTTTTCTTCCTGAAACCATAGAGAATTAGAGGATAGTACAAAGAGCTTTCCCAGGTGGCCTGTCTGGGAAAGGGGAAATAAAGCAATGTCAATAGAGACAGGATAGATACAGGTGCTGCAGCAGACTTGAAGCAGGAGAAGAGAAGAAGGTTCCAGAAATACAAATGGTCTTACAGCACCCTGTAACAGTCTCCTCCCCACTCAAGCGGAAACCAGGGGAAGAAGTCTACGGGTTTCCGTAACTACCAAGGCAAAATACATGCAGACACAGTATCAGATCTCCCCGAGGAGAGATGGAGCTTCAGCCCACCCACTCCCAAAGCTCCACCTCGGGGTCCCTCTGATACCATCTTTTTAACAGATTTGCATGATAAATGCTTTTGGTTTTCCTTCTATCAGGTAGCTCAATCTCATAATTAACAGGGCTAATCTGCCTGAGGACTGTATATGGACCCTGCCATTTCATAAGCAGCTTTTGATCAGAACTGGGTAACAGCAATAGAACTTTATCACCAGGTTGAAAAACCTTCAAGCCTACCCCTTTGTCATAGTACTCGGAGGGTACACTAACCCAGTGTCGGAGGGAAGTGGTCAAGGATGGACGCAGAGTCAAAAGGTATCAGGTTGAACCAAGCAATTGCTAGGCAAATTTATTTTAAGCCAGCATGATAAGCAAAGCAAATAAACAAAAGGCGAACTGAATACGACAAAAAATAAACAGAAACAAAACAAAAAGAATATATCAACATACACTTCTCTAGAAATGGCTAGATCATAACAGCAGGTCAGTGTACTACCAACCTCTCCACTCACTATCTATCTATCTGACGAGATGCATAAAAGCTGCTCCTTTTATCTCAGTGGGGGTCAGGTGATTTACTTGAAGCTCCGCCCACTTACTTCCAAAATCCTTCATTTTAAAACTAACCATTATTTTCATATTTTAAACACATGGCAGCTTCAATTCAGCATAAGACTATGTAACATAGCTTTTAATATCAATAAATAGGCTTTATTTCTTTATTGTAATGCTGTTCCTAGTAGCAGACTCCTCCCCTGAATGACCCAAGGTATAAGTATGGAGAAGAGAGGGCCGTCTGACTCCTAAGGATCCATTCATAATGATCACTGCAAGGAGAAACCCCTTCTAGAAGATTCCCCCTGCTTATACCTCGGTAAGGCCTTCCATTCTTAAGTAACAAATAAACTAACATTGGAATTTTATACATTCTTCTAACCAAAAGCTGAAAGTTATGTAGAATTCTGCACATTTAGGTACATAAGTTTCTTTTTTATATTTACAAACGTGCTGCAGCACAGGGAAGCACAGAGCTCTTAAAAGCATTGTGTTGCTTTTGTATGGCCATTATCATTCTTACTTTATCTTTATTCAACTACAATACTTCTGGAGATTCTGCAGAAAACAAACATTAAAACCATGTTTCTAGAATTCATTTCACTGGTTTACTAACAGAGAGAACTTCATATCACTCAGTGTTATGCTTGGATGCCTAGGCCTAAAAAAAAACAAACAGAAAACTGTGTTTGTTTTGGTTTAGGTTTAAAATACAGCTTCTACTGAGGTAAATTTAACAGTTTAACAAATGCCTCCACATGAAGGTCTCTTTGGACATCTCAACAGGGAAAAAAAGAAAAAAAGAAAAGGGGTTCACAAGTGGGGGGGTCTACTTGGCAGCTTTTAAACCACTGCTTTACTGAGTATACTGTGTGCAGGTTTCTAAATGAGGCTAATAGGGCAAACGCCTATACGGGCAAAATCTCACTGCAGAATGCAATATTAGCTACATTAGCTACCGGGGTGGGGGTGGCATGAAGACATTTTTCTTCCTGAAACCATAGAGAATTACAGGATAGTACAAAGAGCTTTTCCAGGTGGCCTGTCTGGGAAAGGGGAAATAAAGCAATGTCAATAGAGACAGGATAGATACAGAAGGTGCTGCTGCAGCAGACTTGAAGCAGGAGAAAGAGAAGGTTCCAGAAATACAAATGGTCTTACAGCACCCTGTGACAGTCTCCTCCCCACTCAAGCGGAAACCAGGGGAAGAAGTCTACGGGTTTCCTTAACTACCAAGGCAAAATACATGCAGACACAGTATCAGATCTCTCCGAGGAGAGATGGAGCTTCAGCCCACCCACTCCCAAAGCTCCACCTCGGGGTCCCTCTTAAATAAGCAAACAAACAAACAAGACTCAGAGACATAACCTTATCTCTGAATCTACTTATTTTTACTTACCCCAAGGTCTGACTGCACGTCAGCCCCATAACGGGACAAGAAATCAGCATTCTTATTGAGGGTTCCTGCCCTATGTTTAACAGTAAAGGTATATGGTTGTAGCGACAGATGCCAGCGCATGATGCGCGGATTTTTATCTTTCATCACATATAACCAGCAAAGTGGATTGTGATCAGTGATGACCTCAAATTGAGCACCCCATAGATAAAATCTTAGTGCCTCGACAGCCCATTTGATGGCTAGGCACTCTTTCTCTATGGTCAAGTAACGTGTCTCTCTCTCATGGAGTTTACGACTCATGTATATAACAGGGTGCTCCTCCCCCCTCAAACATTTGTGACAAAACAGCCCCAATACCTGTTTCTGATGCATCTGTCTGAACCATAAAAGGCATAGAAAAGTCTGAGCTTCTTAGCACAGGCGAACCACATAATTAACTTTTATGTTGCAAGATGCTTCTTCACAGAGTGGGGTCCATTTTACTTTTTGGGATGACTCTTTTAGTGAGATCTGTTAGGGCGAAGTAGTGGCAAAAGTTTGCCCTCTGGCCTCTAGATACTCAACAATTCTTTCCTTCAAAAGTGATTCCATCATTTTCCCTACCACTGAGTTTAAACTAACAGGTCTGTAGTTTCCTGCTTCTGCCTTGCTCCCACTTTTGTGAAGGGAATCACATCTGCCCTCCTCCAGTCCTCGGTACCACCCCATCCTCCCATGATTTGCTAAAGAGGGTAGTCAGTGGTGTCACTAGTTCTACCCTTAGTTCTTTAGAATTCTGGGATGAATCCCATCAGGCCCCATTGCTTTGTCCACCTTCAGTTTTAAGAGTTCTTTCAGAACCCTTTCCTCTGTAAATGGGCTGGTATCAACTTCTGTATCCAGAGTGTTTCTACTGTTTGTTTTATGTACCTCTCTCTTCCTTTGTAAATACTGAGCAAAAATATTTGTTTAGTATCTCTGCCTTTCACAGTCACCTCTGCCCACCCCACCCCCTTTATTAAGCCTCACTAACCCTCCCTTGGTTTTCCTTCGCTCCCTGATGTACCTATGAAAGGTTTTATCCCCCTTCTTAACTGAGTTGGCTATCTTTTCCTCAGTTTGGGCCTTTGCTGTTCTGACTGCCTTCCCAGCTTTCTTTTACTTTAACTGATACAGTTCTCTGTGCTGCTCCTTCTGTGATTCCTTGTACTTCCTGAATGCTTTCTTTTTCTCTTGAACCTTCACTGCCACTTCCTATGAGAACCATAGTGGTTTCTTACATCGTTTCGTTTTGTTTATTTGCTTCACACAAAGGCCTGTTACCTCTGTGGTGGCAGTTTTTATTATTCCCCATTGTTCTTCCACCCCTTCTTCCTGCCCATTTGCTAGTGCATTCCTTAGGCACTCACCCATTTTGGCAAAGTCAGCCCTCCTAAAGTCCAGTACTTTTGCCTTTGTATGGCTTGACTCTATTGCTGTGTTTATTGTGAACCATACTGTTTGATGGTCGTAGTTCCCAGATGGCTACCTACTTCACATCTGTGATCCCTCTTCATCTCCATTTGAGAGAACCAGGTCTAGATTGCCCCTCCTCGAGTGGGCTCCAGTACTAGTTGTCTAAGGCATGTCCCTGTAGGGCATCTAGAATAACCCCACTCTTCGAAGTGGCTGCTACAACTGCACTCCAGTTAACATCTGGCATATTCAGATCACCCATCAGCAATATCTCCCCTTCTTCTGCCATTCTAAGTATTCTTTCTATCATTTCCTTGTCCATTTCCTCCCCCTGAGAAGGAGGTCTGTATACAACCCCTGTGCAGATTGTGGTGCCATTGCCGGTCTCCAAATTTACCCACAGTGCTTCTTCTCTTCCCAGTTTTCCCTTTTGTTCTGTTGCTTTGATTCCTTCCCTTATGTAAAGAGCTACTCCTCCTCCTCTTTTACCCTCCCTGTCCCTCCTGTAGATAGTGTATCTTGGTATGTTTACGTCCCAGTCATGGTTTTGTGTGTACCATGTTTCTGTGACTGCCACGATATCCAGATGTTCCTCCTCCATCAAGGCCACTAATTCAGAAAGCTTGTTTCTCAGACTACGGGCATTGGTACTCATTGCTCTCCATTTTTTGATGGCTTTACCTTCTTTTGCAGCATCCCCCACTGACCTTTCTACCTTGGTCTTTTTCTCATTTAGTACCCTGTTTTGTAGGGAGAGGCTGGGATTTTCCTGCTGCTTATCAGTGCCTCTCCCTTGACTAGTTTAAAAGCTTGCCAATGAAGCATTTAAACCGACTGCTCAAAGACTTGTTCCTTCCTGGACAGATGCAGACCATCCTGCCAGTATAGGCTGGTGTCCTCCAGGTGGAACCCCAGTCCCCAATGAAGCCAAACCCTGTGCTCCACACCATTTTTTCAACCATTCATTAAACTGCATGGTGCAAAGTACCCTCGCTTCACTATGCCATTGACAGGCAGCACCTCAGAGAAGGATACTGTGTGTGCTACTTGTCTTAGGCCCCTCCCCAATTCTACAAAGTCCTTCTGCACTGCTCTAATCTCATGATGAGCCACGTCATTTGTCCCTAGGTGAACAATGACGTCCAGCTCAGACTCTCGTGCAGCTGTTCTCGTGATCCTGAGGATGCGCTTCCTGTCTCTCCAAGCCATGGCACCAGGCAGGCACCTTACTTCAGTTTTCCCTGCTCCCCCCAGTTCTATCCCCCTAATAACTGAGTCCCCCACCAGGAGCTGCTTCCTTTCCTTGTGGTGTCCTCTGCCTCCTTCCTGTGGGCCTCCCTTGTGACAGTTGTCCTCAGCCTCCTTAGTCTCCTCTCTGGGTGCATCCATAGGGGAGCTATGCTCCCCCAGAATGGTGTATGGATTGTGGTGTGGAACAACTGACTGGGTGTGCCTCTGTTCCATCATCCTCACCCTCCCTGAGCCCACTGTGGTCCAACTGCTGTGCTTTCTTAGAACCTCTGAGGTAGTAGTGGTGGCTCTGGTGCTCCCTGGATGGGGGAGGTTCCCTTCCCTCATCCAGTGTGGCCTGGGGAAGGTTCCCTTACTACTGTCCAGTGTGGACTGAAGACGGGCAACTTCCTCCCTCAGGGCAGAGAGTTGTCTGCAAATAGGGCAGCATCTCAGCCTCCAGAAAGACTCCCGGAAGACTGCTGCCCCACAGCCATTACATTGCACTACTCCCCACATTTTTTTTTTTGTTTGTGTGCGTGTGATTGGTTTGTTATATAGAAATATATATATTATACAATGTGTATGCTTATATTGTCAGTGCAGTGTGCTAGAGAGGATATGACAGTGATATATACTTTGCTCTTGAGGAAATGATGTCAGAACCCCAGGTATAGCGGAACTATTTCAGGGGTGGGTGGGGTCAGGTGGAAGGTTGGGCCTAAACTGTGCCCTCACAAAACAATCAGTTAAAAGCTCTGACCCACCCCTGCGATGAGTGCCTTCCTGTCAGCAAGATGCCCTACACAACAATTTGACAGAGAAAATACCCTGCTAATCAAACAGAGAAAAATCCACACATCCAAGTCAGACACAGGTAAACCTCCCCAGCCCCAAAAAAGGCCTGGTGGTTTGTGCTCTGAAAGCAGTCAGCCCCAAAATAAGTCAGCTGTGCCTTAAACTCTTCCTGCACTGAAAATCTTAAGAATTGTAACAAACAAACGTAAACCTAGATCCACCTCCCTCTGTTGCTTGAAAGACTGTCTTTTCCTGTTTCACACTGCAGGTTTTGCTATGACAACTCCTTAACCACAGTAACTTATTTAAAAATAGTTTAACTATCACAAACTTCTACGCACCAGTAAATTATTTAAAAATAGTTTCTGTCCCAAAATCCTAGTAGTCAATCCAGCTACCCCCAAGGGACAACCAAAATGCAGTATTCAAACACTTGTGAAGTTACTTCCAAGATAAGCAGAGTTTGCAAGCTCCTTTTTCAACTCCTCAGCCACCTGTAATTTATTTAAAAATAGTTTAACTGTCAGAAAATCCTAGTAGACAATCTAGCTACCTCCAAGGGTCTACCCAAATGCAGTATTTAAATCCTTCTGAAGTTACTCCCAAGATAAACAGAGTTTGCAAGCCCATTCTTGGCTAAACACTAAATAAATATGTGAATAAAAAGCAATTACCAAGGGTAGTTAGTTTCACCTCCCACAGAATTAAGCAAAAGTGCAAGCTGTTGCAGATATCAAGTGCAATATAGAATTTCTCACACAGCTCACAGCTGAATAAATAAGTAGTGTCCTTCCAGGACAAGAAGATGTGCTTTGTGTCTCTAAATATTGCAGCCTCCAGTAACTTATAGTAATCTGATCTAGTCTGGATATCTCCACCCAGGGCAATTTGTTGACAATGGTTATGATGCAACCTTTCCTGTTCCAATATAACACTTTGTGGTCTAAAAACAATTTCCTGCACCTGAGGCTGTCTGTGTTTCAATTCACACTGCAGGTTTTGCTATGACAACTCCTTAACCATAGTAACTTATTTAAAAACAGTTTAACTATCACAAACTCCTATGCACCAGTAAATTATTTAAAAATAGTTTCTGTCCCATAACATCTGCCAAATAGAGGAACTGCCCACTGGAGTCCCCCACTTACAGACAGAGCGGGGCTCCAGGCACAAGATGTCGATTTCCTAGTGCAAGAGGCCCATGGTGATGCTAATGGCACTGGCCTCTGACTACGGAAGACTGAGGATCTCATGGCAGACCTCGCAGAGGCAACCTTGAGTGGTACCGCTTCTTCCCCTTACAACAGGAAACGGAAGAACTCGAGGCAGTGCAGTGCTGAGAACCCAACCAGGAATGGGCCCACTTCTTTTTGTGCTTCCCAGAGGACTGTCCTTCTGGGCACAGGAGCTCCTGCTGTCAGAACCCTTCGCTGAAGGAGAAAGTGGATTGGTTGTCCATGGTCATCAATTATTTACACAGTAGGGCTGTGAGAGACTGACAGAAAACATTTTTGTAAAATCACTAGACTGACACAGAAATAATCTCTAGGCTGAAAAACTAAAACTGAGAAGAACTGAATGCTGTTGCTGTATACAGAAAAAAAGGAACTGAGGTAGTTGAGACTAGTGTCGAGGTAAGCCTAGTGTTGCAAGCTCCCTCACACAGCACTATGCATGCATGCAGCTTGCCTCGGAGCCCACCCTCCTGAAAAGGTCTGGCTCCCGCAGGGTCCTAATGCCTCCAGCTAGGTCCCGCTAGTGTGAATCAATGGTGAATATTGGTTCCTGGAAGAACTCTGTGTTCTGTTCTGACTGGCACCATTTCCACTGCCCTGTTTCTAAGGCTCACAATCTCATGTGCCAGAAGCTCTTAAATGTAAGCTGACAAGGGGAGTTGCCTTCTGGGAAGATTGTCCAGGGTGGGGCAATTATTCCAGGGAGTACCCTTCTCATATGATCCTTAGAACCCACTTGTCCGTTGAAATGGATTTCCTCTGATAGAAAACTGGGTTAGGTGTCCCCTACTGGGGAGGAATGGTCCGCCTCAGGTAGCTGAAATGGACCTGAGACCAGAGCTTGAAATTGTGGCAGAGTGTTTCTGATGCCTGTGCCTTCGGCTGCGCTTTCTTCTGAGCCGGGAGAGGGTGGGACATGAAAATTACTTACTCACCATAATTGTTGATCTTTCTCAATATCTTAATAATTTATTCAGACACATGAGTCTATAGGTTAGGGCACTGGGACCCCACAGGAACTTTTTTCCTCTAGGGAAGGAGCTGATGTTGGCTACTTGTGTTGCTCATGTGCAGCATGCACACACGTGGTATCGAGCACCTGCCAATAACTGCAGTCAGCGCCCTCATGCACCTCAGTTCTGTTTGCCAGGAAAGAGATAAAGTGGAGAGAAAAGAGAGGAAAACATAGAAACATAGAATTTGACGGCAGATAAGGACCGCTTGGCCCACCCAGTCTGCCCATTTCCCTACCTACTGGATAAGCTGCAGATCCTAGTTAACCAGCAGCCTACTTCTTCCTACCCCCACCCCCTAGAATGGCCTTATGACTGTCCCATGCGTGCTTGAATTCCACCACTGATTCTGACTCCACAACCTCCTCTGAAAGGCCGTTCCATGCATCCACAACCCTCTCTGTGAAAAATACTTCCCTAAATTACCTAGGCACCCCCCATCTATCTTCAAATTGTGCCCTCTTGTTCTTGCACACCTCTTTTTAAAGATGCTACCTCTTGGACTTTGTTGATTCCTTGGAGGTACTTGAGCGCTTTATCATCTCCCTTCTCCCTCCTTTCCTCGACTATATATTAAGCTCCCTTTCGTCTTCTTCATATGTCTTCCGTGCAGACCCTGCACCATTTTAGTTGCCCTCCTCTGGACAGCTTCCATCCTGTCTATGTCTTCTTGGAGATTGGGTCTCCAGAACTGCACACAGTACTCCAGATGGGGTCTCACCAGCTGTCTGTACAGAGGGATAATAACTTCCTGTTTTCTACTGGTGATGCCTCTCCCTATGCATCCCAGTATCCCCCAACCCTCCATGCTGCCCTCTCACATTGCTTGCCCACCTTTAGGTCATCTGATATGACTACCTCCAGGTCCCTTTCCATTTTTGTTGTTGTTAGTATCTCACCCCCCATTGTGTACTCTTCCCCTGGGTTTTGTTTCCCAGGTGCATTACCTTGCACTTCTTAGCATTGAATCTAAGCTGCCATACATTTGACCATTCCTCTAACCTTGCAAGTCCTTCTCATCCTTTCCACCCCACCCTGTGCATCAACTCTGTTGCAGATCTTAGTGTCATCTGCAAAGAGACATACTTTTCCTTCCAGTCCCTCTGCAATGTCGCTTATAAACACATTGAAGAGGACCGGTCCTAATACTGAACCCTGCGGTACCCCACTAGCAACCCTCCTTTCTTCTGAGTGGACTCCATTTACTATTACTCTCCGTGTCCTATTCTCCAGCCAATTCTTTACCCAGGCTGTCATCTTGGGACCAACTCCCAGGCTGGCTAACTTGTATATTAATCTTTTTGTGTGGACTGTGTCAAACGCCCTGCTAAAGTCTAGGTAGGCCATGTCCACAGCCCTCCCTTTATCTACTACTTTGGTCACCCAGTCAAAGAAATCTATCAGATTCTGTCTGGCATGACCTTCCGCTGTGAATCCATGCTGCTAGGGTCCTGTGCCCTCTGGCCTCTAGATACTCGACAATTCTTTACTTCAGAAGTGATTCCATCATTTTCCCTATCACTGAGGTTAAACTAACAGGTCTGTAGTTTCCTGCTTCTGCCTTGCTCCCACTTTGTGAAGGGAATCACATCTGCCCTCCTCCAGTCTCGGGTACCACCCCATCCTCCCATGATTTGTTAAAGGGTAGTCAGGGGTGTCACTAGTTCTACCCTTAGTTCTTTAGAATTCTGGGATGAACTCATCAGGCCCCATTGCTTTGTCCACCTTCAGTTTTAAGAGTTCTTTCAGAACCCTTTTTCTGTAAATGAGCTGGTATCAACTTCTGTATCCAGAGTGTTTCTACAGTTTGTTTTAGGTATACCTCCCTCTTCATTTGTAAATACTGAGCAAAATATTTGTTTAGTATCTCTGCCTTTTCACAGTCCCCTCTGCCCACCCTCCCTCCCTTTATTAAGCCTCACAATCCCTCCCTTGGTCTTCTTCGCTCCCTGATGTACCTATAAAGGTTTTATCCTCCTTCTTAACTGAGTTGGCTATCTTTTCCTCGGTTTGTGCCTTTGCTGTTCTGACTGCCTTCCCAGCCTCCTTTTGCTTTAACTGATACAGTTCCCTGTCCTGCTCCTTCTGTGATTCCTTGTACTTCCTGAATGCTTTCTTTTTCTCTTGAACCTTCACTGCCACTTCCTTTGAGAACCATAGTGGTTTCTTACATAGTTTTATTTTGTTTATTTGCTTCACACAAAGGCTCAATACCTCTGTGATGGCAGTTTTTATTATTCCCCATTGTTCTTCCACCCCTCCTTACTGCCCATTTGCTAGTGCATTCCTTAGGCACTCACCCATTTTGGCAAAGTCAGCCCTCCTAAAGTCCAGTTCTTTTGCCTTTGTATGGCTTGACTCTATTGCTGTGTTTATTGTGAACCATACTGTTCGATGGTCGCTAGTTCCCAGATGGCTACCCACTTCTACATCTGTGATCCTCTCTCCATCTCCATTTGAGAGAACCAGGTCTAAGATTGCTCCCTCTCGAGTGGGCTCCAGTACTAGTTGTCTAAGGCATGCCCCCTGTAGGGCATCTAGAATAACCCCACTCTTCTGGAGACTTTTTATCCCAGAGGGATAGAAAAAGGATATAGTACATGAAAGAAACAAACAAACAAATAGAACCCGAATACCAACTTAGAGAGTAAGGGTTGGGCCTATTAGATGGCACAAGGTTAGCTGGTCTAAGAACAGCCAGAGCCTCTTATCACTAGCCAGACAGTTGCTAGTGACAGGAAAAAGGATAGGGCGGCAACCCAGAGAAAATGGCTCTGGCAGAAGTAACAAAGCGGGTCCCCCCTGTGAAAATGAGATGGCACGAAATGCCAAAAATGGAAAATGACATCTGGACTTCCACATGGTAATAGCTCCATGCCACAAGATAAATTTGAATAATGCTAGAGTAAACTCATGACAAGTATTCTCTAGGAAAAGAGGAAAGGTGAAACAGCATAGGAGCTGCAAGATCAGCGGTCCCAGGAAGTCAACATGTGGAAATCTCCTCTGACATGCTCCAGGTGGAGAGGGCAACCCAAATGCACAGAGACGAGAAAAGGAATAGGAATACCAACCCAAAAATGTGAACATGAGGAGAATATGCTCTGCTTTTCTGTGTAATCACAGGGATGCACCCTGTGTGAGGCTAATACACTGATCCAAGCAAGTGCATTGCACCTCTCCACAGACAGAGCATCTACTCAGTGGAGTTAAGATTGAACAATGCCCAGGAGACCTGATGCATATAGCAACTAACAGGGATATACCCTATATAGAAGATGTACCCCTGGCAGGGAGAAAACATGATATGGAGGTGGCCACCTACCACCTCCATGAAAGAAAAATAAAAAAGCTCTCCTTTTTTTGTTTATTTTTTTGGTTAATTGGGGAGCCCAGTCCCTTTTTGGATTTTTTTTTGTTGGTGAGTGCTGGCACCAGGATGCCCAAATCTCTTTTTTTTTTTTTTTAAACAAGTAGCCACCCGAAAGGGCCATGGCAGAGGAAATAGAGGGGCCATGGCAGAGGAAATAGAGGAAGAACTACTACCAGCACCCACAGGATGAGCTACCAGAGGCTCTGGCTCGTAGCTGAGCGGGGGATGGAGGGTGGGCATCTGCATCAATGTTGGAGATATTCAGGAAGATCAACAGTCATGCGCGATCAATAATATACTAATACTGCCACAGAGACCATTCGTACAGTTGCAAGAGTGGTCTCATGCACATTCTTAGGGTATTAGAACTGCCCACCTTCAGTTCACAGTTCTCATACTCTAAGAATGCGCGTGAGACCACTCTTACAACAGTTAAGAGTAATCTCCACGGCGGTATTAACAAACACACAAAAATAATAAACTCCAATGTATTTTAAACTAAAACCGAAGAACTTAACACTGTTGTTGTATAGACAGTGAAGTTCTGGCCCCGACATGGACAGCAGCAATGCTGCTGCTGCATACCAGCAGGTGCATGCAGTGACCCTCGCAAGGCCCACTCATGCTGCCAGCTCTCCAGAAAGTTCTGGCTCTTGCGGGGTCCTAGCACCTCCAGCACATATCCATTAGTGGGAATCTATGGAGAAGATAGATTTTTGGACATACACTGCAAAGTTCAAACTGAAGCTTGCGCTCAGTGTAGGAGCTCTGGTGCTATCCTCAGGAGCCACTGAAATCTGGAAACATAAAACCAAAACAGGAAGCACTTGTTCCGCTCATCCAGGCAGGAAGCTCACAAAAGCTGCATATCCAGACCTCAGGTAGACATATTTTTTATTTCAAGTCAAGCATATAACAATTGCGAATGCTACATGCTTACTGTCCCAATGCACACAGCAACACTAGCAGGTAAATCACTGGGTGATTATGATGTCATTACCAGGGGACCTACTTAGAGATCAGCTACCTTGTCCACCCTAGCCACACCCCCTGATGAAGGTCAGGCGACCGAAGTGTTGGGGCATTGTGGTGATGTAGCAGGAGGCTTTGTGGTGATTTACGTGTTCATGCTGCTGTATGTATTGACACACTGCCACCAGGTGACCATGGGTGGCAGTGCAGCACAGGTACAGTGGAAGGGAGGGAGGGTTGTTGGCTGTGCTCCACTTTAGCACTCACTGCATGTGGGGCATGAAGTGCCTAGACAGCTGATGTCTCAAGGGGCTTGAAGAACAAGGAAAAATGCACCGGCTCAAGCTGGACGACTCTGGATGCTTTCAGGCCCCGCCTCCTGCCACTCTCCACACCCTGGGTTCTCCTGGGTCCGCACCTTGGAGGGGTGGTAGCTTTGAGGCTGGTTCGGCCAGGCCCTGACAAAGGGATAAAACCTGTGAGGTAGGATGCTGGGGCAGGAGGACAGAACTGGGCCTGATCTGGGAGAAGGGGGGCAGAGCAAGTGTGAAGAGAATAAGCAATAAATAAAAAAAAAACACTGCAATCTGTAACAAAGACACAACATACTGCTCCAGTTATCTTAACTAAAAAAGAGACGCAGAAGTAAGGTTGCATGATCTTATCTTAG
Source organism: Neoceratodus forsteri (assembly GCA_016271365.2). Classification (NCBI taxonomy): domain Eukaryota; kingdom Metazoa; phylum Chordata; order Ceratodontiformes; family Ceratodontidae; genus Neoceratodus; species Neoceratodus forsteri. Next base: position 397,955,091 of record CM057452.1, read on the forward strand.
GCAATCCAGCAGTCACTTACCATTCCAAGCACTGCTGCTGCTTTACATATTGCTGGTACCAAATACTGGTTAAGAATCTCATCCTCAGCCGGGTGCAGCTTTTGCAATTCTGTTAGTGTTGTGTACATCATATCAAACTGATTTCTCTCAGTGAACAAGTCAGACACCGCCAGAAGCTGAGAGGATAAAATAAAAAAAATAAATGCATTTAACAACTGCCAGCAGGCATCAACGGAAAACAAGAATGCCATAGAAGTCTATTTATTTATGCAAGTCAGCGTTTTCCCCTACTGCTTGCAGAGACAGCATTTATCTAAAATTCACATATGCTGTGAAGTACTGAACCAGCAAATGGAGTTTAAAAGTTTGCAAGATTTGAGAAACAACAGAGATAAACTTTGCTATTTACTTCCAGAATGTTAAAATTGATAATCTTTTAGTATCACGGTATTCAATTCAAAAGAGAAATCACAGAAATCACAGAAAGCGGGGATCTCATTTTTGACCGATGTCAAAGAAAACATTCTGTTTACATTACTGACATTGAAGAAAGAAAACTTACCGATCTTCCAGAAATACTTCTCCATGGAGTACCTTTCTTGGATCAATTTTATTTATTTATTTATTTAAGGATTCGGAAAAGACCTTTAAGCACAGGCTCTTTTACAAAGGTTCCACGTCAGGTTAACAGGCTAACAGACATATAACATCACAAATTCAGGATAGGTGGAGAATATACATTAGGTTACAGCATTACACAATCATTTCTAGTGCCAGAGATTAGTACAGTGTCAAGCAAAGGAATTATAAAAGCAATAGTGAACTTATGAGAGAAAGGCAAGAGAGAGCACCCTCTTTAGTGGACGGGAGACTTAAGGAAATCGAAGGGCAGGGAAGTCCATCTCTGGGGGGCACGAAGAAAGGGAAAAAAATGCAGCCTCGGGGTGGGTTTGTCGAGAAAAGGGTGAGATAGTGACTGGGGAATGCTAAGGGGCGGATTTGGGGAAAGGAAGGGTGGCAATGGTTAGATGGTGGAGGTGTGTAGGGCTGAAAGGTCACAGGGGAAAGGGGGTGGGATGGTGTGGGGAAGAGTATAAGATGAGATAGGTGGTTTTGGCTGACAGCAGGGGTGGGAAGACTGAGTAAGCCACAGGGAGGGGGGAGGAGGTAGGCCCCAGACTAAGTCCGTAGTGGGGTCGGAAGGGGCAGGTAGGACCAAGAGGGGGGATGGGGGGCTCTAGGGGAGAGGGGAACAGTAGGGCTGCCTTATGTCAGCTCAGGTTTCGGCACTGGGGACTATGGTATAGGTTAAGGAAGGGAAAAGAGTCACACCTTCCGAGAGCAGTCACACGCTTTGCAGAGGAGCGGGGTACAGCTGGGCTGCCATATGACAACTCGGGAGGCTTAAGGAGGGGAAAAGCTGGAGATGCTAGGACCCCACAAGAGCAAATCTTTTGGCCAGAGGGCCAGCAATGGCTACTGACCTACAGCACCTGTATGACACCACATGATGAGACGTACCTGCCAATAACTGTTGCTGGCCCCCTTACCTACATACATACATACATACATGTGTACATATGTACGCCCCCTGCTGGTAACTACTGGTAGTCAGGTAAATAGAAAGTGAGCCAGAGCCACCTTAACAGTCAAACACATTACAGCCCACTGCATCAAATCTCGACGACGGGGAGAATCTTGACTGAGAGGTTGGTTGTCTCAGGTGCTGTGGCCTAGTTCTGGTCTAGAGTACTTGAAGTGATAAAGTAGGGTGAGGTACAGTCCCTGCAGAGCCAGCTAGCATGTGATACCTTATTATAAGGTCCCAGGAGGCGGAAGGTGTGAAATAAGGATGCCTTCTCCATGACTCTGTACCAGGGAGGAATGACGCAGGTGTCATTAGGAACTCTGAGGAGTCCCAACGGCAGGGCAACAGGATAACATCTCTCCCATGAATCATAGGTATAAAATGTACTCAGTGGTCGAGGTAGAGGGAATGACTCGTGTTCTGAGAAGGACATCAAGGAAGAAGAGGCACAAAAAACACCTGGGAGAGGTACTAGTAAAGAATCTTAAAATGTGCCCTGTTGGGACTCCCTGCACCATGACTCTGTGGACCTACCCATGTGCAGTTGCAGTTCCATGTAAGAGACACAGGAGGCCTGAAAAACATCAACATTCTGTCTATCCACTACAGAGGCACTTGAGGAAGTATGCAGAGGGAGGACAGAAATTAAAATTATGTACTCATCATAATTCTTGATCTTATAAGAATATCTTCACAATTAATTCACACTAATGGGTCTTAGCTGTAGGTGCTAGGACCCAGCGGGAGCTAGAACATTTCAGACAGCTAGTGCCGAGGTAAGCAGTGTGCATGCCCTGCTCAGTAAGTGAGCACATGTGGCTGTCTGTTTACATTGGTACCAGCCCCTAATCACCTCAGTACCTTTTTTTACTAAGGTGGTGCAACATAACCTAAGTAACTATGCACTTAACCTAAGGGCATAAGATTACCCTGGTGGCCCGTGTAAGAAGGGCCACCAAACCCAGTAACACAGTGTCTTCACAGTCCAAACCAAACATAAAGGGGGTGAAGACCAACACAACCATACTGGAGTGAGTTGGGGGACGGCATGTGGGTGTGTTAATCAACTGTGAAGATATTCTTAGAAAATCAAGAATTACAATGAGTTTGTACTTTTAATATCTTCCAAGAATCAATCTTCTGCATTGATCCCTAATAGTGGGTCGGAGCCAATCTCAAACAGAGTTCCCTGGACTAGGGTAGCAGGAGCCGAGGGCTAACTCAGGATAGTAGTCCATTCAGGATTGTCCTGCCGAAGGTGGCATGTTGCCTGGCATGGACATCCAGGGCAGAGAGCTTAGTGAAAAACTGCACTGTGCTCCAAGTTGCAGCTCTGCAAATTTCTCCAATAGGCACAGAGCGGATCTGTGCCAGAAAAGTGGCAACCACTGTGGTGGAGTGGGCATAAAACTTACCCTCCAATTGAACTTGCACTGCAGCATAGCAGTGGTGAAGGCAAATCACAATCCAGGCAGAAATGCACTTCACTGTAACAGGCTGTCCTTTCTGATTAGGATCCAAGGAGACGAAGAGCTGTTCGGATTGTCTAAAGTCCTTAGTTCTATCTAAGTATAACCTAAGGACCCTCTTACCATTGGTTTAGGTTATGGGGAGAATGATCTGCAGCTGGATCCAGCTGAATGTGGGTTTCTAGTATAACACCACGACTTTCCTTACCATGATACCATGATTTTTCGTTAAAGATTGTTACTGAAGAAAATATCATGGCTGAACCATCCTAATTTTCTATTTTCAGCAAACATTTTAATCATTGTTTATAAATATTATACTGTGGAGACTTACGGATCGCACAACTTCACTGATCAGAATGGGGGGAGTCTTCTTGCTGGGGCTGGAAGGCAATATCCACTGACTGTAGAGCTCCAACAAAAACTGGGAGCAGGAATGTATATCAACCCCAGCTCTATGCTTCCTGAAAAGCAGAATGAAAAATAAACATTTATGATTAGAGTACAGAATTATAAAACTCAGTACCCTCACAGAACATAAACAGGTTTAATCTTAACACCCAAGTCAAATGCAATATTCTTGTTAGGCATTTAGTACTCTCAGAGTTATAATACATGAGAAGCAGGTTGGAAAAAGAGCAGTTTATGGGATCCATGAAGGATACAAAGAGAGTTTGTTCTCTCAGAATATTCTTGTTAGGTTATTAACAAGAAGGGTGCATTTACTGCATTTTAGAAATGGTCTCTGGGCATCCACTACTCACACTGGTCAAAACATTCCAGGTGCAGTGAAATTATGAGACAACGACCCACAGTGAGGGGACTTTGACAGCAGTACAACCAAAGGTCAGGGACACTATTCATGTTTCAAACAGCATTTTCTCTAACTTTTTAGCCATTTATTCAAAAAATAGCAATACCCATTTTCTAAATACACTAAACCACAGGAAGGTAGTGGGATTTATGGGTATAATTTATTTATTTAGTTATTTATGTCAAAAGTTGTACCAGAAAAAACCAAAAAACATACTATGCTGGTATCGGTATGTTTCCAAATCCGTCGTGGGGGAAGGGGAACAGGGGACTAAAGTGTAATGACAATATAATATTTAGAAAAATGCAATGATATAGAAATAAGCACAACAAAATGAGCAAATCACAGGCAGTGCTTCTGAGCAGGAAATCATTTCATTTTGTTTTACCCGGAAAAGCTCAGTTGAGCAAAGCTCATTTTCAAGAAGGTCCTGGTAAGGACAGTGCAGTTAAATAAAAAAACAAAGCAGTGATAAGAATACAGAATGTAGAATTAATGTGAAAGTCAAAATGCAATACAATGAATGCAGCAGCAGAACAAAAGAACCATATGCAGTGTGCAAAGATGCAATAAGAAGTTGGGGTCCTGGCTGAAAGTGCGGGTGAGGGGGGCTGTACTAATGACAGTGTAGGGTGGAAGACTTTGGATACAAGTCAAGGATCCAGTATTGGGAGCAACTAAAGGAGCGAGTAGTGAAATCATGAAGAAGAGATTTCAAGGTGTGAAGAGTAGGAGCACAGTGAATGGGAGGGAGGAGGGAGCCCAGAGTTTAGGGAACTGGAAAGAGAAAGCTGCTTCACCAGTAAAGGATTTAATTCAGGGAAGAGCAAGACAGCGACAGCCAGAGTTGTAGATACATACATATGTAACCCCCCTGCAAATGGGGGTTCCCAAAAAGTCTTCCAGGAGCTTGCTTGAATGCTCCAAGCCTGAATGATGTTTGGCGTTTAAGCCGTTTATCTGTGAGTGCTTTTAGAGCCTCTGGTACTGTCTGTTTAAGAGCTGTCTGCTTGCAGACATAATTAGTTTGTATGGGGGGGACTGTGTGTTTCCCTGCTTGAGTCTCACTCGAGCTGCTGCCAAATCGCTCCATTTCTGCCATTGCTAAGTGGGCAGAGTGAGCACTTTTCAAAGATGTTACTGTTTGCCAGAAATCATTTAGAGTAATAATGAAAATACAGTTTGTCTAACCTGCTTTCCTTTGCAGTCTGAACTGTTTTGCCTAGCCCTCCATTCTGGTTTTGAACTGCTGAACTGGACCAATTAGTGTGGGGGTACCTTTAAAATGCAGCCTACTGCTGGCAAATCAGGACTTGGACTCTCATTGTGGAGCCAGCCACCTATGTACTGTATGGCCAGTGACTCTGGGAAATGTAGTTTTGACCCTGGCACCTTTTTTCCACCAACAGGGGGGAGTTTATTGTGAGTGACAGCCAGACCAGCCAACAGAATAGTGTGGAGCTAAAGGAAATGCACTGCTCTGGGACTGGAGAGATTAGATCGGTTCTGGCAGTGAAGAGACAAGGAGTTCTGTGGTGTATAGTTTAGCGTGGGAAGCGCGCGTGAGGCCCCGAGTTTCGGTCTGCAGCCTGTGCAAGCGCCCGTTCGGACTGAATCCGATCTGTAAGGAGAATCAAGGAGATCTGGAGAGCAGAAACCAGGCTCACCCTGTAGAAGACTGGAGAAATTGCTGAATCGTGCTCGGTCTGTCAGGAACTGAAGCTGCTGTGTGTTCTCCCGGGGGTATCATGCAGTAATTGCGGTCAGGATCGAGAAGCAGCCTCCTGGTATAGTACTTTCCTTTTACATATAAATGTGTGTAGTGCTTGTGGGGGATCGTGTTTCAAATCCCCTGTACAGTGAATTGAGTGCATGAAGCTGGAAGTAAACCCAGCTTAATCTGGACTATATCCATTTGCTGTAGACTGCAGTGGGGTCCAGTCACAAGGGCCTTATCCACATGTTCTGCTCCCCCTGGAAATCCAGGAAAAATCTGCCTTCCATCTAGTTCTCAGCATTAAGTTTGTGAGTACCAGCAGGGTAGCTCCCTGCCATCTGTTTATCGAATTGCAAGTGTGTCATCTAATTGTTGTTTTTTCATTTCTTTATGAACTGAGCCAACCGGCTGTGGATTACAATTGGGTATTGTGTAAGTGTAACCCCCTAGATGGCGCTATCCCAGGGGCTACTACCCCTGCCTGATTTGCCACTATCAGGTTGAGGGGCCTGGATCCAATGGCGGGTGCCTCCACCCAGAGGTCAGGGTTTGCAATAGTTAAACTAACTTGGTCACAGCCCTCTGGGACACTGCAACCCCTTTCTTCCACTAGTGGCCCACACAATATATCAAATTACCTTCACAGTATACACTTACCCCCAGGTCTGGTTCCAGCACTGGGACCTCCTGTGAAATGAGATACAGTGCAACAATCACAGTACAGTACTTTAACATAGACAAATACCTCAGGCAGTATAACTTTGCTGAAACAAGCAGCTCTGATTTATTTAGGGGATATAACAAGGACAGGGAAATCAGGTTAATTAGCTTATCACTCTAATAATCTACCTATGGCTCTGTGCAGGCCTATCCCTATCAGTTACTGTCCCTGGGTACCCAAGCCCTAGTGGCTAGTCCAAACCGTGGCAGCTGGTAGGGGCCCTTTCACACAGAAAAGGAGAATTAAACAGTCAGCAGTACAGTAATTCCATTTGGATTTAATGTGGCAATTCAACAGGAGCGACCCTGAATTAGTACTCACGACCTCCAAATAAGATAGGGTCCTTCAATGTCAGCAGGGCTCACTTGAGGTACACAAACCTCTTCACACATCCATATAAAGAAAGCACTATACCAGGCAGGCTGCATCTGTATCCCGATCGCAATTACTGCACAATACCCGGAGAACACACAGCAGATTCAGTTCCTGACAGACAGAGTGCAATTTTCAGCAATTCCTCCAGTCTTCTACAGGGTGAGCCTGGTTTCTACTCTTCAGAGATCCTTTGATTCTTTTCACAGGACGGATTCAGTCCTAACAAGCTGTTACACAAGCTGCAGACCGGAACTCTGGGCCTTACACACGTTTTTACTAAAACTGCACACTGAAAAGCACAGGGCTCCTTCCTTCTTCACTGCCAAAGCTCAACTGACTCTCCAACTGAAAAACGGGCACTTCCTTTGAGTTCCTCCCAGTTCTTGACTGGATTGGCTGTCACTCACAATAGACTGCTGCTGTTGGTCCAAAAGGCACTGAAGTCTAAACTACATCTCCCAGAGTCACTGCCCATACAATCCTCTTGTGGCTGGCTCAGATTATGAGTCCAAGTTCTGATTCGTCTAAGGCACCATTTTAGAGCTAGCTTACCCCACACTGATTGGTCCAGTTCAGCAGTTCAAAACTAGAATGGGGAACTAGCAGACACAGTTCTGACTGCAAAGAAAGCAGGTTAGACAAACTGTAATTTCATTATTACTCTAAATAATTTCTGGCAAACAGTTACATCTTTCAGATAGGTTCCTTTGCACTCTAGTGACTGCAAAATGAAGTAATTGGCAGCAGTTGAGTGGTACTCAAACAGAAGCACACAGTCCCCCATACAAACTAATTATGTCTGCAAGCAGACAGCTCTTAAAGAGACAGTGCCAGAGGTTCTAAAAACACTCACTGATAAATGGCTTAAACGCCAAACACCATTCAGGCTTGGAGCATTCAAGCAAGCTCCTGGAAGTCTTTTGGGAACCCCCATTTGCAGGGGGGTTACACCCTTCCTGGTCTGGGAAAGCTTGACGTCCGCGTCAAGCAAGTACCCCCATAAGTTTCAACTGCAACCATATACATTTGCATTAGGCTCGCACATGTAATCATCAGTCAATATATCATTTTACCAAGAACACATTTCTGAAACATTGCAGTACGTCACTCTTTACACAGTATTACATACACATTGTACCATAACTCAAGTTATTACCTCTTGAACATGAAACCTGAAGAGAGGGGGCCCTTCCCTATCAGTTACCTTGGGGCTGGATGGGGCAAGGGCACCATACTTAGAGGGCAACACAAGTAACTTGGAGTTAGCACTGATGCTCAGTTTGGGCAATGAGCTCGGGGACACATACACTCCTTTATGGACAACATTGAGAGGCAAATCCACAGGCCTCCCAAGGGAATCATAACTGAGGTGCACCACAGGCTTTACAGCTCGACCAGTCTTTCTAGGGGAACTGTTACAGTCTCTGCACTCTGAGCCTCATTTTCAGCATTGTCCTCACTTGTCAGGAGTCTCCTGGGGGAGAGAGGCTAGAACTTGGGGCACTTTCAGCTCCAGGAGTTACAGTTTCTGAGTCCACAACATTTGGCTCGCAGGGAGAGCTTTCGGACACTGGCAGTGGACTGTCAGGGCACTCAAAATACTCTTCTTGTTCTGGTGTATCACCAGTCTGACCCAATCCATCATTTTCCTCCCCTGAAAGCTCAAACAGTTCAACCATGCACAATGATTCCATTTCATCTGATCTGATGCTTTGCACTTCACTTTCTGGGAGCATTGGCTCCAGGGATGAAGCTGGGGGCTTAGACAGTCCAGAAGGCCCAGCTTCATCTCCAGTATTGACTAGGGATTGCCCGAAACAATTGACTCAGTTCGTAAGAAGGATAGTATTCAAAGTCACTCTCACTTTCTTCCGATATGGACTGACAGTCATGCTCAACTGGGACTTGTGGAGGGAACACTTTAACTTTGCTTCTGTAGGTGCAGACTTTCTTGATCTTTTCTTAGCAGCAGCTCTAGTCACTGGTCCAGAGGGGCATCTTCTAGGGGCTCAGACTCAATTAAGATTTGTCCAATGGGCAGTAAATGATTTCTATGCATTGTTTTTACATCTTTGAATTATTCTCAGGCCTTACTTTGTACACTGGCAGATCATCTAGTTTGCCCACTACAATGTGAGGAGATGGTGCCATCTGTCAGCAATCTTGTGCTTGCCATGCAGTCCCAGATTTCTTAGCAATACCCGATCTCCCTCCTGGAGTTCCTGTGCTTTCACCTTTTATCATACCTTTCTTTGTTGGCCAGATTTCTTTTGGCAGCCATGGTTTGAGCCAGTTGGTACGCATGAGTTAGCTGGGCCTTTAACTTTGCACATACTGTAAATAGTTGTCAGCTTGAACCCTATCAGGAGACCCCAAAACACACATCTACTGGTAGTCGAGCTTCTCTTCCAAACATCAGGCGGTAGGGGAGAATCCAGTGGCATCACTTTTGGTGCAGTTATAAGCATGTACCAGGGTGCTAATTTGTTGGCTCCATCTAGGCTTGTCCTTTGGGTGCAGGGTGCCTAGCATATCTAGCAAAGCTGCGGTTGAAACGTTCAGGCTGTGGGTCCCCTGGGGTGGTAAGGAGTGGTTCTGGACTTTCGACTCCCACAGAGAAAGCATCTCTTTGATCAGACTCTCAAAGTCTCTCCCTTGATCAGAATGGATTCTTTGTGGAGCCCCATAGTGAACAAAAGTTTTCTACAAGTACTTTGGCCACAGTGGATGCTTTCTGGTCTTTGGTGGGAAAGCTTGGGCATATCTCGTGAAATGGTCAGTGACCACCAGCACATTACTGATATTTCTTTGATCTGACTCCAAACTCAGAAAATCAATACAGACCAGCTCCATGGGTGCACTGGTGGTGATGTTAACAAGGGGGGCAGCCCTCTGGGGCAAAGCTTTCCTCTGTAAGCAGCGACTACAAGTTCGAATGTGTTGCTCCACATCAGCCCCCATCTTAGGCCAATAGAATCTGGATCTCACCAAGTCAAGTGTTCTGTCTATACCAAGGTGCCCCATGTGGTTGTGCAAGGACCTCAGTACTGAGTCTCGAAAGGCAGTGGGCAGCACTAGTTGTTGTTTGTCTACTTGTCCCCCTCTGTCTACTGTTTCTCTGTATAACAGTTTATTGATCAGTTTCAACTTAGGACCTTCTTTGTATAACAGTGCAGTTCTCAAATCAGTGGAGCGTAATTTGGACACATCTTTTCCTGCATAGAGGGCTTCTAAAGCTGCTTTGATCATGGGATCGCGGGATTGAGCCCGCCCGAATACTGTCATTGTCCAGCTGAGGCAGTGCACCAATGTCTGTTGCAGAAAAGTGGCAATAAGCAGCAGGTATGCAATTCTCAGAGGGTCCCAAGCAATCCACCATGCAGTCCACTGGGTCCGTGGACATTTGTTCCTCCCGTCAAACTTACGGGCAGAGTGCCCGAATGTCAGGTTCTGCCAATCGGACCCAATCATTCTGGGGAACAGGCCTCCGGGAGAGAGCATCAGCATCTATGTGGTTCAGACCTGCTCGGTATTCGAGAGCATAGTCATATGTAGATAATGCAGAAAGCCACCTATGGCCAGTGGCATCCAACTAGCTGAGGTCTGCACATAGGTCAAAGGATTATTGTCAGTTTTACTAGTATTTTAGCCCATACAAGTACTCATGGAATTGGTCAACAATAGCCCACTTCAAAGCTAGGAACTCTAACTTATGTACAGGATAGTTCTTTTCGGATGGGGTCAGGCTTCTACTGGCAAAGGCCACTGGTCTCAGGCCATTCTCGTGCTCTTGGTACAACACAGCCCCCAACCCTTGCAAGCTAGCATCAGTGTGTGCAGGAATGGTTTTCTTGGATCGGCATAGGCCAGCACTGGAGCATGGGTAAGTTGATATATGATCTCATGAAAAGCAGTCTCAAATCAGGAGTCCAGCGGGCCCCAAATACTTCACTCGGATGAAAATACACTCTTTCAGTCTTGAGGGACGCTGACTTTTGGTATTTTTGTGGGTTGGGGATACCTTGAGTAAGGTTAAGTAAAGGCGGATCACTCTTGAATAGTCCTTGATGAAGCGCCGATAATAACCACAGAATCCCAGGAATCTTTGCAGTTCTTTTAGATTTTTGGGCTGTGCCAGGTGGTCAAGGCCTCAACTTTACTTGGGTCAGTCTCTATTCCTCGGTGGATACTATGTGTCCCACATACTTTACTGATGTTTGAAAGAATTGACACTTATCAATGGACAGTTTAAGGCCAAAGTCCTCCAGTGGTCCAATACCTTAAATAATCTGCTCTCATGTTCCTCCAGTGAGCTGCCAAACACAATAACATCATCTAGGTATACCAGGCACTCTAGTAAGTTCATGTCCCCACTGCACGCTCCATCAATCGTTGAAAAGTGGCTGGGGCACCTGAAATCCCCTTGAGGCATCCTCATGAATTCATAGAAGCCAAGCGGACAGATAAGGCCGTCTTCTCGGTCCTCTGGGGCCATCGGGATCTGGTAGTACCCACTGCGGAGATCCAGCACAGAGAACCACTTGCTCCGCTTTAGGCAGTCCAAGCATCCTGAATGCGGGGCATTGTGTACTGATCAGGGATAGTCCGCGGTTTAGATGCGATAATCCACACATCCTTACTGTTCCATTCTTTTCCTCACTACCACAATGGGGAAGCATAAGGGCTTCTGGATTCTTGTATTACACCAGCAGCTAACATCTCTTGCAGATGCCGTCCCACATCATCTATGTCAGCAGGTGCCAGGCTCGAGACCTCTCACGAAATGGTCTTTCATCATGCAGCCGGATATTGTGCTCAGCTCCTTGCACGCATCCTACATCCCATTCCTTTAAAGAAAACACCTGGTCTCTCTGGGCAAGCTTCTCACTGATCCTCACTTTCCATTCAGCTGGCAGCGGGAGTCGCAAATCAAACAAGTCAGGCGTTACTCTGTCATTCTTCCTTGAACTCTTGCTGCTTGGGTAGCACTGCAGTGTCTGCACAATGCACATTAGCCAGGATGCAACCTCTGTTTACTCGAATGTCTCTTTCAGACACATTATGAACTTGGACCATTACCCTTCTGGCATAAGCATGGGCTCTAGCGGGCAAAATACTAGGCTTGACCAGCAGTCCCTCTGGCAATTTTCCATCGCCTGGTGCATCCAACATTAATATTTATTCTTAACATCCTTTCTGATACGGACCTCTCCTGTAAGGTACACTGGGCATTTGGCGCCAGGATCAGAGACTCAGGATCCTTCTTCCATACAATTCCGACCGGTTCCTCTGGTTCTGTTTTTCAGCATCTCTCTGTGCCTCATAGGCCTTCTTAATTAAAGCCGGAACTCTTAAAGCTCTACTAGTCTTTGACCCCTGTTTTCATAACACAACTGTGCCAGCCTTCCGAACATATGAGCATTTGTTCCAATCAACAAAGGGACACCATCATACAGTCCAGTGGGGGACACACTAAGGCTAGGGTCTCTACTTGTTCGGCCACCCAGCCACGGAGGTGTGGGAAAGACAGCCAAATCTGGATATACCCGGAATAGGGTAGGCTTCTCACTTAACCCCATACATGCAGTCCTTCTAATGGTTGTAAGGGCACGCTCTGACAAATGCTTCTGATACCAATCCTGGAACATAATTGTCACTTGGGAGCCACTGTCTAATACAGCTCTTGTAGACACTCCATTCACCTTTACAGTGGTCTCCATGGAGGGACCCACTATTCTGGACCAGTCTGGAGGCGGTAGTGGGGGCCTGGGCAACGGACCTTGCCACAAGGGCGTGAATTAGCATTTTGGTGCCCTCACTGGGATCATGTGTGCACTCTTAACCACTGATTTCTTCTCCGAAGCTCTCCTTGTAGCCTATATGCAACTTTGTCAGTGTCTTTTGGGGACTGGCATTCCCTTTTCATGTGCCCATCTTTCCCACAATTATAGCAAAACATACTTTCTGGAGTTTGAGCTGGCGAGGCGCCACACTGGGAGCCAGGGCGGGTATTACTAACTGGAAACCTGGGTGCCATCTCTGTCTATGACGTGATAAGCATTTGGAGACATCTCGTCAGTTTCTCCACTTCCATGGTCAAGGAATTGAGTTTGGAGCTGTTATCAGCAGGAGATACATGGGTGGTACCCCCACCCCCATGGCAGATGCAGTCGGATATAGGTCAGGGCCCGTGACTTGCAGGCGTGGCCTTCATAAAGGGACTGTTTTGAATTCCCGGATCTCTCTCAACAGTTCGCCCATTGTGGCATATCTTTTCCTTGTCAGAGCACTCATTGACTGTCAACCTCTGCCCTGAACTTCACTTGATGGGTCACCCTCAGTCACTCGGTCGTAGCCACAGCTGTTGGTGCAGGTACCTCCCGGGTCGCCTTTTCTCAACTCCTCGAATTTCTCTCATTAACTCATCATAGGAGGGTGGGGATTCCAGTCGATTTGCCAGGCGTAACTGAAGCAACAGCAGTTCTGAGAAGGGGCAGACTTAAGGATTCTGTCCAGTCTGGTTCGTCCAGTTCAATCGCTGGCAAACTACCCTTTCTGAGGCATTCTTGCAACAATTTTTCCAGCCGAGAGACATACACAGACAACAACTCCCTTGGTACTGTTGTGCATTTCTTACTCTCCACCATAGGTCCTCATCAGAATCTGGGCTCCCATACACATTCTCCAAGGCCTCAAGATAGGCCTGTGCAGTCGCTTCAGGGTTACTGGCCCGTTTAGCACGGATGGTAGCCAGGCAGGACCTCGGAGGCTCTCACTAACCCTCTTTCGCTTTCACCTTCCGAGCATTGCCATTCTAGCACTTGGGGGCAACATAGTCTATCCAGGTCTCCCAGTCATCCTCCCTTGGGGGTGGGGAGGGTGCCAGAGAAGATCCTCAACCTTGGTAAGAGTCGTGACTAATGGCAGGTGCAGAAATAGGAGTCTGCATTGGTTCAGCCACCATTACGGGCACTGGAGCAGGAGAGGGTGTTGGGGAGGAACACCCCAGGTGGCAAGAATAGTTTCTTCAAGTCCTCCACAGTTTTCCCTCTCCCAGCAACCATTCAGCAAATTTCTTCTCAAAGTTTCAGATAGTGGTGGGGGCTGATTCCCCGGGTCTTTACTGTCCTAGTTATCACTCTCCAAGCAGTGAGGGCTCCTCTGGGGTAATGGTCTGTGGCACTTTGGAGCTATCTATGGGATCCTTAAACTCTACTAGGGCCAGGAAAGTGTGGGTGAGCAGATTAGCATGCCGACCCACCACCACAGGGTTTTGTAAACCTTCCACCTTGGAAAGTACTCCTGCACAGTGTCGTATTGATACCAGGGGATGTCCAGGATAAGCATAGCATTTGGGGTCGATCTCCTCCCCAGTACACCACTCCACCAGCGGTGCGCAGCCACTTCTGTCGGGTACCCATTTTTTCTTAACAGTGGTTCGTAAATATGGCCACTAGAGACACACAATCCCAGCGGTGAGCCTCCAAGATGTAACCCTAGATGGCGCTATCCCAGGGCTACTACCCTGCCTGATTTGCCACTATCAGGTTGAGGGGCCTGGATCCAATGGCGGTGCCTCCACCCAGAGGTCAGGGTTTGCACAGTTAAACTAACTTGGTCACAGCCCTCTGGGACACTGCAACCCCCTTTCTTCCCACTAGTGGCCCACACAATATATCAAATTACCTTCACAGTATACACTTACCCCCAGGTCTGGTTCCAGCACTGGGACCTCCTGTGAAATGAGATACAGTGCAACAATCACAGTACAGTACTTTAACATAGACAAATACCTCAGGCAGTATAACTTTGCTGAAACAAGCAGCTCTGATTTATTTAGGGGATATAACAAGGACAGGGAAATCAGGTTAATTAGCTTATCACTCTAATAATCTACCTATGGCTCTGTGCACAGGCCTATCCCTATCAGTTACTGTCCCTGGGTACCCAAGCCCTAGTGGCTAGTCCAAACCGTGGCAGCTGGTAGGGGCCCTTTCACCAGAGAAAAGGAGAATTAAACAGTCAGCAGTACAGTAATTCCATTTGGATTTAATGTGGCAATTCAACAGGAGCGACCCTGAATTAGTACTCACGACCTCCAAATAAGATAGGGTCCTTCAATGTCAGCAGGGCTCACTTGAGGTACACAAACCTCTTCACACATCCATATAAAGAAAGCACTATACCAGGCAGGCTGCATCTGTATCCGATCGCAATTACTGCACAATACCGGGAGAACACACAGCAGATTCAGTTCCTGACAGACAGAGTGCAATTTTCAGCAATTCCTCCAGTCTTCTACAGGGTGAGCCTGGTTTCTACTCTTCAGAGATCCTTTGATTCTTTTCACAGGACGGATTCAGTCCCAACAAGCTGTTACACAAGCTGCAGACCGAACTCTGGGCTCATACAATTTTTACTAAAACTGCACACTGAAAAGCACAGGCTCCTTCCTTCTTCACTGCCAAAGCTCAACTGACTCTCCAACTGAAAAAACGGGCACTTCCTTTGAGTTCCTCCCAGTTCTTGACTGGATTGGCTGTCACTCACAATAGACTGCTGCTGTTGGTCCAAAAGGCACTGAAGTCTAAACTACATCTCCCAAAGTCACTGCCCATACAATCCTCTTGTGGCTGGCTCAGTTTATGAGTCCAAGTTCTGATTAGTCCAAGGCACCATTTTAGAGCTAGCTTACCCCCACTGATTGGTCCAGTTCAGCAGTTCAAAACTAGAATGGGGAACTAGCAGACACAGTTCTGACTGCAAAGAAAGCAGGTTAGACAAACTGTAATTTCATTATTACTCTAAATAATTTCTGGCAAACAGTTACATCTTTCAGATAGGTTCCTTTGCACTCCTAGTGACTGCAAAATGAAGTAAATTGGCAGCAGTTCGAGTGGTACTCAAACAGAGAAGCACACAGTCCCCCCATACAAACTAATTATGTCTGCAAGCAGACAGCTCTTAAAGAGACAGTGCCAGAGGTTCTAAAAACACTCACTGATAAATGGCTTAAACGCCAAACACCATTCAGGCTTGGAGCATTCAAGCAAGCTCCTGGAAGTCTTTTGGGAACCCCCATTTGCAGGGGGGTTACACAAGTGTTTTCATCACAGGGCCCCAACCAGCTGCATCGATCCTGGCTAGCCCCCCACCCCTCCCAATCCTGGGTACCCAGTGAAAGTGACAATTTGGGACTCTGAATATGCGCACAGTACTGTGATTATTAATGTGTTTAACCTAATTAACCTCATTTCCCCCCTCCTTGATACAGCTCCTTAAATAAATCAGATCTGTTTGTTTCAGCAAAATTACACTGACTGAGGTATTCATTTGTGTTAAAGTATTGTACTGTGGCTTTTGCACTGTGTCATCTTGTTTTACAGGGGGCCCCAGAGTCCAGTTGACAGAGCCAGTCCTGGAGGTAAGTGTACATTGTGAAGATATTCCTGATGCAATGTGTGGGCCACTAGTGGGAAGAAAAGGGGGGTTACGGTGTCCCAGAGGGCTGTGACCAAGTTAGTTTAACTACTGCAGGCCCTGACCTCTGGGTGGAGGCACCTGCCATTAGACCTGGGCCCCTCAACTTGTTAGTGGTTAAGCAGGCAGGGGTAGTAGCCCTTGGGATAGCGCCACCTAGGGGTTACACACAGATACACAGAAACTGTCAGCAGATAAGGACTGCTAGGGCCCATCTAGTCTGCCCATAAGCCCTATACTTGTATGCAGTCACTGACCGCAGGTGCAGTCCCTTGTAAAGGTAATAAGTGGTAATGGTGGGGGAGAGAATCATGAAGGGTATGGAAGGTGGAGAGAGGGGTGAGTCCAGCATGCCTCTGCCTTGTGCCAAAACTCATAGAGATCATTTTCTTGGTGTTGAGTGACAGCTGGTTTTCACAGAACCAGTGCTGAACATTGTTAAAGGAATTCTAATTGCAAATTCCCCACTCCCCCAAATGCTTACTTCCCGATTAAGTTTTTTGCACAGAAAAGCCCCTTTTTCACAAGCTGCCACTTACTTTATTTTTATTTTGTAAAGTCCGCGAACCGGGAATATGACGGGCAGTGCATGGCTCCATTTGCTGTAAAAGTGTGGCACCACACTGCTCGCTTCAATATATTTGTACTGAAGCGAGCGGTGTGGTGCCACAAAAATCCCAAAAGTAGAAAAATGACATCTGGACTCCCAAAATAATAGCTCCATGCTGCCAGATAAAGCTCAAGTAATCTCGAGAGTAAACTCACAACCCTATTCCTCTATAAAGATTGGAGAGAGAAAGGGGGATGAAGAGCACAGGAGTTGCAGGACAAGCAGTCCTAGGGAGGCAAGCTATGGCCATCTCCTCTGGCATGATCCAGGTGCAGTGGCCAAGGCCCAGTGCACAACCAGAAGTGCCAAGAGATACCCACCAAAAAAGTCCAGCATGAGAGAAAGAACATGCCCCATTTCTTTCTGCAACCAGAGAGGTGTAGCCTGCTAGTACATGGATCCAAGACAGTGCATTGCACCCTTCCATAGATAAGGCATCTGCTCAGTGGAGTTGGAATGGATGGTGCCAGGGCACATGTTGCATACAGCAAACCAACAGGGACATACCCTGTAGGGGATATACCCCAGACAGGGAAAAGGATGGAGAAAAACTGGAGGAATGGTGGCCACCTACCCATTCCATGGTATAAAACAAAGAGCTCTTTTTTTTTTTTGTAGGGAAGCCAGGAGGCCCCCACTTCCTTTTTGTGTTTTTTTTTTGTTTTGTTTTTTTAAAGGAGAACTAAAGGCAAAAACTGGAAAAACATATGTTTTAAGTCGTGTTCTGAGCTTCTGAACAGTACTAATGTGCCTGTAGTGGTATAAATTTTAATTGCTTCTACCAGATTGTGGGGGTGGGGGCAGCCATGCTCATGTGGTTTTGTTTTTCAGTCCAGCCCTACCTATCCCACAATGCACCTTGAGTCCCCAGAAGGTGAGGTCAGCTGGCCCTGTCCTTTCATTTAGTCTGTTTCAGTATTGAGAGATAACTGTTTTGCCTTGTGTTCAGCCAATCATTTACTAGCCCTTGAGGTTAGTGTTTTTTTCTTTTTTTCAGTACTGTATTTGATTTTCTTGCAAGTTGAAACCTTCTGCTTAATGTTTTAGTACTTAATTTACTACCTTTTGCAAACCGAGAAACTTCTATTTTGTTAGTATCCCTTCCCCCCAACTCAACCAGAGGTGTAAATCCCTTTTGTTTCATTACCATGCTGGTTGATGCCTGCAGTGGCTGAACTGACAGTTACTGATTTTACTTGCTTGCTCCTCTCACATATGACAACTTCTACAGGCACTAGCTCATCTATACTTCAGTAGTTTTGATTGAAAAAAATGGGAACCTCTTGTAAAAAGTATGTACTGTAAAATTGTCCTTAGCATTATGAAAATGTTACACTGCACTGAATGCCTTACAAGACTTTTAAGGCTAGTAAACCACTGTTTTGCCTCCTAGCTGTTAAATGGGCAAGCAAATATTTATGCTGTATGCCCTGGATCAGTATCAGCCTCCACAGCCATCAGTGCGTTACTTTAATTTCAAATGATGGTATTCCTGTGTGGGGGAGGGGCACCTATGTGAATTCAAAAGTGCATCATAAGGCACACTATTGCATTTTAAGTGGTATGTTTTGTTTTTAGTCACCCCTCCCAAGTCTCCAGCACAGTTAAAATGTTTCTCTACCTGTGTAGAAAATGGAAATTACGTACCTACCATAATTCTTGATCTTCTTGGATGAAGTCTCCACCACTCATTCACACTAATGGGATCTACGCCGGAGGCGCTAGGACACAGCGGGAGCAAACTTTTCAAGAGGGCTGGCGCCAGAGATGGTGCTGCGAGGAGTGGCATCACGAGCCCCGACTCGTGCAGTAAAGACTATCTTGGCGTCGACCCTCCCAACCGCCTCAGTACCCCCCCAGAGGAGGTGCAGCATAACTAACCTAAAAATTGGACATAAGATAGTCCAAATGACCTGTGTAAGAAGGGTCAACAATGAAGTCTTCACAGCCCAGCAATTGAGGGAGTGAAGACCAAAAACAGAGAGTGAGCTCGGGGGATGGTGGGTGGGCGTGTGAATGAGTGGTGGAGACTTCGTCCAAGAAGATAAAGAATTATGGTAGGTATGTAATTTTCATATCTTCCTGGACATAAAGTCTCCACCACTCATTCACACTAATGGGAGAGTACCGAGCTAATAATCCCCCGATACAGGTGGCAGGAAATAAAGAGCTCACATACTTAGGACAGAAGTCCGTTAAGAATAGACCTGCCAAACGACAGATGTCGTCTGGCATGGACATCCAAGGCGTACCGCTTAACGAAAGTATGCACTGAGCTCCAGGTAGCTGCACTGCAGATATCTGCAATGGGCATGTTTCGGATTTCTGCCAGAGATGCCGCGACTGCTCTGGTAGGGTGAGCTTACACTCTGCCTTCCAGCTTAACCTGTGCCATAGAATAGCAGTGGCGAAGGCATGCCACCAGCCACTCTGAAATGCATCTAATAGCAACAGGCTGACCCACCCGGGTCTCGCTGAAGGAAACAAACAGTTGTTGAGCCTTGCGAATTTCTTTTGTTGTATCTAAATAGAATCACAGTGCTCTCAACATCCAGAGAATGAAGGGTACACTCCCCTTCATTCTGGAAGTTCGCAAAGTAGGTAGGCTGGACTAAAGGTTGGTTTAGATGGAATTCTGAGACAACCTTAGGGAGAAACTTAGAATGAGTCCTAAGAACTACTTTGTCCTTGTGAAATACAGTGTACAAGGGGTATGTGACTAGCGCATGTATTTCAGAAACTCTACGAACCGAAGTGATGGCCACCAGGAAGGCCGGTTTCCAAGTGAGGAATTTCAGGTCGCAAGTAGCTAGACGCTCAAAAGGTTTACAAGTGAGCATGTCTAGCACAAGATTAATGTCCCAGGCTGCGACCGGACATCTGATAGGGGGTCTAGTATGCAGAATACCCCTAAGAAACCTCTTAACTACAGGTAACTGAGCCAGTGACATGGAAAGTGCCGGCTCATGATATGCTGAAATGGCACAAAGATGAACTTTGACTGTGGAGTGCTGTAGAGCTGAATTTGAGAGGTCTAAAGGGTACTCCAAAACTTTATTTGGTGGGCAGGAAAAAGGGTTCAAAGAGGATTTTGCACATCAGATAAAGAAACGCTTCCATTTGGCTGTGTAGGTTTTTCTAGTGACCGGCTTACACGTAGCCAAAAGATTATCTGAAACCCTACGAGAAACACTGAACCTATTCACCGCTCTCTCTTCAGGAGCCAAGCTCGAAGGTGAAGTGACCTCAAATTGGGATGGACCACGGGATCCTGGGTCAGAAGGTTCATCTGAAGGGGAAGTGTCTTTGGGAGGGTTTCCGACAGACTGTTGAGCAGTAGAAACCATATCTGCTGAGGCCAGAAGGGAGCAATGAGAATCATTCTGCCCTAATGAGACTCAAGTTTGAGAAGTACCCTCAGAATTAGGGGAAGAGGAGGAAAGGCGTATAGAAAGTGTCTTGTCCACCGCAGCCTGAACGCATCGGACAGAAAACGCCAGGTCCTGGATTTCTGAAGCAAAAGAGAGGCAGTTTTGCATGGGGTGGGGTCGCAAAAAGGTCCAGGTCTGGAGTTCCCCATTCTTTGAATAGTGACTGAATGACGGTTAAGTCGAGAGACCACTTGTGAGGATCTGTCTCCGTTCTGCTGAGATGATCTGCCAGCTTGTTTTGTACTCCTGGCAGGTAAGCCGCATGGATTAGAGCCTTGTGCTCCAGGCACCATTCCCACACTCTCATAGCTTCCCTGCATAATGGGTAAGAGTGTGCACTGCCCTGCTTGTTGATGTAATACATCACTGCTTTGTTGTCCATTTGAAGGAGAATGTTCTTGTGACAGAGTACGTCCTTCAAGACTCAGACTGCATAGAGGACGGCTCTCATTTCCAGGACATTTATACGAAGCTGGGACCTGTCCTGAGTCCACATACCTTGGGTGTGGAGAATCTGGCAATGAGCTCCCCACCCCATCAGGGATGCGTCCGTGGTAATGGAGATCTGATGATCCAGAGAAGCAAAGGGATATCCTTCCAGAAGGTTGTCCTCCTGCGACCACCAGGCAAGTGACCTCTTCAGAGGTTCCGTCACCTTGATGGGAAAGGACTGAGGGTGAGTGGTTGGGGACCACTGAGTAATGAGCATCCACTGAGAGGTTCTTATGTGGAGACGTGCTAAGGGTACAGTGAACACTGAGGATGCCATGAGACCCAGCATCCGTTGCATCGAGATAGCTCAAGCTGAGCTGTTTTCTCTGATGTATTGGGCCATCTGTAAGATATCGCTCCTTCTGTCCTCTGGGAGAAAAGCCCTCACAGAGGAGCTATCCAAAAGAGTTCCTATAAAGAGGAGCTTCTGGGAGGGCTGCAACTGCGACTTATTGAGATTTAGCAGGACTCCCTGAGGAAGTCTGAAGCCATGGCAATGGCGTCGAGAGTTCCTTGTCTGGAGCGACTTGCTAGGAGCCAGTCATCCAGACATGGGAACACTTGTATTCCAATTTTCCTGAGATGCGCTGCGAGAATTGCACAACACTTTGTAAAAACTTGCGGCGCTGAGGACAGCCTAAAGGGCAGGACTCTGAACTGACAGTGTTGACCCAACGCCACAAACCTTAGGTATTTGTGGTGCTTTGGGTGTATAGAGATGTGTTGGTAGGCATCCTGCACATCCAGGGAGGCTAGCCAATCGTGTTGATGAAGCAAAGGTTGAAGGGTACCTAGTGATATCATCTTGAACTTTTCCTTGTGAAGGAACTTGTTTAACTTTCTGAGATCCAGAATGGGACGCATGCCGCCAGTTTTCTTCGGGACCAGGAAGTAATGGGAGTAGAAACCTGTGTTTCGTTGATCCAGTGGAACTACTTCTACTGCTCTGTTGTTCAGAAGGCCTTGTACCTCGGAAGCAAGAAGGTCTGACTGTAGTGTCGGCGGCCTGGGCTGTTGTTTGGGAGGATGATCTGCGGGGGGTTCTGAAAGACTGAGCGAATACCCTTCATGGATTATCCAGAGGACCCATTTGTCTGATGTTATGGATTTCCACTGGTTGTAGAACTGAGTCAGATGTCCTCCCACCGCTGAGGAGGAGTCCCCCCTCGGACAGCTGATGTGGGACCTGGGACAGAAACTTAGAAGGTGGCACTGAGAGCTTTAGGCGCTTGTGCCTTCTGCTGCATTTTCTTTTCTGGTTGAGGGTTGTGGTTTTTGTTAAAACCTCCTCTACCTCTGCCACAAAAGGATGGAGGGAGCGGGTGGAGGTCTAGCCATCTTAACAGCAGATCTAGTCTTCTGTGTGGCCTCCAGAGCTTGCTCCAAGTGGGGCCGGAAAAGATACATACCGTCAAAAGGTAAAGCCATGACCTGCTGTTGGGCATCATTCGTGAAGCCCTAAGTACGTAGCCAAGAGTGGCAACAGGTACAGATGCTGGCTGCTGCCACTCAGGAAGTGGTACCGAAGGCGTCCATTGCAGCTTTTACCTGCTGGTTGTTGGACTTGACACCCCTGGTTATGGTCTGAAGTAGCTCTGAATTAGCTTCCGATTTGGGCAGAGCTTCTACCATTTGTTTGAGCAAATGCCAGAGAACATATTCATATTGAGAACAACAGCCCTGGTAGCTGGCAATACGCATACCCAGGGTGGAGGCAGCAAAGACTCTCTTACCTAAGGTGTCTATCTTGCGATATTCTTTATTTATAGGTCGGGCTGAAGATGCCTGAGGAAGGACGGCCTTATCATTCTCTGCCAAGACTACAATGGGATCAGCAAAGGCTTGTGAGGCCAAAATGGGGCGATCCTTGGGAGGGCCATATTTCCTATCTTTGGACTTAGCCACAGAAGGAATGAGAGCCAGACTATTCCATACCATCTGAGAAACAGTCTCGAAAGAGGGTTGTACTGGAGGAGTTAAATCCATAGGGATCTCTGGGACACGGAGGTACTGGAGTCTAAAAGCTTCCCAGGATCGATTTCTGTAGTCTGGAGAGAAAAAGTAGAATTTACATTTGTAAGCAGAGACTTAAAAGAAAGGTCTTCGACCACAGGCTCTACAGAGGGACTGATCCCTGCTCCCAAGGCAGTGTCATCAACATCATCACCCAGTCGAAGACCTGGGTCAGGCTCAAAATCATCTCCTGATAGTCCAGGGGGGACTGTATGGACAGGAAAGGAGTGAAAATCAGGAGGAAAGAATTGGAGACGAGAACCCCTGGAGGCCGGCTGCCGAAGCACCAAGCCTCAGTGCCAACAAAGAACACGGCGCCAAATGCAAGGGAGTCAGCGCCATCAGAAACAGCCCAGCAGCACACGGCACCGCAGATGGCGCCAACAGAGCCCCTGATGCCATGGACAGACTCCTTGGTGCAGCGGACAGTGCTGAGAGTGTCCTCGGCGCTGAGGACGGTGCCGAGAGAGTCCCAAGGGTCCGAAAACTGTGATTTGAGGAAAAAGAAGGAAAATTGGCAGGAGATAGTGGCATCGGTGTGGACCCCTGCGCCACAGCCATGTGGGGGGGGGGACACCTGAGCGCGGAGTCGACGGCACCAAGGAAGGTGCTGCGTGACTAGGAAGACCCAACCGTCCTACCTGTCCCTCCGAACTCAAATGGCCCGAAGGCCTCAGTCTCGGGGTAATCGAATCAAGCAGCTGGACCAACCTCATCGACCACTGCTCCATAAAAGCAGCCCACTGGTGAAACTGCTCATTGGAAGCCCTCCAATAGGCGGGGAAGGGCTCCAGTGTCGAGGAGGTTGGCCACCGGAAACAGAAACCGGCAACTCTGACAGAGGTGGAGACGAGTGCCTGGCCCCAATAACCGACCGTCTATTCGCAGACATACCAGAAGGTGACCTCGAGTGATGCCTTCTCTTTTTTGACTTGTGTGCCGAAGAAGAGCTGAAGGCCGAACGGTTCCGAGAACGGAACCATTTCCTTTAACGCTTTTGGGGAGACCACCCATCTCCCTGAGCATCGGACCGCCCATTGTCAGACCCTCCCTCTGGAGAGGCAGTGGACCAGACCCAGCCTGGCTGACTGAACAGCTTTCATACGAAGTCTCCCTACCTTCAAGACTTCTTGTTATAATATGTAAAATTAAAATAATCATTACTTATTGCAAATAAATTACAAAACAATAAAACTGAAAACTAAGCTGCTAGTTTGAAGTTTGACTCCCGGCAATCGAGCGACGTCTCACTGAAGCGCACTCGACAGCGGGGGAAAAAAGGAACTGAGGCGGTTGGAGGGTCGACGCCAGGATAGTCTTTACCACACGAGCTGGGGCTCACTGTGCCGCTCCTTGTGGCACCATCTCTGGCACCAGCCCTCTTGAAAAGTTTGCTCTCGCAGGGTCCTAGCGCCTCCGGCGTAGATTCCATTAGTGTGAATGAGTGGTGGAGACTTTATGTCCAGGAAGATCTATCCCGTATGGTTTTAATTTTATAAAACAAAAAACACAGGCGTCATGGGCTGCATAAATGTCGTGTTCAGAAATGTTTCTATCCAGTAGCATCATGACATGCTTCAAAATTATTGACAAACGTGTGAAGTTTTGAAGAGAAAGTGTGCATTGTAGTGTAGAATCTTCGTGCACTCTGAATTTTATATATAAAAGATTCACCTACTTAAAATAAATGAGAGGACTGCACATCAGTGCTGGGACCCTTCAGCTTCACAGGATCAGATCTTCTGAAGGGGACAAGGCTTTTTTATTCCCACATACTTAATTGGGTGTTGGTGATTTATTGGACTGACAGCCACCCAGCCAACCCTCTGCAGTTGGCTCCAACACCAAACTGCACCCTGTCTGGATAATGCCCTGCATCCCCTGAATTATCTTGGTCACGCTTCTCTGTACTCTCTCCAGCCTATCCTTGGCGCCTTGTAGGTGGGGCCTCCAGAATTGAACTCCATTGCACTGAACTCCCTCTCGCAAATACAGGGCCATGCCCCCCCCCTTTTACCCTATCTCTTTTAAATAGGTTGTACTCTTGAAGTTCCACCTCCCAGCTATGTCCCTCCATCCACCATGTTTCTGTTACTGCTATTAGATCTGGGTCATCCAGCTTCACCAACGCCTTCAGGTCTACCATTTTATTCCCTAGGCTCCTTGCATTGGCTAGAATTTCCATCATCCCCTTCCCCCACCCTTATAGTATCCCATCCTTAATCTGTTCCTTGCCTCTTGTGCTGGTAGAGTGCAGGCTGGGTTGTCCCAGTTAGGTCGAGGATCCCCTTTCTGCCAAGTGCCACACCCTCCTTCTAATTTAAATATATCCAACTATATGCTGTGCACATGGTATGCAGCTCACTAATCGGCAACATTAATAGCCAGTCTGGAACAACCATTTGACCCCAAGACTACAGCAGTCCTTAATTAGGTACCCTGGAAAGCTCTCTTGGTGACTAGGACATCAGCAGTTAGTGAGCTGCATGCCATCTGCACAGCATACAGTTGCCTTAAGTGGCGGCCCTTGATCAAGCTCTCCCAAAGCCACCACAGCACCTAGAAGTGGTGCCTCCTCCCGCTGGTGCTCCTCCAAACTAGCGCCCGATGAAGCAACACTCAGGGTTATACATAAAATTCAGAGTGCCAGGATTCTACACTACAATGCACACTTTCTCTTCAAATCTTCACACGTTTGTCAATAATTTTGAAGCATGTCATGACACAACTGGATAGAAACATTCCTGAATACTATATTTATTCAGCCCATGACATGTGTGCTTTTTGTTCTATAAAAAAACATTTGTTTAACTCTTTTTCCCTCCAGTCACGGCCTGCAGAGCCTCTCTGAGGCATCCTGCCTATTTCTGCTCGCCTGAGCCTTCTCTCTTTCTCCCCCCCCCCCCACAGCCAGCACCCAAAGCTTAATCCCTCCAGGGTGGGGCTGCACCTCCTCTTTGGGTGCTCTAACATACATAGACTCCGGCTGTGGGTGAGGGCCCGGGCGGAGGAACTGGAAGGCCAGGCAAGGTGGATCCGGCGGTGGGCATGGGGTCAGATGCGGTTGCCTACCCCTCGGAGCCAGGCTTTTTAATTTTCTGGTGCCCTTGCGTGGAGCACTCCTGGTGCAATGGCACATGGTAACCCTGCCTTGTGTCAGCCACGCTGCAGATGTGCCGCCCACATACTGCAGCGCCCCTGATCTCCACTGGGAACCGCTGGTACGCCGGCCAAGCCCCAACCCTCCCCAAGGGAGAGAAGAGCAGCCCTGGGGGTGCTCAATCCTCATCCCATCCCTGCCGGCCCCCAAGCTCACTCCTGAACGCGGGTTGCCGGCGTGGCACAAGGTGTGGCGTCCAGCGCCTCAACCCTCAATGCCACCAGGCCGGTTTGTTTTATAAAATTAAAACCATACAGGACAGTTTCTACACAGGTAGAGAAACATTTTGACTGTGCTGTAGACGTTGGGGGGTGACTAAAAACAAAACCTACCACTTAAAATGCAATAGTGTGCCTTATGATGCACCTTTGAATTTGCATAGGTGCCCCCCCCCCCAAAAAAAAGGAATGCTATCATTTGAAACGAGACTAATGCATTGATGGCTGTGGAGGCTGATACTGATCTAGGGCACAAAGCATAAACAACTGCTTGCCCATTTAACAGCTAGGAGGCAAAGCAGAGGTTTACCAGCCTTAAAAGTCTTGTAAGGCAATCAGTGCAGTGTAACATTTTCATAACGCTAAGAGCAATTTTACAGTACATACTTTTTACAAGAGGTTCCCAATTTTTTAAATCAGAACTACTGAAGTATAGATGCGCTAGTGCCCTGTAGAAGTTGTCATATGTGAGAGGACCAAGCAAGTAAGTAAAATCAGTAACTGACAGTTTTGCCTCTGCAGACAGAACAAAAGGATTTCACACCTCTGGTTGAGTGGAGGAAGGGGATACTAGCAAAACAGAAGTTTTTTAGTTTGCAAAAAGTAGTAAATTAAGTTCTGAGACTTCACAAACAAAGAAAAGGTGTACAAAACTCTAAGCAGGAGGTTTCAACTTGCAAAAAATCAAAGGCAGTACTGAAAAAAAAGAAAAAAACACTAACTTCAAGGGCTACTGAAAGATTGGTTGAACACAAGGCAAAACAGTTTTCTCTTAATCCTGAAAACAAACTGAATGAAAGGACAGGGCCAGCTGACTTCATGTTATGGGGACTCGAGGAGCATTGTGGGATAGGTAGGGCTGGACTGAAAAACAAAACCACATGAGCATGGCTGCCCCCACCCCCACAATTGGGTAGAATCAATTAAAACTGAATTTAAACCATTTATACCACTACAGGCACATTAGTACTGTTCAGAAGCTCAGAACATGACTTAAAACATATGTTTTTTCCAGTTTTTGCCTTTAGTTCTCCTTTAATTAGCAAAAAACAGCCACTAAAAAGACCACAGCAGATGAGACAGAAGCAATAACTACTGTGTGCCAGCTCCGAAAGGGTCATCTGCCAGAGGCCCTGGCTCTCAGCTGAATGGAGGATGGTGGCTGAGTGTCTTAATTAGTGGTGAAGATAATCAATTATGGTGAATATGTAATTTTCATATCTTCCATGAATCAATCTTCATCGCACTTTTTGTAACTGACAGCTTTACCTACAGACCCTTGTCTCCAATTTAGTTCACCAGATATTAGTACTCTATAAGCTCTTTTGTAAATGCTCTGTAAACTTACACTGTATTTTATTAGATTAGCCATTAGCCTACTTTTTGCCGACCTCATGTCCCTTACTAGGGGCCAATTTCATGTCAAAAATGTATAACATAGAAACATAGACTTTGACGGCAGATAAGGACCACTTAGCCCACCCAGTCTGCCCATTTCCCTACCTACTGGATAAGCTGCAGATTCCAGTTAACCAACAGCCTATTTCCTGCCACCCCCACTACAATTGCCTTGTGTCTGTCCCAGGCATGTTTGAATTACCCCACTGTTTTAGCCCCAACAACCTCCCCAGGAAGGCAGTTCCACGCATCCACCACTCTCTCCATGAAAAAAGATTTCCTCACATTACCCCTGAGCCGTCCCCTCCATCTTTAAATTGTGTCCCCTTGTTCTTACACATCTCTTTTTCTGAAAGATGCTACCCTCCTGGACTTTGTTGATTCCCTTGAGGTACTTGAACGTTTCTATCATGTCCCCCGTCCCTCCTTTCATCAAGGGTATACATATTAAGCTCTCTCAGTCTCTCTTCATATGATTTCTGATGCAGACCCTGCACCATTTTAGTTGCCCTCCTCTGGACTGCTTCCATCCTGTCTATGTCCTTGCGTAGATGAGGTCTCCAAAACTGCACACAGTTCTCCAGATAGGGTCTCACCAACTGTCTGTACAGAGGGATAACCACTTCCCTTTTTCTACTTGTGATGCCCCTTCCTATGCATCCCAGTATCCCCCTGGCTCTCCTTACTGACTTCTCACATTGCTTACCCACCTTTAGATCATCTGATATGACTACCCCCAAGTCCCGTTCCATTTTTGTTGTTGTTAGTACCTCCTCTGCTATTGTGTACTCTTCTCCTGGGTTTTTGTTTCCCAGGTGCATTACTTTGCACTTCTTTGCATTGAATCTAAGTTGCCATATGTCTGACCATTCCTCCAACCTTGCCAAGTCCCTTCTCATCCTTTCTACCCCCTTGTGTATCAACTCTGTTACAGATCTTTGTATCATCTGCAAAGAGGCATACCTTTCCCTCCAGACCCTCTGCAATGTCACCTATAAAGATGTTAAAGAGGACTGGACCCAGTACTGAGCCCTGAGGTACTCCACTAGTGACCCCCCTTTCTTCGAATGTGTTCCACTCACTATTACCTTCTGTGTCCTGTTGTGCAGCCAGTTTGCAACCCAGGCTACCACCCTGGGACCCACTCCCAGGCTGGCTAACTTGATTATTAATCTTTTGTGTGGGACTGTGTCAAATGCCTTGCTAAAGTCTAGGTAGGCCATATCCACAGCCCCTCCTCGGTCTATTACTTTGGTCACCCAGTCAAAGAAATCTATTAGATTCGTCTGACATGACCTTCCTGCTGTAAATCCATGCTGCTTTGGGTCCTGTGCCCCGCTGGCCTCTAGGTACTCAACAATTCTTTCTTTCAGAAGTGATTCCATCATTTTCCCCTACCACTGAGGTCAAACTAACAGGTCTGTAGTTTCCTGCTTCTGCCTTGCTCCCACTTTTGTGAAGGGGAATCACATCTGCCCTCCCCAGTCCTCAGGTACCACCCCCATCCTCCCATGATTTGTTAAAAAGTGTGGTCAGTGCTGTCACTAGGTCCTCCTTTAGTTCTTTTAGGATTCTGGGGTGAATCCCATCAGGCCCCATTGCTTTGTTCACCTTGAGTTTTCAGGACTCTTTCTTCTGTAAATGGACTGGTGTCAACCCCCCTACCCAGAGTGCTTCTATTGTCTGGTTTAGTAACTCCTCCTCATCTTCTTTTGTGAATACTGAGCAAAAGTATTCATTCAGTATCTCTGCCTTTTCACGGTCTCCCTCTGCCCACCTCCCCTCTCCCTTATTAATCTTCACTATTCCTACCTTAACCCTTGTATGCTCCCTAATGTACCTATAAAAGGTTTTATCCCCCCTTCTTAACTGAATTGGCTATTTTTTCCTCAGTTTGGGCTTTTGCTGTTCTGACTGCCTTCCCCACTTCTTTCTGCTTTAATTGATACAGTTCTCTGTCGTGCTCCTTCTGTGATGCATTATACTTTTCGAAAGCAGCCTTTTTCTCCTTAACCTTCCCTGCCACTTCTTTTGAGAACCATAGTGTTTTTTACTCCGCTTTGTTTTCTTTATCTGTTTCACACAAAGGCTTGTTGCCTCTATGATGGCAGTTTTGATTTTTCTCCATTGTTCTTCCACCCCTCCTTTTTGGCCATTTGCTAGTGTATTCCTCAGGTATTCACCCATTTTGCCAAAGTCAGCCCTTCTAAAGTCCAGTATGCTTGTTTTTGTATGGCTCGTCTCCATGGTTGTGTTTATTGTGAAGCACACTGTGCAGTGGTTGCTTGTTCCCAGATGTCTACTGACTTCTAAATTTGTGATCCTCTCTCCATTTGAGAGTACCAGGTCTAGTATTGCTCCCTCCTGAATGGGTTCCAACACTAGCTGTCTAAGGCCTGCCCCCTGCAGGCCTTAACTGCTTGTCTAGCATTGTATTCCTGTAAATTTTTGTAAAGTGTTCTTATCTGCTTCCATTTGTACTTACACCTCATTAATCTCTTGCAAACTCTCTTGTAAACTCCTATTTATTGATTGTTTATTACACTTTGTTAACTCCTGCATGTATCTTTGTACCCCGGTCACACCTGGAAATGAGCCTCAGCTCAGTGTGCCTTTCCCGGTAACCAGTTTTAAACAAATAAAAATGTATTTCTTATGTATACAGCTCTGGTCTTTGTGTACTTGTTCTATTTTCTTTTAATGGCATGGAACCTTTGTAAGTGAACTCCTAGCTCAAAGGTCGTTATCCAAGACAATTATTAAATAAATAAGATAGTACTCCAGTGTTAGTTGCGTATTTGTTTTTTCAGTTTCCCTCTGTTCAATAACATTTTACTGTATAAAGACTCACTGTCAAAAATATCCATTGATTCTGTATTTGAATGCTACTGGGATTAAGTATTTATATTTTATTAAATAAAGTAGTATTAAAAAAAAAAAGAACCAAACAATCACTGATTCATACATATGGGTTCTAGTACCAAGCTTCCCAATTAGGGAGGTGCTGGCTCACCCTGAGGGTAATGGTCACCCTCAGCCCTCTGGGTGAGGGAGAACACCTTAGGGCATGGGCTCCTCATGGGTCTGGCAATGCCTGAGAACATTCAGAATCAAATGGAAAGTAAAAACACCCCCACCAAGTTCCCATCTGACTGTGCGGGAAAAAAGCGAGTCCCCTGGAACTGGAAATCTAGCACTTTTCACTGGGCCAGAGGTGCCACCTGAAAAAGGAGAAGCCAAGCAGTCCATTGAATTCAGATTCCAGTTCCCTTCAGCCTTGAGGCTACCTTACTGGCATCACATGACCTCTCTTGCCTGGTGCCTTGCCAACTCCAGGCCCTTATCAGACAGACAGATGGGAGCGTGGCCAACCACCAAACCTAGAAATGAAAATGACATACTCACCATAATTCTTGAACTTCCAGAGTACCTTCACCATTTGTTACCACTAACAGGTCTGTGCCAGAGGCAACAGGACCCCATGGGAGCAAAGTTTTTTGGCAGCCTACGGGGCCAACGTCAGTGCTGGCGCCGCCCACGAGGCTGATGTAGTGACGTGCCACTTGTGGACTGGCCAGCAACCAACATCAGCTCCCTACCTTCCTCGGATCTGTTTGCCAGGAGAGAAACAAGTGGGAGAGAAAGAGAGAGAGCAGGAAAACTCATCCAAAGGGATAAGAAAAGGATATAAAATCATTAAAGCAAAAAAAAAAAAAAAAAAATGCAGTGTTAGGGACAATGATCCCATTTTGAAAAAAAAAAAAAAAAATTTTTCCTGAAGGAATGTTTTTCCCTCCCTCCTTGGGTTGAGGGCTGGCGCTGATGTAACTATTCATTTGTGTGTGGAGTCTCGCAGTGCTGCGCATGTGCGCAGCTTACCTCAATGCCAGCCCTCTGAAAAGTTATGGTTCCTCCTGGGTCCTAGCCCTCCGGCTCAGTCCCACTAGTGGGAATCAATGGTGAAGACTAACTCCTGGAATATCTGAGATGCATGAGGAAGTCGGCCTCAGTTATTGGCTGGTGCATGCAGCACCATGTGGGGTGCACAGGCACTCTCGGCACCAGACGTTGCTGCCCTCTTGCAAAAAAATTTGCTCCCACTGGCAAAGAGGGCTGAGGCGCCACATGTGCACCTTGTTGGCGACCCAGGTTCAGGAATGAACTCGAGTCTCTGAGGGGTCAGCCGGGGTGGGAGAGGACTGCGTATCCAACAAACTGTTCTCCCGTCCTGTGAAGGGTGGCCAAGAGCAGCAACAGAGGGTGGGTGCTGCAGGACTTCTGTGGAGCATACATATCTCCACACGCCTGCATCAGTGAGAGGATGAAAACAGAAAATGGGAGGACAGGCTAAAAGAAGCCCTACCCACCTCCCTGTAGCCTCCTCCACAAGCTGTGGACCAGAGCCTCTAGATTTGGTTGCTGGGGGTGGGAAGGATGACCCTTCCCCTCCTAGTCCCACTGAGTGTGTGTGTGTGTGTGTGTGCGCGGGGGTTAATATGTTAGAGCAGTAATACTCAGTCCTGACTGGCTCAGGAGCCACATGAGCAGTCATGTTAGCCAAGCAGCCACAACATACACTTCCTAGTAAATTTTGGCAAACACACTCCAGTGTAAAAGAAAATATTTCAATTACAAAACATTTCTTTCATTTCATTTACTAAACATTAGCTAACATTTGCGCAGTCTGACAGGGTGCAGCTTGCAAGAAAATTTGCAAAAAAACTTTGAAAATAATGCTTGCTGGCGTACAATGCAGTGGTATTATAGTGCATCCTGGTTGGTTAATACTGTGTAGTGCGGGAACTATTTGCATCACTTACTGGGAAGAGCCGCAGGTGATAAGCTGAAGAGCCACGGTCTGAGGATCACTATGTTAGAGACTCATACCAGGAACCCAGCAGTGGTGTAGAAGCCAGCTGAAGAGCAGCCTGTCCTACCAGAGGACAATAAAGACTTACGGCAAATCAATTTGCTCCCCCAGGGTCCTAGTGTCTCTTGCCCACACTTATTGATGGGAAGCAATGGTGAAAATGTATTATTTTAAAATTAAGAAAGTCTGCTGCATTTATAATAAAATCAAAGAAGTGCAATGCTGTTGTATAGACGGTGAAGTTCTGGACCCAATGAGGACAGCGGAAGCGATGCTGTGCACTTGATAGCGGGGAAAAATATGAACTGATGTGGTTGGGGGAGCTGGTGCCACTGCATACCAGCAGGCACGTGTCAGCCTGTGCTTGACAGTTACTTATGCCACCAGCTCCACCAGGAAAAGTTCTGGCTCCTGCGGGGTCCTATTGCCTGTGGCTCAGACTCATTCGTGGGAATCTGTGGAGAAGACTGACTGGAAGATCTGGTGATCTTCCAGAATATCTCCTCCATGGAGTAACACTTATGGGTTATATGGCCAGAGGAGGTGCTAAGACCTCATAGAAGCAAGTCTTTTTGGCCAGGAGGCCAGCAGCGGCTACGGCACCTGTGCGACACTGCTGGGTTGCCATGTGCCTGCCAGTAACCACTGTTGGCTCCCTCACCTACCTCAGTTCTGTTTGCCAGAAAGTAAGTTAAGAGTTGAAGAAGGCAAGCTGGGGCTTGTGTAATGATGACCAAAAGGCCTCCTTTCTTCCTACTCCCTTTACACTTTTAACTCCCATTCTTCCCCTGCCTCCTCCTGTAAAACCTTCTATGGGCAATCAACCTTCTCCTCCCACTCCGCCCCTCCCCCGTCTGGAACACTGGTCATCTGCTCTCCGTTCTTCCCCCTCTCTTTTCTTGTTCAAAGCTCTCTTTCATGACCTGTCAGTAATTACAGGCTCCATAATTTACATTGCCCTCGCTTCTAGGGATGTCATGCCAAGGGTATTTGTGGCGTGTATGAACACAATCAAAAAATAATCAAGGAAGGTCAATTAAAACAAGTTATTCACTTGTTAGGAGTGGTATATGGTGTACATCCACACACTAGCAAAATCCTTTCCCTTTAAGAAGAGGCTGGAAGGTCTTCAAGCTGGCCCCTCCCACTCAGGCGATGTCCTCCTCTGCACCGCCCCGCGATGTCAGATCTTGCACGCTGGAAGCACGACAGGTGTGCCATTTGCCAGGGGAGGTTGGGTAGGTTGTGTAGATGTACATCATATACCACTCCTAGAAAGTAGTTACGAAAAATTTTCCTGTAACAGTAGATCTTCGAGGAGCTTCTCTTGCAGTAGGTCATTAATTTTGGGAGTTTCCAGCAAAGGTCGCTGTGACACGGCAGCTCTTCTAGCAGTTTTGTACAAGGGATCGCCCACACATGACATCTTCCTGTTTCCTATATAAGTGTGGGTGGTCCCTGGTATCCTCAATTCCCCCGCTGGATTCAGCTCGCAAAGCAAGGACCGAGTGGAAGCCGAGGTACCAAGGAGTTCCAACCCAAAGTCACTGGACCAGAATTTGCTCTCCTAGAGAAGGAGGGGGATGGGGATGGGATCGTACCTATTGCAAAAGACACCCCTCTAAGATCTGCTGTTATGGTAAGATTTTTTCTAACTGTACTATCTTCCACAGAGTGATCTCTTGCAGTAGGTCATTACTTTTGGGAGAATCCCAAGCAGTTATGTCCATGTGGAAGGACAAGTATGATTGGAGACCTTGTAGCACTGCACAGCCTAAGGCCACCCTACGTCATGAGGCAATATCCAGATTGTAATGCCTTGTGAATGTATGGATTGTGGACCAGGTAGCTGCATTGCAGATATCCGAAATGGAGGCTCCTTTAAAGCAAGCCGCATTGGTGGCCATAGCTCTAGTGGAATGGACTCGGACAGGTTCCGGTAAAGTCTTGTTGTATTTTTTGTAACAAAATGTAATGCAATTCGCCAACCAGAAAGAAAAGGTTAATTTAGCAACTGGAAGCCCTTCTCTGTCAGAGGCAAAGGTGACGAATAACTGAGACGTTTCCCTAACAGACTGAGTTCCATTAGTATAATAGCATAGTATCCGATGGACATCTAAAGTATTCATGTTCACCTTGAATGCAACATGCAGGGTAGTAGACCGGTAACTCCAAAGATTGGTTGAAAGTATGTTCGGAGACTACTTTAGAAAGGAAGGAAGGAAGGAAGGGTTGGTACGGAGTATGACCCTATCCTTGTGGAAGATCAGGTAAGGTTCTCTGCACGTGAGGGTATGAAGCTCAGAAATACGGCTAGCTGAAGTGACAGCCACGAGAAATATTGTTTTCCATGAAAGGAAACAGAGGTCACAAGTGGCCGCTGGCTCAAATGGCTCGAAGGTCAATTTTTGTATCATAAAACGAGATCCCACAGAGGAGTGGATCTTCTAATATGAGGTTTCATATATAACATTCCTTTCAAAAACATTTTAGCTAGATGATGTTGGTACAGTAACCTGCCATCCAGAGGTTGATGGAAGTCCAAGATGGCAGCCAAGTGGACTTTGATGGAACAGTAACTTAAACCAGACTCAGATAGTGAGGCCAGGTAGTCCAAAACCTTCATCAGTGGACAAGAGTAAGGGTCCAAAGATAGACAGGCAGACCTTAAGGAAAAGCATGTCCATTTAGAATTGTATATTGCTCTTGTTGTTGGCTTACAGAAGACCAAGAGAATATTGGCAATAGGAGAGGACACTTGTAGACTAGTTATGAAAGCGTCCTCAGGGGCCCAGCGTGAAGGTAATCAGCCTGCAGGTTGGGATGTAACTGGGTTCTTTAATTTTTAGTCAAGAGTTGAAGATTGGAGTACCTCCTTGATTGTTGAGGTAGAACACCACTGCAGTGTTGTCTGATTGGATCAGCAAAGGTCTAGAGTCATAAGAGGTTGAAATGCTGGAAGAAAGCGGAATGGCCTCAGCTCTAGGAGACTGATGTGAGGCCGAGGGAGAGAAGTGGTCTATGTGCCCTGCATCCGATAAGGACTCAGGTGTGTGCTCCATCCTGTCAGGGAAGCATCCATGGTGAACGTCTGCATGGGAGGGAGGGATGGAAAAGGCATTCTTGGTCATAAATTGGTTTTGATTGACCATCAAGTCAGAGCTGACGTCAGAGAGGGAGTGACACTGAACTTGCCTTCACATTTTTCTTGGTCTTTGAGACCACTGAGTCTGGAGGATTCACTGAAGAGGTCTCGTAGGAAGACGGGCGAGTGCCACCTTAGGGATGGCAGTGACCATGTGACACAAATCAAATCATACTTTATTTTTAAAAAGCGCCTTTCCAAAACCAAGGCGCTTGCACAATAAATAATTCAAATACATAAAAATAAAACAATAATAAAATCAATCAATATAACATTCTTAAAAATCAGGGTAAGCTAGGCTAAATAAATAAGTTTTCAAGGCTGCTTTAAAACTTTGGATGGTCAGGCAATCTTGCACCCGATGAGGCAGAGAATTCCACAGGGTTGGGGCCATAAAACTAAATGACCTGGCCCCTGATGTCTTCAAACAGACCCTGGGAATCTCTAGCAATCCCTCATCGGTGGATCAGAGAGGGTGGGAGGACAGTAGGGATGAAGAAGATCTTGCAGGTAGCTAGGTCCCTGGTTGTGTAGGGCATTATAGGTTAGCAAACCGACCTTGAAGGTGATTCGCCACTGTACTGGCAGCCAGTGCAATCCACGGAGGACAGGCGTTATATGACTGGTCCTAAAAGTACCAGTCAAAAGCCTGGCCACCGCATTCTACACTAGCTGCACGCAGCGGATATCAACCCCTAGTAGCACTAGGTAAAGGGCGTTGCAGTAGTCAAGGCGGGAGGTAACGAAGGCATGGACCAAAAGAAAAAAATTACTCACCTTAGTAATGTTGTTTCTTCTAATGGAGTCTTGCTGTATTCTGACAGTAGCAGTGAGTCCCAACCTTCAAACTGCCCCGGAGATGAAAGAGTTAACTTTCCATGCCAGGCATGGAACGCTGAGCTCGAGCTCGGTTGAGACTCTGTCTGTTGCTGTTTAAACTCAAACCGTCAGATCTTTATGAGCAAACTCACTAAGGCCCTGTGTGGAAGCTGTAAACCTACACTAGCCAACTGGCTACTAAACATAAAAAACATATTTTTTGATCTCAAAACAAAGACTCAAGTCAGGAGACCCAAAAAATGAAAAACACAACACCAAATCACCCAAGAAAAGGGGTGAAACAACAAA
Organism: Neoceratodus forsteri; assembly: GCA_016271365.2. Classification (NCBI taxonomy): domain Eukaryota; kingdom Metazoa; phylum Chordata; order Ceratodontiformes; family Ceratodontidae; genus Neoceratodus; species Neoceratodus forsteri. The sequence continues at coordinate 397,991,720 of CM057452.1, forward strand.
GGTGGGCATCTACTGAGTGCCAACACTCACTGCCCACCCACATCCCAAAACAGAGGTTCTGAGAGGGGCAGGGGGAGGTTAGAATACAGCAGACTCCATTAGAAGAAACAACATTACTAAGGTGAGTAATTTTTTCTTCAAACAACATGAAGTCTTGCTGTATTCTGACAGTAGCAGACTACCAAGCAGTACCTCCATGGAGGAGGGACAGAACCTACTTAGGAAATAGGCTCTAAAGCACAGCTGTGCCAAACCGAGCATCACTCCTAGCCTGAACATCCAAGGAGTAATGCTTGGTAAAAGTGTGAACTGTTTTCCAGGTAGCTGCTTAACATATCTCTAAGATAGGAATATCCCTGGCAGCAGCCAGGGAAGCAGCTGTACCTCTGGTAGAGTGAGCCCTCAGGCCTGAGGGTGGAACCTTACCCAGTTTTACATAACAAAATTGGATACAAGAGACAATCCACCTGGCAATGGATCTTTCAGTGGCAGGTTTCCCTTTACCAACCTCACCATAAGTGAGGAACAGTTGGAGGGAGTCAAACCTGTGACCCTTGGTACGTTCTATGTAGTAGCTAAGGGCTCTTTTCACATCTAAACTGTGGAGCCTCCTCTCGCCAGAGGAGGAATGGTCAGTGAAGTACACAGGAAGAGACATGGATTGATTAAGGTGGAAATCTGAAACCACCTTTAGTCAAAATTTCCTGTTAGTCCTGAGGACCACCTTATCTCTATGAAAGGAGATAAAATCAGGCTCCACTGACAAAGCTTGTAATTCACGATCGTCTGGCAGAGGTGATGGCTACCAGAAACACAGTTTTCCAAGTCAAGTACTTAAGCTCTGCTGAAGACAAAGGCTCAAAAGGGGGTTGTATAAGCTGAGCAATGCAAACATTAAGGTCCCAAGCAGACGTAGGGTCCCTGAAAGGAGGGTTGGTGTGAAGCAATCCCTTGAAAAACTTGGAGAATACAGGGTGAGCTGAAAGAGAAGAGGGGTTACCTGCTGAGATAAAAGCAGAGAGAGCTGCCAGATGCACCTTCAGTGTAGCTGGTCTAAGCTCTAAGCCATTTAAATGGACCATATAATCAAGGACTGTGGGCAGATCAGCAGACTCTGGGGAAGTATGCTTTCCAGAGCACCATAAGGAAAATCTTTTCCACTTGGAATTATAAGTAGCCCTGGTGGAAGGTTTCTTAGAAGCCTTCAGAATGTCCATTACACCTTGGGAGAGGTGTAAATCAGCAAACTCTAACTCTTCAGGAGCCAGGCCTTGAGATTGAGAGATTTGAGATTTGAGATTCAGGTACCAAACCCTCCCCTGAGCACAGGTTAACAGGTTGTGATTCCTGGGAAGACACAGGGGAAGATGGACTGCTAAGGACAGAAGGAGTGGATACCAAGGCTGTCTGGCCCAGTCTGGAGCAATCAGGATCATCTTGCAGGGTTGAGATCTGATTTTGACTAGCACTTTGAACAGGAGAGGGAAGGGGGGGAAAGGCATACAGGAACTTACCTTCCCAACTGAGAACTAAGGCATCCAGGGGGACTGTGCCCAAGACTGGGGGCCTGCAACAAAAAAGAGGAAGTTGGTGATAGTCTGGGGCTGCAAAAACATCTATCTGTGGGGTGCCCCATCTGGAGAATATCACCTCCAAGACCAAGGGATCCAGTGACCATTCGTGATGGCCCTGAGATATCCTGCTGAGAGCATCTGCCAGGACATTGTCCTTGCCTGGGAGGTGCACTGCTGTGAGGGAGGTGTTCAGGGAATAAGCCAGGGACCACAACTTCATTGCTTCTGTGCACAAGGCCGTATACCGAGTGCCTCCTTGCTTGTTGATGTACCACATTGTGGTGGTATTGTCTGTTCTGATCTGAATAACTTTGTTCTGAACAGACTTGGAAAAAACTTGAAGTGCTAGAAATACTGCTCTGAGCTCCAACAGACTGATGTGGAGCAGAGACTCCTGAGGGGACCACAACCCCTGGGTGGTCAGGTCGTCCAAGTGAGCCCCCCACCCCAAGAGGGAGGCATCTGTAGTAAGGATTAAGGTGTGGGACTGAGAGACAAAGGGGACTCCTTGTCTCAGATTGCTCTGATCCTGCCATCACTGTAGGGCCTGGATCAGGGTTCGAGTTACTGGGATCAATTTGGTCAGAGGGTCCTTCCTTTGAGACCAGAAAGCTCTCAAATGGAACTAAATGTCCCTCATCTGAAATCTTGCTCCCTGCACCACTGCTATGGAAGCAGCCATGTGCCCCAGGAGCTGTAGAAAATGCCTTGCTGGTCGGGATACCTGCAGGGTGAATGAGGAGGCCCGAGAGATAAGGGTCCTTGCCCTGTCCAGGGGAAGGAAAGCTCTGGCCTTTCCTGTGTCTAGCTCTGCACCTATGAAGGTGAGGAGCTGGACAGGCTCTAGAACTGACTTTGAAAGGTTCAGGAGGAAACCTAACGAGGTGAGCAGTTGCTGAGTTATCTGTAAGTGTGACCTGACTTGGTCTGGGGACTGGCCTACTATCAGCCAGTCGTCCAGGTAAGGGAAGATGGCAATCCTTTGCCTTCTTAGAGAAGCAACTACTACTGCCAGGCATTTTGTGAACACCCTTGGAGCAGAGGTTAGTCCGAAGGGCATTGCTCTGAACTGATAATGGCCTGAGGGCAGCTCGAACCTGAGGTACTTTCGATGGGAGCTTCTGATGAGAATATGGAAGTAGGCATCCTTGAGGTCCAGGGATACTAGCCAGTCCTCTGGTCTTAGAGAGGGCAGAATTATTCCCAGAGTCACCATTTTGAATTTTGGTTTTAACAGATGCTTGTTTAAGTATCTGAGATTCAGGATGGGCCGCCATTCTCCTATCTTTTTTAGGGTAAGGACGTACCTGGAGTACAACCCTTTGCCCTGGAGTAGGGGTGGAACCCTTTCCACAGCTCTGAGAGCTAGGAGGGAAGAGACCTCTGCCTCTAGGGCAAGTGCCTCCGAGGGGTTTGCGGGTGGAAAGGATCTGGTTCTCAGCTTTGGAAATCTTTTGAAGTTGAGAACCAGTCCCTGGCTTACTACTTCCAGGACCCACTTGTCTGATGTTATAGACTTCCAGTCCTGGACAAAGTAAGCCAGCCTGCCCCCTACAGGTGGTGGAGAATTGGCCCTGGCAAACCCATCAGGGTGCCTGCTTGGCAGGGGGTTTTGGCTGAGGGGTGGAAGCAGGTCTGCTGGTACCCCTTCTGCCTCTCCCTCTAAAGAACCCCCTCTGAGCATATGCAGAAGAGGAGGCCTGAGCTTGGCAGAAAGGCCTGTGAAAGGGCCTGTACCTGCCCCTGGTAAGCTGCCTCTGAGGAGTGGCCTGCCTTTCTTTGGCCTGTGCACTCCTGTAGGTGGTCCTATACTCATCCATTTTCTTCATGTAATTCTCTGTTTGCTCCCCAAACAAAGAATTACCAATAACAGGAAAATCCATGGCCTTAGTCTGGGTATCCTGTGACAGGCTAGTACATCTGAGCCAAGCCATTCTGCGAAGTGCCACAGATGTAGCTATGACTCTTGATGACACATTATTTGAGTCCACTGCAGCATGGAATTGCACCTTGGATGCCTCAATACCATCAGCAGCCACCTGCTCCAGCTCCTTGGCAGCTGGCCAGGGACCTGTTTTACTAAGCCATGACAGTGTCCCATCTAGATTTCTGATATCTAGCAACATAAGCCATATAATTCCGCCTGTCTGAGTCCCAAGGATGCTGCCATGTACTGTTTCTTTGCCATGGCATCAATCCTCCTGGAGTCCTTGTCTGGCGGCGGGGGTGTGAAGCCAAGGGAATATTTGCCTTGTCACAGGCTGCAGCCTGCACTACCCCAACATGGCTGCATTGTTGTATAAGGAACTCCATATCAGAGCCTGACAATGCATACCTCTTGTCCATTCTCTTATCCACAGGAGGTATAGTGTTAGGAGTTTTTTAAATTTTAAATGTCTGCTTCCCAAAAGATTTATGCAAGGGAATAGACAGCCTCCTAGACTCTGGGATATCCATCATTTCCACAAAGTCAGGCTCCTCTTGGTCATCCACAGCTTCCTCCATAGGAAGCTGGAGTGTTTCAGCCACTTTTTTTATAAAACATAAAATGAGAAGGGGACTCAGAAAGCCTAGGAGGAGACACTCCTGAAGGTCTGTCTGACTTTCAAATCCACATTCACTCTCCTCATACTCCTCTTCCCCCTTCTCCGGTTCATAATACTCCTCTAAATCATAATCTTGAACCGGTGGAACCAGCCAAACCGAGCGCCTCCCTGATGGTGCCGGTTCGGTCGGAACCGGGGAAAGCGACTGGACAATTTTGATCGTTTTGGCTATTTCTTCAGCAGTTGGAGAGGAAAGTTTTGGCTCCACACCTGCTGATTTTCTAGTCCTCTTTGCTGGAACTGACTCCTCAGAGTTGGATCTCCTTTTGCCCGAAGAAGTCTCGCCTTGGTCAGAGGGCACTCCTTCTGGTTCGGTTTGAACCGAACCGGGCTGGCCATCCGGTTCAGCGGACTTTTTGGCCTCCCTTTCCCTGAGCCTACCAACTCTCTTCTCTAGGGTAGCTGCAGGAAAATTTTTACAAATCTGGCAGTCTGCATTGAGGTGGTCAAACCCCAGACAATAAACACAGGTGGTGTGGGGGTCAGCCTTGGCAAAGACTTCCACACACACACTACAGTGCTGAAAACCAGTGGGCCCCATTTTTCTTTTGGGTTTCTCAGACATTGTGCCAGTCCTAACCAAACTTACCCTTTTAACGGCAATCCGCCAGGCAAGACCTTCCTATCGGCTCCTGACCATGTCACGGGTCGTGGAAAAAAAACGTAATAAAATCCGTTTTTTTTTAGAACCGATAAGAACCGGTAACCACACTCTAAAAGTACAATTCAGGATTTTAAACAACTTGATCGGTTCAAACCGAACCGATAAACCGTTTACAAGTTCCACACAGAATAAGATTAAATATAACCTACCTAGTACTCACGAATACCACAGACAGAGACTGAACCGACAGGTTGCGGTTTAAATTCGGTCGAAAACTGAGAAAAACTGTACTTTAACCGACAAACTGAACCGAGCAGAAGGAGAAATCTCCGGAGCGGCTGTTCAGTGAGGCAGAGTAAAGAATCTGACGGTTTGAGTTTAAACAGCAACAGACAGAGTTTCAACCGAGCTCGAGCTCAGCGTTCCATGCCTGGCATGGAAAGTTAACTCTTTCATCTCCGGGGCAGTTCGAAGGTTGGGATTCACTGCTACTGTCAGAATACAGCAAGACTTCATGTTGTTTGAATTGGAAGATCGTCAGAAGGAACCAGGTACTTCACCTGGGCGATATTCCGCAGATGGTAAAAAGAGGTTTTGACAACAGCTGACACCTGTGATTTAAGGGTCAGGCAGTCATCAAGTATAATGCCCAGGTTCCGCACCCGGTCTGAGGTGGCTAACTGGGCACCCCCAAGCCAAAGACCCGAAGGTTATCCTGCCAGCAAACCCGCCTCCCGACAACCAGGGTCCACAAACAACACCTCAGTTTTTTCAGGGTTTAACCACAACCAACTCACACTCATCCAATCCTGGATCTCGGGTAAAACAGTTGTTAAAGACTGAGACAGCATCACCCTGGCCAGGCACAAAGGACATGTACAGCTGAGTATCATCTGCATAGAAGTGAAAGCTCAAGCTGTACCACCTAATAATCACTCCCAGCATCAGCACATACACCGCAAACAACATGGGTTCCAAAATAGAGCCCTGCGGCACCCCAGAGGATAGGGGGAGTGATGCAGAGGAAAAAAATCCCAGACACCACCCTCTGAGTCCTACCCTCGAGGAATGATCGAAACCAACTGAGGACCGAACCAGACAGTCCACAGTAAACCGCAGGCGCTCCATTAAATGCCGCAGAGAGATCAAGAAGGACCAAGATGGAACGGGTCTTTCGATCTCTTGCTATTAGGGAGGGCATTTAGTACCCGGACATGGGCCGTCTCGGTACTATGTGTCTTCCTAAATCCAGACCGGAGAGAATCATAGACATTGTGGCTGGTCAAATGATCATCCAGCTGTGACGCAACCACCTTCTCAATAACCTTACTCACAAAAGGTAGGTTAGAGACAGGTCTGTAGTTAGCCAGACAGTCCAGGTCCAAGGAAGGCTTCTTAAGAAGGGGCCGAACCCCGGCTTCCTTCAGGGGATCAGAAAAGATCCCCCTCTCCAAAGACAACCAGACTATCTTGGCAAGGACTGGGATGATTTTATCCACACATCCTACTAAAGAGCATGTGGGGCCCGGGTCCAAACTACAGTTGGTCGGTCGCATCGACTGGACGACCAACACAATGTCATTGATTGTGGGTAGGTCGAAGTCAGACCACACAAACTGGATGTCTGACATCTCCTGCTACCACCAAAACTCCTATCTGAGAGAGTTAAGAGGAGATCAGACCTGACTATGGCAACCTTATCTGCGAAGAATCGAGCAAACTCTTCACACCGTTCCAGTGAAAAACACTTCCGGGCTGAAGACAGATTGGATTGCACAATCTGTCCATGGTCCGGAAGAGCTGGGCTGGTCGATTCTGTGCAGCAGCAATTTCCCTGGACAGGAATTCTGCCTTCTTATGGGTAATTGCTGATTGAAAGACCCGATAATGGTCCATCAAACTAAGCCTATCACACTCCAGACCCGACTTCCGCCAACACCTCTAAGGTCTTTGTCCCACTCTCCTCAACTCCCTCAAGGTCTCATCATACCAAAGAGAACTGGGGTGAAGAGTGAGGGGACGAACACGAACAGGAGCAATGGAATCCAGGGCCCTTACCACTGCCTTGTTATAGGCAAGCACCAGGTCCCCGGGATCCATGCATTCACTCGGTACACTCGATAGGTCCAGCACCGCCATCAGACCCTCCGGAGTAACACCCCTCAAAGGGTGGTAACGGACCATCTTCGTAGGGGCTGGCCTACTAGGGGGGGCTAGGAAACTGAACCCAGTGGTGTGATGGGGTCAGACCACCCAATTGGTTCCACCACCAAGCACCACCAAGTCAAATATCTCTATCCCCAGGAGAAACACCAGGTCCAATTAATGACCATCTATATGGGTCGAGGAGGAAATAACCTGTGTGAAGCCCAGAGAATTAATCAACTGGAGGAAGTCTTGACCAAACTGCGAGAGTTCATCATCGACCCAGGCATTGAAATCCCCCAGGATCAGCCATCTGGAGGATCCTAATGTCACGTCGACAAAGAAGTCCACAACTTCCCGCAGGAAAACATTCCCATTTCCTGGTGGACGGTAAATGAGAAGAATCCTGCACCCCACACCCTCACCCATGATACATTCAAAGGAGTTGGTGGTTCCCACTGGTACCTCCACCAGGTTCAATTCTGTTCTGAAACAGATGGCCACTCCCCCGCCCCTACGATCTAACATCGGACGGTGCATCACCGAATACCCGGCTGGTATAGCTGAAGCCAAAACAGGGCCAGCATTTTCATCCAGCCAGGTCTCGGTGATGCACACCAGGTCCGATGACCCAACAAGATCAGCTATTATAGCAGTCTTGTTTTTAATGGACCTGGCGTTACATAACACTGTCCGAGTAGAATGAGTCACAGGTGATGACCAAGCTACCTGCCTGCTACAAGCAGAACCCTTGGGTATGGGAATCCGGCAGGGAGGAACCCTCTCCTGAACCCATTTCACCCCAGGGCGTCTTCTTGTCCCCACTGTCTCAATCCACCCACTCCTTTCCATTCCCCCACCAGGCCCTGCCCCCGCCCTCCTCCTCCTCCTCACAATCCCCAGAGCCTGACAGCATCTATATACCTCCGGAGATGGTGGGGGACACCTAAAAGGGCGGAGGTCTTTAAGCCTGGAGGGGGAATAATGCCTGACTATCCCAGCACATCTTCACACACTCAGTGAGCACCCAAAATAATTTCCACACCAACAGCACTACTCCACACCACACTAAACACCCAACCACTCAACTTTCCAATCAAACACCACACACCCTGCAACAATAAATGAACATAAAATATCAAATAAAGCAGATAAAAATGATGACTTAGTTAAAAAAGAGATTGCCACAGTTCTCTCCAACAAGTAATTTACAGCCTCTGGGAGCTCTCACCTCACCAGAGAAATAAACAAAAATGTCTTCCCAAACCAATCTCTCACTTCGGTTGGGGGTGTACAATATATCAGTTTTTTAAACTGTTTACAACAGAGCAGGACAAGCTCACTGTTCACTAGCCAAAAGAACAAAAGAGGGATAGTCTGACCGTGTGTCCAGGAGCAATCTTCTGGGCTGTAGTCCTCAAGCCATTCTGAGCAAGTCACTTCTTAAAGTCAATCTAGGCCTAGAGTTCAATAGGCCTCCACACGGAACTGTGCTTCTCTCCAAGCCACCAAACCATCCCCGAGAAGAATGCCGCTGGGAGATCTAAGCGCAAATAGATCTCGGTGTGTGACAGGCTCATCAGCCCCAGAGACCAACAAGGATCGCACACCGTGCCTTCCGTCTCGACAGCCACAGGCCCAGTCCTCTGCACTACTAATCACCCAAAAGCACTCCCCAGGTTCAGGTCGGGGCAATATGGGCAGCAACAAATCCCCTCCAGCCCTCTCACAGAGGCAGACGACAAAACGCTCCAGTCGGCAAAGCAAACAGCCCCAACAGCCTCACCGAAAGTCAGCAGGAAGCCAAACAGCTCAACCCCGGCAACAGTACCTCCACTCCACTAGCAGTCTATGGCTCTGCTCAAATCCAGCAGTCACAAGCGGCAGGAAGCAACCGCAACTCCTCTTCTTTGTCCCAGGAGAAGCTCCACAAACTCGGACCACACAGACGACTCCCCCACGATCTCCTTGTGCTCGAACCTGGCCCAAAACAGGATCGCCAATTAAAGAGAACCAAAATAGCTATTTAATAGCATGATAAAACAAAATGGCACAAGGGAGACAGGACAAGCCAACTGACTATGCAGTCCTCACAATATATGGCAGAAGTTATTTACCGTTTCAGACAATACCCGAACAAAGACGTGCCTAACACTACAACACTTCACTTCTTCACCCCAACTAACTGCTCTATAAAAACGAACAAAAAATCAAATAAACAAAAACTAATGTGCTCTCTAAGTAAGATGTGCTGACAACTTAGCCCAGTGTGGCCGCCATCTTAGTCCAAAGTCATAGCCACACACAGAGGGCATAGCAGTTGTCTAACTGTAACTACTTTCTATATCTGTATGCATGATGCCAGAGACAAGGGTGTGGCCTGCCGGCCGGATGGATGGACGGTAAGGGCTGGCTGAGACTGTATCTAGTACGGCTCTAATGTATTGGAGACTGAGTTGGACTTTGGCCAACTGACTGTGATCCCTAGAGTGTGAAAATATTTGCAGGATAGTCTCCAGGTGAGAAAGCAAATTTGTTCCACTTTGATTGGCCAGCTATCAAGATATAGGAAAATAAAGTGCCCTTTCCTTCTTAAAGCTGTCACAGCTACCTTTAGGTATTTGGTGAACACAGTCAGGGCCGAGGAGAGGTCAATCCGGAGTGCTTGGAACTGATAAGTGTTAACCTAGCAGGCAGAAATGAAGAAAACTTCGATGAGCGGAATAGATGCAGGTAGGCACACTTCATATGTAGGGCACAAAGCCAATCTTTCTGTTTCAGTATTGGTATAATGGAAGTCAAGGTTATCATGCGAACACATTTGTACTGGATGGAAAGGTTCAGTTTTTTGACGTCTAGTGTTGGAACGAGGTCTCCAGTCCGTTTGGGTACCCGAAAGAAGTGGGAGCGGAATTCCTTTTGATGTTGTGAGGGGGGTACTGGAGAAATGGTGTGTGTCACTAGTACAGCCCTCAAGTCTTCTTGAAGGATAGGTATATGTCGGGGACGGCGAGGCGGGGGGGGGCTTGGAGAAAAATTCTAGAGTATGACCCCTCTGTATAATCTGGAGTACCCATTTGAGTATGTGATCGTGTGCCCAGCCTCTAAAAATGATCGCTCGTGGCCTCCAAGGCTTGGTCGAGGAGGGTTGGGAAAAGAAAAACCCTAGCCCCCACCCCCGGGAGGGTGGGGGCAGGAGCCACGGGTGGCAGAGGTGTTGCCATTTGTGGGTGGAGTATGACCTCTTTAGCCACCTGTATTGGTATCCCTGTATTTTTTCTTTTTCAAAATAGGAAGAGGATCAAGTATGGCAGGTTGTACGCAGAGTATGATACATGCCATGAGCCGTACGGAGAGTTCTGCCTGATGTCTGTAAATCATCCAATAAAGTTTGATTACCTGGCCCGAATAAATTGCACCCGGGAAAAAGAGGCTTTAGCTATTTTATGTTGCACCTCAGAAATAAGTCCTGAAAAGTGAAGTCCAGTGTGGCATTGCAAAGAAATGCCAATAGCTGACAGCTGGGCCGAGGTACTGATGGTATCATATCCCGACCTGGGTAGGTGACGGCAATTAGCATTACTAGTTGATATAGTAGCGAATAATCACTCCCTGGTCAGGTGAAGGAGGGAGGGAGGCGATTGATAATCTCAATAGCAGATGACTCAAGGGTATGGTGGTATTTAATCATATGACCCGTATCATTTGGAATTCTGGACAGCACATGATGCAGCCAGCCAAGTAGCAGCTCTCTCAGAGCGCTTCTGCTAACCCCGCTCCCAAAATCCCTCAAACTATGGACCCCTAAAGGTACTGTGCTGAATTTTGTTAAATATTGACAGAGAGGCAACTCAGCACCCTTGCAATCGAAACAGAGAGCCTGTTAAACGAAGCAATGGAGGCAGAAATGCGATCGGCGCTACCTTGCCATACGCCGCCGCCGCCACCACCAGCGCCTGAGAAGGCCAGCAAAAAGAACAAGTCACAGACTGCCACCTCCAGTCAAACTACCACAGGGCAAGTGGAACAAAATCTACTTACAGTGGATCGCTTTTTGGCCAGATTCCATCCTTTTCAGGAAGATCTTTGCTCCCTTACTGCAGAATTTAAAACAATGGCCCGAGCCTTGGAGGACATCACCAGAAGGACCGGAGATAATAAGGCCTGCATTATATCAGTGGAGAAAAAAGTACAAAACATCGATCCAGCAATAACAGCACCAGGCACTGCATAGCCAAACTCGAAGCAAAAGTAGAGGGCCTAGAGGGACGCAGTCGGTGAAACAATGCAGTCCTCATAGGCATGCCTGAAAAGGAAGAAGGCACGGATCTGGTGCTCTTCATCCAGAAACTGGTAACTAAACTTGCAGGTCCCTCACCATTCGGGCCTACATACGCGATCAAGCGCTCTCATCGCGCTTTACGCCCTATGCCTCCACCAGGAGCACCGCCTCTGACAATGATCTTGATTCCTCAACTATCATGAAAAGCAGCACTTTCTAAACAAAATGAAGGCACTTCAGGAAATCAAGTGGGAAGGAGTAAAAATATGCGTGGCGCATGACCTACCTCTTACTGTGAGACAGAGAAGGGCCTCCGTCCATCCTATAATGTCTAAATTAATAGCAGCAAGCATTACGTTCAGAATGGATTACCTGGCGAGGTTTCAAGTCCTCATAGCCAGTAACTGGACCACATATGAGGGCCCAAAGTGTGCAGAGGATGCCCTGAAGGATGCATTCCCAGAGCTCTTCAAGAACCGCTGAAGAAAGCACCATGCAGTAGTTTGCTGGTATGTTAAGACGCTAATTTTCTTTTTGGGGACTGTACTTTGCTTCTCAGGGAAGACCGCCGCAGTCTGGACTCCACGCATTAGAAATTAATTCCCTTCCCTTCTGGACTGGTGCTGCTTGGTTTTTCTGGTGTATCTACTGTTCTGCATTTAGAACTGCATTACAGCAACAAGGGTGTAAGCACACAGTTTCTCCTGAACTGGGGAGGCCCTTCCTGTTGACTTTACAATAGGCACTGCTTAGTGGGCTACCTGGCTATGATTTATTACTAGCCTTACAGCGCGGAGCTTCGTAACTATACCACAAAATAATTAAGTGCTCGGAGGACAGTTTCGCGTCTGATAAGGTGTGGAGAAGTGCCAAACCTCACTTATCCTGCTCTGCCTGTAAAACCTCTACTTCACTTGAAAAGGACTAAGCAGGATACTCTTGTTAACTAGAGGCTGTTCACGTGGTTTGGATACTTTATTTTCTACTAGTTAACTGAATTACGGCCTACTTCAAAAAGTTAGCAGTTTTGGCCATGTTTCTCCAGCCCTGTTTTAGGCTGTTGGGATCTTACTTTTGTTTACTGTTTAGTGCAGGTGTTTCTGTACTACAATACTGTGTTATGGCATGCTATGGACTTCACTGGTCGAGTATATTTGCATATTACGGGGACTATCTCTTTTTTTTTTTTTTTTTTGTTGTATTCTTTTTGCTGTCTGGCTTCCCCTAACCCCGTTCAGGGTTCATCCTGCTCCGGCAACTAACCCCCACATGCTCAGGGCTGACACCCCCTGAATGGGGCCGCCAATGGCAGAATTAGGTGGCCAGAGGGTTGGGCGCCAGAGCTGGCTCATTAGCGGGGCGCCAGCATAGGTTTTCTTCCTGGGAGCGGGGACGTGCAATGACGACCAGTGTCCAACCCGCCCCCCTTACGTTCAGGCGTCATATCACACTGCAGTACCCCTAGCTTCCGCTTGGGCATCCACGCTATGCCGACACACAGCCCCTCCCTGGAGCAGGAGAGCACATCCCACGGACGCTCAATCCTGTTCCCCAGCCGCCCCTGACATCCGGATCCGAACCCGAGTCATCGGTGCCACAGATGGCAGTCATGCCTCTGCGCCATCGGGCCAGCATTACGGGGACTATCTCGATCTGAACCCCATGAGAAACTATTCCCCACCAAGTTTTTAGACTTTTTTAGTTAGTACTGCTGAATAGTTTAGTAGGGGGGTACAATGCATTTTCACCTTTAAGGGGGAGAGGTGGGAAAGGTTACTACGGACAGGGTCACATCATGTACTGTAAGATATTTCTGCTGGTGGGTGAGGGGTCTAATGTTATCATATTTTAATTAATTACTTTCATTGTTGCAGGTTTAATTGGAAAGGGGGTATCTGGGGTTTGTTTTTGTGTTGGGGACTACAGCACTATTGGTATTTGGCATAGCTTGGGTTGGTCTGGAAGGGGATGGGGAATTAGGGTGGCTTGGCATCACTGGGACAGGGGATTTAGACTGTTTGATTATATTTCTGTATATTTAGATACTAAGAGTCTGCATTCCGAAAGTAGGAATGGCGCACAGTAAGAAAATATTTTCATGAACATCAGAGGGGCTGGTAACAAAGTTAAAAGATACAAAGTATTAAAGGTATATCTTAAAGGGGACATTTCGCTTTTACAGGAGACTCACTTATTGGACTCCGAAGCTAATTTATTCAGGAGACAATATGTGGGGCAAGTATACACTGCAGGGGACAGCACAGAGAGTAGAGGGGTAGCCATCATGATATCTAGACACACTTCCTTTGTATGTGAGCAAAGCATATGAGATCCAAATGGCCATTACATACTTCTGAAAGGTCTTCTTGACCAAACTGAGGTTATGCTAGGGAGTGTGTACGGCCCCAATGTAGATACCCCTGTCTTCTTTATTGAACTTCTGACTACCTTGGCACCTTTCACCACACTCCCTATTATACTAGGGGGTGACTGGAACCTGCCAGTCTCTCCGGATTTAGATAAATCCGATAAGAGACGAAGGGGCCCTCTCCACAGCACAGAGGTCAGTTAGGGATTTGGTGGACCACTTGGGCTTATGCGACCCCTGGAGAATTCTTTACCCTGAATCAAAGGAATACACATTTTGGTCCGAGGTGCATGGTTCTTTATCAAGAACTAATTACTTTCTGATTAGCCATACACTTCTACCTGGGGTGTTAGATAGCAAAACAGAACCTGGGGTTATCTCAGATCACTCTGCCACCCGGTGCCAATTGAATTATACCCCCAACTTACCCAGAGAAACAATTAGGAAAATAATCAACTGCTTAAAGAAGAGAAGATTGTGAAGTATATCTCACAGGCATTAGATCAATACACAGAGGTCAATTTATACTCCTCGGGCAGAACAGACGTGGAGTGGAGTGCCTTAAAATGAGTTATCAGAGGAGAGATTTTATGACTAGCCTCCCACAGGAAGGCACAAGGGAACAAAAGGCTCTGGCTCTTTTGACTGACATTCGTAGTCTGGAAGCCAAACTCTCATCTAACACTACAAAGGAGGATATACACAAATTGGTAGGGTTTAGGGTCCAATATAGTGAACTACTAAGGGAAAAAGCTGAGCTTGCTATCCTGAAAACTAGAGCAACGTATATTAACCAGGGAGAAAAGGCTTAAAAATCAGGAGGCCTCTAGAATAATTAAAAGTATCCGAGCTCTATCGGATGAATTTATTAAATTAAATCCCAAAGACATTACCAAAGAATTCGCAGAATATTATCAAGAACTCTATAGCCCAATGCCTAATCTCCCGGATGAACATATTATATATTTTTTTTTATTTTATTACAACTAGGGTTACAAGTACCTTCGAGCCAGGCTGTTTTACAAAGGTTCCGCGTCAGAGAACAAATACAAGTTACAGAAATAGGAACAAAACAATAAATAGGTTGGCATATTGGGTTACAATGGTAGATCAATACAACAGCTACAATAAGTAGAATGTATACATGGGAACAGACAGTAACAGAGGGATAAGCAGGAGGGAGGGCAGAAGATGAAGATAAACGTGAGAAGCGAAGTTGGAGAGGGCAGGAATTGCAGCCAAAGGGCATGGTCATCAACTGGGACCAGGCTGAAACTGAAACTACAGTAGATGAATGTCTTGATGCCATTCCTCTATCATCATTAGTAGAAGAACAAAAAAGAGAGTCTGATAGCACCTATACGTGACACTGAGATTCAAGCCACCATTAATTCTCTACCCTTGGATAAAGCCCAGGGACCTGATGCCCCCCCCCCCAACTTCTTCAAGGTTTTTGGTAAGCAGATAACCCCCGGCTTTCCAAATTATTTAACTGGATACTGAATTCAGAATCTGTTGACAGAAACTTATCAGAAGCCCTGATTATTATTTTACATAAACCTGGGAAAGACAAAGAGAGGGTCACTAGTTCTAGACCTATATCGTTACTAAATTACAATATCGAAATTCTAGCTAAATTGCTTACTAATAGGCTGGCTAGGGTACTGCCCTCCATAATCCTGAAAGAGCAAGTGGGGTTTATGAAAGGTAGGACTTCATCGGACCACCTGCGTAAGTTGGCCCATATCTTCTCTGCATCCAGGGACTCTGCCACCCCAGCTGGCCTTCTGTCTCTGGATGCAGAGAAGGCATTCGATAGAGTGGACTGGCAATTTTTGTTTCGCACTATGCACAAATTTGGTTTCCCCCCGGTGTTTTTTAATTGGATCTCTTCCCTATATAAGAATCTGTGTGCCCGCCTATACGGCAATGGGGTATTCTCAACCATCTTTTCCCTACACTCGGGCACCAGACAGCGGTGCCCCCTGTCGCCACTCCTGTTCAATATCTATTTAGAGCTCCTATTAACCAAATTAAGAGAAAATCATAACATACAGGGTACATCTATAGGCTCCCAATTATTTAAACTGTCGGCCTATGCAGATGATATTTTACTACATCTAGCACACCCAAGGGAGTCATTTCCAATAGTCATAAACAGTATCACGGAATTTAGTAGATTCTCTAATTACAAAATTAATCTAGACAAAACCACTGTGTTTCCCCCTTAACAATAAATTAATGAAGCATGAAATTTTACATCTTAGACTTCAGTGGAGTCCACAGAGCCTGAAGTACCTTGGCGTTATCCTAGCCAGAAGTGAAGCTACTATGAGAAGGCTTAACTTGGATGCCATCCTACAGATCATTCAGCAAGACCTTGCCAGGTGGAAATCGCTCCCAATTTCACTATGGGAGCATATTAACTTAGTCAAAATGAATATATTACCGAGACTTTTTAACCCCCTTAATATGTTGAATCTTGGCTTTCCTTAAAATGGTTCAAAAAGCTTACTCCATTATTACCTCATTTATATGTTTGGGTAAACCCGAGAAGGACTTACCACAAAATAGCAGCCCCCAAAGACCGAGGGGGATTGCGACTACCACATTTCGGGCTCTATTACTGGGCTAGTCAAGCTTGCAAATATCTGAGATGGCTTACCACCCCGGCAGACTTGAATTCCTTTCCATATGTCCCCTTGTGGTTAACACTGGAAAAGGAATTGATTTCTATGGCAGGTATGTCCCCAGAAGCCCACTTACATGTTATCGCTGAAGGATCTTCCACACAGCTTAACCCGCTCCCCTGTAGCAACATCAGTCAGGATACATGCGCAATAACGCTCATTTTTAAGGTATAAACACAGAAGGGATATAAACCAGCCTCTTATAGGGAATCCTAACTTTAAAATTGGAGGCCAACCTATCTCAGCCCAGTGGGTCCCTCAACTCAGGGGAATTAAAATAAGGGACTTTTTTCCAATGGAGCTTGTAGTACCATGGAAGCTATTCTAAACAAATACTCTATAAATAGTGGGCAAGTGTTCAAAGTGTACCAATTGAGACACCTATTAATTCAGAAAAAGGACAAACTAGAGGGTGGAGACATTACTGGGAACATTTTTGGATCCCTCGCATTAATAACTAGTATGCTCCATGCAATCTCCCAAGCATATAGCTCCTTATTTGACAGGGCCTTTATAGCCCAGGATGGTAAACCTAAATACTGGTCACAGCACTTCCCTAGTCTAGATGGTAACTGGAGAAAAATCTGAAGGGATACTTATAGATGCATCACTTAGGACAGGCTGAGACCAACGCAATTTCAACTTTTGAATAACATGTATTGGACCCCAATTAAACTATTCAGGGTAGGCAGAGCCCCCACCTCAATGTTGTAACAGGTGCCATCAAGAAGAAGGAACCCTAAGACATATCTTTTGGGACTGTCCACCAATCAAGTCTCTCTGGGACTCAGTTAGATGTAAAGCAGACTCTCTGTTGGGTATAGCTGATCTCTTCACTCCTGAGGTGTGCTTGGTTGGGAACTTTGCATAAATCGAGGTCCATCAGCATAGATACTATATGGCATTGATTTCTTTATCTCTCAAGAAGCTAGTATTACGCCACTGGCTGGATGCACACACAATTACTTACACAGAATGGCTGCAAGAAATGAAAAATAACATACCTACCGTAATTCTTGACCTTTCCGTGTATCTTCACCATTCATCATTAGTATAGGTATCTGGCCGGAGGCTAGGACCTCACGGGAGCTTTTTTTTTTTTTGAGGCAGAGTCAATGCAGGGGCGGCGCTGCCCTCGAGGCCATGTTACATGGTGCTCACGGGTTGGCCATTATGTGCTGTCGACTCCGCCTTAGCCCTAGTTCTGCATGCTGGCAAGAGAGATGGGAAGGGATGGAGGGGTGGGGCAAGGAAGCCCAAGGGATGGAAAAAAGGAAGGATATAAAATCCGAAAGGAGGCGTAAGAGACTGAGAGGACAGCAAAAGAGAGAGAGAGAGAGAGCAGCCTAAGGGATTGGGATAGGGAAGGGCCCCAATCTCTTGGCAAAAGAAAGGGTGGAGAAGGGAGGGTAGAAGGAGGGCAGGACACCACCCCCACCCAACCTGGAAAAACCTGGACCTCGAGAGGGGTAGCTCAGATTTTAAAACCCTCATGCTGCAGACTGAAGAAGAAGATGACGACACAGGAAGTACCCTCTGCACAGCCAGGGTAGTCTCAAGAGGGGACCAGAGTTAAAGGAAAAAACGACTCTAGGTCGAATCAGGCCAAGACAGGTCAGGCAGCGTCCACCCCCCTGCCAGGTTAAAACAGAATGTCCCCAAGAGGGGAGAGAAAATAAGACATAGGGAAAAAAACAGGGGAGCCTACCCCTGCTGTCAACTTAATAAAGAAAAAGGTGGGGCAAGTAAAGTAAAGCCATAACCTGCTGCTGGGCATCATTCGTGAAACCCAAAGTACATAGCCAAGAGTGGCGATGGATACAGATGCCAGCTGCCGCTGCTCGGGAAGCAGTATCAAAAGCATCTATTGCAGCTTTAAACTGCTGGTTGTTGGACTCGATACCCCTGGTTATGATCTGGAGTAGCTCGGAATTATCTTCTGACTTGAGCAAAGCTTCTACCATTTGTTTGAGCGAATGCCAAAGAAATGAAAATTACGTACCTAGCGTAATTATGATCTTTCTGTGTATCTTCACCATTCATCACCTTTGGGCATATGGCCGGAGGTCATGACCCCGTGGGAGCTTTTTTTGGGGGGGGATGGGCAGAGTCAACGCACAATTGGCGCCACCCTTGAGGCCGACGCACTGCATGGCGCAGTGGGTTTGCCGTTAGGGTGCTGTCGACTCCGCCTCCTCCAGTTCTAAGTCGCTGGAGAGGTGAGGAAAAGGGTTGGCAGGGTGGGACAAGAAAGTCCATGAGACAGATAAAGGAAAAGATATATAACATAAAGTAGAAATAACGACTGAGAGGACAGAATAAGAAGGAAGTCTAAGGAGATTGGGTAGGGGCCCCAATCTCTGGAAATAGGAAAAAGGGAAGAGGGAGGTTTTAGGATAAGCGTGAGAGGGGGAGGAGAAAGGTGACAACCATACCCAGGACCTTGACTTATCTCCAGATTGTATAGGAACTGCAAGGAGTAGCCAAAGGGCTCATTGTCAGAATTCAAGGCACGGAATCACTGGCAAAAACTCCAAACCAGAAAACGGCTATTCTGGAAGAAAGACAGGACACAGGAAATTCTCCCCCTCTCAGGGACAAAAGTTTTTAGTGAAAGCAAAATGTAGGTTTTTTTTTTTTATAAATGATATATCCACTGGACAAGAAAATTAAAGACGGCTGGGAACCAAGGTGGAGGACAGAATAGAGGGCAACTGCCAACTCCCACCCCACAGGGGTGGAGCTAGAGCACTGGAGGATGAGTGCCCCTCATACTAACCACTCTCCCCTTAGAAACAACATTCCTTTCCATATGTGCTCTTGTGGTTAACACTGGAAAAGGAATTGATTTCTATGGCAGGTATTTCCCCAGAAGCCCACTTACATGTTATCGCTGAAGGATCTTCCACACAGCTTAACCCACTCCCCTGTAGCAACATCAGTCAGGATACATGAGCAATAATACTCATTTTTAAGGTATAAACACAGAAGGGATATAAACCAGCCTCTTATAGGGAATCCTAACTTTAAAATTGGAGGCCAACCTACCTCAGCCCAGTGGGTCCCTCAACTCGGGAATTAAAATAAGGGACTTTTTTCCAATGGAGCTTGTAGTACCGTGGAATTTATTCTAAACAAATACTCTATAAATAGTGGGCAAGTATGTGCCCCTGTCTACACACTCCTGACAAAAGAAAGGGGGGGAGGGGGACCCAGAGACTGAGGCCCCAGGGGGATGGAGGGCGGGATTGTGATAAATGGTGAAGATACACAGAAAGATCATAATTATGGTAGGTATGTAATTTTCTTATCTTATTGTCAATCTTCACCATTCATCCCCTTTGGGTGAGTGCCGAGCCCACCCCAAAGGGGGTTTTCTTTTAACCCTAAGGGACAGAGTCCCTTAGCTCAAAGTGGGTGACACACTAAGAGGGAGAACCTTCGGGGCCTTAAGAGGCCCGAGAGTGGGGAGAGTGAGACGGGGACCCCCCCAGAGGGGGAAGGAAGTTGCCCTGACAGACGACGCCTCACTCTACGGGAGAAGAGACAGGTTCTCTGGTGGGCAGAGTTAATCACCCTATGCCAGGCCAAGGATGGCAACCAGGAAAGATGCAGCCATGCCGTCTGCCTAGTGCAGATCGCTGTCCCTACGACCCTGGTAGCTACCTCACTGGCGTCATATGATGCCCTCGCTTGGTGCCTTGCTAGCTCCAGGCCACGTGCAGAAAGTACAATGGCTTGTCTGGTTTGCTCCATGTCAGGCATGGAGGCTAGAACTTGACCTAGCCTGGACCACAGGAACCTGTCATAGGTTGCATAGTGGGCCTGATGTGCTGCAATAGAGAGCAGCAACCGCGCAGAGTAGAAGGTCCTCATACCCCAGAAGTCAAAATCCAAGGAGTCTTGATCTGGAGGCAGGTCACGGTGAAGGGCGCGAAGCCCATCAGGAGTGTCAAGTTCGGCCACTCCTGACTGAGGATAAGGCATGGAACCTGGAGACCTGGGGCGCAATACCGCTGGCAGAGATCCCTGGGGGCAGGAACTCCGGAAAAAGGTCTCTGCCAGGAAAGCAACAACGCCTCCCGAAAGGGAGCAGGCCAGGGGGGCACCACAAGGGTGTTCTCACTGAAATCACCTAGAAAGGCGTGTGCCAAGTGCTCCGGATTATGTTGAGTGGGAGGGGTAATGTGCAGGTCCTCTAACATTCTCACGAGGAATCGCTGATACTCAGCGAGATCAGCAGCTGGAGAGATGCGGACAGATGGCTCCTCTCCTCCAGAAGAGGGGGGGATGAAGAGTTAGAGGACCTGAAAGGTTCAGAAGCTGTCTGCTCAGTGGGAGGTCGAAAGACCTGTCTGTCCACTGCCCTAACGTAAGAGGGAAACTGAGCAGCCTGAGCTCTGAACTGCTCCCAGGAGAGAGGCCCGCTAGGACCACGAATGCCTGAGAGCACAGGAGAAGGTGGCAGAGGAATAGGGGCAGAACCGACAACGGGGATCGGTTGACCTCTGCCTGGGCTAGGGAGTGCACCAGGAGCCCTAGGGGAAGAAGGCACTCTGGATGACTCCATAGCCGACAGCTGAACAACCAAACTGGTACTGCCTAGTCTGCGCCCTGAAGAATCCACCCAGTGAGGAGGCCAGGGCCGTGTAGGTCCAGAAGGATGGTCCCCTACCTCCAAAGAATGGGGCCCTCTCAAGTACACCAAGGAGGAAGAGCGGAGATCCACACTACGGCTTCTCCCAGAGCCCAGATGGGTTCCAGAAAAAGGCCGCTGCACAGACCCCATGCCCCTCAACCCCTCGTAATCCGAGAGTGGCTTCCTCCTCGAGAGAGCCAGCCTAGGCAGCTGATAGCCTTGGTCAGCCCCCGAAGGAGCTATCCATGGAGCAGCGCCCTCACCACCTGTGGGTGCTCCGATCAGCCCCAAAGTTGGGCGATCCAGGCACACCACCTGCAGTGGTACCACCGCTGAGGGGACAGAGAACCCTCCAAAGCCAGGTTGCAGGGCAATGGTGGCCTGCACCACTGCCTGCTGGTCAGAACCCCTGACCCCGGTCCCGGCAGTCACTGTCTGCTCCTCAGAGGGGGGCTGACTCCAGCCTGTCGAGGACACTACCAAGGTGTCCACGCCAGCAGCCAACTCCAAGGAGCCAGACTGCATGTCCGACTCCTCCTCTGAAGAGGTGGTGATCGAAGTCCTATGCCAGACAGTGTGCGGACGCCCACTGCCATCCTAACTGAATAGGGCAACAGAGCCAGAGACCACACCCGAGTCAATGCCTGTGCCCCCCTCCGCACCACGAACAGTGTCAGAAGGAGACACAGCTCCAACAAAGGCAGCAGTCATGGAGCCGAAGCCTGACACGGCACTGCCCCATGGCACCGTGAGTGGCGCCGAAGACAGAAACGGTGCCGACGGCTCCAACCGCACTCTGCCGAACGGCACCAAGGCTGGAGACCTCCATGGCACCAACCTGCCCCATGGCACCGAGGACAGAGACGGCACCAACGACGGCCCTGACACCGCTCTCAATGCCGCGAATGGCGCTGAGCTCCAAAACCCCCATGGTGCCGTGTTCCCTCTCGAAGCCATGAACGGCTGCCAAACTGGACATGGCGCCGTGCTCAACCATGGTGCCGAGGCGAGAAACAAGAGCTGGATGGCACCGTACAGCCTTCCATGGCGCCGAAAGCTGCATCGACACTGCAACCGCGCCGACAGCAGCAACGGTGCTAAGCGATGGACCGGCGCCAGCTGGGTGCTATCGCGCAATCAACAGCCCAGACCCAAGACGGCGCTGACAGACGGCGCCGAGGACAGCGCCGCACCCAGGCCTTCCAAGCCATGGGTATGACACTGAGGAAGCCTTCACTGCGAAGGGCAATTGCCAAGATGGTGTCGCCTGTCTCCTAAGGGGACAGACCGAGCCTCCTGCACCGCTGCAAGAAGGACCGCTGCCACGGGTTAGGCTAGAAGAGGCAGAGGCCCCTCCTCCTCGGGTCCATATAGAACTGGGAGGGGACCCGGAGGAAAGGCTGAGAGTACACAGCTTGGCCCGACAAGTGCGCGACCGACCCCCAAAAGTCGGTGGAGTTCACCCCACTTTCCACGCGCATTGCTTGATGACCCGGCCGTCCATGGAGAATCAGCAGACGCCGCACGATTCTATGTTGTGAAGTGAGCTGAGACACGCGAAGCAACAGTCGTGTTGGTCGGTGGTGGAATACTCATGATCGCATGGGTACCGTCACATGGGAGGCCATCCAGTCTTAGAAGTTTTCTTGCCCTCCAACCAAGACATGACCTACAGGAAAAATAACACCAAAACAAGACCCAACCTCGCAAAGCAAAATAAAATAAGGAACAGTCTTACCAGGTGACGTCGAGTGGAGTGAACAGAACTGGTAGGATACACGGAGTCGACTGACTACGTAGCGACACAAAGTCGAAATATGCAGCTGAAGGCTTCAACTGTAAAGGTAGGCCTATGAAAATTCTTCAACACCACCTAACGGCCAACCCGCAAGCACTACGCAGTGCGTTGGCCTCGAGGGCGACGCCGATGGTGCGTCGACTCTGCCCATCCAAAAAAAATAAAAAAGCTCCTGCAGGGTCATGACCTCTGGCCAAGTACCCAAAGGTAATGAATGGGGAAGACTGAGAGAGATAAGATCACAGCTTTCATGCAAAGTCTCCCTACCGTCACCTGCCCTGTTCATGGTCGACTGTCGAAGAGGGCTAAAGACTTCTTCTTGACGAAAATTGCTTTATTTTATTAATTTTTTTTTTTTTTTTTTACTGAATTAATAAAATAATAAAACCTAATCAAATACTAAAACAACTAAAGCTACTGTTGTATAGGCGTGAAAGTTTGACTCGGTGGGCGGCGGCAGCGTCACTGAAAGCGCCCTTAGAGGGGAAAAAAGGAACTAAGGCAGCTGGAAGGTAGCCTATACAGCATAAGCCAGGCTCGTGGTGCCACTTCCTCGTGGTCCTACCTTGGCGCTGGCCCTCCAGAAGATATTTGGCTCCTGCTGAGTCCTAGCGCCTCCTCCACAGTCCCATTAGTATGAATGACTGGTGAAGACTTTATGTCCAGGAAGATCACCCCTTTTGTCCTGCGACAATGGGTCGACGTTCTTCGAGAAAGATCTTGACTGCCTAGCTGACCAGCATCTCAGCCAACAGGTGATGATGGGGAGACCGTGAGGCCAGCGGTTGAGACAGAAGTATCAGCCGAAGCCAAAAGCTCGCCAGCCGTCAAGCAAGGAGAAGTACAGGGACCCAAGGCTCGAGAGTGCTTGCAGTCCCACGACCGTACTTCTTCGACTTACAGTCCATTTAGAAGATCTGGAGGGCTTGAACTCAAGGGAAGGGCCCTCCCCCAAGGGTAGAAAGGGACTGGCAAAGGTCCCTGAACACCTCTATGAATGAGGTGCCAACAGCTGCTGCAGACGATGCTCCTGCAATGTCCTGATCTGCACATTCCTCAAGGGCAGTGAGTTACTCAACCAAGCTGGCTGTTGCAGAGGACAATGAGACTAAACAATGGGCCTCTTTTGAATGAACTGGCACATCCTGTTCTTCTGGACGCCCAAGCAGGAGGTGCGCGTAGTGGTCTTCCAAGGCGGAGGGGTGGAGAGAGTGGCATAGGCCGCAAGCTTGTGGGTCGTGATCCATCCCCAAAAAGTAGATTCATGAAGTGTGCGGATCGGTTCTAGACAGCATCTGGCTGCAAGAGCGCTTTTAGAAGTCAGGTCCCGATTTTGAATCACCCGAGTCCATCACTGAAGAAAACAATGCTCGAAGACACTGGAAAAAATGCACAAAAGTTATAGGATCTACACCAAGCACAGAGCTGCAATGGAGGGAACCTGATGCTTCCAGTGGAAAGGAAGATCTGACGTCATGGGGCAGTGCCGAGGAAGATACCACCCGGGTGGGTGGGAGGAGCCGGCCTCTTCTGAAAGAGAAAGGATTCTGCTAGAGTGTGGATAGTACACCATATCCACGTCCCTAGAAATAACACTTTTACACCCTCCCTCAGACCCAAAAGTAATACTTAGATTAGAATTTGGAGGGCACATGCTCCTTCTCCAGACTCAGCAGGCATGATGGCCCAGCTGACTTCTAGCTGAAGTTTCTTTTTGCATCTTGTTGTTCCTTATTTGTATAACATGTATAGCTTGCACCAATACCCCTTATGTAAATGTGTTATACATGCCTACAGTATTGCATTTTTTTCTGTTTTTTTTTTTTTTATATATACTTACTTCATACAATTGTATACCTTCTAAACTGCATCTAGAAACAAGTATTGGCTCAGTGTGCCTTTCTCGGCCCACAAATTTCAAACAGACAGACACACACACACAGAGAAATAAATAAATCAACAAACAAATAAGGTTTTGTAATCTAGAAGCAAAAAAACAAATTAAGCAGAACTTTTTCACTCAAAAAGTAAAAAACATATGGGTAAGCAGCCAAAGGATGCCACTGAAGCAAACTATATAGAAACATAGAAGTTGACGGCAGATAAGGACCGCAAGGCCCATCCAGTCTGCCCATTTCTTTTTTTACCTTATAAATGAACCATCTGCCTTTGCTCTGTCAGTGGCCTATCTTTTCATACTCATCTGTATTGCTCCCTTATGCCTATCACATGCCTGTTTGAAGCCCTGCATTGTATTCATATCCACCACTTCCTGAGGTAGATCATTCCATGCATCCACCACCCTTTCTGTGAAAAATAATTTCCTCACATTCCCCCTTAATCGGCCTCCCTCTAATCTCAAGCTGTGTCCTCTTGTCCTGCTATTTTTCTTATATTTAAACATGTTAGACTCTTTCACCTTGTTAATGCCTTTAAGGTGTTTGAATGTTTCAATCATATCACTGCTCTCCTCCTTTGCTCAAGGGTATACATATTGAGATCCGTTAATCTGTCCTCATATGTCTTCTGATGCAGTCCCTGCACCATTTTGGTTGCCCTTCTCTGGACTGCCTCAATTTGGTTAATGTCCTTGTGAAGGTGTGGCCTCCAGTACTGCACGCAATACTCCAGATGGGGTCTAACCAGTGTCTTGTAAAGAGGAATTATTACCTCCCTCTTACGACTTGTGATACCCCTACTAATACACCCTAACATCCCCCTAGCCTTACGTACTGCTTTAGAGGTCTGCTTGGATGACTTCAGGTCATCGGTGATGACTTTCGGATGAGACGTTAAACCGAGGTCCCATCTGCCTGGATTGGTGGTAGTTCAAGTGGATGTTAAAGATCCCATGGCACTTATTGAAAAGAGTAGGGGAATTTCCCCGGTGTCCTGGCCAAATTTCCCTCATTCACTAAAAATATCACCAACAGCTTAATCTGGTTCAAGGTCAGTTGGAATTCATCTGTATCCCCTTCCCCCGGGTCGTGCCTGAAAATAGGCAGGATTTGTCTAGTGCACTTACCCGGTCAACAAAAACTAAATAAAATAAATAAATAAAATGATGCCCAAATCTCTTTCTTCCTTTGTGACTGCCAGCAACTCCCCTCCCAGCCTATAGGTGGCTTCAGGGTTTCTCTTCCCTATGTGCATGATCTTGAACTTCTTTGCATTAAATCCCAGTTGCCACTCTTCTGACCATTTTGCTAGTTTATCCAGATCTCTTCTCATTCTGCCCACCCCATCTGGATCATCTACTGTGTTGCAGATCTTGGTGTCATCTGCAAACAGACAAGCTTTACCCTCTAGTCCATCTGCAATGTCACTAATGAAGATACTGAAGAGGACTGGCCCCATGACTGATCCCTGAGGTACCCCACTTGTGACTTGCATCCCTTCTGACTGTATACCATTTACCACCACACTCTGTTTTCTGCCTATCAACCAGTTTGCCACCCAGTTGACCAACTTCTGACCCACCCCAAGCCTACCCAGCTTATTTATTAATCTTCTATGTGGAACAGTGTCGAAAGCTTTGCTGAAGTCAAGGTAGGTGACATCAACTGCTCCCCCTTGGTCCATCACTCTGGTTACCCAGTCAAAGAAATCTATGAGATTAGTTTGACAGGACCTTCCTTTTGTAAACCCACACTGTCTTGGATCCTGTGCCCCTATGGATTCCAGGTGTTGCACTATCCTTTCCTTAAGGAGTGCCTCCATAATCTTGCCCACTACTGAGGTAAGACTGACTGTAGTTCCCTGCCTCCTCCCTGCTACCACCCTTGTGGAGCAGGATCACATGAGCCCTTCTCCAGTCTTCTGGGACCTCTCCTGTGCTCAGAGACTCACTAAACAGTTCTGATAATGGCTCTGCTAGTTGCACCCTTAGCTCCTTAAGTACCCAGGGATGTATGCTATCAGGCCCCATTGCCTTGTCCACCCTGAGCTTAGCGAGCTCTTGTAGGACCCTTTCTTTTGTGAAGGGTGTAGTGCTCACCCCCCCCCCCGTGTCCATGGTGCTGAGCTGTGGGCCCTGCCCTACCTTCTCTTCAGTAAATACTGAGCAAAAGTATCTATTTAGGATAGATGCTTTTACAGGGTCCTCCTCCTCACATGCCCCATTTTCTCCTTTG
The DNA here is from genome assembly GCA_016271365.2 of Neoceratodus forsteri. Taxonomy (NCBI): domain Eukaryota; kingdom Metazoa; phylum Chordata; order Ceratodontiformes; family Ceratodontidae; genus Neoceratodus; species Neoceratodus forsteri. Next base: position 398,018,559 of record CM057452.1, read on the forward strand.
AGCTTAGCGATACCCTCTCTGGACTTTCTCGTTTCACTAATGTATCTATAGAAAGTCTTGTCACCTTCTCTTACTATTCGTGCTAGTGCTTCCTCAGATTGGGACTTTGCCTGCCTTACTGCCTTCCCTGCTTCCCTTTGGGCAGTTTGGTATGCCTTCCTATCTTCATCCCAATGTGTTCCCTTATATTTCCTGAAGGCCAGCCTTCTGGCTCTGACGTTTTCTGCTACTGTATTGGAGAACCAAAGTGGTTTCCTTCTTCTTTTGCACTTCCTTTTCTGTCTAACACAATGGGATGTTGCTTCAAGTATTGCATCCTTAATGCTTGCCCACTTTGCCAGTACCCCCTCACCTGTGTTCTTTTTGCCAGGGCTAGCTTAACTCAGTTGGCCATCTTAAGAAAGTCAGCTTCTCTGAAGTCCCATATTTTTGCCTTGGAATGGGAAGATTTAGATGTAGTGGCCAAATTGAACCATACGTTCCCTGTTAGTCAGTACTAGATCTAGGATAGCCCTGTCTCTTGTGGGTTGTTGTACCAGTTGTTTGAGGCCCTCCCCCTGCAGGGAATCCACCATGTGTCTAGTTCTGGCAGATGTTCCTGCTGGTATTGACCAATCTGTATCCGGCATGTTGAAGTCTCCCATTATCAGAACCTCCCTTTATCTGTCATGTTTTGTATATCTTCTAACAGTAAGTGTCTATGTCCTCCCCTGGTCTGGTGGCCTGTAGACAACCCCAGTTCTTATAGCTGTCCACTTCCTGTTTCCAGGGTGACCCACAGTTCTTCTGGCTCCTTATGTGTATTCTGAATTTCTGTAGCTTTGATATTTTTATTAGCGTGCAGGGCCCTCCACCCCCTTTTGCACCTCGGTCTCTTCTGAACAGTACATAGCCAAGTACTGAAGTCTCCCAAGTGTGGTTACTGGTAAACCCGTGTAACCCCACTGCAAAGGGGTTCCCAAAGACTTCAGGAGCTTGCTTGAATGCTCAAGCCTGAATGGTGTTTGGCGTTTAAGCCATTTATCAGTGAGCGTTTTTAGAGCCTCTGGTACTGTCTCTTTAAGAGCTGTCTGCTTGCAGACATAATTAGTTTGTATGGGGGGACTGTGTGCTTCTCTGCTTGAGTACCACTTGAGCTGCTGCCAATTCACTCCATTTTTGCAGTCACTAGGAGTGCAAAGGGAACATATCTGAAAGATGTAACTGTTTGCCAGAAATCATTTAGAGTAATGAAAATACAGTTTGTCTAACCTGCTTTCTTTGCAGTCAGAACTGTGTTTGCCTAGTTCCCATTCTAGTTTTGAACTGCTGAACTGGACCAATCAGTGTGGATTAAGGTAGCTCTAAAATGGTGCCTTGGACGAATCAGAACTTGGACTCATAATCTGAGCCAGCCACAAGAGGATTGTATGGGCAGTGACTCTGGGAGATGTAGTTTGGACTTGGCCTTTTGGACCAACAGGGGCAGTCTATTGTGAGTGACAGCCAATCCAGCCAAGAACTGGGAGGAACTCCAAAGGAAGTGCCTGGTTTTGTCTGCTGGAGTTTCAGTTGAGCTCTGGCAGTGAAGAGGAAGTAGCCCTGTGCTTTTTCAGTGTGCAGTTTTAGTCGGGAAGCGTGTGTAAGGCCCGAGTTCGGTGTAACTGCTTGTTAGGACTGAATCCGTCCTGTGGCGAGAATCAAAGGATATTTGAAGAGTAGAAACCAGGCTAACCCTGTAGAAGACTGGAGAAATTGCTGAATTCGCTCCGTCTGTCAGGAACTGAATCTGCTGTGTGTTCTCCGGGTATTGTGCAGTAATTGCGATCGGGATAGAGAAGCAGCCTGCCTGGTATAGTACTTTCTTTTACCATATAAATGTGTGAGGAGGCTTGTGTAGCTCAAGTGAATCCTGCTGCCATTAAAGGACTTTCGCCTGTTACTGTTTACCATATAAATGTGTGAGGAGGCTTGTAGCTCAAGTGAATCCTGCTGCCATTAAAGGACTTTTGCCTGTTGCAGTTTGTCATATAAATGTGTGAGGAGTCTGTGGAGCTCAAGAGTAGCCTGCTGACGCTGAGGACCCTATCTTGTTTGGAGGTCGTGAGTACTAATTCAGGATTAGCTCCCTGTTGAATTGCCACATTGAATCCAAATGGAAATTATTGTACTGCTGACTGTTTAACTAATTTTTCTTTTCTCTGTGTGAAAGGGCCCCTACCAGCTGCCACGGTTTGGACCAGCCACTAGGGCTTGGGTACCCAGGGACAGTAACTGGTAGGGATAGGCTAATGCACAGAGCCATAAATAGATGAGTAAAGTGATAAGCTAATTAACCTGATTTCCCCTGTCCTTGTTATATCCCCTAAATAAATCAGAGCTGCTTGTTTCAGCAAAGTTATACTGCCTGGGGTATTTGTCTATGTTAAAGTATTGTACTGTGATTGTTGCACTGTATCTTATTTTACAGGGGGTCCCAGTGCCTGAACCAGTCCTGGGGGTAAGTGTATACTGTGAAGGTAATTCTGAAATATTGTGTGGGCCACTAGTGGGAAGCAAGGGGGGGTTGCAGTGTCCCAGAGGGCTGTGACCAAGTTAGTTTAACTATTGCAAACCCTGACCTCTGGGTGGAGGCACCCGCCATCGGATTCAGGCCCTTCAACCTGTTAGTGGCAAATCAGGCAGGGGTAGTAGCCCCTGGGATAGCGCCATCTAGGGGTTACACACGTCTCACTAATTGCTACTATTTCTAGTTTAGCCTCTGACATTATTGCCTGCAGGTCTGGGATCTTAGTTCCCAGGCTGTGAGCATTTGTGTACATGATTTTCCATTGGCCAGATTTCGGTGCGTTAGTTGTTAGGTGAGGTTTGGCATTTCCCCTGTGTATCATATGGGGCGACGGACCTTTTTTCTTACCTGGTGATGCAAATGAACTGCAAACATGCTGAATCCCTGTTTGCCCACTAGCTGAGGGGGGAGGGGTGTTTTTCCTATTCAACGTATGGGCTTCAGAAATGGAGGCTTTCTGGAGAAGATACAGACAATGACGGCAGAAAAAGACCACTGGTCCATCCAGTCTGCCCATAAAACCCTAACAGTGAGGGGGATAGAGGGACATGGTGAAAAATAACAGAGGTAAAACTAAGGTCGCCCTACTGCACAGTAAAAGAAACATGCCTGTTTGTATCAAGCAGTCATTTTCCATCCCCCATTCTTATGTTCTCATATAGGTGGGAGGCAATGTTACATATGTATCTGCAAATGTCTCAGCATCACAGGGATGCTCAGTGATGGAACAGAAACTGCAAGGAATTCATTAACTTGTCATTCAGCACATCTACTAACTTTCAGATTTAAAAAACCTGTATCTGTGGCACTATGTCCTCCATACAGTAAAACAAATGTGAATACAGTCTAGTCAGCCACACAAGGGTAATATTTATTTGACAACATTATTACAAGCAGTAAACACACATGCAAGCTATGTGCCTGTTAAGCTTTAAACACAGACATGCATAAGCCAGACCTGGAGTTAACCGGGGAAGTTGGAGGAGAAGCAGGAGCAGGAACATCACTCTCATCTTCCTCATCTTCACCCCACTCTTCTTCTCTTAGTGGAGTAATATTGTTTCCCAACCACATTGAGTGAATAGATACCTGAAACACCAGGCAGTGAAATTAAACAAACATCCCCCTCTATCTCAAGAGACTGTCACTTGTACAGCTGGGCATCACTAAGTACACTAAAGCATAACCAACACACATGCATACTGAACTCTGCATACACCACTTTTTTTGTGTTGTAGTCATTAAACTGCTGGTTCTACCAAGACTACACTGTCATCAAGGCACAGGTCAGGAAGCAAAGGAAAACCAGGAGCTGTTATAAAATTAGACAGTAGCGTTTTATTATTATCAATACCAACAAAATAGAAACAAAAAAAAAATTGTTCAGGATAACGACATACAAAGGCAGTACCGAGAAAACAAAAGCCATTCATCTAAGAGTTTCTTTCAAGTTTCCAAGAAGTCACTCTACCAAAAATACTGCTGCTCTTTTTATAACCCCTATTCTTAAGTTCTCATATAGGTGGGAGGCAACATTACATATGCCTGCCAAACACGACGCTCCGTGGCAATACCACAGAGCAAGCTGTAGTATGGTTCTCTCCCTGCTAATTCATGTCCTTCTCTCCCCTCTCTTAATACTTTATTGTGTGGACCTTATCCACCTGGATCATTTCTGGTCTGGGGTATCTTCAGATGACAACTCATGTAGCCACTTATCGCTTCAGCCAGTCTGCTTTCTCAAATATCCAATATTACGTATGATTGTGCCCTGGCACCTCTCCATGGATACCAACTCTAGGAGCTACTCTGAACCATATCACACCCTTACGACCCTCCTGGGCTCACCCACACCATTAACTATTTCTGTCCATATTGCAGTGTTTAGTCTAGCATTTCCTCGCCTCCTCTCCCAACCATGGCTATCCCCCTCCAGAACCCCCTTCCCCAAACGTGGTCGCCACTTGCTGCTCAAATTCCTGTATATGGGACTTAGGAAGCTTCTAGCTACTCTACTTTGCTCAGGAAACACAATTAAATCCTGGACCGCCTCTACCTATTCCCGTTCTCTTGGATCTACCTCAACTAAAAGGTCTCAGCTTTATTCATATTAATGTCTGTAGCCTGCTAAAGAAAATGGATTTAATTCAAGCCTGGGTACTCCACACCACCTAAGGTGTACTTGTAGTTTCGGAATCCTCACTGAAAGTCTCCACTCCTAATCAGGCTATCAATATCCCGTCCTACAATGTTTACACAACAGATAGGATATCTAGGGGTGGGGGTCGCAATTTATGTTCTAGAAAGTACACAGTCTCTGTCCTCGACTCCACAACCTTGCCCAAGAAATTCGAAAGTCTCACCCTAAAAATGTCTCTATCGGCTAACAAGACAGTCTACATTTCAGGCTGCTATAGACCCTGTTCTGGTGGACTGGGGATAATTTCCCACCTCCACAGAATACTAGGAACCACTGACTCTGAATTTATTTGTATGGGAGACCTCAACTTGGATTGGAATTCTCATTGCTCTGAACCTCTAAAAAATTTCTGTGATGGACATGGACTTATGCAACTAATCTGTGATGCCACCTGCCCCAGTACTAAAAATCCTGGGCACAGTACTCTCCTGGACCTAATCTTTACCAACAGGCCCCATAAAATTGCTTATACCGACTGGGGTATTACATAAGGACATTAGTGACCACAGCACCACTGCCTGCGTGAGGCACTCCCCCAAAGCAACCAGTCCACCTAATTTATCTACAAAGGAATTTCCACAAATTTAATATCTCTGGAGTTCCTGTCCGATCTGAATAGGATCAGATGGCAAGATTTTTACCTGGCCCCAACAGTCGATGAGGCACATACCCACTTCCTCAACCTTGTATTGGAGGCTATTAACAAACATGCCCCAATAACAAAACTAAGGGCTAGGAAAAAAAGCCTGTCCTTGGTTCTCCAACTCGTTGAAATCCATCTTACATCACAGGGATAACCTATAGAAAAAAGCCTGCAAGACAAAATCTGAAGCCGACTGGGCTGCCTTCAGAGCTGCAAGAAACCAGGTGCACCAGACTCATTCGGTGAGAAAAGGCCAAGTACTACCAGTCTGCTTTGGAGTCATCCAAAAACAATGCTGCTAAATTCTGCAATATTATTAGGGAAATCGAAGGGCACAGTTCACCTTCATCCCTCCCAACTAAAAGAGTCACAGGGGACATCACCTACACAAATAGTGATGATATTCTGGACCAGTTAAATAATTGTTTTGCCACAGCTGGCCTAGCTTTTGACTCTTCTCCTGTCAGCAAGCTCTTATCCCAGCCACTTGTTTGCACCCTTTCACCACCTTCTCCCAAAATGAGCCTTTGCTCTTCACAATTTAGTTTCAGCCCTGTCTTGCTCAAGCAAGTCGAGGCTCTCTTGCTCACTTTTGACCCTAAAAAAAGTGCAGGAGCTGATCTGCTTGAACCTTACTTTCTAAAGCAAGGATACTATGCCCTGGACCCGCCTATCACCCACTTGTTCAATCTGTCACTTTCCCAAGGTATGATCCGTCCCATTTAGAAAACTGTTCATGCATCCCTTTGTTTAAATCTGGTGACCAATGCAATCTCAATAATTACCGACCTATTTCGCTTATGCCCATTCTATCGAAGCTTCTTGAAAAGCTGGTCAACACCCAACTCAGAGACCACCTAGAAGTAGAAATCTACTGAACCCCTTGCAATCTGGGTTTCGCCCCAAACATAGTAAGGTATCTGCTCTAGCAAAAGTTACAGATGACTGGTTAACCTCCCTCGACTCTGAGCACCATGTTTGCACCCTTTTTTTAGATTTAAGCAAGGTGTTCGACACCGTTGACCACCAATTACTATTGGACACATTAAATAATTTCGGTCTAGATGATACCTTGCTAAATTGGTTCTCCTGCTAGCTTACCGACAGGCGGCAACTGATTAAAGCCAATGGCACCCTCTCCCCTTTAAAATGTACCCTGAGAGGAGTTCTACAGGCTCCATCTTGGGTCCATTATTATTTGCCGTTTACACTAATAATATTAACAATGTCAGCACGGAAAACGTAGACCTAATTGTGGATGATACTGTGTTATATGCTGCTAGGCCTACTCTCCAACTCACCTGCCTCGAGTTACAACGTGACTTTGACCTACTTCAACACAACATAAAAAAATTCCAAACTACTCCTCAATGCTAAAAAGATATCAATTATGCACCTGTCCCCTAATACCAAAGATGTTCCCACCAACTCCTTGACTGCAAATTTTCTGATCATGACCATCCTAAGAGAAGTACTGAAACCAGTCGATAAATTTAAATATCCCGTCTTCTGGCTGGATCAAAAACTATCCTTTGTAATGCATATGAAGAAACTGCCAAAAAACTCTGCCAAAGGCTTGGTCTCTTCTATTGCATAAAGCACTTGCTTACCCAAGACACCAAACTAAGGTTGGTCCAAACAATCTTTCTCCCGTTGATTGACTATGCGGACTTTCTCTACAGCCATAGTCCAAAGTCAGCCCTAATTACCCTTGACACACTCTATCATAGGGCCTTAAGATTCATTACAAACGCTCCTTTCAACACCCACCATTGCTCCCTTTATCTGCAGGTTAGCTGGCTATCCCTTAGTGTCAGGAGGTGCCACAATGCATCTCTCCGGGTTTACAGAGCTCTAATCCTGAAACTCCCTCCCTACATCTGCTCCATGTTTAAACATGCCTCCAGTATAGTACACTCTCAGAAAGTTCTCACATATAACATTTGATATGCCACAGATCAGAACCTAGTTTGGTTCTTCATCCCTAAATTATGCCCTGCCGACCTTATGGAACTCTATACAAAAAACTCGAACTTAACCTTACTGTTGGCTTGTGTACATTCAAGTCCTTGATTGGGCATATGTTGAAGGACAAATGTAACTGCTATGCTTGAACCTGCTTACCGTAATCATGTATATTCTTCTCTGACTCCTGGCACTTAATCCTCCCCTCCTTCCTCCACCCCTCCCCCTCCGAATCCTCCCCCTACTCCCCCACCACTCCTCTGATCCCCTCATCCAGCACTAGTATTAAGCATTTGTACAGCATCCACCCCCATGTCTCCCCTCAATGCTTCTTAGTTTTTGACTTCTCCATCCCCTCCCTTCCCCCACACCTGCTCTCCTCTCCCCCTACTGTTATACTTCTGTAACCTGTACTACTTTTCCACCATTGACCCTCCTCTTGCTATAAAATCCCTCGACCTTGCATCCTATGTCCTCTTTTATTGTTCCAATTTATTTTTTTTGCACCAATCTTTTTTCATAATTGTTGTACACAACTAGCTTTACCTGTATAGGCACCTGTATTAGACTTTGAAACATTCTGCTATTCAGTATTATACCTAGTTAATTTCCTTTTGTCTACTTTTTCTTGTATAGGGTATCTCAGCTGAATTTGCATTGTACCACTGTAACTGTTCTGTATTTTGTATTGTACAGCACTTATGTCCCTCCAGGACCTCCTTGCAAATGAGTTATCTCAATGATGTTATCCTGGTAAAATAAACTTTGAATTGAATAACAAGACTTTGCCTGGCAACTTCATCATCCTGAAGCTCATTAAGAATACATCCTGTTTCTCATAAACTATATTAGAACTTTGTCTATTTCCTTGCAGGTGCAAAAACTAGAACATGGTGTCCCAGACCTCCTGCTGACAGCTCTGAAAAAGAGTTTACAAACCACCTTGAGAGGAGCTCAAACTTCATCTCAGATTAACCCCCCGAATTCCAAATAGCTTTTTGTAAACATTTTAACAGTATAATTATATACATTTCAAACAAAGGGATTCCAGTTTCATATAAAGATTCATATATATTTTTATAACCGCAGATACGCAAGGGGGAAGAAAGAAAAAATTACTCACCTTAGTAATGTTGTTTCTTCTAATGGAGTCTTGCTATATTATGACTATTGCAGTTTGTCCCAGCCTTAGAACTGCCCGAGGTGAAAGAGTTAACTATGCAGAGCATGGAGCTTAGAAGCCTTGAGCTCTGTTCAGAAACTCTGTTAGGCTGGCTTCAAGAGCGAAACCGTCAGATCTTTCACGAGCAAAAACTCACTAAGGTTCTGTGTGGAAGCTGTAACTCACACTCAGCCAACTGGCCACTAATATATTAACACATTTTTCCTGGTCCCAACACAAAGACTCAAGTCAGTGGACCAGAAAAATAAGATAAAATAACTAAACAAACACAACACCCAAACATGAAAGAGGGCATCAATAAATGCCAACAAGGACTACCACCCCATACCCAAAGTAGGAGTTCTGAGAGGGGCAGGCTGGGGGAGGTCATAATATAGCAAGACTCCATTAGAAGAAACAGCATTACTAAGGTGGTAATTTTTCTTCAAACAACACACAGTCTTGCTATATTATGACTATTACAGACTACACAGCAGTACCTCCATGGAGGAGGGACAGAACCTACTTAGGGAATAGGCTCTGAAGCAGGCTGTGCCAAACCGAGGCATCCTCCTGGCCTGAATATCCAGGAGTAATGCTTTGTGAAAGTGTACTGTCTTCCAAGTAGCTGCCTGACATATCTCCAAGATAGGGATGTCTCTAGCAGCAGCTAGAGATGCAGCTGTACCTCTGGTAGAGTGAGCCCTCAGGCCTGAGGGGGGAACCTTACCCAGCTTTTGATAGCAAAATTGGATACAAGAAATGATCCACCTGGCAATGGATCTCTTAGTGGCAGGTCTCCCTTTCCCAACCTCACCATAAGTGAGAAACAGTTGGAGGGAGTCAAACCTGTGACCCTTGGTACGCTCTATGTAGTAACTTAGGGCCCTCTTAACATCTAAGCTGTGCAGCCTCCTCTCACCAGAGGAGGAATGGTCAGTGAAGAACACTGGAAGTGAAATAGATTGGTTAAGGTGGAAATCTGAAACCACCTTAGGCAAAAACTTCCTGTTAGTCCTGAGGACTACTTTATCCCTGTGAAAGGAAATAAAGTCAGTTTCTACTGATAAAGCCTGTAACTCACTTATACGCCTGGCAGAAGTGATGGCTACCAGAAATACAGTTTTCCAAGTCAAATACTTAAGCTCTGCCGAAGACAGAGGCTCAAAGGGGGGTTGCATTAGCTGAGCAATGCATACATTAAGATCCCAAGCCGGGGCAGGGTCCCTGAATGGAAGATTGGTGTGAAGCAATCCTTTAAAAAACTTGGAAAATACAGGATGAGCAGAAAGAGAAGAGGGCTTCCCTGCTGAAATGAAGGCAGAGACAGCAGACAAGTGCACTTTCAGGGTGGCTGGTCTCAGTCCCAAATAATTAAGATGGACCATGTAGTCCAATACAGTGGGTAGATCAGCAGATTCTGGGGAAACATGCTTTCCAGAACACCATATGGAAAACCTTTTCCACTTGGAGTTATAGGTAGCCCTGGTGGAAGGCTTCCTAGCAGCCTTCAGGATTTCGAGAACACTTTGAGAAAGTTGCAAATCAGCAAACTCTAACTGCTCAAGAGCCGAGGTTGAGGGATTTGAGATTCGGATACCAAACTCTCCCCTGAGCACAGGTTAACAGATTGTGGTTCCTGGGGAGACACAGGGGAAGATGGACTGCTAAGGACAGAAGGAGTGGGTACCAGGGCTGCCTGGCCCAGTCTGGAGCAATCAGGATCATCTTGCAGGGCTGAGACCTGATTTTGACTAGTACTTTGAACAGGAGAGGGAAGGGGAAGGCATAAAAACTTCCTTCCCAATCGAGGAGAAAAGCATCCAGGGAACTGAGCCCAACACTGGGGCCTGCAACAAAACAGTGGAAGTTGATGATTGTCTGGGGCTGCGAAAAGATCTATCTGAGGAGTGCCCCATCTGGCAAACACTATCCCCAGTACTAGGGGATCCAGTGACCATTCGTGATGGCCCTGGGAAATCCTGCTGAGAGCATCTGCCAGGACATTGTCCTTGCCTGGGAGGTGAACTGCTATGAGGGAAGTGTTCAGGGAGTAAGCCAAAGACCACAACTTCATCGCCTCGGTGCACAAGGCCGAAGACCGAGTGCCCCCCTGTTTGTTGATGTACCACATTGTAGTGGTGTTGTCTGTTCTGACCTGTACCACCTTGTTCTGAACAGATGCAGAGAAAACCTGAAGTGCTAGAAAACAGCTCTGAGTTCCAACAGAGTGATGTGGAGCAGAGATTCCTGGGGACCATAATCCCTGGGTGGAGAGGTCGCCCATGTGAGCTCCCCATCCCAAGAGGGATGCATCTGTAGTAAGGGTCAAGGAATGGGACAGAGGGATGAAAGGCACCCCCTGTCTCAGATTGCTCTGATCCTGCCACCACTGAAGGGCCTGGATCAGAGTTCGAGTCACTGGGATTAACTTGGATGAGGATCTCTTCTTTGAGACCAGAAACTCTCAAATGGAACTGAATGTCCCTCATCTGAAATCTTGCTCCTTGCACCACAGCTGTGGAGGCAGCCATGTGCCCTAGGAGCTGCAGGAAACTGCTTGCTGGTCAGAGACCTGCAGAGTGAAAAGCGACCAGGGCCACTAGGTCCTTACCTTTCCAAGGAAGAAGGCTCTGGCCTGCTTTGTGTCCAGTTCTGCGCCTATAAAGGTGAGTACCTGGACAGGTTCCAAAACTGACTTTGGAAGATTGAGAAGAAATCCCAGAGAGGTAAGCAGCTGCTGGGTAACTAGCAGGTGTGATTTGACCTGGTCTGGAGACTGACCCACAATGAGCCAGTCGTCAGGTAAGGAAAAATGGCAATCTTTTTCCTTCTTGGTGAGCTACTGCTACTGCCAGACATTTGTGAACACCCTTGGGGCAGAAGTGAGGCCGAAGGGCATTGCTCTGAACTGATAATGGCCTGAGGGCAGTTCGAGATCGAGAGTACTTCGATGGGAGCTTCTGATAAGAACATGGAAGTAGGCATCTTTGAGGTCCAGGGAGGCTAGCCAGTCCCCTGGCCTTAGGGAGGGTAAATCATTCCCAGTGTCACCATTTTGAACTTTGGCTTTAAAAGGTGCTTGTTTAGATATCTTAGATCCAGGATAGGCCGCCACTCTCCTGTCTTTTTTGGGGTAAGGAAGTACCTGGAGTACAGACCCTTGCCCTGGTGAAGGGGAGAAACCTTTTCTACAGCTCTGAGAGCCAAGAGGGTTGAGACTTCTGTTTCCAAAGCAAGAGTCTCTAAAGGGTTTGTAGGTGGAAAAGATCTGGTTCTCATCTTTGGAAATTTCTTGAAGCTGAGAACCAGACCCTGGCTCACTACTTCCAGGACCCACCTGTCTGAAGTTAAAGACTACCAGTCCTGGACGAAGTGAGCCAACCTGCCCTCTACAGGTAGTGGAGAGCCGACCCTGGGCATCCCATCAGGGTGCCTGTTTGGCAGGGGCTTTAGGCTGAGGGGTGGGAGCAGGCCTGCCCGAACCCCGTCTGCCTCTCCCTCTGAAGAACCCCCTCTGTACATAGGCTGAAGAGAAGGAGGCCTGGGTCTGGTAAAAAGGCCTGTGAAAGGCCTACCCCTACCCTGGGGCTGCCTCTGAGAGTGGCTTGCCGTTCCTTGGCTTGTGCACTCCTGTAAGTGGTTCTATTCATCCATTTTCTTCATATAATTCTCTGTCTGCTCCCCAAACAGAGAATTTCCCACAGGAAAATCCATAGCCTTAGACTGGGTATCCTGTGACAAAGTAGTACACCTGAGCCAGGCCAATCTCCGAAAAGCCACAGATGTAGCCATGACTCTAGAGGATACATCGTTAGAATCCACTGCAGCATGGAATTGCACCTTAGATGCCTCAATACCATCAAGAGCCACCTGCTCCAGCTCCTTTGCGAGCTGGCCAGGGACCTGTTTGGTTAAGGCCATGACAGTATCCCATCTAGATTTCTGGTATCTTGCAACATAAGCCATATAGTTAGCTTGTCTGAGTCCCAAGGATGCTGCCATGTATTGTTTTTTGGCCATGGCATCAATCTTCCTGGAATCCTTGTCAGGAGGATGTGAAGCCAGTGGAATATTAGCTTTATCACAGGCTGCAGCCTGAACTACTAACATGACTGCATTGCTGTGAAAGAAAATCTGTATCAGGACATGACAAAGTGTACCTCCTGTCCATCTTTTTATCCACAGGAGGCACAGAATTAGGAGCTTTTAAAATTTTTATTGTTTGTTTTCTAAAAGATTTATGTAAAGGGATGGACAACCTCCTGGACTCTGGGATATCCATCATCTCCACATAGTCAGGCTCCTCTTGCTCATCCAAAGCCTCCTCTAAGGGAAGCTGGAGGGTCTCAGCAACTTTTTATAAAACAAAAATGAGAAGGGACTCAGAAAGCCTAGGGAGACTCACCTGAAGGTCTGTCTGGGGAGGCGTCGGTTCAATGGGCACATCCAGACTTTCAAAGTCACATTCACACTGATCATAATCCTCATCCCCTCCTCTGGTTCATAGAACTCTTCTATATCATAATCCTGAGCCACTGGAACCGACCTTTTTGCCAGACAGTGGCGGTTCGGAGGAACGAGGGACAGGGACTGGACAATCTGTATTGCCCTGGCTATCTCTGCAGCAGTTGGAGAGAATTTTGGACTCCAAACTTGCTGATTTTTTAATTTCTTTGCTGGAACTGGCTCCTCAGAGTCAGCTTTTCATTGCCGAGAAGTCTCGCCCTGGTCAGAGCACTCCCTCGATTCGGTTGGCACCGGACCGGGCTGGCTCCATCGGGTCAGCGGACTTTTGGCCTCTCATTCCTGAGCCTGCCCACTCTCTTGTCCAGGGTGGCTGCAGGGAAATTTTTACAAATCTGGCAGTCTGAATTGAGGTGGTCAAACCCCAGACAATAGACACATGTTGTGTGTGGGTCAGCCTTGGCAAAGGCTTCCCCACAGACACTACAGTGTTGAAGCAGTGGGCGGTTTTCTTTGGGTTTCTCAGACATGATGCCAGCCTAACCAACAAACTTGCCCTTTTAATGGCAGTGCCAGGCAAGACACACCCTTATCGGTTCCAAACCGTGTCACGGGTCGTGGAAAAAACCGTAATGAAATCCGTTTTTTTTAGAACCGATAAGAACCGGGAACCGCACTCTAAGAAGCCTTAAAAGGCTTTAAACTTATATTTTAATACAATTCGATCGGTTCAACCGAACCGATAACACTTTACAAGTTCCACACAGAAAAAACCCTATCTATTACTTACGATTACCATAGACAGAGCCTGAACCGATCGGTTTTGCGGTTAAAATAATTAAATCACGGTTAAATTAAACGAGAAATAGCGCTTTAAACCGAAGAAATGAACGAGCAACAGGAGGAATCTCCAGAGCGACTGTTCAGTGGTAGATAAAAGAATCTGCGGTTTCGGTTTGAAACCAGCCTAACAGAGCTACTGAACCGAGCTCGCGCTCTAAGCTCCATGCTCTGCATGGAAGTTAACTCTTTCACCTCCGGGGCAGTTCTAAGGCTGGGACAAACTGCAATAGTCATAATATAGCAAGACTTCATGTTGTTTGAAAGACAGAAACAGCAAGTGAAGGCAGAGAGATAGCAAGAAGCACAGAATCACGAGACTGTCAGAGTGATCAGTTCCTAGGTCTCACGAGAACATTTGGTTGCACTACCAGACAGACAAGAGACAGAAAGAGAGAGGATAGAAATTAAAATTATGTATTCACTGTAATTCTTGATCTTCTTGGACAAGTCTTCAGCATTTATTCATACTTCTGGGTTAGAGTACCAAGCTAAAACCAAATCCCCAGAGCAGGGAGGTAGGAGACTACGCTCACTCAGGACAGAAATCCACTAAGGATTGTCCTGCCAAAGGAAGCATGCTGTCTGGCATGGACATCCAGAGAATAGTGCTTCATGAAAGCGTGTACTGAGCTCCAAGTAACTGTTTGCAAACGTCAGCAATGGGAACAGAGCGAATCTCTGCCAAGGATGCAGCACCACTCTAGTAGAGTAGGCATGCACCTCGCCCTCCAACATGATGTTACCATGTGGAACTTTCTGTACTGGACATACAGATTGAGGTCCTTGAGGTCTAAGATGGGCCTCAGATCTCCGGTTTTCTTGGGAACCAGGAAGAACCTTGAATAAAACCCTTTGTTTCTCTGGCGCCTGGGCACTGGCTTGATGGCCTGTTTGTGCAGAAGGGACTGCACTTCTTCCTGGAGAACAGAAAGGTGGGCCGGGGGGTAGGTAGAGGGGGAGTCTCTGGAGGTTGCTCAGTGAGTTCCAGAGTGTGACCCCCTTTCTATAATTTGAAGAATCCAGGCATCTGTCATGACGGTTCTTCACTGATTGAGATGGAGGGAGAACCGACCTCTGACCACCACCTCTCGGCTGGGGACTGGAAGGAAGGGGGGGGGTCCGGCAAGGAGTTAAGCGGAGGTGGATCCAGCAGTGGCAGAGACGGGCAAGGTGGCGGAGGCTCTGCGTTTGCCTTGCGGCCAATGAGCTGCTCACGGCCTGTTGGACCCCTTACAAAAGGGAGGGCGCGCTACCTGCTCCTGGGTTGCGTACGATAGAGCAAATGGACAGATTTGATAGCTCTACCAGAGGTCTGCAAATCATTAAGGATGGCCTGGACATCTGGTCTGAATAGTTATGAGTGACTGAAGGGGGCATTCAGCACCTTCTGTTGCACATCTGCAGCAAAGCCTGAGACCCTGAGCCAGGAGTGCCAATGGAGGCAAACGCCTGTGGCAGCAGCCCTGGCAATAGTATCTGCAAGAGGAGCTTGCTAACATCCTCAGTGGTTTGTAAGCACTTTAGGACCTCCTGTTTCTGGGTACCATCTGAAGATCCTGGGTAGCTGCCTTGCCCTTCTTCCAGTTAGTATGCTAGAACTTCACCATATGGGAAAGGTGGTTAGCAATCCTCAGACCAAGGGTGGAGAAGGCATAAACTCTCTTGCCCCAGAGATCAATTCTACATGACTCTTTGTCAGGGGGAAGAGAGCTAAGGTGCTTGGGCACCTTAAATCTGGCATGAGCTGCCTTTACAACCACTGAACCTGTTTCAGGCTGGGCAGCATAATGTGAAAAATCCTGAGGGGCATGATAAAGTCTATCAGCCCTGTGGGGCATGGCTGGCACCATGTCAGGCCTGTGCCAGGCTGCAGTATCAGCATTCCTCAAAGCAGGCAAAACAGGAGGAATGATCTTGGGAGGAGACTAGAGGATCGCCACAAAATCAACCAGATCTTTTCTGGTGGCATCCTCTCCCTCAGTATGAAAGCCCATGGCTGAGGACAACTGCTTCATAATATTGAAGAAGGTAGGGTCCTCTGGAGGAGACCTAAGGGTGTGTTTGACCGAGTCCTCACTCATGAGGAAACTGTGGAGCTGTCTGAGGAAAAGGGTTCTCCCTCTTTCTCCTCTTCATCTGGAAGAATAAGATCGGCATGGTACTCCTCCTTGACCTGTTCTAATTCTAGGTTCGATGACTAAGATGCTGATGATGGCCCGGGGGGGGGCGCGTGAAGGCCGAGTTGGCGCTGACAACAGAGCTGCTGATGGCGCAGGCGATGTAGGCCTGCATGTGCCTAACTGGTGGACCATCACAGAAGTTAATTTAGTCAAAATTGCATTGAGGTCGACGACAGTAGAAGACTGCATCGATGCAGGAAGTTAGAACCCGCCAGAGGGGCCCCAAGAGCCCAAAGAAACCATAGTCAGAGGGCCTGAGGAAGTGTCAGACCTAGATGGGAGAGCTGTCAATGATGATCCCATCATTGACAAAGAAGGGGCCGATGCCCTGAAGGTCGATGACCGGCAGCCCTGGACACTGGTCGGATGTGCTATCGGTATGGGTCTGGTGGGGACAGAGACCTGGACATCAGTTTTGTGCATTGGTGCAGCTGCATCCGACAAAGTAGGCCTGGACAAGGAGAAAGAGGCCATCGGGGGAAGCGGGACCACTGCCGAGGGTGGAGGTCCCAATCGCGGTATTTTTTTATAACTCCACCCCCTCCCCCCACAGACTTGTCTCGGGCCTTGGTGGCCTGGGAACTTGACAAACCTGCTGGTGGCTGGAAAGCAGGGACCCCTGCCAGAAACTGGCTACCCGGTTGCTCCATGAGGAAAACCAAGTGCCTTTTTTCATCACCTGAGGGTTGTTTGGTTAAACGTCTGGCACAGCTCACAGTCGGAGACTTTGTAGTCAGGGCCAAGACAGCAGACACAGAGAGAGTGTTTGCCTATAGAGGCCAACTTCTTTCCACTGCGGCAGCGATGGAAGACAGAAGTTGAAGGACTAACTCTTGACATAAACAAACTAAAGAAATCTCTTTAGAAAATGAGATCCTAAAATAATAAGTATAAAAAAGCTGAAGGTGAAAAAAGGTGCAAAACTACGTTGGAGCTTCGCGGAGACCCATGAGAATGAGTTGACGCTGGGAAAGAACTGATGAAGGAGTGGGGCCGCTTACGCCTTCATACAGTTGGTGACGTCAGCAGATGACTTCGGCATGGGCGGCCCTAGTTGTACTGATGAAAATTTTCCATGTGGATCCTGCTTCACTGATGAAGTTCCTACGGTGCGACCTGATGACTGAGATACCCCCCAAAGAAGATCTATTCTCCTTGAGTTCAAACGCAGGGATGAGAGGGAAATGGAAAAATTATGTACCTACCGTAATTCTTGATCTTCTTGGATGAAGTCTCCACCACTCATTCACACTAATGGGAGTATGCTGGAGGCGTTAGGACCCAGTGGGGAGCCAAACTTTTTCAGGAGGGTCGGTGCCAAGATGGAGCTGCGATGAAGCAGCACCACATGATAGACTCGCACGGTATAGACTATCTCGGCGCGCTGACCCTCCAACCGCCTCAGTACCTTTTTTTCTGAGGAGGTGCAGTGTAATTAACCTAGAGAAGGACTAGTCTAACTATCGGACATAAGATAGTCCGAATGACCCGTGTAAGAAGGGTCAAAACATAAAGCCTTCACAACCCAACATTGGAGGAGTGAAGATCAGAAACAGAGAAGTGAGCTCGGGGGATGGTGGGTAGGTGTGTGAATGAGTGGTGGAGACTTCGTCCAAGATCATCAAGAATTACGGTAGGTACATAATTACGGTAGGTACGTAATTTCCATATCTTCCTGGACATAAAGTCTCCACCATTCATTCACACTAATGGGAGAGTACCACGCTAAATAATCCCCCCAAGACAGGCAGCAGGACAGAGAGGAGCTCACTTTTTAGAACAGAAGTCCATTAGGAATTGCCCTGCCAATGACTGCTGTTGTCTGGCATGGACATCCAAGACATAGTGCTTAACAAAAGTGTGCACAGAGCTCCAGGTAGCCACACTGCAAATGTCTGCAATGGGGATATTATGAATTTCTGCCAGAGATGCCAGGACTGCCCTAGCAGAGTGAGCATACACTCTGCCTTCCAATTTGACCTGTGCAATGGATCAGCAGTGGCGAAGACATGCCACCAGCCACGCTGAAATGCACCTGATAGCAACAGGCTGACCCAGCCGGGTCGTGCTGAAGGAGACAAACAGTTGCTGAGCCTTGCAAATTTCGTTTGTTCTGTCCAGATAGAGTCGCAAAGCTCTTTTTACATCCAGGGAATGAAGAGTACGCTCTCCTCATTCTGGAAGTTGGCAAAGTAGGTTGGAAAGACTAAAGGTTGATTTAGATGAAATTCTGAGGCAACCTTAGAGAGGAACTTAGGATGAGTCTGAAGAACTACAGTATAAGTGGGTCAGTGACCAAAGCACGTATTTCTGATACTCTACAAGCAGAAGTAATGGCCACCAGGAAGGTTGTCTTCCAAGTAAGGAATTTCAACTCACAAGTGGCTAGAGGCTCGAAAGGTTTACAAGTGAGCATGTCTAGCACAAGGTTAATGTCCCAGGCTGCAACTGGACATCTAACAGGTGGTCTGGTATGCAGAATACCCTTACAAAAACTCTTCACTACAGGTAACTGAGCCAAAGACATGGAATGTACTGACTCATGATACTGTATAGCAGATAATATTAGCGCTCTGTTTAATTTAGCGATATTAGCTGAATGTTCTTATCCGCTAATATTATCGCACCGCTAATATTATGTGCTACACAGTACCTTGCTACACAAATAATCACATTTTGATTTGCAACTACACAATCCCATTCACAGCTTGTAATGTGCGATTTGATGCTCTTTTAAAACAATGCATGGTAACTGCCTCAGATGCGGTGGTTAAATCTTTATTAACACTTAAACACAAGTGATTAAAATAGCAACCAGAAAAATAAAGGCAAGCAAAATACAGTAACAAAGAGGCAGGTCTGCCTCAGCAGTTCAGACATCAGTAAACATCAATCTTCTGCTTCATTATGGCACCTATGAAGCAGAGAATATAATCAGTGTACAGTGCTTGAAGCAACCGTTGCTGTAATTCTGCTGCTGGGAGGACTGGATCCATATGAGGAGAGACATTCTGTGATGACAGAAAACTTTTCAGAGCACAGTATGTGGAAATTGTGCAAAGATGAACCTTGACTGTAGAGTAGAGCAAACTTGTGTTTGAGAGGTCTAAGAGATACTCCAGGACTTTATTCGGTGGGCAGAAAAAAATATTCCAAGAGGATTTTGCACACCAGATAGAGAAACGTTTTCACTTAGCTGAGTAGGTTTTCCTGGTAGCTGGCTTGCATGCAGCTAAAAGAATATCTGAAATCCTACGAGAAACATTAAACCTGTTCATCTCTGTTTCCTCAGGAGCCATGCATGGAGGCGAAGAGACCTCAGGTTGGGATGAACTACAGCGCCCTTGGTCAGAAGGTTCATCTGAAGGGGAAGCAATTTCAGAGGGGTTTCCAATAGTCTGTTGATTAGAGGAAACCAGATCTGCCGAGGCTGAAATGGGGCAATGAGAATCATTAGGCCCCCTGTGCCTTCAATTTGAGCAGTACTCTCTGAACTAGGGGGAGAGGAGGAAATGCATAAAGAAAGTATTCTGTCAACCGCAGCCTGTATGAATCCTGACAAAAAACACCAGGTCCTGGATTTCTGGAGCAGAAGAGAGGCAGTTTTACGTTGAGTGGGGACGCAAAAAGGTCCAGGGTCCAGAGTTCCCCACTCTACGAAGAGTGACTGAATGACGGTCAAGTCGAGAGATCACTCATGAGGATCTGTCTGTTCTGCTGAGACGGTCTTGCCAGCTTGTTTTGTATTCCTGGCAGGTAAACCGCCTGAAACAGAGCTTTGTGCTCCAGACACCATTCCCACACTCTCATTGCTTTCCTGCATAATGGGTGAGAGTGTGCACCGTCCTGCTTGTTGATGTAATACATTAATGCCTTGTTGTCCATTTGAAGGAGAATATTCTTGTGACAGAGTATGTCCTTCAAAGCTCAGACTGCATAGAGGACGGCTCTCATTTCCAGGATGTTTATGTGGAGTTGGGACTCGTCCTGTGACCACGTGCCCCGGGTGTGGAGATCCTGGCAGAGAACTCCCCAGTCCATCAGGGACGCGTCCAAGGTAATAGAGATCTGAGGATCCAGAGGGGCAAAGGGATATCCTTCCAGAAGGTTGTCCCCCTGAGACCACCAGGTGAGGGACTGTTTCACAGGTTCTGTCACCTTGACATGAAAGGACTGAGGATCAGTGGTTGGTGACCACTGAGTACTGAGCATCCACTGAGTGGAGCTCATGTAGAAACGAGCCAAGAGCACAGTGAAAACCAAGGATGCCATGAGACCTAGCACCCGCTGCATCGAGAGAGCTCAAACTGAGCTGTTCTCTTTGATGAAGCAGGCCATCTGAAGAAAATCACTCCTTCTGTCCTCCAGAAGGAAGGCTTTCATGCAAGAAGTGTCCAGAAGGGCTCCTATGAATAGAAGCTTCAGGGAGGGCTGCAACTGTGACTTTCTGAGGTTTAGCAGGACTCCCCTTGACGTGAGGAAATTTGAGGCCGTGGTCATGGCCTCCAGTCTCTCTTGTCTGGAGCGACTTGCAAGAAGCCAGTCATCCAGATATGGGAATACTTGAATTCTGATTTTCCTTAAATGCACTGCGAGAACTGCACAGCACTTTGTAAAAACTCGAGGTGCCAAGGATAGCCCAAAGGGCAGGATTCTGAATTGATAGTGTTGACCCAACGCCACGAACCTTAAGTATTTGTGGTATTTTGGGTGTATGAGATGTGCTGGTAGGCGTCCTGCATGTCCAGGGAGGCTAGCCAATCGTGTTGATGAATCAAAGGTAGCAGGGTACCGAGTGATAGCATCTTGAACTTTTCCTTGAAGAGGAATTGTTTAACTTTCTGAGATCAAGAATAGGGCACATGCTGCCAGTTTTCATTGGGGCCAGAAAGTAATGGGAGTAGAAACCTATGTTTCGTTGATCCAGCAGAACTACTTCTGCTGCCCCATTGTTCAGAAGGCCTTGCACCTTGGAAGCAAGAATGTCTGACTGCACAGCAAACAGCCTGGGATGACGCTTGGGAGGCTGATCCGGGGGAGTTTCTGACAAATTGAGAGAGTACCCCTCGCGGATTATCCTGAAGACCCATTTGTCTTAATGGCAGACCTAATCTTCTGAGTAGCCTCTAGTGGTTGCTCCACCTGAGGCTCAAACACATAAATACCGAGGAAGGGTAAGGCCATGACTTTTTGTTGGACGTCATTCATAAACCCTGAAGTACACACCCAGGAATGGCAACAGGTGCAAATGCCAAACGCTACTGATCTGGAAGCAGTATTGAAAGCTTCCATTGCAGTTTTAATTTATTGATTACTGGACTTGATACTTCTACTTATGGTCTGTAGTAGCTCTGAGGCAACCTCTGACTCGGGCAGAGCTTCTACCATTGCTTTGAGTGAATGCCAAAGAACATACTCGTATTGAGAAAAATAACCCTGGTAGCTAGCAATACGCATGCCCAGAGTTGAGGCAACAAAGACCTGCTTATCCAAGGTGTCAATCTAGTGAGATTCTTTGTTTATAGGATGGGCAGTAGATTTCTGAGGAAGGACAGCCTTATCATTCTCTGGCAGGACCACTATGGCATCAGCAAATGCCTGTGAGGCCAAGATGGGGCGATCCATGGGAGGGGCATATTTCCTATCTATGGACATGGCCAGAGGGAATAAGAGCCGGATTTTTCCACACCATCTGGGAAAGAGTCTCTAAAGAAGGCTGTACCGGAGGGATTAATCCATAGGGATTTCCGGGATATGTAGATACTGAAGGTACAGAAGCTTCCCAGGATCAATTTCCATGGTCTGGAGAGAAAAAGTAGACTCTAAGTTCTTGAGCAGAGACTTAAAGGAAAGGTCTTCCACCACAGGCTCTGCAGGAGGACTGATCCCTGCCCCAGGGCAGAATCGGCATCAACATCATCACCTAGCCGAAGATCAGGATCAGGCTTAATATCATCTCCTGACAGTCCAGGGGGGACTGTATAGACAAGAAAGGAATGAAAACCAGGAGGAAGAAGAGGAGGAGACAGAATCAGAGTCAAAAACCTCTGGAAAGTATGCGGCCCTTTAATACCTCCGGTGCCGACACACAGAACAAAGACGGCGCTGACACAGAAAATGGCATCGCACATGGCACTGACAGGGAGCACAGCACCGTACATGGCGCCACCCACGGCACCACATACAGGACACCACCCACAGTGCCACATATGGCGCCGACAGGGAGCGCAGCACTGTGCACGGCACTGACACCACCCCGGTGCCAAGTCTCTGAACTGCGATTTGAAGGTAAAGAATGAAAAATGGCAGGAGATAAAGGCATCAGTGTGGACCCCTGCACTGCAGCCATGTGAGGGGGATAGACACCAGAGTGTGGGGTCGACGGCACTGAAGACGCTGTGCGACCAGGAAGTCCTACCTGCCCCACCTGCCCATCTGAAACCGACAGACCAGAAGACCCCAGTGATGGGCAGGCTAGTTTGGGCAGTTGGGACAGCCTCCGAGCCCACTGCTTCATAAGAGCAATCCAATGGTGAAACTGCTTATCGTAAGCCCCTCAAATAGGCGGTGAGGGGCTCCGATGTCGAAGAAGTCGGCGGTCAGAGACAGAAACCGGAGACTCCGAAAGAGACGGAGACTGGTCCCTGACCGCAACAACCAACCGTCTACGCACAGACGTACCACCAGAGGGCGACCTCAAGTGATGCCATTTCTTCTTTGACCGGTGGGCTGAAGAAAAACTCTAGGCCAAATGGTGCTGTGAATCGGATTGTTTCTTTTTAGCACTGGACGGTCCGTTGTAAGACCTCTCCTCCCCTCCGAGAGGGCGGTGGACCAGACCTGACCCGGGCTAACTGAACAGCTTTCATATGAAGTCTCCCTACTGTCACCTGCCCCACTCATGGTCGACTCCATCAATGGAGGGCTGCAGAATACTTCTTGTACAAAAGTAATTTTATTAAATGTAATCAGTACTTTTCGTGATAAAATACAGAATAATAAAACTGAAAACTAAGCTGCTAGTTTGAAGCTTGACTCCCAACCAGCGAGCAACATAGTCATTGAAGCGCACTCGATGGCGGGGGAAAAAAGGAATTGAGGTGGTTGGAGGGTCGACACCGAGACAGTCTATACCACACAAGTCTAGCTCATGGTACCACTTCCTTGCGGCTCCATCTTGGTGCTGGCCCTCCTGAAAAAGTTTGGCTCCCGCTGGGTCCTCCCATTAGTGTGAATGAGTGGTGGAGACTTTATGTCCAGGAAGATCTCACTAAGGCCTGCAGGGTGGAAATTCGGAAAGGATGTTCATAAGCACTTTTTCACAGAAAGAGTGGTGGTCAAGTGGAAAAAGCTGGCAGAGGAAGTAGTAGAGTTCAAATCAGTTTGCAGCTTCAAGCAGGTATGGGACAGGCATATGGGATTAGTTACAAAAGGGGAGGCAGAAATTAAGAGGAGGGAATAGTAGTCTGGAAGGGTGGGCAGACTGGATAGGCTGAAGGGCCTTTTCCTGCCATCACAGGGTTTTATTTAACTCTAAAAATTGATTAGCATTTTGCTCATAAAAGTGCTAAATATTTGTGAAAAAGCATAGCTCTTTCCTCACTGTGTTTAACAAACACAGCACTTCTAGAAAATCTATATCAATACTTTCTGTACAGTTAGTATCGTCCCAAGAAAAAAACTGCTAATCGATTATTTAAAACCCTGCTCATCATCTGTGCATCTAAAGCATGTATTTATTATAGGAGTCAGTGTATGCTGCCTGCGCCTGCCAGCACTGCTGTACAATGACCCGGCCCCAAATTTAAGTCCCATGGGGTCCTAGTGCCTGCAGGCCTAAGACCAATGCCAGGCTCTATGAAGGAAACAGACTCCAAGAAGATCTTGCATTTGGCTACAGTTAATCTCAGGTGCCTGGTGTCTGACCAATTACCTGTTTGGGTTATTCTGAAGTTATCCACCATGCTTCATTGAGTTCACTTCTCCAGTCAGCTTAGTGTCAACAGCACACTTAAAGAATAACCTGCACTGAATCTTGAGGTCATTTTTCCCAGTAGAAGCTGTTTTTTAAACATTGCTTTAAATTCTGTTTCTGCTCTTCCTACAAAAGCTTTTTAGTCATCGTAGTGGGCGTTTCTGCTTTACATGTTACTGGTAAAAACAATTTTAGAATTATATTATGTAGTTTATGCCCCTGTTCTGCTCTTCTATGTAAGCAATAATACCCGACAGGGTGGGCGGTATTGTGTTATACCGGACCACCCAGGGGCGTAATGAGGCCCGACGCCGCAGGCGGAGGGCCTTATAGCCCTGGAAGGTCCGGTATTGCCATACCGCCCACCCTGAGGGTATTATTGCGCTTTAGAAAATGGATCATCTGTGGCATTTTTAGGTGATATTTTAAAAATCTCAAGAAATAAAAAGAAATAGAGTAATAATAAAGTTTAAGTATTTTCCTCATAAAGTAGTCCGTCTGTGTTTCTGTGGTGTTCTGTCTGCTGTTGCCCCAGTGCGTTCTCTTCTCTCCCTCACACCACCACATGTATAGAAGATACACATTTTCTTGTTGAGTTTGACCCCTTCCCCCTCCTCGGCATCTATGGTGCGTTAAAAAAAAAGAAAAAGACAACAGCCTGCTGCTCCTGCAATACTGGCCAACAGAACGTCTGTGAGCAGTAAAATACTGCATACTGAGCAGCTGGAGTCAGGAGTGAGACAAGGAGGTCCAAAATATTCAGTATGTAAATCGAATATATTTGCCATGTTTGTTTTTACTTTAAAAAAAAAATGAAACACATTTTTTCAGAACTGACTGCACAGCAGAAGGGCTTACCTCTGTACAAAGATAGCGTGGGAATGATCATAAAAAAAACAGAGCAGTCAGAGGAGTGTAAGCTGTATTTGAAATATAAAGCCGATTGAGTAAGTGACATGCCTTTGTTTTCATTTTATGGATCAGATCATTAGCAGGCAAGCAGTAAGGATGTATGACAGCAGGCGCGCTATCACAACTCAGAGGATTTTTTTAAAATTATTAAACTGCTGTCGGAGGTGAGAGGGGAGGTGGCTGACTCGCTGCAATGATGGACTGTGGATCGCCTCCCTCACTTTTAAAGAAAAGAAAGTGAAAACCTAACTCGTGCTGCATGTCCTTTCCCGGCACCTTTTTCTTTTAAAATGATGCTTTTTTGTTGTTGTTTTGTTTGGTTGTTTTGGCTTGGGATCTGTTTCGGTTGGGAAGGCTCGCTGCGGCGTGAGCGACATCAGCTGATGGATTTCAGTTTGCTGTGGTGTGCTGTGCTTGACAGTGGCGGGACTGGCGCCAACAGCGTTCAGTGAGAAGTTGTTTTTTTCACTTCGGTGGTTTGGCAACATTTCTGACTCCGGAGATATATGAGGTACTAGGTTAAACTTTGCAGGCAGGTAGCTGGGGGTAAGGGGATGTAACGCAGTGGCTGGGAGAGTGGCACTCTTCTTGCAAATGAGCGCAGTTTCGAGCAGATGCTCAATTGCTCTCTTCCTCGTCTTACACTTGAACCGCATACTATTTATTTACTGTTAGAAAATAAATCAAACAGAGAGGATTTGCCATTTTGTCTGCCACTTGGTACTCAGTGCATTGGAGGGGCTGTATCTCTCGCTAAGCGAGAGGAAAAAAAATGGTGGCATTTTAACAATGAAAGTTCTATGGGCACAATGATATTTGTGATCAGGTGGGTTGGGACTTGTACTTTTTTTTACCCAGGCTCTGTTGTCAGATAGATGCCCACCTGCCCAGGGGTATCAGCCAATCAGAGTTCAGGAATTTCTTTGCCCATTTTCTAATGCTGGCACAATATAGTCATGTTCTACTACAGAACTCTTGGCTATTAATGAAACATAAATATATGTAGAAACATAGAAGCTGACAGTAGATAAAGAGCATGTGGCCTACCCAGTCTGCCCATTTTGCCTACCTATTTCAAAACCACAGATCCCAGTTGATCTGCAGCTCACCCTTTCTTTCCTGTCACTATGGTACCATTATGTGTATCCCATGCATTCCTGAATTCCCTGTTTTTGCCCTCACCACCTCCTTGAGGATGCCATTCCAAACATTCAGCACTATTTCAGTGAAAAAGTACTTCCTCATGTTGCCCCTTAACATCCTCCCCAACTTCATCTCATGCCCCCTTGTTCTTGCACATCTTCTTTTCTGAACGATGCTACCCTTTTGTAACTTGTTTATACCCCTGAGGTACTTGAACATTTTTATCATGTCCCCCTCTCTCCTCTCCTCCAAGGAATGCATATTGAGTTCCCCTAGCCTCTCCTCACAGGGATTTTCATGCAGACCCTGCACCATCTTTGTAGCCCTCCTTTGGACTGCCTCTACTCTGTCTATGTCCTTCCAGAGTTGCTGTCTCCAGAACTGGACACAGTACTTTAGCTGAGGTCTCACCAGCGATCTGTACAGTGGCATAACCACCTCTTTCTTCCTGCTGGTGATACCTCTCCCTATGCATCTCAGGGACATAAACTACATCATACAGTTCTAAAATAGTACTTAGCATCTACATGTAAAGCAGAAATACCCACTGAGGTTACCAAAAGGCCTGTACAGATGGAACAGTAAAGCAATTTGAACCAGTACTTAAAAAAACTGTTTCTATTGGGAAAAGATGGCTTACAGGTTCAGCGCAGTTCTCCTTTAAGTAGCCTGCTGGATGCTCCAACTTCCAGATCATTAATTAAAATAGTTAACAGCCATGGCCACAGCATTGATCCCTGAAGGAGTCGTTGAGTACCCCTCTCCACTCGGGAGTACTGCGCATCCACCTCAACCTTCTGAATTCTGCCCATGGCTAGTTATCAGTCCACACTGCATATCCCTCATGTATACCGCACTGGTGTACTTTGCCCAGAAACTTGTCATGTTTTGCGCCATGGTGGAAATGGCACTGCTGATGTTTAGATGGAATATGTTTAAAGTCCTGCCCCATCCACCTCTCTTGTCACTCCAATGAAGGTGGTTTTCAGGTGGGTTTGGCTTGATCTGTCTCTCATAATGCCATGCTGAGATTGGGCAAGAGCCTTGGCCTCAACTAAGTGCTTCATTATTTCTGTCCTTGCTAATGCTGTCTGGGACCTTGCCCATCACTGATGTCAGCAGACCAGCCATTAGTTGCCCAGATCTGACTGTACCCCATTCTTGAAGATGGGGGCTACAATGGCAACCCTCCAGCCATCCACTACCACAACTGTCTAGAAAGAATAATAAAAGATTACAGCAGGGGTCTGCCAGTAGTTCATTTTGCTCCACTATGATCCTGGGGTGTATCCAGTCTGCCCCTTGGGTCTTTGTCAGGTAGCCACCAGGGCAGATGTGAAGTCTGTAGGCTGCATCATGGATATCCCGAGGCCATGGGTCCTCTCAATGAACACCCTCCTTCCCTCAAGGTCCCCTTCACATAACCAAATAAAAGTATTCATTTAGCATCTCAGCCATCACCCCAGACTCTCTGACTCCTCAGACCCTCCTCCTGTTTTCAGGGGCGTCATCCCCTCCTTCACTTTCCATTTATGTACTGTAAGAAGGATTTGGGGTCGTACACAGCTCCTACCACAATGATGCCAGCCAGGATGCAACGCAAAACTGCAGTATATTGTTCTAGAGTTACTGCAGTAAACAAGGCAATTTCAATGGCAGTTTGTCCCTTCAGTCATACAGTGTCACTGGATACTCTGTTGCATCCTGGTCAGCACCACTGTATCTCTTGTCCTCCTTGGTTTTCCTTCATTCGTGTCTTGTAGTCCCTCAGTGCTGCCTTGTACTCCTCTCTGACCTGGAGGCAACCCATCTCTTCCCAGCTGACAGAGACCTTCTTTTTGTTCAGGATCAGTTGCCCTAAGTCCCTGCTGAGGAAGGGAAGTCACTTTTAGACCCTCTTCCCCTTACTGCTAACAGGGATGCAGATCTGTGGGGCTACTTCAAGCACTTTCTTCCAAAAAAACCCACATGCGTCTGCATTACCAACCTCATGCAGCTACTTCAGAATCTTGATCACCAAGTCCTTCATCTTGATAAAGTCCTCCTTTTTGAAGTTCTGGCGATGGTGGCAGATGCCAGACTAGTATTCCCTGTCAAGACATTCATGCTGGAGATTACCCCATCCCCACTGCTTAGAATAAGGTCAAGGGTGACTCTCAAAGCTAGTTGTTCTATGAAGCAGTCCTATAGGACAGGACAGCTTTACCGCCACTCTCCACAGTAACTTTAGGTCACTTGAAGGCTGGTTCTCCAACAACAAACTGGTCCTGAATTACAAAAAAAAAAAAAACAAAGACCATGCCTAGCCTTCCACAGAGGAGGACATGTAATTAGAAATGGTCAAGGACATAACCTTTAACAGGTGGAGACATTCAAATACCTTGGAGTAACTCTGGACGACACCTTATCTGTTGCACCCCATGACAACAATCTGGTGGCCACAGTTAACAGAAGACTGAGTGCCTTGTACCAGAACAGGAACAATCGCACTAGGAATGCTAGACGCCTTGTTGTGGCCAGCTCCATTCTGACACTTACAGATTATGGGCTTCCTGCCTAAGCAGCTGCCTGTGACACAGTGCTAAACAGAGTAAAGCTGATCTGTAACGAGGTGTACCGCTCTGTACTTGGTGCAGATACCTGCACTCATAGTTGTACCCTTTACATATTCACTAACTGGCTACCTTTACTCAGCAGAATAATGCTTAAGACATGAATGCTAGCTAAAAGGTGCTCTTGCTCCCAACAACCCTTGCTTTAGCAAAATAGTTCCACACCATCTCCAACCAATACAACACCAAGAACATGGCCAGGAATGCACTTATGCCTCCTTTCTAGCACACACTGCTGGGCAAGTGGTCACTTGCCGCCAGGGCTGTTAACTGGTTAAATGAACTGCCTTATACACTACTGAATCTCCCAAAGTTGAATCAGTTTAAGAGATCTCTATGGTCTGCCTTTGCAGTCCAGTGCAACTGTAAGCATAACATTTTTATTTGGTTTCTTTCTATATGAAACGTCTGCCTTTTTATACAATAATCTGTATGGATTTCTTTTCAAAACTGTAACTGTTCTGCCTTAAGTGTTTTGAGCCTGACTCGACTGATTTCCTCTGGAACTTCTTATTGTACTTGTAAAGTTTTTTGTGACTATGTATTTAACACAAACCTTTGTAAATGAGCACTTGTGCTCAAAGGTAATCTCCAAAGTTTTCAATAAATAACTAAATAAATAGAACTCTGCCTCAGTCCGAACTCAATATTTATTTATTTAGTTAGTTAGTTTTTGTTAACCGGGTAGGTGCACTAGCCATGAAATTGCTATTTTCAGGCACGACCCGGGAGAGTACAACAATCAAAGACAGGTACTTAGCATGAGTACAATGAAATGACAATAGCACAGAATATGCTAAGGAGTTCCTACGCTGCAAAACAAACAAGGCACTTTAGTTACTGAAATGGTGACTTAAATTACTGAGAAAAGATGCTTGGGTTAAATTTATGGATCTCAGCATTTTTAATTCAAGTACCTGTCCCAGCTTATAGTCCATGTTACCAATCTCTCTTTCCGTGTTGATCTGCAGTAGCAGCTTTTCATGGCTGATGAGAGTACCTACAGGAATAAAAATTCATATAAATGTCTCATGAAACAAGCATTTGTCAATGCCGAATGTTTGCTTGCTGGCATTGGCATTGGTAGTGTAGAAGTTACAGAGCTGCATAACAGAAATGGCAGTGAAGTACTGAACTGAAGCCAACCCCACCACCACCCTGCAGAGAGTGACAGGCATTGGGGTGTGCCTTTGGGTCGTCAGGCATAACGGCCACACCATTTCGCCACACCCTACCCTGCAGACACTGACAAGTGTCACGGTGTGCCTTGGGGTCTTTGGCCCTTATCGCACCCCATTCCATCAGGAAATACAGTGAGATGGGTACGGTATAGGAGAATCAGGTGAACTTTGGGGCCGAAGAGTCCAAGGCATACCTCAATGCCTCTCACTGGCTACAGGGTGTGGAATGGTATGAGCATTACTGGCAAGAATTCCAAGTCACACCCCTGATGCCTGTCATTCTCTACAGGGTGGGGTGTTATTGTTGGAAACCCTAACACCTCAGGCATTCGTTGGTATTTTCACTCCAAATTTTGAACATGTTTTTTTTGTGACCCCCACCTCACGAACAGTGGCAATATCAGCTTGCTAGCCAAAAGCTGCTTATGCACAGCGACTACGGCATTTAGCACCACAGGTGCAAAGACACATTCCAACAGGATGTGAAAAATGACAGCTATACTGTTCATGGGGAGGTGTAAAAAATTGCAATGTTGCAAATCTGCAGTAAAAATATTAAAAAAACTGGTGAAGTCTCAAGCGTGCATAGAAACTGTGCAACGCACACCCGTAATTTAATTAGTTTGGGGATTTTTTACAGCAGATTGTCAACACAGGCATTTTGGGGCCTCCGATCATGAACAGCGTTACTGTGATTTTCTTTATCTGTCCCGAATAAAGATTTCCCACAGTGACCACGCATCTCTGCGCTGAGAGTGTGAAAACACATTTCGGCCACGTTGTGAAAAATTACAGCTGTAATGTTCATAAGGAAGTGTGGAAAAATGCCACTGGTGAAAATCTGGACTGCAAATATTACAAAGTCATGAAGTTACGATGGTGCGTGGAAACTGCGCAATGCTCACTCGTAATAGTCATTTTATGGACTTTTGTCACCAAATTTTCAACATAGCCATTTTAAGACCTCTACTCATGAACAGTGTAACTGTGATTTTCTTAATCTGTCCCAAACATTGTTTTCTGAGCAGCTGCACCATTATGCGCTACATGTGCGGAAACACATTTTAGGGCGACATGTGAAAAATGGCAGCTGTACTGTTCATAAGGAAGTGTAATAAAATGGCAATGTGGAAATCTGGAGTGAAAATATAGAAAATTGCAAACTTGACGAAAGGCATGAACCGCGCAACGGCCGTGAAAACAGTAATTTCTAAGAATTTTTTTACCAAATTTTCAACATAGCCATTTAAGACCTCTGCTCATGAACAGTGTCACTGTGGTTTTCTTAACATGTCCCATACATTGGTTTCACACACCGACTGCGCCATTGTGTGTTACCTGGGCGGAAACACGTTTTGGGCAAGATGTGAAAAATGACAGCTGTACTGCTCATAAGGACGTGGGGTAAAATGGCAATGTTGAAAATCTGGAGTGAAAATATTGAAAATTTGTGAACTTACGAGCGTGCGTAGGAACTGCGCACCGCACGCTCGTAAAACAGTCATTTTTAGGAATTTTTCCACCAAATTTTCAACATAGGCTTTTTGAGAGCCCACCTTATGAACAGTGACAATGTCATTTCGTTACTCGGTCCTGAAAGGTGATTCTGTGCAGTGAATGCGAAATCACCCTTCAGGGCCGAAAATTCAAAAAAATGCCTGAGATATGCAGCAAAGTTGAAAACCCCCTATCTATCCCATTATACAGCTTACCGGCATTTCCTCAGTTCGCGGTCGGCTTTGAAGAGTGCAGACGTGTTCCTGGTCCACGAAGATCGTCGCGCCAGAGTCGGAGAGTAAGTATGGGGATGGGGGGTGTGAGGAAGCAGGGTGCGCAGTGGCTGGGCGTCAGACACCGAGGGAATCGCTTTTGAGTTTGTGTTTTTTTTTTTTTTTAAATGACGACAACGTTGGACGCTTAGCCACGCTGGGTGGGCTCTCAGCGTGGCACTGGGGCTGGCTGGTGGGGCGTGGAGCCAATGGGATTAGAGCACCCCGTCGGCGATAGCATGTGTTGCCATGCTGGGGTGGGCTCCCAGCGTGGCACCCTGTACTACTGGGGGGTGAGTACCCAGCGTGGCATATAGAACTCTGTTTTTGGGGAGGTGCAGCACAGCAGACGGGGATTGGGCACCCACCGGCTACACAGTGTGTTGCGGGGGGGGGGTGAGCATGCAGTATGCGTGCCTGCCTGTGTGTGTGTGTGTGGGGGGCGCGCGCATGAGCAGGCGATATCTTATCGCTGCTCACTGAAGCGTAGCTCCCCCTTTCAACTGTACGCCACTGCATTTTGTCTGCTGTCATAGACAGCTCGAGCAGGCAATGGGGAACTGCGGCTGCGCCTGCAAACACACTGCCTGAATTGGAAGAGGGCTGCCACACCTCCGAAAACTCGGGTGATGGCACTATGTTTCTTGCACATGCGTGCAAGCAAACAAAAAACAAGAAACAGTTGAACATTTGCTAAAAGTTAGCACTAGGCAGACCATGGTTTTATGTAGTTTGGCATTCAAGTCACATTTAAAACCCTTTGGTTAGCTCACCTGAAAGTATACAAATCTTTGATTTCTTAGATTTGTAAAGTTAAAGAGCTTTGAGATATTGCTGTAAAGCACTTGCAGAATACTGACGCAAATGAAACTGGAGGAAAAAAAAAACAGCATCAATTTACGCAATCTAAACATCTTTTTTTTTGAGAAGTAAACACTTTGACAAACTCCCCTGGTTACAAAAGTGAGTTGGGCTCAAAACGATTCGTAGTTGTGTATGAGAAGATATAATCTAGTAGCTAAAACTTTAAAAACACAGAAGAAAACCACTGGTGCCACATCCAAAGTGAAGCTTCTATTGAATCTTAAACCTTTTTTCCAGTTTGAAAGATGCTCAATCTTAGAAAAAAAAAAAAAATGGGATCACAGATTATCGTCACCCTAGAAATGGCCTATTCCTAATTTTTTTTGTGTATCATTCAGTTTAAAGGGACACTGCCAACTTTTGTCATCATATTAGTTTCAGTTAAAGAAACACATTTTATGATTGCTTACCTTCTCTAAAATTCATTGATCTTGCTGGATGTATTATTTTTCTCCTTGCTTAGCAGAAATGAATGAAATACATGCTAATGTACAGTTACACAATTTGTTTAGTTTCAAATAGAAACACAGAACATCCCTGATCTACTCTTATTCCATACTTGCTGAACATTAGAAATACCCCCAAAGAATGCAGCCACTCACAATGCAATAGTCTCCTCTATTCCCACTGCATTACATGTGGCTAGACTGTGTTGGGAGTATACCTTAGACCAGGAAAACTGCAGTGGGAGTTGATCAAGGACGGGTACCCTAGAAACAGCCAATAAAGGGTGAGTTGTACATGAGCTAGGATCTGTGGTTTTGAAATAGGTAGGCAAAATGGGCAGACTGGGTGGGCCACACGGTCCTTATCTGACGTCAACTTTTATGTTTCTATGTAATGTAAACATTTTTATGAGGTAACACCAGTTTTATGTGGTAACACCAGTATGGTGATCAGTCTTCTTTTCACTTTTTAAAAGAAAAAAATAATTGGAATCAAACTATCAGCTACATCAGAAGATTTTACAGAATGTGAACAATCATAAAATGAGGGTTACTCACCTGTAACAATAGTTCTAGGAGTGGTATATGGTGCACATCCACACTTCTGGCAGTTCTTCCTTCCCCTTTAAATCTTGCCAGAAGATCTTCAAGCTAAACTCCTCCCTCCCACCTGGGTGTTATCCTCCTCAGCACCACCCCATGATATCAGATTTTGCACGCTGGAAGCAAGGATCTGTGTGCCACTTGCCTGGGGAGGTCAGGTGTGTTGTGTAGATGTGCACCATATACCACTCCTAGAAAGTACAGTTACGTAAGAACTTACCGTAACAGTAGATCTTCCAAGGACTGTCTCTTGCAGTAAGTCATTACTTATGGGAGCATCCACCAGGTGGAACTGTCACATGGTAGCTTCTTCTAGCAGTCTTCCATGGGGACCGTCCACACGACATCACTTCCTGTGGATGGGTATCAGAGTGGGTGGCCCCTAGTACCGTCTGTTCACTGTCTGCTTCAGCGAGCATGGGGTGGACCGAGGTAAACGAGGGCCAGGAAAAACAGAGAACAGCGATCCCACCCAACGTCCTGAGTTGCAGATTTGAGCGAAAAGGCAGGGGGACAGAGGGCGGGGAACTTACTGCAAGAGACAGTCCTCGGAAGATCTACTGTTACGGTAAGTTCTTACGTAACTGTACTATCTTCTATGGACTGGTCTCTTGCAGTAAATCATTACTTATGGGAGAATACGAAGCAGTAAAATCCAAATGGGAGGAAAGGAAAGGCCAAAAAAGTAAATTTCACAATAAACATGTCAACTTCAAACGCACCCCCAGAGGCAGACAGGCCAGGTGGGGTAAGGACTAAATGTGTGATATGCAACAGAAACGTCCAACTCAAGCCTCTTCTGTGCAGGCAGATAGGCCAACGGTTAGGCGAACCAGGAGAAATGTCAACTCAAACCACACTCACTCAGGCATAAAGGCTCAAAGGTGGGTGAGGACAGCATGCAGGAGGCATGATGTAGAAAGAACTTTAGGTGGCCAGGCACAGTGATTCGACCTGACGAAGCAGAGGTCAACAGGCTCTGGCATAAAGTCAAAGACAGTAAATAGACAAGTACAGCGGATCAGATGGTAGAAAAAGGAGCACTGGGGGAAAAAACATCCAGTATGGTCACAGGAAGGAACAACTGAAGGGCTCCAGCAGGGAGAGTGGCAGGAGTTCCAATTAGATCTGCATAAAGGAGTGAAGCGTCCAGTCCGGAAGCAAGCCTCCACGAAAGAAAAAGAGATTCATTCTAACGAAGCAGAGGTCGACAGGCTCTGGCATAAAGTCAAAGACAGTAAATAGACAAGTACAGCGGATCAGATGGTAGAAAAAGGAGCACTGGGGGAAAAAACATCCAGGATGGTCACAGAAAGGAACAACTGAAGGGCTCCAGCAGGGAGAGTGGCAGGAGTTCCAATTAGATCTACATAGAGGAGTGAAGCGTCCAGTCCGGGAGCAAGCCTCCAAGAAAGAAAAAGAGATCCTTGAGTGCCTCCGAGGCCTGCAAGAGGAGGTGAGGGATACCTGAAGGGCAGTGCAAGGTGCAGAAGCGGGTCCCGTCCCACAAGAGGGATGGGGACGCCATGAAGGGGCAGACTGGAGGCCCTACCGCGGTCCCTAAAGATACCCCGGTAAGGTGGTGGAGGGCGGGACTGAGATGGCCTGCCCTTGGGGCATAGGGGTGGGACCTGAGGGCATGATAGAGGTCCTGAACAGGCAGAAGAGTAGGCCCCGAAGCCAGAAGGGAATCCAGGATGGACTGAGCACCAGGTCCAAACAGCAGGTTCCCAGAAAAGGGGGGTGCCGGGAAACAGAGCCAGCCTAATCGACTCAGGGGAGGGAGGCAAGTCAGACAGGAGGTTCCATGCTGAGGCATCAAGATTGCGAAAGTACAGGACCATATGACCCAGATATGTAAGAATACGAAGTAGCAAAGTATTGGAGGAATAAACCCGAACACCATAGAAATGTATGTATATATTTTGTTCCTATTCTTTTTTTTTTTTTTTTATTTGTTGAGACAGCATTTATACATCTGGTGAGTACACTCGAACATTAGTCATTGTATTTTCTTAGTCTGTTATATTCAGTTGATACACAGACATGTTATTAACAGCTATACAATACTGTAATGATAAGTTCTTATTAGTATACACACTCTTATTGTTCAACACGCCTCAAGAGCGTACTATTTGTCCGTCCTCATTGTTGGCAAGCGGCAGAACCCCCTCCATCCAGTGTTCACCTAAAGTGGGTGGGCCTGAGGGGGGAGAAAACTTTCCTTAGCCTCCCAGACCTCAGAAGGAGAGCACAATTTCCTTGAGATAATGGGGGAGGCTATATTCTGCTTCTATTTTGATTGAGCCTAATCTGTCCCATAGGATCTAAGGGAAAAAGGATGGGTCCTTTTGGGAAAAATATAATATCCATCTCTGCCATTTCCTGAGTAGGGTCTCCTGTTTACTGTGGATTTTGGCTGTCATATATTCTAATCTATAGATGTCTTTTACTAGGTTATGCCAATCCTAAATTGTGGGTATATGTGGGGACATCCATTTACGGGTGATGGGTTTTTTTTGCAGCCAAAAGGAAGAGAGGGAGCAGGGTATTAGTCCAATCCGGTCTGTGGGGAGGGAAAATAAATAACATTACTATTTCAACTGTCAATTCAATTGTTTCTCCAAGACACTTCTCCGGCTGTTCTTGAAGTGTGATCCAAAATGGCATTAAAACTGGGCAATACCAAAAAATATGACCCAGGTCGGCTAGTGGACAATGACAATTTGTCCAGCATTTACCATATGAGGCTGGAAGGTATTTTGCCAGTATTGCTGGGGAGCGGAAACATCGGGCCCGAAATTTCCAGGCAAACTCCCTCCATATACCTGATGAGGTAATTTTAACCGCTTTTAAGGTTGATTCTTGCCACAGTGGAAGGGGGACCTCAAGTTGTAAATCTTTATTCCAGGCCTCTAGTATCGAGATACATGAGCCTCCCAAGTTATCTCGTACTATTCTGTATATGTGACCTATGAGACTACCCCAAGGACTACCTGTTAGAGTATCCCTAAGCAAAATCCACAAGACAGGCAAGGGACTGAGGGAGCAGGTGGGAAAGTCCCTCTGCCGTAATATATCGTTTCTCACTTGTATATAGCGATATTGGTCAGCCTCTGGAAGAGAATATTTACTTTGTAAATCTAAGAAAGAGGAAACTCCTTAAGTATTGACCATTTGGTAATAGTAAATCAGGCCTAATCTATGCCATATCTTAAATCTAGTATCTAGCTGGGACGGGTAGAATGCCTCATCTCTGTAAACTAAGGTAAAAAAGAAAAAAACATTGTTTAAAGGCTTTCTTATTTTTAAGGTTTCTTCAGATTCGCAAGATCTGTGCTGTAAATTTTGAAAAATCAGTTAAGGGTGGGGAGAAGGCAGGGAAGGAAAGAAAAAATTACTCGCCTTAGTAATGTTGTTTCTTCTAATGGAGTCTTGCTGTATTCTGACTATTGCAGTGATCTCCAACCTTTGAACTGCCCCGGAGAACAAAGAGTTAACTTTCCATGCAAGGCATGGAACGCTGACCTCGAGCTCAGTTGAAGCCTCTGTCTGCTGTTGTTTGAACCCCAACTGCCAGATCTTTACGAGCTATACTCACTGGGCGTTCTGTGTGGAAACTGTAAACTCACACTAGCCAACTGGCAACTAAATTTAATAAACAGGGTTTTTTGGTTTCAAAGCAAAGACTCAAGTCAGGAAGCCCAAAAAACAAAACACAACACACACCCAAAATAAAGGAGGGTGAGAAAAGGGGGCACACTGCTCCTGCCCACCCACATCCCAAAAACCAGGTTCTGAGAGGGGAGGCGGGGGGGGAGGTCAGAATACAGCAAGACTCCATTAGAAGAAACAACATTACTAAGGTGAGTAATTTTTTCTTCAAACAACATGAAGTCTTGCTGTATTCTGACTATTACAGACTACCAAGCAGTACCTCCATGGAGGAGGGACAGAACCTACTTTGGGAATAGACTCTGAAGTACTGCTGTGCCAAAACGAGCATCACTCCTAGCCTGGATATCCAGAGAGTAATGCTTGGTAAAAGTATGAACTGTTTTCCAGGTGGCTGCTTGACAGACCTCTAAGACAGGAATATCCCTGGCAGTAGCCAGGGAAGCAGCTATACCTATAGTAGAGTGAGCCCTCAGGCCTGAGGGTGGGGTCCTACCCAATTTTTCATAGTAGAATTGTATACAAGAGACAATCCACCTGGCAATAGATCTTTTAGTGGCAGGTTTTTGACGTATTCTTGGTCTCTGACCTTCCCAGATAAATGTTAAAATTAATTTGTTCCAGGATTTGAAATAAATGGCAGCTGGGAAGGTTGGGACATTTTGGAATAAGTATAATAGGCGAGGTAAAATATTCTTCTGATAGTTTCTATTCTTTGGAAGAAGATTCATTTTAGATTGCCCCATCTTTTTAGATCATCTTGAATTTAAATAGAGGTTGGTTCATAATTTACTAGTTCGAGATGTTCCAGTTTGGAAAGTATATTAATACCCAAATACTTAAACTTAGTGGATCTCCATTTTAGGGGTAAAGATCTTCTGAGGGCTTGTTTTGGGATAAAATACAATAGCATGGTCTCAGGTTTTGATATATTTAGTTTAAAATTAGCTATTCATTTGTATTTTTCTAATACTTCCCAGATTCTGGGTATTGACAATTCAGGGGAAGGGACTGATAATAGAATGTCGTCTGCAAACTGGGAAATGGTATACATCTCTTGGCCTACAGGGATTCCCTCTATCCTAGAGTCCTGTCTTATGGCCAAGGCCAAGGGTTCCATATAAAGGGCAAATAAATAGGGAGAAAGTGGGCATCCCTGTCTTGTGCCCTGTTGTAAAAGTATAGGGGGTATTGTCGCTCAATTTAAGCGAATATATGCTTTGGGTTGTGAGTATATTGTATTGAGCCAGGATAAAGAGGAGTGAGGGAAGGAAAAACATTTAAGAGTGTCCCAGAGGAACTCCCATGACACTCTGTCAAAAGCCTTTTCGGCGTCTAAACTTAAAAAAGCTGTAGGGATCTGCCTGGTATGGAGATATTCCATTAATAGTATGGTTAGTCGTATATTCTCAGATATGCTTCTTTGTTTAATAAATCCGGCCTGATCTGGGTGGATAATTGTGGGGAGGAGAGTTTCTAATGTTGAGGCCCAAATGCCCATAGAGATTTTATAATCCACATTTAGAACTGAAATTGGGCAATATGAGGCAGAGTCCATGGTATCTTTATTTGGTTTGAGTATAGGGGTAATCATTGCATATTGCCAAGAGGAAGGGGGAGGTTCATCTTCTGCCACTGCCCTGAAGGTGGAAAGAAGCGAGTGAAGAAGCAGCCCCGGAAATTTTTGGTACCATTCTGCTATAAAGCCATCCGGATCTGTACTTTTATTAAGTTTTAAAGCTTCGATTCGGGATAGGAGCTCATCTGGACGTATAGGGGCCATCAAAGAGGTTTGTTGCAATTTTGTTAATTTTTGGAAGGGTAAATTGGATAAGAATTCTGTTCTTTCCCTGGAGGAGGAAACAAGGGGAGAGGAAATATATAATGTTTGGCAAAAAGTCTTGAATGATGCCCCAATATGGTTATCAGAGTGAGAAATTTGGTTTGTGACAGAGTGTCTGTTTTTCAAATCATTGCAGTGTGTTTTCTGTTCCTTAGTCTCCTTGCTAGTAGTCGTGTAGCCCTTGTTCCTCCCTCATAGTTTGCTTGCTTTAAGTAGATCATTGTTTGCAGAATTTTGGAGTCCATTATATTTTGGATTTCTGTTTTAAGTTCCCTTATTCTGTGTTGGATTATTTTATCCCCCTCTCTATTTAATAGTTGGTATGTCTGTAACTGTTCAGTATAATGCTTATAAGGCCTCCATCCTCCGCCTCTTTTTAGTTAAGAAAGCCATTGTTTCACCACGTATGGTGGCTATTTAGTTCCTATTCTGTGTTTACTGACTGTTTGTGTTATGTTCATCTGGTTCTACCAGATTCCGTGTACTGCCTAACTTGTATCATGTTGTCCTCTGCAGGAACTTGTATTTCATTGTACTATCCCGGGTCATACCTGAAAATAGGCAAATGTCTTGTCTAGTGTACTTACCTGGTCAACAAAAGCTAAATAAATAAATAAATCCATGCACCGGGTATCAGCATGGAACTGGTATGGAGAGGTCAGGTGGTCCGGTCATGGGCTGCCGCCCTGACAACCGAGTCTGCCACAGGGGTGGTGGACAAGTAAGGGAAGTCAGGAGGGTCATGGTAGAGCTGATCAGGGCCACGAGGGGCAGGCTGGGTGGAAGCAAAATGAGACCAAGCATGAGAGAGTGCATTTAAAGATGCAGGAATCAAAGGTGGGACCACCATGGCAGGCTCCTCGGGAACATTGAGGAAGGCAGCCATGTACCGACGAAAGGAGTCCTGATCCACAGCAGGGAAGCCAAAAGCATGCTGGATCAGCAGCATGAGCTCCGTGAAGGAGGGATCCGGGGAGTGATCAGGCAGGGTGACCTCCAGAAGGGAGGACACAGACCGTGGGGAACCAAGGTCCCCAGGGTCTGAGAGGTCCCCGCCAGGAACATCCCCCATGAAGGGATCCCCCCTCCTGAAAACCTCATAAAGGGAGCCCTCACAAATGGGAGGGGGGACCAGGTGGGAAGCGTCGGGTCAGGGCTCAAGTGCTCGGGCGATGGGGAGGGGGAACGGGACAAGGCCAGACCCTGGCCAATGTTCCTCAGGACCTCCATCAGAACACGGGCGATGCAAGGAGCCTGTGATGGGTCCAGAGATGGAGGATGCCCAAGGGCTGCAGCAGGAAGAGAATGAGCCAGCCTGCAAACCGCCAACCCTGAACAGCAGGGGGAGGCACCCTGACCCCTGTGGACCGGGACTGGTAAAGGAGCAAGGGACACAGGATGAGGTCCATGCAGCGGGGCCAAAAGCCCGGAAAAAGTCATGACTGAAGGGCGCGAAAAAGGCGACGGGTGGGAACCACTGAGGACACTGTCTGGCGCCAGGACAAGCGTGGGAGGGGGCATACAAACAGAGCCCCGAGCAGGGGGAGTCCTGGGTTGGGAAGCCCCCCATCATCAATGAGGGAAGCAGCCCTGTTGACGAAGGAATGATGAGAGGCCCCTCCGTCGACAGTGGAATCATCCCTGTCATCGAGGGATCAAAAGGAAGCCTCTCCGTCGACAAGGGAAGCTGTCCCGTCAACGAGGCATGCAAAGCATGCTGTCCCATCGACAGAAGAGGCTTCCCCTTTAACAAGGAGCCTCTGTTAATGGAGAAAAGGCCTCTGTCAATGAGAGAACAGGAAAAACATGGCCCATCAATGAGAGAAGAGCTCCCGTCGATGAGGGAGAAGAAGAAAAAACACATGTCGACGGTGGAAGCATCCCTGTCGATGGGAAACGTTGAGAAACAAGCTCTGTTGATGGGACATGGTCCGTTGAAGATGGAGCAAGTCCATCAGGCACCGTTTATGGGGGGAGCAGTCCTGTAAATGAAAAAGTTACCATCGACGACGGAGAAGCCATCGTTGATGGAGTAAGGCGGAGGGAGTGTGAGGAGTGTGAATCCCGTTCCCTCCTATGCCTGGAACGAGTGCCCTTGGCCCAGGATCCTGGAAGGCAACCCCCCCAGGTCCGTTCCGGCCTGGCTGGCTGACAGACCAGCCATGAGGAAGACCCAAGGACCCAGCAAGAGTTGCTGGGCTTGGGAACAGCAGGTGGACTGTGAGCACAAATGGAACACTGGGCCTGCTGCAGAAGAAAATCGATCTGGGCCTTAGAGAAGCCCCACACCCAGCAAGAGTGCCGGAGCCTGAGAGCAGCAGTGGTACTGTGGGTGGGTCACAGACCTGCCATGGAAGTCCGGGGGTGCTGAGAGCAAGTTTCATGTCCCAGACCCGAAGGTAGAAAATCGGTTCAAGTTAGAGTCGAAGACTGCAACCCGGGAGGAGGAGGAGGAGAGGAGGAGAGGAGAGCTGAGTGTGTGAGCTGAAGCTGGCAGAAAAATGAACAGAGTGTACAGGGGGCTGCCCACTCTTATACACATCCACAGGAAGTGATGTGTGGACGGCCCTCATGGAAGACTGCTAGGAAAAGCTGCCATGTGACAACACCACCTGGTGGATACTCCCATAAGTAATGACACTGCAAGAGACCAGTCCGTAAAAGAGTAACCCTCATTTCTAGGGACAAGGATATAGCGCACTATCTACATTGCTGGCAGACTTCTAGCGGTTCTCTGGGAGGAGGGGCCAAGGCACATACCCCTACTTGGGGAAAAAGAGACTGAAGAACCAAGGCCCCAAAACCAGCATCCTGGCGTGATTCAAGGTCAATGTGGTAATGGGGAAATGAAGGTGTGTGCTGACTTCCAGGTAACAGCCCAGCAGATTTCCTGGATAGGGATGTCCCTGGAAGCAGCCACAGAGGCAACAGTACATCTGGTGGAATGAGCTCCAAGACCTACGAGAGGCTCCCTACTAGTCATCCTATAGCAGAGGTTAATGCAGGAGGCTATCCACCTGCCAGTCTTTTGCTTATTTTTAAAATTTTTTTTTTGTTTTTGTTGACCGGGTAAGTGCACTGGACAAATCCTGCCTATTTTCAGGCAGGACCCGGGGGAGGGGGATACAGATGAATGCCAACTGACCTTGAACCAGATTAAGTTGTTGGTGGAAATTTTTTTTTTTTTAGTGAACGAGGGAAATTTGTCCAGGACACCAGGGAAATTCCCCTACTCTTTTCGATAACTGCCATGGGATCTTTAACATCCACCTGAACTACCACCAATCCAGGCAGATGGGACCTCGGTTTAACATCTCATCTGAAAAGCTGCCAGACTGTCAGGTGAGGCTTCAGCATAAGTGACAAAGTGCTGGCAAACATCTCCCCGAACTCCAGCTGTGCGATCAGTGTAGTAAGTGAGCACGCGCCTCAGGTCCAACGTGTCAAGTTTGTGCTCAGCTTCCGAGGCTGGGCTGGTGAAGTACACCGCAAGGTTAATCACCTGGTTAAGGTGAAACTACAAAACAACCTTTAGAAGGAACTTTGGGCTGGGGTGGAGGACAACCTTGTACTTGTTGAAAACCAAATATGGAGACTCTAACGAGAGTGCCTGGAGCTCGCTGATCCTTCTGGCTGAGGTGATAGACATGATGAAGGCAGTCTTCCATGAGAGGTGGGAGATGTTACACCTGTGCATTGGTTCAAATGGCTCACTCATGAGCACTGCTAGTACCGGCAACAAGTT
Source organism: Neoceratodus forsteri (assembly GCA_016271365.2). Classification (NCBI taxonomy): domain Eukaryota; kingdom Metazoa; phylum Chordata; order Ceratodontiformes; family Ceratodontidae; genus Neoceratodus; species Neoceratodus forsteri. The sequence continues at coordinate 398,061,335 of CM057452.1, forward strand.
CCAAGGTGGTGGTGGTTCACGCACTGGAAGTGACAAGTGATCAAGGCTCTTAAAGAAGCACCCGACCAACTTTTTCTGCCCCACCGATGACATACCAGCCCACGCCCAGTATGCAGAGATGGCTGCCAGGTGTACCTTGAGGGTTGTCGACATCATGAGCCCGACAGAGAGGGACCACAAGTAGTCCAGGATGATCTTCACAGGGCAAGACTGAGTGTAGCTTCCTGCCTTGACACCAAAAGGAAAATCTCTTCCACTTGAAGGCATAGCACTGGTGAGTCGACTCCTTCTGAGAGGCCTCAACAACATGGAGGACATCACTTGAGAGACCCAAAGCAAGGAACTCTAGCCGCTCAGGAGCCAGGGTGTCAGATGCATGGACTTAAGGTCCAGGTAGAGGACCCTCCAGAGAGCAGGTCCGGGCAGAGAGGCAAGTGCCATGAAGGCCTGCTGCTGAAGAGATAGGGGTACCAGAACTGGCAAAACCAGTCCAGAGCAGGATCATCTGTGCCATGTCCCTCTGTACCTTGATCAACACCTTGTGGATCCGGGGAAAGGAAGAGAAGCTGTACATGAGGCCCGGGGTCCAGGGCCTCACCAAGGCATCCCCCATAAGTGTCCTGCACTGAACAGGTGGACACAAAACAGCCTCAGATTTGCGTTCTCCTGGGAGGCGAACAGGCAGACCTGGGGAATGCCGCACTAGGAGAACAAGAGATCAACTACCTTCTGGTGAAGAGACCACTCATGAGACACCTCACCCACTCGGCTGAGGGTGTCCGCCAACTGGTTGGAGGCACCTGCCACATGGATTGCCAAAGGATCAGCATCCTGATGGCATTTGAGGTACCAGATGTGGAGTTTCCCCGACACAACTGGAAGGAATGCGTCCTGCCCTGCTCGTTAAGATAGTACATAGTCGCTATGGTGTTGGTCTTTACCTGAATTACCCGACCCCACACAACTGAAGCGAAGGCCATCAGAGCAAGATGGACTACATGGAACTCCAACAGGCTGATGTGACATCAGGTCTCCTTGGGGATCCAGAGTCTGTGAGCCCTGTGGTCTCCCCATCCCATCAGAGACACACACTGGTCGTGAGAGTGACCGTTGGCTCTGAGCAGATGAATGGGACTCCTTCCTGCAGATGTTTCGTAATGAGCCACCACTGGATGGCATCCCACATTGGCTGCATCACTGTGACCGGCTGGTTGAGGTGACCAAGGCGCTGAGACCATGGGTGGACCAGCTCCCACTGCAGGGGGCGTATCCACCAGCAGGCCCACCAGACCATGCTGGTGCAGGAAGTCATGTACCCAGCAGCTGCAGGAAGTCCCAGGCAGGGCACAAGTGCCCAGGGCCTTGGCTTGAAGGTAGTTGAGCTCTGCTTCTATGAAGTGGATCACCTATAAGGAGCAGAGATCAGACTTAGCTGGGTTGACAAGAAGGCCCAAGGCCAAGCAGATCTGGAGGGCTAGATCCCTGAACCTCTCCACCTGCTTCCGGGATGAACCAGTGATCAGCCAGTCATCCAGGTAAAAGTATACCTGGACCCCTTGGCACCATAGGAATGCTGCCATCACTGCTATGCACTTGGTGAAGACCTTGGCGGCAGAGGAGAGGCTGAACAGCATGGCACGAAATGCATGCAGTACCCCCTTCCGATTGGAACTGAAGGAATAGTCAGCTGGAAGGACGGATCTGGATGTGGAAGAAGGCATTCTGGAAGTCCGTAGAGCAGAACAACATGTCTTGTTCTAGGGATGGTATGATTTGGTTCAGGGTGATAATCCAGAACTTGCATTTCCTCAAGTACTTGTTGAGATCGTGAAGCTCCAGGATAGGGGCACCAACTCCACCCCAGTCCATTTTGGAGACAAACCCTGGACCGGCCACAGTATCTCTTTGAAGGAGCTGGGCGATGTCCTCCCAAAGGGTAGACAACATGTCCAAGGACACCACGTCTTTCTGTGGGGCATGAGCTCGACTGGGTAGGTAAACCTCAAACTCTAAAGGCAGACCACGACCCACCACTTTGAGCACCCATTTGTCCGATGTGAGGACAGACCAAGCATGCACCAAATGGCGGAGACGGCCCCCTATGTGAGTCCAAGGTCAGGACAGGACAGGTGGGAGAATGACACTCACTGATCCATCACTGGGAAGACTTGGCTGCGGCTCCAGTTCTGGCTGCCAAGGGGGACCCAGCTCCCTGGCCTCTGGACTTCTTGGAGCCAGAAGTAGCTGGCTTAGGTTTGGGCCACCAGGCTTGGTGCTGCCCTGCTTGGGACTGCAGTAGTCAGAATGGAGGCGCCGGGAAGGGTCGAAACTGAAAGGGCCTCTTCCTTTGTTTCTAGCCCTTAGGATCTTTTCTGCGAGTATGTAATGGAGTCCAGGGTGGCACTGAACTTCTCTATGCAGGTGAAGTGACCATCTACATCTGGCTCAAACAGGTCAGTATCCAAGAAGGGACGTCTGCCAACTTGTGTTGGTATATGTCGTAAAGGTCAAGATCCTAAACCGAGTCCGGCGCCTCTTGGCGACCGCAACGGCTTTGGACGTGGGGCAAGAGTTGTGATGTCCAGGGCCATCTGCAGCTGTTGCTTGGCCATGGAGTATCCCTGGTCTCGGACCATCTTAACTGCCAGCTGCAAGTCTGCAGGAAGGCAGGGGATATTGTGGTCCAAAGCTTCCATTACAGCATGAGAGAAATTGGCCATCATGACAGCCGAACTGGCCTGCTGAAGGCCCATAGACCAAGGGGCATACATCTTTTTTGCTGCTTGTTCCAGTTTTTTTAGACTTCTTGTCGGGACACTTGTCGACATCCCCAGTGTTGCCTGCATGCCAGAACACTGAAGTCAGCTACCAAACCTTCAGCTGAAGAATGATTGATGAACTCAGGCTGAGACCCTGTGGGGACCGCATACTTCCGGACCATACAGGCCAATGGCGCCGAACAGGAGGCAGGATGCTGCCACAGCCCAAGGGAGGGACCAAGAATGGTTTCAGTGGCAGGAAGGCAACCCTATGGGAGTCATGCCTGTCCAGAATCTCGGTCGGGGGTACTTGGTCCGCTTCTGGACTGGTTCAAATGGGATCCACATAGACTCTGCGATCAAGCAGAGGAGAGCCCCAAAGGAAACCAGCCCATGCTCCTCCGTGGTGAGCTCCTTGAAGGATTCCTCATGAAGGCTGGAATCCGAAGCGAGTGCGTGAAAAGTCCTCTGAGTCCAAGGACTCCTCAAACACTGCACTCGACCCCGGCTCCCCATGAACAACCATCGACTCATCTGAGTGGGTGATCTGCACTGAGAGCCTGTCAGGAAGTCCAGAAGCAAGGCGGGCTTGGACGGGGCCCCGTGCAAGGGCTGTGGAGGTGGGTGTTTCACCCAAACTAGTGGGGAAGCTGCCATCAGCTTGACCAGGGGAACCAGTACAGGCTGTGGCAAAGGCAGGCCAGATATAGACCAAACTTAGTACATGAGTGACATTTAAAAATTCAAAAAAAACAAAAAAATATATTATTCTCGAAAAATGATAACTATACTGGACTTCCTGATAGAATAATAGGCATGATGAAGTTCATTTGTTGAAATAAGGACAAGAGTTCTACATGAAAGAAAGTTTTTGTTTGAAGTGTACTATTAGAGAACTTTTTTAAGTCCTAATAGTTAACAGTGATCCATATAAGTGTTACCTGTGGTTTATATATAAAAACTTTCAAAACACCCTTTTCTTTAAGTTTAATATACAACTATAAGTCAGTATGACCCACTGAATTTCAATCTTTGCCTTTCTTGTGCACCTCTCCCTCCCTTCTCTCTCCCTCTTTCTTTGTAGTTTCTAATTTTAAGATACACGTTGCAACTATTTGTCACTGTAATTAACTGTGCACTTTTTGACACAGTTCTTTTGAACATGGAATACTGTATTGTTTTGTGACTTAAAACACTATGGTATCTAATTAATGAAACACATGTGATCTGGTTTATGTATAAAAGTGATGACATCATGGCACTTGATACGCCCCCTGAGGAAGATTGGTTGAAGTGCTGCGGCTGTTTTCAGTGGTCCTTTACCTGGATTAACAACCTTTAAACATTTATTTTGTCCTCTGGTATTGTTCCCAAGAGTGCAGCACATTTTGTGTTTATGGTCCAATGGGGATAGCGGCCTGGACCTGGATCATAGAAGTGCCATCCGAAGCCAACGGCTTGACAAACATCGAACCAGACACAGAATCACAGGAACAGGACAAGTGAGCCCGCTCTGGTTCCCACGCCCCTCGATGGGACCTCTTGGACTTGGAGGAGTTCGAAGACATAGACCCCCACGAGAGGCCCTCCCCAAGAGTAGGGAGGGATTGACACAAGTCCCAGAACACTCCAGTGAATGAAGTGCCCAAGCCCATCGGGAGTAATGTGGAGAATGAAGCTGCACCTGCTGCAGCATGGGCAGCAGCTTCTTCAAAGGTGGCAAACTGTGCCCTTGATAAAGCTCCAGGAGAGAGAGCGAAACACTGTCAGGCTTTGTCTGTGAGGGTGGCACTGTTCAAGCTCTTTTGCATATGCATTTTCTATGTGTAGTGTATAAAGTGAATAAATTGTTATACTTTTTCTACACATGGTGCTGGTTTGCACTCTTTTTTTGGACTCTAAATTGGAGTGAGGAGCGAGGCTCCTTTTGTTTTACATTGATTGAGTTTATCCTTACGCAATCGAAGTCGGTGGGTGACCTCCCCTTTGGATTTGATCTCTGGATTACCTCTGATATCACAGACTAGTATACGTCCCAGGACTGTGCTTGGGTCGGTTACAAATTACACAAATCCTTTGACCACATCTTCTACAGGGCTCTGTGGAAAAACTACACTAAGGCTGTCAGATCAGCTAAATCACAGTATTTCAAAGCCAATCACCAGTCAAACCTAAATTCCCCATCTACAGTGTCAGTGGCTCTGTAGGTAGCACACTCACCTCTGAGGCCAGGAGATCAGAGGGATGTGGGTTCAGTTCCACATCTGGAACTTGGGCTAATGTCCCAATATTAACACTGTAGTGCAGCATGTGGGGGTGCACTTCTGAGGTGCCGTCTTTTGGATGAGACATTAAACCAAGGTCCCATCTGCCTGGATTGGTGGTAGTTCAGGTGGATGCTAAAGATCCCATGACACTTATCGAAAAAGAGCTGGGGAATTTCCTTGGTGTCCTGGCCAAATTTCTCTCATTCACTAAAAATACCACCAACAGCTTAATCTGGTTCAATTTCAGTTGCTTACCATCTGTATCCCCCCCTCCCCCGGTTGCCCCTGAAAAAGGGACTTCTAGGCCCAGTGGGCTTACTGGGTCAATAAATAAATAAAATTTTTGAAGGTTATACACTCCCCTTTTTGACTCTCCTGCCTAGTCAGCCCCCCCTCATTTTCACTGAAAATGGTTCACTTGTGTCTGACCATGCCTCTGTTGCAGCTATTTAACACATTCTTTACAACCTCTGCCCTTCCCTCCTCCTCCACTACAAACTCTCCCCTTCCTCTACTTCTCCCCTCTCCATACCCCTCCAAGTTGCATAGAAACTGACAGCAGATAAGGACCGCTTGGCCCATCTAGTTTGCCCATTTTCCCTACCTACTGCAATACTGTAGATCCTATTTGATCACTGGCGTCTCTACCCTCTCTTTCTGATCGCTCGGGTTCCCTTATGCCTATCCCATGCATTCTTGAATTCCCATATCGTTTTTGCCCCCGCCACCTTCACTAGGAAGCCATTTCATACATCCACCAGCCTTTCTGTGAAAAAGTACTTCCTCACATTACCCCTGGGTCTACCCCCCTCCAATGCATGGTACAGGTGGATTGGCATTTATACTGTATAGTGTGTACTGAATGGTGCACTATGTTCCACTGTAGAATACTGATCACGCCTCCCTCTTCTGCAGACTTCAGCATATAGCCAGCCCTGGTCACGAGCACAGCTCATCAGTACCAGCCGTGCAACACGGAAGAACATTCCAAGTCATGAGGCTGTAACAGGGCCCAAAGCAGCGTCTCAATGGAGGGGCATCCATGTAAGTACCCTGCATTGTTGGGGGGTAGTAAGCCTAGTGGTTAACAGCACTGAGCTGTAAACCTGGAGAACTGGGCTTGAATCCCACAGCCACCACTTGCATACTGTGTGACCATGAGCAAGTCATTTAACTTTCCTCTGCTCCCAGGATGCACCTGGAAACAAGCCTCAGTTAAAGTGCCTTTCCTGGTCAAAAACTGTAAAATAATATAAAAAAACAGAACTGTGCATTGCACTTGGGTTTGCATGTGTACTTTTATAGGTGCTGTAACAGGTGTGGCAGCTATGGCCATGGCCCTACTACTTTCATAGGTGTTAGGGCCTTGCTCTATCCATTGCAGCAACCATGGCTATACACTACATTGGTGGAGTGTGTCTTGACACTGCAGCGTGTGCTGGTCATAGTGATATTTACACATCACCCTCTGTGTGGCATGCAGGTGTCTGCGAAACTGGGGACAGTGAAGGCCCTGGTTTCATATATGGGAGTGCACAGGGGTCATGGCCTGCTTAATTAAAGCAGTGGGCAGATTTTACCAATGTAAATAACAGGTCTGGTGGGGGAGAGACAAGGCAGAATGGGATGCTGTTGGTGGGTGGGTACACCAAAATTTTACACTTGCTTGAGGCAGCAATGTGGGTGTGAGTGAACCCAATAAAGGAGAGGAGAACTCGCCCCTTACATCCTTGGCCCTGCTACTCTGTAGACTCTTTCACCACCCACATCCACACTATTCTGCATGCCTCTGTGTCCCTGTGTGGCCCGCCATGCAGGATGCATGCCTGTGGGGGCATCACCTCTGGGGTTGTGGTGGGGGACACTTACCCTGCACAAGAGACACCCACCAGTGCTGCTATGATTTGTTATGGTCTGTGTGATTTACTGCTGTGCACCTATGTGCTGCTGGCATGGTGCCCTATGTCTATCTACCATACCATGGCATGCCTTCCACCGTGCAGTGGTGCAGCCCTGTGCTGCAGACCATGTGCCACAGTGTTCACAGCCTCGGTTGTGACCCTGTTAGTGTTGGACAGGCCTGTACTGCCATATGCTCATGACTTTGTATGCATGGCAGTCAGTAGGTGGTTGGCACTGGCCACTGTAGAAGCAGTACACCACCGTGTCCAGCCATGTGCATCATACAGCCACCATCCACCTGCACTGGTGCCACATCTGGTGCCATATGCACTGTGTGTCATGCTTTTTTTGCGGCTCACCGGAGCCCCGCATATGTGGTATGGGCTTGGTGGAAGGTGGAGCCACCAGTGGACATTGCATGTAGGGTACCATATGTGATTGAGGTTATTACGCAGCTGCAGAGGAGGTGACTAATACAGTCATGATTAGGGTACGAGTACTCCGCTGTACGCTGGCAGAGCCAGCCGTACATTCAGACACAAGGGGGCTATGCAGGGTCAATGATCTGCGCTGGCTTTGCACTGGGGGACACCACCTGCTTAGGGTGGCACTGTCTGCTTGGATGGCAGATGCCTCTAGGCCATACTGTATCGTACACCAGTACTGTGGTGACTGGGGAACAGTGCGTCAGCCCACTCACTCACTCACACACCCCCACGTGCACCACTGCTGCACTAGCATATTACCTTGCCTGCTGCACACAGTGCTACTTGACAGTCCCAGCCATGTACAGCTGTGCTGTGTGCACTGTGGATGTGTGTCTGAGCCTCACTCCTGCTCCCTCCCCTAGGTGGCTCGTGGGATGTCTGTGTCCTACAAGCCAGCGTTGGTCTGTACGCTGCATGCCTGGTCAGTGGCCGCAGGAGGTGTGGGAACAACTCTTTGCCACTTGGGCCAGGACAATGCTTACTGGACTCTACTGTTGCATGTGCTGCATTCATATCTGTGGCAAGCCTGTTGATGGCATGTGTCCATTCCATGGCTTGGGCATGCACTGCAAGGGTCAACTATACTATCTCTGATGAGCCACAAATGGTTCATGTGACAGGGTAGAATAGGACCCTGTCCCAGTTGTTATTGAGAAAGTGTTTAAATGCAAGGATCTATTCTTTCCTTTTCTGTCTCTTCTCTGTCTGGTTGTGCAACCAAATGTTCCCATGAGACCTCAGACTCGATCACTCCGACAGTCTTGCAATTCTTTGCCTCTCACTGTCTCTCAGTTTTCTCTTGCTGTCTTTTCCTTTTTTCTCCCTTGCATATCTGCCAATAGAAAAATATATGCAAATCATTGCATGGAACTGTAACTGACAGTGGGATCTTGTTTGTTTAGAAATTATATAATGTTAATTTTTGAAATGTATACAATTAATGTTTGACATGATTGCAAAAAGCTATTGGAAATTCAAGGGGTTACCTTCGTGCAATTTTTAAGCTTTTTGCAGAACAGCTGTGGAAAAAGGCCTCAGTTCTGGGACATTGTGTTCTAGCTGCACCTGCCTGATACTTACAACAGGATGCTTTTTTAAGAGTGGGTGTTGGAAGGACTTATAAGAGAGCTGAGCTGCAATTGCTTGAAAGAGAAAAAAAGGACACAGACTGAAGGAAAACTCTGATGGATGTTCTCTATTTTTATTTTGCCTTTGTAAATAGTTATACTGAACAAGTTTATTTTTTTTATGTTACTCCTAGTACAAATAAATATTTTTGGTGAATTCTACAACTGCTCCTGGTTTTCCCATGCTTCCTGACCTGTGCCTCGACGACAGTCCATTGTGGCTGTTTGACTCTCATTATACATGTGTGGTATGGTGGCACGTGTGTTTGTTGACTGTACCCTGGTTGCATACATTTGCCTACACTTGCGTTTCACGTCCTATGTGCACAGCTGGCTAAGTTCATTGTATTTCTGTCCACTGGTGCCTGGAGGACTGCCAGTCATCGGGGGTGTATAGAGGATGGTGAGGGATGGCAAAACCTGCTGTGCAGGCTGATCCACTTGCAGCAGATAGTGATCCGGCAGGTTGAGGACACCAACCAGGCTGTCTGGGACCTGGTTGCGGCTCTGCAGCAGCACCACCAACCACCACCACTGGCAAAGGACCACTGATGTGGGACCAGCATCAGGGGGGAAAATCGGGTGTCCCCATGGGTTTTCTCCTGCCTCAGTTTTGTTGTCCCCACCCCCACAGTATATAAAGTTGCTGCTTTCTGCTTGGTTTAGTGCCACCTGTTGCCTATTTCTTATATTAAAGCATATTTTTGATACATATGCTTCTGTCACTGATGCCCTCCTCTCCCACCCATGGCCACCTTCCCCTCCGTGTGCAACTCTGTACCTGGTGCTCTGGTCATGCCTGTGTCACTGCTTTCCTCCTTGTGTTCAGCACTATCTGCAGTGCTAATGTAACCCCCCCCCCCCACAAATGGGGGTTCCCGAAAAGTCTTCCTCGAGCTTGCCTAAATGCTCACTGCCAGGCTGGTGTCCTACGTTTTAGCAGTTTAAATGTGATTGCCAGAGAGTGCCTGTATAGCCTCTGTGTACTGTCTCTTTAAGAGCTGCCTGAATTGCAGTCATAAGTAATCTGAGAGGCAGCTCTGTTGAAAGATGTAACTATTTGCTGAAAATCATTTAGAGTGCTAATGATAATGTAGTTTGTCTAACCTGCCTTCTTTGCAGCAAGGACTGTTTTGTTTATCTCCACTATCTTGGTCCTGGACTGTGAACTGGACCAATCAGTACCAGTGGGTCCTAAAATGGGGCCGGACTACAAGAGCTGTCTGGAGTCAGAATCTATAGGAATTGTAGTTTTGGGCTTTTGGCGCCGTTTTGCACCTGAAGGGGGAGCCTTTGTTGTGACCGACAGGAAGATCAGCCAACCAAACCTTTTGGATCTTGGGGAATTTCCCAGACTTGCTGGCAGTTGAGTCAGATCTAAGTTGGAAGCTGAAGAAGCAGCAGCTGAATACAGTCTCTGTGGAAAGGCCTGATTTTTGTCCTGCATGCCTTCCTGCTGCCCCTGAGAGGGAGAAAAGAATCAGTTCGGACTGAATCCAAGTTTGTGAGAAATAAGTAAGCCACTGAGTTGTGACCAGGATCAACCTGAAGAAGACCGAAGATTTGCTAAATGTGATCAGCCTTTTAGGATTTCCAGCTGCTTCTGAATCCCTGGTTTGTGCAGAGACTTTGCGATCATGACCAGAGAGCAGTTTGCATGGTACAGTAGAACTTTTGTACATGTAAATGTGCTGTGAGTTGTTAGTGGGTCATGATTTGGTTCCCCACTGTGTGAACTGTGTTCTGCTTGCTGGAAGCTGTATTCAGCCCAAAACGGACTGTATCCGAATTTGTCTCCATTCGGCCTGAGTCTTGCCACACTGGCCCAGCCAGACTACCTGCTGCACAGGGAAAGCCAGCGATGAAGAGACCTGCCTGGGGATCAGCCCCCTGCTCCACGCCTGAACAGGAACAACACCTCGGTGAATTGTGTGGGCCCTGCTTCTCCTGGCACTCCTGATCAACCACCTGCAGTCTCAATGTTCATCCAGCCTGTGTCCAGTCTTGGGTATCATGAGTAATCATCAGGGTAGCTCCCTGCAACAACAGCCAATCTAAAAGTGTGTCTTTTGATTGTCTTGTTTTCTTTTCATGAACTGAGCCCTCCGGCTCCAGATTGCAATTAGTGTGTGTGGTGCATGTTATTTCTTCCACCACAGGCCCCCAACCAGCTGCAACATTCCTGGCTAGCCCACCATTCTCCATCTGGGTACCCAGAGTGTGTGACTGTTTATGGATCCTGAAGTGCATGTATAATTGTTTGATTAATACAGCCTTTAAGTAAATTAACCTGATTACGCCTCTCCCTTGTTTAAGTCCCTTAAATAAATCAGATCTAACTCTTTTTTACATTTACCCTGGCTGTGGTTCCAGTTTATGCAAGAGTACTGTACTGCTGATATTTGCTGTGTATAACCTTGTTTTACAGGGGCTCCCCAGTGTCAAGCCAGAAGAAAGCCCTAGTGGTAAGTGCAAACAGTGTGGGTACTTGTATGGTGTATCAGGGGTATTGTGAAAGTGATTATTGTGTATTGTTCTGGCCACTAGTAAGGAAAGAGGGGTGTTACAGTGTCCCAGAGGGCTGTGCCCAGTTAGCTTGACCACTACCAACCCTGACCTCCGGTTGGAGGCACCCATTTCAAAATTCAGGCCCCTTAACCTGCTACTAGGCAAGCAGGCAGGGGTAGTAGCCCCTGGGATAGCACCACCTAGAGGTTATACTATATTCAGAACTGTGCTGCTGCACTGCGCTGTGCACCCAGCTGTCATTTGCGTGGCATGCAACCCGCCTTATATTCATAGTGTTCAGTGCCGGCACAGTGCTCCTGAATACAAGATGCTAAGGGACTGGTGCAAGCGCTGGTGCGGTGTAAACACTGCACTTGTGCACACTTCTAAATATCTGGGCCCAGAAATGTAGTAGTGTCAAAATCTGATGAATCTGCAGCATGGGCTAAAGCCAACAAATCTGATATAGTGCATGTACTGCGAAAGCGAGCACATAATTTTGAAAAAGTGACAGTTTCTGAAACTGTCTCTCTCCAAAACACTTAGATAGTGACATAATGCTGCATAATTATTTGGAAAGGATAGCTTAGGGAAAAAAGGAGGTAGGGCTTTGATTTACATTGGTATAAAACGTGCTGCTATTCTTGATGTTCATTATTATGCTGAAGTAAACTGTGATTTTCTGTATGTTGAAGTGTTGTTAGGTGGGGTAAGGCAGTTATTCACAGGAACTTTGCACTTCCTCCAGGTTCTTCAGAAGATGGGATTTCTCTGCTATCTAGTTACTGTGGGTCTAAAACTAAAGTGAAAGAAATTATTTTGTTGCGAGGTGACATTAATTGGAACGACAAAACACATTTCAAATTCAAAGATAGAGTGGAGGGTTTGTGACGAACTCAAGTATTAATGAGAGAACACGTAAAAATTACAGGACTGGTGCAGAGACACTATTGGACAGGATTTTAACATCCAGACCAGATAGGATAGTAGGATCATCTTCACTGTCTGACTCCTTGTCCTGTACTCTGTACTCTTTTGTCTCGTAGGCCACGTCTACCACCAATTTTTATTAACACTCCTCTTCGAAATTGCAATATTTCTGAATTTAGAACGAGCATTAATGATATTGATTGGTCATGTTTATCAGTCATCCGTAATACTGACACAATGCTGCATTACATTTCATCTGAATTTATGGCTGTGTGTGATAAGTTTGCTCCAATGTGAAAACTTGACAGTGAAAAATAAAAATCAGAATCAGATAATAACCAAATTAATACAGCTTATGCAAGAAAGAGAAAAGGCATGGAAATGGTACAGATTGGCTAAATCAATATAAAAGAGTGAGAAATCCATGTAAAAAATTGCTTCAGAAAACTAAACAATTTGAAGGTGGAAACTGAATTAAGGAAATGGAGTTGATTGGGGGAATAACCAAGACAGGCTTTTATCCATAATAAATGGTGAGGTATATACCCCATCATAAACAGCTACTGAATTAAACACTGCTTTTTATAATGCAACTAACTGTGCCCCTCCGAATGATAATATGGATGATGCCGATTCTGCATAAAGGGATGGGAGTAGAGACTTTTAAGGAACTGGCTGCTGATGAGTTGCATGGCTATCTCCAACAGATGAACACTGGTACCAGAGATGGAGTGATAGGATTTACTTTAAATTATTTTCTTTTGTAACGTATTTTATGTTAGGACCTTGAAATATTTTATTTAATTTTTCTTTACAGTTTGGGGTTTTTCTAAGTTGTGGAGGCGGGGACCATGCATCTGTAAGGGTGGTGACAGATCTTCAGTTAAAAATTGTTAGACCTGTCTCCTTGCTGTCCCCACTGTTCACGGTCTTGGAAAAGGTTGTCCCAGACCAAGTTTCAGGTTATGTAGACCAACACAGTATTTTATCTACAGTACAACATGTATTTAAGAAAGAGTATAATGCTCTCACAGCCTTGGTGGAATTGACTACCTTTCTCGATGAGGCCTTGGACAGGGGTGATACAGCTGCCAATTTCTTTCTAGATTTACCAAAGGCTTTTGATGTAGTGCATGACGGTCGCTTGCTTGCCAAACTCAGGGACATAGGTTTTAAAGATGTAGTATTCATTGATTTAAAAGTTATTTGAGTTGCAGAAAAAGTACAGTTATGCAAGAACTTACCGTAACAGCAGATCTTCGAGAGGACCTCTTGTAGCAGGTAACACCCAGGACCTCACGGAAAACTTCTAGCTAGAATTATACAGCGGGGCACCGCCCCCGACGCTGGCCCACCCCCGACGTCACATATGGCATAAAAGGGGCAGTCACGCAGCCCAACCCCAGTTCTCCTGCCGGAGACCCTGGCAAGTCAGAAAAAATGGAGAACCGAGGAGGTTCCTCTGACAAAGAAAACAAGGTATCTGTGATGGAGAAGCAGCTACCAGGGGGAAGGTGGGAGGAAAAGATGTGTTTGCATTTAAATCTGCCCTAGATAGCTTTTGGCAGAGAACGGCAAGAGGAAGAAGGTGCTGTTAGAACTTTACTACTCTACTGAGACTATGCTGCCCTCCCTCCTCTCCACCTTAGCCAGTTCTACTTTTATAGGCACATGATTTGACTGACAACAGGAACTTCCTGTTTGGAAGCAGGAAGGGAGTGATCACAAAGGCAAAAAAGACACCATCCCAAAAGGAAAACAGTAGCCCCCCCCCCCCCAAGCTGCTGGTGGTCCGACTCTGAGCAAGTAAGGAGGAGACTACTGAGCAATATAGGAACTTTCTGACCCAGAACAGAAACAGCAGGAGGTTTAAGGGCACAGAGGCAGTAGGAAAGTAGGGAGAGAAAAAAAATATATATATATAATATAAAAAAGTAAATAAACAGAAAGAGTAAGCACACAAAACAACAGTTGAGGGGCCACAAATAAGACATGATAGGAGTGCTGCAGTGCAGTGGATGTAGAGCGGGCAGTCTTCCGGGAGATGTTCTGGAGGATGCGGTGTTGTCCCATCTGCAGGCACCTCTCTGGGCTGAGGGAGGAGGTTGCTCATCTCCAGGCTGAGTTGGCCAGGATTCCGGGGGGACCTCCTCTCCCACCCAGGGACCACCAGGGCTGCTGCTGCAGCCTCAGTGGTTGCCAAGAAAGAGGAGTGGTTGGACCACAGTGGGCTCAGGGAGGGTTAGGGTGGTAGAACAGAGTCACATCCCTCCAGTTATACCTCTCCACAGTTTGTACGCCGTTCTGGCAGAGTGTGGTTCCCTCTATGGAGGCACCCACAGTGGAGACCAAGGAGGATGCTGGGAACCTCCACAAAGGAGACCTACAGGAGGGTAGTATGGGACCCCACAGAGGAAGGAAACAACTCCTGTTGAGGGACTTCATTGTTAGGAGGGTAGAACTGGGGGAAAGGGAGGTAAGGTGCCTGCCTGGTGCCATGGTTTGGTGAGACAGGGAGTGAATACTCAGAATCGGAGCAGCTGCATGGAGGAGGGAGCTGGATGTCATTGTCCACCTAGGGACAAATGATCTGGCTGGGAAAGGGATCAGAGCAGTGCAGGAGGAGTTTGTGGGGATGGGGAGGGGCCTCAGACAAATAGCATGCACGGTAACCTTCTTGGAGGTGCTGCCTGTCTATGGCATAGGTGAGGCTGGGGTGCTCTGCACCATGGGATTCAATCAATGGTTGAAAAACTGGTGCAGAGATCAGGGTTTTGGCTTCATTGGAGACTGGGGGTCCACCTGGAAGGATGCAGGCCAATACTGGCATGATGGTCTGTATCTGTCCAGGAGGGGAACCAGGATCTTAGGTGATAGGTTTAAATGCTTCATGGCAAGCATTTAAACTAGCCAAGGGGGGGAGGCACTGAAAAGAAGCAGAGAAATCCTAGCCACTCCCTTCAAAAATCAGAGAAGTTAGTGAGGTAATCACCAGGATAAAGTAGTCAATAAGGAGAAGGGCAGGGGTAAATGAAGAAAAAGGCAGTAAGGACAGGGATGGGGTAAAAAGGGGCAAGGTCATCAAAAATGGAGGGTAATGCATACCAATGACCATAGTCTAGGTAACGAGCTCCCTGAACTGGTGGCCTTGATGGAAGAGGGATCCCTGGATATTGTGGCAGTCACAGAAACATGGTACACAGAGAACCACGACTGTGATGTCAACATATCATGGTACACAATCTACAGGAGGGACACGGAGGGTAGAAGGGGAGGAGGAGTAGCTTTCTATGTAAGGGAAGGGATCAAAGCAATGTAACTAAAGGGTAAACAGGGAGGAGAGGAGACACTGTGGGTCACCCTGGAGACCAGAAATGGCATCACAAACCGCACATGGGGTTGTACACCAACTCCAGTCTCTGGGAGGAAGTGAACAAGGAAAAGACAGAAGACATTCTTAGGATGGCAGAGAAAGGGGAGATATTGTTAATGGGGAACCTGAATATGCCAGATGTTAACTGGAGCACCTTTGCTGCAGCCACATCCAAGAGCAGGATCATTCTCGATGCCCTACGGGGGCATGTCTCAGTCAGCTAGTGTTGGAACCCACTCGGGAGGGAGCAAACTTAGACCTGGTACTCTCAAATGGGGATGGAGAGAGGATCTCAGCTCTAGAAGTGGATAGCCATCTGGGAACAAGTGACCCCCAAACAGTGTGGTTCACGATAAACACAGCCACAGAGTCAAGCAATACAAAAGTGAGGGTACTGGACTTTAGGAGGGCTGACTTTGTCAAAATGGAAGAGAACCTTAGAAAAACGCTAGCAAACAGCCAAGAAAGAGGGGTGGAGCAACAATGGGGAAACATCAAAACTGCCATCACAGAGGCAACAAGCCTTTGTGCGAAGCAAATAAACAAATCAAAACAAAAAAAACCCAATATGGTTCTCAAAAGAGGTGGCGGGGAAGGTTAGGGAGAAAAAGATGGCATTCAGGAAGTCTAAAGGAACACAAAAGGAGCAGGACAGAGAACTGTACCAGTTAAAGCAGAAGGAAGTGTGGAAGGCAGTCAGAATAGCAAAGGCCCAAACTGAGGAAAAGATAGCCAACTTGGTTAAGAAGGGGGATAAAACCCTTTATAGGTACATTAGAGAACAAAGAAAGACCAAGGGAGAGATAGTGAGGCTTAATAAAGGGAAGGGCGAGTGGGCAGAGAGGGACAGAGAAAACGCAGGGATACTGAATGAATACTTCTGCTCAGTATTCACAAAAGAAGAGGAGGAGGGGGAGGTACCCAATCTAATCAACAGAAACACTCTGGATGGGGGGGGGGGGTCGATACCAGTCCTTTCACAGAAGAAAGGGTTCTGCAAGAACTCCTAAAACTGAAGGTGAACAAAGCAGTGGGGCCTGATGGAATTCACCCCAGAATTCTAAAAGAACTAAGGGGAGAGCTAGTGACCCCACTGACTACCCTTTTTAACAAATCATGCGAGGATGGTGTAGTACCTAAGGACTGGAGGCGGGTGGATGTAATTCCGCTTCACAAAAGTGGGAGCAAAGCAGAAGCAGGAAACTACAGATCTGTTAGCTTGACCTCAGTGGTAGGGAAAATGATAGAATCACTTCTGAAAGACAAAATTGCTGAATACTTAGAGGCCAGTGGGGCACAGGACCCAAGGCAGCATGGCTTCACAATGGGAAGGTCATGTCAGAAGAATCTAATAGATTTCTTTGACTGGGTGACCAAAGTAGTAGACTAGGGAGGGGCTGTGGGCATGGCCTACCTACACTTTAGCAAGGCACTTGACACAGTCTCACACAAAAGATTAATAAACAAATTAGCCAGCCTGAGTAAAACATTGGCTGGACAACAGGACACAGAGGGTAATAGTAAATGGAGTCCACTCCGAATAAAGGGTTACTAGTGGGGTACCACCGAGTTCAATATTTGGTCCGGTCCTTTTGAATGTCTTTATAAGTGAAACTGCAGAGGGACTGGAAGGGAAAGTATGCCTCTTTGCAGACGACACAAAGATCTGCAACAGGGTTGATACACAAGGGGGGGTGGAAAAGATGAGAAGGGGCTTGGCAAGGTTGGAGGAATGGTCAAAAGTATAGCAGCTTAGATTCAATGCAAAGAAGTACAAAGTAGTGCACCTGGGAAACAAAAACCCAGGTAAAGAGTACACAATTAGGGAGGGGGAGGGTAGGAACACCAACAAAAATGGAAAGGGACCTGGGCTAGTCATATCAGATGACGTAAAGGTAAGCAAGCAATGCGAGAAGGCAGTAGGGATGGCTTGGGGGATACTGGGATGTATAGGGAGAGGCATCATCAGTAGAAAACAGGAAGTTGTTATCCCTTTGTACAGACAATTGGTGAGACCACATCTCTGCAAGGACATTGACAGGATGGAGGCAGTCCAGAGGAGGAAAACTAAAATGGTGCAGGGTCTGCAACAGAAGCCATACAAAGAGAGACTAAAGGAGCTTAATATGTATATCCTTGAGGAAAGGAGGGAGAGAGGGGACATGATAAAAACTTTTAAGTACCTGAAGGGAATCAACAAACTCCAAGAGGGTAGCATCTTTCAGAAAAAGAGATGTGCAAGAACAAGGGGACACAATTTGAAGATGGGGGGACAGCTCAGGGGCAATTTGAGGAAGTATTTTTTCACAGAGAGGGTGGTGGATGCATGGAACGGCCTTGCTGAGGAGGTTGCGGAGTCAAAAACGGGGGAATTCAAGAATGCATGGGACAGACATAAGGCAATTCTTGTGGGGGGGGTAGGAAGAAGTAGGCTGTTGGTTAGCTAGGATCTGCAGCTTATCCACTAGGTAGGGAAATGGGCAGACTAGATGGGTCAAGCGGTCATTATCTGCCATCAGTCTATATTTCTGTGTACCTGCTCCAGGAGCTCTTCTCAAAGGTCTACTGTTACAGTAAGTTCTTATGTAACTGTACTATCATACTTCAAGTGGGCTCTTGCAGCAGGCTACACCATTAGGACTGAGTCCTAAGCAGTAAGGAGAGACCCTGTTCAGAAGGGTGGAGGCATACATCTCCCAACAAGAATTATGACTGGGGGCCCTGAAGGACTGCTAGTACAAAGCCTGCTCTGCGGCGAGAAGCAATGTCCAATCTGTAGTGCTCGACAAAGGTGTGGACAGAACACCAAGTAACAGCTGCACAAATGTCGGCAGCCGACATTCCTCAAGGAGGCAAAAGAAGCAGCCATGCCCCTAGCAGAGTGACCCTTTACCGAGCCCAGTAAGGGTTTGTTATACTTGTTGTAGCAGAAAACAATACAATTAACCAACCATTTGGATAAACACTGTTTAGAAACAGGAGCCCCTTCCATTCTAGTGGTGAAAGACACAAACAATTGGTCAAACTTTCGAATTACTTGGGTGCGCTCCAAATAATAACGAAGCACCCTGTGAACATCTAGAGTATGTAGTAATGCCTCCCCTCGGTTCCAATACTCTGGTTAGTAGACAGGAAGGTGGCTATCCTGATTCAAAATAAACTCTGACGCATCCTTGGGAAGAAATTTAGGATTAGTCAGCAAGGACACACTGTCCTTGTGGAATACCAAATAAGGCTCCTTACACATCAGGGCCTGAAGCTTGGAAATCCTTCAAGAAGAAGTAATGGAAACTAAAGGTAACGCTTTCCACGACAGAAAGCGCAGCTCAAAACTTGCAGCAGGTTCAAAGGAGGCAATATGAGTTTTTCTAAGACAAACAAAAGGTACCATGGACAAGACAGGGTCTTGGATGGGAGGCTTCAAGTGTAAAATGCCCCGTAAGAATGTATGGGGAAGGTCCAACTGGGCAAGGATTTTGCACTCACCAGGTGCATGGTAGGCTGAAATGGCAGACAAGTGGACCCTGAGTGAAGAGTAGCTGAGTCCAGTATCGCATAAGGAGAGGGGGTACTCCAGAACCGAATTCTCCAGGGAGGTGAAAGGGTTGAAATGCCAAGCAGTGTCCCAGACGCAGAATGCTTCCATTTCAAAGCATAGATTGCCCTGGTGAAAGGTTTCTTGGCTGCCACTGAACATCCACAACCCTAGGCGACACCCCAAATCTGGATATTGCTAGGGCTGCAGGAGCCATGCATGGAGGTGCAGAGACTTGAGATCCAGATGGACTAAGGTTCCCTGCTCCAGGGAGAGAATGTCGGAGCATAGGGGCAGGGAGATTGGAGGTTCCGTTGCAAGTTGTTGAAGTAGTGGAAACCAAATCTGGCGCAGCCAGAAGGGTGCAACCAGAATCATCTCTGCTCTTCCGACTGCAGCTTGAGCAGAACTCGCTGCAGTAGAGGGAAGAGAGGGAATGTGTAAAGGAACCTCCCCATCCAGGACAGGGACATGTCGTGCCAGAAAACACCAGACCCTGGATATAGTGAGCAAAAGCTGGGCAGTTTTGGATTGAATGGGGAGGCAAATAAATCCAGTTCTGGACGACCTCATCTGTTGAAGAGTTCTTCAGCCACTGAGGGATGAAGTTCCCACTCATGGACTCTGGACCGAGACCGGCTTTGACAACCAGCCAGGGTGTGTGTTTTTTTTTTTTTTTTAACTCTTTTTACACTCCTCGGAAGGTCCCTGCAGTTCTCTGCCACCCTACCAGACCCCGGGGTCGTTTGGGAACTTGCCTGCACTATACACGTCCTGGTGGAACTCCCGAGCTGGCCCGGAGGCTTCATTGAGCGGAGACCCCCATCCTCCATTTTTCTTCCCTAACTGCCTGAGGACCCGGAAGTGGCAATTTGTGCATGCAGGCACACACGAGCACTGCAGCTCTATTCGACAGCCCCTTCCGCCTTCCCCTGGCCTTGTGCTCGGGCTCTTGGAGGTGGCACTGCCACCCAGCCTCCACTGGGGGCCAGCCAAGCACCGAAAGACCCACCAGATCCCTCCCGAGGTGGAGAACTGTCAGCCGGCAGCTACTCGTTGTTCTCCCCCCCCCCCCACCAGAGCTTGTTGGCAAACCCGGGTCACTGGTGTGGCATGAGGTGTGGCATCCAATGCCTCAACCGTCAGTGTCACCGGGCCGGTGGCCAGGGTGTTTTGCATGCCCGGAACATGGACTGCTGTCAAGTCCAGGTGATGGTCCGCTGTCCATGCCCACACTCGCATGGCCTCCCTGCAGAGATGATAGGAATAAGTCTCCCCCTGCTTGTTTATGTAAAAGACCACAGACATGCTGTTAGTCTGGATTAACAGGGGGCCAGTTAGCAAAACTGTCTGGAAGGCCTGAAATGCATACAGAATCGCCCTCATCTCCAGGACACTGATGTGGAGATGGAGCTCATGCTGGGCCCAGTACCCTCGTGTCTGGCGGCCTCCCAAGTGGGCTCCCCAGCCTTGATTCGATGCATCTGTGGGCTGGATCTGACTGGAGGATTCCTATCACAGGCAAACTCCTCTGGCAAGGTTGGAGGAATTCAACCACCTTGTCAATGCCTGTTTGACAGTGTTTAACACCAAGACTGGTTGCTCCAGGTCGTTTGAACGCTGACCCCACTGAACTCTCAGGTTCTACTGAATCACTCACATGTACAGCCTGGTCAGAGGGACCATGGCGACAATGGCTTCCATGTGTCCCAAGAGCCTGAGAACTGACCTGGGTGGGACCCGACGAGTGGAGGAGATCTGTCATGGGTGCATCTCTAGACTCTCTGATCTGTCTTGAGGGAGAAAGGCTTTGCCTTGAGCCATGTTCAGAATTGCCCTTCTATACTGTAGCCATGGACTTGGCCAAAGGGAGGACTTGGGGAGATTTAAGGTAACCCCTAGGTCCTGAAACAGTGAGAAGGTGGCCAGCACGGTGTGGAGTAGCTGGTCCCTGGTGGGAGTGGTCAGCAGCCAGTCATCCAGGTAGGGGAAGACATAATGTCCCTGTCTTCTTACAGCTGCAGCCACCACTGTGAGGTATTTTGTGAAGACTCTGGGAGCCGAGGACAGGCCGAAAGGCAAGGCCCAAAAATGGTAGTGACTCCCTTGGAAGTGGAAGCAAAGGAACCTCCTGTGGGGTTTAAAAATAAGAATATGCTGAGGAGCTGGGGAGGGGAAGCGTGGGCTGGGAGGGCTAGGGGCCCAAGGGGCGGAGTCTCCATTGGCAGGAGTTAAGTCCTTTGCTTGAGGTATGCATCCTGCATGTCCAGGGAGCATAACCAATCCCCTTACTGAAGCAGACCTAATAGAGTTACTATCTGGAATCTTTTGTACTCGCACCGATTCAGGTGGCTGAGGTCGAGGATGGGATGCAGATGAACAGGTTATTCACCTGTAAATACAGGCTACTCACCTGTAACAGGAGTTCTAGGAGTGGTATATATTGTTCATCCACACTTATTGGCAGGTTCCTTTCCGCTTTAAATGTTGTCGGAAGGTCTTCAAGCTGGCTCCTCCCACCCACCCAGGTGGTAAAACCCTCGCCTTCGCCCCATGACTCCAGATTTAGCCAGCTGGAAGCCAGGTTGTGCGTCGAAGCCGGGGAGGTTAGGTTGGTCGTGTGGATGAACAACATATACCACTCCTAGAACTCCTGTTACAGGTGAGTAACCTGTATCTTTAGGGATGTGGATATGTTTTCAATCCACACTTATTAGCAGACTCCTAGCAGTTCTCCAAGAGGAGGGAGGCAAGGCACGCACCCCCTACTTAGGGAATAAGGACTGGAGAACCGAGGTCCCAAAACCAGCATCCCAGCGTGACTCTAGGTCAATGTGGTAATGGGAAATAAAGGTGTGTGCTGATTTCCAGGTAGCAGCCCTGCAGATTTCCTGGATAGGGACATCCTTAGAAGCAGCCACCGAAGCAACGGTATGGTGGGTAGAATGCGCTCTTATTCCTTTGGGAGGCTCCATGCCCGCCAACCTATAGCAGAGATCTATGCAGGGGGTGACCCACCTGCCTATCGTCCACTTGGTTGAAGGTCTGCCAGGTGCGGCTTCAGTGTAGGTGACAAACAGCTGGTGAACCTCTCCCTGAACTTCAGCCATCCGCTCCTTATAATAAGAGAGTGCTCTTCTAGGGTCCAAAATATGGAGCCTATATTCAGCATCCAAGGTGTGATTTGGGTAGAACACCGGCAGAGTCAACACCTGGTTAAGGTGAAATTCTGACACCACCTTCAGAAGGAATTTCGGGTGGGGGCGCAGGACAACCTTGTCCTTATGGAAGACCAGATAAGGAGACTCAATGGAAAGTGCCTGGAGCTCTCCCATCCTTCTGGCTTACATAATAGCCACCAAGAAGGCGGTCTTCCATGACAGATGAGAGATGTCACACCTGTGCATCGGTTCGAATGGCTTGCCCATGAGCTTAGCCAATACCAGCAGTAAATCCCACGGAGGTGGAGGTTCTCGCACCGGAGGGGATATGTGATCAAGGCCTTGGAAAAAGCGCCCGACCACCTTCTCCTGCACCACAGACTGCTTGCCGGCCTGCACCCGGTAAGCAGAGATGGCTGCTAGGTGCACCTTAAGTGGTCGACTGAAGCCATAAGCTGAGAAGGGACTACAGGTAGTCCAGAATGCTAGCCAAGGAACAGGAAGAAGGGTCCAACCTTTGTCCCGACACCAAATGGAGAATCTTCCCATTTGAAGGCATAGCATTTTCTGGTCGACTCCTTATGGGATGCCTCACGATGTTGAGGACCTCGCGGAAGACACAAGGCCTGGAACTCCTAGCCGCCAGGAATCAGGCCGTCAGGTGCAGGGACTGAAGGTCCGGATGGAGTACCTTCCCCTTGTTGACTGAGATCAGGTCCAGGTGGGCTGGAAGCCACATCGGGAGCCTGGAGCTGAGGCTGAGGAGATCTGGATACCAGAACTGGCGGGGCCAGTCTGGGGCTACCAGAATCACCTGTGCCTTGTCCCTCTTCGCCTTGAGAAGCACCTTGTGGATCAAGGGAAATGGAGGGAAGGTGCAGAAGAGGCCCGGGGTCCACGGCCTCAAGAAGGCATCCCTCTGCAGCGAGCCCTGCTCAGGAGGGTGGGCGTGAAACAGCGTCAGCTTCGCATACTCCCTGGAGGCGAACAGGTCCACCTGAGGGGTGCCCCAGTGGGAGAACAGATCTTGTACTACTGCCGGCAGGACAGACCACTCGTGAGATGCAGCGCCTATCCGGCTGAGGGCATCGGCCAGACTGTTGGAGGCTTCTGCCACATGAATGGCTAAGAGATCCGCCTCCAGGCTGATCACGAGAGACAAGTGCGGAGAGCTTCCTTGTACAGGGGCAAGGAGTGCGTCCCGCCCTGTCGGTTGAGGTAGTACATGGTCGTGGTGTTGTCCATCTGGACTTGGACCACTTGACCCCATACAAACAGAGCGAAGACGGTGAGGGCTAGTTGGACCGCTCGAAGCTCCAGCAGGTTGATGTGGTATCGAGACTCTTGAGGGGACCAGAGGCCGTGGGCTCTGAGCTCCCCCAGATGGGCACCGCAACCAATCAGAGAGGCGTCGGTCATCAGAGTGACCATTGGTTCAGGGCGGACAGACGGGATACCCTCCTGCAGATGAGCTGGAATGAGCCACCACTGTAGGCCATCCCACATCTCCTGGGTCACTGCCACTGGCTGGTCCAGAGGACCGGAGCACTGTGACCATTGGCGGGCCAGCCCCCATTGTAGGGGATGCATATGACAGCAGGCCCAAAGGACCACGCTGGTGCAGGCCACCATGAGGCCCAGGAGGCGCAGAAAGTCCCAGGCAGGGTGCAATTGTTCAACCAGAAATGATTGGGCAAAGGAGGAAAGGACCTCGACCCTGTCTGCCGGGAGCTGGGCTCTGACTTGAAAGAGAGTTGAGCTCTGCTCCAATGAACTGAATCACCTGCGATGGCACAAGTTCCGACTTGGCCTCGTTGATGAGGAGGCCAATCTGAGAGTAGACCTGGAGGGGGCTGAAATCAGCCAGTCATCCAGGTAAGGGTACACTCAGACCCCTCGGCACCGCAGGAATGCTGTCACCACTGCCATGCATTTGGTGAAGACCCTGGGAGCTGGAGAGAGGCTGAAAGGCATGGCCCGGGAACGCGTACAGAGATCTCGCTGCTCGAAAGTGGAGGACTCGCTGATGAGACGGATAGATTGGGACGTGAAAGAACGCCTCCTGAAGGTCCAGAGAACAAAACCACATGCCTAGTTCCAAGGATGGAATGATCTGAGCCAGAGTGACCATCCCGAAGGTGCGCTGCCTTAGGAACTTGTTCAGGTCATGTAGGTCGAGAATGGGGCGCCAGCCCCCAGTCCGTTTTGGGACCAAGAAATACCTGGACACAAACCGTGGGTCTGGAGGAGGATCCACCACCTCACTGATCACCTCCTTCTGGAGGAGCAAGGCAATGTCGAGACTGCGAACCCCATTGCCCCCCATGGGGCGACGGCTCGATAGGGAGGGAACTGCTTGAATTCCAGAGGCAGACCCCTGCCCACCACTTCTAGCACCCAGTGGTATGTGGTGATAGCGGACCAGGTGGAAAGGAAGTGGCGGAGCCTTCCCCCCATGGGGGGAACCCAGGAAGGAGTGACGACGTTGGGGGCGACACCCCTCAACCCGTCACTGGGCAGGCTTGGAGGAAGGGCCCACTGAGGGACCTCCTGGACCCTTGCCTCCAGACTTCCTGCTGGAGGAAGTGGCAGGCTTGGCCTTAGGGCACCAAGTGTGTGCCTGCTGGCCCTGGTGCTGCTGGGGCGGAAGGGCTTATGCTGCTGCTGGCGGCCTTTGTCCTTCTGGGCAGACGTGACTGAGTCCAAGGTGGCATTGGACTTCTCGATCCTCTGGAGATGGCCTTCCACCCCCGGCCCGAACAAGTCGGTGCCCAGGAAGGTAACGTATGCCAGCTTGTGCAGGGTGTCCACCGTGAAGGTGGAGATCCGCAGTCAAGCTCTGCAGTGCATGGCCACTGCAGCTGCTACTGATCGGGCACAAGAATCACTAATGTCCAACGAAGTTTGGAGCTGTTGTTTTGCCACCACCCTTCCCTGATCCCGCAACTGCTTGACCGTCATCTGAAGGTTAGCCGGGAGATGAGGAATCACCTCATCCAGGGAGCCCATGAGGGTGTGTGAGAAACGTGCAATCAGAAGTGCCGAGCTAGCCTGAAAAGGCCTAGGGAGGAAGCAGTGTAAACCTTCCGCCCCATGTAATCCAGCTTCTTAGATTTCTTATTGGGTGGTTCGTCCACGTCCCAAGCGTTCCCGGAGCGCCGGAAAACACTGTTGGTCACTAACCCCTCCGCAGAGGGGTGCTCCGAGAAACCGGACAGTGAGCCTGTAGGGACTGCGTACTTTAGGGCCATCCTGGCCAAAGGCGCGGGACAAGATGCTGGCCGCTGCCACAACTCCAGGGCCGGGCCAACAATAGCTTCGGTCACAGGAAAGGCCTCCATAGGGGAATCCCTCTCGGTCCAGTATCTCCGTGAGGGGATACTTGGCCCGTTTCAAAATGGGTTTGAGCTGCAACCCGGTGAACTCCGAGATGAGCCGAAGCAAACCTAAAAATGAGGATGGGCTCTCGTCCACCGACTGATCCCACCCACAGACTCCAGGTCAAGCGGCCTGGAGAACAGGGAGTCGTCGTCATCAGACTCCAAGGAGTCTGCAAGCAGCTTCCAGGTGCCTGAGCCACCCTCCACCTGCCGAGGTCGATCGGGAGTGAGGGTGACCGATAACCTGTGGGGCAAGCCCTGACCCGACTGAGAATCCTTGGTCGGGGACGAGTTTTCAGTTGTGGAGCCGGGGGTTCCACCACAATGGGTGGAGCAGCCGGCTTCGGCCGAACAACTGGTGACGCAGTCGGCTCCTCGACCACTACAAGGGGTTGTTTTGGCCGCTCCGGTGACAGCCACTTAATGGCCGGAGAAGGCGATGGAGTCGGCTTATTCCCAGACAATGAGAGCTGCTGCCATATTAAATCCTCGTAGCACCAACGCAACTTGCACCGGAGCCTATCCTCCGAAGAGGATGAGTGGCAACGCCACTTTCCACAGTGCCAAGACCGAGACCGCCGATGTCGGCAGGACCTGGAAAAGGACTAAGACCTTCAGGGTTTCTGAGGGAGGGTCACAGAGGGAACAGGGGAAACCCACCCTTCCTTCGGTTCAGGGACCTTAGCCGGGGACTCTGGCACAGGCAAGTCCTCGGTAATCACTGGGGGAACCGGTGAAGTAGGGTTGTCTGCATCACCAGTCGACAAACCGTCCGACGGGTCAAGAAAAATCTCGACCGCGTCAACGGTTGTCTTGGCCTGCTGACCTGAAGGGGACACTGTGAAGCCAGCGGCCTTAGCCGCAACCTCGACCGAAGTCGAAAGTCGACGGTCCGGTGAAGGAAATCTCTCCCGCTCCCATGAACATCGACGGTGGGACTTGCCTTTTGAGTCCTTCTTCTTGGACTGACTGGAATGTCCTGATGGCTCTTCTCCCTTGGTGGAGAGGGACTGGCAAAGCTCCTTAAACGAAGCCATGTAGGAGGAGCCCAAAGATAGCGGGATAAATGCCACAGCCGAGGAGGAAGAAGAAGCGGCCTGGCCTGCCTCCTCCTCGAGGGCGATCATCTACTCCCAACTGTTCCGTGGAGCCCGTCGCCGCAGACACCGCCTAACAGGCCTCCTTCGACTTGACCGGCGGATACTGTTTTTCAGGGCGCCCAAAAAGAAGTCGAGCAGCGCGGTCCTCCAAGACTGAAGCCGAGCAGGAACTGAACACTTCGCAAGCCTGCGAATCGTGACCAAGCCCCAGGCAGTAGACGCACGTGGAGTGCGGATCGGTCCGGGGCATCTTCTGCCCACAAGGGCACCGACGAAAGCCGGGAGTCGATTTGTCCATCACAGCCGTGAGGGAAGACGAAGACCAAAGTCTTGTGAACTTTAAAATTAGTTTCGGGTTAACCAAAGAGTTAGGATCCAGGCCTAAAAACGCAGAGCGCTAAGGAGGGAACCTAAGCTTCCGAGCGGTAAGGAACATCTGGCGTCATAGGGCAGAGCCGAGGGTTTTACCACCCAGGTGGGTGGGAGGAGCCGGCTTGAAGACCTTCCGGCAACACTTAAAGTGGCAAGGAACCTGCCAATAAGTGTGGATTGAACAACATATCCACGTCCCTAGAACAGTAGTTCTAGGAGTGGTATAGGTTGTTCATCCACCACTCTTGCATGTCCCTTTCCCCTTTAAATCTGGCCGGAAAGTCTTCAAGCTGGCTCCTCCCACCCACCTGGGTGGTAATACCTTGGCCCGCCCCCATGACACCACAAGATCTTAGCTCGCTGGAAGCAAGGTGGTGCGCCTAAAGCAGGGAGGTCGGTGGTGCAGGGTGAACAACATATATACCACTTCTAGAACTACTGTTACAGGTGAGTAACCTGTTCTTCTAGGCGTGGATATGTTATTCATCCACACTCTCTGGCAGACTCCAAGCAGTTCTCCAGGAGGAGGGAGGCAAGGTGCACCCCCCCTATTTAGGAAACAGAGATTGGAGAACTGAGGCCCCAAAACCAGCATCCTAGCGTGACTCAAGGTCACTGTGGTAGTGGGTAATGAAGGTGTTTGTTGACTTCCAGGTAGCAGCCCGACAGATCTCCTGGATAGGGATGTCCCTGGAAGCAGCCACAGATGCAGCCGTATGGCAGGTACAATGAGCTCTTATCCCTCTGGGAGGCTCCTTGCCTGCCAACTCACAGCACAGACCTATGCATGATGTAATCCATCTCGTAATGGTCCGTTTAGCTGCAGGTATGCCAGAAGCGGCTTCAGCATAGGTGACAAACAGCTGGTGAACCTCTCCCCGAATTTCTGCCATCCTCTCCTTATAATAGGAGAGAGCACGTCTAAGGTCCAGGGGATGGAGCCTGTACACGGCGTCCGAGGTGTAGTTAGAGTAATATACCGGCAGAGTCAGCACCTGGTTAAGGTGAAACTCTGAAACCACCTTTGGAATGAAATTTCGGTTGGGGGTGCAGGACAACTTTGTCCCTGTGAAAGACCAGATAAGGGGAGTCCACCGAAAGTGCCTGGAGCTCCCTTGTCCTTCTGGCTGACGTGATAGCCACCAGGAAAGCAGTCTTCCACGACAGGTGTGAGAGCTCACACTTGTGCATGGGTTCGAATGGCTTTCCCATGAGCTTTGCCAAAACCAGCAAGAGATCCCATGGAGGTGGAGGTTCACTTACCGGAGGATATGCCAGCCAGGCCTTTGAAAAAGCGCCCGACCACTGTCTCCCGTGCTAATGTCAACTGACCGCCCGCATCTGGTAAGCAGAAATGGCTGCCAGGTGCACCCTAAGGGTCGATGACCGTAGACCCCCCCTTTGGAGAGAGACCAAAGGTAGTCTAAAATGTTAGCCACAGAGCAGGATAAGGGGTCCAGACTCTTACCCTGACACCAAATGGAAAACCTTTTCCATTCGAAGGCATAAAATTTCCTGGTCGATTCCTTATGAGATGCCTCCACCACCGTGTAGACATCCTCGGAAAGACCCAGAGCCTGGAACTCTAGTCGCTCAGGTACCAGGCTGTGAGGTGCAGGGATTGAAGGTCCGGATGGAATACCTTCCCCTGGTTCAATTATATCAGGTCCGGGCATGTACAAAGCTGCTCCGGGGCCCTGCAGCTGAGGCTGAGGAGATCTGCATACCAGAACTTGCGGGGCCAATCTGGGGCTACCAGAATCACAGTCGCCTTGTCCCTCCTCACTTTGAAAAGCACCTTGTGGATCAAGGAAAATGGAGGGAAGGCGTAGAGGAGGCCTGGGGTCCACGGCCTCGAGAAGGCATCCCCCTGCAGCGAGCCTTGCTGTGGGGGCGGGCATGGTACAGTCTCAGCTTGGTGTTCTCCTTGGAGGCAAACAGGTCCACCAGTGGTTTGCCCCAATGGGAGAACAGATTGTAAGCTACCTCTGGATGGAGAGACCATTCGTGGGATGTCTGGTCTATGCGGCTGAGAGCATCCACCAATTGGTTCGAGACTCCTGCCACACGGATGGCAAGGAGATCCACCTCCAACCAGCTGATGATGATCCAGATCCAGAGCGCTTCCTTGCATAGCAGATGGGAGTGCATGCCGCCCTGTTTGTTGAGGTAGTACATGGTCGTGGTATTGTCCGTCTGGACTTGAACCACTTGACCCCGGAGCTGAGGAGGGAAAGCTGACAGTGTCAGTCTGACTGCTCTGAGCTCTAACAGGTTGATGTGGTATCGGGACTCCTCGGGGGTCCAGAACCCGTGGGCTCTGTTGTCCCCCATGTGGGTTCCCCAGCCCATGAGAGAGGCATCGGTCGTAAGAATGACCGTCGGCTCGGGGCGGACAAACGGGATCCCTTCCTGCAACCGGTCTGAGGTGGTCCACCATTGGGGAGTGTCCCACATCTTCTGGGTCACAGTGATCAGCTGGTCGAAATGACCGAGGTGCTGAGACCACTGAGCGGCCAGCTCCCACTGGTGCCATCTGGCCCAATGGACCACTGAGGTGCACGCCGCCATGTAACCCAAAAGGCGCAGGAAGTCCCGGGCAGGGCGCAAGTGCCCAACCAGAAATGATTGGGCAAAGGAGGAGAGAACCTCCACCCTGTCCGCCGGAAGCCGAGCCCTGGCTTGACGAGAGACGAGCTCTGCCCTGATAAAGCCCATCACCTGAGAGGGCACGAGTTCCGACTTGGCCTCGTTGATCAGGAGGCCTAGTTGGGAGAAGGTTCGGAGGGCCAAATCTAAAACCCTTTCCCCTGTTGTGCTGGAAGGACAGGCTTTATGACCTGTTTTTGCAGAAGTGCCTGGATCTCCTCTTTGATAAGAGAACTGTGAGCCTGGGAGTAATGGGAGGGGATTGGTGGGTTGTCTGGGGGAATCTTGGTGAACTTCAGAGTATGCCCCCTTTCGATAAGTAGCAGCACCCACTGATCTGTGGTTACCCAACACCACCCTTCTGTGTGCAAGGAAAACCAACCCCCACCTCCTCTCCTAAGGCTTTGGCTAGGGTCGGAGGCTCAGGCTACAAGGCTGAGGAGCCGGGGAGGGGGAAGTGCGGGCTGGGAGGTTCTAGGGGCCCGAGGGGCGGAGCCTCTGGAGGCAGAAGTTGAGTCCTTTCTCTTGAATCCTGCTCTCTGCTGTTGTCCTCTAGGTTGCTGTCTAGCATTCCTATGAGAGGACTGCTTAGAGTGCTGCTTGAGCTGAGATTTGTACATGGCATGTACAGATCTGATGGCTTTTCCTGATTAATGCAGGCAAGTAATGATGTTTTGTAAGTTTTCGCTGAACAGTACCAGCCCTCTGAAGGGAGCATCCATGATCTTTGACTGTACATCAAGAGCAAACCCGGACACGCTCAGAAAAGAATAATAGCAGATACCAACAGCTGAAGCCGCAGCTCTGCCCGCCGAGTCCACTGTATCATATGATGGCCAAAGAACATGGTTACCGAATCTGAGCCTGACTTTAGGATGACCATCAGCTCTGCCCTCCATGGGCAGGCTGTTATGGCCTGTGACACTTCCACTGCCTTGTCCCACAGTGGTACTGAACCATGTGGGCAAGGAAATTTTGGGATCATACAGTAAAAATGGCATAGGAATACTCCTTCTTGGCCAAGTAATCAAATTGCTTAGAATCCTTATCTAGAGGTTGAATACTTAGGTGTCTAGGATGCCTGGAGCAGTTGTGGGCAACACTAATCATCATGACTGAGACTGCCTCTGAGTGCTCTCTGTAAAAGGGATCCTCCCTAAGGGTGGAATATAGCTGGTCTGACTTCTTAGATATGGCCGGCATAGAAAAGGGGCACTTCCAGGCTGCCCTGTTGACATCTTTATAGGACTCCACAAGTGGAGAAACCACCATAGGTAAGGTATCTTTTTTCCTGAGAAAAGTGGCCTGCCAACACCGCTCCGGATCCAGCTCTTCCGTATCCCGTCCATTTAGCTGCTACATCCATGAATACTGGGTCATCAGGCAGGCAATGAGGGGTATCTTTACCACCCCTGGGCTCTGATGGAAGGTTGGAGTCGTCAGTGTTGGAAGAAGAGGAGGAGGAATACCCATCTGAATCCCCCGGATCAAGAGAGGGAGAGGGCAAACAGTGGTGCTTGCGTGGCCATTCCTTAGTGGGGGGGGGTATCACCCCCGTCTGGGGTTGGGGCGGTTGCCCTAGGTGGTGGAGTAGGTGGGTGAACCGGAGGCTTTTCCAGAGAAGGCCCATGGGTGGTTGGCTTAGATGGTTCCCTGGGTGCCTCTATCTTTAAAACAGGCCCACCAAACCACAAAAAGCCCATTCAGGGCTTGCGGAAAATTTAGCGGCAAGGCCGGAGTATCTGGCGTGGGGGGGGGGGTAGGTTTAGACGGTCCCAGTGTCTGGTCATCTGGATGGGTAACTCAGGCATCAATGTAGGTCTATCAGAGTCATCAGGCGTCAGACCCAGAGGAACTGCACCATCTGACGTCAGACAGACTGGACCTGGTGTCCAGACATCGGCGTTGGACCCTCGTGCGTGGCAGAGGTTGAGCGTCAGGCTCCGCCGGCGACTTAGGAGGGTTAGGTGATGACAGGATCATACCAGAAGACATTTGGGAAGCCAGCATCAAAGGGATCAGTGTAGGCTGAGGCCGGGCTGGGGATTCAGCCAGGCAGCCACCTAGGAGGCGTCACCAGGGTAGGGGAGTTGGCTCCCAAGCAGGACAGATGCCCCTTTTTTCCCAGAGGAGGAGGAGGGTGATGGTCCCAGGTGTCGCCTGTTAGAGTTGGCCCCTGATGTCAGAGAGAACTTGGCAGATACCTTGGCCGGAAGGGCGACAGGCAAGGACCCGCCGCCTGAAGATCCACCGGTCAAGCCCACTTGGCTTAGAGCCCGCTGGGACTAAGGGCTTGAGAGGCGTAGGACTTAGTCCCGTGTGCTTAAGAACCTTCTCCCGCAAGTGTGATAAGGGAGGGAGGTTTGGTCACTAGGTGCCCGGAGGATGAGAGGGCAGCCACAGTGGAGGAAGTCAGCCCCTGCGTGGGGACAATCCTGAGGTGGCCGCCGATTTAGTCGGGGACCTCAAGCAGTCTTCAGGCTGGAGTTTCTCCTTATGCTTCTCCTGGT
Organism: Neoceratodus forsteri; assembly: GCA_016271365.2. Classification (NCBI taxonomy): domain Eukaryota; kingdom Metazoa; phylum Chordata; order Ceratodontiformes; family Ceratodontidae; genus Neoceratodus; species Neoceratodus forsteri. Next base: position 398,093,396 of record CM057452.1, read on the forward strand.
GCTTGTGTTTGCCACTTGATTTCTTCTCCTTGTGAGAAGAAGAAGATGTAGAGGCCCCAGAGGCTGGAGAAGAGGATGAACTCTTTTGTTGAAGCTCCTTCATCTCAGATAGCTTCTTGGAAAGCAGGAAGGCTTCGAGGATCTTCTGGCAGTGGAGCCGAAGAGGCAGGCTGAATGGCTGTCCTTATGAGGGATCTGCTTGCCGCAAGCACACTTCAAATCGCCACCTCTTGATTGAGGAGAATGGAGAAGAAGACGACATGCAAGTAGAATTAGTTTTAGGAAAAATCGACTTGAGGCAGAAAATAAAACACAGGTGAGCGAAGTAGAAAATGGCGGTCGACTAGGAGAAGGTGTCTGCGGAGGTCTGACTTGCAGGGGTCAACGGCGGGAAAAGAACTGGGGATGGGCTGGGGGACCGCGTCTTTTATACCATACGTGACGTCAAGGGCGGGATGACGGAGGTGGTCCCCCGCTGTGTACTGCTAGCTAGAAGTTTTCTGCGGGGTCCTGGCGCCTGCCAGTTTCAGTCCTAAAGGTGTTACCTGCTGCAAGAGCCCCCTTGAAGTAAGATCAAAGAGTTATACTAGATGGAGTAATGTCACCACTGGTAGGAATTGATACAGGAGTTCCACAGGGATCCATTTTGGGTCCCCTTTTATTTATTTATTTGAGTTATTTCTTCAAAAAGTTTACTTTATACGGATATTGTTTTGCATAATGGGTGAAATTGTGAAAATTTGATTTTGGATTTATAGAGTGAGTTTCATTTGGTTAATAGGTGACTGAGTAATAATGAGTTATTGTTGAATGTGTCTAAAACAAAATATATGTATTTTTTCCCCACCATCACTCAATTAAGGAAGGGAAGGGATTGTACATGTTGCTGAACTGATGGCTGCCCAATCCCCTTGCACTTCCCTGTTCACTGGCCCTTTCCCCACATCAGATGTTTTATGACGTCTAACCAGGGAGAGTGCGGGGACACTCCTCATTCTAGTCTATGGGGGGAGGGCATTTTAAAACATATTTTTGTATGTTTAAGCAATGTTTGACATTAATGAAAGCCACCGCTCACTCAACTGATAGGGGTCCTGTCAGTTGAGCAGTGGCTTTCACTTATGTCAAATGTTGCTTAAATATGGCCGGCCCCATGGCGCTGAGGGTTGTGGTGCTGGATGCACACTTTTGCTGCGCCGGTGACCAGGTTTGGGAATGAGCCGGAGGGTTGGCCGGGGGGGAGGCGAGATCAAGCCACCATAAGGAAACTCTCTCCTCCTGGGAGGTACTGAGGCTCCGTCACCACCCAGTGGGAGCTCCGGTGTTAGCCACGGGGAGGTGTGGAAGAGGCTGAACTGGTGTCACAGGGTGTGCGTGTGCCTCCATGCACACATGTCGCCTGTGTGCTGGAGCCCCAGGACCAGTGGGGAAAATGGGAAAAAAAGAACTAAAATAAAATATAAAATTTTAAAAACCTGCTTAAATATATAAAAATATGTTTTTAAAATGCCCCCAGACTACAGCGATGTCATAAAATATTTGAGCGCAGGGGACAGGGCAGGTGAACAGGGAAGTGGAAGGGAATCAGGTAGCCGTCGGTTCAGCAACAGGTAGGATTCCTTCCCTTCCTTAAATGAGTGAGAAAAAATTATTATATATTTTTTTTTTTGCATACGATGACTATCGCAGCCATCAGGAAATGGGCTATAAATCCCCCAGTCAAATCCTGGAAATCCTTGAGCGAGTATAAGATGGTAAGTGTTGTGTTTTGAGAGGATGCCAAAAAGGTCTACCTGTGGAGTTCCCCAGCGCAGGAAGATGTCGTCTACGACCCCCTGATCCAGTTCCCATTTGTGAGCTAGAGCAGATGACTGGCTGAGCCTGTTTGCCAGCGTGTTCTCGACCCCCGGGACGGGAGATGCCGTGAGGTGAAGGTTGTGCTGCACTGCCCAATCCCAGACTCGCATCGCCTCTCTGCAAAGGGGGTAGGAATGAGTTCTTCCCTGTTTGTTGATGTACCAGACCACACACATATTGTCAGTCTGTAGAGCTAGGTGAACGGGAGACAGATACAGATGCTGAGCATGAACAGCATACAGTACTGCCTTTAGTTCGAGCACACTGATGTGAAGGGACTTCTCGAGCTTGGACCAGGAGCCCTGGGTCCTGTGAGGACCAAGAAGGGCTCCCCAACCCTCGCCGGAGGCGTCCGTACTCAACGTCTGCGAGGGGGGAGGGAGACCGAAGGAACTGCCTGGCAGAGGTTCTCCTGAACCATCCACCACTGCAAGTCCCAAGCCATGGGATTGGAGACCAGGACAAGTTGCGAGCCATGGGATTGGAGACCAGGACAAGTTGATCTAGGTCGTCCACTAGCTGATCCCATTGAGACCGAAGTGTCCACTGAGAGATTCTCATGTGGAGCCAAGCGTGAGGGACTGTCGGAATCGCAGCCGCCATTAGCCCGAGGAGGCGAAGAACTGACCTGGTGCTGACCCGCCTGCAGTTGGACAACAGGCTGACCTGGGCCTGGAGAGTGGCTGCCCTGTCCGGTGGCAGGAAGGCCATGCCAGAGGTGGTGTCCAGGGTCGCCCCGATAAACTGGAGCCTCTGGGATGGGATCAGATGGGACTTGGCCTGGTTGATTGTAATACCCAGGCATGCAAAGACTTGCTGGGTAAGGGAAAGGAAGCGCAGGAGTTCCTTCCTGGATGGGGCCACCAGGAGCCAATCGTCCAGGTACGGGAAAACCTGCACCCCCTGGGTATGCAGGTAGGCCGCTACCACCGAAAGGCATTTGGTGAACACCCGGAGTGCTGAGGAAAGACCAGATGGGAGGGCTTTGAACTGGTAGTGGTCCCCCGGAACTCAAAATACAGGTATTTGCAGTGGGAAGGGCGGATAGAGATATGCTGGTAGGCGTCCTGCATATCCAAAGCACACAGCCACTGTCCCGGCCGAGTAAGGGGCAGGAGGCTCTGCAGCGAGAGTATCCTGAACCTCTTGTACTCCACGAACAAGTTCAGGGAGCCGAGGTCGAGAATCGGCCTCCCGTCCCCCATTTTCTTTGGGACCAGGAAGAAATGGGAATAGTACCCCGTTCCCCGAAGAGGAATGGGAACGGGTTCTATCACCACTTTCAAGAGAAGGCAGGAAATTTCTTCCTGGACCAGAAGAAGATGCTCCTGCGAGTACGACGGCCTTGGGGGAGGGTGTCAAGGGGGTTTCTGAAGAAACTCTATTGATTGTCCCTCTGCGATGAGTTGGAGCACCCAAGAATCTGATGTTATCCTCTCCCAACCCGGGAGATGGAGGGAAAACCTCCCTCCTACCAGTTGCTCTGGAAACTCCAGAGGCTGTGGGAGAGGAAAGGAGTCAGCTGGTGTGGGGCAGTGTCGCGGCTGAAGCTCCCGCTGCTTTTTTGGGCAGTGGGGGGCTTGGCAGCCGGAGGGTCCGATGTTTATTGGCCCACTTTCCCTGTGGTTTTGCCCTTTGCCGATTCCGCCTGCGAAAGGGATGATGCTGTGCTGGAGGGGGATTGTACATTGAGTCCACAGACTTCAGTGCAGTTCCCTTCTCCTGCAGATCGGTGATAATGTCCTTGACATCACCACCGAACAGCACCGAACCCCGGAAGGGTGCTTCCTGAATAGCGGACTGCACTTCTGGGACCAAACCTGACACACGGAGCTAGGTCCACTGCATCGTACGTGACAAGAAGCATGTGCTGACTGGCCGAATGAGCAGAACGGACAAGGTCAGCCACTTCCTGTTTAACCTGAGAGTCAAGGAGTCCAACTTGGATTCCACCTCACTAAGAATCGCCTTCTTGTAATCCCCCATGTGACCAACATAGTTCAGGGCCCTAATATCCAGAGTAGAAGAAGCATAGATCTTCTTGCATCACTGGTCCAGAAGACGGGATTCTTTGTCAGGTGTAGACGAGCTCAAATGCTTTGGATCAGCTGACTGGCTGTGAGCGGTGCTAATCACAACCGAGTCAGCTCGTGGGTGAGAATCAAGGAAGTCAACACCTTCGGGATCCTGGTATAGCCTATTAGACTTCTGAGAAAGAGGGGCTAATGCCGACGGTTGCTTCCAAATGGTAGAAACAAGGTCGGCATGAGGCTCAATCCTGGGTGGCGCCAAAGTCAGAGCGGTCTTAGGCAGATCCAGGTGCTCAGTGAGTTTCTTACACTGTGGGTCCGGCTCCAAAGAGCGCCACTTATGAACTTCCTGGATTTTGCGCAGCAACTCTGAGAAAGAAGGATCTCCGGTGGAGACTTTGGAGGAGACCTAGGCCTGGGTTTGGTCGGAGAGCGTGGCTCTTCATCCAGGTCAGAACAACCATCAGAGACATACGAGGTGTCCGAGGAGGAAGAAGAGGACGACTCCCTCTCCCGGAGTGGGGGAGGAACGTACCCCTTAGGAAGCCCTTGGGAGAGCGAGTCCTGCCCTGCCCTGGAACCAGAAGGCTCGCCCCTGGTATCCAGAGGTGGGGAGGGAGTCTGTCGTCTGGGGCGTACAGGAGTTGGAACCAGCACCGTCGCCGGAAGACGACTCTCCACCTCTCTGGTGAGCTGAGCCTTGGCCATCAGCCAACCAGGAGGCCAGAGTCTCTTTCAAGTCCACCGGTGGCTGAGGGGGCAGTGGAGGAGGAGGAGGAGGAGGAGGAGGGGGATACGGATACTAAGTGTACCCGTAGGGTGCGTATCCGTAACCTGTCGGTGGGTAACCTGGCGTCGGGTACTGGGGTGTCGGATACTGCAGAGCCGGGTAAGACGGAGTCAGATACTCAGGAGCCGGGGGGTCTGCCGGAGAAGACGGCCCGGCCAGAAGCCCAGTGGGCAGGCCTGGAGCAGAAGGCCCGGTAGGCGGAGGGCCCGGCACTGGAGCGGCATCCAGGAGAGGGATGTCGTCTGGCATCAGTATGACTGACGTTGGAGCCGGTGTCCAGGGAACCGACATTAGGTCGTCCGGCCCAGTGGGAAGGAGGCCTGATGGGGGTGCATCAGGAACCTCAGCATCACCCGGGGATGGTGGGGAAAAATCCACGGGGTCAGGCTGAGGAGATCCAGGGTCCCCGGAGGGCAGTGAAGGCTGCAGTGAGCCGGGAACGGCGGACATAAGATGGTCCGATGTCGGCTCAGCCGTCGCGCGGATGTCGGGTCAGCCAACGTCCGACTTATCAGCGGGGTCCGGGCGGACATCAGAGGAGCCAGAGTCCGACTTAGTGAACCCATCACACGAGGCAGGTCGCAAAGGAGAAGTGGCCTGGTCGGGCAGGAAAGTGGCCGTGTGCTGCCCCGAAGAGTCGAGTGACTTATCGACCGTCTCCGTGCGGGCATCAGAGGATCTGATGTCTGGCTTACCGGAGCTGCTTGAACCAGTAGGCCACACAGTGACAGCTTTACTGGGAGCGGAGGCCTCCAACAGCCCGGAGGCGCCTAAAGGGCCTGTGCGCGAGCCAGATGGGTGGGCAGACGCCGACTTGGAAACTTCCAAGACGGCCGTCGAGGAGCGGTCCCCCGAAGGGGACGTTACCTGGAGCACAGCGACTCCAGCCGGAGTCGCGGTGGAAGTGGAGCCCCTGTCCTAATGCTTCTCCATGTTCTTCTTCTTACGATGGCCTTCGTTGGAAGTGGACACCTGCCGGGCCTTTTTCAACTCCTTCTCCATGGAGGACATCTTCTTCTTGAGGATATGGGCCTCCAGGGACTGCTGCCTCCATCTACGGGTGGCTGCGTTAAATTTAAGGCAGTGCTGGCAATTCTCCACCTGATGGTCTGGGCCCAGACAGAAGAGGCACTGGGAATGGCTGTTCTTGTGCGGGAGTTGGGCGGCACACAAGTCGCACTTATTTTTGTGCTTGGAGGGTGTAGGGGATGATATACACCAACAAAAGGCTGATGATTAAGTCGAATAATTAAAAAAAAGCGACAGCAAATACTACCCGACCAACAGAGCTGACCCAGGCGTTGAACTGCAGCGGTGCGGCCCGAGCTAACGGCGGGAAAGAACTGGAAGACAGGCATGGGGGACCGCCCCTTTATACTGATGCCGCATGATGTTGGTCACCTGACGTGGGGGCGGTCCCCCGCCACAGACTGCTAGCTAGAAATTTTTTCGTTGAGTCCTGACGGACGGCATCAGTCCTATATGTAATTACCTACTGCAAGAGCCCTCTTGAAGTAAGATGTATGTTTTTAAAATGCCCCCCCCCCACACCAGACTACAGCAATGTCAGAAAACATTAGAGCGCGGGGGACGGGGTAGGTGAACAGGGAAGTGGAAGGGAATCCGGTAGCTGTCGGTTCAGCAACAGGTTGGATCCCTTCCCTTCCTTAAACGAGTGAGAAAAAGTTATTATTTATTTATTTTTTTTTGCATACGATGACTATCGCAACCATTATGTAACGGGCTATAAATCCCATAGTAAAATCCTGGAAATTCACTTTAAGTAGTTGGAGTTTTTATCTAGATAATTTGTTGTAACAAAGTTTCATATTGACTTTTTAGTTAAGACTCTTAATATTCAGTTGGGTTTACTTTACACAATAAGGGACTTCCTTTCTTATAACTCTCAAAGATGGCACAATCTTTAATTTTATCAGTAATAGTTTATGTACTCCCTATTTATTAAACTGCAGTGGAGAAGCTAATCAGAGTTAGAATTGCCTACCATAGTGCATGCCATTTTGTTTTATCTTGTTTTTTATTAACACATCACTGAACATTACATTCTACGTTAAACTGGTTTTATTTTGAGTATTGTTTTTACTTAAGGTCGATTTCTTTCTGGAGACTCTGGCTGGTATAGTAAAATTATATTTTAATGATCTGATCCAGTTGGATAATTCCAGATATTCAACTTGCTCTGTATCTACATTGTGTTTTTAAGTTACCATTCTACAAATCTTCTTCAGCTAAATGTTCTTTTGTGTACACAGTCTTTTAAAGATTGAAAATTGCTTACTATTAGATTACACCAATCTAGGTCATAGCCATCACTCAAGCAGAATTTAAAACAGTTTTGTACTGAGAGTTCCAAATGTCGATATTCTAGGGAATGAACTGTGGTGTATGTATTTTACAGTTTATTTTTGGTTGTATGTATTTGTACTGTACGTATTTAATGTATGTACTTACTTGCTATATGTCTGCGGCCTCCATGAAAATTAGCATACGTTGTCTTTCGAGCTAGCTGGTTATCAATTTTTTAAATTAAAAAAAAAAAATGCCTACTAGTGGAATTGGTTTGGAGCTAGCTGGTTATCAATTTTTATTTTATTTTTTTTTTACTTTCTCTCTTTATCCCTCCTATCTACTCTCGGTGCCCACTCCTTCCGTCCACTCATGTCCTCCAATCCACCTTCTGTGGGATCTGCCCCTAGAGTGCCTCTTCCCCTCTCCTTGCACAGTGGGGTCTGTCCCTTCTTGGTGGTCTGGATGCAACCGGAGCGGCTTTCATCCAGGGCTGCCGAGAGGTGTTTTCTGTTTTCTCTCCTAGATCCCCTACCCTCTGAGATGTCTGGCGCTTGGGACGTACATCCCAAGTGGTGGCGTGCTGATGCATGCCGAGCCTCTCATGCGCCCCGATGTCCCCCCTCCCTGGCTTCGCCGAGCGGAGCCGCCTCCATCCCTTCCTGTTGCTGGTGCTTCCACTGACTGTGGAAAGGATGCAGAAGCATAGTCGTTCTTGGTCTCCCACCCTGAGGACAGCATCCATTGGGGCGCTCAATTCTCCCTCTCCTAGACCCCGGCCACCCGAGTCCGTTCCTGAACCCGGGTCGCCGGCGCAACGCGAGGTGTGGCGTCCAGTGCCTCAACCCTCAGCGCCACCGGGCCGGACGGTTATCAATTTTTAAATAAAAAAAAAGTGCCTACTAGGCCTACTGGTGGTCAGGACCCAATGGTATATGTGATGGGACTTCTGGAACAGCTACTGAATTTATCTGTGGGGAGGATTTATAAAGCTTATAGGATCACCTTAGGAAAATGCCCAGATAATGCTGAGACACCAGAGGCATTGGTGGTGGTAACTGGAGGGCCACAGTTTTGGGACAGAATTCTACAGGAGGCTAAAAAGAAAGGTACTTTGTGCTTTAAAAATGACATTACAATATACTGTTTCCCTGATTCGAGTTTTGCCACACGACAGTGATGCCACACATTTGATGCTGTACTACTGGGACTCAGAGCTTTAGGAGTTTCCCTTGAGCTCCATCTGCTAGCCAAACTACATGTTTAGTATGCAGGCAAGGTTTCTGTCTATAATGATCTAATGGAAGCAGAAAAACAACTTGAAAAAATACAACTGAACTTTGCTGTTAGAGAGTCTGGGTCAGAGGTGGATGGATGTAACTGATCAGTATGTGTTTAATGATTCAGTTTTTACTCAAAATGTTCAAGAACACATTTTTTGAAACAGAAGCAATATAGTTAAATTGTTATGTTGATATTACAACTGCAGGGTGTGCCACGTAGCTTTTTCAGATCCTGCCTGTGGATGCATGCATTGAGACAAAAAGAAAAGGAGCAATAATAAAGTATGGCTTTAAATCTGGTGTCTCTAGACAGGAGCTGCTAGTGACAATATGGCTATAGCTGCATGGTTGCTTTATGCATAAGTAAACTATATGCACATATGCCTCTCAATGATGAATAACGCGTTTTTTATGCAAACACACTGTGCTTGTAACCTGTCCCCAGAAGCTGATTAGGAGGGAAGAAATAAATACTCATCTTAGTAATCTTGTTTCTTCTAAGGGAATCTTACTGTATTCTGACTTTAGTATGGTCTCACCATAGTACTGCCCTGGAGCCGAAACAGTTAATAGAACCTATGCAAATGATGGAATGCTAGGCTCGAGCTCGGTTTTCAAATCACTGTTTCTGGTAAACAGTTTCTAAACCGTCAAATTCTTACGAAGCATGCACTAAGCAGTTTCTTACTAATATAATGATGATGATAACAGTAATAATAATAATAATAACCCTCCCAGACAGAAAGGGAAAAATCAGGGAATTACCTCTTCTTCAGAAACACTTCCAAAGTGGCATCACTAAGACTCAAGTCACAGATGCCCAAAACAATAAGAACATTAGATACCCCCAGGTTTGCAACAACTCTACCACAGCTGTAGTGCAATGACCATAGGTGTCTAGTAGGGAAGGGTGCTCAGAATACAGTAGGATTCCCTTAGAAGAAACAAGATTACTAAGGTGAGTTATTTGTTCTTCAAACCCACAGGAAATCTTACCGTATTCTGACTTATACAGATTACCAAGCAGTGCCTTTGGAGGTGAGCCTATAACCTATTTAGGAAATAAGCTCGGCAGGACTGCTGTACCAGACCTGGCATCACCTCTGGCCTGGACATACAAACAATAATGTTTGGTGAATGTGTGGACTGTTTTCAAAGTTGTAGCTTTGCAAATGTCCACTAGGGGGCTATCTCTAGCATCTGCTAAAGAAGCTGCAGTACCCCTGGTTGAATTGGCCCTGAGGCCTGCAGGTGGTTGCTTGCTCACCTTGCCATAGCAAAACTGAATACAGGCTATGATTCATCGTGCAATGGATCATTTTGTGGCAGGTATTCCTTTTCCCACCTCTCCATAAGTGAGGAAAAACTGGATTTGATCCTGTCTGTGACCTTTTGTGTGGTCAAGATAGTAGCTGACTGTCCTTTTAACATCCAGGCTATGCAGCCTACGCTCACATGAGGTGGAATAGTCTGTGAAGAAGACTGGCAAAGTAATAGGCTGGTTAAGGTGGAACTCTGATACCACCTTGGGCAAAAATTGTCTGTTAGTTCTCAGAACTACTTTGTCTCTATGGACAGCAATATCACCAGGCACTGTGGACAGTGCCTGGACAGCACTGATCCTTCTGGCAGAGATAATTGCTACCAGAAACACTGTTTTCCAAGTCACATATTTGAGGTCTGCTGCAGACATGGGCTCTAAGGGGGGCTGCATAAGCTGAGCAATGCAGATATTCAGATCCCATATGGGGGTAGGTTCCCTGTGTGGTGGATGCAGGTGTAGTAACCCCTTAAAAAACTTCATGAACACTGACTTTGAAGCCAAAGAAGATGCCTTACGTGCTGATAAATAAGCTGAAACAGCTGCCAGGTGCACTCTCAAGGTGGAAATACTTAAACCTGTGGAAGGCAAATGGACCATATAGTCCAAGACTATAGAGAGACTAGCTTGGGTATGGTCCAAGCCCTTACCCTGACACCAAAAGAAAATCTTTTCCATTTAGAGGCATTTATGTTTTCTTGGTAGAAGGCTCTCTGGAAACTCTCAGTATATCCATAACTCCTTCTGAGGGGTGCAAATCTGCATACTCTAAGTCTTCGAGACCAAGGCTTTGAGTCTGAGGGATAGCAGGTTGGGATACATGATCCTGCCCTATGAGGATGACAGTAGGTTGTACCTCCCGGGTAGACTGATTGGCTTGGCTACTGCCAATGATAGGAGCATGGAGTACCAATGCTGTCTGGCCTAATCTAGAGCAATGAGGATCACTGAGGCTGGTTGAAGCCTGAGTTTGTTTAGTACTTTCAGTAAGAAAGGAAAAGCATACAGGAACCTCCCTTTCCAGTCCAGCAGGAGTGCATCCAGAGGAACTGTGCCCTTGTTAGAGGGCCTGCAGCAATATTGTGGGAGCTGGTGATTGTCTGGTGCTGCAAACAGATCCACCTCTGGGGTGCCCCATCTCCTGAAATGGTCTGCAAGCCCTGTTTGTTCAGTGACCACTCATGGTGGTTCTGATTTATTCTGCTGAGGACATTCGCCAAGACATTGTCCTTGCCTGGAAGGTGGACAGCTGAGAGGGAAACATTCAGGAAGTATTCCAAGGCCCAGATTCTCATTGCTTCTGTGCAGAGGGGAGTTGACCTTGTCCCTCCTTGCTTGTTTATGTAGTGCATGGTGGTTGTGTTGTCTGTTCTGACCTGGAACACCTTTCCTTTGACCTGATTGACAAAAGACTGAACAGCCAGAAGAAATGCTCAGAGTTCCAAAAGGTTTATATGCAGGAGAGATTCCTGCTTTTCCCATGTACCTTGAGTAGTATGCTCCCCCAGATGTGCTCCCCACCCTAGGAGGGATGCATCTGTCGTGAGTACCAGAGAGGAAACCAGCTACAGGAAGGGCACTCCTTGCCAGAGATTGCTCCTTTCCTGCCACCACTGCAGGGCTTGGAAAAGGTGACTGTGACTGGAACCAACTTTGAAAGAGAGTCTCTTCTTTGGGACCAGTGTTCTCAAGTGAAACTGAATGTCCCTCATTTGGAACCTGGCCCCCGGCACTGCTGCTGTGGAAGCTGCCATGTGGCCTAACAATTGAAGGAAGTGCCTTGCTGGCCTGGAGACATGGAGTTTGAATGAATCTGCCACCTGGATATGGTTGTCCACCTGGTCCTGAGGCAGGTAAGCCATCCCTTCTTTTGTATTTTGTATTAAGTATACTTAGAATGGCAGATAAAGGGGAGATATTGCTGATGGGTGATCTGAATATGCCAGATGTTAACTGGAGTGCAGTTGCAGCAGCCACTTCTAAGAGTGGGGTTATTCTAGATGCCCTACAGGAGGCATGCCTTAGACAACTAGTATTGGAGCCCACTCGAGAGGGAGCAATCTTAGACCTGGTTCTCTCAAATGGAGATGAAGAGAGGATCACAGATGTAGAAGTGGGTAGCCATCTGGGAACTAGCGACCATCGAACAGTATGGTTCACAATAAACACAGCAATAGAGTCAAGCCATACAAAGACAAAGGTACTGGATTTTAGGAGGGCTGACTTTGCCAAAATGGGTGAGTGCCTAAGGAATGCACTAGCAAATGGGCAGGAAGGAGGGGTGGAAGAACAATGGGAATAATAAAACTGCCATCACAGAGGTAACAAGCCTTTGTGTAAAGCAAATAAACAAAACGAAATGAAGTAAGAAACCACTATGGTTCTCAAAGGAAGTGGCAGTGAAGGTTCAAGAGAAAAAGAAAGCATTCAGGAAGTACAAGGAATCACAGAAGGAACAGGACAGAGAACTGTATCAGTTAAAGCAAAAGGAAGCTGGAAAGGCAGTCAGAACAGCAAAGGCCCAAACCGAGGAAAAGATAGCCAACTCAGTTAAGAAGGGGGATAAAACCTTTTATAGGTACACATCAGGGAGCAAAGGAAGACCAAGGGAGGGATAGTGAGGCTTAATAAAGGGAGGGAGGGTGGGCAGAGGGTGACTGTGAAAGGCAGAGATACTAAACAAATGTTTTTGCTCAGTATTTACAAAGGAAGAGGGAGGTACCTAAAACAAACAGTAGAAACATTCTGGATACAGAAGTTGATACCAGCCCATTTACAGAAGAAAGAGTTCTGAAAGAGTCTTAAAACTGAAGGTGGACAAAGCAATGGGGCCTGATGGGATTCATCCCAGAATTCTAAAAGAACTAAGGATAGAACTAGTGACACCACTGACTACCCTCTTTAACAAATCATGGGAGGATGGGGTGGTACCTGAGGACTGGAGGAGGGCAGATGTGATTCCCCTCACAAAGTGGGAGCAAGGCAGAAGCAGGAAACTACAGACCTGTTAGTTTAACCTCAGTGGTAGGGAAAATGATGGAATCACTTGAAGGAAAGAACTGTTTCAGTATCTAGAGGCCAGAGGGCACAGGACCCAAGGCAGCATGGATTCACAGCGGAAGGTCATGCCAGACAAATCTGATAGATTTCTTTGACTGAGTGACCAAAGTAGTTGATCAGGGAGGGCTGTGGACATGACCTACCTAGACTTTAGCAAGGCATTTGACACAGTCCCAACAAAAGATTAATATACAAGTTAGCCAGCCTGGGAGGGTCCCAAGATGACAGCCTGGGTAAAGAATTGGCTGGAGAATAGGACACAGAGAGTAATAGTAAATGGAGTCCACTCTGAAAAAAGGGGGGTTAACAGTAGGGTACCACAGGGTTCAGTATTAAGACCGGTCCTCTTCAATGTCTTTATAAGCGACATTGCAGAGGGACTGGAAGGAAAAGTATGTCTCTCTGCAGATGACACAAAGATCTGCAACAGAGTTGATGCACAAGGTGGGGTGGAAAGGATGAGAAGGGACTTGGCAAGGGTAGAGGAATGGTCAAATGTATGGCAGCTTAGATTCAATGCTAAGAAGTGCAAGGTAATGCACCTGGGAAACAAAAACCCTGGGGAAGAGTACACAATTGGGGGTGAGATACTAACAACAACAAAAATGGAAAGGGACCTGGGGGTAGTCATATCAGATGACCTAAAGGTGGGCAAGCAATGTGAGAGGGCAGCAAGGAGGGCTGGGGGGATACTGGGATGCATAGGGAGAGGCATCACCGTAGAAAACAAGAAGTTATTATCCTCTGTACAGACAGCTGGTGAGACCACATCTGGAGTACTCGTGCAGTTCTGGAGACCCAATCTCCGCAAAGACATAGACAGGATGGAAGCTGTCCAGAGGAGGGCAACTAAAATGGTGCAGGGTCTGCACCGGAAGACATATGAAGAGAGACTTAAGGAGCCGAATATGTATAGCCTCGAGGAAAGGAGGGAGAGGGGGGATGATAGAAACTTTCAAGTACCTCAAGGAATCAACAAAGTCCAAGAGGGTAGCATCTTTCAAAAAGAGTGTGCAAGAACAAGGGGCACAATTTGAAGATAGAAGGCGGCTCAGAGGTAATTTATAGAAGTATTTTTTCACAGAGAGGGTTGTGGATGTATGGAACAGCCTTCCAGAGGAGGTTGTGGAGTCAAAAACAGTGGTGGAATTCAAGCATGCATGGGACAGTCATAAGGCAATTCTGGGGGGGGGGTAGGAAGAAGTAGGCTGCTGGTTAACTAGGATCTGCAGCTTATCCATCAGGTAGGGAAATGGGCAGACTGGGTGGGCCAAGCGGTCCTTATCTGCCGTCAAATTCTATGTTTCTAGGCCCCTATGAATCTGAGCAGCTGAACTGGTTCCAGAACAGACTTTTTGTAGTTCCCCAAGAACTCCAGGGAGTGTCTTGTGTTATTGACAAAGCCTCACTTACTTGCTGGTATGACTGACCCACTATGAGCCAGTCATCCAAGTAGGGAAACACTGACACCCCTTGACACCTTAGGTGTTCCACTACCACAGCCAGACATTTTGTGAACACCCTTGGAGTGGATGTCAGCCCAAAAGGCATTGCCCTGAACTGGTAATAGCCTGAGGATAACCCGAACCTGAGGTACTTTCTATGTGACCTTCTGATGGGGATATGAAAGTAGGTACCCTTCAGATCCTCATGCTACTGATACTCTCAGGCAATGTTCACCTAAATCCTGGACCCTCAACACTGAGGAGTAGGGACGCCCGCTCTGTAGACGGCCTAAAGATAGCATCTGCAGCCTAACTGCAAAACTTGACCAGCTCCAGGCTTGGATGACCATTCACACCCCGGACATACTCTGCCTAACAGAAAGCTGGCTGTCAAAAAAGATCAAAGATAGCGAGGTGTCCATTGCAGGATTCCAAATTTTCAGACTAGACAGAATAGGCAAGAAAGGCAGCGGCTGCCTCGTGTATGTCAGGGACACGCTAAGCCACTCCATCCTCCCCATCTCCAAAGTTGCTGAGGACTATGAGTTATTAGTGGTAAAAACACAAGCCGGCCTAAATGGAAACACCATTACCATTGCCACAACCTACCTGCCCCCCAAAAAAGCCAAGGATGGACTTCCAATGGTTTTGCAAGAAATAAGCGTCCACAAAATAAGGTCAAATTTCATCTTGACGGGCGACTTTAACAAACTGGCTCTGTAATAATGCAACAGCCGCCAAAGATCTAATCACCTCCCACAATCTCACCCAACTCGTAACTCACCCCACCAGACAGAACTACAAGGCTAACACCAGCACACTAATTGACTGGGTTCTGGTCAGCACACTGTCCAGATTCTCCGAACTCAGAGTTCTCCCGGACATACTGAGCGACCACTCACCGGTCTCCTTTCTCTGGAATAGTAAAATTGCCAAAAGCCCACCACGTCTCATCGAGAGCAGGGTCCTGCGAAAGGGTAAACTTGGTTCCATCATATCGGCACTGTCTGCCTACAACTGGTCCCCCATACACAAGGCCCACCTGGAACCAGGCACTCAGGTTTTCAATGAGGGTTTCAACTCCATCTGTGATATTCATGCCCCACGCAATGCACAAAACTGGAGTGGAAATGGCTGGCTGCATGGAAAGCTCCTCTCTAAAAGAAAGGGACTGCCTTGGGCCAAAGCCTTAAATTCTGGTTGTAAGCACAATTTACAACGTTATAAAACTGCTAGAAATCAGTGCACAAAACTGGTCCGGCTTGCAAAGGCCAACTTCCACAAGACCCAGATCAACAACGCCTGGGGAGATGGGAAGAGGTTTTGGGATAATCTCAAGAACACCCTCAGCAAAGACCAGAAGCTGAGTCCTAAAACACTCAATATAAACAACTCACCCTCTACAGATCCTCTAGTCATTGCAGACGCCTTCAACCAGGCCTTCACTGACCTGGCCCCAGTACTACCCCCCAGACTACCTTCTGCCGGTGGATAACCAAGGCTGCGAAAACCACACCAATACAAATCACCCAACTTTCTACCTTAAGGTGGTAACAGAAAGGGAGGTCCTAACAATGGTCAGGAAAATCCTAGGAAAAACTAGGTTGGGGAGTGATGGGATAGACGTGAAGATACTATCTCTGACCCTTGATGTTATGATCAAACTCATTACGATGCTATTTAACAAATCCCTGGCCCTAGCCCAATTCCCGGAAGTCTGGAAGCAAGCCCTGGTAACCCCAGTGCATAAGCGTGGTGACAAGGCAATGATATCTAACTAAAGGCCAATATCTATCCTCTCCCCACTATCTAAAGCACTGGAGAAAGTCGTAGCAAACCAACTCACCGAATACCTAAACAAGTACAATCTGCTCTGCCCAAACCAACACGGTTTCCGCCAAAAACACAGTACCACCACTCCATTGCTTGCGTACTCCGATTACGCACACAAGGCACTAGATGAAGGTAAATTGGTGGACTCTATCTTCATCGACATCACTAAAGCCTTGATACCGTCAACCACCCTCTACTGACATCCCAGCTCCAAAGAATGGAGTGGCACCAACGCCCTAAATTGGTTCAATGATTACCTATCACAAAGGAGTCAGCTAGTCAAAATCGGGCAGACACAATCCAGCTCCAGAGAGGTACTCTAGGAGTTCCTCAGGGATCAATCCTTGGCCCCTGTTTTCAGCCTTTATTAATAAACTGTCCACGGCCTGTGACACCAGTCTCATCCTGTATGCGGATGATGCTGTGCTGCTAAGCACTGGCACCTCCCAGGCAGCACTACAAACAGAACTACAAACCTCCTTCAACAAACTCGAGGACTGGTTTTGTAGGAAAAGGCTGCTACTGAACTACAAGAAAACCAAGGCCGTGATCCACTCCAGCCATTACAATAAGTGCAGGCTCCCCCCCCTCAAGATCATCAATAATGTAGGTGAGCAGATTGAGCAGGTACAATCATTTAAGTACCCAGGGGTCACCCTTGATGACTCTCTCATGTATACAAACCATATTTACTCCCTTGTCAGGTCAGTTAACACAAAGATCGGGATCCTCTACAGACATAAGAACTCCCTCACTCTGGAAGCACTCCGACTCTCGGTCTCCAGCTCAATACTTCAAACAATAGACTACGGGCTTGTGGTCTATGGAGCTGCCATTGACACTGTACTCAACAGGGTCCAAATTGCATTAAATAAGGCATGCCGTCTAACCCTGAGTGCAGACCATTACACCCATACTTGTACTCTGTATAAGAGCACTAACTGGCTGAGCCTAAAAGACAGGCTCAAATACCAAACTGTCTACTGGGTAAAAAGGCTCTCCTCGGAAAAACACCACCCTGCATAGTAAACCTGCTTGAGACCTCTCCCTCATCACATATCACCAGAGGGAAGAAAAATGGAGCACTGTCCATCCCATTCTGGCGAACCTCACTTGGTCAGCGTACCTTCACCTACCAAGTCCCCCTCTGGCTAAATGAACTCCCGCAGAAACTACATACACACAGCCTGCCTCAGTTCAAAACTGGCCTCAAACTGCACCTACAGACTATCTCACGATGCACATGCCCCCCAGGAAAAACCTGACAGACTCGCCCACTACCACCGTTAAACCCAGCACTGAAACCGTGACTATTAAACTGCCTAATGCGCTGAACCTGTATGACTGTATCTTTCTGTAGTCTGTAACTACTGTATTTGTGCTAATCCTGTAACAACTGTATTTGCTCTGAAATCTGTATTTACTGTACTGGTGTTTCTGTATCATTTGTCCTCCCTGATGTGGAACCTTGTAACTGAACTTGTTCCGAAACCTGTAACCACTGTATTTGTGTTTTGCAATGTTTGTCCACCCTGACATGGAACCTCTTTTGTAAAAGAGCTCACGCTCAAAGGTTTTTCTGAATACTCATATATAAAAAAAATATATAAGATGCAGGGATGCTAGCCAGTCTTCCTGTCTTAAGAGAAGGTAGTATGGTAGCCAGAGTGACCATCTCTGAATTTTGGTTTGGACAGATGCCTGTTTAAATATCTGAGATCCAGAATGGGTCACCACTCCCCTATATTCTTTACTGTGAGGAAGTACCTTGAATACTCTTTACTGGTGATAAAACCTAGAAAAATAAAGTTTCTTCAAGCGGTGAAGGAGAGCTCTCCGGAAACGTCTTACTAAGGCAAGCGGAGTAAAGAATCTGATGGGTTTAGAAGCTGTTTACCAGGGTCAGTGATCTGGAAACTGAGCTCAAGCCTAGCATTCCATCATTTGCACAGGTTCTATTAACCATTTCGGCTCCGGGGCAGTCCTATGGTGAGATCATACTGCATAAGTCAGAATACAGTAAGATTTCCTGGGGTTTGAATTTTATGCAATTTTTTCTACACAAAATAAAAGAGAGAGAGAGAGAGAGAGAGAGAGAGTGATGGCTGCAAGAAAAAAATCTCACTTTAACTTATGAGTTATTCTGTTAGGTGTAGTGTGTGGCGAGTTATGCCACTCTGCCAGTCATATGTACAGACATATGGTTATATTTTATGTATGTTTAAAATGCCACTAGGGATAATGGATAAAAGGGTCACATGGGATAAGGGAATGGATTGTTTTTTTCAAAGGTCTGCAAATTTCCTGTGACCTAAAAGAAACTGGTTTTCCCAGGGAAGATGGAAATTGCATTTCAAAAGAGTCTTCCTGGCTAACTAACACAGCAGTCTATCACCTGTAATAAAAATTGTCACTTGAAAAGCAGATGCTTCAGAAGACAGCATTAGGGGAGCTATTAAAGAGGAAAAGGGTTATAAACTCAGGAGATGTTAACAGCTAGCCCTGTCATTAAAAAAAAAAACAAAAAAACTTTACACTTTGAAGGATAGTGCTAAATTCCAGGAGACTGTTATGGTATAATTACATTGGTTAGTTGGCTGGATTTTGGAATTGTAAGAGAGTCTAACTAATAAAGGTATGAGTCCCCTAATAAGAATGTTAGGGGAACGCACAAGAGTGACATCTACTGGCCTAAAAGTTAGTACCAGACCACGACTTACAGACTGCTTGGACCACAGGTATTTAAGACCCTCCACAGAGCATTTTGAGGAGACTTTTTTTGGACACTCTCCTGACCACAAGAGAACAACTGGCAACTGACACACAAGAAGCAAGACTGCTACAGAAGAAAAAATTACTCACCTTAGTAATGTTGTTTCTTCTAATGGAGTCTTGCTATATTATGACAATTGCAGTTTGTCCCACCATTAGAACTGCTCCGGAGGTGAAAGAGTTAACTCCCATTCTAAGAATGGAACTTGGAGCGCGAGCTCGGTTAGAGAAGTTCTGTCTGGGTTATTTCAACCCAAACTGTCAGATCTTTACGAGCAAAACTCACTAAGGTCTGTGTGGAAGCTGTAACTCACACTCAGCCAACTGGCTACCTGACTATTAACACATATTCCTGGTCCCAACACAAAACTCAAGTCAGGGGACCAGAAGTAATAATATAATATAAGCAATAATATAAGATAAAATAAAACACCACACCCCAAAACCCCAAGAAGCGGTGGAAACATATAATGGGCATAACTAGCACCCACACTAGGCTGCCCACCCCATACCCAAGTAGAAGTTCTGAGAGGGGCAGGCTGGGGAGGTTATAATAGCAAGACTCCATTAGAAGAAACAACATTACTAAGGTGAGTAATTTTTTCTTCAAAACAACATAAGTCTTGCTATATTCTGACAATTACGAACTGATACCTCCATGGAGGAGGGACAGAACCTACTTGGAATAGGGCTCTGAAGCACAGCTGTGCCAAACCGAGCATCTCTCTGGCCTGGATATCCTGGGAGTAATGCTTGGTGAAAGTGTGTACCGCTTTCCAGGTAGCTGCTTGACATATCTCTAAGATAGGGATGTCTCTGGCAGCAGCTAGAGACGCTGCTGTACCTCTGGTAGAATGAGCCCTCAGGCCAGAGGGGAACTTTCCCAGTTTCTGATAACAAAATTGGATACAAGAGACAATCCACCTGGCAATTGATCTCTTAGTGGCAGGTCTCCTTTTCCGACCTCACCATAAGTGAGAAAAGTTGAGGGATTCAACCTGCACCCTTGGTACGTTCTATATAGTAACTTAAGGCCCTCTTAACATCTAAACTGTGCAATCTCCTCTCGCCAGAGGAGGAATGTTCAGTGAAAAACACTGGAAGGGAGATACAGTGGCGTGAAAAAGTATTTGCCCCCTTCCTGATTTTCTCTATTATTGCATATTTGTCACACTGGATGTTTTCAGGTCTTTAGACAAAATATAATATTAGATGAAGGGAACCTGAGTAGACAAATAACACTTTTTTTTTACTTATTTCATTTATTTAATGAAAAAAGTTAACCAACACCAACTGGCACTGTGTGAAAAAGTAACTGCCCCCTAGTTAAATCAACCCAATTAAAGGGATAATTAGAGTCAGCTGATTGAACACAGCCAGGCTTGATTACAGCCAGCCCTTCTTAATATAAACCTCACTTATTTTGGCCCTTACCATCAGAGTCACATTGCCAGGACAAGATTCAACAAGCACATTATGCCATGATCAAAGGAAGTTCCTGAAAAGATCAGAAAAACATTGTGTTGCCCTCTATCAGTCTGGAAAGGGTTACAAAGCTATTTCTAAGGCTCTGGGACTCCATCAAACCACAGTGAGAGCCATAATCTCCAAATGGAGAACACTTGGAACAGTAGTGAACCTTCCCAGGGTGGGCGGCCTGCCAAAATTACTCCAAGGACGCAGTGTAAAATCATCCAAGAAGTCTCAAAGGATCCTAAACAACATCCAAAGAACTGCAGGCTGCTCTTGCCTCAGCTAAGGTCAGTGTTCATGACTCCACAATCAGAAAGAGACTGGGCAAAATGGGCTTCATGTGAGAGTAGCAAGTGGAAACCACTGCTAACAAGAAGGACATAAATGCTCGCTCTCATTTGCCAAGAAGCACCTGGATGATCCACAAGCCTTTTGGGAAAATGTTCTATGGACAGATGAGTCCAAAGTGGAACTTTTGGACAACATGGATCCCATAATGTCTCGCTAAAGCAAACACAGCATTCCACAGTAAGAACACCATACCAACAGTCAAACATGGTGGTGGTAGTGTGATTGGTGGGATGCTTTGCTGCCTAAGGACCTGGATGACTTGCCATAATTAAAGAAACTATGAATTCTGCTCTGTGCCAGAAAATTCTTAAGGAGAATGTCCAGTCATCCTTCCGTCAGCTGAAGCTGAAGCGTAGTTGGGTCATGCAGCAAGACAATGATCCAAAACACAAAAGCAAGTCCACATCAGAATGGTGAAAAAGAAGTAAAATTAAAGTTTTGAAGTGGCCTAGTCAAAGTCCAGACTTAAACCCAATAGAGATGCTGTGTGGGACCTGAAAGCAGTTCATGCTCGAAAACCTACAAATGTTACTGAATTAAAGCAGTTCTGCGAGGAAGAGTGGGTTAAAATTCCTCCACAGCGATGTGAAAGACTGATATTGAATTATAGGAAGTGTTTGGTTGCAGTCATTGCAGCTAAATGTGGCGTAACCAGTTATTAAGTGTGCAATTACTTTTTCACACAGTGCCAATTGGTGTTGGTTAACTTTTTCATTAAATAAGTGAAATAAAAAAAAAAACAAGTGTTATTTGTTCACTCAGGTTCCCTTTATCTAATATTACATTTTGTCTAAAGACCTGAAAACATCCAGTGTGACAAATATGCAATAATAGAGAAAATCAGGAAGGGGGCAAATACTTTTTCACACCACTGTAGATTGATTAAGATGGAAATCTGAAACCACCTTAGGCAAAAACTTCCTGTTAGTCCTGAGGACTACCTTATCCCTGTGGAAAGAAATAAAGTCAGTTTCTACTGACAAGGCTTGCAACTCACTTATGCGCCTGGCAGAAGTGATAGCCACTAGGAAAACAGTTTTCCAAGTTAAGCACTTAAGCTCTGCAGAAGACAGAGGTCTGCAAGGGTTGCATTAACTGGGCAATGCAAGACATTAGACCAGGCAGGGCCGATCCTAAAAGGTGGATTAGTATGAAGTAATCCTTTAAAAACTTGGAAAATACAGGGTGAGTGGAAAGAGAGGCTTTCCTGCTGACACAAAAGCAGAGACAGCTGCCAAATGTACTTTCAGGGTAGCTAGTCTCAGGCCCAAAGAATTAAGATGGACCATATAGTCCAAAACAATGGGCAAATCAGCAGATTCCAGGGAAATATGTTTCCAGAACACCAAATGGAAAACCTTTTCCACTTAGAATTATAAGTAGCCTAGTGGAAGGCTTCCTAGAAGCCTTTAGGATTTCAAGAACACCCTGAGAAAGGTGTAGGTCAGCAATTCTAACTCCTCAAGAGCCAGGCCTTGAGGTTGAGGATTTGAGGTTCGGATACCAAACTCTCCCTGGGCACAGGTTAACAGGTTGTGATTCCTGGGGAGACACAGGGAAGATGGACTGCTAGGGACAGAAGGAGTGGGTACCAGGCTGCCTGGCCAATCTGGGGCAATCAGAATCACCCTGCAAGGTTGGGATCTGATTTTGACTAGCACCTTGAATAGGAGAGGGAAGGGGAAAAGGCATAAAGAAACTTCCCTTCCCAATCTAGGAGAAAGACATCCAGGGGGACTGAGCCCAACACTGGGGGCCTGCAACAGAACAGTGGAAGTTGGTGATTGTCTGGGGCTGCAAAAAGATCTATCTGAGGGGTGCCCCATCTGGTAAAAACTATCCCCAGTACTTGAGGATCCAGAGACCATTCGTGATGGCCCTGGGAAATCCTGCTGAGAGCATCTGCTAGGACATTGTCCTTTCCTGGAAGGTGAACTGCTATGAGGGAAGTGTTCAGGGAATAGGCCAGAGACCACAACTTCATTGCCTCGGTGCACAAGGCCGAAGACCGAGTGCCCCCCTGCTTGTTGATGTACCACATTGTTGTGGTGTTGTCTGTTCTGACTTGTGCCACTTTGTTCTGAACAGACGCAGAAAACACTTGAAGTGCTAAAAAGACAGCTCTGAGTTCCAGCAAATTGATGTGGAGCAGAGATTCCTGAGGGGACCACACTCCCTGAGTGGAGAGGTCGCCCATGTGGGCTCCCCACCCCAGGAGGGAAGCATCCGTAGTGAGGGTCAAGGAGTGAGACAGAGGAATGAAGGGGTCCCCCAGTCTTAAATTGCTCTGATCCTGCCACCACTGGAGGGCCTGGATCAGGGTTTGGGTCACTGGGACCAACTTGGAAAGGGGGTCTCTTCTCTGAGACCAAAAGGCTCTCAAGTGAAACTGAATGTCCCTCATCTGAAATCTTGCTCCTTGCACTACAGCTGTGGACACAGCCATGTGCCCCAGGAGCTGCAAAAAGTGTCTTGCTGGTCGAGAGACCTGCAGAGTGAAGGAGGAGGCCAGAGCCACCAAGTTCCTTACCCTCTCTAAGGGTAGGAAGGCTCTGGCCTGCTTTGTGTCCAATTCTGCACCTATGAAGGTGAGCACCTGAACTGGTTCCAGAACCGACTTTGGAAGATTGAGCAAGAAGCCCAGGGAGGTGAGCAGCTGCTGGGTAACTTGCAGGTGAGATTTTACCTGTTCTGGGGACTGGCCTACAACGAGCCAGTCGTCCAGTTAGGGAAAGACAGCAATCCTTTGCCTTCTTAAATGAGCAACTGCTACTGCCAGACATTTTGTGAATACCCTTGGGGCAGAGGTGAGGCCGAAGGGCATTGCTCTGAACTGGTAGTGACCTGAGGGCAGTTCTGAATCTGAGGTACTTTCGTGGGAGCTTCTGATTAGGACGTGAAAATAGGCATCCTTGAGGTCCAGGGAGGCTAGCCAGTCCCTGGCCTTAGAGAGGTAAAATCATTGCCAGAGTTACCATTCTGAACTTTGGTTTCAAAGGTGTTTGTTCAGATATCTCAGGTCTAAAATGGGCCGCCATTCTCCTGTCTTTTTTGGGGTAAGGAAATATCTGGAGTACAGACCCTTGCCCTGGTGTAGGGGAGAAACCCTTTCTACAGCTCTGAGAGCCAGGAGGGTTGAGACTTCTGTTTCTAAAGTAAAGGTCTCTAAAGAGTTTGCAGGTGGGAAAGATCTGATTCTCATCTTTGGGAACTTTCTGAAGCTGAGAACCAGACCCTGGCTTACTACTTCCAGGACCCACTTGTCCGAAGTTAGAGACACCCAGTTCTGAATGAAGTAAGCCAACCTGCCCCCTACAGGTAAAGAAGAATCGGCCCTGGGCACCCCATCAGGGTGTCTGTTTGGCAGGTGCTTTAGGCTGAGGGGTGGGAGCAGGCCTGCCCACACCCCGTCTGCCTCTCCCTCTGAAGAACCCCCTCTGAGCATAAGCAGAGGCGGCCTGGGTTTGGTAAAAAGGCCTGTGAAAAGGCCTACCTCTACCCCTGGGGGTCTGCCTCTGAGGAGTGACTTGCCGCTCCTTAGCCTGAGCACTCTTATAGGTAGTCCTATATTCATCCATTTTCTTCATATAATTCTCTGTCTGCTCCCCAAACAGAAAATTTCCAACCACAGGAAAATCCATAGCCTTAGTCTGGGTATCCTGTGACAAGCTAGTACACCTGAGCCAGGTCAACCTACGAAAAGCTACAGACGTAGCCATGACTCTAGAGGATACATCATTAAAATCCACAGCAGCATGAAACTGCACCTTAGATGCCTCAATGCCATCAGCAGCCACCTGTTCCAGCTCATTAGCAAGCTGGCCAGAGGCCTGTTCGGCCAAAGCCATGACAGTGTCCCATCTAGATTTTTGATAGCTTGCTACATAAGCCATGTAATTTGCTTGCCTGAGTCCCAAGGACACTGCCATGTATTGTTTTGTAGCCATGGCATCAATCTTCCTGGAATCTTTGTCAGGAGGATGTGAAGCCAAGGGAATATTAGCTTTATCACAGGCTGCAGCCTGAACCACACCAACATGACTGCATTGCTGTGAAAGGAATTCTGTATCAGGACCTGACAGAGTGTACCTCCTGTCCATCTTTTTGTCCACAGGAGGCACAGAATTAGGAGTTTTTAAAATTTTTATTGTTTGTTTCCTAAATGATTTATGTAAGGGAATAGACAACCTCCTAGACTCTGGAATATCCATCATTTCTACAAAATCAGGTTCCTCTTGCTCATCCACAGCTTCCTCCAATGGGAGCTGGAGGGTTTCAGCAACTTTTTTGTAAAACATAAAGTGAGAGGGGGACTCAGAAAGCGAAGGGGAGATTCAAAAGGTCTGTCTGGGGAGATGTCGGTTCAATGGGCACACCAGACCCTCAAGTCACATTCATACTGTTCATAATCATCCTCCCCCTCCTCTGGTTCATAAAACTCTTCAACATCATATTCCTGAACCGGTGGAACCGACCGAACCGACCTTTTACCAGACAGTGGCGGTTCGGACAGAACTGGAGAAAGTGACTGGACAATCTGAATAGCTCTCACTATCTCTGCAGCAGTTGGAGAAGGAATTTTGGGCTCCACACCTGCTGATTTTCTTGTTTTCTTTACTGGAACTGGCCCCTCCGAGCCAGCTTTACATTTGCCCGAGGAAGTCTCGCCCTGGTCAGAGGGTACTCCCTCCGGTTTGGTTGGCACCGAACCGGGCTGGCCATCCGGATCAGCGGACTTTTTGGCCTCGCTTTCCCTGAGCCTGCCAACCTCTTATCCAGGGTGGCTGCAGGAAATTTTTACAAATCTGGCAGTCTGAATTGAGGTGGTCAAACCTCAGACAATATACATGTGGTGTGGGTCAGCCTTGGCAAAGACTTCCCACAGACATCACAGTGTTGAAACCCAGTGGCCCGGTTTTTCTTTTGGGTTTCTCAGACATAATGCCAGCCTAACCAAAAACTTGCCCTTTTAAGCGGCGGTGCCAGGCGAAGAACACCCTTATCGGTTCCTAACCGTGTCGCGGGTCTTGGAAAACCGTAATGAAACTGCTTTTAGAACCAATAAGAACCGGAACCGACTCTAAAACCTTCAATTTCAAGTTTTTAAACAAGCTTGATCGGTTCAAAACCGAACCGATAACATTTACAAGTTCCACACAGAAAATAAACTGTAATTACTTACGATACCACAGACAGAGCTTGAACCGATCGGTTTTGCGGTTAAATAATAATATTCTCGGTTGATTTGAACCGAGAAAACACTGTTTAAACTGAGAAATGAACCGAGCAGTAGGAGAAGTCTCCGAGCGACTGTTCAGTGAGGCGGAGTAAAGAATCTGACAGTTTGGGTTTGAAATAACCCAGACAGAGCTTCTCTAACCGAGCTCGCGCTCCAAGTTCCATTCTTAGAATGGGAGTTAACTCTTTCACCCCCGGAGCAGTTCTAATGGTGGGACAAACTGCAATTGTCATAATATAGCAAGACTTCATGTTGTTTGAAAGGACTGACACCTTTGAAAAAACATTAATTTTTCTGGACTTCATTTCACTACGAATTTACCGTAGAACTTTATTGTAGATAACTGTTATAGTGCATTTTTTTGTACATATCCACTTTTATTTGTGTTATTCTGTGACCAAACTTTTTCAAACCTTTTTGTTTTAATGTATGATACTTATTTAGTAAAGACATTTGTTTTGTTTAAGAAACCTGCTTGAGAGAGATTTCTATGCTGTGTGTGAGACTGTGGGATGTTTCAGTAATAATCTGTGACTAAACTGTTATTGCTAAGGGGTACCATCATAAATTACCAAATTGAACAAGGGTCTGAAAAGGGAAAGTCTGGGTAAAGATAAGGGAAATACCAAAGTCACAAGAAAGGGTCTGTGGTGATTTAAACCAGGTTATTGCATGCCTTGAGGGAGAAGGCAGAATCAGGGTTACAACGCTACCTCTAAGAGGCTGTAACACCTGGCTCTTCTCCCTTTGTGTAACAACCAAGGGGGGTTTATATTTGGCTACAACAGTCGAGACTAGTATTGTACCCTAATCCAGAGTAAAGAAGAGACCCTGGGACTTTGTGGCAAGTGTTCAGTTGTGAACTCAGCGAGCACTGTAGATGGACACGAAGAGGGTAACCCCTGTTTTCCCCTCCCTGTCCTGGATTGCACTTAGCGGTGGGCACTGTGAGCTCAGTGGACCTGACCCTCAGGAGTGGATTAGTGACACAGTGTACTGCCTGCAGTGTTTTAGGAGAATTAACAAAGCAATTCCATTCATTTCAGTGACCTATGATAGTTATAAAATCGAACACTTCTTTAGGTATGTTTTGTACTAGTTAAAGTGTTTTACTAAACCATTTTGGAAATCCAGTGTTAGGTATCTGGAGCACCTTTTATGATGCATTCATACATTCATTATATGTTACCTTAACAGGATGCATGGACTTTATGGTCACTTAGAGTACTTAGTGCTTTGCACTTGGGACAGTTTTCAGGACATCTTCCACTACAGTCCATAGTCATGCTGCGTAAACAAAACTGAGCCAATTTCTGTTGTTTTATTTTAAAATATTGAGGTACTCCCCTCATATGAGTAATGCTGGATGAGGTATATTGTCTCCTCTTGTAAACCTGCCTGAGATGATGTACTGTATTCTGCAATCTGAATTAAGGTTTAGCTAAATGAATGTTTGTATACCTTGAAAATGAAGACACAAAGTAAAAAAAAAAAATACTATGTGACACAAATTGCAGTTTTGCATAAACTTTGTTCTGACTGATAATGAAACTGGAAACTAGACAAAAAGTCTGTCTACTTGTTAGATGCATGATTCCTTCTAGCACCTCCCTCTTATCCATTTCTGTTTTGGTTTTAAAAAAAACTGTACCTGAAAGGGCAGGAGACAAAGATGGAACAGGGTCCCAGGCCTGATACGGACAATGGGTCGCAATGTTGTCTCTCCTTGAAACCAGTGCCTGGATTTCTCGCTCTACAATGCCTCTAATAATGCTGAGTTTCCTTCCAAACCTAAAGCATCAACACATCAAAAACATCATTAGTGCGTCTTTGAAACCAATCAACATCCTTATCCCTGTGTATTTGTGGTAAAGGGGCAAAACCTGCTGCCTTGTGTGTTACAGGAACACTGTCAACCCCCTTAGGCCTCAGACTGTCCCTTGTTTAAAAGAATACATTTTATGATTGCTGGCATTCTATATAGACTGCTGATGTAGCTGGTTATTTGATTCTGATTACTTTTTTCTTAAGTTAAAAACAGACTGCTCTACCAGACTGGTGTCACCACACAAAAACATGTTTGTTTACATTCCTTGATCATCTCCCACTACATCGTTTTTGAACTTGGGAATGTACCAACACAGTCTAGCCACTCATGATGCAGTGGAAGGAGAGGAGATTATTGTTTCATGAGTGGTTGCACTGTTTGGGAGCATTTGTATTGTTCACAAAGTATGCAGAAGCAGTAGTTCAAGGGATTTGAAACAAAATAAGGTTGGGTATAATTATACCATTACATATAAAATAATATTATGTGGGGAAGTGCATAACGAGAATTTAATGCACACCCAAGGTGTGGGATGCTACATAAACCCCCAAGGGTGAAGCCCGAGGGGTTTATTAAAGCATCCTTCCCCGAGAGTGTGCATTAAATCCGAGTTTTGCACTCCCCCCATATATTGTTTTATATAATTGCTGGGGACCATTTTCTCGCCTTGAAATTCTACCCAGCAATTACAGAAATCGGTACCGGCAGTAGATGGTGTTGCTGTTGAAATAATTTAAGCAGCATTTGTGGTGGAAGTGGTGGTAGTGTTTAAAGTCCCCCCCCCCCAAATTTAACTCCTTGCTCTTTTAAGAGCATTGCACATCCCAGTCTCCCACATCCCTTTGTGTTTGTTTTTTTTAGTTGAGGCGAAAAGTAGGGTGGTGGCCATTTTTACTTTTTTTTTTTCCCTTGCAGAGTATAAAATAGAAGAAGTACAGCCAGGAGCGGGCTAGGCTGTCACATTTAGATTGAAAATTAAAATGACCTGTCCCAATCCTGAGGTAAGTCCTGGTGTCGATGCACAGATCGGGGGAGAGACAGTGTGTGGACTCAGTTAGGCAGGAAGCGCAGGTGCAGAGTGAGGGAAACCTGGCGCGTGTTTGCTGTTATAACCCGTGGGTTATAATAGTGAATTATAACCTGGTTTCCCTATGGGAGAAAACACTCCCCAGTTATTATAGTGCATTTCAGTTCTACTAAAAAAGGAAGCAGATAAAACAACCAGTAACATCAATTAATTTTAGAGAAGGTAAGCAGTCATAATATGTGGGTTTTTGACTAACAATAATATAATGCAAAAAAATGGCTGACAGTGTTCCTTCAACTTACTGACTGGATTAGTGCTAAGGGCAGAGCCACATCCAACAGATCATATAGACCAGCTACAATCATATGGCATATGTCGGGCATCAATAAAAAGCATTTCATTTTTTCTTTTTTTCTGACAAGCATATACTGATTTTTCAAAAAACAGGACAAGATACACCACACATTACACACATGGCAGTGTCGACTGTACAGCTACTTTGTCATTCAGTGATAGCTATCCTAAACCTTGTAACTGTTTACAGTTTGTCAAATTTTTATTCACAATAAATACGAGTAACTGATTCTTGGGGTAAACAGACTCAAGTCAACAACAATGCAAATGTATCATATATATGACCAAGCAAATAGAGAATTTTCCAGGGGAGGAGGGGTTGCCTTTTACATAAAGGAAGGTTATGATTGCATCGAATTAAACTTTGATTTATCTGATCCTTTAGGAATTGAAATATTGTAGGTAAGAATAAATTCCAATATCGACCTATTAACTTTTGGTATATGTTATAGACCTCCATCCCTGGATATTAATAAGAATGAATCCTTTATATATTATTTGCAAAATATTAAGTTACCTGAAAACATTGTATTAATAGGAGACTTTAACTTCCCAGGGATAAATTTGAAATCTTTTATTGGGACAACTCATAATGAAAAATGTTTTCTTGAAACAATTTTTATATTGGGATTAGATCAAATAATAACAGAACCTACTAGACAAAATAATGTCCTTGACCTGATTTTTACAAACATCAAGCAGTATTATAAAAATCCATCTATTATTGAACCACTAGGTGTTTCAGATCATAATATACTTCACTGGGAAATAATTTGTTCCATTTATGATAGCAAAGGTATTGCAAAGATGAAAAATGATAAAAATGCAAACTTTGTGAAAATAAAAAATCATTTTTCAAAATGGAACTGGAAGAAGGATTTTGATCAGCTATCTGTGGAGGCCATTTGGGATAATATAAAAACTAAACTTCACTTTTGTATAAATAGCTGGGTGCCTAAAAAAATAAAAAATATACAAATAAAAGACGTAATCCAGTATGGTTTAATAATGATATAAGAAAATCAATATTAAGAAAGAAAATGGCTTTTAACAAATATAAGAAGAATAAAACAGATACAAATTGGTATAGGTTTAAACTAAAATCAAAGGAAACAAAATTCAAGATAAGAAATGCAAAAAAGGATTTAAAAAAAATTGGTCAGACAAAAGGATAATAAAAAAAGTTTCTTTAATTACATTGGTTTTTTTTTTAAATTCCCAAACTCGGGTTGGACCTTTGTTGATTAATGACATACTAATATCAGACGAACAAGGCATGGCTAATGCATTTAATAAACAATTTTCTAACGAATTTAAAAATCAAGAAAAACTAGACCCTCTTATTGATTATAATATAAATCATAACATTAATTTTACATCTACAGAGGTTCTTTCAGCTTTGATGTCTTTTAAAACCTTGTCCTCTGTTGGTATCGATAATATTCCCTTTGTATTTCTTAAGGAGATGGCATCTGAGTTGATTGATGTTTTGACTTTTCTATTCAATAAATCTATATCACAAGGTATAGTCCCCAAGGAATGGAAACTTGCACAAGTAATTCCTATTCATAAAAATGGGTCAAAATTTCACACTAAACAATATAGACCAATTAGTTTAACATCTAGCATTGGGAAAACTATGGAAAAACTCCTCTTACAAAAGATTGAGGAACATATCATAGCAAGTGGTTATACTGACATTTTCCAAAAAGGATTTAAAAAGGGTAGATCTTGTCAAGATAACTTGATAAATTTGTTTGAACCAGTGAGTTCAGCTCTAGATATGGGTCTCCCAGTGGATGTTATATTTCTGGATTATGAAAAGGCTTTCGATACTGTCTCACATAGGGTGATGATTGTTGAATAAAATGGCAAATATGCAAAAATATAATAAAATGGATTACATCATGGTTAACTGGAAGACAACAACAAGTCAGTATTAGAGGGTATAACTCTGTGTGGAGTGAGGTGACTAGTGGAGTGCCTCAGGGTTCTGTGTTGGGACCTATTCTGTTCAATATTGTTATTTCCAGTATGTCAACATCAAACGGGGTATGGCTAAATAAATATGCAGATGATGTTAAATTAGGCTGCATTGTAAATAATTCTACTTCTGTACAAAATCTTCAAATGAACTTAAACAATATATTAAACTGAGCTACTCAAAATAATTTATCGTTAAATACATCTAAATGTAAAATTATGCATTTTGGCAAAAATAACCCAATGTCTCATTATGAAATAAATAATGTACCACTGACTAATGTTTCATCAGAAAAAGACCTGGGTATTGTTATAAGCAATGATCTAAAATTTACAGATCATAATAATTTAACAGTTAAAAAATGCCATCGCTTAATAAATTGTTTTCTCAAAAATTTAAAGAGTAGAGATTCAGAGGTACTTATTCCATTATACAGTAGTTTGATAAGGTCTAAATTTGATTACTGTTCTTCTTTTTGTGCACCTACTCTTATAAAGGATAAGATCATTAGAGAAAGAGTACAACGTAGACTTACAAAGAATATTAAGAATCTAAAACAGCTTCCCTACAAGGATAGATTGAAAAATCTAAATCTTTACTCATTGGAATATAGGTCAATAAGAAGAGACTTGTGCTTAATTTATTGTGCTATAAGTAACGAGACTCTATTTGAAACCCTCTGCTTAGAGTGGGGAAACCATTTTAGTTCTACACGATCACATAATATTAAAATTAAGACATTTAATGTAAAAACTAACAAAAGGAAAGGTTTTATAACACAAAGAATAATTCCAGTGTGGAATTCTCTGCCACAGGAAGTTGTAAATAGTCAATCTTAATATGGTTAAAAAAAATTGGGACAGTTACATGGGTGATAATAAATATCACTACCACCCAAGTTAATGGGTGGCAAATTCATAATGGGCTTGTCCCTCGACTTCGTATACTACCTATGAACCTAAGCTGTTACATACTTTAAGTGGTCTACAGCAACCGATAATGATGGCACTAAGTTACCACATTGCATCTAAATTTCATGACATTTATAGATTCCAAGAGCATATCAGGGCATCACTGGTAGGGGGAAATCGACTCCAAGCAGGGGCCCCATACTCTCTCAAAGATGTCCCTGCTATCCCTTAGGGTAAATGTGAGGATTTCTAGTGGTAGTATCTGCAAAATGAGACACTACCATTGAGAGATGGTTGGGTTACCTAGGACACCTGAGTATTCTGGATGCAGTGCCTGGCTTATACAAATAGTAGGAAAAAATTACTTACCTAGTAATCTTGTTTCTTCCAAGTGACATTCAAGTATTCATAACTATATACAGACTTCCTCCAAAGTAGAACTGCCCAGAAAGAATCTGGAGCATATGCAAATGATGGAATCTTTTGCATGAGCCACTTTTCAAATGCTGCCTTATACTAACTGCCTTAGTTCTAAACCCTTCAGATTTCCTGGATGCCGGAAAAGACAGGCTCACAGGAACTAAGTATAATAATAATAGTAATAACAACAATATTAATAATAATAACACACAAAACTCCCTCAACACTAAGTGTAATAATAATAATAATTAGAGAACTCCCTTAACCCACAAAAAAGGGCCTCCAATTGGAGGACATAACATATGAAAGAAAACCCTAGAATGTCCAAATTACCTGAAGAAGGGAAGGGGGACAACAATATGGAACCCAATCACAACATGTGTGCCAGAAACTGCATTTATGCCCCTGAGAGCACAGTATTCAGGAGTGCAGAGGCTGAAGGTTCCAGAAGGGGAGGCAGGGTGGGAGAGTTATGAATACCTGAGTATCACTTGGAAGAAATAAGATTACTAGGCAAGTAATTTTTTTCTTCTAACCCCAGTAACACTCAGGTATTCATAACTATATGGAGACTACCAAGCAGTACCTTTGGAGTTAGGTACAGAACCCTGTTTTAGGAACAGACTTTGCAGGACTGCTGTGCTGAATCTGGCATCACCCTTGGACAGACTATCCAGGGTGTATTGTTTTGTAAAGCTGTGTACTGTTTTCCAGGTAGCTGTTTTAGAGATTCACCAGTAAAACATCCCTGACAGCTGCTATGGTAGCAGCTGTGCCCCTTGTGGAATGGCCCTCCACCCACAAAGGGCTCCTTTATAGCCTCAGAGTACCAAACTGATTATATTGTATTATCCAATAATAGGTGGACCTTCTCTAATGCTGGGTTATCCTTTCTCACATTCCCATAGGTCAGGAACAGCTGTTTTCTGTCCTGCTTAAGGCTTTAGTGGCTGTCAAATAGTGGCTAAAACTCCTTTGACATCCAGACTATGAAGCCGTTTTTCACCAGGACTAAAGTGTTCAGTGAAAAAGACAGGTAAGGTAATGGTTTGGTTCAAATAATAATTAGAGGTCATGTTAAAAGGAAACTTCCTGTTTGTTCCCAGGACAACTTTGTCTCTGTGGAATGAAATATAGACCTGTTCAATTCAGAGAGACTTGAGCTCACAGATTCATCTGTCAGAAGTGATTACCACAGGAAAAACACAATTATTATTTTTTTTTTTTTTACATATTTCAAATAAATTGAAGGCATAGGGTCAAAAAAAGGGGACCCATGAGCCAAACTATACACACATCTAGGCCACATGCTGGCACTGGGCCCTTGTGAGTGGGTGCAAATGGGACAGGCCTTTGAAGAACCCTTTGAAGATGGGGTCCAAGGCCTGAAAAACATTCTGTCCAACTGAAGTGTAAGTAGATACTGCAGCCAGGTGGACGTTCAAGATACCGGACTGCAAGCCCAGTAAGAGCAAACAGGTAAGATAGTCCGGCACAACAGGAACAGCAGCCTGTGTTGACATGTGCTAGGCCCATAAAAAGCCTTTTGTAGCTAGGATCTGAAGCACTAGAAACATTTTGTCCAACTAATATGCCAGCAGATGCTGCAACCAGGTGGACCCTGAGGGTACAGGATAGCCAGTCTAATGACTGTAAATAGATAAGATAGTCAGACAGCTGGGACCCAGCATGTTCTGGGACCAATTTCCTGGTTGACCACCAATCATAACCCCAACCCCCCCAGGTTTTAGATACAAGGTGTTACCTGGAAGGCCAAGAGATAATTACAGGCTAGACAATACCTCAAAAAATAAGCATCTCCTATTTATGTGACTAATTGCAGCTTGCCAACTGCCAAGATAGATCATAAACTTTTATAACATTTAGAGAAAGAAGAGCAGGTTATGACGCTTTAGTGCAAAGTCATAAAATATGCTTTGATGTCCTGGAAAGGAGAAGCTGCTCATAAGATCAAAGAAAGTCATATGAGAAAATGAGTTGTGCCAAGGTCACAGAAATTAATACTGAAAAAGACATCCTGTTTTGCATATACAGTATATATTTTTTTTTATATTCTGACAGGGAGGAGCAAGGTGACCTCATGCAAAGAGGTTGGCAAAGCCAGTTTTTAAACAGTATTCTGTTTTCCATTTAGACAAAAAAGTTTGGACTCTGAAAAAGAAACATCTACAGCACTGTGAGACAAGAATACCTTAGAACAGACAAGTCTAAGTGTATTAGTGGTAAGAATCTGCGCTTTTTAAAACCTTATTCTTTTAAGTAATTGTATGTTTTTGTGATATATGGTTCTGTATTTACATTTTACATTTTATCTATTTTGAAGGAAACATCTACTTTAGAAACTACTTGGTGTGCCTTTGAATTTCTTTTTCTTGACAAGTGAAACATACATGGTTAAAGCTGACTCTGTACAAAGCTTACTGGTTTTACCAAACTGTGAAAAGGTAAGACTTTATTCTGAGGTCTTTTAATAGAGTTTTAAGGGTTCATTTTGTACACCTGGTTAGGTGCCCGTAGGTAAGATATCTGGCCCCCCCCGAAGAGCAGAATTATCTGAGCCTGTACATTGGGTACGCCAGCAAGAGGTTCACAGTTTGAATCCCTCCAAGACTTGAGACCAAAGGTTGATTTTAACCCACAAAACAGGAGGGTTACCCTGTTTCTGTTAACTGTTCACAAGACTGCTCTCGGAGGTTGGTACTGTGGGAGCAGAGGGCCTGACCTGCTGAGTGGGTTTGTAACACTTAGTACCCTCTAAGACAGGTTACCACTCCCCCTCCTTTTTGTAGTACCTTTTGCTGTACCAAGACGGACTCCTCTGTCTTTGGCAGTAACAGGTTTTTTTTTAACCATTTTTTCTCAAAAGTTTCTTTCTCTACATCTGTAGATGGATTGAAAACTTTTTTTTTTGGAAGGGATTTGAACCCAGAGACGATCTCTAATTACTACATCCATGATCACTTGTCTGTGGTGTCTGAAATACCCCTGCTGTAGGTATTGCTGATACTGAAGAACAGCCCTAGTGTGATATAACAAAAGGAGCTTACTGTAGTGTATTCATCCATTTTTTAACTTTTATCTTTTCTCTAAAGAGGAATTACCCTCGACTTGGAATCCATAGCCTTGATTTGGGAATACTGAGTTATGTTGGTGACTTACAACCAGGTAAACCCCCTTTGAACCACTGTATTTCCCATCCATCTAGCAGCAGCCATTTAGACTGTTATTTGGCTGCTTCCAAACCAGATTTAGTTGTTTCAGCTAGATTGTCTGGCAGGGGAGTAACATGGACTTGAAAGTATGTCAGTTTTCCTGGGATCCGTGTTAGGAGAGTAGGATGCTAGGGATCTCTTTGCCTTGTCACAGGCTGTTACTTCAACTACTCCTTGATGTATACTGTAGGATGAGGGAACAAACTTTGATTTCCTTCCCTGTCTAGCTGATGTTTCTCATACATTCTCTTATCAAGAGGGGAAACAGAGCTTAGAGTCTGTAAAATCTTTAAAGTGTCTTCCCCGATTAATTTATTCACAGGAAGGGGAAGCTTTTAATGCGTGTCAGCCCAATCACTTCTCACAAATGTGAAGAGTAAGGGATAATCTTTATTTCTGGTGAAAACCCAGACATTCCATGAAATCACATAGTCTTCCTCCAGATAATGGGAAGACTGATCAGAGGAGACAAGCTGCTGTGCAGAGGTCTACTGCTGAGAAGTAGACAGCACTTGTAACCCTAAAAGTGTTTTCTTTAGCCATTCCAGGCATATCTTTACACTTTTTTTTTTTTAGGAAAGTTTACCATTTTCACACCTTAATTCACAGTGAGAAACCACCAAAATGAAGCACAGTGCTACAAGGATACCATTTAATTGGGAATGAATCTATTTAGTGATTCAGTAAACCTGAGACACTGTACCTCATCCTGGTGGGCTTCACCGTAGGTAATAATCTGCAGAAACTGGCTGGCTTTCTAGCAAGCACAGAAGTCCCTATATGCTGTCTAGCAGGGGGTTCTGTGTGCTTAGTTTTATTTGATTTCTTAGAGGGAACCAGGTAGTCAGCCAGTTCAGCAAGCCTCTCAAGAACTGCTTGTATACCCATCTCTGGGGTAGCAGTTTATATTAATTGTTGTGGTTTCACCCACAGTAATTTAGGGTGTCAGCTGGTCAGAGCTGGAGGGACCCTTAGATGGTGAAAGTTTTCCTTTTTTTTTTTAGCCTTATCCGGGCATTTTTCAATAGTTTTCACAGGACATGAAATGCAGAATTCACTCTGCCTTTAATGTTCATGTCCAGATAGATAAACAAAAGGAACTTAACAGAATTTCACCATACATAATACATAGTTTGAAACCAGGATCATCAGTTTTTTTCATTTTTTATGACATTTTGAATGTAAAACTAATAAAAGTTGTAACCGCTAAAAGGTATTTTAATTTAAAGTTTATTTAGAAGTTGCGGTCAGTTCCAGAATCGATGTTGTACTGATCAGGTCCCCGGGAACCAAAGAGAAATGAACCTAGACTATCGGTTAAAGAACCGGTGTTAGCGGTTCTTAAAACAAACTAATTTAATAAAAATTAAACATAACTAGTGGAGTTTTTCAGTCAGAAAATTCCGATAACTCTAAAATAAACCTCGGTTTACCCCCGGTTATCCCAGACCGAGAGAAACAGAGAAACTTACAATTTAAACACTAAAACTATGTGTAACCCCTAGATGGCGCTATCCCAGGGGCTACTACCCCTGCCTGATTTGCCACTAACAGGTTGAGGGGCCTGGATCCGATGGCGGGTGCCTCCACCCAGAGGTCAGGGTTTGCAATAGTTAAACTAACTTGGTCACAGCCCTCTGGGACACTGCAACCCCCCTTTCTTCCCACTAGTGGCCCACACAATATATCAGAATTACCTTCACAGTATACACTTACCCCAGGACTGGTTCAGGCACTGGGACCTCCTGTAAAATAAGATACAGTGCAACAATCACAGTACAATACTTTAACATAGACAAATACCTCAGGCAGTATAACTTTGCTGAAACAAGCAGCTCTGATTTATTTAGGGATATAACAAGGACAGGGGAATCAGGTTAATTAGCTTATCACTTTACTCATCTACTCTATGGCTCTGTGCACAGGCCTATCCTTACCAGTTACTGTCCCTGGTACCCAAGCCCTACTGGCTAGTCCAAACCGTGGCAGCTGGTAGGGGCCCTTTCACACAGAGAAAAGAAAAATTAGTTAAACAGTCAGCAGTACAGTAATTCCATTTGGATTCAATGTGGCAATTCAACAGGGAGCGACCCTGAATTAGTACTCACAACCTCCAAACAAGATAGGGTCCTTCAATGTCAGCAGGGCTACTCTTGAGCTCCACGAGACTCCTCACACATTTATATGGCAAACTGCAACAGGCAAAAGTCCTTTAATGGCAGCAGGATTCACTTGAGCTACACAAGCCTCCTCACACGTTTATATGGTGAACAGTAACAGGCAAAAGTCCTTTAATGGCAGCAGGATTCACTTGAGCTACACAAGCCTCCTCACACATTTATATGGTAAAATAAAGTACTATACCAGGCAGGCTGCTTCTCTATCCCGATCGCAATTACTACACAATACCCGGGAGAACACACAGCAGATTCAGTTCCTGACAGACCGAGTGCAATTCAGCAATTTCTCCAGTCTTCTACAGGGTGAGCCTGGTTTCTACTCTTCAGATATCCTTTGATTCTCTTCACAGGACGGATTCAGTCCTAACAAGCAGTTACATAAGCTGCAGACCGAACTCGGGCCTTACACACGCTTCCCAACTAAAACTGCACACCAAAAGCACAGGGCTCCTTCCTCTTCACTGCCAGAGCTCAACTGAAACTCCAGCAGACAAAACCAGGCACTTCCTTTGAGTTCCTCCCAGTTCTTGGCTGGATTGGCTGTCACTCACAATAGACTGCCCCTGTTGGTCCAAAAGGCCAAGTCCAAACTACATCTCCCAGAGTCACTGCCCATACAATCCTCTTGTGGCTGGCTCAGATTACGAGTCCAAGTTCTGATTCGTCCAAGGCACCATTTAGAGCTACCTTAATCCACACTGATTGGTCCAGTTCAGCAGTTCAAAACTAGAATGGGAACTAGGCAAACACAGTTCTGACTGCAAAGAAAGCAGGTTAGACAAACTGTATTTTCATTATTACTCTAAATGATTTCTGGCAAACAGTTACATCTTTCAGATAGGTTCCTTTGCACTCCTAGTGACTGCAAAATGGAGGATTGGCAGCAGCTCGAGTGGTACTCAAGCAGAGAAGCACACAGTCCCCCCATACAAACTAATTATGTCTGCAAGCAGACAGCTCTTAAAGAGACAGTACCAGAGGCTCTAAAAACACTCACTGATAAATGGCTTAAACGCCAAACACCATTCAGGCTTGGAGCATTCAAGCAAGCTCCTGGAAGTCTTTTGGGAACCCCCATTTGCAGGGGGGTTACATATGGGTTTATTAAAATTACAATAAGTAAAAGGCAGCAAAAGAAATATTAAAGAATACTTATCATATTCTGTAAGGTTTCTCATGCCAGATCAAGATGAAGAAGAGGACAGAATCTCTGAGCATCTAGACTAATCACGCAGAAAGAGAAATCCGAAGGGTTTAGAACTAAGGCAGTTAGTACAAGGCAGCATTTGAAAAGTGGCTATGCAAAAGATTTCATCATTTGCATATGTTTCAAATTCTCTCTGAGTAGTTCTACTTTGGAGGAAGACTGCATATAGTTATGAATACCTGAGTATGACTGGGGTTGGAACCTGGAGTTTCTATTATACAGAAGTCACTTCTCTTCCAAGTAGGGCTAAAGGTGTAAATGGAACCTAGCATTTGTGGATCTTGCCCACTGCAGAGGTCACTGTTTGCCAGAAAGGCTGTAGCTTTGCACATGACCATAAGTAATAATATTAAGTGCCCAGTTCCTCACTGCATCTGCCACATATGGTGAAGAAAAACAGGTTATGTAACAGTAGTTCTAGGAGTAGTATATGGTGTACATCCACACTTCTGGCATAATCCTTTCCCTTTAAGAACTGAGCCAGAAGGTCCTCAAGCTGGCTCCTCCAACCCACGGGTGGTAATTCCCTTGGCACCACCCTGTGACATCAGAGCTTAACTGCTGGAAGCAAGACCAGTGTGCCACTTGCCAGGGGAGGTCGGGTGGGTTGCCTGGATATACACCACATACCACTCCTAGCACTACTGTTACAGGCGAGTAACCTGTTTTTCTAGGGACGTGGATATGGTGTAATTATCTACACTTCTGGCAGACTCCTAGCAGTTCTCCAGGGAGGTGGGGCAAGGCACACACCCCCTACTTAGAGAAGAGAGACTGAAGAGCCAAGGACCCCACAGCATCTTGGCGTGACTCTAGGTCGTTGTCGAAATGGGAGATGAAGGTGTGTGCTGACTTCCAGGTAGCAGCTCTGCAGATTCTCTGGATAGGGATATCCTTGGGAACATCCACAGAGGCAGTGGTATGATGGGTGGAATGAGCCCTTGGCCCTACCTGAGGATCCCTATCCGCCAATCTGTAGCAGAGGTCAATGCAGGATACTATCCCACCTGCCAATCGACTGCTTAGCTGCTGGTCTACCAGGTGCAGCTTCAGCATGCGTGACAAATAGCTGGCAAACCTCTCCCTGAACTCCAGCCGTATGCGCCTTATGGTAGGCAAGCGCTCGCCTCAGATCTAGAGTATGGAGCCTGTGTTTGGCCTCTGAGGTGCGGTTGTTGAAGAACTCCAGATTTATCACCTGGTTAAGGTTTATTTTATTTATTTATTAAATCTCAGATTGAACAACCTTTGAGCAAAACTGCTCCTTTATAAAGGTTCCACATTGTAGAGTTACAAGAACAATGAGTACATCAAGAAGACAAATGAAATAATTTCATACAACAAAGAGGTAATAATTGCTAAATTACAGGGTTTAATTACAGACAATTTATAAGATACAGTAAGTTACATTAGTATAGTGGTACACTGTTACAAGATAGAGATTATAAGTTTGGGAATGCTGAAGCTTGGGAAAAAAATTGCTATGACCAATATTAGGCAAATGGGGGGAGGGGACTGAGCGAGAGTTAGTGCATTGCAGAATGGGGCAAAATGCCAGGAGAGGGCAGTTTACCAAGGCAGCAAGGTTGCAAGACAGCAATAAAATAGAGTAGGAGCAGCACAGAGGGGTTTGTCCATACAGTAAGAGAGGAGAGTGAACCTAACAAGTGAGGAGCTAGAAAAGGGGGAGTAGCTG
Source organism: Neoceratodus forsteri (assembly GCA_016271365.2). Taxonomy (NCBI): domain Eukaryota; kingdom Metazoa; phylum Chordata; order Ceratodontiformes; family Ceratodontidae; genus Neoceratodus; species Neoceratodus forsteri. Next base: position 398,133,997 of record CM057452.1, read on the forward strand.
ACACATAGTTTTACTTACCAGATCTCAGGAGTTTTGGCACATGAGGAGAAGGGAAGCTGAGGCCAGCTGTTAGAGAGTAATACTAGTATGGTACAGATGAAAAGCCCTATATGGGAGAAGCACATGATTTGCCACCCTCTATCTGGTACAGAAAAACCCATGTCAGTTTCCCACCTAGATTGTACCCTTATAGATGGGTCTAGCAATAATGTTCTACTCTGTTGGACCATCAACGAGTTCATGTGTTTGAGCATCTGATGTTTGCTTAAAATTATGTGCTCTAAGGACCCAGGTGCACCTCCATGGGTTCTTTCCTATTCAGTCCAGCAATACAATGCCTGGCCTGCATGACATATTGCTATTTGGCATCTCCCATTTTGGTTTTATTTCTTCAAATGATCTAGTCCCCTCCTTTGTGACCAGTTCCCCAAACACTGAATACCTCATAGCCAGTCTTGGCTTATACCTACATCTATTCCTGGCAGGAATCCCAGGTTATCCCTTAAGGGAGTGAGCAAAATGTGTTCCCCTCCACCTCCTCCATCCTTACAAAGAGACTGCCATGCATAAAGGGTGTGCTCCACCAGCGGATTCCTATCATTGAGTGCCTTGTACCAGGTCAGCCCACCCACCGCGCGATACACATGGGGATGGTGGGGGCTTCTGAAATATTCCAAGTCTAACCACTGAGCCTTGTCTGTTTGTGCCACCCAGTCCTGTGTATACCTAGTCTGTGTTGCTAGAAAATACTGATGAAGATCTGGGAACTTCAGACCTCCCTCTTGGTCATCACACTTTAGCTTGTCCAAGCTAGCCCTTGGTCTCTTATTTATTAAGTTCTCGGATAACAATACCTTTGAGCCAGTGGCTCTTTTATAAAGGTTCCACGTTGGGTCAGTGACAATACAGTTTACATTATAGGAGGTACCGCATCAGATCAGATACAAATACAGTTAATATAGCAATTAGACATTACAAAAGGGTGCCGCAGTACTAAATAAAGGCTATGGGTTTATTTTATTTTAGTCTTTGGTAACCGGGTAAGACCCACAAGGCACAAGTGCCTAGTCATGCAGTATGCAAGTGGAGGTTGTGAGAATCAAACTCGGGTTTGGTCTGCTGGATGTATCAAGCTCGTTCACACCTCGTTCCTCTAACCTCTAGGGTTAAGAAAGATGAAATGCATATTTAGGGGTTACAGCATCCCGGAATGGTTTTGTCAGGAAAAGAGGGGGGAGGTTGTAGAGGGGGAGAGAAAGTGAACATGGGACAGGTGAGGTGGTGAGGTGCAGCAGGGGAGGAAAGGGCAGGGAAAGGAGGAAAAAGGAGAGGAGGGAAGAAGTTGGGGGGAAACTGATATGCACGGTGGGGGTGGAAAGAGGAGGGAGGGGGCGTTTGGGAATTAGCTAGGATGGAGAAGAATTAAAGTGAAGAGAGGTAGTGCATATAGGGAAAAGGGAAACCTGGTAGCGGACTTGCGGGGGATGTACAGTGATAAAAAGGGAAAGGAGGGAGGGCAAGAGCAGAGAAACAGAGAGAGGCCAAGGCCACAGAAGGGGGGGCAGCTTATGGTAGACAATCACAACTGCACTGATCGGTAAGGTGCTTTGGAGTCTGTGCTTAAAGGGACCAATCTTAGAGAGGTCTCGAATTGACATGGGGAGGTCGTTTAGCCAGGTGGGTGCCCTGAAACTAAATGAGCGCTGGGACATGGAAGTTCAACAGAATGGGGCTTGGAAAGTCTGATTAGATACACCGTGGATGAGGTGCGAGTTGGTTACTTGGTTGAGGAATTTTAGGAAAACAGGACGGGTTAGGCTAAGGCATATTTTTTGTGCTAACAGACAAGTTTGATACCTTATACTCTCCGAAGGTGGAGCCAGTTGAATCGAGCGTACCACTCACAGGTATAGAAACATAGACTTTGACGGCAGATAAGGACCACTTGACCCGTCTAGTCTGCTCATTTCCCAACCTACTGGATAAGCTGCGGATCCTAGTTAACCAACAGCCTATTTCTTCCAAACCCCCTACAAGAACTGCCTTATGTCTGTCCCATGCATTCTTGAATTCCCTCACTATTTTTCACCACACAACCTCCTCAGGATCGCTGTTCCATGCGTCCACCACCCTCTCTGTGAAAAAATACTTCCTCAAATTACCCCTGAGCCGTGGCCCTCTATCTTCAAATTGTGTCATCTTGTTCTTGCACATCTCTTTTTCTGAAAGATGCTACCTTCTTGGACTTTGTTGATTTCCTTGAGGTACTTCAAAGTTTCTATCATGTCCCCCCCTCCCTCCTTTCCTCATGGGTATACATATTAAGCTCCTTTAGCCTCTCTCCTCGTATGGATTCTGTTGCAGACCCTGCACCATTTTAGTTGCCCTCCTCTGGACTGTCTCCATCCTGTCTATGTCCTTTATTTTATTTTTATTTTAGTCTTTGGTAACCGGTCCTTGTGGAGATGGGGTCTCCAGAACTGGATGCAGTACTCCAGATGGGGTCTCGTCAACTGTCTGTACAGAGGGATAACAACTTCCTGTTTTCTACTGGCGATGCCTCTCCCTATACATCCTAATATCCCCTCAGCCATCCCTACTGCCTTCTCACATTGCTTGTTAACCTTTAGGTCATCTGATATAATTACCCCCGGCCCCCCCCTTTTTTTTTTGTTGTTACTACACCCCCAATTATGTACTCTTCCCTGGGTTTTTGTTTCCAGGTTCATTACTTTTCACTTCTTTGCACTGAATCCAAGCTGCCATACTTCTGACCATTCCTCCAACCTTGCACACCCCTTCTCATCCTTTTCACCCCCCACCGCGTATCAACCCTGCTGCAGATCTTTGTGTCATCTGCAAAGAGGCATACTTTTCCTTCCAGTCCCTCTGCAATGTCACTTATAAAGACATTAAAAAGGACCGGACCCAGTACTGAACCCTGAAGTACCCCACTTGTAACCCCCACTTTCTTCAGAGTGGGCTCTGTTTACTATTACACTCTGTGTCCTGCTGTCCAGCCAATGTTTTACCCAGGCTGGCTAATCTGTTTATTAATCTTTTGTGTATGACTGTGTCAAATGCCTTGCTAAAGTCCAGGTAGGCCATGTCCACAGCACCTCCCTGGTCTACTACTTTGGTCACCCTGCAAAGAAATCTATTAGATTCTTCTGACATAACCGTCCCGCTGTGAATCCATGTTACCTTGGGTCCTGTGCCCCACTGCCTCTAGGTAAAGTGATTCCATCATTTTTCCTACCACTGAGGTCAAACTGACAGGTCTGTAGTTTCGTGCCTCTGTCTTGCTCCCACTTTTGTGAAGGGGAATCACATCCGCCCTCCTCCAGTCTTCAGGTACCACACCATCCTCCCATGATTTGTTAAAAAGGCTAGTCAGTGGTGTCACTAGTTCTCCCCTTAATTCTTTTACAATTCTGGGGTGAATCTCATCAAGCCCCATTGCTTTGCAAACCTTCAGTTTCAGGAGTTCTTTCAGAACCCTTTCTTCTGTGAAAGGACTGGGATCAACCACCCTATCCAGAGTGCTTCTATTAACTGGATTAGGTACCTCCCTCTCCTCTTCTTTTGTGAATACCGAGCAGAAGTATTTGTCCAGTATCCTTGCTCTTTCACTGTCCCTCTCTGCCCACCCACTGTCCCTTTTTTAAAAAGCCTCACTATCCCTCCCTTTGTCTTTCTATGCTCCCTAATGTACCTATAAAAGGTTTTATCCCCCTTCTTAACTGAGTTGGCTATCTTTTCCTCAGTTTGGGTCTTTGCTATTCTGACTGTCTTTCCTGCTTCCTTCTGCTTTAACTGGTACAGTTCTCTGTCCTGCTCCTTCTGTGTTTCCTTATACTTCCTAAATGTTATCTTTTTCTCCCTAACCTTCCCCGCCACCTCTTTTGAGAACCATAGTGTTTTTTTCTTTCGTTTTGATTTATTTGCTTCACACAAAGGATTGTTGCTTCTGCCATGGCAGTTTTTTTTTTTTAACTCTTGTGTTTATAGCTACTCTAACTGCCCCATCCACTCATTCACCTGCCTCTATCTGCGTGGAGTCCTGCTCCTCGTCCCGGATCTGCCCTAGGTACAAGTCCACTAACCTAGGTGCCCAGATAACCCCCAGGTAGGGTAAGGAAGTATTCCCCGGCTTGTTAACCGCTCCGAACCTTTTACATGCTGCGACATGGACCTGCACAGCGGAGTCTGCCCGACGAGCCTGAAGATCCACACACAGCGAGGAGTCATCATCTAGGAGAGAGAGAGGGTGTTTTCCCATTTGTTCCCGGACACCAGTGTGCAATGAGGGGCTATGGGCCTGAAGGCACACTGAGGCGTTCCTCCTGCTCTGCCACTCTGCCGACATCCGCCCTGTCAGATGCTGCTACTCCTCCCCTCAGCTGTCACCCGAGCTCCCCTAGGTGCCGGTGTGCGGCGAGGAGGCGTGCAGGTAACCCCTCCCGGAGGAGGCAGCCATTGGGCGCTCAATCCTTCTCCTCCTCGACTGAACCCCAGCGGCCCGTGCTTGTTCCAGAACATGGGTCGCCAGCGCGGTGCACGCTAAGGTGCCCAGCGCCTCAGCCCTCAGTGCCAGCATTACAATGGCAGTTTTGATGTTTCCCCATTGTTGCTCTGCCCCTCCTTCTTGCCTGTTTGCTAGTGCTTTTCTGAGGCACTCTCCCACTTTAACAGAGTCAGCCCTCCTGAAGTCCAGTACCCTCACTTTTGTATGGCTTCACTCTGCAGCTGAGTTTATCGTGAACCACACTGGTGGTCACTTGTTCCCAGATGGCTACCCACGTCTAGATCTGAGATCTTCTCTCCGTCCCCATTTGAGAGTACCAGGTCTAAGATTGCTCCCTCCCGAGTGGGTTCCAACACTAGCTGTCTGATGCATGTCCCCTGTGGGGCATCGAGAATGGCCCTGCTCTTGGAAGTGGCTGCAGCAAAGATGGTCCAGTTGACATCTGGCATATTCAGGTCCCCCCCATCAACAATATCTCCCCTTTCTCTGCCATCCTAAGGATGCCATCTATCATTTCCTTGTCCATTTCCTACCCCTGAGATGGGGGTCTGTATACAACCTCTGTACAGATTGTGGTGTCATTTCCAGTCTCCAGGGTGACCCACAGTGCCTCCTCTCCTCCCTGTTTACCCTTTTGTTCCGTTACTTTGATCCCCTCCATTACACAGAGAGCTACTCCTCCTTCTCTTCTACCCTCCCTGTCTCTCCTGTAGATTGTGTACACTAGTATGTTGACATCCCAGTCATGGTTCTCTGTGTACCATGTTTCTGTGACTGCCATGATATCCAGGCATCCCTCTTCCATCGAGGCTACCAGTTCACTGATCTTGTTACCTAGACTGCAGGTATTGGTACTCATTACCCTCCATTTTTTGATGGCCTTACTCCTTCCTTTTTGCCCCATCCCTGACCTTACTGCCTTTGCCTTTTTCTCTATTTACACCTGCCCTTCTCCCTATCGATGTCTCTATCTTGGTGTTTACCTCACTGACTACCCAGATTTTTTGGGTGGAGGCTAGGATTTCCCTGCTCCTTTTCAGTGCCTCCCCCCTTGACTAGTTTAAATGCTTGCCAATGAAGCATTTAAACCTATCACCTAGGATCCTGGTTTGCCTCCTGGACAGATGCAGACCATCATGCCAGTATAGGCCTGCATCCCTCCAGGTGGACCCCCAGTCCCCAATGAAACCAAAACCCTGAGCTCTGCACCAGTTTTTCAACCACTGGTTGAATCCCATGGTGCGGAGCACCCTAGCCTCACCCATGCCATAGACAGGCAGCACCTCAGAGAAGGTTACCGTGCGTGCTACTTGTCTAAGGCCCTTCCCCAACTCCCCAAACCCCTCCTCCACTGTTCTGATCCCTTTCCCAGATAGATCATTTGTCTCTAAGTGGACAATGACATCCAGCTCCTTCCTCCATGCAGCTGCTCCCACAATCCGAAGGATTCGCTCCTTGTCCATCCAAGCCATGGTGCTAGGCAGGCACCTTACCTCCCTCTCCCAGTTCTACCCTCATAACAATTGAGTCCCCCACCAGGAGTTGTTTGGTTCCCCTGTGGGATCCCATGCCACCCTCCTGTGGGTCTCCTTTGTGGAGGTTCCCAGCATCCTTCTTGGTCTCCACTGCGGGTGCCTCTATAGAGGAACCACACACTGCCAGAAAGGCATATGAATTGTGGAGAGGTACAACTGGAGGGATGCACCTTTGTTCCACCACCCTCATCCTCCCTGTGCCGACTGTGGTCCAACCGCTCCTCTTTCTTGGCAACCTCTGAGGCAGTGGCAGTGGCCCTGGTGGTCCCTGGGTGGGAGAGGCGGCCTCCTCCCAAATCCTGCTCAACTCAGCCTGGAGATGAGCAACCTCCTCCCTCAGCCCAGAGAGGTGCAAGCAGATGGGACAACACCGCATTCTCCAGAATGTCTCCCAGAAGACTGCTGCTCCACAGCCACTGCACTGCACCACTCCCATTATGTCTTATTTGAGGCCCCTTAACTGTTGTTTTGTATACTTACTCTTTCCTCTCTCTATTATTTTTTTTTTTCTCCCTACTTTTCTACTGCCTCCATGCCCTTAAAGCCCCTGATCTTCCTGTTCTGGGACAGGTTGTTCCTATATTCCTCAGTAGTCTCCTTCTTACTTGGTCAGAGTCAGACCTCCAGCAGCTGGGGGGGGGTGGGGGTGGGGTGAGCTACTCTTTTCCTTCTAGGTTGGGGAGTCTTTTGTGCCTCTATGATCACTCCCTTCCTGCTCCCAAACAGGAAGTTCCTGTTGTCAGTCAAATCCTGTGCCTATAAAAGTAGGCCTGGCTGGGGGGGAGGGGAATATAGTCCCAGTAGAGCAGCATAGTTCTAACAGTACCTCCTTCCTCTTGCTTTTCTGTGCCACAAGCTATCTAGAGCAGTTTTTATATCCAAAACACCTGGCTTCCTTCTGCCTAAGCCACGCCCCCTAATTCAGAGTTTCCTTCTACACCTAGCTAACTGCACAGAGTGAGTCTATGGGCCACCATAGCTAGCCTACAGGTCTTGTTAAAAGGTTATATTGACTCTCTTGAGCGTGTTATTAGATGCTGCGCCATATATGACAAGACCATAGTCAACAGCAGAGAGTACTGAACTAGTGAATGCTAGTCGGAGTGCATCGGGGGGTAAGGTGGTGCCTGTGCCTGTAGAGGAGCCCTAACCTGGTGTTCACTGCCTTAACAACACGGTCCACGTGGGAGGTGAATGACATCTAGGAAAGTACAGCTGCGTACTTACCGTAACAGTAGATCTTCAAGAGGATCTCTTGCAGCAGGTAATACTCTTGGATCCTTGCCAGAGGGTGCTCCAGTGCACGGTGGCTTCTCATTAGCAGTCTTTGCCTAGGAGCCGCCCACACAAGTGACCTCAACAATTGAGCAACTATAAGAAAAAATTACTCACCTTAGTAATGTTGTTTCTCCTAATGGAGTCTTGCTATATTATAGACATTAGCAGTTTGTTCCAGCTCTAGAACTGCCCCGGAGTGAAATGGTTAAAACCATTCCAAAATAGAATTTTGGCACGAAAGCAGCTCTATCTGTGTCATTTCAAACTTGAACTGTCAGATCTTTACGAGCCAAACTCACTAAGGTCTGTGTGGAAGCTGTAACCTACACTAGCCAAATGGCTACCTAAATAATAACAACAACCATTGATGGTCCCAACACCCAAGACTCAAGTCAGGGGACCAGAAATACTAACACCATTCTAATAATATGAAAATGGAACATAAGTATAATAAAACACACACAGGCATATACACACCCCCAAAGTCCCAAATGGGACAAAATGCTAACAGGACATAAGTAGTGCCCACACTAAGTTGCCGCACCCCACCAAGTAGAGGTTCTGAGAGGGCAGGTTGGGGAGGTTATAATATAGAAGACTCCATTAGAAGAAACAACATTACTAAGGTGAGTAATTTTTCTTCAAACAACATGAAGTCTTGCTATATTATAGACATTAGCAGAATACACAGCAGTACCTCCATGGAGGAGGGGCAGAACCTACTTAGGAATAGGCTCTGAAGAACAGCTGTGCCAAACCGAGCACTCTCCTGGCCTGGACATCCAGGGAGTAATGCTTGGTAAAAGTGTGTACCGTTTTCCAAGTAGCAGCCTGGCAAATCTCTAATAAAGGATATCTCTGCAGCAGCTAGAGACGAGCTGTACCCTGAGAGAATGAGCCCTCAAACCGGGGGCTCTGCCCACTTTCTGATAACAAAATTGGATACAAGAGACAATCCACCTGGCTATTGATCTCTTAGTGGCAGGTTTGCCTTTTCCCAACTTCACCATAGGTAAGGAAAAGTTGGAGGATTCGAACTGTGACCTTTATACGCTCTATATAATAACTAAGAGCTCTTTTAACATCCAGGCTGTGCAACCTCCTCTCACCCGAAGAGGAGTGATCAGTGAAAATACTGGAAGGGAGATAGATTGATTAAGATGGAAATCTGAAACCACCTTAGGCAAAAACTTCCTATTAGTCCTAAGGACTACCTTATCCCTGTGGAAAGAAATAAAGTCAGTCTCCACTGACAAGGCTTGCAATTCACTTATGCGTCTGGCAGAAGTGATAGCCACTAGAAAAACAGTTTTCCAAGTTAGGTACTTAAGCTCTGCAGAAGACAGAGGTTCAAAAAGGGGTTGCATTAACTGGGCAATGCAAACATTAAGGTCCCAAGCAGGTGCCGGTTCCCGAAAGGGAGGATTAGTATGGAGTAATCCCTTAAAAAACTTGGAAAACACAGGATGAGAGGAAAGAGGGATGACTTCCTGCTGACAGAAAAGCAGACACAGTTGCTAAATGAACTCTCAGGGTAGCTGGTCTGAGACCAAGGAATTAAGATGTACCATGTAATCTAACAAAATGGGCAATTCAGCAGATTCTGAAATATTTTTCCTAGCACACCAAATGGAAAACCTTTTCCATTTAGAACTATAAGTAGCCCTAGTGGAAGGCTTTCTGGAAGCCTTTAGGATCTCAAGAACACCTGAGAGGTGTAAATCAGCAACTCTAACTCCTCAAGAGCCAGGCCTTGAGGTTGAGGGATTGAGGTCCGGATACCAAACCCTTCCCTGGGCACAAGTCAACAGATTGTGATTCCTGGGGAGGCACAGGGAAGATGGACTGTCAGAGACAGAAGTAGTGGGTACCAGGGCTGCCTGGCCCAATCTGGGGCAATCAGAATCACCCTGCAAGGCTGAGATCTGATTTGACTAGTACTTGAATAGGAGAGGAAAGGGGAAGCATAGAGGAACTTCCCTCCCAATCCAGAAGGAGGGCATCCACGGAACTGAGCCCAGCACTGGAGGCCTGCAACAGAACAGAGGAAGTTGTGATTGTCTGGGGCTGCAAAAGATCTATCTGAGGGATGCCCCACCTGGCAAAACTATCCCAGCACTTGAGGATCCAGGGACCATTCTGTGATGGCCCTGGAAATCCTGCTGAGGGCATCCGCTAGGACATTGTCCTTCCCTGAAAGATGAACTGCTATTAGGAAGTGTTCAGGAATAGGCCAGAGACCACAACTTCATTGCCTCGGTGCACAAGGTCAAGACCCAGTGCCCCTGTTTGTTGATGTACCACATTGTTGTGGTGTTGTCTGTTCTGACTTGTATCACCTTGTCGTGGACAGATGCAGAAAAAGCTTGAAGAGCTAAAAGACAGCTCTAAGTTCCAGCAAATTGATGTGGAGCAGAGATTCCTGGGGGACCAAACTCCTGAGTGGAAAGGTCGCCCATAGGGCTGCCCAACCCAGAAGGGAAGCATCTGTGGAGAGAGTCAAGTCGTGAGAAGGGGAATGAAGGGACCCCGCTTTCAATTGCTCTGATCCTGCCACCACTGGAGAGCTAGGATCAAGGTTCGAGTCACTGGGACCAACTTGAAAGGGGGCTCTTCTCTGAGACCAAAAGGTTCTCAAGTGAAACTGAATGTCTCTCATCTGAAATCTGGCTCCCTGCACAACAGCTGTGGATGCAGCCATGTGCCCAGGAGCTGCAGAAAGTGTCTTGTTGGTCGAGACCCTGCAGAGTGAAGGAAGAGGCCAGAGCTACTAAATTCTTACCCTTTCTGGGGGAAGAAAGGCTCTGGCTAGCTTTGTGTCCAATTCTGCCCCTAAAGGGTGAGTACCTGGACTGGTTCCAGAACCGACTTTGTAGGTTTAGCAGAAAACCCAGGGAGGTGAGAAGCTGCTGGGTGACCTGCAGGTAGATTTTACTTGTTCTGGGGACTGGCCTACAATGAGCCAGTCGTCTAGATAGGAAAAACAGCAACTCTCTGCCTCCTTAAGGGCCACTGCTAGACACTTTGTGAATACCCTTGAGCAGAGGTGGTCAAGGGCATTGCTTTGAACTGGTAATGACCTGAGGGCAGTTCTAATCTGAGGTACTTTTGATGGGATCTTCTGATTAGGACATGGAAATAGGCATCCTTTGAGGTCCAGGAGGCTAGCCAGTCCCCTGGCCTTAGGGAAGGTAAAATCATTGCCAGAGTTACCATTTTGAACTTTGGTTTCAAAAGATGCTTGTTCAGATATCTAAGATCTAAAATGGGCCGCCAATCTCCTGTCTTTTGGGGTAAGGAAGCATCTGAATACAGACCCCTGCCCTGATGCAGGGAGGAACCCTTTCTACTGCTCTGAGAGAGCTAACAAGGATGAGACCTCTGTTTCCAGAGCGAGGGTCTCTGAAGCACTGGTAGAAAAAGTCTGCTTCTCAACTTGGGAAACTTTTGAAGCTGAGAACCAGACCCTGGCTTACTACTTCCAGAAACCACTTGTCTGAGGTAAGAAGCCCCATTCTGACTGAAGTAAGCCAGCCTGCCCCCACTGGTACAGGAGATCGGCCTGGGCACCCCATCAGGGTGCCTGTTTCGCAGGAGGTTTAGGCTGGGGGTGGAGCAGGTCTGCCCACCCTGTCTGCCCTGCCTCTGAAGAAGCCCTCTGAGCATAGGCAGAGGAGGCCTGAGTCTGGTAGAAAGGCCTGTGAAAAGGCCCACCCTACCCCCTGGGGGCATGCCTTTGAGGAGTGGCTTGCCACCTTAGCCTGGGCACCCTGTAAGTAGTCCTATATTCATCCACCTTTCATGTAATTTCTGTCTGCTCTCCAAACAGAGAATTTCCACCACAGGAAAATCCATAGCCTTAGTCTGGGTATCCTGTGACAAACTAGTACACCTGAGCCAGGCCAACCTATGAAAAGCTAGAGATGTGGCCATGACCCTAGAGGAAACATCATTAACATCCACAGCAGCATGAAACTGAACCTTAGAGGCTTCAATGCCATCAGCAGCCACCTGTTCTAGTTCACTAGCCAGCTGGCCATGGGCCTGCTTGGCCAATTGCATAACAGTATCCCATCTAGATTTCTGATACCTAGCTACATAAGCATATAATTTGCTTGCCTGAGTCCCAGAGAGGCTGCCATATACTGTTTTTTTGCCATGGCATCAATCTTCCTGGAATCTTTGTCAGAGGATGTGAAGCCAAGGGAATATTAGCTTTATCACAGGCAGCAGCCTGAACTACCCCAACATGACTGCATTGCTGAGAAAGGAATTCTGTATCAGGGCCTGACAATGTATACCTTCTGTCCATCTTTTTATCTACAGGAGGCACAGAATTAGGAGCTTTTAAAATTTTAATTGTTTGTTTCCTAAAAGACTTATGTAAAGGAATAGACAATCTCATAGACTCTGGAATATCCATCATTTCTACAAAATCAGGCTCCTCTTGCTCATCCACAGCCTCTTCTAAAGGAAGCTGGAGGGTTTCAGCAACTTTTTTATAAAACATAAAATTAGATGGGGACTCAGACAGCATAGGGGGAGATTCTAAAGGTCTGTCTGGGGAGATGTCCGTTCAATGGGCACACCAGACCTTCCCAGCCACATTCATACTGTTCATAATCCTCCTCCTCCTCTGGTTCATAAAATTCTCAATATCATAATCCTGAACCACTGGGACCGGACGAACCGACCTTTACCAGATAGTGGTGGTTCAGATGGACCCTGAGACAGTGACTGGACAATTTGTATGGCTTTTGTTATCTCTGCAGCAGTTGGAGAAGGAATTTTGGACCCAGGACCTGCTGATTTTCTTGTTTTTTTACTGAATTGGTTCCTCAGAACCAGCTTTTCTTTGCCCGAGGAAGTCTGGCCCTGGTCAGAGGCACTCCTCTGGTTGGTTGGCACGAACCGGGCTGGCCATCGGGTCAGCGGATTCTTTTGGCTCTGCCCTGAGCCTGCCCAATCTTTGTTCCAGGGTGGCTGCAGGAAATTCTTACATACCTGGCAGTCTGACTGGAGGTGGTCAAACCTCAGACAATAAACACATGTGGTGTGTGGGTCAGCCTTGGCAAAGACTTCCCACAAACATCACAGTGTTGAAACCCAGTGGGCCCGGTTTTCTTTTGGGTTTCTCAGACATAATGCCAGCCTAACCAAAACTTGCCCTTTAACGGCAGTGCCAGGCAAGACACCCTTATCGGTTCCTAACCGTGTCACAGGTATTGGAAAAACGTAATAAACCTGTATTTTTAGAACCGATAAGAACCGGAACCGCACTCTAAAATAGTAACTTTTAGTTTTAAATGAGTTTAAACCCACTGATCGGTTCAAACCGAACCAATAACTTACAAGTTCCACACAGACAAAACCTTCATTTACTTACGGTTACCACAGATAGAGCTTGAACCAAACGGTTTTGCGGTTAAATAAAACTATTCTCGTTAAATCCAACCGAGAAAACACTTTTTAAACCGAGAAATGAACCGAGCAGAAGGAATCTCCGGAGCGACTGTTCACTGAGGCGGAGTAAAGAATCTGACAGTTCAAGTTTGAAATGACACAGATAGAGCTGCTCTCGTGCCAAAATTCTATTTTGGAATGGTTTTAACCATTTCACTCCGGGGCAGTTCTAGAGCTGGAACAAACTGCTAATGTCTATAATATAGCAAGACTTCATGTTGTTTGAAAGGTGTAGGCAGCCCCAGGCATCCTCAGTTCCCCACCGGCTTCAGCTGGCGGAGCGAGGACCGAGGGAAACCATGGTGCAACTAGGTACCCTTTTTTTTGTTAGTTTTTTTTTAAATAAGGTTGCTTCTTCTAGAGAAGGGGGTGGGAGGAGGGATCGTGATCTGCTGCAAGAGATCTTCCCAAAGATCTACTGTTACGGTAAGTATGCAACTGTACTACCTTCTTTGAGGGTATCTCTTGCAGCAGGTAAGATTCTTGGGATGATTCCTGAGCAATAAGGAAGAGATGGGTGGAAAACTTAGGACAGGAGACCCTGCAAGGCAGCATAGCCGAAAGTGGTTCGGCATCTAGAGGCAATGCCCAGGTTATAGATCTTTGTGAAGGTTCGTATTGTGGACCATGTAGCGGCATTGCAGATGTCGGTGATAGACACCCCTTTAAAGCAAACCACTGTAGCGGCCATAACTCTGGTGGAGTGAGCATGGACAGCTCCAGGTAAAGGTTTATTGTATTTGTTATAGCAGAATGCAATACACTGAGCTAACCAGTTAAAGAGGATCTGTTTAGTAACAGGGAGGCCCTCCCTGGAGTGGGCAAATGACACAAAAAGTTGCATGTCCATCTCGAAGACTTGGTGCGTGACGTGTAGTATCAGAGAATGCGGTGGACATCCAGGGTGTGTAGCAGGGCCTCCCTTGGATTGCCGTACTCTGGAAAGAAGATGAGTAATTCAATAGACTTGTTCAGAGTATACTCTGAGACTACCTTGGGCAAGAAGGATGGGTTGGTGTGTAGGGAGACCCTGTCCTTGTGGAAAACTAAGTATGGTTCTCTACGCACTACTGCTTGCAGCTCTTAAATAATCCGAGCTGAAGTAATGACCACCAAAAAGAATGTCTTCCAAGCCAGGAAACAGAGGTCACAAGAAGCCGCTGGCTCAAAGGGAGTAAGGGTTAATTTAAAGTTCAGGTTCCATGGAGTAACAGGTCTCTTGATGGGGGTTTGAGATGCAACATCCCCCTTAAAAACATATTCGCTAGATGGTGAGCGAGAGAGAGAGGTTTACCTTCCAAAGGTTCCTGGAAAGCAGATATGGAAGCAAGGTGGACTTTAATAGAGGAGTAGCTCAGGCCTGTAGAGACAAGGGAGGACAAGTAATCGAGGACGTCCGGTAAAGGGCACCAGAAAGGGTAGAAGGATTTGGAGTTTGCCCGAAGGGCAAATCGTGTCCGTTTGGAGTTACAGTTCTGTCTGGACGACGGTTTGCGGGATGCTAGCAGTATATCTGCCACAGAGGAGGAGACAGTGAGGCGAGCTATGAGAGCGTCCTCAGGAGCCAGGCGTGAAGGTGCAGGGATCTCAGACTGGGGTGGAGCAGGGTCCCCTGGTGCTGGGTCAGCAGGTCCAGGCGGATGGGTAGTGGAATTGGGTCGACCACTGTCAATTGTTGTAGTAGGGGAAACTAAATTTGATGAGGCCAGAGTGAGGCAATGAGGCTCACTGTGGCTGGTTCCAGCTGTAATTTCAGCAAGGTCCTTTGAATGACGGTTATGGGGGGAAGCCTATAAGAACAGTCCCGTCCAGTTTTGGGACAAGGCATCTGCAGACCGTCCCATTTTGTTCAGGATAATGGACTAGTATATGGGGAAGTGATGGTTCTCTGGGGAGGCAAACAGATCCAGTTTTGGGGTACCCTAGGCCTGAAAGATGGTATGCAGGATGTTGTGATGCAGAGTCCACTTGTGATTCCAAGAGTGGTGACTAAGGGAGTCTGCTAAAGTATTGTGACGGCCTGGTAGATGGACGGTTGTCAGTGTGAGATTCAGTTGTAGGGCCATGTGCCATACTCGAGTGGTTTCCTTGCAGAGACTTAGGAATTTGGTCCTCCTTGTTTGCCGAGGTAATACACCACCAAGGTGTTGTCTATGTGGACCAGGAGAGGGCTTGGCATGAGGTAAGGTTGAAAGGCCTGATGGACGAGCCGAATGGCCCTCATCTTCAGAAGACTGATATGGAGAGAGGCCACAAGAGAGTCCCACTGACCTTGGATTCAGTAGGGGCTGAGATGGGCTCCCCGCTCATGATTGGAGGTGTCCGTGGTGAGGATTTGTGTTGGGGGAGGAGACTGGAAGGGGATCCCTGGATTGAGGTGGTGAAGGAGAGTCTACCACTGTAGGGCATCGCGAAGAGTGGGAGTGACTTCTATAATGGCATCGAAAGACCCCATTTTCTGTTGCCACCACTTGTGTAGTGCCCACTGCACAGGTCTCATGGTGAAGTCTCACTTGAGAAACTGTGGGAATGGCTGCTGCCATGTATCCCAAGAGGCAAAGCAGTTGTCTGGCTGAAAGCTGTTCTGCCTCTTGAAATTGGGAGGTGAAGGACAGAAGTCTTGCTTGTCTGCCGTTCGGGAGAAAGGCTTTGCCTAGGGCCATGTCCAATATGGCTCCTACGTATTGGAGTCTCTGGGTAGAAAGCGGGTTGGATGTTGGCCAGTTTACAGTTATCCTTAGAGACTGGAATAGCTGAAGGGTTACCCACAGGAATGACAGGAGGGCATCCCTGGAGGGTGCTTTGATAAGCCACTCATCTAGATATTGGAAGAAGAAGTGCCCTTCCTGTCATACTGCGGCTGCCACCACTGCTAGACATTTGGCAAAGACTCTTGGGCCGGAGGATAGCCCAAAGGGGAGAGCCCAAAACTGGCAATGTTGTCCTAATAAGTGAAACGTGGGGAACCGGTGGTGAGCAGGATGAATGGGGATATGCAAGTAAGCATCCTTCATGTCCAGGGTGCAGAGCCAGTCCCCTTGTTTCAGGATAGGAAAGATGGTGGCCAGTGTGACCATCTGGAACCTCCTGTACTGAATGAATAGATTTAGATGTCTCAAGTCCAGAATGGGACTTAAGTATCCTGTACGCTTGGGGTCAAGAAAGAAATGGGTAAAAAACCCTTGTGTTGTTCTGATAGGGGAACAGGTATAACAGCTCGTTTTTGAATCAGGGCATTTGGTTCTTCCCTGAGAATGAGTAGAGGTTCTTCTGAATACAAGACCGAATTGGGGGGTGGGGTGAGGAGGTGATGTGGATATAAATTCCAGAGTGTGCCCCATCTGGATTATTTGAAGAACCCATTCGACTGTAGTGATGCTGTGCCAGGCTTCTAGGTGGAGGGCAAAGTGACTGTCCACAGCTCTCGGCCCGGCAAGAGGAAGCTGGGGTAGACAGCTGTTAAGGCAGAGGGCTGACTGGACCCTCCGGGAGGGTTGGACTGGGAGCCTTTAGAGGTGGTTATAGTGGTTCTGGATGTGGGTTGAGACTGTTGTCTTCCAGGAGCAGACTGTTTGCAGCCACCCCTCTGTTTACCAGGTCGTTGAAACTGGGGATGTACTTTGTATGACGCTAGTACACTAATCCAAAATGACAGTGCACTGCA
The DNA here is from genome assembly GCA_016271365.2 of Neoceratodus forsteri. NCBI lineage: Eukaryota > Metazoa > Chordata > Ceratodontiformes > Ceratodontidae > Neoceratodus > Neoceratodus forsteri. The sequence goes on from CM057452.1 coordinate 398,150,465, forward strand.
CCTCTCCAGAGACATAGCATCTGCTCAGTGGAGTTAAGACTGGATAGTGTCCAGGGTACATGCCGCATATAGCATCTGACTGCGATATACCAAAGAGGGGATATACCCAAGGATGGGAGAAGGAGGATAAGAAAAAATGTAAGGAAAGGGGCCACCTACTCAATGAATAGAAAAAAAAAAGTACAAGTACCTTTTTTTTTTTCTTTTTGATTGGTAGGGGGCCTCGAGTGACCCCCCCCCCACCTACCTTTTCTTGTTTTTTCTTTGGTGAGGGTGGCACCTGAGTTACTAGCCTTCCTTTTTTTTCTGTTAAACAACAGGGACCACCACCACAAGACCATGGCATAGGAGACAAGCAGAGTGATCTGCTGCCAGCGCCCATAGAATTGGCTACCACAGGCCCTGGTTCTCAGCTGAGCAGGGGATGGTGGGTAGGCATCTGAATCAATGATGAAGATATTCTGGAAGATCAACAACTATGGTAAATATGTAATTTTCATATCTTCTAAGAACTAATTTTCACCACTGATTCATACTTATGGGTCCGAGTACCAAGCTTCCCAAACAGGGAGAAGCTGGATCACCCTGACGGTAATAAATACTTTCGTCCCTCTATGTGAAGGAGAAAACCTGATGGCAGGAGCTCCTTACAGGTCTGGAGAGACTCGAGACAGGTCTGGGTCAGATGGATGAGTGGGATGGCATCCCAACTGAGCCTATGGAAGAAGAAGTAAGCCCCATGGAACTGGAAATTGAGTACCTTTCGCCAGGCTATAGGTTCCAGTTGTGAGAGGTGAAAGCAGACCGTCTGCTGAACGCAGACTCTGGTTCCCACCAGCCTGGAGGCCACCTCATTGGAATCGAATGATGCCCTTGTCTGGTGCCTCACCAACACCAAACCCTTGGCGGGAAGGCATATGGCTTGCCAACTAACTATGAATGAGATTTGGCAGCTAGGAGCTGACCTAGATGCCCTAACAGGCACTTGCTGTAAGCTGCATGAAGTGCCTCATTTGCAGCAATGCACATCATGGTGCGAGCCAAGGTAAACAACTTCCTGCCTAAAACATCTGCCTAAGCAGAGTCAGCTTTGGGAGATCGGTCAAGTACTGGATGACGAGGCCCTATCGGGATCTTCATAACTTCAATCCCAGATGTGGGAAGAGGCACTGCACCTGCGTAGTCCGCAGGTGTGCAGTAACATTGCTGAACATCCCTTGGGACTGGAGGGAGTGCTAAGGGATGTCTCCAAACTGTCTGAACATATCTCAAAGGCTACGGGCCAGACAGGGATGACACAGTTGACACTGCTGAAAGCTCCAGGTAGTCTCAGATGCAAGGACGTGGTATTGCAGGTGGTAAATGTGCCACTGTCCAGCACCTGCAACATGTCCATCAGGAATCTCTGGTATAGGGTGCACTCAGAGGCCGAGGACAAATGAAAGGAAGATTCCGTGCCCTCAGAGGAGGATGCTGACAGAGCGAAGGCACTGGACATGGAAGTGGATTGTGACACAGAGCTGGGTTGGAAACTGATTTGGTCAGCATGTCTATGGTACTGGTACAAGACACCAGCTGCACTTCCATGCTGACACCAGTAAGGCAGAGGTAGGACAGGCAGAAGAGGGAAGTAGGAGCCAGAGTTTCCAGAGCCTATACATGTGCTGCAGGGATGCTCAGAAGACCTCAGCTGAGGTGAGAGTCTGGCATGACTGCCTGAACAAGGTCAGCCTACAGAAGAGGAACGTCCAGACTGGTGCCTTTGGGGGGAGACCCTCCCCCCATGTGAGGAGAGTGGAGCCGTACAGTCCCCTCGCGGCATCTCTGATCCTCCCTGGTGGGCTCAGCCTGCGTGTCTGGAGAGAACTCCATGCCCCAGCTGTCCTCTAAACTCAAGCTGGTGCTGCCTCTGGTACCAGATCCAGGGCTAGGGACTGGTCTAGGCATGGGTTCCCCTCTGGCTCCACAGCTGGCACTGCCCATGGTGCTGATGCCAACGCCATCCCTGGGTCCATCCTCACCCACGACACTATGAGCGGTGTGGGAATCCGACCCAATGCCATGAACGGTTCTGAAACTGGGGACGGACCTAGTGGGTGGCATCGACATCCTCCCTGTAGCCACAAGTATTGCTCGGGGCAGAGATCACCACCTCAGGCCTCATGGCCCCAGTGCTGGTTCCTCTCCCTGTACCACAAATGGTTCCAGAAGGGGGGCCTGACATCATGGCCAGCACCACCCTGCTCACTGACATCGCAGACAGTGTCAGGAGCCAGGGCAGTACCAGGATGCAACACTTAGTTGTCCACCAGCGTAGACTGAGCATGTGGCTTTGATCTCACCACTGAGGACATCTGCTGCCCAGTGCAGAGAGACGGGGGGGGTCTAGCTGGCCACCAAGAAGGATCCAGCTTCCTCAGTACCAAAGGTCTCAGTGACCCTGCCTTGGTCTCAAGTGTGCATGGCCTACCTCCAAAGATGGGAATCGGGTGACCTCACTTCAATGCATGGATCTCTAATGTATTAAGGTAAACAGAGAAGCAGGTGTCATATATATATATATCCATGTTGTGAGTCGGGCTAAGGCAGGTCCAGCACCGCTAATCCATCACCACGAATGGCTTCCCACAGGGGCAACAACGCATGACGGCAGGCTGATGGTCTTTTTTATCCCTTTTTTCTCAGACTTTGACATTGCAGAAAATAAGAAATGGAAGATGTCAATATGGACAGAAAGACTTACTGGCAGTGATGCAGAAGAAATTCAGCTGACAACGATCAAACTAAGGGGCTGTCATTCTCACAGTGTGTACTCGACAGAAGGAAGAACAGAAATGAGGTGCATGAGGGAGACAATGACAGTTATTGGCCAGTGCATGTGGCACTACGTGTGCTGCGTGAGCGATGTCAGTAGCCAATGTCCGCTCCTTCCATGTAGAAGAAAGCTCCTGCAGGCTATGGTCTTCGACCACTGATGCTTAGCAGGGCTGAGAGACAGTGACAGAAAATGTTTTTGTGCATTCACTAAACTGACAAAAAAATAAACTCTAGCATTAAAAAACACTAAAACTGAGAAGAACTGAATGCTACTGCTGTACAGAAGTGAAGTTCTGACTCCTGGCAGGCGATTGAGATTGTAACTGATATGCACTCAGTGGTGGAAAAATAATGGAACTCAGGAAGTTGAGGGCTGGTGCTGTGGTAAGCCTGCGCCAATTAACTAGTCTCACAGTGCCAAGCATACATGCAGATTACCTCGGTGCCAACCCTCCTGAAAAGTTCTGGCTCCCACTGGGTCCAACTGCCTCCACCTAAGTCCCATTAGTTGAAATCAGTGGTTTCTTGATCTCGTGGGAATACCTTCAACATTGACTCACACTAATGGGTCTTAAACCAAGGCGCTAGGACCTTGTAGGAACCAGAACTTTTCAGGAGGGCTGGCACCGAGAAAAGTTGCATGCATGCATGGTACCGCGAGGGTGTCTCACAGCGTGAACATTACCTCAGCACCAGCCCTAAACCACCTCAGTATCTTTTTATATGGAGGATGTGCAGCATCAACTAACTAGTCCTTATATACTAAACCTAAGGATATAAGGAATCCCTGGTGACCTTCGGAAAAAGGGTCAACAAATCAGTAAAACAGTATATTCGCAGCCCAAACCAAGAACACGGGGAAAAGATCAATAAGTAGACTGGAATGAGCCTGGAGGATGGCGGGTGGGCATGTGAATCAATGGTGAAGATATTCCTAAAAGATCAAGAATTGCAGTGAGTACATACATTTTCATATCTTTCAGGAATCAGTCTTCACCACTGAGTCAGAGTACCAAACTCAGACAAAATCCCCCAGACTAAAGTGGCAGGAGCCAAGGGCTCACTAAGGATAGAAGTCCATTCATGATAGTCCTGTCAAAGGGGGCATGTTGCCTGGCATGGACATCCAGGACATAGTGCTTAAAGCATGCACTGTGCTCCAAGCTGCAGCTCTGCAATACATCACCAACAGGTGCAGAGCGAGTCTCTTCCAGGGACATGACAACTGCCCTAGTAGAGTGGGTACATAACTGACCTTCCAGCTTGACCTGTGCCATGGCATAGCAGTTGCACAGACAGCTCACAATCCAGGCAGAAATGCACCAGATGTGGAGATAAAGCATTCTGTGTGGCAGCATCAATTCTATGGAATGCTTTGCCAGACCGTATTAGATCTGTCTGCTTGGTAGAGGCCTTCAAATCCAGTTTGAAAACTTTTCAATTTGCTGAAGCCTTCCCTGAATTTGAATCACTTTTATAGTGATTTTATATGTGGTCTGTTTAATTGCTGAATCTGTGGTCGTTTCACTGTACAGCTCCCTGAGTATTCAGGAAAGAGCGTTATAGAAATAATGTTGCCTTGCTTTGCCTTGATTGAAACAAGCTGTCCTCTTTGACTGGGATCAAAGGAGACAAACACTTTTTGGATTGCCTGAAGTCCACAGGTCTGTTCAGTTAAACCATAAGGACCTTCTGAACATTCAGAGAATGGAAAGTGCCCTCTCCTTCATTCTGGAACTTGGCATAGTAGGTATACAATTCAAGTGGTTGATTCAGATGGAACTCCGCCATCACTATAGGAAGGAAATAAAAATTACGTACTCACCGTAATTCTTGATCTTCTAGGAATATCGTCACCACTAAGTCACACTAATGGGTCTGAGCCAGAGGCACTAGGACCCTGCGGGAGCCAGAACTTTTCACGAGGGCTGGCACCGAGGTAGGCTGCATGCATACATGACACCGTGAGACTGGCTCATGCTGCATGGCTTACAATGGCACAGGCTCTCAACCACCTCAGTACCTTTCTTATCAAGGAGGTGCAGCACAACCTACCACTTATACACTTAACCTAAGGGCATATGACTCATGTAAGAAAGGTCAACAAACTAGTAAACAAAAATTACACACTCACCATAATTTTTGATTTGCTTGGACAGTCTACACCATTTATTCACACTGCTGGGTTCTCAACCGGAGGTGCTAGGACCCTGCGGGAGCCATAAATCTTCAGAGGGACAGCGCTAAAGTAGGCTACGTATCTGTGCGGCACCGCGAGGGCTGACGTCACGCTACATAGCCTACTTGGCAATGGTCCCCATTTGCCTCAGTACCTTCTTTACTGAGGAGGTGCTGTGTAACTTAAATAAGCAATACTAAACCTAATGAGGGCATAAAATAACCCTTTGGACCTGTATAAGAAGGGTCAACAATAACAATGTCTTCACAGCCCAAACCAAAATAAGGGATATGAAGACTAGAGGGAGAGAGGGAGAGAGAGAGAGAGAGAGACGGAGAGACGGAGAGAGACAGAGAGAGGGAGAGAGACAGAGACAGACAGAGAGAGAGAGAGAGACAGAGAGAGCCCAGGGGATGGTAGGTGGGTGTGTGAATAAATGGTGAAGACTGTCCAGGAATATTAAGAATTACAGTGAACATGTAATTTTCATATCTTCCTCAAGGTAGTATTCACCATTTATTCAACCTATTGGGTAGAGTACTGAGCTCAGCCAAAAATCCCCTGAGAAGTGTGGTAGGAGACAGAGCTCACACAGGACAAAAGTCCACTAATGATTGTCCTGCTGAAGGTGGCATGCTGCCTGGCACGGACATCCAGGACATAGTGCTTAATGATAACTCAAGTATGCACTGTGCTCTAAGTTGCTGCTTTGCAAATTTCAGAAATGGGGACAGAGTGGATTTCTGCCAAAGAAGTTGCAATCACTCTGGTGGAGTGGGTATGGACTTGGCCTTCCAATTTGACCTGAGCCATGAAGTAACAATGGCAAAGTTAAGCCACTATCCAAGCGGAGACGCATTTATTCGTAACTGGCTGGCCCAGTCAGTAAGCATTAAAGGAAACAAAGAGTTGCTTGGAATGATGGATGTCCTTGGTTCTATCAATGTACAACCTGAGGGCTCTCTTCACATCCAAGGAGTGGAGAGTTCTTTCTCCCTCTTTCTAAAAGTTGAAAAACTATATGGGTAACACCAAGGGCTGGTTGAAATGGAACTCCGAAACCACTTTAGGCAAGAACGTGGGTGTGTGTGTGTGTGTGTGTGTGTGTGTGCGTGCAGAGAACCATCTTGTCTCTCTGAGTGTCTGTCACCAAAGTGTGTATTTCAGAAACCCTTCGGGCTGAGGTGACAGCCACCAGGAAAGCTGCTTTCCAAGTTAGAAATTTAAGATCACAGGTAGCCAGAAGTTCAAAGGGCTTAGGAGTGAGCATGCCCAATACAAGGTTGATATCCCAGGGAGCGACAGTCTTTTACACTGGGGGCCTTGTGTGCAGGATTCCTTTGGCGAACCTGTTGAGGAGAGGCAGTTAGGCCAGTGTAAGGTTCTGGACCGGCTCGTGATACCATGAAAGAGCACAAAGGTGAACCTTTACAGAGTACTGTAGTCCCACATCAAAAAAAAATCTAACAAGTACTCTAAGACTCTGTCTGGTGGACATCAGAATGGATCCAAATGAGTCTTGGCACAGCATTCAGAGAGACGTTTCCTTTTGGCTGTGTGTGTCTTCCAGGTAGAAGGCAGCGAGCAGCCAGGAGGATCTCCAAGACCCTCTTGGAGACCCTAAATCTGCCCACCTGTATCTCTTCAGGAGTCAAGCATGAAGATGAAGAGAGCGCAGGTTGGGAGGGACAAGAAACCCCTGTGAAAATAGGTCCATCCAAAGAAGTAGAGGCTTCAGAGGGACCACAGATTAAGAACAGTTACGCAAGAACTTACCACAACAGTAGATCTTAACAGGTATGTCAGTCATCAGGTCACACTGTAAGAACTTCACCATCAGTGAAGAATCTACACAGAAGATTTTTAGCAGTACAACTGGGACCGTCCACGCCAATGTCTTGTGACAATGTCACCTACTCTATAAAGGCATGAGTAGCCCCATTCCCTCCTCAGTCCCCCCACCCGAGACTAAGGGAGCAAAGCCCAACCATAGGGGACTGAAGAGAGGGAGACGTGTCCAGGCCCATAAAGAAGGCTGCATACACCAAGTAGCCAGTTGCAGGAATACCCCCCAAAAAAGGGAGATGGTGGGAGGGAAATTAGACCTGATGACTGAGAACCCCTCAAAGATCTACTGTTACGGTGAGTTCTTATGTAACTGTTCTATCTTCTTCGTGGGTATCTCACTCATCAGGTTACACCATAGGAACCAGTCCCAAGCAGTTACAGGTGCAAACAAACAGTCTGGAAGGAAGGCCAATCTTAAGCTTAAGACAGGAGGCCCTGTAGCACAGCCTTGTCGAATCCTGCATGGGCTCTAGATGCAATGTCCAGACTGTAGTGCTTGGTAAAAGTGTGGATGGTGCTCCAGGTGACAGACACACAAATGACAGCAGCAGAAACCCCTTGGAAACAAGCCACAGAGGTAGCCATTCCTTTGGTGGAGTGAGCTTTGACAGCACCAGGCAATTCTTTGCTGTACTTGCTGTAGCACAACACACTGCAATTAGCCAGAGAGGTGTGGAAGAGGAGGAGGAGGAGGAGGCAGAGGAAGAGAAGAGAAGAGCTCAGACAGGCCAGAGTAGGTCCTCTGCTAGGGCTGCAAGAGCAAGCAGGGGATGGGGCAGCACACTTCACCCACCAAAGGACACCTAACCAGACATGGATGGGCAGGGTGGTGTCTTTTCGGGGGAGAACTCCAAATGGGGCACTCAAGCTAGTCTATCCCTTGCGGGCAGACCCTAATCTCACCAACTACAGGCCCTATTGGTTCTGGGGAGGAGAGGAGGGAAGGGTCAGCACTTTGGCTCCTCCCAGAGCACCAACGACTCTGGAAAAGGGCCTCTGCGATGACCTCAACCTCCCCACCGCCACTTCACCTGACAAGGACCTGCTCCTCGGCAGGATCCTAGTACGTGAAGTCAGGAGTACCAATGCAGCCCCAGCACTGGAAATGGTGCCGGAATCCACCCCAGAACCTGCCCTGGCACTGAGGTCTGATCCAGCACCATGAACGGGTCAGGAATCAGACCCAGCACTGGAGCCAGCATAAGACCCCAACCCGGCACCACCCTTGGCACCAATCTCCTTCCTAGTACCAGAGTCAGCACTGGTAGCAGCCCTGGTACCGCAAGCAGTGCTGGAGGATACAGAGGAGGCAGCCTTCGCTCACCGACACTGAGGGCAGCGTTGGAAGCTGAAGCGGCACCAGAAGGTGGCACTGAGGGCTCCAGTGGCTCGGACCCAGCATATAGCCGCGACCGTGACACAGGGGGCAACGGACTGCAAGGGGTGCACAGCTGACCCCCTGGAGGAGGTTGACTGTCCCATCGACCTCTCATGCAGGCCTCTCGTTCCAGTGAGACTAGGAGTAGCATAGATCTGCTCCCCCTTGGTATGTATAGTACTTGAGGGAGACCCGGGGAAAGGGCCCAATGACTTGGCCTTGGTGTCACAAGAACGGCACCATCCTCCGAAGGTGGAATGTTTTCGAATCACCTTCAACGTGGATTTCGAGAACCCGGCGGTCCATGGAGAAGAAGCCATCGCAGTTACCCATATACTATGACAGACCCAGGCAGATAAGACAGCGGTCATGGTGGTCTGTTATGGTGATCAGCTTGTTACAGGGGTACCGACGCATGGGGGCATGACCCACCTTGGATTTACAAAAAAACTAGGCCCTGAACTGGACATGACTGTGTAGACAAATAAAAACAAAGAAACAGTACTCAACGCCGCACTTAAGGAAAAACAAAAGAAAATAACAAGGAAAAATGTTACCAGCTTTCAGAAGGTCAGCATCAATGGTAGATGTACGGTGTCGAGTAAATGTGGCGGCAGTAGAACAGATGCAGCTAAATTTTTCAAACATGCCGGGGGAGGCTGTTGAGCCTGGAGCAAGATGGCAGCCTTTTGATGGTGACTGCAAGCCAGAGGTTTAAACTTTAAAATACAGCCTAAAATTTAAATTTAATGGACTGAAAAATAGTGGTGATTACATCGGAACCACAAGAGTTTGACATGGGTAATCCTCTTAAGTATCAACAGCAGAGTTCGGGAGCTAGGTCTAAAAATGCTCCTGCTTCGGAGAACACGAGGTCAGCTCAGGTGCTCAATGAAGATTGGCCCGAGGAACAGGGTGAAGAAAGTCTACAAATGATCGGATCTAAATTCTCTCGGCTTATCAAGTTGGTATCCACTTTATCTGATAAATTCAATGGATTAACTAACAGGGTGTCCACTTTGGAGATGAATTGGGAGCATATACAGACTGCCTCTGTAGGCACAGCTAAATGGGCAGACACAGCTCTACGAGCAGTTTCAACAATCATTAGAGATAGTACACAATGGAAAGCCTGCACCGAAGCCTTAGAAAATCAAGTATGTTCCCCGAATATGCACATTTTGGGGTTACTCTAAGGTTGCAAGGGTGACCATCCTCTCCTATTCTTGATAGAGTGGTTTGTTCAGCAATTAGGGGAAGAGGCAGCACCAAAAGTGGAAACCTTTCAAAAGGTATACCGGATTACCCAACGTGGTCGCCCAGAGAACCCTGAGGCTCCTCGTATAGTTATGGTGGTACTGGATGGATTGGGTTCACACGATTGTCTGCTGGCCCTCACCCATCGCAAAAGGGTACTCTTATATGATGGAGAACAGATTAAACTCTCCCCGGACATCAGTTTCTCAAAGAGGCAGAAAAGGAAAAAGTCTGATGGAGTACTGGCCATGCTATGTGCAGCTTCCATCCTGCATGGGATGATATTTCCGGCCCGACTGTGAATGGCATATCAGGGGACGATATTCTTGTTTTCCAACCCTGGACAGGCTCTTAGGTGCAGCCAAAAGCACGCACCCCCCCATTGGTCGAGCTGATATAGCCACTGATTCTTCATCGGACAAGGCAGATACCTGAATTTTCCTGGATCACCCACTTGCCTTGGTATAGCTGGTACAGATGCTTTTTGATGGCTTGGACAATTGTGTGAGTACTCCAGCAGGACTTAATATCTACAATGGACTTGGGTCACTCTTGTAGCTGTCCCAGTGGTAGTGTAGGACTTTTGTTTCTCTGTACTAAATAATATTTTGGGTAATTTAGAGTTGGGCATCAATTTAAAACTAGATACCGTCAGGGTTTGAATCCTCGTTGTATTGCTTAGTTCACAGCTGCTAAAAGAAAAAAATTACTCACCTTAGTAATGTTGTTTCTTCTAATGGAGTCTTGCTATATTATGACAATTGCAGTTTGTCCCACCATTAGAACTGCTCCGGAGGTGAAAGAGTTAACTTCCATGCCAGGCATGGAGCCTAGAGCGCGAGCTCTGTTAGAGAAGCTCTGTCTGGATAATTTCAAACCGAAACTGTCAGATCTTTACGAGCAAAAACTCACTAAGGTTCTGTGTGGAAGCTGTAACCTACACTAGCCAACTAGCTACCTAAATATTAACACATATTCCTGGTCCCAACACCAAGACTCAAGTCAGGGGACCAGAAAATAAATAAGATAAAATAAAAACACAACACCCCAAAACCCCAAGAAGGGGTGGAAAAACATGTAATGGGAATAAATAAGTGCCAACACTGGACTGCCCACCCCATACCCAAGTAGAAGTTCTGAGAGGGGCAGGCTGGGGGGGAGGTCATAATATAACAAGACTCCATTAGAAGGAACAACATTACTAAGGTGAGTAATTTTTTCTTCAAACAACATGAAGTCTTGCTATATTATGACAATTGCAGAATACACAGTGAGTACCTCCATGGAGGAGGGACAGAACCTACTTAGGAATAGGCTCTGAAGCACAGCTGTGAAAAACCGAGCATCCCTCCTGGCCTGGATATCCAAGGAGTAATGCTTGTGAAAGTGTGTACCGCTTTCCAAGTAGCTGCTTGACATATCTCTAAGATAGGATGTCTCTGGCAGCAGCTAGAGACGCAGCTGTACCCTCTGGTAGAGTGAGCCCTCAGGCCTGAAGGGGAACCTTTCCCAGTTTTTGATAACAAAATTGGATACAAGAGACAATCCACCTGGCAATGGATCTCTTAGTGGCAGGTTTACTCTTCCCAACCTCACCATAAGTGAGAAAAAGTTGAGGATTCGAACCTATGACCCTTGGTACGCTCTTATAGTAACTTAGGGCCCTCTTAACATCTGAGTGCAGCAGCCTCCTCTCACCAGAGGAGGAATGGTCAGTGAAGAACACTGGAAGGGAGATAGATTGATTAAGATGGAAATCTGAAACCACCTTAGGCAAAACTTCCTGTTAGTCCTAAGGGACTACTTTATCCCTGTGAAAAGAAATAAAGTCAGTCTCCACTGACAAGGCTTGTAACTCACTTATGCGCCTGGCAGAAGTGATGGCTACTAGAAAAACAATTTTCCAAGTCAAATACTTGAGCTCTGCAGAAGACAGAGGTTCAAAGGGGAGTTGCATCAACTGAGCAATGCAAACATTAAGATCCCAGGCAGGGGCCGGGTCCCTGAAAGGTGGATTAGTATGAAGTAATCCTTTGAAAAACTTGGAAAATACAGGGTGAGTGGAAAGAGAAGAGGGCTTTCCTGCTGAAATAAAAGCAGAGACAGCTGCCAAATGTACTTTCAGGGTAGCTGGTCTCAGGCCCAAAGAATTAAGATGGACCATACAGTCCAAAACAACGGCCAAATCAGCAGATTCCGGGGAAATATGCTTCCCAGAGCACCAGATGGAAAACCTTTTCCATTTAGAATTATAAGTAGCCATAGTGGAAGGCTTCCTAGAAGCCGTCAGGATTTCAAGAACACCTTGAGAAAGGTGTAGGTCAGCAAACTCTAACTCCTCAAGAGCCAGGCCTTGAGGTTGAGGGATTTTAGATTCGGATACCAAACTCTCCCCTGGGCACAAGATAACAGGTTGTGATTCCTGGGGAGACACAGGGGAAGATGGACTACTAAGGACAGAAGGAGTGGGTACCAGGGCTGCTTGGCCCAATCTGGAGCAATCAGAATCATCTTGCAAGGCTGGGATCTGATTTTGACTAGCACCTTGAATAGGAGAGGGAAGGGGGGAAAGGCATATAGAAACTTCCCAATCTAGGAGAAAGGCATCCAGGGGGACTGAGCCCATCACTGGGGGTCTGCAACAAAACAGTGGAAGTTGGTGATAGTCTGGGGCTGCGAAAAGATCTATCTGAGGGGTGCCCCATCTGGCAAAAACTATCACCAGTACTTGGGGATCCAGTGACCATTCGTGATGGCCCTGGGAAATCCTGCTGAGAGCATCTGCCAGGACATTGTCCTTTCCTGGGAGGTGAACTGCTGGAGGGAAGTGTGCAGGAATAAGCCAGAGACCACAACTTCATTGCCTCGTGCACAAGGTCAAGACCGAGTGCCCCTTGTTTGTTGATGTACCACATTGTGGTGGTGTTGTCTGTTCTGACTTGTACCACTTTGTTCTGAACAGATGCAGAAAACACCTGAAGTGCTAGAAAGACAGCTCTGTTCCAACAAATTGATGTGAGAGAGATTCCTGAGGGGACCACACTCCTGGGTGGAGAGGTCGCCCATGAGCTCCCCATCCCAGAAGGGACGCATCTGTAGTAAGGGTCAAGGAGTGAGATAGAGGGATGAAGGGGACCCCTAGTCTCAAATTGCTCTGATCCTGCCACCACTGAAGGGCCTGGATCAGGGTTCGAGTCACTGGGATCAACTTGGAAATGGGATCTTTTCTTTGAGACCAAAAGGCTCTCAAGTGAAACTGAATGTCCCGCATCTGAAATCTTGCTCCTTGCACTACAGCTGTGGAAGCAGCCATGTGTCCTAGGAGCTGTAAGAAGTGCCTTGCTGGTCGAGAGACCTGCAAAGCGAAGGAGGAGGCCAGGGCCACTCAGGTTCCTTCCTCTAAGGGTAGGAAGGCTCTGGCCCTCATTAGTCCAATCTGCACCTATAAAGGTGAGTACCTGGACAGGTTCCAGAACTGACTTTGGAAGATTGAGCAGAAAACCCAGAGAGTGAGCAGCTGCTGTAACTTGCAGGTGGATTTGACTGTTCTGGAGACTGGCCTACAATGAGCCAGTCGTCTAGGTAGGGAAAGATGGCAATCTTTGCCTTCTTAAATGAGCAACTGCTACTGCTAGACATTTGTGAATACCCTTGGGGCAGAGGTAAGGTCGAAGGGCATTGCTCTGAACTGGTAATGGCCTGAGGGCAGTTCAATCTGAGGTACTTTCGTGGAAGCTTCTGATTAGAACATGGAAATAGGCATCCTTGAGGTCCAGGGAAGCTAGCCAGTCCCCTGGCCTTAGAGAAGGTAAAATCATTGCCAGAGTCACCATTTTGAATTTTGGTTTCAAAGGGTGCTTGTTCAGATATCTTAGGTCCAAAATGGGCCGCCATTCTCCTGTCTTTTGGGGGAAGTACCTGGAGTACAGACCCTTGCCCTGGTGTAGGGAGAAACCCTTTCTACAGCTCTGAGAGCCAGGAGGGTTGAGACTTCTGTTTCTAAGGCAAAGGTCTCTAGAGGATTTGTAGTGGAAAGATCTGATTCTCATCTTTGGAAATTTTCTGAAGCTGAGAACAGACCCTGGCTTACTACTTCCAGGACCCACTTGTCTGATGTTAGAGACCCAGTCCTGAACGAGTAAGCCAGCCTGCCCCTTACAGGTAATGGAGAACTGCCCTGGGCATCCCATCAGGGTGCCTGTTTGGCAGGGCTTTAGGCTGAGGGGTGGAGCAGGCCTGCTTGCACCCTGTCTGCCTCTCCCTCTGAAGAAGCCCCTCTGAGCATAAGCAGAAGAAGCCTGGGTTTGGTAAAAAGGCCTGTGAAAAGGCCTACCTCTACCCCTGGGGGTCTGCCTCTGAGGAGTGGCTTGCCGCTCCTTGGCTTGTGCACTCCTATAAGTTGTTCTATATTCATCCATTTTCTTCATGTAATTCTCTGTCTGCTCCCAAACAGAGAATTTCCTACCACAGGAAAATCCATAGCCTTAGTCTGGGTATCCTGTGACAAACTAGTACAACTGAGCCAAGCCAACCTAATGAAAGGCCAGATGTAGCCATGACTCTAGAGGATACATCATTAGAATCCACAGCAGCATGGAACTGCACCTTGGATGCCTCAATACCATCAGCAGCCACCTGCTCCAGCTCCTTGGCAAGCTGGCCAGGGGCCTGTGCCCCAAAGCCATGACAGTGTCCCATCTAGATTTTGGTATCTTGCCACATAAGCCATGTAATTTGCTTGTCTGAGTCCCAAGGACGCTGCCATGTATTGTTTTTAGCCATGGCATCAATCTTCCTGGAGTCCTTGTCAGGAGGATGTGAAGCCAGGGAATGTTAGCTTTATCACAGGCTGCAGCCTGAACTACTCCAACATGACTGCATTGCTGTGAAAGAAAGTCTGTATCAGGACCTGAAAAATGTACCTCCTGTCCATCTTCTTGTCAACAGGAGGCACAGAATTAGGAGCTTTAAAATTTTTATTGTTTGTTTCCTAAATGATTTATGTAAGGGATAGACAATTTCCTAGACTCTGGGATATCCATCATTTCCACAAAATCAGGTTCCTCTCTTGCTCATCCACAGCTTCCTCTAATGGGAGCTGGAGGGTTTCAGCAACCTTTTTATAAAACAGAAAGTGAGAAGGGGACTCAGAAAGCGTAGGGGGAGATTCTAAAGGTCTGTCTGGGGAGATGTCCGGTTCAATGGGCACATACAGACTCTCAAAGTCACATTCACACTGTTCATAATCCTTCTCCCCCTCCTCTGGTTCATAAAACTCTTCAATATCATATTCTTGAACTAGTGGAACCGGCCGAACCGACCTTTTACCAGACAGTGGCGGTTCGGACGGAACCGGAGAAAGTGACTGTACAATCTGTATAGCTTTTGCTATTTCTGCAGCAGTTGGAGAAGGAATTTTGGACTCCACACCTGCTGATTTTCTAGTTTTCTTTGCTGGAACTGGCTCCTCAGAGTCAGCTTTACGTTGGCCCGAGGAAGTCTCGCCCTGGTCAGAGGGCACTCCCTCCGGTTCGGTTGGCACCGAACCGGGCTGGCCATCCGGGTCAGCGGACTTTTTGGCCTCTCGCTCCCTGAGCCTGCCAACTCTCTTATCCAGTGTGGCTGCAGGGAAATTCTTGCAAATCTGGCAGTCTGAATTGAGGTGGTCAAACCCCAGACAATAGACACATGTGGTGTGTGGGTCAGCCTTGGCAAAGGTTTCCCCACAGACACCACAGTGTTGAAACCCAGTGGGCCCGGTTTTTCTTTTGGGTTTCTCAGACATGATGCCAGCCTAACCAACAAACTTGCCCTTTGAACGGCAGTGCCAGGCAAGACACCCTTATCGGTTCCCAACCGTGTCACGGGTCGTGGAAAACCGTAATGAAATCCGTTTTTTTTAGAACTGATAAGAACCGGGAACCGCACTCTAAAAGCTTTAAAATGCTTACTTTTTTAAAGTTTTAAACAACCTGATCGGTTCGAACCGAACCGATAAACATTTACAAGTTCCACATAGAAATAAACCTGTCTATTACTTACAATACCACAGACAGAGCTTGAACCGATCGGTTTGCGGTTAAAATAATAATACTCGCGGTTGAATTTAACCGAGAAAATACTGTTTAAACCGAGAAATGAACCGAGCAGTAGGAGAAATCTCCGGAGCAACTGTTCAGTGAGGCGGAGTAAAGAATCTGACAGTTTCGGTTTGAAATTATCCAGACAGAGCTTCTCTAACCGAGCTTGCGCTCTAGGCTCCATGCCTGGCATGGAAGTTAACTCTTTCACCTCCGGAGCAGTTCTAATGGTGGGACAAACTGCAATTGTCATAATATAGCAAGACTTCATGTTGTTTGAAAGGTTTGACCAATATCTTCCTTTTATTGAGATGGAAGGACATTCTCTTAGCTCACTCAGTTATTACAGTTAAAGATATGGTTTTTGTTATCATGGTGATAAGTAACACTGCTAGTTTATTTTTATACTTGGTATTGTGTACTAACGATATTTGATACCAGTTCACTTCATGTAATCAGAGCGTCGATAAAATGGCAGATACCATTAGTTTTGTTTTGTCCAATGGCTGTAAAATCCATCAACTATGTGAATACAGCACACTTGGTGCACAACTATGATTATGCATGATAATATTCATTTTCCTCTCGAAGGGTATGGACTTTTCAGAACTTTGATCTAATGACTTTGGGTGACTTTAACCATGCTGCTCATGGGCTCAGTTCACAGACTTTGTGACTAATTTTGTGTTCTCTTTTATTATTCTCTGGTATCCCCGCCAGGGCTGTATCCAAATGCATGGATGTATTTCATGTGTGTATTAAAAGGAGTGGCACCCTCAACAGTAACAATTTATAATGTCCCAAGCAAGGATTTCAAACTGTATGTTTATTTTCTTAAAATAATAAAGTTTAAAAAAAAAAAAAAAAACATGGCTTCAGCTCTCACGAGACCCGATCTCAGTGGTGGGAAAAGAAGAGCTGAGAAGGTTGGGAGGGGCTGCGTTGGTTGCTGGCCAACCCAGGAGTACCACGTAGTACATCAGCCTTGAGGGTGGTGCTGTCTCTGATGTCGGCCTCTCCTCCAGGAAAAAGCTTAAAGCTATATGCTCCTGCGGGGTCTGGCACCTCCGGTGCATACCCACCAGTAATGAATGGTGAAGATTAATCTAGGGAAGATTAGTAAATTTCTCAATTCTAGAAACAGATTTCTGAAGTTGAGGAAGGGGTGCATGCCCCTGTGAATGAACCAGTAGTTTGAACCAGAGATGCCTTCTGATGCAGACGCCTAGTGGAAAGCTGAAGCAAAGGCATCCAAGCAGCTCAGAGTCAATGACTGTTGGACTAAATTCTGTATATTGCAGTCAGCATAATCCTTTTTTAGTCTTTGCTAGGGACTTAACCAAGCACCAAAGGGGACAGTCATAAAAGGGAAAATGCCCTTGAGTTAGCAATCTGCATGCCTAGGGTAGCTTCTGTGCAGGCCCATCTTCCCACAGCGTCCAACTTGCACAAGTCCGTGAAAGAGGGTGATCAATGACCTCCTGGGGGAGAACGTCCTCCTCATTCTCAAGGAGAATAACAAAAGCATCAACTAAGGCTAAGAAACATACACTGTACCATCTAGGGTAGGTATTTTAATTTTTTTTTATCTACCTACTTGCAGAGAGAGAGAGATGGAATTGAAGCAGACATATTCCAGACCGTATCAGGCAGGGTTTTAAATACGAGTATAGGAAGAATTAAATTGACCGGCATGGTAGAAACGTTTAACCACTTCAGACAGAGACATTTACCTTAATCAATGACTGTAGGCTCAGAATGAGGTGGAAAGCATGCCTCTGAGCAAAGCCTTGAAAGTTAGCTAGGCAAAGCAATAGGCCCTGGGTTCCAAGAGTCCATGCTAAAAAAGTCATCATCACCACCCTCAGATAAGGTGAGGTCAGGGTCAGACTCATCCACTTTCACATTTTCCCCTGGAGGGAGGGGTGTCGATAGGGATGGACTGCAGGCCTTCTAATCCAGAAACATGACCCCGGCAACAACGATGACAACACCAGCCCCAAAGACGAGAGGCTTTCAGAAGTGGCGCCAGAACTGAATCTGGCGCCGGCAGATCCTTAGCACTGAGGGTAGTCGTGGGAAAGTACAGTTACATAAGAAATAAAAATTACGTACCTACCGTAATTATGATCTTTTTGTGTATCTTCACCATTCATCACAGATGGGGTACTGGCTGGAGATCAGGACCCTGCGGGAGCCTTTTTTTTTACAGGATAGGCGGAGTCGACACAGCATCGGCGCTGCCCTCGAGGCCGACATACTACATGGCGCTTGAGGATTAGCCGTTAGGCGCTGGCCGACTCCACCTGCCTACCAGTTCTGAGTCGCCGGAGAGGTAAGAGGAAGGGATGGAGGGTGGGACAAGAGAGTCCAAGGGACAGAAAAAGGAAGAGAAAAACTGAACTAAAAGGAGAAATAATGACTGAGAGGACAGCATAGAGGAAGGAAGACTAAGGGGATTGGGTAGGGGCCCCAATCTCTGGAAAAGGAGGAAGGGAGGGAAAGGGGGAGAGAGAATTTAGGAGACAGTGAGAGGTAACAAGGATCCA
Source organism: Neoceratodus forsteri (assembly GCA_016271365.2). Lineage (NCBI taxonomy): Eukaryota > Metazoa > Chordata > Ceratodontiformes > Ceratodontidae > Neoceratodus > Neoceratodus forsteri. Next base: position 398,168,573 of record CM057452.1, read on the forward strand.
GAACCCTTGTCCGTCACCAGACTGTATAGGAACTGCAAGGAGTAGCAAAGCTCATTTGCCAGAATTCAAGGCACAGAATAACTGGCAATACCCCAAAAGCAGAGTCAGCTATTCTGGAGAAGGACAGGGTACAGGGACTCTGTACTCTCTCTGTAAAGATATTTGGTGAAAAGAAGGGAAGTTCTTTTTTTTTTTTGAATTAGATGGATAACAGAAGGAGGGCAACCACCAGCTCTCACCCCGTAGGAGTGAAGATATGTAGCAGAGAAGGAGTGCCACTCGAACAGTACCCCTTAGGGAAGAAACTACCCCCCTGTGTGTCCCAACTTTACCCCGCTCAAAAAGACGGGTAGGCACAGAGGGAGGAGGATCCAGAGACTGAAGCCCCAGGGGAACGGCGATGGATTAGATGAATGGTGAAGATACAGAAAGATCAGCACTACGGTAGGAATGCAATTTTTACATCTTATCTGTGCTGCCTCACCATTCATCACAGATGGGTGAGTACTCAAGCTCCAGGGGCTGATTCATTGCATCCTAAGGGACAGAGTCCCTTAGCCCTCAGTGGGTGACACACTGGGGAACCTTCTGGGCCTGAAGAGGCCCGAGAGTGGGGAGAGCGAGATGGGGTCTCCCGGAGGGGGAAGGAAGTAGCCCCAACAAACGTCGTCTCGCCCTACGGGAAAAGAGATAGGTTCCCTGGTGAGCGGAGCAAATCACCCTACGCCGGGCCAAGGGTGACAACCGGGAAAGGCGAAGCCATGCCGATGATCTGGTGCAAATCGCTGTCCCTACAACCCTGGTAGCTACCTCATTGGCGTCGTAAGATGCCCTTGCTTGGTGCCTTGCTAGCTCCAGGCCATGTGCAGAGAGTGTGATGGCTTGCCTGGTTTGCTCAGAGTCAGGCAAAGCAGCTAGGAACTGACCTAGCGCTGACCACAAGAACCTGTTGTAGGCTGCATAGTGGGCCTGATGAGCAGAGATGGAGAGAAGCAACCGTGCAAGTAGAAAGTCCTCCTCCCCCAGAAATCAAACTCCAAAGAGTCCTGATCTGGGGCCCGGTCACGGTGGAGGATGTGAAGCCCATCAGGGGTGTCCAGGTGCATCAATCCGGACTGCGGATGAGGCATAGAACCTGGAGACCCCGGGGGAGCGCAATACCTCTGGCTGAGGTCCCTAGGGGCAGGAACACTGGAGAAGGGCCTCTGCCAGAAACCCATGGATGCCTCCCGAAAGGGAGCAGGCCAGGGCGGCACCACAAGGGTGGCCGCACCGAAATAGCCTAGAAAGGCGTGCGCCACATGCTCAGGATTGCTGACCGACAGGGGAGAAAGGTGAAGGTCCTCCATCATCCTCACGAGGAAGCGCTGATACTTGGAGAGATCAGCGGCAGGAGAGATATGGACAGATGGTTCCTCTCCCCCAGAAGAGGGGGATGAGGAGCTGGAGGTCACCATGTGTTCCGAGGGTGGTTGCTCGGGGGGAGGTTGAAAAACCTGGCTGTCCATGGCCCTAACATAGGCAGGGAACCGAGCAGCCACCGCTCTGAACTGCTCCCAGGTGAGAGGGCCGCTAGGACCAAGAATGCCTGGGAGCGCTGGAGAATGCGGCAGAGGGATAGGGGCAGAGCCAAGAGAAGAAGTCAGCTGACCTCTGCCAGGGCTAGGGAGTGGACCATGGACACCCGAGGAGGGTGTCCCGGAAGACTCTGCAGCCGACAGCTGTACAACCACGTTGGTACTGCCTAGGCTGCGCCCAGAAGAATCCCCCCAGTGAGGCGACCGGGGCCATACAGATCCAGAAGGATGGTCCCCTGCCTCCAAAGAATGGGACCCCCTCAAGGAACCGGAAGGGGAAGGGCGGAAGTCCGCACTACGGCTTCGTCCAGGGCCGGGGTGGACCCCAGAGAAAGACCGACGTGACGACCCATACCCCTCGACCCCTCAGAGTCCGAGAGGGTCCTGGTCCTCGAGAGGGCCAACCTAGGTAGCTGGCAGCTCTGGGCTGCCCCCGAAGGGGAGACCCAGGGAGCAGCACCTTCCCCTCCTGTAGACTTCCCGATGGGCCCCAAAGTTGGGTGATCGAGACACCCTACGGGAGGGGGTACCACCGCCGAGGGGTCAAGGAACCCTCCAAGGCCAGGTTGCATGGCAATGGTGGCACGCACCATGGCCTGCTGGTCAGTACCACTGACCCCAACCTCGGGGAGAACCTGACGCCCCTCAGAAGGGCGCTGGCTGTAACTCTTCATTGAGACCACCGGCTTGCCCTCCTCTGCAGACAACCCCAAAGGGTGTGACTGCCCGTCTGACTCCGAGCCCAACTCCGACGAGGTAGAGTCTGAGGTCCTAAGCCAAATGGTAGGAGGGCAAGGAAAGGCAACCTTACCAAGGAGCCTAGTAGCCAAAGCAGTGGCCGAGGCAGCACCCGTGCCCTCCACAAGAAGGCGGCAGGGCAGCTCGGGCCAAAGGTCCTGAGCCAGGGCCAGCCGCGGCGCCATCAAGTCCACTGGCACCGGGGGCGGTACCAGGAACAGAGACGGCGCCGACGGCAACCCCAGCAACAGCCTCGGCGCCGCGAATGGCACCGACAGCTCCAAAAGCAGACTCAGCGCTGAAGACGGCACCGCTAGGCTCCTCGGCGCCGCGAAGGCACCAAGAGCACCAACAGCGCCGAGGGTGGCGCCAACAGAAGACTCCAAAGGCCCCACGGCGCCATGCTCAACCTCAGCGCTGCGAGACATGGCGAAAGGCAATGCCGAATCTAGGGTCACGGCACCACGAGCAGCATCAGCGCCATGAATGGCGCCGACAAAGCCCACAGCGCAGAGAGACGAGTTGGCGCCGACAGGGGCCATGGCACCGTGAACAGCACCGAAGGCCCCGACGGCACCGACTGACGGCATCGACCCGAGCCTTCCGGACCGCAGGAGCGACACCGGGAGCCTTTCACCGGGGCGACGCGATAGCGGCCACTCCCGCCCACTCCGGGAGGAAGCAGGACGGGCCTCCTGCGCCGTGGGAGGAGCCTCGGCCAAGGCTAGGCTACAAGAAGTTGAGGCTCCCTCCTCCTCGGTCCGTATAGAACCAGGAGAGGACCCGGAGGAAAGGCCGAGAGAGCGCGGCTTGGCCTGATGAGTGTGAACCCTTACCCCGGAAGTCGGGCGGAGTCGCTTACTTTAAATGCGCTGCTGTTCTAGGACGCGCGTCCATGGAGAAGCAGGTGTTGCACGAATCCATGTCGTGGAAGCGGCCAAGATTACACGCGAGACACAGGTCACGCTGGTTGGTAACGGAGTACTTGGTGAGTCGCATCAGCCGACGATAGGGGCCGCCCGCCTAAAAAGGTTTCTTGCCCTCCGACCACGACATGACCTGTGGAAAAAAACACCAAAAATAGACTCACCGTCACTAGACTTTAAAATAAATGGAAAGATCTTACCGGCGACATCGAGTGGAGGCAGAACCCAGAACTGGCAGGAGACCGACGGACTGTCGCACGCACAATGCGAAAGGCTAAGGCCTAAAACTATTAAACTATCAAACTTCTTCAGTTGGCTTCCCACGAGGCGACCTCGACGGCGGGAGACGAAGAACTGGTAGGCAGGCGGAGTCGACAGCCTAACAGCTAATCCTCGAGGGCCACGTAGTACGTCGGCCTTGGAGGGCCCCGATGCTCGCGCCGACTCACCTATCCTTTTAAAAAAAAAAAGCTCCCGCGGGGTCCTGATCTCCGGCCAGTACCCCATCTGTGATGAATGGTGAAGATTGACACAGATAAGATCTTACCATAACAGTATATCTTTGAGAGGATCTCTTGCAGCAGGCCACACCAATAGGACTTGGCCACCAGGCACTAGGATCACACAGAAAAATCTCTAATTAGCAGTCTAACAGAGGGGGCTGCCCACCACCGACGTCACCCACTGACATCAGCCACCCCTATATGAGTGGGCAGCCCCAATACCCTCCTCAGTTCTCCTGCCAGAGACCAAAAGCAGAACCTGCTAGGAGAACTGAGCGGGAAACAGAAGGCCCCCTCCAAAGGGAGGGAAAGCAACAAAGACAGAAAAAGAGAGGGGAGGAGAAAGATGGAGGAAAGGCATGGTCTGCTGCAAGAGCTCCTCTTGAAGATCTACTGTTACGGTAAGTTCTTGTGTAACTATACTATCTTATTTCGAGGGTATCTCTTGCAGAAGGCACCAGTAGGACAAGTCCCAAGCAGTTATACAAAAATTGTCACAGTTTGGGAGGTTGGAAGTAAGGACCTAAGAAAGGAGGCCCTGGAGAACAGCTAGCCTGAAATTAGCTTTGCACCAAGAGGCGATGTTCAGACTATAGTGCTTGGTAAAAGTGTGGACACAGCTCCAAGTGGCCGCTGCACAGATCTCTGCAGCGGAGACGTTGCGGAAGCAAGCAACAGATGTCGCCAAGCCTCTAGTGGAATGACAATGTACCACACCCAGAAGTTCCTTACCATTTGGACAAACACTGCTTAGACACTGGGATTCCCCCTTTCCCGGGGCAAAAGAAACAAACAATTGTGAGGACTTCCTGCAGTCCTTAGTCCAGTGTGTATAGTAATGCAAAATTCTATGCACATTCAAGTATGGAGCAATGCTTCCCCTGGACTGGCATGCTCTGGGAAACAAATAGGCAGGTGGATGGATTCATTCAAAGTAAACTCAGACACCACCTTGGGGAGAAACTTAGGACTGGTACGCAAGGACACCTTGTCTTTGTGAAAAAACAAATAAGGCTGCTCACACATGAGCGCCTGAGGCTCAGAAATTCTCCAAGAAGTAATAGCAACTAAAAACAATGCTTCCCAAGAAAGATAGCATAGCTTGCAGCTTGCAGCTTGTTCAAAAGGAGGCAGGGTGAGTTTTTCCAACACAAAGTTTAAGTCCCAAGCCGGGACAAGGTTGCAGATTGGAGGCGTCAAATGCAGAATACCTTTAAAAAACGAGCAAGACATATCTAGCTGGGCCACGGAATGTCCATCTATGGGAACATGATAGGCAGAGATGGCTTGAAAGATGGACTTTATTCGAGGAGTACGTCAGACCAGAGTCTGAGAGTGAAAGCAAGTACTCCAAAATCTGGTTCAGCGGACAGGTGATGGGATCCAGGTGATACGATGCAGCCCATATGGCAAAGAGCTTCCATTTTATAGAGGAAGAGGGAAAACAGAAAAAGAAAGAAACGTGGTAGAAAAAGACACACAAATGTTGGTCAACTGTAGCTGCAGCAGTTTCCAAAGATCTGACGAGTGTTGGTCAGCGGTGGGAAAAGAACTGAGGAGGGTATTGGGCCGCCCACTCTTGTAGGGTTGGCTGATGTCAGTGGGTGATGGTGGTGGGAAGCCCCCTCAGATAGACTGCTAGTTAGAAAGTTTTCTGTGAGGTCCTAGTGCCTGGTGGCTAAGTCCTACTGGTGTGGCCTGCTGCAAGAGATACCTTTGAAGTAAGATCTCCCAGTACCATGTGTGGTGCTGACCAGCACCGGGACAGTACAGGAACCAGCAGCAGGCCAGGCTTTGAAGGGTCAAAACCCAGTGTCAATGACCCAGCCGGCACCGAAGTCACCGGCAATGGTACCTAGCCGGACCCACCAAGTGACACAAGGTGGGGGTGAGCCAGCAGGACAGGAGTCAGCGGCGTGGTCACCAGCAAGGGCCAAAGGTTGTTGCTGAATCCAAGTGCTCCACCTGACATGAGAGCTCTGCCTGCAGCTCCAGTTCCATTAACTCCAAAGGGACAGGGACTGGATCTGCTGGTAAGATACGCGAGCCTGATGCTGCACCCACTGTTCTAAAGAGTTGCCCAACAGTGGAACTACCCACTGGGGTCCTCACTTAAGAAAAGAGGGGGACTCCAGGCCCGAGACCTTGACATCCCAGTACCAGAGGCCCCAGGCGCCAGCACTGGTTAGGGCCTCTGAGTCCGGGAGACCGAGTGTCTCGCAGCAGACCTCCAAGAGGGTGACCTCGAATGATACAGTTTCTTCCCCTTCAACAATGGACAGAAAGAACTTGAGGCCAAACACCACTAAGAACCTGAATGGAATCCGGAACAGGCCTGCACTTTTGTGCTTTCGTTGGGACTGTCCTTCCTTCCGAGCACAGGACTGCCCATAGTCAGAACCCTTCCCTGATGGAGAAAGTGGAATGGCCACTGCCCCACTGCCAGGGCAGCCTGCCTGAAAGGCTCCCTACCATCATCCTCCATGGCTGTCAACCATAGATTCTGTTGGGCTGAGAGAAAAACTCACAGAAATATTTTTGTAAAACACTAAACTGACACAACACCCCCAAAAAAAACTCTAGCTTTAAACACTAAAACTAAGAAGAATTGAATGCTGCTGTCGTACAGACAATATTTTGACTGCCGGCAGGCAAGTGATGTCGTCACTGATGCACACTTGATGACAGAGGAAAAAAGAACTGAGGTGGTTGAGGGCTAGTGCCAAAGTAAGCCTGGTGGCACAAGCCACTCTTGCAGTGTCATGCATGGGTGCAGCTTGCCTCAGTGCTAGCCCTCATGAAAAGTTCTGGCTCCTGCAAGTACTTCTGATTAAGACCCATTAGTGTGAATCAATGGTGAAGATAAATCCCTGGAAGATTAAATATTTTCATACTCTCACAATTACATAATAATTTAAGACTGTGCTGGAGAGGATGGGAGAGATAGGGTCTCACTATCAAATTTTCTAGGCATGCCCAGTGTTAGAACCATACTCGTCCCAAATCCACAGAATAATATCAGAAATACCCATCCCAGGTCTTAATAAAGACCTAACCCCAGGGACCATTACAGAAAGATAGCCAAAAGAGCAAATGGTATTATTAGATCCATACGCAAATCATCTATAAGCAGGAGCGTGTAAGATTCCCCTATATAAAACTTATGTGGGACCACATCTTGACTATGCTGCTGCCTTTTGGGCTTTAAACTTGCACAATTTACAGAATCGTATGGATAGAGGAGATATTCTTATGTTGTTCAACATCCTAAATGACCATTATCTATCTAGAGCATGCAATATAACATCTGCAACTAAATCCATTAATTTGTACTCACATAATAGGCAGTTCTATATCCAGAGGGCAAATACTAGTAAGAGAATCAAGCTTTTTCACTATTCGAGCATATAGGCTGTGGAATGCCTTATTCCAGTATATTGTTGGTATTACAGACTTTAATAAATTTAAACTCACATTAAACACCTATCTTTTGGGGTTTTCTAGGAAATCTCCCCCACATAGCATGTGGAAGGCAGTCCTGATGGGCCTTGTGTCCTCGTCTGCCTTCGGAACCAAGTAAACCGAGTAGTTCAAAACGTTAACAGTGTTTTATATGCCAGCCCAGTGGTGCAGAGGGTTGAGGCACTGGACCCTAAACCTCCAACCGCACCAGCAACCTGGGTTCAGGACAGGATCTGGACTGCTTGGGGGGTAGTGGGAACAGAGTGCCCGATGGACTGATCTCCTCTTTCAGGGAGGAGGGGACTTGCCACACCACTGCAAAGCTGCCGCCATGTTCAGGCATGATGGCAGGGTAGTAGGTGTCCCAGCAGTGCAGGCTGGCCGGTGGCATAACGCACTGTGCATGCCTCCACACACATGTACAATTGTGTCATTGCACACCACCAGCTGAGGGGAGAGAATCAGGAAAACAGAGCTGGCAGATGACCCCTGGCTCAATTCAGACCCGTGCTACTGCCTGGTGCTCCTGGCCAGACTGGACTGTGCTTGGGGGTGGCAGCCCTTTCCTTCTTGGCCTCGCCACAGGGGGCAAGCCATGGGGGAACATAGCCAGAGAGTACCATGGGAGGCTGGCTCCCAGTTGGGGGTGGGCTGGGACAAAGAGGGAAGACGAGGCTCATGTTTTATAAACTGGGGCCTTTGTCTGAGGAGTCCTTCATATTGTCTGTATAGAGTAAAAAAGATGTAGAAACTTACCTTGTATCCAATGCTTTTAAGATTTTGTTGCGGGGCTGCTGCTCAAGGCAACTTACTGCTGGATTTCCTGCTACTGGGATAGCCATTGCACTCAGCACCAAGGATGTTATCGCCTGGACTGCAAGAACATCGATCTGGGTTCTCTCTGTGTCTTCCTATAGATTAAATGGTTGTTACATTCTCATACAGTGCAATTTCAAACATCAGCCCAAAATATAAACGTTCAAAGAGCAAAACAAATTGATTATCTTTTCAGGGATGTGCACAGAACCACAAAAACATAGAATGTGAAGGCAGATAAGGGCCACTGGGCCCACCCAGTCTGCCATTTTTTCTCTGAAGACACTACTTGATCAACAGCGCATAGTGTTTCTTTAATGCCTGTCATACAAGGAAATAAAGTCGCTCTCAATTAGCCTTTCAATGCCCAAATGGATAACATTCAACTTTATTTGTTCATACCTACACATACTGTGCCGCCTGCAGGGATGAAACACGTTATTGCAAGATTCTGCGCTAGCGATGCCATGGGGAAAAGTACAGAAAATCACATTACACTGCAGCAATATGAGATAAGTCATTGATGTTTCTGTGTGTGTGTGTGTGTGTTCATATGTGCGTGATGCAGCATTCGGACAGCAGATGGCATATCTATGACACTGAGCTACTTAAAATGTGCTCTTGTAAACTACAGTGGGTTTGGCAAACTACAGCAATTGATTAGAAAATATCAGCCCAGGAGGAAAAAAGTATAGTTACGTAAGAACTTACCGTAACAGCAGATCTTCGAGAGAGGCTCTTGCAGTAGGTAATTACATATAGGACTGACGCCGGCCGCCGGCAGGACCCCACGGAAAAATTTCTAGCTAGCAGTCCCTGTCGAGGGACCGAACCCACGTCAGGTGACCAGCGTCATACGACGTCGGTATAAAGGGGCGGTCCCGGACGCCCGCCTTCCAGTGCTTTCCCGCCACAGGCCCCAGCCCGGACGAGAGAGAAGCTGATGTTTTCATTCCTGGAAAAAGAGCTGAAAAAGCCTAGGGGGATGGAGGGCGGGAAGGTATTACCTACTGCAAGAGCCTCTCTCGAAGATCTACTGTTACGGTAAGTTCTTACGTAACTGTACTATCTTACTTTGAGAGGTCTCTTGCAGTAGGTAATTACATATAGGACTGAATCCCAAGCAGTCTGGAACAAAGAAAAGGCACCAGGAGGAGGAAACTACTCCAGAAAGTAGCACTAGCCTTGCAAGCTTCAAGACAGGAGGCCTTGCAAAACAGCCAGCCTGAAGCCTGCTCTACGGCGAGAGGCAATGTCCAAACTGTAGTGTTTCATAAAGGTATGGACGGAAGTCCAGGTGGCGGTAGCGCATATGTCTGCTGCAGACACATTCTTGAAACAAGCCACAGAGGCCGCTACTCCTCTTGTGGAGTGGCCTCTAACCTGACCTGGAAGGGTCTTGTTGTACTTGTCATAACAGAAAGTGATGCAATGAGCCAACCACTTCGACAGGCACTGCTTGGAAACAGCATTGCCTTCCCTATTGTGAGCAAAAGAGACAAACTGATCAGTCTATCTGAGATCCTTCGTCCTGTTGGTGTAGTATCTCAGAATCCGGTGAACATCCATGGTATGGAGTAAATATTCCCCTTGATTAGAGTACTGTGTAAAAAAGGCAGGTAGCTCTATGGACTGATTTAAGGTAGACTCTGCTACTACTTTAGGTAGAAACTTAGGATTCGTGCGAAGAGCAACTCGTTCTTTGTGAAAAATCAGATAGGGGATTTTACACATAAGGGCCTGGAGCTCGGAAATTCTTCGAGCCGAAGTAATGGCCACCAAGAGGAGCGTCTTCCATGAAAGAAACTACAGATCTGCAGAAGCTGCAGGTTCGAAGGGAGGGGAGAGTAAGTTTTTCGAGAGCAAAATTCAAGTCCCAAGGGGGAGCAGGGGTACGGATGGGGGGCCTTAGATGGAGGACCCCTCTGAGAAAGGTCTTCGAGACCTCCAGTTGAGCGAAAACTTTATCTGCGAAGGGAACATGGTAGGCTGAGATAGCTGCCATGTGAACCTTCAAGTAGGAATGGCTGAGACCCAGGTCGAAGAGATGACGTAAGTACACCAGCAGAAAGGCCACTGAACAGGAGAAAGGCTCATCGTTCTTGGAGGGTGCCCAAATAGAGAATCGCTTCCACTTCATGGCATAAGTGGACCTGGTGGAGGGTTTTCTAGCCTCCACTAAAATTTCTGCCACTTTTGGAGAGACGCCAAAATGGGATTGGGCTAGGTCTGCAGGAGCCATGCATGTAGTTGAAGGGATTTGAGGCCTGGGTGGACCAGGGTCCCCTGATCCTGGGTCAGCAAACCTCGAGATAGAGGAAGAGGAAGAGGAGGAACCTCTGAATATTGCTGTAGAAGAGAGAACCAGATTTGCCTGGGCCACAAAGGAGCGATCAGAATCATTCTCGCTCCTTCTGTGGTTAGTTTCTGCAATACTCGTGGGATCAGAGGAATTGGGGGAAAAGCATAGACGAATCTGTCCTTCCAGTCTAGAGACAGAGCATCACTCAAGAAAGCGCCTCGCTCTGGAACGAGCGAGCAAAAGGTGGGAAGTTTTGCGTTTTGGGGAGAGGCGAAGAGGTCTAGCTCCGGAGTCCCCCAAAGCTGAAAGATATCGTCTAGCACCCCTTGGTCCAATTCCCACTCGTGTGCCAGAGCAGAGGAGCGGCTTAGCTTGCCTGCCAGAGTGTTGTCGACTCCTGGAACATGAATCACTGTGAGGTGGAGGTCGTGTTGAGTTGCCCAATCCCAAACCCTCATTGCTTCCCTGCATAGAGGGTAGGAGCGAGTTCCTCTCTGTTTGTTGATGTACCAACTACGCACATGTTGTCCATCTGGACGGCTAGGTGGCCGAGAAGAATGTATTGGTGAAGGGCTTGGAGAGCGTATAGCACAGCTCGAAGCTGGAGCACATTGATGTGGAGAGCTTGTTCCAGTCTGGACCAAAAGCCCTGGGTCCGATGAGGGCCTAGATGGGCTCCCCAACCTTCGCCTGATGCATCTGTAGTCAGAGTCTGGGAGGGGGAGGATGAAAGAAGGGGACCCCCTGAAATAGGTTCTCTCGAACCATCCACCATTGCAAGTCTTGTACCATCGGCGCTGAGATCAGAACTAATTGATCTAGGTCGTCCACAAGTTGATCCCACTAGGAGCGAAGAGTCCACTGAGAGATCCTCAAGTGGAGTCAAGCTCGGGGGACCGTCGGAATAGCGGCCGCCATGAGTCCCAGAAGATGGAGGACCGACCTCGCCGAGACCCTCCTGTGTTCTGATAGCAGGGAAATCTGGGATTGAAGAGAGGCCGCCCTGTCTGGAGGCAGGAAGGTCTTGCTCACAGTCGAATCGAGGATAGCCCCGATGAACTGTAGCCTCTGGGAAGGGTCCAGATGAGACTTGGAATGGTTGATGGTAATACCCAGGCAAGTGAAAACCTGCTGGGTGAGGGAGAGAAAATGCAGGATTTCTTCCCTGGATGAGGCCACCAGGAGCCAGTCGTTCAGGTAAGGGAACACCTGTACTCCCATTGTACGCAGGTGGGCCGCTACCACAGCCAGGCATTTGGTAAATACTCGGGGGGGCCGAGGATAGACCAAAGGGGAGCGCCTTGAATTGGTAGTGGTCCCCCTGAAAAGCAAAACGAAGATACTTGTGATGGGAAAGGCGAATGGGAATGTGCAGATAGGCATCCTGCATATCCAGGGCACAAAGCCATTGACCCGGCCGAAGGAGGGGCAGAAGGCTCTGCAGAGAGAGCATCCTGAACCTTTTGTATTCCACATAAAGATTCAGGGAACTGAGATCCAGAATGGGTCTGCGATCTCCCAACTTCTTTGGGACCAAGAAGAAATGGGAATAGTAACCCGTCCCTTGAAGATGAGGGGTTACAGGTTCTATCGCCTGCTTCGTAAGAAGAGTCAATATTTCTTCCCGGACCAAAGGAAGGTGTTCCTTTGAATAGGATGACTTTCGAGGGGGGTGTCAGGGTGGTTTCTAAAGAAACTCTATGGAGTGCCCTTCCGCTATAAGCTGGAGCACCCAAGAATCCGTAGTTATCCTCTCCCATCCCGGCAGGTGGAGGGAAAATCTCCCTCCTACGGGTTCCTCCGGGGGGTCCAGAGGCGGTGGGAGAGGAAAGGAGTCAGGTGGTGTGGGGCAGGGCTGTGGCTGAGGCACCCACTGCTTTTTTGGGTGGAGGGGGCCTGGCAGTTGCGGGGGCCTGACGTTTAGTGGCCCGCCTTCCCTGGGGTTTTGCTTGTGGCCGACTCCGTCTGCAAAAGGGACAGTGCTGTTGGTGTTGGGGACGGTACATGGAATCCACTGATTTCAGAGCCATCCCCTTCTCCTGCAAGTCGGTGATGATGTCTTTGACATCACCGCCGAAAAGCACCGACCCACTGAAAGGTGCATCCTGAATAGCGGATTGCACCTCCGGGACCAAACCTGACACGCGGAGGCAGGCATGACGCCGTAGACTCACGGCGAAAGTGGAGCTCTGCCCGGCAGTGTCCACTGCATCGTACGTTGCCCACAAAATGTGGCGGCTGGCTGAACGAGCAGAACGGACGAGGTCGGCTAACTCCTGTTTGACTTGGAAGTCAGGTAAGGAGTCCAGCTTGGATTCCACCTGGGTAAGAATGGCCTTCTGGTAGTCCCCCATATGGGCGACATAATTCAGAGCCCGAATTCCCAGTATGGAGGAAGCATAGATCTTTCTTCCATACTGGTCCAGGAGGCGAGATTCCTTATCCAGAGGAGATGAGCTCAGATGTTTTGGATGTGCCGACCGGCCGTAAGCGGTGCTAATTACGACCGAGTCGGCACGAGGGTGAGAGTCCAGGTAATCTACACACTCGGGAGCCTGGTATAGCCTGTTAGACTTCCTGGGAAGTGGGGCTAACACCGACGGTTGTTTCCAGATCGTGGTAACAAGGTGGGCGTGAGGCTCGATCCAGGGTGGCACTAAAGTTGGCGCTGTCACGGGTAGATCCAGATGTTCGGCGAGTTTAAGTCGCTGAGGCTCTGGTTCCAGAGAGTGCCACTGATGGACTTCCTGGATTTTTCTAAGCAACTCTGTGAAAGATGGATCCTCCGGAGGAGACTTCGGAGGGGTCCTCGGCCGGAGCTTAGACGGAGAGCGGGGCTCGTCGTCTCTCTCAGAGCATCTCTCAGAAGAGTCCAAGGAATCCAAGAGGGAAGAAGAAGAGGAAGAATAAGATTCCCTTACTCGGCTAGGGGGAGGAACGGGTTCTTTGGGAGGTACCCGTAAACGCGTGTCCTGCCCCTCTCTGGATCCAGAGGGGAGAGCTCTGGAGTCCGGAGGCGGTGAGGGAGTGTGCCATCTTGGACGTACGGGGGCAGCACCGTCGTCGTAAGGCGGCTCTCTACCTCCTTGGTGAGTTGAGCCTTGGCCTCGGCCCACCAAGAGGCCAGAGTCTCCTGCAGATCCACCGGTGGCCATGGGGGCTGTGGAGGTGGAGGAGGAGGGGGAAAAGTGTATGGGTTGTACTGGTAAAGCGAGTATCCGAAACCCGGCGGCGGGAAACCCGGCATCGGGTGTTGCGGCATCGGGCACTGCGGTGTTGGGAGGACCGGCGTCGGGTACTGCGGCGCTGGATACTGCGGTCCCAGGTACGACGGCGTCAGATAAGACGGCGGGTACCCGGGGGAGCTGTCGGAGCAGACGGCCTGGTCAGTGGCCCCACGAGCAGGTCCACATTAGGGGGCCCGGAGGGCCCAATGTAAGGGGATATCTCGCCGCCGCGCTGAGGTACGCGCTGGGACCAGCGCCCAGGGGCCGGCGTCCATACGGGTTCTGTCGGAGGAGAGTCTGACGGAGGAGGAAGATCCCACGATCATCCGAGGATGGAGGAGAAATCCGGGGTCAGGCTAGGGTGACTTGGACTCCCCAGATGGCAGCGAAGGCTGCGGGGGAACCGGGTACGACGGACGTGGGAAGGTCCATTGTTGGTTCCGTCACCCAGTGCACGTCGGAGGAGCCGGCGTACGGCTTAGGGGTGAGTTCCCAGTGGGCGCCAGAGGAGCTGGCGTCCAGCTTACAGGAGCCCTCGCCAGAGGCGGGATGAGGGGGAGGAACGGCCCGGTCCAGAGGGGAAGTGGTCGTGCGCCACCCCGAAGGGTCAGGTGTCTTATCGACCCTCTCCATGCGGACGACGGAGGAGTCGACGTCCAACTTAGAGGAGTCGCCCACGCCAGTAGGCCGCAAGCCAGCGGCCAAACCAGGGGCGGGGGCCTCCATTCGCCCGGAGGCGCCCGCAAGGCCAGAGCGCGAGCCAGATGGGCGGGCCGACGCCTCTCCTCCAAACCCTTGGAGGCGGCCGTTGAACGGTCCCCAGAGGGGATGTTACCTTATCTGCGTCTCCAGCGGGAGACGCAGTAGAGGAGGACTTCTCCTGGTGCCTCTCCTTGTCCTTTTTCCGATGTCCTTCAGGGGAAGTGGATGCCTGCCTCAACTTTTTCAACTCTTTTTCCATAGAAGACATCTTTTTCTTGAGGAGATGGGCTTCCAGGGACTGTTGGCGCCGTTTTCGGGTAGCCGCGTTGAAGTTGAGGCAATGCTGGTACTTCTCGACCGGGTGATCAGGGCCTAGGCAGAAAAGGCACAGGAAATGGCCGTCCTTGTGTGGCAGTTGGGCGCCGCACGAGTTGCACTTGTTTCTGTGCTCGAAGGGTGTAGGGGATGACATACACCGACGATGTACCTGACGAATGAAAATAAATAACTATTATTCGAACTTCCGGTGACGTCACGGAGCTGATAGGAGCCTAGGGTTTCTTGCTCCCTACAAAGTCCACCGAGTCAACCTCCAAAACTAAGAAAATACAATCAAAAATGTCAATAAACACAGGAGGGAAGAGTCTGGAAACCTATAGAGGCAGAAACAGATCGAGAGGAAAAGAGAAGAATACAGATGGCGACCGATTACAAGAAGATCCCCCCAGCAGATCTCTCTCGCCGGCAAGTTCCCATGCGGCCAGCTATGACACGGATGGAGAATCGGAACAACTCTCTTGGACAAGATTTGAGACTTTACTAAAGGAGATTTGGAAATCGAGAATTGAAAACAAACAAGAGTTTAAAGCTGTACGTACGCAACTTGCTGTATTTGAGACACTCATAGGTAAAATAGAAGAGAGAATGGCTGAAAACGAAGAGTCTTCTGTGCAACTTGTGGAGATAATGCAGGCCCTGATACAACAAGCGGAGGAGCTGCGGTCAAAATGCTTGGATCTGGAAGGCCGCTCGAGGCGGGACAACCTCCGTCTATATGGTTTGCCGGAAGGCATGAAATTACTCCTATGGCTCCCTTTATAGAGAATCTGCTTAAAGACATTCTGGACCTGCCCCCTATGTTCACTTTCCACATAGAGAGAGCGCATAGATCACTCCAAGCGAAACCATCTGACCCAGCGGCCAGGCCCCGCTCTATAGTGTTTAAACTAAGCTCCTTTAGGGACAAACAGGAGATATTGTGTCGTGCTTGGGCCAAAAAGGAAATAAAATATCTTACTCTCAGACTATTTATGGATCACGACTACCCTCAAGAAGTGCAACAGCAGAGACTAAAATATCTTCTGATTTTGAGATCTCTAAAGAGAGAAAGTGATCCGTTTTCATACTCCTTACCCAGCCAGACTTCGTATTTTTTGGGAAGATGGAACAAAACTGTACTCTACGGTGGAGGAGGCGAGGGAGGCCCTGAGAGAGAGGAAAATACAAATAATAGAGACTCTGATCCGGAACCAAAACAATGAGAAAACTGACTCATTTTGGCAGCGTACCCAAAACAGGAAGAAGACAGGAACCAAAATACTGCTACACGGAGAAGCGCAACGCAGACTGCAAACAATGCTCGAGAAGCAGAGAGGCGAAGGAGAGAAGCCTGCCTGACTTATTCCGATTACCTGAACTTGTTATTGAACTATAAGGCCTCTCATATTAAGAACTGCAAGAGATAAGTGCCACATAAATGATTAAGTTCTAGTATGGGGAGGGAAGGGGAGCGAGGGGCGAAACTACGACAGGCTAATGCTATCCCTGGTAGTGCAGTGACTTGGTAATAGTAATTTTAAACTGCACATGTTTCTGGGATCTTACTGTGTGGCAAGGCAGTCGATTTGTTGTATTGTTCAGGATTGTTTTCCCATAACGGCGTTTGCCCATTGCGATATCAGGCTAAAAAGGGCCCCCCCCATTTGTCCCCAATGTTATTGATAAGACTTCAAATTTTGTATATGTGGGTACTGAAGATGCGGTCCAACTTGCAGAGGGGATTAAACAGTGTATCATAAGGGAAACGACCTATGGGTGATATAAAACGTTCTCCCAACACTGGTGAAATTTGAGACCTCATGCTTTCTTAAAGGGGGAGAGAGTTTTAAAAGATACTATAGCAGCATGTTGGCTAGAATAACGTATAAGGCAATAACATGGTGCATGGTGCATTATTGCCTGGTAGCTCTATATAGATGTAATGAAGGTGGTTGTGACAAACCACGGATCGGTGGACTGAGTAGGAGCATGGAAGGATCTTGTGTAGATAGAGACTCAGAAATCCCTACACTTGCCTCTGTTCCTACAGTGGGAAATATATAGTCCCACTTAATAAACTAGGAGCACAATAACAACAGGTGCTCAGTAGGAGGTCTTCCGTAACGGAAGCACTAGTAATCCTCCTCATTCTTCTCGTAAGGAGATAGAACAGAAGGGCTAATTTGGGTAATAGCCCCCTACCTTGGAAGTTTTAGTTAAAAGTTTAATAAGTTATTAGTAATAGTTTTAAGCCATGTTGGCTGATCTGAAATGTTATGTTTTACCAGGGTAAATGAAGCAGACAAGGTAAACTTGGGCATACAGATGAGGGTGGGAGATGGGAAGAGGCCACTGCGGCTGGAGATCAACCGGGTTATGGGGTAGTACACGGAAAGTTAAAATATACCCATTAGTAATGTAACACCCTATACGATCTGCACCTATAATGTGCATGGTATTACCAGCCCCATAAAAAGAAGTAAAATACTCCAGAGTATAAAGAGGGCCGGGGCAAGCATTGTTTTATTACAGGAAACACATCTATCTCAGTTAGAACATAGAAAATTTGAAAGGTTGGGCTTCTCTCACGTAGTGGCCTCCTCATACAAAGGGGGGAGGAGAAGGGGAACAGCAGTATTGATTAGACAGGGACACAGTTTGACAAGAAGGATAAAGTAATAGATAAGGAAGGGAGATATGCCATGGTTAAAGGTCAACTAGACGGACGTTTAGTAACCTTTGCATCCATATATACCCCTCCGGCCTCGGAATATGAGGTATATAGATCATTTTTTTCTAAACTGATAGAATGGGCTATGGGGCAAATGATATGTGGGGGCGACCTGAATTTGAACATAGCGGAAGCTTATACCACCACACAAAGCCAGGGCAAAAGAAAGAGGATCACAAGTCAAGTGAGGAAGTTGCTGCAAGAAATAGGTTATCAAGATATCTGGAAGCATTTCCATGGCTCTTCCCCCTAGACATACATATTACTCCCAGGCCCATGATGTGTACTCATGTCTAGACTATCTTATAGCCCCAAAGGAACAAACAGGGGATATTGTAAAGATTTGGGCGGGAGATTTTGTACTATCCGATCATGCCCTGATTTTTTGTCAATTTAACCCCCAGGCTAAAGGGAAGACAACTTTTTGGCGACTAAATCTCTCCCTGTTAAGGGATAACCAGATCCTGAAAAGTATAGAAGATACTATATCCCAGGCTATAGAGCTAAATGACACGCAAGATATGTCAGTAACGATCCTATGGGATACCATAAAAGCAATCACAAGGGGTAAGCTAATAAGTATATCGTCAAACAAAAAAAACTTAGGGAAACACGATGAGTAGCCCTAGAGAGTAAAATAAAAGAGCTGGAGGAATTGCAGCTTACTAAAAAGACCAAGACTAGAAGTAAGGAACTTGCTCAACTTAAAAGTGAACTTAATAAAATACTGGACTACTCTATAGAACAAAAATTAATGTATTTAAGACATAACTATTATGATGGGGGCCCGCGGTCCCTCAGATTATTAGCACGTAGGTTGAGAGTACAAAAAGCAAAATCAAACATAACAAAAATCAGACACCCACAAACAGGTAAAATGCATAACACAATAAAAGAAATAGCAGAGGCATTTCTTAACTATTACACAACACTTTATAAATCAAAAGACTCATCAACACAGGAAATTAAAACATTTTTAAATTCATTAAACCTCCCGACTCTTTCGGAGCAACAAAGATCCCAACTGATTACACCTATAACATTGAGAGAAATTGATACGGCAATAGGTAACCTAAAAACCGAAATGTCCGGGTCCGATGGACTCCCCGGGAATTCTATAAATCATTCTCTAAAATTTTAACCCCTATTCTCAACAGAGTATACGCTCATGTCGTAACAAAGGAGGGGAATGTCCCCCCTTCATGGAATGAGGCTATAGTTTCAGTTATCCCGAAACCGGGTAAGGACCGCTCCTGTTGTTCGTCCTATAGACCTATATCCGTATTGAACACGGATTATAAAATATTCACATCTATACTGGCTAGGGCGCTCATTCAATTTTCCCCGAATAAGATCCATATGGACCAATGTGGGTTTATCCCAGGACGTCAGGCCCAGGACAATGTAAGGCGTACTATATACCTATTGGAACATTCTCAATCTCAAAATAAACCAACTCTTCTACTGGGACTAGGCGCATGACGTTAGACATGGTGTCATGGAGATTTATAGGAGGTTCTTGCCGTTTTGGATTCCCAAGCCAATTTATAGAAACCTTGCTAAAATTTTATAAAAGACCCTGGGTTATATTCGGGTGAAACCCACCTCTCTGAAAGGTTCTCCCTTTACAGGGAACCAGACAGGATGCCCCTGCCCCCCTTTTGTTACGCTTATTATATAGAACACGCTAGCGCAATATATTAGGCAATCCCGATATTAGTGGTATCATGTTCGCAGGAGTTGAACATAAACTGGCGCTGTTTGCAGATGACTTACTTCTTATATTTAACTAATCCGGAAAATTCACTACCTGCAGTTATGCAGAAAATCCAAGATTTTGAATCTCTCCGGTTACACTTTAAACATTAATAAGACAGAGGCCCTGGGGGTAGTATGAACTGCCGCCACGCTCCGAAATAAGTTTCAGCTCAAATGGGATGGCTCCTCTTTGAAGTACTTGGGAATATGGATCCCTAAAGATCTATCCCAATTATATAAACAAAACTACACCCCTCTAATAGAAACAACAAAGAATGATATGAGAAGATGGGATCTTCTCCCAACATCCTTTTATACCCGCACTATGTCCATAAAGATGAATGCAGTACCCCGACTCCTTTATCTATTTCATTGTGTTCCCTCTATTATTAATCTGAAAGAAATACTATCCTGGCAGAAAATTTTTATGGCCTTTCAATGGAATAATAAAAAACCCCGCTTAAATTTCAAGAAACTCACGCTCCCTAAAGCAACGGGAGGACTATCATTCCCTTCCCTGGCTGACTATTGGGCCGCCTCACAAATGCGTTTAGCTCTACTGTTGGGTGCAGATAATTATCACGCAGCCTGGAAGCAAATGGACTTAAACAAGGGAGAATCTCCACCTCTTCCAGCAGTCCCCCCCCCCCCACTACAGCGAACAATGCTAACTACATCAAAAGCTACCTCCACTATACTGGAAGGCTGGAGGAGGAGAACAAGGAACAAACTGATACTAATCCACTTTTGGAAGTACCAATGGTTTATAACAAAGGAAAGGTTTGAATCCTCTGTGGTGGGGTCATGGTATAAATCCCAAATAAAGAAAGGTATAGTAGCCCCTTGGCAAATAATGAAAGGGAATGTAGCTATGACCTTTCAGGAGGCCCAAGAGAAATTTGCTTGGACTGAAAGGGACAGACTGTTCTTTTATCAAATGAGGGACTACATGGTAACACAACTTAGAGTCAGGGAGAGGGACTCAACTCTATGAAGATAACTCCCCGTTTTTGAAGATTTGGTCTTCAACGCCGGGAGGGAAGGCCATCTCAATAATATACAAATTCTTAATTTCAATGTATAAACATGCTATGGACCCAGTCAAGGCGAACTGGGAAAGAGAGTTTAAACAAGCAGTAAGTTTCAGGGACTGGCCTAAAATATGGAAAAATACTTGGATGGCTACCTCTTCCCCAATGTGGAGGGAATTTATATGGAAGGTTAGGGCGAGATTTTTTCTAGTACCCACAGTGTTAGCTCGGAGAATTCCAGGAATATCAGAAAGCTGCTGGAGGGAATGTGGAAAAAATAGGGCCGCATATAAACACATATTTATTGATTGCCCAAAAATGAGTACATTTTGGTCCACTATCTCTGCCCATATAGTAAACATTTTAGGTGAGCACTACCAAGTGACTGGGATCAACCAGCTGCTGGGTATACCCCCGGAAGGAATGAGGGATAGACACATTATATATCTTTGAACTATTCTTCTGGGGGCAGCATACAAAGCAATTACAAAGAAATGGCTCCAGAAAACAGCTCCTACTGTGGGAGAATGGAAAGCTATAGTTCAAGACATTCAACACAATGAGCAAATGTCATATGCTCTAAAAAATAAAATACAACTCTATATTACAAGATGGACCAGATGGGAATTAAGCCAAAAACAGAGTCAGTAAGTAAATAAGAGAACAGTTGGTAATACAAACAGAAAAGACCCAGTGATAGAAAGTAAGCTTGCCATGTGCCCCCCTAGGGGCCCTCCTTGCCTGAAAGTAGGAAAAGGAATAAACAAATGCAATTCCCTAATGTTATATATATTTAAATAAGGCTATAATCAACTAAATTAATCTGTCTTGTGCCTAATGTCTGTCCTTAATTCAAACACCCCTGGTATTAGCTAGAATTCATTATTGGTGTATAAGTGTGTTATATTTTTTAATTTTTTTATTTGTATAAACTGGAAAAGAACAACAAAGAAATGTATATTAGGTTGTTGGAACCTTGAAATAAGTGTATGTATGAAATTGAAGATCTTGAATTAATGTAACAGAATACTATGGAAGTAAATGAAAACATTAAGAAAATAAAGGAAGTATAAAAAAAAAAAAGAAATAACTATTATTCTGTAAAAAACGGCGAAAGACAGGGCTGACTAAGCACGAACTTTACCGCGAGGTGCTGCATGAGCTAACGGCGGGAAAGAACTGGAAGGTGGGCGTCCGGGACCGCCCCTTTAAATCAACGTCGCATGACGCCGGTCACCTGACGTGGGTGCGGTCCCTCACCAGGGACTGCTAGCTAGAAATTTTTCCGTGGGGTCCTGCCGCCGGCCGGCGTCAGTACTATATGTAATTACCTACTGCAAGAGCCCTCTCGAAGTAATATCTAAAATTACGTACGTACTTAATTCTTGAACTTCCAAAATATCTTCACCACTGATTACCACTTCTGGGTCTGTGCTAGAGGCTCTAGGATCCAGTGGGAGCCAGAATATTTCTGGTGGGGACCGGCGATGTGGCAGGCAATGCATGCACTTGCTGGTATATAGTGGGAACAGCCTCCAGCTGCCTCTACTCCATTTTTTTTTTTTTGTTACCAAGGAGGTGAGCAGCATGAACCCAACAAGTAACCTATGTACTTAACCTAAGGACATAAGATAGCCCTGGTGGCCCTTATAAGAAAGGTCACTAAACCCAGTAACGTAGAGTTTCCACAGCCCAAACCAAGTACAAAGGGGTGAAGATCACAACACTACTGTAGTGAGTCCAGGGGATGGTGGGCGGGTGTGATAATCATAGGTGAAGATATTCTGGGAGGTCAAGACTTACAGTAAGTACGTAATTTTAATAACTTCCAAGAATCAATCCTCACCATCGATTCCCACTTGTGGGTCAGAGTACAAAGCTCAGAGAAAGTCCCCTGGACTAGGGAGGCTGAAGCTCAGGGCTCACTCAGGATAGTAATCTATTCGGAACTACCCTGCCGAACGAGGGATAGACATCAATGGCATAATGCTTGGTAAAGGCATGCATTATGCTCCAAGCTGCAGCTCTGCAAATTTAACCAATAGGCGCAGAACGGATTTCTGTCAGAACCATTCTGGTGGAGTTGGTGCGTATAATGTCCTCCAATTTAACCTGAGCCACAGCACAGCAGCGGTGAAGGCAATTCACAATACAGGCAAAAATTCACTTTATTGTAACCAATTGACCCTTATAATTAGGGTCAAAAGCGACAAATACCTATTTAGACTCAAGCCTTGGTCCTTCTAGGTAAAACCTAATGACCCTTTTAACTCATTCTACCTTGTGCGGCCATTTTGGGTCAGGTTAAGCAATGATGGTTCTGACACCATATGGCGCTACCGATAGAAATTTGACATCCAGTGAGTGGAGAGTCCTTTCTCCCTCATTCTGGAAGTTGGCATAGTAGGTAGGCAGAATTAAAGCCCAATTAAAAAAGAACTCTGACGCGGCCTTACATAAAAAATTTAAATTACATACTTACCGTAATTCTTGATCTTCTAAGATCATCGTCACCATTGATTCACACTGGTGGATCTGAAGCCACTCTGCTAAGACCCAGTGGAAACCAGAACTTTTCAGAGGGCTGGCGCTGTGATAAGCAGTGTGCATGCTTGGCACTGCGAGTCAGCACACGTAGCCACCTGTTTACCTCAGCATCAGCCCCCAACCGCCTCAGTACTTTTTTTTTACTGAGCAGGTGCAGCATAATCTAACAAGTATCTATTCGATTAATCTAAGGGCATGAGATACCCTGGTGGCACGTGTAAGAAAGGCCACCAATCCACTAACACAGAGTCTTCACAGACCAAACCAAGCATAAAGTGGTGAAGACCAACATGACCACACTGGAGTGAGTCTGAGGGATGGCGAGCAGATGTGTGAATCAATGGTGAAGATATTCTTAGAAGAAAAAGAATCATGGTGAGTACCTAATTTTAATATCTTGCAGGAATCAGTCTTCACCACTGATTTCCGCTAGTGAGTCAGAATACCAAGCTCAGACAAAGTTTCCCAGGCTTTGGGTTGTCCTGCTGAAAGTGGTGTGCTGCTTGGCGTGAACTTCCAGGGCACAGTGCTTAGTAAAAGTGCACTGTGCTCCAAGTTGCAGCTCTGTGAATATCTCAAATAGGCACACAGTATATCTCTGCCAGGGATGTTACAACCGCTCTGGTGGAGTGGGCATGTATGCTGCCCTCCAGTGTCACCTAGCCATGGCACAGCAGTGGTGAAGGCAATTCACCATCCGTGCAGAAATGCACTTGACTGTAACAGACTGCCCCTTCCAGTTAGGATCATTAGAGACAAAGTGTTATTTGGATTGTTTGCTAAGGACCCTCTTAACATCCAGTGAGTGGGGAGATCTTTCTCATTCATTCTAGAAGTTGGCAAAGTAGGTGGGCAGGACTAAGTCCTGGTTAGAATGGAACTCCAACACCACTTTCGGTAGAAATGTGGGGTGAGTACAGAGAACAATCTTATCTTTATGGAAAACTGTATATGGAGGATCTGTGACCAAAGTAATGATTTCAGATACTCTGGGAGCAGTGATAACCACCAAAATTGCTTCTTTCCAAGTTAAAAACTTCAAGTCACACCTCCCAAAGGGTTCAAATTCTTGCGAGTGAGCATATCCAACAGAAGGTTAATATCCCAGGCAGCTACTGGCTTCCTGATGGGAGGCCTTGGGTGTAAAATGACCTTGAGGAACCTCTTGAACAGTGGCAGCTGTACCAGGTCGAGGGCACAGACAGGCTCATGGTTTTCTGAAACAGCACATAGGTGGACCTTTACTGTGGAATACTGCAGTCCAGTATCAGAAAGGTCCAGCAGGCATTCCAGAACCATGTCAGATGGACACCTGATGGGGTCCATGTGGGCTTTGGAGCACCAGATGGAAAATCTTTTAATTTGCTGTGAAGGTTTAGGAGCAGCTAAAGGTATATCAGAGACCCTCTAAGATGCCTTGCACCCCTTCACTTCTATCTCTTCAGGAACCAAGCCTGAAGATGAAAGAGGCACAGGTTAGGATGGACCAGGTGACCTGTGTCAACAAGTCCATTCTGAGTGGCAGTCCTCAGTTTGTTGACTGAAACTCTGTTCAACAGAGGAAATCATATCTGCCAAAGACAGCAGGGGGCCACTAGTATCATCTTGCCCCTAAGTGCCACCA
Organism: Neoceratodus forsteri; assembly: GCA_016271365.2. Lineage (NCBI taxonomy): Eukaryota > Metazoa > Chordata > Ceratodontiformes > Ceratodontidae > Neoceratodus > Neoceratodus forsteri. The sequence goes on from CM057452.1 coordinate 398,192,835, forward strand.
GTTTCAGCAACACACTCTGGATAAGTGGGATTGGAGGAGAGGAAAGGCATACAGAAACCAATTTCGCCATGGCAGTCTGAATGCGTCCTGACATAAAATGACATGTCCTTGATTTCTGGAGCAGAATCGAGGTAGTTTGGTGTTGAGTGGAGACACAAAAAGGTCTACATCTTGGTACCCAACTCATCGAATTGTGATCCCACGACCTCTGGAGCTAGTGACAACTCACGAGGATCAGTCTCTGTTTGACTGAGTTCATCTGCCAGCATGTTCTGAACTCCGGGGCAGACAGACTACTTGGAGCACGATCCCCTGCTCAAGACACCATTCCCACATTCTCACTGCCTGCCTGCAAAGAGGGTATGAGTGTGCTCTTCCTGTTTGTGGATTTCTAGAGCAGAAGAGAGGCAGTTTTGTGTTGAGTGGGGATGCAAAAAGGTCCAAGTCTGGAGTTCCCCACTCTGTGAATAATGACTGAACTACGGTTGAGTCGAGAGACCATTCGTGAGGATCTGTCTCTGTTCTGCTGAGACGGTCTGCCAGTTTGTTCTGCACTGCCGGCAGATAGACCGCCTGAATTAGAGCCTTGTGCTCCAAGCACCATTCCCACACTCTCATCGCTTCCCTGCATAAGGGGTAAGAGTGAGCACTGCCCTGCTTGTTGATGTAATACATCACTGCTTTGTTGTCCATTTGAAGGAGAATGTCCTTCAAAGCCTGGACTGCATAAAGGACGGCCCTCATTTCTAGGACATTTATTTGAAGCTGGGACTCTTCCTGAGTCCATGTACCTTGAGTGTGGGGAGTCTGACAGTGAGCTCCCCGCCTCATTAGGGATGCGTCTGTGGTAATGGAAATCTGATGATCCAGAGGAGCAAAGGGATACCCTTCCAGAAGATTGTCCTCTTGCGACCACCAGGTGAGAGACTTCTTCAGAGGTTCTGTCACCTTGATGAGAAAAGACTGAGGGTGAGTGGTTGGGGACCACTGAGTACTGAGCATCCATTGAGAGGTTCTCATGTGCAGGCACGCTAGGGGTACAGTGAACACCAAGGATGCCAGGAGACCTAGCATCCGCTGCATCGAGACAGTTCGAACCAAGCTGTTCTCTCTGAGGTATCGGGCCATCTGCAGGATATCGCTCCTTCTGTCCTCTGGTAGAAAAGCTTTCGCACAGGAGGTGTCCAGAAGAGTTCCTATGAAAAGGAGCTTCTGGGAGGGCTGCAGCTGTGATTTCTTGAGATTTAGCAGGACTCCCATGGACTTGAGAAAGTCTGAGGCCGTGGCAATGGCATCGAGAGTTCCTTGCCTAGAAGGGCTTGCTAGAAGCCAGTCATCCAGATATGGGAACACCTGTATTCCGACTTTTCTGAGATACGCTGCAAGTAGTGTACAACACTTTGTAAAAACTTGCGGCGCTGCGGACAGCCCAAAGGGCAGGACTCTGAACTGATAATGCTGGCCCAAAGCCACGACCCTTAGGTATTTGTGATGCCTTGGGTGAATAGGAATATGCTGGTAAGCATCCTGCATGTCCAGGGAGGCTAACCAGTCGTACTGATGAAGCAAAGGTAACAGGGTTCCTAGCGATATCATTTTGAAATTCTCTTTGTAAGAAATTCGTTTAATTTTTTGAGGTGCAAAATGGGGTGCATGCCCCTGGTTTTCTTTGAAACCAGAAAGTAATGGGAGTAGAACCCTGTGTTCCGTTGATCCAGCAGAACTACTTCCATGGCCCTGTTGTTCAGAAGGCCCTGTATCTCGGAGGCGAGAAGTACAGACAGCCTCGGCTGTCGTTTGGGGGGGACGATCCAGAGGGTTCTCTGAATGATTGAGGGAATACCCCTCGCAAATTATCTGGAGGACCCATTTGTCCAAAGTTATGGACTTCCACTGGTTGTAGAATTGAGTCAGATGACCTCCCACCGCTGAGGAAGAGTTCCCCTCGGCAGCTGAGGTGGGACTTGGGCTGGCAACTCAGAAAGCGGCACTGGGCGCTTTGGGTCCCTATTAGTGCCTTCTGTGGGCTCTTTAAGTTGAGGGGCTTGGTTTTATTAAAACCTGCCTTGCCTTTGCCTCGAAAGGACTGACCGTTATGAAACGGGCATTTGTTAACACCCCCTCAAGAGGGGGCAGGAGGAGGTCGAGCCAATTTAATGGCTGACCTAGTCTTTTGTGTGGCCTATAGAGCCTTTTTTTTTTATTTTCTTCTTTATTCTGCAGTTCCGCTGTTGCTTTATCAGCCCTGGCCACGGCCCCTGGGACTTCCACTGCCATCTACTGCCGCCATCCCCAGTTATCCCCGGCATCAGTCCCCTTCATTCGTGCCATGGAACTAGTATCTGGTCAGGTGATATGGCGATGGCAGCTAATTGAAGCCCCAGGGAGGGCTTCACATAGACAGCAGACCCGCCCGCCATCTTTTTCCTGGTTTTCTCGGAGGCGGGAACTTGCAATGACGCCAGCATCCGCCCCGCCTCCCTGATACCGATCGCCGGTAGCGTGACTGACTCCCAGTCTCCACCAGGGGTCCTCATTGCGCCGGACACTGCCCCACCTTCCCCTGGAGAAAGAGAGCTGCCCATTGGGCGCACAATCCTTCTTCCCCCAACCGGCCCTCCGACGACCCAGGCCTATTCCCAAACCCGGATCGCCGGTGCTGCAAGCAGAAATCCAACCGCTGCGTCAGCGGGCCGGCCCTCTAGAGCCTGTTCTACTTGAGGGCCGAAGAGGTACACACCATCGAAAGGCAACGCCATGACCTGCTGCTGGGCATCATTCGTAAAAACTGTAGTGTGCAGCCAGGAATGGCGGCGGGTACAAATGCCCGCCGCTGCTCAGGAGGCAGTATTGAAGTCATCCATAGCTGCTTTAACCTGCTGGTTGTTGGACTCGATACCCCTGATTATGGCTTGAAGAAGCTCTGAATTAGAGTCCGACTCCAGTAGAGCTTCAACCATTTGTTTGAGCAAATGCCAAAGAATATACTCATATTGAGAGAAATAGCCCTGGTAGCTGGCGATACGCATACTCAGGGTGGATGCAGCAAAGACTCTCTTACCTAAAGTATCTATCTTACAAGATTCTTTGTTTATAGGTCGAGCTGTAGTAGTCTGAGGAAGGACGACCTTACCATTCTCTGCCAAGACTACAATCAGATCCACAAAGGCATGGGAGGACAAAATAGGTTGATCCTTGGGAGCAGCATACTTCCTATCTATGGACATAGCCGCAGAAGGAATGAGAGCAGGATTGTTCCATACCATTTGAGAAAGCGTCTCAAAGGAGGGTTGTACTGGGGGAGTTAAATCCATAGGGATGTCCGGAACATGAAGGTACTGGAGTCTTAAAAGCTTCTCAGGATCGATGTCCATAGTCTGGAAAGAAAGAGTGGAATTCAAATCTTTCAGCAGAGACTTAAATGACAGGTCCTCGACCACAGGCTCTGCAACAGGATTAGGTCCTGCTCCTTCCACATCATCACCCAGTCTAAGATCTAAGTCAAGCTCAATATCATCTCCTGACAGTCCAGGAGGGACTGCATGGACAGGAAAGGAATGAAAATCAACAGGAAAAGAGGAAGGAAAAGAATTGGGAGAGGAGAAGCCCTGAAGATTGGCAGATGAAAAGCCAGGCCTCGGCACCGAAGAAGAGCACGGTGCCGAAAAGCCGCACGGCGCCGACAAAGCAGACGGTGCCAAAGAGGAACACGGCACTGAAAGGCTACGTGGCACCGAGAAACTGAACAGTGCCGAAAAGCCGCACGGCACTGAGGACGGCGCTGACAGGCACATCGGTGCTGAGGACGGCGCATTGACAATGACGGTGCCAAAACCAACCCAGGGCCCCAAAAGTCAGGATTTGAGAGAAAGGAAGGAAGAATACCAGGAGATAGGGGCATAGGTGTGGCCCTGTGCCGCAGTCATGTGAGGGGGGGGGAAGCACCTGAGTGCGGAGTCGACTGCACCGAAGAGGGTGCAGCGCAACTAGGGAGGCCCAATCGCCCAGCCCGATCCCCCAGAGAGCCTGAAGGCCCTGGAGTGACCAGGTCAGGCAGCTAGACCAACCTCTGAGCCCACTGCTCCATCAGAGCAGCCCACTGATGAAACTGATCATCGGAAGCCCTACCAGGAGGCGGGGAAGGGCTCCGATGTCGAAGAGGTCGGTGACCAGAACCAGGAACCAGCGACTCCGAACGAGGAGACCGGCAACTGACCCCAAAGACTGACCGTTGATGCGCAGACATATCAGAGGGCGACCTCAAGTGATGCCTTCTCTTTTTTGACCTACGGGTCGAAAAAGAGCTCAAGGCCGAATGGTGCCGAGAATGCGACCGTTTTCTTTTATGTTTCCGGGGGGACCGCCCATCCCCTCGGGCATTGGACAATCCGTTGTCAAACCCCCTCCTCTGGAGAAGGCGGTGGACCAGACCCAGCCCGGCTGACTGAACAGCTTTCATCCGAAGTCTCCCTAACATCACCTGACCCGCTCATGGCCGACTCCGTCAAAGTAGGATGAGACTTCTTTCTTTGGTAAGAGAAAATTATTGTAAGCCGTACTTTATTCGAGAAATGCTACAAAATAATAAACTGAAAACTATGCTGCTAGTTTGAAGTTTGATTCCCGGCGGTCGAGTGATGTCATCACTGAAGTGCACTCGACGGCGGGGAAAAAAGGAACTGAGGCAGTTGGAGGTCGATGCGAGATAGTGATTTGCTGCCGCGAGCAGAGGCTCACCGGCTCCTCCGCAGCTCCATCTCTGGCTCTGGACCTCCTGCAAAAAGTTTGCTCCCGCTGGGTCCTAGCGTCTCCAGAGTAGATCCCATTAGTGTGAATGAGTGGTGGAGACTTTATGTCCAGGACTCGAGGCCAAATGGTGCTGCGAACGGGATATTTTCTTTATATGCTTTCGGTGGGGGGACACCGCCCACTCCCCCCAAGCACTGGACCGTCCGTTGTCAGATTCCCCCCCCCCCGAGAGGGCGGTGGTCCAGACCCAGCCCGGCTGACTGAACAACTTTCATCCAAAGTCTCCGTACTGTCACCTGCCCCACTCATGTTCGACTCCGTCAATGGAGGGCTGAGGACTTCTTCTTGAACAAGTAAGTAGTATATTAAAATGTAATTGGCACTATTCTATTATAAGATACAAAGTAATAAAATTTAAAACTAAGCTGCTAGTTTGAAGTTTGACTCCTGGTGGGCGAGCGACGTCGTCACTGAAGTGCACCTGACTGTGGGGAAAAAAGGAACTGAGGCGGTTGAAGGGTCAACGCCGAGATGGTCTATCCCCCATTAGCACCTGGCTCACGATGCCGCTTCCTCGCAGGTCCATCTCGGTGCCGGCCCTCCTGAAAAAGTTTGCTCCCGCTGGGTCCTTGCACCCTCTGGCATACTCCCATTAGTTAGTGTGAATGAGTGGTGGAGACTATGTCCAGGAAGATGCACTTTTCCCTCCTCACTGTGTGTAGAGTAAATCAGTGTCTCTCTCCCTGCACATGACAGCTGATAGTGGGGAGATCACTAATAAGGAATGCTATTCAGTAACAGTACACAATGTGCAAGGGCAGGGGAGAGATTTCTGACAAAGCCAAAATTACACATGCTACCTGTTCTTACTCTGTCTATCTCTCTCCCTCACTGTGCCACAGTGAGTATTTTTTTTTCCCCCAATACAGTTTGGATGCCCTCCAGCAAACAACTCCTGTCCCAAAGACTCAGTTTACATTACTTTGCAAATATCATGCTAAATACTGTACATTTCAAAAGTTTAGTTTCCCATCGTATTTTTAACTCAGAATAGTCTGATCAGTATTTTCTATTCATACTGTACCTAGTGCTGGCAGCCAGGAATATTCTTTAATACTGCAGATGTAAGGAGGGAGTTAACAAAATGTGTATTGAGCGGTGGCAAAAGTTAAGATATTGCAGCTTGGGTTTAAACTGATCCTGCTTCGACAGAGGTTCTTCTTTAGGATAATTTACTGCTTCCTACTGAACTACCAATTCAAACCTATGTTATTTTAGTAGTATTACTTTGGAGTTACTATGTAGATAGGTATTATTGGCTTAATCATAAAACAAATGTGACATCTGAAAGAAGCTCCTGTTATTAATGAAGTTATATGAATTCAATAGGGTCCTATTTTTCTGATAATTACAGTAGAAGTACAGTAGCTGCGCTTATTGTAAAGTTGCAGAAAACGTTTTAAAACACTTGTAATCAGATCCAAATCAGCTCAATATTGTATGAAAATTCTGTAATTATGCTTCTTTTTCATCATGTGTGTTTTTAATTACCCCCCCCACCCACCACCAACTCAAACCGTTCCATTGGGTGTTGGACTACTGCAGGTAACTGGACACTTTTCATCATTCTTTTATTTTCTATTTGTGTTTCACTCTACTTCAAAATGTTCAAGTGTCATGCTGTCCAGGTACTCCTTTCTAAGGACAGCATATGAACTGGAATATTCCCTTGCCTACAAAGAAACATAGAATTTGACGTCAGTTAAGGACTGCTTGGCCGACCTATTCTGCCCATTTCCCTACCTAATGGATAAGCTGCAGATCCTAGTTAACCAACAGCCTACTTCCTCCTACCCCTCACTAGAATTGCCTTATGTCTGTCCCATGCATTCTTGAATTCCCTTCTGAAGGAAAGAACTGTTGAGTACCTAGAGGCCAGGGGGCACAGGACCCAAGGCAGCATGGATTCACAGCGGGAAGGTCATGCCAGACAAATCTAATTGATTTATTTGACTGGGTGACCAAAGTAGTAGATCAGGGAGGGGCAGTGGTCATGGCCTACCTAGACTTTAGCAAGGCATTTGACATAGTACCACATAAAAGATTAATATACAAGTTAGCCAGCCCGCGAGTGGGTCCCAAAATGATAGCCTGGGTAAAGAACTGGCTGGAGAATAGGACACAGAGGGTAATAGTAAATGGAGTCCACTCTGAAGAAAGGGGGTTACTAGTGGGGTACCATGAGGGTTCAGTATTAGGATCGGTCCTCTTCAATGTCTTTATGTTTACATTGCAGAGGGACTGGAAGGAAAGTATGTCTCTTTGCAGATGACACAAAGATCTGCAACAGGGTTGAAGCACAAGGTGGGGTGGAAAGGGTGAGAAGGGACTTGAAAAGGTTAGAGGAATGGTCAAATGTATGGCAGCTTAGATTCAATGCTATGAAGTGCAAGGTAATGCACCTCGGAAACAAAAACCCAGGATAAGAGTACACATTGGGGGGTGAGATACTAACAACAAAAATGGAAAGGGACCTGGGGGTAGTCATATCAGATGACTTAAAGGTGGGCAAGCAATGTGAGAGGGCAGTAAGGAGGGCTGGGGGGATACTGGGATGCATAGGGAGAGGCATCACCAGTAGAAAACAGGAAGTTGTTATCCCTCTGTACAGACAACTGGTGAGACCCCATCTGGAGTACTGTATGCAGTTCTGGAGACCCAATCTCCGCAAAGACACAGACAGGATGGAAGCTGTCCCTAAGAGGGCAGCTAAAATGGTGCAGGGTCTGCACTGGAAGACATTTCCTCCACCTAAAACGGGGGTCTGTATACAACCCCTGTGCAGACTGTGGAGCCCTTTCCAGTCTTCAGGGTGACCAACAGTGCCTCCTCTCCTCCCCTCCGTTTGCCCTTTAGATCAGTTGCTTTGATCCCTTCCCTTACATAGAGAGCTACTCCTTCTCCTCTTCTTCCCTCCTGTAGATTGTGTACCCTGGTATGCTGACATCCCAGTCATGGTTCTCTGTGTACCATGTTTCTGTGACTGCCACAATATCCAGGCATCCCTCTTCCATCAAAGCCACCATTTCAGGGAGCTTTTTACCTAGATTACAGGCATTGGTACTCATTACCTTCCATTTTTTATGGCTTTATTTATTTTTGCCCATTACCTGTCCCTATTACCTTTTTCTCCATTTACCCCTGCCCTTCTCCCTATCGACTGCTCTATCTTGGTGTTTACCTCACTAATTACCCCGATTTTTTTTTGGGGGGGTGCTAGGATTTCCCTTCTCCTCTTCAGTGCCTCCCACCTTGGCTAGTTTAAATGCTTGCCATTGAAGCATTTAAACCTATCACCTAGGATCCTGGTTCCCCTCCAGGACAGATGCAGACCATCGCGCCTGTATAGTCCTGCATCCCTCCAGGTGAAGCCCCAGTCCCCAATGAAGCCAAATCCCTGAGCTCTGCACCAGCTTTTCAACCAGTCATTGAATCCCATGCTGCAGAGTGCCCTAGTCTCACCCATGCCATAGACAGGTAGCACTTCTGAAAAAGTTACCGTGTGTGCTAATTGTCTAAGGCCCCTCCCCAACTCCACAAACTCCTGTTGCACTGCTCTGATCCCACTCTCAGCCAGGTCATTTGTCCCTAGGTGGATAATGACATCCAGCTCCCTCCCCCTTGCCACTGCTCCCACGATCCTGAGGATTTGTTTCCTGTCCCTCCAAGCCTTGATGCCGGGCAGGCACCTTACCACCCTTTCCCCTCCCTCCCCAGTTCCATCCCCCTAACAACGGAGTCCCCCACCAGGAGTTGTTTCCTTCCCCTGTGGGGTCCTGGGCCACCCTCCTGTGGGTCTCCATTGTGGAGGTTCCCAGCGTCCTCCTTGGTCTCCACTGCAGATGCCTCCATAGAGGAACCATGCTTCACCAGAGTGGAAAATGAATTGTGGAGAGGCACAACTGGAGGAATGCGCCTCTGTTCCACCACTTTCACCCTCCCTGAGCCCACCGTGGTCCAACCACTCCTCCTTCTTGGCAACTTCTGAGGTAGTGGCGGTGGCCTGGGTGGTCTATGGGTAGGGGAGCAGGTTTCCTGAATCCTTACCAGGTCAACATGGAGACGAACAATCTCCTCCCTCAGACCAGAGAGGTGCCTGCAAATAGGGCAGCAACGCAGTCTCCAGAATGTCTCCCAGAAGACTGCTGCTCCACAGCCAGTGCATGGCACCGCTCCCCACATGTCTGTGTCCCTTCCAGTTACAGATGCTTTCTTGTTCTTGTTTTAGTGTGCGCAAGTTTTTGAGTGTCTCTACCTCCTATTCAGTGTCCTGTGCCTTTAAGGATATGAACAGGTGTATGTTGTTAGCAGTTTTGGGGAAGTGATGTTAGAGCCCCTGCTATAAAGGAAGTTATGCACTTGGGGCGGATGAGGTGTGGGGAAGGGCAGATGGAAGTAAACCTATGCCGTCCAGAAACAATCACCTACAACTCTTACCCTCCACCCCAGGGACTGCCTTCCTTCTTTTCAGACACCTATTTCACAAAGGCTAAGTAACAGGTCTACTCACAACTGGCTGCAGATATCTCCCAGCTATAGTTCCTCCCAGGCAAATTAAAGTTAAAACTTAAAACTAAAAACTAAGAAAAGTCCACCCCAAAAACAGAATCAATACTAGTTACTTACACAGGTCCAAAAAGTAATAATTCAGTTCAGTGTAGTGTAGAAAATAACCTCCTTGATTCAAGGAAGCTGTGGCTGCTTTCTCACTCTCCCTGTCTCAGGCTCAGCAGACAAAGTCAAGCCAAAGGGTAATAATTAAACTGATGATTATGGTAAAATAAAATCCATAGTGGTGTTGCCTGGTTGTGTAATTACCCTTTTTTTTTTTTTTTTATATGGACTGGACACAAGCATGAAAATCGTGGGTAACCTCTGCTGGATTTTTTTTTTCATTCAGGAGTGGCGAAGGACATTTTGTAAGGCTGTAAACAATGAGGCTCTAGCTGTTTTTGAGATACTGTAAGTAAACTAAACGAGTGCGTGCTGTTTAGTAGGTAGGCTGTGTGTAGCTCAGTTCACTAGGTCTGAGAGGTATGGTGTTCAAGTCCCACATGTGAATTTTTTTTTTTATATTCTAATTTCAGTTTTTAGTCACCTGCTGTCTCATAATTGATCCCACTTACCACCACCATCTGCATAATGTCCCTTAACTAATTTAATTTCTGGTGTATTTTTAATCTGCATACAATAGTTTGTTGTTTAAAAGAAAAAAATTACTCACCTTAGTAATGTTGTTTCTTCTAATGGAGTCTTGCTATATTATGACAATTGCAGTTTGTCCCAGCCTTAGAACTGCTCCGGAGGTGAAAGAGTTAACTTCCATGCCAGGCATGGAATCTGGAGCCTTGACTCGGTAGAAAACTCTGTCTGTGTAATTTCAAACTGAAACTGTCAGATCTTTACGAGCAAAACTCACTAAGGTTCTGTGTGGAAGCTGTAAACCTACACTAGCCAACTGGATACTAAAATATTAACACAGTTTCCTGGTCCCAACACCAAGACTCAAGTCAGGGGACCCAGAAAATAAGATAAAATAAGATAAAACACAACACCCAAACACCCCAAAAAAAGAAGGGGTGGAAAAACACAAGATGGGCATCAATAAGTGCCAACACTGGGCTGCCCACCCCATCCCAAGAGTAGAGGTTCTGAGAGGGGCAGGCTGGGGGAGGTCATAATATAGCAAGACTCCATTAGAAGAAACAACATTACTAAGGTGAGTAATTTTTTCTTCAAACAACATGAAGTCTTGCTATATTATGACAATTGCAGACTACACAGCAGTACCTCCATGGAGGAGGGACAGAACCTACTTAGGAAATAGGCTCTGAAGCACAGCTGTGCCAAACCGAGCATCCCTCCTGGCCTGGATGTCCAGGGAGTAATGCTTAGTGAAAGTGTGTACTGTTTTCCAAGTAGCTGCTTGACATATCTCTAAGATAGGGATGTCCCTGGCTGCAGCTATGACCAGCTGCACCTCTGGTAGAGCGAGCCCTCAGGCCTGAAGGGGAACCTACCCAGTTTTTGATAGCAAAATTGGATACAACAGACAATCCACCTGCAATGGATCTCTTAGTGGCAGGTTTCCTTTCCCAACCTCACCATAAGTGAGAAAAAGTTGGAGGGAGTCAAACCTGTGACCCTTAGTACGCTCTATGTAGTAACTAAGGGCCCTCTTAACATCTAAACTGTGCAGCCTCCTCTCGCCAGAGGAGGAATGGTCAGTGAAGAACACTGGAAGAGATACAGATTGATTAAGGTGGAAATCTGAAACCACCTTAGGCAAGAACTTCCTGTTAGTCCTGAGGACTACCTTATCTCTGTGAAAGGAGATAAAGTCAGTCTCCACTGACAAAGCTTGTAACTCACTTATGCGCCTGGCAGAAGTGATGGCTACTAGAAACATAGTTTTCCAAGTCAAGTACTTAAGCTCTGCTGAAGACAGAGGTTCAAAGGGGGGTTGCATCAGCTGAGCAATGCAAACATTAAGATCCCAGGCAGGGGCAGGGTCCCTGAATGGCGGATTGGTGTGAAGCAATCCCTTGAAAAACTTGGAAAATACAGGGTGAGCAGAAAGAGAAGAGGGCTTTCCTGCTGAAATAAAAGCAGAGACAGCTGCCAAATGCACTTTCAGGGTAGCTGGCCTCAGCCCCAAAGTATTTAGATGGGCCATATAGTCCAAGACTGTGGGCAAATCAGCAGATTCTGGGGAAATATGCTTCTCAGAGCACCATATGGAAAATCTTTTCCATTTAGAGTTATAAGTAGCCCTGGTGGAAGGCTTCCTAGAAGCTTTCAAGATTTCGAGCACACCTTGAGAAAGGTGTAGGTCAGCAAACTCTAACTCCTCAAGAGCTAGGCCTTGAGGTTGAGGGATTTGAGATTCGGATACCAAACTCTCCCCTGGGCACAGGTTAACAAATTGTGGTTCCTGGGGAGACACAGGGGAAGATGGACTGCTAAGGACAGAAGGAGTGGGTACCAGGGCTGTCTGGCCCAATCTGGAGCAATCAGAACCATCTTGCAAGGTTGAGATCTGATTTTGACTAGCACCTTGAACAGGAGAGGGAAGGGGGGGAAGGCATAGAGGAACTTCCCTTCCCAATCGAGAAGGAAGGCATCCAGGGGGACTGAGCCTAACACTGGGGGCCTGCAACAAAAAAGCGGAAGTTGGTGATTGTCTGGGGCTGCAAAAAGATATAACTGAGGGGTGCCCCATCTGGCAAAAACTAACCCCAGTACTAGGGATCAGTGACCATTCGTGGATGGCCCTGGAAATCCTGCTGAGAGCATCTGCCAGGACATTGTCCTTGCCTGGGAGGTGAACTGCTATGAGGGGAGGGTCAGGGAATAAGCCAGAGACCACAACTTCATTGCCTCGGTGCACAAGGCCGAAGACAGAGTGCCCCTTGTTTGTTGATGTACCACATTGTAGTGGTGTTGTCTGTTCTGACCTGTACCACTTTGTTCTGAACAGATGCAGAAAAAACCTGAAGTGCTAGAAAACAGCTCTGAGTTCCAACAGATTGATGTGGAGCAGAGATTCCTGAGGGGACCACAATCCCTGGGTGGAGAGGTCGCCCATGTGAGTTCCTCATCCCAAAAGGGACGCATCTGTAGTAAGGGTCAAGGAGTGAGATTGAGGGATGAAAGGAACCCCTTGTCTCAGGTTGCTCCGATCCTGCCACCACTGAAGGGCCTGGATCAGGGTTCGAGTTACTGGGATCAACTTGGTTAGGGGATCTCTCCTTTGAGACCAGAAGGCTCTCAAATGGAACTGAATGTACCTCATCTGAAATCTTGCTCCTTGCACTACAGCTGTGGAAGCAGCCATGTGTCCTAGCAGCTGTAGAAAATGCCTTGCTGGTCGAGAGACCTGCAGAGTGAAGGAGGAGACCAGGGCCACCAGGGTCCCTTACCCTTTCTAGAGAGAAGGAAGGCTCTGGCCTGCTTTGTGTCAGTTCTCGCCTATGAAGGTGAGTAGCTGGACAGGTTCTAAAACTGACTTTGGGAGACTGAAGAAAACCTAGAGAGGTAAGCAGCTGCTGGGTAACCTGCAGGTGTGATTTGACTTGGTCTGGAGACTGACCCACTATGAGCCAGTCATCTAGGTAGGGAAAGATGGCAATCTTTTGCCTTCTTAAGTGAGCAACTGCTACTGCCAGGCATTTTGTGAATACCCTTGGGGCAGAGGTAAGGCTGAAGGGCATTGCTCTGAACTGATAATGGCCTGAGGGCAGTTCGAATCTGAGGTACTTTCGGTGGGAGCTTCTGATGAGAACATAGAAGTAGGCATCCTTGAGGTCCAGGGAAGCTAGCCAGTCCCCTGGCCTTAGGGAGGGTAAAATCATTCCCAGAGTCACCATTTTGAATTTTGGTTTTAAAAGGTGCTTGTTCAGATATCTTAGGTCCAGGATGGGCCGCATTCTCCTGTCTTTTGGGGTAGGAAGTAACATAGAAACATAGAAGTTGATGCAGATAAGGACCGCAAGGCCCATCCAGTCTGCCATTTCTTTTCTACCTTATAAATGTGCCATCTGCCTTTGCTCTGTCAGTGACCTATCTATTCATAGTCATTTGTATTGCTCCCTTATGCCTATCCCATGCCTGATTGAAGCCCTGCACTGTATTCATAGCCACCACTTCTTGTGGTAAGCCATTCCATGCATCCACCACCCTTTCTGTGAAAAAGAATTTCTCCATTCCCCTTAATCGGCCTCCCTCTAATCTCATGCTGTGTCCTCTTGTCCTGCTATTTTTCTTATATTTAAACATGTTAGACTCTTTCACCTTGTTTATGCCCTTAAGGTGTTTGAATGCCTCGATCATATCACCTCTCTCCCTCCTTTGCTCAAGGGTATACATATTGAGCTCCGTTAATCTGTCCTCATATGTCTTCTGATGCAGTCCCTGCACCATTTTGGTTGCCCTTCTCTGGACTGCCTCAATTTGGTTAATGTCCTTGTGAAGGTGTGGCCTCCAATACTGCACGAGTACTCCAGATGGGGCCTAACCAATGTCTTGTACAGAGGATTACCTCCCTCTTACGACTTGTGATACCCCTACTAATACCCTAACACCCCCTAGCCTTACCTACTGCTTTAGAGGTCTGCTTGGATGATTTTAGGTCATCAGTGATGATGACGCCCAAGTCTCTTTCTTCCTTTGTGACTGCTAGCAACTTCCCTCCCAGCCTATAAGTGGCTTCAGGGTTTCTCTTCCCTATGTGCATGATTTTGCACTTCTTTGCATTAAATCCCAGTTGCCACTCTTCTGACCATTCTGCTAGTTTATCCAGATTCTGACCATTCTGCTAGTTTATCCAGATAAAGTACCTGGAGTACAGTCCCTTGCTCTGGTGTAGGGGAGGAACCCTTTCTACAGCTCTGACAGCCAGGAGGGTTGAGACTTCTGTTTCCAAAGCGAGAGCCTCTAATGGATTTGCAGGTGGAAAGGATCTGGTTCTCATCTCTGGAAATTTTTTTGAAGCTGAGAACCAGTCCCTGGCTTACTACTTCCAGGATCCACTTGTCTGATGTTAAAGACTCCCAGTCCTGGATGGAAGTAAACCAGCCTGCCCCTACAGGTAATGGAGAATCAGCCTGGGCATCCCATCAGGGTGCCTGTTTGGCAGGGGCTTTAGGCTGAGGGGTGGGAGCAGGCCTGCCTGCACTCTCTGCCTCTCCCTCTGAAGAACCCCCTCTGGGCATAAGCTGAAGAGGAGGCCTGGAGCTTGGTAAAAGGCCTGTGAAAAGGCCTGCCCTGCCCCTGGAAGCTGCCTCGAGGGGTGGCTTGCCTCTCCTTGGCCTGTGCACTCCTATAAGTGGTCCTATACTCATCCATTTTCTTCATGTACTTCTCTGTCTGCTCCCAAAGCGGAGAATTACCCACAACAGGAAAATCCATGGCCTTAGCCTGGGTGTCCTGTGACAGGCTAGTACACCTGAGCAAGCCATTCTGCGAAAAGCCACAGATGTAGCCATGACTCTTGAAGATACATCATTAAGAGTCCACTGCAGCATGGAATTGCACCTTGGATGCCTCAATACCATCAGCAGCCACCTGCTCCAGCTCCTTGGCAAGCTGGCCAGGGACCTGTTTCGTTAAAGCCATAACAGTATCCCATCTGGATTTCTGGTATCTTGCAACACAGGCCATATAATTTGCCTGTCTGAGTCCCAAGGATGCTGCCATGTATTGTTTCTTTGCCATGGCTTCAATCCTCCTGGAGTCCTTGTCAGGGGGTGTGAAGCCAAGGGAATATTAGCCTTATCACAGGCTGCAGCCTGCACTACCCCAACATGGCTGCATTGTTGTGAAAGGAACTCCGTATCAGAGCCTGACAATGTGTACCTCTTGTCCATTTTTTTATCCACAGGAGGTATAGTGTTAGGAGCTTTTAAAATTTTTATTGTCTGTTTCCTAAAAGATTTATGTAAAGGAATAGACAATCTCCTGGACTCTGGGATATCCATCATTTCAACATAGTCAGGCTCCTCCTGTTCATCCACAGCTTCTTCCAAAGGGAGCTGGAGGTTTCAACAACTTTTTATAAAACATAAAATGAGAAGGGACTCAGAAAGCCTGGGGAGACACTCCTGAAGGTCTGTCTGGGGAGAAGTCCGGTTCAATGGGCACATCCAGGCTTTCAAAATCACATTCACTCTCTTCATAATCCTCCTCCCCCTCCTCCGGTTCATAAAATTCCTCTATATCATATTCTTGAACTGGTGGAACCAACCGAACTGACCGCTTACCTGATGGTGCCGGTTCGGTCGGAACCAGGGAAAGCGACTGGACAATTTGGATCGCTTTGGCTATCTCTGCAGCGGTTTGAGAAGGAAATTTTGGCTCCACACCTGCTGATTTTCTAGTCCTCTTTGCTGGAACTGGCTCCTCCGAGTCAGCTCTTCATTTGCCCGAGAAAGTCTCACCCTGGTCAGAGGACACTCCCTCCGGTTCGGTTGGCACCGAACTGGGCTGGCCATCCGGGTCAGCGGACATTTTGGCCTCTTGTTCCCTGAGCCTACCAACTCTCTTATCCAGGGTAGCTGCAGGGAAATTCTTGCAAACCTGGCAGTCTGCATTGAGGTGGTCAAACCCCAGACAATAAACACATGTGGTGTGTGGGTCAGCCTTGGCAAAGGCTTCTCCACAGACACTACAGTGCTGAAACCCAGTGGGCCCGGTTTTTCTTTTGGGTTTCTCAGACATAATGCCAGCCTAACCAAAAACTTGCCATTTTACGGCAAATCGCCAAGCAAGGCACCCTTATCGGTTCCCAACCGTGTCACGGGTAGTGGAAAAAAAACGTAATGAAATCCGTTTTTTTTAGAACCGATAAGAACTGGGAACCGCACTCTAAATGCAATTTAATAAAGTTTAACAACAACCTGATCAGTTCAAACCGAACAGGTAATAACGTTTGCAAGTTCCACACAGAGAAAAAGTAAAACCTATCTATTACTTATGATACCACAGACAGAGCTTGAACCGACCGGTTGCGGTTAAAATAAGACAAATGCGGTTTAAAAAACCGAGAAATTACACTTTTTAACCGACAAAATGAACAGAGCAGAAGGAGAAATCTCTGGAGCGACTGTTCAGTGAGGCGGAGTAAAGAATCTGACAGTTTGAGTTTGAAGAACAAAAGACAGAGTTTTCAACCGAGCTCGCGCTCAAGATTCCATGCCTGGCATGGAAAGTTAACTCTTTCACCTCTGGAGCAGTTCTAAGGCTGGGACAAACTGCATATGTCATAATATAGCAAGACTTCATGTTGTTTGAAACACTGCTCTGAGTTCCAAGAGACTGATGTGTAGAAGAGATTCCTGAGGAGACCACAGTCCCTGGGTGGTGAGGTCCCCCAAATGGGCTCCCCAGCCCAGTAGGGAAGCATCTGTGGTAAGGACCACTGAATGAGACTGAGTGGCAAATGGAACCCCTTGTCTCAAATTGTCCTGATCCTGCCACCATTGCAGGGCTTGGATAAAAGTTTGAGTCACTGGGATTAGTTTGGTAAGGGAATCCTTTCTTTGGAACCAAAAGGCCCTTAGGTGGAACTGAATGTAACCCCTAGATGGCGCTATCCCAGGGGCTACTACCCCTGCCTGATTTGCCACTAACAGGTTGAGGGGCCTGGATACAATGGCGGGTGCCTCCACCCAGAGGTCAGGGTTTGCAATAGTTAAACTAACTTGGTCACAGCCCTCTGGACACTGCAACCCCTCTTCTTCCACTAGTGGCCCCACAATATATCAAATTACCTTCACAGTATACACTTACCCCAGGTCTGGTTCCGGCACTGGGACCTCCTGTGAAATGAGATACAGTGCAACAATCACGGTACAGTACTTTAACATAGACAAATACCTCAGGCAGTATAACTTTGCTGAAACAAGCAGCTCTGATTTGTTTAGAGATATAACAAGGACAGGGAAATCAGGTTAATTAGCTTATCACTCTAATAATCTACCTATGGCTCTGTGCACAGGCCTATCCCTATCAGTTACTGTCCCTGGGTACCCAAGCCTAGTGGCTAGTCCAAACCATGGCAGCTGGTAGGGGCCCTTTCACACAGAGAAAAGGAGAATTAAACAGTCAGCAGTACAGTAATTCCATTTGGATTTAATGTGGCAATTCCAACGAGGAGTGACCTGAATTAGTACTCACGACCTCCAAATAAGATAGGGTCCTTCAATGTCAGCAGGGCTCACTTGAGTACACAAACCTCTTCACACATCCATATAAAAAGCACTATACCAGGCAGGCTGCATCTGTATCCCGATGCAATTACTGCACAATACCGGAGAACACACAGCAGATTCAGTTCCTGACAGACCGATGCAATTTTCAGCAATTCCTCCAGTCTTCTACAGGGTGAGCCTGGTTTCTACTCTTCAGAGATCCTTTGATTCTTTTCACAGGACGGATTCAGTCCTAACAAGCTGTTACACAAGCTGCAGACCGGAACTCTGGGCCTTACACCGTTTTGACTAAAACTGCACACTGAAAAAGCACAGGGCTCCTTCCTTCTTCACTGCCAAAGCTCAACTGAAACTCCAACCGACAAACTGGCACTTCCTTTGAGTTCCTCCCAGTTCTTGACTGGATTGGCTGTCACTCACAATAGACTGCTGCTGTTGGTCCAAAAGGCACTGAAGTCTAAACTACATCTCCCAGAGTCACTGCCCATACAATCCTCTTGTGGCTGGCTCAGATTATGAGTCCAAGTTCTGATTCGTCCAAGGCACCATTTTAGAGCTAGCTTACCCCACACTGATTGGTCCAGTTCAGCAGTTCAAAACCAGAATGGGGAACTAGCAGACACAGTTCTGACTGCAAAGAAAGCAGGTTAGACAAACTGTAATTTCATTATTACTCTAAATAATTTCTGGCAAACAGTTACATCTTTCAGATAGGTTCCCTTTGCACTCCTAGTGACTGCAAAAATGAAGTGAATTGGCAGCAGCTCAAGTGGTACTCAGAGAAGCACACAGTCCCCCATACAAACTAATTATGTCTGCAAGCAGACAGCTCTTAAAAGACAGTACCAGAGGCTCTAAAAACACTCACTGATAAATGGCTTAAATGCCAAACACCATTCAGGCTTGGAGCATTCAAGCAAGCTCCTGGAAGTCTTTTGGGAACCCCCATTTGCAGGGGGGGTTACATGAATGTCCCTCATCTGGAATCTTGTGCCTTGGACCACTGCTGTAGAAGCTGCCATGTGGCCCAAGAGCTGAAGGAAATGTCTTGCTGGTCGAGACACCTGACGGCTGAATGAAGAGGCCAGTTCCATGAGAGCTCTTGCCCTTTCAAGGGGAAGGAAGGCTCTTGCTTTTACCGTATCCAGCTCTGCCCCAATGAAGGTGAGGAGCTGCACTGGTTCGAGAACTGACTTTGGTAAGGTGAGAAGAAATCCTAAAGAAGTGAGCACTTGCTGGGTCACTTGCAGGTGTGACTTGACTTGGTCTGGGGACTGGCCCACTATAAGCCAGTCGTTCAAATACGGAAAAATGGAAATCTTTTGTCTTCTTAGGAAGGCAACAACTACTGCCAGGCACTTTGTGAAGACCCTTGGGGCTGAGGTTAGGCCAAAGGGCATTGCTCTGAACTGATAGTGGGCTGAGGGCAACTTGAACTTGAGGTACTTTCTGTGGGAGCACCTGATGGGAATGTGAAAGTAGGCATCTTTGAGGTCCAGGGAAGCTAGCCAGTCCCCTGGCCTTAGAGAGGGAAGGATAATTCCCAGAGTTATCATCTTGAACTTTGGCTTTAAAAGATGTTTGCTCAGGTATCTTAAGTCCAGGATGAGTTGCCACTCTCCTGTCTTTTTGGGGGTTAAGAAGCACCTGGAGTACAGTCCTTTGCCCCAGTGTAGGGTAGGTACTCTCTCTATAGCTCTTAGAGCTAGGAGAGAAGAAACCTCTGCCTTTAGGGCAAGGGTCTCTGAGGGATTTGCAGGTGAAAAAGATCTGGCTCTTATCTTGGGAAATTTTTTGAAGCTGAGAACCAGTCCCTGGCTTAATACTTCCAGGACCCACTTGTCTGATGTAACAGACATCCAGTCCTGGACAAAGTAAGCCAGCCTGCCCCCTACTGAGATAGGAGAATCGACCTGGGCAGACCCATCAGGGTGTCTGCATGGCAGGGGCTTTAGGCTGAGGAGTGGATGCAGGCCCCCGTCTGTGAAAAGAAAGAAGAGGCCTGTGCTTGGTAAAAAGTCCTTTGGAAAGGCCTGCCCCTGCCCCTGGACTGCTGCCTTTGAGGAGTTGCCTGCCTTTCCTTGACCTGAGCACTCCTGTAAGTGGTCCTGTATTCATCCACTTTTTTCATGTAATTCTCTGTCTGCTCCCCAAACAAAGAATTACTAACTACAGGAAAATGCATGGCCTTAGCCTGGGTATCTTGTGAGAGGCTAGTACATTTGAGCCAAGCCATTCTCCGAAGAGCCACAGATGTAGCCATGACTCCTGATGATACATCATTGGAGTCTACAGCAGCATGAAACTGAACTTTTGATGCCTCAACCCCATCTGCAGCCACACCCTCCAGCTACTTGGCAAGCTGGGGGGGAGCTTGTTTAGCCAGTGCCAGTACAGTGTCCCCCCTGGACTTCTGGTACCTGGCTGCATAGGGCCATATAATTTGCCTGCCTGAGTCCCAAGGATGATGCCATGTACTGCTTCTTTGCTATGGCGTCAATCTTCCTGGAGTCCTTGTCTGGGGGGTGTGATGCCAAGGGAATGCTTGCCTTATCACAGGCAGCAGCCTGTACAACCCCAACATGGCTGCACTGCTGATAAAGGAACTCCATATCTGAGCCTGAAAGAGTATACCTCTTGTCCATTCTTCTATCCACAGGAGGTATGGAATTGGGAGACTTCAGAATTTTTTGTGTTTGTTTCCCAAAAGATTTGTGGAGGGGAATAGACAGTCTCCTGGACTCTGGGATGTCCATCATCTCTACACTCAGGCTCCTCCTGATCCTCCACTGTCTCCTCCACAGGAAGCTGGAGGGTATCAGCCACCTTTCTGTAAAACATAGAGTGTGAAGGGGACTCAGAAAGCCTAGGAGGAGAAACACCTGAAGGTCTGTCTGGGGAGATGTCTGGGTCAACAGGCACATTCAGACTTTCACCATCACCATAATCATCTTCCAACTGTCCTTCCTCCTCAAACTCCGGTTCATAAAATTCTTCTAGGGTATAATCCTGAACCGGGGGAACTGACCGAACCGAGCCCCTGCCAAAAGGTGCCGGATCAGTCAGAGCTGTGCAAAGCGATTCCACCATATGAATCACTTTGGCTATTTCATCGGCGGTCGAAGTATGAGATTCTGGATTCGAACCAGTCGACTTGTCGCTGCGTTTTTCTTTCCTGGGACTGATTCCTCGGAATCAGCTCTCCTTTGCCGAAGTATGCGCCCTGGTCAGAGGGCACTCCTTCTGAGTTCAGTCGGATCCGAACGGGCCGACTATCCGAATCAGTGGACTTCTCGGCCTCCCTTTCCCTCAGTCTACCTAATCTCTTTTCCAGGGTAGATTTGGGAAAATTTTTACAAATTTGGCAGTCTGAATCGAGGTGGTCAAACCCTAGACAATAAACACAGGTAGTGTGGGATCGGCCTTAGCAAAGACCTCCCCACTACACTGCAGTGTTGAAACCTAGTGGGCCCGTTTTTCTTGGGTTTCTCGAACCACGGCCAACCTAACTGGCGTACCCTTTTTTGGAAAACAGCCAGGCAAGACTCCCTATCAGTTCCTGACCGTGATGTAGTCTTGGAAAAAAAGTACTAAAACCCATTTTTTTAGAACCGATATGGACCGGTAACCACACACTAAAGTAAAGTACAAAATTTACCTGAATGATCAGTTCAGCCGAACCGATCCACACTTTTTACAAATTCCACACAGAAAACAGAACAATACCTATGTAGTACTCACGGTACCACAGACAGAGACTTGAACCGACTATGCGGAAACAAAATTTCGGTAGAAAAACCAACTGAAAACTGACCCTTCAACCGACTTTGAACCGAGCAGCAGGAGAAATCTCCGGAGCGACTCTTCAGTGAGGCGGAGTAAAGAATCTGACGGTTGCAGTTCGAATAACAACAGGCAGAGACATCAACCGAGCTCGAGATGAACATTCTATGCCATGCATAGAAAAGTTAACTCATTGTCCTCCGGGGCAGTTTAAAGGCAGGGGTTAACTGCACTTGTCAGAATACAGCAAGACTTCATGTTGTTTGAACACAGCTGTGTCGTTCGTCTGAAGCAGGATCATGTCATGACAGAGGGCATCCTTCAAGACTTTGTTTATAAGATGGCTCTAATTTCTGAGAAATTTATGAAAAGATGAGGTGCCTCCTGGCTCTAGACCAGAGTGTGGAGGTCTTGACAGTGAGCTCCCCACGAGAGATTTTGTCTGAGGCTCCGTCATTTTGAATGGAGGATTGTGGATGTGTGGTTGGAGATACCCTGAGTCCCAGCATCCGCTCAACCAAAAGGGGCCCAAAAGAGTCGATTTCCATGAAGTAATGAGCCATCTGAAGATGTTGTTTCTCACGTCCTCTGGAACCAAAAACGACTCCCTTGAGGCATCCAGGAGGGCTCTTAAGAAAAGGAGCTGCTGGGAAGATGAAACTGGCACCTTCCGCAAATCAGAAAACCCTCTAAAGAGAACCGAGAAGCTGTGGTAACTGCCTCCTGTGTCTCGTGCCCAGATGGGTTAGCCAGGAGCCAACTGTCCAGAAAGTGAATACTTGAACGCAGAGGTTTCAGTGAACTCCTCCCTGAAGAGGTACCTGTTTAACCTTCCAAGGTCGACAAATGGTGCATGCTGCCTGTTATCTTGGAACCAGAAGCAATGGAAATAGGCAGTTGTGCTCCATTCCGCTGTGGAACAACTTCTACTGCCCAGTTCCCGCAGAGGTCCCATATCTCAGAAACAAGAAAGTGTGACTGAGGGGCACTAGTGAGCACTCCTACCGACAAGTAGCATCTCAGATAAACTCCTCACTTAGTGAATAATTAATGAATAAGAAAAAATTACTCACCTTAGTAATGTTGTTTCTTCTAATGGAGTCTTGCTATATTATGACAATTGCAGTTTGTCCCACCATTAGAACTGCTCCGGAGGTGAAAGAGTTAACTTCCATGCCAGGCATGGAACTTAGAGCACGAGATCGGTTAGAAAAGCTCTGTCTGGAATATTTCAAACTGAAACAGTCAGATCTTTTCGAGCAAAAACTCACTAAGGTTCTGTGTGGAAGCTGTAATCTACACTGGCCAACTGGCTACTTAAATATTAACACATTTTCCTGGCCCCAACACCAAGACTCAAGTCAGGGGACCAGAAAAAGATAAGACAAGATAAGATAAAATAAAACACAACACCCAAACACCCCAAAAAAGAAGGGGTGGAAAACATAAAATGGGCATCAATAAGTGCCAACACTGGACTGCCCACCCAATACCCAAAGTAGAAGTTCTGAGAGGGGCAGGCTGGGTGGGAGGTCATAATATAGCAAGACTCCATTAGAAGAAACAACATTACTAAGGTGAGAAATTTTTTCTTCAAACAACATGAAGTCTTGCTATATTATGACAATTGCAGACTACACAGCAGTACCTCCATGGGGAGGGACAGAACCTACTTAGGGAATAGGCTCTGAAACACGGCTGTGCCAAACCGAGCATCCCTCCTGGCCTGAATATCCAGGGAGTAATGCTTGGTAAAAGTGTGTACTGTTTTCCAAGTAGCTGCTTGACATATCTCTAAGATAGGGATGTCTCTGGCAGCAGCTAGAGACGCAGCTGTACCTCTGGTAGAGTGAGCCCTCAGGCCTGAAGGGGGAACCTTACCCGGTTTTTGATAGCAAAATTGGATACAAGAGACAATCCACCTGGCAATGGATCTCTTAGTGGCAGGTTTCCCTTTCCCAACCTCACCATAAGTGAGAAATAATCGGAGGGAGTCAAACCTATGACCCTTGGTACGTTCTATGTAGTAACTTAGGGCCCTCTTAACATCTAAGCTGTGCAACCTCCTCTCACAAGAAGAGGAATGGTCAGTGAAGAACACTAGAAGAGATATAGATTGATTAAGGTGGAAATCTGAAACCACCTTAGGCAAAAACTTCCTGTTAGTCCTGAGGACTACCTTATCCCCATGAAAGGAAATAAAGTCAGTCTCCACTGACAAAGTTTGTAACTCACTTATGCGCCTGGCAGAAGTGATGGCTACTAGAAACACAGTTTTCCAAGTCAAGTACTTAAGCTCTGCCGAAGACAGAGGTTCAAATGGGGGTTGCATCAGCTGAGCAATGCAAACATTAAGATCCCAGGCAGGGGCAGGGTCCTTGAATGGTGGATTGGTATGAAGCAATCCCCTGAAAAACTTGGAAAATACAGTGTGAGCAGAAAGAGAAGAGGGCTTCCCAGCAGAAATAAAAGCAGAGACAGCTGCCAAATGCACTTTCAGGGTAGCTGGTCTCAGTCCCAAAGAATTAAGATGGACCATATAGTCCAAAACAGTGGGCAAATCAGCAGATTCCGGGGAAATATGCTTCCCAGAACACCATATGGAAAACCTTTTCCATTTGGAGTTATAAGTAGCCCTAGTGGAAGGCTTCCTAGAAGCTTTCAAGATTTCGAGAACACCTAGAGAAAGGTGTAGGTCAGCAAACTCTAACTCCTCAAGAGCCAGGCCTTGAGGTTGAGGGATTTGAGATTCGGATACCAAACTCTCCCCTGGGCACAGGTTAACAAGTTGTGGTTCCTGGGGAGACACAGGGGAAGATGGACTGCTAAGGACAGAAGGAGTGGGTACCAGGGCTGCCTGGCCCAGTCTGGAGCAATCAGAATCATCTTGCAGGGCTGAGATCTGATTTTGACTAGCACCTTGAACAAGAGAGGGAAGGGGGAAGGCACAGAGAAACTTCCCTTCCCAATCGAGGAGAAAGGCATCCAGGGGGACTGAGCCCAACACTGGGGGCCTGCAACAAAAAAGTGGAAGTTGATGATTGTCTGGGGCTGCAAAAAGATCTATCTGAGGGGTGCCCCATCTGGCAAAAACTATCCCCAGTACTCGGGGATCCAGTGACCATTCGTGATGGCCCTGGGAAATCCTGCTGAGAGCATCTGCCAGGACATTGTCCTTGCCTGGGAGGTGAACTGCTATGAGGGAAGTGTTCAGGGAATAAGCCAGAGACCACAACTTCATTGCCTCAGTGCACAAGGCCCAAGACCGAGGTGCCCTTGTTTGTTGATGTACCACATTAGTGGTGTTGTCTGTTCTGACCTGTACCACTTTGTTCTGAACAGATGAGGAAAAAACCTGAAGTGCTAGAAAAACAGCTCTGAGTTCCAACAGATTGATGTGGAGCAGAGATTCCTGAGGGGACCACAATCCCTGGGTGGAGAGGTCGCCCATGTGAGCTCCCCATACCAAAAGGGACGCATCTGTAGTAAGGGTCAAGGAGTGAGATAGAGGGATGAAGGGAACCCCTGTGTCAGATTGCTCTGATCCTGCCACCACTGAAGGGCCTGGATCAGGGTTCAGTCACTGGGATCAACTTGGATAGGGATCTCTCCTTTGAGACCAAAAGGCTCTCAAATGGAACTGAATGTCCCTCATCTGAAATCTTGCTCCTTGCACTACAGCTGTGGAAGCAGCCATGTGTCCTAGGAGCTGTAGGAAATGCCTTGCTGGTCGAGAGACCTGCAGAGTGAAGGAGGAGGCCAGGGCCACCAGGGTACTTCCTCCTCTAGGGAAGGAAGGCTCTGGCCTGCTTTGTGTCCAGTTCTGCACCTATAAAGGTGAGTACCTGGACAGGTTCCAGAACTGACTTTGGAAGATTGAGAAGAAAGCCCAGAGAGGTAAGCAGCTGCTGGGTAACTTGCAGGTGTGATTTGACCTGGTCTGGAGACTGACCCACAATGAGCCAGTCGTCTAGGTAGGGAAAGATGGCAATCTTTTGCCTTCTTAAATGAGCAACTGCTACTGCCAGGCATTTTGTGAATACCCTTGGGGCAGAGGTAAGGCCGAAGGGCATTGCTCTGAACTGATAATGGCCTGAGGGCAGTTCGACTCTGAGGTACTTTCGGTGGGAGCTTCTGATAAGAACATGGAAGTAGGCATCCTTGAGGTCCAGGGAAGCTAGCCAGTCCCCTGGCCTTAGGGAGGGTAAAATCATTCCCAGAGTCACCATTTTGAATTTTGGTTTTAAAAGGTGCTTGTTCAGATATCTTAGGTCCAGGATGGGCCGCCATTCTCCTGTCTTTTTTGGGGTAAGGAAGTACCTGGAGTACAGACCCTTGCCCTGGTGTAGGGGAGAAACCCTTTCTACAGCTCTGAGAGCCAGGAGGGTTGAGACTTCTGTTTCCAAAGCAAGAGTCTCTAGAGGATTTGCAGGTGGAAAAATCTGATTCTCATCTTTGGAAATTTTTTGAAGCTGAGAACCAGACCCTGGCTTACTACTTCCAGGACCCACTTGTCTGATGTTAAAGACTCCCAGTCCTGGACGAAGTAAGCCAGCCTGCCCCCTACAGGTAATGGAGAACCGGCTCTGGGAATCCCATCAGGGTGCCTGTTTGGCAGGGGCTTTAGGCTGAGGGGTGGGAGCAGGCCTGCTCATACCCAGTCTGCCTCTCCCTCTGAAGAACCCCCTCTGAACGTAAGCTGAAGAGGAGGCCTGGGTTTGGTAAAAAGGTCTGTGAAAAGGCCTGCCTCTACCCCTAGGGGGCTGCCTCTGAGGAGTGGCTTGCCGTTCCTTGGTTTGTGCACTCCTATAAGTGGTTCTATATTCATCCATTTTCTTCATATAATTCTCTGTCTGCTCCCCAAACAGAGAATTTCCCACCACAGGAAAATCCATGGCCTTAGCCTGGGTATCCTGTGACAGACTAGTACACCTGAGCCAAGCCAATCTGCGAAAAGCCACAGATGTAGCCATGACTCTAGAAGATACATCATTAGAATCCACCGCAGCATGGAACTGCACCTTAGATGCCTCAATACCATCAGTAGCCACCTGTTCCAGCTCCTTGGCAAGCTGGCCAGGGGCCTGTTTGGCTAAAGCCATGACAGTATCCCATCTAGATTTCTGGTATCTTGCAACATAAGTCATATAATTTGCTTGCCTGAGTCCCAAGGACGCTTCCATGTATTGTTTTTTAGCCATGGCATCAATCTTCCTGGAGTCCTTGTCAGGAGGATGTGAAGCCAGGGGAATATTAGCCTTATCACAGGCTGCAGCCTGAACTACCCCAACATTGCTGCATTGCTGTGAAAGAAATTCTGTATCAGGACCTGACAAAGTGTACCTCCTGTCCATCTTTTTATCCACAGGAGGCACAGAATTAGGAGCTTTTAAAATTTTTATTGTTTGTTTCCTAAAGGATTTATGTAAAGGAATAGACAATCTCCTGGACTCTGGGATATCCATCATCTCTACAAAGTCAGGCTCCTCTTGCTCATCCACAGCTTCCTCCAAAGGAAGCTGGAGGGTTTCAGCAACTTTTTTATAAAACAGAAAATGAGAAGGGGACTCAGAAAGCCTAGGGGGAGATTCTCCTAAAGGTCTGTCTGGGGAGATGTCCGGTTCAATGGGCACATCCAGACTTTCAAAGTCACATTCACACTGTTCATAATCATCCTCCCCCTCCTCTGGTTCATAAAACTCCTCTATATTATATTCTTGAACCGGTGGAACAGCCAAGATACCTTTTGCCAGATAGTGGCGGTTCGGACGGAACCGGAGAAAGTGACTGGACAATTTGGATTGCTTTGGCTATCTCTGCAGCAGTTGGAGAAGGAACTTTTGACTCCACACCTGCTGATTTTCTAGTTCTCTTTGCTGGAACTGGCTTCTCTGAGCCAGCTTTACATTTGCCCAAGGAAGTCTCACCCTGGTCAGAGGGCACTCCCTCCGGTTCGGCTGGCACCGAACCGGGCTGGCCATCCGGGTCAGCGGACATTTTGGCCTCTCGTTCCCTGAGCCTACCAACTCTCTTATCTAGGGTAGCTGCAGGGAAATTCTTGCAAATCTGGCAGTCTGCATTGAGGTGGTCAAACCCCAGACAATAAACACATGTGGTGTGTGGGTCAGCCTTGGCAAAGGCTTCCCCACAGACACTGCAGTGTTGAAACCCAGTGGGCCCGGTTTTACTTTTGGGTTTCTCAGACATAATGCCAGCCTAACCAAAAACTTGCCCTTTTTCCGGCAGTGCCAGGCAAGACACCCTTATCGGTTCCCAAGCGTGTCACGGGTCGTGGAAAAAGAACGTAATGAAATCCGTTTTTTTTAGAACCGATAAGAACCGGGAACTGCACTCTAAATAGGTTTTAAATGCTTCAGAATAAAGTTTTAAAACAACCTGATCGGTTCAAACCGAACCGATAAACATTTACAAGTTCCACACAGAAATAAACCTGTCTATTACTTACAATACCACAGACAGAGCTTGAACCGATCGGTTTGCGGTTAAAATAGTAATAATCGCGGTTGAATTTAACCGAGAAAAACTCTTAAACCAAGAAATGAACCGAGCAGTAGGAGGAATCTCCGGAGCGACTGCTTAGTGAGGTGGAGTAAAGAATCTGACAGTTTCGGTTTGAAATATTCCAGACAGAGCTTTTCTAACCGAGCTCGTGCTCTAAGTTCCATGCCTGGCATGGAAGTTAACTCTTTCACCTCCGGAGCAGTTCTAATGGTGGGACAAACTGCAATTGTCATAATATAGCAAGACTTCATGTTGTTTGAAAACTTATATTTCAAGTGGACAGAGCAAAATTTCACCACTTCCACTGGTTTCTACGGAGTCGGACATTTCTCTGGATATTTTCTTTTCACAATGGGTTGTACAAATAAGGGTCCTATGAACGGCACTAAAAACAGGCCTACTGAGACAGAGCAGCACGAGGTGGTAGTCCAATGTACATCTGGGAGTGAGCCCCCATGGACTGCATTGCAAAAATCCATGCAAGCGATCGACAACAAAGAAGAGTCAATTTTGACCAGGTTTGTGGAGCAGGATAATAAAATAATGGAGACCATGAAAACAGCTACCACAGCAGAATCAATGGCAACTAAAGCTTTAACCATGACCAGTAAACTGGTCCAAGTACTCACAGCTTCGCTATCGATTGGAGGCCCTCGAAAATTCTCAAAGGGCCTCCAATGTTCATATAATCAGCCTACCTGAAAATTGTGAGGCGGATAGCCGTCTGTATTTTCTTCAAACCTGGCTACCAGATGCTTTGAGATTGAGCTTGGAACTTAGAGAGGAGAATTTTGTTCGAGCTTATCGGATTTCCCCTTGCTCAGCGGCTGCCTGTGAGGATATACCTAGGATGGCTCTCCTGATTACGTCAAGCCCAGCAGTAAGGGACCAGATGATGCAAGTGGCAGAGAGACAACTACATTAAATTTTCAAGGAGCTGCTATACATTTATTTCCGGACTTGTCCTATGCTACCAGAACCAGGCGTAAGAAGTTCGACGGGGTTCAAGCAAAACTCCGAAGTTTAGGGTGCCATTCCCTACTAATGCCTGCTAGGCTCCGGATACACTATGGAGACAATATACATATCAATATACAGATCCTGAAGAAGCCAGTAGGAAGGCAAAGGCGATCGCTAGGGAATTTCAACATGCTGGCAATCGGGAGATGTCAGAATCAGAAGAGGAAGAAACCTGACGGAGTTGGGACTTAAAATTCTGTTTTGCTATGCGAATGGATTTCCACGAACATATCTTGCTTGTTTCTTTATTTTGAGCCAGCTAAATAAATCCTTTGGAGCTGTGTAGTTCTAATGGTTCAAGAGATATATTATTAAGCTAAAAGAAACTGTGCGACTGAAAACCAAGTTATGTTTTTCTAATAGAGATAAATACTGTAGAAGCCAACATATAAAAGTTGTGTTTATTGCAGATTTGTTTATACTACCAGGCGGAAGGTTAACGTACTGTTCTATAGTGGCGTAATTTATTCCACATGTTGTGTAGATCTTTGCTTTAACTATGTTTAAAAGGTTGTTGGCAGAGGAAAGGAGTTAATTTCTGTTGAACACTAAATACATCTAGGGGATACATTTTCTATAATGGGGACCATATCAAGACTGGCTGTTTTGGATAATTGTCTGGTATTTTGTCTACTTTTGCATTAGGTCTCTCATAAGTCCTGTAGGGTGCAGCATATTATGGACAATAATAAATGTTTGGACTATTAAATACAGAAATACCCCTTTATCCGAAAGCCAGAATGTATAGATTGTGATTACTTACTACATTGGATGTACTGTAATGGATAGTGTGAAATTTCTTGCATGAGAACATTGTATGATGTTGTTTTATCATGTAAAACAATAAAATATAATTTCAAAAAAAAAAAGAAAGTGCAACTGAGAGGCGGACAGACTGGGCTGCTGTCTGGGTGGAAGGTCTGGAGAAATCTGCGAAACTGGGAGAGTACCCCCTCTCGGACAATCAAATGATGGCCTATATGTCTGCTGTAATGGACTTTCACTGGCTGTAAAACCGAATTAGACGCCCTCCTGCCACCGAGAGGCATCCCCCTCAGACAGCTGAGGTGGGACCTGGGCTGGATCCACAGAGGTTGGTACAGGACGATTTCAGGCCCTGTGCCCTAAACTGCATTCTCTTCATGGCTGAGGGGTTGGTTCCCAATAAAGGTACCTAGGCCTCTACCTAGTAAGCACTGCCTGTTACAAGAATGATGATGGTTCTCCTTCCTCTGAGAGGGAGCAGGCACCGCCTGTTGTTTAAATGGCAGCCCTAATATTCTGAGTGGCCTGTAGAGCTCAACCTGAGGGCCAAACAGAAATACACCATCAAGGAGACGTTAACCACCTGCTGCCAGCGGCACCTGCTCTAGAGGCAGAGTTGTAGGTGTCCATAAAGGCTTTCAGCCGATTACTGAGCTATATGCCCCTAGCAATGCAGCATTTTTGGTAATGGGAGGTTGCACTGAGCGTGTTCCACAGGGTGGACTTGTACTGAGAAATGTAGGAACTCAAGACGTAGAAGTCTGCTTTGGTCCACAGATGAAGCTAAAATGTTATGACGGACTCCATATCCCTGAGGTAAAAACTGGAAAGATGATCTTCAATCACACTGATACAGAAGGCTTGCATTCCAGCCCATAAAATGAGTGATCCACTGCATCTTCGACAAAAAAGAACAGGAAGGAATTCATCCAGATCCACTTCTACCCTAGAATAACCTCCAAAAAGGCAGGTGTAGGCCAGGAACATGGAAGACGCCGCCACCTAGAGTGGTGAAGAGTTCAGTGCCATCCACGGCACCTGCACCACACACAGTGCCAGCACCATATATGGCACTGCACCACATGCGGTGCCAGAACCGCTGTTGGGCCCAGACCTGAAGAAAAAGGGAGAGAAGGAAAGTGGTACCCAAGCGGTTCCCCTGCAGGGAAAAGGACAGGTGAGTAGGCATGAGGAGTCGATGGCGTTGGCACCAGAGAGGGCACTGCGCACATCTTGGCCCGACTGACCCAGCCGCGGTCCAGCAGCTCCAAGGCCCGAACGCCCCCCAGAACTGGGTACACTGGCCAGGTCAACTGGGCAGATGCCATTCCCCTGCTCTAAAGGAGCGGCCAAAATGTGAAACTGCTCACCGGTACGCCATCGAGGACAGGGACAGGATCCGGTGTTGAGGATCATGGCCATTAAGAGCGGAACCACAGAGGAACCTACAGGAGTCAGTTCAAGCCTACCGCTCTCCACCACCAGAAACCTCACAGCAGGGGCATACCAGAGGACTAATTGAGCGGTACTCCCATTTTTCTTCCACCGGCAGGAGGAAGAAGAAGAGCTTGAGATCAAGTGGAGCTGGGTCCCCGATAAAGGCCAGGAACAGGACCACTACTTTTGTGCTTTGGGCAGACTGTCCTTCCCCCCTCCGAGCACCGGACTGTCAGTGGTCGGACACCCCCCCTTTGTAAATGGTGGTGGACCGGACACAGCCCCACTGCCATCACAGCTTTCAAACGAAGTCTCCCTACCACCACCGCTACCGTCTAAGGTTGACTCTGTTGATGGCAGACTGAGAATTTTTTCTTCTTCTTCTTCATCATCTTTTTTTTTTTTTTTAAATAAGAAAAGAACACTAAGAATGTACGTTAATTGAATACTGAACGGCTACAGCTCGACTCCCAGCAGGCAAGCAATGTCGTCATCGAAGCACACTCGACAGTGGGAGAAAATGAACTGAGGTGGTTGAAGGGTTGACGCCAAGATAGCCTATATGGCGCGATCTAGTCTCACGGTGCCGTGCATGCGCGGTCCTATCCTGGCACTGGCCCTCCTGAAGATTTTTCGCTCCCGTGGGATCCTAGCGCCTCTGGCATAGTCCCATTAGTGTGAATGAGTGGTGGAGACTATTAGTCCAGGAGAAAAAAATTACTCACCTTAGTAATGTTTCTTCTAATGGAGTCTTGCTATATTATGACAATTGCAGTGAGTCCCCATCTTTGAACTGCTCCGGAGGTGAAATAGTTAACTTTCCATGTAGGCATGGAACTTAGAGCACGAGCTCGGTTGAAAACTCTGTCTGTTGTTCTTCAAACGCAAACTGTCAGATCTTTTCGAGCTAAAACTCACTAAGGCTCTGTGTGGAAGCTGTAAACCTACACTAGCCAACTGGCTACTAACATAAACACTCAATTTTTGGCCTCAAAGACACAAGTCAGGGGACCCAAAAATGCAAAAACACAACACCAATTCACATAAAAGGAGGGTGAAAAACAACAAGGTGGGCATCAAAAAAGTGTCAACACTGTACTGCCCACCCACATCCCAAAACAGAGGTTCTGAGAGGGGCAGGCAGGGAGGTCATAATATAGCAAGACTCCATTAGAAGAAACAACATTACTAAGGTGAGTAATTTTTTCTTCAAACATCATGAAGTCTTGCTACATTATGACAACTGCAGACTACACAGCAGTACCTCCATGGAGGAGGGACAAAACCTACTTAGGGAATAGGCTCTGAAGCACGGCTGTGCCAAACCGAGCATCACTCCTAGCCTGGATGTCCAGGGAGTAGTGCTTGGTAAAAGTGTGAACTGTTTTTCAGGTAGCTGCTTGACATATTTCTAGAATAGGAATGTCTCTGGCAGCAGCCAGAGAAGCAGCTGTACCTCTAGTAGAATGAGCCTCAGGCCTGAGGGAACTACCCAACTCTCGTAGCAGAATTGGATACAAGAGACAATCCACCTGGCAATGGATCTTTAGTGGCTGGCTTCCCTTTACCAACTTCGCCATAAATGAGGAACAGTTGGAGGGAGTCAAACCTATGACCCTTGGTACGCTCTATGTAGTAACTAAGGGCTCTCTTCACATCTAGGCTGTGCAGCCTCCTCTCACCAGAGGAGGAGTGGTCAGTGAAATACACTGGAAGAGAAATAGATTGATTAAGGTGGAAATCCGAAACCACCTTAGGTAGGAACTTTCTGTTAGTCCGGAAGACCACCTTATCTCTGTGAAAGGAGATAAACTCCTGCTCCACTGACAACGTTTGTAATTCACTTATGCGCCTGGCAGAGGTGATGGCTACCAGAAACACAGTTTTCCAAGTCAAGTACTTGAGCTCAGCTGAAGACAAGGGCTCGAAGGGGGGTTGCATAAGCTGAGCAATGCAAACATTAAGATCCCAGGCAGGGGCAGGATCCCTGAATGGAGGTTAGGTGGCGCAACCCCTTAAAAACTTGGAAAATACAGGATGAGCTGAAAGAGA
Organism: Neoceratodus forsteri; assembly: GCA_016271365.2. Taxonomy (NCBI): domain Eukaryota; kingdom Metazoa; phylum Chordata; order Ceratodontiformes; family Ceratodontidae; genus Neoceratodus; species Neoceratodus forsteri. The sequence continues at coordinate 398,225,933 of CM057452.1, forward strand.
AGAGGATTTACCTGCTGAAATAAAGCAGACACAGCTGCCAAATGCACCTTCAGGGTAGCTGGTCTCAGCCCAAAGAATTCAGATGGACCATATAATCCAGGACTATGGGTAGATCAGCAGAGTCTGGGGAAATATGCTTTTCCGAGCACCATATGGAAAACCTTTTCCATTTGGAATTGTAAGTAGCCCTGGTGGAATGCTTCCTTGAGGCCTTCAATATATCCATTACACCTTGGGAAAGGTGTAAATCAGCGAAGTCTAACTCTTCAAGAACCAAGCCTTGAGATTGAGAGATTTGAGATTCGGATACCAAACCCGTCCCTGGACACAGGTTAACAGATTGTGATTCCTGGGAAGGCACATGGGAGGATGGACTGCTAAGGACAGTAGGAGTGGATACCAGGGTTGTCTGGCCCAATCTGGAGCTATCAGAATGACTCTGCAGGACTGGGATCTGATTTTGACTAGCACTTTGAACAGGAGAGGAAAGGGAGGGAAGGCATAGAGGAACTTCCCTTCCCAACTGAGGGCTAAGGCATCCAGGGAGTGAGCCCAACACTGGGGGCCTGCAGCAAAAAAGAGGAAGTTGGTGATTGTCTGGGGCTGCAAAAAGATCTATCTGCGGGGTGCCCCATCTGGAAAATACTACTCCCAAGACCAGGGGATTCAGTGTTGAATACTCTTGTTCTGAACAGATTTGGAAAAAGCTTGAAGTGCTAGAAAAACTGCTCTGAGCTCCAACAGGTTGATGTGGAGCAGAGATTCCTGGGGAGACCACAGACCCTGGGTGGTGAGGTCGCCCATGTGAGCTCCCCAGCCCAAGAGGGATGCATCTGTAGTAAGGATTAGAGAGTCAGACTGAGTGACAAAAGGAATCCCTTGTCTCAGGTTGCTCTGATCCTGCCACCACTGCAGGGCTTGGATCAGAGTTCGAGTTACTGGGATCAACTTGGTAAAAGGATCCTTTCTTTGAGACCAAAAAGCTCTCAAATGGAACTGGATGTCCTCATCTGAAATCTTGCTCCCTGCACAACTGCTGTGGAAGCAGCCATGTGTCCTAGAGCTGCAGAAAATGCCTTGCTGGCCAGGAGACCTGCAGGGTGAATGAGGAGGCCAGGAGACTAGGGTCTTTGCCCTGTCCAGGGGAAGGAAGGCCCTGGCTTCCTGAGTGTTCAGTTCTGTGCCTATCAAGGTAAGAAGCTGGACAGGCTCTAGAACTAACTTTGAGAGATTCAGAAGGAAACCTAGAGAGGTAAGCAGTTGCTGCGTTATCTGAAGATGTAAACTGACCTGGTCTGGAGACTGGCCTACTATGAGCCAATCGTCCAGGTAAGGAAAGATGGCAATCTTTTGCCTTCTTAGGTAGGCAACTGCTACTGCCAGGCATTTGGTGAATATCCTTGGAGCAGAAGTGAGGCCGAAGGGTACTGCTCTGAACTGGTAGTGGCCTGAGGGCAGCTCGAACCTGAGGTACTTTCGATGGGAGCTTCTGATGGGAATATGGAAGTAGGCATCCTTGAGGTCCAGGGAAGCTAGCCAGTCCCCTGGCCTTAGAGAGGGTAGGATAATTCCTAGAGTCACCATTTTGAACTTTGGCTTTAAAATGTGCTTGTTTAAGTATCTGAGATCCAGGATGGGCCGTCATTCTCCTGTCACTTTTGGGGTAAGGAAGTACCTGGAGTACAAACCTTTGCCCTGGTGTAGGGGAGGAACCCTTTCCACGGTTCTGAGAGCCAGGAGGGTAGAGACCTCTGCCTCTAGGGTGAGTGCCTCTGATGGAGTTGCAGGTGGAAAAGATCTGGTTCTCAGCTTTGGAAATTTTTTGAAGCTGAGAACCAGTCCCTGGCTTACTACTTCCAGGACCCACTTGTCTGATGTTAAAGACTTCCAGTCCTGGACAAAGTAAGCCAGCCTGCCTCACAGGTAGAAGAATCGGCCCTGGCAATCCCATCAGGGTGCCTGCTTGGCAGGGGCTTTGGGCTGAGGGGTGGAAGCAGGCCTGCTTGTACCGTCTGCCTCTCCTCTAAAGAACCCCTTCTGAGCATAGGTGGAGAGGAAGCTTGGGTTTGGTAAAAGGCCTATGAAAGGCCTGCCCTGCCTCTAGGAAGCTGCTTTTGAGGGTGGCCTGCCTTTCCTTGGCCTGTGCACTCCTATAGGTGGTCCTATATTCATCCATTTTCTTCATGTAATTCTCTGTTTGCTCCCCAAACAGAGAATTGCCCACAACAGGAAAATCCATGGCCTTAGACTGGGTATCCTGAGACAGGGTAGTACATCTGAGCCCAAGCCATCCTGCGAAGTGCCACAGATGTAGCCATGACTCTTGATGAAACATCATTAGAGTCCACTGCAGCATGAAATTGCACCTTGGATGCCTCAATACCATCCATAGCCACCTGTTCCAGCTCCCTGGCAAGCTGGTCAGGGACTTGTTTTGCTAGGGCCAGCACAGTATCCCATTCAGATTTCTGGTACCTAGCAGCATAAGCCATATAATTTGCTGTCTGAGTCCCAAAGATGCTGCCATGTACTGTTTCTCTGCCATAGCATCAATCTTCCTGGAGTCCTTCTCAGGGGGGTGTGAAGCTAGGGGAATATTAGCCTTGTCACAGGCTGCAGCCTGCACTACCCTCACATGGCTGCATTGTTGAGTGAGGAAATCAGTGTCAGAGCCTGATAAGGTATACCTCTTGTCCATCCTTTTATCCACAGGAGGTATAGTGTGAGGAGTTTTAAAACTTTTACTGTTTCCGAAAAGATTTATGCAAAGGAATAGACAGTCTCCTAGACTCTGGAATATCCATCATTTCTACATAGTCCGTCTCCTCTTGGTCATCAACAGCTTCCTCAACAGGGAGCTGGAGAGTTTCAGCAACTTTTTTATAAAACATGAAATAAGAAGGGGACTCAGAAAGCCTTGGAGGAGAAACCCCCTAAGGGTCTATCTGGAGAGATGTCCGGTTCAATGGGCACATCCAGATCTTCAAAACCATATTAACTCTCCTCATATTCCTCTTCCCCCTCCTCCGGTTCATAAAAATCCTCAAAATCATAATCTTGAAACGGTGGAACCGGCCGAACTGAACACCTCCCTGATGGTGTCGGTTCGGTCGGAACCAGGGAGAGAGACTAGACAATTTGAATTGCTTTAGCTATTTCTTCAGCAGTTGGGGAGAGAACTTTTGGCTCTACGCTAGCTGACTTTCTAGTCCTTTTTGCTGGAACCGGCTCCTCAGAACCGGCTCTACGTTTGCCAGAGGAAGTAACGCCCTGGTCAGAGGGCACTCTCTCCGGTTCGGTTGGTACCGCACCAGGCTGGCCATCCGGGTCAGCGGACTTTTTGGCCTCCCTTTCCCTGAGCCTACCAACTCTCTTATCTATGGTGGCAGCAGGGAAATTCTGACAAATCTGGCAGTCTGAATTGAGGTGGTCAAACCTCAGACAATAGACACACGTGGTGTGTGGGTCAGCCTTAGCAAAAGCTTCCCCACAAACACTACAGTGTTGAAACCCAGTGGGTCCAGTTTTTCTTTTGCGTTTCTCAGACATCATGCCAGCCTAACCAACTTGCCCGTTTATGGCAATCCGCCAAACAAGACACCCTTATCGGTTCCCAACCGTGTCACGGGTCGTGGAAAAAAACGTAATGAAATCCGTTTTTTTTTAGAACCGATAAGAACTGGGAACCGCACTCTAAAAAAGGACTAGTAAATTTAAAGACAACCTGATCAGTTCAAACCGAACCAATAATGAATTACAAGTTCCACACAGAAAAACTAAATGTAAAACCTATCTATTACTTACATTACCATAGACAGAGCTTGAACCGACTGGTTGCGGTTTAATTTCGGGCTGAAAAACCGACAAAATAATACTTTTAAACTGACAAAATGAACCAAGCAGAAGGAGAAATCTCCGGAGCGACTGTTCAGTGAGGCGGAGTAAAGAATCTGACAGTTTGCGTTTGAAGAACAACAGAGCTTGCGCTCTAAGTTCCATGCCTGCATGGAAAGTTAACTATTTCACCTCCGGAGCAGTTCAAAGATGGGGACTCACTGCAATTGTCATAATATAGCAAGACTTCATGTTGTTTGAAAGACTACGACCGTTCACGAGTGATAATACTATCATTCAGGTGCTGTAATAGTATCGTTTGGGACCCTAACGACATTATTATCAACAAAATTCAAGTGCAACTCTGACCAGGACGTCATCCTAAGCGTGCCTTCCTATTGGCTGCTTTTCTAGTGTGGGCAGTCGGAACAATTTTGAAAAACATGGTGGCTCTTTCACTTGCTTAGCTAGAGAAATGTCCTCGGGGAATGCAGCACGGTATTTTCATTTTTTTTTTCTTTCCTTTTCCAAGGCCTCCAGAAATATCTGGTTGATCCTGCTTTCGGTCATCTCACCACAGAAACACAGGTAAGACTCTGAGCGAGCAAGTCTTCAGTGCTATGCAGACTAGTAACAGCAGCCATCGGGCACTTGAGTCGAGTGTTTATCCAAGTAGTCAGGTGACCATTTTTTTGATGACAGAGAATTGTGTATCGGATCCATATATTTAAAAAATAGGTGAGTGTATATGACTCGGTAGTAAAACCAACTCAAGGTTCTGGGGACAAAGGAACCTCTCAATGGTTTTACTATCTTGTAATACACACTCACCTATTCATTATTCTATTTGTAATACATGGGGAGCACCTGGAGAACAGTGACCACCAGTCATTGTGGTTTGAAATCACAGAAAGAGCAGAACCAATCCACACAAAAACACGTATCCTGGATTTTAGGGGGGCAGACTCTGGGAAAATGGGGAGATACTTACATAGAAACATAGACTTTGATGGCAGATAAGGACCGCTAGGCCCATCAAGTCTGCCCATTTCCCTACCTACAGGATAGGCCGCAGATTCTAGTTAACCAACAGCCTATTTCTTCCTATACCCCACAAGAATTGCCTTACGTCTGTCCCATGCATTCTTAAATTCTCCCACAGTTTTAGACCCCACAACCTCCTCAGGAAGGCTGTTCCATCCATCCACTACCCTCTCTGTGAAATAATACTTCCTCACATTGCCCCTGAACCGCCCTCCTTCTATCTTTAAATTGTGTGCCTTGTTCTTGCAGTCTCTTTTTCTGAAAGATGCTACCCTCTTGGACTTTGTTGATTCCACTGAGGTACTTAAAAGTTTCTATCATGTCCCCCCTCTCCCTTCTTTCCTCAAGGGTATACATATTAAGCTCCTTTAGTCTCTCCTCATATGGCTTCTCTTGCAAACCCTGCACCATTTTAGTTGCCCTCCTCTGGACTACCTCTATCCTGTCTATGTCCTTGGAGATGGGGTCTCCAGAACTGGACACAGTACTCCAGATGGGGTCTCACCAACTGTCTGTACAGAGGGATAACAACTTCCTGTTTTCTGCTGCTGATGCCTCTCCTATACATCCCAGTATACTCCCAGCCCTCCCTACTGCCTTCTCACATTGCTTGCTAACCTTAAGGTCATCTGATATGATTACCCCAGGTCCCTTTCCTTTTTGTTCTTACTACCTCCCCACCCATTGTGTATTCTTCCGGGTTCTTGTTTCCCAGGTGCATTATTTTGCACTTCTTTGCATTGAATCCTAGCTGCCATACTTCTGACCATTCCTCCAACCTTGCCAAGTCCTTTTCATCCTTTCCACGCCTCCTTGTGTATCAACCCTGTTGCAGATCTTTGTGTCATCTGCAAAAGGCATATTTTCCTTCCAGTCCTTCTGCAATGTCACTGATGAAGACATTAAAAGGACTGGACCCAATCTGAACCCTACGGTACCCACTAGTAACCCTCTTTCTTCAGAGTGGACTCCATTTACAATTACCTTCTGTGTTCTGTTGTGTAGCCATGTTTTGCCAGGCTACCACCCTGGGACCCACTCCCAGGCTGGTTAATTGACTATTAATCTTTTGTGTGGGACTGTGTCAAATGCCTTGCTAAAGTCTAGGTAGGCCATGTCCACAGCCCCTCCCTGGTCTATTACTTGGTCACCCAGTCAAAGAAATCTATTAGATTCGTTTGACATGACCTTCCCGCTGTGAACCCATGCTGCCTTGGGTCCTGTGCTCCACTGGCCTCTAGGTACTCAACTATTCTTTCCTTCAGAAGTGACTCCATCACTTTCCCTACCACAGAGGTCAGACTGACAGGTCTGTAGTTTCCTGCCTCTGTCTTGGTCCCACTTTTGTGAAGGGGAATCACATCCGCCTTCCTCCAGTCCTCGGGTACCACACCATCCTCCCATGATTTATTAAAAAGAGTAGGCAGTGGTTTCACTAGTTCCTCCCTTAATTCTTTTAGAATTCTGGGGTGAATTCCATCAGGACCCATTGCTTTGTCCACCCGTCAGTTTTAGGAGTTCTTGCAGAACCCTTTCTTCTGTGAAAGGACTGGGATCGACCCCTTTATCAAGAGTGCGCCTGTTAATTGGATTAGGCACTTCCTCTCCTCTTTGTGAATACTGAGCAGAAATATTCGTTCAGTATCCCTGCTTTTCACTGTCCCCTCTGCCCACCCACACGTTCATTCTATTCAGCCTCACTATCCCTCCCTTTGTCTTTCTCCTCGCTAATGTACCTATAAAAGGTTTTATCACCCTTCTTAACTGAGTTGGCTATCTTTTCCTCAGTTTGGGCCTTTGCTATTCTGACCTCCCTCCCTGCTTCCTTCTGCCTTAACTGGTACAGCTCTCTGTCCTGCTCCTTCTGTGTTTCCTTATACTTCCGGAATGCTATCTTTTTCTTCCTGACTTTCACAGCCATCTCTTTTGACAACCATAGTGGCTTTTCTTTCGTTTTGATTTGTTTATTTGCTTCACAAAAGGCTTGTTGCCTCTGTGATGGCAGTTTTGATGATTCCCATTGTTGTCACACCTCCTTCTAGCCTGTTTGCTGAGTGCTTTTCTGAGGCACTCTCCCATCTTGCCAAAGTCAGCCTCCTCTAAGGTCCAGTACCCTCACTTTTGTATGGCTTGACTCTGTAGCTGAGTTTACGGGAACCATACTGTTTGATGGTCACTTGTCCCCAGATGGCAACCCACTTCTAGATCTGAGATCCTCTCACTGCCCCCGTTGAGAGACGAGGTCTAAGATTGCTCCTCACGAGTGGGTTCCAAACTAGCTGTCTAATGCCTGCCACCTGTAGGGCATCAAGAATGGCCCTGCTCTTGGATGTGGCTGCAGCAAATGTGCTCCAGTTAACATCTGGCATATTCAGGTCGCCCATCAACAGTATCTCCTTTCTCTGCCATTCTAAGAATGTCTTCTATCATATCCTTGTCCATTCCCTCCTGACATGGGGTCTGTACACAACCCCTGTGCGGATTGTGGTGCCCTTTCCAGTCTCCAAGGTGACCCACAGTGCCTCTTCTCCTCCCTGTTTACTCTTTTGTTCAGTTGCTTTTATCCCTTCCTTTACATAGAGAGCTACTCCTCCCCCTCTTCTCTCCTGCCTGTCTCTCCTGTAGGTGATGTACCCTGGTATGTTAACATCCCAGTCATGGTTCTCTGTGTACCAAGTTTCTGTGACTGCTACGATATCCAGGCATCCCTCTTCCATCATGGCCACCAGCTCAGTGAGCTTGTTGCCCAGACTACAGGCATTGGTACTCATTACCCTCCATTTCCTGATGGCCTTACTCCCTTTTGCCCCATCCCTGTCCTTCTTGCCTCTGTCACTTTCTCCATTTACCCCGCCCTTCTCCCTATCGACACCTCTATGTTGGTGTTTGCCACACTTACTACCGTGATTATTTGGGGGCTAGATTTCGTTCTTTCCAGTGCCTCCCCTTGGCTAGTTTAAAAGCTTGCCAATGAAGCATTTAAACCTATCACCTAGGATCCTGGTTCCTCCCGGACAGATGCAGCCCATCATGCCAGTATAGGCTTGCATCACTCCAGGTGGAACCCCAGTCCCCAATGAAGCCAAATCCCTGAGCTCCACACCAGTTTTCAACCACTGATTGAATCCTATAGTAAGGAACACCCTAACCTCTCCTATGCCATAGATGGGCAGCACCTCCGAGAAGGTTACTGTGCATGCTACTTGACTAAGGCCCTTCCCCAATTCCACAAACTCTTCCTGCACTTCTCTAATCCCTTTCTTAGCCAGGTCATTTGTCCCTAGGTGGACAATGACATCCAGCTCCCTCCCCTGTGCAGCTGCTCCGGCAATCCTGAGGATTCGCTCCCTGTCTCTCCAAGCCATGGCGCCAGGCAGGCACCTTACCTCCCTCTCCCCTTCCTCACCCAGTTCTACCTTCCTAACAATGGAGTACCCCACCAGGAGTTGTTTCCTTCCCCTGCAGGGTCCCCTGCCACCCTCCTATGGGTCTCCTTTGTACTTGAAAAAGGCATTAAGGGGAATGGGGCAGGAATCAGGGGTTGAGGAACAGTGGGCAGTATTTAAAATGGGGATTACAAGAGCAACAGAATTATGCATTAAGCAGGTTAGCAAGAGGAAAAGGAAGAGGATACCATTATGGTTTTCCAAAGAGGGAGCAAAGAAAGTGAAAGCCAAAAAGATTGCACTCAGGCAATACAAAAAGACACAGGCAGAAGGGGATAGGGAGAAGTACCAGGAGAAGCAAAGGGAGGCAGGGAGGTCAGTAAGGGAAGCCAAAGCTCAGACAGAAGAACACATTGCAAAATCAGTGGGTACAGGGAACAAAACCTTTTACAGGTACATAAGTGAAAAAAGAAAGGCAAAGGGAGGGATAGTGAGACTGAAGGGGGAGGATGGGGGCCGCGTGGAGGATGACAACAGTAAAGCTGACATATTGAACAGGTATTTCTGCCAGTCTTCACTGAAGAAGAGGAGGGTAATGGGTCTGAAGGAGTACAAGGGTGAGAATGGTGCAGAAATGGACACAAGTCCCTTTACACGAGAAAGGGTCCTGAAGGAACTGGAAGTAATAAGAGATGATAAAGCAATGGGGCCAGATGGGGTGTACCCCAGGGTCCTTAAAGAACTAAGAGAGGTGGTGGCTGAACCTCTGGCTATCCTGTTTAGCCGATCACTGGAAACAGGGGAGGTACCCAAAGACTGGAGGACAGCAGATGTAGTCCCCTTATACAAAAGTGGGAACAAAGAGGAAGCAGGGAACTACAGACCAGTCAGCCTCACCTCGGTAGTGGGGAAGATCATGGAAGCACTACTGAAGGAGAGATTGGTGGAACATCTGGTTGTCAATGGCTACAGGACCCAAGGCAGCATGGTTTCACCAGGGGGAGGTCATGTCAGACCAACCTCATTGAATTTTTTGACTGGGTGACTAGGGAGGTGGATCAGGGGAGGGCAGTGGACATGGCCTATCTGGACTTCAGCAAGGCCTTTGACACTGTGCCACATAGAAGACTATTACACAAACTGGGGAATATGGGTGTGGGTAGAACAGTAGTGTGGTGGGTAGGTAACTGGCTGGGTGGCAGGACACAGAGGGTGGTGGTAAATGGCTGTCACTCCACAGAGGGAAGAGTGACCAGTGGGGTACCACAGGGATCAGTGCTGGGACCGGTCCTATTCAACATCTTCATCAGTGACATGGCGAGGACCTAGAAGGCAGAATTTCACTGTTCGCTGATGACACAAAGCTGTGTAACAGAGTAGACACACCAGAGGTGTAGACAGAATGAGAAGCGACCTGCAGAAACTTGAAGAATGGTCAGGGTTTGGCAGTTGAAATTCAATGCAAAGAAGTGCAAGATAATGCATATGGGGCACAAAACCCTGGCACAATATATCAGTTGGGGGGTGAGGATATAGCATGCACCAAGCAGGAAAGGGATCTTGGGGTTATCATCTCTGATGACCTCAAGGTAGGGAAACAGTGTGACAAGGCAGCAGGTAAAGCAAATAGGATGCTGGGATGTATAGGCAGGGGCATTACCAGCAGGAAAAGGGAGGTCATAATTCCGCTATACAAGACACTAGTGAGGCCCCACCTGGAGTACAGTGTACAGTTCTGGAGACCATACCTACGTAAGGACATAGACAGGGTTGAGAAGGTTCAGAGGAGGGCAACAAAGATGGTGCATGGATTGCATCACAAGTCCTATGAAGACAGGTTGAAGGAACTGAACATGTACTCCCTGGAGGAGAGAGGAGGAGAGAGGGGATATGATAGAGACATACAAGTATCTTACAGGGAGGAACAGGGTGCAGGAAAACACTATTTTAAGCGAAAAGATGTTCCAGGACTAGAGGGCACGGGATGAAGTTGGAGGAGGGCGATTCAGGAAAACATGAGAAAGAATTTCTTCACAGACGGGTGGTGGACAAGTGAGAACACCCTGCCAGAGGAAGTGGTGGGGGTTGAAACAATCACGGCATTTAAGAATGCATGGGATAGACATAAAGGAATTCTGGAGGTCAGGGGTAAGGTGCAACAGACTTCTAGGAAAACAAACTGAATTTACAAGCTCAAATGGGCAGACTGGGTGGGCCATAGGTCCTTATCTGCCGACACTGTCTATGTATCTATGTACCAAGCAGGAAAGGGATCTTGGGGTTATCATCTCTGATGACCTCAAGGTAGGGAAACAGTGCGACAAGGCAGCAGGTAAAGCAAATAGGATGCTGGGATGCATAGGCAGGGGCATCACCAGCAGGAAAAGGGAGGTCATAATTCCACTATACAAGACACTAGTGAGGCCCCACCTGGAGTACAGTGTACAGTTCTGGAGACCTTACCTACGTAAGGACATAGGCAGGGTAGAGAAGGTTCAGAGGAGGGCAACAAAGATGGTACATGGATTGCATCACAAGTCCTATGAGGACAGGTTGAAGGAACTGAATATGTACTCCCTGGAGGAGAGGAGGGAGAGAGGGGATATGATAGAGACATACAAGTATCTTACAGGGAGGAACAGGGTGCAGGAATACACTATTTTTAAGCGAAAAATATGTTCCAGGACTAGAGGGCATGGGATGAAGTTGGAGGAGGACGATTCAGAGGAAAGCGAGGAAGAATTTCTTCACAGAGCAGGTGGTGGACAAGTGGAACACCTGCCAGAGGAAGTGGTGGGGGCTGAAACAATCACGGGATTTAAGAATGCATGGGATAGACATAAAGGAATTCTGGAGGTCAGGGGTAGGGGGCAACAGACTTCTAGGAAAACATAAACTGATCTTACAAGCTCAAATGGGCAGACTGGGTGGGCCACAGGCCCTTATCTGCCGACACTGTCTATGTATCTATGTATATAGCTCTAAGTTGCAAAAGGCAAACCGTCTACCCAGTTTAAAACAGCCTTTTGCTAAGGAAACTCATTATGAATCCTTTTATAATTTTGTTATTTATTTTTTATTTACTTAAACATTTGATAAATGGGAAAGGCACACTGAGCCAAGGCTCGTTTCCAGATGCAACCCGGAGAAAGGGGAATGGGAAGTAAAAGCAGAAATTGGACCAAAGAGTTCAAAACATACCATATGCTGATAAGTGGAAGCTGATTTTACACCTTTAACAACTTCTGCATGTATTTATTCACTTAGGTATGTAACATTTTTGTGCACTAGCCCAAGTCCATAAGAAATAGCATTGCATCTCATCATGAGGACAGGGAATGGAGTGTGGGTGTGGGTGTGGGGAACTGAGGGTGGGGATGGGACAGCACACAGAAGGAGGGAGGGGTTTTGTTTGTCAACATGGAACAGATGGTGGGGGTGGGACAGCACACAGAGGGAGCAGGAGGTGTTTTTCATTATACTGGGACACGGAACTGTTACCCCTGGGCCAGCACCCCTGATTGAGTCCCCATCTAGCAGACAGCAATGCTTATAGATATATGTACTAATCTTAAGGTATAGACACTTACCGTACAAGCATTAGTGTCAGGATCTGAGTTCTACTGCATCTTTACTAAGTATAATTATGCCTTACTGTTTTCTCATTGTAACACTGGGAGATGCTCCTACATATATATATATATATATATGTGTGTATATATATATATATATATATATATATACATATATATTATATAATCGTTAGTTAGGCAATACTGCCATCTTTAGTGCTTATGCAGAACTGTAACCACAAGTGTCCTTGGAAGAAGCACACGATCCCATTGTCTCATGCTATCTGTTTTTGCAAGCTAAGCAAGCTTTCCCAGACTAGTTAGGAGTCAGGTTATTGCTATTGACCAATTATATTGTTTTTATGCATCTTTTCAGCCATTGCCATAGTAGTTATCAGGGATATAAGACCCTTTGCATTACACATTTTCTCTAAGATGAGACTAGACTGCTGCCTACGTAGGTAACAAAGACTCGATGAATTCTCCTGGTGGACTCACCATTGGTTATGAGACTGCTTTATATACCAGTAATAAATCATATTTTCTGCTGGGCGCCACTTGTCTGTTGTCTCTTCACTTTTATGCAGTTCCAACAAGAACCTGAGAAAGGTAATTTTATTACCCCATTACATTTGGTGACCGTGTGCAGGTAGGAATGTACAAAGTGAGGATTCCATTCAATTAATTTTGAATGTCGAGTAGTGTAGTGCACCCTATTGCCTACTTGGATCTACTCATGTCCACAGTGCTTGTTCTCCGACAGACTTTTTCTTTCTTGGTCTCGAGTATGGCAAACCCACACCGGACCCTGGGACACTCCCTTTATGAGTAGCAGTGTACCACCTTGGCTTCACCGTGTGCCCACGGGGGACCGGAAAGCCGTTGGGTGACGGTGCCAAGGATTTAAGTCCAGTTTTCCGACTGCTTTCTTTGTTTATTTGTCTTCCTTTTGTTTGTAATGCTGGAATTGTGCACAGAATTGAGCCTGGATGTCTCAAACTATCTCACCTCCCATGGAGGATGGAGTGATTTCGCACTAGATGTGAAGTCAGCAGAAAATCCATTAAGGATGATCTCTGATCATTATTTAGAGTCCAAGCATAAATTCAAGAAATATCACCTTACAGGTCTCTTGGTTGCTGCTCTCAACACTGCCGTTGAGAGTCTAATGGCAAAATGTGACTCCCCTGAAGTGCAAAACGCGTCTCTAAAAAAAGAGATGGGCTTGCAAGCATCGGAGTTAAAGAAAAAGGAACAGAAAATAGCGGAGGAGATTCAGTCACTCCGAGACGCCAATAACAGGCTGTTGCACTGTTCTGCTCAAGACTCTAAGTGTGAAATTTGCATGTTAAGAGATGATTGTGAGAGGTTGAAATGTGATAAGATACAGCTTATTTGAATTATATTTTGAGTGATAAGAATGAAGGTTTGAGAGATGACAATGCTGAGTTGAAAGAGTAGAATGAAAGATTGAGTCTTGAGCTAGATAAGTGTCTTCGAGGTACAGGTCAGGAAGCACAGGAAAAACCCAGGAGCAGCTGTAAAATTCACCAAAACTGTATTTATAGTAGCAGTAATATAAAAAAATTAACTTGTTCATAATAACTATGTACTGAAGCAAAATAAAATATTTCTTGTAATCTCCCTTGCAGTAGCTGCTTAGCTGTTTTATAAGTCTTTTCAACTCCCCACCTTTGCAAACATCCTGTCCTTGTAAAATGTTCAGTTCTCATAAATATCAGGAGCTGCTAGAATACAGTATGCTTCATAAGGCCCCTACAGCCCTTGCAAAAGGCTCAGACATTTGCACCCAAGTAACCTCTAGCTTTCTACAGTCATCTCAAATTATAAATATATACACATTTCAACAGTAAAACTAAATATTCTCTAAACATAAGTGATCCCATTATCAGTTTCATTCCATACAGTGATTTATATATACAGTATTTTTATATTATGTCAGTGTCAGTGGCTCAGTAGTTAGCACACTCGCCTCTGAAGCCGGGAGATCAGAGGACTGTGGGTTCAATTCCCACATCTGGCACTTGGGTTAATATCCCAGTACTGACACTGTAGTGCAGCATGAGAGGGGTGCTGCACTTCTGAGGTGCCGTCTTTCGGATGAGACGTTAAACCGAGGTCCCATCTGCCTGGATTGGTGGTAGTTCAGGTGGATGTTAAAGATCCCATGGCACTTATCGAAAAGAGTAGGGGAATTTCCCCGGTGTCCTGGCCAAATTTCCCTCATTCACTAAAAAAAAAAAAATACCACCAACAGCTTAATCTGGTTCAAGGTCAGTTGGCATTCATCTGTATCCCCCTCCCCCGGGTCGTGCCTGAAAATAGGCAGGATTTGTCTAGTGCACTTACCCGGTCAACAAAAGCTAAATAAAATAAATAAATATCAGCAGATTTGCAAGGGAGAAAAACAGAGAGCGAGAGACAACAAAGACAGTGAGAGGCAAAGAACTGCAAGACTGTTTGGGCTGATCAAGTACGAGGTCTCCGAGGAAAATTGGGTTGCACAACCAGACAAAGAAAAAGGAAAGATCCTTACATTTAAACACCATCACCATAACAAATGGGACAGGGTCCTATTCTACCCTGTCCCAATAAGGAACTTAGGGGAGAACGTCTAATTGGGAGACTCATACAGAATATTGCAGTGTGAAGTAGAGAAGGGTATTGAAGGCACTGCAAGAGTTTGTCACAAAAGGTGTAGAGCAAAGATGGCGAAACTGCGCCATCAGCAAGAGGTTCTCTCTGGCCACGTTAAGGCTATGGATGGGTTCCAATTCATGCCCACTGACACTGCATCAGCTGGCGATGACAACTCTGATTTTGATGACGAGGCTTGCCACGTTGCCACCAACTCTACACCCCACAGGGCTGTTGTATTCTCCAGCCACCCCCAAGATGGCGGACATGTACGCACGCCCTCTATGTTGCTACGTCTTCACAAACATGGCGGAAGCAATGTCATCTACCAAGATTGGGAGGCCGACCTATCCTCCATGGCGCATCTCCATTTGCACACCTCTCAAGGGATGACAGAGTGGAGGTCTGCAGCCTAATTCAAGAAGCCATGGCCAACCTCCAAATGTTGGAAGATGAATAGAGGGCTCTACAAGATCAAATTGACAGGATGATTAAAACTGCTGTCAACAGCGATCGTTCCTACAAGGCAGTCGCTGATGTGGTGGTGGAAGCTGCCCTTCTCGGCACCATGCAACGAGTCAAGTTGAATGTTGTTCCTCGTACCGCCAACCCCCTACAAGTTGCTCACGCTGTCCAACAGATTGCACAGAGCATTGGACAAATGTGTCTGACTGATAACCTCAGTTGTCATCTGGAGAAAGTACGTTCCCTTTGTGAGAAACTTTCTCTCCAACCTGAGTACCAGGTCAAAGTCTTGCGACAAACCACTGAGCCCACACTCTGGCCCAAGCTTTCCGAAACAGTCCGCAACTGTGAGACGTTTGCCTTTGACGACATCGCTGCTGTGCTCATCGCCACTAACTCCCCAGGTGTCGTTGGAGCTCAATTGGCCTACAAGGTCAAGCAGAGTGCTAAAGAGAGCCCTGCTGCCTACCATCAGCGGTTAGGGCTTGCCTACGAAACCGGCAAAGGTCTTGCCAGTAAAGTGGCACACAAGGACCAAATTGAGTACAAGGATTTGTTCATCTGAAACATGACTCTGGCTCTGCGAGAAAAGGTGGAGCTGCTTGTCAACCCCACCACTGACGATTTTGTGACCAATCTTGCCTATGCGGAGCGTGCGTTCCAGGTGTACCTCTGCAACCTTGTCTCTCTGGCAAGAACATGACCACTGCCATCCAGGTCCTAGCACCTACAGTGCAACTTGCTGCAGTGCAGTCTACCTCTGATCCGCCTACCCATTACACAGTATAAGATGACAATAAAAAGTCGGACACCCCTTCTGATGACAAAAAGTCACACGGGTTGGGGGAGCAACCGGAATTGGAAACACAAGAATAACAAAGATCAGAGCAATTGGAAAAACCCCAGAGCCCCATCTGATGGCAAATACCATAATGGTCCCAGCTATCGGAGTCTTAAGGATGAGAACGAGACCCTCCGCAAAACTGTTGGAGGAGGTCCGTGCCGAGAGGGAAAGCAGGCCTATGCGTACCATAGCAGCACTCATTCCAGCCCCTGGACAAATTAATCCATTCCTGCCTGCGGCTACCGAACAACTGAACAGCTGAGGAAAGAACCCTTTTGTGGCACTGACTACTGGCCAGACCAATGCGACGACTAAGGAGGAATCAACTGAGCAGGCTGCTGTTGCACCTGTGATGTCACAGGTACAAACTCTAAGAAAGACCCTGCAGGCCTCCGATTTCAGGAACAGGTTGATGACGACGATTCTGAGAATGCAGACTGACAATTACAGGCCCCAGTCCAGGTTGTATGCGATCTGTTAAATACGACCTGAGCAATTGACCCTTGTATAAAAGGCCACGATGGAGGGCCACCAACTAAACATACTTCTGGATACAAGGGCAGCCATGTCTGTTCTTCATGATGAGAACCCAGCGGCATCTGACTGGTCTACCGGCTGAAAGACCAGTGCACAGGGTGTAGATGGTACACAACTATACACCTACTGATCTGTGTCTCTACCTGTAATGGAAGTGCCACCTCAGCACTGATTTTGCCTTTGACCTTATGGTATTATGTCATCACCCCAGTATACTGGGAATTGATTTCCTTGCACTACACAGCTGTGTAGCAGACCTAGCAACTAGGCTACTGCTTCAGATCAAAGGACAATGTCATGCTGTCACCATCCAAGATTCACATGTGGTGGCCGCCATCTCTCACAACAACAAGGAGTATGATGTCATGGCTTTGTTCAAAAGTCATGACCTGTTTTCTGAACTTGCATCTTTGCTGCAAAAACATCTTGACGTGTTTGCTACCAACAAGCATGACTGTGGTAGGTTGCACACCACCATCGAGATTCCAGGACCTAACCCTGTAAGGCAGAAGCAGTATCCGTTTCCTGCTGAAGCCTTGCCCCCCTTGAGGGAGACCATCCAGTCATTGCTGCAACAAGGAGTGATTAGGACTTGTGTCTGTATTGCCAAATCGCCTATTTGGCTGGTGAAAAAGCCAAATGGAGCTTGGAGACTTACAACTGATTACAGGAAACAATTAAGTCATCCCCAGTTGTGCCCCAACTGTGGCATCAGCCCCAGATGTGCTCAAGTTGCTGACACTTGACAAAAAGTGCTTCTCAGCTCTTGACATCTCTAATGGGTTTTGGTCACTCCCATTAGCACAGAAAAGCCAATATAAATTTGCTTTCACTTTTGATAGGCGCTAGTACACCTGGACCTGTCTTCCCCAGGGCTTTCACAATAGCCCTTCCCTCTTCCATCTCCACATGATGGATGCCCTGCAGGGGTTCTCTACACCCCAGTGTCTCCTGCAGTACATGGATGACTTGCTTTTGGCAACTACCACAAAAGAAGAACATCTTACTCTTTTAGATGAATTACTGACTCTCCTCAAGAGAGCAGGCCTCAAGTGCAACCCCTCAAAAGCACAAGTGTGCGAGAAGAAGGTAATTTTTCTTGGCCTACATATTACAGACCAAGGTAGAAGCCCAGTTATCAAGAAGATCCAGGGCTTGCGAGATCTACCACTCCCTACTAATGCGGCAACACTCAGGCGGTTTCTAGGGATGGCAAACTACTCCAGAGACTTTATTCCTGACTTTAACTTGAAGGCTGCTCCCTTGTACGAACTTCTGAGTAAGGACGTTCTATGGACATGGGGCCCCGCTCACACTGAAGCTGTGACACAGCTCAAACAGGCCCTAGCATCAGCTCCAGCACTGATAAACCCCAATCCAAAACTGCCCTTCCATTTGGAAACTGCCACCTCTGACGTGGCCACATCTGCAGTGCTGGCACAAAAGTACAATGGGTACTACAGGCCCATTGCCTGTGCATCTCAGATGCTATCCCCAGTAGAGAGGAACTATAACCTCCATGAAAGGACACTCTTGACAACCTATTGGGCTGTCAAATACTTTCTGTACATCATTGGGTATGCTTCTGTTGTCTTGCATACCTGCCACACCCCAACTAACTTTTTGCTCTCGGAGAGAGTAAAAGATGGTTCAGTCTCCAACACAAGACTGACCCACTGGTCCTTAATTTTGCATGACGGGGACATCAAAGTGCTGCCTGCCCAAGATGCCATTCAAACCGGCTACATCTCAGGCTCTGGAAGATACCACCACGTTTCGTATCTTCACAGATGGCTCCTCCTCCTATTTGGACGGAAAGCAGGTGGCAGTGTTTGAAGTGCTCATTTCAGGCACATTTCCCAGAAAATGCACTGTTGTCTCCTCAGAGTATGCTGAATTGGCAGATGTGGCCTGTGCATTGGAGGTCATGTCCCATGGTGACAAGGATGCCATCATTTTTGCAGATTCCAATTGGGTCTGCGCATCCCTCACTGAATTTTTCCCATTCTGGCAAACAAACAACTTTACATCATCTGATGGCACACCTGTCAAATACAGAGACCTGTTTGTGTACAAACACACCCTTACCCAGACGTTTACTCACAAAAAAACAGGTTACTCACCTATAACACTAGTTCTAGGAGTGGTATATGTTGTTCATCCACACTTCTTGGCAGGTACCTTGCCGCTTTAATATGCACCTTAAAGTCAAGCTGGCTCCTCCCGCCCACCCCGGTGGTATTTATTTATTTAGTTTTTGTTAACCGGGTAGGTGCACTAGCCATAAAATGACTATTTTCAGGCATAACCCTATATAACTATATATCTCCCTTGGCTCTGCCCCATGACGCCAGATCTTGGCCTGCTGGAAGCCAGATTGTGCGTCGAAGCCGGGGAGGTCGGGTGGGTCAGTGTGGATGAACAACATATACCACTCCTAGAACTACTGCTACAGGTGAGTAACCCGTTTTTCTAGGATTGTGGATGTTGTTCTAGCCACACTTCCTGGCAGATTCCTAGCAGTTCTCCGAGAGGAGCGGGGCAAGACACACATACCCTACTTAAGAAAGAGGGACTGGAGAACTGAGGCTCCAAAACCAGCATCCCGGCATGACTCGAGGTCGATGTGGTAATGGGAAGTGAAGGTGTGTGCTGACTTCCAGGTAGCAGCCCTGCAGATTTCCTGGATAGGGACGTCCCTAGAAGCAGCCACCGATACAGCAGTATGGTGGATGGAATGAGCCTTAAGCCCTATGGAAGGCTCCCTACCCACCAACCTATAGCAGAGGTCAATGCAAGATGTAATCCATCGAGCTGCTGTCCACTTGGCTGCAGGTCTGCCAGGTGCAGCTTCAGCGTAGGCGACCAACAGCTGGCGAACCTCTCCCCAAACGTCTGCGGTTCGCTCTTTGTAGTAGGCAAGCGTTCGTCTCAGATCCAAAGTATGGAGCCTGCACTCATCCTCTGAGGTATGATTGGGGTAGAACACCAGCAGAGTCAACACCTGGTTCAGGTGAAACTCCGACACCACCTTTGGGAGAAATTTTGGGTGGGGGCACAGGACAACCTTGTCCCTGTGGAAGACCACATAAGGAGACTCGACTGAGAGTGCCTGAAACTCCCCAGTCCTTCTGGCTGACGTGACAGCCACCAAGAAGGTGGTCTTCCACGACAAATGTGAGATGTAACATTTGTGCATCGGTTTGAATGGCTTGCCCATGAGCTTTGCCAAAACCAGAAGTAGATCCCACGGAGGTGGAGGTTCATGCACCGGAGGGGATATGTGATCTAGGCCTTTGAAGAAGCGCCAGACTACCTTCTCCTGCGCCACTGACTGGCCCACACCCGGTAAGCAGAGATGGCTGCCAGGTGCACCTTTAGGGTCGTTGAGAGAGGGACCAAAGGTAGTCCAAAATGCTAGCCACTGGACAGGACAATGAGTCCAACCCTTTGCCCTGACACCAGATAGAGAATCTCTTCCATTTAAAGGCATAGCATTTTTTAGTCAGTTCCTTACGGTAAGCCTCAACAACGTTGAGGACCGCGTCGGAGAGATCCAAGGCCTGGAACTCTGGCCGCTCAGGAACCAGGCCGTCAGGTGTAGGGATTGAAGGTCTGGATGGAATACCTTCCCCTGATTGACGGAGAGCAGATCCGGGCATGCTGGAAGCTGCTTCAGGAGCCTGGAGCTGAGGCTGAAGAGATCTGGATACCAGAACTGGCTTGACCAGTCTGGGGCTACCAAGATCACCTGGGCCTTGTCCCTCCTGACCTTGATGAGCACTCTGTGAACTGAGGGAAGGTGTAGAAGAGGCCTGGGGTCCACGGCCTTGAGAAGGCATCCCCCTGCAGCAAACCCTACTGAGGGGGGTGGGCATGATACAGCCTCAGCTTTGCATTCTCCCTGGAGGTGAACAGATCCACCTGAGGGGGTGCTCCAGTGGGAGAACAGATCTTGTACTACCTCATGGTGGAGAGCCCACTCGTGAGATGCCCCGCCATCCAGCTGAGGGCATCGGCCAGCTGATTCGAGGCTCCTGCCACGTGAATGGCTAGGAGATCTGCCTCCAGGCTGAGCACGAGGGACCAAATGTGGAGGCCTTCCTTGCAGAGGGGCAAGGAGTGAGTCCCGCCCTGCCTGTTGAGATAGTACATGGTCATGGTGTTGTCTGTCTGGACCTGGACCATTTGACCCCGAACAAACGGAGCAAATGTGGTCAGGGCTAGCCGAACCTCTCGAAGCTCCAGCAGGTTGATGTGGTATTGGGACTCCTGGGGGGACCAGAGCCCGTGGGCTCTGTGCTCCCCCAGACGGGCACCCCAACCCATCAGAGAGGCGTCAGTCGTCAGGATGACCATTGGCTCGGGCGGACAAATGGGATCCCTTCCTGCAGATGGGATGGGACAAGACACTACTGGAGGCCGTCCCACATCCTCTGGGTCACAGAGACCAGCTGGTCGAGATGACCTGAGTGCTGAGACCACTGGCTGGCCAGTTCCCACTGGAGGGAATGCATATGCCAGTGGGTCATCAGACCACATTGGTGCAGGCCGCCATGTAGTCCAGAAGATGCAAGAAGTCCCGAGAAGGGCGTAATTGCCCAACCAGAAATGACTGGGCAAAGGAGGAGAGAATATCCGCCCTGTCCGCCGGGAGCCAAGCTCTGGCTCGGCAGAAGTCGAACTCTGCCCCGATGAACTGAATCACCTGCGAAGGCACAAGTTCCGACTTGGCCTGGTTCATCAAGAGGCCAAGGTCGAGGCAAGTCTGGAGGGCCAGATCCCTGGACCGCTCCACCTTCCACCTGGAGGAACCTGCTATCAGCCAGTCGTCCAGGTAAGGGTACACCCGGACCCCTCAGGACCTCAGGTAAGCCACCACCACTGCCACGCATTTGGTGAAAACCCTGGGGTCTGAAGACAGGCTGAAGGGCATGGCTTAGAACTCGTAAAGGGTTCTCTTGGCTCAGAAACAGAGGAACCGTAAATGGGACGGACGGATCGGGACATGAAAGAACGCGTCCTGAAGATCTAGGGAACAGAACCACATGCCTTGCTCCAGGGATGGTATAATCTGAGTCATCGTTACCATCTGGAAGGTGCAGGACCTGAGGAACTTGTTCAGGTCATGTAGATCTAGAATGAAGCGCCAGCCCACCGTCCGTTTTGGTACCAGGAAGTACCTGGAAACGAACCCTGGGTCTGAAGGCAGGTCCACTACTCTGCACACCACCTCCTTGAGGAGGAGCAGAGCTAAGTCATCTCAGAGAGCTGACTGAGAGGCTGTAGACACCAGATTCCCCCCCCCCGTGGGGTGTGGGCTCGATATGGAGGGGCCTGCTCGAATACCAGAGGCAGGCCTCGATCGACCACTTCCAGAACCCAACGGTCTGTAGTGATAGTGGACCAGGTAGAAAGGTAGTGGCTGAGCCGGCCCCCTACGGGAGGTCCCAGGGGAGGTGTGATGGGATTGAGGGAGGTGCCCCCCAACCCGTCACTGGGCAGGCTTGGAGGAGGGTCTGGCGTAGGTGCCGCTGGGACCTTGCCCCCAGGCTTCCTGAACGAGGAAGTCACAGATTTGGCCTGAGGATGCCAAGATTGAGCCTGCTGACCCTGCTGCTTCTGGGCCGGTCTGGCTGCAGGAGTGGACAAATGAAAGGGCCTACGGTTCTGATGCTTGGGGCCCTTGTCCTTCTGGGTAGATGTGGTGGAGTCCAAGGTGGCACTGGACTTCTCTATATGTTGGAGGTGGCCCTCTACAATGGGCCCGAACAGGTCGGTGCCCTAAAAAGGGACATCTGCCAGCTTGTGTTGCATATCAGCCTTAAAAATCGAGATGTGCAGCCAAGCCCTGCAGTTCATGGCCACTGCGGGCCTCTACCAAACGGGCACAGGAGTCACCAATGTTCAGAGCCATCTGGAGTTGTTGCTTCACCACTGCCCTACTCTGGTCCCAGACCTGCTTGACCGTGGTCTGGAGGTCTGCCGAGAGATGAAGAATCACCTCATCCAGGGAGCCCAAGAGAGCTTGGGAGAAATGGGCCATGATAACGGCTGAACTGGGCTAAGGCCAAGGAAGGAGGCTGCATAGAACTTCTTCCCGGAATGGTCCAGCTGTTTGGATTCCTTGTCCGGGGGTCTATTCACATCCCCTTTGTTGCCTGAGCACCGAAAGACGGAGTCGGCCACCAATCCCACCACAAAGGGGTGCTGTGAAACCCCTGAAAGGGACCCCTTTCTTGTGGCCCATGCAGGCAGAAGGTGCAGGGCAAGATGCAGGATCTGCCACGGCCCCAAGGCTTGCCCCACAATGGCCTCAGCCACTGGAAAGACCTCCATTGGAGTATCCCCTTTGTCCAGAATCTCTGTGAGGGGATCACTGGCCCGTTTCTGCACAGGCTCTAGCTCCATTGCCGTGGTCTCGGACATGAGCCAACAAATACCCATCAGCAAGGTAGGGCCCTTGTCGATGGAGAGACCCCCAAGAGACTTGGCATCGACAGGACCAGAGACCAAGGAGGAATCTTCGGACTCCGAGGAGACCTCGTAAAGCGGGTGACCATCTCTGTCACTCTCAACCTGCCTTGGGCGGTCGGGAGTAAGAGTGACCAACAACCAATGGGGCAGGCCTTGGGCCAACCAAGATTCCTCGGTCGAAGCCCCAGACTTCGGTTGCTCAGGCAGCAGTTCCACCCGGATCGACAGAGTAGCTGGCTTCGGCTGAGCCAGTGGGGCCTTAACTGGCACCTTGGTGACAGTGGCTGTAGCCATCAGTTGCTGAGGCGAAAGCCACTTAATGGCTAGGGGTAGAAACCGGAATCTGTTCTGACCCGGACAAGACCAACTGCTGCCATATTATGTCTTTGTATCGCCGACGGAACTTGCACCAGAACCTCTCCTCACCCGAGGAGGATGAAGACGAGGAGCGGCGCCACCACTTACCATGGCATCGGAAGCGAGATCACCAATGAGGCGAGTCTTGTCTGACGTCGAAGTCGAGGAATGAAACCGAAACCTCAGTTGTCAGCGGGGCCAACAGGGGACCTCAGAAGAAGTCGGGGAAAACAGCGGCTCCTCCTGGTCAGGTTCCTTGGGGGACAGGTCCAGCCCAGCGGGTGGAGCCAACCAGTCTGAGGGCACCAGAAGCACTGGTGTCCGAAATAAAGAGTCGTCAGCCGGATCAGGTGACAACCCACCAATCGGTTAGAGAAAATCTTGGCCACGTCGACAGGTGTCTCAGCGACTGGTCTGATGGGGTTACCGTGAAACCAGCAGCCTCAGACACAACTTTGTCCAAAGTCGAAATGGGTTTCCTGTGAGCGGGACCGCTCCTGGTCCCAAGAGCCTCAACTCTGTGACTTGTCCTTTTTTCGACTCCTCCTTCATAGAGCGCAAAACATGCGACCCCGAAGGACCCACTCCCGAGCTCACAGCCATGGAGACCACCCAACAGGCATCCTTGGATTTAACCGGCGGATAACATTTTCCGGTCGCCCCAGTTGAAGTTGGGCAGCACGGCCTTCCAGAACCAAAGGTGAAAAGGACCTGCAGTGATCGTAAGCCTGCGGATCGTGGTTGTGTCCCAGGCAGTACACACATGCGGCATGTGGATTGTGCGAGATATCTTCTGCCCGCAGGGGCACCGGCGAAACCCAGGAACCGATTTGTTTCCATCACGGTAGCTAGAGAAGAAGGTGAAGATGACACTCGGAGAGTTTTAAAATAAGTTTTGGAAGCGAATCCGAAAATTCTAGAGCCAGGGATTACTACATGTGGGAGCGGTAAGGAGGGAACCTGAACCTTCCAGCGGAAAGGAAGATCTGGCATCATGGGGCAGAGCCGAGGGTTATACCTCCTGGGTAGGTGGGAGGAGCTAGCTTGAAGACTTTCCAGCACATCTTAAAGCGGCAAGGCACCTGCCAAGAAGTGTAGATAGAACAACATATCCACAATCCTAGAACTGTATATTCAAAAGGTAAAGGCCCACTGTAAATCTGACCATTACCATGACTTTAATGAATGACCGGACTTGCTAGCCAAAGCAGGTGCTCGAGGAGGGGAAGACATGGACAATGACTTACCCAACCGCCATAGCAGCTATAGTGACTGCTAACACTAGGCAGAAACCAGTACCAGAACCTCCACTGGACCTTTCTGCTGTGCAAAAAGCTGATTCAGAATTAAAACATGTTTTCAATTTCCTAGACAAAGGAATTGAGGAGCCACTACCTGTTGGTAGTCCATACAAGAGACACTCTGACAATATACATTTGTCCGGTGATCAGAAGCTCATCTGGTATCGGAAAGAGGATACAGGTGACAAACTGTGGGTCGCACCACAGTCGCTACGATCCAAATTTATCCATATGGTTCACGATACTCCCACCGGTGGACACCAGGGGGCAGAAAACACCCTCCTGAGACTTAAAATTGTTGTCTGGTGGCCAGCTATGGCCAAAGATGTAGAGCACTATGTGGACAACTGCATAGTGTGTGCCCAGAACAATCCCATTTTGGTAAAATGAAATGCCAAATTGTTGCCCCAAAGGCAAACCGGACCATGGAATGCTATACAGATTGATTTCATCGGCCCCCTTACCAACTCCAATAAGGACAAGTATGCACTTATTGTTACAGATTTATTTTCTAAGTGGGTAGAAGCATTCCCCACTAAGAACAACACGGCAAAGTCAACTGCCAAGATCCTGGTGGATCAACTGTTCTCCAGGTGAGGCCTGCCTTTGAAGGTAGACTCAGAGCAGGGAACCAGTTTTACAGCTGAGCTGATGCAGCAGACACTCCAGTTACTTGGAGTGGATCAGAAATTCCATATCCCTTACCACCCTCAATCATCAAGGACAATCCCAAGGATTGGGATTCCTTCTTGTCACTGCTCCTGATGGCAATTATGGGCACTCCTTCAGCCACTACCCAGTGCACACCTTACGAGGTTATGACTGGTAGAGCCATGAGATTACCTGAGCACCTGCTGATTGATCTCCACACTCCCACTGCAGATTGAGTCTCTGTAGACAAATATGTTGAAAAGCTTTGTGATGACATCATGAAGACACACCTGTTTACTGCTAATCAAATGGATAAAGCCCAACAACAAGCCAAAACTCATTTTGATAGGCATGTCAAAGAAGTTGGAGACCAAGTTATGCTTCTCCAGTATGGACAATCCACACACTCATTTGCCAGTAAATGGGAAGGTCCTTATGCCATTGTCAACAAACTCAGCCCTGCGGTGTATCAGGTCCAAGTTCAACAGCAAAAGAAGACCACCGACAAGTGGTTCCATGCTAACCAACTCAAATAGTATAAAGGTGACTAAATTTACTTTTCCTAACCCATTTTGGGCAGAATAGTACCCACACAAACTTTTTTCTGTTTCTTTTACAGGTATACCCGCAGGATGGCTATCTTGCACCTCTGTCTCCTACTGGTGGGACTACTGACATTGACTGTGCCTGCACCCCCACATTTATCCTTTCAAACTCATAAAGATCATATAGAACACTTACTCAGTAAACTCGAACACTCGGCACCATGAGAGGTCATATTTATGTCCCTAACAAAATAGTTAAAGTAACTGAAGGCTCAGACGCCTTTCTTGATGCAGTAGTAATTGCCCCTGATATACAGTATCCTCACTTTCTATCCAATGGGAAACTGATGCTATGGGCTACACACTCCCTGTAACTCACCTGTCCAAAGGTACATTCCATGGTTGGCCAAACACTGACTTTCTAAAAATGGCACTCTATCAGACAGACTTCTCCTAAACATACTGGTCGGTAATAACTTACCCCGCTCTTACTGATCCTGCCTGGTGTGACCGCCTCTCTCCGGAGAAGGCATGCTCTTACTGGCTTCACAACTATGTAGCTACTGAAGCTCTTTATCTTTCTGTAGTCCCACCAAGCCGAGAAGAACTGACAACCGCCCTCTCCAGGAGGAAGGTCCTCCTAGTGGTCTGACTGCCACATCCCTACCAGGAGCACTTATTACTAATGTACAATTTATGCATGTCCCAGTTATTTTCAATCTTACACACTGGAACATGGCTGAGATTGTTTTTTGCCACACTACCAATGCCTCTAAATTCTATAGTATGATGCTGACAGATATCGTTGCTGCTTATTAAACACGCACTAATGATCCCATTAGTGGACCCCATGCCACTGATCATTTAGGAGTTTTTCAACCTGCTCCTAAAACTAACCCAAGTTCTAAATCACGTTCACGCACCGAGCAGAATGTAACAGACATAGCTGGTGCGGCCACTTCAGTTTCAGGTATTACTGGAGCAGCTAGTACTATCTCTGGCCTTTTTTGCTCAGGCATGTCTATTTGGAATAGAGCTGACATAGCTGCTATTAAAGCACAAACACTTAAATTTCAGCAAGCAATTAATAATGATGTTTTGCCTCCTATTTCACATGGTGTAAATTCTCTTAGTAATGAGGAACATTTTACTGTTTATAATAGGCAGGAAATTGCCAAAAGGTTCAATTATACCAAACATAAACTTAATGAACTTGTTTTTCAAAACAACCGCAAGGTGGACAAACAATATACTGGCCGTGAATTTTTATGCTCTGCCTATGGCTCTTATGTTATCTCTACTAACAGTCTCTTCTGGGACTTTGAAACAGGCAAAATTCCAGATGTTATTCATGATCTTAGACTGGGTAAATAGTATTGCCTTCACTGCAAAACTACTGGTTGTATCTGTTTGTATAGCTAATACTCTTAACATTTCTATGTCAACTGTTAGGAATACTTGATATGTCTCTAGGTATCCTAATCAAGCACCTTGCTATTTTACTAAGACCTGTTCCATTTAGGAAAATATGTTTGTGACTTTTACCATCTCTTTACCATGCTTTGATCCTGATACAGCTGTATTTGATAAACTAGCCAGAACACACCCCATAGGCCATCTTGGAGATGATATCTACTGAGAAAGAAACAAATTACCATCCATGCTGGTCTATCACCATTTTCTTCCAGCTTGGGTGGCACCCCATACGAACTGTTGCGCCAATAAGGGCTATTACTTCTTGTGCCACTGTGACGTTTCTGACATTATGAAACCTGCCTGTGGATACGCACCAGAACACCTTGACTGGGCACCGACGCTGGGTGAAGAATTGCCGTCCAATCGTACTGATGTTGACCAAGATGACTAAATTTGGTCTCCACAAGCTGCATCTTCAGCTCAAGACACTGAAACAGCTCCATCCTGAAGCTACCCTGAAGAGGTACATCACTTCACTACACAGCTCACCAACCAGTCCTTTACCTGCCCGGTACATCTACAGTGATGGAGGGTGCCAACTGTGAGGGTCACCTACACTTCTGATGGCCAGTATTGTGTTGTTACCATCCACAAGTCATTTGCCTATGGTGCTAAAACATGTGATGTCTCTCAACCTAACTTTTGTTTCACTCCACAGCAAGAAACAGTTATTGATCACACAGTAATTATGCCTGTTCCTCTCCCTGAACCAGACGTTACTGATACTGACCCCCAATACTTGCTTGCTCTCTCTCAATATTTGCCCATCTTTAATGTGCACATTGACTCTTTGACACTTTCACTTAAGTTATTGTTAGCTAGAAAAGACTCGCATCTAATCTATATTAGCAATAATATATCAAAAGCTACTGATGCCCTTAATGATCTTACTCATGATGGTGATTTAAGTACTGCCTTAGGCAACACCTGGTTATAACTCACTTTTAAAGTCTTTGTTGTTATTCAAGCATTTTTGATTGTTTTTCTAATTTTTACTCTCTGCTGCCCTGCGCACACTAAAACAACACTGAGAACAACTCAACTTCCTTTACAAAGCTCATGCTTCGGGCTTGTAAACTATTTCTTTAGCTCCATCCTACTACTTACCTGAGATTGTTGTCCCTTTAGAGACAACGGGGGATGTTACCCCTGGGCCAGCACCCCTGATTGGGTCTCCATCTCGCAGACAGCAATGCTTATAGATATATGTACTAATCTTAGGGTATAGACACTTATCGTATGAGCATAAGTGTCAGGATCTGAGTTCTACTGCATCTTTGCTAAGTATAATTATGCCTTACTGTATTTTCATTGTAACACTGGGAGATGCTCATATATATATATATATATATTATTGTCTAATCATTAGTTAGGCAATACTGCCATCTTTAGTGCTTATGCAGAACTGTAACCTCAAGTGTCCTTGGAAGAATCATAAGATCCCAATTTCTTATGCTATCTGTTTTTGCAAGCTAAGCAAGTTTTCCCAGGCTAGTCAGGAGTCAGGTTATTGCTACTGACCAATTATATTATTTTTATGCATCTTCTCAGCCATTGCCATAGTAGTTATCAGGGGTATAAGATCCTATGCATTACACATTTTCTCTGAGATAAGACTAGACTGCTGCCTACGTAGGTAAGAAAGACTGGATGCATTCTCCCAGTGGTCTCACCATTGGTTATAAGACTGCTTTATATACTAGTAATAAATCATATTTTCTGCTGGACACCACTTGCCTTTTGTCTCTTCACTTTTGTGCACTTCCAACAAGAACCTGAGAAAGGTAATTTTATTACCCTGTTACATAACGGAGGATGGGACAGCACACAGAGGAAGGGAGTGGGAGGGGTTTTGTTTTTCGTTAGACAGGGACAGAGAATGGAGGGTGGAGGTGGGACAGCACACAGAAGGAGGGAACAGGAGGTGTTTTTCGTTATATTGGGACATGTAACATAGGGTGGGGTGGGACGGCACACAGAGGAAGGGAGCAGGAGGGGTTTTGTTTTTCATTAGACTGGGACAGGGAATGGAGGGTGGGGGTGGGACAGCACACAGAGGGAGCGAGAGTTTTTTTTATATATATATATATGTAAGGAGTACTATCATGACAGGCTCCTGACGCTGAAAGCCAATCAGCTGTTGCTGACCAGCTTCATGCAGATCAAACGACCGATCCCTCTCAGACTGGAGCAGTTACAGGTCCTCAGAAATACCCAAAGTTTACACCAGCAAGCACACAGTGGCATCACGACCACACTGGGTGGTCACTGATCTAGACTGCCGAGCCTCTGCTATTTTGAACTGCAATGGGCTAAGCAGTGACACCCCCCGAAATCCCATTTCACTGAAAGCAAAACGTTTGGTGCGCATGTGTGCATCAAATGTAAAAATGCTATAGTTCTTACAGGATGTGGCTGTAAAGGTTAAGGTGAAAAGGGTAGCATTCAGGAGGTACAAAGAGATGCAGAGGGAAGAGGATAAGGAGGTGTACCAGAAGCAGCAAAGGGAAGCAGGGAAAGCGGTGCAGGTGCAATGTCGAAAACTGAGGATAGGATAGCCAAAGGGGTAATTAGCAGAGACAAGACCTTTTTTAGGTAGATTAGTGAAAAAGGAAAGACAAAGGTCGTGAACTAAGAAGGGATGGGGAGACTGTGCAGGAAAGGATCAGGATAAAGTAGGTATCCTAAACAGATACTTCTGTTCTGTCTTCACACTGGAAGGGGAGGGGGATGGACCATATAAAAAAAAATTATATACTTACCGTAATTCTTGATCTTCTAGAAATATCTTCACCACTGATTTACACCAATGAGGTCTGAACTGGAGGTGCTAGGACCCTGGGGGTGCCAGAACTTTTCAGGATGGCTGACACTGAGGTAAGCTGAGTGCATACATGGCACCGAAAGGGGAAGCTTGCGGCACAGGCTTACCTCAGCACCGGCCCTCAACCACCTCATTACCTTTTTACCAAGGAAATGCAGCATTACGTAACTAACCTATAAACTAACCTAAGGGCATAAGCTAGCCCTGATGACCTGTGTAAGAAAGGTCAACAAATGAGACACACAGTGTCTTCACAGCCCAAACCAAGAACGAGGGGTGAAGACCTATAAACAGGCTACAGTGATCCCGGGGGATGGCAGATGGGTGTGTGAATCAATGGTGAAGATATTCCTAGAAGATCAAGAATTATGGTGAGTATGTAATTTTTATATCTTCCAGGAATCAGTCTTCAACACTGATTCACATCAGTGGGTTATAGTACCAAACTTGATAAAAGTTCCTCTGGGTCAGGGCGGTAGGAGCCGAAGCTCATTCAGGACAGAAGTTCATTAAGGACGGTTCTGCCAAAGGAGGCATGCTGCCTGGCAAGGACATCCAGGGCACAGTGCATGATAAAGGTGTACACTATGCTCCAGGTGGCAGCTCTACAAATATTTTAATGTAACCCCCCTACAAACAGGCATTACTAAAGTGTCTTTCTGGAGTTCTAAAATGCCCACTGCCCAGATGGTGTTCTGTCTGCAATAGTTCTATTTGTCTGCATGAGAGTGCTTTAGCAAGCCTCTGTACCTGTCTCTCTCTAAGAGAATGTCTAGCCTGTGTTAGAAAATGAGTCTGGGCTGGGTCCAATTGATTTAAGGCTTGTGACCAGTCAGTCCGTCATT
This sequence comes from Neoceratodus forsteri, assembly GCA_016271365.2. Classification (NCBI taxonomy): domain Eukaryota; kingdom Metazoa; phylum Chordata; order Ceratodontiformes; family Ceratodontidae; genus Neoceratodus; species Neoceratodus forsteri. Next base: position 398,256,749 of record CM057452.1, read on the forward strand.
CTGCTCCATTCTGCAGTCGCTACTTGCGCAGAGGGAGCTCTGTAAGGGAAAGCTATTATTTACTGTTTATCAGCTATAATAATAATGATAGAGGAGTTTGTCTACCCTGCTTTAAATTGCAACTTGAGTTTTTGAATAGGAGCCACCATTTTGGTTCTGAACTTCCAGTATTGGACCAATTGAACCTCAGGGGACCTAAAATGGAGACTGTCCCCAGAGGTCTTGTGGGATTGAAATTCTGTAGTACTTGTAGTTTTGAGGATTTGGTGCCTAAATGGACCTGGAGGAGAAACCCCTTCTGTGACAGACAATTCCCTTAGCCAACTGAACCCTTTGGATCTTGAAGGATATACCCAGAATTGCCTGAAGCAGAATTGAGTCGAAAGTTGGAGGTTGAAGAGTGAATAGCTCGAGTCATTGAGCAGCTGCTCCTAGGAGGAGCATAGGAGAATCGGCGGGAAGGCTCTGCTGGCCTGCCTGTCGCATTCTCCAGTCTAAAGAATCGCCTTGTGTGTGAAAGTCTGACTTTTCCGATTGCTGGTTAAGACCTGCATCAGAAGAGAAAAAAGTGTGTTGTTGCTATTTGCGAGTGGATCAAAGACTTGCTCCAGAAGCGACTGGCCCGCCTTGTGTTAGAAGGGAGCCCCAGATCGAAAGGTTTGCACAGTGAAGCTGTAATTGGCAAGCGGACTTTATCTGAACTGCAGCAAAGAAAGCTAATTGTTGTAGATGTGCTGAATATGTTTCGTGGGTCGCAATTTGGTTCCCCACTGCAAGTTCTGTTACGCCAGCTGGAGGCTTTTCCAGCATCCAAGCACGGACATTTTCTGAACTGTTTCGCCTGCTTGTGCCTTGCCATCTCAGCCTAAGCCACTTCTCCCAATTCAGAGACAAGTCAGCGAAAGACCCGCTTGGGGATTCAGCCCCCTGCGCAACACCACCCGAACAGGTAGCGACCACCAGGAGGTTGAGTCATGTAGGCCCTGCTTCCCCTGGCAATCCAGCGCAACACCATGAGGTCTTCATCTGGCCTGTCCTGCATCCTGGTCTGGGTAGCGCAAGTACAAATCAGGGTAGCTCCCTGCAACAATAGCTGCGATCATAGTGTGTCATCTGATTTTCTTGTTTTCGGTTTACTACAATGGACTGAGCCATCCGACTCCAGATTACAATTATTTGGGCTGTGTGCATGTTAACTGTCCTTCCTTCCTAAGGGCCCCAATGGCAGCTGCAATGTCAGCCTACCCCGGGCAATGCTTCAGGCTAGCCTGTTTAACATACTGGGTACCCAGGGTTGAGAGACAGTTTCAAAGGGACTTACAGTGCATGCTGACAATCTGAATCAAATCAGAAGTGCCAATCATTTGCTAGATTCACATCCCACCCTTGTTCACGTCCCCTAAATAAACCAGATTGTTGGTTTTACGTTTACCCTGGCAAGTGTGCATCTTCTTGGTTGGGTTACAGCATTATTATTGTATTACTGGATCACTGGTCTTATTTTCCAGGGCAATTGCAGAAGATCCAGCCCTGGTGGTAAGTGCAAGGAGTGTAAGCAAATTATTACTGCTATTTGGTGGATGTGGATGTTCTATTGCTTTACTGTTCAGGCCACTAGAAGGGCTAGTGGGTGGTTATAGCATCCCGGAGGGTTATACCAAAGAAGTTACGCTACCCCAATACTATTCCTCCGGGTGGAGGCATCTGTTCACAGAACTCAGGCCCTTCAACCTGTGCATAGTCACGCAGGCAGGGGTAGTAGCCCATAGGATAGCACCACCTAGGGGATACATAAATGTTTTAAATTTTACTTTATTATCGTCTTGGAATTAAAACCTTTGAGATACAAGGTCATTTACATAGGTTCCACATCACAGACAGAGCAAAGCAGGAAGGTATAAGAATACAGAGCATAGAACAGAAACAAGTTGGACACTATGTACAGGTTATTTACAAGATAAAAATAACAGAGCATATACAGATGGCATATATACATACATAGTTCAGTCAAGGCAAGATAACAGAGCAAATTTAGATGGCATATATACATACATGGTAGGTAGGTAACATTTTTATTTCTATACAGGGTAAACCCTGTCATTAGGGATAAAATCCCTATTGACAAGTGTAACCCCTATATGGCGCTATCCCAGGGGCTACTACCCCTGCCTGATTTGCCACTAACAGGTTGAGGGGCCTGGATCCAATGGCGGGTGCCTCCACCCAGAGGTCAGGGTTTGCAATAGTTAAACTAACTTGGTCACAGCCCTCTGGGACACTGCAACCCCTTTCTTCCAGAGTGGCCCACACAATATATCAAATTACCTTCACAGTAACACTTACCCCAGGACTGGTTCCGGCACTGGGACCTCCTGTGAAATAAGATACAGTGCAACAATCACAGTACAGTACTTTAACATAGACAAATACCTCAGGCAGTATAACCTTGCTGAAACAAGCAGCTCTGATTTATTTAGGGGGATATAACAAGGACAGGGGGAAATCAGGTTAATTGGCTTATCACTCTACTCATCTACCTATGGCTCTGTGCACAGGCCTATCCCTATCAGTTACTGTCCCTGGGTACCCAAGCCCTAGTAGCTGCAGTCAAACCGTGGCAGCTGGTGGGGCCCTTTCACCTGAAAAATTAGTTAGTCAGCAGTACAGTAATTCCATTTGGCAATTCAACAGGAGCGACCCTGAATTAGTACTCACGACCTCCAAACAAGATAGGGTCCTTCAATGTCAGCAGGGCTACTCTTGAGCTCCAAGAGACTCCTCACACATTTATATGGTAAACAGTCACAGGCAAAAGTCACTTAATGGCAGCAGGATTCACTTGAGGTACACAAGCCTCTTCACACATTTATATGGCAAAACAGAAAGTACTATACCAGGCAGGCTGCTTCTCTATCCCGATCGCAATTACTGCACAATACCCGGGAGAACACACAGCAGATTCAGTTCCTGACAGACGAGTGCAATTCAGCTATTTCTCCAGTCTTCTACAGGGTGAGCCTGGTTTCTACTCTTCAGATATCCTTTGATTCTCTTCACAGGGCCAGTTCAGTCTAACAAGCAGTTACACAAGCTGCAGACGGAACTCTGGGCCTTACACGTTCCGACTAAAACTGCACACTGAAAAAGCACAGGGCTCCTTCCTTCTTCACTGTCAGAGCTCAACTGAAAACTTCAACAGACAAAACTGGGCACTTCCTTTGAGTTCCTCCCAGTTCTTGACTGGATTGGCTGTCACTCACAATAGACTGCTGCTGTTGGTCCAAAAGAGCGCCCGAAGTCTAAACTACATCTCCAGAGTCACTGCCCATACAATCCTCTTGTGGCTGGTTCAGATTATGAGTCCAAGTTCTGATTCGTCCAAAGCACCATTTTAGAGCTAGCTTACCCCACACTGATTGGTCCAGTTCAGCAGTTCAAAACCAGAATGGGGAACTAGGCAGACACAGTTCTGACTGCAAAGAAAGCAGGTTAGACAAACTGTAATTTCATTATTACTCTAAATGGTTTCTGGCAAACTGTTACATCTTTCAGATAGGTTCCCTTTGCACTCCTAGTGACTGCAAAAATGGAGTGAATTGGCAGCAGCTTGAGTGGTACTCCATCAAAGAAACACACAGTCCCCCATACAAACTAATTATGTCTGCAAGCAGACAGCTCTTAAAGAGACAGTACCAGAGGTTCTAAAAACACTCACTGATAAATGGCTTAAATGCCAAACACCATTCAGGCTTGGAGCATTCAAGCAAGCTCCTGGAAGTCTTTAGGAACCCCCATTTGCAGGGGTTACACCCTTCCTAGCCTGGGAAAGCTTGCGTCGCGTCAAGCAAGTACCATAAGTTTCAACTGCAACCATATACATTTGCATTAGGCTCGCACATGTAATCATCAGTCAATATATCATTTACCAAGAACACATTTCTGAAACATTGCAGTCGTCACTCTTTACACAGTATTACATACACATTGTACCATAACTCAAGTTATTATCTCTTGTACATGAAACCTGAAGAAAGGGGCCCTTCCTATCAGTTACCTTGGGGCTGGGCCGGGCAAAGGCACCATACTAGAGGGCAACACAAGTAACTTGGAGTTAGCACGCGCTCAGTTTGGGCAATGAGCTCGGGGACACATACACCCTTTATGGACAACATTGAGAGGCAGGTCCACTGGCGGCCCAGGGAATCATAACTGAGGTGCACCACAGGCTTTACAGCTCGACCAGTCTTTCTAGGGGAACTGTTACAGTCTCTGCACTCTGAGCCTCATTTTCAGCATTGTCCTCACTTGTCAGGGGAGTCTCCATGGGGGTAGAGAGGCTAGAACTTGGGGCACTTTCAGCTCCAGGAGTTACAGTTTCTGAATCCACAACATTTGGCTCACATGGAGAGCTTTCGGACACTGGCAGTGGACTGTCAGGGCACTCAAAATACTCTTCTTGTTCTGGTGTATCACCAGTCTGACCCAATCCATCATTTTCCTCCCCTGAAAGCTCAAACAGTTCAACCATGCACAATGATTCCATTTCATCTGATCTGATGCTTTGCACTTCACTTTCTGGGAGCATTGGCTCCAGGGACGAAGCTGGGGGCTTGGACAGTCCAGAAGGCCCAGCTTCATCTCCAGTATTGACTAGGGGATTGCCCCGAAACAATTGACTCAGTTCGTAAGAAGGATAGTATTCAAAGTCACTCTCACTTTCTTCCGATATGGACTGACAGTCATGCTCAACTGGGACTTGTGGAGGGGAACACTTTAACTTTGCTTCTGTAGGTGCAGACTTTCTTGATCTTTTCTTAGCAGCAGCTCTAGTCACTGGTCCAGAGGGGCATCTTCTAGGGGCTCAGACTCAATTAAGATTTGTCCAATGGGCAGTAAATGATTTCTATGCATTGTTTTACACCTTTTGAATTATTCTCAGGCCTTACTTTGTACACTGGCAGATCATCTAGTTTGCCCACTACAATGTGAGGAGATGGTGCCATCTGTCAACAATCTTGTGCTCGCCATGCAGTCCCAAATTTCTTAGCAATACCCGATCTCCCTCCTGGAGTTCCTGTGCTTTCACCTTTTATCATACCTTTCTTTGTTGGCCAGATTTCTTTTGGCAGCCATGGTTTGAGCCAGTTGGTACGCATGAGTTAGCTGGGCCTTTAACTTTTGCACATACTGTAAATAGCTGTCAGCTTGAACCCCATCAGGAGAGACCCCAAAACACACATCTACCGGTAGTCGAGCTTCTCTTCCAAACATCAGGCGGTAGGGGGAGAACCCAGTGGCATCACTTTTGGTGCAGTTATAAGCATGTACCAGGGTGCTAATTTGTTGGCTCCATCTAGTCTTGTCCTTTGGGTGCAGGGTGCCTAGCATATCTAGCAAAGTGCGGTTGAAACGTTCAGGCTGAGGGTCCCCTGGGGTGGTAAGGAGTGGTTCTGGACTTCGCACTCCCCACAGAGAAAGCATCTCTTTGATCAGACGACTCTCAAAGTCTCTCCCTTGATCAGAATGGATTCTTTGTGGAGCCCCATAGTGAACAAAAGTTTTCTACAAGTACTTTGGCCACAGTGGATGCTTTCTGGTCTTTGGTGGGAAAGCTTGGGCATATCTCAGTGAAATGGTCAGTGACCACCAGCACATTACTGATATTTCTTTGATCTGACTCCAAACTCAGAAAATCAATACAGACCAGCTCCATGGGTGCACTGGTGGTTATGTTAACAAGGGGGCAGCCCTCTGGGGCAAAGCTTTCCTTTGTAAGCAGCGACTACAAGTTTGAATGTGTTGCTCCACATCAGCCCCATCTTAGGCCAATAGAATCTGGATCTCACCAAGTCAAGTGTTCTGTCTATACCAAGGTGCCCATGTGGTTGTGCAGGACCTCAATACTGAGTCTCGAAGGCAGTGGGCAGCACCAGTTGTTGTTTGTCTACTTGTCCCCTCTGTCTACTGTTTCTCTATAACAGTTTATTGATCAGTTTCAACTTAGGACCTTCTTTGTATAACAGTGCAGTTCTCAAATCAGTGGGCGTAATTTGGACACATCTTTTCCTGCATAGAGGGCTTCTAAAGCTGATTTGATCATAGGATCTCGAGATTGAGCCACTTGAATACTGTCATTGTCCAGCTGAGGCAGTGCACCAATGTCTATTGCAGAAAAGTGGCAATAAGCAGCAGGTATGCAATTCTCAGAGGGTCCCAAGCAATCCACCATGCAGTCCACTGCGTCCGTGGACATTTGTTCCTCCCTGTCAAACTTCCGGCAGAGTGCCCGAATGTCAGGTTCTGACAATCGGACCCAATCATTCTGGGGAACAGGCCTCCGGGAGAGAGCATCAGCATCTATGTGGTTCAGACCTGCTCGGTATTCGAGAGCATAGTCATATGTAGATAATGCAGAAAGCCACCTATGGCCAGTGGCATCCAACTTAGCTGAGGTCTGCACATAGGTCAAAGGATTATTGTCAGTTTTTACTAGTATTTTAGCCCCATACAAGTACTCATGGAATTGGTCAACAATAGCCCACTTCAAAGCTAGGAACTCTAACTTATGTACAGGATAGTTCTTTTCGGATGGGGTCAGGCTTCTACTGGCAAAGGCCACTGGTCTCAGGCCATTCTCGTGCTCTTGGTACAACACAGCCCCCAACCCTTGCAAGCTAGTATCAGTGTGCAGGACATAAGGTTTTCTTGGATTGGCATAGGCCAGCACTGGAGCATGGGTAAGTTGATATATGATCTCATGAAAAGCAGTCTCACAATCAGGAGTCCAGCGGGCCCCAAATACTTCACTCGGATGAAAATACACTCTTTCAGTCTTGAGGGACGCTGACTTTTGGTATTTTTTGTGGGTTGGGGGATACCCTTGAGTAAGGTTAAGTAAAGGGCGGATCACTCTTGAATAGTCCTTGATGAAACGCCGATAATAACCACAGAATCCCAGGAATCTTTGCAGTTCTTTTAGATTTTTGGGCTGTGGCCAGGTGGTCAAGGCCTCAACTTTACTTGGGTCGGTCTCTATTCCCTCGGTGGATACTATGTGTCCCCACATACTTTACTGATGTTTGAAAGAATTGACACTTATCAATGGACAGTTTAAGGCCAAAGTCCTCCAGTCGGTCCAATACCTTAAATAATCTGCTCTCATGTTCCTCCAGTGAGCTGCCAAACACAATAACATCATCTAGGTATACCAGGCACTCTAGTAAGTTCATGTCCCCCACTGCACGCTCCATCAATCGTTGAAAAGTGGCTGGGGCACCTGAAATCCCTTGAGGCATCCTCATGAATTCATAGAAGCCAAGCAGACAGATAAAGGCTGTCTTCTCACGGTCCTCTGGGGCCATCAGGATCTAGTAGTACCCACTGCGGAGATCCAACACAGAGAACCACTTGCTCCCGTTTAGGCAGTCCAAAGCATCCTGAATGGGGCATTGTGTACTGATCAGGGATAGTCCGCCCGGTTTAAGGTGCGATAATCCACACATCCTTACTGTCCCATTCTTTTCCTCACTACCACAATGGGGAAGCATAAGGGCTTCTGGATTCTTGTATTACACCAGCAGCTAACATCTCTTGCAGATGCCGTCTCACATCATCTATGTCAGCAGGTGCCAGGCGTCGAGACCTCTCATGAAATGGTCTTTCGTCATGCAGCGGATATTGTGCTCAGCTCCTTGCATGCATCCTCGTCCCATTCCTTTAAGGAAAACACCTGGTCTCTCTGGGCAAGCTTCTCACTGATCCTCACTTTCCATTCAGCTGGCAATGGGAAGTCGCCGAAATCAAACAAGTCAGGCGTTACTCTGTCATTCTTCCTTGAACTCTTGCTGCTGGGTAGCACTGCAGTGTCTGCACAATGCACATTAGTCAGGATGCAACCTCTATTTACTCGAATGTCTCTTTCAGACACATTATGAACTTGGACCATTACCCTTCTGGCATAAGCATGGGCTCTAGCGGGCAAAATACTAGGCTTGACCAGCAGTCCCTCTGGCAATTTTCCATCGCCTGGTGCATCCAACATTAATATTATATTCTTAACATCCTTTCTGATACGGACCTCTCCCTGTAAGGTACACTGGGCATTTGGCGCCAGGATCAGAGACTCAGGATCCTTCTTCCATACAATTCCGACCGGTTCCTCTGGTTCTATTTTTTCAGCATCTCTCTGTGCCTCATAGGCCTTCTTAATTAAAGCCGGAACTCTTAAAGCTCTACTAGTCTTTGACCCCTGTTTTTCATAACATAACTGCCAGCCTTCCGAACATATGAGCATTTGTTCCAATCAACAAAGGGACACCATCATACAGTCCAGTGGGGGGACACACTAAGGCTAGGGTCTCTACTTGTTGAGCCCTCCAGCCGGAGGTGAGGAAAGACAGCCAAATTCGGATATACCGGAATGAGGGTAGGCCTTCTCACTTAACCCCCATACATGCAGTCCTTCTAATGGTTGTAAGGTGCGTCTGACAAATGCTTCTGATACCAATCTTGGAACATAATTGTCACTTGGGAGCCACTGTCTAATACAGCTCTTGTAGACACTCCATTCACCTTTACAGTGGTCTCCATGGAGGGACCCACTATTCTGGACCAGTCTGGAGAGGTGGTAGTGGGGGCCTGGGCAACTGACCTTGCCACAAAAAGACGTGAGTTAGCATTTTTGGTGCCCTCACTGGGATCATTTTGTGCACCTCTTAACCACTGATTTGTTCTCCGAAGCTCTCCTTTTAGCCTATATGCAACTTTGTCAGTGTCTTTTGGGGACCGGCATTCCCTCTTCATGTGCCCATCCTTCCTGCAATTATAGCAAACATACTTTCTGGAGTTTGAGCTGGCGAGGCACCACACTGGGAGCCAGGGCGGGGTACTACTAACTGGAAACTTGTTTGCCATCTCTGTCTGCGGCGTGATAAGCATTTGGAGACATCTCGTCAGTTTCTCCACTTCCATGGTCAAGGAATTGAGTTTGGAGCTGTTATCAGCAGGAGATACATGGGTGGGTACCTCCACCCATAGCAGATGCAGTCGGATATAGGTCAGGGCCCGTGCTTGCAGGCGTGGCCTTCATAAAGGACTGTTTTTGAATTCCCGGATCTCTCTCAACAGTTGCCCCATTGTGACATATCTTTTCCTTGTCAGAGCACTCATTGACTGTCAGCCTCTGCCCTGAACTTCACTTGATGGGTCAGCCTCAGTCACTCGGTCGTAGCCACAGCTGTTGGTGCAGGTCCCTCCCGAGGTCGCCTTTCTCAACTCCTCGAATTTCTCTCATTAACTCATCATAGGAGGTGGGGATTCCAGTCGATTTGCCAGGCGTAACTGAAGCAACAGCAGTTCTGAGAAGGGGCAGACTTAAGATTCTGTCCAGTCTGGTTCGGTCCAGTTCAATCGCTGGCAAACTACCCTTTCTGAGGCATTCTTGCAACAATTTTCCAGCCGAGAGACATACACAGACAACAACTCCCTTGGTACTGTTGTGCATTTCTTACTCTCCACCATAGGTCCTCATCAGAATCTGGGCTCCATACACATTCTCCAAGGCCTCAAGATAGGCCTGTGCAGTCGCTTCAGGGTTACTGGCCCGTTTAGCACGGATGGTAGCCAGGGCAGGACCTCGGAGGCTCTCACTAACCCTCTTCTGCTTTCGCCTTCCGAGCATTGCCATTCTAGCACTTGGGGGCAACATAGTCTATCCAGGTCTCCCAGTCATCCTCCCTTGGGGTGGGGAGGGTGCCAGAGAAGATCCTCAACCTTCGTAAGAGTCGTGACTAATGGCAGGTGCAGAAATAGGAGTCTGCATTGGTTCAGCCACCATTACGGGCACTGGAGGCGGGAGAGGGTGTTGGGGAGGAACACCCCAGGTGGCAAGAATAGTTTCTTCAAGTCCTCCACAGTTTCCCTTCTCCCAGCAACCATTTAGCAAATTTCTCCTCAAAGTTTCAGATAGTGGTGAGGCTGATTCCCCCGGTCTTTACTGTCCTTAGTTATCACTCTCCAAGCAGTGAGGCTCCCTCTGGGGTAATGGTCTGTGGCACTTTGGAGCTATCTATGGGATCCTTAAACTCTACTAGGACCAGAAAAGTGTGGGTGAGCAGATTAGCATGCCGACCCACCACCACAGGTTTTGTAAACCTTCCACCTTGGAAAGTACTCCTGTACAATGTCTGTATTGATACCCAAGGGGATGTCCAGTATAAGCATAGCATTTTTGGGGTCGATCTCCTCCCAGTACACCACCTCCACCAGCCGGTGCACAGCCACTTCTGTCGGGTACCCATTTTTCTTAACAGTGGTTCGTAAATATGGCCACTAGAGAACACACAATCCCAGCGGTGCCTCCAAGATGTAACCCCTAGATGGCGCTATCCCAGGGGCTACTACCCCTGCCTGATTTGCCACTAACAGGTTGAGGGGCCTGGATCCAATGGCGGGTGCCTCCACCCAGAGGTCAGGGTTTGCAATAGTTAAACTAACTTGGTCACAGCCCTCTGGGACACTGCAACCCCTTTCTTCCCACTAGTGGCCCACACAATATATCAGAATTACCTTCACAGTATACACTTACCCCCAGGACTGGTTCGGCACTGGGACCTCCTGTGAAATAAGATACAGTGCAACAATCACAGTACAATACTTTAACATAGACAAATACCTCAGGCAGTATAACTTTGCTGAAACAAACAGCTCTGATTTATTTAGGGGGATATAACAAGGACAGGGGGAAATCAGGTTAATTAGCTTATCACTCTACTCATCTACCTATGTCTCTGTGCACAGGCCTATCCCTATCAGTTACTGTCCCTGGGTACCCAAGCCCTAGTGGCTAGTCCAAACCGTGGCAGCTGGTAGGGGCCCTTTCACACAGAAAAATTAGTTAAACAGTCAGCAGTACAGTAATTCCATTTGGCAATTCAACAGGAGCGACCCTGAATTAGTACTCACGACCTCCAAACAAGATAGGGTCCTTCAATGTCAGCAGGGCTACTCTTGAGCTCCAAGAGACTCCTCACACATTTATATGGTAAACAGTCACAGGCAAACGTCACTTAATGGCAGCAGGATTCACTTGAGGTACACAAGCCTCTTCTCACATTTATATGGTAAAACAGAAAGTACTATACCAGGCAGGCTGCTTCTCTATCCCGATCGCAATTACTGCACAATACCCGGGAGAACACACAGCAGATTCAGTTCCTGACAGACGAGTGCAATTCAGCTATTTCTCCAGTCTTCTACAGGGTGAGCCTGGTTTCTACTCTTCAGATATCCTTTGATTCTCTTCACAGGACGGATTCAGTCCTAACAAGCAGTTACACAAGCTGCAGACCGAACTCTGGGCCTTACACACGTTTCCGACTAAAACTGCACACTGAAAAAGCACAGGGCTCCTTCCTTCTTCACTGTCAGAGCTCAACTGAAAAACTTCAACAGACAAAACTGGGCACTTCCTTTGAGTTCCTCCCAGTTCTTGACTGGATTAGCTATCACTCACAATAGACTGCTGCTGTTGGTCAAAAAGGCGCGAAGTCTAAACTACATCTCCCAAGTCACTGCCCATACAATCCTCTTGTGGCTGGTTCAGATTATGAGTCCAAGTTCTGATTCGTCCAAGGCACCATTTTAGAGCTAGCTTACCCCACACTGATTGGTCCAGTTCAGCAGTTCAAAACCAGAATGGGGAACTAGGCAGACACAGTTCTGACTGCAAAGAAAGCAGGTTAGACAAACTGTAATTTCATTATTATTCTAAATGGTTTCTGGCAAACAGTTACATCTTTCAGATAGGTTCCCTTTGCACTCCTAGTGACTGCAAAAATGGAGTGAATTGGCAGCAGCTTGAGTGGTACTCCATCAAAGAAACACACAGTCCCCCATACAAACTAATTATGTCTGCAAACAGACAGCTCTTAAAGAGACAGTACCAGAGGTTCTAAAAACACTCACTGATAAATGGCTTAAATGCCAAACACCATTCAGGCTTGGAGCATTCAAGCAAGCTCCTGGAAGTCTTTTGGGAACCCCCATTTGCAGGGGGGTTACACCACACAAGTCCTGTTTGATGTCACAAAAGTACATAAAATAGAATACTTTATACTAAAATTTATACATAAATTAGTTACATCTACGTGTACTATACATGATACGTATAGACAGAGTTATTGATACAGCAGTCTCAGAATCGTCACTTTTGCAATATGCAAACAAACTTAAATTACAATATCTACATACAGATCAATCTATGGCTTCATAAGGCATAGGACAGATAACATCTAAACCACAAACTAGCAAAAATATTGTGTACTATACAACTACATACAGACAAAAGTTATTTGACACCTCGAATGCAAGGTCAACTCTCATTTGATATACAAACAGATTTAAATTACCATATTCCTTATACAGCAATGTGTAACTACAAAAAGCACTAAATTGATGGCATCTAAATATCAAACTAATAATTACACACTACTTGTGTTATTGTTTTTAACCCTATGTTAAATTGTTTTGGGGATGCCACTCTTGTTGAGTATGAAAGTATATTCCAATATTTTGCCACGAGATGTCTTAGGGTTTTCTCACCAAATCTTGTTTTATTATAATTTAGTTTTATTTTATTTATATGGACAGATCTAGTTAATGTCCAAATGGGTTCAATTTGTTTTGTCAATGCATTAAGCGATATGTAATGAGCCAGTTGTTTTGTAAAAAAAACGATACAATAATTTTAACCATACCTCCCCATTTCTTTGTTCTAAGGTTGTCCAACCCAATGTATTAAGTAATATACAGTGATGTATTCTATAATGACAACCTAATACAAATCTTGCAAGTTTAAATTGTATTTTATTCAATTTATCCCGCATTAATTTAGGTACAATCCTGTATATAATACTTCCATAGTCACCAGAGGGCATCACCATCTGCTCCACAATAGCTTTCCTTGCTCTTTGATCCACGCATCTTGATGGTCTTCTAAGTGCTCCTAATTTTTTTTTTACTGACTTTGCATCAAACGTTACACCCAAGTAACGATATTCAGTAACTTGATCTACTTGTGCATTTGTCAATGATGTTATTTATTTATTTATTTAGTTAAACATCAGTTTAGAAACCTTTGAGCCAGAGGCTCATTTACAAAGGTACCTCGTCACAATTATACCTAAACTTCCTCTAAACTAAAATACAGCAAGACTCCATTAGAAGAAACACAGTTACTAAGGTGAGTAATTTTTTCTTCAAACAACAATCAAGTCTTGCTGTATTCTGACATATGCAGACTACCAAGCAGTACCTCCATGGATAAAATCAGGTTCAACTGACAGGGCCTGTAATTCACCTGGCAGAAGTGATAGCTTCCAGAAACACAGTTTTCCAGGTCAGGTACTTTAGCTCAGCTGAAGTCAGAGGTTCAAAGGGCGGCTGCATAAGCTGAGCAATGCAGATATTGAGATCCCAAGCTGGAGTAGGCTCTCTAGAAGGAGGGTTGATATGAACCAGACCTTTAAAGAACTTTCCAAAACCAGGGTGAGACGCCAGGGAAGAGCCCTTCCCTGCTGAGAGGAATGCAGACACGGCTGCTAAATGAACCTTTAAAGTGGCTGGCCTAAGGCCTAAGCCATTAAGGTGAACCAGGTAATCCAAAAGTGTAGCAATGCCAGCAGCATCGGGTAAAACATCCTTATGGGAACACCAAATGCTGAATCTTTTCCATTTGGAATTTTAAGTTTTTCTGGTAGAGGGTTTCCGAGAAACCTTAAGGATGTCCAAAAATCCCTGAGAAAGATGCAGACCTGCATATTCTAACTCTTCAAGAGCCAAACCTTGAGCTTGAGATTGAGAGACTGGAGATTGGGGTGCCAGATCCTCCCATGAGAGGAGGTTAGGAGATTGTATCTCTTGAGAAGAGACAGGAGGAGAGAGACTGCTAGGGACAACAACAGAGGATACCAAGGCTGTCTGGCCCAGTCTGGAGCCAGTAGAATCACTGTGCAGGGTCGTGACCTGATCTTGACTAGAACCCTGAACAACAGGGGGAAAGGCATAAAGGAACTTGCCTTCCCAGTCCATTATCAGTGCATCCAGGGGAACAGTCCCTAGGACTCAGAGTCTGCAGCAGAAGAGGGGGAAGTTGGTGATTGTCTGGGGCTAGGAAGAGATCTATCTTTGGAGTGCCCCACCTGGTGAAGATTACTTTCAGTATGAGGAACCAAGGTCCATTCATGATGGCCCTGGGAGATTCTGCTCAGAGCATCTGCTAACACACTGTCCTTCCCTGGGAGGTAGACTGCTATTAGGGAGGTTTGCAATGAGTAGGCCAGAGACCATACTTTCATGGCCTTCATGCACAAGGCCGTAGACAGAGTGCCTCCTTGCTTGTGGATGTACCACATGGTGGTGGTGTTGTCTGTCCTGATCTGAACCACCTTGTCCCTTACTGAATGTGAGAAAGCTTGAAGGGCTAGGAATACTGCCCTGAGTTCCAGACGATTAATATGAAGGAGAGACTCTTGTGGAGACCAAACCCCCTGTGCTGTGAGGGCACCTAGGTGGGCTCCCTAGCCCAGGAGAGAAGCATCTGTGGTTAGTACCACTGAATGAGATTGAGTGAGGAATGGGACACCTTGTCTGAGATTGTCTTGATCCAGCCACCACTGGAGAGCCTGGACCAGAGTCTAAGTAACTGGAAACAATTTGATGAGAGAATCTTTTTTCTGAGACCAAAAAGACCTTAGGTGAAACTGAATGTCCCTCCTTTTGAACCTGGCTCCTTGTACCACTGCAGTGGAAGCCACCATGTGGCCTAGGAGCTGAAGAAAATGTCTTGCTGGGTGAGAAACCAGAGGATGAAAAGAGGAAGCAAGATTTGTAAGGGCCTTTACTCTTGCTAGTGGAAGGAAGGCCTTTGCTTGAACAGTATCTAACTCTATCCCTATGAAAGTGAGGAGTTGTACTGGTTCGAGAACCGACTTTGGCAGATTGAGAAGAAATTCCAGAGAACTGAGCAAATCTTGAGTGACTTGAAGAGCACACTTGACCTGTTCGGGAAACTGTCCTACAATGAGCCAGTCATCCAGGTATGGGAATAGAGATATCCCCTGCCTCCTGAGGAAGGCCACTACTACTGCCAGTCACTTTGTAAATACTCTTCGAGCTGATGTTAGGCCGAAAGGCATCGCTCTGAACTGATAATGGCCTGAAGGCAGCTTGAACCTGAGGTACTTTCTATGGGAGCACCTGATAGGAATGTGGAAATAGGCATCCTTGAGGTCCAGAAATGCTAACCAATCTCCTGGTCTCACAGAGGGAAGAATTACTCCCAGAGTCACCATTTTGAACTTTGGTTTTAAGATGTGTTTGTTCAAATACCTTAAGTCTAGGATGGGTCGCCACTCCCCTGTCTTTTTTTGGGGTAAGGAAATATCTGGAGTATAGACCCTTGCCCTGTGTAGAGTAGGAACTCTCTCCACGGCTCTGAGAGTCAGCAGAGAGGAAACCTCTGCTTCTAGTGCAATGGTTTCGAAGATGTTTGCAGGTGGAAAAGACCTGACCCTCATTTCTGGAAACTTCTTGAAGCTGAGAGCCAGTCCCTGGCTTACTACCTCCAGGACCCACTTGTCTGAGGTAACAGACTTCCAGGCCTGGATGCAGTAAGCCAGCCTGCCTCCTACTGGAGTTGGGGAGTCGACCCGAGCTGACACATCAGGGTATCTGCTTGGCAGTAGCCTTGGACTGGGAAGAGGATGCAGCCCTGCTCATCCCCCTCCTGACTCTCCCTCAAAAGAACCCCCTCTGTGGAAAGGGAGAAGAGGCCTGGGATTGATAAAAAGGCCTGTGAAAGAACCTTCCCCTAAATTGCTGCTCTTGGGGAGTGGCTTGCTGTTCCTTGGCCTGTGCGCTCCTGTAGGTGATCCTGTACACATCCATCTCCTTCATGTAAGCCTCTGTCTGCTCCCCAAACAGAGAGTTACCCACAACAGGGAAATCCATGGCCTTAGCCTGGGTGGGCTAGCTGGGGGGGAAGCCTGTTTAGCCAGTTTCAGAACCGTATCCCATCTGGACGTCTGGTATCTGGCTGTGTAGGCCATATAATTTGCCTGTCTGAGTCCCAAGGAGGATACCAAGTATTGTTTCTTGGCCATGGCATCCACCTTCCTGGAGTCTTTATCTGGGGTGTGTGAAGCCAAAGGTATATTTGCCCTGTCACAGGCTGCAGCCTGCACTACCTCAACATGGCTGCAATGATTGAACAAAAACTCTGTACCTGAGCCTAATAGCATATACCTCCTGTCCATTCTCTTATCCACAGGAGGTAAAGAATTTGGTGTCTGTAAAATCTTGTGTGTCAGTTTCCCAAGGGATTTATGGAGGGGAATAGACAACCTCTTGAACTCTGGAATATCCATCATCTCCACAAAATCAGGCTCTTCTTCCTCCTCAACAGCTTCAACCATAGGGAGCTGGAGGGTTTTAGCCACCTTTTTTTAAAACAAAAAGTGAGATGGGGACTCAGAAAGCCTAGGAGAGGAGACATTAGAGGGTCTGTCTGGGGAGATGTCCGGTTCAATGGGCACATCCAGACCTTCATAATCATTGTCATCATCCGGTATCTCTTTATCCCCCTCCCACTTCAATTAGTAATACGCATCCAGATCATAATCCAATGGAGTTGGAACTGAGCGAACTGAGCGCCTAACCAACAGCGCCGGTTCGGACGGAATCGGACGAAGTGATTGCACAATACTGATCGCTCTGGCTATTTCTTCAGCGGTTGGAGTAAGGGATGCTGGATCTGAACCGCTGACATTTTTGTCTTTTCTGACGGAATCACCCTCAGTCGTCGGCCTCCTTTGCTCAGGGATGTCTCGCCCAGTCAGTGGGCACCTCCTCAGTCGTTGAACTGAACTGGGCTGGCCATCCAGGTCAGTGGACTTCTCGGCCTCCATTTCCTTTAGCCTACCCAATCTTTTTTCCAGAGTGGCCTTAGGAAAATTTCTGCAGATTTAGCAGTCTGTTTTGAGGCGGTCAAACCCCAGACAATAAACACAGACGAGGTGGGGCTCGGCATTAGTAAAGGCCTCCCCACACTTTGTACAGTGTTGAAACCCAGTGGGGCCATTTTTTTTCTTGGGTTTCTCAGACATGGCCAGACTAGAAAAAATTACCCTTTACAGCTTTCAGCCAGGTAATACACCCCTATTGGTTACTAACCGTGTCACAGGTTGTGTAAAGAAAACAAAAAAAGTTTGGGTTTTTTTTGTTAAACCGATAGGAACTGGCACACCACTACTAAAATCCCAGAAAATAAATGTAAACAGAAAAGGTCAGCTCCCAACTGGACCGACCGAGAAGGAACCAAAGTTTACAATTTTCACAGAAAACACACAATCACAGTTCACTACCTAACTACACTGCTTATTGTACCGTAGACAGAGGCTCGAAACTGAAAATAAACAAATCAGTTGAAAAACCGACGTGTTTAGAAACTTTACTGAACCAACAGCGAAGGAGAAATCTCTGGAGTGACTTTACAGTTAGGCAGAGTAAAGAATCTGAGGTACCACAGACTGAGGTTTGAAAACTGAGCTCGAGCTCAACGTTCTACGCCTTGCATAGAAATCAACTCTTTCCTCTCCGGAGCAGTTCAAGTGCTGGGGCTAACTGCATATGTCAGAATACAGCAAGACTTCATGTTGTTTGAAACAAAACTCCCAACTCAAGTATTGTCTGGAGGCCCTCAAAAATGCAAGTAGGGTCTCACATGTGTGCACAGTTGGACTCCTGAAGGCTCCAAGGGAGATAACTTGCTGGACTTTTCATGAAACTGGCTAACAGGAGTGTTAAATCTAACTTCAGACAGTGATGCATGCTTTTGCAGGGCTTACTGCATATCATTACACTCTGCAGCTGCCCGGAATGATTTACCACGCACCATCCTGCTGGTGACTGATGGAGTGGGGACTCGAGATGCAATTTTAAGGGCTGCCAGATCTACGGAAACACTTCACTATGATGGCACCACTCTACATATTTTACCTGATCTCTCATACACTACAAGAACAAGACGGAAAAGATTTGATGGGGTCTGTGCATTCACTCCTCTTGGTGGTCTGTCTACGAATCTTCTATGTTGGACATACTTTCCAGTATAATGACCCGGCCGAGGCAGGGAAGAGAGTTGAAATTATTGCTAAGGAGTTCAAGTCTGCAAAACCAAATGATCCGGGTGAATCAGAGAAGAGGAAGAGGAAAGATGAACTGAAACAACGGACTTGTTTTGCACCCGACGTTGGTGCTTAAAATGTTTGGCAGGTTTTTACATTGTAGTTCAATGCTCTTTTCCTTTGCAACATAAACATGTAATGGTCGCTTTCCTATTCATTGGTTTTTATGAATAGGGATCTAAACTCAGATTGCAGTTTTTTTTTTGTTTTTTTTCTATGTTAATAGCGGTCATCCAGTTTCTGAATTATTTATTGAAATGTTGGTTGTTTATTTCTGTCTTCTCTCTAGTCATGCAACAGGTTTAACCAGGAGTTGTTTGGACTGTTTTCTTTATGTGTTATCTCCCTAATGGATTCACACCTCACACCACTGAAGACACTGGCAAGTAATGAAGGACTTTTGGGAACTTTAAATATGGGCCGACTGCCCAGGACTCCCCACCCACTTCCTACTATACCAGAATATATGGTTATTATGTTATGTGTATATCAAATATCTGTAGTACCTCTGTCCAATTTTCTATTTCCATGTATGAGACAATGTGGGTGTTAGTTGATCTGCTTATACAGAAAATTAATAAACATACAGTTAAAAAAAAAAGAATGTTGGTCATTCTCTGATCGGGGGGGGTGGCACTGGGGTGCCAGAACTCTCCATATTATTTCAATACGCTTGGTATGGGGTCACATCAACACAAGGGGTTGAGTTTATTTGTGTTTCGAAATTAACTTCTTGGCTTTGACCACCACATGCTTGCAGGATGTAGCCATCCAGAACTTTTCTCATGGACTCAAGGACAATACTGCATTACCCCCATATCCGGTAATTAAAATGCCTAGATTACTTGTCACTTTGTACTTGGAGGTATGCATATGTATTATGTTGATGTCTGGCATATGGTGAAATATATGTAACTGTTAGTGCATAAAAAAATAACATACAAGTAAAAAAAAAAATTAAAGTGCAGGAGGAGGGAGAAGAGAGCTACAGGAAGGGAGTGGTTAAGCGGGGTAAATAAGCTGCCAGAGAGTGGCTTTGTTAGAGTACAGCATTCAAAGGAGTGGAGCAAAAAAACAGGGTGTGAGAGGATAGCGGTGGGAGGGGTTTGGTGCCACAGGGACATGTACTTTGTAGAGAGGAGTTAATGGTGGGCAGGGACAAACTAAGAGGGAGAGAGCATGAGAGGAAAAGAGGAGAGGGGATAAAGAGGGGAGACGTGAGAGAGAGGAAAGGAGGGGTGAGGGAAAAAAACACAGAAAGTGCCTGAGTTGACCAGAGTGCTGGTAGGGAGCGGGGAGAGCGTAGGTTGAGGTAGGTTGGGGGGGTTAGAATGTAAATAGGTTGTGAGGATAGGGAATGAGGAAATGAGGGTCGGGGGGAGGGTTAATCTAAGCAGTCACACTTTCCTCAGGCATAAAGGTACCATTTTTGCTCTCTTTTAAACAGCCCAAGTTTGGGGTGATTTATTATGCTAGCCGGGAGCTCACTGAGCCACAGTGGGGCCTTACAGGAGAAAGTTCTTTGGGCAAATGTATTTCGATGAAATGGGATGTGCAAGTGATTCCTTGCCTTACCTCTGGTTGAGTGTGAATTATGTGCCAGCTTGAGTTTCCTCTGGATGGATTTCGGGGTCAGACCTAGTAGGGCTTTTTTTCTAAGGAGGCAGACTTGGTACTGAATTCTACCTTGTTTGGGTGTAGAGATCACAATTATGCATTAGGGCACCTGCGCTTAGCACCAGCCTACAGGCATTGTTTAGCACTGTTCTTACTCGTTTCAGTGTGGTGTTTGTGGCTGTGCTGTACACTACTAAGTCGTAATCAACAATGGAGAGAATAGAGCTGTTAACTGCTAGGGTGAGGGCCTCATTAGTCAAATATGAGCAGTATTTGTAGAGTAGGCCTATTCTAGTGTTGACCGTTTTTACAATGTTGTCGATGTGCTGTGTGTAAGAGAGGGAGCAGTTGAAGGTAACACCCAGATATTTAAAGGTGTTCACTTGTTCCAGTGGTTCATGCCTGCTGTTTAGGATTGTGAGAATACTATTTTTCGTCTTGCTCTGGTGGTTGAAGAACACCACTGTTTTTGTTTTTTATAATTTAGGAGGAGTTTATTTTGGGTGAACCACTCCTCAACCCTGGAAAAACTCTCCTGCAAATTGTTTGAGAATTTGAATGGGGGCTGCTTGCAAAGATGACAGCATCATCAGCGTAGAGAAGAAGGTTGGCCAGACAGAACTCGGGGAGGGAGTTAAGGAAGAGACTAAACAGTAGTAGTCCAAGGATGGATCCTTGGGGGACCCCTAATGGCACTTTCCTGACATCCGAGAGTGTATTTTGTATTTTTACCTGCTGGGTTCTTTGATCAAGGTAGCTCTGGAACCATGAGGCTGCATTAGTGGATATGCCAAGGGCGAGCAATTTCTTTAAAAGGATACTGTGGTCAACGGTATCAAAGGCCTTTGTGAGGTCAATATATATTGATCCCACCAGATTCCTCATATCCAGTTCCTCGTGGATATAGTCAGAGAATTCTAAGAAGGCAGTTGTGCTATGGGCTTTGCGAAATCCATGCTGTTGTGGGCACTGGATATTGTATTTATTTAGACAGTCAAGCAGATGGTCTGACACTATCCATTCAAGGGCCCTTGACGGGGGGCTGGGGGTGTAGAATGTAAATCAGTCAGTAGAGTGGATTGCACAGTCACCACTTTTATGAACTGGGGTGACTACAGTTGACTTCCACTTCATTGGGAATTTTGTGAGTTTGAGGGAGAGATTGAGAATTTTAGTGATTGGTTGGACTATCTCATCTAGGGTAAGAACAATAATTTTAAAATCGAGGTTATCATTACTGTACCAGGTTTTACCCGGAATTCTCTGGAGATATTTTTTTGCTTCAAGGGCAGAGATTTCCTTGAAGTAGAAAGGGGGGATCGTAGGGGCGGATGGCTCGTGGGTGGCCTGTTTATTGTCAGTGCAATCAGTTTTGAAATTAAAATATTCTGGTGGGAGTAATAAGCTAAGGTCAAAAAATGCTGTGTTAAAAGTGTCAACAATGGTTTCTGGATCTTGTGAAATAACACTGATAGGCTCTGAGCAAACCTCTGCCAGTGACATAACTGTTCTGGTGCAGTGGGCACGTACCTGGCCTTCCAGCTTGACCTGCACCATAGCATACCAGTGACGAAGGCAGCTGAGAATTCAAGCAGAAACACATTCGACTGTTAACAGGCTGTCCCATCTGATTAGGATTAAAGGAGACAAAGCGCTGTTTAGACTGCCGGAAGTTTTTAGTTCTGTCTAGGTAGAGCTTTAGGGCTTTTGTAATATCCAGAGAATGGAGAATGCATTCCCCTTCATTCTGGAAGTTAGGAAAGTATGTAGGCAGCACAAGAAGCAGACAACTCCAGCATTGCCTTGGATAAAAACTTGGAAAGTGTGCAGAGGACCACCTTGTCCACATGGAAAACAGTATACAGAGGATCTGTGATCAAAGCATGAATCGCTGAAACTCTGTGGGCAGAGGGGATGGCCACTAGAAAAGCTGTTTTTCAGGTTAGAAACTTCAGGTCACACATAGCCATGGGCTCAAAGGGCTTATGAGTGAGCATGTCCAACACAAGGTTAACATCCCAGGTGGCTATAGGTTTCCTGACTGGAGACCTTGTGTGGAAAATGCCCTTCAAGAACCTCTTAAAAAGAGACAGCTGGGCTAGAGAGAGGTTCTCCATGGGCTTGTGGTATGCTGAAACAGCACAAGTGGACCTTAACTGTACAGTACCACAAGCCTGCATCAGAAAGGTCAAAAAAATTGTCTAAAACCTTGTCTGGTGGACACTGGAAAGAGTCCATTCGAGTTCTGGAGCATGACATGGAAAAATGTTTGCACTTACCTATGCAGGTCTTCCTGGTGGAAGGTTTACAAGCAGCCAAAAGAATCTCAGAGACCCTCTGAGATACCTTATATTATACCTGTTCATCTCTATCTCTTTATCAGCCAGGCCTGGAGGTGGAGGGAGTGCAGGTTGGGATGGACCACAGTCCCCTGCCTCATTAGGTCCATCCAGAAAAGAAGGGCCCTTGGAGAACTGACTCGACAGACTGTTGCACACAGGAAACCATATTTGTCAGGGTCAACATGGGGCGACCAGAATCATGCTGTCCCCATGCGCCTCCAGCTTAAGTAGTACCCTCTAAACCAGAAGGATTGGCGGAAATGCATACAGAAAAATATTTGTCGACTGCAGCCTGAATGCATCCTGACAGAAAATACCATATCCTGGATTTCAAGAGCAGAATTAAGACAGTTTGGCATTGAGTGGAGATGCAAAAAGGTCCACATCCTGGGTTTCCAAATCCTTGAACAGCGACTGCATGATATCTGGCGTTATGACCACTCGTGAAGATTGGCTTCTGTTCGACACTGAGCTCATCTGCCAGAACATTCTAAGCTCCTGGTAAGCAGACCTCTCTCTCTGTTCATCGATCCCACTTCACTATTTTTTAGACCTAGATGTGCTCCTGTTAGTCTCTCTCATCTGCCATCAATTCTAAATCTCGCCTCCCTCCCCTTTTGACCTTCGCTCAGCAGCTTCTTTGACACGCAGATTACCAGCCCTGCCTCCTCCTCTTAACACCTCATTCTTAGCTCTCCCACACCCAACTCATCTTTCCTCCTGAAACACTCCCTACGATTTCAAACTACTATTCTTCTGGCACAAGCCTGCCCCCCCCCCCCCAACACCTGTGGCAATCTGCACTGCCTTCTTTATCTTCCAAACCCCTGCCACCCGACTGAGCTCCTTTTTTCCCCTTTTAAATTCCTAACTCTAACTCTATGCCTTCTTATCCCCCCTCCAGACCAGCCCCAGTCCTGGGAGCGCCACTGAGATCACCGCGGAGGTGGTGGCGGCAGAAAAGCTAGCCCGATTGTGCCTCCTTGTTTCACCGGAAATCCCTCGCCACACAACAGGTACTGAATTCAAGCTTTCCTGGGACTTTCAAGCAGGACGCTGATTGGTCCCCTTTCCCTTGCTCTGCCCGTCATTGGATACTGCACACTACGGTTTGCTACCAACTGGACAGTCACTGAATGCAGCCGGTCTGAGCACTGCTACTTCGGCTTACACAGAGTGTGGCTGCATTCCTATATTAAACTTCATAGCTCTCATATTTTTCATCCCGCCCGCCTTCCCCGAATCTGGCCTCTATTAAACACATCTCAGGCCACTCCCTCCTCATCCTTCTCTACTGATCACTGGCACAGCATTGCCACTGTAAATTGTAAGGTGTACTTAAACAATCCGAACTTAACTGCATCTTAACTGATCTTTTGGCTGCTTGTAAACCTTCCACCAGGAAGACCTGCACAGGTAACAACTTAAACAAACAAACAAAAAAATATATATATATACTCTGTTTGACAATGCTCACTGAGCAGCTCCCCCCCCCTTCTTTCCCTACTAATTCCTCCTCCCCTATCTCCTTCCCTTCTACCCCCACCAGCTCTCCCCCGACCATAAGTTTTGCACCTTTTGTTATCTTTTGCTTCGTTGGAGATTGTATTCTATTGTAACAAAATTGTAATTGAACTGTAACTTTTTTGTTTGTAAGTACTGTGTCCCTTGTACTACTGTTCTGATGTCCTCTTTGTGATGAGGTACCTTTGTAAATGAGCCTCTGGCTCAAAGGTTTCTAAACTGATGTTTAACTAACTAAATAAATAAATAAATCCCATCAATGCATCCTACGAGCCCTCCCCCATCTGCTGTAAAACGAACTGCCCTCAGGTTTTCTTGGCCCACTACGCTTGTTGCTCCTAATCTGACAGGGTGCCACTTTTCCTTTTTTTCGTACTCCTATGATCCCTCCACCTTACATAGAGAGACTTAAGGAGCTTAATATGTATAGCCTCGAGGAAAGGAGGGAGAGTGGGGACATGATAGAAACTTTCAAGTACCTCAAGGGAATCAACAAAGTCCAAGAGGGTAGCATCTTTCAAAAAAAGAAGTGTGCAAGAACAAGGGGGCACAATTTGAAGATAGAGGGGGCAAGCTCAGAGGTAATTTAAGGAAGTATTTTTTCACAGAGAGGGTTGTGGATGCATGGAACGGCCTTCCGGAGGAGGTTGTGGAGTCAAAAACAGTGGTGGAATTCAAACATGCATGGGACAGACATAAGGCAATTCTAGGGGTTGGGGGTAGGAAGAAGCAGGCTGCTGGTTAACTAGGATCTGCAGCTTATCCATTAGGTAGGGAAATGGGCAGACTGGGTGGGCCAAGCAGTCCTTATCTGCCGTCAAATTCTATGTTTTATGTTTCAAATGCTAAGCAGCATATTCTAAAGACTTTTTGGTCATCATAGTTGCTGCTACTATCGACAGCAAGCCAGCTTCTCTGTCTCAAATCCCTCCCTGCCTTCTTGCTTACTCTGACTGCAAGTGACCTCCCTCCCTCCTTTAAAATTATGTCCTTCACTCACTTCCTGCTTACCACCTTCTTAATTTTTCTATCCATCATCCTAACCCCAGCCCCCTCAAACCCCTTAACCTAATAGTCCTTTCTGGCCCTCCTCTTCTGCTCCCCTAGCACCTACCTTCATTCTTGCCATATCTGTTTCCCCCCACAAATATTCTAGACTCATTCCCCCCCAACCCATAGCCTCCCTAATCACAATACCTAGCCACCTTGCTTTTCTACGCCTCCTGTTTAGCCACTCACCTTCCCCTCTCTCCTCCCAAACGCTCCGCCCACCATAAATGCCCCAAACTTCACTTCCTTATACTCACACTCCTTCTACTTGCCTCAGGAAATGTTCACCCCAACCCTGGCCCTTCCCCCCAATAGCCATCCATCCATCAGCGCAAATCCTTCCTGCACCCCCTCTGCCCTCCCTAGAGGTCTAAAGATTATTCACTTAAATATCTGCAGCTTCATCTCAAAAACAGACCTCCTGCAACCATTGGTAACTTTCCTGGAGCCAGATATCTTAATCCTAACTGAAACTTGGTTAACTGCCAAAATACATGATCCATCCATCAATATCCCTGGGTACTCCCTACTCTGGCGGGACAGAACCAGGAGGAGAGGCGGTGTTGCCTTCTATATCCCTTCCTCACTGCAGTTTACTACCATCCTCTCATCCTCCTTACCAACCAGCTATGAAGCCCTAGTTGCAAATGTTACTTTGCCCTACCCTTCCCCCATCTTCATTGCTGGAATCTATTGTCACCCAGGTACCAAGCCTTCTACTACTTTGGATCTCATTACATCTAACATCCCACTCTCACAAAGGCGAACTATACTTACTAGGTAATGTAAACCTAAACTGGTTATCACCTACTACCTCCAAGACGAGAAACGACATCTCCGCCCTCAATCTTTCCCAGCTCATTCAAGATCCCACCCGTCTAAATCATAGAACCCTAAATCACTCACTCTTGGACTTGGCCCTCAACTCCCATCCTCACCGAGTCATAAAGTCAGGCATCCTCCCGGATGCCCTCAGTGATCACCACCCAATATTCATGGTCAGGAAGGTCCATAGACCAAAAACGCCACACAAAACCCTACAGCTTCGTTCTTTTGGATCCCTAAACTTAAACCCCATCCTCACTAAACTAACCAACACTGACTGGTCCCCAATAGTCTTTGCCTCAACTGTTGACTGGATCACTGTCAAAATCGTGCATGCAATATCGCGCGTGTTATTTCAGCGCTTACATTTTAGCGCAACAGCATAATAGCTAATGCAAATTATAGTGTGTAATTTAATAGCGCATTGATGAAATTTGAAGCTTACTGAACGATGCTTGTTGTTCCTGCTACAGATTTCCTCTGTTCTTCTCAGTCTGTGTTAGCTAATTCCGGCAGTGTTTGCTAGGACCCTTTTTTGCAGTGCACCACAATGTGTTACCCCCTTTCCCCTCCCGAACTTCCTGCTCCTATCTGGATACTAATCAACCACGGAAACTCTACTAGGTACAGTCAACAGAATTCATTTTATTTCAACATCACAAAAATAAGCAAAAGAAAAAGTATTTAAAACTGTAGAGCTGTCACATTTATAGTGCTTGATGCTTTACTGAGTGCGATCAGTGCTTTACAGAGTGCTTCTGTATACGTGTGCATTTATGCCTGCAGCTGAAAGTTATAGGCTATCCCTCTTAGGTATTGGTTTCTTGTGCGTTCAGTATACTGTGATACGATGCTTGCTATGCGTTTTGCAGAGTCTTTGTATTTTTTTTTTACAAACCGGTACTGTACTTTCTGCAATCAGCTATTCCATGACAATTCTGTTGTAATGTTGCTCAGTTTTCAGAAACTCTATGAAACGCCAGATTGATGGGTGGTGTGCACCAATAAAATGATTAAATTTACGATGCCAGGCTTCGACTGAGTTAATGGTGCGAAGCAGGTCATACTGCACTGCATCGCAGCAGTTCCACAAAACTATGCCAAACATTGGCCGTCTTCTACCCCCTCTGGCAAGAGGCCTGCCCAACCATGTATCCTCGAAATAGTCAATAAGACAGGTTAGGGACTCAGCACTGCTTTGATAGAACTCTGTCTGCAATAGCTCTTCAAATGCAGTTAGAACATCTGGCACTGGCACATAGGCGAGTGAAGGCAATAAACGGATATGCATGGCATAATTTGGGTCTGAGGTATATTGAGCACACACCTCCTGAATTTCTTGCACTTTGCGCCAAATTGCTTGGCATAGATGGAAAAAACAACCTCGTAATGTAGCAGTGGGGTATGCTTGCTTGAAGGCTTTAAGTGCTGCAGATTCAAAATCAATGAGAATCAATTCTGGTTGAAGGTCACCACATAATGTTTTCAAGGAAACAAAAACTTTTGTGTTTGTAGCAGCTGTACGATTTGCCATCAAGATGTATACCAGAGGGACCACTGTTTTGTACTTCACAACATGTATAGTGTACAGTTGATGGAAATGGATGGGCAGCATTTAAAGGTTCTGTCTGTGAACCAATGGGCACTTGTCTTCAATATTTCGATGTCCTGATAAGTGGTGAATATCAGAATTCTATCACTGCTGGGACCAGAGTCAAATAATAAAAATTTCTCATTATTAGATGTAATAGTAAACTCCTCCGGTATAATGAGAGCTGTAGCATTCTCTGGCTCTGGAGGAGGCCGGGCAGTAGCCATTCTGTTTCTCGGACACGTGCGCTTCAATAGCGACATGAGGAAGTTGAGAGGAGATTGATGGACAGAGTTCAGACACACCAGTTGCCACGATCTGATGTGTGGACTCCGCAGGTAGTTTCAGCTCGTTCTTTCATGTTGGCCACTGCCTGCTTCACAGCAACTTGAGCTGGGTCCGGTACATGGTTGTGCTCTCCCAGTTCTTTTAGCACAGCATCTCCTTTCAAATGCAATCGAGCGCAGCAGTGTCCTTTATCACACTGCAAACATTTGTAGTACGCTTTATCTGCTGTCACACGCTCTCTGCGAAATAGGAATCCATTTAGGACTGCAAGCTCACTGCCCTTTTGGCTGCGGATGAATCGCACTTGCTGAGACATAATGAACAAAGCTGAGTGTGCCCTCACTTGTTCCCAATTAAATAGCCAAAAATTAGAATAAAACTCTCTGAGTGGCAGCTGCACAATCACACATGCTATATTGGTGGGTAGGGGGTTCGCTATGTTTTTATTTTTACCTGACATCGGACAGTGACTGTGTTTGGGGGTATTATAGTGAATGCACGATATTCTGTGGCAGCTGCACAATCACACATGCTGTATTGGTGGGGGGGGGGTTCGCTATTCTTTCATTCGCGCTATATTGCTAACGCGCTATAGTGTTGCAGCGCTATTATGTATGCGCTGTTTTTGCTCACGCTATTTTGGACGCGCTATTATGACAGGATCCCCTGTTGACCAAGCCCTTGATTACTTCAAAGTTAAATTTCTAACCACCTGGAACTCTTATGCCCCCCTCAAACAAACAAGAATTCATGATGACCTGCCTCAGGGAGTGTGATGAAATTGGGAGAAAACACAAGGCCTCCCAACTTCAATCTGACTACACTCTATACCGCAGGTTAAGAAATGCCTGTACATAAGCTACCAGGTTAGCTAAGTCTGAATATTTCCAATCTTCCTTCCCAAAAAATATTAACTCCCATTCAAAATTCTGGAAAGTGGTCTATTCTCTTTTCTCACCCCCCTTCACACCCCCCACCCCCAACGCTTAACATAAACAACTCTTCAGTGTCCGAACCATATCTAGTGGCTCAGGAGTTTAACGCCTACTACATCTCCTGTGCCTCAACCCTTCTAAGTCCTTCCCTCAGTCCCCTCTTCCCGCCCTCCCTCCCCTAACTGAACCCCTCCTGTGTCCACCCCTCCTTCTCCTTTTCTCCGGTCTCTCCTGTGGAGACACTAACTGCCCTACTCTCCCTCAGCCCTTCCAAAGGCTCCTCTCCAGAGGATCTTGACCCGAAACTCCTGTACTTCTCTGCTATTGCCTACCCACTCTCCCTTCTTCTAAACCTCTCCTTTAGGACCGCCACCATTCCCTCACCCTGGAAACATGCTGTGGTCCTCCCACTCCCTAAGGGAGGCGATCTCTCCTCCCCTGCAAACTACCACCCTATCTCCCACCTCCCTACCCTTGCCAAACACCAAGAACACCTGGAACTCTCTCAAATAACCTCCTGTCTACCTGACCCCTCCTTTTTCACTCTGTTTCAGTCTGGCTTTCAGAAGAACCACTCCACCACCTCCTCCCTCCTAAGGCTCACCGACTCCATACTCACCAGGATGGACAATGACCTCATCACTTCTGCCATCTTTGTTGACCACACCAAGGTGTTCTACACAGTTTCCCATTCCCTTCACCCCCTTACAATTGCTGGCCTGTCTGCTCCTGTTCATGACTGGTTTAGAGTCTACCTCTCAAGCAGAACGCACTCCATCAAGGTCCTTGATAAAATCTCTCCCCTCCTCCCAATCTCAACAGGAGTCCCCAGGGCTCAGTACTAGGCCCCATCCTCTTCTTCATCTTCCTAAACGACCTCCCCACAGCCTGTTCCCCCTCATCTTCTATCCATATATACACCGACAACACTGTCCTGTACATCTCTGGTAACTGTCCTATCGATGTAGCAACCATCCTTCAGCACAACTTCCATCAAGTTCAGCTACGGTTGCTTCACATCAGCTATTCCTAAATGCCAAAAATACAGTCTCTATGACCTCTGGCACAAGGCAGAGACTATCTATGCTCCACTCTCTCCCTCTTTCCATACCACTGATGGGATAATCCTCAAGGACACCTCCTCTTTCAGATACCTTGGGGTCTGGCTGGACCAACACCTCAGTTTCTCTGGACACATCAACGCCATTCTGAAAAAACTGTGCCCCAAGCTTGGTGCCCTATTTAGAAACCATAGTTGCAACCCTCCTATGGCCCGGCACGAATTAGCCCAGAAGATGATCCTCCCTATTTCTGACTACTGCGATGTAGTCTATGGTGCCCAGTGTCGGAGCCAGGTTTTCGAGCATTTGGGAACCAAGGGGGGCCATTCAGTCAATCACGGGCTCCACAATGGGCACTAAACAGTGAATAAAGATGGTGGCGGGGCACCATTACTCACACTGGGGCAGCCAGGAGGGGTGACCACCCCCCAGCCCCCCTCTGGCTCCGCCACTGATGGTGCCGCTCCCAAATTCTCCTTGGCCAGACTGGACTCTCTCTTTAACTCCTTCTGTCGCTTTGCCCTTGATGCTCCTCCATGTACTCATCACTCCGACCTATACCATGCCTTGTCCTTTCCCCCTTTGGCAGACAGACACCTCGCTCACTGTGTCAAACTCACTTCTAAATTCTGGCTTGGTGTACTTCCCCCCTACCTTCTACCCTCCCTCTCCTCTCCCCCTCCTTCCTCCCACTCCCTCAGATCTACGGACACTCGTATTCTGTTGATCCCCTGTCGCATCATCCTTATAGGTCAATCAGGATTTTCCCATTGATTCCCTAAAATCTGGAACATCCTCCACCCCAAATTCATCATTCCTCCTCCCCCCATTCCCTAGCCTCTGCCATTCAAAACTTTCTTGCTGTCAACTGCTCCTGTTTTAACCCTCCCTAACTAATTCCCCCTACAAATAACCCCTTCTTGCCTACTCTGATAATCACTTACCTCCCCCTCTTTCTTCCTACTGCCCCTCCCCTCCTTCTCCCACCCTCACATCCTTCATCCTCTGTGCCTATCAAGTTTCTTCCCCTGGCAGGGTTGCAATACACCCTGGAGGGGCTAGCTTCTAGGCAATTTACCCCTTTCCCTTCCAAAATTTCCACCTCTGACTCCTTACTACCTAGCACTTAAATAGGTATAGCTATCAGTTTACTTATACCTGAATTCCTGCACTTTCAGTCCTGTCTGGGAAATGTTTATTACTGTATACTGAAATTCTCAGTCATGTTAAATATTTAATTCTGTTAACCACCTTTCAAATGCCTAAATTATGTTCCATTCTAATCTGCTTATGTTGTACTGTTACATTTGGCTATCTATGCTATTGTTCTGTCGCTATTGTCACATCCTATTGATCCCCTCCCCGCAGGTCACACCGGGAGACAAGCAACTTGTTGTTCAGTGTGCCTTCCTGGTGAAACATTTCAATAAATAAATAAATAAAAACTGCTTGGATCAGAATATCCTGCTCCAGACACACAATTCCCACACTCTCATCGCTTCCCTGTAGAGGGAGTAAGAGTGTGCTTCTCCTTGCTTGTTGATGTAGTACATGACAGACTTGTCTGAAGGAGTACTACCTTGTGGCTGACAAGGTCCACAAGGGCTCGCAGGGCATAAAGAACTGCACTCATTTCCAACATATCTATGTGGAAATGGGAATCTACTGGGCTCCAAACTCCTTGGGTGTGGTGCTCCTGACAACAGGCTTCCGATCCCAGCAGAGAGACATCTGTGGTGAGAGTTACCTGAGGCTCTGGCTGAGAGAAGGGGAGACCCTGGAAGAGGATGTCCTCCTGTGTCCACCATGCAAGAGTGAAACAGAGGCTTTGTCATCTTGATGGGGTAAGACTGAGGGTGTGATGCTGGTGACTACTGTGTGCTAAGCATCCACTGAGTTGTCCTTGTGTGCAGTCATGCTAGAGGCACCAGGAACACTGAGGAGGCTATCAGGCCTAGTACAGGCATAGTACATGCTGCAAGAAGCAAACCTGAACCAAGTTGTGCTCCATGATGTAACGTGCCATCTGAAGGCTTGCTTTTCTTTTGTCCTCTGGAAGGAAGGCCCTGGCTTTGGTGGTGTCCAGAAGGGCCCCTGTGAAGAGCAGCTGCTGAGAGGGCTGAAGCTGCAACTTCTCGAGATTCAACAGGACTCCTATGTAGGTAAGGAAATGAGAGGCTGTGGACACTGCTCGTTCAGTCTCCTGCTGGGACAGACTGGCTAGAATCCAGTTGTCTAGATAAGGGAAGATCTAGACCCCAAGTTTTCTTAGATGAGTCACAAGGATGGCAGTGCACTTTGTAGACTTGGGGTGCCAAGGACAACTAAAAGAGCAGGACTCTAAACTGATAATGCTTATCCAGTATCACGAAGCAGAGTAATTTGTGGTGGCTGGGGTGGACTAGGAAGCTAACCAGTCCTGAGGCTTGAGGAGTGGCAGCAAGGTTCCCAGAGAGATCATTTTGAGCTTTTCTCATTCCATGATCTTGTTTAAGTTCCTGAGATCAAGAATGATATAGCAATCACAGTTCCAGTAGGAGGACATCTTTTCAATCAGACAGCAGATCTACCTTGTAGGACATGTTAAGGTGAGTGAGTGTGTGTGTGTTGGGGGGGGAGGGCTCAGATTGGTGAAGGACCGTTTTCTTCTTTACAGGGTCTGGACCCGACACTGG
This sequence comes from Neoceratodus forsteri, assembly GCA_016271365.2. Classification (NCBI taxonomy): domain Eukaryota; kingdom Metazoa; phylum Chordata; order Ceratodontiformes; family Ceratodontidae; genus Neoceratodus; species Neoceratodus forsteri. The sequence continues at coordinate 398,288,899 of CM057452.1, forward strand.
GAATTAGGCATCCCAGTGTTGGCTTTACTGTATGCTGGCACCGAGGAGGTGGTCACCCTGTTGTCACCATCTATTCACAGGGGTGGCAGGTGATCTGAAGGTGAAGGGGGTGGTACAGTGGTACCAGGGGAGGGAGGCTGGTCCGCTTATATTAGTATAAATTGGTATGGATTAGGGAGGGCAGAACTGGGAGGGGGAGGGAGTAAAATAAAAACAAATTGGGAAAGATGAAGGAGGGCTTGCTGAGCTAGGAAGGAGCAGGATTTGAAATAAAAACTGGATAGGGAATGCCGAGGAAGGGCTGGCTGAGCTGGGAAGAGAAGGTAACAAGTAAGTCCCTTGTGGTTGAGTGTAAGTTGAAAATGAATTCCCCTATCACACCACTTTGTGTGTGACAAGAATTCTTGGCTCACAACAAGAAAACAGCTCCTCTCACTAAGCTGGGCACCCAGGATTTTGGGGTGCCCAAAAAAGGTATTCCTGGCCCTAATGTAAGAAAAACACACACCAGAACCTAGCTAAACAGATCAAGTTTGGCAAGGTTTAGGTGATTTTTTTGTTTTCTTAATGCATTTTTTTTTTTTTTTTAGGTATTTTCCATGTTTTCTAGTTTGAAAAAAAAAAAAGATGCCAGCTGTCGCAGCCTGAAAAGCAGTTTTTTAGGCTATGCTAACCAAGTGGTGCGGACACAAAATCATCTCGCAAACCTAAAATTTTCAGGTCGTATCAGAGGGTTATCCAAGAACCCTACTGAGCATGCTCAAAAAATTATTTTATTTATTTAAAAGTTGGTAACCAGGAAACGCACACTGAGCCAAGGCTCGTTTCCAGGTGGGACCACAGGACCGGATTAAGAGTTAAAAAAGCCCCAGGGCATTTTCAAGCTGAAGGCTCCTTCCCCCCCCCAGAAATTGAAAGTATGACTTTCCTTCCTTTCACACATTCCAAACTGTCTCACGTCAGCCTTGTGGTGCTGGCTGGTAGGGTGCAGCACTGTCACATGGAGAGACCTGAGATACAAACACCCGATTATGGTGTGGTGGTCTATGGAGAGGCAACGGATATGGCACTAAAGAGGGTTCATACTGTTCTCAATAAAGCCTGCAGGCTCACCCTGGCTGCGGATCATCATACACACACTTGCTCTCTATATTAACGGACTAATTGGCTGCCTCTAAAGAACAGGATCAAGTTCCAAACGTGCCTCTTGGGTAAGAAGGTGTTACTGGGCAAAACCATTCCCCTCCCCCCGTGTATCCAACATCCTCTCGCAAATTGCTACCCTCTATGACACCAGAGGTAGGATGAAGGGGGCCCTATCAACACCTTTCTGTCGAACTGTGCTTGGACAACTTGCCTTCGCCTATAGGGCCTCCCAGTGGCTTAACAAAATCCCTGTGCCCATTCAAACCTCCAAATGCCTATCACACTTCAAAACTGGACTAAGGCAACACCTTAAATCAATCACAGAGTGTGACTGCCTCCAAAGGCTAGTCCCTCCCTATCCTTAGCCTCCCAAGTTGCTCATATGGCAGCCTTGCTGCACCCCACTCCTCCATACAGCAAGTGTCTGCTCTCCATAGTAGCCGCTCTTCCCCTCCTTTGGTACTCTCCCCTCCACTAACCTACACCTTTCCCCCTGAACTAACACCAGGCATCCACTTTGTTTCCCGCCGCTGGTCCCTCCTGCCGCCCTCACTTCTTCTGACATGCCTAGGGCCAACCCCACCCCCATGTGGCTTTCAGCATGCCGCCCCTGCTGTCCCCCAGTACACCTCCTTCATCATAAATCCATCCCCACACCACTTCCTCTCCATTTCCCTGTATGACCATTTAGTCAAGCACTTTTCCCCACTGATGCCACCTTCCCTTCACCCCTCCCCTGGCACCCCCAGCCACTATTTCTCCCTCCTATTTTTGACAAAGCCCCAACACGAGGCTGCTTACCCTTCCTAAGTGCTCCCATCAACTCGAAAGGGGGTCCTCCCCTGCTTTCCCCATGTAGCTCACCACTGCTTTTCTATATCCTTTACTGATGCTGTATTAATTCCATGGTACTAGTGATAACACAGTAATATTGTAACCTGTGTATGTTCAATACGGCACCGACATCCTGGGTTCGGAAATGGAGTTGGGAGTCGGAGGGCTGGTCGGGGGAAGAAGGACTGATCATCCGAGGGACTGCTCTCCTTCTCTGGGGGAAGGGGGAGAAGAGTGTCCGGCACTCTGCGAACCTCTAGCGGAGGCTGAGGTACCACTGCTGCTGGCACCTCACATCGAGGCGGGTAGAAGCTGGCATTCACTGCATGTCCCCACCCCATGCATCTCTCAGCATACAAAACCCCCCCAAAAAATCCCAGTATATGATGCCCTTGCCTCTGCTCCTGCTGCAACCTATGTCCATCGGGGGTGGGGGGTCCCGTGGCCCTGCCCTGGGGGTGCAAGCAAGGGCAAGAGACCATTTACTGGAAATGGGAGGCAAAACTGAAGCCAAAAAATGGAGATGCAGAGACCAAATAACGTCAAACATTACATCAAATTTATTGGTGGCAAAAAGAACAAAAGGTCAACCGCACACAGCGCTTTGCTCTGTGGAGCTTCTGAGGTTGCACACCCTTCCCTGCACCACCTCTAACTCTAGGTGCAGTAATCATTTTGTCTTATTCAAGAGACCATTTACCTTGGGGGAGGGTGCTTGATGGCCCTGCCCATAAGGGATAAGCCTGGGCATTGGTGGGGGGGGGGTATGAACGAGGAGCCAAAGCCTCCATCCAGGCTGGTGGTGTGCAGCACTGCCACGTGCAGACACCTGGCATATAAACATGATCCCCACTCCCTCACTCCAGGTTGGTGGTGCTAGCTAGTAGTGTTCAGCACTGTCACATGGAGAGACCTGGTATATAAACACGATCCCTCACTCCAGGCTGGTGGTGCTGGCTAGTAGTGTGCAGCACTGCCACGTGCAGAGACCTGAGAAACAAACACAATCCCAACTCTGGGCAGGTGGTACTAGCTAGTAGTGTTAAGCACTGCGACATGGAGAGACCTGGTGTATAAACACAATCCCCACTCTCTCACTCCAGGCTGGTGGTGCTAGCTAACAGTGTGCATCATTGCCACGTGCAGAGACCTGAGATACAAACACGAGCCTCACTCCGGGCTGGTGGTGCTAGCAAGTAGTGCGCAGCACTGTTACGTGGAGAGACCTGGGAAATAAATATGATCTTCACTCCAGGCTGATGGTGCAGGCTAGTAGTGTGCAGCACTGCCACCTGGAGAGACCTGGGATATAAACATGGTCCCCACTCACTTACTGTTGGCTGATGGTGCTAACTAGTAGTGTGCAGCACTGCCACGTGCAGAGACCTGAGATACAGACATGATCCCCACTCCCTCAATGTGGGCTGGTGGTTCTACCTTGTAGTGTGCAACACTGCCACGTACAGAGACCTGGCATATAAACATAAACCCCACTTCCTCACTCCAGGCTGGTGGTGCTAGCTAGTAGTGTGCAGCACTGCCACATGCAGAGACCTGGCATATAAACATGATCCCCACTCTCTTACTGCTGGCTGGTGGTACTAAATGGTAGTTTATAGAACAGCTGTGTGGAGAGACCTGGGATCCAAACATCAAGTTCCATGCATGGGTCTAAGAAAATAAGAAACCACATGAAGATGAAGAGGGTTGTTGTAGTACATTTAGATAACAAGCAGAGAGTATATTTAAGTCACCCACACAGGTCTTAGTGGGTGACAACTCAAGGTCAGTGTGACAAAATAAGGAGACCAGGACTCACTTTGGCAGTTGGCTGCACTGTGGCTGGGACAAAGGTCTGACTGTCACGGTAAGTCTAAGGGGAAGAGTGAATCCTGATGAGCATATGGCCTCCATGCACCGCTGCTGACTGCTCTGGAGGTGGTATTCAAATAATGTGATCTTTCCAAACAACGCAGGTGGCATGGAGGTGGGGCCGTTGGGCAACTCCCAAGTACTAGCGTGACCTACCGCTGCCCTCCTAGTAAAGTTGGTCCCTGGTCTCATTACAGATACGACCACAAGCAACACTGAGCTTATGTCCCTATTGCTACTTGTAATAAAAGCATGAATAACACCAAAATATGACAGTAATACCATACTAAAAATTAATTTTTGCTTATTTTTGATGGCATTATTTTATTTTTGGAAATGTGCGCATGTCCCACCCTTGAGCTACTGACTGCCTGCACTACCACTGGGCCTCTACCCACTGATAGCCAAGGACCGATGCGACTGCCACCCTGTTCCCAGGACAGGAGAGCTATTCTAGGGAGGCTCAATCTTCCCCCACCCTGCCAATCCCCAACAACCCATGCTTGTTCCCAAACAAAGGTCGCCGGCATGGCAGAAGGTAAGGCGTTAAGATACCTCAACCCTCCACACGACTGGGCCAGCCTTCTGTTTGGTATTACTGGTGACTCAAGGAAACCTAGTGCGAGAAGGTCATGATATCTCACTCTAGGTGCTAACTTCTCACTCTAGAACCAGTGTGGCAATGCAAGTACACTGAATGAGTTAATGCCCCTTTTCACAGTGATGTGCTAGGATAACCTTAATGCTAAACGTGAACACTGATCAATCAGAGTGCCAGATTATAATTTTTTTTTTTTTTTTTGCTATTGCATAATAAAAGGCATGGCATAAATTACATATGCAATGGCCCTAATACAAATATCACAGATATTTTCCCTTGTGCAGTTTGACCTTTTGACATCATTCATGGTTTAGCTACTTGTGATATCATAAGGTTAAACTTCACTTGAGGAAAAATATTAGTGATATTTTCATTAGGGCCATGGCGTGTGTGTGTGTGTGTGTGTGTGTGTGCACATGTATGTACAAGCAGCATAAGGGTGATAATACGGCTTGGGGAAACTGGGAATGGTAGTTGGCGGTCACAGCAGGTGAGAAGTCACAGGACCAACCAGATTAAAAGTATTACTTCAAATAAGTAAGTCATTTAGACAATTCAGTTTACCTGTGTTTTGCTTACTTGGGTTCTACAGGTCCCACAGCATTACTCCTGGGGAGCCGAGTGTTCCCCATTATGACAGCAGTATACGAACAGTTCAGTGAAAACATTTCTTGTTCTGTAAGTTACATCATCTTTGGGACCCTCCCCAGAGATCTTCTTTCTAGAGAACATTCTTCAACAAATTTCCTTTCAGTTTACCTACGTTTATCTTGCAATGTGATGTTTCTGATTCAAGCACTATCAGTCTTTTTGTTTCAACATGCAGAGATTCCCTTGCATGGGGCTTCAGTGTTTTATAACCTTCTTGTCTAAACAGTTTATTATGCACAGAAACTACAGGACAATGAACATCACCTAAACTACAGTGCCTCAGTCCTGTTGGTAAATGTCTTACAAACATTAGAGAGAGAGATACATTTGCTGCTAAATCAGACCTCCTTAAAGTAAGACAACTGACTCACATTATATCTTTTAAAAATGTGATAGTTTAGTGTTTTATTCACTGATCTGCAACAGCTTTGAAAGATTTTTAACACAGGATTCTAAGATGTCACTGTGAATGGGGAGGAGTCAGGGTTCCATGATGATGTCACTGCTTTTGAGGGTTGTTGATCCACAAGTTGCACAATAACATGCACTGCTGCTTTAAGTGACTTGCTCAAGGTCATTCAGTGTTTAAGCGGTTATGGTTAGATATGAATCTGTGACTCCTTGTTCACAATTGTTCCCTGTAACCGGTAGGCATCAATGCCTCACAAAAGGCCTTAAGAGGGCCAAATGGCATCCTCCTGTGCTTAAATTTCTATGATTCTATGAAACCAAAAACTACTTAAAGAAAATGACTTCCATTTCTACGCCTTTTTTCTTGTAATAGAACAGTACTGCTGCAGGTTAACCTAACCCCTTACCTCTTGTTGTCCTTCTTCCTCATGCTCCATCACTATTGGCTGTGTCACAAGCACACCCAGGAGCGTAGCCCATGTCTCCTCAAACTGAGTGCGACTCGTCCATCCTAAACAAGAAACATCAGCAACCATGAAAGGATGAAGACTATGCATGAAGTGCTTTAAAACAAAACAGTGTCATTCAGAATTATGCTGTCAATGTTAGAATTTTAAACTTGGAAATGTGCACATCAAATGGTTTTCTCCGGAGTCTCAACAGACTAATTAAACAGGAACGACAAGCCTTCCTGACACAAACTACAAATACACAAAGCTGAAATAATTCTTCCATGACTGCCACTGGAATTCAGGATCATTCTGCCTTACTGTCTTTAATTAAAATGAATGCCATGACAATTCAGGCTGCTTCTAACCAACCAAGAGATCAAGCTGAGGTAACGTTCATCAAGAGATGCAAAAATTTGTTGTAGGGATAGTCTACAGGCTGTCTGAAACCAAACCAGAAGCAAAGAATAGTTTCTTTACTCATCAGTAACAATAGATCTTCAAGAGAATTCCTTTCATAGAGCCACACCTTTGGAACTGTAAGCCATCAGCATCAGGACCACTTGGAAACTTTTACCTAGCTGAGGCCGTCCACGATAACATATGTCAGTGCCACCTATATAACATGAGCAGCCCTATACTTCTTCAGTTTTACGCCAGAGACAAAGCTCACAGTTGTAATACACAAACAGAAACAGATCAGAATCCCAACCAGACCAAGAGGAGAGGTCACAGTTCTGTTAAGTAAAAAAAGCCCATCTGAGAGGCACAGAAAAGGAGAAGAGAAAGTGTGCAGAAACAAATACATCTTCCCGAGTATGCTACCTGAAATGCAGAAGGGGGAAGGTGGGAGGGTGATCTGTGACTCTGTGGAGGAGATTCCCTTAAAGATCTACTGTTACTGGTAAGCAACAAAACTATCTTGTTCGAGGACCTCTCCTCTCTTCCAAAGTTGTACAAAAAAAAAAGAGAGTGGGAGGAAGGCCAGACAGCAAGGGCAGATAAGACCCATATGACACGAGGCCCTGGAGCATGGAAAGATCAAAGCCAGCCAGTCTACATCACCAGGTCCAGACTGTACTATTTACGCAAAGGGTAGACAGAAATGAAAGCTACGTACTTACTGTAACTGCTGGATCTTCCTGAATATTTTCTCCATAGAGTACCATTATAGGTCTGAGGTGGAGGTGATAGGACCCCGTGGGAGCCAGGACTTTTCTGAACTGGGCTGGTGGTGCGAGTAGCCCTTGCGTGCATGCACTGTCATGCTCAGGCAGGAATACAGCGGCACCAGCCCCAAAAGCCTTAGTACCCTTTTTAATGAGGAGGTAACAGCATCAAACCTAATGAGTACCCTATGCACTAAATAAGGGAATAAGATAGCTGTGGTGGCCCGTGTAAGAAGGACAACTATCCCCAAAGTACAACAGCTTCCTAGCCCAAACCAACAGAAAAGGGTGGAAGACAATAATACAATACTGGAGTGAGTCTGGAGGATAGTGGGTGGGTGCTGTAATCTTTATTTATTTATTTTTTTTTAACCAGGAGAGACACACTAAGCTGAAGCTTGTTTACAGGTGCGACCTGGGAGCACAAGGAAGTTAAGTGACTTGCTCAGGGTCACACAGTATACAAGTGGGGGCTGTGGGATTCAAACCCAGGTCTCCAGGTTTGCAGCTCAGAGCCTTAAAGCACTGCGCTATACTGCCTCCTCTACATGGAAGATATTCAGGAAGATTAACAGTTACAGTAAGCATGTAATTTTTATATCTTCCAAGAATCAATGTTCTCCACAGATTCCAGCTACTGGGTTAGAGTACAAAGCTCAGAGAAAAGTCACCCAGACAAGGGAAGCCAGAGCCAAGGACTCACTTAGGATAGTAAACCATTCAGAAAGGTCCTTATAAAGGTGGCGTGTTGCTTGGTATGGACATCCAGGGGACAGTGCTTGGTGATGGTGTGCACTGTGCTCCATGTAACAACCTTGCAGATTTCTGCAACTGGCATGGAGTGTACTTCTGCCAAATAGGTACTTCGGCTACTGCTCTGGATGAGGCACCTTGCCCTCTAGCTTTGTGCCTGTCACACTGTAGCAGTGACAAAGGCTGTTCACAATCTATAAGAGGAAAGTAATTTGATTGTGACAGGCAGTCTCTTTTGATTGGGGGTGAAAGGTACATAAAGCTGCTTTGTCTTTTTGTAGTCTTTGTTTCTGTTCAGGTAATACCTAAGGACCCTTTTCACATCCAGGGAGTGCAGAGTTATTTCTCTCTCTCTCTTTCTGAAAATTGGCAAAGACGGTATGCAAGACCAGAGACTGATTCAAGTGGAACTCCGACACCACCTTAGGAAGGAACTTGGGGTGTGTATGGGGGAGCTAGGCATCTCTCGGACAGCAAGTCTATCCACAGTGATACAGTCCTTGGTTTGCTGACTGCAAGTCAATTTAACAGAAGAAACCATATCAGCCGAGGCAAGCAGGGTGCCACAAGAATCATCTTGCCCCATGTGCCTCCAGTTTGAACAGTACTCTGTGAATTAGAGGAACTGAAAGGAATGTATACAGAAACAGATTGTGCCACAGCAGTCCAACTGCATCCTAACAGAAAATGCCAGGTCCTGGATTTCTGAAGCAGAAATGATGCAGTTTGGTATTGACTAGGGATGCAAAAAGGTCCACATCTGGTGAGCACCACTTAGGGAATAGCAATCTCTTAACGTCTGGTACTAGTGACCATTCATGAGGATCTGCTGATGTTCGACCGAATTTATCTGCCTGAGTATTCTGGACTCCTAGCAGACAGATGTCCTGGAGCAGGATCCCCCGCCCCAGCACCATTCCCACTCTCACTGCCTCCCAGCAGAGAGGATAAGAGGGTGCTCCTCCCTGTCTTTCGACATAGTACATGACAGATTTGTTCCCTGTCTGGAAAAGTACTATCTTTTGGCTGAACAAGTCCAATAAGGCTTGTAGGCCATGAAAAACTGCATGCATCACCAGCACATTTATGTGGAGATTCACCTGTGAAGTTCCTTGGACTACTTACATCTGGAGACCTAGTGGGCTCCCCATCCTGCTAAGGAGACATCCGTGGTGAGAGTCACCTCTGGCTCCAGTAGAGAAAAGGGAAGACTGTGAAGGAGGTTTTCCTGCACAGACCACCACAGCAAGCACATCACTAATGGTTTTGTCACTCGAATGGGGTTGTTTCAAGGGTGTGGTGCTTGTAACCACTGGGCACTTAGCATCCACTGCGTTGTTCTCCTGTGCAGCCTTACTAGGGGGACTGTGAACAGTCTATGGATGCCATGAGTTTTAGCATGCTCTTCATGGAATGTGCTGGCACTGATCTGCGTTCCATGGGGAAAGCCTGCCATCTGCAAGACTGCTTGCTCTCTGTCTGAAAGGTCCGGGCTCAGGTCATGTCCAGAATAGGTCCTATTAACAAGAGCACTTGCAAGGGCTCTAGCTGAGATTTGGAAGGGTTCAGTAAAACACCCACAGATATTAGAAAATGCAAGGCAGTGGTCACTGCCTGCTCTGTCTCTTGCCTGGACAAGCCTTTTAGGAGTCAATCATCCAGATACAGGTAGACCTGTAGTCCTAGCTTTCTGAGGTGATCCGCGAGTACTGCAAAGCATTTCTTAAAAGACTAATGCTGAGGATGGCCCAAAGGTAAGGACTCTGAACAGGGCTGCCACACAAAATTGCAGGTACTTGTGGTGGTTGGGGTGTACCAGCATGTGGTGATGGTATGCATCTTGCATGTTGACAAAGAGTAGCCAACCCTGTGGTTTCAGCCAGGTCAGTAAAAAAAGGTTGCAAGCACTCCAAATCCAGAAAAGACACTCTGGTACCAGACTTAATGCAAACAATTTATTGAAAGAAGTCCACAAGCACTCACTCTCAGCATTTCAGACCATGATGACATTCTTTGCATATGGGATGGTAACAATAATGATTCTGATTCATTCTTGACATACCTTCAAGCATGCATGGGACAGTCATAAGGCAATTCTAGGGGTTGGGGGTAGGAAGAAGTAGGCTGCTGGTTAACTAGGATCTGCAGCTTATCCAGTAGGCAGGGAAATGGGCAGACTGGGTGGGCCAAGCGGTCCTTATCTGCTATCAAATTCTGTTTCTATGTTACCTGAATAACACCACAGAATGCTTTAAATTCACAAGCAACTTTAATAAGACCAGCATTCTATTCCTAGACATGTGTAACCCCCCCTGCAAACGGGGGTTCTCAAAAGTCTTCCAGGAGCTTGCCTGAATGCTCCAAGTCTGGGCGGTGTTTGGCATCTGAGCTGTTTAAATGTGTTTCCAAGTGAGTGCTATTTGAGCCTCCACGTACTGTCTCTTTAAGGGCTGTCTGCTTGCAGACCTAATTAGTTTGTATGGGGGGGGACTGTGTATTTAATGCTCGAATCCTGCCCGGGCTGCTGTCAATTCGCTCCGTTTCTGCCATTGCTACATGTGCAGAGGGAGCCCTGTTAAAAGATATAACCGTTTGCCAGAAATCATTTAGAGTGACTAAGAAAATGTAGTTTGTCTAACCTGTCTTCATTTCAGCACGAACCGTTTCAGTGTAACTCTTTCATTTTGGTCCTGAATAGCTGACTTGGACCAATCAGAATGATAGGGAGACCCTAAAATCGAGCCTGTGGACGAATCGGAACTTGGACTCTCAATTTTGAGCCAGCCACAAGGGGATTGTATGGGCAGTGACTCTGGGAAATGTAGTTTTAACCTTGACGCCTTTTCCACCAACAGCAGGAGTCTTATTGTGAGTGACAGCCGAACCAGCCAACAGAATGGTGTGGAGCTAAAGGAAATGCCCTGCTCTGTGACTGGAAAGATTAGATCAGTTGTGACTGTGAAGAGAAAAGGAGCTCTGTGCTTCTGCGGTGTAAAGTTTTGCGCGGGAAGCGCGTGTGAGGCCCTGAGTTTCGGTCTGCAGCCTTTGTGAGTGCCAGTTAGGACTGAATCCAAGTTGCGAGGAGAAAGAAGCACTAGAAGTGTGGAAACCAGGCTCACCCTGTAGAAGACTGGAGAAATTGCTGAATCGCGCTCGGTCTGTCAGGAACTGAAGCTGCTGTGTGTGCTCCCGGGTATTTTGCAGTAATTGCGATCGGGATCGAGGAGCAGTCTGCCTGATAAAGTACTTTCCTTTTACATATGAATGTGCATAGTGCTTGTGGGGAATTGATATTTCCAATCCCCAGTGCTGTGTGTTGAAGCTGGAAGCAAACCACAGCTTGTCTCGGACTAAATCCATTTGCTATCGACTGCAGTGAGGTCCAGTCACAAGGACTTTGTCTCCATGCCTTGTTGTTCTGGCAATCCAGAAAAACATCCACCATCTGGTTTTCAGCTTGGGTATTGTGAGTACAAGTCAGGGTATTCCCCTGCAACCTGTTTTCAATCACAAGTGTGTCATCTACTTCTTCTTGTTTCACTGCTTCATGGACTGAGCCATCCGGCTCCGGATTACAATTGGGTGTTGTGCATATATTTTCTTTTATAGGGCCCTATCCATCTGCACCTGACGGCCAACCTCGGGCAAAGGACCTGGCTAGCCCCTCCACAACCTGGGTACCCAGAGTGTGGCTTTTCAGCCCCTGTATGTGTGCACAGTACTGTGATTTAATGCCACCAATTAACCTGATTCCCCCCTCCTGTGTTACTGCCCCCCCAAAAAATCAGATTTGTTGTTGTTATACTATATACTGTCTGTGGTGTTGGTACTGATGGAAACAGTATTGTGTTTTGCTGTGTATGTTGTTTAACCGTATTTTACAGGGGGTCCTCAGAGACGTGCTGCAGAATCAGTGTCGAGGGTAAGTGGTATCTATATGAGTGAACAGTGTGTATATGTGGGGTATTGGGGCTGTAACTTTCGGTGTACTATGTGAGCCACTAGAGGGAATAAAAGGGGGTCTCAGTGTCCCAGAGGGCTGTGACCAAGCTAGTCTAAACACTACAAACCCTGACCTCTGGGTGGAGGCACCTGCCATAAGACCTAGGCCCCTCAACCTGTCTGTAGTCAAACAGGCAGGGGTAGTAGCCCTTGGGATAGCGCCACCTAAGGGTTACATCTTGAGGGCACTGCTGGGATTAGCATCCTCTAGTGGCCACATTTACGAATTACTGTTAAAAATAAATGGATACCCCAAGAGAAGTGGCTGTACACCAGTTGGTGGGGTGGTGTACTGGGCAGGAGATCGACCCCCAAAATGCTATATTTATCTTGGATGTCCTACTGAGTACCAGCACGGACACTGCAGAGGGGAGTACTTTCCAAGGTGGAAGGTTTACAAAACCCTGTGGTTGTGGGTCAACATGCTAATCTGCTCACCCACACTTTCATGGCCCTAGTAGAGTATAAGGACCCCACAGATAGCTCCAAAGTGCCACAGACTATTACCCCAGAGGGAGCCCTCACTGCCTGGAGAGTGATAACTAAGGACAGTAAAGACCCGGGGGGAATGCCCCCCCCCCACTATCTGAAACTTTTGAGGAGAAATTTGCTAAACTGTTGCTGGAAGAAGGGAAAACTGTGGAGGATTTAAAGAAACTATTATTGCCACCTAGGGCCGTTTCTCCCCTAACACCCTCTCCCTCCCACACCCGTTATTGCCCCTCCTTCTCTGCCACTGCTAGCCCCTATGTTTGTTCCCGTCATTAGTCATGACTCTTACCGCAAGCTCAAAGTATTCTCTGGCATCCACCGCACTCCAAATGGGGAGGTCGATCTGGAAACCTGGATAGACTCTGCTACTCGTGCGGTACAAGACTGGCAATGCTCTGTGGCCGAAAAAAGGGCTCGCCTGGGAGAGAGCCTCCAGGGACCCGCCCAACATACTTTTCGCTCCCTGAGGGTCTCTGACCCTGACGCCAAAGCCCAAGAGTACATAATTGCCCTTGAAAATGTTAATGGGGGCACCACTAGTGTTGAGGCCTTGAAATGGAAGCTTAAAGATGTTAGACAACAGCCGGGGAAATTATCTGCCTATATGGATTGATTAGAGGGAATCTTGCAAACTATTTTTCGAAAGGGGGGGTTGGACCCGTAGTGAAGTGGACCGGATAAGACTGGATCATATACTCTGCTCTGCCTGGCACTCTAGCTGGGTGTTGCTCAACTTGCAACTGCATCAAAGGAAATCTGGTCCCTTGCCTTTCCATGTGTTGATGAAGGAGGTACGGGAAGTTGAGGAGGAGGAAGGTTTTTCAGAGCCCTGTGCAGTCGTAGCTGCTACATCCCCTCCCAGATGCAGGGTCAGACTCTGATGGTCTGGAATCACCGAAATCACAAGACAGAACCCGAGACCCAAATGTCAACCAAGGGGGGGCCCAGCCAGAGAGGGATGGCTACCGATGTTCTGCCATGGGATGAACTCCTGAGGGAGATTAGGAAAGCAACAGACAGTCTCATCATGAAGGCCGCTCCTATGAGTATGGGCCCTGACACTTGCCCGACTGCTTCTGCTATGGGGGTGCCCACCCAGGCACCTCCTGCTGACAACAGCTCAAAACTTGATGTCTTGGCTATGGAGGTGAGGGAACTGAAGAGATATCTCCAAATGTCCAACCCACCGCCGGCTGAGGTGGCACCAAGGTTTTCTACTGATAGTACCAATGCCACAGCCCTCAATGTGATGCCTTGATCCCCCCAAACTTCAGCAGACATATTTTGCCATAATTGTGGGAAGGATGGGCACATGAAGAGGGAATGCCAGCCTCAGAAAGACTTAGAGAAAGTGGTGAGCCGGCTACAAAGAGAGCTTTGGAGCACAAAACAGTGGTTAAGAGGTGCACGAAATGACCGCAGTGAAGGTCCCAGAAATGCTAACTCACGCTCCTTTGTGGCTAGATCATCTGCCCAGGCCCTTGCTACCGCCTCTCCAGACTGGCCCAGAATAGTGGGTCCCTCCATGGAGACCACTGTGAAGGTGAATGGAGTGTCTACAAGAGCTGTATTGGACAGTGGCTCCCAAGTGACAATTATGTTTCAAGACTGGTATCAGACGCACCTGTCTGATGTACCCTTACAACCATTGGAAGGACTGCATGTCTGGGGGTTAAGTGAGAAGACGTACACCTATTCTGGGTAAATCCGAATATGGTTGTCTTTTCCCACCTCCGTGGCTGCAGTGGCCGAGCAAGTAGAGACCCTGGCATTAGTGTGTCCCCCTACTGGACTGTATGATGGGATTCCTCTACAAATTGGGACGAATGCGCATATGTTTGTACGGTTGGCGCAGCTGTGTTATGAGAAACAAGGGTCAAGGACTGGTAGAGCTTTGAGAATCCCGGCCTTGATCAAGAAGGCCTATGAGGCACAGAGAGATGCTGAAGAAATGGACCCAGAAGATCCGGTTGGAATTGTCTGGAAGAAGGATCCAGAGTCTCTGATTCAGGCGCCAAATACCCAGTGTACCTTACAGGGGGAAGTAGGTATCAGAAAGGATGTCAAAAATAAAATCCTCATGCTGGAGACACCAGGCGATGGGAAATTGCCAGAAGGACTGCTGGTCAAGCCAAGTATTTTGCCTGCCAGAGCCCATGCTTATGCCAGAAGGGTAATGGTTCAAGTTCATAATGAGTCTGATAGAGAGATTCGAGTAAATAGAGGTTGCACCCTGGCTAATGTACATTGTGCAGATACTGCAGTGCTGCCCAGTAACAAGTGTTCGGGGGAGAATGACAGAGTGATGCCAGCCAAATGGAAGATGAGAATTAGTAGAACACATGCCCAGAGAGACCAGGTGTTTTCTTTAAAGGAATGGGACGTAGGATGTGTGCAAGGAGCTGAGCACCACATCTGGCTGCATGATGAAAGGTCATTTCGTAAGAGGTCTCAACGCCTGGCCCCTGCTGACATAGATGATGTGAGACAGCATCTGCAAGAGATGCTTGCTGCTGGTGTAATTCAAGAATCCAGAAGCCCATACACTTCACATATTGTGGTAGTGAGAAAAAAGAGTGGGACAGTAAGACTGTGCGTGGATTATTGCACCTTGAAATGGTGGACTATCCCTGATCAGTATACAATGCCCCGCATTCACGATGCTTTAGACTGCCTGAACGATAGCAAGTGGTTCTCTGTGCTGGATCTTTGCAGTGGGTACTACCAGATCCCGACGGCCCCGGAAGACTGTGAAAAGACAGTCTTTATCTGCCCACTTGGTTTCCATGAATTCATGAGGATGCCTCAAGGGATTTCAGGTGCTCCAGCCACTTTTCAATGACTGATGGAGCGTGTAGTGGGGACATGAACTTATTAGAGTGCCTGGTGTACCTAGATGATGTTATTGTGTTTGGCAGCTCACTGGAGGAACATGAGAACAGATTATTCAAGGTGTTGGACAGACTGGAAGACTTTGGCCTAAAACTGTCCATCGATAAATGTCAATTCTTCCAAACATCTGTAAAGTATGTGGGACACACAGTCTCCACTGAGGGGAACAGAGACCAACCCAAGTAAAGTTGAGGCCTTGACCACCTGGCCACAGCCCCACAATCCAAAAGAACTGCAAAGATTCCTGGGATTCTGTGGCTACTATCGCCGTTTCATCAAGGACTATTCAAGAGTGATCCGTCCTTTACTTAATCTTACTCAAGGTTACCCTCCTATCCACAAAAAATACAAGAGGTCGGTTTCTTCTGAGCCTGAGAGAGTGTATTTCCGTCCCAATGAAGTATTTGGAGCCAAATGGACACCTGAATGTGAAGCTGCTTTTCATGAGATTATATATCAATTTACCCATGCTCCTGTCCTTGCCTAAGCAGATCCAGTGAAGCCCTATGTTTTGCACACTGATGCTAGCCTGCAAGGCTTGGGGGCTGTATTGTACCAAGAGCATGAGAATGGCCTGAGACCGGTGGCCTTTGCCAGTAGAAACCTGACCCCATCCGAAAAGAACCATCCTGTACATAAGTTAGAGTTCCTAGCTTTGAAGTGGGCTATTGTGGACCAGTTCCACAAGTACTGTATGGGCTAAGACACTAGTAAAACTGACAATAATTCTTTGACCTATGTGCAGACTTCAGCTAAGCTGGATGCCACTGGCCATAGGTGGCTTTCTGCATTATCTACATACGACTATGCTGTTGAATACAGAGCAGGCCTGAACCACATAGATGCTGATGCTCTCTCGAGGCCTGCTCCCAGAATGACTGGGTCAAACTGTCAGAACCTGATATTGAGCATTCTGCCATAAGTTTGACAGGGAGGAACAAATGTCCACGGATGCAGTGGACTGTATGGTGGATTGTTTGGGACCCTCTGAGAATTGCATACCTGCTGCTTATTGCCACTTTTCTGCAATAGACATTGGTGGACTGCCTCAGCTGGACAATGACAATATTCAGCGGGCTCAATCCCGAGATCCCATGATCAAATCAGCTTTAGAAGCCCTCTACGCAGGGAAAGATATGTCCAAATTACGCTCCACTGATTTGAGAACTGCATTGTTATACAAGGAAGGTCCTAAGTTGAAACTGATCAATGGACTGTTATACAGAGAAACAGTAGACAGAGGGGGACAAATAAACAAACAACAACTAGTGCTGCCCACTGCCTTTCGAGACTCAGTACTGAGGTCCTTACACAACCACATGGGGCACCTTGGTATAGACAGAACACTTGACTTGGTGAGATCCAGATTCTATTGGCCTAAGATGGAGGCTGATGTTGAGCAACACATTCAAACTTGTAGTCGCTGTTTACAGAGGAAAACCCTGCCCCAGAGGGCTGCCCCCCTTGTTAACATCACCACCAGTGCCCCCATGGAGCTGGTCTGTATTGATTTCCTGAGTTTGGAGTCAGATCAAAGAAATATTAGCAATGTGCTGGTGGTCACTGACCATTTTACGAGATGTGCCCAAGCTTTCCCCACCAAGGACCGGAAGGCATCCACTGTGGTAAAAGTACTTGCAGAAAACTTTTTTGTTCACTATGGGGCTCCACAAAGAATCCATTCTGATCAAGGGAGAGACTTTGAGAGTCGTCTGATCAAAGATGACTTTCTCTGTGGGAGTACGAGAAGTCCAGAACCACCCTTACCATCCCCAGGGGACCCGCAGCCTGAGCGTTTCAACCGCACTTTGCCTTAGATATGCTGAGCACCCTCCACCCAAAGGACAAGCCTAGATGGAGCCAACAAATTAGCACCCTGGTACATGCTCTACAACTGCACCAAAAGTGATGCCACTGCTTCTCCACTGCCTGATGTTTGGAAGAGAAGCTCACTGCCGGTAGATGTATGTTTTGGAGTTTCTCCTGAAGAGTTTTCGAGCACGACAACTATTTACAGTATGTGCAAAAGTTAAAGGCCCAGCTAAATCATCGTTACCAACTGGCTCAAACCATGGCTGCCAAAGAAATCTGGCCAACAAAAAGGTATGATAAAAGGTGAAAGCTTACAGGAACTCCAGGAGGGAGATTGGGTATTGCTAAGAAATCTGGGACTGCTTGGCAAACACAAGATTGCTGACAGATGGCACCATCTCCCTCACATTGTAGTGGGCAAACTAGATGATCTGCCTGTGTACAAAGTAAGGCCTGAGAATAATTCAAAAGATGTGAAAACAATGCATAGAAATCATTTACTGCCCATTGGACAAATCTTGATCGAGTCTCAGCCCAGAAAATGCCCCCTCTGGACCAGTGACTAGAGCTGCTGCTAAGCAAAATTCAAGAAAGCCTGTACCTACAGAAGCTGAGTTAAGTGTTCCCTCCACAAGTCCCAGTTGAACATGACTGTCAGTCCATGTCAGAGGAAAGTGAGTGTGGCTTTGAATACTACCCTTCTTACGAACTGAGTCAATTGTTTTGGGGCAATCCCCTAGTCAATCCTGGAGATGAAGCTGGGCCTTCTGGATTGTCTAAGCCCCCAGCTTTGTCCCTGGAGCCAATGCTCCCAGAAAATGAAGTGCAAAGCATGAAGTCAGATGATATGGAATCATTGTGTATGGTTGAACTGATTGAGATTTCAGAGGAGGAAAATGATGGACTGGGACAAACTGGTGATATACCAGAAGAAAAAATTACTCACCTTAGTAATGTTGTTTCTTCTAATGGAGTCTTGCTATATTATGACAATTGCAGTTTGTCCCACCATTAGAACTGCTCCGGAGGTGAAAGAGTTAACTACCATTCCAAGAATGGAGTTTAGAGCGCGAGTTCGGTTAGAGAAGCTCTGTCTGGATAATTTCAAACTGAAACTGTCAGATCTTTACGAGCAAAAACTCACTAAGGTTCTGTGTGGAAGCTGTAACCTACACTAGCCAACTGGCTACCTAAATATTAACACATATTCCTGGTCCCAACACAAAGACTCAATAGGAACCAAAAAATAATAAAATAATAAAATAAGGTAGAATAAAACACCACACCCCAAAACCCCAAGAAGGGGTGAAAACATATAATGGGCATAACCGGTGCCCACACTGGACTGCCCACCCCATACCCAAGTAGAAGTTCTGAGAGGGGCAGGCTTGGGGGGAGGTCATAATATAGCAAGACTCCATTAGAAGAAACAACATTACTAAGGTGAGTAATTTTTTGTTCAAACAACATGAAGTCTTGCTATATATGACATTATGCAGAATACACAGCAGTACCTCCATGGAGGTGGGACAGAACCTACTCAGGAATAAACTCGGAAACGCGGCTGTGCCAAAATCTAGCATCCCTCCTGGCCTGGATATCCAAGAGTAATGCTTGGTGAAAGTGTGTACCGTTTTCCAGGTAGCTGCTTGACATATCTCTAAAATAGGGATGTCTCTGGCAGCAGCTATAGATGCAGTTGTACCTCTGGTAGAGTGAGCCCTCAGGCCTGAAGGGGGAACCGTTCCCAGTTTTTGATAACAAAATTGGATACAAGAGACAATCCACCTGGCAATGGATCTCTCAGTGGCAGGTTTACCTTTTCCAACTTCACCAAAAGTGAGAAAAAGTTGGAGGGATTCGAACCTATGACCCTTGGTACGCTCTATATAGTAACTAAGGGCCCTCTTAACATCTAAACTGTGCAACCTCCTCTCACCAGAGGAGAACTGGTCAGTGAAGAACACTGGAAGGGAGACAGATTGGTTAAGCTGAAAGTCTGAAACCACCTTAGGCAAAAACTTCCTGTTAGTCCTAAGGACTACTTTATCCCTGTGAAAGGAAATAAAGTCAGTCTCCACTGACAAGGCTTGTAACTCACTTATCGCCTGGCAGAAGTGATGGCTACTAGAAAAACAGTTTTCAAGTCAAATACTTGAGCTCTGCAGAAGACAGAGGTTCAAAGGGGGTTGCATCAACTGAGCAATGCAAACATTAAGATCCCAGGCAGGGGCGAGGTCCCTGAAGGTGGATTAGTATGAAGTAATCCCTTGAAAAACTTGGAAAATACAGGGTGAGTGGAAAGAGAAGAGGGCTTTCCTGCTGAAATAAAAGCAGAGACAGCTGCCAAATGAACTTTCAGGGTAGCTGGTCTCAGGCCCAAAGAATTAAGATAGACCATATAGTCCAAAACAATGGGCAAATCAGCAGATTACGGGGAAATATGCTTCCCCGAGCACCTGATGAAAACCTTTTCCATTTAGAATTATAAGTAGCCCTAGTGGAAGGCTTCCTAGAAGCCTTCAGGATGTCGAGAACACCTTGAGAAAGGTGTAGGTCAGCAAACTCTAACTCCTCAAGAGCCAGGCCTTGAGGTTGAGGGATTTGAGATTGGATACCAAACCTCCCTGGGCACAAGATAACAGATTGTGCCTCCTGGGGAGGCACTGGGGGAGATGGACTGCTAAGGACAGAAGGAGTGGGTACCAGGGCTGCCTGGCCCAATCTGGAGCAACCAGAATCATCCTGCAAGGCTGGGATCTGATTTTGACTAGCACCTTGAATAGGAGAGGGAAAGGAGGAAAAGCATATAGAAACGTCCCTTTCCAATCTAGGAGAAAGGCATCCAGAGGGACTGAGCCCATCACTGGGGGCCTGCAACAAAACAGTGGAAGTTGGTGATTGTCTGGGGCTGCGAAAAGGTCTATCTGAGGGGTGCCCCATCTGGCAAAAAATGAAAATTACGTACCTACCGTAATTCTTGATCTTCTTGGACGAGTCTCCACCACTCATTCACACTAGTGGGATTAGTGCGGAGGCACTAGGACCCATCGAGAACAAACTTTTGCTGGAGGGTCGTGAGAGCGGCGCCTGACAGCGTCTCGGCGGCAATGACTATCTCGGACGACACCCTCCAACACGCCTCAGTACCTTTTTATCAAGGAGGTGCAAGCGCAACTAACGTAAAGAGTAAATCAACCTTAAAAACGGACATAAGATAGTCCGTATGACCCGTGTAAGAAGGGTCAGCAAAGAAGTCCTCATGGCCTAAAGATTTGAGGTAGAAGACCAACACAGCGGTGAGCTCGGGGGATGGAGGGTGGCGTGTGAATGAGTGAGGTGGAGACTTCGTCCAAGAAGATCAAGAATTACGGTGAGTACGTAATTTCATATCTTCCTGGACATAAGTCTCCACCACTCATTCACACTAGTAGGAAGAGTACCAGCTGATAATCCCCCAAAAGGGCAGCAGGAGAGCCAGAGCTCACGCGTCTAAGATAGAAGCCCATTAAGGATAGTTCTGCCGAATGCGGAATGTCGTCTGGCATGAACATCCAGTGCATAATGCTTAACGAATGTATGCACTGAGCTCCAGGTGGCGGCGTTGCAGATATCCACAATTGGAACATTGCGAATCTCCGCTAAAGATGCCGCGACCGCCCTAGTAGAGTGAGCGTACACTCTACCCTCCAATTTAACTTGAGCCATGGAGTAGCAATGTCGAAGGCATGCCACTAACCATGATGAGATGCATCTGATAGCGACAGGTTGACCCAGCCGGGTGTCGCTGAAAGAAACAAACAGTTGCTGAGTCTTGCGAAAATTCTTGGTTCTATCTAAATAGAACACATAAGGCTCTCTTAACATCCAAGGAATGAAGAGATCGTTCCCCTTCATTTTGGAAATTAGTGAAGTAAGAGGAAGTACCAGAGGATGGTTTAGATGGAATTCTGACACAACCTTGGGAAGAAATTTAGGATGAGTAAGGAGAACTACCTTGTCTTTATGGAATACAGTATTGGAGGGTCCGTCACCAAGGCATGAATCTCGGGACCCTGCGGGCTGAGGTAATGGCCACCAGGAAGGCAGTCTTCCAGGTAAGAATTTTAGCTCACAGGTAGCTAGGGGCCGAAGGCTTCCGGTGAGCATGTCCAGCACCAGGTTAATGTCCCAGGCTGCAACTGGACGCTAACAGGGGGTCTGGTATGAAGAATCCTTAAGAAATCTCTTCACCATAGGAAGCTGAGCCAGAGTCAAGGAAGAAACCGGCTCATGGGAAGCTGAGATGGCACTAAGGTGTACCCTAACTGTGAGTACTGGAGACCTGAGTTTGATAGGTCCAAAAGATACTCAGAACCTTGTCAGGAGGACAGGAAAGGATTCAAGGACTTTGCACACCAGAGAAAAGCGTTTCCATTTGGAGCGTCGTTTTCGGTGGCTGGCTTCCGCGCAGCCAGAAGGATGTCCGAGACTCTCGAGGAGCGTTGAACCGATTCACTTCTACCTCTTCAGGAGCCAAGCATGAAGGTGAAGTGATTTCAGGTTGGGATGGACCAACGAACCCTGAGTCAAAAGATTGATTTGCAGGAAGTGGTCTGGAGAGCTGCCAACATACTGTTGAGCAGAGGAAACCATAGTTGCCGAGGCCAGGAGGGAGCAATGAGAATCATTTTGGTCCCCTGAGACTCGAACTTGAGGAGAACTCTCTGGATTAGAGGAAGCGGTGGAAAGGCGTAAAGAAAGCGTTTTGTCCACCGCAGCCTGAACGCATCCTGACAGAAAATGCCAGGCCCTGGATTTCTGGAGCAGAAGAGAGGCAGTTTTGCGTTGAGTGGGGATGCAAAAAGGTCCAAGTCTGGAGTCCCCCACTCTTCGAATAGTGACCGAGCTACGGCTGGATCGAGAGACCACTCGTGAGGGTCTGCCTCCGTTCTGCTGAGGTGATCTGCTAGATCGTTTTGTATACCTGGCAGATAAACCGCCTGAATCAGAGACTTGTGCTCCAAGCACCACTCCCACACCCTCATTGCTTCCCTGCAAAGGGGGTAAGAATGAGCACCATGCTTGTTGATGTAATACATCACAGCTTTGTTGTCCGTTTGAAGGAGAATGTTCTTGTGACAAAGGATATCCTTCAGAGCTCGGATCGCGTAGAGGACCGCTCTCATCTCCAGGACATTTATGTGGAGATGAGTTTCGAACTGAGTCCATACACCTTGAGTGTGAAGGGAGCGACAGTGAGCTCCCCATCCCATTAGTGATGCATCTGTGGTGATGGAGATCTGATGATCCGGGGGAGCAAAGGGGAACCCTTCCAGGAGTTTGCTCTCTTGAGTCCACCAGGTGAGAGACCTTCAAGGGCTCCGTCACCTTGATGGATAAGACTGGGGTGAGGGTCGGAGACCACTGAGTGGAGAGCATCCATTGGGTGGTTCTCATGCAACCGGGCAGTACAGTGAACACCGAGGACGCCATGAGACCCAACATGCGTTGCATCGAGAGAGCTGTAACTGATTGGTTCTCCCGATGTAACGGGCCATCCGAAGGATGTCGAGTCTTCTGTCCTCTGGAAGAAAGCCTTCGCGGAAGAGGTGTCTAGAGGCGTCCCTATGAAAAGGCCTCTGTGAGGGCTGCAGTTGTGATTTTTTCAAATTCAGCAGAATTCCCATTGACGTAAGAAGACGAGAAGTCGTTTGCACGGCTTCCAAAGTCCCTTGGCTGGAAGGGCTTGCTAGAAGCCAATCGTCCAGGTAGGGAAACACTCGGAGTCCTATCTTCCCGAGATGCGCTGCGAGAACTGCACAACACTTTGTAAAAACTCGCGGCGCCGAGGATAGCCCAAAGGGCAGGACTCTGAACTGATAATGCCGACCCAGAGCTACAAACCTGAGGAACTTGCGGTGGGTCGGGTGGATGGGGATATGCTGGTAAGCGTCCTGCATATCCAGGGAGGCCAGCCAGTCGTGCTGATGCAGCAGGGGTAACAGGGTACCTAGGGAAATCATTTTGAATTTCTCTCTGGGGAGAAATTTGTTTAACTTTCTGAGGTCTAGAATAGGGCGCATTCCCCCAGATTTCTTTGGAACCAGGAAGTAATGGGAGTAGAACCCTGTGCTTCGCAGATGCGGGGGCACTAGTTCTATTGCCCTGTTGCTTAGAAGGCCCTGGATCTCGGCGGTGAGGAGGTCTGACTGAGAGGCCGACAACCTGGGTTGTCGTCTGGGAGGACAATTCGGGGGGGTTTCCAAAAAATTGAGAGAATAACCCTCGCGAATTATCCGAAGGACCCATTTGTCCGAAGTTATGGACTTCCACTGGTTGTAGAAGTACATCAGACGACCTCCCACCGGAGGAGAAAGTTCCACCTCGGGCAATGTGGATGGAACTTGGGCCAGCAATTCATAAGGTGGCGCTGGGGGCTTTAGGCCCCTGCGCTTTCTGCTGCGCTTTCTTTTGAGGTTGGGCAGGTTGGCTTTTATGGAAGCTTCCCCTGCCTCTGCCTCGAAAGGACTGACGACTATGAAACTGACGTCTGTTCACATGCCCCTGAGAGGGAGCAGGCGGAGGTCTGGCCAACTTAATGGCCGACCTAGTCTTCTGAGTGGCCTCAAAGGCTTGTTCCACCTGAGGGCCGAAAAGAAAGGAGCCATCAAAGGGCAGCGCCATTACCTGCTGCTAAGCATCATTCGTGAAGCCAGAAGTACGCAGCCAGGAATGGCGCCGAGTACAAATACCTGCGGCTGCTGAGCGAGAAGCAGTGTCGAAAGCGTCCATAGCGGCTTTGACCTGTTGGTTATTGGACTCAATACCTCTAGTAGCGGTGAGAAGAAGCTCTGACTTGGAGTCCGAATCCGGAAGAGCTTCAACCATTCTTTTCAAAGAGTGCCACAGGATATACTCATACTGAGAAAAATAGCCTTGATAACTGGCACACGATACTTAGAGTGGAGGCAGCAAAGACTCTCTTACCTAATGTATCAATCTTACGAGACTCTTTGTTAATAGGTCGAGCTGTAGTAGTTTGAGGAAGAACGACCTTATCATTCTCTGCCAGGACTACAATAGGATCCATAAAGGCTTGGGATGCAAAATGGGACGATCCATGGGAGCTGAATACTTCTTATCAATGGATTTAGCCACTGAGGGAATAAGAGCAGGATTATTCCATACCATTTGAGACAGCGTCTCGAAGGAAGGCTGGATCGGAGGAGTCAAATCCGTAGGGATCTCTGAGGCATGAAGGTATTGGAGTCATAACATCTTCCCAGGATCGATGTCTGTAGTCTGGAGAGAAAGAGTGGATCTCAGGTTCTTCAACAGAGACTTAAAGGACAGGTCCTCGACCACAGGCTCTGTAGCAAAGAAAGATCCTGTTTCCTGCACTTCATCACCCACCCGAAGGTCTGGGTCAGGCTCAACATCATCTCCTGATGGTCCAGGAAGGACTGTTTGGACAGGAAAGGAGTGAAAATTAGGAGAGGAGGAAATAGCAGAGAAACAAGGAGAGTCCCGAGGCCCCACGCCGAGAAGGCAAAGCAGGTTAAACGGCACCGCAGAGGCAAGCGGCGCCGCCGGCGCCGATGAACCGGCGCCACCACCCGACCAGCGGCGCCCGTCGATGGCGCCGCCAGACCAGACGGTGGCGCCGCCCGAACCAGCGGCACCGCCAGCGAGCGCCGCCAGACCTAACGCCCAGCGGACAGCGCCGCAATGCCCAGTGGCACCAAACGCGCCGACAAGCCGACAGACCCCGCGAAGGCGCCGAGAACACCCCAGGAACCTGGAAAGCTAGAGAAGGAAAAAAACCAGGAGATAAGGGCATCGGTGTGGCCCCCTGCGCCGCAGCCATGTGAGGGGAAACACCTAAGCGCGGAGTCACCGGCACCGAAGAAGGCGCCGCGCGACTAGGAAGGTCCAACCGCCCTACCCGATCGCCGGAGGAGCCCGGGGGCTCCGTGGCAACCGAGCCAGGCAGGAGAACCAACCTCCGAGCCCATCGCTCCATAAGAGCGGCCCACTGATGAAACTGCTCATCTGGAGCCCTACCTATAGGCGGGGAGGGGCTCCGATGTCGACGACGACGATCACCGGCAGTTGGCGACTCCGAAGAAGGAGAACGGCAACTAGCAACGATAACCGACCGTCGACAGCGCAGACATACCAGAGGCGACCTCGGTGATGCCTTCTCTTTTTGACCTGTGGGCGAAGAAGAGCTCGAGGCGGCAACGGTGCCGAGCGACACGTTTATTTTTATGCCGACGGGGACCGCCCATCCCCGGGCATCGGACTGACCGTTAGTCGGAACCCAGCTGAGGAGAAGGAGGCTGACCAGACCCAGCCCGGCTGACTGAACAGCTTTCATACGAAGTCTCCCTACCGTCACCTGACCTGCTCATGGTCGACTCCGTCCAGTAGGCCGAGACTTCTTCAAGTAAGTTAAATTTAAAATATTAGAAAAATTTAATGAAAATAGAATAAATTAAGCGATACTACTATCGTGATAATGTTACAAAAAAATAAATTGAAAACTATGCGCTAGTTTGAAGTTTGACTCCCGACAGGCGAGCGACGTCATCACTGAAGCGCACTCGACGGCGGGAAAAAAGGAACTGAGGCGGTTGGAGGGTCGTCGTCGAGATAGTCATTGCCGCTCATTGCCGCTGTCATGGGCCAGTGCCTCGCGGGGCGCCTGGGCTCCTCGCGACCCTCCAGCAAAGTTTGCTCATGGGTCCTAGTGCCTCCGGCGCCAATCCCACTAGTGTGAATGAGTGGTGGAGACTTATGTCCAGGAAGATCTATCCCCAGTACTTGGGGATCCAGTGACCATTCGTGATGGCCCTGGGAAATCCTGCTGAGAGCATCTGCCAGGACATTGTCCTTTCCTGGGAGGTGAACTGCTATGAGGGAAGTGTTTAGGGAATAAGCCAGAGACCACAACTTCATTGCTTCGGTGCACAAGGCCGAAGACCGAGTGCCCCCTTGTTTGTTGATGTACCACATTGTGGTGGTGTTGTCTGTTCTGACTTGTACCACTTTGTTCTGAACAGATGCAGAAAACACTTGAAGTGCTAGAAAGACAGCTCTGAGTTCCAGCAAATTGATGTGAGCAGAGATTCCTGAGGGACCACACCCCTGGGTGGAGAGGTCGCCATGTGAGCTCCCCATCCCAGAAGGGATGCATCCGTAGTGAGGGTCAAGGAATGAGATAGAGGATGAAGGGACCCCAGTCTTAAATTGCTCTGATCCTGCCACCACTGAAGGGCCTGGATCAGGGTTCGAGTCACTGGGATCAACTTGGAAAGGGGAACTTTTCTTTGAGACCAAAAGGCTCTCAAGTGAAACTGAATGTCCCTCATCTAAAATCTTGCTCCTTGCACTACAGCTGTGGAAGCAGCCATGTGTCCTAGGAGCTGTAAGAAGTGCCTTGTTGGTCGAGAGACCTGCAGAGTGAAGGAGGAGTCCAGGGCCACCAGGTTCCTTACCCTCTCTAAGGGTAGGAAGGCTCTGACCTGCTTTGTGTCCAATTCTGCACCTATGAAGGTGAGTACCTGAACAGGTTCCAGAACTGACTTTGGAAGATTGAGCAAGAAGCCCAGAGAGGTGAGCAGCTGCTGGGTAACTTGCAGGTGATTTGACCTGTTCTGGAGACTGGCCTACAATGAGCCAGTCGTCTAGATAGGAAAGATGGCAATCATTTGCCTTCTTAAATGAGCAACTGCTACTGCCAGACATTTTGTGAATACCCTTGGGGCAGAGGTAAGGCCGAAGGGCATTGCTCTGAACCGGTAATGACCTGAGGGCAGTTCGAATCTGAGGTACTTTCGGTGGGAGCTTCTGATTAGAACATGGAAATAGGCATCCTTGAGGTCCAGGGAAGCTAGCCAGTCCCTGGCCTTAGAAGAAGGTAAAATCATTGCAGAGTCACCATTTTGAACTTTGGTTTCAAAGGTGCTTGTTCAGGTATCTTAGGTCTAAAATGGGCCGCCATTTTCCTGCCTTTTTGGGGTAAGTACCTGGAGTACAGACCCTTGCCCTGGTGTGGGGAAACCCTTTCTACAGCTCTGAGAGCTAGGAGGTTGAGACTTCTGTTTCAAGGTAAAGGTCTCTAGAGGGCTTGCAGGTGGAAAAAATCTGGCTCTCATCTTTGGAAATGTTTTGAAACTGAGAACCAGACCCTGGCTTTCTACTTCCAGGACCCATTTGTCTGATGTTAGAGACTCCCAGTCCTGAACGAAGTAAGCCAGCCTGCCCCCTACAGGTAGTGGAGAACCGGCCCTGGGCACCCCATCAGGGTGCCTGTTTGGCAGGGGCTTTAGGCTGAGGGGTGGGAGCAGACCTACTTGCACCCGTCTGCCTCTGCCTCTGAAGAACCCCCTCTGAGCATAAGCAGAAGAAGCCTGGGTTTGGTAAAAAGGCCTGTGAAAGGGCCTACCCCTACCCCTGGGGGTCTGCTTCTGAGGAGTGGCTTGCCGCTCCTTGGCTTGTGCACTCCTATAAGTTGTTCTGTATTCATCCATTTTCTTCATGTAATTCTCTGTCTGCTCCCCAAACAGAGAATTCCCCACCACAGGAAAATCCATAGCCTTAGTCTGGGTATCCTGTGACAAATTAGTACACCTGAGCCAAGCTAACCTATGAAAGGCCACAGATGTAGCCATGACTCTAGAGGATACATCATTAGAATCCACAGCAGCATGGAACTGCACCTTGGAAGCCTCAATACCATCAGTAGCCACCTGCTCCAGCTCCTTGGCAAGCTGGCCAGGGGCCTGTTTGGCCAAAGCCATGACAGTGTCCCATCTAGATTTTTGGTATCTTGCCACATAAGCCATGTAATTTGCTTGTCTGAGTCCCAAGGGCTGCCATGTATTGTTTTTAGCCATGGCATCAATCTTCCTGGAGTCCTTGTCAGGAGGATGTGAAGCCAGGGAATGTTAGCTTTATCACAGGCTGCAGCCTGAACTACCTAACATGACTGCATTGCTGTGAAAGAAAGTCTGTATCAGGACCTGACAAAGTGTACCTCCTGTCCATCTTTTTGTCAACAGGAGGCACAGAATTGAGGGCTTTTAGAATTTTTATTGTTTGCTCCTAAAGACTTATGTAAGGGATAGATAATCTCCTAGACTCTGGGATATCCATCATTTCTACAAAATCAGGTTCCTCTTGCTCATCCACAGCTTCCTCTAATGGGAGCTGGAGGGTTTCAGCAACCTTTTTATAAAACAAAAAATGAGAAGGGGACTCAGAAAGCATAGGGGGAGATTCTAAAGGTCTGTCTGGGGAGATGTCCGGTTCAATGGGCACATCCAGACTCTCAAAGTCACATTCACACTGTTCATAATCCTCCTCCCCCTCCTCTGGTTCATAAAAATCTCCAATATCATATTCTTGAACCGGTGGAACCGGCCGAACCGACCTTTTACCAGACAGTGGCGGTTCGGACGGAACCGGAGAAAGTGACTGAACAATTTGTATAGCTTTTGCTATTTCTGCAGCAGTTGGAGAAGGAATTTTGGACTCCATACCTGCTGATTTTTTAGTTTTCTTTGGAACTGGCTCCTCAGGCCAGCTGCCGAAGTCTCGCCCTGGTCAGAGGGCACTCCTCCTCCGTTCGTTGGCACCGAACCGGCTGGCCATCTGGGTCAGCCGGACTTTTGGGCTCTCTTTCCTGAGCCTGCCCACTCTCTTATCCAGGGTGGCTGCAGGGAAATTTTACAAATCTGGCAGTCTGAGTTGAGGTGGTCAAACCCCAGACAATAAACATGTAGTGTGTGGGTCAGCCTTGCAAAGGCTTCCCCACAGACACTACAGTCATTGAAACAGTGGGCCCGGTTTTCTTTTGGGTT
This sequence comes from Neoceratodus forsteri, assembly GCA_016271365.2. Taxonomy (NCBI): domain Eukaryota; kingdom Metazoa; phylum Chordata; order Ceratodontiformes; family Ceratodontidae; genus Neoceratodus; species Neoceratodus forsteri. Next base: position 398,317,832 of record CM057452.1, read on the forward strand.
TCTCAGACATGATGCCACCCTAACCAACAAACTTGCCCTTTAACGGCAGTGCCAGGCAAGACACCCTTATCGGTTCCCAACCGTGTCACGGGTCGTGGAAAAAAACGTAATGAAATCCGTTTTTTTTTAGAACCGATAAGAACCGGGAACCGTACTCTAAAAGCTTTAATATGCTTATTCTTTAAAGTTTTAAACAACCTGATCGGTTCGAACCGAACCGATAAACATTTACAAGTTCCACACAGAAATAAAACCTGTCTATTACTTACAATACCACAGACAGAGCTTGAACCGATCGGTTTGCGGTTAAAATAATAATACTCGCGGTTGAATTTAACCGAGAAAATACTGTTTAAACCGAGAAATGAACCGAGCAGAAGGAGAAATCTCCGGAGCGACTGTTCAGTGAGGCGGAGTAAAGAATCTGACAGTTTCAGTTTGAAATTATCCAGACAGAGCTTCTCTAACCGAGCTCGCGCTCTAAACTCCATTCTTGGAATGGTAGTTAACTCTTTCACCTCCGGAGCAGTTCCAATGGTGGGACAAACTGCAATTGTCATAATATAGCAAGACTTCATGTTGTTTGAACAAGAAGAGTGTGTTGAGTGCCCTGATAATTCACTGTCAGTGTCAGAAAACTCCCCATGTGAACCAAGTGTTGTGGACTCAGAGATTGTAAGTCCAGGAGCTGAAAGTGCCCCAAGTTCTAGCCTCTCTACCCCAATGGAGACTCCCCTGACAAGTGAGGACAATGCTGAAAATGAGGCTCAGGGTGCAGAGACTGTAATAGTTCCCCCTAGAAAGGCTGGTCAAGCTGTAAAGCCTGTGGTGCATCTCAGTTATGATTCCCCTGGGAGACCTGTGGACTTGCCTCTCAATGTTGTCCTTAAAGGAGTGTATGTGTCCCCGAGCTCATTGCCCAAACTGAACATTAGTGCTAACTCCAAGTTACTTGTGTTGCCCTCTAGGTATGGTGCCCCTGTCCCATCCAGCCCCAAGGCAGCTGATAGAGAAGGGCCCCCTCTCTTCAGGTTTCATGTACAGGAGGTAATAACCTGAGTTATGGTACAATGTGTGTATAATACTGTGTAAAAAGTGATGTACTGAAAAGTTTCAGAAATGTGTTTCTGGTAAGGTGATATGTTGAGTGATGATTACATGTATAAGCCTAATGTGATACTGCTGTAACTGTATATGGTTGTATTGAAACTTATGGGGGTACTTACTTGACGCGGATGCCAAGTTTTCCAGGCCAGGAAGGGTGTAACCCCCCTGCAAATGGGGATTCCCAAAAGTCTTCCAGGAGCTTGCCTGAATGCTCCAAGTCTGGGTGGTGTTCGGCGTCTGAGCTGTTTAAATGTGGTTCCAAGTGAGTGCTATTTGAGCCTCCACGTACTGTCTCTTTAAGAGCTGTCTGCTTGCAGACTTAATTAGTTTATATGGGGGGACTGTGTATTTAATGCTCGAATCCGGCCCGGGCTGCTGTCAGTTTGTTCCGTTTCTGCCGTTGCTATATGTGCAGAGGGAGCCTTGTTGAAAGATACAACTGTTTGCCAGAAATCATGTAGTTTGTCTAACCTGTCTTCATTTCAACACGAACTGTTTCAGTGTAACTCTTTCATAGTTTGGACTAAATCCAAGTTATGAGGAGAAAGAAGCACTAGAAGGGTGGAAACCAGTCTCACCCTGTAGAAGACTGGAGAAATTGCTGAATCGCGCTCGGTCTGTCAGGAACTGAAGCTGCTGTGTGTGCTCCCGGGTATTTTGCAGTAATTGCAATCGGGATTGAGGAGCAGTCTGCCTGGTATAGTACTTTCCTTTTACATATGAATGTGTGTAGTGCTTGTGGGGAATCACTATTTCCAATCCCCAGTGCTGTGTGCTGTGTGTTGAAGCTGGAAGCAAACCCCAGCTTGTCTCGGACTAAATCCGTTTGCTATCAACTGCAGTGGGGTCCAGTCACAAGGACTTTGTCTACATGCCTTGTTGTTCTGGCAATCCAGAAGAACATCGACCATCCGGTTTTCAGCTTGGGTATTATGAGTACAAGTCAGGGTATTCCCCTGTAGCCTGTTTTCCATCACAAGTGTGTCATCTAATTCTTGTTGTTTCAATGCTTCATGGACTGAGCCATCCGGCTCCGGATTACAACTGGGTGTTGTGCATATATTTTCTTCTACAGGGCCCTATCCATCTGCACCTGCTGGCCAACCCTGGGTAACGGACCTGGCCAGCCCCCCCCCCCCAAAACCTGGGTACCCAGAGTGTGGCTTTTCAGCCCATGTGTGCACAGTACATGTGATTTAATGCCACCAATTAACCTGATTTCCCCCCTGCCGCGTTACTGCCCCTAAATAAATCAGATTTCTTGTTGTTATACTATATACTGTCTGTGATGTTGGTACTTATGGAAACAGTATTGTGTTTTGCTGTGTATGTTGTTTAACCTTATTTTACAGGGGGTCCTCAGAGACGTGCTGCAGAATCAGTCTCGAGGGTAAGTGGTATCTATATGAGTGAACAGTGTGTATATGTGGGGTATTGGGGCTGTAACTCCGGTGTACTGCATGAGCCACTAGAGGGAATAAAAGGGGGTCTCTCTGTCCCAGAGGGCTGTGACCAAGCTAGTCTAACCACTACAAACCCTGACCTCTGGGTGGAGGCACGCACCATAGGACCTAGGCCCCTCAACCTGTCTGTAGTCAAACAGGCAGGGGTAGTAGCCCTTGGGATAGTGCCACCTAGGGGTTACACATAGAACTAAAAATCAGTGATAATGGGGAAATTGAGACAGCAGTGTTTAGGAAACCCACGGCAGCAAATGCAGTACTCCATGCCACTAGTGCCCACCCACAAAGGCCAATAAACTCAATTCCATATGGACAACGTATTAGGATCAAAAAGAACTGCTTAAACCAGGGTGAGTTTGAAACAAAGGCCAAAGAGATGTTAGAAAGATTTAGAGAACGTGGCTATAATGAAGTTACACTTGCCGAGTCATTAGAGAAGGTCAAGTAACTAGACAGCAAATCTGTATTGAAATTGAAAGTGAGGGACAATAGGAAAACAAGACTATTACTTTCTCTACCAACTTTAATGAAATCGCTGGGAGAGTTGGAAACATCATACACAAACACTGGCATGTGTTAAAAACTGACTCACGCCTGAAAGAAGAAGTTGGAGAGAACACAAAAGTTACTTTCAAAAAAGCCAGAAAATGAAAATTATGTACCTACCGTAATTCTTGATCTTCTCTTGTATCTTCACCATTTATTACTGCTTGGGTTAAGCTGGAGGCGCGCACCCGCTACGGGAGGTTTTTTGGAGTCGGCTCCAGCGAGCCGCCCTCGAGACGACGTGACTGTGTCATGCGAGGCGGCCGTGAGGTGCCGCAGACTCCTCTTCTATCTCAGTTCTGTTAGCAGAGAGGCGAAATAAAGGTAAGAAAAAGCGAGAGAGAGCCGAGGGATGAAAAAAGGAAAGGAAATAAACTGAAAAAGGAATAAGCCGATGGAGAATAGACAGAGGAGAGAGAATTCCTACCCTAAGGGACCGGAGGGCCTCCTTTCCGGGGCAGCTCTAGGGGAGGAACAGAGAGAAGGAAAGGGAAGTAGAAGAAGAAGAAGAAAGAAAGAAAGAGGCATGTTGAGAGGGAGAACAGTGCCCACCGAGCATTGGTTGAGAGGCTTATAGGTTCGAAACTAACAAGGGAGAAAGAATCCCAGTTGCTAGGACTGAAGGGAGGTTCAACCGAACCACCTGAACAGATCCGAATGAGGGCAGACTCTCTAAACTCTCAACATGCCAAGTCCCTTCATCCTAGTTGAGGGCTCCTAGATTGCCCAGGCAGAACCTGTTCCGGGTAGAGCGCCCATCCAGGAAGGGGACTAAGTCCCTTAGCACCTTGTTAAGTGCTAACACAGTAGTGTATGGGAAAGACTATGCCTTCTCGAAGGCAGTTTTGTATGAAAGATAGAGTGGAACTCAATCAGACTCCCTAAGACAAGGCAAACAGATGCTCAGAGCTGACAAGTTCAGTCAGTAGCTAGAAGAGCTCGAAATCATACCTGTCAGGAGGATTCTAGACTTTGCCGAGGCAAGTCAGGGCATGGCCACTTGGGCTGTGAAAACTGCATAACCTGAAGAAGGTATTTAGGAATCGCACCCTAAGGGCGGTCAGAAAGAGTGCCCTCAGAATTTGAGAAAATACCACCATGCTCGTTCCTCTTTGCCTTGAGGAAAAAAGAGGGTCCATCCACTAAGAATGGAAAACAGAAAAGTTTTTTTTTTTTTTTTGGCATAAAGGCCAAGGGAAGGAAGAGGAACAAGACGGGAGGAGGCAACGCCACAGAAGGAGGCCACTGAGGGGAAGGTGGGTGGGTATCAGTAATGAATGGTGAAGATACAAGAGAAGATCAAGAATTACGGTAGGTATGTAATTTTCATATCTTCCCCTGTCAATCTTCACCATTCATTACTGCTTGGGTGAGTACCAAGCCCCTTCCCACTTGAAAAAAAGGGGGGGGTAGAACCCTGAGGGAACAAGACCCCCAGCCTCCTGTTGGTGAGAAACAGAAGGGGAAGACCCTGGCTAATACAGAGAGAAGCCTAAGTGGGAGAAGAGTTAGAAGGTGCCCCCCGAGGATGGGGAGATGGAGGAAGCCCCTGCAGAAGTCTCCTAGCTCTGGAGGAAAAAAGATGGGTCCCCCGGAAAGCGGAGCGCATCACCCTATGCCGGGCCAGGGGTGACAACATTGATAGACGAAGCCATGCCGTTCGCCTAATGCAGATCGCTGTCCCCGCAAGCCTGGAAGCCACCTCATTGGCGTCATAAGATGCCCTTGCCTGGTGTCTTGCCAGCTCCAGGCCTATAGCAGAGAGGGCAATAGCTTGTCTGGTATGCTCCATATCAGGCACTGATGCTAGGAGCTGGGAGAGCATCGACCACAGATGCCGATTGTAGGCAGCGTGGTGAGCCTGATGTGATGCAATGCAAGCCACCACACGAGAAGAAGAGAACACTCTTCCGCCCCACCGGTCGAACTGTAGGGAATCTGAATCCGGTGGTCGGTCGTGCGCCAGGCGGCGGCGCCCGAAGGAGTCTCTAGGTACACCAAACCCAAGGACGGGTTGGGAAGGGTACCCAGGGATTCCGAGGGGGCACAATACCTTCGATGACAGTCTGCCGGGGCTGGAGAAAGGGTGGCTGGTGACTGCCAGGAATAGATAGACGCCTTCTGGAAGGGGATAGGCCAGGAAGGTACCACCAGGTGCTGGGCACTGAATTCTCCAAGGAATTCATACGTCTCCCGTTCAGTATTGTCTCGCCTTACGTAAGAGATTCGAAGATCCCGCACCATCCTCGAAAGGAATCGCTGATATTCAGTGAAATCAGCGTCAGAAGAAAGATGAGCCAGGGGTTCCTCTCCCTCAGAGGAGGAAGACGAGGATGATGGAGAGCTCGAATGTCCAGAAGATTCCGCGGCGGTGGGGAGAGTCAAAAGACCTGCTCATGCATGTATCTAACGTATGAGGGGAAGGCCGCCGCAGAACCTCTGAACTGCTCCCAGGATAACGGACCCGTAGGACCGACATGGCCTGGAAGAGCAGGGGGTGGCTGCAGAGGTACTGGAGAAAGGCACCTGCGAAGAGGCAACTGACCTCTGCTAGGGCTCTGAAATCCGGGGAACGGAGCCCGAGCTGGCGGGATCCCGGACAACAAACCAGGTCGCAAGACGGGACCCTGAGGATGCGATGCCTGGAAGAGCCCGGGGGGGAACCTCCCCTGTGACGAACCCGGGACTGCATGGATCCAGAAGGGCAGTCCACAGCAATGCCACCGGAGGGAACCCTGGGGCCCAAGAGGGAAAGGCGGGGTTCAGCGCTACAGCTCCTAGCCACCCCAGGAGAGGTGGCCGGCGGAGACCGTGATGACCGTCTCCCGACCCCTCGGACTCCGAGAGAGCCCTCCTCCTTGACTGCGGCGTTCCCTCACCCCAAGAGGCGGCAACAGCACCCGGGAGGGTAGTTGTCACAGATCCCCTAGGAGGGGAAGCACCCCCTCAGTCCCCACCACATCACCCCTTCCCCGGGACCCGGAGCCACCCCTAGCCCAAGGGCCCTCAGGGGAGGACGGAAGTGGGGACAGCGGGAGGGGCCTGCTGTGCCGCCTAACACCCCGTGCCACCAGGGACCCCGACCCCGAAGAGTCAGGCTGCCAGGATGTGTCCACATCTGAGTCGTCGACCTCCGAAGAGGACGAGACCAGCAGAACCTCAATGCTGGCAACCACAGGGGTCCCCAGAGGAACGGCGCCTGGCGACCTCAGCACACCAGCAACAGTCAGGCCCGGTTCCGGCTCCCCTGCCGCGCCAGTTAGGCCGACGGCGCCACCACCGGCGTCGGAACCCAACCCGGTGCCGCCGAGAGCGCAAACTGGGCCCGCAGCGCCGCTCTAAGCAGCACTGCCTACGGTGCCGCCTCGATCACAGACACCACACGTGGCACCGGGATCCGAAACGGCGCCGGAGGGCAGCGTCGAGGGTCCACCAGTGCCAGGCCCAGCAATCGTGGGCCTCGACACTGGAGGAGCCTGCACTTCCGAGGAGGTGACAGCCGAGGCGGTGTCCCCGTCGCAGCCCCGGAAGAGACCACGATGTTCCCCCGACACCATGAGAGAAGCTTCCTCTTCGGCAAGAGAAGAGGAGGAAGCCTTCTCCTCCTCTGCAGACCGTATAGGCCCGGAAGGGGACCCGGGGAAAGGGCCTAGAGACCTTACCTGGGAATCCCTGGAGCGATGCCGTCCCCCGAAGGTTGGCGGGGCCTTGCCGAGCAGGCGTCTCACGAGACCTCGAGGACATGACGGTCCATGGAGAAACAAATGCCCAGCTCCATGTTGTGGTTGGGTCCCAGGCACGGAGACAGACATCATGCCGGTCTGAGACGGAAAAATGTCGGCCACAGGAGCACCGATGCATAGGGGCACGGCCCGCCTTCATCTTATGCCTTGCTCCCGAACCGGACATGATGTGAACTAAATGAGGAAGAAAAGGCAATAAAGCACACGGCGTCGCAGTATAGAAAGAAAAGGAATGGTCTTACCGGTATGCGGCGTCGAGTGTGAATGTTCTGAGAAGCGAGGAGTCTTTGAGGAACCGAGAACTAATGCTACCGCGGCAGGTGCAGCCTCGACGGCGGAGAAACAGAACTGAGATAGAGGAGGAGTCTACGGCACCTAACGGCCGCCTGGAATTACTTATGGCGCCAGTGCGATGAGTCTCGAGGAGGGCCATTGGAGCAGACTCCAAAAAAAATCCCCAGAAGCGTAGGTGCGCCCGCTTAACCCAAGCAGTAATGAATGGTGAAGATTGACAAGGAAAATCTTAAATGACATGCGTGTCCAGAGTCACTTTAAATCTCAAGGTCAAAAAAATGACCTCTGTTATGTATATTGTACACTGTTCCACTGCACTTACCTGAATGTTTGTACCACTGTTATGATTTTGTACTCTGCTGTATTTGACTTATGTACTCTCCCGATTTGTGCCTGAAAATAGGCAGGTTATGTTGCCTAGTGCACTTACCTGGTTACCAAAAGCAAATAAATAAATAAAAAATACACACATGGCTTCCACCTAAACCCAAAGGGTTTTTCAATTGTGGGCAATGCAATGTGTGCAAATATGCACAGGAGGGTTACACCTATGTACACCACAATAACCAAAGAAAGGTTATCCTAAAAAATTTCATTATATGTGTGACAGGCTTTGTGGTCTGCATAACATGGTGTTCTTGCAACCAACATTATGTGGGTAGAACAGTTAGACCCGTTAAGACCCGCATTCAGGAACACATCAGGGCTATAATCAATCAGAATGACAGAAGCCCAGTGGGCACACACTTTGCTTGTTTCATAACTCAGATCCCTCATGTATAAAGTTCATAGCACTAGAAACTGTACCGCCCTGGGGGGGAGATAGGTTGAATAAACTCAACTAGACAGAAACAAGCTGGACTGTAACATGGCAATAAATGTCAAATAAGCAGTTTACATTGGTGGAACAGCAACATGTGACCAAGGTGCAACCATGCATTAATTCCCTAGTAATACCCACTTGCTCCTTTACTACTTTTAAGAACCACTGCACAGGGGCTACTGCTCACTAGCGATTTTGCACGCTCAAAAGTCTCAAGACAGAGAGACACAGACGACAGCATGAGATGGAGGAGCAAGTCATCAATAGTGCTCTACTCTGTCTTCTTCACCTGGTATCGGTGTTCTTTGCTGTCTCCGCTGTCTCCATGTGTTCCGTTCCTTCCCACCCTCCCGCCACGAGTCCTTTGGGAGATAGCGGTCAGTGTCTCCGCCAGACAGTGCACCTCAAATCTGAAGTACTGCTTACATTGTGCAGAGAGAGAGAGAGAGAGAGAGAGAGAGAGAGGGGGTAAGAGTCAGACGCATCTTTCGATCGTGTCTCTCTCTCCCTGTCACAGAAACCCCTTGTGTCAGTCTCCCTTCCATAATAATTGTTTTATCAAAACCTCCTACGGTACAAAACTCAGAGGAAAGACATGGAGCAGCAAGGTTGGCAGACGAAAAGCGCAGCAGCAGTATCCCTGTTACAAGAGAGACAGAAAGCAAAACAGTGTCACAAATTCTGAAAGAGCGAGACCGAGTTGGCAGTATAGCCTAGAGGTTAGAGGAACGAGGTGTGAACAAGCTTTGTACATCCAGCAGACCAGACCTGAGTCTGATTCTCACAACCTCCACTTGCATACTGTGTGACTCTGAGCAAGTCACTTAACTGCCCAGTGCTCCCAGGTCGCCCCTGAAAACAGGCACTTGTGCCTAGTGGGCCTTACCCGGTTACCAAAGACTAAAATAAAAAAATAAATAAAGTTGGTGCTCAACACAGTGGAATCATTTGTCTCTCTCTCGCTCTCTGTCTGGCAATGCTACCTTGTAAACAGAGAGCGAGATATAGACAGAGCAGCAGGGTGGGGCACAGAGCTGTAAAATCTGCATAACAAGTTTCCCAGCATGCACAAGAATACATTCCTGGAATGAAATTCAGCATATAACGAACACCACTGTAATCTTTCTGAAAGTTAGTAAAAAAATGAAAACATTAGTAACTGTTAAGCAACTGTATATAGTGAGTCACTCGGTCTCTACATTTGTACTCACGACTGTACATCTGCACACTGGAGCATGCTCAACAGACTGCCACCACAGAGGGACACAGACAGAAACATGGTTCTTTTTCTGAACTGTACTGTACCTCTGCTTTCTGAACTACACCTCTGCAAATATTCATATAAAAATGTTCAAACCCTCAACAAGTGTCTCCGTTTTCTTACTATATGTGACTGACATAGCGATATTTCCTAGCCAGCACTTGCCATGTTACAAGCGCATTAAGCCGCTCGAAAGGAGGCTTCTACTATGGAATTAATGCATGGTTTGGGGCACTCGTGCTCCAACCCCCACTCCACACATTAATTCCCCGAGTAGAAGCCTCCTTTCTTATGGCTTAATGCTTACTTGTGTCATTGGACACAGTATAACACCTTGGACTGAAGAAAAAATTACTCACCATAGTAATGTTGTTTCTTCTAATGGAGTCTTGCTATATTCAGACATAATGCAGTTAGCCCCAGCAATTGAACTGCCCCAGAGAGGAAAGAGTTAACTCTATGAAAAAGCATAGAACGTTGAGCTCGAGCTCAGTTTTCAAACCTCTGTCTGTGGTACTTCCCAGTGTAACCGTCAGATTCTTACGAGCTAACTAACTAGTAACTAAAGTATGGAAATTGTTCAAATATAGCCAAAGGGCAAAATATATCTTCTTGGGCCCCAAAAGACTCAACTCAAGAACCTAAGAAGGAAAGGTAGTGACAATATTTAGTAAAACACCAGAAAAATAATAACAACAACAACATCTACCCCACCCAAGAGGGAGGGTACAAGGTACACCCCTGAGGTGCAACACTGTACCTGCCAGCCCACTTCCCAAAACCAGGTTCTGAGAGGGAAGACGGGGGGGGAGGTCTGAATACAGCAAGACTCCATTAGAAGAAACAACATTACTATGGTGAGTAATTTTTTCTTCAAACACGAAGTCTTGCTGTATTCAGACATAATGCAGACTACCAAGCAGTTCCCTATGGAGGAGGGAATGCAGAACCTACTTTGGGAAGAGGCTCTGCAGTATTGCTGTACCAAACCTAGCATCACTCCTAGCCTGGATGTCCAGGGAGTAATGCTTGGTGAAAGTATGTACTGTTTTCCAGGTGGCTGCTTTACAGATCTCTAACAAAGGTATATCTCTGGCTGCAGCTAGACAAGCAGCTGTACCCCTGGTCAAATGAGCCCTCAGGCCTGAAGGGGACGTCCTACCCAATTTGTCATAAAATTGTATACAAAAAACAATCCACCTGGCAATAGTTCTCTTAGTGGCAGGCTTACCCTTTCCCACTTCACCATAAGTGAGAAACAATTGAAGACAGTCATTTCTATGTGCCTTAGTATGCTCAATGTAGTAGCTAAGGGCCCTCTTAACGTCCAGACTATGTAACCTTCTTTCACCTGAAGAAGAAGAATGGTAAGGGAAAAACACAGGGAGAGATATGGACTGGTTCAGATGAAAATCTGAAACCACTTTGGGCAAGAACCTCCTATTGGTTCTGAGGACTACTTTGTCCCTATGGAAGGAGATGAAGTCAGGTTCCACTGACAGGGCCTGTAGCTCACTAATCCGCTTGGCAGAAGTAACAGCTACCAGGAACACAGTTTTCCAGGTCAAGTACTTCAATTCGACCAAAGCCAGAGGTTCAAAAGGCGGCTGCATTAGCTGAGCTATGCAGACATTAAGATCCCAAGGCGGAGTGGGCTCCCTAAAGGGAGGGTTAATGTGAACCAGACCTTTGAAAAACTTTTGGAAAACAGGATGAGATGTCAGGGAAGAGCCCTTCCCTGCTGAGAGGAATGCAGAGACACCTGTCAGATGAACCTTCAGAGTGGCAGGCCTAAGGCCTAAATCATTGAGATGAACTAGACAGTCTAAGGTTGTGGAAATGTCTGCAGAATCGGGCAGGATGCCCTTCTGAGAGCACCAAATACTGAACCTTTTCCATTTGGAGTTGTAAGTTTTTCTAGTGGAAGGTTTCCTAGAGACCTTCAGAATATCCAGAACTCCCTGAGAAAGATGTAGAGCTGCATATTATAACTCTTCAAAAGCCAGGCCTTGAGATGGAGAGACAGGCGATTGGGATACCAGATCCACCACTGGGAGAAGGACAGGAGATTGTATGTCCTGGGCAGAGACAGGGGACGTGACACTGACAAGGACAGCAGTAGAGGATACCAAGGCTGTCTGGCCCAATCTGGAGCCACCAGTATCACTGTGCTGGGTTGAGTCCTAATCTTGATCAGAACTCTGAACAGCAGAGGGAAGGGAGGGAAGGCATACAGAAACCTGCCCTTCCAGTCCAAAAGGAGAACATCCTGGGGGACCATCCCCAGGACTGGAGGTCTGCAACAAAACAGTGGAAGTTGATGATTGTCCAGTGCTGCAAAGAGATCTATCTCTGGAGTGCCCCACCTGGAAAAGATTACCTCCAGTATGTGAGGATCCAGGGGCCATTCGTGGTGACCCTGAGAAATTCTGCTCAGAGCATCTGCTAGTAAGTTGTCCTTCCCTGGAAGGTGAACTGCTACCAGAGAAGTCTGAAGAGAACAGGCCAGAGACCACAGCTTCATGGCCTCTGTGCACAAGGCCGAGGACCAAGTGCCTCCCTGCTTGCTGATGTACCACATTGTGGTGGTGTTGTCCGTTCTGACTTGGACCACCTTGCCCTTGACTGAATCTGAGAAGCTCTGCAGGGCTAAGAAAACTGCCCAGAGTTCCAGAAGATTGATATGAAGGAGAGACTCCTGTGGAGACCAGAGCCCTTGAGTTGTCAGGGCTCCCAGGTGGGCTCCCCACCCTAGGAGAGAAGCATCCATAGTTAAAACTACTGATGGGACTTGAGGGAGAAATGGAACCCCTTGTCTGAGGTTGTCCTGGTCCAGCCACCACTGGAGAGCTTGGACCAGTGTCTGAAGTCACTGGAATCAGTTTGGTAAGTGAATCCTTCTCTGAGACCAAAAGACCTCAGATGAAACTGAATGTCCCTCATCTGGAACCTTGCTCCCTGCACCACTGCAGTGGAAGCTGCCATGTGGCCCAGGAGTTGGAGGAACTGTCTTGCTGGGCGGGAGACCTGAGGTCGAAAGGAGGAAGCAAGATCCACTAGGGCCTTTACCCTTGCCAGGGGAAGGAAGGCTTTTGCTTGTACAGTATCCAACTCTATGCCTATAAAGGTGAGAAGTTGAAATGGTTCGAGCACAGACTTTGGAAGATTGAGAAGAAAGCCCAAGGAGCTGAGTAGGTCCTGGGTAGTTTGAAGAGCTGACTTGACCTGTAAAGGAGACTGACCCACTAACAGCCAGTCATCTAGATACGGAAAAAAGGTGATACCCTGTCTTCTGAGGTAAGCCACCACTGCTGCAAGGCACTATGTGAACACCCTTGGAGCTGATGTTAGACCGAATGGCATGGCTCTGAATTGGTAATGGCCTGAAGGCAACTCGAACCTGAGGTATTTTCTGTGGGAGCACCTGATAGGAATATGGAAGTAGGCATCCTTGAGGTCCAGAGATGCTAGCCAATCCCCTGGCCTTAGAGAGGGAAGGATTATTCCTAGAGTTACCATTTTGAATTTTGGCTTTACAATGTGTTTGTTCAAATATCTTAGGTCTAGGATGGGTCGCCACTCCCGTTTTCTTTGGAGTAAGGAAGTACCTGGAGTACAGTCCTTTTCCCTTGTGTTGAGTAGGGACCTTCTCTATAGCTCTGATCTAGAAGAGAGGAAACCTCTGCCTCCAGGGCAAGGGTTTCTGAGATTGATGCAGGTGGAAAAGACTTGGCCCTCTTTTTAGAAATTTTTTTAAGCTGAGGGCCAATCCCTGGCTTACTACTTCTAGGACCCACTTGTCTGAGGTCACAGATTTCCAGGCCTGGAAGCAGTAAGCCAGCCTGCCTCCTACTGGAAATGGGGAGTCGACCCGGGCTGACACATCAGGGTGTCTGCTTGGAAGGAGCCTTGGACTGAGAGGAGAAGGGAGCAGCCCTGCTCATCCCCCTCCTACCCCTCCCTCTGAAGAACCCCCTCTGTGGGAAGGGAGAGGAGGCCTGGGCTTGGTAGAAAGGCCTTTGAAAGGGCCTGCCCCTGCCCCTAGACTGCTGCTTGTGGGGAGTGGCTTGCCTTTCCTTGGCCTGTGCACTCCTGTACGTGGTCCTGTATTCATCCATTTTCTTCATGTAAGCCTCTGTTTGCTCCCCAAACAGAAAGTTACCTACTACAGGAAAATCCATAGCCTTAGTCTGGGTATCCTGCGAAAGGCTAGTACATCTGAGCCAAGCATGTCTCCTGAGAGACACAGATGTAGCCATGACTCTAGATGCCACATCACTGGAGTCAACAGCAGCATAAAATTGCATTTTGGATGCCTTAATTCCATCAGCAGCCACCTCCTCTAGCTCCTTGGCTAGCTGGGGAGAGGCCTGTTTAGCCAGTTCCAGAACTTTGTCCCATCTGGATTTCTGGTACCTGGCTGTGTAGGCCACATAAGTAGCCTGCCTGAGTCCCAAAGAGGATGCCAAATACTGGTTTTTGGCCATGGCATCCACTTTCCTGGAGTCCTTATCCGGGGGGTGCGAAGCCAAAGGAATGTTAGCCCTGTCACAGGCTGCAGCCTGTACTACCCCAACATGGCTGCAATGACTATTAAGGAACTCTGCAGCTGAGCCTGATATCGAATACCTCCTGTCCATTCTCTTGTCCACAGGAGGTATTGAATTAGGGGTTTGTAAAATGTTGTGTGTCTGTTTCCCCAAAGATTTATGAAGAGGGATAGACAGCTTTTTGGACTCTGGGATGTCCATCATCTCCACAAAATCAGGCTCTTCCTCCTCCTCCTCTGCTGCTTCAACCAAGGGAAGCTGCAGGGTCTGTGCCACCTTTTTGTAGAACAAAAAGTGTGAAGGAGACTCAGAGAGCCTGGGAGGAGAGACACCTGACGGCCTGTCTGGGGAGATGTCCGGTTCAATGGGCACATCCAGACCTCCTTCATCGTCATCATCATCATCATCATCACCGGGATAGTCTTCATCTCCCTCCCACTCCTCATAATAAACATCTGGGTCATAATCCGGAGGAGACAGATCCAACCGAACCGACCACCGAACCGGCGGTGTCGGTTCAGACGGAATCGGTCTAAGCGACTGGACAATACTAATCGCTTTGGCTATTTCGTCTGCGGTTGGAGAGAGGGATACAGGATCCGAACTGGCAGACTTGCGCTTTTCTTTGACGGAAACGACCCCTCGAGATCGGCTCTCCTTTTGCCAGAGGAGGTATCGCCTAGGTCAGTAGGCACCTCCTCAGGTTCGGCTGCAACTCAAACCGGGCTGGCCATCCGGATCTACGGACTTCTCAGCCTCCCGTTCCTTCAACCTACTCAGTCTTTTATCTAGAGTGGTTTTAGGAAAGTTCTTACAGATCTGTCAGTCTGACTTGAGGTGGTCAAACCCCAGACAATAAATACAGATGAGGTGGGGGTCAGCCTTAGCAAAGGCCTCCCCACACTCAGTACAGTGCTGAAACCCAGTGGGACCGGTTTTCTTCTTGGGTTTCTCAGACATGGCAAACCTAACAATTACCCTATAGCAGCTTTCAAGCCAGGTAATGAGCAACCGATTGGTTACAAACCATGTTACGGGCTTTTTAAAAGAACCAGCAAAAGTCCGGTTCTTTTGAAACCGATCGGTACCGGAACACCACACTAATCCCAGAAAAAGAGAAAAAATTCAACAAAGTCGGTTCCGAACCGGACCGACTGGAAAGAAACCGAAGACAATTTCCACTCTTTAGCAAAATAAAACACAGTCACTACCTACCTATCTACATACTACCTGTACCATAGACAGAGGCTGGAAGTCCGAAAATAATAAACAAATGCGGTTAAAACCGAACGCTTTTATTTTTCTTTTACCGAATCGAGCAGAGGAAATCTCCATAGCGACTTCACTGTTAGACTGAGTAAAGAATCGGACGATTACACTGGGAAGTACCACAGACATAGGTTTGAAAACCGAGCTCGAGCTCAACATTCTATGCTTTTGCGTAGAGTTAACCCTTTCCTCTCCGGGGCAGTTCAAGTGCTGGGGCTAACTGCATTATGTCTGAATACAGCAAGACTTCATGTTGTTTGAGTGAAGAGGTGGATTTCACACCATAACTTAAGGATGCATACAAGGGTGCAACCAGCGTGACAATTTGGGAAGGGCTAGACATGGTGCAAGGTGGGAATCTTTTTCATAAATGCCGGGGGTCTGGGGGCCATCAGGCCCCCGGAAGCTGTTGGTTACTAGATGCCATGTGATGCATTTTAGGACCAATTTTAAAGCTAAATAACTAATCTCCAAGCCCTCATCCACCATGGGGAGGAGAGGTCAGAGATGAGTTATTTAGCTTCAAAGTAATCTAAAAATATCAGTTGTCTTTAGCTGGATACTTAGTACTGTGCCTGACCAGGGCGAGGGGTCCTGTTGCTGGGCGTGGGTGCCGCTAGGCGCCCTGACTGAGGCCCTAGGGTGCTGGATGCACTCTGTGGTACATTATTTAGATAGAGCCAAGTAAATCATGTCTTCTGAGCTGTGTTTCACCATGGAGAATAGCTCACAGATGAGTTGTTTAGCTTTAAAATAAGCTATAAAATGCCTTTTTGTAAGGAAAAGTATTGTTATCTTGCTGGCTGCAGGCTGAGTGAATACTACATATGGTGACTGTGATGACACATACTGTATTCTGAACCTGAGGCTAGCAAGATGCTGATAATGTGTACAGTATCTGTCTGATGAGGACAGTCACCATCAGCTCTCAGCCTCTCTTTAGCTGGATAGTTGCTGCTGTGCCTGTTTGTTTGTATAACAGGTGTGTGTGTGTGTGGGTGGGGGGGGCGTTACGTTTCCTGAAGACGTGGGATGTCACATGTTCTGCGAGACATTTTGTGAAAAAGTACCTGTTTGTTTTACAGCTGGACATGACGTTGTACAAAATCAGAATAGTAGCATATTTATTGTACAGAAATAAAAAACAGAAACAAACTTGAAATCAGTGACGTGACTCATAATAAATCTAAATGACGATTTTTCTTCGCCAGCTCATCTATAATGTCTTGCACTCCTGGACACTCATTCTGGAAAGGTTCATCATTGCAAGCCCTGAAAGCCAATTCTGTGCCACTGTTGTGCGCAAATACTGTATGTCTTGAGCCTGCGTAGACAGCTAAAAGATCTTTCAGCTGATGCTGTTGTGACGGGTATAGCAGCAAAGATTTTTAACAGACAGTGAATGTTTGGCTAGAACATTATGGCAGCTGCTGCAAGAGCTTCCATGACATTCTTCGATCTGTGATCCATGGACACTTTCCTCCATTTTGCTAGCCATTTATCATACTCATTCTTCAAGTACTCCCAGGTATCAGGAATGCCATCCTCATACATCTGTATGGTACTACTTAAGTTCTTGAACCCACCCTGAGCCACGTATTTTGGAATCAGATGCTGAATCATGGAAATTGTTCTGACATGTTCACTGAATTGATCCTGTAGTTCCTGTAAGAGGCTATCGAGAAACGGAAGAAAAATAGAACGTTTGTAATACTGTTTTGGATCCGATATTGGATAGTTTGCCCGTTTTGTTTGCCTATCTGCCAGATGAGGTATTTGAAGAGGAACGCCTGCAAGGTTTTCTGCTTTATGTAATATGTCGTCAAACTCTTCCTCAGAGTTCTGCCTTATTCTCTGAAGAGCATCGCGAACATCTTCAGTCTGATGCAAGCAATGCAAAATGTCAGCATCTGGTTTTTGAAGAGAGATGGACACGGGAAGAAGCAGACCTGAGAACCTAGCTAGTGTGTGTAATGAGACAAGGAAGCCATGTGCCTGAATATAAGTGTGAAATTGTTCAGCCTTTGCAGAAGCAACGCGATCTGGCCAGTCATGTATGTCTGACAGTGCCTCTGTCACAGCAGGATACATATCAACAAAACGGACAATCGTTTTATTCCTTTCAACCCACCGTGTTGCACACAGTCCAGTGAGGAGCTTCTTTTTTACAGTATGTCTGGGAATGCACTGATTTTCTCTTTTAGAGGCATCATTCTCTTCGCTGATCCTCGGACAAAGTTTTGACACCTCCTTTGCTGTCTCAAAACAGTTACTGATTTCACGTAACACTGACACGCATGTATTATAATGAGATTCAGTGAATGGCTGGAACAGTGCATGTACAGTGCTATAGGTGTTCGCCTCACAATTACTGACTGCGCACCTTTTGCAGTACTTCTCACTGCCGCACAACCGTCATATCTTTGGCCACGCATCTTATCAAGATTGAGACCATACTGCCCTCTGCTTTGTATAATTTGCTGTCCAATTTCTTCTCCTGTTCCATCAGTAAGTTGTTCGAAACCTAGAAAATGTTCGTGAATATTGCTGTTCTCGACAAACCAGACAATTATTGACAACTGTTCTACTGTGGCACTGTCAGTAATACCATCTGCAAGAACTGAATAAAACACTGCATTATTTACACGCTTTACAAGTGCTCTCCACATCAGTTTGCCGCTTGTTGTAATCATTTCATTCTGGATTTTCCATCTTATATAAGTTGCATTGCCACCACGTTTTCAAATGGTGTGCCAAAACGTCATCACCAGCTTGCAAACGTAATCTCAAGCTGCGCAGAAATTACCATCGTTTTCTTCTGGTTCTTCGAGAGTAAGTGGTGCTTTGGTGTCACGGTGACCCCGTAGTGCTAATTCTTGACTAGCACAGAAAAGTACTGTTTCTATTATATTGGCACCAATCTCTTTCTGTTTTCTGGTATTGTTTTTTCGCATAAGAATCCATCATATCTATGGTATCTGCTTTTTTACCCTCATAATATGCAGAGAAATCTGCTGCTGCACTAATACAGTCTTGATGGTACTTAGACAATGTGTGTGCTCAAAACTTGTCAAGTGTGTCTTTCCATTTAACGAGAGGTTCGATAACAAGTTGTCCTGCATTTTGATGCTTTCTCTGTTCGACTTCAGTGTCTGCAAAAAGAACACAGAATTTACAAAGGACACCCTCAACTACAGAACTGTACGCTAGCCACAGGTATGTTTTTAACCAGGAGAACTGAAAACTATGTGATTGTTTCCCTTGTTGTACAGAAGGAAAATGATATGATTCTTGTGGAATCCAACAAGAATGAAGAAGTTTATTACGAACCTCTTCAGAAATACCTGATGGACCTTTTGATGGCAAATTCAAAAATCTGCCAATATCACATTGGTCCGACTTTTGCAATGGCGATTCAGTTTGTGTTGACAATGTCAACACAACATCATACTCAAAGCTTTGAGGTCTATTTTGACACTCTGCCAACATGACTGAAGAAGAAGATGAAGGCAATGCTCCAGAGATAGACCTCTGCTGCTGGCAACAGATTAACTAAGAAGCAGTTGACGATGCCGGCCTGACTTAAAAAAAAAAAAAATTCAGATAACTTTCGCTGCTTTTGCTTACTTTTGCCAGTGTCATCTTTGTCAGCCATTATAGTAGTCAAAGTTTGCAAGACTCTTTTTTGTGGATGTTTGGTTATTACTAGTTAGTTCAGGAGGTGGAAGTGCCAAGACAAAAGTGCTGTGACGTAGGGCTGATGACAGTAGGAAGTACAAGATCTAAGTATTTTTTGGGGTCAGGTCACTGCTCTCTAACTGCAAGCCTAGCAGATCTCTACCAGCCTGCGCCTCTTCTGGTTTGTATTTTAGTTCAAATGACAAGACAACAGTGCCGTAAGGTGGGACTGATAAACTTATGATAGTAGGAACTACAACATCAAGTATTTTTTTGTGTCAGGTCACTGCTCTCTAACTGCAAGCACAGAGGGTCTCTACTAGGGTTGTGCGAATACCGAATATTATTTCCCAAATACCATGAACAATGACCTATTCATTATTCGGAACCGAATAATGAACAGCTCCTATTTGTGCGGTATTCGGGAATAATATAACCCCTTCCCCCACCCTCAGATAGCACCCAACCCCCCACAGCCCCCAAGCTTGCCAACCAGTTTTATAATTTAAAAAAAAGTAATCGATTTCTTTTGGAGAGACTGGCACAACTCCACCCATCTTATGGCCGGCTGCCCGCCAGGTTTCATACATTCATTACTACAGTAATTTAAAAGTTCAAATAGTCCTCCTGTGGTCCATTCTCACCCCCCCCCCCCAGGAGCCAGCAGCTGCCACCTACCTCCCCCCGAACCCTGCCTGCACCTAGGAAAAGTAAGAAAATGTAAGCAAAAGGCAGCCAGCAGGCCCGCCCTCCTCCACAGCTAGCTGCCTTCTTGTGAATGACACCATGCTTGATCAGTCACATCACATGATCAGCTCGTTCTCTATACAAAGAGCAAGCAAGCGCGGTTTCATTCACAAGAGGCAGCCAGCCGTGGAGGAGGGCTGCTGCCCGCCTTGCTTACATGTCTGGTGCTTCTAGGCAGAGGGTTCGGGAGAGGCAGGGGCTGCTTCCACGGGGGTAGAGAATGAGGAGGATGAGGAGCATGAGTGTGAACCACAGGAGGACTATTTGAACTTTTAATTTACCAATAGTGATGAACGATGAAACTTGGCAGGCGTGTCGGCTGTGGAGGTGGTGGAGTTGTGCCGATCACCCAAAAGAAACTGTTGCTTTTTTTAATTGTAAAACTGATTGGGGAGCTGGGGGGGTAGAGGGTTTTGGGTGCTATCTGAGGGTGGGGTGGGGGTCAAATAATTGCCGAATACGAATATTCGGCTGTTCGGGTCCCGAATACTGAATATTTGGTCGAATAGTCGAAAAAAGGTATTGGAACAGCTCTATTCTCTACCAGCCTGCACCTCTTCTAGTTTTGTATTTTAGTTCAAATGACAAGACAAGAGTGCTGTGAGGTGGGACTGATAATACTTATACAGTAGTAGGAACTACTAGATTAAGTATTTTTTTTTGTCAGGTCATTGCTCTCTAACTGCAAGCACAGCAGGTCTCTACCAGCCCGCGTCTCTTCTGGTTTTGTATTTTAGTTCAAATGACAAGACGAGTGCCGTGAGGTGGGACTGATAACACTTATAGTAGGAACTACAAGATCCAAGTTTTTTTTTTTGGTCAGGTCACTGCTCTCTTCACTTTAAGGCCAGAAAGATCTCTAACTGCCTGCCTCTGTGTGTCTCTCTCTCTCTCTCTATGGGTTTTATTTTCTAGTAGTTCAAGGGACAAGAGTGCCATGAGGTGGGTTTGATAACAGTGTTGTAAACTAGTTATGACAGTATAGGAAATATTAATACATTTATTATATTTGCAGGTAGGTAGAGTACTACTAGTCAGAGTGCACTGTCAACTCAGTCAGGCAGCAAGCTGCTGTCTAGTTCTTAAAAGATCTTTTTGAAGTTGAACACAAGTAGCTCAGCTGGCTGTATAGCACTTAAAAGAGCTCAGCTTTTTCAAAACAATGTTTTTTTAAACTGCCTCTCTCCTTCTTTCTCTCTCTGCAGTACTTTTGTACCCTGGCTGTAGCTCAGCTGTATAGCTCTTGAGATCTTTTTTTCACAATCTCCTTTCTTTTTTAACTAGTCTCTCTCTCTCTCTCTCTGCAAGTGCAATTCTGATCTGCACACCACTAGTCAAAGTGCATAAACACCTCTCTCCTAGTCTCAATTCAATTCTGTTTCTGTGCACAGGCAGCAAGCTGCTGTATAGTTCTTGTTAAGAGAGTGTTTGAACACAAGTAGCTCAGCAGGCTGTATGGCTCTTAAAAGAGCTCAGCTTTTTTCACACAATGTTTTTAAACTGCCTCTCTCCTCTTTCAATTCTGTTTCTGTGCACTGTCTATAGGTAGCTCTTAAAAGAGCTTTTTTACACAATCTTTTTGATTTTTTTTAAACTGTCTGCCTCTCTCTTACTCTCTCTAGAGTCTGCAGACTGAGTGATGAGCAGTGAGCAGTCCAATTATCCCTCAAACTTCCCTGTGGCTCAGTCAGCTTTTTAGCTCAGTATTAGCTCTTAAAAGAGCTTTTTTTATTGAATCTCTCCTCCTTTTCTTTTATTCTTTAAGTCAGGCAGTCACCTGACCCCACACACTGCCTGGCCATGGCCTGCCTGTTAAAACTACGACCGCACTGGCACTGCCTACTTCGTTCTCTGACACTCTCTCTCTAACTTAGACTGTCTTCTTAATCCCTCCCCTCCCGAACATTGCAGCAGCTGTATATATTTATTTTCTGACACAGTCTAGTCTGTCACACTCTCAGTCAAGAATGGATTGAAGACTGAGACCGACCGCCGTCGCAGAAATCAAGCTCTCCTCTCTACGAGTGTCTCTCTCCAACCGAACAAGTGTGGCTTGATGACGAGCGATGACTGAGACAGACACAGAGTCGAGGGGGGAGGGATTTTTACAGTAGGTGCCACCACTGGCTGGCCATAGCCAGAAACACCTTTCATTGGTCTGACCAGCCATCACTCAAGTCAGGAGGCTGGGTCAGACCACCAGATAATTGCGCTTGTCTGCTAGCATGAGGGGATCACCTGACCTGCACATCGGTGTCCCAGACTCCCCCGTGATTACAGCATCAATGTGCAGCCGCCAGTGGCAGTCATTCTTGCGCTCCACAGTGCCTCTGGCGGCCCGCTGCGGCCACATCATTTAGTAAGTAGAAAAAATTAACGCACTCGCACATGCACAGTACGCTTGGTTACCGCAAGTGGGGAGCGGGCTTTGTGGGGGCTATAGCTCTCTTAGTCCCCCCTCGTTGCACCACTGGATCCATAGAAACCAAAATGCAGGTTTAAATGTTTGAACAATAAGGTGCAAATATTCTTGCTCGGTGCAGAGTTATAACTCTGCACCTGTGTTTCAGGTTAGTGATGGTTACCTGCGCGTGTGTGTGTGTGTGTATTAAGGGAAAAAATGTTTATAAATTTCTGTTTTCTCTCTTGTAGGTCATCAAGCTCACAGTAGTGGACATCTCCAAATAAAGGGATTTTTCAAACCTTGATAGTAATTTGGGTTTTGGACCACCGATCCAGCCAAATGTTTAAAAATAAGGATAATGAATTTATTCTGTAACCTTCTTTACCTTACAAAACATCACAGGATTTGCTAATGAACTGTTACATACATTTATTCAATTCAATCCAAACTTCATTTTTTAAAAGGCACTTTTCTCAGAACCAAAGCGCCTGTACAGTTTCATAAGACAATAAATACAATAAAATTAAAACTAATATAGATCATTAAAAGCTATACTAAAAAGGTGGGTCTTCAGAGCTCCTTTAAAACTTAGGATGGTCGGGCAATTTCGCACCTGACTAGGTAGAGAATTCCACAGGGTCGGTGCCATAAAACTAAACAACCTAGAACCTGAAGTTTTCAAACGAACCCTAGAAATCTCTAGCAATCCCTCGTCAGTGGATCGGAGGGGGCTGGAAGGACAGTAGGGGCAAAGGAGCTCTTTCAAGTAAGTAGGTCCCTGATCGTGTAGGGCTTTATAGGTCAGCAAACCGACCTTGAAGGTGATTCGCCAAAATATTGGCAGCCAGTGCAGTCCACGAAGCACAGGCATTATATGGCTGGATCTAGAAGATCCAGTCAACAACCTGGCTGCTGCATTCTGCACTAGCTGCAGACGGCGAAGTTCAACCCCCGATAGCCCTAGGTACAAGGAGTTGCAAAAGTCAAGGCGGGAGGTAACGAAGGCGTGGATCAACGTTGGGATTTAATTCACCCTTCCCCCCTCCTAATACCCCAGTTCACCACCATCTTGCTCCCTTCCTTGTTTCTTGCCTTTTTCAAATTTCTTTTGTTTCTTGACCTTTTGTCCTCCCTAAGTTTGTCTTTTACTCTGGTATGATATCCATGTTTGCCACAACATAATATGTTGTATGAAGAGATTAAGTGGCTAATTGAACACTGAAATAACTATTAGTTTTCTTTTTTATATCAGTTCTTTGATATGTTGATTTTATGACAAAACCATGTATGTATTGCTTTAACTTAGTTCTTATAAAGGTGGTCCTTGAGAAAGCTTGGACACGCCCTGACGAATGCCCTAGTGTTGGGCTGAGGCGCTGGGAAGAGAGTGCTTTGAACTCTTGCTGGGACTTGCCTCCTGTCTGTAGCACTCCAGAAGTTACCAGTGTCGCACCTTTTAATTTTTGCTTTGACTGGCCTTGGTTTCAGGTATGGTAGCAAAGACCCCAGAGAAACACTCAAACTTTTCTTGATCCATGTATTTGTTCAGTTACATTGAAACATAGAAGACCAGACTTTGCTGACAAGAGTGGAGTGAAAGCACCTAGCTTTACCTTAAAGAGCAGCTGACACCTTCAGGATACTTAAACAAAACTAATATTTAGACACAGTTCGGGTTATATTTCACATTAGTTCTGTACTTTTCCTCCCCATTATTTATTACTAAGACCATTTGCATACAAATAGGATCTCTGCTCCTGAAGAGTTTCTCTATTCCTGTTGCTTTCTCCCCACCTAAGGTCATAATGCACTGCTTGTGACATCACAGTTACTCCCATGGCAACAGATTGTGATGTCACAACAGAGGATTATAACATGAAGTAGGGAGTAAGCTATAGAGGCAGATGAACTCTAACAGATAAAGCTCATGTATTCATGCAAATGTCCTCTGTAGTAAAAGGTGGGGAGGAGAAATCTATAGACTATATTTGGAATGCAAGCTAAATTGTACCTTGCTATTATGTTTTTCAAAGTTTTCTCTGAGGTGTCAGCAGCTCTTTAAAGGAATATTTATTTATACTTCTCTTCCTTTTGAAAGTAGCAGGGTAAGTAGGGAGAAACTAAGATATCTGTAAGCAGTGGTTGGGGCACTTTGAAACTTAAAGAAGAACTGTAGCAATACTAAGCTCCACACCTCCGAAAAGCTTACCTCCCTATTAAGCTTCTGTGACTGAAAAACCTCTTTTTTTTCCAGCAGGCGCTTATTTTATTTTTATTTCCTAAAATCCACGAACTGGAAATATGGCGGACTGTGTGAAACCCCATTTACTGTAACAGTGCGGCGCAACACCGCTTGCTTCAATGTAAGCGAGCGGCGCTGCACTGTTACAGTAAATGGAGCTGCACACAGTCCGCCATATTTCCGGTTTGTGGATTTTAGAAAATAAAAATAAAGTAAGCGCCTGCTGGAAAAAAAAAAGAGGGTTTTCAGTTGTAAAAGCTTAATCAGGAGGTAAGCTTTTCGGGGGTGGGGAGCTTAGTAGTGCCATAGGTCTTTAACAGGCAGTGTTTGGGGTACCCTGAAACTTGGGATTTTAAACTGTAACAGGTGGTGTGGGGGGAAACTAGCTCCGCAGCTTAATCTTGGGATGAGTAGATTCAGGAAGCCCTGTGAATCAGGTGTGCAACAGGGGGGTGTAGCTGACAAAGGCTTTGTGCCTGCTTACTGGTGCACTATAAAAGTACTTCCACCCTTACGTGTCCAGCACATTTGTATCTAGCGAGTGAGTGGAACAGTGAAGAAGTAAAACAGGTCACTGATGTCACAGGCAAAACTGGGAATAGATGCAACACCCTATCTAGGATAGGAGAATGAAGAGAGGATTTTAAAAGAAAAACAGGCAGAGTTGAAGGAAAGTATGATGGGGAGTGGTGGTGCAGTTCAGTGGCTGTGGGGTGGCAGTTTTCAGGGAGACCTTTTGGAGACTGCAGTGCTGCCCGTGCACCTCTATGAGCGGACGGAGGTTGCTAGTCTCCAGGCCAAGTTGGCTATGATTCAGTGAACCTCCTCCCCACCCAGGGACCAAATCTGCAGCCGCTAACTCAAAGGATGCCTAGGAGGTTGAGCAGCTTGTCTACAGTGGACTCAGGGAGGGTGAGGGCAGTGGGACAGAGGCACACATCCCCCATCCAGTAATACTACACAACTCCTGCACTGCTTTGGTGGGGTGGGACCCATGGAGGCACCCGAGGTAGTGACCAGGGAGGATGTGAGAGTCCTCCATAGTAAAGACGACAAGGAGAATCGCAGAGGACACTGGAGGAGACGGAAGCAGCTCCTGGTGGGGGGGCTCCACTGTGAGGAGGTAGATTTGGGGAGAGGGACGTTAGGTGCCTACCCGATGCTGCGGTTTGGAGGGATGTAAAGTGGATTCTGGAGATCGCTAGAGCAGCAGGACAGGAGGAGAAGCTAGATGGCATTGTCCACCTGGAGACAAATGACCTATCTAGGGATGGGGAGAGGACAGTTCAAGGAGTGGGGGAGGAGTCTTAGACAGGTAACAAGCTAAGTGGACTTTTATGAGGTGCTGCCTGTCTATGATGGGGGAGAATAGGGTACCCCGTACCAGGAGCTTCAACCAATGATTGAAGGAATGGTGCAGAGAGTAGGGGTTCGGCTACATTGAGGACTGGGGTCACACCTGGAGGGATAAAGGCCTGTACAGGGGAGATGGCCTGCATCCATTCAAGAGGGGGGCTGCAGTCCTCAGTGAACGATTTCGATGTTACACTGGTGAACAATTAAACTAGCCGGGGGCGGGGGAGTGGCGGAAGGAAGCAAGAAGATATCAACTGCCACCCCCCAAACTGGAGCAGTCAAGCAGGGAGAACCCTAAGGGAGACAAAATCTCCAAGGGTACCTAGTAGAAAGAAAAGCAAGTCAGTAGTAATGAAGAGTGACAGGAATGTGAACAGTGGTGGTAAGGAGAGAGGGCAAAAGGGAAAGTGGGGTGTTGTTGAGCAGGGTTCTATCATGCCGCAGTGCAACACAAATTGGGTTGAATGGCATTACAGCGATGGCACTATGCTGACAGTCGGCATTGTGTCATCTGGGAAAGCAAGTGTTTTTTTGCAGGGGCAAAGCTCCCCACACCCCCTGCCAGGGACCCTCAATCCCCACATTTTCTCATATAAGGGGCTCTGCCCCCACCCCATACTATAAATAACTAACTCTGAGTCAGAGCTGATTCAGGAAGGGGGTGATATCCCCAGAGACAGCAGTGTCGGGAATACTGAGAATCACTGCAGCAAAATGGAAATTACGTACCTACCATAATTCTTGATCTTCTTGGACAAAGTCTCCACCACTCATTCACACCAATAGGAGTACACCAGATGTGCTAGGACTCAGTGGGAACCAAACTTTTTCAGGAGGGCCGGTGTCGAGATGGAGCCATGAGGAAGCGGCACCTCGAGCCAGACTCATGCGGTACAGACTACCTCAACGTCGACCCTTCAACCCCCTCAGTACCCTTTTTTCCGAGGAGGTGCAGCGTAACTAACCTAGCGAGGACTAACCTAAAAATCGGCCATAAGATTGTCTGAATGACCCATGTAAGAAGGGTCAAAAACAAAGTCTTCACAGTGCACCCATTGAGAGAGTGAAGACCAAAACAGAGAAGTGAGCTCGGGGGATGGTGGGTAGGCGTGTGAATGAGTGGTACAGACTTAGTCCAAGAAGATCAAGAATTACAGTAGGTACGTAATTTCCATATCTTCCTGGACATAAAGTCTCCACCACTCATTCACACTAATGGGAGAGTACCAAGCAAAATAATCCTCCCCCACCCCCGAGACGGGCGGCAGGAGAGAAAGAGGAGCTCAACTTTTTTTTTTTTTTTTTTTAGGACAGAAGTCTGTTAAGAATTGTCCTGCCAAATGACTGATGTTGTCTGGCATGGACATCCAAGGCACAGTGCTTTACAAAAGCATGTACGGAACTCCAAGTAGCCGCATTGCAAATGTCTGCAATGGGGACATTACGAATTTCCGCCAGAGATGCGGCGACTGCTCTGGTGGAGTGAGCGTACACTCTGCCTTCCATATTGACTTGTGCCATGGAAGAGTGAAGGCATGCCACCAGCCACGCTGAAATGCACCTGATAGCAACAGGTTGACCCAGCCGGGTCATACTGAAGGAAACAAACAGTTGTTGAGTCTTGCGAATTTCTTTCATTCTATCCAAATAGAACTACAAGGCTCTTTTTACGTCTAGGGAATGAAAGGCATGCTCTCCTTCATTCTGGAAGTTTGCAAAGTAGGTAGGAAGGACTAAAGGTTGATTCAGGTGAAATTCTGAAACAACCTTAGGAAGGAACTTAGGATGAGTCCTAAGAACTACTTTGTCATTGTGAAATACAGTATACGGAGGGTCTGTGACCACAGCGTGTATTTCTGATACCCTATGTGCAGAGGTAATGGCCAACAGGAAGGCCATCTTCCAAATAAGGAATTTCAACTCTCAAGTGGCTAGGGGCTTGAAAGGTTTACGAGTGAGCATATCTAGCACAAGGTTAATGTCCCAGGCTGCAACGGGACTCCTAGCAGGAGGTCTGGTATGCAGAATACCATTAAGAAATCTCAACCACAGAAAACTGAGTGAAAGACATGGAATTCACTGGCTCGTGATATGCAGAAATTGCGCAAAGATGAACTTTGACTGTAGAGTACTGCAGACCTGTTTGAGAGGTCTAAGAGATACTCCAGGACTTTATTTGGTGGGCAGGAAAAAGGGTTCCAAGAGGATTCTGCACACCAGATAGAGAAACGCTTCCACTTGGCTGTGTAGGTTTTCCTGGTAGCTGGCTTGCGAGCAGCTAAAAGAATATCTGAAACCCTACAAGAAACATTAAACCTATTCACCTCTATCTCCTCAGGAGCCAAGTGTGGAGGTGAAGAGGCCTCAGGCTGGATGGACTACAGGGCCCTGGGTCAGAAGGTTCATCTGAAGGGGAAGCGGTTTCAGATAGGTTTCTGACAGTCTGTTGATTAGGGGGAACCAGATCTGATGAGGCCAGAACGGGGCAATGAGAATCATTCTGTCCTCCTTTGCCTCCAGTTTGAGCAGTACCCTCTGAAGTAGGGGAAGAGGAGGAAATGTGTATAGAAAGTGTTTTGTTCACTGCAGCCTGAGTGCATCCTGACAAAAACGCCAGGTCTTGGATTTCTGGAGCAGAAGACAGGCAGTTTTACGTCTAGTGGGGGCACAAAAAGGTCCAGGTCCGGAGTTCCCCATTCTTCGAAGAGTGACTGAATGATGGTTAAGTCGAGAGACCACTCATGGGGATCTGTCTCCGTTCTGCTGAGATGGTCTGCCAGCTTGTTTTGTACTCCTGGCGGGTAAACCACCTGAATCAGAGCCTTGTGCTCTAGGCACCATTCCCACACTCTCATTGCTTCCCTGCATAATGGGCAAGAGTGTGCACCACCTTGTTTGTTGATGTAATACAGCACTGCCTTGTTGTCCATTTGAAGGAGAATGTTCTTGTGGCAGAGTATGTCCTTCAAAGCTCAGACTGCATACAGGACAGCTCTCATTTCCAGGACGTTTATGTGAAGTTGAGACTCGTCCTGAGTCTACACACCCTGTGTGTGGAGATCCTGACAATGAGCTCCCAACCCATCAGGGATGCCTCTGTGGTAATGGAGATCTGATGATCCAGAGGGGTGAAGGGATATTCTTCTAAAAGGTTGTCCTCCTTAGACCACCAGGTGAGTGATCTCTTCAGAGGTTCCGTCACCTTGATGAGAAAGGACTGAGGATGAGTGATTGGGGACAACTGAGTACTGAGCATCCACTGAGTGGCTCTCATGTGGAGACGAGCCAAAGGTACAGTCAAGACCAAGGATGCCATGAGACCCAGCATCTGCTGCATTGAGAGAGCTCGAACTGAGCTGTGTTCTCTGATGAATCAGGCCATCTCTAGGGTGTTGCTCCTTCTGTCCTCTGGCAGAAAAGCTTTTGAGCAGGAAGTGTCCAGAAGGGTTCCTATGAAGAGGAGCTTCTGGAAGGGCTGCAACTGTGACTTTTTGAGGTTCAGCAGGACTCCTATGGACGTGAGGAAATCTGAGGCCGTGGCCATGGCCACTAGAGTCTCTTGCCTGGAGAGGCTTGCTAGAAGCCAGTCGTCCAGATATGGGAATACTTAGATTCCGATTTTCCTTATGTAACCCCCCTGCAAATGGGGGTTCCCAAAAGACTTCCAGGAGCTTGCTTGAATGCTCCAAGCCTGAATGGTGTTTGGCATTTAAGCCATTTATCAGTGAGTGTTTTTAGAGCCTCTGGTACTGTCTCTTTAAGAGCTGTCTGCTTGCAGACATAATTAGTTTGTATGGGGGGACTGTGTGCTTCTCTGAGTACCACTCGAGCTGCTGCCAATTCACTTCATTTTTGCAGTCACTAGGAGTGCAAAGGGAACCTATCTGAAAGATGTAACTGTTTGCCAGAAATTATTTAGAGTAATAATGAAATTACAGTTTGTCTAACCTGCTTTCCTTGCAGTCAGAACTGTGTCTGCTAGTTCCCATTCTAGTTTTGAACTGCTGAACTGGACCAATCAGTGTGGGGTAAGCTAGCTCTAAAATGGTGCCTTGACGAATCAGAACTTGGACTCTAATCTGAGCCAGCCAGAAGAGGATTGTATGGGCAGTGACTCTGGGAGATGTAGTTTAGACTTCAGTGCCTTTTGGACCAACAGCAGCAGTCTATTGTGAGTGACAGCCAATCCAGTCAAGAACTGGGAGGAACTCAAAGGAAGTGCCCGGTTTTGTCGGGTTGGAGTTTCAGTTGAGCTTTGGCAGTGAAGAAGGAAGGAGCCCTGTGCTTTTTCAGTGTGCAGTTTTAGTCAAAAAGCGTGTGTAAGGCCCAGAGTTCCGTCTGCAGCTTGTTAACAGCTTGTTAGGACTGAATCCGTCCCTGTGAAAAGAGTCAAAGGATCTCTGAAGAGTAGAAACCAGGCTCACCCTGTAGAAGACTGGAGGAATTGCTGAAAATTGCACTCGGTCTGTCAGGAACTGAATCTGCTGTGTGTTCTCGCGGTATTGTGCAGTAATTGCGGTCGGATACAGATGCAGCCTGCCTGGTATAGTGCTTTCTTTATATGGATGTGTGAAGAGGTTTGTGTACCTCAAGTGAGCCCTGCTTGACATTGAAGGACCCTATCTTATTTGGAGGTCGTGAGAACTAATCTGAGGTCGCTTCCCTGTTGAATTGCCACATTAAATCCAAATGGAATTACTGTACTGCTGACTGTTTAATTCTCCTTTTCTCTGTGTGAAAGGGCCCTACCAGCTGCCATGGTTTGGACTAGCCACTAGGGCTTGGGTACCCAGGGACAGTAACTGATAGGGATAGGCCTGTGCACAGAGCCATAGGTAGATTATTAGAGTGATAAGCTAATTAACCTGATTTCCCCCTGTCCTTGTTATATCCCCCTAAATAAATCAGAGCACCTTGTTTCAGCAAAGTTATACTGCCTGAGGTATTTGTCTATGTTAAAGTACTGTACTGTGATTGTTGCACTGTATCTCATTTCACAGGAGGTCCCAGTGCCGGAACCAGACCTGGGGGTAAGTGTATACTGTGAAGGTAATTCTGATATATTGTGTGGGCCACTAGTGGGAAGAAAGGGGTTGCAGTGTCCCAGAGGGCTGTGACCAAGTTAGTTTAACTATTGCAAACCCTGACCTCTGGGTGGA
The DNA here is from genome assembly GCA_016271365.2 of Neoceratodus forsteri. Lineage (NCBI taxonomy): Eukaryota > Metazoa > Chordata > Ceratodontiformes > Ceratodontidae > Neoceratodus > Neoceratodus forsteri. Next base: position 398,348,474 of record CM057452.1, read on the forward strand.
GGCACCGCCATTGGATCCAGGCCCTCAACCTGTTAGTGGCAAATCAGGCAGGGTAGTAGCCCCTGGGATAGCGCCATCTGGGGTTACATCTTGGAGGCTCACCGCTGGGATTGTGTGTCCTCTAGTGGCCATATTCTGAACCACTGTTAAGAAAAAATGGGTACCCGACAGAGTGGCTGTGCACCGGCTGGTGGAGTGGTGTACTGGGAGGAGATCGACCCCAAATGCTATGCTTATCCTGGACATCCCCTGGGTATCAATCACGGACACTGTGCAGGAGTACTTTCCAAGGTGGAAGGTTTACAAAACCCTGTGGTGGTGGGTCGGCATGCTAATCTGCTCACCCACACTTTCCTGGCCCTAGTAGAGTTTAAGGATCCCATAGATAGCTCCAAAGTGCCACAGACCATTACCCCAGAGGGAGCCCTCACTGCTTGGAGAGTGATAACTAAGGACAGTAAAGACCCGGGGGGGAATCAGCCCCCACCACTATCTGAAACTTTTGAGGAGAAATTTGCTGAATGGTTGCTGGGAGTTGGGAAAACTGTGGAGGACTTGAAGAAACTATTCTTGCCACCTGGGGGTGTTCCTCCCCCAACACCCTCTCCTGCTCCAGTGCCCGTAATGGTGGCTGAACCAATGCAGACTCCTATTTCTGCACCTGCCATTAGTCACGACTCTTACCGAGGTTGAGGATCTTCTGGCACCCTCCCCACCCCAAGGGGAGGATGACTGGGAGACCTGGATAGAACTATGTTGCCCCCAAGTGCTAGAATGGCAATGCTCGGAAGGCGAAAGCGAAGAGGGTTAGTGAGAGCCTCCGAGGTCCTGCCCTGGCTACCATCCGTAAGCAAACGGGCCAGTAACCCTGAAGCAACTGCACAGGCCTATCTTGAGGCCTTGGAGAATGTGTGGGAGCCCAGATTCTGATGAGGACCTATGGTGGAGAGTAAGAAATGCACAACAGTACCAAGGGAGTTGTTGTCTGTGTATGTCTCTGGCTGGAAAAATTGTTGCAAGAATGCCTCAGAAAGGGTAGTTTGCCAGCGATTGAACTGGACCGAACCAGACTGGACAGAATCCTTAAGTCTGCCCCTCTCAGAACTGCTGTTGCTTCAGTTACGCCTGGCAAATCGACTGGAATCCCACCCTCCTATGATGAGTTAATGAGAGAAATTCGAGGAGTTGAGAAAAGGCGACCTCGGGAGGTACCTGCACCAACAGCTGTGGCTACGACCCGAGTGACTGAGGGTGACCCATCAAGTGAAGTTCAGGGGCAGAGGTTGACAGTCAATGAGTGCTCTGACAAGGAAAAAGATATGCCACAATGGGGCTGAACTGTTGAGAGAGATCCGAATTCAAAACAGTCCCTTTATGAAGGCCACGCCTGCAAGTACGGGCCCTGACCTATATCCGACTGCATCTGCTATGGGGTGGGGGTACCCACCCATGTATCTCCTGCTGATAACAGCTCCAAACTCAATTCCTTGACCATGGAAGTGGAGAAACTGACGAGATGTCTCCAAATGCTTATCACGCCGCAGACAGAGATGGCACCCAGGTTTCCAGTTAGTAATACCCCGCCCTGGCTCCCAGTGTGGCGCCTCGGCCAGCTCAAACTCCAGAAGTATGTTTTGCTATAATTGTGGGAAAGATGGGCACATGAAAGGGAATGCCAGTCCCCAAAAGACACTGACAAAGTTGCATATAGGCTACAAGGAGAGCTTCGGAGAAAAATCAGTGGTTAAGAGGTGCCGACATGATCCCAGTGAGGGCACCAAAATGCTAATTCACGCCCTTTGTGGAAGGTCAGTTGCCCAGGCCCCACCACCGCCTCTCCAGACTGGTCCAGAATAGTGGGTCCCTCCATGGAGACCACTGTAAAGGTGAATGGAGTGTCTACAAGAGCTGTATTAGACAGTGGCTCCCAAGTGACAATTATGTTCCAGGATTGGTATCAGAAGCATTTGTCAGACGTACTTTACAACCATTAGAAGGACTGCATGTATGGGGGTTAAGTGAGAAGGCCTACCCCTATTCCGGTATATCCGAATTTGGCTGTCTTTCCCACCTCCGTGGCTGGAGTGGCCGAACAAGTAGAGACCCTAGCCTTAGTGTGTCCCCCACTGGACTGTATGATGGTGTCCCTTTGTTGATTGGAACAAATGCTCATATGTTAGGAAGGCTGGCACAGTTGTGTTATGAAAACAGGGGTCAAGACTAGTAGAGCTTTAAGAGTTCCGCTTTAATTAAGAAGGCCTATGAGGCACAGAGAGATGCTAAAAACAGAACCAGAGGAACCGGTCGGAATTGTATGGAAGAAGGATCCTGAGTCTCTGATCCTGGGCCTAAATGCCCAGTGTACCTTACAGGAGAGGTCCGTATCAGAAAGGATGTTAAGAATAAAATATTAATGTTGGATGCACCAGGCGGCGAAAATTGTACAGAGGGACTGCTGGTCGCTTCAGTATTTTTGCCCGCTAGAGCCCATACTTATGCCAGAAGGGTAATGGTCCAAGTTCATAATGTGTCTGACAGAGACATTCGAGTAAACAGAGGTTGCATCCGGCTAATGTGCATTGTGCAGACACTGCAGTGCTACCCAGCAGCAAGAGTTCAAGGAAGAATGACAGAGTAACGCCTGACTGTTTGATTTCACGCCTCGCTGCCAGCTGAATGGAAAGTGAGGATCAGTGAGAAGCTTGCCCAGAGAGACCAGGTGTTTTCTTTAAAGGAATGAGATGTGGGATGCGTGCAAGGAGCTGAGCACAATATCGGCTGCATGACGAAAGACCATTTCGTGAGAGGTCTCGACGCCTGGCACCTGCTGACATAGATGATGTGAGACGGCATCTGCAAGAGATGTTAGCTGCTGGTGTAATACAAGAATCCAGAAGCCCTTATGCTTCCCCATTGTGGTAGTGAGGAAAAAGAATGGAACAGTAAGGATGTGTGGATTATCGCACCTTAAACCGGCGGACTATCCTGATCAGTACACAATGCCCCGCATTCAGGATGCTTGGACTGCCTAAGCGGGAACAGTGGTTCTCTGTGCTGGATCTCGCAGTGGGTACTACCAGATCCCTGGCGGCCCCAGAGGACCGTGAGAAGACGGCCTTTATCTGTCCGCTTGGCTTTATGAATTCAAGAGGATGCCTCAAGGATTTCAGGTGCCCCAGCCACTTTTCAACGATTGATGGAGCGTGCAGTGGGGACATGAACTTACTAGAGTGCCTGGTATACCTAGATGATGTTATTGTGTTTGGCAGCTCACTGGAGGAACATGAGAGCAGATTATTTAAGGTATTGGACCGACTGGAGGACTTTGGCCTTAAACTGTCCATTGATAAGTATCAATTCTTTCAAACATCAGTAAAGTATGTGGGACACATAGTATCCACCGAGGAATAGAGACCGACCCAAGTAAAGTTGAGGCCTTGACCACCTGGCCTACAGCCCAAAAATCTAAAAGAACTGCAAGATTCCTGGGATTCTGTGGTTATCTATTTCATCAAGGACTATTCAAGAGTGATCCGCCTTTACTTAACCTTACTCAAGGGTATCCCCAACCCACAAAAATACCAAAAGTCAGCGTCCTCAAGACTGAAAGAGTGTATTTTCATCCGGTGAAGTATTTGGGGCCCGCTGGACTCCTGATTGTGAGACTGCTTTTCATGAGATCATATATCAACTTACCCATGCTCCAGTGCTGGCCTATGCCGATCCAAGAAAACCTTATGTCCTGCACACTGATGCTAGCTTGCAAGGGTTGGGGGCTGTGTTGTACCAAGAGCATGAGAACGGCCTGAGACCAGTGGCCTTTGCCAGTAGAAGTCTGACCCCATCTGAAAAGAACTATCCTGTACATAAGTTAGAGTTTCTAGCTTTGAAGTGGGCTATTGTTGACCAATTCCATGAGTACTTGTATGGGGCTAAAATACTAGTAAAACTGACAATAATCCTTTGACCTATGTGCAGACCTCAGCAAGTTGGATGCCACTGGCCATAGGTGGCTTTCTGCATTATCTACATATGACTATGCTCTCGAATACCGAGCAGGTCTGAACCACATAGATGCTGATGCTCTCTCCCGAGGCCTGTTCCCAGAATGATTGGGTCCGATTGTCAGAACCTGACATTGGGCACTCTGCCGGAAGTTTGACAGGGAGGAACAATGTCCACGGACGAAGGGACTGCATGGTGGATTGCTTGGGACCTCTGAGAATTTGCATACCTGCTGCTTATTGCCACTCTTCTGCAATAGACATTGGTGCACTGCCTCAGCTGGACAATGACAGTATTTGGCGGGCTCAATCCCGCGATCCCATGATCAAAGCAGCTTTAGAAGCCCTCTATGCAGGAAAGATGTGTGCCAAATTACGCTCCACTGATTTGAGAACTGCACTGTTATACAAAGAAGGTCCTAAGTTGAAACTGATCAATAAACTGTTATACAGAGAAACAGTAGACAGAGGGGACAAGTAGACAAACAACAACTAGTGCTGCCCACTGCCTTCGAGACTCAGTACTGAGGTCCTTGCACAACCACATGGGGCACCTTGGTATAGACAGAACACTTGACTTGGTGAGATCCAGATTCTATTGGCCTAAGATGGGGCTGATGTGGGGCAACACATTCGAACTTGTAGTCGCTGCTTACAGAGGAAGGCTTTGCCCCAGAGCTGCCCCTTGTTAACATCACCACCAGTGCACCCATGGAGCTGGTCTGTATGATTTTCTGAGTTTGGAGTCAGGTCAAAGAAATATCAGTAATGTGCTGGTGGTCACTGACCATTTCACGAGATATGCCCAAGCTTTCCCCACCAAAGACCAGAAAGCATCCACTGTGGCCAAAGTACTTGTAGAAACGATTTTTGTTCACTATGGGGCTCCACAAAGAATCCATTCTGATCAAGGGAGAGACTTTGAGAGTCGTCTGATCAAAGAGATGCTTTCTCTGTGGGAGTGCGAAGTCCAGAACCACTCCTTACCACCCCAGGGGGACCCACAGCCTGAACGTTTCAACCGCACTTTGCTAGATATGCTAGGCACCCTGCACCCAAAGGACAAGCCTAGATGGAGCCAACAAATTAGCACCCTGGTACATGCTTATAACTGCACCAAAAGTGATGCCACTGGATTCTCCCCCTACCGCCTGATGTTTGGAAGAGAAGCTCAACTACCAGTAGATGTGTGTTTTGGGGTCTCTCCTGATGGGGTTCAAGCTGACAACTATTTACAGTATGTGCAAAAGTTAAAGGCCCAGCTAACTCATGCGTACCAACTGGCTCAAACCATGGCTGCCAAAGAAATCTGGCCAACAAAGAAAGGTATGATAAAAGGTGAAAGCACAGGAACTCCAGGAGGGAGATCGGTATTGCTAAGAAATCTGGGACTGCATGGCAAGCACAAGATTGCTGACAGATGGCACCATCTCCCTCACATTGTAGTGGGCAAACTAGATGATCTGCCAGTGTACAAAGTAAGGCCTGAGAATAATTCAAAAGATGTAAAAACAATGCATAGAAATCATTTACTGCCCACTGGACAAATCTTAATTGAGTCTGAGCCCCTAGAAGATGCCCCCTCTGGACCAGTGACTAGAGCTGCTGCTAAGAAAAGATCAAGAAAGTCTGCACCTACAGAAGCAAAGTTAAAGTGTTCCCTCCACAAGTCCCAGTTGAGCATGACTGTCAGTCCATATCGGAAGAAAGTGAGAGACTTTGAATACTATCCTTCTTACGAACTGAGTCAATTGTTTGGGCAATCCCCTAGTCAATACTGGAGACAAAGCTGGGCCTTCTGGACTGTCTAAGCCCCCAGCTTCATCCCTGGAGCCAATGCTCCCAGAAAGTGAAGTGCAAAGCATCAGATCAGATGAAATGGAATCATTGTGCATGGTTGAACTGCTTGAGCTTTCAGGGAGGAAAATGATAGATTGGGGCAGACTGGTGATACACCCAACAAGAAGAGTATTTTGAGTGCCCTGACAGTCCACTGCCAGTGTCCAAACTCTCCATGCGAGCCAAATGTTGTGGACTCAGAAACTGTAACTCCTGGAGCTGAAAGTGCCCCAAGTTCTAGCCTCTCTACCCCATGGAGACTCCCTGACAAGTGAGGACAATGCTGAAAATGAGGCTCAGAGTGCAGAGACTATAACAGTTCCCCTAGAAAGACTGGTCGAGCTGTAAAGCCTGTGGTGCACCTCAGTTATGATTCATTTGGGAGGCCTGGGACTTGCCTCTCAATGTTGTCCATAAAGGAGTGTATGTCCCCGAGCTCATTGCCCAAACTGAGCATCAGTGCTAACTCCAAGTTACTTGTGTTGCCCTCTAAGTATGGTGCCCTTGCCCCATCCAGCCCCAAGGTAACTGATAGGAAGGGCCCTCTCTTCAGGTTTCATGTACAAGAGGTAATAACTTGAGTTATGGTACAATGTGTGTAATACTGTGTAAAGAGTGATGTACTGCAATGTTTCAGAAATGTGTTCTTGGTAAAATGATATATTGACTGATGATTACATGTGCGAGCCTAATGCAAATGTATATGGTTGCAGTTGAAACTTATGAGTACTTGCTTGACGTGACGTCAAGCTTTCCCAGGCCTAGGAAGGTGTAACCCCTGCAAATGGGGGTTCCCAAAAGACTTCCAGGAGCTTGCTAATGCTCCAAGCCTGAATGGTGTTTGGCATTTAAGCCATTTATCAGTGAGTGTTTTAGAGCCTCTGGTACTGTCTCTTTAAGAGCTGTCTGCTTGCAGACATAATTAGTTTGTATGGGGGGACTGTGTGCTTCTCTGAGTACCACTTGAGCTGCTGCCAATTCACTTCATTTTGCAGTCACTAGGAGTGCAAAGGAACCTATCTGAAAGATGTAACTGTTTGCCAGAAATTATTTAGAGTAATAATGAAATTACAGTTTGTCTAACCTGCTTTCTTTGCAGTCAGAACTGTGTCTGCTAGTTCCCATTCTAGTTTTGAACTGCTGAACTGGACCAATCAGAGTGGGGTAAGCTAGCTCTAAAATGGTGCCTTGGACGAATCAGAACTTGGACTCATAATCTGAGCCAGCCAGAAGAGGATTGTATGGGCAGTGACTCTGGGAGATGTAGTTTAGACTTCAGTGCCTTTTGGACCAACAGCAGCAGTCTATTGTGAGTGACAGCCAATCCAGTCAAGAACTGGGAGGAACTCAAAGGAAGTGCTCGGTTTTGTCGGTTGGAGTTTCAGTTGAGCTTTGGCAGTGAAGAAGGAAGGAGCCCTGTGCTTTTTCAGTGTGCAGTTTAGTCCAAAAAAGCGTGTGTAAGGCCCAGAGTTCCGGTCTGCAGCTTGTGTAACAGCTTGTTTAGGACTGAATCCGTCCTGTGAAAGAGTCAAAGGATCTCTGAAGAGTAGAAACCAGGCTCACCCTGTAGAAGACTGGAGGAATTGCTGAAAATTGCACTCGGTCTGTCAGGAACTGAATCTGCTGTGTGTTCTCCGGTATTGTGCAGTAATTGCGATCGGGATACAGATGCAGCCTGCCTGGTATAGTGCTTTCTTTTATATGGATGTGTGAAGAGGTTTGTGTACCTCAAGTGAGCCCTGCTGACATTGAAGGACCCTATCTTATTTGGAGGTCGTGAGTACTAATTCAGGGTTGCTCCCTGTTGAATTGCCACATTAAATCCAAATGGAATTACTGTACTGACTGTTGAATTCTCCTTTTCTCTGTGTGAAAGGGCCTACCAGCTGCCATGGTTTGGACTAGCCACTAGGGCTTGGGTACCCAGGACAGTAACTGATAGGGATAGGCCTGTGCACAGAGCCATAGGTAGATTATTAGAGTGATAAGCTAATTAACCTGATTCCCCTGTCCTTGTTATATCCCCTAAATAAATCAGAGCTGCTTGTTTCAGCAAAGTTATACTGCCTGAGGTATTTGTCTATGTTAAAGTACTGTACTGTGATTGTTGCACTGTATCTCATTTCACAGGAGGTCCCAGTGCGGAACCAGACCTGGGGGTAAGTGTATACTGTGAAGGTAATTCTGATATATTGTGTGGGCCACTAGTGGGAAGAAAGGGGGGTTGCAGTGTCCCACAGGACTGTGACCAAGTTAGTTTAACTATTGCAAACCCTGACCTCTGGGTGGAGGCACCCGCCATTGGATCCAGGCCCCTCAACCTGTTAGTGGCAAATCAGGCAGGGGTAGTAGCCCCTGGGATAGCGCCATCTAGGGGTTACACTTAGCTGTGCCATGAGAACTGCACACCACTTTGTAAAAACTTGAGGTGCCGAGGATAGCCCAAAGGGCAGCACTCTGAATTGATGGTGCTGACCCAACACCATGAACCTTCGGTATTTGTGGTGCTTTGTGTGTATGAGAATGTGCTGATAGGTGTCCTACATGTCCAGGGAGGTTAGCCAATTGTGTTGATGAATCAAAGGTAGCAGGGTACCGAGTGATATCATCTTGAACTTTTCCTTGTGAAGGAATTTATTTAACTTTCTGAGATCCAGAATAGGGCACATGCCACCAGTTTTCTTTGGCACCAGAAAGTAATGGGAGTAGAAACCTGTGTTTCGTTGATCCAGTGGAACTACTTCTACTGCCCTGTTGTTTAGAAGGCCTTGTACCTCGGAAGCAAGAAGGTCTGACTGTGCCTCTGACAGCCTGGGCTGCCACTTGGGAGGATGATCTGGAGGGGTTTCTGACAGATTGATAGAGTACCCCTCGCGGATTATCCTGAGGACTCATTTTTCTGATGTTACAGATTTCCACTGGTCGTAGAACTGAGTAAGATGCCCTCCCACTCTCGAGGAAGATTCCCCCTCGGGCAGCTGAGGTGGGAAATGGGCCGGAAACTCAGAAGATGGCACTAGGTGCTTCTGGGCCTTGTGCTTTCTGCTGCATTTTCTTTTGCGGCTGAGGGGTTTGGTTTCTGTTAAAACCTTCTCTGCCCTTGCCACGAAAGGACTGATGGTTGTGAAACTGACGCCTGTTCCCACCTCCTCGAGAGGGAGCGGGCTGAGGTCTAGCTGTCTTAATGGCAGACCTAGTCTTCTGTGTGGCCTCTAGTGCTTGTTCCACCTGTGGCCCAAACATACATACCGTCGAAAGGTAAAGCCATGACTTTTTGTTGGGCGTCATTCGTAAAGTCCGAAGTATGCAGCCAGGAGTGGTGACGGGTGCAAATGCCAGCCGCCGCCCTGGAAGTAGTATCGAAAGCATCAATTGCAGCTTTAATTTGTTGATTACTGGACTCGATACCTCTAGAGCTCTGAGTTAACCTCTGACTCCGGCAGAGCTTCTACAGTCACTTTGAGTGAATGCCAAAGAACGTACTCATATTGGGAAAAATAACCCTGGTAGCTAGCAATGCACATGCCCAGGGTTGAGGCAGCAAAGACTCTCTTACCCAAGGTGTCTATCTTGCGAGATTCTTTGTTTATAGGATGGGCTGTGGATTCCTGAGGGAGGACAGCCTTATTCTCTGCCAGGACCACTATGGCATTAGCTAAGACTTGTGAGGCCAAGATGGGGAGATCCTTGGGAGGGGCATACTTCCTATTTATGGTCTCTTCTACACCATCTGGGAAAGAGTCACGAAAGAGGGCTGCGTGACACTCAGACAGCTGGTTCTGATTAATCTATGATTTTTGTAATATAAAAATGTGTCATTGAATGTCTCTCGTGAGAGATGCTGAAACAGTCTGTGGAATGACAACCCCCCTCCCAGGTTTTAGATACAAGGTGTTACCTGGAAGGCCAGGAGATAATTACAGGACAGAAGAGGCCTAAATTAAGCATCTCCTGTTTATCTTGCTTTATTGTAGCTTGCCAGCTGCTAGGCTAGAATCATATCCATTTTATGACGTTCAAAGGAGGAACACCAGGTTATATCATGCTGCTGCGAAATCATAAATGTTCCTCTGATGTCTATAAAAGCAGGATGTTGCTCATGGATGAAAGAAGGACTTAGACATTAACCTTATTTAATTTACCTTCTGAGTGATGACATCCTGATGGTATAATTTTTAATAAACAGAGGAGGAACTGGGTGACATCATGGAGAAGGCAGGCTCACGACAGTGTTTTAATTTATGCTGCAAGTGACCTGAGAACACACAAATGTTTGGACTCTGAAAGCAAAAACATGCTAGCAGCACTGTAAGAGATACATTAGACAGATCAAATCTAACTGTCTGATGGTAGGAAAATACAGGTTACTCACCTGTAACAGGAGTTCTAGGAATGGTATATGTTGTTCATCCACACTTATTGGCAGGTATCCTTACCGCTTTAAATCTTGCCGGAAGGTCTTCAAGCTGGCTCCTCCCACCCACCCGGGTGGTAAAACTCTCGGCTCCGCCCCATAACGCCAGATCTGGCCCGCTGAAGCCTCAGGGCAAAGGCCGAAGCCGGGAGGGAATGTAGGATGAACAATATATACCATTCCTAGAACTCCTGTTACAGGTGAGCAACCTGTATTTCTAGGACATGGATATGTTGTTCATCCACACTTACTGGCAGACTCCTAGCAGTTCTCCGGGAGGAGGAGGCAAGGTGCACACCCCAATACTTACTTGGGAAATAAGGACTGAGAACCGAGGCCCCAAAACCAGCATCCTGGCGTGACTCAAGGTCGATGTGGTAATGGGTAATAAGGTGTGTGCTGACTTCCTGGTAGCAGCCCTGCAGATTTCCTGGATAGGGACGTCCCTGGAAGCAGCCACGATGCAGCAGTATGACGGGTAGAATGAGCTCTTATCCCTCTGGGAGGCTCCATGCCCGCCAACTTATAGCAGCGATCTATGCAGGAGGTGACTCACCTGCCTATCATCCGCTTGACTGCAGGTCTGCCAGATGCGGCTTCAGCGTGAGGTGACAAACAGCTGGCGAACCTCTCCCAATTTCAACCGTGGCTCCCTTATAATAAGCGAGTGCCCTTCTAGGGTCCAGAGTATGGAGCCTATATTCGCCTCCGAGGTGATTGGGGTAGAACACCGGCAGAGTCAACACCTGGTTAAGGTGAAACTCGACACCACCTTCGGAAGGAATTTCGGTGGGGGCGAGGACAACTCTTGTCCCTGTGGAAGACCAGGTAAGAGACTCAATGCAGAGCGCCTGAGTTCTCCCATCCTTCTGGCTGATGTGACAGCCACCAAGAAGGCGGTCTTCCACGACAGGTGAGATATCACACCTGTGCATTGGTTCGAATGGCTTGCCCATGAGCTTTGCCAGTACCAGCAGTAAATCCCATGGAGGTGGAGGTTCGCGACTGGAGGAAATGTGATCAAGGCCTTGAAAAAGCGCCAGACCACCTTCTCCTGCACCACCACTGCCTCGCCCGCGCCGTAAGCAGAGATGGCTGCCAGGTGCACCTTTAGGGTCGCCGACCTAAGCCCTTGACTAGAAAGGGACCATAAATAGTCCAAAATGCTTGCCACAGAACAGGAGGAAGGGTCCAAGCCCTGCCCTGACACCAAATAGAAAATCTCTTCCATTTGAAGGCGTAGCATTTTCTGGTCAACTCCTTACGGGACGCCTCAACAACATTGAGGACCTCGTCGGAAAGACCCAAGGCCTGGAACTCTAGCCACTCAGGAACCAGGCTGTCAAGTGCAGGGATTGACGGTCCGGATGGAACACCTTCCCCTGATTGACTGAGAGCAGGTCCGGGCGAGCTGGAAGCTGCCTCGGGAGCCTGGAGCTGAGGCTGAGGAGATCTGGGTACCAGAACTAGCGGCGCCAGTCTGGGGCTATCAGAATCACCTGCGCCTTGTCCCTCCTTGCCTTGAGAAGCACCTTGTGAATCAAGGGAAATGGGGAAAGGCGTAAAAGAGGCCCGGGGTCCAGAGCCTTGAGAAGGCATCCCCCTGCAGCGAGCCCTGCTGAGGGGGCGGGCATGAAACAGCCCTCAGCTGTCTCCTGGAGGCAAACAGGTCCACCTGAGGTGTGCCCCAGTGGGAGAACAGGTCTTGTACTACCTCCGCAGGAGAGACCACTTAGAGATGCAGCCCCTATCCGCCCAGGCATCGGCCAGGGTGTTGGAGGCCCTGCCACATGAATGGCTAGGAGATCCACCTCCAGGCTGCGCAGTGACCAAATGCGGAGAGCTTCCTTGCATAGAAGCATGGAGGCGGCCCACCCTGCGGTTCAGGTATACATGGTCGGGTATTGTCCATCTGGACTCGGACCACTTGACCCCGGAGAAATGGAGCAAAGGCGGTGAGAGCTAGGCGGACCGCTCGGAGCTCCAGCAGGTTGATGTGGCATCAGGACTCCCGCGGGGACCAGAGGCTGTGCACTTGGTGTTCCCCCAGATGGGCACCCCAACCCATCAGAGAGGCATCGGTCGATAGAGAGACCGTCGGCTCGGGGCGGACAAACGGGATGCCCTCCTGCAGATGAGATGGAACGGTCCACCACTGGAGAGCGTTCCACATCTCCTGGGTCAATATCACTAGCTGGTCCAATGGATCGCAGTGTTGTGACCACTGGCTGGCCAGTCCCCACGGAAGGGGGCGACAAAGCCAGCGTGCTCAACGGCCATGCTGGTACAGGCCGCCATGAGACCCAGGAGAGGCGCAGGGAAGTCCCGGTAGAGCGCCATTGCTCAACCAGAAATGATTGGGCAAAGGAGGTAAGAACCTCGGCCCTGTCCGCCGGGAGCCGTGCTCTGGCTCGAAGAGAGTCGAGCTCTGCCCGATGAACAGGATCACCTGCTTCGGCTCGAGTTCCGACTTGGCCTTGTAGATGAGAAGGCCGACTTGAGAGCAAACCTGGAGGGCCAGATCTCTGGACCGCTCCACCTCCTGTCTGGAGGCGGCTGCTATCAGCCAATCGTCCAGGTAAGGGTACACCCGGACCCCTCGGCGCCGCAGGAATGCTGTCACCACTGCCATGCATTTGGTGAAGACCCTGGGAGCTGGAGATAAGCCGAAGGGCATGGCTTGAACTCGAAGAGGGATCCCTCCGCCGAAGCGGAAGGAATTCTGGATGTGACGGATGGATAGGTACGTGAAAGAACGCGCCCTGTAGGTCCAGAGAGCAGAACCACAGCGTGTTCCAGAGATGGTATTATCTGTGCCAGAGTGACCATTCTGAAGGTTCGAGACCTTAGGAACTTGTTCAGGTCATGCAGGTTGAGAATGGGCGCCAGCCCCCGTCCGCTTGGAACCAGAAAATACCTGGACACGAACCCCAGGTCTGGGGGTCCTCACTCCCCTTATCACCTCCTTGGAGGAGGAGCGGCGTCGGCTCAACGAGCCGCCAGTGAGCTGCGGACCCGAGGTGCGACGGCTCTTGAAGGGCGGGCCTGCTCGACCCCAGAGGCAGGTTTTTCCACCACTTCCAGTACCCACCTGTCCGTGGTAACAGCGGACCAGGCGGAAAGAAGTGTCGAGCCATCCCCTCAGGGGAACCAGGGGTAAGGTGACGGGATGGGGGACACCCTCAGCCCGTCACTGGGCAGGCTTGGAGGAGGGACCGCCGGGGACCTCCTGGGCCTTACCTCCCTGCTTCCTGTTGGAGGAAGCCGACAGCTTGGGCTAGGGATACCAAGGTCGAGCCTGCTGGCCCTGACGCTGCTGGGTCAAGGCCTGCGGGCGAGAAGGATGAAAGGGCTTAGGCTGTGGCTTGCAGCCTTGTCCTTCTGAGCGGAAGAGACCGAGTCCAAGGTAGCACTGGACTTCAATCCTCTGCAGGTGACCTTCCAGCCCAGGGTCAAGAGGTCAGTCCTCAAAAGGGAACATCCGCCAACTTGTGCTGGGTATCCGAAGCAAAGGTGGATATCCTCAGCCAGCCTGATGACGCATGGCCACTGCGGCGCTACAGACCTGGCACATGAGTCCCGATGTCTAACGCAGTCTGAGCTGCTGTTTAGCCACTGCCCTGCCCCTGGTCCCACCTGCCTGACGGTAGTCTGCAGATCTGGGAAGATGAGGGACAACCTCATCCAGGAGCCCAACAGGGCGTGAGAAAATTTGCCATGAGGATGGCCGAACTGGCCTGACCAGGCCGAGAGAGGATGCAGCGAGACTTTTGCCCGCATAATCCAATTTCTGATTCTTGTCGGGAGGTTTGACTACATCCTGGTGTTCTCGACACGGAAAACGCTGTCTGTAACCAACCCTCGGCCGAGGGTGTTCCAAAACCGGACAGGAACCGGGGACCGAGATCTCCTGGCCATCCTGGTCAAGGCGCAGGGCAGGAAGCAGGACGCTGCCAAAGTCTCCAAGGCCGGACCCACTATGGCTTCGCCACCGGAAAGACTCCGTAGGAGAATCCCCGGTCCAGAATCTCCGTGAGGGGATACCTGGCCCGCTTAGAAACGGGTCGAAGCTTCATCCCGTGGACCCGAGATGAGTCAAGCAACCCTAAGAAGGATGAAGGGCTATCGCCCACTGACTGCCCTCCCGAGGACTCCAAGTCCATGCGCTTGGAGAAGAGGGAGGAACCATCATCGGACTGGAAGAGTCCTCAAAGAGCTGCCTCGGCTCGAGCCACCCTCCACCCGCCGAGGTTTATCGGGAGGGAGGGTGACAGACAGCCCATGGGGCAAAACCCAAGGCCGACCGAGAATTTTTGGTCGGAGCCCCAACTAATGGCTGTGGAGCGGAGGTTCCACCAGAATCGGTGAAGGCAGCTGGAATTGGCAGACAACCAGCCTGGGGAACAGGCTCCGGCTACAATGAAGGTTGTTTGCCGCTCGGTGACAGCCACTTAATGGCCGGGAAGACGACTGAGTCGGCTTATTCCCGTCAAAAGGAGCTGTTGCCACATGAGCTCCTCATGCCTCGACGCAACTTAGCGCCAAGCCCCTCGCCCGAGGAAGAGGAAGAGCGCGCGCGCATTGTCGCGTGCCGAGATCGAGATCGCCGATGGCGGATCGGTCGGACCGGTGAGGATGTCCGAGACCAAGACTGAGAGTCTCGACTAGGCCGAGGAAGCGAGGAGAAGTGTCGGGAACCGCACTGCCCGGATGATCCCACCGGAAGGCTCCGGAACCGGAGGCACAGACGAGCCGACGGATCCTCAACTCTCACCGGGGAACGGGAGAGGGGATTCTCAGCTTTCCAGCCGATAACCCGTCTAACGGGTCGAGAAAATCTCGACCCGCTGCTGGGAGTCTCTGACCTGACGGGACACCGTGAAGCCAGTGGCGAGCTGAGGGTCGACGAAGTCGACTGTCGACAAGGGAGGGGATCTTTCCGCTCCCAAGAGCGCCGACGAGAGACTTACTTTGCTCTTTGGACCTGGAAAAAGGTCCCGAAGAAGTTGGACCCTCACCTTCCGTCGAGAGGGTCAGACAAAGCTCCTTAAAAGAAGCCGAATACGAGGCACCGAGAGACAGCGGGACAAATGCCGCAGCCGAGGTAGAAGCGGCCCACGCCGCCTCCTCTTCGAGGGCGATCATCTGCTCGAGCTGATCCGCCGAGCCCGCCGCCGCCAAGACACCGCCAACCGGGCCTCTTTAGATTTCACCGGTGGAATTCTCTTCTCGGGGCGCCCCAGTTGTAATCGGGCAGCACGGTCTTCAAGGACGTAGGCCGAAAAGAAGAGCACAAGTCGCAGGCCTGCGGGTCGTGCTCAAGGCCCAGGCAGTAGACGCACGTGGAGTGCGGATCCGCCCTAGACATCTTCTGCCCGCGAAGGGTACCTCCGAAACCGAGTCGACGGTCCATCGCAGTCAGCAGGAGAAGAAGACCAAGTCTTTTAGCAAAAACTTTTTGATTTCAACTTTCAAGAATTAGGAACCAGTCTTAATCGCAGAGCGTTAAGGAGGGAACCTGAGCTTCCAAGCAGTAAGGAAGATCTGACGTCATGGGGCGGAGCCGAGAGTTTTACCACCCGGGTGGGTGGGAGAAGCCAGCTTGAAGACCTTCCGGCAAGATTTAAAGCGGCAAGGATACCTGCCAATAAGTGTGGATGAACAACATATCCATGTCCCTAGAACTGCACTTTTAAAACCTTGTTTTTATTTTTTTAAAGTGATTGTATGTTTTTGTGATATATGGTTCTGTGTTTTACATTTTACTTTCTTATCTATTTTTAAGTAAACATCTCATTTTTTAATAGACTATTTGTGTCTTCCAAGTCCTTCTGTTTTTGCCTGTGATGTGTTGATGGTTAAGAGTGTGACAACACTGTGCATGAGCCTATATGGTAATACCAAACTGGGAAAAGGTAAGAGTAATCTGAGGTCTTTATTTGAGTTTTTAAGGGTTCATTTTGTATACCTAGTTAGGTGCCTGCAGGCAAAAGATATCTGGCCCCCTGAAGAGCAGAATTATCTGAGCCTGTACATTGGGTATGCTAGCAAGAGGTTCACAGTTTGAATCCCTCCAGAACTGAGACCAAAGGTTGATTCGAACCCACAAAACAGACAGGAGGATTACCCTGTTTCTGTTTCCTGTTCACAATACTATGCTCGGAGGTTGGCACTTTGAGAGTAGAAGGCTGACCTGCTGAGTGGGTTTGTGACAGGCTGTACCGGAGGGGTTAAATCCATAGGGATTTCCAGAATATGTAGATATTGGAGACACAGCAGCTTCCAAGGATCGATTTCCATAGTCTGGAGAGAAAGAGCAGAATTTAAATTCTTGAGCAGAGACTTAAAGGAAAGGTCTTCAACAACAAGCTCTGCAGAAGGATTGATCCCTGCTGCCAGGGCAGAATCGGCATCAACATCATCACCCAGCTGAAGATCCGGATCGGGCTCAAAATTAACTCCTGACAGTCCAGGGGGACTGTACAGACAGGAAAGGAATGAAAACCAGGAGGAGGAAGAAGAGGAGACAGAATCGGAGTTGAAAACCACTGGAAACTAGACGGCACCGTACACATCCTCGGCACCATCGAAAAGAGCGGCGCTGAGTACAGAGACGGCACCAACACAGAAAATGGTGCTGCGCTAGATGCTGCCAACACCACTCCCGGTGCAAAGGGCGTCACCAACAGGGAGCTCGGCACCTAACACGACGCCGACACCACTTCCGACACCGAGGCACCGATGGGGCATATGGCGTTGCAGACAGCACTGACAGCACTCGTGTGCCGAAAAAGGACCTTGGCGCTGGAGAAACCAGCACCGCAGGCAATGGCACTGTGATCTGAAGGCAAAGAATGAAAAATAGCAGGAGATAAAGACATTGGTGTGGACCCCTGCGCTGCAGCCATGTGAGAGGGATAGACACCTAGGCGCAGAGTCGACGGCAACAAAGAAGGCACCGCACGACCAGGAAATCCTAACTACCCTCCCTGCCGATCTGAAACCAACAGGCTCGAAGGCCCCAGCGACGGACTAGCCAGATCAGGCAGTCGAGACAACCTCCAAGCCCACTGCTCCATAAGAGTGGCCCAATGGTGAAACTGCTCATCGGAAGCCCCCTAGAAGGCGAAGAGGGGCTCCAATGTCGAAGAAGCCGGCTGCCAGAGACAGAAACTGGTGACTCCAAAAGAGATGGAGACCAGTCCCTGATCCCAACAACTGACCGTCTACACGCAGACCTACCAGAGGGTGACCTTGAGCAATGCAGTCTCTTCTTTGAGCGGAGGACCGAAGGAGAACTTGAGGCTGAACGGTGCTGTGAATGGGACCATTTCTTTTTATGCTTTTGGGGGTACCACCCATCTCCCCCCCCCCCCGAGCACTGGACTGTCCGCTGTCAGACCCCCGAAAGGGTGACGGACCAGACCCGCCCGCTGACTGAACAGCTTTCATGTGAAGTCTCCTTACCGTCACCTGCCCCACTCATGGTCGACTCTGTCAACAGAGGGCTGAAGACTTCTTTCTTGTACAAGTAAGAGTAAGTAAAATGTAATCGGTACTTTTCGTGATAAAATACAAAATAATAAAACTGAAAACTAAGCTGCAGTTTTAAGTTTGACTCCTGGTGGGCGAGTGACATCGTCACTGAAGTGCACTCGACAGCGGGAAAAATGGAACTGAGACAGTTGGAGGGTTGACGCAGAGATAGTCTATACCGCACGTGCCTGGCTTGCGGTGCCACTTCCTTGTGGCTCCATCTCGATGCCGGCCCTCCTAAAAAAGTTTGGCTCCTGCTGGGTCCTAGTGCCTCCAGCATACTCCCATTAGTGTGAATGAGTGGTGGAGACTTTATGTCCAGGAAGATCTGCCGATTTTGTTGCTGTAATGGTCTTCACGGTATTACCATCGCTGTTTGAACATGATACCTTTGAGCAAGGTGGCACTAGAAGCTGGAAGGCCATGTGTGCCAATGCTCAAAGTCTGGGAAATAAAATTCTGGACTTAGAGGCCATTATTTATTTTATTTATTTATTTATACATCAGTTTACAACCTTTGAGCCAGCGGCTCGTTTCCAAAGGTACCTCGTCACAAAGAGGACAATACAAAGCACAACATTTCATTACATCATTGTAGGTAACAACATTTTTTTTTTTTTTTTTTTTTACATCATAGCAGGCAACAATATGGCAGATATATACTGTAAATGACTTTGTTTACAATAACAGTGTAACAGGTTAGGTATTGACAGGTATAACAGTTATTCGGATAAGATTGAGAGGAAAGCAAGCTTTGGTTGAGCAGACAAATTAGTCTTGAGCTGGGACTGCGAGGTTAGTAAGAACAGGTGGCTTTGGGACAGGGCAGGTGATAGTTAGGGGGGGCATGCCACTCTAGGAGTTTTGTCAGTTGTTGATTGAGAAGCTACTTAGAGAGTTTTGTCGGGTACAATGAGCTTGAACACCTACGGCCGGGGACAAGCACAGCTACGCATGTTAAATAGCTGACTTCTAAGTGCGGTTTTAAAACTGGAGATTGAACGGATATTGGTGATGGAACTGGGGAGAATATTGTACCAGGTAGGGGCTCTGTAGTAGAAGGACCGTTGACCATGTGTGGTCCTGGTTCTTGGGATGGACAGGATGGCCCTGGAGGAGCTACGAGTTTGGACTAAGGGTTGAGCTAGGTGAATAGAGGCTGTCAGACCGGAAGGGGATAGACCAAGGAGTGTTTTTTTCGTTAGGAGGCAAGTTTGATATCTGAGCCGTTCATCCAGGTTGAGCAGCTTTGCGAAGTCATATAGCTGGCAGGTATGGGTTAATCTGGTGGCTCCCGTGATTAACCTACAGGCCTTGTTCAAGGTGTGTCGAAGTTTATTGAGGGCAGTCATATCTGCGGCACCATAGACAGGCGGGCCATAACACACAAGGGACAGGATTGAGGAGGTGACTGCTAGTCGGAGGGCCTCGGGGGGGAGGCAGTGCTTGTAGCGATAAAGGATACCTAGCCGTGTATTTGCAGTGGAGGCTAGAGTATCAATGTGGTCGTGGAAAGTGAGTGCAGAGTCAAAGGAGACCCCAAGGTACTTGTACAGGCGGACTTGCTCGAGAGGAAGATTAGGGCCAGGGAGGATACGGAGTGGGAAATTACTGAGTTTGTTTTGGGGATGTGCAAAGAGCATGGATTTGGTTTTTTTTAGATTAACTACAAGTCTGTGCTTTTTGAACCAGGCTTCAGCATCATTGAAAGCTAGTTGCAAGGTATCTTGAAGAGAGATGGGGTTTCGGTGAGTGGCGAAGATAACGGCATCATCTGCGTACAGCAGGATTTTTCCCATGCAAGCACTGGGCATGGTATTGAGGTATAGAGAGAAGAGAAGTGGGCCTAGAATGGAACCTGGGGACTCCGGATCGGATGTGACATGTATTGGAGAGGGTCCCATTAATTCTAACATGCTGAGAGCGGTCCGAGAAGTAGCTGGAGCACCAAGAGACTGGGCCGGCGGCAAAGCCGATGCGATAGAGGGCATCCAACAGTAGGGGGTGGGAGACAGTGTCGAATGCCTTTGAGAGGTCAATAAACACTGCCCTGCTAGTGAGCCCGAGTCAAGGGAGGAATGCAGAAAATTTGAGAACTCAATAAGGGCAGTGCTGGTGCTGTGACCTGCACGGAATCCATGCTGTTCATGGCAGAGGATGTTGTATTTGGTCAGATAATCTGTGATTTGGGTTGCCACCAGTTTTTCAAGAGCTTTGGAGAGGGGTAGAAGGATGGAGATAGGCCGGTAGTTCCCGGCTGAGGACCTGTCACCTCCTTTGTGTATGGGCAAGACTGAGGCTGTTTTCCAGCCAGAGGGGAATTGACCCAGGCAGAGGGACTTGTTGAGCAGGGTAGTTAGGGGGCCAAGGACCTGATCCAGGACCCGGAGGAGGATACTGGGGTCCAGGGAGTCGCTGCCAATATAATTGCTCTTAAGAGCTTGAAGCAGGTGTGGCCTAGCTTCCTGGGGTCACCCTCGTAAGTGGAAGCTGCAGGATATTGAAGTCGGGCAGTGAGGCTGAAGGAGGGTCAAAGAAGTCTCTGGGAGGACCGAGCTGAGGTCTGTAAATGATGAGTTGAGGAAGTTGGCTATGTGGGCAGGGTCAGTGGAGACAGTGCCTTCGATGGTGATCTGGGAGGGGGGAGGAGAGCGCGAGCTCCCATTTAGTTGCTTAATGTTGTCCCAAAACTTACTGCTGTTCCCCCAGGAGGAGGTAAGTGCCGCCTGATAGTGATCGGCTTTTGCTTTCCTGATGGCCCATGTGCATTTGTTTCTAGCGGCATTGTAGGCCTGTCTGTCCGCAGCACGGCCTGTTTCATTGGCCAGGTGCCACAGGTTATCCCTGTGTTTTAGTAGTTGCAGCAGGGACGGGGTAATCCAAGGGGCATTGTGGACTTTGGTCCGGACTGCTGTCATGGGAGCGAAAACGTCACAGGCTTTGTTGAAGGTTTGGGTGAAGAAGGTAAGGGCGTTGTCAACATCAGAGGCCTGGTGTATGGGAGACCAGTTAATCTGGGAAAGATGTAGCTTAAGGCCTTTAAGCCCACCTGGTCTGAGGCGCCGACGAAGAGTGGGATGAGCCGTGGGTTTGGGAGTGGGGGCGGCCCAGTGGAAAATGATAGGAGAGTGGTCACTAATAGAGTCTGGAAGGACCTGGGTATCATGGATTTGTAGAGGGTAGTTTGTGATGACCACGTCTAGCAGTGTGCTGGTACCTTTCTTTGTGTTAATTCTGGTGGGTTGGGAGACCAGTTGGGACATGTCAATGGCTGCGAAAGAGTCACGGGTGGAGTTGATGGATGAGCTGGGCCAGTTAACATTCAGGTCACCTACAAGGACTTGGTCAGCTGTGTGAGGTAGGGTTGAAAGATAGTCAGTTAGTGAAGCCAGTGCCACAGTTTGGTTTTAAGGGGGAACGTAAGCAGCAGTGAGATAGAGGGGACCCCTAGAGGGGTCGGGAGTCAGCTTGAGGGTTAGGGCCTGCGCTCCATGGGCAAGAACAGGGGCAGGGAGTGTCAGTCCAGTGAGAGAATCCCTGGTGTATATCGCACAACCCCCCTTCTGCCTACACGATCCTCCCTGTGGAGGGAGTACCCAGGAATAGTGACAAATGAGTCTGGCATGGATTTTGATAGCCAGGTTTCCACCACCGCGATGACATCAGGCCTATGTGAGGTGATCCAACATTGGAGGAGTCTAATTTTTCATCAGGCTGCGTATGTTCATGACGCAATGCAGAGCCGGGTGACCCTGTAGGAGGGTTTGAGGGAGCTGGGCCAGGGTTGGATGAATGTTGCTTGTCAGAAGTAATAGTATAACCTGACCCTGGCCGGGGGCGACAGAGGTGAGCTTCGATATGTATGTCGTGAGGAGGGGGGGTGCTTTAGGGCACACTGGGTGGGCAGGGTTTTCCAGGCTGTGAAAGTGAGGTGGATAAGTCTCAAGTGGGCGCCTGGGGAGGTGGTAATAGGGAGAGGACTGGGGGGAGGGTGTTGATGACTGGGGCAGATGATGAGAGTAGGGTGTGGCAGGGCTAGCTCCAGAAAAATAGTAGGATCAGGTGCCATTGTGCCAGGGGGGGTATTAGGTTGGAGAGACAATGGTGCCAGGGTGAGGAAGAAAGGGAGGCATTGTAATAAGAGGGCTAACATATTGCTTGTGGTTGCAGCTGGGTGGTAGGTTGAAGTTGTTTTTGCGTCACTCAGCAAGTGTGGATGCCACTTTGGAATAGTGGTGATATGGACTTTGGTGGCCAGGGTACCAGGTTCAAGACCAACTCAGGGCAGTTGGACACGGACCTAGGTAAGAGCCGTGCTCACGCTCTGGGGCCAGGACACAGGGTAGGTTTGGGACCAAAAAGGG
Organism: Neoceratodus forsteri; assembly: GCA_016271365.2. NCBI lineage: Eukaryota > Metazoa > Chordata > Ceratodontiformes > Ceratodontidae > Neoceratodus > Neoceratodus forsteri. Next base: position 398,370,631 of record CM057452.1, read on the forward strand.
GTGCTTAATAGCGACTCCTAGTGGCCACTTGAGAAAAAGCGTAAAGCCAAATAGCAGGAGATCTAGGCTGAAATTAGTACAGCATCAGGTGTGGAAATGTACAGAGCCTCTGTGGTCAGGAAGATAGGATGAGGGATAGGATGTTGGAGAAAATCCAGGATAGGTGGTTAAACCAGGATGGGCTTGGGGGTGGAAGGGAGGGGGTCCGGGAATAGGCTATTATTGGATCAGGTGAAAAGGTAGAGAGGGCTGGGGGAGAAGGGAAGAGGACGGGTAGAAAGAGGGTCCAAGGAAACTAGAAAAGCTTGAGGCAGTAACAGAGGGTCCCTCTAGTGGTTAGCAGGTATAACCTGCAAAGGGAAAACAGGGGACTTAGTATTTCAAGCCACAGGAAGTGATGTCATCAGGTAGGGACTATAAACAAAGGGACGACCCTGGGTGGGAGAGTGGCTGGGGTGGGCGGGGCAGTCGACGCACGTAGCGCGTCAATGGGCTAACCCCCCTTCACAGGTGCTGGATAGAGGTTGTTTAAATTACCTCTAAACGCACAACACCGCGACTTTCGGCTCCAGGAGGGAGCTTCGGGCGGACGGCATTATTGCAAAGGCTGATCTGGACTTTGTTCCCATTACAGAAACATGGTGCACTGAGAAGAACCATGACTGGGATGAAAAAATTACTTACCATAGTAATCTTCTTTCTTCCCAGTGATGCTCAGACATTCATAACTTTGTTCAGTCAGCCTGGTGGGTTGGACTGCCCGGAGAGATGGAACACATGCAAATGATGGAATTCTTTGCACGTGAGCATCTTTCAAATACTGCCTCTACCAACTGTAGTGTTCTAAGCCCTTCAGATTTGTAAAAAGCCTGGAAGTCAGGCAGCATGAAAAAATCCGACAATTAATTAAAACATTTTTTAGGATTAGCCTAATAAAACAACTTACTTCAAAAAACCTCCAAGGGAGGGACTATATCTATACATAATATAGAGGATAATGGCTGGGGATTGGGTGATAACCACACTGTAATCACGTCGAGTGGTTGCTAGGGCAACATGGTAAACCTCGAGAGCGCAGCTCGAGAGGTTTACTGTAGCCCTAGCAACCACGAGAGGTGATTTCAGCGTGGTTGTCACCCGATCCCCAGCCATCATCTTTTACAGTGTATGGTCAAAAAAATACTGTTTGCATTCTATGTGTGAGAATTATGGAACTCTGGTGCATTCTTTTTTCTTATGCCACTGTTTGGAAGTTCTGAAGTGTGGTTAACAACTTTATAAATTCTAAACAGTGCATAACAAAGCTGTGTGACTGCTGATTATGGTGGTTAATAGGCACTTACCATACATTATAATGGTGTTCACCATACAGTGAGAAAAACTATTAAGAGACAGAAAACTCTGTTAAAATCTGTCTAGCATAGAGAAGTGTACCCAGAAGGGTATGGCTATGTGGCACTAGCATGCAGAATGCAGAGGCTGAAGTTCTGGAAGAGGAGGATGGGAGGGAGTTATGAATGTCTGAGCATCACTGGGAAGAAAGATTACTATGGCAAGTAATTTTTTCTTCTAACCCCAGTAATGCTCAGACCATTCATAACTTTGTGCAGACTACCAAGCAGTACCCCCTGGTGGTGGGCACAGAAATGAAAATTACGTACCTACCGTAATTCTTGATCTTCTCTTGTATCTTCACCATTCATTACTTACTGGGTGTAAGCCGGAGGCACGCACCCGTCACGGGAGCTTTTTTTTTTTTTTTTTAAACTTTGGCTAACGGCACCGCCCTCGAGAGTGACGTCATGCGTCATGCGTGAGGGGCGGCCGTTAGTAGAGACCGACTCCTCCTCCAACTCAGTTCTGTGAGCCGGAGAGGCAAATGCGAAAGCAGAGAATAGAGATAGCGAGGCAAGATAGCCAAGGGATAGCAAAGCAAGGAAGAATGAACTGAAAAAGGAATAAGCCGATGGAGGAAGGACAGAGGAGATAAGAGTATCCCTAACCTAGGGACTGCAGGGCCTCCTTACCTGGGCGACTCTAGGAGGAGAGAAAAGGAAGGAAATGAGAAAGATGAAAGAAGAAGAGAAGAGAGAGATGGGATGTTGAAGGGACCAGAATGCCCAACGAGCATAGTTAGCTTATAGCTGAAGGCTCGACTAACAGGAAGCAAGAATCCCGGAGATAGAGCTGAAGAGAAGGTTCACCAAACCCGCTAGACAGACCAGGAGGGCAAGTCCTCATCTTCAACATGCCATTGTTGTTGATACCCTCTGGCTCCTGGCGCAAGGCCTTTAACCGGAGGACACCGAGGAGGGAAGAATAACCCAGGCAGCATGAGAGCGCTGCTCAGGGGTTTAGAAATGGAAAATGTAAGCCTTTCAGGCGTTTTTAAGCATAGAAGTGGGACTCAGACGGACTCGCCAAGGCAGGCCAGAGGCTTAGGCTGGCTGGGATTGGTTATGGTCAGCACTGCTCTTCTGTAAAACTGTCCAGGAGGACACTTGAAAGGAAAAACCAATCATCAAAATCTCACGAGAAGGGTTGCCTGCCCTCTCATCTCCCTTCTTGTTTGTTTTCCTTTTTTTTTTTTTTTTTTTTTTTTTACAGATAATCATTTGCAGGCTAGGAGCATGACCCCAATACCAAGAATGCCTATAGTAGTCGAAGAGAGTTCCCTCAGCATTTTTTCCCCTTTTTTTTTTTTTTTGAAAAAAAGAAAAACAGACGTGCCCGTTCCTCCGCTCTGCAAGGCAAGAATTAGAGAAGGGGGAGGGGTTTTGATTCTAGGGCGCAACAGCTGGAGCACGGGATTGCAGGATCAAAACTGAATAGCCTGAGCCAGGCTAAAACCCCAGAGGTATCTCGCCGAGGAATGGCAAGACATAGTTGTGTAGTTTGATCGCCAATGCAAATCCAACGTAGATGGCCCAAGAATCTTAAGAGTAAATAATTTTCTGAGAAATAAGAACCTCCCCCAAGATATAGATTTTTTTTTTTTTGGAAAAATTGAGCAACTCTTCCTATCTTTATATTTTTTTTTTTTTTATTTTGCAGAGAGAGGAAGGAGACGGGAGGTGGAGAAGCCACAGGAAGAGGCCACTGAGGGGATGGTGGGAGGGAATGAATGGTGAAGATACAAGAGAAGATCAAGAATTACGGTAGGTACGCAATTTCATATCTTCCCTTGTCAATCTTCACCATTCATTACTTCCTGGGTGAGTACCAAGCTCTTCCCGGAGGGGGGGGGGGAAGAGGCCATACCCTGAGGGAACAAGACCCCCAGCCTTCTGCTGGTGAGAAACAGAAGGAGAAGACCCTGGCTTATTCAGAAAGCCTAAGTGGGCTAAGAGCTAGGAGGTGCCTCCTGAGGACGAGGAGACGGAGGAGCCCCTGTAAAAGTCTCCAGCTCTGGAGGAGAAAAGACGGTTCCCCCGGAAGGCGGAGCGAATCACCCTACGCCGGGCCAGGGGTGACAACCTGGAAAGACGAAGCCATGCCGTCCGCCTGATGCAGATCGCTGTCCCCGCTAGCCTGGAAGCCACCTCATTGGCGTCATAAGATGCCCTTGCTTGGTGTCTTGCCAGCTCCAGGCCTACCGCAGAGAGGGCAACGGCTTGTCTGGTTTGCTCCGTGTCAGGCATTGATGCCAACAGCTGGGACATCATCGACCACAAATGCCGGTTGTAGGCAGCGTGGTGAGCCTGATGAGATGCAATACAGGCACTCGCACGAGAAGAAGAGAACACTCTTCGCCCCCAACGGTCGAACTGGAGAGAGTCCGCATCCAGTGGGCGGTCGTGCGCCAGGCAGCGGCGCCCAGAAGGAGTATCTAGGTAAACCAAACCAGAGGGCGGGTTGGGAAGGGAACCTAGAGACTCTGAGGGGGCACAATACCTACGCTGACAGTCAGCCAGGGCTGGAGAAGAAGCGGCTGGGGACTGCCAGGACCGGATAGACGCCTCCTGGAAGGGGACAGGCCAGGAAGGTACCACCAAATGCTGGGCACTGAATTCACCAAGGAATTCTCGCGTCTCCCGGTATTGTCTCTCCGAACATAGGAAATCCGAAGATCCCTCACCATCCTCGAGAGGAAACGCTGATATTCTGTGAAATCAGCATCGGAGGAAAGATGAGCAGGGGGTTCCTCTCCCTCAGAGGAGGGAGACGAGGATGATGGGGAGCTGGAATGTCCAGAGGATTCCTGCGGCGGTGGGGAGAGTCGAAAGACCCGCTCATGCATGTATCTAATATATGAGGGGAAGGCCGCCGCAGAACCTCTGAACTGCTCCCAGGATAACGGACCCGTAGGACCGACATGGCCTGGGAGCGGGGGTGGTGAAGGCAGAGAGATGGGAGAGGGGCACCTCCGAGGAGGCAACTGCTTCCTGCGAGGGCTCTGGAATCCGGGGAAAGGAGCCCTAGTAGGAGGGATCCCGGATATCAGACCAGGCCGCAGAACGGAACTCTGGGGAAGCGGAGCCTGGAAGAGCCCTGGGGAGAACCTCCTGTGACGACGCCTGACTGCATGATCCAGAAGGCAGTCTGCACAAACGCCCGAGGACACCCTAGAACCCTGGAGGGAGGGGCAGGTTCTGCACTCGGCTCCTGGCCACCCCCCTGAGGTGGCCAAAGAAGACCGAGTGGCAGACCCCCTGCACCTCAACCCCTCGGACTCCGAGAGGGCCCTCCTCCCCGACCACAGCGTCCCCCTGTCCCTAGAGGGGGCAACAGCACCTCGGGGGGTAGCTGTCACCGGGCCTCCAGAGAGGGGAGCCTCCCCCTCCGTCACCCCCACGCCTGCCCCCCGGGGCTCCCGGCCACCCCCAGCCGGGGAACCCTCAGGAGACGACGGTAGGGGGGACAGAGGGAGGGGCCCGCTGCGCCGCCTGGCACCCCTAGCCACCGGGGACCCAGACCTCGAAGAGTGGGGGTGCCAGGATGGGTCCACGTCCGAGTCATCGCCCTCCGAGGAGGACGAGACCAGCTGGACCTCGATGCTGGCCACCCCAGGGTCCCCGAACGGCCCCGGTACCAAGGGTGACGCCGCTCGCCCCCCACGCCGGTAGCAGCCAGGCCTAATTCCACACTCCCCAACGGGCGCTGCAGGCCCGGCACCTGGAGGAAGGATAAGGCTCGGCGGCGCCGGGCGCTGGAGGTGAGGGGCGGCATCGCGACGGCGCCGCTGATCGTCCATCGGCGCCGCAAATGGCGCCGAGGCCCAAAGCGGCACCGCCGATCACCGGGCGCTGCAAACGGCGCCGATCCAAAGTGGCACCGCCGATCACTGGCGCTGCGAACGGCGCCAGGATCCAAAACAGCGCTGGGAACGGCGCCGCCTCGATCACCGGCACCGTGAACAGCGCCGGGATCCGAAACCGCGCCGAAAGGCGGCGTCAAGGGTCCACCCGAGCCAGGCCCAAAAGTCGAGGGCCTCGACACGGGGGGAGCCTGCACCTCCGGAGAGGTGACTGCCGAGGCGGTGTCCGGGTCCCGGCCCCGGGAGGGACTACGATGCTCCCACAACACCGCAGAAGAGGCCTCCTCCTCGGCAAGAATAGACGAGACTCCTCCTCCTCGGACCGTGAGTAGGCCCGGAGGGGACCCGGGAACGCCTCAACGACCTTGCCCGAGAATCCCGAGAGTGACGCCGCCTCTCGGTCGGCAGGGCCTTGCCGAGCTTAAACGTATGGATTTCGAGGACGCCGGTCCATCGAGAAACAGGCTGTCGCACTCTAATCCATATCATGGTTGGGTCCCAGGCAACGGAAGGCAACGCTATGCCCGGCCCCGAGACGGAGAAATGCCGCCACAGGAGCACCGACGAAGGCGCGCCCGTCTAGAAAAGCGCCAGCCCCAACCGACATAACGCCGAAATTAACAAGACTAAAACACAGTAGAAACACACCTGGCACCGTAGATAGAAAAAGGAACAGTCTTACCGGATCGGGCGCGAAAAGCGGAAGAAAAACAGGAGTCGGTACACTACCACGCAGTTAAGGACGCTTCACACGCGAAGAGTGCTGCCTCGACGGGCGGGAGAAACAGAACTGAGTTGGAGGAGGAGTCGGTCGCTACTAACGGCCGCACGCGCATGACGCTACTCGAGGGCGTAAGCCAAGAAGCAAAGTTTAAAAAAGCTTCCGGACGGGTACGCGCCTCCGGCTTACACCCAGTAAGTAATGAATGGTGAAGATTGACAAGGGAAGATCTTGTTTTGGAAACAGACTTTGCAGGACTGCTGTGCCAAACTTGGAATCACTTCTGGACAAAATATCCAAATTATAATGCTTTGTAAAGGTGTGTACGGATTTCCAAGTAGCTGCTTTACAAATGTCCAATAATGGCACCTCCCTAACAGCTGCAATAGTGGCAGCTGATCCTCTTGTTGAATGAGCCCTCAGCCCAGCTGGGGACTCTCTACCTGCTTTAGTGTAGCAGAATTGAATACACTGGACAATCCACCGAGAAATGGATCTTTTGGAGACTGGTTTGCCCATTCCAACATCCCCATATGTAAGGAAAAGTTGTTTCTTGTCTTGCCTATGGCCTTTAGTAGCTGTCATGTAGTAGCTGAGAGCTCTTTTCACATCCAGACTGTGAAGCCTTCTTTCACCAGAGCTTGTATGGTCTGTGAAGAAGACAGGCAGAGTGACTGATTGGTTCAGATGGAAATCTGAAACAACTTTGGGAAGGAATTGTCTGTTTTTTCTGAGGACTACCTTATCCCTGTGGAAGGAAATGTAGTCCTGCTCAACACAGAGAGCCTGAAGATGAAAATTACGTACCTACCGTAATTCTTGATCTTCTCTTGTATCTTCACCATTCATTACTGCTTAGGTTAGTGCCGGAGGCGTGCACCCGCTATGGGAGGTTTTTTTTTTTTTTTTGAGTCGGCTCCAACGGCGCCATCCTCGAGAGTGACGCACTGCGTCATGCACGAGGGGCGGCCGTTAGGTGCCGCAGACTCCTCCTCTATCTCAGTTCTGGTAGCCGGAGAGGCGAAAACAAAGGGAAGGAAAAAAGGGAGAGCGAGGCAAGAGAGCCGAGGGACAGAAAAAGGAAAGGATATAAACTGAAAAAGGCATAAGCTGGTAGAGGACAGACAGAGGAGAGAGAATTCCTACCCTAAGGGACCGCAGGGCCTCCTTTCCGGGGCGGCGCTAGGGGAGGAACAGAGAGAGGGAGAGGGGAAAAAAAGAAAGAGAGGAAAAGAAAGAATGTTGAGAGGGAGAACAGTGCCCATCGAGCATTGGTTGAGAGGCTTATAAGCTTGGGACTAAAACAAGGGAGCAAGAATCCCTGTTGATAGGACTGAGAGAAGGTTCAACCGAACCACCTGCACAGATCAGACACAAGGGCAGATTCTCTGATCTCTCAACATGCCAAGTCCCTACATCCTAGCTGAGGGCTCATAGACTGCCCGGGCAGAAATCTGTTCCGGGGAGAGCGCCCACCCAGGAAGGGGACTATGTCCCTTAGCACCCTGTTAAGTGCTAACACAGCAGTGTATGGGGAATGATTATGCCTTACTGAAGGCAGCTTTGAATGAAAGGATAGAGTGGGAACTCAATCCGACTCCTTAAGGCAAGGCAAGAGCAGATGCTCAAGGCTGACAAATGCAAAGCACCAGGTAGAATGAGCTTAAAGATAATACCTGCCAGGGGGATCTAAATTTTTGTTGAGGCCGAGCCAGAGCATGGTCTCTTAGGCTGTGAAACTGCGTAACATGATCAAGGTACCTAGAAGTCGCACCCTAGGGGCAGTCAGAAAGAGTTCCCTCAGAATAAGTGAAAAATACAGACTGTGCTTGTTCCTCTTTACCTTGAGGAAAAAAGGAACCATTCACTAAGAATGGAAAACAGAACTTTTTTTTTTTTTGGCATAAAGGCCAAAGGAAGGAAGAGGAACGAGACGGGAGGGGGAGACGCCACAGTAGGAGGCCACTGAGGGGAAGGTGGGTGGGTATCAGTAATGAATGGTGAAGATACAAGAGAAGATCAAGAATTACGGAGGTATGTTCATATCTTCCTTGTCAATCTTCACCATTCATTACTGCTTGTGAGTACCAAGCCCACCCTCCCAAAAAAGGGGGTAGAAACCCTGAGGAACAAGACCCCAGCCTCCTGTTGGTGAGAAACAGAAGGGAAGACCCTGGGCTAATCTAGAGAGAAGCCTATGGGGAGAAGAGCTAGGAGGTGCCTCCCGAGGACGGGAGATGGAGGAAGCCCTGCAGTAGTCTCCTAGCTCTGGAGGAAAAGAGACAGGTCCCCAAGCGGAGCGAATCACCCTACACCGGGCCAGGGGTGACAACCTTGATAGACAAAGCCATGCCGTCCGTCTAATGCAGATCGCTGTCCCCGCAAGCCTGGAAGCCACCTCATTGGCGTCATAAGATGCCCTTGCTTGGTGTCTTGCCAGCTCCAGGCCTATAGCAGAGAGGGCAATAGCTTGCCTGGTTTGCTGCATATCAGGCATTGATGCTAAGATCTGAGAAAGCATCAACCACAAATGCCTACTGTAGGCAGTGTGATGAGCCTGATGAGATGCAATGCAAGACATTGCACGAGAGGAAGAGAACACTCTTTGCCCCCACCGGTCGAACTGTAGGGAATCCGAGTCCGGTGGATGGTCGTACGCCAGGCGGCGGTGCCCAGAGGGAGTCTCTAGGTATGCCAAACCCGAGGGTGGGTTAGGGAGAGTACCCAGGGATTCCGAAGGGGCACAATACCTACGTCGGCAGTCTGCCGGGGCTGGAGAAAGGGCGGCTGGCGACTGCCAGGAATGGATAGACGCCTCCTGGAAGGGAATAGGCCAGGATAGTACCACCAGGTGCTGGGCACTGAATTCGCCAAGGAATTCATGTGTCTCCCGTTCAGTATTGTCTCGCCTAACGTAGGAAATTTGAAGATCCCTCACCATCCTCGAAAGGAATCGCTGATATTCAGTGAAATCAGCATCGGAGGAGAGATGAGCAGAGGGTTCCTCTCCCTCAGAGGAGGGAGACGAGGATGATGGAGAGCTCGAGTGTCCAGAGGATTCTTGTGGCGGTGGGGATAGGTGAAAAACCCGCTCATTCATGCACATGACATATGAGGGGAAGGCCGCCGCAGAACCTCTGAACGCCTCCCAGGATAACGGGCCCGTGGGACCGACATGGCCTGGGAGAGCGGGGGGTGGCTGCAGAGGAATGGGAGATGGGCACCTATGGAGAGGCAACTGTCCTCTGCTAAGGCTCTGAAATCCGGGGAACGGAGCCCGAGCTGGCAGGATCCCGGACAGCAGACCAGGTCGCAAAATGGAACTCTGAGGATGCGAAGCCTGGAGGAGCCCAGAAGGGGATCCTCCCCTGTGACGAACCTGGGACTGCATGGATCCAGAAGGGCAGCTCACAGCAACGCCACCAGAGGGGACCCCGGGGTCCAAGAGGGAAAAGCGGGGCCCAGCGCTACGGCTCCTAGCCACCCCCCCGAGGGGTGGCCGACAGAGACTGAGACGCCTGAACCCTGCCCCTCGACCCCTCTGACTCCGAGAATGCCCTCCTCCTCGACCCCAGCGATCTCCCACCCCAAGGGGGTGCAGCAGCACCAGGGTCGGTAGCTGCCACGAGCCCCACAGGAGGGAGAGCCCTTCCCTCCACCTCCGCTCCATCGCCTGCCAGGGAGCCCAGACCACCCCTAGCCTGGGGGGGCCTCAGGAGAGGACAGCAGCGGGGACAGAGGAAGAGGCCCGCTGGGCTGCCTAGCACCTCGTGCCACCGGGGACCCTGACTCTGAAGAATCAGGTTGCCAGGATGGGTCCACGTCTGAATCATCAGCCTCCGAAGAGGAAGAGATCAGCTGGACCACAATACTAGCAACCCCAGGGGACCCCGGTGAAACGGTGCCGCGAACGGCACCGGTGCTGGAGGCGGCGCCAGATGACCTCAGACCCCCCATGCCAGCTAAGCCCGACCCTGGCTCCCCACTGGCGCCGGCCAGGCCCACGGCACCGCCATCGGCGCCGGGACCCAACCCGGTGCCGCCAGGAGAGTGAACTGGCCCCGCAGCGCCATGAGTGGCGCCAAAGGCCAGAACGGCGCCGTCTCAATCACCAGCGCCGCTCCGAAATGGCGCCGGAGGGCAATGTCGAGGGTCCACCGGTGCCGGGCCCAGCAGGCGTGGGCCTCGACACTGGGGGAGCCGGAGGTGACTGCCAAGATGGTGTCTCCGCCGCGGCCCCGGGAGGGACCTTGACGTTCCTCCGACACCGCAAAAGAAGCTTCCTCTTCGGCAAGAGAAGATGAGGAAGCCTCCTCTTCTACGGACCATATATGCCCGAGAGGGGACCCGGAGGAAGGGCCTAGAGACCTTACCTGGGAATCCCTGGAGCGATGCCGTCCCCCGAAAGTCGGTGGGGCCTTGCCGAACTTGAACGCGCGGACTTCAAGGACATGACTGTCCATGGAGAAACAGGCGTCGCACGCATCCATATCATGGTTGGGTCCCAGGCAGTGAAGACAAACATCATGCCGATCCGTGACGGAAAAATGCCGGCCACAGGAGCACCGATGCATAGGGGCACGGCCCGCCTTTGACTTACGTTTTGCCCCCGAACCTGACATGATGTGAACAAAATAAGACTAAAATTAGCAACAAAGCACTCGGCGCCATCGACAGAAATAAAAGAAATGGTCTTACCGGGAGACGGCGTCGAATGAATATGAGAATACGAGGAGTCTGGCTTGAGTGACGCAGAAGGCCTAGTTCAACTACCGCGCAGCAGGTGCAGCCTCGATGGCGGGAGAAACAGAACTGAGATAGAGGATGAGTCTGCGCCACCTAATAGCTGCCCCTCGTGCATGACGCAGTGCGTCACTCTCGAGGGCAGCGCCATTGGAGACAAAAAAAAAAAAAAAAACTCCCGTAGCGGGTGCGTGCTTCTGGCACTAACCCAAGCAGTAATGAATGGTGAAGATTGAGAAGGGAAGATCTCACTGATTCTTCTTGCTGAGGTAATTGCTACCAGGAAAACTGTTTTCCAGGTAACATACTTTAAATGGGCTGTAGCCATGGGCGCAAAAGGAGCCCACATCAATCTGGCTATACATACATTAAGATCCCAAGTGGGCACTGGTGCCCTGTGAGGAGGGTGCAAATGCATCAGGCCTTTAAAAAATCTTTTGAAAATGGGATCTGATGCTACAGACACCTTTGTCCTAGCAGAAAGGTATGCAGATACTGCTGCAAGGTGAACTCTTAAAGAACTGGGTTGCAGACCTTGTGAATGTAGTGAGTCAGATAATCCAACACCACTGAGACCCCTGCATCACTTGGGGTGAAGTTTCTACCAGAGCACCAGAAAGAGAATCTTTTCCACTTAGCAGAATAAGTTTTCTTAGTGGAAGGCTTCCTATAACCTTTCAAGATGTTTAATACAGCTTCAGAAAGGTTCAAGCCTGCATACTCTAATTCCTCAAGAGCCATGCCTTGAGATGGAGGGACTTGAGATTTGGGAACAGCAATGTTCCCTGATTGGAGGTTAGAAGATTGTGCCTGAGAGGCAAGCTTATTGGCTTGCTCAGTGACATGGAGAGCAGAAGAGAGTACCATGGCTGCCTGGGCCAATCTGGAGCTATCAATATCAGAGAAGCTGAGAGGGATCTGAGCTTCAGCAGTACCCTGAAAACTAGAAGAAAAGGGGGAAAGGCATAGAGAAGCTTGCCTGACCAATCCAGTACCAGGGCGTCTAGAGGGATTGTGCCTTGGGCTAGTGGCCTGCAACAATACTGAGGCAACTGGTGGTTCTGGTGGGATGTGAACAAGTCTATCTCTAGAATGCCCCACCTGCTGAAAATTACCTGCACCACCTGCTTGTTCAGTGTCCATTCATGATGGGACTGATTGATCCGACTCAGTGTGTCTGCCAAGATATTGTCCTTTCCTGGCAGATGGATAGCTTGCAGGGACACCTTTAAAGAATATGCCAGAGTCCAAATTTTCATGGCTTCTGTGCATAGGGGACCTGATCTGGTGCCACCCTGCTTGTTTATGTAATACATAGTGGTGGTACTGTCTGTTCTGACTTGTACCACCCTACCCATTACCAGTGTAGAGAAAACTTTTAGTGCCAGCCGCACTGCTCTGAGTTCCAGCAAATTTATATGCTGGAGGGACTCTGCCTCTGACCAGGTACCCTGAGTTGTGTGTTCCCCTAAATGGGCACCCCAGCTCAGAAGGGATGCATCTGTTGTGAGGACTAGTGAAGGATCCTCCTTCTGGAAGGGGACTCCCTGCCTTAGGTTGGATTCCTTTTTCCACCACAAGAGGGCTTGTAACAGAGGCCTTGTCAATGGAATGAGTTTTGAAAAGGGAACTTTTTTCTGACTCCAATGATTCCTGAGGTGAAACTGGATGTCTCTCATGTGAAACCTGGAACCCTGCACTGTGCCTGTGGATGCAGCCATATGACCCAAGAGCTGCAGGAATTGCCTGGCTGTTTTTTGGCCGTGCAACTTGAAGGAGTTTGCTATGGCCTGAAGGCTTTGCACTCTGTCTAGTGGTAAAAAGGCCCTGGCCTGTAGGGTCCTGATCTCTGCCCCTATGAACTGTAAAGTCTGTGTAGGGGTGAAGACAGATTTTTTCTGGTTTACTATGAAACCCAGGGACTCCAAAAGATCCTGTGTGAGCCTTAGAGAGGTTGTGACCTGTTCTGGTGATTTGCCCACCACCAGCCAGTCGTCCAGGTATGGGAAGACAGTCATTCCCTGTCTTCAAAGAAATGCCACCACAGCTGCTAGGCATTTTGTAAACACCCTTGGTGCCGAGGAAAGGCCAAAGGGCAGGGTTGCAAACTGATAATGACCTGACGGAAGTCTGAATCAGATATTTCCTGTAAGATTCTTTTATGGGGATGTGGAAATAAGCGTCCTGTAAGTCCAGAAATGCCAGCCAGTCCCCTTTTTGGATTGTTGGCAGAATCCGAGCCAAAGTGACCATTTTGAACTTTGGCTTTTTCAGGTGCTTGTTTAAAGCTCTGAGATCCAAAATTGGCCGCCACTCCCCATTGTTCTTTGTTGTTAGGAAGTATCTGGAGTAAAAACCTCTTCCTCTCAGGGTTGCAGGGACTAGTTCCACTGCTTTGAGCTGAAGCAGCTTCTGAACCTCTGCCTCTAGCAATGAGATTTTGTGCTAGGGGTGGGGAGATGGAAATCCTGGTTTTTTTTCGAGGAAGAAATCTGAACTGCAGAGACAGACCTTTGCCCACTACCTCCAACACTCACTTGTCTGTGGTGATGGTTGACCAGAGGGGAAGGAAATGGAACAGTCTGCCTCCAACAGGTGGGAGGAGGCGGCCTGTATCTCAGGGGTTCTGTTTAGGCTGGGGTTGAGGTTGTGGCTGAGCCCCTCGCCTAGAGCCCCTTCTACCCCTACCCCTTGAGTAGCCCTATGGGGGGTACTGCTGGTATTGGGGCATGGCTACTGGCTGGAAAAAGGGTCTTGATAAGAAGGAACGACCCCTAGCCCCCCTTCCATAGGGTCTGGTGGATGAAGAAGCTCTGTCTCTAGCAGAGTTACTTCTATAAGTAGCCTTATACTCATCCACCTTTTTCATATAGGCCACTGTGGACTCCCCAAAAAGCGCATTTCTTTCTAATGGGAAATCCAGGGCCGCTGACTGGTTATCCTGAGTGAGGTTTGTGGCCCTAAGCCAAGCAAACCTCCTCTGAGCCACTGTATTAGCCATCCATCTGGCTGCAGTGTCATTTAGATCAGCAGCCATTTGGAACTGGTACTTCGCCGCCTCTAGCCCAAACCTAGCAGTTTCCGCCAGGTCATCTGACAAGGGTGAGGTGGCCTTTATGGACATTGCCAGTACCGACTGCCACAGGGATTTCTGATACTGGGCAGCATAAGCTTGAAAAGTAGCCTGTCTCATGGCCAATGAGGCTGACAAATAGCCCTTTTTGGCCATACTGTTCAATTTTCTGGAGTCCTTGTCTGGTGGTGTGGAGGACAGAGGACTTTAGCTTTATCACAGGCAGCTTGCTGTTACCCTCTTGATGATCAGGAGGGGAGAAGAGGAAGTCAGCTCCCTCCCTATCCAGCTGGTATTTTTTATCTATTCGCTTGTCAATTGGAGGAATAGAATTTGGGGTCTGCAGGAGCTTCATAGCATCCTTCTTGAAGAATTCATATACTGGGAGGAGGAGGGCCTTTGTGGGTGTTAAACCCATCATATTGAGGTACTCAATCTCCTCCTTATCTTCCACTTGTTCTGTTGTGGCAATATCCAGAGCATCTGCCATTTTCCTTACGAAAGAAAAATGGGAGGAAAAATCCTCAGACACTCTGGGAGGCAAGCCAAATTCCTGCTCAGGGGACACCTCTGGGGGGATAGGTTCGTCCTCCTCATAAGGCTCCTCATCCTCTACGAAATAGTGTTGCTCCGGAGCAGGGGGCAACACAGTAGCAGCAACCTGGGGGCCCTGGGGAGGGGCAGGAGGCTGAGGAATGATGCTCTGCAGAGCCTGAATAATTTTAAATGCCTGAGCTATGTCCTGAGCTGAAGGCATTACAGGTTGCTGCGCAGAAGTCCCTGGTTTAGCAGGAGAAGGTTCTGCATGTTTGAGCTTCTTTAATTTCTTTAAGGGAACCGGAGAGTCAGACGGTTCTTTCCCTCTTTTTGCTCCTTTTTCGCCCGTATCAGGGCCAGGGGTAGAAGCACTTGTTAATTCAACCACAACAGACTGGGGTGTCAGCTGGTCAGAGCCTGAGGGACCCCTAGGAAACTTTTTATTAAGCCTGTCAAGGTGCTTTTCAACAGTTTTTTCTGGGAATGTTTTACATATCTCACATTCCTGGTCCAAATGTTCAAAACCCAGACAAGCTACACATAAAGTGTGCTTGTCTGCCTTGGCAAACACATCTCCACACTTTAAACAGTTTTTAAAACCAGGCTCCCCGGTTCTCCTCTTAGGTTTCTCAGTCATGGTGAAAGATAAGTGAAAAACCCCACCCGCTAAATGCCAAATGTTACTGCGGTTATTTAAACAGTTTAAAAAGGGTTTTCCTTTTTTTTGCGTGGTCGGTTCCAGAACCGATAGGGAACCAATGGAACCAAGAGAGGAGCTGAAATATGAACCGGTTCAGCTGGCCCGGTGGCGCTGAGGGTTGAGGCGCTGGATGCCACACCTCACGCTACACCGGCGACCAGAGTTGAGCGGACTCGGGTTGCGGGGCGGCTGAGGAGAGGAGGATCAGCGTCCCAATGGATGTTCTCCTCCCTCAGGGTGGGAGCCATGAATCGTTTCGCGTTCTGCATCACTCTCACGGCGGTGGAAGCACCGACCAAGGAAGAGGATGGGCGGCTCCGCTCGTGAGTCGGAGAGGGGACGCCGCCGCATGAGGGCTTGCGTGTGTCAGCACGCCGCCACTGGACGACGCCCTAGCGAGGACATCTCAGAGGGCGGGGGAAACCAGGGGAAGAAAAACGAGAAAACCCCTCCCGGCAGCCCAAGATGATAGCCTCTCGGTACCATCCGGACCACCGATAAGAGGGACAGACCCCACTGTGCAGGAGGGAGGAGGCACTCTAAGGGCAGATCCCACCGGAGGTGGAATGGAGGAGTTGAGAGGAAGGAAGGAGTGGGCTCCGGGAGTAGAGAAGGAGGCATAAAAATAAAGTATAAAAAAAAAAAAAGAAAGAAATATGAACCGGTTCAGCGGTTCTGTAACCGATAAAAAGCGGTTACAAGTAAAGTTTTTAAGGACCAAAATTTAGCGATAATGAACAGGTTCTTTAGTTAGAGAACCGAAATACAGTTAAAACTAACTCGGATCCCTCACGGTTATGCCGAACCGCGAGGAACTGAGAAAACAACAATTTAAACAATAATAAACTAAATGTAAACTAACAATTAATAGAGGCAGTAAAAGAAACTAAATATACTTATGGTTTTTTGATTTTTTTCTTTCTTCTTCACGCGAAAGAGGGCGACAGAAACTCCGAGCGACCAGACTTTCAGGCAGAGAGAAAAATCTGAAGGGCTTAGAACACTACAGTTGGTAGAGGCAGTATTTGAAAGATGCTCACGTGCAAAGAATTCCATCATTTGCATGTGTTCCATCTCTCCGGGCAGTAAGACCCACCAGGCTGACTACACAAAGTTATGAATAGTCTGAGCATTACTAGGGTTAGAAATAGCCATATCAGGCTGTACTCTGTTCAGGAGGACAACATGGGAAAAAAAGGGGAAGGAGTTGCTCTTAATGTGAGACACAGCATAAAAGTGACAGAGGCACAGGGAATACTAGGAGGAGCAGAGGTACTGTGGGTCACCCCAGAGACAGAGAATGGAGCCACTATTTGCAGTGGTGTGATCTACAGACCTCCAGCACGAGGTGGGGGGTGGGGAGTTGGACACGGTTCTGGAGGAAGCCATCCAAAAGATGGCAAGTAAGGGGGAGGTGCTGCTGGTGGGAGACTTCAATCTGCCGAATGTAGACTGAAGCATCACAGCTGCAGCTATAGCTTAGGAGCAGGGACATCCTGGACTCCCTGCAGGGGCGTTCCTCAGGCAAATGGTTAGGGAGTTATGTTATGTTACATAGGACCATGTGATTTTCTTTCTGGTTGTATACTGAGCAAAAGTAATCATTAAAAGTGCCGGCGAGTTGTTTTGGATCCTGCAAAAGTAGGTTATTCTGTAGTACTGGTCCCACTGAACTATGTCCTCCACACTTATTATTAACAAATGAAAGATCTTATTATTGTCCTTAGTATGTGCAATTTTAAATTCCCATCTTATCCCTCCAGTTTTAATCTGTTTGTGTTTTTTAGTTCAATTATATATCTAGGTTTAACTCAGTAGGATTCTGTTCAAATCTGGTATAGGACGACTTCTTCATCTGTTTTTTTTATTAGTTAACAAAATCAGAATTGTTCCCATATGATTATATTTTCTCGAGGGGGATGAACTGGGAACTTAATAGCCTACTTTTTATGTTCCAACATTCTTCTACCGGTTTACCTTCCATTTCATTCCTCCAGTCCCAAGTGGTCATGTTTTCTGTTTTTTTTTTTTCTAAATCTGCTTTGGCATAATTTCTCATGTCTCAGATCACTCAGTCCCTAGTTGATCCACTTCCAGTATCGAATTTTAATATATTGTGATCACTGCTTCCTAGGTGGTTTGATATTATTAAGTTTGAAATTTCAGCCTGTAAGTTGGTAACTACAATGTCCATAACACTGTTCCCTCCCAGCTATTCTAGTGGATGTAATTTCCATAAATAAAGAAAAAAAATGTTTTTTTTTCATTGAAATATCTAATACATGCATTTTGCTACTTACCCAGGACATTAATGCGATAGATGAACTCTTTAAAAATGTCCTTCTCTTGAAGAAACTCCACAGGGATTTCAGGTAGAGCAGTACCAAACTCACCTCCGGGTCTTGGGGACCAGCCCAATTTCCATACCTGAGAGAGAAAACCAACCAAAGCGGTTGAAGTCAGTAGCCAGTAACTCTACATCTTCAAAGAAAATCACTTACCTGGAGCTTCAGTTCTGGCTTAAGAACGGTGCTCTCTAGCTACTTATAACAAAAAAATTAAATAAAAGAAAAATTGCAAAAATAGTTTAAGGAAGTAAAATTGAATAATATCGATAAAAGTTTTTTAAGAAAATTATTTTATCTTCATCGAGGATATCTCTTGCATCAGGCCACACCTATGGAACTGTATCTGCCAGGCACTAGGACCACATGGAAACTTTTCAGCTAGCAGTCTAGTAGAGGCCACCCATGAAAATGACATCAGCCAATGACATCCCTTCCATATAAACGTGGGCAGTGCCATGCTCTCAATTCTTTTCCCGCCGTCGACCATCGCACATAGGACTCCACAGAGACACCGTTGCTTCAGTGGACCACCAAATCTTCGATTTTCTTTTATTTTTCTCACCCTAGTTGTTAGTCACTTTATTATTTATTTTTTAAAGTGATTTCTTCCATTATGTTGGCCGACCCTGAGAAACTCTCTAAATTCTGCGGGTTCGGCACGAAGAACCCCAACATGGATGACCACAATGCCGGCGTGCACTGTTTTGGTGCCAATCACGATGTTAAGGCCTGCGAGATCTGCCGCAGATTCAACCAGGCCACCCGGTGGTGCCATCAGAAGGCCCTAGAATCCCTCCTCCTGGAACAGATAGTTACCTGCATGGAGAAGGAGCTACAGGGAAGAAGCTCCTCTGCCTTGCCAGCTCCATCCACGGGCTCTCACTCCAGCAAAGCCTGGGAAAAATCCACTGGCAAACACATGCACTGGGATAAAAATAGGCTCAGGGACAAGGACTCTCAGGTGCATTCTTGGTTGCCGCTTCGAGTGCCTGCTGCTGCTGTGTCATCGACCACCTCAGCAGTGACCCCCACTGCTGTCCACATCCTCTTCTCCCACAGGTTCAGCTTTAGCAGCGCTGCCTGCCAGTCTTTCTTTGGCTGGTGCTGGCTCATCAACGTTGGGCCTTCCGAAGCCCCTGCTGACGTTTCAACCCTGTTGTTAGGCCCATTTAGATTCAGGGGCAACAGTCAGGGAGTTTCAATGGCGATGGTCTCTTGACGCCAGGATTGTTGCATCCCCCATCAATACCTTTGACCATTTTGACACCGGGGATTCAGCCTCCCCGTTGACACTTCAGGCCATCCCATCAACGCTATGGGTTTCAGCCTCTGTCGATGCCCTGGCTGGCCACGGGCTGACTGCAGGGCTGCAGCCTCTCTCATTGATGCTGCTGGCTGTACTACCAAAGCCTGGGCCTCAGCCTCTGTCATCCACGCTGCAGGCCATACCACCAACACTGGGGCCACAGTCCCCACAAGGTGCTTTATCGACGCCAATTACCACCGACGTCCAGACTGTGTTCTCCTCTTTTTGGGAGTTCATGCACTGCACTGCTCCTCCCCCAGGCCCATTGCCGCTGGGGCTTACTAGGCCTGCGCCAACATCTTCTACAGCGACACGCCCTTCACGCTCTCGGTCATCGCCATCTTCTTTGTTCTATTCTGAGCCAGTCAATGAGGATAAGGACAATCCTGATCTTCTCCCATGGGACAATGGTGAGGAGAATGAGAATGACAGTGCTAGGAGTCCTTCATCTACCTCCACGGTTTCCTTGGGAGGGGGGGACTCCACTAAATATACCCCGAAGTCCCCCCCCCCCAAGTGACCCTTTCTTCATCTCTGCAATGAAGCAGCCGCAATCAGCCATGGGCTTTGAAGTTGGGGAACATAATTTTACTAGGAGAAATCTGACTGAATATTTGCAATTGCCAGATTCTCCCCCACTGATCATTCCTCCTCTGCTGGCCGCATTTGAGGATGCCCTCATGGTTGCCTAGTACAGGTCAAAAATGATCCCTGCAATGCCCAGAAAGGCAGACAAGTTGTACCAGGCTCCCTCTGGGAAGCCTTTTCTTGCAGGGCAACCACAGGCAGATTCAGTGGTGACCAATGCAGCCCATGATAGGTCCAAAAGGCATCAGCATATCAGCTCCCTCCCAGACAAAGAGTCCAGAAAGCTGGACCTTATGGGCAAGAGGGCCTATGCTTCTTCCACGCTGGCCCTCAGAATCATTAATTACATCGTCCATATGGTCAAATTCTAGAACACTCTCTAGAAGAAGGCCGAAGCTGCTTTTCTTTTGAAGCCCCTTTCTTATGGAACAGCTTGACTCCAGAACTACGTAATTTATGGTCTTTATACTCATTCAAACAAAATCCTAAAAAGATGTTCCTTACTGAACAATCTATTTGTAACTGCTTTTCCTAAAATTTGTATTTTAGCTTCATTTTTTTGTACTGTCCGATGTGTGTTTTATGTTTATTGTCAATACTTGACTTGGGACATTCTATAAATGAATTTTTTATATTCAGTGAGCTTGTTCTGTAACCCTGAACTTTTAAATAACAAATAAAATAAAATTCTAGAGGGCCTGCAGCAGTAGAAGCTGCTTAAAGCCCTCCAGTCTGGGGGCAGTTGTTGGTAAGCACCTTTTGAGATCAGTTTATGATGTTGCAGATGGCTCTGCTAGAGCAGCTGCAGTGGGAGTCTGCTTAATATGGCATTCTTGGCTCAGGGTGTCTGGTTTTGCAACTGATGTACAACAGTCCACCCTGAATGCCCCTTTCAGAGGCTACAAACTTCTTGGGTCAGATGTTCAGGACATCCTTTCTGACCTACAGGCCTTGGGGAGGACCCTGCAGTTGGTCCATTCATTGTACCATACACAGCCAAAAAGTGGGCAGAAGGTGCTTTTTCATAGGGCCTCTCACAAACCAAAGCCAGACACCCGGCAACCCAGCAAGTGCAGAGAAGGAACAGCCCTGCCCACCTTTACCTCCATCTCCGGGAGGGTCCCCAAGGGTGGAGGAGCGGCCCTGGCCACTGGTTCTACCTCAGCCTGACGCCTTGTCAGACCTCCACCCCCCAATACCGCAGGAGATGGTGGTAGGGGGTAGCTTCTCCCTGTACTTGGTCAGGTGGACGGAGCTCACAATAGATGCATGGGTCCTACAGCTCATAGAGCAGGGCCACACTTTAGAGATTCTGGAGTGGCCTCCAGATCTACTTCCAGTTCATTCCATTTACGCTCCAGACCAGATTCCAGTGCTGAAGCAGGAAATTTGCATGCTGCTGCAGAAAAAGGCCATAGAGTCAGTTCCCGCAGACCAGAGGAACAGAGGGTTCTAGTCCCACTTCTTTCTAGTTCCCAAATCCCTAGGGGATTTGCGGCCTATCCTGGACCTGAGAAACCTGAATTTTTACATCCAGTACAAAAAGTTCAGGAAGGTAACCCTTTAAGGTTTGCTGCCTCTTCTGCACAAGGGAGACTGGATATGGTCCCTGGACATGCAGGATGCATACCTGCACATAAATATCTGTGCCCCCCCCCCCCCCCCACAGGAAGTACCTCAGATTCCTCTTCTAGTGGGAGCACTTCCAGTTCAGAGCATTGCTCTCTGGCTTATCTTCTGCACCATGGGGTCTTTACCAGATGCTTAACAATGGTGGCAGTGGCCCTCAGGAGTGAGGGACTGTACGTCTTCCCCTATCTGGATGACTGGTTGCTCAAAGCTGTCCAGGGAATAACTGTCTTACACCCTAGCACGCACCAGACAAGTGTTCCAAGCACTACCAGTTATGGTCAATCTGCCCAAGTCAGTTCTAACTCCTTGACAGCGCCTCCAGTATATAGGGGCCATACTGGACACCACCCAGGGTTCAGCGTTTCTGCCTCAGGATAGGGAAGAGTGCCTGATAGCATAGGCCGGAGAGTTTTACAACAACAGGTATGTCACAGCCAGGACATTCCTCAGACTGCTGGTGGCAGCCACTGTTATGGTCCCCATGGCATGACTGCACAAGTGGATCCCCCAATGGACACCAAGAGTTCAATGGGATAAACGTACCAATAATCTAGATCAGAAGGTACTGGTATCATCACCTGTGAAGAAGGTACTTCAGTGGTGGATGGCCCCTACCAATTTGCTCAAAGGGGTCCCTTTCCTCATCCCTTCGCCCTGCCAGATCTTCACCATGGTTGCATTGGGAAATGTGCTGGGGAGCTCACCTGGAGTCCCACTAGACCCAAGGGACATGGACCACTGTGGAGAGTTCCCGCCACATCAACATCCTATAGATGAGAGCTGTCCTGTATGGCCTGCAAGCTTTCCTGTCCCACCTGTCCCTGGGGCCTCTGCTGGTGCAGACTGACATCATCAGCATAGTCCACTACATAAACAAGCAAGGGGGGACCCATTCATACCCCCTGTACAGGGAAGCAATGAGAGTTTGGTACTGGGCTCTGGAACACAACCTAGAACTGTCGACTGTCCATGTTCCAGGCACCCAAAACGTCCTGGAGGACCGGTTAAGTAGATCGCAGCCCAGAATGCATGAGTGGGAGCTGCTGACCTCGGTGGTAGAAGACCTGTTCAGCAGGTGGGGTCATCCAGAGTTGAACCTTTTTGCCTCCCCACTCAATGCCAAACTGCCACATTTCTGCTCGCTCACTCCAGAGCCTGGAGTTTCCTGGCAAGACGTGTTGCCCTATCCTGGAAGGGGAGGTTCCTCTAAGCCTTTCCACTAATTCAGAGAGTGCTGCTGAAGCTCCAGATGAAAGGGGCAACCACGATTCTCATCAGTCCCTTCTGGCCTAGTCAGATATGGCTTCCCTTAATGCAGCGGTTGGTGGTGGGACGCCCAGTGCCCCTGCCTTTGTGCAAAGGCTTGCTCTCCCAGGAGCAGGGCTCACCGGTCCATCCAGACCTCAGCTCTCTACTCCCGCATGCCTGGCTCCTGAGGACAAAGCCGTGGCTAGATTCGGGGGTATCCCAAAAGTGGCTGATGTCTTGGTGGCTGCTAGGAAGCCTACAAGAAGTCACTTGTTCCATGAAGAGGAAGCCCTTGCCCTGTGGGCAGCTTCCCATCAATTGGACCACCTTCACCTGTCCAGTGAACCAGATTCTGGAATACTTGCTGTCCCTTTCAGATTCTGGCCTGCCGTATTCCTCCATTAAAGTGCACCTGGTGGCTATTTCAGCCTTCCATGTGCCTGTTGATGGCTGTATGGTGAGACAACTGGAGGTGTCATGTACGTTTTTAAGAGGCATTCTTCACTTGAAGCCTCCCATCCGAAATCCAGTCCCACCTTTCTAGCTGATTTGGGTAAGATCAATTGGCAAGATTTATATCTTGCCAAATCTACTGACGAAGCTGTCACAGTCCTTAATGACAACCTTACCAACTTGATAAACAAGCACGCCCCTCTGATTAAGGTGAGGGTACGTAAATCCTCACATCCTTGGTTTACCACAGAACTGAAGGCAGCACTCACCAACAGAGACCAGCTTTGGGCCAGAGCTAGGCGCACCAAGAACTCAGCAGACTGGCAGGCCTTTAGAACTGCTAGGAATGCCTGTGTTAAAAACATATGTACCTCCAAAGCAAGCTACTACATCTCCACCCTGGAACAGGCCAAAGGGAGCCCCCCCAAAATCTGGAGGACATTGAGATCCATTGAAGGCCGACCTGCTGCTCCCTCTATACCTACTAAGATCTTTACCAAGTATAAGATGGTGGAAAACCAACCACAAATCCTTGAAGAATTCAACCACCACTTTGCCACAGCCAGACTAGCATTCGCCTACTACACGTCGCTAGCCCTATTGGTGGCAATCTCAGCCCAGACCCGGCATCTACCTCCCCTCCTCAGCCCTTTCAGCTGTGGACTTACTACTCAGCCTAGATATCAAGAAAAGTGCAGGGGACGATGCCCTTGACCCGTTCTTTTAGCGATTAGGCTTTGCCCAACTCACAGCTCCCATCCTCCATATTTTCAACCTCTCCATCACCTCTGCCACAGTTCCATCCTGCTGGAAATATGCCCATATTCTTCCTCTCCTCAAATCAGGAGACCCCTGTGATTTAAACAATTACAGACCTATACCCATTTTACCTGTTCTCTCCAAAGCCCTGGAAAAACTGGTTTACAAACAACTAAAAAAATCATCTTGAAGTGCATTCACTCTTAAACCCTGCACAATCTGGTTTTAGAACTAAACATAGTACCATCTCGGCATTGGCTAAAGTCTGTAATGACTGGATCACTGCTATGGATTCCAAGAAGATTACTGGTGCAGTCTTTCTAGACCTCAGTAAAGCTTTTGATACCGTCGACCATCACGTTCTAATTACCAGCCTCATCAAAATAGGTGCTACTCCATACACTGCTCAGTGGTTCAACAGTTATCTCACCGGAAGGATACAAAAAGTCAAAGCCAATGGCCTACTATCAGCCCCTCTCTCGATTGCCAGGGGAGTCCCCCAAGGCTCCATCCTAGGCCTGATCCTTTTCTCAATATATATCAATGATCTTAATTCCTACATAAAACAATCCAGCATACATTTTTTTGCAGATGACACCGTACTATATACCTCAGGTACAACCTTATCTGAAGTCAGGGAAGTGCTACAAGCCGATTTCCTTCAGCTAGAAAGCAATCTCATCAAGGCCAAACTTCTCCTAAATGCCAAAAAAACCAAGGCAATGATTTTTACATGCTATCCCTCACTTGGTGCCCTACTGGCTCGTCTGCAGGACTTTATAATAACATCCTTGGGTGAACCCCTGGAAATCGTGCCCAAATTCAAATACCTAGGAATGTGGATAGACGACAAGCTATCTTTCAGCGACCATACTGAGGATCTATCTAAGAGGCTCAAAGCCCGGCTGGGATTCTTTTTTAGAAATAGGTCCCTCTTCTCTTTCGCGACCCGTATACGGCTTGTCCAAGCTACATTCCTTCCCCTACTAGACTATGGGGATTTATCTACATCTCCTCCCCAGCCTCTAGCCTCTCAAAGCTGGACGTTCTCTTCCACCGTGCCCTACGATTCATTACCAGCTCCACTTTCAGGACCCATCACTGCGATCTATATGCGGTGGTAGGCTGGACTTCACTTGCTACCAGACGCATGCTCCATGCCGGTATCTGGGCCCTTAAGATACTTTTGCACAAAACTGCCAGACTACCTAACATCTCTATTACACATTTCCCATAGTGCTTACTCCCAAAGGAAATCCGACTATATCCTATTAGACGTTCCTAGGACTCGAACTATAGTTGGCCAAAGGGCTATTTCATATGCCCTCCCCAACATTTGGAATCAATTACAATCCATGCTGAAGCTAACCAGCATTATCTTAATCAATTCCTATAAAACACTAACAGGCTCTAAAATAAAACACACCTGCAGCTGCTACTAGGCCTTCCCTTAACTTTAAGTCAAGCGTTTGTGTGCTGATTGCCCTACTACTCCTCAAGCTGGAATGTAACTGCCTACCTGGTATAAATTTTCCTATTCTCTTTTATATTCTCTCCACTTGACATATTATACGAGCCAGCTGGACCCTGCGCTGCTATGTTGTAGCTACTTGGTAATTTACTATGTTGTATATCACCTGTATTATATGTACACACAGAGTTTATCTTCATACAATTGTTTCTAT
The DNA here is from genome assembly GCA_016271365.2 of Neoceratodus forsteri. NCBI lineage: Eukaryota > Metazoa > Chordata > Ceratodontiformes > Ceratodontidae > Neoceratodus > Neoceratodus forsteri. Next base: position 398,395,681 of record CM057452.1, read on the forward strand.
CTATGTAATAACGTTATGTATGTGCAAATGTCTCAGGACCTCCTTGTGAATGAGCTTGCTCAACAGAGTTTTCCTATAATAAACTTGAACTAGACCACCACCTTGGGACTTAAATTTTGTGTTGGAAAAACTTACTTTGGTTCCTTTTGAGACGGCCATGACATGCGAGGTATGCTTTGTTGTGGAAAGTGTTATTTTTAGTTGCTATTACTTCTGCTCAAGGGATTTCCGAGCTTCAGGCTCTGATGTGTGAGTCTCCTTATTTGGTTTTTCACAAAGACTTTGCGTATCAACCCTATGTTTTTGCCAAAGGTGGTGTCTGAGTTTATTCTGAATCAAGCTACACCACCTGCCTGTTTATTTTCTGGAGCATGTCAAACCAGGGGAAGCACTGCTCCATGCTTTAAGTGTACACAAAATACTCAGATATTATGTTCATTGTATGAAGGATTGCAGGAAGTCCTCACAGCTGTTTGTTTCTTTTGCCCTGGGAAAGAGGGCATACCAGTTTCTAAGCAGTGAAACATAGAAACATAGATTTTGACGGCAGATAAGGACTGCTTGGCCCACCTAGTCAGCCCACCAGTGCTTGTCCAAATGGTTGGCCCACTGCATTATTGTCTGTTATAGGAAGTATGGTAAGGAACTTTCTGGGGTGGTGCGTGGTCACTCCACCAGAGGTATGGCCACTTCTGTTGCCCGTTTCAGGAATGTGTTAGCTGCTGAAATATGTATCGCTGCCACTTGGCGTACTCTCCACACTTTCACTAAGCACTATAGTCTGCACTTTGCCTCTAGGAGAATGGCAGGCTTCAGCCTGGCTGTGCTTCAGGGCCTCCTGTCTTAGGCTTATAGCCTCGAGCCACCTAGACTGTCTCTCCGTCAGTACTGCTTGAGACTCGTTCCATAGGTGTGGCCTGATGCAAAAGATATCCTCGATGAAGATAGTACAGTTGCATAAGAACTTTGTAAGTGCATTGCAGATACAGTGACACACCCAAACAATTGTAATACCTTACAAGAGCCATTAGTAAGTCCGGTACCAGTAGAACCTAGAAAGATAGTTGTACTGGTGGATTCTATCACTAAATACAAAGATGGGTTAATTTGTCAAGCCGACAAACATAACAGGATGGTATGCTCCTTTTCAGGGGCTATGGTTAAGGACCTATCCCACAAGGCTGAGACTATTTTGAGAGGAGAGCGGGAGCACCCACAGGTAGTTATTTACATGGGAGTTAATGACGTGAGACGATCCCGTCTGTCATTAAAAATCATTTTATTTCACTTGGGAACCTGCAAAAATCGTGGGTGTGTGATATTATTTTCTCAGAAACCTTGCCTGTATCGAGGGCTACTTACCAGATGAATGAGACCATAAAACATCTTAACTCATGGCTGAGGACTTGGACTAATGAAATGGGCTTTACCTTCTTAAGACAGTAGGACTCTTTTTATGGGAAACCTCACCTATTTGGTAGAGATGGGTTACATCCCAGCTACAATGGAAGTAATAATAATAAAAAATTTATTTAATATAGCGCCTTTCACATACCAAGGTGCTGTACAGTCGAATAGAAAGAAAGCACAATAAATACAGATAAAATCAAGAAAATACAGAGTAAGCTTTTCCCCACAAAAAGGTATTCAGTGCCCACTTGAAATACTCCACTGTCCTGCACTCCCGAAGCTGACGGGGAAGAGAATTACAGAGGGCAGATGCTACAAACCGAGCCGTGCCAGATGACTTTAAACTTACCTCGGAATCTCAGCAACCCCTCATCAATGGCGGGCTGGCCATGAAGGAGTGTAAAAAACCAGGAGCTCTTTCAAGTAATCAGGACCTTGTCCGTGTAGGGCTTTGTAAGTCAATAGACCTACCTTAAAGGTGATCCGCCACTGAATAGGCAGCCAGTGCAGATCATGCAGCACGGGGTAATATGCGTTCTCCTATATGCCCCAGTCAACAAACGTGCTGCAGCATTCTGCACTAGCTGCAAGCGGTGGATATCAACCCCAGGGAGCCCTAAGTAAAGGGAGTTGCAGTAATCAAGGCGTGATGTCACAAAGGCATAGACCAAAACAGGGAGGTCACAGGACGGAACAAGGTGCCTAATGCTAGCAATGTACCTAAGATGGTAAAAGGCCAGCTTGTCGACTGCCGACACCTGACAACGAAGGGTCAGGCCATCGTCAAGCACCACTCCTAGGTTACGCACTCGTTCAGAGGCAAGAACCTGGGCCCCCCCCTCAGGATTAAACCGAAGGGGAGATCAGTCCTCAGCCCCTCTGACCTACGAGCCGGGTCCGCTACCAAAACCTCAGGCTTACCTGGGTTCAACTTTAAACTGCTGGTACTCATCCAATCTTGAATTTCTATGAGGCAGCTGTTCAGTACCGAGATAGCACTAATCTGGTCGGGCCAAAAGACAGGTAGATCTGTGTATCATCAGCATAGCAGTGAAACCACAGCCCATACAGTCTTACAATGTCTCCGAGGGGCATCATATACACTGCAAATAACATGGGAGACAGATTGAGCCCTGAGGTACCCCGCAAGGCAGAGAGAAAGCTCTGGAAGAAAAATACCGGAGACAACTCTCTGCATTCTATCAGTGAGGAAAGATGTAAACCATCTGAGAACTGAACCCGACAACCCACAAATGGACCTCAAACGCTCGAGCAGAATCTCATGATCTACAGTGTCAAAAGCTGATGATAAATCAAGGAGAACCAAGATGGAACGGTGTCTCTGATCTCTTGCCATCAGGAGATCATTGAGCACCCGAACCAGAGCAGTCTCAGTGCTATGCCTCTTACGAAAACCCGATTGGAAAGGTTCGTATAAATTATGGATGGTTAAATGGTTCTCCAGTTGAGCTGCCACAACTTTCTCAATAACCTTCCCCACAAAAGGAAGATTAGAGATAGGCCTGTAGTTTGCTAGGTTCTCTGGGTCTAAAGAAGCTTTCTTCAGGAGGGGTGTCACCACCCCCTCCTTCAGGGAGCTAGGAAACTCACCCGAGTCCAAAGAGCACTGGACAATCCGAGCTAAGACCGGGCCGATGATGTCACTACAACCCAGAATCAGGGAAGTGGGGCCCGGATCTAAACTACAGCAAGTGGGACACATTCCCTGGATAATCCTCATAATATCTATGAACTTCGGCAGATCAAAGGTACTCCAGGAAACTCCGGGCTCTGCGACAAAGCACCGATCAACAGCATCCCCCAAAGAGTGAAGTTGGTGGCATTCCTGCCTGATGTCAGCCACTTTATTCGCAAAGGAACGAGCAATCTCATCACACTCATTTTGTGAAAAGACTCGACGGAACCGTTGGCAGGCTGGGTTGCACAGCCTGTCAACAGTTCTGAAGAGTTGAGCCGGTCGGTTCCGTGCGATAGCGATTTCACTGGACAGGAATTCTGCCTTCTTACAGGAAATTTCTGTTTGATAGAGTTTATAATGCTCTAGCAAAATAAGGTGGTCGGCATCTAAGGCTGTCCTCCGCCAGCGACGCTCTAACCTATGCCCCGTCTATGCAACTCCCTTAGAGTCCCATCAAACCATAGGGTCCCAGGGCTACGCGGGAGGGGGCAAACATGGACAGGAGCAATCAGATCGAGAGCTGAAGAAACGGTCTTATTATAGGCCGTGACTAACTGCTCAGGATCTGTGCTGGTCTCGCCCAACAACGAGAGGTCTATCACTGCCATCAGGTCTTCAGGGACCACATCCCACAAAGGGCGATAACTGACCATCTCCACAGAGGCCAATCTACCCAGGGGGGCTGAAAAACTGAACCCAACGGTGTAGTGGTCGGACCAACTGACAGGTTCCACCACCAAGTCAGAGGATTCGATCCCCAGGAGGAAGACCAAATCAAGAGAGTGACCGCCCTTATGAGTAGCTGAGAAAACAACCTGTGTGAAACCCAGAGATGTCATCACCTGGAGGAAGTGTGATGGGTAGATTATTTGGTACTAGAATCAACAACGCAATTATTAATGCTTTAAACTGAGTAAGAATGTGGGACAAGGGGCAATCAAGGAGCACCTAAAAACCAAGTGTCAGCCAAGGGAACTGTAGTTAAGAAACCGAAAAATATTAATAAGTTTAATATTATGCTGTTAAATGCTAGGTGCTTAAATATAGAAAAAAAAAATGGAATTAGAGGCCATCATAAGGGATCAACAACTGGATGTAACTGCTACCATCGAAACTTGGGGTGAGGAAAACAGCTGTAGTAGACATATTCCTGGTTTTCATCTCTTTCATGAAAATAGGACAGTAAAGGGTAGGGGTGGGGTCGCTCACTATGTCAAGGATGATACTGTTAACTCCTCGAAACTGAACCCGATACTGGGAACATCTGTGAGTCACTTTGGATATCTCTCTCTGATTTCAAGAAAGTTATCTTAGAAGTTTTCTATAGATCTCCTGATTCAAACAATGAAACAACGGAAGATTTACTAGACCAGTTTGTCTATTTTTCTGACATAGGTGATGTGATCATCTTGGGTGATCTCAATATGCCTCAAATTAATTGGGAGAAAATGTCGGCCACTTCCTATATATGTAATAAGTTCTTAGACACTACCATCTCCCTAAATCTGACACAACTTAGTTGTAACAGCCACTAGGGAGGCAACATCTTAGACGTAACTTTGACCAACATCAAGGAGGTAGATATTGGCCCCACACTAGGTACCAGGGATCACTTCACTATATTTTGTTAAACTATGTAGGAGTAGAAAAGTTGTGAAAGGGAAAACCAAAATTAGGAATTACAATACAGCTAATTATTAGGTCTTTGAAACACCCCTTAATTATACAGATTTGATTAACATTCTAGATCACTTAAATATGGATGAATCCTGGACCTTCTTTAAAACTGTAATCAGTGATGCCATAAAGAAGTATGACCCAGAGAAAAATGTGTAAAACCACAAAGGAAAGTGCAACACTGGTTTAATGGCAAGATCAGGAAATTAATAACTAGGAAGAGGAAACTATTCATTGCACATAAGGCTCACCCATCCAATACTAATATCCAGCATTATAAAAGGGCAAGAAGAGCAGCCAACAAGGCCATTAAACAAACTAAACAAATCTAGAAACCAGGCTTGTCCATACAAAAGCTAATTTAAATCTAGAATAATACATGGGGAAGTGTGTATAATGAGGATTTTATGCACACCTGAGGTGTGCGATGCCCCATAAACCCCGAGTGCGAAGCTTGAGGGGTTTATCAAGGCATCGCACACTGAGGGTGTGCATAAAATCCTAGCTGACACACACTTCCCCATATTTTTTTTTTATAACAACTAGTTCTTCTGAGTTTTAATTTTTTTTTATTTTAGAATTTTTGCAAAAGGTGCTTAACCAAATTTTGTTATACACGGGTGATTACACACATATCTATATAAGCAAACTCCGTTATACACACGTGTATAACCACCCATGTATAACGGAGTTTGATAGCTGCTGCCCACAGTTGATAATCATCACTAACTAGTTATTATAATCTTTTTATTCATATATTAATTCTAAGAAGGGAGCGACTAAAGGTTTAGGCCCCCTTTTAAGAGGCAATGAGATGATAAAGGATCCCCAGGGTATTGCTGATTTAAAGGGACACTTACAACCTTTTTTGCATCATATTATTTTTAAGTAAAAACCCACATCTTATGATTGCTACTTTCTCTAAAATTCATTGATGTTGCTGGTTGTTTTATCTGCCTTCTTGCTTATTAGAACCAAAATGTATAGTAATGTATAGCTATGCCCAGCTTTGTTTTGCTTCAATCATTGGACTACTCCAGTGCACACTTCCTGAAGATTAGAAACACCTCAAACAGTGCAGCCACTCATAATACAAATAGTCTCCTCTACTTCCACTGCATAATGAGTAGCTAGATTGCGTTGGGTGTGTTCCTGAGTCCAGGAAAGATGCAGTGGGAGCTGGTCAAAAAATGTAAACATGTTTTGGTGTGGTAACACCAGTATGGTGGGTAGTCAGTTTTTCACTTTTCAAAAGAAAAACAAGGATCTGAATCAAATGACTAGCTGCATCAACAGTCTCTATAAAATGTGAACAATCATAAAATGTGTTTTCTAAACTATGGACACTTTGAGGCCTAAGAGGGTTGACAGTATCTCTTTAATGAGTTCTTATATTCTGTTTTTACCAAGAGTGATGATGTTATTAACTGGGAAGATGCTTTCCCTCAGCCAGAGATCGACTTTATAGATACAGATCAAGTTTTGTCAAAATTAAAAGCACTTGACCCTAATAAATCTGCAGGTCCTGATGATGTGCACCCCAGGTTCATGAAGAAAGTACAGTTACGTAAGAACTTCCCGTAACAGTAGATCTTCGAGAACAGCTCTTGCAGCAGGTTACACCATTAGGACTGAAGCCGCCAGGCGTCAGGACCTCACGGAAAAATTCTAGCTAGCTATCTTCAGCGGGGACCGCCCCCGACGTTGGTCCCGCCTCCGACGTCAGGCATAGTACATAAGGGGGCGGTCCCACCAGATTCCCCAGTTCTCCCGCCGGAGACTTCCGGCCACAGGCTGACATTGAAATGGGAGACCGAGGATCCACCATCAGAAGACAAAGGGTATAAATCCCTGTTAAAAAAGGCTTAAGCCATGCCTCCTCCAAGGGGGAAGGTGGGCGGGAAGGTACCTGCTGAAAGAGCTGTTCTCGAAGATCTACTGTTACGGTAAGTTCTTACGTAACTGTACTATCTTACTTCGAGACACAGCTCTTGCAGCAGGTTACACCATTAGGACTGATTCCCAAGCAGTAGCGCTTGCAAACACTCTGGAAGGAGGAAACTAGAAAGTTCATTCCAGGTCCTGATTCTAGGACAGGAGACCCTGTAGCACAGCCAGGTCGAAGCCGGCTCTTTGCCGTGAAGCGATGTCCAGGCTATAGTGCCTGATAAAGGTATGTACAGAGCTCCAAGTGGCTGCAGCACAAATGGCAGAGGTGGAGACGTTTCGAAGTGCTGCAAAGGAGGTGGCCACTCCCCTAGTGGAATGGCCCCGGACTGATCCCGGGAGGGGCTTTTGTTTGATATCATAACAGTATGATATGCACTGGACAAGCCAGCGAGAAAGGGACTGTTTGGATACTGGTTGGCCCATCATCCTTTCAGTAAAGGAAACGAAAAGTTGCTCCGATTTACGAAGCTGCTTAGTTCTGCTCAGGTAGTACCTTAAGCTGCGGTGAACATCCAGGGTGTGGAGCAGCGTCTCTCCTCTATTAGAATAATTAGGGAAGTAGACAGGCAGGTCAATGTCCTGATTGAGAGCGAGTGTGGAAACCACCTTAGGCAAGAATTTAGGATTCGTCCTCAGGGATACTCTGTTCCGGTGGAAAATCAAATAAGGCTCCTTACACATGAGAGCGTGAAGCTCAGAAACTCTTCCCGCTGACGTAACAGCAACTAAAAACAACGTTTTCCACGACAGAAAATGCAGCTCGCAATCCGCGGCAGGTTCAAAGTGGGGGGGGGCGTCAGTTGCTCCAGGACAAAGAGTAAGTCCCATGGAGGCACTGGGTCCTTAATGGGTGGCCTAAGATGTAACACCCCTCTCAAGAATTCTCGACAGGCATCTAATTGTGTCACTGTGCGCTGTCCCACCGGGAGGTGATAAGCTGAAATGGCACAGAGGTGCACCTTAATAGAGGAGTAGGCGAGACCCAAACGGAAAAGGGAGAGCAGGTACTCTAACACCGCTTTCACCGGACAACCTAAAGGGGAAAGGCCGCGTGCTTGCGACCATAGACAAAACGGCGCCATTTCATGGCATACATCGCATGCGTTGCCGGCTTTCTGGCTGCAGAAAGGACTTCCGCAACCTCTTGCGAGACCCCGTGTCGCAAAATGGCTATGTCTCTAGGAGCCATGCATGCAGGTTCAGTGAGCATAAGTCCGGGTGGACCAGTGAACCCTCCTCCTGAGACAAGAGATGGGAGCTGAATGGCAACGGGAGCGGAGGTTCCCGGGATAGCTGTATTAGCAAAGAGAACCAGATCTGTCTGGGCCAGAAAGGGGCCACCAGAATCATTGTTGCATGCTCCCTGCGCAGTTTGAGAAGAACTCTCTGGATCAACGGGAAGGGAGGGAAAGCGTAGAGGAATCTGTCTGCCCAGGAGAGGGACAACGCGTCTCGCCAGAAAACACCAGGCCCTGGATCTAGCGAGCAAAAATTGGGCAGTTTTGCGTTGGATGGGGAAGCGAACAAGTCCAATTCTGGAGTTCCCCATCGAAGAAACAGATCCTCTGCTACCTCCTGAAGAAGTTCCCACTCGTGGACTCTGGCCTGGGAACAACTCAGGCCGTCTGCAATTGTGTTGTCCACCCCGGGAACATGCACTGTGATCAGGTTCGCGCCGTGTCGGATTACCCAATCCCACACCCTCATAGCCTCCCTGCAAAGGGGGTAAGAGTGTGCGCCTCCTTGTTTGTTGAGGTAATGCATCACCGCCGTGTTGTCTGTCTGTAGCAGGAGAGTACTCGTCGGGATCTCTGACTGAAATGCCTGCAGGGCACAAAGGACCGCCCTCATCTCCAGAACGCTGATATGAAGGTGAGCCTCCTGAGGGGTCCACGTTCCCTGGGACTTCACCCCGTCCAGGTGTGCTCCCCACCCTAGTCCTGAGGTGTCTGTGGTGAGGATTACCTCCGGGGATGGCGCTATAAACGAGACACCCGTAGAGAGTGTCCCTGGGTCTAGCCACCATTGGCAGTCTTGAATCACGGCATTTGTGATTCTGACCGAATGCTGCATATGGTCTTGCCTTTGGTCCCATTGCACCTTGAGCATCCACTGAGTTACCCGCATGTGGAGCCTTGCGAAAGGGACGGTCGGAATGGCCGCAGCCATGTGTCCGAGCAAGCGAAGGACCAACCTGGCTGGGACGGTCTTGTTCGACGAAAGATCCCTGATGAGGGATCTGATGCGCTCCGCTCCGTCGTCTGGAAGAAATGCTCTTCCCTGAACGGTGTCCAGGACTGCGCCTATGAACTGCAGTTTCTGCGACGGTACCAGGAGAGACTTCTCGTAATTGATCAAGATGCCCAGAGACCGAAACAGATCCTGGGTACTCTGGATAGCCAATAACAACGCCTCTCTGGAGGCGGCCATGAGAAGCCAATCATCCAAGTACGGGAACACATAATGGCCCTGTCTCCTTAGAGACGCGGCCACGACTGCCATGCATTTGGTAAAGACCCTGGGAACCGATGACAGTCCGAATGGAAGTGCTCGGAACTGAAAGTGGTGGCCGAGAAACTCGAAGCGCAGGAACCTCCTGTGCGCCTGAGCTACAGGGATGTGCAGGTATGCATCCTAGTATGTCTAGGGACGCTAAAATGCGTTCCTCTTAGCATGGGAATAAGACCCGGAAGAGTCACCATGCAGAATCTTTTGTAGGCGACCGACATATTGAGGTCGCTGAGGTCCAGAATCGGACGGAGGTCCCCTGTTTTCTTTGGAACCAGGAAGAAATAGGAGTAGTACCCGTATCCTCTCTGGTTCTCTGGGGCATACTCTGTCGCCCCCTTTTGCAGGAGCGCAAGTATTTCTTGCCTGATCAGAGGCTTGTGCTGACCCAAGTAACGGGAGAGCAGAGGAGGCCTCGAGGGTGGCTTTTCTGCGAATTCTATAAAGTGGCCTGTTTCGACCAGCTGAAGAACCCACCGGTCAGTGGTTATGGACTGCCATCCTGGCGGGTACTTCGCAATGCGACCCCCAACCTTGATGTCCCGTTGATCCTGAGGGGCGGGGGCCGGAAAGGAGTCAGGCTGTGGCGGTGGAGAGGGCCTGCGGGCTGGGCGGTTTAGCTGGGCGTTGACCTCAGCCCGCGGCTGTCTACCTGGCTCTACGGGAACTGGAGCCCTCTGTTGGGACCCAAAAGGGACTGTTGTCTCTGTGCCCGTCCACGAAAACGGCTTTGGTTCCTACGAAAAGAAATAAGCCTCGGTTGGTACATTGCCTGGACCGACCTCACCGCCTTCCCGGCCTCTTGAAGCTTGGTGATGACCCTCTCAGAGGGCTCACCAAAGAGAACTTCTCCCTCAAATGGGGCGTCCATGATGTTTTTGTGGACGTCCGGGGTAAAGCCAGAGACACGGAGCCAAGAGTGTCTCTGGAGGCATATACCTGAAGCTGCTGCTCGGGCCGAGGAGTCCGTGGAGTCGTACGTGGCTCGTAGCACTTGGGTCCCCATGTCCAAACCCGTCCGGAGGAGCTGCAACATCTCCTCCTTCTGCTCACCTTCTGGCAACTTCTCAGCCAGATCCAGACCCTGCTCCCACAAGGCATTTTGGAACTGCACCATGTGGGTCAAGTAATTCAGGGATCTGATGGCGCAAGTAGCGGAAGCATACGTGCGCCTACCCATAGTGTCCAGCTGTTTGGACTCGGGTCCGGTGGCAGAGTGCTCAAATGTTGCGGTCTCTGGGACCGGTCATGAGGCTGTTATGACCAGAGAGTCGGCCTGAGGATGCTGAGCCAAGTACTGGTCTTCCCTTGAGCCTTGTACAGGTGGTCAGCTTCCTTCGGCATTGCCGGGAGTGAATGTGGACACTTCCACGCTGCCTTGGTGACGTCCACGAAAGTGTCTACCAAGGGTGGCACCACCACAGGCTTGGGGTCCTTCTGCTGAAGATATTTCACAAGGCGTAGCCTTCGGGTCTAACTCTTCCGCATCCCATCCCATGTTCTCTTGGATGTGTCTCATGATGTCCGAGAATGAAGGGTCATCTGGAGGAGACCTTGGAAGCTCACGTGGGTCCAGAGAAGGGATGTGGAGGGGAGATGGGGATCTAGATCCTGTTGAAAACTCTGATCCCGTGTCCTCCGTCGAGGGCGAACGGCGGCGTCTTCTGGGTCTCTTAGGGCTAGGTGACCCAGAAGAGGATCTGGACAGAGGTCTCCTTTTATCTGGTCTCCCCCTTGGAGGGATCCTGGGCTCCCAGGGAGGGGGTAACTGGCCTGCAGACCCGGATAGAGAAGGGGGCTCAGGAACCGGAGGAGTAACCGGCCTAGGAGGAGGAGGAGGTGGAAGAGGAGGTGGGGTGGGGACTACGTCCTTTTTGATGGTATCCCACCAGTAAGTGAAAAGCTCCTTAACGTCTGAGAAAGAAAGACCCGCCGACGGACCGGGCGCTGGTGGTCGGTCATCAGGTTCCGGCGTCGGCTCCACAGGGGCCTCGGGTTGCGGGGAGGGTTCCCTGGGAGGCTCGACAGGACCGGGGTCACCCGTCTGGTCCTCGGGCTGTGTTAACTCCTCCTCTGTAATGGTCTCCTGACCGATGTCGGTTGGAGGCGTTGGGGTCTTCTTCTCAATCAGGACAGGCACAGACGTCGGCCCCCCTACCGGCATCCGGGGGTGCGTAGGCTTGGCCGGCGACGGTCGTCTGGCGGTCGACGGCTCTGGGGACCTGTGGCGAGAGGCCGACGTCGGGCGGGTCGACGTCGGGTCCGATGGTCTCTTAAGAGAGGTGAGCTCCTTGGTCTTCCGCTGGGGAGGAGGAGGCAAGGAGGCAGACCTGACGTTGGGTTCAGAATGGCGGAACCCGACTTGTGGTGATGGTGGCGTCCCCCGACTTGACCAGGGCCTTGGAAGACGAAGGAGGCCTGGAAGTCTTGGCCTGAGAAGAGGAGCCCAAAGATTTTCTCATCGCAGCAGGGGGAGGCTGAGAACTGGCCCGGGAAGGCGAGCGGTCGAACCTGGAGCCAGAGCTACGAGAATCAGAGGCCCTAGACGGGGACCTGGAAGGGCCTTCCCCATAGTCCGAATGTTTGCGGCCTTCCAAAGAATCCCCTTGGAGGCCATGGTCTTGAGTTGTTCCTCAGCAGGAACGCCTGTAGGGCCTTCTGGCGACGGATCCGGTTCTGCTGTTGAAACCTAGGCAAAAGGAGCAGGACCGGGTGTCGTGGTCTGGGCCTAAGCACCGGACGCAGGCTGAATGCGGATCCTTGAAAGGGATCTGCTTCCCACAGGCGCACTTCAAAGAATGACCGGAGGTTGGAGAGGACATCAGACAATAAACTGACCGAAGAAAAAACGAATTTTCCGAAGGAAAAACTTTACCACGCGTCACGCGCTAGAACTGGAATCGAAGGGTCGAGACTTGCAAGTCGACGGCGGGAAAGAACTGGGGAATCTGGCGGGACCGCCCCCTTATGTACTACGCCTGACGTCGGAGGCGAGACCGACGTTAGGAGGGTCCCGCAGATAGCTAGCTAGAATTTTTCCGTGGGGTCCTGACGCCTGCCGCCTTTAGTCCTAATGGTGTAACCTGCTGCAAGAGCTGTGTCTCGAAGTAAGATACTTAGTTTAGAACTGGCACCGTTGTTGGCAAAAATATTCTCCAAATCCCTTAGGGAAGGTAGGGTACCAATGGATTGGAGAATAGCATTGGTAACCCCCATTTTCAAAGAGAGTAACAAATCACTAGCAAGTAATTACAGACCCATTAGTCACACCTCTGTGGTTAGCAAAATCATGCAAGGGATAGTCAAGCCCCTGATTACAGAGGCTATGATAATTCTAGGTATACATGATCATACACAACATGGTTTTGTTAAGGGGAGGTCTTGCACCACCAATTTGGCAATATTTTATGAACAGATTAACAGACATCTAGATGCTGGTGACAACACAGATATATATCTCGACTTCAAGAGAGTGTTTGACACAGTTTCTCAAAATACATCGGTATCTAAAATGTTAAATCGGGGTACTGATCAACACTTAATAAAATGGGTACATGCATGGCTATATAATAGAAAACAAGCAGTTAGAGTCAATGGATTCATCTCAAACGAGGGAGCTGTGACCAGTGGTGTTCCACAGGGGGTCAGTACTGGGACCACTTCTATTTAACATTTACATCCATGACTTGAAACTGCTGAGTGACAACTATCTTGCGAAATCTGCAAACACCGAATTGGGAGGATCAGTGTCAAAATTACAGGACCAAATCAAGATGCAGACCGACCTACAACACATTGAGATGTGGGCTTTAGCTAACAGCCTACAGTCTAATATTCAAAAATGTACAGTTCAACACATTGGTAGGACTAATCAATGCCTGGATTATTTTATAAATGGTATTAAGATTAATCGTTCTAATCAAGTTGTTGACCTGGGAATTCATATTAGTGGTTCACTTAAACCGCATATTCATTGTAGACAGGTTGTTTCTAAATCTAATTACTTGATTAACTGTGTAAAAGAGAGCTTCTGGGTAGATCCCCAGCAGTACTTATGCCCATATATAGAGCTTATGTACATCTGCACCTGGATTATGGTTTGCAGATATGGAGTCCCTTCCTTAAAAAAAACATTAAATTGGTAGAGGCACCTCAATGCAGATTCATTAAATTCATTGACTGTCAAGGGTAAAAATCTTACGACAATAGGCATAAGAGTTTAATACTTTTTACTCTGAAATAAAGGTGCTTAAGAGGAGACTTATTATTACTATTTAACATAAGCCGTGATAAGCAATTGCTCAGTGACCTGGGTTTGGAATTCAGGTAACCTGTTTATAGCTTAAGAGGGCATCAATTCTAATTTACTGAAAATAAATCAAATCGAGACATTAGAATATGCACCTTTATCCACTGGACAGTTAGACTGTGGAAAAAGTTACCAGAAGACATTGCATCATGTAACAGTCTTACTGGTTTCAAACATAAACTGGACAATTATATAGTGAATGGCTATTTACCTAGCCAAGACCACTGAGTAGTGGGGGCAATTATTAAGGGCCTTCAGCCTACTGTTGCCTTATAACCGAGTATAAACTTGCCACAACAGTAGACCTTTGAGAGAATCTCTTGCATCAGGCCATGCTGTCCCACCCTCAGTTCTCCTTGGCTTTGGAACTTCTCTCTATCCCTGTCTCCCCCCGCCCCCAAGACAGTTCACCTTCTATTTCACTTTGGTTAGTGTCGGGAACCTCTAGCTCTCTCTCAGGAGGAGGATCCTTTGTACATGGTCTCCTGCAGGGGAACAAAGGAGTGTGTGGGTCTGCCCACTTTTATGTGGGAGGGAAGTTGTAACCTGATGTCATCATGGGCAGCCTTTACTAGACTGCTAGCTAAAAAGTTTCTTTGTGGTCTTAGTGTCTGGCAGCTATAGTTCCACAGGAGTGACCTGATGCAAGAGACAGCCTCGATGAAAATTCTACCATACATGTCATGTGGACATGCTTTGTAGCTTTTGGGTGCTACAGTGCTGAATGCCTTTTCACTTGTTATTAACTATGTTTTTTCAGTGGTTAAACTGGAAATGTTTAGGTGTGGGGCAACTCTCACATCTAGATTATTAGTTGGTGGTGTAGCTGGTGGAACTCTCCTATAGTAGACATTGGAGAAAGATGACAGAGGTGGTGGTACTGTCATACAATTTTTTAAGAGGTGGTGAAACTGAGGGCTCCTGCCAAGTTTAATCCCTGTGTTTTGGAGACATGGTGGCATACCTCTGAATTGTCCCACATGACAAGGAACAGGTTCCTCATTTATAACCTCATAAAATCCCTCTGCTGTTATTCAGAGGATGCTGTTCCACACTGTATGCTTGAATTTTAAAGCAACAATGAATATGAAAAAATGTATATCTCAATAAACCACAAACTTGTGAACATGAACACACATTCTCAGTGTTTTGAGCTTCTGTCTCAAACATATGATGAGGTGTCCCACATTCTGAGGAACAATGTTCCTGAATTTTGGAGATGAATGGCTGAAAGGTATGCATGGAGGACTTCCTTGTCTGAGACCTTAGCCTATAAATAGAGATACTTTTGGCCAGCATACCACTGAAGTAATTGGGGATATGTCTTGAGTACATTTACTAACTGCCCATTGCTAACAAGATCCTTCTTCCCAGCCATACCTACTGTACCGCAGTCGACTACAACTCCTCCAAATCTCTCCTCTCCAAGCAGCACGTAGCCTACAGCAATATCAACCCCTTCATAGGGGGAGCTGTTTATCGATGCTCCCTTAACTCCTCCCTAAGTTGGTTGGTCCGCCTTCTAAGCCCAACATTGTACTGGGTTACTTTATTGATAAGCTTACTAGGTCTGGTACTTCCACCTGTTATCCATGCTGCAGCCTCCTGACTCACGTTACAACATTTGCTCCTGTCACGCCTGGCTTATTCATGAGCCTAGGTGCATTACTAAAATGGGACTTGTTGCCTTTTCTGTTTCTGCCCTTAGGTCCAGGAATTCTCATTCCCCCTCCCCCCCGATTCTGTCATTTTAAGCAGACCCTTCTCAAGCTCTGCTGCAACCTGTCCAACTGAATTCATCACTGAGCTCTTGCATTCAAGTGCATATTACATGCTACTAGCAGTACAGTAGTGAAATTGTATTTGATTCTGTTATTACATTAGTTATGCAACTGTTTACCTCTCTGTGCTCTGTTACTTCCAGGTTGTTCCTGAAAACAGCCACTTTTGATGCCTGGTTACCAAAAATCTAAACAAAATAAATAATACAGACACTGTCCAGTGTGACCCTCTCCTATCCTTGAGGGATAGGATGTCACTATTAAATCTAATAAAATGAGTTAGTGTGTGTGTTAATGGCACCGAACCACAAGTTTTAAAACCACTACTCAAAAGTGATGAAACACACACTGCTTGCATTATGATAAATTAACTTATTATTTATTAGTTTTATTTCACAGAGACGGTGGTAGAGCCATGGAACAATCTGCCAGCTGATATGGTGGGAGCTAAAACTGTCAGTGATTTCAAACATGGCTGGGACAGACTGAAGAGCTGAGTGGTTGCTCAGGGTGACAGCAGTAGGGCAAGGAGCAAGGGGGTGGATAGTGTGGATTAGAACCCTGTATGGACGATACGTCCCAGATTTGTTACAGTTTATGAGCAGACTAGATAGACCAGTGGCCTTTTTCTGCTGTCATTGCCTATATTTCTATCTCTATTAAGCACATGCATTAAAAAATTTTAACATTTCAAAGAACCAAGAACATGACCAAAGTCGCACAGTATCCAGTACAAAATATAAACTCTATGAACTTACAATGACCATAAAGTGCTTGCACATATAAAGTCACATGGAAATAATTTTTCAAAAAGGCATACAGCCTACACTGATGTCGTGCATAAACTCCCCTAAATAGCGAGGTTCACTTCCACTTCATCAGGGAGAGGTTTCAAACCCAGTAGCTAACATTAAAGCAAAGCACTTACCAAAGGAGGCACTCTTGTGTAGCTGTTAACTAGCGGCAATCTGGCAAGACTAACAATAATATTCCGTAGGACAGGCGTAAGGAAAGCTGGGATGCTGCTGTTTCTCCTATGTCCGAATGACAGGACAGACTGTAAGCTCTCCACCATTTCTGCCATTGCCTCACAAGCTGCTGTGATGTACCGTCGTTCTTTAAAAAGAAAGAGTAGAATGAGAGAGACAGATGTCAGAATCATTCATGTAACACTGCGTTTGTATGGATATCTGTTTAATCCCATAAAACCATTCAGGATGAAAGACAATATTCCATTTGGCTGATCAGTGAGCTAAGGAACAGGTTTTTTTTTTTTTTTTAATTACTAGCAGTACAGTTAATAACATATACTTTTATATTTCCTATCAACTTTAAGATCTGTTTTATTCTGTTCAGCAACAAGCATGATTTAGTATAATTTTAATTCTAAAAACATGTTTTAGTTTTTATTTATTTATTTATTCATTCATTCATTCATTCGTTAACCGGATCAGTGCACTGATTCGAAGATCTTTTTCAGGCACGGCCCAGCCAGGCACTGGCAAATATAAGGTATAAAACACATTCAGTACAAACAGCAGTAGTCAAAACATGGATCATAAGAGGCATCATAAAAGAGTAGGTAGAATCATACAGTAGTGAGGTGAAGATACAATAGACATCACCAAGAGCATCTAATTGGGTGAGCCTTGGAAATAAGTCTTTTCAAAACACAGTAGAGGGCAAATGTGGCAAACATAGGCAGCAAAAACTACTTATTTTTATTTATTTCATTTTTGGATTAATACCTTTGAGCAGAGGGGCTCGGTTACAAAGGTTCCAACTCGAAAAATACAGGACAATACAATGGTACAGGTAATAACAGGCAGTCAAGACCGTAATTACATAAAGGTTTCACCGTTTCAATTACAGAAGTGCTCTAGGAGAAAAAAAAACACAACAGCACTCCATGAGTGCAGTACATAGTTTTGGCAGATTCAGTTTACAACTAAAGGTCAGAGAAAATTCCTGGGCAATCTGGGTACAGGGAGATGGAATATACGCAGCCAGACGTGGCATTTTTAAGGGAACAGAAAAGAGGAATAGTTTTGAGGGGTGGTAGTAGGAGGGATGGAGTAGTGGGGGGAAGGAGGTACCAAGGTGTAGAGTAAAGATATCCACAGCCAGAGGTGGCTTTGACAAGGGTAGAGCAGAGAGGAATAATTTTGAGGGATGGAGAAGGGGGGGGGGGAGAAGGGAAATCAGGGGACATGGTATGAGGAAATAAAGCGGGAAAGAAGGAATGAGCTCAGGGGTAAATACTGGGTAGTCAGAGTTTATAAGGGGCAGCAGCAGTCATTTTTGCGAGCTAGGTAGGATCGGAGCCAGTTTTAAACTGGCCCAGCTTGCTGCATTCATTTAGGGGGACAGGGAGGTCATTTAGCCATTTAGGTCCCCCGTATGATAGGGATCGTTGTCCAAGCGTAGTGCACTTAAAGGACACTAGTAGCCACCCCTCCCCCTGGTCGCACTTCCAGTGTTTTTGGTAGACTGGGTGCTCATAAATAGATTAGCAGTAGATTTTCATGTCAGCCATAGTAGTGATTTTTTTCCCCAGCAGGCAGGCCTGGTATTTTACTCTGAGATGGAGAGACTATAGTCAATCAGTCTATTTATAAAGAGCACAAGTGGGGGTCAGATAGTTTGCCCCAAGGACCCAGCTACAGGTCTTATTAAGGAGGGTTTTGACCCTTTTCAGCACAGTGTCTGAACCAGCCCCATAGATCACCAGCCCGTAATCGATGGTAGACAGCACAGAGCTGCACGTAACCAGTTTCAATGCTTCTGAAGTCAACTCATGCCTGTGGTTATAAAGAACACCCTGCTTAGTATTAGCTGATTTTACGACTTGGTCAGTATGCGTGGAGAAGGTGAGGGTGTTGTTCAGGTGAACACCCAGGTATTTAAATGTGCCTACTTGCTCCAGTAATTCCCCTTTGTGGCTATGGATTAATAGCAGGCCGTACTTTTTTTGCTATAAGGCATAGTGAAGAGCATGCCTTTAGTTTTTTTGTAGTTGAGCAAGAGTCTATTCTGTGCAAACCACGTTGCTAGCCTTTGGAAGTTGGCCTGTAGTTCCGTTGTTATTTCTGATACATCCCTGCCAGATACTGAGATGACAGCATCATCAGCATAGAGCACCATGGAAGCAGGGCAGGCAGAAGGTAGGGAATTAATGAATAGGCTAAATAGCAAGGGATCGATTATTGATCCTTGAGGGACTCCAAGGCTCACGTCCCTTGGTTCAGACAGTTTTCCACTAATACGAATACATTGTGATCTGCGGGAAAGGTAGCTGTCAAACCAGGCTAACATGTTAGGGGACAGGCCAATGGATAGAAGGCAGTTCAGTAGAAGTTGGTTATTTACAGTGTTGAACGCTTTTGTGAGGTCTATGAAGATAGACCCCACTGCCATACCACGGGCCAAGGCATCATAAAGTTGAGTTGTGTAGTCAACCAGTGCGGTCAGGGTAGAATGTTTTTTCTTAAATCCATGCTGCTGTATGCATAGGAGATTGTACTTATCCAGATATTCTGCCAATTGACAGGATACAGTTTATTCCAGGGCTTTAGATGGGGGGAGGGGGGTTAATATTGAAATAGGCCTGCAGTTAGACAGATTGGTTCTGTCACCACTTTTGAAAATAGGGGTGATGAGTGCTTACCTCCATTTGTCCGGGAACACTCCTGTTTTTACAGATGTATTAAAAATTTTAGTGAGTGGTGCCACCAGCTCATCCAGGGTGAGGGCTAACATCTTCATATCAATTAGATCATTCCCCATCCTTGTCTTACCTAGGACCCGCCTGACATATTTTTTGGTTTGAGCCAATGTTATATGTCTGAAGAAGAATGGTGGTATGCCATTGTGGTGGTGGTAGTGGGGGGAGACCTCTGAGGGGAGCTGTCCTGGGGTGGGGGGGTGAGGCAGCTTGTAGGTAGTACAGCACTTAGGTCTTCGAAGGCTAAGTTAAAGGCATTCGCAATATCACTGGGCTCCTGTACTGTTCCCGATGCTGTAACAATCAGGTCTGGTGGTGCCTCAGAAACCATACCCGTTAGTGATTTCATGGAGTTGCAGAAGTCCCTACCGCGGCCCCAGTTACTGCCCACGAGGTCTTTATAGTATGAGGCTTTGGCAATCCTAATGAATTTTGTACATTTATTTCTGGCTGCCTTGTAGGCAATGAGGTCAGCCTGTTTTTCCAGTGCTTTAGCCTTGTGCCACAGGTTGTCTCTGTAGTGCATGAGCTTGATGAGTGAGCCTGAGTGCCAGGGGTTTGAAGCCCCCCCCTTTACTTTTTTGGACTAAAGGGGGCAAAGATGTTGCAGGCATTTGTAAAAATCTTGCAGAAGTAGTTTAGGGCTTGGTTACCATCCTTGGCACTGTCAAGGGGGTCCAGTCGGCCAGTCTCAGATACTGTTTGAATGACTCCAGCAGTCCATTTCTTAGTGATAGATTTCAGACTGGCTGGGGAATGCACTTTGTGAACCTACTGGACCAGGCGAACATTACAGGTGAATGGTCACTGAGGAAGTCTGGTAGGACTGATACCTCAGTAATATGTTTGGGGCTGGTGGACAGAAGCCAGTTAATTAGGGTGCACGTGCCCATCCGGTAGTTTGGTCTGGTGGCTTGGGTAACCAACTGGGTGAAGTAGAGGCCTGAGATCTCATATGGCTGATGCACCTTGGGATTGCCAGTTAATGCTGAAGTCACTAACTACTACCTGTTCCCAGTTATGCTTGAGCTGCCTTTGGTTATTAATGACATGCTCAATGCCAACTGTATGCTTTCCACGGTGTATGTATACTGTTGAGAGTACTCGTGCCTTGTTTTGTCAGCCTATTGTAAGTCTGATGGTTGGTGTATGTGCCTCACTTGTGTGAATGCTACTGGGCAGCACTTGATCTCTGATGTCATTGCAGAGGTAGACCAGGCAGCCATCACCTTGCTTAGACAATCTATCCTGGTGGAAAGTGGTATAGCCATCGAGAGTCACAGTGGCATCAGGGATTTTAGGGGACAGCCAGGTCTCAGTCAGTGCAATATCAGGTTTAAGAAAATCCACCCATGCCTGGAATTGAGGTAGCTTGGGTAGTAGGCTTCCTATATTCAATGAGGTAATCCTGAGGTGTACAAGCTTCTGTGGTGTTGCCCGTACTAGGAGGTCCAGGGTTAGGGTGCACGTTGCCAGATAGCAGGAGCAGAATTAAGATCTCCTAAGATATTGTGTCCAGAACACCCAAGCAGAGCCAGCGTGCTTGTACTTGGAGCGCATATTGACATTAGGGGGCGACAGCAGGGCAACTATGGATATGACTGGAGGTGATGGGGCATATACTGCATTAGTGGGAGTTTGAGGGCATATGCCATGGGGGTGGGGTGTTATAGTCCCCCTATTTGTACCACCATCGAACCGTACATTATATGGGATTGTTGACTGGTGCATTAGGGGTAATGTCCTATGTACACCATCTTCTACCCCTAGCACGAAAGCAAGGAGTACCAGAAGTACCAATTTGGGATGTCCCTGCGTGTTGGGCAGTATAGAGCACTGCTGAGTGTTCATGTTAGAGTGGCAGAAGGAAGGTGCCACAGTGTGCGTCCTCACGTCATGTGCCTTAACTAGGTACCTCTCATTACGTGGAGTTAGGTGCTGGACCAGAGGTATCTGTCCTATTAAGAGTGAATGGATGCTGCTTCACAGCAGGTGGATTTTGTCCTGGTATTAATTTATGCACTGGTTGCAAGGTGTCTGTCCTTTTAAGAGAGGGAGTGTTCCTGTTCCTGCAGACATATCAGAGCGAATGAAGGGTGGAGCACGTTGTGCAGAAAGTGGATTTAAAAGAGTGTCTGGTGGGAAATATCAGACTGGCTGTACACTGTAAAAAATTCCTAGCCTGGTAAGAAGCAGTGGAAGATATAGTAAAGCATGCAGTCCAATAGAGTTTAAACAGAAGCAGAGAAGCAGCCAATAGCAGGCTGTGGCTGGGTTGCAATGTCCAATAGATTTAACAGGTTTAGATTCCCTTAGGTAGCAGTGTACCTTGGCAGCAGAGGCGGGCAGGTGGAGAAGCAGGCGTGGCTGGTGGAGATCCCAGCTGCACCGCTGGTTGGCGAGGAGCCTGATCAAGGGCAAAGGTCTAAAGGGGGGAGAAAAGAAGAAGGGAATTAGTTAAGAGGCCAAGCCAGTAGCTTAATCGGTGGGAGGGTCGGGCTGAAACAAAACACTGAGACAGAAACAATCAGTAGGGGTAGGGGGCAGGTAAAGGAGTTCCTTGGTGGGGGGTGTCTGGGCTATGGTGCCACAGAAAACAACTGTGAGAAACAGATTAGAGGGCTGAATAGATAGGGTTTTCAGAGAGGGATTGAGAAAACTGAATTAGAGTTATGCAGGGGGAGAGAATCACAGAATGAGAGGGGAAAATGTAGGATGGCAGAAAAACTTGGGTATACCACAGAGTTCAGGCAGGATTGGGTACTGCTAGGTAGTCACCTGCTAGTCAGTGGAGAAAGGCAGTTGAGAGGGTCCATACTTGGTGCAATGGGTGGGGGAGATTGTGTAGGAGGAGCAGCTATGGTAGCGCCAGCTGACAGACACCAGGCTGAGGAGGACAGGAAATAAGAATGTATCAGTGCATTTAGGTTTTGAGGGGCGGGGGAGTCATTCCAGAGTGAGGGGCCAGCTGTCAAAAGCTTTTGGCACATATTAGTGGTAATGTTTGGGCATTCAAGTTGAAGGAGGGATGACTGACGCAGGTTACGTCTGAAGGTTCTGAGCTTGATCAGAGTAGATAAAGGTGAGTAGGAGTGATTATATAAGGCATCCCCGACTATAAGGGCCAGGAGGCAGGAGCATCGTGCTTGAGGAAGGAGCAAGTTTAGGGACAGACAGAGTGAACAGTGGTGGGTAGTAAGAGGGGCATGGAGGGCAAAGCAACATATTCGATTATATGCAGTGTTAAGCCAGTTTAGGTTGGCAGCCAAGGTAAGGGAATAGACTAGACACCCACAGTCTAGGAGAGGGAGTAGGCTGCCTTGGGCAACAGCTAGGAGGGCTTCAGGACAGAGGTGATCAATGAGGCAATAGCAAAGCCCAGTCTTCTGGTTTATGCACTTGATTAGTGAGGCTATGTGTTTGGTATAAGTAAGGGAACGGTCCAGGATGACCCCCAGATATCTGAAGACAGGAACAGTGTCGAGTGGAGAACCATTTGGGGAAAGGACAGAGAGAGAAAGCAGCCAGAGAGGGTAAGGGCAGAGAGTTTTGGCTAAAAGTCAAATAGCATGGCCTTTGTTTTGGTAGCATTGACAAGAAGATTGGTGTTACAGAACCAACTATGGGCCTTCAAGAAGTCAGTGGTGAGGAAGTTGGATAGAGATATGGGGGATGTGTCACTCTGGAACAGTATTGGATCATCCAGATAAAGAAATAAATTACAGGAGAGGCCCTCAGACGGGAGAGTGTTAATGAAGAGGGAAAGGAGGAGGGGGCCAAGGACAGAACCCTGGGACACACCCACCATGAAAGACAAAAGGGGGGGGGGCATCACCAAGACAAACCATTTGTGTTCTACCAGAGAGGTACTGCAGCTTGCGAGCCAGGCTGTGGAGGCAGGAAAGAAACCAAGGGCAGCAAGTTTCGCAATCAGCATATTATGATTGACAAGATCAAAAGCCTTGGACAGATCAACGAACACCACACCAGTTAGCTTCCTATCATCCATCTGCCTTAGGACGTGATCAGTGAAGAGGGCAAGTGCTGTGGTAGTGCTATGCCCCTTCCTAAAACCATGTTGCTGTGGGCAAAGGAGATTATATTTCGAGATATGCTTGCTGATTTAGAGGTTTACCGCCTTCTCAAGGAGTTTTCCAAGGTGAGGCAGTATCGAGATGGGATGGTAGTTGTCCAAGAGGCTAGGATCACCTGATTTGTAGATGAGGATAATTTTGGCCTGATTCCAGGCAGTGGGGACAGAGGCCGTAGTGAGCGAATAGTTAAGAATGAAGGTGAGGGGGTAGGTAATGTCCTGGGCCACAGGTTTTAAGAAGCGAGGAACAGTCCAGCACTTCCAGCACTCCATCTAGATGGAAGACTGAGGAGGAGCTTGAGTGTACTGGGGGGTGGCTTTAAAATAGAAAAGGGCTGCTGGAAGTAAGTCGGGGAAGGCAGGGTGGGGGAGTTGCAAGGTAGTTACTAAGGTTGGGAAGTAGAATTAAGTGCATTTGCAATTTCAACAGGGTCAGTCAGGATCCCCTATTGTGTATTTATAGAGGAAGGGACTGCTTAGAAGAGGGGAGGCAAAGTGTTAATAGCGGGCCAGAAATGCTTGGGGTTACCTAGCTGTCTGGATTTGCAGTTGTTGGAAGTAAGCCAACTTACTAGATTTAATGCGGCATTTGGAGAGATTCCTAAGGTGCCGATAGTCATTCCAGAGAGTAGGGGAAGGGGCGGCTTTAAAGGCAGCCCACAACGAGTCACACTTCTTCATCAACTTGAGGAGGTCCGATGAGAGCCACTAAGTGTCACCCCATCACATTCTATGCATAGTGCACAGGAAATGCTTATCTTGGAAGGTTGAGAGAGCTTTGACAAAGATGCCAAGTGCCAAGTCGGCGTTGGAGGGATGGTAGAGGTCGGTCCAGTCAAGGGATCTGAGGTCAGCCTGACTGCGTCATAGTTGGAGAAGTCATGGAAAGACACTAAAGTGGCTGGGGGCAGGCGGGGTTGGTGCGCCAAACACAGTAGATGGGGTAGTGGTCACTAATGGTGTCAGACAAAGTGCCAGCATGGGCCACTTTGTCAGCTTTGGTCGTCGTAATCCAGTCGAGGGGTTGTGTTTGTTAGTCCGACTGTTGAGGCGTGCATGGGCAGTAATTAGCGGAGAGAGGTTACGTTGCTGAGTAATGGAGTAGCAGTCAGAGAGGGGTATTTAAATGGAAAATTCCTCCTCTTTTTTTTTCCAATTTCATTTTTATTGAAGTTTTCATAGTATGACAGTCACAGTTCATTTAATTATAGACCCTTAATATTACATTGTTTAAGCAGAGGCTCCATTCAAACATGTTTGGTAGATTAGGGATACCACTTAACATTCTCTTTTCTGACAGTAGCATCACATGAACACATACAGCACTTCATGTTCAAAACATTTCCCAGCGTCTCCCTTCCACCCGTCCCGTCTATCCCTCAGCCCCCGGACCAACCACCCACTCCACCCCACGTGTTTACTCACATGTAAATTGAAGGTTGGGGTATAGAATATTATCCAACCGAACTGTGCAGATCAGCAGCGGGCATATAGAACTAGGGCACAAAACTTGGGTCTTTATTCATTATATGCACAACCCACCTTCTCCATTTTAGGGCGCCCAACTGCGCCTTGTCATTTAAGTTATATGTCATTCTTTCAGATCTATATATAAGATTAACAATCTGTCTCCAGGCCATAATGGTAGGAATCATCACCGTGAGCCACAATTTAGTAATGGCCTTTTTAGCTGCTAGGAGAAGGATGTTCAGCAGATATTGAGTATGGGGGTCATGTAGCTCCAGGGGAATGACATGTAGAACAAAAAGGTCACCGCTATAAGGGAGTCTTAACCCAAAAAGCTCATCTAGTTCTTTAAATAAGTCCTGTAAAAAGGGCTGCAATTTTGGACAGGACCAAAAAATATGAGTATGATGAGCAGAGGTCTCACCACATAGCCGCCAGCATGCTGCCCCTGCGGGAATGTGATAATGGGAAGTTATCACTGGGGTACGAAAGTATCTTGTTAGAAGTTGCCACGAGAATAACCTCCAGGCATGTGAGTATGTAATTTTCGATGTCTTGCGCCATATTATTTCCCATTGTTGTGGTGTGACCTGTGTCCCTAATTCCACCTGTCCCTTATCCGCAGTGTATCCCCCCCACCGATGACTGTATTGATTTGTATATAACCGAAATAGCGTGCGCCAGTCCCTGTGCTTGTTGGATCAGCTGAACTAATTGGGGATGTTTATCGGGAGAGCGCACACTAAGTGGGAGAGATTCAAAATAATGTCTAAGCTGCAGATATCGGAAAAAGTCCGATCGAGGCAGCTGGAACTCTCGGCTCAATTCACTGAAGTCTCTAAAGAAGTGGCCCCTTTGAAGTTGTGAAAGCCTCGAAAGGTGAGCATGCCTCCAATTCCTAAATGTATGATCTAGAAGGGCTGGGGTAAAGCCTTCCAATAGATCTATTGGGCATAGTATGCCTAGGAAAGGCATAATCCCCAAAGCCCTACGTATCCGACCCCAGGCCCACACTTGTCTCAGGATCCATGGACTCCAAGTTGTCTGGTCAGTTTGGGGGGGGTTCCTATATAGAATTATTCTATGATATTCCTGACCAGGGAGCACACTCTCCTCAATTTCCATCCATTTAGCGGGATTAGTTCCAACCAGACGCTGGATGATAAATGCCACATGGGCTTCCCAATAATATAATTTTAAGTTGGGAAGGGCGAGACCACCTTTATCCCTTGGAAGGAAAAGAGTATCCATTCTGATTCTAGGACGCTTTCTGGACCAAATGAACCTCGAAATGGTTCTATTCCAAACTTTAAAAAGACTATCTGGTAAATTGAGGGGAATGTTCTGGAAGAGACAGAGTACCCTCGGTAAAATCACCATCCTGACTACCTCAATTCGTTGAACCAAATTCAACGGGAGTATACTCCATCTTTCAAGGTCATGTTTAATTTGGGATGACAGGGGCCGATAATTGTTACCATAGGTCTCAGCAGCTTGGCGGGATAAATATATCCCTAGGTATTTTACCTTTGAAAGTCCCAGTGAAACGGGTATCTCTCCGTTAGGGGTTGAGGTGGTGAAAAGTGAAATGTAAGAGCATCTGTCTTAGCTGTGTTTAATCTGTAACCTGAACAAGCACCGAACTCCTCCAATAACTGGAAAACAGTAGGAATGGACTGTTCAGGTTTAGTGAGGAACAGCAAGACATCATCCACGTAAAGAGCTACACGGTGTTCTAGTCCATCTATGTTCACTCCTGAGATATCTGGGGAGGACCTAATTGCCTGAGCCAGGGGTTCTATGAAGATGGCAAACAGACCCGGGGACATCAGGCAACCCTGGCGAGTGCCCCTATGAAGAGTAAAATAATCAGAATGATGGCCCGCTATTTTAATACATGCCCTGGGGGATTCATATATGTTTTGCAAAATGGATATAAAGGGGGCCGGGAAGTGCATATTCGCCATCGTGGCAAAGAGGAAAGGCCATGCCACCCTATCGAAGGCCTTCTCAGCGTCTAGGCTGAGAAGGACCGAAGGATCATTCCGAGATTGCATCATGTGTACTAAGTGCAAGGCCCTCCTCACATTGTCCGTGGTCGACCTGGCGCTTACGAAGCCAGTCTGATCCAGCCCTATCAAATTTGGTAGGACGATGTCTAGCCTCCGGGCCAGAATGGACATAAAGAATTTATAGTCCATATTAAGGACTGATATTGGTCTGTACGACCCACACTGTAGGGGATCTTTGCCCGGCTTAGGTATAACTGAAATTGTTGCGTATTTCCAACTGGGAGGGGGAACTTCCCCTTCAAAGACCTCATTGAAAGCCTCCAAGAGTGGTTTGTTGATAACTTGAATTAAGGCCTTATAAAATTCTGCCCCATATCCATCTGGACCTGGGGCCTTTTGGGTTTTAGATCTGGAGATGGCCAACATCAATTCCTCCAATGAGATCGGATTCATTAGATTGGTTTGTTGGTCCGGTGTAAGTGTAGGAAGCCCTAAAGCCGAGAGAAATGTGTCGGTGCGAAGGGGGTCAATCGGATGGTCTAGGGTATAGAGGGAACTATAATACCGGCAGAAAACTTGTGAAATGTCTTTAAATTTAGTATATTGAGTTCCCGAGTTAGGGTCTCTAATTGCAGCGATCGTGGTCTGTTTGCGCTGCTGTCTAAGCCTGTATGCCAACAATCTGGAAGCTCTGGGGCCAATCTCGCCATATCTTTGGCGTAAATAGGCCAGTGCGATTTCCGTCTGCTGTAAGCAGAAAATTCCTCCTCTTAAAAAGTAGTGTCTGCTTTTCTTATTTAGGATGAAGGTGTGTTAGGACCTGGTTTTGACCCACCTTTTGTTAAATACCTATAAAATGCTACCCCCAACTGTTCTGGCATTAAAAAAGTCTATGTACTGTATATGGCTGCTATTTCCTCCTCCCTCTCCCATTTTTCAGTACAGACTGTTACCCCCCCAAACTGGCACATTGGTGCTAATAACAGTTTAGAAGCCATTATTTCATCCTAACCACTTAGCTGCATAAAATCTCTCTCCAGCTCTCCTGGTAATGACAAAAGCAACCTGGAAATGCTTGTGCATGCATTGTTTTTAAACTGATCAAACTGCTGAATAACAGGCAATCAGAACAGAGTCAATGGCAATCATTTTCAGCATTACAGAGGTACAGTGGGAGGAGAGTTTTTCACAGCAGGGTGGTTGGGTAGTGGCTTTCACTAGACAACAAACAGTCTTCAAGGAATGGGGAGCAAATGTGTGATCCACTAGACACCAGGAAGTGATTTTTCTGAGTGGGGGTACACAAAAAGGGCTTGGGGAGAAGTGGGATGGGGGGAAATGTTACCTGGTACTAAGTCTGGCCTCCTTGTGCCCGACTGGACTGTTAGGGGATGAGAAGTGTTTCCAGGCACCAGGGAATGGACTACCAATGATGGACTAGTTTGTTGGGGGTTGGTAATGAGTGGTTCCTGGATACAGGATCCTGGTGCTGGAGCAACTTTTTGAAGTAGGGTGGAGGATGGGGGGGGGGGGTGGCAGCATTAACATGCTGCATAACACCCTTCTATTTAGCATAATTCAGTGGGAATGCCCCATCCAGACCGCCACAACTGAAGCTGTAATGGAGAAAGCAAGCTGAGCAATTTTAGAGGGATCCCCTCTACTTAAAACAGGCACATTTTTTTAATTTACAGGGTCTGTCTGGAACCGAGACATCCCCCTGCCTGCTGGAGTTACTTAAATTAAGACTAAAAAACAAGAAAATATGACAAAGACAATATTTGCTCTGGACAGCTCACTCTCAAGCTGTTACCTCTGTTACTGGTACAGTGAGACTGAAGATCTTGGGAGCCTCGGAACACTGGCACCAACACTCAAGCTACTAGATACATTATTTATTTATTTGAATTTTGATAACTGGGTAGGACCACTGAGACAGACAAGTCCCTTTTTCAGGGGCGATCTGGGGAGCAAAGACACTTCAACGAGTTGGTACATTATACATTTGGGTAACATATTAACAGAATATCAGCAGAAGGTAAAAACATAGGAGTACAAATATAATCAGAGGCCAGAGACGAGTATATATATATATTTATAAAATGGGTAGGAAAAATTATGTCTGCTGATTTGTTGGATGCCATCACATGACCATGCGTATATCACAGCACGACTGCACACCTGCACTTTTACACCCCAAAAAAATATTTTGCCATTTTATAAGATAACCTACTCCACAGTGTGCGGTCGTGCTCTGATATACGCACACCTTGGGCAGTTGACGCACGAGGCCGCACACCAATGCTTATGTGATATCAGAGCGCTGCATCAGACACCAGAGTAATTCTATTATGTATATATAGATATATACACACACACACACACACACACACACACACACACACACACACACACACACACACACACACACACACACACACACGGTGTAAAGTGAGTAGAAAGTCAATTCACTCAGTTGCAGAATGATGATTCCAGTGCTGGTCCAGAGGGATCCTCTGTTGAAAATCCTAGGTTAGGCTTGTGTCAGTCCTGCGTCGATAATCCTTAAGAGTAGGCTTGGGACCTGTTGTACTTGTCAAGGTGAACTAGCCAAAAGAAGTAGCAGCATACATCAAATACATAGTACAGTAAATTACATATTTACATAAGTTAAATGTGTGGAGAGGGTGCAAGGGAAGGGATTTTGGGGGAGGATAGGAGGGTCAGAAATGACATGGGAGAGGTAGAAGGAGAAAAGAGGTAAGAGAAGGTGGTTTCGGAGAAGATTTGACTGCCAGAGAGGGTAGGTGGGGTTGGGGGGTGCCCAGGGGTGAAGCAAGGGGGTTAAGTGCAATTGCTGCTACAGATTTGAGGGGGAAAGAAGACCTCCTTAAAACGTTTCTTAAACAGGGGAAGAGACGTACATGAGAGTAAACTCTGGGGGACAGTATTCCATATTTGGGGTGCGGAGAAGGTGAAAGACAGTTTGCCAATAGCTAGGCAAACTTTGGGAAGGTTCAGTAAAGGGAGGTGGGAGTGGCAGAGGGTCATGGAGAAGAATTTCAGAGTGAGCAGGCAAGAGAGGATGTTTGGGGAAGGGAGATGTACAAGTTTAAAGGTGGTGCATAACACGGGGAAGTTCACTTTGGGCTCGAAGGATGGCCAGCCTAGGGACTTAAGGACGTCACAGTGATGGGCCCGGGGCAGGTGCCGCAGCAGCGAAGGAAGCTACCCTGTGGTAGGACTGTTTAAGTTTGGCCTGTGTGGTGGACCTGACTGAGTGAATTATGGGCACGCCATAGAATAAACCAGGTAGAAGGGTAGCCAAGGCAGTGGTCTTTCTAGAACAAGGAGTAAGGTACGGGGCAGTGTGATAGAATAGGCCGAGCTTCTGATTGGTGGTTTTGATAATGCTGTTTACATGTGTGTCAAAGGATAGATGTTCATCGAGGGTCATACCCAGGTTTTTGAATGAGCCCACCCCTTCAAGAGGTAGGCCAGAGGATGTGTTAATAACCGAGGGAGGCTGGGAGGTGGAGTCAAAGGAGGTATGATGGAACAGCATGGATTTACTTTTCTTTGTGTTCAGGACCAGCAGGTTCGCTCTGAACCATGCTTCCAGTTGTTGGAAGTTGTTTTCTAGGTCAGACTGAATAACAGATACGTCTATGCCATGCTGGTATAATATGGCATCGTCTGCATAGAGCTGGATCGAAGCCCCCCTGCACCGAGAGGCAGGTCATTGATAAAGATCGAGAAATGTAAAGGCCCGAGGACAGAATCTTGGGGAACCCCGTCCGTGATAAGAGATAGAGGGCACCAGCCCATTTGACACATTGGAAGCGGTTGGATAGATAGTTAAGAGATCCATAAGAGGGAACTGGAGTCAAGGCCTAATGATTGTAGCTTGAATATGAGGAGAGAATGGTTAACAAGGTCAAAGGCCCTCGTAAGGTCAATGAAGACTGCTCCTGTGACTCTACCTTGATCCATGGCATGAAAAATATCTGAGGTGTCCCGTGAGATTTCCTGAAGCCATGCTGATGTATTGTAAGGGCGTTAGCCTGTTCAAAGAAAGAGTACAGCTGATTATATAGGAGTCTCACTTGGATTTTTGCGATAGGACACAGAATGGATATGGGTCTACAGTTTTCAATGAGGTTAGTTGGGCCAGTTTTATGCACGGGGACAACTGTGTTGGTTCTCCATTTGTCCAGAATGGAGCGTGTAAGGAAGGATCTGATTAATCAGCTGACTGATCGGAAGAGCCAGCGCAGGTGCACCAATCCTAAGGAATCTGGGAGGTAGGGTGTCAAAACCAGGGGAACTATCTGGGTTGAGTTCCTTTAGGAGCTTAAGGACTTCCTTATGCGAGGTAAGTTTTATATGAAAGAGGGGGTGGTAAGCTTCAGTGGGGGCGATTCTGGTGTGGGCCGGGTATCTGGGAGACCTGACTTGTAAGTGTCGAGGTCCTTGAAGAACAAATTTATCTCTGCAGCAATCTTGGGGGTGGGGGTGGTGTGAGGATAGTTCTGAGCCTTTGAGATCGTGGTCTGAGGGGTTTTACGTTAAGGAGTGCATTGATTTGCATCCAGAAGCATTTAGGGTCGCCAAGGTTACTTGTTTGCTGGTACTGTAGATAGTTTCACTTGGATTTGGTTACTTTAGCTTTACAGGCGTTCTGCAGCTGACAACAGGAGGTCCAATCTGTATGGAGCCCTGATTTGGCAGGATCTGCTCGACTTATTTATTACATTTTGGTGATGGGTAGGACTTGGAAGAGGACAAAGACTGAGACCTTTGGGGTCGCCGAGGGTGGGTCAAAGAGGGGGCAGGGGAAACCAGCTCATCCATTGGTTCAGGGTCCTTGACCGGAGACTTCGGCACAGGAGGCACGAGAAAGTCCTCGGTTACCACCGGGGGAACCAGTGAAGAAGGGTTGTCGGCTTCTCCAGTCGACAAACCGCTAACGGGTTGAGAAAAATCTCGACCGTGTCGATGGATGACTCGGCCGGCTGACCTGATGGGGACACCGTGAAGCTATCAGCCTTAGCCACAACCTCGACCGAAGTCGAGAGCTGACAGTCCAGTGAAGGGGATCTCTCCCGCTCCCACAAATGTTGATGGGGGACATACCTTTTGGTTCTTTTTTTTTTTTTTAAACCGACTGGAAGAAAAAATGACTCACCTTAGTAATTATATTTCTTCTAATGGAGTCTTGCTGTATTCTGACAATTGCAGTGATTCCCAACCTTTGAACTGCCCCGGAGAAGACAGAGTTAACTTTCCATGCAGGGCATGGAACGCTGAGCTCGAGCTCAGTTGAAGTCTCTGTCTGGAGTGTTTTGAACTTAAACCGTCAGATTCTTACGAGCCCAACTAAACTAAAAATTCTATGTGGAAATTGTAAAAATTCTACTAGCCAACTGGCTGAAAAAAGTTTTGGATTCCCAAGGAAGACTCAAGTCAGGAAACCCAAAAACAAAACCCAATGTACTAAAAATAACAATAATAAATAAGCACCCAAACAAAAAGGGAGGAGGCTGCAAGCAAAAAACACCCTTGGGGTGCAACACTGCACCTGTCCACCCACTTCCCAAAAACAGGTTCTGAGAGGGGAGGCAAGGAGGGAGGTCAGAATACAGCACGACTCCATTAGAAAAATATAATTACTAAGGTGAGTGTAATTTTTTCTTCAAACAACATGAAGTCTTGCTGTATTCTGACAATTGCAGACTACCAAGCAGTACCTCCAAGGAGGAGGGACAGAACCTACTTTGGGAATAGGCTCTGAAGCACTGCTGTGCCAAACTGAGCATCACTCCTAGCCTGGATATCCAGAGAGTAATGCTTGGTAAAGGTATGGACTGTTTTCCAGGTGGCTGCTTGACAAACTTCTAAGAGAGGGATATCCCTGGCTGCAGCCAGGGAAGCAGCTGTACCTCTTGTGGAATGAGCCCTCAGGCCTGAGGGTGCAGTTTTTCCCAGTTTTTCATACTGTAGCAGAACTGTATACAAGACACAATCCACCTGGCAATAGATTTTTGGTGGCAGGTTTTCCATTTCCCGCTTCTCCATAAGTGAGGAACAACTAGAGGGAGTCAAACATGTGACCCTTGGTACGCTCTATGTAATAACTAAGGGCTCTTTTGACAACTAAACTGTGTAGCCTCCTCTCTCCTGAGGAAGAATGATCAGTGAAGAAAACAGGGAGAGACATAGACTGGTTTAAATGGAAGTCTGAAACCACTTTGGGCAAGAACCTTCTATTGGTTCTAAGGACCACTTTATCCTTGTGAAATGAAATAAACTCAGGTTCCACTGACAGGGCTTGCAATTCACTGATATGTCTGGCAGAGGTAATGGCTAGCAGGAACACAGTTTTCCAAGTCAAGTACTTAAGCTGTGCTGAAGACATAGGCTCAAAGTGGGGTTGCATAAGTTAAGCAATGCAAACATTCAAATCCCAGGCAGGGGCAGGGTCTCTAAAATGAGGATTGGTGTGAAGCAATCCTTTAAAAAATTTACAGAAGACAGGATGGGAAGATAGTGAGGAAGGCTTTCCCACAGACAAAAATGGAAACAGCTGACAAGTGTACCTTGAGAGTAGCTGGTCTGAGGCCTAGGCCATTAAGATGGACCATATAATCCAGAACCGTAGGCAATTCAGCAGTGTCTGGAGAAATAATGTTATTAGAACACCAAATGCTGAATCTTTTCCATTTGGAGTTGTAAGTCTTTTTGGTGGAGGGTTTTTGAGAAGCCTTGAGGATATCCAGAACCCCTTGGGAAAGATGCAGATTTGCAAACTCTAACTCTTCAAGAGCCATGCTTTAAGATTAAGAGATTTAAGATTAGGGTACCAAATCCTTCCCTGAGAGGAGGTAAACAGGTTGTAATTCCTGGGAAGAGACAGGGGAAGATGGACTGCTAGGGACAGCAACAGTGGGTACCAGGGCTGTCTGGCCCAATCTGGAGCAATCAGAATCACCATGCATGGTTGAGACCTTATTTTTACCAAAACTTTGAACAGGAGAGGGAAGGGGGGAAAGGCATACAGAAACTTCCCCTCCCAATTGAGGATCAGGGGGTCCTGAGGGAGAGCGCCCAGGACTGGAGGTCTGCAACAAAAGAGAGGGAGTTGGTGATTGTCTGGGGCTGCAACGAGATCTATCTCTGGAGTGCCCCACCTTGAAAAAATCACTTTCAAAACCTGAGGGCCCATGGACCATTCGTGATGGCCCGAGAAATCCTGCTCAGTGCATCTGCTAGCACATTGTCCTTGCCTGGAAGGTGAACTGCTACCAGAGAGGTTTGCAGGGAATAAGCCAGGGACCACAACTTCATGGCTTCTGTGCACAAGGCAGAGGACAGAATGCCTCCCTGCTTGTTGATGTACCACATGGTGGTGGTGTTGTCTGTTCTGACTTGAGCCACCTTGTTCTGAACTGACTGTGAGAATGCCTTTAGAGCCAGAAAAACTGCCCTGAGCTCTAGAAAAGTGATGTGGAGAAGGGATTCTTGGGGGGACCACAGCCCGTGGGCAGTAAGGGACCCCAGGTGGGCCCCCAGCCCAGGAGAGAAGCATCCGTGGTAAGGACCACTTAACAAGGCTGAGCAACAAAAGGAACACCTTGCCTTAAATTGTCCTGATCCTGCCACCACTAGAGGGCTTGGATCAAGGTCAGAGTCACTGGAATCAGTTTGGTGAGGGAGTCCTTTCTCTGAGACCAGAAAGCTCTCAGGTGGAACTGAATATCCCTCATCTGGAATCTTGCCCCTTGGACAACTGCTGTTGAAGCTGCCATGTAGCCCAAGAGCTGGAGGAAATGTCTCACTGGTCGAGATACCCGAAGGCTGAAAGAAGAAGCTAGTTCCATAAGAGCCCTTGCCCTTTCAAGAGGAAGAAAGGCTCTTGCTCTGAGTGTGTCCAGTTCTGCCCCTATAAAGGTGAGAAGCTGGACTGGTTCGAGAACTGACTTGGGAAGGTTGAGAAGAAATCCTAGAGAAGTGAGCACTTGCTGGGTCACTTGCAGGTGAGACTTGACTTGGTCTGGAGACTGACCTACTATTAGCCAATCGTCCAGATAAGGAAATATGGAAATCTTTTGCCTTCTTAGAAAGGCAACTACTATAGCCAGGCACTTTGTGAAAACCCTTGGGGCTGAGGTTAGGCCAAAGGGCATTGCTCTGAACTGATGGTGGCCTGAGGGCAACTCGAACCTGAGGTACTTTCTGTGGGAGCACCTGATGGGAATGTGAAAGTAGGCATCTTTGAGGTCCAGGGAGGCTAGCCAGTCCCCTGGCCTTAGAGAGGAAAGGATTATTCCCAGAGTTACTATCTTGAACTTTGGTTTTAAAAGATGTTTGTTTAGATATCTTAGGTCTAGGATGGGTTGCCACTCCACTGTCTTTTTGGGGGACAGGAAGTACCTGGAGTACAGTCCTTTGCCCCAGTGTAGGGTAGGTACTCTCTGTATAGCTCTTAAAGCTAGGAGAGAAGAAACCTCTGCCTCTAGGGCAAGGGTTTCCGAGAGAGATTTGCAGGTGGAAAAGATCTGACTCTCATCTTTGGAAATTTTTTGAAGCTGAGAACCAGTCCCTGGCTTACTACTTCCAGGACCCACTTGTCTGATGTAACAGACATCCAGTCCTGGACAAAATAAGCCAGCCTGCCCCCTACTGGAATAGGAGAGTCGACCTAGGCAGGCCCATTAGGGTGTCTGCTTGGCAGGGGCTTTAGGCTGAGGAGTGGATGTAGGCCTGCTTATCTTCTGCCTCTCCCTCTGAAGAACCCCCTCTGAGAAAAGGAAGAAGAGGCCTGTGCTTGGTAAAAAGGCCTTTGAAAAGGCCTGCCCCTGCCCCTAGACTGCTGCCTTTGAGGAGTTGCCTGCCTTTCCTTGGCCTGAGCACTCCTGTAAGTGGTCCTGTACTCATCCATTTTCTTCATGTAATTCTCCGTCTGCTCCCCAAACAGAGAATTACCCACTACAGGAAAATCCATGGCCTTAGCCTGGGTGTCCTGCGACAGGCTAGTACACCTGAGTCAAGCCATCCTCTGAAGAGCCACAGATGTAGCCATGATTCTTGATGAAACATCATTAGAGTCCACAGCAGCATGAAACTGAACCTTAGATGCCTCAATCCCATCTGCAGCCACCGCCTCCAGCTCCTTGGCTAGCTGGGGGGAGACCTGTTTAGCGAGTGCCAGTACAGTGTCCCACCTGGACTTCTGATACCTGGCTGTATAGGCCATGTAATTCGCCAGCCTGAGTCCCAAAGAAGATGCCATGTACTGCTTCTTTGCCATGGCATCAATCTTCCTGGAGTCAGGGGGGTGTGAAGTCAATTGAATATTTGCAGTGTCACAGGCAGCAGCCTGCACTACCCCAACATGGCTGCATTGTTGATATAAGAACTCCGTGTCTGAGCCTGAAAGTGTATACTTCTTGTCCATTCTTCTATCCACAGGACGTATAGTGTTAGGAGACTAAGGTTTTTAGTGTCTGTTTCCCAAAAGATTTATGGAGGGGAACAGTCAGTCTCCTGGACTCTGGAATATCCATCATCTCTACATAATCAGGCTCCTCTTGGTCTTCCACAGCCTCCTCCATAGGAAGCTGAAGGGTTTCAGCCACCTTTCTGTAAAACAAAGTGAGAAGGGGACTCAGAAAGCCTAGGAGAGGAAACACCTGAAGGTCTGTCTGGGGAGATGCACAGGCACATCCAGACCTTCACTTACATCATAATCCTCAAATTCTCCTTCCTCTTCAAATTCCGGTTCATAAAAATCTTCAAGGGTATACTCCTGAACCGGGAGAACCAACCAAACCGAACCTCTGCCAGAAGGAGCCGGATCGGTCGGAACCGGACGGAGCGATTCCACAATCTGAATCGCCCTGGCTATCTCTTCGGCGATCGGAACATGAACCTCTGGATCCGAACCGGTCGATTTATCTTTTGCACTTTTTGTCAGAACCGATCCTCGAATCGCCTCCTTTGCTCAAGAAGTATCACCCTGGTCAGAGGGCACTCTCTGGTTCGGTCGAAACTGAGCTGGGCTGGCCATCCAGGTCAGCGAACTTCTCGGCCTCCTTTTCCCTCAGTCTACCTAATCTCTTCTCAAGGGTAGATTTGGGAAAATTTTTACATATTTGGCAGTCTGAATCGAGGTGGTCAAACCCCAGACAATAAACACAGGTGGTGTGGGGATCGGCCTTGGCAAAGACCTCCCCACACTCACTGCAGTGTTGAAACCCAGTGGGCCCGTTTTTTCTTGGGTTTCTCAGACATGGCCAACCTAACCAAACTTACCTTTTTTGGCAACCGCCAGGCAAGACTCCTTATCGGTTCCTAACGTGTCACGGGTATTGGAAAAACGTTAAAAACGCATTTTTTTTTTTTAGAACTGATAAGAACCAGTAACCACACACTAAGTATAACAAAATTCACAATCAAATGGCTGGTTCAGCCGAACCGACCGCACTTTTACAAGTTCCACACAGAAAAATAGAACAATTCCTATCTAGTACTCATGGCACCACAGACAGAGACTGAACCGACTATGCAGATACTTTTTTCGGTTTAAAACCGACGAAAACTGAAAACTTTAACCGACTTTCGAACCGAGCTGAAGGAAAAATCTCCGGAGCGACTGTTCAGTGAGGCGGAGTAAAGAATCTGATGGTTTAAGTTCAAAACACTCCAGACAGAGACTTCAACCGAGCTTGAGCTCAGCGTTCCATACGCTGCATGGAAAGTTAACTATGTTGTCCAGGGCAGTTCAAAGGTTGTAAATCACTGCTGCAATTGTCAGAATACAGCAAGACTTCATGTTGTCTGAATGTCCCGATGGCCCTTCTCCCTTGGTGGAGAGGGACTGGCAAAGCTCCTTAAAGGAAGCAGAACAGGAGGAACCCAAGGAGAGTGGGATAAACGCTGCAACCAAGGAGGAAGATGAAGCGGCCTGGGCTGCCGCTTCCTCCTCAAGGGCTATCAACTGCTCCAGCTGCTCTGCGGAGCCCGCAGCCACAGACACCGCCCAATGGGCCTCCTTTGACTTCACCGGCGGGTACCGTTTCTCGGGACGCCCAAGTTGCAGTCTGGCAGCACGGTCCTCAAGAACCAAAGCTGAGAAGGACTTGCAGAGATCGCAGGCCTGCGAATTGTGAGCTAGACCCAGGCAGTAAATGCACGTGGAGTGCGGATCGGTCCGGGACATCTTCTGCCCGCAAGGGCACCGACGGAAGCCGGGTGTGGATTTGTCCATCGCAGCTGCTGTAGGGAAGAAGAAGACAGAAGTCTTGTAAATTTAAAACAATTTTCGGTAAACCCAAAGAGTTAGGATCCAGACCTAAAACGCAGAGTGCTAAGGAGGGAACCTGCGCTTCCAAGCGGTAAGGAAGATCTGGCGTCATGGGGCGCAGCCGAGAGTTTTACCACCCGGGTGGGTGGGAGGAGCCATCTTGAAGACCTTCCGGCAAAAGTTAAAGTGGCAAGGAACCTGCCAGACAGTGTGGATTGAACAACATATCCACATCCCTAGAAATGTTGGGTTTGATAAGGGCCCAGATGTGCTCCACACTCGGATCCTGAGGCATCTGAGGTGAAAATCTGAGTTGGAGTTGGGATTAAAAACGAAATGCACCTCAGGAGGTTGCTGTGGTCCATCCACCACATCAGTGTTTTGGGTAAATGGTATGTGACAAACACTTTCTGGTCCACGTCATCCGTCAACTGGTCCCACTGAACTCTCAGTATTTACTGTGGTATCTGCATATGTAAGCAAGCCAGTGGCACTGTCACAATGGTCACTGTCATGAGTCCCAGGAGACACAAGAAAGTTCTGGCTGGGATGTAATAAGTGCTGTACACCAGCTGAGCTTGAGCCATGAGACATTCTGTCCTGTCCAGGGGTAGAAATGCTCGGCCCTGTTCTGTGTCCAGGACAGCATCTAAATACTGCAGCCTCTGGCAAAGGGTCAGTATTGACTTTTGCACATTCACAGTAACCCCCCAGGTCTTTGAACAGTTGCCTTGTGTGGAACAGGGTATGTTTAAGTTTCTTCATGGAGCTGGCTTTCAACAGCCAATCGTCCAGGGATGGAAGGATATATAGATCTCCCCTGTGAACGGCTGCTGCCACCACTGCCAAGCATTTGGTACAGACCCGTGGTGCAGAAGACAAGCCAAAGGGCAATACTCTGAACTGGAAGTGCTCCCCTTTCAGGACAAAACTGAAATCTTTTCTGTGATGCTGTCTGATCTTGATATGAATCCTCATGTTCAGGGAGCAAATTCTGTCCCCTTTTGCAACAGAGAAATCAGATTTTGCAGGCAGACTGTGCAAAATTTATTTATTTTATTGTCTTGGAAACAACCTTTGACCTGGAAGCTCATTTACAAAAATTCCACATCAGAACAAAGTGGTGGGAACAGAAGACAGATAACATGACTAATTTACAAATGGATGTAGACAAGGTAGATATGCATGATGAAACACACATTATTTACAGAGCATTATACAAGTTGGCAGGACTTATACAATCTGGTAGGTAAAACATTTTGTGCAGTTTTTTAAAACATTGTGTGCAGCCTGGAGTAGGCATTTGTTAAGAGGAAGGAGCGGGAAAGAGAGGGGAGAAAGTAGTTTTAATAAGTGAGGTGGGAAGGGAGGAAGAGGGAGCAGAGAGAGTGGTAGGGTGGGGAAATAAAGGTGTAGGAGCACATCCCGGTGGGGTAGAGAGGGACGGACTGGGGAGGTGGTGAGAGAGGGCATGGGGGAGGAGGGCAGGGTGGGGGAGGAAATAGAGGTAACAGCCCACTCCAGATGGGATGGAGATGGAGGACTAATGGGAGGTAGTGAAGGGGCAAGTGAATGGGGTTGGGGTGGGGAGACAGGGTTTAAGAACCCAGCCCAGATAGGGGAGAAGGGGGGTCTGAGGTGGGAAGAGAAGAGGGGTGAGCAGTGAACTGGTGGTAAAGAGAGAGAAGAGGTGGGTGCAGGAGTAGGGGGGATTTGTGACAGAGGGGCAAAGGGGAAGAGGAGAAAGGTGAGTACGGCTAGTCACGGCAGTCACATTCACATAGGCCCCGTTCACACTACAAACAATTTTTAAAACGTTTTTTGATCCATTTTTAAAATCGTTTCAGCACTTACCGTGCTTAAGCATCCGCACTACTGAAAGCATGTTCAGAAACGGTTTATGAT
This sequence comes from Neoceratodus forsteri, assembly GCA_016271365.2. NCBI lineage: Eukaryota > Metazoa > Chordata > Ceratodontiformes > Ceratodontidae > Neoceratodus > Neoceratodus forsteri. Next base: position 398,435,521 of record CM057452.1, read on the forward strand.
CCGTTTTTAGTGCATTCGCACTGTCTGGGTAAACGTGCCATCTCTGCTTTTGTCTAGCACTGTTTTATGAGGTACTGCTTACCATCATGCATTGCGGCATTGTGGCAGACAACTTGCAAGACAGACCTAAATGATTCAGGAGCTGTTCACACCACAGGTAAACATGCATCGATTCGAAAAATGGTTTTCCAATCGTGTTCAAGCCTACGTCCCACCAGGGCTTAAGCACAGTTTTTTAAACCGTATCTGGATCCGTGTACAGTGCGAGCGCGATCCGTTTCAAGAGCCCCAGTGTTGTCAAGTATTGCTTTAGTTCTTTCTTAAAGGGGCCCAGCTTAGGGATAAAAACATAGAAGCTGACGGCAGATGAGGACCGCAAAGCCCATCCAGTCTGCCCATTTTTTCTACCTTATGAATGTGCCATAGGCCTGTACTCTGTCAATGGCCTAGCTATTCCTCTTCATCTGCATTGCTCCCTTATGCCTATCCCATGCCTGCTTGAAGCCCTGCACTGTATTAATATCCACTACTTCCTGAGAAAGGCCATTCCATGCATCCACCACCCTTTCTGTGAAAAAGAACTTCCTCACATTACCCCTTAATCGGCCTCCCTCTAATCTCATGCTGTGTCCTCTTGTCCTGCTATTTTCTTATATTGAAGCATGTTAGACTCTTTCACCTTGTTAATGCCCTTAAGATGTTTGAATGTTTTGATCATATCACCTCTCTCCCTCCTTTGTTCTAGGGTGTACATACTGAGCTCCATTAATCTGTCCTCATATGTTTTCTGATGTAGTCCCTGCAGCATTTTGGTTTCCTCCCTTCTCTGGACTGCCTCTATTTTGTTGCTGTCCTTGTGCAGAAGCGGTCTCCAGTACTGCACGTTATACTCCAGATAGGGCCTAACCCTAACCAGTATCTTGTAAAGAGGGATTATTACTTCCCTTTTACGACTTGCGATACCCTACTAATACACCTCAACATCCCTCTAGCCTTACCTACTGCTTTAGTGGTCTGCTTGGATGATTTCAGGTCATCTGTGATGATGTTGCCCAAATCCCTTTCTTCCCTTCTAATTGCCAGCAACTCCCTTCCCAACCTATAGGTGGCTTCAGAGTTTTCTCTTCCCTATGTGCAAGATCTTGCACTTCTTTGCATTAAACCCCATTTGCCACTCTTCCGACCATTTTGCCAGTTTATCCAGATCTCTTCTCATTCTGCCCACCCCATGTGGATCATCTACTCTGTTGCAGATCTTGGTGTCATCTGCAAACAGAAAAACCTTACCCTCTAGTCCATCTGCAATGTCACTGGTGAAGATATGAAAGAGGACTGGTCCCAGGACTGATCCCTGAGGTACCCCACTTGTGACTTGCATCTCTTTTTACTGTATACAGTTTACCACCACTCTCTGTTTTCTGCCTGCCAACCAGTTTGCCACCCAGTTGACTAACTTCTGACCCACTCCAAGCCTACACAGCTTATTAATCAATCTTCTATGTGGAACAGTATTGAAAGCTTTGCTGAAGTCAAGGTAGGTGACATCAACTGCTGCCCCTTGGTCCACCACTCTGGTTACCCAGTCAAGAAATCCATGAGATTAGTTTGACAGGACCTTCCTGTTGTAAACCCATCCTATATTGCTTCATGTGCTCCTATGGATTCCAGGTGTTGCACTATCCTTTCCTTGAGGAGTGCCGCCATAATCTTGCCCACTTCTGATGTAAGACTGACTGGTCTGTAGTTCCCTTCCTCCTCCCTGCTACCACTTTTGTGGAGTGGGATCACATGAGCCCTTCTTCAGTCTTCTGGGACCTTTCCTGTGCTCAGAGACTCACTAAACAGTTCTGATAATGGCTCTGCTAGTTCCACCCTTAGCTCCTTTAGTACCCTGGGATGTATGCCATCAGGTCCCATTGCCTTGTCCACCCTGAGCTTAGAGAGCTCTTGCAGGACCCTTTCTTTTGTGAAGGGACTAGTGCACACTTCCCTCCCCCATGTCCATGGTGCTGAACTGTGGGCCCTACCCTATCTTCTCTTTAGTAAATAATGAGCAGAAGTATCTATTTAGGATAGATGCTTTTCCTTGGCCTCCTCCACACACTCCTCCTTATTCCCTTTGATCTTAGCAATACTCCCTCTGGACTTTCTCCTTTCACTAATGTATCTATAGAAAATCTTGTCCCCTTATTTTACTGTTCGTGCTAGTGTTTCCTCAGTTTGGGCCTTTGCCTGCCTTACTGCCTTCCCTGCTTTCCCTAGGTAAGCTTGGTATTCCTCCCTATCTTCATCCCGCTGCATTCCCTTATACTTCCTGAAGGCCAGCCTTTTGTCTCTGACCTTTTCTGCTACTGTTTTTGAGAACGAAAGTGGTTTTCTCTTTCTTTTGCTCTTGCTTTTCTCTCTAACACAATGGGATATTGCTTCAAGTATTGCATCCTTAATGCTTGCCCACGTTGCCTGTAACCCCTCACCTGTATTTAGTCTTGCCAGGGCTAGCTTAACTCTGTTGGCCATCTTATCAAAGTCAGCTCCTCTGAAGTCCAATATTTTTGCCTTGGAATGGGATGATTTAGTTCTAGTGGCCAAACTGAACCATACCATGTGATGATGGTCACTGGCCCCCAGGTGACCTTCTACCTCGAGATCTGTGATCCTCTCCCTGTTAGTCAGTACTAGATCTAGGATAGCCCTGTCTCTTGTGGGTTGTTCTACCAGTTGTTTGAGGTCCTCCCCCTGCAGGGAATCCACTATGTGTCTAGTTCTGGCAGATGTTCCTTCTGGTATTGACCAATCAGTATCTGGCATGTTGAAGTCTCCCATTATCAGAACCTCCCCTTTAGCTGTCATGTTTTGTATATCTTGTAAGAGTAATGTGTCCATGTCCTTCCCCTGGTCTGGAGGCCTGTAGACAGCCCCAGTTTGTATGTCTGTCCCATTTCTTGTTTCCAGGGTGACCCACAGTTCTTCCAGCTCTTTATGTGTATTCTGAATTTCTGTAGCTTTGATATTTTCATTGACAAAAAGCCCCCCCCCCTTTTGCACCTCTGTCTCCTCTGAACAGTACATATCCGGGTACTAAAGTCTCCCAAGTGTGGTTACTGGTGAACTATGTCTCGCTAATGGCTACTATGTCCAGTTTGGCTTCTGTCATTGTTGCCCGCAGGTCTGGGATCTTGTTTCCCAGACTGCGGGCATTTGTGTACATGATTTTCCACTGGCCAGATTTCGGAGTGTTAGTTGTTTGCCGAGGTCCGGCGTTTCCCCTGTGCGTCGTTGAACCTTTTTCCTTACCTGGTGATGCAAATGAACTACAAACATGCTGAACTCCTGTTTGATCACTAGCTTGGGGGGGGGTGTTCTTCCCGTTCGATGTAGCGGATGCTGCACCCCTCTCCCCATTTGCTAGTTTAAATATTCCACAAAGACATCAAACTTCTGTCCCAATGCACTGACTCCCTCCTTAGTCAGATGAAGTTCATCGAATTTAAAGAACGTTCGCTCCCAAAACTGTTGTCTGTTACCTACAAATTTGTGTCCTTTTTCCTGGCACCAGCCCTTGAGCGCATGTTTAGCTCCCCTATCTCCCTTCGCTGACCTTCTGTCCGTCTGCCCCCCTCTCCCAGACTGGCAGGATCTCAGAGAAGGAGATTCTGGACTAAATGGATGACAGTTCGCCTCCCAGCCCAGTCAGGTGTTTCTTGGTCTCCACAACTGACCATCTGGCAAGATCGTTAGTCCCTAAGTGTACCAGGACATCAATGTTTTCTCCTGCTTCCTGCACTATTTTAGCAATGCTTTCATTGTCTCTCCACGCTGATGTAACTGAGAGACATCTGACCATTACCCCTGGCTGGAGGTAGGTATCAACTCCCCGAATCATGGAGTCTCCTATGATCAGAAGTATTTTGGATTTCCTTTTTTTGTTTTGGTCCCTGTTTTAGGCAAGTTTTGTTGTGTTAGCTCCTGTGCTACAGTGTCCCCTGCCCCTTTGTTTGATTTCGGAGACAGAGGCAGATACCCGTTTGCAGTTTTTATATCAATCAATCAAGCAATCAAAGTCTTTATTTATCCGGGTGAACATCGTTGAGCAGTGCTCATTTACAAAATGGACCTAGTTAGATCAAGGTCAATTACATAAAACATGGTGCAATGCAAAATAACAAGATACAATAATAGATCAGGTTATACAAGTCATCAAGGATACCAATACATGAAATATGTGTGAATAGGCATGATTCAGTGATATAATTCACATATTTACATTTTTTACATATATGTGTGTATGTGTGTATATATATATATATATATATATATATACACACACACACACACGATAATAGAAGGGATTACGAAATTAGGCATGGAGTTAGTGTAGGTGGCGACTAAGCTACATAATTGTTTAGGGGGATATGTCAGAGGAGGAGGAAGTAGACAACTAGTGGTCTGGGCCGATGATGGGTGGTGGAGCTACAGAAAGGAGAGGAGCAAAATGAGGGAGGGGAGGGACGCAAATAGGCATGGAGGGAGGGAGAAAATAGACAGTGTTGAGGTAGAGGAATATAGGAAGGAGGATGGGCAAAGCACAGTTTGCTATCATGGGTAAACTAGGACAGTAAAGTAGGATTGCAGAACATATGGAGAATCAGAGGAAGGGATAGGCTTGGGGATGATAGAGAGGGAATAGATTCGCCCTATTTCTGTCGAAAACAGTTTAATTGTTCCTTAATAAGCCTTCAGTAGAGGGATTTTAAGGAAGTAATGGATATGAGTATACTCAGTTTTAGTGTTTTCTGCAATTTATTCCATAGGGAGGGCAACACAAAACTAATGGCTGTCCTTCCAAAGCAAGAATTGACTTTTGGCACTTTGAATAGGATGGAAGAGTAGCTTCTTAGGGCATATTTACTTATAGTGACTTGTGTGAAGCAGTCAGAGATATTGTGGCAATTGCTTAGGTATAGCTCTGAATATCCATAATGCAGCATTTCTGTCCCTTCTGAACTGAAGCGAAGTCCATCCAACTGCCGCATATAGGGAGCAATGATGGATGTCGAATGGTAGTCCTGTGATAAACCTCAGTGCCCTGTGATGGAGTGTATCCAATTTTCCAAGGTAGGAGGCAGAGCAATGATTGTATAAGAAGTCAGCATAGTCGATTACAGAAAGAAATGTGGCCTGGACCAGCCTTAATTTAACATTACTCGTGAGAAAGTGTTTGATTCTAAAGTAAAGACCAAGTCTCTGACAATGTTTTTTTAGCTGTTCTTCCATATGTTCTGTAAAGGAAAGCCTATATGGTTTGTGGAGGTGATACGCTGGAGAGCACTGTGTGATGGGGCACCTGATTTGCCCCTCCTAAACACCTGCAAACCTCCCGGACCAACTACCCTCTGCGGTCGAGGTGCTTCAGTCGGATGCTGGGGAAATGGCGAGTGGTTCTTATAAAATATTTCCTCCTGAATATGTGATCTGAGGCGTGCAATCTCTGTGCATGCTACCTGGAGCTGAGCCTTCAGATCTCCAATGGTCCAGCATGTAGGACAGCATCCAAAATTCTGTACAACTGCCCTTTTGAAAAGTGTCCCGCAGTACCTGCAATTAATAATATCCATTCCAGATGAGTTGCTGGGTTTATAACCTGGTCCGAGTAATTAGGAGGAGGAAAATAAAAGCAAAAGTTTTATTTTTTGTTTTGACTGTTTGTTTTTGTATAACCTGTTAAAACAAGTTAAATTACGTGTGCCCCTGTAAGTGAGGTCAGTGTGTGGATACCCCACTGATCCTCCCCTTCCTGCTTTGTTACAGTAAATGTCATGACTGTGCTATGCTATAAAAGGAGTGTAGCATGGGGTGGTTGGAGATGGGGGTGGGAGGCTGTGCCCTTCCCCTGCTGAAAAAGAACAACTACGGACGAAAGAAACAAGGAGGTAAGAGCAGAAACAATCAACAAACAAAAAATGCAGTAGCCCTGAAAGCTTAGCCTAATGATAGATAAAACTGTAAAACCTGTAAAGCACCACCTGTAATAATTTCACAGAAGATATACCCTGTAAAAAAACACTTTGTTACAGAGAAAAATAAAGCAATAAAGAACAGTTACGTAAGAACTTACCGTAACAGTAGATCTTCGATAGAGGCTCTTGCAATAGGTATTTACAAATAGGACTAAGCTGCCAGGTGTCAGCAACCCACAGCAAAATCTCTAGCTAACAGTCTCTGGTGGGGGACCGCACCCACGTCAGCTGACCGGTGTCAGCCTACGTCAGTATAAAGGGGCGGTCCCCCACGCCTGTCTTCCAGTTCTTTCCCGCCAAAGGGCGAAAGGGCATGACAGGAGAGAAGAGGATATGCCCCCTAAGAAGAAGAGAAGAAACTCAGGGAAGGGAAGGTAATATCTACTGCAAGAGCCTCTCTTGAAGCTCTACTGTTACAGTAAGTTCTTACGTAACTGTTCTACCCTACTTCGAGACAGCTCTTGCAGTAGGTATTCCCAAACAGGACCGAGTCCCAAGCAGTTTGAGACAATGCTGAGAAAGGGAAGAGGAAACATCATCCACAGTAAACTGGAAAGGCCAAGCAGGGATTCATGCCAGAAGTCCCTGCAAGACAGACAATCCAAAGCCCGCTCTACGGCGAGAGGCCACGTATAAACTGTAATGTTTAATGAAGGTATGGACAGAAGTTTAAGTGGTGGCTGCACAGATTTCTGCAGCTGACACATTTCTGAAACAAGCAGCAGAGGCAGCAACTCCTTTTGTGGAGTGGCCTCTGACTTGACCCGGAAGGGTTTTGTTGTATTTGTCATAACAGAAAGTAATGCAATTTGCTAACCACTTAGGCACTGCTTGGAAATAGTACTGCCTTCTCTCTTGTGCACAAAGGAAACGCAAAATGGATCCGTTTTTCTGAGATCCTTTGTTCTGTTAGTGTAGTATCTCAGAATCCTATGAACATCCAGCGTATGCAGAAGGTACTTTCCATGATTTGAGTGCTCCAGAAAAAAGACTGGGAGCTCAAAGGACTGATTCAGTGTGGATTTAGCCACCACTTCTGGAAGAAACTTATTGTTCATATACATGGCCACCCATTCCCTGTAGAAAATCAAGTAAGAGATCTTACACATCAGGGCTTGAAGCTCGGAGATCCTCCTAGCCGAAGTGATGGCCACAAGAAAAAGTGTCTTCCAGGAGAGACATTTTAGATCCGCCTCTACTGCTGGTTCAAAGGGAGGCAGCGTGAGCTTCTCCAAATTAAATTCAGATCCCATGGGGGAGCAGAATTACAGATCGTGGGTCTTAAGTGAAGAACCCCTTTAAGGAAAGTCTTGGAGACCTCCAATAGAGCAACTGTCTTATCCTCCAAGGGAATGTGGTAGGTCGAAATGGCCGCTATATGAACCTTCAAAGAGGAGTAACTAAGGCCCAGATCATAGAGGTGCCTCAGGTAATCCAGGATTTTGGTTGCATGGTATGAAAAAGGTTCCAGACCCTTGGAACCTGCCCAAATGGAAAATCGCTTCCACTTTATGGCGTAGGTAGACCTGGTAGAAGGCTTTCTGGCCTCCACCAAAATGTCTGCAATTAGAGTCTAAATGCCAAAGCGAGCCATGGCAACGTCTGCAGGAGCCAAGCATGAAGGTGGAGCGATTTGAGTCCTGGATGGACCAGGGTCCCCCATCCTGGGTCAGCAATTCCTGCGACAGAGGTAGTGGAAGAGGAGGTTCCTCTGAAAACTGTTGCAGAAGAGAGAATCGAACTTGCCTCGGCCAGAAGGGAGCAATGAGACTCATTTGCGCCCCTTCTGCCTGAAGTTTGTCCAGTACCTTTGGAATCAAATGAATGTGGAGGGAAGGTGTAGATGAATCTGCACTTCCAGCACAGAGGCAGCGCATTGTGCAAAAAAAAAATGGAAATTACGTACCTATCGTAATTCTTGATCTTCTTGGATGAAGTCTCCACCACTCATTCACACTAATGGGAGAACGCCGGAGGTGCTAGGACCCAGCGGGAGCAAACTTTTTCCTGGAGGGTTGAAGCCTGAGATGGAGCCGGAAGGAAGTGGCACCGCAAGCCCGGCGTGTGCAGTAATGACCATCTCGACGTTGACCCTCCAACCGCCTCAGTACCTTTTTTTCCGAGGAGGTGCAGCGTAACTAACCTAAATATCAGACATAACATAGTCCGAATGACCCGTGTAAGAAGGGTCAACAACAAAGCCTTCATAGCTCAGCCACTGAGGGAGTGAAGACCATAAACAGAGAAGTGAGCTCGGGGGATGGTGGGTGGGGGTGTGAATGAGTGGTGGAGACTTCGTCCAAGAAGATCAAGAATTACGGTAGGTACATCTTTTCCATATCTTCCTGGACATAAAGTCTCCACCACTCATTCACACTAATGGGAGAGTACGGAGCTAAATAATCCCCCAAGACGGGTGGCAGGAGATAAAGAGCTCATGTGCTTAAGACAGAAGTCCGTTAAGAACTGTCCTGCCAAATGACTGATGTTGTCTGGCATGGACATCCAAGGTGTAGTGCTTAACGAATGTATGCATGGAGCTCCAGGTAGCTGCATTGCAAATATCTGCAATGGGCACATTACGGATTTCCGCCAGAGATGCCACCACTGCTCTGGTAGAGTGAGCGTACGCTCTGCCATCTAGCTTGACCTGTGCCATAGAACAGCAGTGGTGAAGGCATGCCACCTGCCACGCTGAAATGCACCTGATAGCAACAGGCTGACCCAGCCGGGTCGCACTGAAGGAAACAAACAGTTGTTGAGCCTTGCGAGTTTCCTTTGTTCTATCTAGATAAAACCGCAATGCTCTCTTTATATCCAGTGAATGAAGGGTACGCTCTCCTTCATTCTGAAAGTTTGCAAAGTAGGTAGGAAGGACTAAAGGTTGGTTTAGATGGAATTCTGAGACAACCTTAGGCAGAAACTTAGGATGAGTCCTAAGAACAACTACTGTATGTCCTTGTGAAATTCAGTGTATGGGGCTGTGACCAGTGTGTGTATTTCAGAAACTCTACGGGCCGAAGTAATGGCCACCAGGAAGGCTGTTTTCCAAGTGAGGAACTTCAACTCGCAAGTAGCCAGAGGCTCGAAAGGTTTATGTGAGCATGTCTAGCACAATGTTAATGTCCCAGGCTGCAACTGGATGTCTAATAGGAGGTCTAGTATGCAGAATACCTTTAAGAAACCTCTTAACTACCAGCAACTGAGCCAGCGACATGGAAAGTACCAGTTCATGATATGCCGAAATGAAACAAAGATGAACTTTGACTTTGGAGTACTGCAGACCTGTGTTTGAGAGGTCTAAGAGATACTCCAAGACTTTATTCAGTTGGCAGGAAAAAGGATTCCAAGAGGATTTTGTACACCAGATACAAAAATGCTTCCATTTAGCTGTGTAGGTTTTTCTAGTGGCCGGCTTACATGCGGCCAAAAGAATATCTGAAACTCTACGAGAAACATTAAACCTATTCACCTCTATCTCTTCAGGAGCCAAGTGTGAAGGTTAAGTGACCTCAGGTTGGGATGGACCATAGGACCCTGGGTCAGAAGGTTCGTCTGATGGGGAAGCATTTTTGGTGGGGGAGTTCTGATAGTCTGTAGAGGAGCTGGAACCATATCTGCCAAGGCCAGAAGGGGGCAATGAGAATCATTCTGACCCCCTGGGATTCCAATTTGAGCAGTATCCTCTGAATTAGGGGAAGAGGAGGAAATGTGTCTAGAAAGTGTTTTGTCCACCGCAGCCTGGATGCATCCTGACAAAAAACACCAGGTCCTTGATTTCTGGAGCAGAAGAGAGGCAGTTTTGCGTTGAGTGGGGACGCAAAAAGGTCCAGGTCTGGAGTTCCCCACTCTTTGAAGAGGGAGTGAACGACAGCTGAGTCGACAGACCACTCGTGAGGATCCACCAGCCCGTTTTGTACTCCTGGCAGGTAAACTGCCTGAATCAGAGCCTTGTGCTCTAGGCACCATTCCCACACTCTCACTGCTTCTTTGCATAATGGGTAAGAGTGTGCGCCGCCCTGTTTGTTGATGTAATACATCCCCACCTCATTGTCCGTTTGAAGGAGAATGTTCTTGTGACAGAGTATGTCCTTCAAAGCTCCGACTGCATAGAGGGCGGCTCTCATTTCCAGGATGTTTATGTGAAGTTGAGACTTGTCCTGGGTCCACGTACCCTGGGTGTGGCGATCCCGACAGTGAGCTCTGCAACCCATCAGGGACGCATCCATGGTAATGGAGATCTGATGGTCCTGAGGGGCGAAGGGATATCCTTCCAGAAGGTTGTCCTCCTGAGACCAGCAGGTGAGTGACCTTTTCAGAGGTTCCGTTACCTTGATGAGAAAGGAGTGAGGGTGAGTGGTTAGGGACCACCGAGTACCGAGCATCCACTGAGAGGTTCTCATGTGAAGACAAGCCAAGGGTACAGTGAACACCGAGGATGCCATGAGGCCCAGCATCCGTTGCATCGAGCTAGCTCGAACCGAGCCGTGTTCTCTGATGTATCGGGCCATCTGTAAGATATCGCTCCTTCTGTCCTCTGAAAGAAAAGCCTTCACACAGAAGGTGTCCAGAAGAGTTCCTACGAAGAGGAGCTTCTGGGAGGGCTGCAACTGCAACTTCTTGAGGTTCAGTAGGACTCCCATGGACATGAGGAAGTCTTAGGCCGTGGCCATGGCCTCCGGAGTCTCTTGTCTGGAGGGACTTGCTAGAAGCCAGTTGTCCAGGTATGGGAATACTTGTATTCCGATTTTCCTGAGGTGTGCCGCGAGAATTACACAACACTTTGTAAAAACTCAGGGCGCCGGGGATAGCCCAATGGGCAGGACTCTGAACTGATGGTGTTGACCCGACGCCACGAACCTTAGGTATCTGTGGTGCTTTGGGTGTGTTGGTAGGCATCCTGCATGTCCAGGGAGGCTAGCCAATCGTGTTGATGAATGAAAGGTAGCAGAGTACCAAGTGATATCATCTCGAACTTCTCCTTGCCTATGAACTTGTTTAACTTTCTGAGATCCAGAACAGGGTGCATGCTGCTGGTTTTCTTTGGGACCAGAAAGTAATGGGAGTAGAGACCTGTGTTCCATTGATCCAGCAGAACTACTTCTAGTGCCCTGTTGTTCAGAAGGCCTTGTACCTCAGAAGCAAGAAGGTCTGACTGTGCCGCCGACAGCCTGGGCTGTCGTTTGAGAGGACGATCCGGAGGGGTTTCTGAAAGATCGAGAAAGTACCCCTCACGGATTATCCTGAGGACCCATTTGTCTGACGTTATAGATTTACACTGGTTGTAGAACTGAGTCAGACGTCCTCCCACTGCTGAGGAGGAGTCCCCCTCAGGCAGCTGAGGTGGGACCTGGGCCGGAAACTCAGAAGGTGGCACGGGGCACTTTTGGGCCCTGTGCCTTCTGTTGCGCTTTCTTTTGTGACTGAGGGTTCTGGTTTCTGTTAAAACCCCCTCTGCCTTTGCCCCGAAAGGATTGTCGGTTGTGAAACTGGCGCTTATTCCCACCCCCTCGAAAGGGGACAAGCATAGGTCTGGCTGTCTTAATGGAAGACTTAGTCTTCTGTGTGGCCTCTAGTACTTGCTCCACCTGAGGTCCGAACAGATACATACCGTTGAAAGGTAAGGCCATAACTTGCTGTTGGGCGTCATTCGTGAAGCCCAAAGTATGCAGCCAAGAGTGGCGATGGGTGCAAATGCCAGCCGCTGCCGCCCGGGAAGCGGTATCGAAGGCGTCCATTGCAGCTTTAACCTGTTTGTTATTGGACTTGATACCCCTAGTTATGGTTTGAAGTAGCTCTGAGTTAACCTCCGATTTGGGCAGAGCTTCTACCATTGCTTTGCGCGAATGCCAAAGAACATACTCATATTGGGGAAAACAGCCCTGGCAGCTGGCAATGCACATGCCCAGGGTTGAGGAAGCAAAGACTCTCTTACTTAAAGTGTCTATCTTGCGAGATTCTTTGTTTATAGGATGGGCTGTAGATTCCTGAGGGAGGACAACCTTATCATTCTCTGCCAGGACCACTATGGCATCAGCAAAGGTTTGTGAGGCCAAGATGGGACGATCCTTGGGAGAGGCATATTGCCTATCTATGGACTTGGCCACAGAAGGAATAAGAGCCGGATTCTTCCACACCATCTGTGAAAGGGTCTCGAAAGAGGGCTGTATCGGAGGGTTAAATCCATAGGGATTTCCGGGACATTAAGATATTGGAGATGCAGAAGCTTCCCAGAATCGATTTCTGTGGTCTGGAGAGAAAGAGTAGAATTTAAATTCTTGAACAGAGACTTAAAGGAAAGGTCCTCAATACCAGGCTCTGCAGGAGGACTGATCCCTGCCTCCAGGGCAGTATTAGCATCAACATCATTACCCAGTTAAAGATCTGGATCGGACTCAAAATCATCTCCTGACAGTCCGGGGGGGACTGTATAGACAGGAACGGAGTGAAAATCAGGAGGAAGAAGAGAAGGAGAAAGAATCGGAGTCGAAAACCTCTGGAAACCAGATGGCGTCACACCCATCCCCGGTGCTGTTGAAGCAAATGGCACCAAGAACAAAGGAGGAGCCATCATAGAAAATGGCGTCTCACAAGGCGTCGACAAAGAGCGCGACACCGCACCCGGCACCGTCGCCACCCCGGCACCGGAGGCACTGATGAATAGTGCAGCTCTGCTACCAGCCCCGGTGCTGACAGAGCTCGCGGTGCTGCAGAAGGCGCCGACAGCACTCGCGGCGCCACAAAGGACCTCGGACCTGGAGAAGTCGGCACTACAGACGACGGCAACATCACAGAAGTCTGAGAACTGCAATTTGAAGTTATAGGTTGAAAAATAGCAGGAGATAAAGGCATCAGTGTAGACCCCTGCACCGCAACCGTGTGAAGGGGATAGACACCAGAGCGCGGAGTCGATGGCACTGAAGAAGATCCTGCATGACTTGGAAGACCTAACCGTCCCGCCTGCCATTCTGTAACCGAAGGGCCCGAAGGCCCTGGTGTTGGACTGGCTGGTTCGGGCAATCGGGCCAACCTCCAAGCCCACAGCTCCATAAGAGCAGCCCAATGGTGAAACTGCACATCTGAAGCACCTCCAATAGGTGGGGAGGAGCTCTGGTGTCGAAGAGGGTCGGCTACCAGAGACAGAAACCGGCGACTCCAATAGAGGCGGAGACTGGCGCCTGGCCCTAATAACTGAACGTCTACATGCAGACGTACCAGAGGGCGACCTCGAGTGATGCAGTTTCTTCTTCGATCTGTGTGCCGAAAAAGAACTCGAGGCCGAATGGTGCCAAGAATGGGACCATTTCTTTTTATGCTTTCAGGGAGACCACCCAGCTCCCTGAGCACTGAACCGTCTGTCATCAGACCCCCCTCCGAGGAGGGCGGCGGACCAGACCCAGCCCCACTGAGTGAACAGCTTTCATATGAAGTTTCCCTGCCGTCACCTGCCCCACTCATGGTCGACTCCGTCAATGGAGGGCTGAAGACTTCTCTCTTGTAAGTAAAATTTATTAAATATAATCGGTACTTATCGATGATAAAATACATAACAATAAACTGAAAACTAAGCTGCTGGTTTGAAGTTTGACTTCCGGCGGCCGAGCGACATCGTCACTGAAGCGCACTCGATGGCAGGAAAAAAGGAGGGTTGACGCCAAGATAGTCATTACTGCACATGCTGGGGCTTACGGTACCGCTTCCTCGTGGCTCCATCTCAGGCACTGGACCTCCTGGAAAAAGTTTGCTCCCGCTGGGTCCTAGTGCCTCCAGCATACTCCCATTAGTGTGAATGAGTGGTAGAGACTTTATGTCCAGGAAGATCGTCTCGCCCTGGAGCGAACAGAAGGTGGGAAGCTTGGCATTGTTGGGGGAGGTGAATAGGTCCACCTGAGGAGTCCCCCACTGCTCGAAGATATCATTTATGACCTCTTGTTTGAGTTCCCACTCGTGAGACTTGGCTGACAAGTGACAGAGTATCTGCCAGGGTGTTCTGCACGCCTGGCACATGGAATGCTGTCAGATGCATGTTATTCTGAGATGCCCAATACCAGACTCCCACTGCGTCCCAGCACAGGGGATAGGAACGAGTTCCTCCCTTTTTGTTGAGATACCAGACTACACGCGTTGTCTGACTGGATCAGGTGGTGACTGGGAAGAATGAAGGGAAGAAGAGCCTGTAGGGCATACAGAACAGCCCTCATCTTGAAAACGTTGATGAACCTGGTTCCCTGAGTTTCGTGAGACCCTAGGTGGGCTCCGCAACCTGCACCTGACACATCCGTGGTCAGAGTCTGGGTGGGATGATCGGTGCAGAAAGGGACCCCCAGACTGAGGTTCTCCTGAACCATCCACCACTGCAAGTCCCTCATCATCAGGTCAGGCACTAGGATCTCGTGATCCAGATCATACTGGGATTGGTCCCATTGAAAACGGAGAGTCCACTGCGAGACTCTCATATGGAGTCGCGCCAGAGGGATAGTTGGGATGGCTGCCGCCATGAGTCCGAGAAGTTGAAGGACCTTCCAGGCCCCAAACCATCTGAGGCAGGACAGAAGGCGAGCTTGGGTTAGCAGCGTCTCAACTCTGTCCGGGGGCAGAAAGGCCCTGCCTAGGGTCGTGTCCAACACTGCCCCAATGAACTGCAGCCGCTGACAAGGGATCAAGTGGGACTTGGCTTGGTTGACCGTGATACCCAGACTGGAAAAGACCTCCAAGATAAGGGAAAGGGATCGTTGGAGGTCCTCCCTGGACAGAGCCACTAGGAGCCAATCATCCAGGTAAGGGAAAACTTGAACTCCTTGGGTATGCAGGAAGGCTGCCACTACCGCCAGGCATTTAGTGAATACTCAGGGGCTGAGGAAAGGCCAGATGGGAGGGCCCTAAACTGGTAGTGTGCCCCCTGGCAACAAAACAGAGGTATTTGCTGTGGCAAGGGCGTATGGGGATATGCAGGTAGGCATCCTGCATATATAGGGTGCATAGCCACAGTCCCGACCAGAGCAGGGAAAGAAGACTCTGCAGAGAGAGCATTCAGAATCTTTTGTACTCCACAAATTGGTTTAGAGAACAGAGATCCAGGATGGGTCTCAGGTCGCCTGATTTCTTTGGTACTAGGAAGAAGTGTGAATAGTAACCCATCCCCTGGTAGAGGGAGGGGACAGGTTGTATCGCTGCCTTTCTGAGAAGGGAGTTGATCTCCTTGAGTATCAGTGGTATGTGAAGAGGGGAGTATGACAACAGAAGAGGTGATCGGGGGGGGGGTTGGGTAAACTCTACTGACTGTCCCATTGACAGCAACTGTAGAACCCATGCATCGGTAGTTATTCTCTCCCAGCCCGGCAGATGGGTGGAAAATCCTCCCCCTACCGGTTCATTTGGAGGTACCAGAGGAAGAGGGAGAAGCAGGGAGTCAGGAGGCCGAGGGCAAAGTGG
Source organism: Neoceratodus forsteri (assembly GCA_016271365.2). NCBI lineage: Eukaryota > Metazoa > Chordata > Ceratodontiformes > Ceratodontidae > Neoceratodus > Neoceratodus forsteri. The sequence continues at coordinate 398,450,970 of CM057452.1, forward strand.
CAGCCGGGACTCCGGGAGTCTTACGAGACTTACTTGGGGGAGCTTTGGCCACTGACGTGGCTCAGCATTTATGCGCTTAGCCTGCATCTACTTCTGTTGTCGGTGGTTTTGGCGCTGAAATGGATGCTTCTGGCCCTGAGAGGATTTGTACATGGTCTGGACTGTCTTTAATGCCAAACCCTTCTCTTGTAATTCAGTGATAATGTCTTTAACATCACCTTTGAACAAAACTGAGCCCCGGAAAGGGGCATATCATGTATAGCCATCTGTACATCAGGGGCCAAATCTGAAACACGAAGCCAGTTATGACGACATAAACCTATGGCGAAAGCTGACCTTCGCCCTGCAGTGTCCACCACATCATAAGTGGCACGGAGCATGTGCCTACAGGCTGAACGAGCGGAACGGACCAGATCTCCCAGTTCCTTCTTCGTCTGGGAATCTGGGAGTGAGTCCAGTTTTGACTCCACCTGACTCAGAATAGACTTCTGGTAGTCCCCCATAATTAAGGGCTCTCAAACACAGAGTAGATGGTGTATAAATCTTCTTGCCATATTGGTCCAGAAGTCTGGATTCTTTGTCCGGGCAGGGGGACAAGCTGAGGTGCTTAGGATTGGCAGTTCTGTCATGGGCAGCACTAATGACAACCTAATCTGCCTTAGGGTAAAGACTAAGAAAGTCTTTGCCCTCGGGAGCCTGGTAAAGCCTATATGCCTTGCGAGGAAGAGGGACTAATGAGGAAGGTTGCTTCAAAATCGTGGAAACAAGATCCTCATGAGGCTCAGTCCTGGGAGGAATCAGTGTAGGAGACGTTTCGGGAAGATCCAGGTGAATAGCCAGTTTCTTCCATTGTGGATCTGGCTCCACAGATTGCCATTCATCAGCAGCCTGGATTCGTTTCAGCAACTCCAGGAACGAAGGGTCCTCTGGAGGTGACTTGGGAGAATCCTTGGCCTTGGAGTCTCTCAAGTGTGGGGCTCGTCTCCTGGGTCAGAGGGTTCACAGTCTGAGTCAGTGTCTGAAGGCTCCAAAGAAGAAGAGTCCTCCTTATTAGGTGGGGGATCGACCGCTCTGGAGTTACCCTGAAGGTGCGTGTCCTCCCTAGGACGAGAGCCAGAAGGTTCTGCTCTGGCATCTGGTAGAGGTGGAGGAGTCACTTGTTGCCAACGAATGGGATCTGGCGTCGGGTCCGGCACTGACTGACGATCTTCTGCCTCCTTAGTGAGCTGGGACTTGGCCTCAGCCCAGCAAGAAGCTAAAACCTCAAGGTCCACTTGAGGTTGTTGGGGGGGGGGGCACTTGGATATGGATAACTGGGGAACCTGTAAAAAGGATACCCATAACCTGATGGCAGGAGGCCCGGCATCGCGTACCGAGGCACCGGGTAGTGTGGTGTCGGGTACTGAGGCGTCGGATATTGTGGTGTCGGGTATCCTGGTAGAACAACTAAAGAAAGCGGCTCCAACTCCTGTTGTGCTAGTGCCAAAAGACAGTAAGGAACAAAAAGAGCACAGCACCAACACTTCATGTGAATGCAAAAAGATTTTACTCACAATTGCCACATAACGGAGTAAAACACAAAGGCACCATGCAGATTGACAACAGCTCCCAACACACAAATTGTCCAACCGGTTTCACGCTTGCGCGCCTCCTCAGGGACTCCTGGTGCCAGGGGGTCCAAATGAGCTGAAGGACCTGATGTTGGCCCAGCCGGAGGACTGGACTGGTCTGGTGTTGGTCCAGAAGGCGTAGGGGCTGGAGTGGGAGGTCCCACGGGAAGGTCTGGAAAGACAGGCCCTGCAGGCTCTGGCGGCAGAGCAGCTCTGTCGCCAGGCACTGGTATGTTAGAGGGTGACAGCGGGTTTACCAACATCAAGTCCGGTGTCTGAGGCTCTGGCAAAGGGTGGGGGGGCACCCCTGATGGCAGCGTCCCGGTATCCTCAACCACAGAAGGGGAAGAGGGGGTAGAGCCCGCAGGGGGAGTCTACAGGGACAGAAGAGCCTCGGACAGCAACGGAACAGACTTTTATTTTGGCGACTCCCAGGCATCAGGCGTGGTGTCAGTCAGCAGGTTGTGCGATTGTCGGACGAGCCGACGATCAGCCTAGCAGCCTTGTCGGGGCGGGTGCCGGCAGAGCTGGAACCAGACTTATCGGACCCACTCGCGCCAGTAGGCCCAATAATAGAGGTGGCCGTAATGGGAGTGGAGGCCTCCTTTGCTCCGGAGGCTCCCAGCAGGCCTGACGGGGTTGGGGGGGACGACGCACGCTTGGTAACCACCAAGGCAGTCATCAGAGCACGATCTCTGGAAGGGAAGATGCCTGTGAGGCCGTGACTCCAGCTAAAGTCATGGGGGCTGTGGATGACGAATCCCGGTCCCTATGTTTTTCCTTGTCCCTTTCCTTCTTATGGTGATGTTCAGGGGACGTCGACATCTGCTGGAGTTTCTTCAGTTCTTTTTCCATGGAGGCCATCTTTTTCTTTAAAATGTGGGCTTCCAGGGACTGCTGTCGCCTCTTGCGGGGGACTGAACTGAACTTCTTGCAGTGGTCGCACTCCTCCACGTGGTGGTCCAGGCCTAGGCAGAAGAGACACAAGGAGTGGCTGTCCTTGTAAGGGAGATGGGATCCGCATGATTCGCACTTATTTTTACGCGATTCGGAGGGCATTGGGGACGACATACACAGCTGGATATAAAGAACAATTTAGAGAAAAAACTGGTAAGTTTTGTAGAAAAAATGGGGAAATACTCATCCAAAATGGAGGTAGAAGTAGCACTGTTCTTCCATGAGGTACTTTTGCAAGCTGACGCCGGGAAAGAACTGGAAGGCAGGCATGGGGGACCACCCCTTTATGCTGGCGTAGGCTGATGCCAGTCAGCTGACGTGGGGGCGGTCCCCCGCCAGGGACTACTAGCTAGAGATTATTCCATGGGGTCCTGACACCTGGCGGCAGCTTAGTACTATTTGTGAATACCTACTGCAAGAGCCCTCTTAAAGTAAGAACAGTAGATATACCTTGCAAAAAACAATTTCAATCACAGAAGATTACAGCAGTAATCTGTAAGTACAAAACAGTAACAACCCTGCAGGCACACTCTGTAATAATGTAGCAGAAAGTATATCCTGCAACAGCAATTTGAATCAGAGACCAATAAAGCAGTAAAATGTTAGCAACAACCAATAACAAACCCTGTGAGTACAAAAGAAAATAATAACACACTGTAAATCTGCCTAGCCAAAAGAAGCCTTAATCTTTTTGCTTGCTCTGATAATGTTCCTTGTTCTGTCCTTACAAGCAAACCTAGAAGAAAAGAGCTCAGGTGAAGCTAGGTGACTTTGCCAGCAAACCTAATATTCCACCTGTTGGATGTTGTAAATGGCCTGGGGAAGTTCATTCAGCCAAAAGAGGGCCTTATAGGAGAAGGACCTCTGGGCAAGTGCTGTGTGGCAAAAGGGAATATGCAGTGCATTTCTAGCCTTTCCTCTGGTTTCCTGTCATGTGGATCCATTACGGTAACTCGACCTCCACAGGGGCACCAACACATGGAGGAGGTCCCTGCCTTCAAACTTTTACGCCCCAAACCCGACATGAAACCGGCCAAACAACGAAACTAAAATGAAATGAAAGACTCGACATTGACTAAATCAAACGATCAAAATAACAACACAGTGCCGAATGACATCAAAGTGCAGCGTCAAGTAACTTTAAAGTGAGCAGAAAATGGAATGGTAGCCAATATGCAGTTAATATCTTCAGGAGTCGCTGTCCCACTGAGCACCTGTAGCCTCAACAGTGGGAGGAGAATAACTGAGGTAGTGGAGGGGATGGTGACAGTTATTGGCCAACCCATGAGTACCATGTAATGCATCGGCCTCGAGGCGGCGACATTCCTGTCGTCCTTCCTCCTAGAGCAGAAAAGCTTTTTCCTTAAAGCAAAAGCTTCCTGTGGGGTCCTGTGCCTCCGGCTGGAACCCACCAGTGATGAATGTTGAAGAATGATACAGGGAGGATCTGCAGTTTTTACAGCAAGCTGCCAATGTGTGGGGCTTTTGTTCCCACACTGGCAAGTTGCACACAAGAGATCTGGGGATATACATACGTGTGTGTGTATATATATATATATATATATATATAGAGGCAAAAAACTCCATTTAATGCATCAGTTTGGGTGTTCGCGGTGACAAAGCGAGGAAATTTGGTAGGGTTGAAAACCTAACTCCGCATTCACCCCCCACCCCCCCAGCACCACACACACACACACCGACACAGACACACACATGCAAGTAGGGGGGAGGACCAAGGCAACACAACCAATCACAGACAACCAGCAGCAGGCATGTAGTCGTGCTCGGATATACACACGGCCATCTGTGGCTCTCCACTCAGGATGCAGTACCTGGTCGGGGGGGCATTGCCTGTCTGAGGCCATGCAAATCCTAACTGTGCTAACTTGAGTGTCCTTGCAATCAGTGAGGTGTACCATTGATGTCCATACCCTCAGTTTTGCTGTGGGTCTCCACTCAGGATGCAGTACCTGGTCTGGGGGTTTGTGGGGGCCATTGCCTGGCTGAGGCCATGCAAGTCATAACTGTGCTAACTGGAGTGTACCTGTAATCAAGGAGGTGTACCACTGATGTCAATGGCCTTTGTTTTCCTGTGGCTATCCACTCAGGATGCAGTAACTGCTCTGCGGGGTGCAATGCCTGCCTGAGACTGTGCAACTCCCAAGTGTGCTAACTTCTGTACAGCTGCAATCAGGGAGTTGCACTGTTGATGTCCATGGGCTTTTTTTTGCTGTGGCTCTCTAGTCAGTATGCAGTACCTGGTTGGGGGGGTGGGGCATTGCCTGGCAGAGGTCCTCCAATTCCTAAGTGTGTTAACTTGTGTATACCTGCAATCAGGGAGATATACCATAGATGTCCATGGCCTTAGTGTTGCTGTGGCTCTCCACCCAGTATGCAGTACCTGGTCTGAGGGGGGATGGGGCATTGCCTGGCTGAGGTCCTCAAATTCCTAACTGTGTTAACTTGTGTGTACCTTCAGTCAGGAAGATATAGCATAGATGTCCATGGTCTTAGTATTGCTGTGGCTCTCCACTCAGGGTGCAGTACATGGTGTGCCGGGACATGGGCATTGCTAGCTAAGGGCATGCAACTCCTAAGTGTGGTAACTTGTGTGCACCTGCAATCAGGGATAGCTACCATTAGTGTACATGGCCCCAGATTTGCTGTGGATCTCCAGTGACCATGCAGTACCTGGTCTGGGGTGGAGGGGATGTCTTGTAGTACATTTAGACAGTTGTATTTTATTTCTGTCAGCTGCTGCTGGTTATCTGTGATTGGTCGTGTTGCCTTGGTCCTCCCCACTACGTGTGTGTGTGTGTGGTGCTGGGGGGGTGGGGGGTGAATGTAGAGTTAGGGTTTTCAACCCTAACACCGAATTTGCTCGTTTTTGTCACTGTGGAACAACCCTAACTGATGCATTAAATGGAGTTTTTTGCCTCTAATTTCCCTTCTTTTTGAGAATGAGGCTGATGCATTAAATGGAGTTTTTTGCCTCTAATTTCCCTTCTTTTCGAGAATGAGGATGATAAATAGTGAATAGAATGCAGCGGCGGGAGCGGGGGGCCTGCCACGTGATGTCCTGTGACACAGTAACAGGAACAGCAACGGAAACAGAAGCGCCAACAGTGGCGCACTTGGTAACGGAAACGTAAATGGTAAAGGAAACATTAATAGAAACGGAAGCACAAAGTGGCCCCGAAGCAAACAGTGACACAAAGGGACACTGAAGCATGTACAAAAACGCAACTGGTAACGAGAACAGTGATGGTAGCGCTATTTTAAATGGAAATGTTAAGTGTTACAGCAAAAGGAACACGAAAGGGAACAGAAACGTGAACGCAAGTTCACGTGTAAACGCAAACCGCAACGTGCACAGGCACGGTACCACTACTGTACATGTAAATGGTAAAGGTAACATGAAGAATAACGCCAACGGGAACAGAAGCACATACGGAAATACAAACCGAAATGTGCACGGGCACAGTACCACAACTGTAAACGCAAATGGTAATGGTAACAGCAACAATAACAGCAAAGGAAACAGAAACGCAAAAGGAAACGCAAGCGCATATGGAAACGCAAACCGTAATGCACACGGGCACAGTAACGCAATTGCAAACACAAATGGTAACAGTAACAGCAAGGAAGACGCAAAATGAAAGAGAAACGGAAACACAAATGAAAGGACTGCTGGAAATGCAAATGGCAATGCACATGGTGACGCAAACAGAAACAGTAGTGGAAACGCCAATGGTAACAGTAACGAAAACGCAAGCACAAATGAGAACGCAAAGGGTAACGCACATGGTGGCGTACACAGGAATGGTAATGCAAACGGGGACATAAACGCAAGTGGAAAAAGTAACTGTAACAGTAACGGAAGCGCATACCCTGTTTTTGCCGAACAGGTGCATAGAGAAACACAAAGAATGTATGCATTGTAATGGGCATCGAAGCTTTAAAACGAGCATTGGAAGTACTTAATTGCTAATATCTCAGCAACCGCACGACGTGGAAAAAAAAAAAAAAATTTCACAAAAATCATGATTTTCCTGTCTAGGTTTTTGCTATTATATAGCCCATAGGGCTATGCAACTCGCAAAAAAAATCTGTATCTCGCACTGTTTTCGAGATACGAGCCCCGAAATGCATGGCATACACCACCATGTTAGTCTATGGGAAAAAAACACCAACTTCGGAGTATTGTAACTTTGCAGCCATGCAATGTCTTTTCACCAAACCACCAAAAGGCACATCTGTGAGATGTTGGCTATGTTCCCTCCAAATTTCAGCTCAAAAGACCAAACCGTTCTTTTGCAGCAGGGTGGCAAAGAACTGCCGTCATTTTGGCCATAGTATGAAAAAGTAGTGTCATGATTTGCGAAAGCTTTCGCAAGCATTTACGAAAGTGTCATAAGTGCGACACTACTTTGCGACACTACTTTTTCCAAAAATTTGAAAAACATATTTCTAGGGTGTTTCACCCCAGAATAAAGACATGGCTAGCATCCTCAGGGTCTGACTAGGTAAAACCAAAAAGAACTGTGTTGCTAGAGGGTCCCAAATTTAAATGCCGAGCATTTTTCTGATCACCAACTGAAAACAAAATGGCGGATTTGCGACACTAAAAAGTGCATTTGCGACACTGTAGAACTTTTTGTTAACTTTTCCCATTGACTTATAATGGGAAATTGTTTTTTGAATAACTTTTGAACCATTTAATATTTTTTCATGAAATCTTCAAAAGGCACATCGGGGACCCTGGCCGCACGTTCCCTGAAGTTTTTGGACTGGTCGCACAAACCATGCAACCTGTAGGTGCGCGACAGTAAAATTCCAGAAAAGCGAACGCGTTGCGCAGATCACGCTTAATAACTCCGCAGCCATATATGCATCAGTACGAAACTTGGCAGATCCCAAGGCGCATGGGTCTTGATACTGTATTCCAAATTTCAGGCAAATACGTTGAACGGTTGCAAAGTTATTAAGGTGCAAAATTTTGGGTTTAACATGTAAATGGCTCCTCAACCCTAACTATACTGACACTACCGTGCCACTATAATATATAAAATGTTGCTTTCTGCTTCATTGGACTGACCATGTGGTCCTGTTCCCCGCCCCCACCCCCCGACCCACCTCAACTCCCAAGCACCCTGGCTTATGAAGACTTAGTCGGTACAGGGAATGAGGATTTATGGTCGGTGGCGAAGGACAGACATCATGGTGCACGGTCCAATCTTTGTTTTTCACAGTGTTGTACTGCAGAAGAGGCATGGTGTACAATGACGTGATGGCGCATACGCCGCATGACTGGAACGCCCCCCAACACTGCCTAGCTCCAGTCATTGGATCCCTGGCCTCCACCAGGGCTCAGTCAAACTCTGGTAGCTTCCCCCCCTCCCCCACAGAGGAGAGCAGTCCTCCTCCCCTTGGCTAACCCTCTGATTCCCGAGATCCCTTGGGGCCGTATATTCAATGGGAGGTGCAACAGCGGCACAAAGGCTACACCACACTTTCGCCTGCATCTGACCTATCGGCTGCTATATTCAGTCAGACAGTGGACCAGCGCTATCCGAAGTCCATGTTTGCATAGCGCTAAGTAAAACTGCACTGCCCAAACATAACCTGATCAGTATCCAGCCCACAAGGAATAGTGCTCCCTAGAAGGGATAGCACTGGACCCATGTGGGCTATATTCAGTCACAACCTGAAAATGAGCCCATTGGGTACACAAGGCTCTAAGAAGCAATTTGCATGCCCATTATAGGCTCATTTGAATGGTGTGCTGCAGCCATTAGCACCCAGCCTGTGTGTGCTGGGATGTGTTACACATCCCTATTGTCTAGTGGCACCCCCACCCCTGAACATCCGTCCCGTTTAATTATTCATATCCCTGGTGTCTAGTGGCACACCCCCCCCCACCGCCCGAACACCAGTCTCATTTAATCATTCATATCCCTGGTGTTTAGTGGCACCCCCTTCCCCCAAATACCAGTCCCATTTAATCATTCATATCCCTAGTGTCTAGCGGCACCCCCAAACCCCACCAACACCCATCCCATGTACTTCTTCCTCCCCCTGATGTCTAGTGGCATGTTCTACCCCTGAATACCCATCCTATTTAATCATTCATATCCTTGGCATCTAGTGGCACCTCCAAACACTTGTCCCATTTAGTCGTTCATATCCTTGGTGTCTAGTGGCACCCTGCACCCCCCCAAGAACATCCATCTTGTGTGCTGCTTCCTTTCCCTGGTGTCTAGTGGCACTACCTACCTCCCCCGAACACCCATCCCGTGTACGCCTTCCTGTCCTTGGTGTCTAGTGGCACCCCCCCACCCTCAGAACATCCATCCCCTGTACAGTACCGTAAATGTGGGTGTGCGCTGTCAGCCCATACGGTGGCTGACCAAAGAGGTGAGAGGAGGGCTGTGCTGGCTGCTATACTGCAAGTCCCAACACATCCACAGATACGCTGGTGAGGGGTGGTATTCTTTGTGTGGGCGGGGCAGGTGGGAGAACACTGGCCCACCAATACTTACCATTTTGTATGCTAATGCAAATTCAGGAGGTGGGGTACCTATGGATACTATGCTGATCCATATAATTGTACATGGGTACTCAGGGAGTGTCACAAGACATCAAGGATAGGAAAAGGTACATGGGACAGGTGTTCAGGGGTGGGGGGTGCCACCAGACATCAGGGATATGAACAATTAAATGGGATGGGTGTTTGGGGGATGGGGAGTGCCACCAGACACCAGGGATAGGAACAGGTACACAGGATGGGTGTTCGGGGGTGAGGGGTGCCACTACACCAGGGATATGAACGATTAAATGGATGGGTGTTTGGGGGTTGGGATGCCACCGGACACCAGGGACTGTATTGTTGCAGATGTGACAGATGAGCTAGGTGGGCGGCTGCAGTATAGCCATCCTGCCATTGGTTTGAAGGGAGGGCTTACCGCCTGGTCAAGTCATGGTTTTTAGCAGTGGTAAATAGTACCACTTTGGGAGCTGTTTACCGCCGTCGGAAACCTCTAAACATGCTGCTGCATCTGTATGTAGGAGTAGATTCCCTCATTTGCATGAGCGCAGTGTTATCTTAGCGTCTGGGTGCAAACGGATTTAGGGTGCAGTACCAGGGCCTCTAAATATGACCCCCGCTAAGAGCAGGCTGCAAACCCAGACAGCGCCTGGGCAAATCACATTAACTTTGGGACTAATGTTTGAATATCCGGCCCTTAGTCTCTGGGCTGGTCTCAGACATTTGAAAATCAGGCTCCTTGAGTATGGAGGGGCAAGGACATGACATAAAAAGAACTCAAAGCTCTAGGGATACTGCAATAGAATGAATGTGGTATAAATCCAGGCAGTTATAAACACTAATTTCAGGGAATGGAGATTTTTTTGGTTGGGGGAAAGAATACAATATCCACGCTGTATTTTCAAGATCGAATTCGCACCTTCCCAATTCTCTCATCAGATTCTGCAGCAATACGGACAACTCTCCGGGTTTAAAATAAATGTTGAGAAAACAGAGGTTATCCTGGTCAGTGGAATCATGACACCAGCCCTCACACGAATGATACCCTTTAAATGGGGCTAGACTCAAATTAGGTTTTTGGGGGTGTATGTCCTGGTCGATCTTAAAAGACTATCATGCCGATAATTGCAAACTTATTACTGAAGTGCTAACACACCCGAAAAGATGGGAAATACTCTCTCTCTCTCTCTGCTGGGTAAGGTGGACACCATTCAAATGAACATTCATCCCCACTGCCTATTTATTTTCCAGACACTTCTGTTGGGCATCCCCTGGATGGAATGGCTCAAAATTAATAAGGCTCCACACCATTTTGTATAGGGTGGCCAAAAAACTAGAATTAGATGGTCAGATTTATAACGACCCAAAGAACAAGGAAGGGTGGGACTTCCAAATCTTAAAAGTTTACTTCCAAATGGCTCAACTACTACCACGGATCGCATATAAAAAACAAGATCCTACTAATGTCTGGGTTTTACAGGAGGTGGGGAGCAATTTGGGTATACAACCCCTAGAATGCTTTCACATTCCTGCAGAGCAGTTGGTTAAACTAACCGCTACTAACCCAAGGATTTGGGTACTGACGGGTCGTTGACCTCTTACACGCAGACAGATCACTGTACTCAGGTCACACCCCCACTCCTGTACAGATAATACATTTCACTGATGGTCATGCCTTGGTTTGAGTCGCTTCTACCAATTTATACAGGCAGGAATTATTAAGTCATTCACGGAAATACAGGAGGAATACCAACTTAGACAGGTAGGTTTCTACCACTATTTAAAACTGGTCCCATTTCTGAGATCTAGTACTCACCTGAGGGATGCTCAAAGAAATCCTCACCCCTTATCCTTAGTAATTACATAGGCAGCAGAAAGCTGGATATGCAACAAACATATATCAAAGTTGGTTCAGACTTACGCCCAAAACAAAGGGCAGCCCTCACCTCCGTATCAATAAGCCTGGGAAAAAGAGTTGGGTCTTGAACTCAACTCTCAGGACAATTTCGATGGAAAATCATGAGTTGCTTATTTCTCACCCACAACAGAACAAAACATTATACACAGTCATTCTGATAGATGTTGGCAGGGTTGTGGGGAAGAAGGTATTCCATACCATATTTTCTGGGGCTGCCCGAAGGTACAGCCCTCTTGGGACGAAGTGAGACAATGGTACCAGCAGATGGCAGGTATTCAGAAGAACCCCCGTTTTAAACATTTGATTTTGGGGATACTTCCTGAAGGGAGATGACTGAACTGCCAAAGATCTTTTTAGGGGCATTATTGGCAGCTGCAGGTAAAGCAATTATGAAAAAATGGTTACTCCCAGACCCACCTTTACTGCAAGCCTGGATAAGCATTATTTTTTTTATTGAACTTTACATTTAATTAGTATATCACCAAACATAAAGTTGTATTCCTAATGCAGTACATACAAAAGAAATTCGTAAAGCCAATGAGGACGCCACTCCTCTTAATACACACATTTAAAATACTGTGCTGCATCACAAGGTACATCATGTGGGGCGAATCAAACATATTTAATATCACTTTTCACTTTAATACACACCAATAGCTGCATAAACCAGCCCATGAGCAGCATGCAAAAAAAAGATACTATAAGTTTAAAGAATTTTCCAGAGACTGTTTCCTAAACTAGAAAACTAAATCAGTCCATTCACTAACAATAAGTGAGTAACCTGATTAGGTTAAAGGTCAAAAACGAGGTGGCAGCTCCGACCTGTATTCCACATACAATTAAAAAAAAAAAAAAAAACTCAGACAAATTTTGAACTAAAACCCCTTCAAACTAAACATACAGTTTGGAGAAACTTATACTGTCTATGCTACTTAAGAAGCTCTTCATAACAACGGGAGCTTTCAGATACTGTAATTAAAGCCAGGTTAACGAGTACTTATCCACTGGTCTTCTTCCTTCCCCTTTCAAACCCCATACTTAAAAGCATACTTTATTTAGAGATTTAATATCCTGCAATTTGGTAGTCAAAATTACTACTTTATGTATCGATCCCACACATGGGGAGAAAGACAGTCCATCAAGTGTTAAAGATTTAAGGGTAACCCTGATCTCTCAGTATTGCCCTTCAAGTGTCCAGCTCCTCTTCGTCCTCAGAATCGGACAGTTGAGATTCCGTTCTCCTACACGAAGCTGAAACATGTCATTGTACCCATTTCAGTGTGTCCTCTGGGTCAGTAAATATAAATACACGACTCTGGTGCAGGATCCTTAATCGGGCCGGAAATACCATGCCTTGCGAGATGTCTGCCTTCTTTAGGAGCACCTGAACCCCATCAAAACATTTCTTACGCTGGCGAGTGGCGAAACTCAGATCTGGAAAGAGGTAAACCGATTAGCCCTCGTATAACAGTGTCCTCTTTTGCATCGCCATAGCAAGCACATAGTCCCTGGTGCCCACACCATCGAGGACCACAACAATAGCTCTAGGGGTATTGGGATTATCTTGCTTCCCCCGATATGCCACCCTATAAGCGTTTTGTAAGATAAGTCCACGATCTTGCAATGGTTTTCCTAGTTGTTGCTCTAGCCATTCTTTGATAAAAAGTTGTAGATGGTCACCCTCACTTCTTTCGGGCATTCCGATAATTCTCAAGTTAGACGCATGGGCTTGGTTCTCTAAGGTTTCCAAGCGTGTTTGGAGGTGGGTATTTTCCTTTACCAATTTACTCGCAGTACCCAAGGCCGCCGATGCTTGCTATTTTGATTCCAAAGAGACCGTTTGTAATTGTGTCATATCTGACTCCAGAGTTGAAACCCTGTTTATTAAGGTGTCAAACATTTCAGACAAGTTGGAAACCGATGCAATGAGCCTATTGAGTTTGTGGCCAATACTTTGAAGTGTCTCCGTTCCAGTTTCTTTGCTCGACTGCTCCGTGAGGCCCTGTCCAGACCTTGTGGCCGGGGGGTCCCGAAAACTTTTGTTTTTTGTTCCTTCCTGTCGAAGTTCATCTTTCTTTGGATTTCCCATTTTACTCATTTGGTATTCCAATGTCCGTTCAACTTTTTTATATCAATTATAGAGTCCAGCAGAAGGGTCCTTTGTCCGAAATTGCAAAGATCAGATTGGAGCTCCCGCCTCAGATTACCATCTTGCTCGGGATCCACAGCACCCCTGATAAGCATTATTAAAAACATAAACTGCATGGAAAAAATTACAGCAGACCTTTGCTTGCAGTCATATAAACTCAAGGGGGCCTGGTATCCATTCATGTTTTTTTTTGAAGAACTAGAAGGCACTTCAGTCTTATCCCAGCAAGCATGGGGGTACTGATTCGTAGGGGGAGTCGGCCAGGGTTTTTATATAGATTAGTATTTCATTATAATAAAATTAGCTTCACACAGGTCTTTTACCATTTATTAATTATTACACTGTTTTGTACTGGTTTGTTCTAGGTTACATACTATGGGCTCTAATAGAGTGCTATATTATTTGGTCATAATGGCAGAATGCACATTACAGAGCATACTTTTGAACAGGGATACAAAATATTAAACTTATATTTGTAGTTTGAAGATTACTTGACTAGATGTATACATTGGATGCATTTTAAAATAGTTCATATCGTACAGCTTTCATTCAAACATGGTGGGGTAAAACAAATTGAATGAAATGTAACTCTTATGATTTTACATGTATTGGTTTTGTTGAACATCTCTCCTGTTCAGACTATGTATGTATTATGACCATTACAATAAAGAAGTTTAAAAAAAAATTTAAACACCAATTTCAAAAATGTAGGACTAAATAAAAGGTACTTAAGTTATACCAAGTCCTAACAAACTGCTATAGACAATGGTCAGGAATGTCCCAGGACTTGACAATTGCTCTTCATCACTTTACACGTCTTACATATTAGCCTTAGCTAAGGTAACTAACCTTTGTTTTTTTGTTTGGGGTGGGGGTTGTTTATTTTTTTACCATCTTAGCTGCCCTACTGGTGTCTTGCCTTTTCTGCCCCTTGATCCTTTTCTCACCTCCTCAGTGGCTACCACGCCGTCTACTATGGTCACCCTCGCCCACCTCTTACTAGTACTCTACACGTCTTGCTTCTCTCCCCCCCTTGCTCTCACCCTCACTTTGTCACCCCCAGCCTGAGGATAACCGATCCTCCGCTCCTCTGTCCGCCATCCTCCACCCATACCTAGTACCCATGAGCTTTCCTGTGCCCCCTCCCTCACCCCAACCCCTCCTCCGCCCCTCCTTTTGTCCACACCCATCCCTGTTTGCAGCACACCACGTACTAACTCTCCCCATCCCTGTCACCAGCACTAAGCCCAATAGACACACCTTCCTGGGTAGTCACTCCCGCAGGTGTCTACAGCTCACGCTGCTCAGGCTCCTGCTTATGCTAATGTCAGGCAACATTCACCCCCAACCCTGGTCCCACCCTTTCCACTAGCCACTCAACTACTCAGGATCTGCATCTAGCATCCATCAATATCTGCAGCCTTAAGAAAACATTTGACTGGCTTCAGGTCTGGATTGCCCAGCACCACCAAGATATCCTCTGCCTGGCGGAAACCCTGGTTCTCCAAGTCCACCCCTGACTCAGCCATCTCCATACCTGAATACTCTGTCATACGGTCCGACAGGTGCGGCAAGTGAGGAGGAGGCTGCGCCATCTACCTGCGTACATCTCTTCAGTGCCTTGCCCCTCCCCCACCCCACGTCGACCATGGGGCCCAGTCTCCCCCCACAAAGCCTCTGTCCCTCTCTTTATCACTACCGTGTATATCCCTCCCAGAAACCAAAAACCTGCATTTCACCTAGTCCTCAACGACCTCTCACACCTGCCACCTAAATCTGAATGCCTAGCCCTTGGAGACGTCAGTGTTAATTGGCTTCCGAACAATGCAGCCCCCCTCAAAGAGGCCATCGCAGCGATGGATCTCTCACAAATTGTACCCACTCCCAACAAGGTTAAACCCCAAAACTGGCACTGCTACCCTCCTGGACCTGATGTTAACAAACCGCCCTGACAAAATCTCCTGTGTCTCAGTGCTACCCAACGCCTTAAGTGACCATTCTCCTGTAACCTGTATCTGGTCCAGCAAGAGACAAAAACAACCGCCTAAATTCATCTTTCAACAGCATCTGATGCCTGGGATGCTCCAACATCTAAAATACCACCTCTGCTCCCTTGATTGGTCTCCTATTTACAAGGCCTCCAATGTTAACGAGGCTTTAGACTACTTTATCTCCACCTTCACCTCAGCCTGTGACAGGTTTGCCCCGTTCAAGAAAGCCAAAATTAAAGGACCCTCTACCCCCTGGATTAATTGTTCACTTCTCGACCTTATGCATCAATGAGACTCCCTCTGGCGCACTGCCCTTGACACTGGTAAGCCAGCTGATCAGCAACTGTACCGTGCTCTCTGAAACAAATGAAACTGGAAAACTCGGAAGGCCAAAGCAGAACATTACATGTCCACCCTCACCTCCACCTGGGGAGAGGGTAGAAAATTCTGGAACAACCTAAAAGCTGAATGGGAAAATTCTGGAACAACCTAAAAGCTGAATGGGAATATCACATTCCCTCACCATTGTCACTAATGGCTCTGCCACTACTGACCCCAGAAACATCACAGATGTGCTTCATGCCTCCTTCGACCTCACCAGCATACTCCCTCCCCACTTTTTGACCCCCAATCTACCGCACCCCCCACCCCTCCACCTCACTTCAGGACAGTCTCTCCCATGAAGCCAGGCCATACCTCCTAAAGGCACTGGGGCATACCTGCTACAGCGCAGCCACTGTTGATCTCAGCTGGTATGCCTTACCCTTGATGTTGTCCTCTCCTCCCTCACCTCCATCCTCAACCGCTCCCTCTGCCTTAGGTCCTTCCCAACTAAATGGAAAGCTGCCATCATTACTACCATTCACAAAGGTGGTGACCGTGCTTCTGCTAGTAACCACCGCCCTATCTCTATCTAGCCCCCCCCTGTCTAAGGCACTCAAAATGATTGCCTCCAACGAGCTCACACAGTACCTCTCAAGGTATAATCTCCTTTGTCAGGATCAACATGGCTTTCGTCATGGGTACAGCACCACCTCTGCCTTGTTGGAACGCACCTCCACCTTGCACTCTGCCCTTGAAAAAGGCCACTTAGCAGATGCAACCTTTGTGGACCTATCAAAAGCATTCGATACTGTCAACCATTCCCTCCTTCTTGTCACCCTATCCAACATCAGTCTCACCCCTGACGCTTGTCTTGGTTCTGTGACTACCTGTCTGGAAGAACGCAACAAGTCCGGATTGGTGCTGCCCTCTCCTCCTCCTCTCTCCCTGTCCAATCTGGAGTCCCACAGGGTTCCATAGTTGGACCTCTTCTCTTCAACCTTTTTCTTAACACCCTTACATCCTCCAGCTCTGGCCAACTTCTACTCTATGCGAATGACGCGGTTCTGTTCACATCACACCCCGACCCTTCTTATCTCAGACTTTCTCTGCAAAAATCTTTCTCAGATGCAGAGGCCTGGTTTGCAGACCATCGACTAGTTCTTAACTACAAAAAGACTAAAGTTATGCTATTCACCAATTCTCAGAGTAAACATAAGAACTCCACCCTAAATATCCTTAATGACCAGCAGCTGCTCCTAGACCAGGTTACCTCCTTTAAGACTCTTGGCATCCTCTTGGACCCCACCCTCAAGTTCCACAGTCACATTCATCATCTTTGCTTAGCTATTAACACCTGGATTGGCTTATTCTATCACATCAAACACTGCCTCAACCATTTTGCCCTATGCCTTGCAGTCGCTCGTCAGTCCTTGCCGTTGTTGACTACGGTATCCTAGTCTATGGGGCCGCTGACACCACATCCCTCCAGAGACTGTAGGTTACCCTAAACAAAGTCTGCCATCTTGTTCTAGGGTGTGACTGCTCCACCCACACCTGTATACTCTACCAACAGTCCAACTGGCTGAACCTGGACAATCGGCTCCGATACCACACCTGCTTCTTATCTAAAAAGATCTCCTCTGGTCTGACCTCCCCCGGGCACTCCACCCTACTGCAGACTGCCCCTATTACCATAAATACCCGGAGCTCTACTAAAACCACCTTTTTTGTTCCCCGTTTCAGAACTTCACTGAGGCAGCGAACTTTCTCATACAGAGCCCCCCCAAATGAACTCCCTACCTAGCGTTATAACCGCCAAATGCAAACTCGGCCGCTTTAAAACTCTGCTGAGGAGTCACTTCCAGACCATCAATGGTTGCAACTGCTCCTAGCCCCTCTGACCCTGGTACCTCCCCACTCCTCCCTTCACGCCCTCTACTAACCATGTTACACCCCCCCCCCACCACTCTATCTCAACAATCCACCTGATGCTGCCCGGCCTTTGCTGAGGTTAATGGCCAGTTAGCTTAAGCCGACTGTGCACATTATCATGTAATTGCACTGTATATACTGTATTTTGCAAAAGTGTTTGTAACCAACGTTAATTTGTTTTGAAGTGTATGTACCCAATGTTATATCTGTTCTCATCCTGTAATTGTCATATGACGTGGAGCCTTTGCAAATGAGTCCCTGACTCAAAGGTCACAATTCCGAAATGTTCAATAAACAACAATGGTTTATCCCCTTCTTGGATTGAAGGGTGTAGTCGAGGCACAGGTCAGGAAGCATAGGGAAAACCAGGAGCAGTTGTAAAATTCCATAAAACTATTTGTAGTTGCAGTTACATAAAAAAACATAAACCTGTTCAGAATAATTATGTACAGAAGCAAAATCAAATGTTTCTTGTAAAAGAGAAAACAAAAAAAAAACACATCCCTTGCAGAAGCAGTTTAGCTGTCTTTACAAATCTTCTCAACCCCCATCCTTAGCAAACATTCTGCCCTTGTAGGTTTCAGGCAGGATCTGCTAGCGCACAGAGCTTCAGGAGCTCCCAACCACTGCGCAAGGCTCAGAAATGCACCTCAAGTAACCTCTAGTTTTCAAAGTCATGACAAAATACAATACACATTTCAACAGTAATACTAAATATTTTCTAAACAAAGGGATCCCAATATCAGCTTCATTCCATACAAGGATTTGCACATAATTTTATTTTAGCTGACGTAGATATGCAAGGAAGAAAAAACAGATAGCAAGAGAAAACTGAGACAGAGAAGAGGCAAAGAACTGAGAGACTGTTCGGGTTGATCAAGTCCAAAGTCTCACAGGAAAATCTGGTTGCTCAACCAGATAGAGAAGACAGAAAAGCAAATAATACAGATCCTTGCATTTAAATACTTTCTCCAAAACAAATGGGACAGGGTCCTATTCTACCCTGTCACATATACCCCCTTCCTTAAGAGGGAACCTGTTTTATTAAACAGGTTTCCAACACTTTCTATTCTCTACTAACATTTTCTACTTTCAGAAATTAAGCACATTTGCATCCATTTTTTTTCAACAGTACAGCAAAAAGTACAGTTCAAACTCACATTTGATTTCAACCTTTAGAATCTTCAATTCCGGATCCATATCTTGACAGAAAATCAGCATTACTATTCTCTTTAGCAGAGTTGTGAATCACCGTGAATTTGAATGGCTGCAGTGTCAGGTACCACCTTGTGATTCTGGAATTTTTATCTTTCATCTGGTTTGGCCAACAGAGAGGATTGTGATCCATTACAAGAACAAAATCAGTTCCTAGCAAATAAAATTTGAGGGATTCCATGGACCACTTTGCTGCTAAACACTCCTTTTCGATAGTGGAGTACCTTTTCTCTCTGTCATGCAACTTCCTACTTATATACAGAATAGGATGTTCTTTCCCATCTATATTTTGACTTAGGACTGCACCTATGCCTACCTTGGATGCATCTGTTTGTAGCAGAAATGGTTTCTCAAAGTCTGGGCTTCTTAAAACAGGTGCTGAACATAATGCAGCCTTTATGACTTGAAAAGCTTCATCACACTCTGGAGTCCATTTCACATTATTTGGGTACCGTTTCTTTGTGAGTTCAGTGAGGGGAGTAGCTAACTCAGCAAAGCTGGGAACAAATCTCCGATAATAACCAGCCAGCCCTAAAAATAACTTGACATGTTTCTTTGTTTTAGGTACAGGGCTGTTACCTACAGCTTCTATTTTAGAAATCTCTGGTTTGACTTCTCCATTTCCCAACACATAGCTCAAATATCTGGTTTCCTGCATGCCCAATGCACATTTAAAACATATAGAAACATAGAATTTGATGGCAGATAAGGACCGCTTGGCCCACCCAGTCTGCCCATTTCCCTACCTAATGGATAAGCTGCAGATCCTAGTTAGCCAGCAGCCTACTTCTTCCTACCCCCACCCCCTAGAATTGCCTTATGACTGTCCCATGCATGCTTGAATTCCACCACTGTTTTTGACTCACAACCTCCTCCGGAAGGCCGCTCCATGCATCCACAACCTCTCTGTGAAAAATACTTCCTTAAATTACCTCTGAGCCCCCATCTTCAAATTGTGCCCCTTGTTCTTGCACACCTCTTTTTGAAAGATGCTACCCTCTCGGACTTTGTTGATTCCTTGAGGTACTTGAAAGTTTCTATCATGTCCCCCCCTCTCCTCCTTTCCTCGAGGCTATACATATTAAGCTCTTAAGTCTCTCTTCATATGTCTTCGGTGCAGACCCACACCATTTTAGTTGCCCTCCTCTGGACAGCTTCCATCCTGTCTATGTCTTTTGGAGATTGGGTCTCCAGAACTGCATCGCAGTACTAGATGGGGTCTCACCAGCTGTCTGTACAGAGGATAATAACTTCCTGTTTTCTACTGGTGATGCTCTCCCATGCATCTCAGTATCCCCCAGCCCTCCTTGCTGCCCTCTCACATTGCTTGCCCACCTTTAGGTCATCTGATATGACTACCCCAGGTCCCTTTCCATTTTTGTTGTTGTTAGTATCTCACCCCCCATTGTGTACTCTTCCCCTGGGTTTTTGTTTCCCCAGGTGCATTACCTTGCACTTCTTAGCACTGAATCTAAGCTGCCATACATTTGACCATTCCTCTAACTTTGCCAAGTCCCTTCTCATCCTTTCCACCCCACTTTGTGCATCAATTCTGTTGCAGATCTTTGTGTCATCTGCAAAGAGACATACTTTTCCTTCCAGTCCCTCTGCAATGTCGCTTATAAAGACATTGAAGAGGACCGGTCCTAATACTGACTCCATTTACTATTACTCTCTGTGTCCTATTCTCCAACCAATTCTTTACCCGGGCTGTCATCTTGGGACCCACTCCCAGGCTGGCTAACTTGTATATTAATCTTTTGTGTGGGACTGTGTCAAATGCCTTGCTAAAGTCTTGGTAGGCCATGTCCACAGCCATTCCTGATCTACTACTTTGGTCGCCCAGTCAAAGAAATCTATCAGATTCGTCTGGCATGACCTTCCCGCTGTGAATCCATGCTGCCTTGGGTCCTGTGCCCCTCTGGCCTCTAGATACTCGACAATTTTTTCCTTCAGAAGTGATTCCATCATTTTCCCTATCACTGACGTTAAACTAACAGGTCTGTAGTTTCCTGCTTCTGCCTTGCTCCCACTTTTGTGAAGGGGAATCACACCTGACCTCCTCCAGTCCTCGGGGACCACCCCATCCTCCCACGATTTGTTAAAGAGGGTAGTCAGTGGTGTCACTAGTTCTACCCTTAGTTCTTTTAGAATTCTGGGATGAATCCCATCAGGCCCCATTGCTTTGTCCACCTTCAGTTTTAAGAGTTCTTTCAGAACCCTTTCTTCTGTAAATGGGCTGGTATCAACTTCTGTATCCAGAGTGTTTCTACTGTTTGTTTTAGGTACCTCCCCTCTTCACTTGTAAATACTAAGCAAAATATTTGTTTAGTATCGCTGCCTTTCACAGTCACCCTCTGCCCACCCTCCTCCCTTTATTAAGCCTCACTATCCCTCCCTTGGTCTTCCTTCCTCCTGATGTACCTATAAAAGGTTTTATCCCCTTCTTAACTGAGTTGGCTATCTTTTCCTCGGTTTGGGCCTTTGCTGTTCTGACTGCCTTCCCAGCTTCCTTTGCTTTAACTGATACAGTTCTCTGTCCTGCTCCTTCTGTGATTCCTTGTACTTCCTGAATGCTTTCTTTTCTCTTGAACCTTCACTGCTACTTCCTTTGAGAACCATAGTGGTTTCTTACATTGTTTTGTTTTGTTTATTTGCTTCACACAAAGGCTTGTTACCTCTGTGATGGCAGTTTTATTATTCCCCATTGTTCTTCCACCCTCCTTCCTGCCCATTTGCTAGTGCATTCCTAGGCACTCACCCATTTTGGCAAAGTCACCCTCCTAAAGTCCAGTACTTTTGCCTTTGCATGGCTTGACTCTATTGCTGTGTTTGTGTAGAACCATACTGTTCGATGGTCGCTAGTTCCCAGATGGCTACCCACTTCTACATCTGTGATCCTCTTTCCATCTCCATTTGAGAGAACCAGGTCTAAGATTGCTCCCTCTCGAGTGGGCTCCAATACTAGTTGTCTAAGGTGTGCCCCCTGTAGGGCATCTAGAATAACCCCACTCTTCGAAGTGGCTGCTGCAACTGCACTCCAGTTAACATCTGGTATATTCAGATCACCCATCAGCAATATCTCCCCTTTTTCTGCCATTCTAAGTATACTTTCTATCATTTCCTTGTCCTGCATTTCTGATGGCTTGAAAAAATGCTCCTAGGTGTTCCAAGAGGGTTTTCCAGTCTGGACTGTACACCACGACATCATCCAAGTATGCTCCAAGTATGCAGCACAATACCCAGTGTGAGTGGATAAAATTACATCCATATACTGCTGGAATGTAGCTGGCACACCATGTAAACCAAATGGCATGGTGGTGAACTGATAGAATCCTACAGGAGTGGCAAATGCAGTTTTATCTCTGGATTCTTTAGCTAAAGGTATTTGCCAGTAACCCTTGGTGAGATCGAGGGTACTGATATACTTTGCACTCCCCAGTCTGTCCACCAAATCTTCTGGGCATAGGATAACTGTCAAATTCTGACACTTGATTAAGTTTCCTGAAATCAAGGCAGATTCTAACACCTCCCTCTTTTTTGTTTACAATTACCTGGGAGATGACCAAGCACTCCTCGACTCCTCAATGATACCCAATTCTTTCATTTTTTGTATTTCCTTAACCACATCAGCTTTTAACCGCTCTGGCAACCGGTATGACTTCTGCCTAATAGGACGAGCATTCTTTGTCACTATTACATGCTCAACCCCTTTTGCTCAGCCTGGTACCATGGTAAAAGTACTGTTAAATGTCTTTAGCACATTACGAATGTCTGCATTTTGTTCTGAGGTTAAGGAAACATTCACCTTTACAGCGTCAGCATTTACAATTTGTTGCAGTCCATCATAAGCTACATCAATATATTCCTTATCAGTTTCTGGTAAAACTAGCAAGGCAGCTTTTGGCATTTTTACAACCCATTTCTTGAGGAGGTTAGCATGGTATATCTTAGTAGGATTTTTCCTGTCAGGGGTCTCAATCTAATAGGTAACAGTGCCAGTACGTCTAAGAACCTTGCCACTTCATTAACAACTTATTTTCTGTTGTGGGCAACAGTAGCAAAACCTTTTCACCTGGCTCAAAAACTTTTTCTTTTACCCCATGGTCATAATATGCCTTCTGCTGGATTTGAGCCTCTTCCTGAATTCTATGTGCAATTTCAACCTATTTTGCCAGCTTCTTTCATAGGGCACACATGTAAGATGATACAGATTGTTTCTGAGTGGGGTTATCTTCCCATGTTTCTTTTGTCACATCCAGTGGCCCTCTTGGCTGCCTACCATACAGCATTTCAAATGGTGAAAACAATGTTGATGCCTGTGGCACTTCTCTATAAGCAAAAAGTAAGTAAGGCAAGTAATGGTCCCAATCCTTCCCTTCCCCTTTTACAAACCTTTTTAACATGCATTTAGGGTTTGGTTAAAATGCTCAACAAGACAGTCTGTCTGAGGGTGACGGGGAGGTTCTTATGGCAGTGATACCTAGCAGTCTATACAGCTCCTTAAGCAGTGCAGCACCAAAATTACTACCCTGATCAGTAATGATTTCTTTAGGTATGCCCACTCTGCTGAAAATTTTGGCTAGCTCTGCTGCAACTTTTGGGGCTGCAACAGTACGCATTGGAACTGCTTCTGGGTATCGAGTACCATAGTCGCATACTACCAGGATAAATCTATTAACCATTTTACTTTTGTCTAAAGGACCAACCACATCCATTGCAATTCTCTCAAAAAGCACATCTATTAAGGGTAGGGGTACCAGGAGCACCTTGTCTTTTCTAGTGACTGGGGCTACTTTCTGACACTCAGCACAGGAATTACAATAGGTAAAAACATCTTCATGAATTCCTGGCCAGTAAAATCTAGACAGCAATCTGGAAAGGGTGCGATCCCTCCCTGAGTGACCAGCCATAGGGCTATCATGTGCTATCTGTAACAATTCTGTTCTGTACTTCTGTGGTATAACCAATTGTTATATCTGTTCCTGCGTCTGAGGTTTAACCCAAACTCTGTACAGTAATCCATTACATTTTTTAAACATTGGTCCACCCTGTTTTGGTTTCACCCCCAGCTGCTTAAAACAACCTTGGAGAGAAACATCATTAGCTTGTTCTGAAAGAAAATCACAATCGGTTATCAATTTAGTTTCAGCATTTTCACATTTTAACCCTTTATGTCCATCAGTCATTGGTTGCAACAGTTTCTTCAGGCTTCATCTTTCTTTCCTGGATTTCTGGATCTTGGAGCTGTGCTCAAACAAGTCCGAATCAAAATCACTAAAAGGAAAAGTGTCCCCACCGTCTTAGATTTTCTTTGCCTGAGCTCATGTCACCACAGCTGCTGAAACATCAGGATTTACTCCCTCTTTGATCAACTCAGTAAATCCTGGAAAGTCATTTCCAATAATCACAGGCACAGGTAACTTTGGTACTACCCCCACTTTCATTTGATGTGACACACCTTTAATGGTCAGAGTCACTTGGGTGGTGGGATAGGAACGAGTGTCCCCGTGGATGCAGACGACGCCAGTACCTGGTCCCTTTGCACACTGTTTTCCTAGCACTTTAACATGCACTAGGGACTGTCTGTTTCCCGAATCAATGAGTTCCTTTACAGTCTTATTCCCCACCTTGACATCTGTTGGGTACTTGCCCCAGTTTGCCAAGGACAAATCTGCTCCACTGCCACTCTCTTTATTACGGCAGTTTTTTGCAAAATGGCCTGGCTTATTACAGTTATAGCAGATAACATCTTTTGGCACAGATTTGTTACAACAACCAGAGTTCTTATCAGGCTTGGAGTTTAAATGGGTAAAAGAGTGTCTTGGCTTGGCTGTTACCTCGCTGTTGTGGCATCTGTCTGGCCATTTGGTAGCCCTCAGCCAAAGAAACAACTTTTTCCCCATTCTCTGGTCGGTGTTCCTTTACCCAGAGCTGCACATCTGTAGGAAAGATGTTGATGAATTGCTCCATGGCAAATGTTGTCGATGATCTGTGGTACTGTTTTGCTCTCTGGTTGGATCCACTTCATCAGGAGTTCTCGGAGTCAGGTGAATGCTTCTCTAGGATTGTCAACAGAGCTGTACCTCAGAGATCGAAATCTCTGCCTATAGGTCTCTCTGGAGATGTCATACCTTTTCAGGATTTTGCTTTTCACCAGGTCATAGTTTTCCTACTGTGCAATGTCCATACTGCTGTAGGCAAGCTGGGCTTTCCCTGTCAGGTTGGGTACCAGTGTGATTGTCCAATGCTGCTTTGGCCACTGGCAGGATGTGGCAACTCTTTCAAAGGTTGTCAGGTATGCCTCAATATCATCTGGGGGACACAACTTAGTAAGTTTAATGGCCTTTAAGTTGCTTGCATTTTGTTGCTCATCTGAGTCTGTGCCAGATCCTCTGCCTTCGATGGCTTGCAAGGCATCCAGCCATCACTGCTCCTGTTGTTGCATTTCTTCTCTCCCCAGCGCTTCTAAAAGTTGAATCTATTTTTCTCTCTGCTACTCAGTCTCTTTTTGTTGTATAGCCCACCATTTGAAAAAGTCCATCAAGCTTTCAGGTTCTGTCATTGCCTGCTCTTTTTCCATAACTTGTGCTGGCTGTACAGTCTCAGATTGAACTTCTGTATCTGCTAGTTTGGCTGCCATTCTCCGGGTAACAACTCCTGGACTTGCTGCTGCAGAATCCATACCTTCCTCTGTGCTTCCCTGGTACTAGGTCCAGTACCCATGCACAAATCTCCTGTCTTACGGTATGCGTGGCTTAAATCCAACTGCTGACACCATCTGTAGTCGAGGCACGGGTCAGGAAGCATAGGGGAAACCAGGAGCAGTTGTAAAATTCCATACAACTGTTTATTTGTAGTTGCAGTAACATAAAAAACATAAACCTGTTAAGTATAACTATGTACAGAAGCAAAATCAAATGTTTCTTGTAAAAAAAAAAAAAAAAAACACATCCCTTACAGAAACAGCTTAGCTTTCTTTATAAATCTTCTCAACCCCCATCCTTAGCAAACAATTCTGTCCTTGTAGGTTTCAGGCAGGACCTGCTAGAACACAGAGCTTCCTGAGCTCCCCCCCAACCACTGCACAAAGCTCAGAAATTTGCACTCAAGTAACCTCTATTTTTTAAAGTCATGACAAAATACAATACACATTTCAAAAGTAATACTAAACATTTTCTAAACAAAAACAATCCTAATATCAGCTTCATTCCATACAAGGATTTTCACATAATTGTATTTTAGCTGACACAGATATGCAAGGAAGAAAAAAAAAAGACAGCAAGAGAAAACCGAGACAGAGAAGAGGCAAAGAATTGTGAGACCTTTCGGGTTGATCAAGTCCGAAGTCTCACAGGAAAATTTGGTTGCACAACCAGACAGAGAAAAGGAAAGATTCATACTAAGAGCGGTAGAAGCTAGGGGGCGACACAGCCCATCAAGTGCTCCTATAAATTAATAATAGTTTAATGGAAAATCTGAGAAAATCAATTTGTCCAACTGATTTTTGAATGTAATTTTGTTATTACTGGCAATAACTTCTATAGGCAGTGAATTGCAAGGTTTAATAATACGCAATGAATAGTAAAATTTTCGTGGAGTTAACTTAAATCTTTTCAACTGTAACTGTAAAGGATGGCCTCTAAAATTAAAAATATCATCTTTGAAGGATAATCTGAGATTAACGAGTAACTGTGGGTCTTTTATAATCTTGTACATTAAGAGTAAATCCCCTCTCAATCATCTTAATGGATAAATCCATTAAATTAAGGGAAGCCAATCTAGATTCATATGAAACTTCCTTCAAACCTTTAAACAGTTTAGTGTATCCCCTCTGAACTCTTTCCAATTTCAATATATCTTGTTTCTTAAAAGGGGCCGAACACTGCGATGAACAGTCCAAGTGTGGTCGAATGTAGGCTCTATAAAGAGGCATAAGCACCTCTTTATCCCTTGATCTAATATTTCACTTTATTGCCCAAATAACCCCATTTGCTTTACGTATAACTGCATTAATCTGAGGAGTGGGAGAAAAATCATTAGATATAAGGACTCCTAAATCCTTTTCAGTGTCAGTGATAGCCAGAATTCTATTATCTAAAATATACAGTATATATGCATAGGATTGTTCCTTCCATAATGCATAATCCTACACTTAGCATGATTTAATTTCATACCCCAAGAAGACACCCATAATGAAACTCTGTTTATGTCATTCTGTATTAATTCGATTTGATCAGGATTTGCACAAGGTCCCCCAATCTTAATATCATCAGCATATTTAATGGTGTTTGAGTGACAATTAATAGTTATATCAGCAATGAATAAGTGAAACAAACATGGACCCAGAACCGAACCCTGAGGTACACCACTGGTGACAAATCCAACACTAGAAAGCTGGCCATTAATAAGAACTCTCTGAGATCTCCCGGTTAACCAATTGCTATCCAATTAATTAATCGGGGATTGATGTTAAACAAAGATATTTTATGCAGTAATGCCCAATGTGGGAGGAGATCAAAAGCCTTACTAAAATCTATGTAAACAACGTCATAAGGTGATCTGTTGTCCAAATGATGGCTAACATCTTCATGAATGCTCAGCAGATTTGTCAGATAGCTTCTTCCCTTAGAAAAGCCATGTTGTTCGGAATCAGCGTCGATTTAAGTAGGTGTAATTATGTCCTTAATTAAACTTTCCAAGATTTTACACAGTGATGAAGTGAGGCTTATGGGTCTATAATTTTCCCTGAGAGTTTTATGTCCTTTTGTATGGATGGGAATGACGTACGCGACTTTCCATGAATCAGGAACATAATTATTATTCAAACAATGCTCATACAATAATTTTAGAGATTGAGACAAACTGTCAGCTAACAGATATAAAAAATGACCAGGAATTTGATCAGGGGATATACTGATTTTACCTTGCAGCCCAACTAGTCTGGCATGAATCACATCTTCTGAAATGGTAATATAGCTACCATCAGAATTGTTCAGTGTAACATCTGTCTGATTGTTTTGAAAGATACTACAGAACTTATCATTAAATAAATTAGCCATATTGAGAGGGTCGTAAATTAAGTCATCATCAATCTGTAAAGGACCCACCTGATTAGTTTTTTTTTTTTTTTTTTTGAGAATTAATATAGGAAAAGAAAAAAACATTACTCACCTTAGTAATTGTATTTCTTCTAATGGAGTCTTGCTGTATTCTGACAATATGCAGTATGCCCCAGCACTAGAACTGCTCCAGAGAACAAAAAGTTAACTCTATGCCAGAGCACAGAACATTGAGCTCATACTCGGTTCAAACCCCTATCTGCTGCACTTCAAAGTGCAACCGTCAGATTCTTATGAGCCAAAAACTGACTGACTACAGCCACTATGTGGAAATTGTAAGAAAAACACTACAGCCAAAAAGGCTACTAATACAAAGAGTCCCCAAAGACTCAAGTCTAAGACCCCAAGACAAAAAACCTGGTTGTGAAACACACTTTAAAAGGAAACAACTTAGAACACTATGCACCCCCTCTCCCAACAGGGGAGAGAGCCACTGCACCCTTGGGGTGCAACACTGCACCTGCCAGCCCCCACCCCAACAACTAGGTTCTGAGAGGGGAGGCAGGGGGGAGGTCAGAATACAGCAAGACTCCATTAGAAGAAATACAATTACTAAGGTGAGTAATTTTTTCTTCAAACAACATGAAGTCTTGATGTATTCTGACAATATGCAGACTACCAAGCAGTACCTCCCAGGAGGATGGTCCAGAGCCTACTTAGGGAATAGACTCTGCAGTACTACTGTGCCAAACCTAGCATCACTCCTAGCCTGGATATCCAGGGAGTAATGCTTAGTAAATGTGTGGACTGTTTTCCAGGTGGCTGCTTTACAAATCTCTAACAGAAGTATATCTCTGGCAGCAACTAGGGAAGCTGCTGTGCCTCTAGTCGAATGAGCCCTCAGGCCTGAGGGAGGGTTCTTTCCTAGCTTTTCATAGCAGAACTGAATACAGGAGACAATCCACCTGGCGATAGTTCTTTTAGTAGCGGCCTGCCTTTTCCTACTTCACCATATGTGAGGAACAGCTGAGAAGAGCCAAACCTAAGGTCCTTAGTATGCTCAATGTAATAGCTAAGGACCCTCTTAATGGCCAGACTGTGTAACCTCCTCTCACCTGAAGAGGAATGGCCAGTGAAGAAAACAGGAAGGGTCATGGACTGATTTAAGTGAAAATCTGAGACCACCTTAAGTAAAAACCTCCTATTAGTTCTGAGGACCACCTTATCCCTATGGAATGAGATCAAGTCAGGCTCCACCAAGAGAGCTTGCAACTCACTGATGCGTCTGGCAGAGGTGATAGCTACCAAGAATACAGCCTTCCAAGTCAGTACTTAAGCTTTGCTGATGCCAAGGGCTCAAAGGGTAGCTGCATAAGCTGTGCAATGCAGATATTAAGATCCCAAACAGGAATGGGGTCTCTGAAGGGAGGGTTAGTATGGAGGAGTCCCTTGAAAAACTTGCAGAATAGAGGATGGGATGCCAGAGAAGATGGTTTTCCTATCAACAGAAAAGCAGAAACAGCTGACAGATGAACCTTGAGAGTAGCTGGTCTGAGACCAAAGCTGTTAAGGTGAACCATATAGTCAAGAACTGTAGACAGGTCAGCAGTACTTGGAGAAAGGTGCTTATCCGAACACCAAATGCTAAATCTCTTCCACTTGGAGTTGTAAGTTTTCCTAGTAGCAGGTTTCCTAGAGGCCTTAAGAATATCCAGAACCCCCTGGGACAAATTCATATCAACATATTCTAGCTCTTCAAGAGCCAGGCCCTGAGGTTGAGAGACTGAAGACTGGGGTACCAAATTCTCCCCTGAGAGGAAGTTAACAGATTGTGACTCTTGGGGAGAACCAGAGGAGGATGAATTGCCAGTGACAGTAACAGAAGATACCAAGGCTGTCTGGCCCAATCTGGAGCAATCAGGATCACTTTGCAAGATTGTGACCTTATTTTGACCAGAAGTTTGAACAACAGGGGAAAAGGGGGGGGGGGGGATGCATACAGAAATTTCCCCTTCCAGTCCAGAAGTAGAGCATCCAGGGGGACTGAGCCCAAGACTGGGGGTCTGCAACAGAAGAGAGGAAGTTGGTGATCGTCTGGGGCTGCAAAGAGATCTATCTGAGGAGTGCCCCATTTTGAGAAAATCTTTTTCAAAACTAAAGGATCCAGGGACCACTCGTGATGGCCCTGAGAAATCCTGCTCAAAGCATCTGCTAGCAGATTGTCTTTCCCTGGAAGGTGAACTGCTACTAGAGTTGTCTGTAAAGAATAAGCCAGAGACCACAATTTCATTGCTTCCATGCACAAGGCTGCAGACCGAGTGCCTCCCTGCTTGTTGATGTACCACATGGTGGTGGTGGTGTTGTCTGTCCTGACCTGAACCACCTTGTTCTGAACTGAATTCGAGAAAGCTAGTAGAGCCAGGTATACAGCCCTGAGCTCCAGAAGACTGATGTGAAGCAGAGACTCCTGTGGAGACCACGACCCCTGAACTGCGAGGTCTTCCAGATGAGCACCCCAGCCCAGGAGAGAAGCATCTGTGGTCAGAATGACTGAATGAGACTGGGAGATGAAAGGGACTCCTTGCCTGAGGTTGCTTTGATCCAACCACCACTGGAGAGCCTGGATCAAGGTCTGAGTCACTGGAACTAGTTTGGTCAGAGGATCCTTCTTCTGGGACCAATAAGCCCTTAAGTGGAACTGAATGTCCCCCATCTGAAATCTGGCCCCTTGGACTAATGCAGTGGAGGCTGCTATGTGGCCCAAGAGCTGAAGAAAGTGCCTTGCTGGCCAAGACACCAGAGGACGGAAGGAAGAAGCTAGATCTGCCAGGGCCTTTACCCTTGCTAGGGGAAGAAAAGCCTTTGCCTGGATAGTATCCAGGTCTGCTCCTATGAAGGTGAGGAGCTGAACTGGTTTGAGAACTGATTTTTGAAGATTGAGGAGAAAACCTAGAGAGGTGAGCAAGTGCTGAATGACTTACAGGCTTGACTTGACTTGGTCTGGAGACTGCCCTACCACGAGCCAGTCGTTCAGATATGGGAATATGGCAATGTTTTGCTTTCTGAGAAATGCTACTACTGGTGCTAGGCATTTTGTAAACCCCCTTGGAGCTGATGTTAGCCTGAAGGGCATTGCTCTGAACTGGTAGTGACCTAAGGGCAATTCGAACCTGAGGTACTTTCTGTGGGAGCACCTGATGG
The DNA here is from genome assembly GCA_016271365.2 of Neoceratodus forsteri. Taxonomy (NCBI): domain Eukaryota; kingdom Metazoa; phylum Chordata; order Ceratodontiformes; family Ceratodontidae; genus Neoceratodus; species Neoceratodus forsteri. Next base: position 398,481,876 of record CM057452.1, read on the forward strand.
GAATGTGAAAGTAACTATCTTTGAGATCCAAGGAGGCTAGCCAGTCTCCTGGTCTCAGAGAGGGAAGGATTAGTCCCAGAGTCACCATTTTGAACTTTGGCTTGAGCAGGTGTTTGTTTAGAAACCTTAAGTCTAGGATGGGTCGCCACTCCCCTATCTTTTTTGGGGTAAGGAAGTACCTGGCGTACAGGCCTTTGCCCCAGTGAATACGAGGAACTCTCTCTCTATGGCATTGACAGCCAAGAGAGAAGAAACCTCTGCCTCTAGGGCGATGGTTTCTGAGGTGTTCGCAGGTGGAAAAGACCTGACCCTCAACTTTGGAAATTTTTTGAAGCCGAGGGCTAGTCCCTGGCTTACTACCTCCAGGACCCACCTGTCTGAGGTAACAGACATCCAGGCCTGGAAGTAGTAAGCCAGCCTGCCTCCTACAGGAATTGGGGAGTTGACCCGGGCTGACACATCAGGGTGTCTGCTTGGCAGGAGCCTTGGGGTGAGAGGAGGATGCAGCTCTGCTCATCCACCTTCTGCCTCTCCCTCTGAAGAAGCCCTCTGAGGAAAAGGAGAGGAGGCCTGTGCCTGGTAGAAAGGCCTATGAAAAGGCCTGCCCTGCCCCTAGAATGCTGCCTTTGAGGAGTAGCTTGCTTTCCTTGGCCTGTGCACTCCTGTAGGTGGTCCTGTACTTGTCCATTTTTTCATGTAATTCTCTGTCTGCTCCCCAAACAGAGAATTACCTTCTACAGGGAAATCCATAGCCTTAGCCTGGGTATCCTGTGATAGGCTAGTACATCTGAGCCAAGCCATTCTCCGAAGAGCCACAGATATAGCCATGACTCTTGAAGAAACATCATTGGAGTCCACAGCAGCATGAAATTGGATCTTAGATGCCTCAATCCCATCAGCAGCCACCTCCTTCAGCTCTTTGGCTAGCTGGGGGGAAGCCTGCATAGGCAGTTCCAAAACCATATCCTATCTGGCTGTATACAGGCCATGTAATTCGCCTGCGTGAGTCCCAAGGAAGATGCCAAATACTGTTTTTTGGCCATGGCATCTATCCTCCTGGAGTCCTTATCTGGGGGGTGTGAAGCCAAAGGAACACCAGCCTCATCACAGACTGCAGTCTGTACTACCCCAACATGGCTGCATTGCTGATAAAGGAACTCAGAATCAGAGACTGACAGCATGTACCTCCTGTCGATTCTCTTGTTCACTGGAGGCAAAGAATTGGGAGTTTTTAACAGTTTGTGTGTCAGTTTCCCAAATGACTTATGGAGGGGAATAGACCACCTCTTGGACTCTGGGATATCCATCATCTCCTCAAAGTCAGGCTCCTCTGACTCCTCTACAGTCTCCCCCAAAGGGAGCTGGAGGGTCTCTGCCACCTTTCTGTAAAACACAAAGTGGGATGGGGACTCAGAAAGCCTAGGAGGGGAGACCCCAGAAGGTCCGTCTGGGGAGATGTCCAGTTCAATAGGCTCATCCAGACCTTCATCACCGACCTCTTCTCCCTCAGCTTCAAAATCTTCGTTTCCCTCCCAATCTGGTTCATAGTAATCTTCTGGTGAATAATCGGGAACCGGAGGAACCGACTGAACCGAGCGCCTGGTTTGCGGTGCCTGATCAGTCGGAACCGAACGGAGCGATTCAACGATGCTAATCGCTCTGGCTATCTCCTTGGCAGTTGCACATAATGGTTCTGGATCTGGACCAGTTGACTCGTCCTTTCTTTTCCTCTTAGTAGGAACCGACCCCTCAGGATCGGCTCTCCTCTTGCCCGAGGAAGACTGGCCCTGGTCAGAGGGCACTTCCTCTGGTTCAGTAAGAACCGAACCAGGCTGGCCATCCCGGTCGGCGGATTTTTCTGCCTCCTTTTCTCTCAGCCTGCCCATTCTTTTTTCCAGGGTGGATTTGGGAAAATTTTGCAAATCTGGCAGTCTGAATCGAGGTGGTCAAACCCCAGACAGTAAACACAGGTGGTGTGGGGGGTCTGCCTTAGCAAAGGCCTCCCCACACACACTGCAGTGTTGAAACCCAGTGGGCCCGATTTTTTTCTTGTGTTTCTCAGACTGAGCCATTCTAAAAGAAAAAACTTGCCCTTTTCTCGGCTTCAGGCCAGGCAAGACTCACCGATTGGTTCCTAACCGTGATACGGGTATTGGAAAAAAAACGAAAACACGTTTTGTTTTTTAGAGCCGATCAGTACCAGAACCTCACCGACCTAGAGGAAAGGAAACAACCAATAGATTGAGATTAGTTCAGCTGAACCGATCGAACAAATCCCCTTCACACAGACTTTTTTTTTTTTTTTTTAACAATTTCCACAGAATCAAAAAGAAAACTAAATCTACCTACTTACAGTACAGCAGACAGTGATCTGAACCAAGAAAAAACAACAAAGTAAAATGCAGAAGAACCGACGATTTACCAACCAAACCGAGTGAAGGAGAAACTCTCCAGAGCGACTGTTCAGTCAGGCGGAGTAAAGAATCTGACAGTTGCACTTTGAAGTACAGCAGATAGGGGTTTGAACCAAGCACGAGCACAATGTTCTATGCTCTGGCATAGAGTTAACTCTTTGTTCTCCGAAGCAGTTCTAGTGCTGGGGCATACGGCATTTAGTCAGAATACAGCAAGACTTCATGTTGTTTGAAGGACTTACAGTTATCCTTATTTGCATTAGAGGCAAGTTTCTGTTCTCAATACATTTTACATTTTTTAATGCCATTTTTGCATTTATTTGGATATTTAAGTATGAATTCCAGTTAGTATGTGTTTTTTCCTTCAAATAAGCTACACAACACTTGTTTTTCTTTATTAATTTAGTTATTCTCTAGTCATCCGTTTTGGCTGTTTAGAGATATATTTTACCCTGGTTGATACAAATTGTTCTCTCAGTGTACAAAGCTTATTAGAAAACATCATATAATATTCATTAATACCTACGGTATCACAAACAGAGGACCAGTTAGTATTACTCAATCCATTTTTAATACCAGGGAAATCGGCCCTATCATACAGATAAATTATGGAACTATTACAGGCTACAGAGACATCCTGAGAAATAACAAAAGTGATGGAACTATGATCACTGTTTCCGATGGGAGATTGGATTGAGAGAGTATTAACAATAACAGAATTGCTATAAAATAATAAATCTAAAAGATTATTACCCCGTGTTGGTTTGTTTACTCCTTGAATCAAACTACATTGACGACACATATCAATAAGCTTTTTCCCAGAAGTAGATGATGCCACTAAGTTAGTCCAGTCAATATTACTCAAATTAAAATCGCCAGTAAGAATAATATTTCCCAAGGAACACGCTGATTCTGTCTCTTTAATAATTTAATCCAAATACTCATTAGGGGTACTAGGGGGACGATAACAAACCCCAAGAATAATTTGTTGAGAGGTATTAAACATTAATTTGATCCATAAGGATTCAGATGTACTAATGGGGTTTTTAACTTTATGGGAGATATCAATTACCTGCAGAGTATTACAGAGGAAAATAGCAACACCACCTCCCCTCCTATCCTGTCTATTTTGTTTACATAATATATATCCAGGTAAAGAAACCTTCCAACTAGATTTATCATCTCCCCAAGTTTCACTAATAAACACAATATCTATATTCTCAGTAGTGACTACAGCCTTAAGTTCGTCTAGTTTATTAGATAAACTCCTAGCATTACAGTAGAAACATTTTAAATAAGTTGTATCTATATGTTTTCTCCTCAAACGTAATGGGGGAGAGACAATATTCTCTCCAAAATTAATCAGTTTAAATGTTTGTCAGTGCAACTTAATATGTGGTTGCCAAATATTAAATTTGCATTTTGGTTTAAATGTAAACCATCCCTACAATACAAATCAGACCTGCCGATGAATTCCTCCCAGTGGGTGACACAAACCAAATCTTGACAAAGGCACCACACATGAAGTCAATTATTAAATCTATGTATGGCATTATTACACTCAATAGAGGTTCTAGGAACTGGCAAGACCTCCAAGAATACCAATTCACATCCAATATTCACCAAAGTATTTGACAGTGCAACAAGGTCACGTTTAATATTTAAAAAGTCAGCATGCATAAAATCATTTGTGCCAACATGGATAATCACAAGGGTTTTTTTTTCCTTGATTTGCCAAGATATTATGGGACATCCTCGTGATGTCCGCAATTCTTGCTCCCCTAAAGCTTGAGTGAGTACAATTTTCCTTATCTGAATCACATATGACTCTATCCAAATATTTCACCATAGAGTCACCCAATACAAATATCTGCCTATTGGCATCTTTGATAGGTATAGGGACTTCCATAGGAATGATATTTAAAATGGGGGTAGCAAGAACATTTGGTATTTGCGGGACATCTGAGGGAGGTGGACAATTAGACACAAAACTATTGTCATTAGTATTGTTTATTATTGTTGTGTTTGCAATTGAACTGTTAGAAACTGTACACAGATCAGTAAGCCCATTAAAGGGGAAGTTTCCCAAAGTTCCACACCAATATTTTCCCAACTCCTTATGTGTAACTGTTGTGTGCCTCCTCCAGTTGCCAGCAGTCCTATTGCTGTCCAGATCTAAATTATAAATAAAAATATACAGCCCCAAAAAGTTATCAATGTGTTTGTCCTCCATTTTACCATCAATGTTGCTGGAGGATGACGTCATCAGAGCAACAGATAATGGTGCTGCACTAAAGCAGTTCCACCAGTAGACCAAATCCACAATGTCTGGTTCCCCACTTGAGTAATGGAGAAACCCTTTAAGTGTTGTGCACATCCTGAAGTGCAGGTCTAATAGGGACTAGGACCATGTGAGTGTGATGCAGCACTAATTTGAGGTATATACAGTAGTCATATAAGAAAGTGCCTGTATGTGTTATGTTACTGTTTCTGTTAGCAAAAACAGTTTACCCAATAAATGACTCTGGGTACAACAAGAGTTTTAAGTGGTATTATGCAGCTGTTGTACTATGGTGTGTGTGTGCAGTGAGAAACAATCTTGCAAATAGGCCCCTTTCCCTTTGTAACTAGGCAGTCAGTGATTGGATGGCTGCAGTAAGGCAATAAAGAATTAAGCTACGACAAGGAATAGGTTACCAGGAACACACAGGCACAAGTACTGGGGGACTCTGGTTCAAATCCTACTAGAGTTCCTTACTCTCTAACCCTTAAGAAGTTTCCCAAACCTCCTTAGAAACTGTGATGGCCCCTCAGGTCCATGACTTTAAAAGTGCCCCAATTCCCATTATAAATCATTAGCAGTGATGTGAGAGGTACAGCACTTCACTTTCAAGGTACTAAGGATAAGCTGTGGCAGCCCCCCCCCCCGCTTTGTAATGCCAGCATTTGAAGTAGGATGTCCCTCACAAATCAGATGCTACACCTCAGCTGTTGTAGGTAAAGAAACTAATCAGTCTCTGTTTGTAGTGCTCTGTATTTGCTTAGCTCACTCCTCCCATGTCATATGCATTCTGTGTCTTGATATTTCCAGTCAGAAACTCAGATTTAAGGAGCATTTGAAATGTAAAACAATACACTTTATAAAGTAAATGATCTAGCTCTCCACTTTCAGGCTGCTGAAAGGGGATGTGTATAAGTCAGTCTTGTGTGATCCTTTGGTAAACTGCCCAGGCTCATCTTGTAACGAATCTTCTCAAGGGTGTTCACCTGGTTCAATACAGAGTGACTGATTGACTGCTCGATTGATTGATTGGTTGGTTGGTTGATTGACTGATTCAGTCTACTGCTTTCCACAACATGTTATAACTGTCTCACAGAGAGAAATGAGCAGTACAGAGAAACAGCTTTTGCTTCCAGTGAATGAAATACTATTAAATGTATTATTTGCTCTACACATACAGTAGTAAGGCTACAAGTACTACTCCCTGTGTGAGTTGCATCACAGAACTGCCTTAAGCCATTGCAAACTTAAAGTAAAATCAGGCTAGACAGCATTGATACCCTTGTGTTTTGTGCTGCACTGTTGCTGCAGTGACATCAAGGAATGGGAGGGGCTGTATTACAAGTGACTCATTTGCATGTAAATGGAGGCTTGATTGACATTTTACTACCTTGTGTGAGAGCCTCAGACTCTAGAAATGTGTTGCAACAGAAGAAATGGCTGATCTCTTATTGACATATGTACAGTACTTGATGTAATGTATAATAAATACATCAGATATATTCAAATCATACATATACATGTAACCCCTAGATGGCGCTATCCCAGGGGCTACTACCCCTGCCTGATTTGCCACTAACAGGTTGAGGGGCCTGGATCCAATGGCGGGTGCCTCCACCCAGAGGTCAGGGTTTGCAATAGTTAAACTAACTTGGTCACAGCCCTCTGGGACACTGCAACCCCCCTTTCTTCCCACTAGTGGCCCACACAATATATCAGAATTACCTTCACAGTATACACTTACCCCCAGGTCTGGTTCCCGCACTGGGACCTCCTGTGAAATGAGATACAGTGCAACAATCACAGTACAGTACTTTAACATAGACAAATACCTCAGGCAGTATAACTTTGCTGAAACAAGCAGCTCTGATTTATTTAGGGGATATAACAAGGACAGGGGAAATCAGGTTAATTAGCTTATCACCTCTAATAATCTACTCTATGGCTCTGTATGCAGGCCTATCCCTATCAGTTACTGTCCCTGGGTACCCAAGCCCTAGTGGCTAGTCCAAACCGTGGCAGCTGGTAGGGCCCTTTCACACAGAGAAAAGGAGAATTAAACAGTCAGCAGTACAGTAATTCCATTTGGATTTAATGTGGCAATTCAACAGGGAGCACCTGAATTAGTACTCCACGACCTCAAATAAGATAGGGTCCTTCAATGTCAGCAGGGCTCACTTGAGGTACACAAACCTCTTCACACATCCATATAAAGAAAGCACTATACCAGGCAGGCTGCATCTGTATCCCGATCGCAATTACTGCACAATACCCAGGAGAACACACAGCAGATTCAGTTCCTGACAGACCGAGTGCAATTTTCAGCAATTCCTCCAGTCTTCTACAGGGTGAGCCTGGTTTCTACTCTTCAGAGATCCTTTGATTCTTTTCACAGGACTGATTCAGTCCTAACAAGCTGTTACACAAGCTGCAGACCGAACTTGGGCCTTACACGTTTTTTGACTAAAACTGCACACTGAAAAAGCACAGGGCTCCTTCCTTCTTTACTGCCAAAGCTCAACTGAAACTCCAACCGACAAAACTGGGCACTTCCTTTGAGTTCCTCCCAGTTCTTGACTGGATTGGCTGTCACCACAATAGACTGCTGCTGTTGGTCCAAAAAGGCACTGAAGTCTAAACTACATCTCCCAGAGTCACTGCCATACAATCCTCTTGTGGCTGGCTCAGATTATGAGTCCAAGTTCTGATTCGTCCAAGGCACCATTTTAGGGCTAGCTTACCCACACTGATTGGTCCAGTTCAGCAGTTCAAAACTAGAATGGGGAACTAGCAGACACAGTTCTGACTGCAAAGAAAGCAGGTTAGACAAACTTGTAATTTCATTATTACTCTAAATAATTTCTGGCAAACAGTTACATCTTTCAGATAGGTTCCCTTTGCACTCCTAGTGACTGCAAAATGAAGTGAATTGGCAGCAGCTCGAGTGGTACTCAGAGAAGCACACAGTCCCCCCATACAAACTAATTATGTCTGCAAGCAGACAGCTCTTAAAGAGACAGTACCAGAGGCTCTAAAAACACTCACTGATAAATGGCTTAAATGCCAAACACCATTCAGGCTTGGAGCATTCAAGCAAGCTCCTGGAAGTCTTTTGGGAACCCCCATTTGCAGGGGGGTTACATACAGGAGTCTTCTCCTTTAAGAATGGAAAACCTATTACCAATGGGTAAGGAAAACTGGGAGGTCTTGCAACCTTTTTTATATACTCTGTTGCTCTGGACTTCATACCACTGATTATCTGAGGTGTCAGGACACTCGGTATCCCTAGGCCGCTTCCTGGTACTAACAGGGAAAACTGCATCAGATGAAATATCATTGCATGGGTGAGCATGATCAGGGACAGATGCAGGTATATTATTCACACTGGGAACAGATGCAGCTGCATCAAAATCAGATTGCTCTTGTAACAGGAATCTAGTCTGCATTTGTTTTTGACTGGCTTCTAATTCAGAAAGCCTGGTATTAAATAAAGACACAGCCTGCTTTAACATTTTGTTTTCACTGCATTTGGGGCAAATAAATCCATTTTCTAAATTAGCACTCACATTTGTGCCAAACATAAGGCACTCAAGACACTGTACTCGATCCATGATAAGTGGTACCACAACAGCTTCAGTCATACTGTTAAAGTAGGATTTAAACCTGATGCTCTTTAATAGAACTTGCAGCACAATCTAGTCAAGCACCACATATATTAGCCCAAAGCTGAAATCGTTACAAACCGTAATAAGTGCATTGTTCCCGCTGAACACGCATAGACTGTAGTCCGCTGAGCTGACCCCAAGGACTACAGGCTCTCTTCCTGGTTGCTAGACAGGAAACCAGGGCTCCACGGTGAAAGAAATATATTTAAAATAAATGTTCACACAACAAATCAATGTTTCATCTGTGCACTTCGCTGTATATAGTGGGATATGACCCAGAATTAATCGAGGGGTCACGCTGCACCTTGCAATAACAGTGTTTTAAAAATTAGCAATAAAATGTCAGAATGAAGGATTGAGAGCCAGCAACTAATAGTTTACACACCACAGTAGTACAAGTAATAATAAAAACGTAGTGCTTTGCAGTCTGTAGTCCACTGAGCTGACCCCAAGGACTACAGGCTCTCCTCCTGGTTGCTAGACAGGAAACCAGGGCTCCACAGTGAAATAAATATATTTAAAATAAATGTTCGCAGAACAAATCAATGTTTCATCTGTGCACCTCGCAGGAACACACTGGGCAGTGTCCTGCACAAGTATTAGCGCCCTGCTTGCCGAGCACCCGTTGTATATAGTGGGATATGACCCGGAACTAATCGAGGGGTTGCGCTGCACCTCGCAATAACAGAGTTTTAAAAATTAGCAATAAAATGCCAAAACGAAGGCTTGAGGGCCTGCAACTAATAGTTTACACACCACAGTAGTACAAGTAACAATAAAAACGTAGTGCTTTGCAGTCTATAGTCCACTGAGCTGACCCCAAGGACTACAGGCTCTCTTCCTGGTTGCTAGACAGGAAACCAGGGTTCCACAGTGAAAGAAATATATTTAAAATAAATGTTCACACAACAAATCAATGTTTCATCTGTGCACCTCGCAGGAACACACTGGGCATTTAAATACTTTCTCCAAAACAAATGGGACAGGGTTTAATGAATGAATGACTAAATCTTTTAGATAGACAACCGATGTATAGGTAGTTGAAATAAGCTAGCACATTGTATAAATGTGGTTTTTATTTTTTAAATTTTGACTGATGTAAAAATGAATTTGTTTTGTCAGACAATAAATGACTTGATTGCTAAATTTTTGACTAATTTGTTCCCAGTTTTTTGAACACCTCAGCTAATTCTTAAACCATGGAAACTGTTTTTTGAAATTACCAGACGATTACATGGCATGACTAAATAAACGCTAAACATTTAAAGTAAATTGGCAAGATAATTACTATTGTCACATTTTTCAGTTTTAAACACAAATTTCATTACTTGTCCATAACAATTTTCATTACTTGGCCTCTGTGTGAGGTTCTGTATGTAATATTCAGAATTTATACTAGTGTGCCTGTCAGGACAGAAGTGATCATAAATTTAGCCAAAGAAATGACTAGCAGAACATGTCCAATTCCCGGTGTGCCAACTCCTCCCCTGTGCTCAGACATTTTGTGACATCTAATAAGGGGAGAGAGTAGGGATGTGTTCCATACCAGTCTATGGGACCATTTTGCATGAGAGTTTATAAATATTACCACAGCTTTTAATATACTGTAAAGCCACCACTGGACTAGGGGTGCACCCCCACACTCTCCCTTGTTACATGTCACAAAACATCTGAGCGTGGGGATGCATCTGGCACACAGGGAACTTGAAGGGATCGGCTGTCTGTCTCTTCAGTCAAATGTACGATCCCTTCCCTCCCAACAGGGACACCAGTATAATTCTGAACACTGCACATGCAACTTCACGCATGGGCCAGGTAATGAAATTTGTGTTTAAAAATAAAAAATTTGACAACAGCAATAATCTTTGCAATTTACAGTACTTCAAAGACACCAAGGGACATCCACCTGATCATTTTGGTGACCCAGCGCTGCACTCCCCTTGACTGCTTTGATGTCCTTTTTGCACTGAGGAGTCCAGAATTACACATAGTACTCTAGCTGGGGCCGGACAAGGGCCTTATAAAATGGCAGGATTATTTACCCTGCACTGCTGCTCTCCACCCCTCATTTAGATGCACCCTAGTTTTCTACCAGACCTCGTGACAGTAGCTGCACATTCCTTGTAATGCTTCAGATAATGTACATATGCACAGATTTTCTCTATACTTACTGTTCTGTTCATTTGAGTCCACTTCATCCTCATTTTTAGAGCGGTTTTCTGTTCTTCTCTCTGGACGCAGAAGCTGATCTCCAGGTTCAATTGCAGCTGATAAGAGATAAAAACCTCACTATAATTTTACTACTTCAATGCAAATGCAAAGCCATACATGCACAATTTAAACAGTACTTAAAATAATTTTTCTTTCAGAAAACATTTTATTGCCAGGGACAGCACAATAGCTGGGTGGTCCGAAGGGACTATAAATAAAGCGTTAAAAAATATCTATACAGATTATTTATGGCTGACCCTGTGGAGTTACGAACACCATAAGCCCGGGCTGGCAGACGAAGAGGTCGGCAGAGAAGGTCAAATAATGCATCACTCTAGGAGAGACTTCTGGAATAGGCAGAGGTGTGTTAGAAGGCATGGGTGACATGCTGTCGGCCCCCCACCCCGGATTCTGCAGTGTGCACACTCATGAGGGCGGTGACCAGAGGGAAGGCAGGACAGTAAACAAGAAAAAACTCCATTCAAGGGTACTGGATGATAGCCCTCACTCTCTGCCCATGCTACCTGACCCCTCAGTGTACCTCTTATACCTTCTCCCAGCTATCATCCCAAAGAAGGAAGCACCCCCCGTGGCAGTTTTTTTTTTTTTTTTTTTGAGGGGGATACAGAGCAACGGGCAATGGACGACACAAGGTGTCTGGAGGTGGAGGCTAATAGCAGTAGGTGAGTTCAGTGGGCAGAGGGGACACTGAGGAGCCTTGAGGAGTGCAGCGCTGGAGGAGTAGTGATAGAGAAAAAATATATATATATATTCAACCTAGCAGGACCTTCCAATCAGAATTTCAAATCCACTTTAACAGCAGCATAGTTTAGTGGTCTACTTATGGTAATCAGCCTTGATATTTGTAATGGTTTATTTCATGTTTAGCAGAGGTTGCTTGCTCTAGGTTACTAAGAAAAAACTGCTCACTGTAGTAATGTTGTTTCTTCTTAAGGGATCCCTCACTATATTTACACTTTATGTGGTCATCTTGGCTGAGAGTGACGCCCTGGAGATTAGAATATATGCAAATTTTAGAATCTGGAATATAGGATCAAACTCTGCACACTGGAATATAGGTTAAAATTCTGCACCTGTGCTCTACTCTGGCTGTTGCTTAGATCTGTTTCCAAGTCAAAGTGCAGCAGCGGCTAGTGAAACTACCTAAAAAGGCTACCAAAATCTTTGAAAATGTTATAGAAGTTTTAAAAAACACCAAACTGAAATCAGACTTGAGAACATGTGTCATATAAACCAAAATAACAAGCTCACAATTGTTGTAACTGCAAAACTAACGCTCAAGCAACCTCAGTAAACAAGCATTTGTCAATGCTGCAAGTTTGCTTGCAGGTATTTGCAGTGGTGTTTGGCATTTGGACATGACTTAAAAAAATCAGTGACAAAGAAGTAAAATGAGGGACACAGCTTAACAATTGGTTCTATCCCCTGAAGCAGGCAGCGTAAGAGTATTGGTGTAAAATACTCTGTCTGCAGAAGGGCAAGTCTGTAACTCTGTTTGACAATATTGTGAGCATACAGTATACTCACTGTTCAGTCACAGAAACACAAATTTTAGGAAGGACAGGAACATTTTGAGGCAAAATCAGGAACATTCCTGAAAATCAGGGAAAGCTGAGAGGTACGGTCCATCTTTCCCCTCTCTTTCTTCCCCCCACTGTCTCTCTCTCTCTCTCTTTCTTCCCCCCACTGTCTCTCTCTTTCTCTCTACCCCTCCCTCCTAGTCTCTGTCCCTCTGCCTCTCTCTCTCTCTCTCTCTCTACCCCCTCTGTCCATCTCTTCTCCCCTCTGTCACTCTCAGCAAACAAGCATTTGTCAATGCTGAATGCTGGCTTGCTGGCACTGGCACTGGTGGTGCAGGAGTTAGAGAGCTGCACAACAGGATTGGTAGTGAAGTAGTGAACCGACGCTGACCCTAGCCCCACCCTGCAGAGAGTGACAGACACTGGGGTGTGCCTTTGGGTCATCGGCCATAACGCTCATGCCATTTCACCTCACCCTACCCCGCAGACACCGACAAGTGTCACGGTGTGCCTTGGGGTCTTCGGGCCTCACGCTCACCCCATTTCATAAGGAAATATGCTGAGATGGGTGCAATACAAGAGAATGGGGTGAACTTTAGGGCCAAAGAGTCCAAGGCACACCTCGATGCCTGTCACTGGCTGCAGGGTGGGGGTGGAATGGCATCAGCATTACAACCGACAATACCAAGTCACATCTCTGATGCCTGTCAGTCTCTACAGGGTGGGGCGTTATGGTTGGAAACCCTAACACCCCGGGCATTTGTTGGTATTTTCACTCCAAATTTTCAACATGGGTCATTTGTGACGCCATCTCATGAACAGTGGCACTATGAGTTTGTTAGCTGAAAGGTGATTTTGCACAGCGACTGTATCATTTGGCGCCACAGATGTGAAAAAGCATTTCGGGCAAGATGTGAAAAAAAGACAGCTGCATTGTTCATGAGGAGGTGTGGAAAAATGGCATTGTTGAAAATCTGGAGTGAAAATATAAATAACTGGTGAAGTCATGAGTGTGCGTAAAAACTGCACAATGCACACAACACAATTTTGGGGATATTTTTAACCAAATATTCAACATAGGCATTCTGGGACCTCCACTCATTAACAGTGTCACTGTGATTTTGTTAATGTGTCCTGAACATTGATTTTGCACAGCGACCGCACCACTGTGTGCCACATGCCCGAAAACACATTTCGGACAGGATGTGAAAAATGACAGCTGTACTGTTGATAAGGAGGTGTGAAAAATTACAACATTGAAAATCTGAAGTAAAAATATTAAAAAGTGTTTAAGTTACATGCATGCGTTGAAACTGCGCAACGCACATTCGTAACACAGTCATTTTTTGGAATTTTTCCACCAATTTGCAAGATAAGGCTTTGGGACCCACCTCGTGAACAGTGGCACTGTCATTTTGTTAATCGTCCCGAAAGGCGATTCCGCAGAGTGACCGGGAAATTACCTTTCTGAACAGAGTAACGAGATGACAGTGCATATGTTCATAAGGTGGGGTCCCAAGAACCCCATGTTGAAAATTTGGAGGCAAAATTCAAAAAAATGACTGAGATTTCCACCTAAGTTGACCCCCCCCCTCCATTTATGCCATTATGCAGCATACCAGCATTTCTTCAGTTTGTGGTTGGCTTTGAAGAGTGGAGACATGTTCCCGCTCCACCGAAGATCACAGCGCTGACCTCCGGAGGTAAGAATGGGGTGAAGGGGTGTGGGGAGGTGGAGTGCACAGAGGGTGGGTGCAGGTTGGGGAGGGATCCGACAGCAGGGTCGTCTTTGTTTCGGATAAAAAAAAAAAAAACGAACACCACAGACGGTTTTTTTTTACAGGTCTAAGTAAAATGTTGTGTACACTAGGGTGGGCTCCCAGTGTGCCCCATGATTTGGGGGTGATGTTGGCCGCACTGGGGTGTACTCCCAGTGTGGCAAACAATGAGGGTGGGGCGGGAGCAGGAACATGCTGAGGCAACCGACTTCTGAACACAGGGAGGCACACTGGTGTGGGCTCCCAGTGTGCTACACAATCTTGGGGGATTTATAATGCCAATAGGGGATTGGGCACCTGAAGTCAGCTTTCTGGGAATTGTGTGTGGCGGATGGCAGCAGCCGCTGCCAGCCATGTTTATTTAAATGCTTCACCAGGAAAGGCACATTGGGAGGTGTGTCATCGGTGCCGCTGCATGATGAACTTGTCTCTGATTGCAGTAGCACTTTTCTTAGAAATTGTGTCCACGTTACATAATGTTGGTGTCAACGATAGCATGCTGGCTTATTGGGGAATGAGGGACACACCTACTATAGCATGCCCTACATTCGCCAACACAGACACACCTCTGAAATGTGCTACTAGCACAAGACGTTCCTGTGTAAACCTATTTCAGGTCATGGAAGGGGAGGAAGGGTTAGGGAGAGTAAACATAGTTACTATGGTGAGTAATTTTTTTTCTAACCCGAGGAATCACTTACTTAAATGTTTACACTTTATGCAGAGTCAGTAGCAGTATCTTGGGAGACTGGATCCAGAACCTAGTTAGGAAAAAGGTTCTGCAAGACAGCAGTTCCAAAGCTGGCATTCCTTCTGAATTATATGTTCAAACAGTAATGCTTTGTGAAGATGTGTTCTGTTTTCCAGGTAGCTGCTTTGCAAATGTCTAACAATGGGATGCCCCTTGAGGATGCCATACAGGCACAAGTACCCCTTCTGGAGTGTGCCAATGGGACACCCCTTGAGGATGTCACAGAAGCAGAGGAGCACAGGTCAATATGTCGCCGACATTGACAGCGCGGTCAAAAACCACACAGTCAAAATGGCAAAAATCAAAGGTAGCGCTCAGCAAACACTAACTACAACAATAATAGTGAACGCTATCTTTGAAATCAGGGCACAAACTTAAAATATCTATATTTGATGGGGAGGGGGCTCTGACCCCTGCACCCACCCCTTCTAAATAAGTAACCTCCGTGGGGGAGTCAGGGACTGGGAGAATCCTGGGGTGAGAAGAACAGTTGTGGAGGCAACATAGAGAAAACAATAAAATTATATGTCCCGGACGGGAACTGAGCCCGAACACACTCACTCCATTGCTCTACCTGCCTGCAGTTCTAACTCTGAGCATGGCAGCTGCTTGGCAGGCACCCGCCAACTAGTGGCTTTAACCACTTTCTCTAAAGGCAACATTAGCTACAGGGATAGCAGTAATGTACTTTCGCTATTTTGTCCCTATAGGTATCTTGCCTTCAGCTGTTTTCACCATGCTGTTTTTCACGCATGGTTCTTGAAACAACATATTGACCTGATACTGGTAGAGGTACCCCTGTAGTTTGCCCTTAACACTCTCGGCGGCATGTTTCCAACTTTTTTATAGCAGAAATGACTGCAAGAGGCTATCCAGCAAGAGACCTCTTTGTAGCTGGTTTGCCTTTGCCAACCTCACCATAGGTAACAAAAAGCTAGGTACTCTGGGGCCTGACATTTTTTGTCCAGTTCATGTAGTTAGTCAGGACTTCCTTTAGGTCCAGGCTATGCAACTTTTCCTCAGCTGGACTGGAATACTCTGGACAGAGTACAAGGAGGGTCACTGACTAATTCAGATGGACTTCTGATAGTACTTTAGGAAGGAATTTTCTGTTGGTTTTAAGAACAACTTTATCCTTGTGGGGGATTATGTAATTTGGTTCTGTGAAGAGGACTTGCAATTCACTTATTCTCCTAGCAGAGGTAACTGGAATCAGAAGAGAAAATTACTCACCTTAGTAATTGTGTTTCTTCTAATGGAGTCTTGCTGTACTCTGACATATTGCAGTGATCCCCAACCTTTAAACTGCCCCGGAGAACAAAGAGTTAACTTTCTATGCAGGGCATAGAATGCTGAGCTCGAGCTCAGTTAGAGTCTCTGTCTGGAGTGTTTCAAACTCAAACCGTCAGATTCTTACGAGCCCAACGAACTAAAAATTCTATGTGGAAATTGTAAAAATTCCTACTAGCCAACTGGCAGAAAAAAGTTTTGGATTCCCAAGGAAGACTCAAGTCAGGAAACCCAAAAAACAAAAAACAATCTAATACAAATAACAGTAATAAATCAGCACCCAAACAAAAGGAGGAGGTGTAAACAAAAAACACCCCAGGGGTGCAACACTGCACCTGCCCACCCACCTCCCAAAAACAGGTTCTGAGAGGGGAGGCAGGGAGATCAGAATACAGCAAGACTCCATTAGAAGAAACACAATTACTAAGCTGAGTAATTTTTTCTTCAAACAACATGAAGTCTTGCTGTATTCTGACATATTGCAGACTACCAAGCAGTACCTCCATGGAGGAGGGACAGAACCTACTTTGGGAATAGGCTCTGAAGTACTGCTGTGCCAAACTGAGCATCACTCCTAGCCTGGATATCCAGAGAGTAATGCTTGGTAAAGGTATGGACTGTTTTCCAGGTGGCTGCTTGACAAATGTTTAATAGAGAGATATCACTGGCAGCATCCAGGGAAGCAGCTGTACCTCTTGTGGAATGAGCCCTCAGCCTGAGGGTGGAGTTTTTCCCAGTTTTTCATAGCAGAATTATATACAAGACACAATCCACCTGGCAACAGATCTCTCGGTGGCAGGTTTGCCCTTTCCCACTTCTCCATAAGTGAGGAACAACTGGAGGGAGTCAAACCTGTGACCCTTGGTACGCTCTATGTAGTAACTAAAAACTCTTTTAACATCTAAACTGTGTAGCCTCCTCTCTCCTGAGGAAGAATGATCAATAAAGAAAACAGGAAGAGACATAGACTGGTTTAAATGGAAGTCTGAAACCATTTTGGGCAAGAACCTTCTATTGGTTCTAAGGACCACTTTATCTCTGTGAAATGAGATAAAAACCAGGTTCCATTGACAGGGCTTGCAATTCACTGATACGCCTGGCAGAGGCAATGGCTACCAAGAACACAGTTTTCCAAGTCAAGTACTTAAGCTCTGCTAAAGACATAGGCTCAAAAGAAAAAATTACTCACCTTAGTAATGTTGTTTCTTCTAATGGAGTTGCTATATTATAGACATTAGCAGTTTGATCCAGCTCTAGAACTGCCCCCGAGTAAAATGGTTAAAACCATTCCAAAATAGAATTTTGCACGAGAGCAGCTCTTATCTGTGTCATTTCAAACTTGAACTGTCAGATCTTTACGAGCCAAACTCACTAAGGTCTGTGTGGAAGCTGTAACCTACACTAGCCAAATGGCTACCTAAATAATAACAACCATTGATGGTCCCAACACCCAAGACTCAAGTCAGGGGACCAGAAATACTAACACCATTCTAATAATATGAAAATGGAACATAAGTATAATAAAACACACACACGCTGCACATACAACATCCCCAAAGTCCCAAAGGGGACAAAATGCTAACTGGACATAAGTAGTGCCCACACTAAGTTGCCCGCACCCCACCAAGTAGAGGTTCTGAGAGGGGCAGGTTGGGGAGGTTATAATATAGCAAGACTCCATTAGAAGAAACAACATTACTAAGGTGAGTAATTTTTTCTTCAAACAACATGAAGTCTTGCTATATTATAGACATTAGCAGAATACACAGCAGTACCTCCATGGAGGAGGGCAGAACCTACTTAGGAACAGGCTCTGAAGAACAGGTGCTAAACCGAGCATCTCTCCTGGCCTGGACATCCAGGGAGTAATGCTTGGTAAAAGTGTGTACCGCTTTCCAAGTAGCAGCCTGGCAAATCTCTAATAAAGGATATCTCTGGCAGCAGCTAGAGACGCAGCTGTACCCTGGTAGAATGAGCCTCAAACCGGGGAGGCTCTGCCCACTTCTGATAACAAAATTGGATACAAGAGACAATCCACCTGGCTATTGATCTCTTAGTGGCAGGTTTGCCTTTCCCAACTTCACCATAGGTAAGGAAAAGTTGGAGGATTCGAACTCAGACCTTTGGCACGCCTCTATAATAACTAAGAGCTCTCTTAACATCCAGGCTGTGCAACCTCCTCTCACCCGAAGAGGAGTGATCAGTGAAAAATACTGGAAGGAGATAGATTGATTAAGATGGAAATCTGAAACCACCTTAGGCAAAACTTCCTATTAGTCCTAAGGACTACCTTATCCCTGTGGAAAGAAATAAAGTCAGTCTCCACTGACAAGGCTTGCAATTCACTTATGGCCTGGCAGAAGTGATAGCCACTAGAAAACAGTTTTCCAAGTTAGGTACTTAAGCTCTGCAGAAGACAGAGGTTCAAAAGGGTTGCATTAACTGGGCAATGCAAACATTAAGGTCCCAAGCAGGGCCGGTTCCGAAAGGGAGGATTAGTATGGAGTAATCCCTTAAAAACTTGGAAAACACAGGATGAGAGGAAAGAGGGATGACTTTCCTGTTGACACAAAAGCAGACACAGCTGCCAGATGAACTCTCAGGGTAGCTGGTCTGAGACCCAAGGAATTAAGATGTACCATGTAATTTAACAAAATGGGCAATTCAGCAGATTCTGGGGAAATATTTTTCCCAGCACACCAAATGGAAAACCTTTTCCATTTAGAACTATAAGTAGCCCTAGTGGAAGGCTTTCTGGAAGCCTTTAGGATCTCAAGAACACCCTGAGAGAGGTGTAAATCAGCAAATTCTAACTCCTCAAGAGCCAGGCCTTGAGGTTGAGGGATTTGAGGTCCGGATACCAAACCCTTCCCTGGGCACAAGTCAACAGATTGTGATTCCTGGGGAGGCACAGGGAAGATGGACTGTCAGAGACAGAAGGAGTGGGTACCAGGGCTGCCTGGCCAATCTGGGGCAATCAGAATCACCCTGCAAGGCTGAGATCTGATTTTGACTAGTACTTTGAATAGGAGAGGAAAGGTTGGGAAAGCAAGAGGAACTTCCCCTCCCAATCCAGAAGAAGGGTATCCAGAGGAACTGAGCCCAGCACTGGAGGCCTGCAACAGAACAGAGGAAGTTTGTGATTGTCTGGGGCTGCAAAAAGATCTATCTGAGGGATGCCCCACCTGGCAAAAACTATCCCCAGCACTTGAGGATCCAGGGACCATTCGTGATGGCCCTGGGAAATCCTGCTGAGGGCATCCGCTAGGACATTGTCCTTCCCTGGAAGATGAACTGCTATGAGGGAAGTGTTCAGGAATAGGCCAGAGACCACAACTTCATTGCCTCGTGCACAAGGTCAAGACCGAGTGCCCCCTGTTTGTTGATGTACCACATTGTTGTAGTGTTGTCTGTTCTGACTTGTATCACCTTGTCGTGACAGATGCAGAAAAGCTTGAAGAGCTAAAAGACAGCTCTGAGTTCCAGCAAACTGATGTGGAGCAGACATTCCGGGGACCAAACCCCTGAGGGAAAGGTCGCCCATGTGGGCTCCCCAACCCAGAAGGGAAGCATCTGTAGTGAGAGTCAAGTCGTGAGAAGGGGAAATGAAGGGACCCCTCTTTAATTGCTCTGATCCTGCCACCACTGGAGAGCTAGGATCAAGGTTCGAGTCACTGGGACCAACTTGAAAGGGTGTCTCTTCTCTGAGACCAAAAGGTTCTCAAGTGAAACTGAATGTCTCTCATCTGAAATCTGGCCTGCACAACAGCTGTGGATGCAGCCATGTGCCCCAGGAGCTGCAGAAAGTGTCTTGCTGGTCGAGAGACCTGCAGAGTGAAGGAAGAGGCCAGAGCTACTAAATTCCTTACCCTTCTGGGGAAGAAAGGCTCTGGCTAGCTTTGTGTCCACCCTGCCCCTATAAAGGAGAGTACCTGGACTGGTTCCAGAACCGACTTTGGTAGGTTTAGCAGAAAACCCAGGGAGGTGACAAGCTGCTGGGTGACCTGCAGGTGAGATTTTACCTGTTCTGGGGACTGACCTACAATGAGCCAGTCATCTAGATAGGGAAAAACAGCAATCCTCTGCCTCCTTAAGTGGGCCACTGCCACTGCTAGACACTTTGTGAATACCCTTGAGCAGAGGTAAGGTCAAGGGCATTGCTTCTGAACTGGTAATGACCTGAGGGCAGTTCGAATCTGAGGTACTTTCGATGGGATCTTCTGATTAGGACATGGAAATAGGCATCCTTGAGGTCCAGGGAGGCTAGCCAGTCCCCTGGCCTTAGGGAAGGTAAAATCATTGCCAGAGTTACCATTTTGAACTTTGGTTTCAAAAGATGCTTGTTCAGATATCTGAGATCTAAAATGGGCCGCCACTCTCCTGTCTTTTTTGGGGTAAGGAAGTATCTGGAATACAGACCCCTGCCCTGATGCAGGGGAGGAACCCTTTCTACTGCTCTGAGAGCTAACAGGGATGAGACCTCTGTTTCCAGAGCGAGGGTCTCTGAAGCACTTGCAGGAAGAAAAAGTCTGCTTCTCAACTTGGGAAACTTTTGAAGCTGAGAACCAGACCCTGGCTTACTACTTCCAGAACCCACTTGTCTGAGGTTAAAGAAGCCCAATTCTGACTGAAGTAAGCCAGCCTGCCCCCACTGGTACAGGAGAATCGGCCCTGGGCACCCCATCAGGGTGCCTGTTTCAGGAGCTTTAGGCTGGGGGTGGAGCAGGTCTGCCCACCCCTCGTCTGCCCCTGCCTCTGAAGAAGCCCTCTGAGCATAGGCAGAAGAGGCCTGAGTCTGGTAAAAGGCCTACCCCTACCCTGGGGGCATGCCTTTGAGGAGTGGCTTGCCGCCTTAGCCTGGGCACTCTTGTAAGTAGTCCTATATTCATCCATCTTTTCATGTAATTCTCTGTCTGCTCTCCAAACAGAGAATTTCCCACCACAGGAAAATCCATAGCCTTAGTCTGGGTATCCTTGACAACTAGTACACCTGAGCCAGGCCAACCTACGAAAAGCTACAGATGTGGCCATGACCCTAGAGGAAACATCATAACATCCACAGCAGCATGAAACTGAACCTTAGAGGCTTCAATGCCATCAGCAGCCACCTGTTCTAGTTCACTAGCCAGCTGGCCATGGGTCTGCTTGGCCAATTGCATAACAGTATCCCATCTAGATTTCTGATACCTAGCTACATAAGCCATATAACTTGCTTGCCTGAGTCCCAGAGAGGCTGCCATATACTGTTTTTGCCATGGCATCAATCTTCCTGGAATCCTTGTCAGGAGGATGTGAAGCCAAGGGAATATTAGCTTTATCACAGGCAGCAGCCTGAACTACCCCAACATGACTGCATTGTTGAGAAAGGAATTCTGTATCAGGGCCTGACAATGTATACCTTCTGTCCATCTTTTTATCTACAGGAGGCACAGAATTAGGAGCTTTTAAAATTTTAATTGTTTCCTAAAAGACTTATGTAAAGGAATAGACAATCTCCTAGACTCTGGAATATCCATCATTTCTACAAAATCAGGCTCCTCTTGCTCATCCACAGCCTCTTCTAAAGGAAGCTGGAGGGTTTCAGCAACTTTTTTATAAAACATAAAATGAGACTCAGACAGCATAGGGGAGATTAAAGGTCTGTCTGGGAGATGTCCGTTCAATGGGCACACCCAGACCTTCCCAGCCACATTCATACTGTTCATAATCCTCCTCCCTCCTCTGGTTCATAAAATTCCTCAATATCATAATCCTGAACCACTGGGACCGGACGAACTACCTTTTACCAGATAGTGGTGGTTCGGATGGACCCTGAGACAGTGACTGGACAATTTGTATGGCTTTTGTTATCTCTGCAGCAGTTGGAGAAGGAATTTTGGGCTCCAGACCTGCTGATTTTCTTGTTTTCTTTACTGAATTGGTTCCTCAGAACCAGCCTTTCTTTGCCCGAGGAAGTCTGGTCCTGGTCAGAGGGCATTCCTCTGGTTCGGGTTGGCACCGAACCGGCTGGCCATCCGGTCAGCTGACTTTTGGCTCTCTCGCCCCTGGAGCCTGCCCAATCTTTTCCAGGGTGGCTGCAGGGAAATTCTTACATACCTGGCAGTCTGACTGGAGGTGGTCAAACCCCAGACAATAAACACATGTGGTGTGTGGTCAGCCTTGGCAAAGACTTCCCACAAACATCACAGTGTTGAAACCCAGTGGGCCCGGTTTTTCTTGCTCTCAGACATAATGCCAGCCTAACCAAAACTTGCCCTTTTAACGGCAGTGCTAGGAAGACACCCTTATCGGTTCCTAACCGTGTCACGGGTATTGGAAAAACGTAATAAATCCGTTTTTTTTAGAACCGATAAGAACCGGGAACCGTACTCTAAAATAGTAACTTTTAGTTTTAAATGAGTTTTAAACCCACTGATCAGTTCAAAACCGAACCGATAACTTACAAGTTCCACACAGACAAAACCTTCATTTACTTACGGTTACCACAGACAGAGCTTGAACCTAATGGTTTTATGTGTTAAATAAAACTATTCTCGTTAAATCCAACCGAGAAAACACTTTTTAAACCGAAAAATGAACCGAGCAGAAGGAGAAATCTCCGGAGCGACTGTTCACTGAGTCGGAGTAAAGAATCTGACAGTTCAAGTTTGAAATGACACAGATAGAGCTGCTCGTGACAAAATTCTATTTTGGAATGGTTTTAACCATTTCACTCCGGGCAGTTCTAGAGCTGGATCAAACTGCTAATGTCTATAATATAGCAAGACTTCATGTTGTTTGAAGGGGTTGTATAAGTTGAGTAATGCAAACATTAAAATCCCAGGCAGGGGCAGGGTCTCTAAAAGGAGGATTGGTGTGAAGCAATCCTTTAAAAAAATTTACAGAACACAGGATGAGAAGATAGTGAGGAAGACTTCCCCACAAACAAAAATGCTGAAACAGCTGACAAGTGTACCTTGAGAGTAGCTGGTCTGAGGTGTAGGCCATTAAGATGGACCAAATAATCCAGAACCGTAGGCAATCCAGCAGTGTCTAGAGAAATATGCTTCTTAGAACACCAAATGCTGAATCTCTTCCATTTGGAGTTATAAGTCTTTCTGGTGGAGGGCTTTCGAGAAGCCTTGAGGATATCCAGAACCCCTTGGGAAAGATGCAGATCTGCAAACTTTAACTATTAAAGAGCCATGCCTTGAGACTGAGAGACTGAAGATTGGGGTACCAAATCCTCCCCTGAGAGGATGTTAGGTTGTAATTCCTGGGAAGAGACGGGGAAGATGGACTGCTAGGGACAGCAACAGGGGTACCAGGGCTGTCTGGCCCAATCCGGAGCAATCAGATTCACTTTGCAAGGTTAAGACCTTATTTTGACTAAAACTTTGAACAGCAGTGGGAAGGGGGGGAAGGCATACAGAAACTTTCCTTCCCAATTCAGAATCAGGGCATCCAGGGGGACTGAGCCCAAGACTGGAGGTCTGCAACAAAAGAGAGGGAGTTGGTGATTATCTGGGGCTGCAAAGAGATCTATCTCTGGAGTGCCCCACCCTGAAAAAATCACTTTCAACACCTGAGGGTCCAGGGACCATTCGTGATGGCTCTGAGAGATCCTGCTCAGTGCATCTGCTAACACATTGTCCTTCCCTGGAAGGTGAACTGCTACCAGAGGTTTGCAGGGAATAAGCCAGGGACCACAACTTCATGGCTTCTGTGCACAAGGCTGTGGACCAAGTGCCTCCCTGCTTGTTGATGTACCACATGGTGGTGGTGGTGGTGTCCGTTCTGACCTGAACCACCTTGATCTGTACTGACTGAGAGAAAGCTTTTAGGGCCAGAAAAACTGCCCTGAGCTCTAGGAGATTGATATGGAGAAGGGATTCTTGGGGGGACCACAGCCCCTGGGCAGTGAGGGACCCCAGATGGGCTCCCCAGCCCAGAAGAGAAGTGTCCGTGGGAAGGACCACTGAACAAGGCCGAGTAGCAAAAGGAACACCTTGTCTTAAATTGTCCTGATCCTGCCACCATTGGAGGGCTTGGATCAAGGTCAGGAGTCACTGGGATCAGTTTGGTAAGGGAATCCTTCCTCTGAGACCAAAAAGCTCTCAGATGGAACTGAATATCCCTCATCTGGAATCTTGCCCCTTGGACCACTGCTGTTGAAGCTGCCATGTGGCCCAAGAGCTGGAGGAAATGCCTTGCTGGTCGAGATACCTGAAGGCTGAAGGAAGAGGCTAGTTCCATAAGAACCCTTGCCCTTTCTAGAGGAAGAAAGGTTCTTGCTCGGAGTGTGTCCATTTCTGCCCCTATAAAAGTAAGAAGCTGGTCTGGTTCAAGAACTGACTTGGGAAGGCTGGGAAGAAATCCTAGAGAAGTGAGCACTTGCTGGGTCACTTGCAGGTGAGACTTGACTTGGTCTGGAGACTGACCCACTATTACCCAATCGTACAGATATGGAAACATGGAAATCTTTTGCCTTCTTAGAAAGGCAACTACTACTGTCAGGCACTTTGTGAAAACCCTTGGGGCTGAGGTTAGGCCAAAGAGCATTGCTCTGAACTGATAGTGGCCTGAGGGTAACTCAAACCTGAGGTACTTTCTGTGGGAGCACCTGATGGGAATGTGAAAGTAGGCATCTTTGAGGTCCAGGGAGGCTAGCCAGTCCCCTGGCCTTAGAGAGGGAAGGATTATTCTCAGAGTTACCATCTTGAACTTTGGTTTTAAAAGATGTTTGTTTAGATATCTTAGGTCTAGGATGGGTCGCCACTCCCCTGTCTTTTTTGGGGTCAGGAAGTACCTGGAGTACAGTCCTTTGCTCCAGTGTAGGACAGGTACTCTCTTAAGGCTAAAAGAGAAGAAACCTCTGCCTCTAGGGCAAGGGTTTCCGAGAGATTTGCAGGTGGAAAAGATCTGGCTCTCATCTTTGGAAATTTTCTGAAGCTGAGAACCAGTCCCTGGCTTACTACTTCCAGGACCCACTTGTCTGATGTAATAGACATCCAGTCCTGGACAAAGTAAGCCAGCCTGCCCCCTACTCGAATAGGAGAGTTGATCTGGGCAGGCCCATCAGGGTGTCTGCTTGGCAGGGGCTTTAGGCTGAGGAGTGGATGCAGTTCTGCTCATCCCCCTTCTGCCTCTCTCTCTGAAGAACCCCTGCTGAGAAAAGGAAGAAGAGGCCTGTGCTTGGTAAAAAGGCCTTTGAAAAGGCCTGCCCCTGTACCTAGACTGCTGCCTTTGAGGAGTTGCCTACTTTTCCTTGGCCTGAGTACTCCTGTAAGTGGTCCTGTACTCATCCATTTTCTTCATGTAATTCTCTGTCTGCTCCCCAAACAGAGAATTACCCACTACAGGAAAATCCATGGCCTTAGCTTGGGAGTCCTGCGAGAGGCTAGTACATCTGAGCCAAGCCATCCTCCGAAGAGCCACAGATGTAGCCATGACTCTTGACACATCAGAGTCCACAGCAGCATGAAACTGAACCTTAGATGCCTCAATCCCATCTGCAGCCACCGCCTCCTTGGCTAGCTGGGGGGAAGCCTGTTTAGCCAGTGCCAGTACAGTGTCCCACCTGGACTTCTGGTACCTGGCTGTATAGACCATGTAATTCGCTTGCCTGAGTCCCAAGGAAGATGCCATGTACTGTTTCTTTGCCATGGCATCAATCTTCCTGGAGTCCTTATCTGGGGGGTGTGAAGCCAAGGGAATATTTGCCTTGTCACAGGCAGCAGCCTGCACTACCCCAACATGGCTGCATTGCTGGTATAAGAACTCTGTGTCTGAGCCTGAAAGTGTATACCTCTTGTCCATTCTTCTATCCACAGGAGGTAAAGTGTTAGGAGACTTTAGGATTTTTTGTGTCTGTTTCCCAAAGGATTTGTGGAGGGGAATATACAGTCTCCTGGACTCTGGGATGTCCGACATTTCTACATAATCAGGCTCCTCTTGATCTTCCACAGCCTCCTCCATAGAAAGCTGGAGGGTTTCAGCCACCTTTCTGTAGAACATAAAGTGAGAAGGGGACTCAGAAAGCCTAGGAGGGGAAACACCTGAAGGTCTGTCTGGGGAGATGTCCGGTTCCACAGGCACATCCAGACCCTCACTTTCACCATCATCCTCCTCAAATTCCCTTCCTCTTCAAATTCGGTTCATAAAATCTTGAGGTATAATCTTGAACCGGGAACCAACCGAACGAACCTCTGCCAGAAGGGCGGAATGGTAGGAACTGGGGGAGCGATTCCACAATCTGAATCGCTCTGGCTATCTCTTCAGCCAGTCGAACATGAACCTCTGGATCCGAACTGGACGAGTTGTCTTTGCGTTTTCTTTTTGTTGGAACCGACCCGGAATTGGGTCTCCTTGCTCAGGAAGTATCGCCTGGTCAGAGGGCATTCTCCTGGTTCGGTCGGAACTGAACCAGGCTGCCCATCCGGATCAGCGGACTTCTTGGCCTCCTTTTCCCTCAGTCTACCTAATCTCTTCTCAAGGGTAGATTTGGGAAAGTTTTTACATATTTGGCAGTCTGAATTGAGGTGGTCAAACCCCAGACAATAAACACAGGTGGTGTGGGGATCGGCCTTAGCAAAGACCTCCCCACACTCACTGCAGTGTTGAAACCCAGTGGGCCCGTTTTTTTTTCTTGGGTTTCTCAGACATGGCCAACGTAACCAACTTACCCTTTTTATGGCAACCGCCAGGCAGGACTCCCTTATCGGTTCCTAACCGTGTCACGGGTATTGGAAAAAACCGTACGAAAACATGTTTTGTTTTTTTTAGAACCGATAAGAACCGGTAACCACACACTATAAGTAAAAACACAGAACACAAGATTTCACTATGAAATGGCCAGTTCAGCTGAACTGAGCCACACTTTTACAAGTTCCACACAGAAAAACAGAACAATTCCTATCTAGTACTCACAGCAACACAGACAGAGACTGAACCGACTATGCGGATAACTTTTTCGGTTTAAAAAACCAACGAAAACTGAAACTTTAACCGACTTTCGAATCGAGCTGAAGGAGAAATCTCCGGAGCGCCCATTCAGTGAGGCGGAGTAAAGAATCTGACGGTTTGAGTTTGAAACCCCCCAGACACAGACTCTAACCGAGCTCGAGCTCAGCATTCTATGCCCTGCATAGAAAGCTAACTCTTTGTTCTCCAGGGCAGTTTAAAGGTTGGGGATCACTGCAATATGTCAGAATACAGCAAGACTTCATGTTGTTTGAAATACAGTTTTCCATGTGACATACGTCCAGTCAGCAGTTTCCAAAGGCTCAAAGGGAGCCTCCAAAAGCTGCGCAAGGCATATACTGAGGTCCCAGGGTGGGAAAGGGTCCCTCACTGGTGGATACAAGTGCTGAGACCTTTTAAGAACCTTTTGAAAATGGGCTGTGAGGCCAAAGATTTTCCACTGCCAGCTGATATGTATGTTGATACTGCTGCTAACTGCACCTTTGAAGTTGAAGGCTGTAGGCTTGACGAGGTACTGCAGAAGTACAGGCAACCTGCCTCTACTGGTTTTATTTTTCTGTGGGCACACCAGTAAAAACAGGTTACTCACCTGTAACAGTAGTTCTAGGAGTGGCTTATGATACTCATCCACACTTGTTGGCAGTGCCTTTCCCCTTTAAGAGTTCACTGAAATGTTAGAATGGGAAGGGTAGGATAGGGCCAAAGGGAGGGTCAGAATGGTGGGGAGGGAGGGGGAGGAGAGATCGGAAGAGGGGAGCACTAATTTGGAAAAGGGTGAATTCGGGGGGGCAGCTGCTGTTTAATAGACAGGGTGCTGCAGACTAGATAAGACCAAATGGCTTGAATCTGTTGGCAATTTCGTATGTTCGTATGTCTTCAAGCTGGCTCATCCCACCCTGACGCCAGATCTTGCCCGCTGGAAGCAGAAGTGTGCGCCATAGCCAGGGGAGGTCGAGGGGATTCGTGTGGATGAACATCATATACCACTCGTAGAAAGTACAGTTACGTAAAATCTTACCGTAACAGTAGATCTTCGAGGAATGTCTCTCGCAGTAGGCAATTACTTCTGTGAGTTTCCAGCAGAGGGTGCTGTGACATTGGAGCTCTTCTAGCAGTTTTGTACCAGGGACTGCCCACACATGACATCATCTTCGTGCTTCCTATATAAGTGTGGGCGGTCCCTGGTATCCTCAGTTCCCTCGCCAGATTCAGCTCACAAAGCGAGGACCGAGGGGAAACAGAGGTACCAAAAAGTCCCAATCCTAAGTCACTGGACCAGAATTTGCTCTGTTAGAGAAGGAGGGGGATGGAGGGTGGGATCGTACCTACTGCAAGAGAAATTCCTCAAAGATCTACTGTTATGGTAAGATTTTATGTAACTGTACTATCTTCCATGGAACTGTCTCTTGCAGTAGGTAATTACTTCTGGGAGAATCCCCAGCAGTTATGTCCATATGGAAGGACAATTATGATAGGAGACCTTGTAGGACTGAACGGCCAAAGGCCATCCTAAGTCGTGAGGCAATATCAAGATTGTAATGCCTTGTGAAAGTATGGATTGTTGATCAGGTAGTTGCATTGTAGATATCCAAAATGGAGGCTCCTTTAAAGCAAGCCGCAGTAGTGGCCATAGCATGAATGGAATGGGCTTGGACAGGTCCAGGTAAAATCTTGTTGTACTTTTTGTAACAAAAAGTAATACAATTCAACGACCATGAAGACAGGGTTTGTTTAGCAATGGGAAGCCATTCTCTGCCAGAGGCAAAGGTGATGAATAATTGACACGTTTTCCTAATTGACTGGGTACAATTAGTGTAATAGCGTAGTATACGATGGACATCTAAGGTATGTAATAGATGTTCACCATGAGTGGAGTATTCAGGGTAGTAGACCGGAAGCTCCAAGGACTGATTTACAGTATGTTCGGAGACTACTTTAGGAAGGAAGGATGGGTTGGTACGAAGGACCACCCTGTCCTTGTAAAAAAATCAAGTAAGTTTCCCTATACATGAGGGCATGAAGCTTGGAAATACGGTGAGCTGAAGTAATAGCCACTAGAAACAATGTCCCATGAAAGGAAACAAAGATCACAGGTGGCTGCTAGCTCAAGAGGTTCGAGGGTCAGTTTTTCTATAATGAAATTGAGATCCCACGGAGGAGTGGGTCTTCTGATATGAGGCTTAATATGTATCATTCCTCTCAAAAACATCTTGGCTAAATGATGTTGGTACAGTAGTTTGCCATCTAACAGTTCATGAAATGCCGAGATGGCAGCCAGGTGGACTTTGATGGAGGAGTAACTTAAGCCCGTCTCTGATAATGAGGCCAGATAGTCTAAACCTTCACAGTGTACCAGAGTAAGGGTCCAGTGAGCGAGAGGCAGACCATATGGAAAAGCGTTTCCATTTGGAATTATATGTTCCTCTGGTTGCTGGTTTACAAAAGTCAAGAGAATGTTGGCAACAGGAGAGGACACTTGGAGTCTATTTGTGAATGCATCCTCAGGAGCCAAGCATGAAGATGAAAGGGTCTTCAGGCTGGGGTCCAGGAGGGATCCGTGACACTGAGTCAGAAGGTCTGGTCTGACTGGCAACTGAATGTGTTCTTTACTGACTGCTGTTGGAGTAGAGGTTACCATGGTTGATGAGGCCACATTGGTGCTATGAGAATCATGGTGGCTGGCTCCATTTGAAGTTTCAATAGAGACTGTTGCAAGAGAGGGACGCGGGGGTGAAGGCATATAAGTAGAGTCCTGTCCAGGGTCGGGACAAGGCATCCAGAGATCATCCCTTGTTACTCGGGATAATGGAGAAGTAACTGGGGAGGCAAACAGATCCAGCTGTGGAGTTCCCCACAGGTTGAAGATTTCTTGGAGTACTTCTTTGTGAAGTGTCTATTCGTGAGCAGATGACTGGCGACTTAGCCAGTCTGCTAACAGACTGCACCATCCCGGTAGGTGGACGGCCATTAGTGTTAGTTATTTTCTGATGGCTTCCTGACAGACTGCAAGATTCTCCATACAGAGGGTGCGCGATTTGGTGCCCCCTTGCTTGTTGAGGTAAAACACCACTGCAGTGTTGTCTGATTGAATCAGCAACAGTCCTGGCTTGACGTAGGGCTGGAATGCCTGAAGGGCTAGACGGACCGCTTTCATCTTGAGGAGATTGATATGAGAGTGATGGGAAGAGGCGTCCACTGGCCTTGGGTCTGATAGGACCCAAGAGCATGCCCCATCCATCAGGAAAGCATCCGTGGTTAACGCCTGCATGGGAGGGAGGGAGGAAAGGCATTCCTTGACACAAATTGGTTTTGATTGTCTACCAGGTCAGGATGACTTCAGAGACCGAGTGACCCGGATTAAGTTGTTGAACTGTCCCGGTCTTTGAGACAATTGATTCTGGAGGGTCCACTAGACAGGTCTCATGTGAAGTGGCTAATGCCACCGTCCGAGATGGCAGCGGACATCTGACCCAGAAGGCTCAGTATTTGTCTGGCCATGACTATTTTCTGAGTCTGTATTCGCAAAGCCAGAGATATGAGTGTCCTGACGGGCAGTCGGAAGGTAAGCTCTGGCTGTGACTGTATCTAGAACAGTCCGATGTATTAGAGAGATTGTGTCAGGTTTGGACTGGACTTTGGCAAGCTGACTGTTATCCTAGATGCTTGAACATGCTCAGAGTAGCGGCTAGGGAGGCAAGCAGAGCTTCTCTGGATTCTGCTTTGATTGTGTCGTCTAGGCCTTAGGAATGGGAAGTGCGCCCTTTTCTCGTAAGGCTGCTGCTACCACCACTAGACATTTGGTGAACACTCTTGGGGCCAACGATAGGCCAAAAGGAGTGCCCAACTGGTAGTTTTGACCCAGAAGGTGGAGCGCAGAAATTTGTGATGGGCAGAATGAATGGGGATATGTAATAGGCATCCTTCATATCCAGGGCACACAGTCAGTCTCTTTGTTTTAGGATAAGCATTATGACAGTTAAGAGTTATCATGTGAAAATGTTTGAACTAAATGTATTGATTCAGGTGTCTCAGGTCTAGTACTGGTCCGAGATCTCCAGTTCGCTTGGGTAACAGAAAAAAGTGGGAGTAAAATCCCGTTTGATGTTCTGGAAGGGGCACTGGTAAGATAACCTATTTGGCTAGAAGTGCCTTCAATTCTACTTGTAGGATAGAGACATGATCTGGAGAATAATGGATTACCCAAGGTGGGGGGCGGAGAGAAATTCCAGTGTGTGTCCCTTTTGGATGATCTGAAGTCCCCATTTGTCTGAAGTGATTATTTTCCAGGCCTCCAAATGGAGGGCAAAATGACCCCCTACAGCCTCCAAGGCCTGGTCGAGGAGGCGAGGGGAAAGCCCTGAGAGGTCACTGGGTTGCCTGGCCCATCCTGAGGGGCAGACACAGGGACCAGGTGGCAGAGGCATTGCCTCTTGTGGTTTTAGATGCGACCTCGAAAGCCACCTCTGTTAGAGGCCTTATATTTTCCACCTCTTTGGAATAGGAGGAATATTGCGTCGATAGGTTGGCTGCAGAGTATGGTACATGCAGTGTACCATACAAAGGGTTCTGCCTGATGCCTGTAGGTCGTCTAACAATGTTAGAGTACTTGGCCCAAACAGTTTGGACCCATTAAAGGGTGCATTAGCTACTTTATGTTGTATATCAGGAGCAAAACCTGAAAGCGTGAGCATGGGCGATGTAGAGACTCCAGTAGCTGAGAGTCGGGTTGAGGTATCAATGGCATGATATCCCTGCCTGAGTAGGTGGCGGGAGATAGAATTGCTAGTGGACACCATTGCCAATAATGTCCTTTTCTTGGGAAGGAGGAAGTTTATTGATAATGTCAATGGCCGAAGCCCCAAAGGTACATTGGTATAGAAACACATGTCCCATAGAGTTCAAAATTCGAATATTCATGGTGTGTGAGGCAAAACCTTTTTTCTCCAGGTAGTCAATTCTTCGGTATTCTTTATCAGGTGGTAAGGAACTCGTGTTTACGTTTTTTTAGTACGATCATGAGCAGCAGTAATGACTACTGAATCCGCTTCTGGGATGGTGGACAGAAAGGGATGATCCAAGGGAGCCTGATATAAGTGATCTGCTTTTCGGTGGACAGCTGTAATAGCTGACGGCTGATGCCAGGCAGCCAGCTAGCATTCTGGTAGGTCGGAATCATTGGGGGCACCACTACAGCTGGCTCCTCTGGCAGTTCAAGGTATTCTGCCATATCCTACATTGCTACCTCCCCCAGTTCTCAAAATAAATAACTCCCTAGTTTCCCGACCCTGGCTCTGTGGCCAATGAATTTAATGCCTACTACACCTCGTGCGCCACATCTCTTGTAATTCCCTCTCCCTCCTGCTGCCTACTAATTTCAGCCCTTCACCTCAGCCAGTGCCTACCCTTCCCCCTTTTTCCTTTTCTATCTCCTTGACAAAGCTCTTAGTGGTCTCCTATCCCTCCACCTCTCTAAAGGCTCATCACCAGATGAGTTTGATCCTAAACTTCTCTACCTTTCTGCTCCTGCAATTGCTTATCCTATCTCCCTAATCCTTAACCTCTCCTTTATTTCTGCCCAAGTACCCTCATCCTGGAAGCACACTGTAGTCCTTCCTCTCCTCAAGGGTGGTGACACATCCACTCCTGGCAACTATCGCTCCATCTCCCTCCTTCCTACCCTTGCCAAACTTCAAGAACATTTAGTTCTGTCTCAACTATCACCCTTCCTCTCCAATTCCTCCTTCTTCACCCCGCTCCAATCTGGTTTTCGGAAGAACCACTCAACAGTCACCTCCCTCCTCAGGCTTACTGACTCCATCCTTTCAGGGATGGATGATGGCTTGATCACCTTGGCCATCTTTTGTCAACCAAGCCAAAGCTTTCAACACTGTTTCCCATCCCCTGCTCTCCTCAGCTGGCCTTGCTCAGTCAGCCACCAACTGGTTTAAATCCCACCTCACTGGCAGGACCCAATCAGTGAGAATCCTTGATTCCAACTCCCTCCACTCCCCATCAACACTGGTGTTGCTCAGTGCTTGGTCCCTTACTCTTCTCCATTTTCCTTGATGATCTTCCAACAGCCTGCTCATCCTCATCTAGCCATATGTACGCTGGACGATACTGTCATACAGTTCCAGCAAAACCCTGCTGCTGTGGAAACCAGCTTACAGCATGACTTCAACCAAGCTCACCTCTGGTTTGCTTTTCACCAGCTTTTCTAAACACCAAAAGAGCGGTCTCAGTGACCTTTGGCACCAGGCAGAGACTCTCTAGGCTCCTGGCCCTACCCACCTTCCACACCCTTGATGGGACCATCCTGGAGGACACCTCTTCATTTAGATATTTGGGGTTTGGCTGGACCAGTACCTCAACTTCTCTGTGCATATTGATGCTATCCTGAAGAAAGTGCTCCCAAGCTTGGTGCTCTGTACAGGAATCGTGATTGCATCCCACTGACTGCAGCGTGAAATTGTACAGAAGATGATACTCCCCATCTTTGACTACTGTGACATAGTCTATGGTGCTGCTCCCAAATCTTCCTTGACCAAGTTGGACACTAACTCCTTCTGCTGCTTTGCTCTCGACTCCCCTTCCCACTCCCACCACTGTGAACTCTATCGCTCTCTAACCTTCCTTCCACTATCTCACAGACGCATCTCACACTGTGCCAAACTAACCTCCAAATTCTGGTTTGGAGTGCTCCCCTCCTATCTCTCATTCTCTCTGTCCACTCCACCTCCCCACCCACTCTCTCAGATCTAATGACACCCACACCTTGCGGTCCCTCACCACTCCACCCTGATTGGTCAGACTGGTTTCCCCATCGCTTCCTAAAATCTGGAATTCCCTTCCCCTGAAATCTGACACTCCTCCTCCAACTACTCCCTTACCTCTGCCCTACAATTACCTCTCCCTCCAGCTGTTCCTGCTTTAACCCTCCTTATTACCTATCCCAGTTTCTGTCTTACTACCTTGAAGACAGAAACTGGAGATAGGTATTAAGGAGGGAATTCAGATTTTAGGGAAGCGATGGGGGAAACCAGTCTTGTTGTTCAGTGTGCCCTCCTGGTGAGACATTCCAATCAATCAATAAATAAAATACATTGTTTGTCATGTTCTGTGGTGGCGAGTCTCATGACCTTTTGTATTTGAACCATCATCTCACAAAGGGTCAGGTCATCTGGAGGAGAGGTGGTGACTGGCATAGGCAGGTCCTCTTCCAGGGAAGAGATTTCCGAGTAGGGGGACTCTGGGTTCAGGAAATCCAGACCTTGGAACTCTTCTTCATCAGTATCACCGGGGAGATCCACCGGTAGTTCAGGTTCATCTGAAAAATAGTCTTCCATATTAGGAGGAGGAGACCAGGGTGGCAGTATATCCCTGTCACCATGAAATCTTTTAGGTGGAAAAGATTGAGACCGGAAAGGATCTGCTAGCTCTCCTGGGTCGGAGGGCTGGAATAGTGCATGGCATGCAAGATGTATTTCACTACCTTGGTGATGTCCCGTTCTTGGGAAGGGGAGGTAAGCAGTGGGGGCTGAGAGACAATGGGGTTATAGAGAGGATGGGCGGGCGGTGAGCAGGTCTCGCCCTGGGAAGAAATAAACCAGGGTCTCGGGTCTCTGTCCGCTTGCCCCTGTAAGATGCCACCTGTGAGGTGGAGGGGCATTCTGTGCGAGCAAAAGCCACTGGTTTACCTTGTGGAATGTGGGATGTTGTTGATGAGCCTGTGGAATTATGTTCACTAAATATGTCAGA
This sequence comes from Neoceratodus forsteri, assembly GCA_016271365.2. NCBI lineage: Eukaryota > Metazoa > Chordata > Ceratodontiformes > Ceratodontidae > Neoceratodus > Neoceratodus forsteri. The sequence continues at coordinate 398,516,527 of CM057452.1, forward strand.
TGCCATCAATGGGAGAGGAGCCCTCAGACAGAGCAGCCATGTATTTGGCTGAATTTAAGATGCTAGATAGCGCGCGATGAGAGGGAGGCCTCGTTGATGAAGCAGGCAGAGCCTGCACAGTGTTTAAAGCACCAGAAAGCTCCAACGAGAGGGTATGGAGCCCTGTCGACTAAGGAAGCTGGAGGAAGATGCTCCATTGACGGAGGAGCCACAAAACAGTGGGCGCTGATGGGTGACACGGGCCAGGAGTAAGAGGAGGCTTTTCTCTTTACCCCGCCGAGAACGAACCAGAGTTGGGGGGCCTTGGTATGAGCCCCTGGTTTTCTAACAGACATTTTCTGTCTGTAAGTAATGCTGAATTTGCAACTGTCTGCATGACGGGTTGCTTTATTAAACTCCTGACAGGAGTTGCAGGAGTTGGTGTCGTGTGTAGGTCCCAGACACCTTACACAAGCTGTGTGGTTATCAAAGCGGTATATCTTCCTACCGCAATGGAAGAAACAAAATAGAGCTTGTTTGATTGAAGAATCTTTAGACATTTGTTTTTGTAACCCAATTCTTGTTGATGACTGCTACACAGAAGTTGAACTAGCTGCTGTGTGAGTTGAAGATGGCGGGAAAATGAACTGAGGATACCTGAGACTGCCCACACTTATATAGGAAGCAGAAAGATGATGTCATGTGTGGGCAGTCCCTGGCACAAAACTGCCAGAAGAGCTGCCGTGTCACACTGCCCTCTGCTTGAAACTCCCAGAAGTAATTACCTACTGCAAGAGACCATTCCGTGAAAGACCTACTGTTACAGGTAAGAAACCTGTTTTTTTAGGGATGTGGATATGATGTTCTATCCACACTTCCTGGAAGACTGCTAACAGTTCTTGGTTAGTGCTTGGTGCCTTGCTAGCTCCAGGCCACGTGCAGAGAGAGCAATGGCTTGGTCTGCTTTTGTCTGCGGTCAGGCAAAGAGGCTAGAGCTGACCCAGCCTGGACCACAAGAACCTATCATAGGCTGCATAGTGGGCCTGATGTGCAGAAACAGAAAGCAGCAACCGCGCGAATAGAAAGTCCTCCTACCCGGATGTCAAAATCCGAGGAGTCTTGATCTGTGGGCTGGTCACAGAGGAGGCGCGAAGCCCATTGGGAGGTCCAGCTGCGCCAATCCTGACTGAGGATGAGGCATGGAACCTGAAGACTCTGGGGGGCTGCAATACCGCTGGCAAAGATCCCTAGGAGCGGGGAGTCCTGAGAAGGGTCTCTGCCAGGAACGCAACAACGTCTCCCTAAAGGGAGTAGGCCAGGGAGGCACCACAAGGGTGTCCTCACTGAAATCGCCCAAAAAGGCATGTGCCGAGTGCTCTGGATTGCTCTGCGTGGCAGGGGAGAGATGCAGGTTCTCCAACATCCTCACGAGGAACGGCTGATACTCTGCGAGATCAGCGACTGGGGAGATGTGGACAGAAGGTTCCTCTCCCCCAGAAGAGGGGGATGAGGAGTTAGAGGACCTTGACTGTTCAGAGGGTGGCTGCTTGGGGGGAGGTTGAAAAACCTGCCTGTCCATGTCCCTGACGTAAGGAGGAAAACAAGCAGCCATGGCCCTAAACTGCTCCCAGGAGAGAAGCTCGCTAGGACCAAGGATGCCTGGGAGCACAGAAAAGTGGCAGAGGGATAGGGACAGAGCCGAGAAGAGAGGTTGGCTGACCTCTCCCTGGGCTCGGGAGTGGACCAGGAGCGCCAGAGGATGAAGGCTCCACAGCTGACAGCTGAACAACCATTTCGGAACTGCCTTGGCTGAGCCCAGAAGAAACCCCCCCCGGAGGCGAGCCGGGACGGGTGATAGGTCCAGAAGGACGGGTCCCCTACCTCAAAAGAACGGGGCTCTCTCAAAGACAGTGAAGGAGAAGAGCAGAGATCCGCACTGCGGCTTCTTCCAGAGCCCGGATGGGCCCCCGAAAAAGGCCTCCGTGCAGACCCCATGCCCCTCTACCTCTCGGAATCCGAGAGTGCCCTCCTCCTCGAGATGGCCAGCCTAGGTAGCTGACAGCCCTGGTCAGCACCCGAAGGAGCTATCCAAGGCACAGTACCCTCCTCTCTGGTAGGTGCTCTGGTCGGCCCCAAAGTTGGGCGGTCCAGGCACACCACCTGAGGGGGTACCACCGCTGAGGGATCAGCGAATCCTCCAAGGCCGGGCTGCAGTGCAATGGTGGCCTGCACCACTGCCCGCTGGTCAGCGCCCCTGACCCCAGCCTCGGAAGTTATCGGCCGCTCCTCAGAGGAGGGCTGACTCTGGTCTGTTGAAGACACCACTACGCTACCCACACTAGCACCTAGTTCCAGGGAGCCAGACTGCTCATCTGACTCCGAGCCCGACTCCTCCTCCAAAGAAGTGGAGGCTGAGGCCCTGTGCCAAACCATAGTTGGTCACCTCTCGCCATCCTTACCAAACAGGGTGCCAGAAATGGAGACCGCACCCAAGCCAGTGCCAGTGCCCTCCCCAGCACACGCAAATGGTGGCTGAAGAAGAGACGGCTCGGCCCAACAGCAGCTTCAGAGTTGGAACCTGCCACAGACTACCGCGCCCACGGCGCCGCAAGCGGCACCGAGGGCAGAGATGACGCATCGAGGCCAGAAACCTCACAGCACCAACCCGCCCACAGTACCGAGAGCATACATGGCGCCAACGCCAGCTCCAACCGGCCCTTCTGAATCCTTCATGGCACCATGCCTTGTTCGGCCACGAACGGCTCCAGAACTGGACATGGCACTGAGCTCAACCTCAGCGCGCGAATGGCACCGAGGCGAGGAGAAGAAAAAGACGGCACCGTAGCAACTCCCACGGCGCCGACAGCAGTATGGGCACCACAAACGGTGCCAACAGTAGCCACGGCACCGCGCTACAGACCGGTGCCGACGACACCGCCAGGGCCCACGGCGCCATGAATGGCGCCGAGGCACAAAACGGCACTGACCGATGATGTCGAGGACGGCGCCGACCCAGGCCTTGTGAACCACGGGTCTGACACCACGGGAGCCTTCACCCCCGAAGGGGCAATTGCCATGACGGTGCTTCCCTCCCGCCCCCCGAACGGAACAGACTGGGCATCCTGCACCGCGGGAGGAGTCTCATCCATGGCTAGGCTATTAGAAGCCGAGACTCCCTCCTCCTCGGTCCGTATAGAACTGGGAGGGGACCGGAGGAAGGTCGAGGCGTGGCTTGACCCGACGAGTCGCATGACCCCGAAGAGTGCGGCGGAGTTCGTCCCACTTTCCACATGTGCTGTTCGATGACCCGGCGGTCCATGGAGAAGCAGGCATTGCACGAATCCATGTCGTGAAGCGGGCCAAAAAACGAAAGGCAACGGTCATGCTGGTGGGTGACAGAAAATTTTCAGCCACATGGGCACCGTCGCATGGGGGGCCGACCCGTCTTCAAAGTCTTCTTGCCCTCCAACCTAGACATGACCTTCAGAAAGAAATACAAACAAGACTCGATGTCGCTGGAAGAAGAAAAAAAATGGAAAGGCCTTACTGGCAACGTCGAGTGGCTAACAGAACCAGCAGGAACCGATGGACTTTGTCGTCGAAAACACTTTCTTTAAACGAACTACAAGGTAGGCCAAACTCTGCAGAGAGAAGCTTCCCACGAGGTAACCTCGATGGCGGGAGACAAAGAACTGGCAGGCAGGCGGAGTCGACGGCGCCTAACGGCCAACCCGCAAGTGCCACGTGGAATATCGGCCTCGAGGGCAGTGCCGAGAGCGCGCTCGGCTCCACCTACCAAAAAAATAATGAAAGCCTCCCGCTGGGTCCTAGCCTCCAGCCAAGTACCCATACATGTGATGAATGGCAAAATTGACGAGATGAGATCTGCCAGAAGAGCTGCCGTGTCACACTGCCTCTGCTGGAAACTCCCAGAAGTAATTACCTACTGCAAGAGACCATTCCGTGGAAGACCTACTGTTACAGGTGAGAAACCTGTTTTTCTAGAGATGTGGATATGATGTTCTATCCACACTTGTTGGCAGACGCCAGCAGTTCTCTGGGAGGAGGGACAAGGTGCACAACCCCTACTTAGGGAACAGAGATTGGAGAACTGAAGCCCAAAACCAGCATCCCAGCATGACTCGAGGTCGATATGGTAATAGGAAATGAAGGTGTGAGCTGACCTCCAGGTAGCAGCCCTGCAAATTTCCTGGATAGGGACATCTCTGGAAGCAGCCACTGAGGCAGCGGTATGGTGGGTTGAATGAGCCCTTAGCCCTAGGGGAGGCTCCCTACCCTCCAATTTATAGTAGAGATCAATGCAGGATACCGTCTACCTGTCAATCGTCCACTTAGCTGCCAGTCTGAGGGGTGCAGCTTCAGCATAGCTGACAAACAGCTGGCAAACTTCTCTCCGAACTCCAGCCATGCACTCCTTGTAACAGGCGAGTGCTCGCCGCAGGTCTAAAGTATGGAGCCAGTGCTCGGCCTCAGAGGTGTGGTTGGTGAAGTACACCAGGAAACTAATCACTTGGTTAAGGTGAAAATCAGACAGAACATTTGTGAGGAACGTCTGGTTAGGGCAAAGGACAACCTTGTCTCTGTGGAAGACCAGGTATGGAAGACTCCTTCGAGAGCACCTGGAGCTCACTGATCCTTCTGGCTGACGTGATAGCCACCAAGAAGGTGGTCTTCCATGACAGATGAGACATCTCACACCTGTGCATCGGTTTGAATGGCTTGCCATGAGCTTTGCCAACACCAGCAACAAGTCCCAAGGTTGTGGTGGTTCCACACTGGAGGAGAAATGTGGTCAAGGCCTTTACTACTACTACTGACCAGCCTGTGCCCGTAAGCAGAGATGGCTGCCAGGTGCACCCTGAGGGTAGTTAACTGAAGGCCCAACTGAGAGAGGGACCACAGATAGTCCAGGATGCAAGCCACTGGACAGGACAGGGTCCAGCCCTTGCCCTGATACCAAATGAAGAACCTCTTCCATTTGAAGGCATAGCATTTCCTGGTCAACTCCTTCCAAGAGGCCTCCACAACTGTGAAGACATCTTCAGAGAGACTCAAAGCCTGGAACTCTAGCCACTCAGGAACCAGGCTGTCAGGTGCAAGGACTGAAGGTCAGGATGGAGTACATTCCATTGATGGATGGAAAGCAGGTCCAGGTGTTGAGGAAGACACCTCAGGAGCCTGCTGCTGAGGCTGAGGAGATCAGGGTACCAGAACTGGCATGGCCAGTGAGGAGCCACCAGGCCCACCTGTGCCTCGTCTCTTCTTGCCTTGAGCAACACCTTGAGGATCAGGGGAAGAGGAGAGAAGGCAAAGAAGAGGCCTGGGGTCCAGGGCCTTGAGAAGGCATCCCATTGCAGCATTCCCTGCTGAAGGGGGCAGGCACACTACAGCCTCAGCTTGGTGTTCTCCCTGGAGGCAAACAGGTCCACCAGAAAGGTGCCCCATTGGGAGAACAGACTGTGCACTACCCCTGGCTGGAGACACCAACCACATGGTTGGCCAGGAGATTAGCCTCCAAGCTGGGCACGAGGATCCACATGTGGACAGCTTCCTTGCACAGAGACAGAGAGTGTGTCCCACCCTGCTAGTTGAGTAGTACATGGTTGGGGTGTTGTTCATCTGGATCTGGACCTGGACCACCTGACCCCAAATGTGAGAAGCAAAGGCAGTCAACGCCAGACCTAACTGCTGGGAGCTCCATCAGGTTAATGTGGCATCAGGACCTCATGGGTCCAGAGCATGTAGACTCTGTGTTCCCTCAGGTGGGCACCCAAGCCCATGAGAGAGGCACTGGTCATCAGGATGCCCATCGGCTCTGGGAGGACAAACAGGATTCCTTCCTGCAGATGGTCCAGGCCTAACCACCACTAGACAGTGACCCACATCTGCTGGCTCACAGTGACCAGCTGGTTGAAGTGAACCCTGAGCTGAGACCACTGGCTGGCTAGCTACCACTGTAGAGAGCGCATTCTCCAGCAGGCCCATCGATCACGCTGCTGCAGGCTGTTGGAAGTCATAAGAAGGTCATAAGGTCATGGACATATCATTAGTCAGATTTATAAGCACAACTGTTGTGACAGTTAGCTTTTATTAGATTCAATGGGCACAGTACACCCATGCTGGGTGTACTGTGACAGGTTCATTATTAGTCAGATTTATGAGCCCAGCAGAAGTTGGGATAACTAGATCTTTATATTAATTAGATTCTATGAGCTCAGCGAGCACTGAGACAGACAGAACAAATATATAAATGTTTATATGAAATACACACTTAATATCACACTAGATACCTTTTAGTAATAGGTCTTAGACAGAAACATACACACAGTATATTAAGCAAACATTTTCTTTATTAATACTTTGGAGGTTTGAATTTATATTACTAGGCATATTATAAAATTTCATCACATAAGGGTTAACATACAAATGAGAGGAAAAATACCTCTGTTTTTCATGAGACTGAGAAAAAGCTGTGGCGAAGGTTGTTTGGGAAACCAAGTACATGTTTATGTCTGTATTGTGACTTTCTGCTGAGAAAGTGTCCTGTTTTGGATAACACAGGTGCCAGCATTGTTTTGAGAATGAGACCTTGTTTTTATACCAACTGTCCAGGGAAAAGAGACTATTATGAGAAAGGATTCTGTACACGTAGTACATTGTGAGTTCACACTGACCACAGTCTGTAAAGTCAGCATTCTGCGTTCAGTTCAATATTAATTTGAAGGTTATTATGAGTTGTGCAGTTTGAAGGAATGGCTCGGTTCCCAGTCTGCGTAGCCCTACTACTTTAAGAATAATTCATATACTATGTGGTAGCTAGCCTGAAGTGGCAGGATATCTCAAAATATAGGTCTAAAGTGTACTGATATTCTGTATTTGTGTGTTTAACTGTATAGTGGCTTAGGGGAAATCTGAGAATGCTATATGGATATTTGTGTTACTCTGTATAACCCTGTGTAACAAATTTGGATTTTGGTTATATTTTATAACTTTTGTGACATCTTTATCGGTAATTCTAAAACTGTAAGTAAACCCTTGGATATAAATTATGATAACAGTACCAAATCCAACACAGACAGCAATGTAACCCAGCAAGCGCAGGAAGTCCCGGGCAGGGTGGAATTGCTCAACCAGAAATGATCAGGCAATGGAGGAGAGAGCCTCTGTCCTGTCTGCAGGGAGCCGAGCCCTGGCTCTGCAAGAATCGAACTCTGACTCGATGAAGCTGATCACCTCAGTGAGGAGTGAGTTCGACTTGGCCTCATTGACTAGGAGGCCAAAGTCGATGCAGGTCTGGATGGCCAGGTCCCTGGACCACTGCACTTCCTGCCTGGAGGGACCCACAATCAGACAGTCATCCAGGTAGGGTAAATATGGACCCCTTGGTGCCTCAGGTAAGCAAACACCACTGCAATGCACTGGGTGAAGACCCTGAGGGCTGAGGACAGGCCAAATGGCATAGCCTGGAACTCGTCGAGGGTTCCTTCTACTCAGAAGCACAGGAAACGTCTGCGAGATGGACGGATCGGGACATGAAAGAAAGCGTCTTGTAGATCCAGGGAGCAGAGCCACATACATGTCTTGCTCTAGTGATGGTATGATCTGAGAGAAACTGACCATCCTGAAGGTGCGTGACTTGAGGAACTTGCTCAGGTCATGCAGATCTAAGATGGGGCACCAGCCCTTTTCTGTTTTGGCACCAGGAAGTACCTGGAGACAAACCCTGAGTGTTCTGTAGGGTCTGCGACAGGAACCACAACCTCCTTGTGGAGCAGCTGGGAAATGCTGTCCAGAAGGGCCGAGAGAATGTCTGCAGATACCATGTCCTCCCGTGGGGCATGGGCTCGGCAGGGTGGGTACTGCTCGAATTCCAGAGGCAGACCCTGTCTGATCACTTCAGGAACCCACCTGTCCATGATGACAGCAGACCAGGCGGAAAGGAAGTGGCAGAGACGGCCCTCCATGGGTGGACCCATGGGTGGCGTGACGGACATTAGGGAAGCACCCCTCATCCTGTCACTGGGCAGGACTGGAGGTGGAGGAGGGCCTGGGTGGGGAACCACTGGGGCCTCTTCCTCCAGGCTTGCGGATGACATGAGGCCACTGACTTCAGGCTGAGGTCACCAGGCCTGAGCCTGCTGCCCAGCTTTGGGGCTGGGAGAGTTTGGCCACAGGAGAAGGGGTAGACTGAAAGGGCTTCTTTTCTGCTGCTTGGAGCCCTTGGGGTCCCTCTGGGTGGATGTCACAGAGTCCAAGGTAGCACTGGACTTTTCAATGTGGGTGCGGTGCCTCTCGGCCCGGGCCCAAACAGGTCGATGCCCAGGAAAGGGACAGCAGCCAACTTGTGCTGGGTGTCTGCCATGAAGGTTGAGATCTGCAGCCAAGCCCTGTGGCGCCTGGCCACCAGCCCCCACAGAGCGGGTGCAGGAGTCCCAATGCCCATGGATGTCTGGAGCTGCTGCTTAGCCACAGCCCGACCCTGATCACGAACCTGTTTGACCGTGGTCTGGAGCTCCGCTGGAAGGTGAGGGAGTACCTCAACCAAAGCGCCCAACAGAGCATGAGAGAAGTGGGTCATGGGTAGGGCCGAGCTCGTCTGGCGAAGGCCAAGCAAAGAGGCAGCATAGACCTTTTCGCCGAATGGTCCAATTTCTTGGACTCCTTGTCAGGCAGTTTGTCAACATCCCTCTATTGTCGGAGCACCTAGACACAGAATCGGCCACCAAGCCCTCAGCTGAGGGATGTTCTGCGAACCCCAAAGGACTGCAGATACTCTGGGCCATCCAAGCCGATGGTGCTGGGCAGGAGGCGGGCACTGCCAGAGCTCCAAAGCAGGGACATGAATGGCCTCTGTGACCAGGAAGGCTTCCCAGGAGTCACCCTGGTCTAAGATCTCGTGAGAGAGTACGAGCCCTCTTCTGAACAAGCTCCATCTTAAGATCCATGGAGTCCGAGATCAGGCAGAGAAGGCCCATGAAGGAGGTAGGGCCTTCATCTGTCAAGAAACCCCTCAGCTGACTCGCGGTCCTCGGGATAGGGAGTGTAAGGAGGAACCCTCCAACTCCAAGGAGTCGCCAAGAGGGGTCAACCACCAGAATGCCCGCTGACTCTCCGCAAATGGTCAAGAGTGACGGTGACCCACACCAAATGGGGAAAATCTGAAGTTGGCTGAGACTCCTTAGATGGAGTGCCAGATTTTGTCTGTTTAGGTGGCGGCTCCACCAGAATCGGCAAAGATGCCAGGAGAGGCCGAGCTGGGACCGTCTTGGTCGGCTCCTTAGGCGGAGAAAGCATTGGCCTCTGCGGCAAAAGCCAGGTGATGGCCAGGGTAGAAGCCGGAACAGGCTTTATACCAGTGAATACCAGCTGTTGCCACTTGAGATCCTTATAGCATCGATGCAACTTGCGCTGAAGCCTCTCCTCACCGGAGGAGAATGAAGATGAAGAACAGCGGTGGTACCTCTTTCACGAGCATCAAGAGTGGAAGCACCGACATCGGCGTGAACCGCTTGACCCATGGGAATAAGATCGGGACCTCAACCACCAGGGGACTGGCGTGGGCCCTAGGAGGGTGCTGGCGAGCCGGGCGCCTCTGATTCCTGGTCAATTATGAGAGGTGGCGGGTCAGCGGACTGATCCATCCCTCCCTAGGTCTGAATCAGGACCGGAGTCCTGGACAAAGGAGTACCAGCCTCTTCGGGTGATAATTGGTCGACCAGAAGATCGACCAATGTCTCGGTCTGATGAAGATACCGTGGATCTGGCGGCCTGGGCCGAAGATTTGACCAAAGTCAGATCTGGTGAAGCACGGGACTTGGAAGCCAGAGAGTGAGAATGTTCCCGATCCCACGATCGATGGTAAAACCATTTTTTTGGCTTATTTTTTAGACTTGGACTTGTGTCGACGAAGGGCCCTGGCCATGAGTCGAGATCCTGGCACAAGTCCTTAAACACCACCGTGAAAGAGGTGACTAAAGAGAGAGCAAAAGGTTGAAGCCAAGGAGGTCTGAGCCACAGCCTGGGCCCCACCCTCCTCGAAGTCACGAGTTGTTCAGCGGACGCTGCAGCCGCAGAGACCACCTGGTGGTGTCCTTCATTTGATCAAGGGTACCGCTTCACCAGACGTGCCCAAACATAAGCAGGCACCGTGTCCTCGAATGGACAGATGGAAGGCACGATAGATGTCATGAGTCTGGAGATCATGCACCGTGGCCGAGGTAGTACATGCACGTGGTGCTCACCGAAGATCCATTTAGGACATCTTCTGCCCACAGACACATTTCCGGAACCCATGCTATTTCCGCCATGCATGACGGTCGGGAAGAACTAGCTCAGCCAAGACTACATTTTTAATAACCTGGAAAAAATCTGAAGATTTTATAGCAAACGCCTACTCAGCGTGACAGCAATAAGGAGGGAACCTGCTTCTTCCAGAAAAGGAAGATCTGGTGTCATGGGGCAGAGCCGAGGGAGTTACCACCCGGGTGGGTGGGAGCAGCCAGCTTAAAGACTTCCCGTGAACTCTTAAAGAGGAAAGGCACTGCCAACAAGTGTGAATAGAACATCATATCCACGCTCCTAGAAGAAAACTTTTCCCACTTAGAGGAATAAGCCTTCCTGGCAGTTGGTTTCCTTGAAACCCTAACCAATTCAGGACTTCTTCTGCAGATCCAATCCAGAAAACTCTAACTCTCAAGAACCATGCCCTCAAGCGTAGGGTCTTAGGGTTCAGAAGTGTGATTCTGCCCTGGGACAACGCCAACAGATTGTGACTGAGTGGCAGGCTAACTGGATTCTTGCCAGACAGGGCCAGGAGCACTGAGTACCAGACTTGTCTGGCACAGTCGGAGATATCAGGATCATAGTTGCAGGCTCCCTCCTGAGTTTCAGGAGCACATTCTGTATAAGTGGGAATGGTAGAGAGCATACAGAAACTTGCATGTCCAGTCCAGCACCAGGGCATCCTCTGGACTGTCCCTCTGGCTGGTGCGCTGTAACAAAACTGTGGGAGCTGAGATCCACCTTCTGAACACTGCAGCCAGAACCTATTGGTTTAAGGCCCATTCATGATTTCCCTGGCCGATTCTGCCTAAGGAATTTGCCAGGGCATTATCTTTGCCTGGCAAATGTACTGCAAATATGTTTGCTTCTAAGGAATATGCCAGGTCCTGGAACCTCACTGCCTCTGTACACAAATCTGAGGATCTTGTTTCTCCCTGCTTGTTTATGTAGTAATTTGTTGTGGTGTTGTCTGTCCTGATTTGGACAGACTGACCCTATAGCTTGCAGGAGAGAGACTACATTGCTACCAGTACTTGCCTGAGCTCAAGGAGTTTTGTGTATTCTAGTGACTCCTGTGGGCTCCACGTGCCAGTCACTGTGAGGTCCTGCAGATGGGCACCCAAACCAGGAGTGAAGCATGTATGGTAAGAACACTTACTGGTGATTGCTGAAGGCAATGAATATCTCTCTGAGGTTGCTTTCTTCCTTCCAACACTCTAATGATTCCACTACCACTTTTGTCACTGGCACTAGCTTTGAAAGTGAATCCCATCTTTGAGACCAGTTATCTCCTACTCTAAGTGGCACAGGATATCTCTCATTTATAACTTGGACCCTGGAACTAAAGTTGTAGCTGTGGCTATGAGCCCTAGTAACTGTAGGAAGTCTTTCTACACAGAAGACGTTAGCCTGGACAACCATCACAGTAAGGCTCATGGAGGAAGCCTGTATCCATTTTGGTTCTCTCACCCTCACCCCACCCCCACCCCCTGGCTCCTGCTGCCGCTCAGAGTCCTGAGCTGTTGTTTTGCTTCTGCTGACTGCTCCACCAATCAGGTAGTTGAGTGGGTGGGACCTCAGCAAGACGATCGATTTTTAAAGGGCGCCTGTCTTTCTTGCTGCACAGAAGATAGCCGGGACTACCATCACAGCAGGGCTCATGAAGGAGCCTGCCTCCATCTTGGTTCTCCTACCTCCTTTGCCTTTAGGTTCCTGCTGCTGTTCATAGCCCTGGACTTTTGTTTTGCATCTGCTGACTGCTCCATCAATTTGGTGTTTCATGGGAAGGACCTTCTCCTCCTATTTTACTAGAGTCCCATTAGTGGCCTCTTTCATGCTGCAGTCTCTCAGCACAAAGATTGTAGCGCTAAGGACATCTAGGAGTCAGCTACGTAGTCTGTTGTTCGCCAGCCACACTACTCCTCCAGATTCCCACCTGCTACCTTTGTTGCTTTATTGATCACACAGCCAGCACAGCCATGCCATTGGGACTGATTGTTTAATTCACATCTACCTTACTAGTGCTGTTGTACTGTTGTCAGTCTACTGCCATTTAATTCCCTACAGCACTGTAGTTGAGTCACAGCTCAGGAAACACAGGGAAACCTAGAAGCAGTTGTAAAATTAGCAACAAGTGTTTTATTAATAATAAAACTAAAATAAAAAATAAAATTGTTCAGTATAACTATTTACAAAGGCAGTATAAACAGAGAAAGTCCATCTGGGTTTCTTCTCAATTTCCAATCTCAGTCTCTCTCAGTCTCTGTGTCTCTCTCTTGCAAGAAATTGCAGCTCTCTTTTTATAAGTCTCTGCAACCCCCACTTGTTAAGAAACAGCATGCTTCTCACATAGTGTTCTTGTAGGTTTCAACAAGTGCAGCAAAAAGAACATTGTGACCCAGAACTGACCTCTTGCTTATAGCTTCTCAGGTTAACCCCTTGAGTTCCAAACAGCTTTTTTGCAATCATTTCAACAGTATAGCTATATACATTTGAACAGTAAAACTATATATATTTCTAAACAAAGGGATCCTAGTATCCGTTACATTTCCATATAATGATTCACGTATATTTTTATACCTGCAGATATGCAAGGGGGGAGAAAAGACAGAACAGCAAGTGAGTGTAGAGAGATAGCGAGAGGCAGAGAATTGCAAGACCGTCGGGGTGATCAAGTCCCAGGTCTCACGAGAAAATCTGGTTGTGCAACCAGAGAAGAGACAGAAAAGGAGAGAACAGAACAGATTCTTGCATTTAAACTCTTTCTGCATAACAAATGGAGCAGGACCTTATTCAACCCTGTCACATAACCCCCCTCCTTAACAGGGAACCTGTTTTACAAAAACAGGTTTCCAAAACTTTCTAGTAATTCAAATCTAACATAAGTATATAACCTTTACAGTTCTGTGCTTACGCAGTATCCTTTTTTCCATAACAGTATAGCAAATAGTGAAGCTTAAACTCACACATTTTTTTTCAGCTTTCAGACTTCTTAATTCCAGATCCACATCTAGACAGAAAATCAGCATTGATATTCTCTTTCCCAGATTTGTGCATTACTTTAAATTTAAATGGCTGTAATGCCAGGTACTACCGTGTTATTCTAGAATTCTTATCCCTCATTTGGTTAAGCCAACAGAGAGGGTTGTGATCTGTTACAAGTACAAAGTCAGCTCCTAGTAAGTAAAACTTAAGGGATTCCATTGCTCACTTTGCTGCAAGACATTCATTTTCAATGGTGGAGTACCTTTTTTCTTTGTTGTGCAACTTCCTACTAATATAGAGAACAGGATGCTCTGTCCCATCTATATTTTGACTCAGGACTGCACCTAGGCCCACCTCTGATGCATCCGTTTGTAACAAAAATGGTTTTTCAGAGTCTGGGCTTCTTAAAACAGGGGCTGAACATAATGCAGCCTTAATGGCCAAAGTTCAACATACTCTGGGGTCCATTTACATTATTTGGGTAATTGCTTTTTCATGAGTTCTATGAGGAGAATAGCTAACTCTGTAAAGTTGGTAACAAATTCCTGATAATAACCAGCCAGCCCTAAGAATGATCTAACATGTTTCTTGGTTTTGGAGCCAGGGCTATTAGCTACAGTTCTATCTTGGAAACCTCTGTCTTGACTTCTCTATTTCCCAAAACACAGCCCAAATATCTGGTTTCCTGCATGCCCAATGCACACTTGGTAGGATTAATAGTCACACCTGCCTTTTTGATCATTGGATAACTGTTTGTAGATGTTCCAGGTGTTTTTCCAGTCTGGACTGTACACCATGACATCATCCAGGTATGCAGCACAATAACCAGTGTGGGGGAATAAAAGTACATCCATGTACTGCTGGAATGTAGCAGGTGCAGCATGTAAACCAAACGGCATGGTGGTGAACTGACAGAATCCTACAGGAGTGGCAAATGCAGTTGTGTCTCTGGATTCTTTAGCTAGGGGGATTTGCCAACAACCCTTGTTTAGATCAAGGGAACCGATATACCTGGCACTCCCCAGTCTGTCCACCAAATCATCTATTCTGGGCATAGGATAACTCAAATTCTGACACCCAACCAAGTTTCCTAAAATCAAAGCATATTCTGACTCCCCCTTCTTTTTTGTTTACAAACACCATTAGTGATGACCAGGCATTTCTCGACTCTTCTACAATACCCAATTTTTTCATTTTTTGTATTTCCTTAACCACGTCAGCTCTTAACCGCTCTGGTAATCTGTATGTTTTTTGTCTAATAAGGCGAGCATTCCGTGTCACTATAACATGCTCAACCCCTTTTGCTCGGCCTGGTACTGTGGTAAAAGTACTGTTAAATGTCTTTAGCAAGTTACACATTTCTGCAGTTTGTTCGGAGGTTAAGGAAACAGTCACCTTGACAGCATCAGCAGTTACAGTTTGTTCCAGTCTATCATAAGCTACATCAATATATTCTTTATCAGTTTCTGGTAAAACTAGCAAAGCAGCCTTTGGTGTTTTTTCAACCCATTTCTTGAGGAGGTTAGCATGGTATATCTTAGTAGAGTATTTCCTATTGGGGTCTCAATCTCCTAGTTAACTATGCCAGTATGTCTAAGCACTTTATAAGGCCCTTGCCACTTCATTAATAGTTTATTTTCTGTAGTGGGTAACAGTAGCAAGACCTTTTCAACTGGCTCAAAAACGTTTTCTTTTACCCCATGGTCATAATACACCTTCTGCTGATTGGGGCATCTTCCTGATTATTATGGGCAATTTCAACAAATTTTGCCAGCTTCTTTCTCAGTGCACACATATAAGATGTACTAGATTGTTTCTGATTGGGGTTATCTTCCCAGGTTTCTTTTATTACATCTACTGGCCCTCTAGGTTGTCTACCATATAGCATTTCAAATGGTGAAAAATCTGCTGACGCCTGTGGCACTTCTCTGTAAGCAAAAAACAGGTAAGGTAAGTATTGGTCCCAGTCTTTTCCTTCCCATTTTACAAACCTTTTTAACATGCGTTTTAGAGTTTGATTAAAATGTTCAACAAGACCGTCTGTCTGAGGGTGATGAGGGGGAGGTTCTTATGGCAGTGGTACCTAGTAGTCGGTACAGATCCTTCAGTAATGCAGTACCAAAATTACTACCCTGATCAGTAATAATCCCTTTTGGTATGCCCACCCTGTTGAAAAGTTTGGCAAGCTCAGCTGCAACTTTTGGGGCTGTGACAGTACACATAGTAACAGCCTCTGGGTATCGAGTAGCATAGTCACATACTACCAAAATGAACAGATTTCCCTTTTTACTTTTGTCTAAGGGGCCAACCACATCCATTGCAATTCTCTCCAAAGGCACATCTATTAAGGGTAAGGGCACCAGGGCCTCCTTGTCTTTTTTAGTCACTGGTGCTACTTTCTGACACTCAGCACAAGAATTGCAATAGGTTGCAACATCTTCGTGAATTCAGGCCAATAGAATCTGTACAGCAATCTGGCAGTGCGATCCCTCCCTGAGTGACCAGCGTATAGGACTATCATGTGCTATCTGTAACAACTCAGATCTATACTTTTCAGGGATTTATTTAACTCTAAAAATTGATTAGCGTTTTGCTCATAAAAGTGCTAAATCTTTGTGAAAATGCATAGCTCTTGCCTCACTGTGTTTAACAAACACAGCACTTCTAGACAATCTTTATAAATATTTTCTGTATAGTTAGTATAGTCCCAAGAAAAAAAACTGCTAATCAATTATTTAAAACCCTGAAATGGAGGAAGGTGACCACACGGAATTAGAAGGTGCAACTGAACAAGATTTCAACCTTTCCAAGGCATAATGAGGACTACTCATCTTTTTCCTCATTTGTCAGACAGATGGTTGATACCTTCAACATCTCCCAACTAGAGACAGAGGAGGATGAAGAGGATGCTGATTTTATGAACATATTGAAGTTGATTCACTAAGAAGAATGCTACTTCCCATACATAAAGCACTTAGAAACCCACATCCAAAAATCATGTCTGCACCCACCTCAGCTTTGATTTTATGAGCAAACGCTAATCAATTTTTAGAGTTAAATAAATCCTGCATTTGTACATAATACTCTTCTTCCTCCTCTTCTCAGGCAGACAGGTTGAAGCCTGAGCCTGGGGATTGGGGTGGCAGGTATCTTACTAGAATTTTCCATGGTCTGGATCACCTGGAAAATTGCCATTTTTTTTTGTTAATCTGTTTCTCCTCTCTGGTCCTGGTCGGCACTCCATCCCAGCTGTTCTCCCAGCCCCTGCACTCCAACGTCAGGCCGAGCTCTTCTTCCCCCACAGTTTCCCCTCCATGACTGGGTGGTGAGGAGCCCCAACTCAACTTCATACAGGATCCAGATTCTGGGGAAGCGCCTTCCTGGCGTCAGCACCTGCGGAAGATGGCCGCTCATAACGCTCGACCTGGGACCCTTTTCCCTGGTCCCCCAGGTGGAGCGTGCAATGTTGTCAATGGCCGAGCCGTGCACGCTTCTGCCCAGAATATGCTGGCCGGCAGCTCCACCTCTCCCTTCTTACAGGAGGGCTCATGGTGCGCCCGACACCCAGCCTCTGCTAAGTGTCAGGGAACGCCGACCCCAGACTTCCGGGCAGAAGAGCTGTCCTTCCCGATACTTGATCCTCTCCCTCCTGGCCAACCTCCAGCAGCCCGTTTGCACCGTGAACACAGGTCACTGGCGTGGCAGGAGGTAAGGCACAGATGCCTAAGCCCTCCACACCACTAGGCCGGCAAAAAAAATTGCCTTGTTTTTGATATGTCCTCTGATGAGGGCATATTATCTGTGCCATTTGCCTTCTCCTTTCTCTGTTCAGAAGAAGTGGCAGTGACAATGGTTTCTTTAAATTTCTTTTCGGCAGACACCATTTCCAACTTTTGCCATCACTGGATTCAGGGTTTCCCCTTTCCGACACCCTAATGTCTGAACCATCTTTACCAAGCCTATCTGATGGCTGGGCTGCTTTATCTTTTTCTTGTTACCTTTAACATTTGCTGTTGAACATGAGGAGAGGGACCCTTCAGATGTGTGCTTCCACCATAGTTTGGAACGCCCATGGAGCCTTTATTATTAATATTTTATGTGAGACAGAGGCAGATGGAGAAGGCATGCCTCTTTTTAATAAGGTTTTGGGGCAAGAATATGACAGGACTTACAATTTATAATGTTGTGTTGTGGACCTAGACACTTTAAACAAAGCTTTGTGGCAGATTGCTCCTGCCAGGAGCTGGAAAAGCTGATTACGTAAGAACTTACCATAACAGTAGATCTTTGAGAGGCACTCATGCAGTAGGTATTAACCATTAGGACTGCATACCTTGGCGTCAGGACCACAGGGAAAACCTTAGGTAGCAGTGTCTGGCGGGGACCGCCCACCGATGTTACGTGACAGATGTCAGCGTGACCCTATACAGTGGATGGTCCCCAGCTCGTCCTCCAGTTCTCCCACCAGAGATCTCAGAACAAGGTGACAGGAGGAAGGAGTGGGCTCCTAGAACCTAAGCAAAGCTAGAAGCAGCAGAAGCTGGGGGAAGGTGGGAGCTAAAGTTACCTACTGCAAGAGCCTCTCTCGAAGATCTACATTTACGATAAGTTCTTATGTTACTGTACTATCTTACTTCGAGAGGGCTCTTGCAGTAGGTAATAACCATTAGGACTGAGTCCCAAGCAGTGTAAATCAGACAAGTCTGAAGTACGGGAGACAGGAAAGATCTGCAGAGACACAAGTAAAAATTATGAAAGGAGACCCTGAAGGACAGCTAATCCAAAGCCAGCCCTGCGCCTAGAGGCAATGTCCAGACTGTAGGGTTTCGTGAAAGTGTGGACAGCACTCGAAGTGGCTGCTGCACAAATGTCAGCAGCAGACATGTTCTTGAAGCAAGCCACAGATGCAGCCATGCCTCTGGTAGAATGCCCTTTGACTTCCCCGGCAAGGGTTTGTTGGATTTCTGGTAACAGAACACAATACAATTTGCCAACCATTTTGACAGGCATTGCTTAGAAACAGCAGCGCCCTCTCTCGAGCGCAAAGGAAAATGAAAAGCTGATCCTTTTTGCGGACTGACTTTGTCTGATTCGTATAAGAGCACAAAACTCTGTGAACATTAAGTGTGTGTAGAATTGCCTCCTCCTGATTAGTCCGGATAATACACTGGTAGTTGAACAGTCTGAGTCAACGTAAACTCAGAAACAACCTTTGCAAAACTTACGATTTGTCCGCAAAGCCACCCGGTCTCTGTGGAAAATTAAGTAAGGCTCCTTACACATCAGGGCCTAGAGCTCGGAAATTCTTCGAGCAGAAGTGAAAGCAACTAAAAAGAGCATTTTCCAAGACAGGCAGCGAATGTCACAACTTGCGGCTGGTTCAAAGGGAGGCAAAGTAAGTTTCTGTAAAACAAAGTTTAAATCCTACGGTAGAGCAGGGTTATGCACCGGGGGTTTCAAGTGAAATATTCCCTTCAGAAACGTTTTAGAAACCTCCATCTGAGCAACAGTTTTGCCCTCCACTGGACGGTGGTAGGTGGAAATGGCTGAAAGGTGGACCTTCAATGAGGAGTAACTCAGACCATGTCAGATAGATGCAGCAAGTACTCCATGACCTGAGAAACAGGGCACAAAGTGGCCCAAATGGAAAACCTCTTCCACTTCATAGCATAAGTAGTCCTCATGGAAGTCCTTCTGGTCTCCACGAGGACTTGGGCCACCCTGGAGAAAACCCCATAGCACGAGGCAGCTATGTCAGAAGGTGCCACGTGTGAAGGTGAAGAGACTTGAGTCCCGGATAGACCAGAGCAGCCTTTCTCCTGGGTCAGGAGGTCATGACAGATGGGCAGGGGGAACCGGAGGCTCCACTGCCAGCTGCTGGGGAAACCAAATTTGACGCAGCCAGAGCAGGGTGATCAGGATCATATGAGCTCCTTCTGCTTGCAACTTGAGCAGCACCCCCTGCTGGATCTGAAAGGGAGAAAAAGCCTACAAGAACTTCCCTGTCCAGCAAAAAGAAAATGCATCTCACGAGAAAACACCAGACCTGGGACCGAGCGAGCAGAACTTGGGAAGTTTGGCGTTGGATAAGGAGGCGAACAGATCAAGATCTGGATGATCCCACAGGTTGAAGATGCTTTCAACTGCTGACTGATTTAGTTCCCACTCGTGAGAGTTGGCCTGTGTTCAGCTGAGACTGTCTGCCAGGACGTCTCAGAACTCCAGGAACATGAATCGCTGCAAGGAGATCTGATGCAGAATCACCCAGTTCGAGACTCGCATTGCTCTCTTGACAGAGGGGACAGAAGCGACTGCCCCCTTGTTTGTTCAGAAACCAGACCACACACATATTATCCAGGACAGAGGAGGTGCTGAAAGGCTGTACAGTGTAGAGTACCACCCTCATCTCTAACACACTGATGTGTAGAGACATTTCTGACTGGAACCACAGTCCTTGGGTCCTGTGGTCCTCTAGATGGGCCCCCAACCCAGGTCCGAAGCATCTGTGGTCAGGGTCTGGAGGGGAGGAGGGGACTGAAAAGGAACTCCCTTGCAGAGATTGCTGAGATCCTGCCACCACAGGAGATCCCGACTAATCGACGAGGAGACCAAGACCTTGTGATTGAGGTCATCTGATTTCTGGTCCCACTGAACCCTGAGCCCACTGCAAAACCCACATGGAGCCTGGCCAGAGGCACAGTCGGGATGGCCTGCCATAAGACCCAGAAGGCATGGCACTGACCTGGCTGCAATCCAATGGCTGGAGACCCACCAGCCGTGCCTGCTATTGAGGTTTCCATCCTGTCCAAGGAGGAAAACCTGACCCTGGGTCATATCCAGCACTGCTCCAATAAATGCAGGTGCTGGGAGATGGTAAAGTGAGACATGGGGTAGTTCACCATAACTCCTACTCGACCAAACGAATCCAGGGTCGCCAAAACAGAGATTTCCAATTACTCCCTCGACAGGGCCAAAATCAGCCAATCATCGAGGTACAGGAAGATATAGTAGCCCTGGTGTCTCAAGGCCACTGCCACTACCGCCAGGCACTTGGTAAAAACCCTGGGTGCCGATGACAGGCCAAAAGGTAGGGCTTTGAACTGACAGAGTTCTCCCTGAAAGAAGAACCTGAGGTAGCGGCGCTGGGCCTGAAAGACCGGAATGTGCAGATACGCATCCTGCATATCCAGAGCGCAGAGCCACTGTCCCTTGCAAAGCATGGGCAGCAGGCCTGGAAGGGGTCAGCATTCAAAATTTTTTGTACTCTATGTACAGATTTAGGGAGCTTAGATCTAGTATCGGGGGCAGGTCTCCCGTACTCTTGGGAACCAGGAAGAGTAATACCCTATTCCTAGCTGGTTTAGAGGGACGGGCTCGATGGCTGCCTTCTGCATAAGAGCCTCTATCTCGTTTCTGATGATGGGAATGTGTGCCCTTGGATAAAGGGATGGCACCGGAATGTTGTCTGGGGGTCTCTCCAGAAACTCCAACGTGTGACCCTGAGAGATTAGTTGAATGACCCATGAGTCTGCTGCGGTTACCTCCCAGCCTGCCACATGACCAGCGAATCTTCCGCCCACCAGCTCCTGCAATTGAGGAAGGGGGGCGGGCCACGAGTCATGAGATGGAGGGAGGGCTGCTCCGAAGTCCTCTGGTTCTTGGCTGGAGGCGAGGACTTTGCAGAGGTGGCCCGATGTTTGGTCGGACATCTGGCCTGTTGTGGCTGTTTCATCTGCCATCTCTGCTGACGACGAAAGGGCTTCTTCACCTGACAGCCTGAGCAGTACATGGTCTGCACTGATTGTAATGCCTGCCCCTTGTCCTGGAGGTTCATAATGATGTCTTGGGCATCTCTCCAGCAGATGGAGCCCTGGAAAAGGGCATCTTGGATGGCAGCCTGGACATCAGGTGTTAACCCAGATACCTCAGCCAGGAATTTTGCCGGAGGCAGACTGCTGTAGTGCCCTAGTGGAGGAATCAACAGTGTTGTTAGTTGCCCTCAAAGAATGGCAACAGGCAACCTTAGCTGACCTGATGGTGTCAGAAAGGGTTTCCTTCGTGTCTGAGTCCAGCATGGCCTCAATGACCAGCTCTAACTGACAAGAGAGATTTCTGGTATACTAACATGTGCGCCACATAATTAAGGGCACACATAGCCAGAGCAGAACACGAATAAAACTTACGCCCAAATTGATCAAACTGCCTCGACTCCCTATTAGGGGGAGAGGCACTCATGTGTTTAGGTTTGGTAGATCTATTGTGCGCTGCATGAATGACCACAGAGTCCGCTTTAGGGTGGACATTCAGATGGTCTCTGCCCGCTGGCATACAGTAAGTCCTGTCGGCCTTCTTGGCCACAGCCGGAATGGAGGAAGGCATTTGTCAGATGGTGATGAGGCTCCAACCATGGGGGCGTGAGGACTGGGGACAGCTCAGGAATGTCCAAATGTTCGGCCAACCTTTTTCACTTGGGATCCTGGTCGTCAGCCTTGCACTCCTGGACTTCCGCAATCTTTTTAAGGCGGTCCAAAAAGGAGGGTCCTGCGAGGAGACCCTTAGGCCTAGGTTTCTCCAGCGGAGACGTCTCAAAGCCAGAGACTGAGGACTCTGAATCTGAATCCGAGTCTTGACGGCTGAATCAGAATCAGAGACACATCTCCTAAATGGGGAACCCCTTGGGGGGAGGAGGCTCTTCCTTATTCAAGGAACCCGTGCCCTTCGCCAGGACTAACGCTGAGGACCGGTGTTCCCCTGACGAGGGAGGCCGATGCGTTGGATCTGGGTGCACCGGGGTAGGGGCCGCTACCAGACGACGGCTGTCCAATTCTGAGACGAGCTGAGACTTAGTCTCAGTCTACCAGGACTGGAGAATAGCCCGAAAGTCTGCCTGTGTTTGTGGAGGCGGAGGGGGTTGGTAAACCAGCTGGAAACCGGTGCCATAACCCAGTGTCGGGTACCCTGATGTCTGGTATCCAGACTGCGGGAAGCCCAGAGTAGGATAACCATGGACGTAGTCCCATGACACAGGTACCCAACAAATGGAGATCTGACACCTGGTAGCCTGACGGAGGATACTCAGGGGTATAAGTGCATCAGCTGGAAGCCTGATGGTTGAGGGTCCAGTGCTGGTCCTGGTGGAGGAGCTCTAGGGCCAGATGGAGGTCCCTGAGAAGGTCCAAAAGGTGGGACCCAGAGGGTGAGAATTAATCATCAGATCCCTAGGAGAGGGTCAAACATCGCTCCAGAAGCACCCCGACAGAGATGGAGGTGCCGAACGTCCTACCGGAAAGACTGGTGGGGGTTGGTCTGGAGGGCCAACCGGGGAACCCATGGTGTCACCCAGTTGAGACCTAGTAGTGCCACTGTCTGGCAGACGTCCTTCTGGTTCCAGCTCCAAGTGTTCAGGGGAAGCCGGAGATGAGAAGGGACCCTGGTCGGGCGAACCCGCCGGAGTAAGATGCGGAGGGAATCACAGTGGGTGCTGAGAGTCAACGTCAGGCTGTTCATCTGGGCTGTGTGGGCATCGGAAGCTCTGATGTCTGACTTATCAGCCGTGGCTGGGCGTGTACTAGACACACTGAAGCCTGACTTATCAGTCTGGGCTGGGCGCCATCGAAGGCTGAAGCAACTTATAAGCCCGCCAATGGACTTAGACCCTGGTGTCTTTAAGGGCCTAAGGTGGAAGAAGCCTCAGACTCCTCTAGGCAACTGCCACCACCGAGGCTGGTGGTGGTGGGGGGACCAGCGGCTGCTCCTAGGAGGTCAAGCTGCCTTGTCCGCTGAGGCGCTCTTCCCAGAGGAAGAGGACCTATGGTCGTCTGCAACCTCTGGAGGGTGCTGCAGGCAGGAAGGGGACCCTTCCTGGTCCTGATGCTTCTCCTTGCTCTTCCTTTTCTTATGGCAGTGCGAATCCGATGAGGGTGAGGAAGAGGCACTCCTTAACTTCTGCGACTCCTTCTCCATCGAAGCCATCTTTTGCTTCAAAATATGGGGCTCTAGGGCCTTCTACCAGCATTTCCGTGTGGCCTGAGTGAAGCACAGGCAGGCCTCACAGGCCGCGGTCTGGTGTTCTGGGCCCCGGCAGAAGAGGCAGAGCATATGATCGTCCTTATGAGGCATCTGCGAGCCGCAGGACTAGCACTTATTTTTATGTGATTCGGAAAGTGTCAGGGAAGACATACAAAAGAATCTACTGTAAGAAAAAACAGACAATAAATCAAAGAATACTCATCTGAAATGGCAGTCAAGCTGTAGCAGCACTCTCCCGAGTCAGACATGCACAAGTCAACAGTGGAAAGAACTGAGGAGGGTTGGGGACCACCCACTATACAGGGTCACGCTTGACGTCTGTCCTGTGATGTCGGTGGTGGTCCCCGCAGACACTGCTAACTAAAGTTTTCTATGTGGTCCTGATGTCAAGGCGCGCAGTCCTAATGGTCATTACCTACTGCAAGGGCCCTCTTGAACTAAGATCAATTTTTATAATTTTCTGTAGGTCCACAAAGGCTGTCTGACACACCAATCTGAGAGAACCTTAAAATAATTCCAAAAAAAATACTGCAGTACAAGAGACAAATGCTAAAAACGCCTCTTGGTCTAAGAAAAACTGTGCCAAAGTTCAATTTGCAGTTCCTGTAACAGGAACAAATTAATTTAGGTTGAAGGGCACAGACAGAAATGGAAAGTAAAAAGCACCCTGTTTTCTATAACTTGTAGAATTAAAATACTAAACCACTTGCCAAATTAAGAAAAATGTGTTTAGCCAAAATAGTCGAAAAATAAAAATGGTAGCCAGCTAGTAGGGTCTCTGGTTCCTGGGAATCAAATGGGAACCAGAGAGACCTTAATTAATGGAAAAAATATATTTAGCTAACACAGAGTAATTGAAATAATTAACTACACTTGTAAACAAATTACAAATAACCAAACCTGCCTGGAGATCAAGCCATTACCGGAGTTCACTATGGGGTGACTGCTCTCTTCAGGCGTAGAAACAGAACTAAGCAATGACCATAGTGAAGCACAGGTGCCAAGTTTGAACCTATCTTCCAAATTCTAAAATTTGCATAGGCGGCTGGCCCGGTGGCGCTGAGAGTTGAGGCACTGGACGCCACACCTCGCACCATGTTGGTGACCCGGGTTCGGGAGCGGACTTGGGTCGCTGGTTGGGTCGGCTAGGGGAGTACAGCTTGAGCATCCTACGACACCTTGCTATCTCCGAGGGTGGCGGGATGGCTTGTGCTTACGCTCCTTGTGCATGACCTCGGCGGAAGCCTGGAGGAACCCTGGCCCTGCTTGGAGGGACGGAGGCGCAAGTAACGTGAGTGGACATCGGCTCCAGTGTCATGATGTCAGAGGATTTCACTGCATCAGGAGAAAATGGGAAATACACCTACCGCTCCGGGATGACTGACTTCCCAGGGCATGCCTCCGATTTGCCCTGCTCGCTGACCACCTCCGGGGCCTGATGAAATGTAGGATTACAGGGGGTCAGAGCCCCACCTTGTCCCTGCACGGGGAGGAGGGGACCGAAGCTCCATGGAGGACTGGGAGGTTGGTTCGGCGGGGCAGACGGCAGGAGGATGACCCCTTGGATGTCCTGAAGGAGTCGGAGCTGGCAGGCAGTAAGGGGGGAGTATAAAGCATAATTACAAAAAAATTAATTGCGTAGGTCCTAATCTCTGGGGTGTCCTTTTAGCTGAGATGACTGCATAAAGTGTAAACCTTTAAGTGAGGGATTTCTGGGGTTAGAAGTGGCATTTTTTTTGTCATTCTCAGCCTATACTGTGTCAGCTGTAAAACCCTGATGAGAAGGTTATTTTTGTCTGGTAACGCCTTGCACAAGGATCTGCATACCCAATATGCCTTGATCTGGGTTTGTGGCTTTAGAGCATGTGGTTTATGTCATTGAAGCACAGGTCAGGAAGCATAGGAAAACCAGGAGCAGTTTCAAAATTCACAAATAGCATTTTATTTTTCTCAATAACAGCAAAATAAAAAAAAATTTATGCAGTATAACTATTTACAAAGGCAGTACAAACATCAAAAATTAAGTCCTTCTTCTGCAGGTATCTCTTAATTCCAAGTTTCAGAGTCTCACTCTCCTTGTCTCTAGCAAAAGCACTGCTGCTTTTTCATAAGTCTGTCTGGGAATTCATTAAGAAAGCCTACTTCTCACATAATGTTCTTGTAAGTTTACAGAATGTTCTTGTCAGTTTTGTTCTCTTTGCAGGTGCAGCAAAACAATACATAGTGGCCCGGAACTGACCTCTTGTTTACAGCTCTGCAAAAGACTTAAAACTGCATCCTCTAGAGTTCCAAATAGCTCTGCAATCATTTAAACAGTATAACTATATACAGTTTTAAACAAAGGGATACAGTTTCAAACAAAAGGATCCCAGTATCACTTATAGTTTCACACAAAATTCACATGTGTTTTATAACTGCATATAGGCAAGGAGGGAGAAAAGACAGAAACAGCAAGGGAATCCAGAGAGATAGCGAGGAGGAGAATTGCAAGACCGTTGGAGTGATCCGTTCCTGTTCCTAGGTCTCACAAGAAAATCTGGTTGCACAACCATACAGAGACAAGAGAAAAGGAGGGTAGAACAGACCCTTGCATTTAAACTCTTTCTGCAAAACAAATGGGGCAAGTCCTTCCTCAACCCTGTCACTTACCCCTCTTTAAGAGTGAACCTGTTTTACAAAACAGGTTTCCAAAACTTTTTAATCTTCTAGCATAGCTTATAACTTTATAGTACAGTGCATATACAGCATAGCAAACAGAGAAGTTTCAACTTACATTTTTTCAACCTTTGGAATTCTCAATTCCTGATCCATATCTAGAGAGAAAATTAGCATTGACATTCTCTTTCCCAGATTTGTGCATCACTTTAAATTGGCTGTAGTGCCAGGCACCACCGTGTGATTCTAGAAATGGAAATTACGTACTTACCGTAATTACCGATCTTCTTGGACAGTCTCCATCACTCATTCACGCTAGTGGGATAGCCCCGGAGGCACTAGGACCAAGCGGAAGCCAAAAATTTTCAGAAGGGTCTTCGCCAAGACAGGACCACGCATGTGCGGCACTGCAAGACCAGCTCGCGCCTGTATAGGCTATCTCGGCGTCGACCCTCCAAATGCCTCAGTACCTTTTTGACTGAGAAGGTGCAGCATAACCAATGAGAATAACTCATCCTGAGTTTCTAGGCCTATGAGGGCCCAGATGGCCTTTGCAAGAAAGGTCAAAGAACAATGTCTTCACAGTCTGAACTATAGGACCATGAAGACCAGGAAAGAAAACGACTGAACCCAGGGGATGGTGGGTGGGCGTGTGAATGAGTGATGGAGACTGTCCAAGAAGATCAATAATTACGGTAAGCACATAATTTCCATATCTTCCTGGACTAAGTCTCCATCACTCATTCACACTAGTGGGAGAGTACTAAGCTAAAACCAACAACCCTGAGTAGGGTGGTAGGAGATAGGGTTCACTCAGAAAGGACGGCCAGGACTGTCTGCTAATAAAAAGAGCTGTCTTGTAAAGAGCATCTAGAACATAGTGCTTACAAGACAAGCACTCAAGTTGTAACTCACCACTTTGCAGACGACTGCAATGGGCACAAAATGAAACTCTGCCAGGAAGCCTCAACCACTCTAGGAGAGCGGCAAGAAATGAAAATTACGTACCTACCGTAATTCTTGATCTTCTTGGACGAGTCTCCACCACTCATTCACACTAGTGGGATCTGCGCCGGAGGCACTAGGACCCATCGGGAGCAAACTTTTTGCTGGAGGGTCGGCGCGAGAGATGGCGCCCGCAGGCATGGCGGCGCGAGCGGTGGCTCGCGCAGTAATGACTATCTCGGCGACGACCCTCCAACCGCCTCAGTACCTTTTTTACCAAGGAGGTGCAGCGCAACTAACGTAAAGAGTAAACCTAACCTTAAAAAACAGACATAAGATAGTCCGGATGACCCGTGTAAGAAGGGTCAGCAAAGAAGTCTTCACGGCCTAAAGATTTGAGGGAGTGAAGACCAACACAGCGGTGAGCTCGGGGGATGGAGGGTGGGCATGTGAATGAGTGGTGGAGACTCGTCCAAGAAGATTAAGAATTACGGTAGGTACGTAATTTTCATATCTTCCTGGACATAAGTCTCCACCACTCATTCACACTAGTGGGAGAGTACCAAGCTGATAATCCCCCAAAAGGGCGGCAGGGGAGCCAGAGCTCACATGTCTAGGACAGGAGTCCATTAAGGATAGTTCTGCCGAAGGCGGAATGACACCTGGCATGAACATCCAGTGCATAATGCTTTACGAAAGTATGCCTGAGCTCCAGGTGGTGGCATTGCAGATATCTGCAATTGGAACATTGCGAATTTCCGCTAGGGATGCAGCAACCGCCCTAGCAGAGTGAGCGTACACTCTACCTTCTAATTTAACCTGTGCCATGGAATAGCAATGTCAAGACATGCCACTAACCATGATGAGATGCATCTGATAGCTACAGGCTGACCCAGCCGGGTCTCGCTGAAGGAAACAAACAATTGCTGAGTCTTGAGAAATTCTTGGTTCTATCTAAGTAGAACATGAGGCTCTCTTAACATCCAAGGAATGAAGAGACCGTCTCTCCTTCATTTTGGAAGTTCGCAAGTAAGAGGGAAGCACCAGAGGTTGGTTTAGATGGAATTCTGACACAACCTTGGGAAGAAATTTAGGATGAGTCTCGAAGAACTACTCTGTCCTATGGAACACAGTATACGGAGGGTCCTGTAACCAGGGCATGTATCTCAGAGACCCTGCGGGCTGAGGTAATGGCTACTAGGAAGGCTGTCTTCCAGGTAAGAAATTTTAGCTCACAGGTAGCTACGGGTTCGAAAGGCTTCCGAGTGAGCATGTCTAGCACAAGGTTAATGTCCCAGGCTGCGACCGGACGTCTAACAGGGGGTCTGGTATGCAGAATTCCCTTAAGAAATCTCTTCACCATAGGTAACTGAGCCAGAGACAAGGAAGAAACCGGCTCATGGTACGCTGAAATGGCACTAAGGTGAACTTTAACCGTGGAGTACTGGAGACCTGAGTTTGATAGGTCCAAAAGGTACTCTAGAACCTTGTCTGGAGGACAGGAAAAGGGATTCCAAGAGGACTTCGCACACCAGAGAGAAAAACGTTTCCACTTAGAAGCCTAAGTTTTTCAGGTAGCTGGCTTCCGAGCAGCCAGAAGGATGTCTGAGACTCTACGAGAGACGTTGAACCGATTCACTTCTACCTCTTCAGGAGCCAAGCATGAAGGTGAAGTGACCTCAGGTTGGGATGGACCAACGAACCCTGAGTCAAAAGACTGATTTGCAAGGGAAGTGGTCTCGGAGAGGCTGCCGACATACTGTTGAGTAGAGGAAACCATAGTTGCCGAGGCCAGGAGGGAGCAATGAGAATCATCTTGGTCCCCTGAGACTCGAATTTGAGGAGTACTCTGAATTAGAGGACGCTGTGGAAAGCGTAAAGAAAGCGTTTTGTCCACCGCAGCCTAAACGCATCCTGACAGAAAATGCCAGGCCCTGGATTTCTGGAGCAGAAGAGAGGCAGTTTTGCGTTGAGTGGGGATGCAAAAAGGTCCAGGTCTGGAGTCCCCCACTCTTCGAACAGTGACCGAGCTACGGCTGGATCGAGAGACCACTCGTGAGGGTCTGCTTCCGTTCTGCTGAGGTGATCTGCTAAGTTGTTTTGTACACCTGGCAGATATACCGCTTGAATTAGAGACTTGTGCTCCAAGCACCACTCCCACACTCTCATTGCTTCCCTGCAAAGGGGATAAGAATGAGCACCGCCTTGCTTGTTGATGTAATACATCACAGCTTTGTTGTCCGTTTGAAGGAGAATGTTCTTGTGACAAAGAACATCCTTCAACGCTCGGATCGCATAGAGGACCGCTCTCATCTCCAGGACATTTATGTGGAGCTGAGTTTCAGCTGAGTCATAACACCTTGAGTGTGGAGAGAGCGACAGTGAGCTCCCCATCCCATTAGCGATGTGTCTGTGGTGATGGAGATCTGATGATCCAGCGGAGCAAAGGGAATCCTTCTAGAGATTGTCTCTTGAGACCACCAGGTGAGAGACCTTCGTGGGGCTCCGTCACCTTGATGGGATAAGACTGGGGGTGAGAGGTCGGTGACCACTGAGCGGAGAGCATCCATTGGGTGGTCCTCATGTGTTACCGAGCTAGGGGTACAGTGAACACTGAGGACGCCATGAGACCCAACATACGTTGCATCGAGAGAGCTGTGACCGATCGGTTCTCCCCGATGTAACGGGCCATCTGAAGGATGTCGAGTCTTCTGTCCTCTGGAAGGAAAGCCTTCGTGGAAGAGGTGTCCAGAAGAGTCCCTATGAAAAGGAGCCTCTGGGAGGGCTGCAGTTGTGACTTCTTCAGATTCAGCAGAACTCCCATGGATGTAAGAAGGCGAGAGGCCGTTTGAACAGCTTCCAGAGTCCCTTGGCTGGAAGGGCTTGCTAGGAGCCAATCGTCCAGGTAGGGAAACACTCGGAGTCCGAGCTTCCTGAGATGCGCTGCGAGAACTGCACAACACTTTGTAAAAACTCGCGGCGCCGAGGATAGCCCAAAAGGCAGGACTCTGAACTGATAATGCTGACCCAGAGCTACAAACCTCAGGAATTTGCGATGGGTCGGGTGGATGGGGATATGCTGGTAAGCGTCCTGCATATCCAGGGAGGCCAGTCAGTCGTGCTGATGCAGCAAAGGTAACAGGGTACCTAGGGAAATCATTTTGAATTTCTCCTTGGGGAGGAATTTGTTTAACTTTCTGAGGTCTAGAATGGGGCGCATCCCCCCAGATTTCTTTGGAACCAGAAAGTAATGGGAGTAGAACCCTGTGTTTCGCTGATGCGGGGGCACCAGTTCTATTGCCCTGTTGTTTAGAAGGCCCTGGATCTCGGCGGTGAGGAGGTCTGACTGAGAGGTCGACAACCTGGGTTGTCGTTTGGGAGGACAATCGGGGTTTCAAGAAATTGAGAGAATAACCCTCGCTAATTATCCGGAAGGACCTATTTGTCCGAGGTTATGGACTTCCACTGGTTGTAGAAGTACATCAGACGACCTCCCACCGGGAGAAAGTTCCACCTGGGCAGTGTGGATGGAACTTGGGCCGACAATTCATAAGGCGCTGGGGCTTTAGGCCCTGCGCTTTTCTGCTCTTCTTTTGAGGTTGGGAAGGTTGGCTTTTGGAAGCTTCCTCTGCCTCTGCCTCAAAAGGACTGGACTACTATGAAACTGACGTTACCTCACATGCCCCGAGAGGGGTAGGCGGAGGTTCAGCCAGCTTAATGGCCGACCTAGTCTTCTGAGTGGCTCTAGGGCTTGCTCTACCTGAGGACTGAAAAGATACGAGCCATCAAAGGGCAACGCCATTACCTGCTGCTGAGCATCATTCGTAAAGCCAGAAGTACACAGCCAGGAATGGCGTCGAGTACAAATACCTGCGGCTGCTGAACGAGAAGCAGTGTCGAAAGCGTCCATGGCGGCTTTGACCTGTTGGTTACTGGACTCAATACCTCCGATAACGGTCAGAAGAAGCTCTGACTTGGAGTCGGAATCTGGAAGAGCTTCAACCATTCATTTCATAGAGTGCCACAGGATATACTCATACTGAGAAAAATAGCCTTGATAGCTGGCAATAGGCATACTTAAAGTGGAGGCAGCAAAGACTCTCTTACCTAATGTATCAATTTTACGAGACTTTTGTTAATAGGTCGAGCTGTAGTAGCTTGAGGAAGAAACACCTTGTCATTCTCTGCCAGGACTACAATAGGATCCGCAGAAGGTTTGGGATGCCAAAATGGGACGATCCTTGGGAACTGAATATTTCTTATCAATGGATTTAGCCACCGAGGGAATAAGAGCAGGATTATTCCATACCATTTGAGACAGCGTCTCGAAGGAAGGTTGAATCGGAGGAGTCAAATCCGTAGGGATCTCCGAAGCATGAAGATACTGGAGTCTTAATATTTTCCCAGGATCGATGTCTGTAGTCTGGAGAGAAAGAGTGGCTCTCAGGTTCTTCAACAGAGACTTAAAGGATAGGTCCTCGACCACAGGCTCTGTAGCAGTGAAAGATCCTGCTTCTCCACTTCATCACCCAACCGAAGGTCTGGTCGGCTCAACATCATCTCCTGATAGTCCAGGAAGGACTGTTTGGACAGGAAAGGAGTGAAAAATAGGAGAGGAGGAAAGAGCAGATAGAAAGGGAGAGTCCCCGAGGGCCTCGGGCGCCGAGGAGGCGGCGGAGCTTCAAACGGGCGCTGCGAGGCGCACGGTGCCGAAGAAGCATCGCAGGCGCCTCGGTCGCACTGCTGAAGACACACGGGCGCCGCGAAGATCTAGCGGCATCAAGGACAGCCGCAAAAATCCCCGCTGGTGCCGAAAACGGGCGCCGACAAGCGCAGCGACCACGGGAGGTGCCGAGGACACCCTGGAACCTGGAAAGCAAGAGAAGGGAAAAACAGGAGATAAGGGCATTGGTGGCCTCGCGCCGCAGCCATGTGAGGGGGGGAATACCTAAGCACGGAGTCGCTGGCACCGGGCGAGGCGCCACGACTAGGAGTGGTCCAACCGCCTTACCTGATCGCCCGACGAGCCCGAAGGCTCCGGGCAACTGAGCCAGGCAGAAGAACCAACCTCCGAGCCTATCGCCCATAAGAGCGGCCCACTGATGAAACTGCTCATCTGAAGCCCTACCTATAGGCGGGTGGAGTCTGATGTCAAGACGGCGGAAACCGGAAATTGGTGACTAAGGAGGAGACCGGCAACTAGCGACGATAACCCACCGCCGATGCGCAGACTTATCAGAGGGCGCACTGAGTGATGCCTTCTTTTTGACCTCAGGGTCAAGAAGAGTCGAGGTCGAACGGTGCCGGAATGCAACCGCTTATTTTTATGCCGGCGGGGATCGGCCATCCCCCGGCATTGGACTGACCGCTGTCGGAACTCAGTTGAGGAGAAGGGGCTGACCGGACCCAGCCCGACTGACTGAACAGTTTTCATATCAAGTCTCCCTACCGCTACCTGACCTGCTCATGATTGACTCCATCCAGTAGGCCGAGACTTCTTACTATAAGTTAAATTTAAAATATAACAGAAATATAATGAAATAGAATAAAATTAGCGATACTACTATCGAGATAATATTACAAAAATAAACTGAAAACTATGCGCTAGTTTGAAGTTTGACTCCGACAGGCGAGCGACGTTGTCACTGAAGCGCACTGACGGGCGGAAAAAGGAACTGAGGCGGTTGGAGGGTTGTCGCTGAGATAGTGTCATCACCATGAAGCCACCGCCTAGGCCATGCCGCGCGCCTATCTCGCGCCGACCCTCCAGCAAAAAGTTTGCTCCCGATGGGTCCTAGTGCCTCCGGCGCAGATCCCACTAGTGTGAATGAGTGGTGGAGACTTATGTCCAGGAAGATCCTGGCATCACAATTTGGTCTAGGACCAAAACTAATAGTGTCAAAGATATGTACCAATCTAATGTAAAAGACCTCAAGAACTGAAAGAGCTGGAGGTAAAGTCTACTGGTTCAGGGTAGACCGAAAGTGCAGATGGAAACCCCCACTACCAGGTATGGCTGACCTGTGAACAACAGGTCTCACAGCTCTTGAACCCATTACTTGGTGAGCAAAGAAGGTGCAGGTGGTGTTAGCTCATCAAGGAGAATGGTTTCTACTTAGTCTCTGAAAGGTTCCTGATGGCAGACCAAAGCACGACTCAGAAGCCTCTTGTGATGGTCTAGTAGAACCAGATCCTATGCACTTCATATTCCAAAAAGGAATCATCCTGTCCCTGTGTGTACAACTGTAGTAGCAGTCTCTGGATTCAGGGAAGAGAAGGAAAAATGTGCAAGAGGACGTGTCCACTGCAGAAAAACATTCCGACAGAAAAAAAAAAAAAGTACTGGGTTTCTAAGGCAAATAGAGGCAGATGTGCGTCGAGGAGGGATGCAGCAGGAACAAGTTAGGACTAACCCATTCGTTGAAAGTGACTGAATAGCGGCAGAAGTAACTCAATGTAGTGAGGCACTACTCACTCCGGCCTCCCTGAAGGGAGTAGGAAAGAACTCTAGTTTGTTTGCTGAAAAACAAACATCACAGCTCCGTCATGAATATTTGGGAATCCATCTCAGAAAATAGACCTACTTGACTTACAGTCAAGAAAGGAGTATGTCGTCTGTTAAGTTGAAGCAAGCAAGAAAGCAGGAACCTGAGTTCTGACTCGCTGGAGAGTTACATCTGTTGCTGCAAGGCTCTGCTCAAGAGAAGAAAGCCCGATAAAAAAAGGGGGATTAACAGACTGGGCAGTCGCCTAGGTCCAGGAAATGTCTCTGAATTAAAGAAATCTCTCTTGGAGAAAGAGATGACCCATACCACTGCTGGATCGGACTCCCCCTAGGGGTAGAGAAGTCAGGTACTCTTTACCATATTCTAGAGACGAGCGCCTCAGGTGGCTGAGGCAGAACCTGACCGATCTAAAAGAATGGCATCGAGTAATTTGTGCAGCCCTGTGCTGTAATAAATTTTTTTTTTTTTTTTTTTTACCATTAGTCCGAGCCTAACATGGCTTTCAGGCTGCTATTTCACAAGGATTGCCCGATACATAAATTACGAGATGTCCTTCATCTGAAGGGCAGGAGGAGCTCGAGCATCCGTACTGAATCGTGGTGCCGACTAATAATCACAGCTGGAGCGATGATAACCACCTATGCCAAAGAAGCCACCAAGGGCACTATCCAAGGGGCTATATACCCCTATCAAAGGAGCGGAAGAGCCTGAGCGGCTCCCGACCATTGAGTTAGATTGTTCCACAGAGTGTAATTGTCTTGATGACTGAAAAAGTCTAAACGCAGAAGTGTATGATCCACGGGTGTAGTCTGAAATACTATAGTGGACCCTATCACTGAGGAATTACTGAAAAGATCTTCCATCATGGACTCTGATGATAGAGAGGGTGTGTCCTTCAATATATAAAATGAGTCATCCGCTGTATTACTGACCAGGACAGGGAGAGACTCATCTAGATGCACTTCTACCTCAGAAGATCCCCAAGGTAGATCTAGGTCAAAGCCACTAGAGGCTCCGCCACCAGGAAGGATGTCGAGGAACTTGGCATCACGTAGGGAGCCGAGAAAGTGCTGAGTGGAATGAGAGATTCCGCTGGCAGAACAGTACAAAAGAGTTCTGTCAGCAGAAAACCGCTGGATGTCACAAGACCCCACGAAGACCGCCACTTTCTAAGATGTGAGGAAAAAATAATCCGTAGAACAGGACTTCATTCTGTGGAAAACATCCCGCCACAAGTTCTGTGGAGAAGCAGTCTGTAGAAGGAAGATTTGTTACTAGTTCTGCCAGACAGCACCCCTGCGGCACCAGCATCACTTGTGGCACAGGAGGGCACCAAGTAGTGCCTATGCCAACCTGGGCGACACCCGAGGGCATCCGCGGCGGTACCCGCAGGCACCCCCCGGCATCCATGCAGCAATGGCATCCGAGGGCACCCCGACACCCATGGCACCCATGACACCCAAAGCAAGAATAGCACTCAGGGGCACCAGTTGCACCCATGAATCCATGGGTGCCTGTGGCACCACCTATGGCACCCATGGGTGCCCACAGTACTGGGAACTCTTGATTCACCCTTAGCACCTATGGGTGCTCAGCATCGCTCAGGTGCTCGGCGCCACCCATGGCTCCACAAAACACCCACAGCACCATCAGTGGTGCCGACAACCAACGGCAGCAGCAACAGCACCCGCGGTGCCGCACAGAGCGATGGTGCCACCCACGTGCCAACCAAAGGCACCAACCATGACACCACGCCACGGCACCGACCACAGCACCCAGCATGGCGCCACCTACGGCACCAAGCATGGCCCAGACCACAGTGCCCAGCACGGCGCCCAACACAGCACCACCCAGCATGGCGCCGACCTGATGGAAAGTGCCAATGCAAATCCTGAGGAGGGGAGAAGGAAAAAGGTGGTGCCCCTGCCGGTCTCTGCATGGAAAAGGAAGGGGGGGGGAGGCACGAGGTGTCAACACGATGGCAAAGGCACCAAAAGGGCACCGTGCCCATCCTGATCCAATCGACCTGGCTCCGGTCCAGCAGCTCTGAGGCCCGGAGGCCCCGAAATCAGGAACACAGCCAGGAAAAAAGGAAGAAGTCAAACCCCCTGCTCCACAGGAGCAGCCCAGTGGTGAAACTGCTCACCAGAGCGCCAACGAGGACAGAGATGGAGTCCGGAATCGAGAATGCGGCCGTTAGGAGCAGGTCCAAGGGGAACCCACCAAAATTGGTTCAGGCCTATCGCCCCTCCCGATGAACATTCCTTGTGCAGACGTACCAATGGGCAACCTCGAGCAGCATCGATTCCAACGAGGAAGAGGAGCTCAAGGTTAAGCGGAGCCGGATCCCCGGAACCGCTAGATTTGTGCTTTGGTGGACTGTCCTCCCCCCTGAGCACAGGACTGTCCATAGTCAGCCCCCCCTCCGTTTCTCAAGGGCGGCGGACCAGGCACAGCCCCTCTGCCATAACAACTTTAAAACAAAGTCTTCTTACGCACCGCTACCATCTACCGTTGATGGCAGGAAACAATTTATTTTTCTTCATAATCTTCTTTTCTTGTTCGTAAATAAGAAATTACTACTAAAAGTTAAATTAAGCGTGAAAAGCTGCTGTTGTATAGACAAAAGCGTTGACTCGGCAGATGGCGATGTCAACATCAAAGCGCACTCGACAGCAGGAGAAAGGAACTGAGGCAGTTGGAGGTCAATGCTGAGATAGCCTACAGAGCAAGCTGGTCTCTATGGGTGCCACGCATGCATGGTCCTGTCTCGGCGCCGACCCTTTCTGAAAAATTTTTGGCTCCTGCTTGGTCCTAGCACCTCCGGTGCTATCCCACTAGTGTGAATGAGTGATGGAGACTTAGTCCAGGAAGATTTGTTATATTTCATTTGGTTAAGCCAACTGAGAGGACTGTGATCTGTTACAAGTACAAAGTCATCTCTTAGTAAGTAAAACTTAAGGGACTCCATTGTCCACTTTGCCACAAGGCATCCTTTTCAATGGTGGAGTACCTTTTCCTTCTGTCATGCAATTTCCTACTTATATAAAGAATAGGATATTGCTTCCCCTCTATATGCTGACTCAAGACTGCACCTAGGCCTACCTCTGATGCATCTGCCTGTAACAAATATTATTTCTCAAAGTCTGGGCTTCTTAAAACAGGAGCTGAACATAATGCAGCCTTAATGGACAAACAAGCCTCATCACACTCTGGGGTCCATTTCAGATTATTCAGGAACTGTTTCTTTGAGAGTTCAGTGAGAGCAGAAGCTAACTCGGCAAAGCTGGGAACAAATCTCTGATAATGACCAGTCAGCCCTAAAAATGACTTGACATGTTTCTTGGTTTTTGGGGTCAGGGCTATTAGCTACAGCTTCTAACTTGGAAACCTCTCACTTGACTTCTCCATGTCCCAAAACACAGCCCAACTATCTGGTTTCCTGCATGCCCAATGCACACTTGGTAGAATTGTCAGACCTGCCTTTCTTTTTTTTTTTTTTTTGTCAATACATTTTTATTGAATTTTCACTTATCGGGGGGGGGGTACATAGGGGTTGACAGTCATAATTCATAATTACACAAACATTTACAGTGGAACCATACATTTAGGTAGTCTATTAAGGATACACTTTATATCATACAATCAACTACCAGTTACAAGTTAATAGTTAATACTGATGATCCAGAGCTCTCTGCCAATATATAGGAAACCTTGAGTTGAACAGTGCCCCAAAATATCCTCACAATCTCACGGGTTCACGGAGTCCGTTGTGTTTGGATACCTGGACCGAGTCAGAGATTTATGTTGGTTAGTGTACTCCTAGTATAGTTTATTCAGGGATGAAGGCCATGTCTCTTGGCATAATATGCATAACCCATCTGGCCCATTTCAAAGTGAATAAATCAGAGGAATCATTTAAGGAGTAGGAAATCTTTTCAGTCCTGTAAATATGGGTCATTATCTTCCTCCAATCTAGCATTGTGGGAACCTTTGAAGTCAACCAGTTTCCAGTCAAGGCCTTTTTGCTTCTAGGAGGAATCCCATCAGGTAGCATACATGGGGGTCCTTGATGTCAAGGGGAAAATATGCAGGATAAAAGGTCAGCAGTGAGTGTAAGTGGAATACCAATCAGTTCACTTAGTTCAGCTTGCAAGGAAATCAGGAAAGGTTGAATTTTAGGCAAGCCAGAATATATGTGTGTGGTGTGCAGGGTCCCCACGCTGACGCCAGTAGAGCCCCAGGCAAGCCATTGAGAAATGGGCGTTATCACTGGGGTTGGAAGTACCTGAGCATTACCTGCCAGGAGAACAGTCTCCAGCTGTGCGAATAGGTAAGTTTAGATATTGATCTACGCCCCTTTCCCACAGTAATGGGGGCACATCAAACCCGAATTCCAGGCACCATTTTTGTATGATACTCATCGGTATTTGTTCCCAAGTTTTCTGTGATGGCCTAATATAGAACCGAAATGATATGAGGTACCCTACCGGAGGTAATGCATTGCTGGAGGCACACGACCAAGGGGTGAGTAGCCCCCGGGTCCCGCAGCTCCAGAGGGAGGGAATAGTAAAAATGTCTCAGCTGCAGATATCTGTAAAAGTCTGAGTGTCGAAGTCCATGGGTACGGCTCAGCTCCTGGAAGGACTTAAAATCCCTGCCATGTAAGAATTGTGAGAGGTAGGAGAGCTGTAAACGGCTCCAGGACTCAAAGGCATGGTCAAGAGAAGCGGGCAGGAAGTTCTCCAAGAGGGCCACTGGACAAATAAAGGGAAGGTATAGGGTGAGAGACAATTGCTTACGGATCTCGACCCAAACCTTCAGCTGGTACAGGATCCACGGGTTCTGGGGAAACTAATCATGCGGGTAGGAGGTGGAACAGTGTAACATCACCCTAACCCATTTTCAGTACGGCATGAGATGTTTTTCTATTTCCCTCCAGAGGGCCGGGTTGACTTTTGTCAGTCTATGTAAAATAAATGAGAGATGTGAGGCCCAGTAGTAGTGTTTAAGGTTTGGGAGGGCCAAACCGCCTTTAGCTCTTGGAGGTCTGGGTAAAGAATTTTATTCTGGATGACGCCCGGCCCATATGAACCTACTAATACATTTGTTCCACAGTTGAAATGTCTTAGCAGGGATATGTATGGGTACATTTTGGAACAGATAGAGAGCTCAGGGCAAAATGACCATTCTGATTACATCCACTCTCTGTATAAGATTTAGTGCGAGAATATTCCACCGGGCAAGGTCTGATTGGAGCTGCGTAGTGAACGGGTCATAGTTATATCTTTTTGCATTCCCAGCTCGGTGGGAGAGATAGATGCCCAGGTATTTCAATTTTCCCAGGTCCCAATGGAAGGGGAACTTCAGCGCCAACTCCGGCGTGGGGGAGAAATCAAACGTCAGGGCCTCCGTTTTAGTGGTATTAAGCTTATATCCTGAGCATCTACCAAATTGCTCAATTATGCTAAATACCGCTGGGGTTGACTGGAGGGGTTGGCGAGGAATAGCAGGACATCATCTGCATAGAGGGCAATTCGATGTTCTATACCTTCAACCTCTATGCCTTCTAATGAGCAGGACTCCCTGATGGCCTGCGCCAATGGTTCGATGAAAATGGCAAACAGACCCGGGGACAGAAGGCATCCCTGACGGGTACCCCTGAAGAGGGGAAAATAAATGGAATGATGCCCGGAAACTTTTACACATGCTTTAGCTGAAGAACAAAATGTCAACCATGGAGACAAAAGGGACGGGGAAGCCCATCTCGGACATGGTGGCAAACAGAAAGGGCCAGGAGACCCTGCCAAAAGCCTTCTCAGCATCTAAGCTGAGAAGGACAGATGGAGTCCCACTGGATTGCATTTCCTGGACCAAATGAAGGGCCCTTTTTGTATTGTCCATAGTGGATCTAGCACTAACAAAACCGGTCTGGTCTAGGTTAATAAGGGAAGGCAATACTGTGTCCAAACGTTTGGCCATAATAGACATGAAGAATTTATAGTCCGCATTTAATACGGATATTGGGCGGTATGATGTACACAGTTGCAGGTCCTTATCAGGTTTGGGGATAAGGGATATCACCGCATAGGACCAACTAGGTGGGGGGCTAGTTATCCCCTGTAGTACCTCATTATATACTTGTAGGAGGATTGGGGTGAGTGTCTGCACTGAGTGCTTATAGAGTTCGGTGCTACAGCCATCTGGGCCAGGAGCTTTCATTGTTTTGGCACGGGAGATGGCAGCCAAGAGCTCCATTTGTGTAACTGGAGAAACCAGCTGGGTCTGCTGGTCAGTGATTAACCTGGAAAGGCCCAGAGGATGAAGAAAAGCCCTGATATCCTCAAGTTCCGAAGGGTGGTCTGGGGTGTACAGTTTTTTATAATACTCACTGAATACCTGGGTAATTTGACACACCCTTGTACAGTGGGCACCTAATGTAGGGCCCCGAACCGTGGGTATAGTTGAAAGGCGACTTTGTTTGCACAACCGAAGGCTAGCAGGCGGGAGGCCCTGGGGCCCACCTCACCATATTGTTGTCTTAGAAAAGCCAAGGCAATTTCGGTTTTCTGTAATGCTAGCGTATCCAGTTCCATTCTAGTCTGTTTGGTTAGGTAACATAGAATCATCTCCCTGTTGCTGTGCTGCCTGAAGAAATGTGAGGGTCTGTTCTAATCGTGATTGTTTCTCCCTCGTGTTGTTTCGACTGGTTTGAGGAGTATTGTATTAAGTGGCCTCATAGTACCGCCTTCAGTGTGTCCCAACGAATTGCAGAGGAGACTTCAACGCCTGAGTTATCTTCCTGAATCTCTCGAAGTGTTTCATCAAGAAACTCCCGGAAGTGGGCATTTTTTAGATGGACTGGATTGAATCTCCAAAAGGAATTTCGTCTCTCCAGGTCCATCTCCCATTCAGGTACCACTGCAGCATGGTCAGAGTAAATTATATTCCCCATAGTGGCTTCCTTAAGGGAATCCAGGCTCTCTCTCTCTGTGTAGCAATGATCTATCCTAGAGTAAGAACCATCTGTAGCTGAGTAAAAAGTATATCGTCTGTCCCTAGGATGGAGGGTTTGCCACACATCCAGCCAGCCCACCTCTTGTACAAAGCGTTTGAAAGATTTATGCGGAGCAGGTTGCTTGCCTCTGGCAGCCCGGGTGGTATCAAGATGAGGACTAGGGACAATATTAAAATCTCCGCTTAAAATAAGAGTGCCCCTGGTTAGTTGAACCACCATATTCAAAAGGGTTCTAATGGTCGGGATAGAGGAACCAGGGGGTAGATAGATATTAGCTAAAGTAATTTCTTTATCCTGTAAGTGGCCCTGTACCACTACCAAGCGACCCTCTGGGTCAACCCATTCCCATGTAGGCTGAAAAGGGGTATGGCTGGAAACCAGTATGGCGACCACCCCCCCCTCCGCCCGCCCTTCTTGAAAGAGGAAGAGAAGATCTGTGCGAACCCTCCCCGGCTAGCTTCCTATGCTTGCTAGTAGTCATATGCATCTCCTGTAGGTATATTATGCCTACCTGAGTCTTTTTAAACAGGAAGAGCATTCCGCATCGTTTTATGGGGTTACCCATACCATTCACATTCAGAGAAAAAATCTTAAGTGGTGTTTTAGCCATTTAAAATAAAATTCAGAACTGAGGAGTTGTGCATTAGTGTTCTACTTGTCTCCAATATATAGCAAACCACTGGCTCCCATTCGGTACATGAGGGATATGACTGTCTATAAAGGAAAGTGTGAGGAGTAAATTCCTCTACCATCAAACAATTGGAATTAAACAGTAACTGGTTAAACTGCTTAAAACAGCAGCCTGCCAACCGGGCAGGTACTGTAGTACAACTATGGACTTCCATGAGGCCAGACACTAAAGGGGAGTGAGTTGCCTCTAGGGTACGCCAAAAAGAAATTCTGGCTGGGCCTTACCTGTTAGGTAGACCAGATGTTGTCTCTTTTATAGGGTGGGGAAGGGTGAGGGGGAAGGAGGTCATGCCTCTCGTTCCACCAAGGGATTAGTGCCAGTTTTAGACCAAAGATGTCCCCTTCAGTTGTAGGTATGAGGCGGGTATGCCACCCTAGGAGGCTCCATGGTGAAATGATTGGCTGATCATTTTACTAAGCAACTAATTTAAATTTCAGCATCCCCAGATATCAAACAGGGGTGGAAGGTGTAAGCTGAGGGCCCAGCATCCTCTTTTGAGCCCACCCCGCGGTTCCCTAGCATGTGGGGGCGAGACCAAGTGGGTGCGGAGACTCAGCGCCTCCCAAAGCCAGGTAGAGGGTGAAGGTCGGGCAATATTCACTGGGGACTGGAGTATCATAGCCAGTCAAACTGCCTATAACAGGGCCTCCATGGATAATACTGAGGGCAGTTTGTCTTTCGTAGTGGTAAGGGCAGCATTGAATGCCTTACAAATGTTAAGGGGTTGCCGTCGAGCCTGCCTCAAGTGGCTTTGCTGAGTGCGGCCCGAGACTCCAAAGATAGAGTCCCTCTGAACCACCTTCCTCCAGTAACCACCCCGTCCCAATACCCCATCCATAGGTCCCTCCCAGCCCCCGACCCCCAACCCAGTAAGCCTCGGCAAGGCAATTACCAGGGACTAATAAAGTCCCGGGCAGAGCAGTGCAGTATACAGCTGGCAGTGACCCCCCGCCTTCAGGGAGGGTTCTCCCAGTGGAGTGAGGCTCTTCTGAAGGGGGCCTATAGGGACAGAAGAGGTTCCTCGGAGGGAAAAAAGGGCAAGCGGATAGTCACCAGAGAGGCCATGAGAACATGAGGTGGGTAAACAGGACGACCTACATGCAGCCAATATATGCGAATGCCAAGGTGTTCAAAAATACAAAAGAAAAGAGGTCCCGTAGAATCCTATGGATTGCTGTCAAGATCTGCTATTATCTGCTGGACTGCATGACTCCTCCTTCAGGTTGCTCCCTCGAAGGAATTTTGGACCAGGCTTTATGGGCCAACTTGGTGGCTAAGGAGGTGCCCGATTGCCTCGATGTAAGTAGGACATCAATTCCAACTTTAGCCAACTCTCGTGCTGCTTCATCCGCTGAGTCGAAAGACCTAGTACCCTCTAGTAGCTCCTTCTCTTGGTAACGTAGAAAACGAATCTAGCATGGCTCGTGGTCGAGTGCCCGACTCAGGCCCAGGGAGCGATGAACTCTATTCGCTTCCAAACAGCAGCAGTCGGGTAAGTCCAGCTTGGTTTTGAAGAATTGTTGCATAAACTGAATTGGGTTGGTGCCTTCAGCGCCCTCGGGGAATCCATTTACTCGCAGGTTGTTCCTACAACTTCAGGCCTCTGAGTCATCAGCCCTTTCTTGTAGGCCCAGGATTGTCTGGTGAAGCTGCACTATGGTGCGTTCCGCGTTGTCCACGCGGGAGTCAGTATTCTTGGTCTGCTCCCCTACGTCGTCTAGGCGCTTTTTCAGCTTCCCAAATCAGTATGTGGAGCAGCAAAGGAGGAGCAGGTTTTCTTCTAAAGTCCTGAATCTCCTGGAGGACCATATCCATTTGCCTGCTTACATCTGGAGTCAGAGAGTTCTCCTTAGCTGGGCTGCTTTTGCCCGAGACTTCAGAGTTTAGCGAGGCATCACTATCAGAGCAGCCTCTGTTGGGATTGGCGGTGTCCAGAGTTCATTTCTGGTGGTCGTGCTTTCTTCTTGGCATAATGATCTGGCTCCTGCACAAATTCTGCCCATTTGCAGTCAGTTTTCATATTTTTAGGCTGTTTTGGATCTTGAAGGAGACGGAGCTCGGGATTCAAGCTGCACCGTTAGGCATGACGTCACCGGAACTCGCCAGACCTGCCTTTCTGATAGACCGGATAACTGCCTGTAGGTGTTCCAGGTGGCTTTTCTAGTCTGGACTGTACACCACGACATCATCCAGGTACACAGCACAATAACCAGTGTGAAGGGATAAAATTACATCCATGTACCACTGGAATGTAGTAGGTGTGCCATGTAAACCAAACGGCATGGTGGTGAACTGACAGAATCCAACAGGAGTGGCAAATGCAGTTTTGTCCCTGGACTCTCTAGCCAGAGGGATTTGCAAATAACCTTTGGTGAGATCGAGGGTACTGCTATACTTGGCATTTACCAGTATGTCCACCAAATCATCTATTTTGGGCATAGGATAATGTCAAATTCTGACACTTGATTCCTTTTCTTAGAATCAAGGCATAGTCTTACACACCCTTCTTTTTCATTTACAATCACCATTGGTGATGACCAAGCCCTTCTCGACTCTTCTATGATACCCAATTCTTTCATTTTTTGTATTTCCTTAACCACGTCAGCTCTTAACCACTCTGGTAACCTGTATGTCTTTTGCCCAATAGGGCGAGCATTCCTTGTCACTGTTACGTGCTTGACTGCTTTTGCTCGGCCTGGTACTGTGGTAAAAGTATCTGTTAAATGTCTTAGCAAGTTACAAATTTCATGGTTTGTCTGCAGTTATGAAACACTCACTTTTACAGCATCAGAAGTTACAGTTTGCTCCAGTCTGTCATAAGATACAACACTACCTTCTTTGTCAGTTTCCGGTAAAACCAGCAAAATAGCTTTTGGTGTTTTTTCTACTCATTTCTTGAGTAGGTTAGAATGGTATATTCTAGTAGGATTTTCACTATCAGGGGGTCTCGATCTCATAGTTAACTGTGCCAGTATGTCTAAGCACTTTATAAGGCCCTGGCCACTTCATTAATGGTTTATTTTCTATAGAGGGCAACAGCAGCAAGACCTTTTCACCCGGCTCAAAAAATGGAAATTACGTACCTACTGTAATTATTGATCTTCTCTTGTATCTTCAACATTCATTACTGCTGGGTGTAAGCTGGA
Organism: Neoceratodus forsteri; assembly: GCA_016271365.2. NCBI lineage: Eukaryota > Metazoa > Chordata > Ceratodontiformes > Ceratodontidae > Neoceratodus > Neoceratodus forsteri. The sequence goes on from CM057452.1 coordinate 398,560,783, forward strand.
GGCGCGCACCCGCTACAGGAGTTTTTTTTTGTTGTTGAGGGAGGAGTCAGCGCCGACCACGAGCGCAACGGACTACGTAGTACAAGGGCGGCTGTTAGGTGCCAGAGACTCTCCTCCTCCATCCCAGTTCTGTAAACCGGAGAGGTGAAATAAAAAACAATAGAAGAATAAGAGTGAGGCAAGAGAGCCGAGGGATAGTTAAAGGAAAGGAAACAAACTGAAAAAGAAATAAGCCGAAAAGAGGACAGGAAAGAGAAGAATCCCACCCTAAGGGACCGCAGACCCTCCTTCCTTGGGTGGCTTGGAGGGAGGAACAGATAAGGGAAAGGAAGAAAGACAAAAAGGGAAGAAGAGGAGAGGATATTGGGAGGAGGGAAAAATACTGCCACAAATGCTGAGTGGAATTGGCTTGAAGCTTAATCAGCTCAGATCTTGAGCAGGGAAGCAAGGATCCTTCAGACAAAACTGGTTCGATGGTTCAAACGAACCTTCTAGACAGCTTAAAATAGAGAGGCAGATTTCCACACATCCCGCTATTCTAGTACCCATCACTCAAGCTGAGAGCTCACAGAATGCCAAGGCAAACTGTTCTGGAGAGGGAGAACCCCAACTAGATAAAGGAAAGACCCTGTATCAACACAGATATGTGCTAGTACCGGGGCCTAAGAGAGGGCAACCTCTTGTCAAGATGGACAGAGATAGAGAAGGAGCTCCTTCTAACTCCCTGGAGAAGGCAGCGCCAAATGGACCAGACCACCAGATCAAGACGTTAATTTTCGAATCGGGCTAGAACAGATGTTGACTAGCCCCGGTGTGGTGTTACCAGCTAATCAAAGGACACCAGACAAGTCCGAAGACTGAGGGCTAGAGGACTGTGTTAGAGACCAACCCTGGTGTCCGGAAATTGAGCTACTCTGGCCCGAAGAAGTTCCCAAAGGAAAACCTTCCAGGAAATCAGAAAGAGTTCCCTCAGAAGAAAAGGACGAAGTTTCGCTCGCTCACCTCCTACTCAAATCCTTCTATATGTTTTTAGAGAAGAACAGAAGGTCCCAAGGAACCAGAGGATTAGAACCCCCAGAGGGGAAGGGGAGGAGGAGGAGGGCGAGCAGGGTGGGGGAGACGCCCAAGAAATGAGGCCCATGAGGGGAACGTGGAGAGATTAGTAATGAATGATGGGATACAAGAGAAGATCACACCACGGTAGGTACGTACTTCCATATCTTCCCTTTGTCAGTCTTCACCATTCAATACTGTTGGGTGAGTATCAAGCCCCTCCCCTGAAGGGGGCTGAAATTGGCCCTGAAGGAACAGATCCCTCAGCCTCTTACTGGTGGAAAGCAGGAGGAGGGGGGAGACCCTAACCAACAGACTGAGGCAGTCTAAGGTTGCTGAGGGCAAGGGGGCCTCCCCCTTGGCTGGGTGGGGATGGAGGATGCCCCTGAAGAATCCTCCTCACCCTGCGGGAAAACAGGTGGGTTCCTTGGAAAGTGAAGGAGGTCACCCTACGCTGGGCAATGGGTGACAGTCTGGACAGACGAAGCCATGCCATCCACCTAATGCAGATCGCTGTCATTGCCAGTCTGTAAGCCACCTCGTGGTGTCATAAGACGCCCTCGCTTGGTGCCTTGCAAGCTCCAGACCCTGTGCAGAGAGGGCAATGGCTTGTCTAGACTGCTCCGTATCAGGCATAGATGCCAGAACCTGCACTAGCATCGACCACAGATGCTTGTTGTAGGCAGCGTGGTGTGCCTGATGTGAACCTATGCACATCAACACACGATTTGAAGAGAAGACTCTTCGTCCCCACCAATCAAATTCAGCAGAATCCGGATGCAGGGGTCTGCCATGTGCCAGGCGCCGAGGCCCGGAAGGAGTATCTAGGGACATCAGACCCGAAGGCGGGTGAGGTAGAGAACCGAGAAACTCATGGGGGGCACAATACTGTCTCCTGTAGTATGCCAGGGATGGAGAAGGGGCGGCTGGAGACTGCCAGGTGCGGATATACACCTACTGGAAGGGGATCAGCCAGGAAGGCACCACGAGGTGGCGAGCTCTGAATTCCCTGAGGAATGCATGCATCTGCTGCTCAGTATTGTCCCCGCGGATGAAGGAGATACAAAGCCTGAAACCAGCCTCTAAAGGAACCGCTGATATTCAGTGAAATTAGCATCGGAGGAGAAGTGGACAGAAGGTTTCTCTTCTCAGGAGACAAAGATGAGGAGGAAGTGAGCTTGAATGTTCAGAAGACTCCGCGGCGGGGGGAGCGTGAAGACCTGTTCATCCATGGCCCCGACATATGAAGGGAAGGCCGCGCCGCAGTAGCTCTGAAAGTCTCCCAAGTTAACGGCCCTATAGGACCTACATGGCCCAGGAAAGAGGGGGGTGGCTGCAGAGAGATGGGCGAGGGGCACCTAAGAGCACATGCCTAGCCTCTGCCAGGGCTCTGAGGTCCAGGGTGTGAAGCAGCCAAGACTGGGGACCCTGATATCATACCGGGTTGCGAGGAGGTAACGTGAGAAGGCAAACTCCGGAACAGCCCAGAAGGGGAATTTCCCCAGTGACGCAACTGAGGTTGCATGTGTCCAGAAGGGCAACCCTCAGTACTGCCACTAGAAGGCGCTCTGCAGACCTCGAGAGAAAGGCGGGGTTCAGCGCTACGACTCCTTCCCACACCCTGCAGGGCAGTGGGAATGCGCCGCCGCTCCGCACCCCGACCTCTCAACCCCTGACTCCGAAGCAGCCCTCTTCCTCGAACCAGTGTAGAAGCTCCCCACTGCCCGAGCCTCTGGAGGAAGGCCACAGAAGCAGGGCTCTCCACTCCTTCCCGAAGAGCCTCAGCAGCACCAAACATGGCAGCTGCCTGGGCCCTCTTAAGAGGAGGCATCCTCTCATGAATCCCGGGAGGATTGGCTGTAGAAGGTCCCAGGCCACCCCAGCCATGGGACCTCAAGGCGAACCTGCCCGGGACCTCGGGAGAGGAACACTGGACCGCCTTGACACCACGGCTTACAGAGAGTTTCAATCCAAAGACTCAGGCTGCCAGTCTGGGTTCCACCTCTGAGTCATCCTCCTCAAGAGGAGTCGAGCAGAGTGACCTCCAGAGAGGCAACCCCAGAAACCTCTCCGCGACGGCACCGGAATGACACCGATGTAGGCCACACGATGCCAACGGTGCCACCCAAGTCCCCACTCCGTGACGGCCAGGAACCACAACGGCACTGCCAATGGTGCCACCCAAGTCCCAGGCTCCGGATGGATACTGAACAAAGCGCGCCAGCAGCAGTGCCAGGCTGGAGTCCCCGCACCACCAATGGCACTGCCGAATTCCCTGGCCCCGCGGATGGCACCAGAACTCAAAGCAGCACTGCATGCAGTGCTGGAACCCAAGACTGCACCGCCAACGACGACATCCAAGTCCCCAGTGCCACAGATGACGCCGGAACTAAAAGCGGCATCACTAGGCGGCATACAGGATCCACCAGTGCCGGGCCCCACAACCGGAGGCCGCGACATTGGGGGAGCCTGCACCTCCGAGGAGGTGCCTGCCGGGACAGCGCCAACGATGCGACCCCAGGAGGGATCGCACCGTTCCTCCAGCGCCGAAGAAGAAACCTCCTCCTCAGCAAGGCTGGAAGCGGAGGAGGTTCCCTCTTTGCTGGGTCATATAGACCTGGGAAGGGACCTAGAGGAAGGATCAAGAGATCTGGCCTGGGAGGCTGGCGGCGCGACCGCCCCTCCAAAAGTTAGCGGAGCCCCGCCGACATCTAAACGCATGGATTTCCAAAACACGACGGTCCACGGAAAACAGGCGCCGAGTGGTCCATATCATGGTTGGGTCCCAGGCACGAAGACAAACATCATGCCAGTCTGAGATGGAAAACTGCTGGCTGCAAGGGCACTGATGCATAGGGGCACGCCCGCTTTGGATTTACGCTTGGCTCCTGAATTGACATGATGCAAATTAAATAACAGAAAAGCTCCCGTGCAGTCAAAATACAAAACTGAACAGTCTTTCTGCTTCAACGGCATCGGGAAGGAACTGGGATGAAGGATGAAAATTAACTTTGAACTATAGGCCTAATGGCACAGCAACAACCCTCGATGCAACAGGTGCAGCCTCGGCGGTGGGAGAAACAGAACTGGAATGGAGGAGGAGGAGTCTCGCGGTGCCAACGCCGCTCTTCACACACCAATGAGTGCATCGCCTGCGGGTCAACGCCTGGGTGCCGACCCCTCCAAAATCAAAACAAAAATAACTCCCGTATCGGGTGCACGCCTCCGGCTTACACACAGCAGTAATGAATGGTGAAGACCGACAAGGAAAGATCATTTTCTTTTACCCCATGGTCATAATATACCTTCTGCTGGTTTTGGGCCTCTTCCTGATTATGGGCAATTTCAACATATTTTGCAAGCTTCTCTCTCAGGGCACACATATAAGGTGTAGTAGATTGCTTCTGATGGGTGTTATCTTTGCATGTTTCTTTTATTACATCTAGTGGCCCTCTAGGTTGTCTACCATACAGCATTTCAAATGGTGAAAAACCTGTTGATGCCTGTGTCACTTCTCTGTAAGCAAAAAGCAGGTAAGGCAAGAATACTGGTCCCAGTTTTCCTTTCCTTTTACAAACCTTAACATGTGTTTTAGGGTTTGATTGAAACGCTCAACAAGACCGCCTGTCTGAGGGGATAAGGAGGTTCTTGTGGCAGTGATACCTAGCAGTCGGTACAGCTCCTTCAGTAATGCAGCCAAAATTACTACCTTGATCATTAATAATTTCTTCTGGTGCGGCCCGTGGCAGCTGAAGGTTGGCGCTGGGCGTACACACCTCATGCCAAACCCGTGACCCGAGTCCGGAGCCAGCTTGGGGTGCCGGGGTCAGCAGGCATGGAGCAAGGATTGAGCACCTGCAGGCGGCTTTCTCCCGAGGGAGGGTGAGGATAACTCTGCATGCCAGCGGCTCCGGTGGAGATCGGGGCGCTGGAGCATATGCGCAGCGTCATGCAGCGTGGATGACGCTGGCAGGGTTGTCTTGCGCCAGAACGTCACAGGTGCACCATGCAAGGGAAGGGGCACCAAGAAAAATGGAAAAACCCGGCTCCGCAGGAGGAGGTGACGGCACCTGACCCCCATGCCCACCGCCGGATCAACCCTGCCTGGCCTTCCAGGTCTTCCATCCAGGGTCCACTCCCACAGCTGGAGTCTGTGTGTGCAAGAGCGCCCAACGAGGAAGAGCAGCCCCACCCCAGAGGGGTTAAGCTGGGGGTGCTGGCTGTAGAAGGGGTGGAGAGAGGAGGCACAGGTTCAGGGGTACCTCAGGCGGGCAGGGTCAGGCAGGATGCCAGAAAGATGCTCCCGCGGGCCACGACCAGAGGGAAACAGAATAAAAAAAATAAATAATTTCTTTTGGTATGCCCAACCTGCTGAAAATTTTGGCAAGCTCAAATGCCACTTTTGGAGCTGTGACAGTATGCAGAAGAACTGCATCTGGGTATCGAGTAGCATAGTCACATAGTACCAAAATGAATCTATTACCCTTTTTACTTTTGTCTAAGGGGCCAACAACATCCATTGCAATTCTCTCAAAAGGCACATCTATCAAGAGTAGGGGCACCAGAGGCACCTTGTCTTTTTATGTTGGCTTGCGCATGCGTAAGCAACGTCTTGCGGTAGTAGCACATTTCATAGGTGTGTCAGTGTTGTGGCCAATGCAGGGGATGCTTTAGTGGATGCGTCCCTCAGCCACCAATTAGTGAGCATGCTGGCGATGACAAAAACTTCAAAGAGAGCCAAAAACTTGAAAGAAATGTGCCTCTGCAATCACGAACACTTTCATCATTGCAGGCCCCCGCAACCTTGTCGGCTCCTGCGGCCGAGCACTCTGTCCCCGGTTCTTGCTCCAGGAGCAAGCGGTCAGCTCCTGCCACTGAGCTTTGACCAGGAGGAAGGTGTTTGCTTAGTGTGCCTTTCCTGGTGAAACATTTCAATAAATATGGCAGCTCCTGCTGCCTGCCACACACTCTCCAGAAAGCCGTCATCAGGGTGCCCAATCCCCATGTTGGCATGTATCCCCCCTCCCCATCCATCACACACTCCTTGGAAAGCAGACATCGGGGTGCCAAATCTCTGTGTTGGCATGTATTCCTCCTCACCGCCCGTCACACACACCCTGGAGCCCACCCCAGTGTGCCTAAATGCCTTTATTTTTCCCCTGTAAAATAAAGAAAAGGGCCCTGAAGTTTTTGTTTTTTTACTGCAAAACAGAAAACAGTTCATCATTGTCCCCGCCCTTCCCCCATCCCACCGTCCCTCTGAGCACCCACCCCCGGATCCCCCTTCACTCCATACTTACCTCTGGAGGTCGGAAGCAGCGATCTTCTCTGACCAGGATGCATCTACACTTTGACGGACAACCGCAAACTGAAGAAATGACGGCAAACTTTATAATAGGAGTCAATGGGGTTTCAACACAGGTTGATATCTCAGCCATTTTTAGGAATTTTGGCCCCAAATGTTCAACATGGCATTATTGGGACCCCATCGCGTGAACATGTCACTGTCATTTCGCTTCTCAGTCCCAAAAGGTGATTTCGCCATCAATGTGTGGAATGACCTTTTGGGATATATTAACAAAATAACAGTACCACTGTGCATGAGGGTGGGGTCCCAAAAGGCCCATGTTGAAAATATGGCGAAATAATTCCAAAATGACCCGCTTACGTAAATGCTTATCTACGCACTTTGTAACTTCACCAATTTTTATGTTTTCACTCCAGATTTTCAACATTGCCATTTTGTAACACCTCTTTATGAACAGTACAGCTGTCATTTTCACATCCTTCCCAAAACATGTTTTCGAAGCTGTGGTGCGGAATGGCGCGGTCGCTGTGGGAAATCAACTTTTGGACAGATTAACACAATCACAGTGTCACTGTTCATGAGTGGAGGTTCCAAAATGCCCATGTTGAAAATTTGGTGGAAAAATTCCCAAAAATTGTTGTGTTATGGGTGTGCGTTGCTCAGTTTCTATGCATGCTCTTAACTTTGCCAATTTTTCAGATTTTCTCTCCAGATTTTCAAAATTGCCATTTTTTCACACCTCCTCATGAACAGTACAGCTGTAATTTTTCACATGCTGCCAGAACTGTGTTTCCACACCTGTGGCGCTGAATGGCACAGCTGCTGTGTGAAATCACCTTTCAGGATTGAGTAACGAAATGACAGTGCTGCTGCTCATGAGGTGGGGTCCCAAAAAGCCCATGTTGAAAATCTGGAGTGAAAATACCAAAAAACGCCCTATAGAGACTGACAGGCGTCAGGGGTGTGACGTGGGTTTGCCGGCCGTAATTCTCATGGCATTCCACCCCCACTCTGCAGCCATTAACAGGTATCGAGATGTGCCTTGGGGTCTTCGGCCGTAACGTTCACCCCATTCTCCTATACTGAACCCATCTCAGCTTATTTCCTTATAGAATGGGGTGAGTGAGGATGAAGACCCAAAGACACTCCAACACCTGTCGGTGTCTGCAGGGTGGATGAGGTGGGATGGCATAAGCGCTATGGCCGATGGCTCAAAAAGCACACCCCACTGCCTTTCAGTCTCTGCAGGATGAGGGTGGGGTGGTGTTAGTTCAATAAATCACTGCCATTCCTATTATGCATCTCTCTAACTCCTGCACCACCAATGACAAAGCCAGCATTGTATTGACAAATGCTTATTTAGTCACTGGGGCTACTTCTGACACTCAGCACAAGAACTGTAATAGGTAGCAACGTCTTCATGAATTCCAGGCCAGTAAAATCTGTACAGCAATCTGGCAAGGGTGCAATCCCTACCTGAGTGACCAGCCATGGGAGTATCACGTGCTATCTGTAACAACTCAGACCTATACTTCTGTGGTATAACCAATTGTTCTATCTGGTCATGTGTCTGAGGTTTAACCCCAACTCTGTACAGTAGCCCATTACATTTTTTAAATATAGGTTCACCCTGTTTTGTTTTCACCCCAGCTGCTTAAAATAACCTTGGAGAGAAACATCGTTAGCTTGTTCTAAAAGAAAATCACAATCAATGATCAGTTTAGTTTCAGCATTTTCATATGTGTTAACCCCTTATCTCCATCAGTCTTTTGTTGCCACCATTTCTTCAGGCGTCATCTTTCTTTCCTGAACTTCCAGATATTGGAGCTGGGCTCAAACAAGTCTGAATCAAAATCAATGAAAGGAAAAGAGTCCCCACCATTTGAGATTTTCTTGCCGGAGCTTCTATCACCACAGTTGCTGAAACGCCAGGATTTACTCCTCTGTGATTAACTCAGTAAATCCTGGAAAGTCATTTCAATAATCACAGGTACAGGTAACTTGGGTACTGCCCCACTTTCATTTGGTGCTACACAACATTAATAGCCAGAGTCACTTGGCTGGTGGGATAGTATTGAGTGCCCCAGTGGATGCAGATAATACCAGTACCTGGTCCTTTTGGACATTGTTTTTCCCAGCACTTCAATATGCACTAGGGTCTGTCTGCTTCCCGAATCAAAAAGTCTCACAGTCTTATCTCCCACCTTCACATCTGTTAAGTACTTGCCCCAATTTGTTAAGGACAAATCTGCTCCAGTGTCACTCTTCTTACTTATCGCAATTTCTGCAATATGACCTGGCTTATTTACAGTTATAGAAAATAAAGTCTTTTGGTGTAGATTTGTTACCCCCACCAAAGTTCTTATCAGAGTTGGAGTTTAAATGGGAAAAAGAGTGTCTTACTGGTACTTGGCTGTTACCTCGCTGCTGTGGCATCTGTCTGGCCATCTGGTAGTCTTCAGTCAAAGAAACAGCCTTTTCACCACTTTCTGGTCGGTGTTCTTTTACCCAAAGCTGTAAGTCTGTGGGTAGGATGATGAGGAACTGCTCCATTACAAATGTTTTTATGATCTGTGGGAGTGTTTTGCACTCTGGTTGGAGCCATTTCATAAGGAGTTCTTGGAGTCGGGTAAAGGATTCTCGAAGATTGTCGACTGAGTTGCGCTTCAGAGACCAAAATCTCTGCCTGTAGGTCTCTCCTGAGATGTCATATCTTTTAAGGACCTCTCTTTTCACCAGGTCATAGCTTTCTTTTTTTTTAATGTTCTGTTTATTATTTTCATGTTAAAACAATACAGCAAATAATCTCATGTAACAGAATCACTACAGTAACATACATACTGTTTGGGGTAACATAAACTTTCACTTACAATCTTGAACAGTAGGAGTGGGGGGGGGGAAACATATAAAGAGGTGATAAAACACTAGGAGTCCCAAAGAGTCCAGTAAATGCTGGTCGCTTCATGGTTAAGGTCAGAGTCCAAAAGGTAAGTATCATAAGGAAATACTGCACTAACCAGTAGTGCTTATTGCCTTATATTAAATTAAATTCAGTGTCTAATTGTCTCTTAGCTCCACATTGTGTCCCACCTCAAACAATTCTTAATAAGCAAACATTAGAAAGATAGAATAATGGCTAAGACACCACTCAGAAACATGTGCTATATATCACTGAGACCTTCGCCTAGGGACTAAACTATTGGAGGGTGAGGGAAAGACAGAGAAGATAGGGACAGGAAAAAAATATCCTAATGGGTTAATAACCCCAAACACTATTATATGCAGGACTTCCGGTTCTCCCACAGCTCCTTAATAGACACAGACTTGTGGCTCTTCCCTCGAGGGACTAAAAAAAGCTCTGTTTACCCCGCATAAAACTTTAAAATTTCAATCAAAATGCTTCCAAAAGGAAAAGGGGACTCGAAACTGAATAAAAATTTGTATGAGCAGGGACAGACAACAATAGATGGCTCCCAAAACCGTCTGCTACAGGATGATCAGGACGCCGGAACCCCTCGCTGGTGGAGCACACACCCCAGGCCGCAATTCAACATACAGAGAGGACAGATTGAAAGATAAGGCTCTAGCTGGACACAATCTTAGCAGAAATTCTTGAAATGAGAAACCAGAATAAAGCTGAATTTCTAAAACTACACCACAAGTTAGCAGATATGGATACGGCGCTTAAGGAGGTGGACAACAGTGACCCATGTAGAGAACAGCTCCTCACTACATACGGAGGCCTTAATTACGGTTTTGGACTGTGTTGACCAGCTACAGGCCTAATGTGTGGATCTAGAGGCACGATCCCAAAGGGACAACCTCCGATTGTCGGGGTTACCAGAGGGGACTGAGGTGGCAATGTAGCTCATTTCATGCAAGATCTTCTGCAAGATGTACTAGCCATCCCACCCACACTGCAGATTAAAATCGAAAGGGCTTATAGAACACTGGCCAGCCAACGGACCTTTCGGCAAGGCCCCACAGATTCTCATGAAATTTTCAAGCTATGCCACAAAAGAAGAGGTACTTGTCCAAGTCTGGCAGATGGGGAAATTAAATACAATGGGCATCGATTATATATAGACCAGGACTACCACCAGAAATTCAAAAGATGAGATTGCACAGACCTGCCATGAAAGCACTTGCCCAAAAGATAAGATTCCAGACACTTCCCCAGCAAAAATTAGTGTGTTCTGGGAAGAGGGACCCAGATATATTCCTCCCTGAGGATGTGGCTGAGGCACTTAAGTACATAGGAAACCCGTTAGAAGATCTCAAGCGGATCACCACAAGGGCTAGAAGATAGGAACCTTAGGCGCCTGGGAGATCATCTCCAGAAGGGACCAGACAAGCTGATGGACACACTTTCCACACAGAAACTATCACAAGACATCCGAAACAGGCTGCAATAGGCCCGAGTGCAACAATCTCAGAACAAGCAGCAAACCCTCAACACTTGATGGCCTTTTGGAAATATATTTGAATATACTATGTTGTTACATGGTCAGTCCATGCAGCTTCTAGGAAGGAGACAGCTGAAAGGGTTGGTAAGCCTTAATAAAAGGGACAGAAGCTGTTTTGAAACTTACATACAAAGGTTTAGCCAAATGAAGACATTGGGACTTGGGGAAACACTGGACTAGCTCTATGAGTAGGGCACTTGAGGACATATTGTATACCTCCTTGTGATGCGAACAGTCCTATAGTGTTAATAATTTTTATTTATTTATTTGCTTTTTGTTAACTGGGTAAGTGCACTAGCCAAAAAGACTATTTTCAGGCACGACCCGGGAGAGTACAGGCACAATAATACAAACTTCAAGAAGAATATATATGAATACTAGACTTTTACATGAGGAAATATTCGTGATAATAATGGAAACTTTGACAACAGGCATAAAGGGAAGCAAACAGCTAATAATACAAAACTTCATGGAGAATATACATGAATAATAAACTTTACATGAGGAAATATTTGCATAACAATGGAAATGTTGACAACAGGTATAAAGGAAGGCAAACAGTGCAGACAAAAATGAAAAAACAGCAGCAATGTTACAGAAGGCAATAAATCAGGTGATATTAAGGCAACATAGACGTTTTAAGAGATAATGTAAAGCGCTAATGGCGTGAATGTCGATAGGCAGAGAGAGATGAAGAGGGGTTAGAGAGATAAGTAAGAGGAGTGGGGGAGGTGGCGGCACAGGCAGTATGGACCATGATTGAAAGGGGGGTTAGAGAAGAGGGGAGAGATTAAGAATGTAATGGAGAGGGAAAGGGAAAGATAGGGGATGAAGGAGTAATTGATAAGAGAGGAGACTGAGAGGAACTGCTACAAGAGGGGTGGACCACTTTTGCTTGTAGCTTTACAATGTTTAAGGCCTGATCGTATTTTTATTTTTTTTTTTTAAACATGTTTTGAGCCTGGTTTGCAATGTGGGGTGGGGCACACTGGTTGGGGAGGGGGCATTGCTTTATATGGGGGAGCTTTTACAGAGGTTAATAAGTAAAAACAGAGCTGTTAGCCCTCGCTCGTTTTGCTGATAATACACTAACTGGTGTCTCTCAGTGGGGGGGGGGGGGAGAAAGAATTTGAGACAGCCTAGAAGTTCTAACATAGGTGGTGGAGTATTTCTATGTTTGGGACAGGAGTTAGCTGGGAGTTCTCTCTGCAAGCTACTGTCCCTGTAGTGACCTCCTTCCAGGGGTTAACAAATAGCACTACATCTCTGCAAGATAGCACTTCACAGAGTTAGGGAACCAACCTGTTCCCCTACCTTGGAAGACATGTACAAAGTTATAGTTGGTGGCGTTTGTTGCCAGATTCAGCTACTCTTATAGTTTTACAAGTAGCCCAAGTTTGTTGTTTAAGGTACCTATGTGACCTATTAAATCCACTTCAGCTGATGGTGCACTGGAGAGAGGAGAGAGACATAAGATGCAGGCTGATCCACTGTCTGTCAGACTCTATCCACTGGAGCAATGGGGATTAAAGCTCTTTCTTTAATGTAAACAGGCTGACGAACCCAATCCGGAGGAAGAAAATACTGGGACATATTAAAAAATATAGGGCAGACCTTATTTTAATGCAAGAGACTCATCTAACAGATGAGGAACACATGAAATTAAAAAAATTGGGGGTTTTCGGAGATTTGTTTTTCATCATTCCAAGGGGGTAGACGGAGAGGGGCAGCGGTTCTTATCCCGCAAGGCATTCCATTTGAAGTGCTAGATCAGGTTGCTGATAAGGAAGGTAGATTTGCCCTTCTTAAAGGGAACCTAAATGGAAACCGACTGACAGTGGTATCATTATACATCCCCCCAGGCTCTCCATATGAAACATACAGACAGACTTTAACTAAGATAGTAGAAAGGGCGGAAGGGACATTAATAGTGGGGGATTGGAATATGATTTTGGATCAGAAAACGGATACCACTTCAAAGATACCTAGGAGGACAAACAAAATACAAAACCAAATTAAGGCTCTGTTACAAGTTGGGATTGCAAGATACATGGACATCTGTTGAGTGCCCCATGAAAGGTATACTGCATTATTCGGCAACATATCACATGTATTCCGATTAGACTATTTCTATTTAAATAGAGATGCAGTTTCAAGATACAAAAATGAAATAGGTCCATTTACTGTATCTGATCATGCCCCACTGTTAATTTACATAGATTTGGCCCTCCCACTCGCAATTGCTTTGGAGGCTCAACCTTTCTTTACTTCGTGATAAAGAAGTACAAGATCAAATACCCCACTTAATTAGGCAAATCCCTATAAGATAATGACACTGGGGAGGTTGGTAGGGGCATAATCTGGGACACCCTCAAGGCTGTGATTAGAGGAAAGCTAGTGGCCATAGCTTCTGCTTGGAAAAAACAGAGAGAGCAAAAGCAACAAAAACTAGAAAGCCAGATAAAAACACTAGAAGCACAACCACAAGAAAGGTATTTGGCACAAAGAGAAAAAGAGTTAACAAAATATAAAAAAGAGTTGAATAATATCCTGGATGCTAAAGTGGAATTCAATCTTCAATACTTGAGGCAAAGTTATATGAGGGTGGCCCAGGAGCCCTTCAATGTCTTGCCATTCGATTAAGAGCCAAAACAGCTAAGCCAAATAGTAAAATAGAACACCCTCAAACTAGGGTGAAAAGCCCCAAATTAGAGCATATCGTAGAAGCATTCCAGACATATTATAAGCAGTATATGCCTCAACCAAGTGATCCCCAACTGGTGAAGAGATACAGAGCTGTGAGGGAATTGAATTTACCTCAGGTCCCAGATTCCTGGAAGACCCGACTCTTAAGCCCAATATCGGAATCAGAAATTAATAACGACTGTAATACGGACGGGAAAACAGGGAATTCACCAGGGAATGATGGACTTCCCATGGAATTTTATAAGAAATTTCGACCACATTGTCCCCGGTCATAAGAACCATATATCAGGGAATAATATCAGAGGAACATCATTTCCCTCCTGGAGACAGGCTATTATTTCAGTTCTCCCCAAACCCAGCAAGGATCCCACCCTCTGCACATCATATAGGCCCATCTCGGTCTAAATGTTGGCTATAAGATCCTGACCTCTATTATTGCAAAAGACTGCAAATATCTAATCCCAACCTTAGTACATAAAGACCAAACTGGATTTGTTGCTTGACAGACAGGTGGCTGATAGTGTTAGACGACAATATGTACAGTATTATTGACCATCTTAACCAGCAGAAGACACCAGCTATCATAATGAGTCTCGATGAAGAAAAAGCTTTGATCGAGTAAACTGGAGTTTTCTATATGGGGTCCTTGCCAGGTTTGCTTTCCCAGACAAATTTATAACCTTAATAAACTCTTATATACAGACCCACAGGCTTTACGCTCATGCTAATGGTATAATTTCCCAAAGATCAATCTACACAGAGGTACCGCAGGGTGTTTCGTGTCACCCTCTCTTATTTTCTTTATATACTGAACCCTGGCAAAGTGGCTTCAAGTGATCCAGAAATACAAGGTGTTTTAATAGGACTCAACATACGCTGCTATACGCCGATGATATGCTGCTTTATTTGACAGATCCAGAGACCTCAAGTAAAACAGGTTATGGCAAAGGTTAAAATCTTTTCGGACCTATCCGCTATAAACTTAACACCAATAAGACGGAAGTACTTATATTTAATTACAATCCTTCTCAACAATTGAAGACAAAATATAACATGAAATGGGGCCTCACACACTAAAGTACTTGGGGTGACCCTGAGAGCCTCTAATACACACTTATTTGTAGATAATTACAAACCTATAGATCTGCAGCTTCAATTGGATATGGAGAGATGGTCATTACCCCTACCTATGTATGTTAGAATTCAAGCCGTGAAAATGAATCTCCTTCCACGGCTCTTATATTTATCTCAGTGTATTCCAGTCACACCTTTCAGAGGTGGTTCCATGATCAACAGGCCAAGGTGTTTAACTTTATTTGGAACAACCGCAGACCTAGAGTTCGTAGAACCCTACTGTTAGCCCCTAAGCGGTTGGGGGGGAGCAGTCCCCAATCTTAAGGAATATTGAATAGCAGCGCAAGTCAGCTGGGTTTTATTTTGGGCACAGACCCCTACGAATGCACACTGGCAGGAAATGGAAAAAGCCTATAGCCCTGACATTCTTATACACACCAGTCTGTTTCATTTGGAGAGACCACAATACTTAGCAGATAACACTCCTATCTGAGTAGCTGTTGGTGCATGGAATCTATTCCAAGCACATCCTGGACCAAAGAGAGAGCTATGGAGAGTGAAATGGTTTGTAACTGATAACAATTTCACACCAGGCCGGTGACAATCTTGGTACAAGAAACAGGCAGCTCGGGGGTTCTGTGCACCTATGCAGATGCTGAGGGGAGATATAATGCTTACCTTCCCAGAATGTGCTCAAAGATGAGGATGGACCCCGGGTGGAAAAAAAAATACTATTTACAGATGTACACTTATATACAACACAAGCTCTGTGGCAGAGAATAAATTACTACTGGGGGGGGGCCTGGATTGACTCTTAGTGATCTCTTCTCTCTAACAAGTGCAAAACAGGCTATCACGAAGATATATAAATATCTAAATTCACAGAAGGAGGGGTGACACAAGCCTTACAGACAAAATGGGAAAGAAAGGCTGATTTTCATTTACCCTCCCTCTTGAGATAAACTCTGGGAATCCTCATCGAGAGCAACTATGTCGCTCTCTGGCAGGAGTATTTATGGAAGATCAGGGTACTTTTTTTTTTTTTTTTTTTTAACTCCTGACAGGGTAGCTAAATATTCTTCTACAGGCTCAGCCAGCTGTTGGCTACATTGTGGGGAGCTAAAAGCAACTCCACACACATTTTTATGTATGTCCTAAATTAGAACAGTTCAGAAAAGATCAATATTCTGTTTTAGACATCTACCCACTATTGGTGCAAAATCTGATGTTGGGTCTGCCTCGGAGGGAACAGATACCTTATATTTGTGGTATATATGTGTTCTGGCCTATAATAAAGCTATAATAAGAAACTGGTTACAATCCACTCCACCAGCTGTTAAGGATTGGGTTCAGATTATCAATGATATACAGCACATGGAAGAACTAACTTATCAATTAAGGGATGCTACTGAAAAGGGCTTCAGGAGACGGACTAGGTGGGCCTCTTGAAATAAATAGTCTCTGTTCTAGGGGGTATACCCAACAGAAGACATAGTATATAGGTTCTACCAATTGAGTCTCTTGATAGTAAAGGAGAGAAATGAGCCTAGTGGCTCCCTCCCAAAAGCGCTCATCTCCTTCATCACTTTTACCATTAGCATAACATGGAATAGAATAGAAATAATATGAAGTGCTTGATAGAGCAATTTTATTATATGGAAAAAATATTTTTAATTGGGCACTGGAAAACCCAAATTGATATGATTTTAGTTAGACCTTCTCACCTAGGTAACTGAATTATTTCTGTATTTATTTGTTTTATAGTTTGTTATTAATTATAGTCACTCAACTTGACAGTGATATGTTACCTTAGTACATAAAAGCAAAAAGAGAAAAACTGCTAAATCAAAGATGTATTTTAAACACTCTGAACTTAAAATAAAGTACATATAAAAAAAAAAAAACACTACTATATGCAATAACATGTTGCCCCTTATCGTCCCCTCTCCACTACTACACCCCCTTTCAATTATTAAACATCATTAGAAATTAACGTTCATAGTTCTGTTCTCTAAATGGATAGGTAATTTTTAAACAGTGTCCTCATTACTCATCATTCTTCCAAATCTGATTTCTCCTCTGCTGAATCCTGAGCTGTATGGGCCTTGAACTCTGTTTCTGTCTTCTGTAACCATCGGGCTGCATCTTTTGGGTCTGAAAACTGCCAGGCCTTTCTGCCATATGTGATAGCAAGTCTGGCCAGTGAAAGAAAAGAGCATACTATTCCCAGTGTCTGCGTAAGCTTATGCCTGATGGCATCAAATTGTTTCCTCCTGGCCTGGTTTGGTAGGAAAGATATGGGAATAATTTCATATCCTGCCCTTGCACTTCAAATGGTAGGATGCACGCTGCTGCAGAGGAAAAAATCCTGGACCTCTGATCCGCCGCTTCAAAAGCACAGTTCTCGTTGATACGTGTCTCAGGGTTTTACCTAGGATTCACCCTATATGGTTGGTACAGATCTAACCATTCAAACTCCTCTGGTAAAGAAATACTTTCCGCCAGCCACCTTTTCAAGAAGCTATGTAAATTAACGCCTTCTGCTCTTTGGGATCCCAATAAATTGCCGTTGCCCAATCAAAGGCTATTCTCACTGCCTCCAATCGCCCCTCGCAGTTGTGAGTTCTCCTTCGAGATGAGAGCCGAGGCTTGGACTGCTGCCGATCTTTTGTCTGTCTCCTTAACAGTCTCGGGTTAGTGATAGCAGGGCAGCTTCATGCACTTCAAGTTTAGAGAGGGTTTTTCAATTTTCGATCCATGGCTTTTAACCAATTCAAGGACTGCTATCCAAGGGGCTCCTGGGATGTAGTCTGCAGGAGGATTCGGAGAATTGGCTGCAGGCCCAGCTGGCATATGTGAGGAGGTAGGCCGCTAATTTCCTTGTGCTTGCTAGTTGGGGATTTCTGTGCGCCCCATATTGTAACAGATATCAATCTGCAGCTTTCAACCTCGTTTGTCCGTAAATCTTCTCCAAAATTCGATTCACCAGGTTAGGAAAAGGAAAATTAACATTAAGTGGCGCTAGCTTTGCAGCGCTGTGGAAGGAACATCCTGCCCTGAATCTGTCTCTCTAGTGCCCCCCAGGTCATAGTTTTCTCACTGTGCAGTGTCCATACTGCTGTAGGCAAGTTGGGCTTTCCCTGTCAGGTAAGGTACTAGTCTGATTGCTCATTGCTGCTTTGGCCACTGGCAGGCTGCTGCAACCCTTTCAAAAGTTGTCAAGTATGCTTCAATATCATCCGAGGGATACCATTTTGTAAGTTTAAGGTCTTTTAAGTTGTTGTTTTGTTGCACTGCTGGACCAGTTCCAGATCCTCCAGCTTTGATAGCTAGCAAGACATCCAGCTATCGCTGTTCCAGTCACTGCAGCTCTTTCTCTGCTGTTCCTGCATCTCTTCTTTTCTCCGATCTCTTCTCTTTTGCTGCTCCTCTGTCTCTTGTTGTTGTATAGCCCTCCATTTGAAGAAGGCAGTCAGGCTTTCAGGTTCTATCGCTGCCTGTTTTTTTTTTTTTGCTGCTGCAGGCTGTAGTGTCTCAGCTTGATTTCTGTCTCTGCTAGTTTGGTTGCCATCTTTCTGGTAATGACTCCTTGGCTTGCTACTGCATAATCCATATCTTTTTGCTATGCTTCCCAGGTATCAGGTCAAGTACCACGCACAAAGCTCCTGGCTTAGAGCATGCCTGGTAGTAAATCACTTAGTCTGACACCATCTGCCATTGAGGCACAGGTCAGGAAGCACAGGAAAACCAGGGGCAGTTTCAAATTAGAAATATTATTTTATTTTTCTAATAACAGCAAAATAAAAAAAAAATTATTCAGTATAGCTATTTACAAAGGCAGTACAAACAGAGAAAACCAAGTCCTTCTTCTGAGGGTATCTCTTAATTCCAAGTTTCAGTCTCTCACTCTCCTTGTCTCTCTAGCAAAAGCATTGCTGCTCTTAACAAGTCTTTGTCTGGGAACTCATTAGAGAGCCTGCTTCTCAAAGAATGTTCTTGTAAGTTTACAGAATGTTCTTGTCAGTTTCGTTCCTTGCAGGTGCAGCAAAACAGTACATAGTGACCCAGAAGAACAGGTTACTCACCTGTAACAGTTCTAGGAGTGGTATATGTTGTTCATCCACACTCACTGGCATTGTCCTCTTCCTCTTTAAATCTGCCAGAAGCCTTCTAGCTGGCTCCTCCCACCCACCCGGGTGGTATATAACTAGGCTCCGCCCCATGATGCTAGATCTTAGCCCACTTGAAGCCAGGTTGTGTGCGTCTGCAGCCAGGGAGGTCGGGTGGGTCCATGTGGATGAACAACATATACCACTCCTAGAACTACTGTTACAGGTGAGTAACCTGTTCTTCTAGGAGCGTGGATACGTTGTTCATCCACACTCATTGGCAGACTCCTAGCAATTCTCTGGGAGGAGGGAGGCAAGGCGCACACCCCCTACTTAGGGACAGAGACTGAGAACTGAGGTCCCAAAACCAGCATCCTGGCATGACTCGAGGTCGATGTGGTAGTGGATAATGAAGGTGTTTGCTGACTTCAAGGTAGCAGCCCGACAGATTTCCTGGATAGCAGTGTCCCTGGAAGCAGCCACCGATGCAGCAGTATGGTGGGTAGAATTAACTCTTATCCCTCTGGGAGGCCTTGCCCACCAACTCATAGCACAGACCTATGCATGATGTAATCCATCTTGCAATGGTCTTTTTTGCTGGGTCTGCCAGAAGGGCTTCAGCGTAGTGACAAACAGCTGGCTAACCTCTCTGCGAATTCCTACTGCCCCTCTCCTTATAACAGGAGAGAAAGCATGTCTCAGGTCCAAAGTATGGAGCCTGTACTCGGCGTCCGAGGTGTGATTAGGGTAGTATACCAGCAAAGTCAACACCTGGTTAAGGTAAAACTCTGACACCACCTTCGGAAGGAATTTCAGGTGGGGGCGCAGGACAACTTTGCCCCTGTGAAAGACCGGCTAAGGAGTCACACCAAAAGTGCCTGGAGCTCCCTGTCCTTCTGGCTGATGTGATAGCCACCAGGAAGGCCACCTTCCATGACAAGTGTGACAGCTCACACTTGTGCATGGGTTCGAAATGGCTTGCCCATGAGCTTGACAAACTAGCAGCAGATCCCACGGTGGAGGTTCATGCACCGGAGGATATGTGATCCAGGCCTTTGAAAAACGCCCGACCACTGTCTCCTGTGCCAATGTCGGCTGTCCAGCCCATGCCCAGTAAGCAGAAAATGCTGCCAGGTGCACCCTAAGGGTCGATGACCGTATACCCCCTTCGGAGAGAGACCAAAGGTAGTCGAGAATGTTAGCCACAGAGCAGGATAAGGGGTCCAGACCTTTACCCTGGAACCAAATGGAAAACCTTTTCCATCTGAAGGCGTAACATTTCCTGGTCGATTCCTTTCTGGATGCCTCCACCACGGTGTAGACATCTTCAGAAAGACTCAAAGCCTGGAACTCTAGCCGCTCAGGTACCAGGCTGTGAGTTGCAGGGATTGAAGGTCCGAATGGAATACCTTCCCCTGCTTTAGTGATATCAGGTCTAGGCGTGTACAAAGTCGCTCCGGGGGCCTGCAGCTGAGGCTGAGGAGATCTGGATACCAGAACTAGCGCGCCTGTCTGGGGCTACCAGAATCACCTTCACCTTGTCCCTCCTCACTTTGAGTAACACCTTGTGGATCAAGGAAATGGAGCGAGGCGATAGGAGGCCTAGGGTCCATAGCCTTGAGAAGGCATCCCCCTGCAGCGAGCCCTGATGAGGGGGCCGGGCATGATACAGCCTCAGCTTGGTGTTTTCCCTGGAGGCAAACAGGTCCACCATCGGTATGCCCCAATGGAAGAACAGGCTGTAAGCTACCTCTGGATGGAGAGACCACTCGTGGGATGTCTGGCCTATGCGGCTGAGAGCATCTGCCAGCTGGTTCGATGCTCCTGTCACATGGATGGCTAAGAGATCCGCCTCCAACTGGCTTACGAAGGTCCAGATGTGGAGCGCCTCCTTGCACAGCAAATGGGAGTGTGCCCCTGTTTGTTGAGGCAGTACATGGTCGTGGTATTGTCCATCTAGACTTGAACCACTTGACCCCGCAGCTGAGGAGTGAAAGCTGACAGTCCCAGTCTGACAGCTCAGAGCTCCAACAGGTTGATGTGGCATTGGGACTCCTCAGGGGTCCAGAACCCGTGGGCCCTGTTGTCCGCTATGTGGGCTCCCCAGCCCATGAGAGAGGCATCGGTCGTGAGGACGACCATCGGCTTGGGGCGGACAAATGGGATCCCTTCCTGCAATGAGTCTGGGGCGGTCCATCATTGGAGAGCGTCCCATATCTTCTGGGTTACAGTGATCAGCTGGTCAAAATGACCATGACGCTGAGTCCACTGGGCAGCCAGCTCCCATTGGAGGGTGCGAATGTGCAACCAGGCCCAATGGACCACTGAGGTGCACGCCGCCACGTAACGCAGAACACGCAGAAAGTCCTGGGCAGGGTGCAAGTGCCCAACCAGAAATGATTGGGCGAAGGAGGAGAGAACCTCTGCCCTGTCCACCAGGAGCCGAGCTCTGGCTTGACAAGAGTTGAGCTCTGCCTCGGTGAAGCCCATCACCTGGGAAGGCATGAGTTCCGACTTGGACTCGATCAGGAGGCTGAGCTGGGAGCAGGTCTGAAGGGCCAGATCCCTGACCTTCCACCTCCTGTTGGGTGGAACCTGCCAGGAGCCAATCGTCGAGGCAGGGATAGATTCTGACCCCCTGATGCAGGAGATGGGCCGCCACCACTACAGTGCATTTGGTGAAGACCCGTGGGCCGATGACAGGCCGAACAGCATGGCTCGAACTCATACAGGGTCCCCTTGAAACTGAAGTGGAGGAACCGCTGATGGATGGACGGATTGGGATGTGAAAGAATGTCCTGCAGATCCAGAGAACAGAACCACATGTTTTGCTCCAAGGATGGTATGATCTGGGACAGAGTGACCATCTGAAGGTGCAGACCTGAGAAACTGATGCAGGTCATGGAGATCTAGAATGGTGCGCCAACCCCCGTCCGCTGGGCACCAGGAAGTACCTGAGGCAAAGCCTGGGCCTGGTGGAGGATCTGGCCACGGGAGCTACCCCCTCCTTGCGGAGGAGCTGAGCTATGTCGTTGCTGTCTGGGTGCATGTGGAAATCCGTTCCTCCCAAGGGGCGCTGGCTCGGCTGGGAGGGTACTGCTCAAACTCTAGAGGCAGTTCCCGACCAACCACTTTGAGAACCCACCTGTCTGAAGTGATAGCGGACCAGGTGGAAAGAAAGTGGCGGAGCCAACTCCCCATGGGAGGGCTCAGAGCTGGCGTGACGGAGATGGAGTGGTAACCCCCATCCCGTCACTGGGCAGGCTTAGAGGAGGAGGAGGCTCCAGAACCTGAGCCTCGGCCCCCTTTCGGGCCTGTTGAGGTCCAAGCTTGGGTCGGAAAGCCAAGCTTGAGCCTGCTACTGATGTTGATGTTGCGTCCTCCTTGATAGGAAGGCTGCTGGACCGCAGGGGAACAGTGCCGAAAGGCTTCTTCTTTACTTCTACTGGTTCTTGCCCGAAGAACCTTGGCAGAAGTGGTGTCCAAGGTGGCATTGGACTGCTCCATGCGCTGTAGGTGACCGGCCACCCCTGGGCCGAACAAGTTGGTCCCAAGAAAAGGCACGCCAGCAAACTTATGCTGAGTATCCACTGGAAGGAGGAAAGCTCAGCCAAGCCCCGCGGCAAGAGGCCACCGCGGCAGCCATCGAGCAGGCACAAGAAACTCTGATGTCCAGGGCCATCTGGAGCTGCTGTTTGGCAACAGCACGGACCTGGTCACAGACCTGTTTGACCGTGGTCTGCATGTCTGCGGCAGAGATGAGGGAGGACTTTGTCTAATGACCCGAGAAGGGCAAGAGTGATGTATGCCATGATGACAGCCGAGCTGGCCTGATGAAGGCCCACGGAGGAAGCCGCCTAGACCTTCCGTGTGGAGTGGTCCATATTTTTGGACTCTTTGTCTGGAGGTCGGTCAGTGTTGGCCAAACTGCCAGTATGCCTGAACACAGAGGCGGTCACCAAGCTCTCGGCCAAGGGTGCTCTGTGAACCCCGCAAGAGACCCCATGAGCACCGCCGACTTGCAGGCCATGCGGGAAGACGGTGTGACATGGAGAGGCGCCAAAGTTCAAGGGTTGGCTAATGATGGCTTCGCCACAGGAAAGGCCTCCGTCGGGGTATCCCCTCTCTTTAGGATATCTGTGAGAGGGTACTCCGATTTTTCTGGATTGGCTCCAGAGGCATTCTGGTGGAGTCAGAAATGAGAAGGAGAATCCCTTGGAAGGAGGAAGGGCCTTCCTCCATCCCTGTGCCAACGGATGACTCATCATCCCCAGGATGAGAGTGGAGTCTGGTGACATCCGAGTCCGAGGAGTCGGGGTACAACGGCCTGCCGCCTAAATCATCCTTGATCCGCCAAGGGCAGTCCGGGGTGACTGTGACAGACAGACATCGGGAAGTCCGCATCCTGTCGGTCCTCTTTGAGGGAGTCCCTCCCACAGGCTGTTTGGCGGTGGTTCCACCCGATAGGTGGAGAGACCGAACAGGCCGAACTGGGGACGGGACAGCCCCACGGTGGAGGAACCAAGGTTTCACCCGAGAAGTCTGCTTCGGCCTCGGAGGCAAGAGCTAGTAATGGCCGGCAGAGCTGGCTTCGCCCGTCAGAATCAGCTGTTGCCACATAAGGTCCTCATAGCGCCAATGGAGTTTCCATCAGAGCCTCTGATGAGGACAACCTGTGGCATCGCTCTTCTTAGAATGCTTATGGCTCTTCCCGTCATTTGGCTGAGGGGTTCTGACCTCGACAGAGATCGGACAGGCCGACTCGGTCGATCAGGAGACACCAGGGATCGGTGAAACCCGAGGGTCCGAACTGGATCCTTAATAGGGCCACCAGCTGGCTGGGTCTCCTCATCAGGAAACACTAGAACCAGAGTCCTTTCTAAGGCATCATCGACCACGGCCGGTGACAAAGGGTCAATCGGGTCGAGAATGATCTCGACCTCATTGGCCACTTCCTTGGTCGCCTGGCCAGACAGAAGGTCCATAAAGCTCATGGGCCGAGGAGGCGATTCTTGACCGAGGTCAAGACCGATGCTCCTGGGACTGAGACCTCTCTCGTCCCAAGATCACCTTTGTCGAGATGAAGATGAAGCAAGTTCTCTTTACCTCTTCCAAGAGCGGGAAGACTGCAGCCCATGGATGCCTAAACCAGGGTGGGGAGAGACTGGCACAACTCCTTAAGCGAACCTGCTAAAGGTGGAGCCTAGGTTAGGTGGGATGAAGAAGCCAGCCGGCCGAGCGGCTTCTTCCTTGAACCTCATGCGGCTCCAGCTGCTCATGGAGCCCACAGCTGCGAAACTGACTACCTAGCCTCCTTGGACTTCACCGGAGGGTTCCTTTCTCCGATCTCCCAGTTTCAGGTGTGCCATGTGGTCGCCCAGGACGCTGGGATGGAAGGCCAAGCAGTAACTGCAGGACGATGTGTCATGGCCGACAGCCAGGCAGTAGACGCACGTGAGATGGGGATTGCTGCGCAACATCTTCTGGCTGTAAGGACACTGGCGAAATCCCGGGGAAGATTTCTGCTCCATGATCGAAGATGCAAATGCGCGATCGCTAACTCAAACGAGTTTTAATTTCGGTAAAACCAAAGATTTGAAAGCCAGGGCCTACGAAATGTGAGAGCACGAGGGAGGCAACCTGCATCTTCCAGCGGAAAGGAAGATCTGGCATCATGGGGTGGAGCCGAGGTATATACCACCCGGGTGGGTGGGAGGTGCCAACTTGAAGGCTTCCGGCAGATTTAAAGAGGAAAGGGACAATGCCAATGAGTGTGGATGAATAATATATCCACGCTCCTAGAACTGACCTTTGTTTAGAGTTCTGCAAAAGGCTTAAAACTGCATCTCAGGTTAAGCCCTATAGTTCCAAACAGCTTTGCAATAATTTCATCAGTGCAGTTTTAAACAAAGGGATACCGTTTCAAACAAAGGGATCCCAGTATCACTTACAGTTTCACACAAAGATTCACATGTGTTTTATAACTGCAGATATGCAAGGGGAGAAAAACAGAAATAGCAAGGGATGGCAGAGAGATAGTGAGGGCGGAGTATCATAAACCATCAGTGTGATCAGTTCCTAGGCCTCACAAGAACATTTGGTTGCACAACCAGACAAGAGAAGAGACAGAAAAGGAGAGGATAGAACAGACCCTTGCGTTTAAACTCTTTCTGCATAACAAATGGGGCAGGGCCTTATTCAACCCTGTCACAGTTTGGAGAGTTGCAGAGAAACCAATCAATCTGGATACTGTATCGCACCTTGTATCCTTTTATGGATCTTGCACACTGCTCTTCTTACAAACGGTCTCTTCGGTATGCTACCACTGAGTGTACTCTGTGCCAGATTTCCTCTGGGGGTTGACCTGATGCTTGACTAACACAGTGACTGCTCTGCACTAAGGAACCTCACCAGGATGAAACACGTCTGTAGCTTGTTTTTCTCTGCCAGTGCTGGGTCAAATGTAAAAACTTATTTAGAAGGAGACTGTTGTTCTGGTGAAGCCTTGTCAGCCAGCCTCATACAAGGATTTGCATATCTATAGCACCTTGCACTGAGTTTGAGGCTTCTAACTGTATGTCTGTGGTTTACAGACATGTACAGAAATCAAACCATATCAATATTTCTTCTCTCCTTGCATCCTTTTATGAATCTCACACACTGCTGTTCTTACAAACTACCTCTCTGTTATGTTACCCCCGAATGTACTACATGACTGTCAGTATGGTTTTCAAACGTGACTTACCTGCCTCTATGATAAACCTGATGCAGCTGATTACAGAACAGGCATGTGTTACACAGGCAGAAGAAGCCAAAAGGTTCCAGATCTCAGGCTGCTGCAAGGCCAGACAGCTACAATCCAGTACAGCCTGCAGGTCGACACTCAGGGGAACCCGGTCATTTGCTAAATGCCATGACACTGCCTGTAACAGAAGTGCAAATAATATTGCAACACAGTATTCTAACAGCGTTATCAACCACATACAAGATCTCAGTTGGCATCAGCTGAACTCAACAACATAACAGTAAAGAAAACAGAAACTCAGCCATTCAATCAGTTATTACATATGCCATTAAGGAGCCCGATATTTATGGGTAACTTTGAAAAAAACTTTTCTTTAACACTAACTAGACAGAGAACCTAACCCTCTCTAAAAACTGCAGCTCTGCAACCGCTGTACTGCACCACTCCCAAAATTCCCATTTTTTCTCTCACTACTTTTACTGGAATTTACTTTGTATCCTTATCTTAGTGTTTTCCTTGTTTCCCCTTTTTTATGCTTTACTTAACCCCTCTGTAGCATGAGCCTAGTCAGGGTGATTCGAGTTTTCCCCTTTTTGCTTTTCTTTATCACTTTGTATCCCTGCCTTAGACAGGATGTTTCTAGTTTACTCCTTTTTGCTTTTGTTTACCGCTCTGTATCCCTGCCTTAGACACAGTGGTCTAGATATTCAAAAGGGTTGCGCATGGCGCAACAAACCCACTGATGCGCCCCAGTGCGATATTCAAAAGGGAAAAGTGCGCCGCACAAATCCCAATGCGCCGGAGCGCATCAGTAATGCATGCAGGCACAGGTAGGGGGGGCATGCCCATGCATAACCTGCACAGCCCGATATTCAGCCCGGGATGTGCAGAGCCATGCATGCGCAACCCCTACCTGCGCCAGCACAAAGTTGCGCCAAAAAAAAAGGAACAAATGATGGCCACCCACAGGTGAGCTGCCGCATTGCAGGGCGCAACACGGCAGCTGCCACCTGTGGGTGGCCACCTGAGTTCCCCGCTGCACCTGGCGGCACTCTCCCCATGCCCGATTGTGGCATTTGTGAAAAAATAGAATAATTCAGTCCACATCCCTGGTGGTCCAGTGGACCTCTATCTGCCTGATCGTAAGCATTTGTAAAAACTAGAATAATTCATCCAATATCCCTGTTGGTCCAGTGGACCGCTATCTGCCTGATCGCAGGCATTTGTTTAAAAAAGATCCTTCCAATATCCCTGGTGGTCCAGTGGACCAGCTATCTGACAGATCGCGGACATCTGTATGTAAAAATAGGCATAAGTCCAATATCCCTGGTGGTCTAGGTACCCCCTCCCACCCGCCACTGAGTCCCACCGCCCGCTCCCCCACCATCAGCTGGCGGGTGGCAGCTCCCCACCCGCCTGCAGCCCTGCCGCCTCGACACGATCCGTGGGGCTGCGCCCATTGGTTCACAGCATGAGCCTAATGCGTGCAGCCCGCACCGTACTACACATTCCAGATATCTGTCGTCAGGCGTCGGTCCCAGACGGCTGCTGCCGGCAGGGTGCCAGCGCAGTCATCAGGATCGGTGCACCTGCATGCAAATGGCCCCATGTGCGTCTGCATACATTATGGCCCTATTTGCATGTCAACTTCCCCTGAACTCTCGCTGTTGCTGTGCATGGCGCAATGAAACTTGCGCTAGCGTATCCCTTTATGCTCCACTTCTGGTTGGCGCCGGGCGCAGTGCCGATTGCGCCATGCACACTGGGGGTGGCCAGGTGAGTATTTAACGCTGCTGAGCCATGGTGCAGCTTTGTTGAATATCACCCAGTTCGACACCCCCGCGCAGCCAAGATGAGCTTGCGCCAAGCTTTCAGCCACAGCCTGGCGCAGTTTGAATATCTGGGCCAGTGTTTCTAGTTTTCCCTTTTGCTTTACTTTTATTCCTTTGCGCCTTACCATAGATAGGGAGTTTCTTCTTTCCCAAACAACAGGTAGAAGATACAGTTTGCAGACCATTACCTCCCTGCTGTTATCCTCATACCTTCTTCCAATACACTCTTACACAGGCAGCAGCAAGTACTCGGGTATTTTACCTTACCTTACTGGACCAGTAGAATTCCCTGCATGCGTGCTGTTGCCTGCCGACACCTAAAAAGGCAATCCTGTTCCGCTCCTGCTCTGTTCCACTCGCACTCTGGGACACAAATGTGGTGGGACATGTAAGAAGTGGATCTTTTATAGTTCCCTGGACTTTCTGCTTGTCCATGATTCACCCCTGGGATCATGCGCTTTTAATCCCTCTTCCTCCTTTTGCCAACTCCCGAGCTTCCCTGCTGCCCTGTGCCCTTTGTTGGAAAATATGGAGGTGAGTGAGAAACAGTAAATTACAGCTTGTTAGTTGTCTGAGCCCCTGAAATAGAGTTCCTCTGCAGTCAGTGCTGGCCAGGACAAAAAGTGTGCCAAAAATAGCTTGTTCTAAGCTTTTATCTGCTCAGCAAGACTCCCTGGACTCCCTGCTTGTTTCTGATTTGCCCCTGGGATCATGTGACTTTCGATCCTTCTTCCTCCTTCTGCTGACCCCCAAACTTCTCTACTGCCCTGTGCCCTTTGTTGGGGGAAAAAAAAAAAAAACGGAGTTCGGAACAGATCAGGGTTGCTCAGGGGCTGGCTGGCGGCTGAAGGTGGACTGAGCATCCAATGATGGCTGTCATCCTCGGTGTGGACAGCATGTACCACTGCTTGACTGCCACCCAGTAAAGGCTGAGTGGTGTGGCAGGCAGTCACCAGTTCAATGGCAGGATGCAGATGCCGAAGCATACAGTGTCTTTATGCTGTGTGTGGGCATCACAGCCTACATGGAAAAGTCCCTATTCTGCAGGCCCCGCATCACCTGCTGGGACCCACTCACCCATGGAGGTAAGAAGTAGTGGGGTGTCCTGGGGACAGTGGGTGACAGGGCAGGGGGTCGCAAACAGAAAGAGGATGCTGGAGGCAACTAAGGTGGTAAAAGCTCATGTGGAAAGAAAAAAGAAAGACCACATATAAGGGAGCTGGACAGCGGTGTGCTCAATGGACCACCAGTTTGGTCAAGGCGACCACTACCGAGCAGGCCCATGGTGGGCAATGGCAGGGCTGCTGCTTGCACTGCCAGTGATCTGGGTTCGGGGATGAGCCTGGGACACTGGAGATGCATCGGGGGGGAGGGATAAGGATCCTACAGAACAATGAACTTCTCTAGGGTGGAAGGCTGTCCGATCCTGCTGTAGAAGTACCACCTGGAATACAACAGAACTTTGGAATGGCGAGACAGCCGGACACACACTGCACATGCCTGCTGCGTGCTTTTCAGCAACATATTAATGTCACAATCTCTTGGAGGGAGACAGTGAAAATCCCG
Source organism: Neoceratodus forsteri (assembly GCA_016271365.2). NCBI lineage: Eukaryota > Metazoa > Chordata > Ceratodontiformes > Ceratodontidae > Neoceratodus > Neoceratodus forsteri. Next base: position 398,589,642 of record CM057452.1, read on the forward strand.
GCTGACCCAAGAGATAAAGCCTGTATCTTGCTGGCACTGCACTGTCAACCAAGCTCATGTCTCCATGGTGGACTTGGGCACCAGAGATGTACTGCACCACACTCAAAAACCCCCATCATGGGGAGAAACCATATGGGGCTACGGAAAGCCAGGATAAGTGCTGTGGAAAACTGCTGATGGTGCTGGGGAAAGCTGAAGGGTGCAGTTGGCCAGCATGGAAGAATAAACAGAAAAAAACAAAAGTAACCATCATAGACAAGGCATGGGGAACCCTGTCCCTTGCCTGGAATCCTTGGTCAGTGTGCCCACCTTTGGCTGAGGCCATGAAGGTTGTACCATAATGGGTTGCTGAGGTGCCACCAGAAGTACCAGTGGAGGCATCTGCAGCTGGGCAGTTAGGCATGGAAAAAGACAGAATGGCCATGTCCTGGTCAGGTCATCCATGACCCTCCAATGGAAAAGAAAAGTACAGTTACGTAAGAACTTACCATAACAGTAGATCTTTGAGAGAGGCTCTTGCAGTAGGTATTCACATATAGGACTGACCCGCCAGGTGTCAGGACTCCACGGAAAAATTTCTAGCTAGCAGTCTCTGGTGGGAGACCGCCCCCACGTCAGGTGACTGGTGTCATCCGACGTCAGTATAAAGGGGTAGGCCCCCACGCCCACCTTCCAGTTCTTTCCTGCCAAAGGCCAAAAGAGGCAAGACAAGAGAGAAGAGGATATGTTCCCCATGGAAATGGAGCAAAAAGCTTAGGGGATGGAGGCAGGTAGGCATTACCTACTGCAAGAGCCTCTCTCAAAGATCTACTGTTACGGTAAGTTCCTACATAACTGTACTATCTTACTTCAAGAGGGCTCCTGCAGTAGGTATGCACATACAGGACTGAGTCCCAAGCAGTCTGGAACAAGGAAAAGTACTCAGGAGGAGAAGGATTGTCATCCATAACATGGAACCGCAGGCTGAACGGGTCTCATGAAAGGAGACCTTGTAGAACAGCCAACCCGAAACCTGCTCTATGGTGAGAGGCAATGTCCAAACTGTAGTGTTTCGTGAAGGTATGGACAAAAGTCCAAGTTGCGGCTGCACAGATGTCTGCTGCTGACACATTCTTGAAACAAGCCACAGAAGCAGCTACTCCTCTGGTGGAGTGACCTCTGACCTGACCCGGTAGGGTCTTGTTGTACTTGATGTAACAGAAAGTGATACAATGAGCCAACCATTTTGATAGGCATTGCTTAGAGACAGCATTGCTTTCCCTTTGTAAGCAAAGAGGCAAAAGTTGATCAGTCTTCCTGAGATCCTTAGTCCGAGTGGTGTAGTATCTCAGTATGCATGAACATCCAAAGTATGCAAAAGGTATTCCCTTGATTGGAGTGTTGTGAAGAAAGCGGTAGCTCAATGGATTGATTCAGTGTAGATTCAGCCACCACCTTAGGGGAGAAACTTAGGGCTGGTGCGTAGAGCCACACGTTCCTTGTGAAAAATCAAGTATGGGATTTTGCACATCAGGGCCTGAAGCTCGAAAAAGCGCCGAACAGAAGTAATGGACACTAGGAAGAGTGTCTTCCAAGAAAGGAACTTTAAATTGGCTGCAGCTGCCAGCTCGAAGGGAGGCAGGGTAAGCTTCTCCAGAATGAAATTCAAGTCCCAAGGAGGGGCAGGAATGCGGATGGGGGTCTCAAATGGAGAACCTCTCAGAGGAAGGTCCCGCTCCAAAGGAACATGGTAGGCTGAAATAGCGCCATGTGGACCTTTAACGAGGAATGGCTGAGACCCAGATCAAGAGGTGACGATGTAATCCAGGACTTTATTGGCTGGGCATGAGAAAGGTTTGAAGTCTTTGAATTAGTCAAAATAGAAAAGTGTTTCCACTTCATGGCATAGGTGGATCTGGTGGAAGGCTTTCTGGCTTCTACCAAGTTGTCCGCTACGAGAGGAGAGACTCAAGCGGGCTTTGCTACATCTGCAGGAGCCATGCATGTAAATAAAGGGATGTGAGACCTGAATGAACAAGGGTCCCCTCATCCTGGGTCAACAATTGCTGCGACAGAGGAAGAGGAGGTTCCTCTGAAAACTGTTGCAGAAGAGAGAACCAAACTTGCCTGGGCCAGAAGGGGAGCGATGAGAATCATTCGAGTTCCGTCCGATCTGAGTTTGTTCAGGACCCTCGGAATTAAAGGAATGGGAGGGAGTATAACGAATCTGTCCCTCCAAGCGAGAGAGAGCGCCCTGCCAAAAATGTCTCGCCCTGGAGCGAACTAGCAGAAGGCAGGAAGTTTTGCATTTTGGGGAGAAGCAAAGAGGTCTATCTGAGGTGTCCCCATCGCTAAAAGCAGTCGTTACTACCTGTTGATCTAACTCCCATTTTCCACTCCCAGAATGTGAACCACGGTCAAGTGAAGGTGATGCTGGGTTGCCCAATACCATTTCAACGATTCCCCGCACAGAGGGTAGGAACGTGTTCTCCCTGCCTGTTGAGATACCAAACTATACACATGTTGTCTGATTGTATGAGGAGATGACCGGGGAGGATGAAGGAGTGTAGAGCCTGAAGGGCATAAAGGACTGCCCTCAGTTCGAGCACATTTATGTGCAGAATTTGTTTGAACTTGGACCAGCTGCCCTGAGTCCTGTGAGACCCGAGATGGGCACCCGAGCTTTCTGACACATCTGTCGTCAACATCTGGGAGCGGGGTTCGTGCAGAATTGAACTCCCAGGCATAGGTTCTCCTGAACCATCCACCATTTCAAGTCCCTGATCATGGGATCGAAAACTAGTACCTCTTGGTCTAGATTGTCCATGGTCTGGTCCCATTGCAACCGAAGCATCCACTGAGAGATCCTCATATGGAGCCAAGGAAGTGGAACTGTCGGAATGGCAGCAGCCATTAGCCCGAGGAGGCGGAGGACTGACCTGGCTCCGACCCTCCTGCGACCCGGACAGAAGAGCGGGCCTGAGTCTGAAGGTGTCTACACCCTGTCTAGAGGCAAAAAGGTCATGTCCAGAATCACCCTATAAATTGGAGGCATTGGCAAAGGACCAAATGGGACTTGCCTGTTGATGGTGATACCCAAGCTAGTTAACAACTGCAGGGTAAGGAAAGGGAGTGCAGGAGTTCTCACTGGACGGGCCGCCAGGAGCCAGTCATCCAGGTACGGGAATACATTAACTCCTTGGGTACGCAGGTGGGCTGCTACCCCACACAGGCATTTGGTGAACACTCGGGGGGTCGAGGAAAGACCAAATGGGAGGGCCTTGAATTGGTAGTGGTCCCCCTGAAAGCAAAAACAAAGGAATTTGTGGTGGGAAGGGCATATGGGGATATGCAAGTAGGCATCCTGCATGTCTAGAGCGCATAGCCACTGTCCCGCCGAAGAAGATGTAGAAGGCTCTGCAAGGAGAGCATTCTGAAGCGTTTGTACTCACATAACATGTTCAGGGTGCTGAGGTCTAGGACAGGCCTCAGATCTCCATCTTCCTTGAACTAGGAAGAAATGGGAATAGTAACCTTTTCCCCAAAGATGAGTGGAAATGGAAATTACGCATCTACCGTAATTTTGATCTTTTGGACGAAGTCTCCACCACTCATTCACACTGATGGGAGAGTACCGAGCTAATAATCCCCCAAGAGGGCAGCAGGAGAGACCAAGAGCTCACAAATTTAGGACAGAAGTCCATTAAGGATAGTCCTGCCAAACAAAAGATGTCATCTGGCATGGACATCCAGGGCATAGTGCTTGACGAAAGTATGCACTGAGCTCCAGGTAGCCACATTGCAATGTCTGCAATGGGCACATTGCGGATCTCCACCAGGGATGCTGCGACTGCTCTAGGAGAGTGAGTGTACACTCTGCTTTCCAGCTTAACCTGCGCCATGGAATAACAGTGGCGAAGGCATGCCACCAGCCATGCCGAAATGCATCTGATAGCGACAGGCTGACCCAGACGGGTCTTGCTGAGGGAAACAAACAGTTGTTGAGCTTTCCGAATTTCTTTTGTTCTATCCAAATAGAAATGCAGAGCTCTATTGACATCTAAAGAATGAAGGGAACGCTCTCCTTCATTTTGGAAGTTCGCAAAGTAAGTATGTAGGACCAAAGGTTGGTTTAGGTGGAATTCTGAAACAACCTTAGGGAGTAACTTAGGATGGGTCCTAAGAACTACTTTGTCCTTATGAAACACTGTATACGGAGGGTCTGTGACCAAGGCATGTATTTCAGAGACCCTGCGGGCCAAAGTAATGGCCACCAGGAAGGCAGTTTTCCAAGTGAGAAATTTCAGCTCACAGGTAGCTAGAGGCTTGAAAGGTTTTCGAGTGAGCATGTCTAGCACAAGGTTAATGTCCCAGGCTGAGACTGGACATCTGATAGGAGGTCTGGTATACAGAATACCCTTAAGAAACCTCTTAACTGCTGGTAACTGAGCCAGTGGTAAGAAAGGTACTGGCTCATGATAAGCTGAAATGGCACAAAGGTGAACTCTGACTGTAGAGTATTGTAGACCTGAATTTGAGAGGTCTAAAATGTACTCTAGAACTTTATTTGGTGGGCAGGAAAAAGGATTCAAATCGGATTTTGCACACCAGAGAGAAAAACACTTTCATTTGGCTGCATACGTTTTTCTAGTGGCTGGCTTGCGTGCAGCCAAAAGACTCTCCAAGAGACGTTGGAACTGTTCACTTCTATCTCTTCAGGAGCCAAGTGTGAAGGTGAAGCGATGTCAGATTGAGATGGATCACAGGCCCCTGGGTCAGAAGGTTCATCTGAAGGGGAAAGCGCTTTCGGAGAGGTTGCCAACATACTGTTGAGTAACGGAAACCATATCTGTCGAGGCCAGAAGGGAGCAATGAGGATCATTTTGTCCCCTGGGACACTAATTGAGAAGTACCGTTGAATTAGTGGAAGAAGAGGAAAGGCGATAGAAAGTGTTTTGTCCACTGCAGCCTGAATGCATCCTGACAGAAAATGCCAGGCCCTGGATTTCTGGAGCAGAAGAGAGGCAGTTTTGTGACGAGTGGGGATGCAAAAAGGTCCAGGTCTGGAGTTCCCCACTCTGCAAATAGCGACTGAACTACAGTTGAATCGAGAGACCACTCATGAGGATCTACCTCTGTTCTGCTTAGACGGTCTGCCAGTTCGTTCTGCACTCCCAGCAGGCAGACCTCCTGAATTAGAGCCTTGTGCTCTAGGCACCATTCCCACACTCTCATCGCTTCTCTGCAGAAGGGGTAAGAGTGAGCACCGCCCTGCTTGTTGATGTAATACATCACTGCTTTGTTGTCCGTTTGAAGGAGAATGTTCTTGTGACAGAGAATGTCCTTCAAAGCCCAGACTACATTAAGGACGGCTCTCATTTCTAGGACATTTATGTGAAGCTGGGACTCGTCCTGAGTCCACGTACCTTGGGTGTGGAGATTCTGACAGTGATCTCCCCTCCCCATCAGGGACATGTCCGTGGTAATGGAAATCTGGTGATCCAGGGGAGAGTACAGTACGTAAGAACTTACCGTAACAGTAGATCTTCGAGAACAGCTGTTGCAGCAGGTTACACCATTAGGACTGAAGCCGGCAGGCGTCAGGACCCCACGGAAATCTTCTAGCTAGCAGTCTTCAGCGGGGACCGCCTCCGACGTCAGTCCCGCCCCCATCAGGCATGGTACATAAGGAGGCGGTCCCGCCATATTCCCCAGTTCTCCCGCCGGAGACTCCCGGCCGCTGGATGACATCAGAAAGGGAGACCGAGGACCCGCCATCAGATGGCCAAGACTAAAATGATCTTGCTCAGCGTAGGCTGGAACTTACCTCCTCCAAGGGGGAATGGTGGGCGGAAAGGTATCTGCTGCAAGAGCTGTTCTCGAAGATCTACTGTTACGGTAAGTTCTTACGTAACTGTCCTATCTTCTTCGAGGTACAGCTCTTGCAGCAGGTTACACCATTAGGACTGATTCCAAGCAATGGCGCCTAGAAAGCCATCGGGAGGAGGCAATACTGATACCGCAACATGTCCTGAGCCTAGGACAGGAGACCCTGCAGGACAGCAAGTCCGAAACCCGCTCTTCGCCGTGAGGCGATATCAAGGCTGTAATGCCTGATAAAAGTGTGCACTGAGTTCCAGGTGGCTGCAGCACATATGGCCGATGTGGATACATTTTTTAGTGCTGCAAAAGAGGTAGCCACTCCCCTTGTCGAATGGCCCTTAACCACCCCTGGTAAGGGTTTCTGTCTACTGTTGTAGCAAAGGGAAATGCACTGGATTAGCCAGCGAGAAAGGGTCTGTTTCGAGACTGGGTCTCCCAACATCCTCTCAGTGAAACAGACAAACAGCTGTTCCGTTTTGTGGTGCTGTTTGGTCCTGGTCAAGTAGTATCGAAGACACCGGTGAACATCCAGGGTGTGAAGCAGTGCTTCTCCTCGACTGTGCACTTAGGGAAGTACACTGGTAAATCAATGTCCTGGTTAAGCGTGAGGGCTGAGACCACCTTAGGCAGGAACTTGGGATTCGTCCTCAGGGACACCCTGTCCTGGTGAAAATTAAATAAGGCTCCTTGCACATTAGAGCGTGTAGTTCAGAGATTCTTCTCGCTGAATTAACAGTAACCAAAAATAGCATTTTCCACGACAGAAAACGCAGCTCGCAATCTGCGGCAGGTTCAAAAGGTGGCAGCGTAAGCTGCTCCAGGACGAAAGGCAGGTCCCAAGGAGGGACAGGATCCCTAATGGGTGGCCTAAGGTGGAGAACCCTCTTAAGAAGGCCCGGACGATCTAACTGTGCTACTGCACTGGCTCTACCGGGGCATGATAGGCTGAGATTGCACAAAGGTGCACCTTGATCGAGGAGTAAGCCAACCCTGATTGAGAAAGGAGAGCGGTACTCCAGAACCAATTTCTCTGGACAGTCTAAGGGGAGAAGCCGTGATGCTTGAGATCACAGGCAAACCTATGCTATTTCATGGCGTGAGTAGCGATTCTCGCCTTCTGGCTGCATCGTCCATCGGTGACCCCAGACGCAAAATGGCTATGTCTCTAGGAGCCAAGTGCAGGTTCAGGTGAATACAAGTCCGTGGCTAGTGAACCTCGTCCTGAGACAGCAGATGGGAGCTGATTAAGAAGCGGAGGTTCCCGGGACAGGTGACCAGAGGCGGGGAACCAAATCTGTCTGGGCCAAAAAGGCGCTTATCAAAATCAGCGTCGCGTGCTCCTGCGAAGTTTGAGAAGGACTCTCTGGATCAACGGGAAGGAGGAAAGGCATAGAGGAATCTGCCCGCCCAGGAGAGGGACAACGCGCTCCAGAAAACATCAGGCCCTGATCTAGCGTTAGCAAAAATTGGGCAATTTTTGCATTGGATGGGGACGCGAACAACCAATTCTGAGTGCCCATCTGTGAAACAGATCCTCTGCCACCTCCTGTAGAAGTTCCTCATCTGGACCCTGGCCTGGGAATGGCTCAGGCTGTTCATGGCTGGGTGTTCTCCACTCCGGGAACGTGAACTGCATGAGGTTTCTGCTGTGTCGCATTACCCATTCCCACACTCTCATGGCCTCCCTGCAGAGGGGTGGGGAGGTGGCCTCCTTGTTTGTTGAGGTAGTACATCACTGCTGTATTGTCTGTTTGTAACAGAAGAGTACTCGGTGGAATGTCTGACTGGAAGGCTTGTAGGGCATAAAGGACCGCTTCTCATCTCTAATATGTTGATATGGAGATGAGCTTCTGAGTAGATCCATGTTCCCTGAGACTTCCACCCTGTCATGCTTGCTCCCACCCCAGGCGTGTGAGGCTGCCTGTGGAGAGGTCATCACCGATGAAAGAGGGAATGGAACCCCACAGAGGGTTCCTGGATCTAGCCACCATTGCCAGTCCCAACCATGGTCTTCGTGATTCTGACTGGCTGCTGCAGATGGTCTTGCCTTTGGTCCCATTGCACTCTGAGCATCCACTGTTACCCACATGTGGAGCCTTGCCATCGGACTGTTGGAATGGCACGCAGCTATGTCCGAAGTGTTTAAGGACCAATCTGTCTTGGGACGTCTTTTTCGCTGATAGGTCCCTTTATGAGGGACCGGATGTATTCCGCCTCTGTCTTTGGGAAGAAAAGCTTTCCTTGGTGGTGTCCAGAACTGCCCTATGAATTGCAGTTTCTGGGACGGCACCAGGAGAGACTTCGAGTTGATTAGGATGCCCAGAGACTGACAAAGGATCTGGGTGCTGGATAGCTATCAACAGCGCCTTCGAGGAAGCCATGAGAAGCCAATCGCCGAGGTACAGGAACACATAGTGGCCCTGTCTCCTCAGAGACGTTGCCATGACTGCCATGCACTTGGTAAAGACCCTGGGGCCGTGACAGCCCGGAAGGAAGCGCCGGAACTGATAGTGGCCGAGGAACCTCAAGCGCAGGGAACCTCCTGCGCTTGAGCAATGGGGATGTGCAGATAAGCTGCCTGCATGTCCAGGATGCCAGGAATGCGTCCTTCTTCAGCATGGGATTAGGACCGAGGATCACCATGCGAAGCGCCTGTAGGCAATCGATATATTGAGGTCGCTTAGGTCCAAGATTGGACGGAGGTCCCTGTTTTCTTTGGAACCAAGAAGAAGTGGAAGAATATCCTGCGCTCCTCTGGTTCACTGGGACATGCTCCAAGGCTTTTCTGCAGCAGCGTGAGCACTTCTTACCTGATGAGCAGGGCATGCTGACCCGAGTAACGGAGAGCAAAGGAGGTCTTCTGGGTGGCTTGTCTGAGAATTTATAAAGTGGCCTCTTCTGACCACTCTGCAGCACCCACTGTCGGTGGTGATCGACTGCCACACTGGGAGGTGGTTCATGGTGCAACCCCCACCTTTATTTCCTGCTGATCCTGAGGGGCGGGGCCGGAAGGAGTCATGCTGTGGAGCGGAGGGTCCTGCAGGTTGGGCCGACTTGGTGGGACGGTGGTCTCACTACTGAGGACAACTTGCCTGGGCTTTCCGGTAAAGGAGCCTTTGTTGCAGGCCGAACGAGGCTGTTGTCTCTGAGTCCGCTACAAAGCTGACTCTGGTTCCCACGAAAGGAACTGAGCCTAGATCTGTACATGGCCTGGACAGATCTAAAAGCCTTCCCAGCTTCCTGCAGTTTAGTGATGACCTTCTGACGCTTCACCAAACAAGACTCTCGTGAAAAGGGCGCCCAGAATGTTCTTCTGGACGTCGGGTAATCTCGAGACACGGAGCCATGAGTGTCCGGAGGCATACGCCTGAGGTTGCCGCTCTGCTGGGGAGTCGGCGCGGAATCATACGCTGCTCGGAGCACCTGTCCCCAATGCCTGAACCCGTGCAGAGGAGCTGGAGAAGTTCCTCCTTGGGCCACCATCTGGCAATTTCTCTGCCAGGTCCTCGTGCGTTCTGAAATTGAACCATGTGGGTAAGGTAGTTCAGGGACCTGACGGCGCAGGTCGCAGCTGCGTAAGTGCGCCTACCCATTGCGTCCAGTTGCTTGGACTCCGGGTCTGGTGGCTGCGTGCTCAGATGTTGCGGTCTCTGGGACCGGTCATGAGAGGCTGTGATGACCAGGGAGTTGGCAGAGGATGATTAGTCAGTACTGGTCCTCCCTTGGGCCTTGTACAGGCGGTCAGCCTTCTTCGGCATTGCCGAGCGAATGTGGACGTTTCACGCCTGCCTTGGTGACGCCCACAAAGGGTGGTATTACCATGTTTTCAGGATTTTTCTGCTTAAGATAACGAGCTAGGCGAGCCTTCGGGGTCAAGTTCTTCATGCGCCACCCTATGTTCTCTTGGATGTGTCTCATAATCTCAGAGAATGAGGGGTCACGGAGGAAACCTAGGAAGTTCACGGGTCCGGAGGGGGACGCTTGTGGGAGAAGGAGATCTGGAGCCATCCGAGATGTCCGATCTTGAGTCCTCCGTAGACGGGAGTAGCGGCGCCTTCTGGGTCTCTTGGGCTGGGTGAACCAGAAGAGGATCTGGACGGAGGCCTTCTGTCCATAGGTCTGCCCCTAGAGGTCCAGCTGGCTCCCGGGAGGTACTTGTCTGCTGCCGCATTGGGTGAAGGAGGGGGTGCTGGGGCCGTGGTGCCACAGGTGCAGGAGGAGGCCGCGTGGACCACATCCTTTGATGGTGTCCCACCAGAAAGTGAATAACCTTCACTCGAGATGTTAAGGCCCGGCTGACGGGCCGGGCGCCAGTGGCCTGTCATCGGGTCCCGTGTCAGCTCCTGGGGTCTCTGGTTCTGGGAGGGCCTCTGGGAGCTCGACAGTCCGGGGTCGCCCGCCTGGTCCTCGGGCTGAGTGGATTCTCCTCCATCAACGCTTCACGACGCCGCGGGCGGCGCGTGTGGTTCTTCTCGCTGCTGTGTCGGACGCCGTCCCCAGCCGGCGTCCGGAAGGAGAGTGCCCGACCAGCGACGGGGTGTCGACTGTCGCCGGTTCCCGGATCTATGGTGTTTGGCCGAGATCGGGGAGCCGACGTCTCTTAAGGGAGGTCAGCCCTTAGTCTTCCATTGAGGGGGAGGCAGCAGGGAAACTGACCGGACGTCGGGGCCGAAAGGACGCTTGTGGTGATCCCCAGACTTAGACGAGGCCTTGGAGGAAGAAGAAGGCCTAGAAGTCTTAGCAGGCCGCAGGGATGAAGAACCGCTGGCAGACTTGACACGACCGGGGGAGGCTGAGAGCGGGCCCGAGACAGAGAGCGGTCGGACTTGAGCTGGAGCTATGGGAGTCCGAGGCCCTAGAAGGGGATCTAGGTCTCACCTTCTCTGTGCTTCTCATGGTGCCTGCGGGAGTTTTCTGAAGATTCTCTTGGAGGAAGGTTCTCATGGCCTTGAGCTTCTTCTAAAAGGTAAGTCTGGAGAGCCTTGTTGGCGGATCGGGTCTGGCTGTTGAAGCCCTGACAAAAGAATAAGCCTGGGTGTCGTGGTCTGGGCCCAGGCACGGCGATTTAGGCCGTAATGCTGCCCTGAATGGAATTTGTTTCCACAGGCGCACTTGACGAATGGCCTCCACGGAGGTTGGGGAGGACATCAGACAGAAGAATGAATCTGGAGGAAGAGATTCTGAAGAATTCTCGGTTGAAGAAACGGTAGAACGAATTTCCTGATCGTCGCACGCCAGATACTGGACCGAGGTCGAGACATGCAAGTCCGACGGCGGGAAAGAACTGGTGATTCTGTGGACCGCCTCCTTATGTACTACGCCTGATGTCGGGGCAGGACCGAGGTTGGAGGCGTCCCGCTGAAGACCGCTAGCTAGAAGATTTGTGGGTCCTGACGCCTGCCGGCATCAGTCCTAATGGTGTAACCTACTTCAAGAGCTGTACCTCAAGAAGATCAAAGGGATACCCTTCCGAAGATTGTTCTTTATGCATCACCAGGTGAGTGACCTCTTCAGAGGTTCTATCACCTTGATGAGAAAGGATTGAGGGTGAATGGTTGGGACCACTTTGTACTGAGCATCCATTGAGAGGTTCTCATGTGGAGACGTGTTAGGGTACAGTGAACACTGAGGATGCCATGAGACCCAGCATCCGCTAGAGTCGAGATAGCTCGAACCAAGCTGTTTCGCTGATGTATTGGGCCATCTGTAGGCTATCGCTCCTTCTGTCCTCTGGTAGAAAAGCTTTTGCACAGGAGGTGTCCAGAAGAGTTCCTATAAAAAGGAGCTTCTGGGAGGGCTGCAACTGCGATTTCTTCAGATTTAGCAGGACTCCCATGGACGTGAGAAAGTCTGAGGCCGTGGCTACGGCATCAAGAGTTCCTTGCCTGGAAGGGCTTGCTAGAAGCCAGTCGTCCAGATATGGGAACACTTGTATTCTGAGATGCACAGCAAGAATTGCACAACACTTTGTAAAAATTTAGGCACGAGGATAGCCCAAAGGGCAGGACTTTGAACTGATAATGCTGGCCCAGAGCTACAAACTGTAGGTGCTTGTGATGCTTTGGGTGTATAGGAATATGTTGGTGTCCTTCGCATGTCCAGGGAAGCTACCAATCATGTTGATGAAACAAGGGTAACAGGGTCCCTAACGATATCATCTTGAACTTTCCTTGAAAAGAAACTTGTTTAACTTTCTGAGGTCCAGAGTGGGGCGATGCCACCGGTCTTTTCAGGACCAGGAAGTAATGGGAGTACAAACCTGTGTTTCATTGGTGCAGTGGAACTATTTCTACTGCCCTGTTGTTCAGAAGGCCTTGTAACTCGGAGGCAAGAAGGTCTGACTGTATTGTTGACAGCCTGGGTGGTTGTTTGGGAGGACGATCCGGAGGGGTTTCTAAAAGGTTGAGGGAGTACCCCTCGCGGATTATCCGGAGGACCCATTTATCTGATGTTATGGACTTCCACTGGTTGTAGAACTGAGTCAGATGTCCTCCCACTGCTGAGGAGGAGTCCCCCTCGGGCAGTTGAGGTGGGACCCGGACCAGAAACTCCGAAGGTGGCACTGGGCGCTATGGGCCCTTGTGCCTTCTGTTGTTTTCTTTTGAGGCTGAGGGGCTTGGTTTTTTTAAAACCTCCCCTGCCCTTGCCCTGAAAGGACTTACGGTTGTGAAATTGATGCTTGTTAACACCCCCCCCCCCCAAGAAGGGGTGGGAGCGGGTCGAGACATTTTAATGGCAGACCTAGTCTTCTGTGTGGCCTCCAGAGCTTGCTCTACTTGAAGTCCGAACAGATACATACCATCAAAGGGTAACACCATGACCTGCTGTTGGGCATCATTTGTGAAGCCCGAAGTGCGTAGCCAGGAGTGACGACGGGTACAAATGCCTGCCGCCGCCACTCGAGAAGCAGTATCGAAAGCGTCCATAGCTCTTTAACCTGCTGGTTGTTGGACTCGAAACCCCTGGTTATGGTCTGAACTAGCTCTGAACTAGTGTCCGACTCGGTCAGAGCTTCTACCATCTGTTTGAGCGAATGCCAAAGAACATACTCATATTGAGAGAAGTAGCCCTGGTAGCTGGCAATACGTATACCCAGGGTGGAGGCAGCAAAGATTCTCTTACCTAAGATGTCTATCTTATGAGATCCTTTGTTTATAGGCCGGGCTGTAGATGCCCGAGGAAGAAATGAAAATTACGTACCTACCGTAATTCTTGATCTTCTTGGACGAGTCTCCACCACTCATTCACACTAGTGGGATTAGCGCCGGAGGCACTAGGACCCATCGGGAGCAAACTTTTGCTGGAGGGTCGGGCGCGAGAGACCGCCCTGAGGCATGGCGCCACGAGCAGCGCTCGAGCGGCAATGACCATCTCTCGGCGACGACCCTCCAACCGCCTCAGTACCTTTTTACCAAGGAGGTGCAGCGCAACTAACGAAAGAGTAAATCTAATCCTTAAAACCGGACATAAGATAGTCCGACGACCCGCAAGAAGGGTCAGCAAAGAAGTCCTCACGGCCCAAAGATTTGAGGGAGTGAAGACCAACACAGCGTGAGCTCGGGGATGGAGGGAGGGGTAGAATGAGTGGTGAGACTCATCCAAGAAGATCACTAATTACGTAGGTACGCACTTTTCATATCTTCCTGACATAAGTCTCCACCACTCATTCACACTAGTGGGAGAGTACCAAGCTGATAATCCCCAAAAGGGCGCCAGGAGAGCCAGAGCTCGCGCGCCTAAGATAGAGCTCATTAAGGATAGTTCTGCCGATGCGGAATGTCGCCTAGGCATGAACATCCAGTGCATAATGCTTAACGAGTATGCACTGAGCTCCAGGTGGCGGCGCTGCAGATATCCGCACTGGAACATCGCGAATCTCCGCTAAAGATGCCGCAACCGCCCTAGTAGAGTGAGCGTACACTCTACCCTCCAATCTAACTTGAGCCATGGAGTAGCAATGTCAAGGCATGCCACTAACCATGATGAGATGCATCTAATAGCGACGGTTGACCCAGCCGGTGTCGCTGAAAGAAACAAACAGTTGCTGAGTCTTATGAAAATTCTTGGTTCTATCTAAATAGAACTAAAGGTTCCTTAACATCCAAGGAATGAAGAGATGCTCCTTCATTTTGGAAATTAGCTAAGTAAGAGGGAAGTACCAGAGGTTGGTTTAGATGGAATTCTGACACAACCTTGGGAAGAAATTTAGGATGAGTACGGAGAACTACCTTGTCTTTATGGAATACAGTATACTGAGGGTCCGCCACCAAGGCCTGAATCTCCGAGACCCCGGGCTGAGGTAATGGCCACCAGGAAGGCAGTCTTCCAGGTAGGAAATTTTAGCTCACAGGTAGCTAGGGCTCAAAAGGCTGCCGAGTGAGCATGTCCAGCACCAGGTTAATGTCCCAGGTTGCAACTGGACGCTTAACAGGGGTCTGGTATGAAGAATCCTTAAGAAATCTCTTCACTATAGGAAGCTGAGCCAGAGTCAAGGAAGAAACCGCTCATGGAACGCTGAGATGGCACTAAGGTGAACTTTAACTGTGGAGTACTGAGACCTGAGTTTGATAGGTCCAAAAGATACTCCAGAACCTTGTCAGGAGGACAGGAAAAGGGATTCCAAGAGGACTTTGCACACCAGAGAGAAAAGCTTCCATTTGGAAGCTGGATGCTGGGTGGCTGGCTTCACGCAGCCAGAAGGATGTCTGAGACTCCACGAGAGCGTTGAATCGATTCACTTCTACCTCTTCAGGAGCCACGCATGAAGGTGAAGTGATTTCAGGTTGGGATGGACCAACCAACCCTGAGTCAAAAGGTTGATTTGCAAGGGAAGTGGTCTCGAGAGGCTGCCAACATACTGTTGAGCAGAGGAAACATAGTTGCCGAGGCTAAGAGGGAGCAATGAGAATCATTTTGGTCCCTGAGACTCGAACTTGAGGAGAACTCTCTGATTAGAGGGAGCGTGGAAAGGCGAAGAAAACGCTTTGTCCACCGCAGCCTGAACGATCCTGACAGAAAATGCCAGGCCCTGGATTTCTGGAGCAGAAGAGAGGCAGTTTTGCTGGAGTGGGGATGCAAAGGTCCAGGTCTGGAGTCCCCCACTCTTCGAATAGTGACCGAGCTACGGCTGGATCGAGAGACCACTCGTGAGGGTCTGCCTCCGTTCTGCTGAGGTGATCTGCTAGATCGTTTTGTATACCTGGCAGATAAACTGCCTGAATCAGAGACTTGTGCTCCAAGCACCACTCCCACACCCTCATTGCTTCCCTGCAAAGGGGGTAAGAATGAGCACCGCCTTGCTTGTTGATGTAATACATCACAGCTTTGTTGTCCGTTTGAAGGAGAATGTTCTTGTGACAAAGGATATCCTTCAGAGCTCGGATCGAGTAGAGGACCGCCCTCATCTCCAGGACATTTATGTGGAGAAGAGTTTAACTGAGTCCATACACCTTGAGTGTGGAGGAGCGACAGTGAGCTCCCCATCCCATTAGCGATGCGCCTGTGGTGATGGAGATCTGATGATCCGGGGAGCAAAGGGAACCCTTCCAGAAGATTGTTTCTTGAGTCCACCAGGTGAGAGACCTTCGAAGGAGCTCCGTCACCTTGATGGGATAAGACTGGGGGTGAGAGGTCGGAGACCACTGAGTGGAGAGCATCCATTGGGTGGTTCTCATGTGCAACCGGGCCAGGGGTACAGTGAACACCAAGGACGCCATGAGACCCAACATGTGTTGCATCGAGAGAGCTGTAACCAATCGGTTCTCCCCGATGTAACGGGCCATCCGAAGGATGTCGAGTCTTCTGTCCTCTGGAAGGAAAGCCTTCGCGGAAGAGGTGTCTAGAAGCGTCCCTATGAAAAGGAGCCTCTGGGAGGGCTGCAGTTGTGATTTTTCAAATTCAGCAGAATTCTATGGACGTAAGAAGACGAGAAGTCGTTTGCACGTCTTCCAAGGTCCCTTGGCTGGAAGGGCTTGCTAGAAGCCAATCGTCCAGGTAGGGAAACACTTGGAGTCCGATCTTCCTGAGATGCGCTGCGAGAACTGCACAACACTTGTAAAGACTACACGCCGAGGATAGCCCAAAAGGCAGGACTCTGAACTGATAATGCTGACCCAGAGCTACAAACCTGAGGAACTTGTGTGGTCGGTGGATGGGGATATGCTGGTAAGCGTCCTGCATATCCAGGGAGGCCAGCCAGTCGTGCTGATGCAGCAAGGGTAACACGGTACCTAGGGAAATCATTTTGAATTTCTCCCTGGGGAGAAATTTGTTTAACTTTCTGAGGTCTAGAATGGGGCGTATTCCCCCAGATTTCTTTGGAACCAGGAAGTAATGGGAGTAGAACCCTGTGCTTCGCAGATGCGGAGGCACCAGTTCTATTGCCCTGTTGCTTAGAAGGCCCTGGATCTCGGCGGTGAGGAGGTCTGACTGAGAGGCCGACAACCTGGGTTGTCATCTGGGAGGACAATTCGGGGGGGGTTTCCAAAAAATTGAGAGAATAACCCTCGCGAATTATCCGAAGGACCCATTTGTCCGGGTATGGACTTCACTGGTTGTAGAAGTACATCAGACGACCTCCCACCGGAGGAGAAAGTTCTACCTCGGCAATGTGGATGGAACTTGGGCCAGCAACTATAAGGTGGCGCTGGGGGCTTTAGGCCCCGCGCTTGCTGCGCTTTCTTTTGAGGTTGGGCAGGTTGGCCTTATGGAAGCTTCCCCTGCCTCTGCCTCGAAAAGGACTGACGACTATGAAACTGACGCTGTTCACATGCCCCGAGAGGGAGCAGGCGAGGTCTGGCCAACTTAATGGTTGACCTAGTCTTCTGAGTGGCCTCTAAGGCTTGTTCCACCTGAGGGCCAAAAAGAAAGGAGCCATCAAAGGGCAGCGCCATTACCTGCTGCTGAGCATCATTTGTGAAGCCAGAAGTACGCAGCCAGGAATGGCGCCGAGTACAAATACCTGCGGCTGCTGAGCGAGAAGCAGTGTTGAAAGCGTCCATAGCGGCTTTGACCTGTTGGATATTGGACTCAATACCTCTAGTAACGGTCAGAAGAAGCTCTGACTTGGAGTCCGAATCCGGAAGAGCTTCAACCATTCTTTTCAAAGAGTGCCACAGGATATACTCATACTGAGAAAAATAGCCTTGATAACTGGCAATACGCATACTTAGAGTGGAGGCAGCAAAGACTCTCTTACCTAATGTATCAATCTTACGAGACTCTTTGTTAATAGGTCGAGCTGTAGTAGTTTGAGGAAGAACGACCTTATCATTCTCTGCCAGGACTACAATAGGATCCGCAAAGGCTTGGGATGCCAAAATGGGGCGATCCTTGGGAGCTGAATACTTTATCAATGGATTTAGCCACTGAGGAATAAGAGCAGGATTATTCCATACAATTTGAGACAGCGCCTCAAGGAAGGCTGTATCGGAGGAGTCAAACTGTAGGGATCTCCGGGCTATGAAGGTACTGGAGTCTTAATATCTTCCTAGGATCGATGTCTGTAGTCTGGAGAGAAAGAGGATCTCAGTGTTCTTCAACAGAGACTTAAAGGACAGGTCCTCGACCACAGGCTCTGTAGAAAAGAAAGATCCTGTTTCCTCCACTTCATCACCCAACCGAAGGTCTGGGTCAGGCTCAACATCATCTCCTGATGGTCCAGGAAGGACTGTTTGGACAGGAAAGGAGTGAAAATTAGGAGAGGAGGAAATAGCAGAGAAACAAGGAGAGTCCCCGAGGGCCCCCGGTGCCGAGAAGACAAAACGGGTTAAAAACGGCACCGCAGAGGGGCACGGCGCCGAAGAGGCATCGCTGGCATCAGAGCGGCGCCGCTGGCTGACCAAGCGGTGCCACCGATACGCCGCTGGCAACCAAGCGGCAGCGCCAAGAAGACCACGCGGGGCGCCACGGACGGCGCCGCGCAAGGCCCAGTGGCACCGAAAACGGCACCGACAAGCCAACAGACCCCGTGGAAGGCGCCGAAACGCCCAGGAACCTGGAAAGCAGAGAAGGAAAACCAGGAGATAAGGGCATCGGTGGGGCCCTCGCGCCGCAGCCATGTGAGGGGGAACACTTAGCGCGAGTCACCGCACCGAAGAAGGCACCGCGCACTAGGAAGGTCCAACCGCCTACCCGGACGCTGGAGGAGCCCGGGGCCCGTGGCAACCGAGCCAGGCAGGAGAACCAACCTCCGAGCCCATCGCTCCATAAGAGCGGCCCACTGATGAAACTGCTCATCTGGAGCCCTACCTATAGGCGGGGAGGGGCTCCGATGTCGAGGACGATGGTCACCAGCAGTTGGCGACTCCAAAGAAGGAGAACGGCAACTAGCTATGATAACCGACCGTCGACGCGCAGACATACCAGAGGGCGACCTCGAGTGATGCCTTCTCTTTTTTGACCTGTGGGCCGAAGAAGAGCTCGAGGCCGAACGGTGCCGAATGCGAACGCTTATTTTATGCCGACGGGGACCGCCATCCCCCGGCATCGACTGACCGCTGTCGGAACCTCGCTTGAGGAGAAGGAGGCTGACCGACCCAGCCTGGCTGACTGAACAGTTTCACACGAAGTCTCCTACCGCCACCTGACCTGCTCATGGTCGATTCATTCAGTAGGCCAGACTTTCAAGTAAGTTAAATTTAAAATTGCTTATACTACTACGAGATAATGTTACAAAAAATAAACTGAAAATTATGCGCTAGTTTGAAGTTTGACTCGACAGGCGAGCGACGTCGCACTGAAGCGCACTCGACGGGCGGGAAAAAGGAACTGAGGCGGTTGAGGGTCGTCGCCGAGATGGTCATTGCCGCCGAGAGCGCCGAGGCAGCTGCTCATGGGCGCCATGCCTCTTGGCGCCGCCTCTCACCGACCCTCCAGCAAAAGTTTGCTCCCGATGGTCCTAGTGCTCCGGCGCTAATCCCACTAGTGTGAATGAGTGGTGGAGACTTATGTCCAGGAAGATCAGCCTATCATTCTCTGCCAAGACTACAATAGGGACTGCAAAGGCCTGGGAGGCCAAAATGGGTCGATCCTTGGGAGCAGCATACTTCCTGTCTATGGACTTAGCCACAGAAGTAATGAGAGCGGGATTATTCCATACCATCTGAGACAGTGTCTCAAAGGATGGTTGTACCGGGGGAGTTAAATTCATAGGGATCTCTGGGACAGGTAGGTATTGGAGTCTCAAAAGCTTCCCGAAATTGATATCTGTAGTCTGGAGAAAAAGAGTAGAATTAAAATTTTTCAGCAGACTTAAATGACAGGTCTTCAACCACAGGCTCCGCAGCAGGATTAATCCCTGCTCCTTCAACATCATCACCCAGTCGAAGATCTGGGTCAGGCTCCATATAATCTCCTGACAGTCCCGGAGGGACTGTATGGACAGGAAAGGAGTGAAAATCAGTAGGAAACGAAGAAGAGAAAGGATTCTGAGTCGAGAACCCTTGAAGGCTGGATAGCACCGCACCCAGCCTCGGTGCCGAAGAACACGGCGCCAAAGGCATGGGAGACAGCGCCGTCGGAAACAATCCCAGCAGACGGCACTGACAGAGACCTCGCTTTTATTAACCCTAGTGGGTATCAAGGATGGCATCGACAACCCTAGCGGCGCCAAGGACGGCACAGACAACCCCAGCGGCACCGAGGATGGTGCCAACAGGCACATCGGCACCAACAAGCTCAATGGCGCCTTAGACAGACATCGATTTACTAGAGAGTCCCCTAAGGTGCCGAAAGCAATCCAGGACCCCGAACACTCCGATTTGAAGAAAAAGACAGAAGAATACCAGGAGATAAAGGCATTGGTGTGGCTCCCTGCACCGCAGCCATGTGGGGGGGGGGGGACACCTGAGCGTGGAGTCGATGGCGCCGGGCAACTAGGAAGGTCCAAACACCCTATCCGCTCCCCCAAAGGGCCTGAAGACCTTGGAATGACCGGGCCAGGCAGCTGGACCAACCTCCGAGCCCACTGCTCCATAAGAGCGGCCTACTGATAAAACTGCTGATCGGAAGCCCTTTCAATAGGCAGGGAAGGGCTCAGACGTCGAAGAGGTCGGTCACCGGAGCCAGAAACTGGTGACTCCAGAGGAGGAGATTGGCATCTGACCCCAACGACCGACCGTCGACGCGCAGAGATACCAAAAGGTGACCTTGAGTGATGCCTTCTCTTTTTTGACATGTGGGCCAAAGAAGAGCTCGAGGCTGGACGGTGCCAAGAGTGCAACCGTTTCCTTTTATGCTTCCGGGGGACCGCCCATCCCCCCAGGGCATCAGACCGTCCGTTGTCAGACCCTCCCTCCGGAGAGGGCGGTGGACCAGACCCAGCCCGGCTGAATGAACAACTTTCATACGAAGTCTCCCTATCGTCACCTGACCCGCTCATGGTCGACTCAGTCAATGGAGGGCTGAAGACTTCTTTTTTTCAATAAGTAAAGTTTAAAAATAAGCGGTACTTATTTGAGATAAATTACAAAACAATAAACTGAAAACTATGCTGCTAGTTTGAAGTCTGACTCCCGGAGGGTGAGCGACGTCGTCACTGAAGCACACTCGACGGCGGGAAAAAAAAGGAACTGAGGCGGTTGGAGGGCCGACGCCAAGATAGTCATTGCCGCACGAGCCGAGGAATGCGGCGCCAGCCCTCTTGCAAAAAGTTTGCTCCTGCTGGGTCCTAGCACCTCTGGCGTAGATCCCATCAGTGTGACTGAGGGGTGGAGACTTTATGTCCAGGAAGATCTGACTCTTATCGCCGCTTTCGAGAGAAGGGAGATGATTTCCTCTAGGACCAGAGGAAGATGTTGCAGGGAGTAAGATGACTGGGAGGGGTGGTCTTCTGCAGAAACTCTATTGAGTGTCCTGCTGATATCAACTGGAGCACCCAAGCGTCTGATGTTATACTCTCCCAACCCAGCAGATGGGAGGAGACTCTCCCCCCACTGGTTCCTTTGGAACCTTCAGAGGCAGTGGGAGAGGCAGGGGAGTCAGAAAGTGTGGGGTAGCTCAGCAGCCGAGGCTCCCGTGGCTTTTTTGCTGGGGGAGTCTTGGTTACTGGAGGGGCTCAACATCTGTTGGCCCATTTGCCTTGTGGTTTTTGTCTGTCATTTTTGCTTACAAAAAGGACGCCACTGCCCTTGAAGGGGCCTGTACATTGAGGCAACAGACTTTAGTGCAGTGCCCTTCTCCTGCAGTTCGGTAATGATGTCCTTGACATCACCCCCGAACAGCACTGACCCCCTGAAGGGAGCATCCTGAATAGCGGATTGCACTTCAGGGACCAAACCTGACACGTGGAGCCAGGTGTGATGCTGTAGGCCTATGGTGAAGGCCGAGCTCCTTCCAGCTGTATCTACTGCATTGTAAGTGGCACGAAGCATGTGCAGACTGGCTGAACGAGCAGAACGGATGAGATCCGCCACTTCCTGCTTAGTCTGTGACTCAGAAAAGGAGCCCATTTAAATTCCACCTGACTAAGGATGGTCTTCTGAAAATCCCCCATATGTGCCACATAATTAAGGGCCCCAATACCAAGGGTAGAAGATGAACAGATCTTCTTCCCGTATTGGTCCAGAAACCGGGATTCTTTATCAGGTGGAGACAAGCTGAGGTGTTTGGAATTTGCGGAGTGGCTGTGAGTGGCGCTGATGATGACTGAGTCCGCCTTGGTGTGGAAGCTAAGGAAGTCTACACCCTCAGGAGCCTGATATAGCCTGTTTGCCTTCCTCAGAAGGGGGGGGGCTAACGCCGAAGGTTGTTCCCAAATGGTGAAAACAAGATCCACGTGAGGCTCTATCCAGGGTGGAATCAGGGTAGGAGCGGTGTCAGGCAGATCCAGATGAGCAGCGAGTTTCTTACGCTGTGGGTCTGGCTCCACTGATTGCCACTGATGTACCTCCTGGATTTTCCTCAATAACTCCGGAAAGGAGGGGTCCTCCGGAGGAGACTCTGGAGGAGTCTTCGGCCTAGGGCATTCCGGAGTATGTGGCTTGTCTTCCAGGTCAGAGCGGCATGTCTCTGAGTCTGAGTCAGAAATATCTGATGAAGAGGAGAAAGACTCCTCCCTGCGAGGGGGAGGGACGGCCTCTCTGGAAAGTTTCTTGGGGCGGGTATCCTCCCCTCCTTGGGTGCCAGAGGATTCTCCTCTGGTGTCAGGAAATGGGGAGGGAGTCTCCCGTCTCTGACGTAGGGGATCCTGTACAGGGTCCGGCATCAGTAGATGACTCTCGACCTCTCAAGTGAGCTGAGCCTTGGCCTCAGCCCACCAGGAGGCCAAGGTCTCCTTCAGATCTGCCGGTGGCTGGGGAGTGGGCAGCGGAGGTGGAGGAGGAGGGGGATATGGATACTGAGGATATCCATAGAAGGAGTATCCACAACCTGACAGCAGGTAGCCCAGTGTCAGGTACTGAGGCATCGGGTACTGCAGCGCCGGATATTGTGATGTCAGATACTGGGGCGTCGGGTACTGCAGCACCTGATGTTGTGGTGTCAGGTACCCAGGTGCCAGGAGCTCTGATGGGGCAGAGGGACTTGGCAGAGGCCCTGGTGGTGGGCCAGGCGGTGGTAACACTGGCCCCGCAGGCATCGGGCCTGGCATGGGTATACCTTCGATAGGGTACAAAGGACCTGAAGGAAGGACAGGCATATCATCAAGTAAGGGAATGCTGGATGGCGTCGGGTAGGCCGGCGCCGGGACCGGCATCGGGGGATCTGGACCAAAAGGCGGGTTCCCTGATGGCAGCATCCTAATATCCTCAGTGACGACCGGGGAAGGAGGATTTTAATCCCCGGGGGTCAGTTGAGGAGACGCAGGGGCCTCAGAGGGCAACTTAGGATGTTGCGGAGACCCTAGGGCATCAGATTGTTCTGTGGGGTCCGGCGCTGGCTTCTCAGCCGGGCGGGTGTCGGTAGGACCGGCGTCCGACTTATCGGCGAAATCCAGGCAGGCATCGGAGGAGCCGGCGTCCAACTTATCAGACTCCCTACCTGAGGAAGGACGCGCAGGAGATGTGGCCTTGTTGGGTGGAGTTTTGGCTGGGTGCTCCCCCGAAGGGGTAAGCGGCTTAGCAGCCGTGTCTGGGCAAACAGTGGGACCGGCGTCCTACTTACCGGACCCGCTCTGACCAGAAGACCGCGGTGGAAGAAGTGGTTTTCACGGGAGCCTGAGCGTGAGCCAGGCGAGGGCGACGCCTTCTTGATAACTACCAAGACGGTCGTCGTGGAGCGATCCCTCGGAGGAGACGTTACCTTAAGTGCGTCGCAGCTGCTGTGGAAGCCGGTTCCCACTCCCGGTGCTTCTCCTTGTCGTGTTTTTTCTTGAGCCAGATCTTCCTGGACATAAAGTCTCCACCACTCAGTCACACTGATGGGATCTAAGCTGGAGGCGCTAGGACCCAGCAGGAGCAAACTTTTTGCAAGAGGGCCAGCGCCGCATGCCTCGGCTCGTTCAGGGGAAGTGGTCACCTGCCTGAGTTTCTTTAGCTCTTTTTCCATGGAGGCCATTTTCTTCTTTAGGATATGGGCTTCAAGGGACTGCTGCCTTCTTTTGCGGGTAGCGGAATTCAATTTCTGACAGAGCTGGCACTTCTCCATGGGATGGTCTGAGCCCAGACTGAAGAGGCACAAGGAGTAGCCGTCCTTGTGTGGAAGTTGGGAATCATACGAGTCGCACTTATTCTTATGTGATTTGGAGGGCGTTGGGGACGACATACACAGTGAATTGTAAAATAAACTCGAAAAACAGAGAAAATAGGTCGAAAATAGGTCGAAAAGTTTGAAAACTGATGGACTGATGAATGACTGACAAGCACTGTTCTACCGCGAGGAACTTTCACAAGCTGACGGCAGAAAAGAATTGAAGGCGGCGGGGAACGCCCTTTATACTTACGCCGTATGACGCCGTCACCTGATGTGGGGGGTCCTCGCACAGAATGCTAGCTAGAAATTTCTCCGGGTCCTGACGCCATGGTCAGTCCTATATGTGAATACCGACTGCAAGAGCCCTCTCAAGTAAGATGGTCTATTTCTACTGCTCCACCTGTTCTCCAATGGGGGCCTGATGACTGCCTCCAATTAACTTGACTGTGTTGGAAGCACAACCGTGATCAAGAGAGAAACCTCTAGCTTGACAGGTGTCTATAGGGTTCTAGGGCAACTGCAAATGACTGCTCTATCAGTATACCAACTGGAACTGTCTGCACAGGCCAGGTTTTGCGGACTATCACACCCTCCCTAGGCTTGGGCCGTGAAGCAAGCACCGGGGGCTGGTTTAATGAGTCATCACCAACTCGTCCCATTGGGTCAGTTGACTGATCAACAGGTGTCCAGAGTATGGCTGTCCTGATGGAATTTCTGCTGATGGACTAATGGGGTCCACCAGCAGCTTGAGCTCCTAAGAGGGCAACCAACCACACTCACAGCAAGCGTGAACAGTCCCGTGACAAACGCCTGCGAGACTTTCACTGACTTTTCATGTGGTATTTCAGAGAAGTCTCTAAGGACAACAGAGATGAGGAAAGTCATGGAACCCTTCATCCTGTTTTCGGAGGCCAAGAGGAGTTTCCATCCAGTCTTCTTCCCCGATCAGCAGGTACAGCACAGGCACATACTCACTCAAGTTCGGCAAGTAGTTGTGATCTACCAGATCCCAACTGTGTGGCCATAACCACTTTCACTGATTGTCTGCGTGTGGTTTCAGGCTTCCCCTTGAGGACCCACATCCTGTGATCCTCCACTGTGTCTGCTGGTGCATGGCTCAACACCAGTCACGGCCGCAGTTATTTTGCACATGATGAGATGACAGGATAATCAATAGAAATTTGAATATAGCTGAAAATGCATGACAACAACTTTGCAGAAATCCTAAATCACAAGTAAGATCAGTGAAGGAGGAGGCTTGTTCTCTTCAGAAGTAGTAAGGATCTGAGAGCAGTGGGGGTGGAGCAATGGGACACTTGACTGGGTGGTACCGTAATTCAGGAGAAGTTGAGTTTAAGACTTACTAGTAACTGAGCATGCTCAATGGAAGACTGCATAGGTGTAAATCGTGAACTGAACCTATATTTAGACTGGGACTGGTCACAATATATTGTGGTAATGAATTCCACACGTTTTACAATGTGTTGTGTGTAGAAAAAACTGTCTATGTAGTATTTTAAAATGCTGAGAAATTAGCTGATTTTTGATCCTCTGGTTTATACTGCACATTCAGCATAAACATGAATTCCTCCTCTTTTAAAAAACCTGAACAGAAACAGTAAATCTCTCTTCTTTCCTTGCTCCAGACTAATCAGGGCTAATACATCAATCCAAACTTGTTACAGGGACTGTTTCATGGTGGATATCATTGTTGTTGCTCTCCTCTGTAGTTTTTCTATTGTGCTTATGTCTCCTTGTGGAATTAGCTTACTAAACTGGGAACGGTAATTGGGTTGTAACCTTACAGATGACCTATACAAAGGCATCAGGCCCTCCAAGTCCTTGGAAACAGCTCCTCTGGAGGCACCTCACTATTCTATTGGTCTAGTGTATAGCACTGATCTGTGTCTAAGGTCTTTGGTAATAACAATTTGCAGATCCTTTTCCTCCTCACTGCTTCTGAGTTATACTCCACTCGATATACCTCATAGTTATGGTTTTTACTCCCAAAATGTATCACTGCACATTTCCCTATATTAAACTACATGCCACAAACTCTTTTCCATCTGAAGATTTTATCTAGGTCTCACTGTACTGATGCTGATTGAGAGGGTGTATATACAGTCCCCCCACCCCCAAATCTGGTGTCATTTGCATATTCTACTCTCAGTTTTGGTACCTTCTGAACATCGAAATTTGCCAGCAGATAAGGCCTGAGGTCTATCAAGTTTGCTGAATGTGCAGCTAGCACCTTATTCTGCAGCTGCCTCTCCTTCCACCTTCCCCTTCATTAACCCTCCCTTGTCCTGTCCCATCCCCTTTGAAGCAGTCCACTGTTCTACTAGATACCACTTCTGCAGGTAACGATTCCACCCAGCCACCACCCTCTTGTAAAAGTGTCTCCTCATCTCCTCCTGAACCTTCCTCCTCCAGTCTCATATCATGGCCCCTGTGTCCCTCCCTCCCTTACTTTGAACAGCCTCTGTACCGGGTCTTGTTTATTCCTTTCATGTATTTAAAGGTTTCAATCATGTCCCCCATCCCTCCTCTCCACCAGTGAGTACATGTTCAACTCCTCAACCTCCTCTCAGATAAGTCCCCAGCACCTTGATCATCTTTGTCGCCTGCGCTGCACCCCTCCAGTAACTTAATGTCCCTCTTCAGACATCGCTCCAGTACTGCACGCAGTACCCAGGTGCGTCTAATCCAATGACCCAGTGGCAGAATCATCTCCTCCTCCCTCGAGGATATATTTAGTGTCAGTGGCTCAGTAGGTAGCACACTCGCCTCTGAGGCCGGGAGATCAGAGGGCTGTGGGTTCAGTTCCCACATCTGGCACTTGGATTAATATCCCAGTACTGACACTGTAGTGCAGCATGAGAGGGGTGCTGCACTTCTGAGGTGCCGTCTTTCGGATGAGACGTTAAATCGAGGTCCCATCTGCCTGGATTGGTGGTAGTTCAGGTGGATGTTAAAGATCCCATGGCACTTATCGAAAGAGAAGGGGAATTTCCTGGTGTCCTGGCCAAATTTCTCATTCACTAAAATACCACCAGCAGCTTAATCTGGTTCAAGGTCAGTTGGCATTCATCTGTATTCCCCTGGGTCGTGCCTGAAAATAGGCAGGATTTGTCTAGTGCACTTACCCGTCAACAAAAGCTAAAAATAAATATACCCTTGCAATGCAACCCAGCATTTTGTTGGCCTTGCAGCTGCCTTCTAACATTGTGCCAAGTTGTTCACTGACCCTGTAATGAGCACCCCCAGATCCTTCTCCCCTCCTCTGTCTGGGCTAGCTGCACTCCCCCAGCTGGTAACTCCTCCTTGGGTTCTTCATCCCAAATGCAGCACGTTGCACTTTTGGCATTGAAGCTCCAGTTGCCAGGTGTCTGACCAGGTTTCAAGCTTTGCTAGATCATCCTGCAACCCCTGCCATTCCCTTAGGTCATCCACCACCGCTCCTACCTTGGTATCATCAGCAAACAGACTGATCTTGCTCTTGATGTCCCATGATATGTCTGCAATGAATATCCCAAACAACACAGGTCCCAACACCGAGCCCTGTGGAACACCGCTCGTCACTACCCTTGGGTGTGAGAGCTCCCCACCCACCACCACCCTCTGTTGCCTTCCCTGAAACCAGTTTCCTACCCATATCACCAGCTTTGCACCCGCCCCTGTGCCTACTAACTTACTTCCCAGCCTTCCATGCGGCACCGAGTCGAATGCCTTACTGAAGTCCAGATACAGGACATCCACTGCATGGCCCCTGTCCAGTTGCCTAGTTACCCAGTCATAGAACTTCACCAGGTTGGTTTGGCAGGATCTGCCCCATATGAAGCCATGTTGTCTGCTGTCCTGTAGTCCTTTGGCCTCTAGGAGGGCCGCCAGCCTCTCCTTCAGGATAGTCTCCATTAGCTTACCCACGATGGATGTGAGGCTCACTGGTCTGTAGTTTCCCGGTTCATCCTTGGAGCCACTCTTGTGGAGGGGCACCTCATGAGCCATCCTCCACTCCTGAGGTACCTTTATCTAGATCTTATATGAAAACGCTAAAAGCACTAAACCTAGAAGCAGCCCCTGAAGGATCCCACTTTTGATTTTGCTCATAAATATAATGCAGTCAAGAACAGATTTACAGGCCAGTCCAAAGGCACGGAGCCCCCTAGGATGTGGGTGCAATTCCCCAGAATCCTAAACTAGAGCCAGCTGGAGGTAAGACTTATGGCTCTGGGGAAGGGAAGATGAGGGCTGCCTGGCATTGGTGCAAGCTGTGAAGGAAACTGCTCATCCCCCTGTACTGGGTCACCCCATCAACACATTGGTGGGGGGGGGGGGGCAGTGGGACTCAGATAAAGATTTTGGAAGAAACAAAAAATAATCATTAAAAAAAAAAAAAAGATACTAAACAGAGTGCCCATCATCTTTATGCCTTGGACTCAGATTATAGAATCTTACCTCTAGCGACCCCACTATGAACCTGGTGATATCTTCCTCTTTGCCAGCTGGGAAATGAAGAGTTGTTGATAGTTTGAAGGAAAGCAGGTACTGCCCCAGTGCATAGCAGAGAGCAACAACAGTCTGATAGTATCGCACATCCCCTGCAAATAGATCAGGTCTCTTTTTAGTTAAAAATTCAGAGTGCTGTATTAGAAGGAAAAAAAATTAAAAAAAGAAAATTCTTTTATTAATGGATTTCTGGACTAGATGTGTGTACGGCAATACGTATGATTCATTCTGTAGACTGCAGACATTGAAACGATTCTGAAAACTACAACAGTGTTCTAAAATCATTACTGAACATGTCTAAATATTTTGGTGCGTGGCTGGTTATTTAGCGCTTTATTTAAGTTTCTTTTTATTGTAAACAACAAAGAGGATATAGTATATAGTACACTGCATAAATTACAGTATTCCATTAGCAGTAAAGGGTAGTACACAGATTTTCAGTTGCTCAGATCCTTCATTTCACACATCTTTTCCAGTTCACAGCAAAGCCCACAGACAATTCCTTTAATGGCCCCATTCCAAAGCTCAATTACAGCCATTGGCATTTACTCATTATGGCAGTGTCGTTTGCTCCTGGCATCTGAAACATAAGCAAAATCTTGTACTTACTGGGGTATCTCACACACCCTTCTTTTGCAGATTAACGATTTTCAAGATATGTTGAGGCCTGACCTTAAGGAACAAAGCTTGGTGTGACATTCATAGTATGGAAAATCCAACACTGCCATGTGTGTTATTTTTTTCCATGTTGTAAATCTGCTGCGTAACAGTATTCCATTGATCTATTGTGGAAGGAAAGGGTGTAACCATTGTTTTGTGATGGCTTTTTTAGCCACTGTTAGGGCTATGGTAAGTTTTTTTTTTTTTTACTTGCTTCCGGCTCCTCAGCCGTGGGGACCTGGTACCCTTCTCCTACTCCATCCGTCAGTACTGCCACCGGATCCCCTGGTTCATTGTGCTCACTGCGGCTCTATCCTGAGTGGGCACTGGCACAGAGGAAGTTCATCCAGACGAATGATGTGCTGATGCATGTCACCGCCAATCGCCCAGCGGCCTCCTCCCGACTCTGTAGAGCCGTGTGCCCCTACTACCTATGCTCCACGGGCAGAAGAGCTATGGTGCTTGCGCCACCCAGTAACCCGCCCCAGCTAGAGAAGGAGAGGATCCATTGGGATGCTCAATCCTCCTCCTCCTCCTCCCCCCAGCGGTCCGGGTCCATTTCCGAACCCGGGTCACTGGCGTAGCACGAGGTGTGGCATCCAGCATCACTGTGCCTATAATAAGTATTTCTGATGCTTGTTAAACCTCTTAGTGGTATAGTTAAGATATAATGTTAGTTTGGGGGCTGAAATGTGAAAATCTGTACAGATACTTGGTTCTTGTATTCCTGTCTAGTACTTTAAGTGTGGACAGTAGAGCTGTGCAGGGGTCGAATATTATTTCCCAAACACCACGAAATGTAAATTACGTACCTACCTTAATTCTTGATCTTCTTGGACGAAGTCTCCACCACTCATTCACACTAGTGGGAACTACACTGGAGGCGCTAGGACCGAGCGGGAGCCAAAAATCTTCAGGAGGGCCAGCACCGAGGTAGGATCACGCATGCGCGGCACCACAAGACTGGCTCGTGCCATATAGGCTATCTCGGCGTCGACCCTCCAACCACCTCAGTACCTTTTTCACCAGGGAGGTGCAGTGTAAACTAACCTAGTGAAACTACCCATGTCAGACATAAGATAGTCCGTATGACCCATGTAAGAAGGGTCAACTGAACAGTGTCTTCACAGCCCAGCCAACGAGGGAGTGAAGGCCAAAAACAAGGTAAGTGAGCTCGGGGGATGGTGGGTGGGCATGTGAATGAGTGGTGGAGACTTTGTCTAAGAAAATCAAGAATTACGGTAGGTATGCAGTTTACATATCTTCCTGGACATAAAGTCTGCACTACTCCTTCACACTAGTGGGAGAGTACAGAGCCAAAATAATCTCCCCCCCACCCCGAGAAGGACGGAGGAGAGAAAGGAGCTCACTCAGGGCAGAAGTCCATTAAGGATTATCCTGCCTTCTGGGACTACACCCCCAGGAGGTTGTAGGTAAGGAGGCCAAGTATCTTTGGAATATTTTGGTGTCGGCAGCCTGTAAGGTGATTTCCAGGAAGTGGCTTTCCCCCCAGTCACCTACAGAGTCGGAATGGAGGGACCTAGTAAACAATGTTAAAATTTATGAGAGGATTTCCTTCTCGCTAACTCAGAGGGCTTCACAGTTTGTAAATCGATGGGCAAGATGGGAACTACTTAGTTAGGGAATCTAGAGAGGGATCGATCTTTTGATACTAGTTCCAGGCAACTAGGCACTGGCCTGGATGTCACCTTTGCTTGGGTCGGATATACCCCCCCCCCCCATGTCCCCAATTGCTATAACCCTGTCCCTAGTTCATTTCCTTTTTTCCCTTAGGTTCCATCTGTTTAAACTACCTTGTAACGAGGCTTAGTCTATAATTTATTTTTTATCTGGTTTGAATTCTAAAGGTGATGGAAATGTATAGGTACTATGATGTTTTTTGTTTGTTTTTTTTTTAAATGATGTAGTACCAGTTGAAACTGTTAGTAATGATTAGAATTCTAGTGGACCTTTCCAGGTCTCTAGATAAGGATGTATAAAATAATGATGTCTGAAATAATATAAACAGTGTAATGGAATCTGATGATACTAATAAAAATGAAGTATAAAAAAAAAGGGATTATCCTGCCAAAGGACGGATGCTGTCTGGCATGGAAATCCAAAGCGTAGTGCTTCACAAAGATGTGTACTGACAGCTTCAAGTAGCTGCACTGCAGATGTCTGCAATGGGCACGTTCCAGATTTCTGCCAGAGATGCCTCGACTACTCTGGTAGAGTGGGTGTACACCCTGGCTTCCAGCTTGACCTGCGCCATCAAATAGCAATGGCGGAGATGTGCTACCAGTCATGCCGAAATGCACCTGACGGCAATAAGCTAACCCAGCTGGGCCATGCTGAATGAGACAAAGAGTGATTTGCAAATCTCTTTTATTCTATCGATGTAGAACCGCAAAACGCTTTTCACATCCACAGAATGTAGGGTACATTCCCTTTCATTCTGAAAATTCGCAAAGTAGGTCGGAAGGACCAAGGGCTGGTTCAGGTGGCATTCCAAGACTATTTTTGGAAGAAATTTAGGGTGAGTTTGGAGAACCACCTTGTCCTTGTGAAATACTGTTCACGGAGGGTCTATGACCAGGGCATGCATTTCAGACACACTGCGAGCAGAAGTAATGGCTACAGGGAAAGCAGCCTTCCAGGTCAGGAACTGCAACTCGCAGGTTGCTAGAGACTCGAAAGGTTTATGAGTGAGCATGTCTAGCACAAGGTTGATATCCCAAGTCGCTACTGGTCTCCTGACTGGTGGCCTAGTGTGAAGGATACCCTTAAGGAACCTCTTAACCAAGGGCAGCTGAGCCACTGACATATTGTGGATAGGCTCGTGGTAAGCCGAAATTGCAGAGGAGTACCTTCACTGTTGAGTATTGCAGTTCTGAATTTGACAGGTCTAGTAGCTACTCTGTAACTCCTTGTTTGGTGAGCAAGAAAAGTGGTCCAGGGAGGATTTTGCACATCAGATGAAAAATCGTGGCCAGTTTGCGTGCTGCTAGGAGAATGCCTTAGCCTCTACGGGAGTCATTAAATCTACCTAGTTCTGTCTCCTCAGGAGCCAGGTATGGAGATGAAGGGAACTCAGGTTGGAATGGACCACTTGGCCCTGGGTCAGAAGGTCCATTTGAAGTGGTAGTTTTCTTGGTGGAACCTCTGATAATCTGTTGATTAACGGAAACCAAATCTGATGAGGCCAGAATGGGGTGATAAGAATCATTCCCCGTGCCTCCAGCTTGAGTAGCACCCTCTGAATTAATAGAAGAGGAGGAAATGCGTACAAGAAAGCGTATTGTCCATCGCAGTCTGAATGCATCCTGACAGAAAACACCAGGTTCTGGATTTCTGGAGCAGAACAGGCAGTTTGCGTTGAGTCGGGACACAAAAAGGTCCATGTCCAGAATGCCCCACTCTTTGAAGAGTGACTGCACAATGTCTGAGTCAAGAGACCACTCGTGAGGATCCACCTCTGGTCTGCTGAGGCGATTGGCCAGATCGTTCTGGATTCCTGGTAGGTAGATCACCTGGATCAGGGCTTCGTGCTCGAGGCACCATTACCACACACTCATGGCTTCCCTGTACAAAGGCCAAGAGTGTGCTCCACCCCGTTTGTTGATGTAATACATCACTGCATTGTTGTCCGTCTGAAAGAGAATTACTTTGTGACAGAGAATATTCATCAGGGCTCGGACAGCGTACAGGAAAGCTCTCATTTCCAGGACATTTATGTGCAGCAGAGACTTGTCCTAACTCCACAGGCCCTGAGTGTGGAGATCCTGACAGGAAGCTCCCCAGCTGATCAGAGATGCATCTGTGAGGATGGTGATCTGTGTCTCCAGTGGGGCAAAGGGAAAGCCTTGAAGAAGGTTGTCCTACTGAGTCCACCAGGTGAGTGATCGCATTAGGGGTTCCGTCACCTTGATGTGAAAGGACTGTGGATGTGTGGTCAGGGACCACTGAGTACTGAGCATCCATTATGTGGGTTCTCATGTGCATGCGAGCAAGGGGTACCGTGAACACCAATGATGCCATGAGACCCAGCATCTGCTGTATCAAGAGAGCTCGAACAGAGTCGTTCTCTTTGATGAAGCCAGCCATCAGGAGGATATAGTTTCTCCTGTCTTCTGGGAGGACGATTCTTGCCCTGGAGGTGTCCAGGACAGCTCCTACAAAGAGGAGTTGTTGGGAGGGCTAAAGCTGCAATTTTTCAAGATTCAACAGAACTCCCATGGATGTGAGGAACTTGGATGCCGTGGCCGCTGCTTCCTGTGTTCCTTGTGTGGAGGAGCTTGCTAGGAGCCCAATCGTCCAGATACGGGAATACTTGAACTCCGGGTCTCCTGAGATGCACTGCGAGTACTGCAAAGCACTTTGTAAAGACTTGAGGCACCAAGGACAGCCCAAAGGGCAGGACTCTGAATTGGTAGTGCTGGCTCAGAGCCACAAAGCGGAGGTACTTGTGGTGACTTGGGTGTACCGGGACATGTTGGTAGGCATCCTGCATGCCCAGGGAAGCCAGCCAATTGTTTTGATGAATCAGAGGTAGGAGCGTTTCTAGTGACATTATCTTGAATTTCTCTTTGAAAAAGTATTTGTTTATTTTTTATTTATTTAGTTTTTGTTGACCGGGTAAGTGCACTAGACATATCCTGCCTATTTTCAGGCACGGCCTGGGGAAGGGGGATACAGAGGAATGCCAACTGACCTTGAACCAGATTAAGCTGTCGGTGGTATTTTTAGTGAATGAGGGGAAATTCTGGCCAGGGCACCGGGGAAACTCCCCTACTGACTGCTTCCTGTGAGCAGGGGGGGACCCATTTTCTGGTGGGACCACGATGGCAGAGGAGGAGGAGGATGTCTGCTTGGTAGGAGAGATAGCCTCGTCTCCTACTATTATTATGTTAGAGGCTGCAGCCGGTGTTTCGGCTGAATTTATTTCAGAATTTAAGCTCTCGAAGGAGAATCTTCAGGGAGCTTTATAGGAATTTACTGAAGAACTACAGCCAGAGGTATTGCCTGTAATGGCATCTGCAGATATTGAGGAAGAGAGTGGCTCTGAGCACAAGATTACAACTGGGTGAATTCCCTTATTTGCTGCAGCAGGATTTGAACCTGGAACCTGCGATTTGCAATGGCAATACAAGGAAGGATGAAAAAATGGTGGAAACAAGGCAACCAGAGGTGGTCATGGAGCACGAAGAAGAAGGGAAGAGATTGGGAGAGTCTGTGAGCTGGCGGCTGTCCAATGGAACTGTGCCCCGGGTGAAAGGCGCCGAAATTCAAACAGGTACTTTTTATTTTCCCAACATCGAGAATTTGCCTGTTCTAGCTCCAGAAATGAATGTAAAGTTGTCCAAACAGGTAGAATTGCCTGTCGTCTTGCAGCCAAGCTCGCTTTTCCAAAATTAACACTGCTACTGTTTCGTAAAACGAGCTCAGATCTCGCTTTAATGACAGAAAATAGCGCTATGAACGCACTGGAGCTCTGAAGCGCCTTGCTGCAATATAGTCGGGAGGATTTAAAAGAAGAAAAGTCTGGGATGCCTGAAAGCCTCAAAAAAAACTGTAGCCTGTCTTTTCAGCCTGCACAAAGGAAGGAGGAACAGGACATTGTTTCAACTAATGCTGAAAAGAGCTGTACCACTTTGCTTATGGATTTTACTGACTTTGCTGTCCCTATGGATAAAATAAAAGGTTTTGTGTTGAATAATAATATGAAGCAGGGGATGCAGTAGAGGCAAATAAAATGTGGTTTATCAGTCTAATGTAGGTTCTCAATTAGGGGTTACAGAATTTTTCTTTTCTGAGGGGACACAAGGAAAATGTAATTCCCATGCCAAATGCATTAGGTTTAGGTAATAAAGCAGCGTCTATTATAAATAATGAGGGCAAAAGATTGGACGCCAGAAAAGCTCTAGTGGAGCAGGTTGGTCTCTGTTGGAATCAGGTGGATGGATTCCTGACCCCACTTGGAGCCCGGTTATCCTTTTCTCAGGATTCTCCTGAGTGGGCTCCAAAGGTGCAACTGCAGGAAAATGTTTCAGGTACAGATAAGAAGGTAGAGGAGTGTATGTTTTAGGTACTGCAGGTAACCTGAATAACTTGAGTGATTCAGCTGAGGCTGCTGTGTCTCATAAGGCCTTACCTAAACCTGCAGTGGAATTTTAGTACCCCCAAAAGGAACCAGATAAAAAGCCTTTGCTGTCGGAGCTCTTTTCCAATGCACAAAGAGAAGCTGCTCAAGGAGGAATGCAGTGCGTTTACAGTATAAAGGGGATTGGAAGTCAGACCTGACAGACATTAATGTAGGGAAAGTTTTACTGAAAGATTCTTTGCATTTTCTCCTAAGGATGTTTATGCATTTATACACATTTCGGTGAAGATAATTTTTGATATCAGCTTTAGGTCTCAACAAGCACTTGACCTCTTCTGGTTACACTATGGGCAAGTAAAATTTTCCCCAACATGGACCCCCTTTATTGTGATACCATTGTCAAAGCCCTTGATTAAATTTGTCACTATAATGTTTCGAATGAAGGGTCTGGGTAGAAGATATTACATTCTGGCTAAAAAAGGTGTGATGTTTTATGAACCTGAGCCTATTTTAGACTCAGAACAATTTTGGACGGAGGGTGGAAATATAAAGTTAAGCTTAAGCAAAACGAAGCAGGAATTGAGCACATTCCAAACTCTTTTTTGTTAGGAAAGGACAGAGGAGTGTGCTTTTACAGTGGACAGCCTTGTGCCTGCTATAAATGTGGAGCAAAGACTCACCTGTCTAGCGTTTGTGACCAACCCAGATGCGATAATTGTGGGGAGGTAGGGCACGTAATTATGTTTTGTGGTAATCCATCTTGCTGCGATTTATGTGAGGCAAAGGTCATGTGTTTAAATTCTGCCCTTGGGCCGCACATAATTTGTCACATAGTTCTGGTTCTGAGTCTTATATACAGAAAGCACAGGAAGCTGTGGTTCTATCCACCCCTTGCAGGAGGGTTCCATTTTGTTCCTAGTTCTGTGTACAACTCCTGAGGTCAGAGGTACAACAGAAAGGAAAACTAGCTTGGTTTCAAAATGGTGGTACCAGGAAAAAGTGTTTCTGAAAATCAAAGAAATAAGCAGGGTACTGATGTTAGCAAAAGGACATTTAAAAAGGATGGAATGGGTCCTCTGAATATCTTAAACATTCCCCGGTTTGTTTTTCTGATGAGAAAGTAGGGAAAAAGAAATGATAAAAAGTCAGAGGATACTTTTGTACTGGTTCCAGCGCAGATCAGCAAGAAATCTGCATGCTAAAGGTCCCCCAGATTGCCAGATGGAGACTAGCAATACTTATGCGGCTCTGTTTACATCTTGAGGTAAGACAGAAGGGACTAATCAGACTCCCAAAATCCACTATTTCAACCAAATCTCAGATACTAGACAACTATAAGGATAAAAAAGAAAAAGGAAAAATGAAGGGTATTGACCATTATGAAAGACTATGGTGTCTCTGGGGTTCATTAAACACTCATAGCTTATTAAATAAAGCTAAAAGGCTAGCTGTGTTTAATTTTATACATGATTTTCCTTTGTCAGTCTGGTTTTACAGGAGACATGGATGTCCACCATTGACCAAAGGTTAGCATTTAAAAAGATTGGCTGTGGGGCCCATCCTATTGGTCTTTGGGGAGGATGTTCATGGATGGAGTGGGGATTTTATTCAACTCTTTTCATTTCAGTTGCATAATCTGATAGACTTGGTACCAGGGACAGTTTTGATTTTGGATGGGAAATGGTGTGGGTTTTGTTTTCGTTTCATTAATATCTACAATCCTCAAACTAAATCAGGTAGGGTGAACTGCCTAACACTGGTGCAGCCTTTTTATTCACGACGGTCAGAGTTTTATGGGGAGGGACTTTAACTGCACAGTTCCAGATCTTATACATGGTAAACAAAGTGGCAAGAAACCTACCACGTATACTAACGCTTTAGGTAAAATCCTTAGAGATGCAGGTTTAGTGAGTTGTAATACCTCTTTAAATCTTAAGAATAAGTTTTCTTTTCAAAAGGGAAATCTTTTTCTCTCATCGACCATATGTTTGTTTCTTCAAACATTCACATAAACTCATTCCAAATTTTTCCTGTGAATTTTCAGATCATTCATTTTGGTAAGCACCTTTTCCTTCCAGAGATGACAGAAATAAGACACATAAGATGGAAGCTTAATTCAGTGCTAGAACTAAATTTTACCCAGATTAGGATAAGAAACCTATTGAAGGCTAGGCTTTCAGTAGCCTTTTATACACTGATATATGTATATGGTGGTTAGACACAAAGCAGATCTACGTAACCTGTTCAAAAATACTGGGAGGAAAATTAAAATGAAAAATTTCTGCGCTAAGTTTGAGACAGCAACTTCAGAGAATTTTGTCCTAGCTTACACATCTAGGTGGGATTACTCAGATCAAA
This sequence comes from Neoceratodus forsteri, assembly GCA_016271365.2. Taxonomy (NCBI): domain Eukaryota; kingdom Metazoa; phylum Chordata; order Ceratodontiformes; family Ceratodontidae; genus Neoceratodus; species Neoceratodus forsteri. The sequence goes on from CM057452.1 coordinate 398,626,762, forward strand.
TCTCCTTATTAAAAGATGCTATGAAAGAATATCAGTACTATAGAAGTAAAACAATGCAGGCCATATTACTTAATGGAGTAAAGAAATCACCTCTTGGGGACCCCTTTCAGATGTGCAAAGAACTTAGAGATTCAATGGGTTTGGAGGAGCTAAAAAGATCTGATGGGGTGTAGTAACTTCAGAGCAGGAATTAAGAGAGGTAATTAAGGAACATTTTGGTTCCCTTAATCCTAAAAAAACTATTTCTATAACAGAGATAGAGGATTATTTAAACAAGATTCCGGTATCATGTATAAGGCATAACAAGGAAGCAGAATGGGATACTATCTCCCAGAAAGAAATTATGGAAACTATCAGGTCTCTAAAATTAAATATTTCACCTGGTCTAGATGGTCTCACAAATAACTTGTATAAACAGTTTTCGGATGAACTAAGTCAATGCCTGGGCCTATTATTTCAAGATTTTCTAGACAAGAATCGCATCTACCCTCCTTTTCAGAAGGTTTATTAACTTATATTTTTAAATCAGGTGACAGGCAAGATATGGGGAATTGGAGACCAATCACCCTATTAAATACTGACTATAAAATCTTTGCCAAAATATTGAATGAAAGGCTTAAACATCACGCAGGGAAGTGATTTCCTAATCAATATTGTGGCTTGCCAGGAGAAGAATTCAATCTGCCATCATGCAGACAAGAGATGTAATTGACTATTTCAATGAGATGGATTAACAGGTTGTTTAGTAGCAGCTGATCTGGATAAAGCATTTGACAGGGTCCATTTGCCATTTCTTTTTAAAACTTTGAGGCATTATGGGGTGCAGGTTAAGCTGACAAATTTAATTGAGCAATTGTACCAGAGTGGGATGGTTTTTCCTTTTGTGAGAGGCCAACGGTTGCTGGATTTCCTTAACCACGGGTTCAAAGGGTGCCCTTTAAGCCCCTTTATATACATTTGCTATTGATCCCTTTTACGAACTGCATTGGAGGCAAAGAAATGGAAGGGGATACAATATAGAAAACAGTCTAGCACAGCTACATATTCAAGCTTATGCTGATGATTTGGTTATATATTTGGAGGACTGTTCATCAGTTACGGGGTTTATGAGAGCATTTGAGGAATTTACTACAGTGTCTAACGAAAATAAATATAAATAAAACAAAGGACTGATTATTGGGGGTGTGGGATTTTGGAACTATGGCTGGAGAAAATCATTTTTCTAGAGACCGTCATTTCATGGGCATTACCTTTGGTCCTCAGAATGTTCCTAATGATAATTGGCAGAGATACTTAGGAGTGTTGAAAATAAAGTTTCTAGATGGAAGCAATGGCATTTGTCTAAAATTAAAAGAGTTCAGATAATTAAACAATTCCTTTTGCCCATTATTCAATTTGTGGCAATGATATTTCCACTACCAACAGAATTTGAAACCAAGTTATATAGCATCTTTTTCAGATGCTTTGGGGTAACTGCTCAAACCTGGTTAAAAGAAGTTTTACTTACTTAACAAAAAACAGGGGGTTTAGGAATGATAGACCCAGTGGTATACGCCCGGTTTTCTTTTATTACCAACTCCTTGAAAGAAGGTTGATATCGGAATCCAGATCTGAAAATTCATGGAATTTAATAATTATGGGGAAATACTTTAGTGTTGGACTTCTTTAGCCCCTAAACTTAATAAATATCTACATATTCCAGAGCACTTTCGACAACGGCACACAAATTATATAAATGGGAATACAGAAGACAGTAGCACTCACATATAGTACAAGGGACTTGTATCACCATCTAATGAAAAAACTATACCCACAAGAGCCGGAATTTAAAAACTGCCCATTAACTTTGAACCCCATCGTAGTGGCTCAATTGAAAAATCAATGGGAGGTACAGTGGTTCATTTTCTATGGAAGACTGAATGTTAGGGGGAATGCGAAATATAAAGTCTTACAGGAAAGGTTATGCCCTTACCTTGAATGCATTAATAAGGAGGAATCCATGGTCCATTTTTTACTAGATTGTTCCTGTGCTTCAGGATTGTGGGTTTTTTAGCAGATGTATGGAACCTGACATGGCTGAAAAATATGTCATATGAATTCTTAGCTTTAGGAGTGTCTCCAGTGGGTTCATTCGGATTGCATTAGGGGACTTTGACTTTATTTTTGGGATGTCTCAAATACTTCCTGTGGCAAGCCAGAATACAATGGGTTATATATCAAAAGAAAATGTCGTATGTTTGCATTAGTAGGCTAATTGTTAAAGAGTTGGAGAACATTTTGCCTCTGATATGTTAAGAGTATCCCAGGATTGCTAAAGAAATTATGGAAAGGGTTTTTCATTTTATTAAGTATAAATAAAGAAACTGAAGAAGCAAGAATAAATGTGAAAAACAGTTTGATAGCAGGTGTTCAAGAAGTGGATCTAAGAAGTTAAATGGATATAGTGTTGTAGCCTTTTTGGCTATTATTTGATTTCTGTGAAAACGTGTTGTATTTTATGTTTATTTTTGCAAATAAAAACACCCCTGCTCTTTTTGAGAAGTGCCATGGGATCTTTAACATCCACCCAAACTACGACCAGAACAGGCAGATGGGACCTCGGTTTAACGTCTCATCCGAAAGACGGCACCTCAGGAGTGCAGCACCCCTCTCATGCTGCACTGCAGTGTCAGTATTGGGATATTAACCCAAGTGCCTAGTGTGGGGATAGAACCCACAGACTGCTGATCTCCCGGCCTCAGAGGCAAGTGTGCTACCTGCCGAGCCACTGACACTGACAACTTCCTTAGGTCTAGGATAGGGCACATGCCACCTTTTTTCTTTGGAACTAGGAAGTAATGGGAGTAGAACCCTGTGTTCCATTCTGCTTGCAGAACCACTTCTACTGCCCTGTTGTTCAGAAGGCCCTGAATCTCTGAAGTAAGGAGGTCTGACTGAATGATAAGACAGCTTGGGCTGTCTTTTGGGTGGATGATCCGGTGGGGTTTCTGAAAAAGTTAGAGTAACCCTCTCGAATTATCCTGAGGACCCATTTGTCTGTTGTGACTGACTTACATTGGTTGTAAAACTGAGTCAGATGCCCCTCCCTACTGCCAAAGAAGAGTTCCCCCCTCGGGCAGCTGAAGTGGGACATGGGCCAGGTCTTCAGAGGGTGGCACCAGGAGCCTTTGGGCCCTGTGCCTTCTGCAGAGTTTCCTTTTTCGACTGTGGGGCTTGGTTCTTTTTGAAGGCCCCTTGGCCTTTACCATGAAAGGACTGATGGCTATGAAACCGCGGACGATGTCCACCCCGCTGAGGGGCAGCAGGGGCCGGCCTGGCCATCTTAATAGCAGTTCTAGTTTTCTCATTGGCCTCTAGTGCCTGCTCCACTTGTGGACCAAAGAGATAAACTCCATCAAATGGAAAATTCATGACTCACTGCTGAGCATCATTTGTAAACCCTGAAGTCTGTAACCATGAGTGACGCCAGGTGCATATGCCAGCTGCTGTTGCTCTCAACGCAGTGTCAAAGGAGTCCATAGCAGCCTGCAGTTGTCGACTGTTGGACTCAATGCCTCTAGTAATGGTCTGGAGAAGCTCTGAACTAATATCCTACTCTGGAAGAGCCTCCACAGTGGCTTTTAGCAAGTGCCAGAGGGCATACTCATATTGAGAGAAACAGCCCTGTTAACTAGCAATACGCATTCCTAGGGTAGCAGCAGCGAACACTAGCTTCCCTAAAGTGTCAATCTTACGGGATTCTTTATTTACTGGATGAACCGTAGATTCCTGAGGGAGAACAGCTTTGTCATTCTCTGCTAAGACCACTATGGCGTCTGCAAAGGCTTGAGAGGTCAGGACTTGCCTATTCCTTGGGGGGAGCATATTTTCTGTCTATGAACTTCGCCACAGAAGGAATGAGAGCTGGATTGTCCCACACCATCTGTGAAAGAGTCTCGAAAGAGGGCTGTACTGGAGGTGTCAATTCCACAGGGATTTCAGGGACATGCAGATACTGAAGGCACAACAGCTTCCCAGGATCCACCTCAAAAGTCTGGAGAGAAAGGTGAGATTCATGTTCTTCACAAGAGACTCAAAGGACAGGTCCTCGATCAAGGGCTCTGCTGAAGTAGAGGGCTTACTTTCCACTCCCAAGGATGAATCCTCATCCAAATCGTCCCCGAATCGCAGATCAGGATCAGACTCAATATTATCTATTACTAGCCCAGAAGACAAAATTACTCACTTTAGTAATGTTGTTTCTTCTAAAGGAGTCTTGCTGTATTCTGACTATTGCAGTTAGGTCCTGCCTTTCAACTGCCCGGAGAACAAAGAGTTAAACTTTCCATGGCCAGTGTGGAATGTTCACTGCGAGCTCAGTTGAAGCCCCTGTCTGCTGTTGTTTAAACTCCAACCGTCAGATCTTTACGAGCAATACTCACTAGAAGTTGTGTGTGGAAACTGTAAAACTCACACTAGCCAACTGGCAACTAAATTTATATAAAAGGGTTTTTTGGTTTCAAAGCAAAGACTCAAGTCAGGAAACCCAAAAAACAAAACACATCCCAAAACACAACACTCACCCAAAATAAAGGAGGGTGAAAAAAGGACACCCCTAGGGTGCCAACACTGTTCCTGCCACCCACATCCCCAAAACCAGGTTCTGAGAGGGAGGCGGAGAGAGAGAGTCAGAATACAGCAAGACTCCATTAGAAGAAACAGCATTACTAAGGTGAGTAATTTTTTCTTCAAACAACATGAAGTCTTGCTGTATTCTGACTACTGCAGATTACCAAGCAGTACCTCCATGGAGGAGGGACAGAACCTACTTTGGAAACAGGCTCTGAAGTACTGCTGTGCCAAACCGAGCATCACTCCTAGCCTGGATATCCAGAGAGTAATGCTTGGTGAATGTATGGACTGTTTTCCAGGTGGCTGCTTGACAAATTTCTAAGATAGGAATATCCCTGGCAGCAGCCAGGGAAGCAGCTGTTCCTCTAGTAGAGTGAGCCCTCAGGCCTGAGGGTGGAGTTCTACCCAGTTTTTCATAGCAGAATTGTATATAAGAAACAATCCACCTGGCAATAGATCTCTTAGTGGCAGGTTTGCCCTTACCAACCTCTCCATATGTGAGGAACAATTGGAGGGACTCAAACCTGTGACCCTTGGTGCGCTCTATGTAGTAGCTAAGGGCCCTTTTATCATCCAAGCTGTGCAGCCTCCTCTTTCCAGAGGAGGAATGGTCAGTGAAGAAAACAGGAGAGACATAGACTGGTTAAGGTGGAAATCTGAAACCACCTTAGGCAAAAACTTCCTGTTAGTTCTTAGGACCACTTTATCTCTATGGAAAGAGATGAAATCAGGCTCCACTGACAGGGCTTGCAATTCACTAATATGCCTAGCAGAGGTAATGGCTACCAAAAACACAGTTTTCCAAGTCAAGTACTTAAGCTCTGCAGAGGACAAAGGCTCAAAGGGTGGTTGCATAAGCTAAGCAATGCAAACATTAAGGTCCCAAGCAGGAGCAGGGTCCCTAAAGGGGGGATCGGTGTGCAGCAATCCCTTGAAGAACTTACAAAACACAGAATGGGCTGACAGAGGAGAGGGCTTGCCTTCTGACAAGAAGGCAGAAACAGCTGTCAAATGCACTTTAAGTGTGGCTGGCCTAAGGCCTAGGCCATTGAGATGGACCATATAGTCCAGAACTGTAGGCAACTCAGCAGATTCTGGAGAAATATCCTTATTAGAACACCAAATAGTGAACCTTTTCCATTTGGAATGGTAAGCCTTTCTAGTGGAAGGCTTTCGAGAAGCCTTAAGGATATCCAGAACCCCTTGAGAAAGATGCAGATCAGCAAACTCTAACTCTTCAAGAGCCATGCCTTGAGATTGAGAGACCTGAGGTTCGGGTACCAAATCCTCCCCTGAGAGGATGTCAACAGGTTGTAGTTCCTGGGAAGAGACAGGGGAAGGTGGACTGCTAAGGACAGTAACAGGAGGTACCAGGGCTGTCTGGGCCAGTCTGAAGCAATCAGAATCACTTTGCATGGTTGTGACCTTATCTTGACTAGCACCTTGAAGAGGAGAGGGAAGGGGGGAAAAGCATATAGAAATTTCCCTTCCCAATTCAGAATCAGAGCATCCAGGGGGACTGAGCCCAAGACTGGGGGTCTGCAACAAAAGAGAGGAAGTTGGTGATTGTCTGGGGCTGCAAAAAGATCTATCTGTGGAGTGCCCCATCTCGAGAAAATCACTTTCAAAACTAGGGGATCTAGGGTCCATTTGTGATGGCCCTGGGATATCCTGCTGAGAGCATCTGCTAGGACATTGTCCTTCCCTGGGAGGTGAACTGCTGTCAGAGAGGTTTGCAGGGAATAGACCAGGGATCACAGCTTCATTGCCTCTGTGCACAAGGCCGTAGACAGAGTGCCTCCTTGCTTGTTGATGTACCACATTGTGGTGGTGTTGTCTGTTCTGATCTGGACCATCTTGTTCTGTACAGATTTGGAAAAGGCTTGCAGTGCCAGAAACACTGCTCTGGGTTCCAAGAGACTGATGTGAAGCAGAGATTCTTGAGGTGACCACAGCCCTTGGGTGGAAAGATCCCCCAGGTGGGCTCCCCAGCCAAGCAGGGAGGCATCTGTAGTGAGTATCACTGAATGAGACTTAGTGACAAAAGGAACTCCTTGTCTCAAATTGTCCTGATCCTGCCACCACTGCAAAGCCTGGATCAGGGTTCAAGTCACTGGGACTAGTATGGTAAGGGAATCCTTTCTTTGGGACAAGAAGGCTCTTAAGTGGAACTGAATGTCCCTCATCTGGAATCTTGCTCCCTGGACTACTGCTGTGGAGGCTGCCATGTGGCCCAGAAGCTGAAGGAAATGCCTTGCTGGTCGAGACACCTGTAGGGTGAAAGAAGAGGCCAGTTCCATAAGGGTCCTTGCCCTACCCAGGGGAAGGAAGGCTCTTGCCCTTACTGTATCCAGCTCTGCCCCTATGAAGGTGAGGAGCTGTACTGGCTCGAGAACTGACTTTGGAAGGTTGAGGAGGAATCCTAAGGAAGTGAGCACTTGCTGAGTTATTTGCAAATGTGACTTGACTTGGTCTGGAGACTGACCTACTATGAGCCAGTCGTCCAAGTATGGGAAGATGGAGATCTTTTTTCTCCTTAGGAAAGCAACCACTACTGCTAGGCACTTTGTGAAAACCCTTGGGGCTGATGTTAGGCCAAAGGGCATTGCTCTGAATTGATAGTGGCCTGAGGGCAACTCGAACCTGAGGTACTTTCTCTGGGAGCACCTGATGGGAATGTGAAAATAGGCATCTTTCAGGTCCAGGGAGGCTAGCCAGTCCCCTGGCCTTAGAGAGGGCAGGATTATTCCCAGAGTCACCATTCTGAATTTTGGTTTTAAAAGGTGCTTGTTCAGATATCTTAGGTCCAGGATGGGCCGCCATTCTCCTGTCTTTTTTGGGGTTAGGAAGTACCTGGAGTACAATCCTTTGCCCTTGTGTAGGGAGGGAACCCTCTCTATGGCTCTGAGAGCCAGGAGGGAAGAAACCTCTGCCTCTAGGGCAAGGGTCTCTGATGGATTTGCAGGTGGAAAGGATCTGGTTCTCAACTTGGAAAATTTTTTGAAGCTGAGAATCAGTCTCTGGCTTACTACTTCCAGGACCCACTTGTCTGATGTCAGAGACTTCCAGTCCTGGACAAAGTAAGCCAGCCTGCCCCCTACAGGTACTGGAGAATCGGCCCGGGCAGACCCAACAGGGTGTCTGCTTGGCAGGGGCTTTAGGCTGAGGGGTGGATGCAGGCCTGCTTATACCCGTCTGCCTCTCCCTCTGAAGAACCCCCTCTGAGCACAAGAAGAAGAGAGGCCGGGCTTGGTAAAGGCCTTTGAAAAGGCCTGCCCTGCTCCTGGACTGCTGCCTTTGAGGAGTGGCTTGCCTTTCTTTGGCCTGTGCACTCTGCATGTGGTCCTGTATCACCATCTTTTCATGTAGTTCTCTGTCTGCTCCCCAAACAGAGAATTACCAACGACAGGGAAATCCATGGCCTTAGCCTGGGTATCCTATGATAAGCTAGTACATCTGAGCCAAGCCATCCTTCGAAGGGCCACAGATGTAGCCATGACTCTTGATGAAACATCATTGGACTCCACAGCAGCATGAAATTGCACCTTGGATGCCTCAGTCCCATCTGTAGCCACCTGCTCCAGCTCCTTGGCAAGCTGGTCAGGGGCCTGTTTAGCCAGAGCCAGCAGAGTGTCCCATCTGGACTTCTGGTACCTAGCTGTGTAGGCCCTATAGTTAGCCTGTCTGAGTCCCAAAGATGCTGCCATGTACTGTTTCTTTGCCATGGCATCAATCCTCCTGGAGTCCTTATCTGGGGGTGTGATGCCAAGGGGATATTTGCCTTCTCAAAGGCAGCAGCCTGCACTACCCCAACATGGCTGCATTGTTGAGAAAGGAACTCCGTGTCTGAGCCTGAAAGAGTGTACCTTTTGTCCATTCGTCTGTCCACAGGAGGTATGGAGTTGGGAGTCTTAAGAATTTTATTTGTCTGTTTCCCAAAAGATTTATGGAGGGGAATAGACAGTCTCCTGGACTCTGGGATGTCCATCATTTCCACAAAATCAGGCTCCTCCTGATCCTCTACTGCTTCTTCCATTGGAAGCTGGAGGGTTTCAGACACTTTTTTGTAAGACAAAGTGGGAAGGGGACTCAGAAAGCCTAGGAGGAGAAACCCCTGAAGGTCTGTCTGGGGAGATGTCCAGGTCAATAGGCACATCCAGACTTTCATAATCACCATCATCATCCTCATACTTTCCCTCCTCCTCATACGGTTCATAAAATTCTTCTGAGGTGTAATCCGGAACCGGGGGAACCGACCGAACCGAACCCCTTCCAGATGGTGCCGGTTCGGCCGGAACCGAAGTAAGTGATTGTACTATTCTTATCGCCTTGGCTATCTCATCAGCGGTTGGAGTATGAATTTCTGGATCCGAACCGGACGATTTATTTCTTCTTTTTCTTTTAACAGGAACCGTCTCCTCAGAATCAGCTCTCCTCTTGCCTGAAGAAGTATCACCCTGGTCAGAGGGCACTCCTTCTGGTTCGGTCGGAACCGAACCGGGCTGGCCATCCGGGTCAGCGGACTTCTCGGCCTCCCTTTCCCTCAGTCTATCTACTCTCTTATCCAGGGTACCTTTGGGAAAATTCTTACAAATTTGCCAGTCTGAATCAAGGTGGTCAAACCCCAGACAATAAACACAGGTGGTGTGGGGATCAGCCTTAGCAAAGGCTTCCCCACACACACTGCAGTGTTGAAACCCAGTGGGCCTGCTTTTTGGGGGTTCTCAGACATGGCCAATCCTAGCCAAACGCACTTTTTAGCAATCCGCCAGGCAAGATTCCCCTATCGGTTCCTGACTGTGTTACGGGTCTTGGAAAAAAACGTAATAAAATCCGGTTTTTTTTAGAACCGATACGGACCGGTTACCACACTCTAAGTAAATTCACAAACTTTTTTTACCTAAACCAATCGGTTCAGCCAAACTGATCCGATATTTACAAGTTCCACACAGAAACTAAATGCAAAACCTATCTAGTACTCATGGTACCACAGACAGAGACTTAAACCGACAGATTCGGTAGCAGAAATTCAGCAGAAACCGAGCGAAAAATGACACTTTAACCGACTTTTTTGAACTAAGCAAAGGAGAAATCTCCAGAGCAACTGTTCAGTGAGGCGGAGTAAAGAATCTGACGGTTGGAATTTAAACAACAGCAGACAGGGGCTTCAACCGAGCTCGCGGTTAACATTCCATGCTGGCCATGGAAAGTTTAACTCTTTGTTCTCCGGGGCAGTTGAAAGGCAGGACCTAACTGCAATAGTCAGAATACAGCAAGACTTCATGTTGTTTGAAGGGATAGAAATATAGACTTTGACGGCAGATAAGGACCGCTTGGCCCACCTAGTCTGCCCATTTCCCTATCTAGAGGATAAGCTGCAGATCCTATTTAACCAACAGCCTACAGGCTGTTGGATAGTATAGAAAGGAAAAGGAGGAAAGAGAGCAAGAGGAGGTGCTTCCCGAATCGGAGTCGAAAACCCCGGCACCAAAAACAGCACCGGTCGTGGCGCGACCAAGCACAGAGCTGGGAGGTGGTGACGCAACAGAAGCCAGGTGGGCACCTGGAGACCCCAACCCCAACACCGGGGCACCCAAGGATGAAGACATGAAATTATGAGTAGGAGAAGGCAGTATCTGCGCTGGCCCCTGCACCGCAGCCATGTGAGGGGGGAAAGCATGAGAGCGCGGCGTCGACGGCACCGAAGATGTCACGCGACTAGGCTGACCTAACCGCCCCGCCCTTGGGTCCAAGGCCCCCAGGCCTGAAGGCTCCAGGGCTGGCTCCACAGGCACGAAGTTGGGACAACCGCCAGACCCACTGCTCCATAAGAGCGACTCCAATGATGAAACTGCTCACTGGAGGACCCCCCCTAGGGGGCGGGAAAGGACTCCGAAGCGGAGTATCACGGCCGCCAGGAACCGAGGCTTCAGGTCACCCTGACAGAGTCGGGGTCAGCCTACTGTCCCCTGCTACCAACGATCTCTGTGCAGACGTACCAGAGGGCAACCCTGAGTGTTACCGCTTTTCCTTCGACTGGTGGGATGTAGAAGAGCTTGAGGCCGAGTGGTGCGGGTCCCCGACCTCGATCAGGAACAGGACCACTTCTTTTTGTGTGTTCGAGAGGACTGCCCTTCCTCCTGAGCACCGGACTGCACGAGTCAGATCTCCCTCCGTAGAGGGCAGTGGATCGGACCCAGCCCTGCTACTAAAATAGCTTGCTTGTTTCCTGCCATCACCGCCCTGCTCATGGTCGATCTACAAAGGCAGGCTGAAGACTTGTTTCTTTGTTGAAAATGAATAAAACTTTTTTTTTTTTTAAATAAAGTAATATACTAAAAACAAAACTGAATGACTAATGCTGCACTGTCGTGAGCGTGAAGATTTGACTTATGGCAGTAGTGCCATCACACTGAAGCACACTCTGACGGTGGGAAAAAGGAACTGAGGTGGTTGGAGGGTCAACATCGAGACAGCTCATACAATGCGAGCCAGTCTCTACAATGCCGCATGCTTATCCTACCTCAGTGCCGACCCTCCTGAAGATTTTTGGCTCCCGCTCGATCCTAGCACCTCCGGCGTAGTTTCCACTAGTGTGAAGGAGTGGTGGAGACTTTACATCCAGGAAGATCAGTAGGGCTCCTGAATATTCAGCAGCCCTTCTCAAATAGAGGACTACGTATTTGGGAAATTGTTCGGCCACCTGCAAAAAAACAAAAACAAAAAAATAACAGCCCTTTCCTCCCTCTCTCGTCCCCAAATCATGTAAAATAATCATGTAACCCCATCCCCACCCCACCCTCTATTAAAAGCTAATGCCACCCCTCCTTCCCCAAAAACACCACCACACACACAAAACTTAATTTATTCTTTCTACTACATTACCAAACAGGTCATTCAGTTTGTTCCAATAGGGCGTGTTCTCCGGTGCTTGTTGTGGCTGGAACATCTGATGGCTGCTGGGAAGATGCTGTACATTGACATTCACATGATCTAGCATCACCTGACACGCAGTGTCAAATAGGGTGCTATTCTGTTGTCCAGCGATTCCATGCTGATCCAAGCTTAAACAGGGAGCCAACAGGTTTAAGTTGAATTCCTGAAAAAACAGGATATATAAACATCAGTGACACTGGTTCAATCACTTTTAGCTCTAAACAGGCTGAATTTCATAGCTGTCTAAATGACCCTAAAACTTGCCTGGACTATTGAAGAAAGTATTTGCCTGTTTTTTCTCTGGATCCTGTCATACAGGCAAGGTCAGCAAGCACAGGAAAACCAGGAGCAGTTATAAAAATGTGCAAGTATTTACTTATTGAATTTTGTTGTCCAGGTGGGCCTGTTGAGACCAAAGTTCCCTTTTTCTGGGGAGACTCGGAATTCATTACAGATAGCAAGGCACAGAACTTTGATCATATGCAGTATAAAAAACCTATCAACATATCACACAGGACTAATTAGATCATTATATAGACAACTATACACATAAAAACACTACAGATCAATTATGCAGTACAGGACTAGTCATTAGTTACAGGATTACATAATCCACATTAACAACCTACATTAGAAGTACTATAAATATTTTAGAGATACAACAGGTATACAATGCAGCTTACTATATTACGAGAAACCAGACTCAAAGGCGGTAAGCATGTCAGGGTATACTAGTTTGGGCCAAAGAACTATAGACTTAGTTATTTTGGGGAAACAGGTGCACTTGAGTGAGCACAAGTGCAATTGCTTTTAGAGAAGGGGTGTGCTTTTAGTGAGTATTTGAATGTGGGGAGAGAGGGGCAGCTCTGCATGGTGGTAGGAAGCTTGTTCCAGTGCAGCCTGATACATACAAATGACCTTTGTCCAGCAGCCATGTTTACTCTGGGTACCTCTAGAGGGGGTTGAGATATGGAGTGCAGGGTTCTTTTGTGTTGTCTGTGCAACATTAGGTTAAGAAGGTGAGGTAGACTGTTGTTCAGAGTTTTGTACAAAAGGCAGAGTGAAGCATGTTTAAGTCTGTCATCCAGAGGGGGCTAGTTCAGTGATGCAAGTGCTTTGCAGTGGTGTTGCTTGCTTTCAGCCCATGCTGCAAATCTGCTTACTTTGTGGCAGAGCATGCAAAGTCTGTTGAGCTCAGTTTCCCTCAGGGATATCAGTATAGGAGCTCAGTAGCGAGCGCAGAGCAGGATGGAGTTTGCTGCCGCCAGGGCAGGTCAAAGTGCTTGGTGAGGTACACTCTTATTCTCTATACCAGACTCACTAATCTTGGTGCATTATTTTGGCAGTTCGCTCGCTATGTGTTTTTGAATGTGTGTTCTTAATCTAGCCACATTTCAGGTATTTTATACTGTCACAACTTCAAGCGTAGTCCCTCTGGCATCTGTGAAGAAATGTAAATTATTGATCTTCTTGGACGAAGTCTCCACCACTCATTCACACTAATGGGATGTATGCCAGAGGCGCTAGGACCCAGTGGGAACAAAATTTTCAAGAGGGCCGGCGCGAGAGATGGAGCCGCGAGGAAGCGGTACCCAGTGCCCCAGCTCGTGGTGTGTAAAGACTATCTCAAGGCTGAACCCTCCAACTGCCTCAGTACTTTTTTCTGAGGAGGTGCAGTGTAACTAACTCTAACAAAATTGGACATAAGATCGTCCAATGACCCGCATAAGAAGGGTAACATTGAAGCTCTACAGCCCAGACATCAAGGAGTGAAGACCAAAATCAGAGAACGGGGATGGTGAGGGAGGTAGGATGAGTGGTGGAGACTTTGTCCAAGAAGATCAAGAATTACGGTAGGTATGTAATTTCCATATCTTCCTGGTCATAAAGTCTCCACCACTCATTCACACTAATGGGAGCGTACCGAGCTAATAATCCCCAGAGACGGGCAACAGGAAATAAGAGCTCATATACTTAGGACAGAAGTCCGTTAAGAATAGTCCTGCCAAATGACAGATGTCGTCTGGCATGGACATCCAATGCGTAGTGCTTAGCGAAAGTATGCACTGAGCTCCAGGTAGCCGCACTGCAAATATCTGCAATGGGCACGTTGCGGATTTCCGCCAGAGATGCCACAACTGCTCTAGTAGAGTAAGCGTACATTCTGCCTGCCAGCTTAACCTGTGCCATAGAATAGCAGTGGCGAAGGCATGCTACCAGCCACGCTGAAATGCACCTAACAGCGACAGGTTGACCCAGCCGGGTCTCGCTGAAGGAAACAAATAGTTGTTGAACCGTGCAAATTTGTTTTGTTCTATCTAGATAGAATTGCAGCGCTCTCTTAACATCCAGAGAATGAAAGGTACACTTCCTTTCATTCTGGAAGTTCGCAAAGTAGGTAGGCAGGACTAAATGTTGGTTTAGATAGAATTCTGAGACAACTAGGGAGAAACTTAGGATGAGTCCTAAGAACTACTTTGTCCTTGTGGAAATACAGTACGGGGTCTGTGACCAGTGCATGTATTTCAGAAACTCTACGACCCAGTGATGGCCACCAGGAAGGCAGTTTTCAAACGAGGAATTTCAACTGCATAAGTAGCTAGAGACTGAAAGGCTTCAGAGTGAGCATGTCTCGCACAAGGATAATGTCCCAGGCCGCGACTGGGCGCCTGATAGGAGGTCTGGCATGCAGAATACCTAAGAAACCTCTTAACTACAGGTAACTGAGCCAGTGACATGGAAAGTACCAGCTCATGATAAGCTGAAATGGCACAAAGATGAACTTTGACTGTAGAGTACTGCAGACCTGAATTTGAGATGTCTAAAAGGTATTCCAAGACTTTATTTGGTGGGCAGGAAAAAGAGTTCGAAGAGGATTTTGCACACCAGATAGAGAAACGTTTCCATTTGGCTATGTAGGTTTTTCTAGTGACTGGCTTACACGCAGCCAAAAGAATATCTGAAACCATACGAGAAATATTGAACCTATTCACCTCTATCTCTTCAGGAGCCAAATGTGAAGGTGAAGCGACCTCAGATTGGGATGGAAAATGGGACTCTGGGTCAGAAGGTTCGTCTGAAGGGGAAGTGCCTTCGGGTAGGTTTCCAACAGACTGTTGAGCAGCGGGAACCATATCTGCAGAAGCCAGAGGGGAGCAATGAGGATCATTTTGTCCCCCTGAGACTCGAATTTGAGAAGTACCCTCAGAATTAGGGGAAGAGGAGGAAAGGCATATAGAAAGCGTTTTGTCCACTGCAGCCTGAACGCATCCTGACAGAAAATACCATGTCCTGGATTTCTGGAGCAGAAGAGAGGCAGTTTTGCGTTGAGCGGGGACGCAAAGAGGTCTAGGTCTGGAGTTCCCCATTCTTTGAAGAGTGACTGAACGATGGCTAAGTCAAGAGACCACTCGTGAGGATCTCTCCATCCTGCTGAGACGGTCAGCCAGCTAGTTTTGTATTCCTGGAAGGTAAACCACGTGGATTAGAGCCTTGTGCTCCAGGCACCATTCCCACACTCTCATAGCTTCCCTGCATAATGGGTAAAAGTGTGCACCGCCCTGCTTGTTGATGTAATACATCACTGCTTTGTTGTCCATTTGAAAGAGAATGTTCTTGTGACAAGAGTATGTCCTTCAAAGCTCGGACTGCATAGAGGACGGCTCTCATTTCTAGGAGGTTTATGTGAAGGTGGGACTCGTCCCGAGTCCACATACCTTGGGTGTGGAGATTCTGGCAATGAGCTACCCACCCCATCAAGGACGCATCCGTGGTAATGGAGATCTGATGATCCAGAGGAGCAAAGGGATAACCTTCTAGAAGGTTGTCCTCCTCCGACCACCAGGTGAGTGACCTCTTTAGAGGTTCTGTCACCTTGATAGGAAAGGACTGAGGGTGAGTGGTTGGGGACCACTGAGTACTGAGCATCCACTGAGAGGTTCTCATTTGGAGACGTGCTAAGGGTACTGTGAACACCGAGGATGCCATGAGACCCAGCATCCATTGCTTCGAGATAGATTGAACCAAGCTATTTTCTCTGATGTATCGGGCCATCTGTAACATATCACTCCTGTCCTCTAGGAGAAACGCCTTCGCACAGGAGGTGTCCAGAAGAGTTCCTATAAAGAGGAGCTTCTAGGAGGGCTGCAACTGCGATTTGTTGAGATTTAGCAGGACTCCCATGGACGTGAGGAAGTCTGAGGCCGTGACTACGGCATCCAGAGTTCCTTGTCTGGAGGGACTTGCTAGGTTCCTGTCGTCCAGATATGGAAACACTTGTATTCCGAATTTTCCTGAGATGCGCGCGAGAATTGTACAACACTTTGTAAAAACTCAAGACGCCAAGGATAGCCCAAAGGGCAGGGCTCTGAACTGATAATGTTGACCCAACGCCATAAACCTTAGGCATTTGTGGTGCTTTGGGTGTATAGGAATGTGTTGGTAGGCATCCTGCATGTCCAGGGAGGTTAGCCAATCGTGTTGATGAAGCAAAGGTAGCAAGGTACCTAGTGATATCATCTTGAACTTTCCTTGAGAAGGAACTTGTTTAACTTTCTGAGGTCCAGAATGGGAAGATGCCCCAGTTTTCTTCGGGACCAGGCAGTAATGGGAGTAGAAACCTGTTTTTCGTTGATCCAGTGGAACTACTTCTACTGCTTTGTTGTTTGGAAGGCCTTGCAACTCGGGAGCAAGAAGGTCTAACTGTACTGCTGACAGCCTGGGCTGTCATTTAGGGGGATGATCCGGAAGGGTTTCCAAAAGACTGAGTGAGTACACCTCGTGGATTATCCGGAGGACCCATTTGTCTGATGTTATAGATTTCCACCGGTTGTAGAACTGAGTCAGATGTCCTCCCAACGCTGAGGAGGAGTCCCCCTCGGACAGTTGAGGTGGGACCTGGGCCAGAAACTCAGAAGGTGGTACAGAGGCGGTGAGTCAGCAGACTGATCTATCCCTCCGATGGTCTGAGTCAGGACTGGAGCCCTGGAGAGGAAGTGTCGGCCTCTTCAGTCAACAAATGGTTGGGTGGTTCAAGAAAAATCTCGGCCAGGACTTCAACCAGCAACTCGCCAACTGGCCTGATGGGTTACTGTGGGCCGGTGGCCTGGGCCGAGGATTCGACGAAGCAGGATCCGAGAAGCCGCAGGGAATCGAGCTCTTGACCGAGAGCACTCCTGAACCGACGAACATCAGCGGGTCCTTCTTTTCTTTTGGACTCCTTTTTTGGATTTCAATTTCTGCCCAGCGGTCCCTGGCAGAGGGTCGGTAGAGACGGCACAATTCCTTGAAGGGCTGTAAAACTTGAGCCCAGCTGGAGTGTCACAAAGGCAGAAGCCTGGGAAAAGAGGGATGTGGCCTGGGCCGCCTCCTCTTCAAACGCTGCAAGCTGTTCAGCGGACTCAAGAGTAGCTGAGACCACCCAATCGGCATTCTTGGATTTGACTGGCTGGTTCCACTGACCTGGAGTGGCACAGCTTAAGTCAGATGAAACGGTCCTCAGAATGGTTGGGTGGAACGAGCAACAAAAGCTGCAACCCTGGGGATCGTGCTTGTGTCCCAGGCTGCAGACGCACTTGGAGTGCGGGTTGGTTCGTGACATCTTCTGCCCGCAAGGGCACCAGCAGAACCCAGGAGCGGACTTTTCGTCCATTGCAGTCATGATCAGAGATTGAGCTAAAGACAAAAAACGTTTTTGTTTTGTAAATTTGGAAGTAAATCCAGAGATATAAGCACAAGGGCCTACTCAATGTGGGAGCAGTAAGGAGGTAACCTGCTTCTTCCAGCAGAAAGGAAGATCTGGAATCATGTGGAGGAACCGAGGGAGTTAGAACCTGGGTGGGTGGAGGAGCCAGCTTGAAGACGCTTCTGGCAAGATTTAAAAGGGAAAGGCGGGGTGGGGGTTGCGTGGAGCCCGAGCTGAGTGGCAGCAGATTCCAACAGCTCTAATTCAGGACTAAAATCGCCTTTGGAGCTCAGATCCAAGAAATTTCCATTACTATTGGAAAGAGAAGCCTTGAAAACCTAAAATGGGCAATCCCATAAAGATAGAGGTGGTGCAACGAGCAGCAAATCGTATGGGATTTCTCAATCCATGAGGTCAGGCCTTGAAGTGCAGACCGCTTCACAAAAGGAGTCCGAAGAGACAACGTCCTCTATAGGCCTAAAACATCAGAGATTAATATCATCAGTCTCAAGCACTAAAATGGACTCTTTTGGAACCAGGGTTACCATGGTCGAGTGGATGGTAGAGATGCTGCAAACAGATGTGTGCGAAGTCAAGAGGCAAATGGAGACTTCCTCGGCCACCACCATGTTACTCATCAAAGAAAATAGCCACCTACAAGCCCGGCTTGAGAAGTCAAGCCCACTTGTCCCACATACGGATCCTTGGTTTACCTGAGGAGATTGAGGGAGATCACCCCCTCATGTTCTTGCAGAACTGGTTGGGGGCAGAAGTTGTGCCAGAGGGCCAATCTATCTGGCTTGGACTACAAAAAGCTTACCAGATCCCTCCACGAAGCTATCAGGAGGAGTCTGATACCCTGTGAACTCTCTTGCTGGTAATGGATGGTGTAGGAACCCAGGACAAGATTTTGAGGTTGGCCAGGCAAGCAGGACCTACTGCCCAGGACGATCGTACTGTGTTCTTGTTCCCAGACATCAGCTATGTTACCAGGATGCACCAGAAAAAATCTGATGGCATTAGGAAACGATTACGAGAGGCGTCCATCATGCATGCAGTAATTTACCCAGCAAAACTACTGACTGTACATGACGGGATGGTCTTTTCTGATCTACTGAAGCAGGTAAGTGGGCCTTTCACTATATTTCCAGCAGTCAGAGTCATTGTCGAGATCCGGTGACAGTGACCTGGAGGAGCAAGTGGAGGGTTGAACTTGTAGCTAAGTAGTTTTTACACTCTTTGCCCCTTGCATTGGAATTTATACCCATAAATGACTTTTCGAATGGACTTTTGCAGGACAGTGCTTGGTTTGCATGTGGACTATGGTCTCTACTATGTTTTTGGTGGTGGGATTGGAGGGCACTTCTACTGCATTTAGCTTTGTGTAAAGCCCTCTTGGTTTTCTAAATTACATTATGGATTAGCTCAGAGTTCTAGTTTACCACTTTACAGGGGATAACTCTTATTGGTTTGCTAAAAAATATACTTTATATCCAGCGATTAACCTGCCCCTAATTTCATACATGTTTATGTGGGCGTTTTGAATTTGAATATATGGAGAGGGATTTTGCTCTCAATCATTTTTTTTTTTACACGGAACCAGAGACACTTTGAGTTATATAGTATGATGTCACTAGCCCCAACATGGGGTGTGTAATGTCGGACTTTTAAACCAAAATACTTTAGCCTAGCGAAATTAGCCATACTACTCATGGGCTCTTGTTGCAGCTGTTAATCTTGCCCTGTTTACTAGTAACAATCTTCGTTATTCCCCCATATTTTTAATTTTTTTTTATTTTAGTCTTTGGTAACCGGGTAAGGCTCACTAGACACAAGTGCCTGTTTTTAGGGGTGACCTGGGAGCACTGGGGAAGTTAACTGACTTGCCAGAGTCACACAGTATGCAAGTGGAGGTTGTGGAATCAAACCCAGGTCCGCTGGATGTACCAAGATCATTTACAGCTCATATTCTAACCTCTAGGCTATACTGCCAGCCCCAAAAGAAAGAGGAATAATACCATATGTGTATATAATATTAGGATGCATGTATCTAAGATTAAGGAGAGAAGTTTCTTCCATGTATGGTTATTCATTGTGTATCCGGATTGTCCTGGATATGGAAATGTTATTTTGTGATAACATATACAAATAATAAAAATAAAGTTTAAAAAAAAAAGGAGGGAAAGGCAACTGCCAGAAGTGTAACTAGAACATCATATCCATGTCCCTAGAAATGAAAATTATATACCTATCATAATTCTTGATCTTCCTGTATATCTTAACCATTCATCACTGGTGGGTCTAGCCATAGGCGCTATGACCTCATGGGAGCTTACAGCTTAGAGCCTTTTTCCCTAGGAGGAGGAGCCAACGCAGAGGATGGTGCCACCCTAGTGGCAGACGCATTGCGCGGCACTCGCAGCTTGGCCAGTAAACGGCTCCAGCCCCTCCACCACCTCAGTTCTGCTCGCCAGAGAAGAAATCAAAGGCAGAGGGAAAAAGGGAGGTAGGGTGGGGCAAGGGAGCCCAAGGGATAGGAAAAGGAAGGGATATAAACTGAAAAAGGAATAAGCCAACCACAGGAGGAAGGGTAGGGCACTAGGAGGACTGGGGAAGGGACCCCAACCAACAGGCAGGCTAGGAAAGAGGGAGGACTAGAATAGGAGGAGGAGGAGAAGCAAAAAGGAAAGAATAAGGAGAGAGGAAGAGAGGTACTTGCACCTGGGGCGGCTGAAGAGGTTTCATGGAGCAAAGAGGACCCTTCCTGCTTGTCCCTTTCGCTGTATAATTTTTCTTCCTTTTTTTTTTATGGGGTGGGGTGGGGGAAATGGAAATTACGTATCTACTGTGAATTTTGATCTTCTTGGATGAAGTCTCCACCACTCATTCACACTAATGGGATCTACGCCGGAGGTGCTAGGACCCAGAGGGAGCAGACGTTTCGAGAGGGCCGGCGCCAGAGATGGAGCCGTGAGAAAGCGGCACCCGAGCCATGGCTCGTGCAGTAAAGACTACCTTGGCGTTGACCCTCCAACCGCCTCAGTACATTTTTTTCCGAGGAGGTGCAGCGTAACTAACCTAGAGGTCTAACCTAACAAAATCGGACATAAGATAGTCCGAATGACCCGTGTAAGAATGGTCAACAATAGAGTCTTCACAGCCCAACCACTGAGGTAGTGAAGACCAAAAACAGAGACATGAGCTCGGGTGGGCGTGTGAATGAGTGGTGGAGACTTGGTCCAAGGAGATCAAGAATTACAGTAAGTATGTAATTTCCATATCTTCCTGGACATAAAGTCTCTACCACTCATTCATACTAATGGGAGAGTACCGAGCTAACAAACCCCCGAGACGGACGGCAGGAGAAACTAAGAGCTCACATACTTAGGACAGAAGTCCTTTAAGAATAAGACAGAAGTCGTCTGGCATGGACATCTAAAGCATAGTGCTTAACAAAAGTATGCACCAAGCTCCATGTAGCCGCATTGCAAATGTCTGCAATGGGCATGTTGCGGATTTCTGCCAGAGATGCCGTGACTGCTATAGTAGAGTGAGCGTACACTCTGCCTTCTAGCTTAACCCGTGCCATAGAACAGCAGTGGCAGAGGCATGCTACCAGCCACGCTGAAATGCACCTAACAGCGACAGGTTGACCAAGCCAGGTCTCGCTGAAGGAAAAAAAACAGTTACTGAGCCTTGTGAATTTCTTTTGTTCTATCCGGATAGAACTGCAGTGCTCTCTTAACATCCAAAGAATACAGGGTACATTCCCCTTCACTCTGGAAGTTAGCAAAGTAGGTAGGTAGGACTAAAGGTTGGTTTAAATGAAATATCTAAGATAACCTTGGTTAGAAACTTAGGGTGAGTCCTAAGAACTACTTTGTCCTTGTGAAATACAGTGTATGGGGAGTCTGTGACCAGAGCATGTACGTCCGAAACTATACGGGCCGAAGTGATGGCCACCAGAAAGGCTGTTTTCCAAGTGAGGAACTTCAACTCACAGGTAGCTAGAGGCTCAAAAGGTTTCAGAGTGAGCATGTCTAGCATAAGGTTAATGTCCCAGGCTGCGACTAGATGTCTGATAGGAGGTCTGGTATGCAGAATGCCCTTAGAAACCTCTTAACCACAGGCAACTGAGCCAGAAACAAGGAATGTACCGGCTCATGATAAACTGAAATGGCACAGAGGTGAACTTTGACAGTACAGTACTGCAGACCTGAATTTGAGAGGTCCAAAAGGTACTCCAAGACTTTATTTGGTGGGCAGGAAAAAGGGTTCAAAGAGGATTTTGCACAACAGAGAGAGAAACACTTCCATTTGGCTGTGTAGGCTTTTCTAGTGGCTGGTTTACGGGCAGCCAAGAGAATATCTGAAACCCTACGGGAAACATTGAACCCATTCACCTCTATCTCTTCAGGAGCCAAGCGTGAAGTTGAAGAACCTTCAGATTGGGAAGGACTAGGCCCCTGGGTCAAAGGGTTCGTCTGAAGGGAAAGTGCCTTCGGAAGGGTTGTCAACAGGCTGTTGAGCAGCGGGAACCATATCTGTCGAGGCCAGAAGGGAGCAATGAGAATCATTCTGTCTCCCTGAGACTCGAATTTGAGAAGCACTCTCTGAATTAGAGGAAGAGGAGGAAAGGCATAAAGAAAGTGTTTTGTCCACTGCAGCCTGACCGCATCCTGACAGAAAATGCCAGGTTCTGGATTTCTGGAGCAGAAGAGAGGCAGCTTTACATTGAGTGGGGATGCAAAAAGGTCCAGGTCTGGAGTTCCCCACTCTTTGAAGAGTGACTGAGCGATGGTTGAGTCGAGAGACCACTAGTGAAGATCTGTCTCAGTTCTGCTGAGACGGTCTGCCCATTCGTTCTGCACGCCTGGTAGGTAAACCACGTGGATTAGAGCCTTGCACTCCAGGCACCATTTCCACACTCTCATAGCTTCCCTGCATAATGGGTAAGAGTGCGCACCGCCCTGCTTGTTGATGTAATACATCACTGCTTTGTTGTCCGTTTGAAGGAGAATGTTCTTGTGACAGAGCGTGTCCTTTAAAGCCCGGACTGCATAGAGGATGGCTCTCATTTCTTCTCCTGTGACCACCAGGTGAGTGACCTCTTTAGAGGTTCTGTCACCTTGATGGGAAAGGACTGAGGGTGAGTGGTTGGGGACCACAGAGTACTGAGCATCCACTGAGAGGTTCTCATGTGGAGATGAGCTGGAGGTACAGTGAACACCAAGGATGCTATGAGACCCAGCATCCGTTGCATCGAGATCGCTGGAACCGAGCTGTTTTCTCTGATGTATCGGGCCATCTGTAGGATATCACTCCTTCTGTCCTCTGGAAGAAAGGCTTTTGCACAGGAGGTATCCAGAAGAGTTCGTATGAAAAGGAGTTTCTGGGAGGGCTGCAATTGCAATTTGTTGCGATTTAGCAGGACTCTCATGGACGTGAGGAAGTCTGAAGCTTTGGCTATGGTGTCCAGAGTTCCCTGCCTGGAAGGGCTTGCTAGAAGCCAGTCGTCCAGGTATGGAAACACTTGAATTCAGATTATCCTGAGGTGTGCTGTGAGAATTGCACAACACTTTGTAAAAACTCAAGGCGCCGAGGATAGCCCAAAGGGCAGGACTCTGAACTGATAATGCTGACCCAACGCTACAAACCTCAGGTATTTGTGGTGCTTTGGGTGTATAAGAATGTGTTGGTAGGCATCCTGCATGTCCAGGGAGGCTAGCCAATCGTGTTGATGAATCAAAGGTAGAAGGGTACCCAGAGATATCATCCTGAACTTCTCCTTGTGAAGGAATTTGTTTAACTTTCTGAGATCCAGAATGGGGCGCATGCCTCCAGTTTTCTTTGGAACTAGAAAGTAATGGGAGTAGAAACCTGTGTTTCGTTGGTCCGGCGGAACTACTTCCACTGCCCTGTTGTTCAGAAGGCCTTGCACCTCGGAAACAATAAGGTCTGACTCTACTGTTGACAGCCTGGGCTGTCATTTGGGGGGGTGATCCGGGAGGGGGGGGGATTTCTGAAAGATTGAGCGAATATCCCTCGTGGATTATCCGGAGGACCCATTTGTCTGATGTTATAGACTTCCACCGGTTGTAGAACTGAGTCAGACGTCCTCCCACTGCTGAGTAAGAGTCACCCTCGGGCAGCTGAGGTGGGACCTGGGCCGACAACTCAGAAGGTGGCACTGGGCGCTTTGGGGGCTTGTGCCTTCTGCTCTGTTTTCTTTTGTGGTTGTGGGGTGTGGCTTTTGTTAAAGCCCCCCCTGCCTTTTCCCTGAAAGGACTGACGGTTATGAAACCGACTCTTATTGGTGCCCCCCCCGAGAGGAACAGGTGCAAGATCGAGCCATCTTAATGGCTGACCTAGTCTTCTGTGTGGCTTCCAGAGCTTGTTCCACCTGGTGTCGAACCAGATACACACCATTGAAGTGCAAGGCCATGACCTGTTGCTGGGTATCATTCGTGAAACCCGAAGTACATAGCCAAGAGTGGCGATGGGTACAAATGTCGCCGCCACTGCTCGAGAAGCAGTATCAAAAGCATCCATTGCAGCTTTAACCTGTTGGTCTGACTCGATACCCCTGGTTGTGGTGTGAAGTAGCTCTGAATTAGTTTCCACTCAAGCAGAGCTTCAACCATTTGCTTGAGTGAATGCTAAAGGACATACCATATTGAGAAAATAGTCCTGGTAGCTGGCAACACGCGATACCAGGGTGGAGGCAGCTAAGACTTTCTACCTATGGAGTCTATCTTACGAGATTTTTTATTGATAGGCCAGGCTGAGGATGCCTGAGGAGGACGTGCCTTGTCAACCGCTCTTCGATGAGACGTTAAACCGAGGTCCCATCTGCTTGGATTGGTGGTAGTTCAGGTGGATGTTAAAGATCCCATTGCACTTATCGAAAAGAGTAGGGGAGTTTCCCGGTGTCCTGGCCAAATTTCCCTCATTCACTAAAATACCACCAACAGCTTAATCTAGTTCAAGGTCAGTTGGCATTCATCTGTATCCCCCTCCCCTGGGTCGTGCCTAAAAATAGGCAGGATTTGTCTAGTGCACTTACCCGGTCAACAAAAACTAAATAAATAAATAAATAAATTCTCTTCTATGACTACAATGGGATCAGCAAAAGCTTGTAAGGCCAATATGGGTCGATCCTTGGGAGCAGCGTATTTTCTATCTATGGACTTAGCCATGGAAGGGATGAGAGCAGGATTGTTCCATACCATCTGAGAAAGGGTCTCAAAAGATGGTTGTACCCAAGGAGTTAATCCATAGAGATCTCCGGGACATGTAGATATTGGAATCTTAAAAGCTTCCCAGGATCGATTTCTGTAGTCTGGAGAGAAAGAGTGGAATTAAAATTTTTCAGCAGAGCCTTCAAGGAAAGGTCTTCGTCCACAGGCTCTGCAGCAGGATTAACTCCTGCTCCTTCAACATCATCACCCAGACAAAGATCTGGGTCAGGCTCAAAATCATCTCCTGACAGTCCAGGGGGACTGTATGGACAGGAAAGGAGAGAAAATCATAGAATGGAAATTAGAAGAGGAAAGAGTCGGGTCAAAAAGCCCTGGGCTAGACAGTGCATCAAGTCTCTTAAAGCAGCTGAAGAACATGGCGCTGAACCTGGATTAGTCAAAGCATCGAAACAGCCCAGCACATGGCACCAACAAGGCCACGGCTACCAGAGCCCCTGATGCCGCGAACGACACTGACAGAGCCCTTGGCGCTGCAGACGACACTGACAGAGCCCCCGGCACCGCGGATGGCGCCGATAGAGCCCCCAGTGCTGTGGACAGTGCTGACAGAACCCTCGGTGCTGCAGACAGCTCCAAGAGTGTCCCAAGGTTCCGAAAACTGCGATTTGATGGAAAAGAAGGAAAATTAACAGAAGATAGCGGCATCGGTGTGGACCCCTGCACCACAGCCATGTGAGGGGGGAAAACAATTGAGCACAGAGTTGATGACACCGAAGGCGGCGCCACATGACTAGAAGGGTCCAACTGCCCCACCCAGTCCCTCGAGCGGCCCGAAGGCCCTGGAGTGACCAGGCCAGGCAGCTGGACCAACCTCCAAGCCCATTGCTCCATATGAGCAGCCCACTGGTGAAACTGCTCATCGGAGGCCCGTCCAATAGGCGAGAACGGGCTCCGATGTCAAAGAGGTTGGGCACTGGAGCCTAGCCCCAACAACCGACCGGCCGACGCCGCGAGACATACAGAAGCTGGCAACCTCGCGATGCCTTCTTTCTCGACTTTGTGTGCCAAGAAGAACTCAAGGCCGAACGGTGCCGGGAATGGACAGTTTCCTTTATGCTTCGGGGACCGCCATCTCCCTGAGCATTGGACCGTCCATTGTCAGACCTACCTCCCGGGAGGGCGGGACTGACCCAGCCCGCTGACTGAACAGCTCATACAAGTCTCCCTACCGCCACCTGACCTGGCCATGGTCGACTCCAACAATGGAGGGTGAAGACTTCTTTATAAATCAATAAATTTAATTAAATCTACTCGGTACTTTGAAGATAAATTACAAAACAATAAACTGAAAACTATGCTGCTAGTTTTAAGTTTGACTTCCGGAGGGCGAGTGACGTCATCACTGAAGCACACTTGACAGCAGAAAAAAAGGAACTGAGGCGTGTTGGACGGTCGACTTCAACGTAGTCTTTACTGCACGAGCCATGGCTCGCGGTGCCGCTTCCTCGCAACTCCATCTCAAGCGTCAATTTCCGAAAAGTTTGTTCTCGCTTGGGTCCTAGCACCTCCAGCGTAGATCCCATTAGTGTGAATGAGTGGTGGAGACTTTATGTACAGGAGGATCTGCCAGAACCCCCAAGAAGAGAGAGAGACAGAGAGAATCTCACAGGTGAAAGATGGTCTCGGGTGGCAGATCCACAGGCTGTTGAGGCAAGCTGGCCACCTGATCTTTTACAGCATAAAGAAGCATCAACTGATGCCAGAGACAAGACATAAAGGGATGAATTGCTGGACCACCAGAGACTGTCCAAAATCTCTCCCTCCCGCCCCTCTACTAGAACAGGGGTGGGGACAGAGTCCACCCCAGGGCAGGATCCCCTCAGAAAAGACCCTGGTACCAGGCAGGTCTCAGAACCTTGGAGTTTGAGATCCCTATGCCTAGGGCCACAAGCAGTGAGGGAATCCTCACCCAAAGGAACCCAAAATTAGGGCACCCAAGGATAATATGCGTGGAGATAAGAGCTCCAAGAAGGATCGGGGGTCCCTGGAGTCTCATTGACGAAAGAGGACCCATGAAGAGGGCAGACCCGCAACTCCGGAGAGGAAAAGAAGGGCATGACTCTCTTAAAAGGATGACTCCTCAGGATCAACCCTCCACAAGAGTCTCCACAATTGCAAGAGGCTCTGAGGAGCCCAAGGGTAAAGAGGGCAAGAGCCCCCGCTTGCCCTCACCCCAGAGATGGACCCCCAATTCTTCAGGGATCCCAGAGGTGCCAGTCGGATATAACTTGCAAACTGGCCTCAGCTGGGAGGAAGACAAGCAAGGTGGAGGCACTGCCCAGGAGACCGGGGCCTAAGAGGGCGGGAAGAGCAGAAGATCAGGTAGACCCCAGAAAAGCCATCCCCGAAACCCTCCCACTCTCAGTGCCGCTGGCGGCACCAGAATGGGACCTAGCACCATCCGCGGCAACGCCTCACTCACCGGCTCCAATGGAGGAGTCAGGAGCCGAAGCGGTGCCAAAAGGTGGTACCGAGGACTTCACCAGCTCGGACCCAGCATATATATGCGACCGCAACACCGGGGGTGTCTGTGCTTCTGAGGAAGTGGCGGACAGTGAGGGGTGCTCTGCCAACCCCCAGGAGAAGGCCGACTGTCCGCCTGACCCCTCACACAAACCTCTGGTCTCAGCAAGACTGGAACCAGCAGAGGCCTGCTCCCCTTCAGTATGTATAGTACCAGAGGAAGACCCAGGGAAAGGGCCCAACATCCTGGCCTTGGCGTCCCTGGACCAACGCCGCCCTCCAAAGGTGGGAGGATCCCGACTCACCTTCATTGCATGCACCTCAAGGACCTGGTGGTCCATGGAGAAGCAAGTGTTGCAGTTGTCTATATCGTGAAAGAGACCCAGGCAGGAAAAGCAACAATTCGAGAAGGAGAAAAGCAGCGCACTATTGCGAGGGGGGGTGATCTCTGCAGAGGTTGCAAAAAGTACAGTTACGTAAGAACTTACCGTAACAGTAGATCTTCGAGAACAGCTCTTGCAGCAGGTTACACCATTAGGACTGAAGCTGTCAGCGCCAGGACCCTCGAAATCTTTCTAGCTAGCTATCTTCAGCGGGACCGGCCACGCGGTCCCGCATTCGTCAGGCGGGTACAAAAGGGGGCGGTCCCAGCAGAATCCCCAGTTCTCCGCCGAGACTCCCCGGCCGCAGGATGACATTAGAAAGGAGACCGAGGATCCACCGCCAGAAGGCAACCAAACTCAATTCACTTTTCCCAGTGAATATCCGACTTCTACACTTGTTCAGCTGCTCGAGGAAAAAGGGTTCCTCCCCTTTTTTTTTTTTTTTACTTGCTCCTGATATGCTGTTTGTTCTTCTTTTTTTTTTTTTTTTAAACAGCCACGAGCCATCCTTCCTCCAGGGGGACACGGAGGGAAGGTACCTGCGCAGAGCTGTTCTCGAAGATCTACTGTTACGTAAGTTCTTACGTAACTGTACCATCTTACTCGGTGATACAGCCTTGCAGCAGGTTACACCATTAGACTGATTCCTCAAGCAATAATGCTTGTCCCACAAACATCGGGAGGAGGAATAGGAAGAAACGGAGAAGGACCAACCTGTTCCGATTCAGGATAAGAGGCTCCTGCAACATGGCCTGGCGAAACAGCCCTTCGCCTAGAGGCGATATCCAGACTGTAGTGCCTGATAAAGGTATGCACAGAGCTCCAAGTAGCAGCAGCTAAAATAGCTGAGGTTGAGACATTCTTGAGGGCTGCAATGAAGTGGCACTACTTCTGGTGGAATGGCCCCGGATGAAACCCGGGAGGGGCTTTTGCTTGGATTGATAGCAATGAGAGATACACTGCACGAGCCAGCGGATAAGGATTGCTTAGACACTGGCCGTCCTCTCATTCTCGCGAAAGAAACAAAGAGTTGATCAGAAGTCTCGAAAGGGCTTAGTCCTATGGAGGTAATACCTCAGGCTGCGTGAACATCCAGAGTGTGGAGCAAAGCCTCTCTATTTGAATAGTTCGGGAAGTAGACCGAAGGTCGATATCCTGATTCAAGGTGAGAGCTGAGACCACCTTAGGCAAAAACTTAGATTTGTTCTCAGAGACACTCTGTCTCGTGAGAAACCAAATAAGGCTCTTTACACATGAGGGCATGAAGCTCAGAAATCCTTCTGGCTGAAGTAACTACAACTAAAACAACGCCTTCCACGACAGAAAACGAGAGCTCGCAATCCGCTGGCTGGTTCAAAGGGAGGAAGCGGAGCTGCTCCAGAACAAAAAGGAGATCCCAAGGAGGACCGGATCCTTGATAGGGAGGCCTAAGGTGTAACACCCCTCTTAGGAACTCCCAAGAAGCGTCAAGCTGAGCAATAGTGCGCTGACCCACCGGCAGGTGATAGGCCGAAATAGCGCAAAGATGTACTTTAATAGAGGAGTAGGCTAACCCCGAGTGAAAAAGGGAAAGGAGGTAGTCCAAGACTGCCCTCACAGGGCAACCTAAGGGGAGAGGTCACGGCTCAGACCACAGACTAAAACCGCGCCCATTTCATGGCGAAGTAGCGTGTGTAGCCGCTTCTTGGCTGCAGAGAGAACTTCCGTAACCTCTCTAGACCCCATGTCGCAGATGATGGCTACGCTCTAGGGAGCCATGCGGCAGGTTCAAAGAACGCAGATCCGGTGCAACAACGAACCTTGCTCCTGGAGACAGAAGGTGAGAACTGCGCCGCAACGGGAGCGGAGGTTTCGGGATAGTTGAGCCAGCAATGTGAACCAGATCTGTCTGGGCCAGAATGGGGCCACCAGAATCAACCGTAGCGCCTCCCTCAGCAGTTTGAGGAGAACTCTGGATCACCGAGAAAGGAGGGAAAGCGGAGGAATCTGTTCTCCCAGGAGAGGGACAACGCTGCCTCGCCAGAAAACTCCAGGCCCTGGATCTAGCGAGCAAAATTGGGCAGTTTTTGCTTGATGGGATGCGAATAAATCTAGCTCTGGAGTTCCCATCGAAGGAACAGATCTCTGCTACCTCCTGAAGAAGTTCCTACTGTGGACTCTGGCCTGAGTGCGACTCAGACCGCTGCATATCGTGTTGTCCACTCTGGGAACATGCACACGATTAGCTTGCGCCGTGTCCAATTACCCAATCCCACTCCTCATGGCCTCCCTGCAAAGGGGTAAGAGTGCGCCTCCTTGTTTGTTTTGAGGTAATACATCACCCGTGTTGTCCATCTGGAGCAGGATGGTACACGGTGGGATCATGGACTGGAAAGCCTGGAGTGCATAGAGGACCGCCTCTCATCTCCAGAACATTGATGTGAAGATGAGCTTCCAGTGGCTCCATACACCCTGAGACTTCACCCCATCCAGGTGAGCTCCCCACCCGAGACCTGAAGCGTCTGTGGTGAGGGTTATCTCCGGGGACGGCGCTGCAAAAGGGACGCCCTTGGAGAGCGACCGGGGGCTAACCACCATTGCCAGTCCTGAACGTCTCGTGATTCTGACTGGGTGCTGCAAATGGTCTTGCCTCTGATCCCACTGCACCTTGAGCATCCACTGCGTATCCCTCATGTGGAGCCGCGCGAGGGGTACCGTAGGAATGGCCGCAGCCATGTGACCGAGCAGGCGAAGGACCGACCTGGCCGGAGCGGTCTGGTTCGCTGATAGGTCCTCTATGAGGGACCTGATGCGTTCCGCCCTGTCGACTGGGAGGAAAGCCCTCCCCTGGACCGTGTCCAGCACTGTACCTATGAACTGCAGGTTCTGCGACGGTACCAAGACGGACTTCTTGTGGTTTATTAGAATCCCAAGCGATCCGAACATGACCCGAGTGTCCTGGATCGCTTGTAGGAGCGCCTCTCTGGAGATGGCCATGAGAAGCCAATCGTCGAGGTACGGGAACACGTAGTGGCCCTGCCTCCTTAGAGCAGCTGCCACGACTGCCATGCATTTGGTGAAAACCCTTGGAGGGATGACAGTCCGAAGGGAAGAGCTCAGAATTGAAAATGGTGGCCTAAGAACTCAAGCGCAGGAACCTCTGATGCGCTAGAGCTATGGGGATGTGCAGGTAGGCATCCTGCATGTCTAGGACGCTAAATAGGCGCCTTTGTTTCAGCATGGGAATTTAGACCCGAAGGGTCACCATGCTTAAATCTTTTGTATGCGACTGACAAGTTGAGGTCGCTTTAGGTCCAGAATAGGACGGAGGTCCCCTGTCTTTTGGGAACCAGGAAGAAGTGAGAATAGTACCTTAGTCCTCTCTGGTTTCCTGGGACAGGCTGAATCGCCCCTTGTCCAGGAGTGCGATCACCTCTTGCCAAATTGTCGCGTGCTGACCAAGACCGGAGAGCGGAGGCCTCGAGGGTGGCTGTTCTGCGAACCCAAAAGTGGCCTATGCTGACTAGTTGAAGTACCCACCTGTCGGTGGTTATTGCCTGCCATCCCGACAGGAAGCTTGGCAATGCGATTGACCGAAACATCCAGTTGATCCTGAGGGCGGGGAAGGAAAGAGTCATGCTATGGTGGCTTGAAGGACCCGCCAGCTGGGTGGCCTTGGGCGCGCTGACCCCTGCTGGCGGGCTGTTTCCTGGTCCTTCGAAACCAGAGCTCCTGTATTGTGTGGCGGAACGGGCTGTTGCCTCTGAGTCCACTCTCACGGAAACGGCCTTGGCTCCTATGAAAGGAACCGCCCCGGCCGGTACATCGCCTGACTGTACGGACCGCCTTCCAGCCTTCTTGAAGTTTGTGCACTATCCGCTCGGATGGATTACCAAAAGAACCTCACCTTCAAAAGGCGCCCATGATGTTTTTCTGGACGTCCGGGTGAAACCGAGACACGGAGCCATGAGTGCCTCCGAGGCAACGCCTGATGCAGCCGCCTGGCTGAAGAGTCCGCAGAGTCATATGCGGTCCTCAAAACTTGGGTCCCCACGCCTGAACCTCGCTCGGAGAAGCTGAAGCATCTCCTTTCTGCTCACCATCCGCAGTCTCTCTGCCGCCTTAGGCTCTGCTCCCACAGGGCGCTCTGAACTGCACCATGTGGGTAAGGTAGTTTAGGGACCCTAATGGCTAAGTCGCGAAGAGAGGTGCGCACCCAAAGAGTCCAACTGTTGGACTCGTCCGTGGCAGGGTGCTCAAATGCTGCGGCCTCTGGGACCGGTCAGTGAGGCTGTGATTACCAGGGAATCAGCCAGAGGGTGCTGTGACAGGTACTGGTCCCCTTGGGGCCCTACAACCGTCAGCCTCTTCGGACCGCCGAGCTAATGTGGACGCTTCCACGCAGCCTTGGTGACGCCCACGAAGTGTCCACCAAGGGTGGCACCACCACAGGCTTAGGGTCCTTTTGTCAAGGTACTTGGCCAGGCGTAACCTCTCGGGTCCAACTCTTCTGCTTCCGTCCCATGTTCTCCTGGATATGCCTCAAGATATCCATGAAGGATGGATCGTCCGGGAGACCGTGGAGTCTCACTGGGTCCGGGCGAGGGAAGCGAGACCGAGACGGGATCTAGACAGAACAGGATGATCCCGCTTCTCCGCCGACGGTGATCGACGCCGCCTTCTGGACTTCTAGGGCTGGGTGATCCAGAAGACGAAGATCTGGACGGAGGTCTCCGCTTGAATGCCGGCCCTGGGAGGAGTTTCAGGCTCCCTGGGACAGAACGCCAGCTGACCCCACAGGTGAAGGTGGGGCCGGGCTGGAGTAGGAGGAAGAGGAGGACTGGGGGTACCACGTCCCTTCCTAATGGTGTCCCACCAGTAAGTAACAGGTCCTTCACCGGCCAAAGACAGTCCCGACGCCGGCTCTGAGGGCGCAGGGCCGGGCCGCCGGGTCCCGGCGATGGCTCCACGGGGCTCGGCAGGCGCGGACCCCTGGGAGACTGTTCGCGCCGGAACACTCGCCTGG
Organism: Neoceratodus forsteri; assembly: GCA_016271365.2. Classification (NCBI taxonomy): domain Eukaryota; kingdom Metazoa; phylum Chordata; order Ceratodontiformes; family Ceratodontidae; genus Neoceratodus; species Neoceratodus forsteri. The sequence continues at coordinate 398,659,105 of CM057452.1, forward strand.
TCTTCGGGCTGGGCTGAACTCCTCCGTAGGGATTCCTGTCCACTGGCGCCGAGGCGCAGGGAGCCCTCAGCTCAGCGGCGCAGACGCCGGACCCCCCTCCGACGTCCGATGCGCTGACGAGGCCGGCGACGGCTCAGAGGAACGGTGGCGTACGGCCGACGCCGGATCCACCGGCTTCCTCAGCGGCGTAAGGTCCAAGGTCTTCCGGGGGGAGGGGGACCGAGGAAGACCGGGCGCCGGGGCTGAGGAGCGGGAGCCCCGACTTGTGATGGTGGTGGTATGCCCCTGACTTCGCCGCCATGGCCTCTGGGCAGAGGATGACGACGGCCTGGCGGAAGAGGCCTGAGCAGGCTTGGCGACTGGAAACCGCAGCCGGGAAGAGACGAGGCCCTGGACGGAGACCGTCTGACCGAGAACCGGAGCTGCGGACTGAGTCTCGAACCGCGACCGGGAGGATCCTCTCTTCTTCTTCTTTCTCTCCGCCTGTGCGACGATTCCCCTTGGAAGACATTGCCCGGAGCTGCTCTTCCAACAAGTAAGCCTGGAGGGCCTTCTGCCGGCGGATCCTCGTGCGACTGTTGAACCCCTGGCACAGGGAGCAGGCCTTGATGTCGTGGTCTGGGCCCAGGCACCGGATGCACACGGAATGCGGGTCTTTAAAGGGGATCTGCTTGCCGCACGACACTTAGATAAGTGACCGGAGGTCAGAGAGGACATCAGATGTCTGAATAGTTTTGATTGAAGAAAATTCTTCGAAGGAAATTCTGTACCACGCGTCGCGCGCTAGACTAGAACCGTAGGGTCGAGGCATGCAGTTCGACGGTGGGAAAGAACTGGAGATTCTGGCGGGACCGCCCCCTTTTGTACCACGCCTGACGTCGGAGGCGGGACTGACATCGGGGGCGGTCCCCACTGAAGATAGCTAGCTAGAAAGATTTCCGAGGGGTCCTGGCGCCTGACGGCTTCAGTCCTAATGGTGTAACCTGCTGCAAGAGCTGTATCTCGAAGTAAGATCCTATGAATTCAGTAGTCCGAGAAGAAAGAGCACACCACAAATCTTCAGCTTAATAGCTAATTTTTTATTGCCAAAGTGTTCACGGCAACAATCATGATGGTCCGAAACAGTCATCAGCTTACTGCAGGGCACCGACACATGGGAGTATGCATCGCACTGGATTCTGAAGTAGGCCCCGAACTGGAAAAGATTGTCTCGGACAAATTAAACTAAAACATAAGAGGAGCCCAATGATGCAACTACCCACCGGAGTCCCCCACAGGAAGAGAGGGAGGGGTTCTGAGCCAGATACCTTGAACGCCCACAAGCAGGGACTGTTGGGGATACCGTTGGTGCCAAGGAGGGCCTCCTGCTCCTGGACACTGAGGACCTCGTGACAGATCTACCACAGGGCAACCTTGTGCAGTACTACTTTTTCCCCTTCGGCTGGGAAGAATAAGAACTGGAGGATGAGCGCTGCCAGATCCCTGACCGGTATTGCGAATGGGCCTGCTTCTTTTTGCGTTTTATGGGAGAGCTGTCCTCCCCCCTCAACACAGGACTGCCCATAATCAGAACCCTCCTTCGGATAGTGAAGTGGACCGGACACAGTCCCACTGCCAGAGCAGCATGCCTGAAGAGGCTCCTTACCATCACTGTCGATGTCCATGATCTTTGACCGTTTTTCGGTAGGGCTGCGAGAATTTTTATTTAAACTAAACTGGCACAAAATTAACAAACACTAGCTTTCAACAATAAAACTGAATGCTGTCGTCATATAAATGTGAAATTCTGACTCTCGGGGGACTGAAGTGCACTCAACGACTGGAAAAATGGAACTGAGGAGGTTGAGGGCCAGTGCAGAGATAAGTCATGCAGCACGAGGTAGTCTTGTGGTCCTGTGCATGCGCACAGCCTACCTCAGCACCCACCCTCCTTTAAAATTCTGTCTCCACGGGGTTCTAGCGCCTCTGTCTTAGAACCCATTGGTGTGAATCGATGTTGAAGATTGGTCCTGGAAGATCTAGGGCAATGAAGCAGTCCTATTCCAGGCTGAAACTGTTGCAGTCTCCGAGGCAGGATACATGGGGGCACCACCGACACAACTACAGTTCACAAATTAAAGTATTCCAACAGAATCTTTTTGGTCACATATTATCAGATGCTGACAATTATGGGATGCTGGACAAAGGTCCTAAAAATGATTTTCAAATGAAACAGTTCAACCTTGTGGATAAAGTTTCTCTCAGAAATCCTTTTGAAATTTTGTGACTTGTTCTTACAACCTATCGTACACAATTTGAGATCTTATACTGGAGACTCACTACATATTTTAGAAAAACGTGGGGATTTCAGATTGCAAAATGACTACTTAATGGGTATGCATGAACACTACATCTTTCTACACATGTATACTGCACATACTAGGGCTACCAACACTTGGATCATTTTCTAAGTGACAGCACCTCTGTCAATGCACTACCACCACCATTTTTATTGGCGCCAGTGGACTTCATGCTATCCTACAATTATTTTGCATTTAACAAAAAAATTACTTACTGAAGTGTGGGGCAGCTATAGGGTCCACTGTCGCACCCAGCTATGCTAATCTTTGTATGGGTTGTTTGGAAGAGACCTGTATCTTTCTGAACAGAACCAGTATCATAAAAATATAATAGCATGGCACAGGTACATTGATGAGCTGCTAATTATTCGGCAAGGTAAAGACATGGAGGCTAAAAAAAATTCCTTCACAAAATAAATGACAATGCTTTCAACCTAAAATTTACTTCATGGATTGATAAACACACTGTCAACTTTCGGAATCTTTGCCTTACAGCTTGCAGTGATGGGATAATCCAGGCAAACTGCTACCATAACGAAATTGCTGGCACTGCTATTTTACATGGCACAAGTGCTCACCCCTTTCTCCGGTATCATCAATACCTTACGGACAATTTCTTAGATTACGCAGCAACTGTTCATCAGAACAAGACTTCCAACAACAGGATTATGAAATGTATGCCTATTTCAGTGGGAAGGGGTGTGGCAAAGAAGTTTGTGACTCAGCTCTCAGTAGTCAGTGACCAGAACAGGGACAACTTACTTGTACCCAAACAAAAACACAAATATATTAACAATATGCCATTACCATTTGTCTTAGAGCACAAGCAGGTCCAAACAGAAATGAAAACAATTTTGCAAAAAAATTGGCATATGTTGCAAAACTGCAGCACACCTGGCCTCTTCTCACAACCACCACATGTAACATATAGCAGATCTAAACATATTAAGAGATTTTCTTTGCCATAGCCATTATACACAGACCATAAATAGAAATCCCACCTGGTTAGAACCCAAGCCACTTGGTTTCCACAGTTGTGGACACTACTCCATATGCAGACACACCCTACCCTGGCACTACATACCAACATCCCACAAATGACAAAAAAGATGACATTTGTAAATTCATCAACTGCTCCACTAGATTTGTCATGTATGCTATACAGTGCACTGGGACTATTAGATAGGTAAAGGAACGCATACAGGAGCACCTGAGAGACATCGGGAATGTTAGATTAGAGTCAGCATTGGGTATACATTTCAGAGAACACCACCGTGACCCCTTCTGTCTCAAATTCTGTGTCCTGGAACACATTAAACCACCTGTAAGAGGAGAAGACAGAACCAAAACCATACTCTAACACGAATCACAGTGGACTTATGTCCTAGATAACCTAGAACCAAATGGATTTAATAAGGAAACTGATCTGTCTGTATTCCTTAGGTACTATCCTATATTTATCTGCATTAGTTTAGTCCTGTATTGTAACTATGAATTTTTGCATCCGTTTGAGCATATTTGTATGTTTTTATATTGTATTTGTTATATACGGTGCCTGCACTGGTGACTTTCACTTTAAATAATCTTATGTGTAAATGGGGAGTGCATCTTCTAGTGACTGTTCCCTGATGAAGAGAAAGAGCGTTCTCAAAATGCTGGGGAAATGTTTGTAGTTTCATTTACAGTATGTTGACCATTTAGTGCACCGCTGCACCCGCTCCTGGGTGCAGTATTTTATTTCTCTGAGAGCTACCTGCCTAGAAGCAGAGGAGCTAGGGACAACAGCACCAAAAAAGATGAAATGGACTGTACCGTGGCTCACAGTCTCCACCAAAGAGGCCAACTTAGGTGCTGTTAAAGATGATAAAAGTGCTTCAACCACACCACCAAAGTCCAGCAAGTAAGAGTAGCAGCCTAGAGTGAGATACCTAGAGTGCCTGAATGAGATCAGTGCTGTCTTTCTTTTGATTATGTGAACACAAAGAATCCCACTGAGGTTGGTGCGGAGCGTGACCATGAGCAAGATTTCTTCTTCCTCTTGTAGCTCTGCTTGAATGTTCCCAAATGAGCGAGTCTGTCCTTTCTGACCTGTTCAGACACTCTCTTTACTGCGCTAGAGAGACATGCTAATGTCATGCACCCTACTGGTGCTGATGAAGTTAGAGAACACACACTACCCTCCCATACGGTGTATAAGCGCACTAACAAGGGTTATATACAAGTGCAAATCTTTATCCGATAGTCAACACTAACATCTGGGCATCAGGCAATAGCGTTGGCCATCAAGTGAATATTTGCTCTTGCATCTAACCCTCTGAGGAGTGCCGAAAAGTGTGTGGTTTGGTGGGATTTCCTGTCCAGACACAGCTGGACAGTTAAGACAATACTGTACATCACGATCAGTGATGTGGCACTTCAAACAGTTGGTGCGGAAATCCTGAGCCAAAATTCATTGCCGTAGTAACAAAACCTCAAGGGAGTCTTACCTGCCATAATGATCGTTGAATGAACACTGAGAAGGTTGCTATGGCTAAGAAAAAAACAATGCAAACGACAGCGAAAATATGTTGGAAGCAACAAGTAGTTCTGGTCCCTGAGGAGGTAGACTGCACTCTATTATGGTGGGGGGGAAAAGGAACCAAGGTGGATGAGACCAGTGCCACTTTACATGTTGTGTGCATGGTGCCGTATGTCATGGTATGTACGTATACTTCCAGCTCTAAGACCAAATAGAGGGACAATATGGTGGAGACAGACTCTTAAAGATCATTTAAGATCACTGGATTTTGATACAGTTTCTTTTATAATTACTTGAGCATTTCAGCTTTGAAGATGTTATATGGTGAACACACATACTAACTTGATTGCAGTTACCTTGGTCATCATTATAGAGTGCAGCTCAGGCTGAGGAAGCTTATTCAGTAACTCTGCACATTCCAACAGTGCGGAATCTTGCCGAATACAGCACTGAGATTTGGCCAGAGACAAATACCAGTCCTTAAGGAGAAAGAAAAAACAGAAAGACATTTTATGTTCTTCAGGCTGAATTATTTTACCTTCGACTGTAACAGTTTCAGCCTCATTCTCAGTCACAAACATCTCTAAGGAAATTGAGGAGCTAGGGAGCTATTAAAGCCCATTGTGCTCCTAAAATTAATATCTAAAATACAGAAATTTGTGTCCTGATAAAATGAGGTAGTCAAGTCTGTTCTTAAATTCAGCTTTGGTGCTAAGAGGTCCCCTACTGAGCAATGTTTAATGGGGGTCACAATAGTGTTTCCAGCTGTGTGGGAAAGGGGGTGAGGGCCACCATGCAAAAAGCCTGCAGGTTATTCACTTAAGCATGGTAGTCCTCATATGGTTTGATGCAGTCTCCAGCAACCCCTTTGGCTGTGGAACATCTATAGGCAGGTGCTATGGTGGGTTACAACCGAAAACAGGGAATGTAAGGGGGAGTCCATTAGACAATCAGGGAATTGGGCCATTAGGATAAGGAAAATATGAACAACTCACACAGTTGGGCACTAAAAGTAAAGTGGGGGTTGACTTCTCGGCATGATAACCATAAGAAACTGGCAGGCAGTGTGGCACAATGCCATGCACTCGGTGCTATGCCATGGTGCGACTCAGTTGCTGTTACCAACCATTTAACAGCTGGATTACTTATTTGCACTGCAGCACTATCACAGGGGGAACTCTTCTCCCATGCCACATGGGACTATCTTTGTGGACAGCACAAATGGGTGGTGGGGCAATGGGGAGGGACAAATTAAAGGTGACAGATAAGGGGCAGGCGGTGGACATATGCACCTCAATTTCAGTAAAGCCCTTGACTCTGTCCCACAAGAATGGCTAGTTAAGAAGCTGGGGGGAATAAAATCACAAAATGGGTAAAAAAATGATTAGGTGACAGAACCCAGAGAGTTGCCCTTAATGGGAAAGACTCAGAGGTCAGGCAGTCAGCAATGGGGTGCCACAGGGACTGGTCACGGGATCAGTCTGCTTCAGCACTTTTATATGTGATATGAGAAAGGGGATAAGGGGAAGATATGAAAATTACTAACTTCCCATAATTGTTGATCTTCCAGAATATCTTCACCATTGATTCAGACTTATGGGTCTAGGGCTGGAGGCACTAGGGCAGCACGGGTGCTTTTTTCTACAGGAAGGGAGGCAATGTCAGCTACTGACATTGCCTGGGCACTACATGTACCTCACGTGGTGCCGCATGCTAGCCAATAGCCATCATCGGCTGCCTCGATCACCTCGGTTCTGTTTGCCAGAACGGAAATAAAACAGAGAACTAGATACCCTCTAGCCTAAAGGGATAGTAAAAGGACACAGGAAATGAAATACACAAACAATTAGAACCTGACTACCAACTTGGAGACTAAGGGGGCACAAGAGTAGCGGGTCTAAAAAGAGCCAGGGCCTCGTACCACTAGTTAGACAGCGTGTGGACGGTGATAGGAAAATGATACAGCAGCAGCCCTGATCATATGGCTCTCGCAGGAGCAGCAAAAAGGGAAGTCCAAATCGGGAGCCTTTGCAAATGAGATGGTAAAAATGCCAAAAATGGAAAAATTACATCTGAACTAACAAAAAATAAAGACTCCATACTACTAAACAGAACAAGAGTACACCCATAACCCTCTTTTCTTTATGACAGATGGGAGAAAAGTAGGGATGAAGAGCATAGGAGTTGCAGGACTAACAGTCGTGGGGAGGCAAGAAAAAAATGACTCACCATAGTAATGTCGTTTCTTTCAAGGGGTCCCTCACTATGCCTAACTACTGCAAATCAGCCTGCTGGTTTCAGCTGCCTCAGAGAGTAGGATTTTACGCAAATTAGAGAATCTTGGAATGAAATTCAAATCTCTGCTAAGTGGTCATGCTCCACTCTGCCCTCTAATGTCAGGTTTATTTCTCTAGCTGGGGCAGCAGTGACCACTAAATCAGCTAATCCTAGACGACAATAAAAGGCCCAAAAATGTTGAGTCCCTGCAAGGAAATAACATGGTAGACCAACAATTTTCCAACAAAATCACCAAAATTGATTGTAGGCAATTCACAAGTAATGCTCAAGTGAAATAAAGAAAGGCAGAAAACTGATTCTGGTAAACCTTTTCCAGGTTTTGGAAGGGAGGTAGGCTGGGTTTGTTAAACATAGTGAGGGATCCCTTAGAAGAAACATTTCTATGTTGAGTAATTTTTTCTACAAACCCCGGGAATCTCCTCACTATGCTTAACTACTGCAGACTACAAAGCAGTACCCTGGGAGGCTGATTACAGAACCTATTTAGGGAGAAGGTTCTGCAAGACAGTAGTGCCAAATGTGCCATTCCTTCTGGACTGTTCCTCCAGATAACAATGCCTTGTGAAGGTGTATACTGTTTTCCAGGAATTTCGAGCAAGGGAATATCCCTTGCAGCTGCCACAGAGGCAGACGTGCCATGCATGGAATGTGCCCTGAGGCCTTGTGGTGGTAGCTTGCCAGCATTGCTGTAACAGAACTGAATGCAAGAGACTATCCAATGAGCAACTGTTCTCTTGCAGGCTTGCCTACATTTGCCAGCTTCGTCATCTGTGAATGGGAGGACCTGACTGCCTTAGTGCGATCCAAGTAATAACTGGGTTCCGTCTTGACATACAGACTGTGGAGTCTCTGCTCTGCAAAGTTCGATTTTGCAGTAAAAAACACTGGAAATGTAATGGACTGGTTCACGTAAAAAGTGGACACCACTGGTTGCCTGCTGCACCTCTCTCCCCTGCATAGAGAGTGATTGCTCCCGAAAGGGGTGACTCTCTCCCCTCCTTTTAGCCCACCCGTGACCTCCCTCACCTCCCCTTATCCCTCCTGCTCTTGCTCTCCCCTATCCCCTATCCCATTTCCCACTTCCCCTCTTGTACTCCCACTACTCTCACCCCCCACTTGACAAAGCCTCTCAGGAGACTGCTCAACCTTCTCCTTACTGTCTCCATGCCCCCAGTGAGGGGATCTTCTCCATCCTCTCCCCCAAGTGCTACACCACCTCTTAAACCTTAATCTATACTGACACTGTACTAAGCCATGGTACTAGTAATGACTCTAACACTGTAACCTAATGTAAGCCATCTACCTAGACTGTCCATATCATATTAATTTGTCTAATGTCTGTTAACCTGACGTGGAACCTTTGTAAAAGAGCTTGTGCTCAAAGATCCTTTTCAAATTTCTAAATAAAAATAACAAAAAAAAAAAACTTTAGCGAGGGATTTCCTGTTTGTTTTCAGGACTACCTTGTTCCTGTGGAAGATTATGTAATTTGGGTCTTTGCAGAGGGCCTGCAGCTTGCAAACCCTTCTGACAGAAGTCATGGCCACCAGGAAAACAGGAAATAACAGGTTACTCACTTGTAACTGTAGTTCTAGGAGAGGTATATGTTGCTTATCCACACTCTCTGGCACGTCCCTTTCCCCTTTAAATCTTGCCGGAAGTCTTCAAGCTGGCTCTTCCCACCTACCCGGTGGTATACACCTCGGCTCTGCCCCATGACACCAGATCTTAGCCGGCTGAAAGCAAGGTTGTGCACCTAAAGCTGGGGAGGTCGGGTGGGTGCGTTTGGAAGAACAACATATACCACTCCTAGAACTACTGTTACAGGTGAGTAACCTGTTCTTCTTGGAGCATGGATATGTTGTTCATACACACTCTTTGGCAGACTCCAAGCAGTTCTCTGGGAGGAGGAAGGCAAGGCACACACCACCTACTTGGGAAATAGAGATTGGAGAACAGAGGCCCCAAAACCAGCATCCCAGTGTGACTCAAGGTTGATGTGGTAGTGGGTAATAAAGGTGTTTGCTGACTTCCAGGTAGCAGCCCGACAGATTTCCTGGATAGGGATGTCCCTGGAAGCTGCCACCGATGCAGAAGTATGGCAGGTAGAATCAGCTCTTATCCCTCTGGAAGGCTCCTTGCCAACCAACTCATAGCACAGACCTATGCATGATGTAATCCACCTTGCAATGGTCCATTTGGCTGCAGGTCTGCCAGAAGCGGCTTCAGTGTAGGTGACGAACAGCTGGAGAACCTCTCCCTCAATTTCCGTCGTCCTTTCCTTGTAGTAGGAGAGAGCACATCTCAGATCCAAGGTATGGCGCATGTACTCAGCATCCGAAGTGTAATTAGGGTAGTATACCAGCAGAGTTAACACCTGGTTAAGGTGAAACTCTGACACCACCTTCGGAAGGAATTTTAGGTGGGGGCGCAGGACAACTTTTGTCCCTGTGGAAGACCAGATAAGGGGAGTCCACCAAAAGTACCTGGAGCTCTCCAGTCCTTCTGGCTGAAGTGATAGCCAGCAGGAAGGCCGTCTTCCACAAGTGTGAAAGCTCACACTTGTGCATGGGTTCGAATGGCTTGCCCATGAGCTTTGCCAAAACCAGTAAGAGATCCCACAGAGGTGGAGGTTCATGTATCGGAGGGGATATGTAATCCAGGCCTTTGAAAAAGCGCCCACTCACTGTCTCCTGCGCCAATGTCGGCTGACTGGCCCACTCCCGGTAAGCAGAAATGGCTGCCAGGTGCACCCTAAGAGTCAATGACCGAGACCCCTTTGAAAGAGACCAAAGGTCGTTTGAGAATGTTAGCCACAGAACAGGATAAGGGGTCCAGACTCTTACCCTGACACCAAATGGAAAATCTTTTCCATTTGAAGGCATGACATTTCCTGGTCGACCCCTTTCGAGATGCCTCCACTACGGTGTAGACATCCTCAGAAAGACCCAAAGCTTGGAACTCAAACCGCTCGGGTACCAGGCTGTCAGGTGCAGGGATTGAAGGTCTAGATGGAAAACCTCCCCCTGATTCAGAGATATCAAAGCGTGTACAAAGCTGCTCAGGGGGCCTGCAGCTGAGGCTGAGGAGATCTGGGTACCAGAACTGGCGGGGCCAGTCTGGGGCTACCAGGATCACCTTCGCCTTGTCCCTCCTCACCTTGAGTAACATTTTGTGAATCAAGGGGAAATGGAGGGAAGGCATAGAGGAGGCCTTGGGTCCACGGCCTCGAGAAGGCATCCCCCTGCAGCGAACCCTACTGAGGGGGCCGGGCATGAAACAGACTCAGCTTGGTGTTTTCCCTGGAGGCAAACAGGGCCACCATCGGTTTGCCCCAATGGGAGAACAGGTTGTAAGCTACCTCTAGATGGAGTGACCATTCGTGGGATGTCTGGCCTATACGGCTGAGAGCATCCGCCAGCTGGTTCAAGACTCCTGCCACATGAATGGCTAGGAGATCCGCCTCCAACCGGCTGATGAGGGTTCAGATGCAGAGCGCCTCCTTGCAAAGCAGATGGGAGAGCGTGACGCCCTGTTTGTTGAGGTAGTACATGGTCGTGGTATTGTCCATCTGGACTTGAACCACTTGACCCCGGAGCTGAGGAGCGAAAGCTGACAATGCCAGTCTGACTGCTCTGAGCTCCAACAGGTTGATGTGGCATCGGGACTCCTCAGGGGTCCAGAACCCGTGTGCACTGCTGTCCCCCATGTGGGCTCCCCAGCCCACGAGAGAGGCATCGGTCGTAAGAACGACCATCGGCTCGGGGCGGACAAACAGGATCCCTTCCTGCAAACGTTCTGTGGCAGTCCACCATTGGAGAGCATCCCACATCTTCTGGGTCACAGTGATCAGCTGGTCGAAATGACCATGGCGCTGAGTCCACTAAGCGGCCAGCTCCCATTGGAGGGGCACATGTGCCATCTGGTCCAACGGACCACTGAGGTACACGCCGCCATGTAACCCAGAAGGTGCAGGAAGTCCCAGGCAGGGGCCCAAGTGCCCAGCCAGAAATGACTGGGCAAAGGAGGAAAGAACCTCTGCCCTGTCCGGCCGAGCCGAGCCTGGCTTTCACGAGCTCCAGCTCTGCCCCGATGAAGCCCATCACATGAGAGGGTACGAGTTCCGACTTGGCCTCGTTGATCAGGAGGCCTAGTTGGGAGCAGGTTCGAAGAGCCAGATCCCTGGATCTCTCTGCCTCCTGAAGGGAGGAACCTGCCAAGGGTCAGTCATCGAGATAAGGGTAAATTTGAACTCCTTGATGCCAGAGATGGGCTGCCACCACTGCGATGCATTTGGTGAAGACCCTTGGGGCCGATGTCAGGCCGAATGGCATGGCTCGGAACTCATACAGGGTCCCCTAGATCCTGAAGTGGAGGAACCGCTGATGGGACGGACAGATTAGGATGTGGAAGAACGCGTCCTGCAGATCCAGTGAACAGAACCACATGTTTTGCTCCAGGGATGGTATGATCTGGTTCAGAGTTACCATCCGGAAGGTGCGAGACCTGAGATATTGTTTCAGGTCGTGGAGATCTAGGATGGGGCGCCAACCCCCCCCATCCGCTTGGGCACCAGGAAGTACCTGGACACAAAGCCTGGGTCTGTAGGAGGATCCAGCACTGGAGCTACCGCCTCCTTGCGGAGCAGCTGAGCCATCTCGAAGAGCCGACTGAGTGCAAGCTGAGATCCTTTCCTCCCGAGGGGCACAGGCTCAGCTGGGAGGGTACTGCTCAAATTCCAGAGGCAGTCCCTGGCCGACCACTTCTAGAACCCACCTGTCCAAAGTGATATCGGACCAGGCAGAAAGAGAGTGGTACAGCCGGCCTCTCACAGGAGGACCCACAGCTGGCGTGATGGGTGTAGGTGTGGCAACCCCCAACCCATCACTGAGCAGGCTTAGAGGAGGAGGCTCCTGAACCAGCACCTTGGCCTCCTTTACGGGACTGCTGAAGACCCTGCTTGGGCCGGGGGGTGCCAAGCTTGAGCCTGCTGTTGCTGCTGGCCTCCTTGATAGGAGGGCTGCCTAACTGCAAGTGCTGAAAAGGCTTCTTCTTGCGCTTCTGCTGGTTCTTGCCTGAAGAACCCTTCACAGAGGTAGCATCCAAGGTGGCACTGGACTGCTGTATGCGCTGGAGGTGACCAGCCACTCTTGGACCGAAAAGGTCGGTGCCTAGGAAGGGTACGTTAGCCGAGTATCTGCTGGGAAGGAGGATAGCCTCAACCAAGCCCTGCAGCAAGTGGCCACTGCAGTTGCTAAAGAGCAGATGCAAGAATCTCCAGTATCCAGGGCCGTCTGGAGCTGCTGTTTTTGCAACAGCACAGCCCTAGTCATGGACCTGCTTCACTGTGGCCTGCATGTCCGCCGGGAGATGAGGGAGGACTTCATCTAATGACCCTAGGAGGGCATGACAGAAGTGTGCCATGATAACAGCCGAGCTGGCCTGACGAAGACCTAAAGAGGAGGCCGCACAGACCTTACGGGCAGAATGGTCCATATTCTTGGACTCCTTGTCCGGAGGTCGCTCAGTGTCGGCTAAGCTACCAGTACGCCTGAACACAGAAGCAGTCACTAGGCTTTCGGCTGAAGGATGTTCTGTGAACCCCGCCAGGGATCCCATGGGCACCGTATACTTGTGGGCCATCCAGGCAGATGGAGCTGGGCAGGAAGCAGGATGCTGCCAAAGCTCAAGGGCCGGGCCAACTATGGCTTCAGCCACTGGAAAGGCCTCCATCGGTGTATCCCCCTTTTTACGATATCCATAAGGGGGTACTCCGCCTTTTTCTGGATGGGCTCCAGGGGCATTCCAGTGGATTCAGAGATCAAGCAGAGAATGCCCTCAAAGGAGGAAGAGCCTTCCTCCAATCTCGTCACGGATGATTCATCATTCCCAGGATGAGAGTGTAAACAAGTGTCGTCCGAGTCCGTAGAGTCAGGATACAACGGTCTCCCTCGATATGCTGAGGGTGATCGGGGACGACTGTGATTGACAGATGTCGGCGAAGTCCGGTGTCTGTGGGTCCTCTTTCGAGGGAGCCTTCCTGAGGCTGCTTAGGTGGTGGCTCCACCAATATCAGTGGAGAGATTGGAATAGGCCGAGCCGGGATACGTGCCAGCCACACGGGTGGTGGAACCGAGGCCTTCGGTTCCGGAGGGTTCGGCGTCGGCCTGGGAGGCAGGCGTCAAGTGATGGCCAGGGTGGCCGGCTTCTACCTGGTCAAAATCAGCTGTTGCCACATAAGATCCTCACAGCGTCGACGGAGCTTCCGTCGAAGCCTCTCCTTGTCCAAGGAGGATGAAGATCTGTGGCGGCGCCTCTTCTTAAGAGTGTTTGTGGCCCTTTTTTGGCCATTTGACCGAAGGAGTCCTGGTCCTTGATCGAGACCGACGGGGTCGGTTTGGTCGATCAGGACTCGCCGGAGTCGGTGAAAACCAAGGTTGCGGCACAATTTCCTCGATCGTGACACACAAGGGCAGTGTCTCCTCATCAGGAAAGGAAAGGACCGGAGTCCTTTCTAAAGATTCATTGACCAGAGTCGGCGATAAAGGCTCAATTGGGTCCAGAGTGATCTCAGCCACTACAGCCATTTCCTCGGTCTCGGTCCCTTGGCCAGATGGATGAAGGTCCTTAAAGACGGCGGCCGAGGAAGCGATCTCGACCGAAGTCGAGACCACGTGTTCCTGGGACTCAGACCCCTCTCGGTCCCAGGAGCATCTCCGTTTAGTCGAAGACTTAGGATCCTTATCCCTCTTCTGAGGGCAGGAGGAGTGCAAGCCCGAGGGTGTCTCACCCCTGATGGGGAGAGACTGGCACAACTCCCTGAAGGAGCCCGTAAAAGTAGAGCCAGGATTGAGTGGGACAAAAAAGCTTCGACTGGCCAAAGCCTGAGCTGCTTCCTCCTCGAATGCCTTCATCTGCTCCAGCTGCTCGGCGGATCCCGCGGCAGGAAACCGCCCCCCCCCTCACCTCTTTCAATTTCACTGGTGGGTTCCTTTTCTCCGGTCTCCCCACTTTTAGGTGCGCCTTGCGGTCGTCCAGGGCGTTGGGATGGGCACGCCCAGGCAAAAAGTACAAGACAGCGAGGTGTCATGTGTCCGACACCTAGGCAACAATAGACACCGCGTGGAAGTGGGGATTAGTGCGCGACATCTTCTGGCCGCATGTACACCGGCAAAATCCGGGGGCCGATTTGTCCTCCATGTCTGATGTGCTGTAATCAGAGTCATGAGCTCCAATGAGTTTTAGGTAAATTTGCGGTAAAAACCGACGCTGCGAAGCCAGGGCCTATGAATTGCTAAAGTAGCACGAGGGAACCTGAATCTTCCAGCAGAAAAGAAGATCTGACATCATGGGGTGGAGCCAAGGTATATACCACCCGGATGGGTGGGTGGGAGGAGCCAGCTTGAAGACTTCTGGCAAGATTTAAAGGGGAAAGGGACATGCCAGAGAGTGTGGATGAACAACATATCCACGCTACTAGAAACCATTTTCCAAGTGACATACTTTCAGTCAGCAGTAGCCATGGGCTCGAAGGGAAGCTCCATGAGCTTAGCAATACACAGGTTCAAATCCCATGCAGGGATGTAGGTGCAGAAGCCCTTTAAAGAACTTTTTGAAAATGTGGTGTGAAGCCACCATATTCTCTCTGCCTACTGAGTTACAAGCTGACACTGCTGCCAGACCAACCTCCATCAATACAAGAAGTGCCTCCAAAGGAGGACTGATCGTTCCCTTAAAGTGTACTACAATAGCTCACAGATCTCTCTCTCCTATTGCGGGCCCAGTGGCACAATGACCTACCTGCTGCCATTGTCAACTGTGCTAGGCTCAGCCAATTTAAAACAGGGCTACGATCTCACCTTGCAAACATACACGACTGTCAATGTTACCACTAGCCTATGACTGCCAACTATTGGGTCCTTTCCCCAGTCCTTCCAAAGCCCCTCTGAATTCTCTCTCCCACCTCCCCATTCCATGCCTCTGCTGAATTGACCACCCCTCCCCCACTTCCCCATCTCCCCACTCCTACTGATCACTCCCTCCCTCCCCTCCAACAAACACTTCCCACCTCCCTCTCCCACCCTTTCCACCCCTATCCTTCCTCTCCCGCCCCTCCTCCATCTACCCCCTACCCTCTTCCAGACAAAGCCAAGCCTGGCTGCACCTAACTGCCCCCCCCCGGATTTGGGAGCCAACCGCCGTGGGTTACTCCCTGTTATCTCCTAAGTATATTCTACACTCTTGTAGTGCTACTTCTCATTGTCTATTCTGCAAGTGTAAGTCCTGTACTTCTCACTTGCTGTCCTTCTAAACTTGTTTGTGTTGTAACTGCACTTATTATGCTGATGTTAATCTGTTGTATACTGTGTGTTCAACTGTATTGTATTGTAAATAGCATGTGATGTCATGTACTTCCTCTGACTTGGAGCCGTTGTAAACAAGCCCTCGGCTCAAAGATAATAATCCTAATCTGAAATAAATTAAAAAAAAAAAAAAAAGGATTGAGGGCCTGAAGTCCAGGGACTGAAGGGGGACTAGGTAGTCCAAGACTGTGGGTAGATCTGCCTGCAAGGAACTGAGCTTATTTTATTTATTTATTTAGTGATTCGGAAAAGACCTTTGAGCGCAAGCTCTTTTACAAAGGTTCCACGTCACAGATTGCAAAACAAAGAACAATAGGAGAAAGCAAAAGTACATTACAATGAACAATACAGCTTGGAGTCAGAATTTACAGAATAACTCAAAACATAGGTACAAGTTAAAATAACAAGAAAAACACTTTATGAGGATGGGTGGGATATTTTTCTTTATTTGTTTTTTGTTTACCAGGTAGGTACACTAGACAAGAGTATTGCCTATATTCAGGAACAAACTGGGAGAGTACAATCAGGAGAAAGCAAGGTACAAAGAACGTACAAACATCAGTGACAATTGTTCATGGCGCAGCATGAAGTGGGAACAAAACAAATTCGCAGACTGCTGACAAAAGCAAGACATATTTCTGTGGAAACAGAGTAAACAAATACCCTTACATTAGCTACTTGCACTGGATGATACAACAATAATAATTAAGGACATACGACCCCTACTAAAGAATAAATAACAGTTTTAACTAACGATTTTGTGGAGGGAGTGGGAACATGCAGATTTTATACAAACGGAGGGAAACAGGAAGTGCCATGTAGCTATGGAATGCTACTGGGAGTCGGTCTCAAGTTACAGTACAGGAGCAGCCATCAGAGTCAGTCAGGTGGGCGCGGAGACCCAGTTTAAAGGCTAGGTGGGATTTAGAGAGTTTAATGTGAGGCAGGGAGGGAGTTCCAGATGTTGGGAGCCGATATAGCAAAGGATAGTTCCCCCTTTTTTGTGAGGTATCTGGGAATTTCAAGTTGGGTTTGTACGGATGACCTAAAGAGATATGCTTGGGAGGGATGAGCTAGCAGCCTTGAGAGATACTCGGGTGTCCCCGTTCTGATGATACTGTCAATCAAGCATCCAGTGGAGTAGAGTCTGTGTGAAGTCGGGGAGAGCCAATTTAGTTTGGAGCAGATTTCACAGTGATGAGTCAGTCAGTGTGCGGAGAGGGAAAATCGGCATATGCTGTTATAATATGTGCTCCATTTATGGAGGGATCCTTTGTTAGCATTAAGGTATACCTGTGAGCAGTATGTAAGGGAGGGAAGGAGGAAACCTTGCGCAATAGCAAGCTGGGCAGCATCATTCAGGGAGGACCTAATTCTATAGGTAGGGATGTAAGTTTGTCATGGTAGTCATACACGTCATGGATTCTATGACCTTTGGTCTTCATTCAGGACTTCCATGACTTTCAGTACTGTGTTCAAAAAGTAGCAACCATGACCATGCCAGGAAATTTACTTATGATTCCATGAACAACCAGTGAGTTATTAAACCCTCATCCAACCTCATCCATGACAAACTTACATCCTTATCTACAGGCAATACCCAGTTTGGAGTTAACCACCTTGCAAGTAGCCGTGAGGTGGAGGTTAAAATCCAGAGACGGGTCAAGTGCAACTCTAGGTACCGAAAGGAGTTTACAGATACCAACGAGAGCCATCAAGACACAGTACTGAAAGATCCGGAGCACATGATTTGATTCGGGGGCAAAAGCACAGCCACAGTTTTCTTGGCATTAAGTATGAGTTTGTTTTGTAGAAGTCAGACTTGTAAGCAGTCAAAGTCAGCTTGAAGAGTCGCCTTTACTGATGTGGGGTCTTTACCACTAGCGAGAAGCACCATGTCATCAGCATAAAAGATCAGCAAGGAGAGACAGGGAAGTGAGGGCAAGTTGTTAATAAAGAGAGAGAAAAGAAGTGGGCCAAGTATAGATCCCTGGGGAACTCCAACAGAGGTTAAGGAGGGGTCAGAGACAACAATTGCAATTTGAACAAACTGCCTCCTCCCAGCGAGGTAGCTATCAAACCAGGAGATGGCAGACTGGGAAAAACCCAGAACGGACAGTTTGGAGAGTAGAAGGGGGTGATTCACAAGATCAAAAGCCTTAGTGAGGTCAATAAAAATGGCCCCCATTAGCAGGCCCTTATCCACTGTTGTGAGGACTTTGTTTGATACCTGAAGTAGTGCAGTTGTAGTGCTGTGCCCTGTTCGGAATCCATGTTGAGCAGGGGACAGAAGGTTGTGAAGGTGCAGATATTCTGAGACCTGGGTGGCAACGGCCTTCTCAAGTAGTTTATTTAAGGTAGACAGAATGGCGATCAGTCTGTAGTCAGCCATGTTTTTGGTGTCCCCATTTTTGTGTACAGGGACAACTCGAGCCGTTTTCCATAGTGTAGGCACTGTCTGGGTTAGTACAGATAGGTTGAAAATTCTTGCAATAGGGGCAGCAAGAGCTGGAGCTGCCATTTTGATGAAATAGGGCAGTAATCCATCTGGACCGACAGATCCATGAGGAGAGATAGATTTAAGAAGAAGCAGCACCTCGGTAGTGGAGAGTGATCTGAGCAGAAAAGAGGGTCCTGAAGGATGGTGGATATCAGGAGGGGGTGCAGGGGACTGGTTAAATTTTGCAAGGTATTCAGAGAGATCAGAGAATTGTGCATTCAGGGCATTTGCCATCGTACGTAGGTTGCTACAGTTGGCGTCATTTAGTATCATTTCAGTTATGGCCGTCTTGAGCCTTTGGCCTATGAAATTTTTTATGTGGTTCGAAAACCCCGGGAGTCACCCACTGAAGACTGGAGAAGCTTAAGGCACTAATTCCTTTTTGCCCTTCGAATATCTTTTTTGCAGGCATTCCTCATTTTTCTATAATTAGCCCAGTCATCTGTCTGTTGGGATTTCTTGGCTAGGGCCCAGGCCTTATCCCTTCTCATAGTCTAAAGGAGGTGTTTATGTAGCCATCTGTTTGCAGAGCCCCTAAGATGCCTTTTTTCAATGGGATGTGCAGATCCTGTAGGACTAGTAGCTGAGAGTTTAGGTAGTCAAGTGCTGTATTTACATCCTCAGTAATACAGATTGGCAACCAGTCAATGTTATTAATATCATCAAGGAGTACGCTTGGATTCAGTTTGGCAAAATTCCGAAAAGGAATAATTCTGGGTGGGGGATGGGGCAGTGGCCATTCCAAATGCAGAAGGTAGGTAGGTGATTACTGATAGAATCAGAAAAGGTGCCTGCAACAATAATTTTATTTGCTCTGTTTGTAGCTAACCAGTCCAGGAGAGACTGATGCTCACTATTTGCCGAGAGTCGAGTAGGGCTAGTAATCAGTTGCGATAGGTGAAGTCGGGCGAGAGCCTCCGTGTACAAACCAGAGTGGGTACCTGATAGGTCAAGGTCGAAGTCACCCATTAATATTACTTCAGATTTACCCTCTAGAGTAGAGAGATGGTCCAAAGGCCCATTTAGGCCAAGAAGTGCTCCCCTTGGAGGATTATAAGCACATATCAGGTTTAGCCTTTTTTCTCCGCCTAAGAGCAAAACAGTATGCAGAGTTTCACAGATACCTGATAACCCTGAGTGCTGGACACAGATATTGAGATGTTCTTTATAATAGAGAGCAACCCCTCCACCCTTCTGTTTAGGGGGGCAATCAAATTTCATAAGGTAGCAGCCTTTTATTTTGCATACTGTGTCTGGTATGTCTGGCCTAAGCCACAGAGTGCCTTGTCAGTAGTTCAGAGGGACGGAGATAGCTGGCAGTGGGTTGAAGAAAGGAGGTACGAGAGAGAGGTATGTAATGTGGTGGAGGTGAAGGGTGGGGGAAGAAGGGTGAATAGGTATAGGGATAAATGGTGGGGTGAGGGAAGGCTGACTGGAGAAGACAAGCTAAAGTAAATGGTGCGGTGTGAGGGGGGCATGGTCAGGCAGCCTGCATTAGTAGTGACTGTTAGGGAAACTCACGGCACTGTGAGTTGGGGGAGGGTGGGGAGGTGGGTCCTGAAGGAACATGACGCAGACTGATTGCTGGCGCAACTCAGAGAGAAGGACAGAGGAAGGGGGTACCTGAGGCCTGCCTAGTGCTTGCTGGGGGGCAGAGAGAGCAGGTGTGGTTGGACTCAGGGGCAGGAGCACTTAGAGAGTGTTATGAGGTGCTGTTTGAGGTCAGTTTGAATTGTGCCAGACAATTGGTGGTCAAGAGGTGCCCAGGGAGTTCATTCATCAACAGGGGGGCCTGGTAGGCAAATGTACGTTGCCCAAGTGAGGTGCGACGGAAGGAGATAGCCAAGGCCCCTCTAGTCCTCCCTCTGGTGACCTGTAACGAGTTGGCCACCATGATCAAACTGCCTACACAAGGTGGTGTTTTACCCAACAGAGCCTTCTTCCCTAGCATGCAAGTCTGGAATTTGACCCTGTTTCTTAATGACAGCCAGTTTGCATGTTCGTACAGAGTACAAGTGTGAGTGCCACGCTCAGCATCCAGGGTGAGTCTGCAGGCTTTATTGAGTGCAATCTGAACCCTCTTGAGTGCTGTATCTGTTGCCGTCCCATAGACCACTAGTCCATAGTCAATAGTAGATATAACTGAACTGTGGACTGACAGGCGGAGGACCCCCGGAGAGAGGTGTTGCCTGTGTCTGTACAGGACACCAATCTTGGTACTGACTGTCTTGACCAAAGAGTCAATATGGTGCGCAAATGTGAGGTATCATCTGTTATGGCCCCCTGATACTTGAACAAGTAAACTTGTTCCAGCGGCTCACTGCATGAGTTGGAGATGATGAGGGGGTGGTGCTTATTTTGGTTGTGGAGGCTGGACATAAGCATGGACTTGGTCTTCTTGTAGTTTAGTAGCAACATATGACTACAGAACCAGTCCTCGAGTTTGGAGGAGTTGTTCTGCAACTCAGATTGTAGGGTAGCCCCGAGACGTGCTGCTGCTCAGGAGCAAAGCATTATCTGCATATAGTATGAGTTTGGTGTTGCAGGCTGTGGGAAGGTCATTTAAGAAGAGGCTGAAGAGTATGGGCCACAGTACTGATCCCTGGGGTACCCCTAATGATACCTCTTTTGTGCTGGATTCTGTTTGCCCAATTTTGACACATTGATTTCTCCATAACAGGTAGTCTTGGAACCAGCAACGGGCATTGGGCGCCACACCCGTGTTTTGCAGTTGGGTCAGTAACAGGTGGTGGTTGACTGTATTGAAGGCTTTGGTGAGGTCAATAAAGACAGACCCCACCAGTTTGCCTTTATCCAGGGCCTTATGTGCATAGTTCGTGTAGTCCAGCAGGGCAGTGGTGGTACTGTGATTTTGTCTGAAGCCATGCTGGTTGGGGCATAGTAGAGTATACTTATTGAGGTAGTTAATGAGTTGACCCGTCACAATCTTTTCCAGTGCCTTGGACGGGGGAGAGGATCGAGATGAGTCTGTAGTTGGCTACCAGCGACTTGTCGCCTCCTTTATGCACTGGCGCAACTAGGGCCTGCTTCCAAACCACCGGGAATTGGGCCAGGGCCAGAGACTTATTGTACAGCATGGTAATGGATACTATAAGAATGTCCAGGGTGAGGGCATACAAGAACATCACAGGGGAAAACCTTTTCCACTTAGAAGCATAGCTTTTCCTTGTTGCTGGTTTCCTGGAAACTTTAAGGACTTCCAAAATCTCATCAGAAAGGTTAAAATCTGAAAACTCTAGCTCTTCAAGAACCATGCATTGAGATGCAGAGTCTTGAGGTCTGGGAAGGTCATCCTGCCCTGAGACTGGTCCACAATTTGTGTCTCAGTGGGAGGCAGATGGGATGCTTGATGGGGAGAGCCAGGAGTAGGGAGTACCAAACCTGCCTGGCTCAGTCTGGGGTTATAGGATCGTGGCAGCAGACTGGCCCCTCAGCTTCAACAGCACTCTCAGTAAGAGTGGGAAGGGAGGAAAGCATACAGGAACCTCCTTGTCCAGCCTAGAGTTAGGGTGTCCGATGGGACTGAGCCCACTGCAGGAGGCCTGCAACAAAACAGGGGAAGCTGATGATTCTCGCAGGATGCAAACAGGTCTATCTCTGGTGTACCCAACCTCCTGAACACTGTGGCCAAAACCCGCTTCTTCAGGGTCCATTCGTGATGTCCCTGGCTGATCCTGCTCAGGAAGTCTGCCAAGACGTAGTCTATCTGGCAGGTGAACTGCTGATAGTTGCACCTCTAGGGACTAGGCCAGATTCCAGATCTTCATTGCTTCTGTACATAGCTATGAGGCTCTTGAGCCTCCTTGTTTACTGATGTAGAACATGGTAGTGGTGTTGTCTGTCACAACCTGGACTGAATGACCCCTGATGTGGGAGGTGAAAGTCTGGACAGCCAGGTACACTGCTCTGAGCTCCAGCAGGTTTATGTGCTCCTGGGAGAACCACACCCCGCTTACTGTTCAGTCATCTAAATGGGCACCCCAGCCCAGGAGGGAGGCATCTGTTGTTAGTAATACTGTGGGTGACTGCTGTAGGAAGGGCACACCTTTCCTGAGGTTGCCCTCTTCTTTTCACCACTCCAGTGCTCCTAAGAGAGACTTTATCACAGGCACCAGCCTCGAGAGAGGGTCTCGCCTTTGGGATCAATGGCCCTTAGGTGGTACTGGATGTCTCTAATTTGGAACCTGGCCCTGGCCACTACTGCTCTGGATGAAGCCATGTGGCCTAATAACTGGAGAAAGCCTCTTGCAGGCCTGGATGGGCACAGTCTGAAAGACTTTGCCAGGCTCGCCAAGTTTCTCACTCTTTTAAGGGAGGAAGGCCCTCCCTTGGAGGGCATCCACTTCTGCTCCAATGAATTCCAGAACTTGTACTGGTTCTGACTGGGACTTCTGAGTGTTCGTGATGAAGCCCAGACTCTCCAGGGTATGGTAAGTAAGGAGGAGAGAGAGGCCTTGGCCTCCTGGTGTGATTTCCCTGACCAGCCAGTCATCGTGTCTTCTCAGATGTGCTGCCACCATGGCCAAGCACTTTGTGAACACTCTGGGAGCTGATGGGAGTCTGAAGTGGAGAGCAGTGCACTGGTAATGATCAGTCCCTACCCTGAACCTCAGGTATTTTCTGTGACAGGGCCTGGTTGGGATATGAAAACAGGCATCCTTCAGGTCCAAAGACCCCAGCAAGTCCCCTTGCTGAAGGGTTGGGTTTACTGAAGCCGGGTCTACCATCTTGAACTTTTCATTTTTGAGGTGTCTGTTCAGATATCTGAGTTTAAAATGGGTCGCAACTCCCCATTTTCTTGTGGGTCAGGAAGCATCTTGAGTAAAGGCCCTTTCCCCAATGTGCTGGGAGAACTTTTTCTGCTGCCTTTGCTTGCAACAATGTCCCTATCTCCAACTCCAGTAGGACTTTTTTCTGTTGGAGTGGGAGGTGTAAAGTTTTTGCTGACCTGCTGTGTTGAGAAACTTCTGAACTGCAGAGTGAGTCCCTGGCTCACTAAGTCCAGGGCCCACTTGTTTGTGGTGATGTTTTTCCACTCCTGAAAAAAAGTTAGACAGCTTTTCTTCCACTGGCAATGGGTGGGCTATGAGGACCAACTTGGTTCTGCTTAGGCTGCTCCGTAGGTGCTGGGGCTGAGTCAGCACACTTAGAGCCAGCTTTACCTGTGCCTCTGAAGAAACCCCTCAGCTGAGAGAAGTCACAGGCAAGAAAACCATGGAAAAAATATCCTCTACCTCTACCTCCCCTTCCATAAGGTCAGCTGGAAGTGAAGGCCTTTTGCTTCTCAGTGTTGCTTTTGTAGATGGCTTTGTACTCCTCCTCCTTTTTCATGTATGCCTCTGTCTTGTCACCAAATGGAATTTCCATCACAGGGAAAATCCATGGCTTTTGTCTAAGTGTCCTGGAAGAGGTTGGTGGTCCTCAGCCAAACAAACCTCCTCAGGGACCCTGCAAGAGCCACGACTCTGGAGGCAGTGTCACTGTTGTCCACTACCATCTGATATTTGGTGGCAGTCTTAGCAGTGTCTGCTAAGCAGGAGCTTAATGGGAGCTTAGTTTCCAGCTACCAGCTACTTCATTTTTGCTTTATTTTTTTTTCGTTCTTGTCTAGAATTGTTGTTTATTTTTATTTTGTTTTATTGTGTGTGTACTTTCTGATGTAACCTGAGCTGCCAAGGGAGTGTGCCGTGGTTATCATCTAAGCCGCCTGACTGAACGAGCTGCGGCTGTTTCTTCGGCAAAGACACCTTTGATCCTTTTGCTTTGTGCTCATTCGGATTCTTTGGCTTCTGGGTTCTTGGGGGGGGGGGGTGTTGTAGGAGCTGTATGAGGATTTACTGTCTCTCCTGACTGCAGGGATTGGGTTTGGGGGTTGTTCAGGGAAGGTGCACTTGCGCCTCCTGGTTGTTTTCCCCTTTCTATTTGGGACCGAGTGGGAGTAGCCTGGCTTTGACCTTCAGGGAACTGAAGGGATTCTGGTGCTTCCCCTAAGACATCTCCGTGGCCTGGCAGGTCGCTAGCCTACCGGGGTGTCTGTAGCTGCAAGTCTTGGGTGGTTTGGGCTGCGGTCAATTTGGCTGGTGTTTATATTTGTTAACCAGAGTGATGAGAGCTCTCTGATTTTAGTTTTTTATTTTCTTCTTTGTAATTTTATTTCATTCTTCATTTTGTTTTTTATATGTGAAATACAGTTGATCTGTGTGTTTTTGTTTATTGTTGATTTGCATTTAGTAGTTGTGGTTCGTTGTAGCTGCTGTATTGAAGATGTGCTGGCAGGTAGCTCCCCAGGTCTGGCGCTACTCCTCCTTCAAGCTCTGGGACCTCTGGCCCTTTTATTGCCCTCCCTTGCCGGCAGCAGTTTATTGGCACTGCCGGGCTTTGGGAATAGTAGGGAGAAATCGTTGGGGGTGGGAGGCCTGAACCTCGGGGAGAGATGAGGCGGCTGGTCGGAGTGGGATGGTTAGGTCAGGAGATGCCCTGGGGCGAAGTGGATTCCAGAACCTTCAGTTCTGGTTCCCATACCCAAGGGCTCCACTGATTTTGGGCCACTGGCCCGGATGGCTCCATACCTCGTCTGACTCGAGTGGTGTTGTGCAATGCCAGATCTATTAGAAACAAGATGGCTATTACTGCTGATCTTGTTGGGACAGCTGATCTGGCTTGCATCTCCGAGACCTGGCTGGATGATAATCCTAGCCCCATTTTGCAGGCAGCTATTCCAGCTGGTTTCTCAGTGATACACTGCTCGAGATCAGACTGCAGGGGTGGGGGTGTAGCCATATGTTTGAGATCAGAATTGGGTCTTATGGGAGTGCCAGTTGAGAGTTCCAGATCGTTTGAGTGTACCATAGTTGCAGGTGTGGGGTGCAGGATCGTTCTCGTCTACTGTCCACCTGGGGACGAGAGACTGTTCCTGCAGGACTTCACTGTCGACATGGCATTTGAGTCTCCCAGATTGATGGCACTGGGCGACTTCAATGCCTGGGTTGAGGATGAACTCTCACAGTTTGGCCAGGATTTCCTCCAACTTATGTGTTCATTGGACTTAAAACAGGTTGTTACCTCTGCAACTCATGATCATGGTCACTCACTCGATCTGTTTTTTCTCCTGGGTTTGGAGGCCACTGATTTGGTGGTGGAACCAGCTGGTCAGACCACCACACCATAAGATTCAATTTCCAGGCTCCCCTCTATAGGTCTGCCACTGTGGAGATGGTCAGATACCGCCCTTTAAGGGATGTGTCTCCCGATGGTGTATTGGCGGTGTTGGACCTATCGAGTTTACCGGGTGCAAGCGGGAGTCCTGAAAACTTAGTCCTGGCCTATAATAAGGCCATGGCGGATGCCCTGGACTCCATTGCTCCTGTCCCTGTTCGTCCTCTCTCTCTTCGCCTTCAGTCCCCTTGGTCTGATGGGACCTTGAGGGTGTTGAGACAAGTTGGGTGAAGGCTAGAGCGTTGCTGGCGGAAATCCTACCTAGATGCTGATCACCTTAGATTGATGGAGCATTATCAGCTCTATCGATCAGCAGTCACCTGTAAGAAGACACAGTTCCTGTCCAGGGAGATTGCTGCAGCTCAGAATCGACCAGCTCAGCTCTTTCGGACCATAGACAGGCTGTGCAACCCAACCTGCCTACAGGTCCGAGGAGCATTTGCACAATCTAAGTGTGAAGGGTTTGCTCAATTCTTTGCTGATAAGGTGGCCAGCATCAAGGTGGAGATGCAACCAGCTCACTCTATGGGGGCTGATGGTGGTTGGTGCCTATTCACCACACCTCTGTTTTCTTGGTCATCTTTCGACCGACCTGAGAGCGTCGATATCGTGCGGATTATCCAGAATATGTGGCTGACCTACTGTAGTTTGGAACCAGGCCCAACACGCCTCATTTTGGGGTGCATTGATTCTTTCGGCCCCATCCTGACCAATACTGAGTGGTGCTCCTAAGAGATGGGTGAGTTCCCTAGCTCTCTGAAGGAGGCAGTGCTTACACCACTCCTTAAGAAAGCTTCTTTGGACCCGAACTGCTTGGTTAACTACAGATCTATCTCTAACCTTCCCTTTTTAGGGAAGGTGACTGAGAAAGTTGTTGCGCTGCAGCTGGAAAGCCATATTACCATCCATGGTATCTATGATCCTCTCCAGTCTGGTTTTCGGAAGAGGCATAGTACCGAGACAGCTCTGGTTCAGGTGCTCAATGATCTCCTGATGGCTAGAGACAAGAAGCGCTGTTCCATCTTGGTGCTTCTGGATCTCTCTGCAGCTTTTGACACTGTGGACCATGGAGTATTGCTCGAGTGCCTGAGGGTCATTTGTGGCCTGGCTGGTTCAATCCTCAGGTGGTTTCAATCTTTCCTCTCTGGCAGGTTTCAGAGGGTGGTTTCGGGTTGTTTTCCTCGGACCCAGTCTCCCTGTCTTGTGGGTTCCCCCAGGGCTCAGTGCTTTCCCCAATGTTGTTCACGGTGTATATGCTGCCTCTAGGAGACATTGTAAGGCGGTATGGGCTAAGGTTTCACTGCTATGCTGATGATACCCAGCTCTACCTGTTTTTTGCTTCCAACCAGGATAGCGCTCTCGCAGTCTTTAACAGCTGCCTCACAGAAATCCAAGACTGGATGAAATCCAGCTGGTTGAAATTGAATTCTGATAAGACCGAAGTGTTGGTTGTGGATCTGGGTCTCCGGATAGAGAGATTGTTGGGCAGGGTGCTCTTCTGGGCTGTGGCTCGGGAATAGTCAGCTGCCTTCCTCTGAATAGGTGCATGACCTGGGGGTGCTCCCTGATGACAGGCTGACACTGCATTCACAGGTGTCCACAGTTGTCAGGTCCTCGTTTTACCATCTTAGGAACATCGCTTGGGTCAAGCACCTTGTTCCGTCTGGTGACCTGCCAACACTGATCCACGCCTTTGTGTCCTCGCGCCTGGACTATTGCAACTCCCTCTACCTAATGCTTCCAGGGGTTGATATCCACCACTTGCAGCTGGTGCAGAATGCTGCAGCACGGCTGTTGACAGGGTCTCCTCATTCGAGCCACATCATGCCTGTGATGCACGAATTGCACTGGCTGCCAGTTCAATGGCGGATCACCTTCAAGGTCGGTCTTCTCACCTTCAAAGCTCTACATGGACAGGGTCCAGGCTACCTGCAAGAGCTCCTGGTGCCTTACTGCCCCTCCGGCTCACTCCGCTCAGCTGATATGGGGTTGTTAGATATTCCCAGGGTTCGATTAAAAATCTCCGGCTTGTGAGCTTTTATGTTTGCAGCCCCAACCCTGTAGAATTCTCTGCTTCATCAGATTCGAGAGTGCCAGACCGTGGGGAGCTTTAAAACAGCTTTAAAGACCTTTTTGTTCTGCCAGGCATTTGGTCACTAGGCTTGTTATATGCTCCTGCTTGTTATACATTTTTATTACTTGATTTTAAGCAGATTTTGATATTGTTTTTTTAATTATTTTTATGAATTGTACAGCGCTTTGATTTTAAGAGATTGCACTTTATAAATAAAATTTATTACTATTATTTATTGTTCCAGGTCACCAGATGCTTTTTCACTCTCAGCCAGAATGGAGCTCCACACAGCTTTCTGGTACTGGGCAGTATGAGCCACATAGGCTGCACGTCTTAACAGTGGTGAAGCTGAGGTGTAAACCTTTTTCCCCATGTTAACAAGCTTTCTGGGGTCCTTATCTGGAGGCTGGGTAGTGAGGGGGACTTTTGCCCTGTCACAGGCTGCAGTCTGTACTACCCCCTCATGGTCAGGGGGTAGTAAAGGTACTCAGCACCCGTTTGTCCAGCTAGTATTTCTTTTCTGTTTTATTGTTAACACCAGTAGTAGAGTTTGGAGTTTGCAATACCTTGTATATTGCCTTCTTCAGAGGCTTGTGGACCAGCAGAAGCAGCCTCTTGGTCAGAGTCTACCTCATCATATCCAGGAATTCTCTGTCTTCATCCTCAATGTCTCCTGGGTGGAGAGGTTGAGGGTGTTGACCATTTGCCTCACTAAGGAACAATATGAGGAGAAGTCATCCTGGGCTTGGGAAGAACCAAATTCTTGTTCTGGCAAACCATTAGGCTCAATAGGTTCTCCCTCCTCCTCTTCATTGCAATAAAATTCAGCCCCTTGTTCCTCTGGAACCAGGGGAGGGGGAAACAGCATGTCCATGAGTGAACCCAAGGGCTGGAAGGCCTGGAAAAACTGAAGTGCCTTGGTCATGTCCTCTACTAAGGGCATTTTACTCTTATCCACTGAAGACTTTTCTTTCTTTCTTCAGGAAGAAGGGAAACGAAAATTACGTACCTACCATAATTCTTGATCTTCTTGGACGAGTTTCCACCACTCATTCACACTAGTGGGATCTGCGCCGGAGGCACTAGGACCCATCGGGAGCAAACTTTGCTGGAGGTCCGGCCGAGAGGGTGGCGCCACGATGCCTCGCTGGGGTAATGACTATCTCGGCGACCACCCTCCAACCACAGTACCTTTTTACCAAGGAGGTGCAGCGAACTAATGTAAAGAGTAAACCTAACCTTAAAAACAGACATAAGATAGTCCGGACGACCCGTGTAAGAAGGGTCAGCAAAGAAGTCTTCACGGCCTAAAGATTTGAGGGAGTGAAGACCAACACAGCGGTGAGCTCGGGGGATGGAGGGTGCGTGTGAATGAGTGGTGGAGACTCGTCCAAGAAGATCAAGAATTACGGTAGGTACGTAATTTTTGTATCTTCCTGGACATAAGTCTCCACCACTCATTCACACTAGTGGGAGAGTACCAAGCTGATAATCCACCAAAAGGGCGGCAGGGGAGCCAGAGCTAACACGTCTAGGACAGAAGTCCATTAAGGATAGTTCTGCCGAAGGCAGAATGACGCCTGACATGAACATCCAGTGCATAATGCTTAATGAAGGTATGCACTGAGCTCCAGGTGTCGGCATTGCAGACATCTGCAACTGGAACATTGCGAATTTCCGCTAGGGATGCCGCAACTGCCCTAGTAGAGTGAGCGTAAACTCTACCTTCTAATTTAACCTGTGCCATGAAATAGCAATGTCGAAGACATGCCACTAACCATGATGAGATGCATCTGATAGCGACAGGCTGACCCAGCCGGGTCTCGCTGAAGGAAACAAACAATTGCTGAGTCTTGCGAAAATTCTTGGTTCTATCTAAGTAGAACCGCAAGGCTCTCTTAACATCCAAGGAATGAAGAGACCGTTCTCCTTCATTTTGGAAGTTCGCGAAGTAAGAGGGAAGCACCAGAGGTTGGTTTAGATGGAATTCTGACACAACCTTGGGAAGAAATTTAGGATGAGTACGAAGAACTACTTTGCCCTTATGGAACACAGTATACAGAGGGTCCGTAACCAGGGCATGTATCTCAGAGACCCTGCGGGCTGAGGTAAGGGCTGAAGGCTGTCTTCCAGGTAAGAAATTTCAGCTCACAGGTAGCTAGGGGTTCGAAAGGCTTCCGAGTGAGCATGTCTAGCACAAGGTTAATGTCCCAGGCTGCGACCGGACGTCTAACAGGGGTCTGGTATGCAGAATTCCTTAAGAAATCTCTCTTCACCAGGGTAATTAAGCCAGAGACAAGGAAGAAACCGCCCATGGTATGCTGAAATGGCACTTACGGTGAACTTAACCGGGAGTACTGGAGACCTGAGTTTGATAGGTCAAAGGTACTCCAGAACCTTGTCTGGAGGACAGGAAAAGGATTCCAAGAGGACTTTGCACACAGAGAGAAAAACGTTTCCACTTAGAAGAGTAAGTTTTTGGTAGCTGGCTTCCGAGCAGCCAGAAGGATGTCTGAGACTCTACGAGACGTTGAACCGGTTCACTTCTACCTCTTCAGGAGCCAAGCATGAAGGTGAAGTGACCTCAGGTTGGGATGGACCAACGAACCTGAGTCAAAGATTGATTTGCAAGGAAGTGGTCTCGAGAGGCTGCCGACATACTGTTGAGTAGAGGAAACCATAGTTGCCAAGGCCAGGAGGGAGCAATGAGAATCATCTTGGTCCCCTGAGACTCGAATTTGAGGAGTACTCTCTGAATTAGAGGAAGCGGTGGAAAGGCGTAAAGAAAGCGTTTTGTCCACCGCAGCCTGAACGCATCCTGACAGAAAATGCCAGGCCCTGGATTTCTGGAGCAGAAGAGAGGCAATTTTGCGTTGAGTGGGGATGCAAAAAGGTCCAGGTCTGGAGTCCCCCACTCTTCGAACAGTGACCGAGCTACGGCTGGATCGAGAGACCACTCGTGAGGGTCTGCCTCCGTTCTGCTGAGGTGATCTGCTAAGTCGTTTTGTACACCTGGCAGATATACCGCTTGAATTAGAGACTTGTGCTCCAAGCACCACTCCCACACTCTCATTGCTTCCCTGCAAAGGGGATAAGAATGAGCACCGCCTTGCTTGTTGATGTAATACATCACAGCTTTGTTGTCCGTTTGAAGGAGAATGTTCTTGTGACAAAGAATATCCTTCAACGCTCGGATCGCATAGAGGACTGCTCTCATCTCCAGGACATTTATGTGGAGCTGAGCTTCGAGCTGAGTCCGTACACCTTGAGTGTGGAGAGAGCGACAGTGAGCTCCCCATCCCATTAGCGATGCGTCTGTGGTGATGGAGATCTGATGATCCAGAGAAGCAAAGGGGAATCCTTCCAGGAGATTGCTCTCTTGAGACCACCAGGTGAGAGACCTTCGTAGGGGCTCCGCCACCTTGATGGGATAAGACTGGGGGTGAGAGGTCGGTGACCACTGAGCGGAGAGCATCCATTGGGTGGTCCTCATGTGTAATCGAGCTAGGGGTACAGTGAACACTGAGGACGCCATGAGACCCAACATACGTTGCATCGAGAGCTGTGACCGATCGGTTCTCCCCGATGTAACGGGCCATCTGAAGGATGTCGAGTCTTCTGTCCTCTGGAAGGAAGGCCTTTGCGGAAGAGGTGTCCAGAAGAGTCCCTATGAAAAGGAGCCTCTGGGAGGGCTGCAGTTGTGACTTCTTCAGATTCAGCAGAACTCCCATGGACGTAAGAAGGCGAGAGGCCATTTGAACGGCTTCCAGAGTCCCTTGGATGGAAGGGCTTGCTAGGAGCCAATCGTCCAGGTAGGGAAACACTCGGAGTCCGAGCTTCCTGAGATGCGCTGCGAGAACTGCACAACACTTTGTAAAAACTCACGGCGCCGAGGATAGCCCAAAAGGCAGGACTCTGAACTGATAATGCTGACCCAGAGCCACAAACCTCAGGAATTTGCGATGGGTTGGGTGGATGGGGATATGCTGGTAAGCATCCTGCATATCCAGGGAGGCCAGCCAGTCATGCTGATGTAGCAAAGATAACAGGGTACCTAGGGAAATCATTTTGAATTTCTCCTTGGGGAGGAATTTGTTTAACTTTCTGAGGTCTAGAATGGGGCGCATCCCCCCAGATTTCTTTGGAACCAGAAAGTAATGGGAGTAGAACCCTGTGTTTCGCTGATGCGGGGGCACCAGTTCTACTGCCCTGTTGTTTAGAAGGCCCTGGATCTCGGCGGTGAGGAGGTCTGACTGAGAGGTTGACAACCTGGGTTGTCGTTTGGGAGGACAATTGGGGTTTCCAAGAAATTGAGAGAATAACCCTCACGAATTATCCGAAGGACCCATTTGTCCGAGGTTATGGACTTCCACTGGTTGTAGAAGTACATCAGACGACCTCCCACCGGAGGAGAAAGTTCCACCTTGGGCAGTGTGGATGGAACTTGGGCCGGCAATTCATAAGGTAGCGCTGGGGGCTTTAGGCCCCTGCGCTTTCTGCTGCGTCTTCTTTTGAGGTTGGGCAGGTTGGCTTTTATGGAAGCTTCCTCTGCCTCTGCCTCGAAAGGACTGACGACTATGAAACTGACGTTTACCTACATGCCCCCGAGAGGGGCAGGCGGAGGTCTAGCCAACTTAATGGCCGACCTAGTCTTCTGAGTGGCCTCTAGGGCTTGCTCTACCTGAGGACCGAAAAGATACGAGCCATCAAAGGGCAACGC
Organism: Neoceratodus forsteri; assembly: GCA_016271365.2. NCBI lineage: Eukaryota > Metazoa > Chordata > Ceratodontiformes > Ceratodontidae > Neoceratodus > Neoceratodus forsteri. The sequence continues at coordinate 398,691,153 of CM057452.1, forward strand.
CATTACCTGCTGCTGAGCATCATTCGTAAAGCCGGAAGTACGCAGCCAGGAATGGCGTCGAGTACAAATACCTGCGGCTGCTGAACGAGAAGCAGTGTCGAAAGCGTCCATGGCGGCTTTGACCTGTTGGTTATTGGACTCAATACCTCTGGTAACGGTTAGAAGAAGCTCTGACTTGGAGTCGGAATCTGGAAGAGCTTCAACCATTCGTTTCATAGAGTGCCACAGGATATACTCATACTGAGAAAAATAGCCTTGATAGCTGGCAATATGCATACTTAAAGTGAGGCAGCAAAGACTCTCTTACCTAATGTATCAATTTTACGAGACTCTTTGTTAATAGGTCGAGCTGTAGCTTGAGGAAGAACGACTTTGTCATTCTCTGCCAGGACTACAATAGGATCCGCAAAGGCTTGGGATGCCAAATGGGACGATCCTTGGGAGCTGAATATTTCTTATCAATGGATTTAGCCACTGAGGGAATAAGAGCAGGATTATTCCATACCATTTGAGACAGCGTCCTGAAGGAAGGTTGAATCGAGGAGTCAAACCGAGGGATCTCCAAGCATGAAGATACTGGAGTCTTAATATTTTCCCAGGATCGATGTCTGTAGTCTGGAGAGAAAGAGTGGATCTCAGGTTCTTCAACAGAGACTTAAAGGACAGGTCCTCGACCACAGGCTCTGTAGCAGTGAAAGATCCTGTTTCCTCCATTTCTTCACCCAACCGAAGGTCTGGGTCAGGCTCAACATCATCTCCTGATAGTCCAGGAAGGACTGTTTGGACAGGAAAGGAGTGAAAAATAGGAGAGGAGGAAAGAACAGATAGAAAGGGAGAGTCCCCGAGGGCCCCTGGTGCCGAGGAGGCGAAAGGAGTCGAAAACGGCGCTGCGGAGGTGCACGGCGCCAAAGAAGCACGCGGCACCGCAAGCGGCACCGCGCGCGCCCCTGGCGCCGCCACGAAGACACACGGCGCCAAGGGCAGCGCCACAGACCCGCTGGCGCTGACGGGTGCCGCACCCAGCGGCACCGCAGACGGCACCGCAAGGCCTCCGTAGTTCGAAACGGGCGCCCGACAAGCGCAGAGACTCGCAGAAGGCGCCGAGGACACCCCTGGAACCTGGAAAGCAAGAGAAGGGAAAACACAGGAGATAAGGGCATCGGTGGCCCCCGCGCCGCAGCCATGTGAGGGGGAAACCTCACACGGAGTCGCTGGCATCAAGGAGGCGCCAGACGCATTAGGAAGGTCCAACCGCCTACCTGATCACCCGACGAGCCCAAGGCTCCGGGCACCGAGCCAGGCAGAAGAACCAACCTCCGAGCCCATCGCCCATAAGAGCGCCCACTGATGAAACTGCTCATCTGGAGCCCTACCTATAGGCGGGTGGGGCTCCGATGTCAAGACGGCGGAAACCGGAAGTTGGCGACCAAAAGGAGGAGACTGGCAAGCTATGATAACCCGACCGCCGACGCTAGACGATCAGAGGGTGACCCCGAGTGATGCCTTCTTTGACCTGTGGGCCGAAGAAGAGCTCGAGGCCGAACGGTGCAGAGAATGCGACCGTTTATTTTTATGCCGCCGGGGGGACCGCCCATCCCCCCGGGTATCGGACTGACCGTTGTCGGAACCCCGCTGAGGAGAAGGGGCTGACCGGACCCAGCCCGACTGACTGAACAGCTTTCATACGAAGTCTCCCTACCGTCACCTGACCTGCTCATGGTCGACTCCGTCCAGTAGGCCGAGACTTCTTTACAATAAGTTAAATTTAAAATATAACGGAAATATAATGAAATAGAATAAAATTAAGCGATACTACTATCGAGATAATATTACAAAAATAAACTGAAAACTATGCGCTAGTTTGAGTTTGACTCCGACAGCGGCGGCGTTGTCACTGAAGCGCACTCGGACAAGGGAAAGGAACTGAGGCGGTTGGAGTGGTCGCCAAGATAGTCATTACCACGAGCCACCGTCAAGGCGCCATGCCTCGCGACGCCATCTCTCGTGCCGACCCTCCAGCAAAAAGTTTGCTCACGATGGGTCCTAGTGCCTCCGGCGCAGATCCCACTAGTGTGAATGAGTGGTGGAGACTTATGTCCAGGAAGATATTACATGTTTTCCTTTTTGTTTTTTCTTAGCAGGCACTGTCTCCAGTACCTGCTCAGAGGGCTTTTTGTGCTTACTGGTTTCAGGGTTCGCCTGTTCAGACACCCTGGCCTCCGAGTCATCTTTAGCAGACTTGGCCTTCTGCTTACTGTGAGGGCCTGGACTCTCTTCCGAGTGCGTTGGTGACATGGAGGTAGACTGAGAAGCAATAAGGTCTAACTTTAGCCCTTTTTTAAATAGTTTTAGGGCAAAACTTGATATAAAGCTCACAGTCAGAAAAATGGTGATCTTGAATCAAGCATTTCAAGCAGAGCTCGTGGTAGTCTGCCTTAGCCAGGAAGTTAAAACAATTTTTACAATTTTTGAAGCATGTAGGTCCTGTTTTCTTTTTGCGTCTTTCAGAGATGCCAGCTGCGGCAAACCCAAATTCAGATCATTTCTAAAAATTAGAAAAAAAGTAATTTGCGTTCTGGTTCCTTAAACATAAACAAACCGCTAATTAAAGGATCTAATGGTGACATTTAAATGAGAAGCACCAACTGCATCTCGGTTCCCAGAAAAGGGGGAACCAGAACGAATAACAACCGCAAAGCAATAAGGAAAGAAATTTTAAAAATAAGACCTCAATTTGATGTGGTTTTCATTTTTTTTTTTTTTTTTTACTTTCTGTTTATGCTCCTCCCTGCCCCCCTTGCATTCCGCCCCATTGGGAGTCACCTATGGCATCTGTCCCCTTATTTTTCTCTTACCTGGAGCCCACAGTGGTAGCCCCCCACGTAGCCTTGGTTTCCCCCCCAGGTGGGGATGAGGTGGAGCCCATACACCTCAAGCTTCCAGATTTCGTCAGGACACCAGTCTGGGACAGGTAGGGGTGCTGGGATCTGTGCCGGGTGCGCCATCTTCCCGGAGTGCATGGAGCCATTTTACGGTGTTCTGGGAAGTGACATGCACCCCGACATCAAGGCGCATCCACCGACATCTGTCATGCCTCCTCCAGCAACACAGTTGGGCGCCTGCTGTACCTCAAGCCTCCGCCTGAGGTCAGTCAAGCACCGAGCCTCATCCCCCACCTCCCTCCTCAGAGAAGGCGAACGGTCCCCTGGACGCTCAAGCCTTCACTCCCCCCCCCCCAGCGGCCCTCTGGCTCCCCGGACATGTTCCCGAACCTGGGTTGTTAGTGGTAGTGCTACTGCTGCATCGGTGGGACGGCCCTTGCTTTTATTTGGTTCCCAAAGCTGGAAAATTGTGAGTGAAGGAGCTTTCTCTGGTTCCAGGGGACTGCTCTGGAACCAGAAAACAGTGATAAAAATGTAAATAAAAAAACAAAACAAACACCTAACTAAAGTAGAGGTTCGAAAAACTAAAACAATACTAAAAGAAAATAATGAAAATATTAAAGAAAACCGCAATCAGCTGAAGAGAAATGGAGAGAGCTCTTTTGGGCAACTTCCTCAGGCGGAGAAATAAATCCGATGTTAGAGGGCAGAGTGGAGCATGACCACACAGCAGAGATGTGAATTTCATTCCAAGATTCTCTAATTTGCTTAAAATTCTACTCTCCAGGGCAGCTCAAAACAGCAGGCTGATTTTCAGTAGTTAAACATAGTGAGGGATTCCAGGGGTTTGAAGATGTGGTTATCTCCTGTAGTATGCCCCAAGCAAAGTGGGAAAAGCCCAAGCTCAGAGAAAAGTGACAAGAGACATCAACCAGAATATTCCAAAACGATTTAGAACATGCCATGCTTCTCCCTGCGACCACAGGGATATACCCTGTGTGACATTAGTACACTAATCCAAATAAGTGCGTAGCATCTATCCACAGACAGAGCATATTGCTCAGTGGAGTTGAACTGGATGAAGCCCTGGGCACATGTTGTATATACTGTAGCAACTAGCAGAACTGAGGTGCGTGAGTGAGCCAATGATGGTTACTGGCTAGTGCGCAGCATCACTTGAGGTACATGCAGTGCACGGGTGACATCAGTAGCCAACGTCAACTCCCTCCCTGCAGATAAGAAGCTCCTGTGGGGTTCTAGTGCCTACAGCCCTAGAGCCTCCAGCCCTAAACCCATAAGTATGTATCAAGGGTGAAGACTGATTCTTGTAGCCAGCCCTTCGATGCAGCTCTAGAGTTCCCGCTTGCTATGCCAGTGACCCAGGTTCAGGAACGGGCCTGGGTAAGCGAAGGGATGGCCATGGGGAAGGGGGATTGAGCAACCTAAGGGCTGCTCTCCTCCTCCTCCAGGGAGGGAGGGTTGTTGTGTTCATTGCACTACTGCCACCTGGGTGACCTTGGCTGGCAATACAATCGGGACACCACGAGGGAGGGGAGGATGTTGGCTGGAGTTTGGAGCGGCCTCCTTGGGCTCCATTGTGCGCCGACATCCTCAGAGGCAGGGCATGGGAACTTACGGGGAAGCAGAAAAAGTCTTGAGTGCTAGGACCTCCTGGATTGGTGGTGACTTGACTCCTGGCATGATTGCCACAGGAATGCCATGGTATGGCACCGTCCTTCTTGGCAGCACCACGAGTGGGCGATCTCATGGGGTTGATTTCCCGTGGTGGGGTGTGCTATGGTGTCGGGGGCGATCCAGCAGTGAAGCCGTGGCCGGGGTGAAAAAAAGTACAGTTACATAAGAATTTACCGTAACAGTAGATCTTCAAGAGAATCTCTTTCATCAGGTCACACCTATAGAACTTATAGCCATCGGGAACTAGGACCACACAGAAATGTTTCTAGCAGTCTAGTAGGGGCTGCCCACACCGATGTTGTCCGTCAACATCCCTGCATATATAAGAGTGGACGAACCAAACAAAATGGCACTCCAGGTCACAGACTACAGGCAAACTCCAGCAAGTAATATGCAAAAGGAAGATTTATTCGATGTTTACCCCAAGTTCAAACAAATGAAAAGACAAGCATGTCCCAGCGCTTTTGCCCCACAATTAGGCCTTCGTCAGAGGGTGAGAGCTGCCTCATCACAATCTCAGTTCCTTCCCTCTAAGGAACCAAGAAGAGAGATGAGGTGCCCAGTGATAAGAAAGCCAGTCTGGAGACAGAGAATAGGGGGAAGGAGGGTGGGACAGTATGACCTGATGAGAGATTCCCTCGAAGATCTACTGTTATGGTAAGTTCTTACGTAACTGTTCTTTTTTTTTTTTTTTTTTTTTAATTACTTTATTTTTCCTAGGGTCAGCTCAAGTCATTTTACTTCCGCCCTGGTAACAGCCCCCGATGCCTCCACATCCAAATCTTGTCACCCACCCCTTGGCTTGCCCCCAGAGGGCGGGAAGCGGTGACTTCCCCAAGGTCACCCCACAACTAATATCTCGTTGGGGGAGCTGACCGCGGATGCTAATGAGATCCCAGGGGGAAGGCATCACAGAGGCGGAGCCAACCGAGCTACAGTACTTTTTCTTCCCTATTTCTTAAGAGGCAGGGACGTGTAATGATGACCGGCGTCCGCCCCGCCCCTTAGAATCCAGACATCTGCGTCACCAGCAGTCAACCCAGCCTCCGCTGGGTGTCACCAGACACCGACCATTCACCCCAATCCTCCCCCCAGAGAAGGAAAGCCATCCAAGGACGCTCCATTCTTCTCCCCCGGCCGGCCCTCCGACGACCCGCGTCCGTTCCTGAACCCGGGTCACCGGCATCGCATGCGGAAATCCAACCACTGCGCTGGTGGGCCGGCAACTGTTCTATCTTTTTCGGAAATATCTCTTTCATCAGGTCACACCTATGGAACGAGTCCCAAGCAGTACAGCCAATGAGACAGTCAATAAGTTACAGTAAATAGCTGCACTCCAGAGAAAAAAACAAGTAGACATTCCTTTATGCTTGGACTCCAAAATTTATTGAGTAACCATGCTAAACTTTACATACAGTCTATTGCCAGTCGTTCAAAAGGCTATCACCCCAGCGCTTCGTCTTTCAACAAGGTTTCATGAGGGGGCCAACTGCATCTGCCTGAAATGACTGTGAGCAGGAGCTCACTTTGGAACCAGCCAATGAGACAGTCTGTGTGGCAGGAGGCCAGAGGGCTAAGAAAGAAGGCCTTGAAGCACAGCTAGGCCAAAGTCTGCCCTCCCTCTAGAAGCAATGTCCAGACTGTAGTGCTTCGTGAAAGTGTGGACAGTACTCCAAGTGGCAGCAACACAGATACAGCAGTTAATACATTGTTGAAACAGGCAACAGAAGTGACCATACCTCTGGTTGAGTGGCCATGAACAACACCAGGAATGTCCTTACCATACTTCCGGAAACAAAAAATGCTACAGTTGGCCAACCATTTGTACAAACTCTGTTTAGAAACTGAACCCCCGAGGTGAAAGAAACAAACAACTGAGAGGACTTTCTGCAGTCCTTGGTACGGTGTGTATAGTACCTCAGAATTCTATGCTCATTTAAAGTATAGAGCAATGCTTCCTCTGGACTGGCATGCTCTGGGTAACAAACAGGCAAGTGGATAGACTGATTTAAGGTTAACTCAGACAACACCTTAGGAAGAAACTTAGGGTTAGCTCACAAAGACACCCTGTCTTTCTGGAAAATCAAATAAGGCTGCTCACACAAGAGAGGCTCTAGCTCTGAAATCCTCAATAGCAACTAAAAATAATCCTTCCCGTGACAGAAAACGTAGCTTGCAAGATGCAGCTGGTTCAAAGGGAGACAGAGTCAGCCTTTCTAAAATTAAATTCAGGTCTCAAGCTAGGACCGGATTATGGATAGGAGGCTTCAACTGTAGAATGCCTCACAAAAAACTGCAGGCCACATCAAACTGGGCTACAGTACGTCCATCAATGGGAACATGGAAGGCTGATACAGCAGACAGGTGCACCTTAATATAGGAATATTGGAGCCCCGCATCCAACAAGGACAGAAGATACTCTAGAACCTGGTTCACTGGATAAGTGAACGAGTCCAGGTGATGGGAAGCAGCCCATACAGCAAAGTGCTTCCACTTCATCGAATAAGTAGCCTTAGTGGAGTGTTTCCTGGAGGCCACCAAGACATCAGCCACTTTTTGAGATACCCCAAACTGAGCAATAGCTATGTCTTCAGGAGCAATGCATGCAGGTGGAAGAACTTGAAGTCCAGATGGACCAGGTCCCCTGGGCCTGTGTCAACAGGTCCCTGCAGAGGGGTAGGGGAACTAGTTAAAGAAATTTAAATATTTAGTCATGTATCATATAATTAAAAAATCAAAGCAGAGATGCAGAACCAAAGTTTATCCCTTTGTCTATAGGTTCAGGTAGAGGAGGCAGGGTTGGAGCTTTAATCATACTGTGTGATAGAAACATAGAAGTTGACAGCAGATAAGGACCACAAAGCCCATCCAGTCTGTCCATTTCTTTTTCTACCTTATGAATGTGCCATCGGCATTTGCTATGTCAATGGTTTATCTATTCATACTTATCTGTATTGCTCCCTTATGCCTATCCCATACCTGTTTGAAGCCCTGCACTGTATTCATATCCACCAGTTCCTGAGGTAGGCCATCCCATGCATCCAAAAACCTTTCTGTGAAAAAGAACTTCCTCACATTACCCCTTAATTGGCCTCCCTCTAATCTCATGCTGTGTCCTCTTGTCCTGCTATTTTTCTTATATTGAAACATTGGACTCTTTCACCGTGTTAATGCCCTTAAGGTGTCTGAATGTTTCAATCATATCACCTCTCTCCCTCCTTTGCTCCAGGGTACACATATTGAGTTCCGTTAATCTGTTCTCATATGTTTTCTGATGCAGTCCTTGTGCCATTTTGGTTGCCCTTCTCTGGACTGCCTCAATTTGGTTAATGTCCTTGTGAGGTGCGGCCTCCAGTACTGCAAGCAGTACTCCAGATGGGGCCTAACCAGTGTCTTGTTAAGAGGGACTATTATCTCTCTCTTACGACTTGTGATACCCCTACTTATACACCCTAACATCCCCCTAGCCTTACCTACTGCTTTAGTGGTCTGCTTGGATGATTTTGGGTCATCTGTGATGATGATGCCCAAGTCTCTTTCTTCCCTTGTGACTGCCAGCAACTGCCCTCCCAACCTATAGGTGGCTTCAGGGTTTCTCTTCCCTATGTGCATGACCTTGCACTTCTTTGCGTTAAACCCCAGTTGCCATTCTTCTGACCATTTGGTCAGTTTATCCAGATCTCTTCTCATTCTGCCCACCCCATCTGGATCCTCTACTCTATTGCAGATCTTGGTGTCATCTGCAAACAGACAAACCGTACCCTCCAGTCCATCCGCAATGTCACTGATGAAGGTATTGAAGAGGACTGGCCCCCAGACTGATCCCTGAGATACCCCACTTGTGATTTGCATCTCGTCTGACTGTATACTGTTTATCACCACTCTGTTTTTTTTGTCCATCAACCAGTTTGACACCCAGTTGATCAACTTCTGACCCACCTCGAGCCTACCCAGCTTAATAATCAATCTTCTATGTGCAACAGTATCGATAGCTTTGCTGAAGTCAAGGTAGGTGACATCAACTGCTCCCTCTTGGTCCACCACTCTGGTTACCTAGTCAAAGAAATCCATGAGATTAGCTTGACAGGACCTTCCTGTTGTAAACCCATGCTGTCTTGGATCCTGTGCTCCTATGGTTTGCAGGTGTTGCACTATTCTTTCCTTAAGGAGGGCCTCCATAATCTTGCCCACTACTGAGGTAAGACTGACTGGTCTGTAGTTCCCTGCCTCCTCCCTACTACCACTCTTGTGAAGCGGGACCACATGAGCCCTTCTCCAGTCTTCTGGGAACTCTCCTGTGCTCAGAGACTCACTAAACAGTTCTGTTAATGGCTCTGCTAGTTCCACCCTTAGCTCCCTTAGTACCCTGGGATGTATGCCATAAGGTCCCATTGCCTTGTCCACCCTGAGCTTATCGAGTTCTTGTAGGACCCTTTCTTTTGTGAAGGGACTAGTGCACACCTCCTTCCCCCATGTGTCCATGGTGCTGAACTGTGGGCCCTGCCCTACCTTCTCCTCAGTAAATACTGAGCAGAAATACAGGTTACTCACCTGTAACAGGAGTTCTAGGAGTGGTATATGTTGTTCATCCACAATAACTGGCAGGTTTCTTGCCACTTTAAATCTTGCCAGAAGGTCTTCAAGCTGGCTTCTCCCACTCACCCGGGTGCTAAAACTCTTGTATCCACCTCATGATGCCAAATCTAGCCCGCTGGAAGCCAGGTTGCATGTCGAAGCCGGGGAGGTTGGTAGGTTGTGTGGATGAACAACATATACCAATCCTAGAACTCCTGTTACAGGTGAGTAACCTGTATTTCTAGGGACGTGGATATGTTGTTCAATCCACACTTACTGGCAGACTCCTAGCAGTTCTCTGGGAAAAGGGAGGCAAGACACGCACCTCCTACTTGGGAAATAAGGACTGGAGAACCAAGGTCCCAAAACCAGCATCCTGGCATGACTCAAGGTCGATGTGGTAGTGGGTAATGAAGGTGTGTGCTGACTTCCAGGTAGCAGCCCTGCAGATTTCCTGGATAGGGACGTCCCTGGAAACGGCCACCAAAGCAGCGGTATGGCGAGTAGAATGAGCGCTTATCCCTTTGGGAGGCTTCATGCCCGCCAACCTATAGCAGAGATCTATGCAGGAGGTGACCCACCTGCCTATCGTCCACTTGGCTGCAAGTCTGCCAGGTGCGGCTTCAGCATAGGTGACAAACAGCTGGCGAACCTCTCCCCGAACTTCAGCCGTCCGCTCCTTATAATAAGAGAGTGCTCTTCTAGGGTCCAGAGTATGGAGCCTATATTCGGCCTCCGAGGTGTGATTGAGGTAGAATACCAGCAGAGTCAACAACCGGTTAAAGTGAAACTCCGACACCACCTTCGGAAGGAATTTCGGGTGGGGGCGAAGGACAACCTTGTCCCTGTGGAAGACCAGATAAGGAGATTCGATGGAAAGCTCCTGGAGCGCTCCCATCCTTCTGGCTGACGTGATAGCCACCAAGAAGGCGGTCTTTCACTACAGGAGAGAGATGTCACACCTGTGCATCGGTTCGAATGGCTTGCCCATGAGCTTAGCCAATACCAGCAGTAGATCCCACGGTGGAGGTTCTCGCACCACACAAGGGAGGCCCACAGGAAGGAGGCAGAGGACACCACAAGGAAAGGAAGCAGCTCCTGGTGGGGGACTCAATTATTAGGGGATAGAACTGGGGGGTGCAGGGAAAACTGAAGTAAGGTGCCTGCCTGGTGCCATGGCTTGGAGAGACAGGAAGCGCATCCTCGGGATCACAAGAACAGCTGCAGGGAGTCTGAGCTGGACGTCATTGTTCCACCTGGGACAAATGACTTGGCTCATCATGAGATTAGAGCAGTGCAGAAGGACTCTGTGGAATTGGGAGGGCCTAAGACAAGTAGCACACACAATATCCTTCTCTGAGGTGCTGCCTGTCAATGGCATGAGTGAGGCGGTACTTTGCACCATGCAGTTTAATGAATGGTTGGAAAAATGGTGGAGCACAGGGGTTTGGCTTCATTGGGGACTGGGGTTCCACCTGGAGGGACACCAGCCTATACTGGCAGGATGGTCTGCATCTGTCCAGGAAGAGAACAAGTCTTTTGAGCAATCGGTTTAAATGCTTCATTGGCAAGCTTTTAAACTAGTCAAGGGGAGGCACTGATAAGCAGCAGGAAAATCCCAGCCTCTCCCTACAAAACAGGGTACTAAATGAGAAAAAGACTGAGGTAGAAAGGTCAGTGGGGATGCTGCAAAAGAAGGTAAAGCCATAAAAAATGGAGAACAATGAGTACCAATGCTCAGAGTCTGAGTAACAAGCTTCCTGAATTAGTGGCCTTGATAGAGGAGGAACATCTGGATATCGTGGCAGTCACAGAAACATGGTACACACAAAACCATGACTGGGACGTAAACATACCAGGATACACTATCTACAGGAGGGACAGGGAGGGTAAAGAGGAGGAGGAGTAGCTCTTTACATAAGGAAGGAATCAAAGCAACAGAACAAAATGGAAAACAGGAGGAGGAGAAGAAGCTCTGTGGGTAAATTTGGAGACTGCAGCAATGGCGACAATCCATGCCGGTTGTATACAGACCCCCTTCTCAGGGGAGGAAATGGACAAGAAATGATAGAAAGAATACTTAGAATGGAAGAAAAAGGGAGATATTGCTGATGGGTGATCTGAATATGCCAGATGTTAACTGGAGTGCAGTTGCAGCAGCCACTCAAGAGTGGGGTTATTCTAGATGTCCTACAGGGGCATGCCTTAGACAACTAGTATTGGAGCCCACTCAAGAGGGAGCAATCTTAGACCTGGTCTCTCAAATGGAGATGAAGAGAGGATCACAGATTTAGAAGTGGGCAGCCATCTGGGAACTAGCGACCATCGAACAGTATGGTTCACAATAAACACAGCAATAGAGTCAAGCCATACAAAGGCAAAAGTACTGGACTTTAGGAGGACTGGCTTTGCCAAAATGGGTGAGTGCCTAAGGAATGCACTAGCAAATAGGCAGGAAGGAGGGGTGGAAGAACAATGGGGAATAATAAAAACTGCCATCACAGAGGTAACGAGCCTTTGTGTGAAGCAAATAAACAAACGATGTAAGAAACCACTATGGTTCTCAAAGGAAGTGAGTGAAGGTTCAAGAGAAAAAGAAAGCATTCAGGAAGTACAAGGAATCACAGAAGGAGCAGGACAGAGAACTGTATCAGTTAAAGCAAAAGGATGCTGGAAGGCAGTCAGAACAGCAAAGGCCCAAACCGAGGAAAAGATAGCCAACTCAATTAAGAAGGGGATAAAACCTTTTATAGGTACATCAGGAGCCAAGGAAGACTAAGGAGGGTTAGTGAGGCTTAACAAAGGGAGGGAGGGTGGGCAGAGGGTGACTGTGAAAAGGCAGAGATACTAAACAAATATTTTTGCTCAGTATTTACAAAGGAAGAGGGGGAGGTACCTAAAACAAACAGTAGAAACACTCTGGATACAGAAGATGATACCAGCCCATTTACAGAAGAAAGGGTTCTGAAAGAACTCTTAAAACTGAAGGTGGACAAAGCAATGGGGCCTGATGGGATTCATCCCAGAATTCTAAAAGAACTAAGGGTAGAACTAGTGACACCACTAACTACCCTCTTTAACAAATCATGGGAGGATGGGGTGGTACCCGAGGACTGGAGGAGGGCAGATGTGATTCCCCTTCACAAAAGTGGGAGCAAGGCAGAAGCAGGAAACTACAGACCTGTTAATTTAACCTCAGTGGTAGGGAAAATGATGGAATCACTTCTGAAGGAAAGAACTGTTGAGTATCTAGAGGCCAGAGGGGCACAGTACCCAAAGCAGCATGGATTCACAGCGGGAAGGTCATGCCAGACAAATCTGATAGATTTCTTTGACTGGGTGACCAAAGTAGTAGATCAGGGGGGCTGTGGACATGGCCTACCTAGACTTTAGCAAGGCATTTGACACAGTCCCACACAAAGATTAATATACAAGTTAGCCAGCCTGGGAGTGGGTCCCAAGAGGACAGCCTGGGTAAAGAATTGGCTGGAGAATAGGACACAGAGAGTAATAGTAAATGGAGTCCACTCTGAAGAAAGGGGGGTTACTAGTGGGGCACCGCAGGGTTCAGTATTAGACTGGTCCTCTTCAATGTCTTTTATGTTTACATTGCAGAGGGACTGGAAGGAAAAGTATGTCTCTTTGCAGATGACACAAAGATCTGCAACAGAGTTGATGCACAAGGTGGGTGGAAAGGATGAGAAGGACTTGGCAAGGTTAGAGGAATGGTCAAATGTATGCAGCTTAGATTCAATGCTAAGAAGTGCATAATGCACCTGGGAAACAAAAACCCAGGGAAAAAGTACACAATGGGGGTGAGATATTAACAACAACAAAAATGGAAAGGGACCTGGGGGTAGTCATACCAGATGACCTAAAGGTGGGCAAGCAATGTGAGAGGGCAGCAAGGAGGGCTGGGGGATACTGGGATGCATAGGGAGAGGCATCACCAGTAGAAAACAGGAAGTTATTATCCCTCTGTACAGATAGTTGGTGAGACCCCATCTGGAGTACTGCGTGCAGTTCTGGAGACCCAATCTCCATAAGACATAGACAGGATGGAAGCTGTCCAGGAGGGCAACTAAAATGGTGCAGGGTCTGCAACTCGAAGACATATGAAGAGAGACTTAAGGGAGCTAAATATGTATACTCGAGGAAAGGAGGGAGAGGAGGACATGATAGAAACTTTCAAGTATCTCAAGGGAATCAACAAAGTCCAAGAGGGTAGCATCTTTCAAAAAAAGAGGTGTGCAAGAACAAGGGGGCACAATTTGAAGATAGAAGGGGGGGCTCAGAGGTAAGTTAAGGAAGTATTTTTTCACAGAGAGGGTTGTAGATGCATGGAATGGCCTTCTGGAGGAGGTTGTGGAGTCAAAAACAGTGGTGAAATTCAAGCATGCATGGGACAGTCATAAGGCAATTCTAGGGGGTGGGGGTAGGAAGAAGTAGGCTGTTGGTTAACTAGGATCTGCAGCTTATCCATTAGGTAGGGAAATGGGCAGACTGGGTGGGCCAAGCGGTTCTTATCTGCCGTCAAAATCTATGTTCCTATGTTTCTATGTGATCAAGGCCTTTGAAAAAGCACCCGACCACCTTCTCCTGCACCACCGACTGCTACCCGGCCCACGCCCGGTAAGCAGAGATGGCTGCCAGGTGCACCTTAAGGGTCGTCGACCGAAGCCCTAGCTGAGAAAGGGACCACAGGTAGTCCAGAATGCTAGCCAAAGAACAGGAGGAAGGGTCCAACCCCTTATCCTGACAGCAAATGGAGAATCTCTTCCATTTGAAGGCATAGCATTTTCTGGTCTACGCCTTACGGGATGCCTCAACAACATTGAGGACCTCGTCGGAAAGACACAAGGCCTGGAACTCTAGCCACTCAGGAACTAGGCCGTCAAGTGCAGGGACTGAAGGTCCAGGTAGAGTACCTTCCCCTTGTTGACTGAGATCAGGTCCGGGTGGGCTGGAAGCCGCCCCGGGAGCCTGGAGCTGAGACTGAGGAGATCTGGATACCAGAACAGACGGGGCCAGTCTGGGGCAACCAGAATCACCTGTGCCTTGTCCCTCTTTGCCTTGAAAAGCATGTTGTGGATCAAGGGAAATGGAGGGAAGGCGCAGAAGAGGCCCGGGGTCCATGGCCTTGAGAAGGCATCCCCCTGCAGTGTGCCCTGCTGAGGGGGGTGGGCATGAAACAGCCTCAGCTTCTCATGCTCCCTGGAGGCAAACAGGTTCACCTGAGGAGTGCCCCAGTGGGAGAACAGATCTTGTACTACCTCCGGCAGGAGAGACCACTCGTGAGATGCAGCACCTATCCGGCTGAGGGCATCGGCCAGAGTGTTGGAGGCTCCTGCCACATGGATGGCTAGGAGATCCGCCTCCAGTCTGCTCACGAGAGACCAAGTGGAGAGCCTCCTTGCACAGAGGCAAGGAGTGCGTCCCACCCTGACGGTTTAGGTAGTACATGGTCGTGGGTGTTGTCCGTCTGGACCTGGACCACTTGACCCCGTACAAATGAAGCGAAGGCGGTGAGGACTAGTCGGACCACTTGAAGCTCCAGCAGGTTGATGTGACATCGAGACTCCTGAGGGGACCAGAGGCCATGAGCTCTGAGCTCCCCCAGATGGGCACCCCAACCCATCAGCGAGGCGTCGGTCGTCAGGGTGACCGTCGGCTCTGGGTGGACAAACGGGATACTCTCCTGCAGATGAGCTGGAACGAGCCACCACTGGAGGCCGCTCCACATCTCCTGGGTCACTGTCTCTGGCTGGTCCAGAGGACAGAAGCGCTGTGACCACTGGCGGGCCAGCCCCCAATGCAGGGGACGCATGTGCCAGCGGGCCCAACGGACTATGCTGGTGCAGGCTGCCATGAGGCCCAGGAAGTCCCGGGCAGGGGCGCAATTGCCCAACCAGAAATGACTGGGCAAAGGAGGAAAGGACCTCAGCCCTGTCCGCCAGGAGTCCAGCTCTGCCCTGATGAACTAAATCACCTGCGATGGCACGAGTTCCGATTTGGCCTCGTTGATGAGGAGGCCAATCTGAGAGCAGACCTGGAGGGCCAGATCCCTGGACTGCTCCACCTCCAACTTGAAGGGGGCTGCAATCAGCCAGTCGTCCAGGTAAGGGTACACCCAGACCCCTCGGCGCCGCAGGAATGCTGTCACCACTGCCATGCAGGAGCTGGAGAGAGGCTGAAGGGAATGGCCCGGAACTCGTAAAGGGATCCCTCTGCCCTGAAGCGGAGGAATCACTGGTGAGACGGACGGATTGGGACGTGAAAGTATGCATCCTGGAGGTCCAGAGAACAGAACCACACACCTCATTCCAAGGATGGGATGATCTGAGCCAGAGTGACCATTCTGAAGGAATGAGACCTTAGGAACTTGTTCAGGTCGTGTAGGTCTAGAATGGGGCGCCAGCCCCCCTTCCGTTTTGGGACCAGGAAGTACCTGGATACAAACCCTGGGTCTGGAGGAGGATCTGACACCTCCCTGATCACCTCCTTCTGGAGGAGCAGGACAATGTCTGCTCGACGAGCCGACAGAGAGGCTGCGGAACCCGTAGCCCTCAGTGGGGCGATGGCTCGATAGGGTGGGGACTGCTTGAATTCCAGAGGCAGACCCCTGCCTACCACTTCCAACACCCAGCGGTCCGTGGTGATACTGGACTAGGCGGAAAGGAAGTGGCGGAGCCATCCCCCCACGGGGAGAACCCGGGGATGAGTGACGAGGTTGGGGGCCACACCCCTCAACCCATCACTGGGCAGGCTTGGAGGAAGGGCTGGCCGAGGAGCCACCTGGACCTTTCCCTCCCGGCTTTCTGCTGGAGGAAGCAGCAGGCTTGGCTTTGGGGTGCCAAGTGCGAGCCTGCTGGCCCGGATGCTGGTGTTGCTTGGATGGACGTGCCGCAGGGGCTGAAGGACGAAAGGGCTTACATTGCTGCTGGCGGCCTTTGTCCTTCTGGGCAGACGTGACAGAGTCCAAGGTGGCATTCGACTTCTCGATCCGTTGAAGATGACCCTGTACCCTGGGACTGAAGAAGTAGGTACCCAGGAAGGGAACGTCTGCCAGCTTGTGATGGGTATCCGCCATAAAGGTGGAGATTCGCAGCCAAGCTCTGCAGCGCATGGCCACTGTGGCCGCTACTGACCGGGCACACGAGTCAGCGACGTCCAAGTAAGTTTGGAGCTGCTGTTTGGCCACCGCCGTTCCCTGATCCCGCACCTGCTTGACCGTCATTTGAAGGTCAGCTGGGAGATGAGGAATCACCTCATCCAGGGAGCCCAAAAGGGCATGTGAAAAGTCTGCCATCAGGATGGCCGAGCTAGCCTGACGAAGGCCTAGGGAGGAAGCAGCACAGACTTTCCACCCGGAGTAGTCCAATTTCATGGACTCCTTATCGGGTGGCTTGTCCACATCCCGAGCGTTCCCAGAATGCCAGGAAACGCTGTCGGTCAATACCCCTCCACAGAGGGGTGCTCTGAGAAACCGGAGAGTGAACCGGTAGGGACAGCATACTTCCGAGCCATCCTGGCTGAAGGTGCTGGACAATAAGCTAGCCACTGCCACAGCTCCAGGGCCGGGCCAACACTGGCTTCAGCCACCGGGAAGGCCTCCGTAGGGGAATCCCCTCGGTCCAGTATCTCTGTGAGGGGATACTTGGCCCATTTTGAAACGGGTTCGAGCTTCATCCCAGTGGACTCTGAGATGAGTCAAAGCATTCCAACGAACGAGGATGGGCTCTCGTCCACCGACTGACCCCCAGTGGACTCCAAGTCTAGCGGCCTGGAGAACAAAGAGTCATCGTCGTCAGACTCCGAGGAGTCTGCGAACAGCTGCCAAGCACCTAAGCCACCCTCCACCAGCCGAGGTCGATCAGGAGTGAGGGTGACCGACAACTTATGGGCAAACCCTGACCCGACTGAGAATCCTTGGTCAGGGCCCCAGTTTTCGCTGTGGAGGCGGAGGTTCCACCACAATGGTGGCGAGCTGGTTTCGTCAACAACCGGTGCCGCTTTGGCCTCGACTACTACAAGGGGTTGTTTTCACATTCGGTGACAGCCACTTAATGGCTGGAGAAGGCGATGGAGTCGGCTTATTCCGGACAATAAGAGCTGCTGCCATATTAAATCCTCATAGCGCCAACACAGCATGCGGGCCCTATCCTCGAAGAGGACGACGAGGATGAGCGGCACTACCGCATTCCATGGTGCCGAGACCGCCGATGTCGACAGGACCGGCTGGACCTGGAAGAGGTCCGAGATCAAGACCTTATGGGATTCCAAGGGTGGGTCTGAGAGGGGGCGGAGGAAACCCACTCTTCCCTTGGTTCAGGGACCTTAACGGGGCACTCCGGCACAAGAGGCACAGGGAAGTCCTCGGTTTCCACCGGGGGAACCGGTGAAGAAGGGTTGTCGGCTTCTCCAGTCGACAAACCGTCCGATGGGTTGAGAAAAATCTCGACCGTGTCAACGGCCGTCTCTGCCAGCTGACCTGACGGGAACAGCGGGAAGCCAGCGGCCTTAGCTGCAACCTCGACCGAAGTCAGTGCCGACTATCCGGGGAAGGGGACCTCTCCCGCTCCCATGAACGTCGACAGTGGGACTTACCTTTGGAGTCCTTCTTTTTGGACCGAGAGGAATGTGCCGAAGGCCCTTCTCCCTTGTTGGAGAGGGACTGGCAAAACTCCTTAAAAGAAGCTGTATAAGAGGAGCCCAAGGAGAGCGGGATAAATGCTGCGACCGAGGATGATGATGCAACCTGGGCCACCGCCTCCTCCTCGAGGGCGATCATCTGCTCCAGCTGTTCAGCCGTGCCCGCAGCCGCGGACACTGCTCAACGGGCCTCCTTCGGGTCGCCCCAACAGCAATCAGGCAGTGCGGTCCTCCAAGACCGAAGCTGAAAAGGATTTCCATAACTAACAAGCCTGTGAGTCATGGCCGAGTCCAAGGCAATAAACGCACGTGGAGTGCGGATCTGTCCGGGACATCTTCTGCCTACATGGGCACCGACGAAATGCGGGAGTCGATTCGTCCATTGCAGCCGCGAAGGAAAAGGAAGACCAAAGTCTTTTAAACTGAAGAATGAGTTTTGGTTTGACCGAAGAGTGTGGATCCAGGCCTAAAACGCAAAGCGCTAAGAAGGGAACCTGAGCTTCCAAGCGGTAAGGAAGATCTGGCATCATGGGGCGGAGCTGAGAGTTTTACCACCCAGGTGGGTGGGAGGAGCCAGCCTGAAGACCTTCCGGGAAGATTTAAAGTGGCAAGGAACCTGCCAGTAAGTGTGGATTGAACAACATATCCACGTCCCTGGAAGTATCTATTTAGGAGAGATGCTTTTACATGGTCCTCCTACTCACACGCCCCCTTATCCCCTTTGATCTTAGCAATACCCTTTCTGGACCTTCTCCTTTCACTAATGTATCTAGAAAATCCTGTCACCTTCTTTTACTGTTCGTGCTAGTGTTTCCTCAGTTTTTGGCCTTTGCCTGCCTTACTGCCTTCCCTGCTTCCCATAGAGAAGTTTGGTATGCCTCCCTATCTTCATCCTGCTGCGTTCCCTTATATTTCCTGAAGGCCAGCCTTTTGGCTCTGACCTTTTCTGTACTGTTTTGGAGAACCAAAGTGGTTTCCTTCTACCTTTGCACTTCCTTTTCTCTCTAACACAATGGGATGTTGCTTCAAGTATTGCATCCTTAATACTTTGCCACTTTGCCTGTACCCCCTCACCTGTATTTCTTCTTGTCAGGGCTAGCTTAACTCTGTTGGCCATCTTATCAAAGTCAGCTCCTCTGAAGTCCCATATTTTTGCCTTGGAATGGGATGATTTAGTTCTAGTGGCCAAATTGAACCATACCACGTGATGGTCACTGGCCCCCAGGTGACCTTCTACCTGGAGATCTGTGATCCTTTCCCTGTTAGTCAATACTAGATCTAGGATAGCCTTGTCTCTTGTGGGCTGTTGTACCAGTTGTTTGAAGCCCTCCCCCTGCAGGGAATCCACTATGCGTCTAGCTCTGGCAGATGTTTGTGCAGGTATTCACCAATCTGTATCTGGCATGTTGAAGTCTCCCATTATCAGAACCTCCCCTTTAGCTGTCATGTTTTGTATATCTTCTAACAGTAATGTGTCTATGTCCTCCCCCTGGTCTGGAGGCCTGTAGACAACCCCAGTTTGTATGGCTGTCCCATTTCCTGTTCCCAGAGTGACCTACAGTTCTTCTGGCTCTTTATGTGTATTCTGAATTTCTGTAGCTTTGATATTTTCATTGACATAAAGGGCCACTCCACCCCCCCCTTTTGCACCTCGGTCTCTTCTGAACAGTACATTGCTGGGTACTGAAGTCTCCCAAGTGTGGTTACTGGTGAACCATGTCTCGCTAATGGCTACTATGTCCAGCTTTGTGTTGGTTGTTGGGTGAGGTCTGGCATTTCCCCAGTGAGTCGTATGGGGAGCCGGACCTTTTTCCCTATGTGGTGATGCAAATGAACTACAAACATGCTGAACTCCTCTTTGATCACTAGCTGAGGGGGGGAGGGGTGTTCTTCCCATTCAATGTATCGGGTGCTGCACCCCTCTCTGATCCGCTGGAAGAAATTACAGTTACATAAGAACTTACCGTAACAGTAGATCTTCGAGAGAGTCTCTTGCAGTAGGTAATTACATATAGGACTGACGCAGGCAGGCGGCAGGACCCCACGGAAAATTTTCTAGCTAGCAGTCCCTGGCGAGGGACCACCCCCATGTCAGGTGACCGGCATCAGGAGACGTCGGTATAAAGGGGCGGTCCCTCACGCCCGCCTTCCAGTTCTTTCCCGCCAAGGGCCAACAAAGGCTGGACGAGATAGAAGCGGATATTTTCTTAAATGGAAAAGGAGCTAAAAAAGCTTAGGGGATGGAGGATGGAGAGATTACTCATTGCAAAAGCCTCTCTCGAAGATCTACTGTTACAGTAAGTTCTTAGCTAACTGTACTATCTTACTTCGAGAGGGCTCTTGCAGTAGGTAATTACATATAGGACTGAGTCCCAAGCAGTCTGGAACAAGGAGAAGCACAGGGGAGGAGGAAAGCTACTCAAAGTAGATTCTCTAGCTGTGAAGGCCTTAAGAAAGGAGGCCTTGCAGAACAGCCAGCCCGAAGCCTGCTCTACGGCGAGAGGCAATATCCAAACTGTAATGTTTCGTAAAGGTATGTACGGAGGTCCAGGTGGCGGCAGCACAGATGTCTGCCGACGACATTCTTGAAACAAGCCGCTGAGGCAGCGACTCCTCTGGTGGAGTGGCCTCTGACTTGACCTGGGAGGGTCTTGTTGTACTTGTCATAACAGAAAGTGATGCAATGAGCCTACCATTTGGATAGGCATTGCTTAGAAACAGCATTGCCTTCCCTTTTTGGAGCAAAAGAGACAAAGAGTTGATCTGTCTTTCTGAGATCCTTCGTCCTGTTAGTGTAGTATCTCAGAATCCGGTGAACATCCATAGTATGTAACAAATACTCCTCTTGACTGGAGTACTGCGTAAAAAAGGCGGGTAACTCTATGGACTGATTCAGAGTAGATTCCGCTACCACCTTGGGGAGAAACTTAGGATTGGTACGCAGAGCCACACGTTCCTTGTGGAAAAGTATGGAAGTTTACACATTAGGGCCTGGAGCTTGGAAATCCTCAGAGCAGAGGTAATGGCCACAAGAAAAAGTGTCTTCCAGGAAAAGAACTTCAAGTCTGCGGAAGCTGCCAGCTCAAAGAGAGGCAGAGTTAGTTTCTCAAGAACAAAATTCAAATCCCAAGGAGGGGCAGGAACTCGGACAGGAGGTCTCAGGTGGAGAACCCCTCTGAGGAAAGTCTTAGAGACTTCCA
Organism: Neoceratodus forsteri; assembly: GCA_016271365.2. NCBI lineage: Eukaryota > Metazoa > Chordata > Ceratodontiformes > Ceratodontidae > Neoceratodus > Neoceratodus forsteri. Next base: position 398,712,157 of record CM057452.1, read on the forward strand.
GCTGAGCAAATGTTCTGTCTGCAAAGGGAACATGATAGGCCGAAATGGCCGCCATGTGAACATTCAGGGAGGAATGACTAAGACCCAGATCGAAGAGATGGTGCAGGTACTCCAGCAGACGACCAACAGGGCAGGAGAAAGGCTCAACCTCTTTTGAAGCAGCCCAAATTGTGAATCTTTTCCACTTCATGGCATAGGTAGACCTGGTGGAGGGTTTCCTAGCCTCCACCAGAATCTCCGCCACCTGGGGAGAAACTCCAAAGCGGGCCTGAGCTATGCCTGCAGGAGCCATGCATGAAGCTTAAGGGACTTGAGACCTGGATGGACCAGGGTCCCCTGATCCTGGGTCAGCAAACCTTGTGACAGAGGAAGAGGAAGCGGCGGTTCCTCTGAGAATTGTTGCAGAAGAGAGAACCAAACTTGCCTGGGCCAAAAAGGAGCGATCAGAATCATTCGTGCTCCTTCTGACCCTAGTTTCTGCAAGACCTTTGGGATCAAAGGAATTGGGGGAAAGGCATAGACAAATCTGTCCTTCCAATTTAGAGACAGAGCGTCTCTCCAGAAAATGCCTCGCTTGTGAATGAGCAAGTAGAAGACTGGAAGCTTTGCGTTTTGAGGGAAAGTGAACAGGTCTACCTGTGGTGTTCCCCAGCGTAGAAAGATATCGTCTAGGACCCCTTGATCCAATTCCCACTCGTGGGCCCGGGCAGACGAGCGACTCAGCTTGTCTGCCAAGGTGTTGTCGACCCGGAACATGAATTGCTGTGAGGTGACTGTCATGCTGTACTGCCCAGTCCCACACTCTCATTGCTTCCCTGCGAAGAGGGTAGGATCGAGTCCCTCCCTGTTTGGTGATGTACCATACCACACACATATTGTCCATCTGGACGGCTAGGTGGCCTGGAAGGAGATACAGGTGGAGGGCTTGGAGGGCATACAGTACTACCTGAAGCTCTAGCACATTGATGTGAAGGGTTTGTTTGAGCTTGGACCAAGAGCCCCGAGTCCGGCGAGGACTGAGAAGGGCTCCCCAACCTTTGCCCGAGGCATCTGTAGTCAGAGTCTGGGAGGGGGGAGGAATGAAGAATGAAACCCTCCGAAACAGGTTCTCTCTGACCATCCACCACTGCAAGTCTCGAACCATGGGGGAGGAGACCAGAACTAGCTGATCCAAGTCGTCTGCCAACTGATCCCATTGGGAGCGAAGCGTCGACTGGGAAACCCTCATGTGGAGCCGAGCGCGAGGAAATGTCAGGATAGCAGCCGCCATGAGCCCGAGAAGGCTAAGAACCGACCTTGCAGTGACTCACCTGTGGACGGACAACAGGCTTACCTGAGTCTGAATAGTGGCCGCCCTATCCAGCGGCAGGAAGGCCCTGCCTAGGGTCGTGTCCAGTATCGCCCCGATAAACTGGAGTCTCTGGGATGGGATCAAATGAGACTTGGAATGGTTGATGGTAATACCCAGGCAGGCAAAGACCTGTTGGGTAAGGGAAAGGCAGCGCAGGAGTTCCTCCTTGGACAAGGCCGCCAGGAGCCAGTCATCCAGGTAAGGGAAAAATTCAAATTACATACTTACCGTAATTATGATCTTTCTGTGTATCTTCACCATTCATCACAGATGGGTACTGGCCGGAGATCAGGACCCAGCGGGAGCCCTTTTTTTTTTTTTTAAAGGATGGCGGGCCGGCCTTGCTTGCAGTGCCGCCCTCGAGGCCTACGACCACGTGGCGCCGAGGATTAGCCGTTAGGCTGGGTCGACTCCGCCTGGCCTACCAGTTCTGGAGTCGCTGGAGAGTAAGAGGAAGGGATGGAGGTGGGACAAGAGAGTCCAAGGACAGAAAAAGGAAGAGAAAACTGAACTAAAAGGAGAAATAATGACTGAGAGGACAGCATAGAAGAAGTAAGACTAAGGGGATTGGGTAGGGCCCAATCTCTGAAACGGAAGAAGGGAGGGAAGGGAGGAGAGAGAATTTAGGAGAGAGTGAGAGGTAACAGGATCCAGGACCCTTGTCCGTCACCAGACTGTATAGGAACTGCAAGGAGCTAGCAAGCTCTTGCCAGAATTCAAGGCACAGAATAACTGGCAATACCCCAAAAGCAGAGTCGGCTATTCTGGAGAAGGACAGGGAGGGACTTAGTACTCTCTTAGAAATATTTGGTGAAAAAAGGGGGAAATTTTTTTTTTTTTTATAAGATGGATAACAGAAGGAGGGCAACTACTAGCCTCACCCTGTAGGGGTGAAGATATGTAGAAGAGAAGGTGCCACTCGAACTGTACCCCTTTAGGAAGACTGCCCCCTGTGTGTCCAACTAATCTCACTCAAGCAAGGGTGCCGGAAGATGGCAAAAGCTGAGGGGCTGAGAATGAGAGGGCACTTTTCCCTATACTGGTTTTACCATACAGAAGTAGTGGGGGCTACCGCCTCTTCGCCCAGTGCTTCCGCACCTAGTGCAGTGAAGCGAGGAAGGCACAGAGGGAGGAGGATCTCAGAGACTGGAGCCCCAAGGGGGATGGTGGAGGGTTAGATGAATGGTGAAGATACAGAAAGATCATAATCACGTAAGTACGTAATTTGAATATCTTATCTGTGTCAATCTTCACCATTCATCACAGATGGGTGAGTACTCAAGCCCTCAAGGGGTTGACTGATTGCACCCTAAGGACAGTGTCCCTAGCCTCAGTGGGTGACACACTATGGGAACCTTCTGGGCCTGAGGAGGCCCTAGAGAGGGAGAGCGAGAGGGTTCCCCGGAGGGGAAGGATTTGCCCCGACAAACGCCTGCCTCGCCTACGGGAAAAGAGGTAGGTTCCCTGGTGAGCGGAGCAAATCACCCCACGCTGGGCCAAGGGTGACAACCGGAAAGGCGGCCATGCCAATCTTCTGGTGCAGATCGCTGTCCCTACGACCCTGGTAGCTACCTCATTGGCGTGGTAAGATGCCCTTGCTTGGTGCCTTGCTAGCTCCAGGCCACGTGCAGAGAGAGCAACGGCTTGCCTGGTTTGCTCCGAGTCAGGCAGAGCGGCTAGGAACTGACCTAGCGCTGACCACAAGTACCTGTTATAGGCAGCGTAGTGGGCCTGATGCGCAGAGATGGAGAGAAGCAGCCGTGCCGAGTAGAAAGTCCTCCTCCCCCAGAAATCAAAATCCGAGAGTCCTGATCTGGGGGCCGGTCACGTGGAGGGCTGGCCCATCAGGAGTGTCCAGGTGCGTCAATCCGGACTGCGGATGAGGCAAGGAACCTGGAGACTCTGGGAGCAATACCTCTGGCAGAGGTCCCTAGGGGCAGGAACTCCGGAGAAGGGCCTCTGCCAGAAACGCATGGACGCCTCCCGAAAGGGAGCGGGCCAAGGCGGCACCACGAGGGTGGCTGTCCCAAAATCGCCTAGGAAGGCATGCGCCGCATGCTCCGGATTGCTCACAGAAGAAGGAGAAAGGTGAAGGTCCTCCATCATCCTCACGAGGAAACGCTGATACTCAGAGAGATCAGCAGCAGGAGAGATGTGGACAGAAGGTTCCTCTCCCCCAGAAGAGGGGGATGAGGAGCTGGAGGTCACCATAGGCTCGGAGGGTGGCTGCTCGGGGGGAGGTTGAAAAACCTGGCTGTCCAAAGCCCTAACGTAAGCAGGGAACCGAGCAGCCACCGCTCTGAACTGTTCCCAGGTGAGAGGCCCGCTAGGACCAAAAATACCTGGGAACGCAGGAGAAGGCGGCAGAGGGGAGTGGACAGAGCCGAGAGAAGAAGTCGGCTGACCTCTGCCAGGGCTAAGGAGCGGACCACGGACTCCCGCGGGGAGTCCTGGAAGACTCCGCAGTCGACAGCTGCACAACCGCCTGCACTGCCTAGACTGCGCCCAAAAGAATCCCCAAGTGAGGCGACTGGGCCGTGAAGGTCCAGAAGGACGGTCCCCTGCCTCGAAAGAATGGGACCCTCTCAAGGAACCCGAAGGGAAGGCGGAGGTCCGCACCTGCTCCGCCCAGGACCCGGTAGGTCCCAGAGAAGGGCCGGCGCTGAACCTATACCCCGACCTTCGAGTCCGAAAGGGTCCTAGCCCTCGAAGTGGCCAGTCTAGGCAGCTCTGTACCCAGGGCCGCCCCCGAAGGGGCAATCCCGAGGAGCACCTTCCCCTCCCGTGGCCCTCTCGATAGGCCCCAAAGTTGGGCGACCGAGAGATGTCACAGTAGGGGGTACCACCGTAGAGGGGTCAAGGAACCCCCCAAGGCTAGGCTGCAAGGCGATGGTGGCACGCACCACAGCCCGCTGGTCAGCACCACTGACCCTAGCCCTAGAGGAAACCCGACTCACCTCGGAGGGGGACTGGCCGCGACCCGAAGAGGAAACCACCAGCTCGTCCTCCCTTGCAGACAACCCCGAAGGGTGTGACTGCCCATTCGACTCCGAGCTGGACTCCGACTCCGAAGAGGAAGAGTCCGAGGCCCTAAGCCAAACAGTAGGGGGTCGAGGAAGGGACACCTTCCCGAGGGGCCCAGGAGCCAAGGCAATCCCCGCCCGGTCCACAGCACCGCGAGCGGTGCCAGCAGAAGGTGGCAGGGCAGCTTGGGCCAGAAGTCCTAGGCCAGGGCCAGCTGTGGCACCATCAGGTCCACCGGTGCCAGGGGAGGCACCCGGGACGGAGACGGCGCCGACAGCAACCCCAGTCTCGAGCCGAGCCACGCCAGGCCAGGCCGCTCGACGCGCGCGGCAGCGAGGACCAAGGCGCCGACGACCCAAGGACTCGGCTCACCATCGGAGCCGACATCGGCGCCTGCGAGACGCTTGAGCCGCGAGCGCGCCGAGATCCCAACGGGCGCCACGCCGACGGATGACACCGGCGCTCTCATCGCTGCGTTTCAACCTCGCACCCAGGTAAGACATGGCGGCGACGACGCTGAAGGCGGTTTCACGGCGCCGCGGACGGCGCCGCAGTCCCACGACGCCGATAGTCGGGTCGGCGCCGACGCCGATACCAGACAGACCCGGCACCGCGAACGGCACCGAAGGCCCCGACGCGCTGCAACGACCGGCGCCGACCCGGCCTAGCGGACCGCTGAGCGACACCGGGGAGCTTTCACTCAGGCGAGTGATTGCCGGAGCGGCGCCCCGCCCGCCTCCCGGGGAAGCGGACGGGCCTCCCGCGCCGGGAAGGAGCCTCAGCCACGGCTAGGCTAGAAGAGGCCGAGGCTCCTCCTCCGCAGTCTGTGTAGAACTGGGAGGGACCCGGAGGAGGGGCTGGAGAACGTGGCTTGGCTCACCAGTGCGCGCCGCCTATCCTCGAAAAGTCGGGCGGAGCTCGCTCGACCTTAAACGCGCTGTTCCAAAAACCTGCGTGTCCATCGAGAAGCAGGCGCCGCACGAATCCATGTCGGTAGCGGCCAAGGCACGAAAGGCACCGTCATGTTGGTCGGTGACGGAGTACTTGCGCCGCATCGGCACCGACGCATAGGGGCCGCCTGCCTTCACAGATTTTTTGCCTCCGACCACGATATGAGCTACGGAGAAAAACACCAAAAACAGACTCGACGCCGCTTAAATGTAATAAAAGGAAAGATCTTACCAGCGACGCCGAGTGGAGGCAAACACAGAACTAGTAGACCGACGACTAAAGATGCAGGCTTCAAGGCCTAAAATTTTGAATAAGGCTTCTTCAGGCTTCCCACGAGGCGACCTCGATGGGCGGAGCGAAGAACTGTGGCTAAGCAGTGGGTCGACCCAGCCTAACGGCTAATCCTCGAGCGCCACGTAGTACATCGGCCTCGAGGGGCGGCGCGCCGACACAAGGCCGGCTCGCCTATCCTTTTAAAAAAAAAAAAAAAAGGCTCCCGTCCTGATCTCCGCCAGTACCCATCTGTGATGAATGGTGAAGATTGACACAGATAAGATCCTGCACTCCCAGGTAAGCCGCCACCACTGCCAGGCATTTGAAATACTGGGAGCCGAGGAAAGGCCAAATGGAAGTGCCTTGAACTGGTAGTGGTCCCTGGAAAGCAAAATGGAGATATTGTGGTGGATGGCGAATGGAGATATGCAGGTAGGCATCCTGCATATCCAGAGCGCACATCCACTGGCCGGAGCGGAGGAGGGCAGAAGGCTCTCAGTGAGAGATTCTGAACCTCTTGTATTCCACGAACAGGTTCAGGGAACTGAGATCTAGGATGGGTCTTACATCTCCTGTCTTCTGCAGGACCAGGAAGAAATGGGAATAGTAACCCGTTCCCTGGAGGGAAGAGGGGATAGGTTCTATCGCCTCTTTAAGCAACAGAGCTGAAATTTCTTCCTGGACCAGAAGAAGACGTTCCCGAGAGTACAACGACCTTTAGGGAGAGTGACGAGGTGGTTTCTGAAGAAACTCTATTGAGTGTCCTTCTGCGACTAGTTGGAGCACCCATGAATCTGTTGTTATCCTCTCCCAGCCCAGAAGGTGGAGGGAGAACCTCTCTCCTACCAGTTCCTCCAGGAAGCCCGAAGGCTGTGGGAGAGGGAAGGAGTCAGGTGGTATGGGGCAGCACTGCAGCTGAAGCACCTGCTGCTTTTTTGGGCGGAAGGGGCTTGGCAGCTGAGGGGGCCTGGCGTTTAGTGGCCCGCTTCCGAGGTTTTGCCTTTGGCCGATTCCATCTGCGAAAGGGACGGCGCTGCGGTTGATGGGGATGGTACATACAGTCAACGGACTTTAGTGCCATCCCCTTCTCCTGCAGATCGGTGGTGATGTCCTTGACATCACCTCCGAAGAGCACCGACCCCCGAAAGGGCGCTTCCTGGACAGCGGACTGCACTTCCAGGACCAATCCTGACACGCGGAGCCAAGCATGACGTCGTAAGCCTACGGCGAAAGCTGAGCTCCGCCCAGCAGTGTCCACTGCATCATAAGTCGCATGAAGCATGTGTCGACTGGCCGAACGTGCAGAGCGGACGAGGTCAGACAGTTCCTGCTTGACTTCAGAGTCTGGCAGGGGTCTAACTTGGTTTCCACCTCAGAAAGAATTGCCTTCTGGTAGTCCCCCATGTGACCGACATAGTTCAGGGCCCTGATCCCCAGCGTAAAAGAAGCAAAAATCTTCTTACCATACTGGTCAGTAGGTGGGATTCTTTGTCAGGTGGCGACGAGCTAAAGTGTTTTGGGTTAGCCGACCGGCCGTGAGAGGCGCTAGTCACTACCGAGTCAGCGCGAGGGTGAGAATCTAAGTAGTCAACACCCTTGGGAGCCTGGTATAGCCTGTTTGACTTCCACGGAAGTGGGGCTAGAGCCGACGGCTGTTTCCAAATGGTGGTAACAAGGCTGACATGAAGCTCTATCCAGGGTGTCACCAAAGTGGGAGCTGTCACGGGCAGATCCAGATGCTCGGCAAGTTTCAACCGCTGAGGGGCTGGTTCCAAAGACTGCCACTGATGAACCTCCTGGATTTTGCATAGCAACTCCGTAAAGGAAGGATCTTCCGGAGGAGACTTCGGAGGAGTCCTTGGCCTGGGCTTTGATGGACAGCATGGCTCATCGTCCCTTTCGGAGCAACCATTGGAGGAGTCTGAGGGGGGAGAGGAAGAGGAAAAAGACTCCCTTTCCTGACCCGGGGGAGGAACGGACCCCTTGGGAAGCACCCGAGGAAGCGTATCCTGCCCCTCTCTGGCCACAAGGGCATTAATTCTAGTTGGTTTAATGTAGTTTTACCCCTCATGCTGTCGAAGTAGAAATGTGCAACCAATATTCTGTATTAATGACTGGTATAAGTAATGAAATGAAGTGCCATTTCTTGTAAGCATGTATGGTATGTACCTGCTATTAAATGCGATAAAAATAAATAAATAAAATGTAATCCAAATAACTATACTAAACTAAAAGGGCAACAATTTAAAAATAATTAAAACAAAATGGTACTTATCCACCAAAACAAGTAATTGAAAAAGGTTGAGGAGAGCTCTCCGAGGCTTCTTAACTGGCAGGCGGAGTAAAGAATCTGAGAACTCAGAGTGCAGCAGTTACTAAGGGCAGCAGTTTGAAACTGGCACATGCCAATCAGAGTTTCATCATTTGCGTAACTTCAATCTCTCTGTGGTAGTTCAACAATAAAGGCTGACTGCATTAGTTTAATCATACTGTGTGATTCCTGGGGTTAGAACACAGCAGTTTTGCATTGAATGGGGACACAAAAAGGTCCAGCTCTGGACGACCCCACCTGTTGAACAGGTCATTTACGACTGACGTCAGCAGCTCCCACTCATGCATTCTGGACTGTGACCGGCTGAGGCCAATTTGCCAAGGTGTTTTGGTCACCTGGAACATGGACAGCCAATAGGTCTAGACTGTGATCTAGAGCCCAGTACCAGACTCTCATTACCTCTCTGCATAGGTGGTAGGAATGAGTCCCTCCTTGCTTGTTAATGTAATAAACTACACTTAGGTTGTCCTACTGCACCAGCAAGGGACCCAGAGAGAGAGATGGTTCTGGAAGGCCCATAAGGCATACAGAACTGTCCTTATTTCTAAAATGTTTATGTGGAGGCCAGCCTCGGTCAGAGACCAGGTCCCCTGGGACCGAAAGGGACACAGATGCGCTCCCCAACCCAGACCAGAGGCATCCATGCTGAAGATCTGTTGGGGTGAAGGTATGAAAACGGGCACCCCTCTTAAAAGTTTGTGGGGGTCCATCCACCTGTGAAGAACTTTGCGTACAGGGTAGGAGACAAGAACCTGCTGATTTAGATCCTCGGTGCGCAGATCCCACTGGACCCACAGGGTCCACTGGGGAATTTGCATATGTAGTCTGGCCAAGGGTATGGTGACAATGGCCACGGCCATCAAGTCCAACAACCGCAGGAATGTCCTGGTTGTGACGTACCAGCTTTGGGCAACTGACTGTGCCTGACCTATTAGGCACAACGGAGGAACTTGAAGCTGGCGGGTGGGGTTGGGAATTTAAGAAAGGCATCAGAAAAGTACAGTTATGTAAGAACTTACCATAACAGTAGATCTTCAAGAACAGCTCTTGCAGTAGGTTACACTATTAAGACTGAAGCCGGCATGAAAAAATTCTAGCTAGCAATATCCAGCGGGAGACTGCCCCTGACGTCAGCCCCGCCCCCAACGTCCAGCATCATACAAAAGGGGCGGTCCCCCAGCATCCCTCACTTCTCCTGCTGGAGACTCCTGGCATAAAGGTGACTCCCGAAGGGGAGACAGAGGATCTGCTTCCAAAGGAAGAACTATGAATATAATAATCTGATTGCATCCGAGACGCCCAAGTCTGAAGACCAAACCTCCTGAGGGCAAGGTGGGAGGGAAACTACCTGCTGCAAGAGCTGTTCTCGAAGATCTTCTGTTACGGTAAGTTCTTGCATAACTGCACTATCTTACTTCGAGAAACTGCTCTTGCAGCAGGTTACAACATTAGGACTGATTCCCAAGCAGTAAGGAAACAAAATACCCTGAACAGGAGGATAGAAGGGATCCTGGAGTGAACCAAAATTAGAACAAGAGTCCTTGAAGGACTGCCAGGCCAAAACCAGCTCTATGCCTAGAAGTAATGTCCAAACTGTAATGCCTGATAAAGGTATGTACAGAGCTCCAAGTAGCAGCCGCGCAAATGGCTGATGTAGAGACGTTCTTAAGCACCACGAAAGAGGTAGCCACTCCCCTCGTGGAATGTCCTTTCACCGATCCCAGTAAAGGCTTGTTGCACTTTTGGTAACAGAACGTGATGCATCTGACCAGCCACTTGGAGAGAGTTTGCTTTGATACAGGTGCTCCTTGCATCCTGTGAGCAAATGAGAGGAAAAGCTGATCTGACCGGCAATGGGACTTGGTTCTGGTTAGATAGTACCCGAGGATCCTATGCACATCTAATGTGTGCAAGAGAGCTTCCCCTCAGTTAGAGTGGTTGGGAAAGTACACCGGAAGGTCAATATCTTGATTGACAGTTAAGGTTGAGACCACCTTGGGAAGAAACTTAAGATTTGTCCTTACGGACACTCTGTCCCCGAGAAAAAACAAGTAAGATTCTTTACACATGAGTGCATGAAGCTCAGGAACTCTTCTGGTGGAAGTAACCGCAACTAAAATTAGCGTCTTCCAAGAGAGAAGATGCAGCTCGCAATCCACGGCTGGTTCAAATGGGGGTAGCGTGAGCTGCTCTAGGACGAAAAGAAGATCCCAAGGGGGGAATCAGATCCTTAATAGGAGGTCTCAAATGGAGGATGCCACGCAGGAAAGCATGGGAGGCCTCTAGCTGCATTAGTGACCTCTGACCTACCGGGGAATGGTATGCCGAAATGGCACAGTGGTGTACCTTTATGGAGAAACAGGCAAGCCCTGAGTTATACAGGGATAGGAGGTAGTCCAGCACTGACTTCTCAGGGCAGTTGAGTGGGGCTAAGCCACGGGCCTGAGTCCAAAGACAAAACCTGCGCCATTTCATGGTGTAGATGGCATGAGTGGAGGGTTTTCTTGCTGCTACTAAGACGTCCATCACATCCTGTGAAACCCCATGTCTAAGGACTGCTATGTCCTTAGCAGCCAGATGTGCAGGTTCAGTGACCTGAGGTTCGGGTGGACCAGGGAGTCGGCTTCCTGGGAACAACACGTGTGAGCTGGCCGGCAAAGGAAAAAGTGGTTCCTGGGCCAGTTGGTGCAGCAGTGGGAACCAAATCTGCCTGGGCCAAAAGGGCACCACTAGGATCATTGATGCTTCCTCCTTGCAGAGCTACAGCAGAACCCTCTGGATCAAAGGGAAGGGCAGGAAAGCATAGAGGAACCTGCTTGTCAAGGAGAAGGACAACACGTCTCGCCAGAAAACACTAGGCCCTGGATCTAGCAAGCAGAAATTGGGAAGTTTTGCGTTGGATTGGGATGCAAATAGGTCTAAATCTGGTGTCCATCTGCGGACCAGATCCTCTACTACTTCTTGCAGCCTTCCCATTCATGAGCCTTGGCCTGCGACCGGCTCACGCAATCTGTGATGGTGTTGTCCACCCTGGGAACATGCACTGCAGTGATCTCTGTGCCATGCTGTAATACCCAATCCCAGACCCCTCTTTGCCTCCCTGCAGAGAGGATAGGAGTGGGTGCCTTCTTGCTTGTTGATATAGTACATCACCTAGGTATTGTCTGTCTGTAACAGCAGGAGACCTGGTGTGATCTCTGACTGAAAAGCCTGTAGAGTATACAGGATTGCCCTCATTTCGAGGATGTTGATATGGAGGTGAGACTTCAGGGTCGACCCAAGATCCCTGGGTCCCGACACCCTCCAGGTGGGCTCTCCAACCGGACCCCGAAGCATCCATGTAGAGAGTCAGGAGTTGGAGCAGGCGCTAAGAAGAGGACTCCTCTGGAAAGGTGCTCTGAGACGAGCCACCACTGCCAGTCTCGGATAACGGCATCCGTGATCTGGACTGGCTGATGCAGTTGATCCTGCTTTTGGTCCCACTGAGCTCAAAGCATCCACTGGGTAACCCTCATATGAAGTCGAGCTGGGGGAACCGTCACGATGGCTGCCGCCATGTGTCCGAGCAAGCAAAGAATGGTTCTGGCTGGGACCGACTTCTTTTCCATCATATCCCTTATGAGGGACCGGATGCGTTCTGCCCTGTCCTGAGGCAGGAAAGCCATCCTTTGATCGGTGTTGAGAACTGCACTGATAAACTGCAATCTCTGTGAAGAGACGAGGCACGACTTCTTCTGGTTGATAGCAATGCCCAGCGATCCGAAGAGAGAATGAGTGTCTTGAATCGCGGCCATCAAAGCCTCCTGAGAGGGGGCCATGAGGAGCCAGTTATCTAGGTATGGGAACACATAGTGGCCCTGTCTCCTGAGGGCCCTGCCACGACTGCCACGCATTTCGTAAACATGCAAGGCACCGAGGACAGTCCAAAGGGGAGGGCTCAGAACTGGTAGTGGCGTCCCAGGAACTCGAAGAGCAGGAATGTCCGGTGTGCTCGAGTGATGGGGAGATTTAGGTATACGCCCTGCATGTCCAGCGATGTGAGCCATGCACCCTGTTTGAGCATGGAGATGAGACCTGGAAGGGTGACCGTACGGAAGCATTTGTACAACATGAAAGTGTCGAGATCGCTGAGGTCCAGGATTGGGTGCAAATCCCCTGCCTTTTTTGGAACCAGGAAGAAGTGTGAATAATACCCTTCTCCTCTCTGGTATGGTGGTACCGGTTCTATGGCATTCTTGTCCAGGAGTGTCAAGATCTCTTGCTGTATGAGCAAGGCGTGCTGACCCGAATAACGGGACAGCAGAGGAGGCCTTGATAGTGGGCAGTTGAGGAACTCGATAGAGTGACTGTGACCTACTAATTGAAGAACCCACCAGTCGGAGGTTATCCTCTACCACTCTGGTAGGTAGTAAGAGATGTGACCTCCAACCCTTCCTTCCCTCGGATCCAGAGGGCGGGAAGGAGTCATGCTGTAGTGGTGTTGGTTCCAGTGGGCTGGGCAGATTTTTGGTGTTTCTGGCACTGGCCTGCGGAGACTCTTGGTTGACTCTTTCTGTTAAAGTTGCCCCTTGGTTGCTGGCCAGAACATGGCTGTTGCCGGTGTTGCCAGCCGCGAAAACTATTCTGGTTCCTATGAAAGGAACCAGCCTTAGGTCTGTACATGGCTTGTACAGTCCTGACTTCCTTACCGGTGTCCTTTAACTTAGTGATTACTCTTTCCGATTCTTCACCTAACAGGACCGAGCAGTTATATGGAATGTCCGGGATGTTATTCTGGACAGCCAAGGGAAAACCAGAGACCCTTAACCAGGAGTGCCTCCGTAGACAAACGCCTGAAGCCGCGCGCCCCTGGCCCGCTGAGTCCACTGAATCATAAGCGGTCCGAAGGACCTGGGTCCCCACGTCTGACCCAGTGCAGAGGAGGTTGAGAAGCTCCTCCTTTTTCTTGCCTTCCGGGAAATCCTTAAGGTCTTGACCCTGTTCTCACTGGGCGTTCTGAAATTGCACCATGTGCGTTAGGTAGTTGAGAGACCTTACAGAGCATGTAGCGGCCGTGTACATGCGTCTCCCTGGTGAATCTAACCGTTTAGATTCCTGGTCCAGTGGCTGAGTGCTCAGGTGCTGAGGTCTTTGGGACCGGTCATGAGAGGCTATAAGGACCAGAGAATTGGCCAAGGGCTGCTGAGCCAAATAAGGGTCCTCTATGGGTGCTCTATAAAGGCAGTCAGCCTTCTTAGGTACTGCCGGAGTGGAATGCAGACATTTCCATGCTGCCTTAGTGACATCCATAAATGTATCCACCAGCGGTGGGACCACCACAGGCTTAGGAGCTTTTTGCCTGAGGTACTGTGCAAGGCATTGTCTTTCGGGGTCGAAGTCTTCCGTCTCCTACCCCATATTCTCTTGGATGTGCCTCATATCATCGGAAAACGAGGGATCATCTGGTGGTGATCTGGGTAGGTCTCGTGGGTCGGGTGAAGGAAGAATGATTGGAGAAGGTAACCTGGAAGTGTCCGAAGTATCCCGCTTTGAGTCATCGCCTTGCGAAGTGAGCCATCTGCCTCTCGGGTGTTCAGGTGGGAGGTCGCTGGGAGACCTGGAGGGGGGTCTTTTCCTTTCTCATAACCTGCCCCTAGGAGGTGGTGTGGTCTCCTTGGATTCAGGAGAGCCTCTGTTGTCAGGTTCCTTCGGAGGAGGCTGCGGAGGTTTGATGGGCACCACATCCTTTTTAATGGTGTCCCACCAAAAGTTAAAAAGGTCTATATAATATTCCACAACAGGACATTTCATGTTACGCACACCAACAGGAAAATGTAGAACAGAGGGAACAAGTCTACAGTAGGCTCCCTGAACCCCCCCCCCCCCAATTGCTAACTTTAGCTATGACCACCAGGAGAGGACAGCTCTGGCCCCACTTCATAGGATTAATATATAAGGGTATATGAGAATTATCAAAAAATTCGACACAAGGAATTCTGGCAGCCTGGAATAGGGAACTTCCAGTCCCGGTAACAGAGGAAAACTGGGAAAAGTATGCTAAATTTTCTATGGGAATTCTTGGAGCTCCTTATTGGCAGGAGTTCGCATGGAAGACTAGAAATAGATTTTCCCATACCCTAGCAAAACTGGCTAAGTTTTCGTTGGGAACACCAAGCTACTGCTGGAGGGAATGTGGAGAGAGGATAGCAGATCAGTTCCACATTTTTTGGGCATGCCCGCAATTAATGGGATTCTGGAGAGATATCTCTGCAGCACTGGTAGACATGGTGGATGTAGAAGCTATTTTGACTCCTGAACTAGGGCTGATTTCAGTTCCACCAGAAGATCTCTCTTTATTTAGAGGGCCGTTGCTTGTCACGTGTATACTAGCAGCTAAGAAAGAAATTACTAGAAACTGGGGAAAAAAGATACCCCCTACTGTCCAGAATTGGCAGGGAATAATGGGAGAAGTTTACATTTTAGAGATTAATAGCCAGATGTGCAGGTAAATGGTCTATATGTGAGCTTAAACTGAGGAGGTGGATTCTGTATATCTCATCCTTGGATCCTACTTTTGTACCCTAACAATATATTAAATTTATATTTTGGTCTTGCAGACTATACACTGTCTTGTATATGAATTGCCCTGTAACTTTTTTATCCTGTCCTGAAGTCTATAGAAAATGTAATTTAAAGTACTTAACTGGTGTAACTTTATACAGTCTTAACTTATGCAATGTAAACTCTGTCCTTTGCTTTTCAAAAGAAAAAATATAATACATACTATTTAAAAAAAAAAAAAAAAGTTAAAAAGGTCCTTCACCTCCTGTAGATTAAGGCCAGATGATGAACCGGGTGTCAGTGCCTGTCTGTCGACTGGATCAGGTGTCGGACCTTGGGGCATAGCCAGGTCGGGTGTTGGCTCTCAGGGCAGTCCGACGTCATCAGTGTCGCCCATCTGGTCGTCAGGCACTGTGGTTTCAATCTCCTCTTCCAAGGACCCCCGGGCAACCGGTGTCAACTGGCGTAGGTGGGGCTGGCATCGGTTCTTTGGCCCGTTTAGCGGGCGTCAGGTCGGTCATCCATTTGAGCTCTGAAGTCCGCTTGAGGGACATCAGCTCAGTGGTCGGTCTTGGAGGGGCATCCGTCCCTCTTGGAGGTTGGGAAACAAAACAGTGGTTGGATTCCAGGTGTCGGTCTGACGCGTCGACACTCTGCTTTGGGGCCGGCTTGGACTTGTGCAGGTCCAAGGCCTTGGGCCTGGCTGCAGAGTCGGAAATCCGGCTGTCCTTCTTCATCTTAAGAGGCTGAAGAGAGACTGTAATCAAGCCTCCTAAAGATGGTACCTTCACTGGAGGGGGCTGAGAGCAAGCTTGGGAGGGAGATCTATCCGACCTCGTGGAGCTGGAACTGGCCCTGGATTCCAAGGCCCGACTGAGGGATCTGGCCCTATCCTTGTCCTGGTGCTTTTTGCAGTGTTTCCTGGACTTATGGTGGGAACATTACCCCCTGGAGGAAGGGTCTTTCTCCATGGCTTTTAATTTGTCTTCTAGAAGGAACCCCTGGAGAGCTTTTTTGGCGGCGGATCCTGCTCCTGCTGTTGAACTGCTGGCAAATGGAGCAGGCCTTGGTGTCGTGCTCTGGGCCTAGGCACCGCACACAGGCCATGTGTCGGTCCTTAAATGGGATCTGTTTGCCGCAAGCGCACTTTGAGGGGTGTCCTTCGATAGAAGGTCGGAGAAGAAGACGTGAATTTTTAAAAAGAAAATACTTGATTTCGAGCATCGTTCGCCTGCTAGTGGCGTCCGTCAGGCCGATGCCGGTGAGTCGATGGCGGGAAAAGAACTGGGGGATGCTGGGGAACTGCTCATTTTGTATGACGACGCACCAATGCCAGATTCCATTCCTGAACCCAGGTTGCTGGCATAGCGCAAGGTACGACGTCCAGCGCCTCAACCCTCAGTGCTACCAGGCCGGCCGAGATTCTTTTTTAAGTGACAACTAGCTTACAAGAAATGCCAGTGGAACTTTATTTAACCACTCGGTTATTTATTTTTATTTCTGACTTAATAACGGCCTTGCATGGCCCCTCCCACTCACCAGCACCATCCCTATGTTGGACGATAAACTGGCCATCTACACATGGGTAGTTACTGGGATTTTTAATCATTTTCTTCTTCTTTTTTTTTTTGTGCTCCTTACAGGCCCCTCCAGTACCGACCCGTGGGATGGCAGGGAGAAAATTGGGGTCATAACCACAGCCGTTAGTGTGATGCCCACTAGTACTCTTAGGCACTGTGCTGCAAGTGGAGCTGTGCTGTGGTGTTGGAGCTGGGAGATTTCTGGTAGTTCTGGACAGGGAACAAACCTGTAGATAAAGCCTATATGGAAGGGCTGCCAATGGTCCAGAAGCAGAGTGCTGCACTACTGTGCTGGCAACCTCGGTTCAAGAACAGACTCAGGAGCTGGCTGGGGTGACCAAGAGGGCTGGGGTGGTACTGCCGTGTGACAGCAATTCCAGCCGGGGTGGCATATGCTCCAAGTTCTTCTGCCACATCAACCCCTGTGGGGGGCACAGAGCATATGCCTCCAAAGCACATCACTGTGTGTGTGCACGCGTGTGCGCTTCTGTGTGCGCAAGGCTAGTTCAAGGCACTGCCTGGTGACATGTGGAGGGTCCTGAAGAAAACAAGGCACCTCCGCCCCACCATGGTGGACCTTGGAAGGGGCAAGGAAGTGACAGAGGTGGATGGTTGCCTCGCCGGGGGAGTCTGGCCAGGAAGATAAATAAATAATGGAGAAAAAAAAAAAAAACTTGATGGGAGAGGAATATCCTGTATAGAACCCCAAGTAAGCAAGGGAACAGAAGTGGAACATGCAGAGAAAAGAAGAATCCATTATATGGTAAAATAGAGTGAAGCTGTTCCAGATAGTAGCATCAAGGATGCACAAGATCTCCAGCAGATTTCTGAATGCTAAGAATTTGAAATGCAGAAATTATAGTCAACAGAAATGTACACCTTAAGTTCTATGTATAGCTGGTGTATTTGGTGCCCTCCCCCCCAAAGAGCCAGATCCTATACCTTGCAGCAGGGAGACCTGCCAACCCTGCCAATGGGGGGGTAGGTCATGGGGAAAACACAGGACGCTGGATTTTCAATGGGCAGTGCAGGGCTTGTATCAAGCCTGGAGTCAAACCAATTTTTTTTGAACAGATACACCAAACACCTTTGCTATAACTGCACCTCACTTTAGTAGGTAGGGTGCAGTTGCGACACTTTACTTGATTCATGCCAGCTTGCGCCAAAGAGTTGTTGCAAGCCTTGTAAAAAGGATACCCAAGACTGGTGCAAATTAGACCAGAAAAAGTTGGCCTAACTTATGGCAATCAGCGCATGGGATGGAAAATCCTGATCACAAGCTGGGAGAATGCCACAAGCCGTGTGCGCCATTTGTTTGGCTCACCCGGGACTTACGCCATTCAAACCGCTTTGAAAATCCAGGCCAGGGATGCCTCATATGTCTACGGGAAGAAAGGTGACAGGAGTTGGGGGGGGGGCAGATGGATGGGGGCCTCATCAGAGGGGCAAAAAATTAGTATCACTAAAAAAACAAATACAAAAAAACATGAGTTGTACCTTAAAATGCTGCATTACAATAACTGTAGTTACAGCAAGATAATAATGCAAAATTTCTCTGGAACAGTTTCTTATGTACTGTACAATCACCTTATCAGTAACCATCTTCTCAGGAGCTAGTGGTATCTCCCCATCCAGTGGGTGTGATGTCAACAGAGGTGAAGGGCTAGCAGTATCGGGTGCAACAGTTGCTCGAAACCTGTCCAGCAGGAAATAGAGTCTTTGGTGCCTGAAAAAGGGAAAACAATCAAAATGTAACACCATCTCTTTTATGTAAAAAGTACACATAAGGAACTACAAAGCTACTGAACAGGAGGCCTGACTACAGAAATTAAAATTACGTACCTACCGTAATTCTTGATCTTCTTGGACGAGTCTCCACCGCTCATTCACACTAATGGGATCTGCGCCGGAGGCACTAGGACCCAGCGGGAGCAAACTTTTTTGCCGGAGGGCTGGCGCCAGAGATGGGGCCGTGGGGAGCGGCACCGCGAGCCTCAGCTCGTGCGGTAATGACTATCTCGGTGTCGACCCCTCCAACCGCCCAGTACCTTTTTTACCGAGGAGGTGCAGCGAACTAACCTAGAAGGATAGCTTAACCAAAACCAGACATAAGATAGTCCGGCGACCCGTATAAGAAGGGTTATCAAAGAAGTCTTCACAGCCTAAAGATTTGAGGGAGTGAAGACCAACAACAGAGGTGAGCTTGGGGGATGGAGGGTGGGTGTGTGAATGAGTGGTGGAGACTTGTCCAAGAAGATCAAGAATTACGGTAGGTACGTAATTTTCATATCTTCCTGGACTTAAGTCTCCACCACTCATTCACACTAATGGGAGAGTACCAAGCTAATGATCCCCTGAGAGGGTGGCAGGAGAGACCAAGAGCTCACAGTTTTAGGACAGAAGTCCATTAACGATGGTTCTGCCAAAAGAAAGATGTCGTCTGGCATGGACATCCAGGGCACAGTGTTTAACGAACATATGCACTGAGCTCCAGGTAGCCGTGTTGCAAATATCTGCAATGGGCACGCTACGGATTTCTGCCAGAGATGCCACGACCGCCCTAGTAGAGTGAGCGTAAACTCTGCCTTCCAGCTTAACCTGCGCCATGGAATAACAGTGGCGAAGGCATGCCACTAGCCATGCTGAGATACATCTGATAGAGACAGGTTGACCCAGCCAGGTCTCGCTGAAGGAAACAAACAGTTGTTGGGCTTTACGAAAGTCTTTTGTTCTATCTAGATAGAAATGTAAAGCCCTCTTAACGTCCAAGGAATGAAGAGAACCTTCTCCTTCATTTTGGAAGTTCGCGAAGTTAGAGGGAAGGACCAAAGGTTGGTTTAGATGGAATTCCGAAACAACCTTAGGAAGAAATTTAGGATGGGTTCTAAGGACTACTTTGTCTTTATGAAACACAGTATACGGAGGGTCTGTGACCAAGGCGTGTATCTCAGAGACCCTGTGGGCTGAGGTAATGGCTACCAGGAAGGCCGTTTTCCAGGTGAGAAATTTTAGCTCACAGGTAGCCAGAGGTTCGACAGGTTTTCAAGTGAGCATGTCTAGCACAAGATTAATGTCCCAGGCTGCGACTGGACGTCTTGTAGGAGGTCTGGTATGCAGAATTCCCTTAAAAAACCTCTTAACCACAGGTAACTGAGCCAGTGACAAGGAAAGCACCGGCTCGTGATAAGCTGAAATGGCACAAAGGTGAACTTTGACTGTAGAGTACTGCAGACCTGAATTTGAGAGGTCTAAGAGGTACTCCAAAATGTTATCTGGTGGGCAGGAAAAGGGATTCAAAGAGGAATTTGCACACCAGAGCGAAAAACACTTCCATTTGGCTGTGTAAGTTTTCCTAGTGGCTGGCTTCCACGCAGCCAGAAGAATATCTGAAACCCTACGAGACATTGAACCTGTTCACTTCTACCTATTCAGGAGCCAAGCGTGAAGGTGAAGTGACCTCAGGTTGGGACGAACAACAGGCCCCTGAGTCAAGAGGTTTGTCTGAAGGGGGAGTGATTTCGTCGGGGCTGACGACATATTGTTGAGTAGTGGAAACCACATCTGTCGAGGCCAGAAGGGAGCAATGAGGATCATTTTGTCTCCCTGGGATTCGAACTTGAGAAGTACCCTCTGAATTAGAGGAAGAGGCGGAAAGGCGTACAGAAAGAGTTTTGTCCACTGCAGCCTGAACGCATCCTGACAGAAAATGCCAGGCCCTGGATTTCTGGAGCAGAAGAGAGGCAGTTTTGTGTTGAGTGGGGATGCAAAAAGGTCCAGGTCTGGAGTTCCCCACTGCGCGAATATTGACTGAACTACGGCTGCGTCAAGAGACCATTCGTGAGGATCTGTCTCTGTTCTGCTGAGGCGATCTGCCAGTTCGTTCTGCACTCCTGGCAGGTAGACCGCTTGGATTAGAGACTTGTGCTGCAAGCACCATTCCCACACTCTCATCGCTTCTCTGGATAAGTAAAAGAGTGAGTCACTTTTGTTTGTTGATGTAATACATCACTGCTGTGTTGTCCGTTTGAAGGAGAATGTTCTTGTGACAAAGAATGTCCTTCAACGCCCGGACCGCATAAAGGATGGCACTCATTTCTAAGACATTTATGTGAAGCTGGGACTCGACCTGAGTCCACGTACCTTGAGTGTGGAGAGACTGACCGTGAGCTCCCCACCCCATCAGGGACGCGTCTATGGTAATGGATATCTGATGATCCAGAGAAGCAAAGGGATACCCTTCTAGGAGATTGTTCTCTTGCAACCACCAGGTGAGTGACCTCTTTAGGGGTTCTGTCACCTTGATGAGAAAGGACTCCGGGTGAGTGGTTGGGGACCACTGAGTACTGAGCATCCACTGAGAAGTTCTCATGTGAAGTCATGCCAGGGGTACAGTGAACACCGAGGATGCCATGAGACCTAGCATTTGTTGCATCGAGAGAGCTGGAACAGAGTTGCTCTCCCCGATGTGATGGGCCATCTGAAGGTTATCGCTCCTCCTGTCCTGTGGAAGAAAAGCCTTCGCACAGGAGGTGTCCAGAAGAGTTCCTATGAAAAGGAGTCTCTGGGAGGGCTGCAGCTGCGATTTTTTGAAGTTTAGCAGGACTCCCATGGACGTGAGAAAGCGTGAAGCCGTGGCTACGGCGTCCAGGGTTCCCTGTCTGGAAGGACTTGCCAGAAGCCAATCGTCCAGATAAGGGAACACCTGTATTCTGATCTTCCTGAGATGCGCTGCGAGAACTGCACAACACTTTGTAAAAACTTGCAGCGCCGAGGATAGCCCAAAGGGCAGGACTCTGAACTGATAATGCTGTCCCAGAGCCACAAACCTCAGGAATTTGTGATGCTTTGGATGAATAGAAATGTGCTGGTAAGCATCCTGCATGTCTAGGGAGGCTAGCCAGTCGTGTTGATGAAGCAAAGGTAACAAGGTTCCTAGAGAAATCATTCTGAATTTTTCCTTGGGCAGAAATTTGTTTAATTTTCTGAGGTCCAAAATGGGGCGCATACCCCCAGTTTTCTTTGGAACCTGAAAGTAATGGGAGTAGAACCCGATGTTCCGTTGATGCAGCAGCACTACTTCTACTGCCCTGTTGTTCAGAAGGCCCCGAATCTCGGCGTCGAGGTCTGACTGAAGGGTTGACAGCCTGGGCTGACGTTTGAGGGGACGATCTGGAAGGGTCTCCACAAGATTGAGTGAATACCCCTCACGGATTATTCGGAGGACCCATTTGTCTGAGGTTATGGACTTCCATTGATTGTAGAAGTGCATAAGATGACCTCCCACCGCTGAGGAAGAGTCCACCTCGACTTGGGCCAACAACTCATAAGGTGGCACTGGGCGCTTTGGGCACTTGCGCCTTCTGTTGCGTTTTCTTTTGAGGCTGGGGAGTTTGATTTTTATGAAAACTTCCTCTGCCTCGAAAGGACTGACGGTTATGAAACTGGCATTTATTAACACTCCCTCGAGAGGGAACAGGAGGAGGTCGAGCCAACTTAATGGCTGACCTAGTCTTTTGTGTAGCTTCTAGAGCTTGTTCTACTTGAGGGCCGAAAAGATACACACCATCAAAAGGCAACAACATTACCTGCTGCTGTGCATCATTCGTGAAGCCTGAAGTGCACAGCCAGGAATGACGGCGGGTACAAATACCAGCCTCCGCCGCCCGAGAAGCAGTGTCGAAAGCATCCATAGCTGCTTTAACCTGTTGGTTGTTAGATTCGATACCCCTGGTAATGGTTTGAAGAAGCTCTGGCTTTGTATCCAATCCTGGTAGAGCTTCAACCATCTGTTTGAGAGAGTGCCAAAGATATACTCTCATATTGAGAGAAATAGCCTTGGTAGCTGGCAATATGCATACCCAGGTGGAAGCAGCAAAGACTCTCCTACCTAAAGTGTCTATCTTACAAGATTCTTTGTTAATAGGTCGGAGCTGTAGTTGTCTGGGGAAGGACGACCTTATCATTCTCTGCCAATACTACAATAGGATCCGCAAAGGCGTGAGACGCCAAAATGGGTCGATCCTTGGGGGCTGAGTATTTCCTATCTATGGATTTAGCCACCGAAGGAATGAGAGCAGAATTATTCCATACCATTTGAGACAGCATCTCAAAGGAGGGCTGTACCGGAGGAGTCAAATCCGTAGGGATCTCCAGAATATGGAGGTATTGGAGTCTTAGCAATTTCCCAGGATCGATGTCTGTAGTTTGGAGAGAAAGAGTGGAAATCAAGTTTTTCAGCAGAGACTTAAAGGACAGGTCCTCGACCACAGGCTCTGCAACAGGAACAGATCCTGTTTCATCCACTTCATCACCCAGTCTAAGGTCTGGGTCAGGCTCAATGTCATCTCCTGATAGTCCAGGAGGGACTGTATGGACAGGAAAGGAGTGAAAATCAGAGGAAAATGATGAAGGAAAAGAGTGAAAGGAGAAGTCCTGAAAAGAGGATGACGCCCTAAGAACCCCCGGTGCCGCAGAAGCGCAGCGGCACCGAACGAGCGCCAGTCGCCAGACGGCGCGTGAAGCACATGGTGCTGCACGCTATGGCGCTGCACGGCGCTGACAGACGACAGCGCCAAGGCGCCAAAAACCCCAAGACTAAAACAGGATTTGAGGGAAGGGAGGAAGAAGAGCAGGAGATAAAGGCATCGGTGTGGCCCCCTGCGCTGCAGCCATGTGAGGGGGAGAAACACCTAAGCATGGAGTCGACGGCACCGAAGACAGTGCCGTGCGACCAGAGAGGCTCAACCGCCCTACCTGGTCTCCCAAGAAGCCCAAAGGCCCCTGAGTGACCGGGCCAGGCAGCTGGACCAACCTCCGAGCCCATTGCTCCATAAGAGCAGCCCACTGATGAAACTGCTCATCTGAAGACCTACCAGAGGGCGGGGTAGGGCTCCGATGTCAAAGACGTTGGCTACTGGAAACAGAAGCAGGCGACTCTGAAGGAGGAGACCGGCAACTAGCCCCAATAACCGACCGTCTGCGCGCAGACATATCAGAGGGCGACCCCGAGTGATGCCTTCTCTTTTTTGACCTGTGGGCCGAAGAACAGCTCGAGGCCGAACGGTGCCGAGAATGCGACCATTTATTTTTATGCTTCCTAGGGGACCGCCCATCCCCTCAGACATTGGACTGACCGTTGTCAGACCCCCCTTCCAGAGAAGGCGGTGGACCAGACCCAGCCCGACTGATTGAACAGCTTTCATACGAAATCTCCCTACCGTCACCTGACCCGCTCATGGTCGACTCCGTCAAAGTAGGCTGAGACTTCTTTGTAAATAAGAATAACATAGAAACATAGAATTTGACGGCAAATAAGGACCACTTGACCCACCCAGTCTGCCCATTTCCCTGCCTACTGGATAAGCTGCAGATCCTAGTTAACCAGCAGCCTACTTCTTCCTACCCCAACCCCCTAGAATTGCCTTATGACTGTCCCATGCATGCTTGAATTCCACCACTGTTTTTGACTCCACAACCTCCTCCGGAAGGCCGTTCCATGCATCCACAACCCTCTCTGTGAAAAATACTCTTAAATTAACTCTGAGTTCCCCCCCATCTTCAAATTGTGCCCCTTGTTCTTGCACCCCTCTTTTTGAAAGATGTTACCCTCTTGGACTTTGTTGATTCCTTGAGGTACTTGAAAGTTTCTATCATGTCCCCCCTCTCCCTCCTTTCCTCGAGGCTATACATATTAAGCTCCATAAGTCTCTCTTCATATGTCTTCCGGTGCAGACCCTGCACCATTTTAGTTGCCCTCCTCTGGACAGCTTCCATTCTGTCTATGTCTTATAAGACTGGGTCTCCAGAACTGCACCGCAGTACTTCAGATGGGGTCTGACCAGCTGTCTGTACAGAGGGATAATAACTTCCTGTTTTCTACTGGTGATGCTCTCCCTATGCATCCCAGTATCCCCGCCCCTCCTTGCTGCCCTCTCACATTGCTTGCTCACCTTTAGGTCATCTGATATGACCACCCCCAGGTCCCTTTCTATTTTTGTTGTTGTTAGTATCTCACCCCTCATTGTGTACTCTTCCCCTGGGTTTTTGTTTCCCAGGTGCATTACCTTGCACTTCTTAGCATTGAATCTAAACTGCCATACATCTGACCATTCCTCTAACATTGCCAACTCCCTTCTCATCCTTTCCACCCCACCTTGTGCATCAACTCTGTTGCAGATCTTTGTGTCATCTGCAAAGAGACATACTTTTCCTTCCAGTCCCTCTGCAATGTCGCTTATAAAGACACTGAAGAGGACCGGTCCTAATACTGAACCCTGTGGTACCCCACTAGTAACCCCCTTTCTTCAGAGTGGACTCCATTTACTATTACTCTCTGTGTCCTATTCTCCAGCCATTTTTACCCAGGCTGTCATCTTGGGACCCACTCCCAGGCTAGCTAACTTGTATATTAATCTTTTGTGTGGGACTGTGTCAAATGCCTTGCTAAAGTCTAGGTAGGCCATGTCCACAGCCCTCCCTGATCTACTACTTGGTCACCCAGTCAAAGAAATCTATCAGATTTGTCTGGCATGACCTTCCTGCTGTGAATCCATGCTGCCTTGGGTCCTGTGCCCTCTTGGCCTCTAGATACTCGACAATTCTTTCCTTCAGAAGTGATTCCATCATTTTCCCTACCACTGAGGTTAAACTAACAGGTCTGTAGTTTCCTGCCTCTGCCTTGCTCCCACTTTTGTGAAGGGAATCACATCTGCCCTCCTCCAGTCCTCTGGTACCACCCCATCCTCCCATGATTTGTTAAACAGGGTAGTCAGTGGTGTCACTAATTCTACCCTTAGTTCTTTTAGAATTCTGGGATGAATCCCATCAGGCCCCATTGCTTTGTCCACCTTCAGTTTTAAGAGTTCTTTCAGAACCCTTTCTTCTGTAAATGGGCTGGTAACAACTTCCGTATCCAGAGTGTTTCTACTGTTTGTTTTAGGTACTTCCCCCTCTTCCTTTGTAAATACTGAGCAAAAATATTTGTTTAGTATCTCTGCCTTTTCACAGTCACCCTCTGCCCACCCTCCCCCTTTATTAAGCCTCACTATCCTCCCTTGGTCTTCCTTCGCTCCCTGATGTACCTATAAAGGTTTTATCCCCTTCTTAACTGAGTTGGCTATCTTTTCCTCGGTTTGGGCCTTTGCTGTTCTGACTGCCTTCCCAGCTTCCTTTGCTTTAACTGATACAGTTCCCTGTCCTGCTCCTTCTGTGATTCCTTGTACTCCTGAAAGCTTTTTCTCTTGAACCTTCACTGCCACTTCTTTGAGAACCATAGTGGTTTCTTACATCGCTTAGTTTTATTTATTTGCTTCACACAGAGGCTTGTTACCCTGTGATGGCAGTTTTTATATTCCTCATTGTTCTTCCACCCCTCTTCCTGCCCATTTGCTAGTGCATTCCTTAGGCACTCACCCATTTTAGCAAAGTCAGCCTCCTAAAGTCCAGTACCTTGCCTTTGTATGGCTTGACTCTATTGCTGTGTTTATTGTGAACCATACTGTTCGATGGTCGCTAGTTCCCAGATGGCTACCCACTTCTACATCTGTGATCTCTCTTCATCTCCATTTGAGAGAACCAGGTCTAAGACTGCTCCCTCTGAGTGGGCTCCAATACTAGTTGTCTAAGGCATGCCCTGTAGGGCATCTAGAATAACCCTACTCTTCGAAGTGGCTGCTGCAACTGCACTCCAGTTAATATCTGGCATATTCAGATCGCCCATCAGCAATATCTCCCCTTTTTCTGCCATACTAAGTATACTTTCTATCATTTCCTTGTCCATTTCCTCCCCCTGAGAAGGGGGTCTGTATACAACCCCTGTGCGGATTGTGGTGCCATTGCCGGTCTCCAAATTTACCCACAGTGCTTCTTCTCCTCCCTGTTTTCCCTTTTGTTCTATTGCTTTGATTCCTTCCCTTATGTAAAGAGCTACTCCTCCTCCTCCTCTTTTACCCTCTCTGTCCCTCCTGTAGATAGTTTATCTCCTGTAGATCGTGTATCTCCTGTAGATAGTGTAAACTTAAGCGATACTTATTCGAGATATTACTACAAAATAACAAAATTGAAAACTATGCTGCTAGTTTGAAGTTTTACTCCCGGCAGGCGAGCGACGTCGTCACTGAAGCGCACTCGACAGCGGGAAAAAAGGAACTGAGGCGGTTGGAGGGTCAACGCCTAGATAGTCATTACCGCACGAGCTGAGGCTCACGGCCCCATCTCTGGCGCCGGCCGTCCAGCAAAAAGTTTGCTCCCACTGGGTCCTAGTGCCTCCGGCGCAGATCCCATTAGTGTGAATGAGTGGTGGAGACTTAAGTCCAGGAAGATCTACAGCGTTTAGGTTTTGTTTGTCATGAATAGTACAGCATGTAAGAAAGTTGTTACTGCAATCCTCCCTTTATAAACCATCTGTGTGGCATGCAGTTGTTTTTTAACATTTCTCATACAAATCATGTTGTTTCTGCTCTTCTGTCTTTTTAAGATGATGATGATGCGTATGGAACTGTCCCATAATCTTTATTATCCCTCTTAGATCCATTATAGCACAGTGCACTTTGTTTTATCACTACTGTTCCTTTTAACACCCGCCACTGCACACCATATGATTGAACTGGATGGTGCTCACCCCCATAACCACAGGCTTCGAAACTGGTATACTTCAGTCTATATAGAGAATACTGGATGGGCAACTATGCAGAACCAGTATGTTCTGCCACAGAGAGATTCTGATTCCCTCTGACCTCTAGAGCAAAGCTCGAGAGTTCCATGGGAATCAGAATCCTGAGGTGGCAAAACACACTGGTTGTGCACAGAGTAGCTCATCCTGTATTTTTTATAGCGTATAGTACTGTGTGAAAAATGTGTTTTGTGAGTTCTTTTGCTTTCAAAATCAAACTGACTCATGCAGTCTCTACAGGTTCTAGAATGCTGTTCTACCACAGTAGGGTCGAACAGCATTCCATGACACTGGAACTGTGGTAGAACAGCATTTTGAAACGGATGGAATTCTATACAGAACAACACTCCATTATACACTATAAAGCGATTGTGGGAAAAACTTCTTAATCGCTCTGACCTGATTTTTTTTCATAAGCACTGATCTTAAGTTCCATTCGTCAGAACTGATAACCAATATCGACTAAGGCTGGCATGCCCTCTTTCAAATTTGAACTGGATGAAGCACCAGAAGGTTTTAAAAATGGCCGTTTCAATGATGAAATTGAAAAACCTTGCTCACAGAACACTTTACAGTCTGTGAAAATGTTTTAAGAAAAGTGGCCAATACTGCTAAGTGTATCATAACATAAATACTAAACTGCTTAGTGTCTATTGCTCTTGCACACATCTGTATTGTAGGTATACTTTGATTATGTATTTTGTTTTCGTTTTAACCATGTGATTATTTATGAATGCAATTTTAATTGTGTTCCATTTGCTTTTCATCAACAAACCTGAACTTATTTATTATGATTTATGATTTGTCTCTTTTTTCATACTGTGTTTATGTTTTACGTCCCCTTCTGTCTACCCTCTCCGGATCCCAGCCATCACTCATCATCCCTGGGTCTTACCTGTCTCGGAGAATCCCCCATGTGCATGCTCATGACTGTTTCTTTGTGTGATTCTGGGAGGATTGTCCCCACCCCCTCCTGTGCCATACTATCCATTGTCAGAGCACCGCCCAGAAAGAGTTGGTGATTGTGACGCTTGTACAGCTTGTTCTGATTAATCTATGCTTTTTGGTAATATAAAAAATATGTTATTGAGTGTCTCTCATGAGACATGCTGTTTCAGCTAAAAGATAAAAGCCAGGAGATAATTACAGGCTAGAAGAGACTTAAATTAAGGATCTCCTGTTTATCTAGCTTAATTGTAGCTGCCAGATGCTAGACTGGAAAATCATAAACTTTTATGACGTTTAGAAAAAGAATACAGGTTATGTCGCTGTGGTGCGAAGTCATAAAAGGTCCTTTGATGTCCTTGAGAGAGGATGCTGCTCATGGATGAAAGAAAGGACTTGGAAAATTGCAGACTTAGTTGGGAAGTCATATGGGGAAGCAAGTTTTTTTCTGCTGATGTCACCTATTAATTTACCTCCTGACACAAGACATCCTGATTGTATAATTTTTAATAAACAAAGGAGGAGCTGGGTGACATCATGGAGAAGGCAGGGTCAAGATAGTGTTTTAATTATGCTGTAACAGACATTTATAGACACACATGTTTGGACTCTGAAAAAAGAAACATCTACAACACTATAAGAAGATAAGAATACATTAGATAGACAGGACAAAGTGTATTATTGGTAGGAATTCGCACTTTTTAAACCTTATTGTTTTAAAAGATTGTATGTTTTGTGATATATGGTTCTGTGTTTTACATTTGTATCTATTTTAAGTAAACCTCTATTTTCAGAGACTACCTGGTGTGCCTTTGAAATTCTTTCTTTGACAAGTGAAGCATATATGATTAAAGCTGACACTGTACAAATCTTACTGGTTTTACCAAACTGGGAAAAGGTAAGAGTTTATTGTGAGATGTTTGATAGAGTTTTTAAGGGTTCATTTTGTACACCTGGTTAGGTGCCCGCAGGCGAAAGATATCTGCGCCCCCCCCCCACCGAAGAGCAGAATTATCTGAGCCTATACATTGGGTACGCTAGCAAGAGGTTCACAGTTTGAATCCCTCCAAGAACTTGAGACCAAAGGTTGATTCGAACCCACAAAACAGACAGGAGAGCTGCCCTGTTCTGTTAACTGTTCACAATACTACGCTCAGAGGTTGGCACTGTGGGAGCAGAGGGCCTGACCTGCTGAGTGTGGATGTAACAGATTGGTTGGCAGCGGTGGGATAATTTTGGTATTACAAGCTTTTATTGTTCAGTGCGTCAGCTTGAGACCGTCAGCTCACTTGCAAAGAAAGAAAAAGGCAGCGATTTATTTTTTAAAAAAGGAGACAGAACTTTATCACTTGGCATAGAGTCAAGTTCCTACCCGTTTTATTTTTTTTTCTAAAGTGCAAGTCAGAGAATCCGTAGTTAGGGAAGAAGATGGCTTCCAACTACAGCAGGCACACTGTAGATTACTTAAGCAATTGTGCAGGGACAGAGGAGTCCCGTTCGAGGTGAAAGCCACCAAACAGAACCTCGTGGATGCCCTGATGGTAGCAGATACCCAGAGCATCGAGTCACAGACTGAAAAGGACCGAACCTTGAGTGTGGCAGGGCTAGCAGCCAGTGCAGTGTCCAGATCCGATGAGGAGTGCAACAGGGCCAGTGCCAGCGAAGGGCCACAGCAGCAGGGAAAGGTCACCAGTATCTTGGATCCAGAAGTACTCAGGCTGCAGATTGAGTTGCGCCGAATGGAGCTGCATTTCCAGGAGAAGAGAGAAGGAGAGGCAGAGCAAGAACAGCAGGAGGCTGAGCGTGAGGAGAGTGAGCGCCAGCGAGCTGCAGAGGAGAAGAAGGAACAAGAACAGAGGGAGGCAGAGCGAGAATGCCAAGAGGCAGAGCGAGAACGCCAAGAGGCAGAGCAAGAACAGAGAGACATTGACCGTGAGGAGCATGAGCGCCAGAGGCAACATGAACTGGAGAAGCTATGACTCCAACCAGCAGTACCAGAGCAGGTAAGTGGCTTGGGTTTAACAGGGACTACAGGACTGGGTTACAAATTGAATTCCAAATTGATAGCCGAATTTAAAGAGGGGGAGGATATGGATGCCTTTTTAAATTCTTTTGAAAAAGTTTGTATTCAGGCTAAAATTCCTAGGGAGTCCTGGGGCTTCCAGCTAGCCCAGCTACTTACCAGGAAAGCTCGGGATGCACTAGGTCAAATGGACAATGAGGACAGTGATGATTCAGCAAACTTAAAGCTGCACCGTTAAAGAAATCTGAATTAACTGCTAAATCATACAGAGCTAAATTCGGTAAGCTCAGGAGAAGCCCTGACATGAGCTACGAGGAGCTAGCCACGACACAATGTCAGTTTTTAAAACGCTGGTGGGAAGGAATTGAAGCAAACTGTTGATAAAATTGAAAATGTGAGTCTATTAGAACAGTTTTTCTGGGCATGCCCAACAGAGCTGAAAAACTTTCTGGAGGACCGAGATCCCAAAACAGTACAAGAGGCTGCTGAACTCTCAGACCGCTATGCCAAGAGCAGACCTGCTCTGACAGCAAGTAGGGTGGGTGTGGCAGCGCAGAAAGGGAAAAGCGCACATTCAGGGCAGCTAAAATCCTCACTGCCTCCACCGAAACCAGTTAGCCCCAGGTTTCAGAGAAAAGAATTCTCTGAGACAAGAAATGAATGTTGGTTGTGTAAAGAAACTGGGCATATTGCCAGGCAGTGTCCCAAAAAAGGTGAGCAATACACAACAGGGGGCTAGGAAGGAAGTGGGTTGTTTGTGTGTCCCTGGAAGCATGCTAGTGAACATGAGGGAACACATGCACCCAGTCATGGTGAATGGTGTACAGACGCAAGGGTTAAGGGACACAGGGGCATCCTTGACCTTGGTAAAGGGGGATGTGGTACAGCCTGGTCAGCTTATACCCAATAAATACATCATTGTACAGGACTTTACTGGTGAGGCGAAAACACTGCCCCTCGCTAGTGTTCTCCTAGACTGGGGTGAAACAGGGGGAACTGTGCAACAAGTGGCTGTAGCCCAAACATTAGCAGTGGATGTGATCCTGGGCAACAATCTCAAACAGCGGTGTGTGCAGTTACCAGTAGCCAAGTGGCAAGGGAAAACTGTAGTTCCCTGAACCCCACAGAAGCCATTGTGGAAACCACTGAGAGGCTGGTTCCCCAGCCTGTCTCTCCAGATGGGGAGAGTAACGAATTTCCCCAGTAGCAAGTAACCACACAGCTACAGAGGGTTACTCCGAAGAGGGAGGGGTGACCCATTGTCAGATGGTTGGGATTGACAGTGATCCTGAGTGCCCTGGCGCTAATGCTAGGGACCCTAGTTTAGTGACTGAAGGGGACCTGTCCCATGCCTTGGGAATGTGTGAGGGGTTTGCAGCTGCTCAGAGAAGTGACCATAGTCTAGAGAAGCTGAGGGCTTGGGCAAACTCTGACGAGGCACAGGGAGGTGACGGCAGACATAAGGTTTATTGGGAAAATGGACTTATATATACTCAGGCTGTGCAAACAGAGGGAGGGGTGCAACGCAGGCAGCTTGTCATTCCCCAGGGGTATCGTGAGCAGTTGCTCAAGATTGCACATGATATTCCCTTGTCTGGTCATCTGGGAACTGCACACACTATGCAGCGGTTGGCCCAGAATTTCTATTGGTCAAACTTCACCCAGCAGGTGAAGGAGTATTGCAGGTCTCGTCACCGGTGCCAAGAAATAGGGAAGGCTGGCAAGAAAACCCAAGCCACCCTGATTACATTGCCCATAGTGGAGGAGCCATTCCAGAGGGTGGGAATGGATACTGAGAGGCCTTTAAATACCCCCAGCTCCTCAGGGAAGAGATTCATCCTGACTGTGGTGGATTATGCCACCCGGTACCCAGAGGCAGTCGCCCTATCCTCACGGAGGACAGACAAAAGGCAGATGCCTTACTTAGGATTTTCTCCAGTGTTGGGTTTCCACAGGAGGTTATCACCGATCGAGGGGGTTCCTTCATGTCGGACCTGATGAAATGTTTATGGGAGAAGTGTGGGGTGCTGCTGAGATGCACGACACCGTATCACCCACAAGCCAATGGGCTTGTGGAAAGATTCAATGGTACCCTGAAGTCAATGCTCCGGGCATTTGCTGAACAGCATGGAACGGACTAGGAGAAATACCTGCACCACCTGTTGTTTGCACACAGGAAGGTGCCCCAAGAGTCGACGGGATTTTCCCCATTCGAACTCTTATATGGACACCGGGTACGTGGGCCCCTAGACTTGATCCGGGAGGACTGGGAAGGCAAGCATGCCACCCAGGAAACTCCCATTGTGGATTACGTCCTCAGGTTTAGGGAAAGGCTGAAGGAGCTTATGGGGACAGAACAGAGCAAACTGGCAGCTGCCCAACAGAAACAAAAAGTGTGGTACGACCGCAGAGTCAGAGCTCGCTCGTACATGATGGGTCAGGAAGTCATGGTCCTTATTCCGGTCTGGAAAGTCAAGCTGCAGGCTGAGTGGGCAGGACCGTACAAAGTGGTTAGGAAGGTAAATGACGTGAACTATATTGCAGAGTTGCCTGACAGAAAACAGACTGAAAGGTTGTACCATGTCAACATGATGAAGTCATATGCAAATAGGGCTGACACAGAGTTTGCAGTGTGTAGTCCAGGGAAGGGGACGGACGAAGGAGACCCCCCTTCTGGACTTGCTGGAAAAAAGTAAGCGGGAGTCCTATGTGGAGGCAGTTAAACTGTCTCCCCAGCTGACCCTGGACCAGATCCAGAAAGTAAGGGAGGTTTTAGCAGACATTGCCCCATTGCTTAGTGCCAAGCCTGGACTAACCCCCTTAGCGACACACGATGTGGAGACAGGGACACAGATGCCCACATGGCAGACAGCATATTGGGTGTAAGAGGCTGTCCAAAAGGACATTAGGAGGGAAGTGGAGGAGATGCTGGATTTAGGGGTAATCCAGAGATCCCACAGCCCCTGGGCCTCACCCATAGTCCTTGTGCCCAAGCCAGATGGCTCTACTCATTTCTGTGTGCACTATCGTGGACTGAATGCAGTCACGAAGTCAGATGCCCACCCGATGCCCCGGACGGATGAACTCCTGGAGAAGTTGGGAGGAGCGACCTACCTTACGACCACTGACCTGACCAAGGGGTATTGGCAGGTAGAGTTGACAGACAGAGCTAGGGAGAGGTCGGCCTTCATCACTCGGATAGGCTTATTTAAATTTAAAGTAATGCCTTCCGGAATGAAAAATGCCCTGGCCACTTTCCAAAGGTTGGTGAACCAGGTGTTAAATGGTGCTGAGGAGTACGCCGTGTCGTACCTGGGTGACACTGCCATCTTTAGTACCAGCTGGAAGGAACACCTATCCCACCTTAGGGAAGTGCTGGGCAGGATACAGAGGGCCAGGCTCACTGTCAAACCAGAGAAGTGCCAGGTGGCCATGGGAGAGGTGGCACACCTTGGGCATGTGGTAGGCCGAGGACAGCTCTGTCTTAACCAAATAAAAATAGAGGTAATCCAGGCGTGGCCCAGACCAGAAATGCATAAGCAGGTCAGGAGTTTTCTTGGGACAGCAGGGTACTATAGAAAATTTTTACCCAATTACAGTACCCTGGCTGCTCCCCTATCTGACCTGGTAAAGAAAAGGATGCCAAAGAAAATTACCTGGGGACCAGCCTGTGAAGAAGCCTTTACCAGACTGAAGGAGGCACTGTGCAGTGCTCAAGTTTTGACAAGTCCTGACTATAGCAGACCCTTTGTAGTTCAGACTGACGCCTCAGACGTGGGTATTGGGGCAGTACTGAGTCAGACATCCAGCCAAGGGAAAGATCACCCTGTAGCATATCTGAGTAAAAAGTTACTTCCCAGGGAGCAGGTATACTGCACTGTGGAAAAGGAGCGTCTTGCCACAGTGTGGGCCCTAAAGAAGTTGGAGCCATACTTGTATGGGCAGCATTTTGTGGTACAGACTGACCACAACCCCCTGGTTTCGCAGACGCAGATGGGAAAAAAAACAATGGTAGATTGCTAAGATGGAGTCTTCCTTTACAAGGATATGACATGACAATTCTACACAAGGCTGGAACGAAAAATCAGAACTCAGATGGGTTGTCTCGCGTCTATGAGGAGTGAACTGATTCGGGAAGCTTATCCCATGCAGGGGATAGAGCCACCAAAGTCAGTCTATGTAGGGAGGAGTGTGACGCTTGCACAGCTGGTTCTGATTAAGCTATGCTTTTTGTAATATAAAAAATGTGTTATTAAGTGTCTCTCATGAGACATGCTATTTCAGCTAAAAGATAAAAGCCAGGAGATAATTACAGGCTAGAAGAGACTTAAATTAAGGATCTCCTGTTTATCTAGCTTAATTGTAGCTGCCAGATGCTAGACTGGAAAATCATAAACTTTTATGACGTTTAGAAAAAAAATACAGGTTATGTCACTGTGGTGCGAAGTCATAAAAGGTCCTTTGATGTCCTTGAGAGAGGATGCTGCTCATGGATGAAAGAAAGGACTTGGAAAATTACAGACTTAATTGGGAAGTCATATGGGGAAACAAGTTTTTTTCTGCTGATGTCACCTATTAATTTACCTCCTGACACAAGACATCCTGATTGTATAATTTTTAATAAACAGAGGAGGAGCTGGGTAACATCATGGAGAAGGCAGGGTCATGACAGTGTTTGAATTATGCTGTAACAGACCTTTACAGACACATGTTTGGACTCTGAAAAAAGAAACATCTACAGCACTATAAGAAGATAAGAATACATTGGACAGGGCTAAGTGTATTATTGGTAGGAATCTGCACTTTTTAAACCTTATTGTTTTAAAAGATTGTATGTTTTGTGATATATGGTTCTGTGTTTTACATTTTACATTTTTATCTATTTTAAGTAAACCTCTATTTTTAGAGACTACCTGGTGTGCCTTTGAAATTCTTTCATTGACAAGTGAAGCATATATGGTTAAAGCTGACACAGTACAAAGCTTACTGGTTTAACCAAACTGGGAAAAGGTAAGAGTTTATTCTGAGGTCTTTCATAGAGTTTTTAAGGGTTCATTTTGTACACCTGGCTAGGTGCCTGTAGGCAAAGAGCAGAATTATCTGAGCCTGTACATTGGGTACGCTAGCAAGAGGTTCACAGTTTGAATCCCTCCAAGAACTTGAGACCAAAGGTAGATTTGAACCCACAAAACAGACAAGAGGGTTACCCTGTTCTGTTAACAATACTGCGCTCAGAGGTTGGCACTGTGGGAGCAGAGGGCCTGACTTGCTGAGTAGGGTTGTGACAGTGACCAGACACAGCTCCATTGCCACAGCAACTTGCCTTTTCAGGCTCCTGGGTTTGAATCCCACTGCCCCCACTTGCATACTGTATGACCCTGAGCAAGTCACTTAACTTCCTTGTGCTCCGAGGTCGCACCTGGAAACAAGCTTTGGCTTAGTGTGCCTTTCCTGGTTAAACAATTTCCCCTTTTCCTTTCCATGGTTAACCGTTAGCACAAGGTAGGGCTGTAAATTCTGTGTGTTTAACTAAAATGACACAAAAATAATAAACTCTAGTATAATTTAAACTAAAGCAGAAGAACTGAGTGCTGCTGTTGTATAGATGGTAAATTTCTGGCCCCAAAGAGGATAGCGACAGTGCTACTGATGCACACTTGACGGCAGGGAAAAAAGGAACTGAAGAGGTTATGGGATGGTTCCTGCATACCGGTGGGTGCTCGCAGTGATGCACTCACAAGGCCTCTCATGTTGCCAGCTCCCACCGGAAAAGGTCTGGCTCCTGTGGGGTCCTAACACTTCTGGCTTAGACCCATGTGTGAAAATTAATGGTGAAGATTGATTCTTGGAAGATCAGAAATTACTATAACTTTCAGACTCATCTGAAGAAGACAGGTGAGAGGTTAGATGGTTCTGAAATGTGGCTAGAGGGGTGTTATAGAGCTGGGCTTTACCAGCCACATGAAAAAGGTGACTATGCCATTTTATAGGTCTCTTGGTGAGGCCTCACCTTGAGTATTGTGTTCAGTTCTGGAGTCTGCACCTAAAAAGGGACAAGATTACGTTGGAGACCATTCAACGGAGTGCCACTTAAATGATCCAGGGACGACAGAGAAAATCGTGAGGCGAGATTGGAGAGCCTTAATATGTATTCTGGAAGAAAGAAGGGAGAGGGAGATATGTTAGGGGCCTTCAAGTTTTGCAAGGATACAATAGTGTCAAGTACTCTTATTTCCATGTGAATAAGAACTTGACCATAGAGGCCATAACCTTAAACTGCTGGGAGCAAGTTCAAAAAGGATGTAAAGAGGGCTTGGAGGTGCTGTGGGTCATCCTGGAGATAGGCTCTGGGACCTCTACCCGTACAGGGGTGGTATACAGACCTCCAGCACAGAGTGATGAGCTAGATAAAGTACTTGGGGAAGCCATCATTAGGATGGTAAGTAAAAGGGAGGAGCTGCTAGTTGGTGACTTAAATTTGCCAGATGTGTACTGAATCCTTCCAACCGCAGCTTTGGCAAGGAGTAGGGCCATCCCTGACTCCCTAGAAGGGGCTTTTCTCAGGCAGCTAGTCAATGAACAGGGACGAAATTGCAGACATCAGAGTGGGCAGTCCCCTAGGTAACGGTGCTCGCTGTGCAGTGTAGTTTAATATTAAAATGGGGAAAAAAGGCAAACCACATGAGGGTGAGGGTCCTGGACATTAGGAGGGCAGATTTCAAAGAAATGGGAGACTGCCTCAGAAAGTGCATTGTGGGGAGGACTGCCAGGAAAGGGTAGAGGAACAGTGGGGAAAAATAAGGGAGGGCATAATTAAAGCAACCAGCATCTGCATGAAAGAAGTACAAGCAGAAGGAAAGAGACCTTTATGGTTGTCTATGAAGTGGCCAAGGTGGTGAGGTAAAAAAGGGTGGCATTCAGGAGGTATAAGGAAATGTAGAAGGAGGAAGACAGGGAGTTGTAAAAAGTCAAACAGAGGGAAGCAGAAAATGCAGTGAAGGAAGGAAAAGCACCGACAGAGTAAAGGATAGCTAATGAGGTAGCTAAAGGAGAGAAGACTTTCTTCATGTACATGTAAATGAGAAGAGGAAGGCAAGGAAGGGACAGTGAGGATAAAGTGGGTGGGGGGGAGACTGCGCAGAAGAGGACGAAGGAAATGCAGACATCCTGAACAGGTACTTCTGCTCAGTCTTCATAGTGGAGGGAGGGAGGAACAGACCACCAGAAAGCTGAAGGAACAAAGTTGGGGGAGGTGGAAACAAGTCCCCTTTCAGGGAGAAGAGTCCTGAAAAGACTTGCAGCTGTGAAAGTAGACACGGTTATGAGACTGAATGGGATACACACAAGCATACTAAAGGACCTCAGGGTGGTGCTAGCTGCCCCACTGATGACCTTATTCAACAGCTCTCTGGAAACAGGCATGGTTCTTGAGGACTGGAGGAGAGCGGACATAGTTCATCTAACATAAGAGTGGCAGCAGGGAAGAGGCTAGCAACTATAGGCCAGTCAGTGTCACCTCAGTAGTACAGAAGTTAATGGAAACCCTGCTAAAGGAAAGGTCGGTGGAGTATCTTGAATCCAGTGGGCTACAGGGCCACAGGCAGATGCCATTCTGCCAGCGCAGCAGTAGCGCATTTGTAATGCCGATGACCCTGGTTCAGGAATAAGCCTGGGACATCGGAGGGCTGGCTGGAGATGGTAGGTTGAACGTCCCAAGGGGATACTCTCCACCTCAGGGGAGGGAGGGTTAGGTCTCTGGTGCAGCATCGCCAGCTGGGTGTCGAGAAGTGGCGGTACAGCCGGAGTCCAGGTTCACTGAGGGTGAACGTCAGCGTGTGTGTGTGCGCGCGTGCATGCACGCAAATGATGCATGAGCCATTGACGTCATGGAGGAAGAAAAGGGGGGAAAATACCAAGACTGCCTGCCTCATATTGCAGGCCATGCACCACCGACAGCAGTGCTATCCTGACACTGCACTCTAACTCTGCCAGGGGTTGATCCTCTCCCCAATGGCTCTAACTGGGGGAGGCTAATCAGGGAGGAACATGAGAGAGGTAAGTCTTGGAGAAGGTGGGCGACAGGGCTGGGAGGGTGGAGAGAAAGTACACTAATTTAAAAAAAAAAAGGACAGACAGCATGGATTCACGGGGTTGATCATGCCAGACAAATCTAATTGATCCCTTTGACTGGGTGGCTAGGGAAATAGATTAGGGGAGTGCAGTGGACATGGCCTATCTGGACTTCAGCTAGGCCTCTGACACGGTGCCACACAGGAGACTGATAAAGAAACTGAGCAACCTATGGGTGGGATCCAAAGTGGGGAATTAGGTTGGAAACTGGTAAACAGATAGGAGACAGAGGGTGCTGGTTAACAGTACTCACTCTAATAATGGAAGAGTGAACAGCGGGGTGTTGTAGGGCTCAGTACTGGGACTGATCCTCTTCAATGTCTTCATAAGCAACACTGCTGAAAAAGTGGAAGGGAAGGTATGCCTTTTTACAGATGACATCAAAATCTGTAATAGGGTGGACACTCAGAAGGGGGTGGAGAAAATGTGTATGGATCTTGGGAAATTCAAAAAGTGGTGAAGAGCATGGCAGATGGGGTCCAATGCCAAAAAGCGTCAAACTGTGTACCTTGGCCATAGGAACCTATCAGCTGTGTATAGGATGGGGCTGAGGTGCTGACAGTCACTAAGTAGGAAAGGGAACTTGGGATCATCATATCTGTTTACCTCGAAGTTGCAGGGAAGTGAGACAAAGCAATCTGTAGGGCCAGAGGGATGCACAGGGACAGTAATCTCTAGCAGGAGGAAGAAGGTGGTGAGACCTTACCTGGAGTATTATATCCAGTTCTGGATGTCACACCTCAGAAAGGACATAGACATGAGGGAGGGAGGCAGTCCAGAGAAGAGCAAATAAAATGCTGCAGAGGTTGCACCAAAAACCCTATAAAGAGAGACTGAAGGATCTCAACATGTACTCCTTGAAAGAGAGGACAGTGAGAGGGGACATGATAGAGACCTACAAGCACCTCACAGGGGTAAACAGGGTGCAGGAGGGGACTCTCTTTCAAATGTGAAAGAATACTAGGATCAGACGGCATGGGATGAAGCTGGGGGAAAGAGTTTAAGAAAGATTTGAGGAAATACTATGTCACTGAAAGAGTTGTAGATGCATGGAATAGACTGCCAGTGGAAATAATGGAGGCAAAAATAGTATGTGGCTTCAAGCATATGTGGGACAGACAAAGGGTAATAAGTTAATAGGGAGGGTCCACATAGACCAGTTAGAGTCTGCAGCACAGACAGACTAGGCAGGGACCATATGAGCAGAGTGGGTGGGCCAAGGGGTCCTTTTCTGCTGACGAATTCTATATTTCTGTGTTTTTTCTTCATGGAAAGAGTGGTGGATAAGTGAAACAGCTTGCCTAGCATGGTGGTCAAGGTGAGCACCATTGCTGGGTTCAAAGTTGGCTGGGATGGTATCAAAGGGTTATTGAAGGAATGAAATGGGGATAAAAGGGCAGTAGTTTCAATGTAGGGTTTCAGAGCAGATTGGATAGGCTCTGTGTCTTTATCTGCTTGTACCCTTCTACAGTATGTTTCTATAATAGGGCTATTGGGCTCTGGGTAGACTACGCTGAAGTAGTGGGTTTCAGACCTGCTGCAACCAGCATGAGGCTGTACATAACTGGCAGGAGAAAAAGGCACGGGGTCATAATGTCACAGCCAAAACAGGGCAAAACAACAATGCCGCACACAAAACAGTGTGTGGCAAAAAAAAAAGGTCAGGGGAAAAAACACCGACCACAGAAGTAACAGCACACATGGTAAAAATAAACAGTATCTTTTCTTATGGGGGGCTTCTCCAACCACACACCCCCGGGCAGCATCACCCCCCATACCCCCCGGACTAAATATATCTAATTCTGAGGGGGTGTGGACTTGGGGATGGCATGAAACACTGAGGGGAGGATTTTTTGTGTTAAAAAAAACCCAAAAATAGCTGCAGCAGTATTGGACCCTGGGAACCAAACCAGTGGTCCCAGGTCCTCCACGCCGCCAGGTGCCGGCGCCCGAGCCACTCCACCATGAGAGTGGCATGACCAGGCACTGCACCGGAAGACTCCCTAACACTCCTCCAGGTGAGCTTCCAGCGACAGGAGTAGCAGTTATTACCATACTCTGAGCTACCCGTCGCTGTAGAAACTTTCGCGCTTCCGGCAGCGCGGTCATTCATGCATTGTTTAGGCAGCACTATAGTCACCCGGTACCGAGAAAAATTAGTCAATTTCTGGCTAGCACACTTCTGAATAGGTGTACAACACTGTACAGTAGAGGCAACTTTTGAGTGGACCTTAAATTGTTTTGTGGTTATTAACTGAATCACACAGATTCACACTGCACCCTTATATGCTTAAAAACTGAACTGTGCTGCTCGCATCACCAGCTAAACTAAACTGACACAAAAATAACAAACTCTAGCATACTAAACACTAAAGATGAAGAACTCAACGCTGTTGTCATACAGAAGGTGAAGTTCTGGCCCCGATGAGGAGAGCAATGATGCTACTGATGCGCTGTCAATGGTGGGAAAAAAGGAACTGAGACGGTCGAGGGCTGGCACTGCTGTATACTAGTGAGCATATGTAGTGGTATGGCTCCCGCAGAGTCCCAGCACAGATACGGACAAGTAGGAATTAATAGTGAAGATTCTTGGAAGATCATTTGGTTCTGAAACCCCACAGTGGGCTCCTCATCTCAAGAAATACATTCCACTGTCACTAGCAGACACAGAAATAACAGGAGAGGGTCTGTCTGGTGGTGGTGCTGCTATAGCAATAAATGAAAATTACGTATTCACCTAATTCTTGATCTTCCCAAGTATCTTCACCATTCATCATGATTGGGTCTAGGCCAGAGGACTGGATGTCAACAGGAGCATGTTTCTTTACGAATTTTGGAGTTGGGGGAGCAGACATTGGAGACGGTGCCACCCATGAGGCAGATGTATTATGTGGTGCTCATGGACTTGCCCGTAACCAACACTACCCCCCCGACCTCCTCAGTTCTGTCCACCAGGAGAGGAAGAGAAAAGAGTAGGGCAAGGGAGTGAAGGGCAAGAGAGCCCAAGAGATAGGTAGGGAAGGGATGAAGAACTAAAGATAAAAAGGTGGACTAAAAGAAAGATTAGAGTTGGTATGAGCGACTTCGGTAGGGCAGGGATGGACAGAGCACTGGGCAGCCCTAGAGATAGACCCCCGCCCCCTTGATGCTGAGATTCCTCTAGAGAGGGTAGAAGAGCCAAAAAGTCAAGTGCTCCTGTCAGTACTGGGGCCCAAAGAAGAGAGCAGCACCCTTTAGTAGAATCAAAGAAAACAAGGATTTGTGTCCTCCCAGGACCGAACAAAGGAGGCAAAGGGAGATGGTGCTGGCATAGCAGTAATTTCTCTCCCCTTCTACACCTCCACTCCACAAAGACTGTGGGCCCAGGATGGGTGAGATTGGGCAGGAGGAGGAGGCAAGGGTATTGGGGGGTAGGGGGAGGACAGAGCAAGGGGATCACAGGACAAGGTGACTCTCCAGAGTTAGATCTCAGGAGTACCAGCTCCTTCGCTCTTTTTTTGTTAAATACCTCAAGAGGAGGGGCAAAAGTTGTAGGTTGGAAAGACAGTAGGGGACAGAATTACAAGAGGAACCTCCTATAGAATATGCTTGCCTGTCTGACCTACCGAAGCAAAACCCTCCTGGGAGAAGAGGCTGACCCAGTGGGAGGGACAAAAAGGAAGGGGAAAGAGGGGAAGAAATGCCTCTGTTCCACCTTCCTGCCATCCATCCGAAGTTCCCCTCTTTTTTTTTTCTCTTTTTTCTTTTACCCAGCTTGAAGAACAGAGCCGAGCAATCGAAAAGGTAAAGAGGAACCCAACCTAAAAAGGAAGGGCAGTTTCTGTCAAGGTGAACCATCCCCCCTGCTAAAAACTGAACCCTTGTAAAACTAAAACAAGGGAAGAATAGTGGGATGGAAAGAAGTTCAGGGAGGAGGCACTGCCCAGTGCAAGGGCACAGGGGATGGAGGGTGGGATGTCGTGATGAATGGTGAAGACACTTGGGAAGATCAAGAATAATGGTGAGTATGTAATTTCCATCTTACCCAAGTCACTCTTCACCGTTCATCACAAGTGGGTCAGAGTGCCGAGCTGGCAAACCATAAGGCAAAACAATTCCCTCAGCCTCTTGCAGGTGAGACACAGGAGGCAGGGGGCCCTTTACGGGTCTGGCAAGGCCTGCGAATGGTCAGGGGCAGGCAGAGGGTCTTGAGCCCTGTAAGATGGAAGACACCCCCTGTAGCTCACGTCTTGCACTGTAAGAGAAGAAATGGGCCCCCTGGAAAGGTAAGGATAGCACCCTATGTCGGGCCAAGGGTGACAACTGTGACAGGTGAAGCCATGCCATTCGCCTTATGCATTAAGGCTCCCATCAA
The DNA here is from genome assembly GCA_016271365.2 of Neoceratodus forsteri. Classification (NCBI taxonomy): domain Eukaryota; kingdom Metazoa; phylum Chordata; order Ceratodontiformes; family Ceratodontidae; genus Neoceratodus; species Neoceratodus forsteri. The sequence continues at coordinate 398,754,329 of CM057452.1, forward strand.
CCTGGAGGCCACCTCATTAGCGTCGTACTTTGCCCTAGAGAGGTGTCTTGGTAGCTCCAGGCCCCGCGCTAGAGAGGTGTCTTGCTAGTTCCAGACCCCACACAGAATGGCTAATGGCTTGCTAGGTTTCCTCACAGTCAGGCATAGAAGCTAGGAGTTGACCTAGCAATGTCCAGAGGTGTCTGTCATAGGCTACTTGCTGAGACTGATGAGCTACAATACATAGGAGAAGGCGTTCCACCATAAACACTCTTCTTCTCCAGCAGTCAAACTCAGCTGAGTCGGGGGGGGGCAGTCGTGCTGAGAGCGACAATGCCTGTAGGGGGTATCCAGGAGCTCTACTACCAAAGAGTGGTGAGACATGGAACCTAGAGAGCCCATAGGAGCACAATACCTGCACATGCAATCCCTAGGGGCAGGAGCAGGGGCAGCGAGACACTGCCAGACACCATATGAAGCCTCTGCAAACAGCTGGGACCAGGGAGGTATGACCAGATGGTCAGCATGGTATTCCCCAGGAATGCCAGTGTCATACGAACGAAGGCTGTATCCTGCAAAGTGGTAGATGTGTAACTCCTCCAACATCTTCAGAAAGAAGTGCTGATATGAGGTGAAATCAGCATCAGCAGAGTAATGGAGAGAGGATCCTCTTCCTCAGTGGAAGAAGTGGAAGATTCGGAGGAGCTGGGTTCAGTGGGAGGCGGCGCACGGGTTTGAGGTATAAAGATGACATAATTTAGTGCCCCCAGGTACCTAGGGAACGCAGCTGCTGACCCCCTGAGCTCGTCCCAGGTCAGAGGCCCCTCAAACCAAGTAGACCTGGCAAAAGGGGAGGAGGAAGCAGGGGATGAAGAGGGGAAGAAGTCTGGCAAACCAGAGAAGGTCCTCTGAAAGGGCTGCGAGACCACGAAGGGGACCCGTCTCGAAGGGGGGGTACCTATCTCACCCCATCGCAGAGCGCCCAACAACAGCGGGGTGAATGGAGTGGTGCCCTTGGGAGGTAGCCCCATGGTGAGCAGAATGGAGCCATACAGGGCCTGTCAGGTGGCCCCTGTCCCCACCAACCACAGAATCCCTCCTAAGGGGAGGGGAAAGCAAGGAAGAGTAGGCACTATGGCCCCTCCTTGAGCTCCCATAGGTTCCGGAGATGGACTGCGGCGTCGATCCCAACGTGCCAACCCCTGCCCCACTAGGAAGGACCTGCCCCTCGGAAGAGGTCTAGAAGAAGAGTCCGGACTAGCAGGAGAGGAAGACATCAGAGTCAAGAGGAGATGACCCTGGACTACTTCCCAGCACCGTCCCCAGCAGCTGAGCCCACCTCCGCACCCAAAGAAGTGGCAGCAGCAGACCTGGCACTGGAGTCAGTGCTGTCTCTGAATCAGCATCGAGCCCGGCGTCACCATCCCCACAGGTGTCCAGGCTTACACTAAGAGTCTCCAGCACCAGAGGGCTCAGGGGAGGTGGCGCCACAGGTGGCACTGAGGGGAGAGCCCACACGCTCTGAACCTACCGAAGGTCTTGGGTTGATCCTGGAAGCATCCAGGGGGTCCTCAGAGCTGGGTAACCAGTCAGGATCATCCCAATCCTTCCTCTCCAAGGTGGAGGATGAGAAATGGAAATTACATACCTACTGTAATTCTTGATCTTCTTGGACGAAGTCTCCACCACTCATTCACACTAATGGGATGTACACCGGAGGAGGGAGCAAACTTTCTGAGAGGGTCAGCGCCAGAGTTGGAGCCACGAGGAAGCGACACTGCGAGCCGTGGCTTGTGCAAGAAAGACTACCTCGGCATCGACCCTCCAACCGCCTCAGTACCTTTTTTTCCGAGGAGGTGCAGCGTAACCAGCCTAGAGGTCTAACGTCACAAAATCGGACATAAGATAGTCTGAATGACCTGTGTAAGAAGGGTCAACAATAGAGTCTTCACAGCCCAGCCACTAAGGGAGTGAAGACCAAAAACAGAGACGTGAGCTTGGGGGGATGGCGGGTGGGCATGTGAATGAGTGGTAGAGACTTCGTCCAAGAAGATCAAGAATTATGGTAGGTACGTAATTTCCATATCTCCGGACATAAAAAGTTTCCACCCACTCATCATACACGAGAGTACCGAATAACAACACTTCTAGCGGGCTGGCAGGAGAAACTAAGAGCTCACATGCTATGAACAGAAGTCCGTTAAGAATAGTCCTACCAAACGACAGATGTCATCTGGCATGGACATCTAAAGCATAGTGCTTGATGAAAGCATGCACTGAGCTCCATGTAGCCGCATTGAAAATGTCTGCAATGGGCACGTTGCGGATTTCTGCCAGAGATGCCGTGACTGCTCTAGTAGAGTGAACGTACACTCTGCCTTCTAGCTTAACCTGTGCCATAGAATAGTGGTGAAGGCATGCTACCAGCCATGCTGAAATGCACCTAATAGTGACAGACTGACCCAGCCGGGTCTCGCTAAAGGAAACAAACGGTTGAAGAGCCTTGCAAACTTCTTTTGTTCTATCCAGATAGAATTGCAGTGCTCTCTTAACATCCAAAGAATGAAGGGTACATTCCCCTTCATTCTGAAAGTTAGCAAAGTAGGTAGGTAGGACTGAAGGTTGGTTTAGATGAAATTCTGAGACAACCTTAGGAAGAAACTTAATGCAGTCCTAAGAACTACTTTGTCCTTGTAAATACAGTGTGTGTGTGTGTGTGGGGGTCTGTGACCAGAGTATTTATTTCAGAAACTCTACAGACTGAAGTGACTGTCACCAGGAAGGCCGTTTTCTGAGTGAGGAACTTCAACTCGCAGGTAGCTAGAGGCTCGAAAGGTTTCCGAGTGAGCATGTCTAGCACAAGGTTAATGTCCTAGGCTGCGATTGGACGTCTGGTATGCAGAATGCCCTTAAGAAACCTCTTAACTACAGGTAACTGAGCCAGAGAGAAGGAATGTACCGGCTCAGGATAAGCTGCAATGGCACAGAGATGAACTTTGACAGTAGAGTACTGCAGACCTGAATTTGAGAGGTCTAAAAGGTACTCCAAGACTTTATTTGGTGGGCAGGAAAAAGGGTTCGAAGAGGATTTTGCACACCAGAGAGAGAAACGTTTCCATTTGGCTGTGTAGGTCTTTCTAGTGGCTGGTTTACACGCAGCCAAGAGAATATCTGAAACTCTACAGGAAACATTGAACTTATTCACCCCAATCTCTTCAGGAGCCAAGCATGAAGGTGAAGTGCCTTCAGATTGGGATGGACCACAGGCCCCTGGGTCAGAAAGTTCGTCTGAAGGGGAAGTGCCTTCGGGAGGGTTGCCGACAGACTGTTGAGCAGTGGGAACCATATCTGTCAAGGCCAGTAGGGAGCAATGAGAATCATTCTGTCTCCCTGAGACTCGAATTTGAGAAGTACCCTCTGAAATAGAGGAAGAGGAGGAAAGGCGTATAGAAAGCGTTTTGTCCATTGCAGCCTGAATGCATCCTGACAGAAAATGCCTGGTCCTGGATTTCTGGAGCAGGAGAGAGGCAGTTTTGCGTTGAGTGAGGATGCAAAAAGGTCCACATCTGGAGTTCCCCACTCTTTGAAGAGTGACTGAGTGACGGTTGAGTCGAGAGACCACTCGTGAAGAGCTGTCTCCGTTCTGCTGAGACAGTCTGCCAGTTCGTTCTGCACGTCTGGTAGGTAAACCGCGTGGATTAGAGCCTTGTGCTCCAGGCACCATTCCCACACTCTCATAGCTTCCCTCCATAATGGGTAAGCGTGTGCACTGCCCTGTTTGTTGATGTAATACATCACTGCTTTGTTGTCCGTTTGAAGGAGAATGTTCTTGTAAAAGAGTATGTCCTTCAAGGCCCGGACTGCATAGAGGACAGCTCTCATTTCCAGGATGTTTATGTGAGGCCGGGACTCATCCTGAGTCCACGTACCTTGGGTGTGGAGATTCTAGCAGTGAGCTCCCCACCCCATCAGGGACGTGTCGGAGGTAATCGAGATTTGATGATCCAGAGGAGCAAAAGGATACCCTTCCAGAAGGATGTTCCACTGCGACCACCAGGTGAGTGACCTCTTTAGAGGTTCTGTCACCTTGATGGGAAAGGACTGAGGGTGAGTGGTTGGGGACCACTGAGTACTGAGCATCCACTGAGAGGTTCTTATGTGGATACATGCTAGGGATACAGTGAAGACCGAGGATGCCATGAGACCCAGCATCCACTGCATCGAGATAGCTCGAACCGAGCTGTTTTCTCTGATGTATCGGGCCATCTGTAGGATATTGCTCCTTCTGTCCTCTGGGAGAAAGGCTTTCGCAGAGGAGGTTCCAGAAGAGTTCCTATGAAAAGGAGTTTCTGGGAGGGCTGCAGCTGCGATTTGTTACGATTTAGCAGGACTCCCATGGACATGAGGAAGTCTAAAGCTTTGGCTACGGTGTCCAGAGTTCCCTGCCTGGAAGGGCTTGCTAGAAGCCAGTTGTCCAGATATGGAAACACTTGAATTCTGATTTTCCTGAGATGCACTGTGAGAATTGCACAACACTTTGTAAAAACTCATGGCGCCGAGGATAGCCCAAAGGGCAGAACTCTGAACTGATAATGTTGACCCAACGCCACAAACCTCGGGTATTTGTGGTGCTTTGGGTGTATAAGAATGTGTTGGTAGGCATCCTGCATGTCCAGGGAGGCTAGCCAATCATGTTGATGAATCAAAGGTAGAAGGGTACCTAGATATGTCATCTTGAACTTTTCCTTGTGAAGGAATCTGTTTAACTTTCTGAGATCCAGAATGGGGTGCATGCCTCCAGTTTTCTTCGAAACTAGAAAGTAATGGGAGTAGAAACCTGTGTTTCGTTGGTTCGTCGGAACTACTTCTACTGCCCTGTTGTTCAGAAGGCCTTGGACCTCGGAAGCAAGAAGGTCTGACTGTACTGCCGACAGCCTGGGCTATCGTTTTGGGGGATGATCCGGGGGGTTTCTGAAAGATTGATCGAATACTCCTCGTGGATTATCCGGAGGACCCATTTGTCTGATGTTATAGACTTCAACCGGTTGTAGGACTGAGTCAGACGTCCTCCCACCGCTGAGGAAGAGTCCCCCTCAGGCAGTTGAGGTGAGACCTGGGCCGAAAACTCAGAAGATGGCACTGGGCGCTTTGGGGCCTTGTGCCTTCTGCTGCATTTTCTTTTGTGGCTGCGGGGTGTAGCTTTTGTTAAAGCCCCCCCTGCCTTTGCCCTGAAAGGAATGACGGTTATGAAACTGATGTTTGTTGGCACCCCGAGAGGGTAGGTGTAATCGAAACTATCTTAATGGCTGCCCTAGTCTTCTGTGTGGTTTCCAGAGCTTGTTCACCTAGGGGTCGAACAGATACATACGAGAAAGGGGTAAGGCCATGACCTGCTGCTGGAAGCATCATTATTGAAGCCAAAATTCGTAGCCAAGAGTGGCGACGGGTGCAAATGCCTGCCGCCGCTGCTTGACAAGCAGTATCAAAAGCGTCCATTGCAGCTTTAACCTGTTGGTTATTGGACTCGATGCCCCTGGCTATGGTGTGAAGTAGCTCTGAATTAGTTTCCGACTCAGGCAGAGCTTCTATCATTTGCTTGAGCGAATGCCAAAGGACATTCTCATATTGAGAAAAATAGCCCTGGTAGCTGGCAATATGCATACCCAAGACGGAGGCAGTGAAGACTCTCTTACCTAAGGTGTCTATCTTACAAGATTCTTTATTGATAGGCCGGGCTGAGGATGCCTGAGGGAGGACAGCCTTGTCATTCTCTGCTAAGATTAGAATGGGACCAGCAAAAGCTTGTGAGGCCAATATGGGTCGATCCTTGGGAGCAGCATACTTCCTCTCTATGGACTTAGCCACGGAAGGGATGAGAGCAGGATTGTTCCATACTATCTGTAAAGAGTCTCAAAAGATGATTGTACCAGTGGAGTTAAATCCATAGGGCTCTCCGGGACATGCAGGTATTGGAGTCTTAAAAGCTTCCCAGGATCGATTTCTGTAGTCTGGAGAGAAAGAGTGGAACTTAAATTTTTCAGCAGAGAATTAAAGGAAAGGTCTTCGACCAGAGGCTCTGCAGCAGGATTAATCCCTGCTCCTTCAACATCACCACCCAGATGAAGATCTGGGTCAGGCTCAAAATCATCTCCTGACAGTCCGAGGGGGAGTGAAAATCAGAATGGAAATTAACATAGAAACATAGACTTTGATGGCAGATAAGGACCGCTTGGCCCTTCCCAGTCTGCCAATTTCCCTACCTAATGGCTAAGCTGCAGATCCTAGTTAACCAGCAGCCTACTTCTTTCTACCCCCACACCCTAGAATTGCCTTATGACTGTCCCATGCATGTTTGAATTCAACCACTGTTTTTGACTCCACAACCTCCTCCGGAAGGCCGTTCCATGCATCCACAACCCTCTCTGTGAAAAAATACTTCCTTATATTACCCCTGAGCCACCCCTCCTCTATCTTCAAATTGTGCCCCCTTGTTCTTGCTCATCTCTTTTTTTGAAAGATGCTACCCTCTTGGACTTTATTGATTCCGTTGAGGTACTTAAAAGTTTCTATCATGTCCCCCCTCTCCCTCCTTTCCTCAAGGCTATACATATTAAGCTCCTTTAGTCTCTCTTCATGTGTCTTCTGGTGCAGACCCTGCACTATTTTAGTTGCCCTCCTCTGGACAGCTTCCATCTTGTCTATGTCCTTGCGGAGACTGGGTCTCCAGAACTGCACACAGTACTCCAGATGGGGTTTCACCAGTTGTCTGTACAGAGGGATAACAACTTCCTCTTTTCTACTGGTGATGCCTCTCCCTATGCATCCCAGTATCCCCCCAGCCTTCCTTACTGCCCTCTCGCATTGTTTGCCCACCTTTAAGTCATATGATATGACTACTCCCAGGTCCCTTTCCATTTTTGTTGCTGTTAGTATCTCACCCGCCATTGTGTACTCTTCCCCTGGGTTATTATTTCCCAGGTGCATTACCTTGCACTTCTTAGCATTGAATCTAAGCTGCCATACATTTGACCATTCCTCTAACCTTGCCATGTCCCTTCTCATCCTTTCCACCCCACCTTGAGCATCAACTCTGTCGCAGATCTTTGTGTCATCTGCAAAGAGATATACTTTTCCTTCCAGTCCCTCTGCAATGTCGCTTATAAAGACATTGAAGAGGACCAGTCCTAATATTGAACCCTGAGGTACCCCACTAGTAACCCCCCCTTCTTCAGAGTGGACTCCATTTACTATTACCCTCTGTGTCCTGTTCTCCAGCCAATTCTTTACCCAGGCTATCATCTTGGGACCCACTCCCAGGCTGGTTAACTTGTATATTAATCTTTTGTGTGGGACTAAGTCAAATGCCTTGCTAAAGTCTAGGTAGGCCATGTCCACAGCCCCTCCCTGATCTACTACTTTGGTCACCCAGTCAAAGAAATCTATTGGATTCATCTGGCATGACCTTCCAGCTGTGAATCCATGCTGCCTTGGGTCCTGTGCCCCACTGGCCTCTAGGTACTCAACAATTCTTTCCTTCAGAAGTGATTCCATCATTTTCCCTATCACTGAGGTTAAACTAACAAGTCTGTAGTTTCCTGCTTCTGCCCTGCTCCCACTTTTGTGAAGGGGAATCACATCTGCCCTCCGGAAGAGGAAAGAATCAGAGTTGAAAAGCCCTGGAGTCTGGATGGTACCACGCCAAGCATCGGAGTCGAAGAACACGGCGCCGGACCCAAGGAAGTCGGCGCCATTGGAAACATAGAAACAGAGAATTTGACGGCAGATAAGGACCGCTTGACCCACCTAGTCTGCCCATTTTCCTACCTAACAGATAAGCTGCAGATTCTAGTTAACCAACAGCTTACTTACAGCCCAGCACACGATGCCGACAAGGGCCACAGCGCCGACAGAGCCGATGACAAAGCCCTCAGCGCCACGGACGGCTCTGAGTGTTCCAAGGTTCCAAAAACTGTGATTTGAAGGAAAATTAACAGGAGATAGAGGCATCAGTTTGGGCCCCTGTGCCGCAGCCATGTTGGGGGGGGGGGGACACCTGAGCACGGAGTCGATGGCACTAAAGAAGGTGCCGCATGACTAGGAAGGTCCAACCATCCTACCCGGTCCCTCGAGCAGCCCGAAGGTCCGGGAGTGACCAGGTCAGGCAGCTGGACCAACCTCCAAGCCCACTGCTACATAAGAGCAGCCCACTGGTGAAACTGCTCATTGGAGGCCCGTCCAATAGGCGGGGACGGGCTCCGATGTCGAAGAGGTAGGGCACGGAGCCAGAAAGAGGCGACTCCAAGAGGAGGAGACCGGTGCCTGGCCCCAATAACTGACAGTCGACGCGCAGACATACCAGTAGGTGACCTTGAGTGATGCCTTTTCTTTCTCGACTTGTGTAAAGAAGAAGAACTCGAGGCCGAACGGTGCCGCAAATGGGACCATTTCCTTTTATACTTTTGGGGGGAACGCCCATCTCCCTGAACATTGGACCATCCATTGTCAGACCCACCCTCCGGGAAGTGCGGAGGACCGGACTCAGCCCAGCTGACTGAACAGCTTTCTTACGAAGTCTCCCTACCGTCATCTGACCCGCTCATGGTCGACTCCGTCAATGGAGGGCTGAAGACTTCTTTATTAATCAATAAATTTAATTAAATCTACTCGGTACTTTCGAAGATAAATTACAAAACAAACTGAAAACGATGCTGCTAGTTTGAAGTTTGACTCCCGCCGGGCAAGCGACATCGTCACTGAAGTGCACTTGATGGCGGGAAAAAGGGAACTGAGGCGGTTGGAGGGTCAACTCCGAGGTAGTCTTTACTGCACAAGCCATGGCTCGCGATGCCGCTTCCTCATGGCTCCATCTCTGGCACTGACCCTCTCGAAAAATTTTGCTCCCGCTGGGTCCTAGCACCTCCAGTGTAGATCTCGTTAGTGTGAATGAGTGGTGGAGACTTTATGTCCGGGAAGATCATCCTTGTTGTGTATGATTGCTCATACACTGTCTTTTATAGTGTATGGGCAATCATAATTTTAAGACTTTGTCCTTAAGTTTGCCTTTTTTCTCACTGCTGCTCTCTTCTGGGTCCGCTCTCACTGTTGCGGCCATTTGAGGAAGCTTCGAGATTCGCGTACCGTGCATGGATGAGGACGGTGCATGTTGTTTTGCTACAGTAGCTACGTTATCTAGTGCAGCACAATGACAATGCCATAGCTACTGCAGCACAACAACGCTGTTCTAGGGATGGATTTCCACCATACACTACATGCATATTATTTAGCTAGACTGTCTCTCTCCCCCCCCCCCCCTTCAGTGATGGTATCCATTTATATTATTTAGTGTCAGATATCTATCCGGTCTGCGTTTGAATACTGTTAACAGTCTGGAAGCTACAATTTCTATTGGTAAATTGTTACAAATTCCCACCACTCAAAGTAAAAAAAAAACGTTTCTTCCAACGTCCTTCCTGGCTACTGACACTTCTAGTTGATGTGTGTACCTCTGAGGTTACGTTTCAGATGTTCGTATTTCAGCTCCAACTGCTCTCCAAAGTCATCATCTTGGAGAACCTTATCAGCAAGTATAAGACCTTCCCTCATCCTTCTCCCTAATGTATGAAGTCCCAGACACTGAACACTATCTTCATATCTCTTGTTTCTCAAACTAGGAATCATTTTTTGTGGCTTTGTGTTACCCTCTCTACTGCCTCTATGTCCTTCCTAAGGTGTACTCCAGAACAGTGAATAGTAATCAAGCTGTGGTCTCGCATAGGCTCTGTATAGTGGTTGACTACAGTCTCTTTCTTGTTGATGAACGCCTTCCTGATACAATTTAGTGTATTCAAAAGTTGTTGTTTTCATCATATGTGCTGTTGTAACCTGTTTTCTATTCGCCTTGTAATCTCCCGTGTTGTACCTGAAAGCAGGCATTTATTTGTCTAGTGTGCTTTCCTAGTCAATAAAAACTAAATAAATACATTATCCCATTAGCTTTTCCTGTGAATAAAGGGACACTATCAGATTTTTTGTGGTTTAGTGATTTTTACCTCCTATGGTATCCTTGACCCCCTTTAGTAAATGCAGTGCTCGCAGATTTCAAATATGTCTAGAGATTCCATGAAATGTTACAAGGAGTCATTCATTTCTGCCAAAACTACTTAGTGCTTGGTCCAACCTTCAATCCTGCCGTTGATGCTCCCGTGCATGCTGGCTGACATTTGGCACTGATCCAAGGAGTACACTTGTTCACGAATAAGTCAGCAAAAACTTGCATTTTAGCAGTGACACACCTTCCCATATTCTTTATGGCTTACTGAACTCAGGAAAGTGAATCCAGTTTTAATACGAGCCCTCTAAGCATTTTTATTTTATACTTGAAAAATTCAAGCCCTGACTTACGAGTCCTTGTAACACTTCACAGAATCTCTAGAGGTATTTGAATTCTGTGAGCACAAAATTTACTAAAGGGGTCAGGGACACCATAGCATGTAACATTCACCAAGTCACAAAAAAGCTGATAGTGTCCCTTTAACCTACGATTACTATGCTTAAAATGTTCTCTGATCAATATTCCTAAGACTTTTTCTTTACCTACATTTGTAAGTTCTATATTGTTAAGACAGTATTTTAGATGTGGACTGTTAGTTCCAAAATGTATGACCATGCCTTTCTTTTTGTTTTCATTCAGCCTTTTCTCTCGGGGCTCCAGAGGCAGGCAAGCTGTGGTCCTCCAGTTCAAGTCACAACACTATGAGCGCTCAAGGAGAAGCAGACGGGGTGCACTATGAAGAGCTGCCAGCCTAATTTCAGTCACACAGTTCATTTTGTAGCACTACTCCAGGTTACCTATCCACAAAAGCTGCATGACCACAGCATTCTGAAAAAATGTAGTTTTATTTCCAATAATAAAACAAAGCCAGTGATTTAGCAATGCTGTGTGATCAACTACTCAAGCAATTCACACTAGCCCCAGTGCTTCGGCTCCAAGCCTTACCTGGAGATCTCAATCTGCCCTGCACACAGGGCTTCACTGAGCCTCCCTCGGTTCCCCATTTTCCTGTTTTCTCCCCATTACCTCAGATCGTCAGAACATGGTCACCCATGTGCGTGGAAGCGCGCATGCGCTCCGTGACTCCGGTGATGGCCATATCCTCTCACCCAGTCTAATGCCTGGCTCCTTATGGCTTGGCGCTGCCACCTAGCCTCCACCGGGTTGCAGCCAAGAGCCAGGGAAACCCACATCCCTCCCTGGGAGAGGACAGCTGCCTTGCAGCTGCTCAATCCAGCCCCGGCCGATCCCAGGCTTGTTCCCGAACCCGGGTCGCCGGTGTGGGAGGAGGTAAGGCATCCACACCAGTGGGCCACCAACCACACATTTCTTGATATTAAATTCTATGTTATTTTCTGATGCCCATAATTCTAGTCTGTTTAGGTCCTCCATCAGTACTGGTCTCACTGTCAACTAGACCTCTTATTTTGGTGTCATCAGAAGACTTATTAATAAATGTTCTGCACCCATATTCCAAGTCTCCAATGTTAAACAGCAGTGGCCTGAGCACCGAGTCCTGGGGCACCCCACTGGTAACTACTGCAAACTTCTAAGATAGAATTCTACTCACTCTCACCGTATGAGTTTTTACCATCAGCTACACCTGGATCCAGTCTATGTACCACTGGTGAATGTTGTTTTCGTATATTTGTAAGTTGTTAGTGCAGTGCTTTATTGAATGCCTTCTTTAAGCCCAGGTATAGAATATCTATGGGTTTATTTCCCCCTATTGCCTTGCTAACCTGATCATAAAAACTTAGCAGGTTAGTTACACAGGACCTGTTTTGTGAAGTCATGTTCATTCATTCTTTGAGTGCCGAGTATGTTTGAACATGTATATATTCCAGACATTATATATATATTCCCACAATATCCTTGAAGCCCATATCCATCAGATCTATCTTGATAAGCAACGAGAGTAGGCTCTCTGTTGTTTAACATATTACTGATGTTAAGACCTACAGGTCTGTAGTTCTCTGGTTTTGACCTATCACCTTTTCTAAACACAGGTACTACTTCAGCCTTTTTCCAGTCTTCTGGAACCGTACCTTCCTGCATTGAGCTATTAATGTGTACCAATGGTACTGCATTTTCAGATCTGGTTTCTTTTAGAATTCTTGGATGAAGATCATCTGGCCCAGCTGATTTACTGATATCCAATTACGTAACTTTTCTTTCCGTTGTAATAGGGTCTGTAATGTTTGCACATATCTCAGCTAGCTCAGAACTACTTATAATGTGCTGTGTGACTGAGCTTAGTGTACCAGATTTCTCAAAAACTGAACCATAAAATGTGTTTAGTTATTGATTCCTCTACTTTATGATTTCCCTTTCGAGGCTGAGTTCTGTGTTTATATACCAACAGAACTATCATTTTATGTAAATTAGCATATGTGTAAAACTCCTTCATGTTCCCTTTGCCGTAAGCCAAGTTGAATTCTATATTTATTTTATTGACTTTTATTTTAGTCTTTGGTAACCGGGTAAGGCCCACTAGGCACAAGTGCCTGTTTTCAGGGGCGACCTGGGAGCACTGGGCGGTTAACTGACTTGCTCAGTCGCACAGTATGCAAGTGGAGGTTGGGAGAATCAAACTCGGGTCTGGTCTGCTGGATGTACCAAGCTTGTTCACATCCCGTTCCTCTAACCTCTAGGCTATACTGCCAGCCCTAGCGTTACACCTAGCTTCCCTTGTGTACTTTTTTGTAAACCTTATTGCCTTTTTGTATTGTTCTTTGTGGATGTTGTCTGGGTACGTTTTGAGTTTTTTTAAACACCAACATTATACCTCTAATCTTTCTGATGATTTTGTTGTTCAACCATATGGACTTTTTCACTTTTTAATTATAAGATCTATTTTTGAGTGTGTATTTGTCATCTAGCCTCAACAATATGTTATTGAAATTATCCCAACAGTCACTGGTATTTTTACTACCAAGTAGAAGACTGAACATGGTTGTGGTGTCTATCATGCTGTACACAGAGTGCTTTATTTTGTGTATAAGTTTAGAGCCATGACTTACTGAAGTTGAAACAGTATGTATCTGTGCCACCGATGTGCTGAAAAATACATATAAATGGTATAAAAAATAAAGTAAGTTACTTTTGAGTCCAACATTGCTACCTTTGTGCCAGTCCATTGTTCTGCAGGTACTGCTGTATTCTGTCCACTTCTTCAACCGGCAGCTGTGCAATGCTGTTCTGTTGCAAACAAATCCACAATATTAGGGTTCAAAGCACTGATACGAACAGATCAAACAACTGATGCTTACAAAACAGACCTACAATATTTATCAAAGATCCCAAGATGCTTTCCATGGCAAAATAAAGCTAAGTTTCTTTCAGTTGTAACAGGGACTAAGGCCTCTTCCCTAGAGGTGAGAGATCATTGCTCACCATCTCCCTCAACTTCTGTCTATCCCCCAAAAAAAGACAGCAACTGGGATCAAACAAGTGGTCTGAAGCATGCTTTGCATCTAATGGGAATGATGTTTAATATATTTAGCAATGATCTTGAGGAACAGGGCAGAAGACCAGACAAGTTGCAGATGCAACCAAGATAGTCAACAGCAATAAAGTAGAACAGCACACTCGATTCCAAAATTACTTGGAAAGATCAGGTAGATGGGCAGACAGATGGCAAATGCAGTTTAACATGAATAAATGCTTGGTTACTAGCAAGGGTGCAAAGAACAAGGCTAGGGAGTATACATTGTATGGAAAGGTGATTGCTGCTTTAGATGAAGGAGGACCTACTGGTTAAGTAACCAGGACACAAAAAGCCAAGCTGTGCAAGCTTGTAATTGTAAATGGAGTCCACTCTGAAGAGGGGTTACTAGTGGGGTAGCGCAGGGTTCAGTATTGGGTCCAGTCCTTTTTAATGTCTTCATCAGTGACATTGCAGAGGGACTGGAAGGAAAAGTATGCCTTTTTGCAGATGACACAAAGATCTGCAACAGGGTTGATACACAAGGAGGCGTGGAAAGGATGAAAATGGACTTGGCAAAGTTGGAGGAATGGTCAGAAGTACGGCAGCTAGGATTCAATGCAAAGAAGTGCAAAATAATGCACCTGGGAAACAAGAACCCAGGGGAAGAATACACAATGGGTGGGGAGGTAGTAACAACAACAAAAAAGGAAAGGGACCTGGGGGTAATCATATCAGATGACTTTAAGGTTAGCAAGCAATGTGAGAAGGCAGTAGGGAGGGCTGGGGGTATACTGAGATGTATAGGGAGAGACAGCAGCAGCAGCAGAAAACAGGAAGTTGTTATCCCTCTGTACAGACAGTTGGTGAGACCCCATCTGGAGTACTGTGTCCACTTCTGGAGACCTCATCTCCGCAAGGACATAGACAGGATAGAGGTAGTCCAGAGGAGGGCAACTAAAATGGTGCAGGGTCTGCAAGAGAAACTGTATGAGGAGAGACTAAAGGAGCTTAATATGTATGCCCTTGAGGAAAGAAGGGAGAGGGGGGACATGATAGAAACTTTTAAGTACCTCAGTGGAATCAACAAAGTCCAAGAGGGTAGCATCTTTCAGAAAAAGAGACTTGCAAGAACAAGGGGACACAATTTAAAGATAGAAGGAGGGTGGTTGAGGGGCAATGTGAGGAAGTATTATTTCACAGAGAGGGTAGTGGATGCATGGAACAGCCTTCCTGAGGAGGTTGTGGGGTCTAAAACTGTGGGAGAATTCAAGAATGCATGGGACAGACATAAGGCAATTCTTGTGGGGGGTAGGAAGAAATAGGCTGTTGGTTAACTAGGATCTGCGGCCTATCCTGTAGGTAGGGAAATGGACAGACTAGATGGGCCAAGCGGTCCTTATCTGCCGACAAAGTCTATGTTTCTATGTGCAGCAATAGTCAGCAAAGCTTATAATTATTTCATTCATTTTGATTTTGTAGACCAGGAAAAGGAGAGCTAGACAATACTGCCTTTATATTGTAGCCTCATTCATTGGGGGGCGGGGGGAGAATATACATGAAAACCAACTTAAACTGAATCAGATTAAGCTGCTGGTGGTATTTTAGTGAGTTAGGAAAAATTTGTCCAGGACACCGGGGGAATTCCTCTACTCTTTTCGAGAAGTGCTATGTGATCTTACGAACATACGAAATTTGCCAGCAGATAAAGGCCTAGAGGTCTATCAAGTCTGCTCGAATGTGCAGCTAGCACCCCTTATTCTGCAGCTGCCCCTCCCTTCCACCCTTCCCCTTCATTAACCCTCCCTTGTCCTGTCCCATCCTCGTTGAAGCAGTCCACTGTTCTACTGTATACCACTTCAGCAGGTAACCATTCCACCCAGCCACTACCCTCTCTGTAAAAAGTGTCTCTCATCTCCTCCTGAACCTTCCTCGCCTCCAGTCTCATATCATGGCCCCTGGAGCCCTCCCTCCCTTACTTTGAACAGCCCTCTGTACCGGTCTTGTTTATTCCTTTTATGTATTTAAAGGTTTCAATATGTCACCTGTCTCTCCTCCTCCAGTGAGTACATGTTCAACTCCTTCAACCTCCTCTCGTATGGTAAGTCCCCCAGCCCCTTGATCATCTTTGTTGCTCTCGCTGCACCTCCAGTAACTTAATGTCCTCTTCAGATCACGGACGCCAGTACTGCATGCAGTACCCAGGTGAGTCTAACTAATGACCTATACAGTGGCAGAATCACCTCCTCCCTCCTCGAGGATATACCCTGCAATACAACCCAGCATTTTGTTGGCCTTTGCAGCTGCCTTCCTACATTGTGCAGAGTTGTTCATTGACCCTGTAATGCGCATAACCAGATCCTTCTCCTCCTCTGTCTGGGCTAGCTGTACCCCTCTAGCTGGTAACTCCTCCTTGGGTTCTTCATCCCAAAATGCAGCACCTTGCACTTTGGCATTAAAGCCCAGTTGCCAGGTGTCTGACCAGGTTTCAAGCTTTGCCAGATCATCCTGCAATGCCTGCCATCCCCTAGGTCATCCACAGCCGCGCCTACCTTGGTATCATCAGCAAACAGACTGATCTTGCTCTTGATGTCCCATGATATGTCTGCAATGAATATCCCAAACAACACTGGTCCCAACACTGAGCCCTGTGGAACACCGCTCATCACTGCCCTTGGGTGTGAGCTCCCCACCCACCACCACCCTCTGTTGCCTTCCCTGCAGCCAGTTTCCTACCCATCTCACCAGCTTTGCACCCGCCCTGTGCCTACTAACTTCCTCCCAGCCTTCCTTGTGGCACTGGGTGAATGCCTTACTGAAGTCCAGATACAGGACATCCACTGCATGGCTCCTGTCCAGTTGCCTAGTTACCCAGTCATAGAACTCGACCAGGTTGGTTTGGCAGGATCTGCCACATATGAAGCCATGCTGTCTGCTGTCCTGTAGTCCTTTGGCCTCTAGGAGGGCCACCAGCCTCTCCTTCAGGATAGTCTCCATTAGCTTACCCACGATGGATGTGAGGCTCACTGGTCTGTAATTTCCCGGTTCATCCTTGGGGCCACTCTTGTGGAGGGGCACCACATGAGCCATCCTCCAGTCCTGAGGTACACACCCAGAATGTAGTGAGGCATTAAATAGGTCTGCCAAAGGTCCTGCAAGGACCTCTGCCAGCTCCTTCAGTACCCTGGGGTGGATGCCATCTGGGCCTGGCGCCTTGTCCACCCTCAGTGCCTTCAAACCCTCTCGAACTCTACTCTCCATGATTTCCCCATCTGTCACCATTTCCCCCACTGCTTCTGCCATTTCTCCCACCTTGGGTGTCACCCCCCTCTTCTCTTTAGTAAATACTGAGCAGAAGTATTCATTTAGTGCTTCCGCCTTATCGCACCCTGCTTCCACCCAACCCCCCTCCTTCCTAATCCTTACTATGTGGTCCTTACAGCCCCTTTTGTCCCTGATGTACTTATAGAAGTCCTTCTCCCCCTTCTTAATGCCTTGTGCCAGCCTGAGTTCCGTAGATGCTTTGACTCCCCTTACTGCCCTTGTCACCTCCTTCGATTCTGTCAAGTACTCCTCCCTGTCTTCTTGTACTTCCTAAAGGCAGCTCTTTTCCTCCTTACCTTTTCCATGACCTCCTTGCTCAACCAGATCGGTTTCTTAGCCCTAGCCTTCTTGCTCTGGGCTTTGCAGCAGGTTTTGGTTGCCTCCACTATCCCCAGCTTTATGAGCTCCCACCTCTGGTTAGTGTCCATACTAGATTGAATTCTGGCCAGGTACCCTTTTACCACTTCCCCATCCTCCCAAAGTCGGCCCTCCTGAAGTCCAGCACTATTGTGCCAGATTCCACTCTTCCTTGCCAATATCCAATGTGAGCCATACTGAGCGGTGGTCACTCCCTGACAGTGGTTCCTCCACTGTAAGTTCTCTCTAAAGTCCCCATTTGCCAGCACAAGGTCAAGGGTATTTCCTAACCTGGTTGGTTCACTGACCATTTGCAGCAGGAAGCTGTCCTTGAAGGCATCCAGCAGTACCTGCTCCTTCTGTTCCTGGTTGTTGGGTGCTCCAGTCCACTCCTGGCATGTTGAAGTCCCCACAATCACCACACTACCCTTCTGCAGGTCCTCCTGATCTGTCCCACTAGTTCCCTGTCTAACTCCTCCATCTGAGATGGTGGCCTGTACACCACTCCCATTCTAAGAATCCTATTCTTGGAATCCTGGATTTGCATCCAAATTGACTCCGTACTACCCTCCTCCCCTTCCTTCCTTACACACTTCAGTCCTTCCTTCACATATAGTGCCACCCCCCTCCTTTCCCAATCACCCTGTCCCTACGAAATAATCTGTACCTTGGTACAGACAGGTCCCAGTCATTGTATTGGGTGGCTCATGTTTCTGTGATGACTGCAATGTCCACCTCTCCCTCTGCCATGAGAACCTGTAACTCTGCAGTTTTCCTCCCAAGGCTCCTAGCATTAAGGGTAACCACCTTCCACCCTTTTCCCCCCCTCCCATCCTGCCCTCCTTTCCTAGCATCACCAACAGTACTTGCCATTTGTCCTTTGTCACTGTTATGGGGTAAGCTCATATGGTTTTAGCAACCTGTGGTCTCTGCATATCTCTTCCCAACTGCCACCCCCACTCCTAGTTTAAATTCCCAACTTCCTCTATGTACTCCTCCATCCTCTGTTTCAACACTTTTTCCCTCCTCACTCAAGTGTAGTCTGTCCTTGGCATAGAGACTACTGTCCTCCCAGGTCCCTCCCCAACAGCCCATACCCTTTAGCACAACACCAGGTTCTTAGCCATCCGTTAAATTCCTCTATTCTCAGCTTTCTTGTTGTGCTTGCCTTTGTACGGTAAGTATCTCTGAAAAAGTTACTGATCTTCCTGCCCCTCACACAATTGTGCTAGTTCCTCAAAACTCCTCTGGACTTTATCTACTGTCTTGTCCATGCAGTCGTTTGTCCCAAGATGTATAATTAAATGGGGCTTGTCCCTACCCCTTCTAGCATATTTCAGAACAGACTGTCCCACCCTTTCCGCTGTCATTCCTGGCATGGCCTCCACCCAAATGTGACTATGCCTCTCCCTCTTGCTCCACCTAACTCCTCTTAGTATTGGGTCCCCAGCACTAAGATTCCACCCCTAACTCCCTGCTTGCTTCCATTCATCTCCTCTCTCATTTCCAGCTCCTCTTCTTCCTCCTGCACATTATTTCCCTTTACCCCTGTTGCAATTCTCCCAGCAGAACTTCCCCACGCTCCAGTTTGGTCCAGGCATTTATCAATTACTCGTCTAATTTCATCATTTCCCTCCTCCACCTTCTTCCTCTCTAGCAGTGCACAACTATTTTCTTAAGACCCTTCACAAATGCCCGCTCCCTCTCTCTTCATAGTAACCTGTTCTCTCCTTTCCACTCCATGATTTTTGCCACTTCTTCGCCTCCCCTCACAAGTCCCTATCTCCTCCTTCCATTTGTCTTTTGTCTCCTGACCTGGTTTCCCCAGCAATTGTTTTTTACTCTTTACTATCCAGTTGAGCAACCATCAGGAAAGGTAGCTAGGACCTCGGTTTAACCTGTCGTAACAAACACAGCACATCCCAACAGTACAGCATCTTCTTAGTACTGCACTTGGGTGCCAGCGTTAATGGTATTAGCCCTCATAAAATGCTTGGTTAAGTCAAACAGGGAACAGAGAATAAGGCAAGGGAAGTGATAGTGCTACTGCTCAAGGTTTTGGTTAGACCGCATTTCAATTACTGTGTTCAGTTCAGGGCACCACATTAAAAAAAGAGCATACTGTAGCAAAACTAGAGAATGTATTTGTTTAAATTTGATGGCTAGGACAGACACACTGAACCAAAGCTTATTTCCAGGTGCGACCTGGGGAAGGGCTCCAAGAAGAACAAAAATAATATGCCAAAGCAAGGTGCGAGTACATTAAAAGTAGTAATAAAAAAAACAGTTTACCAATTTACAAATTTACAGAGGTGTAAAAAGACAATTTAGTGGCTAGCCTGTTGGTGCAGTGGTAGCAGTGCCACTTGTGACGCCGGCACCTGGGGCTCAAAAGCAAGCCTGAGTCATCAGGGACTGGCTGGAAAGAGAAGGCCTGAGTACACCACAAGGCACTCTTCTCCTCCAGGGACAGAAGTTACTGCCACCTGGGTGTCGACCAGTAGCAGTGCAAGCAGAGTTGCAATGGATGGGTGGTGCGCCTCCCCACTGGGACATCTGCATGTTTTGCGTACAGCCATCCATCCAGTCTTAGCCTGAGAGGTGCAAATGAAGAGAACAAAACAAGGGAAGAAAATCCTGTGATTGCAGTAGCAATACACCGCCTCTCCCCACACAAATCCCGCACTGCTCAGTGGGCTGCTGATGCAACTGAGCAAAACACCTCCCAGGTTTGGAGAATCCAAGATGCTCCGCCATGGGGGTAAACCGTGGGGTATTGCAAGGTGGCAGTTAAGCCCCAGAGTGGGTGACAGGGTTGGGGGAAAAGAGGCTACCTGATGAAAGCAGATCAAGTGCAAGAATGAATACTAAATTAAAAAAAAAAAGACTATTTAGTGGCTGCAGATGTAATCTGGGTTGTCAGGAGTAGAAGTAATGGTGCAAGGGGTGTGCCGTGCTACGGCTAACTGTAGGGGCATGACTTATAGAAGCATGTCGGCAAGAGTGAAGTGAGAATAAGAGTGTGGGAGGGTCACTCTACTTGGTAGGAAAACGGACAGAGATGCCAGACCGACCAACAAGATTTACAGCGAGAGATATGGAAGAAACGAGCCTCTGATGAGCTGCAGGTGTGCGCTAAAGTACAGTAAGGATGATCAAGAATAGCGGATAGAGACTGAAGTAGCTGTGACTGCTCAAGAACAGGAGGCTGAGGACAGAAAAAACAGGTTACTCACCTGTAACAGTAGTTTTAGGAGTGGTATATGTTGTTCATCCACACCCTTTGGCATGTCCCTTTCCCCTTTAAGGATCACCGGAAGTCCTCAAGCTGGCTCCTCCCACCCACCCGGGTGGTATATACGTCATCTCTGCCCCATGACACCGGATCTTACCCTGCTCAAAGCCAGGTTATGTGCCTCCGCAGCAGGGCAGGTCTGGTGGGTCTGTGTGGATGAACAGCATATACCACTCCTAGAAAGTACAGTTACATAAGAACTTACTGTAACAGTAGATTTTCGAGAGAGGCTCTTGCAGTAGGTAATTACATGTAGGACTGAAGCTGGCAGGTGTCAGGACCCCACAGAAAAATTTCTAGCTAGCAGTCTCTGACGAGGGACCGCCCCCATGTCAGGTGACCGGCGTCGGTATAAAGGGGCGGTCCCTCACGCCCACCTTCCAGTTCTTTCACGCCATGGGCCTAAGAGGCCGGATGAGAGAGTAGCGAATATTTCCCTCACTGGAAAAGGAGCTGAAAAAGTTTAGGGGGATGGAGGGCGGGAAGGTATTACCTACTGCAAGAGAGCCTCTCTCGAAGATCTACTGTAACGGTAAGTTCTTACGTAACTGTACTATCTTACTTCGAGAGGGCTCTTGCAGTAGGTAATTACATATAGGACTGAGTCCCAAGCAGTCTGGAACAAGAAGAAGCACAAGGGAGGAGGAAAGCTACTCAAAGCAGATCCTCTAGCTGTGATGGCCTTAAGAAAGGAGGCCTTGCAGAACAGCAAGTCTGAAGCCTGCTCTACGGCGAGAGACAACATCCAAACCATAATGTTTTGTAAAGGTATGGACAGACGTCCAAGTGGCGGCAGAACAAATGTCTGCCGCTGACACATTCTTGAAACAAGCCACTGAGGCAGCGACTCCTCTGGTGGAGTGTCCTCTTACTTGACCCAGAAGAGTCTTGTTGTTCTTGTCATAAAAGAAGGCAATGCAATGAGCCAACCATCTGGACAGGCATTGCTTAGAAACAGCATTGCCTTCTCTTTTGTGGGCAAAAGAGACAAACAGTTGATCAGTCTTTCTGAGGTTTTTTGTTCTGTTAGTGTACTGTCTCAGAATTTGGTGAACGTCCACAGTGAGTAGTAGATACTCCCCCTGATTGGAGTATTGCATAAAGAAAGCAGGTAACTCTATGGACTGGTTCAATGTAGATTCTGCTACCACCTTGGGGAGAAACTTAAGATTGGTGCTCAGAGCCACATGTTTCTTGTGAAAAATCAAATACGGGATTTTACACATCTGGGCCTGGAGCTCGGAAATCCTCCGAGCAGAAGTAATGGCCACTAGGAAGAGCATCTTCCATGAAAGAAACTTCATGTCTGCTGAGGCCGTCGGTACAAAAGGAGGCAAAGTAAGCTTCTCAAGAACAAAATTCAAATCCCAAGGAGGGGCGGGGACTCAGATAGGGGGTCTCAGGTGTAGAACCCATCTGAGAAAAGTCTTACAGACCTCCAGTTGAGCTAACATCCTGTCTGCAAAGGGAACGTGGTAGGCCGAAATGGCCGCCATGTGTACTTTCAGAGACGAGTGACTAAGACCCAGGTCAAAGAGATGGCGCAGGTACTCCAGCAGCAGCCCAACAGAGCAAGAGAAAGGCTCAAAGTCTTTTGAAGCAGCCCAGATTATGAACCGTTTCCACTTCATGGCACAGGTGGACCTAGTGGAGGGTTTACTAGCCTCCACCAAAATCTCAGCCACCTGGGGAGAAACCCCAAATCGGGCTTGAGCTATGTCTGCAGGAGCCATGCATGTAGTTGGAGGGACTTGAGACCTGGATGGACCAGGGTCCCCTGATCCTGGGTCAGTAAAATTCGTTACAGAGGAAGAAGAGGTTCCTCTAAGTATTGTTGCAGAAGAGGGAACCAAACTTGCCTGGGCCAGAAATGAGCAATCAGAATCATTCATGCTCCTTCTAAACCAAGTTTCTGCAAGACTCATGCGATCAGAGGAATCGGGGGGGGGAGGCATAGATGAATCTGTCCTTCCAATCTAGAGACAGAGTGTCTCTCCAAAAAATGCCTTGCTCTTGAACAAGCGAGCAGAAGTTGGGAAGCTTTGTGTTTAGAGGTAAAGCGAACAGGTCCACCTTTGGTGTTCTCCAACATAGGAAGATATCTTCTAGGACCCCCTGATCCAGTTCCCACTTGTGAGCTTGAGCAGACGAGCGACTTAGTTTGTCTGCTAAGGCGTTCTCAATTCCCAGGACATGAATTGCCGTGAGGTGAAGGTTGTGTTGTGCTGCCCAATCCCAAACTCTCATCACTTTCCTGAAAAGAGGGTAGGACCGAGTCCCTCCCTGTTTGTTGATGTACCATACCACACACATGTTGTCCATCTGGATGGCTAAGTGGCCAGGAAGAAGATGCAGATGTACAGCCTGAAGAGCATAAAGCACAGCCCGAAGCTCGAGCACACTGATGTGAAGTGTTTGTTTGAGCTTGGACCAAGAGCCATGGGTCCAGTGAGGACCGAGATGGGCTCCCCAACCTTCGCCCGTGGCGTTTGAGGTCAGAGTCTGGGAGGGAGGAGGAAGGAAGAATGGAACTCCCCGAAGAAGGTTCTCTCGAACCATCCATCACTGCAAGTCTCAAATCATATGGGGGGGGGAAGACTAGGACCAACTGGTCCAAGTCATCCTCCAACTGATCCCACTGAGAGTGAAGCGTCCACTGAGAGACCCTACATAGAAACATAACATAGACTTTGAAGGCAGATAAGGACCACTTGGCCCACCCAGTCTACCCATTTCCCTACCTATTGGATAAGCTGCAGATTCTAGTTAAACAACAGCCTACTTCTTGCAGACCCCCACTATACTTGCCTTATGTCTGTCCCATGCATGTATGCCCCCCACTGTTTTAGACCCCACAACCTCACCAGGAAGGCAGTTTCATGCGTCCACCACTCCCTCCGTGAAAAAGAATTTCCTCACATTACCCCTGGGCCGTCCCCCCTCTAACTTTAAATTGTGTCCCTTGTTCTTACACATCTCTTTTCTGAAGATGCTACCCTCCTGGACTTTGTTGATTCCTTGAGGTGACCTAAAAGTTTCTATCATGTCCCCCGTCCCTCCTTTCATCAAGGGTATACATATTAAGCTCTCTCAGTCTCTCTTCATATGGTTTCTGATGTAGACCCTGCACCATTTTAGTTGCCCTCCTCTGGACTGCTTCCATCCTGTCTATGTCCTTGCGTAGATGAGGTCTCCAAAATTGTATGCAGTACTCCAAATGGGGTCTCACCAACTGTCTGTATAGAGGGATAACCACTTCCCTTTTTCTGCTTGTGATGCCCCTCCCTATGCATCCCAGTATCCCCCTGGCTCTCCTTACTGACTTCTCACATTGCTTACCCACCTTTAGGTCATCTGATATGACTACACCCAGATCCCTTTCCATTATTCTTGTCGTTAGTACCTCCCCTGCTATTGTGTACTCTTCTCCTGGATTTTTATTTACCACGTGCATTACTTTGCACTTCTTTGCAATGAATCTAAGCTGCCATATGTCTGACCACTCCTCCAACCTTGCCAAGTCCCTTCTCATCCTTTCTACCCTCCTTGTGTATCAACTCTGTTACAGATCTTTGTGTCATCTGCAAAGAGGCATACTTTTCCTTCCAGACCCTATGCAATGTCACCTATAAAGATGTTAAAGAGGACTGGACCCAGTACTGAGCCCTGAGGTACTCCACTAGTAACCCCCCCTTTCTTCAGAATGTGTTCCATTCACTATTACCTTCTGTGTCCTGTTGTGCAGCCAGTTTGCTACCAGGCTACCACCCTGGGACCCACTCCCAGGCTGGCTAACTGATTATTAATCTTTTGTGCGGGACTGTGTCAAATGCCTTGCTGAAGTCGAGGTAGGCCATATCCACAGCCCCTCCCTGGTCTATTACTTTGGTCACCCAGTCAAAGAAATCAATTAGATTCGTCTGACATGACCTTCCTGCTGTGAATCCATGCTGCTTTGTGTCCTGTGCCCTGCTGGCCTTTAGGTACTTAACAATTCTTTCTTTCAGAAGTGATTCCATCATTTTCCCCACCACTGAGGTCAAACTAACAGGTCTGTAGTTTCCTGCTTCTGCCTTGCTCCCACTTTTGTGAAGGAATCACATCTGCCTCCTCAGTCCTCAGGTACCACCTCATCTTCCCATGATTTGTTAAAAGTGTGGTTAGTGGTGTCACTAGGTCCTCCCTTAGCTCTTTAGGATTCTAGGGTGAATCCGCCGGGCCCATTGCTTTGTCCACCTTGAGTTTTAGGAGTTCTTTCAGTACTCTTTCTTCTGTAAATGGACTGCGTCAACCCCACTATCCAGAGTGCTTCTACTGTTTGGTTTAGGTAACTCCTCTTCTTCTTTTGTGAATACTGAGCAAAGTATTCATTCAGTATCTCTGCTTTTCACTGTCTCCCTCTGCCCACCTCCCCTCTCCTTTATTAATCTTCACTATCCCTCCCTTAACCTTTCTATGCTCCTAATGTACCTATAAAAGGTTTTATCCCCCTTCTTAACTGAGTTGGCTATCTTTTCCTCGGTTTGGGCCTTTGCTTTTCTGACTGCCTTTCCCACTTCTTTCTGCTTTAATTGATACAGTTCCCTGTCGTGCTCAGTCTGTGATTCCTTATACTTTTTGAATGTAGCCTTTTCCTCCTTAACCTTCCCTGACACCTCTTTTGAGAACCATAGAGGTTTTTTTATTCCTCTTTGTTTTCTTTGTTTCACACAAAGGTTTGTTGCCTCAACGATGGCAGTTTTGACTTTTCTCCATTGTTCTTCCACCCCTCCTTTCTGGTCGTTTGCTAATGCATTCCTCAGGTATTCACCAATTATGCCAAAGTCAACCCTTCTAAAGTCCAGTATCCTTGTCTTTGTATGGCTTGTCTCCATGGTTGTATTTATTGTGAAGCACACTGTGCAGTGGTCGCTTGTTCTAGATGTCTATTGACTTCTAAATTTGTGATCCTCTCTCCATTTGAGAGTACCAGGTCTAATATTGCTCCCTCCTGAGTGGGTTCCACCATTAGCTGTCTAAGGCATGCCCCCTGTAGGGCACCGAGAATGACCCTGCTCTTGGATGTGGCTGCAGTCCATGTTGCTTAGTTAACATCTGGCATATTCAGGTCCCCATCAACAGCATCTCCCCTTTTTCAGCCATTTTGAGAATGCCCTCTATCATTTTCTTGTCCATTTCCTCCCCTTGAGACGGGGGTCTGAATACAACCCCTGTGCGGATTGTGATGCCATTCCCTGTCTCCAAGGAGACCCAGAGTTCCTCTTGTCCTCCCCCTTTACTTTTTAGTTCTGTAACTTTGATCCCTTCCCTTACGTAGAGAGCTACTCCACCTCCCTTCTGTAGATTGTGTATCCTGTTATGTTGACATCCCAGTCATGATTCTCCATGTACCATGTTTCTGTGACTGCCACAATATCCAAGTGTTACTCTTCCATCAGGGCTACTAGCTCTGGAAGCTTGTTTCCCAGACTACGGACATTGGTACTCATTGCCCTCCATTTAATGTTGGCTTTATCCTCTTTTACCCCATCCCTGCTCTTACTGCCCTTGTCCATTTTTCCATTTACCCCTGTCCTGCCCTCTGTCAAGCTCTGTACCTCAGTGTTTAACATAGAAACATAGAATTTGTCGGCAGATAAGGACCGCTTGGCCCACCCAGTCTGCCCATTTCCCTACCTAATGGATAAGCTGCAGATCCTAGTTAACCAGCAGCCTACTTCTTTCTGCCCCACCCCCTAGAATTGCCTTATGACTGTCCCATGCATGCTTGAATTCCACCACTGTTTTTGACTCCACAACCTCCTCCAGAAGGCGTTCCATGCATCCACAACCCTCTCTGTGAAAATACTCCTAAATTACCTCTGAGCCGACCCCCTCTATCTTCAAATTGTGCCCCGTTCTTGCACCTCTTGTTTTGAAAGATGCTATACTCTTGGACTTTGTTGATTCCCTTGAGGTGCCTGAAAGTTTCTACCATGTCCCCCCTCCTCCTTTCCTCGAGACTATACATATTAAGCTCCTTAAGTCTCTCTTCATATGTCTTGGTGCAGACCCTACACCATTTTAGTTGCCCTCCTCTGGACAGCTTCCATCCTGTCTATGTCTTTGCGGAGATTGGGTCTCAGAACTGCCGTCAATACTACAGATGGGGGTCTGACCAGCTGTCTATACAGGAGGGATAATAACTTCTTGTTTTCTACTGGTGATGCCTCTCCCTATGCATCCCAGTATCCCCCCAGCCCTCCTTGCTGCCCTCTCACATTGCTTGCCCACCTTTAGGTCATCTGATATGACTACCCAGGTCCCTTTACATTTTTGTTGTTGTTAGTATCTCACCCCCCAGTGTGTACTCTTTCCCTGGGTTTTTGTTTCCCAGGTGCATTACCTTGCACTTCTTAGCATTGAATCTAAGCTGCCATACATTTGACCATTCCTCTAACCTTGCCAAGTCCCTTCTCATCCTTTCCACCCCACCTTGTGCATCAACTCTGTTACAGATCTTTGTGTCATCTGCAAAAAGACATACTTTTCCTTCCAGTCCCTCTGCAATGTTGCTTATAAAGACATTGAAGAGGACCGGTCCTAATACTGAACTTTGCGGTACCCCACTAGTAACCCCCCTTTCTTCAGAGTGGACTCAATTTACTATTACTCTCTGTGTCCTACTCTCCAGCCAGTTCTTTATCCAGGTTGTCATCTTGGGACCCACTCCCAGGCTGGCTAACTTGTATATTAATCTTTTGTGTGGGACTGTGTCAAATGCCTTGCTAAAGTCTAGGTAGGCCACGTCCACAGCCCCTCCCTGATCTACTATTTTGGTCACCCAGTCAAAGAAATCTATCAGATTCGTCTGGCATGACCTTTCCGCTGTGAATCCATGCTGCCTTGGGTCCTGTGCCCCTCTGGCCTCTAGATAATCGACAATTTTTTCCTTCAGAAGCAATTCCATCATTTTCCCTACCACTGAGGTTAAACTAACAGGGCTGTAGTTTCCTGCTTCTGCCTTGCTCCCACTTTTGTGAAGGGGAATCACATCTGCCCTCCTCCAGTCCTCGGGTACCACCCCATACTCCCATGATTTGTTAAAGAGGGTAGTCAGTGGTGTCACTAGTTCACCCTTAGTTCTTTTAGAATTCTGGGATGAATCCCATCAGGCCCCATTGCTTTGTCCACCTTCAGTTTTAAGAGTTCTTTCTGAACCCTTTCTCTGTAAATGGGCTGGTATCAACTTCTGTATCCAGAGTGTTTTTACTGTTTGTTTTAGGTACCTCCCCCTCTTCCTTTGTAAATACTGAACAAACATATTTGTTTAGTATCTCTGCCTTTTCACAGTCACCCTCTGCCCACCCTCCCTCCCTTTATTAAGCCTCACTATCCCTCCCTTGGTCTTCCTTTGCTCCCTGATGTACCTATAAAAGGTTTTATCCCCCTTCTTGACCGAGTTGGCTATCTTTTCCTCGGTTTGGGCCTTTGCTGTTCTGACTGCCTTCCCATCTTCCTTTTGCTTTAACTGATACAGTTCTCTGTCCTGCTCCTTCTGTGATTCCTTGTACTTCCTGAATGCTTTCTTTTTCTCGTGAACCTTCACTGCCACTTCCTTTGAGAACCATAGTGGTTTCTTACATTGTTTTGTTTTGTTTATTTGCTTCACACAAAGGCTTGTTACCTCTGTGATGGCAGTTTTTATTATTCCCATTGTTCTTCCACCCCTCCTTCCTGCCCATTTGCTAGTGCATTCCTTAGGCACTCACCCATTTTGGCAAAGTGAGCCCTCCTAAAGTCCAGTACTTTTGCCTTTGTATGACTTGACTCTATTGCTGTGTTTATTGTGAACCATACTGTTCGATGGTCACTAGTTCCCAGATGGTTACCCACTTCTACATCTGTGATCCTCTCTTCATCTCCATTTGAGAGAACCAGGTCTAAGATTGCTCCCTCTCGAGTGGGCTCCAATACTAGTTGTCTAAGGCATGCCCCCTGTAGGGCATCTAGAATAACCCCACTCTCCGAAGTGGCTGCTGCAACTGCAGCCCTACTACCTGCCATGTTTTGTGGGGGGAGGCTTGAACTTTCCTGTTTCCTATCAGCACCTCCCCCCGGCTAGTTTAAAAGCTTGCCCAGGAAGCCTTTAAACCTGTCACCTAGGAGCGTGTTTCCCTTCCTGGACAGATGCAGACCATCATGCTAGTATAGACCTTCATCATTCCAGGTGGACCCCCAATCCCCAGTGAAGCCAAAGCCCTGTGCTCGGCACCAGTTTTGCAACCATTCATTAAACTGCATGGTGTGCAGTACTTTAGCCTTACCCCGCCATAGACTGGCAGCACCTCTAAGAAGGTTACCGTGCTTGCTACCTGTCTGAGGCCCCTCCCCAACTTCATCCTGCACTGCACTGATCTCATGCCTAGCTAGATCACCCTCATGTGGAGTCGAGCGGGAGGGACTGTTGGGATAGCAGCCGCCATAAGCCAGAGGAAGCGAAGAACCGACCTTGCACTGACCCACCTGTGGCCGGACAACAAGCTTACCCGAGTCTGGAGTGGGCCGCCTGTCCAGTGGCAGGAAGGCCCTGGCCAGGGTCGTGTCCAGGATTGCCTCGATAAACTGGAGCCTCTGGGATGGGATCAAGTCAGACTTGGAATGGTTGATGGTAATAACCAGACAGGTAAAGACCTGCTGGGTAAGGTTGAGGAAACACAGGAGTTCCTCCCTGGATGAGGCCGCCAGGAGCCAATTATCCAGGTACGGGAAAACCTGCACCCCCCCGGGTATGCAGGTTGGCCGCTACCACCACAAGGCATTGGGTAAAAACTCGGGGAGCCAAGGAAAGGCCAAATGGAAGTGCCTTGAACTGGTAGTGGTCCCCCTGAAAAGCAAAACGGAAATATTTGCAATGAGAAGGGCGGATAGATATGCGCAGGTAAGTATCCTGCATATCCAGAGCACACAGCCACTGTCCCAAGCGGTGGAGGGGCAGGAGGCTCTGCAGTGAGAGTATCCTGAACCTCTTGTATTCCATGAATAAGTTCAGGGAACCGAGATCTAGAATAGGCCTTACATCTCCTGTCTTCTTTGGGACCAGGAAGAAGTGGGAATAGTAACCCGTTCCCTGCAGAGGAAGAGGGACGGGTTCTATCGCCTCTTTGAGCAAAAGTGCTGAAATCTCTTCCTGGACCAGAAGATGAGGTTACTGAGAGTACGATGACCTTGGGGAAGGGTGACGAGGTGGTTTCTGTAGAAACTCTTTGGAGTGTCCTTCTGCGATTAGCTGGAGCACCCATGAATCTGATGTTATCCTCTCCCAGCCCGGAAGGTGGAAGGAAAACCTCCCTCCTACCGGTTCCTCCAGGAAGCCCGGAAGTTGTGGGAGAGGGAAGGAGTCAGGTGGCGTGGGGCAGTGCATAGCTGAAACCCCGCTGCTTTTGGGCGGGAGGGTTGGCAGCTGGGGGGCCCCGACGTTTAGTGGCCCGCTTTCCCTGGGGTTTTGCTTTGGGCTGATTCCATCTGCGAAAGGGACGACGCTGCGTTTGATGGGGATGATACACAGAGTCAACAGACTTTAGTGCCGTCCCCTTTTCCTGCAGGTCAGTGATGATGTCCTTGACATCACCCCCGAACAGCACTGAACCCCAGAAGGGAGCTTCCTGAATGGTGGACTGCACTTCCGGGATCAACCCTGACACCCGGAGCCAAGCATGACGCCATAAGCCTACGGCGAAAGCTGAGCTCCTGCCAGCAGTGTCCACTTCATCTTAAGTCACACGAAACATGTGCCGACTGGCCGAACGTGCAGAGAGGACAAGGTCAGCCACTTCCTGCTCGACTTGCAAGGAACTTTATCGCAAGGAGCTGGCATGAGCTAACGGTGAGAAAGAACTGGAAGGTGGGCATGAGGGACCGCCCCTTTATACCGACAACTCCTGACGCCAGTCACCTGATGTGGGGGCGGTCCCTCACCAGAGACGGTTAGCTAGAAATTTTTCCATGGGGTCCTGACGCCTGCCGGTTTCAGTCCTATATGTAATTACCTACTGCAAGAGCCCTCTCAAAGTGCGATCTACTGTTACAGGAGAGTAACCTGTTTTTCCAGGATCGTGGATATGTTCTTCATCCACACTCTTTGGCAGACTCCTAGCAGTTCTCCGGAAGGAGGGAGGCAAGGCACACATTCCCTACTTAGGGAACAGAGACTGGAGAACTGAGGCCGCAAAACCAGCATCCCGGCGTGACTCAAGGTCGATGTGGTACTGGGTGATGAAGGTGTTTGCTGACTTCCAGGTAGCAGCCCGGCAGATTTCCTGGATAGGGATGTCCCTAGAAGCAGCCACCGATGCAGTGGTATGGCAGGTGGAATGAGCTCTTATCCCTTTGGGAGGCTCCCTGCCCGCCAACTCATAACACAGACCTATGCATGATGTAATCCATCTTGCAATAGTCCACTTTGCTGCAGGTCTGCCAGAAGCGGCTTCAGCGTAGGTGACAAACAGCTGGCGAGCCTCATTCCGAATTTCTGCAGTCCTTTCCTTATAGTAGGAGAGGGCATGTCTCAGGTCCAAAGTATGGAGCCTGTACTTCGGCCTCCGCAGTATAATTAGGGTAGTATATCGGCAGAGTTAACACTTGGTTAAGGTGAAACTCTGACACCACCTTCGGAAGGAATTTCAGGTAGGACAACCTTGTCCCTGTGGAAGATCAGATAAGGGGAGCCCACCGAAAGTGCCTGAAGCTCCCCTGTCCTGGCAGATGTGATAGCCACCAGGAAGGCTGTCTTCCATGACAAGTGCGACAAGGCACACTTGTGCATTGGTTCGAATGGCTTGCCCATGAGCTTTGCCAGTACCAGCAGTAGATCCCATGGAGGTGGAGATTCACGCACCGGAGGGGATATGTGATCCAGGCCTTTGAAAAAGTGACTGACCAGTGTCTCCTGCGCCAACATCGGCTGACCGGCCCCCGCCCAGTAGGCAGAGATGGCTGACAGGTGCACCTTAAGGGTTGATGACCGTAGACCCCCCCCTTTGGAGAGAGACCAAAGGTAGTCGAGAATGTTAGCCACTGGACAGGATAAAGGGTCCAGGCCCTTTCCCCTAACACCAAACGGAAAACCTTTTCCATTTGAAGGCATAACATTTCCTGGTCGATTCCTTTCTGGATGCCTCCACCACGGTGTAGACATCTTCAGAAAGACCTAAAGCCTGGAACTCTAGCCGCTCAGGTACCAGGCTGTGAGGTGCAGGGATTGAAGGGCCGGAAGGAATACCTTCCTCTGATTAAGTGAGATCAGGTCCAGGCGTGTAGAAAGCCGTTCCGGGGGCCTGCAGCTGAGGCTGAGGAGATCTGGATACCAGAACTGGTGTGGCCACTCCGGGGCTACCAGGATCACCTTCACCTTGTCCCTCCTCACCTTGAGGAGCATCTTATGGATCAAGGGAAATGGAGGGATGGCGTAGAGGAGGCCTGGGGTCCATGGCCTTGAGAAGGCATCCCTCTGCAGTAAGCCCTATTGAGGGGGGGTGGGCATGAAACAGCCTCAGCTTGGTGTTTTCCCTGGAGGCAAACAGGTCCACCATCGGTTTGCCCCAACGGGAGAACAGACTGTAAGTTACCTCTGGATGGAGAGACCACTTGTGGGATGTCTGGCCCAAGCAACTGAGAGCATCCGCCAGATGGTTCGAGGCTCCTGCCACATGGATGGCTAGGAGATCCGCCTCCAGTCGGCTCACGAGGGTCCAGATGTGGAGCGCCTCCTTGCACAGCAGGCAGGAGTGCGTGCCGCCCTGTTTGTTGAGGTAGTACATGGTCATGGTATTGTCTGTTTGGACTTGAACCATCTGACCCGGAGCTGAGGAGTGAAAGCTGACAACGCCAGTCTGACTGTTCTCGGCTCCAACAGACTGATGTGGCATCGGGACTTCTCGTGGGTCCAGAACCCACTGGCCCTTTTGTCCCCCATGTGGGCTCCCCAGCCCATGAGAGAGGCATCGGTCGTGAGAATGACCGTCACCTCAGGGCAGACAAATGGGATCCCTTCCTGCAAGCGATCTGGGGCTGTCCACCATTGGAGACTGTCCCACATCTTCTGGGTTACAGTGATCAGCTGGTCAAATTGACCATGGCGCTGAGTCCACTGGGTGGCTAGCACCCATTGGAGGGGACACATATGCAACCAGGCACAACGGACCACCGAGGTGCACACCACCATGTAGCCCAGAAGGCGCAGAAAGTCCCGGGCAGGGCACAACTACCCAACCAGAAATGATTGGGCAACGGAGGAAAGAACCCCTGCCCTGTCCACCAGGAGCCAAGCTCTGGCAGGATGAGTCTCAAGCTCTGCCCCGATGAAGCCCATCATCTGAGAAGGCACGAGTTTCGATTTGGCATCGTTGATTAAGAGGCCGAGTTGGGAGCAGGTCTGGAAGGCCAGATCCCTGGACCTCTCCACTCCCTGTTGGGAGGGGCCTGCCAGAAGCAAATCGTCAAGGTAGGGGTAAATTCTGACCCCCCCCCCCAACTCTGGAGATGGGCCGCCACAACTGCAATGCATTTGGTGAAGACCCATGGGGCCGATGACAGGTCAAACAGCATGACTTGGAACTCGTACAGGGTCCCTTCTGCCCTGAAGCAGAGGAACCGCTGATGGGAACAGACGGATCGGGACATGAAAGAACGCGTCCTTCAAATCTAGTGAACAAAACCACATGTTTCACTCCAAGGATGGAATGATCTGGGACAGAGTGACCATCCAAAAGGTGCAAGACCTGCGATATTGATTCAGGTCATGCAGATCTAGAATGGGGCGCCAGCCCCCCGTCTGCTTGGGCACCAGAAAGTACTTGGAGACAAAGCCTATGTCTGCTGGAGGATCCATCACAGGAGCTGCTGCCTCCTTGAGGAGGAGCTGAGCAATGTCATCTCGAAGAACCGACTGGGTGTGAGCGGATATGCATTCCTCCTGACGGGTGCGGGCTCAGCTGGTAGAGTAATGCTCGAATGCTAGAGGCAGTCCCTGACCGATCACTTTGAGAACCCACCTGTCCGAAGTGACAGCGGACCAGGCCGAAAGGAAGTGGAAGAGCCCGCCCCTCACGGAAGGACCCAGAGCTGTTGTGACGGGAGTAGGGGTGGCAACCCCCACCCCATCACTGAGCAGGCTTGGAGGAGAAGAGGCTCCAGGACCTGAACCTCGGCCTTCTTTACGGGCCTGTTGGAGACTGGGCTTGGGCCAAGGGCACCAAGCTTGAGCCAGCTGCTGATGCTGGTGATCCCCTTGAAAGGAGGGCTGCCAAGCTGCAGGGGAAGAGTGCCGAAAGGGTTTCTTCTTCTTCTGCTGGTTCTTGCCTGAAGAACCTTTGGCAGAAGTAGTGTCCAAGGTGGTGTTGGACTGCTCAATGCGCTGAAGGTGACCAGCCACTCCTGGGCCAAACAAGTCAGTCCTGAGGAAGGGCACGTCAGCTAGCTTGTGCTGAGTGTACACCATAAATGAGGAGAGCCTCAGCCAAGCCCTGCGACAAGAGGCAACTGCAGCAGCCATCAAGCGGGCACAAGAATCCCCAATGTCCAGGGCCATCTGGAGCTGCTGTTTGGCAACAGCTAGGCCCTGGTCTTGGACCTGCTTGACCATGGCCTGCATGTCTGTGGGGAGATGTGGGAGGACCTCATCTAACGACCCGAGAAGGGCGTGAGAGAAGTGTGCCATGACAATGGCCGAACTTGCCTGACGAAGGCCCAAGGAGGAGGCCACATAGACCTTCCTAGCCGAATGATCCAAGAGCTTGGACTCTTTATCGGGAGGTCAGTCCGTATCAGCAGAACTGCCAGTACACCTGAACACAGAGGCAGTCACCAGGCTCTCGGCCGAAGGGTGCTCTGTGAACCCCGCTAGGGACCCCATGGGCACAGTGTTCTTGCAGGCCATGTGGCCAGATGGAGCTGGACAAGAGGCAGGATGTTGCCAGAGTTCAAGGGCTGGACTAACAATGTCCTCGGCCACAGGGAAGGCCTCCTTTCGGGTATCCCCTCTCATAAGGAAGTCCGTAAGAGGGTACTCCGCCTTTTTCTGGATAGGCTCCAGCGGCATCCCTGTGGACTCAGAGATGAGGCGAAGGATCCCTTGGAAGGAGGAAGGACCTTCCTTCATCCCAAAGCCAACGAATGATTCATCATCCCCAGGATGAGAATGAAGTCCGGTGACATCCAAATACAGCGGCCTGCCGCCCAAATCACCCTCAACTCGCCGGGGGCAGTCTGGGATGACCGTGACCGACAAACGCTGGGGAAGCCCAGTGTCCAGTCTGTCTTCTTTGGAAGGAGCCCCTTCCACAGGCTGCTGAGGCGGTGGTTCCTCCACAATCGGTGGAGAGACTGGTTTAGGCCGAACAGGTGGTCTCGCCGGCCCTGCAGGCGGGGGAAACGAAGATTTCGGCTCCAAAGGAGTTGGTTTCGGTAAATTAATGGCCATGGTAAGAGCCAGGGAAGGCTTGTGCCTGGATAAGATCAGCTGTTGACACATGAGGTCCTCGTAGCACCAGAGTTTCCGCTGGAGCCTCTACTCATCCGAGGAGAATGAGGATGACCGACGGCGTCGCCTCTTTTGTGAGCGCTTATGGCTCCTCCTCCTCCTCAACCTTTCAGTCGAAGGGGTTCTAGACCTCAACCGAGATCGGGCAGGCTGACTCAGTCGCTCGGGGGACACTGGCGGGACCGGTGACTCCAGTGGGTCCGGAACCAGATCCTTGATGGGGACACCAATGGGCTGGGTCTCATCGGGGAAAACAAGGACGGCAGTCCTCTTTAAGGAGTCATCGACCGGAGTCGGCGACAGTGGGTCGACAACAATTTCAACCTCGTCGACCGCATGCTCAGTCGGCTGGCCCGACGGGAGGTCCGAGAAGCGATCTTGACCAAGGCATGCTCCTGGGACTGAGACCTCTCCCAGTCCCAAGAGCGCCTCCGTTGAGATGAAGACTTGTTCAGTTCCTTCTCCTGCTTACGGGATCGGGAGGAGTGCGAGCCCACAGGCGCCTCTCCCCTGGTGGGAAAAGACTGGCACAACTCCCAGAAGGAGACTGAGAAGGTAGAGCCCAGGTTGAGTGGAACAAAGAAGCTCAGAGAGTCTGCAGCGTGAGACGCTTCTTCCTTGACTGCTTGCAAGCATTCCAATTGTTCGGGGGATCCTGCAGCCATGGAAACCGCCCACCTAGCCTCTTTGGACTTCACCAGAGGGTTCCTCTTCTCTGGTCTTCCCAGACTTAAACGTGCAAGGCAGTTGTCCAGGACGTTGGGATGGAAGGCCAAGCAAAAACTGCAGGACGAGGTGTCATGGCCGACACCGAGGCAGTAGACACATGTGAGGTGGGGATCGGTATGCAACATCTTTTGGTTGCAGGGGCACCTGCGAAACCCAGGGGAATATTTTTCTTCCATAATCGAAGATGAGAAGAAATTATCACTAACTCTAACGATACGGAGTTTCAGTAAAACCGAAGGTTTGAAAGCCAGGGCCTACGAAATGCATGAGCACAAGGGAGGCAACCTGAATCTTAAAGTAGAAAGGAAGATCTGGCGTCATGGGGTGGAGCCGAAGTATATACCACCTGGGTGGGTGGGAGGAGCCAGCTCGAAGATGTCCGGTGATCCTTAAAGGGCAAAGGGACATGCCAAAGAGTGTGGATGAACAACATATCCACGATCCTAGAATTAAAATTATTTTCTTACCATTATTTTTTTTACTTTCCAGAATATCTTCACACTAGTGGGTCTGAGTTGGAGACACTAAGACTGACCAAGGGGGAGTCAGGACATTTCAAAGGGCTGGTGACACAGTTGGCACTTCATGAGTGTTGTTGTGAAATGACGCACATGGCCACTGGTATATAGCAGCATCAGCCCCAACCCGCCTCAGTACCTTTTTTACTGAGGTGGTGAGCAGCATAACCCAACAAGTAACATACACTTAACCTAAGAGCATAAGATAGCCATGGTGGCCCATATAAGAAGGGCCACCTAATCCAGTAAACCACTGTCTTCACAGCCCAAACCAAGTATAAAGGAATGAAGACCAACACAACAATACTGCAGTGAGTCCGGGGGTGATGGGTGGGCATGTGTATCAATGGACTTCAGGCCGTGCCTGAAAATGGGATCTTGTATCTCAGTGTATCTACTTGCAATTACATATAAACAAAATGAAAATAAAATAGTGAAAATAGAAACATAGACTTTAACGGCAGATAAGGACCACTTGGCCCACCCAGTCTGCCCATTTCCCTACCTACTGGATAAGCTGCAGATTCTAGTTAACCAACAGCCTACTTCCTGCAACCCCCCCACTACAATTGCCTTATCTCTGTCCCATGCATGTTTGAATTCCCCAATTTTTTTAGACCCAACAACCTCGCCAGGAAGTCGGTTCCATGCATCCACCACTCTCTCCGTGAAAAAAAATTTCCTCACATTACCCCTGAGCCGTGCCTCCTTTATCTTTAAATTGTGCCTTCTTGTTCTTACACATCTCTTTTTCTGAAAGATGCTACCCTCCTGGACTTTGCTTACTTGAAAGTTTCTATCATGTCCCCCCTGTACCTCCTTTCATCAAGGGTATACATATTAAGCTCTCTCAGTCTCTCTTCATATGGTTTCTGATGTAGACCCTGCACCATTTTAGTTGCCCTCCTCTGGACTACTTCCATCCTATGTCCTTGCGTACATGAGGTCTCCAAAACTGCACACAGTACTCCAGATGGGGTCTCACCAACTGTCTGTAGAGAGGGATAACCACTTCCCTTTTTCTACTTGTGATGCCCCTTCCTATGCATCTCAGTATCCCCCTGGCTCTCCTTACTGACTTCTCACATTGCTTACCAACCTTTAGATCATCTGATATGTCTACCCCCAGGTCCATTTCCATTTTTGTTGTTGTTAGTACCTCCCCTGCTATTGTGTACTCTTCCCCTGGGTTTTTGTTTCCTGGGTGCATTACTTTGCACTTCTTTGCATTGAATCTAAGTTGCCATATGTCTGACCATTCCTCCAACCTTGCCAAGTCCCTTCTGGAAGATCTAGAATTACAGTAAGAACACTATTTTAATATCTTCTAAGAATCAATCTTTACCATTGATTCCCACTAATGTGTCAGAGTATCAAGCTCAGAGAAAGTACCCCAGAACTGGGCAACTGGAGTAAGGGCTCACTCAGGATAGTAATCTGTTCAGAAATTTCCTGCCCGAAAGTGGAATGCTGCCTGGCATGGACATCCAGGACAGAGTGCATGCATTTCTCCAGTAGGCACAGAGTACATTTCTGCCAGGGGAAGTGGCAACCGCTCTGATGGAGTGGGTGCATACGCTACCCTCCACCTGAGCCACAGCATAGCACTGGCAAAGGCAATTCACAATCCCGGTAGAAATGCACTTGACCGTAACAGGTTGTCCCTTCTGATTAGGATTGAAGGAGACCAAGATATATTTTGATTGTCTGATGTACTTCATTCTGTCCAGATAAAACCTAAGGACCCTCTTAACATCCAGTGTGTGGAAAGTACTCTCTCCCTCATTCTGGAAGCTAGGAAAGAAGGTAGGCAGGACTGGAGCTGGACTGAGACAAAACTCTGACACCACTTTAGGTAGAAACTTGGGATGTGTATGGAGAAAGAACAAGTTATGTACTTACTGTAGCAGTATATCTTTGAGAGAATCATTTCCCTTAGGTCACATCTTTGGAACTATCGCTGTCAAGACAATAGGAGACACTAGAACCACATGGAAACTTTTGCTAGCCGGGGCCACCATGACAATGTCATGCGTCAGTGTGTATATATAAATGCTGGTGGCCTATTTCTCCTCAGTTCCTGTTGTCGAGCCACAAGTCAGGAAGCATTGGAAAACCAGGAACAGTTATAAAATTCGCAAGTAGCATTTTATTACTATCAATAACAGTAACATAAAAAATTGCACAATGTAACTATTTACAAAGGCAGTACAGAGAAAACAAAGTCATTCATCTGAGGGTATCTCTAATTCTAAGTTTCAGTCTCTCCAGCGAAAATATTGCTGCTCTCTTTACAACAAGTCATTGCCTGGTAATTCATCCTTAGCTCATTAAGGAGATGTCCTGTTCTTGTCAGTTTCTTTGCAGCTGCAACATACAGAACATAGTGAACGAGAACTGACCTCTTGTTGACAGCTCTGCAAAAGAGTTTACAAACAAGCCTGAGAGGAGCTCAAACTGCATCTCAGGTTAACCACCTAAATTAAAAACAGCTTTTTGCAATAATTTTAACAGAACAACCATATGTGTTTTCAAACCAAGGAATCCCAGTTTCACTTACAGTTTCACACAAAGATTCATATATATTTGTATAACCGCAGATATGCAAGAGTGAAGAAAACAGAAACAGCAAGTGAAGCCAGAGGGATAGTGAGAGGCGGAGAATCACAAGACTGTCAGAGTAATCACTTCCTAGGTCTCATGAGAACATTTGGTTATGCAACCAGACAGACAAGAGACAGAAAAGGAGAGAACAGAACAGATCCTTGTGTTTAACCCTTTCTGCATAGCAAACAGGACAGGGCTTTATTCCAACCTGTCACAGTTCCTCACCAGAGTAGACTAAGAGGGCTGTCAGAACTGGAGAACCAGGAGATTATACCAGCACTAAGTCAATTAGGCGACAGAAGGTGCTGGAGAAAAGAACAATGTTGAAGACTAAGACAGAAATTGTGTATGTCACACGAGGGGGATGGAGGGAGGGAGGGTCGGCATAGGCTAAGGGAAGAGATTCTCTTGAAGATCTACTGTTACGGTAAATATGTAGCTGTTCTATCTTCTTCAAGGATATCTCTTCCCTTACATCACACATTTTGAACGAGTCCCAAGCAGTACCAAAAGGAAACTGGGAGGCTGGCAAAGTCTGAATCAAGAGATGAGTCCTTGCAACACGGCAAGACCAAAGCCAGCACGTCTGAGAGAGTCTATGTCCAGACTAATGTTTGGCGAAGGTGTGGACAGAACTTCATATTGTTGCAGCACAAATGTTGTCAATAGAGACATATTTGAAAAAGGCACAGGAATAAATTTCTCCAGTCCATCAGCTAAAATTTTGGCCAGAATTTTAGCGTCTGTGTTTATAAGAGTTATAAGTTTGAAATTCTTGCATTCATTCTCATCTTCACCTCATAGAATGGCAAGAAGCAGGAGCAAGAGGCATACGCCCAAAATAGCTCCTATCGTTTAACCCTAATTTTGAGACAGTAACCAATTATCCAGTTTCTTTTTAAACTCGTGTTTATCCTTACTCAGTATTACATGCAGTAGTAGAGAATTCCACATGCCAATTATTCTTTCAGTGTAAAAATATTTCCCACATGTGCTATTACACCATGTCACCTTTAATTGTGGCAGATGTCCCCCTGCGCATATAGCAGTTTGCTTAAAGTCGAATCCCATTTCTGTGAATAAACAGTCATCTATTATTTATTCATTTATTTAGCTTTTGTTAACCAGGTAGGTACACTAGACAAGACAAATGCCTATTTTCAGGTACGACCTGGGAGAGTACAGGAATAATAGATTTAGTTACATACGACATTGTACAAATTAGACATATTACAGTTCATGTGAGGATACAGATTCAACACAGCATATGAAACATGGTAAGGCATAGATTATACAGTATTAACATAACAAAAATAAACACCTTGTGGGAGATAAGAGCAGTAAATGTTACAGATTCAACACAGCGTACGAGCATGGTAAGGCATAGACTATACAATATTAACATAACAACATAAACACCTTACGGAAGCCAAGAGCAGTTCCAGGGGCACAGTATCGAAATCCTTCAGACGTGACACTATACACAGCTTAGCAACCTCTTGGAGTCTGGTCTTTAGTCTAGGAGTAGCTCCAGAGCAGAGGAGTGCTTTGATGGATCAATTCACAGGGGTTTGGGGCAGCCACAGGCTGAGGCATGTTTGAGATTGTTCTACAGGAAGGAACGGAGACACATCTGTGAGTGCGCGGCACGGACTTGGGCAGGGAAGGAGTTCCACAGTTTGGGAGTGAATGCAGCAAAGTCCTGCCCACCCATTTGAGTCTGTGTAGCCAGTGTCTTGAAGAGGGCCTGTCCCTGGGACCTGAGGGAGTAGGAGGATGAGACGGACGGGACAAAAAATTTTGCAAGCCCTGGAGGGGTGCCAGTGCCATGGACCTTTCCGGTGAAGCACCCTAAGACGAAGTCTATGTGGTTAGTGGGTGAGAGCCTATTTAACCTGCTATAGTCGTAATGGTGAGTGAGACAGAGGGCAGCCAGCGCCAGCGGCAGACATTATTGTAGGCAGTGGACCACCTAGTGAGGTGGACCTTGGATGAGCGGGCAAACAAGAGGAGCCCACAGCAGAGCGAGGGTAGGAGCACCCTTCTGGCAAGTGCAATCC
The DNA here is from genome assembly GCA_016271365.2 of Neoceratodus forsteri. NCBI lineage: Eukaryota > Metazoa > Chordata > Ceratodontiformes > Ceratodontidae > Neoceratodus > Neoceratodus forsteri. The sequence continues at coordinate 398,795,194 of CM057452.1, forward strand.
GAGCTGCTGGATTAACATTACTTTTTGCTCTGTATGCCAGACCCAGTTTGCAGTTTACAATCTTGCAAGTATTCTGAATGTGGTGGCCAAGGACAAGCTGCGGGTCCGGCGTCACCCCAAGGTATTTAAGGTTGTCAGTAACTGGGATCTTGACCCCGTCTACACCAGAAACACACAGTGGAGTAGGGGCGGCCTTAATCTTGGCTTAAGACCCAAAGAGCATGGCCTGGGTTTTCCTGAGATTTAGAACCAATTTATGTGACAATATCAAGGATTGGATGTTCCTCAAGTCCTCACTCAGGTGGTGATTTATGACCCCTATCTCAGGGGAGTGAGTCAGGATGACCAGGCCATCTGCATAAAGGATAGGCTTGCAGTGTATAGCAGCAGCCGGTAGTTTGTTCACGAATATGGAGAATAGCAGGGGCCCCAAGACGGAGCCTTGTGGGACACCTATGGTAACAGGGATAGTGTCCAAGAACTCCTTCCCATACTTAACAAGTTGCTGTCTGCCACTTAGAAAGTTGTAAAACCAGTTGAGCACCTCAGGTGATAGACCATAGGAGCTGAGCTGGGTGGAGAGCATGGTGTGATCAACAAGATCAAAGGCCTTAGAGAGATCTATAAAGATGGCTCCAGAGAGTTTGCCTTGGTCCATAGCTGCTCTAATCCAAGATGAGACCATGACAAGGGCAGAAGTTTGTGCTGTGCCCTTTCCTAAAGCCATGCAGCTCAGGGGACAACAGGTCATGAGACTGCAAGTACTCCGAGAGTTGCCCTGCCACGACCTTCTCAAGAAGTTTGCTGACCGCTGGCAGTATGGATATTGGACGGTAGTTTTCTATGAGTTTGGGGTTTCCTTGTTTAAGTATTGGGACCACCCTGGCTACATTCCATACTTCCGGAATGACACCTGATGACAGGGACAGATTGAAGATATGGGTTACCATGGGGCAATCTCACTGGCACCAAGACTCAGAAGTTTCGGCTCCAATCCATCATGTCCAGCACTCGAGAAGTGGGAGAGACCCGACAGCAGTCTCTGCACCTCTTGCACCGCCACCACCTTAAAAAGAAGGGGCGAGTAAGATGAGGATGGTGCGGCACATTTCTCACCCTTCTCCCCTCCCCCATGGGGAAGTGACGAGGTAAAGGTAGATAGGTCTGAAAAGTATTGGTTGAATGCATTTGCGATGGTCAGGGAGTTGTTGCAACTGGCACCATCGATGATCATATCCGAGGTCTCACCGCTTGAGATCTCACTGACTATATTCTTAATGTTTCTCCAGAACCTCCTGGGATCCCTAGCTGTGTGCAGCAGCACAGATTTGCAAAATTCCCCTTTGGCAACCCTAATAGCCTTCTTACACAGATTTCTGAGCATCCTATACTACAGAAATACGGCCTGTTCCGCCGTGGCCTTGAATTTTGCCCAGCACTTATCTCTGTACATCATAAGGGTTAGCAGACTGCCCTGTAGCCACTTTGTTGCCGAGCCCCTGACCCTCTGTCTGATGAGGGGGGCATGTTTATCCTGCAGCACCCTGAATGCAGTGAGGAAGTGACTGGCTGCTGATGAGGAGTCCTGTGCGTTCCATACTGCTGACCAGTCAGTGTGCTGGAGATCAGCATGGTAGGAGCCAAGATCAAACCTTGAGTAGTCTCGGACCTGGATAATTTTAAGTGGGATTTTCAGAGAAGGAATCTTCCACACCCCGTACACGGGGGAGTGGTCCGAGATGGAGTCAAAGAGGATGCCCGATGAGCAGATCCTCTCTGGTTGATTTGTCATGACCCAGTCCAAGAGAGAGCTCCCTCCACCATTGGGTGGGCATCTAGTAGGCTCCTTAATCAGTTGCGACAGGGAGAGACCAGCAAGGAGTGGTTCATATGCTTTGGAGTTGCAACCAAGTTAGTTTAGGTTGAGATCACCTAGAATAATAAGTTCATTATGTCGGGTCACAGCACCTACAGTATCCAGGAGGACGGACAGCCCCACCAGGTCGCCCCTCGGGGGATTGTAGGTGAATACAACATGTATCTTTTTGGTCATCCCAAGCAACAGCACCGTGTGCAGGAACTCACAAGGGGACTGCACAGGTTGTGGACAGGGTAGCACCGACAAGTTAAGATGGCTTTTATAATAGACCAAGATGCCACCTCCCCTCTTTTTTCCTGGGCGATCAAGCCTGAGGAGGTCATAGCCAAGGAGGACACATGCGGAGTTTGGTATGGTGCGTTTAAACCGGGTTTCTGTTATCCCCAGGATGTCAGGGGTGTGGTGGGTGACCCAAGCCAGTAGTTCCGCCAGGTTGGGTAGGATGCTATGAATATTGAGATGGGCTATTTTCAGCCCTTTGACCGCCATCCCGCCCAGAGCAGCAGGGGCCATTTGGCAAGGCGGGCCAGGGTTTAGCTCGATGTCACCTGATAGTGCTAGGGTCACCAGGAGTAGCCATAGGAGATGTTTTAGGGAAGGGGAGCCATCCCTGGCGCGCACCCTGCGGTCATATCTCCTGACCAGACATGCATGGCACTGAAAGCACCTCAGGTCAAGACTGCAGAGAACCCAGGGAGGGGGTCTGCCTTCCGCTAATAGGTTGGAGAAAGTGAATTCAGTTTCCTCAAGCAGGGAGCAAGTGCCCCATGGTTCACCTGCTCTAGGGACATCTGCACCAATATACCAGTGGATACCACAGGCTAGTGTGCACACGAGTGGAGGCAGCGGCATTCGCTTAAATAGGTACTGAGGGTTCCCCCATGCTCATACCAGTGATGGACTGACCAAGGGGAATGGTCCAGAAATCAGTGCTGGTCACTGGCCCCAACTCCGTGGCCAGTGGTGATTCCCACACCACTACCAGACACCTGATACCACCATGTTTTTCGGCAGTACCTACCTATTATTACCACCTATCTATTCTCACCACAACAGTTCAGAGCTCATACCTCCAAGAGTACCAAACTAAGCCCCTAAGTTGGTGAGCACCCGTGCTATGTTGGTAGGCAGGTCACCCTTAAGAGATTGGGGATTATAAAACAGTACAGTTCACAGGGATACTAATGCTGTTAGAGTAGTCAAAAATATAAGCCAGTGCAGTTCAGTTCACAGGGATACTAATGCTGTTAGAGTAGTCAAAAATATAAGCCAGTGGACCCTCGACACCCCACTAGATATAGGTGAATGTATGCCAGCCCCTCAGTAAACTGTACAGCCCTCTTAAAACAAAGATATATCTTACACCAAACAAATTGCTTTAAATATTGTGTATTCTCTGCTACTAGTTAATGGTTGTAACACAGGGTACTGTCGGAACTGATGGAACAAATTATGCTGATATTGTTTGTCCAGTCAGATTACTTAGTGTATGCTATCAATTTTACGTTAAGTTAGACTTTATGGTGCCCAAGATCCCGCCTATGGCCAGCACCGATTGGTGCTGATCTATTCAGGGGCGTGGCTACCGGGCATTTAATGGGAGAAGGAAACGGGGTGGGTGGGCCTGAAACCCCACGCTGCAGCAGCTACTTCTGATGCTGCTCTATCCAGCCCCAAACAATCCTTTCCCCCCAAAGGCACTAGCGAAGTCCCAAACAGTGTTCATCAGGGGAGGACCGCCCGGTTTACCGGCGCCTCAACCCCGAGGTGCTCCTTTCTTGTCCTGAAATGCAGGGGAGCCTCTCTCAAGAGCCGCCTGCTCCTCCCGCATGAAACAGTCCAGAATACTGTGTTGCAAAGATCTTATGATGTCCCATAGAAATAATAAGTCTTGCCTGTGTCTTCTTACCTCTAGTGGCATTAACCCTAATATGCTCAAGCTGTTATTGTAATTTTTTCCTCTAATCCAATGACTGACTTAGGAAAGTTTCTCTGTATTTTTTCAGTATCTTGGATTTCTCTGAACTTGTATGAAGACCATAGCTGCAAACAAAAATCAATACGTGGCCTTACATAGGACCTGTAAAGAGGCAGCATTGCAGCAACATCTCTTGAGCTAATATTTTTTATTGTCCAAGTTAATTAGCTTTGCAGATGGTTTCATTTACATGATGTTTGAAACTTTTCCTCTGTGTGTTGTACACACCTACAGGTAGATCCTTTTTGCATGATGTTACTCTTAATAAATTATTACCCATGTAGTATAATTGCTTGTCATTGTAACCAAAATGTATGATGGTGCATTCCTCTATGTTGAAAGTCACACCCTACTCATCAGCCATGAAACAATTTTATTCAAATCTGCTTGTAGGCTAGCTCTGTTTTCAGGCGTTTTTGAATATCAACCTATTTTTATATCACCTGCATACTTAGTTATCCATGAATTCAAATCCTACGCGGCATTTGATATGAACGTGTAGAAAATGTATGGTCCCAATGCTGAACCCTGCGCTATGCCACTAGACACATCAGACATTATCCCATTAATGACCACTCTCTGCTTTCTCCCCTCCAACCAACTTTTGATCCATTTGATTCATTTAAAGTTAACCCCTGTAAACTGTTATTTGTCTAGAATGGCATGATGTGCAAAAGCCTTGCTGAAAACAATGAAAATTAAGTCACGTGGTGTTTTTTTTATCCAAAGATTTGCTAACTTTATTACAGAACCAAATAAGGTAAGTGATGCAGGATCTCCCCAAGCAAAATCCACATGGTTCATAATCAGTATTTTTCACATCTGCCATCATTATGTTTGTAATTATCCCTTCCTGCATTTTACAAAATATGAAAGTTAGGCTGATTGTTCTATAATTTTCCTTCCATTGTTTACAGCCTTTTTTGAGTAATGAGACCATATGTGCCATTTTCCATTCTACCAGAACCTGAATTTATGCTTTTTTTTTTTTAAACAGTATCTTACAGGGTTTTTACTAGTTGGGGAGCTAATAACTTAATAAAATTACCAGTAATCATGTCTGGCCTGGGAGAGCTATCTTTAATTTTCTTTATACTATTAAGTATGTCATTTTCATTAATGCTAATCTTCTCTGTGGTATCACGATCCAAAAATGTGTCCATTGTCTGTTTACTACCGTAGATAGTGCAAAAGAAATCATTAAAAGTGTTTACAATCTCATCTGGATTATTACTTTCACTATTATCTATCGAAGGGGATCAATTTTAGATTTGTGTTGTTTTAAAGGTACGCAATCAGAAAACTACAAAATTCTCGACGGGGTCCCCCAGGGATCCATCGTGGGGCCCTTACTATTCCCTGTTTTCATAAATGACATGCCAAATCGCTGTGAGGAGGTGAGCATACTCCTATATGCAGATGATGCAGTGCTCTACAAGACCTACAAGGACCTGAGCTCTTTGAACAATATACTGACTAATGACCTGCAACTCCTCGAGGGTTGGCTGGCTAGTAACAGACTTGTGCTCAATAGCAAAAACACTAGGGCCATGCTATTCAACCCTTCAAGCCTAGGGCAAGACAGAACCTCAATTCTAACTCCAAGCCTCTCTAATGGCACAAAGATTGAGGTCGTAGATACAATAAAGTACTTAGGTATTACATTAGACCAGAACTGCACTTACAAGAGACACATCAAACTACTGACCAAGACACACTGAATCAGAAACTGTACCACCTTAGCACTTTCCTCACTCAGGACTCCCGGCTAAGGATTGCAACTGGAACCCTACTGCCCACCCTACTGTATGGGTCACCAGTGCTACTCACAGTAAAAGGTGGGAAAATACAAAAACTTACTACCCTTTACCACAGGGTGTGCTGTTTCGAAATGGGAGCTCAGCCAAGGGATCACTACTGCCAGGTGCTTCAAGCCCTGTCCTGGCCACCACTGAAAGGGCATCCTGAGTACCTATCCTTATGCTTAGCCTACAAGCTAAGGTCAGACAATGCACCACCAAGCCTTGCAAAAACATTATCTGCTAAACACAACAGCAGGCCCTTTAAATCCTCTAGCTGTCAGTTTCTCATTCTGCCTAAAGTTAGGTCTTCCCAGGGACAGAGGTCGTTCTTGGCCAGCATCCGGCCCCTCTGGAACGCTCTTCTAGAAAATGTACAAACATATAATTCCCTAGGGGGGGTTTCAGAAAGGGACTTAAAGTTCATCTGCTAGAGCTTAAGCAATGCACTTGCAATCATTGAAAACTGAATCTTCTCCTGCCACCTGTCTTTCCCTACTGCCGTTTTGTCTGTAACCATGAATGTCACCTAGTTATCAACCTACATTGAAGGCTGTGAGTGCTGAAATCTTGGAAATTGCCTAAATGTTAACTTGAATTTGTATGGTAAGCTTTGCTATATTTGCTGTACACCAATCTATGCTCACTATACTACTGTCTGTTGAATTCTGTGCTAACTTATGTAATGTCAACCTGTATGTATTGTAACTTTATGGAATGTTTTTACCTGTGTTTAATCCCGGGTCACCCCTGAAAAATGGACTATTGTGGTCTCATTGGGTTTACCCAGTTACCAATATTAAAATAAATATAGGCAAAGAAGAACTTAGCATTATTTTTTGAGGCATTCTTAGCCAATGTTGTTTCCATCCTAATCTTTGCTGACTTAATCTCCTGTTTACATTTTCTAAGTAGTTTTTTATATATATTATAATGGAAGGTGGAGAGATTTCTCTTATAGTTGTAATATGCTTTTTTTTTTATAAGTTTTTTCAAATTTCTGTTTAACCACTTAGGCACTCTATTACCTTTCCATGAGTATTTCATGTGCTTGGGTATGAAGTTATCACAGATGTTTAGGATAATATTTTTAATGGTGTTCCACATATCTTCCACATTCATATTTAGCAATATCCCCTCCCAATCTAACTCAGTTAATATGGAACTTATTTATGCATGTTTGCTTTTTTGTAATCAGAAAAGAGAGACTGTGAGACTAAAGAAAAATATGAAAAGTGGATATCCAATAAAACCAAACTGTGATCGCTGTTACCCAAAGGTGGTCCTGAGACACACCCGCAAATATCTAGATCATTAGAACTGAATACAACATCAAGTACTGTATACTGTCACCTCTTGTTGCTTTTGTTACATGCTGTTCTAGAGCATTTTGTTCACATGCTGATAGAAATAATTTAGATTGAGGAGTGGTATCTGTTTTGTCTTGCCAAGCAATATCCCCGAAATTTAGATCACCATGGATATTACTTGGTCAGTGCTACAGGCAGTTTCCAATTTCTTAATAATATCAATTGTAACTTCATAAGATGAATCAGGTTGTCTGTAGCCAATACCTGATATAAAGGAGTCTATAGAGTCTGGAAGTAATTTAACCCACATAGTTTCTGTTTCATGATTTTGTTTGATTTTACTATTACTAATATATATTGATGGGTTTCAAATCCTGATGTATATATAAAACCACACCACCGCCTTTTTTGTGTTTTCTAACGTAGCTAGACATTACATATGGGATATGCTTGTCCCATAGATTTTTGTCATGCCACCACGTTTCAGTTATACCTATTACATTTCATACAAATATCAATTCTCCCTCCAAATTCTGGTGGGTGGTCCACACTTTCTCCCCTCCTTCCCACTCTCCAACCCCCGTTCTCAAAATCAACAGTTCCCTGGTGTCGGATCCATGCTTGGTGGACAATGAATTTAATGCCTACTGCACATCCTGTGCTAAGTCTCTTCTGAGCTCCCTCCCTCCCCATCCTCCAACATCCCTTTCCTCTCCTCTCCTCCCAATCCCTTGCTTGACTCCCACTCCTCCTCCTCCTCCTCTCTCATCTCCCCCACCGATGCTCTAAGTGCCCTGCTGTCCCTGAGTCCATCAAAATGTTCCTCTCCTGATGACCTAGATCGTCAACTTCTTCACCTCTCTGCTCCTGCTATTGCCTACCCTCTCTCCTTAATCCTAAACCTTTCCTTTATGTCAGCACAGGTCCCCACCTCCTGAAAGCATGCTGTAGTTATTCATCTCTCTAAGGGTGGTGACTCTTCTGCTCCTGGCAACTATCATCCCATCTCTCTCCTCCCTACCCTTGCTAAACTTTAAGAACACCTTGCTCTCTCCCAACTTTCCTCCTTTCTCTCAGATACCTCCTTTTTCACCCCGTTCCAATCTGGCTTTTGGAAGAACCATTCTACTGCTACCTCCCTCCTCAGGCTCACTGACACCATCCTAACCGGGATGGATGACGGCCTGATCACATCAGCCATTTTTTGTTGACCTAGCCAAAGCATTCAACACTGTTTCCCACACCCTCCTCCTTGGTTCCCTATCTGCTGCAGGCCTGGCCTCTTCTGCCACAAACTGGTTCAGATCTTACCTCTCCAGTAGGACTCAATCAGTAAGAATCTCGGATTCTATCTCCCCTCCTCTCCCTATTGACACTGGTGTCCCCCAGGGCTCAATGCTACGTCCCCTGCTTTTTTCCATTTTCATAGACGATCTTCCTACAGCCTGCTCCACCTCCTCCATTCATATGTATGCCGATGACACTGTTTTGTACCGCTCCGGCAGTAACCCTGCAGCCGTGGAAACCAGCTTACAGCACGACTTCAACCAGGTTCAGCTCTGGTTTGCCGCACACCAGCTCTCCCTCAACACCAAAAATACAGTCTCTATGACTTTCAGCGCCATACAGAGACTCTCTAGGCTTTCTGTCATGCCCTCCTTCCACATCCTAGATGGGACAATTCTTGAGGACACTTTCTCATTTACAGTAGATACCTTTGGGTTTAGCTTGACCAACACCTCAACTTCTCTGTTCACATCAACATCATCTTGAAGAAATTGCACCCCAGGCTTGGTAACCTGTACAGGAACCACAGTTGCATCCCACTGACTGTGAGGTGCGAACTTGTCCAGAAGATGATACTCCCCAGAATCGACTACTGCGATGTAGTCTATGGTGCTGCTCCCAAATCTTCCCTGACCAAACTGGACTCTCTTTTCAACTCCTTCTGCCGCTTTGCCCTTGATGCCCCTCTCGTACTCACCACTGCGACCTCTATCATGCACTTGCCTTTCTTCCACTGTCTAACAGGAGGCTTACCCACTGTGCCAATCTGACCTCCAATTTCTGGCTTGCTGAACTCCCTCACCTCCAATCTTCCCTTGCTACATCTCCCCATCCCTCTTGCTCCTTGTGATCCACTGACACTTGCACCCTGTCAGTACCACCCAGATCTACCCTCGTTGGCTAGTCTGGCTTTTCCCACCGTTTCCCCAAATCATGAAACGCTCTCCCCTCACAAATATGTTACTCCTCCTCCACCTACTCCCTTCGTACTGTTCTACACAACTTCTTCTCTTCCAGCTGTACCTGCTTCAATCCTCCCAACCCCTCTATACCCTGTCCAGTTCACCTGTACCCCCTTGCAGGGTTCATACTTCCTGAAAGGGAAACATGTATTGTGGCTTACCTCCAGCCTTCCTAACTTCACTGTCCTTGTCTGCCGTCTGATCCTGTCCCCTTGCTGGTTTCTCTACACCCTGGAGGGCTACGTTGGTCTTAGCAGTCTTTCCTGACGACCTTTTTAATTTCCCTGTTTTTGTCTGCTCTCAAATCCCGCCCTCTTGCAGGGTTCTCTACACCCAGAGGTACATGGTCTCGGTAGCCTTCCTTCCCCCTCTTCTCCCCCCTCACCTCTTCCTCTTCTAAATCTACCACCTCCACCCTTTCCAGCTCTCCTTAACCTCCTCCCTCACTTCTCTATCTTGGGCAATTGCTGCCTCCCGCCCTTGTTGAACTTAGCACTTATTTGCCTATCTCTGTGCACAGCACTGTAAACATCATGGCACTATGATTGTATTGTTGCATTACTATCTGACGGGTTTACTGTGTTCATGTATCTGTGTCCACCCACTGATGTATTCAATTGTCTCTTGTTGAACTGTCTGATCTGCTCACTGTTTATTATGTACTACTTTGATCAAATGCTACATGTTGTACCTGCTCTCTGTACCTGTAATTTCCTCATTGCTAATCCTCATTGTAACCCCCAAGTTGCACCGTGAGACGAGCAACTTGTTGTTCTGTGTGCCTTCCTGGTGAAACATTTTAATAAACAAATAAAACATTATATTTGCTTTGCATGACTGAAGACATTAATTCATTAAATTTGTTGTTTAAAATACGGGTATTATGAAGAAATTTATTTTATAGTATTATGTTCATGTATATGTCTCTTCTTTAATCCAGACTTTATGCCCTTAAGATGGGGATATGCATTATCTGAAAGTACAGTTACGTAAGAACTTACTGTAACAGTAGATCTTCGAGAGAGGCTCTTACATAGGTAATTATATATAGGACTGAAGCCAGCAGGTGTCAGGACCCCACGGAAAAATTTCTATCTAGCAGTCTCTGGCAGGGGACCACCCCCACTTCAGGTGACCGACGTCATGCAATGTCAGTATAAAGGGGTGGTCCCCCACACCCGCCTTCCAGTTCTTTCCTGCCAAAGGCCAAAAAGGCATGACGAGAGAGAAATGGATGTTTCCCCTCCTGGAAAAGGAGCTGAAAAAGCTTAGGGGGATGGAGGGCGGGAAGGTACTATCTACTGCAAGAGCCTCTCTTGAAGATCTACTGTTACGGTAAGTTCTTACATAACTGTACTATCTTACTTCAAGAGGGCTCTTGCAGTAGGTAATTACATATAGGACTGAGTCCCAAACAGTGTGGAATCTCCTGTGATTGCTCCATCTAACTTCCAGGTCCCTCTTCAGGACCTCCTCCATTCCATCCTCCTCCCCCCCTTTTTTTCTCCTGGACCTCCCTCACTGCTGCTACCACTATCACCTCTGTCCTACCACCCTCCTCCCTGCCTTTTCACCTCTCCCCTCTTCCCCTCTCTCCCCTTCTAGTCACCTTCCTCCCCCACTGTTACTGCAATTTGACAAGGCTGCCTGGTTGCCCTCTCCTCCTGGCTCTTACCTACTTCTCTATCTCACTGCCCTAATCAATTTTTGCTTGATGTGTATATAATTAGAAGCTAATTATTCTACATTATAGTATAGAAGCTAATTGTTCTATACTATAACGTAAACACTACATGCTCTGAATCATTCTGTATAATGTGTCTGTTTCCCAGTATCTGTATGTAACCCTCCCTACTGACGTGGAACCTTTGTAAATGAGCTGCCTGGTGCTCAAAGGTATTTGTAATCCTAGAATGAATAAATAAATACATAAACAAGAAGAAGCACACGGGAGGAGGAAAACTACCCAATCGCAGAACCTCTGGCTGTGAAGGTCTCAGGAAAGGAGACCTTGAAAAACAGCCAACCCAAAGCCAGCTCTATGGCGAGAGGCAATGTCCAAACTGTAATGTTTTGTAAAGGTATGGACAGAAGTCCAAGTTGCAGCTGTGCAAATGTCAGCTGCAGACACATTCTTAAAACAAGCCGCAGAGGCAGCGACACCCCTGGTGGAGTGGCCCCTGATTTGACCCAGCAGGGTTTTGTGATACTTGTCGTAACAGAAAGTGATACAATGAGCCAATCATTTAGATAGGCATTGCTTGGAAACAGCACTGCCTTCTCTTTTGCGAGCAAAAGAGAACAGTTGATCAGTCTTTCTGAGATCCTTCGTCCTAGTGGAGTAGTATCTCAGAATTCGGTGAACATCCAAAGTATGCAAGAGGTACTCCCCTTGATTGGAGTGTTGCATAAAGAAAGCAGGCAGCTCAATGGATTGATTCAGCGTAGATTCTGCTACCACCTTAGGGAGAAACTTAGGGTTGATACGCAGAGCCACACGTTCCTTGTGAAAAATCAAATATGGGATTTTGCACATCTAGGCCTGAAGCTCGGAAATACGTCGAGCCGAAGTAATGGTTAATAGGAAAAGAGTCTTCCAGGATAGGAACTTCAGGTCCGCTGAGGCTGCCGGCTTGAAAGGAGGCAGGGTAAGCTTCTCAAGAATGAAATTCAAATCCCAAGGAGGGGTAGGAACGCGAATAGGGGGTCTCAAGTGGAGAACCCTCTAAGAAAAGTTCTAGAGACTTCCATCTGCTCGGAAGTTCTGTCCCCCAAAGGGAACAAGATAAGCGGAAATGGTCGCCATGTGAACTTTCAGAGAGGAATGACTGAGACTCAGATCAAAGAGGTGGCTCATATAATCCAGAATTCTCCCGACAGGGCATGAGAATGGCTCGAAATCCTTGGAAGAGGCCCAAATAGAGAATCATTTCCATTTCATGACATAGGTAGACATAGTGGAGGGCTTTCTAGCCACCACCAGAATCTCAGCCATAAGCGAGAAACCTCGAATCGGGCTTGAGCTGTGTCTGCAGGAGCCATGCATGCAACTGAAGAGATTTGAGACCTGGATGAACCAGGGTCCACTGATCCTGGGTCAGCAAATGTTGCAACAGAGGAAGAGGAGGTTCCTCTGAATACTGTTGCAGAAGAGAGAACCAAACTTGCCTGGGCCAGAAAGGAGCAATTAGGATCATGTGAGCTCCTTTTGAACCAAGTTTGTGTAAGACCCTCAGAATTAAGGGAATCGGGGAGGCATAGACTAATCTGCCCTTCCAATCTAGAGACAGAGTGTCTCTCAAAAAATGCCCTCACTATGCGAAAGGGAAGGAAGGCTGAAGTTTTATGCTGTGAGGAGACACAAACAGGTCCACCTGAGGTGTTCCCAGTGTAGGAAGATATTGTCTGCTACCCCTGATCCAGTTCCACTCCTTAAGCCTGGGCAGACGACCGACTGAGGTCGTCTGCCAACATGTTTTCGATCCCCAGAACACGAACCGCTGTGAGGTGAAGGTTGTGTTGCACTGCCCAACCCCAAACCCGCATCACCACGCTGCAAAGAGGGTAGGAACGAGTTCCTCCCTGTTTATTGATGTACCAGACTACGCATATGCTGTCCATCTGGACAGCCAAATGACCGGGAAGCAGATACAGATGCAGAGCTTGTACAGCATACAGCACAGCCCTGATCTCGAGCACGTTTATGTGAAGGGTCTGTTCGAGCCTGGACAAGGAGCCTCGAGTCCTGTGAGACCCCAGACGAGCTCCCCAACCCTCTCCCGAGACATCTGTTGTCAATGGTTGGGATGGGGGAGTAAGGCAGAAGGGAACTCCCCGGCAAAGCTTCTTCTGAACCATCCACCATAGCAAGTCCTGAACCATCGGGTTGGAGACCAGGACTTCTTGATCTAGGTTGTCCACCAATTGATCCCATTGAGAACGAAGTGTCCACTGAGAGATCCTCATGTGGAGCCGAGCATGAGGGACTGTTGGAATAGCAGCCGCCATGAGCCCGAGGAGGCGAAGGACTGACCTGGCGCTGACCCATCTGCAGCTGGACAACAGGCTCGCATGAACCTGGAGGGTGGCCACCCTGTCCATCAGCAGGAATGCCATGCCTGAGGTCGTGTCCAAGATCGCCCCGATGAACTGGAGCCTCTGGGATGGGATCAAATGGGACTTGGCCTGGTTGATGGTAATACTCAGGCTGGTAAAAACCTGCAGGGTAAGGGAAATGGAGCACAGGAGTTCCTCCCTGGATGGGGCCGCCAGGAGCCAGTCGTCCAAGTATGGGAAAACCTGCACTCCCTGGGTACGCAGGTGAGCTACTACCATGGAAAGGCATTTGGTGAACATTTGGGGCGCCGAGGAAGGACCAAATGGGAGGGCCTTGAACTGATAGTGGCCCCCCTGAAACGAAAAACGAAGGTATTTGCGGTGGGAAGGGCGAATAGGGATATGCAGGTAGGCATCCTGCATGTCCAGATCGCACAGCCACTGTCCCAGCCGAAGTAAGGGCAGAAGGCTCTGCAAGGACAGAATTCTGAACTGTCTGTACTCCACAAACAGGTTCAGGGAGCTGAGGTCTAGGATAGGCCTCACGTCTCCCGATTTCTTCGGAACCAAGAAGAAATGGGAGTAGTAACCGGTCTCCCGAAGGTGGGTTGGGACAGGCTCTATCGCTGCCTTCAGCAGAAGGGAGGATATTTCTTCCCAAACCAGAAGATGATGTTCCGGGGAGTAAGACGACCGGGGGAGAGGGGGTTCAGAGCAGTTTCTGTAGAAACTCGATTGAGTGTCCTTCTGCTATCAGATGGAGCACCCAAGTATCTGAAGTGATCATCTCCCAATCCTGTAGATGGAAGGAGAACCTCCCTCCTACCGGTTCCTCTGGAAGGTCCAGAGGGTGTGGGAGAGGAGAGGAGTCAGGAGGTGTGGGACAGCGCCACAGCTGAAGCTCCGCCACTTTTTGGGCCGGGGCTTGGCAGCTGGAAGGGCCCGACGTTTGTTGGCCCACTTGCCCTGAGGTTTCGCTTTGGGCCGAGAACACCTGTGAAAAGGGAGACTCTGACCCTGAGGGAGCTTGTACACAGAGTCAACCAACTTAAGAGCAGTTCCCTTCTCTTGCAGACTGGTGATGATGTCCATGACATCCCCACCGAACAGCACTGAACCCCTGTTGCTAGCCTTGCTTGTAGAGCAGAAAGCAGCTAACTAAAAGAAGCTACATTTTCTTATTAATTTAAAACATATATCTCAGCAGGAGACAGTGTCTGTTAAGATTAAGTAGACAGATAACTTTATTAGAAGTAGAAGGGGTCTTATTTAGGGTTAAAAAAAGAAAGAAAAGAAATAAAGTCAGTGTGTGTTCTGTGCAGTGAAGGGTACTGTATCAGCTGACTTTGCTAAACCAGTAGGAGGAAAGAGAGCTTCCTGGGGTGTGGTTTAGACACTATAAAAGCAGGTGAGTCAAATTACAACTTCCTCGTGCTAGCCTTTTTTCTTACTAATTGCCCCCATCCCACCCCTCCAGCCACCCACCCAAAGCCAGTTCTACTTTTATAGCCACTGGATTTGACTGTCAACAGGAACTTCCTGTTTGGCAGTAGGAAGGAAAGGATCATAGAGAAGCATTGGTTTTGTCAACCCTAAAGTAAAAAAAGTAGCTCACTCTCCCCCCAAGCTGCTGGTGGTCTGATATTGAGCAAGAAAGAAGGAGGCAACTGAAGAAGATAGGAAGTTGCTGTCCCAGAACAGGAAGGGTGAGAGTTGTAAGGAGAGGAGAGAATAAGCATCCAGAGAAACAGTAGAGAGGACACAAAATAAGACATGATAGGAGTGGTGCAGTGCAATGGCTGTGGGGCGGCAGTGTTCCAGGAGACATTCTGGAGGCTGCGATGCTGCCCTATTTGCAGGCACCTCTCTGGTCTGAGAGAGGAGGTTGCCCATCTCCAGGCTGACCTGGCTAGGATTCGTGAAACCTCCTCCCCCACCCAGGGACCACCAGGGCCAATGCCACTACCTCAAAGGTTGCCAAGAAAGAGGAGAGGCTTGACCAGGATGGGCTCAAGGAGGGAGAGGGTGGTGGAACAGAGTTGCATCCTTAAAGCTGTACCTCTCCACAATTCATTCGCTCTTCTGGTGGATAGTGGTTCCTCTATGGAGGCACCTGCAGTGGAGACCAAGGAGGATGCTGGGAACCTTCACAAAGGAGACCCACAGGAGGGTGGCATGGGACCCCATAGGGGAAGGAAACAACTCCTGGTGGGGGACTCAATCATTAGGGGGTAGAAATGGGGGAGGAAGGGGAGAGGGAGGTAAGGTGCCTTCCTGGCGCCACGGCTTGGAGGGACAGGAAGTGAATCCTCAGGATCATGGGAGGAGCTGCACGAGGGAGGGAGTTGGATGTCACTGTCCACCTAGGGACAAATGACCTGGCTAAGAATGGGATCAGAGCAGCGCAAGAGGAGTTTGTAGAGTTGGGAAGGGGCCTTAGACAAGTAGCGCATACGGTAACCTTCTCGGAGGTGCTGCCTGTCTATGGCAAGGGAGATGCTAGGGCACTTCTCACCAGGGAATTCAATGAGTGGTTGAAAAACTGGTGTGGAGCTCAGGGTTTGGCTTCATTGGGGACTGGGGAGCCACCTGGAGGGATGCAGACCTATACTGGTGCAATGGTCTGCATCTGGCCAGGGGGGGAACCAGGATCCTAGGTGAGAGGTTTAAATGCTTCATTGGTAAGCATTTAAACTAGACAAGGGGGAGGCACTGAAAAGGAGCAGGGAAATCCGAGCCTCCCCCCCACAAAACATGGTGATTAGTGAGGTAAACACCAAGGTACAGAAGTTATTAGGGAGCAGAACAGATTTAAATGTAAAAAAAGGCAAAGGCAGTATGGACAGAAATGGGGCTAAAAGGGGTAAGGCTATCAAAAAGTGGAGGGTGATGAGTACCAATGCCCGTAGTCTGTGTAACAAGCTCCCTGAACTAGTGGCCTTGATGGAAGAGGGTTGCCTGGATATTGTGGTAGTCACAGAAACATGGTACACAGAGAACCATGACTGAGATGTCAACATACCAGGATACACAATCTACAGGAGGGACAGGGAGGGTAAAAGAGGAGGAGGAGTAGTCTCATGTAAAGGAAGGGATCAAAGCAACAGAACTAAAGAGTAAACAGGGAGCAGATGAGGCGCTTGGGTCACCCTGAGACAGGAATCGCACACAATCCGCATGGGGTTGTATACAGACCCCCATCTCAGGGGAGGGAGTGGACAAGGAAATGATAGAAGCTTTCTTAGAATGGCAGAAAAGGGAGATATTGTTGATGGGGACCTGAATATGCCAGATGTTAACTGGAGCACCTTTGCTGCAGGCACATCCAAAACAGGGTCATTCTTGATGCCCTACAGGGGCATGCCTCAGACAGCTAGTACTGGAACCCACTGGGAGGGAGCAATCTTAGACCTGGTACTTTCAAATGGGATGGAGAAAGAATCTCAGATTTAGAAGTGGGTAGCCATCTGGGAACAAGCGACCACCAAACAGTGTGGTTCACGATAAACACAGCCATACAATCAAGCCATACAAAGCAAGAGTACTAGACTTTAGGAGGCTGACTCTGGGAAAATGAGAGAGTGCCTCGGAAAAGCACTAGCAAACAGGCAAGAAGGAGGGTGGAGGAACAATGGGGAGGATCAAAACAGCCATCACAGAGGCAACAAGCCTTTGTGTAAAGCAAATCAATAAAACACAACGAAGAAAAAAGCTATGGTTCACAAAAGAGGTGGCAGGGAAGGTTAAGGAGAAAAGGACAGCATTCAGGAAATAAAAGGAAACACAGAAGGAGCAGGACAGAGAACTTTATCAGTTAAAGCAGAAAGAGGCTGGGAAGGCAGTCAGAATAGCAAAGGCCCAAACCGAGGAAAGGATAGCCAATTCTGTTAAGAAGGAGGATAAGACCTATTATAGGTACATTAGGGGAGCGAAGAAAGACCAAAGGAGGGATACTGAAGCTTAACAAAGGGAAGGGAATGTGGGTAGAGGGTGACAGTGAAAAAGCAGGGATACTGAACAAATATTTCTGCTCAGTATTCACAAAGGAAGAGTAGGGGGAGTTACCTAAACCAAACAAAAGAAACACTCTGAAGACAGGGGTCCATACCAGTCCATTTACAGAAGAAAGGGTTCTGAAAGAACTAATAAAATTGAAGGTAGACAAAGCAATGGGGCCTGATGGGATTCACCCAAGAATCCTAAAAGAACTAAGAGTAGAACTAGTGACACCGCTGACTACTCTCTTAAACAAATCATGGGAGGATCAGGTGGTACCAGAGGACTGGAGGAGGGCAGATGTGATTCCTCTTCACAAAAGTGGGAGCAGGACAGAGGCAGGAAACTACAGACCAGTTAGTCTGACCTCAGTGGTAGGGAAAATGGTGGAATCACTTCTGAAGGAAAGAAATGTTGTGTTCCTAGAGGCCAGTGGGGCACAGGACCCAAGGCAGCATGGATTCACGATGGGAAGGTCGTGTCAGACGAATCTAATAGATTTCTTTGACTGGGTGACCAAAGTAGTAGACCAGGGAGGGGCTGTGGACATGGCCTACCTAGATTTTAGCAAGGCATTTGATACAGTCCCATACAAAAGATTAATACACAAGATAGCCAGCCTTGGAGTGGGTCCCAAGGTGGTAGCCTGGATAAAAACTGGCTGGACAACAGGACGCAAAGGGTAGTAGTAAATGGAGTACACAGTGAAGAAAGGAGGGTTACTAGCGGGTACCGTGAGGTTCAGTACTGGGACTGGTCCTTTTAATGTCTTTATAAGTGACATTGCAGAGGAACTGGAAGGAAAAGTATGTCTCTTTGCAGATAACACAAAGATCTGCAACAGGGTTGATACAAGATGGAGTGGAAAGGATGAGAAGGTACTTGGCAAGGTTGGAGGAATGGTCAAATGTATAGCAGCTCAGATTCAATGCAAAGAGTGCAAGGTAATGCACATGGGAAACAAAAACCCAGGGGAAGCGTACACAATGGGGGGGTGAGATACTGCAACATTAAAAATAGAAAGGGACCTGGGGGTAATTATATCAGATGACCTGAAGGTGGGCAAGCAATGTGAGAAGGCAGTAAGGAAGGCTGGGGGGATACTGGGATGCATAGGAAGAGGCATCAATAGCAGAAAAATAGAAATGACGTACCTACCGTAATTATGATCTTTCTGTGTATCTTCACCATTCATCACAGATGGGTACTGGCCGGAGATCAGGACCCCGCGGGAGCCCTTTTTTTTTTTAAAAAGGATAGGCAGAGCCAACGCAGCATCGGTGCCGCCCTCGAGGCCGACGTACTATGTGGCACTCGAGGATTAGCCGTTAAGCTGTGTTGACTCCACCTGCCTACCAGTTCTGAGTCGCCGGAGAGGTAAGAAGAAGGGATGGAGGGTGGGACAAGAGAGTCCAAGGGACAGAAAAAGGAAGAGAAAACTGAACTAAAAGGAGAAATAACGACTGAGAGGACAGCATAGAGGAAGAAAAACTAAGGGGATTGGGTAGGGGCCCCAATCTCTGGAAAAGGAAGAAGGGAGGAGGGGAGAGAGATTTAGGAGAGTGAGAGGTAACAAGGATCCAGGACCCTTGTCCGTCACCAGACTGTATAGGAACTGCAAGGAGGTGAAGCTCACCTGCCAGAATTCAAGGCACAGAATAACTGGCAATACCCCAAAAGCAGAGTCGGCTATTCTGGGGAAGGACAGGGTACAGGGACTCAGTACTCTCTCTGTAAAGATTTTTGGTGAAAAAAAGGGTTCTCTCTTTTTTTTTTTTTTTTTTAAATAGATGGATAACAGAAGGAGGGCAACCACCAGTCAGTTCTGACCCAGTAGGGGTGAGGATAAGTAGTAGAGAGGAAGTGCCACTCAAACTATACCCCTTTGGGGAAGAAAATTACCCCCCTGTGTGTCCCAACTTTACCCCGCTCAAAAAGAGGGGTAGGCACAGAGGGAGGAGGATCCAGAGACTGGAGCCCCAGGGGATGGCGGGAGGGATTGTGATGAATGGTGAAGATACACAGAAAGATCATAATTACGGTAGGTACGTAATTTCTATATCTTATCTGTGTCAGTCTTCACCATTCATCACAGATGGGTGAGTACCAAGCCCCCCAAAGGGGGTTGATTAATTGCACCCTAAGGGACAGTGTCCCTTAGCCCTCAGTGGGTGACACACTAAGGGGGGGAACCTTCTGGGCCTGAGGAGGCCCGAGAGTGGGGAGAGCGAGACGGGGTCCCCCCGGAGGGGGAAGGAATCTGCCCGACAAGCGCGTCTCGCCCTACAGGAAAAGAGATAGGTTCCCTGGTGAGCGGAGCAAATCACCCTACGCCGGGCCAAGGATGACAACCGGGAAAGGCGAAGCCACGCCGATCTCCTGGTGCAGATCGCTGTCCCTACTACCCTGGTAGCTACCTCACTGGCGTCGTAAGATGCCCTTGCTTGGTGCCTTGCTAGCTCCAGGCCATGTGCAGAGAGTGCGATGGCTTGCCTGGTTTGCTCCGAGTCAGGCAAAGCAGCTCGGATCTGACCCAGCGCTGACCACAAGAACCTGTTGTAGGCTGCATAGTGGGCCTGATGAGCGGAGATGGAGAGAAGCAAACGTATCAGTAGAAGTCCTCCTCCCCAGAAATCAAAATCCGAGAGTCCTGATCTGGGGGCGGTCACGGTGGAGGGCGCGAAGCCTTCAGGAGTGTCCAGGTGCGTCAATCCGACTGTGGATGAGGCATAGAACCTGGAGACTCTGGGGAGCGCAATACCTCTGGCTGAGGTCCCTTGAGCAGGAACTCCGGAGAAGGGCCTCTGCCAGAACGCATGGATGCCTCCCGAAAGGGAGCAGGCCAGGGCGGCACCACAAGGGTGGCGCACCGAAATCGCCTAGAAAGGCGTGCGCCGCATGCTCAGGATTGCTCATGGAGAGGGGAGAAAGGTGAAGGTCCTCCAGCATCCTCACGAGGAAACGCTGATACTTGGAGAGATCAGCGGCAGGAGAGATATGGACAGACGGTTTCTCCCTGAAGAGGGGGATGAGGAGCTGGAGGTCACCATGCGCTCTGAGAGTGGCTGCTCGGGGGGAGGTTGAAAAACCTGGCTGTCCATGGCCCTAACATAGGCCGGGAACCGAGCAGCCACTGCTCTGAACTGTTCCCAGTTGAGAGGACCGCTAGGACCAAGAATACCTGGGAACGCTGGAGAAGGCGGCAGAGGGAAGGGGGCAGAGCCGAGAGAGGAAGTCGGCTGACCTCTGCCAGGGCTAGGGAGCGGACCAAGGACCGCCGGAGGGTGTCCTGGAAGACTCCGCAGCCGACAGCTGTACAACCACGTTGGTACTGCCTAGGCTGCACCCAGAAGAATCCCCCAAGTGAGGCGACTGGGGCCGTATAGATCCAGAAGGATGGTCCCCTGCCTCCAAAGAATGGGACTCCCTCAAGGAACCAGAAGGGGAAGGGCGGAAGTCCGCGCTTCGGCTTCGTCCAGGGCCCGGGTGGGTCCCAGAGAAAGGTCAACGCGCCGACCCCACACCCCTCGACCCCTCCGAGTCTGAGAGAGTCCTAGTCCTCGAAAGGGCCAGCCTAGGAAGCTGGCAGCTCTGGGCTACCCCCAAAGGGGAGAGCCAGGGAGCAGCACCTTCCCCTCCTGTGGGCTTCCCGATAGGCCCCAAAGTTGGGCGATCGAGACACACCACCAGAGGGGGTACCACGGCCGAGGGGTCAAGGAACCCCCCAAGGCCAGGTTGCATGGCAATGGTGGCACACACCACAGCCTGCTGGTCAGTATCACTGACCCCCACCTCAGAAGGGGGCTGACAGACCCATCGTGGAGACCACCAGCTCGTCCTCCTCTGCAGACAACCCCGAAGGGTGTGACTGCCTGCTCGACTCCGAGCCCGACTCCGACTCCGAAGAAGTAGAGTCTGAGGCCCTAAGCCAGACGGCAGGAGGGCGAGGGAGGGCAACCTTACCAAAGGGCCCAGAAGTCCAAGCAGTGGCCAAGGCAGCACCTGCACCCTCCACAGCCCCACAAGCGGCGCTGGCAGAAGGCGGTAGGGCAGCATGGGCCAAAGGTCCAGAACTAGGGCCAGCTGCGGCACCATCAAGTCCACCGGCACCAGGGGCGGTACCAGCAACAGAGACGGCGCCGACAGAAACCCCAGCCACAGCCTCGGCGCCAACGACACCGCTTAGGCCCTTGAGCGCTGCGGAGCGGCACCGGGACTGACAGCAACGTCGTACTCGGTGGTGGACTCGGCGTCAACACGGCACCGCCAGACCGCTGGCGCATGTAGCGGCACCAGAGCACCAACGGGCGCTGAGGACGGCACTGACGGACGCACTCCGGCGTTCTATGGCGCCGCAGGCTCAACCTCGCGCCGAGGCGAGACATGGCGAAGGCGTCACTGATTCCAGGGTCACGGTGCCGCGAGCAGGGTCCAAGCACCCACGCGCCGAAGACAAGCAGTCAGTGCCGTGCCGGCACCGACAGGACCCACGGCGCCGCAAACGGTGCCGACGGCCCCGACGGCATCGAGGACGCCATTGACCCGGGCCTTCCGGACCATGGGAGCGACACCAGGGGAGCCTTCACCCCCGAAGGGGTGATTGCCATAGTGGCGCCTCCCGCCCACTCCCGGGAGGAAGCGGGACGGGCCTCCTGCACCACGGAAGGAGCCTCAGCCAAAAACAGACTCGACGTCGCTAAAATGTAAAATAAATGGAAAGATCTTACCAGCGACGTAGAGTAGGGCAGACTAGAACTAGCAGGAACCGATGGACTGTCGACGACAAAAGGGTAAGGCCTAAAACTCTGAAAATCTCTTCACAGGCTTCCCACGAGTCGACCTCGACGGTGGGAGACGAAGAACTGGTAGGCAGGCGGGGTCGACACAGCTTAACGGCGTTAATCTCGAGCGCCCACGTAGTACGTTGCCTTCAGGCGGGCGCTGATGCCAGGCCGGTTCGCCTCATCCTTTTAAAAAAAAAAAAAAGGCTCCGCTGGGTCCTGATCTCCGCCAGTACCCATCTGTGATGAATGGTGAAGACTGACACAGATAAGATCAGGAAGTTGTTATCCCTCTGTACAGACAGTTGGTGAGACCCCATCTGGAGTACTGTGTGCAGTTCTGGAGATCCCATCTCCGCCAAAGACATAGAACAGAGTGGGGCTGTCAGAGGAGGGCAACCAAAAGGTGCGGGGTCTGCACGGAGACATACAAGAAAGACTAAAGGAGCTTAATATGTATACTCTTGAGGAAAGAAGGAGAGAGAGGACATGATAGAAAGTTTCAAGTACCTCAAGGGAATTAACAAAGTCCAAGAGGGTAGCATCTTCCAGAAAAAGAGATGTGCAAGAACAAGGGGGCACAATTTGAAGATAGAGGGGGGAAGGCTCAGGGGTAATGTGAGGAAGTATTTTTTCACTGAGAGGTTTGTGGATGCATGGAACAGCCTCCCTGAGGAGGTCGTGGATTCAAGAACAGTGGGGGACTTCAAGAATGCATGGGACAGGCATAAGGCAGTCCTAGTGGCGGATAAGAGGAAGTAAGCTGTTGGTTAACTAGGATCTGCAGCTTATCTGTTAGGTAGGAAAATGGGCAGACTGGGTGGGCCAAGCGGTCCTTGTCTGCAGTCAAATTCTATGTTTCTATGTAAGGACGCGTCCTGGTTAGCAGATTGCACCTCTAGGACCAAACCTGACACTCGGAGCCAGGCATGATGCTGTAAACCTATGGCGAAAGCCGAGCTCCAACCAGCAGCATCCGCTGCATCGTACATGGCACAAAGCATGTGCCAACTGGCCGAATGAGCAGAACGGACCAGATCTGCCGCTTCCTGCTTAGTCTGAGACTCAGGAAGGGAGTCCAACTTTGCTTCCTCCTCACTCAGGATTGCTTTCTGGTAATCCCCCATAAGTGCAACATAATTTAGGGCCCTTATTCCCAGAGTGGAAGAAGGATAGACCTTCTTCCCAAACTGGTCCAGAAGGCAGATTCCTTGTCCAATTGGAGACGAGCTAAGATACTTAGGGTTAGCCCGGCTGGCCGTGGCTGACTTTTGGGTGTCTTTATTCCAGGAATCCACCCTCCGAACCTAGTATAGCCTATCCACCTTCCTTAGAAGGGGGGCTAATGCCGATGGTTGCTTCCAAAAAGTGGAAACAAGGTCCACGTGAGGCTTGATCCAGGGTGGAATCAGTGCTGGAGCGGTTTCAGGCAGATCCAAATGAGCAGGGAGTTTCTTCCACTGTGGATCTGGCTCCAAAGACTGCCACTGGTGAACCGCCTGGATCTTTCGCAGCAGCTCCAGAAAGGAGGGATCTTCCAGCGGGGATTTCGGAGGAGTCCTAGGCCTGGGCTGGTCTGGAGTGCATAGCTTGTCGTCTGGAGCAGAGCACTCATCGAAATCATCCATGGTCTCCGAAGAGGAAGAAGACGACTCCTCCCGACGGGGGGAACAGATCCCTTGGAAGCATGTCTCCCTGCCCTGGCACCGAGGCTGCCTAGTGTCGGGAAGGGGGGAGGGAGTCTCTCGCATCGGATGACGGGAGTCTGGAACCGGGTCCGGCATCAGCAGATGGCTCTCCACATCCCTGGTGAGCTGAGCCTTGGCCTCAGCCCACCAGGAAGCCAGAGTCTCCTTCAGGACTACCGGCGGCTGGGAGGGCGATGGAGGAGGAGGAGGAGGTGGGGGATATGGATATTGGGGATATCCGTATGGCGAGTATCCGTAGCCTGACGGCAGGAAGCCCGGCGTCGGGTACTGGCGCACTGGGTACTACGGCGCAGGATACTGCGGTCCCGGATAGGACGGCGTCGGATAAGACGGGGTCGGATACCCGGGCACCAGGGGCTCTGACGGAGCAGATGGCCCTGGGAGAGGCCCAGCAGGCGGGCCAGGTATAGGAGGCCTGGCGGGCGTCATGTCCGGCGTAGGGATGGCGTCCGGCAAGGGAATGTCACCTGGCATCAGAGTTGGCATTCGAGGGTCTGACGTCAGGTCGTCCGGCCCAGTGGGAGGCAGACCTGATGGGAGCGTACCTGCGCCCTTGGTGTCGCCCGGGGAAGGAGGACTGAAGTCCCCGGGGTCCAACAGGGGAGATGCTGGAGCCTCGGAATGCAACAGCAAGCGTTGCGGTGAGCCGCGGACGACGGACTGATCAGTAGGGTCCGGTGTCAGCTCCAACACCGTGCGTCCGTCGGAGGAGCTGACGTCCGCCTTACCGGCAGGGTCTGGGAAGCATCGGAGGAGCCGTGTCCGATTTGATCGGAACCAACACCTGACGATGGGCGAGGGAGAAGCAGCCTTGGCGGGTGTTTTGAGGCCGTGGCGCTGCCCCGGGCGGTCAGGGCGCCTGCATGGCCCGAACCGCGGCGGCATCGAAGACCAATTCAGCCACGAGCCGGCCGACCCAGAAGGCTGCACAGTGGTGGTCCTCCCGGAAGCGGCTGCCTCATTTGACCCGGAGGCTCCCAATGGGCCCAAGCGCGAGCACAACGGGAGGGATGCTGCCACCTTGGAAGCCTCCAAGACGGCCGAAGAACTGTCCCCCGGAGGAGATGTTACCTTCAGAACAGCGACTCTGGCAGGAGTCACGGTGACCGTGGAAGAGGAGTCCCAGTCCCGGTGCTTCTCCTTTTTGTGGTGACCCTCAGGGGAAGTATAGGCCTGCCGAAGCTTCTTCAGCTCCTTCTCCATGGAGAACATCATCTTTTCCAAAATGTTGTCCTCCAGGGACTGCTGCCTCCGTTTGCGGGTGGTGGTGTTAAACTGCTGGCAGTGCTGGCACTTCTCCATGGGGTGATCCAGGCCTAGACAGAAGAAGAAGAATCAGCATTTATATAGTGCTTTTCATACATCCAAAGCGCTTTACAAGCAATGCTAGACTGGTAGTGAAGTGACTGAATGTGTGGTGGCAGCCATATCGCACATCATCACCCACACACAGCCTGGATAATTGCATGAACCGGTTTATGGGAAGGGGAATGTTGGCCAGGATACCGGGAATGTTCCTACTCTTTGCGAAAGAGTGCCCTGGGTTCTTTTACTTCCGCCTGGACACCCACCAGGACAACACAAGGATGGGCAGAAGGGACCTCGGTTTAACGTTTCATCCGAAGGACGGCACACCCCAGCAGTACAGCACCCCCCAATACTGCACTCAGATGCCAGCGATTTTTAGGTGCAAGTCCAATCCCAGTGTGGGACGATAACCCATGACCTTCTGGTCCAGAGGCGGATGTGCTACCAACTGAGCCACGCCGACACTGGGAGTGTCCGTCCTTGTGCGGGAGCTGGGCGCCACAAGAATCACACTTATTCTTATGCTCGGATGGAGTAGGGGATGACATACACAGCAGATGCTGAAGATATTCTGATGAGAAATTCCAATAAAATCGAAAAGAAAGCGGTAGTAATACCAACAACTGACTAGCCAGCAGTAGTGAACCGCCGGCACTCACGAGCTAATGAAGAACTGGAGGTAGTGGGGACCGCCTTTATACTGACGCCGATGACGCCGGTCACCTGATGGGATTCGTCCCCGCCAGAGACTGCTAGCTGGAAATTTTCCGTGGGATCCTGATGCCGGACGGCTTCAGTCCTATATGTAATTACCTACTGCAAGAGCCCTCTCGAAGTAAGATCTATTGTTTTCCCCCCAATTTCTTAGCTTAAAGTGTTCATTCCAAGAGCATTAATGAAAATCTCTCCTAGGATTTTTGCTCCTTTTTCATTTAAGTGCAGATTATCTCTTGAGTACAATTCCTGTTTACCTGAAAATAGATTCCAGTTATTTAGGAAGGGGATACTTTCTTGCTTACACCAGTTAGAAAGTCTGGAATTGATTCTCATGATTGTTATGTTTTTTTTCTATATTAGCCCTGGGTACTGATAGGATACCGTATATTTTTACTTTGCCCACTTTATATTTTATTAATCTGCCCAGGACCAACAGGTCATAGCAAATGTCCTTCTCATGCAATCTACTCACATCATTGGTACAGACGTGAATGACAACTTCTGAATCCATATCGATTTTTAATTTATGTATACAGCTAGATACATCGTGAAACTTAGCTCCTAGTAAACACATTACGGTACTGTTAATTCAATTTTTGCAAACATAGGAATCAGTAGAATGAACGATGAAGTCGGCAATCATCAATTTGTTTTTACATGTATTGCTAGGGTTAGATTCTCGTGCTGTAGTTAATTCCTGATTGACATCCATATCCTCAAGAACTGATAAACTGTTAGATAGGGAGATTTCATAATGAACTTCAGCTCTACTGCCTTTTTTAAATGGTTTTCTTTACTAGGGTCCAATTTTCATTATTAGTATCATCTGTAAGTTTACCTTTTTAGACACGATCTCAACTAAGTCTCATCAATGGTTTTATTAATGCGGTCTTGGATTCTTTTTCTATTGCTATTTTGGCCACTTGTGCCAGCAATGGATATAAATCCGCCCTGAGGCCTCCTGTTTTTTAAATTCTCCATTTCTGTTTTCAATTGTCCAAATTCCTTAGATAATTTACTACATGAAGTGCATTTTGAGCATTCATATTGTGCTTCACTAAAGAAAATGTTGTCCCTGAAATTCTCAGGGAGAGTGGTATACATCATACAGGTAAGTGCACTTTATAACTGAACATTCAATGTGTAGAATTTCTAAAAAGTTCTCAGTGAATGCGTCTACTACCACTATTGTAATACTACAGTAATGTTAATATAGCAGAATATGTTCAGTGACTAATACTAGCAGTGGAGGAGTGACTTCGGAGATGAGAAAACAAAATTTAGGTACTTGAATTCTGCTATATCACCTCTAATATCCAACAGGTTAAAACAACAAATATACAAACGTAAATTCACCGGACCTCCTACTTCACTATGTGGAGAGGCAGATTTTCTGGCCCTACTCCCCACCTTCCCCATCTGATGCAGTCAGACGCCGCCAGCTCTGCCTGCACTGCCTCTGCCCGCATCACCTCTGCCCACAGTGTCTCCGCCATGTGCTCACCTCCGCTCCCTGAGATGTTTGTTTTTATCAGTATCCAACCAGAAGTAACGTCACACTCACTTCTGGTCATCTGTGGCTTACAAAAGTATTATTTTAAGTAGCTACATGACGATTATATCTTTAAAAAGGCAAAATTGGCAAAATTAGGGTGCCTTAGGGCTCTAAAGGGCCCACCAAAACTGGAACACAGTTGCAGCATCTACTTGACCCAGACCCACGCTGTAGAAGGCGGGGGGGTCAGAGTTCCGTTTTGAGCTTATGACAGTTAGCGCCAAGAAAATTCTCCTTCCTCATCCTAAGTAAATGAAAGCAATAAATGTATTTAAAATCGACCTCCTCAGCACAAATACCAGTTTATGGTGTCCAACCTGCCTCCACTCACTAAGGTGTCTGTTTTTATCTGTATCCAATGTATCACACTCACTTCCGGTCGTTTGTGGCCTACAGAAGTATTATTTTAAGTTGCTACACGATGATTCTGCCTTTAAAAAGGCAACATTAAGGTGCCTTGGGACTCTAAAGGGCCCAAAAAAACTGCAACACAGCTGCAGCAGCTACCTGACTCAGACCCACTCTGTGGAGGGTAATGGTGGGGGGTCAGAGTTCCGTTTTGAACTTATGACAGTTAGCTCCAAGAAAATTCCCTTCCTAACCCTAAGTAAATGAAAGCAAAAAATGTATTTAAAATCGACCTCCTCAGCACAAATACCAATCTATGGTGTCCGCCATAGTATTAATTTTCTTATATCCAGTTACTAGTAATTTACTTTTAGTACCCCTAATGGCGCAAATTCTGGTAGCATTACTGTTTTGCTTTAGCCTTCTGGCTAGTATTCTGGAAATTTAGGACCAGAATCTACGTAATTTAGTTTGGACTTCCATATAGCAAATTCAACCTCACTCTTAATTAGTTCATAATATTCCGTCTTAAGCCTAGACCAAGAATGCCAAACCTCTTCAGAAGTGTCTGATTTAAGTTTGCCTTCTATCAATTTAATTTTGGTCAGGATTTCCTCTGTTTTTACCTTTTGTTTTCTTTTAATGCCAGATGAAGCACTAATCCAAAAACCTCTAAGGATGAATTATAAGCTTTCCCAGTTAGTTGCCCAAGAAGTGTCTAGAGGGTTATTAAACTCTAGAGACTCCTGTATAAAGTAGTTATGTAAGAACTTACTACAACAGGAGATCTTTGAGAGGGCAATACCAGCAGGAACACCTGCCAGAACTAGACACAAGATGGATTCCCTGCAGGGGGAGGGCCTCAAACAACTGGTTCAACAACCCACAAGCGACGAAGCTATCTTAGATCTAGTACTGACTAACATGGAAAGTATCACAGATCTCCAGGTAGAAGGTCACCTGGGGGCCAGTGACCATCACATGGTATGGTTCAATTTGGCCACTAGAACTAAATCATTACATTCCAATGCAAAAATATGGGACTTCAGAGCGGCAGACTTTGATAAGATGGCCAACAGAGTTAAACTAGCCCTGGCAAAAAGAAATACAGGTGAGAGGGTACAAGCAAAGTGGGCAAGCATTAAGGATGCAATACTTGAAGCAACATCCCATTAGGTTAGAGAGAAAAGGAAGTGCAAAAGAAAAAAAGGAAACCAATTTGGTTCTCAAAAACTGTAGCAGAAATAGTCAGAGCCAAAAGGCTGACCTTCAGGAAAAATAAGGGAACGCAGCGGGATGAAGATAGGGAGGCATACCAAACTTCCTGGAGGGAAGGTAGTAAGGCAGGCAAAGGCTCAAACCGAGGAAACACTAGCACAAACAGTAAAAGAAGGCGACAAGACTTTCTATAGATACATTAGTGAAAGGAGAAAGTCCAGAGGGGGTACTGCTAAGATCAAAGGAGATAAGGGGGCGTGTGAGGAGGAGGACCATGTAAAAGTATCTAACCTAAATAGATACTTCTGCTCGGTATTTACTGAAGAGAAGGTAGGGCAGGGTCCACAGCTCAGCACCATGGACACAGGGGGGAGGGAGGTGTGCACGAGTCCTTTCACAAAAGAAAGGGTCCTATAAGAGTCGATAAGCTCAGGGTGGACAAGGCAATGGGACCTGCTGGCATACATCCCAGGGTACTAAAGCAGCTAAGGGTGGAACTAGCAGAGCCATTATCAGAACTGTATCTCTGAGCATAGGAAAGGTCCCGGAAGACTGGAGAAGGGCTCATGTGATCCCGCTCCACAAGAGTGGTAGTAGGGAGGAGGCAGGGAACTACAGACCAGTCGGTCTTACCTCAGGAGTGGGCAAGATTATGGAGGCCCTCCTTAAGGAAAGGATAGTGCAACACCTGGAATCCATAGGAGAACAGGATCCAAGACAGCATGGGTTTACAAAAGGAAGGTCCTGTCAAACTAATCTCTCAGATTTCTTTGACCGAGTAACCAGACTGGTGGACCAAGGGGGAGTAGCTGATGTCTACCTTGACTTCAGCAAAGCTTTCAATACTGTTCCACATAGAAAATTGATTAATAAGCTGGGTAGGCTCGGGGTGGTTCAGAAGTTGGTCAGCTGGGTGGCAAACTGGTTGACAGGCAGAAAACAGAGAGTGGTGGTAAACGGTATACAGTCAGAAGACATGCAAGTCACAAGTGGGCTACCTCAGGGATCAGTCCTGGGGCCAGTCCTCTTCAATATCTTCATCAGTGACATTGCGGATGGACTGGAAGGTAAGGTTCGTCTGTTTGCAGATGACACCAAGATCTGCAACAGAGTAGATGATCCAGATGGGTGGGCAGAATGAGAAGAGATCTGGATAAACTGGTAAAATGGTCGGAAGAGTAGCAACTGGGGTTTAATACAAAGAAGTGCAAGATTACGCACATAGGGAAGAGAAACCCTGAAGCCACCTATAGGCTGGGAGGGGAGCTGTTGGCAGTCTGGGCATCATCATCACAGATGACCTGAAATCATCCAAGCAGACCACTAAAGCAGTAGGTAAGGCTAGGGGGATGTTGGGGTGTATTAGTAGGGGTATCACAAGTCGGAAGAGGGAAGTAATAATTCCTCTTTACAAGACACTGGTTATGCCCCATCTGGAGTACTGCGTGTAGTACTGGAAGCTACACCTTCACAAGGGCATTAACCAAATTGAGGCAGTCCACAGAAGGGCAACCAAAATGGTGCAGGGACTGCATCAGAAAACATATGAGGACAGATTAACAGAGCTCAATAAGTATACCTTAGAGCAAAGGAGGGAGAGAGGTGATATGATCGAAACATTCAAACACCTTAAGGGCATTAACAAGGTGAAAGAGTCTAACATGTTTCAATATAGGAAAAATAGCAGGACAAGAGGACACAGCATGAGATTAGGGGGAGGCCAATTAAACGGTAATGTGAGGAAGTTCTTTTTCACAGGAAAGGGTGGTGAATGCATAGAATAGCCTACCTCAGGAAGTGGTGGATATGAACACAGTGCAGGGCTTCAAACAGGCATGGGATAGACATAAGGGAGCAATACAGATGAGTATGAATAGACAGACCATTGACAGAGCAAAGGCCGATGGCACACTTATATGGTAGAAAAAGAAATGGGCAGACTGGATGGACCTTGCGGTCCTTATCTGCCATCAACTTCTATGTTTCTATGTAGGAGCTCTTGCAGCAGTCAGTAACCATAAGGACTGAGCTGCCAGGCACTAGAAGCACACGGAAAACTTCTAGCTAGCAGTATTCAGCGGGGGACCACCCCAGACGTCGGCATGCCAACGTCCGACCTATGGTATAAAAGGGGCTGTCCCCCAGCACCAGTTCTACCACAAGAGACCCTAGCGTGTGGAGAAATAGGAGAACCGAGAAGGTTCCTCATATAACCTGCACCAGCTAATCTCTGACCCTACAAGGGTCCTTGCCTCTCCTCGTTCTAGTATCTTAATTGACTTGGCTCTCACAAACCGTCCTGATAGCATAGTCTCTTCTGGTACTTTGCTTGATGTAATAACCGACCACTCTCCTATATATTGCATCTGGCGATCGGCAAGACCAGCATCTCAGTCATCTACCGTAACGGAAGAAACATCTTGGATATAACTCATTCCCTAACAGAAGACTTCCGCTGTATTCAAACCTGCCTAAGTGATAACTATCTGGTACTTAAAGAGAGCAAAACCCACTCTATGCTTTTTGGCTCTCCTGCCAGACTCAAATCAGCTCGTAATTCCTTTCAAATCCCATGCACAAATGGCTCCATGGTAGTGAGTACCAGCTCTTTCAAATATATGGGCAACCTCCTTGATGAATCCCTGGACTTCGACCTTCATATCACTTCCATCTGTAAATCCATCAATGCAAAAATTGGAGGAGCCTATCGCACAAGTTATGCCCTCATGCCATCTGCCAGGCTTGCTGTGGCACAAGGATTTCTACTTCCAGCTCTGACTTATGGCTCAGTCACATACCTAGGAGCTTCAAAAACCTCGCTCCTCAGATGGGACACCACCTACAATAGCATCTGCCGCTATGCCTCTGGGGCGCCACGCTTCAAACATCACTGTCAGCTTTATGCTGACCTAAAATAGCCTAGTCCCTCTGCCCACCGGCATCTAGCCTTTGGCTCTCTACTACACGGTATACACAGCTCGGGTCTACCAAGATTTCTCTCCTCACTTCTGTACTCCCAAACCTCCACCTATGGTCTCCGATCAAATGATGACACCCCTTTCCTCATCCCCACATGCAAAACCTCTATGGGTACACGTGCTTTCTCCTACTTGGCACCTAAGAACTGGAACGCTATTCCACAATATATTCGCCAAGCCCCCATCCATGCCCACTTTAAGAAACTCCACCATCAACATCTACTGACTTCTAACCCCTGTACATGCTTCCAGCCACCACAGCCCACTCCACGTACCTCTACCTTCTACCCTACTTACCTTCCCTCTCCTACCCTCTCTACCCGTCTTCTACCTCATCTCTCCTCTCCCAAAACTTCACGTCACTTGATGGCACTTGCTATTTACTTTGAACCCGTTTGTACTAACTTTGTATATATGTTCTGGGTAGCTGTACTGCTCTAGTTCAACTGGCAATATTTGTTGAATGCGCTTAAAACAATCTACTTGTCTCACACTGTTTGCATTGCTATTGTCCTACTGTCTACCTCTCCCTTGTGCCAACATTGTACTGCTCTCATGTATTTTACTTATACTCCCCGGTCGTGCCTGAAAATAGGCATCGCTATGTCTAGTGCACCCACCCGTAACCAAAAGCAAATAAATAAATGAGGAAAGCAGAAGAGCTGCGATGGAGAAACAGCAGTCAGGGGAAGGAGGGAGGGAATGCAGTGCCTGCTGCAAGAGCTTCTCTCGAAGATTTACTGTTACAGTAAGTTCTTATGTAACTGTACCATCTTATTTCGAAGGGGCTCTTGCAGCAGGCAATAACCGTAACAACTGAATTCCAAGCAGTAGAGGAACAGACTCAGTCAGTTGGGGGGGGGACAGTAGCAGTCATAGGAACATTAGGACAAGAGGCCCTGGAGGACTGCAAGGCCGAAATCGGCACTACGCCTAGAGACAAAGTCCAAACTATGATGCTTGACAAAGGCGTGGACAGCACTCCAAGTGGCAGCTGCACAAATGTCTGCAGCAGACACATTTCTAAAGGAGGCAGTGAAGGCAGCCATGCCTCTGGTAGAATGGCCTTTGACCTGGCCTGGCAAAGGCTTGTCATACTTGCGGTAGCAATAAACAATGAAATTAGCTAACCACTTAGATAAACACTGTTTGGAAGCAGGAGCCCCTCCTTTCCTGGGGGCAAATGAAACAAACAACTGGTCAGATTTTCTGAAAGGGCTGGTGTGGTACAGATAAAAACGAAGCACCCAAAGAACATCTAGAGTATGAAGTAAAGCCTCTCCCTGATTCGAATACTCAGGAAAATAAACAGGCAGTTGGATGGAGTGATTCAAAGTAAACTCAGACACCGACTTAGGCAAAAACTTAGGATTGGTCCGCAAAGATACTGTCTTTGTGGAAAACCAAGTAAGGCTCTTTACACATCAGAGCCTGAAGCTCAGAAATCCTCTGAGCTGAAGTAATGCAACCAAAAACAAAGCTTTCCACGACAGAAAGTGCAGCTTGCAGCCTGCAGCAGGTTCAAAGGGAGGAAGAGTGAGCTTCCCCAAAATAAACAACAAATCCCATGGCGGGACAGGGTCCCTAATGGGAGGTTTCAAAAGAAGGATGTCCCACAAGAAGGTACGGGACAGATCCAGTTGTGCAATATATTTGCCATCAATGGGTGCATGGTATGCAGAGAAGGCAGAAAGGTGCATCTTGATAGAGGAGTAGCCAGGACTGGAGTCTGAAAGGGAGAGGAGGTACTCCAGGATGAGATTTACTGGGCAGGTGAAGGGGTCCAAATGCCAGGCAGTGGCCCAAATTGAAAACCGCTTCCACTTCATGACATAAGTGGCTCTGGTGAAGGGCTTCCTCAAGGCCACAAGAAGATCTGCCACCCTAAAGGAAACCCCAAATCGTGTGAGGGCTAAGTCTGAAGGAGCCACACACATAGATGAAGAGACTTGAGGTCTGGATGAATCAGAGTGCCCTGGTCCTGAGAGAGCAGGTCAGAGGAAAGGGGCAGAGAAAGAGGAGGCACCACTGTCAGCTGTTGCAACAATGGGAACCATATCTGCTGCGGCCAGTAAGGGGCTATCAGAATCATGCCTGCCCTCTCTGACTGCAGTTTGAGAAGAACTCTCTGCAAAAGCGGGAAGGGAGGAAAGGCATACAAAAACATCCCTGTCCAAGACAGGGACAACGTGTCTCACCAGAAAACACCAGGCCCTGGATCTGGTGAGCAGAAATTTGGCAGTTTTGCATTGAGTGGGGATGCAAAGTGGTCTAACTTGGGATGATCCCACCTGTCGAAGAGATCCTTGACCACGGAGGACAGGAGCTCCCACTCAAGCATTTTCAACCTGGACTGGCTTAGGCTGTTGGCCAGGATGTTTTGGATGCCTGGAACATGAACTGCTGTTAAAATTAGGTCATGTTCTATTGCTCAATGCAAAACTCTCATGGCCTTCCTACATAGAGGGTACGAATGAGTCCCCCCTTGCTTGTTAATATAATAGACTACCGACATGTCGTCTGTCTGAATCAAGAGACAGCCCGGAAGGAGATGAGTCTGAAAGACAAGGAGGACTGCGAGCATCGCGAGCACACTGATGTGGAGATGCTGCTCCTGCTGAGACCAGGTCCCCTGGGCCTGACGGTCTGCCAAGTGAGCACCCCAGCCCAGACAGCATGCGTCTGTCATGAGAATATGAGTGGGAGATTTCGCTCGGAAGGGGACCCCTCTGAGGAGGTTGGAGGGGTTCATCCACCAAGACATTGTTTGCCTCACAGGGTTGGAAACTAGGACCCCTGTTGCATATCGTCCGTGCACTGGTCCCACTGAACCCATAGGGTGCATTGAGGAACCCTCATGTACAGACGGGCAAATGGAAATGTGACAATGGCTGCCACCATGTGTCCCAAGAGCCTGAGGAACGACCTGCCCAGGACTTGTCACAACAAGGACACCAAATGGGCCTGTGCTTTCAGGCGGTCTGCTCTGTCTGGAGGTAGGAAGACCTTGCCCTGAACAAAATTTAAGATTGCTCCGATGAATTGCAGTCTGGCTTGGCTATAGGGAGGACTTGGGTAGGATCAGGGTGACGCCCAGCGTTCTAAACAAACTGAAGGTGATCTCCACTGTCCAAAGCAGCTGGCCTCTGGAGGGGGCTGTGAGGAGCCAATCATCGAAGTAGGGAAAGATGTAAAGACCCTATCTCCTAAGGGCCACAGCCACCACTACCAGGCACTTGGTGAAGACCCAAGGTGCAGAGGAAAGGGTGAAGGGAAGGGCCCTGAACTGGTAATGGCTCCCCAGGAAGCAAAAGCATAGGAACCTCCTGTGAGGCCGGAAATGAAAATTACGTACCTACAGTGATTCTTTATCTTCTTGTATATCTTCACCATTCATCACTGGTGGGTATATGCCAGAGGCACTATGACCCTGCGGGAGCTTTTAGCTTATAAATGTTTTTGTTTGGGGGGAGGAGTTGGCACCGGCAAGGATGACACCACCCTCAAGGATGACACACAGTGTGCCACTCGAGCGTTAGCCAGTAACCGACGCTGACTCCTCCCCCACCTAAATTCTGTCCGTCAGAATGAGTGAAATTAGCAATAGAGAAAAAAAGGGAGGGTGGGGCAAGGGAGCCTGAGAGAGACAGTAAAAGGAAAAGATATAAACAGAAAGGAGAAAAAAGCTGACATAGAAGGAGAGGGGAGGCTACCTGAGGGTGTGGCACTGGAAGGGGTGCCCAACCACTGGGCAGTCCTAGGGATTAGAGAAGTGTGAAGGGTTAGGAAGAAGAATAAGGGAGAGCAAAGAGATTAGAGCCCCTTCAACACCCAACCCTCTTCAGGGAAGGAAGAGTCAGGGCTGCCACCGCCCTTACCTTCACAGAAGCTCCTCAAGGGAAAAATCGGTCTATCTCAACAGAAAGAGACCGGGCTGAATTGAGCTAAACTAGCCTGAAAAAACTGATCCTAAGGAGTAGAAGGAGGCTGCTGATCAAGTCCCTAGATGGTAGGTTGCTAGGGTCTCTGGAGATGTCCTAGGGCACTGGAGTGGAGACAGGGTCCATCTCAAGACGAAGGACCTCTTAATAGAATTTTATATCCAGGAGATGTTATTTTGAACTGATCTCTAGCAGGGCAAGAGAGAGGGAATCCTGGAAGGAGAGGCACTGCCTTAGGACAATCAAAGGTTTGTGGAAAAAAGGGGTTGGGGGGAGACATCCTCTGGTCATTTTTTTTTTTTTTAATGCCCACCACATCAACTGGCCCGGAGGGACCAAACTCTAGTCCCTGAGACAAGAAAGAAGAGAG
Source organism: Neoceratodus forsteri (assembly GCA_016271365.2). Taxonomy (NCBI): domain Eukaryota; kingdom Metazoa; phylum Chordata; order Ceratodontiformes; family Ceratodontidae; genus Neoceratodus; species Neoceratodus forsteri. Next base: position 398,831,386 of record CM057452.1, read on the forward strand.
AAAAGAAAATGACCTGAGGAGTTTCCCTCACTATAAGGCAAAGGAGACCCCGCTTGACCTCCCCTCATACAAGGAGAAGAGCTCCCAAAGGAGCAGAGAAGATAAGCAGGGCATATCCAAAAAAGGTCCCCACAGAGGAGAGAGCAAGCAGGGAGGAGGTGCTGCTCAGAGGTTGAGTCATCAAAGGGGAAGGTGGGTGGGAAGCAATGATGAATGGTGAAGATATACAAGAAGATCAAGAATTATGATAGCTATGTAATTTTCATATCTTCCTGAATGTATCTTCACCATTCATCACTGGTGGGTGAGTACCAGGCTCCCCAAAGGGGACCCGGCACGTCCCTGAGGGTAGACCTTCCCTCAGCCCTCTGTGAGGGAGGACCAACGGGGAAGAAGCCCCTTACAGGCCTGGAGAGGCCTGAGATTGGTCAGGATGAGACAAGGACTCCTGAGACTGGGGAGAAGGAAGGCGCCCCGCCAATTCCCGTCTCACCCTGCGGGAGAAAAAATGGGCTCCTTGGAAAGGAGAGGCAATCAACCTAAGCCGGGCCAAGGGTGACAACCTAGGAAGACGAAGCCATGCTATCAGTCTCACACAGACTGCAGATCCTGCCAACCTAGACGCTATCTCGTTAGGGTCATAAGTCGCTCTCGAGAGATGCTTAGCTAGCTCTAGGCCAGAAGCAGAAAGACAGATGGCCTGCCTGGTTGCCTCCATATCAGGCAAAGTGGCTAGGAGCTGTCCCAGCACCATCCATAAGTGTCTAGAACAGACAGCCATATGTGGCTGATGTGCCGAAATACACAAAAGGAAACGGGCCGAGGAAAAAATCCTTCTCCCCCAGCGGTCAAACTCAGCTCAGTCAGATTCCGGGGGTGGTTGTGTCTTGGGCGACGATGCCTAGAGGGGGTATCCAGTAACTCTATCCCAGAAGTGGGATGAGGCAGGGAGCTGGAGACCCCAGGGGTGCATGATACCCATGCCGGCAGTCCCTGGGGGTAGCTGGAGACTGCTAGACCAGATGGGACGCTTCCCAAAAAGGAACATGCTACGGAGGGATAACAATATTTTCTGAGGAAAACTCTCCCAGGAGAGCAAGCATCGCATGGGCAGGATCGTGCTCTCTGAAAGGGGAAATGTGGAGTTCCTCTATCAAACTCGACAAGAACCACTGACAGCTGGTGGTATCAGTGTCTGAGGATAACTGGACCAAGGTGTCTTCCTCCTCAGGAGAGGAACACGAGGAGGCGGAGGAGCTCAGTTCAGGGGTGCGTGCAGCAAGGGTTTGTGGTCTAAAAATGACCCAGCCCAGAGCTCAACGGTAGTGAGGAAAGGCTGCAGCCAAACCTCTGAACTGGTCCCATGATAAGGGCCCTATAGGACCCAAAATGCCCAGGAGTGCAGATGGTTTGGGCAGAGGATCCAAAGGCAGAGGAGAAGACTGGTAAACCAGATGAGGATTCCTGCTAGGGCTCTGGGAATGTTTGCATGACCCCTTCTGGAGGGTGGGGCTGTGCAACAAAACCACAGGAGGTCGCACAACCAAGCAGGTGCAGCCTGAGTGGTATCCTAAGGAAGAAGCCCCGAAGTGAGGAGACTGGGGGCCGGTCTGGCTCTTGCACGTGGCCCCTAACCCCACCAGATACAGGCCCTCCCCACTGAGGAGATCGAAAACGCAAGGGATCAGCACTGTAGCTCCTACCAGAGCAACCAGCAACTTCAAGAGAAGACCCCTGGGCCATGCCAGGTGCTCTCAAGCCCCCCCTTCAGAAAAGGACCTGCCCCTCGTCTGTCCCTGGTGCAATGAGGGGGGTAACACTGGAGGAGCCACAGGTGTCTGCGAGCCTGCCCTAGCAACCCCCAAGTTAACCCTTAACTCATTATACCCTGGGCGACCATTTTGTATCAGGAGAATCAATGGATGGTTCGAACTTGAGTGGGAACAGAAGCCAGGCCGCTCCCAGCTTCAGTGCCAGAGTCAGCCCCTCCTGAGGCACAGACTTCCGACTCGGCATTGGAAGTGGTACTGCTTCCAGACCCGGCACTGTCCTCTGACCTTGCTCCGTCATCAGCGTCGGCCCTCTCCGTGGCACCGGGGACAGTGCCTCCCTGTTCCACAGTGCCAAAGTGGTGCCGCCAGAATGCACTGCACTGGAGACGGTGCCTCAGAATCCTGAGACAGAGCCAGAAAGAGGAGAGAAAAAAAACATCAAAGCCGTGCTGCTAGGCCATGTAGGGAGACGATGCCCTTCAGAGCCTGAGAGCTCCTCAGAGGGGGTGACCAATCCAGGTGAGAGCCCTCCTCTCCCTCTGAAGAGGGAGAAGGCAGGGAGACTGGGAGAGAGGCCACCCCTCCCACCCTACCAAGTTTGGAACCGCTCGCGGCACCGAATGAAGGCTGTGCCGCACCATCGGCACTGCCCTGCTCACTGGCTCCAGAAATGGTGCCAGGAGGAAGAGCAGAGCCGGCAGACGGAGTCAAGGACCCCACCAGTACGGATCCAACATGTAGTTCCAATTGCGACATCGGGGTGGCTGTGGCTCCAAGGGAGGTGACGATCGAGACGGTTTCTAACCGACTCTCCGGAGGAGGCCTACTGTCCACTCGACTCTCTAGCAAATCGGAGACACCAGCCAGGCCAGTGCCATCGACAGCTCATGCCTCCAGCACGTATAGTAATGGAGGCGCCCTGGGGAACGTCAACAGATCTCGCTTCATCCCAGGACTGGATAGTGCCCTACGAAGGTAGAAGGATTCTGACCCACCTTCAACGTGCGCGTTTCAAGGCCATGGCGGTCCATGGAGAAGAACATGTCGCAGCTGTCTATGTCACGCTGTGGATCCAGGCAAGAAAGACATCAATCGTGACGGTCTGTTACGAATATGGACTTGTCACAGGGGCACCAATGCATAGGGGCACGTCCTGCCTTGTATTCTGATTTAGGCCCCAGACCGGAAATGATCGACCGCACACAAAAAGAATAAAAATAAGAAACAGGCTCGGCACCGCAGAAACAATGGCAATAAAATATAATAAAGAACGGCCTAACCCATTAGAAGAGTCAACAGCATCGAGTACAACAGAACTTCAATGGTGTCAAACTTAATGAACTACGTAGCTGTCTTCAGCTCCCATGAGGTGCACTCTTGACAGCGGGAAGAACAGAACTGAGGTGGGGGGAAGAGTCGGTTACTGGCTAATGCTCAAATGGCATGCTGTGCGTCGTCCTCGAGGTAGGCACCGACTCCTCCACCAAACAAAAAATTTGTAAGCTAATACCTCCCACGGGGTCATAGCACCTCCGGCGTATACCCACCAGTGATGAATGGTGAAGATTCATACAGGAAGATCACCTGGATGTGGAGGTAGGCATCCTGCATATACAGGCAGCAAAGCCAATCTCTTTGATGAAGGAGGGGTAGAAGATCCTGAAGGGTAATCACGCTGAAGCGTTTGTATTCTATGAACAGATTCAGGTGGCTGAGATTCAAAATTGGTCTGAGATCACCGGTGTTCTTTGTGGCCAGGAAGAAATGTGAATAGAAACCCTTTCCCCTTTGTTCTGCAGAACAGGTTCTATGGCCTTTTTGCTCAGCAGTGCCTGATCACCTCCTGAATAAGGGCAATGTGCTCTGGAGGACAGTGGGAGTGCAAGGGAGGGCTGTCCAGGGGTAACTCTTGAAATGTGAAGGTGTGTCCCCTTTCTACCATCCAGGTAAAGGAAGAAGTGACCCCCCATCACCTCTCCCAAAGCCTCTGCCAGGGGTCGGGCAAGAAGTTATGCTGAAGAACCTGGGATGGGCAAGGTGGCAGGGGACGTCCTAGGGGCTCTAGGGGCTGAGGCTCCTGTCGCCTGGGAGGGGCCTTATGTTTGAAGGTTCATCTGGGCTGCTATCCCCAGGACTGCTGATGGTGGTTTCTCCAAAAGGACTGATGCTGTTGGGGTTTTGGTGGAGAACAGTATAAAGAATGTACCAACTTCAGGGCCTGGCCATATTCTTGCATTTAGGAGACAATGCTCTGGACATCCTTGCCAAAAAGTACCAACCCCCTGAAAGGAGCGTCAAGGATTTTGGCCTGCACGTCGGGGTCAGAGCCGTAAACCCTCAGCCAGGAATGGTGGTGAATACAAATGCCTGTGACCGCCTCCCGTCCAGCCACGTCGGCAGTATCGTAGGATGCCCTTAGGACATGATTTCCAACGTCTGACCCCGACTTCAGAAGTTGGGTCAACTGAGACTTTGTGGCATCCTCTGGCAGGGACTGCACCAATTCCAGAGCCCTGACCCACAGGACATTCTGGTATTGGACCACGTGGGCTAGGAAGTTCAAGAACTGAACAGCCAAAGAAGCTGCGGCATAGACTTTCTTGCCCAAGAAATCCACCTGATAAGACTCCTTGTCTGGAGGGTGCATGCTAAAGTGTCTGAGTCTCTTAGTACAGTCATGAGCAGTGTGTATGACCACTAAGTCCACCACGGGATGCTCCCTATAAAACAGCTTGTCCCTAGGGTATGGTAAAGCCTATCTGCCTTCTTAAGCAGGGCCAGGGTGGAAGATGGGTGATTCCAGGCGGTCCTGTTGACATCCTCAAAGGAGTCAATAAGGGGAGATATGACTATGGCAGTGTGTCCTTCTTATAGAGGAAGGTTGCCAGATGTCAGCATTCTGGGTCTAGTTCCTCTGAGTCCCAGCCCATAAGGGACTGAATGTGCCTCATGACGTCCAGGAAAGCTGGATCGTCAGGAGGGGATCTGGGGGTATCCCTGGGTTCCTCAGGTATGGAGGGTAACCAGGAATCCTCAGAGTCCTCCTCCTTCAAGGAGGAGGAATCCCCCACCCCCGGATGGTTCAGAGTCCGGGACCAGTGTTGGTGGACGATGATCCTTCTTACGTCGGTCCTCCTTATCACTGGGAAACCGAGGAGTGGAAGGAAGGACCTGGACTGGTGAGGGTGAAGGTTTCCTCGGAGGCGGGGTAGAAGGACTTTTCTGGGGTTCCTTGCTCTGCATGAACTCCCATCAAGCTGTGAACAGGGTGGTGTAGTCCAAGGGTGGTGGAAGAGGAGGCAACGCCGGGTGGGAAGGTGTAGGGTCCCCTAACGTCGGTCCCTGAGAGTTTGCAAGTTCCAACGTTGGTTCCTTAGGAACCGAAAGACGGCTCCTGTGGTGAAGGGCTAGCCGGCGTCGGTCTCGAAGGATCCATCACCAGTGTAGCAGGTGTCAGTTGCGGCTGTCCCAAAGAAGTGACAGATGCCAGATAGAAACATAGAATTTGACAGCAGATAAGGACCGCTTGGCCCACCTAGTCTGCCCATTTTCCTACCTAACAGATAAGCTGCAGATCCCTGTTAACCAACAGCTTACTTCCTCCTACCTTCCACTAGGACTGCCTTATGTCTGTCCCATGCATTCTTGAATTCCCCCACTGTTCCTGACTCCACTACCTCCTCAGGGAGGCTGTTCCATGCATCCACAACACTCTCCATGAAAAAATACTTCCTCATATTACCTCTGAGACATCCCCCCTCTATCTTCAAATTGTGCCCCCTTGTTCTTGCACACCTCTTTTTCTGAAAGATGCTATCCGCTTGGGAAAGATGGAGAAAGTGCGTCGGGGGGGGGGGGGAGAGAGAAGGGTGAAGAACAGATAGAGGCAGTATTGAAATGTAAGAGCCACGAGGAGATAAGGGGAGGTAGAGAGAGGTTTAAGGGGAAAATTCAGGGAGTGCGGTAGGAGAAGGAAAACAAAACACACAACTTGGGAGGCAGGAGAGGCAGGTTGTACCCTAAAACCTGCTTTTCTAGAATCGTAGATATGTTGTAAATCCACACTTCTTGGCAGACTCCTAGCAGTTCTCTGGGAAGAGGGAGGTAAGGTGCACACCCCTACTTGGGAAACAGAGATTGGAGAACTGAGGCCCCAAAACCAGCAACCCTCCATAACCCAAGGTCGATGTGGTAGTGGGTAATGAAGGTGTTTGCTGTCTTCCGGGAAGCAGCCCAACAGATTTCCTGGATAGGGATGTCCCTGGAAGCAGCCACTGATGCAGCAGTATGGCGGGCGGAATGAGCTCTTATCCCTTTGGAAAGCTCCTTGCCTGCCAACTTGTAGCACAGACTAATGCAAGATGTTATCCATCGAGCAATCATCCACTTTGCTGCAGGTCTGCCAGAAGCAGTTTCAGCACAGGCGACAAACAGCTGGTGAACCTCTCCCCGAATTTCCACCATCCTCTCCTTATAATAGGAGTGTGATCATCTGAGGTCCAAAGAATGGAGCCTGTATTCGGCCTCTGAGGTGTAATTGAGGTAGTACACTGGCAGAGTCAACACCTGGTTAAGGTGAAACTCTGACACCACCTTGTGAAGGAATTTCGGGTGGGGCGCAGGACAACCTTGTCTCTGTGGAATACCAGATAAGGGGAGTCCACCGAGAGCGCCTGGAGTTCCCCTGTCCTTCTGGCAGACGTGATAGCCACCAGGAAGGCAGTCTTCCACGATAAGTGTGACAACTCACACTTGAGTATTGGTTCGAATGGTGTGCCCATGAGCTTTGCCAGTAACAGCAGTAGATCCCATGGTGGTGAAGGTTCACACACCAGAGGGGATATGTGATCCAGGCCTTTGAAAAAGCACTTGACCGCTGTCTCCTCTGCCGTCGGCTGACCGGCCCATGCCCAGTAAGCAGAGATGGCTGCCAGGTGCACCCTAAGGGTCGGTGACAGAAGACCCCCTTTGGACAAAGACCAAAGGTAGTCGAGAATGTTAGCCACTGGACAGGACAGAGGGTCCTGGCCCTTGCCCTGACATCAAATGGAAAACCTTTTCCATTTGAAGGCATAACATTTCCTGGCTGATTCCTTACTGGATGCCTTCACCACTGTGAGGACATCCTCGGAAAGACCCAAAGCCTGGAACTCTAGCCGCTTAGATACCAGGCTGTGAGGTGAAGGGATTGAAGGTCCAGATGGAATGTCTTCCCCTGGTTGACTGAGATCAGGTCTGGGCGTGCTAGAAGCCACTCCAAGGGCCTATTGCTGAGGCTGAGGAGATCTTAGTACCAGAACTGGCGTGGCCAGTCTGGGGCTACCAGAATTACCAGTGCCTTGTCCCTCCTCACCTTGAGGAGCACGCTGTGGATCAAAGGAAATGGAGAGAAGGCGTATACGAGGCTTGGGGTCCATGGCTTCGAGAAGGCATCCCCCTGCAGTGAGCTGAGGGGGCAGGCATGAAACAGCCTCAGCTTGGTGTTTTCCCTGGAGGAAAACAGGTCCACCAACGGTTTGCACCAGTGGGAGAAGAAACTGTATGCTACCTCTGGATGGAGAGACCACTCGTGCGATGTCTTGTCTATGCGGCTGAGAGCATCTGCCAGTTGATTTGAGGCTCCTGCAGCGTGGATGGCTAGGAGATCTGCCTCCAGATGGCTCATGAGTGTCCAGATGCAGAGCACTTCCCTGTACAGCAGATGGAAATGTGTGCCGCCCTATTTGTTGAGGTAGTATATGGTCGTGGTATTGCCTGTCTGGACTTGAACCACTTGACCCCGGAGCTGAGGAGCGAAGAAAAAATTACTCACCTTAGTAATTGTGTTTCTTTAAATGGAGTCTTTATTTTTTTTATTTATTTGTTCTAGGATTACAAATACCTTTGAGCCAAGGCTCTTTTACAAAGGTTCCACGTCATTTTGTTGTATTCTGTATTGCTGTATTCTAACAATTGCAGTTAGCTCCAGCACTTGAACTGCCCCGGAGAGTGAAGGGTTAAAATTCTATGCCAGGCATAGAATGTTGGTCTCAATCTTGGTTGAAAACTCTGTCTGTGACACTTTGAAACCAAACTGTCAGATTCTTATGAGCTAAAACTCACTGGAAATTGTAACATTTCTGCTAGTCAACTGGCAACAAAGACTTTAGATTCTCAAAAGTCTCAAGTCAGGAAACCCAAAAACCAAAAACCAAGCAATAAGAAAATAAAAAAAAAAAAACTCTTGACTAATCAAACACAAAGGCACCCAACACAACAGAAAGTGGGCTAAAGACACCCCTGGGGTGCAACACTGTACCTACCCACCCACTTCCCAAAACAGGTTCTGAGAGGGGAGGCAGGGAGGGAGGGAGGTCAGAATACAACGAGACTCCATTAGAAGAAACACAATTACTAAGGTGAGTAATTTTTTCTTCAAACAACATGAAGTCTTGCTGTATTTTGACAATTGCAGACTACCAAGCAGTACCTCCAAGGAGAAGGGACAGAACCTACTTTATGAATAGGCTCTGAAGTACTACTGTGCCAAACCAAGCATCACTCCTAGCCTGGATATCCAGAGAGTAATGCTTGGTGAAGGTATGAACTGTTTTCCAGGTGGCTGCTTGGCAAATTTCTACCAAAGGAATATCCCTGGCCACAGCCAGAGATGCAGCTGTACCTCTAGTGGAATGAGCCCTCAGGCCTGAGGGTGAAGTTTTTCCCAGTTTCTCATAGCATAATTGGATACAGGACACAATCCATCTGGCAATAGTTCTCTTGGTGGTAGGTTTTCCCTTACCTACTTCCCCATAAGAGAGGAACAACTGGAGGGAGTCAAACCTGTGACCCTTTGTTCATTCTATGTAGTAACTAAGGGCCCTCGTAACATCTAAACTGTGTAGCCTCCACTCTCCTGAGGAGGTGTGATCAGTGAAGAACACAGGAAGAGACATAGATTGGTTAAAGTGGAAATCAGAAACCACCTTAGGTAAGAACCTTCTATTGGTTCTAAGGACCACCTTATCTCTATGGAATGAGAGAAAATCAGGCTCCACTGACAGAGCTTGCAATTCACTGATACGCCTGGCAAAGGTAATAACTAGCAGGAACACTGTTTTCCAAGTCAAGTACTTGAGCTCTGCTGAGGACATAGGCTCAAAGGGGGGTTGCATAAGATGAGCAATGCAAATATTCAAATCCCAGGCAGGAGCAGGATCCCTAAAAGGGGATTGGTATGAAGCAATCCTTTGAAAAATTTACAGAATACAGGGTGAGATCACAAAGAGGAAGACTTCCCCACCGACAGAAAAGCAGAAACAGCTGACAAATGAACTTTGAGAGTAGCTGGTTTGAAGCCTAGGCCATTAAGGTGAACCATATAATCCAGTACTCTAGACAACTCAGCAATATCTGGGGATATATGCTTCTTGGAACACCAAATACTGAACCTTTTCCATTTGGAGTTGTAAGTTTTTCTGGTGGCAGGCTTTCAAGAAGATTTGAGAATATCCAGAACCCCTTGGGGCAGATGTAAGTCTGCATACTCTAACTCTTCAAGAGCCATGCCTTGAGATTGAGTGACCGGAGACTGGGGTACCAAATCCTCCCCTGAGAGGAGGTTAACAGGTTGTGATTCCTGGGAAGAGACAGGGGAAGATGGACTGCTGAGGACAGCAACAGGGGGCGCCAAGGCTGCCTGGCCCAGTCTGGAGCAATCAGAATCACTTTGCATTGTTGTGACCTTATCTTGACTAGAACCTTGAACAGTAGAGGGAAAGGAGGGAAAGCATAAAGAAATTTCCTTCCCCCAGTTCAAAATCAGAGCATCCAGGGGGACCGAGCCCAAGACTGGGGGTCTATAACAAAACAGAGGAAGTTGGTGATTGTCTGGGGCTGCAAAGAGATCTATGTCTGGACTGCCCCACCTTGAGAAAATCACTTTCAACACCAAAGGATCCAGAGACCATTCGTGATGGCCCTGGGAAATCCTGCTCAATGCATCTGCTGTCACATTGTCCTTTTGTGGAAGGTGGACTGCTACCAGAAAGGTCTGTAGGGAATAAGCCAGGGACCATATTTTCATGGCCTCCATGCACAAGGCCGTGGACCGAGTGCCTCCCTGCTTGCTGATGTACCACATGGTGGTAGGGTTGTCCGTCCTGACCTGAACCACCTTGTTCTGTACTGACTGAGAGAAAGCTTATAGGGCAAGAAGTACTGCCCTGAGCTCCAGGAGGTTGATATGAAGAAGGGATTCCTGAGGGGACCACAGTCCCTGGGCCGTGAGAGCCCCCAGATGGGCTCCCCACCCCTAAAGGGAAGTATCTGTGGTAAGAACCACAGAGTGAGTCTGAATGACAAAAAGAACACCTTGCCTCAGATTGTCCCGGTCCTGCCACCACTGAAGGGCCTGAATTAAGGTCTGAGTAACAGGAAATAGCTTGGTAAGAGGATCTTTCCTTTGGGACCAAAAGGTCCTCAGATGGAACTGAATGTCCCTCATCTGAAACCTGGCCCCTTGGACCACTGCTGTGGAAGGTGCCATGTGCCCCAAAAGCTGAAGAAAATGCCTTGCTGGTCGAGAAACCAGAGGAAGGAAGGAAGAGGCCAGCTGAGAGATGGCTTGTGCCTTTTCCAAAGGAATGAAAGCTCTTGCCTTGAGCGTGTCCAGCTCTGCTCCTATAAAAGTGATGAGCTGTACTGGCTCGAGAACTGACTTGGGAAGATTGAGAAGGAACCCCAGGGAAGTGAGAACTTGCTGGGTGACCTGCAGATCTGACCTGACTTGGTCTGGGGACTGGCCCACAAGGAGCCAGTCATCCAGATGTGGAAAAATAGAAATATTTTTCTTCTTAAAAAGGCCACCACTACTGCTAGGCACTTTGTAAACACCCTTGGAGCTGAAGTTAGGCCAAAGGGCATTGCTCTGAACTGGTAATGGCCTGAGGGCAATTAGAACCTGAGGTATCTTCTGTGGGAGCACCTGATGGGAATGTGTGAATAGGCATCCTTGAGGTCCAGGGAGGCTAGCCAGTCTTCTGGCCTAAGAGAGGGAAGAACTGTTTTACTAGAGTCACCATTTTGAATTTTGGCTTTAGCAGGTGCTTGTTTACATATCTTAAATCTAGGATGGGTCACCACTCCCCTGTCTTTTTTGGGGTAAAGAAGTACCTAGGAGTACAGACCTTTGCCCCTGTATAGGGTAGGAACTCTCTCTATGGCTCTTATGGCCAGCAGAGAAGCAAACTCTGCCTCTAAAGCAAGGGTTTCTGATGTATTTGCAGGTGGAAAGGATCTGGATCTCAGTTTCAGAAAATTTTTGAAACTGAGAACCAGCCCCTGGCTTACAACCTCAAGGACCCACTTGTCTGAGGTAACAGATGTCCAGTCCTGGACAAAGTAAGCCAGCCTGCCTCCTACCGGAATGGGGGAAGTTGACCCGGGCTGACATCAGGGTGTCTGCTTGGCAGAAGCCTAAGGCTGAGGGGCAGATGCAGCCCTGCTCATCCCCCTTCTGTCTCTCCCTCTGAAGAACCCCCTCTGAGAAAAGGAAGAAGAGGCCTGTGCTTGGTAGAAAGGCCTGTGAAAAGGCCTGCCCCTAGCTTGCTGCCTTTGAGGAGTTGCCTGCCTCTCCTTGGCCTGGGCACTCCTGCAAGTGGTCCTGTGCTCGTCCATTTTCTTCATGTAATTCTCTGTCTGCTCCCCAAACAGAGAATTACCCACCACAGGGAAATCCACGGCCTGGGTATCCTGCGAAAGGCTAGTACATCTGAGCCAAGCCATTCTCCGAAGAGCCACAGATGTAGCCATGACTCTTGATGACACATCACTGGAGTCCACAGCAGCATGACATTGCACCTCTGATGCCTCGATCCCATCAGCAGCCACCCCCTCCAGCTCTTAGGCTAGCTGGGGGAAGCCTGTTTAGCCAGTGCCAGTACAGTGTCCCACCTGGACTTCTGGTACCTGGCTGTATAGGCCATATAGTTAGCCTGCCTGAGTCCCAAAGATGATGCCATGTACTGCTTCTTTGCTATGGCATCTATCTTCCTGGAGTCTTTGTCTGGGGGGTGTGAAGCTAAGGAATGTTTGCCTTGTCACATGCAGCAATCTGCACTACCCCAACAAGGCTGCATTTCTGATAAACAAACTCCGTATCTGAGCCTGACAAGGTGTACCTCTTGTCCATTCTCTTGTCAACAGGAGGTACAGAGTTAGGAGACCTAAGAATGTTTTGCATCCGTTTCCCAAAGGACTTATGGAGGGGAAGAAAAAAATTACTCACCTTAGTAATGTTTCTTCTAATGGAGTCTTGCTGTATTCTGACATATGCAATGATATCCAACCTTTGAACTGCTCCGGAGAGGAAAGAGTTATTTTTCCATGCAAGGCATGGAACGCTGAGCTCGAGCTCGGTTGAGCCTCTTTCTGTTGTTGTTTGAACCCAAACTGCCAGATCTTTACAAGCTATACTAACTGGGCGTCCTGTGTGGAAACTGTAAACTCACACTAGCCAACTGGCAACTAAATTTAATAAAAAGGTTTTTTGGTTCCAAGGCAAAGACTCAAGCCAGGAAACCCAAAACACAAAACACAACACACACACTCAAAAATAAGAGGGTGAGAAAAAGGGGGCACCCCTAGGGTGCCAACACTGTTCCTGCCCACCCACATCCCAAAACCCAGGTTCTGAAGAGGGGAGGCGGGGGAGAGGTCAGAATACAGCAAGACTCCATTAGAAGAAACAACATTATTAAGGCAAGTATTTTTTTCTTCAAACAACATGAAGTCTTGCTGTATTCTGACATATGCAGACTACCAAGCAGTACCTCCATGGAGGAGGGACAGAACCTACTTCGGAAACAGGCTCTGAAGCACTGCTATGCCAAACCGAGCATCACTCCTAGCCTAGATATCCATAGAGTAATGCTTGGTGAAAGTATGTATTGTTTTCCAAGTGGCTGCTTGTCAAATCTCTAAGATAGGAATATCCCTAGCAACAGCCAGGGAAGCAGCTGTACCTCTAGTAGAGTGAGCCCTCAGGCCTGAGGGTGGGATTCTGCCTAATTTTTCATAGCAGAATTGTATACAAGAGACAATCCACCTGGCAATAGATCTCTTAGTGGCAGGTTTTCCCCTTACCAACCTCACCATAAGTGAGGAACAATTGGAAGGAGTCAAACCTGTGACCCTTGGTGTGCTCTATGTAGTAGCTAAGGGCTCTTTTCATATCCAGGCTATGTAGCCTCCTCTCCCCAAAGGAGGAATGGTCAGTGAAGAAAACAGGAAGAGACATAGACTGATTAAGGTGGAAATCTGAAACCACCTTAGGCAAAAACTTCCTATTAGTCCTGAGGACCACCTTATCTCTATGGAAGGAGATAAAATCAGGCTCCACTGACAGGGCCTGTAACTCACTTATGCGTCTGGCAGAAGTAATGGCTACCAAGAACACCGTTTTCCAAGTCAAGTACTTAAGCTCTGCTGAAGACAGAGGCTCAAAAGGGGGTTGCATAAGCTGAGCAATACAAACATTAAGGTCCCAAGCAGGGGCAGGGTCCCTGAAGGGAGGATTGGTATGCAGCAATACTTTGAAGAACTTACAAAATACAGGATGAGCTGAAAGGGAAGAGGGCTTGCCTGTTGACAAGAAGGCAGAGACAGCTGCCAGATGCACTCTAAGTGTAGCTGGTCTGAGGCCCAAGCTATTGAGATGAACCATATAGTCCAGGACTGTAGGCAACCCAGCAGACTCTGGAGAAATATGCTTCCCAGAGCACCAAATAGTAAACCTTTTCCATTTGGAGTTGTAAGTCTTTCTGGTGGAAGGCTTTCAAGAACCTTTAGAATATCCAGAACACCTTGAGAGAGGTGCAAATCAGCAAACTCTAACTCTTCAAGAGCCAGGCCTTGAGATTGAGAGATTTGAGATTTGGCACCAAACCTCCCTGAGAACATGTTACCAGGTTGTAATTCCTGGAAGAGACAGGGAAGGTGGACTGCTAAAGACAGCAAGACAGGATACCAGGGCTGTCTGGCCCAGTCCGGAGCAATCAGAATCACTTTGCAGGGTTGAGACCTGATTTTGACTAGTACCTTGAACAGGAGAGGGAAGGAGGAAAGCATACAGGAATTTCCCTTCCCAATTGAGAACTAGAGCATCCAGGGGGACTGATCCCAACACTGGGGGTCTGCAGCAATAGAGAGGAAGTTGATGATTGTCTGGGGCTGCAAAAAGATCTATCTGTGGAGTGTCCCATCTGGAGAAGATCACCTTCAAAATTAGGGGATCTAGGGACCATTCATGATGGCCCTGAGATATCCTGCTGAGAGCATCTGCCAGGACATTGTCCTTCCCTGGGAGGTGCACTGCTGTCAGAAAGGTGTTCAGAGAATAGGCCAGAGACCACAACTTCATTGCTTCCGTGCACAAGGCCGTAGACCGAGTGCCCCCTTGCTTGTTGATGTACCACATTGTGGTGGTATTGTCTGTCCTGATCTGAACAGACTTGGAAAAAACTTGAAGTGCTAGAAACACTGCTCTGAGTTCTAAGAGATTGATGTGAAGCAGAGATTCTTGAGGTGACCACAACACTTGGGTTGTCAGATCCCCCCAAGTGGGCTCCCCAGCCCAAGAGGGAGGCATCTGTGGTAAGGATTAGAGAATGAGACTGAGTGACAAAGGGAACTCCTTGTCTTAGGTTGTCCTGACCCTGCCACCATTGCAAAGCCTGGATCAGGGTTCGAGTCACTGGGATTAGTTTGGTCAGAGAATCCTTGCTCTGAGACCAGAAGGCTCTTAAGCGGAACTGAATGTCCCTCATCTGAAATCTTGCTCCTTGAACCACTGCCGTAGAGGCAGCCATGTGGCCCAGTAGCTGCAGAAAATGCCTTGCTGGTTGAGACACCTGAAGGGTGAATGAAGAGGCCAGTGTCACAAGGGTCCTTGCCTTGTCCAGGGGAAGGAAGGCTCTTGCCCTTACTGTATCCAGCTCCGCCCCTATGAAGGTGAGGAGCTGCACTGGCTCTAGAGCTGACTTTGAAAGATTAAGGAGGAATCCTAGAGAAGTGAGCAGTTGCTGAGTTATCTGCAGGTGTGATCTGACTTGGTCTGGAGACTGACCCACTATAAGCCAGCCGTCCAGATATGGAAAGATGGAGATCTTTTTTCTCCTTAGGAAAGCAACCACTACTGCTGGGCATTTTGTGAACACCCTTGGAGCTGATGTTAGGCCAAAGGGCATTGCTCTGAATTGATAGTGGCCTGAGGGCAACTTGAACCTGAGGTACTTTCTGTGGGAGCATCTAATGAGAATGTGGAAATAGGCATCCTTGAGGTCCAGGGAGACTAGCCAGTCCCCTGGCCTTAGAGAGGGTAGAATTATTCCCAGAGTCACCATTTTGAACTTTGGCTTTAAAAGGTGCTTGTTTAAATATCTGAGATCCAGGATGGGCCGCCATTCTCCTGTCTTTTTGGGGGTTAGGAAGTACCTGGAGTACAATCCTTTTCCCTTGTGTAGGGGTGGAACCCTTTCTATGGCTCTGAGAGCCAAGAGGGAAGAGACCTCTGCCTCTAGGGTAAGGGCCTCTGAAGGATTTGCAGGTGGAAAGGATCTGGTTCTCATCTTGGGAAATTGTTTGAAGCTGAGAACCAGTCCCTGGCTTACTACTTCCAGGACCCATTTGTCTGATGTTAAAGACATCCAGTCCTGGACAAAGTAAGCCAGCCTGCCCCCTACAGGTAGTGGAGAATCGGCCCGGGCCATCCCATCAGGGTGTCTGTTTGGCAGGGGCTTTAGGCTGAGGGGTGGTAGCAGGCCTGCTTATACCCTGTCTGCCTCTCCCTCTGAAGAACCCCCTCTGGGCAAAGGTGGAAGAGGAGGCCTGGGCTTGGTAGGAAGGCCTATGAAAAGGCCTGACCCTGCCCCTGGAATGCTGCCTCTGAGGAGTGGCTTGCCTTTCTTTGGCCTGAGCACTCCTATAGGTGGTCCTGTATTCATCCATTTTCTTCATGTAGTTCTCTGTCTGCTCCCCAAACAGAGAATTACCCACAACAGGAAAATCCATGGCCTTAGTCTGGGTATCCTGTGACAGGCTAGTACATCTGAGCCAAGCCATCCTACGAAGGGCCACAGATGTAGCCATGACTCTAGATGAAACATCAATGGAGTCTACTGCAGCATGAAATTGCACCTTGGATGCCTCAATACCATCTGCAGCCACCTGCTCCAGCTCCTTGGCAAGCTGGACAGGGACCTGTTTAGCTAGAGCCATCACAGTGTCCCAACTAAACTTCTGGTATCTAGCTGTGTAAGCCATATAATTAGCCTGCCTGAGTCCCAAAGATGCTACCATGTACTGTTTCTTTGCCATGGCATCAATCCTCCTGGAGTCCTTATCTGGGGGGTGTGAAGCCAAGGGTATATTTGCCTTATCACAGGGAGCAGCCTGCACTACCCCAACATGGCTGCATTGCTGGGAAAGGAACTCCATATCTGAGCCTGAAAGAGTATACCTCTTGTCCATTCTTCTGTCCACAGGAGGTATAGAATTAGGAGTCTTTAAAATTTTAAATGTCTGTTTCCCAAAAGACTCATGAAGGGGAATAGACAAGTCTCCTGGACTCTGGGATGTCCATCATCTCAACATAATCAGGCTCCTCCTGATCCTCTACTGCTTCCTCCATAGGAAGCTGGAGAGTTTCAGCCACTTTTTTGTAAAACATAAAGTGGGAAGGGGACTCAGAAGCCTAGGAGGAGAAACGCCTGAAGGTCTGTCTGGGGAGATGTCCGGGTCAATGGGAACATCCAGACTTTCATAATCACCATCACTATCCTCATACCACCCCGTTCATAAAATCCTCTAAATTATAATCCGAACCGGAGGAACCAACCGAACCGAGACCCTAACCAATGGTGCCGGTTTGGTCAGAATTGGAGTTAGCGATTGCACAATCCTTATCACTTTGGCAATTTCATCAGCGGTCAGAGAAAGAACTTGTGGATCTGAACCGGCTGACTTATCCCTTCTTTTTCTTTTAACCGGAACCGACTCCTCCGAGTCAGTTCTCCTTTTGCCCGAAGAAGTTGCGCCCTGGTCAGAGGGCACTCCTTCTGGTTCGGTTAGAACCGAACCGGGCTGGCCATCCGGGTCAGCGGACTTTTTGGCCTCCCTTTCCCTCAGCCTACCTACTCTCTTTTCCAGGGTAGCTGTAGAAAAACTTTTGCAAATCTGGCAGTCTGAATCGAGGTGGTCAAACCCCAGACAATAAACACAGGTGGTGTGGGGGTCAGCCTTAGCAAAGGCTTCCCCACACACACAACAGTGTTGAAACCCAGTGGGCCCAGTTTTTCTCTTGGATTTCTCAGACAAGGCCAGTCCTAACCAAACTTACCCTTTTTCCGGCAATCCGCCAGGCAAGACACCCTTATCGGTTCCTGACCGTGTTACGGGTCGTAGAAAAAAACGTAATGAAATCCATTTTTTTTTTTTTTAGAACCAATAAGGACCAGTTACCACACTCTAAAAAGCAGAACAAACTTTTTTAACAAACCTGATCGGTTCAAACCGAACCGGTCCGACGTTTACAAGTTCCACACAGAGCTAACAATAATAAACCTATCTAGTACTCACGGTACCACAGACAGAGACTGAACCAACAGGTTAGATAGATTAAATTCGGTTGAAACCGAGGGAAAAAAACCAACACTTTAACCGACTAAATTGAACCGAACATAGGAGAAATCTCCGGAGTAACTGTTCAGTGAGGCGGAGTAAAGAATCTGGCGGTTTGGGTTCAAACAACAACAGACAGAGGCTCAAACGAGCTCGAGCTCAGCGTTCCATGCCTTGCATGGAAAGTTAACTCTTTCCTCTCCGGGGCAGTTCAAAGGTTGGATATCACTGCATATGTCAGAATACAGCAAGGCTTCATGTTGTTTGAATAGACAGTCTCAGACTCTGGGATGTCCATCACCTCTACAAAATCAGGCTCCCCCTGATCCTCCACAGCCTCCTCAATAGAAAGCTGGAGTGTTTGGGACACTTTTCTCTAAAACAGAAAGTGGGGAAGGGACTCAGAAAGCCTAGGAGGGGAAACACCAGAAGGTCTGTCTGGGGAGATGTCTGGTTCCACAGGCACATCCAGATTTTCACCGTCGTAAACATCCTCTTCAAAATCCCCGTCCTCATCAAACTCCGGTTCGCAAAAATCTTCAGGGGAATAATCCTGAACTGGGGGAACAAACCGAACAGAACCCCTGCCAGAAGGCGCCGGATCAGTCGGAACCGGATGAAGCGATTCCACAATCCAAGTCGCTCTGGCCATCTCTTCGGCGGTCGGTACATGAAGTTCTGGATCCGAACCAGCCTATCTATCCTTGCGTTTTCTCTTTGTAGGAATGGATCCCTCAGGATCGGCTCTCCTCTTGCCTAAAGAAGTATCGCCCAGGTCAGAGGGCACTCCTTCTGGTTCAGTAGGAACCGAACTAGGCTGGCCTGGCCCTCCGGGTCAGCGGATTTCTCTGCCTCCTTATCCCTAAGTCTACCTAACCTTTTATCCAATGTAGACTTAGGGAAATTCTTGCAAATTTGGCAGTCTGAATCGAGGTGGTCAAACCCCGGACAGTGAACACAGGTGGTGTGGGGATAGGCCTTAGCAAAGACCTCCCCACACACACTGTAGTGTTGAAACCCAGTGGGCCCATTTTTCTTCTTGGGTTTCTCAGACATGGCCAACCTAACAAAACTTACCCTTTATAAGGCAACCGCCAGACAAGACTCTCCTATCGATTTCTCACCGTGTTACGGGTGTTGGAAAAAAACGTTAAATTCACATTTTTTTTTAAACCGATACGGACCGGTAACCACACACACTAAACTTTTTCACAAGATTTTTGTCTACACAATCGGTTCAGCCGAACCGATCGAAAAAGCTTTACAATTTCCACACAAATACTATCCTACGTACTTACGGTACCACAGACGGAGTCTCGAACCGATAAACAGAATTAAATGTAGACTAAACCAACAACTTTAACCGACTTTGAACCGAGCAGAAGAAGAAAATTTCTGGAGCGACTGTTCAGTGAGGCAGAGTAAAGAATCTGATGGTTTGGTTTCAAAGTGTCACAGACAGAGTTTTCAACCGAGCTCGAGCCCAACGTTCTATGCCTGGCATAGAATTTTAACCCTTCACTTTCCGGGGCAGTTCAAGTGCTAGAGCTAACTGCAACTGTCAGAATACAGCAAGACTTCATGTTGTTTGAAAGCTGACAGTGCCAGTCTGACTGCTCTGAACTCCAACAGGTTGATGTGATAACAAGACACCTCATGGGTCCAGAACCCGTGGGCCATGTTGTCCCCCATGTGGGCTCCCCAGCCCATGAGAGAGGCACTGGTCATAAGGACGGCTGTTGGCTCAAGGCGGACAAATGGGATCCCTTCCTGCAACCAGCCTGGGACGGTCCACCACTGGACAGCGTGTCACATCTTCTAGGTCACAGTGATCAGCTGGTCGAAATGACCGTGGTGCTGAGCCCACTGGGTGGCCAGCGCCCACTGAAGGGGGGGTGCATGTGCCACCGGGCCCAATGGACCATGGAGGTGCACACCGCCATGTAACTCAGAAGGCGCAGAAAGTCCTGGGCAGGACGCAATTGCCCAACCAGAAATGATTGGGCAAAGGAGGAGAGAACCTCTGCCCTGTCCACCGGGGAACTGAGCTCTGGTTTGATGACAGTCGAGCTCTGCCTCAATGAAGCACATCACCTGAAAAGGCACAAGCTCTGACTTGGCCTTGTTGATGAGGAGGCAGAGTTGGGAGCAGGTCCGGAGGGCCAGGATCTCTCCACCTCCTGCTGGGTGGAACCTGCTAAGAGCCAGTAATCGAGGTAGGGGGTAAATTCTGACCCCCCTCCGACGCATTTGGTGAAGACCCATGGGGCTGATGACAGGCCTAATGGCATGGCTCGGAACTCAAATAGTGTTCCCTCGGCTCTGAAGCGGAGGAACCGCTGGTAGGATGGACAGATTGGGATGTGAAAAAATGCATCCTGGAGATCCAGGGAGCAGAACCACATGTTTTGTTCCAGGGATGGTATGATCTGGGACAGAGTCACCATCCAGAAGGTGCGTGGCCCAAGATACTGATTCAGGTCGTGCAGATCAAGAATGGGGTGCCAGCCCCCCCATCCGCTTCGGAAACAGGAAGTACCTGGATATGAACCCTGGGTTGACTGGAGGATCTACCACTCAAGCTACTGCCTCCTTGAGGAGGAGCAAAGCAATGTTGTTTCAGAGAGCCGACTGAGTGTGGGCAGATACCCTCTCCTCCCATGGGGCACAGGCTCAGCTTGGAGGATACTGCTCGAATTCCAGAGGCAGTCCCTGGCCGACCACTTCTAAGACCACCTACCTGTGGTAACAGCAGGCCAGGTGGAAAGAAAGTGGTGGAGCCAACCCCCACTGGAGGACCCAGAGCTGGTGAGATGGGAGTAGGGGTGGCAGCCCCCTCCCCGTCACTGGGCAGTCTTTGAGGCAGAGAATCCAGGTCCTGAACCTCGGCCTCCCTTATTGGCCTGGGAAGGTCTGGACTTGGGCCGGGGGCATCAAGCTTGAGCCTGCTGCTGCTGCCCCGAAAGGGGGACTGCTGGGCCGCAGGGGAAGAGTGCTGAAAAGGCTTCTTCTTCTGCTGCTACTTAGGACCAGAAGAACCCTTAGCAGAAGTGGCGTCTAAGGTGGCATTGGATTGCTCAATGCGCTGAAGGTGACCAGCCACACCTGGGCCGAAGAGATCGGTGCCCAGGAAAGGCATATCAGCTAGTTTGTGCTGAGTATCCACTGGGAAGAAGAACAGCCTCAGCCAAGCCCTGCGCGAGAGGCAACTGCGTCTGCCAATGAATGGGCACATGAATCCCCAATATCCAGAGCCGTCTGGAGCCTTTGTCTGGCACCAGCACGGCCTTGGTCCCACACCTGCTTGACCACGGTCTGCATGTCTGCGGAGAAATGAGGGAGGACTTCATCCAAAGACCCCAAGAGGGCATGGGAGAAGTGTGCCATGACGACGGCCGAGCTTGCCTAACGAAGGCCTAAAGATGAGGCCGCACAAACCTTCCAGGCAGAGTGATCCAAATATTTGGATTCCTTCTCAGGAGGTCTGTCGGTATCGGTAGAACTACCAGTACGCCTGAACACAGAGGCGGTCACAAGGCTCTTGGCTGAAGGGTGCTCTGTGAACTCTGCAAGGGACCCCATGGGCACCACATACTTACGGGCCATATGGTCAGATGGAGCTGGACAGGAGGCAGGACGCTGCCAAACTTCTAAGACCAGGCCAACAATGGCCTATGCCACGGGAAAGGCTTCTGTCAGGGTACCCCCGCTCTTGAGGATGTCAGTGAGACAGTACTCTGCCGTTTTCTGGATAGGCTCCAGCGGTGTCCCTGTAGACTCAGAGATGAGGTGAAGAATGCCCTGAAAGGAAGAAGGACCTTCCTCCGTCTCTATCCCACCAGCCGATTCATCATCCCCTGGATAAGAATGGAGGCTAGTTTCATCCGAATCCGAGGAATCCGGATACAGCAGTCAACAGCCCACAACACCCTTGACCTGCTGGGAGCGGTCAGGGGTGACAGTGACTGAGAGACACCGGGGAAGACCAGTGTTCGGTTTAGCTTCCTTAGAAGGAGCCCCTCCCACAGGCTGCTTGGGCGGCGGTTCCACCAGAATCGGTGGAGAGAACGGTTTAGGCTGAACCGGAGGTTTGGCCGGCTCCGCAAGCAGAGGAACCAACTTAATCGGCTCCAGAGGAGTCGGCTTCGGCCTGGGAGGCGAAAGCCCAGTAATAGCCGGGGTAGAAGCCGGGGGAGGCTTGTGCCCGATCAGAATCATCTGTTGCCACATGAGGTCTTCGTAGCACCAATGGAGTTTCCGCTGGAGCCTCTCCTCATCTGAGGAGGACAAGGACGGACCGATAGCATCTCCTCTTTTTACAGTGCTTATGGCCCTTCCTCTGCCTTTTGGTAAAGAGGGTCTGAGACCTCGATCGAGATTGGATGGGGTAGCTCAGGAGACACCAGTGGGATCGGTGACTTTCCGGGGTCAGGGACCACTTCCTTGGCGGGATTCCCAGCAGGCTGGGTCTCCTCGTTGGGGAAAGCAAAGACTGGAGTCCAAGTGAGAGAGCTGTCGACTGGAGTCAGCGACGAAGGGTCGATCGGGTTGAGAATTATCTCAACATTGTCGATCGACACCGGCTGTCTGGCCAGACGACAAGGTCGAGAAGCCAACGACCAAGGTCGAAATGGCCGGTTCCTGGAACCGAGATCTCTCCCGATCCCAAGAGTGCCTCCGTCGAGATGAAGACGGTCCCGGGTCCCTCTCTGGCCCGAGAGGAGTGAGTGCCTGTAAGACTCTCTGACTTGGTCAGGAGAGAGTGGCACAACTCGCGGAAGGAACCGGAGAAGGTGGAGACCAGGTTGAGTGGAACGAAGAAGTTCCGAGAGGAAGATTCCATGGCATGAGCCACTTCCTTCTCGAAGGCTTGCATGCGCTCCAATTGCTCGGTGGATCCCACGACCACGGAAAACACCCACCAGGCTTCCTTGAATTTCACTGGTGGGTTCCGTTTTTCGGTCCTCCCCAGCTTAAGGCATGTGAGACGGTCGTCAAGGATATTGGGTCAGAACACAAGGCAAAACTCGCATGTCGTGGTGTAATGGCTGACACCCAAACAATAAACGCACATGACATGCGGGTCGGTGTGTGACATCTTCTGGCCGCACAAACACCGGCAAAATCTGGGGGCAGACTTGTCTTCCATGATCAAAGAAAAGTAATCACAATCACTAACAAGGGGAATTTTCGGAATAACCAAAGTTTCTGAAGCCAGGGCCTATAAAATGCAAGAGCACGAAGAAGGCAACCTGAATCTTCCAGCAGAAAGGAAGATCTGGTGTCATGGGGCGGAGCCGAGGGTTATACCACCCGGGTGGGTGGGAGGAGCCAGCTTAAAGACTTTACGGCTATCTTAAAGGGAAAGGGGCACTGCCAAGAAGTGTGGATGAACAATATATCCACGATCCTAGAACCTCTGTTCTCTACCCAAAGGGAGGAGTGGAAAGTAGACCTCTTCTTCCTTCACTTTCAGGAGACAAAATCAGGATCTCTTAAGGATGCATAAAAAAAGCCATTTCTGCCATTTTCTAATAAAGGGGCCTAAAGAGTTGTGCAATCTGGCTGTGAGATATTCCATTCTGTAAATTTCTAGAACTACTGGATGCCAATTGAAAATATTGGGTATCATGGCGGACATCCACCTGCGAGTTATTGCTTTCTTAGCTGCTAATAAAAGGAGAGGAAGTAGCACATCATTGCTAACTTCTGATGGAGAAGGAAAGCCTGAAGGGTCTTTGAGCAGCGTCTCCGTGCGACCTGGTCAAACTGCCGGCAGTGCTGGCAGGCCTCAGTGTCATGGTTAGGGCATAGGCACAGCAGGCACGAGGAGTGTCCATCCTTAGCAGGGATCTGCTTGCCACAGACACACTTCGTTTGCCAGTCAGAAGATGTTACTGGAAAAGAAGACATACAGGAAAGTGAAGAAAATTAAAGACAAACTGTAAATTACGCAAATAAATCGCGGTCGAAATGTGATGAAAATGGCAGTTGACTAGACGCAGGAGTCTGTAAAAGGTCGAACTGCATGGGTCGATGGCGGGAAAAGAACTGGGGATGGGTTGGGGGACAGCCCCTTTTATACCATAGGTTGGACATCAGCGTGCCAATGTTGGGGGTGGTCCCCCGCTGAGTACTGCTAGCCAGAAGTTTCCATGTGGTCCTAGCGCCTGGTAACTTAGTCCGTATGTTTACTGCGTGCTGCAAGAGCCCCCTCGAAGATCTTTTTTCGCCTGGACAAGGATGTCATTATTATTTAATAGAGAATTATTTATTTTCCATCTGCCCCTATTTTTTGTATCACCTCCCCTCCATAAATTATTCAAATATTTGGGTTTTTTGCATGATTCTCACCTCTCCTTCTCCCTTCACCTCGATGTCTTAGTTAAAAAATTAAAACAGTGACTCGGGTTCTTCTGAAACAAATCTTTTTCCCGGACCTCCAGATGGAGATTAGTCTGAGCCACATTTCGGCCTCTCCTGGACTACGCAGATACCTTATATAATAACTGTGCAACTACCTATCTTCACAAGCTGCATATGTTATACTACCGTGTTATTCGTTTCATCATCAAGGCTCCAGCTGGAACTCATCACTGCATCCTTTATAAAGAGGTGGACTGGATCTCCCTGGCCACGAGGAGATTTGTGCATACTTGTATGGTGGTATATACAGCCCTATGAAACAAACTGCCTCCCTGTATTACTTCCCTCCTCCACTGCACTCATAGTTCGTATGCCCTAAGGAAAAACCCATATATCTCCTCAAGGGTACCGAAAACTCGCACACGTTATGGTAAGGCAGCCATTAGCTATGTGCTCAATGCAGTATGGAACAAACTCCAACCATCAATAAAGTTACAAGCCTTAATCCCTCTGAGTGCTTTTAAAACACTTCTCAACAAAATCACCACTGATACCTGCTACTGCTTGTAATCTCCTATCCCACACCCCTACTTCTCCAGTCTTTTTGTCATCTCCTATATTGGGGGTATAAACTATTCCTGTGCCTATTATGTTTTTATAATTGCACTGCCCTGTTTTCTCTATTGTATATAATTGTACTGACCTGTTTTTATGTTGGCTTGCCGCGCATGTGCGCAAGTCAACATCTTGGGAGACTGCAGATTTGGGGGTGCGGCCGCTGTTGGGCGAATGCAGGGCACGCATCAGTAGGTGCGTCCCTCATTCCCCAATCAGCCTGCATGCCCGGCGCACCATGCATACATAATGGGGTGAGCACATCTAAGAAAAAGGTCCGCTGCAATCAAGCAAAGCTCATCATCATGGCGGTCCTTTCTGCCATGCTTCGCCGCCATTATGAGCATAATCCCGGTGGAAATGGCGGCTGGCTAACGCTTGCCGATATTGGGGTGCCCAACTTCTCTGTCATTAACTCCCCCACCCCCGCTGTCTTTTGTGTGTCGATGGGGAGGCTACCCTCGGCTGGCATAAGCCCCCCAAAGTTGAATGCCGAGGGGTGCCCAATCCTCGGCTCGCGCCTTTCTTTGTTTGCCGACGGGGTGCCCAATCCCCATCGGCATTACTTTCTCCTACCCCCGTGTTATGTACCAACGAGGGTGCCCAATCCCCGTCAGCTAATGACACCCCTTCCCCAAAAAAACAGTTAGGTGTCATGCTGGGAGTCTACCCCGGTGCCAAATACCCTGCAAAGCGAAAACTGTCCAGCGATGGTTTCGCTGTTTTTACCCTATAAAACAAAAACCGTCCCTCGTGGTCTCGATTCCACCCTCCCCACTCGCACCCACCCACTGCACACCCTGCCTCCCTCACCCCCAACCCCATACTTACCTCCGGAGTCTGGTGCGATGATCTTCCGTGGACTGGGAACACGTCTGCACTCTTCAAAGCCGGCTAACTGAGGAAATGCCGGTAAGCTGTATAATGGAATGAAAAGGGTTTTTCAACTTTGCTGCATATCTCGGCATTTCCTGGAATTTTGGCACCAAATTTTTCGACATGGGGTTTTGGGCCCCTCCTCATGAATTCTTATCACTGGTCATGAGCGCATCGGCTCTGCCAAAGGTGATTTCGCAGTCACTGCGCGGAAATCACCTTCGACCCATTAACGAAATGACAGTGCCAGTATTCATGAGATGGCCTCTCAAAAAGCCTATGTTCCAAATTTGGTGGAAAAAATCCAACAAATGCCTGTTTTACGAGCGTGCGTTGCGCAGTTGCTACGCAGGCTCGTAACTTTGCGCATTCACAATATTTTAACGCTGGATTTTCAGCACTGTCATTTTTGTACAGCTCCTTGTGAACAGTACAGCTGTCATTTTCCACATCCTACCTGAAATGTGCTTCCGCACTTCCGGTGCACAATAGCGCAGTCGCTGTGGGAAATCAGTGTTTGGGCCAGATTATGAAAATGACAGTGACACAGTTCATGAGCAGAGTTCCTAAAATGCCTATGTTGAAAATCTGGTGATGATACTCCATAAAATGACTGTGTTACGAGCGTGCGTTGGAAGATTGCATGCACACTCGTACCATTATGCATTTGTGATATTTTCACTCTGGATTTTCACCATTGCCATTTTTCCACACCTCTTGATGAACAGCGCAGCCGTCATTTCACATATCCTGCCCAAAATGCGTTTTCGCACTTCCGTCGCAGAATAGCGTGGTCGCTGTGTAAAATCACTTCTTGGGACACTTTGAGGAAATAACAGTGACACTGTACATGAGCAGAGGTTCTAAAATGCCTATGTTGAAAATTTGGTGCTGAACGCCCAT
Source organism: Neoceratodus forsteri (assembly GCA_016271365.2). Lineage (NCBI taxonomy): Eukaryota > Metazoa > Chordata > Ceratodontiformes > Ceratodontidae > Neoceratodus > Neoceratodus forsteri. The sequence continues at coordinate 398,857,575 of CM057452.1, forward strand.
AAAATGGCAGTGTTGCAAGCGTGCATTGCATATTTCCCATGTACCCTTGTAACTCCACAAATTTGGTATATTTGCATGACACATTTTCAACACTGGCATTTTTTACATCTCCTTATGAACTGTGCAGCTGTCATTTTTCACATCCTGCCCAACATGTTTTCCCGCACTACACTACCAAACACCCAAAGGGACACCCTCATGCCCTTCACTCTCTGCAGGGTCGGGGTGGGTTGGCATCAGTTCAATACTTCACTGCCATTCCTATGATGCATCTCTCTCTAACTCCTGCACTGCCAATGCCAATAAGCCAACATTCGGCACTGACAAATGCTTGTTTTGTACAGAATGCATCAGCACAGGTGCCGTTATTGTATATATTGTAAATACCATATACTTAGATACTATTACTCCTTATTTATCATGTCAAACTATGTATCCTTGTTACCTTATTTTGAATTTTGTATTTTATTCCATGTATTATTTTCTCGTCACTCTTGTACAAGGGACCTCCTTGCAAATGAGCCTGCTCAATGGATTTATCCCTTTCACAATAAACTTGAACTTGATAAAGGAGATTACTACAGGGCAGCGATTGGAGATGACTTGTTCCTTTATCCGAGATTCAATCAATCTATTAATCATTATTTTGTGGACATAAATTTGATCAATCCTAGATCCAGACTTATGGTAAGTACTCCAGTAGTAAATACAGGTTAATCACCAGTAACAGAAGTTCTAGGAATGGTATATGTTGTTCATCCACACTGTCTGGCAGGTTTCTTAACACTTTAAATCTTGCCAGAAGGTCTTCATGCTGGCTCCTCCCACCGACCCGGGTGGTAAAACCCTCAGCTCCGCCCCATGATGCCAGATCTAACCCGCTGGAATCCAGGTTGTGCGTCGAAGTCGGGGAGGTCGAGTGGGTCGTGTGGATGAACAACATATACCAGTCCTAGAACTCCTGTTATAGGTGAGTAACCTGTATTTCTAGGAACGTGGATATGTTGTTGAATCCACACTGTCTGGCAGACTCCTAGTAGTTCTTCGGGAGGAGGGAGGCAAGGCGCGCACCCCGTGCTTAGGAAATAAGGACTGGAGAACCGGGGTCACAAAAACCAGCATCCCAGCGTGACTCTAGGTCAATGTGGTAATGGGAAATAAAGGTGTGTGCTGACTTTCAGGTAGCAGTCCTGCAGATTTCCTGGTTAGGGACATCCCCAGAAGCAGCCATGGAAGCAGCAGTATGGCGGGTTGAATGAGCTCTTATCCCTGTGTGTGGCTCCATGCCCACCAACCTATAGCAGAGATCTATGCAGAGGTGACCCACCTGCTTATCGTCCGCTTGGCTGCACGTCTGCTAGATGCGGCTTCAGTGTAGGTGACAAACTGCTGGCGAACCTCTCCCGAACTTCAGCCGTCCGCTCCTTATAATAGGCAAGTGCCCTTCTAGTGTTCAAAGAATGGAGACTATATTCTGCCTCTGAGGTGTGATCGGGGAGGAACTCCGGCAGAGTAAACATCTGGTTAAGGTGAAACTCTGACACCACCTTCGGAAGGAACATCGGGTGGCGGGGGGAGGACAACCTTGTCCCTGTGGAAGACCAGATAGGGAGGCTCGACAGAAAGCGCCTGGAGCTCTCCAATCCTTCTCGCTGACGTAATAGCCACCAAGAAGGCGGTCTTCCATGACAGGTGAGAGATGTCACACCTGTGCATCGGTTCGAATGGCTTGCCCATTAGCTTAGCCAATACCAGCAGTAGATCCCATGAAGGTGGAGGTTCTCGCACTGAAGGGGATATGTGGTCTAGGCCTTTGAAAAAGCGCCCAACCACCTTGTCTTGTGCCACCGACTGCTTGACGGCCCGCGCCCGGTAAGCAGAGATGGTTGCCAGGTGCACCTTAAGGGTCATCGACCGAAGCCCTAGCTGAGAAAGGGACCACAGGTAGTCCAAAATACTAGCCAATGGACAGGAAGAGGGGTCCAACCCCTTGTCCTGACACCAAATGGAGAATCTCTTCCATTTGAAGGCATAGCATTTTATGGTCGACTCCTTATGGGTTGCCTCAACAATGCTGAGGACCTCGTGGGAAAGACCCAAGGCCTGGAACTCTAGCCGCTCAGGAACCAGGCCGTCAAGTGCAGGGATTGAAGGTCCGGGAGGAGTACCTTCCCCTTGTTGACTGAGATCAGGTCCGGGCGGGCTGGAAGCTGCCTCGGGAGCTTGGAGCTGAGGCTGAGGAGATCTGGATACCAGAACTGGTGGGGCCAGTCTGGGGCAACCAGAATCACCTGCGCCTTGTCCCTCTTTGCCTTGAGAAGCACCTTGTGGATCAAGGGAAATGGAGGGAAGGCGTAGAAGAGGCCCGAAGTCCACGGCCTTGAGAAGGCATCCCCCTGCAGCGAGCCCTGCTGAGGGTGGCGGGCATGGAACAGCCTCAGCTTCGCATTCTCCCTGGAGGCAAACAGCTCCACCTGAGGTGTGCCCAAATGGGAGAACAGATCTTGTACTACCTCCGGCAGGAGAGACCACTCGTGAGATGCAGTGCCTATCCGGCTGACGGCATCGGCCAGAGTGTTGGAGGCTCCTGCCACATGGATGGCTAGGAGATCCGCCTCCAGACTGCTCACGAGGGAACAAGTGCGGAGAGCCTCCTTGCACAGAGGCAAGAAGCATGTCCCGCCCTGGCGGTTTAGGTAGTACATGGTCGTGGTGCTGTCCGTCTGGACCTGGACCACTTGACACTGTACAAACGGAGCGAAGGCGGTGAGCGCTAGTCGAACTGCTCGAAGCTCCAGCAAGTTGATGTGACATCGAAACTCCTGAGGGGACCAGAGGCCGTGTGCTCTGAGCTCCCCCAGATGGGTACCCCAATCCATCAGAGAGGCGGCGGTCGCTAGAGTGACCATTGGCTCTGGGTGGACAAACGGGATACCCTCCTGCAGATGAGCTGGAATGACCCACCACCAGAGAGCATTCCACATCTCCTGGGTCACTATCACTGGCTGGTCCAGAGGACCGGAGCACTGTGACCACTGGTGGGGCAGCCCCCATTGAAGGGGACACATGTGCCAGTGGGCCAAATGGACCACGCTGGTGCAGGCAGCAATGAGGCCCAGGAAGTCCCGGGCAGGGCGCAACTGCCCAACCAGAAATGACTGGGCAAAGGAGGAAAGAACCTCAGCCCTGTCCGCCAGGAGCTGTGCTCCGGCTCGAAGAGAGTCCAGCTCTGCCCCGATTAACTGAATCACCTGCATTGGCATGAGTTCCAATTTGGCCTTGTTGATGAGGAGGCCAATCTGAGAGCAGACCTGGAGGGCCAGATCCCTGGACTGCTCCACCACCAGCTTGGAAGGGGCTGCAATCAGCCAGTCATCCAGGTAAGGGTACACCCGGACCCTTTGGCACCGCAGGAATGCTGTCACCACTGCCATGCATTTGGTGAAGACCCTGGGAGCTGGAGAGAGGCCGAAGGGCATGGCCCGGAACTCGAAAAGGGATCGATCCCTCTGCTCTGAAGTGGAGGAATCGCTGGTGGGACGGAAGGATTGGGATGTGAAAGAATGCGTCCTGGAGGTCCAGAGAACAGAACCACATGTCTCGTTCCAAGGATGGAATGATCTGAGCCAGAGTGACCATCCTGAAGGTTCGAGACCTTAGGAACTTGTTCAGGTCATGTAGGTCTAGAATGGGGCGCCAGCCCGCGGTCCGTTTTGGGACCAGGAAGTACCTGGACACAAACCCTGGGTCTGGTGGAGGATCCGTCACCTCCCTGATCACCTCCTTCTGGAGGAGCAGGGCAATGTCAGCTCAACGAGCCAACAGAGAGGCTGCGGACCCCGTAGCCCCCTGTGGGGCGACGGCTCGATATGGTGGAGTCTGCTCGAATTCCAGAGTCAGACCCTTTCCTACCACTTCCAGCACCCAGCGGTCCATGGTGATACTGGACCAGGTGGAAAGGAAGTGGCGGAGCCATTCCCCTGCAGGGGGAACCCAGGGAGGAGTGACGAGGTTGGGGGCGACACCCTTCAATCTGTCAATGGGCAGTCTTGGAGGAAGGACCGGCCGAGAAGCCTCCTGGACCTTTCCCTCCCGGCTTCTTGCTGGAGAAAGCAGTAGGCTTGGCTTTGGGGTGCCAAGTACGAGCCTGCTGGCCCTGATGCTGGTATTGCTGGGCCGGACATGCCGCAGGGGCTGAAGGATGAAAGGGCTTACGCTGCTGCTGCTGGCGGCCTTTGTCCTTCTGGACAGACGTGACTGAGCCCAAGGTGGCGCTGGACTTCCTGATCTGCTGAAGATGCCCCTCCACCCCGGGACCGAACAAGTCGGTACCCAGGAAGGGAGTGTCTGCCAACTTAACATAGAAACATAGAATTTGACAGCAGATAAGGACCGCTTGGCCCACCCAGTCTGCCCATTTCCCTACCTAATGGATGAGCTGCAGATCCTAGTTAACCAGCAGCCTACTTCTTCCTACCCCAACCCCCCCCAGAATTGCCTTATGACTGTCCCATGTATGCTTGAATTCCACTACTGTTTTTGACTCCACGACCTCCTCCAGAAGGCCATTCCATGCATCCACAACCCTCTCTGTGAAAAAATACTTCCTTAAATTACCTCTGAGCCACCCTCTATCTTCAAATTGTGCCCCCTTGTTCTTGCACACCTCTTTTTTTGAAAGATGCTACCCTCTTGGACTTTGTTGATTCCCTTGAGGTACTTGAAAGTTTCTATCATGTCCCCCCTCTCCCTCCTTTCCTCGAGGCTATACATATTAAGCTCCTTAAGTCTCTCTTCATATGTCTTCCGTTGCAGACCCTGCACCATTTTAGTTGCCCTCCTCTGGACAGCTTCCATCCTGTCTATGTCTTTGCGGAGATTGGGTCTCCAGAACTGCACGCAGCACTCCAGATGGGGTCTCACCAGCTGTCTGTACAGAGGGATAATAACTTCCTGTTTTCTACTGGTGATGCCTCTCCCTATGCATCCCAGTATCCCCCCAGCCCTCCTTGCTGCCCTCTCACATTGCCTGCCCACCTTTAGGTCATCTGATATGACTACCCCCAGGTCCCTTTCCATTTTTGTTGTTGTCAGTATATCACCACCAAGGTGGAGATCCGCAGCCAAGCTCTGCAGCGCATGGCCACTGCGGTCGCTACTGACCGGGCACACAAGTCAGCGATGTCCAGGGAGGTCTGGAGCTGCTGTTTGGCAACCGCCCTTCCCTGATCCCGCACCTTCTTGACCGTAGTTTGGAGGTCAGTCGGGAGATGAGGAATCACTTCATCCAGGGAGCCCAAAAGGACGTGTGAAAAGTGTGCCATCAGAACGGCTGAGCTGGCCTGACGAAGGCCTAGGGAGGAAGCGGCATAGAATTTCCGCCCAGAGTAGTCCAGTTTCTTGGACTCCTTATCGGGTGGCTTGTCCACATCCCGAGCATTCCCAGAACGCCGGAAAACGCTGTCGGTCACTAGCCCCTCCGCAGAGGGGTGCTCCAAGAAAATGGAGAGTGAACCAGTAAGAAAAGCATACTTTCGAGCCATCCTGACCAAAGATGATGGACAAGAAGCTGGCCGCTACCATAGCTCCAAGGCCGGGCCAACAATGGCTTCGGCCACCAGGAAAGCCTCCATGGGGGAATCCCCTCAGTTCAGTATCTCCGTGAGGGGATACCTGGCCCATTTTGAAACGGGTTCGAGCTTCATCCCAGTGGACTCTGAGATGAGTCGAAACATTCCAAGGAACGAGGATGGGCTCTCGTCCACCAACTGACCCCTGGTGGACTCCAGGTCAAGCAGCCTCGAGGACAAGAAGTCGTCGTTGTCAGACTCAGAGGAGTCTGCAAACAGCTGCCGAGCGCCTGAGCCACCCTCCACCTGCCAAGGTCGATCGGGAGTGAGGGTGACCGACAACCGATGGGGCAAGCCCTGACCCAACCAAGAATCCTTGGTCAGGGCCCCAGTTTTAGGTTGTGGAGGTGGGGGTTCCACCACAATGGGTGGCGCAGCCGGTTTTAGGTGCACAACCAGTGCTAGCTTCGGCTCCTCGACTACAATGAGGGGTTGTTTCGGTCGCTCCGGTGACAGCCACTTAATGGCCGGACAAGGCGACGGAGTCAGCTTAATCCTGGTCAAAAGGAGCTGCTGCCACATTAGATCCTCGTAGCACCGATGCAATTTGCACCGGAGCCTATCCTCCGAAGAGGACGATGACAAGGATGAGCAGCGCCGCCGCTTTCCACGGTGCCAAGAATGAGACCGCCGATGTCGGTAGGATTGGCTGGACCTGGAAGAGGTCCGAGACAGAGACAGAGACCTTCGGTGTTTCCGTCGGTGGGTCTGAGAGGGGACGGGAGAAACCCGCTCCTCCCTTGGTTCAGGGATCTTAACCGGGGACTCCAGCACAGGAGGAACCGGTGAAGAAGGTTGTCAGCTTCTCCAGTCAACAGCCCGTCTGAAGGGTGACAAAATCTCGACTAAATCGTGAAGGTTGCCTCGACCGCTGACCTGGCGGGGACACAGAAGAAGCCATGCCTTAGCCAAACCTCGTCAGTAGAGTGTCAACTATCTGGGGAAGGGGACCTCTCCCGCTCCCACGAACGTCGACAGTGGGACTTACCCTTAGAGTCCTTCTTTTTGGACTGAGAGGAATGTCCCGAAGGCCTCTCCCTTGGTGGAGAGGGACTGACAAAGCTCCTTGAATGAAGCTGTGTAGGAGGAGCCCAAGGAGAGCGGGATAAATGCCACAACCGAGGAAGATGAAGCTGCGGCCTGGGCTGCTTCCTCCTCGAGGGCGATCATCTGCTCGAGCTGTTCAGCTGAGCCTGCAGCCGCGGACACCGCCCATCGGGCCTCCTTCGACTTGACCGGAGGATAACATTTCTCGGGGTGCCCAAGTTGCAATCTGGCAGTGCGATCCTCTAAGACCGTGGCTGAAAAGGACTTGCACAAGTAGCAGGCCTGCGAATCGTGGCCAAGCCCCAGGCAGTAAATGCACGTGGAGTGCAGATCGGTCCGGGACATCTTCTGCCCACAGGGGCACCGATGAAATCTGGGAGTCAATTTGTCCATCGCAGCCGCAAGGGAAGATAAAGACCAAAGTCTTGAAAATTTTAAAATTAGTTTCGGGTTAACCGAAGAGTTTGGATCCAGGCCTAAAACGCAGAGTGCAAAGGAGGGAACCTAAGCTTCCAAGTGGTAACGAAGTTCTGACGTCATGGGGCGGAGCCGAGAGTTTTACCACCTGGGTGGATGGGAGGAGCTAGCTTGAAGACCTTCCGGCAAGATTTAAAGCGGCAAGGAACCTGCCAGTAAGTGTAGATTGAACAACATATTCATGTCCCTAGAAATTTAATTTCCTGGCAGCTGCATACCAAAATTTTTTTTATATGTATCTCTACATGTGGCAAGGATTAAAATAGCATTTTTTTTTTTCACCTGACTTTATATAACACTTTCAATATTTCCATGGTAGTGGTACAAGCTTTTCATGAACATAGCCATTAGGGAGCGTAGAAAGACAAAGGGAGGGATAGTGAGGCTGAATAGAATGGACGGTGAGTGGGCAGAAAGGGACAGTGAAAAAGCAGGAATACTGAATGAATACTTCTGCTCAGTATTCACAAAACAGGAAGAGGGGGAGGTACCTAATCCAATTAACAGAAGCACTCTGGATAGAGGGGTCGATCCCATTCCTCTCACAGAAGAAAGGGTTCTGAAAGCACTTCTAAAACTGAAGGTGGACAAAGCAATGGGGACTCACGGGATTCACCCCAGAATTCTGAAAGACTTAAGGGGAGAACTAGTGACACCACTGACTACCATATTTAACAAATCATGGGAGGATGGTGCGGTACCTGAGGACTGGAGGAGGGCAGATGTTTATACCCTTCAAAAAAGCGGGAGCAAGACAGAGGCAGGAAACTACAGATCTGTCAGTTTGACCTCTATGGCAGGGAAAATGATGAAATCACTTCTGAAATAAAGAACTGTTGAGTACCTAGAGGCCAGTGGGGCACAGGACCCAAGGCAGCATGGATTCACAGCAGGAAGGTCATGTCAGACAAATCTAATATATTTCTTTGACTGGACCAGGGAGGGGCTGTGGACATGGCCTACCTAGACTTTATCAAGGCATTTGACACAGTCCCACACAAAAAATCAATAAACAAATTAGCCAGCCTGGGAGTGGATCCCAGGGTGGTAGCCTGGATAAAACATTGGCTGGACAATAGGATGCACCTGGGAAACAAAAACCCAGGGAACAGTACACAATTGGGGGGGGGGGTAGTAATAACAACAAAAATGGTAAGGGACGTGGGGGTAATCATATCAGATGACCTTAAGGTTGGCAAGCAATGTGAGAAGGCAGTAGGAAGGGCTGGGGGGATACTGGGATGTATAGGGAGAGGCATCACCAGCAGAAAACAGGAAGTTGTTATCCCTCTGTACAGACAGTAGGTGAGACCCAATATAGAGTACTTTGTCCAGTTCTGGAGACCCCCTCTCCGCAAGGACATAGACAGAATGGAGGCAGTCCAGAAGGACAACTAATATGGTGCAGGGTCTGCAAGAGAAGCCATACGAGGAGAGACTAAGGGAGCTTAATATGTATACCCTTGAGAAAAGGAGGGAGAGGGGGGACATGATAGAAACTTTTAAGTACATCAGTGGAATCAACAAATTCCAAGAGGGTAGCAGCTTTCAGAAAAAGAGATGTGCAAGAACAAGGCGACACAATTTGAAGATGGGGGGGGGGGGTGGCTCAGGGGCAATGTGAGGAAGTATTTTTTCACAGGGGGGTGGTGGACGCATGGAACCACCTTCCTGACATGGTTGTGGGGTCTAAAACTGGGATAATTCAAGAATGCATGGGACAGACATAAGGCAGTTCTTGTTGCAGTAAGAAGAAATAGGCTGTTGGTAAACTAGGATCTGCAGCTTATCCAGTAGGTAGGGAAATGGGCAGACTAGGTGGGCCAAGCAGTCCTTATCTGCCATCAAAGTCTATCAAGCACAAGGTTGATGTCCCAGGGAGCAACAGCTTCCAGATGAGAAGCCTTGTGAGTAAAATGCCCTTGACAACTCTCAAACAGTGGAAGCTGTGCCAGGCAAAGGGCACCAACGGGCTCATGGTATGCTGTAACAGCACACACGTGGACCTTTACTGTGGAATACTGCAGGCCAGCATCAGAAAAATCCAGCAAATACTCCGGAACCTTGTCAGGGGAACACTGGAAGGGGCTCATAAAGGTTGTGGAAAACCAGATAGAATTTTTTTTCCACTTGGCTGTGTATGTCTTCCTAGTTGAAGGTTTACATGCAGCCAAAAGTATTTCAGAGACCCTCTGAGATACCTTGTACCTCCTCACTTCTATCTCTTCAAGAAGGCCTGAAGGTGACAGGAGTGCAGGTTGGGATGGACCAGCTGACCCTGTGTCAGTAAGTTCATTGTGAGCGCCAGAGTCCTCGGTTCACTAAGTCTTTTCAACAAAAAGAAGGTTAGATGTTTTTAATAGATATGCACATTTTGTCTTAGATGCATCTTGGAATATATATCATTGCACTCTCTATAAGACTTTAAACTGGATACCTCTGATGGATCGGCATAATATCCATGTGCAGTGTTTGACCCACCGTTGTTACTTTAAAAAAGCACCAGAATATCTAATAGAGTTCTTGGAGGAGTGGAATGCCAAGGAGGGATTGCAATCTGCAAGGAAAATAAATTTTAGGGTGCCATTTATGAGAACAACGAGGGGCCAGCATTGCTATGTATATGAAGACCCAAAATTGTGGAACTCATTGCCAGGTCATGTACTAATAAAACACCTTGGAATGTATTAAGATCTTGGCTTGAAAAGGCGGCATTGTCTCCAAAAAGTTGTATTTCAAAGATCTGTACTTATTGTAATAATTGTTTTTTTTTTCTGTATAAATCTCTCTATATGTATTTTACAGTATTTTTAAAGTGAAACTGATTTTCTTTTTGTACAGTAGGACCCCATTGTAAATGAACTTTTTGCTAAACTGGGTTATCCTGTTTCTGATACCAGAAATAAACTTTTTTTACTACTACAATGGAAACCATATCTGCTGAGACCAGCAGGGGGCTATGAGTATCATTTTGCCCCCATGCGCCTGCAGGAACTCTCTTGATGATAGGTATTGGAGGGAATGCAAAAAGAAACAGATTTTGCAATGGCAACCTGAATGTATCCTGACAGAAAATGCCATGTCATGGATTTCTGGAACAAAATCAAGGCACTCTGGCACTGAGTGGAAATACAAAAAAGCTCCACACCTGGGGTGCCCCACTCATTGACTAGCAATCTTACAGCATCTGGAGCTTGTAACTACTGATGAGGATCGGTCTCTGTGTGACTGAGCTCATTTGCCAGTGTTGTTGACTCCTGGCAGATAGACTGCTTGGAGTAGGATCCCCTGATCTAGACATCATTTCCACACTCTTATTGCCACCCTGCAGAAAGGGTAAGAGTATCCTCCTCCTTGACTGTTGACATAATGCATGACAGACTTGTGGTCTGTCTAGAGAAGGACTGTTTTGTGGCTCAATAAGAGTGAGGGGACATCTCCAAAATGTCCTTGAACATTCCTCAATGGCTCTGGGCCAGGGAGCGATGACACAGTTGGCATCGCAGAATGCTCCAAGGAGTCCAAGGTGCAAGGACATGGTATTGTGGGTGGCAACAGTGCCAATGTCCAGCACCTGAAGCATGCCCACCATAAATCTCTGGTACAGAGCGTACTTAGAGGCAGAGGACACGTGAAAGGAGGATTCCATACTCTCAGAAGAGGTCACTGATGGAGAGGAGGTGCTGGATATGGAAGTGGGAGGTGCCAGGGGGCTGGGTTGGGACTGGACCTGGTCAGCACATCTATGGTACTGGTGCACAAGGCACCAGCTGCACTTTCATACTGACTCCAAGTGACTGGCCCCAGAGAAACTATGATGCATGGGAATTCAGGCAGAGCTCGTATAGGTCCAAAAGTGAAGAGGGAGCCAGAGGATCCAGATCCTATACCTGGGCTGTGGGGATGCTCAGAAGGCCTCGCCCAAGGGGGAGGGCCTGGTAGGACCACCCAAACAAGGTCAACCTAAGAGGAATGACCCAGTCGGTGCGTATGGGGGATTCCTCCAAGTGAGGAGAGCAGGGCAGTTCCCATCCTCACTGGTGACAGGCTCAACACACGAGTTCAGGGAGAACTTCACCTCTTGGCGATCATCTGACTCCGAGCTGGTGCCATCTCTGGCACCAGGCTCAAGGTCGACGACTGGCCCAGAGACGGGTTCCTCTAACAGTGAGGTCCTCATTGCTGTGCCCAGCATCAGGTTTAAAGCTGGACACATCTGGGGCCATCTCCATCCCTGGCGCAGTGAATAGCACCAAAACCGGAAACGGCCAAATGGGCAACATCGTCACAGGCATTGTGCCTGGTATTGTGTTCCAGACTGACACCACGGCAGGTGCCATGTCTGTTGCCAGGGGGTGTCAGCATCTCTCTCTTCATGATGCCATGAGGATTATCAGGGGAAAGGACCACTACTACCCCGGAAAGCTGATGCCACACAACCACAGTGTGGGTACCTCTTCTGACACCAAGAAAGGTATCAGAAGGGGAACCGACATTGCGGCCTTGTACCACAGTGCTCAACAGCACCATAGGCCGGGGCTGCGCACGCCACAAAACAGAGGTCTCCACCAGGGAAGATCGACCATACAGCATCAGTCCCACAACTGGAGAGGAGGACCTAATGTCACAGCTGGCATCGTTTCAATTTACGGCACTATGAATGGTGCCAGGAGTCAGGGAGTTTGCCCCCGGCCACAACACTGAGGTGTCCTCTGGGTAAGACTGAGCATATAGCTTCAGTCTCACCACCGGGGACATCTGCTGTACAGGGCAGATTGGGGGGGTGCCTAACCGGCCACCAGGGTTCACCCACTTCACAACTAATGGAATGATAGTGCAGTAAAAATACAGCGCAAGGAAAAGGCAGACAGTTACAACAACAACATCAAATTACGTCACCCCAGAGACACATTGCATACCCCACCCCATCAGCCTGCCTGTGCAAAACGAATACAAATACACACCACAAAGAAACAGGTCAAAATCTATGATGGGAACTTGCTGTTGCTACAATGATTTTCTATGCAGGAATCTGCACAGTGCACCATCCTTTGCAGTGGGGGGGGGCTTCGCCCTCCTGCACCCCCCTTTAAAGATATATAATCACCTCCACCCATCACATATAATTGAACAGCAAAGAAATATAGTTATGGCCCCAAAAAGTGCGGTCGACCAAAAACAAGAACACCAGCAATTCAAACATCCTATGTCCAGAGTTTTCTTACGGAGCAAAACCATGCACAGTACACGAGAAATAAAACAGTACAGAGTCCTTCACAATGCAAAGTAAATGCAACCAATGACGGAAGGGGAGCAAGGTACACCTGCGAGAAACACAACAAAAAATAAAGCAACACCAGGACAACAAAAAGCAGCACTGAGAAACAGGACCACGGTCAAGTACAGATGAATACAATACATAATAAGGAGAAAACCAAACACCTGCAGCACCATTAACCACTGACCTATTCCCACACAATATCCAAGCACGCCTAAAACCCACTAGCCCATTACAACTACAGGACACACCTGTGACACAATAAACCCCTCAACACGATCACAGTGCAAAATGATCTAAGATGCCTAATGCTAATATCACTCATGCACTCATGACAATGCCCATATCACAAAGCTCTATTTTCAGCACTCTCTTCATGGTATACTGTCCACCATAACCACCCCAGAGGATCTCTAATGGCTCAGCATGGCAAGGTTGAAGAGGACCTTATGTTTCCTTGACATCAGAGGTGCCGGAAAATGACCCAGGGGAAAGGCCCAGAGACTGTACCTTGGCCAGGTGAGAGAATCAAGATCCTTCCCATGGCACCAAAGCGAGAACCTCTTCCATTTGAATGTGTCTGCTCTACAAGTCAGTTCCTTTCAGGACACCTCCACCACATGGAAGATGTTTTCTGAAAAGCCTAAGGTCCAGAACTCTAACCACTTAGGAACCAGACCAAGAAGTGCAGGGACAGAAGATGTGGGTGGAGGGTGCCCTCCTTTGTCTCATCAGTAGGTCAGTGTGGAGGGGCAACCACCACAGGGACCTTATGCAGAGGCTGAGGAGATCCTGATACCACAGCTGCCTGGGGCAGTCTGGAACAATCAGGATCAACTGTGCCTTGTCCCTCTGGACATTGAGCAACATCTTGTTAATCAAGGGGAAGGCATACAAAAGGCCAGAGGTCTAGGGCCAAGAAAAGGCATCCCTCTGCAATGCCCCAATCTGAGGACAGCTTAAGCTTTCTGTTATCCCAGGAGGCAAACAGGTCCACCTGAAGGATGCCCCACCAGGAGAACAGGTGGTGTACCACTTCCTGGTGCAGGGACCACTCGTGCAACATCTTTCCAACAGTACTGAGAGTATCAGCTAGCTGGCTGTTCTCTTCTGCAGCATGGACCACCAGGAGGTCTGTTTGCAGACTGTGCAACAGTAACCATGTACTAAGAGCCTTTGGACACCAGGGAAAGGCATTCATCCTGACATGCTTGTCCAGGTAGAACATGGTGATTGTACTGCCTGTCTGAACCTGAATGACCAAACCTGGAAAAGACTGAACAAATTCCATCACAACCAGATGCACTGCTTGACACTCCAGCAGCTTAACATGGCATCAGGACTCCTTGGGGGCCCAGAACCCGGGGGCGCATCTGCCAGTGTGCCTAACGGACTAAGTTGGTCGACGCTGCCATGTACCCAGCAGCAGGAGGATTTCTCAAGCTGGGCACAATTGCCCAACCTGAAATTATCAAGCAGAGGAGGTAAGATCCAATGCCTGCCTGCAAGAAGCAGGGACCTGGCCTGCAGGGCATCCAACTGTGTGGGAACAAGCTCTGAATAGGCCAGGTTGACCAAAAGGCCCAACTTGTTGAAGGTCTGGATGGCCAGATCCCTAGACCTCTCCACTGTCTCCCTGGATACACCTGCTATGCATCGTTCAGGTACAGGTACATCCTAACACCATGGCACTAAAGGAAAGCTGACATCACTGCTAGGTGCTTGGAAAGGACCATCGGCACCGATGACAAGCTAAATGGTATGACCTTGAACTAGTACAGAACCAAAGGTATCGGTGGTGGGACTAATGGACTGAAATGTGGAAGAATGCATCCTGGAGATCTATCGAGCAAAACCACTACCCCCGGCTCCAGAGATGGTACGAGCTGAGTCAATGTGACCAGACAAACTTGCTCAGGTCATACAAATCCAGTCAGCCCTTGTCTGCTTCAATATGAGAAAGTACTGGTGTGTCCGGAACTTAATCTGTAGCCTCACCTTCACTCTGAAGTGCTGGCAAAATGCCTTCGGGTCCCATTTGACACCTTAGTTCGGTACAGCAGGAGTACATCGAAGCCCATAAGTACACCCTTTCCCACAACTTCCAGAACCAACTTGTCCATTTTAACACCAGACCACTGTGGCAAGAAGAGAAGGAGCTGATCCCCGACCAGAAGCTGGGAGAGGGACTGAAAGGGAGGTAGAATGGCACACCACAATCCATTACATAGCAGTCCTGGTGGGGGCTTGGCCTGCTATGCATCAATAAATAACTGCTCCTCCTTTTTCTTGCCCTAACAGCCGAAGTTCTGCTTTGGGCACCAGTGCTGAAACTGCCTCTGCTGGGGCTGTTGCTGAATCTGCTATGGCTGGAACCCGTGGGCACAAAAAGGCTTTTCCTTAGCCTTGACCAGCTTCAGGTCCATCTGGGAAAAAGCCACAGAATCCAGGATGGCACTGGACTTCTTGATATGGGTAAGATATCCCTCCACCCTCAGGCCAAAGTGGTTGGTGCCCAAGAAGGGCACACTGGTCAACTTGTGCTGGGTGTTCCAAAATGAAAGTGGACAATCTCAGCCAGGCTCTACAGTACATGGAGCTGCCCAGGTCCAAGGCCGTCTGAAGCTGGTGTTCAGCCAGCACGTAGCCCTGGTCTAGATGGCTCTAGCTGCGAACCTGCTTGTTGACCAGGAGCAAGGGGAAACACTTGCCTACATGATCAAACGAGGAATGGCTAAGCAAGCCATCAACGCGGTGTAGCTGGCCTGCCAGAGGCTAAAATAGGAGTCCAAAAAGATATTCTTGGCCACATAGTTCAGCTTGCGGGTGGTTTATCCATATCATCTTGGCCTTCTGACTTCTAGTTTTTTTTTTTTTTTTAGTTGTTGTTTAACCAGGTATAGCACACTAAGCTGAAAGCTTTTTTACAGGAGCAACCTGGGAGCACAAGGAGGTTAAGTGACTTGCTCAGGGTCACACAGTATGCAAGTGGAAGCTGTGGGATTCAAACCCAAGTCTGGTCTGCTGGATGTCACCAGATTTGCAGCTCAGAGCCTTAGACCACTGCGCTATACTGCCTCCCTAAAAGGCCTTGTTGAGGGGTGGTCCAAGAACCCCAACAGGCTCCCGACAGGGACTGCATACTCGCAGGCCATACAGGTAGGGGGTACCAGGCAGGATGCCAGTTCTGTCACAGGTCCAGAGCTAGTCCTATTACGGCCTCAGCCATAGGAGAACCACCCCTGTGGCACTGTCCCTGTCTGGGATGTCTGTGAAAGGGCATGTAGTTCTATTCTACACAGTCTCCAAATGGACCTCCATGGATTCTTGCATGAGCTGGAGCAGAGCCCTAAAAGATGTTGAGCCTCACTGGGAGGATCAACTATTGGAGAAGCCCAGGTCAACTAGATGAGTTTGACTCAAAATCACAGAGGTCTCCTTATTGGAGTCTGTAATGATCCTCAAAGACCACCTGTGTCCATTTCCCAGGGGTACAGACCAACCTAGATCCCAGGGTTGCTTCGAGGGACAACCGACTGGGTAGGCCAGAGGCCAGGCAGAACTCCTTAGTGGGTGCTACCTCATGTGGCTGTGGAGAAGGGGGCTCCACCACAAGCAAAGGTGAGGCAGACACTGCAGTCTACAGAGCCACCAGCTGGGAGGCAGCCTCCGGGGTGACCTACGGTGTTGAGGGTCCCTGATGCAGATATCTGCCCTGCCCAGCAATAGCCCACTGCTGTCTAAGCAGGTCTTCATACTCGCATCAACGATGATATTGACTTTGATACTCTGACGAGGTTGATGAGTCCAATAGGAGTCAGCGTCAATGCTGATCAGCCGAATGAGGGTAGGACCACGAAAAGTGCCCAGACCTTGACCACCAACCCTTTGGATGTTCACCAGCAGGGCAATGTAGACCACCTGCTTTGACAGGAAGACCACAATGGACCGCTGAGTGGCAACCAGAAGGATGACCACCACAGTAGGCAGAAACAGGAACCATTGACTGAGCCTGCTCCTTTTGAGTGACTCCCACTCAGACAACGGTCATCCTGTTAAAGAAACATCTCAGCCAGCTCTTAGACCAGAGTAAAGGTCATAAGCTCTGATGGGGTGACTCTAGAAGCATTGACCTGCCCCTCCCTGGTGGACGTCTGACCAAGGCTGACTGGTCAGGGAAACTGAGAGCACGGAAAATATGTGATCATTCCCGGTCCCACGATCCAAGACAATGGCACTTCTGGTATTTCTCATCATGGGACAGGCTCTCACTGTGGGTCTTGAGGTCCAAATCCATCTTACAGAATTCATCCATGAATGGACCTCAGGCAGAAGACCCAGCCAGGATCACTGGCGAGACAGAGGATGAGCCCACCCCTGTTGCCTTTTCCCCCAAGGTCACAAGTGTTGTCTGTGGTCCCTGGGCCTACCTAGGAAGAAGCAAGTCTTTTATTCCTTGATCAACAAGAGTGCATGGCCTGGCAAGAAAGGCTCTACTTCAGTTCCTAGCCAACAGAAGCAAGTGCTGTGCTGGTCCATGGCTGTCATCTTCTGGTTGTAATGTGTTTCAGGCATTTCATCCTTGAAAAGACTGATGGTGCGTAGACCAGAAGACTAAATATACAAATGTTCGCCAAAGAATTTAGCACTTGAAAACCAGAAGAAAATAAAATCTGACACTGATGGGTCGGAACCCGAGGACATAAACCACAGTTAATGAGTGGAGATTAGTCTGAAGCTGTCCAATGACTAAGCTGTATTCAGCAGAACTTCTAGAGTTGGGGATAGTGAATTGAATCCATGTTATTAGAAACTATGGCATCAATGAAGAGGAAATAAATAATGCAACACAGAGATGCCTGCGAGGACAAATCTGGAGTCTTACTTCAGCAAGGCATGTTTCCAACACCCAGAAAAAAGAACCAAAGGTTGGGGTGGTCTTTGCTTACGTACAGTGAAGGAACACAATGATGTTGTAAGTTGGCATCATCAGCCCCAAGTCTGGTTCCTGTGGGGTCCTAGTGCCTCCAAAGCAAAGACCAAAGAGTGTGACTCTATGGAGAAGATTAACTCTTAAATGATTGGGTGTTTTCAATTAATTTTTGACCCAGTAGGTTTCTAGTTTCTCCCACACATTGTTACCTCAATGGGTCCCATATGATCCAAGTTTCCAACCCCCCGTTCTAGCACTGCCTGGAAATGAACTCCAGCTTTCTGAACAACAGTTTTAAACAAATGTATATTTTAAATATATGAGGTCAAAATGAAAGAACATCACTGGTACCTGCAAAGTCTCAGCCAACAGCATCTCAACCCCTCGACATGCAAGGGTGTCCACCATGCGAGCCAACACACGGAATGGGGTACAAATAAGTTTATCTATGTATAACATTAACACAGCACCAGACTGGCTGAGATGGATTCCCTCCAGACATTGCAGGGTCTTCTTCAACATAGTTGGCTGAAAGAAAGAAAAGTATGTAAACAACTGAAAGACGCGTTTTGATTTTCTTGGATCCCCCCCCCCACCCCCAAACACACACAAACTAACAAATAACATGTTATGCAACGCTGTACATAAGCAATCATGAGCTCAAAACAGCCTGTTTAACAAATCTTTAAGAATTTGAAATAAACTACTCTTATGATGAAGTTTGGTTACAGGCTTGCTCCAACATGACACAAAAATACAGGTTACTCACCTGTAACAGGAGTTCTAGGAATGGCATATGTTGTTCATCCACACTTATTGGCAGGTATCCTTGCCGCTTTAAATCTTGCCGGAAGGTCTTCAAGCTGGCTCCTCCCACCCACCCGGGTGGTAAAACTCTCAGCTCCGCCCCATGACGCCAGATCTGGCCCGGAAGCTCAGGTTGTGCGTCAGCCGGGAGGTCAGGAAGTCAGGTGGAGAACAACATATACCATTCCTAGAACTCCTGTTAGTGAGTAACCTGTATTCTAGGGACATGGATATGTTGTTCATCCACACTTATTGGCAGACTCCTAGCAGTTCTCTGGGAGGAGGGAGGCAAGGCACACCCGATACTTACTTGGGAAATAAAGACTGGAGAACCGAGGCCCCAAAACCAGCATCCCAGCGTGACTCAAGGTCGATGTGGTAGTGGGTAATGAAGGTGTGTGCTGACTTCCAGGTAGCAGCCCTGCAGATTTCCTGGACAGGGACATCCCTGGAAGCAGCCACTGATGTAGCAGTATGGCGGGTAGAATGAGCTCTTATCCCTCTGGGAGGCTCCATGCCCGCCAACTTATAGCAGAGATCTATGCAGGAAGTGACCCACCTGCTTATCATCCGCTTAGCTGCAGGTCTGCCAGGTGCGGCTTCAGCGTAGGTGACAGCTGACGAACCTCTCCTCCAATTCCAGCGCAGTTCTCTTGTAGTAGGCAAGCTCCTTCTAGGGTCCAGAGTATGGAGCCCATATTCGGCCTCCGAGGTGTGATTGGGGTAGAACATCGGCAGAGTCAACATCTGGTTAAGGTGAAACTCCGACACCACCTTCAGAAGGAATTTCGGGTGTGGGCGCAGGACAACCTTGTCCCTGTGGAAGACCAGGTAAGGAGACTCGATGGAAAGCGCCTGGAGCTCTCCCATCCTTCTGGCTGACGTGATAGCCACCAAGAAGGGTCTTTCACGACAGGTGAGAGAGATCACACCTGTGCATTGGTTCGAATGGCTTGCCCATGAGCTTTGCCAGTACCAGCAGTAGATCCCACGGAGGTGGAGGTTCTCGCACCAGAGGGGAAATGTGATCAAGGCCTTGGAAAAAGCGCCAGACCACCTTCTCCTGCGCCACCGACTGCTTTCTGGCCCACGCCCGGTAGGCAGAGATGGCTGCCAGGGGCACCTTAAGGGTCGTCGACGTAAGCCCTTGCTGAGAAAGGGACCACAGGTAGTCCAATATGCTCGCCAAGGAACAGTAGGAAGGGTCCAAGCCCTTGCCCTGACACCAAATGGAAAATCTCTTCCATTTGAAGGCGCAGCATTTCCTGGTCGATTCCTTACGGGACGCCTCAACTACATTGAGGACCTCGTCGGATAGACCCAAGGCCTCGAACTCTAGCCGCTCAGAAACCAGGCCGTCAGGTGCAGGGATTGAAGGTCTGGATGGAACACCTTCCCCTGATTGACTAAAAGCAGGTCCGGGCGAGCTAGAAGCTGCCTCGGGAGCCTGGAGCTGAGGCTGAGGAGATCTGGATACCAGCATTGGCGGGGCCAGTCTGGGGCTACCAGAATCACCTGCGCCTTGTCCCTCCTCGCCTTGACAAGCACCTTGTGGATCAAGGGAAGTGGGGGAAAGGCGTAAAAGAGGCCCAGGGTCCACGGCCTCGAGAAGGTATCCCCCTGCAGCGAGCCCTGCTGAGGGGGGGGCGCGCATGGAACAGCCTCAGCTTCGCGTTCTCCCTGGAGGCAAACAGGTCCACCTGAGGGGTGCCCCAATGGGAGAACAGATCTTGTACTACCTCCGGCAGGAGAGACCACTCGTGGGACACAGCCCCTATCCGGCTTAGGGCATCGGCCAGGGTGTTGGAGGCTCCTGCCACATGAATGGCTAGGAGATCCGCCTCCAGGCTGCGCACAAGTGACCAGATGCGGAGAGCTTCCTTGCATAGAAGCATGGAGCGCGTCCCGCCCTGGCGGTTTAGATAGTACATGGTCGTGGTATTGTCCGTCTGGACCCGAACCACTTGACCCCGAAGAAACGGAGCGAAGGCGGTGAGAGCTAGGCGGACCGCTCGGAGTTCCAGCAGGTTGATGTGGCATCGGGACTCCCGCGGGGACCAGAGGCCGTGCGCTCGGTGTTCCCCTAGATGGGCACCCCAACCCATCAGAGAGGCATCGGTCGATACAGAGACCGTCGGCTCGGGGCGGACAAACGGGATGCCCTCCTGCAGGTGAGCTGGAACGATCCACCACTGGAGAGCATTCCACATCCCCTGGGTCACCGTCACTAGCTGGTCCAAAAGATCGCAGCATTGAGACCACTGGCTGGCCAGCCCCCACTGAAGGGGGCGCATGTTCCAGTGGGCCCAACGGACCACGCTGGTACAGGCCGCCATGAGACCCAGAAGGCGCAGGAAGTCCCGGGCAGGGCGCGATTGCCCAACCAGAAATGATCGGGCAAAGGAGGAAAGAACCTCAGCCCTGTCCGCTGGGAGCCGTGCTCTGGCTCGTAGAGGAGTCGAGCTCTGCCCCAATGAATTGTATCACCTGCTTTGGCACGAGTTCTGACTTGGCCTCGTTGATGAGGAGGCCGATTTGAGAGCAAACCTGGAGGGCCAGATCCTTGGACCGCTCCGCCTCCTGCTTGGAGGGGGCTGCTATCAGCCAATCATCCAGGTAAGGGTACACCCGAACCCCTCAGCGCCACAGGAATGCTGTCACCACTGCTATGCATTTGGTGAAGACCCTGGGAGCTGGACACAAGCCGAAGGGCATGGCTCGGAACTCGAAAAGGGATCCCTCCGCTCGAAAGCGAAGGAACCTCTGATGTGACGGACGGATAGGGACGTGAAAGAACGCGTCCTGCAGGTCCAGAGAGCAAAACCACACGCCACGTTCCAAGGATGGTATTATCTGAGCCAGAGTGACCATCCTGAAGGTTCGAGACCTTAGGAACTTGTTTAGGTTGTGCAGGTCGAGAATGGGGCGCCAGCCCCCACCTGTTTCGGAACCAGGAAGTACCTGGACACAAACCCCGGGTCTGAGGGAGGGTCCGCCACCTCCCTGATCACCTCCTTCTGGAGGAGGAGAGCGATGTCGGCTCGGCGAGCCGACAGTGAGACTGCGGACCCCGAGGCCCCCCGAGGTGTGACAGCTCTGAAGGGCGGGGCCTGCTCGAACTCCAGAGGCAGGCCTTTTCCCCCACCTCCAATACCCATCTGTCCGTGGTAATAACGGACCAGGTGGAAAGGAAGTGATGGAGCCGTCCCCACACGGGGGGAACCTGGGGTAAGGCGACGAGGTTGGGGGCGACGCCCTTCAACCCGTCACTGGGCAGGCTTGGAGGAGGAACCGGCCGAGGGACCTCCCGGGCCTTTACTTCCTTGCTTCCTGGAGGAGGAAGCCGCGGGCTTGGGTTTGGGGTGCCAAG
Source organism: Neoceratodus forsteri (assembly GCA_016271365.2). Classification (NCBI taxonomy): domain Eukaryota; kingdom Metazoa; phylum Chordata; order Ceratodontiformes; family Ceratodontidae; genus Neoceratodus; species Neoceratodus forsteri. The sequence continues at coordinate 398,879,117 of CM057452.1, forward strand.
CGCGAGCCTGCTGGCCCTGATGTTGCTGGGCCAGACGTGCCGCGGGCGCAGCAGGACGAAAGGGTTTAGGCTGTGGCCTGCGGCCTTTGTCCCTTTGTGCGGAAGAGACCGAGTCCAGGGTAGCAGTGGACTTCTCGATCCTCTGGAGGTGACCTTCCACTCCAGGGCCAAAGAGGTCGGTCCCCAGGAAGGGGACATCCGCCAACTTGTGCTGGGTATCCGCTGTGAAGGTGGATATCCTCAACCATGCCCGACGGCGCATGGCCACTGCGGCCACGACTGACCTGGCGCACGAGTCACCGATGTCCAAAGCAGTCTGAAGTTGCTGCTTGGCCACTGCCCTGCCCTGGTCCCGCACCTGCTTAACCGTGGTCTGCAGGTCGGCCGGGAGATAAGGGACTACCTCGTCCAGGGAGCCCAACAGGGCATAAGAGAAGTGTGCCATCAGCACGGCCGAGCTGGCCTGACAAAGGCCGAGGGAGGACGCAGCGTAGACTTTTCGCCCGGCATAGTCCAATTTCTTGGACTCCTTGTCGGGAGGTTTGTCCAGGTCCCTAGCATTTCCGGCATGCCGGAAAACGCTGTCGGTAACTAACCCCTCAGTTGAGGGGTGTTCCGAAAAACCAGACAGGGAACCAGTAGGGACCGCATACTTCCTGGCCATCCTGGCCGAAGGCGCAGGGCAGGAAGCAGGACGCTGCCACAGCTCCAAGGCCGGACCCACAATGGCCTTGGCTACCGGGAAGGCCTCGGTAGGGGAATCCCCTCGGTCCAATATCTCTGTGAGGGGATACTTGGCCCGCTTAGATACGGGCTCGAGCTGCATCCCGGTGGACTCTGAGATGAGCCTAAGTAAACCCAGAAAGGACGAAGGGCTCTCGTCCATCGACTGACCCCCCAGAGGACTCCAAGTCCACTCACTCGGAGAAAAGGGAGGAATCATCATAGGACTCCGAAGAGTCCGCAAAGAGCTGCCTCGGGCCTGAGCCACCCTCCACCTGCCGAGGCCGATCGGGAGTGAGGGTGACAGACAGCCTATGGGGCAGACCCTGAGCCGACCAAGAATTCTTGGTCGGAGCCCCAAATAACAGCTGTGGAGGCGGGGGTTCCACCGGAATCGGCGGAGCAGCTGGTTTTGGCCGAACAACCGGCCTGGGAACAGGCGCCCCGGGAAGGTCGAGGGGTTGCTTTGGCCGCTCCGGTGACAGCCACTTAATGGACGGGGAAGGCGACAGAGTCGGCTTGTTCCCAGCCAGAAGAAGCTGTTACCACATGAGGTCCTCATACCGCCGACGTAACTTACGTCGGAGCCTCTCCTCGTCCGAGGAGGAGGATAAGGACAAGCGGCGGCGCTGCTTGCCGTGGTGCCGAGACCGAGACCGCCTGTGACGGCGGGATCGGCTGGACCGCGAAGAAGTCCGAGACCGCGAACCTCGGTCTTCCCAAGGGGGGTTCGGAGGAGGGATGGGTGGGACCGGCTCTCCCCTCGACCCGGAAGTTTCACCCAAGGGCTCCGGAACCGGAGGCACTGGCAAGCCCACGGATCCTCAACTCCCACCGGGGGAACCGGGGAGAGAGGATTTTCGGCTTCACCAGTCGACAACCCATCCAATGGGTCGAGAAATATCTCAACTGCGTCGACGGAGTCTCCAGTCAACTGATCTGGCGGGGATACCGTAAGACCAGTGGCCGAAGTCGACCGATCGAATCGTCGAGCGGTCGACGACTCGGGAGAGGGACCTTTCCGCTTCCCTAAGAGCGCCGACGGAGGGACTTACCCTTGTCTTTCTTTTGGACCGAGAAGGTCCAGCAGACGCTGGCCCTCTCCCTTGGTGGAGAGGACAGACAGAACTCCTTGAAGGATGCGAATAAGAGGAACCGAGGAGAGTGGAATAAAAGCCACGGCCGAGCAATGACCGATGCATAGCCTCCTCTTTGAGGCGATCATCTGTAAGCTGATCCGCCGAGCCCGCCGCCGCGGAGACCGCCAACCGGGCCTCTTTTGACTTCACCGGAGGAAAACGCTTCTCGGGACGCCCAAGTTGTAAACAAGCAGCACAGTCTTCGAGGATGTAGGCCGAGAAGGAAGAGCACAGGTCGCAGGCCTGCGGGTCATGCACAGGGCCTAAGCAGTAGACGCACGTGGAGTGCGGATCCGTCCAAGACATCTTCTGCCTGCAAGGGCATCTCCGAAAACCGGGAGTCGAATTGTCCATCGCAGCCGCAAGGGATAGAAGACCGAAGTCTAAAGTAGAAAAACTTTTAAATTCGCAAAAACCGAAGAGTTAGGAACCAGTCTTATACGCAGAGCATTAAAGAGGGAACCTGAGCTTCCAAGCGGTAAGGAAGATCTGGCGTCATGGGGCGGAGCTGAGAGTTTTACCACCCGGGTGGGTGGGAGGAGCCAGCTTGAAGACCTTCCGGCAAGATTTAAAGCGGCAAGGATACCTGCCAATAAGTGTGGATGAACAACATATCCATGTCCCTAGAACTGTCACTTTTAAAAAGTGGGAGTCCCATCCAGGGAACCTGGAAGAGGATGAGCTCAGATGGCATAATGTAACATGTAGATTGATACCATTATCAACACCATTATCATTCTCCCCCTTCCCCACCCCCACTCCCGCTGTAGTTAATGACAAGGAAAGCAAGGGTACTTCTAAAGCATCCAGTTAAAAGTGGTCAAACGAATGCTACAGGAGGACAAGCAAGAAATAAAAATTACACACAGTAATTCTTGATCTTCTTGGACAAGTCCTTACCATTTATTTATACTGCTGCATTCAAGCTAGAACTGCTGGGACCCCGTGGAAGCCAAAAATCTTCAGGAATGCCAATGCCAAGGTAGGATGCTGCATGCGCAGCACCGCGAGGCTGACTTATGCTGTATAGGCTACCTCAGCATAGACCCTCCAACTGCCTTAGTACCTTTTTTACTGAGGAGGTACAGTGTAACCTAAGTAAACACCTAACCTAACAAGGGCATAAAATAGCCCTTCGGATCCATAAATGAAAGGTTAACTAAACAACTGTGTCTTCACGACCCAAACCAGAACAAGAGAGGTAAAGACAGAGAAATGAAAATTACGTACCTACCGTAATTGTTGATCTTTCTATGCATCTTCACCATTCATCACTATTGGGTACTGTGCCGGAGCCAGGACCCCGTGGGAGACTTTTTTTTTGTCATGGGCGGAGCCGACATAGGGCTGGCGCCATCCTCGAGGCTGACGTTCCACGTGGTGCTTGAGGGTTGGCAGTTAGCCGTTGTCGAGAGAGTCCCAGCCCCAGTTTTGGCATGCTGGAGAGTATACGGAAGAGAGGGTGGGTTGAAGGAAGACAGCCTAAGGTATAGATAAAAGGAAAAGAAGAATAAATCAAAAGGAGATAGAAGCAACTAAGGCAACAGAGAGGAGAAGACTTTAAAAGGAAATTAGGGAGAGGGGGCCCCAATCTCTGGAAGGAGAAGAACAGAAGGAATAAGTGAAGGAAAATAAGGGGAAGGGGGGGGGAAAGAGTAGCACACCTTCAGAAGCGGAGTCACACATAAGCCTTTTTAGGGATAAGTCCAGATCTGGACTAAGAGTTCAGCTGCAGGACAGAATTTGAAGCAGCCTGGGTCTGATGACCAGCCACTAGGAAGTGCAGGCTGAGGGTGTGTCTCAACTCTCCCCTTCCCTCCCAAAATGGGGGAGGGGGATTTTTAACAGTCGAAGGCTGGGGGGAAAGATGTGGGGTAAAATTTTGAGCCCACAAATAATAAAATTGTGAAGAGGGAGGAGAGAAAAGAGGATGCCCCCTCATTCTGAGACTCCCTAAGAAGGGAGAAGAGGAGGGGAGGAGGAGCCCTCCAACCTCTATAATCTCTAAAGAATTCACCCCTGTGCGTCTCCACAGTCCTCTCCCGCCTACACTCAAGGGAGAGGAGAGCGAGGAAAGGGAAGACACACAGGGGAGGGGAGGAGTACAGAGACTGAGGCCCCAGGGGAAAGGAGAGTGGGATTTAGTGATGAATGGTGAAGATAAAGCAACAATTACGGTAGGTACATAATTTTCAGATTTTCTGTGTGTCAGTCTTCACCATTCATCACTATTGGGTGAATACTGAGCCCCCCCGGGAGGGGAACCCTGAAGCACCCTAAGGGACTAAGCCCCTTAGCCTCCAGTGGTTGACACACTGCAGGACAGAACCCTTACAAGGCCTGGAGAGGCCTGAGACTGGTCTAGGTGAGACGGAGATCCCCCAGTGGGGGAAGAAAGGCGCCCCGAAAGCCGCTGTCTCACCCGTCGGGAGAAGAGATGGGTTCTCCAGTAGGTGGAGTAAATCATCCTATGTTGGGCCAGGGGTGACAACCGGGATAGACGAAGCCATGCCGTCCAATGAAGGCAGATCGCTGTCCCTACCACTCTGGAAGCTACTTCACTGGCATCATAAGATGCCCTTGCTTGGTGCCTTGCTAGCTCCAGGCCCTGTGCAGAGAGAGGAAATGGCTTACCTGGTTTCCTCTGAATCAGGCGTCAAGGCTAGGGGTTGTCCTAGCCTAGACCACAAGAACCTGTCAGAGGCTGCAAAGTGGGCCTGATGTGCTGCAATTGACAGAGAGATCAATGCCGAGTAGAACAGTCTCCTCCCTCAGAAGTTGAAATTCGCAGAGTCCAAATCCAGAGGGCAGTCACAATAAGGGGCGCGAGGCCCCGAGGGGTGTCCAGGGAGGTCAATCTTGAAGGGGGATGAGGCTGAGAACCTGGAGACCCAGGAGAGTGCAATACCGTTGGTGTAGGCCCCTTGGGACTGGCACTGTGGAAGAGGGATGTAGCCAGAGCCGACGTGACATTTCCGACACCCACCTCGGAGCAGCAAGCGGTACCGAGGACAGGCGCGGCCCCCAAACGCAGCGCCACACAACACTCTGGCACCGCGAGTCATGCCAAAGACAGTATCGACTCCAACCATGGCGCCAACCCCAACCCCGGTACCGCGAGCGACACCGAGGACAGGGACGGCGCCTGTTCCTGCCCCAGCACCATGCATGGCGCCGCGACCAGAACCAGGCCCAGAAGCATCCAGACTACCTATCCCAATGCCGCCAAGAACCCCAATGCCACGAACAGCATCAGAGACGATGGTGGTGCCGAGAGCAGGCCTGATGCCAACCACGGCGCCACGCTCAAAGCCCACGGTGCCGCAAACGGCGCCAGGACCAAGAGCGGTGCCACGAGATGGCGCCAAAGACAATGCCGGCACAGTCCCGAAGGACCCAGAACATGACACCAAGGGAGCCTTCGCCATCGAAGTAGTGACTGCCGATGCAGTGCCTCCTGAATGATTCACAAGGGGGCCAGCCTGGGCCTCCTGCACTGTGGAAGAAACTCCCACCGCAGCAAGGCTAGATGAGGAGGAGGTTCCCTCCTCCACAAGCTGTATAGGACTGGGAGGGGACCCGGAGGAAGGGCCAAGAATCCTGGCCTTGGCCGGGCGACCTGCGTCGACCTCTGAAAGTCGGCGGCGCACGTCCGACCTTCAACGTGCGGTTCTCAATCACACGGCGGTCCACGGAGAAACAAATGTCGCAGTTATCCATATCATGTTCGGGGCCGAGGCAGGAAAGGCTGTGGTCATGCTGGTCCACTACAGAATAAAGGCGGCCACAGGGTCACCGACGCATAGGGGGCCGCCTTGACTTCAACGTCTTCTTGCCCCCCGGACGAGACATGACCGAATGGAAAGTAAATAAAACACAGTACTCAACTCCGCTTAATAACAGGGAACCAAGGCAATGAAATATAGTCAAGCACGACGGACTAGGTCGCAAAGTTGCAGTCTCACATGCAGGATCCACACTCGATGGCAGAAGAGAAAAAAACTGGGGCTGGGGCGGAGTCAACAACGGCTAACTGCCAACCCTTGAGCGCCACGTGGAACGTCGGCCTCAAGGGCGGCGCTGGCCCTATGTTAGCTCCACCCGGAAGTGAAAGAACTGGGGCTGGGGCGGGTCGACAATGACAACTGCCAACTCTCAGCGCCGCACATTAAGCGTCAGCCTCGAGGACGGTGCTAGCCCTCGTCGGCACCTGCAGCAAAACGGTGGTTTTCCTCATTGGGTCCTGGCTCCAGTGCAGTACCCAATAGTGATGAATGGTGAAGACTGACACAGATAAGATCAGGGAATGTAAGCTCGGGATGGTGGGTGGGCGGATGAATAAATGGTGATGACTTGTCCAAGAAGATCAAAAATTAGAGAGAGTACGCAATTTTCATATCTCCCTGAGCTTAAGTTTTCACCACTTAGTCATACTGCTGGGTTAGACTACCAAGCTGATATAAAAATCCCCCAAGCAGGGTGGTAGAAGACAGAGCTCACTCAGGACAGGAGTTCAGTAAGGACTGTCCTGCCCGAGAAGCATGCTGTCTGGCATGGACATTCAAGAGCACAGTGTTTAATGGTATACCAGGCTCCAAAATCACTTTGCATATTTCTTCCAAGGTATGCGGGTGCACCCGCCGCAGAGTGGAGCATGAACAGGGCCTTCCATTTACCTGGAGCCAGAGCAGCAGTGTGGCGAAGGCAAGCCACTATCCAAGCGGATATACACTGGCTGACTCAGCAGGCTAGCAGAAAAGGAAACAGAGTTGCTTAGATTGATGGATGTCCTGAGTTCTATCAATGTACAATCGAAGGTCTCTTTTAACATCCAGGGAGTGAAGGGTGCATTCTCCTTCATTCTGGAAGTTAGGGAAAAAAATGGGCAACACCAAAGGCTGGTTCAAATGGAGCTCCGAAACCACCTTAGAAAACTGAGGTGTGTGCAGAGAACCACCTTGTCTTTGTGGAAGACAGTATATGGAGGGTCTGTGACGAAAGTGCGTATTTCAGAGATCATGTGAGCACAGGGGATGGCCACCAGAAGAGCAGTTTTCGAGGTCAGGAACTTGAGATCACAGGTAACCAGAGACTCAAAGGGTATACGAGTGAGTATGTCTAGCATGAGGTTAATATCTCAGGGGACAATCGGCTTCCTGACCAGGGGCCTTATGTACAAAATGCCTTTCAGAAATCTTGAAAAGAGGCAGCTGATCCAGGGTTATATTCTGGACTGGCTCATGATGAGCCGAAACTGTAGAGAGGTGGACCTTTACCAAAGAATATTGCGGTCCAGCGTCTGAAAGGTCTAATAGGCTCTCCAGAACCTGATCAGGTGGACACCAGAATGGGTCCATACGGGTCTTGGCACACCATTCCAAGAAGCATTTCCACGTGGCTGTGCATGTTTTTCTAGTGGAAGGTTTATGCACAATTAGGAGGATTTCCAAGACGATTTGTTGAATGCATGAATAAATGGTGAAGACTAAAGTCCAGGAGGAAATAGTTTTATTTATTGTTTTTTCCTGACTGTTTTATTGTTAGACACCCACAGTCCCTGAGAATGGGTGCCATATAAATAAAAGTTGCCTTGCCTTTGAGAAACCTTAAACCTGCTCATCTCTATCTCCTTAGGAGCCAGGCATGGAGATGAAGGGAGCGCAGTTTGGGATGGACCAGGGATCCCTGTGTCAGAAGGTCCATCTGCAGAGGCAGTTGCCTAGGAAGGGTCACTGACAACCTGCTAATCAAGGGAAAACAAATCTGTCAAGGTCAGTTCGGTGCAATGAGAATCATTTTGCTCCCCTCTTGTGCTCCAGTCTGAGCAGCACCCTATGAACTAGTGGAAGAGGAGGAAATGCATACAGAAAGCGATTTGTTCACACAGCCTGAATGCATCCTTTTTGATTTATTTATGACTTTGTTAACTGGGTAGGTGCACTGATCCCAGGGACCGTTTTCAGGCATGACCCGGGCCACGTAAGGCAGCACAGAGTGGAAACATCAGAACAACAAGAACATAACAAGAGCAGGTAATACATTGTGATAGGTTACACTTAATACATTTGGCACTACATGGTGGCAGTGGTTGAGGGACAACAAATAAAGCTAAGTGCAGCTCATAGTGGTACAGTTTCAGTAAATAAGAGAACCTATTTGGTCCCTACCCCTGGAACCTATGGGGGGGGGGGGGCGCGGGGGGCGCTAGTCCTTAAAGCAGTGGTAGGTGGATGCCAACAGGAGCCAGTCTTTGAGGCGAGTCTTGAACAGGTGGTGAGTGTTTATGGTGCACAGTTCAGTGGGCAGCTTGTTCCATAGTGTGGGGGCTGCTACAGACAGGGCTCTAGTGCCCATGTTCGTGTCTACCCTGGGGATTTTCAGGGATGGACAATGGAGGAGCGTAGGCAGCGGTGTGAGGTCTGGACGGTGAGAAGGTGAGCAAGAGGGGATTTCTGGCCAATACGGATGGCACAATCAATAAAACTGTACAGTGCAAGGTCCAGTGTAGTGTAGTGTAGTGTGTACAGTGGTGTGTGGAGAAAGGGGCCAGCAGGGAGAAGCAGCAGGCACTGTTGTATGCTACTGATAGTTTTGCCATGGTGGATGCGGTGGTCCTGGAGTAGATGGGAGAGCAGTAGTCCATGATAGGTAGAAGGTTTCCCTAGATGATGGCATGGCGGGCCTCACGGGTGAGGTATTGCTAGTATCTGTAAGCAGCACCTAGGCTTTTGGTGAAATCTTAGAACAGAATTTATGTGCTCTGCAAATGAAAGGGCGGGGTGAAGCACAACTCCTAGATATTAGAAATGTTTGACATCCTCTAAGACATGGCCATCAGAGGACGTGATGATTGGGGTGGGTTAGATTTGCATTTCCTTAGGAAAGGCTTAGCTTCGAGCAACATTGTTTTTTGGCACTGACCAGAAGGAGGTTGTCAGAGAACCAGTTGTGGGCTGCAGTGTAGTTTTGTGAGAGGGCTACAGAGATGAGGGTAGGAGACTTTCCACTGGAGAAGAACACGAGGTCATCGGCGTAAAGGACTGAGTGACAGTTGAGACTATCCGCTGGAAGGGAGTTAATGAATAAGGAGAAAAGGAGGGGTCCCAGGATAGAGCCTTGGGAGACCCCAGTAGAGACAGGCAGGGTGGGTGAGCAGGCCGGGCCAATGCACACAAAATGTAAATTACGTACCTAGCATAATTCTTGATCTTCTTGGACAAAGTCTCCACCACTCGTTCACACTAATGGGATCTACGCCGGAGGTGCAAGGACCCAGCAGGATCAAACTTTTTGAGAGGGTTGGCACCAGAGATGGAGCTGTGAGGGAGCGGCACTGTGAGCCATGTCTCGTGCAGTAAAGACTACCTCGGCGTCGACCTTCCAACCGCCTCAGTATCTTTTTTTTCTGAGGAGGTGCAGCGCAACTAACCTAGAGGTCTAACCTAACAAAATCAGACATAAGATAGTCCGAATGACCTGTGTAATAAGGATCAACAACAGAGTCTTCACCACCCAACCACTGAGGGAGTGAAGACCAAAAACAGAGATGTGAGCTCGGGGGATGGCGGGTTGGCATGTGAATGAGTGGTGGAGACCTTGTCCAAGAAGATCAAGAAAGTACAGTTACGTAAGAACTTACCGTAACAGTAGATCTTCGAGAACAGCTCTTGCAGCAGGTTACACCATTAGGACTGAAGCCAGCAGGCGTCAGGACCCCATGGAAATTTTCTAGCTAGCAGTCTTCAGCGGGGACCGCCTCCGACATCGGTCCCGCCCCCGACGTCGGGCGTAGTACATAAGGAGGCAGTCCCCCCACAATCCTCAGTTCTCCCACCAGAGACTCCCGGACGCTGGATGACATCAGAAGAGGAGACCAAGGATCCGCCACCAGATAGCAAAGACTAGAAAATAGGAATGACCCATCCCCTAAGATGGGTGCTTGACTATGACCTACCTCCAAAAAAAGGGGGGATGGTGGGCGGGAAGGTACCTGCTGCAAGAGCTGTTCTCAAAGATCTACTGTTATGGTAAGTTCTTACGTAACTGTACTATCTTACTTCGAGATACAGCTCTTGCAGCAGGTTGCACCATTAGGACTGATTTCCAAGCAATAGTGGCAATCATGCACCACTGGTAGGAGGAAAAGCAGAGATCTTGAGCTTACTCAAGCCTAGGACAGAAGTCCCTGAAGGACGGCTAGACCGAGCCCTGCTCTTCCCCTTGATGCAATGTCCAGACTGTAATGTTTGACAAAGGTATGCACAGAGCTCCAAGTAGCTGCAGCGCAAATAGCTGAGGTGGAGATGTTCTTTAATGCCGCAAAAGAAGTAGCCACCCCTCTTGTGGAATGACCCTTGACCACGCCCGTTAAGGGTTTATTGCGCTTGTCATAACAGAAAGTGATGCACTAAATGAGCCACCTCTAGAGTGACTGTTTGGAGACAGGAGCTCCTATCATCCTGTGAGCAAAGGAGATGAAAAGTTGCTCCGCCTTTCGAAACTGTTTGGTTCTGGTCAGACAGTATCTGAGGCACCGATGCACGTCGAGGGTGTGCAGAAGGGCTTCTCCTCGATTAGTGTACCTTGGAAAATACACTGGTAAGTCAATATCCTGGTTAAGGGTGAGGGCTGAAACCACCTTAGGCAAAAACTTTGGGTTTGTCCTTAGGGATACCCTGTCCTGATGGAAAACCAAATAAGGCTCTTTGCACATAAGAGCATGCAATTCCGAGATCCTTCTCGCGGAAGTAACAGCAACTAAAAATAACGTTTTCTAAGAGAGAAAACATAGCTCGCAATCTGTGGCTGGTTCAAAAGGTGGCAGTATAAGCTGCTCCAGGACAAAGGGTAAATCCCACGGAGGAATTGGATCCTTGATGGGCAGCCTAAGATGGAGGACTCCCCTTAAATGCACAAGTAGTGTCCAGCTGGGCCACTATCCGATGGCCTACTGGGGCATGGTAAGCAGAAATTGCACAAAGGTGCACTTTAATCAAGGAGTGAGCCAGTCTGTAATGGAAAAGGGAAAGTAGGTAGTCCAAAACCAGCTTTTCAGGACAGTCTAATGGCGAAAAACCGCGCGTTTGGACCCACAAACAGAATCTACGCCATTTCATGGCATACGTTGCATGGGTTGCCGGTTTTCTGGCGACAGAGAGTACATCTGCCACTTCTTGCGAGACCCCGTATCGCATCATGGCTATGTCTCTAGGAGCCAAGCATGCAGGTTCAATAAACGTAAGTCTGGGTGGACCAATGAACCTGCCTCCTGAGACAATAGATGGGAGCTGATTGGCAAGGGAACTGGAGGTTCCCGGGATAGCTGGTGCAAAAGACGAAACCAAATTTGTCTGGGCCAGAAAGACGCAATTAACATGAGCGTCGCTTGCTCCCTGCGAAGTTTTAAGAGAACTCTCTGGATCAACGGGAAAGGAGGGAAGGCATAGAGGAATCTGCCCACCCAGGAGAGGGACAATGCGTCTCGCCAGAAAGCACCAGGCCCTGGATCTAGCAAGCAGAAATTGGGCAGTTTTGCATTGGATGGGGACACGAAAAAGTCTAACTTTGGAGTGCCCTATCTGTGAAACAGATCCTCTGCCACCTCCTGTAGAAGTTCCTACTCGTGGACTGGCCTGACAGCGACTCAGACTGTCTGTGACAGTGTTGTCCACTCCCGGGATGTGTACTGCAATTAGGTTTGCGCCGTGTTGCAATATCCACTCCCACACTCTCATGGCCTCCCTGCAAAGTGGGTAAGAGTGAGTGCCTCCTTGTTTGTTGAGGTAATACATCACCATGGTATTGTCTGTTTGTAATAGGAGTGTACCCGGTGGGATCTCCGACTGGAAGGCTTGCAGAGCGTAAAGGACTGCCCTCATCTCCAAAATGTTGATGTGGAGATGAGACTCCTGGGCTGTCCAAAGGCCCTGAGACCAGACACCGTCCAGGTGTGCTCCCCACCCGAGCCCTGAGACATCTGCGGAGAGTGTCACAGTCGGAGATGGCGCTATGAAGAAAACCCCTGCGGAGAGGTTCCCTGGGTCTAGCCACTATTGTCAATCCCGAATCACGGCATTCGTGATTCGAATTGGCTGCTGTGGATGGTCTTGCCTTTGGTCCCATTGTACCCTGAGCATCCACTGGGTTACCCGCATGTGGAGACGTGCCACCAGGACTGTTGCAATGGCTGCAGCCATGTGTCCAAGCAGGCGAAGGACCGATCTGGCCGGGACGGTCTTCTTCACCGACAGGTCCCTGATGAGGGATCTGATGTGTTCCGCTCTGTCCAAGGGAAGAAAGGCTTTCCCTCTGGCGGTGTTCAGAACTGCTCTATAAACTGCAGTTTCTGGGAAGGACTGGGAAGTAACTTCTCGTAGTTGATAGAGAATACCCAGTGACTGAAAAAGGACTGGGTGCAGTGAATAGCTGTCATCAGTGCCTCCCTGGAAGGTGCCATGAGCTAGTAATCCAAGGGTGTGGAAACACGTAGTCGCCTCGTCCCTCAAGAGCGCCCTTACGACACCACTCCAATAAGCGAGGTGCAGTGACAGCCTGAAGGGAAGAGCTACCGGAACTGATAATGGCCCTGAACTCGAGCGCAGGAACCTCCGTGCACTTGAGCAATGGGAATGTGCAAGTAGCGTCCTCCATGTCCAAAGATGCCAGAAAAGCATCTCGCCTCAGCATGAAGTAGGCCAGGAAGAGGTCACCATGCGGGCGTTTAAGCTGACCGACAAGTTGAGGTCGCTGAGTTCAATGATAGGACGAAGGTCCCCTGTTTTTCTTTGGAACCAGGAAGAAGTGAGAATAGTAACCTCTAGTCCTCTGATTCTCCGCAACATGCTCCTAAGGCTTCTTTTCTAGAACGTGAGCACTTCCTGCTGTATGGGCAGGGGCATGCTGACCGAACATCGGAAAGCAGGGGAGGTCTTGTGGGTGGGCTGCCTACAGATTCTATATAGTGGCCTTTTGACCAATTCAGAACCCACATTGAGTGGCTGATCGACTTCACCACCCGGCAGAGTGGCGTGCAATCGACCCCCGACTTTCTGTTCCCGTTGATCCTGAAGGCGGGGGCCAGGAAGGAGTCATGCTGTGGCAGCGTTTGATCCGGCAGGCCTGTCGACTTTGCTATCGTTGGCCTCTGCCTGAGGATGACTTGGTCAGGGCTTTACGGGTGGCGCCCCTCTACTGTTGGCGGGCGTGATTGTTCTTTGTAGCCGGCCATGGCTGGCTCTGGTTTCCCTCTGAAGGAACTGGGCGAGACCCGTACATGGCCTGTACAGATCTGACTGCCTTCCCTGCGTCCTGAAGTTTGGTGATCACCCTCTCGGAGGCTTCACCAAATAGGACTTCGCCGTTGTAACTGACGTCTAGGATGTTCTTCTGGACGTCCAGGGTAAAACCGGAGACACGGAGCCAAGAGTGTCTCTGGAGACACACGCCTGAGGCTGCAGCTCTGGCTGAAGAGTCCGCAGAATCATATGCGGCTCTGAGCACCTGGGTCCCTACATCCGAACCCGTGCGGAGGAGGTTCAAGAGCTCCTCCTATTGGTTGCCACCGGGCATCTTCTCGACCAGGTCCTGTCCCTGTTCCCACAGTGCGTTCTGGAATTAAACCATATGAGTGAGGTAATTCAGTGACCTGATGGCACAAGTCACAGCCGCGTACGTGCGCCACCCATCAATTGCTTGGATTCCTGGTCGATGACTGTGTCTCAAATGCTGAGGTCTTTGCAACCTAGTCATGCGCAAGCAGTATGACCAGGGATCCAGCCAGAGGATGGTTTGCCAGATACTAGTCCTCCCTAGAGGCCTTATGGGTGGTCAGCCTTCTTGGCACTGCTGGAGTGGAGCAGCGGATGTTTCCAGGCAGCCTTGGTGTGACGCCCAGAAGGTATCCACCCAGGGCGGCACTACCACAGCCTTTGGGTCTTTCTGCCGAAGGTAGCGGGCAAGGCATTGTCTCACGGGGTCGAGCTCTTCAGCATCCCACCCCATATTCTCCTGGATGTGCCTCATGATCTCTGTGAAAGAGGGATCATCCTGAGGAGACCTAGGTAGGTCGTGTGGGTCCGGAGAGGGAATGCTGATGGGAGAAGGAGATCTGGAGCTCCCTGAGGTGTCAGAGCTGGAATCCTCCCCAGATGGGGTGTACCAGCGTCGTCTGGGTCTCTTAGGACTGGGTGACCCTGAGGTGGATCTAGAGGGAGGTCTTCTCCTGTCTGAGGATCTGCCCCGAGGAGGTGGTGTTTGCTCCTTGGGGGTTGGCGACCGTCCTACAGGCCCCTTGGGCAGAGGAGGGGGCGTAGGCGGTGAAGGAGTAGGAGGAGGAGGACGTGTGGCGACCACATCTTTCCTGATGGTGTCCCACCAGAAGGTAAAGAGCACCTTTACCTCTGCCAAGTTCATGCCCGACGACGGGCCAGGTCGTGTTCTGGGCCTAGGCAGCGCACGCATGCAGAATGTGGATCCTTGAAGGGGATCTGTTTGCCGCAGGCACACTTCGATGGGTAACCCTCCAGAGAAGTACTTGGAGAGAACATCAGTTGAAATCCAGAGTTGTGAAGGAAGATGAAATCGTCGTTCTAAAGGTCGTTGCACGCTAGAAAAAGAACCGAGAGGCCGATACTTGCGATGTCGACGGCGGGAAAAGAACTGGGGATTGTGGGGGGACCGTCTCCTTATGTACTACGCCTGACATCGTGGGCAGGACCGACATCGGAGGCGGTCCCTGCTGAAGACTGCTAGCTAGAAAATTTCCATGGGGTCCTGACGCCTGCCGGCTTCAGTCCTAATGGTGTAACCTGCTGCAAGAGCTGTATCTCGAAGTAAGATTTATGGTAGGTACGCAATTTCCGTATCTTCCTGGACATAAAGTCTCCACTACTCATTCATACTAATGGGAGAGTACCGGGCTAACAACCCCGAGGACAGGTGGCAGGAGAAACTAAGGCTCACATTCTTAGGACAGAAGTCCATTAAGAATAGTCCTACTGGCTGGCCCGGTGGTGCAGAGGGCTTAGGCACTGGTGCCTTACTTCGAGCAACGCTGGCAACCCGGGTTAGAGAATGGTCTCGGGATGCCAGGGGCTGGCAGGGGAAGGAGGGGATTGAGCGTCCTTGGGTAGAGGGATAGCTTTGCTCTGCAGTGGCCTCCGGTGGAGACCGGGAGCACTACAGATGCGACGTAGGGAATGTCACCAGTAAAGCTGAAATACCCGCTCCATGATCAGCCGGATGATGGCTGCCTGGCTGTCCGAGGCCATTGAAAGTCCCACAGAGCCATCCGTCTCAGCAGCATCCCGGAGCCAAGCAGCTGCGCTGGTCTTCCCCCTTGGCTGGTGATTTCTCCCTCGGAGGAGAGGGACCCACCCCACGAAGGGTTACATCAGGGTTACCCTGGGACTGGCTGCTATCGGAGACGGTGGCTCGGGGAGCATGATGGGTAGGATTCCAGCCTTGGCATGAAGCCTGACGGAGTGGCTGGGGTGAAGCACGCAAGGAGTGATAAAGAGATAAAACAAAAAAAAAGAACAGTTCTATCAAGCATGATGTCATCTGGCATGGACATCTAAAGCATAGTGTAACGAAAGTATGCACCGAGCTCCATGTAGCCGCACTGCAAATATCTGCAATGGGCATGTTTCGGATTTCTGCCAGAGATGCTGCGACTGCTCTAGTAGAGTGAGCATACACTCTGCCTTTTAGATTAACCTGTGCCATAGAATAGCAGTGGCGGAGGCAAGCAACCAGCCACGCTGCAATGCACCTACTAGCCACGGGCTGACTCAGCCGGGTCTTGCTGAAGGAAACAAAAACTCAAAACTATGCTGCTAGTTTGAAGTCTGACTCCCGGCAGGCGAGCGACGTTGTCACTGAAGCGCACTTGATGGCATGGAAAAAAGGAACTGAGGCGGTTGAAGGGTTGACGCCAAGGTAGTCTTTACTGCACGAGACATGGCTCACAGTGCCGCTTCCTTGCGGCTCCATCTCTGGCGCTGACCCTCCCATTAGTGTGAATGAGTGGTGGAGACTATGTCCAGGAAGATCTGGAAGCGCCCTGTAAGGTAGCTTCTGAACCAGGCGGTGACCTCTGGAGAGCAGCCAAGGTGATGCAATTTGGAGGGGAGCAAGTGATTGACCAGGTCAAAGGCTTTGGAAAGGTCAACGAAGACTGTGCCAGTTGCATTTCCACGGGCCATGTTTGTGAGGATGTGGTCAGTTATGAGTGTGAGGGCAGTGGTACAGGAGGGATTCTTGCAGAAGCCCTGTTGTTGGCTACGTAGTAGGTCACATTTACCTATGTAGTCAGCAAGTTGGTGGTGGACAGCTTTTTCCAGTAGCTTGCTTAAGTGAGGAAGGATGGAGCTCAGGCGATAGTTGTCTGTGGATTGTGGGTCCCCGGCTTTATGAATGGGAATGACCTTCGTGGTTTTCCATGTATCGGGCATGCAGGAAGTGGTCAGGGCAAGGTTGAAAATGAATGTTGGGGGGGTGACAATGGCAGAGGAGATAAGTCTATGGTAGACAGGGGATAATCAGTCTGCTCCAGGGGAACCGTGGTTTGGGAGTCTCTTTAGGAGTTTGGTTATGTCAGTGTGTGAGAGTATTTTGAAGAAAAAGGGAGGAGGTGGAGGTTGAAAGGTAGGCAAGGCAGGTGATGTCGTGGGGGCGTGCAGAAGTACAGGGTTTTTTTGCAGGTCGTTCTGGAGTTTGCTCAGGTACATAGTGAGGTTGAAGAATTTGTTGTTGAGGGCCTTGGCCACTTCTTGAGGATCAGTAATGAGGCCAGCAGTAGTGTGTAGCAGTGGGACAGGCTTATTGGAGGCGGGGTTTAGTAGCGAGCCAGTGGATGACCAGAATTATTTAGGGTCCCCGAGGTTAGATGTTGGAGATTGCAAAAATGTGTCTGCTTGAGAGCTTTGGCCAGGTGTTTGCAAAGGTTCTTCTGATGCCTGTAATCATCCCAGAAGGTAGGGGATGGGGATGCTTTATAGGTTGACTAGGCATGCTCCCTGTCTTTCATGAGGGTAAGGAGGTCTTTCGTGACCCATCACGAGTAGCCACCCCTCACCCTTCTGGTGGTGACTGGAAAATGCTTGTCCTGTAGAGTCAGGAGAGCTTGAGTGAGCATGGATGCTGCCTGGGTCACATTTGATTCTGAGAAAATGGCAGACCAGTCCAGTGCCCGTGCCTCAGAGAGAAGGACGGGGGTGTTTGGGCTTCTGAAATTATGGAAAGACAGGTATTTGAGTGGGGGCCATTTAAGTTTGAATGACCAGAGAAGGTACGTAGGGGAGTGATCGCTAATGGAGTCAGCCATGGTACCAGCATGCAGAACACAGTTCTCCTAGTTAGCTACAATCCAATACAGGAGAGTGTGTGCCCTTGCGAGGGTTCTGCCTTGTGGAAAGGTTAATAGTTTGGGCCAGGCTGTATTGTTTTCAGAGGAAGGCATGGTTAGGCAGGTGGGAACTGAGCCAGTGTAGATTGAGATCACCCAAGAGAATTGAGTCTCTGTGTGGGGATATGGAGTCCGGGCAAGAGAGGAAGCCATTTAGACCCTTGGTTCCAGCTGTAGGGGGATTGTAGCAGGACCCAATGTAGTTTTTTTTTGCTAGTTCCCAAGGTGAGTGCAGTGAGGAGCCATTCATTGGGAGAGACTGGGTCAGAGTTGAAAACTGTTGGCTGATAGGGGCTCCTTGACGAACAGAGATACTCCACCCTCCCTTTTTTTGCCAGGTCTATCCAGGCGGTGGGAGGAGCACCCAGGTAGCTGGTAGGTGGCATCAATAATGTGAGGTTTTAGCCATGTCTCGGAGATTCCCAGTACGTGGGGTTTGTATAGCTCAACCCATGCTTCCAGGTCCTGGTATTTGGAGGGGAGACTGCATACGTTTATATGGACGATTTTTAGTCCTGGGGCATTTGTCCAGGTGCTGTCGGAGGGGGCTATGTGGGAATCAGGAGGACCGGGGTTGCTCTCAGTGTCTTCTGCATGGAGTAGGAGGGATAGGAATGGGATGCAGGTGCAGGAGGGAATGGCAATAGAGCAAGACATGGAGGCCAGGTAGTGACCAAGTAAGCGACATTCCATGTTTAAGAAAAAGGAGAGGGTGATGTGATATGGGTAGGAGAGTTCCCATGATGGCTGGAGTGCAGGGTGTACCGGGGGAGCGGGATTCCGAGAGGTAGGCAAGCTACATTTGGTCCAGGGCCAGTGCTGAGGCACATATATCCGTCAGCACCAGGGCACATGCCAGGGAGACCACAAACAGTGTGAGCTGGGGCAGGTTCATGGTGACAGCGGACGATGGTAGAAAGGAGGTGAAAAATATGGAGTACAAAATGCAGGTCTGGGACATTTTTGTGTGAGCAGTGCTGGGTGAGAACAGCAGACCAGTGAGAAAGCTTTGAGAGAGATGGAGATCAACAAAAGGGGGTGGGGAGAAGGATAGCTTTACGCTCCAGAGCTCTAGTACTGGGAGCCAATGAGGGCAGGATGGGGTAGGGGAGGGAGGGAGGAGCTTAAGTGTATTTACAGGTGGCTGGGGAGGGGGCCAAAAAATTTGGCAGCAGGAGCAGCAGCCGTGGAGAAATATTTGGCAGCAGAAGAGCAGCCGTGGAGGCCAGGGCTGTGTATAGGCCGTACCTGATTTATTTTATTTATTTATTTAGATTTTGGTAACCGGGTAAGCCCACTGAGACCAGAGGTCCCTTTTTTAGGGGTGACCCGGAATTAGTTACAGTAGATTACATACATTAGTATCGATATACAGTAGTTACAGCTGATACATACAAGGAATTGGTATCAAGCACTTAACACTGAGACAGCAGGTTCACAAAGTGTTAGACAGGTGCACAGTACATTTAACAATTTTGAATAAGAGTTTCATGGGAGAAACAGAAATGGCAGTATTAGTGACAGCATGACAACGGGCCCAGGCATGCTTGTTTCCAGGGGGCCGGTGGCAACAGGCATCTTGGAGCCAAGAGAGGCACAGAGTGGTATACAGAAGGTGAACCACGGATGGCGGTAAGTAGCCCAGTGAGCTACAAGGACACCTGTTGAAAGAGGGACAAGGTACAGATTAACAGCACTCCGAAGTGGTGGGAGTGAAAATAAAATTAGAACACAGACAAAAAAGCTGCAATTTACTAAAAGAGAGCCAAATTGGGGGGTGGAAAGCAGACAGCAAGATACCAGCTCTGTAGCTGAGATTTGTAAAACAAGGGGGTCACAGTCGGGGGGCGAAACAAAGGGAGAAATTGGTAGCTGCACTGGATTAAAATACAACAAATCAGCAGGCTATGGAGACTTTCAGCAAAGAAATCCTGAACTCTAATAAACTCAGACACAGCAACTGAGGTAGCAGGTTTAACACAATACAAAAAATGACTGTAAGCAGTAGCACAGGGAAAATCTGCAGAAGGGAAGCTGTGTGGAACAACTTGGCGCACTGAAACTGACAATCGGTGCTTGCAGGGAGACAGGATCCCTGCAAGTGCAGGGTTTCAGCTGTGCTGTAGGAGGGAAAATAAAAACAAATATATTTCTCTGCCAGTTCCAGAACGGAGGCAGCCCAAATTAATTCACTGGCTTAATATCTAAGAGTGAAGTCCAGTATCGGGCGAGCAAAAAGCTAGTCCGTTGGGCAGTCAATCAGAACGCTCCTGCTCAGGAGCGACCAGTGAGGACTTTTCCAGGGAAAGGTGCCTGTTTTCAAAAAATTTGGCAGCAGAAGCAGCAGCTGTGGAGGCCAGGGCCGTGTATAGGCCGTACCTGATGCTTGTTTCCTGACAGAAAATGCCAGGTTATGAATCTTTGAAGCAGAATTAAGACAGTTTTGCATTGAGTGGAGATGCAAAAAGGTCCAGGTCTGGACTGCCCCACTCGTCAAAGAGAGACTGAATGACCTCAGGTGCTTATGACCACTTGTAAGGCTCCACTTCTGTCCTGCTGAGTTGGTCTGCCAGATTCTTCTGAGTCTCTGGTAAACTACTAGGATCAGAGCATTCTGCTCAAGGCACCACTCCCATACCCTAAAAGCTTCTTTGCAGAGCGGGTAGGGTTGTGCTCCCCTGCTTGTTGATGTAATACAACACCGTTTTGTTGTCCGTCTGTAGAAGGATTACTTTGTGATGGACAAAGTCCATCAAGACCTGAAGGGTGTAAAGGACTGCCCTCATCTCCTGAACAGATATGTAGATGAGAGTCCATTTCAGTTCAGATTCCCTGGGTGTGATGGCCCTGACAGTGAATTCCCCACCCAAGCAAAGATGCATCTGTGGTGAGGGTTATCCGAGATTCCGGTGGAGCAAAGGGGAGACCTTGAAGAAGGCCGTCCTCATATGTCCACCATGCAAGTAACTGACACAGGGGTTCTGTCACTTTAATGGGGTAGGTCTGAGGATGTGTTGTTGGAGATCAAAGTTTGCTAAGCATCCACTGAGTGGTCCTCATGTGCAGTCATGCTGGAGGCACTGTGAAGACTGAGGACGCCATGAGTCCTAACATCCGCTGCATGGAGTGACCCCATACAGGGTTGTTCTCCATGATGAAATGTGCCATTTGAAGGATATTGTTCCTTCTGTCCTATCAGACGGTGGCACTGGGCGCTTTCTGGGCCTGCGCTTTCTGCTGCACTTCCTTTTGCAGATGAGGAGACTAGTGCTTATTTGGGGCTCCTCTGCCTCTTCCCCGAATAGAGTGTCTGTTATGAAAGAAGTGATGGCTTCAGCCACTCTACAGATGCGAAGGAGCTAGTCTGGCTCATTCGATGGCTGTTTTTTTTTCCTTTTTTCTGAGAAGCCTCCAGGGATTGCTCAACCTGTTGGTCAAACAGGTAGGTACCATAAAACAGAACATTCATCACCTGCTGCTGGGCGTCTGAGGAAATCCCAAAATCCGCAGCCAGGAATGCCTTCTGATACAGATTCCAGCAGCTCGAGAAGCAGTATCATAAGCATTCATAGCCGCCTTCAAGTGATGGCTACTGGATTCAATTCCATGCATTAACAGTCTGGAAAAGTTTGAGCTTGGAATCAGGTTCTGGTAAAGACTCAGCATGAAACTTAAGGGAAGTCCAGAGGGCATACTCATAGAGAAAGAAGTGCCCCTGATAGCTGGCTATACGTATGCCCAGAGTGGTGGCTGCGAAAACCCTTTTCCCAATGGTGTTAACCTTATGAGATTCTTTACTGATAGGATGTGCTGAAACTTTCTGAGGTAGAACAGCTTTGTCATTCTCAGTGAGAATAACTAGTGCATATACAACAGGCTGGGAGGTTAAAATAGGCCTTTCTTTGGGAGGAACATATTTCCAGTCTGTGGACATGCATACTGAGGGAATAGATGCAGGCCTAGCCCACACTGCATTAGACAGGGTTTCAAAGACTAGGGGAACAGGAGACAAAGTTAACCAGAATGTTAGAAACATGAAGCCACTCAAGACGCATCTGCTTACCGGGTTAGGAGCAGAAGTCTCAAGAGCCAGAGTTTCCTGCATGTTTCTGAGTAATGACTGAAAGGAGAGGTCCTCCTGAGGGACAGAAGCAGGAACTGAAGGTTGATTCTCCAGGCTATAAAAAGTGTCGTCATTGCCATCCTCAGCAATAATGAGGTAGGGGTCAGACTTGTTCCCCTCCAGATCCCCCTCACAAGAGGAAGCTGGGAAAGGTGTGGACCCCAGCAAGCCCGAATCCAAGCCTAGGGAGTGGGCAGACAGGTGACACCAGGACCAGAGCAGGAATCGGTACCAGAGCAGGAATTGGCACCAGCTCCAAAGGAGTCGGAACTGGAAACAGCACTGAGCCCCGTGGCACTGGACTCAAGGGAGCCAGCGCTGCCCAAGAACCCAGACCAGGCTTAGAAGGTGCAACTGACACCAAAGTGACTGGAGAAGGTACCTGTGCCAGTCCCTATGAAAAAACAGACAGGGAGGTTGGCATGTGGAACCACTGTCAGTGGCGTGGTCGTCATCAAGGGATCAGGATCTGCTGGTGGCGCCAAATGCTCTACCTGGTCCAAAAGCCCAAACCGTGGCCCCAAGACACCTAGGCCCAAAGGCCCCAGTACCAGATCCACAGGAAGTGGCAATCGGTCCAGAAGCTGTAACCACTGCGCCATAAGAGCTGCCCAGTGGTGAAACTGCCCAAGGGAGGCCCCACAAGAGGACAGAGAAGGGCTACAGGCCCGAGATCTCAAACAACCGTGAGCAAAAACCTTCAGGGAAACAGACAGTGCTGGGGAAGGCCTCCAGCTCACAGACATAGAAAACCTCTTAGCAGACATACTAGAACGTGACCTCCAGCAGTACAGTTTCTTCAGCTTACGACAGGAAGAGGAAGAACCCAAGGTAAAAGAGTGCCGAGTCCCTGACCAGGTTCGGGAATAGGGCCGCTTATTTTTGTGTTTACAGGAGGACTGTCCTCCCTCCTGAACACTGGATTGCCTGTGGTCAGACCCCCCTCTGGAAAGGGTGGTGGACTGGACTCTGCCCAGCTGCCACAGCAGCCCTCCAAAAGAGATTCATCACCGTCCATAGTTGACTCAGTTGTCCAGTAGGACTGAAGAAAAAAAACTGAAGTTTGAAAAAAAAATTTTTTTTTTTTACTCCAAAGAAAAAAAAGAAAAACACTAGATAAACTAAATGAAGCTAAACACTGTTGCCATATAAACATGAAGATCTGACTCCCAGAAGGCAAGAATTGTTGTCACTGAAGCGCACTCAATGGTGGGGGAAAAAAAGGAACTGAGGCGGTTGGAGGTTCGCCGCAGAGAGAGCCTATATGGCGCAAGTCAGCTTCACGGCACCTTGCATGTGCGATCCCTACTTCGGCGCTGGCCCTCCTGAAGATTTTTGGCTCTCGCAGGGTCCCAGTGCCTCCAGCTTGAACAAAGCAGTATGAATAAATAGTGAAGGAAGATCCTACTAGTTGACCTTTGGGTTTTAAGGATGTCGGTTCCCCCAAAGTATCTGGCAAAATTCACTTATTAAAAAAATATTTCTTTAATATTATTGCACCCAAGTATGTATTTCTTTACATTCCCCAATCCCCCTTGCCTTGCCCTTTACCCTTGAGGTGTATTTTTTGCTAGCAATACAAATGTTATATGTAACTCACTTTTCAACTGCAGGATCATAAAACCTGCATTGCAGTTACAGACAAATGTTATTATTGCACATATGTACATTTGTACTCACTGTCTCTTTAAAATCGTCCTTATTTAACCCAGTCTGTTATGTGGTGCAGCACTTACTGATGACGCTTTAGGTGAAACCAGTCACGGGTTTATTTAGGCTTCCATGCTCCTGCTGGCATCTTCATGTGGGACTGACACTAACAGGTAATTGGTTTTTTGCTAAATAAATGTTTTATATGCATATACAGCATTTTTGTGGTACAGACTTCTTGTGGTCTGATGGTGAATTGTGCTGGTTTCCATAGTCTAGGAATAGCCAGAATGTACCAATTGAAAGCAACAGTGCCAAACAGTACACTACCTTGCTGGTAATGCTAATTCTGTCAGAAAAATGAAAGATACATACTTACTGTAACTGGAAAATCCTCTCCATTGAATATCACTTATAGATCAAAGGGCCAGAGGTGCTAGGACTCCCTGGGAGAAAATCTTTTTAAGCCAGTGGGCCAGCAGCAGCTACTGGCTGTGGTCCTGTGACACAGCATGGTGTCACAAGCCTACGAACAACCATTGCTGGCTCCCTCACCTACCATAGCTCTGTTCACCAGTGGGAAAGCAAAGAGTGGGGGATAAAGAAGTTGGGTCTTGTAGTAAGCTTGCCTAAAGGGACAGGAAAAGGATACAGGATGATAAAACAAACATACCATAAAGGGTAGGTAGACTGGCTATGTGAGCCACGGCCCAGAGAAGGAGGACACACTGTGCCTTGCAGGTACACGCTGGGCTAGACTGCAGGTGTCAGTGGATATAATGGGGAGCAACTGTGAAGACATAGAGGCTCTGGATAGTACAAAAAGATAGGGCAGCCAAAGGTGAGACCCCCAGCAATTAAGATAGGTGCTTAAGACAGTTATCAAACATAATCAGAATAGAGGGCCCCCAGGACTGCTCATACCACATTCCCATCAGGAGGAAAATGACTGTATCTGTTGTTTTGTTTTGTAGCAAAAACAACAACAACAAAAAAAAAAGGCTTCTGCCCCACACAGGGGAGCACAAAAAAAATCAGATCTGCTGGTGGATGTGTTTACTGTAGAGCCTATGGGGCAAGAAGGAGATGCCCCAACCTCAGGATGGGGTAGCTCATGGCTGTCACTCTCCTCTGTCACCGCCAGTTTCTCCTGTGATATGCTCACTGGAAGGTGGGGGACCCTGAAGTCAGGCCAGGATTTAAAGCTGAAAAGACAAATGAAAATTACATATCGTGATTCTTGATCTTCCAGAATACTGTCACTATTTATTACCACCTATGGGTCTGTGCCAGAGGCACTAGAACCCCACGGAAACAAAGTCTTCTTGCATTCTACAGCTTGGGGGATTGATGTCAGCGCTGGCACTGCCAATGATGCAGACATAATGATGTGCCGCTCGTGGGCTGGCCAGTAACCAATGCCGGCCCCATCACCTTTCTCAGTTCTGTTTGCCAGGAGAGATACAAGTAGGAGAGAGAAAGACTAAGATTGCTAGCCCAAAGGGATAGGAAATGGGTGTAGGAAATAAAATCATAAAAAGAATAAAACCCAACTACCAACTTGTAGAAAACTAAGAAGTAGGCATGAGGTAGCAGGTAAAAAGAAAGGAGAAAAGAGCCGATAAGCCACCTGCAGGAGGACAGAAGCCCAGGTAAAGGGTTCTGGCTGGTCGAGAAAGACCTGAGGTAAATTCAAAAGGGATTGAAAAAAGAGCTTGTATCACAGTACAAGAAAAGAAAGGACAGTTACGCAAGAACTTACCATAAATAGAAATTACGTACCTACTGTAATTATGATCTTTCTGTGTATCTTCACCATTCATCACAATGGGTACTGGCCGGAGATCAGGACCCCGCGGGAGCCTTTTTTTTTTTTTTTTTTTTTAAAAGGATAGGCTGAGCCGACGCAACATCGGCGCGCCTCGAGGCCGGCCGACCACGTGGCCGAGGATTAGCCGTTAGCTGTGTCCGACCCGCCTGCCTACCAGTTCTGAGTCGCGGAGAGGTAAGAGGAAGGGATGGAGGGTGGGACAAGAGAGTCCAAGGGACAGAAAAAGGAAGAGAAAACTGAACTAAAAGGAGAAATAATGACTGAGAGGACAGCATAGGGGAAGTGAAAACTAAGGGGATTGGGTAGGGGCCCCAATCTCTGGAAAAGGAAGAAGGGAGGGAGGGGGAGAGAGAGAGAGAGAGAATTTAGGAGAGAGTGAGAGGTAACAAGGATCCAGGACCCTTGTCCGTCACCAGACTGTATAGGAACTGCAAGGAGTGGCAAAGCTCACCTGCCAGAATTCAAGGCACAGAATAACTGGCAATACCCCAAAAGCAGTGTCGGCTATTCTGGAGAAGGACAGGGTACAGGGACTCAGTACTCCTTCTGTAAAGATATTTGGTGAAAAAAAGGGTACTCTTTTATTTTTTTTTTTAAATAGATGGATAACAGAAGGAGGGCAACCACCAGTTCTCACCCCCGTAAGGGTGAGGATAAGTAGTAGAGAGGAAGTGCCACTCGAACTGTACCCCTTGGGGTAGAAAATTACCCCCCTGTGTGTCCTAACTTTACCCTGCTCAAAAAGAGGGGTAGGCACAGAGGGAGGAGGATCCAGAGACTGGAGCCCCAGGGCGATGGCGGGCGGGATTGTGATGAATGGTGAAGATATACAGAAAGATCATAATTACGGTAGGTATGTAATTTCTATATCTTATCTGTGTCAATCTTCACCATTCATCACAGATGGGTGAGTACCAAGCCCCAAGAAGGGGGCTGATTAATTGCACCCTAAGGGACAGTGTCCCTTAGCCCTCAGTGGGTGACACACTAAGGGAGGGAACCTTCTGGGCCTGAGGAGGCCTGAGAGTGGGGAGAGCGAGACGGGTTCCCCCCGGAGGGGGAAGGAATTTGCCCCGACAAACGCTTGTCTCGCCCTACGGAAAAGAGATAGGTTCCCTGGTGAGCGGAGCAAATCACCCTACGCCGGGCCAAGGGTGACAACCGGGAAAGGCGAAGCCACGCCGATCTCCTAGTGCAGATCGCTGTCCCTACTACCCTGGTAGCTACCTCATTGGCATTGTAAGATGCCCTTGCTTGGTGCCTTGCTAGCTCCAGGCCACGTGCAGAGAGTGCGATGGCTTGCCTGGTTTGCTCCGAGTCAGGCAAAGCAGCTCGGATCTGACCCAGCGCTGACCACAAGAACCTGTTGTAGGCTGCATAGTGGGCCTGATAAGCGGAGATGGAGAGAAGCAACCGTGCCGAGTAGAAAGTCCTCCTCCCCCAGAAATCAAAATCCGAAGAGTCCTGATCTGGGGGCCGGTCACGGTGGAGGGCGCGAAGCCCTTCAGGAGTGTCCAGGTGCGTCAATCCGGACTGTGGATGAGGCATAGAACCTGGAGACTCTGGGGGAGCGCAATACCTCTGGCTGAGGTCCCTAGGGGCAGGAACTCCGGAGAAGGGCCTCTGCCAGAAACGCATGGACGCCTCCGGAAAGGGAGCAGGCCAGGGCAGCACCACAAGTGTGGCCGCACCGAAATCGCCTAGAAAGGCGTGCACCGCATGCTCAGGATTGCTCATGGAGAGGGGAGAAAGGTGAAGGTCCTCCAGCGTCCTCACGAGGAAACGCTGATACTCTGAGAGATCAGCGGCAGGAGAGATATGGACAGACGGTTCCTCTCCCCCTGAAGAGGGGGATGAGGAGCTGGAGGTCACCATGCGCTCAGAGTGGCTGCTTGGGGGGAGGTTGAAAAACCTGGCTGTCCATGGCCCTAACGTAGGCAGGGAACCGAGCAGCCACTGCTCTGAACTGTTCCCAGGTGAGAGGACCGCTAGGACCAAGAATACCTGGGAACGCTGGAGAAGGCGGCAGAGGGGAGGGGGCAGAGCTGAGAGAGGAAGTCGGCTGACCTCTGCCAGGGCTAGGGAGGGACCAGGACCCAGGAGGGTGTCCAGGAAGACTCCGCAGCCGACAGCTGTACAACCACGTTGGTACTGCCTAGGCTGCGCCCAGAAGAATTCCCCAAGTGAGGCGACCGGGGCCATATAGATCCAGAAGGACGGTCACCTGCCTCCAAAGAATGGGACCCCCTCAAGGAACCAGAAGGGGAAGGGCGGAAGTCCGCGCTACGGCTTCGTCCAGGGCCCAGGTGGGTCCCAGAGAAAGGTTGATGTGCCGACCCCACACCCCTCGGAGTCCGAGAGAGTCCTAGTCCTCGAAAGGGCCAGCCTAGGAAGCTGGCAGCTCTGGGCTGCCCCCGAAGGGGAGACCCAGGGAGCAGCACCTTCCCCTCCTGTGGGCTTCCCGACAGGCCCCAAAGTTGGGCGATCGAGACACACCACCGGAGGGGGTACCACCGCCGAGGGGTCAAGGAACCCCTCAAGGCCAGGTTGCATGGCAATGGTGGCACGCACCACAGCCTGCTGGTCAGTACCACTGACCCTAACCTCGGGGGGAACCAGACGCACCTCAGAAGGCGGCTGACTGAGACCCGTTGTGGAGAACACCGGCTCGTCCTCCTCTACAGACAACCCCGAAGGGTGTGACTGCCCACTCGACTCCGAGCCCAACTCCAGCTCCGAAGAGGTAGAGTCTGAGGCCCTAAGTCAGATGGCAGGAGGGCGAGGGAGGGCGACCTTATCAAAGGGCCCAGAAGTCCAAGCAGTGGCCAAGGCGGCACCTGCACCCTCCACAGCCCCAGCGGCGCTGGCAGAAGGCGGCAGAGCAGCACGGGCCAAAGGTCTCGAACTAGGGCCAGCTGCGGCACCGTCAGATCCACCGCACCAGGGCGGTACCAGTAACAGAGCGCGCGTGACAGAAACCCCAGCCACAGCCTCGGCGCTGATGGCGCGCCAGGCCCTTTAGCTGCGGCGCACCGAGACGAAGCGGCGTCGGCGACCCGAGCGGACTTGGCGCCGAGAGCACCAACAGCGCCGAGGCGGCACCGATGGATGATCCGAAGGCCCCCGGCGCCTTACTCAACCTCGGGCGCTTGCGGGCGCGGCGGGACATGGCGAAAGGACGCCCGATTCCAGGGTCACATGGCAAAAGCAAGGTCAGGCACTGCAAACAGTGCCGACAAGGCCCATGGCGCCCGAGGCAGTCGGCACCATCGGGTGCCAACAGGACCCACGGCGCCGCGGAACGCACCGGCGCCCAACGGCACCGGCGGCGGCATTGAGGACGGTGTCGACCGGGCCTTCTGGATCGCGGGAGCGACACCGGGGGAGCCTTCATCCCCGAAGCGGTGATTGCCATAGTGGCGCCTCCCGCCCGCTCCCGGGAGGAAGCGGGACGGGCCTCCTGCGCCGCGGAAGGAGCCTTGGCCTCTCTTGGCCGAGGCTCCCTCCTCCTCAGTCCGTATAGAACCAGAAGGGAACCCGGAGGAAAGGCCGAGAGAGCACGGCTTGGCCTGCCGAGTGCGAGGCCTACCCCCAAAAGTCAGCAGACCTCGCCCTACCTTAAATGCGCGCTGTTCGAGGACACGGCGGTCCATGGAGAAGCAGGTGTCGCACGAATCCATGTTGTGAAGCGGGCCAAGACATGAGAGACACCGGTCATGCTGGTCGGTAATGGAGTATTTGCGGCCGCATGGGCACCGACGCATGGGGGGCCGCCCAGCCTTAGACGACTTCTTGCCCTCCGACCGCGACATGACCTACGGAAAAAAACACCAAAAACAGACTGGACGTCGCTAAACTGTAAAATAAATGGAAAGCTCTTACCAGCGACGTCGAGTAGGGCAGACTAGAACTAGCAGGAGCCGATGGACTGTCGACGACAAAGGCTAAGGTCTAAAACTTTAAAATCTCTTCACAGGCTTCCACGGGCGACCTCGGCGTGAGACCAAGAACTGGTAGGCAGGCGGTGGGCACGGCAACGGCTGATCTCGGGTGCCTAGGTACACCGACCTCGAGGGCGTACATGCTGCGTGCCGGCTCCGCCTATCCTTTAAAAAAAAAAAGGCTCCTCTGGGTCCTGATCTCCAGCCAGTACCCATCTGTGATGAATGGTGAAGATTGACACAGATAAGATCAGTAGATCTTTGAGAGGAGCTCTTGCAGCAGGTAATACCATTAGGACTAAGGCCACCAGGTGTTAGGAACCCACAGAAAAATTTTCTACATAGAAGTCTGTGGCGGGGACCGCCCCCATCATCGGCTCCACCCAACGTCACACGTGGTATAAAGGAGGCAGTCCCCCAGTGCCTCCTCAGTTCTCCCGCTGGAGACCTGGCTGAAAGTACAGATGAAGAACTGAGGAGGATCTCCTATCCCCAAAGAGAAGATGAAATGTTTGACCCGGGGGCAGGTGGGTGGGAAAGCCACCTGCTGTAAGACCTCCTCTCGAAGATCTACTGTTACGGAAAGTTCTTACGTAACTGTACTATCTCACTTCGAGGGGGAGCTCTTGCAGCAAATAATCCCATTAGGGCTGAGTCCCAAGGAGAGGCCCAGATCAAAAAGGTGGAGGAAAATAAAACAATGGAAATTACATACCTACGGTAATTCTTGATCTTCTTGGACAAAGTGTCCACCACTCATTCACACTAATGGGAGTTCGCCGGAGGCGCTAGGACCCAGCGAGAGCAAACTTTTTTCAGGAGGGCCGGTGCCTGAGATGGAGCAGCGAGGAAGTGGCACCGCAAACCCGGCACGTGCGGTAATGACTATCTCGGCGTCGACCCTCCAACCACCTCAGTACCCCCCCCCCGAGGAGGTGCAGCGTAACTAGTAACTAACCTAGAAAGGATTAACCTAAAAATCGGACACAAGATAGTCTGAATGACCCATGTAAGAAGGGTCAACAACGAAGTCTTCACAGCACAGTCACTGAGGGAGTGAAGATCAGAAACAGAGAAGTGAGTTCGGGGGATGGTGGGTGGGCGTGTGAATGAGTGGTGGAGACTTCGTCCAAGAAGATCAAGAATTACGGTAGGTACATAATTTCCATATCTTCCTGGACATAAAGTCTCCACCACTCATTCACACTAATGGGAGAGTAGCAAGCTAAATAATCCCGAGACGGGTGGCAGGAGATAAAAAAGCTCACATACTTAGGACAGACATCCATGAAGAATTGTCCTGCCAAATGACTGATGTCGTCTGGCATGGACATCCAAGGCATAGTGCTTAACAAATGTATGCACGGAGCTCCAGGTAGCTGCATTGCAAATATCTGCAATGGGCACGTTACAGATTTCCGTCAGAGATGCCGCGACTGCTCTGATACACTCTGCCTTCCAGTTTGACCTGTGCCATAGAATAGTAGTGGCAAAGGCATGCCACCAGCCACGCTGAAATGCACCTGATAGCAACAGGCTGAACCAGTCGGGTTGTGCTGAAGGAAAGAAACAGTTGCTAAGCCTTGCAAATGTCCTTTATTCTATCTAGTTAGAACCACAATGCACTCTTTATATCCAGTGAATTCAGGGTATGGTCCCCTTCACTCTGGAAGTTTGCAAAGTAGGTAGGAAGGACTAAAGGTTGATTCAGATGGAATTCTGAGACAACCTTAGGCAGGAACTTAGGATGAGTCCTAAGAACTACTTTGTCCCTGTGAACTACAGTATACGGAGGGTCTGTGACCAGGGTGTGTATTTCAGAGACTCTACGGGCCAAAGTAATGGCCACCAGGAAAGCTGTTTTCCAAGTGAGGAACTTCAACTCACAAGTAGCTAGAGGCTTGAAAGGCTTACGAGTGAGCACGTCTAGCACAATGTTAATGTCCCAGGCTGCAACTGGACATCTAATAAGGAGGTCTAGTATGCAGAATATCTTTAAGAAACCTCTTAACTATGGGCAACTGAGCCAGTGACATGGAAAGTACCGGCTCATGATATGCAGAAATGGCACAAAGATGAACTTTAACTGTGGAGTATTGCAGACCTGTGTTTGAGAGGTCTAAGAGATACTCCAAGACTTTATTCGGTGGGCAGGAAAAGTAATTCCAAGAGGATTTTGCACACCAGACAGAGAAATGCTTCCATTTAGCTGTGTAGGTTTTTCTGGTGGCTGGCTTGCATGCGGCCAAAAGAATATCTTAAACTCTACGAGAAACATTAAACCTAAGAGTGTGCACCACCCTGTTTGTTGATGTAGTACATCACTGCCTTGTTGTCCATTTGAAGGAGAATGTTCTTGTGACACAGTATGTCCTTCAAAGCTTGGACTGCACAGAGGATGGCTCTCATTTCCAGGACGTTTATGTGAAGTTGAGACCTGTCCTGGGTCCACGTACCCTGGGTGTGGAGATCCCGGCAGTGAGCTCCTCAAAACATCAGAGATGCATCCGTGGTAATGGAGATCTAATGATCCAGAGGGGTGAAGGGATATCCTTCCAGAATGTTGTCCTCCTGAGATCACCAGGTGAGTGACCTTTTCAGAGGTTCTGTCACCTTGATGAGAAAGGACTGAGGGTGAGTGGTTGGGGATCACTGAGTACTGAGCATCCACTGAGAGGTTCTCATGTAAAGATGAGTCAAGGGTACAGTGAACACCAAGGATACCATTAGGCCCAGCATCCTTTGCATTGAGATAGCTCGAACCGAGCCGTGCTCTCTGGTGTATCGGGCCATCTGTAAGATATCGCTCCTTCTGTCCTCTGGAAGGAAAGCTTTCACACAGGAGGTGTCCAAAAGAGTTCCTATAAAGAGGAGCTTCTGGGAGGGCTGCAACTGAGACTTCTTGAGGTTCAGTAGGACTCCCATGGACGTGAGGAAGTCTAAGGCCGTGGCCATGGCCTCCAGAGTCTCTTGCCTGGAGGGACTTGCTAGAAGCCAGTCATCCAGATATGGGAATATTTGTATCCCGATTTTCCTGCGCTGTGCCGTGAGAACTGCACAACACTATGCAAAAACTTGAGGCACCGAGGATAGCCCAAAGGGCAGGACTCTGAACTGATAGTGTTGACCCAACGCCACAAACCTTAGGTATTTGTGGGTCTCTGGGTGTATGAGAATGTGTTGGTAGGCATCCTGCATGTCCAGGGAGGTTAGCCAATCGTGCTGATGAATCAAAGGTAGCAGAATACCAAGTGATTCCATCTTGAATTTTTCGTTGTGTAGGAACTTGTTTAACTTTCTGAGATCCAGAATGGGATGCATGCCACTGGTTTTCTTTGGGACCAGAAAGTAATGGGAGTAGAAACCTGTGTTTCGTTGATCAGCAGAACTACTTCTACTGCCCTGTTGTCCAGAAGGCCTTGTACCTCGGAAGCAAGAAGGTCTGACTGTGCCGCCGACAGCCTAGGCTGTCATTAGGGAGAATGATCCTCCGGAGTTTCCCACAGACTTGAGAGAGTACCCCTCGCAGATTATCCTGAGGACCCATTTGTCTGATGTTATAGATTTCCACTGGTTGTAGAACAGAGTCAGACGTCCTCCCACTGTTGAGGAGGAGTCCCCCTCGGGCAGCTAAGGTGAGACCTGGGCTGGAAACTCAGAAGGTGGCACAGGGCACTTTTGGGCCTTGTGCCTTCTGCTGCGCTTCCTTTTGTGGCTGAGGGTTCTGGTTTCTGTTAAAACCTCCTCTGCCTTAGCCCGAAATGACTGATGGTTGTGAAACTGATGCTTGTTCCCACCCCCTCGAGAGGGGGCGGTCGTACATCTGGCTGTCTTAATGGCAGACCTAGTCTTCTGTGTGGCCTCTAGTGCTTGCTCCACCTGAAGTCCAAACAGATACATACCATTGAAAGGTAAGGCCATGACTTGCTGCTGGGTGTCATTCATGAAGCCTGAAGCACGTAGCCAAGAGTGGCGATGGGCGCAGATGCTGGTCGCCGCCGCCCGGAAAGTGGTATTGAAGGCGTCCATTGCAGCTTTGACCTGTTGGTTATTGGACTCAATACCCCTAATTATGGTTTGAAGTAGCTCTGAGTTAACCTCTGATTTGGGCAGAGCTTCTACCATTGCTTTGAGTGAATGCCAAAGAACATACTCATATTGAGAAAAACAGCCCTGGTAGCTGGCAATGCACATGCCCAGGTTTGAGGCAGCAAAGACTCTCTTACCCAAGTTGTCTATCTTGTGAGATTCTTTGTTTATAGGACGGGCTGTAGATTCCTGAGGGAGGACAGCCTTATTCTCTGCCAGGACCACTATGGCATCAGCAAAGGCTTGTGAGGCCAAGTTGGGGCGATCCTTGGGAGGGGCATATTTCCGATCTATGGACTTGGCCACAGAAGAAATAAGAGTCGGATTCCTCCACACCATCTGTGAAAGGGTCCTGAAAGAGGGCTGTACTAGAGGGGTTAAATCCATAGGGATTTCCGGGACATGAAGATACCGGAGACTCAGAAGCTTCCCAGGATCGATTTCCGTGGTCTGGAGAGAAAGAGTAGAATTTAAATTCTTGAGCAGAGACTTAAAGGAAAGGTCCTCAATACCAGGCTCTGCAGAAGGACTGATCCCTGCCTCCAGGGCAGTATTAGCATGAACATCATTACCCAGTCAAAGATCTGGATCGGACTCAAAATCATCTCCTGACAGTCCAGGGGGGACTGTATAGACAGGAACGGAGTGAAAACCAGGAGGAAGAAGAGAAGGAGAAAGAATCGGAGTCGAAAACTTCTAGAAACTAGATGGCGCCATACCCATCCCCAGAGCCGTGAAGGAAAACGGCGCAGAGAGCAAGGAGGGAGCCGTCATAGAAAATGGTGTCGCACATGATGCCACTGCCACCCCCGGCACCAACGGATAGCGAGGCACTGCACATGGCGCCACCGCCAGCCCAGACGCCAAGGATGGCACAGACAGAACCCACGGCACCACAGATGGCACTGATAGCACTTGTGGTGCCGCAAAGAACCCTGGCAACAAAGAAGTTGGCACCACAGACAACGGCAACGTCACAGAAGTCTGAAAACTGTGATATGAAGTTACAGGATGAAAAATTACAGGAGATAAGGGCATCAGTGTAGACCCCTATGATGCAGCCATGTGAGGGGGATAGACACCAGAGCACGTAGTAGATGACACCGAAGAAGGTGCTGCATGACTAGGAAGTCCTAACCACCCCGCCTGCCGCTCTGAAACTGACAGGCCCGAAGGCCCTGGTGTCAGACTGGCCGGTTCAGGCAATCAGGCCAACCTCCAAGTCCACTGCTCCATAACAGCAGCCCAATGGTGAAACTGCTCATCGGAAGCCCCTCCAATAGGCGGAGAGAAGCCCCGGTGTCTACGAGATCGACAACCAAAGACAGAAACCTGCGACTCCGACAGAGGTGGAGACCGGCGCCTGGCCCTAATAACCGACCGTCTACGCGCAGACGTACCAGAGGGCAACCTCGAGTGATGCCGTTTCTTCTTCGACCTGTGTGCTGAAGAAGAACTCGAGAGCGAATGGTATCAAGAATGGGACCATTTCTTTTTATGCTTTCACGGAGACCTCCCATCTCCCTTAGTACTGGACCATCCATTGTCAGACCCCTGCCCCCTCCAGGGAGGGCAGCGACCGGACCCGGCTAACTGAACAGCTTTCATACGAAGTCTCCCAACTGCCACCTGCCCCACTCATGGCTGACTCAGTCAATGGAGGGCTGAAGACTTCTCTCTTGTATAAGTAGAATTTATTAAATATAGTCGGTACTTATTAAAGATAAAATACAAAACAATAAACTGAAAACTAAGTTGCTAGTTTGAAGTTTGACTCCCCGGCAGGTGAGCAACGTCATCACTGAAGTGCACTCAACGGCGGGGAAAAAAGGAACTGAGGCAGTTGGGAGGGTTGACGCACAGATAGTCATTACCACACGCGCCGGGCTCGCGGTGCCGCTTCCTCATGGTTCCATCTCAGGCGCCGGCCCTCCTGAGAAAAGTTTGCTCCCGCTAGGTCCTAGTGCCTCTGGTGAACACCCGTTAGTGTGACTGAGTGGTGGAGACTTTATGTCCAGGAAGATCTGTCAGGAATTAGGACAGAAGGCCCTGAAGGACTGCTAGGCCGAAACCTACATACATATGAACACATGAAGAAGCCAGCACAAGACCATTTGGTCTATCAAGTCTGCTCATATTGCAGGATCCACAGCTTGAGCTAATGTCCCTGCCCTCTCTCCCCACTCCTCCATCCTCTCTACCCATGATCCTTATCTTCCCTCAATGCCTATCCCAGCCTCTCTTAAAGCTGCCCATTGTCTTCAACAAGATGACCTTTTCTGGCAGCACATTCCAAGTGTCCACCACCCTCTCTGTGAAGAAGTGCTTCCTGACCTCCCTCCTAAACTTCCCATGCTCCAGCTTAAGACTGTGACCCCTAGTGTTATGGTTGCCACTCAGCTTAAAGAGACTCTCCTTATCAATTTTATTTATTCCTTTCAAGTACCTGAAGGTCCCAATCATGTTCTCTCTCTCTCTCTCTCTTTCTCTTCTCTCTCTCTCCTGTCTTCCAGGGAGTACATGTTCAGTGCCCTCAGTCTCTCATTGTATGCCTTACCCTGCTGACATGCTATCTCTGTAGCCCTCCTCTGGACCTTCTCCAGCAGGTTAATGCCCTTTTTGAGGTGTGGGCACCAGTACTGAACTCCCTACTCTAGATAGTCTAGATGCGGCCTTACCAGTAGCCTGTACAAGGGAAGTATAACCTCCTCTCTCCTACTACTGATCCCCCTAGATATGCATCCCAGTATCTTGTTTGCCTTTGCTCCTTCTGGAAGCAATGTCCAGACTGCAGTGCCTCACAAAGTTATGCATTGAACTCCAAGCAGTGGCCACACAGAGGTCCACTGAAGATACATTTCTAAGAGAAGCGAAAAATGTCACCACCCCTCTGGTGGAGTGACCCCTCATCCGTCCTGGTTGGGGTTTGTTGTGGTGCTGGTAGCAAACGGTGATGCAGTGCACAAGCCACTTAGTTAGGATTTGCTTTGTGACTGGTGCTCCAAGTTTCCTGTGGGCAAAGGAGACAAACAGCTGGTCTGTCTGTCTGGTGGAACTGGTTCTAGCCAGATAGTAACGCAAAATTCTGTGAACATCCAGAATATGTAACAATGCCTCCCCATTGTTAAGAGTACTCTGGGTAATAAACTGGTAGTTGGATGTCCTGGTTCAACGTGAACTCAGACAATATCTTTGGTAAAACTTTGGGTTTGTACACAGGGCTACCCTGTCCCTGTGAAAAACAAGATGAGGCTCTTTACACATCAGAGTCTGCAGCTTGGAAATTCTCCAGGCTTAAGTAATGGCAACTAAAAATAGTGCTTTCCACAAGAGAAGGCGGAGCTTACAGCTTGCGGTTGGTTCAAAAGGGGGCAAGGTGAGCTTTTCTAAACTGAACAGGAGATCCCAGGATGGTACCAGGTCTCTCCTGGGGGGTTTCATAGGCAAGATACCTCTCAGGAAGGTCTTGCAGATGTCCAGCTGTGCCAGCGTCTTCCCATTTATTGGTGCATGGTAAGCTGACAGAGCACAGAGATGCACCTTAATGGACGAGTAACAGACTCAAGTCCGACAGGTGGAGAAAATACTCCAGTACAGCTTCCACCAGACAAACCATGGGATCCAGTGAACAGGGAATCGCCCATAAGCAGAAACGCTCCCATTTCATGGCACAGGTTGCCCTGGTAGAGGGTTTTCTTGTTGCCACGAGCACCTCTGCCACTCTAAGGGATACCCAAACCTATCCCTGGCTAAGTCCACAGGAGCCAAGCACGCAGGTGCAGGGAATGGAGGTTCGGATGGATTAACGTTCCTTGCGCTCCTGGGAGAGCAAGTGAGTAGAGAGGGGCAACGGAACTGGTGGTTCTGATGCCAGCTATTGCAACAGCAGGAACCAAATCTGTTGAGGCCAGAAAGGCGCTACCAGTATCATCCTGGCTTCTTATGCCTGCAACTTGAGCAGGACCCTCTGAAGAAGACAGAAGGGAGGGAAAGCATACATAAGCCTCCATGTCCAAGAGGGGAACAATGCGCCTCGCTGGAAAACACCAGGCCCTGGATCTAGTGAGCAAAAACTGGGCGGTCTGGTATTGTGCGGGAATGCAAAGAGGTCCAGATCTGACTGACCCCACCTTTCGAAGAGGTCGTGTACGACTTCTTGCTGTAATTCCCACTCATGGTTCTGAGATCGAGAGCGATGTAAGCTGTCTGCGAGGATGTTGTATATGCCTGGAACATGGACTGTTGTGATGTTCTGCTTGTGATCTACCGCCCAGGACCAGACACTCATCGCTTCTCTGTATAGGGGATACAAATATGTACCCCCTTGCTTGTTGAGATGGAAGACTACTGGGGCATTGTCCGACTGGACCAGTAGTGGTCCCTGAAGGAGTACCCCTTGGAATGCTTGAAGGGTGTACAGAATGGCTCTCATCTCCAAAATGCTTATGTGAAGAGCTCATGCGTTCCAGGAGCCCCTTGTCTGGTGCAAAGCATGATGCGCTTCCCATCCCAGTCCCAATGCCTTGTTGGTGAGAGTCTGCTGTAGACTGAACTGCTGAAAGGAAACCCCTATGCTCAGATAGGACGGGGTGACCCACCAGGTCATGGACTGTCGGACTGCGCTGGAGATCCGAATGGGCTCTTCTAGCTCGTCCGTACCTTAATCAGAAAGCAGAAAATAAGGAGAGAGAGAAAAAAAACAGAGGAAAGAGTAAGGATTGCAAACAGTTAAGGGGCCAGAAATAAGACATGATTGGAGTGGTGCAGTGCAGTGGCTGTGGAGCAGCAGTCTTCCGGGAGATGTTCTGGAGGATGCGGTGTTGTCCCATCTGCAGGCACCTCTCTGTGCTGAGGGAGGAGGTTGCGCATCTCCAGGCTGAGTTGGCCAGGATTTGTGGGACCTCCTCTTCCATCCAGGGACCACCAGTGCCACTGCCGTTGCCTCAGAGTTGCCAAGAAAGAGAAGCGGTTTGACCACAGTGGGCTCAGGGAGGGTGAGGGTGGTGGAACAGAGGCGCATCCCTCCAGTTGTACCTCTCCACAATTCCTATGCCATTCTGGAAAAGTGTGGTTCCTCTACGGAGGCACCCACAGTGGAGACCAAGGAGGATGCTGGGAACCTCCACAAAGGAGACCCACAGGAGGGTGGCAGGGGACCCTGCAGGGGAAGGAAACAACTCCTGGTGGGGGACTCCATTGTTAGGAAGGTAGAGCTGGGGGAGGAAAGGGAGAGGGAGGTAAGGTGCCTGCCTGGCGCCATGGCTTGGAGGGACAGGGAGCGAATCATCAGGATTGCCAGAGCAGCTGCACAGGGGAGGGAGCTGGATGTCATTGTCCACCTAGGGACAAATGACCTGGCTAAGAAAGGGATTAGAGAAGTGCAGGAAGAGTTTGTGGAATTGAGGAGGGCCTTAGTCAAGTAGCACACGGTAACCTTCTCGGAGGTGCTACCCATCTATGGCATAGGAGAGGTTAGGTGTTCCGCATCATGGGATTCAATCAGTGGTTGAAAACTGGTGTGAGCTCAGGGATTTGGCTTCATTGGGGACTGGGGTCCACCTGGAGTGATGCAAGCCTATACTGGCATGATGGGCTGCATCTGTCCGGGAGGGGAACCAGGATCCTAGGTGATAGGTTTAAATGCTTCATTGGCAAGCTTTTAAACTAGCCAAGGGGGGAGGCACTGGAAAGGAGCAGGAAAATCCTAGCCCCCCCAAATAATCACGGTAGTAAGTGCGGCAAACACCAACATAGAGGTGTCAATAGGGAGAAGGGCTGGGGTAAATGGAGAAAGTGAGAAAGGCAAGAAGGACAGGGATGGGGCAAAAGGGAGTAAGGCCATCAGGAAATGGAGGGTAATGAGTACCAATGCCCGTAGTCTGGGCAACAAGCTCCCTGAGCTGATGGCCTTAATGGAAGAGGGATGCCTGGATATCGTAGCAGTCACAGAAACATGGTACACAGAGAACCATGACTGGGATGTTAACATACCAGGGTACAAACCTACAGGAGAGATAGGCAGGGAGAAGAGGGGAGGAGTAGCTCTCTATGTAAAGGAAAGGATAAAAGCAACTGAACAAAAGAGTAAATAGGAGAGAGGAGGCACTGTGGGTCACCTTGGAGACTGGAAAGGCACCACAATCCGACAGGGGTTGTGTACAGACCTCCATGTCAGGGGAAGGAATGGACAAGGATATAATAGAAGGCATTCTTAGAATGGCAGAGAAAGGGGAGATACTGTTGATGGGAGACCTGAATATGCCAGATGTTAACTGGAGCACATCTGCTGCAGCCACATCCAAGAGCAGGGCCATTCTTGATGCCCTACAGGTGGCAGGCATTAGACAGCTAGTTTCGGAACCCACTGTGAGGGAGCAATCTTAGACCTCGTGACTCAAACGGGGCAGTGAGAGGATCTCAGATCTAGAAGTGGGTTGCCATCTGGGGACAAGTGACCATCAAACAGTGTGGTTCACGTTAAACTCCGCTACAGAGTCAAGCCATACAAAAGTGAGGGTACTGGACTTTAGGAGGGCTGACTTTGGCAAGATGGGAGAGTGCCTCAGAAAAGCACTAGCAAACAGGCTAGAAGGAGTGTGGAGCAACAATGGGAATTATCAAAACTGCCATCACAGAGGCAACAAGCCTTGTGTGAAGCAAATAAACAAATCAAACAAAAGAAAAAGCCACTATGGTTCTCAAAAGAGGTGGCTGTGAAAGTCAGGAAGAAAAGATAGCATTCCGGAAGTATAAGGAAACAAAGAAGGAGCAGGACAGAGAGCTGTACCAGTTAAGGCAGAAGGAAGCAGGGAGGGAAGTCAGAATAGCAAAGGCCCAAACTGAGGAAAAGAGAGCCAACTCAGTTAAGAAGGGGATAAAACCTTTATAGGTACATCAGCGAGCGAGAAAGACAAAGGGAGGGATAGTGAGGCTGAATAGAATGAACGGTGGGTGGGCAGAGGGGACAGTGAAAAGCAGGAATACTGAACAAATATTTCTGCTCAGTATTCTAAAAGAGGAGGGGAAGTGCCTAATCCAATTAACAGAAGCACTCTTGATAGGGGTCGATCCCAGTCCTTTCACAGAAGAAAGGGTTCTGCAAGAACTCCTAAAACTTAAGGTGGACAAAGCAATGGGTCCTGATGGAATTCACCCAGAATTCTAAAAGAATTAAGGGAGGAACTAGTGAAACCACTGGCTACACTTTTTAATAAATCATGTGAGGATGGTGTGGTACCGAGGACTGGAGGAAGGAGGATGTGATTCCCTTCACAAAGTGGGACCAAGACAGAGGCAGGAAACTACAGACCTGTCAGTCTGACCTCTGTGGTAGGGAAAGTGATGGAGTCACTCTGAAGGAAAGAATAGTTGAGTACCTAGAGGCCAGTGGAGCACGGGACCCAAGGCAGCATGGGTTCACAGCGGAAGGTCATGTCAGACGAATCTAATAGATTTTTTGACTGGTGACCAAAGTAGTAGACCAGGGAGGGGCTGTGGACATGGCCTACCTAGACTTTAGCAAGGCATTTGACACAGTCCCACACAAAAGATTAATAGTCAAATTAACCAGCCTGGGAGTGGGACCCAGGGTGGTAGCTTGGGTAAAACATTGGCTGGACAACAGGACACAGAAGGTAATTGTAAATGGAGTCCACTCTGAAGAAAGGGGGGTTACTAGTGGGGTACCGCAGGGTTCAGTATTGGGTCCAGTCCTTTTTAATGTCTTCATCAGTGACATTGCAGAGGGACTGGAAGGAAAAGTATGCCTTTTTGCAGATGACACAAAGATCTGCAACAGGGTTGATACACAAGGAGGCGTGGAAAGGATGAAACGGGACTTGGCAAGGTTGGAGGAATGGTCAGAAGTATGGCAGCTAGGATTCAATGCAAAGAAGTGCAAAATAATGCACCTGGGAAACAAGAACCCAGGGGAAGAATACACAATGGGTGGGGAGGTAGTAACAACAACAAAAAAGGAAAGGGACCTGGGGGTAATCATATCAGAGGACCTTAAGGTTAGCAAGCAATGTGAGAAGGCAGTAGGGAGGGCTGGGGGTATACTGGGATGTATAGGGAGAGGCATCATCAGCAGAAAACAGGAAGCTGTTATCCCTCTGTACAGACAGCTGGTGAGACCCCATCTGGAGTACTGTGTCCAGTTCTGGAGACCCCATCTCCACAAGGACATAGACAGGATAGAGGCAGTCCAGAGGAGGGCAACTAAAATGGTGCAGGGTCTGCAAGAGAAGCTGTATGAGGACAGACTAAAGGAGCTTAATATGCATACCCTTGAGGAAAGAAGGGAGAGGGGGGACATGATAGAAACTTTTAAGTACCTCAGTGGAATCAACAAAGTCCAAGAGGGTAGCATCTTTCAGAAAAAGAGACTTGCAAGAACAAGGGGACACAATTTAAAGATAGAAGGAGGGCAGTTCAGGGGCAATGTGAGGAAGTATTATTTCACAGAGAGGGTAGTGGATGCATGGAACAGCCTTCCTGAGGAGGTTATGGGGTCTAAAACTGTGGGAGAATTCAAGAATGCATGGGACAGACATAAGGCAATTCTTGTGGGGGGTAAGAAGAAATAGGCTGTTGGTTAACTAGGATCTGCGGCCTATCCTGTAGGTAGGGAAATGGGCAGACTAGATGGGCCTAGCGGTCCTTATCTGCCGTCAAAGTTTATGTTCTATGTTTCTATGTAATCCCACTGAACCTTGAGGTGCCACTGCAGGATCCTCATGTTCAGACGAGAGAGTGCAACTGTCAAAATGGTTGCTGCCCTTTGACCCAACAGCTGAAGAACCACTCTGGCTGGAACCAAGTCTGAGTCTTGAGAGTGACTTCTCTTAGCCTTGCTGCTCTGTCTGTGGGCAGAAAAGCTCTCCCTTGGACTGTGCCCAGGACTGCTCCAATGTATTGCAGCCTTTGAGCTGGCAATGGTTCTGACCTGGGCAGGTTTAGGGTGATGCCCAGAGTCTGGAAAAGGCCAAATGTCTCCTCCAAGGTCCTGTTCAATTGGAATTATGTTGGTGCAGTAAGAAGCTAATCATCCAGGTAGGGGTATATGAAGTGATCCCTTCTCCTGAGGGCCGCCGCTACCACTGCTAGGCACTTGGTAAAAACCCTTGGTGCTCAAGATGGGCCGAATAGCAGCACCCTGAACTGGTAGTGTCCTCGTTGGAAAGTGAAGTGTAAGTATGTCCTGTGGGATGGTAGGATCTTGATGTGCATGTATGCATCCTGCATGTCTAGTGAGCAAAGCCAGTCTTCTTGTTGGAGCACTGGTAACAGGCTCAGCATTCTGAACCGTTTGTATTCGATTAAGGTGTTCAGTTAACTCACATCCAGAATGGGATGGAGGTCTCCCATCTTTTTCGGGACAAGGAAGAAATGGGAATAAAATCCCTTTCCCCTTTGAGCAAAAGGAACCTCCTGTATGGCTCTTTTGTCCAGTAAGGCCTGTGTCTCTGCCCTCAGGAGGAGCGCATGGGAGGGTGAGCAGTGGGAATGGACTGGTGGGTTGTCCAGTGGAAACTGGGTGAACTCTAGGGAGTATCCCCCTTCTACTATCTGGAGGACCCATTGGTCCAATGTTATACTAGACCATCCAGACAGGTAGAGGGAGAATCTCCCTCCTACCGCCTTCCCCTGCACATGCTGTGGTGGAGGGGGGGTTGGTAGGGAGTATGCTGGGTTGGAGGGTGTAGGCCGGGGAGGTCCTGGCGCCTTGGGGTTTTTGGGGCCCTGGGTGCCTGAAGGGACAGGGTGGACTTTTCTTTTGAAGCCTCCCTTATGCTGTGTCTGGCGCCTTCCTTGCTGTCCCTGATTTTTCTGAAAGGGACGGCGGCGTGTGGATTGTGGCTCTGACCAGTACATTCTGTGGATATCAGACACAGCTTTGCCTGAATCTTGAAGTCCAGTGATCAGTTCTTCTGTGTCCCGACCAAACAGGAATGGTCCTTGGGAAAGCAGCATCCAGGATAGCATCCTGAAGATCCTGTCGGAAGCCCGAAACCCTGAGCCAAGCATGCCTCCACATGCAAATGCCGGTGCTCTTGCTGCTGTATCCATGGAGTCATAAGAACTCCTGAGGACATGTTTATCCACCTCCATGCCAGACTGAATCACAGCAAGGAGTTCTGCCTTCCCTTCTGAATCTGGCTGTGCTTTGGCCAGGTCCATTGTCTTTGCTTACAGGGATTTTTGGTAGGTGACCAGTGGGCCAGAAAGCTAAGTTACCTAATGGTGCAAGTTGCCAAGGAGTACACCTTGTGTCCCATCTGGTCCAATTTCTTATTTCTGGGTCCGGTGGCTGGACACTCATGTGGTGTGGCTGTTGTGCCCTGCGCCATGGGCAGCTGTCAGGACCATCGAGTCTGCCTTTGGGTTTTCACCCAGAAATGACTCCCCTTTTGGTGTCTTGTACAGTCTAT
The DNA here is from genome assembly GCA_016271365.2 of Neoceratodus forsteri. Taxonomy (NCBI): domain Eukaryota; kingdom Metazoa; phylum Chordata; order Ceratodontiformes; family Ceratodontidae; genus Neoceratodus; species Neoceratodus forsteri. The sequence continues at coordinate 398,922,452 of CM057452.1, forward strand.
CGGCCTTGCGAGGGACTGTGGTCTAGTGGCCGGATGTCTCCATGTGGACTTGGTCATATCCCGAAAGGGGGGTATTGACCAAAGGTTTGGGATCTGTGGCTCCCAAGAATTTGGCCAGTCTATGCCGTACCGGGTCTAATTCCTCCGTGTCCCATTGGTAAAGGGCCTGAATATAGCACACAATGTCCAAAAAGGATGGGTCATCCGGGGGTGACCTCGGCGATTCCCTCGGATCTGGAGACAGAATGGGGAGCTTGTACTCTTTAAAACAGTCTGAAGACGAGCCCCCTGTGTCGTACCCTGAAGTTGACAGTGGGTGTCCGCTGGATGATGGGACGGATGATGGATGCCTTTTGTAGCCATCCAACCCAGGCGTCCGCTTGTCCTCTTTTTCTTGCGGTTGGAGTGCCTTCAGCGGTAAAGGTCACTCAGGAGTGAGGTCTCTAGGTGGAGAACATACTGGGGATGGGTCCCTGGGTCTGTGGAGAAGATCTCCTTTGATGGTGTTCCACCACGCATTAAACAGTGCTCCCACATCAGCTAGTGAAATGACTGGTGCTGGGGGCTTCTGGTCTGAGGTGCCTGAGGGTCTGGGCATCTGGTCAGGAGGTGGTGATGCTCAGTCCTTGGGCACTCTGTTGACTAGGACATTGGGCATCAGATCCTTGGTGTCTGGCGACCTGACATCTGGTACCCCGGTATCTGGGGAAACAGTCGCCGGGGCAGACGGATGGTTCTTTGGGGCTGACAGCCTTTCTTTTGCCAGAGGTGCTTGCTCTTTGTCAGATGTAGAGTCGGAATGCCCTGTCATCTGAGAAGCAGACGACGCCCGATGTTCGGGCGGGAGATGTGTCCGGTACCTGACGACCTCCCGGCGTTTCACTGGTTTGTCCTGTTTCTTGTGCTTATCGGACATCCCAGAAGGCTTACAGATGGTGGACTCTGCGAAATTGCTTGAAGCCAATGCCTGCCCCTCGTGGGTCGACCCATGTTTATGGGGTCAGTGGGCCAAGGAGATCTGGGTGGATGACTGTCCTGTAGAAAAAGACTCCCTACCTTTTGGTTGAGTAGAGGCGGTCGACTTCCAGTGTGTGTATCCCTAGCAGCTGCTTTGGTACTTGGAGGGGATCGATTCCGACCGCCTGGTGGAGGTGGAAGTAGCAGACGCCTGGTGAGGCGACTTTGGGCAGGATTCTGATCTGGCCCTCTCCTTCTCCCAGTGGTGGTGCTTCCCTTCCGATCTCTTCTCCTTGGGGGGGGAAGACTCCCTGGTTGACGAGAATGAACTGTGTCCCGATGGGGCCTTCTGCACAGCGGTTATTTGCTGCTCAAAAAGATAGGCCTTTAAGGTGTTGGTGCGTCGAATCCTGGTCTTGTTGTTGAATATGATGCAATGTGGGCAATCGTCTGGCTGGTGGTCTGGGCCTAGGCAGATCAGGCAGGCAGAATGGCAGTCTTTCCAGGGATCTGCTTCCCGCATGCACACTTAGAATTTTGCCGCTGAGACGATGAAGACATTAAACTTGACGGAAAAAATGTTGAGGAAATAGTTGTTTTATAGAAAAATGCTGTGCGATATGTGAGAAAAAATGTGGTTGACTGCAACTATGGTGTCCGTAGATCCGATGTTCGCAGGTTGACTTCGGGAAAAGAACTGAGATGGCACCAGGGAACCGCCTCCTTTATTCCACGTCTGACGTCAGGTGGAGACAATGTCAGGGGCAGTTCCCCGCCACAGACTGCTAGCTAGAAAATGTTTCTGTGGGGTCCTAATGCCTGGCAGCCTTAGTCCTAATGGTATTAACTGCTGCAAGAGCTCCCCCTCAAAGTGAGAGCAAGCATTGTCAATACCAAATGTTCATCAGTGGCACAGAAGCCCTGTGGTACTAGACGCTTTGCATGATTACGGTGTGAATGATAGTAAAGGACATGCTGGCAGAAGGTTAACACTGAGTGTCTTCAACCACCTGTGAAGTGCGATATAAAATTCCCATAGAATCACATTATAAATTGCAAGTAAGCAATAACACCACAGGAAGGGTGGTAATGCTAAACTACCACACAGCCCAGGTGGGTTGTGAGGCACGAGGTGCGGCTGAGTGCCTCAACCACATGGGTAGTGTGCACGCCTTCTCTCAGATGCTGAAGGCACCTATGCTGAAATGGAAGCACATGCTAAGGACTTGGGAGAGTTAGCAGGTGACTGCTCTGAGGAGTACCAGGTCCTTCGCTTCTTCACCTGGAAACGGAGGTAACATTCAAACTTACATCTGGCACACAGCTGAATGATACAAAATGAAACCAAAAAAAAAGGAAATGGCAGCAGAGTGAGATGTCGCTGTGGGTAGTGTGGAGAAGGCAGTTTTTATGTGCACTGACTAAATGCAAGGAAACATAGAATTTGAAGGCAGATAAGGACCGCTTTGCCCACCCAGTCTGCCCATTTCCCTACCTAATGGATAAGCTGCAGATACTAGTTAACCAGCAGCCTACTTCTTTCTACCCCAACCCCTAGAATTGCCTTATGACTGTCCCATGCATGCTTGAATTCAACCACTGTTTTTGACTCCACAACCTCCTATGGAAGGCCGTTCCATGCATCCACAACCCTTTCTGTGAAAAAATACTTCCTCACATTACCTCTGAGCCGCCCCCCATCTTCAAATTGTGCCCCCTTGTTCTTGCACACCTCTTTTTTTGAAAGATGCTACCCTCTTGGACTTTGTTGATTCCCTTGAGGTACTTGAAAGTTTCTATCATGTCCCCCCTCTCCCTCCTTTCCTCGAGGCTATACATATTAAGCTCCTTTAGTCTCTCTTCATAAGTCTTCTGGTCCAGGAAGAAAGGGAAGTGTCGTTGGGTGGGTGTGTGAGAAATGCAGAGTACCCTAAATCACTTTGCCTGAAACTGTAAAGTGAGAATACAAGAATCTGTGGCTTGCACTGTTATGGAGAGGCAGCATTGACAGAGCACGGGAAAACAGAAATGGAGATATTAAGCATACGACAGGCCCCCCCAATTCGGAAGGTGGGGGTGGGAGCTATTTGAAAAGCAAATTGCAGTTTGATTAACTGGAGGAGTGAGATCCTCAGATTGTTCCTGACACCCATGCACTGTAGACTAGGAACAGGGAGTGTAGAGTATACACACACAAGCAAATGCTGTAGCTACATTACACTTACAAAATAGAAATCGCTGAGAAGAGGCAGGGTTATTATGACTCTCAGTAGGGGGCAACAGGGAAATATCAGTCAGACAGCCAGCCTGTGAACAGGGTTGGAACATGGTCATGCAACTCTGAGAAAATGGCCAATGGTGTGATAGGGGCACAGTCTCATAATAAGATAGGCTTGGGCAGATTAGATGGGGCTGGGGCAGCCAGTGCATCTGAAACTGCTTGTCGGTTCTGTCTGGTGGCAGGTGAGACCTCTACAGGGGCACAGATGTCAGAAACAATCTAAGGATTCCTCTCTACCAATTAACCAGACTACAATTTGTTATTTAAACAGCTCCCACTTCCTGCCTTCCGAAGAAGGGAGTGGTGTGCACAACTATTGTACACTCAATGTTTCCATTTCTACTTTCCCCTGCTCTGTCAATGCTGCCTTGCTGTGACAGTGTGAGCCACAGATTCTTGAATTCCCACTTTACATTATCAGGCAAAGTGATATAGGGCACGCTGTAAGTCTCTCACAGCCACCCACCGATGCTCCCTTTTCTTCCTTGCATTTAATCAGTGTACATGAAAACTGCCTTCTCCATACTCCTCGGAGGTACATCTCACTCTGCTGTCATTTTCCTTTTTTTGCTTTCATTTTGTGTCACTCAGCTGTGTGCCATTTAATTGGAATATTATCTCAGTTTCCTGGTGACGGGCCAACCCTGAGTAATTTCATGACCATTGTTGCAATGTCTGCTAATCAGAGGTGCTCACCAATAATTCACGAACAGTGTCAGACAGTGGCAAGAATGGTCCAGAAGTGCCAGAGGAGGTCCCATGTCTGGTTGGAAAACAGACAAGGCCTACCCTAAGCAATTTTCCAATTATTGTTGCCACTTCTGCTAATTAGAGGTCCAAAAGTGTATAGTTGAGGTCCCCTGACTGGTTAGAAACCAGACTGGACTTACCGTGAGCAGTTCTGTGACCATTATTGCAACTTCTGCTAATTAGAGGTGCTCACCAATAATTCATAAACAGTGTCAGACCATGGCAAGAGTGGGTTAAAAGTGTTCAGTAGATGTCCCATGACTGGTTAGAAACCAGAAAGGGCCTACCCTGAGCAGTTTTGCGGCCATTGTTGCAACTTATGCTAATGAGACGTGCTCACCAATAATTTAGGAACAGTGTCAGACTGTGGCTAGAGTGGTCCTAAAGTATCCAGTGAACGTCACACAACTGGGCAGAAACCTGGGAGCACTGGGCGGTTAAGTGACTTGCTCAGAGTCACACAGTATGCAAGTGGAGGTTGCGAGAATCAAACCAAGGTCTGGTCTGCTGGATGTACCAAGTTCGTTCACAGCTTGTTACTCTAACCTCTAGGCTATACTGACAGCTCTTCAGGCCCTAGGTTTACACTGAACCACTGGGTCATCTGACTGCTCAGGATAAGAAAACCAGACCACCTTGAGGGCCCAAAAGGGACTGGCGCTCTAGAGGCCTTCCCTCTCCTGGCGCCCTGAGTGGCACTCGGAGGGGGCCCAGCCTTGCCGTCGGCACCACCTCGCTCTCCAGTACTGGCCTGAGTACCAGGAGAAGAAGCGTCACCAGGCCACAATGCCAAGGTTCCCACTAGTGCAGACCCAGTAAATAGCTTCAGACTCACCAATGGTGGTATCCACTGTCCCGAAGGGCCAACAGACTGGGAGGGGTGCTCAGACTGTCCCCTGGGGAGAACGACTGTCCACCAGACCTCTCCCCAGGCTCTCCCCCAATGTCCTGGCAGGGCAAGCTCGAGTAGAGGCCTGGTCTTCCTCAGTACATATAGTACTGAAAAAAAGCTCATGGAAGAGCTGAAGGACCCTACCTTGGCATCCCTTGTGTGACACCTGCCTCCGAAAGTGGGGGTCTGAAAACCCACTTCAGTATGGGGAACTTGAGCAGGTGATAATCAATGGAGAAACACGAGTTGCACTTGTCCATGTCACTGTTAGCACCGAGGAAGATCCACCAGGCATCATGCTGATCCCAGAGGCAACGTGTCCCCACAGAGTGCGAAGCTTGCCCAGAGGCATCCTTCTGCTTCTTCTTTGAAGACTTCTGTCTATACTCCTTGGAACTGAATATAGTGCTGCATGAAAACTAACAAAAAACAGAATATAAAAAGGTTCGGCTTGGCACTAAGAAAAGAAAATAATAAAGACAGCACCAAGAGAGAGAGAGAGAGATGACAGTGCTGAGGTACAGCGGTGAATGAATGGTGGTGGCGAACTGAGTAAGATGTTGAACGCAGTTGCAACAATGACTTCAGACACTTCCACGGTGTGCACTTCAAAAAAAGAGAACTGAGGAAGGTGGAAGACCAGCGTCCGTTATTGGCCAGCCTACAAGCGCCACCTCATTATGTCTGCCTTGTGGGTGGTGCCGGCACTGACATTGGTCCCCCAGGCTGTAGAATGCAAAAAGACTTTGCTCCCATGGGGTCCTAGCACCTCTGGCATGGATCCATAGGTCAGAATAAATGGTGAAGTTTGATTCTTGGAAGATCATGACTTGAGAGAATTGCTAGCACAGTGAAACAGTGGATCAGTCATCAGCTGGCACCCTTTTTCTGCAATGTTGCATAGAGATTTAGCCCAGAGAATGAACCAGCTGCTCCAAAGGTTGACTCACTTTTGCTGCTCACAGAATGGGGGAGAACACCTAAGGAAAGAGGCTCCTGCTAGTCAGAAGAAACATGAGATTGACTGGGTTGAGGCAGGTACTCCTGTTGCACAGGATCAAAAGTTCCCCAAAAGTTACTGTCTGACCCAAGGACAGAAGTGAGCCCCTTGAAAGTGCAAGTTTAGCACCCCACACTGGGCTGGGGGTGCCAGCCAGAAGAGAAGTCATGCTGTTTGCCTGACGCAGACTACAGTTCCCACCAGCCTAGACACCACCTAAGTCACCTTTGACTGTTGCAGTCCTGTTTCTAGGCCCCAGGTGGAAAGGTCCATGGCCTGCCTGTACAACTTTCTTTGAGGCATGGCAGCAAGCAGACTGTACAGCTGCAACCACAAGCAATGACTGTAGGTCACAATGTGGGCCTAGTGTGCCAAAATGCACAAGGAGCACAGCGATGAAAAAAACCTCCTTCCTAGTGCATTCATCTTGGCGGAGTCTGGACTGGGAGGGTCTGCAGTACCGGAAGTCCTAAACTGGGATCAGGTAAATCCTCTGCGGACTTGGTGGGTGCACAGTACCATATGTAGGCATACTTAGGGACAGAAGAGTTTGAGTGGGGGATGTCTCCACAAAGTCCTTGATGCCTCCTCCATAGCCATTTGCACCGGTGGAATGACAGAAGTGTCAGTATTGGGAACTCTGATGAGTCTCAAAGGCAAGGAAACCAGGCTGCCACTTGTAAAGGCAGGGAGGCCTAAGACCTAGAGCATCTCCATCATGAATCGCTGGTACAAATCATACTCAGCAGCACAGACCAGGTGGATTCAGTCTCCTCAGACTATGACACTGATGAAGACAAGGAGCTAGCCACTGGGCAGGTTCAACACTGGAGAAGGAGGCCTGAATTGGGCGCTGTCTGACTCCCTACATAAGTGCCTCAATGGCACTAACCCATGCCTGGTGTTGATCCCACAAAAGTGGTCCCAGAGGACTAAAGAATGTGGGCAGCCCGACAAAGAACTGTCAAAGCCGCCCTACAGGAGGAAGTGGCTGGACATTTTGCCTACTAGGCTTCAGCCTAGGCCATGAGGCTTTGGAAACAGCCTTGCTCTTGGGAAGGACTGAGCTCAGACTCTCACTGATGGCCGAAGGAATGGATCCCAGTGTAAGAGGGTGCTCCTGTTGCAGAGTGGACCTCTGCAGGAGGCCTATCCATCACCTGGATCAATGTCGGAGAATGGCCCTGGGATGAATTCTGTACCCAGCCTGTCACCATGCTCTCAGTCTGCGCTGTATCTGGCACCAACATCAGACTGGTTCTAAACCTAGCACTGAGCCACTCTAAGGGTCAACTAAGTCATTGTCCTTAACATAGGACATAGCACTGACAACATCAAGCTGGTGCTAGGGGCATTATGGCCAGGGGCATGTTCCGGGTTGGTGTCTCCATCAGCACAGAAACTGGGGCTAGGCCTTGTCCTGGCACCAGCACCCAGACCTGTGCCGATGCAGAGCCTGGTGACATCCCTGCACTCTAAGGTTAGGGACAGGCTCCAGGGCGAAACTAACATCAACACTAACATCCTGATCAACACCATGAACAGTGTCAGCAGAGGGCCCCACGCAGCCTCCTGCACCACTTGTAATATTGTAACAATGGCACAAGACACCAGTATCAAGAAGTCCTCCGGCAAGGCCAAAGGCCTTGACACCACGACTCCTTTCTCTTAGGGGATCATTGCACACTGAACGGGTCAGCTCCACCATATCCCTCCAGGCATCAGCCGCCTGCCTGCTCCCCACTGCCTAAGGTACGGTGCAATTAACAGACTACCTCTCCAACTGAGCAGTGTCCTCAGATTGTCCCTGTTTTTATTTCATTACCTTGGGTAAAGTCCTTAAGTAGGGTGAAGAGCTGGGATCACTGCAGCTCTTTCTCTGTGCAGCTTTTTCTCTGTGTAATCTTTAGCGCCCCCTCCCCACCTCCTTGCTTTATTAAATACACTTTCTCTCTCTCTCCCAGTGACCCACTCTTACTTCTTTCAGGTTTCTCTCTCTCTCCTATCTCTCTCTCTTAAAGGGGCAGTACCTCATTCCTGAGGCTTGGACATCACAATGTCAATTAGGACCTCTGGAACTCTATTATGCATCGTCATACTCACTCTATTCTCCTCAACGGGACCTCCGTGCACCAGGTTGCCTCCTTCCTCCCATCTAAACCACCAGGAGACAGTCCTTAATGTGTATGTCTCGATCACCTTCCCCTACCAGGCGTCCAAAAGCTACACTCAGCATGGGCATCCCAGGACCTGGTCACAGTGCTGTCACCTGAAAGATCCCTCCTTGGTACCGCTCATCCCTGGATTAGTTGCCCACTTTAGCACCACTAAAATACTTGCATCCAGCAAAAGGCAGTGGTCAAGAAATTATAAACTTACTGGACCACATTACTTGCCTGCTGCAACTACTTCTACTTTTAAGCAATACATACCCAAACCCAGGCACACCTCGTAATCAGAACATGCTGCCACAAAAATCAGCAGGGCTCACGCTGTCCGCTTTAAACATCTGCAGCCTACTTCCCAAATTGGACAATTTGAGAGTGTGGGTTACTTGGCATAACCCCGACATCCTCTCATTAGTGGAAACATGGCTAACACCCAAGATATCGAACACTGCCATAGCACTGCCTGGGTACACCGTATTCAGGCAAAACCGACAGACTCTCGAAAAGAGGTGGTGGCTGTGTCATCTATATCAAAGATTCTCTCCAGGGGCATGTCCGACCCTCCCCAGCCAGAGTGTCAACCTGCAAATTCTGCCCATCAAACTTCTGCTGGGAGCTCACAGCAAGGCACTTACGATACTCACAGTCTACATCCCACCCAAAACAACAGCGGCAGGAACCGGTGACCTGATGGACTTTATCAGTACCCCAAACCTAAACTCTTGACATTGTTCTTCTAGAGGACTTCAACATAAACTGGCTCTCCCCTGCTGCTGCCACTGTCAAGGACACTGACTGCCATCCACTCCTCCCAAATGGTTGAGACACCAACAAGAGTCAATTACAAAACAGGTACCGGCACTCTTCTGGACTGGGTTCTTTCCAACTGACCTGCACATATCTCCAACACCACCATCCTCCCTGATTCCCTAAGTGATCACTCCTCCATTAAATGCACCTGGAACAACAACTACTGCAACCCCCCACCCAGAACTATAGCCAACCGTGTGCTTCTTAAAGGGCACCTGCCTCAAATGAAAGCAGGCCTACAATGCCTCAATTGGTCTGACCTCTATAGAGCCAAGGACGTGGATGATGCCCTTGACCTCTTCAATATGAAATTCAATACCATTTGTGATAAACACCCCCCCTCCTTGAAAACAAGAAAAATAAATGGACCCTGCAACCCCTGGATAACTTTGGATCTTCTACTTCAACTTAGCGCTAGAGACCACCTGTGGCAAAAGGGGTGAGCACATGGTACATCTGCCAACATCCAACAGCATAAAAAAGCTAGAAACAAGTGTATGAAGGCTATTCGACTAGCCAAAAGCTTGTACTATAAAGAAGCCCTTTCCAACTCCTGGAATAGCAGCAAGCCCTTCTGGGCCAGCCTCAATGACATAACGGGTAAGGACCCCAGAACTGCTCTAACTATGCTCATGGTAGAAGACGTATCTTCCTTGGACTCTCTCCACATTGCGAACTCACTGAACAATGCTTTCACGGATCTAAGTGGAGTGCTCCCAAGCAGACTACTTCAACCACCCCACCTTGAAAGATCCTAATGGCAAACTAACTCCGACCAGCAACCTTCCATTATTTTACTTTAAAGAAGTTTCCAAAACAGAGACCAGAAAATACCTGGAGAAGATACTGGGGAAATCAAGACACAGCGGAGACACCCTGGACCTTAAATTTATTGCCCTGATCCTCAAAGAAGTCCTGAGCCCCTTGACTTCAATAATTAACCTGTCTCTCCGCCTCTCACAATTCCCTCAGCGATTGAAATCTGGGACTGTAACTCCAGTCCACAAAAGTGGGGACTGGGCATTGCACAACAACTACAGGCTGATCCTCATACTGAACAGATTGTGGCAGACCAGCTTGTAGAGTACCTGAGCCTGCACCAACTCCTTTGCCTGGAGCAGCACGGGTTCTGGGCAGGGCACAACACCATCACAGCTTTGCTGGAATTTACGGGCTTCATCCACCAAGTTTTAGACCACAGCCAGCTGGTGGGGGCTGCATTTATCGACCTATCAAAAACATTTGCTACGGTGCATCATACACTCCTCCTTGAGCAGCTAAATGACACTGGACTCTCTCCAGATACAGTTCAATGGTTCAACAGCTATCTCTGCAATCGCTCACAGCGGGTCAAGATTGGGGATGTCATTTCTGATAGCAAGCCAGTCCGCTCAGGGGTCCCACAAGGGCCAATCCTGGGGCCCCTAATGTTCAGCATTTTCCTAAACAAACTCCCAGGCTCTTGCCCCAGTCATATGCTCCTGTATGCTGACAATGTGGTCATTTTCACCAGCAACCCTCACCCTGAGCACCTACAAGTGGACCTCCAACTTCATTTCTCCTCTGATGAAGCTTGGTTTAAAGAACACAGACTAGTACTCAACTATAAAAAACAACAAAGACCATGATCTACTTCAGCTCCCTTAGTAAGCATAAGACCTTCCCCCTGTCTGTCAAGAATGACAGTGGTGACACACTGGATTTCATACAGCACTTTAAGTACCTGGGTATTACAATTGACTCCACCCTGTCCTACACCCAGCACATAGACAACACCGCAAAGGCCATCAATTCCAGAATTGGGATATGCTACCATCACAAACGCAGCCTAACAAATGAAGCCCTGAACCTGGCCATCAAAAGTTCAATTGTCTCCCTCATCATATACGAGCCGGTAATGGACACTGCCCTCTGCTGCTTCTCTTTGGCACTAAATAAGGCCTGCCGCCTCCTCACAGGTGCTGCAAGACTCACGCACACCTGTGAACTCTATGCTCGGGCAAGATGTCTCCAACTGAAGAACAGAATTAAATACAAAACCTGCCTATTTGCCAAAAAAGCCTCACTAAATCTGCTGCCACCAGGAGTTGAGAACCTGCTCACATGACATACGAGTGCTAGGCTGACCAGAAGCTCCAACAGTCAAATCTTTGGCGAACCTAGATGCCGCACTGCATTGGCACAACGTGCATTCTCCCTCCATGCACCCCACTGGATTAATGCTCTACCACCTGCAATCTCTGAAGTAGCAACTATTGGTGCCTTCAAGCGTAAGCTTCGTCAGCACCTCCTTGCCGAGGACAACTGTGACTCTTCATCTAACTTGTGGCTTTATATGGCAGTCTTGGTCAGCACCTCATTATTAAGGACACCTGTGACTGCCTCCGCTAACCCCCCTCCCATAGTAATCACCTGCAGCACTTAGACACACGTCTTGACCCAGGGGGCACCTCCCAACCTCAGCACTTCACTGATCCCCACCCTGTCCCTGCCTACGCCCTCCACATCTCATGGCACCTCCTCCCCCCTCTCCCTCCATTTCTCCACTATGACACCTTTGTCTGCTACCTTCTCTGTGTCTATCTTCTCCAAGATGTTCAAACTCACGGATGCAGGCATACATTGTACAATGCCTCAGCAGTGTCTACTTGTGTGAAACTTTCTGTAACTTACCGTACCATCTCTGTACATGTATAAATTGTTGTTCTCTGCTACTTTCTGTTTGACTGACGTGGAACCTACAAAAGAGTATCCGCTCACAGGTGTCATCAATGAACTCAAAAAGAAAGAAAGAAAAGACTGGGGACATCTACTGCTCAAGGCAAGCAGACTGTGGTAGTTTCACAGCTGACTGACAAGAAGAAGTAGTCAACAGTCCACTAAATGCTGCCTCCAGTGTCTCAGATGCCTCAGACGGTGAGAATGGAGAAAATCTTGTACTTCTGAGGACCCAGAGGGTCCTGGAAGGAGCCAAGGGGAAAGGCCCACACTTTGCATTTTTGGACCTCCTTCTCCACTGCCTGCCTCCAAAAGTAGAAGTATCATCACCCCACCTCAGCATGAGGTTTTCTACAATGTGGCAGTCCTTGGAGAAGCAGGCATCAAAGGAGTCCATGTTGTGTGACAGTCCAAGGCAGGGAAACACTTCTGATGCTGGTTGTTAAAAGTAATTTTGTTCCCACAGGGGCACCTCGAAAAATGGGTGGCTTCTTCAGTTTAGCCACTTTAGTCTTTGACAATATCATGAAAAATAAGAAAGGGAAAAAATAAAAACTACAGCAACAAAACTCAATACTGATAATGTTGCAACAGAACGGAGGCATCCATTCTCTCCCATGGTGCCCACTCAATGGCAGGAAATGAAAAGTACGTCCCTACTGTAATTGTTGATCTTCTCTTGTATCTTCACCATTCATTACTGATGGGTGTAAGCCAGAAGCACGCACCCGCTATGGGGGGTTTTTGGAGGGAGGTTGCTTGATGGCCCACCCTTGAGCAACACACTGCTTACGGTGTCAGGTGTGGCCGTTAGGCACAAGAGACCTCCTCCATCCCAGTTCTGTAAGTCGGAGAGGTGAAGTAAAAAGAATTAGAATAAGAGCGAGTCACGAGAGCTGAGGGAGAGCTAAAGGAAAGGAAACAAACTGAAAAAGGAATAAGCCGAAAAAGAGGCCAGGAAAGAGGAGAATCCTACCCTAAGGGACCACAGGACCTCACTCCTTGGGCTGCTCTGAGGGAGGAACAGATGAAAGAGAGGAAGAAGGAAGGAAGAGGAAGAAAAAGCGAGGATACTGGGGGCAGGGAAAAATTCTGCCACAAATTTTGAGAGAAACTGGCATGAAGCTTATCAGCTCAGACTTAAAAGCAAGGGAGCAAGGATCCCTTCAGACAAAACTGGTTTAGATGGTTTAACCGAACCTTCTACACAGGTTGATACAAGAGAGGCAGATTTCTCTACACATCCTGCTATCCTATTACCCATCACTCAAGCTGAGAGCTCACAGATTGCCAAGGCAAATAATCTGTTCCAGATATTCAGTGAAATCAGCGTTGGAAGAGAGGTGAAGAGTGGGTTCCCCTTCCTCCGAGGAGGGAGTTGAGGAGGATGAGGAACTCGACTGTCCAGAAGACTCCTGTGGCAGTGGGGACAGGTGAAAGACCCACTAATGCATGTACCTAACATATGACGGGAAGACCGCTGCAGTGCCTCTTAATGTCTACCAGGATAAAGATCCCGTAGGACCCACATGGCCTGGGAGAGAGGGGGTGGCTGCAGAGGAATGGGAGAAGGGCACCTGCATGGAGGTGGCTGTCCTCTGCCAGGGCTCTGGAATTCAGAGAACGGTGCCCGAGCTGGAGGGATCCTTGAGATCAAACCGGGTCGTATGGCGGAACCCTGGGAATGCGAACTTCGGAAGAGCCCAGACGGGGAATCTCCCCTGTGACGCACCTGGGGTTGCAGGAGTCCAGAAGGGCAATCCTCAGTGGCACCACCGCAGGCGACCCAGGAGCCTGAGAAGGTGAGGCAGGGATCAGTGCTACGGCTCCTCCCTGCACCCAGTAGGGTGGCAGAGGAGTGCCACCGCCCCAGACCCTCAACCCCTCAGACTCCGAGGATGCCCTCCTCCTCGACTCCAGTGAAGGAGTCCCCCAGTCTAGAGGCCCCCCGAGGGAGGCCCTCGAAGCCAGGACTTCCAATACCCCTGAGAGGGCGCAGTAGCACCAAGGCTAGCAGCTGCCGTGCCCCCCCCCAGAGGGGACAATCCCCACCCCAAGTGCCAAGCTGTCCTCCCTAGTGGACCCAAGGCCACCCCCTGCCTGGGAGTCCTCAGAGGCAGACTGCTGTGGAGACTCAGGGATGGGGGCGCTAGGCCGTCTGATGCAGTGTCCCACAGAGGTCTCTGATTCTGAAGAATCGGGCAGCCAATCTGGGTCCACATCTGAGTCAACACCCTCCGAAGAGGAGTTGACCAGCAGGACCTAAATACTGGCCACTCTGAGACCACTCTGAGGGACGGTACCGTGAACGGTGCCGGCATCTCCAGTGGCGCCAGTTGTCTCCACCGCACCGCCCACGGAACCCAATGCTGACCCATCCACAGCCCCCGCTGGGACACTGGTGCTGCACACGGCACCAGAACCTGAAACTGTGCTGCCGCCAGAGCCATGCAGGCCACCGGTGCCGGTGAGTAGGGCCATGAACAGCACCAGGATCCGAAGTGGTGCCACGAGGCAGTGTCAAGGCTCCACCAGTGCCGGACCCAGCAACCCTGGGCTGCGACACTGGGGGAGCCTACACCTCAAGAGACGCAACCCTGAGAAGGACCACGTTGCTCCTCCGATGCCGCAAAAGAGGCCTCCTCCTTGGCAAGGCTTGCAGATGAGGAGGAGGCCTCCTCCTCCTCCTCACCAGACCGTATAGACCTGGGAGGGAAACCAGAGGAAGGGTCTAAAGACCTGGCCTGGGAAGCCCGAGAGCGACACCATCCTCCGAAAGTCATCAGGGCCCTGACGACTTTGAACGCATGAATTTCCAAAACATAGTGATCCATAGAAAAACAGGCATCACATCTATCCATATCATGGTTAGGTCCCAGGCACCGGAAGTAGACATCATGCCGGTCCATCACAGAAAAGTGCTGACCACAGGAGTACCGACGCATGGGGGTGCAGCCCGCTTTCGATTTATGCTTGGCTCCCGAACCAGACGTGATGTGAAATAAACTAAAACACAGCCAAACCTCCCGATGCCTTAAAACAAATAACTGGAATGAACTTACCAGTGTCGGGATGAGAACTGGGACTGAGGAGTCATCGAACAGACGGCATCGACAAAAGGACTAAAGGCATACTTCAAAAAACACTCTGCACTCGCACAGCAGCTGCAGCCTCGACGGCGGGAGAAACAGAACTGGGATCGAGGAGGAGTATGCAGTGCCTAATGGTGGCCCCTTGCACACCACACAGTACGTTGCTCTCATGGGCAAACAAACGAACAAAAAAACTCCCATAGCAGGTGTGCGCTTCTGGCTTACACCCAGCAGTAGTGAATGGTGAAGATTGACAAGGGAAGATGAACAGAATGGTGAGGCAGCCAGCAGCAATTATTGGTAGGAGCATGGTACCAAGCAGTGTAGCACAGGCACCATACCTAGTAGTAGCTCGCAGTCACCTGGCTTGAAAAGTTCTGTTCCTATTGGGTGTGAAGCACCTCAAGCCCGTTGCCCGATAAGTGGGACTCAAAAGAAAAGACTGATTCCGGGGAAGATCAATGTTGCTCAATATCCTGTATCAAAAAATAAGCTTGTTGAGGAGTCAAAATGCTTGTTGCTGGTTTACTTACTGTGGTAAGGTTTTCACAGCGAGACTGGATGGCTTGGATGAAAAGACCACTAGCAGCAGAATTCCTGTGAATTGCACTGATAAAATCCTGCACTGGAGGCTCATGGGAGAGGCCGATCAGGTCTTGGACATGATTAACTATAAGCCAGGTTAAGTGCTCGGAATCATGAAGGTTCTGACACTAGAAATAAAGGGTAAATAAAAACAAGTAATTATAATAAAGGTAGCATTTGTTTTGTTTTTGTTTTTTTTTTATTATGTGCTGCCTGGCATTTTGCTACTATGTCAAGTTTAAAAATGTAAATGCCATAACTTTTTTTTAAAAATATTTTTTTCCTCCTGTGACCTGACCTCAAGAACTCCTTCCATCACACCCTTGCCACCTGCCTGGCAGCAGAATCCCTTCCCACATAAGCCCTCCTCCTTGTACCTCACTCCATCAGTCCTGTCTCCCTCTTGGAATAGCCCTCCTAGAATGTCCTCACCTTCTGCTGCTTCTGGGCATTCTGCCTCTGCATCTGGCCAACAACTGCCTAGATACAGGCTGCTTGATATCATGGGACAGAGAGCTACCTAAGGTAGCTGAGATCCACTGTGGTCATGGTGCACAGGCCAGTTTCATCTGTTCTGAGGTGGCTATGTTTTTCCAATTTTACTCCCCCCCCCCCCCAAAACAGCGTTGGCATGCTTCCTACCCCAGTCCTGGCAGGTATATCAGTGGCACCACCACCTGTGATCAGCTACTGTACTTGGCAGCACTGAAGGGGAAAGAACAAACCAACTACCGCAGATGAGAGTAGAACATCCTTCTCCCTCTGGCCAACTCCTGATGACGCAGGTTTATTCCTAAACCCAGGTCACGGCATCAGAGGTGGCAGCCCTCTACTGTTCCACGTCTCAGCCCTTCCATGGCACCCATCATTAATGCACAATTTCAATCTCAAAATCAATAGGAAACATACAGTAGACACCACTTAATGGGGCCACCTTCATGGAATCTGAAACATCCCAATTAAGTGGGTGTTCCAGCTAAGTGGAGTTAGTGTTGGCGGCAGCATCCGAGTGCAGTAGTGAGAGGTGCTCAAGAAGGAACATCAAAGTTACTCAGAATTGGTACAGAATCTTTACTAAAAAGATAATCTTTATCCAGAAAAGTCTAAAAAACAAAAACAAAACAACAAGACAGCAAGAAAAAGTTACTTTGTAAAAAAAATCTGCGTATTTGCTCTGATGACTCTCATTGACAGCCGTGGAGTGCATGCAACACTTCCTCCACATCTGCATACCTCTCAACCTCCCTCATCACAAATCAGGGACAAGGCTTAAAATGATCAGGGACAAATGACCAAACTCAGGGACACATCTGAAAAAATAGTAATATTAGTTCAAGAAGCTGTGTACAACATGCTTCTTAGTATGAATAGCATTTTCTTAATGAGAACTAGACTGTACACCAATGGCTAGCATTATTTTGTGATTCAGACCCCATTCTTCAGTGACAGAAATGCCAAATTTAGGAGGGACAGAAGAAATTTCAGACGTAAAATCAGGGACATCTCTGAAAATCAGGGACACTTGAGAGGTATGCACATCTGCGAGCCTGTTCCACCGTGAGTCCAGCCCATGATGCTGACACCACCTCATGGCTATGCTCAGAATTTGCAATACTTCAGTAGATGACACCATGTCATCTTTTAAAGGGGTCTCATCTGTGTCTGTGGCAGGGTCATCCTTCAGTTTAAGCCTTTTTTATTGCTGAGACCACATCCTCACTACTGAGCTCTCCTTCAGCTGGCTCCTCTGCATCCATGTTAAAGTCTGCAAACTGATCTGAGGTCATGAAAGTCAGCTGGAGAATATCATGAGGGGCTGCAATCTCAGCGGTTTCTGTGGGTTCCTTGGCTCCAGTTTTGAAGCCAGCCTCACAGTAACAGTGATTAATGGTGGACTGTTTAACTAGGGACCAGGCATGATGTAGCATGTAGATGGCATCCAGGAGCGTGACTTTTTTTGCGATCTCTGTAGCATGGGCAGATTCACCCTGGTCTATTGTAACAATGATTTTGCTAGCCACCAGGGAGCAGTAGTGCCCCTCCGAATTGCAAATGATCCCCATGTCTATTGGCTTACTAATGCTGGTAGTGACTGGTGGAAAAAATGCCAACTTTATGTTTCTAAGTGGTGAAACAAGATCATGAGGGTGGGCACTGCAGCTGTCAACAAAAAAGACTATGCGGCGATGTGAACACCTCAGTTGCTGGTTTCACTGAAGGAGCCACTACTGGAAAATATGTGCTGTCATCCAGGCATTGGCTGAGTGACTCAGTGACAGAGAGTGTATTTATGTCTTTGGGGAGATATCTAGGACATTTGCTTTTGCCTATCACAAGCATTTTTATTTTCTCTGTGCCTGTCAACTTCGCACAGACCAAAACTGACACTTGGTCTTTGACTTTCTTACCCCCCCAGAAGCTCAAGACTGTGAGGGTTATGACCACAGTCCAGGTGGCCGTGATAAAACAGCGTGGTCTCGTTGGCGTCGCATATGTCATGAGGACTATAGCCAGAGACCATAGCCAGCAGAATGTCACTGATTCAGGACTGGGCAGTTACTGTGTCCACATCAGCCTCTTCCTCATGCTCCCTTTTAAAAATGATGTTGTACCGTGCCTCCCTCAGTGGCTTCAAATGTACTAATATACTAAACCTAATGGTCTTTAGAGTCTGCTCGATTTTCAGCACCCACACTGAGGGACGATTTTGGTGCCCCCTCCATCCCAGATGTTCCACCTGTATTGGGTCTGGTCATATTTACCCTCCCCCAGTACCTGTCCCATCCCCTCTTAAACCTGTCCACAGTCTCCACCTCTACCAGTTCCCTGGGCAGTGCATTCCATGACTCCACCACCCTTTCAGTGAAATAACACCTCCTCCTCCTCTGCCCTCTGAGCCTGCCCCATTCCAGCTTACATCCATGACCTCTCGTTGCCCCACTCTACTTCTTTTGGAGCACCCCGACTGGGCCTCCCTTATTGATCCCTTTCATGTACTTAAAGACCTCTATCATGTCCCCCCGTCCCTCCTCTCCTTCAGGGTGTACATGTTTAGTTCCTTGATTGAGCCTCTCCTCATGGGCCCTCTCCCCCAGGCCCCAGATCATTTTGGTTGCCCTCCTTTGGGCCCTCTCTAGGAGTGTAATGTCCCTCTTTAAATGTGGTCTCCAAAATTGCACACAATACTTGAGGTGTGGCCTAACTAAGCAGTTGTAGAGTGGAAGGATCACTTCCACCTTTCTGGAGGTAATCCCCCTGATGATGCATCCCAGCATCCTATTTGCCCTTGCCGCTGCCCTCCTATAGGTCTCCAAGTTGTTCATTTTGACATCTACTACTACCCCCAGGTCCCTCTCACCCTACGTGACTTGAATCGTTTCTCCTCCTCCCAGGGTATACCCCTGGCCTGGATTTTTGACTCCCAGGTGCAGAACCTTGCACTTCCCTGCATTGAATTTTAGTTTCCATTTTCCCCAACCATGTTTCCAGAGCCTCCAGGTCCTTCAGCAAGGTCACCTTCCCCACCTCCTCATCCACCACTGCACCCAGCTTTGAGCTGTCTGCAAAGAGACTTATTTCACTCCTGATCCCCTTCCTTATGTCTGAGACATAGGCATTGAACAGGAGTGGCTCCAACACTGACCCCTGGGGCACCCCACTAGTAACCCATGTTGGGGATGAGGCCAAACATACTTGGCACTCCAACGCTCGACCTTGGCACCATTACCAATACCTTTAATAATGCATTCTTGAACCTGGACAGTGTGATTCCTCTTAATTTCTTCGACAGCACTTCCTCCAATACCCCCATGAGACCCCCCCAACATGACCACACAGCTCCACAGATCTTCTTCAAAGAGGTTCCACCACAATGGCCTGTAACTATATCCACAAGGCCATCCGCAAGTCCGGGTACAGTGGAGACTCCCTTGACCTAAAACTGCTGGCGCAAGTTCTGGATGAAATTCTTGAACCCTTGACAGAGATCTTTAACCTCTCATTAAGACTGGGCCAGTTCCCCTCATTCTGGAAAAAGGCAACTGTCACACCGGTGCACAAAAGTGGAGACAGGTCTCTTCACACCAGCTACAGACCTATCTCACTCCTCCCCCATTATCTAAGGCTTTGGAACATATAGTGTCGGACCAATTAGTAGAATTCCTGGATAAGTGTGATGTCCAATGCCCAGAACAACATGGCTTCAGAAAAGGGCAGAGTACCACCATGGCTCTTCTGGAATTTACAAGTTTTATTAACGACACGCTCAACAAAGGAAACTGTGGGGGAGCAGTTTTCATAGACCTGACGAAGGCCTTCGACACCATTAATCACCCTCTAATACTTAGGCAACTGTCCTACATCAGGCTCTCCAATGATGACCTTCCATGGTTTGCTAGCTATCTTGGGAATTGGGTCCAACGTATCAGGATAGCAGGTGTTACATCTGATGTTAAGACAGTCCTCTCCGGATTACCCCAGGGGTCTATTCTGGGCCCATTACACTTCTCCTGCTTCCTCAACAAACTCCCCAGTGTCTGCCAGCGAAAAATGCTACTCTATGCGGAAGACGCAGTCCTATTGTCTAGCCACCATGACACTAAAATCCTTGAAACCCAGCTGCAGCTTGACTTCAAGTGTGTTGAAGATTGGTTCAGCATGCATAAACTCGTCTTGAACTACAGCAAGACCAAAGTTATGACCTCCTGTAATCCACTGAGCAGGCAAAAATCACTGTCCTTCAACATCAAGAACACCACCAGGTGCTCACTTGAACATGTCCCGGAGTTCAAGTACCTTGGTATCACACTGGATAGTACCCTCTCCTACATTCGGCATATTGACTCTGTTGCCAAGGCCGCCAACATACGGATTGCTCTGTTGCACAAGCACTGTATGACTGCAAATGCTCTTAGACTGGCCATCCACAGCTCTATTACCTCTATCATTGACTACGGTCTGGTCATCTGTGGCTCCGCTTCTACAACTGCACTCCACAGAATCTCAGTCTCACTCAAGAAAGCCTGCAGACTTTTAACGGGCGCTGCCCAATATACACACACCTGTGACCTCTATGCACAGGCTTGCTGGCTACCACTCCTCAACAAAACACAATACCAGACCTGCCTGCTAACCAAAAAGGTTCTCCTTGGCCTCATGCCTCCAGGTATTGGTAAGCTCCTCACTGCCTCCAGTGGAAATCAGTATACACATAGTGCCCAATCCCAAACATTCCAGGTACCTAGATGTTGTACCTCCATGGGTCAGTGGTCCTTCACCTACAGGGCTCCACAGTGGTTCAATACCCTCAACAAAGAAGCACTTTACTCTGCAACATTTGAACCCTTTAAACTGAATTTCTGGCTTTACCTCACCTCTACCATTCAATGTGACTGCTTCTCCTAAAGGACTGCTCCAACCACCAACTAGTTGCTCAAGACCTGTGCCCCGCCTCCAACCTGTGCATTACTCTCTCTGGCTCCTGTTTTTCTACGTGACCCATTTCCTTCTCCCTTCCTCCACCCTCCTCCCCCTTCCCCCCTCACACCCCTCCATTACTCTTCAATTCTCATTACCAGGTAAATCTCTTAAATAAATAAATAAAAAATACTCCCTGTGCTTGACCTCCTCCCCTCCCCTCCCGACAATGGCCCCTCCTTAGCCTGCCTACTTCTTTCTGTCCCCTCCTACCAATCTCAAGTTTATAGTCCATTTGCTTCTTAATTCCCTTACTCTGTTACATCATCTAACCGCCTAGTTAAGTTGCTCTCTGGTAATGTCTTTTATTTCTAAAGTGTTTTACAACCGCAAAACGTCAACCATGTCTGTGTTATGCTTGTATGCCATTGCCAACCTTTGTATTTATGTTTCCCCCTTCCTTTGACGTGGAACTTTTGTAAACGAACAGCTCCTGCTCAAAGATACTTGTAATCCTAGAGTTTAATAAATAAACAAACATATAAATAAAACCCTCCAACCACCACTTTCTGAGTATGCTCTGAGAGCCAATTTCCTATCCATCTTAACAACTGTCTCCCTACCCCCATTTCCTTTAGCTTAGCCAGCAGACCACTGTGGGGTATCGAATCAAACATTATGCTGAGGTCCAGAAAGAGGATGTCCACCGGCCTACCCTGGTCCACAGCCCTCATCACCCAGTCATAGAACTCAACAAGGTTTGGCTGGCATGATCTTCCTGGGACAAAGCCACGCTGCCTATCATCCAAATACCCAGTTTGCACCAGTAACCCCCCTAGCCTTTCCTTGAAAATACCCTCCATCACCTTGCCGACCACCAATGCCAGTATAACGGCCTGTAATTTCCCGCCTCCTCTCTTGATCCTCCCTAGTGGATCAGCATGACATGTGCCACCCTCCAGTCCTCATAGAGATGTTGAAAAGCTCCGCTAGGAGGACTGCCAGGACATCCGCCAGTTCCCTCAGCACCCTGGGGTGTATCTCATCTGGCCCAGGTGCTTTCTCCGTCCGAAAGGACCGGAGGGCTTCCCCAGCTCTCTCTACTGGGATTTCAGTCTCCACCTCCTCCCCATTTTCACCCTGTACTGCTGGCCCCCCACCTGTCTGTGGTGGCCACTCCTTTTCCCCAGACTCATCAGGGCCCCTGATCTCTACCAGTCCCACCCCTTCCTCCAGTTTGCCCCCGCTCTCCCTGCAAGACATAGCCCCTCCATCCCCCCCCCCATAAAAACTGAGGCAAAGTACTCATTTAGGACTTCTGCCTGTCCCCCACCTCCTGTGCCCAACCATCCCCTATCCTTATCCTGCTGATCTGCCACTTTACTTTTTTCCCTATGTATCTAAAGAACCCTTGTCTCTCCCGAATCCCAATGGTGAAGGACTGCTCCTTTTGCCTTAGCTGCTCTCACCACCCTGATGATTCTCTTGGCTGTCGGCTCATATTCATCCTGATCCCTTTCACTCCTTGAGCGCTTGAAGCGCCTACAGGCAGCCTTCTTGTCCCTCACCACCTCCTGTACCTCCAGGGTCCACCAGCAGGTTTTTTTTGGCCTTACTGAACTTACACCTTTCCCTTTCGCAGGATCTTGTAACCTCCTGTATTCCCCTCCTAATGATCCCCCACCTGCTGTCAGCATCCATATCCAGCCTTATCCTGTCCAAACGATCTTTAAGGATCCTTCCCATCTCCCTGATGGTTGCACCCCTAAAGTTGGTTACTACAGTCCTTGTTCGCCCCCCCCCCCAGGTCCAGAAAGAATCAGACTGTGGCGTGATCACTCCCCGCCAATGGGTCCCTCACCTCTAGGTTGCATGTAGGATGCACCATTTCCACAATCCGGTTTTGCTCTGTGCTGGTCAGGTTTTTGAGCCATTTTGAGTGCTCACATACTTCTGAAATAGATTGTGTCGTCTCATTCATGTTTCAGTTACATGTCCAGCTTACAAACAAGTTCTGTTGTCAATATAGCCTTTTGTTTATGAAAGCAGTCAGCCTGGGAGGTGTAAAGTATGGCCACTAACACCATTAGCACTTACTTAAAGATCATGTGCAACGGTTTTTACATATTTTTTATAAAAGCTTGAAAAGCTGAAATTCAAGTTATTATGTCATGATTAGTGTTTCCTGAGAATTTCATGTCATTTGGTTTGTGGTTTTCTTTAAATCAGCATTTGTTAACTTGCTCTACAGTAGCTGAAAACAGTGGAGTTATTTCTGTCCTCTCAGTCAAACTTAGAGTGCAATTACATCATTTTGGAGTAGCTTGCTGTTTCATATTCCCAATCAGAGCAGTAGTTTGTAGAGTTAATGGTTTGCTGAGCTCTCCAAGTTTTTTACAAACACAGCCTCTGGCTTCTGTTTAGATAGATCAATTTAAAATATAACATTATCTTCTCATAAAAAGCTAATCATTTTAATTTCAAGGCTGAACTGAAGCAGTGGAAATCTTTCTCTGAGAAATTAGCTTCTCTGTATCACAGCTCTCAGTTCTTTCTAAACAAAACTCAGACTGTTTTTATAACTATATAACAGGGCTATTAAATGTATATAACAATAAATCTAAATTGTGTTCATTCACAGAAACAGTTTGTCTTTGATATAGCCTCCATAAATAGATTTCATGTAAGAACATTTTCTTTTCATGTCAGATTGACAGTACATATGCTTGAAATACTGTAGCAGAGTGTGACAGACACCTGTCAGAACTAACAAATTTCAATTCTTTGGTGGTTTCTGTGTGAAAATACATTGTTAGGTGTAACTAGAAACATTATGTGGCATCTTGATGCACCATGTCTCTGCCTCAAAGCTGAGGAAGCTGCAGCCTACTGCCACCTGTCCCTGCCCCACAAGTCCCCTTCCTTCTGCTCCACATTTGAAGCTGCTGTATCCTGCTTTCCACCATCTTCTCCCACACAGTCAAGGATTGTGCACCCTGCTGCCTCCATCCTCTGCCTAGAGAATCAGGGCTGCTGTACCCTGCCTCCCCCTGCCCAAACAACTGGGGTTGCTGCATCCTGCTGCTCTCCCCCCACACCCTCACAGTTAGGGAAGCTGAACCTGTTGTCCCTGTCTCCACAGTCAGGGTTGCTAAAGCTGCTATACAGCAAAGTTCCACAGTGCCAGGCCCCTGCCCCACAGCTAGGCTGCTGTACCACGCTGTCCTAGCCACCAGAGGTAGGGCTTTTGCTACACCCTGCTATTCACTTCCATTGCCCCAGATGGTCAGGGCTGCTGTACCACGTGTACCCCATCTCAGTCAGGGCTGCTGTACCCTGATGCCCTCCTGTGTTCTGCACCATAGTCAAGGCTTCTGTACCATGGTGTTCTCTGTCCCCTGTCACCAGAGATAGGGCTGCTGCACCCTGCTCCTTTCTACACAGTTGGAGTTGCTGTGGCCTGCTGTGCTCTAGAGCCCCATGCCTCTGCAGTTAGGGCTGCTGCACCATGCTGCCACTTGCCACAAGATTCAGGGCATTACAACACTGCAAAGGCTTGATAAAGTGGAGACTCAGTAATATCACACTGAACTGCATGCTGGCCCCTTTCCAGAATATGTTGGTTCTGGCACAGCACATGCGGATTAGATTTTTCATGTGCATGTAGTGACTCAATTCTAAAATTGTTAGAGCCTGTGGCAAACACATTTGTTTTTTTTTTAAAAGGCTGGTATTGCAAAAGAGGGATACTTTTCGCAAACTGTGCAACACGTAGAAACATAGAAACATAGACTTTGATGGCAGATAAGGACCGCTAGGCCCATCTAGTCTGCCCATTTCCCTACCTACAGGATAGGCCGCAGATCCTAGTTAACCAACAGCCTATTTCTTCCTACCCCCCCACAAGAATTGCCTTATGTCTGTCCCATGCATTCTTGAATTCTCCCACAGTTTTAGACCCCACAACCTCCTCAGGAAGGCTGTTCCATGCATCCACTACCCTCTCTGTGAAATAATACTTCCTCACATTGCCCCTGAACCGCCCTCCTTCTATCTTTAAATTGTGTCCCCTTGTTCTTGCAAGTCTCTTTTTCTGAAAGATGCTACCCTCTTGGACTTTGTTGATTCCACTGAGGTACTTAAAATTTTCTATCATGTCCCCCCTCTCCCTTCTTTCCTCAAGGGTATACATATTAAGCTCCTTTAGTCTGTCCTCATACGGCTTCTCTTGCAGACCCTGCACCATTTTAGTTGCCCTCCTCTGGACTGCCTCTATCCTGTCTATGTCCTTGCGGAGATGGGGTCTCCAGAATTGGACACAGTACTCCAGATGGAGTCTCACCAACTGTCTGTACAGAGGATAACAACTTCCTGTTTTCTGCTGATGATGCCTCTCCTATACATCCCAGTATACCCCCAGCCCTCCCTACTGCCTTCTCACATTGCTTACTAACCTTAAGGTCATCTGATATGATTACCCCAGGTCCCTTTCCTTTTTGTTGTTGTTACTACCTCCCACCCATTGTGTATTCTTCCCCTGGGGTCTTGTTTCCCAGGTGCATTATTTTGCACTTCTTTGCATTGAATCCTAGCTGCCATACTTCTGACCATTCCTCCAACCTTGTCAAGTCCCTTTTCATCCTTTCCACACCTCCTTGTCTATCAACCCTGTTGCAGATCTTTGTGTCATCTGCAAAAAGGCATACTTTTCCTTCCAGTCCCTCTGCAATGTCACTGATGAAGACATTAAAAAGGACTGGACCCAATACTGAACCCTGCAGTACCCCACTAGTAACCCCCCTTTCTTCAGAGTGGACTCCATTTACAATTACCTTCTGTGTCCTGTTGTCCAGCCAATGTTTTACCCAGGCTACCACCTTGGGTCCCACTCCCAGGCTGGTTAATTTGACTATTAATCTTTTGTGTGGGACTGTGTCAAATGCCTTGCTAAAGTCTAGGTATGCCATGTCCACAGCCCCTCCCTGGTCTACTACTTTGGTCACCCAGTCAAAGAAATCTATTAGATTCGCCTGACATGACCTTCCCGCTGTGAACCCATGCTGCCTTGGGTCCTGTGCTCCACTGGCCTCTAGGTACTCAACTATTCTTTCCTTCAGAAGTGACTCCATCACTTTCCCTACCACAGAGGTCAGACTGACAGGTCTGTAGTTTCCTGCCTCTGTCTTGTTCCCACTTTGTGAAGGGAATCACATCCGCCTTCCTCCAGTCCTCAGGTACCACCATCCTCCCATGATTTATTAAAAGAGTAGCCAGTGGTTTCACTAGTTCCTCCCTTAATTCTTTTAGAATTCTGGGTGAATTCCATCAGACTCACTGCTTTGTCCACCTTCAGTTTTAGAGTTCTTGCAGAACCCTTTCTTCTGTGAAAGGACTGGATGACCCCTATCAAGACTGCTTCTGTTCATTGGATTAGGCACTTCCCCTCCTCTTTTGTGAATACTGGGCAGAAATATTAGTTCAGTATTCCTGCTTTTCACTGTCCCTTCTGACCACCACCGTTCATTCTATTCAGCCTCACTATCCCTCCCTTTGTCTTTCACTTCGCTGATGTACCTATAAAAGGTTTTATCCCCTTCTTAACTGAGTTGGCTATCTTTTCCTCAGTTTGGGCCTTTGCTATTCTGACTTCCTCCTGCTTCCTTCTGCCTTAACTGGTACAGCTCTCTGTCCTGCTCCTTCTGTGTTTCCTTACACTTCCGGAATGCTATCTTTATCTTCCTGACTTTCACAGCCACCTCTTTTGAGAACCATAGTGGCTTTTTCTTTTGTTTTGATTTGATTATTTGCTTCACACAAAGGCTTGTTGCCTCTGTGATGGCAGTTCTGATAATTCCCCATTGTTGCTCCACACCTCCTTCTAGCCTGTTTGCCAGTGCTTTTCTGAGGCACTCTCCCATCTTGCCAAAGTCAGCCCTCCTAAAGTCCAGTACCCTCACTTTTGTATGGCTTGACTCTGTAGCTGAGTTTAACGTGAACCACACTGTTTGATGGTCACTCGTCCCAGATGGCAACCCACTTCTAGATCTGAGATCCTCTCACTGGCCCCATTTGAAGTCTACGAGGTCTAAGATTGCTCCCTCACAGTGGGTTCGAAACTAGCCATCTAATGCCTGCCACCTGTAGGACATCAAGAATGGCCCTGCGCTTGGATGTGGCTGCAGCAAATGTGCTCCAGTTAACATCTGGCATATTCAGGTCTCCATCAACAGTATCTCCCTTTCTCTGCCATTCTAAGAATGCCTTCTATCATATCCTTGTCCATTCCTTCCCCTGACATGGGGGTCTGTACACAACCCTGTGCGGATTGTGGTGCCCTTTCCAGTCTCCAAGGTGACCCACAGTGCCTCCTCTCCTCCCTCCCTGTTTACTCTTTTGTTCAGTTGCTTTTATCCCTTCCTTTACAAGAAGCTACTCCTCCCCCTCCTCCTCCTGCCTGTCTCTCCTGTGGGTTATGTACCCTGGTATATTAACATCCAGTCATGGTTCTCTGTGTACCATGTTTCTGTGACTGCTACGATATCCAGGCATCCCTCTTCCATTAAGGCCATCAGCTCAGGGAGCTTGTTGCCCAGACTACGGGCATTAGTACTCATTACCCTCCATTTCCTGATGGCCTTACTCCCTTTTGCCCCATCCCTGTCCTTCTTTCCTTTGTCACTTTCTCCATTTACCCCTGCCTTCTCCCTATCGACACCTCTATGTTGGTGTTTGCGCACTTCTACCGTGATTATTTGGGGGCTAGGATTTTCCTGCTCCTTTCCAGTGCCTCCCCTTGACTAGTTTAAAAGCTTGCCAATGAAGCATTTACACCTATCACCTAGGATCCTGGTTCCCTCCCGGACAGATGCAGCCCATCATGACAGTATAGGCTTGCATCACTCCAGGTGGACCCAGTCCCAATGAAGCCAAATCCCTGAGCTCCACCAGTTTTCAACCACTGGTTGAATCCCATGAGTGGAACACCCTAGCCTCTCCTATGCCACAGATGGGTAGCACCTCGAGAAGGTTACCGTGCATGCTACTTGACTAAGGCCCTTCCCCAATTCCACAAACTCTTCCTGCACTTCTCTAATCCCTTTCTTAGCCAGGTCATTTGTACCTAGGTGGACAATGACATCCAGCTCCCTCCCCTGTGCAGCTGCTCCGGCAATCCTGAGGATTCGCTCCCTGTCCCTCCAAGCCATGGCGCCAGGCAGGCACCTTACCTCCCTCTCCCTTCCTCCCCAGTTCTACCTTCCTAACAATGGAGTCCCCACCAGGGTTGTTTCCTTCCCTGCAGGGTCCCTGCCACCCTCCTGTGGGTCTCCTCTGTGGAGGTTCCCAGCATCCTCCTTGGTCTCCACTGTGGGTGCCTCCATAGAGGAACCACACTTGAAATGGCACTGGGGTGTGGAAGGTACAGCTGGAGGGATGCGCCTCTGTTCCACCACCTCACTGAGCCCACTGTGGTCCAACTGCTCCTCTTTCTTGGCAACCTCTGAGGCAGCGGCAGTGGCACTGGTGGTCTCTGGTTGAAAAGGAGGTCCCACAAATCCTGGCCAACTCAGCCTGGAGATGAGCAACCTCCTCCCTCAGCCCAGAGGTTGCCTGCAGATGGGACAACACCGCATCCTCCAGAACATCTCCCGGAAGACTGCTGCTCCACAGCCACTGCACTGCACCACTCCAATCATGTCTTATTTCTGGCCCCTTAACTGTTTGCAATCCTTACTCTTTTCTCTGTTTTTTTTTTCTCTCTCTCCTTACTTTCTGCCTGTGTGCCCTTTAAGCTCCCGATTGTCCTGTTCTGAGACAAGAATATCCTATATTTCTCAGTAGACCACTTACTTACTCAGAGGCAGACCTCCAGCAGCTAGAGGGGGCCGGAGAGCTACTCTTGCCCTTCTAGGATGGTGGGTCCTTGGTGGTTCTGTGATCACTCACTTCTGCCCTAAACAGGAAGTTCCTGTTGTCAGTCAAATCCTGTGCCTATAAAAATAGAACTAGCTTTGGGTGGAGGGGAGGAGGGCAATATAGTCCCAGCAGAGAAGTTCAGTCACACAGCAGTCCTTTCTCCTGGTGTCTTCTGCCAAGCTATTAGCAGAATCTTTCTAAGGCAGTCTTTACATGTAGCTTCCTTCTAGATAAGCCACTCCCCCTACTTACCAGATCTTTCTACTAGTAATTTAAACCTCACAGCAGTTAAGTCCTTTCAGCCACCTGAGATTTTCGCCTAGGTAACTCTTCAGATACCCATTCAGTTCAGTTAACCCAAACACACATCAGTCCCTTTTTTTCATCGTATTGTAGCCACTTAAAATTGTTCAACCAGTGAGACTGAAACATTCTGGCCCTTTTTTCCTGATCATATTTTTTGTCTTTAGAGAGTATGTCTCCTTGTTGCTGATCCAGCAAAGTTCATTTCTTAGGACAGGAAGAGGAAACAGATGCTTCCACTTCACGGTTTAATTCACTGATTGACGAACATCAGCATCAGCAGCTGTTATATCCATTACCACAGCAGAAAACTCAAGTGTGCCTTTTATCTTGAGAAGACTGTATTTGTGTTTGGCTACTACTAGGCCCAGTGGCTGCTGCTGCTGACCACATAGAAAAGAGTCTTTTGTTTTTTATTCTTTTGCATAGCCATAATTTTGTTTGAAGTGTTTAACTTTTTTAACTTGCTTACTCTGCAAATAAAATATATTCTACAATATATGTGTGTGAGAGTCCGTTCTTGACTGAGTGGAAGGGGGGTGGGGGTAGTTAAATGTACTAGTGCTTGGGTGCCTGGGTAAACACAGGAATTAAAAACACTATAGCGTAGTCACACACTGCTAAATTTTTTTAACTTCAGTACATTCACTGCTGCACTTTCTTAAGAATATTTTTTTATTTATTTTATATTTTTCTGTGTACTGGTTCAATGTACATAAACCACAACACAACACCCCACCACCACACTTGTTCCCTTTTCAGTTTTTTGGTTCAGTTTCTGCCTCTCTCCCCCCCCCTTCCTGTTCCCCTCTCTCTCCCCCCTCCCTCCTGTCCCTCAGTAAAACACTGAAATAGTGTCTCACACAGATGCAGTACATCAGCTAAATTAGAGCTTCTTTCTTTTTAATATCTTTTCCTTTTTCAATATCTGCCTGTCTTTCCTGTCTGTCCCTCACACAGTCAGCCACTTGCACGTGCAGGTCTCAGACTCTCTCTCAGTACACACACTGACACTGTAGACACTCAGACAAGCTTAGCTATCCCAGATCTAACTTTTTGTTTTGTGCTTTAGTTTAACAGTTGTATTTCAATTTCTGCCTCTTTCTCTCGAGTCACCCCTCCTGTCCCTCAGAAGACACACAGGCACAGAAAGCAGTTGATGTGGACTGAATTTACTGTCTCAAACAACTGCAACACTTTAAAATAATGTGATTTATTTCTTTCTTTTTATTTTAATATCTCTTTCTCTTTCAAGGTAGTACACTTCCTTCACTCCTTATAACACAATCTCCTTTCTCCAAAAAGACTGCCCACAGTTAGGCTCCTCTTATCTTTTCTTTGTTAAACTCTTTCTTTTATTAGCTTTTTTTATTATGCTTTCCTTAGGCAGTTATTCAGACTTGCTACTTATGGGCAGGGCCACTGGAAAACTGCGCCCGCAATTATTTTGCGGAATCTGCAATTTTCACCATTCTCCGCAAAAAAAGACATGTTCTGCAATTTCTTTCAATTTTTGAGTTTTTATATTGAACTGTGTAAAAAGAATTAACATTTTTAGTAAAATACTCTCCAACATATTGACAATTTTGCATGCAGACTTGAGTTTGGCCAAAACAATGTGGTGCAAAGGTAGGTCAGGGTTTTATATGACTCTGATTTCTTTTGAATCCTTGTCTTGTTTGGTTTCAAAATCCACTGGCCAAGCAGAAGAGTACACTTAAACACTTAACATTTGTTTTTTGTGTTGAAGCAGCCTATCAGAAAACTTTTTGCTGCCACACAAACTGAAACAAAAGATGGGAGAAAAGGTGTAAATTATCCCATTCACTTAAATGGGGTGCTAACTATGACGCCTTTTTGTAAGCGGCAGGGCAAGTTTTTCCTTGTGAGCATACTCTCATTCAGACTAGTTTTGATTCAAACAGCTGAGGATTTTTGGATAGCCTTGTCAATCTTAAACTTGAATAAGCTAGTTGCTAACAGTGATCTCACTCTTAGCAACTACTGCCTAGATGCTCACATGCAAAGCCTACAATAAAAACCTGACTAAAGTCTAAAAACAAGCTTATAAAATGCAAAATGTATCTGAACATATATATTTAACTAAACAAAATTATTGCAGCCAGAGTAAAACAAAGGTAAATTATAGGGTACCCTGACTACTATATGATGCAGTAAAAATATATTGGTATTTTTGTAAATTTTTTGATAACTGCATAAGACCCACTAGGCAGAAGTGCCTGTTTTCAGGTACAACCCAGGAGCACTGAGGAGGTTAAGTGACTTGCTCAGAATCACATAATATGCAAGTGGAGGTTGTGGGAATCAAACCCAGGTCTGCTAGATGTCGTCAGCTCATTCAGTTTGTTACTCTAACCTCTAGATTATACTGCCAGTCAAAATAACCCCCAGATTTCATGTTTAAATATATGATTTCAAAAACAGTGTACAGTACCTACAATACAAAAACACTTTAACAACATTGTACTAAAACTCAATTATTCACCACTCTATCTGCTTATTTTTTCTTGCACCAAAGTGGGTGAATAGCTGGCAGAGCACTGTAAACAGCTATTGATTAGGCTCCATTATTCTATAGTGAGAAACAAAAAAAAAATTATTTTTTCTAGCTTAATTTAATATTGATTTGCTGTGGCTCACTTTATAGAATCTATTTAGCACTGTATGAGGAAGATGCTTTTAAATTATGGAAGATAGGCAATGCTTACAATAGCTTATTAATTTAGTATTCTTTTTAGGAAAATAAACTTTTCTTTATGTTTTAAACATATTCAGGTGTCAGTGTATTCATTTAGCAATTTATACTGACTAATACATGCTCAGAAAACATTAAAAGATTTATTGTGAAGCACTCAGGGTATACAGTAGAACCACTGCAATTTTTGCAAAACGCTCCGCAACTTTGGGTAACCTTTTCTGCAATTTTCAAGTGGCACTGCTTATGGGCAACAACACAAAGAAACCTTGTGTACCATAGCCCCTTTCCTTTGCTTTCTTCCTTCCTTTTTAATGCACTGTAGGCAGTTAGTCAAATTGTCCCTTTATGCTTGAGCAAAAAAACAAAGCCTGCCCCAACTCCTTCAAGTTCTCAAGATTTACTCTGCTGTACACTCCTTATTTTAGTCTCTTTTCCACAAACTTTGGCACTTTGGCAGGTAGATTTGTCAGCTATATCTTATTTTCTTTTTTACTAGCATTCTAATAGCACTCACTGACACTGGGCAGGTATAGATCAGGTAGGTATTTACACACTATGCAGTTCAGTGTACTAGCCTAGCAGTACTAGACACACAATAACCCTACAGTATGGTATTGGTAAGGTAATACTGTCTATTAGCCCACAACACTCCACACAGTCCCACTCCCTTCCCCAGCAGACATAAATGAGGGAGCAAATCAAATCCCCTTCAGCTTTATTACTCTGATTTAGTTATTCAGGCTGATCTTTGAGTTTTTTTTGTTTTTTAATGCTTTTCTTTCCTCCTCCTGAGTCAGTCTCATCTGTTAGGGAGCACAACTCAACTGTCTGGCTTCTTAAAATTTAGGGCTTCACTTCTGCCAGACTACCACACACTGACAGACACACTCCCATTTTAATAATCAGTATTTATCACTGCCAGAATGACAACAGTCCTTATAAATTATACTTTGGACTCTTTATGCCTTGATTTTGGACTTTCAGCACTAGCAATTAGCAGGGAGATTGTCTCTTCCCTTCCCCCCACCGCTCACCGCTTGGTCACACACAACACCAACATTCCCTATGCCTTATATTTATTTTTTTGCAAAATGGCTGGGAGTTGAACAGAGAAGCACTGGGCAGCAGCAATTTCTGTCAGCACAGTAAACCACCGGGACTGTGCTCAATGATCCTCAATGGCTCCCTCTAGTCCCTTCTCAACACACCACGTTGCTGCTGCAGCCGCTCCCTCGCAAACTGTCACCTCCAACTGCACCTGGCCTGCTGATATCTCACACTCACACAGTCCTGATACTAAAGAAAGCCCTCCCCTCCCCTCCCAGCTCACACTGAAATTAAAAATGTACAATGCTCCACAGTAGCACGCACATCCTTTCTCTTGCTGAGCTATAGAGAAAGTGAGCAAGTGTTGCTGCGATCGTCGCCACGTCCCGCCAAGTCACACCGCCACCAATGGATGTGCCTTACTGATGATTCGTTGCTTTGCATGCCAATCCAATGATTGGCTCCTCCAGATTTCTAAAGCAGCCGCTGCTCGCTCCCGCTATGCTCGTTGCTCACGCCCTACTCAGCATCACGTGAGTGACACTCCAGTGGGTCAGATGACCATGGGAACACCAGCTGGACTCAGATGTAAAGAGGCACCCTGCTGGAAAAGGCTGACACTGCAGGTAATTTTTGTTTAAAGACATACTTGCCCGTGGACAAACAGCGCTTGTCAAAATACTTGTCCTTGCCTGAAAACTTGTAGCCCGGGACATCGGGCTATAGGATTTGTCGACCCCTGGTGTACACCCTGCCTTCTAGCTTGACCTGTGCCATCATGTAGCAATGGCGAAGACATGCTACCAACCATGCTGAAATGCATCTGATGGCCACAGGTTGACCCAGCCAGGCCGTGTTGAATGACACAAAGAGTTGCTTGGATTTGCGAATCTCAAGGTTCTGTCGATAACAGAATTGCAAAACCCTTTTGATATCCAGAGAGTGAACAGTGCATTCCCTTTCATTCTGGAAATTTGCAGATTAGGTCAGAAGGACCAAGGGTTGGTTAAGGTGAAATTCCGAGACCACTCTGGGTAGGAATTCAGACTGAGTTCTGAGAACCACCATGTCCTTGTGAAATACAGTGCATGTATTTCAGATACTCTGCGAGCGGAGGTAATGGCCACTGGGAAAGCTGTCTTCCAGGTCAGAAACTTCAAGTCGCAGATTGCTAGAGGCTCAAAAGGTTTATGGGCGAGCATGTCAAGCATAACATTGATATCCCACGTGACCACTGGTCTCCCGACTGGTGGTCTAGTGTGCAGGATACCTTTAAGGAATCTCTTGACTAAAGGTAACTGAGCCACCGACATATTATGTACTGGCTCATGACAGACAGATATCGCAAAAAGATGCACCTTTACTGTCAAGTACTGCAGACTAGGAGGTACAGTAACACTTTACTTGGTGGGCAAACAAAGGGATCCACGGTGGACTTTGCTGACCAAATGAAAAATCGTTTCCACTTTGCTGTGTAAGTCTTCCTAGTGGATGACTTATGCACAGCTAAGAGGATTTCTGAGATTCTTTGAGAGACGTTAAACCTGCCCACTTCTATCTCCTCAGGAGCCAGGCATGGAGATGAAGGGATTGCAGGTTGGGATGGACAACCGGTCCCTGTGTTAGAAGGTCCGTTAGTAGGGGGAGTTGCCCCAGAGGGACCTCAAAAACCCGTTAATTAAAGGAAACCATATTTGATGAGGCAATGAGAATTATGCAGTACTTCTGTGCCTCCAATCTGAGCAGCACTCTCTGAATTACTGGAAGAGGAGGAAATGCATACAGAAAGCATCTTGTCCACTGCAGTCTGAATGCATCCTGACAGAAAGTGCCAGGTTCTGGATTTCTGGAGCAGAATAGAAGCAGTTTTACGTTGAGTGGGGACGCAAAAAGGTCCAGGTCCGGAGTGCCCCACTCTTCAAATAGTGACTGTACGATGCTTAAGCAGAGTGACCACTTGTGGGATCCGCCTCAGTTCTGCTGAGGTGATCCACCAGATCATTCCGGATTCCTGGCAGGTAGACTGCCTGGATCAGGATATCGTATTCGAGGCACCACTTCCACACTCTCATGGCTTCTCTGCACTGAGGGTAAGAGTGCGCCCCACCCTGCTTGTTGATTTAGTACATCACAAGCCTGTCGTACGTCTGAAGGAGAACTACTTTGTGACAAGAGGACAGCCTTCAGGGCTGGGACAGCCCTCATCTCCAAGACATTTATGTGTAGATGGGACTCCTCCCGGCTTCACAGACCCTGATGGTGGAGGTCCTGACAGTGAGCTCCCCAACCAGTCAGAGATGCATCCAAGGTGATGGTGATCTGCATTTCCAGAGGGGCAAAGGGAAAACCTTGGAGAAGGTTGTCCTCCTGAGACCACAAAGTGAGTGATCTCATTAGAGGCTCTGTCATTTTGATGTGGAAGGATTGTTGGTGCGTGGTTGGAGACCACGGAGTGCTGAGCATCCACAGTGTGGTTCTCATGTGTAGGTGGGCTAGGGGCACCAAGGATATGGAAGATGCCATGAGACCTAGCATCCGCTGCATCGAGACAGCTCAAACCGAGTTGTTCTCCTTGATGAAGCAAGCCATCTGGAGAATGTCGTTCCTCCTGTCCTCTGGTAGAAAGGCCCTTGCTCTGGAGGTGTTTTGAAGAACCCCTATAAAGCGAAGTTTTTGGGAGGGCTGAAGCTGTGATTTTTCTAGGTTTAGTAGCACCCCCATGGATGTGAGAAACTTGGAAACTGTGGAGACTGCTTCCTGTGTTCCTGGTCTGGATGAGCTTGCTAGGAGCCAACTGTCCAGGTATGAGTCCATTTGAATGCTGAGTTTTCTGAGATGCGCTGTGAGTACCACGAAGCACTTCGTAAAGACCCGTGGCACAGAGGATAGCCCAAAGGGCAGAACTCTGAACTGGTAGTGCTGACCAAGAGCTACAAAGCAGAGGTACTTGTGGTGGCTTTGGTGCACTGGAATGTGCTGGTAGACATCCTGCATGTCCAGGGATGCCAACCAGTCGTACTGATGTATGAGAGGTAGTAAAGTTCCCAGAGAGAACATCTTGAACTTTTCTTTGAACAGTTATTTCTGTAACTTCCTTAGATCAAGAATAGGGCACATGGCTGGCCCAGTGGCACGGAGGGCTGAGGCGCTGGTCGCCTGCACTTCATGCCATGCCAGCGACTGGTGTTCGGGAATAAGTACAGGTCACCGGGAGCTGGCAGGGTAGGAGAGGGATTGAGAGTCTGATGGACTGCTCTCCCTCTCTGGGGTGGGGAGTCCATGACAGTCAGCGCCTAATTGTCCCCTGGCGGAGGCTGGGGCACAAGATGCATGCTGTGCTCTTGGGAGAAGTTGGGGGGGACAGACACTAGAAGGGAGCACGTGCGGATGCATGTGCGCTTCCCTTTGCTGGCGTGCATTGCACGCCTACTGGCTCGGTGGGGGGAAGAAAACAGAGAAAAATGGTTTCCTCATCAGGCGGTTTGATGGCTGTCCTATGGTGTGCTGGCTCGGGGACTTGCAGATCTTGATCCAAATGGTGGGTGAGTTTGTGGCTCCCCACCACCCCGCTGTGGGGAGTAATCCGCAGGGGATAATGGCAAGATCCTTAGGGGCGCTCAGACGGCGGACGGAGTCCCAGAGGCCTCAAACAACTGGTACAGCAACCCACAAGAGACAGGGCTATCCTAGATCTAGTACT
Source organism: Neoceratodus forsteri (assembly GCA_016271365.2). Lineage (NCBI taxonomy): Eukaryota > Metazoa > Chordata > Ceratodontiformes > Ceratodontidae > Neoceratodus > Neoceratodus forsteri. The sequence continues at coordinate 398,958,803 of CM057452.1, forward strand.
GACTAACAAAGAAGGGATCACAGATCTCCAGGTAGAAGGTCACCTGGGGGCCAGTGACCATCACATGGTATGGTTCAATTTGGCTACTACATCTAAATCATCCCATTCCAAGGCAAAAATATGGGACTTCAGAGGAGCTGACTTTGATAAGATGGCCAACAGAGTTAAGCTAGCCCTGGCAAAAGAAACACAGGTGAGGAGGTACAGGCAAAGTGGGCAAGCAGTAAGGATACAATACTTGAAGCAACATCCCATTGTGTTAGACAGAAAAGGAAGTGCAAAAGAAGGAAACCACTTTGGTTCTCAAATATAGTAGAAAAGGTCAGAGCCAAAGGCTGGCCTTCAGAAAATATAAGGAACACAGCGGGATGAAGATGAGGAGGCATACCAAACTGCCCTAGGGAAGCAGGTAAGGCAGTAAGGCAGGCAAAGTCCCAAACTGAGGAAACACTAGCACGAACAGTAAAGAAGGTGACAAGACTTTCTATAGATACATTAGTGAAAGGAGAAAGTCCAGAGGGGTGTGCTAAGCTTAATGGAGAAAAGGGAGCATGTGAGGAGGAGGACCCTGTAAAGGCATCTATCCTAAATAGATACTTTTGCTCAGTATTTACTGAAGAAGGTAGGGCAGGGCCCACAGCTCAGCATCATGGACACAGGGGAGGGAGGTTAGCACTACTCCCTTCACAAAAGGGTCCTACAAGAGCTATAAGCTCAGGGTGGATAAGGCAATGGGACCTGATGGCATACATCCCAGGGTACTTAAGGAGCTAAAGGAGGAACTAGCAGAGCCATTAGCAGAATTGTTTAGTGAGTCTCTGAGCACAGGAGAGGTCCCAGAAGACTGGAGAAAGGCTCATGTGATCCCCTCCCACAAGAGTGGTAGCAGGGAGGAGGCGGGGAACTACAGACCGGTCAGTCTTACCTCAGTAGTGGGCAAGACCCATGGAGGCACTCCTTAAGGAAAGGATAGTGCAACACCTGGAATCCATAGGGCACGGATCCAAGACAGCATGGGTTTACAAAGGAAGGTCCTGTCAAACTAATCTCATAGATTTCTTTGACTGGGTAACCAGAGTGGTGGACCAAGGGGAGCAGTTGATGTCGCCTACCTTGACTTCAGCAAAGCTTTTGACACTGTTCCACATAGAAGATTGATAAATAAGCTAGGTAGGCTCGGGTGGGTCAGAAGTTGGTCAACTGGGTGGCAAACTGGTTGACTGGCAGAAAACAGAGAGTGGTGGTAAATGGTATACAGTCAGAAGAGATGCAAGTCACAAGTGGGGTACCTCAGGGGATCCAGTCCTGGGGCCAGTCCTATTCAACATCTTCATTAGTGACCTCGCAGATGGACTAGAGGTAAGGCTTGTCTGTTTGCAGATGACACCAAGATCTGCAACAGAGTAGATGATCCAGATGGGTGGGCAGAATGAGAAGAGATCTGGATAAACTAGCAGAATGGTCAGAAGAGTGGCAACTGGGATTTAATGCAAAGAAGTGCAAAATCATGCACATAGGGAAGAAACCCTGAAGCCACTTATAGGCTGGGAGGAGTTGCTAGCAGTCACAAAGGAAAGAAAGAGACTTGGGCATCATCATCACTGATGACCTAAAATCATCAAGCAGACCTCTAAAGCAGTAGGTAAGGCTAGGGGGTGTTAGGGTGTATTAGTAGGGGTATCACAAGTCGTAAGAGGGAGGTAATAATCCTCTGTACAAGACATTGGTTAGGCCCCATCTGGAGTACTGCGTGCAGTATTGGAGGCCACACTTCACAAGGACATTAACCAAATTGAGGCAGTCCAGAAGGGCAGCCAAAATGGTGCAGGGACTGCATCAGAAGACATATAAGGACAGATTAACAGAGCTCAATATGTATACCCTGAGCAAAGGAGGGAGAGAGGTGATATGATCGAGACATTTAAACACCTTAAGGCATAAACAAGGTGAAAGAGTCTAACATGTTTAAATATAAGAAAATAGCAGGACAAGAGGACACAGCATGAGATTAGAGGGAGGCCGATTAGAAATGAGGAAATTCTTTTCACAGAAAGGGTGGTAGATGCATGGAATGGCTTACCACAAGAAGTGGTGGCTATGAATACAGTGCAGGGCTTCAAACAGGCATGGGATAGGTATAAGGGAGCAATACAAATGACTATGAATAGATAGGTCACTGACAGAGCAAAGGCCGATGGTACATTTATAAGGTAGAAAAAGAAATGGGCAGACTGGATGGGCCTTGCGGTCCTTATCTGCCGTCAACTTCTATGTTTCTATGTTTCTATGTTTCTGCCTGAATGGGTGCAGACCAGGTAAGCAAGCAGAAAGAATAAGCAAAAAAAAAACAAACAATAAAGAACTGGGTAAAAGCTGCCTGTTTTCTTTGGAACTAGGAAGTAATGGGAGTAGAACCCTGTGTTCTGTTCTGCCTGCGGAACCACTTCTACTACCCTGTGTTTCAGAAGGCCCTAAATTTTGGAAGCAAGGAGGTCTGACTGAGTGGCAGACAGTTTGGGCTACCACTCCGCTAGAAGATCCGGGGAAGTCTCTGCGAAACTGAGAGAGTATCCCTCTCGAATAATCCTGAGGACCCATTTGTCCATTGTGACAGATTTCCACTGGTTGTAAAACTGAGTCAGATGATCTCCTACTGCTGAAGAGGTGTCCACTTCGGGCAGCTAAGGTAGGACATGGGCTAGTTCTTCAGAGGGTGGCACTGGGCACCTTCAGGACCTGCGCCTTCTGCTGCCTTTTCTTTTACAGCTGAGGGGTTTGGTTCTTGTTAAAAGTTCCTCAGCCTTTACCTCGAAAGGACTGCCTGCTACCAAACTGTGAGTGACTTCTGCCTCTCTGAGGGGAGGCAGAAGCCATTTGGCAGTCTTAATGGCAGTCCTAGTTTTTTGAGTGGCCTCCAGTGCCTTCTCCACTTGTGGGCCAAACAGATAAACACCGTCAATGTGGAAATTCATGACTCTGTGCTGAGCATCATTTGTGGAGCCTGAAGTCCTTAGACATGAATGTCGCCGGGTACAAATACCGACCGCTGCTGCCCTAGAGGCAGTAACAAAGGCATCCATAGCAGCTTTCAGCTGCTGATTGTTGGACTTTATGCCCCCTGGTAATGGTCTGCAGGAGCTCCATGTTACTGTCTGACTCCGAGAGACTCTTGACCGTTGCCTTGAGCAAATGCCAGAGTGTATACTCATACTGAGAGAAACGGCCTTGGTAGCTAGCTATGCGCATGCCCAGGGTTGCTGCGGCAAACATTCATTTCCCCAGAATGTCGATGTTATGAGACTCTTTATTTACTGAATGGGCTGCAGATTCCTGGGGGAGCACGGCTTTGTCATTCTCCATCAGAACCATCAGGGCATCCATGAAGGGCTGAGAAGCAAGGATTGGCCTGTCTTTAGAGGGAACGTACTTCCTATGTATACACTTAGACATGGAAGGAATAAGCGCCCGCCTGTCCCACACTGCTTGTGAAAGAGTCTCAAAAGAGGGTTGCACTCACAGTGTCAGGTCTACAGGAATTTCAGAACATGCAGGTATTGCAGGTGCAAAAGCTTCCTAGGATCCACCGCAGAAGTCTGGAGAGCCAGGGTGGAATTCATATTGTTCAGCAGAGACTTTATTTATTTAAAATTGGTGATCGGGAAAGGCACACTGAGCCAAAGCTCATTTCCAGGTGCGACCCGGATACATGGTGTACACTGAAATATACAGAGGTACATCAATTTTTGGTTACAGACAGCAATAGCAACAACTATAGACTGTAAGTACAACCTAAGGAAAGATCTTCAACCACAGGCTCAGCTAAAGTAGAGGGCTTACTCCCACTCCTGTAAAAGCAGTCTTCGTCCACATCATCTGTCAGGTGTAAATCAGGATCAGATTCAAAGTCCCCTCTTACCCCAGAAGGGTCAGCAAAGATACATGAAAAGAAGGAGGAAGTGCGAGGTGCCACCCCAATTGGAGTCAGAACAGCAGCACCGACTCGACACCGACACTGCACGCCAGCACACTGGCGCGCACACGGCAGAACCGCTGGCGCTAGACAAGCACCTGGAGTCCCCAACCCCGACACTGGGACTCCGAAGGCTGCAACACCACCAGACACCTGAAAATGTGACGAGGAGTAGGGAGAGAATGCAGTACCTGTGCTGGCCCCTGCACCGCAGTCATGTGAGGGGGGAAGGCATGAGGGAGTGGCGTCGATGGTGCCGAAGGCGCCACGAGATCAAGCTGACCCAACCACTCCAACCGCGGACCAACGGTCCCTAGGCCCTGGGATAGAGTCTGCCGCCAAGGGCAGTCAGAAAAACTGCCGAATCCACTACTCCATAATAGCAGCCCAAATGACTGAACTACTCATTGGAAGACCCCTGGGGGGAAGGGAGGGTCTCGGAGCCGAGGGATCCCACGGACACCAGGGACCGTGGCCGCACGAGACCCTGGAGGAGTTGGAGTCAGCATACCATATCCTGCTACCGACGACCTCCATGCAAACGTACCAGAGGGCAACCTCTAGCGGTACCGCTTCTTCTTTGACTGGTGGGAGGAAGACGAGCTCGAGGTCGAGCGGCGCAGAGTCCCCGTTCGGGATCGGGCCCACTTCTTTTTGTGCTTTTGGAAGGACTGCCCTTCCTCCCAAGCACCGGACTGCCAGTGGTCAGACCCCCCCCACCCCCCGAAGAGGGCACCGGACCCAGCCCTGCTGCCAAAACAGCTTTCAAGTGAAGTTTCCCTACCGTCACTGGCACCGTTCATGGTCGACTCAGTCAATGGCAGGCTGAAGAAGTCTTCTTCTTTTGTTTTCTCTTACTTTCATTTTTTTTTTTTTAAATAAATTACTAAAATAAATACTGAATGACTAAAGCTGCTGTCATATAGACACGAAGATCTGACTCCCAGTGGGTAAGGGACGTCATCACTGAAGCGCACTTGATGGTGGGGGAAAAAAGGAACTGAGGTGGTTGGAGTGTCGATGCCAAGAGAGCCTATACGGCGTGAGCCAGCCTTGTGGTGCAGAGCATGCACGGTCCTACCTCGGTGCCGGCCCTCCTGAAGATTTTTGGCTCCTTCTGGTTCCTAGCGCCCTCTGGCGTCCCATTAGTAGTGGAAACTTTTAGTCCAGAAAGATCTTGGAATTAGAGATACCCTCAGATGAAGGACTTTGTTTTCTCTGTTTGTACTGCCTTCATAAATACTTATACTGAACAGTTTTTATCTTGCTGTTATTGATAATTATAAAACACTACTTGTGAATCTTACAACTGCTCCTGGTCTTTCTATGCTTCCTAACCTATGCCTCGATGACAAGTACATGAAACAAAATAAGCAAAAACAGCTGAACTAGCATGGTGCAGGATAGAGGCAAGGAATCTCTGGCAATAGGGGTTGGAGGGCATGGGGATGGCATATGCAGCACAGTACACATTCTAGTTTACTGTTTATGGCACTGGCTCATTCTATTGGGTTTCTACTAGTACATGGCTAAAGACGAACTGGCTTTGTTAGAATATAATTTAACCCGTTTTATGTGGGCATATTGTACAAAAAAATTACACACACACCATAATTCTCTTACTTTTTTGGGGGGCCCGGACCGGCATCTGCACGGCACCATTCCCGCCATATCTGCCTTTGTCGGCCAACCCCCTCTTCCAGCCTGCACCCTGGGGCCGCCGGCTTCCTGGTGGGTTTTTCTATCAGTAAGGGTGGAGAGGGGATCCCGACCACGGGGCAGGGTCCAGCACCATTCATTGGGAGACGCACTTTTTGGGTGCTAGTTGGGGGCAGGGACATGCAATGATGACCAGCATTCACCCCGCTCCCCCAACATAAGTGGTGCCAGCACAAAGGTTTCCCAGCCTCCGCCAGGGGTCACATGGTGCCGGACTCTACCCCCCCCCGGAAAAAGAGAACATCCTTCTGCCCCCTGGCCGGCCCTCTGATGTCCGAGTCCATTCCTGAACCCGTGTCATCAGTATCGCAGTTGGGCACCCTGCCCCTGCACCGGCAGGCAGGCTACTCACCGTAATTCTTGATCTTCCAGAATATCTTCACCATTTATTCACACCTATGGGTCTGTGCCAGAGATACTAGGACCCCATGGGAGCAAAGTCTTTTGCAGTCTACAGCTTGGGGGACCAAAGTCAATGCCAGCGCAGCCCATGAAGCAGACATAATTATGTAGCTCATGGGCTCGTCAGTAACAGACACCAGTTCCCCATGTTCCTCAGTTCTTTTTGCCAGAAGAGAAACAACTGGGAGAACGAAGAGAGAAGAACTAAGAGACCTAGCCCAAAGGGATAGGAAAAGAATTCAGTACATAAAATCCTAAAAATAATAAAATCTGACTACCAGCTTAAAGAAAAACTAAGAAGTGGGACTAAGTGGCATGTAAAGCAGGTAAAGAAGCACCCAGAGCCTACAAACCACCTCACAGGAGGGTGGAAGGGCAGTAGCCCTAGTATGGGATAGACCACAGGAGACTCCCAATAGGGCTTGAAGAAAATCTTGTACAATGGTACAAAAACAGAAGACGTGGAGACAATCTTCGTGCACCCCCCCCACCCACCAAAAGGGATAGAAAGAAGCAGAAAAGCTAGTAAGTAGGGATCTATATACGTCCTGCCCTCCGGGCTAAAGACTTCAGCACACACAAAAGTTAAGAAGTACTGGGAGAGCCGCAAGGCAAGGGAGACAGTATAGACTGCCCAGCTGCAGAGGGGTTAAGGAACGAAGGCTGAGCTTACAAAGTTGAAGGGTAACCAGGCTTGAAAAACAAAGGGTAGAAAGGAGGAGGATGAAAAAGGAAAGGGAGGGAATAAAAATTCCCTTAGAAAATCTGATTTTTTTTTCTTGTTTATCTTCCCATTTGGTTTTTTCTTTGAGGAGTGTAGGAACTGCAAAGTCGTTCTTCCTTACTCCTTTTTTTCCCTTTAAAGATGAAAACAGAAAGGGGGGGCTGGCAGAGCAGGGGAGACACTTAGAAACCTGTAAGGGAGTGGCAAGATGATCAGAAAGAGAAAAGACACAGGATGAGCTGCCCAAAGATCCTGTCTTTAGCTGAGTGGGGATGGTGGGCAGGCATGTGAATAAATGGTGGAAGATATTCTGGAAGATCAAGGATTACACTGAGTACATCATTTTCATATTTTTCAAGAATCAATCTTCACTATTAACTCCCACCAATGGGTCAGAGTATCAAGCTTTCCACTCAAAATGGTGGAGTTGGCTTGCCCTGAGGGGACTAATTATTCCCTCAGCCCTCTGTGGGGGGTAACTTTAGAAGGACAAGGACTCCTCATAGGCTTGGTGAAGGATCCACTGGCCTGACAGCAGTAGGGCACCCCAACAGCTCGTGCTTGACCCTGCAGTAAAAAAAATGAGTCCCCTGGAATCAGGGCTCCAGATAAGGTGAGTACCGACCTAGTTTACTCACCTCATTTTAGGAAATACTCTTCAGAAAATGTTTTTAATGAGTACCAGTACTCACCCAACATTTGTAAATGCTCCACACTGCACAGAACAGTGCTTCATAACATACTGTAACTGGTGATTCAAAAGAAGCAGGTTTTTTTGTTTACACAGATTTACAGCACTTCTACACATCCCAATTTTTCATTTTAAAACTGGTGAGTAAATTACTCCTACCTGCCAACATTATTGGGAGCACTGTTGGCACCAGACCAATTTTTTTTTTTTTTTTTTTTTAACACTTTCTTTATGCTCCCTCTCTGGCCACTCGAACTCTCTCCAGTGCGGTCACTCGGCTCAACCCATCCCGCCTGCCTGAAGTCCCCAGCCTGACCTTACAGTGGAGGGGATCTCCGTTCCGCTCCTCTGATCCACTGACCCTTTGGCTCTAAGTCCCCAAGGGCGGGACCACCGACTCCTTTTGGTGACCTTTCTGGAATGGGCGGAGCACCGGAGGCAGACTGAAGGACCAGGCGATGGGCATGGAGGTTGGCCATGGACCCACCTTCACTACCGAGGGCCTGGGCCATTTTCCTTTGTTCTATTCCTCCCTCCCCATTGGCTAGGATGTGCAATGCATCCAGCGCGTGCGTGCTCCCACACATGCACACAGATAGTCGCCGCAGCCAATCCCCTTACAGAGGATCCCAAGGGCTGTCGTACCCCCTGGTCACCACCAGGAGTCACCCAAGGCCCGGGATCTAAGACCCCCCCCCCCTTGCTTGAGAGGAGAGGAGAGCAGTCCTATGGATGCTCAATCCTCTCCTCCCGTTCCAACCCCCGATGACCAGAGCTCGCTCCCGAACTCAAGTCGCCAACACAGCGTGAGGTGTGGCATCCTGTGCCTCAACTCTCAGCACCACTGGGCTGGCCAACAGACCAATTCTTATCTAGAAAAAAACTACACTGTTTTTAAAAAAGTACTCCTCACTCCACTCCATCCAGATATTTGTATGCATCTGAATTTGGTTCTTCTCACTTCACTTTCAAAATGAGGAGCACAGTACTTATCTCAAAAATCTTATCTGGAGCCCTGCCCGGAATCATGAGCTGAGCACCCTATGCAGGGCCAGAAGCGCCTACCAGGAAAGGCGAACCCACACCATCCTCCCAATGCAGGCTACAGTCTCCACCAACCTGGAAGCTACTTCACTGGTGTCACAAGACTCCCTCATCTGGTGCCTCACTAGCTCGTGACCCTGGGTGGAAAGGTGAATGGCTGCCTGGTTGTTGCACTGTCTAGCAGTGACACTAGGAGCTGAGCTAGCATTGTCCACAGGCACCTGCCATAGGCCACCTAATGAACTTGATGTGTATAAATGCACATCATGGTGCATGGCGCCAAGAAAACCCGTCTGCCCCACACATAACACTCCGAGGAATCAGTGTCGGGATGGTGGTTATGTATGGGGTACCTAGGCCCACAGGGATCTCCAGGAACAAGATCCTGTAACAGGGATGTGTCATGGCACCTGGAGACCCCATGGGAGTGCAGTACCTCTACTGGAGAAGGAGCAGAGGGATTGACCCAGACTTTCCTGGATGCATCCACAAGAGGCTGAGGCCAAGGAGGGATAATTGCAGAGTCTCTGCTGTAATTTCCAAGGAATGACAGCACCATGAGAGAACTACTGCAACCACGAAAGTGCTGCAGGCTCAGCTGCTGCATCATCTTCCCTAGAAACTGCTGGTATCAGCTGTACTCAACATTAGAGAAGAGCTGAATGGAGGTATCCCCCTTCCTCAGTGGAGGAAATGGGAGTGGATGAGGAGCTGGAGTCATGGGGCAGTGGTCCAGGGACTTCAAGCCAGAAAATAGACTGGTCTACCCTGTGCTGGTAGTGTGAGAACACACCAGCCTTCATCTTAAACTGGTCCCAGGTCAGAGGCCCAAAAGGATCACAAATGCCCGGTAAAGGAGGGCATAGAGGAGGAGGGAGGAGTAGAGTCATGGAAGACCAGGCCAGGTCTTTTGACAGGGCTGCATAAATGCTCAGAGGACCTCCTCTGGTGGGGGGGAGAGGGGCTGGCAAACTCAACTGTCAAAGAGCGACCAACGGCTGCGGACTGGTCGAGACGGTGCCTATGGAGGGGGAAGCATCCAGGTGGGAAGAGTGCAGCCATGCAGGTCGTTCAGTGCCATACTGAGGGGAGAAAATAATAAAAACAGCAGGGGGGGGGGGATGGTGACAAAGGTACGGCGTCATGATGAACAGAGGAAGGAGTGTGCCACAGTTACAAATGATGACTAGTACTCCCACAGGGTGTACTCCATGGGATAAAAAACATAACTGAGGAAGGTGGGGGGCTAGCATCTGTTACCAACCAGCCCATGAGCACCACACCATTACATCTGCCTCGTGGGCGGCACTGGCACTAACAGTGGTCCCTCAAGCTGTAGAGTGCAAAAAGACTTTGCTCCCATGGGGTCCTAGTGCCTCTGGCATGGACCCATAGGTGGGAATAAATGGTGAAGATTGATTCTTGGAAGATCTGCCTTGACAAGGTTCTGTTGATAGCACTACTAAACAGTGCAATCTCTCACTAAAGACCCCCCCCCCCCAAATAAAGCTTTTTATCCCCAGTGTGCCGACTGGACCTTTTAGTCTTGTGCCCACCCACCCATCACCACACTATCCAAATAACTTACCTTCATAAATAAATTTTGCCTTGCCTACCTCTGCTCCCAGACATTCCCCACTAACTGCTCCTCACTGCAGGGCCATCAGGGCTGGCCAGGCCCCTCCGAAGTACAATCCAAATATACTCTCGGAGAAGGTGCCTAGTCAGTGGGTGCAGGGCCTGTAGTGAAACGAGCTGTCATCTTGCTTGGGCGGGTGTTTTCCATCCTGTTCTTCTCTAGGTCATCAATGTGCAATGAGGTCATCATGTGTGCATGTGGAGGCAGTACTCGCTACACATAAGCAATGGCCTTCCGTACCATATTGTAGGCACTTCTGCCAAACCTCCCCCTGTGGCACTCTAATAGTGGTGCAGCCAGATCCCCCCTCCCCCGGAGAAGAGAACAGTCCACAGGATGCTCCACCCCCCCAAGCCAATCCCCATGTGACCTGGGTCTGCTCCTGAATCCAGGTTGCCTGCATAGTGGGCAGCAACGCTACTGCTCAGCCATCGGGCCGGCTCTCACTAATGACTTTTTAATAAGCTACTGTACAGAGCACATTATTAAAAACATCAGCATTCAAATGTAAGAAAAGGTATGTGCATATATTCTTTACACTTACAACATAATCACAGAATAAAATAAGGGCTCCTCTTCGTACAATTTCTCTATTGCACATGCACAGTTTGGATTCGGATTTTGAGTCATTATCTTCAGATATCTGAGGGCTTAGTAATTTGGTACTAGACAGACTGTGCCTTCTGTTGGAAGAAAAGAAAACAATTCTGTTTGTCTAAATCAAGGTTGTAATTTGCTATCACAGTCAACAAGATGCTACTATTAGTCCCTGAGCTTCCAGACACATGGAGATTCTGTATTTTACAAAGCACTGGCGTGGTCTACAGAAAAAGCAATTTCATAAGCGTCCAACATTTCCTGAAAAATTAAGAAATATACTGTACTCGACATGGGAAACAATGCAGTTTACAGGAACATACAGCCACCTCTCAATGGAGTTACTGGATAAATGTAAAGCTGACCTGGAAGCTCTGTAATCTGTTTAAGGGAGAAAGAACCCTGTTGAACCTGCAAGTCATTATTTTTGCCGTTTAAAATGTTTTTTTTTTTTTAAATACTGGTTGCCATTCTGTTCTTATTCCATCTTTACTGACCTTTTTGATTTACACGCTGGTCTTAAATACCATCCTAGAACTATACGGGGCTGTTCAGGTCCCTTAAAGCCACAGAGATCAACAGCAGAACATGGATGCACTGTGACAACAGTGGAAGAACTGAACAAGGATATAAACTACATCACACAGTTCTAAAACAGTCCTTATCATCACACGTAAACTGTAAACCAAAAACACCCCCTGAATTTACTAAAGGGTCAGTGAACATGGAACAATAACAGAATGCAAACCAGAGGTATATATTAATACATCCCCTGGAACCACTCTTTGCGGGATAAGAGTGGTTTCACGCGCATTCTGCTTGATAGAGAACAGTAAAGTGAAGCTGGGGTGTTCTAGCTCGAGCAGAAGGAAAGTGAAACCACTCTTACCTACAACGAATGGCAGCGGGGGACGTATTAAAATATTATAGATCAACGAGCGCTCAATGCCACTTAGAAGAAAAAACAAACTGTCCCGAAACATGCCCATTTTCAGGGCATCTGCACGAGAGACACTCTTCACAGAATAAGAGTGTCTCACCAAAAAAAAAATGGCTGTTTGTCAGAGTTAGTTGAAGTGAATTGTTATCTGTGTAGTTATCTAGGTGCTTGTCACAGGTGGCTGAAGGGAATTGTTGTTATCTGTGAAATTAAGTGTAGAAAGATTTGCAAAGTAGGGGGAGTGGTTTAGCTAGAAGGAGCCAGGTTAAAACCAGATTTAAACACTGCCCTAGATAGCTTCTGGCAGAGCACCAGGAGGAAGGAGCTGCTGGTATAATTAAACTTCTCTACTGGGACTATATTGCCCTCCACCCAAAGGCAGTTCTACTTTTACAGGCACAGGATTTGACTGATTACAGAAACTTCCTGTTTGGGAGCAGGAAGTGAGTGATCACAGAGCTACCAAAGACTCACCATCCTAGAAGGGCAAGAGTAGCTCTCCATCCCCCCCTAGCTGCTGGAGGTCTGACTCTGAGCAAGAGAGGAGACTACTGAGAAATATAGGAACTTCTTGTCTCAGAACAGGGGAGATCAGGAGCTAAAAGGGCTCAGAGGCAGTAAGTAAGTAGGGAGAGAAGAAAAAAAAATAAACAAACAGAGGAAAGAGTAAGTATTCCAAATAACAGCTAGGGGGACAGAAATAAGACATGATGGGAGTGATACAGTGCAGTGGCTGTGGAGCAGCAGTCTTCTGGGAGACGTTCTGTAGGATGCGGTGTTGTCCCATCGGCAGGCACCTCTCGCGGCTGAGGGAGGAGGCTGCTCATCTCCAGGCTGAGTTGGCCAGGATTTGTGGGACCTCCTCTCCAAACCAGGGACCACTAGGGTCACTGCCGCTGCCTCAGAGGTTGCCAAGAAAGAGGAGCAGTTGGACCACAGCGGAGGGTGAGGGTGATGGAACAGAGGGCGCATCCCTCCAGTTGTAATTCTCCACAATTTCTATGCCCTTATGGAAAAGTGTGGTTCCTCTATGGAGGCACCCACAGTGGAGAACAAGGAGGATGCTGGGAACCTCCACAAAGGAGACCCACAGGAGGGTGGCATGGGACCCCACAGGGGAAGGAAATAACTCCTGGTGGGGGACTCCACTGTTAGGAAGGTAGAAGTGAAAATTACGTACCTACCGTAATTCTTGATCTTCTTGGACGAGTCTCCACCACTCATTCATACTATTGGGATCTGCGCCGGAGGCACTAGGACCCATCGGGAGCAAACTTTTTGCTGGAGGTTCGGCGCCAGAGATGGCGCCCACGAGGCCCTAGCTCGGCGCGATAACGACTATCTGGCGTCGACCCTCCAACCACCTCAGTACCTTTTTTTACCAAGGAGGTGCAGGCGTAACTAATCTAGAAGGGTAGCCTAACCTGAGAAACCCGGACATAAGAGAGTCCGAGGCTGGGCCATATAGAAGGGTCAATAAAGAAAGTCTTCCACGGCCTAAAGATTTGAGGGAGTGAAGACCAACAAAAAAGGTGAGCTCGGGGATGGAGGTGGGCGTGTGAATGAGTGGTGGAGACTCGGTCAAGAAGATCAAGAATTACGGTAGTACGCACTTTTCATATCTTCCTGGACATAAGTCTCCACCACTCATTCACACTATTGGGAGAGTACCGAGCTAATAATCCTCCGAGAGGGCAGCAGAAAAGACCAAGAGCTCACGTTTCTAAGACAGAAGTCCATTGAGGATGGCTCTGCCAAAGGAAGAATGTCGTCTGGCATGGACATCCAGTGCATAATGTTTAACGAAAGTATGCACTGAGCTCCAGGAGGCTGCATTGCAGATATCTGCAATGGGCAAGTTGCGAATTTCCGCTAGGGATGCCGCGACCGCTCTAGTAGAGTGAGCGTAAACTCTACCCTCCAACTTAACCTGCGCCATGGAATAGCAGTGGTGAAGGCATGCCACTAGCCATGCTGAGATACATCTGATAGCGACAGGTTGACCCAGCCGGGTCTCACTGAAGGAGACGAACAGTTGCTGGCCTTTACGAAAATCCTTGCTTCTATCTAAATAGAAACGCAAGGCCCCCTTAACATCCAGAGAATGAAGGGAACGCTCCCCTTCATTTTGGAAGTCCGCAAAATAAGAGGGAAGGACCAAAGGTTGGTTAAGATGAAATTCTGACACAACCTTAGGTAGAAATTTAGGATGAGTACGAAGGACAACTTTGTCCTTATGGAACACAGTATACGGAGGATCTGTGACCAGGGCATGAATCTCAGAGACCCTGCGGGCTGAGGTAATGGCTACGAGGAAGGCAGTCTTCCAGGTGAGGAATTTTAACTCACAGGTAGCTAGAGGCTCGAAAGGCTTCCGAGTGAGCATATCTAGCACAAGATTAATGTCCCAGGCTGCAACTGGGCATCTTGTAGGAGGTCTGGTATGCAGGATACCCTTAAGAAATCTCTTAACCATAGGTAACTGAGCCAGAGTGAGGGAAGAAAACGGCTCATGATACGCTGAAATGGCACTAAGGTGAACTTTGACTGTAAAGTACTGCAGACCTGAATTTGAGAGGTCCAAGAGGTACTCCAAAACCTTATCTGCTGGGCAGAAAAAGGGATTCAAAGAGGACTTTGCACACCAGAGCGAAAAACGCTTCCACTTAGATGTGTAAGTTTTCCGAGTGGCTGGCTTCAGCGCAGCCAGAAGAATATCTGAAACTCTTCGAGAGACATTGAACCGGTTTACTTCTACCTCTTCAGGAGCCAAGCGTGAAGGTGAAGTGATCTCAGGTTGGGATGGACCAGCGGTCCCTGAGTCAAAAGGTTCATCTGCAGGGCAAGTGGTCTCGGAGGACCTGCCAACATATTGTTGAGTAGTGGAAACCACAGCTGTCGAGGCCAAAAGGGAGCAATGAGAATCATCTTGTTCCCCTGAGACTCGAACTTGAAAAGTACTCTCTGAATTAGAGGAAGGGGAGGAAAGGCGTAAAGAAAGCATTTTGTCCACTGCAGCCTGAACGCATCCTGACAGAAAATGCCAGGCCCTGGACTTCTGGAGCAGAAGAGAGGCAGTTTTGCATTGAGTGGGGATGCAAAAAGGTCCAGGTCTGGAGTTCCCCACTCTTCGAATAGTGACTGAACTACGGTTGAGTCGAGAGACCACTCGTGAGGGTGTGTCACTGTCCTGCTGAGACGGTCTGCCAGTTCGTTCTGAATGCCTGGCAGGTAGGCCGCTTGAATTCGAGCCTCATGCTCCAAGCACCAGTCCCATACCCTCATTGCTTCCCTGCATAAGGGGTAAGAATGAGCACCGCCCTGCTTGTTGATGTAATACATCACTGCTTTGTTGTCCGTTTGAAGGAGAATGTTCTTGTGACACAGAATGTCCTTCAAAGCTCGGACTGCATAAAGGACAGCTCTCATTTCTAGGACGTTTATGTGGAGCTGGGACTCGACTTGAGTCCACGTACCTTGAGTGTGGAGAGCCTGACAGTGAGCTCCCCACCCTATTAGGGATGCGTCTGTGGTAATGGAGATCTGATGGTCCAGAGGAGCAAAGGATACCCTCCAGGAGATTGCTCTCTTGAGACCACCAGGTGAGTGACCTCCTTAAAGGTTCTGTCACCTTGATGAGATAGGACTGGGTGAGAGGTTGGGGACCACTGAGTACTGAGCATCCACTGGGTGGTTCTCATGTGCAGACGTGCTAGGGGTACAGTGAACACTGAGGATGCCATGAGGCCCAGCATCCATTGCATCGAGAGAGCTGTGACTGAGTTGTTTTCCCCGATGTGACGGGCCATCTGAAGGATATCGTTCCTCCTGTCCTCTGGAAGAAAAGCATTCACACAGGAGGTGTCCAGAAGGGTCCCTATAAAAAGGAGCCTCTGGGAGGGCTGCAGTTGCGATTTCTTGAGGTTGAGCAGAACTCCCATGGACATAAGGAGGCGCAAGGCAGTCTCCATGGCATCCAGAGTCCCTTGTCTGGAAGGCCTTGCTAGAAGCCAATCGTCGAGATAAGGAAACACATGAATTCTGACCTTTCTGAGGTGCGCTGTGAGAACTGCACATTTTGTAAAAACTCTCAGCGCCGAGGATAGCCCAAAGGGCAGGACTCTGAACTGATAATGCTGTCCCAGAGCCACAAACCTCAGGAATTTGTGATGCCTCGGGTGAATAGGAATGTGCTGGTAAGCATCCTGCATATCTAGGGAGGCCAACCAGTCGTGTTGATGGAGCAGAGGTAACAGGGTTCCCAGAGAAATCATTTTGAATTTCTCCTTGGGGAGAAATTTGTTCAGCTTTCTGAGATCTAGAATGGGGCGCATTCCCCCGGACTTCTTTGGAACCAGAAAGTGATGGGAGTAGAACCCCATGTTTCGTTGGTGCAGTGGCACCACCTCCACTGCCCTGTTGTTCAGAAGGCCCTGAATCTCGGCGGTGAGAAGGTCTGACTGAAGGGTTGACAGCCTGGGCTGCCGCTTGGGGGGACGATCCGGAGGGGTGTCCACAAGATTGAGTGAATACCCCTAGTGAATTATCCGAAGGACCCATTTGTCTGAGGTTATGGATTTCCACTGGTTGTAGAAGTGCATCAGACGACCTCCAACCGGATAGAAAAAGTCCACCTCGGGCAGCTGAGATGGAACTTGGGCCGGCAATTCATAAGGCAGCGCTGGGCGCTTTGGGCCCTTGCGCTTTCTGTTGTGCCTTCTTTTGAGGTTGGGTAGGTTGGTTCTTATGGAAACTGCCCCTGCCTCTGCCTCGAAAGGACTGGCGATTATGAAACTGTCGTTTACTGGCATGCCCTCGAGAGGGGGCAGGAGGGGGCCGAGCCAACTTAATGGCTGACCTAGTCTTTTGCGTAGCTTCTAGAGCTTGCTCTACCTGAGGACCAAAAAGAAATGCACCTTCAAAGGGCAATGCCATCACCTGCTGCTGTGCGTCATTCGTAAAGCCCGAAGTGCGCAGCCAGGAATGACAGCGGGTGCAAATACCAGCAGCCGCTGAACGGGAAGCAGTGTCAAAAGCATCCAAGGCTGCTTTAACCTGCTGGTTGTTAGAGTGATACCTCTGGTAATGGTTTGAAGAAGCTCTGGTTTTAAATCCGACCCCGGTAGGGCTTCAACCATTTGTTTAATAGAATGCCACAGGATATACTCATACTGAGAAAAATAGACCTGGTAACTGGCAATACGCATACTTAGAGTAGAAGCAGCAAAGACTCTCTTACCTAAGGTGTCTATCTTACGAGATTCTTTGTTAATAGGTCGAGCTGTAGTAGTTTGAGGAAGAACGACCATATCATTCTCTGCCAGGACTACAATAGGATCCGCAAAGGCATGAGATGCCAAAATGGGACGATCCTTGGGGGCTGAATATTTCCTATTAATGGATTTAGCCACCGAAGGGGTAAGAGCAGGATTATTCCATACCATTTGAGACAGCGTCTCGAAGGAAGGCTGAATCGGAGGAGTCAAATCCGTAGGGATCTCCGAGGCATGAAGATACTGGAGTCTCAACAATTTCCCAGGATCGATGTCTGTAGTCTGGAGAGAAAGTGTGGAACTCAGATTTTTCAACAGAGACTTAAAGGATAGGTCCTCGACCACAGGCTCTGTAGCAGTAATAGATCCTGCTTCGTCCACTTCATCACCCAACCGTAGGTCTGGGTCAGGCTCAACGTCACCTCCTGACAGTCCAGGAGGGACTGCATGGACAGGAAAGGAATGAAATTCAGAAGAGGAGGAAGAAGGAAACAAGTGAAAAGAGGAGTCCCTGAGAGCTGCCAGCGCCGAGGAGGCGCATGGCACCGAGAACGGCGCCGCAAGGCCACGTGACGCTGAAAACGGTGCCGAGAAGCTGCATGGTGCCGAGGACAGCGCCCAGAAGCCACACAGCGCCGAGGACGGTGCCGAGAAGCCGCACGGTGCCAAGCGCAGCACCGACACCGAGGACGGCGCCGAGAGGCCACACGACGCTGAAGGCGCCGAAAACACTCCCAGACCCCGAAAAACAGGTTTTGAAGGAGGAAGAGCAGGAGATAAGGACATCAGTGTGGCCCCCTGCGCCGTAGCCATGCGAGGGGGGGAACACCTAAGTGCGGAGTCGACGGCACCGAAGAAGGTGCCGCGCGACCAGGAAGGTCCAACCGCCCTACCTGGTCACCCAAAGAGCCCGAAGGCCCATGAGCGACCGAGCCAGGTAGCTGAACCAACCTCCGAGCCCATTGCTCCATAAGAGCGGCCCACTGATGAAACTGCCCATCTGAAGACCCACCAGCGGGCGGGGTAGGGCTCCGATGTTGAAGTCGTCGGCTACCAGAAGCAGAGGTTGGCGACTCCGAAGGAGGAGACCAGCAACTAGCCCGATAACCGAGATCACGCGCAAGAGACATCAGAGGGCGACCAGTGATGCCTTCTTTTAGACCTGTGGGTCAAGAAGAGCTCGAGGCCGAACGGTGCCGAGAGTGCGACAGTTTATTTTATAAGCTTCGGGACCGCCTATCCCCCCGGGCATTGGACTGACCGTTGTCAGACCCCCCCCCGGAGAAGGCGGCGGACTGGACCCAGCCCGACTGACTGAACAGCTTTCATACGAAGTCTCCCTACCGTCACCTGACCTGCTCATGGTTGACTCCATCAAAGTAGGCTGAGACTTCTTTATTGTACTTATTTTAAAATTAAGAACAAATTTAAGCGATACTGTATCGAGATAATACTACAAAATAACAAAAACTGAAAACTATGCTGCTGGTTTGAAGTTTAACTCCTGACAGGCGAGCGACGTCGTCACTGAAGTGCACTCGACGGCGGGAAAAAAGGAATAGAGGCGGTTGGAGGTCGATGCCAGATAGTCGTTATCACAGAAATAGGCTCGCGGGCGCCATCTCTCGGGCCCACCTCCAGCAAAAAGGTTGCTCCCGATGGTCCTAGTGCCTCCGGCGAGATCCCAATAGTGTGAATGAGTGGTGGAGACTTATGTCGAGGAAGATCTGGGAGAGGAAGGGGAGAGGGAGGTAAGGTGCCTGCCTGGCGCCATGGCTTGGAGGGACAGGGAGCGAATCCTCAGGATCGCAGGAGCAGCTACACAGGGGAGGGAGCTGGATGTCATTGTCCACCTAGGGACAAATGACTTGGCTAAGAAAGGGATCAGAGCAGTGCAAGAAGCATTTGTGGAGATGGGGAGGGGCTTTAGACAAACAGCACGCACGGTAACCTTGTCTGAGGTTCTGCCTGTC
Organism: Neoceratodus forsteri; assembly: GCA_016271365.2. Lineage (NCBI taxonomy): Eukaryota > Metazoa > Chordata > Ceratodontiformes > Ceratodontidae > Neoceratodus > Neoceratodus forsteri. The sequence continues at coordinate 398,977,775 of CM057452.1, forward strand.
TACGGCATGGCTGAGGCTAGGGTGCTCCGCACCATGGAATTTAATCAGTGATTGAAAAACTGGTGCAGAGCTCAGGGATTTGGCTTCATTGGGGACTGGGGGTCCACCTGGAGGGATGCAGGCCTGTACTGGCGTGATGCTCTGCATCTGTCCAGAAGGGGAACCAGGATCCTAGGTGATAGGTTTAAATACTTCATTGGCAAGCATTTAAACTAGCCAAGGGGGGAGGCACTGGAGAGGAGCAGGGAAATCCTAGCCCCCCAAAAAAAAAAAAAAAAAAAATCAGGGTACTAAGTGAGGTAGACACCAACACAGAGATGTCGATAGGAAGAAGCGCAGGGGTAAATGGAGAAAGTGACAAATGCAATAAGGACAGGGATGGAGCAAAAAGGGGTAAGGCCATCAAAAAATGGAGGGTAATGAGTACCAACGCCAGTAGTCTGGGCAACAAGCTTCCTGAACTGGTGGTCTTGATGGAAGAGGAATGCCTGGATATTGTAGCAGTCACAGAAACATGGTACACAGAGAACCATGACTCGGATGTTAACATACCAGGGTACACAACCTACAGGAGAGACAGGGAGGGGAGAAGAGGGGGAGAAATAGCTCTCTATGTAAGGGAAGGGATAAAAGCAACTGAACAAAAGAGTAAACAGGGAGGAGAGGAGGCACTGTGGGTCACCTTAGAGACTGAAAATAGCACCACAATCCGCACAGGGGTTGTATACAGACCCCTATGTCCGGGGGAGGGAATGGACAAGGATATGATAGAAGGCACACTTAGGATGGCAGAGAAAGGGGAGATACTGTTAATGGGGGACCTTAATATGCCAGATGTTAACTGGAGCACCTTTGCTACAGCTACATCCAAAAGCAGAGCCATTCTCGATGCACTTCAGGTGGCATGCCTCAGGCAGCTAGTTTCAGAACCTACTCATGAGGGAGCAATCTTAGACCTTGTACTCTCAAATGGGGACAGTGAGAGGATCTCAGATCTAGAAGTGGGTAGCCATTTGGGAACAAGTGACCACCAAACAGTGTGGTTCACGATAAACTCAGCTACAGAGTCAAGCCATACAAAAGTGAGGGTTCTGGACTTCAGAAGGGCTGACTTTGGCAAGATGGGAGAGTGCTTTAAAGCACTAGCAAACAGGCTAGAAGGAGGGGTGGAGCAACGATGGGGAAATATCAAAACTGCCATCACAGAGGCAAGAAGCCTTTGTGTGAAGCAAATAAACAAATCAAAACGAAAGAAAAAGCCACTATGGTTCTCAAAAGAGGTGGTGGTGAAGGTTAGGGAGAAAAAGATAGCATTTAGAAAGTATAAGGAAACACAGAAGGAGCAGGACCGATAACTGTACCAGTTAAGGCAGAAGAAAGCAGGAAGGGTAGTCAGAATAACAAAGGCCCAAACTGAGGAAAAGATAGACAACTCGGTTAAGAAGGGAGATAAAACCTTTTATAGAGCGTAGAAAGACAAAGGGAGGGATAGTGAGGCTGAACAGAATGGACAGTGGGTGGGCAGAGAGGGACAGTGAAAAAGCAGGGATACTGAATGAATACTTCTGTTCAGTATTCACAAAAGAGGAGGTAGGGGAGGTGCCTAATCCAATTAACAGAAGCACTCTGGATGGTGGGGTCGATCCCAGTCCTTTCACAGAAGAAAGGGTTCTGAAAGAACTCCTAAAACTGAAGGTGGACAATGCAATGGGGCCAGATGGAATTTGCCCCAGAATTCTAAAAGAATTAAGCAGAGAACTAGTGACACCACTGACTACCCTTTTTAACAAATCATGGGAGGATGGTGTGGTACCTGAGGACTGGAGGAAGGCAGATGTGATTCCCCTTCACAAAAGTGGGGCCAAGACAGAGGCAGGGAACTACAGATCTGTCAGTTTGACCTTTGTGGTAGGGAAAGTGATGTAATCACTTCTGAAGGGAATAACTGTCGAGTACCTAGAGGCCAGTGGGGCACAGGACCCAAGGCAGCATGGGTTCACAGCAGGAAGGTCATGTCAGACGAATCTAATGGATTTCTCTGACTGGGTGACCAAATAGTAGACCAGGGAGGGGCTGTGGACATGGCCTACCTAGAAGGAGAAACAATGAAGAGGTTGTACATGGAGCAGAGTTGCAGGGATAAAAGCAAGCAAGCAAAAGTTCAAAAAAATCCTGCACTCAGAAAAACAAAATTAAAGGACTGCTCACCAAATGTATATCTGAAAGTGGTTCATTTTATTGTAGGTGCCATGTGCCAGGGTAAAACACTGGCTGGACAACAGGACAAAGAAGGTAATTGTAAATGGAGTCAACTCTGAAGAAAGAGGGGTTACTAGTGGGGTGCGCAGGGTTCAGTACTGGGTCCAGTCATTTTTAATGTCTTTATAAGTGACACTGCAGAAGGACTGGAAGGAAAAGTATGCCTCTTTGCAGATGCCACAAAGATCTGCAACAGGGCTGATACACAAGGAGGCATAGAAAGGATGAGAAGGGACTTGGCAAGGTTGGAGGAATGGTCAGAAGTATGGCAGCTTGGATCCAATGCAAAGAAGTGTAAAATAATGCACCTGGGAAACAAAAACCCAGGGGAAGAATACACAATGGGGGGGGGGTAGCAACAACAACAAAAATGGACAGGGACCCGGGGGTAATCATATCAGATGATCTTAAGGTTGGCAAGCAATGTGAGAATGTGGTAGAGAGGGCTGGGGGAATACTGGGATTTATAGGGAGAGGCATCACCAGCAGAAAACAGAAGTTGTTATCCCCCTGTACAGACAGTTGGTGAGATCCCATCTGGAGTACTATGTCCAGTTCTGGAGTACCCATCTCCACAAGGACATAGACAGGATGGAGGCAGTTCAGAGGAGGGCAACTAAAATGGTGCAGGGTCTGCAAGAGAAGCCATATGAGGAGAGACTAAAGGAGCTTAATATATATACCCTTGAGGAAAGGAGGGAGAGGGGAGACATGATAGAAATGTTTAAGTACCTCAGTGGAATCAACAAAGTCCAAGAGGGTAGCATCTCTCAGAAAAAGAGATGTACAAGAACAAGGGGACACAATTTGAAGATAGAGGGGGGACGGCTCAGGGCAATGTGAGAAGCATTTTTTCACAGAGAGGGTGGGGGATGCATGGAACAGCCTTCCTGAGGAGGTTGTGGGGTCTAAAACTGTGGGATAATTCAAGAATGCATGGGACAGACATAAAGCAATTTTTGTGGGGGGTAGGAAGAAATAGGCTGTTGGTTAAATAGGATCTGCAGCTTATCCTCTAGGTAGGGAAATGGGCAACTAGGTGGGCCAAGTGGTCCTTATCTGCCGTCAAAGTTTATGTTACTGTTTCACGTGCAGGAGAAAGGAGCACTCAGATTGGTCGGGGGCGCTCCCTCGATCTATAATTGAAAACGAACATCCACAAAAACAAAGTACAGGTTCAATACAATTCTCCCTTAACCATATCCTTAGGCATGACCTTAGCATAAGCCCTACAGTTAGAAGCACTGAGGCTAATGAACAGGTATGCCAGACTGGAAGCAGTCTGAAACAGTTGGGATAAGGGAGAGCACTGTGGTTAACTATTTAACTATAATCTGTGGCTGATGTCATGCAGCCAACATACACAATGATACAGACCCACCAAGGTCAGAGCTAAATTATACAAGTAGCTCCTCAACACTGATTCAGCCAGTAAGCTGTGAAATTTGCCTTATACTGTATACGAGAATCTCTTACAGTAAGAGGTCCTCATGCACATGGTTCTGTTAAGTGGGACATTCCACTTAATACATGTTTAGGGTAGGTGTTATTTATGTTTTTACTCAACCTGGTTATAAATCAAACTTTCTATTTGTTTCATTTTGTAGTCTTCATAAAAACAAACGAGATGCCCTCATGAAACTAACAAAATGTTTCCATACACATAAATAAATACTGTGTGCAAACCCACATGACAGAAAACTACAGTACTTTATCAAGGTACAGTAAATTCACCAGGCCTAGTGGCGCCAGCTGGTGGAGCTACGTGGGAGACCCAGGATTGATCCATGGTAAGGACTCCCCGACCTGAGCTGGTGGGTATGGAACATGATGCAGAAGCATCACCCGCTTGGGGGGGGTGCTGAGACACCGGCACTCTAGCACCACCTGCAAATGGGAAATATGACTGCCTTGGCATTGTGGGAGATGACACAGAGTCATAAGCTCCCTGCCTACAGGTCAGTGCCGTGGGTGCTTACTGGCAGATGTGCCAAGGAGGTCACAGAGGTGGGAGAGCATAACATTCTAAGAAGTGTGCATCGTGAGACAAAGTATAACCTGTCTCCTGTGTTAAGAAATACAGACAATGTATTTACTGCTTATACTGGTTTTCTTCTTTATGCTGTCCTGACTTTGCATTACGCTGAAAATGTAATAAAAATTAAAGTAAGAAAAAAAGAAGTGTGCATCATGATGGCCGTGCATCCAGGCCCTGCTCTCCACTATCAGCCACTCTATTCCCACAGGGGCTGTCTCCCACTGCATTAGATAAAAGCAGTGGGGGATGTTGCCTGGCTGTGGCTAGGCCCCACCAGGGGGGTAAGCCACAGATAAGGGTGTGGAGGTAAGTACCAGAGACATAAATGGATGGAGCTGGGATCAACTGCAGGGATGGGGAAGACACGGTGAGAGGGGGTAACAAATAAATCATACAAAAGGTACAGTAATTTCTATGTTCTAGCCCAGTGGCACTGAGGGTTGAGGCGCTGGATGCCACACCTCGTGCTATGCCAGTGACCTGGGTTCAGGAACGGACCAGGGTTGTCGGGGTCAACCGGGGAAGGGTAGGAACTGGACTGAGCCACCATATGGCAGCTCTCCTTTCCTAGGGAGGGTTGGGGGGTTGTGTGACCGGTGCCTGTGATCCCTGGTGGAGACCAAGGGTTCCATGGTGTCTAGACTCTTCTGGAGGATGTGTCAGACGCCGACGCGTTGCATCACTTGTGTCATTGCACGCCACGCATCCATCCACAATAACATTAAAAAGAAACAGCTGCTGCCTCTATGATGCTCCGCTTTCTTGGTTCCTTTTGCTACACTGTGGCAATCTGGACTGTCGACCTACTATGGCTCCCAATGTGCCGGTCTTACTCCACGCCCCTTCCTGGGGGGTAAGCCAGGGAGGCACTACCGGTAGGCTCCCCTGCTGGAATCCTTCCTCTGTCTCGTTCGGGTTCATTCTGGAGGCATTGGCCCTGCCCTGGGAGGTAATCCAGGGGGTATCTTCAGCTCTGAGGTAAGTCCCAGGGAGTGATGGAATTCGGGAAGGGCAGGGGCTGAGCCTTGGCAGTGGCTCCGATAAAGCTAACTAAATAAAAAAAAAAATGTTCATGTTCTAACAAAATTATCTCTGTGGACTTCCATTAGATCTTGCTAGCCAATCAGGTTCAAATCTAGTCTAACAAATCTCCCAAGTGAGAGTACAATGCTGGCAATTAAGACATTTCATAGACTGACAGGGAACAGAGTAATGCATGTTTTAACTGAAAGAAAGCCCCAGAGGAGTGCTACATTTCTGCTAAAAGACAAATGTGTGATGAACTGCTGAACAGGCAACTCAGGCCACTGTTTTGGTGGGGCATCAGTTAGACAGGAAACATAGAGACAGAGAATTTGACGGCAGATAAGGACCGCTTGGCCCACCCAGTCTGCCCATTTCCCCTACCTACTGGATAAGCTGCAGATCCTAGTTAACCAGCAGCCTACTTCTTCTTACCCCCACCCCCTAGAATTGCCTTATGACTGTCCCATGCATGCTTGAATTCCACCACTGATTTTGACTCCACAACCTCCTCCGGAAGGCCGTTCCATGCATCCACAACCCTCTCTGTGAAAAAATACTTCCTTAAATTACCTCTGAGCCGCCCCCCACATCTTCAAATTGTGCCTCTTGTTCTTGCACACCTCTTTTTTTGAAAGATGCTACCCTCTTGGACTTTGTTGATTCCCTTGAGGTACTTGAAAGTTTCTATCATGTCCCCCTCTCCCTCCTTTCCTCGAGGCTATACATATTAAGCTCCTTTAGTCTCTCTTCATATGTCTTCCGTGCAGACCCTGCACCATTTTAGTTGCCCTCCTCTGGACAGCTTCCATCCTGTCTATGTCTTTGCGGAGATTGGGTCTCCAGAACTGCACACAGTACTCCAGATGGGGTCTCACCAGCTGTCTGTATAGATGGATAATAACTTCCTGTTTTCTACTGGTGATGCCTCTCCCTATGCATCCCAGTATCCCCCAAGCCCTCCTTGCTGCCCTCTCACATTGCTTGCCCACCTTTAGGTCATCTGATATGACTACCCCCAGGTCCCTTTCCATTTTTGTTGTTGTTAGTATCTCACCCCCCATTGTGTACTCTTCCCCTGGGTTTCTGTTTCCCAGGTGCATTACCTTGCACTTCTTAACATTGAATCTAAGCTGCCATACATTTGACCATTCCTCTAACCTTGCCAAGTCCCTTCTCATCCTTTCCACCCCACCCTGTGCATCAACTCTGTTGCAGATCTTTGTGTCATCTGCAAAGAGACATACTTTTTCCTTCCAGTCCTTCCAGAATGTCGCTATAAAGACATTGAAGAGGACCGGTCCTAATACTGAACCCTGCGGTACCCCACTAGTAACCCTCCTTTCTTCTGAGTGGAGTCCATTTACTATTACTCTCTGTGTCCTATTCTCCAGCCAATTATTTACCCAGGCTGTCATCTTGGGACCCACTCCCAAGCTGGCTAACTTGTATATTAATCTTTTGTGTGGGACTGTGTCAAATGCCTTGCTAAAGTCTAGGTAGGCCATGTCCACCGCCCCTCCCTGATCTACTACTTTGGTCACCCAGTCAAAGAAATCTATCAGATTTGTCTGGCATGACCTTCCCGCTGTGAATCCATGCTGCCTAGGGTCCTGTGCCCCTCTGGCCTCTAGATACTCGACAATTCTTTCCTTCAGAAGTGATTCCATCATTTTCCCTATCACTGAGGTTAAACTAACAGGTCTGTAGTTTCCTGCTTCTGCCTTGCTCCCACTTTTGTGAAGAGGAATCACATCTGCCCTCCTCCAGTCCTCGGGTACCACCCCATCCTCCCATGATTTGTTAAAAAGGGTAGTCAGTGGTGTCACTAGTTCTACCCTTAGCTCTTTTAGAATTCTGGGATGAATCCCATCAGGCCCCATTGCTTTGTCCACCTTCAGTTTTAAGAGTTCTTTCAGAACCCTTTCTTCTGTAAATGGGCTGGTATCAACTTCTGTATCCAGAGTGTTACTACTGTTTGTTTTATGTACCTCCTCTTCATTTGTAAATACTGAGCAAAATATTGGTTTAGTATCTCTGCCTTTTCACAGTCTCCCTCTGCCCACCCTCCTCCCCTTTATTAAGCCTCACTATCCCTCCCTTGGTCTTCCTTGCCTCCTGATGTACCCATAAAAGGTCGTATCCCCTTCTTAACTGAGTTGGCTATCTTTTCCTTGGTTTGGACTCTCTGCTGTTCTGACTGCCTTCCCAGCCTCCTTTTTGCTTTAACTGATACAGTTCTCTGTCCTGCTCCTTCTTAGTATCGTGAGGACTTTAACCTCTGTAAAAAGACTGGTGTCCACCTCCCTACCTTTTATGCCATTTTCCCTTATCTTTGGCCCATCACCTACTTCTCTAAATAGTGAACAAAGTATTTGTTCAATATGCCTTTTTCTGTCTCCTTCCTCGCAAAGCTCTTCTTCCCCTTTTACGAACATACGAAATTTGCCAGCAGATAAAGGCCTAGAGGTCTATCAAGTCTTGGTCTTCCTTTGCTCCCTGATGTACCTATAAAAGATTTTATCCCCCTTCTTAACTGAGTTGGCTATCTTTTCCTCGGTTTGGGCCTTTGCTGTTCTGACTGCCTTCCCAGCCTCCTTTTGCTTTAACTGCTACAGTTCTCTGTCCTGCTCCTTCTGCGATTCCTTGTACTTCCTGAATGCTTTCTTTTTCTCTTGAACCTTCACTGCCACTTCCTTTGAGAACCATAGTGGTTTCTTACATCGTCTTGTTTTGTTTATTTGCTTCACACAAAGGCTCGTTACCTCTGTGATGGCAGTTTTTATTATTCCCCATTGTTCTTCCACCCCTCCTTCCTGCCCATTTGCTAATGCATTCCTTAGGCACTCACCCATTTTGGCAAAGTCAGCCCTCCTAAAGTCCAGTACTTTTGTCATTGTATGGCTTGACTCTATTGCTGTGTTTATTGTGAACCATACTGTTCGATGGTCGCTAGTTCCCAGATGGCTACCCACTTCTACATCTGTGATCCTCTCTCCATCTCCATTTGAGAGAATCAAGTCTAATATTGTTCCCTCTCGAGTGGGCTCCAGTACTAGTTGTCTAAGGTATGCCCCCTGTAGGGCATCTAGAATAACTGCACTCTTCGAAGTGGCAGCTGCAACTGCACTCCAGTTAACATCTGGAATATTCATATCACTCATCAGCAATATCTCCCTTTTTCTGCCATTCTAAGTATACTTTCTATCATTTCCCTGTCCATTTCCTCCCCTGAGAAGGGTTGCAGATACAACCCCCAGCGATTGTGGTGCCATTGCCTGTCTCCAAATTTACCACAGTGCTTCTTCTCCTCCTGTTTACCCTTTTGTTCTGTTGCTTTTATTCCTCCCCTTATGTAAGGAACTACTCCTCCTCCTCTTTTACCCTCCCTGTCCCTCCTGTAGACAGTGTATCCTGGTATGGTTATGTCCCAGTCACGGTTTTGTGTGTACCATGTTTCTGTGACTGCCACAATATCCAGATGTTACTCCTCCATCAAGGCCACTAATTCAGGAAGCTTGTTACCCAGATTACGGGCATTGGTACTCATTGCTCTCCATTTTTTGATGGCTTTACCTTCTGTTGCAGCATCCCCCACTGACCGTTCTACCTCCGTCTTTTTCTCATTTAGTACCCTGTTTTGTAGGGAGAGGCTGGGATTTTCCTGCTGCTTGTCAGCGCAGTCTTAGGAACAGAGGTAGTCTGAATGACTTCAGTCTTTTCTGCCTGTAACATTTTTCTGTTTCTATGGTTAAACTCCTGGGATACAGGACTGCAGTTCTTTCCCCATTTTCTTAAACATAACATTTGTTGGGGTGTTTGTTTTGTTTACTGTACCTGGGTGTTTGATGCACCTCAGACCACCAGCTGTAGTTGGTGTAGTTGATGAGGAGTAAGATCTGACACCACAGCAGTACTAGGGAGGGGTGTGTAGGAATCATTGATTGCACCAGTCCATTTAGGCTATCTAATGTGTAAAAACTACCATCAGCTCCATCACCCTTGAACAGTCTGGTGGCAGCCGAAGTGATTCTTCTGAACATTCCTGTTTATGGAGAAGCAGAATGGACACAAGTTAATAGTACATGTTCCACAGATACTGCATTATGCTGTATGAAAACGAGAAACAAGTTGGCTGAGTTAAAGGAAGATTTCAGGCCTGTGAAAAAACAAACATCCCTCCCTCCCTGAAATATATTTTACTAAAATATTCTGGTCTGCTATGACTTAGCTAGTGCCATCAGTAACACCATATGAGGGTTACTCACCTGTAACCGTAGTTCTTGGAGTGGTATGTGGTTCACATCCACACTTCTGGCAGTCTACCTTTAAGAGTTGATTTGCTGGACCATCTTTAAGAGAAGCTCCTCCCACCACCAGGGCGGTATATCCCTCGGCTCCACCCTGTAACGTCAGATCTTGCACACTAAAAGCAGGGATCTGTATGCCACTTACTGGGGGTGGTTGGGTGGGTTGTGTGGATGTGAACCATATACCACTCCAAGAACTATGATTGTAGGTGAGTTACCCTCATTTCTAGGGACATGGTACATTATTCACACTTCTGGCAGACTTCCAGCAGTTCTCTGGGAAGAGCAGGCAAGGTGTGCATCCCTATTTGGCAAATATAGACTGGAGAACTGAGGCCTCACAATCAGCACCTCAGCACGACTCAAGGTCGATGCTGTAATGGGAGATGAAGGTGTATGCTGACTTCCAGGATGCTGCCCTACAGATCTCCTGTATGGAGACATCCCTGGAAGCAGTGGTTTGTCTGGTGGAATGAGTCCTAAGCCCTACAGAAGGCTTCCTACCAGACAACATATAGCAGAGGTCGATGCAGGAGACAATCCACTTGCCATTTGTCCTCTTAGCTGCCGGTCTGCCAAGTGCAGCTTCAGTGTATGTTAAGTTATGTAGAACTGACGAGCCTCACCTCGAACTCCATCCATGGGCTTCCTATAATAACAGAGTGCCTGCCGCAGGTCAAAAGTATGGAGCCTACGGTTGTCCTCTAAAGACGGACTGGTAAAGTATACTGGAAAGTTAATCATCTGGTTAAGGTGAAATTCCAATACCACCTTTAAAAGGAACTTTAGGTGGGGACGAAGGACGACCTTGTCATTGTGAAAGACCAGGTACGGAGACTCCACCAGAGCCCCTGGAGCTCACTGATCTTCCTGGTGGAGGTGATAGCCACCAAGAAGGCATTTTTCTTTTTTTTTATACTTTTTATTTATTATGTCCAAGTACATATCCAATATATTAAACTTGGTTCCAAGCACTAGAAGGTTACAAGGTATAAGTCCTCTATTAAGGATAATAAGCATGTCACCCTTTGTCACATCATTGGAGGGTTAACAAATAAAGATCTGTATTTTACATTTTAAACACAAGTGTTCTAAATATATTTCTTAAATGGCTACTTCGCCATGACCATGGACTTTTTACTATATATCTGTACCCGAAAAGTCTCTGAGTGAAGCACTCTTGATGATGCCTTAATGGCCTATCAAAAGTCCACGTAAAACCGAAAATTTATTCCAATAATAATGGAGATGTCTAAACCTACATTAACTCCTTATACAGCAGTTATCAAATATTGTTGCTACTTTACTGAACAAGTAATTCTAAGCTGAGAATTTAGGAATTAGAAATTAGACAGAGGGTTACAAAACCAGCAACCCTTCCTTATAAAGTATTTAGCAGATTGCCTTTAAACTCAGCAATTATTCAATCAACCATGAAGGCATTACACAGGTAAATGGCCCATATTTTTAAAGAAAACAAAATAGGCCCTCTCAGCCCCCCCTCAGTCTCTGAATCTTCAGAATCCTCGCGACTGGCAAAGTCCACTTTAAATTTCTCAAGTCTCTTCCCGCTTCAATCGGATCTTTGAAAATAAATGTTTTACCTGCATAATGAATTCATAATTTCGCAGGGTATAACAAAACATTCGCTATCCCCAATTGCAGCAGCTCAGATCTCACCGCATCGAATGCCTACTGTCTCTGGCGTGTAGCATAGGAAAGGTCAGGGAAGAAGTAAATCCGAGAGCCATCTGGTAGGTGTAGTTGTCCCTTCTTTTTAGCCGCCTGTAAGATTACTTCTTTAATGGTCGGACCAGCCGTGACCATCAAGATGGTTCGTGATGTCCCTTCTTGCAGAGATCTATGCTATGGGGTAATCCGATATGCCTGTGTGATAGCTCCATCCACCGCTATGGCAAGAGTGGTTTGCACCAGAGTGGTCTAAAATTCCAGTAGATTTGGACCCTCAGAATTCTCTGGGATCCCCAGTATCCGCACGTTGGCTAGACGGGCACCATTTTGCAAATTTTCTAGGCATTGACGCAGTAGATGGTTTTTGCTCACCAGACCTGCCATGGCTGTAACGGCCTTTTCAGCCATCGTGTGTGACAAATTACTTTGTGTTGCCACTCTTTCCAGTTTGGATTCCACCATTGTGACTCGTGAGGTAAAACCTTCGACTTTCCTATCTAATTCCTTAACGAATGCTTCCAAGTCTTTAACAGCTTTTAGCACTGCTGCGTTAGTGGGTTCAGTGTCCGAGCCATGCGTTGGGCCCTGATTTTGCTGCGGGTTCTTAGGCCTCCCCATGCTACCTCCGATAAAGTTGGCAAAGTTATCGTTTTTTGCAGTCTAACTGTATTTTCAGCTTGCAGGACACTTTGAGAGCCGAAATCAAACCTGTACGATGCCCAGAGTTGAATTTTGCTAATGAAAATTTACAGATATTTAGCCTGTTGACAGGAGCTCCTGTAGAAGACGTCATTCTCAGTCGGCAGTTAGCCATGCCCCCAAGAAGGCATTTTTCCACGACAGGTGTGATATCTCACATCTGTGCATAGGCTCGAAAGACTTGGCCATGAGCACTGCCAGAACCAGCAACAAGTCCCAAGATGGTGGTGGTTCATGCACTGGTGGGTTCAAGTGATCAAGGCCTTTGAAAAAGCACCTGACCACCTCCTCCTGTACCACAATCAGCATACCAGCCCATGCCCAGTATGCAGAGATGGCTGCCAGGTGCACCTTGAGGGCTGTCAACCTCTGCCCCAGCTGGGATAGGGATGACCAAAGATAGTACAGTATGCTAGCCAAGGGGCAGGCAAGGGGATCAAGCTCCTTACCCTGGCACCAGCTGGAAAATGAAATATTTTCCATTTAATGACATAGCACTGGCAAGTTGACTCCTTTTAGGATGTCTCCATAACATGTAGTACATCCTCCAAAAGGCCAACAGGCTGGAACTCTAACCACTCAGGAACCAGGCTATGAGGTGTAGGGATTGAAGATCTGGGTGCAGAATCTTCCCCCGATGACAAGGCAGCAGATCCAGGTGCACGAGCAAGTGCCCTGGAGGTCTGTTGTTGAGGCTGAGGAGATCTAGGTACCAGAACTGATGAAGCCAGTCCAGAGTGAGCAGAATCCTCTGTGTCTTGCCCCTCTACACCTTGACCATCTTGTGGATCAGGGGAAAGGGAGATAAGGCATACAGAAGGCCTGGGGTTCAGGGCCTCACAAAGGTATTCCCCCAGTGTGTCCCACACTGAGGAGGGCTGGGCACAAAACAGCCTCAGCTTTGCATTCTCCCTGATGGCAAAGAAGTCCACCAGAGAAGTGCCCCATAGGGAGAACAGGTGGTTTACTACCTCCTGATGCAGTGACCACTCATGCGACGTCTTGCCCACCCAACTGAGGGTAGCTGGCTGTTGGCTCCCGTGACATGGATCACCAGGAAATCTTCACCCACTGAGGGACTGTCTGCAGCCAGAAAGCCCTGTTAATTATTGCAACTTGCTGTTATTTGTCTGGAGCACTCAAGTAAATATCTTTTTGACACTACACTAATGACTCTGTTTCTTTTGTGCGCGCACCACATTCTTGCTCTGGACTGTTCGTATGTGGAGGTAAACCACCTCCGTGTGGTGCAGCATCAGCTGTTCTAAGCTGTATCATGGCAATCTCCATTTTGGCTGTTTTGATGTGGTGGCAGAACTCCCTGAGGGTCCAGAGCCCGTGGGCTCTGTGGTTCCCTAGATGTACTCCATGATGGGATCATGCCCTGTCCCAATGCTGCGTTCTTAAGTAATTCATAAAAAGCCTGATTTCAAGGGAGTCTAGATAAAGCTCTAATATGGTTTACTGGAGTGGTACAATCCTTGTGTGTTTAGGTAGGCAATCCTGTAACTTACTAGGTGACCTGTCTTTTTCATTCAAACAATATTGCTTTACATTGTAAAAGGTATTTGGGCCTCCAGAATCCTGTGTTAAATTGGAGAGTTGTTTAAGGTTAGGGTTACCAGATGTTCTCTTTTCCAGCTGCCAAATATTTTTCATGTACCTTCTATATCTTGTTGTATATTATTATTTTTATAATTTTTTTTACTCTTTCCTACCCAGGACCTCCCTGTAAATGAGCTGTGAAGGCAGTGAATACTTTAAACCTATTTACTCTGGGTCTGGCACAAGGGCTCATCAGGGGAGGGACTAAGTGTCCTCTTTTTGGCATCCCAAAAATTTGGTACCCCTATTTAAGGTTGATAGCAGGCCCATTTAGCCAAGCCTGGGTTACTGGAACTATTTTCCTTACAAAGGCCCTGGGCTTAAAAATCAGCATGAAGGTGCTGTGTAGTCTAGAGTCCTACTGTTTTAGGAGTTCTGCACCAGGACTAGAGTAATTACAACTTGAGGGAAGCCACTTAAGGGCTAAGTAGTTTACTGGGAACAAAGGACTTTGGACTAGCAAAACCAGCAGGGGATGAGACAGGCTGACTCTAGTCAGAGGCCTGGAGTGCACTTGTGCTTTTTTTTCCCCCAACCCTGGGAGGGGGATGGAGGAAGCCCCCCCCCAGCTAAGAAACGTTCAGTTAAGACTTTTAAAACTTGAACATCGGTGCTGGTTGGTCCTTTCTCAGCATGTGACGGGGCCAGCCTATCATAACAAGGAACCCCGGAGGCAGGACTTTTGAACTTTCTTAAAAGAGCCTACAGAGCTTGCTAGAGACACTTTTTCCACCCCAAAGACTCTCTTGGCAGCAATAAGGACTTGGACCACTGTCTGAATTTCCACCAAACAGATGGGAGAATCAGCAACCTGCTAAGAACATTTTTCTTTTCCAGCAACTAAATACTTTTCCAAGGTAGAACTATATTTGCTAGATTTTAAATAATATATATTTTATTTGTATATTTCCCAACTTTCTTTTCCTATCCTGTAACCAATATTAAGAAAGGTATATAATTTATTTTTGTATGATATTTACAGTACTTACTAACAAATTAGTAAAGCTTTTGGCTTACTTTAAACTAACTCTGCCGGCGTCTGTTGTGTGTGCTGGTTTGGGAGTTTGTTCAACTATTCTATGCCTGTCTAAAGTTCAAGGGCCAGACACTACTGAACTAGAATCCAAGAAGCGACTCTGTGGTTGAAAGGAGAGGAATACAAAAGTCTCACGGAGGGGTCTGTGGGGGTTGGACCGGTTCCTGCATTCCTCTGTGAGAAGACGCATATAGGGTTACAAGGGCACCCTGAAGGCCTGTAAGGCCTGTGTTCTTCACCCACTGCACAGGAATCGAGAAGGGTTCTCTCCCAGGTATAGACTCGAGGCTGTATTTTCACCCCTCATACAGAAAGAGGAGCCCCAAGATCCTCTGGCAGACGTTCAGTTGTAAATGCCAAAAAAAACCAAGACAATGATTTTCTCGAGACTTGCCTTGCCTGGTGCCCTACCTACCCCACCTAAAAACTTCATAGTTACCTCCCTAGGTGAACCCTTGGAAGTCGTACCTGAATTTAAATATCTAGGTATGTGGATAGACAACAAGCTTTCCTTCAATGACCACATTGAGGACCTATCAAAGAGGCTTAAAGCACGCTTGGGTTTCTTCTTTAGAAAAAGGACCCTCTTTTTCTCACGCGACCCACAAAAGACTTGTCCAAGCAATATTCCTTCCCTTGCTTGACTAATGGAGGCATTATCTTTTATCTCCTCCCAACCTTGAGCCTATCTAAACTGGACCTACTTCTATCACTGTGCTCTTCGCTTCATTACTAACTGCGTACAGGACCCACCACTGTGATCTTTATGCAACAGTTGGGTGGACCTCTCTTGCCACCAGACGCCTCCTGCATGCTGGCATTTGGACTCTCAAATTACTACTCCTCAAACTGCCTATTTAACGTCTCTCATACACATCTCGCATAGCGCCTACTCCCTAAGGAAATCTGACCTTATCCTACTAGATGTTCCCAGGACATGTACCACAGCTGGCCAAAGAGCTGTCTCATACGCCCTCCCAAACATCTGGAACCAACTACAAGCCATGCTGAAGCTAACTAGCTCATATCAATTAACTCCTACAAAACACTAGCTATCTCTAAATTAAAAGACATATGTAGGTGCTACTAGGCCTCAACGTCAAGTCAACTTCTAAGCACTAACTGGCCCTCTACTTATTAAGCTGAAATGTGTTGCATAATTTAGGTCAAGGTTAAAGCTGGAATGTACTGCATATATAGCATAAGGACTTCTATTGTGTATACCTCTTGTATTATATATATATTTTTTTCTTTGTTGTTCTACATTTTATATCTCCTGTCTATGTAATTGCGAACTGTATGTGTATGTGTCTCAGGACCTCCTTGTGAATGAGCTTGCTCAACGGAGTCTTTCCTGCAATAAACTTGAACTTGCTGTGGTTCTGTGTTGGAGCAAACATTAAAAGTTATGG
The DNA here is from genome assembly GCA_016271365.2 of Neoceratodus forsteri. Classification (NCBI taxonomy): domain Eukaryota; kingdom Metazoa; phylum Chordata; order Ceratodontiformes; family Ceratodontidae; genus Neoceratodus; species Neoceratodus forsteri. Next base: position 398,993,849 of record CM057452.1, read on the forward strand.
TACTGCGGTCTTGATAGTGACCGGGATCAGTTTTCAGTGTTTTTAGTGTACTCCTTCAAGAAAACCGCAGGTACTGTGGGGCGGCCCTGGAATTGTGTACTTTGAGGGGGAGTCTGTGACCTCTGAGCCCAGTGCACTCCTTCAAGAAAACTGCGGATACTGTGGGGCAGCCCTGGAATTCAGTGGACTTTTGAGGGGGAGTTTGCGACCTCAGAGCCCTGTGATTTTTGGGATCAGCTTTCAGTGTTTTCAGTGCACTCCTTTAAGGAAACCGCTGATACTGTGGGGCAGCCCTGGAATTCAGTGGATTTATAATTTGAGGGGGAGTTTGCGACCTCGGAGCCCTGTGATTTCTGCAAACATATCCCTTTGACTGAATGGGACTGTGGACTCTGGTCTGTGAGTGAAATCCTTCTTTTACCTGCTTTATTTTATCAGTGCTGATATATTCCGGTGGGAGCGCATGAAGTTTCGATGCTAGTTGTGGGTTTTGCTGCTTGCCTGTGAATTACTGTCGGGGTGGTGAAAGTGACCGGAGTCCAAGGGCAGCCAACGGAGGATTTTTTACTCCCATCTGGATGTGGTGAGATCACCTTCTTGGTGTACCTAGGATGGAAAGAAGCATTTTCTTCCCCTGGATTTTTAGGTAGTCACTTCACTACCAGTCTAGCATTGCTTGTAAAGTGCTTTGGATGTATGAAAAGTGCTATATAAATGCTGATGATGATGATGATTCTTCTTCTAGATGCTCCTTTCCTCTTGGTGTGGATGATTTGCAGGGTTTTGGGCTGTTTGGGGAGGAACTGCAGGAATCTGAACCGAAGGGCTCTTTCCCCTGTGGTTGTTGTTGGTGAGGAGACTTCAGCGGCTGGGGTTGCAGATTCCCCTCCAAGAGCAGCCTGCTACTACTGGAGGTTTTCCACTCCTGTGGGTGGGGTGGGGGGTGGAACTGCATTCTACCTTTAGGGCAATGGCTCCTGAGTAGGGGATTGTGGCTGAATTTTGGGTTGTGTTTTAGAGGAAACTCCAGGGGCTAAATGGTGGTGGGGGTCCCTTTTGGGGGTTCCTAAGGTTTCTCTGTGGCGGGAGCTATTGCTTCCCTCTCAGGGCCCTATTTCTGACCACAGCCCTTCAGCTTGATCCTGAACTGCAGTGTCTTGGCCTGAGTTTTGGAGTGTATTCTGGAAAGTATAGGGGAAGAACTGGTCTTCGGGAGGAATCTTTTGGTGACTAGATAAAGAGGGGGTGAGAGCCCCTCGTGCTACGTTTAAAAGGAATTCTCGTTTGATCTTGAAAGTCATCATTTGTTCTTAGACACTAATTTATTGAAATCACTATGAGACTTGCATTTTTTGACTTTGCTTTAGAACTGAGAGCAGGTGAGAGCCTCTCTTGTTTCAAATATTCAGCAATTTTTGGACATTTGGTTATCTGGACATTTTTATTCTGTTTGAGTTAATTTGTTTTGTGTTTTCTATATATTTTATTTGGTTTAATTTGGGTAGTTCATATTTTTGTTTTGAGTTTAGGTGTGTAGGTGTGGGGTTTTTAATATGTGTAGAGGGCCTGCCACCATGGTCGTACGCTATTCGTCTTCCGCTCTTCGCACCCTCTGCCCTTTCTCCCCCTTGCCATTACAGTTGTCAACTTACCAGCACTGTAGAGCACTGGGGATTGTGCGGAGGGGGAGGAGGTGTTTTAGGGGGAGTGAACAGTGGAGGCCGAACGAGCAGGGACATCATATTGGGGTAGTGGAAACCAGAAGATGCCCTGGGGCGAAATGGACTCTGGAGCGAGGTCATTCTTGTCTGGTTTGCATACCCAAGGACACCACTACTATTAATGATACTGGGCAAGTGGTCTGTACCATTCCAGAAGCCTGTCCAACACGGGCGATGTTGTGCAATGCTACATCCGTAAGAAACAAGACTGCAGTTATTGCAGATCTTGTTGAGTCTGTGGATCTGGCTTGCATTACCGACATCTGGCTGGATGAAAATACTGGTCCAGTTTTGGAGGCAGCAGTTCCAGCTGGGTACTTGGTGTTACAGTGCCCAAGGTTGGACCGCGGGGGTTGCGGTCTGTTTCAAGACCGAACTGGGACTCACAAGTGTACCAGTTGAGGGAGCTGAGTCCTTCGAGTGTACTGTAGTGGCAGATGTGGGTTGTAGAATTGTTTTCATCTATCACCCACCAGGTGATGAGAAACATTTTCTACAGGAAGTAGCCGACTTCATCATTGCCATGGCATTTGAGTCACCTAGGCTGTTGGTCCTGGGTGACTTCAATGCCTGCGTTGATGACAACACTTCCTCCAATTAATGACATCTTTGGGCTTTACACAAGTGGTTACTTCTACCACTCATAAGAGCGGTCACTCCTTGGATTTAGTTTTGCTCCTGAGGATTGAAGCCTTTGAAGTGGGGGCGGAACCAGTCAGTTGGTCTGATCACTACACTGAGGGGTTCAGTTTCTGCACGTCCCCCTTGTAGGCCTACCCCTGTGGAGATGGTTAGGTACCGCTCTTTGCGAGATATTAGCTCTACAGGCCGGACAGCGGTGCTTGACCTATCGGAGTTTTCTGGAGTGAGCAATGATCCTGATGCCTTGGTGCTGGCCTATAATAGGGTCATCTTCTCGGCTCTCGATCAAATTGCTCCTGTCTGTGTTCGTCCTCTCCCCCTTCAACCTCAGTCCCCATGGTTTGATGGAACCTTGAGGGAGATGCGGTGACAAAGACGAAGATTAGAGCGTTGTTGGCGGAGAACTACCCTTGATGTCGACCATCTTAGACTGATGGAACATTACCAACTCTATCATTCCGCAATCTCTCATAAGAAAGCAGAGTTCCTGTCCGGGGAGATTGCGGCTGCTCAGAACCGACCAGCTCAGATTTTTCGAACTGTTAACATACTGTGGAACCCAGCCTGTGTCCAGGTTCGGAAAGCTTTTTCACTAATAGAGAGTGATGAGCTTGCTTGCTTCTTTGCAGATAAGGTGGCTCACATCAGGGCAGCACTCCAGCCTGCTCCCTCTATGGGAGAAGCTACAGATCGGCATTTGGTCGCATCCCCCAGTCTCTCCTGGAGTTCCTTTGACCGGCCCAGAGTTCACTGATGTCATAAGGATTGTCCATAGTATGTGCCCTACTTCCCTGATAAAGGGTTGTCTTGACATCATTGGCCCAGTCTTAGCATGGATAGTCTAGTGCTCCTTGGATACGGGTGAGTTTCCTAGCTCCCTGAAGGTGGCAGTGGTGACACCCTTCCTAAAGAAAGCTTCCTTGGACCCCGACTGCCTTGCTTACTATAGGCCAATCTCTAATCTTCCCTTTGCTGGGAAGATTATTGAGAAAGTAGTGGCTGCACAATTGGAAAACCATTTAACCATCCATGACATCTATGAACTGCTCCATCTGGTTTTTGAAAGAGGCATAGTACCGAGACAGCGCTGGTTCAGGTGCTCAATGATCTCCCGATGGCTAGAGATAAGAAGAACTTTTCCATTCTCGTTCTTCTTGAACTCTCGTCAGCCTTTGACACTGTGGAACATGGGGTACTTCTCGCACGCCTGGAGTTCATCTGTGGCCTGTCTGGTACAGTCCTCAGTTGGTTTAGATCTTTCCTCATTGACAGAACTCAGAGAGTGGTGTTGGGGATAAATTCTTCCCACCCAGTCTCTCTGTCATGTGGGGTTCCCCAGGGCTCGGTGCTGTCCCCCATGATGTTCACAGTGTATATGCTGCCCCTCTGAGATATTGTAAGAAGGTATGGGCTGAGGTTTCACTGCTATGCAGATGATACCAAGCTCTACTTATTTTTTGCACCCGACCAGGATAGAGCTCTCTCGGTCTTTAACAGCTGCCTCACCGAAATCCAGTGCTGGATGAATTCAAGCTGGCTGAAGTTGAACTCGGAGAAGATGGAGGTAATGGTTGTGGACCCGGGTCGTAGGGTAGAGGGGATGGGAGCTGGTTTACCCTTAGGTTTATTTCTGGGAGGCGTCCAGCTCCCTACCTCCGAACAGGTGGGGAACTTGAGGGGATTTTTGACAATGAGCTGACACTGTGTTCGCAGATGTCGGCAGTTGTCAAACTTTCCTTTTATCATCTTAGGAACATCGCCAAGATTAAGCACCTTGTTCCGCCCGCTGATCTGCCTACGCTGGTTCATGCTTTTGTGACCTCACGCCTTGATTATTGCAACTCCCTTTATCTAGGGCTTCCTGGGGTTGATATCCGCCGCTTGCAGCTGGTGCAGAACGCGGCGGCCAGGTTATTGATGGGTACGTCTCGTGCCTGTTATATTTCGTCGGTGCTGCGTGATCTGCACTGGCTGCCAAGTCAGTGGCGGATCACCTTTAAAGTTGGTCTTCTGACTTACAAAGCCCAACACGAACAGGGTCCAGACTACTTGAAAGAGCTTTTGGTTCCCTACTGTGCCAAGCGATCTCTCCGCTTGGCAGATGAGGGGTTGCTAGAGATTCCACGGGTTTCTTTAAAATCTTCAGGCGCTCGTGCCTTTATGAATGCTGCCCGACCCTCTGGAACTCTCTACCCCGTCCACCTCTTCAGTGTGCGTGCGTGGAGGAATTTAAAAAGGCATTGAAGAACTATTTGTAGTTGAAAATTTATTTTAATTAATTATTGTGATTTTAGGAGCTCAGATTATTATGGATTATGTTTTATTTATTATATTTGTAAAGTATTGCAAGGCACCTTGAATTTAAGAAAGGCGCAATACAAATAAAGTTTTATTATTATTATCGCAAACGTGCTGCCACTGTGGCCAAGCACTTTGTGAATACCCTGGTAGCTGAAGAGAGTCAGAAGGGAAGGGCTGTGAACTGGTAGTGGCCAGCCCTTACCCAAAACCTTAAGTATTTTCTGTGACAAGGCCTGACTGGAATATGGAAATATGCATCTTTCAGGTCCAGAGACCCTAGCCAGTCCTCTTGCTGAATGGTTGGCATTATGGAAGCCATGGTTACTATCTTGAATTTTTCATTTCTGAGGTGTTTTTTCAGATATCTTATGTCTAAAATGGGTCACCACTCCCCATTTTTCTTGTGGGTCAGGAAGTACCTTGAGTAAAGGTCTTTTCCCCACTATAATGGGAAGGTCTTTTTTCTGCTTTCTTTGCTTGCAACAACTTTCTTTCCTCCAACTCCAACAGTATTTTCTCAGCTGGGGTGGGCGGTGCGAAGGTTTTGTGCATCTGCAGGCTTGGAAACCTTCTGAACTACAGGATGAGCCCCTTGCTCACTACTTCCAGGACCCACTTGTCTGTGGTGATGTTTTCCACCCCTGAAAAAAGTGGCCAGCCTTTCCCCCCCACTAGCAATGGGTCAGCAACCTGGACCAACTTGTCAGGGGTTCTGTTTAGGCTCGGCCTTCGGTGCAGGGGTTGAGTCAGCATGTTTACAGCCCCTTCTACTTCCGTCTCTGAAGAAACCCCACAGCTGGGAGAAATTATATGTGAGGAAACCACAGGAAAAATATCCCCTGCCTCTACCCCCCCCCTTCCATAAGGCCTGCTGGAAGTGGAAGGCCTTTGATTTCTAAGTATTATTTTTATAGGTGGCTTTGTACTCTTCTACCTTCTTCATGTAACCCCTAGATGGCGCTATCCCAGGGGCTACTACCCCTGCCTGATTTGCCACTAACAGGTTGAGGGGCCTGGATACAATGGCGGGTGCCTCCACCCAGAGGTCAGGGTTTGCAATAGTTAAACTTACTTGGTCACAGCCCTCTGGGACACTGCAACCTCTTGCTTCCACTAGTGGCCCACACAGTATATCAGAATTACCTTCACAGTATACACTTACCCCAGAACTGGTTCAGGCACTGGGACCCCTGTAAAACAAGATACAGTGCAACAATCACAGTACAGTACTTTTAACATAGACAAATACCTCAGGCAGTATAACTTTTGCTGAAACAAGCAGCTCTGATTTATTTAGGGGATATAACAAGGACAGGGAAATCAGGTTAATTAGCTTTTCACTCTAATAATCTATCTATGGCTCTGTGCACAGGCCTATCCCTATCAGTTACTGTCCCTGGGTACCCAAGCCCTGATGGCTAGTCCAAACCGTGGCAGCTGGTAGGGCCCTTTCACACAGAGAAAAGGAAAATTAAACAGTCAGCAGTACAGTAATTCCATTTGGATTTAATGTGGCAATTCAACAGGAGGCGACTCTGAATTAGTACTACGACCTCCAAATAAGATAGGGTCCTTCAATATCAGCAGGGCTACTCTTGAGGTACACAAACCTCTTCACACATCCATATAAAAGAAAGCACTATACCAGGCAGGCTGCATCTGTATCCCGATCGCAATTACTGCACAATACCGGGAGAACACACAGCAGATTCAGTTCCTGACAGACCGAGTGCAATTTTCAGCAATTCCTCCAGTCTTCTACAGGGTGAGCCTGGTTTCTACTCTTCAGAGATCCTTTGATTCTTTTCACAGGGCCAGATTCAGTCCTAACAAGCTGTTACACAAGCTGCAGACCGGAACTCTGGGCCTTACACGTTTTGACTAAAACTGCACACTGAAAAGCACAGGGCTCCTTCCTTCTTCACTGCCAAAGCTCAACTTAAACTCCAACCGACAAAACGGGCACTTCCTTTGAGTTCCTCCCAGTTCTTGACTGGATTGGCTGTCACTCACAATAGACTGCTGCTGTTGGTCCAAAAGGCACTGAAGTCTAAACTACATCTCCCAGAGTCACTGCCCATACAATCCTCTTGTGGCTGGCTCAGATTATGAGTCCAAGTTCTGATTCGTCCAAGGCACCATTTTAGAGCTAGCTTACCCCTACACTGATTGGTCCAGTTCAGCAGTTCAAAACTAGAATGGGAACTAGCAGACACAGTTCTGACTGCAAAGAAAGCAGGTTAGACAAACTGTAATTTCATTATTACTCTAAATAATTTCTGGCAAACAGTTACATCTTTCAGATAGGTTCCCTTTGCACTCTAGTGACTGCAAAATGAAGTGAATTGGCAGCAGCTTGAGTGGTACTCAATCAAAGAAACACACAGTCCCCATACAAACTAATTATGTCTGCAAGCAGACAGCTCTTAAAGAGGCAGTACCAGAGGTTCTAAAAACACTCACTGATAAATGGCTTAAATGCCAAACACCATTCAGGCTTGGAGCATTCAAGCAAGCTCCTGGAAGTCTTTTGGGAACCCCCATTTGCAGGGGGGTTACATTCATATATGCTTCTGCCTCGTCACCAAACAGAGAATTTTCCTCACAGGTAAAATCCATGACTGTTGTCTGAGTGTCTTAGGAGAGGCTGGCGGTCCCGAGCCAAGCAAACCTCCTCAGGGTCACTGCACGAGGCATAACTCTGGAGGCAGTCTCATTTGTGTCCACTGCCATATGGAACTGGTATTTGGTGGCATCCATGGCTGTTTTAGCAGTATCTGCTAAATCCTGGGCCAGGTCGCCAGATGCTTTCTCACTCATAGCCAGACTGGAGCTCCACAGAGCCTTCTGGTACTGGGCAGTATAAGCCATGTAAGCTGCACATCTCAGAAGCAGGGAAGCTAAGGTGTATACCTTCTTCCCCTTGCTATCCAGTTTCCTGGAGTCCTTGTCTGGAGGTTGGGTAAAAAATGGGACTTCTGCCTTGTCACAGGCCACTGCCTGTACCACCCTTTCAAGGTCGCAGTGAGAATAAAGGTGCTCAGCACCCTGTTTGTCCAGTTGGTATTTCTTTTCTATTTTTTTTTTATTGCATATTTTAGTCACCTGCACGCAACTCTTTCGGGAGTTGCCAAAGCATCCAGTCGAGCTCTTATCTCCCCCTTACTCGATGTCCGGTGCTTGGGCTTTCCACCATGGAGCCTTTGTTTTTCCTCCTGGAGGGGAGGCAGTGGAGGGTAGACCTCTGGCTACATCTGCCCAGCCCCCCAAAACCTTGTCACTTCGTTGGGAAGCTGTTGTCGCGGAACAGGCAGGGGAGATCCGGGATGGTGCTTGGCACTCCATCTGCTGTATGCATGCAGGGTCCATTTTATTTCGCATTATCTCCCCTCTCCCCATGGAGGTCTGCATGCAGAAGGGATCGATCCAAGGAGCAGGCGCGTGCAAAGGTGTGGCACTGCTATCAGACCCGGAGGACGTCTGTCCCTCCTCTGGTGTCCCCTGATCTGCACTGTCACCCGTGTGCACCCAGGTGGCAATATAGCAGCAGGGACACCGAATCCTGCCCCACCCCACCCCGATGGCCCAGGGCTCGCTACTGAACCCCAGTTGCCAGTGTCTGCTGTGCTGACGGGCCACCTTTTCTATTTTCTTAGCAATACCAGGAGTAGAGGTTGTCTGCATTAGCCTGCAGGTTGTCTTCTGTACAGACTTGTGGACTGGCAAAAAGGCAGCCTCTTGGTCAGGGTTAACCACATCATATTCAGGAATTCCACCTCATTCTCATCCTCAGTGGTTTCCTGGGTGGAGAGGCTGAGGTTATTAACCATTTGCCTCACAAAGGAATAATTAAGCAATAAGGTATGACCAAGGGTTATGTTAATGGTCTGTTAATCACTTTCCAGGGGTGTACTGTGGCACGAAGTGTAGTCGAGTGCCACATACCCCTAGAAGGTGATTAACTGACCATTAACATAATAACTGGGAGTGCCTTATTGCTATTATAATAAAAAATGTTTTTAAGCAGTGTTAAACCTTGTTCAGCATATGGCTAAGCTCTACATATATGTTAATAAAAGATTAACATAAGGCTGTTAGAATGTTTGCAGCCAATCAGAAAGCTCTATTTCTCAGACCCTTCTTATAATGTGAGAAGAAATCATCCTGGGCTCTAGGAGGAGAGCCAAATTCCTGCTCCATAGAACCGTCAGGCTCAATAGGTTCTCCCTCCTCCTCACCATCATAGTAAAATTCAGCCCCTTGTTCCTCAGGAACTGGGGTAGGTACTGTAACCGAGGAAGGAGGGATTGGCATGCCCATAAGTGATCCCACAGCCTGGAAGGCCTGGAAAAACTGCCATGCCTTGGTCATGTCTTCTACTGAGAGCATTTTATTTTTGTAAATTTACAACTCCTTTCCTTCCTCGGGAGGAAGGGCAGTGACATGTTTTTCTTTTTGCTTTTTCACTGCAGGCACCGTCTCTGGTACTTGCTCAGAGGCTCTTTTATGCTTACTGGTTTCAGAGTTCCCCCATTCAGACACGCTGGACTCAGAGCCATCTTTAGCAGGCTTGTCCTTCTGCTTATGGTGAGGGGCTGGACCCTCTTCTGAAGGTTTTGGTGACAAGGAGGTGGACTGGGAAGCCATAAGGTCTTCCAATTTTTTAGCCCTTTTTTGATAGTTTTAGGGCGAAAATTGATGCAAAACTCACAATCAGAAAAAAGGTGATCTGGACCCAGGCACCTCAAACACAACTCGTGGCAGTCTTCCTTAGCCAGAAGGCTGAAGCAATGTTTACAATTTTTAAAACCTTAGGTCCTGTTTTCTTTTTGGGTCTATCAGACATGTCAATAGAGGCAAACCCACATTTGGTTCGGATCCAAAAAAAGAGAAAAATTTAATTTGCAGTTTAGTTCCTCAAATAAAAATGAACCACTAGCCAAGAGAGTTTAAAAGTAAAATTTTAATAACAACAAAAAAAAAATTCAAACTGCATCTCGGTTCCCACAAAGGAGGGAACCGGAACGAACAGCAACCTCAAAGCAGCAAAGAAAAATTTGAAAATAATATAAAAAGGACTCTTTTTTTTTTTTCTTACGGTTCTCAAAGCGGGAAAAATGGCTTTCTCTGGTCCCAGGGACTGTAAGAAATATAAAAACAGAACCATAATTGGCTAAAGAGAAATGAATCAGCTTGTTGGGGTGACTTCTTCCTCAGGCGGAGAAATAAATCTGACGTTAGAGGGATGAGTGGAGTGTGACCACACAGCAGGATTTTAATTTCATTCCAAGATTCTCTAATTTGCATAAAATTCGAGACTCTGGGACAGCTCAAACCAGCAGGTTCATTTACAATGGTTAAGCATAGTGAGAGATTCTGGAGGTTCGAAGCTGGGTGCTGCCAAAGCTCCAGAGCCAGTCCCAGGATGCCATCAGGAAGGCAACTCCCAGGGGATTTGTCCCTCTCCAGGATCTCAGTGAAACAGTATTTAGCCCTTTTGTGGACTTGCTCCAAGGAAACCTCCATTGACTCGGACATGATAGATAGATAAATATCTAGCTAGACAGAATCTTTATTTATATAGCGCCCCTTCCCAGAGGCTTGGAGAGCTTAACGGTATTTCAAAAACAATCCATATACAACACATAACATGCTTCAAAAATAATGCAGAGATCAATATAAAATCTAAAAAAACAAAAATTAAAAAACAGCCTAAAGAGCAACTGCACTGCACTTCAGCATGTGCTTTTATGAATAAAATGTTTCGGCTGTTAAAGTTTACTAGAGAAAAATGGAAATTATGTACTTAACGTAATTCTTGACCTTAATGGATGAAGTCACCACCACTTAGTCACACTAATGGGACTATGTCAGAGGCGCTAGGACCTTGCAGGAGCCAAAAATCTTCAGGAGGGCCGGCACCGGGATAGGACTGTGCATGCACGGTGCCGCGAGAATAGCTCGCGCCATACAGGCTATTTTGGCGTCGACTCTTCAACCGCCTCAGAACCTTTTCAACTGAGAAGGTACAGCGTAAACTAACAAAAGAAAACCTAACCCTAACTTCCGGGCATGTGAAGGCCCGGATCACCCATGTAAGGAGGGTTAATTCAACAATGTCTTCACAGCCTGAACAACAAGGAAGTGAAGACAAAAACAGAATGAGTGAGCTTAGGGGATGCTGGGTGGGTGTGTCAATGAGTGGTAGAGACTTCGTCCAAAATTATCAAGAATTACAGTAAGTACGTAATTTCCATATCTTCCTGGACTAAAAATCTCCACCACTCATTCACACTCACGGGAGAGTACCGAGCAAAAATCCCCGAGTAGGGTGGTAGGAGACAGAGCTCGCTCAAGACAGAAGTCCATAAGGACTGTCCTGCCGAAGAAAGTTAACTGTCAGGCATGGACATCCAGAACATAGTGTTTCATAAAGGTATGCACTGAGCTCCAACTTGCCACCTTGCAGATGTCTGCAAAAGGTACATTACGAATCTCCACCAGGAAAGCTGCAACCACTATGGTAGAGTAGTGAGAAATGAAAATTATGTGCCTACCGTAATTCTTTATCTTTCTGCGTATCTTCACCATTCATCACAGTTGGGCATGTGGCCAGAGGTCACAACCCCAAGGGAGCTTTTTTTGGGGGATGAGCGGAGTCTATGCACTTTTCACACCGAGGCCAATGCACTGCATGGCGCCCGGGGTTGGCCGTTAGGTGTTGTTGACCCCGCCTCCCACCAGTTCTGAGTTGCCATAGAGAGAAAATAGGGAGGGTGGGACAAGGGAATCCAAGAGACAGATAAAAGGAAAAGATATACAAAACAAAAGGAGGAATAACGGCTGAGAGGACAGAAAAGGAGGAAGAGGAATCTAAGGGATTGGGAGGGGCCCCAATGTCTGGGAAAGAAAAAGAAGAAGGGAAGGACAAACATCTTTCTTGGAAGGAGGGAGGACAATGCCAATTGACCCTGCAACCCAGACCTCCTAATTAAGACTGAACAAGTTCAGACCTCCTGCCCTAAGGGAAAGGCGAGAGAAGAAAAACCTGGCAAGGCAAGCAAGGTTAACCACAGAATAAACAGCTCCAGGCACAGGATGACTATCCCCGAGGGATTAGTCGCAAAACACAACTAAAGAAGTCCAGAAGCCAAGGTACGTCCTCCCCCCTATCCAAAAGAAAACATGGGGAGAGGAACTTCAAGAGAAGAGCCTCCCCCAAAATAATTAAAAATCGAATTAGTCCCGAAGGACAAAGGAGAAGGGGGAAAAGAGGGGGCTCTAAATGCAGCACTCCATCCCTAAGAAGGGGTGGGGAAGCCGCAAGGCAATAAGGCTAAAAGCCCCCCAACCCCCAGCTACTAAGCTGCAGAACTTGGTTCCTCCATGTGTTCAAGTTTATTGTAGGAAAACACAGTTGAGCAAGCTCATTCACAAGGCGGTCCTTTGACACAGACAGGTAGTTACAGATTACATAACTGAAAACAACAATACAAATTCAAGTACAGAATTATGGGCAAGCATTAACATGTTGCATAAAAATGGCAATAACATAGAAAAAAACAAGTACAGAAAAAAGGTACAAAGTTCTTGTTTCAGAGTATCAAGGCAGCTAATTTCTAGGTAAGAGGAAGCAGTGGACTCCAAGGTCCCCCCCACACCTAGCCAAAGGGAATGAGAAAGGGAAGGGAAGAGGCACACAGAGGGAGGGGGACCCACAGACTGAGGCCCCAGGGGGATAGAGGGTGGGATTTTGTGATGAATGGTGAAGATGCACAGAAAGATCAAGGATTACGGTAGGTACGTAATTTACATATCTTATCTGTGTCAATCTTCACCATTCATCACAGTTGGGTGAGTACCGAGCCCCCCGAAGTGGCCCAAGACCCTAAAGGACTAAGTCCCTTTGCTCCCAGTGGGGGAGAGAACACTGAGAGGGAGAACCCTTACAGGTCGGTGAGGCCAGAGACTGGGGAGAGTGAGATGGGGACCTACCGGAAAGGGCAGGAGGTTGCCCTGACAGACGCTGCCTCACTCTGCGGGAGAAAAGGTGGGTTCTCCGGTAGGCAGAGGAGATCATCTTAAGCCAGGCCAAGGGTGACAACGGGGAAAGACCACAGCCATGCTATCTGCCTAATGCAGATCGCAGTCCCTACGACCCTAGAAGCTACCTCGTTTGCATCGTAAGATGCCCTCGCTTGGTGCCTTGCTAGCTCCAGGCCATGTGCAGAGAGTGCAATGGCTTGTCTGGTTACCTCTGAATCAGGCAAGGAGGCTAGGAGTTGACCCAGCCTGGACCACGAGAACCTATCATAGAAAGCATAGTGGTCCTGATGAGCATAAATCTACAGTAACAACCATGCTGAGCAGAAGGTCCTCCTCCACCAGAAGTCAAAGTCCGTGGAATCTTGATCTGGGGGCCAGTCATGGTGGAAGGCGCGAAGCCCATCAGGAGTGTCCAGTTGCATCAGTCCAGACTGAGGATGAGGCATATGACCTGGAGACTCTGAGGGGGCATACCACCTCTGGCTCAGATCCCTAGGGGCTGGGACTCCGGAAAAGGGTCACTGCCAGAACCGCAATGACGCCTCCTGGAAAGGAACAGGCCAGGCGGGCACCACAAGGGTGTCCACACTGAAGTCGCCTAAAAAGGCACAAGTCAAATGCTCCGGATTGTGCTGAGGAGGGGGTGGGGTGATAGGCAGGTCTTTTATCATCCTCAAAAGGAAACATTGATACTCGGCAAGATCAGCAGCAGGGGAGACGTGAAAGGAAAATTACGTACCTACCGTAATTCTTGATCTTCTTGGACGAGTCTCCACCACTCATTCACACTAGTGGGATTAGCGCCGGAGGCACTAAGACCCATCGAGAACAAACTTTTTGCTGGAGGTCACGTAGCGAGAGCAGGCGCTTGGCGGACATGCAGGCGCCCAGCGAGCTTGGCAGCTTCGAGCGGTAATGACCATCTCGCGGCGAACCCTCCAACCGCCTCAGTAATTTTTTACCAAGGAGGTGCAAGCTTAACCAACGAAAGAGTAAACTCAATATTAAAAACGGACATAAGATAGTCCGTATGACCCGTAAGAAGGGTCAGCAAAGAAGTCTTCACGGCCTAAAGATTTGAGGGAGTGAAGACCAATACAGCAGTGAGCTCGGGGATGGAAGGAGCGTAGGAATGAGAGGTGGAGACTCGCCTCTGAAGATCAAGAATTACGGTAGGTAAGTAATTTTCCTATCTTCCTGGGACATAAGTCTCACCACTCATTCACACTAGTGGGAGAGTACCAAGCTGATAATCCCCCAAAAGGGCGGCAGGAGAGCCAGAGCTCACGCGTCTAAGATAGAAGCCCATTAAGGATAGTTCTGCCGAATGCGGAATGTCGCCTAGCATGAACATCCAGTGCATAGTGCTTAACGAAGGTATGCACTGAGCTCCAGGTGGCGGGGTTGCATATATCTGCAATTGGAACATTGCGAATTTCCGCTAGGGATGCCGCGACCACCCTAGTAGAGTGAGCGTACACTCTACCTTCTAATTTAACTTGAGCCATGGAATAGCAATGACGAAGGCATGCCACTAACCATGAAGAGATGCATCTAATAGCGACAGGTTGACCCAGCCGGGTGTCGCTGAAAGAAACGAACAGTTGCTGAGTCTCAGAACATCCTTGGTTCTATCTAAATAGAACCGCAAGGCTCTCTTAACATCCAAGGAATGGAGAGCTCGTTCCCCTTCATTTTGGAAATTAGCGAAGTAAGCGGGAAGTACCAGAGGTTGGTTTAGATGGAATTCTGACACAACCTTGGGAAGAAATTTAGGATGAGTACGGAGAACTACGTTGTCTTTATGGAATACAGTATACGGAGGGTCCGTAACCAGGGCATGTATCTCAGAGACCCTGCGGGCTGAGGTAATGGCCACCAGGAAGGCAGTCTTCCAGGTAAGAAATTTTAGCTCACAGGTAGCTAAGGGTTCGAAAGGCTTCCGAGTGAGCATGTCCAGCACCAGGTTAATGTCCCAGGCTGCAACTGGACGCTTAACAGGGGGTCTGGTATGGAGAATCCCCTTAAGAAATCTCTTCACCATAGGTAACTGAGCCAGAGTTAAGGAAGAAACCCGGCTCATGGAACGCTGAGATGGCACTAAGGTGAACTTTAACTGTGGAGTACTGAAGACCTAAGTTTGACAGGTCCAAAAGATACTCCAGAACCTTGCCAGGAGGACAGGAAAAGGGATTCCAAGAGGATTTTGCACACCAGAGAGAAAAACGTTTCCATTTGGAAGCGTACGTTTTTCGGGTGGCTGGCTTCCGAGCAGCCAGAAGGATGTCTGAGACGCTACGAGAGACGTTGAACCGATTCACTTCTATCTCTTCAGAAGCCAAGCATGAAGGTGAAGTGATTTCAGGTTGGGATGGACCAACGAACCCTGAGTCAAAAGACTGATTTGCAAAGGAAGTGGTCTCGGGAGGCTGCCAACATACTGTTGAGTAGAGGAAACCATAGTTGCCGAGGCCAGGAAGGAGCAATGAGAATCATCTTGGTCCCCTGAGACTCGAACTTGAGGAGTACTCTCTGGATTAGAGGAAGCGGTGGAAAGGCGTAAAGAAAGCGTTTTGTCCACCGCAGCCTGAACGCATCCTGACAGAAAATGCCAGGCCCTGGATTTCTGGAGCAGAAGAGAGGCAGTTTTGCGTTGAGTGGTGATGCAAAAAGGTCCAGGTCTGGAGTCCCCCACTCTTTGAACAGGGACCGAGCTATGGCTGGATCGAGAGACCACTCGTGAGGGTCTGCCTCCGTTCTGCTGAGGTGATCTGCTAGGTCGTTTTGTATACCTGGCAGATAAACCGCTTGAATCAGAGACTTGTGCTCCAAGCACCACTCCCACACCCTCATTGCTTCCCTGCAAAGGGGGTAAGAATGAGCACCGCCTTGCTTGTTGATGTAATACATCACTGCTTTATTGTCCGTTTGAAGGAGAATGTTCTTGTGACAAAGGACATCCTTCAGAGCTCGGATTGCATAGAGGACTGCTCTCATCTCCAGGACATTTATGTGGAGATGAGTTTCGAACTGAGTCCATACACCTTGAGTGTGGAGGGAGAGACAGTGAGCTCCCCATCCCATTAGCGATGCGTCTGTGGTGATGGAGATCTGATGATCTGGGGGAGCAAAGGGGAATCCTTCCAGGAGATTGCTCTCTTGAGACCACCAGGTGAGAGACCTTCGAAGGGGCTCCGTCACCTTGATGGGATAAGACTGGGGGTGAGAGGTCGGGGACCACTGAGTGGAGAGCATCCATTGGGTGGTTCTCATGTGCAGTCGGGCCAGGGGACAGTGAAGACCGAGGACGCCATGAGACCCAACATGCGTTGCATAGAGAGCTGTAACCGATTGGTTCTCCCTGATGTAACGGGCCATTGAAGGATGTCGAGTCTTCTGTCCTCTGGAAGGAAAGCCTTCACTGAAGAGGTGTCTAGAAGCGTCCTATGAAAAGGAGCCTCTGGGAGGGTTGCAGTTGAGATTTTTCAAATTCAGCAGAACTCCCATGGACGTGAGAAGACGAGAGTCGCTTGCACGCTTCCAAAGTCCCTTGGACGGAAGGCTTGCTAGAAGCCAATCGTCCAGGTAGGGAAACACTCGAGTCCGACTTTCCTGAGATGCGCCATGAGAACTGCACAACACTTTGTAAAAATCAAGGGCGCCGAGGATAGCCTAAAGGGCAGGACTCTGAACTGATAATGCTGACCCAAAGCTACAAACCTGAGGAACTTGTGGTGGGTCGGGTGGACGGGGATATGCTGGTAAGCATCCTGCATATCCAGAGAGGCCAGCCAGTCGTGCTGATGCAGCAAGGGTAACAGGGTACCTAGGGAAATCATCTTGAATTTCTCCCTGGGGAGGAATTTGTTTAACTTTCTGAGGTCTAGAATGGGGCGCATCCCCCCAGATTTCTTTGGAACCAGAAAGTAATGGGAGTAGAACCCTGTGTTTCATGAATCTTGGGGGCACCAGTTCTATTGCCCTGTTGTTCAGAAGGCCCTGGATCTCCGGGTGAGGAGGTCTGACTGAGAGGCCGACAACCTGGGTTGTCGTCTGGGAGGGACAATTGGGGGTTTCCAGAAATTGAGAGAATAACCTCGCTGAATTATCCGAAGGACCCATTTGTCCGAAGTTATGGACTTCCACTGGTTGTAGAAGTACATCAGACGACCTCCCACCGGAGGAGAAAGTTCCACCTCGGGCAGAGTGGATGGAACTTGGGCCAACGACTCATAAGGTAGCGCTGGGAGCTTTAGGCCCCTGCGCTTTCTGCTGCGTCTTCTTTTGAGGTTGGGCAGGTTGGCTTTTATGGAAGCTTCCCCTGCCTCTGCCTCGAAAGGACTGACGACTATGAAACTGACGTCTGTTCACATGCCCCCGAGAGGGGGCAGGCGGAGGTCTGGCCAACTTAATGGCTG
The DNA here is from genome assembly GCA_016271365.2 of Neoceratodus forsteri. NCBI lineage: Eukaryota > Metazoa > Chordata > Ceratodontiformes > Ceratodontidae > Neoceratodus > Neoceratodus forsteri. Next base: position 399,010,977 of record CM057452.1, read on the forward strand.
ATCTAGTCTTCTGAGTGGCCTCTAAGGCTTGCTCCACCTGAGGGCCAAAAGAAAGGAGCCATCAAGGCAGCGCCATCACCTGCTGCTGAGCATCATTCGTGAAGCCAGAAATGCGCGAGCCAGGAATGGCGCGAGTACAAATCTCCTGCTGCTGAGCGAGAAGCAGTGTCGAAAGCGTCCATGGCGGCTTTGACCTGTTGGTTATTGGACTCAATACCTCTAATAACGGTCAGAAGAAGCTCCGACTTGGAATCCGAATCTGGAAGAGCTTCAACCATTCTTTTCATAGAGTGCCACAGGATATACTCATACTGAGAAAAATAGCCTTGATAACTGGCAATACGCATACTTAGAGTGGAGGCAGCAAAGACTCTCTTACCTAATATATCAATCTTACGAGACTCTTTGTTAATAGGTCGAGCTGTAGTAGTTTGAGGAAGAACGACCTTGTCATTCTCTGCCAGGACTACAATAGGATCCGCAAAGGCTTGGGATGCCAAAATGGGACGATCCTTGGGAGCTGAATACTTCTTATCAATGGATTTAGCCACTGAGGGAATAAGAGCAGGATTATTCCATACCATTTGAGACAGCGTCTCGAAGGAAGACTGGATCGGAGGAGTCAAATCCGTAGGGATCTCCGAAGCATGAAGATACTGGAGTCTTAATATCTTCCCAGGATCGATGTCTGTAGTCTGGAGAGAAAGAGTGGATCCCAGGTTCTTCAACAGAGACTTAAAGGACAGGTCCTCGACCACAGGCTCTGTAGCAAAGAAAGATCCTGTTTCCTCCACTTCATCACCCAACCGAAGGTCTGGGTCAGGCTCAACATCATCTCCTGATGGTCCAGAAAGGACTGTTTGGACAGGAAAGGAGTGAAAATTAGGAGAGGAGGAAATAGCAGAAAAACAAGGAGGTCCCAAAACTGCGGCGCAGGGCAACAAAGCGAATGAGCGGCACAGGGAACTGCGCCGAGAGGCCTGTGACCCCGCAAAAAGCCCAGCGGCACACGAGACGACGCGCGCCACAGGCCGCGACAGCACAGCGCCGGACGCCGCAAGCAGCATCAGACCGACTGAGTAGGCGCCTGACCAGGCGCGTGGGACACTGTGACGGCGCCGCCTATCCGCGGCACCACCGGCGGCGCGCAGAGACCCGGCGCGCGCGCGGCCACATAGACCGCGGCACCAGCAGGCGCCGACAAGCCAACAGACCCTGCCGAGGCGCGGGCCCAGGAACCTGGAAAGCTAGAGAAGGAAAAAAACAGGAGATAAGGGCATCGGTGAGGCCCCTGCGCCGCAAGCCATGTGAGGGGGAACACCTAAGCACGGAGTCGCTGGCACCGAAGAAGGCCGCCCGCGACTAGGAAGGTCCAACCGCTTACTTGATCGCCGGAGGGGCTCGAGGGCTCCGAGGCAACCGAGCCAGGCAGAAGAACCAACCTCCGAGCCCATTGCTCCATAAGAGGCCCACTGATGAAACTGCTCATCTGGAGTCCTACCTATGGCGGGGAGGGACTCCGATGTCGGGGCGGCATTGCAGGAGATTGGCGACTCGAAGAAGGAGACGGCAACTAACAGCGATAACCCCGGCGTCGGCAGCGCAGACATCCAGAAGGCGACCTCGAGTGATGCCTTCTCTTTTGACCTGTGGGCGAAGAAGAGCTCGAGGTCGACGGTGCCGAAATGCGACCGCTTATTTTTATGCCGGCGGGGACCGCCCATCCCCCCGGGCATTGGACTGACCGTTGTCGGAACCCCGCTGAGGAGAAGGAGGCTGACTGGATCCAGCCCGGCTGACTGAACAGCTTTCATACGAAGTCTCCCTACCGTCACCTGACCTGCTCATGGTCGACTCCGTCCAGTAGGCTGAAACTTCTTCAAGTAAAATTTAATATTAGAAAAATTTAACGAAAATAGAATAAAATTAAGCGATACTACTTATCGAGATAAAGTTACAAAAAAACAAACTGAAAACTATGCGCTAGTTTGAAGTTTGACTCTCCCGACAAGCGGCGGGTCGTCACTGAAGCGCACTTTCGGCGAGAAAAAAAAGAACAGGCGGTTGGAGGTGTCGCCGAGATGGTCATTACGCTGAAACCGCTGCTCGCGGCGCCGTGTCTCGCGGCGCCGTCTCTCGCGCCGACCCTCCAGCAAAAAGTTTGCTCCCGATGGGTCTTAGTGCCTCCGGCGCTAATCCCACTAGTGTGAATGAGTGGTGGAGACTTATGTCCAGGAAGATCAGAATGTTCCTCTCCTCCAGAAGAGGAGGAGGATGAGGAAGCGGAGGACCTCGAAGATCCAGAGGTTGGCTGCTCAGGGGGAGGGTGGAACACCCGCTCGTCCATGGCCCTGACATAAGTAGGGAAGTGAGCAGTTGCACTCCTGAATTGTTCCCAGGAGAGAGGTGCTGTAAGACCACGAATGCCTGGGAGAGCAGGTGATGTCGACAGAGAAATGGGGGCCAGAACCACAAAAGGAGAGGAACGTCCTCTGTCCGGGCAAAGAGAGACCACCAGAAGCCTCAAAGGGAGGAGTAGTTCTGGAGAGCCCATCAGCCGACAGCTGATCAACCACACTGGAACTGCCTAGACCATGCCCTGAAGAATCCCCCCTGTGAGATGACTGGGACTGTGTGAGCCCAAAAGGATGGTCCTTTCTCTCCAAAGACCAGGGCACTCTCGAGGAGACCGAAAAGGAAGGGCAGGAGTCTGTGCTGTGACTCCTCCCCGAACCTAGGTGGGTCCCAGAGAAGGGCCGTCTCCTTGAACCCTGGCCCCTCGACCCCTCAGAGTTTGAGAGAGCCAACCGCCTCGAAAACAACAGCCTGGGCTGCTGGCAAACCTGATCAGTCCCAGAGGAGACCACCCAGGGAGTAGCACCCTCCCCCTCCGTGGGCGCCCTGGTCGGCCCTAAAGTTGGGCAATCCAGGCAGAAAACCCTCCAAGTCCAGGCTACAGGACAACAGTGACCTGCACCACCACCTGCTGGTCAGCACCCCTGACCCCAGACTCGGGGGGGGGGGGCTACTGCCCGCTCCTCAGAGGGAGGCTGGTTCCGGTCAGCCGAAGTAGCTACTGAGGTGTCCACACGGGCTGCCAACTCCGAAGAGTCAGACAGTGAGTCTGAACCAGACTCAGAGTCCACCTCCAAAGAGGTGGGAATGCAGTCCGGTGCCAGACCATATGCGGATGCCTGCTCCTGTCTAGGCTGAGGGAGGCATCGATCTGGGTATCCGCACCAGAGTGGGCACCGAACTCCCCCACAGCACCGCGAATGGCACCTGGGGAAGAGACAGCGCCGATAGCAGCAGTGGAACCAGACCAAACACTGGCCATGGCGTCGTCCCCCCCAAGGTGCCGTGAACAGCATCGAGAGCAACAGCAACACCTCCCATGGAGCCGTGGCCCTGCATGGCGCCAGAGCTAGGCATGACGCCATCCCCAACCTACCAGAAACAGTCAAAGACAGCGCCATAGAGCTTCCCACAGTGCCGTCAGCACCATCAACGGCAGAGACGGCACTGAGCAGTGGACGTGAACGGTGTTGAGGCACAAAACGGCACCGATCCAGGCTTTCCAGCCCTAGGAAGCGACACCGGAGAGCCTTTACTCCCGAAGGGCAATTGCCTGCGTGGTGCTCCGCGCCCCCAGAGGGAACAGACTGGGCCACCTGCACCATGGAAGGGGATTCCTCCACAGCAAGGCTACAAGAGGTGGAAGCCCCCTCCTCTGCAGTCTGTACAGAACAGGGAGGGAACCCGGAGGAAAGGCTGAGAGACCGTGGCTTGGCCAGAATGCACACCTGTCCCCCGAAAATCGGCAGGGCTCATCCAACTTTCCATGCGCGCTGTTCCAGGACATGGCGATCCATAGAGAAACAGGCATTGCACGAATCCATGTCATGAAGTGGGCCAAGACATGAAAGACAACGATCATGCTGGTTGGTAACGGAATACTTGCGGTCGCACGGGCACCAACGCATAGGGAGGACGCCCCACTTTCAGCGACTTTTTGCCCTTTGACCTAGATAAGACTGACAGTAAACAAAGTGAAAAAATAGACTATGTCGCTGAACATAATAAAGGAAAAATCTTAAAAGGTAGTGGCATCAAGTAGGCGACAGAACCGACGGGAAGGATCGGTGTCGAGAAAACTGAGTCATCAACAGGCCGAAAACTACAGGCGCTCCTCACGAGGTGCGACCTCAATAGCGGGAGACAAAGAACTGGCAGGAGGGCGGGGTCGATGACACCAATGGTCAACCCGCGAGCGGCATGCAGTGCATCGGCCTCAAGGGCAGCGCCAACGGTGCGTCAACTCCGCCCATTCAAAAGACTTATGGCCACATACCCAACTGTGATGAATGGTGAAGTTCGACACAGATAAGAGCCCAGCCTTCCAACTTGAGCTGTGCCATGGATTAGTAGTGTCAAAAACATGCTACTAACCAAGCAGAAATACATCTCATAGCAATAGGCTGACCCAGCCAAGGCATTTGGAAAGATACAATAGTTGCTCGGATGTGTAGCTCTTCGTTCTGTCGATGTAGAATCGCAGATCCCTCTTAACATTCAGAGAGATAAAGAGAGTGCTCTCCTTCATTCTGGAGTTAATGAAGTAAGTAGCAAGAAGCAAAACTTGACTAACAGTAACTGAGCCTGTGACATGTTGTCTACTGGCTCAAGATAGTCTGAACATGCGCAGAGGTGAACATTCTCTGCCGAGAAATGCAGACCTGCATTCGACAGGTCCACAAGGCACCCCAAAATTTTACCTGGTGGGCAACCAAAAGGGTCCAGACAGAACTTTGCACACCAGATGGTGAAGTGTAACCACTTAGCCGCATAAGTCCTCCTGGTGGAAGGTCTATGCACAGCTAAGAAGATGTCTATCATTGTCTGAAAACCTAAAACTTGCCCACTTTCATCTCCTCAGAAGCCCGGCATGGAGATGAAGGGAGCGCAGGAAGGATGGACCAAAGTCCCTGTGTCAGAGGGTCCATTCACAGAGGGAGTTGCCTCAGGGGAACTTCTGATCGACTGTTTATCTACGCAAATTATATCTGTCGGGGCCAGTCTGGGATGATGAGACTCATCCTGCCCCCGTTTGCTTACAACTTGAGCAGCACCCTCTGAACTAAGGGAAGAAGAGGAAAGCATAGAGCAGCATCTTATCTACTGCAGTGAATACCTCCTGACAGAAAACATCAGGGTCTGGATTTCTGAAGCAGGATAGAGGCAGATTTGCATTGAGAGGGAATGCAGAAAAGACCAGGTCCGGACTGCCCCACTCGTCGAATAGCGACTGCACAGTGACCGAACTGATGCAATGTGCTCAAGGCATCAATCTCACCTCCCCACTCCTGCACATAGGGTAGGAGAGTGCTCCACCCTGCCTGTTGATGAAAACAACACAACTTTGTCATCTGTCTGAAGTGGGATCACTTTGTGACAGAGGGCCTCCTTCAGGACTTGGAAAGCGTATAAGACAGCTCTCATCTCTAAGAAATTTATGAGAAGATGATGCTCCTCCTCTTGGCTCCAACACTTGAATGTGGAGGTCTTGACAGTGAGCTCCCCAACCGATCAGGAGTGCAACCGTGGTGATGGTGATCTGGGATTTAGAGGGTAAGGGTAGACCTAGCAGAAGCTAAGCCAACTGCATCTACAATGTAAGTAATTTTGTCAACGGTTCTGTCATTTATGTGGAGGATTGCGGATGCGTGGTCGGAGACCACTATTTGTCGCAGATGAAGGCATGAGTCCCAGCATCTGCTGCATCGAAAAGGGCCCGGACAGTCACTTTCCGTGAAGTAACGAGACATCTGAAGATGTTGTTTCTTCCATTCTCCAGAAGGAAGAACTCTCAGCCTGGAGGTATCCAGGAGAGCTCCTATGAAAAGGGGCTGCTGGGAAGGTGAATCTGGCACCTTCCCTGAATCAGAAAACCCCTCCTGGAAGAAAGCGCCTGAGAAGATGTGGCAACTGCTTCCTAAGACTCTAGCCCAGATGGGCTGGCTCAGAGCCAAATATCCAGTAAGTGAAGGCTTGAATACCGAGGTTGTAGTGAACTCCTCCCTGAACAGGTACTTGTTTAACCTTTCAAGGTCGAGAAATGGGCATATGCCACTTGTTACCTTGGAACCAAGCAAAGGAAGGAGGAACCTGTGTTCCGACTCGCCGTGGAGCAACTTCTACTGCTCTGAGGCCCTGTCTCAGAGGAAAGGGGGTCTGACAGAGAGGCAAACAGACTAGGCTGCCGCCTGGGTCTAGGGAAAATCTCTGTGGAACTGGGAGAGTATCCCTCTCAGACAATCCTGATGACCGATACATCCGCTGGATTGGACTTCCACTAGTTATAAAACCAAATCAGGTGCTCCCCCCACTACTGCCGAAAGGTGTCCACCTCAGACAGCTGAGGTGGGACCTAGCCGGATCCAAGAGGATGGTACCAGGTGCTATTGGGCCCTGTGCCCTCTGCTGTAATTTTTTTTTTATTTTTTGCAGTTAAGGAGTTGGTTCCTGACAAAGGCATCCAGGCCTCTACCTTGAAAGGACTGCCTGTTACAAGAATGATGATGGTGCCATCCCTCTGAGGGGCAGCAGGAGTCTGAGCGCCCTCCAGAGATCAATCTGAATGCCGAACCAATAATCACTGCCAAGGAGACGTTAATCATCTGCTGCCAATGGTAGCCACCCTAGGGGCAGTGTCATAGGGATTTATAAAAGTTTTTAGCCGATTACTGGGCTATATGCCCCTAGCAATGGAGCGGTAGAGTCCGGGAGGCTCTCGACCATTAAATTTAGTATGTTCCACAGGGGGTACTTGTACTGAGGACTGTAGGCACTTCAGACGTAGAAGTCTGCTTTGGTCCACAGATGAAGTCTGAAATGTTACGGTGGACCCCATATCCCTGAGGAAAAACTGAAAAGAAGCTCTTCCATCACAGGCTCTGCTGATACAGAAGGCTTGCATTCCAGCCTCTAAAATGAGTCATCCGCTGTGTCTCCGACAAAGTAGGACAGGAAGAGACTCATCCAGATCCACTTCTACCCCAGAAGAACCTCCAAAAGGCAGGTCCGGGCCAGAATCACGAGAGATGCTGCCACCTGGAACGGCGTTGAGAAGCTCGGCGCCATTCACGGCACAGGCACCACCCGGAGCGTCGGCACCACACGTGGCATCAGGCATACTGGCCCTAGATCTGAAGAAAAAAGGGAGAAGGAACGCGGTACCCATGCTGGCCTCTGCAGAGGAAAAGGTGAGGAGGGTAGGCATGCGGGGTCGGTGTTGATAACACTGGCACTGGAGAAAGCACCATCGCATCACCACCCGCGCCCGACTGTACTGGCCCAGTGGCTCGAGTCGAATGCCCTGGAACCCGGGTCCACTGGCCAAATCAACTGGGCAGACATTGTACCCCCTGCTCTAAAAGAGTGGCCCAGAGGCGAAACTGATCACCGGAGCCCCATCGAGGACAGAGATGGGGCCCGGTGTCAAAGACTGCAGCCGTTAAGAATGGAGCCACAGTGGACCCCACCAAAGTCCGGTCAGGCCTACTGCTCGCCACCACCGATGATCCCCGTGCAGACATACCAAAGGGCGACTTCGATTTGTACTGTTTCTTTTTCCACCAACAGGAGGAGGAAGAGCTTTACGGTCGAGTGGAGCGGGTCCCGATAAAGTCGAGGAGCGGGCCGCTGCTTTGTGCTTTGGGTGTACTGTCCTTCCCCCTGAGCACCAGACTGCCCGTGGTCGGACCCCCCCACAAAGGGCGGCGGACCGGACACAGCCCCACTGCCATCACAGCTTTCAAACAAAGTCTCCCTACCATCACCACTACCGTCCAAGGTCGACTCCGCTGATGGCAGGCTGAGAATTTCTTCCTCCTCTTCTTGTTTATCTTCTTCCCCCCCTTTTTTTTTTGTTAAATAAGAAAAGAACACTAAAAGTAGTAAATTAATCAAATACTGAATGGCTATTGCTGCTGTTGTGTAGACGAAGACTTGACTCCCGGGAGGCGAGCGACGTCGTCACTGAAGCACACTTGACAGCGGGAGTAAAGGAATTGAGGCAGTTGGAGGTCGACGCCAAGATAGCCTATATGGCGCAGCACATGCGCAGTCCTATCCCGGCACCAGCCCTCCTTAAGATTTCTGGCTCCTGCGGGTTCCTAGCGCCTCCGGCATAGTCCCATTAGTGTGAATGAGTGGTGGAGGTCCAGGAAGATTATGTTTTTCATTTTCAATGTCCTTTTTCAAGATTTACAGTACATCTTGGTAGTCCATCTAAAAAGCTTGTTTAGAAAGTTTTTTTTTCTTTTTTTGATATTCTATTTCTTCCCGGGTCCCAGGTCGGCAACCATCCCAGCCACCTATCCAGCCCCGTACCCTGACATCAGGCAGCAGCCCCTCTTCCCCCATGGATCCCCCCCCCCACCATGGTGTGGCGGCGAGGAGCCCCCAAGCTCAACTCACCTCACCTCTACCAGGATCCAGTTCAAGGAGCACCCTTCAGGGTCGGGGCCTGTGGCAGGTGGCTGCCTCATCTAGCCGATCGAGACCATTTTCTCGTTTCCTTCTCATACATGGGGCGTGCAATGACACCAATGGAGGGAGGGAGCACACATGCTTTCCTCCCAGTGCCTGCCCCACTCAGCCCTTTCTTACAGCATCAGTGCTCTGCCCCAGCTGCCAGGGGTCAGATCTTGGCGCTGACCACTGATGATCTCCTCTCCTGAAGAGGAGAGCAGTCTCTCAGATGCTCAATCCCTGGCTTCCCTGCCAACCCTGGTGGCTGGGTGCTGGATTCGAACACGGGTCAGCTAGCATATGCAGTGGGTGACCTACACCTCAGCCCTCAGAGCCACTGGGCCAGCACTGTATAGAACGCATTTGAAAACATTTGCTTCTCCCCTGTTAACCTCATAGTGCCTTTGTTTATGACATCATCATTCTCACCATGACAGGGGACCGTGATGTCACAAACAACAATTGTGCGGTTGGCAGGGGAGAGTCAGATACATTTTGAAAGAATCAGTTAAATAATTGCTCCATTATCTACAATATTTAGTAGACCAACAGCAGGGGAAAGTAAAAATAAATAACTAGAAAACTAAAGATCAAACATAACTATAGTAAATCTAGTGTTTTTAAAGTTTAGAGAGTAGCTCTTTAATAATAAAACCATAATCACTGCATTTGAATCTTAACCTAAATCAAACGCCTGGTTAAAAAGATGCATCTTTAATTCTTTTTTGAAAGTTTCCACTGAGAGTGCCTTCCTTAGATGTCTTGGTAAAGAGTTCCACAGGGTTGGTGCGGCAACTGAGAGCACAAAGTCCCCAGAATGTTGCAACCTGGCCCTGGGAACTACAAGGGGGGCAACCCTCAGAGGAATGGAGAGCTCAAGACGGGCGATGAGGAACCAGAAGGTCTTGCAGATAAGACTGGTACCCCCCCCGTTCAGGGCTTTATAGGTCAGTAATCCGGCCTGGAAGGCAAACCTCCACTGTATTGGCAAGCCAGTGCAGTCCAAGGTGGACAGGCGCGACATGGTCAAACCTCGAAGTACCAGTCAACAGCCTAGCCGACACAATCTGCACCAGCTTCAGTCGGTGGAGATTGCCTCCAGATAGCCCCAGGTACAGGGCATTGCAGTAATCCAGCCTGGACGTGACAAAGGTGTGCACCAGGATGGTCAGGTCGTCAGTTGGTATCAAGGCTTGGATCTGGGCAATGTTCCTCAAGTGGTAACGGCTACTTTCAACAATGGCCGACACCTGTGCATCAAGTGTCAAGCCTTTGTCAAGGACCACACCCAGATCCTTAACTGGAATGGAGGGGACCAGGGGAACAACCCCCCACAGCTAGCCAAGGGGGGTGTTCCTAGGTCCCCCTCTGTCACAACAATGGCCTAGATTTTATTTTTTATTTATTTATTTATTTATTCTAGGATTACAAGTACCTTTCAGCCAAGGCTCTTTTACAAAGGTTCCATGTCAGAAATAACAAACAACAAGGAAGCAACAATGAAATAACAGTAAACAATTCATGTACAACAGTGCTATTGAAAGGGGTCAATTATAGGAAGAGTAAAGGGTAGAGGATGAGGAGAAGTGTAGGTAGTTAACAGAAGCAGCTATAGTAAGATGGTGAACACAGCTAGGACACGTATGCCTACAAGGAATGGGTAGGGTAAGGCACCCAGGGGTGGCAGAGAAACAGGGATGAGAGGAGAGAGGGAGGATGAAGATGCAGCCGGAGGCATTTAACAAAAAATAAATGGGAAGGAGTGATATAACAGAAAAAGGAGGCAGGGTGGGGGGATAAGTGCTGTAGTGGGGCAAGGAGAGACTAATGTGGTGGTATGAAGACCTGAGATTTGAAGTGGTACCTCAGGAGCTGGGGTGGGGTGGGGACTGGGGGGCCTGGGGTTAAGCAGTATATAACTTACGATTTAAGCTGTGTAAGTCATCACCTAGGAGAGGCAGTCACAGGAGCTGGAGGCAATGAGATGGGCCCGGACTCTGGTTTTGAACAGACCTAGTGTTGAGGCAGAGGAGATGGGGTGGCTGAGACCATTCATCCATAGAGGAGCCCTATAGGCGAAGGAGAGTTGGCCCTGCTTAGTTCGACAGCAAGGAACTTGTAGAATCTGGGTTGTCAAGCTCCTGGTGTTCTGTCGGTTGGTGTTTTGATGTAACATGCAGTAACACCCGGGGGGTGTGAGGCCAAGTTTGATTTTTCCTGCCATAGCACATGGGAGATACTTTATACGGTTGGAGAGCTGGAGCCATCCAGATTGTTAATAAAGGGCACAGGTGTGGGTGAGGCGGTGGGCACCAGTTGTGAGTCAGCATGCTTTGTTAAGAGCAGTTGTTATATGTCGGACAGCGGATATCGTGGCGGAGCCGTAAGTAATGAGGCCATAATCAATAATTGACACCACAGAGCTCTGGACGGCAATCTTTAGAGCCTCTGGGGTGAGGTGCTGCCTGTGTTTGTAGAGTAATCCAAGGCATGTGCTGACAGCTTTAGCCACGCTGTCAATGTCAGCTGTATAGGAGAGATTAGGGTCAAGTAGAATCCCACCACTAGTACTTCCGTCTTTGTCTGGGTGGAGTTGTAGCCAGTTGTGAGCCATCTAGTTCAGGATCTTTTCCAGGCAGGTGTTACACACCAAGGCCGCCATCTGGTTACTAGGTGCACAGGACAGGTACAGCTGGATATCATCAACATAACAATGAAAACCCAGCCCATATCACCTGATAATGTCTTCCAATGGCAGCATGTACACCGTGAACAGCAAGAGCGACAGGACCAAACCCTGCGGGACTCCACAGGACAGAAGCATCGGGCTAACCCCATTGTCACACTTTGCACTCTGTCCATGAGAAAAGACCTAAACCAGTTGACATTTCTGGTTAGTCCGCACCAGTTCCACAATGGGTCCAAGCAGCACCTCGTGGTCCACAGTGTCAAATGCTGCTGAGCGATTAAGAAGGACTAAGATGGTATGCTCTCCTGTATCTCTCACAATTAGGAGACCATTTAACACCTTCACTAGGGCAGTCTCCATGCTATGCCCAGATCTAAACCAAGACTGGAAGCATTCATAAGTGGCGGAGGCAAGACGCATCTCGAGTTGGATGGCCACCACCTTCTCTAGAACCTTCCCTAAGAATGGGAGGTCTGAGACCGGTCTGCAATTGCTAAGAGACTCCGGGTCCATCAACAGTTTTTTCAATAGACGTCTAACCAAGACCTTTTTCAATGCCATAGGAAAGACCCCACTCACAAGGGAGCTCCAGCAACCACAGGTTCTATCAGGTCCACACATCCAAAAAAAAGTTGGGTCGGACCTGGGTCCAGATCACAATATGCTGCATTTTACATGAGCCTGAGAAGAGCCCCGAAGGACACCGGCCTTTGGTTAGCGATCAGTTCTTCAGCCAAATCATGATCCAAAGCATGAGTCCTTTAGGACTGCACTGAGGACCCATCTGAGTCATCTTCAAAAACAGCCCTCAGAAGTTTGCCGCCGTGCACTACTCGGGACTCATCCGAGTGTGTGATTTCCACAGACAACCGGCCTGGCAAGCTGATAGCTGGACAGCAGTCCTTGGAAGGGGCTCCCTACAAGGGTTGTAGTGGAGGAGGTCCCACCTGAATCAAAGACGAAACTCACATTAGGGACAGCTGTCTTGGCAGGATCAGTACGGGCTGAAATGGTAATGACCTGGAGACGTCGGGAGTCAAGGGTAGATCCAATCCTGCCCAACCAAGGCCCACTGCTGCGAAAGGAACTCTTAGTAGTGCTGGTACATATGCCGTCGGAACCTCCCATTGGCCAAGGAAGAGGAAGAAGAAAAGCATCAATGGTGACACCTCCTAGTTGAGTGAGACAGAGAGTGAGAGGAATCCCTCCATCTCCAACGTCAACATGGCAGACAACAACAAGGAGATATGGCTAGAGGGGCAGTATTCACTGCCTGTACAACATATGGCCGTTCGACCCCGGAGGGAGGCAGCTACAGAGAGGAGACAGTTAGGTTTGCTGAATGATACTTGCCTTTCATTGTGAGTCCTGACAAGACGGGTCCTGGAGATCGAATTGTCTTCAATCCCTTCCGATAACTGGTCAACAGTTCGAGAAAAATCTTGGCTGCCTGTCTAACCCATGTCGAGACCAACAAGCCCAACAGGGTCACCGTGGACTTAGTGGTCCGGCCCTCAACCAAAGCTGGTTCAACTGAAGCCGAGCGCTTGATGGCGGTTGAGCAGTCAGGGGAACAGGGAAACAGGGAGAGTGCACTCCTTCCCACTCCCACGACTGATGGTGGGACTTCTTTGAATTTTTCAATTTCCCATGGCGAGCAGGGCTCTCCATGAAGGACCGGAGGATTTTGCACATTTTGTGAAAAATATCTGCGAAGAATGTGCTGGCACTGGCCCTACTGGCAGCAGTGCCGAGACCGACGAGGTGCCCACCGTGGTGCTGACCACTACCTCTTCCATAGATGCCAGCTAGGCCATGGACCCCACAGCTGCGGGGTCCGCCTTGCAAGCTTCCTTGGATTTCACCAGCAGATCCTGTTTTGCCGGCTGGCTGATTGAGGAGAAGACGAGCACAGTGGTCTTCAAGGGAAGCAGGAAGCACAGCCTGACACAGGCCGCAGGCAGCAACATTGCATTGTTCACCCAACCAGTAAATGCACAACATGTTCAGATCCGTTCATGACATTTGTGACTGGACACTGGATGAAGTGCTTGAAGTCGGGAGCTGGCTCAGAATCCCCATGGTCCATTGTAAGTACCAGCAGACGAGAACAGAACCAAGTAGTATATCCAAAGTAGAAGTTTTGAAAAAGTTAGCCAAATGGTGCACTTAAGAATTTTTCAGGCCTATACTACACGCAAAGCTGTGAAGGAGGAGACCTGACTCTTCCAGCAGAAATGAAGATCTAATGTCACAGGGCAGAGCTGAGGGATATACCACCCAGGTGGCAGGAGGAGCCTCAAAGACAGTCCAGCAAATCAGCTCTTAAAAGCAGACTGACAGAAGTGTGGATAAGGGAACCATAACCACGTCCCTAGAATGTAAGTTATAGTGCTCCTTGAGGTGACATCATTATCATTAACTCTATACTACCTAATGCATAGCAAGTGATATCAGTAAAATGGCAGAAACCGTCATGTCCCAGTATTGCTACTGATGATGTTGGCTGCCACTTTACCAGGGCTTCATGCTGGCAACAGAAACATCACAGTAGCCTAAAAATAGTAATTCCTAACTGGTAGAACCGGGGCCATTATCCATGAAAAATAGGAGACTCTGGTGTAACATAATTACAATATTCAAATATCTGATGGAGATAACACCATCAGAAAAAAAATTTAGTTATTCACGGCAACAAAGATGAAAGGACAAGGAGACTATCAACTGTTTAGAAAGGAAGAAGCTTCAAGAGAAATACTGGGAAGAACAACTATACAGAAAGAGTGATGGACACTTTGGACAGCCTTCCAAAATAGAGATGCATCAGTTCACATTGTTTACGTCTTCAAGCTCAAACTAATTATGAACTGTACCATGGGGAAAAAAGGAGTGGCAGTGTATTCCCACCAAGTTAGTGGTGGAAAGAACCTGATGGGTCAATGGTTTTCTTTCTTTCCTAAATATGTACATCAGTAAGACTTGCTCAAGAACATTATTGATCCGAGTCCATAGGCTCAGGCAGGAGATGCTATTAAGCATCTGAGAAAAAAACAAGAGCCCATGGATATTAATGTATGTACCTGTGACGCTTGGCCAGCTGATTATGATTGTTCTATGATATTTGTAACATAGAATGTGGTATGTGAGTGCAGGGCTCTAGATACGATTTTTTGGGATGAGTACCTGTACTCCTCATTTCGAAAGTGAGGCGCGACTAAAACGAAATTCAGATGTGTACAAATGTCTTGCTAGAGTGAACTGAGGAGTACATTTTATTAAAAAAAATGAAGTTTTTTTTTTCTAGATAAGAAATTCAGGTGCCAACAATGCTCCAAATAATGTTGGCAGGTAGGCATGTACTCACCAGTTTTAAAACATAGTGAGTAAAACAAAAGTGGGATGCATACAAGTGCTGTAAATCTGGCAAAAAACTGTTCCTTTTGAATCACCAGTTACGTTATGAAGCACTATTCTTTGGCGTGTGGAGTATTTACAAATGTTGGGAGAGTACTGGTATTCATTAAAAAAATTTCTGAAGAGTACCTGTATCTCCTAAAATGAGGTGAGTAAAATAGGCTGGTACACACTTTATCTGGAGCCCTGTGTGAGTGTCTCACATGAGACATCCTGAGCTGTGGGTGCCCCCCCCCCATCAGTGAAGTGCCAGGTGATCTGAAACCAGGAGGTAATTAAAAGACTAGAGAGACTTAATTAAGGGTCTCCTGTTTTTCTATCTCAATTAGAACTGACCCAGCTGCCAGGATATAGGGCTTGTAAACTTTTATGACGTCTTAGAGGAATAACATGTTCTACCACCATGGTGCTAAAGTTGTAAAAAAAAAACCTTTGCTGCCTTGGGAACAGGAAACCACACAAGATCAAAGGAAAGGCTTGATTAAAGACTGTCATAATTTGGGAAATTAGTTTTTTGCTGATGTCACCTTATTTAATATACCTCCTGACATGACAACTTGTTTGTATATTTTTTATATTCTAAAAGGAGGAGCTAGATGACATCATAGAAGGGGTGTGGAAACACAGAGTTTTAAACTATACTGTGTTTGAGCTGTTTGACACATATCTTTTTGGGCTCTTAAACAAGATATGGAAATTACGTACCTACAGTAATTCTTGATCTTCTTGGCTGAAGTCTCCACCACTCATTCACACTGATGGGAATTATGCCAGAGGTGCTAGGACCCAGCGGGAGCAAACTTTTTGCAAGAGGGTCAGTGCCAGAGATGAAGACATGAGAAACAACATCATGAGCTTCAGCTCGTGCGGCAATGACTATCTTGGCGTCGACCCTCCAACCACCTCAGTACCTTTTTTGCCTGAGGAGGTGCAGCGTAACTAACCTAGAAGGATAGCCTAACAAAAACCGGACATAAGATAGTCCGGATGACACATATAAGAAGGGTCAATAAAGAAGTCTTCACAGCCTGAAGATTGAGGGATTGAAGGCCAACAACAGAGGTGAGCTCGGGGGATGGTGGGTGGGCATGTGAATGAGTGGTGGAGACTTCGTCCAAGAAGATCAAGAATTACGGTAGGTAAGTAATTTCCATATCTTCTTGGACATAAAGTCTCCACCACTCATTCACACTGATGGGAGAGTACCGAGCTAATAATCCCCCAAGAGGATGGCAGGAGAACCAAGAGCTCACAATTCAGGACAGAAGTCCTTTAAGGACAGTTCTGCCAAATGACAGATGTCACCTGGCATGGACGTCAAAGACACAGTGCTTGACGAAAGTATGCACTTAGCTCCAGGTAGCTGCATTGCAAATATCTGCAATGGACACGTTGCAGATGTCCGCCAGAGATGCCGCGACTGCTCTAGTAGTGTGAGTGTACACTCTGCCCTCCAGCTTAACCTGTGCCATGGAATAACAGTGGCAAAGGCATGCCACCAGCCACGCTAAAATACATCTGATAGCGACAGGTTGACCCAGCCGGGTCTCGCTGAAGGAAACAAACGGTTGTTGAGCTTTGCGAATCTTCTTTGTTCTATCTAAATAGAAACGCAGAGCTCTTTTGACATCTAAAGAATGAAGGTTACGCTCTCTCCTTCAATCTGGAAATTTGCAAAGTAAGTAGGTAGGACTAAAGGTTGGTTTAGATGGAAATCTGAGACAGCCTTAGGGAGAAACTTAGATGAGTCCTAAGAATGACTCTGTCCTTATGAAATACAGTGTACGGAGGGTCTGTAACCAAAGCATGTATTTCTGAAACCCTGCATGATAGCCACCAGGACGGCCATTTTACAAGTGAGAAATTTCAGTTCACAAGTAGCTAGAGACTTGAAAGGCTTTTGAGTGAGCATGTCTAGCACAAGATTAATGTCCCAGGCTGTGATTGGACATCTGACAGGGGGTCTGATATGCAGAATACCCTTACGAAACCTCTTAACTACAGGTAATTGAGCCAGAGACAAGGAAAGTACTGGCTCATGATAAGCTGAAATGGCACAAAGGTAAACTTTGATTGTAGAGTATTGTAGACCTGAATCTGAGAGGTCTAGGAGGTACTCTAGAACTTTATCTGGTCAGCAGGAAAAAGGATTCAAAGAGGATTTTGCACACCAGAGAGAAAAAGCTTCCATTTGGTTGTGTAAGTTTTTCTGGTGGCTGGCTTGCGTGCAGCCAAAAGAATATCTGAAACTCTCCAAGAGACACTGAACCTATTCACCTCTATCTCTTCAGGAGTTGAAGGTAAAGCGACCTCAGACTGGGATGGTCCACCGGACCCTGGGTCAGAAGGTTCATCTGAAGGGGAAGCGCCTTCGGAGGAGTTTCCAACATACTGTTGAGTAACGGAAACCATACCTGTCGAGGCCAGAAGGGAGCAATGAGGATCATTTTGTCCCCCTGAGACTTGAACTTGAGAAGTACCCTCTGAATTAGTGGAAAAGGAGAAAAGGCGTATAGAAAGCGTTTTGTCCACTGCAGCCTGAACGCATCCTGACAGAAAATGCCAGGCCCTAGATTTCTGGAGCAGAAGAGGCAGTTTTATGTAAAGTGGGGATGTAAAAAGGTCCAGATCTGGGGTTCCCCACTCTGTGAATAGTGACTGAACTACGGTTGAGTCAAGAGACTATTCGTGAGGACCTGTCTCCATTCTGCTGAGACGGTCTGCCAGTTCGTTCTGCACTCCCGGTAGGTGGATCGCCTAAATTAGAGCCATGTGCTCTAGGCACCATTCCCACACTCTCATTGCTTCTCTGCATAAACGGTAAGAGTGTGCACTGCCCTGCTTGTTGATGTAATACATCACTGCTTTGTTGTCCATTTGAAGGAGAATGTTCCTGTGACAGAGAATGTCCTTCAAAGCCCAGACTGCATAGAGGACTGCTCTCATTTCTAGGACATTTATGTGGAGTTGGGACTCGACCTGAGTCCATGTACCTTGGGTGTGGAGAGCCTGGCAGTGAGCTCTCCACCCCATCAGGGATGCATCCATGGTAATGGAAATCTGATGATGATCAAGAGGAGCAAAGGGATACCCTTCCAGAAGGTTGTCTTCTTGCGACCACCAGGTGAGTGACCTCTTCAGAGTTCTGTCACCTTGATGAGAAAGGACTGAGGGTGAGTGGTAGGGGACCACTGGGTACTGAGCATCCATTGAGAGGTTCTCATGTGGAGACGTGCTAGGGGTACAGTGAAGACCGAGGATGCCATGAGACCCAGCATCCGTTGCATCGAGATTGCTTGAACTGAGCTGTTCTCTTTGATGAATCGGGCCATCTGTAAGATAATGCTCCTTCTGTCCTCTGGCAGAAAAGCTTTTGCACAGGTGGTGTCCAGAAGAGTTCCTATGAAGAGGAACTTCTAGGAGGGCTGCAACTGCGATTTCTTGAGATTTAGCAGAACTCCCATGGACGTGAGAAAGTCTGAGGCGAAGGCAACGGTGTTGAGAGTTTCTTGTCTGAAAGGGCTTGCTAAGAGCCAGTCGTCCAGATATGGAAACACTTGAATTCTGATTTTTCTGAGATGCGCTGCGAGAATTGCACAACACTTTGCAAAAACTCATGGTGCCGAAGATAGCCCAAAGTGTAGGACTCTGAACTGATAGTGTTGGTCCAGCGCCACAAACCTTAGGTATTTGTGGTGCTTCGGGTGAATAGGAATATGTTGGTAAGCATCCTGCATGTCCAGGGAAGCTAACCAATCATGCTAATGAAGCAAGGGTAACAAGGTCCCTAGCGATATCATCTTGAACTTTTCCTTGTGAAGAAAGTTGTTTAACTTTCTGAGGTCCAGAATAGGGCGCATGCCATCTGTCTTTTTCAGAACCAGGAAGCAATGGGAGTAGAAACCTGTGTTTCGTTGACCAAACGGAACTATTTCTACTGCCCTGTTGTTCAGAAGGCCTTGTATCTCTGAGGCAAGAAGGTCTGACTGAATTATTGACAGCCTGGGCTATAGTTTGGGAGGACAATCCAGAGTGGTTTCTGAAAGGTTGAGGGAGTACCCCTCGCAAATTATCCGGAGAACCCATTTGTCTGAAATTATGGACTTCCACTTGTTGTAGAACTGAGTCAGATGCCCTCCCAACGCTGAGGAAAAGTCCACCTAGGGCAGCTGAGGTGGGACCTGGGCCAGAAACTCAGAACATGGCACTGGGCACTTTGGGCCCTAGTGCTTTCTGTTGCATTTTCTTTTGAGGCTGGGGGGCTTGGTTTTTGTTAAAACCTCCCCTTCCCTTTCCTCGAAAGGACTGACAGTTGTGAAATTGATGCTTGTTAACACCCCCCGAGAAGGGGTGGGAGTGGGTCGAGCCATTTTAATGGCCGACCTAGTCTTCTGTGTGGCCTCCAGTGCTTGCTCTACTTGAGGTCCAAACAGATATATACCGTCAAAGGGTAAAGCTATGATCTGCAGCTGGACATCATTCGTGAAGCCCGAAGTGTGTAAAAAGGAGTGACGGCGGGTACAAATGCCCGCTTCCGCCGCTCGAGAAGCAGTATCGAAAGTGTCCATAGCTGCTTTAACCTGCTGGTTGTTGAACTTGATACCTCTGGTTATGGTCTGAAGAAGCTCTGAGTTATTGTCCGACTCGGGCAGAGCATCCACCATTTGCTTGAGTGAATGCCAAAGAACATACTCATATTGAGAAAAATAGCCCTGGTAGCTGGCTATACACATAGCCAGTGTGGAGGCAGCAAAGACTCTCTTACCTAAAGTGTCTATCTTATGAGATTCTTTGTTTATAGGTCAGGCTGTAGAAGCCTGGGGCAGGACGGCCTTATCATTCTCTGCCAAGACTACAACAGGGTCCTCAAAGGCCTGGGAGGCCAAAATGGGCCGATCCTTGGGAGCAGAATACTTCCTATCTATGGACTTAAGACACAGAAGGAATGAGAGTGGGATTATTCCATACCATCTGAGAGAGTGTCTCAAAGGATGGCTGTACCGGGGGAGTTAACTCCATAGGGATCTCTGGGACATGTAGGTATTGGAGCCTTAAGAGCTTCCCAGGATTAATATCTGTAGTCTGGAGAGAAAGAGTAGAATTCAAATTTTTCAGCACAGACTTAAATGACAGGTCCTTGACCACAGGCTCTGCAACAGGATTAATTCCTGCTCCTTCAACATCATCACCCAGCCGAAGGTCTGGGTCAGGCTCAATATCATCTCCCAACAGCCCAGGAGGGACTGTATGGACAGGAAAGGAGTGAAAGTCAGAAGGAAAAGAAGAAGTGGGAAGAATCGGAAGTCCAGAAGCCCTGAAGGCTGAACGACGCCGCACCAAACCTCGACGCCGAAGAGGAACACAGCGCCGAAGGCAAGGAAGCCAGTGCGGCCAGAGACAGCCCAGTGCAGGTGCATCAATGCCGAAGACGGTACCGTAAATACCAGCAGTGCCGAGGACGGCGCTGACAGATGCATCGACACCAAAGACGGCACCGGTAACACCAGTGGCGCCGAGAACTGTGCCAACAGATCAAACTATAAGCACTATAGAGGTAATACAACAGATAGAAAAAGTCTAACTGTATGTTGGTAGGAGTTTGTCTATAGTTTTCTTTGCTTTTAAGTGACTGTATGCTCTTTGATATATTGTTCTGTGTTTACATTTTACATATTTTTATCCATTTTGAAGTAAAGCTTTTATTTGAAAGATACTGCCTGGGTCTTCCAAGTTCTTTCTTTTGCCTGAGACATATAGAGCGTTAAGACTGACAAAACTGTTCCAAAAGCTTGATGGTGCTACTAAACTGGGAAAAGGTAAGAATATACCTAAGGTATTTTATAGAGTTTTAAGGGTTCATTTTGCAAGCTTGGCTTGGTGCCCCCTGGCATAAGATTGTACCGCAATCCCCGAAGGGGGTACAAATCTGCGCATGTACATTTGGGTACGCTAGCATAAGGTTCAAAGTTTGAATCCCCCAGAACTTGAGACTAAAGGTGATTCGGACCCACAAACAGACAGGAGGGTTACCCTGTTACCTGTTCACAATACTACGCTTGGAGGTTGGCACTGTGGGAGTAGAGGGCCTGACCTGCTGAGTGCGTTTGTGACAGATTTGGTTGGCAGGGTGTGGATAAATTGGTAACAAAAGCTTTAACTGTTCAGTGTGTCGCTTAATACTGTACACCTCACTTGCAAAATAAGGCAGTGATTTATTTTTAAAAAGGAAACAGAACTATATGATTTTGCTTACAGTCAAGTTCCTACTGGCTTTATTTATTTTTTTCTAAAGTGCAAGGTAGAGTAACCGTAGTTAGGGAAAAGATGGCTTCCAACTACAGCGGGCACACTGTAGACTACTTGAGGCAGTTGTGCCAGGACAGAGGAGTCCTGTATGAGGGGAGAGATACCAAGCAGAACATCATGGATGCCCTGATGGCAGCAGATGCCAAGTGCATCGAGTCACAGACTGTGACTGTAAGGGACCAAACCTTGAGCATGGAGGGGCCAGCGGCCAGTGCAGTGTCCAGATCCATTGAGGATGACAGCAGGGCCAGTGCCAACGAAGGGCCACAGCAGCAGGGGAAGGTCACCAGCATTCTGGAGCCAGAAGCAATCAAGCTGCAGATTGAGTTGCGCAGACTGGAGATGGAGTTCCAGAGGGAGGCTGAATGAGAATGGCGAGAGGCAGACAGAGATTAGCGGGATGCTGACTGTGAAGAGTGTGAGCACCAGAGGAGACATGAACTGGAGAAGCTACGACTCCAACCACCAGCACCAGAGCAGGTAAGTGGCTTGGGTTTAACTGGAACTACAGGACTGGGTTACAAATTGAATTGCAAATTGATAGCTGAATTTAAAAAAGGGGAGGATACGGATGCCTTTTTAAATTCCTTTGAAAAAGTTTGTATTCAGGCAAAAATTCCTAGAGGATCCTGGAGCTTCCAGCTATCCCCGCTACTTACCAGGAAAGCTCGGGATGCATTGGGTCAAATGGACAATAAGAACAGTAATGATTACAGCAAACTTAAAGCTGCACTTTTAAAAAAGTTTGATTTAACTGCAGAAGCATACAGAGCTAGATTCCGTAAGCTCAGGAGAAGCCCTGATATGAGCTACAAGGAGCTAGCCACAAAACAACGTCAGTTTTTAAAACGCTGGTGGGAGGGAACTGAAGCAAACTCTGTAGATAAAATTGAAAATGCTATTTTGTTAGAACAGTTTTTTGGGGCATGCCCAGCTGAGCTGAAAACCTGGCTGGAGGACTGAGATCCCAAAACAATGCAAGAGGCTGCTGAACTCTCGGACCTCAATGCCAAGGGCAGACATGTTCTGAGAGCGAATAGGGCAGGCGTGGCCGCGCAGAAAGGGAAAAGTGCACCTTCAGCGCAGCTAAAACCCTCACTGCCTCTATCAAAACCAGTTAGCCCGAGGTTTCAGAGAAAAGATTTCTCTAAGAAAAGAAACGAATGTTTGACCTGTAAAGAAACTGAGCATATTGCCAGACAGTGTCCTAAAAGGGCAAGCAATACACAGAGTGGGGCTAGGAAAGAAGTGGGTTGTTTATGAGTCCCTAGAAGTATGCCTGTGAACATGAGGGAACACGTGCACCCAGTCACAGTGAATGGTGTACAGACACAAGGGTTAAGGGACACAGGGGCATCCCTGACGCTGGTAAAAGGGGATCTGGTACAGCCTGGTCAGCTTATACCCTATAAATATGGCACTGTACAAGACTTCACTGGTGAGAAAACACTGCCACTCACTAGTGTTCTCCTAGACTGGGGTGAAACAGCTGGGAACTGTGCAACAGGAGGCTGTAGCCAAAACTTTAGCAGTTGACGTCATCCTTGGCAACAATTTCAAACAGGGGATGGTGTGTGCAGTCACTCGTAGCTAAACAGCAAGGGAAAACTGTAGTTCCCTGGACCCCACAGAAGCCACTGTGGAAAACACTAGGAGGCTGGTTCCCCAGCCTGTGTCTCCTGATATGGAGACTAATGAAAAGGGGGAAGAAATTTCCCCAGTAGCAGTTAACCACACAGCTACAGAGGGTAACTCTGAAGAAGGAGGGGTGACCAATTGTCAGAGGGTTAGGGATGGCAGTGATCCTGAATGCCCTGACGCTAGTGCTAGGGACCCTAGTTTAGAGACTGAAGGGGACCTGTCCCACGCCTTGGGAATACGTAAGGAGTTTGCAGCTGCTCAGAAAAGTGACCCTAGTCTAGAGAAGCTGAGGGTTTGGGCAGACTCTGACGGAGCACAGGGAGGTGACAGTAACAAAGTTTATTGGGAAAATGGACTGATGTACACTTAGGATGTGAAGACGGAGGGGTGATAGGCAGGCAGGCAGCTTGTCGTTCCCCAGGGGTTTCGTGAGCAGTTGCTCAAGATTGCACATGATATTCCCTTGTCTGGTCATCTGGGAATCACGCGCAGCACACAGTGGTTGGCCCAGAATTTCTACTGGCCCAACTTCACCCAGCAGGTGAAGGAGTATTGCAGGTCTTGTCACCAGTGCCAAGAAATAGGGAAGGCAGGTAAGAAAACCCAAGCCACCTAATTCCATTGCCCATAGTGGAGGAGCCATTCCAGAGGGTGGGAATGGATATCGTGGGACCTTTAAATACCCCCAGCTCCTCCGGGAAGAGGTTCATCCTGACTGTGGTGGATTATGCCACCTGGTACCCAGAGGCAGTCGCCCTATCCTCACTGAGGACAGATAAAGTGGCAGATGCCTTACTTGGGATTTTCTCCTGTGTTGGGTTTCCGCAGGAGGTTATCACCTATCGAGGGGGTTCCTTCATGTCGGACCTGATGAAATGTTTGTGGGAGAAGTGTGGGGTGGTGCAGAGGCGCACAATACCTTATCACCCACAAGCCAATGGGCTTGTGGAACGATTTAATGGTACCCTGAAGTCAATGCTCCAAGCGTTTGCAGAACAGCATGGGAGGGACTTGGAGAAATACCTTCCCCACCTGTTTGCATACAGGGCAGTGCCCAAAGAGTCAACAGGATTTTCTCCCTTCAAACGGTTATTTGGATGCTGGGTACGTGGGCCCCTAGACTTGATCTGGGAGGACTGGGAAGGCAAGCACACCACCCAGGGAACTCCCATAGTGGATTACATCCTTAGGTTTAGGGAAAGGCTGAAAGAGTTTATGGGGACAGCCCAGAGCAACCTGGCAGCTGCCCAACAGAAACAAAAAGTGTGGTACGACCGCAGAGCCAGAGGTCGCTCGTACACGGTGGGTCAGGAAGTCATGGGCCTTATTCCAGTCTGGAAAGACAAGCTGCAGGCTGAGTGGGTAAGACCATACAAAGTAGTTAGAAAGATAAATGATGTGCACTATATTATAGAGTTATCTGAGAGAAGACAGACAGAAAGAATGTACCACGTTAACATGATGAAGCCATATGCTAATAGGGCTGACATGGTGTTTGCAGTATGTAGTCCTGGGGAGGGGACAGATGAAGGAGACCCCCTTCTGGACTTGTTGGAAGAAAGCAAGCGGGAGTAGTCTGTGGAGGTGGTTAAATTGTTTCCCCAGCTGGCCTCGGACAAGAGCCAGAAAGTAAGGGAGGTTTTAGCAGACTTTGCCCCACTGTTTAGCGCCAAGCCTGGGCTAACCCACTTAGCGACGCATGATGTGGAGACAGGGACACAGATGCCCATACGGCGGACAGCATACCGGGTGTCAGAGGCTGTACAAAAGGCCATTATGAGGGAGGTGGAGGAAATGTTTGATTTAGGGGTAATCCAGAGATCCCACAGCCCCTAGGCCTCACCCGTAGTCCTTTGCCCAAGCCAGATGGCTCTACTCGTTTCTGTGTGGACTATCGTGGATTGAATGCAGTCACCAAGTGAGACGCCCACCCGATGCCCCAGACGGACGAACTCCTGGACAAGATGGGAGGGGCGACATACCTTATGACTGTTGACCTGACAAAGGAGTACTGGCAGGTAGAGTTAACGGACAGAGCTAGGAAGAGGTCGGCATTCATCACTCCGATAGGCTTATTTGAATTTAAAGTAATGCCTTTCGGAATGAAGAAGGCCCCAACCACTTTCCAAAGGTTGGTGAACCAGGTGCTAAATGGTGCTGAGGAGTAAGCCGTGGCATACCTGGATGACACTGCCATCTTTAGTACCAGCTGGGAGGAACACCTGTCCCACCTTAGGGAAGTGCTGGGCAGGATACAGAGGGCCAGGCTCACTGTCAAAGCTGAGAAGTGCCAGGAGGCCATGGCTAAAGTGGCATACTTCGGGCATGTTGTAGGCCAGGGACAGCTCTGTCCTAACCAAGTAAAAATAGAGGTGATCAAGGCATGGCCCAGACCAGAAACGCAGAAGCAGGTCAGGAGTTTTCTAGGGACAGCAGGGTACTATAAGAAATGTGTACCCAATTACAGGGCCCTAGCTGCTCCCCTATCTGACCTGGTTAAGAAAATGAGGCCTAAGAAAATTACCCGGGAACCAGCTTGTGAGAAAGCCTTTACCAGACTGAAGGAGGCACTGCGAAGTGCTCCTGTATTAACAAGTCCTGACTATAGCAGACCCTTTATAGTCCAGACCGACGCCTCAGATGTGGGTATTCGGGCAGGACTGAGTCAGACATCCAACCAAGGGAATGATCACTCTGTAGTGTACCTGAGTAAAAAGTTACTTCCCAGGGAGCAGACTTACTCAACTGTGGAAAAAGAGTGTCTTGTCATAGTGTGGGCCCTAAAGAAGTTGGAGCCATACTTATATGGGCAGCATTTTGAGGTACAAACTGACCACAACCCCCGGTTTGGTTGACACAAATGGGAAAAACTAATGGTAGATTATTAAGATGGAGTCTTGCCTTGCAAGGGTATGACATGACAATCTTACACAGGGCTGGAGCAACCAATCAGAATGCCGATGGCCTAGCGCGTCTGTATGAGGAATTAACTGATTTGGGAAGCTCCTCCCATGTAGGGGATAGAGCCCTCAAATTCAGTCTACGTGTGGAGGATTGTGATGCTGACCAGCTGCTTATGATTGTTCTATGATATTTGTAATACAGAATGTGGTATGTGAGTGTCTCACATGAGACATTCTGTGCTATGGTTGCCCTCCCCCCCAGTCAGTGAAGTGTCAAGCGACCTGAAAACCAGGAGGTAATTAAAAGACTAGAGAGACTTAATTAAGGGTCTCCTGTTTTTGTATCTTAATTAGAACTGACCCAGCTGCCAGGATATAGGGCTCGTAAACTTTTATGACATCTTAGAGGAATAACATGTTCTACCACCATGGTGCTAAAGTTGTAAAAAAAAACCTTTGCTGCCTTGGGAACAGGAAACCACACAAGATCAAAGGAAAGGCTTGATTAAAGACTGTCATAATTTGGGAGATGAGGTTTTGCTGATGTCTCCTTATTTAATATACATCCTGATAGGACACCCTGTTTGTATATTTTTTATATTCTAACAGAAGGAACTAGATGACATCACAGAAGAGGTGTGGAAACAAGAGTTTTAAACTATACAGTGTCTGAGCTGCTTGACACATCTTTTTGGGCTCTTAAGAAACAAAATCTAACTATAAGCACTATAGAAGTAATACATTAGATGGAAAAAAATCTAATTGTATGTTGGTAGGAGTTTGTAGTTTTCTTTGCTTTTCTTTTAAGTGATTGTAGGCTCTTTGATATACTGTTCTGTGTTTACATTTTACATATTTTTATCCATTTGAAGTAAACCTTTTATTTGAAAGATACTGCCTGGATCTTCCAAGTTCTTTCTTTTGCCTGTGACGAATAGAGGGTTAAGACTGACAAAACTGTTTAAGAGCTTGATGATGTTACTAAACTGGGAAAAGGTAAGAATATACCTAAGGTCTTTTATAGAGTTTTAAGGGTTCATTTTGGAAGCCTGGCTTGGTGCTCCCTAGCATAAGATTGTACAGCAATCCCTGAAGAGGGTACGAATCTGCACCTGTACATTTGGGTATGCTAGCATAAAGTTCACAGTTTGAATCCCCCCAGAACTTGAAACTAAAGGTGATTCGGACCCACACGCAGACAGGAGGGTTACCCTGTCTTTTACCTGTTCACAATACTGCGCTCGGAGGTTGGCACTGTGGGACCAGAGGGCCTGACCTGCTGAGTGCATTTGTGACAGTACCAACTAAATAAAAAAATGTATACTTTGAAGGAGGTGGTATTCTCAGCTGTTTGGCAGAACTGGTTTTTGAGGTGGCTGTAAAAAAAAAAGGATCTGACACGGGTGTGGGGTGCTAGGACTAAAGTAAAAAAAAAAAAAAAAAGCTGCCCATCTCAACATTCTTTCTTGTAATGCCATCAATCTGACATCACAACAATTACATGATGAGAAAATGGATATCATTTTTCCCTATGAGAACGGTGACCGTTTATATATATATATATATATATATATATATATACATATATATATACATATATTTTTTTATGCTTTCAGAGAGACCTTTGAGCGTGAGCTCTTTTACAAAGGTTCCATGTCATGGTGGACAAACATGACAATACACATATACAGTTTTTACAGAAAGCCTGCTCAACTGGCATACAGGAGCAATTACATCAGAGTTGGAAAAATTATGAACAAGAATTATAACAGAACTAGAAGATTTTTAGTACCAGGACTAAATGCACCAATTTTAAACCAATTTTAATCCCCCCGCCCCTACTCGCAGCGACTTACAGGATGAGCTGTTAGACTAAAGTTGATTCTACTGAAAAACGGTACAAGATTACTCTGAAGTTAGCGGGCTAGTTGTAAATAAACCAGAAGGTGGGGTTTGAAATTAATCACGGAATGTGGGAGGAGGGCAGTGGGATGGGGTGCAATGGGGTGGAGGTGGTGGTAGTAGCACAAAATGCCTTGTCTGGTTGGGGGCGGAGAGGGAAGAATGTGGAGAGGCATAACTGCATACAGATAAGAGCTGAATCGAGTAGCTTACTTACACACTAGGCTGGGGAGCTGTTAAAACATTTGAACCCCAAAAAAATGACAATAGACTGGGCATGGTACACACCTTCCAGAATGTATAGATGCATGTTATTTCTGAATGTGGTGGGAAACATGGCTTTGAAATGCTAAGTGTGTGTGCAATTTCAGAATACTGCAGGGAAAAGATGAGAAATGTAGCAGGGTCACAATTTCAGAATGCAACAGAGATGCTAGACTTCGGATTGTGGTGGCGTCACAAAATTTAAGAACACGATAGTAATGATTTGAATCCCACTCCTACTGTGCTGTTGCAGCGGGGATCTTGCCAGATGCTTTTGGTGACCACTGCATGACATTCTGCATCAGGAAGATCTAGTGTCCACCTTCCCCCCTAAATACATCTGGACCAGGTCCCTCCGGTCACAACATCTCTGCTTTTTTGAGTGACCTTGCTGCTGTAGACTGGAAGGCCATACTCCCTGCCACTGATATTGACATTGCCTTCTCCCTATTTCACTCCAGCTTCTCTTCAGCTTGGGATAAACACACCCTGCTCAGAAAAATCCAGGGTCAAAATTCACCATCACCCCTGGATTACGCCTGAAATCACTTACCAGTTCAAGTCCTGTCATCCCGCTTGGGCACGTTACAAATTACCACACTCCCTTGCTAACCTCCCCTCATACAGGACTATCAGGAACGCCTGTACAAAACTGCAATATTTCAAGGTCAATCTTCAGAACAACCTTAATACCCCTTCAACGTTCTAGAAGGTCATTCACTCCCTCTTTGCCCCTCCTCCAGCTATTACACCCCTCCAGTCCTTTTGGTAAATGGTTCACCGGTATCTGATCCCTTCTTTGTTGTTGATCACTTCAATGAGTACTTCACCACTTGTGCCATCCCTTCCAATCACCCTCCAACCTCCACTGCTCCACCTCACATTCCCTCTCCTCTCCCCTCCAACAGTTCCCTTTTCCTCTGTTACTACCCAGAAAATCCTGACTGCCCTTTACTCCCTTAACCTGTGCAAATCTAGCCCTGATGGACTGGATCCTAAGTTACTCCACATCTTCGCTCCTGCCATAGCATCTCCTCTGACACAACTACTCAACCGCTTGTTCTCCTCCAGTGCTGTATCTCAGTCCTGAAGCCGACCAAAGTTCTTTCAACTCCACAAATGGGGGGATCCTTCCTCCCCAGGTAAGTTCCAGCCAATGTCCCTCCTCCCTTCCCTTGCTAAGCTGCAAAAGAAGCTTGCCTACACCAGACTCTCTGATTTCCTACCTTCAACTGATTTCCTCTCTCCGTTCCAGTCAGGCTTCTGGAATCACCACTCCACTGTCTCCTCCCCCTGTTGCATGCAACAGACTGTCTTCTTAGGGATGGATCGGGGCACATCACAGCTGCTATTTTCATCGACGTAGCCAAAAGACCTTTGACTTGGGGTCCCACCTACTCCTCCTGGATAAGATGACTTCTGCTGGCCTCTCAGCTACTGCTATCAACTGGTTCCATTATTACCTATCAGCCCATCTGTAGACAATACAGATTGGTAGCAGCTTGTCTCCTCCAGGTCCCATCTAGATGGGGTCCCATAGAGCTCCATCCTGGGGCCCATGCTGTTCTCCATCTTCTTTAATGACCTCCCCTTGGCTCATGCCAACTCACATATATACGTGGATGCAGATGACACAGTCATCTAGACCTCTGGTTCCTCTACCACAGCCGTGGAAGATCTGCTCCAGCATGACTTCTACAATGCCCTGCATTTGTTCCAAATCAAACGAACTCTGGATCAACACAAATAAAACTGTGTCTTCAACTACTGGTACCAGCAAGAAATTGACCAGACTCACAACTGTGCCCATCTTCTCCACCTTGGATGGCACCCTCTAGAAGTGGATCAATCCTTCAAGTACCTTGGTGTGTGTCCAGGCAGCAAACTTGACTTCTCTGCCCACATCAATGCCTTCCATGCCAAGCTCCACCCTATACTTGGTACCCTGCATTGCAATAAAGATCTTCCGTCTCCAGAGGTCTGCCATGAGCTCATCACCAAAATCGTGCACCTGGTCTTTGACTATGCAGACGTGGTCTACGGTACTGCTCTCTCAACCTCCCTGGCCAGACTGGATAGCCTCTGCAAATCTTTTGCTGCTTTGTGAACAACTCCTCATCTCGTACTCATCATTGCTCTCTTTATTACTCTTCAGCCATTCTCCCTCTACCCTCACGTCACCAGATCCATTGTGTCTCATTCATATCTAAATACTGGTTTGGTATCCTTCCCTCTGATATCTCGTTACTCTTCTCCCTCATCCCTGCTGCATCCTGTTCCTGCCACTCTAGGGATCCTTGTACCATCACCATTCCTCTTCCCCGCTCCTCTGCTGGGTAATCAGCCTTTTCCGATCATCTCCCATCACTTTGTAACCAACTACCGTCTTCCCTCTGCTTCCCTGCCTCCCCTGGCTCCCTCAGGTAGCTGCTGAAACTCCTTCTCCCCCCACTCGTTTTCCCCTCTATCTGACTTTTCCCATTGCATTTGCCTCGTACTGTACCACGGTATGGGGTGGCTAAAATGCCTTATTTTATTGTTTCTACTTTGATTGTTCATTTTGCACCCACTCCTGTAGTTATTTTCTGTTCTTTGATTGCTCTTTATTGTAACTGCGAATTGTGTCTGTTCTGTGTATTATGTATTTCTTATTCCCTTCCCCTGGGTTGCACTTGGAAATGAGCCTCGGCTCAGTGTGCCTTTCCAGGTCACCAATTTTCAAATAAATAAATTGTGAAATGGAGCTGGGACATGCAGTTTTCATATTACAGTGGGGATGCGTACGCAATAGAACATGTTAGGTTGTGCATATTGCTAAGGCGTAGTGAGGCCAAAGTGTCCTACTGCATTTATAAAGTGGGTAAACTAAGAACATTAAAACATCAAAAAATATTACTTTATTTAGAATTTGATAACTGGGGGGGGGCGCTAATGAGCTACAAGTATAGAAGACGCAAATTTCCTCACCTCCGCACTATTATTGATATAAGTTGTTTTTTGGTAGAAAAGTTTGAATTTTCAGATAGCAAAGTTGGGAGGAGAAACAATCGAGATTATAGAGGAGTTCCTGGTTACCGGTAAATCGACGCAGAATATCTCCAAAACTGCAAATAAGAATCGGGCCCAGGTGAAGCCGCAAGCGTGGCCATGTTGGGGCCTATATCACTGTCTGCAGCCAAAATCGCGGTGCTCAGTTGGACAGTAGGCGAGCAAGTGCTAAAGGGCCTGGGACCGCGGCTGGATGCATTTGAGAATAAAATAGCTTTGACTGCCTCAGAGGTTGGCGACCATGCCAAACGACTAACAGAGGTGGAGCAGAGGGTGTCCAATTTGGAGGACAATACGAATAAAATAATGGTTAGGGTCCTGGCTTTGGAGAAAGAACTCAAGCAGCTTCGAGACACTGTGGACTACCAAGAAAATTATAACAGGCGAAGTAACTTGCGGCAACGAGGGCTTGCTGAGGGCAAAGAAGGCAAGAGAGTTTTTGAGTTCTGCTCTAAAATCCTGCCAAGGCTACTAGGTCTAAATCACAAGTTTGGGCATCTTAACTTTGAGAGAGCTCACAGGGCACTAACCCCTTGACCTCCAGATGACCAGCCGCATCGGCAGATCATATTCCGCCTGCACAATTTCCAAGATCAGCAGGAAGTAATGATGGCTTACAGGCGAAGAAGGAGATAGCTCACGAGGGCTGCAAGCTGACCCTGCATCAGGACTTATCTCAATGCGTTCAAAAGAAATGCCAAGCCTTCAATGAGACAATAAATATGCTGAGGGAACGGCACATTTAATTTTTTCTTGCATATCCAGCGGTGGTTCGGGTCCAAATGGAGGGGGCCTCATACTCATTTTGGGAGCTGCAAAAGCTGAAAACCTTTACCCAGGACTGGGACAAAAAAAAAACAAAGGTAGTTTTACCAGCCAGGAGTTTCATGTGTGACTTTTTGCTCCTTCGATCTAAACAGGTCCTAGTTATAGTGGCTTTGTGGGGGGAGGGATCCATTGGATACTGAAGCTCACCTCTTTGGTGTGACTGACTTATGGCATGATTTGAACTCTTTGGGCGTCAGACTGAATGTGTGTTGGGGAATTGAAGGGGGAGACAACCATCCTGATCTGTTACAATTCGAGTAATGGTGAACTCTTGAGGCTTGCTTGGAGTACAGGAACATCTGAATCCTCTAGCAGAATATAAAGGGGCTGAGAGGTGTTTTATAGTAAAGACCAATGGTGTACCAGCGGTGAATAGTAAGCCGCGCCATGTGGTGGTTGCAGGGAAAGGGGCTGTGGTCCAGGAAATACCTCCGCGGAGCTCCAGGACAAGGTGGGTGGTCTACCGCAGAGTGAAAAGATACTGAATATATATGATACAGGTACACGCTCATGGTGACCTTTCACATTCACCCTAAAGAGCATTTCTGCTGATAAAATGGGCTGATGTTGGGTGCGCGGGAGGGAGGAAGGGGAACAGTTTTGTGTGTGAGGGTGAGTTGGGAAATAGAACATGTCAGCCGTGAGGGCTGTTAGTTCTGTAGATAAGTAACGCAAAATTAAACAAAGAGCAACTGATATGCAATTAGAGATATTAGGGGAGGGAAGGGGGGAGCGGAGGTTTATCTGTTATAAACAGTTCAAAAAGTTTAAATGTTTTTGTCCTAATGTTCTTGTTAATGTTAATGGCAGCTCCTTCATATCAAAAATGATGAGTGATGTTCTTTGGGGGATATATGTGTGGGCCTGGGATATCAACTACGTACAATGATGTCTAATGAACAGGAAGATATTGTAATTTCATGGAATATTAAGGGAATTAATACGCCCATTAAAAGAACTAAAACTTTATCTGCACTAAAACAGAGGAAAGCACAAATTGCAATGCTTCAGGAAACACTCTTGATGCCTAAAGAACATGGGAAATTGGTGGGGGGTGGGTGGGGTCGTGTCATGCCACATCCTACTCCTCGCATAAGAGGAGCGTTGCAATTTTAGTGCACAAGAACTTCCCCCTAGAGGTACTACAAGTAGTAAAAGACAGCAAGGAAGGTTGGTATGTCTTTGTCAGGGGTAGGCTGAGGGGGTCTGAGGTCACCTTTGGCAACATATACGCTCCGGCAATTTATGACCCTGGCTTCTTCCAGTCTATACTTGATATAATACACAGGGAGCAGTTCACAGGGCTAATACTGGGAGGCGATTTCAACTGCATCATGGATTGGATTATGGACTATCAGGGGAAGGGTAAGAAGCAAAATCGGATTACCAAAGTATGGGCTGGGGGTCTGCAGGAGCTTGAACTGATATATAGTTGGCGCACAATGCATCCGGGACTCGGATAATTTACATTCTACTCAACACCCCATGACTCATGGTCAAGATTAGATCACATTTTTATTAACAGGGGCCTATTTGCAAGGGTAAAAGAGGTTTCTCATAGTCCGATAATGATTTCGGACTTTGCTATGGTGCAATTAAATTTGACCAGGGAGACTGCGAACAGAAAGCCAGGCCAATGGAGATTCCCCACCTACCTATTGTGTAAAGAGGAGTTTCGAGACTATCTAAAATCTACATGGGAGGAATATTGGGCCAATAATAAGGATTCGCTCTCCTTGAAGGGCGTAATATGGGAGGCAGGCAAGGCTGTCATGAGGGGAGCCATAATTAGTTGCACAGCGAAGGTAAAGAAGGAGAGAAGACAGAAAATTAATGAGTTAGAAACAGTAATTAAAGACTCAGAAACTAAGGTCTTGTGTGACAATAAGATGGCAGACAGCTGCTGAAAGTGGCCAGGGAAGCCCTCAATGAGACCCTAACTGGGTTGGCACAGAAGAACTTGGTGTTAGCAAGACAACGAATCTATGAGTGGGGCAACAAACCAGGCCACTTACTTATAAAACTAACGAAGGGTGGGAAAACCTCCAGTAGAATTGTATCAATCAAGAGAGAGGGAGTAAAATTATCACACAGGAGGAAGGTATTCGGGAGACCTTTAAAGCATTTTACTCAAAGTTATATAAGGCGGAATGCCTAGGTGATGAGGAAAAGGCAGAGCTATTTCTGGATCATGTCACACTTCCCAAATTGTCTGAGGATCAGGCTGCCATATTGGGGGCGGAGATCTCTGAAATAGAGATAAAACATGCCATAACAGGATTAAAATCGGGTAAGGCAGGGGGCCCAGATTGTTTTGGGGTGGAATACTATAAGGTGCTAAAAGATATGTTAGCAGGCCCAATGTGTGGGTTTATTAAGGAGGCAGGGGAGGGAGGGGAATTACCTGCCTCGTGCTCCTTTAGTTAATATTCATGTCCTGTTGAAACCAGATAAAGATAGCAAGGAGTGTTCATCATACCGGCCCATCTGCCTGCTCAGCTATGATTGTAAAATCATGGCTAAAGTATTGCCACAACGGTTAGAGGCCTTGCTGCCTACAATTATACACCCAGATCAAATGGGTTTCATTCAGGGAAAGATGTTGTATCATAATATAAGAAGACTCCTTAATGTGGTATGGTGGGGGACTAAGAATCTGGGAAAAGCCCGTGGTATATCAATGGACGTGGAGAAGGCGTTTGATAGAATTGAATGGCCTTACCTCTTTAAGGTCTTGGCAAGATCTGGGGTGGGAACGGGATTTAGTAAATTGGTAAAATTATTATATAATAAGCCTAAAGCAAGAGTGTTGGTCAATGGCACCCCATCAAAGGAGTTTCAGCTATACAGGGGCATGAGGCAGGGCTGTCCCCTCTCTCCCCTCTTGTTTGCCATGGCAATCAAACCTTTGGCACGCAGGGTAAGGGAGAGTAGGATTATTCAGGGTATAGGGACGCAGGGTGGCTCCCAGGATCGTATTTCACTCTACACTGATGACCTCATGTTTTATTTGACTAACCCAGAGGTGTCTGTACCCGCTTTGTTGGATGTGGTGCAGGAATTTGCCACATTCTCTGGCTATAAACTCAACTTCGGCAAATACGAACTAATGTATTTGGATAAAGGGAATAATTATAGCGGGAAAACCACTTTGGGGCTAAGGGCGGTGGATCATAACCTTACATATTTAGGAGTCAAAGTGAGTAGAGATTTAAAAGGCCTATATGGGCTAAATTATTCCCCAATCGTAAAAAGGGTAAGTGATAAGATGGCTAGGTGGAATGGCCTACCTATATCATGGCTTTGGAGAAGTAACCTCATAAAAATGAATATACTTCCCAGGTTACTATACATAATGTAGATGATGCCATTCTGTCCATCCAAGAAAGACTTGAAACAACTGGATAGGAACTTTACTAATTTTATTTGGAGTGGTGGCATACCAAGAATGGCTTTGCATAGGCTTAAAGCCTCGAAAGCGAAGGGAGGCATGGAATTTCCAGATGTGCGGTGATATTTCTTGGCGGCACAATTTAGATAAATGCATAATTGGGTACCGTGGGAGGAGGAGGAGCAGCATGGCTAGATTTGGAACAAGAAGGCTGTCCAGGCTGACCTACAGCTTATTTGGCGCCAGGAGGAGAGAGAGCGTATGCTAGGGTCGAATGTCCAAACCACACGGTAATGACAGTCCTGGCAGCCTGGAGGAGCATTAACAAAAGAAGAAATGCCAGGGAAACAACACACTACTAGTACCAATAGCGAGGAACTCGGAATTCCTCCTAGGTTGGGAGTCCGGGGGATTTGCTAATTGGGACGCCAATGGGGTGAAGGAGGGTATGTATTCATTTGGAGCTATTAAAAAAAGCCTTAACATATCAAATTCGCATAGGATTCGATACCTACAGGTTATACATTATGGGGAAAAGTTAATGGCAAAGACAGAGAGGAGAGAGATAATAAAACTGATAGAAAGGGAGAATAGAGGGGCCAGTACCAATGAAAAGGTATTGATAGGGAGGATGGCAAGATTGGATTTAGAATACTTTGGGAAACCAGCTCAAACCAGTAAGAAAAGATGGGAGAGGGACCTCAGTTGTACTTTCGATGACGAAACAGGGGAGCAAGTGACCTCCCTCCTCTCATATGGGTCTTTTAGCCTGTAATAAACTAAAAGAGGCACAATACAAGTTCCTATATTATCTTTTCTACTCCCCCAGTGAGAGTAAATAAATACCACGCGGAGATTTCACCTATGTGTGGTAGATGCCTGGCTGAAAGAGGTACCTATTTGCACTATTTTTGGGGTTGTAAGGTAATACAAAAGTATTGGGAGCAAATAAAGAAAGAAATTAGTAGAATGGGAGGGTTACAACTAGAAATGTCCCCAATTTCGCTTTTATTTGAGTTGGTAAGAGACGGAAGGGGAGACTGGTCCCTACACCCCAGGTGGGTGAGAGTATTGCTAATTTTGGCCCAACAAATTATGCTAAATACTTGGGCCTTGAGCCCAGTACCCACAGTCCATATGTGGAGAAGTCTCATGTTATCCTCTTTAGCAATGGAGCAGCTAACATTTGCTCTGAAGAGAAAGATGGAGTTGTTCTCTAGCTTGTGGGCACAGCCTATGGCAACACTATCTCCAGCAGAGGTTCTGATTTTTCAGAGAGATTTGGAGGAACAGTGTGATTCCCTGAGTTCCAAGACACCCCTGGATCACCACTTTAAAAATGAATGAAAAATATGTTACTGAAAGAAGGTTATATGACTAGAATAATATAGATTAATTATTAGCTAATATTTCTGTACTTCTTGCACGAAAGGAGCTGCACTGTTAGTGATAGGTTTTCACTTTTTTTTTTAGTATACTTTTACATTTTAAAGTTTTGAGAAGTTAATCAACTTATTAATAATAATTAAGTATCCAGTCCTGTCTTGAATTGATATGCATAGCAGTTGCTGCAATGTCAACTATCACGGAACAGCCCCAAGATGAGAAACAAAGTCTATGGGAATCTGACAGCACACTCATTTTACAACAACAGTATGAATAAAAGAGGGGGAGAACCAGACATGATAAAAATAAAAGAACTAGAAAAATAATATTGAGTTCTGAAGCCATACTCCAGTTCCCATGCTGCTCAGTTAATGGCATAAAAAAAAAAGGAACTTTAGGCAACTGTGGCAGTTGTTGCCTTATGTGATGCCAGTGTGTGTCCATGCACTGGTACCTTATGTCTGTGCCAATGACCCCAAAAGTTCTGGTTGCCACAGTGTCCTACCTCCTCTGGTCCCAAGACCAAAGAGTAGGGTTCTATAGAGGATGCGGACTCTTAGAAGGTACTGTAATCTAGATAGCTGCCATTTAGGGAGCCCAAACAAAAGGGAGTTTTAGTAGTTAAGGCAGGGAGGGACAGAAGCAAGAGTAAGAATGTCAGCAGAGGAAAGTCCATTTCCTACAATATCAAGTGAACCCCCAGAATTAGCCCATCCATTGACAGCATTGCTGCTTATGAGGTCAATAACCTGACTCTGAATGCAAGCCTGGTACACTGAAGAGTCAGAAGTATGAATGTCCAAGAGGATGTGCCCTACTTCCAAGGTGGGTGGTTGCATGCTCCCATGGTGCTAATGCCACCTGAGCTACCACAGGTTAAGCAGCAGGTTGGACAGGGCGGGACAGCTGTGGGGAGAGGGACAAGACACCTGACTTTGTTACATGCACGTCTGCTGCATGAAATTTCAGTAGCATGCTGGCATCTCGGATGCAGGATATTGAAAAATATCCCTGAGCCTGACAGGATGACATGGTACCACCAGGAGGCCCAACACCTCCGACTGGGTCCCCTGCTGTTATCTGGATTCTGTCTCTGGTGAGGTCTGTCCAGCAAAGATGGCACTGCAATTGGGGTAAGCCACAAGGTATTTGGCAGACGGGGAGAAAGACTCCGAGAAGGAGGGTCACGGGGCTGGGTGTCCCACTGCAAGGGGTCAAAGGGTTGAGAACGTTAGTAGGGTAAATA
This sequence comes from Neoceratodus forsteri, assembly GCA_016271365.2. Lineage (NCBI taxonomy): Eukaryota > Metazoa > Chordata > Ceratodontiformes > Ceratodontidae > Neoceratodus > Neoceratodus forsteri. The sequence goes on from CM057452.1 coordinate 399,048,527, forward strand.
GTAAATAAAACAAGTGATGCCAAAGAACATCACAAAATTCTCCTGTAACTCAGCACCACCCTTCTGTATTCTAACACAGTATGTACCTGATTTGATGATGTGTATTAAACACATTAGCAGTGTACCCAACTGCTGGCAGTAGAAAGTGTGCTGCTGCTCATTCATATCCACCTTCAACTTTTTGGTAGCAATATCTTCCAGCAGAATTCCAACCAACTGTAACAAGAACCTTGGAAGGACAAGAACAGTTTTACCCATTTAGTTTAAGAACATTCAATCACATTTGGTTTCTTTTCACTCAATCCACAACCGGTTTACTATGCAATGCACTTTAACAACTACCCTAGGAGCTTCTCTTTCAGCATTCTTCATCCATCACCTACACATATCTGAAATGAAAAATCCCTGCAGCCTAATACGTAGTATATTGATAAACATCTACAACATCAGGGGCAGACCTAGTTGTTTCATAATCCTCACTGAGAAAGAACACAGCAGTGTTGGTATCTTAAGTACCCCCACTTGGTAGAGGGGGGCTTGGCGGTATGTTTTTAATGAGTTAGAAATATTGTTGATAACTATATACTGAATATTTAGGATAAAAGAATGTTGGTTGCTATGTTAGACCTTCCAACAACTGGTTTTATTATAATACTGAATACCTTTACCAAATCGAACTCTTGCATACTTTGTATCATGGCTGATATTCTGAAAACCTCAACAAAGGAAAGCTACTTACCGTAACTCTAGATCTTCCAGGATATCTTCTCCAGAGCTGGATACCCCTGCGGCCCTGCTCTCCCTTGACGCAGAAAAAGCTTTCGATCGGGTCTTCTGGCCCTTTCCGTTTCAGCTAACTTTGGCTTCCCCCATTCCTTTATTTGTTGGATTAAGTTACTACACACTGCTCCTCAAGCTCAAGTGTATTGCAGTAGGGTTCTTTCTACACCTATTATTTTATCTCAGGGGACAAGGAAAGGCTGCCTACTTTTGCGCTTACTTTTTAATTTGTATCTGGAGCCCCTAATTTGTAAGCTCAATACTCATCCTGACAATTCAGGGCATTACCCTAAATAATGTCACCTACCTTACCTGTTTATGCAGATGATATTCTTTTGCATGTTTCTCCTCCTGTGAGTTCTGTTAAGGCTGCCCTGGAGGTTATATCTGAATTTGGCCCTTTATCTGGTTATCATTTACACCTTGCTAAAACCCAAGTTATGCCCCTTAATGTGACCATTCAACACTGTGACATTTCATCTCCTGAACTCTCTTGGGTCCCTAAGGGGATAATATAACATGGTATTGAACTCTATACTATTAAGTCTTTGATGAGAAAAAAGAATTTGGATGATTTACTCACCAAATCAAATGAGGGGGCCGGCCCGTTGGCGCAGCAGTTGGATTTCCGCCTGCGATGCTGGCGACCCGGGTTCAGAAACAGCCTCAGGTCGCTGGAGGGCCGGCTGGGGGGAGAAGGAGGGAGCATCCACTGACAGCTCGCTTTCTCCAGGGGGAGGGGGAGGGTGTGCAGGTCGGTGTCTGCTGACCCCTAGCAGAGGCTAGGGGTTCAGCATGACATCCAACCCACAACGCATGGGGAGAAACAGATGGCGTAAGCCTAGACATCATGGCACGTCTCTCCTTGGAGGAAAAACCACCGAAAATGGCACCCTGACCAGTCAGATGACGGCCCCCCCTGGATCCTCATTACCGGGCTCCCGGACCTCCATCAGCCGCCTCAGCAGCACCCAGTGTCGTTGGACTTAGCCAAATAGGCTCTTCCCCTACGAAGGTAAGGGACCCTCCCGACGAAGGGGTATGTCGGGGATACCTGGGCTGGCTGCGGTGTGGGGCGGTGGGGTCGGGTGCACTGAGGTGGGGTAATCCATGTGGAGGCCAGAAGGGAAGTCCAGTCAGGTGCGCGGGGGGGGGGGTGATAAATACCAGAATACAAAAAAAAAATCAAACAGGATCTGGATAGGTGGCAGGCATTGCCCCTTACCTTTTGGGGTAGAATTAATATTATTTAAATGAATGTTTGAACTAGGATTCTTTATCCTCTTACGACATTGAATATTCATCTTCCCCTTGCCTGGTTTACTCATCTGCATGCTGTCATTGCTAGATTTCTTTGGGCGCATAAGGGCCACCGGCACTCTTATTCTAACTTGGCTCGTCCTAAAATTCAAGGAGGTCTGAGGTTACCACACTTTACTTGCTATTATTTTGCTGCTCATGCTAGTCAATCTCTCCGTTGGCATTCTTTCATTCTGAGTGAGAGGTCCTTAGAGTACTAACTTCACTGACTTATTATTGAGCACAAACTGGCTACACAAGCTGGGGTCACCTTACAGGCCTTGCTCTACACCTCTCTAAAAATATCTCTAAACCCCTCAGATACTCAGTGATTCATACTTCTCTCCATGATGAAGCACCAATTATTTAATTTTATTAACATTCCCTACACTAAAGCACTTAGCTGGCCGTTATTTTGTAATCCTAACTTTACCATTAATGGCTCTCCTTTTAAACCTGCCTTTTGACCTGGCCTGTCAATTCCAGATATCAAGTGTTTTACCAGAAAGGGGAATCCTATCTCCTTTGACACTTTTAAAGTCCAGACCTCCGCTTCTAATAAATTTTATTTCAAATCTTGCTTTCAGTGTCCAGTCATTTGGGTTCCCCTCCTTGGCAGCTTTGTTATGATGATCATATATCATCTTTGACCTAAACGATTACACAACCCCACTCTTATCTCTTAATGAGATATGAGCAGTGAGCTAAATAGTGCTGCTCCAAGCTGTATGAGTCAGGGTATTTGGACTGGGAGGTATGTTTAGCTGTTTCTTAAATCTTTATTCTCGGACAAACCGAGTGGAAGTCCTATTGGGGAACACAACCTGTGTAATACCAGGAAGGACAATCGTCTGGCACCAGGGGTTTCAGGCAGCAAATACTGGTGTGTTTTTTTTTAACTTCTGTGGTACCATTTGGCTGTCCTTTTAAGGGCAATTCAAAGGACATTTGTGTTAAATAAAGGTCCTTTAAGGTAGCGAGAGGACCAGAAGTGAGCAGAATGCTACTTCCGGTCTCTGCACTATATCCATTCCCCTGTAGGCGAGTGTCGGCAAGCCCAGTATTGGCAAGCCCAGCAAAGGCAACACAGCTAAGGCAAATAGTTTAGCTGTGTCTGCCGTGTCAGCCGGGGAAGATGGAGAAGAAGCACAGAAAGCTAAGTATTAGTAATACCATCCAGAAGTAGAGTAACTACGGAAAATGGCAGAAGGAGCAGACAAAGTTATTTGGGTGGAGTGTATGGTCTGTGAAATGTACACTAAATGGGAATAAAGGGGAATTGGGCCCAAAGTATATACATGTAAGGGGTGAAAGTACCTAAGAAAAAAACTAGAGAAGGAATTGAAGTTAAAACAAAGATCTGAAATACAGACAGAGATTAGGAAACTGAAAAGTTTTGTGCAAAACAATGACAAGCTTTTGCAAACAGATACTGATAAAATAGGCTGTGGAGGACATACGTTGGTTACAAATAAGGAGAGAGAAAAACAAAACAACTCTCAGGAGACCAAAGCCAAATAGAGGAACAAGTTGAGGAAGGGGAGGACCGGTATTTGGTCCAGAACAAAACTTAAAAAAAAAAAAAAAAAAGAGACGCTATTGTACCTACAGTAACTAGTAACATCTTTGAACTGCTTTCTGGACTAGAACAGGGGGGGCACACTTACAGATAATGTAGTGGGAACTCCTGAGCAGGCAACCAATTTAAATAATGAGGGGATAACAAATAACAAGGGCCAATCGCTAGAAACCATTATAGTAACAGACCAGGCAGATATAGAGAATATGCCAATGAAGGAAAATGTCACTAGCAGCCAAACAGACCCCCAACCAATGTCCAAAAACCCTGCTATCCAAAAAGAAACTAAACGAAACATAACTAATTGCAATAACATAAACCATTTAAGTACTGATCCAATGGGAACAAAACCTGGAAATCTGCCAGAACTGGCCCTGAGATCTGAAAGAGTGGGGCAAACAAATGAACCCAGGGATACAGTGGTAGTAGGGGACTCCATACTAAATTTATAGACCGAATTATCTGCAAAGACAGAAAGCTCATAACCAGTGTCAGTAGCTTATCAGGAGCAGGGGTAAATGACGTACTAAAGGCCTAAATGGACATCTAAGTAATACCAAAAATCCGCTTGTAATACTGCACATAGGAACAAACGACAGAGAGGCAAAGTGCAACCGAGATTCAAAATACTTTTGAAAAACTGAGCACAGAAATAAATAATAGAAAAGGAGGTCTAATTGTGTCAGGAATATTGCCAGTACCGAGAACAGGAAGAGCTAAGAATTCTGAAATAATGACATTAAACGGCTGGATAAAAAGCTGGTGTAATAGGGAAAATTATTATTTCTTGGACAACTGGAGCCAAAAAGATCATTTCTATAGGTAGGATGGGTTGCATCTTAGTAGGGCACGTACAAGGCCACTGGCTCTGAGTATAAACAATAAAATACCTGGGTTTTTAAACTACAGCATGGGGGGGAAACGGGGGAGAGACAGGATGAAACAGCATAACTACCACAAAAAGCAACAAGGAATAAGCGAAACACACATGTGGAGGGCACTTCTACACAACGCAATAAGTAGAAGGAATAAAAAACCTGTTCTGGAACAGATTCTTTATGATGAGGACATAGTACTGTGCGCTGTTACAGAGACATGGTGGGACAGTCAGGATTGGGATACGCAAATAGTAGGATTTCAGCTGTTCCACAAAGAAAGTGTTAACAAAAAAGGAGGGGGACTGGCCATATATTTAAAAGAGGGCCTAGAAGCCAGACTAATATCCAAAGAAAACATGGGCCCACTTGAGCAACTATGGATAGATCCGATTCCTCTGCACACTGAAAAAATTACTGTAGGACTCTGCTACAAGGCGCCCTCTTTAAATGCGGGTGAATGTATCCATTTTTTTAAACTATCAAAGATCAATGAGATAGTAGTAAGTTAATATTACTGGGAGACTTCAACCTCCCTGGGATAAACTGGATCAACAGAACATCTGACAAGCATACTGAGATGTAATTCCTACATATGGTGGAAGACTTGGGCCTTGTAAACTATGTAACCAAGAACACTGGGGCAGACAAAATCCTGGATTTGGTCTTGCCCAATATGGAAGAGAAGACAGGAGCATGTTTGGTAAGAGAACCACTTCTAAGGAGTGACCATTAATACAGTGCAATCTGACCTCACATTTAATAAATTCAGGTAGGGTGGCATCACGACCATTAAGTGCTACAACTATGCTGCCTATCATAAAACAAAAATTAGAATTACGGAACTGGAAAACAGACTCTGAAGGCAAGACACTTCAACAAAAATGGGATCAGCTCAAACTGAAACTGAGTAATTGTGTGAATGAATTCATTTCTAACGATACAGAAGTATAATTACTGTACAAGGGTAGGAGACCGGTTTGGTGTCCAAAAATATTAGAAAAGCAATTGAGAACAAAAAGAGAGCTTACAACATCGCTAAAATAAAGGACATGATAGTAACATGGGATAACTACAAAGATAAAGTTTGGGACTGTAAAAAAATGAAAATTACGTACCTACCATAATTGTTGATCTTTTCTTGCATCTTCACCATTCATTACTGCTTGGGTTGTGCTGGAGGCGCGTACCCGCTACGGGACATTTTTTTTTTTTTTTTTTGGAGTCAGCTCCAACGGCGTCGCCCCTGAGAGTGACGTGCTGCGTCATGTGTGAGGGGCGGCTGTTAGGTGCCGCCGACTCCTCCTCCATTTCAGTTCTGGTAGCCAGAGAGGTGAAAACAAAGGGTAAGGAAAAGGGAGAGCGAGGCAAGACAGCCAAGGGACAGCAAAAGGAAAGGATATAAACTGAAAAAGGAATAAGCCAGTAGAGGACAGAAAGAAAGAGAGAGAGAGAGAGAGAATGTCTACCCTAAGGGACCGCAGGGCCTCACTTATGGGGTGGCTCCAAGGGAGGAACAGATAAAGAGAAAGAGAAAAAGGGAAGAAGAAGAAAGGGAAGGAAACAAGGGATGTTGAGAGGGGAACACCGCCCATAGATATATTGGTTGAGAGGCTTGTAAGCTCAGAACCAAAAACAAGGGAGCAAGAATTCCTCCTGATAGGACTGAGAGAAGGTTCAACTGAACCGCTTGTACAGATTGGACACAAAGGGCAGATTCTCTAACCTCCCATCATCCCAACCCCCTACACTCTAGCTGCCCAGCTGACAGACTGCCCAGGCAGAAATTCTGTTCCAGAAAGAGAGCGCCCAACTAGGAAGGGGAATAAGCCCCTTAGCACCTTGTTAGGTGCTAACACAGATGTGTGTGGGGAGGGGGTAAGCCCTACAGATGGCAGCTTTGTATAAAAGGATAGAGTGGGAACTCAATTGGACTCTCTGAAGGCAAGGCAGGACCAACAGCTCAAGGTAAATGAAATGCCAGAAGCACCAACCAGAAGAAGCTGAGACAATATAAATGAACGTCTGCCAGAGGGAACCTGAAAATTGGGGCTGAGCCATAGAGGGACGGCCTCTTCCGCTGTGAACTGAACTGAACATGGCTAAGAAGCCAAGAGGTCACCCCTAGGGGCAATCAGAAAGAGTTCCCTCAGAAGAGAATAAATCCTACTCGTTCCCCTTTACCTTGAGGAAAAAGGATCCATCCAGAGAAGAACAGAAAATCAAGATACGTTTTTTTTTGGCTTAAAGGCCAATGAGGAAGGGAGAGGAACGAGTGGGGAGGGGGAGATGCCGCAGTAGGAGGCCACTGAGGGGAAGGTAGGCGGGTATCAGTAATGAATGGTGAAGATACAAGAGAAGATCAACAATTATGGTAGGTACGTAATTTTCATATCTTCCCTTGTCAATCTTCACCATTCATTACTGCTTGGGTGAGTACCAAGCTCCCTCCCCCAGGGGGATAATAGAAACCCTGAGGGAACAAGACCCTCAGCCTCCAGCTGGTGGGAAACAGGAAGGGAAGACCCTGGGCTAATCAGACGAGAAGCCTATGGTGGAGGAGAGCTAGGAGGTGTCCCCCGGTGATGGGGAGATGAAGGAAGCCCCGGCAGAAGCCTCCTAGCCGTGCAGGAAAAAGATGGTTCCCCCAGAAAGTGGAGCGAATCACCCTATGCCGGGCCAGGGCTGATTACCTTGATAGACGAAGCCATGCCGTCCATCTAATACAGATCGCTGTCCCTGCAAGCCTGGAAGCCACCTCACTGGCGTCGTAAGATGCCCTTGCTTGGTGTCTTGCCAGCTTCAGGCCTATAGCAGAGAGGATAATGGCCTGTCTAGATTGCTCCGAATCAGGCACTGATGCTAGAAGCTGGGATAGCATCGACCATAAATGCCTATTGTAGACAGCATGGTGCGCCTGATGTGAGGCAATGCACAGCATCGCACAAGAAGAAGATAACACCCTTCTCCCCAACCGGTCAAATTATAAGGAATCTGAATCCGGTGGGCGGTCATGTGCCAGGCGGTGGCGCCCGAAGGGAGTTTCAAGGAATGCCAATCCAGAAGGCGAGTTGAGAAGAGAACCTAGAGACTCCAATGGGGCAGAATACCTTCTCCTGTAGTCTGCCGGGGCTGGAACAGGGACAGCTGGCGACTGCCAGGAACAGATAGACGCCTCTTGGAAAGTAATAGGCCAGGACAGTACCACCAAATGCTGGGCACTGAATTCACTGAGGAATTCACGCGTCTCCCATTCGGTATCGTCTCGCCTAACAAAGGAGATACGAAGATCCCTCACCATCCTCAAAAGGAATTGCTGATACTCAGTGAAATCAGCATCAGAGGAGAGATGAGCAGGGGGTTCCTCTCCCTCCGAGGAGGGAGACGAGGATGATGGTGAGCTCGAATGTCCAGAGGACTCCTGCGGCGGTGGGGATAGGCGAAAGACCCGCTCATGCATATATCTAACGTACGAGGGAAAGGCCGCAGCAGAGCCCCTGAGCGTCTCCCAGGATAACGGGCCCGTAGGACCGACATGGCCTGGGGGGTGGCTGCAGAGGAACGGGAGAGGGACCCCTATGACAAGGCAACTGTCCTCTGCTGAGGCTCTGAAATCCGGAAAAATGGAGCCCGAGCTGGCGGGATCCCAGACAACAAACCATGTCGCAGAACAGAACCCTGGGGATGTGAAGCCTGTAACAGCCTAGTAGGGGATCCTCCCCTGTGACGAACCTGGGGCTGCATGGGTCCAGAAGGGCAGCCCACAGCAACGCCACCGGAGGGGTCCCTGGAGCCCGAGAGGGAAAGAAGGAGCCCAGCGCTACGGCTTCTACCCACACCCCGAGGGGTGGCAGGTGGAAACCGAGGCACCTCAACCTGGTCTCTCAACCCCCGACTCTAAGAATGCCCTCTCTCTGACCCAAGCAACAATCCACCCGAGCAGGTGCAGCAGCACGGGATCGGCTTCCGCGAACCTGCTCAGGAGGATGAGCCCCCCCTGCCTCCACGCTATCCCCCTCCAGGGACCCCAGACCACCCCCAGCCTGGGAGGCCTCAGGAGAGGACAGCAGAGGAGACCGCACCTCGTCTCACTGGAGACCCTGACTCCGAAGAGTCAGGGTGCCAGGACGGGTCCATGTCTGAATTATCCTCCTTCGAGGAGGAAGAGACCACCTGGACCTCAATACTGGCCACCCCAGGGGTCTCCAGAGAAACGGCACTGCGAATGGCGCCGGTGCCACCTGCAGCGCCGGACGATCTCGGACCACCTGAATCACCCAAACCCGGCCCCGACTCCCCAATGGCGCCGGTCAGACCCACGGCACCACCCTTGACGCGGGACCCGACTCGGCGCCGCTAGAAGAGTCGACTGGGCCCATGGCGCCACAGGTGGCGCAGAGAGCCAACATGGCAGAAGGTGGCGTTGAGGGACCACTGATGCTGGGCCCAGCAGACCTAGGCCTCGACACTGGGGGAGCCTGCACCTCCGAAGAGGTGACTGCCAAGGCAGTGTCTCTGCCGCTGCCCCGGGAGGGACCATGGCACTCCTCTGACACTGCGGAAGAGGCCTCCTCCTTGGCAAGACTAGGAGATGAGGAGGCCTCCTCTCTCCAGACCATATAGGCCTGGGAGGGGACCCAGAGGAAGGGTCTAGAAATCTTACCTGGGAAGCTCTGGAGCGATGCTGTCCTCAAAAGTCAGCAGAGCCTTGCCGATCTTGAACACGTGGACTCGTAGGATGCGACGGTCCATCGAGAAACAGATGTTGCACGAATCCATATCATGGTTGGGTCCCAGCCAGCAAAGGCAATCATCATGCCGGTCTGTACCGGAAAAATGCCGGCCACAGGAGCACCGACACATAGGGGCACGGCCCGCTTTCGACTTTCGCTTTTCTCCCGAACCGGACATGATGCGAAAACAATATAAAACACAGAAAAAGGCTCCCGGTGCCATAGAAATAAGGAACGGTCTTACCGGACTGCAAACGGTTCAACGTCGTCGGGAGGAACTGGAGAAGGAGTCGCAGGAAGGCCTATGATGTAGTTCAACAATCTCACACACGCGGTAGCAGGTGCAGCCTCGACAGCGGGAGAAACAGAACTGAAATGGAGGAGGAGTCTGCGGCACCAATGGCGCCCCCCGCATGACACAGCCACTCGGGGCGGCGCCTGCTAGAGCCGACTCCAAAAAAAAAAAAAAATCTCCTCAGAAGCGGGTGCGCGTCCCGCACAACCCAAGCAGTAATGAATGGTGAAGATTGACAAGGCAAGCAGTAATGAATGGTGAAGACTGACAAGGGAAGATCTTATTCAGTGAGCCAAAAGCAAGCTTGAGAATAGCCTGGTAATCAAAACTACAGACAATAAAAAGGCATTTTTTTATTATTTTGGAGGTTTAAAAAGAGAAGAGTTTGAGGTAGGACCATCATTGGTGAATGGTTCATTAATTCCAGACTGTGGTATAATGGCAAACGAACTAAATAAATATTTTATGGGAGATCGTTTTACAAGACTGTCGAAAAGAGGGAAGTAAAATCAAAATAACAGAAAAAGATTTTGTAAATAGAATAAGGAACATGGACCCCAGGCAAGTCGCAGGGCCCAGATGAGCTCTATCCTGCTTTTCTCAAAAATATAGCAGAACAAATAGCTCTCCTTATTCTCAATATTTTCCAGCATTCCTTGGATCAGGGTATGGTGGTGGATGACTGGAGGCTAGCACGTGACCTCAATATTTAAGAAAGGGGACAGAGGCCAGAACATGAGCAATTATAGGCCAGTTAGTATAACCCCTATTTTGGGTAAAATCTTATAATCCATAATAAAAGAGCATACTGAAGAGTTCATGAAGGACACAGACCAAATTGATATACATCACCATGGTTTCAGGGAAGGAAGGTCATGTCTTAGGAGGCCTGACTAGTTTTTTTGAGCCAGTCAGCAGGGCACTGGACCAAGGAGTTCCAGTGGATGTCCTTTACATGGATTTTTCAAGATCCTTCGATTCTATGTCACACAGGAAATCACTTATAACACTGGAAGAAGCAGGAACAGATACCAACATTGTCAACTGGATTGCATTATGGTTGAGTAGTAGAAGGTAATGTGTCACAGTTAGGGGGGCATCTTTCAGACAGGGCCGAGGTCATGAGTGGAGTGCCTCAGGGCTCGGTCCTAGGCCCATCACTCTAACATCTTTGTCGCATCACTGGACTACAGCAAAAATGCTTCGCTTAGTAAATTTGCTGACTATGTGAAAATGGGGGCATTGGTCAATTCCACTGCAGAAGCCAAACATTTTCAAAAAGAGAGAGATTTGTTAGCAAGTTAGGTCAATACTAACGGTTTATTTTTCAACACTGACAAGTGCAAAATAATGCATTTTGGTAAAAAATAATATAAGAGCTGAATATTTCTTAAATGGTATTGAGTGAAAAGTAACTGATAAACAAACTGATCTGGGGGTGACCATCAAAAACAACTTAAAATTCGACCTGCACTGCAGGGGAGGCCCTAAGAAGGAGCAACAAAATGTTGGAATGTATAGGCAGAAATTTCAAAAGCCGGAAAAGGTGTTTGTGGCATGGTTGTGGGATAACAGATGGACCAGACACCGAACTTCAAGTTCAACACACAATCTCTATGTGACGTTTATTCAAAATGCAGAGGATATCCATCAGCAATAGCATATCCCTTCTTCAGTACATCAGTATGTAGCAGTAGACTATGCAAGTCTTTCCTCTACACTTAGCCAGCACCTACTGACTCACTGATCTGTGATCTAACTTATCTGTAGAGATTTAGCCTCCCCTATGCGGGCCTTGTTTGCTTGGGTGGTGGAGGCTCAAATTTAAAAAAAAGCTAAAGACAAAGAACCTCAGTGCAGAAGCACTGAAACAAGGGTTACTCCAAAGGACATGGACAATAAGCCAAGTTTCAAAGAAACACATCACCACACATACTTCCATAATGCAAAGCATCATGGTATATATGCAAGATCACAATGACATTTCAGACTTGTTCAGTTTACAGTAATTTACATGCATTTTAAACAGCACAACTAATTTGTTATCATACAGTCCCCCTTTATCAAAAACACCTAGTGCCAAGGTAATTTCAACATTTACAGGTGTCATACACATAAGGTACATACATCAATGTATTTTATGACATAGTGCCACTGTATACTAAATCCAACAACAATAAACACAGCCTGTAGTTTTACATAAGCTCAGAGGTCACCACAATATCCTCCCTGTACGAGGACCTGAGAGGGAAAAGGAAAATTTAAAGAGGACACTACAGAATAGTCAAGAAAGGGAAGGGGTGCCCACAAGTGACCAACCTTATGGACTAAAAACTGTAAAGAATAGATCAGGCTAAGAAATGGAAAAACTGTTGCAACAGATTTAAGAAAAGGTCAGTCCTCTAGAGTGGCAGGAGCTCCCTGTGACAGTATTGTTACCTCTTTATGATTCCCTGGTCAGGCCCCATGTGGAGTACTGTGTGCAGTTCTGGGCACCACACAATATAACATCTATACTGCTGTTGAAGAGTCTGCAGAGGAGGGCAACCAGAATGGTGCACTGGGTCAGGGGTCTGACTTACAGGGAGAGGCTGCGAGAGCTGAATATGTTTTTATTACAGTATAGGAGACTAAGAGGGGATCTTTGTTTGGTCTATAAAGCATTTAACAACTTAGATTTGTGGGAATGCTTGGGATCAACATAAAGGGCATCAGAAAGAAGTTTTAGAGGACATCAGCTGAAAGTCAGAGGAGAAGGATTCAGAGGTAACAGTAGGAAGCAGTGGTTCAACCAGAGGGTTTTCTCAGAATGGAATGACCTTCCTGTGGAAACTGTAGAGAGTACTAGTATGGATCAGTTCAAAAGGCTACTAGATATGCATATGAAGGCAAAAGGAAGAGTGGGGTTTGTGGAGTTCTCGATGCCAATGGTCACGTCACTATGGCCAACAGCTTATGACTTGTAATTTCCTATGACTATATTCTTTGATTTTTTTTTACTCATCCTTGACTTTGTCCGGTAGCTCCACTTAATTGGCAAAAAGGATATCCTGGTACACTGATTAATTGGGAGCTCCCATGGAAGGATTTATTTACATATATTAAGAATGATGGGTCTTGGCTGATGCAATTTCATATTATTCATAATCTTTATTTTACCCCTTCCAAGTTATATAAAATGGGCCAGTTACCCATTGTACTCTGATCCATGCCTTTTGGGATACCATTAAAGCCAGAGTTCACCCTCTATTAGGTTTGGATGATTTATTTACGCCGGAGATTTGCAGTTTGGGGGACCTTAGTTGTATTCCTGTTAAGGAACAACAGTAACATATGGCCCTCATTTCTGCGTCTGCCAAGAAAATGATTCTCGACACTGGGTAGACTCCCACCCACCCACTTATACAGAGTGGTATCAAGACCTTCTGTCTAATATGTGTGTGGAACAAATCACTGCCACCTTTTATAAGAGGAGCCGTATATTTGATAAAAAGTTTGGCTAACTTTATGCTTTATATTCCGTTTCCTCAGCAGTGTGATGTGTTTTTTTTATACAGTTTTGGAGGTTTGGGTCAAAGATTCTATTATTCTTTTCTTGTGTATCCCTTTGCTGCTATTCTTAACTCTTGCTGCCACTTCCCTGGTTGTTGTGTTTTCTGTTTGCCTGCTATTGCTTTCTTATCTTGGTGATTTCCCATTTAGATTTCTTGTACATTACTGTTGTCGGGAGTTTTATTTTATATGTTGGTTTGTATTGTTTTGTCCTGTTTGGTGTGTTGTTATAACTCAAAGCATATAATTCTCAAAAAAAAAAAAAAAGATATTTTGATATTTTCTCCATAGAGTACCACTCTGGTCTTACAGCCAGATGAACATGATCCCATGGGATCCAGAACTTGGCATAACAATCTTCAAGAACATCTTCTCTACAGGAACATAGAAAAATACAGACAATAGGAGGCAACATACCTATCAAGCTTCATATACCATACAGAATTTTAGGTGAGCAAATAGGGGTAGGTTAGTAGGTAGCTTAACAAAATCCACATAAGCACAAAAAGATACACCATAAACTCATTTATTTCATTATACATCAATTCTTGGGTTACATATACCGTAAGTGCTTTTGCTTGAATAAAGTGCTTTTAAATAAAGTGCTCAAACTGTTTAGAATGAGCTACCATACATTTTGCTATTAAATTCCATTAGAATACATTTAGAAAAAGCAAAACAACCTACCCAGTCTAATGCGCCAGCCACCACTATCACCTATTAAGCTTGTTTGCCACTTCATGAATGAATAAAGATCATGCACCCATCCCCTATCCCCGGGACTCATTTTAATCTAGTTTATCCTGTATTCCTTATCCACTCCATAAGTAAGCATGCACTGTGAAGATGTTGTTCTTGTCATCATCGTCTCTTCTTACAGGGACCGGTGGACTATCTTATACCATCTTTTTCCTGGTAATAACATGTTAGGATTCGTTGTTTTTTCATTCAGTGAAGAGAGTACCAAGGCAGTTGTGGATAGCACAGCTATGTACCCTGAGGGCATGCAGACAATAAAGTGCATTGGTTCCAGGCAGTGGCACCTCCGTCCCCAAAAGTAACTTTCCTATCTTCCAATAATCAATCTTCTCCATGAAGTTCCACTCTTTGGTTGAGCAGCAAGTGGTATGAAATCACTTACTGTAGACCAGGGAGGCCGCAGAACTAGGATGCATAAGGAGAGCAGGTCCTGTAACAAAGTCATCCCAAAACCTGCATGTTTTCTGGTTAAGACATCTAGGACTTCATATTATGTAATGGTATGAACATTAATTCAGGTAGCGGCCCTACATATTTCTGTAACAGGGCTCGAACAGAGTGAAGTCACCAAGGCACCCACTGCCCAAGTGGAATGAGCTCCGAGAGAGTTCTCCAATTGTTGCCATGCTAACGTGAACTGTTGCAGTGCTGAATACAATTTACAATCCAGTCTGACAGGTACTGTGAAGATGGAAATCCCCTTCCAATTGGGGTCAAAAGAGACAAACAACAGAGTAGCTTGCCTGTAATCATTAGTTCTAGCGAGGTCAAAGGAAGGATAGTTCTAACACTGAGAAACTGCAGAAACAACCCCCCCAACCACAAATTTATTTTTAATTTTTTTTTTGCTTAGAGTAGGAGGTTGAAACCACCAATGACTGATGGAGATGGAACACCACCTTTGACAGAAATTTAGGATCTGTATAAAGTATCTCCCTGCCTTTATGGAAAATCGTGCATGGAGGATCCATTACTAGTGGATGTAATTCAGAAACTCTATGTGCAGAACTAATGGCCACTAGAAATGGAAATTATGTACCTACCATAATTCTTAATCTTCTTGGACGAAGTCTACACCACTCATTCACACTAATGGGAGTTCGCCGGCGGCGCTAGGATCCAACGGAGCAAATTTTTCCCAAGAGGGCTGGTGCCAGAGATGGAGCCGCGAGGAAGCGGCACCATAAGCTTCGGCTCATGCGGTAAAGACTATCTCGGCATCGACCCTTCAACCGCCTCAGTACCTCCCCCCCCCCCCGAGGAGATGCAGCGTAACTAACCTAGAAGGATTAGCCTAACAAAAACCGGACATAAGATAGTCCGAACGACCTGTAAAAGGAGGGTCAACAAAGAAGTCTTCACAGCCTAAACATTGACGGAGTGAAGACCAACAACAGAGAGGTGAGCTCGGGGGATGGTGGGTGGGCGTGTGAATGAGTGGTGGAAACTCCGTCCAAGAAGATCAAGAATTACAGTAGGTATGTCATTTCCATATCTTCCTGAACAGAAAGTCTCCACCACTCATTCACACTGATGGGAGAGTACCGAGCTCCGAGCTAATAATCCCCCAAGAGGGCAGCAGGAGAAACCAAGAGCTCACACATTTAGGACAGAAGTCCATTAAGAATAGTCCTGCCAAACGAAAGATGGCGCATGGCATGGACATCCAGGGCATAGTGCTTGACGAAAGTATGCACTGAGCTCCAGGTAGCCGCACTGCAAATGTCTGCAATGGGCATGTTGTGGATTTCTGCCAGGGATGCCGTGACTGCTCTAGTAGAGTGAGCGTACACTCTGCCTTCTAGCTTAACCTGTGCATTGAATAGCAGTGGCGGAGGCATGCCACTAGCCATGCCGAAATGCATCTGCTAGCGACAGGTTGACCCAGCTGGGTCTCACTGAAGGAAACAAACAGTTGATGAGCTTTTCAAATTTCTTTTGTTCTATCCAAATAGAAACGCAGAATTCTTTTGACATCTAAAAAATGAAAGGTACACTCTCCTTCATTTTGGAAGTTAGCAAAGTAAGTAGGTAGGATCAAAGCTTGGTTTAGATGGAATTCTGAAACAACCTTAGGGAGAAACTTAGGATGGGTCCTAAGAACTACTTTTTCCTTATGAAATACAGCATACGGAGGGTCTGTGACCAAAGCATGTATTTCAGAAACTCTGCGGGCCGAGGTAATGACCACCAGGAAGACAGTTTTCCAAGTGAGAAATTTCAGCTCACAGGTAGCTAGAGGCTCGAAAGGCTTTTGAGTGAGCATGTCTAGCACAAGATTAATGTCCCAGGCTGCGAGTAGACGTCTGATAGGAGGTCTGGTATGCAGAATACCCTTAAGAAACCTCTGAACTACAGGTAACTGAAACATAGAAATTGACAGCAGATAAGGACCGCAAGGCCCATCCAGTCTGCCCATTTACTTTTCTGCCTTATGAATGTGCCATAGGCCTTTGCTCTGTCAATGGTCTATCTATTCATACTCATCTTTATTGCTCTCTTATGCCTGTCCCATGCCTGTTTGAAGCCCTGCACTGTATTCATATCCACCACTTCCTGAGGTAGGCTGTTCCATGCATCCACCACCCTTTCTGTGAAAAAGAATTTCCGCACATTACCCCTTAATCGGCCTACCTCTAATCTCATGCTGTGTCCTCTTGTCCTGCTATTTTTCTTATATTGAAACATGTTAAACTCTTTCACCTTGTTAATGCTCTTAAGGTCTTTGAATGTTTCAATCATAGCTATGGAAGAAGGCAAGGAAGTCTAAGAACCCAAATGACTGGATGATGTTCAAGAAAGTCAGAAATAGCTGTACCAGGAAAGTACAGGATGCAAAGGCTGCCTATGATATGACAGAACTTGACTCCTCCTATCACAACCCTGCCAAATTCTGGAGCACCATAAAAGGCTTAACAGGTCAAGAACCTAGTACTACACTTCCAGCTCAGATACACCACAACAAGGGAACAACTTCAGATAGAATGGAAATACTGGATTCGTTCAACAATCACTTTACAACTGCTGGCCTTGCATTTGACACCTCTCCAGCTAATCTACTACATGCTCAGCTAAGCTCCCAGACCACTGGAACTCGGATAACTGAATCCTCCTTCTCCTTCAAACCGGTTCTGTTGAAACAAGTAGAGGACCTACTTTCGCAGATGGATATCAAAAAAAGTGCAGGTGCAGACGCCCTTGATCCCTATTTTCTAAAGATCGCAATACAAGTACTCGCAGTTCCATTAACACACCTCTTTAATCTTTCATTAATATCTGGTTCTATTCCCGCAACCTGGAAAACAGCCCAAGTTATCCCACTACTGAAATCAGGGGACCCTATGGACCTTAACAACTATAGACCAATCTCTATCCTTCCTGTGCTATCCAAGCTGCTAGAAAAACTAGAGAACATCCAGCTAAGAGAATATCTTGAAGAGGCTAATCTTCTAAATCCAGCACAATCTGGGTTTAGAACAAAGCATAGTACCATCTCTGCACTGGCTAAAGTAACAAACGACTGGCAAACCGAACTGGATAAAAAAATAGTGTTTGTGCTGTATTCCTAGACCTAAGCAAGGCATTTGATACTGTGGACCATGAATTGCTCCTCTCTTCCTTGCATTCCATAGGCTTAGATCCATCCTCCCTTAGATGGTTCAGATGTTACCTTGCGGGAAGGACACAGCAAGTGAAAGCTGAAGGAGACCTCTCTCCACTCAAACCACTGCAAAGAGGAGTTCCACAAGGATCCATCCTGGGCCCTATCCTCTTTGCCATTTATATTAATAACATTGACTCATACCTTACCAAGGCCTCTGTACACTTGTTTGCAGATGACACTGTTTTATATGTCAGCAACCCTTCGCCTGCTACAGCTTGTGAAGTGCTTCAAGCGGAATTCCACATCCTACAACATCAACTATTGGAAAAAAAAGCTTCTAAAAGCAAAAAAAAAACAAAAGCAATGTTTTTCTCCACCCAAAGTCAGACAAGTCCCACCTCACTAATCAATCTCTCCCAGCTATCCACTATTCTTGGTGAAAGCCTTGAATATGTAGGACAATTCAAGTATCTGGGGGTTTGGATAGATAGCAGACTTGACTACATCGATCACATTGAAGAACTTCTAAAAAAAACTTTGACAGAGGCTTGGTCTCTTTTACAGAATAAGGCACTTCCTAACCAGAGACTCCAAGATGAGGTTGGTCCAGGCCTCATTTCTCTCAGTGCTTGACTATGCAGATTTCCTTTACAGTCGTTGCCCTATTTTCTACCTAAACAAATTGGACACACTATACCACAGAGCAATGAGGTTTATAACAGATCTACCATTCAACACTCACCACTGCTCTCTCTATGCTGCAGTCGGTTGGACATCTCTACATCTCAGAAGAAACAGAAATGCTGCAGTATGGACGTACAGAGCGCTGACTAAAATGCCCCCAAATTATATCCTCGACTGCTTCACTCAGGCCACAGCTAGTACCTATGCCCTAAGAAGCCATAATTTCATTATGCTCAAAGTGCCTAAATTCAACACCCGGCATGGGAGATCTGCTATCAGCTATGTACTAGCTACATCATTGTGACGAGGTACCTTTGTAAATGAGCCTCTGGCTCAAAGGTTTCTAAACTGATGTTTAACTAACTAACTAAAACATCATGGAATATGATTCAAAGACCCTGAAGCTGAACAACTTTATATCATTAGCATCCTTTAAGCATCTATACCCAAGTCTCTTCCAAGAAAAATGCAATTGCTTCTACTAGTACTAGTATATTCAAATTCCTAACCTTCCCCTCCTTAGGCGGCCAACATCAGGTGGCAATACACCTTCCAATAAATTCAACCCCACAGACTCCGTACGTCCTGACTATAGTCTTCTCCCATTACTTCCTGGCATATACCGTAGTCCTCATCCCTACCATACATCACCTGGGGCTAGCCCCAGCCCCTGTTCAGGTCACTCCTACACTTTCCTACCAAGACACCTAACACAGTCTATGATGATGATGATCATCATCATCCAGCCATTCTATCACTGCGTTTCCTTTGTCCACTATGATTTACCCCTGAACATTGAAATATTGGCTGCTTTAATTAGGAGATTTACTAAGATTATTCCAATGTTGATATGTATATATTCGATTAGATAGTGTGCATCCACGTGTTCCTATTTGTCTTATGTTTAGGCAACACTGTTTTTGTATACTGTATCTAAGTGTTTTAATGTAACTGTATATGTACCAACTATTGAACCTTGACCTTATCAAGTCCATCTTGCAAATGAGCTGTGCTCAATGATGTTCGCCTGAATAAATAAAGATTTGATTGATTGACTGATATCACCTCTCTCCCTCCTTTGCTCTAGGGTATACATATTGAGTTCAGTTAATCTGTTCTCATAAGTTTTCTGATGCAGTCCCTGCACCATTTTGGTTGCCCTTCTCTGGACTGCCTCTATTTGGTTAATGTCCTTGTGAAGGTGTGGCCTCCAGTACTGCTCGAAGTACTCCAGATGGGGCCTAACCAGTGTCTTGTAAAGAGGGATTATTACCTCCCTCTTCCAATTTGTGATACCCCTACTAATACACCCCAACATCCCTGTAGCCTTACCAACTGCTTTAGAGGTCTCCTTGGCTGATTTCAGGTCATCGGTGATGATGACACCCAATTCTCTTTCTTCCCTTGTGACTGCCAACAACTCCCCTCCCAGCCTATAGGTGGCTTCACGGTTTCGCTTCCCTATGTGCAAGATCTTGCACTTCTTTGCGTTAAACCCCCAGTTGCCACTCTTCCGACCATTTTGCTAGTTTATCCAGATCTCTTCTCATTCTGCCCACACCATCTGGATCATCTACTCTGTTGCAGATCTTGGTGTCATCTGCAAACAGACAAACCTTACCCTCCAGTCCATCTGCAATGTCACTGATGAAGATATTGGGGACTGGCCCCAGGACTGATCCTTGAGGTACCCCACTTGTGACTTGCATCTCTTCTGACTGTATACTGTTTACCACCACTCTCTGTTTTCTGCCCATCAACCAGTTTGCCACCCAGCTGAATAATCAATCTTCTATGTGGAACAGCACTGAAAGATTTGCTGAAGTCAAGGTAGGCAACATGAACTGCTACCCCTTGGTCCACCACTCTGGTTACCCAGTCAAAGAAATCTATGAGATTAGTTTGACAGGACCTTCCTTTTGTAAACCCATGCTGTCTTGGATCCAGTGCTCCTATGAATTCCAGGTGTTGCACTATCCTTTCCTTAAGGAATGTCTCCATAATCTTGCCCACTACTGAGGTAAGACTGCCTGGTCTGTAGTTCCCTGCCTCCTCTCTGCTACCACTCTTGTGGAGTGGGATCACATGAGCTCTTCTCCAGTCTTCTGGGACCTCTCCTGTGCTCAGAGACTCACTAAACAGTTCTGATAATGGCTCTGCTAGTTCCACCCTTATCTCCTTTAGTACCCTGGGATGTATGCCATCAGGCACCATTGCCTTGTCCACCCTGAGCTTATCGAGCTCTTGTAGGACCCATTCTTTTGTGAAGGGACTAGTGCACACCTCCCTCCCTCCTGTGTCCATGGTGCAGAGCTATGGGCCCTGCCCTACCTTCTCTTCAGTAAATACTGAGCAGAAGTATCTATTTAGGATAGATGCTTTTGCATGGTCCTCCTCCTCACACGCCCCCTTATCCCCTTTGATCTTAGCAATACCCCCTCTGGACTTTCTCTTTTCACTAATGTCTCTACAGAAGGTCTTGTCACCTTCTTTTACTGTTCATGCTAGTGACAGTGACTGAGCCAGTGACAAGGAAAGTACTGGCTCATGATAAGCTGAAATGGCACAAAAGTGAACTTTGACTGTAGAGTATTGTAGTCTAAAAGGTACTCTAGAACTTTATTTGGTGGGCAGGAAAAAGGATTCAAAGAGGATTTTGCACACCAGGAGAAAAACGCTTCCATTTGGCTGTGTAAGTTTTTCTGGTGGCTGGCTTGCAAGCAGCCAAAAGAATATCTGAAACTCTCTGAGAGACATTGAACCTGTTCACCTCTATTTCTTCAGGAGCCAAGTGAAAAGGTGAAGCAACCTCAGTCTGGGATGGACCACAGGACCCCGGGTCAGAAGGTTCATCTGAAGGGGATGCACCTTTGGAGGGAGGTTCCGACATACTGTTGAGTAACGGAAACCATATCTGTCGAGGCCAGAAGGGAGCAATGAGGATCATTTTGTACCCCTGGGATTTGAATTTGAGAGGTACCCTCTGAATTAGAGGAAGAGGAGGAAAGGCGTACAGAAAGCGTTTTGTCCACTGCAGCCTGAACGCATCCTGACAGAAAATGCCAGGTCCTGGATTTCTGGAGCAGAAGAGAGGCAGTTTTGTGTTGAGTGGGGATGCAAAAAAGGTCCAGGTCTGGAGTTCCCCAGTCTGTGAAGTGACTGAACTATGGTTGAGTCGAGAGACCACTCGTGAGGATCTGTCTCCGTTCTGCTGAGACGGTCTGCCAGTTTGTTCTGCACTCTCGGTAGGTAGACTACCTGAATTAGAGCCTTGTGCTCTAGGCACCATTACCACACTCTCATCACTTCCCTACATAAAGGGTAAAAGTGTGCACCGCCCTGTTTGTTGATGTAATACATCACTGCTTTGCTGTCTGTTTGGAGGAGAATGTTCTTGTGACAGAGAATGTCCTTCAAAGCCCGGACTGCATAGAGGACAGCTCTCATTTCTAGGATGTTTATGTGAAGCTGGGACTCGACCCGAGTCCACGTACCTTGAGTGTGGAGATCCTGACAGTGAGCTCCCCACCCCATCAGGGACGCATTCGTGGTAATGGAAATCTGATGATCCAGAGGAGCAAAGGGATACCCTTCCAGAAGGTTGTCCTCTTGCAACAACCAGGTGAGTGACCTCTTCAGAGGTTCTGTCACCTTGATGAGAAAGAACTGAGGGTGAGTGGTTGGGGACCACTGAGTACTGAGTATCCATTGAGAGGTTCTCATGTGGAGACATGCTAGGGGTACAGTGAACACCGAGGATGCCGTGAGATGCAGCATCCATTGCATCGAGATAGCTCGAACTGAGCTGTTCTCTCTGATGATGTATCGGGCCATCTGTAGGATATCGCTCCTTCTGTTCTCTGGAAGAAAAGCTTTTGCACAGGAGATGTCCAGAAGAGTTCCTATAAAAAGGAGCTTCTGGGAGGGCTGCAACTGTGATTTCTTGAGATTTAGCAGGACCCATGGACGTGAGAAAGTCTGAGGTCATGGCTACGGCGTCAAGAGTTCCTTGCCTGGAAGGACTTGCTAGAAGCCAGTCGTCCAGATATGGGAACACTTGTATTCCGAGTTTTCTGAGATGCGCTGCGAGAACTGCACAATACTTTGTAAAAAACTTGTGGCGCCGAGGATAGCCCAAAGGGCAGGACTGTGAACTGACAATGTTGGCCCAGTGCCACAAACCTTAGGTATTTGTGGTGCTTTGGGTGTATAGGAATATGTTGGTAAGCATCCTGCATATCCAGGAAAGCTAGCCAATACTGTTGATGAAGCAAGGGTAACAGGGTTCCGAGCGATATCATCTTGAACTTTTCCTTGAGAAGAAACTTGTTTAACTTTCTGAGGTCCAGAATGGGATGCATGCCAACGGTCTTTTTCAGGACCAGGAAGTAATGGGAGTAGAAACCTGTGTTTTGTTGATCCAGCGGAACTATTTCTACTGCCCTGTTGTTCAGAAGGCCTTGTATCTCGGAGGCAAGAAGGTCTGACTGTATTGTTGACAGCCTGGGCTGTCGTTTTGGGGGGACGATCCAGAGTGGTTTCTGAAAGGTTGAGGGAGTACCCCTCGGGATTATCTGGAGGACCCATTTGTCTGATGTTATGGACTTCCACTGGTTGTAGAACTAAGTCAGACAGCCTCCCACCGCTGAGGAAGAGTCCCCCTGGGGCAGTTGAGGTGGGACCTGGGCCAGAAACTCAGAAGGTGGCACTGGGCGTTTTGGTCCCTTGTGCCTTCTGTTGTGTTTTCTTTTGAGGCTGGGGGGGCTTGGTTTTTGTTAAAACCTCCCCTGCCCCGAAAGGACTGACGGTTGTGAAACTGATGCTTGTTAACACCCCCCCCCCCAAAAGAAGGGGTGGGAGAGGGTTGAGCAGTTTTAATGGCAGACAGTCTTCTGTGTGGCCTCCAGAGCCTGCTCTACTTGAGGTCCGAACAGATACATACCATCAAAGGGTAACGCCACGACCTGCTGTTGGGCATCATTAGTGAAGCCCGAAATGCGTAGCCAGGAGTGATGACGGGTACAAATGCCCTCTGCCGCCGCTCGGGAAGCAGTATCGAAAGCGTCCATAGCTGCTTTAACCTGCTGGTTGTTGGACTCGATACCCCTGGTTATGGTCTGAAGTAGCTCTGAACTAGTGTCCGACTCGGGCACAGCTTCCACCATCTGTTTCAGTGAATGCCAAAGAACATACTCATACTGAGAGAAATAGCCCTGGTAGCTGGCAATACGCATACCCAGGGTGGAGGCAGCAAAGACTGTCTTACCTAAGGTGTCTATCTTACGAGATTCTTTGTTTGTAGGCCGGGTTGTAGATGCCTGAGGGAGAACAGCCTTATCATTCTCTGCCAAGACTACAATAGGGTCTGCAAAGGTCTGGGAGGCCAAAACAGGTTGATCCTTGGGAGCAGCATACTTCCTGACTTTGGACATAGCCACAGAAGGAATGAGAATGGGATTATTTCATACCATCTGAGTGAGCGTCTCAAAGGATGGTTGTACCAGGGGAGTTAAATCCATAGGGATCTCCGGGACATGAAGGTAATGGAGTCTTAAGAGCTTCTGGAGAGAAAGAGTAGAATTTAAATTTTTCAGCAGAGACTTAAATGACAGGTCTTCGACCACAGGCTCTGCAACAGGATTAATTCCTGCTCCTTCAACATCATCGCCCAGCCAAAGGTCTGGGTCAGGCTCAATATCATCTCCTGATAGCCCAGGAGGGACTGTATGGACAGGAAAGGAGTGAAAGTCAGTAGGAAATGAACAAGAGAAAGGAATCGTAGTCGAGAAGCCCTGAAGGCTGGGTGATGCCGCACCAAGCCCCATCGCTGAAGAGGGACATGGCGCCCAAGGCAAGGAACTCGGCGCCATCTGAAACAGTCCAGCACATGGCGCCGACAGAGGCCATGGTCATGAGAGGCAGTAATGACCACAGTATATGCCTCTGGAATAGTAGACAGAAAGGGGTGAACCAGAGGAGCCTGGTATAGATGATTCACTTTGCTGGGAACAGCTGAAAGCTGATGCCAAGCAGTCAGCATAGAATTCTGGTAAGTTGTATTAGTGGGGGAAACCACTAAAACAGGCTCCTCTGGTAATTCAAGGTATTCTGCCATATCCTTACATTGTTTGTCATGTTCAGTAGTCGAGCATCCCATGACCTTTTGTATCTGAGCCATCATCTCACTAAAGGTCGGGTCATTCGGAGGAGAGGCTGCGGCAAGTATAGGCAGGTCCTCATCCAGAGAAGAGATTTCTGAATAGGGAGATTCAGGATTGGGAAAATCCAGATCTTGGAACTCTTCATCCTCAAGATCACCAGGGAAATGAGGCAGTAATTCTTGGTCATCTGACAAACAGTCCTCTATAAAAGGAGGAGGAGACCAGGGTGGCATGGTATCCCTGTTAGTATGGAATCTTTTAGACACAGGAGGAGGAGATCGGGGAGGATCACCCAGCTCTTCGGAGGGCTGGGAGTGCCGCATGGCATGGAAGACATTTTGTACTACATTGGTGATGTCCCTTTCTTGAGAAGAGGAGGGGTGTGTTGGGACACAAGTGGGGTAATAGAGGGGGTGGGATGAGTAGCATGAGCAGGTCTTGCGCCTGGGTGGTAAAGACCAGGGTCCCGATCTCTGTTCGTCTGACCCCTATAGGAAGGCACCTGTGAAGACGGAGGGGCAGTCAATAAGGCATAAGCCATATGCTTCCCCTGATGAATGTGGGGTCTCGTTGACAGGCCCGCTGGGGGGGGCGGTATTTTCACTTAAATTGTCAGATACTGTCAACGGGAGAGGAGCCCCCGTCAATGGAGCAGCTGTATATTCAACTGCATGTAAAGCACAGGAAAGAGTTGTCGACGAGAGGGTATAAGCCTCAGTCGATGGAGCAGTTACAATTTGAACTGCATTTAAAGCACTGGAAAGCGCCATCGACGAGAAGGTATGAGCCCCCATCAATGAAGAAGTGTTTAAAGGACACCCCTTCAATGGAGAGACACCTGAAATGGTGGTTGTCGATGGGCGACGAGGCAGGGAGTGTGAGGAGGGTTTTTCCTTCTCCTTTTTCTGCCTGGAACGAGAACCAGTAGAGGGGGAGCCCTTAGTGTGAGCCCCCTGGTTCTCTAAGAGACATTTTCTGCTCCATCACAAGTTGTTTAATTTCAAGCAACCATCATCAACCTGTTGTCTGATTAAATTCCTGACAAAGTGCAGGAATTGTTGTCATGTGTGGGTCCCAGATGCCTTACACAAAGTATGTAGTTGTCAAAGCGGTATATCTTCCTACCACAATGGCAGGAAAGAAATACAGGTTACTCACCTGTAACAGGAGTTCTAGGAATGGTATATGTTGTTCATCCACACTTATTGGCAGGTTCCTTGCCGCTTTAAATCTTGCCGGAAGGTCTTCAAGCTAGCTCCTCCCACCCACCTGGGTGGTAAAACTCTCGGCTCCGCCCCACGACGCCAGATCTGGCCCGCTGGAAGCTCAGGCCAGCGCCGGGCCGGGAGGTCGGTAGTCAGGATGAACAACACATACCATTCCTAGAACTCCTGTTACAGGTGAGTAACCTGTATTTCTAGGGACATGGATATGTTGTTCCATCCACACTTATTAACAACTCTAGCAGTTCTCCGGGAGGGAGGCAAAGCGCCTGCGCCTAATAACGTAGGGAACAAAGATTGGAGAACCGAGGCCCCAAAACCAGCATCCCGGCGTGACTCAAGGTCGATGTGGTAGTGGGAAATAAAGGTGTGTGCTGACTTCCAGGTAGCAGCCCTGCAGATCTCCTGGATAGGGACATTCCTGGAAGCAGCCACTGATGCAGCAGTATGGCGGGTAGAATGAGCTCTTATCCCTCTGGGAGCTCCATGCCCGCTAACTCATATGAGATTTATACAGGGTGACCCATCTGCCTATCGTCCGCTTGGCTGCAGGTCTGCCAGGTGCGGCTTCAGCGTGGTGACAAACAGCTGGCGAACCTCTCCCCGAATTTCAGCCGTGCGCTCCTTATAATAAGCGAGCGCCCTTCTAGGGTCCAGAGTATGGAGCCTATATTCGGCCTCCGAGGTTTGATTGGGGTAGAACACCGGCAGAGTCAATACCTGATTAAGGTGAAACTCCGACACCACCTTCGGAAGGAATTTCAGGTGGGGGCGTAGGACAACCTTGTCCCTGTGGAAGACCAGGTAAGGAGACTCGATGCTCAGCACCTGGAGTTCTCCCATCCTTCTGGCTGACGTGATAGCCACCAAGAAGGCGGTTTTCCACGACAGGTGGGGGAGACCACACCTGTGCATTGGTTCGAATGGCTTGCCCATGAGCTTTGCCAGTACCAGCAGTAAATCCCACGGAGGTGGGGGTTCCCGCACTGGAGGGGAAATGTGATCAAGGCCTTTGAAAAAGCGCCCGACCACTTTTTCCTGCGCCACTGACTGCTGACTGGCCCGCGCCCGGTAAGCAGAAATGGCTGCCAGTGCTGTAAATTAAATCGGCCTAAGCCCTTGACTAGATAGGGACCATAGATAGTCCAAAATGCTCACACAGGACACGAGAAAGGGTCCAACCTTTTCCCCGACACCAAATGGAGAACCTCTTCCATTTGAAGGCATAGCATTTTCTGGTCGACTCCACGGGACGCCTCAACGACGTTGAGGACCTCGCCGGAAAGACCCAAGGCCTGGAACTCTAGCCGCCAGGAACCAGGCCGTCAGGTGCAGGATTGAAGGTCCGGATGGAACACCTTCCCTGATTGACTGAGAGGCAGGTCCGGGCGAGCTGGAAGCTGCCGCGGAGTCCTGGAGCTGAGACTGAGGAGATCTGGGTACCAGAACTGGCGAGGCCAGTCTGGGGCTATCAGAATCACCTGCGCCTTGTCCCTCCTCGCTTTCAGCAGGACCCTGTGAATCAGGGGAATGGGAAAAGCGTAAAGGCCGGGGTCCACGGCCTCAAAGGCATCCTGCAGTGAGCCCTGCTGAGGCGGGCATAAACAGCCTCAGCCAGCGTTCTCCTGGAGGCAAACAGATCCACCAGAGGTGCCCCAGCAGGAGAACAGGTCTTGTACTATCTCCGGCAGGAGAGACCACTCGTCGATGCAGCCCCTATCCGGCTCAGGGCATCGGCCAGGGTGTTGGGCTCCTGCCACATGAATGGCCAGGAGATCCGCCTCCAGGCTGCGCACTAGTGACCAGATCGCGGAGCTTCCTTGCATAGAGGCAAGGCGCGTCCGCCTAATGATTTAGATAGTACATGGTGGTGGTATTGTCCGTCTGGACTCCGGACCACTAGACCCGGAGAAGCGGCAAAAGGCGGTGAGAGCTGGGCGGACCACGGGCTCCAGCAGGTTGATATGGCATCGGGACTCCCGGGGGACCAGAGGCCGTGTGCTGAGTGTTCCCCAGATGGGCACCCCAACCCATAAAGAGGCGTCGGTCGATAGAGAGACCGTCGGCTCGAGAGCAGACAAGCAGGATACCCTCCTGCAGATGGGGCAGGCGGTCCACCACTGGAGGCGTTCCACATCTCCTGGGTCGTCCCACAGCTGGTCAGAGGATCGCAACACTGTGACCACTGGCCAGCCAGACCCCACTGGAGGCGCATGTGCCAGCGTGCCCAGCGGACTACGCTGGTACAGGCGCCATAAGACACAGGAGTGCAGGAAGTCCCGGGCAGGCGCGGTTGCCCAACCAGAAATGATTGGGCAAAGGAGGTAGAACCTCGGCCCTGTCCGCCGGGAGCCGTGCTCTGGCTCAAGAGAGTCGAAGCTCTGCCCGATGAAGGATATCACCTGCTTGACTCGAGTTCGACTTGGCCTCGTTGACCAGGTGGCCCAGTTGAGAGCAAACCGGAGGGCCAGATTTCTGGACGCTCACCTCCAACCTGGAGGGCTGCTATCAGCCAATCGTCAGGTAAGGGTACACCGGACCCCTCGGCGCCGCAGAAGCTGTCACCGCTGCAATGCATTTGGTGAAGACCCTGGGAGCTGAAGAAGGCCGAAGGGCATGGCCTGGAACTCGAAGAGGATCCCTCCGCTCTGAGGCGGAGGAATTTCTGATGAAGACGGACGGATAGGGACGTGAAAAGCAGCGTCCTGGAAGTCAGAGAACAGAACCACTGCCGTGTTCCAGAGATGGTATTATCTGAGCCAGGTGACCATTCTGAAGGTTCGAGACCTTAGGAACTTGTTCAGGTCGTGTGGGTCTAAGATGGGCGCCAGCCCCCCGTCCGTTTCGGGACCAGGAAGTACCTGGACACGAACCCTGGTTCTGGTGAAGGGTCCTCTATCTCTTTTATCACCCTTTTCTGAAGGAGGAGGGCGATGTCGGCTCGACGAGCCTGCAGAGATTCTGGGGACTCCAAAAGGCCCAGGCGATGACTCTGAAGGGTGGAGCCTGCTCGAATTCCAGAGGCAGGCCTCTTTCCACCACCTCAAAAACCCACCTGTCCGTGGTAACAGCGGACCAGGCGGAGAAAGGAAGTGTCGGGCCGTCCCCACGGGGAACAGGGGCGGTGGCCGGGATGGGGTGACACCCTCAGCCCGTCACTTAGCATCTTGGAGAAAGGACGGCCTGGGGACCACCAGGGCCTTTTCCTCCTTGCTTCCTATTAGAGGAAGCCGATGGCTTAGGCTTGAATACCAGGTCTAGCCTGCTGGCTAACGCTGTTGTTGGGCAGGCGTGCGGCGGGAGTAGAGGGCGAAGAGGCTTAGGCTGGGGCTTATGACCCTTGTCCCTCTTGTGGACGAGACCGAATCCAAGGTGGCATTGGATTTTCGATCCTCTGGAGGTGGCCTTCCACTCCAGGGCCGAACAGAGTCTGTTCCCAGGAAAAGTCGCAAAGCTTGTGCTGGGTATCCACGGTAAAGGTGGATATTAGCAGCCACACCCGCGCCACAGCCTGGCCACAGCGCCACTGACCGGGCACATGAGTCTCCTATATCCAGAGCAGTCTGGAGCTGTTGTTTGGCTACTGCCCTGCCTGATCCGCACCTGCTTGACCGTAGTCTGCAGGTCAGCGGAAAGATGAGGACCGCCTCATCCAGGGAACCCAACAGGGCATGGGAGAAATGTGCCATGAGAGACCGACGACCTGGCCTGGCGAGGCCGAGAGAAGAGGCAGCATACACTTTCCGCCCGAGTAGTCCAATTTCTTGGACTCTTTGTCGGGCGGTTTGTCCACGTCCCTGGCATTACTGGCACGCCGGAAAACACTGTCCGTGACCAGCCCTTCAGCCGAGGGGTGTTCAGAAAACCGGACAGAGAGCCAGTAGGGACGCATACTTCCTGGCCATCCTGGCCGAAGGCGCAGGACAGGAAGCCGGACGCTGCCAAAGTTCCAGGGCCGGCCCGACAATGGCTTCAGCCACTGGAAAGGCCTCCGTGGGAGAATCCCCTCGGTCCAGAATCTCGGTGAGAGGATATCTGGCCCGTTTGGATACGGGTTCAAGCTTCATCCCAGTGGATTCTGAGATGAGCCTAAGAAGTCCTAGGAAGGACGAAGGGCTATCGTCCACTGACTGCCCCCAGAGGACTCCAACTCAAGCGGCAGAGAACAGGGAGGAGTCATCCGACTCCGACGAGTTGTCGAATAGCTGCCTGGAGCCTGAGCCACCCTCCACTTGCCGAGGCTTGTCAGGCGTGAGAGTGACCGACAGCCTACGGGAAGGCCTTGGGCCAACGCGATTCTTCGTCGGAGCCCCAGCTGTCGGCTGAGGTGGGCGGTTCCACCACAATTGGTGGGGCAGCGGAATAGGTCGGACAACTGGCCTGAAACAGGCTCCTCGACCACTACCTGGTCGGTGGCAACCACTTAATGGCGCGAGAAGGGCCTGGGCGGCTTATTGGCCAGAAAAATGTTGCCACATGAGGGTCCTCATATTTTCGGTGTAGCTAGCGAAGCCTTCCCTCCTCAGCCGAGGGAGGAAGAAGAGGAAGAGCGACAACGCCGCTGCCTCGATGCCGAGACCCGAGACCGCTCTGTGTCGGCGGGCAGCTGGACCGCAGATGTCGAACCGAGAATCTCGGCTAGTCCGAGTCGGTGAGGCGGGGAGCCGAGATCGGCGATCCCTCGGTTCGTTCGGCAAAACCGGCTCCTGATTCACCATGCAGGACAGCCGGCGGATATCCTCAGCCCTCACCGGGGAACGGGAGGAGGAATCTCGGCTTCTCCAGCCGACAACCGTCTAGCGGGTGAAAATCTCAACCTCGTCGGCCGGAGTCTCAGTCACCTGGCCTGGCCGGGGCACCGTGAAGCCAGTGGCGGCCAAGAATCGACCAAGTCGCATTGTCGGACGAGGGAGGGGATTCTTCCGCCTCCCAAGAGCGCCGACGATGAGACTTACTCTTAGACTTCTTCAACCGATGAAACGGACTCGAAGAAGTAGGACCCTCGCCTTTAGTTGAGAGGGTCAAGCAAAGCTCCTTAAAGGAAGCTGAATATGAGGTCCCGGCGATAGAGACAAAGGCATAAAGAAGGAAAGCCGCGGCCTGAGCCGCCTGCTCTTGAGCGACCAACCTCTCTGGTTGACCAGCCGGATCCAAGGCGGAAACCGCCAGTCGGGCCTCTTTGGATTTGACGGAGGAAATCTTCTTCGGGCGCCCCAGATGTAAGCGGGCAGCAGCGGTCTCGGGGACATAGACCGAGGAGAAGGAGGAACCTGGGTCCAAGCCTGCGAATTAGGTGCTCCTGGCCAAGGCAATAAGCTGCGTGGAGTGCGGGTCCGTCCGAGACATCTTCTGCCCACAGGGACATCTCGAAATCCGAGAGTCGATTTGTCCATCGCCCGCGGGGAAGAAGACGAGAAGAGTATAAAAGTTTTTTTTTTTTAAACCGGGCGATTTAGGCCCAAAACTTAATCGCAGAGCGTTAAGGGAGGGAACCTGAGCTTCCCAGCGGTAAGGAAGATCTGGCGTCATGGGGCGGAGCCGAGAGTTTTACCACCCGGGTGGGTGGGAGGAGCTAGCTTGAAGACCTTCCGGCAAGATTTAAAGCGGCAAGGAACCTGCCAATAAGTGTGGATGAACAACATATCCATGTCCCTAGAAATAATGCTTGCTTTGGTGAAGAATCTGTAGACATTTGTCTTCATTCCAAATTTCTTGTAGATGACTGCTACACAGAATTTGCACTAGCTGCTGCGCGAGCTGAAGATGGTGGGAAAATGAACCCAGTTTACCAGGGATCGCCCATTCTTATATTGGAAACAGGAAGCTGATGTCATGTGTGGGCGGTCACTGGTGAAAAACTGATAGAAGAGCTGCTGTGCGCCACAGTGACCTCTGTTGGATACCCAAAAGTATTACCTACTGCAAGAGACCACTCCATGGAAGATCTACTGTTACATGTGAGTAACCTGTTTTTCTAGGGACATGGATATGATGTACAATTACACACTTCTGGCAGATTCCTAGTAGTTCTCTGGGAGGAGGGGACAAGGTGCATACCCCTTACATAGTAAACAGAAACTGGAGGACTAAGGCCCCCAAACCAGCATCACGGTGTGACTCGAGGTCGATGTGGTAGTGGGAGATGAAGGTGTGTGCTGACTTCCAGGTAGCAGCCCTGCAGATTTCTTGGATAGGGATGTCCCTGGAAGCAGCCGCCGAGGCAGCAGTATGATGGGTGGAATGAGCCCTTAGCGCTACGGGAGGCTTCCTATCTGCCAATCTGTAGCAGAGGCCAATGCAGGATACAATCCACCTACCTATCATTCGCTTAGCTGCCAGTCTGCCAGGTGTGGCTTCAGTGTAGGTGACAAATAGCTGGTGAACCTCTCCCCAAACTCCAGCTGTGCGCTCCTTATAATAGGCTATTGCTCATTGCAGGTCCCAAATATGGAGCCTGTGCTCAGTCTCCGAGGTGTAGTTGGTGAAATACACTGGGAGATTAATCACCTGGATAAGGTGAAAATCTGACACAACCTTCGGAAGGAACTTCGGGTTGAGACGTAGGACAACTTTGTCCCAGTGAAAGACCAGGTAAAAAGACTCCACAGAAAGTGCCTGGAGCTCACTGATCCATCTGGCTGATGTAATAGCCACCAAGAAGGCAGTTTTCCATGACAGGTGAGACATTTTGCACCTGTGTATCAGTTCAAATGGCATGTCCATGAGCTTTGCCAACACTAGCAACAAGTCCCAAGGTAGTGTTGGTTCACGCACCAGAGGGGAAATGTGGACAAGGCCTTTAAAAAAGCACCAGACCACCTTCTGCACTGACTGCAAAACAGCCCATGCCCAGTAAGCAGAGATGGCTGCCAAGTGCATCTTAAGAGTCATCAACTGAAGGTCCAACTGAGAGAGGGACCAAAGATAAGCGAGAATGTTCACCACCAGGTAAGATAAAGGGTCAAGACCCTTGCCTTAGTACCAAATAGAGAACCTCTTCTATTTGAAGACATAACATTTTCGGGTCCACTCCTTCAGAGATAATGCAACCACTGCGAGGACATCATCGGAGAGGCCAAAAACCTGGAACTCTAGCCTCTCAGGAATCAGGCTGTCAGGTGCAGGGATTGAAGGTCCAGATGGAGTACCTTCCCATGACTGCAAGAGAGCATGTCTGGGCATAAAAGGAGACACCTCAGGAGTCTGCAGCTAAGGTTGGGGAGATCGGGGTACCAAAACTGGCAGAGCAAGTCCAAAGCCACCAGGATCATCCATACCTTGTCCCTCCTGGCCTTGAGCGACACCATGTGGATCAAGGGTAACAAAGGGAAGGCACAGAGAAGCCCCGGGGTCCAGGGCCTGGAGAAGGCAGCCTCGTGTAGTGTTCCCTGCTGAGGGGGGACAGCACAATACAGCCCCAGCTTTGCATTCTCCCTGGAGGCAAACAGGTCCACCAGAGGGGTGCCCCATTGGGAGAACAGGCTATGGACTACCTCCAGATGGAGGGACCACTCGTGAGACGCCTTGCCAACATGGCTGAGAGCGTCTGCCAACTGGCTGGAGGTGCCGGTTAAATGGATAGCTAGGAGATCGGCGTTCAAGCCGAGCACCAGGGTCCAGATGCGGAAAGCTTCCCTGCACAAAGGAAGGGAATGCTTCCCACCCTGTTTGTTGAGATAGCACATGGTTGTGGTGTTGTCCATCTGGACCTGTCCCTGAACATGCAGAGCAAAGGCTGTCAGCGCCAGCCGAACCACCCGCAGTTCCAGCAGGTTGATGTAGCATCAGAACTCCTTGGGGGTTCAGAGCCCGTGGACTCTGTGGTCCTCCCCAGGTGGGCACACATCAGTCGTCAGGATGACCATCGGCTCTGGGTGAACGGGATCCCCTTCTTGCAGATGTTCTGGGACTAACTACCACTGGAGGGCATCCCACATCAGCAAGGGTCACAGTGACCAGCTGGTTAAAGTGGCCCTTGCACTGAGACAATTGGTGGGCAAGCTCCCACTACAGACAGCGCATTCTCCATCTGGCCGAATGGACCATGCTGGTGCATGCTGCCATGTGTCCCAGGAGGTGCAGGAAGTCCAAAGCAGGGTACAATTGCCCAACCCAAAATGATCGGGCAAAGGAGGAGAGAGCCTCCGCCCTGTTGCTGGAAGCCAAGCCCTGGCTCTGCAAGAATTAAGCTCCACCCTGATAAAATTAATCACCTACGAGGGCACAAGTTCCGACTTGGCCTCGTTGACCAGGAGACCAAGGGAGAAACAAGTCTAAAGGGCCAGATCCCTGGACCGCTCCACCTCCGCCCTAGAGGGACATATGATCAGCCAGTCACCCAGGTAGGGGTATACCTGGACTGCTCCGCACCACAGGTACACTGCCTCCACTGCATTGCATTTGTTTAAGACCCTGGGGGCCGAGGAAAGTTCGAATGGCATGACCTGAAACTCAGAGGATCCTTTCCACGTGGAACTGAAGGAACCGGCGGTGGGACCGATGGATTGGGACATGGAAAAATGCGTCCTGAGGATCCAGACAGCAAAACCACATGTTCTGCTCGGGAGATGGTATGACCTGAGACAAAGTGACCATACTGAAGGCGTGACCAGATAAACTTGTTCAGGTTGTGCAGATCTAAGATCAAGCGCCAGCCCCTGTTCGTTTTGGCAACAGGAAGTACCCGGAGACAAACCCTGGGTGTTCTGGAGGGTCCAAGACTGGAGTCACAACCTCCTTGAGGAGGAGGAGCTGGGTGATGATGAAAACTGATGGACGCTGTGTCTTTCCGTGGGGCACGGGCTCAGCAGTGTGAGTAAGCCTCAAATTTACAGATGCAGACCCTGACTGACAACTTTGAGAACCCATCTGTCCATGGTGACAGTGGACCAGGCGGAAAGGAAGTGGCAGAGCTGGCTCCTCATGGGAGGACACAGGGGAGACGCACTCTGATCCCATCACTGGGCAGGCATGGAGGTGGAGGAAGCATCGGCTGGACTGCTGGGACCTCAACCTCCTGGCTTCCGGACAACCAAGGCAATGTACTTCTGAGATCTGAAGCCCTTGGGGGCCCTCCGGACAGAGGTCACAGAGTCCAAGGTGGTGTTGGACTTCTCAATATGGGAAGGGGCAAGGTGCACACCCCTTACTTTGGAAACAGAGACTGGAGAACTAAGGCCCCAAAACCAGCATCCTGATGTGACTCAAAGGTCGATGTGGTACTGGGAGATAAAGGTGTGTGCTGACTTCCAGGTAGCAGCCCTGCAGATTTCCTGGATAGGGATGTCCCTGGAAGTAGCCACAGAGGCAGCAGTATGACAGGTGGAATGAGACCTTAGCCCTAGGGGAGGCTTCCTATCCGCCAACCTATAGCAGAGGTCAATGCAGGATACAATCCACCTGCCAATCATCTGCTTAGCTGCCAGTCTGCCAGGTGTGGCTTCAGTGTAGGTGACAAATAGCTGGTGAACCTTTCCCCGAACTCCAGCTGTGCGCTCATTATAATAGGCTATTGCTCACCGTAGGTCCAAAATATGGAGCCTGTACTCAGCCTCCGAGATGTGGTTGGTGCAATACACTGGGAGATTAATCGCCTGATTAACCCCAGGCCCAAACAAGTTGGTGCCCAAGAAGAGGACATCTGCCAGTTTGTGCTGTGTATCTGATGTAAAGGTCAAGATCCTCAGCCAAGCCCTGCAGCACATGGCAATAGAGGCCGCCATGGACCGGGCACAAGAGTCTCCGCTATCCATGGCAGTCTGGAGCTGTTGCTTAATTACC
Organism: Neoceratodus forsteri; assembly: GCA_016271365.2. Classification (NCBI taxonomy): domain Eukaryota; kingdom Metazoa; phylum Chordata; order Ceratodontiformes; family Ceratodontidae; genus Neoceratodus; species Neoceratodus forsteri. The sequence continues at coordinate 399,083,851 of CM057452.1, forward strand.
ACTCAGCCCTGATCCCGGACTTGCTTGACCATAGTCTGCATGTCAGCTGGGAGATGAGGCAGCACCTCATCAAGCATGCCCAAGAGGGTATGGGCAAAAAGGGCCATCAGGAGAGCTGAACTCACCTGCTGAAGTCCGAGAGATGAGGTAGTATAAACCTTCATGGTCATGTAGTTCAATTTCTTGGACTTCTTGTCGGGTGGCTTGTCCACGTCTCTGACGCTGCCCTTGCGCCAGAATACAGAGTCAACCACGAGACCCTCAGCCAAGGGGTGCTCAGTAAAGCCAGACAAGAAACCGGTAGGGACCGCATACTTGCTGGCCATTCAGGCTGAAGGCACAGGGCAAGAGACTGAATGCAGCCAAAGCTCCAGAGCAGGACCAAGACTGGCCTCTGCGCCGAGGAAGGCTTCCCAAGGGGAGTCACCCCGGTACAGAATCTCAGTGAGAGGGCACCTAGACCACATTTGGATGGGCTCCATGGGAAAACCCATGGATTCTGAGGTAAGACGAAGAAGCCCCATGAAAGAAATGGGACCCTGCTCCATTGACAAATCCTCCGCTGACTCCTCATACACCGGGTGAGAGTGCAAAGAGGAGCCCTCAGATTATCTGAACAAAGGACGACCACCCGAATCCCCACTGATCCTGTGAGGTAGGTCTGGTTTGACAGTGAGCGACAGTTGATGCAGAAACCCTGATGCTGAGTAGGGATCCTCAGGAGGAGGGTCAAACTTCAGCTGTTTTGGCGGCAGCTCCACCAAGATAGGGGGAGAAGCTGGGGAAAGCCGAACCGGTTCTGGCTCAGCTGGCTGCTGCCAAATCGAGGAAGGTTGAGGCCTCTACGGCAAGAGCCATGTGATAGCCAAGGCAGAGATCAGAACTGGCTTCATTCCCGTGAACAGGAGCTGGTGCCACATGAGTTCTTCATGGTGCCGACGCATCTAGCGGTGAAGCCTCTGTTCATCTGAGGAAGAAGAATAGCGGCAGCATCGTTTGCCTGAGTGTCGAGAGTGAGATCATTGATATCAACACAGGTTGCTTGAAACAGGACTGCGGGATCAGGACCACAACAGTTGGGACCGACCAACGGCGGGTCTCAGAGGGAGCCGGTGAAAGCTGAGGCTTTTCCGGGTCCACAGGATCCTGCAGAAGAGGTGGCATATCAGCAGGCTGGTCTGTCGCTTTTTGCGAAGTCACAGGCAGGACTGTAGTTCTAGAGAGTGAGGTATCGGCCTCATCTGGTAAGAATGGTTTGACCAGTTGGAGAAAAATCTCAGCAGGAAGGTCGACCTGCATCTCCACCAACAGGGAGACCGTGGAGACAGCGTACTGGGCCAAAGGACTGACCATAGTTGAAACCTCTGTGGAAGCGTGGGAATCCAAGGCCTGAAAGCGCTCACAATCCCACAATCGATAGAGACACTTTTTCTTAGCCTCCTTCTTTTTTGATTCAATGCCCAAAGAGGGTCCCTTCCCAAGAGCGGGAAGTGCCTGGCACAGGTCTTTGAATGCACCTGAAAGGAGGCCCAAAGAGCAACAAGAGGCGAAGCCAAGAAACATGAGCTAAAACTACCGAATGTATAAGCTGTTCAGCCGAACCCACAGCCATGGAGACCGCCCGATGGGCGCCTTTGATTCAGGGAGGATTCCATTCATCTGGGCACTCGAGGAGAAGTCGCTCATAACGGTCTTCTCAGGTGAAAGGATGCAAAGTGCAGAAGAGGCTGCAAGCCTGGGGAACATGCTCCTGACCCAGGCAGTAGATGCACATGATGCGCAGGTTCGTTTGCAATATTTTCTGCCTGCAGGCACATCTTTTAAAACACGGCGCTGACTTTGCATCATCCATCATGGATGATGTGAAGAAGCAGCTCGAAGACAAAAAGACGCAAGTCAAAGGTTTAATATAAAGCAAAGGGACTTCTCAGCGCAAGAGCAACAAGGAGGGAACCTTCTTCTTCCAGCGGAAAGGAAGATCTGATGTCACAGGGCGGTGCTAGGGAAGATACCTCCCGGATGGGTGGCAGGAGCCAGCTTGAAGAAGTTCTGGCAGGATTTAAAGGGGAAAGGTACACTGCCAGAAATGTGGAACTGTACATCATATCCATGTCCCTAGAAACAGTTTTTCAGGTCAGATACTTCATATTATAAGTAGTCACTGAGTCACAGAGCTTGTAAGCATGAACAGTACTAGACTGAGATCCCAGTTGGCAACTGGCTTCTTTATAGGGGGTCTCAAGTACAGCAACCTTCTAATTGGAGGGAGCTGGGCCACTGGAAGAGTCTAAACTAACCCATGGTATGCTGAGATTGGCCGACAATCGGACTTTTTTTTTTTTTTTTATTTTCTCTTCTATGTCCCCTTCCTGTCAACAGCACCTGTCTCTATTGGGAGCACCCAAAGGACACCCAACCACCGGTACTCCTACCTATGACAGGAGTCCTCCATGGAGCCTTGGCTTACCTCCCCCCCCCCCAAGGCACGGAGAGGGTAGGGATTTACCCCCAAGTCTCTAGTTTCATCAGGCAGCATCACCGACAGTGGTGTAGGGTCTGGATATTCCAGGATCCATTGTCTCGGGTGCTGGGGCCATTTGCCATGTTTCCCAGAGCCCTGTAGGATGTCAGATGGTGCGCAGTACAGGGGCACACATGACATCCTCCCTCCCACTTTGACCAATGCTGCACTATCACCCCTGAGTAACCAGATGACAGCACTGAAATGAAGGCAGCGAACCTCACTGCCCAGAGGACAGCATCCTATGGGATGTTCAGTCCTCTTCCCTCAGCTTATCCTCGGACAAGCCAAGCTTGTTCTGAAACCCAGGCTGACACGAGCAGTAGCCCTACAACTGCGCCAACAGGCTGGCCTGAAAGATGGACTTCATTGGAAAGTACTGATGGCCAGACTTTGAGAGGTTATGAAGATGGTCCTGAACTTCCTCCAGAGGGCAATGAGAAGATCTCTGGACTTTATGGAACACCAGATGGAAAAACATTTTGATTGTGATCCATAGGTTTTCCTGGTGGAAAGCTTCCAGGTGCAAAAAGAACTTGGGAGGCACATTATGACAACTGAAATCTGACAACTTCCACCTCTTCAGAAGCTATGTCTGGAAATGCAGAGATTATATATCATGATGTACCGGCTGACTTGGAACTAGGTAAAATGATCTGTCCTCAAGGACAGGGTCACGGATGCTGTAATGCCATTTGGTGCAGCAACAAGTATCAGATATGAAAATTACGTACCTACCGTAATTCTTGATCTTCTTGGTCAAGTCTTCACCATTTAGTCATACTTCTGGGTTCAAGACGGAGGCACTAGGACCCTGTGGGAGCCAAAACTTTTGAGGAGGGCCAGTGCCGTGGTAGGACTGTGCATGCGCGGCACTGCGAGATTACCTCGTGCCTATGTAGGCTACCTCAGCATTGACCCTACAATTGCTTCTGTACCTTTTTTACAGGGGAGGTGTAGCGTAAATAAAACTAGATAAGCACCTAACCTAACAAGGACATAAGATAGCTCTGTTTGACCCGTATAGAAGGGTCAGTTCAAAACAATATCTTCACAGCCCAACCAAACAAGTGAGTGAAGACCAGGAAAAGAATGAGTGAGCCCGGGGAGATGGTGGGTGGGCTTATGAATAAGCAGCGAAGATTTGTCCAAGAAGACTAGGAATTACAGTAGGTACATAATTTTCATATCTTCCTGGACTTAAAGTCTTCACTGATTATTCATACTTCAGGGTTAGAGTACCAAGCTAAACCAATCTCCCGAGCAGGGTGGCAGGAGTCAGAGTTCACTCAGGACAGAATTCCATTGAGGGCTGTCCTGCCAAAGGAAGCATGCTGGACATCAAGAGAGTACTGCTTCACAAAGGTGCGCACTGAGCTCCAAGCAGCCACTTTGCAATTATCAGCTATGTGGACAGAGCGTATCTCTGCCAGGAATGCAGCAACCGCTCTAGCTGAGTAGGCGTGTACCTGGCTTTTCAACTTGACCTGTGCCACAGAATAGCAATGGCGAAGGCATGCCACTAACCAAGCAGAGATTCACCTGATGGATACCAACTGACCCAGCCAGGCCACACTGAAAGACACAAAGAGCTGTTTTGTTTGACAGATATCTCTAATCCTATCGATGTAGGATCGTAGGGCTCTCTTAACATCCAGGGAATAAAGAGTGCATTTACCATAAAGGGAAATAAATTGGGAGAACCAACGGCTGGTTGAGATTGATCTCTGAAACCACTCTGGGTAGGAATTTAGGATGAGTATGGAGAACCACCTTGTCTTTGTAAAGGACAGTATATGGAGGGTCCGTGACCAAGGCACGTATTTCAGAGACCCTGTGAGCAGAAGTAATGGTCACCAGAAAGGTGGTCTTCCAGATCAGAAACTTCAAATCACACAAGGCTAGAGGCTCAAAGGACTTACGAGTAAGCATATCCAGTACAAAATTAATATCCCAGGCGGCAACTGGCTTCCTGACCAGGGGCCTTGTGTGCAGAATGCCTTTGAGGTACTGTATCTCTTGAACAAAGGCAACTGAGCCAGAGACATATTTTGGTCTGGTTCATGATAGAAAGCACGCAGAGGTGTACCTTTATCGGTGAATACTGCAGTCCTACATCTGAAAGGTCTAACAGGTACTCCAACACTTTATTTGGTGGGCATAGGAAAGCATCTAAAGAGATCTTAGCACACCATGATGAGAAACGCTTCCATTTAGTGGTGTAAGCCTTCCTGACAGAGGGCTTATGCACCACCGAGAGAACAAGTGAGATTCTCTGAGAAGCTTTGAACCTGCCCTCTTCTGTCTCCTCAGGAGCCAGGCATAGAGATGAAGGGAGTGCAGGTTGGGATGGACCAGGGGTCCCTATGTCAGGAGGTCCATTCTTAGAGTGAGGACTCTCCTACAACTTGTTGATCAATGGAAACCAGATCTGTCAAGGCCAGTATGGTGCACTTAGAATCATCTTGACCCCTGTTCCTCTAATCTGAGCAGCACCCTCTGAATTAGGGGTAGAGGAGGAAAAGTGCACAGAAAACATCTTATCCACTGCAGTACGCATGCATCCTGACAGAAAACACCAGGTTCTAGATTTCTGGAGCAGAATAGAGACAGTTTTGCATTGAGTGGGGACACAAAAAGGTCCACGTCTGGACTGCCCCACTCGTTGAAGAGCGATTTCACGTCTGGTGCAAGTGACCACTCATGAGGGTCCACCTATGTTCTGCTGAGGTGATCCGCTAAGTTATACTGAGTTCCTGGCAGACAGACTGCCTGAATTAGAGCATTGTGTTTGAGGCATCATCCCCATGGCTTCCCTGCACAAAGGGTAGGAGTGCGCACCACCTTGTTTGTTGATGTAGTACATCACAGTCTTATTGTCTGTTTGAAGAATTATTATTTTGTGACAGAGGACTTCCTCTAGGGCTTGAACACTGTACAGGACCACTCATCCTCAGAACACTGATGTGCAGATGGGACTCCTCCTGGGTCCATACTCCTTGACTGTGGAAATCTTGACAGTGAGCCCCCAGCCAAGCAAAGATGCATCCATGATGATGGTAATCTGAGACTTCAGTGGAGCAAAAGGGAAACCTTGAATAAGGTCGTCATCCTGAATCCATCATGTAAGTGACCTCCTCAGAGGCTCTGTCACCTTGATGGAGTAAGACTGTGGATGTGCAGTTGGAGACCACTGTGTGCTGAGCAGCCACAGGGTGGTTCTCATATGCAGTCGAGTTAGAGGTATCGTTAATAAGGACGAGGCCATGAGGCCTAACATTCTTTGCATCAAATGAGCTCGTAACGTAGTGTTCTGCCTGAGCGAGCCATCTGGAGAATGTCGTTCCTCCTGTCCTCCGGGAGAAACGCCCTCACCTTGGAAGTGTCTAGGATGGCCCCTATGAAGAGGAACTGCTGACAGGTTTGAAGATGCAACTTCTCCAGGTCCAGAAGAACCTCCATGGAGGTGAGGAACTGAGATGCTGTGGAGACTACCTGTTGTGTCTTCTGCCTTGATGGGCTTGCCAGCAGCCAATAATCTAGGTATGGGAAGACTTGAACGCTGAGCTTTCTGAGGTGTGCAGCAAGAACTGTTAAACACTTTGTAAAGACCTGAGGCACCGAGGCGAGCTCAAAGGGCAGGACTCCGAATTGGTAATGCTGACCCAATGCCACAAAGTGGAGATACTTTCAGTGAGCGGTGGCTCAGGTGTACTGGAACATGCTGGTAGGCATCCTGCATATCCAGGGATGCTAGCCAGTCGTGCTGTTGGAAAAGCGGTAGGAGTGTCCCCAGGAGACCATCTAGAACTTCTCCCTGAACAAAAACTTGTTCAGCTTTCTGAGGTCGTCGATGGAGCGCATGCTGCTCGTCTTCTTTGGAACCAGAAAGCAATGGAAGTAGAATTCTGTGTTCCATTCCTCCCAGGGAACTACCTCCATTGCCCTGTTTCAAAGGAGGCCCTGAATCTCGGAAGTGAGAAGGTCTGACTGAGTGGTGGAGACACTGCTGCTGCTTGGGCAGGCAGTCGGAGGGAATCTCTAAAAGGCTAAGAGTACTTTTCCCAGATAATCCAGAGGACCAGTCTGTCTGTTGTGATAGACTGCCATTGGCTGTAGAACTGAGTCAGATGACCATCAACCGCTGAGGAAAGGTCCACCTCAAGCAGCTGAGGTGAGACCTGGGCCAACGTCTCAGAGGGTGGTGCTAGGCACTTTTGACCATTGTGCCTTCTGCTGCATTTTCTTTTGCGGCTGATGAGACTGGTGTCTGCCTGGGGCTCCTTAACCTTTTCCTCGAAGGACTGCCTGTCACGAAAAGGCGATGGTTCCTGCCCCTTTGGGAAGCTGAAGGAGCTGGCCTGGTGGTGTTAATAGCAGTTCTTGTTTTTTGAGTGGCATCTAGTGCTTACTCTATCTGAGGACCAAACAGATAACTACCATCGAAGGGGACATTCATGAACTGTTATTGAGCATCAGAAGAGAAATGCTGGCGATACGCATGCCCAGGGTTGTGGCTACGAATGACCATTTCCCCAAGGTATGAATTTTACAAGACTCTTTATTGATGGGATGTGCTGAAGTCTCCTGAGGGAGGGCAGCCTTGTCATTCTCAGTGAAGACAACCAAAGCATCTGTGATGGGCTGTGATGCTAAGAAAGGTCTCTACTTGGAAGGGACATACTTCTTGTCTATGGACCTGGACACGGGAGGAATGAGAGCAGGCCTCTCTCACATTGCTTATGACAAAGTCTCAAAGGAGGGGGGACAGGAGGCGCAAGACTCTTCGGAACATTAGGAATATGAAGGAACTCAAGGCGCAGAAGCTTGCCTGGGTCCACAGAAGAAGTCTGCAGAGCCAGAGTTGCTCCCATTTTCCTAAGAAGAGACTGAAAGGAAAGGTCTTCTACCAGGGCATCAGCTGGGAGCAAGGATTTCTCGTCCAAGCTGTAGAAAGACTCACCATTGCCATTTTCATAAATAATAAAATCAGGATTAGACTCATCCTGTTATACTTCCACCTTGCATAAATCAGGAGTTCCCCCTGCCAGGCCACATCCCAGCTTAGGCAAGGGGTAGACAGGGGACACCAGGACTGACACTGGACCCAGCACCGAAGACCCAGGCGCCACATGCAGCACCAAAGATCCCGACACCACACTGGAAGCATATGGCGCGCACGGCACCGCTCACAACAACACCCCCAATGTCGAGCGACGGCACCGAATGCCCCAATCCCGACACTGTACGTGGCACCGAGGATCTCGGCAACAGTGCCCAGGAAAACCTGCCAGACCTGGAAAAAGAGGGGGAAGGGAGTGGTACCTGTTCCAACCCCAACGTGGAAACAGAGTGGGGAGGCACATGGAACCAACATTGATGGCGTAGTATCGTCGAAGGAAAAGTTTCCAGTGCCGATGACTAAAGCACATCTTGCCCTGAAGGCTCTGGCCCAGCGGCTTGAAGACCCAAGGGCCCCGGAACTGGGTCCACTAGAAAGAGCAAACGAGACAGACACTGAACCCACTGTTCCATAAGAGTGGCCCAGTGATGAAACTGCCCACTGGAAACCCTGCAAGAGGACAGAAAGGGGCTCCGGTGCCAAAAGTCCAGGCCAACAAGAGCGGAGGCCACCGGGGAGCCAGGAGGGGTCAGGGTGGGCCTTCCACTCTCGACTACCGAAGACTCCCTAGCAGACACAACAGAGGGTTATCTCAAGCGGTAACATTTCTTCTTCTTCTGCCAGGAGGAGGAAGAACTCGAGGCCAAGCAGCACCAGGACCCCAACCTGGATCGGCAATGGGCCCACTTCTTTTTGTGTCTACGGGAGGACTGTACTTCCTCCTGGACATTGGACTGCCTGTAGTCAGACCCCCTCTCTGGAGAGAGCGGCAGACCGGACATAGCCCTGCTACTAGAGCAGCCTTCCAGTGAAGCATCCTTGCCATCACCGATACTGGCCATGGTCGACTCCATAGATGGGTAGGGCTGAGAGGAAAAAAAAAATAGCTTCTTTTGTCTTTTTTTTTTTTACTAAATAACAAAGAACGATAATACTAAAAATGAATGTTGTCATTTAGACTTGAAGTTTTGACTGCTGGTGGGCGAGCGATGTCGTCACTGAAGCGCACTTGACGGTTGGAAAAAAGGAACTGAGGTAGTTGGAAGGTCAACGCCAAGGTAGCCTACACAGGTGTGAGCTAATCTTGTGGCACCGCGCTTGCATGGTCCTATCACGGTGCCGGCCATCCTGAAGATTTTTGGCTCTCACAGGGTCCTAGCGCCTTATGCTTGAACCTAGAAGTATGAATAAATGGTGAAGACTAAGTCCAGGAAGATCTGCTGGGGACAACACGTGGTTATAAGAATCATTCGGCCTTCATGGAACTCCTGCTTAAGAAGCACTCTCTGGACAACCAGAAGCAGCAGGAAGACAAAGAAAGCAACCTGCTCACTGCAGCCTGAATTCATCTTGAAAAAAAGCACCATGCTTGCCGGCCCGGTGGCACTGAGGGTTGAGGCGCTGGACGCCACACCTCATGCCACACTGGCAACCCAGGTTCGGGAGCAGACTCGGGTTGCCGGTTAGCCGGCCGCGGAGAGATAGGCTTGAGCGTCCCATGACAGCTCACCTTCTCCGGGAAGGGAAGAGGCCTATGCCTGTGCACTTGCCTGACTCTGAGCAGAGGCTCGGAGTACTGCAAGCCCCAATTGTAGGGGATGGGCGGCCGCAGGACAGTGTGGACGTCGGCGCTCATGCCATGACATCAGGGGGTTACACACTGTAGGGAAGGGAAGAAAAGAGAGAAACTGCCTGCCGACTCCGAGAAGATGGGCCTCCAGAAGCGTGTCTCCAATGTGCCCCCGTTCGCTCGACCACAGCCGGACTGACGAAATGAAGGGTTACGGGGTGTCTAGTCCCCCACTTCGTCCCCACTCAGGGGGCAAGCCGCAGCTCCATGGGGCCTGGAGGTGAGCATGAGTGGAGCGGGAGGCAGAAGGATGACTCCTTGTGGGGTCCTGAAGGGTCGGAGTTGGCAGGACGTGGGGTGGTTAGAAGTGTAATTTAAAAAAAAAAACATGCTCTCAATTTCTGGAGCACAAACAGAAGTTCTGCACTGTTTCAGGATGCAAAAAATAAAAATTACATACTATTACATACTCAACATAATTTTTTTTTTTTTAAATATAGTTTTTATTGAACTTTTCCAGGTATGACAAGATGCACTGAGTAACTATTCAGCAATACGGTACATACAACCAGGTTCAAGCCAATATTATACAATGGCAAGAAAGAATCTTGGACTGTGATTGGTCAGTTTGGGGCTGGATCCATGGTGTTATCCCAGCACGACGCCACAGTTCATTGCCATGGAGCACATTGAGCATCTTGAGCTTGATTGTTTCATCTTCTCTTAAAAACCAAAAAATATTTTTCTACACAAAAACATCTTTAAAATGATTTTTTTTCTTCTGTATAACAACGAGCCATTGTATAATAGGAATAATGCACTCCAGGGTGTGTGTCATTTGGGATAACGTCACGCCTGGGGCATTGGATGCACTCGGTCTACGGCCTCATGCTCAACCCCCCAGGCGTGGCGTTATCCCAGCACAACACACACCCTGTCATGCATTATTCCTTTAATAAAACACTGTCTTGACATTTACAGCTGTTCCTTATGAATTTGTCTCTCTCCTTTAGGGACAGCATGGTTAGAGACACGTTTATGTGGTACAGCACAGCAAAACAACTTGTATAGCTGACATTATCCAGAACAAGAATATGAACTGGCTAAAATGAAAATTATGTACCTACCGTAATTCTTGATTTTTCTGTGCATCTTCACCATTCATCACTGGTGGGGTTCTGGCCAGAGAAGCAGGATCCCATGGGAACATTTTTATTTTGTAAGGGGAGAAATCGGTGCCGCCCTTGAGGCTGACGCACATGTAGGCAATTCGCAGGTTGGCCAGTAACCACCCAGACCTCCTCCATCCCAGTTCCAGATGCCAGAGAGCAAAGTTAGTAAAGAAAAAAAAGGAGGATATAAACAGAAGGAGGAATAAAGCCGACCGAGAGGACAGAAAAGGTAACCTAGGGGTCTGGGACAGGGGGCCCCAAACCTCTGAGCAGGGCAGGAGGGATACAGAAAGGGAGGGAAAGGAAGAAAACAAGAAAGAGGAGAGGGAGACAGTGCGCCACCCTTGGAGAGGTTCAGAGAAATGTCTGGACTCTGGAAAAGGGTCGCTGTCTTCAGGAGCAAAGAGAAATCCTCAGGTTGAGAATTAATCCCAAGGAGGCTAGCTGACCAACAGCCCAGAAGACAGATCCAGTCAGGATCAGATGAGAAAGGCCCTCACTGCCCGGCTAACAGAGGAGGAAAACACGGGGAGTGTCTCCCACTCCTGTCAAAACAAACTCCCAAGGCGAGGAAGATCCCCACCTCTTCATGGTCCCCTAGAAGAGGGATTCCCCTCAAAGAAAGAAGAGACAGCTCAACACCTTGAATCAAAGGGAGAGGACGTCTGGGGAAACCTCTAAGGCATGGGAACACCATACCAAAAGCGACCCTGCAGAGGGACACAGCTGGTTACAACCAGTGGAAATGAGGGAGTTACCACTCCTGAGGAAAGAATTTGAGGAGTCACCTGGGCCTTCAATAGAAATATGTTTAAGGGGGACCTCACAGATCAAATTTCGAGTTGGCCATTCGAGCACTGGGGGCTCGAACCAACCGAAGGAGTGATCCCAGCAGAGATATGAGGAAAGCCTGGGTAAGTCCTCATTTGAAGGGACAAGCGCCCCTGCTTGTTCTCCCAACTGTGAACCTCTGTCACCTCAATGGAGGAGCAGGGGTTTTGGAGGCACCAGTAGGACCAGCCCACAAAGGGCCTCAATTGGGGCAAAAGAAACAGGGAGGAGGAACTGCCCAGAGACTGAAGCCCTAGTGGGGAAGGAGGGCAGGAAGCAGTGATGAATGGTGAAGATACAAAGAAAGATCAAGAATTATGGTAGGTATGCAATTTTCATATCTTATCTGTGTCAATCTTCGCAATTCTTCACTGGTGGGTTATTACCAAGCCCCCCGAAGGGGACCTGGTACCACCCTGAGGGAAGAAAGTCCCTCAGCCTCCTGTGTGGGAGACACAGGAGGGGGAGAGCCCCATACAGACCTAATTAGGCCAGAGACTGATCTGGGTGAGACGGGGTCTCCCTTTGTTGGTAGAAGGAATTTGCCCCTGGAGTTTCCGTCTTACCCTGTGGGAAAAAACGTGGGTTCTTCAGAAGAAGGAGTCAATCACCCTTCGCTGGGCCATGGGTGATAATCGGGGTAGATGAACCATGCCGTCCACCTTACACAGATCGCTGTTCCCGCTAGCCAAGTCACCACCTCACTGGCATCATATGATGCCCTCAGCAGTGCCTATGGCTTAGGCCTGTGTGGAGAGGGAAGTGGCTTGTCTGGTTGCCTCCGTATCAGGCATAGATACTAGGATTAGTTGGTGTTCAGGTCCCTATTGGAAGCGAGGCTATATAATGCCATATTTGAAGGTACCAGTAAAAATCCGATCTTTGTAAGTGGTATGTGTTGTCGAGGCACAGATCAGGAAGCATAGGAAAACCAGGTCATAGTTTTCTGACTGTGCGGTGTCCATATTGCCGTAGGCAAGTTGGGCTTTCCCTGTCAGGTAAGGTACCAGTCTGATTGTCCATTGCTGCTTTGGCTATTGGCAGGCTGTGGCAACGCTTTCTAAAGTTGCCAGGTATGCCTCTATATCATCCGAGGGACACAACTCTGTAAGTTTAATGGCTTTTACGTTGCTTGTGTTTTGTTGCTTATCTGGATATATGCCAGATCCTCTGCCTTTGATAGCTTGCAAGGCATCCAGCCATCGCTGCTCCTGTCGCTGCATCTCTTCTCTCATCTGCTGTTCCTGTTGTTGCAATTCTTCTTTTTGCTGTACTTCTAAATGTTGAAGCTCTTTTTCTCTCTGCTTCTCCGTCTCTTTTTGTTGTATAGCCCACCATTTGAAAAAGTCCACCAGGCTTTCAGGTTCTGTCACTGCATGTTCTTTTTCCATAACTTGTGCTGGCTGTACAATCTCAGCTTGGACTTTTGCCTCTGCTAGTTTGGCTGCCATTCTCCTGGTAATCACTCCTGGACTTGCTGCTGCAAAATCCAAACCTTTCTCTATGCTTCCCTGGTACTACATCCAGTACTCACGCACAAAACTCCTGGCTTAGAGTATGCACGGTGTAAATCCCATTTCTGACACCATCTGCCGTCGAGGCATAGGTCAGGAAGAACAGGAAAACCAGGAGCAGTTATAAAATTCACAAGAGTTTTATTATAAATAATAAAAAAAAATAAAATTGTTCAGAATAACTATTTACAAAGGCAAAATAAACAGAGAAGATTCATTTGAGTTTTCTTTCAATCTCTGTGTCCCTTTCTTGCAAGCAATTGTAGCTTTTTCTGTTTATAAGTCCTCGCAACCTCCCTTCTTAACAAGCATCCTGTTTTTTCTAACACATTCTAGTATATTTCAGGCAGGTGCTGGCAAGAACACAATGTCCCAGAACTGAGGTCCCATCTCCACAAATTGCACTAAGGTAACCTCTTGAGTTTCCAATAGCTTTTTGCAATCATCTCAAACTATAGTTATATACATTTCAAAAATTAACACCATATAATTTCTAAACAAAGGGATCCCACTATCAGTTACATTTCCACATAATGATTTGCATATATTTTTTATATCAACAGATATGCAAGGGATGAAAAGACAAACAGCAAGGGAAGACCGAGAGGCAAATAATTGCGAGACAGTCGGGGTGATCAAATCCTAGGTCACACAGGAAAATGTGGTTGCGCAACCAGATAGAGAAGAGACAGGAAAAGAAAGAACAGAACAGATCCCTGCATTCAAACTCTTTCCATAACAACTGGGACAGGGTCCTATTCTACCCTGTCACAATATGTCACTTGTAATTCGGTAAAAGAGCAAGCCCTGTCTCCTGAAAAAATTTGTAAAGATACTGTAACGAAGGTCTTGTCCATATCTAATACCTATGATCCAAGTGTACAGGCACAGAGTTCTCAAGACCTACTAAGCAGAAAAAGGGCAAGAACCACACCTTTACCTGGTATCTCAATCATGGATTAAGCATTCGAATGTTATCAGGGGAGGTCACCATATGATACAGTGCTTCTGTGAAGTGTGGATTTGGGAAAAGTGCATGCTCTATATCGAGCCACACTGCATGTCATCCCCTGTATGCCTGAAAAGGATAAAGCAGAGGTGTGCAGTCCGATAATATAGCTTAAAGAAGGCAAGGGCAAGGCCTCCCATTCTTCTTGCTGAGCAGAAGTGTTGGAATTTTATTCTCAGTATTTGATCTGCAGAGATAAATTGGGAGATTTCCCTATTCCATTTTTTCCCCCACTCTAGTGTGGGGATGTCCAGTGGGATATTTTGAAAAATATATAATCCACCGGCCCAGTGATGCTGAGGGTTGAGGTGCTGGATGCCACACCTCACACCACACCGGTGACCCGGGGTAGGGAACAGACTTGGGCCGCCGGGGGTTGGCAGGGGAGAGGGTGTATTGAGCATCCCAGGACTGTTCTCCTCCCTCTGGGGTGGGTTTGGGAAGTGGCCCCTGGTGACGACTGGGGCACCACAGTTGCAGTGCCAAGCAGGAAGGAGCATGGCAAGACATCCGCGTACGCGCAGTGTGTTACTGCACTGCCAGCTACAGGGAAAAACATGGAGGAAATGGCTGGGCGTGATCGAGCAGCTTGATGGCCGTGCTCCCGCTGACCCGGAGGACTGTCGTGGAATCGCGCTGGGGGGTCTGATCCAGCCCGATGTAGAGAGGTAAGAGGAGACACTCCAGCGGGTTGGGGCAGCCACACCGGACCCCCCCCATCATGTGAGTGAGCCTGCTGCTCTCCGGGTCAGTGGGGGCCGGCACCTGGATGCCCCCACCGGTAGCGCTGCAGAGTCGCAAAAATAAGGATGAGATAAAAAGATATAATCCATGTGGTAGGTCACCATATGGACAACCTCCACTCTTTGAATCGGGGGAGTGGTAGGGTGTTCCAATAACTAAAATCTTGTGCCACTGTTTGGGTAAAAGAGGTACAGTTATTTTTAAAGGCTTGGGTTGGTTCAGAAGAAACAGACTCCCAGATATCGCAACTTTTGTAAATCCCAGTGAAATGGGAACCTGGATCTAAAAGCATTGCATGGCTCAAAAGAAAAGCTGAGGGTTTCAGTTTGTCTGATTCAAGCAGTACCCTGCCATTCTACTGAACTATTTTAGGATGTCAAATACTTCAGGCAGAGAAGTCTCCGGTTCTTGCAGGCAGAGTAGTATTTTACCCACATAACCGTGATGCACTGATCCTCCCCACCCACTAAGATACCCCTGACCTCAGCAGCAACTCTAATGGCTTGAGCCAGAGGCTCAATATAGGCAGCGAACAGAAACAGAGACATAGGAGAACCCTGCCGGATGCCCCACCTCAACAGAAAAAGAGAGGAATGAAAACTACTAATTTTAACATATTCTGCATAATTGTTAATCTTCCAGAATATTTTCAGCATTGATTCAGACATATGGGTCTAGGGCCGAAGGCACCACTGGATAGCATCCTGCATTGACTGCATCAATGTGACCAGCTGGTCCAAGTGGCCTAGGTACTGGAACCACTGACGGCTCAACACCAACTGGAGGTGGCACATCTGCCAGCAGGCAAAAAGGATCACGCTGGTGCAGGATGCCATGTACCCCAGCAGCCTCAGGAAATCCCAGGGAGAGTGTGAGAGCCCAAACTAAAATGATTGGGCAAAAGAGGTGACCAGTCCACAGGGAGGCAAGTCTTGGCCTGCAGGGATTCTAGTTCTGTCCCAATGAACTTTGATCACCTACTCTGGTACCTATTCAAACTTGTCTGGGTTGACCAACAGGCCCATGTCTCAGCAAGTCTGGACAGCCAGATCTCTGGGCCCCTCCATGACCTGACTGGATGGACCAGCTAACAGCCAGTTGTCCAGGCTGGGGTACACTCTGACCCCAAGGCACCGCAGGTGGACCACCACCATCATGGCCATTCATTTAGTGAAGACCCCCGGATGATGAGGAGAGGTCGAAGAGCATGACCTACAACTGGTAAAGGACCCCTTCCACTCAGAACCAAAGGCAGCAGCAGTGGGATGGATGGACAGCAATGTGCAAAAATGCATCCTGGAGTTCCAGGGAGCAGAACCACTTGCTCTGCTCCAGTGATGGAATAATCTGATTCAGAGTGACCATTTGGAAAGTACAGTTATGTAAGAACTTACCATAACAGTAGATCTTCAAGAGAGACTCTTGCAGTAGGTAATTATTACTTATAGGACTGTGCCCCCTGGCATCAGGACTGCACAAAAACTTTTAGCAGTGTCTGACAGGGTACTGCCCACCTGACGTCACATGACCAATGTCAGCATGACCCTATATAGTGGGCGGTCCCCATGTCTGCCCTCCAGTTCTCCAACCGGAGACTTCATAGAGGCACGACAGGAGAATGGGAACGAGGCTCCAGGAGCCAAGAGAGGCTCAAGGAAAAGGAGCTACAGAAAAAAGGGGGAAGGAGGGAGGGAGGGAAAAAGGTTACCTACTGCAACAGCCTCTCTTGAAGATCTACTATTACAGTAAGTTCTTATGTAACTGTACTATCTTACTTCGAGAGGGCTCTTGCAGTAGGTAATTACTTATAGGACTGAGTCACAAGCATTCAGAGTCCGAGGGACAGGAATAAACACAGCAGGCTGGAACTAAACTGCTGAGAAGCAGCAAGAATATTCTAGGACAGGAGTCCCTGAAGGACAGCCATCCCGAAACCAGCCCTGTGTCTAGAGGCGATGTCCAAACTGTAGTGTCTTGTGAAAGTGTGGACAGAACTCCAAGTGGCAGCAGTGCAAATTTCAGCGGCTGACGCATTTCTGAAACAGGCCATAGAGGCAGCCATACTACTGGTAGTATCTCCTTTAACCTGCTCTGGAAGAACTTTACCATACTTCTGGTAACAAAAGCCAATGCAGTGAGCTAGCCATTTGGAAAGGCACTGCTTTGAAACTGCTGCACTCTCTCGCTTTGGTACAAAAGAAACAAAAAAAGTTGGTCTGATTTTCAGATAGTTTTTGTCCTGTTAGTGCAGTAATGCAAAATTCTGTGCACATCGAAAGTGTGTAGAATTGCCTCCCCTTGATTACCATGCTCAGGGTAGTAGACCGGCAGTTGAATAGACTGATTCAATGTAGTCTCTGAGACTACCTTCGGAAGAAACTTAGGATTAGTACGTAGAGCCACCCGGTCTCTGTGGAAAATCAAATAAGGCTCCTTGCACATCAGGGCCTGAAGCTCGGAAATCCTCAGAGCAGAATTAACAGCAACTAAAAAGAGCATTTTCCAGGACAAAAAGCACGTCACATGTACTTGCCGGTTCAAAAGGAGGTAAGGTCAACTTCTTCAAAACAAAATTAAGGTCCCACGGTGGGGCAGGATTGCGCACCCGGGGGTTTTAAATGCAGAATTCCTTTTAAGAAGGTTTTAGAAACCTCCAACTGCACCAGAGTTTTGCCCTCCATCAGAGTTTGATAGGTGGAAATGGCCACCAGATGCACCTTCAGAGATGAATAGCTCAGGCCCAAGTCAGATAGGGAAAGGAGATACTCCATGACCTGAGGAACAGGGCACGAGAAAGGATCCCAACTCTTCGAGGTGGCACAGATGGAAAAGCGCTTCTATTTCATAGCATATGCCATTCTGGTATAAGGATTTCTGGCCTCTCCCAGGACCTGAGCTACCCTAGAGGAAACTCCAACTCTGGAAGCAACTATGTCTTAAGGAGCCATGCGTACAGGTGAAGGGACTTCAGTCTCGGATGAACCAGTGTGCCTCCTTCCTGGGTCAGGAGATCGTGACAAAGCAGCAGAGGAAACGGGGGCTCTGCTGCCAGCTGCTGAAGAACTGGGAACCATATTTGTCAAGGCCAAAAAGGAGCAATCAGGATCATTCAAGCTCTTCCTGCTTGAAGCTTGATGAACACTATCTGCAAAACTGGGAAGGGAGGAAAGGCGTACAGAAACCTCCCTGTCCAACAGGGCGACAGCGCGTCTTGCCAGAAAGCACCATGCGCAGGATCGAGTAAGCAAAACCTGGGAAGTTTTGCGTTGGATGGGGCTGTGAATAGATCTACATCTGGACGACTCCACAGGTCAAAGATGTGATCTACTACATCCTGCTTTAGCTCCAAATCGTGCGCTCTTACTCTGGTGCGGCTGAGACTGCGTGTGAGGACATTTTGCACGCCTGGAATGTGGAATGCCAGGAGATGACACCGGTGCAGAACCACCCAGTTCCAAACCTTCACTGCTTCCCTGCAAGAGTGATATGAGCGGATGCCTCCCTGCTTGTTGAGGCACCACACTACACACACGTTGTCCAACAGTGTATCCTGGTGAATCAGGAGCTGAAAGGCCTGTAGTGCATACAGAACTGCTCTCATTTCTAACACATTTATGTGTAAGAGTAGCTCCGAAGGGAACAACAAACCCTGCGTCCTGTGACTCCCGAGGTGGGCACCCCACCCCGTCCCTGACTGTAACAGGGTAGAACAGAACCCTGTCCCAATTGTTTAGGACAAGGCGTTTGAATGCAAAGATCTGTATTCTTTCCTTTTCTGTCTTTTCTGTCTGGTTGCACAACCAGATTTTCCTGTGAGACCTCGGACTTCATCAACCCGACCAGTCTCGCAATCCTTTGCCTCTCATTGTCTCTCTGTTTTCTCTTGCTGTCCGTTTTCCTCCCTTACGTATCTATATCTGCTAATATAAAATATATGAGAATCAATATATAAAAATGTAGCTGATATTGGGATCACTTGTTTAGAAAATTGTGTTACTGTTGAAATGTATATATTTATAATCTGAGAACTGTAAAAAGCTAGAGGTTACTTGGATGCAAATGGCTGAGCCGTTTGCAGTTGCTGTGGGGACCCCAGGCTCTGGACGCCACACCTCGTGCTACGCTGGTGACCTGGGTTCAGGAACAGACTCGGGTTGCCGGGGGTTGGCGGGGGGGACAGAGGATTGAGCATCCCAATGGATGCTCTCCTCCTCCTGGGGGGGGTTACCGGGAGTGCCCTGAGCACCCAACGCTCCCAGGGCTGGTGGAAGCACAGGCTTTTGGGAGCAACAGCAGCTCTCCGGAGCTGGGGAGGGAAGGACGTTGTGGGTGCTTGGCAACAGCGTGCATCTGCACGTCATCTGCCTGGACATACGTCCTCTGCACAGGCGTCCTCATGGGCGAGGGAGAAAAAAAGGAGGAAAAATCCATACACCCCTGCCCCTGAGCAAGATGAAGCCAGGGCAGGGGCTGCCTAGAAGGGATGTCCTGGCAGATGGAGTAGGAGGAGGTACAAGGTCTCCTCTGAAGCCATGGGAGCCGGGCAAGTGCAAAAAAAACAAACAAAACCTGCAGGCACTGGGAAGGAGCGAGCTGTGATTTGGGGTAGCTGACAGTGATGCCCAGTCGCTCAAAAAGGTGCAGGGTAGCTGGAGATGCCTCCAACCCCTCACTCGACAGGGCTGCTAGAAGCCAATCATCGAGGTAGGTGAAGACATAATGCCCCTGCCACAACCACTAAACACTTGGTAAAGACATGAGGTGCTGAAGACAGGCCAAAGGGGAGGGATTTGAACTGGTAATGCTCCCCTTGAAATGAGAACCTGAGGAACCTGCAGTGGGGTCGAAACTCTGGAATGTGCAGGTACATACATCCTGCATGTCCAGAGCACAATGCCACTGTCCCTTGGACAGAAGGGACAGCAGGACTTGGAGCATCAGTATCCAAAACCGCTTGTATTCGCTGAATAGATTTAGGGTGCTGAGGTCCAGTATCAAGCGGAGATCCCCCATCCTCTTTGGGACCAAAAAGAAATGGGGGTAGTATTCCTGCCCGATCTGATTTGCGGGCACTGGCTCTAATGCTTCCTTTCAAAGAAGAGCCATGACTTCTTCTCTTAAGAGGGGAGTATGCACCCTTGGACAATGGGAAAGCTGGGAGGTCCGTTTTTTTTTTTCACAAAATTTGTAAGTGTGACCAAGCTTGATTAACTGAATGACCCAGGCATATGTCATGATGGATTCCCAGTCCCCCAGGTAACTTGTAAACCTTCCACCCACCGGTTCCTCTGACTGACAAGGAGGAGTGAGTAAGGAGACGGAGGGAGGGTTGGGAAGGGCCGCCCTGCAGCTCTCTAGGTTTTGGCTGGAGGGATGACGGCTGTTTTAGGAGCCCTGCGCTTGAATTGGCGCCTAGGTGCCTGCTGTGATTTCACCTGGCGTCAGTTGTGCTGATGAAAAGGACACCTGGGTTGAGGTTTCGGGTGATGCATGGTATGCACCGACCTGAGAGCTGTGCTCTTATCTTGGAGGCTAGCGATAATGTCCTGGGCATCCACACTGAACAGGACAGAGCCTCTAAAGGGGGCATTAACAATGCCAAATGACGTATGCTCATGGCCATGGCTGTCCCGCTGGCCGAGGAGTCCACCACATAATAGGTTGCCCTAAGAGAGTGATGTCCTGCCACCTTAGCAGACTGGTGGGTATTCACTATGGTTGTCTTTGACTCAGAGTCTGGGAGGGCCTCGACAATGGGCTTGAGCTTACGAAACAAAGATTTCTGATACACTAGCATATGTGCCACATAATTAAGGGCACGAATGGCTAGTGTCGAAGAGGAGTAGAATTTCCTCCTGAACTGCTTCAATTGTCTGGACTCCTTGTTGGGAGGGAAAGTACGGAGGTGCTTAGGTTTGGCGAACCTATCATGGACCGCAGTGATGACCACTGAGTTGGCCTTCAGATGGACGCTGAGGTGTTTTTTTCCTCTGGCGTCCTGTAGGTATGGTCTGCCTTTTTTGCTATAGCCGGGATAGAGGAAGGCATCTGCCAAATGGTGGAGGACAGGTCCTCATGAGGTTCCAGCCAAGGAGGAGTGAGAACTGGACTCGTCTCCGGAAAGTCTAAGTGCTCAGATAACTTCTGGCATTTCAGGTCCTGAGCATCTGATTTCCAGCCTTGCGCCTCCGCTATTTGTCTCAGGAGATCCACAAAGGAAGGATCCTCGGGGGGGGGGGGCGCGACTTGGAGGATTCCTTAGAGATAGGCTCCTCTGGAGGAGGGATCTCTATCCCGAACCCTCTGTTAATTTCGGAAGCAGGATCAGAGTCTGAACAGTCTGAAAGCTCTTTATCTGGACGAGCAGGCTCCTTCCTTATAGTGGTTTCCTCTGACGCAGGAGCCTGCATACAGCCTTTCACCAAGTCTGATGTCGAAGCACGAGGTGTGACCAGCGAGACCGCCCTGGGGGTCTGGCCTTGCCGCACTACCTCTAAAGAGCCTTGTTGTCTGCTGTCCAATTCTGAGACTAATTGGAATTTAGACAGACCACCAGGCCTGTAAAATCTCCCTGAAGTCCACCTGCAGCAGAGGAGGAGGTGGAGTAGGAGATGGGGGTGGATGAAAAGTCTGACATCCTGCGTGCCAGCCTGAACCAGTAGTGTGGGGTCCATGTGTCGGGAAGCCCGGAGTATGATAACAATGGGCATAACCCCGGCAGCTGGGAATGAGGTGCCAGAAACCCTGCCGGAGAATACCCATGGTAATGAGAATATCCTGGGAAAAAATCTGGGCCTGATGGCGGAAAGCCGCATGCAGGCCCACCTTGTGGCATGAAGCCAGATGGTGGCCCCGACACCGGAAATCATGATGGCAGCCCCAACGGGGTGGGGGGTACCCCAGAACAGGGCCCGAAGGTGCAAAGCCCGACAGTGGAAAACCTGACTGAGGTGCCGACAGAGGTTGGCTCAATGGAGGAATTAAAGGGGCCGACGGGCACTGTGTGAGAGCAGTGGCACCCCTACGGGGGAGGGGACGGACAGTGACAGTGCTTAGCGCTAGGCCCGTGGAGCTCCGGGTGAGCCTCCCGATGTAAGGTCTCCATTCGCAGGTCCTGTGGCTCTGGGGACAATGGTAGAAGCTCCAATGGAGGAGACGGGGGCTCACTGAGAAGGGAACCCTGGGGTGATCCTTGCCCCCCCATTCGGAAAGGAGTGGACGTCCTGCTGGGCATCGTCAGGACCGACAGTCAGGTCTGACAAAAGAGAAGTGGTTGGATGATCGTAAGGAAGCCCAACTGACTTATCGACCTCGGTCACGCAGGAGACAGAGACACCAACCCCCAACTTATAGACCCTGGCCGGGCGCTCTCCGTAAGGGCCAGCGAGTGACTTATCAGCCCTGCCTGCCGAATTAGAGTCCATGGTGGTGATGGGCCTAAGAGCGGCGGAGGCCTTGGATGCATCCATGGCACCCGCGGTCACTGTAACCAGTGGTGGTAGGGGTGGGGTCTGAAGCCTGTTCTTTAGGAGGGAGCGCAGGCTTGGCTGCAACATCGGTCTTCCCTGAGGAAGAGGGCCGCTGCTCACCCAAGGGCGGCCTCGGGTGAGAGGGGGACTGCTCCTGGTCCTGGTGCTTCTCCTTGTCCCTCTTCTTCTTCTTGTGGGAGTCGGTCAGCGAGGAAGAGGCGCGCCTGAGCTTTTGTAGCTCCTTCTCTATCGATGCCATTTTGAGCTTCAGAAGGTGGTCTTCGAGGGACTGCTGGCGCAGTTTCCATGTGATCTGGTTGAAGTGGGAGCAGGATTCACAGTCCTCAACGTTATGGTCTGGGCCCAAGCAGAAGAGGCAGAGGGAATGCTGATCTTTATGCGGAAGCTAGACGCCGCAAGAATCGCACTTGTTTTTATGCGATTCTACGGAAGAAGTGGAAGATGTACACAAAGATGAAAAAATAGATTAAAATAAAGAAAAAACAGATACTCATCCAAGTTTAAGGCGATCGAACTGCTGCGATGAACTTTAGAAGGTCCGAAGTGCACAGGTTGACGGCGGGAAAGAACTGGAGGGCGGATGTGGGGACCACTCATTATATTGGGTCACGTTGACGTTGGTTACGTGACATCAGGTGGGCGGTCACCCGTCAGACATTGCTAGCTAAAGTTTCCATGTGATCTTGACGCCAGGAGGTGCAGTTCTATAAGTAACTGCCTACTGCAAGAGCCCTCTCGAAGTAAGATCTTACATTTCTGCATAAACTGGTACAAATCATGCAGATCCAGTATGGGGTGCCAGTTCCCCTGCCCATTTCAGCACCAGAAAGTATCTGGACACATAACCCTGACCAGCCAGATCATCTGAGACATGGGCTATTGAATCTCTTTTAAGCAGCTGAGCAATGTCCACCAGTAGGGCGCATAGCGTGTCCTGTTACACCCTGGACTCTGTGGAGGTGGTAAAATGGAAAACCTCAAAGTCTAAAGGCAATCCTTTGCTACTGTACTATGTCCAACACCCACTTGTCTGCTGTGACAGTAGACCAACGTTGCAAGAAGGGACATAGCACAAGCTGGCAGGCAAGGAAGACATGTCCTAGCTCTGTTCCTTGTGGCACCAGCATTAAAACAACCTTTTCTTGAATTGAGACTGACATTTACAGAGACCTTTTGGTATTATTTGCTTCAGTATGGCGTCCTTGCAATAGAAATCTACAAAGAAACAAACAAATACAGACTATGAGGGTGCATCAAAGCAACAAACTATTCCAATGGAGGCAAGGACGAAATCACAGTAGATGGCAGGGGAAACGGGAGCCTGTAAAGGTCAACATGATCCTGCAATAGTGGCAATTCCTGGTCTCATCACCAATTTCCAAAACAAAGTAAGAGCAGGATTTACAAACAAATATCCCATATACAAGGAGTTATTACTTAACTGGTAGAATCCACAGCATCCAATGCTACCAGACTTGAGGAAGCTGAAAAAAGGGTGAGTGTGCTGGAGGACAAAGTATGTGATTTGGACCAGGACAATACGACATTAAAATTAAAGGTGGAGGAATTACTTACACGGGCAGAAGATCAAGAAAGTAGAGCCCGCCACTCAAATATCCAGATAACTGGAATACCGGAGGGCATGGAATGCAAGGAGGGTGGTGGAGAGGTCATGGCATGGCTGGCAGAGAAACTGGGGCT
Source organism: Neoceratodus forsteri (assembly GCA_016271365.2). Lineage (NCBI taxonomy): Eukaryota > Metazoa > Chordata > Ceratodontiformes > Ceratodontidae > Neoceratodus > Neoceratodus forsteri. Next base: position 399,107,525 of record CM057452.1, read on the forward strand.
ACTGGATGAAATTAAAAACACTGAGATACAAAAGGTGCGTAGAACCATAGCCCCCATCCAGGAGAGAAATCCCGACATTATCTGATAACATTTCTGCAGTATCCAGAAAAAGAAAGAGTGCTGCGGGCTACTAGAGCACATGGTTCAATAAAAGTTGCTGGAGGGAAGGATTTGGTGTTTCAGGACTACACCCAAGACTTGCAGCAGCAGAGACAAAGATTTGCAGGGGCAAAGAGTATACTGTATCAAAGAGGCTAGGAATTTGGGCCCCTTTACCCAGCCAAACTCAGTCACACAACCACGTTGCATTCCAAGATATTTCATAAAGTCAAAGGATGTAGACAATTTTGCCAATAGGGAAGTAGCAGCGGACGCAGGGAGAGCATGGGCATGAGAAACACGATAAGCCTGATATTATCAAGTCTGATAAGATCCAGAGTAAATCAACTTTTTAATATATTTTTCTTGCAACCTGGACTGTTAGTTTGTCTCTGCTAAAATCTGGAGCTGAGGGATGCTACTTTGAGTCAGATGAATATTATATTGTTGAAAGGGTTCGAGACAGGAATGAGCTCCGTATGAGGAAACCTAGGCACCTCTCCGAGGTAAGAACACACTACCCATTAAAACTGTGATGCTTGGTCCAAAGGCATGGGGATCATTATTGGGGCTGGAAATGGTGCACTGGCTAAAATGCAACCCTGGACTGTACTGTGGCTGAACTTGGGAGCACTCAGTCACTGTTAGCACTCGACACCCATTCTCAATTGTGACAACTGGCAGGAACGTCAGGCAAAATGGCGTCTTGGCAGGCTTTTAAAATGCCTCGGTGTAACTCACCAGCTTTGTGGGCATGCAACCAGCTGTCAAAATGTGAAATTTACACAATGACAGCTCTCACTGGCCAACAGAGGGGGTGGGGGGGTGGATTAAAATTAGATTTAGAGAACTGGGCACTGGTCCCCATCCCTTTGATACAGAAGGTGGAGGCAGTTAGAATGACCCTGCTACCTAGGTTTTTATACTTGTCCCAAACATTACCCATCCCAATCCCAGAAGATTTTTTTAAATGACTTAAACCAAAGAATAGCCAGATTCCTATGGGGGACACAAAGAGCACGAGTCAGATTTGCAACACTCCAGCTTCCTAAAAGGAGAGGAGGCTTAACCTTGCCAAATTTAAAAAAGTACCACCAGGCAGTCCAACTCAGAACAGTATTCTACTGGCTCCAGGACAACTACAGAGCCAAGTGGAAAATGTTGGAAATACAAGAAGATCTCACTAACAGAAACAAAATCTTACGGATACAAAAAAGCGCATACCAGACACAAGGAGGGGTCAATCCCTTTACCGATGCCACATTGGAATGCTGGTAAAGTATTTTAAATGACAAAAAACTGGCAAAATGGTGCCCCCGCCTCTAGTCAATCCCACATTTACACTCTTTTGCCCCATCTAGAATGGATCTGGGCTTCTGTAGATGGGAGAGGAGGGGCTTGCACATAAAATGGCAGTTCATGGAAAGAGATTTCATTTTGTTTCCAGACTTAATAGACCAGTACACACTCCTCCCTCAGGGCAGGTTCAGATACTTCCAGGTTCGCCACTTGGTGGGGTCTCTCTCTCCTCCAAACCTACTGGAGGGAATCCCTTCCCCCTCAGATCCTGAGCCTCTTTCGCAAGGCCCTGGACAATAAGACCCCCTTGGATCATAGAATACATACATATATTCCGCACTAATGTCATACGGGGAAGACACCCTCTAAACTATCAAAATAGCCTGGGATTCTGACATGGGGATGCGCATCTCCGACGAGACCTGGGAGAAACCCCTAAACCTGATACACTGTGGGGCAGCAGCAATTAGCTGGAAGGAGTATTCATGGAAAATTACCATACGTTACTTCAGAACCCCCTTAATTCAAGCAGAATACCAACAGGGGTGAACTCCAGAATGCTGGAGGAACTATGGACATACCCCAGTAGCTCTGGTTCACATCATGTGGGGATGCCCAAGCTGACCCCCTACTTCCATGAGTGAAATAGGGCCCTAGATATCATCTTTACCTCTGAGTTTAACCTATCCCCAACCTTATACTTTTTCTCAGACTACCCCATGGGATGCAGTGACCCTAATACCAGTAAACTTCTGAGGATCTCTATCCTAGCTGCCCAAAAGGCAATCACCAAAAAATACAGGTTACTCACCTGTAACAGGAGTTCTAGGAATGATATATGTTGTTCATCCACACTGTCTGGCAGGTTCCTTGCCACTTTAAATCTTGCCGGAAGGTCTTCAAGCTGGCTCCTCCCACCCACTCGGGTGGTAAAACTCTCGACTCCGCCCCATGACGCCAGATCTAGCCCGCTGGAAGCCAGGTTGTAGGTCGAAGCCGGGGAGGCCGGGTGGGTCGTGTGGATGAACAACATATTCAAATTACGTACTTACCGTAATTTTGATCTTTCTGTGTATCTTCACCATTCATCACAGATGGGTACTGGCCGGAGATCAGGACCACGCAGGAGCCTTTTTTTAAAGGGATATGGAAGGCGGATGCAACGTCGGCGGCCTCGAGGCCGACGCATTATGTGGCGCCGAGGATTAGCCATTAGGTTGGTCGACTCGCCTGCCTACCATCCTGAGTCGAGCCGGAGAGGTAAGAGGAAGGGATGGAGGTGGGACAAGAGAGTCCAAGGGACAGAAAAAGGAAGAGAAAACTGAACTAAAAGGAGAAATAACGACTGAGAGGACAGCATAGAAGAAGTAAGACTAAGGGGATTGGGTAGGGGCACCAACCTCTGGAAATGGAAGAAGGGAGGGAAGGGAGGAGAGAGAATTTAGGAGAGAGTGAGAGGTAACAAGGATCCAGGACCCTTGTCCGTCACCAGACTGTATAGGAACTGCAAGGAGTTAGCAAAGCTCTTTGCCAGAATTCAAGGCACAGAATAACTGGCAATACCCCAAAAGCAGAGTCAGCTATTCTGGAGAAGGACAGGGTACAGGGACTCAGTACTCTCTTTAAGGAAATATTTGGTGAAAAAAGAAATTTTTTTTTAATAAGATAGATAACAGAAGGAGGGCAACTACCAGCTCCCACCCTGTAGGGGTGAAGATATGTAGAAGAGAAGGGTGCCACTCGAACTGTACCCCTTAGAAGACTGTCCCCCCGTGTGTCCCAACTAATCTCACTCAAGCAAGGGTGCCGGAAGATGGCAAAAGCTGAGGGGGCTGAGAATGAGAGGGCACTTTTCCCTATACTGGTTTTACCATACAGAAATAGAAAGTGGGGGGGCTACTGCCCCTTTCGCCCCAGTGTTTCCGGCACCTATGCAGTGAAGCGAGGGAAGGCACAGAGGGAGGAGGATTCCAGAGACTGGAGCCCCAAGGGGGATGGTGGGAGGGATTGTGATGAATGGTGAAGATACACAGAAAGATCATAATTACGGTAAGTACGTAATTTGAATATCTTATCTGTGTCAGTCTTCACCATTCATCACAGATGGGTGAGTACCAAGCCCCCCGAAGGGGGTTGACTGATTGCACCCTAAGGGACAGTGTCCCTTAGCCCTCAGTGGGTGACACACTAAGGGGGGGAACCTTCTGGGCCTGAGGAGGCCCTAGAGAGGGGAGAGCGAGACGGGGTTCCCCCGGAGGGGGAAGGAATTTGCCCCGACAAACGCCGTCTCGCCCTACGGGAAAAGAGGTAGGTTCCCTGGTGAGCGGAGCAAATCACCCTACGCCGGGCCAAGGGTGACAACCGGGAAAGGCGAAGCCATGCCGATCTTCTGGTGCAGATCGCTGTCCCTACGACCCTGGTAGCTACCTCATTGGCGTCGTAAGATGCCCTTGCTTGGTGCCTTGCTAGCTCCAGGCCACGTGCAGAGAGAGCAATGGCTTGCCTGGTTTGCTCCGAGTCAGGCAGAGCGGCTAGGAACTGACCTAGCGCTGACCACAAGTACCTGTTATAGGCAGCGAAGTGGGCCTGATGCGCAGAGATGGAGAGAAGCAGCCGTGCCAAGTAGAAAGTCCTCCTCCCCCAGAAATCAAAATCCGAGGAGTCCTGATCTGGGGGCCGGTCACGGTGGAGGGCGCGAAGCCCATCAGGAGTGTCCAGGTGCATCAATCTGGACTGCGGATGAGGCAAGGAACCTGGAGACTCCGGGGGAGCGCAATACCTCTGGCAGAGGTCCCTAGGGGCAGGAACTCCGGAGAAGGGCCTCTGCCAGAAACGCATGGACGCCTCCCGAAAGGGAGCGGGCCAAGGCGGCACCACGAGGGTGGCTGTCCCAAAATCGCCTAGGAAGGCGGCACCACATGCCCGGATTGCTCACAGAAGAAGGAGAAAGGTGAAGGTCCTCCATCATCCTCACGAGGAAACGCTGATACTCAGAGAGATCAGCAGCAGGAGAGATGTGGACAGAAGGTTCCTCTCCCCCAGAAGAGGGGGATGAGGAGCTGGAGGTCACCATAGGCTCGGAGGGTGGCTGCTCAGGGGGAGGTTGAAAAACCTGGCTGTCCAAAGCCCTAACGTAAGCAGGGAACTGAGCAGCCACCGCTCTGAACTGTTCCCAGGTGAGAGGCCCGCTAGGACCAAAAATACCTGGGAACGCAGGAGAAGGCGGAAGAGGGGAGTGGACAGAGCCGAGAGAAGAAGTCGGCTGACCTCTGCCAGGGCTAAGGAGCGGACCACGGACTCCGCGGGGGGAGTCCTGGAAGACTCCGCAGTCGACAGCTGCACAACTGCTTCGGTACTGCCTAGACTGCGCCCAAAAGAATCCCCCAAGTGAGGCGACCGGGGCCGTGAAGGTCCAGAAGGACGGTCCCCTGCCTCGAAAGAATGGGACCCTCTCAAGGAACCCGAAGGGGAAGGGCGGAAGTCCGCACTCCGGCTCCGTCCAGGACCCGGTAGGTCCCAGAGAAGGCCCTGCCGAACCTATACCCTCGACCTTCGGAGTCCGGGAGGGTCCTAGCCCTCGGTGGCTAGTCTAGGCAGCTCCGCACCCAGGCCACCTCAAGGGGCAATCCCGGGAGGAGCACCTTCCCCTCCCGTGGCCCTCTCGATAGGCCCCAAAGTTGGGCGACTGAGAGATGCCACAGTAGGGGGTACCACCGCAGAGGGGTCAAGGAACCCCCCAAGGCTAGGCTGCAAGGCGATGGTGGCACGCACCACAGCCCGCTGGTCAGCACCACTGACCCTAGCCCTAGAGGAAACCCGACTCACCTTGGAGGGGGACTGGCCATGACCCAAAGAGGAAACCACCAGCTCGTCCTCCCTTGCAGACAACCCCGAAGGGTGTGACTGCCCATTCGACTCCGAGCTGGACTCCGACTCCGAAGAGGAAGAGTCCGAGGCCCTAAGCCAAACAGTAGGGGGTCGAGGAAGGGACACCTTCCCGAGGGGCCCAGGAGCCAAGGCAATCCCCGCCCGGTCCACAGCACCGCGAGCGGTGCCAGCAGAAGGTGGCAGGGCAGCTTGGGCCAGAAGTCCTAGGCCAGGGCCAGCTGCGGCACCATCAGGTCCACCGGTGCCAGGGGAGGCACCCGGGACGGAGACGGCGCCGACAGCAACCCCAGTCTCGGAGCCGACGCCACCGCCAGGCTGCTCGACGCCTGTGCGGCAGCGAGGACCAAGGCGGCGCCGACGACCAAGGACTCGGTTCGACGACGGTGCCGATACATCGGCGCAGGAGACCGCTTCGGCCGCGATGAGCGCATCGAGTCCTAACGCACCACGCCGCCCGACGGATCGACAATCGGCGGCCCACGGCGCCGTGCTCAACCTCTGTGGTGAAGCGACGACGCCAAAGGCAGTTTCACGTGCCGCGAGCAGTGTTGGCGCCACGGACGGCGCCGGGCAGCTCTCTTAACGCCGACAGTCGGTTCGGCGCCGACAGGACCTCGCACCGCGGAATGGCACCGAGGCCCCGATGGCACCGAACGACGGCGCCGAGGACGGCGTCGACCTGGCCTAGCGGACCGCTGGAGCGACACTGGGGAGCCTTCACCCAGGCGAGTGATTGCAGGAGCGCGCCTCCGCCCGCTCCCCGGGGAAGCCGGACGGGCCTCCGCGCCCGGAAGGAGCCTCGCTAGGCTAGAAGAGGTCGAGGCTCCCTCCTCTGGCGGTCCGTAGAACCAGGGAGGGGACCCAGAGGAGGAGTCGAGAGAACGTGGCTGGCCCGACAGTGCGGCCTACCCGAAAGATCGGCAGAGCTCGCCCGACCTTAAGACGCTGTTCCAAACCTGTGTCCATCGAGAAGCAGGCGCCGCACGTAATCCATGTCGGTAGCAGGCCAAGGCACGAAGGCACCGGTCATGTTGGTCGGTGACGGAGTACTTCTGCGGCCGCATCGGCATCGACGCATAGGGGGCCGCCTGTCTTCTCGAGTTTTTTGCCCTCCGACCACATAGCAACCTACGGAGAAAACACTAAAAACAGACTCGACGTCGCTTTAAATGTAATAAAAAGGAAAGATCTTACCGGCGACGTCGAGTGGAGGCAAACACAGAACTAGTAGACCGACGACTAAAGATGCAGGCTTCAAGGCCTAAAATTTTTGAATAAGGCTTCTTCAGGCTTCCCACGAGGCGACCTCAACGGTGGGAGACGAAGAACTGGTAGGCAGGCGGAGTCGACCCAGCCTAACAGCTAATCCTCGAGCGCCACGGCGCCAATGCTGCGTTGGCTCCGCCTATCCTTTAAAAAAAAAAAAAGGCTCCCCCAGGGTCCTGATCTCCGGCCAGTACCCATCTGTGATGAATGGTGAAGATTGACACAGATAAGATATACCATTCCTAGAAATTCTGTTACAGGTGAGTAACCTGTATTTCTAGGGACATGGATATGTTGTTCATCCACACTTCATGGCAGACTCCTAGCAGTTCTCTGGGAGGAGGGAGGCAAGGCGCACACCCCCTACTTAGGAAATAAAGACTGGAGAACCGAGGCCCCAAAACCAGCATCCCGGCGTGACTCAAGGTCGATGTGGTAGTGGGTGATGAAGGTGTGCGCTGACTTCCAGGTAGCAGCCCTGTAGATTTCCTGGATAGGGACATCCCTGGAAGCAGCCACTGATGCAGCGGTATGGTGGGTAGAATGAGCTCTTATCTCTCTGGGAGGCTCCATGCCCGCCAACCTACAGCAGAGATCTATGCAAGAAGTGACCCACCTGCCTATCGTCTGCTTGGCTGAAGATCTGCCAGGTGCGACTTCAGCATAGGTGACAAACAGCTGGCGAACCCTTCCCTGAACTTCAGCCATCCACTCCTTATAGTAAGCGAGCTCTCGTCTAGGGTCCAAAGTATGCAGCCTATATTCGGCCTCCAAGGTGTGATTGGGGTAAAACACCGGCAGAGTCAACACCTGGTTAAGGTGAAACTCCGACACCACCTTCGGAAGGAATTTCGGTTGGGGGCGCAGGACAACCTTGTCCCTGTGGAAGACCAGATAAGAAGACTCGATGGAAAGTGCCTGGAGCTCTCCCATCCTTCTGGCTGACGTGATAGCTACCAAAAAGGGAGCCTTCCATGACAGGTGAGAGATGTCACACCTGTGCATCGGTTGCGAATGGCTTGCCCATGAGCTTAGCCAATACCAGCAGTAGATCCCACGGAGGTGGAGGTTCTCGCACCGAAGGGGATATGTGATCAAGGCCTTTGAAAAGCGCCCGACCACCTTCTCCTCGCCACTGACTGCTTCCCGCCCACCTGCAAGCAGAGATGGCTGCCAGGTGCAACTTTGAGGGTCATCGACTGAAGCCCTTGCTGAGAAAGGACCACAGGTAGTCCAGAATGTCTGCCAAGGAACAGGAGGAAGGGTCCAGGCCCTTGTCCTGACACCAAATGGAGAATCTCTTCCATTTGAAGGCATAGCATTTTCTGGTCAACTCCTTACGGGATGCCTCAACAACGCTGAGGACCTTGTCGGAAAGACCCAAGGCCTGGAACTCTAGCCGCTCAGGAACCAGGCCGTCAGGTGCAGGGATTGAAGGTCCGGATGGAATACCTTCCCTGATTGACTGAGATCAGGTCTGGGTGGGCTGGGAGCCACCTCAGGTGCCTGGAGCTGAGACTGAGGAGATCTGGATACAAGAACTGGCGGGGCCAGTCTGGGGCTACCAGAATCACCTGTGCCTTGTCCCTCCTCACCTTGAGAAGCACCTTGTGGATCAAGGCAAATGGGGGAAAGGCACAGAAGAGGCCCGTGGTCTACAGCCTCGAGAAGGCATCCCCCTGCAGCAAACCCTGCTGAGTGGGGCGGGCATGAAACAGTCTCAGCTTCGCATTCTCCCTGGAGGCAAACAGGTCCACCTGAGGCATGCCGCAGTGGGAGAACAGATCTTGTACTACCTCCAGCAGGAGAGACCACTCATGGGACGCAGCCCCTATCCGGCTTAGGCCATCGGCCAGAATGTTGGAGGCTCCTGCCACATGGATGGCAAGGAGATCCACCCCCAGGCTGTGAACGAGTGACCAAATGCGGAGAGCTTCCCCACACAGAGGCATGGAGTGCGTCCCGCCCTAGCAGTTTAGGTAGTACATGGTCGTGGTATTGTCTGTCTGGACCTGGACCACTAGACCCCATAGAAACGGAGCGAAGGCGGTGAGGGCTAGACAAACCACTCAAAGCTCCAGCAGGCTGATGTGGCATCAGGACTCCCAAGGGGACCAGAGGCCGTGTGCTCTGTGATCCTCCAGATGAGCACCGCAACCCATCAGAGAGGCATCGGTCGACAGAGAGACCGTCAGCTCGGGGCGGACGAACGAGATGCCCTCCTGCAGATGTGCTGGAATGGCCCACCACTGGAGGGCATTCCACATCCCCTGGGTCACTGTCACTAGCTGATCCAAGGAATCGGAGTGTTGTGACCATTGGCTGGCCAGCCCCCATTGAAGGGGACGTATGTACCAACAGGCCCAACGGACCACGCTGGTGCAGGCCGCCAAGAGGCCCAGGAGGCGCAGAAAGTCCCGGGCAGGGTGCAACTGCCCAACCTGAAATGATTGGGCAAAGGAGGAACGAACATCGGCCCTGTCTGCCGGGAGCCGTGCTCTGGCTTGTAGAGAGTCGAGCTCTGCCCCGATGAATTGTATCACCTGCTTTGGCACGAATTCCAACTTGGCCTCGTTGATGAGGAGGCCAACCTAAGAGCAAACCTGGAGGGCCAGATCTCTGGACCGTTCCACCTCCAGTCTGGAGGAGGCTGCAAACAGCCAGTAGTCCAGGTAGGGGTACACCCGGACTCTTCGGCGCCGCAGGAATGCTGTCACCACTGCCATGCATTTGGTGAAGACCCTGGGAGCTAGGGAAAGGCCAAAGGGCATGGCCCAGAATTCGTAGAGGGATCCCTGTGCCCTGAAGCGGACGAATCTCTAGTGGGACGGATGGACTGGGACGTGAAAGAATGCGCCCTGGAGGTCCAGAGAACAGAACCACATGCCTCGTTCCAAGGATGGAATGATCTGAGCCAGAGTGACCATCCTGAAGGTTCGAGACCTTTAGGAACCTGTTCAGGTCGTGCAGGTCTAGAAAGGGGCGCCAGCCCTCCATCCATTTCGGGACCAGGAAGTACCTGGACACAATCCCCGGGTCTGGTAGAGGATCCACCACCTTCCTGATCACCTCTTTTTCGAGGAACAGGGCAATGTTGGCTCAGCGAGCTGACAGAGAGGCTGCGGACCCCGTAGCCCCCCGAGGGGCAACGGCTCGGAAGGGCGGGGCCTGCTCGAACTCCAGAGGCAGGCCCTTTCCTACCACCTCCAACACCCAGCGGTCTGTGGTGATAACGGACCAGGTGGAAAGGAAGTGGTGGAGCCATCCCCCCACGGGGGGAACCCAGTGGGGAGTGATGAGGCTGGGGGCGACACCCCTCTATCCGTCACTGGGCACGCTTGGAGGAGGGACCGGCCAAGGGACCTCCTGGGCCTTTTCCTTCCTGCTTCCTGTTAGAGGAAGCCACAGGCTTGGCTTTGGGATGCCAAGCACGAGCCCACTGGCCCTGATGCTGGTGCTGTTGGGGCCAGACGTGCCGCAGGCACAAGAGGGCGAAAGGACTTATGTTGTTGACGACGGCCCTTGTCCTTCTGGGCAGAGGTGACTGAGTCCAGGGTAGCACTGGAATTTTCTATCTGCTGGAGGTGGCCTTCCACTCCAGGGCCGAACAGGTCAGTCCCCAGGAAGGGGACATCCGCCAGTTGATGCTGGGTATCCGCCGTGAAGGTGGATATCCTCAGCCATGCTCTGCAATGCATGGCCACTGCGGCTGCAACTGATCTGGCACAGGAGTCTCCAATGTCCAGAGCCATTTGGAGCTGCTGTTTTGCCACTGCCCTTCCCTGATCCTGCATCTGCTTGACCATGGTCTGCAGGTCGGCTGGGAGATGAGGGATCACCTCATCCAGGGAGCCCATGAGGGCGTGGGAGAAGTGTGCCATCAGCACGGCCGAGCTGGCCTGGCGGAGACCAAGGGAGGATGCAGCGTACACCTTGCGCCTGGCATATTCCAGCTTTTTGGACTCCTTGTTGGTGGGCTTATCCACATCCCTAGCGTTCCTGGAACGCCGAAAAACGCTATCAGTGAACAACCCCTCCGCAGAGGGGTGCTCCAAAAAAACAGACAAAGAGCCAGTAGGGACCGCATACTTCCTGGCCATCCTGGCTGAAGGCGCAGGACAGGAAGCTGGCCGCTGCCAAAGCTCCAAGGCTGGGCCAACAATGACTTCAGCCACCGGAAAGGCCTCCGTGGGTAAATCCCCTTGGTCCAGTATCTCCGTCAGGGGATACTTGGCCTGCCTGGATATGTGCTGAAGTTGCATCCCGAGATGAGCCGAAGCAGACCCATAAAAGACGATGGGCTCTCGTCCATCGACTGCCCCCCGGAGGACTCCAGGTCAAGGGGCCTGGAAAACAGGGAGGAGTCATCGTCAGACTCTGAGGAGTCCACGAAGAGCTGCCTGGGGCCTGAGCCACCCTCCACCTGCTGAGGATGGCCGGGAGTGAGGGTGACCGACAACCTGTGGGGCAGACCTTGACCCGACCGAGAGTCCTTGGTCGGCGCCCTCGATTTCGGTTGTGGAGGCGGAGCTTCCACCACAATCGGTGGGGCAGCTGGCTTCGGCCGAACAACTGGCCCAGGCTTGGGCACCTCGACTACAGCGAGGGGTTGTTTTGGCCATTCGGGTGACAGCCACTTGATGGACGGGGAAGGCGACGGCATCAGCTTGTTCCCGGACAGAAGTAACTGCTGCCACATTAGGTCCTCATAGCGTCAATGCAATTTGCGCCAAAGCCTCTCCTCGCTGCTTACTTCGGTGCCGAGACCGAGACCGCTGATGTCAGCGGGATCAGCTGGACCGAGACGAGGTCAGAGACAGAGACCCTCGGTGTTTCCGAGGGCGGGTCTGGAGGGGGCGGGGACACCCGCCTTCCCTCGGCTCAGGAGCCTGACCGGGACTCCGCACGGGAGGCGCAGGCAGTCCTCGGTCTCCACCGGAGGAACCACGAAGAAGGGTTGTCTGCTTCACCAGTCGACAGCCCGTCCGACGGATTGAGAAAAATCTCACCGCCAGCCGGCGGGTGTCTCGGACGGCTGACCTGACAGGGACACCGTAAAGCCAGCGGCCTTAGCCGCAACCTCGACTCAAGTCGAGTGTCGACAGTCCAGGGAAGGGGACCTTTCCCGCTCCCACGAATGCCGACGGTGGGACTTACCTTTCGAGTCCTTCGTTTTGGATCAAGAAGAGTGTCCCGATGGCCCCTCTCCCTTCGAGGAAAGGGATTGGCAAAGCTCCTTAAAAGAAGTTGTGTAGGAGGATCCCAGAGAGAGCAGGATAAATGCTGCGACCGAGGAAGATGAAGATGCGGCCTGGGCCGCCTCCTCCTCGAGGGCGATCATCTGCTCGAGTTGCTCAGCCGAGCCAGCCTCCGCAGACACCGCCCAATGGGCCTTCTTGGACTTCACCGTTGGGTAGCGCTTCACGGGGCACCCAAGCTGTAACCGGGCAGAGTGGTCTTCCAGGACGTTGGCCGAAAACGAACGGCATAACTCGCAGGCCTGCGGGTCATGATCTAGGCCGAGGCAGTAGACGCACGTGGAGTGCGGATCCGTCCTGGACATTTTCTGCCCACATGGGCACCGACCAAATCCGGGAGTCGATTTGTCCTCCTGTTTAATGAGGAGTACTAGGATCAAGTCTTGAAAACTTAAGAATTAGTTTCGCGGAACCAAGAATTAGGATCCAGTCTATACGCAGAGCTGTTAAGGAGGGAACCTGAGCTTCCAAGTGGTAAGGAAGATCTGACATCATGGGGCGGAGCCGAGAGTTTTACCACCCGGGTGGGTGGGAGGAGCCAGCTTGAATACCTTCCGGCAAGATTTAAAGCGGCAAGGAACCTGCCAGACAGTGTGGATGAAAAACATATCCATGTCCCTAGAAATGGCTTTCCCAAGCCCTTGTAACGCTCTCCCACTGGCAGGATATAATGATCAGAACATATCAGATGGAATGTCTGACAGCTACCCTGAACAAAAGACAAGAGAAATTTGAAACTGTGTGGAGATGGGTACTCTGTATTTCCCCCCTCAGACCTGATTTTATTCCATAAACCACTTAACATATTTTACCTATTACAGTTAACCAGATGTAGTGCTGCACTAATGATTTGTCATTTCAACCTAGATGAGTTCCCTACTTATGTTATAAGTTTTACGCCTGTAAATAAAGGGAACATTGTTTAACCAGGAATAGCACACTAAGCGGAAGCTTGTTTTCAGATGCAATTTGGGAGCACAAGGAAGTTAAGTGACTTGCTCAGGATCACACATTATGCACCTAGGCGGCCATGGGATTCCAACCTACGTCTCCAGATCTGCAGCTCAGAGCCTTAACCCACTGTGCTATACTGCCTCCTAAATCTGTATGAATTACACCTGACGCCAACTCTGTATATATATATATAGTTTACTACTTGTTATTCTGTTTGAAAAATTGAAAAATAAAGTTTAAAAAAAAAAAGAAGAGGAGGCAGGGTCCATGATGACAGCGTACACGCCCACAGACGGATGGCAAGGAGAGTGTGCAGCGGCAGCGTGATACAGTACTGGCTGGCATGTAATTCAATAAAAGAACCACGCTTGTTCCTGTCAGATGTGCTATGACCCCTTCTTGAAACAAAAAATATGGGGATTAATGACATTAACTAAGTAAAAAACAAAAATAATGATGGACGTTCACATGCACCTTAATCTCTTGCCGACACAGCTGTCCCAAAACTCGAGGCTGTAAGTTCCACCCACACTTGAGGCTCTGCCAATCAGAGGTGGCTTGGGGTTTGGGACACTGCTGCGTGACATCGAGCTTCACGATTGTGCGAGAGTAAGACAAGAGAAGTGGGCCACTGGATCAGGACTTGGCTTGTGCAGTGGACCAAATCGGATGCTTCCCATCTTCCAGCTCAATCCCGTGGAGTTATCCTCTGGCATTAAGGTATGTGTTTTGCTATTTTACAACAAGACTGTCAGAGAGGTGCAGGGAGGTGACTAGGTCTGGGATGTATGGCTGGAACTCAATTGTGCACCACAGCTTCTCAGGTTCAGGTCCTGCCAGATTCGCGGGTGTAAACTTGCCAGGCTAAGGGTGCACTTGTGTCACTGGAGGAGGTACTGGGGAGAGATGCAAGGGTACCAGCAGAGGATCAACTAATGACTGTGTCCTGTTGAGGGCTCTGGAAGATGTGTCCCCCCCACCCCCCTGCCCACAAGGGTCGTGAGTAACGACGGTGGGGAGGGCACAGCATTAGCTACAAGTCCCCCCATTCTTAATTTTGGAACTACTTGGGTATAGTAACACATAACTTGCTTCCTATTAGGAGAAGGACAGAAGTGATGGTATGGGGTTTGGGGGGGGGACACAACAGCTATTGGCTCTACACACTCCTAACCACAGCTGGGGCTGCGGGTATCAGCAGGAGAGGTGGCAGTGGAACAAAGGTGCTGAGGTCCAAGTCGACTGCTACAGTCGCTGCTGATGCATGCTATCCACAAAGACTGTATATATGTTGTTGCAAAACGATTTAAAAAGAATGTACTTGGAGGGACATGGTTGTATAATGGTAGTATATGCGACATTCATCTGACTTATATAGTGTAACATGAGATTTATTTAGTCCCAAACTCAGGGGAAAAGGGCCCTCTCTAGGGAGAATCGCTCCTGAATCAAAGCTTTAGGTGCATATGGGGGGGGGGGCTGGTAAATGGACTGAAGGGCTCACCTCACCCCCCAGCACAGGACAGGGGTTTGGCAGTAAAAGACAGGTTACAAAGTTTGTTTTGTACGAATAAACATAAAGTAATGGATTCAGTTATTAAGGAAAGAATCTGTTCCTCTCCCTCCGTTGGTGGAAGGGGCGTGAGACACACATCACTAAAATTGTTCTATAATTAATATCTTTCAGCCTACAAGATCTCATTTAGGTGCTAATAGCTAATGTGTGCCAGTATGGTTGTAGGTAGAGGACACATACCTCAAAGGTATGCTCGAGACTGGGAGGTGGGAGGGCATAGGGACAATAGGGGGTGGTAGTTTTGTATGGGGGTGGGGCTAACCAGTGCAAGAACAGGCAAAGTTTTGTTTGTTGGGCAAGTTCCACCAGTTCTATGTTAAAGGGGAGTTCAGCGTTGTTATATTGTTTTAATGTTTTTTGTTACTGTGCAATGCTTAAAATGCTTCAACATGACATTAGCTGGAATCTTACAGTGAAGATGCAGTCCGTCAGCTTAGTTGGTATTCTTACAGAGTTTCGAAATGACTAATATATTAAATGTATGTTCTTGGAATATAAATGGTCTGAAGACTAACAACAAAAGGAAAAAAAAATTTGGGTAAAGGTACACATAATGTGCCTGCAAGAAAACCCACATGACCTTAAAGGAAGGAGACTTCACATGTCTAAAAATAGGGAGGGGGGGAGACAGGGGGGAGGGAGGTGAGCACTACACCCTTCACAAAAGAAAGGGTCCTACAAGAGTTTGCTAAGCTCAGGGTGGATAAGGCAATGGGACCTGATGGCATGCATCCCAGGGTACTTAAGGAGCTAAGGGTGGAACTAGCAGAGCCATTATCAGAACTGTTTAGTGAGTCTCTGAGCACAGGAGAGGTCCCAGAAGACTGGAGAAGGGTTCATGTGAACCCGCCTCCACAAGAGTAGTAGCAGGGAGGAGGCAGAGAACTACAGACCAGTCAGTCTTACCTCAGTAGTTGGCAAGATTATGGAGGCACCTTAAGGAAAGGATAGTGCAACACCTGGAATCCATGGGGCAAGGATCCAAGACAGCATGGGTTTACAAAAGGAAGGTCCTGTCAAACTAATCTCATAGATTTCTTTGACTGGGTAACCAGAGTGGTGGACCAAGGGGGAGCAGTTGATGTCACCTACCTTGACTTCAGCAAAGCTTTCGACACTGTTACACATAAAAGACTGATAAATAAGCTGGCTAGGCTCGGGGTGGGTCAGAAGTTGGTCAACTGGGTAGCAAACTGGTTGACGGGCAGAAAACAGAGAGTGGTGGTAAATGGTATACAGTCAGAAGAGATGCAAGTCACAAGTGGGGTACCTCAGGGATCAGTCCTGGGGCCAGTCCTCTTCAATATCTTCATTAGTGACATTGCAGATGGACTAGAGAGTAAGGTTTGTCTGTTTGCAGACGACACCACGATCTGCAACAGAGTGGATGATTCAGATGGGGTGGGCAGAATGAGAAGAGATCTGGATAAACTAGCAAAATGGTCTGAAGAGTGGCAATTGGGATTTAATGCAAAGAAGTGCAAGATCATGCACATAGGGAAGAGAAACCCTGAAGCCACCTATAGGCTGGGAGGGGAGTTGCTGGCAGTCACAAAGGAAGAAAGACTTGGGCATCATCATCACCGATGACCTGAAATCATCCAAGCAGACCTCTAAAGCAGTAGGTAAGGCTAGGGGGATTTTAGGGTGTATCAGTAGGGGTATCACAAGTTGTAAGAGGGCGGTAATAATCCCTCTTTACAAGACACTGGTTAGACCCCATCTGGAGTACTGCATGCAGTACTGGAGGCCACACCTTCACAAGGACATTAACCAAACTGAGGCAGTCCAGAGAAGGGCAACCAAAATGGTGCAGGGACTGCATCAGAAGACATATGAGGACAGATTAACAGAGTTCAATAGGTATACCCTTGAGCAAAGGAGGAAGAGAGGTGATATGATCAAAACATTCAAACACCTTAAGGGCATTAACAAGGTGAAAGAGTCTAACGTTTAAATATAAGAAAAATAGCAGGACAAGAGGACACAGCATGAGATTAGAGGGAGGCCGATTAAGGGGGAATGTGAGGAAATTCTTTTTCACGGAAAGAGTGGCGGATGCATGGAACGGTCTACCTCAGGAAGTGGTGGCTATGAATACAGTGCAGGGCTTCAAACAGGCATGGGATAGGCATAAGGGAGCAATACAGATGAGAATGAATAGATAGGCCACTGACAGAGCAAAGGCCAATGGCACATTTATAAGGCAGAAAAAGAAATGGGCAGACTGGATGGGCCTTGTTGTCCTTATCTGCCGTCAACTTCTATGTTTCTGTGAAGAGTGGCACGCAGCACATTTTACATCTAAAGCAAGGGGTGCCACTGTGTGGCATAGGCCTAGATTTCTTGGTGTGGTGGTTCACACTAGCATAGATACTGTAGGTGTCAGGTACGCACTGGTGCAGGTACAGCTAAATTTGGCTATAGGGTCCACTTATGGCCCAAACAGAGAGCCCGCAGAATTTTTTTACAAAGGCTTATGACAGAAATGGCCACCTTTGAGGGCCCGTGGATCCTATGCAGAGATTTTAATTGCATTATAAATAATATAATGGATTGTACATCTAGAATAGGTGGGCCCATGACTAAAAATGCTAAGGAGCTGGTACTGTTGATGCAAGATCACAGGCTAGCAGATTCCTGGAGATATCACAATCCCAGTGGAAGGGAATTCACTCACTACTGGTACTCGGCTAAAACATAAGCAAGACTGGATAGAGTTCTCGTCTCAAAAGGACTTACTGGCAGATCTAAAAGCTATTAACCATGGGACTATGGTTTTTACAGATCATGCATCAGTCCACATGACATTGGAAGGCATGGGAACGACTGCAGCAAATAGGGTATGGAGAATTGATCCTATTCTTCTAAAGAAGGATATCTTTCAGCAATACACAGTACAACAAATAAAAAATTATTTAATAAATAACCCGGAGGGCCAAACCTCTGCTGCAGTGAGATGGGATGCCTTAAAGACGGTCCTAAGGAGGGGCTATTATATAATACGCGCCACAAAAGAAACATGTAGATGAAGGCAGAGTGACAGAATTGGAAAAAAATATAAAAAACAGTAGAAGACGAACATATTAAAAAACCTTCTCTAGGGCCGTACAACCAGTTGCAGAAACTAAAATGGGAATACAATATACTACGTAACTTCAAGACAGAAAGAGCCCTACAACTGACCCAGGCCGGTGAATACTTTGAGAGGGATGTTGGGGGGAGGATGTTAGCCTGGCAGTTACAAAGCAGAGTAGGAGCAAAGAATGTAGGAGTAACACAAAAGCCAGAAGGAGGGACGGCTCAAGAGGACAGCGCAATAAAGGGTTGCTTTAAAGACTTCTATGTTGGCCTTTACTCCTCCGGGGTGACACCCTCAATGCAGAAAACAGAACAGTTTTTAAACAAAGCACAACTGCCCACCATAACAGAAACGCACGCAAAAATCAGAAAAAACACTCATATGGGAGCAAGTTAAGGAGGCAATAAACCACCTTAAAGGGGGTAAGGCCCCAGGGCCGGATGGGTTCCTGTGACAGGGTGGAATAGGATTCTGTCCCATTTGTTACGGTGCAAGTGTTTAAATGCAAGGATCTTTCCTTTCCTGTTTCTCCTCAGTCTGGTTGCGCAACCAAATTTTCCTGTGAGACTTCGGACTTGATTAACCCGACAGGCTCACAGTTCTCTGCCCCTCATCGTCTCTCAGTTTTCTCTTGCTGTTTGTTTCTCTCCCTTGCATATCTAGATCTGCTGATATAAAAGAAAGTGCTAATTAATGTATGCAAATGTAACTGATATTGGGATCCCTTGTGTTTGGAAAATATATAGCAGTACTGTTGAAATGTATATAATTATAATTTGAGATGACTGCAAAAAGCTGTTGGAAAGCAGAGGTTACCTTAGCGCAAATCTTTGAGCCTTTTGCAAAAGCTATGCAAAGGGGCCTCAACTCAAGACGCACACTGTGTTCTAGCAGCTCCTGCCTGATATTTACAAAAACAGGATGCTTGCTAAGAATGGGGGTTGTAAGGACTTATAAGGAGCTAAACTGCAATTGCTGGAAGAAAGGAGGAAGAAGAAAAAGGGACACAGACTGAAGTAAAACTACTGTAATGAATGGTGAAATGTTACTATTCATGAAATTCAACAGAAACACAGTCCTGTTATGGTATCATTCTGATGTTCTCTTGCTGTTAACCACCATAGAACGATACCATAACAAGACAAATGTTACAGTCACTGAAATTCCACAGCAGGAGCGTTCACATTCAAGGAGTTATTCAAACCTCTGCAGCAGTTGTGAGCACTTGACAGTAAAAAAAACAAAAAACAAAAGCCAACATTCCATTACAGAATTACCATGGCTGCCACTGTGTACTCGAAAATGTCATCCCTGGATCTCCCCAGGTACCTGAATAAATCTCCCAGTACAGGTCACCAAATGGCTCTCACTGGAAGTAAATAGTGACTTTGCGATACTTCCTTTAGATGCAAAGAGCACATTTTTGATCCTAGGCTATCTGACCTAACTGGGCTGCGAATCCACATCCGAGTGTGGCAGGATGACTAATCGTTTATTGTTAACTTTTTTTTTTTTTTTTTGCTTGCTCGTCAGCTTAATTTTAAATTGTAGCCTGTTAGAAAAAATATTAAATCTGACTCTAAACAGCGCAAAAAGAATCGCAATGATTTAATCTGCATCCTAAGGTAAGGTAATGCTTTTGATAAAATCACAGTGTTATGCTGCTTTAACTCCTAAACCGGGCACCATACACTATAAAAATATCATATGGTAGCCAACACCTCTGAATTCCCCATCTGCTGTTACCATGGTTACTGTAAACTTCTCGAGCTGTGCTCTCGAGGTTTACAGACCATGGTAAACTCTCGATGAGAATACAATGTGGTTGTTAACTGCCCCCCATACATTATCCTCTATGTATTTCTCCTCTGTACATAGTTATTTGGAAAACGTTTATTTCTTTTTGTTATTACAACTGTAAATAAATATTTTTGGTGAATTATATAACTGCTCCTGGTTTTCTTATGCTTCCTGACCTGTGCCTTGATGACCGTTCCCAATTGATTCTTACAAAATCTTTTCACCCCATCTCTGTGAACCCATAATGGCAATGATATGGGAAAGTCTAACACTGGGCGAGCTGCCACCATCACTGTGGTCTGCCTCTACAGTAGTTCTCCCGAAGCCATGGAAGGATCCTCATTTGTGCTCCTCATACCACCCTATCTCCCTTCTAACTGCTGACTATAAGATACTGGCAAGGGTGTTAGTGGGGCACACGAAAAAATTACTCACCTTAGTAATGTTGTTTCTTCTATTGGAGTTTTACTATATTATGACATATGCAGTGAGTCCCAACCTTCGAACTGCTCCGGAGGTGAAAGAGTTAACTTTCCATGCCAGGCATGGAACGCTGAGCTCAAGCTCGGTTGAAACTCTGTCTGTCGTTCTTCAAACTCAAACCGTCAGATCTTTACGAGCTAAACTCACTGAGGTCCTGTGTGGAAGCTGTAAACTCACACTAGCCAACTGGCTACTAAACATAAGAACACATTTTTGGTCCCAAAACAAAGACTCAAGTCAGAGACCCAAAAATGGAAACACACACCAAGTCACCCAAGAAAGGAGGGGTGAAAAAAACAAGGTGGGCACCTACTAAGTGCCAACACTGCACTGCCCACCCACATCCCAAAAAACAGAGGTTCTGAGACGGGCAGGCATGGGGGCAATAATATAGCAAGACTCAATAGAAGAAACAACATTACTAAGGTGAGTAATTTTTCTTCAAACAAATATGAAGTCTTGCTATATTATGACATATGCAGACTACAAAGCAGTACCTCCATGGAGGAGGGACAGAACCTACTTAGGAAATAAGACTCTGCAGCACAGCTGTGCAAACCGAGCATCACTCCTAGCCTGGATGTCCAGGGAGTAATGCTTGGTAAAAGTGTGAACTGTTTTCCAGGTAGCTGCTTGACATATCTCTAGAATAGGGATGTCCCTGGCTGCAGCCAGGGAAGCAGCTGTACCTCTGGTAGAGTGAGCCCTCAGGCCTGAGGGAGGAACCTTACCCAGTTTTTCATAGCAAAATTGGTTACAAGAGACAATCCACCTGGCAATGGATCTTTTAGTGGCAGGTTTCCTTTACCAACCTCACCATAAGTGAGGAACAGTTGAGGGAGTCAAACCTGTGACCCTTGATAATGTATGGTAACCAGGCTCTTCACATCTGTTGTGCAACCTCCCTCCGCCAGAGGAGGAATGGTCAGTGAAGTACACTGGAAGAGATATGGATTGATTAAGGTGGAAATCTGAAACCACCTTAGGCAAGAACTTCCTATTAGTCCTGAGGACCACCTTATCTCTATGAAAAGAGATAAAATCAGGCTCCACTGACAAAGCTTGCACTACTCTATGCCTGGCAGAAGTAATGGCTACCAGAAACACAGTCTTCCAAGTCAAGTACTTAAGTTCTGCTGAAGACAAAGGCTCAAAGGGGTTGCATAAGCTGAACAATGCAAACATTAAGATCCCAGGCAGGGCAGGGTCCCTGAATGGAGGGTTGTATGAAGCAATCCCTTGAAAAACTTGGAGAATACAGGATGAGCTGAAAGAGAAGAGGGCTTACCTGCTGAAATAAAAGCAGACACAGCTGCCAAATGCACTTTTAGGGTAGCTGGTCTCAGCCCCAAGGTATTTAAGTGGACCATATAATCCAGGACTGTGGGTAAATCAGCAGATTCTGGGAAATATGCTTTCCAGAGCACCATATGGAAAACCTTTTCCATTTGGAATTATAAATAGCCCTGGTGGAAGGTTTCCTAGAAGCCTTCAGGATATCCATTACACCTTGGGAGAGGTGTAGATCAGCAAACTCTAACTCTTCAAGAGCCAGGCCTTGAGATTGAGAGATTTGAGGTCCGGGTACCAAACCCTCCCCTGAGCACAGGTTAACAGGTTGTGCTTCCTGGGAAGACACAGGAGAAGATGGACTGCTAAGGACAGTAGGAGTGGATACCAGGGTTGTCTGGCCCAATCTGCAGCAATCAGGATCATCTTGCAGGGCTGAGATCTGATTTTGACTAGCACTTTGAACAGGAGAGGGAAGGGAGGAAAAGCATAGAGAAACTTCCCTTCCCAATTGAGG
Organism: Neoceratodus forsteri; assembly: GCA_016271365.2. Taxonomy (NCBI): domain Eukaryota; kingdom Metazoa; phylum Chordata; order Ceratodontiformes; family Ceratodontidae; genus Neoceratodus; species Neoceratodus forsteri. Next base: position 399,129,037 of record CM057452.1, read on the forward strand.
ACTAAGGTATCCAGGGGGACTGAGCCCAACACTGGGGGCCTGCAGCAAAAAAGGGGAAGTTGGTGATTGTCTGGCACTACAAAAAGATCTATTCGCGGGTGCCCCATCTGGCAAAGATCACCTCAAACCAGGGGTCCAGTGACCATTCGTGATGGCCCTGGGAAATCCTGCTGAGGGCATCTGCCAGGACATTGTCCTTGCCTGGAAGGTGAACTGCGTCGTGAGGTGTTCAGGAGTAAGCCAGAGACCACACTTCATTGCTTCGCACAAGGTCAGAGACCGGTGCCCCTTGTTTGTTGATGTACCACATTGTGGTGGTGTTGTCTGTTCTGACCTGTACTACTTTGTTCTGAACAGATTTGGAAAAAGCTTGAAGTGCTAAAAAAACTGCTCTGAGTTCCAACAGATTGATGTGGAGCAGAGATTCCTGAGGAGACCACAACCCTTGGGTAGTGAGGTCGCCCATGTGAGCTCCCCACCCCAAGAAGGATGCATCTGTAGAAAGGATTAAGGAGTGAGACTGAGTGACAAAAGGAACCCCTTGTCTCAGATTGCTCTGATCCTGCCACCACTGTAGGGCCTGGATCAGGGTTCGAGTCACTGGGATCAATTTGGCTAGAAGGTCTTTCCTTTGAGATCAAAAGGCTCTCAAATGGAACTGGATGTCCCTCATCTGAAATCTTGCTCCTTGCACTACTGCTGTAGAGGCAGCCATGTGCCCCAGGAGCTGTAGAAAATGCCTTGCTGGTCGAGAGACCTGCAGGGTGAATGAGGAGGCCAGAGAGACCAGGGTCCTTGCCCTGTCCAAAGGAAGGAAGGAAGGCTCTGGCTTTCTCTGTGTTCAGCTCTGATCTATGAAGGCAAGGGAGCCGGACAGGCTCTAGAACCGACTTTGAGAGATTCAGAAGGAAACCTAGAGAGGTGAGCAGTTGCTGAGTTATCTGTAGGTGTAACCTGACTTGGTCTGGGAACTGGCCTACTATGAGCCAATCGTCCAGGTAAGGGAAGATGGCAATTTTTTGCCTTCTCAGGGAAGCAACTGCTACTGCCAGGCATTTTGTGAATACCCTTGGAGCAGAGGTGAGGCCAAAGGGCATTGCTCTGAACTGGTAACGGCCTGAGGGCAGCTCGAACCTGAGGTACTTTCGATGGGAGCTTCTGATGATAATCTGGAAGTAGGCATTCTTGAGGTCCAGGGATGCTAGCCAGTCCCCTGGCCTTAGAGAGGGTAGAATAATTCCCAGAGTCACCATTTTGAATTTTGGTTTTAAAAGGTGCTTGTTTAAGTATCTGAGATCCAGGATGGGCCGCCATTCTCCTGTCTTTTTTGGGGTAAGGAAGTACCTGGAGTACAACCCTTTCCCTGGTGTAGGGGTGGAACCCTTTCCACAGCTCTGAGAGCCAGGAGGGAAGAGACCTCTGCCTCTAGGGCAAGTGCCTCTGGTGGATTTGCAGGTGGAAAGGATCTGGTTCTCATCTTTGGAAACTTTTTGAAGCTGAGAACCAGTCCCTGGCTTATTACTTCCAGGACCCACTTGTCTGATGTCAGAGACTCCCAGTCCTGGACAAAGTAAGTCAGCCTGCCCCCTACAGGTAGCTGAGAATCGGCCCTGGCAACCCATCAGGGTGCCTGCTTGGCAGGGGCTTTGGGCTGAGGGGTGGAAGCAGGTCTGCTTGTACCCCATCTGCCTCTCCCTCTAAAGAACCCCCTCTGGGCATAAGCAGAAGAGGAGGCCTGGGCTTGGTAAAAAGGCCTATGAAAAGGCCTACCCCTGCCCCTGGAAAGCTGCCTTTGAGGAGTGGCCTGCCTTTCCTTGGCCTGTACACTCCTATAGCTGGTCCTATACTCATCCATTTTCTTCATGTAATTCTCTGTCTGCTCCCAAAACAGAGAATTACCCACAACAGGAAAATCCATGGCTTTAGTCTGGGTATCCCAGACAGGCTAGTACATCTGAGCCAAGCCATTCTGCGGCGCCACAGATGTAGCCATGACTCTTGATGACACATCATTTGAGTCCACTGCAGCATGGAATTGCACCTTGGATGCCTCAATACCATCAGCAGCCACCTGCTCCAGCTCCTTGGCAAGCTGGCCAGGACCTGTTTTGCTAGACCCATAACAGTATCCCATCTGGATTTCTGATATCTAGCAACATAAGCCATATAATTTGCCTGTCTGAGTCCCAAGGATGCTGCCATGTACTGTTTCTTTGCCATGGCATCAATCCTCCTGGAGTCCTTGTCTGGGGATGTGAAGCCAAGGGAATATTTGCTCTGTCACAGGCTGCAGCCTGCACTACCCCAACATGGCTGCATTGTTGTGTATAACTCCATATCAGAGCCTGACAATGTGTACCCTTTGTCCATTCTCTTATCCACAGGAGGTATAGTGTGAGGAGTTTTTAGAATTTTAACTGTCTGTTTCCCAAAAGATTTATGCAAAGGAATAGACAGTCTCCAGACTCTGGGATATCCATCATTTCCACATAGTCAGGCTCCTCTTGATCACCCACAGCTTCCTCCATAGGGAGCTGGAGGGTTTCAGCCACTTTTTTATAAAACATAAAATGAGAAGGGGACTCAGAAAGCCTAGGAGGAGACACTCCTGAAGGTCTGTCTGGGGAGATGTCCGGTCAATGGGACATCCAGACTTTCAAATCCACATTCACTCTCCTCATACTCCTCTTCCTCCGGTTCATAATACCCTCTAAATCATAATCTTGAATCGGTGGAACCGCCGAACCGGCACTTGATCGAAGGTGCCGGTTTGGTCGGAACCGGGAAAGCGACTGGACAATTTGAATCGCTTGGCTATTTCTTCAGCGGTTGGAGAGGAAAGTTTTGGCTCCACACCAGCTGATTTCCTAGTCCTTTGCTGGAACCGACCTCAGAGTCGGTTCCTTTTGCCCGAGGAAGTCTCGCTTCTGGTCAGAGGGTACTCCTCTGGTTCGTTGAACCAAACCGGCTGGCCATCCGGTTCAGCGGACTTTTTGGCCTCCTTTCCCTGAGCCTACCAACTCTTTTCCAGGGTAGCTGCAGGAAAATTTTACAAATCTGGCAGTCTGCATTGAGGTGGTCAAACCCCTGATAATAAACACAGGTGGTGGGGGTCAGCCTTGGCAAAGATGCCCCACACACACTGCAGTGTTGAAACCCAGTGGGCCTGGTTTTTCTTTTGTTTCTAGACATAGTGCCAGTCCTAACCAAACTTACCCGCTTATGGCAATCCGCCAGGTAAGACCTCTTATCGGTTCCCAACCGTGTCACTGGTCGGAAAAACGTAATAAAACTGCTTTTAGAACCGATAAGAACCGTAACCACACTCTAAATCACAGATTAAAATATTTTAAACAACCTGATCGGTTCAAACCGAACCGATAAACCGTTTACAAGTTCCACACAGAATAGAATAATGTAAACCTATCTAGTACTCACAAATACCACAGACAGAGCTTGAACCGACCGGTTGTGGTTTAAATTCGGTTGAAAACCGAGAAAAACAATACTTTAACCGACAAAATGAACCGAGCAGAAGGAGAAATCTCCGGAGCGACTGTTCAGTGAGGCGGAGTAAAGAATCTGACGGTTTGAGTTTGAAGAACAACAGTAGAGTTTCAACCGAGCTCGAGCTCAGCGTTCCATGCCTGGCATGGAAAGTTAACTCTTTCACCTCTGGAGCAGTTCGAAGGTTGGGACTCACTGCATATGTCATAATATAGCAAGACTTCATGTTGTTTGAAAGAAGAGTTTCTTCCAGAGATCGTACACCCAGAGCAGATTAGTTTTATAATAGGCAGGCAGGGTAAATATAATGTCTGAAAAGAATAGGTTACTCACCTGTCATAGTAGTTTTAGGAGTGGTACATGTTGTTCATCCACACTTGTTGGCATGTCCCTTTCCCTTTAATTCTTGCCAGAAGGTCTAAAAGCTGACTCCTCCCACCCACCCAGGTGGTATATCTCTCGGCTCTGCCCCGTGACGCCAGATCGTGTCTGCTGGAAGCAGAGGGCTGTGCGTCAAAGCTGGGGAGGTCGGGTGGGTGGATTCATGTGGATGAACAACATATACCACTCCTAGAAAGTACAGTTACGTAAAAACTTACCATAACAGTAGATCTTTGAGGGGTGTTTCTTGCAGCAGGTAATACTTTTGGGTAGTCACCAGAGGTCAATGTGGTGCACAGCAGCTCTTCTAGCAGTCTTTCACCAGGGGCCGCCCACCAATGACATCATCATCCTGCTACCTATATAAGAGTGGGCGGTCCCTGGTATCCTCAGTTCCCCTCCAGATTCAGCTTGCTAAGCGAGAACCGAGGGGATCCGAGATACCAAAAGTGTCCCTTCCCACATGCTAAGTGGAACAAAATCATTCTCTTAGAGGAGGGGGGAGCGGAGGGAGGGGACAAACCTGCTGCAAGAGACATCCCTCAATGATCTACTATTACGGTAAGTTTTTATGTAACTGTACTATTTTCCATGGGATGGTCTCTTGCAGTAGGTAATACTTTTGGGATGAATCCTAAACAGTGTACCCAAAGAGGGTGGAATTATGATAGGAGGCCCTGTAGGACTGCTCGGCCAAAGGCTGTCCTACGGCCCGAAGCAATATCTAAATTGTAGTGCTTCGTCAAAGTGTGAATGGTAGACCATATGGCTGCACTGCAGATATCAGTGATCGAGGCCCCTTTAAAGAAGGCCGCCGTGGAGGCCTGGGCTCTAGTGGAATGGGCTTGTACTGTTCCTGATAGGGGCTTGTATTTTTTTGTAACAAAATGTGATGCAATTAGCCAACCTACTAGAAATGGTTTTCTTGGCAATTAGGGAACATTCTCTCATAAAGGCAAAGGTGACAAACAATTGAGAGTTTTTTCTCAAGAATTTAATATGGTTTATACAGTACCTCAGAATATGATGAACATCTAAGGTGTGTAGGAGATGTTCACCCTGACTGGAATGTTCCGGGTAATAGATGGGCAATTCCTTGGTATGGTTTAATGTATGTTCTGAAACCACTTTCACCAAAAAAGGAAGGGCTGGTGCGGAGAACCACCCTATCCTTGTGGAAGATTAAGTAGGGTTCTCTACACATCAGAGCTTGAAGCTCGGAGATATGCCAAGCCGAAGTAATGGCAACTAGAAACACCGTCTTCCAAGGGAGGAAGCGGAGAGTAGCGGTAGCCGCTGGTTCAAAGGGTGCAAGGGTGAGTTTCTCTAATATGAAATTCAAATCCCAAGGGGGGGGCAGGGCGCTTTATAGGAGGTTTGATATAAAGCATACCTCTTAAGAACACCTTGGCAAGATGATGTTAATACAGTAATTTGCCTTCATAGGGTTCGTGATAGGCCAAAATGGAGGGCAGATGAATCTTAACAGAAGAAAAGCTAAGGCCCTCATTGGCAAGTGAAGCCAAGTAGTCTAGTACTTTGAGTAAAGGACATGAAAATGGATTTATGGAAACGGACGTAGCCCATATGGAAAAGCATTTTCATTGGCCATTATAAGTTTCCCTGGTTGATGGTTTTCGTGAGGCCAAAAGAATGTCAGCCACAGGTGAGGAGACCTGAAGACATGTTATGAAAACGTCCTCAGGAGCCAAGCGTGAATCCATAGAGCCTTCAGGTTGGGGTGCAGGAGGGTGCCCCGCTCCTGATTCAGGAGATCTGGTCTGATTGACAACAGAATGGGGTCCACCACGGATAGCTGTTGGAGTAGGGGAAACCACACCTGCCTGGGCCAAAGCGGGGCTATGAGGATCATTGTGGCAGGTGCGAGTTGTAGTTTCAGTAGAGTCCGTTGCAGGAGTGGGACGGGTGGGGAGCTTTAAGAAGTGTCCTGTCCGTGGCTGGGAAGGCATCGGAAGACAGTCCCTTTCTGTTCAGGATAATGGAAAAGTATTTGGGGAGTCTGTGACCGTCTGGGGAAGCAAAAAGGTCTAGGTGCGGGGTCCTCCAGAGGCGGAAGATCATCTGAAGAACTTCGTGATGAAGGGTCCACTCATGAATGGAGGACTGGCGACTGAGAATGTCTGCCAGGGTATTGTGTCGTCTTGGAAGATGGACGGCAATTATTGTGAGTTGTTGGAATGTGGCTTCCTGTGAAACCTTCAGCGCAACCCTGCAGAGAGCGTGAGATCTGGTGCCTCCATGAATGTTCACACAGAACACCACTGAGGAGTTGTCTGACTGGATTAGTAAGGGTCTGGGATGAAGGTGGGGGCGAAAAGCCTGAAGGGCCAGGTGAACCGCCCTCATTTTCAACAGATTTGTGTGTGGTAAAACAGTGAAAATGTGTGGTAAAACAGTGAATTAGGGCCATTTGTAAAGGCCAAGGTGAGCTCCCCAGCCATACAGGAAAGCATCCATGGTCAATATTTGTTGGGGAGGAGAAGCCTAAAAAGGCATGCCCTGAGAAAGGTGGTGCTGGTGTGTCCACCAAGCTAGGGCGGAGCAGAGGGATGGGATGACTTTGAGAATGTCGTCGAAGTTGCCAGACTGCTGATGCCATTGATTCTGAAGCACCCACTGCACTGGTCTCATATGAAGACGAGCGTATGCCACTGTGGGGATGGCAGCCGCCATGTGCCCCAGAAGACGCAAGAGACTTCTGGCTGTTATGGACTGCTGGGTTCAAGCATGCGAAGCCAGAGACAGGAGTTTGTCTTGTCTTGTCTGTTGGCAGGGAGGTAAGCCCTGGCTGAAAACAAGTCCAGAAGTACTCCTATATACTGGAGTGACTGGGAAGGCTTTGGGTTAAATCTGGGCCAGTTTATGGTAATGCCCAGATTTTGGAATAGGGTAAGGGTTGTCTGGAGGGAGAGAAGCAGATCCTGTTTGGAATGTGCTTTTATCAGCCAATCGTCTAGGTACAGGAAGACAAAGTGTCCGTTTCTTCTCAGGGCCACCGCCACTATGGCAAGGCACTTGGTGAAGACTCTTGGAGCCGAGAGTTCGAAAGGAAGTGCTCAAAATTGGTAGTGGTGTCCCAGCAATTGAAAGCGCAAGAACCAGTGGTGGGCGGGGGGGGTGGATAGGGATGTGCAGGTACACATCTTTCATGTTCAAGGCACATAACCAAGCTCCCTTTTTTAACATCGGTAGTATGACTGTTAATGTGACCATCCGAAACCTCTTGTACTGAATGTGTAAATTCAGTTGTCTTAGGTCTAATATCGGTCTGAGGTCTCCTGTACATTTGGGGACCAGGAAAAATTGGAAGTAGAATCCTTAATGTAACTCCAAAGGAGGAACAGGATCCATGGCTTTTTTGTGTAAAAGAGCCTGTAGTTCCTCTTGGAGAATACAAACATGGTTGGGCAGATAAATGACTGAGCGGGGTGGGTGCAGGGGAGGTGGAGATGTAAATTCCAGTGTATGCTTCGAATGTACGATTTGAAGTACCCACTCGTCCAAAGTAATGGCTGTCCAGGCCTCCAGATGAAGGGGAAAACAGACCCCTACAGCTTCCAAGGCCTGAAGAAGGAAGTGGGGGGAGAGGAGAGACAAGCCATAATGGGTCACTGGGCATGGGATCGGGGCCCCTTCGATGAAAGCGTAGCATTCCTGGAGGAGGTGTTAGAACGTCTGTGGAAACCACCTCGATACCCCCCCTAGTCTTGCTTCTCTGTTTTTGAAAGTTTTGTGAACAGGACTGGTATGAGAACTGTGGGGTATGGTACATACCATGCACCGTACGGAGAGTGCGGCCTGACACCTGGGGATCATCCAAGAGCATTTGGGTACCTGGGCCAAAATGTTTAGCACCAAGAAATGGGACATTAACCAATTTGAGTTAAATATATGGTTGTAGGTCTGAGAAACTGAGCCAGGCATGAAGGAGGAGGGTTACGCCCACAGCTGTTGCACAGTCCGAGGTATCCACAGCATCATATCCCGAGCGTAGAAGATGCCAGGAAATGGGATTTACAGTGGATACAGTAGCCAGTAATGACATAGAAACGTAGAATTTGATGGCAGATAAGGACCACTTGGCCCACCCAGTCTGCCCATTTCCCTACCTAATGGATAAGCTGCAGATCCTAGTTAACCAGCAGCCTACTTCTTTCTACCCCTACCCCCTAGAACTGCCTTATGACTGTCCCATACATGCTTGAATTCAACCACTGTTTTTGACTCCACAACCTCCTCCGGAAGGCCGTTCCATGCATCCACAAACCTCTGTGTGAAAAAATACTTCCTTACATTACCTCTTAGCTGCCCCTCTATCTTCAAATTGTGCCCCTTGTTCTTGCACACTTCTTTTTGAAAGATGCTACCCTCTTGGACTTTGTTGATTCCTTGAGGTACTTGAAAGTTTCTATCATGTCCCCTCTCCCTCCTTTCCTCGAGGCTATACATATTAAGCTTCTTTAGTCTCTCTTCATATGTCTTCCTGTGCAGACCCTGCACCATTTTAGTTGCCCTCTTCTGGACAGCTTCCATCTTGTCTATGTCCTTGTGGAGATTGGGTCTCCAGAACTGCATACAGTACTCCAGATGGGGTCTCACCAGCTGTCTGTACAGAGGGATAACAACTTCCTGTTTACTACTGGTGATGCCTCTCCTATGCATCCCAGTATCCCCAGCACTCCTCACTGCCTCTCTCACATTGCCTGCCCACCTTTAAGTCATCTGATATGACTACCCCCAGGTCCCTTTCCATTTTTGTTGTTGTTAGTATCTCACCCCCCATTGTGCACTCTTCCCTTGGGTTTTTGTTTTCCAGGTGCATTACCTTGCACTTCTTATCATTAAATCTAAGCTGCCATACATCTGACCATTCCTCTAACCTTGCCAAGTCCCTTCTCATCCTTTCCACCCCACCTTGTGCATCAACTCTGCTGCAGATCTTTGTGTCATCTGCAAAAAGACATACTTTTCCTTCCAGTCCCTCTGCAATGTCGCTTATAAAGATATTGAAGAGGACCGGTCCTAATACTGAACCCTGCGGTACCCCACTAGTAACCCCACTTTCTTCAGAGTGGACTCCATTTACTATTACCCTCTGTGTCCTATTCTCCAGCAAATTCTTTATCCAGGCTATCATCTTGGGACCCACTCCCAGGCTGGCTAACTTGTATATTAATCTTTTGCGTGGGACTATGTCAAATGCCTTGCTAAAGTCTAGGTAGACCATGTCCACAGCCCCTCCCTGATCTACTACTTTGGTCACCCAGTCAAAGAAATCTATCAGATTCATCTGGCATGACCTTCCCGCTATGAATCCATGCTGCCTTGGGTCCTGTGCTCCTCTGGCCTCTAGGTACTTGACAATTCTTTCCTTCAGAAGTGATTCTATCATTTCCTATCACTGAGGTTAAACTAACAGGTCTGTAGTTTCCTGCTTCTGCCCTGCTCCCACTTTTGTGAAGGGAATCACATCTGCACTCCTCCAGTCCTCAGGTACCACCCCATCCTCCCATGATTTGTTAAAGAGGGTAGTCAGTGGTGTCACTAGTTCTACCCTTAGTTCATTTAGAATTCTGGGATGAATCCCATCAGGCCCCATTGCTTTGTCCACCTTCAATTTTAAGAGTTCTTTCAGAACCCTTTCTTCTGTAAATGGGCTGGTATCCACTTCTGTATCCAGAGTGTTTCTATTGTTTGTTTTAGGTACCTCTCTATTGTTTGTTTTAGGTACCTCCCCCTCTTTGGTCTTTCTCCTGTGAAGGAGGGAGGGAGTTTATTGACTACTCCAAGAGCCGAGGACCAGAGGGTACGTTGGTATTTCACCATATGTCCCATATAGTTTAAGATTCTCAGATTCAGTGTGCCTGCCTGGAAGACTTTCTTTCCTAGGTAGTCTAGGCAACAGGATTCCTTATCTGGAGGCAGGGAGCTCATGTGTTGGGGGTGTTTAGTATGATCATGAGCTGCGGCAATAACTAATAAATCAGCCTCAAGGTCAGAGGAGAAGAATGGGTGATCGGGGGGGGAGCCTGGTACAAATGATCCACCTTCCGAGGAACAGCCAGGACAGCGTCAGGCTGATCCCAAGCCACAAGCACCGCATTCTGGTATGTTTGGATGAGTGGGCGTACCACGACCACCGGGTCCTCTGGCAGTTCAAGATAGTCTGCCATGTCTTTTCTCTGCTTATTACGTTCAGTAGTAGAGAAACCCATAATTTTCTGTATCTGAACCATCATATCGTGAAATGAGGGGTCGTCAAGTGGGGAAGCCACTGCATGGTGGGTGGGCTCCTTGTGCAGAGATGATATAGTGGAGAGAGAGGACAGAGGACGACAGTCCCATTCTTGAATGTCAATATTCTTCAGATCCTCTGGTATGTAGTCCGGGAATTCTAAGTCCTCGGAATAGTATTCTTTCTCATAATCCAAAGGGAAACCAGGTTGGGAGGTGGGCCGCTCACCAAGAAAACTTTTTGGTGGAGGTGTGGGTGACCGGGATGGGTGATCCCCAGTTTCAGGAGCCTAAGATTGTGAATGCCTTATTACCCTCAGAACCTGCTGTACTACTGTATCCATGTCCATAGAAATAGTGGTCGAGGGTTTTGTGAAACCAAGGGAATAACAGAGGAGAGAGAGGACGTGGAGCAAAGGCAGGTCTGGAGCCCGGATGAAACAACCCAGGGTCCTGGTCCTAATCAGGTTGGCCCCTATGAACAAAAGCCCTTGAAGGAGGAGGGGAGCAGCTAAAAAAGTAAAATCCATGGTATTCCCTAGAGTCCCAGGGCCCGTCTTCGACGAGGCCGAGACAGAGGAAGATTTGACGTGTTTAACAGCCATCGACATCAACAAGAGACGAGTCACCGTCGATGGGGCAGCGATGGTATTAGTATAAGGTTCCACTGAAACTGCCGACAGAGCGCTAGAAAACACCATCCACGAGAGAGAATAAACTCCCGTCGATGAGGAAGCAGGATTAACAGGCGTCGTCGCCGAGGAGAGACCTAAGGTGGTCGTCATCGACAAGCGCTTGGACGAGGATGCACTGGGAGCATCCTTCTCACGTCTGTGTTTCCTGTGTAAAGCACCAGGTGGGGGGTCCTTGGGACAGGTCCCTTGCTCCTCTAAGAGAGCTGCTTTTTGTTCCATAAGGTAAGCCTGGATATCAAGCAATCGTCGACGAGTTGATTGGTTGAATTCCTGACAAAGTTCACAGGAAAATGAGTCGTGTGTGGGTCCCAAAAAGCATGCACAGACTGAATGATTATTGAAACAGTATATTTTTCTACCACAACGACACGAGCGAAATAAAGGTGATTTGTTTGAAGGTCCTTCTCACATCCATCAATGAAGGAGAGGGAACGGGAATAAACTACTCCTGTTTGCCAATTTTTTCGTCGATGACTGCCTACATTTTGCACTAGCTGCTGCGTGCGAGCTGAAGACAATGGGAAAATGAACAGAGGATACCAGGGACTGCCCACTAATATAGTTAGCAGGATGATGATGTCATCGGTGGGCGGCCCCTGGTGAAAGACTGCTAGAACAACTGCTGTGCACCACAGCGACCTCTGGCAACTACCCGAAAGTATTACCTGCTGCAGGAGACCATCCCGTGGAAGATCTACTGTTACAGGTCAGTAACCTGTTCTTCTAGGATCGTGGATATGTTGTTCTACCCACACTTGTTTGCAGACTCCTAGCAGTTCTCCGGGAGGAGAGAGAGGCAAGGCGCACACCCACTTAATACTTGGGGAACAAAGACTGGAGAACTGAGACCCCAAAACCAGCATCCCGGTGTGACTCAAGGTCGATGTGGTAGTGGGAAGTGAAGGTGTTTCCGGACTTCCAGGTAGCAGCCCTGCATATATCCTGGATAGGGATGTCCCTAGAAGCAGCCACCGACGCAGAGGTATGGCGGGTGGAATGAGCCCTTATCCTTATGGGAGGCTCCTTGCCCGCCAACCAGTAGTAGAGATCAATGCAGGATATTATCCAGCTGCCAATCGTCCACTTTGCTGCAGGTCTGCCAGATGCAGCTTCAGAGTAGGTGACAAACAGCTGGCGAACCTCTCCCCGCGAATTCCAGCCGTGTGCTCTTTCAAATAAAAAAGAGTGCTCGTCTCAGGTTCAAAGTATGGAGCCTGTATTCGGCATCCAAGGTGTAACTGGGGTAGTACACCAGCAGAGTCAACACCTGGTTACGGTGAAACTCCGGCACCACCTTCAGAAGGAATTTTGGGTGGGGGCTCAGGACAACCTTGTCCCAGTGGAATACCAGGTTGGGAGACAACAGAGAGTGCCTGGGGCTCCCCAATCCTTCTGGCGGACGTGACAGCCACCAAGAAGACAGTCTTCCACGACAGGTGTGACATCTCACACCTGTTCATCGGTTTTAATGTCTTGCACATGAGCTTTGCCAGTACCAGCAGTAGGTCCCACGGTGGTGGTGGTTCACACACTGGAGGGGAAATGTGGTCGAGACCCTTAAAGAAGCACCAGACCACCCTCTCCTGAGCCACTGTCTGCTGACCGGCACGTGCCCCATAAGCAGAGATGGCTGCCAGGTGCACCTTAAGGGTTGTAGATCAAAGATCCCTTTTTGGAGAGAGACCAAAGGTAGTCGAGGATGCTAGCCACCAGACAGAACAAATGGTCCAGGCCCTTCTCTTTGCACCAAATGGAGAATCTCTTCTATCTGAAGGCATAGCACCTCCTGGGCAACTCCTTCCTAGATGCCTCAACTACACTGAGTACATCGTTGGAGAGACCCAAAGCCTGGAACTCTAGCCACTTAGGAACCAGGTTATCACGTGTGCAAGGACTGAAGGTCCAGATGGAATACCTTCTCCTGATTGATCAAGAGCAGGTCCGGGTGTGCTGGAAGACATCTTGGGGGCCTGGCGCTGAGGTTGAGGAGGTCTGGATAACAGGACTGGTGTGGCCAGTCTGGGGCTACCAGGATCACCTTTGCCTTGTCCTGCCTGACCTTGAGGAGCACTTTGTGAACCAAGAGAAGTGGAGGGAAGGCATAGAAGAGGCCTGGGGTCCATGGCCTCGAGAAGGCATCCCCCTGCAGTGAGCCCTGCTGAGGGGGGCGGGCATGGAACAGCCTCAGCTTTGTGTTCTCCCTGGAGGTGAACAGGTCCACCTGAGGTTAGCCCCAGTCGGAGAACAGGCTGTGTACTACCTCTGGATGGAGAGACCACTCACGGGACGCCTCGCCTCGCCCACATGGTCAGGCGTGTCGGCCAGCTGATTCCAGGCTCCTGTCACATGAATGGCTAGGAGATCCACCTCCAGTTGGCTCACGAAGGTCCAGGTGCGAGGAGCTTGCCTGCACAAAGGCAGAGAATGCATGCCACCCTATTTGTTGAGACAGCACATGGTCATGGTTTTGTCCGTCTGGACCTGAACCACCTGACCCCGAAGGAACCAGGTGAACTGCTCCGAGCACCAGCAGGCTCATGTGACATCAGGATTCCTTGGGGGTCCAGAGCCTGTGGACTCTGTGGTCCCCCATGTGAGCACCACACCCCGTGAGAGAGGCATCAGTAGTTAGAACGACCGTTGGCTCGGGGCAGACAAACGGGATCCCCTCCAGCAGATGTTCTAGGATGGTCCACCATTGCAGAGTGTCCCGTATCTTCTGGGTCACGATGCCCAGCTGGTCGACGTGACCATGTCGCTGAGTCCACTGGCTGGCCAGCTCCCACTGAAGCGGGCGCATATCCCACCGGGCATATTGGACCACGGAGGTGCAGGCTGCCATGTAACCCAGAAGGCGCAGGACGTCCCAGTCAGGGCGCAAGTGCCCAACGAGAAATGACTGGGCAAAGGAGGAGGAAACCTCTGCCCTGTCTGCTGGGAGCCTGGCTCTGGCTCAGCAGGAGTCAAGCTCTGCCCCGATGAAGCAGGTCACCTGGAAAGGCATGAGTTCTGACCTGGTCTCACTGACTAGGAGACCAAGTTCGAGACAGGTCCAGAGAGCCAGATCCCTGGATCTCTCTACCTCCTGAATGGAGGGACCCACTATGAGCCAATCGTCAAGATCGGGGTAAACTCTGACCTCCCTGATGCTGAAGGTAGGCCACCACCACTGCAATGCATTTGGTGAAGACCTGGGGGCCAAATAACAGGCTGAATGGCATGGCTTGGAACTCACAGAGCGCTCCCGCTGCTCTGAAGCGTAGGAACCTTCGGTGAGACGCATAGATCATGACATGAAAGAATGAATCCTGCAGATCCAGTGAGCAAAACCATATGTTCTGCTTGAGAGATGGTATGATCTGAGACAGAGTTACCATCCCGAATGTGCAAGACCTAAGGAACTGGTTAAGGCCATGCAGATCTAGAATGGGGCGCCAGCCCTCCAGTCCATTTCAGAATCAGGAAGTACCTGGCGATGATTCCTGATTTGACAGGGGGATCAGTGACCCTGGCCACTACCTCCTTGCGGAGGAGTTGGGCAATGTCATCTCGGAGAGCCGACTGAGTGTGCATGGAAACCATTCCTTCCTGTGGGGCATGGGCTTGGCTTGGTGGGTACTGCTCGAACTCCAGAGGCAGCCCCTGGCCAACCACTTTCAAGAATCACCTGTCCATTGTGACAACAGACCAGGCAGAAAGGAAGTGGTGGAACTGGCCCCCCACGGAAGGACTCAGAGTTGGTGTGATGGGAATGGGGTTGGTGACCCCATCCCATCACTGTGCAGGCCTGGAGGAGGAAGATCTGGCTTGGGGACCAATGGGACCTTTTCCTCCGGGCTTACGGGCCACCGAGGGCTCTGGCTTGAACAGAGGGCACCAGGGTTGAGCCTGCTGTTGTTGCTGCCCCGACAAAGTGGGGCTGCTAGGCTGCAGGGGCAGAAGGCCAAAAAGGCTTTCTATTCTGCTTTTTGGAACCCTGGGGTTCCTTCTGGGCAGAAGTTACTGAGTCCAAGGTGGCACTGGACTTTTCTATGCGCTGGAGGTGACCGTCCACTACTGGACCGAAAAGATCAGTACCCAGGAAGGGGACATCCGTCAATTTGTGCAGAGTGTCCGCTGTGAAGGTAGAGACTCTCATCCAGGACCTGCGGCACATGGCAACTGCGGCCACCACTAAGTGGGCGCAAGAGTACCCAATGTCCAGAGCCGTCTGGAGTTGCTGCTCTGCAACTGCCCAGTCCTGGTCATGGACCTGTTTGACCGTGGTCTGGAGGTCTGTGTGGAGATGAGTAAGGACCTCATCGAGACAGCCCAAGAGGGCATGACAGAAATGCGCCATAATGATGGCTGAGCTTGTCTGACGAAGACGAAGCGAAGAGGCAGCACAGACTTTCTGAACAAATGGTCCAGCTTTCTGGACTCTCTGGGGGTGTATCAGTGTCTCCTGTGTTTCCTGAGCACCTGAACAGAGTTTCAGTCACCAACACCTCGGCCGCGGAGTGTTCTATGAATCTTGAAAGGGAGTCGATGGGAACCGCGTACTTGCGAGCCATCCAGGCTGAGGGTGCAGGGCAGGAGGATAGGTGCTGCCAGAGTTCCAAGGCTTGGCCAACAATGGCCTTATCCCCTCGTTTGAAGAAATCAGTGAGAGGAAGTTTGGCCCATTTCTGGATGGGCTCCAAGGGCATCCCTGTGGATTCAGAAATGAGACAGAGGATGCCCGTGAAGGACGTGGGACCCTCCATCATCAAGAAACTCCTATGGATTCGTTGTCCAAAGGATGAGAATGCAGGCCACAGCCCTCGGACTTCAGATAGATTGTCCAGCCACCCCTGTCACCTTCAACCCGCCTAGGATGGTCGGGAGTAAGAGTGACATACAGCCTACGCAGAAGGCCATTAAAGGGCCGAGACTCCTAGGAAGGAGCCCCACAGGTAGCTGTTTAGGTGGCGCTTCCGCCCGAATTGGTGCAGAGGCCAGTTCTGGCCGAGCCAGGAGGGTCTTAACTGGTTCCGTGGGCGGAGGGGCGATATCGACCGGTTCCTGAGGAGTCAGCATCAGCCTAGAAGGCGACAGCTAAGTGATGGCTGGAGTGGAAGCCGGAGTCAACCTTGGGCCAGCCGTAATCAGCTGCTGCCACATTAAGTCCTTGTAGTGTCGACATAGCCTGTGTCTACGCCTCTCCTCTTCTGAGGAGGACAAGGAAGAATGGCAGTGGTGCCACTTCTTGGGAGTGCTTATGAGCTTTCTTTGGCCTATCAGTCGAAGGGGGACCGAGACCTCGACCTGGTCCGTTGGGGTCATTTGGAAAGAGCCAGGGAAAACTGCGGCTCTTCCAGCTCAGGAAAAGGGGGCCGTGAAAAGGTTCCCAGATGGCTGCGTCTCCTCTTCAGTGGGTTCAGTCAGGACTGGGGTCCTGAAAAAGGAGCTGTTACCCACACAGAGCGACAACGGGTCAACAGGATCAAGAATGATCTCTAGTGGATCGTCATCCTGCGTCTTAGCCGGCTGGCCTGACGGGGACACCGTGAAGCCAGTAGCTAAGGCCGCAATCTCAACCGAAGTTGAGACAGCAGATTCCTGGGAATGAGATCTCTCACTATCTACAGTCAAGGTAGCAGCAGCAAACATACGCTTCCCCAGGGTGTCTATTTTACGAGACACTTTATTCACCAGATGAGCCATGGATTCATGAGGTAGCACGGCTTTGTCATTTTCCGCCAGAACCACCAGGGCATCTGCAAAGGCCTAAGGTGCAAGAATTGGCCTGTCTTTAGGGGGAGCATACTTTTTATCTAAAGACTTGGCCACAGAAAGAATGAGCACCAGTTTGTCCCACACCACTTGTGAAAGAGTCTCAAAAGAGGATTGCATTGGTGGTGCCAGATTCACAGAAATTTCAGGAACAAGCAGGTACTGCAGGCTCAAAAGTTTCCCAGGGTCCACCCCAGAAGTCTGGAGAGCCACAGTGGAATTCATATTCTTCAGCAGAGATTTAAATGAAAGGTCTTCAACCACAGGCTTGGCTGAAGTAGAGGGCTTGCTCGCCAACCCATAAAACAAGTCCTCGTCCACACCATCTGAAAGGCGCAGATGAGGATCAGAGTCATCAAAGTCCCCCTCTACTCCAGAATGGACAGTAAAGGTAGGAAAAGAAGGAGGGAGAGCTGGAGATGCCGCCCCCGGAATCAGAGTCAAGAACCCTGGCACCCCAGCCGGAGCTGAAAACGGCGCTGGCACCATCGCCACAGCATCATACAACACAGTGGTCAGCGCCCTATGAGCACCTGGAGTTCCTGTTGCCAATGCCAGGGCTCCCGAAGACCTTGAACGCCCCAGAAACCCGACAGTGTGAAGAGATTTGGGGGAGAAAGCAATACCTGTGCTGGCCCCTGCACCACAACCACATGAGGGGGAAGGCACAAAGGAGCATAGTCGATGGCACCGAAGAAGGTTCTGCGCAATCACGCTGATCCAACCACTCCAACTGCTAACTAATGGCCCCTAGGCCTGAAGGCCCTGGGGATCGAGTCCGCAGCCAAGGGCAGTTGGGACAACCACCAAATCCATTGCTCCATAAGAGTGGCCCAATGATGAAACTGCTCCTCAGAAGACCCCCCCCCCAGAGGGCGGGGAGGGACTCTGGGGCTGAGGACCATGGCCACCCAGGAACGAAGCCGCAAGAGACCCAGGAGAAGCCGGGGCCGTACAGCCATCCCTCGCTACCGATGATCCCCGTGCAGACATACCAGAGGGCATCCTTAATCGGTACCGCTTCTTTTTCAACCTGTGGGAGGACAAGAGCTTGAGGCCGAGCCCCCGAGCGGAATTGCCAACAGGCCCACTTCTTTTTGTGCTTTCAGAAAGACTGCCCTTCCTCCCAAACACTGGACTGCTCATGTTAGGCCCCCTCCCCCGAAGAGGGGGGCAGACCGGACCGAATCCCACTGCCAAAACCGCTTTCAAGCGAAGTCTCCCTACTGTCACCAGCACTGTTCATGGTAGACTCCGTTGATGGCAAACTGAAGAAGACTTGTTCTTTACCACCAATTAGAAATAAACTTTTTTAAATAGTACTACAAAAACACAAAAATATTAAATCAAATACTGAACTAAAGCTGCTGTCGTATAAAGGTGAAGATTTGGCTCCCGGCGGGCAAACATCGTCACTGAAGTGCACTCGGCAGGAAAAAAGGAACTGAGGCGATTGGAGGGTTGATGCCAAGATAGGACCGTGCATGCACAGTGCTGCGAGGCTATCTGGAAGCTGACCCTCCTGAAGATTTTTGGCTCCTGTTGGATCCTAGTGCCTCCGGCGTAGTCCCATTAGCGTGAATGAGTGCTGGAGACTTTTAGTCCGGAAGATTAAGCAAACCTTTTCTCCACACATTGCACATTGCCTTGGGCACATAAAAATGCAGCAACTGTGCCATATTACAGTGAGTCATTATATATGTATGAGTATTTAATATGAAGTTTAGAAGGAGAAAACATAAAAGAATAGGATTCCTGATCAAGTGGTATGCATACATGATCTGTTACATTATTTTTTGGGGCGGAGGGCTAGAAAGAGCTTGCCTCATGTAAGTAGAGCATGTTCAGATATAAAAAGCTGTTAACGGAATTAACCAGCACAAACAAATACATCACATTAATTTAAAACACAGTTTTAACTTTGTTTCATCTGTGCTCGGATAAACAATAAACACTGCAGAAATGTAACATTCTTTGTATTTACCATCATTAGTTGCAGTGTTATTGCTAAAAAAAGACAGTTCAGTTGACAGTTTTAAATGACTAAGAACTGTTCGTTTTTACAAAACTAGCATTAACCTTCCTTAACGATCACTGTAAATGCCATACATATACTTAACTACTGCTACACTTTTTTCAGGCTGAGGTAAGCAGAATGCACAACTAGACACATACTGTGAGTAACATCCATTCTACCGACCTCGCACACAGCATGGAATGCTGAGGAACGCTGCTCACTAGCTATGTAGCGTTTGAATTTAAATAGTTAAAAAATAAATAACACAGATAAATATTTGTTGTAAATGTGATTTTATTTATTAATACATTTACAGACTATGCAGGGCACATTCATACCTGTCCCCTTTACGGACAGATTGCTGCACATCAGTAGTAAAACCTGCCACATAAAGAGAAAAGTATCTTCTCTGAGCCCTAGATCAAAGTAGAACCAAATCTGCCACTGGATACTTTCTTTCACCCCTACTATCAAGACTGTGTAACTACAGGCAGCACTAATTTATGCACGTATCAGAAACTGACAAATTAAGTACTTTATTCGTCCATTTTAACTGCATACTCCTCTAGTATCAGTCAGTTATAAAGTCCCTACTTCAAGTGACAGCCCTCTGCAAATCTTTTATAAAAATGTCCAATGTTACCAAAAAAGAGAAAGCAGTGATCCTAATGGAATAGTTAATTCAGTGTGGTCTTATGAAATGTACAGTAGTTACTGTCCGTTCTCACAAATTATCAATGGATCCCTGACTGAAGTATATATAAGAATATCCTAGAGCACTGCTTTTCCAGATAAACTGCACTGCTACGAATTGATTTATTTGGACTCTAAATTAATACGAGCACTGGGGACTGCTCCCCATCTGCCCTGACAAGTAAGCATTAATCCACTCCGAAGTCGGCTTCTACTGGGGAATTAATGCATGGTTTTAGGGGAGGTTTCGGCAGAGTGCCTACAACCACCCAACCATGCATTAATTCCCCAGTAGAAACCGACTTCGGAGTGGCTCAATGTGCTTGTGACATGACAGGGACTTTTTGCACACTACTGCCGTTTACTGTTATACAACATGAAAACACCGAATCTGTTTTTTATATTTGAAAGCTTTTACTCTATGAAGAAACAGTTATACAGATACAGTGCTCGTTATTCGACAGCAGGTTGTCACACTTAATAAGATTATTATGTGCTTACAGAATACAAACACCAATTATTTCCCTTGGCATCTACACATACTATAATCGTTGTTTCCTTTCCCTTTTATTCTGCAACACTGGTTATATTCCCTCGACAAATACTGCCATTGCTTCCTATGATCGACACCGTTTCTGAGGTGCTTTGCATTCTGGGATTCATTACCTCGTTGCACAAAGCTGATCGCCACTTGGAAAGATAGCTTACAAATGGAAATTACGTACCTACCGTTATTCTTGATCTTCTTGGACAAAGTCTCCACCACTTATTCACACTAATGGGAATACGCCAGAGGTGCTAGGACCGAGCAGGAGCAAACTTTTTCAGGAGGGTCGGCGCCTGAGATGGAGCCGCAAGGAAGCGGCACTGCAAGCCCGGCTTGTGTGGTAATGACCATCTCGGCATCGACCCTCCAACCGCCTCAGTATCTTTTTTCCCTGAGGAGGTGCAGCATAACTAACCTGAAACCCAGACATAAGATAGTCCAAATGACCCATGAAAGAAGGGTCAGCAAGAAAGCCTTCACAGCTCAGCCACTGAGGGAGTGAAGGCCATAAACAGAGAAGTGAGCCCAGGGGATGGTGGGTGGGCATGTGGATGAGTGGTGGAGACTTCGTCCAAGAAGATCAAGAATTACGGTAGGTACGTAATTTCCATATCTTCCTGGACATAAAAGTCTCCAACACTCCTTCACACTAATGGGAGAGTACAGAGCTATAAATCCCGCTGAGATGGGTGGCAGGACATAAACAGCTCACGTGCTTAGGACAGAAGTCCATTAAGAATGGTCCTGCCAAACAACAGATGTCATCTGGCATGGACATCCAAGGCATAGTGCTTAACGAATGTATACAGGGAGCTCCAAGTAGCCGCATTGCAAATATCAGCAATGGGTACGTTATGGATTTCCGCCAGAGATGTCACGACTGCCCTGGTAGAGTGAGCGTACACTCTGCCTTCCAGTTTGACCTGTGCCATAGAATAGCAGTGGCGAAGGCATGCTACCAGCGATGCTGAAATGCATCTGATAGCAACAGGTTGACCCAGCCGAGTCTCGCTGAAGGAAACAAACAGTTGTTGAGCCTTGCGAATTTCTTTTGTTCTATCTAGCTAGAACAGCAACGCTCTCTTAACAGCCAGCGAATGAAGGGTACGCTCCCCTTCATTCTAGAAGTTCGCAAAATAGGTAGGAAAGACTAAAGGCTGGTTTACATGGAATTCTGAGACAACCTTAGGGCGAAACTTAGGATGAGTCCTAAGAACTACTTTGTCCTTGTGAAATACAGTGTACGGGGGGGGGGGTCTGTGACCACTGCGTGTATTTCAGAAACTCTACGGGCCGAAGTAACGGCCAACAGGAAGGCCGTTTTCCAAGTGAGGAACTTCATCTCACAAGTAGCTAGCGGCTCAAAAGGTTTACGAGTGAGCATGCTTAGCACAAGGTTAATGTCCCAGGCAGCAACTGGATGTCTAATAGGAGTTCTAGTATGCAGAATACCCCTAAGAAACCTCTTAACTATGGGCAACTGAGCCAGTGACATGGGAAGTACTGGCTCATCATATGCTGAAATGGCACAAAGATGAACTTTGACCATGGAGTACTGCAGACCTGTGTTTGAGAGGTCTAAAATATGCTCTAAGACTTTATTTGGTGGGCAGGAAAAAGGATTCCAAGAGGATTTTACACACCAGATAGAGAACCGCTTCCATTTAGCTGTGTAGGTTTTTCTAGTGGCTGGCTTACGCACAGCCAAAAGAATATCTGAAACTCTATGAGAAACATTGAACCTGTTCGGCTCCATCTCTTCAGGAGCCAAGCATGAAGGTGAAACGACCTCAGGTTGGGATGGACCACAGGACCCAGGGTCAGAAGGTTCGTCTGAAGAAGAAGTGCTTTACGAGGGGGTTCCGATAGTCTGTTGAGTAGAGGAACCATATCTGACAAGCCAGAAGGGGGCAATGAGAATCATTCTGCCCCCCGGGACTCCAATTTGAGTAGTACCCTCTAAATCAGGGGAAGAGGAGGAAAAGTGCATAGAAAGTGGTTGTCCTCCGCAGCCTGAATGCATCCTGATAAAAAACACCAGGTCCTGGATTTCTGGAGCAGAAGAGAGGCAGTTTTGCGTTGAGTGGGGATGCAAAAAGGTCCCGGTCTGGAGTTCCCTACTCTTTGAAGACTGACTGAATGACGGTTAAGTCGAGAGACCACTCGTGAGGATCCGTCTCCGTTCTGCTGAGACGGTCTGCCAGCTTGTTTTGTACTCCTGGCAGGTAAACCACCTGAATCAGAGTCTTGTGCTCCAGGCACCATTTCCACACTCTCACTGCTTCCCTGCATAATGGGTAAAAGTGTGCACCGTGCTGTTTGTTGGTGTAGTACATCACTGCCTTGTTGTCCACTTGAAGGAGAATGTTCTTGTGACAGAGTATGTCCTTCAAAGTTCAGAGTGCATAGAGGATGGCTCTCATTTCCGGGATGTTTATGTGAAGTTGAGCCTCGTCCTCAGTCCACATTCCCTGGGTGTAGACATCCCGGCAGTGAACTCCCCAACCCATCAGAGATGCATCTGTGGTAATGGAGATCTGATGATCCACAGGGGTGAAGGAATACCCTTCCAGAAGGTTGTCCTCCTGAGACCACCAGGTGAGTGACCTCTTCAGAGGTTCCATCACCTTGATGAGAAAGGACTGAAGGTGAGTGGCTGGGGAACACTGAGCATCCACTGAGAGGTTCTCATGTGAAGATGAGCCAAGGGTACAGTGAACACCGAGGATGCCATGAGGCCCAGCATCCACTGCATCAAGATAGCTCGAACCGAGCTGTGTTCTCTGATGTATCGGGCCATCTGTAAGATATCGCTCCTTCTGTTCTCTGGAAGAAAAGCCTTCGCATAGGAGATGTCCAGGAGAGTTCCTATGAAGGGAAGCTTTTGGGAGGGCTGCAACTGTGACTTCTTGTGATTCAGCAGGACTCCCATGGACGTGAAGGAAGTCTGAGGCCGTGGCCACGGCCTCCAGCGTCTCTTGCCTGGAGGAACATGCTAGGAGCCAGTCGTCCAGATATGGGAACACTTGTATTCCTTTCTGATTTTCCTGAGGTGCACTGCGAGAATTGCACAACACTTTGTAAAAACTCAAGGCGCAGAGGATAGCCCAAAAGGCAGGACTCTGAACTGATAGTGCTGACCCGATGCCACAAACTTTAGGTATTTGTGGTGCTTTCGGCATATGAGAATGAGTTGGTAGGCATCCTGCATATCCAGGGAGGCTAGCCAATCGTATCGAAGGATCAAAGGTAGCACTGTACAGAACAATATAATCTTGAACTTCTCCCTGTGAAGGAACTTGTTTAACTTTCTTCGATCCAGACTGGGGCGCATGCCACAGGTTTTCTTTGGGACCAGAAAGTAATGGAAGTAGAAACCTGTGTTTCGTTGCTGCAGTGGAACTATTTCTACTGCCCTGTTATTCAGAAGGCTTTGTACCTCGGAAGCAAGAAGGTCTGACTGTACTGCCGACAACCTGGGCTGTCATTTGGGAAGATAATCTGGGGGGGTTTCAGAAAGATTGAGAGAGTACCCCTCGCAGATTATCCTGAGGACCCATTTGTCTGATATTATAGATTTCCACTGGTTTTATAACCGAGTCAAACGTCCTCCCACTGCTGAGGAGGAGTACCCCTCAGGCAGCTGAGGTGGGACCTGGGCTAGAAATTCAGAAGGTGGCACTGGGTGCTTTTGGGTCTTGTGCCTTCTGCTGCACTTTTTTTGCAGCTGAGGGTTCTGGTTTCTGTTAAAACCTCCTCTGCTTATACCAGGAGCGGAGACCGGCAAGGGAGGGGTTCTATAAGCGTCCACTGGACGCTTCCCTCCCGGGGGGAGTGGAATTTGCCTGGGGACCTGCGGGCAGATTGGTGGTGAGCTTGGGAACGTGCTGCCTCAACACGCCCCTGCCCCAGGAATACCCTGTGTGCTTACGCAAGGCCGAGAACTGCGGTAGCCGGGGCACAGAAAGAAAAAATTACTCACCTTAGTAATTATGCTTCTTCTAGTAGAGTCTTGCTGTATTCTGACAGGTGCAGTTAGCCCCAGCCTTTAAACTGCCCTGGAGAACAATGGGTTAACTTTTCTATGCAAGGCATAGAGTGTTGATCTCGAGCTCGGTTGATGTCTCTGCCTGTTGTATTTTGAACTGCAACCATCAGATCTTTACAAGCAAAAGCTCACTAGGTGTTCTGTGTGGAAACTGTAAAACTGTACTAGCCAACTGGCAGAAAAATAATCTTTTGGGTTCCCAAAGGAAGACTCAAGTCAGGAAACCCAAAAAACAAAAACCAATAAAACTGAAATAACATATCACCCCATGAGTAACAGAGGGAGTAAAGGGGCACCCTGGGGTGCCAACACTGCCCTGCTCAACCACATCCCAAAAATCCAGGTTCTGAGAGGAAGCGGGGAGGGGGTCAGAATACAGCAAGACTCACTAGAAGAAACATAATTACTAAGGTGAGTAATTTTTTTCAAACAACACGAAGTCTTGCTGTATTCTTACAAGTGCAGACTACCAAGAAGCAGTACCTCCATGGAGGAGGGACAGAACTTGCTTTGAGAATAGGCTCTGAAGGACTGCTGTGCCAAACCGAGCATCACGCCTAGCCTGGATATCCAGAGAGTAATGCCTGGTAAAAGTATGTACTGTTTTCCAGGTGGCTGCTTGACAGATTTCTAAGAGAGGGATATCCCTGGCAGCAGCCAGGGAAGCAGCTGTACCTCTTGTAGAGTGAGCCCTCAGGCCTGAGGGTAGAATCTTTCCCAGTTTCTCATAACAGAATTGTATACAAGACACAATCCACCTGGCAATTGTTCTACTGGTGGCAGGTTTGCCCTTTCCTACCTCTCCGTAAGTGAGGAACAACTGGAGGGAATCAAACTTGTGACCCTTGGTACACTCTATGTAGTAGCTAAGGGCCCTTTTAACACCTAAACTGTGTAGCTTCCTCTCCCCTGAAGAAGAATGATTAGTGAAGTAAACAGGGAGACACGGACTGATTCAGGTGGAAATCTGAAACCACTTTAGGCAAGAACTTTCTGTTAGTTCTAAGGACCACTTTAACTCTGTGAAAAGAGATGAAATCAGGTTCCACTGACAGGGCTTCCAATTCACTGATACGTCTGGCAGAGGTAATGGCTACTAAAAACACAGTTTTCCAAGTCAAGTACTTAAGCTCTGCTGAGGACATAGGTTCAAAGGGAGGTTGCATAAGCTGAGCAATGCAAACATTAAGATCCCAAGCAGGAGTAGGCTCCCTAAAGAGGGGATTGGTATGAAGCAATCCCTTGAAAAACTTACAGAATACAGGGTGGGATGACAGTGAGGAAGACCTACCTACTGACAGAAAAGCAGAAACAGCAGACAAGTGTACCCCGAGAGTAGCTGTTCTGAGGCTCAGGCTATTAAGATGGACCATATAATCCAGAACTGTAGGCACTTCAGCAGTATCTGGGGAGATATGCCTCTTGGAACACCAAATGCTGAATCTCTTCCATTTGGAGTTATAAGTCTTTCTGTTGGAAGGCTTTCGAGAATATCCAGAACTCCCCGAGACAGATGCAAATCTGTAAACTCTAACTCTTCAAGAGCCATGTCTTGAGATTGAGAGACTGAAGATTTGGGTACCAAATCCTCCCCTGAGAGGAAGTTAACAGGTTGTAATTCCTGGGAAAAGACAGGGGAAGATGAACTGCTAGGGACAGCAACAGGGGTACCAAGGCTGCCTGGCCCAGTCTGGAGCAACCAAAATCACTTTGCAAGGTTGTGACCTTATCTTGACTAGAACTCTGAACAGGAGAGGGAAGAGGGGAAAAGCATACAGAAATCTCCCTTCCCAGTTCAGAATCAGAGCATCCAAGGGGACTGAGTCCAAGACTGGGGGTCTGCAACAAAAGAGAGGATGTTGGTGATTGTCTGGGGCTGCAAAAAGATCTATCTCTGGAGTGCCCTATCTTGAAAAAATCACCTTCAACACCAGAGGATCCAGGGCCCATTTGTGATGGCCCTGTGATATTCTGCTCAGTGCATCTGCTAGGACATTGTCCTTCCCTGGAAGGTGAACTGCTATCAGAGGGCTTTGCAGGGAATAAGCCAGGGACCACAACTTCATTGCTTCTGTGCACAAGGCCGTAGACCGAGTGCCTCCTTGCTTGTTGATGTACCACATGGTGGTGGTGGTGTCTGTTCTGACCTGAATCACCTTGTTCTGTACTGATTTGGAAAAAGCTTGCAGTGCCAGAAACACTGCCCTGAGTTCCAAGAGACTGATGTGTAGAAGAGATTCCTGAGGAGACCACAGTCCCTGGGTGGTGAGGTCCCCCAAATGAGCTCCCCAGCCCAGCAGGGAAGCATCTGTGGTAAGGACTACCGAATGAGACTGAGTGGCAAATGAAACCCCTTGCCTCAAATTGCCCTGATCCTGCCACCACTGCAAGGCTTGGATCAGAGTTCGAGTCACTGGGATTAGTTTGGTAAGGGAATCCTTTCTTTGGGACCAAACAGTTCTCAAGTGGAACTGAATGTCGCTCATCCGGAATCTTGCGCCTTGGACCACTGCTGTAGAAGCTGCCATGTGGTCCAAGAGCTGAAGGAATTGCCTTGCTGGTCAAGACACCTGAAGGCTGAATGAAGAAGCCAGCTCCATGAGAGCTCCTGCCCTTTCCAGGGGAAGGAAGGCTCTTGCTTTTACCATATCCAGCTCTACCCTATGAAGGTGAGGAGCTGCACTGGTTCAAGAACTGACTTTGGTAGGCTGAGAAGAAATCCTAAAGAAGTGAGCACTTGCTGGGTCACTTGCAGGTCTGACTTGACTTGGTCTGGAGACTGGCCCACTATGAGCCAGTCGTCCAAATATGGAAAAATGGAAATCTTTTGTCTTCTTAGCAAGGCAACAACTACTGCCAGGCACTTTGTGAAAACCATTGGAGCTGAGGTAAGACCAAAGGGCATTGCTCTGAACTGATAGTGTCCTGAGGGGCAACTCGAACCTGAGGTACTTTCTGTGGGAGCACCTGATGGGAATGTGAAAGCAGGCATCTTTGAGGTCCAGGGAGGCTAGCCAGTCCCCTGGCCTTAGAGAGGGAAGGATAATTCCCACAGTTATCATCTTGAACTCTGGCTTTAAAAGATGTTTGTTCGGATATCTTAAGTCCAGGATAGGTCACCACTCTCCTGTCTTTTTGGGGGTCAGGAAGTACCCGGAGTACAGTCCTTTGCCCCAGTGTAGGGTAGGTAACATAGAAACATAGAATTTGACGGAAGATAAGGACCACTTGGCCCACCTAGTCTGCCCATTTCCCTACCTAATGGATAAGCTGAAGATCCTAGTTAACCAGCAGCCTACTTCTTTCAACCCCCACCCCCTAGAATTGCCTTATGGCTGTCCCATGCATGCCTGAATTCAATCACTGTTTTTGACTCCACAACCTTCTCCGGAAGGCCATTCCATGCATCCACAACCTTCTCTTTGAAAAATACTTCCTTACATTACCTCTGAGCCGCCCCATCTTCAAATTGCCCTTGTTCTTGGTCACACTGCTTTTTGAAAGATGCTACCCTCTTGGACTTTGTTGATTCCTTAGCTACTTTAACATTTCTATCATGTCCCCCTCCCTCCTTTCCTCGAGGCTATACATATTAAGCTCCTTTAGTCCCTCTTCATATGTCTTCTGCTGCAGACCCTGCACCATTTTAGTTGCCCTCTCTGGACAGCTTCCATCTTGTCTATGTCCTTGCGGAGACTGGGTCTCCAGAACTGCACACAGTACTCCAGATGGGGCCTCACCAGCTGTCTGTATAGAGGGATAACAACTTCCTGTTTTCTACTGGTGATGCCTCTCCCTATGCATCCCAATATCCCCGCAGCCCTCCTTACTGCCCTCTCACATTGCCTGCCCACCTTTAAGTCATCTGATATGACTACCCCCAGGTCCCTTTCCATTTTTGTTGTTGTTAGTATCTCACCCCCATTGTGTACTCTTCCCCTGAGTTTTGTTTCCGGTGCATTACCTTGCACTTCTTAGCATTAAATCTAAGCTGCCACATTTGACCATTCCTCTAACCTTGCCAAGTCCCTTCTCATCCTTTTCCACCCCATCTTGTGCATCAACTCTGCTGCAGATCTTTGTGTCATCTGCAAAAGACATACTTTTCTTCCAGTCCCTCTGCAATGTCGCTTATAAAGACATTGAAGAGGACCGTCCTAATACTGAACCTCATGTCAACCCATTAGTTACCCCCTTTCTTCAGAGTGGACCCATTTACTATTACCTCTGTGTTCTATTCTCCAGCCAATTCTTTACCCAGGCTATCATCTTGGGACCCACTCC
Source organism: Neoceratodus forsteri (assembly GCA_016271365.2). Taxonomy (NCBI): domain Eukaryota; kingdom Metazoa; phylum Chordata; order Ceratodontiformes; family Ceratodontidae; genus Neoceratodus; species Neoceratodus forsteri. The sequence continues at coordinate 399,157,218 of CM057452.1, forward strand.
CAGGCTGGTTAACTTGTATATTAATCTCTTTGTGGGACTGAGTCAAATGCCTTAGCTAAAGTCCAGGTAGGCCATGTCCACAGCCCTCCCTGATCTACTACTTTGGTCACCCAGTCAAAGAAACTATTAGATTCCATCTGGCATGACCTTCCTGCTGTGAATCCATGCTGCCTTGGGTCCTGTGCCCTCTCTGGCCTCTAGGTACTTGACAATTCTTTCCTTCAGAAGTGATTCCATCATTTTCCTATCACTGAGGTTAAACTAACTGGTCTGTAGTTTCGCCTCGCCCTGCTCCCACTTTTGTGAAGGGAATCACATCGCCTCCTCCAGTCCTCAGGTACCACCCCTTCCTCCCATGATTTGTTAAAGAGGTAGTCAGTGGTGTCACTAGTTCCACCCTTAGTTCTTTTAGAATTCTGGGATGAATCCCATCAGGCCCCACTGCATTGTCCACCTTCAGTTTTAAGAGTTCTTTCAGAACCCTTTCTTCTGTAAATGGGCTGGTATCAACTTCTGTATCTAGAGTGTTTCTATTGTTTGTTTTAGGTACCTCCCCCTCTTCATTTGTAAATATTGAGCAAAAATATTTGTTTAGTATCTCTGCCTTGTCATAGTCACCCTCTGCCCACCCCCCTCCCCTTTATTAAGCTTCACTATCCCTCCCTTAGTCTTCCTTCGCTCCCTGATGTACCTAAAAAAGGTTTTATCTCTTCTTAACTGAGTTGGCTATCTTTTCCTCAGTTTGGGGTTCTTTGCTGTTCTGACTGCCTTCCCAGCTTCCTTTTGCTTTAACTGATACAATTCTCTGTCCTGCTCTTTCTGTGATTCCTTGTACTTTCTGAATGCTTTCTTTTTCTCTTGAACCTTCACTGCCACCTTCTTTGAGAACCATAGTGGTTTCTTACATCGTTTTGTTTTGTTTATTTGCTTCACACAAAGGCTTGTTACCTCTGTGATGGCAGGTACTCTCTCTATAGCTCTTAAAGCTAGGAGAGAAGAAACCTCTGCCTCTAGGGCAAGGGTTTCTGAAAGATTTGCAGGTAGAAAAGATCTGGCTCTCATCTTCGGAAATTTTTTAAAGCTGAGAACCAGTCCCTGGCTTACTACCAGGACCCACTTGTCTGATGTGATAGACATCCAGTCCTGGACAAAGTAAGCCAGCCTTCTACTGGGATAGGACAGTGACCCGGCAGACCCATCAGGGTGTCTGCTTGGCAGGGGCTTTAGGCGAGAGGTGGATGCAGGCTGCTCATCCCCCTTCTGCCTCTCCTCAAGAACCCCTCTCATGGTAAAAGGAAGAAGAGGCCTGTGCTTGGTAAAAGACCTTTGAAAAGGCCTGCCCCTAGACTGCTGCCTTTGAGGAGCTGCCTGCCTTCCTTGGCCTGAGCACTCCTGTAAGTGGTCCTGTACTCGTCTATTTTTTCATAATTCTGTCTGCTCCCCAAACAGAGAATTACCCACTACAGGAAAATCCATGGCCTTAGCCTGGGTATCCTGTGAGAGGCTAGTACATCTGAGCCAAACCATTCTTCGAAGAGCCACAGATGTAGCCATAACTCTTGATGACACAACATTGGAGTCCACAGCAGCATGAAACTGAACTTTTAATGCCGCAATCCCATCTGCAGCCACCTCCTCCAGCTCCTTGGCAAGCTGGGGGGGTGCCTGTTTAGCCAGTGCCAGTACAGTGTCCCACCTGGACTTCTGGTATCTGGCTGTATAGGCCATATAATTGCCTACCTGAGTCCCAAGGAAGATGACATGTACTGCTTTTTTGCCATGGCATCAATCTTCCTGGAGTCCTTGTCTGGGGGGTATGATGCCAAGGGAATGTTTGCCTTATCGCAGGCAGCAGCCTGTACAACCCCAACATGGCTCCATTGCTGATAAAGGAACTCCGTATATGAGCCTCAAAGAGTATACCTCTTGTCCATTCTTCTATCCACAGGAGGTATGGAATTGGGAGACTCAGAATTTTTTGTGTCCGTTTCCCAAATGATTTGCAGAGGGGAATAGACAGTCTCCTGGATTCTGGGATGTCCATCATCTCTACATAGTCAGGCTCCTCCTGATCCTCCACTGCCTACTCCACAGGAAGCTGGAGGGTCTCAGCCACCTTTCTGTAAAACATAAAGTGGGAAGGGGACTCGGAAAGCCTAGGAGGAGAAACACCTGAAGGTCTGTCTGGGGAGATGTCCGGATCAATAGGCACATCCAGATTTTCACCATCACCATATTCATCTTACAGCTCTCCTTCCTCCTCAAACTCCGGTTCATAAAATTCTTCCAGGGTATAATCGTGAACCGGGGAACCGACTGAACCAAGCCCCTGCCAAAAGGTGCCGGATCAGTCGGAATCTGGCGAAGCGAATCCACAATATGAATCGGTTTGGCTGTTTCTTCGGCTGTCGGAGTATGAGATTCTGGATTCGAACCGGACGATTTTTCTTTGTGTTTCTTTTATGCCGGAACTGACCCCTCGGGATCAGATCTCCTTTTGCCTGAAGAAGTATCGCCCTGGTCAGAGGGCACTCCTTCTGGTTCGGTCGGAACCGAACCGGGCTGGCCATCCAGGTCAGCGGACTTCTCGGCCTCCCTTTCCCTCAGTCTACCTAATCTCTTTTCAAGGGTAGCTTTTGGAAAATTTTTACAAATTTGGGAGTCTGAATTGAAGTGGTCAAACCTCAGACAATAAACACAGGTGGTGTGGGGATCGGCCTCAGCAAAGACCTCCCCAAACTCACTGCAGTGTTGAAACCCAGTGGGCCCGTTTTTTTTCTAGGGTTTCTCAGACATGGCCAACCTAAACAAACTTACCCTTTTTTCGGCAACCACCAGGCAAGACTCCCCTATCGGTTCCTGACCATGTCACGGGTCTTGGAAAAAAACGTACTAAAACCAGTTTTTTTTTTTTTTTAGAACCAATACGGACCGGAAACCACACACTAAAGTAAAACACAAAATTTACCTAAATGATCGGTTCAGCCGAACCGATCAACACTTTTTACAAATTCCACACAGAAAACAGAACAAAAACCTATCTAGTACTCACGGTACCACAGACAGAGACTTAAACTGACTATGAGAAAAATAAATTTCGGTAGAAACAGTCCGAAAACCGACACTTTAACCGACTTCGAACCGAGCTGCAGGAGAAATCTCCAGAGCGACTGTTCAGTGAGGCGGAGTAAAGAATCTGACGGTTGCAGTTCAAAATACAACAGGTAGAGACATCACCCAAGCTCGAGAGCAACATTCTATGCCTTGCATATAAAAGTTAACCTATTGTTCTCCGGGGCAGTTTAAAGGCTGGGGCTAACTGCACTTGTCAAAATACAGCAAGACTTCATGTTGTTTGAAACAGAAATTACACCCCGTTCCGACCGGATGGCAAGCACCTTTGGCCCCTGCCACCCAAAGCCCCGGATCCAGCCCCGCAGCACCTGGGATGTGATGTCAGCCGTAAAGGCCATTCCCCCGTGAAAGAGAGGGACCCTCCCGACATAGGGATACGCCAGACTACCCAAAGCAGGCTGCAATTGGGGCTGGGAGAAGGTGGCAGGAGGTCGGAGGGTGGCAGGAAGGCGCTGGCGCTCAAAAGGAGTTGCCGGTCGGGGTGTGTGGGAGGTGCATAAAAAAAACAAACAAACAAAAAACTCCTCTGCCTTTCCCCCGAAAGGACTGATGGCTGTGAAACTGGCGCTTGTTCCCACCCCCTCGGGAGGGGATGGGCCTAGGTCTGGCTGCTGTCTTAATGGCAGACCTAGTCTTCCATGTGGTCTCCAGTGCTTGCTCCTCCTGAGGTCCGAACAGATACATACCGTCGAAAGGTAAGGACATGACTTGCAGCTGGATGTCATTTGTGAAGCCTGAAGTACGCAGCCAAGAGTGGCAATGGGTGCAGATGCCAGCCGCCACCGCCACCCAAGAAGCGGTATCGAAGGTGTCCATTGCAGCTTTAACCTGTTAGTTATTGGACTCAATACCCTATTTATGGTTTGAAGTAGCTCTGAGTTAACCTTTGATTTGGGCAGAGCTTCTACGACTGCTTTGAGCGAATGCCAAAGAACATACTCATATTGGGAAAAACAGCCCTGTTAGCTGGCAGTGCACATGCCCAGGGTCGAGGAAGCAAAGACTCTCTTACCTAAGGTGTCTATCTTGCAAGATTCTTTGTTTATAGGCCGGGCTGTAGATTCCTGAGGAAGGACAGCCTTATCATTCTCTGCCAGGACCACTATGGCATCAGCAAAGGCTTGTGAGGCCAAAATAGGACGATCCTTGGGAGGGGCATGCTTCCTTCCTATCTATGGACTTGGCCACAAAAGGAATAACAGCCAGATTCTTCCACAACATCTGCGAAAGGGTCTCGAAAGAGGGCTGTACCGGAGGGGTTAAACCCATAGAGATTTCCGGGACATGAAGATATTGGAGACGCAGAAGCTTCCCAGGATCGATTTCTGTGGTCTGGAGAGAAAGAGTAGAATTTAAATTCTTGAGCAGAGTCTTAAAGCAAAGGTCCTCAACAACTGGCTCTGCAGGAGAATTGATCCCTGCCCCCAGGGCAGTGTCAGCATCAATATCATCACCCAAGCAAAGATCTGGATCAGGCTCAAAATCATCTCCTGACAGTCCAGGGGGACTGTATAGACAGGAACGGAGTGAAAATCAGGAGGAAGAAGAGAAGAAGAAAGAATCGGAGGGAAAAAGTCCTGAAAACTAGATGGCGCCGCACTCATCCTCAGCGCCGTCAAGGAAATGGTGCAGAGAACAAGGAAGGAGCCATCATAGGAAACTGTGTCACACACGGCACTGACAAACAGCACGGTGTCACCGCCTGCCCAGATGCCGAGAAGGCCCACGGCGCCACAGACTGTGCTGACAGAGCCTGCAGTGCCGCAGACGGCGCTGACAGAGCCTGCGGTGGTGGTGCAAGGGACCCCAGTGCCTGAGAAGTCGGCACCACTGATGATGGAAACGTTACAGGAGTTTGAGAACTGCAATTGTAAGTAAAAGAAGGAAAAATGGCAGGAGATAGAGGCATCGGTGTAGACCCCTGCGCCGCATCCGTGTAAGGGGGATAAACACCCGAGCATGGAGTCGACGGCACCGAAGAAGGTGCCGTGTGACTAAGAAGGCCCAACCACCCTACCCACCCTTCCGAAACCGAATGGCCTGAAGGCCCCGGTGTAGGACTGTCCGGCTCTGGCAATCGGACCAACCTCTGAGCCCACTGCTCCATAAGAGCAGCCAAATGGTAAAACTGCTCATCAGAAGCTCCTCCAATAGGCGGAGAGGAGCTCTGGTGTTGAGGAGATCGGCCACCACAGAGAGGAACTGGGGACTCCAACAGAGGTGGAGACCGGGCACCTGGCCCTAATAACCGACCGTCTACACGCAGACGTACCAGAGTTCGACCTTGAGCAATGCCGTTTCTTCTTCGACCTATGTGTCGAAGAAGAACTCAGGGCCGAACAGTGCCGTGAATGGGACCGTTTCTGATTTCGGGGAGACCGCCAATCTCCCTGAGCACTAGACCGTCTGTTGTCAGACCCCCCCCCCCCCGGGAGGGCGGTGTACCAGACCCGGCCCAGCTGACTGAACAGCTTTCATACAAAGTCACCCTACTGTCACCTGACCCACTCATGGTCGACTCCATCAATGGAGGGATGAAGACTTCTCTTGCAACAGTAGTTAATTAGTAAATATAATGGGTACTGATTGAAGATAATATACAAAACAATACTTGAAACTAAACTGCTGGTGAAGTTTAACTCCCGGTGGGCGAGCGACGTCGTCACTGAAGCGCACTCGACGGCGTGGAAAAAAAACTGAGGCGGTTGGAGAGTTGATGCTGAGAAAGTCATTACCGCAAGCACCAGGCTCGTGGTGCCACTTCCTCGCCGCTCCATCTCAGGCGCCCACTCTCCTGAAAAAGTTTGCTCCCGTTGGGTCCTAGCACCTCTGGCATACTCCCATTAGTGTGAAGGAGTGGTGGAGTCTTTATGTCCAGGAAGATCTAATAAATTTGTCAGTTTTAACACTGAAGATTGTGTGCCTAGGTAGAATAATCAAAATGCGTTTCCTCATCTTTCTCAAGTCGGGAGTTTGGCACATTTTGGTGGTGTGCTGTGTGTGTGTTTCTTCGACTCACACATCGCGAATTTATGCTGGCACTGTCTGGTACTGCTAGTTGAACCGGGGATTATTCCTTACTTGGAGCGGGCATTACCAGTGATTAATCCCCACTCCAACCTTCGCCACGAGGTACGTTTCCCTGCAATAGTTTGTTGTTATTCACCGTCATTTTGTTCTGTCATGTTACAACTATCAATAGTCCCTTCAGATAGTGTAAAATGAGGAAAGGCTTTTGGCGCTTCTTGTACTGAGACAGAATTTCTTTTAAGTGGGAAAAAACAAACCTTCATATTTAGGATACCTGTTTCAACTCCATCCTTTTGGCAACAAATTAATTCTATGCCCTCCACTTCAAAAAGCTGGTATAGTAAATGCTAACTCATAATTAGAGTTAGCCTTACAGTGATCTGTTACCCATTTGCTTTTAACTCATGTGTGCATTCTAAAATGTTGTGGAATTATCCCAATTAGTAACAGTACTGTCAACAAAAGTTCTGCATACCTGGCAAATATTTCCTCAGGTGGGTATTTGACTTGCGTTTCCCCATTCTGTTCTTCTACTGTGGCAGTGCAAGAGCTTCCTTCTCTAAGATTCTTAATATTTTGGCATGAGATAAAGTATGGAGATAAGGAGAGTTCTTGAACACGGGACAGAATGATATCCTCAGTCGACTGGGAAATTAAAACCCGCAGAACAGCCAAGATTCCAGATATCCACAGCTGGACAGTGCCCACTGAGGCCTAAATAAAGAAGATATAGGTTAGAGCAGGACACATTAACAAACTGTTTAGGAAAAACATTGGTTGTGTATGCAATCTATTGTCTGTAGCTGTACAGTACTAGTATCCCACTCGTAATACTTAGGCTGGGAAACACTACACTTAAATAAAAATGAGAGTTGTAAATCCCAAATTCTGTGCCAAAAAATTATAAGCCCCCTGGCCCCCTCTCTCCCAACTCTGAGTGCCATTAAATTAAGTCAGAGACACTAGCTCCACCTCTCACATTACATGTCAGGGAATCTGGGAAGTTCTCTGTTCTATACGAGAACATGGGAACTATAAAAATTGAGCCTGTAATGTAATTTGTGGTTTGTATCAGCAATAAAAAAAATACATGTATTGTGGAGGCCAGCACATGTCGCTTTTACTGCCTTAAAGTGCTATTAAGGTAGCAGTGCAATGAAAATGGACTAAAATTCTACCCAACCTTTTTTTCTTCCTAATCGATGCCAGATGTCTTCCAGTTTATTTTGATGGTTAAATGTTCTGTTTTTAATCATTTAATAATTCTATGAAAGTTTTAAAATAATTATTTCTCAAGAAAAAAAGATGGCCATCTTATTTTTGCATAGAAATAATATTGAGGACCTGAGGAGGGTAAGAATCCAGACAAAATTGCAAATGTACAGTACACAGTATAGGAAGCATCCAGAAAACCCAAATCAACAGTTCTGCCAATACTTTCCTAACCATAGCAGAAAAATGGAAAATTACATACCTACCATAATTCTTGATCTTCTTGGATAAAGTCTCCACCACTCATTCACACTAATGGGATCTACGCTGGAGGCGTTAGGACCCAGCGTGAGCAAACTTTTTGCAGGAGGGCCGGCGCCAGAGATGGACCCACAAGGAGTGGCGTCGCAAGCCTCTGCTCGTGCGGCAATGACTATCTCGGCGTTGACCCTCCAACCACCTCAGTACCCCCCCCCCCCCGAGGAGGTGCTGCGTAATTAACCTAGAAGGATAGTCTAACAAAAACTGGACATGAGATAGTCCAGAAGGCCCCTATAAGAAGGATCAAGAAAGAAGTCTTCACAGCCTAAAGATTGAGGGAATGAAGACCAACAACAGAGGTGAGCTTGGGGGATGGTGGGTGGGCATGTGAATGAGTGGTGGAGACTTCATCCAAGAAGATCAAGAATTACGGTAGGTGCGTAATTTGCATATCTTCCTGGACATAAAGTCTCCACCACTCATTCACACTAATGGGAGAGTACCGAGCTAATAACCCCCCGAGAGGGCAGCAGGAGAAACCAAGAGCTCACAAATTCAGGACAGAAGTCCATTAAGGATGGTTCTGCCAAACGGAATATGTCATCTGGCATGGACATCCAGAGCATATTGCTTGACGAAAGTATGCACTGAGCTCCAGGTAGCTGCATTGCAAATATCAGTAATGGGCATGTTGCGGATTTCCACCAGGGATGCCGCGACCGCTCTAGTAGAGTGAGTGTACACTCTGCCCTCCAGCTTTACCTGCGCCATGGAATAACAGTGGTGAAGGCATGCCACCAGCCATGCTGAAATGCATCTGATAGCAACAGGCTGACCCAGCCAGGTCTCACTGAAGGAAACAAACAGTTGTTGAGCTTTGCGAAATTCTTTTGTTCTCTCTAAATAGAAACGCAGAGCTCTTTTGACGCCCAAAGAATGAAGGGAATGTTCCCCTTCATTTTGAAGTTCTCAAAGTAAGTAGGAAGGACCAAAGGGTGGTTTAGATGGAATTCTGAAACAACCTTAGGATGGGTCCTAAGAACTACTTTGTCTTTATGAAAAACAGTATACGGAGGGTCTGTGACCAAGGCATGTATCTCAAGAGACCCTGCGAGCCGAGGTAATGGTCACCAGGAAGGCAGTTTTCCAAGTGAGAAATTTCAACTCACAGGTAGCTAGAGGCTCGAAAGGCTTTCGAGTGAGCATGTCCACCACAAGATTAATGCCCCAGACTGCGACTGCATGTCTGATAGGAGGTCTGGTATGCAGAATTCCCTTAAGAAACCTCTTAACCACAGGCAACTGAGCCAGTGGCAAGGAAAGTACTGGCTCATGATAAGCTGAAATGGCACAAAGGTGAACCTTGACTGTAGAGTACTGCAGACCTGAATTTGAGAGGTCTAGAAGATACTCTAGAACATTATTGGTTGGACAGGAAAAAGGATTCAAAGAGGATTTTGCACACCAGAGCGAAAAACTTTTCCATTTGGCTGTGTAAGTTTTCCTAGTGGCTGGCTTGCACGCAGCCAGAAGAATATCTGAAACTCAGCGAGACACTGAACCTGTTCACTTCTATCTCTTCAGGAGCCAAGCGTGAAGGTGAAGCGATCTCAGATTGGGATGGACCACAGGCCCGAGTCAGAAGGTTCATCTGAAGGGAAAGTGCTTTTCAAGGGGTTTCCGACATACTGTTGAGTAACGGAAACAATATTTGTCGAGGCCAGAAGGGAGCAATGAGGATCATTTTGCCCCCCTGGGACTCAAACTTGAGAAGTACCCTCTGAATTAGAGGAAGAGGCAGAAAGGTGTATAGAAAGCGTTTTGTCCACTGCAGCCTGAACGCATCCTGACAGAAAATGCCAGGCCCTGGATTTCTGGAGCAGAAGAGAGGCAGTTTTGTGTCGGGTGGGGATGCAAAAAGGTCCAGGTCTGGAGTTCCCCACTCTGCGAATAATGCCTGAACTACGGTTGAGTCGAAGGACCATTCGTGAGGATCGATCTCTGTTCTGCTGAGACGGTCTGCCAGTTCGTTCTGCACTCCCGGCAGGCAGACCGCTTGAATTAGAGCCTTGTGCTCCAAGCACCATTCCCACACTCTCATCACTTCCCTGTATAAGGGGTAAGAGTGAGCACTGCCCTACTTGTTGATGTAATACATCACTGCTTTGTTGTCCATTTGAAGGAGAATGTTCTTGTGACAGAGGATATCCTTCAAAGCCCGGACTGCATAAAGCACGGCTCTCATTTCTAAGACATTTATGTGAAGCTGGGATTCGTCCTGAGTCCACGTACCTTGAGTGTGGAGAGTCTAACAGTGAGCTCCCCACCCGTGGTAATGGAAATCTGATGATCCAGGGGAGCAAAGGGATACCCTTCCAGAAGAATGTCCTCTTGTGACCACCAGGTGAGTGACCTCTTCAGAGGTTCTGTCACCTTGATGAGAAAGGACTGAGGGTGAGCGGTTGGGGACCACTGAGTACTAAGCATCCATTGAGAGGTTCTCAAGTGGAGGCGTGTTAGAGGTACAGTGAACACCGATGATGCCATGAGACCTAGCATCCGTTGCATCAAGATAGCTCGAACCAAGCTGTTCTCTCTGATGTATCGGGCCATCTGTAGGATATCACTCCTTCTGTCCTCTGGTAGAAAAGCTTTTGCACAGGAGGTGTCCAGAAGAGTTCCTATGAAGAGGAGCCTCTGGGGGGGGCCCACAACTGCGATTTCTTGAGATTTAGTAGGACTCCCATGGACGTGAGAAAGTCTGAGGCCATGGCTACGGCGTTGAGAGTTCCTTGCCTGGAAGGGCTTGCTAGAAGCCAGTCGTCCAGATATGGGAACACTTGTAGTCCGATTTTTCTGAGATGCATTGCAAGAATTGCACAACACTTTGTAAAAACTTACGGCACCGAGGATAGCCCAAAGGGCAGGACTCTGAACTGATAATGCCGGCCCAAAGCCACGAACCTTAGGTATCTGTGATGCCGTGGATGAATAGGAATATGTTGGTAAGCATCCTGCATGTCCAGGGAGGCTAACCAGTTGTGTTGATGTAGCAAAGGTAACAGGGTTCCTAGTGATATCATTTTGAATTTCTCTTTGTTACATTTTCTGAGGTCCAAAATGGGGCGCATGCCCCTGGTTTTCTTTGGAACTAGAAAGTAATGGGAGTAGAACCCTGTGTTCCGTTGACCCGGTGGAACTACTTCTACTGCCCTGTTGTTCAGAAGACCTTGCATCTCGGAGGTGAGAAGTTCTGACTGAGGTATTGACAGTTTTGGTTGCCGTTTGGGGGGACAATCCGGAGGGTTCTCTGAAAAATTGAGGGAATACCCCTCGCGGATTATCCGGAGGACCCATTTGTCCAATGTTATGGACTTCCACTGGTTGTAGAATTGAGTCAGACGACCTCCCACCACTAAGGAATCCCCCTCGGGCAGCTGAGGTGGGACTTGGGTCAAAAACTCAGTAGGCGGCACTGGGCGCTTTGGGTCCTTGCACTTTCTGTTGCGTTTTCTTTTGAGGCTGAGGGGTTTGATTTTTATTAAAACCTCCTCTGCCTTTGCCTCGAAAGGACTGGTGGTTGTGAAACTGGCGTTTGTTAACACCCCCCCATACGAGAAGGGGCGGGAGGAGATCGAGCCACTTTAATAGTTGACCTAGTCTTTTGTGTGGCCTCTAGAGTCTGTTCTACTTGAGAACTGAAGAGATACACACCATCGAAGGGCAACGCCATGACTTGTTGCTGGGCATCATTCATGAAGCCTGAAGTGCGTAGCCAGGAATGACGGTGGGTACAAATGCCTGCGGCCGCTCGGGAGGCAGTATCGAAAGTGTCCACAGCTGCTTTAACCTGTAGGTTGTTGGACTTGATACCCCTAGTTATGGTTTGAAAAAGCTCTGAATTAGCGTCAGACTCCAGTAGAGCTTCAACCATTTGTTTGAGTGAATGCCAAAGAATATACTCATATTGAGAAAAATAGCCCTGGTAGCGGTAGCTGGCAATACGCATACCCAGGGTGGATGCAGCAAAGACTCTCTTACCTAAAGTATCTATCTTATGAGATTCTTTGTTTATAGGTCGAGCTGTAGTAGTCTGAGGAAGGACGACCTTATCATTCTCTGCCAAGACTACAATAGGGTCCGCAAAGGCTTGAGAGGCCAAAATAGGTTGATCCTTGGGAGCAGCATACTTCCTATCTATGGACTTCGCCAGAGAAGGAATGAGAGCAGGATTATTCCATACCATTTGAGAAAGCGTCTCAAAGTAGGGCTGTAACGGGGGGAGTTAAATCCATAGGGATGTCTGGAACATGAAGGTATTGGAGTCTTAAAAGCTTCCCAGGATCGATATCCATAGTCTGGAGAGAAAGAATGGAATTAAAAGTTTTCAGCAGAGACTTAAATGACAGGTCCTTGACCACAGGCTCTGCAGCAGGATTATATCCCGTCCCCTTCCACATCATCACCCAGCCAAAAGTCTGGGTCAGGCTCAATATCATCTTCTGACAGTCCAGGGGGACTGTATGGACAGGAATAGGATGAAAATCAGCAGGAACTGAAGAAGGAAAAGAATTTGGAGAGGAGAAGCCATGAAGAGTGGCCGAAGAAGAACACGGCGCCGAAAAGCCACACGGCATCGACAAAGCTGATGGCACCGAAGAAGAACATGGCGCAGAAAAGCCGCACGGCACCGAAGATGGCGCTGACAGGCGCATTGGTGTCAAGCAACCCGCCGACGTCGCTGAAACCAAGCCAGGCCCCTGAAAATTAGGATTTGAGGAAAAAGAAGGAAGAATACCAGGAGATAGAGGCACCGGTGTGGCCCCCTGCGCCGCAGCCATGTGAGGGGGGAAACACCTGAGCACAGAGTCGACGGCACCAAAGAAGGCGCCGCTTGACGAGGAAGGCCCAACTGCTCTACCCGATTCCCCGAAGGGTCAGAGGACCTCTGAGTAACCAGGCCAAGCAGCTGGACCAACCCCTGAGCCCACTGCTCCATCAGAGTGGCCCACTGATGAAACTGCTCATCTGAAGCCCTACCAGAAGGCAGGGAAGGGCTCCAATGTCAAAGAGGTCGGTGACCAGAACCAGAAACCGGTGACTCCAAAACAGGAGACCGTCAACTGACCCCAATGACTGACCGTCGACGCGCAGACATATCAGAGGGCGACCTTGAGTGATGCCTTCTCTTTTTTGACCTACGGGTTGAAGAAGAGCTCGAGGCCGAACGGTGTCGAGAATGCAACAGTTTTCTTTTATGCTTCCAGAGGGACCGCCCCTCCCCTCGGGCATTGGACCGTCCGTTGTCAAATCCACCCTCCAGAGAGGGCAGCAGACCGGACCCAGCCCGGCTGACTGAACAGCTTTCATATGAAGTCTCCCTACCGTCACCTGACCCGCTCATGGTCGACTCTATCGGTAGGCTGAGACTTCTTTCTTTAAGAGAATTAATGTAAGCAGTACTTATTTGAGAAATACTACAAAATAATAAAACTGAAAACTATGCTGCTAGTTTGAAGTTTGACTCCCAGCGGGCGAGCGACGTAATCACTGAAGTGCACTCGACAGCAGGAAAAAAAGAACTGAGGTGGTTGAAGGGTTGACGCCAAGACAGTCATTGCCGCACGAGCAGAGACTTGCGGCGCCACTCCTCGCGGCTCCATTTCTTTTTTTTTTGCATCATATGTTTGTTGAGTTTTCCAACAATATCGAAAGTAAAAACTCACTTATACCAAAACAGTAACAACATTAATACATCTTATTCCTATACCCCTCTAAAATCTCCCACTTATGTCAATTTATTGAATTACCCTCTTTCCCCCCAAGCTCTACCCCCAATAATGACAAATCCCTCCAAAAAAAACAAAACAATTAATTATACTGACTGATAATGCATTAACAAAACAGTTTGTCTCGCACTCAATCCCCCTCTACCTTATCCATCTCAGAAAGACCTCTCGTCATCCCGGCCCAGCCTCCTCCCCATCCACCTTCTTCGGCCATCCCCTTTTATCCTTGCAGCCCCTTCCCAACATTTCCATCTCTCCTGGAGATAACGAAGATATAAACATTCCCCAAACTCTCCAGAACTAGTCCTCCCTGTTTTTAGTCACATAGTATAACTTTTCCAGGCCAAGGGCCTGCAGACACAGGTTTTCCCATTGCTGTATTGTTGGGGTCTCACTTGTAACCCAAGTATTTAATATACAGTGCCTGGCCAAAACAATCAGAATCCGCACCCATCTAGGGAGAGGTCTCCAATCCTCCTCCTCTGAATCATCCACCCCGAACAGCATCGCCATTGGACTTCTCTCCATCTGCCTTCCCCATATCCTGCCTACTTCCTCAGCCACCCCCTCCCAAAACTGTTTCAAGGATAGACATTCCCAAAAGCAATGTATGTATGTACCCTCCTCTTTTTTACATCTTCCACATCGGGGGGATATCACGTGTCGGAACCTGTGGACCATACTTGGTGGGCAATAAAGCCTATGTAGAAACTTATAATAAGATTCCTAATATTTATTACAAACCAGTAATCCCTTGTGCATTTGTAACATTAATTCCCATCCCTGGTCTGGTATCTCCCTCTTTAAATCCCTGCTCCATGACCTCCTGGTTTTGCATGTGAGATCAGGCAGAAACGGTAGTCCCATTCTTGCCGCTCTACCTATTATACCACCCCCAGTACTGAGCACGAATGCTCAACCTGCTCTATGGGAGAGTCCACTATTCGGCTTTTGCCAATTATTTTAGCATAACTTCTCGCCTGAAAATTCTGAACATACCTGATCCCATGCGTTCCCCTAGCTCCTCTCCCAACGTTAATTTCCCTTGTTTCCATAGGTCCTTTGCACATTTAATGCCCCTTTCCTCCCAAAGTAGAAAGCCTGCGTCCCCCAGGCCTACCACAAACCCCGGATTTCCCCTTAATGGAAGTAGTAGCGTTTCTTCTTCCGGTTTCACACCCACCCATTTCAGCAACTGCTCCCAGCCCTCTAATACTGATACTACTAACAGGTTTGGTTTCACCTGCTTATTATAGGCTTTCTTCCCTCCTCTTCTCAGGAATGCCGAGATCCTCCCCCCTCCCTCTCCTTCCTCTAAATCTAACCATCCTGCCTCCAGTGGCCTATTCACCCAATCCCCCAAAATTCTATAATGCATAGCTAAGGCATAATTTCTTAGATCGGGCATATTTAGGCCTCCTTTGTCTCCATCTGCCCGCAGCCTGCAGAGGCTCACTCTCGGCCGTTTCCCTCTCCATATAAAGCCAGCAAAGGCCCTATCCAGTCTCTTCAAATCTTTTCTATTTAAGCCCATTGGCAGCATTTGCATCAGGTACAAGATCCGAGGTAGGGTATTCATTTTTATCAAGTTTATGCGCCCTAGCCATGATATAGGTAGGTCTCTCCACCGTCTCAGCTCCTCTTCTATATTCTGAACCACTGGGCCAAAATTAATTTATATAATTGACTCAGCTCATGGCCAACTCGGATCCCCAAATACGTGAATTCCATCTTTGCCTTCTTAAGGCCCCAGGCCGTATCTCCAAACTCTTTTTTAGTTTCCCCCACAACATTATTTCTGACTTATGAATATTTATCTTGTACCCAGAGAATACTGCAAATTGCCTCATCATGGCCAATAATGGGGGAACAGAACAAGCCGAGTCTCGGACATATAACAACATGTCATCAGCATATAGTGTAACCTTGTGTTCTCTCCCTGACTTCCCCACCACTCCTTTAATTTCAGCTAGACTCCTAATTGCAATCGCCAATGGTTCTATAGCCAATGCAAATAAAAGCGGTGAAAGGGGACAGCCCTGCCTAGTGCCTCTATGAAGGGTGAATTTTTTAGTTAGGCTTCCATTCACTAGTACTCTTGTGTCTGGGGCTCTATACAGACTTTCAACCCATCCTATAAATCTCTCCCCTAGCCCATACCCTCGGAGAACCTCAAACAGGTATTCCCATTCTATACGGTCAAACGCTTTCTCAGCATCCATTGTTAAGACCACTATATTCTTTTGACCATACGAAGCTCTCCACACTATGTTAAGAAGCTTTCTCATATTGTGGTATGAGCTTCTACCGGCAACAAATCCCGTCTGGTCCGGGTGAACCAAGCTTGGGAGGATCTGGTCCAGTCTCCTGGCCAGAACCTTGGCTAGTATCTTGGCATCACAATTTAATAGGAAGACCAGCCAGTATGACGAGCACTCCTAGCCATCCTTCCCTGGCTTTGGGACCAAGCAAATGACTGCTTCCATGAATGAGACCGGAAGATCCCCCTGCCTAACCTCAGAGAACACCTGGAGCAGGGGATCCACTATCTGCCCCTGTAGTGTTTTATAAAATTCTATGGGGAACCCATCCGGTCCACTGGCCTTCCCCTGCTTCAAACACTGTATTGCTTGCCTAATTTCCAGTTGTGTGATCTCTTCCCCCAGCAGCCTTTGTTGTTGTTCTGTTACTTGAGGGATTTTGACTCCACCCAAGAATTGTTTTGCTATGTCTCCCGTGCTGGCACATTCGGCCTGGTAAAGCTGCTGATAGAATTGTTCAAATCTGTTCCTTATGGAGTCCTTATCCCTCAACAGTTTCTCTTCTTTATCCCTAATTTCTGCAATACGCGTATATACACGCCTGCCTTTTATTAACCAGACCATTAACGGGCCAGACCTGTTCCCCCACTCATACAGGCGACTTCTGGCTAACATCCCTGCCATTCTTGCTTCCCCCAGAAGGAAGGCATTCAATGCATCCCTTGCAGCCTTCAAATTCTGCACCCTCTCCTCTGTTAACCTTTCCACAACTGCCCTTTCCCACCTTCTCACTTCCTCCTCTAGTTCCACCCGAGTGGTTTCTTTCTTTTTTTTTTGTATTGTGCAACATATCTAATAATAGCTCCCCTTATGAAGGCTTTCCCAGCTTCCCAATAAATTCCCGGGGATCCCACCGAGCCCTCATTAGTCTCTTTATAAAACTGCCACTGTTGCTTAAGGTATTCTGTACATTCTTTTTTACCCAACAAATACCTTGGGAACTTCCAAGGTGGGGGGCCCTCTTTCTGTTCCTTCAATTCCAGCACCATCTGGACCATACCATGGCCTGAGAGGAGTATGGGACTATGATCAATTTTACACACCCTATTCAGCCAGTGTTGAGGTATATACATATAGTCTATCCTGGACCAGGTTTTGTGCGGGTTTGAATAAAACGTGAATAATGCCCACCAGCAATCAATCATATCCAGGTCCAGCACTCCCTCCTGCCAGTGTTTCAACCCCCCTCCATGCCTACTCCTCCCCCCCCCGAATGATCTAGTTCCCCTTGCATAACTGCATTAAAATCCCCACCCATGATTAGTCCTTCAAATTGTTCCCTAATCAGTACATCCAAAACCTTCTGATAGAAGGTCGGACTAAAAACCGAAGGAGCGTACACACTCCCGAAAGTAACCTTCTCCTCCAACAACATCCACTCTACAAAAATATACCTTCCCTCACCCCTATCTATAATTACCCTTGTGCAGGTGAATGTTATTGCCTTACCTATCAACACTGCTACTCCTCGTTTATGTGAACTATAAGGTGACACATAACATTTACCTACCCACCCTCTTTCCAACTTCCGATATTCTTAACTAGTCAGGTGCATTTCTTGTAAGAGGGCAACCTGGGTACCCTTTCGGCACAAACTAGCGCATTTGACCGGAGACGAGATCCCCTTCATATTCCAGGAAGTAATCCCTAGTGTTGTTTGCTTAACCATTTGGCCAGAACACTGTTCCTTTTATCCTTTCTACAGCATTCATTTTAATCCATCCCCCCCCCCGATGGTAAACCCTTATCAAGTTATTCCCAGACATTGCACACTTTGCTGTTATTAGAGATGAGAGACATTGCATCCTCATAATAAAAATATACAAACTTAACTTCAATAACCCCCTTTCCCTACATGAACCCCTCCCTCCTCCCCACCCCATCCAAAAGATAAACCCCTACCCCATCTGCTATACCTATAAACCAACTGCATCCTTGCCATTCAACTCCTAGAATGGCCCCATGGCCATGCATTGCAGACGCCTGCTCCCACCCCCGCTTCCCTACATTCGCGACAGCATCCCGATTTTAAATAGATAACAGAGTAACATCCCCTGTCCTGCTATTTATTCAACAACCCTCCATTGCCAACATTTCAACATTTTGTTCAGTTTAACAGTAATACCGACTTCCCCCTCCATCTCCCTAACCTCACTGGATTTCACCCCGCAGGCAACTCTCTTACTTCCCCTTTCTCCAGAGCACATGGGAACAGTTCATGACAAAGTTGTAGAGGCCTCAGGGGCGCCGACGCTGCCCTACAAATCCACACAGCGTCGGCCCACCCCCCAGACCCCCACTTACCAGACCTCAGCAATACCCCTGCTTTCACCAGAACAGTCCAGATACTTCTGCAATTATGAGGCCAATCACACCCGAGTCCCACATCACCCCACAGTCCATCCTTCATGATGGTACATTTTCCCTGTTAGCCATCCGCTTAATCAGCCATCCTCATATCACCGGGCTCACTTTAGCGTCCCATAGCCCTCCACATCTCAGCCTGTCACAGGGTCGTCAGCCTCTCCAGCGAGGTATCAAAGAGGGGGATCATAAAATGGATTAAATACGAGGGGAGGGAAGAAGGAACTCTCACTCCAACTTCAGATATAAAACAGAAACAATTATTAAACTCCCAGCAACTTTAACTTCAGTCAGCGTTTGAACATTCTTCATGGCCACACCAAGCACCTCCTTAGCTTCTTCTCCCCTCCGATTGCATTCAGAATGCCTTGTTTTTAAGATCCTCCACAAAGGCAGTCGCCCTCTCTGGCTCCCAAAATGAATATGTGGCCCCTTCATGCTTAATCTTCAGGATTGCAGGAAAAATCAGAAAGCATTGCACTTTGAGCTCTCTAAGTTGCGCCATCATAGGAATAAATGCCCTTCGTTTCTTCAGTATGCGGTTTGAATAATCCTGCATCAGAAAGCCTTTCACCTTCGTACCTCAACTCCCTCATTCCCTGGTAGGCCCAAAGCATCTCTTCTTGATCCTGATTGTTGTGGAATCTGAAGATAATTTGTCTCGGGGGCTGCCCCGCCGGCGGCCGCGCTGCTTCCGCTCTATGGGCACGCTCCAGCTTCAGCTTTCCCCTTTTCAATTTCATGCCCAGCATGGACGGAACCTTTTCTGAATAGAAAGACAGGATATCGGGACCTTCTTTTCCCTCTGGGAGCCCCGAAGGCGGAGAATGAGGTGCCTGCCATAGTTCTCTTGATAATCGTGCTACTCTACTAATTCTGCGAGCCCTTTTTCCAACTTGGCCACGCGAGCAGCCATAGGGTCCACTTCGTCCTCCAGCTTCGAGATCCGCTCCTCCGCCTCCGTGATTCTAGACGCTTGTGCGGCCGTTTGCTCCACCAAACTTTGTAAACGGCTATCAATTTTATCCCCCAATTTACTCCACTTGCCTTCCAGTGCCTCCATTAGCTGCTCTGAGACCTCGCGGCCTAATACCGCCATTTCCACAGCAGAGAGTGAGATTGGGCCCATGGCTTCGGAGGATTTTGCTGTCATCCTTTTCCCTTGGTTTTTAGCAGCCGAGCGCTGATTTTTTTTCCCAGGGGTTGGGAGCAAATACTCCTCCATTCTATGTTGCCTCTCGCTTCTTGTACTTTTGGAGGGTTTTCTCTGTCGAGTGCCGTTAAAATTAAAGTTTTATTTAATGCAGGGTTGGGAGCAGCGGGAACTCATGTCTTCACTGCTGGCTGCTCATCATCGCCCCCACGGCTCCATTTCTGGCGCTGGCCCTCCT
The DNA here is from genome assembly GCA_016271365.2 of Neoceratodus forsteri. Lineage (NCBI taxonomy): Eukaryota > Metazoa > Chordata > Ceratodontiformes > Ceratodontidae > Neoceratodus > Neoceratodus forsteri. Next base: position 399,176,721 of record CM057452.1, read on the forward strand.
GCAAAAAGTTTGCTCTCGCTGGGTCCTAGCACCTCCGGTATAGATCCCATTAGTGTGAATGAGTGGTGGAGACTTTATGTCCAGGAAGATTTAGCTTTTCAGAATAACTTTTTTTGTTGTACTACTGCTTTAAGCTAGAGGCTTTGTGTTAGTGGGCCTCTATGACCCATATAAAACCAAGGATTTCCTACTTCCCACAAAACATTATGCAAATGAGCAGAACTAGCATATCCACTTCCATTTTTGGCGTACAGTGCCAGAGAATACTTTTTTGGTAAGGTATTAAACACTTGTTTTAAAGTAAATATGTGCTGGTTTCCTTAGTTTAGCTGATTGGGGGATTGCTGTCAAAATAACACGTGAAATACACAGGCCCAATTCAGGCAAGGCAGATCACACAGTACCCAAACTGGACACTGAATTCAGTGTATCCACTTACCACACTTATCACACAACTGTAGAGCTGTACATATGTATTCGAACACAGCTAGCAGTCACAATTTAAAAACAAAACACTGAATGCCTGCAAATTTACTAGTTATCCAGGTCTTGAATCTAATGGCATTCTGGTACATCTGAATTACCAGCTTTAACTGTGGATTAACAAAATCTCCTTTTGCTGTCTTTGCTATCTGGTTTTCGGAAACGGCATAGTACCGAGACGGCCCTTGTTCGGGTCCTCAATGATCTCCTAACAGCAAGAGATCGGAGGAGCAGATCCATCTTGGTTCTTCTCGATCTCTCGGCAGAATCTGACACTGTGGATCATGGAGTGCTAGTCGACTGCCTGCGGTTCATCTGCGGACTGTCTGGTACAGTCCCCAGATGGTTCCACTCTTTCCTCACTGGCAGGTCTCAGAGAGCTGTCTGCAGGGTTTACTCCTCTGACAAGGTCTCCCTGCCATGTGGGGTCCTGCAGGGCTCTGTGCTGTCTCCTATGCTGTTCGCAGTGTACATGCTGCTGTTGGAAGACATTGTAAGGTGGTATGGGCTGAGTTTTCACTGTTATGCAGATAATACTCAGCTCTACCTGTCCTTTGTTGTGCCCGATCAAGGGGGAGCAATCTCGAGTTTTAACAACTGCCTTTCCGAGAACAAGGACTGGATGAGTGCCAGCTGGCTGACGCTGAATCCAGATAAGACAGGACTTGGTGGTGGATCCAGGTCATTGGGTAGAGGGGCCGTCACAGGGGTGAGCTTCAGGGCTTTGACTCAGTGGTCGTTAGCTGATGACCTCTGAACGGGTGCGAGATCTGGGTGTGATTCTTGATGACGGATTGACGCTTAAACATCAGGTGTCGTCCGTTGTCAAGACTGCCTTATACCATCTAAGGAATGTAGCCCGGATCAAGCACCTAGTTCTGCCCGATGACCTGCCAGTTTTGGTTCATGCCTCTGTAACCTTGCGCCTAGATTACTGTAATGCTCTTTACCTAGAGATTCCGGGGGTTGACATCTGCTGCCGGGAGCTGGTGCAGAACGCAGCAGCTAGGCTGACTGGGCTACCTCGTAGTTGTCATGTCATGCCGGTGCTGCACGATCTGCACTGGCTGCCTATTCAGTGGCAGATCACCTTCAAGGTCGGTTTACTGACCTACAAAGCCCTACATGGACAGGGACAGAGTTAGCTACAAGATCTTCTTCATCCCTACTGCCCCTCCTGGCCGCTGCGCTCTGCCAATGAGGGATTGCTGGAGATACCCAGGATTTGTTTAAAGTCATCTGGGGCCCGAGCATTTGAATTTGTGGAACCACCCTTGTGAAATTCTCTACCTCATTGGATAAGACAGTGCTTGATGGTGGAGAGCTTTAAATCTGCCTTAAACTTGTATTTATTTACTTTGGCGTTTCCTGGTTTTATTTGATCTACTGCAGTTGTTTTTAATATAAACTTTTCTACTGTTTATGTACTAGCACTATGGTCTTTTGGAATAGTGCTATTTTATAAATAAAGTGTGATTGATTGATTCAGCAGGATTCTTTCCTCCACCACCACCACTGAGTATAGAACTGACTGAACCTATCTTAAAATTTGTGTGTACTGTACTTATCTTATGCTAAATCATTTCTATTGCTGTTAGCTACCTACTATAGCCCTGTTAAGCTTGTCATGTTTCTAGATGTCAACCTCTGATATTACCTGATTGTATGTAAACACGACTTTCTCACTGTTCTTCTGTGACCTAGCTTGTAACCCTCCCGGGTCTCACTAGAAAACATGCACCTGGCTGTCTAGTGTGACTTACCCGGTTAACAAAAGCAAATAAATAAATAAACACACAATCCCTGTAATCTGAGCCCCACTACCCTCCTCACCAAATGCTAAGACACCCCCTTTACATCAAATTTAGTTATTTCACAACTGTTCAACACAGCACAAAGATTCTCATAACTCTTCACCTCACCATCGAGTCCGAGTACAGTGTGGATTTAGGTTTTTGACCAGAAATACAAACCTTAGAAGCCATAATAAACAGATATATATATTCCTAAAGTAAACACTAACAAAAGACAGAAATGAAAATTATTCTGTTAATTATTCTGTTAAAATTATACCATAATTCTGATCTTTCTGTATATCTTCACCATTCATCACCTTTGGGTATAGTGCCAGAGGTCACAACCCCTTGGGAGTTCTTTTTTTGGGAGGAGATGGGCAGAGTCATGTGGCACTCATGGGTTGGCTGTTAGGTGTTATCGACCCTGCCCTCCCGCCAGTTCTGAGTTGCCGTAGAGTAACAAAGGGTTGGGAGGGAGGGACAAGGAAGTCTAAGGGACAGACAAAGGAAAAGATATACAAACTAAAAGGAGAAATAAACGACTGACAGGACAGAATAAGCTAGAAGACTAAGGGGATTAGGAAGGGGCCCCAATCTCTGGAAGTAGAAAAGGAGGAGGGACGGAGGGTTAAGGAATTTAGAAGTAAGGATGTGAGGGAGGGGAGAGAAGGGAACATACCCTGGAACCTTGACCTGTCTCCAGATTGAATAGGAACTGAGAAAGAGTAGCCAGTAGGCTAAACTGCCAGAATTCAAGGCACAGAATCACTGGCAATAACTTCAACATAAGCAGAATCAGCTATTCTGGAAGAAAAGACAGGATGCAGAGAATACTCCCCCCCCCCCAAAAAAAATATCAAATTTTTGGTATAAGAAAACTAGTTTCTTAAATTAAATTGAGGTTGTATCCAAAGTACAAGGACATCAAAGTAAAGCTGATGGGGAGAAGGGGACAGAGAACAGAAAAGAGGGGAACTACCAACCCCCAAGGCACTGAGGAAGGAGTGCCCCCCATCCTGACCACTCTGACCCTATAGAAAAACATCCCTCATGTGCCCAAGGTCACCCCACTTCTGACCAACAGAAAGGAGGGGGTGAAGGAGAGGGCACATAGAGGGAGGGGGAACCAGAGACTGAGGCCCAAGGGGGGACGGAGGGTGGGATTGTGATGAATGGTGAAGATACATAGAAAGATCAGAATTACGGTAGGTACATAATTTTCATATCTTATGTGTCAATCTTCACCATTCATCACCTTTGGGTGAGTGCTGAGCCCCCCCCGAAGGGGGCCTTAACCCTAAGGTACTAAGTCCCTTAGCTCTCAGTGGGTGGCACACCAAGAGAGAGAACTTTCACGGGTCTGGAGAGGTACGAGAGTGGGAAGAGTGAGAAGGGGACCCCCTGGAGGGGTAGGAAGTTGCCCCGACAGTCATCATCTCACCCTACAGGAGAAAAGGTGGGTTATCTGGTAAGCGGAGGTAATCAACCTACGCCGGGTCGTAAGGTGGCAACGGGAGAGACGCAGCTAAGCCGTCCGCCTAGTGCAGATCGTTGTCCCTACGACCCTGGAAGCTACCTCACGGGCATCATAAGATGCCCTTGCTTGATGCCTTGCTAGCTCCAGGCCACGTGCAGAGAGTGCAATGGCTTGTATGGTTTCCTCCGCATCAGGCATCAAGGCTAGAAGTTGACCTAGCCTGGACCACAGGAACTTGTCATAAGTAGTGTAATGGGCCTGATAAGCAGATACAGAGAGAAGCAACCGTGCCGAGTAGAAAGTCCTCCTACACCAGAAGTCAAAATCCATGGAGTCTGCACATCTGGGGGCCGGTCACGGTGAAGGGCGCGAAGCCCATTGGGAGTATCCAGTTGCGTCAATCCTGAGCTAGGATGAGCCAGACTATCTGGAGACTCCGGGGGGCACAATACCTCTGGCAGAGATCCCTAGGGGCTGGGACTCCGGAAAACTGTCTCTACCAGAAGTGCATTGACACCTCCCGAAAGGGAGCAGGCCAGGGGGCACTACAAGGGTGTCCGCACTGAAATCGCCCAAAAAGGCGCACGTCGGATGCTCAAGATTGTGCAGAGTGCGTGGGGTGACATGCAGATCCTCCAACATCCTCACGAGAGAACACTGATACTCAACGAAATCAGCAGCTGGGGAGATATGGACAGACGGGTCCTCACCTCCTGAAGAGGACCGCAAAGGTTCAGAGGTTGGCTGCTCAGGTGGAGGTTGAAAAACCTGTCTGTCCATGGCCCTAAAATAAGAGGAAAACTGAGCAGCCACAGCTCTGAACTGCTCCCAGGAAAGAGGGCAGCTCGGACCAAGAATACCCGGGAGAGCAGGAGAAGGTGGCAGAGGAGAGGGGGCAGAGCAGACAACAAGAATCAGCTGTCCTCCGCCTGGGCTAGAGTGCACACCTGAAGATCCAAGGAAAGGGGGAGCTCCAGAAAACTCAACAGCCGACAGCTGGTCAACCATACTGGAACTGCCTAGGCTGCGCCCTGAAGAATCCCCCCTGTGAGGTGACCAGGGCCGTGAAAGTCCAAAAGGACGGTCCTCTACCTAACATAGAATTTGATGGCAGATAAGGACCGCCTGGCCCATCTAGTCTGCCCATTTCCCTACCTAACGGATAAGCTGCAGATCCTAGTTAACCAACAGCCTACTTCCTCCTATCCCCCGCTAGAATTGCCTTATGTCTGTCCCATGCATTCTTGAATTCCCCAACTATTTTTGACTCTACGACTGCCTCAGGAAAGCTGTTCCATGCATCTACAACCCTCTGTGAAGAAATACTTCCTCACATTACCTCTGAGCCATCCCCCTCTATTTAAAAATTGTGTCCCCTTGTTTTTGCACATCTCTTTTTCTCAAGGATGCTACCCTCTTGGACTTTGTTGATTCCCTTGAGGTATTTAAAAGTTTCTATCATGTCCCCCCCTCTCCCTCCTTTCTTCGAGGCTATACATCTTAAGCTCCTTTAGTCTTTCTTCATGTGTCTTCTGGTGCAGACCCTGCACCATTTTGGTTGCCCTCCTCTGGACAGCCTCCACCCTGTCTATGTCTTTGCAGAGATGGGATCTCCAGAACTGTACAAAGTACTCCAGATGTGGTCTTACCAACTGTCTGTACAGAGGGCCAACAACTTTCTGATTTCTACTGGTGATGCCTCTCCCTATGCATCCCAGTATCCCCCCAGCCCTCCTTACTGCCTTCTCACATTGCTGGTCCACCTTTAGGTCGTCTGATATGACTACCCCCAGGTCCCTTTCCATTTTTGTTGTTGTCAGTATCTCAGCCCCCATTGTGTACTCTTCCCCTGGGTTTTTGTTTCCCAGGTGCTTTACTTTGCACTTCTTTGCATTGAATCTAAGCTGCCATACATTTAACCATTCCTCCAACCTTGCCAAGTCCTTTTTCATCCTATCCACCCCACCTTGTTTATCAACCCTGTTGCAGATCTTTGTGTCATCTGCAGAGAGACATACTTTGCCTACCAGTCCCTCTGCAATGTCACTTATAAAGACATTAAAAAGGACCGACCCCACTAGTAACCCTCCTTTCTTCACTGAGGACTCCATTTACTGTTACCTGCTGTGACCTGTTGTCCAGCCAGAGTTTTACCCAGGCTACCACCCTGGGACCCACTCCCAGTTGGGCTAAATGGTTTATTAATCTTTTGTGCGGGACTGAGTCAAAGCCTTGCTAAAGTCTAGGTAGGCCATGTCCACAGCCTTTCCCTGGTCTACTACTTTGGTCACCAAGTCAAAGAAATCAATTACATTTGTTTGACATGACCTTCCTGCTGTGAATCCATGCTGCCTTGGGTACTGTGCCCCACTGGCCTCTAGGTACTCAGCAATTCTTTCCTTCAGAAGTGATTCCATCATTTTCCCTACCACTGAGGTCAAACTGACAGGTTTGCAGTTTCCTGCCTCTGTTTTGCTCCCACTTTTCTGAAGAGGAATCACTTCCACCCTCCTCCAATCCTCAGGTACCACACCATCCTCCCATGATTTATTAAAAAGGGTAGTCAGTGGTGTTACTAGTTCTTCCCTTAGTTATTTTAGAATTCTGGGGTGAATCCCATCAGGCCCCATTGCTTTATCCACTTTCAGTTTTAAGAGTTCTTTCAGAACCCTTTCTTTTGTGAAAGGACTAATATCAACCCCCTATCCAGAGTGCTTTTATTGACTGGATTAGGCATCTCCCCCTACTTTTCCACTGTGAATACTGAGCAGAAGTATTTGTTCAGTATCCCTGCTTTTTCACTGTCGCTCTCTGCCCAACCACCTTCCTCTTTATTCAGCCTCAGTATCCCAGCCTACCTCCAAAGAATGGGACCCTCTCAAGGACACTGAAAGGGAAAGGCGGAGATCTGCAATATGACTCCTTCCAGAACCCGGATGGGTCCCAGAAAAGGGTTGCTGCATCAAACCCATACCCCTCGACCCTTTGGAATCCGAAAGAACCCTTCTCCTTGAAAAACCCAGTCTAGGCAGCTGGCAACCCAGGTCAGCCTCTAAAGGGGCTATCCAGGAAGCAGTACCTTCCCTTCCTGTGGGTGCTCTGATCGGCCCTAAATTTGAGCGATCCAGGTACACCACCTGAGGGGATACCAACCCTGAGGGGTCAGAGACCCCCGAGGCCAGGCTGCAGAGCAATGGTAGCCTGCACCACTACCTTCTAGTCAGCACCCCTGACCCTGGACCTGGGAGCAACTGTTCGCTTCTCAGAGGGGGGCTGGCTCAAGTCTGTCGAGGACACTACTAAGGTGTCCACATGAGCAGCCAACTCCAAAGAATCAGACTGCCTATCTAAACCAGAGTCCGATTCCGCCTTCGAGGAGGTGGAGACCGAAGTCCTGTGCCAGACACTACGTGGACACCTGCTGCCATCCCGACTGAATGGGGCACCCGAACGAGTGACTGCACCAGAGCCAGTGTCGAGGACCTCAACCACACCGCGAACAGCGTGTGAAGAAGACACGGTGCCAAACACAGTAGCAGTATCAGGGCCAGAGCCTGTCATGGCACAGCGCCGAGGCCACAGATGGTGCCGAGGACAGCTCTGACCGTGCTCTTGGTGCCGAGATCAGAAACCCCCATGGCACCGTGTCCTCGCTCGGTGCGCGCAAGTGGGCACCACAGCCTATGATGGCGCCAGGTCAAACCATGGTGCCACAAATGGCGCTGAGGCAAGAAACAGTGAAGGACGGTGCCATAGAGCCTCCCACGGCGTCAACACCATCGGCACCGCAAATGCCGCCAACAGCAGAGACGGCACTGAGCGACGGACCGGCACCGCCACCATCAGGGCCCATGGCGCCGTGAACAGTGCGAGGCCCAAGATGGCGCCGATAGACGGTGTCTAGGACAGTGCCGACCTAGGACTTTTGAGCCAAGGAAGCAACACTGGGGGAACTTCACCCCTGAAGGGGCGACTGCCAAAGCGGGGCCTCCCGCATGTCCCCCAAGGGAAATGGACTGGGACTCCTGTACTGTAGAAGGGGCATCTGCAATGACGAGGCTACCAGGAGCAGAAGCCCCCTCCTCCGTGGTCCTTACAGAACCAGGAGGGGACCCGGAGGAAAGGCCGAGAGAGAGTGGCTTGACCCGATGAGTGCACGCCCGTCCCCCGAAAGTCGGCAGAGCTTGTCCAGCTTTTCACGCGCGTTGTTCGATGACACGATGGTCCATGTAGAAACGGGCATTGCACAAATCCATGTCATGGGCCAAGGCATGCGAGGCAACGGTCATGCTGGTCGTTGACGGAGTACTTATGGCCGCACAGACGCATAGGGGGCTGTCCCGTCTTAGAAGTTTTCTTGCCCCCCAACTGAGACATGACCTACGGAAAAAACAAGCAAAACAAGACTCGACGTCGCCATTAAAAGAAAAGGAACAGTTTTACCAGGCGACGTCGAGTGGTGGCAGACAGCGGAACCGGCAGGAATGTTTTCAATAAACTGAGTCGACTGACTCGGCGTTGAGAAAAAATGGACTTGGCGTTGAGAGATAACGGAGCCGAAGGCTTTGACGTATCAGTAGGCCTCTTTCCGTAGTAGAGCTCCATGAGGCGACCTTCACGTGGGAGATGAAGACCATGGAGGGAAGGGTTGACGACACCTAACGGCCAACCCGAGCGAAAGCCATGCAGTGCATTGGCTCAAGGCAGTAACTGTGGTGAATAAACTCTGCCCAGGGGAAGCGGTAGCCAGACAGCCTACGTCCCAGCAAGCAGCCTTCGTAGCTGCCTTTTCTCTTGGTCCCAGTTAGTCTTTTTCTCCCAGCTCTCGGCTCCTCTAACTCCCCTCTCCTTTGTTCCCCTTCTCTCCATTCACACTCTTTTTCCCTGGCCCCTCTGCAGGTAAGCCAATTTTGGGGGGCCTTAAACAATAATCAATGATAGTCAGGTGGGGGGGGGGCTAAAAAACTATATTTCAAAGCACGTACCATCCATAAGATTTGGAAGAAATACTAGATTCCACCTCGATAACTCACGCCATTCACTAAAATACCACTAACAGATTAACCTGGTTCTGTAAGTCAATTTCCATCTGTACACACGTTCCACTTTCCTTTCCCATGGGGCGCACCTGGAAATGAGCCATGGCTCAGTGTGCCTCTCCTGGTCACCAACGTTCAAATAAATTCATTCCTTGGAGGAATAACAAAATCAGGATTCTGGCATTATGCCAAGAAATGGAAATTACATATCTAACGTAATTCTTGATCTTCTTGGACGAAGCCTTCACCACTCCTTCACACTAATGGGAGTTTGCCAGAGGTGTTATGACCCAGCGGGAGCAAACTTTTTCAAGAGGGCCAGCTCCTGAGATGGAGCTGCGAGGGCGCGGCACCGTGAGCCCCGGCTCATGCGGTAATGACCATCTCGGCATCGACCCTCCAACTGCCTCAACACCTTTTTTCTGAGGAGGTGCAGCGTAACTAACCTAGAAGGAGTAACCTAAAAATTGGACATAAGATAGTCCGAATGACCCGTGTAAGAAGGGTCAACAATAAAGTCTTCACAGCTCAGCCACTGAGGGAGTGAAGACCAAAAACAGAGAAGTGAGCTCAAGGGATGGTGAGTGGGCGTGTGAATAAGTGGTAGAGACTTCGTCCAAGAAGATCAATAATTACGGTAGGTATGTAATTTCCATATCTTCCTGGACATAAAGTCTCCACCACTCATTCACACTAATGGGACAGTACCAAGCTAATAATCCCCTGAGACGGGCGGAAGGAGATAAAGAGCTCACATACTTAGGACAGAAGTCTGTTGAGAACAGTCCTGCCAAATGACAGATGTCGTATGGCATGGACTTTCAAGGCATAGTGCTTAACGAAAGTATGCACTGAGCTCCAAGTAGCCGCACTGCAAATATCTGCAATGGGCACACTGCGGATTTCCTCCAGAGATGCTGTGACTGCTCTGGTAGAGTGAGCATACATACTGCTTTCCAGCTTGATCTGTTAGATAGAATAGCAGTGGAAAAGGCATGCCACCAGCCATGCTGAAATTTATCTAATAGTGACAGGATGACCCAGCCAGATCTTGCTGAAGGAAACAACCAATTGTTGAGCCTTGCGAATTTCTTTTGTTCTATCTAGATAGAATCGGAGTGCTGTCTTAACATCCAGTGAATGAAGAGTACGCTCTCCTTCATTCTGGAAGTTCGCAAAGTAGGTAGGAAGGACTAAAGGTCGGTTTAGATGGAATTCTGAGACAACCTTAGGGAGAAACTTAGGGTGAGTCCTAAGAACTACTTTGTCCTTGTGAAATACAGTATATGGGAGGGGGGGGTCTATGACCAGTGCATGTATTTCAGAAACGCTACAGGCCTAAGTGATGGCCACCAGAAAGGCTGTTTTCCAAGTGAGGAACTTCAAGGCACAAGTAGCTAGAGGCTCAAAAGGTTTACAAATGAGCATGTCTACCACAAAGTTAATGTCCCAGGCTGCAACTGGATGTCTGATAGGAGGTCTAGTATGCAGAATGCCCCTAAGAAACCTCTTAACTACAGGTAACTGAGCCAGTGACATGGAAATTACCAGCTGATGATATGCTGATATGGCTCAAAGATGAACTTTGACTGTGGAGTACTGCAGACCTGTATTTGAGAGGTCTAATAGGTAATCCAAGACTATTTGGTTGGCAGGAAAAAGGGTTCCAAGAGGATTTTGCACACCAGATAGAGAAACGCTTCCATTTGGCTGTGTTGGTTTTTCTAGTGGCAGGCTTACGCACAGCCAAAAGAATATCTGAAACCCTACAAGAAACACTGAACCTATTCACCTCTATCTCTTCAGGAGCCAAGCATGAAGGTGAAGAAACCTCAGATTGGGATAGACCACGGGACCCTGGGTCAGAAGGTTCGTCTGAAGGGGAAGCATCTTGGGAGGGGTTCCGACAGACTGTTGAGCAGCGGGAACCATATTTGCCGAGGCCAGAAGGGGGCACTGAGAATTATTCTGTCCCCCCGAGACTCCAATTTGAGTAGTACCCTCAATTAGGGGAAGAGAAGAGAAGGAAAGGCATATAGAAAGAGTCTTGTCCACCGCAGCCTGAACGCATCCTGACAAAAAATGCCAGGTCCTGGATTTCTGGAGCAGAAGAGAGGCAGTTATGTGTAGAGTGGGGAGGCAAAAAGGTCCAGGTCTGGAGTTCCCCACTCTTTGAAGAGTGACTGAATGACGGTTGAGTTGAGAGACCACTCATGAGGATCCGTCTCCGTTCTGCTGAGAGTGTCTGCCAGCTTGTTTCAACTCCAGGCAGGTAAACTGCCTGAATCAGAGCCCTGTGTTCCAGGCACCACTCCCACTCTCTCCTTGCTTCCCTGCATAATGGGAAAGAGTGTGAGCTGCCCTGTATGTTGATGTAGTACATCACTGCTTTGTTGTCTGTTTGAAGGAGAATGTTCTTGTGACAGCTTATGTCCTTCAAAACTAGGATTGCATAGACGATGGCTCTCATTTCCAGGACGTTTATGTGGAGTTGGGACTTGTCCTGGGTCCACGTACCCTGGGTGTGGAGATCCCGGCAGTGGGCTTCCCAACCCATCAGTGACGTGTCCGTGGTAATCGAGATCTGATGATCCTGAGGGGCAAAGGGGTATCTTTCAGAAGATTGTCCTCTTGTGACCACCAGGTGAGCGACCTCTTCAGAGGTTTCGTCACCTTGATGAGACAGGACTGAGGGTGAGTGGTTGGGGACCACTGAGTACTGAGAGGTTCTCATGTGGAGATGAGTTAAGGGTATAGTGAACACAGAGGATGCCATAATGCCCAACATCTGTTGCATCGAGATAGCTTGAACCGAGCTGTGTTCTCTGATGTATCGAGCCATCTGTAAGATATCGCTCCTTGTGTACTCTAGAAGAAAAGCCTTCACACACGAGGTGTCCAGAAGAGTTCCCATGAAGAAGAGCTTCTGGGAGGGCTGCAACTGTGATTTGTTGAGATTCAGCAAGACTCCCATGGACATGAGGAAGTTTGAGGCCATGGTCACGGCCTCCAGAGTCTCTTGCCTGGAGGGACTTGTTTAGGAGTCAGTCGTCCAGATATGGGAACACTTGTATTCAGATTTTCCAGATACATACCGCGAGAATTGCACAACACTTTGTAGAAACTCGAGGCACCGAGGATAGCCCAAAGGGCAGGACTCTGAACTGACAGTGTTAACCCAATGCCATGAACCTTAGGTATTTGTGGTGCTTTGGGTGTATGAGAATGTGTTGGTAGGTATCCTGCATGTCCGGGGAGGCTAGCCAAGTGTGTCGATGAAGCAAAGGTAGTAGGGTACCTAGTGATATCATCTTGAATTTCTCCTTGTGAAGGAACTTGTTTAACTTTCTGAGATCCAGAATGCATCACATGCCACCGATTTTCTTCAGAACCAGAAAGTAATGGGAGTAGAAACCTGTGTTTTGTTGATCCAGTGGAACTAGTTCTAGTGCCCTGTTGTTCAGAAGGCCTTGTACCTCGGAAGCAAGAAAGTCTGACTGTACTGCCGACAGCCTGGGCTGTCGTTTGGGAGGATGATCAGGAGGGGTTTCCAAAAGACTGAGCAAGTACCCCTCGTGGATTATGCGGAGGACCCATTTGTCTGATGTTATAGATTTCCACTGGTTGTAGAACTGAGTCAGACGTCCTCCCACGGCTGAGGAGGAGTCCCCCTCAGACAGGCTGAGGCGGGATTTGGGCCAGAAACTCAGAAGGTGGCACGGGGCACTTTGGGCCCTTGTGCCTTCTGCTGTGCTTCCTTTTGTGGCTGAGGGTTGTGGTTTTTGTTAAAACCTCCTCTGCCTCTGCCCTGAAGGACTGATGGTTGTGAAACTGACACTTGTTTGCAACCCCCCCGGGAGGGGCCGAGTGCAGGTCTAGCCGTCTTAATGGGATACCTAGTCTTCTGTGTGGCCTCCAGAGATTGCTCCACCTGGGGCCCGAACAGATACATACCGTCAAAAGGTAAATCCATGACCTGCTACTGGCGTCATTCGTGAAGCCCGAAGTATGCAGCCAAGAGTGGCGGCGGGTGCAGATGCCTGCCACCACTTGGGAGGCAGTATCGAAAGCGTCCATTGCAGCTTTAACCTGTTGGTTATTGGACTCGATACCCCTAGTTATATTCCGAAGCAGCTCTGAGTTATTTTCCGATTCGGGCAAAGCTTCTATCATTTCTTTGAGCGAATGCCAAAGGACATACTCATATTGAGAAAAATAGCCCTGGTAGCTGGCAATGTGTATACCCAGGGTCGAGGCAGCAAAGACCGTCTTACCTAAGGTGTCTATCTTACGAGATTCTTTACTGATAGGTCGGACTATAGATGCCTGAGGAAGGATGGCCTTATCATTCTCTGCCAAGACTACAGTGAGATCAGCAAAGTCTTGAGAGGCCAATTTGGGGCGATCCTTGGGAGGGGCATACTTCCTATCTATGGACTTGGCCATGGAAGGAATAAGAGCCAGATTCTTCCACACCATCTGTGAGAGGGTCTCAAAGAAGGCTGTACCAGAGGTGTTAAATCCATAGGGATTTCCGGGACATGAAGATATCAGAGTCGTAAAAGCTTCCCAGGATCAATTTCTGTAGTCTGGAGAGAAAGAGTATAATTTAAATTTCTGAGCAGAGACTTAAAGGAAAGGTCTTCAACCACAGGCTCTGCAGAAGGATTGATCCCTGCTCCCAGGGCAGTGTCATCAACATCAACACCCAGGCGAAGATCTGGGTCAGGCTCAAATCATCTCAAGATAGTCCGGGGGGACTGTATGGATAGGAAAGCAGTGAAAATTAGGAGGAAAAACAGAAGAAGAAAGAATCAGAGTCGAGAACCCCTGAAGCCTGGTCAGCGCCGCACCAGCCCCCGGCGCCAGAGAGAAAAACGGTGCCGAGGACAAGGAGATGGCGCTTCTAAAGGCACCAACAGAGCCCCCAGCACCACACATGGTGCTAACACAGCCTCTGGCGGTGCGCATAGTGCCAACACAGCCCATGGCACCAACAGAGCCCATGGCGCCGAGCATGTCCCAGAGGTCAGAAAACTGTGATTTAGCCAGCCCAGTGGCACTGAGAATTAAGGCGCTGGATGCAATACCTCACTCCACGCCGGCGACCCGGGTTCGAGAGCGGATTCTGGTTGTCGGTGGGTCGGCCGGGGGGGGAGACAGACTTGAGAGTCCAACAACAGCTCGCTGTCTCCGGGGAGGGACTTGGCCGATGCCTGACACTTGCATGACCCCGAGCGGAGGCTCGAGCAAATGCAAGCTCCAACTCAGGAGAAAGAGGGGTGGCCAATGAGCAGAAAGGACGTCGGCGTTAGCACCTTGACGTCAGGGAATCACTCGCTGCTCGGGGAGGTAGAAAAAGCATGGAAAAAATGCCTGCCACAGCCGGGAAGAAGGGGGGACCAAGGCTATGCCTACGATGTGCAGAACCCATGTGGCCCCTAACCGACAAAATGTAAGTATCGGGCATTAGGGTCCCCGCCCGGGGGGGGGGGTAAACTGCGGCTCCATGGGGCTTGAGGGTCTGTCTGGGTAGGGTTCTAGGTAGTGGGATGTCCACCTGTCTCCCCTGAAGGGTCGGAAGTAGAAGGTAAGGAGGAGAGCTAAAGAATAATTACAAAAAAAAACTGCGATTTGAAGAAAAAGAGGGGAAATGGCAGGAGATAGATGCATCAGTGTGGACCCCTGTGCCGCAGCCATGTGAGGGGGATAAACACCAGAGTGCGGAGTCGATGGCACCAAAGAAGGCGCCGTGTGACTAGGAAGGTCCAACCACCCTACCGTCCCTCCGGGGCCAAATGGCCTGAAGGCCTTGGCGTCGGAGTGACCAGCTCAGGCAACTGGACCAACCTCCGAGCCCACTGCTCCATAACAGCAGCCCACTGGTGAAACTGCTCATTGTAGGCTCCTCCAATAGGCGGGGAGGAGCTCCAGTGTCGAGGAGGTGGGCTACCAGAGAGAGAAACCGGCGACTCCAACAGAGGTGGAGACCGGTGCCTGGCCACAATAACCGGCCATCTACGTGCAGACATACTAGAGGGTGACCTTGAGTGATGCTTTTTCTTCTTCGACCTATGTGTTGAAGAAGAACTCGAGGCTGAACGGCGCCAAGAATGGGACCGTTTCCTTTTATGCTTTCAGGGGGACCGCCCATCTCTCCGAGCACTGGACCGTCTGTTGTCAGGACCCCCCCCGGGTGGGTAGTAGACCGGACCAGGCCCAGCTGACTGAACAGCTTTCATGAGAAGTCTCCATACCATCACCTGACCCACTCTGACAATGAAGGGCTGAAGACTTCTTGCAGAATTGTTAAAATTAGTATAAATCGGTACTGATTCTAAATAATCTATAAAATAATAAACTGAACTATTGTTGCTAGTGAAGTTTAAGGCCCCGCGGTCGAGTAACGTCGTCACTGAAGCACACTCGATGGTGGGAAAAAAGGAACTGAGGCGGTTGAAGGGTCGATGCAGAGACAGTCATTACCGCACCAGCTGGGGCTCGCGGTGCCACTTCCTCCCGGATCCATCTCAGGCGCCGGCCCTCTTGAAAAAGTTTGCTCCCGCTGGGTCCTAGCTCCTCCAGTGAACTCCCATTAGTGTGAATGAGTGGTGGAGACTTTATGTCCAGGAAGATCAGGCTTGATAGCTCTTTTTGAGAGCAAGGTCTGGATTTCTTCTCTGATGAGGGCTATGTAGGTGGGAGGATATCGAGAGGGGGCTGGAGGTTTGTCTGGAGTAAGTTCGCTAAACTCCAGCGTATAACCCTTCTCGATTATGTCCTGCACCCATAAATCTGTTGTGATATTGGTCCACCCATCTAGGTAGAGGGAGAACCGACACCTTAATGCTTCCCCCATTGACTCCGCGGGGGGGGGGGCTGGCAGGAAGTCATGCATGTGCACCTGGGGTGGGCAGGGAAGGCTGGGAGGATTTGAGTCCTAGGTCCATTGTTTTCTGCTGGTTGGGAGGGAGCCTTTTCTCTTGAAAGGGCCTGGGGGTTGTTGGTTTCTTTCAGTTGGTACCCTGGCGTCGAAAGGGCTTGTGCTTAGGGTCCGACCGGTACATGTGGTGAACGGACTAGACCACTTTTTGCCTGAGTCTTGCAGTTCTGTTATTATCTCATGTACCCCTCTCCGAAGAGGACAGAAGCATGGAATGGGGCATTAAGGACAGAATCCTGGTGGTCCTGCCTAATGCCGGATACGCTCAGCCAGGAGTGGCGATGGAGACACACCCCAGTGGCTGCTGCTCTGGCTGCTGCGTCCGGCAAGTCATTGGATGCCTTCAATATGTGTTTTTCTACATCCAGACCAGACCGAAGTACGTCCAAAATCTCAGTGTGTGATGGATTATCTAGCTGCTTTTGGGCCAACTCAATAGCTTTCTTCCATAAAGATTTTTGATATAGCACCATGTGAGCCAAACAATTTAGGGATCGAATGGAGCATGTGGAGGAAGCATAGACTCTCCTACCAGACTGGTCTAATTTCTTAGATTCCTTGTCAGGGGGCTGTGAGCTCATATGTTTAGGTTGATTTGTCCTGCCATGAGCTGCGGGTCAGGACCATGGAGTCTGCCCTCAGATTTTCTCCCAAAAAGGGCTCTGCTTTGGGAAGCTTATACAGTCTGTCTGCCTTCTTGGGAACAGCTGAAAAGGAGGAAGGGTGGTCCCATGCCAGCCTGGTTAGGTCCTGAAAAGGAGGGACCAGAGGGGAATGAACAAGGGTCTCCGGTCACTCATTCCCAAAAATGTATGAAGCCTTTTCCTCTCCGGGTCCAATTTCTCAGTGTATCATTGATTTAGGAATTGGATGTCACGCATCACATCCATAAATATTGGGTCATCTGGGGGGACCTGGGTGAATTGCCGGGACCCTCTGGCTCAGGAGAGTAACCTCTATAAGATGAGTCTGAGGAGTGAGGGCAGCTTCTGGAGGAGGTAGATGAGGCTGACCTCGAGCGTTTACACCCACGACAGCATCTGCTCCTGTCGTCTGAGTAAGATGACCTGGAGGAGTAGTGGTGGTGTCTGCCCCTATGCCTGGTATGCTCAGAGTCAGATTTTCTTGGAGTCGGGCCCCTGGGTGTGTGTGGAGACTGTGGCCGAGAGTCTAGGACTGCTGCTTTGTCCGGGACCGATGTAGGGGGTTGTGGAGGAGGGAGGTCATCCTTTTTTAATAAATCTCCCTTCACTGTGTTCCACCACGAAGTAAAGAGTTTCCCAATGTCCGCCAGGAGGACCATCGACACTTGCGATGGTGGCGCACCACTGGGGGCCCCGGGAGTATCAGTAGGGTTGCTTGGTCCTGGAGTCTCATCATGCAGTACATGAGGACTCAGTGGAGTAGCACGGTCTTCCGTCTGGTCACCTGTTGTCAGGTCCTCTGACATCAGGCACCGAGCAGTTTTTATCTGGCGACTTGTCGACAGGTGGCCTGTCATCAGGCTGTTGAGTGGTCTGAGCTGATGGCTTCTGAGGCAGTGACTCCACAGATGTCCAACTTGTAGTGATCACTGTGGATGTCTTGGTACTCAACGCCTTACCCTCTGGTGTCTGACGCTGGTCCTTCCATTTGTCAGAAGACCATTCATCCAGGGCACGCATCAGGGCCTTAGCTTTATCTGCTGACAACTTTTCCCCCGGGAGAGCATTCCCTAGAGCAAGAATGCTCCTGGCGTCTGTGTCTGTTGTTTGAGGTTGATGACGAGCTGGAGGATGAAGATGCCTGAACCTTATCGGTTGAAGTCCCTGTCTTGGGCCCAGAGGACTGCAGTCCTTGCCCCGAAGAGCTGCCGCCCGCTAAGAGGATAAAGGTGGAAGCCTTCATCAATGGCAGGCAGGAGGAAGTTAGGTCTGACGGAGGGGCTGAGTCCCCTCTCTCTCCAGAGTGTGAATTAGAGTGCCTCTCTCTGTGAGGAGACTTGGATCTGGACTCCGACCTACTGTGCTCCTTGTCCCGCTGTTGACGCTTCCCTCCTTGGTGTTTCTCCTTCTGGGAAGTTGGTGACTGGGAAGCTGAGGAGCTAGCCTTCAACGGATGTTGAAGGGTGGCATGCTGCTGTTCCATGATGTAGGCCTGGAGAATCTTGCAGCGCCAGGTTCCGGTACATTGACTGAATTTGCCACAGTCCGGGCAGGCTTTAACGTCGTGATCAGGCCCCAAACAGAAGAGGGACCAAGAATGAACATCTCTGGCAGGAATCTGACGTCCATGTAAACACTCTGATTTCCGTTGTGAACTTGGAAGAAGACGGAGACGACAAACGAAGCATAATATCGATACTTTATGAAAAATAAGAAAAAGAAACGGGTACTTCTGACTGGAGAAAATGGCATTTCGACAGATGCAACAAGGTGTCTGAGGAGCCAAAGTGCACAGGTTGATAGTGGGAAAAGAACAGAGGTGGGGGTGGGGACCTCCCCCTTTATACAGAGGGTGACGTCGGAGGGCGGACTGACATAAGGGGCGGGCCCCAGCTGAGTACTGCTGGCTAGAAGTTTTCCGTGGAGTCCTAGTGCCTGGCGGCGTAGTCCTTATGGTGTAGCCTGCTGCTGGAGCTCATCCTCGAAGTAAGATCTGACAGCTATGGGATGGTGCGGCTATATACCAGTGGAGTGTATAGTGATATGCATGCAAGGCCTACTCATGCCACTAGCCCACTAGAAAACTTCTGGCTCCCACAGGGTCCTAGCACCTCCAGCTCAGACCTATTATTTTTTTTTATTTTTTATTTCAGGGAATCAGAAATACCTTTGAGTCAAAGACTCCTTTACAAAGGTTCCACGTCACGTATAATAGTACAGAGATACAAAAAACAATTTGATCAGAATAAAGCAATACAGGGAATGTTACAGACTTATTCAAATGGATCCATGCCATATACAATTAGGACAGAGTTCACAATGCAGGTAATGCATACTAACAATACAATAAGTGTTACAGGGTAAGGAAGCTAAGAAAATATACAGTCCTAGAAGTCTAGCTATCAGAGCTGGTGCAGAGGCAGAAGTTTGCTGGAGACAGTGCGTTAATGCCCTGAGAAGATGGCTTTAGGAATGTAGGGAGAGGCCTGCCAGAGGCTGTTGTCAAGGTTGATAAGGGCAGGGTATTGGTTCAATTACAGCTACAGATACTTATGGCCCTAAGATGAGCACCCAGGAGCGATTTGAATTGCCCAATTCTCTGATCAAGACAAAGGGCGCTGGGTAGGGAATTAAACCAATAGGGTGCTCGGTAACAAAAGGATCTTTGGAATTGTGTTGTATGACAGGAGGGGATGGAGAGACGTTGAGAATCAAAGCTATGAGTGTGCTGAGTTTTATGGTCCGTGGTGATTAAAAGGGTAAGGGCTGCAGGGGAGAGGCCCAGTGAGATTTTTTTTGTTAGGACACAAGTGTGGAATTTGATTCTATTGTCAAGATCTAGCCAATTGGTATCCTGATATAGCACACAGGTATGGGTGATTCTATCACACCCTAATAAAAGCCGGCAGGCCCTATTTAGGACAAGTCTAAGACTGTCAAGGGCTGAGGAGCTTGCCCCCCAAGGTAAGAAGTCCATAGTCAAGCAGGGAGAGAACTGAGGAGGAGATAGCGAGCTTAAGGGCCTCATGGGTTAGACAATGTTTAAAGCGGTGCAAAAGTCCTAGTCTAATGTTTAGAGCCTTCGATAACTGATGAATATGCTCATGATAGGTAAGGCCAGTATCCGGAGTTATGCCCAGGTATTTGAAGGAATGGACAAATTCCAAGGGGGTCTGAGACCCAGATAGTATTTGAGGAAAACTCCCCATTTTGGAATTTAAATGATGTGCGAAAAGCATACATTTGGTTTTTTTATAGTTAATGATAAGGCGATGGGAGGTGAACCAGTTTTCAACGGCAGTGAAAGAGGACTGGAGGGAAAGGTGGAGTTGAGAGGGGTCTGGGCTGGAGGTGAAGATGACAGCATCGTCAGCGTACAGTAATAGATTGGAAGTGCAGGATGCAGGGAGGGAGTTAAGGAATAGGCTGAAAAGAAGGGGACCCAATATCGACCCTTGTGGGACATCTGAGAGGACAGCAGATTTGGAGGAAAGAGTATTACCGATTTTTACTTGAAGAGTGCGATTGGAAAGACAGTCGGCAAACCAACCTATTGCCTCCTTTGAAAGACCTAGATTGAGAAGGGAGGTGAGGAGTAGTGTATGGTGGACGGTATCGAAGGCCTTGGTGAGGTCAATGAAGATAGCACCGGTAATGTAGCCTTTCTCCAATGCTGTGTGGATGTGTGATGTTAGTTGAACCAAGGCCGTAGTAGTGCTATGACCTTTGCGGAACCCATGTTGTTGTGTGCAGAGAAGGTCATATTTGTTGAGATGGTCAGTGAGCTGATCTGAAACTATTTGCTCTAAGGCCTTGGAGAGGGGAGGGAGTATTGAGATGGGGCGGTAGTTGTTGGGGGTAGAGCGATCACCACCTTTGAATATAGGGGTGAAAGAGGCCGATTTCCAGGTGGCGGGGAATTTACCTAGGGAGAGTGAGAGGTTTAATATATGGGTGAGAGGAGTTAGCACTTCTTTAAGGGAGAGCCTGAGGATTCTGAGATCAAGAGAATCAGCATTGGAGGAGGCGCGGCTAAGGCAAGTGATGGTATGATTCGGCAGATGTGGTTTAGATGCAAGGAAGTAGAAGGGGGCAATGGGTGCGGGGGAAATGTTGGTGCCAGAGGTCATGGGAGTTTGGGGGGGAGAACATGGCTGAGATTGGAGAAGGTGTCACTGAAGACAGCAGCGATGGTAGAGGGGTCGGAGGTCAGGGCCCCATTAGACAAGACCTGGGAGGGAACAAGACTGGGGACCATCCCGCAAATTTCCTTAATATTGTTCCAGAACTTACAGCCGCTGCCCCAGGATGAAGTTAAGGCAGTTTTATAGTATTCAGCTTTTGCCCGGCGAATGACCCAGGTGCACTTGTTACGGGCCGTTCTGTAATTCTGTCTATCATGGGGGAGGCCAGACTCTAAGGAGAGATGCCACAGTGAGTCTCTAGCTATCATTAGAGACTTGAGTCTTTCAGTGAGCCAGGGTACATGATTACCTTTGACCATTCTTTTCGTGAATGGTGCATAGAGGTCGCATATATTATTAGAGGCCCAGGAAAATAGATCCAAGGCACTGTCAATGTTTCTGACGATCGTAATGAAAGACCAATCCAAGGTCCTGAGGTGAGCTTTTAGTTGTGCCAGTTTGCCAGGACCCAATTTGCGTTGTATAATTATTTTGGGCGGGGATTTTGGGATTTTGCAGGACCATAAGCAGAGCACAGGGGAGGATGGACACATTGGTGATCTTGGATGGGAGATTGGAGAAGATGAGGTCAAGAAAGGAGGAAGATCCAGTGCGCAAATCCCGACGTGTGGGTGAGGTTACCAGTTGAGTAAGGTCTTGGGCAGTAGCGAGATCTATATATGGTAAGGCATCTTTACTTAGCCAATTAATGTTAAAGTAGCCAAGTACTAATGTTTCTGACTGGGATGGCAACATGTCCAGGTATGACAGAAGTGCTTGAAAGGTATAAGTGGGAATCTATGGAGAAGATTGATTCTTGGAAGATCTGTAGTAACTAGAGTTAATGGCACTAGCTGGCGTAATCAATGCAGAAAGCAAGACGGGACAATGCCAACTGTCAGTGCACCATGGAGGCAGTATAGCGTAGTAGTTAAGGGCACTGTGCTGCCAACCTGGAGACCTGGGTTTGAACCCCATCAGCCCCAACTTGCATACTGTGTGACCCTGAGCAAGTCACCTAACTTCTTTGTGCTCCCAGGTCACACCTGGAAACAAGCTCTGGCTTAGTGTGCCTTTTCTTGTTAAACAATTTCCTCTTTCCCTATACAGATTGCACACTGCTGACAGCAGGAGAAACAGAGACTTCTCTCGACCTTGGTGCCTGAATGATGGTCGAGCTGATGACATTGACCAACAATGCGGCTACAGAGACTTATTCTTAAGTGGCTGCAGCGGCAACCTGGACCTGGAGGGATATCTGGAATGTCTGCACTGACACTCCATCTAGAAGCAATTTTCTCACTTCTTTAACAAATAGAGTTTTTACTCCAATGGAGACAGTGCGGGTACCCGATGAAGATACCTGCAGGGATCCCCACAAGCAGGCCTGATGGAGTGAGTCAGGGACCCTGCAACAGCCACCAAAGGTGGATGCTTTGAGGTCTCCATTTTCTGCAGACAATTTTCCAAAGACCTCAAGCAACGTCTTAAGGCCTTGTTTAAGCACTGAAAAATAGCACAGTTTTTCACATCATGCAAGAGGACCAGACAGCAAACACAAAGTATGTCAGCATCATCTCTAAATATTTTCATGCCTCACCGATAAAAGCAAAAAAGTTAGGTCTTCTTTGGAGGAAGCGATGATAGCATGCGATGAGGTTTAGAAACTATGTGAAATAAAGAGAATAAATAATAGTGACAGAATTTGACCTGGGCTTTTTTTTTTTTTTTTTTTTTTACAATCCAGTGAGTGGTGGGCTGCAAGAGAATAAACTGAGGAGTTATGGGACCACCCACATTACATAGGTGGTGCCAAAGTATGTTATCGTGGGCGGCCCCCAGATAGGCATGTTTCCAAGTGGTTCTGATACTGACTACCTACTTTTCCAAAGACATGACTCTATGGAAGTTGTCCTTAAGATGTACAGCAACATGAAATGAGACCCTACTGAGCTTGGTTTTCTGGGACAGGTTTTTTCACATGCCACACCAGGAGCTGATGAACCTTGCTATGTAGTGTGGAAAGAGATTGCAGTGAAAGTACATTATCCAACACTGCTTGGTTCCACTGTGGGGTTGGTGGAGTGGGGAGGCAAGGTCCTGAACTCTAGAGAAAACCCTGATCCCACCACTTCCAGTACCCACTTGTCTGAAGTAACAGCAGACGAATGATGCAGGAAGTGGGGGCCACCAACCAGGGAGACAGAGTGGTGGTGGCCCATAATCCTACTTATTTCCTTTGGCGGCAGCTCTCAAGGACTGTCTGTCAGAGAAACCACCTCCACAGTCCTTGCACTGGCCTAGACTCACTGACGGGGTTAGTTGGGCGGTGCTGCAGGAACTGCTGCCCTTGTTGCTGCTGCTACCCCTGTAAGTGCCACAAGAGAAGCCAGAGCCTTGTGACTTGAGCTTTGGGCTGATGCCTCAAGTTAGCGACCAACATCACCTAATCTGGGTCACAATTAATTTTTTAATGAGCGTGAGATGCTTCTTGACCCTGTCCTGAAGGGTCAAAGTCACAACCAGGTGCAGCAGCATATAAAGACTGCTGTGGCTGCCGCTTGGGACTACAATGTTGGCAGAGTCCAAGGAGAACTGCAACTGGTGCTTGGTCACTGCCAGTCCAAGATCATGTATCTCACTAATGTCTTCTGACTCTCCTCAGTAGAGCCAGGATTTCCGGATATGGAATGTTTAAAATTAGGGTAATAAAATATATGCAATTTCGGAAAATTCTGGATACAACAATTACCACAGGTTTCTCATCAATATTCAATATGCTACAGCAGTTTAACAATACATAGTTCCATAGCATATAGAAATCCAATGACTGGGTTACCACACTCCAGTTAAACATGAATTAGTAATAAAAATATATTTAAGTATATATGTGAATGCTAGGTTTGGGGAGAGACACACTGAAAACTCAGGTGCTGAAAAAATGTGAGCTTTTTGTTTCCTCAGATGCATTCCGCAGAATCAAAACATTTATTTCAAAAGCAGACTCCTTCGTGAAGATATTTTTTTAATGACTAAATCCATACCACTAAAGCAGAAAGCAAGACGACCAGAAAACTGAACAGAAACAACAGGACTGGACCAAAGGTGAACTGATTCCCATTAGTCTTAATGGGGCAGTAGCATCAAAGCCTTTCCTCCATTTAAACACAATGTCAGCAGTGTTGTGATTTAACTGGATTTAGAGAATTTAGAAATGTAGTTATCAGTACAACAGAATATCTCAAAATTTAAAATACATCCATCAACTGATAAAATGCGAAGGTCTTGCATAAAAGTAAGGGTTCTTCTCAGACAGTAACTAGGCTTTCTATATAGATAAAAAAGACAAAACAATGAAAAGCAGCATTTTAGATGAAATAGGATTCAGAATTGCAATTTCGGATGTATTATACAACTTTCAGCAATTTCGGAAAAAACTGTGGAAATTCCAGCAATGTCCAGAAATCACTGGCCCTACTCCTCAATAATATGAACAGACTGCAGAATTTATTGAAGAGCTCACGGGCTGTAGCACATAGCTGGCATGGCAGTCAGGCAGGGAAGAAACAGTATATACTTCACAGCTAAAGTTGTGCGGTTTCTTGGACTTCCTCTTGGGCAACTTGTCTAACTTGCCCTGGCCCTTTGTTCTGCAGAACACCACACCATCATGAGTCCCACCAGCGACAGGTGTTCCAAGAAACCAAATAACCCACCCAGGGGACTGCACTGCGCGGTGGGGTCTGGCAGGAGGCTCGGCAATGCCAGATGCTGAGCACAGGGCCCCGTACTGCTGAGGGAATGGTGAAAATATGAAAATTACGTACCTACCATAATTCTTGATCTTCTTGGACGAGTCTCCACCACTCATTCACACTATTGGGTATAGCGCCAGAGGCACTAGGACCCATCGGGAGCAAACTTTTTGCTGGAGGGTCGGCGCCAGAGATGGCGCTATGCGAGGGCATAGCGCCGCGCGAGCCCTAGTCATGGGCAATGACTCTCTCGCGCCACCCTCCAACCGCCTCAGTACCTTTTTACCAAGGAGGTGCAGCACAACTAAACTAAAGATAACCTAACTTTAGGCCCGGACATAAGATAGTACGGGCGACCCCGTGTAAGAAGGGTCAACAAAGAAGTCTTCATGGCCTAAAGATTTGAGGGAGTGAAGACCAACACAGTGGTGAGCTCGGGGGATGGAGGGTGGGCATGTGAATGAGTGGTGGAGACTAGTCAAGAAGATCAAGAAACACGGTAGAATGACTTAATATCTTCCTGGACATAAGTCTCCACCACTCATTCACACTATTGGGAGAATACCGAGCTAATAATCCCCTGAGAGGGCGGCAGGATAGACCAAGAGCTCACGTTTCTAGGACAGGAGTCCATTAAGGATAGTTCTGCCAAAGGTGGAATGTCGCCTGGCATGAACATCCAGTGCATAATGCTTAATGAAAGTATGCACTGAGCTCCAGGTGGCGGCATTGCAGATGTCTGCAATAGGGACGTTGCGAATTTCCGCTAGGGATGCCGCGACCGCTCTGGTTGAGTGAGCGTAGACCCTACCTTCCAATTTAACCTGTGCCATGGAATAGCAGTGTCGAAGACATGCCACTAGCCATGATGAGATACATCTGATAGCGACAGGCTGACCCAGCCAGGTCTCACTGAAGGAAACGAAAAGTTGTTGGGCCTTGCGAAAATTCTTGGTTCTATCGAGATAGAAACGCAAAGCTCTCTTAACATCCAAAGAATGAAGAGAACGTTCTCCTTCATTTTGGAAGTTCGCAAAGTAAGAGGGAAGGACCAAAGGTTGGTTTAGATGGAATTCTGACACAACCTTGGGAAGAAATTTAGGATGAGTACGAAGAACTACTTTGTCCTTATGGAACACAGTATACGGAGGGTCTGTGACCAGGGCATGCATCTCAGAGACCCTACGGGCTGAGGTAATGGCCACTAGGAAGGCAGTCTTCCAGGTGAGGAATTTTAGCTCACAGGTAGCCAGAGGTTCGAAAGGTTTCCGAGTGAGCATGTCTAGCACAAGGTTAATGCCCCAGGCTGCAACTGGACGTCTTATAGGAGGTCTGGTATGCAGAATTCCTTTAAGAAATCTCTTAACCATAGGTAACTGAGCCAGAGACAAAGAAGAGACTGGCTCATGATACGCTGAAATGGCACTAAGGTGAACTTTGACTGTAGAGTACTGAAGACCTGAATTTGAGAGGTCCAAAAAGGTACTCTAAAACCTTGTCTGGTGGACAGGAAAAGGGATTCAAAGAGGACTTTGCACACCAGAGCGAAAAACGCTTCCACTTAGATGTGTAAGTTTTCAGAGTGGCTGGCTTCCGAGCAGCCAGAAGAATGTCTGAAACTCTTCGAGAGACGTTGAACCGGTTCACTTCTACCTCTTCAGGAGCCAAGCGTGAAGGTGAAGCGATCTCAGGTTGGGATGGACCAGCGGGCCCTGAGTCAACAGGTTCACCTGCAAGGTGAGTGGTCTCGGGAGGAACTGCCAACATATTGTTGAGTAGTGGAAACCAGAGTTGTCGAGGCCAAAAGGGAGCAATGAGAATCATCTTGGTCCCGAGACTCGAATTTGAGGAGTACTCTCTGAATTAGAGGAAGGAGTGGAAAGGCGTATAGAAAGCGTTTTGTCCACTGCAGCCTGAACGCATCCTGACAGAAAATGCCAGGCCCTGGAATTCTGGAGCAGAAGAGAGGCAGTTTCGCGTTGAGTGGGGATGCAAAAAGGTCCAGGTCTGGAGTTCCCCACTCTTCGAATAGAGACTGAACTATGACTGAGTCGAGAGACCACTCGTGAGGATCTGCTTCTGTTCTGCTGAGACGGTCTGCCAAGTCGTTTTGTACACCTGGCAGGTAAACTGCTTGAATTAGAGCTTTGTGTTCCAAGCACCATTCCCACACCCTCATCGCTTCCCTGCATAAGGGGTAAGAGTGAGCACCGCCCTGCTTGTTGATGTAGTACATCACTGCTTTGTTGTCCGTTTGAAGGAGAATGGTCTTGTGACAGAGAATGTCCTTCAACGCTCGGACCGCATAAAGGACGGCTCTCATCTCTAGGACATTTATGTGAAGCTGGGACTCGAGTTGAGTCCACACCCCTTGAGTGTGGAGAGCGCAACAGTGAGCTCCCCACCCCATTAGCGATGCGTCCGTGGTAATGGAGATCTGATGATCCAGAGGAGCAAAAGGGAAATCCCTCCAGGAGATTGCTCTCCTGAGACCACCAGGTGAGGGACCTCTGTAAAGGTTCTGTCACCTTGATGGGATAAGACTGCAGGTGAGTGGTTGGAGACCACTGAGCATCCATTGAGTGGTTCTCATGTGCAGCCGTGCTAGGGGTACAGTGAACACTGAGGATGCCATGAGACCTAACATACGTTGCATTGAGAGAGCTATAACTGATCTGTTCTCTCCAATGTAACGAGCCATCTGGAGGATATCGTTCCTTCTGTCCTCTGGAAGGAAAGCTTTCGCACAAGAGGTGTCCAGAAGAGTCCCTATGAAAAGGAGTCTCTGGGAGAGCTGCAACTGAGACTTTTTTGAGGTTCAGCAGAACTCCCATGGACGTAAGAAGGCGAGAGGCCATCTATACGGCGTCCAGAGTCCCTTGTCTGGAAGGGCTTGCTAGGAGACAGTCATCCAGGTAGGGAAACACCTGGATACCGAGTTTCCTGAGATGCGCTGCGAGAACTGCACAACACTTTGTAAAGACTCGCGGCGCCGAGGATAGCCCAAGGGCAGACTCTGAACTGATAGTGTTGACCCAGAGCCACAAACCTCAGGAATTTGTGATGCCTCGGTGAATAGGAATGTGCTGGTAAGCATCCTGCATGTCCAGGGAGGCTAGCCAGTCGTGTTGATGAAGTAAGGGTAACAGGGTTCCCAGAGAAATCATTTTGAATTTCTCCTTGGGGAGAAATTTGTTTAGCTTTCTGAGGTCTAGAATGGGGCGCATTCCCCTGGACTTCTTTGGAACTAGAAAGTAGTGGGAGTAGAACCCAGTGTTTCGCTGATGCAGAGGCACCACTTCTACTGCCCTGTTGTTTAGAAGGCCCTGAATCTCTGCAAGAGAAGGTCTGACTGAAGGTTGACAGCCTGGGCTGTCGTTTGGGAGGACAATCCGAGGGTCTCAGAAAATTGAGAGAATACCCCAGCTGAATTATCCAAGGACCCATTTGTCTGAGGTTATGGACTTCCATTGGCTGTAGAAGTGCATCAGACGACCTCCCAAAGAGAGGAAAAGTCCACCTCGGCAGTTGAGATGGGACTTGGGCGGCAACTCATAAGGTAGCGCTGGGCGCTTTGGGCCTTGCGCTTTCTGTTGCGCCTTCTTTGAGGTTGGGCAGGTTGGTTCTTATGGAAACTTCTCTGCCTCTGCCCCAAAGGACTGACGATTATGAAATTGCTGCTCACCGACATGCCCCGAGAAGGGGCAGGAGGGGGTCGAGCCAGCTTAATGGCTGACCTAGTCCTTGTGTAGCTTCTAGAGCTTGCTCTACCTGAGGACCGAAAAGATAAGAGAGCCGCTGCGGCAACCCATCACCTGCTGTTGCGCATCATTCGTGAAACCCGAAGCACGAAGCCAGGAGGACGGCAAGTACAAATACCAGCAGCTGTTGACGAGCGAAGCAGTGTCGAAAGCATCCATGGCTGCTTTGACCTGCTGGTTATTAGATTCAATACCTCTGGTAATGGTTTGAAGAAGCTCTGGCTTTGAGTCAGAGTCCGGAAGAGCCTCAACCATTTGCTTGATAGAATGCCACAGGATATACTCATACTGGGAAAAATAACCCTGGTAACTGGCAATCGCATACTTAGAGTGGACTAGCAAAGACTCTCTTACCTAATGTATCTATTTTACGAGACTCTTTGTTGATAGGTCGAGCTGTAGTAGTTTGAGGAAGAACTACCTTGTCATTTTCTGCCAGGACTACAATAGGATCCGCAAAGGCTTGGGATGCCAAGATAGGAAATACTCAGCTCCCAAAGATCGTCCTATCAATGGATTTAACCACCGAAGGGGTAAGAGCAGGATTATTCCATACCATTTGAGACAGCATCTCGAAGGAAGGTTGAATCGGAGAAGTCAAATCCGTAGGGATCTCCGAAGCATGAAGATATTGGAGTCTTAACAGCTTCCCAGGATCGATGTCTGTAGTCTGGAAAGAAAGAGTGGAGCTCAGATTCTTCAACAGAGACTTAAAGGACAGGTCCTCGACCACAGGCTCTGTAGCAATAAAAGATCCTGTTTCGTCCACTTCATCACCCAGCCGAAGGTCTGGGTCAGGCTCAACATCATCTCCTGACAGTCCAGGAGGGACTGTATGGACAGGAAAGGGATGAAAGCTGAAGAGGAAGGAGGAAAAGAGACAAAAGGAGAGTCCCTGAGAGCCCCGGCACCGAGGAGGCGCTGGCGCCCGAGAACCGCCTGGCGCCGGAGGAAATGGTGGCTGGTAGCCGCGACGGGCGGGCCAAGACATGGCGCTGCAAGACAGCCGCAGCAGGCGGGCGCCGAGGACGGTCATGTAGGCCAGACGCCGAAAAGAACTCCCAGAGACCAAAACAGGCTTTGAAGGAAAGGAGACAGGAGATAAGGGCATCGGTGTGGCCCTCCGCTGCAGCCATGTGAGGGAACACTAAGCATGGAGTCGACGCACCGAAGAAGGTGCCACACAACCAGGAAAGTCCAACCGCCTACCCCTATCGCCCAGAGAGCCCGAGAGCCCACGAGCGCCATCGAGCCAGGTAGCCGAACCAACTCTCCGAGCCCATTGCTCCAAAAAGACGGCCCACTGATGAAACTGCTCATCTGAAGACCTACCTGCGGGCGGGGAGACTCGATGTCGGCGTCGCCCATCAGAAGCTCGCTGCCGCGACTCGAAGGAGAGACCGCAACTAGCCCCGATAACCGAACGCCCCGACAAGCAGACGATCAGAGGGCGCAGTACTGAGTGATGCCTTCTCTTTTTAGACCTGCTAGAAGAAGAGCTCGAGGCCGAACGGTGCCGAGAATGCGACCGTTTGGCTTTATGCTTCCGCGGGGACCGCCCATCCCCACGGGCATTGGACTGCCCGTTGTCAGACCCCCCTTCCGGAGAAGGCGGCGGACCGGACCCAGCCCGACTGACTGAACAGCTTTCATACGAAGTCTCCCTACCGTCACCTGACCTGCTCATGGTCGACTCCGTCAAAGTAGGCCGAGACTTCTTTATCGTTTTAATTAAAAAATAAGAATAACTTACCGTGATACTGTATCGTGAAATTCTAAAATAATAAAACTGAAAACTATGCTGCAGTTTGAAGTTTGACTCCCGATAGCGACGCGTCGTCACTGAAGTGCACTGACGGGCGGGGAAAAGGAACTGAGGCGGGTTGAGGGTCGACGCCGAGAGAGTCACTGCCGCGCGAGCTAGGGCTCGTGGCGCCATCTCTGGCGCCGACCCTCCAGCAAAAAGTTTGCTCCTGATGGGTCCTAGTGCCTCCGGTGCTATGCCCAATAGTGTGAATGAGTGGTGGAGACTTATGTCCAGGAAGGTCACCTCTGGTAAGGGATTACATTCCAAGGTGTCCAAAAGCTCGAACAGGTCTCCTTCTTCAGGACCTCCTCCAGTGGAGCACCCAGATATGGACATTTATCAACTCTGACCCATGACGAATGCTCCATACTCCAAATGCAGCCATACTGCTCTGTCCATCTGCAACTGCAGGATACTGCACCTTGTCTGGGACAACAGGTTGAAGATGAACCAGGGAAGGGGTGACCAGGAGCTTGGTTGTCCCTGCCCCACTAGTCTTGGGCTGGGCCATGGTCAGCACCAGAGTCCAAGACATAATTTGCCTCCTCCTTTAGACTTGTCCTTGACTTTGACAGGGTCGACCAGTGTTGATTTACTTCAACTACCTAGACAGGAGTTCTGTGGGTAGACCGATCGACTGCAAACATAGAAACATAGACTTTGATGGCAGATAAAGACCGCTTGGCCCATCTAGCCTGCCCATTTCCCCACCTACAGGATAGGCCGCAGATCCTAGTTAACCAACAGCCTATTTCTTCCTAACCCCACAAGAATTGCCTTATATCTGTCCCATGCATTCTTGAATTCTCCCACAGTTTTAGACCCCACAACCTCCCCAGGAAGGCTGTTCCATGCATCCACTACCCTCTCTGTGAAATAATACTTCCTCACATTGCCCCTGAACTGCCCCATCTCTATCTTTAAATTGTGTCCCCTTGTTCTTGCACGTCTCTTTTTCTGAAAGATGCTACCCTTTAGGACTTTGTTGATTCCACTGAGATACTTAAAAGTTTCTATCATGTTCCCCCTCTCCCTTCTTTCCTCAAGGGTATACATATTAAGCTCCTTTAGTCTGTCCTCATGCGGCTTCTCTTGCAGACCCTGCACCATTTTAGTTGCCCTCCTCTGGACTGCCTCTATCCTGTCTATGTCCTTGCGGAGATGGGGTCTCCAGAACTGGATTAATACTCAGATGGGGTCTCACCAACTGTCTGTACAGAGAGGATAACAACTTCCTGTTTTGTGCTGCTGATGCCTCTCCCTATGTATCCCAGTATACCCCCAGCCCTCCCTATTGCCTTCTCACATTGCTTGCTAACCTTAAGGTCATCTGATATGATTACTCCCAGGTCCCTTTCATTTTTTGTTGTTGTTACTACCCCCCAATTGTGTATTCTTCCCCTGGGTTCTTGTTTCCCAGGTGCATTATTTTGCACTTCTTTGCATTGAATCCTAGCTGCCATACTTCTGACCATTCCTCTAACCTTGCCAAGTCCCTTCTCATCCTTTCCACACCTCCTTGTGTAGCAACCCTGTTGCAGATCTTTGTGTCATCTGCAAAGAGGCATACTTTTCCTTCCAGTCCCTCTGCAATGTCACTTATGAAGACATTAAAAAGGACTGGACCCAATACTGAACCCTGCTGTACCCCACTAGTAACCCCTCTTTCTTCAGAGTGGACTCCATTTACAATTACCTTCTGTGTCCTGTTGTCCAGCCAATGTTTTACCCAGGCTACCACCCTGGGACCCACTCCCAAGCTGGTTAATTTGACTATTAATCTTTTGTGTGGGACTGTGTCAAATGCCTTGCTAAAGTCTAGGTAGACCATGTCCACAGCCCTCCTGTCTACTACTTGGGTCACCCAGTCAAAGAAATCTATTAGATTACGTCTGACATGACCTTCCGCTGTGAACCCATGCTGCCTTGGGTCCTGTGCCCCACTGGCCTCTAGGTACTCAACTATTCTTTCCTTCAGAATTGACTCCATCACTTTCCCTACCACAGAGGTCAGACTGACAGGTCTGTAGTTTCCTGCCTCTGTCTTGGTCCCACTTTTGTGAAGAGGAATCACATCCTCTTCCTCCAGTCCTCAGGTACCACACCATCCTCCCATGACTTATTAAAAAGAGTAGCCAGTGGTTTCACTAGTTCCTCCTTAATGCTTTTAGAATTCTGGGGTGAATTCCATCAGGCCCCATTGCCTTGTCCACCTTCAGTTTTAGGAGTTCTTGCAGAACTCTTTCTTCTGTGAAAGGACTGGGATCGACCTCCTGTCAAGAGTGCTTCTGTTAATTGGATTAGGCACTTTCTCCTCCTCTTTTGTGAATACCGAGCAGAAATATTCGTTCAGTATCCCTGCTTTTTCACTGTCCCCCTCTGCCCACCCACCGTTCATTCTATTCAGCCTCACTATCCCTCCCTTTGTCTTTCTACGCTCGCTGATGTACCTATAAAAGGTTTTATCCCCCTTCTTAACCGAGTTGGCTATCTTTTCCTCAGTTTGGGCCTTTGCTATTCTGACTTCTCTCCCTGCTTCCTTCTGCCTTAACTGGTACAGCTCTCTGTCCTGCTCCTTCTGTGTTTCCTTATACTTCCGGAATGTTATCTTTTTCTTCCTGACTTTCACAGCCACCTCTTTTGAGAACCACAGTGGCTTTTTTTTTGTTTTGATTTGTTTATTTGCTTCACACAAAGGCTTGTTGCCTCTGTGATGGCAGTTTTGATGATTCCCCATTGTTGCTCTACACCTCCTTCTAGCCTGTTTGCTAGTTCTTTTCTGAGGCACTCTCCCATCTTGCCAAAGTCAGTCCTCCTAAAGTCCAGTACCCTCACTTTTGTATGGCTTGACTCTGTAGCTGAGTTTAACGTGAACCACACTGTTTGATGGCCACTTGTTCCCAGATGGCAACCTACTTCTAGATGTGAGATCCTCTCACTGCCCCCGTTTGAGAGTATGAGGTCTAAGATTGCTCCCTCACAAGTGGGTTCCGAAACTAGCTGTCTGAGGCCTGCCACCTGTAGGGCATCAAGAATGGTCCTGCTCTTGGATGTGGCTGCAGCAAATGTGCTCCAGTTAACATCTGGCATATTCAGGTCTCCCATCAACAGTATGTCCCCCTTCTCTGCCATTCTAAGAATGCTTTCTATCATATCCTTGTCCATTCCTTCCCCCTGACATGGGGGTCTGTACACAACCCCTGTGCAGAGTGTGATGCCCTTTCCAGTCTCCAAGGTGACCCACAGTGCCTCCTCTCCGTGCCTCCTCTCCTACCTGTTTACTCTTTTGTTCAGTTGCTTTTATCCCTTCCTTTACATATAGAGTTACTCCTCCCCCTCTTCTCCCCTGCCTGTCTCTCCTGTAGGTTATGTACCCTGGTATGTTAACATCCCAGTCATGGTTCTCTGTGTACCATGTTTCTGTGACTGCTACGATATCCCGGCATCCTTCTTCCATCAAGGCCACCAGCTCAGGGAGCTTGTTGCCCAGACTACGGGCACTGGTACTCATTACCCTCCATTTCCTGATGGCCTTACTCCTTTCTGCCCCATCCCTGTCCTTCTTGCCTTTGTCACTTTCTCCATTTACCCCTGCCTTTCTCCCTATCGACACCTCTATGTTGGTGTTTACCGCACTTAACTACAGTGATTTTTTTTTTGGGGGGGGGGGCTAGGATTTCCCTGCTCCTTTCCAGTGCCATCCCCTTGGCTAGTTTAAATGCTTGCCAATGAAGCATTTAAACCTATCACCTAGGATCCTGGTTCCCCTCCTGGACAGATGCAGCCCATCATGCCAGTATAGGCTTGCATCACTCCAGGTGGACCCCCAGCCCCCAATGAGCCTGGGTTCCACACCAGTTTTTCAACCACTGATTGAATCCCTGGTGGCCAGAACACCTAACCTCTCCTGCATAGATGGGCAGCACCTCCGAGAAGGTTACCGTCACGTGCTACTTTGTTCAAGGCCCCTCCCCAATTCCACAAACTCTTCCTGCACTTCTCTAATCCCTTTCTTAGCCAGGTCATTTGTCCCTAGGTGGACAATGACATCCAGCTCCCTCCCCTGTGCAGCTGCTCCGGCAATCCTGAGGATTCGCTCCCTGTCCCTCCAAGCCATGGTGCCAGGCAGGCACCTTATCTCCCTCTCCCCTTCCTCCCCCAGTTCTACCTTTCTAACAATGGTTGCTTTTATCCCTTCCTATAGGTGGCCTGAAGCCACCTATAAGCTGGGAGGGGAGTTGCTAGCAGTCACAAAGGAAGAAAGAGACTAGGGCATCATCACCGATGACCTGAAATCATCCAAGCAGACCACTAAAGCAGTAGGTAAGGCTAGGGGAATGTTAGGGTGTATTAGTAGGGGTATCACAAGTCGTAAGAGGGAGGTAATAATCCCTCTTTACAAGACACTGGTTAGGCCCCATCTGGGAGTACTGCGTGCAGTATTGGAGGCCACACCTTCACAAGGACATTAACCAAATTGAGGCAGTCCAGAGAAGGGCAACCAAAAGTGCAGGGACTGAATCAGAAGACATATGAGGACAGATTAACAGAGCTCAATATGTATACCCTTGAGCAAAGGAGGAGAGAGAGGTGATATGATCAAGGCATTCAAACACCTTAAGGGCATTAACAAGGTGAAAGAGTCTAACATGTTTAAATTTAAGAAAATAGCAGGACAAGAGGACACAGCATGAGATTAGAGGGGCCGATTAAGAGGAATGTGAGGAAATTCTTTTCACAGAAAGGGTGGTGGATGCATGGAATGGCCTACCTCAAGAAGTGGTGGCTATGAATACAGTGCAGGGCTTCAAACAGGCATGGGATAGGCATAAGGAGCAATACAAATGAGTATGAATAGATAGGCCACTGACAGAGCAAAGGCGATGGCACATTTATAAGAGCAGAAAAAGAAATGGGCAGACTGGATGGGCCTTATGGTCCTTATCTGTCCAACTTCCTATATGGTTTCTATGAGTCCCCCCACAGGGTTGTTTCCTTCCCTCACGGGGTCCCGTGCTACCCTCCTGTGGGTCTCCTTTGTGGAGGTTCCCAGCATCCTCCTTGGTCTCCACTGCGGGTGCCTCCATAGAGGAGCCACACTTTGCCAGAATGGCATAGGAATTGTGGAGAGGTACAACTGGAGGGATGCGCCTTTATTCCACCACTCTCACCCTCCCTGAGCCCACTGTGTTCCAACCGCTTCTCTTTCTTGGCAATCTCTGAGGCAACGGCAGTGGCAAAGGCAGCTTGACCTCCTTAGAGGGCAACCAGCCACAATGACCCCCGGAAGGGGAGTGGGCAAACAATACTACAGAAATCAGAAGCAACAACTGGTGATTTAAAATATTTTCAATCTACTATTTGGGGTAGTGCTAGCTCTTTAAGGATTTACTTAATTTACTGATGCATTGTGTGTTTATTTTTTTGTACAACCAGTTTAATATTTATGCCTTGCAATACTGTTTGATAATTTACCATTGTGCTGGGTACAACAAACATACTCCTTAACAGCATATCCACAGGCCGAAGAGATGATGGTGCTACTATTTCAAACAAAGTGTTCAAAACTCCCAGAGCCTCAGGAGAATCCAAATGCATCTAGAACAGAAAACAAAAACAAATGAGGTA
Source organism: Neoceratodus forsteri (assembly GCA_016271365.2). Taxonomy (NCBI): domain Eukaryota; kingdom Metazoa; phylum Chordata; order Ceratodontiformes; family Ceratodontidae; genus Neoceratodus; species Neoceratodus forsteri. Next base: position 399,212,238 of record CM057452.1, read on the forward strand.
TCCAGTATTTCACAACTCTGTTATAATGGAGTACTCTGCAATACTTTAAACTTCAGTTCCGCTTTCCAAATTCATAGATACATAGACAGTGTCGGCAGATAAGGGCCTATGGCCCACCCAGTCTGCCCATTTGAGCTTGTAAGTTCAGTTTACGTTTTCCTAGAAGTCTGTTGCCCCTTACCTCCAGAATTCCTTTATGTCTATCCCACGCATTCTTAAATCCCGTGATTGTTTCAGCCCCCACCACTTCCTCTGGCAGGGTGTTCCACTTGTCCACCACCCGTTCTGTGAAGAAATTCTTCCTCATGTTTCCTCTGAATCATCCTCCCTCCAACTTCATCCCATGCCCTCTAGTCCTGGAACATCTTTTTCGCTTAAAAATAGTGTATTCCTGCACCCTGTTCCTCCCGGTAAGATACTTGTATGTCTCTATCATATCCCCTCTCTCCCTCCTCTCCTCCAGGGAGTACATGTTCAGTTCTTCCAACCTGTCTTCATAGGACTTGTGATGCAATCCATGCACCATCTTTGTTGCCCTCCTCTGAAACTTCTCTACCCTGTCTATGTCCTTACGTAGGTATGGTCTCCAGAACTGTACACTGTACTCCAGGTGGGGCCCCACTAGTGTCTTGTATTCATGAATGAATGGCAGCAAGTGCTACATATTTACACAGATTACCACATATACAGTAGCTCTAGAGAGATTTGGCTACACTTGCAAATTGTTAACAAGAAACAGTTTAGCGCTGCAAAATTTATTAGCTGACTAAAATGACACTTCTTAAATTATAGAAAGAAACATAGAATTTGACGGCAGATAAAGACCGCTTGGCCCACCCAGTCTGCCCATTTCCTTACCTAATGGATAAGCTGCAGATCCTAGTTAACCAGCAGCCTACTTCTTCCTACCCCACTCCCTAGAATTGCCTTATGACTGTCCCATGCATGCTTGAATTACACCACTGTTCTTGACTTCACAACCTCCTCCGGAAGGCCGTTCCATGCATCCACAATCCTCTCTGTGAAAAAATACTTCCTTAAATTACCTCTGAGCCGCCCCCCCCCCCATCTTCAGATTGTGCCCCTCGTTCATGCACACCTCTTTTTTTGAAAGGTGCTACTCTCTTTGACTTTGTTGATTCCCTTGAGGTACTTGAAAGTTTCTATCATGTCCTCCCTCTCCCTCCTCTCCTCGAAGCTATACATATTAAGCTCCTTTTGTCTCTCTTCATATGTCTTCCGGTGCAGACCCTGCACCATTTTAGTTGCCCTCCTCTGGACAGCTTCCATCCTGTCTATGTCTTTGTGGAGACTGGGTCTCCAGAACTGCACACAGTACTCCAGATGGGGTCTCACCAGCTGTCTGTACAGAGGGATAATAACTTCCTGTTTTCTACTGGTGATGCCTCTCCCTATGCATCCCAGTATCCCCCCAGCCCTCCTTGCTGCCCTCTCACATTGCTTGCCCACCTTTAGGTCATCTGATATGACTACCCCCAGGTCCCTTTCCATTTTTGTTGTTGTTAGTATCTCACCCCCCATTGTGTACTCTTCCCCTGGGTTTTTGTTTCCCAGGTGCATTACCTTGCACTTCTTAGCATTGAATCTAAGCTGCCATACATTTGACCATTCCTCTAACCTTGCCAAGTCCCTTCTCATCCTTTCCACCCCACCTTGTGCATCAACTTATTTCCTGTTTCCCGCCATGGTTCCTCCCCCCATCCCCTACACTGACAATCAGGAAGATCATACTGCACCCTTCATTTGGCCAGGAAGGCAGGCAGAAAGCAACCTTCTTAGCTGACTTCATGCCACTCCCTGGTCTGCCGTTAGGAGGGGCACAAATGCCAGCCAGTCCAGCACCTTCATTTGGCGACACTCTGGGCCCAAGCCAGCTAGAGTGTGGGAATCCAGGGCTCACACTTGAACTCAAGTCTCCCACATGGCAGCACAATCACTGCTGATGCACCATTGGGGTAGGCCACATTTTAATAATTTACTTTAGTATCTCATCCCAGTGTGAAAAAAAAACATTTAGTCCCTACGCCACCGTTTATCCACATGGCAGTCTCTACTCCTCACCACAAAATCGTACTGGCTTTCAACTAGAACTCGGGAGAAGTGCCAACTTTTTCAGTCCCCCCCCCCAATTTCTGTTTATGCCCCCATCACAATGGCCCCTCCTATCATTAGGCTCCAAGGGCAGCTCCCCAAATACCCCCCCCAAGTCGCACTCACCTCCATGCAGTTCTGGCTATGCCCCCAGGCGGGGCAGGGGGGTCAGTCCCCTGACATTTTGTCAGGCGAGCGCTGCGATCCAGTGGATGATAGAGGCCCAGGGAGCTCCCGTGGGCCATTATTCTTTAGTTTCTGCCTCCAAGGAGTGTCGTCTACAAGGACGTCAATGCGAGCCCCACACGCGCTCATGCGTACGTCTAACAATGTCAGCAACGTCCTGCCCTACCAGTCACAATACCACTTGTGGTCACTCAGGTGGCAGTACTGCAGAGGAAGACAGAACCCCCCCCCCCAAAGGAGGCGAGTGTCTACTGGGATGTTCAATCCTGCTCCCCCCAGCTGGCTCCCAAAAACCTGAGCACATTCCCAAACATGGGTTGCTGGTGTCATGAGTGGTAGCACTATCGCTGCACCAACGGGCTGTCTTTTTCGGTTTTTGTACCATTTTGTGGAGAAGCAATGATCTTGTAATACTAATCAGAGAGGTTATTTTGAAAATATGTTTAATAAAACTTAATAGACAACACTGTTCCAAAGAAGCTCTTAGATACAAGCTGGATAACTAAGATTACTATAAGTAACAATCGAACTTTAGATCACCGCTGTCCAACTCCAGAACTGTGCCTGTAACAGGAATCTGCATTAAAAGCCCTTCAACCGGCTCTGAGGCACCAAGTGCTGGGGAACCGCATTGGCAAGTTGGCAACCGGGGTTTTCACCAACCAGAGAGAAATTAGGAAACATGGGCTACCAAGAAGGGTTCACAGCATCGCTGAGGATGCTATCCTCCAGAACAGGAGAGAGTTACGGCACCGCTCTCGTAGCAACCATGGTTGTGGCACTATGAAGGTGCTGTTGGTAACACACAGCCCCCTTGGCTAGATGTCAGCATCCCATCATGTTAGTGGCCAGGGAGAAAAGCAGTAGACAAAGGCCCACCTGGGAAGTGCCAGATGGTAGGTAGCCTTAGTGTGCTCGCTCTCCCATGCCACAAGACCCTCATTGCAGTGTGAATGCTATACAGCCTCAGGTCCCAAGACAAAAGGTACAATACCCCTCTCCTCTTGTGGATATGTGTGTGTGTGTGCGGGGGGGGGACACAAAACTGATTTTGGAGTAGGAGGGCAACAGTGGGAGACAGAAGGCCTGTAGCAGTGACAGGAAGGATTCTGATAGACAGTGGAGTGTGTGACACTGGAGAGTCAGAAGGAGTGAGGCTCCTGGGGGCACAGAGAAGGTGGGTAGAAAAAAACAAAAAAAACAGACCTGCCACCCCAGTGGTGTGGAGGGCTGAGACGTTAGGCACAGAACCTCCTGCCATGCTGGCAATCTGGATTTGGAAATGGACCAGGGTTGTTCGCGGGGGCCAGCTGGAGTAAGGAGGTCTGAGCATAAATAGAGAGCTCCCCCTCCTTCAAAGACGAGCACAGTGCGTGCAGCTCCTTGACTACCACCCAACAGAGGCTGGGTGCCATGGCAGGCAGCCTCCTCTCCAAGGGCCAGGTGCAGGTGTTAGAGTACATGTAGCATTTTCACGACACACACACCAATGCCCCTGCATCTGACTCAACTGTGGGGAAAGGAACGAGAAAATTGGAAAAAGTGAGGGTTGTGCACTGAGTAAGCCCCATTTGCCTGATTTGACCCAAGCCATGGTCCCAGGCCACACTGACCAGAACCAGACTCTGAGGGTGCAGAGGACAACTCTCCATCCCCAGGGTCCACCAATGGGGGAGGCAGGCAATACCTGGGGGAGATAGCAGCCAGTCAAAGAGGAGAGTAGGGGCTGAAGAGCCAGTCTGAACTCTGGAGCATGAAAAAGTTCTATCAGAAAAAAAATAGACCTTCACCATCAGTACTGTTTCAGACTTGAAACCATCACAGCTGATATTGATGTGTGTGGGGGAGGGGGGTCTGTAGATACAGAAAATTCATTTTTTTTTACCTGCTGTTTGGCTAACATTGGAAGGATTATATCTGCTATTTGACGGGATAACCTCTTCCATTTGTCTTCATTCTCTTTGTGACACTGTTGTAAAACCAGGATGAACATCTCAAGCACCTGACAAACAAAAACAGTAATCAGCTCTCAAGTTAACTTTTTAATTTACACTCACTTTAAAGAAACGAACCTGGTGAACTTAATAGCTCAGACTTGCGATTTCTCATTGGGTTACAGTAGTTTGTTCTCATTCTGGGGCCCCACCTGGAGGGATAAGGGCCTATACAGGAGTGATGGGCCTGCATCTGTCTAGAAGGGGAACCATGGTCCTCAGTGAATGGTTTAAATGCTACACTGGCCAGCATATAAATTAGCAAACAGGTAAGGTAGAAAGACAAAGGGAGACATAAACTGCCCCCCAACACAGGCAAATGAGGTCAGCAAGGGGACTCCTGAGGGGATGAAACCCCCAAAAGAACCATATAACAAAGGAAACTTGGGAACAGAAGGCAAGAGTAATAATGAAATACAGTAGAGGGCCAAATGGGAAATGGGGAGGGGGGGGTAGCACAATCTGGACAGCCATGTGTGCAAACACTCAAAATCTAGGCAACAAGATTGCAGACCTAGAGGCCAACATGGCAGAAGCAGAACTGGATATGGTTGCAATTAGCAAGTCCTGGTGCAATGAAAATCAAGGCGATGTGGCCATACTGGGGTATACTCTGTTCAGAAAAGACTGAGTGGGTACAAAGGGGGAGGAGTGACTCTTTATATTAGGGTCAAAATAAAAGCCAAGGAAATACAGGGAGAGCAGGGAGGAGCTGAGGTATTGTGGGTCACCCTGGAAACACGTAAGGGGGACACTATTCATATAGGAGTGACCTACAGACCTCCAGCACAAGGGCGGTGGAGGTGGATAAGGACATAATGGAAGCCATCCAAAGGATGTCACATATGGGAGAAGTGTTGCTGGTGGGGTACTTCAATCTACCAGATGTGGATTGGAGTTTACCAGCTGTTTACCAGTGTTTGGGAGGATAAGGGACTATATGCCAAGGACAGGCTTCATCTTGCCCCATTAGGGAAGGAAGTCCTTAAACAGGGATGGCTGACTACATTCAAGAAAGGTGGGGTTTAAACTTGTGAGGGGGAAGGGATAGTGAGGGCTGACCAGAAGCCTCTCCTCCAGATGAGGGAGTAGCCTCAAGCCCAAGGGGGGAACAGACTGGGGTGGAGGTTTCAGGAGGAGCAGAGGTAGGATGGAAGTATAAGGAATCTGGGTGGGGTTTGACAAAGAGGATCAGGGATAAGGGTGGGGTTGGTGTTAGTAAATGCCAGGAGCTTGGAAACAAGTTGCCAGAGTTCAGGCCATGCTGTTCAGGGGGGTGTGGATGCAGCGGTCACGGAGATGTGGGCCAACAAAAACCATGACTGGGACCTAAACTGCACGGGGTACACTATACTTAGGAAGGATAGGAAGGAGGGCAGAGGGGGTGGAGTGGCTATGTTCATTAGAGATGACATAGAAATTGCTAGGGTAGAAGAGGCAGAGGGAAACGTGGAGGTCTTATGGGTCACCTTACGATCCCCAGCAGGAGATAAGGTCAAGCTGGGTGTAGTATATAGGCCCCCCGGGATGAGTGATGTTCTAGAGGATGGTTTGCTGGACAACATCATTGCCCAGTGTGGACCAAAAGGGGAAGGAGTGGTGTTGATGGGGGACCTTAATATGCCAGGTACAAACTGGGGAACCATGTCCTCTAGGGTGACCAAGGAGCAGAGGCTGCTGAATGGCTTCCAGGATGTGTTCTTAACACAGCATGTGATGGAGCCCACAAGGGAGGGGCATGTCCTGGATGTGGTTCTGGCAGATGGGGATCTGGTAAGGGACCTGGTTGTACAGGACCCCTGACTGGAAGCGATCACAATACTGTCTGGTTTCAAATAAGCATTGGGGGTGAGATCTAGGACACTGGCAGTGTACTTCAGGGGCAGACTTTGTAGGCATGGAAATATTCTCAAGGATCACTTGAAGGGATTACATCAATGACAAGTGCGGAAAGGAGATGGGAGGTCATAAACGGGACTTCATGAGGCAGTCAGGATCTGTGCTAGTTGAAACGTAAGGGAGCAAGGTCACATAAACCATGCTGGTGGTCCAGTGAGGTACAGGTAGCAGTCAGAGAAAAGAAGGCGTCTACAAAAATATAAAACAACAAGAGGGATAGGGATAAGGAAATGTACCATCTAGCATCTAGAAAAGTCACCCGTATGGTGAGGAGCAAAGTCCAGTAAGAGCAGCGGCTGGCACAGGGATACATGGAGGGGAAAAGGGGTTCTTCCGGTACATTGGGGAGCGGAGAAAAACTAAGGGCCATCTCAGCAGATTGAGATCAGAAGGAGGGTGGGTGGAAGAGGCGAGGGACCAGGCAGAGGTATTTAACGAGTACTTTGCCTCTGTGTTCACTAGGGAGGGGGATGGGATATCTACAAAGCAAGGCACGAAGGGGATAGAAGCGGCAGTGAGTGGCATCAGGGGAGCAACAGAAATGGAGCAAGAGGGAGGGAGAGGTACCCCAGGGGTGTCACATCTGGATAAGGATAAAAAGGCCAGTAAGGTGGAGGGGACGGATGATGCTATCTCCGCCAAAAGGGTGTGGTTAGCCCTCAAGGCCATAAAGAAAGACAAATCTCCTGGGCCGGATGGCATTCATCCGAGAGTACTATGGGAATTGGCGGACATACTGGCTGCACCCCTGGCGGAGCTCTTCAACAGGTCACTTGAGACAGGGAGGGTACCTAGGGATTAGCGAGAGGCACATGTGGTGCCAATCCATAAAGGGAGGTCGAGGGAAGTACCAGGTAACTATAGACCCATCAGTTTGACCTCAGTGGTGGGAAAATTAATGGAGAGTATACTCAAGGAACGATTGGGGGTGTACTTGGAGGAGGTAGGAGGTCTGGATAGTCGGCAACATGGGTTTGTGCCAGGTAGATCATGACAAACCAATCTTGTGGAGTTCTACGAATGGGTAACATCAGAACTGGACAGGGGAAAGCCTGTGGATGTATTATTCTTGGACTTCAGCAAGGCGTTTGACTCTGTCCCCCACAATGGTCTGGTGGAGAAACTGATGGGGTTAGGAGTAGGCCCTTTGATGGTCAGATGGATTGAAAACTGGCTAGCTGGACGCACCCAGAGAGTAGTGGTCTGTGGGGAGCTCTCGAACCCTAGAGAGGTTGGTAGTGGGATACTGCAGGGCTCGGTCCTGGGTCCGATCCTGTTTAATGCATACATATCGGACATCAGGGAGGGTATAGGGTGTGAAATGAGTCTCTTCGCGATGACTCCAAGATGGGAGCAGTAGTTGAGGGAGAAGAAGGGAGGTTGGCTCTGCAAGGGGACCTGGACACCCTGGAAAGCTGGGCTCACACATGGAAATTAAATTTCAATATCACCAAGTGCAAGGTGTTGCATTCTTGGTCGGGGAAACCCTAAACACAGGTACACCCTGGGAGAGGAGGCGCTGGAGGCCTCAATAGGGGAAAAAGACCTAGGGGTCATGGTGGATGCATGTATGAATAACTCTGAGTAGTGCAAGAGAGCGGCTGGCAAGAGGCAAACAGGATGTTGGGATGCATCGTAAGGGGATCACCTCTAGGAGCAAGGAAGTGATTCTGCCGCTGTACAATGGACTGGTTAGACCACACCTTGAGTACTGTGTACAGTACTGGAGACCACACTTGAAGAGGGACATACAGCTCCTGGAGAGGGTACAGAGGAGGGCAACCTAAGATGATACAAGGGCTAGGGATTTGACGATGAGGACAGACTTGAGGAGCTCTGCCTGTTTTCACTGGAGGACAGGAGAGACAGGGGGGACATGATTGAGGTCTTCAAGTACCTCAAGGGAATAAATAGGGTAATCATGGAGGGGATCTTTAGACTAAAGCAGGGAGGTATCACCAGAGGGCATGGTTTGAAGTTGGAAGGTGGAAGGGTGAGGGGGGAAAAGAGGAGGAGGTTTTTCACTGAGAGGGTGGTGGACCCTTGGAATGCACTGCCTGGCGAGCTGGTTCAGAGATCCACAGTGGAGGGCTTCAAGAGAGGGTGGGACAGACACAGAAAGTGGATGTATCAGATGATGGCCTGTCCCAGGGGGGTGGGGATGAATGATAGGGGTTTCTGGAGCACAAGGGATGGGAGGGCCTCGGCACCCAACTAAAGATCTAAGGTTCGAGCAGACTCGATAGACCGTAAGGCCTAATCTGCTGGCAAATAGTATGTTAGCTGCAGCAACAGTCAGAAGTCAGAAAATCCTGAACTCCCTGCAAAGGGCGATCCTCAGGCAACTAGTTAAGAAGTTCACTCGTGGGGGTGATACTGGACCTGGTACTGACAAACGGGGACAGTGTTGCTGATGTCATGGTGGGTGACAACCTGGAGACCAGTGATCACCATACAGTGTGGTTCAATATAAGGACTGGGCAAGAACCAAGCTGCACTAAGATGAGAGTTCTGGACTTTAGGAGGGCCGATTTCAGAATAATGGGAAAATGCCTCAGGGACACCCTGGCACGAATAGAGGATCTGAGGGGAATGAAAGAACTATGGGGAAAAATTAAGGGGGGGGGGCATTAAAAAAGCAACAAATCTCTGTCAGGCAGTTTAACAAGGGCTAGAGAAAAAAGAAACCACTACGGTTGTCTAAAGACACGGCAGTAAAGGAAGAGCAAAAAACAAAATGAAAATTACGTACCTACCGTAATTCTTGATCTTCTTGGACAAAGTCTCCAGCACGCAATTTGCACTAGTGGGACTACGCCGCAGGCACTAGGAATAGCGGGAGCAAAAATCTTTAGGAAGGCCGGCACTGAGGTAAGACTCTACATGCGCGGTGCCACAAGGCTGGCTTCCACCATATATGTTATCTCAGCGTTGACCCTCCAACCGCCTCAGTACCTTTTTTACCAAAGAGGTGCAGCATAAACTAACCTAGAAAACGAACCCATGTCGGACATAAATAGTCCGTATGACCCGTGTAAGAAGAGTCAACTGAACAGTGTCTTCACAGCCCAGCAAACGAGGTAGTGAAGACCAAAAACAAAATGAGTGAGCTTGGGGGATAGAGGGTGGGCATGTGAATGAGTGGTGGAGACTTCGTCCAAGAAGATCAAGAATTACAGTAGGTACATACTTTTTATATCTTCCTGGACATAAAGTCTCCACTACTCATTCACACTAGTGGGAGAGTACCAAGCTAAAATAATCCCCCCCCAAGAAGGGCAGCAGGAGAAAGGAGCTCACGTAGGACAGAAGTCCAATAAGGATGGTCCTGCCAAAGGAAGGATGCCACCTGGCATGGATATCTAGAGAGTAGTGCTTCACAGAAGTGTGCACAGAGCTCCATGTGGCGGCACTGCAGATGTCTGCAATGGGCACGTTCCGAATCTCTGCCAGAGATGCCACGACCGCTCTGGTAGAGTGGGCATACATCCTGCCCTCCAGTTTGACCTGTGCCATTGAATAGCAATGGCAGAGACACGTTGCCAGCCATGCTGAAATGCACCTGTTGGCAACAGGATGACCTAGCTGGGCCATGCTGAATGAGACAGAGTTACTTGGATTTGCGAATCTCTTTTGTTCTTTTGATGAATAATCGCAAAACCCTTTTTACATCCAGAGAATGTAGGGTACACTCCCCTCCATTCTGAAACTTTACAAAGTAGGTCGAAGGATGAAGGGCTGGTTCAGGTGGAATTCCAAGACTACTTCGAGAAGGAATTTAGGGTGAGTTATGAGAACCACCATGTCCTTTTGAAATACTGTATATGGGTGGTCTGTGACCAGGGCAAGTACTTCAGACACCTCCGATCAGAGGCAATGTCCACAAGGAAGGCAGCCTTCCAGGTCAGAAACTTCCCCAAGTAGCAAGCTGCTAGAGGCTAAAATGGCTTATGAGTGAGCATGTCTAGCACAAGGTTCCTATAGTAAGCGGCTACCGGTGTCCTGACTGGTGGTCTAGTGTGGAGGTTACCTTTAAGGAATCTCAACCAAGGGTAGCTGAGCCACCAACATATTGTGGATAGGCTCATAGTAGGCCAAAATCACACAAAGATACACCTTCACCACTGAGTATTGCAGTTCTGCATTCAACAGGTCTAGACGGTATCATAACGCCTTATTTGGTGAGCAAGTAGAGGTCCAGAGAGGAATTTGCACACCAAGTGGAAAATCATTTCTACTTTGCCATGTAGGTCTTAGATACGTAGACATTGTCGTCAGACACGGGCCTATGGGCCCACCTAGTCTGCCCATTTTAGCTTATAAATTCCCTTTATGTTTTTCTATAAGTCTGTTGTTCTTACCCCTGACCTCCAGAATTCCCTTATGTCTGTCCCATGCATTCTTGAATCCTGTGATTGTTTCAGCCCCCACCACTTCCTCTGACAGGGTGTTCCACTTGTCCACCACCCGTTCTGTGAAGATATTCTTCCTCACGTTTCCTCTGAATCGTCCTCCCTCCGACTTCATCCCATGCCCTCTAGTCCTGAAACATCTTTTTCGCTGGAAAATAGTGTATTCCTGCACCCTGGTCCTCCCCAGTAAGTCTGACATCACTTATGGGTACAATACGGGAAGGAATTCTAAAGGATAGGATATTGGCCTCATTATATGATAATGGCCAGATAGACCTATCACAGCATGGTTTCACCCAGTCCAGATCATGTCAGACAAATCTCTTAACCTTCTATGAGAATGTTAATAGAGAACTGGACTTGGGAAATTCAGTTGACGTTGTTTTCATGGACTTCACAAAAGCGTTTGATAAGTTGTCACATAAGGAGTTGTTACAAGTACTGAGGAGGTTTGGGATTGAGACCAATGTGATATGTTGGATTACTGAATGGTTGAATGTTAGGAGACAGAGGGTGGTGGTTAAGGGGACCTATTCCGAATGGGCCCCTGTGACTAACGGGGTCCCACAGAGTTCGGTGTTGGGGCCTTGTCTTTTTAATGTGTATATATCAACATTACAGATTAACACTCCTAATGTTTGGCTATCCAAATTTGCAGATGACTGCAGATTGGGAGCCATTATTAATAATCCAACTGATGGGGCAGTCTTGCAAATAGCAATCAGTATGGTAGCTTCTTGGACCGTTCTTAATAGGTTGGAATTAAATCAAGCAAAGTGCAAGGTCATGCATTTTGAAAAAAAAATGCTAAGGTATCATATAAAATTGGATTAGACACCTTAATGAAGACATTACAGTAAAAGGATTTGGGAATATCTGTTACCCCAACTTGAAATTTAGTGACCACTGTTCACTCCAGATTAGAAAGGCAAATCAAAATTTGAACAGTATATTCAGACATATTGCCAGTAGAGAGGTCAAAGTATTAATTCCATTGTATAGTTCCCTGGTTAGACCTCACTTGGAATACTGTGTACAGGTATGGTCACCATATAAAAGGGAAGATATGAACAGACTCGGAAGGCATACAGAGAAGAATGACAAAAGCCATTACAGAATTAGCCAACAACTCTTAGAGGGAAATAATTGAAATCTTGGGGTTATACTATCTATTGTATAGAAGATTCAGAGGGGATCTATGTCTGCTCTATAGAGTCTTATGCGACACAGTACTACAGGATGATTTAGGCATTAAATTCAATAAAGCTCGGGTTAGCATAAGGAAACATCCTAAATAACTTTTATAGTCTAGTTGGAACGTAAATTTAAGGAGACAGTGGTTCACTCAAAGGGTGATTCCAGTTTGGAATTATGTACCTAGGTCAATTATTGCGAGTTCTGATATGATATATTTTAATAATAGGTTGGATGTCGAATTTAGCAATAGGGTTTATGAATTTTAACTTGGAGTTATGGCAAGCTATAAGGATGCATAGTCCATAATTGCTTGACACTTTCCTATGATTCCCTGTAATAATAATAACAATAATTTTATTTATAAGGTGCCTTTCCAATTTCAAGGCGCCTTACACTTTAAAAACAATTAACATAACATCCAATAACAGAGCAACACACCTAACATCATAAACAATCAGATAAATACTTCAATTAACTAAAAATGCTTTATTCCACAGAAAGGTTTTTAAGCCATGTGCACTCCCATAACAGACAAGGTAGAGAATTCCAGAGGGAGAGAGCTGCAAAAGCAAATGCTTTAGAACTCGATAATTTCAAATTCACCCTCGGAATCTCTAGCAACCCCTCGTCGGCCAAGCGGAGTGACCAACCGGGGCAATAAGGCACCAGAAGCTCTTTCAGATAGTCCAGGCCCTGTTCATGTAGGGCTTTAAAAGTCAGTAAACCAACTCTAAAGGTGATCCGCCACCGTATTGGCAGCCAGTGCAGTTCATATTCAAGTCCTTCAGCCTGTCCTCATAGGACTTATGATGTAATCCCTGTACCATCTTTGTTGCCCTCCTCTGAACCTTCTCTACCCTGTCTATGCCCTTATGTAAGGTCTCCAGAACTGTACTCCAGATGGGGCCTCACTAGTGTCTTGTATAGTGGAATTATTACCACCTTTTCTTGCTGGTTTGCCTATGCATCCCAGAATCTTATTTGTTTTACCTGCTGCCTTGTTGCACTGTTTCCCTGCCTCAGGTCATCAGAGATAACCCCAAGGTCCCTTTCCTGCTTGGTGCATGCTATATCCTCACCCCACACCTCAAATGATATGTTGTTCCAGGGTTTTTGTGCCCTATACACACTAAGTTGCATTTCTTTGCATTAAATTTCAACTGCCAAACCCATGACCATTCTTCAAGCTTCTGCAGGTCCCTCCTCATTCTGTCTACACCCTCTGGTGTGTCCACTCCATTACAGAGCTTTGTGTCATCAGCAAACAGGGAAATTCTGCCTTCTAGGTCCTGCACAATGTCACTGATGAAGATGTTGAATAGGACCGGTCTCAGCACTGATCCCTGTGGTACCCCACTAGTCACTCTTTCCTCTGTGGAGTGACAGCCATTTACCACCACCGTTTGTGTCCTGCTGCCCAGCCAATTACCCACTCACTGCACTGCTGTCCTGCCCACTCCCATATTCCCAAGTTTTTTTAATAGCCTTCTATGTGGCACAGTGTCAAAGGCCTTGCTGAAGTCCAGATAGGCCACATCCACTGCCCTCCCCTGATCCACCTCCCTTGTCACCCAGTCAAAAACTTCAATGACGTTGGTCTGGCATAACCTCCCTCCAGTGAAACCATGCTGCCTTGGGTCCTGTAGTTCACTGGCAACCAGATGTTCCACCAGTCTCTCCTTCAACAGTGCTTCCATGATCTTCCTCACTACCGAGGTCAGGCTGACTGGTCTGTAGCTCCCCACTTCCTCTTTGTTCCTGCTTTTGTATAAGGAGACTACATCTGCTGTCCTCCAGTCTTTAGGTACCTCCCATTTCCAGAGATTGGCTAAACAGGATTGCCAGAGGTTCAGCCACCACCTCTCTAAATTCATTTAGGACCCTGGGATGCACCCTATCTGGCCCCATTCCTTTACAGACTCTTATTCCTTCCAGTTCCTTTAGGACCCTTTCCCGTGCCCATTTCTGCACTGTTCCCACCCCTCGTATTCCCTTCAGGCCCATCACCCTTCTATTCCTCATTAAAGACTGAGCAGAAATATCTGTTCACTATGTTAGCTTTACTGTTATCATCCTCCACGTGACCCCCATCGTCCCCTTTCAGCCTCACTATCCCTCCCTTTGCCCCTCTTTTTTCACTTACGTACCTGTAAAAGGTTTTGTCCCTTCTACCCACTGTCTTCCTAGTTGATGGCTTGCACATTGCTAGAAGGATGTGTGAGATTCTCTGAGAGACGTTGAATGTTGGTTAACTAGAATCTGCAGCTTATCCAGTAGGTAGGGAAATGGGCAGACTGGGTGGGCCAAGTGGTCCTTATCTGCCATCAAAGTCTATGTTTCTATGTATCTACCCACTTCTATCTCCTCTGCAGCCAGGCATGGAGATGAAGGGACCACAGGTTGGGATGGACCACCGGACCCCGAGTCAGGTCTGTTTGAAGTGAAGTTGTCTTGGTGGAACCTCTGATAATCTGTTGATTAACAGAGACTTCATCTGAAGAGGCCAGCATGGGGTGATGAGAATCATGCTGTCCCCCCAGTGCCTCTAATTTGAGCAGTACCCTCTGAATTAAAGGAAGAGGAGGAAATGCATACAGAAAGTGTCTTGTCCACTACAGTCTGAATGCATCCTGACAGAAAGCACCAGGTTCTGGATTTCTGGAGCATAATAGAGGCAGTTTTGCATTGAGCAGGGATGCAAAAAGGTCCGGGTCCGGAGTGCCCCTCTCTTCGAATAGAGACTGCATGATGTTTGAGTCAAGAGACCATTCGTATGGATCTGCCTCCGTTCTGCTGAGACAATCTGCCAGATTGTTCTGGATTCCGGGCATGTAGAATGCCTGGATCAGGGCTTCGTGCTCAAGACACCATTCCCACACTCTCATGGCTTCTCTGCACAGAGAGTAAGAGTGTGCTCCACCCTGTTTGTTGATGTAGTATATCACCACCGTGTTGTCCATCTGAAGGAGAATTACTTTGTGACAGAGGACATCCTTTAGGGCTCGAGCAACGTATAGGACAGCTCTCATCTCCAGGATATTTATGTGCAGCTGGGACTCATCCTGATCCCAAAGGCCCCGAGTGTGGAGATCCCGACAGTGAGCTCCCTAACAGGTCAGAGATGCATCTGTGGTGATGGTGATTTGAGTCTCCAGTGGGGCAAAGGGAAAACCTTGGAGAAGGTTGTCCTCCTGAGTCTACCAGGTGAGTGATCTCATTAGAGTCTCCGTCACCTTGATGTAGAAGGATTGCGCATGCGTGATCAGAGACCACTGCGTGCTGAGCATTCACTGTGTGGTTCTCATGTGCAAGCAGGCCAGGGGCACCATGAACACAGACAACACCATGAGACTCAGCATCCACTGCCTCGAGACAGCCCGAACTGAGTTGTTCTCCTTGATGAAGTGAGCCATCTGGAGAATGTAATTTTTCCTGTCTTCTGGGAGGAAGGTTCTTGCCCTGAAGGTGTCCAGGACAGCCTCTATGAAGAGAAGTTGTTGGGCGGGTAGAAGTTGCGATTTATCCAAGTTCAAGAGAAGTCCCATGGATCTGAAGAACTTGGAAGCTATGGAAGCCGCTTCCTGTGTCCCTTGTCTGGAGGAGCTCGCTAGAAGCCAATCGACCAGGTATGAGAACACCTGAATTCTGAGTTTTCTGATCTGCACCATGAGTACTCCAAAGCACTTTCTAAGTACTTGTGGTACCGAGGACAGACAAAAGGGCAGAACCCTGAATTGGTAGTGCTGGCCCAGAACCACAAAGCGTAGGTACTTGTGGTGGCTTGGGTGCACTGAGACATGTGGTAGATGTCCAGAAATGCCAGCCAATCATTTTGATGAATCAAAGGTAGGAGCATTCCTAGCGATATCATCTTGAATTTCTCTTTGAAGAGGTATTTGTTTAACTTCCTTAGGTCTGAATAGGGCACATACCACCTGTTTTCTTCTACTGCCCTGTTGTTCAGAACGTCCTGAATTTCGGAAGCAAGGAGGTCTGACTGAGTGGTAATTTGGGCTGTCGTTTGGGTGGACAATCTGGAGGGATCTCCAAGAAATTTACAGAGTATCCTTCTCAAATTATCCTGAGGACCCATTTGTCCATTGTGACAGACTTCCACTGGTTGTAAAACTGCATCAGACGCCCCCTATCGCCGAAGAAAAGTCCCCCCCCCAGGCAGTTGAGGTGGGATATGGGCCAAGTCTTCAGAGGGTGGCACTGGGAGCCTTCAGGACCTGTGCCTTCTGCTGCATTTTCTTTTGTGGCTGAGGGGTTTGGTTCTTGTTGAAAGCCCCTCTGCCTTTACCACAAAAGAAATGTCTGTTATGAAACTGCCAGTGGTTTCCGCCCTGCTGAGGGGTGGCAGGGGCCAGTCTGGCTGTCTTAATGGCAGTCCTGGTTTTCTGATTGGCTTCCGGTGCTTGCTCCACTTGTGGGCCAAACAGATAAACACCATCAAATGGAAAATTCATGACTCTCTGTTAAGTATCATTAGTGAATCATGAAGTTCTAAGCCATGAGTAACGCCGGGTACATATCCCGACCGCTGCTGCTCTAAAAGCAATGTCAAAGGCATCCACAGCAGCCTTAAGTTGCCAATTGTTGGACTCAATGCCCCTAGTAATGGTCTTAAGAAGATCCGAGCTAACGTCCGACTCTGGAAGAGCCTCCACTATTTCTTTGAGCGAATGCCAGAGGGTATACTCATACTGAGAGAAATAGCTCTGATAGCTAGCAATACACATGCCTAGGGTAGCAGCAGTGAAAACCCGCTTCCCCAGAGTGTCAGTTTTATGGGGTTCTTTGTTCACTGGATGGGATATGGATTCCTGGGAAAGAACGGCTTTGTCATTCTCTGCCAAGACCACTATGGCATCCGCAAAGGCTTGAAAGGCAAGGATTGGCCTATCCTAAGAAGGAAGCATGTTTCATGTCTATGGTAAGTGCCAGTCTGTCGCACACCATTTGTGAAAGAGTCTTGAAAGAGGGTTGCACCGGTGGTGTCAGTTCAACAGGAATTTCAGGAACATACGGAAACTGAAGGTGCAAAAGCTTCCCAGGATCCACCTCAGAAGTCTGAAGAGAAAGGGTGGAATTCATATCCTTCAATGAAGACTTAAAATAAAGGTCCTCGACCACAGGCTCTGCTGAGGTGGAGGGCTTACTTTCCACTCCAAAGGATGAATCTTCATTCAGATCATCCCCTAATCGAAGATCAGGATGTGCTATAAATGGTGCCGGCGCAGCATGCGGCACTGGAAGCAACACTACCAAGGCCAGAGTCGAGAGCCCAGGGTCCCCAAACCTAGCACCAGGGTACCCAACGCTGGAGACCTAAAAGTGCAAGGAGTAGTAGAAGAAAGCAGTACCTGTGCTGGCCCCTGCACTGCAGCCATGTGAGAGGGGGAAAACATGAGGGTGCAGCATCGACAGCACCAAAGAAGGTGTTGTGCAACCAGGCTGACCCAACCATTCTGCCCGCAGGCCCACAGCCCCCAGACCAGAAAGCCCCGTGGCCTAGTCCACAGGCAAAGGCAGTTGGGACAACCGCTGAACCCACTGCTCCATAAGAGCAGCCCAATGATGAAACTGCTCACCGAAGACCCCCAGGGGTCGGGGAGGGACTCTGCAGCCGGTGGCCACAGCCGTTAGGTAGCAAGGCCACAGGTGACCCCAACAGAGCCGAGGTTGGCCTCCTGTCCCCCGCAACAGACAACCTCCATTCAGACATACTAGAGGGCAACCTCGGGTGATGCGCTTCCTTCTGCCCGACCCAGAGGAAGAAGAAGACTTGAAACCAAGAGTGCAGAGTTCACGACCTCGATCAGGAATGGGCCCGCTTCTTTCTGTGCTTTCAGGAGGAATGACTTTCCTCCCGAGCACTGGACTTCCCATGGTCAGACCCCCCAAAAGAGGGTGGTGAACCGGACCCAGCCCTGCTGCTAAAACAGCTTTCAAGAGAAGTCTCCCTACCGTCTCTGGCTCCATTAATGGTTGACTCTGTCAAAGGCAGGCTGAAGAAGACTTCTTTTTTCATCACTGAAACTCATTTGAAACTTTAAAACTTTTTCTTTAAATAAATATACTAAAGACTAATTGAATACTGAATGACTGTGCTACTGTCGTATAGATGTGAAGATTTGACTCCCAGCAGGTGAGCGACATCAACACTGAAGCACACTCAACGGCGAGGAAAAAAGGAACTGAGGCAGTTGAAGGGTCGAGGCCGAGATAGCCTATATGGCGAGAGCCAGCCTCACGGTGCTGTGCATGCGTGGTCCTATCTTGGCATCGGCCCTCCTGAAGATTTTTGGCTCCTGCTAGGCCCTAGTACCTCCAGCGTAGTCCCACTAGTCTGAATGAGTGGTGGAGACTTTATGTTCAGGAAGATCTAGCATTTAGAAAGTACAAAACGATACAGAACGAGGAGGACCATAATTCTTGATCTTTTCTTATATCTTCACCATTCATTACTGCTGGGTGTAAGCCGGAGGCGCGCACCTGCTCTGAATCTTTTTTTTTTTTTTGAGAGGGAGTTGGCACTGATGGTGCCGCCCATGAGACCGACAGTGGCACTCAAGGGTTGGCCAGTAGGCGCCGCAGACTCCTCCTCCACCCCATTTCTGTTCTGCTGAGGAGAAGTGAAAAAGGGGATAGAGAAATTTTAAGATGAGGCAAGAGAGCCGAGGGATAGGAAAAGGAAAGGAAAGGTTATGAACTGAAAAAGGAACATACGAATATACTGTATGAAGATGCCTGCAGAAGAAGGCCATTTGGTCTATCAAGTCTGCTCGTATTGCAGGGTCCACAGCTTGAGCCAATGTGCCTGCCCTCCCTCCTCACTCATCCCATCCTCCCTACCCATGATCCTTACCTTCCCCATATGCTTAGCCCAGCATCTATTAAAGTTGCCCACTGTCTTCAACGAGATGACTTATAAGCCGACCAGAGGACAGAGGAAATAGAATTTTTCTAACTGACCTTAGGGCCTAAGCCCCTGAGCGGCAGCACAGGAAAGAGCAAAAGTGAGAGAAAGGAATCACAAGAGAAGGATACAGAGGACGAAGGGGAGACCTCCACCGTGCTCAGCCGAAATATCACTGGCATATTTTTAGCCTCAAAAACCCTAAGAGATATGAAGATACAGGTGCAAGGAACCTGTCAACTTCAGGGACCACTGGACAAAGATCCAGAATAAGAGAATTTGAGATGGTCTTGGAGAAAATAAAGCATAGTGGAGTCTGACCCTCCCTACCCCTAAACCCACATTCAAGATGAAAGTCCTGGAGCATGGCCCTCTCAAGCGTACCACTTGAGGGCTTAGTCAAGGAAAGAAAACGCCTCAAACAGGAGACCACTCTGTCCAGAAAACAACCCCTATAAAGTAGGAGGACAGCAAGAAAGGAAAAGGTGGGAGAGGAAGTCCCTACGGATCTTCCCACGGGCTGCACTGACAAAGTCCCAACCCTTAACGAGTTGACAACGGACCAACAGATCCGTGGCAAGTCATGGAATGAACCCCAAAGTGTACACCACTGAGAACCCCTCCAAGGCCAAGGCGAAGACTCTACTCACTGCCCTCCTAGATTGGGTGCTTTGTGACTTTAGAGAAGGAAACAAAGGGCCCCGAGGTACTGGGGGGATGATGCCCCCAACTGGCCTCGAACAGGGGTAGGGCAAAAAGGGTGGAGGCAGCACCCAGGAGCTGAGGCCAAAGAGGGGAAGGTGGTCAGGAATCAGTAATGAATGGTGAAGATACAAGGGAAGATCAAGAATTACGGTAGGTACGTAATTTTCATATCTTCCTCTTGTCAGTCTTCACCATTCATTACTGTTGGGTGAGTACCAAGCCCCGCGGAGGGGACCTGGCACTGCCCTGAGGAAACAGTTTACCGTAACCCTACTACAGGGAGGCATAGGAGGGGGAGACCCTATTGCCATACTAGGTCATACATGGCCTAAGGCTGGTCAGGCTGAGGAGGTGTCCCCCGTGGCCAGGGGGACGGAAGACGCCACTGTAAATTCCTCCTCGCCCTGCGGGAGAAAAGATGGGTCCTCTGGAAGGCAGAGGAAATCACCCTACACTGGGCAATGGGTGACAATCTAGACAGACGAAGCCATGCTCTCCGCCTAATGCAGATCGCAGTCCGTACCAGTCTGGAAGCCACCTCACTGGTGTCATACAATGCCCTTGCTTGGTGCCTTGCAAGCTCCAGACCCTGTCCAAAGAGGGCAACGGCTTGCCTAGATTTCTCCAAATCACTTGTGCCAGCATTGACCACAGATGCCCGTTGTGTCTGATGTGATATGATGCACAGCAGCACATGAGGTGAAGAGAAAACTCTTCTTCCCCACCGGTCAAACTCAGTGGAATCCGGATTCAGTGGTCAGTCGTGCGCTAGGTGTTGTAGCCTGGAAGGAGTATCTAGAGCCCAGAGGGTAGGTGAGGCAGAGAACCAAGAGACTCCTGGGGGGTGCAATACCTCCTCCTGCAATCCACTGGGGCTGGGGATGAGGCAGTTGGTGACTGCCAGATGTGGATTGATGCTTCCTGGAAGGAAATACGCCAGGAAGGTACCACAAGGTGGTTTGCACTGAATTCCCTCAAAAAGGAGTGCATCTCCTGTTCGGTATTGTGTCTTACCACATGAGAAATACTGAGTTCCTGAACCAACCTCAAAAGGAATCGCTGCTATTCAGTGAAATCAGTGTCGGAAGAGAGGTGGACGGAACATTTCTCTTCCCCAAATCAGGAAGTCAAGGAAGTAGAGGAGCTCGGATGTTCAGAGTCCTCCTGCGGTGGCGGAGACAGGCAAAAGATCTGCTCGTCCATGGCTCTAACATACCTAGGGAAGGCCGCCACAGTAGCCATGAATATCGCCCAGGTTAAGTGTCCCATAAGGCCCACATGGCCTGGGAGAGGAGGTGTTATCTGCAGAGGGATTGGGTAAGGGCACATGACAGAAAGTACCTGGCCTCTGCCAGGGCTCTCAGACCTCGCAGTAGAGCCTCCCACATGGGGAGATCCGGTGGCTGACCCAGTCATCGAATGCTGCAAATGTGAAAACAAATCCTGTCTGAGCGCTGTGGGGGATTCTCCCCTGTGGTGCGACCATGACTGCATGTTTCCAGAAGGACACACTCCAGCGCCGCCCACTAATGGCACCTCTGGAGTCTCAGAGGAGGAGAAGCAGGGTTCAGCACTTTGACTCCTCCCCACCCCCCTGCAGGGTAGTGGAAGAGCATCCCCATGTTTCACCCTGGCCTCTCAACCCCCTCAGACTCCAAGGCCTCCCTCTTCTTCGAGCCCAGAGCCAAGGGGTACCCCAATCCAGCAGGCCCCCCAAGAGACATTGCAGAAGAGGAGGAGGTACCCATCCCAACTGCAGTAGCCAGGATAGCACCAGAGATTGCAGCTTCCCCGGTCCCCGAGGTCAGGACCATCGCCCCAGGTACCCCAGAACCACTATCTGCTGCAGGGGCTCTGACAGACATCAATGTGGGTGTGGAGGCCCAAAGAGAACACAGAATCTGGTGTCCTAAGGAGATGAGCACTGGGGCGCCTGGTGTCACATCCAGGAGGGCTCCTTGACTCAGATGAGTCAGAACACCAATCCAGATTGACCAGCGAGTCATCCCCCTCTGAAGAGGAGGAGACCATGCACACTGCCAGACTAGCAACTCTGGGAGCCCCCCTGCCAACGACACTGCAAACAGCACCATTGTGGGACACACCACCAGCGGTGCCACCCCAATCACTGGCACGGCGAACGGTGCCAGGATCCAAGACGGTGGGTGGCCCCAAGGGTCCACCAATGCTGGGCCCAGCAGCCATGGGCCGCAACACTGGGGATCCTGCACCTCCAAGGAGGCGACTGCCATAGCAGAGCTCCAGACCCAGCTCCGCAGGGAACCAAGTCATTCCTCTGGCACAGCTAAAGAAACCTCTTCTATGGCAACGGTAGAATCAGAAGAGGAGGTTTCCTCCTCACCAGGCCGTATAGACCCGAGAGGGGCGCCAGAGGCAGGTTCAAGAGTTCTTGCCATGGCATCCCTAGAACAATGCCATCCTCTGAAAATCAGCGGAGCCCTGGCAACTTTAAACGCATGGATCTCAAGAATGTGGTGGTCCATGGAGAAGGAGGCGTCGTAATTATCCACATCGTGGTTGGGACCCAGGCAATGAAGGCAGACATCATGTTGGTCCATTATGGAATAATGGCGGCCACAGGGGCAACGACGCATGGGGGCACAGCCCGCTTGGTATTTCTTTCTAGCCCCAGAAACAGATGACACAGAAAACAATTTACAGAAAACTGTAGAAATAGACCCGGTGCCGTTGGCAAGAACTTTAAAAGGCACGAGGTTACCGGGTTGTAACGGCGTCTGGTGGATACTCAGAACTGGGACAGAGGAAAAACGGCACAGCAGGAAAACACAGGCATCGAATTACAGAAAAAGGCCTTCTGATGCAGCAAACTTCTGGTCACTCACCCAGCAGGTGCTACCTCGATGGTGGAAGAAAGCCGAACTGGGGTGGAGGAAGAGTCTGAGGCACCTAACAGCCAACCCTCGAGCATAACCGTACTCATGGGCGGGTGCAGTCGACTCCCAAAAAAAAGAGGTCCTGGGCAGGTGTGCCCGGCTTACATCCAGCAGTAATTAATGAAGATTGACAAGGGGAAGATCTTTCTTTAGATATATAACGAGGAGACTAAGACCAAAGGGAGAATAGTAAGGTGTAGGTGCTGCATTTTGGGATGAAGAACCCAAGGAGGAGTTACCAGCTAGGGGGAGTGCAGCTAGCCCAGACAGAGTAGGAGAAGGATCTGGGTGTGCACATTACAGGGTCAATGAACAACTCGGCACAATGTAGGAAGGCAGCTGCAAAGCCCAACAAAATGCTGGGTTGTATTGCAAGGGGTATATCCTCGAGGAGGGAGGAGGTGATTCTGCCACTGTATAGGTCATTAGTTAGACCACACCTGGAGTACTGCGTGCAGTACTGGCATCCATATCTGAAGAGGGACATTAAGTTACTGGAGGGGGTGCAGCGCGGAGCGACAAAGATGATCAAGGGGCTGGGGGACTTATCATACGAGAGGAGGTTGAAGGAGTTGAACATGTACTCACTGGAGGAGAGGAGAGACAGGGTGACATGATTGAAACCTTTAAATACATGAAAGGAATAAACAAGACGGGTACAGAGGGGCTGTTCAAAGTAAGGGAGGGGAGGGCCACCAAGGGCCATGATATGAGACTGGAGCGAGGAAGGTTCAGGAGGGAGATGAGGAGACACTTTTTTACAGAGAGGGTGGTGGCTGGGTGGAATGCGTTACCTGCTGAAGTGGTATGCAGTAGAACAGTGGACTGCTTCAAACGAGGATGGGACAGGACAAGGGGGAGGGTTAATGAAGGGGAAGGGTGGAAGGGAGGGGCAGCTGCAGGACAAGGGGTGCTAGCTGCACATTCGAGAGCAGACAGTAGACCTCTAGGGCCTTTATCTGCTGGCAAATTTCGTATGTTCGTAAAAGGGGAAGAGCAGCTTTGCGAGGAAGGAGACAAAAAAAGGCATATTGAACAAATACTTTTATTCACTATTTAGAGAAGTAGGTGATGGGCCAAAGATAAGGGAAAATGGCATAAAAGGTAGGGAGGTGGACACCAGTCTTTTTACAGAGGTTAAAGTCCTCACGATACTAAGAAGGAGCAGGACAGAGAACTGTATCAGTTAAAGCAAAAGGAGGCTGGGAAGGCAGTCAGAACAGCAAAGGCCCAAACCGAGGAAAAGATAGCCAACTCAGTTAAGAAGGGGGATACAACCTTTTATAGGTACATCAGGGAGTGAAGGAAGACCAAGGGAGGGACAGTGAGGCTTAATAAAGGGAGGGAGGAGGGTGGGCAGAGGGAGACTGTGAAAAGGCAGAGATACTAAACAAATATTTTTGCTCAGTATTTACAAATGAAGAGGGGGAGGTACATAAAACAAACAGTAGAAACACTCTGGATACAGAAGTTGATACCAGCCCATTTACAGTAGAAAGGGTTCTGAAAGAACTCTTAAAACTGAAGGTGGACAAAGCAATGGGGCCTGATGGGATTCATCCCAGAATTCTAAAAGAACTAAGGGTAGAACTAGTGACACCACTGACTACCCTTTTAACAAATCATGGGAGGATGGGGTGGTACCCGAGGACTGGAGAAGGGCAGATGTGATTCCTCTTCACAAAAGTGGGAGCAAGGCAGAAGCAGGAAACTACAGACCTGTTGGTTTAACCTCAGTGATAGGAAAATGATGGAATCACTTCTGAAGGAAAGAATTGTCGAGTATCTAGAGGCCAGAGAGGCACAGGACCCTAAAGGCATGGATTCACAGTGGGAAGGTCATGCCAGACCTAATCTGATAGATTTCTTTGACTGCGGGACCAAAGTAGTAGATCAGGGAGGGGCTGTGGACATGGCCTACCTAGACTTTAACAAGGCATTTGACACAGTCCCACACAAAAGATTAATATACAAGTTAGCCAGCCTGGGAGTGGGTCCCAAGATGACAGCCTGGGTAAAGAATTGCTGGAGAATAGGACACAGAGAGTAACAGTAAATGGAGTCCACTCAGAAGAAAGGAGGGTTACTAGTGGGGTACTGCAGGGTTCAATATTAGGACCGGTCCTCTTCAATGTCTTTATAGCGACATTGCAGAAGGACTGGAAGGAAAAGTATGTCTCTTTGCAGATGACACAAAGATCTGCAACAGAGTTGATGCACAGGGTGGGGTGGAAAGGATGAGAAGGGACTTGGCAAGGTTAGAGGAATGGTCAAATGTATGGCAGCTTAGATTCAATGCTAAGAAGTAAGGTAATGCACCTGGGAAACAAAACCCAGGGAAGAGTACACAATGGGGGTGAGCTACTAACAACAACAAAATGGAAAGGGACCTGGGGTAGTCATATCAGATGACCTAAAGGTGGGCAAGCAATGTGAGAGGGCAGCAAGGAGGGTTGGGGGATACTGGGATGCATAGGAGAGGCATCACCAGTAGAAAACAGGAAGTTATTATCCCTCTCAGACAGACAGCTGGTCAGACCCCATCTGGAGTAGTGTGTGCAGTTCTGGAGACCCAATCTCCGAAAGACATAGACAGGATGGAAGCTGTCCAGAGGAGGGCAACTAAATGGTGCAGGGTCTGCACTGGAAGACATAGAAGAGAGACGAAAGGAGCTTAATATGTATAGCCTCGAGGAAAGGAGGGAGAGGGGGGACATGATAGAAACGTTCAAGTACCTCAAGGGAATCAACAAAGTCCAAGAGGGTAGCATCTTTCAAAAAAAGAGGTGTGCAAGAACAAGAGGGCACAATTTGAAGATAGAGGGGGCGGCTCAGAGGTAATTTAAGGAAGTATTTTTTCACAGAGAGGGTTGTGGATGCATGGAACGGCCTTCCGGAGGAGGTTGTGGAGTCAAAATCAGTGGTGGAATTCAAGCATGCATGGGACAGTCATAAGGCAATTCTAGGGGGTGGGGGTAGGAAGAAGTAGGCTGCTGGTTAACTAGGATCTGCAGCTTATCCAGTAGGTAGGGAAATGGGCAGACTGGGTGGGCCAAGCAGTCCTTATCTGCCGTCAAATTCTATGTTTCTAGGTTCATAGGTGATTTCAAGCTAAATTAGACTTTCGTCCATAATGCTTGCCTATTTTTACTTTTATTCATTTACCCAAGAGAAAATTAACCAATTTAATTTTGAAATAATCCATACTTGTGCTGGATACTATGTCTATAGGTAGAAAATTCCATCCAGCCACAATTCTGTTACTTGGCCCCTATAGATACTAGCACAATTAAAAGTAGACAAGGCAATGGGACCTGATGGTGTGCACCCCAGGATACTGAGGGAGCTCAAAGAGGTGCTGGCTGCACCTCTGTTCAACTTATAATTAGAATCAGGGGAGGTTCCAAAGGACTGGAGAGGGCAGATGTGGTCCCTAAAGTGGGAAAAGAGAGGAGGCAGGACATTACAGACCTGTCAGCCTGACTTTGGTAATAGGCTAAGTAACAGAAACACTACTTGAAGGAAAGGATAGTGGTATACCTTGTAACCAGTGCATTATAGGATCCAAGGCAACATGGTTTCACAGGGAGGAGGTTTTGCCAACTAAACCTGTTCGAGCCCTTCGATTGGGTCACCAGGACAGTGGATCAGGGAGGAGTGGCAGATGCTGCCTACCTGGATTTCAGTAAGGCCTTTGACATGGTTCCACATAGAAGATTGGTGAACAGCGATCGACATATCCCACTGCCCAACATCTGGGACTATCAGTTTTTGGACCAGAACAAGCATTAATTATATAAGTGGTCGACCCTGGACAACCAACAGATGAAAGCAATTACATTTTTTTTTTTTTTTTTTTTACCTGCATTCGTTGTAGTTTGCCAGGTTTGCCACTAGGGTCCGTTCCTCCTACCTCTGCTACCGAGGACTCTGGGCCAGGTGTTATGTGGTGACATGATTACCGACAAGAGCAAGCAATGAAATCAAGAGTGTCAGAACCAGGTGTGACCAAGGCAGGAACCTGACTGGCGCGGACTGCAGCACTTAACATGGGCAGCAAAAGGCAAGAGCTGCAAGACTGTCATCAGGTTGCCATTATGGATCGTGGCAGTGAGTAGAGGGTAGAGCAGAGAGAGAGAAGGTACTGAAATGAGATGCAGGATTTTTTTGTGCGTAGTCCCAACAGTGGTATGCAGTTTGGTGTCCGTTCACACACCTTACTAAAAATGAGTATTTAAGCATTTGAACTGAAAACTCAGTGAAGTGCGACTTGTTTTACTATGAAGTGCAGGCTTTCTGTTTTTTTCTTTTTTTGTGAGTGTGTGTGCAGCTGGAAGACAAAGCAGCAGGAAACGGGCAGGGCAGCATATTAAGAGGCTGTTTTAAGCAGGGAAGAGATGAGGAGTTGGCAGAAGGCATGAAACCATGGCCCCTATATATAAGGCTTAAACAATTTGCTATGTGAACCAGCTGCTGCACTGCTAAGGCCCCGACTGCATCAAAACAGGACTCAAAACTGGCAACAGAATGGTAATAATTATAGCCATTAAAACGAGGCTGAAAACAGTTCAGCGGACATGCAAATGCCTACTTTGTGGCAAGTATTTTCCATTGACATAAACTTAAATTATAGCCTCTGCTGAACTGTTTTTAGCCTTGTTTTAGTGACTAAGAATATTAACATTCTGCTGCCAGTTCTGAGTCCTGTTGTGATGCGACTGGGGCCTTAACAATGCAGCAGTGTATTCATATAGCAAATTGTTATGTATTTGTTTTTGATAACCGGGTAAGTGTACTAGACATAAAATGCATATTTTCAGGCACAACCCAGGAGAGTACAAAATGGTACAGGCAGTAAATTACAGTATTGACAGTATAGTATAGGAAAACAGGCAGATTAAAATAAGATTTACAGTAAACATAGGAGAAAAAAGTACAGCAATTCAGCACATTAAATTGTCAGACAAAAAAAAAACAGGCTGTGAAAACTGGGAATACAAAGTGGTAATTTCAAACAAACCGAGGGAGTCAGAGGGCTGGGAGGGAAGGATTGAGTATTCCAGGGACTGCTCTCCTTCTCCGGGAGAGTGCTCAGTGCTTTTCGGACCCCTGGAGAAGGCTGGGAGTACCACTGCAGCTGGTGCCGTTACTTAAGGGGGAAAAGGAGGACGCTGGACATCACTGCATGTCCCTGCCTCAGGGATCCAACGTTCATAAAAAAGCTGGTCCCCAGGTATGACGCTCAGCTCCGCTGCCATCTCCACTGCCACCGATGACCGTCGGGGGGGGGGTGTCCTGCTCTAGTGGCCCCTACTGGGACTTACCTACAGTGTCCACTGGGAGAGAGGCCCACCTGCCGGCCCTGCCCAGGAGGCAAGTCTGGGCATGGGGGGAATGGCGGACAGAGCAGGGCTGACCTCTGAATGGCGGATCAGGGGGCAGGCACAAAAAAAAAAAAAACTTGGCAAGCAACATAGCATAAAACATCAAACATCAGGTATTATGAATTGCACAATTTGTTTTTAACAGAAATTTAGCAAACATTTAAAAGTTTAAAAATTCAAATAGTGCCAGTATTGTTCGAGCAGGCTCAGCAGTAGGAAGAGTGGGGATAAGGAAATAAATTATGTCTGCACAGAGATACAGAAGGAGAAGTTGAAAGAGTCGGACTGGTAGGAGAGAGTCAGATGGCAGAAAAGTCACGGGGGATGAAAACAGGAGCAGGGGTCAGAGGCTAAAAGGTGAGTATGAAGCAACCATTTGAAACCTTCATGAGTAAAGGATTGACAGATGGTTAGTGGTATAGAGTTCCAATACTAAGGAGCTGTGTGGGAAAAGGCCTGGGACCCCATATTTTTTTTTTGCATCTAGGGACATGTAGAAGGCTTAGATCCCCTGAATGCAGCTTATAGCGAGGGCTGGGCTGATTCAAAATGCAAGCAAGTGAGGAAGGGACACTAGAGAGAATTATACCATCAATTGGGAGGTACCTAGGAAGAGGAGGCGGTTTGCTGCTGGAGAGGGCCAATTTAGATCTCTGTATAACTGGCAATGATGAGTGAGGTGATACGATCCTAAGGCAAAATGGCAGATGCTATTGTAGGTAGAGTTCCATTAAAGGAGAGAGACTCTGGCAGTTCCTATGTAAGTAACAGTGCCGTAGGTAAGAGCTGGCAGCAGTATACCCTGAGCAATAGCAACACTAGCAGAGAGTGTAAGAGCATAGCTGGTTTTGTAGGCAAGACCAATTTTGGAATTAACAGATTTACATGTGGCAGAAATATGAAGGTCAAAGTCACAAAAGGGGTCTAGCATCGCTCTAAGGTACCTGAAGCTGCAAACATTTTCAAGGAAGGGGCCATCCTAAAAAGGGATTTTAGTTGCCCAGGACAGTTTCATAATCAAGTAGCAGAGCCAAACAGCATGGATTGTGGACTCTGCCTTGCTTTCACTGAGGACCAGTTTGTTTCATAAGAGCCAGGGTTGGATGCTGACAAAGTCCACAGAGAGGGTAGAGCTGAGGTCAGTGATGGCCTTAGAGCGGTAATAAAGGACGAGGTCATCTGTATAAAGTAAGGATGAGCAGTTTGTGGCATTGAGAGTAATATCATTGATGAAAATGGTAAACAGAAGGGGACCCCAATGTTTATCGTGGCAAGTTCAGAAATGATAGTATTAAATTTAATGAATTGTTTGCTGCCTGTCCACTAAACAGCTGCTATACCAGGTGATGACATCAGAGGAGAAACCTAAAGACTTAATTTTAGATAAGAGATAGTATACTTGACAAGGCTGAAAGCCTTAGGTCTATAAACAGCGCCAGTTAGAAGTCCATTAGTCAGAGCAATATTAGAGTCATCTGTAAATTTTAAGAGGGCAGTGGTGCTGCTAAGGCCTTTTCCAAAACCATGCTGGGAGTGGGAGAGAACATTCTGGGTGAGTAGAAATGTTGTAGTTTGTAAGGACACAAGTTTCTCAAAGATCTTGCTTAGAACTGAGAGGATAGCAATGAGATGGTAGCTTGAGATGATTTATGGGTCACCTTTCTTGAACATGGACAACTCTGGTGATCTTCCAGATGTTAGCAATGATGCCAGAGCTGAGGGATAAATTGAAAATTATGGCAAGTGGTGAGGCAAGGAGAGGGGCAGCCAGTTTGAGGAGCCTAGGTTCCAGACCATCAGCACCAGTACTGGTACAGTCAGAAACAGATTTGAGTGACTTGAAGGCCTCCTGCTTAGTAACAACATGGAAACAAAAAGGAGGGGATTTATAGTGAGCATCGGCACTGAGGTTTGGAATGATGGCAGTAACTGAAGAGGTTCTCCTCTTCCTTTTTGGCAGGGGAAGGGCCCAGCCACCCACCCCCATCCCCAATCACCCCATGCTACACTCCTTTTATAGAGTAGCACAGTTGTGACATTTTCTGTAGCAAAGCAGGAAGGGGCGGATCAGAAGGGTATCCGTACAGTGACCTTACTTACAAGGGCACAAGTAATTTAACTTGTTACAAGTTATATAAAAGCAAATAAAAAATCTTAGTTTTGCTTTAATTTTCCTCCTCCTAATTATTCAGACCACGTTATAAACTCCACAGCTCAACTGGATTGGATATTAACTGCAGGCACTGCAGGACACTTTTTAAAAGGGCAGTTATAGAGGATTTAGGATGTAGTCCTACATGCTGGACCATTGGAGATCTAAGGGCTCAGCTCCAGGCAGCATAGGCAGAGATTGCACGCCTCAAATCGCATGTTCAGGAGGAAATATAAGAACCGCCTTCCATTTCTCCAACATCCAACTGAAGCACCTCGACTGCAGAGGATAGTTGGTCTGGGAGGTTAGTAGGTGGTTAAGAAGGGACAAATTGAGTGCCTCATCACTCAATGCTCTCCAACGTATCACCTCCACAAACCATATAAAAACTGCAAACAGGTATCTGCCTCCATCTCCAAAATCAAACAAAGGGGTAGAGGACACTGCAGAGCAGGACACTGCTGTACAGAAGCTAGCGCTACAAAACTTGCCCAAAACAGGGACCAAAACAAAAAAAAAGCAAAACCGAAATCGAAAACACTTCTGAACATAGGAGACTCCATGATTCGGGGATTTGATTCCAACCTCTAGCCGCATGTAATGGTTAGATGTCTCCCAGGTACATCAGCGTGGAGAGACAATAACTGCATTGCTAAAATTGTGCAGGAAGCAGGAGAAAACATTGATGTCCTGGTACACATAGGGTCTAACAATCTTGCCAGCCAGCCAGTCAGTTGTCACCAAGGAACACCTGACCAGGCTGGGAGACAAACTGTCATCTATTTCATCCGGTATCTCCTTCTCCAAGATCCTGGCAGTCTGGGAGAGGGGGGCAAATGGATGGAAGGTCAGAGAAGGAGAGATAGGGGAGCTAAACATGTGACTCAAGGGCTTGCGCCAGGAAAAAGGACTAGGTAACTGGCAACAGTTCTGGGAGCGAAAGTTCTAAATTTGATGGACTGCATCTGACTAAGGAGGGAGTCAGTGCATTGGGGCAGAAGTTTGACATCTTTGCAGAATATTTAAACTAGCCAATGGGAAGAGGGGTGCACTGGTACATCAAATGTGAAGAACACCCTCCCCTCAGCTAGTGATCAAACAGGAGTTCATCACAGAACGGGTGGTGGACAAGTGGAACACCCTGCCAGAGGAAGTGGTGGGGGCTGAAACAATCACGGGATTTAAGAATGCATGGGATAGACATAAAGAAATTCTGGAGGTCAGGGGTAAGGGGCAACAGACTTCTTGGAAAACAAACTGAACTTACAAGCTCAAATGGGCAGACTGGGTGGGCCATAGGCCGTTATCTGCCGACACTGTCTATGTATCATGTTTGTAGTTCATTTGCATCAACAGGTAACAAAAAAGGTCCGGCTCCCCATACAATGTGCAGGGGAAACAACAGGCCTTGCCCAACAATTAATGTACCAAAAACTGGCGAATGGAAAATCATATACACAAATGCCTGCAGTCTGGGAAACAAGATCCCAGACCTGCAGGCAACAATGACAGAGGCTAAACTGGACACAGTAGCCATTAGCGAGACATGGTTCACCAGTAACCACACTTGAGAGACTTCAGTACCCGACTATGTACTGTTCACAAGAGACCGAGGTGCAAAAGAGTGGGGGGAGTAGCCCTTTATGTCAATGAAAATATCATACAAACTGGAGTTGTCTACAGACCTCCAGACCAAGGGAAGGACACAGACACATTACTGTTAGAAGATATACAAAACATGACAGCTAAAGGGGAGGTTCTGATAATGGAAGACTTCAAGATGCCAGATACAAATTGGTTAATGCCAGCAGGAGCATTCGCCAGAACTAGACACAAAGTGGATTCCCTGCAAGGGAAGGGCCTCAAGCAACTGGTAGAACAACCCACAAGTGATATGGGCTATCCTAGATCTACTACTGACTAATGGGGAAAGGATCACAGATCTCCAGGTAGAAGGTCACCTGGGGGCCAATAACCATCACATGGTATGGTTCAATTTGGCCACTAGAACTAAATCATCCCATTCCAAGGCAAAAATATGGGACTTCAGAGGAGCTGACTTTGATAAGATGGCCAACAGAGTTAAGCTATTCCTGGCAAGAAGAAATTCAGGTGAGGGGGTACAGGGAAAGTGGGCAAGCATTAAGGATGCAATACTTGAAGCAACATCCTACTGTGTTAGGGAGAAAAGCAAGAGCAAAAGGAGGAGGAAACCACTTTGGTTCTCAGAAACAGTAGCAGAAAAGGTCAGAGCCAAAAGGTTGGCCTTCAGGAAATATAAGGGAACACAGCGTGACGAAGATAGGGAGGCAAGCCAAACTTCCCCAAGGGAATCAGGGAAGGCAGTAAAGCAGGCAGAGGCCCAAACCAAGGAAACACTAGCATGAACAGTAACAGAAGGGGACAAAATTTTCTATAGATACATTAGTGAAAGGAGAAAGCCCAGAGGGAGTAATGATAAGATCAAGGGGGATAAGGGGGAGTGTGTGGAGGAGGACCAAGGAAAAGCAACTACCCTAAATAGATACTTCTGCTCAGTGTTTATGGAGGAAAAGGTAGAGCAGGGTCCACAGCTCAGCAGCTTGGACACAAGGGGAAGGGAGGTGTGCACAAGTCCCTTCACAAAAGAAAGGGTCCTACAAGAGCTCGCTAAGCTCAGGGTGGACAAGGCAATGGGACCAGATGACATACATCCCAGGGTACTAAAGAAGCTAAGGGTGGAACTAGCAGAGCCATTATCAGTACTGTTTAGTGAGTCTGTGAGCACAGGAGAGGTCACAGAAGACTGGAGAAAGGCTCATGTGATCACGCTCCACAAGAGTGGTAGCAGGGAGGAAGCAGAGAACTACAGATCAGTCAGTCTTACCTCAGTAGTGGGCAAGATTATGAAGGCACTCCTTAAGGAAAGGATAGTGCAATGCCTGGAATCCATAGGAGCACAGGATCCAGGACAGCATGGGTTTACAACAGGAAGGTCCTGCCAAACTAATTTCAGATTTCTTTGACTGGGTAACCAGAGTGGTGGACCAAGAGGGTGCAGTTGATGTCGCCTACCTTGACTGCAGCAAAGCTTTCGATACTGTTCCACATAGAAGATTGATTAATAAGCTGGGTAGGCGCAGAGTGGGTCAGAAGTTGGTCAACTGGGTGGCAAACTGGTTGGCGGGCAGAACACAGAGAGTGGTGGTAAACAGTATACAGTCAGAGAAGATGCAAGTCACAAGTGGGATACCTCAGGAATCAGTCCTGAGGCCAGTCCTCTTCAATGTCTTCATCAGTGACATTGCAGACGAACTAGAGGGTAAGGATAGTTTGTTTGCAGATGATAACAAGATCCGCAACAGAGTAGATGATCCAGATGGGGTGGGCAGAATGAAAAGAGATCTGGATAAACTGACAAAATGGTCAGAAGAGTGGCAACTGGGGTTTAACGCAAAGAAGTGCAAGATCATGCATATAGGAAAGAGAAACCCTGAAGCCGCCTATAGTCTGGAAGGAGAGTTGCTGGCAATCACAAGGGAAGAAAGAGACTTGGGCATCGTCATCACAGATGACCTGAAACCATCCAAGCAGACCACTAAAGCAGTAGGCTGGGGGGGTGTTGGGGTGTATTAGCAGGGGTATCACAAGTCGTAAGGTGGAGGTAGTAATCCCCCCTTAGAAGACACAGGTTAGGCCCCATCTGGAGTACTGCGTGCAGTACTGGAGGCCGCACCTGCACAAAGACATTAGCAAAATGGAGGCTGTCCAGAGAAGGGCAACCAAGACTGCATCAGAAAACATATGAGAACAGATTAACCAAGCTCAATATGTATACCCTAGAACAAAGGAGGGAGGGAGAGAGGTGATATGATCGAAACATTCAAACATCTTAAGGGCATTAACAAGGTGAAAGTCTAACATGTTTTAATATAAGAAAAACAGCAGGACAAGAGGACACATCATAAGATTGGAGGGAGGCCAATTAAGGGGTAATGTGAGGAAGTTCTTTTTCACAGAAAGGGTGGTGGATGCATGGAACGGCCTACCTCAGAAAGTGGTGGATTCGAATACAGTGCAGGGCTTCAAACAGGCATGGGATAGGTATAAGGGAGCAATACAGATGAGTATGAATAGACAGGCCATTGACAGAGTAAAGGTCTATGACACATCCATAAGGTAGAAAAAATGGGCAGACTGGATGGGCCTTGTGGTCCTTATCTGCTGTCTACTTCTATGTTTCTATGTTAAAGGAGCTGTATATTTGGATAGGTCAGCAAAGAGTTTGTTAAGAGAGTTTGCGATGGTGACAGGATTATTGCAGTGCACACCATCAAGTACCACATTATTAGTATGCTGGGTGTTTTTAGCCCCCAGGAAAGACTATATGGGTGCAAAATGTTTTGGGTCACCAGTGGCAGTAGTGAGTAGATGCTTACAGTAAGAGCTTTTGACAATGTGAATAGCCCTTTTACATCCATTCCTCATAGCTCTGTAGTCGCATAAGTCAGATAGTAGGCCCGATGCTGTGTACTGAGCCCAACTTTATCTTATCTGCAGGTCCTTCTTAATCCATCCTGTAGGGGTGCTACGGATTCTACAAGATATGATGGGGGTATGTAGGTTTTGAAAGGAACAGAATTTTACTAGGAAATAATCAAGTGCCTCTGTTTAAGCTTCATCTATAGAGGCTACGGGTTCATGTCATAACATTGACTTCATAATTAGTACATAAGAACATAAGAATCTGCCAGCAGAAGGAGACCATGTGGTCCATCCAGTCTGCATGAGATGTCTACCCCACCCCCATCTACTGCTCTTTTTGAGTTGACTACATTGACTGTCTCATGTCTGTTTGAATTCTCTGATAGTCTTAGCTGCCACCACATCAGGTGACAAGCAGTTCCAAGGGACCACAACCCTCTCTGTTAAAAAGCACTTCCTATTATCGGTTCTGAATTTACTGCCAACTAGGCATAAGTTGTGCCCTCTTGTATGCGCATGTCCTATTTTCCTGAAAGAGGTTACCGGAATGTACTCCATTTATCTCTAACAAATTTAAATGTTTCTATCACGTCTTCTGTTTCTTCTCTGCTCTAGGGAGAATGGTTTTAACTGGCTGAGCCTAGTTTCATAAGGTTTGTGTTGTAGTCCCTGCACCATCTTGGCAGCTCTCCCCTGCACGGATACCAGAGGGTCTATGTCCTTTTTTAGATGTGGGCTCCAGAACTGCACACAGTACTCCAAGTGAGGCCTCACCATGGACCTATACAATGGGATGATTACCGCATGCTTTCTGGCAGTAATACCCCTACCTATGCATCCAAAGATGCTGCTTGCCATTACTGCTGCTTTTTCACATTGCTTTCCTACCTTTGAATCATCCGATATCATAACTCCTAGATCCCATTCCATCTTTGTCTTTTCCAATTACTGTCCTTCCAGGACATAGTTATCTCCTGGGTTCCTCTTACCCAAGTGCACTACCTTACACTTTTTGGTGTTGAATCTCAACTGCCAGATCTTCCCGAGATAAAGTCTCCACCACTCATTCACACTAATGGGTGCGTGATGCTCGCGGGTTGGCCAGTAACTGACGCTGACTCCACCTCAGACCCAGTTCACCTTCTCTTTCTGTTGAGTTAACACATACCTCATACGGGGAGAATTGTGCATGAGCAGTCTAGTCCGTCCGCAGTACCTAGTTCTATACAGCTGCGTCTCACCACCATCGACTGGTAAGACCTTTCTTTTTTATTTTTTCAATGATGCTGAGTGCTATTTCTGTTTGTTGTTTTCCATCTGGTCATGTCTCATTCAAGGGACAAGAAGAAACCCTCTAAGGCAGGTCGGTCTCCTATGCGGCGGTGTCCCTACAGCTGATTTTCTCCATCTCGGACCAGCATGACTGGTGCTTACCCTGCTTGGGCACACACCATGATATGGATCACTGCGATGCCTGTTTTTCCATGGACTGTCAAGTGTTAGAACTGCATGCATTTAAAGTTGGACATGCGCCACCGACTTCTGGTGGACAGGCTTGCATCCAGGACACTAAGTACGGGTCTCTTGATCCTTCCTCCAGGTCCCCTCCCGGTCCTATATGGCCCGTGGAGGAGGGGGTTTCCACCTGTTCTTGCCTTGCCTCAGCGGAAACTCATTCCACAGTGCAGAAGGCCTCGGAGGTGAAGGCTTCCCCCGCATCGCAGCATAGGGCCTCCGGTCCTGGGCCGGCATCTTCCTTGGCGCCACCTGTTGGTGCTGCCTCAGATCCAAAGATCAGGGTGGTACCGCAGGCGGTACGGACTCGGCTCCTGGTGCCGATCCTGATCCCGGTGCCAGGAATCATGGTGACACCGTTACCAGTGCAGGGCTGCCTTGCGGTGCCGGAACTGGAAGAAATCGTGGGGTGGTCTGGGTCTGAGCCTCCTTGGGTGAGGATGACTATTCAGAGGCAGACCCGGACTGGCTCCTGGATTCTTTGGAGTCCACAGACTCCTCCTTGCCCAGCACTATGACTCCAATTCAGCCCCCCCTTTCGGGATTGGCAGTTACTACCAGCACTGGTGTCGGTGATTCCGACTGGTCCTCTGGTGCTGAGGGTGGGACCAGGGGACGTGCCGGAGTCAGTGGTTCTCCTTCTCTCTTAAGAGGTGTACCCCCTTCTTTGGGTGCTCAAGCTGGGCCCATTTCTGGCCCAGTTAGGGCGCCGGAGGCAGGGAAGGGTGCTCTCTTGGTGACTGTCTCTCAGGAGTCAGCCAAGGTGACTGAGCTGCCTAGGTTCACTCTGAGGAAGAGGTCCCTCGCTGAGTCTGAAGGGTTGAGGGGACAGAATCAGGGGCAGCGCCCCTCCCTGGGAGCCTGCAGGGGCTCAGGTAGGAGTCGCAGCACTGGTCCTGTCTTTTCCCCTGAGGCCTCCCTGTGAGGAATCTCATTTTTAGAGGCTAGGAGCCATCCTTCTGGGCTCATGCGGCCGCGGTCATCTTGAAGGGGGGAATTCTCTTTTAAAGCTCAGTCCTGATTGATCCAGCTTAGCTGAACAGTCCCTACCTGCTTCGGCCAACAGATCTTCTCCAGTTTTGGGGTCTCTGGTTCAGTCCCCCTGCCCTGGCAGAGGTCATGTTCCTCCTCGGAGGTGTTTAGCCCCCTTACCTCTGCCAACACCTCCC
Source organism: Neoceratodus forsteri (assembly GCA_016271365.2). Taxonomy (NCBI): domain Eukaryota; kingdom Metazoa; phylum Chordata; order Ceratodontiformes; family Ceratodontidae; genus Neoceratodus; species Neoceratodus forsteri. The sequence goes on from CM057452.1 coordinate 399,249,264, forward strand.
TCTCTCCCAGGCCATTATGTTCTATGCCTACTTTAGGTCCATGGACAAGGAGGTGTTCAACCATTCCCCTGTGCAGCCAGTGCCTGACTCTCTGGACTCATCGGCTTCCTCGTTTTCCTCTTCTGAGGGAGAGGATTCCTCTGTCCACCTGTCCCCAGCTGCTGATTAATCTAGTTAACAGCGCTTCCTTTCGGAGTTGGTTGACGAGCTCCACATCTCTACACTAGGACGTTGCAATCCTGAGTGGATGACACGCGCCTTTTTAGGCAAATTTAGTGCAGCCAACCTAGTGGTTCCTGCTTGGCCCTCCCCCTTAAGGGAGGTGTCATACCAAGCCTGGAGAAGTCCTTCAACCCTCTCTCCAGCCCTGAGGAACTGCCGGCGCAGGTACTGCGCACCCCTACGGTCTCCAGGAACCTTGGCTCACCTTCCTTCAGGTGTGATGCTCCTGGATACACCTTCTGGGCACAGACGCCCAAGATGTGACCAACCCCCGGAGACATACTCTGCCGAGTTTGACTTTTGAGGGGAGGAGAGTGTTCTCCTTCAGCATGTCTCTCTATCTCTTTCGGCAAATCAGGCCCATCATGCTGCCTAAAACAAGCACTTATGGTCTCTACTACGACAGATCCTAGTATCCTTGCCTGATTCGGAAGCGACCAGACAGGCCATTGTCCTCTCCGCAAGGGGCCTGGGGCTTGCGAGGCACCAAACAAGGAAGTCATATGATGCCAATGAGATGGCACCCAGGCTGGCAGGGACAGCGATCTGCATTAGGTGGACGGCATGGCTTTGTCCTTCCAGGTTATCACCCCTGGCCCAGCGAAGGGTGACTGCCACTACATTCCTGGGAACCCACCTTTTCTCCTGCAGCGTAAGGTGGAAACTTTAGTGGCGACTTCCCTCTCCTATCCAAAGGAGAACATTACTTCACTCAGACCAGTCTCAGGCCTAACTAGGCCTGTGAGGGTTCCCTCCTCCGGTGTCTCCCCATAGGAGGCTGAAAGACTTCCTTCCCTCAGGGAGGTACCAGGTCCTCTGCGGGTGGCGTGGAAATCACCCACCAGTGATGAACAGTGAAGATTGACATAGATAAGATATGAAAATTACGTACCTACCGTAATTCTTGATCTTTCTGTGTATCTACACCATTCATCACTGCTTCCCACCCACCTTCCCCTCTTAGGTCTCAGTCTCTGAGTGATGCCTCCTCCCTGTTTCTTTCTCCAATTTTGATTCTCTGGTACACCTATACCTTGCCTCGGCTCCTCTGGATAGTGTTGTAAGTGTTTTGGGGGGACAAGAAGGGGAGGCAGCCCTCTTTGATCACCAGGGCTCTCTCATCCTGATGGAACCTTCCTCCAGGGTCGGACCTGTTTTGGATCCTCCTCTCTGCTTTATCTAAAACCCTTGGGATTATTAAAGCAGTATTATGGAGGCCCTGGTGATCCCTTCCTCAGTAGCGCTGGTTTTAGAGATCTCCCCTTGCAGTGTTCCCCTCTGGGGATTTCCTCTTGCTCCTTTCTCAATATCCTCCTCGTCTCTGTCCCTCCCTTGGAGGTGATGTTCCTCTAAAAATAAAATCTGAGGAGGTTTATTTGTCTAGAGGAGCAGGTTTTAGGATGAATCCTGTCCCCTTTTCCAGTTTATCCCTTGATCCGGGGGGGGGGGTGATTATTCTTCTACTCTTGTCTCCAGTGAGGACTTTCAAAGTTGGTGCACTGCTTTCTTCTCCTGGACTTCCCAGACAGACAGCCACCCATCCTCTGCATTATCTTAATTAAGGAATTTCTTTTCCTCCTAGAAGGAAAGGAATATGGTCTAAAGCAGTAATTTCCTCCTGTAGTTCTCTGGCAGTCCTCTGGGCCCCGGCCAGTGGGATGCAGCGTTTTCCCCCCTTTTCTTTTTCCTCCTGTTCTTCCTCTTCTCCCTCCCTTATTCTATCCCTCCCTTGCTCGCCCAGAGGTTGGGACCCCCTGTTCCAGACCCCTAGGCTCCTGTTCCTTCTGTCCTCTTTTACGGCATTAATCCTTCCTTAGTTTTATATCATTTCCTTTTTCTATCCCTCGGGCTCCCTTGCCCCATCCTCCCTTTCTTGGCTACTCTCCGGTGTGCAGAAATGGGTCTGAGGTGGAGTTGACATCAGTTACTGGCCAACCCGCAAGCACCACGCAATGCGTCGGCCTTGGGGACGGCGCCAGCTTAATGTCAGCTCCGCCTCTTTGTCCCGTTTCTCTGGCCAGAACTGCTCGGTCCTACTGCCTCCGGCATAGTCCCATTAGTATGAATAAGTGGTGAAGACTTCGACCAAGAAGACCACAATTATGGTAGGTGCATAATTTTCATTTCTTGGTCTATTCCGCCAGCTTTCTTAGATCTGCCTCCATTCCTTGGGCCCCCTTCCTGTGAGTCTACCCTGTTGTACAGCTTTGTATGTCTGTGAACAGGCAGACTTTTCCTTTCAGTCCCTCAGCGATGTGTCTGATGAATGTGTTGAAAAGGATTGGGCCAAGCACTGATCCCTGTGGAATCCCACTGGTTACTCTCCCCCCCCCCGCAACAAGGTGCCATTTACCATAACGCTCCGAGTCCTCTCCTGTCGCCAGCTTTTAATCCAGTTTACTACTTTCTGACCTACGCCTGTTTGCTCCAATTTATCTGCTAGCCTTCTGTGTGGAACCGTATCAAAGACTTTGCTAAAATCCAGATATACTACGTCCACAGCCGCACCTTGGTCCATTGTTCTTGTAACCCAGTAGAAGAATTCTTTCATATTTGTTTGGTATGAGCATCCTGACATGACTAACTGTAGCAGTCAGCTCATTCATTAAGTGCAACTTCTGGGCTAATTATTGACTGCAACTATCATTTTTGCTATTGCTGATCTGTAGTTCTTGATGACTCTAAATGTGTATATTAAGCAGGTTTCTGATGCATACTGGAGCTTAAGTTTAATAGCATGTTTTGTCAAGCATGTTTATTTTTGTGTACATTCTTTTTCTTCGCCACTGCTACAGTGAACTCTCTCAGTCATCCTCCGCACCTCCGAGCACTACCTCCTACCCGAAGCTCTCCTCCCTACACCAGCCCAGCAGACCTCTCCAGGGCTCTGCACCCCCCCCCCCCGAGGTGGGGCCACCCTATCCACCCAGGGCACCCTACCTATAATCCAATGTGCCAGATGGGCGGTTGGCCTAGTGAAGAGAGAGGCCCAGAGATGGAGAGTGGCTCAGCGGGGCGAGCTGCCATCACCTATCCCCGAGGATGGGGATTTTTCTCGATTTTCTCCACTTGGGGGGAGTGTGGCATGCAATGCTGCCTACACATGGCTGCCCTGCTGGTGTCTGCCACACTCAGCCCCTTATGTTGGCTGGTGTTCCTGCAGTGCCCCCAGTCTCCACTGGGGGCTTCCAGGACACCGAGCAACACTCGATCGCTCGCCAGGGAGATGACAGCTGTCCTCCAGACGTGCCATCCTCTCCCTCCCCTGTCGACCCCTGGTTCCCCAAGTCCATCATCAAAGCTGGGTCACTGGTGTGGCATCCAGTGCTTCAACCCTCAGCGCCACTGGGCCGGCAAGCATGATTTTTAAGTGCAACTATTTAAGCTGATTAGCAAGTGTTTGAAACCACTCAGAAGGGAGCAATCTTAGACCTAGTACTGTCAAACGGGGACAGAGAGAGGATCTTGGTTTTAGAAGTGGGTAGCCATCTAGGAACAAGCGACCATCAAACAGTGTGGTTCACGATAAACACAGCCACAGAGTCAAGTCACACAAAGTCGAGGGTACTGGACTTTAGGTGTGCTGACTTTAGCAAACTGGTTGAGTGCCTCAGAAAAGTACTAGCAAATGGGCAAGAAGGTGGGGGGGGGGATGAACAATGGGGAAAAATCAAAGCTGCCATCACAGAGGCAACAAGACTTTGTGTGAAGCAAATAAACAAAACAAAATAAAGCAAAAAAACAATATGGTTCTCAAAAGAGGTGGCAGGGAAGGTTAGGGAGAAAAAGACAGCATTCAGAAATATAAGGAAACACAGAAGGAGTAAGACAGAGAACTGTATCAGTTAAAGCAGAAGGAAGCGGGGAAGGCAGTCAGAACAGCAAAGGCCCAAACTGAGAAAAAGTTAACTAACTCAGTTAAGATGGGGATAAAACCTATTACAAAGTAGGCAGATTAGGGAGCAAAGAAAGACCAGGGAGGGATAATGAGGCTTAATAAAAGGAGGGAGAGGCGGGCAGAGGGTGACAGTGACAAAGGAGAGATATTGAATGAATACTTCTGTTCAGTATTCATAAAAGAAGAGAAGGAGGAGGTACCTAAACCAAATAATAGATGTATGCTGGATAGGGGGGTCAATACCAGTCCAGTCACAGAAGAAAGGGTCCTGAAAGAACTCCTAAAACTGAAGCTGGACAAAGCAATGGGGCCTGATGGGGATTCATCCCAGAATTCTAAAAGAACTAAAGGTAGAAATAATGGTCAGTCTAGATGGGCCTGGCGGTCCTTATCTGCCATCAATTTCTATGTTTCTATGAGAAATAATGGAAATTACATACCTACCATAATTCTTGATCTTCTTGGACGAAGTCTCTACCACTCATTCACACTAATGTGAGTACGCCAGAGGTGCTGGGACCCAGCGGGAGCAAACTTTTACAGGAGGGCTGGCGCCTGAGATGAAGCAGCGAGGAAGCGGCACCACAAGCCCGGCGCGTGCGGTACTAACTATCTCAGCGTCGAACCTCCAACCGCCTCAGTACCTATTTTCCGAGGAGGTGCAGCGTAACTAACCTAGAAAGGACTAACCTAAAAACCGGACATAAGATAGTACGATGACCCATGTAAGAAAGGTCAACAATAAAGTCTTCACAGCACAGCCATTGAGGGAGTGAAAACCATAAACAGAGAAGTGAGCTCGGGGGATGGTGGGTGGGCGAGTGAATGAGTGATGGAGACTTCATCCAAGATCATCAAGAATTATGGTAGGTACGTAATTTCCTTATCTTCCTGGACATAAAGTCTCCACCACTCATTCACACTAATGGGAGAGTACCGAGCAAAAAAAAATCCCCCCCTCCCCCCCGAGACGGGTGGCAGGAGATAAAGAGCTCATGTGCTTAGGACAGAAGTCCGTTAAGAATGGTCTTGCCAAATGACAGATATTGTCTGGCATGGACATCCAAGGTACACAGAGCTCCAGGTAGCCGCATTGTAAATATCTGCAATGGGCACGTTACGGACTTCCGCCAGAGATGCCATGACTGCTCTGGTAGAGCTGCCTTCCAGCTTGAACTGTGCCACAGAATAGCAGTGGGAAGGCATGCCACCAGCCAAGCTGAAATGCATCTGATAGCAACAGGTTGATCCAGCCAGGTCTCGATGAAGGAAACAAACAGTTGCTGAGCCTTGCGAATTTCTTTCATTCCATCTAGATAGAACAGCAACACTCTCTTAACAGCCAGCGAATGAAGGGTACGTTCTCCTTCATTCTGAAAGCTGACAAAGTAGGTAGGAAGGACTAAAGGTTGGTTTAGATGGAATTCTAAGACAAGCTTAGGGAGAAACTTAGGATGAGTCCTAAGAACTACTTTGTCCTTGTGAAATATAGTGTATGGGGGTGGGGAGGTCTGGGACCAGTGCATGTATTTCAGAAACTCTACGGGCCGAGGTAATGGCCACCAGGAAGGCCGTTTTCCAAGTGAGGAACTTCAACTTGCAAGTAGCTAGAGGCTCGAAAGGTTTACAAGTAAGCATGTCTAGCACAAGGTTAATGTCCCAGGCTGCAAATGGACTCTAATAGGAGGTCTGCTATGCAGAATACCCCTAAGAAACCTCTTAACTTCAAGCAACTGAGCCAGCGACATGGAAAGTACCAGCTCATGATATGCTGAAATGGCACAAAGGTGAACTTTTACTGTGGAGTACTGCAGACCTGGGTTTGAGCGGTCTAAGAGATACTCCAAGACTTTATTCGGTGGGCAGGAAAACGGTTTCCAAGAGGACTTTGCAGAACAGATAGAGAAACGCTTCCAACAGCAGATAGAGAAATGCTTCCATTTAGCTATGTAGGCTTTTCTAGTGGCCAGCTTACGCAACAGCCAAAAGAATATCTGAAACGCTACAAGAAACATTGAATCTATTCACCTCTATCTCTTCAGGAGCCAAGCGTGAAGGTGAAGAGAGCTCAGATTGGGATGGACCACAGGACCCTGGGTTAGACAGTTCGTCTGAGGAGGAAGCGTTTTCCGGGGGTTCTGATAATCTGTTGAGTAGCGGGAACCATATCTGCCCAGGCCTGAAAGGGGGAATGAGAATCATTCTGCCCCCCGGGACTCCAATTTGAGCAGTACCCTCTAAATTAGGGGAAGAGGAGGAAAAGCATATAGAAAGTGTTTTGTCCACAGCAGCCTGAACGCATCCTGACAAAAAACTCCAGGTCCTGGATTTCTGAAGCAGAAGAGAGGCAGTTTTGCGTTAAGTGGGGACGCTAAAAGGTCCAGGCTTGGAGTTCCCCACTCTTTGAAGAGTGACTGAATGATGGTTAAGTTGAGACCCCACTCGTGAGGATCTGCCTCCATTCTGCGGAGACACGGTTTGCCAGCTCGTTTTGTACTCCTGGCAGTTAAACCGCCTGAATCAGAGCCTTGTGTTCCAAGCACCATTCCCACACTTTCATTGCTTCCCTGCATAATGGGTAAGAATGTGCACCGCCCTGTTTGTTGATGTAGTGCATCATTGCCTTGTTGTCCGTTTTAAGGAGAATGTTCTTGTGACAGAATATGTCCTCCAAAGCTCGGACTGCATAGAGGATGGCTCTCATTCCCAGGACATTTATGTGAATTTGAGACACGTCCTGAGCCCACGAGCCACGTATTTTTTCACAGAGAGGGTTGTGGATGCATGGAACGGCCTTCCGGAGGAGAAACATAGAAACATAGACTTTGACGACAGATAAGGACCGCTTGGCCCATCTAGTCTGCCCAGGAGGTTGTGGAGTCAAAAACAGTGGTGGAATTCAAGCATGCATGGGACAGTCATAAGGCAATTCTAGGGAGTGGGGGTAGGAAGAAGTAGGCTGCTGGTTAACTAGGATCTGCAGCTTATCCATTAGGTAGGGAAATGGGCAGACTGGGTGGGCCAAGCGGTCCTTATCTGCCGTCAAAATCTATGTTTCTATGTCCAGATATGGGAACACTTGTATTCCGATTTTCCTGAGGTGCACCGCGAGAATTCCACAACACTTTGTAAAAACTTGAAGTGCCGAGGATAGCCCAAACGGCAGGACTCTGAACTGATTGTGTTGACCCAATGCCATGAACCTTAGGTATTTGTGGTGCTTTGGGTGAATGAGAATGTGTTGGTAGGCATCCTACATGTCCAGGGAGGCTAGCCAATTGTGTTGATGAATCAAAGGTAGCAAGGTACCAAGTGATATCATCTCAAACTTTTCCTTGTGCAGGAATTTGTTTAACTTTCTGAGATCCAGAATAGGGCTCATGCCACCAGTTTTCTTTGGGACCAGAAAGTAATGGGAGTAGAAACCTGTGTTTCGTTGATCCATTGGAACCACTTCTACTGTCCTGTTGTTCAGAAGGCTTTGTACCTTGGAAGCAACAAGGTCTGACTGTACTGCCGACAGCCTGGGCTGTCATTTGGGAGGATGTTCTGAGGGGTTTCCGAAAGATTGAGAGTACCCTTTGCGGATCATCCTGAGGATCCATTTGTCTGATGTTACAGATTTCCACTGGTTGTAAAACTGAGTCAGTGGGCAGCTGAGGTGGGACCTGGGCCAGAAACTCAGAAGGTGGCACTGGGCACTTTGTGTCCTTGTGCCTTCTGCTGCACTTTCTCTTGCGGGTGAGGGATCTGGTTTCTGTTAAAACTTCCTCTGTCTTTGCCCCAAAAGGACAAACGGTTGTGAAACTGGCACTTGTTCCCACCCCTCAACAGGGGACGGGCGTAGGTCTGGCTGTCTTAATGGCAGACCTAGTCTTCCGTGTGTCCACTACAGCTTGCTCCACCTGAGGTCAAGGCCATGACCTGCTACTGGGCGTCATTCGTGAAGCCTGAAGTATGCAGCCAAGAGTGGCGACGGGTGCAGACGCCAGATGCCGCTGCAGCCCGGGAACCAGCATCGAAGGCGTCCATAGCAACTTTAACCTGTTGGTTACTGGACTCGATACCCCTAGTTATGGTTTGAAGTAGCTCTTGAGTTAACCGCCAATTCGAGCAGAGCTTCTACCATTGCTTTGAGCGAATGCAAAGAACATACTTACATTGAGAAAAATAGCCCTGGTAGCTGGCAATGCGCATGCCCAGGGTTGAGGCAGCAAAGACGCTCTTACCTAAGGTGTCTATCTTGCGAGATTCTTTGTTTATAGGCCGGGCTGTAGATTCCTGAGGAAGGACAGTCTTATCATTCTCTGCCAGGACCACTATGGCATCAGCAAAGGCTTGTGAGACCAAGATGGGCAATCCTTGGGAGGAGCATATTTCCTATCAATGGACTTAGCCACAAAAGGAATAAGAGCCAGATTCTTCCACACCATCTGTGAAAGGGTCTCGAAAGAGGGCTGCACCAGAGGGGTTAAAACCATGGGGATTTCTGGAACACGAAGATATTGGAGATGCAGAAGCTTCCCAGGATCGATTTCTGTGGCCTGGAGAGAAAGGGTAGAATTTAAATTATTGAGTAGAGACTTAAAGGAAAGGTCCTCAAAAACAGGCTCTGCAGGAGGATTGATCCCTGCCCCCAGGGCAGTATCAGCATCAACATCAGCACCCAGTCTGCCGTCACCAGCCCCGACACTGAGTACAGCGCTGACAGAGGCTATGGCACCGCAGACTGCACTGACAGCACTCGCGGCGCCACAAGGGACCTCGACGTTGGAGAACTCAGCACCACAGACAACGGCAATGTCACAGAAGTCTAAGAATTGTGATTTGAAGTTACACGATGAAAACTGACAGGAGAGAAGGGCATCGGTGTAGACCCCTGCGCCGCAGCTATGAGTGGGGATAGACACCAGATAGCGGAGTCGACGGCACCAAAGAAGGCACTGCACGACTAGGAAGACCTAACCGCCCCACCTCTCATTCCGGAACCGAAGGACCCGAAGACCCCGGAGTTGGACTGGCCAGTTTGGGCAACTGGGACAACCTCCGAGCTCACTGCTCCATAACAGCAGCCCACTCGTGAAACTGCTCATTGGAAACCCCTCCAATAGGCAAAGAGGAGCTTCGGTGTCAAAGAGGTCAGCCATCAGACACAGAAACCGGTGACTCCAACAGAGGTGGAGAGTGGCACCTGGCCCTAATAACCAACTGTCCGTGCGTAGACGTACCAAAGGGCGACCTCGAGTGATGTAGTTTCTTCTTTGACCTGTGTGCCGAAGAAGAACTGGAGGCCAAACGGTGCCAAGAATGGGAACGTTTCTTTTTATGCTTCCTTGGAGACCTCCCATCTCCCTGAGCATTGGACCATCAGTTGTCAGACACCCCCCTCCCCGGGGAGGGCAGTGGACCAGACCCAGCCCCCGCTGGCTGAACAGCTTTCATACAAAGTCTCCCTACCATCACCTGCCCCACTCATGGTCGACTCTGTCAATGGAGGGCTGAAGACTTCTCTCTATAAGCAGAATTTAATCAGTACTTATCAAAGATAAAATACAAAACAAACTGCAAACTAAGCTAGTTTGAAGTTTGACTCCCGGTGGGCGAGCGATGGCATCACTGAAGCCCACTCGATGGCGGGAAAAAAGCGACTGAGGCAGTTGGAGGGTCAATGCTGAGATAGTCATTACCACACATGCCGGGCTCGTGGTACCGCTTCCTCGCAGCTCCATCTCAGGTACTGGCCCTCCTGATGCAAATTTGCTCCAGCTGGGTCCTAGCGCCTCTGGCATATTTCCATTAGTGTGAATGAGTGGTGGAGACTCCATGTCCAGGAAGATCTAGTGGCAACACTGACTACCCATTTGAACAAATCATGCGAGGAGGGTGTGGTCTGGAGGACTGGTGGAGGGAGTGTCGTCAAGGCACAGGTCAGGAAGCATAGGGAAAACCCAGGAGCAGTTGTAAAATTCACCAAAACTTTATTTATAGTAGGAGTAAGAAAAAAAATATATATCAACTTGTTTATAATAACTATGTACAGATGCAAAATAAAATACAATCTTTCTTGTAATAAAAAAAAAAAACCTCTTGTAGTAGCAGCTTAGCCTTTTAATAAGTTTTTTTCAACCCCCACTTTTGCAAACATCCTGTCCTCGTAAAATGTTCTGTTCTCGTAAATATCAGGAGCTGCTAGAACAGTGAGCTTCCTGAGGCCCCTCTAGCTTTAGCAAAATACTCAAGCATTTGCACTCAAGTAACGTCTAGCTTTTTCATGGCATGCCAAAATGCAATATACATACATTAACAGTAATGCTAAATATTTTCTAAACAAAAGTGATCCCATCATCTGTGTCATTCCATACATTGATTTGCATATATTTTTATATTAGTAGATCTAGATATGCAAGGGGGGGGAAAAACAGACAGCAAGAGAAAACTGAGAGACAGTGCGAGGCAAAGAAATGAAAATTACGTACCTACCGTAATTCTTGATCTTCTTGGACGAGTCTCCACCACTCATTCACACTATTGGGATCTGCGCCGGAGGCACTAGGACCCATCGGGAGCAAACTTTTTGCTGGAGGGTCGGCGCCGCGAGCCTTAGCTCATGCGGTAACGACTATCTCAGCGTCGACCCTCCAACCGCCTCAGTACCTTTTTTTACCAAGGAGGTGCAGCGTAACTAACCTAGAAGGGTAGCCTAACCTAAAAACCGGACATAAGATAGTCCGGGCGACCCGTGTAAGAAGGGTCAATAAAGAAGTCTTCACGGCCTAAAGATTTGAGGGAGTGAAGACCAACAAGAAAGGTGAGCTCGGGGGATGGAAGGTGGGCGTGTGAATGAGTGGTGGAGACTCGTCCAAGAAGATCAAGAATTACAGTGATGCGTAATTTTCATATCTTCCTGGACATGTCTCCACCACTCATTCACACTATTGGGAGAGTACTGAGCTAATAATCCCCCGAGAGGGCGGCAGGAAAGACCAAGAGCTCACGTTTCTAGGACAGAAGTCCATTGAGGATGGCTCTGCCAAAGGAAGAATGTCGTCTGGCATGGACATCTAGTGCATAATGTTTAACAAAAGTATGCACTGAGCTCCAGATGGCTGCATTGCAGATATCTGCAATGGGCATGTTGCGAATTTCCGCTAGGGATGCCGCGACCGCTCTAGTAGAGTGAGCGTAAACTCTACCCTCCAACTTAATCTGCGCCATGGAATAGCAGTGGCGAAGGCATGCCACTAGCCATGCTGAGATACATCTGATAGCGACAGGTTGACCCAGCCGGGTTTCACTGAAGGAAACGAACAGTTGCTGGGTGTGGTAGGACGCAGGTTTATGTGGGCAAATCAAGTAGCTTGACACATGTAGCCTCCTTCCAAAGTTCCACATTTATTCTCAATTCTCCAGAAAAATTATTCAGAGGCAGATCAATACTTAATTTAGTGCATCAGTTCAACATCAGGTTCTCAGTTTTAGTACAGAAATTGTATACCTTGCTCTTTAGAGCACTTTATCAAAAGCTTTCTGGAACTCACAGCAGAAATACACAGCAGACAAATTCATCTGCATTTATAAATCTTCCTTTCAGAGCAGTAGATAGCACAGAGCATTATGACTCATAGAGCACTTTGAAAAACAGCTTCCAGAGCATAGCTCAGACCCACAACAAACAGAGATGCAGCCTTGCATTCTCCGACTAATATCTTTAGATAGACAACCGATGTATAGGTAGTTGAAATAAGCTAGCACATTGTATAAATGTGGTTTTATTTTTAAATTTTGACTGATGTAAAAATGAATTTGTTTTGTCAGACAATAAATGACTTGATTGCTAAATTTTTGACTAATTTGTTCCCAGTTTTTTGAACACCTCAGCTAATTCTTAAACCATGGAAACTGTTTTTTGAAATTACCAGACGATTACATGGCATGACTAAATAAACGCTAAACATTTAAAGTAAATTGGCAAGATAATTACTATTGTCACATTTTTCAGTTTTAAACACAAATTTCATTACTTGTCCATAACAATTTTCATTACTTGGCCTCTGTGTGAGGTTCTGTATGTAATATTCAGAATTTATACTAGTGTGCCTGTCAGGACAGAAGTGATCATAAATTTAGCCAAAGAAATGACTAGCAGAACATGTCCAATTCCCGGTGTGCCAACTCCTCCCCTGTGCTCAGACATTTTGTGACATCTAATAAGGGAGAGAGTAGGGATGTGTTCCATACCAGTCTATGGGACCATTTTGCATGAGAGTTTATAAATATTACCACAGCTTTTAATATACTGTAAAGCCACCACTGGACTAGGGGTGCACCCCCACACTCTCCCTTGTTACATGTCACAAAACATCTGAGCGTGGGGATGCATCTGGCACACAGGGAACTTGAAGGGATCGGCTGTCTGTCTCTTCAGTCAAATGTACGATCCCTTCCCTCCCAACAGGGACACCAGTATAATTCTGAACACTGCACATGCAACTTCACGCATGGGCCAGGTAATGAAATTTGTGTTTAAAAATAAAAAATTTGACAACAGCAATAATCTTTGCAATTTACAGTACTTCAAAGACACCAAGGGACATCCACCTGATCATTTTGGTGACCCAGCGCTGCACTCCCCTTGACTGCTTTGATGTCCTTTTTGCACTGAGGAGTCCAGAATTACACATAGTACTCTAGCTGGGGCCGGACAAGGGCCTTATAAAATGGCAGGATTATTTACCCTGCACTGCTGCTCTCCACCCCTCATTTAGATGCACCCTAGTTTTCTACCAGACCTCGTGACAGTAGCTGCACATTCCTTGTAATGCTTCAGATAATGTACATATGCACAGATTTTCTCTATACTTACTGTTCTGTTCATTTGAGTCCACTTCATCCTCATTTTTAGAGCGGTTTTCTGTTCTTCTCTCTGGACGCAGAAGCTGATCTCCAGGTTCAATTGCAGCTGATAAGAGATAAAAACCTCACTATAATTTTACTACTTCAATGCAAATGCAAAGCCATACATGCACAATTTAAACAGTACTTAAAATAATTTTTCTTTCAGAAAACATTTTATTGCCAGGGACAGCACAATAGCTGGGTGGTCCGAAGGGACTATAAATAAAGCGTTAAAAAATATCTATACAGATTATTTATGGCTGACCCTGTGGAGTTACGAACACCATAAGCCCGGGCTGGCAGACGAAGAGGTCGGCAGAGAAGGTCAAATAATGCATCACTCTAGGAGAGACTTCTGGAATAGGCAGAGGTGTGTTAGAAGGCATGGGTGACATGCTGTCGGCCCCCCACCCCGGATTCTGCAGTGTGCACACTCATGAGGGCGGTGACCAGAGGGAAGGCAGGACAGTAAACAAGAAAAAACTCCATTCAAGGGTACTGGATGATAGCCCTCACTCTCTGCCCATGCTACCTGACCCCTCAGTGTACCTCTTATACCTTCTCCCAGCTATCATCCCAAAGAAGGAAGCACCCCCCGTGGCAGTTTTTTTTTTTTTTTTTTTGAGGGGGATACAGAGCAACGGGCAATGGACGACACAAGGTGTCTGGAGGTGGAGGCTAATAGCAGTAGGTGAGTTCAGTGGGCAGAGGGGACACTGAGGAGCCTTGAGGAGTGCAGCGCTGGAGGAGTAGTGATAGAGAAAAAATATATATATATATTCAACCTAGCAGGACCTTCCAATCAGAATTTCAAATCCACTTTAACAGCAGCATAGTTTAGTGGTCTACTTATGGTAATCAGCCTTGATATTTGTAATGGTTTATTTCATGTTTAGCAGAGGTTGCTTGCTCTAGGTTACTAAGAAAAAACTGCTCACTGTAGTAATGTTGTTTCTTCTTAAGGGATCCCTCACTATATTTACACTTTATGTGGTCATCTTGGCTGAGAGTGACGCCCTGGAGATTAGAATATATGCAAATTTTAGAATCTGGAATATAGGATCAAACTCTGCACACTGGAATATAGGTTAAAATTCTGCACCTGTGCTCTACTCTGGCTGTTGCTTAGATCTGTTTCCAAGTCAAAGTGCAGCAGCGGCTAGTGAAACTACCTAAAAAGGCTACCAAAATCTTTGAAAATGTTATAGAAGTTTTAAAAAACACCAAACTGAAATCAGACTTGAGAACATGTGTCATATAAACCAAAATAACAAGCTCACAATTGTTGTAACTGCAAAACTAACGCTCAAGCAACCTCAGTAAACAAGCATTTGTCAATGCTGCAAGTTTGCTTGCAGGTATTTGCAGTGGTGTTTGGCATTTGGACATGACTTAAAAAAATCAGTGACAAAGAAGTAAAATGAGGGACACAGCTTAACAATTGGTTCTATCCCCTGAAGCAGGCAGCGTAAGAGTATTGGTGTAAAATACTCTGTCTGCAGAAGGGCAAGTCTGTAACTCTGTTTGACAATATTGTGAGCATACAGTATACTCACTGTTCAGTCACAGAAACACAAATTTTAGGAAGGACAGGAACATTTTGAGGCAAAATCAGGAACATTCCTGAAAATCAGGGAAAGCTGAGAGGTACGGTCCATCTTTCCCCTCTCTTTCTTCCCCCCACTGTCTCTCTCTCTCTCTCTTTCTTCCCCCCACTGTCTCTCTCTTTCTCTCTACCCCTCCCTCCTAGTCTCTGTCCCTCTGCCTCTCTCTCTCTCTCTCTCTCTACCCCCTCTGTCCATCTCTCTTCTCCCCCTCTGTCACTCTCAGCAAACAAGCATTTGTCAATGCTGAATGCTGGCTTGCTGGCACTGGCACTGGTGGTGCAGGAGTTAGAGAGCTGCACAACAGGATTGGTAGTGAAGTAGTGAACCGACGCTGACCCTAGCCCCACCCTGCAGAGAGTGACAGACACTGGGGTGTGCCTTTGGGTCATCGGCCATAACGCTCATGCCATTTCACCTCACCCTACCCCGCAGACACCGACAAGTGTCACGGTGTGCCTTGGGGTCTTCGGGCCTCACGCTCACCCCATTTCATAAGGAAATATGCTGAGATGGGTGCAATACAAGAGAATGGGGTGAACTTTAGGGCCAAAGAGTCCAAGGCACACCTCGATGCCTGTCACTGGCTGCAGGGTGGGGGTGGAATGGCATCAGCATTACAACCGACAATACCAAGTCACATCTCTGATGCCTGTCAGTCTCTACAGGGTGGGGCGTTATGGTTGGAAACCCTAACACCCCGGGCATTTGTTGGTATTTTCACTCCAAATTTTCAACATGGGTCATTTGTGACGCCATCTCATGAACAGTGGCACTATGAGTTTGTTAGCTGAAAGGTGATTTTGCACAGCGACTGTATCATTTGGCGCCACAGATGTGAAAAAGCATTTCGGGCAAGATGTGAAAAAAAGACAGCTGCATTGTTCATGAGGAGGTGTGGAAAAATGGCATTGTTGAAAATCTGGAGTGAAAATATAAATAACTGGTGAAGTCATGAGTGTGCGTAAAAACTGCACAATGCACACAACACAATTTTGGGGATATTTTTAACCAAATATTCAACATAGGCATTCTGGGACCTCCACTCATTAACAGTGTCACTGTGATTTTGTTAATGTGTCCTGAACATTGATTTTGCACAGCGACCGCACCACTGTGTGCCACATGCCCGAAAACACATTTCGGACAGGATGTGAAAAATGACAGCTGTACTGTTGATAAGGAGGTGTGAAAAATTACAACATTGAAAATCTGAAGTAAAAATATTAAAAGTGTTTAAGTTACATGCATGCGTTGAAACTGCTTGCAACATTACAGTCATTTTTGGAATTTTTCCACCAATTTGCAAGATAAGGCTTTGGGACCCACCTCGTGAACAGTGGCACTGTCATTTTGTTAATCGTCTCGAAAGGCGATTCCGCAGAGTGACCCGAAATTACCTTTCTGAACAGAGTAACGAGATGACAGTGCATATGTTCATAAGGTGGGGTCCCAAGAACCCCATGTTGAAAATTTGGAGGCAAAATTCAAAAAAATGACTGAGATTTCCACCTAAGTTGACCCCCCCCCCTCCATTTATGCCATTATGCAGCATACCAGCATTTCTTCAGTTTGTGGTTGGCTTTGAAGAGTGCAGACATGTTCCCGCTCCACCGAAGATCACAGCGCTGACCCGGAGGTAAGAATGGGGTGAAGGGGTGTGGGGAGGTGGAGTGCACAGAGGGTGGGTGCAGGTTGGGGAGGGATCCGACAGCAGGGTCGTCTTTGTTTCGGATAAAAAAAAAAAAAACGAACACCACAGACGGTTTTTTTTTACAGGTCTAAGTAAAATGTTGTGTACACTAGGGTGGGCTCCCAGTGTGCCCCATGATTTGGGGGTGATGTTGGCCGCACTGGGGTGTACTCCCAGTGTGGCAAACAATGAGGGTGGGGCGGGAGCAGGAACATGCTGAGGCAACCGACTTCTGAACACAGGGAGGCACACTGGTGTGGGCTCCCAGTGTGCTACACAATCTTGGGGGATTTATAATGCCAATAGGGGATTGGGCACCTGAAGTCAGCTTTCTGGGAATTGTGTGTGGCGGATGGCAGCAGCCGCTGCCGCCATGTTTATTTAAATGCTTCACCAGGAAAGGCACATTGGGAGGTGTGTCATCGGTGCCGCTGCATGATGAACTTGTCTCTGATTGCAGTAGCACTTTTCTTAGAAATTGTGTCCACGTTACATAATGTTGGTGTCAACGATAGCATGCTGGCTTATTGGGGAATGAGGGACACACCTACTATAGCATGCCCTACATTCGCCAACACAGACACACCTCTGAAATGTGCTACTAGCACAAGACGTTCCTGTGTAAACCTATTTCAGGTCATGGAAGGGGAGGAAGGGTTAGGGAGAGTAAACATAGTTACTATGGTGAGTAATTTTTTCTAACCCGAGGAATCACTTACTTAAATGTTTACACTTTATGCAGAGTCAGTAGCAGTATCTTGGGAGACTGGATCCAGAACCTAGTTAGGAAAAAGGTTCTGCAAGACAGCAGTTCCAAAGCTGGCATTCCTTCTGAATTATATGTTCAAACAGTAATGCTTTGTGAAGATGTGTTCTGTTTTCCAGGTAGCTGCTTTGCAAATGTCTAACAATGGGATGCCCCTTGAGGATGCCATACAGGCACAAGTACCCCTTCTGGAGTGTGCCAATGGGACACCCCTTGAGGATGTCACAGAAGCAGAGGAGCACAGGTCAATATGTCGCCGACATTGACAGCGCGGTCAAAAACCACACAGTCAAAATGGCAAAAATCAAAGGTAGCGCTCAGCAAACACTAACTACAACAATAATAGTGAACGCTATCTTTGAAATCAGGGCACAAACTTAAAATATCTATATTTGATGGGGAGGGGGCTCTGACCCCTGCACCCACCCCTTCTAAATAAGTAACCTCCGTGGGGGAGTCAGGGACTGGGAGAATCCTGGGGTGAGAAGAACAGTTGTGGAGGCAACATAGAGAAAACAATAAAATTATATGTCCCGGACGGGGAACTGAGCCCCGGAACACACTCACTCCATTGCTCTACCTGCCTGCAGTTCTAACCTCTGAGCATGGCAGCTGCTTGGCAGGCACCCGCCAACTAGTGGCTTTAACCACTTTCTCTAAAGGCAACATTAGCTACAGGGATAGCAGTAATGTACTTTCGCTATTTTGTCCCTATAGGTATCTTGCCTTCAGCTGTTTTCACCATGCTGTTTTTCACGCATGGTTCTTGAAACAACATATTGACCTGATACTGGTAGAGGTACCCCTGTAGTTTGCCCTTAACACTCTCGGCGGCATGTTTCCAACTTTTTTATAGCAGAAATGACTGCAAGAGGCTATCCAGCAAGAGACCTCTTTGTAGCTGGTTTGCCTTTGCCAACCTCACCATAGGTAACAAAAAGCTAGGTACTCTGGGGCCTGACATTTTTTGTCCAGTTCATGTAGTTAGTCAGGACTTCCTTTAGGTCCAGGCTATGCAACTTTTCCTCAGCTGGACTGGAATACTCTGGACAGAGTACAAGGAGGGTCACTGACTAATTCAGATGGACTTCTGATAGTACTTTAGGAAGGAATTTTCTGTTGGTTTTAAGAACAACTTTATCCTTGTGGGGGATTATGTAATTTGGTTCTGTGAAGAGGACTTGCAATTCACTTATTCTCCTAGCAGAGGTAACTGGAATCAGAAGAGAAAATTACTCACCTTAGTAATTGTGTTTCTTCTAATGGAGTCTTGCTGTACTCTGACATATTGCAGTGATCCCCAACCTTTAAACTGCCCCGGAGAACAAAGAGTTAACTTTCTATGCAGGGCATAGAATGCTGAGCTCGAGCTCAGTTAGAGTCTCTGTCTGGAGTGTTTCAAACTCAAACCGTCAGATTCTTACGAGCCCAACGAACTAAAAATTCTATGTGGAAATTGTAAAAATTCCTACTAGCCAACTGGCAGAAAAAAGTTTTGGATTCCCAAGGAAGACTCAAGTCAGGAAACCCAAAAAACAAAAAACAATCTAATACAAATAACAGTAATAAATCAGCACCCAAACAAAAAGGAGGAGGGTGTAAACAAAAAACACCCCAGGGGTGCAACACTGCACCTGCCCACCCACTTCCCAAAAACAGGTTCTGAGAGGGAGGCAGGGAGATCAGAATACAGCAAGACTCATTAGAAGAAACACAATTACTAAGCTGAGTAATTTTTTCTTCAAACAACATGAAGTCTTGCTGTATTCTGACATATTGCAGACTACTAAGCAGTACCTCCATGGAGGAGGGACAGAACCTACTTTGGGAATAGGCTCTGAAGTACTGTTGTGTGCAAACTGAGCATCACTCCTAGCCTGGATATCCAGAGAGTAATGCTTGGTAAAGGTATGGACTGTTTTCCAGGTGGCTGCTTGACAAATGTTTAATAGAGAGATATCACTGGCAGCATCCAGGGAAGCAGCTGTACCTCTTGTGGAATGAGCCCTCAGCCTGAGGGTGGAGTTTTTCCCAGTTTTTCATAGCAGAATTATATACAAGACACAATCCACCTGGCAACAGATCTCTCGGTGGCAGGTTTGCCCTTTCCCACTTCTCCATAAGTGAGGAACAACTGGAGGGAGTCAAACCTGTGACCCTTGGTACGCTCTATGTAGTAACTAAAAACTCTTTTAACATCTAAACTGTGTAGCCTCCTCTCTCCTGAGGAAGAATGATCAATAAAGAAAACAGGAAGAGACATAGACTGGTTTAAATGGAAGTCTGAAACCATTTTGGGCAAGAACCTTCTATTGGTTCTAAGGACCACTTTATCTCTGTGAAATGAGATAAAAACCAGGTTCCATTGACAGGGCTTGCAATTCACTGATACGCCTGGCAGAGGCAATGGCTACCAAGAACACAGTTTTCCAAGTCAAGTACTTAAGCTCTGCTAAAGACATAGGCTCAAAAGAAAAAATTACTCACCTTAGTAATGTTGTTTCTTCTAATGGAGTCTTGCTATATTATAGACATTAGCAGTTTGATCCAGCTCTAGAACTGCCCCCGAGTAAAATGGTTAAAACCATTCCAAAATAGAATTTTGCACGAGAGCAGCTCTTATCTGTGTCATTTCAAACTTGAACTGTCAGATCTTTACGAGCCAAACTCACTAAGGTCTGTGTGGAAGCTGTAACCTACACTAGCCAAATGGCTACCTAAATAATAACAACCATTGATGGTCCCAACACCCAAGACTCAAGTCAGGGGACCAGAAATACTAACACCATTCTAATAATATGAAAATGGAACATAAGTATAATAAAACACACACACGCGTACACATACACACCCCCAAAGTCCCAAAGGGGACAAAATGCTAACTGGACATAAGTAGTGCCCACACTAAGTTGCCCGCACCCCACCAAGTAGAGGTTCTGAGAGGGGCAGGTTGGGGAGGTCTAATATAGCAAGACTCCATTAGAAGAAACAACATTACTAAGGTGAGTAATTTTTTCTTCAAACAACATGAAGTCTTGCTATATTATAGACATTAGCAGAATACACAGCAGTACCTCCATGGAGGAGGGCAGAACCTACTTAGGAACAGGCTCTGAAGAACAGGTGCTAAACCGAGCATCTCTCCTGGCCTGGACATCCAGGGAGTAATGCTTGGTAAAAGTGTGTACCGCTTTCCAAGTAGCAGCCTGGCAAATCTCTAATAAAGGATATCTCTGGCAGCAGCTAGAGACGCAGCTGTACCCTGGTAGAATGAGCCTCAAACCGGGGAGGCTCTGCCCACTTCTGATAACAAAATTGGATACAAGAGACAATCCACCTGGCTATTGATCTCTTAGTGGCAGGTTTGCCTTTCCCAACTTCACCATAGGTAAGGAAAAGTTGGAGGATTCGAACTCAGACCTTTGGCACGCCTCTATAATAACTAAGAGCTCTCTTAACATCCAGGCTGTGCAACCTCCTCTCACCCGAAGAGGAGTGATCAGTGAAAAATACTGGAAGGAGATAGATTGATTAAGATGGAAATCTGAAACCACCTTAGGCAAAACTTCCTATTAGTCCTAAGGACTACCTTATCCCTGTGGAAAGAAATAAAGTCAGTCTCCACTGACAAGGCTTGCAATTCACTTATGGCCTGGCAGAAGTGATAGCCACTAGAAAACAGTTTTCCAAGTTAGGTACTTAAGCTCTGCAGAAGACAGAGGTTCAAAAGGGTTGCATTAACTGGGCAATGCAAACATTAAGGTCCCAAGCAGGGCCGGTTCCGAAAGGGAGGATTAGTATGGAGTAATCCCTTAAAAACTTGGAAAACACAGGATGAGAGGAAAGAGGGATGACTTTCCTGTTGACACAAAAGCAGACACAGCTGCCAGATGAACTCTCAGGGTAGCTGGTCTGAGACCCAAGGAATTAAGATGTACCATGTAATTTAACAAAATGGGCAATTCAGCAGATTCTGGGGAAATATTTTTCCCAGCACACCAAATGGAAAACCTTTTCCATTTAGAACTATAAGTAGCCCTAGTGGAAGGCTTTCTGGAAGCCTTTAGGATCTCAAGAACACCCTGAGAGAGGTGTAAATCAGCAAATTCTAACTCCTCAAGAGCCAGGCCTTGAGGTTGAGGGATTTGAGGTCCGGATACCAAACCCTTCCCTGGGCACAAGTCAACAGATTGTGATTCCTGGGGAGGCACAGGGAAGATGGACTGTCAGAGACAGAAGGAGTGGGTACCAGGGCTGCCTGGCCCAATCTGGGGCAATCAGAATCACCCTGCAAGGCTGAGATCTGATTTTGACTAGTACTTTGAATAGGAGAGGAAAGGTTGGGAAAGCAAGAGGAACTTCCCCTCCCAATCCAGAAGAAGGGTATCCAGAGGAACTGAGCCCAGCACTGGAGGCCTGCAACAGAACAGAGGAAGTTTGTGATTGTCTGGGGCTGCAAAAAGATCTATCTGAGGGATGCCCCACCTGGCAAAAACTATCCCCAGCACTTGAGGATCCAGGGACCATTCGTGATGGCCCTGGGAAATCCTGCTGAGGGCATCCGCTAGGACATTGTCCTTCCCTGGAAGATGAACTGCTATGAGGGAAGTGTTCAGGAATAGGCCAGAGACCACAACTTCATTGCCTCGTGCACAAGGTCAAGACCGAGTGCCCCCTGTTTGTTGATGTACCACATTGTTGTAGTGTTGTCTGTTCTGACTTGTATCACCTTGTCGTGACAGATGCAGAAAAGCTTGAAGAGCTAAAAGACAGCTCTGAGTTCCAGCAAACTGATGTGGAGCAGACATTCCGGGGACCAAACCCCTGAGGGAAAGGTCGCCCATGTGGGCTCCCCAACCCAGAAGGGAAGCATCTGTAGTGAGAGTCAAGTCGTGAGAAGGGGAAATGAAGGGACCCCTCTTTAATTGCTCTGATCCTGCCACCACTGGAGAGCTAGGATCAAGGTTCGAGTCACTGGGACCAACTTGAAAGGGTGTCTCTTCTCTGAGACCAAAAGGTTCTCAAGTGAAACTGAATGTCTCTCATCTGAAATCTGGCCTGCACAACAGCTGTGGATGCAGCCATGTGCCCCAGGAGCTGCAGAAAGTGTCTTGCTGGTCGAGAGACCTGCAGAGTGAAGGAAGAGGCCAGAGCTACTAAATTCCTTACCCTTCTGGGGAAGAAAGGCTCTGGCTAGCTTTGTGTCCACCCTGCCCCTATAAAGGAGAGTACCTGGACTGGTTCCAGAACCGACTTTGGTAGGTTTAGCAGAAAACCCAGGGAGGTGACAAGCTGCTGGGTGACCTGCAGGTGAGATTTTACCTGTTCTGGGGACTGACCTACAATGAGCCAGTCATCTAGATAGGGAAAAACAGCAATCCTCTGCCTCCTTAAGTGGGCCACTGCCACTGCTAGACACTTTGTGAATACCCTTGAGCAGAGGTAAGGTCAAGGGCATTGCTTCTGAACTGGTAATGACCTGAGGGCAGTTCGAATCTGAGGTACTTTCGATGGGATCTTCTGATTAGGACATGGAAATAGGCATCCTTGAGGTCCAGGGAGGCTAGCCAGTCCCCTGGCCTTAGGGAAGGTAAAATCATTGCCAGAGTTACCATTTTGAACTTTGGTTTCAAAAGATGCTTGTTCAGATATCTGAGATCTAAAATGGGCCGCCACTCTCCTGTCTTTTGGGGTAAGGAAGTATCTGGAATACAGACCCCTGCCCTGATGCAGGGGAGGAACCCTTTCTACTGCTCTGAGAGCTAACAGGGATGAGACCTCTGTTTCCAGAGCGAGGGTCTCTGAAGCACTTGCAGGAAGAAAAAGTCTGCTTCTCAACTTGGGAAACTTTTGAAGCTGAGAACCAGACCCTGGCTTACTACTTCCAGAACCCACTTGTCTGAGGTTAAAGAAGCCCAATTCTGACTGAAGTAAGCCAGCCTGCCCCCCACTGGTACAGGAGAATCGGCCCTGGGCACCCCATCAGGGTGCCTGTTTCGCAGGAGCTTTAGGCTGGGGGTGGAGCAGGTCTGCCCACCCCTCGTCTGCCCCTGCCTCTGAAGAAGCCCTCTGAGCATAGGCAGAAGAGGCCTGAGTCTGGTAAAAGGCCTACCCCTACCCTGGGGGCATGCCTTTGAGGAGTGGCTTGCCGCCTTAGCCTGGGCACTCTTGTAAGTAGTCCTATATTCATCCATCTTTTCATGTAATTCTCTGTCTGCTCTCCAAACAGAGAATTTCCCACCACAGGAAAATCCATAGCCTTAGTCTGGGTATCCTTGACAACTAGTACACCTGAGCCAGGCCAACCTACGAAAAGCTACAGATGTGGCCATGACCCTAGAGGAAACATCATAACATCCACAGCAGCATGAAACTGAACCTTAGAGGCTTCAATGCCATCAGCAGCCACCTGTTCTAGTTCACTAGCCAGCTGGCCATGGGTCTGCTTGGCCAATTGCATAACAGTATCCCATCTAGATTTCTGATACCTAGCTACATAAGCCATATAACTTGCTTGCCTGAGTCCCAGAGAGGCTGCCATATACTGTTTTTGCCATGGCATCAATCTTCCTGGAATCCTTGTCAGGAGGATGTGAAGCCAAGGGAATATTAGCTTTATCACAGGCAGCAGCCTGAACTACCCCAACATGACTGCATTGCTGAGAAAGGAATTCTGTATCAGGGCCTGACAATGTATACCTTCTGTCCATCTTTTTATCTACAGGAGGCACAGAATTAGGAGCTTTTAAAATTTTAATTGTTTCCTAAAAGACTTATGTAAAGGAATAGACAATCTCCTAGACTCTGGAATATCCATCATTTCTACAAAATCAGGCTCCTTTTGCTCATCCACAGCCTCTTCTAAAGGAAGCTGGAGGGTTTCAGCAACTTTTTATAAAACATAAAATGAGACTCAGACAGCATAGGGGAGATTAAAGGTCTGTCTGGGAGATGTCCGTTCAATGGGCACACCCAGACCTTCCCAGCCACATTCATACTGTTCATAATCCTCCTCCCTCCTCTGGTTCATAAAATTCCTCAATATCATAATCCTGAACCACTGGGACCGGACGAACTACCTTTTACCAGATAGTGGTGGTTCGGATGGACCCTGAGACAGTGACTGGACAATTTGTATGGCTTTTGTTATCTCTGCAGCAGTTGGAGAAGGAATTTTGGGCTCCAGACCTGCTGATTTTCTTGTTTTCTTTACTGAATTGGTTCCTCAGAACCAGCCTTTCTTTGCCCGAGGAAGTCTGGTCCTGGTCAGAGGGCATTCCTCTGGTTCGGGTTGGCACCGAACCGGCTGGCCATCCGGTCAGCTGACTTTTGGCTCTCTCGCCCCTGGAGCCTGCCCAATCTTTTCCAGGGTGGCTGCAGGGAAATTCTTACATACCTGGCAGTCTGACTGGAGGTGGTCAAACCCCAGACAATAAACACATGTGGTGTGTGGTCAGCCTTGGCAAAGACTTCCCACAAACATCACAGTGTTGAAACCCAGTGGGCCCGGTTTTTCTTGCTCTCAGACATAATGCCAGCCTAACCAAAACTTGCCCTTTTAACGGCAGTGCTAGGAAGACACCCTTATCGGTTCCTAACCGTGTCACGGGTATTGGAAAACCGTAATAAATCCGCTTTTTTTAGAACCGATAAGAACCGGGAACCGTACTCTAAAATAGTAACTTTTAGTTTTAAATGAGTTTTAAACCCACTGATCAGTTCAAAACCGAACCGATAACTTACAAGTTCCACACAGACAAAACCTTCATTTACTTACGGTTACCACAGACAGAGCTTGAACCTAATGGTTTTATGTGTTAAATAAAACTATTCTCGTTAAATCCAACCGAGAAAACACTTTTTAAACCGAAAAATGAACCGAGCAGAAGGAGAAATCTCCGGAGCGACTGTTCACTGAGTCGGAGTAAAGAATCTGACAGTTCAAGTTTGAAATGACACAGATAGAGCTGCTCTCGTGCCAAAATTCTATTTTGGAATGGTTTTAACCATTTCACTCCGGGGCAGTTCTAGAGCTGGATCAAACTGCTAATGTCTATAATATAGCAAGACTTCATGTTGTTTGAAGGGGGTTGCATAAGTTGAGTAATGCAAACATTAAAATCCCAGGCAGGGGCAGGGTCTCTAAAAGGAGGATTGGTGTGAAGCAATCCTTTAAAAAAATTTACAGAACACAGGATGAGAAGATAGTGAGGAAGACTTCCCCACAAACAAAAATGCTGAAACAGCTGACAAGTGTACCTTGAGAGTAGCTGGTCTGAGGTGTAGGCCATTAAGATGGACCAAATAATCCAGAACCGTAGGCAATCCAGCAGTGTCTAGAGAAATATGCTTCTTAGAACACCAAATGCTGAATCTCTTCCATTTGGAGTTATAAGTCTTTCTGGTGGAGGGCTTTCGAGAAGCCTTGAGGATATCCAGAACCCCTTGGGAAAGATGCAGATCTGCAAACTTTAACTATTAAAGAGCCATGCCTTGAGACTGAGAGACTGAAGATTGGGGTACCAAATCCTCCCCTGAGAGGATGTTAGGTTGTAATTCCTGGGAAGAGACGGGGAAGATGGACTGCTAGGGACAGCAACAGGGGGTACCAGGGCTGTCTGGCCCAATCCGGAGCAATCAGATTCACTTTGCAAGGTTAAGACCTTATTTTGACTAAAACTTTGAACAGCAGTGGGAAGGGGGGGAAGGCATACAGAAACTTTCCTTCCCAATTCAGAATCAGGGCATCCAGGGGGACTGAGCCCAAGACTGGAGGTCTGCAACAAAAGAGAGGGAGTTGGTGATTATCTGGGGCTGCAAAGAGATCTATCTCTGGAGTGCCCCACCCTGAAAAAATCACTTTCAACACCTGAGGGTCCAGGGACCATTCGTGATGGCTCTGAGAGATCCTGCTCAGTGCATCTGCTAACACATTGTCCTTCCCTGGAAGGTGAACTGCTACCAGAGGTTTGCAGGGAATAAGCCAGGGACCACAACTTCATGGCTTCTGTGCACAAGGCTGTGGACCAAGTGCCTCCCTGCTTGTTGATGTACCACATGGTGGTGGTGGTGGTGTCCGTTCTGACCTGAACCACCTTGATCTGTACTGACTGAGAGAAAGCTTTTAGGGCCAGAAAAACTGCCCTGAGCTCTAGGAGATTGATATGGAGAAGGGATTCTTGGGGGGACCACAGCCCCTGGGCAGTGAGGGACCCCAGATGGGCTCCCCAGCCCAGAAGAGAAGTGTCCGTGGGAAGGACCACTGAACAAGGCCGAGTAGCAAAAGGAACACCTTGTCTTAAATTGTCCTGATCCTGCCACCATTGGAGGGCTTGGATCAAGGTCAGGAGTCACTGGGATCAGTTTGGTAAGGGAATCCTTCCTCTGAGACCAAAAAGCTCTCAGATGGAACTGAATATCCCTCATCTGGAATCTTGCCCCTTGGACCACTGCTGTTGAAGCTGCCATGTGGCCCAAGAGCTGGAGGAAATGCCTTGCTGGTCGAGATACCTGAAGGCTGAAGGAAGAGGCTAGTTCCATAAGAACCCTTGCCCTTTCTAGAGGAAGAAAGGTTCTTGCTCGGAGTGTGTCCATTTCTGCCCCTATAAAAGTAAGAAGCTGGTCTGGTTCAAGAACTGACTTGGGAAGGCTGGGAAGAAATCCTAGAGAAGTGAGCACTTGCTGGGTCACTTGCAGGTGAGACTTGACTTGGTCTGGAGACTGACCCACTATTACCCAATCGTACAGATATGGAAACATGGAAATCTTTTGCCTTCTTAGAAAGGCAACTACTACTGTCAGGCACTTTGTGAAAACCCTTGGGGCTGAGGTTAGGCCAAAGAGCATTGCTCTGAACTGATAGTGGCCTGAGGGTAACTCAAACCTGAGGTACTTTCTGTGGGAGCACCTGATGGGAATGTGAAAGTAGGCATCTTTGAGGTCCAGGGAGGCTAGCCAGTCCCCTGGCCTTAGAGAGGGAAGGATTATTCTCAGAGTTACCATCTTGAACTTTGGTTTTAAAAGATGTTTGTTTAGATATCTTAGGTCTAGGATGGGTCGCCACTCCCCTGTCTTTTTTGGGGTCAGGAAGTACCTGGAGTACAGTCCTTTGCTCCAGTGTAGGACAGGTACTCTCTTAAGGCTAAAAGAGAAGAAACCTCTGCCTCTAGGGCAAGGGTTTCCGAGAGATTTGCAGGTGGAAAAGATCTGGCTCTCATCTTTGGAAATTTTCTGAAGCTGAGAACCAGTCCCTGGCTTACTACTTCCAGGACCCACTTGTCTGATGTAATAGACATCCAGTCCTGGACAAAGTAAGCCAGCCTGCCCCCTACTCGAATAGGAGAGTTGATCTGGGCAGGCCCATCAGGGTGTCTGCTTGGCAGGGGCTTTAGGCTGAGGAGTGGATGCAGTTCTGCTCATCCCCCTTCTGCCTCTCTCTCTGAAGAACCCCTGCTGAGAAAAGGAAGAAGAGGCCTGTGCTTGGTAAAAAGGCCTTTGAAAAGGCCTGCCCCTGTACCTAGACTGCTGCCTTTGAGGAGTTGCCTACTTTTCCTTGGCCTGAGTACTCCTGTAAGTGGTCCTGTACTCATCCATTTTCTTCATGTAATTCTCTGTCTGCTCCCCAAACAGAGAATTACCCACACTACAGGAAAATCCATGGCCTTAGCTTGGGAGTCCTGCGAGAGGCTAGTACATCTGAGCCAAGCCATCCTCCGAAGAGCCACAGATGTAGCCATGACTCTTGACACATCAGAGTCCACAGCAGCATGAAACTGAACCTTAGATGCCTCAATCCCATCTGCAGCCACCGCCTCCTTGGCTAGCTGGGGGGAAGCCTGTTTAGCCAGTGCCAGTACAGTGTCCCACCTGGACTTCTGGTACCTGGCTGTATAGACCATGTAATTCGCTTGCCTGAGTCCCAAGGAAGATGCCATGTACTGTTTCTTTGCCATGGCATCAATCTTCCTGGAGTCCTTATCTGGGGGGTGTGAAGCCAAGGGGAATATTTGCCTTGTCACAGGCAGCAGCCTGCACTACCCCAACATGGCTGCATTGCTGGTATAAGAACTCTGTGTCTGAGCCTGAAAGTGTATACCTCTTGTCCATTCTTCTATCCACAGGAGGTAAAGTGTTAGGAGACTTTAGGATTTTTTGTGTCTGTTTCCCAAAGGATTTGTGGAGGGGAATATACAGTCTCCTGGACTCTGGGATGTCCGACATTTCTACATAATCAGGCTCCTCTTGATCTTCCACAGCCTCCTCCATAGAAAGCTGGAGGGTTTCAGCCACCTTTCTGTAGAACATAAAGTGAGAAGGGGACTCAGAAAGCCTAGGAGGGGAAACACCTGAAGGTCTGTCTGGGGAGATGTCCGGTTCCACAGGCACATCCAGACCCTCACTTTCACCATCATCCTCCTCAAATTCCCCTTCCTCTTCAAATTCGGTTCATAAAATCTTGAGGTATAATCTTGAACCGGGAACCAACCGAACGAACCTCTGCCAGAAGGGCCGGAATGGTAGGAACTGGCGAGCGATTCCACAATCTGAATCGCTCTGGCTATCTCTTCAGCGGTCGGAACATGAACCTCTGGATCCGAACTGGACGATTTGTCTTTGCGTTTTCTTTTTGTTGGAACCGACCCCTCGGAATTGGGTCTCCTTTTGCCCGAAGAAGTATCGCCCTGGTCAGAGGGCACTCCTCCTGGTTCGGTCGGAACCGAACCAGGCTGCCCATCCGGATCAGCGGACTTCTTGGCCTCCTTTTCCCTCAGTCTACCTAATCTCTTCTCAAGGGTAGATTTGGGAAAGTTTTTACATATTTGGCAGTCTGAATTGAGGTGGTCAAACCCCAGACAATAAACACAGGTGGTGTGGGGATCGGCCTTAGCAAAGACCTCCCCACACTCACTGCAGTGTTGAAACCCAGTGGGCCCGTTTTTTCTTGGGTTTTCTCAGACATGTGCAGCGTAACCAACTACCTTTTATAGGCAACCGCCAGGCAGGACTCCTTATCGGTTCCTAACCGTGTCGAGGTATTGAAAACCGTACGAAAACATGTTTTGTTTTTTTTAGAACCGATAAGAACCGGTAACCACACACTATAAGTAAAAACACAGAACACAAGATTTCGCTATGAAATGGCCAGTTCAGCTGAACTGAGCCACACTTTTACAAGTTCCACACAGAAAAACAGAACAATTCCTATCTAGTACTCACAGCAACACAGACAGAGACTGAACCGACTATGCGGATAACTTTTTCGGTTTAAAAAACCAACGAAAACTGAAACTTTAACCGACTTTCGAATCGAGCTGAAGGAGAAATCTCCGGAGCGCCCATTCAGTGAGGCGGAGTAAAGAATCTGACGGTTTGAGTTTGAAACCCCCCAGACACAGACTCTAACCGAGCTCGAGCTCAGCATTCTATGCCCTGCATAGAAAGCTAACTCTTTGTTCTCCAGGGCAGTTTAAAGGTTGGGGATCACTGCAATATGTCAGAATACAGCAAGACTTCATGTTGTTTGAAATACAGTTTTCCATGTGACATACGTCCAGTCAGCAGTTTCCAAAGGCTCAAAGGAGCTTCCAAAGCTGCGCAGGCATATACTGAGGTCCCAGGGTGGGAAAGGGTCCCTCACTGGTGGATACAAGTGCTGAGACCTTTTAAGAACCTTTTGAAAATGGGCTGTGAGGCCAAAGATTTTCCACTGCCAGCTGATATGTATGTTGATACTGCTGCTAACTGCACCTTTGAAGTTGAAGGCTGTAGGCTTGACGAGGTACTGCAGAAGTACAGGCAACCTGCCTCTACTGGTTTTATTTTTCTGTGGGCACACCAGTAAAAACAGGTTACTCACCTGTAACAGTAGTTCTAGGAGTGGCTTATGATACTCATCCACACTTGTTGGCAGTGCCTTTCCCCTTTAAGAGTTCACTGAAATGTTAGAATGGAAGGGTAGGATAGGGCCAAAGGAGGTCAGAATGGTGGGGAGGGAGGGAGGAGAGATCGGAAGAGGAGCACTAATTTGGAAAAGGGTGAATTCGGGGGCAGCTGCTGTTTAATAGACAGGGTGCTGCAGACTAGATAAGACCAAATGGCTTGAATCTGTTGGCAATTTCGTATGTTAGGTATGTCTTCAAGCTGGCTCATCCACCCTGGCAGCAGATCTTGCCGCTGGAAGCTTGAAGTTGCGCCATAGCCAGGGGAGGTCGAGGGATTACGTGTGGATGAACATCATATACCACTCGTAAGAGAGTACTGATTCGTAAAATCTTACCGTAACAGTAGATCTTGAGGAATGTCTCTCAGTAGGCAATTACTTCTGTGAGTTTCCAGCAGAGGGTGCTGTGACATTGGAGCTCTTCTAGCAGTTTTGTACCAGGACCGCCCACACATGACATCATCTTCGTGCTTCCTATAAGTGGCGGTCCTGGTATCCCCAGTTCCTCGCCAGATTCAGCTCACAAAGCGAGGACCGAGGGAAACAGAGGTACCAAAAGTCCCAATCCTAAGTCACTGGACCAGAATTTGCTCTGTTAGAGAAGGAGGGGGATGGAGGGTGGATCACCTACTGCAAGAGAAATTCCTCAAAGATCTACTGTTATGGTAAGATTTTATGTAACTGTACTATCTTCCATGGAACTGTCTCTTGCAGTAGGTAATTACTCTGGGAGAATCCCCAGCAGTTATGTCCATATGGAAGGACAATTATGATAGAGACCTTGTAGGACTGAACGCCAAAGGCCATCCTAAGTCGTGAGGCAATATCAAGATTGTAATGCCTGTGAAAGTATGGATTGTTGATCAGGTAGTTGCATTGTAGATATCCAAAATGGAGGCTCCTTTAAAGCAAGCCGCAGTAGTGGCCATAGCATGAATGGAATGGGCTTGGACAGGTCCAGGTAAAATCTTGTTGTACTTTTGTAACAAAAAGTAATACAATTCAACGACCATGAAGACAGGGTTTGTTTAGCAATGGGAAGCCATTCTTTGCCAGAGGCAAAGGTGATGAATAATTGACACGTTTTCCTAATTGACTGGGTACAATTAGTGTAATAGCGTAGTATCGATGGACATCTAAGGTATGTAATAGATGTTCACCATGAGTGGAGTATTCAGGGTAGTAGACGGAAGCTCAAGGACTGATTTACAGTATGTTCGGAGACTACTTTAGGAAGGAAGGATGGGTTGGCACGGACCACCCTGTCCTTGTAAAAAATCAAGTAAGTTTCCCTATACA
Source organism: Neoceratodus forsteri (assembly GCA_016271365.2). Classification (NCBI taxonomy): domain Eukaryota; kingdom Metazoa; phylum Chordata; order Ceratodontiformes; family Ceratodontidae; genus Neoceratodus; species Neoceratodus forsteri. The sequence continues at coordinate 399,280,581 of CM057452.1, forward strand.
TGAGGGCATGAAGCTTGGAAATACGGTGAGCTGAAGTAATAGCCACTAGAAACAATGTCCCATGAAAGGAAACAAAGATCACAGGTGGCTGCTAGCTCAAGAGGTTCGAGGGTCAGTTTTTCTATAATGAAATTGAGATCCCACGGAGGAGTGGGTCTTCTGATATGAGGCTTAATATGTATCATTCCTCTCAAAAACATCTTGGCTAAATGATGTTGGTACAGTAGTTTGCCATCTAACAGTTCATGAAATGCCGAGATGGCAGCCAGGTGGACTTTGATGGAGGAGTAACTTAAGCCCGTCTCTGATAATGAGGCCAGATAGTCTAAAACCTTCGTCAGTGTACCAGAGTAAGGGTCCAGTGAGCGAGAGGCAGACCATATGGAAAAGCGTTTCCATTTGGAATTATATGTTCCTCTGGTTGCTGGTTTACAAAAAGTCAAGAGAATGTTGGCAACAGGAGAGGACACTTGGAGTCTATTTGTGAATGCATCCTCAGGAGCCAAGCATGAAGATGAAAGGGTCTTCAGGCTGGGGTCCAGGAGGGATCCGTGACACTGAGTCAGAAGGTCTGGTCTGACTGGCAACTGAATGTGTTCCCTTACTGACTGCTGTTGGAGTAGAGGTTACCATGGTTGATGAGGCCACATTGGTGCTATGAGAATCATGGTGGCTGGCTCCATTTGAAGTTTCAATAGAGACTGTTGCAAGAGAGGGACGCGGGGGGGGGGTAAGGCATATAAGTAGAGTCCTGTCCAGGGTCGGACAAGGCATCCAGAGATCATCCCTTGTTACTCGGGATAATGGAGAAGTAACTGGGAGGCAAACAGATCCAGCTGTGGAGTTCCCACAGGTTGAAGATTTCTTGGAGTACTTCTTGTGAAGTGTCTATTCGTGAGCAGATGACCTGACTTAGCCAGTCTGCTAACAGACTGCACCATCCCGGTAGGTGGACGTCATTAGTGTTAGTTATTTTCGATGGCTTCCTGACAGACTGCAAGATTCTCCATACAGAGGGTGCGCGATTTGGTGCCCCTTGCTTGTTGAGGTAAACACCACTGCAGTGTTGTCTGATTGAATCAGCAACAGTCCTGGCTTGACGTAGGGCTGGAATGCCTGAAGGGCTAGACGGACCGCTTTCATCTTGAGGAGATTGATATGAGAGTGATGGGAAGAGGCGGTCCACTGGCCTTGGGTCTGATAAGGACCCAAGAGCATGCCCCATCCATCCAGGAAAGCATCCGTGGTTAACGTCTGCATGGGAGGGGAGGGAGTGGAAAGGCATTCCTTGACACAAATTGGTTTTGATTGTCTACCAGGTCAGGGATGACTTCAGAGAACGAGTGACCCGGATTAAGTTGTTGAACTGTCCCGGTCTTTGAGACAATTGATTCTGGAGGGTCCACTAGACAGGTCTCATGTGAAGGTGGGCGAATGCCACCGTCGAGATGGCAGCGGACATCTGACCCAGAAGGCTCAGTATTTGTCTGGCCATGACTATTTTCTGAGTCTGTATTCGCAAAGCCAGAGATATGAGTGTCCTGACGGGCAGTCGGAAGGTAAGCTCTGGCTGTGACTGTATCTAGAACAGCTCCGATGTATTAGAGAGATTGTGTCAGGTTTGGACTGGACTTTGGCAAGCTGACTGTTATCCCTAGATCGTTGAACATGCTCAGAGTAGCGGCTAGGGAGGCAAGCAGAGCTTCTCTGGATTCTGCTTTGATTAGCCAATCGTCTAGGTATGGGAAAACGAAGTGCCCTTTTTTCCGTAAGGCTGCTGCTACCACCACTAGACATTTGGTGAACACTCTTGGGGCCAACGATAGGCCAAAAGGGAGTGCCCGAAACTGGTAGTTTTGACCCAGAAGGTGGAAGCGCAGAAATTTGTGATGGGCAGAATGAATGGGGATATGTAATAGGCATCCTTCATATCCAGGGCACACAGTCAGTCTCTTTGTTTTAGGATAAGCATTATGACAGTTAAGAGTTATCATGTGAAAATGTTTGAACTAAATGTATTGATTCAGGTGTCTCAGGTCTAGTACTGGTCCGAGATCTCCAGTTCGCTTGGGTAACAGAAAAAGTGGGAGTAAAATCTCGTTTGATGTTCTGGAAGGGGCACTGGTAAGATAACCTATTTGGCTAGAAGTGCCTTCAATTCTACTTGTAGGATAGAGACATGATCTGGAGAATAATGGATTACCCAAGGTGGGGGGCGGAGAGAAATTCCAGTGTGTGTCCCTTTTGGATGATCTGAAGTCCCCATTTGTCTGAAGTGATTATTTTCCAGGCCTCCAAATGGAGGCCAAAATGACCCCCTACAGCCTCCAAGGCCTGGTCGAGGAGGCGAGGGGAAAGCCCTGAGAGGTCACTGGGTTGCCTGGCCCATCCTGAGGGACGGGCACGGGAGCCACAGGTGGCAGAGGCATTGCCTCTTGTGGTTTGGGTACGACCTCGAAAGCCACCTCTGTTAGAGGCCTTATATTTTCCACCTCTTTTGGAATAGGAGGAATATTGCGTACGATAGGTTGGCTGCAGAGTATGGTACATGCAGTGTACCATACAAAGGGTTCTGCCTGATGCCTGTAGGTCGTCTAACAATGTTAGAGTACTTGGCCCAAACAGTTTGGACCCATTAAAGGGTGCATTAGCTACTTTATGTTGTATATCAGGAGCAAAACCTGAAACGTGAGCATGGGCGATGTAGAGACTCCAGTAGCTGAGAGTCGGGTTGAGGTATCAATGGCATGATATCCCTGCCTGAGTAGGTGGCGGGAGATAGAATTGCTAGTGGACACCATTGCCAATAATGTCCTTTTCTTGGGAAGGAGGAAGTTTATTGATAATGTCAATGGCCGAAGCCCCAAAGGTACATTGGTATAGAAACACATGTCCCATAGAGTTCAAAATTCGAATATTCATGGTGTGTGAGGCAAAACTTTTTCTCCAGGTAGTCAATTCTTGTATTCTTTATCAGGTGGTAAGGAACTCGTGTTTGCGTTTTTTAGTACGATCATGAGCAGCAGTAATGACTACTGAATCGCTTCTGGGATGGTGGACAGAAAGGGATGATCCAAGGAGCCTGATATAAGTGATCTGCTTTTGGTGGACAGCTGTAATAGCTGACGGCTGATGCCAGGCAGCCAGCTAGCATTCTGGTAGGTCGGAATCATTGGGGGCACCACTACAGCTGGCTCCTCTGGCAGTTCAAGGTATTCTGCCATATCCCTACATTGCTACCCTCCCCCAGTTCTCAAAATAAATAACTCCCTAGTTTCCGACCCTGGCCGGTGGCCAATGAATTTAATGCCTACTACACCTCAGGCGCCACATCTCTTGTAATTCCTCTCCTCCTGCTGCCTACTAATTTCAGCCCCTTCACCTCAGCCAGTGCCTACCCTTCCCCCTTTTTCCTTTTCTATCTCCTTGACAAAGCTCTTAGTGGTCTCCTATCCCTCCACCTCTCTAAAGGCTCATCACCAGATGAGTTTGATCCTAAACTTCTCTACCTTTCTGCTCCTGCAATTGCTTATCCTATCTCCCTAATCCTTAACCTCTCCTTTATTTCTGCCCAAGTACCCTCATCCTGGAAGCACACTGTAGTCCTTCCTCTCCTCAAGGGTGGTGACACATCCACTCCTGGCAACTATCGCTCCATCTCCTCCTTCCTACCCTTGCCAAACTTCAAGAACATTTAGTTCTGTCTCAACTATCACCCTTCCTCTCCAATTCCTCCTTCTTCACCCCGCTCCAATCTGGTTTTCGGAAGAACCACTCAACAGTCACCTCCCTCCTCAGGCTTACTGACTCCATCCTTTCAGGGATGGATGATGGCTTGATCACCTTGGCCATCTTTGTCAACCAAGCCAAAGCTTTCAACACTGTTTCCCATCCCCTGCTTCTCTCCTCAGCTGGCCTTGCTCAGTCAGCCACCAACTGGTTTAAATCCTACCTCACTGGCAGGACCCAATCAGTGAGAATCCTTGATTCCAACTCCCCCTCCACTCCCCATCAACACTGGTGTTGCTCAGTGCTTGGTCCCTTACTCTTCTCCATTTTCCTTGATGATCTTCCAACAGCCTGCTCATCCTCATCTAGCCATATGTACGCTGACGATACTGTCATACAGTTCCAGCAAAAACCCTGCTGCTGTGGAAACCAGCTTACAGCATGACTTCAACCAAGCTCACCTCTGGTTTGCTTTTCACCAGCTTTTTCTAAACACCAAAAAGACGGTCTCAGTGACCTTTGGCACCAGGCAGAGACTCTCTAGGCTCCTGGCCCTACCCACCTTCCACACCCTTGATGGGACCATCCTGGAGGACACCTCTTCATTTAGATATTTGGGGGGTTTGGCTGGACCAGTACCTCAACTTCTCTGTGCATATTGATGCTATCCTGAAGAAAGTGCGCCCCAAGCTTGGTGCTCTGTACAGGAATCGTAGTTGCATCCCACTGACTGCGAGGCGTGAAATTGTACAGAAGATGATACTCCCCATCTTTGACTACTGTGACATAGTCTATGGTGCTGCTCCCAAATCTTCCTTGACCAAGTTGGACACTAACTCCTTCTGCTGCTTTGCTCTCGACTCCCCTTCCCACTCCCACCACTGTGAACTCTATCGCTCTCTAACCTTCCTTCCACTATCTCACAGACACATCTCACACTGTGCCAAACTAACTTCCAAATTCTGGTTTGGAGTGCTCCCCTCCTGTCTCTCATTCTCTCTGTCCACTCCACCTCCCCCCACCCACTCTCTCAGATCTAATGACACCCACACCTTGACGGTCCCTCACCACTCCACCCTGATTGGTCAGACTGGTTTCCCCCATCGCTTCCCTAAAATCTGGAATTCCCTTCCCCCTGAAATACGACACTCCTCCTCCAACTACTCCCTTACCTCTGCCCTACACAATTACCTCTCCCTCAGCTGTTCCTGCTTTAACCCTCCTTAATACCTATCCCCAGTTTCTGTCTTACTACCTTGAAGACAGAAACTGGGGATAGGTATTAAGGAGGGAATTCCAGATTTTAGGGAAGCGATGGGGGAAACCAGTCTTGTTGTTCAGTGTGCCCTCCTGGTGAGACATTCCAATCAATCAATAAATAAAATACATTGTTTGTCATGTTCTGTGGTGGCGAGTCTCATGACCTTTTGTATTTGAACCATCATCTCACAAAGGGTCAGGTCATCTGGAGGAGAGGTGGTGACTGGCATAGGCAGGTCCTCTTCCAGGGAAGAGATTTCCGAGTAGGGGACTCTGGGTTCAGGAATCCAGACCTTGGAACTCTTCTTCATCAGTATCACCGGGGAGATCCACCGGTAGTTCAGGTTCATCTGAAAATAGTCTTCCATATTAGGAGGAGGAGACCAGGGTGGCAGTATATCCCTGTCACCATGAAATCTTTTAGGTGGAAAAGATTGAGACCGGAAAGGATCTGCTAGCTCTCCTGGGTCGGAGGGCTGGAATAGTGCATGGCATGCAAGATGTATTTCACTACCTTGGTGATGTCCCGTTCTTGGGAAGGGGAGGTAAGCAGTGGGGGCTGAGAGACAATGGGGGTTATAGAGAGGATGGGACGGGCCGTGTGAGCAGGTCTCGCCTCTGGGAAGAATAAACCAGGGTCTCGGTCTCTGTCCGCTTGCCCCCTGTAAGATGCCACCTGTGAGGGTGGAGGGGCATTCTGTACGGCAAAAGCCACTGGTTTACCTTGTGGAATGTGGGATGTTGTTGATGAGCCTGTGGAATTATGTTCACTAAATATGTCAGATGCCATCAATGGGAGAGGAGCCCCCGTAGACAGAGCAGCCATGTATTTGGCTGAATTTAAGATGCTAGATAGCGTCGTCGATGAGAGGGTATAAGCCCCCGTTGATGAAGCAGGCAGAGCCTGCACAGTGTTTAAAGCACCAGAAAGCTCCAACGAGAGGGTATGAGCCCCTGTCGACAAGGAAGCTGGAGGAAGATGCTCCATTGACGGAGGAGCCACAAAAACAGTGGGCGCTGATGGGTGACACGGCCAGGAGTAAGAGGAGGGCTTTTCTCTTTACCCCGCCGAGAACGGAACCAGAGTTGGGGGGCCTTGCATGAGCCCCTGGTTTTCTAACAGACATTTTCACCCAGTAAGTAACATGGAATTTCGGCAACTGCTCCATGACGGGTTGTTTATTAAACCCTGACAGGAGTTGCAGGAGCTGGTGTCGTGTAGGTCCCAGACACCTTACACAAGCTGTGTGGTTATCAAACGGTATATCTTCCTACGCAATGGAAGAAACAAAATAGAGCTTGTTTGATTGAAGAATCTTTAGACATTTGTTTTGTAACCCAATTCTTGTTGATGACTGCTACACAGAAGTTGAACTAGCTATGCGAGTTGAAGATGGCGGAAAATGAACTGAGGATACCTGAGACTGCCCACACTTATATAGGAAGCAGAAAGATGATGTCATGTGTGGGCAGTCCCTAGCACTAAAACTGCCAGAAGAGCTGCCGTGTCACACTGCCCTCTGCTTGAAACTCCCAGAAGTAATTACCTACTGCAAGAGACCATTCCGTGAAAGACCTACTGTTACAGGTAAGAAACCTGTTTTTTTAGGGATGTGGATATGATGTTCTATCCACACTTCCTGGAAGACTGCTAACAGTTCTTGGTTAGTGCTTGGTGCCTTGCTAGCTCCAGGCCACGTGCAGAGAGAGCAATGGCTTGTCTGCTTTGCTCCGTGTCAGGCAAAGAGGCTAGGAGCTGACCCAGCCTGGACCACAAGAACCTATCATAGGCTGCATAGTGGGCCTGATGTGCAGAAACAGAAAGCAGCAACCGTGCCGAATAGAAAGTCCTCCTACCCCGGATGTCAAAATCCGAGGAGTCTTGATCTGTGGGCTGGTCACAGAGGAGGGCGCGAAGCCCATTGGGAGTGTCCAGCTGCGTCAATCCTGACTGAGGATGAGGCATGGAACCTGAAGACTCTGGGGGGCTGCAATACCGCTGGCAAAGATCCCTAGGAGCGGGGAGTCCTGAGAAGGGTCTCTGCCAGGAACGCAACAACGTCTCCCTAAAGGGAGTAGGCCAGGGAGGCACCACAAGGGTGTCCTCACTGAAATCGCCCAAAAAGGCATGTGCCGAGTGCTCTGGATTGTCTCGTGGCAGGGAGAGATGCAGGTTCTCCAACATCCTCACGAGAACGCTGATACTCAAGTAGATCAGCGACTGGGGAGATGTGGACAGAAGGTTCCTCTCCCCAGAAGAGGGGATGAGGAGTTAGAGGACCTTGACTGTTCAGAGGGTGGCTGCTTGGGGGGAGGTTGAAAAACCTGCCTGTCCATGTCCCTGACGTAAGGAGGAAAACAAGCAGCCATGGCCCTAAACTGCTCCCAGGAGAGAAGCTCGCTAGGACCAAGGATGCCTGGGAGCACAGAAAAGTGCGGCAGAGGGATAGGGACAGAGCCGAGAAGAGAGGTTGGCTGACCTCTCCCTGGGCTCGGGAGTGGACCAGGAGCGCCAGAGGATGAAGGCTCCACAGCTGACAGCTGAACAACCATTTCGGAACTGCCTTGGCTGAGCCCAGAAGAACACCCCCGCCCCCCGAGGCGACCGGGACCGTATAGGTCCAGAAGGACGGTCCCCTACCTCAAAAGAACGGGGCTCTCTCAAAGACAGTGAAGGAGAAGAGCAGAGATCCGCACTGCGGCTTCTTCCAGAGCCCGGATGGGCCCCCGAAAAAGGCCTCCGTGCAGACCCCATGCCCCTCTACCCCTCGGAATCCGAGAGTGCCCTCCTCCTCGAGATGGCCAGCCTAGGTAGCTGACAGCCCTGGTCAGCACCCGAAGGAGCTATCCAAGGCACAGTACCCTCCTCTCTGGTAGGTGCTCTGGTCGGCCCCAAAGTTGGGCGGTCCAGGCACACCACCTGAGGGGGTACCACCGCTGAGGGATCAGCGAATCCTCCAAGGCCGGGCTGCAGTGCAATGGTGGCCTGCACCACTGCCCGCTGGTCAGCGCCCCTGACCCCAGCCTCGGAAGTTATCGGCCGCTCCTCAGAGGAGGGCTGACTCTGGTCTGTTGAAGACACCACTACGCTACCCACACTAGCACCTAGTTCCAGGGAGCCAGACTGCTCATCTGACTCCGAGCCCGACTCCTCCTCCAAAGAAGTGGAGGCTGAGGCCCTGTGCCAAACCATAGTTGGTCACCTCTCGCCATCCTTACCAAACAGGGTGCCAGAAATGGAGACCGCACCCAAGCCAGTGCCAGTGCCCTCCCCAGCACCGCAAATGGTGGCTGAAGAAGAGACGGCTCCGGCCCGAACAGCAGCTTCAGAGTTGGAACCTGCCACAGCACTGTCGCGCCCACGGCGTCGCAAGCGGCACCGAGGGCAGAGATAGCATCGAGGCCAGAAACCCTCACAGCACCAACCCGCTCCACAGTACCGAGAGCAGACATGGCGCCAACGACAGCTCCAACCGCTCCTTCTGAATCCTTCATGGCACCATGCCCTTGTTCGGCGCCACGAACGGCTCCAGAACTGGACATGGCACTGAGCTCAACCTCAGCGCTGCGAATGGCACCGAGGCGAGGAGAAGAAAAAGACGGCACCGTAGCAACTCCCACGGCGCCGACAGCAGTATGGGCACCACAAACGGTGCCAACAGTAGCCACGGCACCGTGCAACAGACCGGTGCCGACGACACCGCCAGGGCCCACGGCGCCATGAATGGCGCCGAGGCACAAAACGGCACTGACCGATGATGTCGAGGACGGCGCCGACCCAGGCCTTGTGAACCACGGTCTGACACCACGGGAGCCTTCACCTCAAGGCAATTGCCATGACGGTGCTCTCCCGCCTACCGAACGGAACAGACTGGGCATCCTGCACCGGGAGGAGTCTCATCCATGGCTAGGCTATTAGAAGCCGAGACTCCCTCCCTCGGTCCGTATAGAACTGGGAGGGGACCGGAGGAAGGTCGAGGCGTGGCTTGACCCGACGAGAAGACATGACCCCGAAGTCGGTAGGAGTTCGTCCCACTTTCCACATAAAGGTTCGATGACCAGCGGTCCATGGAGAAGCAGGCATTGTACCTAATCCATGTCGTGAAGCGGGCCAAAAAACGAAAGGCAACGGTCATGCTGGTGGGTGACAGAAAATTTTCAGCCACATGGGCACCGTCGCATGGGGGGCCGACCCGTCTTCAAAGTCTTCTTGCCCTCCAACCTAGACATGACCTTCAGAAAGAAATACAAACAAGACTCGATGTCGCTGGAAGAAGAAAAAAAATGGAAAGGCCTTACTGGCAACGTCGAGTGGCTAACAGAACCAGCAGGAACCGATGGACTTTGTCGTCGAAAACACTTTCTTTAAACGAACTACAAGGTAGGCCAAACTCTGCAGAGAGAAGCTTCCAACGAGGTAACCTCGATGGCGGGAGACAAAGAACTGGCAGGCAGGCGGAGTCGACGGCGCCTAACGGCCAACCCGCAAGTGCCACGTGGAATATCGGCCTCGAGGGCAGTGCCGAGAGTGCGTCGGCTCCACCTACCAAAAAATAAATGAAAACAGCTCCCGCGGGGTCCTAGCCTCCAGCCAAGTACCCATATGTGATGAATGGCGAAAATTGACGCAGATGAGATCTGCCAGAAGAGCTGCCGTGTCACACTGCCCTCTGCTGGAAACTCCCAGAAGTAATTACCTACTGCAAGAGACCATTCCGTGGAAGACCTACTGTTACAGGTGAGAAACCTGTTTTTCTAGAGATGTGGATATGATGTTCTATCCACACTTGTTGGCAGACGCCTAGCAGTTCTCTGGGAGGAGGGGACAAGGTGCACAACCCCTACTTAGGGAACAGAGATTGGAGAACTGAAGCCCCAAAACCAGCATCCCAGCATGACTCGAGGTCGATATGGTAATAGGAAATGAAGGTGTGAGCTGACCTCCAGGTAGCAGCCCTGCAAATTTCCTGGATAGGGACATCTCTGGAAGCAGCCACTGAGGCAGCGGTATGGTGGGTTGAATGAGCCCTTAGCCCTAGGGGAGGCTCCTCACTCCAATTTATAGTAGAGATCAATGCAGGATACCGTCACCTGTCAATCGTCCCACTTAGCTGCCAGTCTGAGGGTGCAGCTTCAGCATAGCTGACAAACAGCTGGCAAATCTTCTCCAACTCCAGCCATGCACTCCTTTGTAATAGAAGTAGTGCTCGCTGTAGGTCAAAGCATGGAGCCAGTGCTCGGCCTCATGGAGGTGTGGTTGGTGAAGTACACCAGAAACTAATCACTTGGTTAAGGTGAAAATCAGACAGAACATTTGTGAGGAACGTCTGGTTAGGGCAAAGGACAACCTTGTCTCTGTGGAAGACCAGGTATGGAAGACTCCTTCGAGAGCACCTGGAGCTCACTGATCCTTCTGGCTGACGTGATAGCCACCAAGAAGGTGGTCTTCCATGACAGATGAGACATCTCACACCTGTGCATCGGTTTGAATGGCTTGCCATGAGCTTTGCCAACACCAGCAACAAGTCCCAAGGTTGTGGTGGTTCACACACTGGAGGAGAAATGTGGTCAAGGCCTTTACTACTACTACTGACCAGCCTGTGCCCGGTAAGCAGAGATGGCTGCCAGGTGCACCCTGAGGGTAGTTAACTGAAGGCCCAACTGAGAGAGGGACCACAGATAGTCCAGGATGCAAGCCACTGGACAGGACAGGGGTCCAGCCCCTTGCCCTGATACCAAATGAAGAACCTCTTCCATTTGAAGGCATAGCATTTCCTGGTCAACTCCTTCCAAGAGGCCTCCACAACTGTGAAGACATCTTCAGAGAGACTCAAAGCCTGGAACTCTAGCCACTCAGGAACCAGGCTGTCAGGTGCAAGGACTGAAGGTCAGGATGGAGTACATTCCATTGATGGATGGAAAGCAGGTCCAGGTGTTGAGGAAGACACCTCAGGAGCCTGCTGCTGAGGCTGAGGAGATCAGGGTACCAGAACTGGCATGGCCAGTGAGGAGCCACCAGGCCCACCTGTGCCTCGCCTCTTCTTGCCTTGAGCAACACCTTGAGGATCAGGGAAGAGGAGAAGGCAAAGAAGAGGCCTGGGGTCCAGGGCCTTGAGAAGGCATCCCATTGCAGCATTCCCTGCTGAAGGGGGCAGGCACACTACAGCCTCAGCTTGGTGTTCTCCCTGGAGGCAAACAGGTCCACCAGAAAGGTGCCCCATTGGGAGAACAGACTGTGCACTACCCCTGGCTGGAGACACCAACCACATGGTTGGCCAGGAGATTAGCCTCCAAGCTGGGCACGAGGATCCACATGTGGACAGCTTCCTTGCACAGAGACAGAGAGTGTGTCCCACCCTGCTAGTTGAGGTAGTACATGGTTGGGGTGTTGTTCATCTGGATCTGGACCTGGACCACCTGACCCCAAATGTGAGAAGCAAAGGCAGTCAACGCCAGACGAACTGCTGGGAGCTCCATCAGGTTAATGTGGCATCAGGACTCCTCAGGGGTCCAGAGCATGTAGACTCTGTGTTCCCTCAGGTGGGCACCCAAGCCCATGAGAGAGGCACTGGTCATCAGGATGCCCATCGGCTCTGGGAGGACAAACAGGATTCCTTCCTGCAGATGGTCCAGGCCTAACCACCACTAGACAGTGACCCACATCTGCTGGCTCACAGTGACCAGCTGGTTGAAGTGAACCCTGAGCTGAGACCACTGGCTGGCTAGCTACCACTGTAGAGAGCGCATTCTCCAGCAGGCCCATCGGATCACGCTGCTGCAGGCTGTTGGAAGTCATAAGAAGGTCATAAGGTCATGGACATATCATTAGTCAGATTTATAAGCACAACTGTTGTGACAGTTAGCTTTTATTAGATTCAATGGGCACAGTACACCCATGCTGGGTGTACTGTGACAGGTTCATTATTAGTCAGATTTATGAGCCCAGCAGAAGTTGGGATAACTAGATCTTTATATTAATTAGATTCTATGAGCTCAGCGAGCACTGAGACAGACAGAACAAATATATAAATGTTTATATGAAATACACACTTAATATCACACTAGATACCTTTTAGTAATAGGTCTTAGACAGAAACATACACAGTATATTAAGCAAACATTTTCTTTATTAATACTTTGGAGGTTTGAATTTATATTACTAGGCATATTATAAAATTTCATCACATAAGGGTTAACATACAAATGAGAGAAAAATACCTCTGTTTTCATGAGACGAGAAAAAGCTGTGGCGAAGGTTGTTTGGGAAACCAAGTACATGTTTATGTCTGTGTTGTGACTTTCTGCTGAGAAAGTGTCCTGTTTTGGATAACACAGGTGCCAGCATTGTTTTGAGAATGAGACCTTGTTTTATACCAACTGTCCAGGGAAAAGAGACTATTATGAAAGGATTCTGTACGTAGTACATTGTGAGTTCACACTGACCACAGTCTGTAAAGTCAGCATTCTGCGTTCAGTTCAATATTAATTTGAAGGTTATTATGAGTTGTGCAGTTTGAAGGAATGGCTCGGTTCCCAGTCTCCGTAGCCCTACTACTTTAAGAATAATTCATATACTATGTGGTAGCTAGCCTGAAGTGGCAGGATATCTCAAAATATAGGTCTAAAGTGTACTGATATTCTGTATTTGTGTGTTTAACTGTATAGTGGCTTAGGGGAAATCTGAGAATGCTATATGGATATTTGTGTTACTCTGTATAACCCTGTGTAACAAATTTGGATTTTGGTTATATTTTATAACTTTTGTGACATCTTTATCGGTAATTCTAAAACTGTAAGTAAACCCTTGGATATAAATTATGATAACAGTACCAAATCCAACACAGACAGCAATGTAACCCAGCAAGCACAGGAAGTCCCGGGCAGGGTGGAATTGCTCAACCAGAAATGATCAGGCAATGGAGGAGAGAGCCTCTGTCCTGTCTGCAGGGAGCCGAGCCCTGGCTCTGCAAGAATCGAACTCTGACTCGATGAAGCTGATCACCTGCGAGGGTATGAGTTCCGACTTGGCCTCATTGACTAGGAGGCCAAAGTCGATGCAGGTCTGGATGGCCAGGTCCCTGGACCACTGCACTTCCTGCCTGGAGGGACCCACAATCAGACAGTCATCCAGGTAGGGTAAATATGGACCCCTTGGTGCCTCAGGTAAGCAAACACCACTGCAATGCACTGGGTGAAGACCCTGAGGGCTGAGGACAGGCCAAATGGCATAGCCTGGAACTCGTCGAGGGTTCCTTCTACTCAGAAGCACAGGAAACGTCTGCGAGATGGACGGATCGGGACATGAAAGAAAGCGTCTTGTAGATCCAGGGAGCAGAGCCACATACATGTCTTGCTCTAGTGATGGTATGATCTGAGAGAAACTGACCATCCTGAAGGTGCGTGACTTGAGGAACTTGCTCAGGTCATGCAGATCTAAGATGGGGCACCAGCCCTTTCTGTTTTGGCACCAGGAAGTACCTGGAGACAAACCCTGAGTGTTCTGTAGGGTCTGCGAGCAGGAACCACAACCTCCTTGTGGAGCAGCTGGGAAATGCTGTCCAGAAGGGCCGAGAGAATGTCTGCAGATACCATGTCCTCCCGTGGGGCATGGGCTCGGCAGGGTGGGTACTGCTCGAATTCCAGAGGCAGACCCTGTCTGATCACTTCAGGAACCCACCTGTCCATGATGACAGCAGACCAGGCGGAAAGGAAGTGGCAGAGACGGCCCTCCATGGGTGGACCCATGGGTGGCGTGACGGACATTAGGGAAGCACCCCTCATCCTGTCACTGGGCAGGACTGGAGGTGGAGGAGGGCCTGGGTGGGGAACCACCAGGGCCTCGTCCTCCAGGCTTGCGGACAATCAAGGCCACTGACTTTGGCCGAGGTCTCAAGGCCTGAGCCTGCTGCCCAACTTGGGACTGGGAGAGTTTGGCCACAGGAGAAGGGGTAGACTGAAAGGGCTTCTTTTCTGCTGCTTGGAGCCCTTGGGGTCCCTCTGGGTGGATGTCACAGAGTCCAAGGTAGCACTGGACTTTTCAATGTGGGTGCGGTGCCTCTCGACCCCGGGCCCAAACAGGTCGATGCCCAGGAAAGGGACAGCAGCCAACTTGTGCTGGGTGTCTGCCATGAAGGTTGAGATCTGCAGCCAAGCCCTGTGGCGCCTGGCCACTACAGCCCCCACAGAACGGGGGGTGCAGGAGTCCCCAATGCCCATGGATGTCTGGAGCTGCTGCTTAGCCACAGCCCGACCCTGATCACGAACCTGTTTGACCGTGGTCTGGAGCTCCGCTGGAAGGTGAGGGAGTACCTCAACCAAAGCGCCCAACAGAGCATGAGAGAAGTGGGTCATGGGTAGGGCCGAGCTCGTCTGGCGAAGGCCAAGCAAAGAGGCAGCATAGACCTTTTTCGCCGAATGGTCCAATTTCTTGGACTCCTTGTCAGGCAGTTTGTCAACATCCCCACATTGTCGGAGCACCTAGACACAGAATCGGCCACCAAGCCCTCAGCTGAGGGATGTTCTGCGAACCCCGAAAGGGACCGCATACTTGCGGGCCATCCAAGCCGATGGTGCTGGGCAGGAGGCGGGGGCACTGCCAGAGCTCCAAAGCAGGGACATGAATGGCCTCTGTGACCAGGAAGGCTTCCCAAGGGGAGTCACCCTGGTCTAAGATCTCGGTGAGAGAGTACCGAGCCCTCTTCTGAACAAGCTCCATCTTAAGATCCATGGAGTCCGAGATCAGGCAGAGAAGGCCCATGAAGGAGGTAGGGCCTTCATCTGTCAAGAAACCCTCAGCTGACTCCGTGTCCGCTCGATAGGAGTGTAAGGAGGAACCCTCCAACTCCAAGGAGTCGCCGAAGAGGGGTCAACCACCAGAATGCCCGCTGACTCTCCGCAAATGGTCAAGAGTGACGGTGACCCACACCAAATGGGGAAAATCTGAAGTTGGCTGAGACTCCTTAGATGGAGTGCCAGATTTTGTCTGTTTAGGTGGCGGCTCCACCAGAATCGGCAAAGATGCCAGGAGAGGCCGAGCTGGGACCGTCTTGGTCGGCTCCTTAGGCGGAGAAAGCATTGGCCTCTGCGGCAAAAGCCAGGTGATGGCCAGGGTAGAAGCCGGAACAGGCTTTATACCAGTGAATACCAGCTGTTGCCACTTGAGATCCTTATAGCATCGATGCAACTTGCGCTGAAGCCTCTCCTCACCGGAGGAGAATGAAGATGAAGAACAGCGGTGGTACCTCTTTCACGAGCATCAAGAGTGGAAGCACCGACATCGGCGTGAACCGCTTGACCCATGGGAATAAGACCGGGACCTCAACCACCAGGGGGACTGGCGGTGGGCCTAGGAGGGTGCTGACGAGAGCCGGGGCGCCTCTGATTCCTGGTCAATTATGAGAGGTGGCGGGTCAGCGGACTGATCCATCCCTCCCTAGGTCTGAATCAGGACCGGAGTCCTGGACAAAGGAGTACCAGCCTCTTCGGGTGATAATTGGTCGACCAGAAGATCGACCAATGTCTCGGTCTGATGAAGATACCGTGGATCTGGCGGCCTGGGCCGAAGATTTGACCAAAGTCAGATCTGGTGAAGCACGGGACTTGGAAGCCAGAGAGTGAGAATGTTCCCGATCCCACGATCGATGGTAAAACCATTTTTTTGGCTTATTTTTTAGACTTGGACTTGTGTCGACGAAGGGCCCTGGCCATGAGTCGGGAGATCCTGGCACAAGTCCTTAAACACCACCGTGAAAGAGGTGACTAAAGAGAGAGCCAAAAAGGTTGAAGCCAAGGAGGTCTGAGCCACAGCCTGGGCCCACCGCCTCCTCGAAAGCCGCTAGTTGTTCAGCGGACGCTGCAGCCGCAGAGACCACCTGGTGGCGTCCTTCATTTGATCAAGGGTACCGCTTCACCAGACGTGCCCAAACATAAGCAGGCACCATGTCCTCGAATGGACAGATGGAAGGCACGATAGATGTCATGAGTCTAGGGATCATGCACCGTGGCCGAGGTAGTACATGCACGTGGTGCTCACCGAAGATCCATTTAGGACATCTTCTGCCCACAGACACATTTCCGGAACCCATGCTATTTCCGCCATGCATGACGGTCGTGAAGAACGAGCCTGAAGACTACATTTTTTTAATAACCTGGAAAAAAATCTGAAGATTTTATAGCAAACGGCCTACTCAGCGTGACAGCAATAAGGAGGGAACCTGCTTCTTCCAGCAGAAAGGAAGATCTGGTGTCATGGGGCAGAGCCGAGGGAGTTACCACCCGGGTGGGTGGGAGCAGCCAGCTTAAAGACTTCCCGGTGAACTCTTAAAGAGGAAAGGCACTGCCAACAAGTGTGAATAGAACATCATATCCACGTTCCTAGAAGAAAACTTTTTCCCACTTAGAGGAATAAGCCTTCCTGGCAGTTGGTTTCCTTGAAACCCTAACCAATTCAGGACTTCTTCTGCGAGATCCAATCCAGAAAACTCTAACTCCTCAAGAACCATGCCCTCAAGCGTAGGGTCTTAGGGTTCAGAAGTGTGATTCTGCCCTGGGACAACGTCAACAGATTGTGACTGAGTGGCAGGCTAACTGGATTCTTGCCAGACAGGGCCAGGAGCACTGAGTACCAGACTTGTCTGGCACAGTCCGGAGATATCAGGATCATAGTTGCAGGCTCCCTCCTGAGTTTCAGGAGCACATTCTGTATAAGTGGGAATGGTAGGAAAGCATACAGAAACTTGCATGTCCAGTCCAGCACCAGGGCATCCTCTGGACTGTCCCTCTGGCTGGTGCGCTGTAACAAAACTGTGGGAGCTGAGATCCACCTTCTGAACACTGCAGCCAGAACCTATTGGTTTAAGGCCCATTCATGATTTCCCTGGCCGATTCTGCCTAAGGAATTTGCCAGGGCATTATCTTGCCTGGCAAATGTACTGCAAATATGTTTGCTTCTAAGGAATATGCCAGGTCCTGGAACCTCACTGCCTCTGTACACAAATCTGAGGATCTTGTTTCTCCTGCTTGTTTATGTAGTAATTTGTTGTGGTGTTGTCTGTCCTGATTTGGACAGACTGACCCTATAGCTTGCAGGAGAGAGACTACATTGCTACCAGTACTTGCCTGAGCTCAAGGAGTTTTGTGTGTTCTAGTGACTCCTGTGGGCTCCACGTGCCAGTCACTGTGAGGTCCTGCAGATGGGCACCCAAACCAGGAGTGAAGCATGTATGGTAAGAACACTTACTGGTGATTGCTGAAGGCAATGAATATCTCTCTGAGGTTGCTTTCTTCCTTCCAACACTCTAATGATTCCACTACCACTTTTGTCACTGGCACTAGCTTTGAAAGTGAATCCCATCTTTGAGACCAGTTATCTCCTACTCTAAGTGGCACAGGATATCTCTCATTTATAACTTGGACCCTGGAACTAAAGTTGTAGCTGTGGCTATGAGCCCTAGTAACTGTAGGAAGTCTTTCTACACAGAGGCGTTAGCCTGGACAACCATCACAGTAAGGCTCATGGAGGAAGCCTGTATCCATTTTGGTTCTCTCACCCTCACCCCACCCCCACCCCCTGGCTCCTGCTGCCGCTCAGAGTCCTGAGCTGTTGTTTTGCTTCTGCTGACTGCTCCACCAATCAGGTAGTTGAGTGGGTGGGACCTCAGCAAGACGATCGATTTTTAAAGGGCGCCTGTCTTTCTTGCTGCACAGAAGATAGCCGGGACTACCATCACAGCAGGGCTCATGAAGGGGAGCCTGCCTCCATCTTGGTTCTCCTACCTCCTTTGCCTTTAGGTTCCTGCTGCTGTTCATAGCCCTGGACTTTTGTTTTGCATCTGCTGACTGCTCCATCAATTTGGTGTTTCATGGGAAGGACCTTTCTCCTCCTATTTTACTAGAGTCCCATTAGTGGCCCTTTCATGCTGCAGTCTCTCAGCACAAAGATTGTAGCGCTAAGGACATCTAGGAGTCAGCTGCGAGTCTGTTGTTCGGGCCAGCCACACTACTCCTCCAGATTCCCACCGTTTACCCTTGTTGCTTTATTGATCACACAGCCAGCACAGCCATGCCATTGGGACTGATTGTTTAATTCACATCTACCTTACTAGTGCTGTTGTACTGTTGTCAGTCTACTGCCATTTAATTCCCTACAGCACTGTAGTTGAGTCACAGCTCAGGAAACACAGGAAACCTAGAAGCAGTTGTAAAATTCGCAACAAGTGTTTTATTAATAATAAAACTAAAATAAAAAAATAAAATTGTTCAGTATAACTATTTACAAAGGCAGTATAAACAGAGAAAGTCCATCTGGGTTTCTTCTCAATTTCCAATCTCAGTCTCTCTCAGTCTCTGTGTCTCTCTCTTGCAAGAAATTGCAGCTCTCTTTTTATAAGTCTCTGCAACCCCCACTTGTTAAGAAACAGCATGCTTCTCACATAGTGTTCTTGTAGGTTTCAACAAGTGCAGCAAAAAGAACATTGTGACCCAGAACTGACCTCTTGCTTATAGCTTCTCAGGTTAACCCTTGAGTTCCAAACAGCTTTTTGCAATCATTTCAACAGTATAGCTATATACATTTGAACAGTAAAACTATATATATTTCTAAACAAAGGGATCCTAGTATCCGTTACATTTCCATATAATGATTCACGTATATTTTTATACCTGCAGATATGCAAGGGGGGAGAAAAGACAGAACAGCAAGTGAGTGTAGAGAGATAGCGAGAGGCAGAGAATTGCAAGACCGTCGGGGTGATCAAGTCCCAGGTCTCACGAGAAAATCTGGTTGTGCAACCAGAGAAGAGACAGAAAAGGAGAGAACAGAACAGATTCTTGCATTTAAACTCTTTCTGCATAACAAATGGAGCAGGACCTTATTCAACCCTGTCACATAACCCCCTTCCTTAACAGGGAACCTGTTTTACAAAAACAGGTTTCCAAAACTTTCTAGTAATTCAAATCTAACATAAGTATATAACCTTTACAGTTCTGTGCTTACGCAGTATCCTTTTTTCCATAACAGTATAGCAAATAGTGAAGCTTAAACTCACACATTTTTTTTCAGCTTTCAGACTTCTTAATTCCAGATCCACATCTAGACAGAAAATCAGCATTGATATTCTCTTTCCCAGATTTGTGCATTACTTTAAATTTAAATGGCTGTAATGCCAGGTACTACCGTGTTATTCTAGAATTCTTATCCCTCATTTGGTTAAGCCAACAGAGAGGGTGTGTGATCTGTACAAGTACAAAGTCAGCTCCTAGTAAGTAAAACTTAAGGGATTCCATTGCTCACTTTGCTGCAAGACATTCATTTTCAATGGTGGAGTACCTTTTTTCTTTGTTGTGCAACTTCCTACTAATATAGAGAACAGGATGCTCTGTCCCATCTATATTTTGACTCAGGACTGCACCTAGGCCCACCTCTGATGCATCCGTTTGTAACAAAAATGGTTTTTCAGAGTCTGGGCTTCTTAAAACAGGGGCTGAACATAATGCAGCCTTAATGGCCCGAAAAGCTTCGTCATACTCTGGGGTCCATTTCACATTATTTGGGTACCGTTTTTTCATGAGTTCTATGAGGAGAATAGCTAACTCTGTAAAGTTGGTAACAAATCTCTGATAATAACCAGCCAGCCCTAAGAATGATCTAACATGTTTCTTGGTTTTGGAGCCAGGGCTATTAGCTACAGTTCTATCTTGGAAACCTCTGTCTTGACTTCTCTATTTCCCAAAACACAGCCCAAATATCTGGTTTCCTGCATGCCCAATGCACACTTGGTAGGATTAATAGTCACACCTGCCTTTTTGATCATTGGATAACTGTTTGTAGATGTTCCAGGTGTTTTTTCCAGTCTGGACTGTACACCATGACATCATCCAGGTATGCAGCACAATAACCAGTGTGGGGGAATAAAAGTACATCCATGTACTGCTGGAATGTAGCAGGTGCAGCATGTAAACCAAACGGCATGGTGGTGAACTGACAGAATCCTACAGGAGTGGCAAATGCAGTTGTGTCTCTGGATTCTTTAGCTAGGGGGATTTGCCAACAACCCTTGTTTAGATCAAGGGAACCGATATACCTGGCACTCCCCAGTCTGTCCACCAAATCATCTATTCTGGGCATAGGATAACTCAAATTCTGACACCCAACCAAGTTTCCTAAAATCAAAGCATATTCTGACCCCCTTCTTTTTGTTTACAAACACCATTAGTGATGACCAGGCATTCTCGACTCTTCTACAATACCCAATTTTTCATTTTTTGTATTTCAACTAACGTCAGCTCTTAACCGCTCTGGTAATCTGTATGTTTTTGTCTAATAAGGCGAGCATTCCGTGTCACTATAACATGCTCAACCCTTTGCTCGACCTGGTACTGTGGTAAAAGTACTGTTAAATGTCTTTGCAAGTTACACATTTCTGCAGTTTGTTCGGAGGTTAAGGAAACAGTCACCTTGACAGCATCAGCAGTTACAGTTTGTTCCAGTCTATCATAAGCTACATCAATATATTCTTTATCAGTTTCTGGTAAAACTAGCAAAGCAGCCTTTGGTGTTTTTTCAACCCATTTCTTGAGGAGGTTAGCATGGTATATCTTAGTAGAGTATTTCCTATTGGGGTCTCAATCTCCTAGTTAACTATGCCAGTATGTCTAAGCACTTTATAAGGCCCTTGCCACTTCATTAATAGTTTATTTTCTGTAGTGGGTAACAGTAGCAAGACCTTTTCAACTGGCTCAAAACGCTTTTCTTTTACCCATGGTCATAATACACCTTCTGCTGATTGGGGCATCTTCCTGATTATTATGGGAATTTCAACAAATTTTGCCAGCTTCTTTCTCAGTGCACACATATAAGATGTACTAGATTGTTTCTGATTGGGGTTATCTTCCCAGGTTTCTTTTATTACATCTACTGGCCCTCTAGGTTGTCTACCATATAGCATTTCAAATGGTGAAAAATCTGCTGACGCCTGTGGCACTTCTCTGTAAGCAAAAAACAGGTAAGGTAAGTATTGGTCCCAGTCTTTTCCTTCCCATTTTACAAACCTTTTTAACATGCGTTTTAGAGTTTGATTAAAATGTTCAACAAGACCGTCTGTCTGAGGGTGATGAGGGAGGTTCTTATGGCAGTGGTACCTAGTAGTCGGTACAGATCCTTCAGTAATGCAGTACCAAAATTACTACCCTGATCAGTAATAATCCCTTTTGGTATGCTCCACCCTGTTGAAAAGTTTGGCAAGCTCAGCTGCAACTTTTGGGGCTGTGACAGTACACATAGTAACAGCCTCTGGGTATCGAGTAGCATAGTCACATACTACCAAAATGAACAGATTTCCCTTTTTACTTTTGTCTAAGGGGCCAACCACATCCATTGCAATTCTCTCCAAAGGCACATCTATTAAGGGTAAGGGCACCAGGGCCTCCTTGTCTTTTTTAGTCACTGGTGCTACTTTCTGACACTCAGCACAAGAATTGCAATAGGTTGCAACATCTTCATGAATTCCAGGCCAATAGAATCTGTACAGCAATCTGGCAAGGGTGCGATCCCTCCCTGAGTGACCAGCGTATAGGACTATCATGTGCTATCTGTAACAACTCAGATCTATACTTTTCAGGGATTTATTTAACTCTAAAAATTGATTAGTTTGCCTCATAAAGTGCTAAATCTTGTGAAAATGCATAGTTTTTGCCTCACTGTGTTTAACAAACACAGCACTTCTAGACAATCTTTATAAATATTTTCTGTATAGTTAGTATAGTCCCAAGAAAAAAAACTGCTAATCAATTATTTAAAACCCTGAAATGGAGGAAGGTGACCACACGGAATTAGAAGGTGCAACTGAACAAGATTTCGAACCTTCTCCAAGGCATAATGAGGACTACTCATCTTTTTCCTCATTTGTCAGACAGATGGTTGATACCTTCAACATCTCCCAACTAGAGACAGAGGAGGATGAAGAGGATGCTGATTTTATGAACATATTGGAAGTTGATTCACTAAGAAGAATGCTACTTCCCATACATAAAGCACTTAGAAACCCACATCCAAAAATCATGTCTGCACCCACCTCAGCTTTGATTTTATGAGCAAAACGCTAATCAATTTTTAGAGTTAAATAAATCCCTGCATTTGTACATAATACTCTTCTTCCTCCTCTTTCTCAGGCAGACAGGTTGAAGCCTGAGCCTGGGGATTGGGGTGGCAGGTATCTTACTAGAATTTTCCATGGTCTGGATCACCTGGAAAAATTGCCATTTTTTTTTTTGTTAATCTGTTTCTCCTCTCTGGTCCTGGTCGGCACTCCATCCCAGCTGTTCTCCCAGCCCCGTACCCCAACGTCAGGCCGAGCTTCCCCTTCTTCCCCCACAGTTTCCCCTCCATGACTGGGTGGTGAGGAGCCCCAACTCAACTTCATACAGGATCCAGATTCTGGGGAAGCGCCTTCCTGGCGTCAGCACCTGCGGAAGATGGCCGCTCATAACGCTCGACCTGGGACCCTTTCCCTGGTCCCCAGGTGGAGCGTGCAATGTTGTCCAATGGCCGGCCATTTGCTCTACCCAGAATATGCTGGCGGCAGCTCCACCTCTCCCTTCTTACAGGAGGGCTCATGGTGCGCCGACACCCAGCCTCTGCTAAGTGTCAGGGAAACGCCGACCCTGTACCCCCCCCGGGACAGAAGAGCTGTCCTTCCGATACTTGATCCTCTCCCTCCCTGGCCAACCTCCAGCAGCCCGTTTGCACCGTGAACACAGGTCACTGGCGTGGCAGGAGGTAAGGCACAGATGCCTAAGCCCTCCACACCACTAGGCCGGCAAAAAAAATTGCCTTGTTTTTGATATGTCCTCTGATGAGGGCATATTATCTGTGCCATTTGCCTTCTCCTTTCTCTGTTCAGAAGAAGTGGCAGTGACAATGGTTTCTTTAAATTTCTTTTCGGCAGACACCATTTCCAACTTTTGCCATCACTGGATTCAGGGTTTCCCCTTTCCGACACCCTAATGTCTGAACCATCTTTACCAAGCCTATCTGATGGCTGGGCTGCTTTATCTTTTTTTCTTGTTACCTTTAACATTATTTGCTGTTGAACATGAGGAGAGGGACCCTTCAGATGTGTGCTTTCCACCATAGTTTGGAACGCCCATGGAGCCTTTATTATTAATATTTTTATGTGAGACAGAGGCAGATGGAGAAGGCATGCCTCTTTTTAATAAGGTTTTGGGGCAAGAATATGACAGGACTTACAATTTATAATGTTGTGTTGTGGACCTAGACACTTTAAACAAAGCTTGTGGCAGATTGCTCCTGCCAGGAGCTGGAAAAGTACAGTTACGTAAGAACTTACCATAACAGTAGATCTTTGAGAGGCACTCATGCAGTAGGTATTAACCATTAGGACTGCATACCTTGGCGTCAGGACCACAGGGAAAACCTTAGGTAGCAGTGTCTGGCGGGGACCGCCCACCGATGTTACGTGACAGATGTCAGCGTGACCCTATACAGTGGATGGTCCCCAGCTCGTCCTCCAGTTCTCCCACCAGAGATCTCAGAACAAGGTGACAGGAGGAAGGAGTGGGCTCCTAGAACCTAAGCAAAGCTAGAAGCAGCAGAAGCTGGGGGAAGGTGGGAGCTAAAGTTACCTACTGCAAGAGCCTCTCTCGAAGATCTACATTTACGATAAGTTCTTATGTTACTGTACTATCTTACTTCGAGAGGGCTCTTGCAGTAGGTAATAACCATTAGGACTGAGTCCCAAGCAGTGTAAATCAGACAAGTCTGAAGTACGGGAGACAGGAAAGATCTGCAGAGACGCAAGTAAAAATTATGAAAGGAGACCCTGAAGGACAGCTAATCCAAAGCCAGCCCTGCGCCTAGAGGCAATGTCCAGACTGTAGGGTTTCGTGAAAGTGTGGACAGCACTCGAAGTGGCTGCTGCACAAATGTCAGCAGCAGACATGTTCTTGAAGCAAGCCACAGATGCAGCCATGCCTCTGGTAGAATGCCCTTTGACTTCCCGGCAAGGTTTGTTGGATTTCTGGTAACAGAACACAATACAATTGCCAACCATTTTGACAGGCATTGCTTAGAAACAGCAGCGCCTCTCTCGAGCGCAAAGGAAAATGAAAAGCTGATCCTTTTTATGACTGACTTTGTCTGATTCAGATAAGAGCACAAAACTCAGAACATTAAGTGTGTAGAATTGCCTCCTCCTGATTAGTCCGGATAATACACTGGTAGTTGAACAGTCTGAGTCAACGTAAACTCAGAAACAACCTTTGGCAAAAACTTACGATTTGTCCAAAAGCCACCGGTCTCTGTGGAAAATTAAGTAAGGCCCTTACACATCAGGGCCTAGAGCTCGGAAATTCTTGAGCAGAAGTGAAAGCAACTAAAAGAGCATTTTCCAAGACAGGCAGCGAATGTCACAACTTGCGGCTGGTTCAAAGGGAGGCAAAGTAAGTTTCTGTAAAACAAAGTTTAAATCTCACGGTAGAGCAGGGTTATGCACTGGGGTTTCAAGTGAAATATTCCTTCAGAAACGTTTTAGAAACCTCCATCTGAGCAACAGTTTTGCCCTCCACTGGACGGTGGTAGGTGGAAATGGCTGAAAGGTGGACCTTCAATGAGGAGTAACTCAGACCATGTCAGATAGATGCAGCAAGTACTCCATGACCTGAGAAACAGGGCACAAAGTGGCCAAATGGAAAACCTCTTCCACTTCATAGCATAAGTAGTCCTCATGGAAGTCCTTCTGGTCTCCACGAGGACTTGGGCCACCTGGAGAAAACCCATAGAGCTTGAGGCAGCTATGTGCAGAAGACTTGAGTCCCGGATAGACCAGAGCAGCCTTTCTCCTGGGTCAGGAGGTCATGACAGATGGGCAGGGGAACCGGAGGCTCCACTGCCAGCACATGAACCAAATTTGACGGCCAGAGCAGGGGTGATCAGGATCATATGAGCTCCTTCTGCTTGCAACTTGAGCAGCACCCCCTGCTGGATCTGAAAGGGAGAAAAAGCCTACAAGAACTTCCCTGTCCAGCAAAAAGAAAATGCATCTCACGAGAAAACACCAGACCTGGGACCGAGCGAGCAGAACTTGGGAAGTTTGGCGTTGGATAAGGAGGCGAACAGATCAAGATCTGGATGATCCCACAGGTTGAAGATGCTTTCAACTGCTGACTGATTTAGTTCCCACTCGTGAGAGTTGGCCTGTGTTCAGCTGAGACTGTCTGCCAGGACGTTCAGAACTCCAGGAACATGAATCGCTGCAAGGGAGATCTGATGCAGAATCACCCAGTTCGAGACTCGCATTGCCTCTTGACAGAGGGGACAGAAGCGACTGCCCCCTTGTTTGTTCAGAAACCAGACCACACACATATTATCCAGGACAGAGGAGGTGCTGAAAGGCTGTACAGTGTAGAGTACCACCCTCATCTCTAACACACTGATGTGTAGAGACATTTCTGACTGGAACCACAGTCCTTGGGTCCTGTGGTCCTCTAGATGGGCCCCCAACCCAGGTCCGAAGCATCTGTGGTCAGGGTCTGGAGGGGAGGAGGGGACTGAAAAGGAACTCCCTTGCAGAGATTGCTGAGATCCTGCCACCACAGGAGATCCCGACTAATCGACGAGGAGACCAAGACCTTGTGATTGAGGTCATCTGATTTCTGGTCCCACTGAACCCTGAGCCCACTGCAAAACCCACATATGGAGCCTGGCCAGAGGCACAGTCGGGATGGCCGCTGCCATAAGACCCAGAAGGCATGGCACTGACCTGGCTGCAATCCAATGGCTGGAACCCACCAGCCGTGCCTGCTATTGCAAGGTTTCCATCCTGTCCAAGGGGAGGAAAACCTGACCCTGGGCCATATCCAGCACTGCTCCAATAAATGCAGGTGCTGGGAGATGGTAAAGTGAGACATGGGGTAGTTCACCATAACTCCTACTCGACCAAACGAATCCAGGGTCGCCAAAACAGAGATTTCCAATTACTCCCTCGACAGGGCCAAAATCAGCCAATCATCGAGGTACAGGAAGATATAGTAGCCCTGGTGTCTCAAGGCCACTGCCACTACCGCCAGGCACTTGGTAAAAACCCTGGGTGCCAAGTGACAGGCCAAAAGGTAGGGCTTTGAACTGACAGAGTTCTCCTGAAAGAAGAACCTGAGGTAGCGCGCTGGGCCTGAAAGACGGAATGTGCAGATACGCATCCTGCATATCCAGAGCGCAGAGCCACTGTCCCTGCAAAGCATGGGCAGCAGGCCTGGAAGGGTCAGCATTCAAAATTTTTGTACTCTATGTACAGATTTAGGAGCTTAGATCTAGTATCGGGGCAGGTCTCCGCACTCTTGGGAACCAGGAAGAGTAATACCCTATTCCTAGCTGGTTTAGAGGGACGGCCTCGATGGCTGCCTTCTGCATAAGAGCCTCTATCTCGCTTCTGATGATGGGATGTGTGCCCTTGGATAAAGGGATGGCACCGAATGTTGTCTGGGGTCTCTCCAGAAACTCCAACGTGTGACCCTGAGAGATTAGTTGAATGACCCATGAGTCTGCTGCGGTTACCTCCCAGCCTGCCACATGACCAGCGAATCTTCCGCCCACCAGCTCCTGCAATTGAGGAAGGGGCGGCCACAGTCATGAGATGGAGGAGGGCTCAAGTCCTCTGGTTCTTGGCTGGAGGCGAGGACTTTGCAGAGGTGGCCGATGTTTGGTCGGACATCTGGCCTGTTGTGGCTGTTTCATCTGCCATCTCTGCTGACGACGAAAGGGCTTCTTCACCTGACAGCCTGAGCAGTACATGGTCTGCACTGATTGTAATGCCTGCCCCTTGTCCTGGAGGTTCATAATGATGTCTTGGGCATCTCCTCCGAAGCAGATGGAGCCCTGGAAAAGGGCATCTTGGATGGCAGCCTGGACATCAGGTGTTAACCCAGATACTCTCAGCCAGGAATTCTGCCGGAGGCAGACTGCTGTAGTTGTGCCCCTAGTGGAGGAATCAACAGTGTTGTTAGTTGCCCTCAAAGAATGGCAACAGGCAACCTTAGCTGACCTGATGGTGTCAGAAAGGGTTTCCTTCGTGTCTGAGTCCAGCATGGCCTCAATGACCAGCTCTAACTGACAAGAGAGATTTCTGGTATACTAACATGTGCGCCACATAATTAAGGGCACACATAGCCAGAGAGAACACTAATAAAACTTATGGGTGATCAAACTGCCTCGACTCCTATTAGGGGAGAGGCACTCATGTGTTTAGGTTTGGTAGATCTATTAGCGCTGCATGAATGACCACAGAGTCCGCTTTAGGGTGGACATTCAGATGGTCTCTGCCACGCTGGCATACAGTAAGTCCTGTCCTTCTTGGCCACAGCGGAATGGAGGAAGGCATTTGTCAGATGGTGATGAGGCTCCAACCATGGGGGCGTGAGGACTGGGGACAGCTCAGGAATGTCCAAATGTTCGGCCAACCTTTTTCACTTGGGATCCTGGTCGTCAGCCTTGCACTCCTGGGCTTCCGCAATCTTTTTAAGGCGGTCCAAAAAGGAGGGGTCCTGCGGAGGAGACTCCTTAGGCCTAGGTTTCTCCAGCGGAGACGTCTCAAAGCCAGAGACTGAGGACTCTGAATCTGAATCCGAGTCTTGACGGCTGAATCAGAATCAGAGACACATCTCCTAAATGGGGAACCCCTTGGGGGGAGGAGGCTCTTCCTTATTCAAGGAACCCGTGCCCTTCGCCAGGACTAACGCTGAGGACCGGTGTTCCCCTGACGAGGGAGGCCGATGCGTTGGATCTGGGTGCACCGGGGTAGGGGTCATACCAGACGACGGCTGTCCAATTCTGAGACGAGCTGAGACTTAGTCTCAGTCTACCAGGACTGGAGAATAGCCCGAAAGTCTGCCTGTGTTTGTGGAGGCGGAGGGGGTTGGTAAACCAGCTGGAAACCGGTGCCATAACCCAGTGTCGGGTACCCTGATGTCTGGTATCCAGACTGCGGGAAGCCCAGAGTAGGATAACCATGGACGTAGTCCCATGACAGGTACCCCAACAAATGGAGATCTGACACCTGGTAGCCTGACGGAGGATACTCAGGGGTATAGAAGTGCATCAGCTGGAAGCCTGATGGTTGAGGGTCCAGTGCTGGTCCTGGTGGAGGAGCTCTAGGGCCAGATGGAGGTCCCTGAGAAGGTCCAAAAGGTGGGACCCAGAGGGGTGAGAATTAATCATCAGATCCCTAGGGAGAGGGTCAAACATCGCTCCAGAAGCACCCCCGACAGAGATGGAGGTGCCGAACGTCCTACCGGAAAGACTGGTGGGGGTTGGTCTGGAGGGCCAACCGGGGAACCCATGGTGTCACCCAGTTGAGACCTAGTAGTGCCACTGTCTGGCAGGACGCCCTTCTGGTTCCAGCTCCAAGTGTTCAGGGAAGCCGGAGATGAGAAGGGACCCTGGTCGGGCGAACCCGCCGGAGTAAGATGCGGAGGGAATCACAGTGGGTGCTGAGAGTCAACGTCAGGCTGTTCATCTGGGCTGTGTGGGCATCGGAAGCTCTGATGTCTGACTTATCAGCCGTGGCTGGGCGTGTACTAGACACACTGAAGCCTGACTTATCAGTCTGGGCTGGGCGCTCATCGAAGGCTCCGACAAGCAACTTATAAGCCCCGCCAATGGACTTAGACCCTGGTGTCTTTAAGGGCCTAAGGGTGGAAGAAGCCTCAGACTCCTCTAAGGCAACTGCCACCACCGAGGCTGGTGGTGGTGGGGGGGGGGACCAACGGCTGCTCCTAGGAGGTCAAAGCTGCCTTGTCCGCTGAAGCGCTCTTCCCAGAGGAAGAGGACCTATGGTCGTCTGCAACCTCTGGAGGGTGCTGCAGGCAGGAAGGGGACCCTTCCTGGTCCTGATGCTTCTCCTTGCTCTTCCTTTTCTTATGGCAGTGCGAATCCGATGAGGGTGAGGAAGAGGCACTCCTTAACTTCTGCGACTCCTTCTCCATCGAAGCCATCTTTTGCTTCAAAATATGGGGCTCTAGGGCCTTCTACCAGCATTTCATTATGGCCTGAGTGAAGCACAGGCAGGCCTCTCACAGGCCGCGGTCTGGTGTTCTGGGCCCCGGCAGAAGAGGCAGAGCATATGATCGTCCTTATGAGGCATCTGCGAGCAGCAGGACTAGCACTTATTTTTATGTGATTCGGAAAGTGTCAGGGAAGACATACAAAAGAATCTACTGTAAGAAAAAACAGACAATAAATCAAAGAATACTCATCTGAAATGGCAGTCAAGCTGTAGCAGCACTCTCCACGAGGTCAGACATGCACAAGTCAACAGTGGGAAAGAACTGGAGGGCGGGTTGGGGACCACCCACTATACAGGGTCACGCTGACGTCTGTCCTGTGATGTCGGTGGGTGGTCCCCGCCAGACACTGCTAACTAAAGTTTTCTATGTGGTCCTGATGTCAAGGGGCGCAGTCCTAATGGTCATTACCTACTGCAAGGGCCCTCTTGAACTAAGATCAATTTTTATAATTTTCTGTAGGTCCACAAAGGCTGTCTGACACACCAATCTGAGAGAACCTTAAAATAATTCCAAAAAAAATACTGCAGTACAAGAGACAAATGCTAAAAACGCTCTTGGTCTAAGAAAACTGTGCCAAAGTTCAATTTGCAGTTCCTGTAACAGGAACAAATTAATTTAGGTTGAAGGGCACAGACAGAAATGGAAAGTAAAAAGCACCCTGTTTTCTATAACTTGTAGAATTAAAATACTAAACCACTTGCAAATTAAGAAAAATGTGTTTAGCCAAAATAGTCGAAAAATAAAAATGGTAGCTAGTTAGTAGGGTCTCTGGTTCCTGGAATCAAATGGGAACCAGAGAGACCTTAATTAATGGAAAAATATATTTAGCTAACACAGAGTAATTGAAATAATTAACTACACTTGTAAACAAATTACAAATAACCAAACCTGCCTGGAGATCAAGCTATTACTGAGTTCACTATGGGGTGACTGCTCTCTTCAGGCGAGAAACAGAACTAAGCAATGACCATAGTGAAGCACAGGTGCCAAGTTTGAACCTATCTTCCAAATTCTAAAATTTGCATAGGCGGCTGGCCCGGTGGCGCTGAGAGTTGAGGCACTGGACGCCACACCTCGCACCATGTTGGTGACCCGGGTTCGGGAGCGGACTTGGGTCGCTGGTTGGGTCGGCTAGGGGGGAGTACAGCTTGAGCATCCCACGACACCTTGCTATCTCCGAGGGTGGCGGGATGGCTTATGCCCACGCTCCTTGTGCATGACCTCGAGCGGAAGCCTGGAGGAACCACAAGCCCTGCTTGGAGGGGACGGGCGGCCAAGTAACGCAGTGGACATCGGCGCTCAGTGTCATGATGTCAGAGGATTTCACTGCATCAGGGAGAAAATGGGAAATACACCTACCGGCTCCGGGATGACTGACTTCCCAGGGCATGCCTCCGATTTGCCCCTGCTCGCTGACCACCTCCGGGGCCTGATGAAATGTAGGATTACAGGGGGTCAGAGCCCCACCTTGTCCCTGCACGGGGGGGAGGGGACCGAAGCTCCATGGAGGACTGGGAGGTTGGTTCGGCGGGGCAGACGGCAGGAGGATGACCCCTTGGATGTCCTGAAGGAGTCGGAGCTGGCAGGCAGTAAGGGGGGAGTATAAAGCATAATTACAAAAAAAAAAATGGCGTAGGTCCTAATCTCTGGGGTGTCCTTTTAGCTGAGATGACTGCATAAAGTGTAAACCTTTAAGTGAGGGATTTCTGGGGTTAGAAGTGGCATTTTTTTTGTCATTCTCAGCCTATACTGTGTCAGCTGTAAAACCCTGATGAGAAGGTTATTTTTGTCTGGTAACGCCTTGCACAAGGATCTGCATACCCAATATGCCTTGATCTGGGTTTGTGGCTTTAGAGCATGTGGTTTATGTCATTGAAGCACAGGTCAGGAAGCATAGGAAAACCAGGAGCAGTTTCAAAATTCACAAATAGCATTTTATTTTTCTCAATAACAGCAAAATAAAAAAAAATTTATGCAGTATAACTATTTACAAAGGCAGTACAAACATCAAAAATTAAGTCCTTCTTCTGCAGGTATCTCTTAATTCCAAGTTTCAGAGTCTCACTCTCCTTGTCTCTCTAGCAAAAGCACTGCTGCTTTTTTCATAAGTCTGTCTGGGAATTCATTAAGAAAGCCTACTTCTCACATAATGTTCTTGTAAGTTTACAGAATGTTCTTGTCAGTTTTGTTCCTTGCAGGTGCAGCAAAACAATACATAGTGGCCCGGAACTGACCTCTTGTTTACAGCTCTGCAAAAGACTTAAAAACTGCATCCCCTAGAGTTCCAAATAGCTCTGCAATCATTTAAACAGTATAACTATATACAGTTTTAAACAAAGGGATACAGTTTCAAACAAAAGGATCCCAGTATCACTTATAGTTTCACACAAAAATTCACATGTGTTTTTATAACTGCATATAGGCAAGGAGGGGAGAAAAGACAGAAACAGCAAGGGAATCCAGAGAGATAGCGAGGGGAGGAGAATTGCAAGACCGTTGGAGTGATCCGTTCCTGTTCCTAGGTCTCACAAGAAAATCTGGTTGCACAACCATACAGAGACAAGAGAGAAAAGGAGGGTTAGAACAGACCCTTGCATTTAAACTCTTTCTGCAAAACAAATGGGGCAAGTCCTTCCTCAACCCTGTCACTTACCCCCCTCTTTAAGAGTGAACCTGTTTTACAAAAACAGGTTTCCAAAACTTTCTTTTAATCTTCTAGCATAAGCTTATAACTTTTATAGTACAGTGCATATACAGCATAGCAAACAGAGAAGTTTCAACTTACATTTTTTCAACCTTTGGAATTCTCAATTCCTGATCCATATCTAGAGAGAAAATTAGCATTGACATTCTCTTTCCCAGATTTGTGCATCACTTTAAATTGGCTGTAGTGCCAGGCACCACCGTGTGATTCTAGAAATGGAAGTGCGTGCTTGAATTACCGATCTTCTGGACAGTCTCCATCACTCATTCACGCTAGTGGGATAGCCCGGAGGCACTAGGACCAGCGGAAGCCAAAATTTTCAGAAGGGTCTTCGCCAAGACAGGACCACGCATGTGCGGCACTGCAAGACCAGCTCGCTCTGTATAGGCTATCTCAAGGCCGACCCTCCAAATGCCTCAGTACCTTTGACTGAGAAGGTGCAGCATAACCAATGAGAATAACTCATCCTGAGTTTCTAGGCCTATGAGGGCCCAGATGGCCTTTGCAAGAAAGGTCAAAGAACAATGTCTTCACAGTCTGAACTATAGGACCATGAAGACCAGGAAAGAAAACGACTGAACCCAGGGGATGGTGGAGGAGGTAGATGAGTGATGGAGACTGTCCAAGAAGATCAATAATTACGGTAAGCACATAATTTCCATATCTTCCTGGACTAAGTCTCCATCACTCATTCACACTAGTGGAGAGTACTGTTAAAACCAACAACCCTGAGTAGGGTGGTAGGAGATAGGGTTCACTCAGAAAGGACGGCCAGGACTGTCTGCATAATAAAAGAGCTGTCTTGTAAAGAGCATCTAGAACATAGTGCTTACAAGACAAGCACTCAAGTTGTAACTCACCACTTTGCAGACGACTGCAATGGGCACAAAATGAAACTCTGCCAGGAAGCCGCAACCACTCTAGGAGAGCGGCAAGAAATGAAAATTACGTACCTACCGTAATTCTTGATCTTCTTGGACGAGTCTCCACCACTCATTCACACTAGTGGGATCTGCGCCGGAGGCACTAGGACCCATCGGGAGCAAACTTTTGCTGGAGGGTCGGCGAGATGGCCAGCGAGGTATGGCGTGCGAGCGGGCTCGCGCAGTAATGACTATCTCGGCGACGACCCTCCAACCGCCTCAGTACCTTTTTTACCAAGGAGGTGCAGCGCAACTAACGTAAAGAGTAAACCTAACCTTAAAAACAGACATAAGATAGTCCGGATGACCCGTGTAAGAAGGGTCAGCAAAGAAGTCTTCACGGCCTAAAGATTTGAGGGAGTGAAGACCAACACAGCGGTGAGCTCGGGGGATGGAGGGTGGGCGTGTGAATGAGTGGTGGAGACTCGTCCAAGAAGATTAAGAATTACGGTAGGTACGTAATTTTCATATCTTCCTGGACATAAGTCTCCACCACTCATTCACACTAGTGGAGAGTACCAAGCTGATAATCCCCAAAGGGCGGCAGGGAGCCAGAGCTCACATGTTAGGACAGGAGTCCATTAGGATAGTTCTGCCAAGAAGGAATGACACCTGGCATGAACATCCAGTGCATAATGCTTCACGAAAGTATGCCTGAGCTCCAGGTGGTGGCATTGCAGATATCTGCAATTGGAACATTATGCATTTCCGCTAGGGATGCAGGACCGCCTAGAGAGTGAGCTGCACCTACCTTCTAATTTAACCTGTGCCATGGAATAGCAATGTCAAGACATGCCACTAACCATGATGAGATGCATCTGATAGCGACAGGCTGACCCAGCCGGGTCTCGCTGAAGGAAACAAACAATTGCTGAGTCTTGAGAAATTCTTGGTTCTATCTAAGTAGAACCGCAAGGCTCTCTTAACATCCAAGGAATGAAGAGACCGTTCTCCTTCATTTTGGAAGTTGGCGAAGTAAGAGGGAAGCACCAGAGGTTGGTTTAGATGGAATTCTGACACAACCTTGGGAAGAAATTTAGGATGAGTACGAAGAACTACTCTGTCCCTATGGAACACAGTATACGGAGGGTCCGTAACCAGGGCATGTATCTCAGAGACCCTGCGGGCTGAGGTAATGGCTACTAGGAAGGCTGTCTTCCAGGTAAGAAATTTTAGCTCACAGGTAGCTACGGGTTCGAAAGGCTTCCGAGTGAGCATGTCTAGCACAAGGTTAATGTCCCAGGCTGCGACCGGACGTCTAACAGGGGGTCTGGTATGCAGAATTCCCTAAGAAATCTCTTCACCATAGGTAACTGAGCCAGAGACAAGGAAGAAACCGCTCATGGTCGCTGAAATGGCACTAAGGTGAACTTTAACCGTGGAGTACTGGAGACCTGAGTTTGATAGGTCCAAAAGGTACTCTAGAACCTTGTCTGGAGGACAGGAAAAGGGATTCCAAGAGGACTTCGCACACCAGAGAGAAAAACGTTTCCACTTAGAAGCCTAAGTTTTTCAGGTAGCTGGCTTCCGAGCAGCCAGAAGGATGTCTGAGACTCTACGAGAGACGTTGAACCGATTCACTTCTACCTCTTCAGGAGCCAAGCATGAAGGTGAAGTGACCTCAGGTTGGGATGGACCAACGAACCCTGAGTCAAAAGACTGATTTGCAAGGGAAGTGGTCTCGGAGAGGCTGCCGACATACTGTTGAGTAGAGGAAACCATAGTTGCCGAGGCCAGGAGGGAGCAATGAGAATCATCTTGGTCCCCTGAGACTCGAATTTGAGGAGTACTCTCTGAATTAGAGGACGCGGTGGAAAGGCGTAAAGAAAGCGTTTTGTCCACCGCAGCCTAACGCATCCTGACAGAAAATGCCAGGCCCTGGATTTCTGGAGCAGAAGAGAGGCAGTTTTGCGTTGAGTGGGGATGCAAAAAGGTCCAGGTCTGGAGTCCCCCACTCTTCGAACAGTGACCGAGCTACGGCTGGATCGAGAGACCACTCGTGAGGGTCTGCTTCCGTTCTGCTGAGGTGATCTGCTAAGTTGTTTTGTACACCTGGCAGATATACCGCTTGAATTAGAGACTTGTGCTCCAAGCACCACTCCCACACTCTCATTGCTTCCCTGCAAAGGGGATAAGAATGAGCACCGCCTTGCTTGTTGATGTAATACATCACAGCTTTGTTGTCTGTTTGAAGGAGAATGTTCTTGTGACAAAGAACATCCTTCAACGCTCGGATCGCATAGAGGACCGCTCTCATCTCCAGGACATTTATGTGGAGCTGAGTTTCGAGCTGAGTCATAACACCTTGAGTGTGGAGAGAGCGACAGTGAGCTCCCCATCCCATTAGCGATGTGTCTGTGGTGATGGAGATCTGATGATCCAGCGGAGCAAAGGGGAATCCTTCTAGGAGATTGCTCTCTTGAGACCACCAGGTGAGAGACCTTCGTAGGGGCTCCGTCACCTTGATGGGATAAGACTGGGGGTGAGAGGTCGGTGACCACTGAGCGGAGAGCATCCATTGGGTGGTCCTCATGTGTATCGAGCTAGGGTACAGTGAACACTGAGGACGCCATGAGACCTAAATACACGTTGCATCGAGAGAGCTGTGACCGATCGGTTCTCCCGATGTAACGGGCCATCTGAAGGATATCGAGTCTTCTGTCCTCTGGAAGGAAAGCCTTCGTGAAGAGGTGTCCAGAAGAGTCCCTATGAAAAGGAGCCTCTGGGAGGCTGCAGTTGTGACTTTTCAGATTCAGCAGAACTCCCATGGATGTAAGAAGGCGAGGCCGCTTTGAACAGCTTCCAGAGTCCCTTGGCTGGAAGGGCTAGAGAGCCAATCGTCCAGGTAGGGAAACACCTGGAGTCCGAAGCTTCCTGAGATGCGCCAAGTAGAACTGCACAACACTTTGTAAAACTCAAGGGCGCCGAGGATAGCCCAAAAGGCAGGACTTGAACTGATAATGCTGACCCAGAGCTACAAACCTCAGGAATTTACGATGGGTCGGGTGGATGGGGATATGCTGGTAAGCGTCCTGCATATCCAGGGAGGCCAGCCAGTCGTGCTGATGCAGCAAAGGTAACAGGGTACCTAGGGAAATCATTTTGAATTTCTCCTTGGGGAGGAATTTGTTTAACTTTCTGAGGTCTAGAATGGGGCACATCCCCCCAGATTTCTTTGGAACCAGAAAGTAATGGGAGTAGAACCCTGTGTTTCGCTGATGCGGGGGCACCAGTTCTATTGCCCTGTTGTTTAGAAGGCCCTGGATCTCGGCGGTGAGGAGGTCTGACTGAGAGGTCGACAACCTGGGTTGTCGTTTGGGAGGACAATTCGGGGTTTCCAAGAAATTGAGAGAATAACCCTCGCGAATTATCCGAAGGACCTATTTGTCCGAGGTTATGGACTTCCACTGGTTGTAGAAGTACATCAGACGACCTCCCACCGGAGGAGAAAGTTCCACCTCGGGCAGTGTGGATGGAACTTGGGCCGGCAATTCATAAGGTAGCGCTGGGGGCTTTAGGCCCCTGCGCTTTCTGCTGCGTCTTCTTTTGAGGTTGGGAAGGTTGGCTTTTATGGAAGCTTCCTCTGCCTC
Organism: Neoceratodus forsteri; assembly: GCA_016271365.2. NCBI lineage: Eukaryota > Metazoa > Chordata > Ceratodontiformes > Ceratodontidae > Neoceratodus > Neoceratodus forsteri. The sequence continues at coordinate 399,316,859 of CM057452.1, forward strand.
TGCCTCAAAAGGACTGGACTACTATGAAACTGACGCTTACCTCACATGCCCCGAGAGGGGTAGGTCGGAGGTCTCAGCCAGCTTAATGGCCGACCTAGTCTTCTGAGTGGCCTCTAGGGCTTGCTCTACCTGAGGACTGAAAAGATACGAGCCATCAAAGGGCAACGCCATTACCTGCTGCTGAGCATCATTCGTAAAGCCAGAAGTACACAGCCAGGAATGGCGTCGAGTACAAATACCTGCGGCTGCTGAACGAGAAGCAGTGTCGAAAGCGTCCATGGCGGCTTTGACCTGTTGGTTACTGGACTCAATACCTCCGATAACGGTCAGAAGAAGCTCTGACTTGGAGTCGGAATCTGGAAGAGCTTCAACCATTCATTTCATAGAGTGCCACAGGATATACTCATACTGAGAAAAATAGCCTTGATAGCTGGCAATAGGCATACTTAAAGTGGAGGCAGCAAAGACTCTCTTACCTAATGTATCAATTTTACGAGACTCTTTGTTAATAGGTCGAGCTGTAGTAGCTTGAGGAAGAACGACCTTGTCATTCTCTGCCAGGACTACAATAGGATCCGCAAAGGCTTGGGATGCCAAAATGGGACGATCCTTGGGAACTGAATATTTCTTATCAATGGATTTAGCCACCGAGGGAATAAGAGCAGGATTATTCCATACCATTTGAGACAGCGTCTCGAAGGAAGATTGAATCGGAGGAGTCAAATCTCAGGGATCTCCAGCTAATGAAGATACTGGAGTCTTAATATTTTCCCAGGATCGATGTCTGTAGTCTGGAGAGAAAGAGTGGCTCTCAGGTTCTTCAACAGAGACTTAAAGGATAGGTCCTCGACCACAGGCTCTGTAGCAGTGAAAGATCCTGCTTCCTCCACTTCATCACCCAACCGAAGGTCTGGGTCGGCTCAACATCATCTCCTGATAGTCCAGGAAGGACTGTTTGGACAGGAAAGGAGGAAAATAGGAGAGGAGGAAAGAGCAGATAGAAAGGGAGAGTCCCCGAGGGCCCCTCGGGCGCCGAGGAGGCGGCGGAGTTTCAAACGGGCGCCGCGAGGCGCACGTACCGAAGAAGCATCGCGGCGCCTCGGCGGCACCGCTGAAGACACACGGGCGCCGCGAAGATCTAGCGGCATCAAGGACAGCCGCAAAAATCCCCGCTGTGCCGAAAACGGCGCCGACAAGCGCAGCGACTCGCGGGAGGTGCCAGGACACCCTGGAACCTGGAAAGCAAGAGAAGGGAAAAACAGGAGATATGGGCATGGTGTGGCCTCCGTCGCAGCCATGTGAGGGGGGAACACCTAAGCACGGAGTCGCTGGCACCGGGCGAGGCGCGCGCGACTAGGAGTTGGTCCAACCGCCTACCTGATCGCCCGACGAGCCTGAAGGCTCCGGGCAACTGAAGCCAGGCAGAAGAACCAACCTCCGAGCTCATCGCCCATAAGAGCGGCCACTGATGAAACTGCTTCATCTGAAGCCCTACCTATAGGCGGGTGGAGTCTGATGTCAAGACGGCGGAAACCGGAAATTGGTGACTCAAGGAGGAGACCGGCAACTAGCGACGATAACCGACCGCCGATGCGCAGACGATTATGAGGGCGCACTCGAGTGATGCCTTCTTTTTGACCTGTGGGGTAAGAAGAGCCGAGGTCGAACGGTGCCGGAATGCAACCGCTTATTTTTATGCCGGCGGGGATCGCCCATCCCCCGGCATTGGACTGACCGCTGTCGGAACTCCGTTGAGGAGAAGGCTGACCGGACCCAGCCCGACTGACTGAACAGTTTTCATATCAAGTCTCCCTACCGCTACCTGACCTGTCTCATAGTCGACTCCATCCAGTAGGCCGAGACTTCTTTACTATAAGTTAAATTTAAAATATAACAGAAATATAATGAAATAGAATAAAATTGCGATACTACTATCGAGATAATATTACAAAAATAAACTGAAAACTGTCGCTAGTTTGAAGTTTGACTCCCAGACAAGCGCGAGCGGCGTTGTCACTGAAGCGCATGGCCCAGAGAAAAAAGGGAGCTTCAGAAATGGTTGGAGGGTTTGTCGCTGGGGATGAATAATTGCAGCGCAGCCACACCCACAACAGATGCTGATGTTCAAGTGGCGCCTATCTCAACAATTCTCCATGAAAAGTTTGTTCTCGATGGGTCCTAGTGCCTCCGGCGCAGATCCCACTAGTGTGAATGAGTGGTGGAGACTTATGTCCAGGAAGATCCTGGCATCACAATTTGGTCTAGGACCAAAACTAATAGTGTCAAAGATATGTACCAATCTAATGTAAAAAGACCTCAAGAACTGAAAGAGCTGGAGGTAAAGTCTACTGGTTCAGGGTAGACCGAAAAGTGCAGATGGAAACCCCCCACTACCAGGTATGGCTGACCTGTGAACAACAGGTCTGACAGCTCTTGAACCCATTACTTGGTGAGCAAAAGAAGGTGCAGGTGGTGTTAGCTCATCAAGGAGAATGGTTTCTACTTAGTCTCTGAAAGGTTCCTGATGGCAGACCAAAGCACGACTCAGAAGCCTCTTGTGATGGTCTAGTAGAACCAGATCCTATGCACTTCATATTCCAAAAAGGAATCATCCTGTCCCTGTGTGTACAACTGTAGTAGCAGTCTCTGGATTCAGGGAAGAGAAGGAAAAATGTGCAAGAGGACGTGTCCACTGCAGAAAAACATTCCGACAGAAAAAAAAAAAAAGTACTGGGTTTCTAAGGCAAATAGAGGCAGATGTGCGTCGAGGAGGGATGCAGCAGGAACAAGTTAGGACTAACCCATTCGTTGAAAGTGACTGAATAGCGGCAGAAGTAACTCAATGTAGTGAGGCACTACTCACTCCGGCCTCCCTGAAGGGAGTAGGAAAGAACTCTAGTTTGTTTGCTGAAAAACAAACATCACAGCTCCGTCATGAATATTTGGGAATCCATCTCAGAAAATAGACCTACTTGACTTACAGTCAAGAAAGGAGTATGTCGTCTGTTAAGTTGAAGCAAGCAAGAAAGCAGGAACCTGAGTTCTGACTCGCTGGAGAGTTACATCTGTTGCTGCAAGGCTCTGCTCAAGAGAAGAAAGCCCGATAAAAAAAGGGGGATTAACAGACTGGGCAGTCGCCTAGGTCCAGGAAATGTCTCTGAATTAAAGAAATCTCTCTTGGAGAAAGAGATGACCCATACCACTGCTGGATCGGACTCCCCCTAGGGGTAGAGAAGTCAGGTACTCTTTACCATATTCTAGAGACGAGCGCCTCAGGTGGCTGAGGCAGAACCTGACCCGATCTAAAAGAATGGCATCGAGTAATTTCGGCTAGGCCCTGTGCTGTAATAAATTTTTTTTTTTTTTTTTTTTTTTTTTACCATTAGTCCGAGCCTAACATGGCTTTCAGGCTGCTATTTCACAAGGATTGCCCGATACATAAATTACGAAGATGTCCTTCATCTGAAGGGCAGGAGGAGCTCGAGCATCCGTACTGAATCGTGAGCGGACTAATAATCACAGCTGGAGCGATGATAACCACCTATGCCAAAGAAGCCACCGAAGGGGCACTATCACAAGGGGGCTATATACCCCTATCAAAGGAGCGGAAGAGCCTGAGCGGCTCCCGACCATTGAGTTAGATTGTTCCACAGAGTGTAATTGTCTTGATGACTGAAAAAGTCTAAACGCAGAAGTGTATGATCCACGGGTGTAGTCTGAAATACTATAGTGGACCCTATCACTGAGGAATTACTGAAAAGATCTTCCATCATGGACTCTGATGATAGAGAGGGTGTGTCCTTCAATATATAAAATGAGGTCATCCGCTGTATTACTGACCAGGACAGGAGAGACTCATCTAGATGCACTTCTACCTAGAAGATCCCCAAGGTAGATCTAGGTCAAAGCCACTAGAGGCTCCCGCCACCAGGAAGGATGTCGGGGAACTTGGCATCCGTGAGGAGAAAGTGCTGAGTGGAATGAGAGATTCCGTGGCAGAACAGTACAAAAGAGTTCTGTCAGCAGAAAACCGCTGGATGTCACAAGACCCCACGAAGACCGCCACTTTCTAAGATGTGAGGAAAAAATAATCCGTAGAACAGGACTTCATTCTGTGGAAAACATCCCGCCACAAGTTCTGTGGAGAAGCAGTCTGTAGAAGGAAGATTTGTTACTAGTTCTGCCAGACAGCACCCCTGCGGCACCAGCATCACTTGTGGCACAGGAGGGCACCAAGTAGTGCCTATGCCAACCTGGGCGACACCCGAGGGCATCCGGCGGTACCATGAGGCACCCCCGCATCCATGCAGCAATGGCATCCGAGGCACCCCGACACCCATGGCACCCATGACACCCAAAGCAAGAATAGCACTCAGGGCACCAGTTGCACCCATGAATCCATGGGTGCCTGTGGCCTCACCTATGGCACCATGGGTGCCCACAGTACTGGGAACTCTTGATTCACCCTTAGCACCTATGGGTGCTCAGCATCGCTAAGGTGCTCGGCGCCACCCATGGCTCCACAAAACACCCACAGCACCATCAGTGGTGCCGACAACCAACGGCAGCAGCAACAGCACCCGCGGTGCCGCACAGAGCGATGGTGCCGACCCACAGTGCCAACCAAAGGCACCAACCATGACACCACGCCACGGCACCGACCACAGCACCCAGCATGGCGCCACCTACGGCACCAAGCATGGCCCAGACCACAGTGCCCAGCACGGCGCCCAACACAGCACCACCCAGCATGGCGCCGACCTGATGGAAAGTGCCAATGCAAATCCTGAGGAGGGGAGAAGGAAAGGTGGTGCCCTGCCGTCTCTGCATGGAAAAGGAAGGGGGGGAGGCAGTGTCATCACACGATGGCAAAGGCACCAAAAGGGCACCGTGCCCATCCTGATCCAATCGACCTGGCTCCGGTCCAGCAGCTCTGAGGCCGGAGGCCCAAATCAGGAACACAGCCAGGAAAAAGGAAGAGTCAAACCCCTGCTCACAGGAGCAGCCAGTGTGAAACTGCTCACCAGAGCGCTAGCGAGGACAGAGATGGAGTCCGGAATCGAGAATGCGGCCGTTAGGGAGCAGGTCAAGGGAACCCACCAAGGTGGTTCAGGCCTATCGCCTCCCGATGAACATTCCTTGTGCAGACGTATCAATGGGCAACCCTCGAGCACTGATTCCAACAGAGAAGAGGAGCTCATGTTGCGGAGCCGGATCCCGGAACCGCTAGATTTGTGCTTTGGTGGACTGTCCTCCCCCCTGAGCACAGGACTGTCCATAGTCAGCCCCCCCTCCGTTTCTCAAGGGCGGCGGACCAGGCACAGCCCCTCTGCCATAACAACTTTAAAACAAAGTCTTCTTACCGTCACCGCTACCATCTACCGTTGATGGCAGGAAACAATTTATTTTTCTTCATAATCTTCTTTTCTTGTTCGTAAAATAAGAAATTACTACTAAAAAAGTTAAATTAAACGTGAAAAGCTGCTGTTGTATAGACAAAAACGTTGACTCCGGCAGATGAGCGATGTCAACATCCAAGCGCACTCGACAGCAGGAGAAAAGGAACTGAGGCAGTTGGAGGGTCAATGCTGAGATAGCCTACAGGGGCGCAAGCTAGTCTTGCGGTGCCACGCATGCATGGTCCTGTCTCGGCGCCGACCCTTCTGAAATTTTTGGCTCCTGCTTGGTCCTAGCACCTCCGGTGCTATCCCACTAGTGTGAATGAGTGATGGAGACTTAGTCCAGGAAGATTTGTTATATTTCATTTGGTTAAGCCAACTGAGAGGACTGTGATCTGTTACAAGTACAAAGTCATCTCTTAGTAAGTAAAACTTAAGGGACTCCATTGTCCACTTTGCCACAAGGCATCCTTTTCAATGGTGGAGTACCTTTTCCTTCTGTCATGCAATTTCCTACTTATATAAAGAATAGGATATTGCTTCCCGTCTATATGCTGACTCAAGACTGCACCTAGGCCTACCTCTGATGCATCTGCCTGTAAAAAATATTATTTCTCAAAGTCTGGGCTTCTTAAAACAGGAGCTGAACATAATGCAGCCTTAATGGACAAACAAGCCTCAATCACACTCTGGGGTCCATTTCAGATTATTCAGGAACTGTTTCTTTGAGAGTTCAGTGAGAGCAGAAGCTAACTCGGCAAAGCTGGGAACAAATCTCTGATAATGACCAGTCAGCCCTAAAAATGACTTGACATGTTTCTTGGTTTTTGGGGTCAGGGCTATTAGCTACAGCTTCTAACTTGGAAACCTCTCACTTGACTTCTCCATGTCCCAAAACACAGCCCAACTATCTGGTTTCCTGCATGCCCAATGCACACTTGGTAGAATTGTCAGACCTGCCTTTCTTTTTTTTTTTGTCAATACATTTTTATTGAATTTTCACTTATCGGGTGGGGTACATAGGGGTTGACAGTCATAATTCATAATTACACAAACATTTACAGTGGAACCATACATTTAGGTAGTCTATTAAGGATACACTTTATATCATACAATCAACTACCAGTTACAAGTTAATAGTTAATACTGATGATCCAGAGCTCTCTGCCAATATATAGGAAACCTTGAGTTGAACAGTGCCCTAAAATATCCTCACAATCTACGGGTTCACGGGAGTCCGTTGTGTTTGGATACCTGGACCGGAGTCAGAGATTTATGTTGGTTAGTGTACTCCTAGTATAGTTTATTCAGGGGATGAAGGCCATGTCTCTTGGCATAATATGCATAACCCATCTGGCCCATTTCAAAGTGAATAAATCAGAGGAATCATTTAAGGAGTAGGAAATCCTTTCAGTCCTGTAAATATGGGTCATTATCTTCCTCCAATCTAGCATTGTGGGAACCTTTGAAGTCAACCAGTTTCCAGTCAAGGCCTTTTTTGCTTCTAGGAGGGAAATCCCCATCAGGTAGCATACATGGGGGTCCTTGATGTCAAGGGGAAAAATATGCAGGATAAAAAGGTCAGCAGTGAGTGTAAGTGGAATACCAATCAGTTCACTTAGTTCAGCTTGCAAGGAAATCAGGAAAGGGTGAATTTTTGGGCAAAGCCAGAATATATGTGTGTGGTGTGCTGCAGGGTCCCCACGCTGACGCCAGCAGAGCCCCAGGCAAGCCATTGAGAAATGGGCCGTTATCACTGGGGTTCGGAAGTACCTGAGCATTACCTGCCAGGAGAACAGTCTCCAGCTGTGCGAATAGGTAAGTTTAGATATTGATCTACGCCCCTTTCCCACAGTAATGGGGGCACATCAAACCCGAATTCCAGGCACCATTTTTGTATGATACTCATCGGTATTTGTTCCCAAGTTTTCTGTGATGGCCTAATATAGAACCGAAATGATATGAGGTACCCACCGGAGGTAATGCATTGCTGGAGGCATCGACCAAGGGGTGAGTAGCCCCGGTCCCGCAGCTCCAGAGGGAGGAATAGTAAAATGTCTCAGCTGCAGATATCTGTAAAAGTCTGAGTGTCAAGTCCATGGAGTGCGGCTCAGCTCCTGGAAGGACTTAAAATCCCTATGTAAGAATTGTGAGAGGTAGGAGAGCTGTAAACGGCTCCAGGACTCAAAGGCATGGTCAAGAGAAGCGGCAGGAAGTTCTCCAAGAGGGCCACTGGACAAATAAAGGGAAGGTAGGGTGAGAGACAATTGCTTTACGGATCTCGACCCAAACCTTCAGCTGGTACAGGATCCACGGGTTCTGGGGAAACTAATCATGCGGGTAGGAGGTGGAACAGTGTAACATCACCCTAACCCATTTTCAGTACGGCATGAGATGTTTTTCTATTTCCCTCCAGAGGGCCGGGTTGACTTTTGTCAGTCTATGTAAAATAAATGAGAGATGTGAGGCCCAGTAGTAGTGTTTAAGGTTTGGGAGGGCCAAACCGCCTTTAGCTCTTGGGAGGGCCCGGGTAAAGAATTTTATTCTGGGATGACGCCCGGCCCATATGAACCTACTAATACATTTGTTCCACAGTTGAAATGTCTTAGCAGGGATATGTATGGGTACATTTTGGAACAGATAGAGAGCTCAGGGCAAAATGACCATTCTGATTACATCCACTCTCTGTATAAGATTTAGTGCGAGAATATTCCACCGGGCAAGGTCTGATTGGAGCTGCGTAGTGAACGGGTCATAGTTATATCTTTTTGCATTCCCAGCTCGGTGGGAGAGATAGATGCCCAGGTATTTCAATTTTCCCAGGTCCCAATGGAAGGGGAACTTCAGCGCCAACTCCGGCGTGGGGAGAAATCAACGCTCAGGGCCTCCGTTTTAGTGGTATTAAGCTTATATCCTGAGCATCTACCAAATTGCTCAATTATGCTAAATACCGCTGGGGTTGACTGGAGGGTTACGAGGAATAGCAGGACATCATCTGCATAGAGGGCAATTCGATGTTCTAGTACCTTCAACCTCTATGCCTTCTAATGAGCAGGACTCCTGATGGCCTCGCGCCAATGGTTCGATGAAATGGCAAACAGACCCGGGACAGAAGGCATCCCTGATGGGTACCCTGAAGAGGGGAAAATAAATGGAATGATGCCCGGAAACTTTTACACATGCTTTAGCTGAAGAACAAAATGTCAACCATGGAGACAAAAGGGACGGGGAAGCCCATCTCGGACATGGTGGCAAACAGAAAGGGCCAGGAGACCCTGCCAAAAGCCTTCTCAGCATCTAAGCTGAGAAGGACAGATGGAGTCCCACTGGATTGCATTTCCTGGACCAAATGAAGGGCCCTTTTTGTATTGTCCATAGTGGATCTAGCACTAACAAAACCGGTCTGGTCTAGGTTAATAAGGGAAGGCAATACTGTGTCCAAACGTTTGGCCATAATAGACATGAAGAATTTATAGTCCGCATTTAATACGGATATTGGGCGGTATGATGTACACAGTTGCAGGTCCTTATCAGGTTTGGGGATAAGGGATATCACCGCATAGGACCAACTAGGTGGGGGGCTAGTTATCCCCTGTAGTACCTCATTATATACTTGTAGGAGGATTGGGGTGAGTGTCTGCACTGAGTGCTTATAGAGTTGTGCTACAGCCATCTGGGCCAGGAGCTTTCATTGTTTTGCTGGAGATGGCAGCCAAGAGCTCCATTTGTGTAACTGGAGAAACCAGCTGGGTCTGCTGGTCAGTGATTAACCTGGAAAGGCCCAGAGGATGAAGAAAAGCCCTGATATCCTCAAGTTCCGAAGGGTGGTCTGGGGTGTACAGTTTTTTATAATACTCACTGAATACCTGGGTAATTTGACACACCCTTGTACAGTGGGCACCTAATGTAGGGCCCCGAACCGTGGGTATAGTTGAAAGGCGACTTTGTTTGCACAACCGGAAGGCCAGCAGGCGGGAGGCCCTGGGGCCCACCTCACCATATTGCTGTCTTAGAAAAGCCAAGGCAATTTCGGTTTTCTGTAATGCTAGCGTATCCAGTTCCATTCTAGTCTGTTTAAGTTGGGGTAACATAGAATCATCTCCCTGTTGCTGTGCTGCCTGAAGAAATGTGAGGGTCTGTTCTAATCGTGATTGTTTCTCCCTGCGTTGTTTCGACTGGTTTGAGGAGTATTGTATTAAGTGGCCTCATAGTACCGCCTTCAGTGTGTCCCAACGAATTGCAGAGGAGACTTCAACGCCTGAGTTATCTTCCTGAATCTCTCGAAGTGTTTCATCAAGAAACTCCCGGAAGTGGGCATTTTTTAGATGGACTGGATTGAATCTCCAAAAGGAATTTCGTCTCTCCAGGTCCATCTCCCATTCAGGTACCACTGCAGCATGGTCAGAGTAAATTATATTCCCCATAGTGGCTTCCTTAGGGAATCCAGGCTCTCTCTCTGTGTAGCAATGATCTATCCTAGAGTAAGAACCATCTGTAGCTGAGTAAAAGTATATCGTCTGTCCCTAGGATGGAGGGTTTGCCACACATCCAGCCAGCCCACCTCTTGTACAAAGCGTTTGAAAGATTTATGGAGCAGGTTGCTTGCCTCTGGCAGCCGGTGGTATCAAGATGAGGACTAGGGACAATATTAAAATCTCCGCTTAAAATAAGAGTACCCTGGTTAGTTGAACCACCATATTCAAAGGGTTCTAATGGTGGGATAGAGGAACCAGGGGTAGATAGATATTAGCTAAAGTAATTTCTTTATCCTGTAAGTGGCCCTGTACCACTACCAGCTGACCCTCTGGGTCAACCCATTCCATGTAGGCTGAAAGGGGTATGGCTGGAAACCAGTATGGTGACACCCCCCCCTCCGCCCGGCCCTTCTTGAAAGAGGAAGAAGATCTGTGAACCCTCCCTGCTAGCTTCCTATGCTTGCTAGTAGTCATATGCATCTCCTGTAGGTATATTATGCCTACCTGAGTCTTTTAAACAGGAAGAGCATTCTGGATCGTTTTAGGGGTTACCCATACCATTCACATTCAGAGAAAAAATCTTAAGTGGTGTTTTAGCCATTTTAAAATAAAGTTCAGAACTGAGGAGTTGTGCATTAGTGTTCTACTTGTCTCCAATATATAGCAAACCACTGGCTCCCATTCGGTACATGAGGGATATGACTGTCTATAAAGGAAAGTGTGAGGAGTAAATTCCTCTACCATCAAACAATTGGAATTAAACAGTAACTGGTTAAACTGCTTAAAACAGCAGCCTGCCAACCGGGCAGGTACTGTAGTACAACTATGGACTTCCATGAGGCCAGACACTCAAAGGGGAGTGAGTTGCCTCTAGGGTACGCCAAAAAGAAATTCTGGCTGGGCCTTACCTGTTAGGTAGACCAGATGTTGTCTCTTTTATAGGGTGGGGAAGGGTGAGGGGGAAGGAGGTCATGCCTCTCGTTCCACCAAGGGATTAGTGCCAGTTTTAGACCAAAGATGTCCCCTTCAGTTGTAGGTATGAGGCGGGTATGCCACGCCTAGGAGGCTCCATGGTGAAATGATTGGCTGATCATTTTACTAAGCAACTAATTTAAATTTCAGCATCCCCAGATATCAAACAGGGGTGGAAGGTGTAAGCTGAGGGGCCCGCGCATCCTCGCCCAGGCCCACCCCGCCGGTTCAGCATGTGGGGGGCGAGACCAAGTGGGTGCGGGAAGACCCAGCGCCCCCTCCCAAAGCCAGGTAGAGGGTGAAGGTCGGGCAATATTCACTGGGGGACTGGGGTATCATAGCCAGTCAAACTGCCTATAACAGGGGCCTCCATGGATAATACTGGGGAGCAGTTTGTCTTTCGTAGTGGTAAGGGAGCAGCATTGAATGCTGCTTACAAATGTGCAGGGGGGTGCCGTCGACCTGCCTCAAGTGGCTTTGCTGGTACGGCCCGAGGACTCCAAAGATAGAGTCCCCTCTGAATCCACCTTCCCTCCAGTAACCACCCCCCGTCCCAATACCCCATCCATAGGTCCCTCCCAGCCCCCCGACCCCCAACCCAGTAAGCCTCGGCAAGGCAATTACCAGGGACTAATAAAGTCCCGGGCAGAGCAGTGCAGTATACAGCTGGCAGTGACCCCCCGCCTTCAGGGAGGGTTCTCCCAGTGGAGTGAGGCTCTTCTGGAGGGGGCCTATAGGGACAGAAGAGGTTCCTCGGAGGGAAAAAAGGGCAAGCGGATAGTCACCAGAGAGGCCATGAGAACATGAGGTGGGTAAACAGGACGACCTACATGCAGCCAATATATGCGAATGCCAAGGTGTTCAAAAATACAAAAGAAAAGAGGTCCCGCTAGAATCCATGGATTGCTGTCGAAGATCTGCTATTATCTGCTGGACTGCCATGACTCCCTCCTTCCGGAGTTGCTCCCTCGAAGGAATTTTGGACCAGGCTTTATGGGCCAACTTGGTGGCTAGGGAGGTGCCCGATTGCCTCGATGTAAGTAGGACATCAATTCCAACTTTAGCCAACTCTCGTGCTGCTTCATCCGCTGAGTCGAAAGACCTAGTACCCTCCCTAGTAGCTCCTTCTCTTGGTAACGTAGAAAACGAATCAGCATGGCTCGTGGTCGAGTGCCCGACTGTGGGCCCAGGGAGCGATGAACTCTATTCGTTTCCAAACAGCAGCAGTCGGGTAAGTCCAGCTTGGTTTTGAAGAATTGTTGCATAAACTGAATTGGGTTGGTGCCTTCAGCGCCCTCGGGGAATCCATTTACTCGCAGGTTGTTCCTACAACTTCAGGCCTCTGAGTCATCAGCCCTTTCTTGTAGGCCCAGGATTGTCTGGTGAAGCTGCACTATGGTGCGTTCCGCGTTGTCCACGCGGGAGTCAGTATTCTTGGTCTGCTCCTCTACGTCGTCTAGGCGTTTTTCTAGCTTCCCCCAAATCAGTATGTAGCGCAGCAAAGGAGGAGCAGGTTTCTCTTCTAAAGTCCTGAATCTCCTGGAGGACCATATCCATTTGCCTGCTTACATTCAGTGTCAGAGAGTTCTCCCCCTTAGCTGGGCCGTTTTGCCCCGAGACTTGTGAGTTTAGCGAGGCATCACTATCAGAGCAGCCTCTGTTGGGATTGGCGGTGTCCAGAGTTCATTTCTGGTGGTCGTGCTTTCTTCTTGGCATAATGATCTGGCTCCTGCACAAATTCTGCCCATTTGCAGTCAGTTTTCATATTTTTAGGCTGTTTTGGATCTTGAAGGAGACGGAGCTCGGGATTCAAGCTGCACCGTTAGGCATGACGTCACCGGAACTCGCCAGACCTGCCTTTCTGATAGACCGGATAACTGCCTGTAGGTGTTCCGGTGGCTTTCTAGTCTGGACTGTACACCACGACATCATCCAGGTACACAGCACAATAACCAGTGTGAAGGGATAAAATTACATCCATGTACCACTGGAATGTAGTAGGTGTGCCATGTAAACCAAACGGCATGGTGGTGAACTGACAGAATCCAACAGGAGTGGCAAATGCAGTTTTGTCCCTGGACCTCTAGCCAGAGGGATTTGCAAATAACCTTGGTGAGATCGAGGTACTGCTATACTTGGCATTTACCAGTATGTCCACCAAATCATCTATTTTGGGCATAGGATAATGTCAAATTTGACACTTGATTCCTTTTCTTAGAATCAAGGCATAGTCTACACACCCTTCTTTTCATTTACAATCACCATTGGTGATGACCAAGCCCTTCTCGACTCTTCTATGATACCCAATTCTTTCATTTTTTGTATTTCCTTAACCACGTCAGCTCTTAACCACTCTGGTAACCTGTATGTCTTTTGCCCAATAGGGCGAGCATTCCTTGTCACTGTTACGTGCTTGACTGCTTTTGCTCGGCCTGGTACTGTGGTAAAAGTACTGTTAAATGTCTTTAGCAAGTTACAAATTTCTGCGGTTTGTTCGGCAGTTAAGGAAACACTCACTTTTACAGCATCAGAAGTTACAGTTTGCTCCAGTCTGTCATAAGATACAACACTACCTTCTTTGTCAGTTTCCGGTAAAACCAGCAAAATAGCTTTTGGTGTTTTTTCTACTCATTTCTTGAGTAGGTTAGAATGGTATATTCTAGTAGGATTTTCACTATCAGGGGGTCTCGATCTCATAGTTAACTGTGCCAGTATGTCTAAGCACTTTATAAGGCCCTGGCCACTTCATTAATGGTTTATTTTCATAGAGGGCAACAGCAGCAAGACCTTTTCACCCGGCTCAAAAAATGGAAATTACGTACCTACTGTAATTATTGATCTTCTCTTGTATCTTCAACATTCATTACTGCTGGGTGTAAGCTGGAGGCGCGCACCCGCTACAGGAGTTTTTTTTTGTTGTTGAGGGAGGAGTCAGCGCCGACCACGAGCGCAACGGACTACGTGGTGCACAAGGGGCGGCTGTTAGGTGCCGCAGACTCCTCCTCCTCCATCCCAGTTCTGTAAACCGGAGAGGTGAAATAAAAACAATAGAAGAATAAGAGTGAGGCAAGAGAGCCGAGGGATAGTTAAAGGAAAGGAAACAAACTGAAAAAGAAATAAGCCGAAAAGAGGACAGGAAAGAGAAGAATCCCACCCTAAGGGACCGCAGACCCCTCCTTCCTTGGGTGGCTTGGAGGGAGGAACAGATAAGGGAAAGGAAGAAAGACAAAAAGGGAAGAAGAGGAGAGGATATTGGGAGGAGGGAAAAATACTGCCACAAATGCTGAGTGGAATTGGCTTGAAGCTTAATCAGCTCAGATCTTGAGCAGGGAAGCAAGGATCCCTTCAGACAAAACTGGTTCGGATGGTTCAAACGAACCTTCTAGACAGCTTAAAATGAGAGAGGCAGATTTCCCTACACATCCCGCTATTCTAGTACCCATCACTCAAGCTGAGAGCTCACAGAATGCCAAGGCAAACTGTTCTGGAGAGGGAGAACCCCCAACTAGATAAAGGGAAAAAGACCCCTGTATCACACAGATATGTGCTAGTACCGGGGGGGGGGGGGGGCCTAAGAGAGGGCAACCTCTTGTCAAGATGGACAGAGATAGAGAAGGAGCTCCTTCTAACTCCCTGGAGAAGGCAGCGCCAAATGGACCAGACCACCAGATCAAGACGTTAATTTTCGAATCGGGCTAGAACAGATGTTGACTAGCCCCGGTGTGGTGTTACCAGCTAATCAAAGGACACCTCAGACAAGTCCAAGACTGAGGGCTAGAGGACTGTGTTAGAGACCAACCTTGGTGTCCGAAATTGAGCTACTCTGGCCCAAGAAGTTCCTAAAGGAAAACCTCCAGGAAATCAGAAAGAGGTCCTCAGAAGAAAGACGATTAGCTTTCGCTCCTCCTACTCAAATCCTTCTATATGTTTTAGAGAAGAACAGAAGGTCCAAGGAACCAGAGGATTAGAACCCAGAGGGAAGGGAGGAGGAGGAGGCCGAGCAGGGTGGGAGGCAGCCAAGAAATGAGGCCCATGAGGGAGCGTGGGAGGGATTCAGAATGCAGATGGGAAGATACAGAGAAGATCAATAATTACGGTGAGTCACGTAATTTCCATAATCTTCCCTTTGTCAGTCTTCACCATTCAATACTGTTAGGTGAGTATCAAGCCCCTCCCTGAAGGGCTGACTGGAAATGCCCTGAAAGGAACAGATCCCTCAGCCTCTTACTGGTGGAAAGCAGGAGGAGGAGACCTAACCAACAGACTGAGGCAGTCTAAGGTTGCTGAGGGCAGGGGCCTCCCCTTGGCTGGGTGGGGATGGAGGATGCCCCTGAAGAATCCTCCTCACCCCGCGGGAAAACAGGTGGGTTCCTTGAAAGTGAAGGAGGTCACCCACGCTGGGCAATGGGTGACAGTCTGGACAGACGAGCCATGCCATCCACCTAATGCAGATCGCTGTCATTGCCAGTCTGTAAGACCACCGGTGTCATAAGACGCCTCGCTTGTGCCTGCAAGCTCCAGACCCTGTGCAGAGAGGGCAATGGCTTGTCTAGACTGTTCCGTATCAGGCATAGATGCCAGAACCTGCACTAGCATCGACCACAGATGCTTGTTGTAGGCAGCGTGGTGTGCCTGATGTGAACCTATGCACATCAACACACGATTTGAAGAGAAGACTCTTCGTCCCCACCAATCAAATTCAGCAGAATCCGGATGCAGGGGTCTGCCATGTGCCAGGCGCCGAGGCCCGGAAGGAGTATCTAGGGACATCAGACCCGAAGGCGGGTGAGGTAGAGAACCGAGAAACTCATGGGGGGCACAATACTGTCTCCTGTAGTATGCCAGGGATGGAGAAGGGGCGGCTGGAGACTGCCAGGTGCGGATATACACCTACTGGAAGGGGATCAGCCAGGAAGGCACCACGAGGTGGCGAGCTCTGAATTCCCTGAGGAATGCATGCATCTGCTGCTCAGTATTGTCCCTGCGGATGAAGGAGATACAAAGCTCTGAAACCAGCCTCTAAAGGAACCGCTGATATTCAGTGAAATTAGCATCGGAGGAGAAGTGGACAGAAGGTTTCTCTTTCTCAGGAGACAAAGATGAGGAGGAAGTGGAGCTTGAATGTTCAGAAGACTCCCGCGGGCGAAGAAGTGAAGACCTGTTCATCCATGGCCCCACATATGAAGGGAAGGTCACACAAGAGTAGCTCTGAAAGTCTCCCAGTCAACGGCCCTATAGGACCCACATGGCCCAGGAAAGAGGGGTGGCTGCAGAGAGATGGGCAGGGCACCTAAGAGCACATGCCTAGCCTCTGCCAGGGCTCTGAGGTCCAGGGTGAAAGCAGCCAAGACTGGGGACCCTGATATCATACCGGGTTGCGAGGAGGTAACGTGAGAAGGCAACCCGGAACAGCCCAGAAGGGAATCTCCAGTGCGCCAACTGAGGTGCGTGTGTCCAGAAGGGCAACCTCAGTACTGCCACTAGAAGGCGCCTGCAGACCTCGAGAGAAAGGCGGGTTCAGCGCCACGACTCCTTCCCACACCCTGCAGGGCAGTGGAATGCGCCGCCGCCCCGCACCCGACCTCTCTCAACCCCTGACCAAGCAGCCTCTTCCTCGAACCAGTGTAGAAGCTCCCCACTGCCCGAGCCTCTGGAGGAAGGCCACAGAAGCAGGGCTCTCCACTCCTTCCCGAAGAGCCTCAGCAGCACCAAACATGGCAGCTGCCTGGGCCCTCTTAAGAGGAGGCATCCTCTCATGAATCCCGGGAGGATTGGCTGTAGAAGGTCCCAGGCCACCCCTAGCCATGGGACCCTCAAGGCGAACCTGCTCCGGGGACTCGGGGAGAGGAACACTGGACCGCCTGACACCACGGCTTACAGAGAGTTTCGAATCCAAAGACTCAGGCTGCCAGTCTGGGTTCCACCTCTGAGTCATCCTCCCTCGAAGAGGAGTCGAGCAGAGTGACCTCCAGAGAGGCAACCCCAGAAACCTCTCCTGCGACGGCACCGGGAATGACACCGATGTAGGCCACACGATGCCAACGGTGCCACTCAAGTCCCCACCCCGTGAAAGCCAGGAACCACAACGGCACTGCCAATGGTGCCACCCAAGTCCCAGGCTCCGGATGATACTGAACAAAGCGCGCCAGCAGCAGTGCCAGGCTGGAGTCCCCGCACCACCAATGGCACTGCCCAATTCCCTGGCCTCGCTGGATGGCACCAGAACTCAAAGCAGCACTGCATGCAGTGCTGGAACCCAAGACTGCACCGCCAACGACGACATCCAAGTCCCCAGTGCCACAGATGACGCCGAACTAAAAGCGGCATCACTAGGCGGCATACAGGATCCACCAGTGCCGGGCCCCTGGCGGAGGCCGCGACATTGGGAGCCTGCACCTCCGAAGAGTGCCTGCGGACAGCGCCAACGATGCGACCCCAGGAGGGATCGCACCGTTCCTCCAGCGCCGAAGAAGAAACCTCCTCCTCAGCAAGGCTGGAAGCGGAGGAGGTTCCCTCTTTGCTGGGTCATATAGACCTGGGAAGGGACCTAGAGGAAGGATCAAGAGATCTGGCCTGGGAGGCTGGCGGGCGGCGACGTCCTCCAAAAGTTAGCGGAGCCCTGCCGACATCTAAACGCATGGATTTCCAAAACACGACGGTCCACGGAAAAACAGGCGTCGCAGTGGTCCATATCATGGTTGGGTCCCAGGCACCGAAGACAAACATCATGCCAGTCTGAGATGGAAAACTGCTGGCTGCAAGGGCACTGATGCATAGGGGGCACGGCCCGCCTTGGATTTACGCTTGGCTCCTGAATTGGACATGATGCGAAATTAAATAAACAGAAAAGCTCCCGGTGCAGTCAAAATACAAAACTGAACAGTCTTTCTGCTTCAACGGCATCGGGAAGGAACTGGGATGAAGGATGAAAATTAACTTTGAACTATAGGCCTAATGGCACAGCAACAACCCTCGATGCAACAGGTGCAGCCTCGAACGGTGGGAGAAACAGAACTGGAATGGAGGAGGAGGAGTCTGCGGTGCCTAACGGCCGCCCTTCACACACCACGTAGTGCATCGCTCTCGTGGTCAACGCCGTCAGTGCCGACTCCTCCCTCCAAAATCAAAACAAAAATAACTCCCGTAGCGGGTGCACGCCTCCGGCTTACACACAGCAGTAATGAATGGTGAAGACCGACAAGGAAAGATCATTTTCTTTTACCCCATGGTCATAATATACCTTCTGCTGGTTTTGGGCCTCTTCCTGATTATGGGCAATTTCAACATATTTTGCAAGCTTCTCTCTCAGGGCACACATATAAGGTGTAGTAGATTGCTTCTGATGGGTGTTATCTTTGCATGTTTCTTTTATTACATCTAGTGGCCCTCTAGGTTGTCTACCATACAGCATTTCAAATGGTGAAAAACCTGTTGATGCCTGTGTCACTTCTCTGTAAGCAAAAAGCAGGTAAGGCAAGTACTGGTCCCAGTTTTCCTTTCCCCTTTTACAAACCTTAACATGTGTTTTAGGGTTTGATTGAAACGTTCAACAAGACCGTCTGTCTGAGGGGGATAAGGGGAGGTTCTTGTGGCAGTGATACCTAGCAGTCGGTACAGCTCCTTCAGTAATGCAGCCAAAATTACTACCTTGATCATTAATAATTTCTTCTGGTGCGGCCCGTGGCAGCTGAAGGTTGGCGCTGGGCGTACACACCTCATGCAAACCCGGTGACCCGAGTCGGGAGCCAGCTTGGGTGCCGGGGGTCAGCAGGCATGGAGCAAGGATTGAGCACCTGCAGGCGGCTTTCTTCCCCCGAGGGGAGGGTGAGGGATAACTCTGCATGCCAGCGGCTCCCGGTGGAGATCGGGGGCGCTGGAGCATGTCGGCAGCACGTCATGCAGCGTGGATGACGCTGGCAGGGTTGTCTTGCGCCAGAACGTCACAGGTGCACCATGCAAGGGAAGGGGCACCAAGAAAAATGGAAAAACCCGGCTCCGCAGGAGGAGGTGACGGCACCTGACCCCCATGCCCACCGCCGGATCAACCCTGCCTGGCCTTCCAGGTCTTCCATCCAGGGTCCACTCCCACAGCTGGAGTCTGTGTGTGCAAGAGCGCTAACGGGAAGAGCAGCCCCACCCCAGAGGGGTTAAGCTGGGGGTGCTGGCTGCAGGAGTGGAGAGGAGGAGGCAGGTTCAGGGTACCTCAGGCGGGCAGGGTCAGGCAGGATGCCAGAAAGATGCCCGCATGTGCCCGACCAGAGGAAACAGAATAAAAAATAAATAATTTCTTTTGGTATGCCCAACCTGCTGAAAATTTTGGCAAGCTCAAATGCCACTTTTGGAGCTGTGACAGTATGCAGAAGAACTGCATCTGGGTATCGAGTAGCATAGTCACATAGTACCAAAATGAATCTATTACCCTTTACTTTTGTCTAAGGGCCAACAACATCCATACGAATTCTCTCAAAAGGCACATCTATCAAGAGTAGGGGCACCAGAGGCAATTTTGTCTTTTTATGTTGGCTGCGATGCGTACAACGCCTTAAGTGTAGTAACACATTTCATAGGTGTGTCAGTGTTGTGGCCGCCAATGCAGGGGATGCTTTAGTGGATGCGCCCTCAGCCACCAATTAGTGAGCATGCTGGCGAGATCAAAAACTTCAAAGAGAGCCAAAACTTGAAAGAAATGTGCCTCTGCAATCACGAACACTTTCATCATTGCAGGCCCCCGCAACCTTGTCGGCTCCTGCGGCCGAGCACTCTGTCCCCGTTCTTGCTCCAGGAGCAAGCGGTCAGCTCCTGCCACTGAGCTTTGACCAGAGGAAGGTGTTTGCTTAGTGTGCCTTTCCTGGTGAAACATTTCAATAAATATGGCAGCTCCTGCTGCCTGCCACACACTCTCCAGAAAGCCGTCATCAGGGTGCCCAATCCCCATGTTGGCATGTATCCCCCCTCCCCATCCATCACACACTCCTTGGAAAGCAGACATCGGGGTGCCAAATCTCTGTGTTGGCATGTATTCCTCCTCACCGCCCGTCACACACACCCTGGAGCCCACCCCAGTGTGCCTAAATGCCTTTATTTTTTCCCCCTGTAAAATAAAGAAAACGGGGCCCTGAAGTTTTTTTGTTTTTTTTTACTGCAAAACAGAAAACAGTTCATCATTGTCCCCGCGTCCTTCTCCCCCATCCCACTCGTCCCTCTGAGCACCCACCTCCCCGCATCCCCCTTCACTCCATACTTACCTCTGGAGGTCGGAAGCAGCGATCTTCTCTGGACCAGGATGCATCTACACTCTTTGACGGACAACCGCAAACTGAAGAAATGACGGCAAACTTTATAATAGGAGTCAATGGGGGGTTTCAACACAGGTTGATATCTCAGCCATTTTTAGGAATTTTGGCCCCAAATGTTCAACATGGCATTATTGGGACCCCATCGCGTGAACATGTCACTGTCATTTCGTTTCTCAGTCCCAAAAGGTGATTTCGCCGTCATTGCGTGGAATGACCTTTTGGGATATATTAACAAAATAACAGTACCACTGTGCATGAGGTGGGGTCCCAAAAGGCCCATGTTGAAAATATGGCGAAATAATTCCAAAAAATGACCGCGTTACATGCGTGCGTTATCTACGCACTCTTGTAACTTCACCAATTTTTTATGTTTTCACTCCAGATTTTCAACATTGCCATTTTGTAACACCTCTTTATGAACAGTACAGCTGTCATTTTCACATCCTTCCCAAAACATGTTTTCGAAGCTGTGGTGCGGAATGGCGCGGTCGCTGTGGGAAATCAACTTTTGGACAGATTAACACAATCACAGTGTCACTGTTCATGAGTGGAGGTTCCAAATGCCCATGTTGAAAATTTGGTGGAAAATTCCCAAAAATTGTTGTGTTATGGGTGTCGTTGCTCAGTTCTATGCATGCTCTTAACTTTGCCAATTTTTCAGATTTTCTCTCCAGATTTTTCAAAATTGCCATTTTTCACCTCCTCATGAACAGTACAGCTGTAATTTTCACATGCTGCCAGAACTGTGTTTCCACACCTGTGGCGCTGAATGGCACAGCTGCTGTGTGAAATCACCTTTCAGGATTGAGTAACGAAATGACAGTGCTGCTGCTCATGAGGTGGGGTCCCAAAAGCCCATGTTGAAAATCTGGAGTGAAAATACCAAAAAACGCCCTATAGAGACTGACAGGCGTCAGGGGTGTGACGTGGGTTTGCCGGCCGTAATTCTCATGGCATTCCACCCCCACTCTGCAGCCATTAACAGGTATCGAGGTGTGCCTTGGGGTCTTCGGCCGTAACGTTCACCCCATTCTCCTATACTGAACCCATCTCAGCTTATTTCCTTATAGAATGGGGTGAGCGTAAGGGATGAAGACCCCAAAGCACACTCCAACACCTGTCGGTGTCTGCAGGGTGGGATGAGGTGGGATGGCATAAGCGTTATGGCCGATGGCCCAAAAGCACACCCCCACTGCCTTTCAGTCTCTGCAGGATGAGGGGTGGGGGTGGTGTTAGTTCAATAAATCACTGCCATTCCTATTATGCATCTCTCTAACTCCTGCACCACCAATGACAAAGCCAGCATTCGGTATTGACAAATGCTTATTTAGTCACTGGGGCTACTTTCTGACACTCAGCACAAGAACTGTAATAGGTAGCAACGTCTTCATGAATTCCAGGCCAGTAAAATCTGTACAGCAATCTGGCAAGGGTGCAATCCCTACCTGAGTGACCAGCCATGGGAGTATCACGTGCTATCTGTAACAACTCAGACCTATACTTCTGTGGTATAACCAATTGTTCTATCTGGTCATGTGTCTGAGGTTTAACCCAACTCTGTACAGTAGCCATTACATTTTTAAATATAGGTTCACCCTGTTTTGTTTTCACCCCAGCTGCTTAAAATAACCTTGAGAGAAACATCGTTAGCTTGTTCTAAAAGAAAATCACAATCAATGATCAGTTTAGTTTCAGCATTTTCATATGTGTTAACCCCTTATCTCCATCAGTCTTTTGTTGCCACCATTTCTTCAGGCGTCATCTTTCTTTCCTGAACTTCCAGATATTGGAGCTGGGCTCAAACAAGTCTGAATCAAAATCAATGAAAGGAAAAGAGTCCCCACCATTTGAGATTTTCTTTGCCGGAGCTTCTATCACCACAGTTGCTGAAACGTCAGGATTTACTCCCTCTGTGATTAACTCAGTAAATCCTGGAAAGTCATTTCCAATAATCACAGGTACAGGTAACTTGGGTACTGCCCCCACTTTCATTTGGTGCTACACAACATTAATAGCCAGAGTCACTTGGCTGGTGGGATAGTATTGAGTGCCCCAGTGGATGCAGATAATACCAGTACCTGGTCCTTTTGGACATTGTTTTTCCCAGCACTTCAATATGCACTAGGGTCTGTCTGCTTCCCGAATCAAAAAGTCCCCTCACAGTCTTATCTCCCACCTTCACATCTGTTAAGTACTTGCCCCAATTTGCTAAGGACAAATCTGCTCCAGTGTCACTCTTCTTACTATCGCAATTTCTTGCAATATGACCTGGCTTATTTACAGTTATAGAAAATAAAGTCTTTTGGTGTAGATTTGTTACCCCCACCAAAGTTCTTATCAGAGTTGGAGTTTAAATGGGAAAAAGAGTGTCTTACTGGTACTTGGCTGTTACCTCGCTGCTGTGGCATCTGTCTGGCCATCTGGTAGTCTTCAGTCAAAGAAACAGCCTTTTCACCACTTTCTGGTCGGTGTTCTTTTACCCAAAGCTGTAAGTCTGTGGGTAGGATGATGAGGAACTGCTCCATTACAAATGTTTTTATGATCTGTGGGAGTGTTTTGCACTCTGGTTGGAGCCATTTCATAAGGAGTTCTTGGAGTCGGGTAAAGGATTCTGAAGATTGTCGACTGAGTTCACTTCAGAGACCAAAATCTCTGCCTGTAGGCTCTCCTGAGATGTCATATCTTTTAAGGACCTCTCTTTCACCAGGTCATAGCTTTCTTTTTTAATGTTCTGTTTATTATTTTCATGTTAAACAATACAGCAAATAATCTCATGTAACAGAATCACTACAGTTAATACTACTGTTTGGGGTAACATAAACTTTCACTTACAATCTTGAACAGTAGGAGTGGGGGGGGGGAAACATATAAAGAGGTGATAAAACACTAGGAGTCCCAAAGAGTCCAGTAAATGCTGGTCGCTTCATGGTTAAGGTCAGAGTCCAAAAGGTAAGTATCATAAGGAAATACTGCACTAACCAGTAGTGCTTATTGCCTTATATTAAATTAACATTCAGTGTCTAATTGTTCCCCTTAGCTCCACATTGTGTCCCACCTCAAACAATTCTTAATAAGCAAACATTAGAAAGATAGAATAATGGCTAAGACACCACTCAGAAACATGTGCTATATATCACTGAGACCTTCGCCTAGGGACTAAACTATTGGAGGGTGAGGGAAAGACAGAGAAGATAGGGACAGGAAAAAAATATCCTAATGGGTTAATAACCCCAAACACTATTATATGCAGGACTTCCGGTTCTCCACAGCTCCTTAATAGACACAGACTTGTGGCTCTTCCCTCGAGGGACTAAAAAAAGCTCTGTTTACCCCGCATAAAACTTTAAAATTTCAATCAAAATGCTTCCAAAAGGAAAAGGGGACTCGAAACTGAATAAAAATTTGTATGAGCAGGGACAGACAACAATAGATGGCTCCCAAAACCGTCTGCTACAGGATGATCAGGACGCGAACCCCTCGCTGGTGGAGCACACACCCCAGGCCTCAATTCAACATACAGAGGACAGATTGAAAGATAAGGCTCAGCTGGACACAATCTTAGCAGAAATTCTTGAAATGAGAAACGAGAATAAAGCTGAATTTCAAAAACTACACCACAAGTTAGCAGATATGGATACGGCGCTTAAGGAGGTGGATACAACAGTGACCCATGTAGAGAACAGCTCCTCACTACATACGGAGGCCTTAATTACGGTTTTGGACTGTGTTGACCAGCTACAGGCCTAATGTGTGGATCTAGAGGCACGATCCCAAAGGGACAACCTCCGATTGTCGGGGTTACCAGAGGGGACTGAGGTGGGCAATGTAGCTCATTTCATGCAAGATCTTCTGCAAGATGTACTAGCCATCCCACCCACACTGCAGATTAAAATCGAGCGGGCTTATAGAACACTCGGCCTGAAGCCAACGGACCCCTCGGCAAGGCCCCGCCAGATTCTCATGAAATTTTCAAGCTATGCCACAAAAGAAGAGGTACTACGTCAAGTCTGGCAGATGGGGGAAATTAAATACAATGGGCATCGATTATATATAGACCAGGACTACCCACCAGAAATTCAAAAGATGAGATTGCAGTACAGACCTGCCATGAAAGCACTTCGCCCCAAAAAGATAAGATTCCAGACACTCTCCCCAGCAAAAATTAGTGTGTTCTGGGAAGAGGGGACCCAGATATATTCCTCCCCTGAGGATGTGGCTGAGGCACTTAAGTACATAGGAAACCCGTTAGAAGATCTCAAGCGGACTACCACAAGGGCTGAAGATAGGAACCTTAGGCGCCTGGGAGATCATCTCCAGAAGGGACCAGACAAGCTGATGGACACACTTTCCACACAGAAATCCATCGCGCACATCCGAAACAGGCTGCAATAGGCCCGAGTGCAACAATCTCAGAACAAGCAGCAAACCCTCAACACTTGATGGCCTTTTGGAAATATATTTGGAATATACTATGTTGTTACATGGTCAGTCCATGCAGCTTCTCTAGGAAGGAGACAGCTGAAAGGGTTGGTAAGCCTTAATAAAAGGGACAGAAGCTGTTTTGAAACTTACATACAAAGGTTTAGCCAAATGAAGACATTGGGACTTGGGGAAACACTGGACTAGCTCTATGAGTAGGGCACTTGAGGACATATTGTATACCTCCTTGTGATGCGAACAGTCCTATAGTGTTAATAATTTTTATTTATTTATTTGCTTTTTGTTAACTGGGTAAGTGCACTAGCCAAAAAGACTATTTTCAGGCACGACCCGGGAGAGTACAGGCACAATAATACAAACTTCAAGAAGAATATATATGAATACTAGACTTTTACATGAGGAAATATTCGCATAACAATGGAAACTTTGACAACAGGCATAAAGGGAAGCAAACAGCGCAATAATACAAAACTTCATGGAGAATATACATGAATAATAAACTTTTACATGAGGAAATATTTGCATAACAATGGAAATGTTGACAACAGGTATAAAGGAAGGCAAACAGTGCAGACAAAAATGAAAAAACAGCAGCAATGTTACAGAAGGCAATAAATCAGGTGATATTAAGGCAACATAGGCGTTTTAAGAGATAATGTAAGCGCTAATGGCGTGAATGTCGATAGGCAGAGAGAGAGAGGGGTTAGAGATAAGTAAGAGGAGGGGGAGGTGGCGGCACAGGCAGTATGGACCATGATTGAAAGGGGGTTAGAGAAGAGGGAGAGATTAAGAATGTAATGGAGAGGGAAAGGAAAGATAGGGGATGAAGGAGTAATTGATAAGAGAGAGACTGAGAGGAACTGCTACAAGAGGGTGGACCACTTTGCTTGTAGCTTTACAATGTTTAAGGCCTGATCGTATTTTTATTTTTTTTAAACATGTTTTGAGCCTGGTTTGCAATGTGGGGTGGGGCACACTGGTTGGGGAGGGGCATTGCTTTTATATGGGGAGCTTTACAGAGGTTAATAAGTAAAAACAGAGCTGTTAGCCCCTCGCTGTTTTGCTGATAATACACTAACTGGTGCTCCTCAGTGGGGAGAAAGAATTTGAGACAGCCTAGAAGTTCTAACATAGGTGGTGGAGTATTTCTATGTTTGGGACAGGAGTTAGCTGGGAGTTCTCTGCAAGCTACTGTCCCTGGTATTTCTCCTTCCAGGGGTTAACAAATAGCACTACATCTCTGCAAGATAGCACTTCACAGAGTTAGGGAACCAACCTGTTCCCCTACCTTGGAAGACATGTACAAAGTTATAGTTGGTGGCGTTTGTTGCCAGATTCAGCTACTCTTATAGTTTTACAAGTAGCCCAAGTTTGTTGTTTAAGGTACCTATGTGACCTATTAAATCCACTTCAGCTGATGGTGCACTGGAGAGAGGAGAGAGACATAAGATGCAGGCTGATCCACTGTCTGTCAGACTCTATCCACTGGAGCAATGGGGATTAAAGCTCTTTCTTTAATGTAAACAGGCTGACGAACCCAATCCGGAGGAAGAAAATACTGGGACATATTAAAAAATATAGGGCAGACCTTATTTTAATGCAAGAGACTCATCTAACAGATGAGGAACACATGAAATTAAAAAAATTGGGGTTTTCGAGATTTGTTTTCATCATTCCAAGGGGTAGACGGAGAGGGCAGCGGTTCTTATCCCGCAAGGCATTCCATTTGAAGTGCTAGATCAGGTTGCTGATAAGGAAGGTAGATTTGCCCTTCTTAAAGGGAACCTAAATGGAAACCGACTGACAGTGGTATCATTATACATCCCCCCAGGCTCTCCATATGAAACATACAGACAGACTTTAACTAAGATAGTAGAAAGGGCGGAAGGGACATTAATAGTGGGGGATTGGAATATGATTTTGGATCAGAAAACGGATACCACTTCAAAGATACCTAGGAGGACAAACAAAATACAAAACCAAATTAAGGCTCTGTTACAGAAGTTGGGATTGCAAGATACATGGACATCTGTTGAGTGCCCCATGAAAGGCTATACGTACTATTCGGCAACATATCACATGTATTCCCGATTAGACTATTTCTATTTAAATAGAGATGCAGTTTCTAAGATACAAAAATGTGAAATAGGTCCATTTACTGTATCTGATCATGCCCCACTGTTAATTTACATAGATTTGGCCCTCCCACCTCGCAATTCGTTTTGGAGGCTCAACCTTTCTTTACTTCGTGATAAAGAAGTACAAGATCAAATACCCCACTTAATTAGGCAAACTCTATAAGATAATGACACTGGGGAGGTTGGTAGGGGCATAATCTGGGACACCCTCAAGGCTGTGATTAGAGGAAAGCTAGTGGCCATAGCTTCTGCTTGGAAAAAACAGAGAGAGCAAAAGCAACAAAAACTAGAAAGCCAGATAAAAACACTAGAAGCACAACCACAAGAAAGGTATTTGGCACAAAGAGAAAAAGAGTTAACAAAATATAAAAAAGAGTTGAATAATATCCTGGATGCTAAAGTGGAATTCAATCTTCAATACTTGAGGCAAAGTTATTATGAGGGTGGCCCAGGAGCCCTTCAATGTCTTGCCATTCGATTAAGAGCCAAAACAGCTAGCGCCCAAATAGTAAAAATAGAACACCCTCAAACTAGGGTGAAAAGCCCCAAATTAGAGCATATCGTAGAAGCATTCCAGACATATTACAAGCAGTAATATGCCTAACCAAGTGATCCCCAACTGGTGAAGAGATACAGAGCTTTGTGAGGGAATTGAATTTACCTCAGGTCCCAGATTCCTGGAAGACCCGACTCTTAAGCCCAATATCGGAATCAGAAATTAATAACGTACTGTAATACGGGACGGGAAAACAGGGAATTCACCAGGGAATGATGGACTTCCCATGGAATTTTATAAGAAATTTCGGACCACATTGTCCCCGGTCATAAGAACCATATATCAGGGAATAATATCAGAGGGAACATCATTTCCCCCCTCCTGGAGACAGGCTATTATTTCAGTTCTCCCCAAACCCAGCAAGGATCCCACCCTCTGCACATCATATAGGCCCATCTCGAGTCTAAATGTTGGCTATAAGATCCTGACCTCTATTATTGCAAAAAGACTGCAATATCTAATCCCAACCTTAGTACATAAAGACCAAACTGGATTTGTTGCTGACAGACAGGTGGCTGATAGTGTTAGACGCACAATATGTACAGTATTATTGACCATCTTAACCAGCAGAAGACACCAGCTATCATAATGAGTCTCGATGAAGAAAAAGCTTTTGATCGAGTAAACTGGAGTTTTCTATATGGGGTCCTTGCCAGGTTTGCTTTCCCAGACAAATTTATAACCTTAATAAACTCTTATATACAGACCCACAGGCTTACGTTCATGCTAATGGTATAATTTCCCAAAAGATCAATCTACACAGAGGTACCCGGCAGGGGTGTTTCGTGTCACCCCTCTCTTATTTTCTTTATATACTGAACCCCTGGCAAAGTGGCTTCGAAGTGATCCAGAAATACAAGGTGTTTTAATAGGACCTAACATACGCGGTTATACGCCGATGATATGCTGCTTTATTTGACAGATCCAGAGACCTCGTTAAAACAGGTTATGGCAAAGGTTAAAATCTTTTCGGACCTATCCGGCTATAAACTTAACACCACGAAGACGGAAGTACTTATATTTAATTACAATCCTTCTCAACAATTGAAGACAAAATATAACATGAAATGGGGCCTCACTACACTAAAGTACTTGGGGGTGACCCTGAGAGCCTCTAATACACACTTATTTGTAGATAATTACAAACCTATAGATCTGCAGCTTCAATTGGATATGGAGAGATGGTCATTACTCCCCCTACCTATGTATGCTAGAATTCAAGCCGTGAAAATGAATCTCCTTCCACGGCTCTTATATTTATCTCAGTGTATTCCAGTCACACCTTTTCAGAGGTGGTTCCATGATCAACAGGCCAAGGTGTTTAACTTTATTTGGAACAACCGCAGACCTAGAGTTCGTAGAACCCTACTGTTAGCCCCTAAGCGGTTGGGGGAGCAGTCCCCAATCTTAAGGAATATTGAATAGCAGCGCAAGTCAGCTGGGTTTTATTTTGGGCACAGACCCTACGAATGCACACTGGCAGGAAATGGAAAAGCCTATAGCCCTGACATTCTTATACACACCAGTCTGTTTCATTTGAGAGACCACAATACTTGCAGATAACACTCCTATCTGAGTAGCTGTTGGTGCATGGAATCTATTCAAGCACATCCTGGACAAAGAGAGAGCTATGGAGTGAAATGGTTTGTAACTGATAACAATTTCACACCAGGCAGTGACAATCTTGGTACAAGAAACAGGCAGCTCGGGGTTCTGTGCACCTATGCAGATGCTGAGGGGAGATATAATGCTTACCTTCCCAGAATGTGCTCAAAGATGAGGATGGACCCCGGGTGGAAAAAAAAATACTATTTACAGATGTACACTTATATACAACACAAGCTCTGTGGCAGAGAATAAATTACTACTGGGGGGGGGCCTGGATTGACTCTTAGTGATCTCTTCTCTCTAACAAGTGCAAAACAGGCTATCACGAAGATATATAAATATCTAAATTCACAGAAGGAGGGGGTGACACAAGCCTTACAGACAAAATGGGAAAGAAAGGCTGATTTTCATTTACCCTCCCCTCTTTGAGATAAACTCTGGGAATCCTCATCGAGAGCAACTATGTCGCCTCTCTGGCAGGAGTATTTATGGAAGATCAGGGTACTTTTTTTTTTTTTTTTTTTTAACTCCTGACAGGGTAGCTAAATATTCTTCTACAGGCTCAGCCAGCTGTTGGCGACATTGTGGGGAGCTAAAAGCAACTCCCACACACATTTTTTATGTATGTCCTAAATTAGAACAGTTCAGAAAAGATCAATATTCTGTTTTAGACATCTACCCCACTATTGGTGCAAAATCTGATGTTGGGTCTGCCCCCCGGAGGGGAACAGATACCTTATATTTGTGGTATATATGTGTTCTGGCCTATAATAAAGCTATAATAAGAAACTGGTTACAATCCACTCCACCAGCTGTTAAGGATTGGGTTCAGATTATCAATGATATACAGCACATGGAAGAACTAACTTATCAATTAAGGGATGCTACTGAAAAGGGCTTCAGGAGACGGACTAGGTGGGCCCTCTTGAAATAAATAGTCTCTGTTCTAGGGGGTATACCCAACAGAAGACATAGTATATAGGTCTACCAATTGAGTCTCTTGATAGTAAAGGAGAGTGAAATGAGCCTAGTGGCTCCCTCCCAAAAGCGCACCATCTCCTTCATCACTTTTACCATTAGCATAACATGGAATAGAATAGAAATAATATGAAGTGCTTGATAGAGCAATTTTATTATATGGAAAAAATATTTTTAATTGGGCACTGGAAAACCCAAATTGATATGATTTTAGTTAGACCTTCTCACCTAGGTAACTGAATTATTTCTGTATTTATTTGTTTTATAGTTTGTTATTAATTATAGTCACTCAACTTGACAGTGATATGTTACCTTAGTACATAAAAGCAAAAGAGAAAACTGCTAAATCAAAGATGTATTTTAAACACTCTGAACTTAAAATAAAGTACATATAAAAAAAAAACACTACTATATGCAATAACATGTTGCCCCTTAATGTCCCTCTCCACTACTACACCCTTTCAATTATTAAACATCATTAGAAATTAACGTTCATAGTTCTGTTCTCTAAATGGATAGGTAATTTTTAAACAGTGTCCTCATTACTCATCATTCTTCCAAATCTGATTTCTCCTCTGCTGAATCCTGAGCTGTATGGGCCTTGAACTCTGTTTCTGTCTTCTGTAACCATCGGGCTGCATCTTTTGGGTCTGAAAACTGCCAGGCCTTTCTGCCATATGTGATACGTAGTCTGGCCAGTGAAAGAAAAGAGCATACTATTCCCAGTGTGCGTAGCTTATGCCTGATGGCATCAAATTGTTTCCTCCTGGCCTAGTTTGGTAGGAAAGATATGGGAATAATTTCATATCCTGCCCTTGCACTTCAAATGGGTAGGATGCACGCGCTGCAGAGGAAAAAAAAATCCTGGACCTCTGATCCGGCCGTCTTCAAAAGCACAGTTCTCGGTTGATACGTGTCTCAGGGTTTTACTCAGGGATTCACCCTATATGGTTGGCACAGATCTAACCATTCAAACTCCTCTGGTAAAGAAATACTTTCCGCCAGCCACCTTTTCAAGAAGCTATGTAAATTAACGCCTTCTGCTCCTTTGGGATCCCAATAAATTGCACGTTGCCCAATCAAAGGCTATTCTCTACCGTCTCCAATCGCCCTCGCAGTTGTGAGTTCTCCTTCGAGATGAGAGCCGCAGTGGCTTGGACTGCTGTCGATCTTTTGTCTGTCTCCTTAACAGTCTCGGTTAGTGATAGCAGGGCAGCTTCATGCACTTCAAGTTTAGAGAGGGTTTTTTCAATTTTCGCATCCATGGCTTTAACCAATTCAAGGACTGCTATCCAAGGGGGCTCCTGGGATGTAGTCTGCAGGGAGGATTCGGGCGAATTGGCTGCAGGCCCAGCTGGCATATGTGAGGAGGTAGGCCGCTAATTTCCTTGTGCTTGCTGTTGGGGATTTCTGGTGCGCCCCATATTGTAACAGATATCAATCTGCAGCTTTCAACCTCGTTTGTCCGTAAATCTTCTCCAAAATTCGATTCACCAGGTTAGGAAAAGGAAAATTAACATTAAGTGGCGCTAGCTTTGCAGCGCTGTGGAAGGAACATCCTGCCCTGAATCTGTCTCTCTAGTGCCCCCCAGGTCATAGTTTTCTCACTGTGCAGTGTCCATACTGCTGTAGGCAAGTTAGGCTTTCCCTGTCAGGTAAGGTACTAGTCTGATTGCTCATTGCTGCTTTGGCCACTGGCAGGCTGCTGCAACCCTTTCAAAAGTTGTCAAGTATGCTTCAATATCATCCGAGGGATACCATTTTGTAAGTTTAAGGTCTTTTAAGTTGTTGTTTTGTTGCACTGCTGGACCAGTTCCAGATCCTCCAGCTTTGATAGCTAGCAAGACATCCAGCTATCGCTGTTCCAGTCACTGCAGCTCTTTTCTCTGCTGTTCCTGCATCTCTTCTTTTCTCCGCATCTCTTCTCTTTTTGGCTGCTCCTCTGTCTCTTGTTGTTGTATAGCCCTCCATTTGAAGAAGGCAGTCAGGCTTTCAGGTTCTGTCGCTGCCTGTTTTTTTTTTTTTTTTGCTGCTGCAGGCTGTAGTGTCTCAGCTTGGATTTCTGTCTCTGCTAGTTTGGTTGCCATCTTTCTGGTAATGACTCCTTGGCTTGCTACTGCATAATCCATATCTTTTTGCTATGCTTCCCAGGTATCAGGTCAAGTACCCACGCACAAAGCTCCTGGCTTAGAGCATGCACGGCGTAAATCCCACTTAGTCTGACACCATCTGCCATTGAGGCACAGGTCAGGAAGCACAGGAAAACCAGGGGCAGTTTCAAATTCCGCAAATATTATTTTATTTTTCTAATAACAGCAAAATAAAAAAATAAAAATTATTCAGTATAGCTATTTACAAAGGCAGTACAAACAGAGAAAACCAAGTCCTTCTTCTGAGGGTATCTCTTAATTCCAAGTTTCAGTCTCTCACTCTCCTTGTCTCTCTAGCAAAAGCATTGCTGCTCTTTTAACAAGTCTTTGTCTGGGAACTCATTAAGAGAGCCTGCTTCTCAAAGAATGTTCTTGTAAGTTTACAGAATGTTCTTGTCAGTTTCGTTCCTTGCAGGTGCAGCAAAACAGTACATAGTGACCCAGAAGAACAGGTTACTCACCTGTAACAGTTCTAGGAGTGGTATATGTTGTTCATCCACACTCACTGGCATTGTCCTCTTCCTCTTTAAATCTGCCAGAAGCCTTCAAGCTGGCTCCTCCCACCCACCACCGGTGGTATATACTAGCTCCAGCCTCGATTGCCCACAAGCCAGGTTGTGTGCGTCTGCAGCCAGGGAGGTCGGTGGGTCCATGTGGATGAACAACATATACCACCTAGAACTACTGTTACAGGTGAGTAACCTGTTTTCTAGGAGCGTGACGTTGTTCATCCACACTCATTGGCAGACTCCTAGACCTCTCTGGGAGGAGGGAGGCAAGGCGCACACCCCCTACTTAGGGAACAGAGACTGGAGAACTGAGGTCCCAAAACCAGCATCCTGGCATGACTCGAGGTCGATGTGGTAGTGGATAATGAAGGTGTTTGCTGACTTCAAGGTAGCAGCCCGACAGATTTCCTG
Organism: Neoceratodus forsteri; assembly: GCA_016271365.2. Taxonomy (NCBI): domain Eukaryota; kingdom Metazoa; phylum Chordata; order Ceratodontiformes; family Ceratodontidae; genus Neoceratodus; species Neoceratodus forsteri. Next base: position 399,349,791 of record CM057452.1, read on the forward strand.
GATAGCAGTGTCCCTGGAAGCAGCCACCGATGCAGCAGTATGGTGGGTAGAATTAACTCTTATCCCTCTGGGAGGCTCCTTGCCCACCAACTCATAGCACAGACCTATGCATGATGTAATCCATCTTGCAATGGTCTTTTTTTGCTGCAGGTCTGCCAGAAGCGGCTTCAGCGTAAGTGACAAACAGCTGGCGAACCTCTCTGCGAAATTCCGCCGTCCTCTCCTTATAACAGGAGAGAAAGCATGTCTCAGGTCCAAAGTATGGAGCCTGTACTCGGCGTCCGAGGTGTGATTAGGGTAGTATACCAGCAAAGTCAACACCTGGTTAAGGTAAAACTCTGACACCACCTTCGGAAGGAATTTCAGGTGGGGGCGCAGGACAACTTTGCCCCTGTGAAAGACCAGATAAGGGGAGTCACACCAAAAGTGCCTGGAGCTCCCCTGTCCTTCTGGCTGATGTGATAGCCACCAGGAAGGCCACCTTCCATGACAAGTGTGACAGCTCACACTTGTGCATGGGTTCGAATGGCTTGCCCATGAGCTTTGCCAAAACTAGCAGCAGATCCCACGGAGGTGGAGGTTCATGCACCGAAGGGGATATGTGATCCAGGCCTTTGAAAAAACGCCCGACCACTGTCTCCTGTGCCAATGTCGGCTGTCCAGCCCATGCCCAGTAAGCAGAAAATGCTGCCAGGTGCACCCTAAGGGTCGATGACCGTATACCCCCTTCGGAGAGAGACCAAAGGTAGTCGAGAATGTTAGCCACAGAGCAGGATAAGGGGTCCAGACCTTTACCCTGGAACCAAATGGAAAACCTTTTCCATCTGAAGGCGTAACATTTCCTGGTCGATTCCTTTCTGGATGCCTCCACCACGGTGTAGACATCTTCAGAAAGACTCAAAGCCTGGAACTCTAGCCGCTCAGGTACCAGGCTGTGAGTTGCAGGGATTGAAGGTCCGAATGGAATACCTTCCCCTGCTTTAGTGATATCAGGTCTAGGCGTGTACAAAGTCGCTCCGGGGGCCTGCAGCTGAGGCTGAGGAGATCTGGATACCAGAACTAGCGCGGCCTGTCTGGGGCTACCAGAATCACCTTCACCTTGTCCCTCCTCACTTTGAGTAACACCTTGTGGATCAAGGGAAATGGAGCGAAGGCGTATAGGAGGCCTAGGGTCCATAGCCTTGAGAAGGCATCCCCCTGCAGCGAGCCCTGATGAGGGGGGCGGGCATGATACAGCCTCAGCTTGGTGTTTTCCTTGGAGGCAAACAGGTCCACCATCGGTATGCCCCAATGGAAGAACAGGCTGTAAGCTACCTCTGGATGGAGAGACCACTCGTGGGATGTCTGGCCTATGCGGCTGAGAGCATCTGCCAGCTGGTTCGATGCTCCTGTCACATGGATGGCTAAGAGATCCGCCTCCAACTGGCTTACGAAGGTCCAGATGTGGAGCGCCTCCTTGCACAGCAAATGGGAGTGTGTGCCGCCCTGTTTGTTGAGGCAGTACATGGTCGTGGTATTGTCCATCTAGACTTGAACCACTTGCGAGGAGTGGAAAGCTGACAGTCCCAGTCTGACAGCTCAGAGCTCCAACAGGTTGATGTGGCATTGGGACTCCTCAGGGGTCCAGAACCCGTGGGCCCTGTTGTCCCCTATGTGGGCTCCCCAGCCCATGAGAGAGGCATCGGTCGTGAGGACGACCATCGGCTTGGGGCGGACAAATGGGATCCCTTCCTGCAATGAGTCTGGGGCGGTCCATCATTGGAGAGCGTCCCATATCTTCTGGGTTACAGTGATCAGCTGGTCAAAATGACCATGACGCTGAGTCCACTGGGCAGCCAGCTCCCATTGGAGGGTGCGCATGTGCAACCAGGCCCAATGGACCACTGAGGTGCACGCCGCCACGTAACGCAGAACACGCAGAAAGTCCTGGGCAGGGTGCAAGTGCCCAACCAGAAATGATTGGGCGAAGGAGGAGAGAACCTCTGCCCTGTCCACCAGGAGCCGAGCTCTGGCTTGACAAGAGTTGAGCTCTGCCCCGGTGAAGCCCATCACCTGGGAAGGCATGAGTTCCGACTTGGACTCGATCAGGAGGCTGAGCTGGGAGCAGGTCTGGAGGGCCAGATCCCTGGACCTCTCCACCTCCTGTTGGGTGGAACCTGCCAGGAGCCAATCGTCGAGGCAGGGATAGATTCTGACCCCCTGATGCAGGAGATGGGCCGCCACCACTACAGTGCATTTGGTGAAGACCCGTGAGGCCGATGACAGGCCGAACAGCATGGCTCGGAACTCATACAGGGTCCCCTTGAAACTGAAGTGGAGGAACCGCTGATGGGATGGACGGATTGGGATGTGAAAGAATGTGTCCTGCAGATCCAGAGAACAGAACCACATGTTTTGCTCCAAGGATGGTATGATCTGGGACAGAGTGACCATTCGAAAGGTGCGAGACCTGAGAAACTGATGCAGGTCATGGAGATCTAGAATGGTGCGCCAACCCCCCGTCCGCTTGGGCACCAGGAAGTACCTGGAGGCAAAGCCTGGGCCTGGTGGAGGATCTGCCACGGGAGCTACCCTCTCCTTGCGGAGGAGCTGAGCTATGTCGTTGCTGTCTGGGTGCATGTGGAAATCCGTTCCTCCCAAGGGGCGCTGGCTCGGCTGGGAGGGTACTGCTCAAACTCTAGAGGCAGTTCCCGACCAACCACTTTGAGAACCCACCTGTCTGAAGTGATAGCGGACCAGGTGGAAAGAAAGTGGCGGAGCCAACTCCCCATGGGAGGGCTCAGAGCTGGCGTGACGGAGATGGAGTGGTAACCCCCATCCCGTCACTGGGCAGGCTTAGAGGAGGAGGAGGCTCCAGAACCTGAGCCTCGGCCCCCTTTCGGGCCTGTTGGGGTCCAAGCTTGGGCCGGGGGTGCCAAGCTTGAGCCTGCTACTGATGTTGATGTTGGGTCCTCCTTGATAGGAAGGCTGCTGGACCGCAGGGGAACAGTGCCGAAAAGGCTTCTTCTTTTACTTCTACTGGTTCTTGCCCGAAGAACCCTTGGCAGAAGTGGTGTCCAAGGTGGCATTGGACTGCTCCATGCGCTGTAGGTGACCGGCCACTCCTGGGCCGAACAAGTTGGTCCCAAGAAAAGGCACGTCAGCAAACTTATGCTGAGTATCCACTGGGAAGGAGGAAAGCCTCAGCCAAGCCCTGCGGCAAGAGGCCACTGCGGCAGCCATCGAGCAGGCACAAGAAACTCTGATGTCCAGGGCCATCTGGAGCTGCTGTTTGGCAACAGCACGGACCTGGTCACAGACCTGTTTGACCGTGGTCTGCATGTCTGCGGCAGAGATGAGGGAGGACTTTGTCTAATGACCCGAGAAGGGCAAGAGTGATGTATGCCATGATGACAGCCGAGCTGGCCTGACGAAGGCCCACGGAGGAAGCCGCGTAGACCTTCCGTGTGGAGTGGTCCATATTTTTGGACTCTTTGTCTGGAGGTCGGTCAGTGTTGGCCAAACTGCCAGTATGCCTGAACACAGAGGCGGTCACCAAGCTCTCGGCCGAAGGGTGCTCTGTGAACCCCGCAAGAGACCCCATGAGCACCGCGTACTTGCAGGCCATGCGGGAAGACGGTGCTGGACATGAGGCAGGGCGCTGCCAAAGTTCAAGGGCTGGCTAATGATGGCTTCGGCCACAGGAAAGGCCTCCGTCGGGGTATCCCCTCTCTTTAGGATATCTGTGAGAGGGTACTCCGATTTTTCTGGATTGGCTCCAGAGGCATTCTGGTGGAGTCAGAAATGAGAAGGAGAATCCCTTGGAAGGAGGAAGGGCCTTCCTCCATCCCTGTGCCAACGGATGACTCATCATCCCCAGGATGAGAGTGGAGTCTGGTGACATCCGAGTCCGAGGAGTCGGGGTACAACGGCCTGCCGCCTAAATCATCCTTGATCCGCCAAGGGCAGTCCGGGGTGACTGTGACAGACAGACATCGGGGAAGTCCGGCATCCTGTCGGTCCTCTTTTGAGGGAGTCCCTCCCACAGGCTGTTTTGGCGGTGGTTCCACCCGAATAGGTGGAGAGACCGGAACAGGCCGAACTGGGGGACGGGACAGCCCCACGGGTGGAGGAACCAAGGGTTTCAATTCCGGAGAAGTCTGCTTCGGCCTCGGAGGCAAGAGCCAAGTAATGGCCGGCAGAGCTGGCTTCTGCCCCGTCAGAATCAGCTGTTGCCACATAAGGTCCTCATAGCGCCAATGGAGTTTCCATCAGAGCCTCTGATGAGGACAACCTGTGGCATCGCCTCTTCTTAGAATGCTTATGGCTCTTCCTCGGTCATTTGGCTGAGGGGGTTCTGGACCTCGACAGAGATCGGACAGGCCGACTCGGTCGATCAGGAGACACCAGGGGGATCGGTGAAACCCGAGGGTCCGGAACTGGATCCTTAATAGGGCCACCAGCTGGCTGGGTCTCCTCATCAGGAAACACTAGAACCAGAGTCCTTTCTAAGGCATCATCGACCACGGCCGGTGACAAAGGGTCAATCGGGTCGAGAATGATCTCGACCTCATTGGCCACTTCCTTGGTCGTCTGGCCAGACAGAAGGTCCATAAAGCCTGCGGCCGAGGAGGCGATCTTGACCGAGGTCAAGACCGCATGCTCCTGGGACTGAGACCTCTCTCGGTCCCAAGATCACCTTTGTCGAGATGAAGATGAAGCAAGTTCTCTTTACCTCTTCCAAGAGCGGGAAGACTGCGAGCCCATGGATGCCTAAACCAGGGTGGGGAGAGACTGGCACAACTCCTTAAACGAACCTGTAAAGGTGGAGCCTAGGTTAAGTGGGATGAAGAAGCTTCGATTAGCCGAAGCGCGAGCGGCTTCTTCCTTGAACGCCTGCATGCGTTCCAGCTGCTCGTCGGAGCCCACAGCTGCGGAAACTGACTACCTAGCCTCCTTGGACTTCACCGGAGGGTTCCTTTTCTCCGATCTCCCCAGTTTCAGGTGTGCCATGTGGTCGTCCAGGACGTTGGGATGGAAGGCCAAGCAGTAACTGCAGGACGATGTGTCATGGCCGACAGCCAGGCAGTAGACGCACGTGAGATGGGGATTGGTGCGCAACATCTTCTGGCTGTAAGGACACTGGCGAAATCCCGGGGAAGATTTCTGCTCCATGATCGAAGATGCAAATGCGCGATCGCTAACTCAAACGAGTTTTAATTTCGGTAAAACCAAAGATTTGAAAGCCAGGGCCTACGAAATGTGAGAGCACGAGGGAGGCAACCTGCATCTTCCAGCGGAAAGGAAGATCTGGCATCATGGGGTGGAGCCGAGGTATATACCACCCGGGTGGGTGGGAGGTGCCAACTTGAAGGCTTCCGGCAGATTTAAAGAGGAAAGGGACAATGCCAATGAGTGTGGATGAATAATATATCCACGCTCCTAGAACTGACCTTTTGTTTAGAGTTCTGCAAAAGGCTTAAAACTGCATCTCAGGTTAAGCCCTATAGTTCCAAACAGCTTTGCAATAATTTCATCAGTGCAGTTTTAAACAAAGGGATACCGTTTCAAACAAAGGGATCCCAGTATCACTTACAGTTTCACACAAAGATTCACATGTGTTTTTATAACTGCAGATATGCAAGGGGGGAGAAAAAACAGAAATAGCAAGGGATGGCAGAGAGATAGTGAGGGGCGGAGTACTGCGAAACCATCAGTGTGATCAGTTCCTAGGCCTCACAAGAACATTTGGTTGCACAACCAGACAAGAGAAGAGACAGAAAAGGAGAGGATAGAACAGACCCTTGCGTTTAAACTCTTTCTGCATAACAAATGGGGCAGGGCCTTATTCAACCCTGTCACAGTTTGGAGAGTTGCAGAGAAACCAATCAATCTGGATACTGTATCGCACCTTGTATCCTTTTATGGATCTTGCACACTGCTCTTCTTACAAACGGTCTCTTCGGTATGCTACCACTGAGTGTACTCTGTGCCAGATTTCCTCTGGGGGTTGACCTGATGCTTGACTAACACAGTGACTGCTCTGCACTAAGGAACCTCACCAGGATGAAACACGTCTGTAGCTTGTTTTTCTCTGCCAGTGCTGGGTCAAATGTAAAAACTTATTTAGAAGGAGACTGTTGTTCTGGTGAAGCCTTGTCAGCCAGCCTCATACAAGGATTTGCATATCTATAGCACCTTGCACTGAGTTTGAGGTTTCAACTGTATGTCTGTGGTTTACAGACATGTACAGAAATCAAACCATATCAATATTTCTTCTCTCCTTGCATCCTTTTATGAATCTCACACACTGCTGTTCTTACAAACTACCTCTCTGTTATGTTACCCCCGAATGTACTACATGACTGTCAGTATGGTTTTCAAACGTGACTTACCTGCCTCTATGATAAACCTGATGCAGCTGATTACAGAACAGGCATGTGTTACACAGGCAGAAGAAGCCAAAAGGTTCCAGATCTCAGGCTGCTGCAAGGCCAGACAGCTACAATCCAGTACAGCCTGCAGGTCGACACTCAGGGGAACCCGGTCATTTGCTAAATGCCATGACACTGCCTGTAACAGAAGTGCAAATAATATTGCAACACAGTATTCTAACAGCGTTATCAACCACATACAAGATCTCAGTTGGCATCAGCTGAACTCAACAACATAACAGTAAAGAAAACAGAAACTCAGCCATTCAATCAGTTATTACATATGCCATTAAGGAGCCCGATATTTATGGGTAACTTTGAAAAAAACTTTTCTTTAACACTAACTAGACAGAGAACCTAACCCTCTCTAAAAACTGCAGCTCTGCAACCGCTGTACTGCACCACTCCCAAAATTCCCATTTTTTCTCTCACTACTTTTACTGGAATTTACTTTGTATCCTTATCTTAGTGTTTTCTTGTTTCCCTTTTTATGCTTTACTTAACCCCTCTGTAGCATGAGCCTAGTCAGGGTGATTCGAGTTTTCCCTTTTGCTTTTCTTTATCACTTTGTATCCTGCCTTAGACAGGATGTTTCTAGTTTACTCCTTTTGCTTTTGTTTCCGCTCTGTATCCCTGCCTTAGACACAGTGGTCTAGATATTCAAAGGGTTGCGCAGCACAAACCCACTAATCTCGCCCTGGCGATATTCAAAGGGAAAAAGTGCGCGCACATCCCAATGCGCCGAGCGCATCAGTAATGCATGCAGGCACAGGTAGGGGGCATGCCCATGCATAACCTGCACAGCCCGACATTCAGCCTGGGATGTGCAGAGCCATGCATTGCAACCCCTACCCGCGCCAGCACAAAGTTGCGCCAAAAAAGGAACAAATGATGGCCACCCACAGGTGAGCTGCCGCATTGCAGGGCGCAACACGGCAGCTGCCACCTGTGGGTGGCCACCTGAGTTCCGGCTGCACCTGGCGGCACCTCCCCCATGCCCGATTGCGGGCATTTGTGAAAAAAAAAAAATAGAATAATTCGTCCAATATCCCTGGTGGTCCAGTGGACCTCTATCTGCCTGATCGTGGGCATTTGTAAAAAACTAGAATAATTCATCCAATATCCCTGTTGGTCCAGTGGACCGCTATCTGCCTGATCGCAGGCATTTGTTTAAAAAAAAGATCCCCTTCCAATATCCCTGGTGGTCCAGTGGACCAGCTATCTGACAGATCGCGAGCATCTGTATGTAAAAATAGGCATAAGTCCAATATCCCTGGTGGTCTAGGGTACCCCTCCCACCCGCCACTGAGTCCCACCGCCCGCTCCCCACCATCAGCTGGCGGGTGGCAGCTCCCCACCCGCCTGCAGCCCTGCCGCCTCGACACGATCCGTGGGGCTGTACGCCCATTGGTTCACAGCATGAGCTAATGGGCGTGCAGCCCGCACTGCATTACACATTCCAGATATCTGTCGTCAGCCGCCGGTCCAGACGGCTGCTGCCGGCAGGGTGCCAGCGCAGTCATCAGGGATCGGTGCACCTGCATGCAAATGGCCCCATGTGCGTCTGCATACATTATGGCCCTATTTGCATGTCAACTTGAATATCGCGGTTGCTGTGCATGGCGCAATGAAAGTCTCTGGCGCGCACAGATCCCTTTATACCCACTTCTGGTTGGCGCCGGGCGCAGTGCCGATTGCGCCATGCACACTGGGGGTGGCCAGGTGAGTATTTAACGCTGCTGAGCCATGGTGCAGCTCTGTTGAATATCACCCAGTCCACACCCCTGCGCAGCCAAGATGAGCTGCGCCCAAGCTTGCGCCACAGCCTGGCGCAGTTTGAATATCTGGGCCAGTGTTTCTAGTTTTCCCCTTTTTGCTTTACTTTTATTCCTTTGCGCCCTTACCATAGATAGGGAGTTTCTTCTTTTCCCAAACAACAGGTAGAAGATACAGTTTGCAGACCATTACCTCCCTGCTGTTATCCTCATACCTTCTTCCAATACACTCTTACACAGGCAGCAGCAAGTACTCGGGTATTTTACCTTACCTTACTGGACCAGTAGAATTCCCTGCATGCATGCTGTTGCCTGCCGACACCCAAAAAGGCAATCCTGTTCCGCCTCCTGCTCTGTTCCACCTCGCACTCTGGGACACAAATGGTGGGACATGTAAGAAGTGGATCTTTTATAGTTCCTGGACTTTCTGCTTGTCCATGATTCACCCCTGGGATCATGCGCTTTAATCCTCTTCCTCCTTTGCCAACTCCCGAGCTTCCCTGCTGCCCTGTGCCCTTTGTTGGAAAATATGGAGGTGAGTGAGAAACAGTAAATTACAGCTTGTTAGTTGTCTGAGCCCCTGAAATAGAGTTCCTCTGCAGTCAGTGCTGGCCAGGACAAAAGTGTGCCAAAATAGCTTGTTCTAAGCTTTTATCTGCTCAGCAAGACTCCCTGGACTCCCTGCTTGTTTCTGATTTGCCCCTGGGATCATGTGACTTTCGATCCTTCTTCCTCCTTCTGCTGACCCCCAAACTTCTCTACTGCCGCACTTTGTTGGGGAAAAAAAAACGGAGTTCGGAACAGATCAGGGTTGCTCAGGGGCTGGCTGGCGGCTGAAGGTGGACTGAGCATCCAATGATGGCTGTCATCCTCGGTGTGGACAGCATGTACCACTGCTTGACTGCCACCCAGTAAAGGCTGAGTGGTGTGGCAGGCAGTCACCAGTTCAATGGCAGGATGCAGATGCCGAAGCATACAGTGTCTTTATGCTGTGTGTGGGCATCACAGCCTACATGGAAAAGTCCCTATTCTGCAGGCCCCGCATCACCTGCTGGGACCCACTCACCCATGGAGGTAAGAAGTAGTGGGGTGTCCTGGGGACAGTGGGTGACAGGGCAGGGGTTCGCAAACAGAAAGAGGATGCTGGAGGCAACTAAGGTGGTAAAAGCTCATGTGGAAAGAAAAAAGAAAGACCACATATAAGGGAGCTGGACAGCGGTGTGCTCAATGGACCACCAGTTTGGTCAAGGCGACCACTACCGAGCAGGCCCATGGTGGGCAATGGCAGGGCTGCTGCTTGCACTGCCAGTGATCTGGGTTCGGGGATGAGCCTGGGACACTGGAGATGCATCGGGGGGGAGGGATAAGGATCCTACAGAACAATGAACTTCTCTAGGGTGGAAGGCTGTCCGATCCTGCTGTAGAAGTACCACCTGGAATACAACAGAACTTTGGAATGGCGAGACAGCCGGACACACACTGCACATGCCTGCTGCGTGCTTTTCAGCAACATATTAATGTCACAATCTCTTGAGGGAGACAGGAAAATCCCGCTGACCCAAGAGATAAAGCCTGTATCTTGCTGGCACTGCACTGTCAACCAAGCTCATGTCTCCATGGTGACTTGGGCACCAGAGATGTACTGCACCACTCAAAAACCCCATCATGGGGAGAAACCATATGGGGCTACGGAAAGCCAGGATAAGTGCTGTGGAAAACTGCTGATGGTGCTGGGGAAAGCTGAAGGGTGCAGTTGGCCAGCATGGAAGAATAAACAGAAAACAAAAGTAACCATCATAGACAAGGCATGGGAACCCTGTCCCTGCCTGGAATCCTTGGTCAGTGTGCCCACCTTTGGCTGAGGCCATGAAGGTTGTACCATAATGGGTTGCTGAGGTGCCACCAGAAGTACCAGTGGAGGCATCTGCAGCTGGGCAGTTAGGCATGGAAAAAGACAGAATGGCCATGTCCTGGTCAGGTCATCCATGACCCTCCAATGGAAAAGAAAAGTACAGTTACGTAAGAACTTACCATAACAGTAGATCTTTGAGAGAGGCTCTTGCAGGTATTCACATATAGGACTGACCCGCCAGGTGTCAGGACTCCACGGAAAAATTTCTAGCTAGCAGTCTCTGGTGGGAGACCGCCCCCACGTCAGGTGACTGGTGTCATACGACGTCAGTATAAAGGGGTAGGCCCCCACGCCCACCTTCCAGTTCTTTCCTGCCAAAGGCCAAAAGAGGCAAGACAAGAGAGAAGAGGATATGTTCCCCCATGGAAATGGAGCCAAAAAAGCTTAGGGGGATGGAGGGCAGGTAGGCAATACCTACTGCAAGAGCCTCTCTCAAAGATCTACTGTTACGGTAAGTTCCTACATAACTGTACTATCTTACTTCAAGAGGGCTCCTGCAGTAGGTATGCACATACAGGACTGAGTCCCAAGCAGTCTGGAACAAGGAAAAGTACTCAGGAGGAGAAGGATTGTCATCCATAACATGGAACCGCAGGCTGAACGGGTCTCATGAAAGGAGACCTTGTAGAACAGCCAACCCGAAACCTGCTCTATGGTGAGAGGCAATGTCCAAACTGTAGTGTTTCGGAAGGTATGGACAAAAGTCCAAGTTATGCTGCACAGATGTCTGCTGCTGACACATTCTTGAAACAAGCCACAGAAGCAGCTACTCCTCTGGTGGAGTGACCTCTGACCTGACCCGGTAGGGTCTTGTTGTACTTGATGTAACAGAAAGTGATACAATGAGCCAACCATTTTGATAGGCATTGCTTAGAGACAGCATTGCTTTCCCTTTTGTAAGCAAAAGAGGCAAAAAGTTGATCAGTCTTCCTGAGATCCTTAGTCCGAGTGGTGTAGTATCTCAGTATGCCATGAACATCCAAAGTATGCAAAAGGTATTCCCCTTGATTGGAGTGTTGCGTAAAGAAAGCGGGTAGCTCAATGGATTGATTCAGTGTAGATTCAGCCACCACCTTAGGGAGAAACTTAGGGCTGGTGCGTAGAGCCACACGTTCCTTGTGAAAAATCAAGTATGGGATTTTGCACATCAGGGCCTGAAGCTCGAAAAAGCGCCGAACAGAAGTAATGGACACTAGGGAAGAGTGTCTTCCAAGAAAGGAACTTTAAATTGGCTGCAGCTGCCAGCTCGAAGGGAGGCAGGGTAAGCTTCTCCAGAATGAAATTCAAGTCCCAAGGAGGGGCAGGAATGCGGATGGGGGTCTCAAATGGAGAACCTCTCAGAGGAAGGTCCCGTCTCCAAAGGGAACATGGTAGGCTGAAATAGCGGCCATGTGGACCTTTAACGAGGAATGGCTGAGACCCAGATCGAAGAGGTGACGCATGTAATCCAGGACTTTATTGGCTGGGCATGAGAAAGGTTTGAAGTCTTTTGAATTAGTCAAAATAGAAAAGTGTTTCCACTTCATGGCATAGGTGGATCTGGTGGAAGGCTTTCTGGCTTCTACCAAGTTGTCCGCTACGAGAGGAGAGACTCCGAAGCGGGCTTTTGCTACATCTGCAGGAGCCATGCATGTAAATAAAGGGATGTGAGACCTGAATGAACAAGGGTCCCCTCATCCTGGGTCAACAATTGCTGCGACAGAGGAAGAGGAGGTTCCTCTGAAAACTGTTGCAGAAGAGAGAACCAAACTTGCCTGGGCCAGAAGGGAGCGATGAGAATCATTCGAGTTCCGTCCGATCTGAGTTTGTTCAGGACCCTCGGAATTAAAGGAATGGGAGGGGAAGGCATAAACGAATCTGTCCCTCCAAGCGAGAGACAGAGCGTCCTGCCCAAAAATGTCTCGCCCTGGAGCGAACTAGCAGAAGGCAGGAAGTTTTGCATTTTGGGGAGAAGCAAAGAGGTCTATCTGAGGTGTCCCCCATCGCTAAAAGCAGTCGTTTACGACCTGTTGATCTAACTCCCATTTTCCACTCCCAGAATGTGAACCACGGTCAAGTGAAGGTGATGCTGGGTTGCCCAATACCATTTCAACGATTCCCGGCACAGAGGGTAGGAACGTGTTCCTCCCTGCCTGTTGAGATACCAAACTATACACATGTTGTCTGATTGTATGAGGAGATGACCGGGGAGGATGAAGGAGTGTAGAGCCTGAAGGGCATAAAGGACTGCCCTCAGTTCGAGCACATTTATGTGCAGAATTTGTTTGAACTTGGACCAGCTGCCCTGAGTCCTGTGAGACCCGAGATGGGCACCCGAGCTTGACACATCTGTCGTCAACATCTGGGAGCGGGTTCGCAGAATTGAACTCCCAGGCATAGGTTCTCCTGAACCATCCACCATTTCAAGTCCCTGATCATGGGATCGAAAACTAGTACCTCTTGGTCTAGATTGTCCATGGTCTGGTCCCATTGCAACCGAAGCATCCACTGAGAGATCCTCATATGGAGCCAAGGAAGTGGAACTGTCGGAATGGCAGCAGCCATTAGCCCGAGGAGGCGGAGGACTGACCTGGCTCCGACCCTCCTGCGACCGGACAGAAGACGGGCCTGAGTCTGAAGGGTGTCTACCCTGTCTAGAGGCAAAAAGGTCATGTCCAGAATCACCCCTATAAATTGGAGGCATTGGCAAAGGACCAAATGGGACTTGGCCTGGTTGATGGTGATACCCAAGCTAGTTAACAACTGCAGGGTAAGGAAAAGGGAGTGCAGGAGTTCCTCACTGGACGGGGCCGCCAGGAGCCAGTCATCCAGGTACGGGAATACATTAACTCCCTGGGTACGCAGGTGGGCTGCTACCCCACACAGGCATTTGGTGAACACTCGGGGGGTCGAGGAAAGACCAAATGGGAGGGCCTTGAATTGGTAGTGGTCCCCCTGAAAGCAAAAACAAAGGAATTTGTGGTGGGAAGGGCATATGGGGATATGCAAGTAGGCATCCTGCATGTCTAGAGCGCATAGCCACTGTCCCTGCCGAAGAAGATGTAGAAGGCTCTGCAAGGAGAGCATTCTGAAGCGTTTGTACTCCACGAACATGTTCAGGGTGCTGAGGTCTAGGACAGGCCTCAGATCTCCCATCTTCCTTGGAACTAGGAAGAAATGGGAATAGTAACCTTTTCCCCAAAGATGAGTGGTAAATGGAAATTACGTACCTACCGTAATTCTTGATCTTTTTGGACGAAGTCTCCACCACTCATTCACACTGATGGGAGAGTACCGAGCTAATAATCCCCCAAGAGGGCAGCAGGAGAGACCAAGAGCTCACAAATTTAGGACAGAAGTCCATTAAGGATAGTCCTGCCAAACAAAAGATGTCATCTGGCATGGACATCCAGGGCATAGTGCTTGACGAAAGTATGCACTGAGCTCCAGGTAGCCACATTGCAATGTCTGCAATGGGCACATTGCGGATCTCCACCAGGGATGCTGCGACTGCTCTAGGAGAGTGAGTGTACACTCTGCTTTCCAGCTTAACCTGCGCCATGGAATAACAGTGGCGAAGGCATGCCACCAGCCATGCCGAAATGCATCTGATAGCGACAGGCTGACCCAGACGGGTCTTGCTGAGGGAAACAAACAGTTGTTGAGCTTATGCAATTCTTTGTTCTATCCAAATAGAAATGCAGAGCTCTATTGACATCTAAAGAATGAAGGAACGCTTCCTTCATTTTGGAAGTTCGCAAGTAAGTATGTAGGACCAAAGGTTGGTTTAGGTGGAATTTGAAACAACCTTAGGGAGTAACTAGGATGGGTCCTAAGAACTACTTTGTCCTTATGAAACACTGTATACGGAGGGTCTGTGACCAAGGCATGTATTTCAGAGACCTTATGGCCAAAGTAATGGCCACCAGGAAGGCAGTTTTCCAAGTGAGAAATTTCAGCTCACAGGTAGCTAGAGGCTCGAAAGGTTTTCGAGTGAGCATGTCTAGCACAAGGTTAATGTCCCAGGCTGAGACTGGACATCTGATAGGAGGTCTGGTATGCAGAATACCCTTAAGAAACCTCTTAACTGTCTGGTAACTGAGCCAGTGGTAAGAAAGGTACTGGCTCATGATAAGCTGAAATGGCACAAAGGTGAACTCTGACTGTAGAGTATTGTAGACCTGAATTTGAGAGGTCTAAAATGTACTCTAGAACTTTATTTGGTGGGCAGGAAAAAGGATTCAAATCGGATTTTGCACACCAGAGAGAAAAACACTTTCATTTGGCTGCATACGTTTTTCTAGTGGCTGGCTTGCGTGCAGCCAAAAGACTCTCCAAGAGACGTTGGAACTGTTCACTTCTATCTCTTCAGGAGCCAAGTGTGAAGGTGAAGCGATGTCAGATTGAGATGGATCACAGGCCCCTGGGTCAGAAGGTTCATCTGAAGGGGAAAGCGCTTTCGGAGAGGTTGCCAACATACTGTTGAGTAACGGAAACCATATCTGTCGAGGCCAGAAGGGAGCAATGAGGATCATTTTGTCCCCCTGGGACACGAATTTGAGAAGTACCGTTGAATTAGTGGAAGAAGAGGAAAGGCGTATAGAAAGTGTTTTGTCCACTGCAGCCTGAATGCATCCTGACAGAAAATGCCAGGCCCTGGATTTCTGGAGCAGAAGAGAGGCAGTTTTGTGACGAGTGGGGATGCAAAAAGGTCCAGGTCTGGAGTTCCCCACTCTGCAAATAGCGACTGAACTACAGTTGAATCGAGAGACCACTCATGAGGATCTACCTCTGTTCTGCTTAGACGGTCTGCCAGTTCGTTCTGCACTCCCAGCAGGCAGACCTCCTGAATTAGAAGCCTTGTGTTTCAGGCACCATTCCCACACCTCATCGCTTCTCTGCAGAAGGGGTAAGAGTGAGCATCACTGCTTGTTGATGTAATACATCACTGCTTTGTTGTCCGTTTGAAGGAGAATGTTCTGTGACAGAGAATGTCCTTCAAAGCCCAGACTACATTAAGGACGGCTCTCATTTCTAGGACATTTATGTGAAGCTGGGACTCGTCCCTGAGTCCACGACTTTGGGTGTGGAGATTCTGACAGTGATCTCCTCCCATCAGGGACATGTCCGTGGTAATGGAAATCTGGTGATCCAGGGAGAGTACAGTACGATGAACTCACCGTAACAGTAGATCTTCGAGAACAGCTGTTGCAGCAGGTTACACCATTAGACTGAAGCCGGCAGGCGTCAGGACCCCACTGAAATCTTCTAGCTAGCAGTCTTCAGCGGGGACTGCCTCCGACGTCGGTCCCGCCCCAGTCAGACGTAGTACATAAGGAGGCGGTCCCGCCATATTCCCCAGTTCTCCCGCCGGAGACTCCCGGCCGCTGGATGACATCAGAAAGGGAGACCGAGGACCCGCCATCAGATGGCCAAGACTAAAATGATCTTGCTCAGCTGAGGCTGGAACTTACCTCCAAGGGGAATGGTGGGGGGAGGTTGCTGCAAGAGCTGTTCTCGAAGATCTACTGTTACGGTAAGTTCTTACGTAACTGTCCTATCTTCTTCGAGGTACAGCTCTTGCAGCAGGTTACACCATTAGGACTGATTCCCAAGCAATGGCGCCTAGAAAAGCCATCGGGAGGAGGCAATACTGATACCGCAACATGTCCTGAGCCTAGGACAGGAGACCCTGCAGGACAGCAAGTCCGAAACCCGCTCTTCGGCGTGAGGCGATATCAAGGCTGTAATGCCTGATAAAAGTGTGCACTGAGTTCCAGGTGGCTGCAGCACATATGGCCGATGTGGATACATTTTTTAGTGCTGCAAAAGAGGTAGCCACTCCCCTTGTCGAATGGCCCTTAACCACCCCTGGTAAGGGTTTCTGTCTACTGTTGTAGCAAAGGGAAATGCACTGGATTAGCCAGCGAGAAAGGGTCTGTTTCGAGACTGGGTCTCCCAACATCCTCTCAGCGAAACAGACAAACAGCTGTTCCGTTTTGTGGTGCTGTTTGGTCCTGGTCAAGTAGTATCGAAGACACCGGTGAACATCCAGGGTGTGAAGCAGTGCTTCTCCTCGACTGGCGTACTAAGGGAAGTACACTGGTAAATCAATGTCCTGGTTAAGCGTGAGGGCTGAGACCACCTTAGGCAGGAACTTGGGATTCGTCCTCAGGGACACCCTGTCCTGGTGAAAAATTAAATAAGGCTCCTTGCACATTAGAGCGTGTAGTTCAGAGATTCTTCTCGCTGAATTAACAGTAACCAAAAATAGCATTTTCCACGACAGAAAACGCAGCTCGCAATCTGCGGCAGGTTCAAAAGGTGGCAGCGTAAGCTGCTCCAGGACGAAAGGCAGGTCCCAAGGAGGGACAGGATCCCTAATGGGTGGCCTAAGGTGGAGAACCCCTCTTAAGAAGGCCCGGGACGTATCTAACTGTGCTACCGTGCACTGGCCTACCGGGGCATGATAGGCTGAGATTGCACAAAGGTGCACCTTGATCGAGGAGTAAGCCAACCCTGATTGAGAAAGGGAGAGCGGGTACTCCAGAACTAATTTCTCTGGACAGTCTAAAGGGGAGAAGCCGCATGCTTGAGACCACAGGCAAAACCTATGCCATTTCATGGCGTATGTAGCGTATGTCGCCGGTTTTCTGGCGGCAGAAAGTACATCCGCCACCTCCCGCGAGACCCTGTGACGCAAAATGGCTATGTCTCTAGGAGCCAAGTGTGCAGGTTCAGTGAATACAAGTCCGGGTGGACTAGTGAACCCTCGTCCTGAGACAGCAGATGGGAGCTGATTGGCAAAGGAAGCGGAGGTTCCCGGGACAGGTGACTCAGGAGCGGGAACCAAATCTGTCTGGGCCAAAAAGGCGCTATCAAAATCAGCGTCGCGTGCTCCCTGCGAAGTTTGAGAAGGACTCTCTGGATCAACGGGAAGGGAGGAAAGGCATAGAGGAATCTGCCCGCCCAGGAGAGGGACAACGCGTCTCGCCAGAAAACATCAGGCCCTGGATCTAGCGAGCAAAAATTGGGCAATTTTGCATTGGATGGGGACGCGAACAAATCCAATTCTGGAGTGCCCCATCTGTGAAACAGATCCTCTGCCACCTCCTGTAGAAGTTCCTACTCGTGGACCCTGGCCTGGGAATGGCTCAGGCTGTTCTGCGCGGTGTTCTCCACTCCGGAACGTGAACTGCAATGAGGTTTGCGCCGTGTCGTACTACCCATTCCCACACTCTCATGGCCTCCCTGCAGAGGGGGTAGGAGTGTGTGCCTCCTTGTTTGTTGAGGTAGTACATCACTGCTGTATTGTCTGTTTGTAACAGAAGAGTACTCGGTGGAATGTCTGACTGGAAGGCTTGCAGGGCATAAAGGACCGCTCTCATCTCTAATATGTTGATATGGAGATGAGCTTCCTGAGTAGTCCATGTTCCCTGAGACTTCACCCCGTTCAAGTGCGCTCCCCACCCCAGCCGTGAGGCGTCTGTGGAGAGTGTCATCACCGATGGTGCTGAGAATGGAACCCCACAGAGGGTTCCTGGATCTAGCCACCATTGCCAGTCCCAACCATGGTCTTCGTGATTCTGACTGGCTGCTGCAGATGGTCTTGCCTTTGGTCCCATTGCACTCTGAGCATCCACTGGGTTACCCACATGTGGAGCCTTGCCATCGACTGTTGGAATGGCCGCAGCCATGTGTCCGAGCGTGTTAAGGACCAATCTGTCTGGGGACGGTCTTTTTCGCTGATAGGTCCCTTATGAGGGACCGGATGCATTCCGCCCTGTCTTTGGGAAGAAAAGCTTCCCTTGGTGGTGTCCAGAACTGCCCTATGAATTGCAGTTTCTGGGACGGTACCAGGAGAGACTTCTCGTAGTTGATTAGGATGCCCAGAGACTGACAAAGGATCTGGGTGTGCTGGATAGCTATCAACAGCGCCTCTTCGGAGGAAGCCATGAGAAGCCAATCGTCGAGGTACAGGAACACATAGTGGCCCTGTCTCCTCAGAGACGTTGCCATGACTGCCATGCACTTGGTAAAGACCCTGGGGGCCGATGACAGCCCGAAAGGAAGCGCTCGGAACTGATAGTGGCCGAGGAACTCGAAGCGCAGGAACCTCCTGTGCGCTTGAGCAATGGGGATGTGCAGATAAGCGTCCTGCATGTCCAGGGATGCCAGGAATGCGTCCTTCTTCAGCATGGGGATTAGGACCGGGAGGATCACCATGCGGAAGCGTCTGTAGGCAATCGACATATTGAGGTCGCTTAGGTCCAAGATTGGACGGAGGTCCCCTGTTTTCTTTGGAACCAAGAAGAAGTGGGAATAATATCCTGCTCCTCTCTGGTTCACTGGGACATGCTCCAAGGCTTCTTTCTGCAGCAGCGTGAGCACTTCTTACCTGATGAGCAGGGCATGCTGACCCGAGTAACGGGAGAGCAAAGGAGGTCTTCTGGGTGGCTTGTCTGAGAATTCTATAAAGTGGCCTCTTCTGACCACTTGCAGCACCCACTGTCGGTGGTGATCGACTGCCACACTGGGAGGTGGTCTGCGATGCAACCCCCGACCTTTATTTCCCGTTGATCCTGAGGGCGGGGCCGGGAAGGAGTCATGCTGTGGCAGCGGAGGGTCCTGCAGGTTGGGCCGACTTGGTAGGACGTTGGCCCCTACCTGAGGACAACTTGCCCTGGGCTTTCCGGGTAAAGGAGCCCCTTTGTTGCAGGCCGGAACGAGGCTGTTGTCTCTGAGTCCGGCTACAAAAGCGACTCTGGTTCCTACGAAAGGAACTGAGCCTAGATCTGTACATGGCCTGGACAGATCTAAAAGCCTTCCCAGCTTCCTGCAGTTTAGTGATGACCTTCTCGGACGCTTCACCAAACAAGACTTCGCCGTGAAAAGGGGCGTCCAGAATGTTCTTCTGGACGTCCGGGGTAAATCCCGAGACACGGAGCCATGAGTGTCTCCGGAGGCATACGCCTGAGGTTGCCGCTCTGGCCAAGGAGTCCGCGGAATCATACGCGGCTCGGAGCACCTGGGTCCCCACGTCTGAACCCGTACAGAGGAGCTGGAGAAGTTCCTCCTTTGGGCCACCATCTGGCAATTTCTCTGCCAGGTCCTCGTGTGTTCTGAAATTGAACCATGTGGGTAAGGTAGTTCAGGGACCTGACGGGCGCAGGTCGCAGCTGCGTAAGTGCGCCACCCATTGCGCTCCAGTTGCTTGGACTCCGGGTCTGGTGGCTGCGTGCTCAGATGTTGCGGTCTCTGGGACCGGTCATGAGAGGCTGTGATGACCAGGGAGTTGGCCAGAGGATGATTAGCCAAGTACTGGTCCTCCCTTGGGGCCTTGTACAGGCGGTCAGCCTTCTTCGGCATTGCCGGGAGCGAATGTGGACGTTTCCACGCTGCCTTGGTGACGTCCACAAAGGGTGGTACTACCACAAGCTTAGGATTTTTCTGCCGAAGATAACGAGCTAGGCGTAGCCTTTCGGGGTCAAGTTCTTCTGCGTCCCACCCCATGTTCTCTTGGATGTGTCTCATAATCTCAGAGAATGAGGGGTCATCCGGAGGAAACCTAGGAAGTTCACGTGGGTCCGGAGGGGGGACGCTAGTGGGAGAAGGAGATCTGGAGCCATCCGAGATGTCCGATCTTGAGTCCTCCGTAGACGGGGAGTAGCGGCGTCTTCTGGGTCTCTTGGGGCTGGGTGAACCAGAAGAGGATCTGGACGGAGGCCTTCTCTTGTCCATAGGTCTGCCCCTAGGAGGTCCAGCTGGCTCCCGGGGGGGAGGTACTTGGCCTGCTGCCGCATTGGGTGAAGGAGGGGGTGCTGGGGCCGGTGGTGCCACAGGTGCAGGAGGAGGCTGCGTGGTGACCACATCCTTTTTGATGGTGTCCCACCAGAAAGTGAATAACTCCTTCACTTCCGAGATGTTAAGGCCCGATGACGGGCCGGGCGCCGGTGGCCTGTCATCGGGTCCCGGTGTCAGCTCCCCTGGGGTCTCTGGTTCTGGGGAGGGCTCCCGTGGGAGCTCGACAGGTCCGGGGTCGCCCGCCTGGTCCTCGGGCTGAGTGGATTCCTCCTCCATCAACGCTTCTTGGCCGACGTCGGCGGGCGGCGGTGTGGTTCTTCTCGCTGCTGTGTCGGACGTCGGTCCCCCAGCCGGCGTCCGGGAAGGAGAGTGCCTGACCAGCGACGGGTGTCGGACTGTCGTCGGTTCCCGGGATCTATGGTGTTTGGCCGACATCGGGGGAGCCGACGTCCTCTTAAGGGAGGTCAGCTCCTTAGTCTTCCATTGAGGGGGAGGCAGCAGGGAAACTGACCGGACGTCGGGGGCCGAGTGACGCTTGTGGTGATCCCCAGACTTAGACGAGGCCTTGGAGGAAGAAGAAGGCCTAGAAGTCTTAGCAGGCCGCAGGGATGAAGAACCCGCTGGCAGACTTGACACGACCGGGGGAGGCTGAGAGCGGGCCCGAGACAGAGAGCGGTCGGACCTGGAGCTGGAGCTGCGGGAGTCCGAGGCCCTAGAAGGGGATCTAGGTCTCACCTTCTCCCTGTGCTTCTCATGGTGCCTGCGGGAGTTTTCTGAAGATTCTCCCTTGGAGGAAGGTTCCATGGCCTTGAGCTTCTCTTCTAAAAGGTAAGCCTGGAGAGCCTTCTGTTGGCGGATCCGGGTCTGGCTGTTGAAGCCCTGACAAAAAGAACAAGCCTGGGTGTCGTGGTCTGGGCCCAGGCACCGGACGCAGGCCGAATGTGCGTCTCTGAATGGAATTTGTTTCCCACAGGCGCACTTGGACGAATGGCCCTCCACGGAGGTTGGGGAGGACATCAGACAGAAGAATGAATCTGGAGGAAGAGATTCTTGAAGAATTCTCGGTTGAAGAAACGGTAGAACGAATTTCCTGATCGTCGCACGCTAGATACTGACCGGAGGGTCGAGACATGCAAGTCGACGGCGGGAAAGAACTGGTGATTCTGGTGGGACCGCCTCCTTATGTACTACGCCTGATGTCGGGGGCAGGACCGATGTTGGAGGCGGTCCCCGCTGAAGACCGCTAGCTAGAAGATTTCCGTGGGGTCCTGACGCCTGCCGGCATCAGTCCTAATGGTGTAACCTACTTCAAGAGCTGTACCTCGAAGAAGATCAAAGGGATACCCTTCCGGAAGATTGTTCTCTTGCGACCACCAGGTGAGTGACCTCTTCAGAGGTTCTATCACCTTGATGAGAAAGGATTGAGGGTGAATGGTTGGGGACCACTTTGTACTGAGCATCCATTGAGAGGTTCTCATGTGGAGACGTGCTAGGGGTACAGTGAACACTGAGGATGCCATGAGACCCAGCATCCGTTGCATCGAGATAGCTCGAACCAAGCTGTTCTCGCTGATGTATTGGGCCATCTGTAGGCTATCGCTCTCCTTCTGTCCTCTGGTAGAAAAGCTTTTGCACAGGAGGTGTCCAGAAGAGTTCCTATAAAAAGGAGCTTCTGGGAGGGCTGCAACTGCGATTTCTTCAGATTTAGCAGGACTCCCATGGACGTGAGAAAGTCTGAGGCCGTGGCTACGGCATCAAGAGTTCCTTGCCTGGAAGGGCTTGCTAGAAGCCAGTCGTCCAGATATGGGAACACTTGTATTCTGAGATGCACAGCAAGAATTGCACAACACTTTGTAAAAATTTGTGGCACCGAGGATAGCCCAAAGGGCAGGACTTTGAACTGATAATGCTGGCCCAGAGCTACAAACTGTAGGTGTTTGTGATGCTTTGGGTGTATAGGAATATGTTGGTAAGCGTCCCGCATGTCCAGGGAAGCTACCAATCATGTTGATGAAACAAGGGTAACAGGGTCCCGAACGATATCATCTTGAACTTTTCCTTGAAAAGAAACTTGTTTAACTTTCTGAGGTCCAGAGTGGGGCGCATGCCACCGGTCTTTTTCAGGACCAGGAAGTAATGGGAGTACAAACCTGTGTTTCATTGGTGCAGTGGAACTATTTCTACTGCCCTGTTGTTCAGAAGGCCTTGTAACTCGGAGGCAAGAAGGTCTGACTGTATTGTTGACAGCCTGGGTGGTTGTTTGGGAGGACGATCCGGAGGGGTTTCTAAAAGGTTGAGGGAGTACCTCTCGCGGATTATCCGGAGGACCCATTTATCTGATGTTATGGACTTCCACTGGTTGTAGAACTGAGTCAGATGTCCTCCCACTGCTGAGGAGGAGTCCCCTCGGCAGTTGAGGTGGGACCCGACCAGAAACTCCAAGGTGGCACTGGGCGCCAGCCCTTGTGCCTTCTGTTGTTTTCTTTGAGGCTGAGGGCTTGGTTTTTAAACCTCCTGCCCTTGCCCTGAAAGGACTTACGTTGTGAAATTGATGCTGTTAACACCCCCAAGAAGGGGTGGAGCGGTCGAGACATTTTAATGGCAGACCTAGTCTCTGTGTGGCTCCAGAGCTTGCTCTACTTGAAGTCCTAACAGATACATACCATCAAAGGGTAACACCATGACCTGCTGTTGGGCATCATTTGTGAAGCCCGGCAGTAGCCAGGAGTGACGACGGGTACAAATGCCTCGCCGCCACTCGGAAGCAGTATCGAAAGCGCCCATAGCTCTTTAACCTGCTGGTTGTTGGACTCGATACCCTGGTTATGGTCTGAACTAGCTCTGAACTAGTGTCCCACTCGGTCAGAGCTTTACCATCTGTTTGAGCGAATGCCAAAGAACATACTCATATTGAGAGAAGTAGCCCTGGTAGCTGGCAACACGTGATACCCAGGGTGGAGGCAGCAAAGATTCTCTTACCTAAGATGTCTATCTTATGAGATCCTTTGTTTATAGGCCGGGCTGTAGATGCCCGAGGAAGAAATGAAAATTACGTACCTACCGTAATTCTTGATCTTCTTGGACGAGTCTCCACCACTCATTCACACTAGTGGGATTAGCGTCGGAGGCACTAGGACCCATCGGGAGCAAACTTTTTTGCTGGAGGGTCGGCGCGAGAGACCGCGCCGCGAGGCATGGCGCCGTCAGCAGCGGCTCGAGCGGCAATGACCATCTCGGCGACGACCCTCCAACCGCCTCAGTACCTTTTTTACCAAGGAGGTGCAGCGCAACTAACGTAAAGAGTAAATCTAACCTTAAAAAAACGGACATAAGATAGTCCGTACGACCCGCGTAAGAAGGGTCAGCAAAGAAGTCCTCACGGCCTAAAGATATGAGGGAGTGAAGACCAACACAGCGGTGAGCTCGGGGGATGGAGGGGGGGTAGAATGAGTGGTGAGACTCATCCAAGAAGATCAATAATTACGGTAGGTACGCACTTTTCATATCTTCCTGACATAAGTCTCCACCACTCATTCACACTAGTGGGAGAGTACCAAGCTGATAATCCCCCAAAAGGGCGGCAGGAGAGCCAGAGCTCATCGCGTCTAAGATAGAAGCCCATTAAGGATAGTTCTGCCGAATGCGGAATGTCGCCTGGCATGAACATCCAGTGCATAATGCTTAACGAAGGTATGCACTGAGCTCCAGGTGGCGGCGTTGCAGATATCCGCAATTGGAACATCGCGAATCTCCGCTAAAGATGCCGCGACTGCCCTAGTAGAGTGAGCGTACACTCTACCCTCCAATTTAACTTGAGCCATGGAGTAGCAATGTCGAAGGCATGCCACTAACCATGATGAGATGCATCTAATAGCGACGGGTTGACCCAGCCGGGTGTCGCTGAAAGAAACAAACAGTTGCTGAGTCTTATAAAATTCTTGGTTCTATCTAAATAGAACCAAGGTTCTCTTAACATCCAAGGAATGAAGAGATCGTTCTCTCATTTTGGAAATTAGCTAAGAAGAGGAAGTACCAGAGGTTGGTTTAGATGGAATTCTGACACAACCTTGGGAAGAAATTTAGGATGAGTACGGAGAACTACCTTGTCTTTATGGAATACAGTATACGGAGGGTCCGTCACCAAGGCCTGAATCTCCGAGACCCTGCGGGCTGAGGTAATGGCCACCAGGAAGGCAGTCTTCCAGGTAGGAAATTTTAGCTCACAGGTAGCTAGGGGCTCAAAAGGCTGCCGAGTGAGCATGTCCAGCACCAGGTTAATGTCCCAGGTTGCAACTGGACGCTTAACAGGGGGTCTGGTATGAAGAATCCCCTTAAGAAATCTCTTCACCATAGGAAGCTGAGCCAGAGTCAAGGAAGAAACCGGCTCATGGAACGCTGAGATGGCACTAAGGTGAACTTTAACTGTGGAGTACTGAGACCTGAGTTTGATAGGTCCAAAAGATACTCCAGAACCTTGTCAGGAGGACAGGAAAAGGGATTCCAAGAGGACTTTGCACACCAGAGAGAAAAGTTCCATTTGGAAGCCAGATGCTGGGTGGCTGGCTTCCAGCAGCCAGAAGGATGTCTGAGACTCACGAGACGTTGAATCGATCTCACTTCTACCTCTTCAGGAGCCACGATGAAGGTGAAGTGATTTCAGGTTGGGATGGACCAACCAACCCTGAGTCAAAAGGTTGATTTGCAAGGGAAGTGGTCTCGAGAGGCTGCCAACATACTGTTGAGCAGAGGAAACCATAGTTGCTTAGGCCAAGAGGGAGCAATGAGAATCATTTTGGTCCCTGAGACTCGAACTTGAGGAGAACTCTGGATTAGAGGGAGCGGTGAAAGGCGAAGAAAACGCTTTGTCCATCAGCAGCCTGAACTATCCTGACAGAAAATGCCAGGCCCTGGATTTCTGGAGCAGAAGAGAGGAGCAGTTTTGCTGAGTGGGGATGCAAAGGTCCAGGTCTGGAGTCCCCACACTTCAATAGTGACCGAGCTACGGCTGGATCGAGAGACCACTCGTGAGGGTCTGCCTCCGCTTGCTGAGGTGATCTGCTAGATCATTTTGTATACCTGGCAGATAAACTGCCTGAATCAGAGACTTGTGCCCAAGCACCACTCCCACACCCTCATTGCTTCCCTGCAAGGGGTAAGAATGAGCACCGCTTGCTTGTTGATGTAATACATCACAGCTTTGTTGTCCGCTTGAAGGAGAATGTTCTGTGACAAAGGATATCCTTCAGAGCTCGGATCGAGTAGAGGACCGCCTCATCTCCAGGACATTTATGTGGAGAAGAGTTTCAACTGAGTCCATCACCTTGAGTGTGGAGGAGCGACAGTGAGCCCCATCCCATTAGCGATGCCTGTGGTGATGGAGATCTGATGATCCGGGGAGCAAAGGGAACCCTTCCAGAAGATTGTTTCTTGAGTCCACCAGGTGAGAGACCTTCAAGGAGCTCCGCACCTTGATGGGATAAGACTGGGGTGAGAGGTCGGAGACCACTGAGTGGAGAGCATCCATTGGGTGGTTCTCATGTGCAACCGGGCCAGGGGTACAGTGAACACCAAGGACGCCATGAGACCCAACATGTGTTGCATCGAGAGAGCTGTAACCAATCGGTTCTCCCCGATGTAACGGGCCATCCGAAGGATGTCGAGTCTTCTGTCCTCTGGAAGGAAAGCCTTCGCGAAAGAGGTGTCTAGAAGCGTCCCTATGAAAAGGAGCCTCTGGGAGGGCTGCAGTTGTGATTTTTTCAAATTCAGCAGAATTCTCATGGACGTAAGAAGACGAGAAGTCGTTTGCACGTCTTCCAAGGTCCCTTGGCTGGAAGGGCTTGCTAGAAGCCAATCGTCCAGGTAGGGAAACACTTGGAGTCCGATCTTCCTGAGATGCGCTGCGAGAACTGCACAACACTTTGTAAAGACTCGCAGCGCCGAGGATAGCCCAAAAGGCAGGACTCTGAACTGATAATGCTGACCCAGAGCTACAAACCTGAGGAACCTTGCGGTCGGTGGTGGATGGGGATATGCTGGTAAGCCCCTGCATATCCAGGAGGCCAGCCAGTCGTGTTGATGCAGCAAGGGTAACACGGCACTTAGGAAATCATTTTGAATTTCTCCCTGGGGAGAAATTTGTTTAACTTTCTGAGGTCTAGAATGGGGCGCATTCCCCCAGATTTCTTTGGAACCAGGAAGTAATGGGAGTAGAACCCTGTGCTCCGCAGATGCGGAGGCACCAGTTCTATTGCCCTGTTGCTTAGAAGGCCCTGGATCTCGGCGGTGAGGAGGTCTGACTGAGAGGCCGACAACCTGGGTTGTCATCTGGGAGGACAATTCGGGGGGGTTTCCAAAATTGAGAGAATAACCCTCATGACTATCCAAGGACCCATTTGTCCGGTTATGGACTTCACTGGTTGTAGAAGTACATCAGACGACCTCCCACCGGAGGAGAAAGTTCTACCTCGGGCAATGTGGATGGAACTTGGGCCAGCAATTCATAAGGTGGCGCTGGGGGCTTTAGGCCCCTGCGCTTTCTGCTTCGCTTTCTTTTGAGGTTGGGCAGGTTGGCTCTTATGGAAGCTTCCCCTGCCTCTGCCTCGAAAGGACTGACGACTATGAAACTGACGTCTGTTCACATGCCCCCGAGAGGGAGCAGGCGGAGGTCTGGCCAACTTAATGGTTGACCTAGTCTTCTGAGTGGCCTCTAAGGCTTGTTCCACCTGAGGGCCAAAAAGAAAGGAGCCATCAAAGGGCAGCGCCATTACCTGCTGCTGAGCATCATTTGTGAAGCCAGAAGTACGCAGCCAGGAATGGCGCCGAGTACAAATACCCGCGGCTGCTGACAGAAGCAGTGTTGAAAGCCCATAGCGGCTTTGACCTGTTGGATATTGGACCAATACCTCTAGTAACGGTCAGAAGAAGCTCTGACTTGGAGTCCTAATCCGGAAGAGCTTCAACCATTCTTTTCAAAGAGTGCCACAGGATATACTCATACTGAGAAAAATAGCCTTGATAACTGGCAACACGCATACTTAGAGTGGAGGCAGCAAAGACTCTCTTACCTAATGTATCAATCTTACGAGACTCTTTGTTAATAGGTCGAGCTGTAGTAGTTTGAGGAAGAACGACCTTATCATTCTCTGCCAGGACTACAATAGGATCCATAAAGGCTTGGGATGCCAAAATGGGGCGATCCTTGGGAGCTGAATACTTTATCAATGGATTTAGCCACTGAGGAATAAGAGCAGGATTATTCCATACAATTTGAGACAGCGCCTCAAGGAAGGCTGTATCGGAGGAGTCAAACTGTAGGGATCTCAGGCTATGAAGGTACTGGAGTCTTAATATCTTCCTAGGATCGATGTCTGTAGTCTGGAGAGAAAGAGGATCTCGGTTCTTCAACAGAGACTTAAAGGACAGGTCCTCACCACAGGCTCTGTAGAAAAGAAAGATCCTGTTTCCTCCACTTCATCACCCAACCGAAGGTCTGGGTCAGGCTCAACATCATCTCCTGATGGTCCAGAAAGGACTGTTTGGACAGGAAAGGAGTGAAAATTAGGAGAGGAGGAAATAGCAGAGAAACAAGGAGAGTCCCCGAGGGCCCCGGTGCCGAGAAGACAAAGCAGGTTAAAGCGGCACCGCAGAGAGACACAGGCGCCCGAGAGGTATGGCAGCATAAGCGGCGCCTTGGAGACCAAGCGGTGCCACCGATAGCGCTGGCGAACTCAAGCGGCAGCGCCAAGAAGACCACGCTGGGCGCCACGGACGGCGCCGGCAAGGCCCAGTGGCACCAAAACGGCACGACAAGCCAACAGACCCCGTGGAAGGCGCCGAAACGCCCAGGAACCTGGAAAGCAGAGAAGGAAAAACCAGGAGATAAGGGCATCGGTGGGGCCCCCGCGCCGCAGCCATGTGAGGGGGAACACCTAAGCGCGAGTCACCGCACCAAGAAGGCACCGCCGCACTAGGAAGGTCCAACCGCCCTACCCGGACGCTGGAGGAGCCCGGGGCCCGTGGCAACCGAGCCAGGCAGGAGAACCAACCTCCGAGCCCATCGCTCCATAAGAGCGGCCCACTGATGAAACTGCTCATCTGGAGCCCTAACTATAGGCGGGGAGGGGTTCCGATGTCGAGGACGATGGTCACCAGCAGTTGGCGACTCCAAAGAAGGAGAACGGCAACTAGCTATGATAACCGACCGTCGACGCGCAGACATACCAGAGGGCGACCTCGAGTGATGCCTTCTCTTTTTTGACCTGTGGGCCGAAGAAGAGCTCGAGGCCGAACGGTGCCGAGAATGCGACCGTTTATTTTATGCCGACGGGGACCGCCATCCCCCGGCATCGACTGACCGCTGTCGGAACCTCGCTGAGGAGAAGGGAGGCTGACCGACCCAGCCTGGCTGACTGAATAGTTTACACGAAGTCTCCTACCGGCCACCTGACCTGCTCATGGTCGACTCCGTCCAGTAGGCCGAGACTTCTTCAAGTAAGTTAAATTTAAAATTAAGCGATACTACTACGAGATAATGTTACAAAAAAATAAACTGAAAATTATGCGCTAGTTTGAAGTTTGACTCGACAGGCGAGCGACGCCGCCACTGAAGCGCACTCGACGGGCGGAAAAAGGAACTGAGGCGGTTGGAGGGTCGCCGCCGAGATGGTCATTGCCGCCGAAGCCGCCGAGACGCTACCGCGGCGCCATGCCTCTTGGCTCCGTCTCTCGCACCGACCCTCCAGCAAAAAGTTTGCTCCCGATGGGTCCTAGTGCCTCCGGCGCTAATCCCACTAGTGTGAATGAGTGGTGGAGACTTATGTCCAGGAAGATCAGCCTTATCATTCTCTGCCAAGACTACAATAGGGACTGCAAAGGCCTGGGAGGCCAAAATGGGTCGATCCTTGGGAGCAGCATACTTCCTGTCTATGGACTTGCCACAGAAGTAATGAGAGCGGATTATTCCATACCATCTGAGACAGTGTCTCAAAGGATGGTTGTACCGGGGAGTTAATTCTAGGGATCTCTGGGACAGGTAGGTATTGGAGTCTCAAAAGCTTCCCGAAATTGATATCTGTAGTCTGGAGAAAAAGAGTAGAATTAAAATTTTTCAGCAGACTTAAATGACAGGTCTTCAACCACAGGCTCCGCAGCAGGATTAATCCCTGCTCCTTCAACATCATCACCCAGTCAAGATCTGGGTCAGGCTCCATATATCTCCTGACAGTCCCGGAGGGACTGTATGGACAGGAAAGGAGTGAAAATCAGTAGGAAACGAAGAAGAGAAAGGATTCTGAGTCGAGAACCCTTGAAGGCTGGATAGCACCGCACCCAGCCTCGGTGCCGAAGAACACGGCGCCAAAGGCATGGGAGACAGCGCCGTCGGAAACAACCCAGCAGACGGCACTGACAGAGACCTCGGCGCCGACAACCCTAGTGGCATCAAGGATGGCATCGACAACCCTAGCGGCGCCAAGGACGGCACAGACAACCCCAGCGGCACCGAGGATGGTGCCAACAGGCACATCGGCACCAACAAGCTCAATGGCGCTGAGACAGACATCGACGACGAGAGAGTCCCCAACGGTGCCGAAAGCAATCCAGGACCCCGAACACTCCGATTTGAAGAAAAAGACAGAAGAATACCAGGAGATAAAGGCATTGGTGGCTCCCGCACCGCAGCCATGTGGGGGACACCTGAGCGTGAGTCGATGGCGCAGAATAGGAAGGTCCAACACCCTATCCGCTTCCCCAAAGGGCCTGAAGACCTTGGAATGACCGGCCAGGCAGCTGACCAACCTCCGAGCCCACTGCTCCATAAGAGCGGCCTACTGATAAAACTGCTGATCGGAAGCCCTTTCAATAGGCAGGGAAGGGCTCAGACGTCGAAGAGGTCGGTCACCGGAGCCAGAAACTGGTGACTCCAGAGGAGGAGATTGGCATCTGACCCCAACGACCGACCGTCGACGCGCAGAGATACCAAAAGGTGACCTTGAGTGATGCCTTCTCTTTTTTGACATGTGGGCCAAAGAAGAGCTCGAGGCTGGACGGTGCCAAGAGTGCAACCGTTTCCTTTTATGCTTCCGGGGGACCGCCCATCCCCCCAGGGCATCAGACCGTCCGTTGTCAGACCTTCCCTCCGGAGAGGGCGGTGGACCAGACCCAGCCCGGCTGAATGAACAACTTTCATACGAAGTCTCCCTATCGTCACCTGACCCGCTCATGGTCGACTCCGTCAATGGAGGGCTGAAGACTTCTTTTTTCAATAAGTAAAGTTTAAAATAAGCGTACTTATTTGAGATAAATTACAAACAATAAACTGAAAACTATGCTGCTAGTTTGAAGTCTGACTCCCGGAGGGTGTGTGTCGTCACTGAAGCACACTTTCGCATGGAAAAAAGGAACTGAGGTTGGAGGGCCGACGCCAAGATAGTCATTGCCCGACGAGCTCGAGAATGCGGCGCCAGCCCTCTTGCAAAGTTTGCTCCTGCTGGGTCCTAGCACCTCTGGCGTAGATCCCATCAGTGTGACTGAGGGGTGGAGACTTTATGTCCAGGAAGATCTGACTCTTATCGCCGCTTTCGAGAGAAGGGAGATGATTTCCTCTAGGACCAGAGGAAGATGTTGCAGGGAGTAAGATGACTGGGAGGGGTGGTCTTCTGCAGAAACTCTATTGAGTGTCCTGCTGATATCAACTGGAGCACCCAAGCGTCTGATGTTATACTCTCCCAACCCAGCAGATGGGAGGAGACTCTCCCCCCACTGGTTCCTTTGGAACCTTCAGAGGCAGTGGGAGAGGCAGGGGAGTCAGAAAGTGTGGGGTAGCTCAGCAGCCGAGGCTCCCGTGGCTTTTTTGCTGGGGGAGTCTTGGTTACTGGAGGGGCTCAACATCTGTTGGCCCATTTGCCTTGTGGTTTTTGTCTGTCATTTTTGCTTACAAAAAGGACGCCACTGCCCTTGAAGGGGCCTGTACATTGAGGCAACAGACTTTAGTGCAGTGCCCTTCTCCTGCAGTTCGGTAATGATGTCCTTGACATCACCCCCGAACAGCACTGACCCCCTGAAGGGAGCATCCTGAATAGCGGATTGCACTTCAGGGACCAAACCTGACACGTGGAGCCAGGTGTGATGCTGTAGGCCTATGGTGAAGGCCGAGCTCCTTCCAGCTGTATCTACTGCATTGTAAGTGGCACGAAGCATGTGCAGACTGGCTGAACGAGCAGAACGGATGAGATCCGCCACTTCCTGCTTAGTCTGTGACTCAGAAAAGGAGCCCATTTAAATTCCACCTGACTAAGGATGGTCTTCTGAAAATCCCCCATATGTGCCACATAATTAAGGGCCCCAATACCAAGGGTAGAAGATGAACAGATCTTCTTCCCGTATTGGTCCAGAAACCGGGATTCTTTATCAGGTGGAGACAAGCTGAGGTGTTTGGAATTTGCGGAGTGGCTGTGAGTGGCGCTGATGATGACTGAGTCCGCCTTGGTGTGGAAGCTAAGGAAGTCTACACCCTCAGGAGCCTGATATAGCCTGTTTGCCTTCCTCAGAAGGGGGGGGGCTAACGCCGAAGGTTGTTCCCAAATGGTGAAAACAAGATCCACGTGAGGCTCTATCCAGGGTGGAATCAGGGTAGGAGCGGTGTCAGGCAGATCCAGATGAGCAGCGAGTTTCTTACGCTGTGGGTCTGGCTCCACTGATTGCCACTGATGTACCTCCTGGATTTTCCTCAATAACTCCGGAAAGGAGGGGTCCTCCGGAGGAGACTCTGGAGGAGTCTTCGGCCTAGGGCATTCCGGAGTATGTGGCTTGTCTTCCAGGTCAGAGCGGCATGTCTCTGAGTCTGAGTCAGAAATATCTGATGAAGAGGAGAAAGACTCCTCCCTGCGAGGGGGAGGGACGGCCTCTCTGGAAAGTTTCTTGGGGCGGGTATCCTCCCCTCCTTGGGTGCCAGAGGATTCTCCTCTGTGTCAGGAAATGGGAGGGAGTC
The DNA here is from genome assembly GCA_016271365.2 of Neoceratodus forsteri. Taxonomy (NCBI): domain Eukaryota; kingdom Metazoa; phylum Chordata; order Ceratodontiformes; family Ceratodontidae; genus Neoceratodus; species Neoceratodus forsteri. The sequence goes on from CM057452.1 coordinate 399,381,660, forward strand.
TCCGCCTCGACGAGGGGATCCTGTACAGGGTCCGCATCAGTAGATGACTCTCACCTCTCAAGTGAGCTGAGCCTTGGCTCAGCCCACCAGGAGGCCAAGGTCTCTTCAGATCTGCCGGTGGCTGGGGAGTGGGCAGCGGAGGTGGAGGAGGAGGGGGATATGGATACTGAGGATATCCATAGAAGGAGTATCCACAACCTGACAGCAGGTAGCCCAGTGTCAGGTACTGAGGCATCGGGTACTGCAGCGCCGGATATTGTGATGTCAGATACTGGGGCGTCGGGTACTGCAGCACCTGATGTTGTGGTGTCAGGTACCCAGGTGCCAGGAGCTCTGATGGGGCAGAGGGACTTGGCAGAGGCCCTGGTGGTGGGCCAGGCGGTGGTAACACTGGCCCCGCAGGCATCGGGCCTGGCATGGGTATACCTTCGATAGGGTACAAAGGACCTGAAGGAAGGACAGGCATATCATCAAGTAAGGGAATGCTGGATGGCGTCGGGTAGGCCGGCGCCGGGACCGGCATCGGGGGATCTGGACCAAAAGGCGGGTTCCCTGATGGCAGCATCCTAATATCCTCAGTGACGACCGGGGAAGGAGGATTTTAATCCCCGGGGGTCAGTTGAGGAGACGCAGGGGCCTCAGAGGGCAACTTAGGATGTTGCGGAGACCCTAGGGCATCAGATTGTTCTGTGGGGTCCGGCGCTGGCTTCTCAGCCGGGCGGGTGTCGGTAGGACCGGCGTCCGACTTATCGGCGAAATCCAGGCAGGCATCGGAGGAGCCGGCGTCCAACTTATCAGACTCCCTACCTGAGGAAGGACGCGCAGGAGATGTGGCCTTGTTGGGTGGAGTTTTGGCTGGGTGCTCCCCCCCGAAGGGGTAAGCGGCTTAGCAGCCGTGTCTGGGCAAACAGTGGGACCGGCGTCCTACTTACCGGACCCGCTCTGACCAGAAGACCGCGTGGAAGAAGTGGCCTTCACGGGAGCCTGAGCGTGAGCCAGGCGGGAGGGGCGACGCCTTCTTGATAACTACCAAGACGGTCGTCGTGGAGCGATCCCTCGGAGGAGACGTTACCTTAAGTGCGTCGCAGCTGCTGTGGAAGCCGGTTCCCACTCCCGGTGCTTCTCCTTGTCGTGTTTTTTCTTGAGCCAGATCTTCCTGGACATAAAGTCTCCACCACTCAGTCACACTGATGGGATCTAAGCTGGAGGCGCTAGGACCCAGCAGGAGCAAACTTTTTGCAAGAGGGCCAGCGCCGCATGCCTCGGCTCGTTCAGGGGAAGTGGTCACCTGCCTGAGTTTCTTTAGCTCTTTTTCCATGGAGGCCATTTTCTTCTTTAGGATATGGGCTTCCAGGGACTGCTGCCTTCTTTTGCGGGTAGCGGGAATTCAATTTCTGACAGAGCTGGCACTTCTCCATGGGATGGTCTGAGCCCAGACTGAAGAGGCACAAGGAGTAGCCGTCCTTGTGTGGAAGTTGGGAATCATACGAGTCGCACTTATTCTTATGTGATTTGGAGGGCGTTGGGGACGACATACACAGTGAATTGTAAAATAAACTCGAAAAACAGAGAAAATAGGTCGAAAATAGGTCGAAAAGTTTGAAAACTGATGGACTGATGAATGACTGACAAGCACTGTTCTACCGCGAGGAACTTTCACAAGCTGACGGCAGAAAAGAATTGAAGGCGGCGGGGAACGCCCTTTATACTTACGCCGTATGACGCCGTCACCTGATGTGGGGGGTCCTCGCACAGAATGCTAGCTAGAAATTTCTCCGGGTCCTGACGCCATGGTCAGTCCTATATGTGAATACCGACTGCAAGAGCCCTCTCAAGTAAGATGGTCTATTTCTACTGCTCCACCTGTTCTCCAATGGGGGCCTGATGACTGCCTCCAATTAACTTGACTGTGTTGGAAGCACAACCGTGATCAAGAGAGAAACCTCTAGCTTGACAGGTGTCTATAGGGTTCTAGGGCAACTGCAAATGACTGCTCTATCAGTATACCAACTGGAACTGTCTGCACAGGCCAGGTTTTGCGGACTATCACACCCTCCCTAGGCTTGGGCCGTGAAGCAAGCACCGGGGGCTGGTTTAATGAGTCATCACCAACTCGTCCCATTGGGTCAGTTGACTGATCAACAGGTGTCCAGAGTATGGCTGTCCTGATGGAATTTCTGCTGATGGACTAATGGGGTCCACCAGCAGCTTGAGCTCCTAAGAGGGCAACCAACCACACTCACAGCAAGCGTGAACAGTCCCGTGACAAACGCCTGCGAGACTTTCACTGACTTTTCATGTGGTATTTCAGAGAAGTCTCTAAGGACAACAGAGATGAGGAAAGTCATGGAACCCTTCATCCTGTTTTCGGAGGCCAAGAGGAGTTTCCATCCAGTCTTCTTCCCCGATCAGCAGGTACAGCACAGGCACATACTCACTCAAGTTCGGCAAGTAGTTGTGATCTACCAGATCCCAACTGTGTGGCCATAACCACTTTCACTGATTGTCTGCGTGTGGTTTCAGGCTTCCCCTTGAGGACCCACATCCTGTGATCCTCCACTGTGTCTGCTGGTGCATGGCTCAACACCAGTCACGGCCGCAGTTATTTTGCACATGATGAGATGACAGGATAATCAATAGAAATTTGAATATAGCTGAAAATGCATGACAACAACTTTGCAGAAATCCTAAATCACAAGTAAGATCAGTGAAGGAGGAGGCTTGTTCTCTTCAGAAGTAGTAAGGATCTGAGAGCAGTGGGGGTGGAGCAATGGGACACTTGACTGGGTGGTACCGTAATTCAGGAGAAGTTGAGTTTAAGACTTACTAGTAACTGAGCATGCTCAATGGAAGACTGCATAGGTGTAAATCGTGAACTGAACCTATATTTAGACTGGGACTGGTCACAATATATTGTGGTAATGAATTCCACACGTTTTACAATGTGTTGTGTGTAGAAAAAACTGTCTATGTAGTATTTTAAAATGCTGAGAAATTAGCTGATTTTTGATCCTCTGGTTTATACTGCACATTCAGCATAAACATGAATTCCTCCTCTTTTAAAAAACCTGAACAGAAACAGTAAATCTCTCTTCTTTCCTTGCTCCAGACTAATCAGGGCTAATACATCAATCCAAACTTGTTACAGGGACTGTTTCATGGTGGATATCATTGTTGTTGCTCTCCTCTGTAGTTTTTCTATTGTGCTTATGTCTCCTTGTGGAATTAGCTTACTAAACTGGGAACGGTAATTGGGTTGTAACCTTACAGATGACCTATACAAAGGCATCAGGCCCTCCAAGTCCCTGGAAACAGCTCCTCTGGAGGCACCTCACTATTCTATTGGTCTAGTGTATAGCACTGATCTGTGTCTAAGGTCTTTGGTAATAACAATTTGCAGATCCTTTTCCTCCTCACTGCTTCTGAGTTATACTCCACTCGATATACCTCATAGTTATGGTTTTTACTCCCAAAATGTATCACTGCACATTTCCCTATATTAAACTACATGCCACAAACTCTTTTCCATCTGAAGATTTTATCTAGGTCTCACTGTACTGATGCTGATTGAGAGGGTGTATATACAGTCCCCCCACCCCCAAATCTGGTGTCATTTGCATATTCTACTCTCAGTTTTGGTACCTTCTGAACATCGAAATTTGCCAGCAGATAAGGCCTGAGGTCTATCAAGTTTGCTGAATGTGCAGCTAGCACCTTATTCTGCAGCTGCCTCTCCTTCCACCTTCCCCTTCATTAACCCTCCCTTGTCCTGTCCCATCCCCTTTGAAGCAGTCCACTGTTCTACTAGATACCACTTCTGCAGGTAACGATTCCACCCAGCCACCACCCTCTTGTAAAAGTGTCTCCTCATCTCCTCCTGAACCTTCCTCCTCCAGTCTCATATCATGGCCCCTGTGTCCCTCCCTCCCTTACTTTGAACAGCCTCTGTACCGGGTCTTGTTTATTCCTTTCATGTATTTAAAGGTTTCAATCATGTCCCCCATCCCTCCTCTCCACCAGTGAGTACATGTTCAACTCCTCAACCTCCTCTCAGATAAGTCCCCAGCACCTTGATCATCTTTGTCGCCTGCGCTGCACCCCTCCAGTAACTTAATGTCCCTCTTCAGACATCGCTCCAGTACTGCACGCAGTACCCAGGTGCGTCTAATCCAATGACCCAGTGGCAGAATCATCTCCTCCCTCCTCGAGGATATATTTAGTGTCAGTGGCTCAGTAGGTAGCACACTCGCCTCTGAGGCCGGGAGATCAGAGGGCTGTGGGTTCAGTTCCCACATCTGGCACTTGGATTAATATCCCAGTACTGACACTGTAGTGCAGCATGAGAGGGGTGCTGCACTTCTGAGGTGCCGTCTTTCGGATGAGACGTTAAATCGAGGTCCCATCTGCCTGGATTGGTGGTAGTTCAGGTGGATGTTAAAGATCCCATGGCACTTATCGAAAGAGAAGGGGAATTTCCTGGTGTCCTGGCCAAATTTCTCATTCACTAAAATACCACCAGCAGCTTAATCTGGTTCAAGGTCAGTTGGCATTCATCTGTATTCCCCTGGGTCGTGCCTGAAAATAGGCAGGATTTGTCTAGTGCACTTACCCGTCAACAAAAGCTAAAAATAAATATACCCTTGCAATGCAACCCAGCATTTTGTTGGCCTTGCAGCTGCCTTCTAACATTGTGCCAAGTTGTTCACTGACCCTGTAATGAGCACCCCCAGATCCTTCTCCCCTCCTCTGTCTGGGCTAGCTGCACTCCCCCAGCTGGTAACTCCTCCTTGGGTTCTTCATCCCAAATGCAGCACGTTGCACTTTTGGCATTGAAGCTCCAGTTGCCAGGTGTCTGACCAGGTTTCAAGCTTTCTAGATCATCCTGCAACTCTGCCATTCCCTTAGGTCATCCACCACCGCTCCTACCTTGTATCATCAGCAAACAGACTGATCTTGCTCTTGATGTCCCATGATATGTCTGCAATGAATATCCCAAACAACACAGGTCCCAACACCGAGCCCCTGTGGAACACCGCCGTCACTACCCTTGGGTGTGAGAGCTCCCCACCCACCACCACCCTCTGTTGCCTTCCCTGAAACCAGTTTCCTACCCATCTCACCAGCTTTGCACCTGCCCCTGTGCCTACTAACTTACTTCCCAGCCTTCCATGCGGCACCGAGTCGAATGCCTTACTGAAGTCCAGATACAGGACATCCACTGCATGGCCCCTGTCCAGTTGCCTAGTTACCCAGTCATAGAACTTCACCAGGTTGGTTTGGCAGGATCTGCCCCATATGAAGCCATGTTGTCTGCTGTCCTGTAGTCCTTTGGCCTCTAGGAGGGCCGCCAGCCTCTCCTTCAGGATAGTCTCCATTAGCTTACCCACAATGGATGTGAGGCTCACTGGTCTGTAGTTTCCCGGTTCATCCTTGGAGCCACTCTTGTGGAGGGGCACCTCATGAGCCATCCTCCACTCCTGAGGTACCTTTATCTAGATCTTATATGAAAACGCTAAAAGCACTAAACCTAGAAGCAGCCCCTGAAGGATCCCACTTTTGATTTTGCTCATAAATATAATGCAGTCAAGAACAGATTTACAGGCCAGTCCAAAGGCACGGAGCCCCCTAGGATGTGGGTGCAATTCCCCAGAATCCTAAACTAGAGCCAGCTGGAGGTAAGACTTATGGCTCTGGGGAAGGGAAGATGAGGGCTGCCTGGCATTGGTGCAAGCTGTGAAGGAAACTGCTCATCCCCCTGTACTGGGTCACCCCATCAACACATTGGTGGGGGCAGTGGGACTCAGATAAAGATTTTGGAAGAAACAAAAAATAATCATTAAAAAAAAAAAAAAAAAAAGATACTAAACAGAGTGCCCATCATCTTTATGCCTTGGACTCAGATTATAGAATCTTACCTCTAGCGACCCCACTATGAACCTGGTGATATCTTCCTCTTTGCCAGCTGGGAAATGAAGAGTTGTTGATAGTTTGAAGGAAAGCAGGTACTGCCCCAGTGCATAGCAGAGAGCAACAACAGTCTGATAGTATCGCACATCCCCTGCAAATAGATCAGGTCTCTTTTAGTTAAAAATTCAGAGTGCTGTATTAGAAGGAAAAAAAATTAAAAAAAGAAAATTCTTTTATTAATGGATTTCTGGACTAGATGTGTACGGCAATACGTATGATTCATTCTGTAGACTGCAGACATTGAAACGATTCTGAAAACTACAACAGTGTTCTAAAATCATTACTGAACATGTCTAAATATTTTGGTGCGTGGCTGGTTATTTAGCGCTTTATTTAAGTTTCTTTTTATTGTAAACAACAAAGAGGATATAGTATATAGTACACTGCATAAATTACAGTATTCCATTAGCAGTAAAGGGTAGTACACAGATTTTCAGTTGCTCAGATCCTTCATTTCACACATCTTTTCCAGTTCACAGCAAAGCCCACAGACAATTCCTTTAATGGCCCCATTCCAAAGCTCAATTACAGCCATTGGCATTTACTCATTATGGCAGTGTCGTTTGCTCCTGGCATCTGAAACATAAGCAAAATCTTGTACTTACTGGGGTATCTCACACACCCTTCTTTTGCAGATTAACGATTTTCAAGATATGTTGAGGCCTGACCTTAAGGAACAAAGCTTGGTGTGACATTCATAGTATGGAAAATCCAACACTGCCATGTGTGTTATTTTTTTCCATGTTGTAAATCTGCTGCGTAACAGTATTCCATTGATCTATTGTGGAAGGAAAGGGTGTAACCATTGTTTTGTGATGGCTTTTTTAGCCACTGTTAGGGCTATGGTAAGTTTTTTTTTTTTTTACTTGCTCGGCTCCTCAGCCGTGGGGACCTGGTACCCTTCTCCTACTCCATCCGTCAGTACTGCCACCGGATCCCCTGGTTCATTGTGCTCACTGCGGCTCTATCCTGAGTGGGCACTGGCACAGAGGAAGTTCATCCAGACGAATGATGTGCTGATGCATGTCACCGCCAATCGCCCAGCGGCCTCCTCCCGACTCTGTAGAGCCGTGTGCCCCTACTACCTATGCTCCACGGGCAGAAGAGCTATGGTGCTTGCGCCACCCAGTAACCCGCCCCAGCTAGAGAAGGAGAGGATCCATTGGGATGCTCAATCCTCCTCCTCCTCCTCCCCCCAGCGGTCCGGGTCCATTTCCGAACCCGGGTCACTGGCGTAGCACGAGGTGTGGCATCCAGCATCACTGTGCCTATAATAAGTATTTCTGATGCTTGTTAAACCTCTTAGTGGTATAGTTAAGATATAATGTTAGTTTGGGGGCTGAAATGTGAAAATCTGTACAGATACTTGGTTCTTGTATTCCTGTCTAGTACTTTAAGTGTGGACAGTAGAGCTGTGCAGGGGTCGAATATTATTTCCCAAACACCACGAAATGTAAATTACGTACCTACCTTAATTCTTGATCTTCTTGGACGAAGTCTCCACCACTCATTCACACTAGTGGGAACTACACTGGAGGCGCTAGGACCGAGCGGGAGCCAAAAATCTTCAGGAGGGCCAGCACCGAGGTAGGATCACGCATGCGCGGCACCACAAGACTGGCTCGTGCCATATAGGCTATCTCGGCGTCGACCCTCCAACCACCTCAGTACCTTTTTCACCAGGGAGGTGCAGTGTAAACTAACCTAGTGAAACTACCCATGTCAGACATAAGATAGTCCGTATGACCCATGTAAGAAGGGTCAACTGAACAGTGTCTTCACAGCCCAGCCAACGAGGGAGTGAAGGCCAAAAACAAGGTAAGTGAGCTCGGGGGATGGTGGGTGGGCATGTGAATGAGTGGTGGAGACTTTGTCTAAGAAAATCAAGAATTACGGTAGGTATGCAGTTTACATATCTTCCTGGACATAAAGTCTGCACTACTCCTTCACACTAGTGGGAGAGTACAGAGCCAAAATAATCTCCCCCCCACCCCGAGAAGGACGGAGGAGAGAAAGGAGCTCACTCAGGGCAGAAGTCCATTAAGGATTATCCTGCCTTCTGGGACTACACCCCCAGGAGGTTGTAGGTAAGGAGGCCAAGTATCTTTGGAATATTTTGGTGTCGGCAGCCTGTAAGGTGATTTCCAGGAAGTGGCTTTCCCCCCAGTCACCTACAGAGTCGGAATGGAGGACCTAGTAAAACAATGTTAAAATTTATGAGAGGATTTCCTTCTCGCTAACTCAGAGGGCTTCACAGTTTGTAAATCGATGGGCAAGATGGGAACTACTTAGTTAGGGAATCTAGAGAGGGATCGATCTTTTGATACTAGTTCCAGGCAACTAGGCACTGGCCTGGATGTCACCTTTGCTTGGGTCGGATATACCCCCCCCCCCCATGTCCCCAATTGCTATAACCCTGTCCCTAGTTCATTTCCTTTTTTCCCTTAGGTTCCATCTGTTTAAACTACCTTTGTAACGAGGGCGTAGTCTATAATTTATTTTTTTATCTGGTTTGAATTCTAAAGGTGATGGAAATGTATAGGTACTATGATGTTTTTTTTTTTTTTTAAATGATGTAGTACCAGTTGAAACTGTTAGTAATGATTAGAATTCTAGTGGACCTTTCCAGGTCTCTAGATAAGGATGTATAAAATAATGATGTCTGAAATAATATAAACAGTGTAATGGAATCTGATGATACTAATAAAAATGAAGTATAAAAAAAAAGGGATTATCCTGCCAAAGGACGGATGCTGTCTGGCATGGAAATCCAAAGCGTAGTGCTTCACAAAGATGTGTACTGACAGCTTCAAGTAGCTGCACTGCAGATGTCTGCAATGGGCACGTTCCAGATTTCTGCCAGAGATGCCTCGACTACTCTGGTAGAGTGGGTGTACACCCTGGCTTCCAGCTTGACCTGCGCCATCAAATAGCAATGGCGGAGATGTGCTACCAGTCATGCCGAAATGCACCTGACGGCAATAAGCTAACCCAGCTGGGCCATGCTGAATGAGACAAAGAGTGATTTGCAAATCTCTTTTATTCTATCGATGTAGAACCGCAAAACGCTTTTCACATCCACAGAATGTAGGGTACATTCCCTTTCATTCTGAAAATTCGCAAAGTAGGTCGGAAGGACCAAGGGCTGGTTCAGGTGGCATTCCAAGACTATTTTTGGAAGAAATTTAGGGTGAGTTTGGAGAACCACCTTGTCCTTGTGAAATACTGTTCACGGAGGGTCTATGACCAGGGCATGCATTTCAGACACACTGCGAGCAGAAGTAATGGCTACAGGGAAAGCAGCCTTCCAGGTCAGGAACTGCAACTCGCAGGTTGCTAGAGACTCGAAAGGTTTATGAGTGAGCATGTCTAGCACAAGGTTGATATCCCAAGTCGCTACTGGTCTCCTGACTGGTGGCCTAGTGTGAAGGATACCCTTAAGGAACCTCTTAACCAAGGGCAGCTGAGCCACTGACATATTGTGGATAGGCTCGTGGTAAGCCGAAATTGCAGAGGAGTACCTTCACTGTTGAGTATTGCAGTTCTGAATTTGACAGGTCTAGTAGCTACTCTGTAACTCCTTGTTTGGTGAGCAAGAAAAGTGGTCCAGGGAGGATTTTGCACATCAGATGAAAAATCGTGGCCAGTTTGCGTGCTGCTAGGAGAATGCCTTAGCCTCTACGGGAGTCATTAAATCTACCTAGTTCTGTCTCCTCAGGAGCCAGGTATGGAGATGAAGGGAACTCAGGTTGGAATGGACCACTTGGCCCTGGGTCAGAAGGTCCATTTGAAGTGGTAGTTTTCTTGGTGGAACCTCTGATAATCTGTTGATTAACGGAAACCAAATCTGATGAGGCCAGAATGGGGTGATAAGAATCATTCCCCGTGCCTCCAGCTTGAGTAGCACCCTCTGAATTAATAGAAGAGGAGGAAATGCGTACAAGAAAGCGTATTGTCCATCGCAGTCTGAATGCATCCTGACAGAAAACACCAGGTTCTGGATTTCTGGAGCAGAACAGAGGCAGTTTTGCGTTGAGTCGGGACACAAAAAGGTCCATGTCCAGAATGCCCCACTCTTTGAAGAGTGACTGCACAATGTCTGAGTCAAGAGACCACTCGTGAGGATCCACCTCTGGTCTGCTGAGGCGATTGGCCAGATCGTTCTGGATTCCTGGTAGGTAGATCACCTGGATCAGGGCTTCGTGCTCGAGGCACCATTACCACACACTCATGGCTTCCCTGTACAAAGGCCAAGAGTGTGCTCCACCCCGTTTGTTGATGTAATACATCACTGCATTGTTGTCCGTCTGAAAGAGAATTACTTTGTGACAGAGAATATTCATCAGGGCTCGGACAGCGTACAGGAAAGCTCTCATTTCCAGGACATTTATGTGCAGCAGAGACTTGTCCTAACTCCACAGGCCCTGAGTGTGGAGATCCTGACAGGAAGCTCCCCAGCTGATCAGAGATGCATCTGTGAGGATGGTGATCTGTGTCTCCAGTGGGGCAAAGGGAAAGCCTTGAAGAAGGTTGTCCTACTGAGTCCACCAGGTGAGTGATCGCATTAGGGGTTCCGTCACCTTGATGTGAAAGGACTGTGGATGTGTGGTCAGGGACCACTGAGTACTGAGCATCCATTATGTGGGTTCTCATGTGCATGCGAGCAAGGGGTACCGTGAACACCAATGATGCCATGAGACCCAGCATCTGCTGTATCAAGAGAGCTCGAACAGAGTCGTTCTCTTTGATGAAGCCAGCCATCAGGAGGATATAGTTTCTCCTGTCTTCTGGGAGGACGATTCTTGCCCTGGAGGTGTCCAGGACAGCTCCTACAAAGAGGAGTTGTTGGGAGGGCTAAAGCTGCAATTTTTCAAGATTCAACAGAACTCCCATGGATGTGAGGAACTTGGATGCCGTGGCCGCTGCTTCCTGTGTTCCTTGTGTGGAGGAGCTTGCTAGGAGCCCAATCGTCCAGATACGGGAATACTTGAACTCCGGGTCTCCTGAGATGCACTGCGAGTACTGCAAAGCACTTTGTAAAGACTTGAGGCACCAAGGACAGCCCAAAGGGCAGGACTCTGAATTGGTAGTGCTGGCTCAGAGCCACAAAGCGGAGGTACTTGTGGTGACTTGGGTGTACCGGGACATGTTGGTAGGCATCCTGCATGCCCAGGGAAGCCAGCCAATTGTTTTGATGAATCAGAGGTAGGAGCGTTTCTAGTGACATTATCTTGAATTTCTCTTTGAAAAAGTATTTGTTTATTTTTTATTTATTTAGTTTTTGTTGACCGGGTAAGTGCACTAGACATATCCTGCCTATTTTCAGGCACGGCCTGGGGAAGGGGGATACAGAGGAATGCCAACTGACCTTGAACCAGATTAAGCTGTCGGTGGTATTTTTAGTGAATGAGGGGAAATTCTGGCCAGGGCACCGGGGAAACTCCCCTACTGACTGCTTCCTGTGAGCAGGGGGGGACCCATTTTCTGGTGGGACCACGATGGCAGAGGAGGAGGAGGATGTCTGCTTGGTAGGAGAGATAGCCTCGTCTCCTACTATTATTATGTTAGAGGCTGCAGCCGGTGTTTCGCTGAATTTATTTCAGAATTTAAGCTCTCGAAGGAGAATCTTCAGGGAGCTTTATAGGAATTTACTGAAGAACTACAGCCAGAGGTATTGCCTGTAATGGCATCTGCAGATATTGAGGAAGAGAGTGGCTCTGAGCACAAGATTACAACTGGGTGAATTCCCTTATTTGCTGCAGCAGGATTTGAACCTGAACCTGCGATTTGCAATGGCAATACAAGGAAGGATGAAAAAATGGTGGAAACAAGGCAACCAGAGGTGGTCATGGAGCACGAAGAAGAAGGGAAGAGATTGGGAGAGTCTGTGAGCTGGCGGCTGTCCAATGGAACTGTGCCCCGGGTGAAAGGCGCCGAAATTCAAACAGGTACTTTTTATTTTCCCAACATCGAGAATTTGCCTGTTCTAGCTCCAGAAATGAATGTAAAGTTGTCCAAACAGGTAGAATTGCCTGTCGTCTTGCAGCCAAGCTCGCTTTTCCAAAATTAACACTGCTACTGTTTCGTAAAACGAGCTCAGATCTCGCTTTAATGACAGAAAATAGCGCTATGAACGCACTGGAGCTCTGAAGCGCCTTGCTGCAATATAGTCGGGAGGATTTAAAAGAAGAAAAGTCTGGGATGCCTGAAAGCCTCAAAAAAAACTGTAGCCTGTCTTTTCAGCCTGCACAAAGGAAGGAGGAACAGGACATTGTTTCAACTAATGCTGAAAAGAGCTGTACCACTTTGCTTATGGATTTTACTGACTTTGCTGTCCCTATGGATAAAATAAAAGGTTTTGTGTTGAATAATAATATGAAGCAGGGGATGCAGTAGAGGCAAATAAAATGTGGTTTATCAGTCTAATGTAGGTTCTCAATTAGGGGTTACAGAATTTTTCTTTTCTGAGGGGACACAAGGAAAATGTAATTCCCATGCCAAATGCATTAGGTTTAGGTAATAAAGCAGCGTCTATTATAAATAATGAGGGCAAAAGATTGGACGCCAGAAAAGCTCTAGTGGAGCAGGTTGGTCTCTGTTGGAATCAGGTGGATGGATTCCTGACCCCACTTGGAGCCCGGTTATCCTTTTCTCAGGATTCTCCTGAGTGGGCTCCAAAGGTGCAACTGCAGGAAAATGTTTCAGGTACAGATAAGAAGGTAGAGGAGTGTATGTTTTAGGTACTGCAGGTAACCTGAATAACTTGAGTGATTCAGCTGAGGCTGCTGTGTCTCATAAGGCCTTACCTAAACCTGCAGTGGAATTTTAGTACCCCCAAAAGGAACCAGATAAAAAGCCTTTGCTGTCGGAGCTCTTTTCCAATGCACAAAGAGAAGCTGCTCAAGGAGGAATGCAGTGCGTTTACAGTATAAAGGGGATTGGAAGTCAGACCTGACAGACATTAATGTAGGGAAAGTTTTACTGAAAGATTCTTTGCATTTTCTCCTAAGGATGTTTATGCATTTATACACATTTCGGTGAAGATAATTTTTGATATCAGCTTTAGGTCTCAACAAGCACTTGACCTCTTCTGGTTACACTATGGGCAAGTAAAATTTTCCCCAACATGGACCCCCTTTATTGTGATACCATTGTCAAAGCCCTTGATTAAATTTGTCACTATAATGTTTCGAATGAAGGGTCTGGGTAGAAGATATTACATTCTGGCTAAAAAAGGTGTGATGTTTTATGAACCTGAGCCTATTTTAGACTCAGAACAATTTTGGACGGAGGGTGGAAATATAAAGTTAAGCTTAAGCAAAACGAAGCAGGAATTGAGCACATTCCAAACTCTTTTTTGTTAGGAAAGGACAGAGGAGTGTGCTTTTACAGTGGACAGCCTTGTGCCTGCTATAAATGTGGAGCAAAGACTCACCTGTCTAGCGTTTGTGACCAACCCAGATGCGATAATTGTGGGGAGGTAGGGCACGTAATTATGTTTTGTGGTAATCCATCTTGCTGCGATTTATGTGAGGCAAAGGTCATGTGTTTAAATTCTGCCCTTGGGCCGCACATAATTTGTCACATAGTTCTGGTTCTGAGTCTTATATACAGAAAGCACAGGAAGCTGTGGTTCTATCCACCCCTTGCAGGAGGGTTCCATTTTGTTCCTAGTTCTGTGTACAACTCCTGAGGTCAGAGGTACAACAGAAAGGAAAACTAGCTTGGTTTCAAAATGGTGGTACCAGGAAAAAGTGTTTCTGAAAATCAAAGAAATAAGCAGGGTACTGATGTTAGCAAAAGGACATTTAAAAAGGATGGAATGGGTCCTCTGAATATCTTAAACATTCCCCGGTTTGTTTTTCTGATGAGAAAGTAGGGAAAAAGAAATGATAAAAAGTCAGAGGATACTTTTGTACTGGTTCCAGCGCAGATCAGCAAGAAATCTGCATGCTAAAGGTCCCCCAGATTGCCAGATGGAGACTAGCAATACTTATGCGGCTCTGTTTACATCTTGAGGTAAGACAGAAGGGACTAATCAGACTCCCAAAATCCACTATTTCAACCAAATCTCAGATACTAGACAACTATAAGGATAAAAAAGAAAAAGGAAAAATGAAGGGTATTGACCATTATGAAAGACTATGGTGTCTCTGGGGTTCATTAAACACTCATAGCTTATTAAATAAAGCTAAAAGGCTAGCTGTGTTTAATTTTATACATGATTTTCCTTTGTCAGTCTGGTTTTACAGGAGACATGGATGTCCACCATTGACCAAAGGTTAGCATTTAAAAAGATTGGCTGTGGGGCCCATCCTATTGGTCTTTGGGGAGGATGTTCATGGATGGAGTGGGGATTTTATTCAACTCTTTTCATTTCAGTTGCATAATCTGATAGACTTGGTACCAGGGACAGTTTTGATTTTGGATGGGAAATGGTGTGGGTTTTGTTTTCGTTTCATTAATATCTACAATCCTCAAACTAAATCAGGTAGGGTGAACTGCCTAACACTGGTGCAGCCTTTTTATTCACGACGGTCAGAGTTTTATGGGGAGGGACTTTAACTGCACAGTTCCAGATCTTATACATGGTAAACAAAGTGGCAAGAAACCTACCACGTATACTAACGCTTTAGGTAAAATCCTTAGAGATGCAGGTTTAGTGAGTTGTAATACCTCTTTAAATCTTAAGAATAAGTTTTCTTTTCAAAAGGGAAATCTTTTTCTCTCATCGACCATATGTTTGTTTCTTCAAACATTCACATAAACTCATTCCAAATTTTTCCTGTGAATTTTCAGATCATTCATTTTGGTAAGCACCTTTTCCTTCCAGAGATGACAGAAATAAGACACATAAGATGGAAGCTTAATTCAGTGCTAGAACTAAATTTTACCCAGATTAGGATAAGAAACCTATTGAAGGCTAGGCTTTCAGTAGCCTTTTATACACTGATATATGTATATGGTGGTTAGACACAAAGCAGATCTACGTAACCTGTTCAAAAATACTGGGAGGAAAATTAAAATGAAAAATTTCTGCGCTAAGTTTGAGACAGCAACTTCAGAGAATTTTGTCCTAGCTTACACATCTAGGTGGGATTACTCAGATCAAATCTCCTTATTAAAAGATGCTATGAAAGAATATCAGTACTATAGAAGTAAAACAATGCAGGCCATATTACTTAATGGAGTAAAGAAATCACCTCTTGGGGACCCCTTTCAGATGTGCAAAGAACTTAGAGATTCAATGGGTTTGGAGGAGCTAAAAAGATCTGATGGGGTGTAGTAACTTCAGAGCAGGAATTAAGAGAGGTAATTAAGGAACATTTTGGTTCCCTTAATCCTAAAAAAACTATTTCTATAACAGAGATAGAGGATTATTTAAACAAGATTCCGGTATCATGTATAAGGCATAACAAGGAAGCAGAATGGGATACTATCTCCCAGAAAGAAATTATGGAAACTATCAGGTCTCTAAAATTAAATATTTCACCTGGTCTAGATGGTCTCACAAATAACTTGTATAAACAGTTTTCGGATGAACTAAGTCAATGCCTGGGCCTATTATTTCAAGATTTTCTAGACAAGAATCGCATCTACCCTCCTTTTCAGAAGGTTTATTAACTTATATTTTTAAATCAGGTGACAGGCAAGATATGGGGAATTGGAGACCAATCACCCTATTAAATACTGACTATAAAATCTTTGCCAAAATATTGAATGAAAGGCTTAAACATCACGCAGGGAAGTGATTTCCTAATCAATATTGTGGCTTGCCAGGAGAAGAATTCAATCTGCCATCATGCAGACAAGAGATGTAATTGACTATTTCAATGAGATGGATTAACAGGTTGTTTAGTAGCAGCTGATCTGGATAAAGCATTTGACAGGGTCCATTTGCCATTTCTTTTTAAAACTTTGAGGCATTATGGGGTGCAGGTTAAGCTGACAAATTTAATTGAGCAATTGTACCAGAGTGGGATGGTTTTTCCTTTTGTGAGAGGCCAACGGTTGCTGGATTTCCTTAACCACGGGTTCAAAGGGTGCCCTTTAAGCCCCTTTATATACATTTGCTATTGATCCCTTTTACGAACTGCATTGGAGGCAAAGAAATGGAAGGGGATACAATATAGAAAACAGTCTAGCACAGCTACATATTCAAGCTTATGCTGATGATTTGGTTATATATTTGGAGGACTGTTCATCAGTTACGGGGTTTATGAGAGCATTTGAGGAATTTACTACAGTGTCTAACGAAAATAAATATAAATAAAACAAAGGACTGATTATTGGGGGTGTGGGATTTTGGAACTATGGCTGGAGAAAATCATTTTTCTAGAGACCGTCATTTCATGGGCATTACCTTTGGTCCTCAGAATGTTCCTAATGATAATTGGCAGAGATACTTAGGAGTGTTGAAAATAAAGTTTCTAGATGGAAGCAATGGCATTTGTCTAAAATTAAAAGAGTTCAGATAATTAAACAATTCCTTTTGCCCATTATTCAATTTGTGGCAATGATATTTCCACTACCAACAGAATTTGAAACCAAGTTATATAGCATCTTTTTCAGATGCTTTGGGGTAACTGCTCAAACCTGGTTAAAAGAAGTTTTACTTACTTAACAAAAAACAGGGGGTTTAGGAATGATAGACCCAGTGGTATACGCCCGGTTTTCTTTTATTACCAACTCCTTGAAAGAAGGTTGATATCGGAATCCAGATCTGAAAATTCATGGAATTTAATAATTATGGGGAAATACTTTAGTGTTGGACTTCTTTAGCCCCTAAACTTAATAAATATCTACATATTCCAGAGCACTTTCGACAACGGCACACAAATTATATAAATGGGAATACAGAAGACAGTAGCACTCACATATAGTACAAGGGACTTGTATCACCATCTAATGAAAAAACTATACCCACAAGAGCCGGAATTTAAAAACTGCCCATTAACTTTGAACCCCATCGTAGTGGCTCAATTGAAAAATCAATGGGAGGTACAGTGGTTCATTTTCTATGGAAGACTGAATGTTAGGGGGAATGCGAAATATAAAGTCTTACAGGAAAGGTTATGCCCTTACCTTGAATGCATTAATAAGGAGGAATCCATGGTCCATTTTTTACTAGATTGTTCCTGTGCTTCAGGATTGTGGGTTTTTTAGCAGATGTATGGAACCTGACATGGCTGAAAAATATGTCATATGAATTCTTAGCTTTAGGAGTGTCTCCAGTGGGTTCATTCGGATTGCATTAGGGGACTTTGACTTTATTTTTGGGATGTCTCAAATACTTCCTGTGGCAAGCCAGAATACAATGGGTTATATATCAAAAGAAAATGTCGTATGTTTGCATTAGTAGGCTAATTGTTAAAGAGTTGGAGAACATTTTGCCTCTGATATGTTAAGAGTATCCCAGGATTGCTAAAGAAATTATGGAAAGGGTTTTTCATTTTATTAAGTATAAATAAAGAAACTGAAGAAGCAAGAATAAATGTGAAAAACAGTTTGATAGCAGGTGTTCAAGAAGTGGATCTAAGAAGTTAAATGGATATAGTGTTGTAGCCTTTTTGGCTATTATTTGATTTCTGTGAAAACGTGTTGTATTTTATGTTTATTTTTGCAAATAAAAACACCCCTGCTCTTTTTGAGAAGTGCCATGGGATCTTTAACATCCACCCAAACTACGACCAGAACAGGCAGATGGGACCTCGGTTTAACGTCTCATCCGAAAGACGGCACCTCAGGAGTGCAGCACCCCTCTCATGCTGCACTGCAGTGTCAGTATTGGGATATTAACCCAAGTGCCTAGTGTGGGGATAGAACCCACAGACTGCTGATCTCCCGGCCTCAGAGGCAAGTGTGCTACCTGCCGAGCCACTGACACTGACAACTTCCTTAGGTCTAGGATAGGGCACATGCCACCTTTTTTCTTTGGAACTAGGAAGTAATGGGAGTAGAACCCTGTGTTCCATTCTGCTTGCAGAACCACTTCTACTGCCCTGTTGTTCAGAAGGCCCTGAATCTCTGAAGTAAGGAGGTCTGACTGAATGATAAGACAGCTTGGGCTGTCTTTTGGGTGGATGATCCGGTGGGGTTTCTGAAAAAGTTAGAGTAACCCTCTCGAATTATCCTGAGGACCCATTTGTCTGTTGTGACTGACTTACATTGGTTGTAAAACTGAGTCAGATGCCCCTCCCTACTGCCAAAGAAGAGTTCCCCCCTCGGGCAGCTGAAGTGGGACATGGGCCAGGTCTTCAGAGGGTGGCACCAGGAGCCTTTGGGCCCTGTGCCTTCTGCAGAGTTTCCTTTTTCGACTGTGGGGCTTGGTTCTTTTTGAAGGCCCCTTGGCCTTTACCATGAAAGGACTGATGGCTATGAAACCGCGGACGATGTCCACCCCGCTGAGGGGCAGCAGGGGCCGGCCTGGCCATCTTAATAGCAGTTCTAGTTTTCTCATTGGCCTCTAGTGCCTGCTCCACTTGTGGACCAAAGAGATAAACTCCATCAAATGGAAAATTCATGACTCACTGCTGAGCATCATTTGTAAACCCTGAAGTCTGTAACCATGAGTGACGCCAGGTGCATATGCCAGCTGCTGTTGCTCTCAACGCAGTGTCAAAGGAGTCCATAGCAGCCTGCAGTTGTCGACTGTTGGACTCAATGCCTCTAGTAATGGTCTGGAGAAGCTCTGAACTAATATCCTACTCTGGAAGAGCCTCCACAGTGGCTTTTAGCAAGTGCCAGAGGGCATACTCATATTGAGAGAAACAGCCCTGTTAACTAGCAATACGCATTCCTAGGGTAGCAGCAGCGAACACTAGCTTCCCTAAAGTGTCAATCTTACGGGATTCTTTATTTACTGGATGAACCGTAGATTCCTGAGGGAGAACAGCTTTGTCATTCTCTGCTAAGACCACTATGGCGTCTGCAAAGGCTTGAGAGGTCAGGACTTGCCTATTCCTTGGGGGGAGCATATTTTCTGTCTATGAACTTCGCCACAGAAGGAATGAGAGCTGGATTGTCCCACACCATCTGTGAAAGAGTCTCGAAAGAGGGCTGTACTGGAGGTGTCAATTCCACAGGGATTTCAGGGACATGCAGATACTGAAGGCACAACAGCTTCCCAGGATCCACCTCAAAAGTCTGGAGAGAAAGGTGAGATTCATGTTCTTCACAAGAGACTCAAAGGACAGGTCCTCGATCAAGGGCTCTGCTGAAGTAGAGGGCTTACTTTCCACTCCCAAGGATGAATCCTCATCCAAATCGTCCCCGAATCGCAGATCAGGATCAGACTCAATATTATCTATTACTAGCCCAGAAGACAAAATTACTCACTTTAGTAATGTTGTTTCTTCTAAAGGAGTCTTGCTGTATTCTGACTATTGCAGTTAGGTCCTGCCTTTCAACTGCCCCGGAGAACAAAGAGTTAAACTTTCCATGGCCAGTGTGGAATGTTCACTGCGAGCTCAGTTGAAGCCCCTGTCTGCTGTTGTTTAAACTCCAACCGTCAGATCTTTACGAGCAATACTCACTAGAAGTTGTGTGTGGAAACTGTAAAACTCACACTAGCCAACTGGCAACTAAATTTATATAAAAGGGTTTTTTGGTTTCAAAGCAAAGACTCAAGTCAGGAAACCCAAAAAACAAAACACATCCCAAAACACAACACTCACCCAAAATAAAGGAGGGTGAAAAAAGGACACCCCTAGGGTGCCAACACTGCTCCTGCCCACCCACATCCCAAAAACCAGGTTCTGAGAGGGGAGGCGGAGAGAGAGAGTCAGAATACAGCAAGACTCCATTAGAAGAAACAGCATTACTAAGGTGAGTAATTTTTTCTTCAAACAACATGAAGTCTTGCTGTATTCTGACTACTGCAGATTACCAAGCAGTACCTCCATGGAGGAGGGACAGAACCTACTTTGGAAACAGGCTCTGAAGTACTGCTGTGCCAAACCGAGCATCACTCCTAGCCTGGATATCCAGAGAGTAATGCTTGGTGAATGTATGGACTGTTTTCCAGGTGGCTGCTTGACAAATTTCTAAGATAGGAATATCCCTGGCAGCAGCCAGGGAAGCAGCTGTTCCTCTAGTAGAGTGAGCCCTCAGGCCTGAGGGTGGAGTTCTACCCAGTTTTTCATAGCAGAATTGTATATAAGAAACAATCCACCTGGCAATAGATCTCTTAGTGGCAGGTTTGCCCTTACCAACCTCTCCATATGTGAGGAACAATTGGAGGGACTCAAACCTGTGACCCTTGGTGCGCTCTATGTAGTAGCTAAGGGCCCTTTTATCATCCAAGCTGTGCAGCCTCCTCTTTCCAGAGGAGGAATGGTCAGTGAAGAAAACAGGGAGAGACATAGACTGGTTAAGGTGGAAATCTGAAACCACCTTAGGCAAAAACTTCCTGTTAGTTCTTAGGACCACTTTATCTCTATGGAAAGAGATGAAATCAGGCTCCACTGACAGGGCTTGCAATTCACTAATATGCCTAGCAGAGGTAATGGCTACCAAAAACACAGTTTTCCAAGTCAAGTACTTAAGCTCTGCAGAGGACAAAGGCTCAAAGGGTGGTTGCATAAGCTAAGCAATGCAAACATTAAGGTCCCAAGCAGGAGCAGGGTCCCTAAAGGGGGGATCGGTGTGCAGCAATCCCTTGAAGAACTTACAAAACACAGAATGGGCTGACAGAGGAGAGGGCTTGCCTTCTGACAAGAAGGCAGAAACAGCTGTCAAATGCACTTTAAGTGTGGCTGGCCTAAGGCCTAGGCCATTGAGATGGACCATATAGTCCAGAACTGTAGGCAACTCAGCAGATTCTGGAGAAATATCCTTATTAGAACACCAAATAGTGAACCTTTTCCATTTGGAATGGTAAGCCTTTCTAGTGGAAGGCTTTCGAGAAGCCTTAAGGATATCCAGAACCCCTTGAGAAAGATGCAGATCAGCAAACTCTAACTCTTCAAGAGCCATGCCTTGAGATTGAGAGACCTGAGGTTCGGGTACCAAATCCTCCCCTGAGAGGATGTCAACAGGTTGTAGTTCCTGGGAAGAGACAGGGGAAGGTGGACTGCTAAGGACAGTAACAGGAGGTACCAGGGCTGTCTGGGCCAGTCTGAAGCAATCAGAATCACTTTGCATGGTTGTGACCTTATCTTGACTAGCACCTTGAAGAGGAGAGGGAAGGGGGGAAAAGCATATAGAAATTTCCCTTCCCAATTCAGAATCAGAGCATCCAGGGGGACTGAGCCCAAGACTGGGGGTCTGCAACAAAAGAGAGGAAGTTGGTGATTGTCTGGGGCTGCAAAAAGATCTATCTGTGGAGTGCCCCATCTCGAGAAAATCACTTTCAAAACTAGGGGATCTAGGGTCCATTTGTGATGGCCCTGGGATATCCTGCTGAGAGCATCTGCTAGGACATTGTCCTTCCCTGGGAGGTGAACTGCTGTCAGAGAGGTTTGCAGGGAATAGACCAGGGATCACAGCTTCATTGCCTCTGTGCACAAGGCCGTAGACAGAGTGCCTCCTTGCTTGTTGATGTACCACATTGTGGTGGTGTTGTCTGTTCTGATCTGGACCATCTTGTTCTGTACAGATTTGGAAAAGGCTTGCAGTGCCAGAAACACTGCTCTGGGTTCCAAGAGACTGATGTGAAGCAGAGATTCTTGAGGTGACCACAGCCCTTGGGTGGAAAGATCCCCCAGGTGGGCTCCCCAGCCAAGCAGGGAGGCATCTGTAGTGAGTATCACTGAATGAGACTTAGTGACAAAAGGAACTCCTTGTCTCAAATTGTCCTGATCCTGCCACCACTGCAAAGCCTGGATCAGGGTTCAAGTCACTGGGACTAGTATGGTAAGGGAATCCTTTCTTTGGGACAAGAAGGCTCTTAAGTGGAACTGAATGTCCCTCATCTGGAATCTTGCTCCCTGGACTACTGCTGTGGAGGCTGCCATGTGGCCCAGAAGCTGAAGGAAATGCCTTGCTGGTCGAGACACCTGTAGGGTGAAAGAAGAGGCCAGTTCCATAAGGGTCCTTGCCCTACCCAGGGGAAGGAAGGCTCTTGCCCTTACTGTATCCAGCTCTGCCCCTATGAAGGTGAGGAGCTGTACTGGCTCGAGAACTGACTTTGGAAGGTTGAGGAGGAATCCTAAGGAAGTGAGCACTTGCTGAGTTATTTGCAAATGTGACTTGACTTGGTCTGGAGACTGACCTACTATGAGCCAGTCGTCCAAGTATGGGAAGATGGAGATCTTTTTTCTCCTTAGGAAAGCAACCACTACTGCTAGGCACTTTGTGAAAACCCTTGGGGCTGATGTTAGGCCAAAGGGCATTGCTCTGAATTGATAGTGGCCTGAGGGCAACTCGAACCTGAGGTACTTTCTGTGGGAGCACCTGATGGGAATGTGAAAATAGGCATCTTTGAGGTCCAGGGAGGCTAGCCAGTCCCCTGGCCTTAGAGAGGGCAGGATTATTCCCAGAGTCACCATTCTGAATTTTGGTTTTAAAAGGTGCTTGTTCAGATATCTTAGGTCCAGGATGGGCCGCCATTCTCCTGTCTTTTTTGGGGTTAGGAAGTACCTGGAGTACAATCCTTTGCCCTTGTGTAGGGAGGGAACCCTTTCTATGGCTCTGAGAGCCAGGAGGGAAGAAACCTCTGCCTCTAGGGCAAGGGTCTCTGATGGATTTGCAGGTGGAAAGGATCTGGTTCTCAACTTGGAAAATTTTTTGAAGCTGAGAATCAGTCTCTGGCTTACTACTTCCAGGACCCACTTGTCTGATGTCAGAGACTTCCAGTCCTGGACAAAGTAAGCCAGCCTGCCCCCTACAGGTACTGGAGAATCGGCCCGGGCAGACCCAACAGGGTGTCTGCTTGGCAGGGGCTTTAGGCTGAGGGGTGGATGCAGGCCTGCTTATACCCGTCTGCCTCTCCCTCTGAAGAACCCCCTCTGAGCACAAGAAGAAGAGAGGCCGGGCTTGGTAAAGGCCTTTGAAAAGGCCTGCCCTGCTCCTGGACTGCTGCCTTTGAGGAGTGGCTTGCCTTTCTTTGGCCTGTGCACTCTGCATGTGGTCCTGTATCACCATCTTTTCATGTAGTTCTCTGTCTGCTCCCCAAACAGAGAATTACCAACGACAGGGAAATCCATGGCCTTAGCCTGGGTATCCTATGATAAGCTAGTACATCTGAGCCAAGCCATCCTTCGAAGGGCCACAGATGTAGCCATGACTCTTGATGAAACATCATTGGACTCCACAGCAGCATGAAATTGCACCTTGGATGCCTCAGTCCCATCTGTAGCCACCTGCTCCAGCTCCTTGGCAAGCTGGTCAGGGGCCTGTTTAGCCAGAGCCAGCAGAGTGTCCCATCTGGACTTCTGGTACCTAGCTGTGTAGGCCCTATAGTTAGCCTGTCTGAGTCCCAAAGATGCTGCCATGTACTGTTTCTTTGCCATGGCATCAATCCTCCTGGAGTCCTTATCTGGGGGTGTGATGCCAAGGGGATATTTGCCTTCTCAAAGGCAGCAGCCTGCACTACCCCAACATGGCTGCATTGTTGAGAAAGGAACTCCGTGTCTGAGCCTGAAAGAGTGTACCTTTTGTCCATTCGTCTGTCCACAGGAGGTATGGAGTTGGGAGTCTTAAGAATTTTATTTGTCTGTTTCCCAAAAGATTTATGGAGGGGAATAGACAGTCTCCTGGACTCTGGGATGTCCATCATTTCCACAAAATCAGGCTCCTCCTGATCCTCTACTGCTTCTTCCATTGGAAGCTGGAGGGTTTCAGACACTTTTTTGTAAGACAAAGTGGGAAGGGGACTCAGAAAGCCTAGGAGGAGAAACCCCTGAAGGTCTGTCTGGGGAGATGTCCAGGTCAATAGGCACATCCAGACTTTCATAATCACCATCATCATCCTCATACTTTCCCTCCTCCTCATACGGTTCATAAAATTCTTCTGAGGTGTAATCCGGAACCGGGGGAACCGACCGAACCGAACCCCTTCCAGATGGTGCCGGTTCGGCCGGAACCGAAGTAAGTGATTGTACTATTCTTATCGCCTTGGCTATCTCATCAGCGGTTGGAGTATGAATTTCTGGATCCGAACCGGACGATTTATTTCTTCTTTTTCTTTTAACAGGAACCGTCTCCTCAGAATCAGCTCTCCTCTTGCCTGAAGAAGTATCACCCTGGTCAGAGGGCACTCCTTCTGGTTCGGTCGGAACCGAACCGGGCTGGCCATCCGGGTCAGCGGACTTCTCGGCCTCCCTTTCCCTCAGTCTATCTACTCTCTTATCCAGGGTACCTTTGGGAAAATTCTTACAAATTTGCCAGTCTGAATCAAGGTGGTCAAACCCCAGACAATAAACACAGGTGGTGTGGGGATCAGCCTTAGCAAAGGCTTCCCACACACACTGCAGTGTTGAAACCCAGTGGGCCTGCTTTTTGGGGGTTCTCAGACATGGCCAATCCTAGCCAAACGCACTTTTTAGCAATCCGCCAGGCAAGATTCCCCTATCGTTCCTGACTGTGTTACGGTCTTGAAAAACGTAATAAAACCGGTTTTTAGAACCGATACGGACCGGTTACCACACTCTAAGTAAATTCACAAACTTTTTTTACCTAAACCAATCGGTTCAGCCAAACTGATCCGATATTTACAAGTTCCACACAGAAACTAAATGCAAAACCTATCTAGTACTCATGGTACCACAGACAGAGACTTAAACCGACAGATTCGGTAGCAGAAATTCAGCAGAAACCGAGCGAAAAATGACACTTTAACCGACTTTTTTGAACTAAGCAAAGGAGAAATCTCCAGAGCAACTGTTCAGTGAGGCGGAGTAAAGAATCTGACGGTTGGAATTTAAACAACAGCAGACAGGGGCTTCAACCGAGCTCGCGGTTAACATTCCATGCTGGCCATGGAAAGTTTAACTCTTTGTTCTCCGGGGCAGTTGAAAGGCAGGACCTAACTGCAATAGTCAGAATACAGCAAGACTTCATGTTGTTTGAAGGGATAGAAATATAGACTTTGACGGCAGATAAGGACCGCTTGGCCCACCTAGTCTGCCCATTTCCCTATCTAGAGGATAAGCTGCAGATCCTATTTAACCAACAGCCTACAGGCTGTTGGATAGTATAGAAAGGAAAAGGAGGAAAGAGAGCAAGAGGAGGTGCTTCCCGAATCGGAGTCGAAAACCCCGGCACCAAAAACAGCACCGGTCGTGGCGCGACCAAGCACAGAGCTGGGAGGTGGTGACGCAACAGAAGCCAGGTGGGCACCTGGAGACCCCAACCCCAACACCGGGGCACCCAAGGATGAAGACATGAAATTATGAGTAGGAGAAGGCAGTATCTGCGCTGGCCCCTGCACCGCAGCCATGTGAGGGGGGAAAGCATGAGAGCGCGGCGTCGACGGCACCGAAGATGTCACGCGACTAGGCTGACCTAACCGCCCCGCCCTTGGGTCCAAGGCCCCCAGGCCTGAAGGCTCCAGGGCTGGCTCCACAGGCACGAAGTTGGGACAACCGCCAGACCCACTGCTCCATAAGAGCGACCCAATGATGAAACTGCTCACCGGAGGACCCCCCCTAGGGGGCGGGAAAGGACTCCGAAGCGGAGTATCACGGCCGCCAGGAACCGAGGCTTCAGGTCACCCTGACAGAGTCGGGGTCAGCCTACTGTCCCCTGCTACCAACGATCTCTGTGCAGACGTACCAGAGGGCAACCCTGAGTGTTACCGCTTTTCCTTCGACTGGTGGGATGTAGAAGAGCTTGAGGCCGAGTGGTGCGGGTCCCCACCTCGATCAGGAACAGGACCACTTTTTTGTGTGTTCGAGAGACTGCCCTTCCTCCTGAGCACCGGACTGCACGAGTCAGATCTCCCTCCGTAGAGGGCAGTGGATCGGACCCAGCCCTGCTACTAAAATAGCTTGCTTGTTTCCTGCCATCACCGCCCTGCTCATGGTCGATCTACAAAGGCAGGCTGAAGACTTGTTTCTTTGTTGAAAATGAATAAAACTTTTTTTTTTTTTAAATAAAGTAATATACTAAAAACAAAACTGAATGACTAATGCTGCACTGTCGTGAGCGTGAAGATTTGACTTATGGCAGTAGTGCCATCACACTGAAGCACACTCTGACGGTGGGAAAAAGGAACTGAGGTGGTTGGAGGGTCAACATCGAGACAGCTCATACAATGCGAGCCAGTCTCTACAATGCCGCATGCTTATCCTACCTCAGTGCCGACCCTCCTGAAGATTTTTGGCTCCCGCTCGATCCTAGCACCTCCGGCGTAGTTTCCACTAGTGTGAAGGAGTGGTGGAGACTTTACATCCAGGAAGATCAGTAGGGCTCCTGAATATTCAGCAGCCCTTCTCAAATAGAGGACTACGTATTTGGGAAATTGTTCGGCCACCTGCAAAAAAACAAAAACAAAAAAATAACAGCCCTTTCCTCCCTCTCTCGTCCCCAAATCATGTAAAATAATCATGTAACCCCATCCCCACCCCACCCTCTATTAAAAGCTAATGCCACCCCTCCTTCCCCAAAAACACCACCACACACACAAAACTTAATTTATTCTTTCTACTACATTACCAAACAGGTCATTCAGTTTGTTCCAATAGGGCGTGTTCTCCGGTGCTTGTTGTGGCTGGAACATCTGATGGCTGCTGGGAAGATGCTGTACATTGACATTCACATGATCTAGCATCACCTGACACGCAGTGTCAAATAGGGTGCTATTCTGTTGTCCAGCGATTCCATGCTGATCCAAGCTTAAACAGGGAGCCAACAGGTTTAAGTTGAATTCCTGAAAAAACAGGATATATAAACATCAGTGACACTGGTTCAATCACTTTTAGCTCTAAACAGGCTGAATTTCATAGCTGTCTAAATGACCCTAAAACTTGCCTGGACTATTGAAGAAAGTATTTGCCTGTTTTTTCTCTGGATCCTGTCATACAGGCAAGGTCAGCAAGCACAGGAAAACCAGGAGCAGTTATAAAAATGTGCAAGTATTTACTTATTGAATTTTGTTGTCCAGGTGGGCCTGTTGAGACCAAAGTTCCCTTTTTCTGGGGAGACTCGGAATTCATTACAGATAGCAAGGCACAGAACTTTGATCATATGCAGTATAAAAAACCTATCAACATATCACACAGGACTAATTAGATCATTATATAGACAACTATACACATAAAAACACTACAGATCAATTATGCAGTACAGGACTAGTCATTAGTTACAGGATTACATAATCCACATTAACAACCTACATTAGAAGTACTATAAATATTTTAGAGATACAACAGGTATACAATGCAGCTTACTATATTACGAGAAACCAGACTCAAAGGCGGTAAGCATGTCAGGGTATACTAGTTTGGGCCAAAGAACTATAGACTTAGTTATTTTGGGGAAACAGGTGCACTTGAGTGAGCACAAGTGCAATTGCTTTTAGAGAAGGGGTGTGCTTTTAGTGAGTATTTGAATGTGGGGAGAGAGGGGCAGCTCTGCATGGTGGTAGGAAGCTTGTTCCAGTGCAGCCTGATACATACAAATGACCTTTGTCCAGCAGCCATGTTTACTCTGGGTACCTCTAGAGGGGGTTGAGATATGGAGTGCAGGGTTCTTTTGTGTTGTCTGTGCAACATTAGGTTAAGAAGGTGAGGTAGACTGTTGTTCAGAGTTTTGTACAAAAGGCAGAGTGAAGCATGTTTAAGTCTGTCATCCAGAGGGGGCTAGTTCAGTGATGCAAGTGCTTTGCAGTGGTGTTGCTTGCTTTCAGCCCATGCTGCAAATCTGCTTACTTTGTGGCAGAGCATGCAAAGTCTGTTGAGCTCAGTTTCCCTCAGGGATATCAGTATAGGAGCTCAGTAGCGAGCGCAGAGCAGGATGGAGTTTGCTGCCGCCAGGGCAGGTCAAAGTGCTTGGTGAGGTACACTCTTATTCTCTATACCAGACTCACTAATCTTGGTGCATTATTTTGGCAGTTCGCTCGCTATGTGTTTTTGAATGTGTGTTCTTAATCTAGCCACATTTCAGGTATTTTATACTGTCTACAACTTCAAGCGTAGTCCCTCTGGCATCTGTGAAGAAATGTAAATTATTGATCTTCTTGGACGAAGTCTCCACCACTCATTCACACTAATGGGATGTATGCCAGAGGCGCTAGGACCCAGTGGGAACAAAATTTTCAAGAGGGCCGCGAGAGATGGAGCCGCGAGGAAGCGGCACCCAGTGCCCCAGCTCGTGGTGTGTAAAGACTATCTCAAGGCTGAACCCTCCAACTGCCTCAGTACTTTTTTCTGAGGAGGTGCAGTGTAACTAACTCTAACAAAATTGGACATAAGATCGTCCAATGACCCGCATAAGAAGGGTAACATTGAAGCTCTACAGCCCAGACATCAAGGAGTGAAGACCAAAATCAGAGAACGGGGGATGGTGAGGGAGGTAGGATGAGTGGTGGAGACTTTGTCCAAGAAGATCAAGAATTACGGTAGGTATGTAATTTCCATATCTTCCTGGTCATAAAGTCTCCACCACTCATTCACACTAATGGGAGCGTACCGAGCTAATAATCCCCAGAGACGGGCAACAGGAAATAAGAGCTCATATACTTAGGACAGAAGTCCGTTAAGAATAGTCCTGCCAAATGACAGATGTCGTCTGGCATGGACATCCAATGCGTAGTGCTTAGCGAAAGTATGCACTGAGCTCCAGGTAGCCGCACTGCAAATATCTGCAATGGGCACGTTGCGGATTTCCGCCAGAGATGCCACAACTGCTCTAGTAGAGTAAGCGTACATTCTGCCTGCCAGCTTAACCTGTGCCATAGAATAGCAGTGGCGAAGGCATGCTACCAGCCACGCTGAAATGCACCTAACAGCGACAGGTTGACCCAGCCGGGTCTCGCTGAAGGAAACAAATAGTTGTTGAACCGTGCAAATTTGTTTTGTTCTATCTAGATAGAATTGCAGCGCTCTCTTAACATCCAGAGAATGAAAGGTACACTTCCTTTCATTCTGGAAGTTCGCAAAGTAGGTAGGCAGGACTAAATGTTGGTTTAGATAGAATTCTGAGACAACCTTAGGGAGAAACTTAGGATGAGTCCTAAGAACTACTTTGTCCTTGTGAAATACAGTGTACGGGGGTCTGTGACCAGTGCATGTATTTCAGAAACTCTACGGCCCGAAGTGATGGCCACCAGGAAGGCAGTTTTCCAAACGAGGAATTTCAACTCGCAAGTAGCTAGAGACTCGAAAGGCTTCAGAGTGAGCATGTCTAGCACAAGGATAATGTCCCAGGCTGCGACTGGGCGTCTGATAGGAGGTCTGGTATGCAGAATACCCCTAAGAAACCTCTTAACTACAGGTAACTGAGCCAGTGACATGGAAAGTACCAGCTCATGATAAGCTGAAATGGCACAAAGATGAACTTTGACTGTAGAGTACTGCAGACCTGAATTTGAGATGTCTAAAAGGTATTCCAAGACTTTATTTGGTGGGCAGGAAAAAGAGTTCGAAGAGGATTTTGCACACCAGATAGAGAAACGTTTCCATTTGGCTATGTAGGTTTTTCTAGTGACTGGCTTACACGCAGCCAAAAGAATATCTGAAACCATACGAGAAATATTGAACCTATTCACCTCTATCTCTTCAGGAGCCAAATGTGAAGGTGAAGCGACCTCAGATTGGGATGGAAAATGGGACTCTGGGTCAGAAGGTTCGTCTGAAGGGGAAGTGCCTTCGGGTAGGTTTCCAACAGACTGTTGAGCAGCGGGAACCATATCTGCAGAAGCCAGAGGGGAGCAATGAGGATCATTTTGTCCCCCTGAGACTCGAATTTGAGAAGTACCCTCAGAATTAGGGGAAGAGGAGGAAAGGCATATAGAAAGCGTTTTGTCCACTGCAGCCTGAACGCATCCTGACAGAAAATACCATGTCCTGGATTTCTGGAGCAGAAGAGAGGCAGTTTTGCGTTGAGCGGGGACGCAAAGAGGTCTAGGTCTGGAGTTCCCCATTCTTTGAAGAGTGACTGAACGATGGCTAAGTCAAGAGACCACTGTGAGGATCTCTCCATCCTGCTGAGACGGTCCAGCCAGCTCGCTTTGTATTCCTGGAAGGTAAACCACGTGGATTAGAGCCTTGTGCTCCAGGCACCATTCCCACACTCTCATAGCTTCCCTGCATAATGGGTAAAAGTGTGCACCGCCCTGCTTGTTGATGTAATACATCACTGCTTTGTTGTCCATTTGAAAGAGAATGTTCTTGTGACAAGAGTATGTCCTTCAAAGCTCGGACTGCATAGAGGACGGCTCTCATTTCTAGGAGGTTTATGTGAAGGTGGGACTCTTCCCGAGTCCACATACCTTGGGTGTGGAGATTCTGGCAATGAGCTACCCACCCCATCAAGGACGCATCCGTGGTAATGGAGATCTGATGATCCAGAGGAGCAAAGGGATAACCTTCTAGAAGGTTGTCCTCCTGCGACCACCAGGTGAGTGACCTCTTTAGAGGTTCTGTCACCTTGATAGGAAAGGACTGAGGGTGAGTGGTTGGGGACCACTGAGTACTGAGCATCCACTGAGAGGTTCTCATTTGGAGACGTGCTAAGGGTACTGTGAACACCGAGGATGCCATGAGACCCAGCATCCATTGCTTCGAGATAGATTGAACCAAGCTATTTTCTCTGATGTATCGGGCCATCTGTAACATATCACTCCTGTCCTCTAGGAGAAACGCCTTCGCACAGGAGGTGTCCAGAAGAGTTCCTATAAAGAGGAGCTTCTAGGAGGGCTGCAACTGCGATTTGTTGAGATTTAGCAGGACTCCCATGGACGTGAGGAAGTCTGAGGCCGTGACTACGGCATCCAGAGTTCCTTGTCTGGAGGGACTTGCTAGGTTCCTGTCGTCCAGATATGGAAACACTTGTATTCCGAATTTTCCTGAGATGCGCGCGAGAATTGTACAACACTTTGTAAAAACTCAAGACGCCAAGGATAGCCCAAAGGGCAGGGCTCTGAACTGATAATGTTGACCCAACGCCATAAACCTTAGGCATTTGTGGTGCTTTGGGTGTATAGGAATGTGTTGGTAGGCATCCTGCATGTCCAGGGAGGTTAGCCAATCGTGTTGATGAAGCAAAGGTAGCAAGGTACCTAGTGATATCATCTTGAACTTTTCCTTGAGAAGGAACTTGTTTAACTTTCTGAGGTCCAGAATGGGACGCATGCCCCCAGTTTTCTTCGGGACCAGGCAGTAATGGGAGTAGAAACCTGTTTTTCGTTGATCCAGTGGAACTACTTCTACTGCTTTGTTGTTTGGAAGGCCTTGCAACTCGGGAGCAAGAAGGTCTAACTGTACTGCTGACAGCCTGGGCTGTCATTTAGGGGGATGATCCGGAAGGGTTTCCAAAAGACTGAGTGAGTACACCTCGTGGATTATCCGAGGACCCATTTGTCTGATGTTATAGATTTCCACGGTTGTAGAACTGAGTCAGATGTCCTCCCAACGCTGAGGAGGAGTCCCCCTCGGACAGTTGAGGTGGGACCTGGGCCAGAAACTCAGAAGGTGGTACAGAGGCGGTGAGTCAGCAGACTGATCTATCCCTCCGATGGTCTGAGTCAGGACTGGAGCCCTGGAGAGGAAGTGTCGGCCTCTTCAGTCAACAAATGGTTGGGTGGTTCAAGAAAAATCTCGGCCAGGACTTCAACCAGCAACTCGGCCAACTGGCCTGATGGGGTTACTGTGGAGCCGGTGGCCTGGGCCGAGGATTCGACCGAAGCAGGATCCGGAGAAGCACGGGAATCCGAAGCTCTTGACCGAGAGCACTCCTGAACCGACGAACATCAGCGGGTCCCTTCTTTTCCTTTTTTGGACTCCTTTTTTTGGATTTCAATTTCTGCCCAGCGGTCCCTGGCAGAGGGTCGGTAGAGACTGGCACAATTCCTTGAAGGGGGCTGTAAAACTTGAGCCCAGCTGGAGTGTCACAAAGGCAGAAGCCTAGGAAAAGAGGGATGTGGCCTGGGCCGCCTCCTCTTCAAACGCTGCAAGCTGTTCAGCGGACTCCGCAGTAGCGGAGACCACCCAATCGGCATTCTTGGATTTGACTGGCGGGTTCCACTGACCTGAGTGGCACAGCTTAAGTCAGATGAAACGGTCCTCGAGAATGGTTGGGTGGAACGAGCAACAAAAGCTGCAACCCTGGGGATCGTGCTTGTGTCCCAGGCTGCAGACGCACTTGGAGTGCGGGTTGGTTCGTGACATCTTCTGCCCGCAAGGGCACCAGCAGAACCCAGGAGCGGACTTTTCGTCCATTGCAGTCATGATCAGAGATTGAGCTAAAGACAAAAAACGTTTTTGTTTTGTAAATTTGGAAGTAAATCCAGAGATATAAGCACAAGGGCCTACTCAATGTGGGAGCAGTAAGGAGGTAACCTGCTTCTTCCAGCAGAAAGGAAGATCTGGAATCATGTGGAGGAACCGAGGGAGTTAGAACCTGGGTGGGTGGGAGGAGCCAGCTTGAAGACGTTTCTGGCAAGATTTAAAAGGGAAAGGCGGGGGGGGGGTTGCTGTGGAGCCCGAGCTGAGTGGCAGCAGATTCCAACAGCTCTCTAATTCAGGACTAAAATCGCCCTTTTGGAGCTCAGATCCGAAGAAATTTCCATTACTATTGGAAAGAGAAGCCTTGAAAACCTAAAATGGGCAATCCCCATAAAGATAGAGGTGGTGCAACGAGCAGCAAATCGTATGGGATTTCTCAATCCATGAGGTCAGGCCTTGAAGTGCAGACCGCTTCACAAAAGGAGTCCGAAGAGACAACGTCCTCTATAGGCCTAAAACATCAGAGATTAATATCATCAGTCTCAAGCACTAAAATGGACTCTTTTGGAACCAGGGTTACCATGGTCGAGTGGATGGTAGAGATGCTGCAAACAGATGTGTGCGAAGTCAAGAGGCAAATGGAGACTTCCTCGGCCACCACCATGTTACTCATCAAAGAAAATAGCCACCTACAAGCCCGGCTTGAGAAGTCAAGCCCACTTGTCCCACATACGGATCCTTGGTTTACCTGAGGAGATTGAGGAGATCACCCCTCATGTTCTTGCAGAACTGGTTGGGGCAGAAGTTGTGCCAGAGGGCCAATCTATCTGGCTTGGACTACAAAAAGCTTACCAGATCCCTCCACGGCTATCAGGAGGAGTCTGATACCCTGTGAACTCTCTTGCTGGTAATGGATGGTGTAGGAACCCAGGACAAGATTTTGAGGTTGGCCAGGCAAGCAGGACCTACTGCCCAGGACGATCGTATGTGTTCTTGTTCCCAGACATCAGCTATGTTACCAGGATGCACCAGAAAAATCTGATGGCATTAGGAAACGACATTAGAGGCGCCCATCATGCATGCAGTAATTTACCCAGCAAAACTACTGACTGTACATGACGGGATGGTCTTTTCTGATCTACTGAAGCAGGTAAGTGGGCCTTTCACTATATTTCCAGCAGTCAGAGTCATTGTCGAGATCCGGTGACAGTGACCTGGAGGAGCAAGTGGAGGGTTGAACTTGTAGCTAAGTAGTTTTTACACTCTTTGCCCCTTGCATTGGAATTTATACCCATAAATGACTTTTCGAATGGACTTTTGCAGGACAGTGCTTGGTTTGCATGTGGACTATGGTCTCTACTATGTTTTTGGTGGTGGGATTGGAGGGCACTTCTACTGCATTTAGCTTTTGTGTAAAGCTCCTCTTGGTTTTCTAAATTACATTATGGATTAGCTCAGAGTTCTAGTTTACCACTTTACAGGGGATAACTCTTATTGGTTTGCTAAAAAATATACTTTATATCCAGCGATTAACCTGCCCCTAATTTCATACATGTTTATGT
This sequence comes from Neoceratodus forsteri, assembly GCA_016271365.2. Classification (NCBI taxonomy): domain Eukaryota; kingdom Metazoa; phylum Chordata; order Ceratodontiformes; family Ceratodontidae; genus Neoceratodus; species Neoceratodus forsteri. The sequence continues at coordinate 399,415,516 of CM057452.1, forward strand.
GGGCGTTTTGAATTTGAATATATGGAGAGGGATTTTGCTCTCAATCATTTTTTTTTTTTACACGGAACCAGAGACACTTTGAGTATATAGTATGATGTCAATTAGGCCCCAATATGGGGTGTGGGAATGTCGGACTTTAAAACCAAAATACTTTAGCCTAGCGAAATTAGCCATACTACTCATGGGCTCTTGTTGCAGCTGTTAATCTTGCCCTGTTTACTAGTAACAATCTTCGTTATTCCCCCATATTTTTAATTTTTTTTTATTTTAGTCTTTGGTAACCGGGTAAGGCTCACTAGACACAAGTGCCTGTTTTCAGGGGTGACCTGGGAGCACTGGGGAAGTTAACTGACTTGCTCAGAGTCACACAGTATGCAAGTGGAGGTTGTGGGAATCAAACCCAGGTCCGCTGGATGTACCAAGATCATTTACAGCTCGTTACTCTAACCTCTAGGCTATACTGCCAGCCCCAAAAGAAAGAGGAATAATACCATATGTGGTATCATAATATTAGGGATGCATGTATCTAAGATTAAGGAGAGAAGTTTCTTCCATGTATGGTTATTCATTGTGTATCCGGATTGTCCTGGATATGGAAATGTTATTTTTGTGATAACATATACAAATAATAAAAATAAAGTTTAAAAAAAAAAAAAGGAGGGAAAGGCAACTGCCAGAAGTGTAACTAGAACATCATATCCATGTCCCTAGAAATGAAAATTATATACCTATCATAATTCTTGATCTTCCTGTATATCTTAACCATTCATCACTGGTGGGTCTAGCCATAGGCGCTATGACCTCATGGGAGCTTACAGCTTAGAGCCTTTTTCCCTAGGAGGAGGAGCCACCCGCAGAGGATGGTGCCACCCAGTGCAGACGCATTGCGCGGGCACTCGCAGCTTGGCCAGTAAACGCTCCAGCCCCTCCACCACCCCAGTTCTGTCTGGCCAGAGAAGAAATCAAAGGCAGAGGGAAAAGGGAGGTAGGGTGGGGCAAGGGAGCCCAAGGATAGGAAAAGGAAGGGATATAAACTGAAAAAGGAATAAGCCAACCACAGGAGGAAGGGTAGGGCACTAGGAGGACTGGGGAAGGGACCCCAACCAACAGGCAGGCTAGGAAAGAGGGAGGACTAGAATAGGAGGAGGAGGAGAAGCAAAAAGGAAAGAATAAGGAGAGAGGAAGAGAGGTACTTGCACCTGGGGCGGCTGAAGAGGTTTCATGGAGCAAAGAGGACCCTTCCTGCTTGTCCCTTTCGCTGTATAATTTTTCTTCTTCCTTTTTTTTTTTTGCGGGGGTGGGGGAAATGGAAATTACGTACTCTACTGTGAATTCTTGATCTTCTTGGATGAAGTCTCCACCACTCATTCACACTAATGGGATCTACGCCGGAGGTGCTAGGACCCAGAGGGAGCAGACGTTTCGAGAGGGCCGGCGCCAGAGATGGAGCCGTGAGAAAGCGGCACCCGAGCCATGGCTCGTGCAGTAAAGACTACCTTGGCGTTGACCCTCCAACCGCCTCAGTACATTTTTTTCCGAGGAGGCAGCGTAACTAACCTAGAGGTCTAACCTAACAAAATCGGACATAAGATAGTCCAATGACCCGGTAAGAATGGTCAATCAATAGAGTCTTCACAGCCCAACCACTGAGGTAGTGAAGACCAAAAACAGAGACATGAGCTCGTAGTGTGAATGAGTGGTGGAGACTTTCAAGGAGATCAAGAATTACAGTAAGTATGTAATTTCCATATCTTCCTGGACATAAAGTCTCTACCACTCATTCATACTAATGGAGAGTACCGAGCTAACAAACCCCGAGACGGACGGCAGGAGAAACTAAGAGCTCACATACTTAGGACAGAAGTCCTTTAAGAATAAGACAGAAGTCGTCTGGCATGGACATCTAAAGCATAGTGCTTAACAAAAGTATGCACCAAGCTCCATGTAGCCGCATTGCAAATGTCTGCAATGGGCATGTTGCGGATTTCTGCCAGAGATGCCGTGACTGCTATAGTAGAGTGAGCGTACACTCTGCCTTCTAGCTTAACCTGTGCCATAGAACAGCAGTGGCAGAGGCATGCTACCAGCCACGCTGAAATGCACCTAACAGCGACAGGTTGACCAAGCCAGGTCTCGCTGAAGGAAAAAAAACAGTTACTGAGCCTTGTGAATTTCTTTTGTTCTATCCGGATAGAACTGCAGTGCTCTCTTAACATCCAAAGAATACAGGGTACATTCCCCTTCACTCTGGAAGTTAGCAAAGTAGGTAGGTAGGACTAAAGGTTGGTTTAAATGAAATATCTAAGATAACCTTGGTTAGAAACTTAGGGTGAGTCCTAAGAACTACTTTGTCCTTGTGAAATACAGTGTATGGGGAGTCTGTGACCAGAGCATGTACGTCCGAAACTATACGGGCCGAAGTGATGGCCACCAGAAAGGCTGTTTTCCAAGTGAGGAACTTCAACTCACAGGTAGCTAGAGGCTCAAAAGGTTTCAGAGTGAGCATGTCTAGCATAAGGTTAATGTCCCAGGCTGCGACTAGATGTCTGATAGGAGGTCTGGTATGCAGAATGCCCTTAGAAACCTCTAACTACAGGCAACTGAGCCAGAAACAAGGAATGTACTGCTCATGATAAACTGAAATGGCACAGAGGTGAACTTGACAGTAGTACTGCAGACCTGAATTTGAGAGGTCCAAAAGGTACTCCAAGACTTTATTTGGTGGGCAGGAAAAGGGTTCAAAGAGGATTTTGCACAACAGAGAGAGAAACACTCCATTTGGCTGTGTAGGCTTTTCTAGTGGCTGGTTTACGGGCAGCCAAGAGAATATCTGAAACCCTACGGAAACATTGAACCCATTCACCTCTATCTCTTCAGGAGCCAAGCGTGAAGTTGAAGAACCTTCAGATTGGGAAGGACTAGGCCCCTGGGTCAAAGGGTTCGCCTGAAGGAAAGTGCTCGGAAGGGTTGTCAACAGGCTGTTGAGCAAGGGAACCATATCTGTCGAGGCCAGAAGGGAGCAATGAGAATCATTCTGTCTCCCTGAGACTCGAATTTGAGAAGCACTCTCTGAATTAGAGGAAGAGGAGGAAAGGCATAAAGAAAGTGTTTTGTCCACTGCAGCCTGACCACATCCTGACAGAAAATGCCAGGTTCTGGATTTCTGGAGCAGAAGAGAGGCAGCTTTACATTGAGTGGGGATGCAAAAAGGTCCAGGTCTGGAGTTCCCCACTCTTTGAAGAGTGACTGAGCGATGGTTGAGTCGAGAGACCACTAGTGAAGATCTGTCTCAGTTCTGCTGAGACGGTCTGCCCATTCGTTCTGCACGCCTGGTAGGTAAACCACGTGGATTAGAGCCTTGCACTCCAGGCACCATTTCCACACTCTCATAGCTTCCCTGCATAATGGGTAAGAGTGCGCACCGCCCTGCTTGTTGATGTAATACATCACTGCTTTGTTGTCCGTTTGAAGGAGAATGTTCTTGTGACAGAGCGTGTCCTTTAAAGCCCGGACTGCATAGAGGATGGCTCTCATTTCTTCTTTCCATGTACTACCAGGTGAGTGACCCTTTAGAGGTTCTGTCACCTTGATGGGAAAGGACTGAGGGTGAGTGGTTGGGACCACAGAGTACTGAGCATCCACTGAGAGGTTCTCATGTGGAGATGAGCTGGAGGTACAGTGAACACCAAGGATGCTATGAGACCCAGCATCCGTTGCATCGAGATCGCTGGAACCGAGCTGTTTTCTGATGTATCGGGCCATCTGTAGGATATCACTCCTTCTGTCCTCTGGAAGAAAGGCTTTGCACAGGAGGTATCCAGAAGAGTTCGTATGAAAAGGAGTTTCTGGGAGGGCTGCAATTGCAATTTGTTGCGATTTAGCAGGACTCTCATGGACGTGAGGAAGTCGAAGCTTTGGCTATGGTGTCCAGAGTTCCTGCCTGGAAGGGCTTGCTAGAAGCCAGTCGTCCAGGTATGGAAACACTTGAATTCAGATTATCCTGAGGTGTGCTGTGAGAATTGCACAACACTTTGTAAAAACTCAAGGGCCAGGATAGCCCAAAGGGCAGGACTCTGAACTGATAATGCTGACCCAACGCTACAAACCTCAGGTATTTGTGGTGCTTTGGGTGTATAAGAATGTGTTGGTAGGCATCCTGCATGTCCAGGGAGGCTAGCCAATCGTGTTGATGAATCAAAGGTAGAAGGGTACCCAGAGATATCATCCTGAACTTCTCCTTGTGAAGGAATTTGTTTAACTTTCTGAGATCCAGAATGGGGCGCATGCCTCCAGTTTTCTTTGGAACTAGAAAGTAATGGGAGTAGAAACCTGTGTTTCGTTGGTCCGGCGGAACTACTTCCACTGCCCTGTTGTTCAGAAGGCCTTGCACCCGGAAACAATAAGGTCTGACTTCTACTGTTGACAGCCTGGGCTGTCATTTGGGGGTGATCCGGGAGGGGGATTTCTGAAAGATTGAGCGAATATCCCTCGTGGATTATCCGGAGGACCCATTTGTCTGATGTTATAGACTTCCACCGGTTGTAGAACTGAGTCAGACGTCCTCCCACTGCTGAGTAAGAGTCACCCTCGGGCAGCTGAGGTGGGACCTGGGCCGACAACTCAGAAGGTGGCACTGGGCGCTTTGGGGGCTTGTGCCTTCTGCTCTGTTTTCTTTTGTGGTTGTGGGGTGTGGCTTTTGTTAAAGCCCCCCCTGCCTTTTCCCTGAAAGGACTGACGGTTATGAAACCGACTCTTATTGGTGCCCCCCCCCCCGAGAGGGAACAGGTGCGTATCGAGCTATCTTAATGGCTGACCTAGTCTTCTGTGTGGCTTCCAGAGCTTGTTCCACCTGGTGTCCGAACAGATACACACCATTGAAGGGTAAGGCCATGACCTGCTGCTGGGCATCATTCGTGAAACCCGAAGTACATAGCCAAGAGTGGCGATGGGTACAAATGCCTGCCGCCACTGCTCGAGAAGCAGTATCAAAAGCATCCATTGCAGCTTTAACCTGTTGGTTACTGGACTCGATACCCCTGGTTGTGGTGTGAAGTAGCTCTGAATTAGTTTCCGACTCAAGCAGAGCTTCAACCATTTGCTTGAGTGAATGCTAAAGGACATACTCATATTGAGAAAAATAGTCCTGGTAGCTGGCAATACGCATACCCAGGGTGGAGGCAGCTAAGACTCTCTTACCTATGGAGTCTATCTTACGAGATTTTTTATTGATAGGCCAGGCTGAGGATGCCTGAGGGAGGACGGCCTTGTCAACCGTCTTTCGGATGAGACGTTAAACCGAGGTCCCATCTGCTTGGATTGGTGGTAGTTCAGGTGGATGTTAAAGATCCCATTGCACTTATCGAAAAGAGTAGGGGAGTTTCCCGGTGTCCTGGCCAAATTTCCCTCATTCACTAAAATACCACCAACAGCTTAATCTAGTTCAAGGTCAGTTGGCATTCATCTGTATCCCCTCCCTGGGTCGTGCCTAAAAAATAGCAGGATTTGTCTAGTGCACTTACCCGTCAACAAAACTAAATAAATAAATAAATAAATTCTTCTATGACTACACTACCAGCACAGTGCATAAAGGGTAAGTGCACACACACACAAAAATGTATATATTACTCATTATATATATAAGGAAGAGGGACAGGGGGTGGTGCAATGCAGTAGCTGCAGACAGCAATTTTCGGAGACATTCTGGAACACTGTTGCCCTATTTGCAGGTAACTCTCAGCTCTGAGGCAGGAGGTTGCCAACCTCAAGCTGAACTAGCAGATAAGGAGGCCTCCCCAAGAGCACCAGTTCCTAACCACCGCCTCAGGGTTGCCATGTGTGAAGGCCGATGGACACAGGAGGTTCTAGGAGGGTGAGGGTGGTGGAACAGGCGTAGCCCCAAGTTGTACCTCTACACAATCATATCAATCTGGCAAATCAAGGTTCCTCTATGATGACATCCTCATTGGAGACCAAGAAGAATGCTGGGAACATCCACAAGGAGCCCACAAAAAAGTGACAGGGGACACCACAGAGCGAAACAACTTCTGATGAGGACTCAGTTGGGGGTGTAGACCTGGGGAAGGAGAGGAGGCGGAGTAAGGTGCCTGCCTGGTGCCATGGCTTGGAGGACAGGAAGCAAATCCTCAGGATTGCAGAGCAGCATCACAGGAGGCGAAACTAGATATCTTACTTGAGAGGCTCTTGCAGTAGGTAGTACATATAGGACTGGCGTCGGCAGGCAGCAGGACCCACGTAAAAATTTCTAGCTAGCAGTCCCTGAGGACCGCCACGTCAGGTGACGGCGTCAGACAGCGTTGGTATAAAGGGTCAGGACGCCTCCTTCAATTCTTTCCGCTCTCAGCTCGTGCAGTGTCTTGCGGTGAAATTACGGCAGCCCTGTTATTTCGTCAGTTTTTACCGAAAGCTATCAGTATTTTAATACGATTTTGTCAGGTGAACGTCGGTTTATGTCATCCCCTTCAAAAAATAAGTGCGACTCGTGCGGCGCCCAACTGCCTCACAAGGACGGTCACTCTCTTTGCCTTTTTTGCTAGGCCCTGACACACGCGGTCAGAAAGTACCCACATTGCCTGCTTTTCAACGCGGCCACCCGCAGACGATGCCAGCAGTCTTTGGAAGCCCATCTCCTCATAAAGAAGATGTCTGCAATGGAGAAGGAGTTGAAGAAGCTTAGGCAGGCGTCAACTTTCCCAGAAGGACACAAGAAGCGGGATAAAGAAAGGAACAGGGAGAAGGCCTCCTCATCCGCGACTCCGGCCAGAGCCGCGGTTCAGGTAACGTCCCCTCCGAGGGATCGCCCGACGGCCGCCTCCAAGGCTTTGGAGGAGGCGTCATTACCGATCAGGCTCCACGTTTGGCTCCTCACAGGCGCCTCTGGGCAAAGGAGGCTCCTGCCCCAGTACTGCTACGGAGCTTGCACCTACTAGAACAGGCACCTCCCATAAGCCGGACGTCGACTCCGGCGTCAGCGGGAGAGCTGCTAAGCAGCCCGACCCTTGAGCGGCGCGCGGCAGTGTCCCCATGGACGGGCTGCTTCCCACCTCAGCCCGCCTCAACGAGGGACCCCTTAAGTCGGGCGCGGCTCCTCCAGCGTCTGCCGGATTCAGCCCTAAGTCGCATCAGCTCCTCTGGCGTGCGTTGGAGCCTTGACAGACCCTCCATCATCTGTCGTCCCAGGTTCCCTACAGCCCTCGCTGCTGTCAGGGAAACCAGAGTCGCCCCTAGCCTGACCCCCAGGGATTCCCCTCCATCCTAGGCGTGCACAGGATGTTTTTCTGCCGTCAGACCCTCCTCCCACTGAACCAGGATCCTGATGCGTCTCCCGAACCGACCCTCCGACGCCAGCAGGGATATTCCTCCATCGGGCCCTCCCCCACGGGCTCATCACTGTTAATCCGCCTGAAGGGCTCCCTATCAGGCCGCCTGCTCCAGCATCCTCCGGTACCTGGGTATCCCACCGCCGTATCCGGCGCCCAGCTTACCCAGGTCGCAGTATCCAGCACCAGCAGCTCCACCGGCCCAGTACCCGGCAGCCACAATACCCGGCACGGTATTCCCGCAGCAAGTTACGGATACTACGCCTTACGGATATAATCTGTATAACTATCCCCTCCTCCTCCTCCACACGCCCCCCCAGGCGCGGTGGATCTTCAGAGACTCTGGCCTCCTGGTGGTCTGAGGCCAAGGCTCAGCTCACCAAAGACGAGAGCCCCTTACTGCAGCTGACAGTGCCACCTCCAGCCCCCACGTATGCCCGAGAGGCACACTCCCTCTCCGCCTCCACATATTCCCAAGCTCTTCGGGATCAGAGAGGGACAGGACACGCATCAGGGATTCCTCTAAGGAACCCATTCTCCCCCCCTAGATGAGTCAGGAGTCTTACTCTGTCAATTCTTCTTCTTCTCTCTCTTGGACTCTGGTTCCTCCAATGGTTGCTCCAAGAAGGCAACCGAAACCTCACTCTCCGTCAAGCCTGGACGAGGACTCTCGGAGGATCCTTCCTTCACGGGTTGCTCAGGAGAAGATCAAGGAAGTACATCAGTGGCATTCTTTAGACAGATCCTCAAGCGGGTTAAACTACTTCGAACATCTGGACCTGCCCTTCACATTTCTCTAGTACCCTGGATGGAACCTCACGCTCACCTTGTTTCCACTATTTGGAAACAACCGTCGACTCTAACCCCACTTCCTCGGAAGTCCAACAGGCTATACCAGGCTCCAAATTGAATTTTGAGTTCTCACCCCGTGCAGACTCGGGTTGTGATTAGCACACACTCACGGCCGATCAAGCACACCTAAACATTGAAGCTTCTCCCCTGGATAAGGAATCTAGCCTTTTGGATCAGTATGGAAGGAAGATATATGTTTCTTCCACATAGGTATCAGGGCCCTAGATTATATGCACATAAGGGATTACCAGAGGCTATCCTTACCCAGGTGGAATCTAAGATTGACTCCTTGCCTGATCCCAGGTCCAAGCGGGGAGTTAGCTGACCCTAGTTCGTTCTGCTCGTTCGGCTAGTCGTCACATTCTGAGGATGACCTACAATGCAGTGGACACTACAGGGCGGAACTCCGTGTTCGCCGTAAATCTTCGGCGTCACACCTGGCTCCGCATGTCAGGTTTGGTCCCAGAGGTGCAGTCAGCAATCCAAGAAGCACCTTTCAGGGGTTCATTGCTTTCCGGCAGTGATGTCAAGGACATCATCATCAATTTGCAGAAGAAGGGGACGGCCCTGAAATCTGTGGATTCCATAGACCATCCCCATCCCTCAGCGCCGTCCCTTTAGGCAGCGACCGCCTCAAGTGAAACCCCAAGGTGGGCCACCAAGCGGCGGGCCCCAACGCTGCCCGGCTCCCGCTGCCCAAAAAGCATGGGTGCCTCAGCTAATAAGCTACCCAACACCACTGACTCCTTCCCTCTCCCAACCTCCAGACTCCCGGAGGAACGGTGGGAGATTCCCCTCCACCTTCCGGGTTGGGAGAGATAACATCAGATTCATGGGTATGCCAGATTATCACGGAGGGACTATCCATAGAGTTTCTACAGAAACCTCCACCCCCACCCCGAAGTCCCTCTTACTCAAGGGACCATCTTCCTTTCAAATCAGGAAGAAATAGTTGCCCTTCTCGCCAAGCGAGCCATAGAACCCGTTCCTCCTCACCTTCACGGACGGGTTACTATTCCCATTTCTTCCTTGTGCCAAAGAAGACAGAGATGTAAGACCCATTCTCATCTCAGCTCCCTGAACTACTATGTAGAATACAAAAGTTCAGGATGATCTCCTTCCAAACTCTTCTACCCTTCTTGACGGGTCAGTAGCTTTGTCGCTGAATATGCAGGATGCATATCTGCACCATTTGTCCCTTGCACCGAAAGTACCTCCGGTTTGCTTTCCAGGGGGACCACTGCCAATTCTGGGCACTCCCATTTGGTCTTTCCTCGGCTCTCCGAGTTTTTACCAAATGCCTGGCGGTGGTAGCGGCCCACCTGCTTACTTTGGAAGTTCAGGTGTTTCTCTGTCTGGACGACTGGCTCCTGGCGGCCTCGTCCAGGGAGGAACTCCTGCATTTTCTCTCCCTCACCCAGCAGGTTTTCACTTGTCTGGGTATCGCCATCAACCATTCCAAGTCTCATCTGGATCCCTCCCAGAGACTTCAGTTCATCGGGGCAATCCTTGATATGACAGCGTGCAAGGCCTTCCTTCCTTCGGACAGGGCAGCCTCCCTCCAGTCTGAGATTTCCCTGCTTTCCAGAGCACTTGGGAAAGGTTCCGACCAGGTTGGTGCTCCGTCTTTGGGGCTTATGGCCACAGGCCGCCATCCCAGCCGGTTCCAGCGATGGCTCCACATGAGGATCTCTCAGTGGACCCTCCAGCTCAGATGGGATCAACTCGTAGAGCAACCTAGATCATCTGGTGCTGATCTCACTGCGATGACCAGAGACTTGCAATGGTGGATGGTTCGAGAGAACCTGTTTAAGAGGGTCCCCTTCTGTCTCACCACCTCCCAGACTCTGACCACAGACGCATCAAGGCGAAGGTTGGGGAGCCCATCTGGGTCCTCACTGAACCCAGGTTTATGGTCCAGATTGGGTTGTCTCCCACATCAACGTGCTTGGAGCTATGAGCAGTTCATGCTCTCCAAGCCCTTCACCAATACATCCTTCCCAGCCACCTAGCTGTCCAAGCCGGACAACATGCGTGGTGTGGGGACAACAACAAGCAGGGAGGGACTCGAGTCTTACCCGCTGTGCAGGAAGCAGTGAGGGTTGGGACTGGGCAGCAGCAAGAAACTTCACCCTCACGGCGATCCACATGTTCCAGGAGTGGAACAATACTCTGGCAGACAAGCTAAGTCGCTCCTTGACTCTGCCACATGAGTGGGAACTGGACCAAAAGGTTTTAGACGGCATCTTCCAGCTTTGGGGGACTCCACAGGTAGACCTGTTCGCCTCTTCCCAAAATGCAAAACTTCCCACCTTTTGCTTGCTCGTTACAGAGCGAGGCACTTTCTGGAGCGACGCTCTGTCTCTAAGCTGGAAGGGCAGATTCCTCTATGCTTTTCCCCCCAATTCCTTTGGTCCCTTGTGTCCTGCAGAAACTATCAACAGAAGGAGCGAGAATGATTCTGATCGTTCCTTTCTGGCCCAGGCAAATCTGGTTCTCTCTTCTACAACAATACTCAGAGGTTCCTCCTCTTCCTCTTCCTTTATCTCGGGGATTGCTGACCCAGGATCGGGGGATCCTGGTCAATCAGGGACTCAAGTCCCTACAACTTCATGCATGGCTCCTGTAGATCTAGCCCAATCTCGATTTGGCGTCTCCCCTAAGGTGGCCGAGATTCTGGTGGAGGCTAGAAAACCCTCCACTAGATCCACCTACGCCATGAAATGGAAGAAATTTTCCATTTGGACTTCCTCCAGGAACATGGAGCCTTTCTCCTGTCCTGTGGCCGTTCTGCTCGATTATTTACGTCACCTCTTTGACCTGGGTCTCAGTCATTCCTCTTTGAAAGTTCACATGGCCGCTATTTCAGCCTACCATGTTCCTTTTGCGGATAAAGTCTTTGCCCAATTAGGGTATCCAAGACCTTTCTCAGAGGTGTCCTTCATCTCAGCCCCCTGTCGGACTCCTGCTCCCCCTTGGATTTGAACTTTGTTCTGAAAAACACCCCTTCCTCCCTTGAGCCTGCAGGCTTCCGCCAACTTGAAGTTTCTGTCGTGGAAGATGCTTTTCTTGGTGGCCATTACTTCTGCTCGAAGAATTTCCGTGCTCCAGGCCCTTATGTGTAAGGTCCCTTATCTGATTTTTCGCAAAGAACGAGTAGCTCTTTGCACGAACCCTAAGTTTCTTCCGAAAGTGGTAGCGGAGTCTACCTTAAATCAATCTATTGAGTTACCTGCCTTTTTCACGCAGTACTCCAATCATGGAGAATATTTGCTCCATACCATGGATGTTCACAGGATTCTGAGATACTACACCAATAGGACAAAGGATCTCAGAAAGACTGATCAGTTGTTCGTCTCTTTTGCTCACAAAAGGGAAGGCAATGCTGTTTCCAAGCAATGCCTCTCAAAGTGGTTGGCTCATTGCATCACCTTCTGTTATGACAAGTACAACAAGACCCTTCCGGGTCAAGTCAGAGGTCACTCCACTAGGTGAGTAGCAACCTCTGTGACATTTCAAGAAATGTGTCTGCGGCGGGCATCTATGCTGCCCATACTTGGTTTCATCCATACCTTCTAGGAAACATTACAGTTTGGACATTGCCTCTACTTATTAGAGCAGGCTTACGGCTTAATGATGTTGTAAGACCCTCCCCTGTCTTGGTTTTAGTTTTTGCTACTTCTTGATTAGATTCCTCCTCCCGGTGCCTTTCATTGTTCCAAGACTGCTTGGGATTCTGTCCTATATATAATTGCCTACTGCAAGAACCCTCGAAGTAAGGTAGTACAGTTATGTAAGAACTTACCGTAACAGTAGATCTTGAGAGGGCTCTTGAAGTGACTATCTGCCCTCCCTCCATCCCCTAGGCTTTTTCAGCTCCTTTTCCATTGTAGGAAATGTCCTGCTTCTCTCGTCCGGGCCTGTGGCGGAAAAGATCTGGAAGGCTGGTGTCCGGGACCCCCCTTTATACCGGCGTCATCTGGCGCGGTCACTATTTAAGGGCAGTCCTCGCCGGAACTGCTAGCTACGAAATCTTTTTTCCATTGAGGGTCCTGCACCGCCTGCGACGTCAGATCCTATGTGTAATTGGCCTACTGCAAGAGCCTCTCGAAGATCTACTGTTACGGTAAGTTCTTAACGGAACTGTACTATTATTGTCCCACCTACGGGACAAATGACCTGTCTAGAGCATGAGATCAGTGCAGTGCAGGATGAATTTATAGAGTTGAGGAGGGGCCTCAGACAGGTAGCAAACACGGTAACCTTCTCAGAGGTGCTGCCAGTCTATGGCAGGGTGAGAATAGGGTACTGCACACCATGCAGTTTAATGAATCGTTGCAAAACTGGTGCAGAGGCACAGGGCTTCCCCAGCTTCATTAGAGGACGCAGGGAGGTCCACCTGGAGATGAAGGTCTATACTGGCATGATGGCCTGCATCTGTCAGGAAGGAGACATGCTCCTGGGTGACAGGTTTAAAGGCTTCCTTGGCAAGCTTTTAAACTACCCAAGGGGAGGTGCTGATAGGAGACAGGAAAGTTCAAGCCTCCCCACAAAACATGGCGGTAATAGGGTAAACACTGAGGTACAGGAAGCTTGACAGAGGGCAGGACAGGTGTAAATGGAAAATGGACAAAGGGCAATAAGAGCAGGGATGGGGTAAAAAAGGATAAAGCCAACATTAAATGGAGGCAATGAGTACCAATGCCGTAGTCAGGAAACAAGCTTCCAGAGCTAGTAGCCCTGATGGAAGAGGGAACACTTGGATATTGTGGCAGTCACAGAAACATGGTACAGGAGAACCATGACTGGGATGTTAACATACCAGGGTACACAATCTACAGAAGGGACAGGGAGGTAAAGAGGAGGGTGGAGTAGCTCTATTACATAAGGAAGGATCAAAGCTACAGAACTAAAAAGTAAAGGAGGAGGACAAAGGAGACTCTGGGTCACCTTGGAAACAGGGAATGGCATCACAATCACGGGGGTTGTATACAGACCCCGTCTCAAGGGAGGAAATGGACAAGAAAATGATAGAGGGCATTCTTAAAATGGCTGAAGAACGGGAGATACTGTTGATGGGGGACCTGAATATGCCAGATGTTAACTAGGCGACATGGACTGCAGCCACATCCAAGAGCAGGGTCATTCTTGATGCCTTACTGGGGGCATGCCTTAGACAGCTAGTGGTGGAACCCACTCGGGAGGGAGCAATATTAGACCTGGTATTCTCAAATGGAGAGAGGATCACAAATTTAGAAGTCAGTAGACATCTGGGAACAAGTGACCACTGCACAGTATGCTACAATAAACACAACCATGGAGACAAGCCATACAAAGACAAGGATACTGGACTTTAGAAGGGCTGACTTTGGCATAATGGGTGAATACCTGAGGAATGCTTTAGTAAATGGCCAGAAAGGAGGGGTGGAAGAACAATGGAGAAAAATCAAAACTGCCATCATGGAGGCAACAAGCCTTTGTGTGAAACAAATAAAGAAAACAAAGTGGAATAAAAACCACTGTGGTTCTCAAAAGAGGTGTCAGAGAAGGTTAAGGAGAAAAAGGCTGCATTCAAAAAGTATAAGGAATCACAGACGGAGCACAACAAGGAACTGTATCAATTAAAGCAGAAAGAAGTGGGGAAGGCAGTCAAAAAAGCAAAGGCCCAAACCGAGGAAAAGATAGCCAACTCAGTTAAGAAGGTGGATAAAACCTTTTATAGGTACATTAGGGAGCATAGAAAGGTTAAGGGAGGGATAGTGAAGATTAATAAAGGAGAGGGGAGGTGAGCAGAGGGAGACAGTGAAAAGGCAGAGATCCTGAATGAAGCACACTGGGTAGTGGGGTTGACGCCAGTCCATTTACAGAAGAAGGAGTACTGAAAGAACTCCTAAAACTCAAGGTGTACAAAGCAATGGGGCCTGACGGGATTCACTCTAGAATCCTAAAAGAGCTAAGGGAGGACCTAGTGACACCACTAACCATACTTTTTAACAAATCATGGGAAGATGGGGTGGTATCTGAGGACTGGAGGAGGGCAGATGTGATTCCCCTTCACAAAAGTGGGAGCAAGGCAGAAGCAGAAAACTACCGACCTGTTAGTTGGACCTCAGTGGTGGGGAAAATGATGGAATCACTTCTGAAAGAAAGAGTTGTTCAGTACCTAGAGGCCAGCGGGGCACAGGACCCAAAGCAGCATGGATTCACAGCAGGAAGGTCATGTCAGACGAATCTAATCGATATCTTTGACTGGGTAACCAAAGTAATAGACCAGGGAGGGGCTGTAGATATGGCCTACCTAGACTTTAGCAAGGCATTTGACACAGTCCCGCACAAAAGATTAATAATCAAGTTAGCCAGCCTGGGAGTGGGTCCCAGGGTGGTAGCCTGGGTAAGCAAACTGGCTGCACAATAGGACACAGAAGGTAATAGTGATTGGAACACATTCCGAAGAAAGGGGGGTTACTAGTGGAGTACCTCAGGGCTCAGTACTGGGTCCAGTCCTCTTTAACGTCTTTATAGGTGACATTGCAGAGGGTCTGGAAGGAAAGGTACTGTATGCCTCTTTGCAGATGACACAAAGATCTGTAACAGAGTTGATACAGGGGGTTAGAAAGGATGAGAAGGGACTTGGCAAGGTTGGAGGAATAGTCAGACATATGGCAACTTAGATTCAGTGCAAAGAAGTGCAAAGTAATGCACCTGGGAAATAAAAATCCAGGAGGAGAGTACACAATAGCGGGAGAGGTACACTTAACACAATAATGGAAAGGGATCTGGGTGTAGTCATATCAGATGACCTAAAGGTGGTAAGCAATGTGAAGTCAGTAAGGAGAGCCAGGGGATACTGGGATGCATAGGGAGGGGCATCACAAGTAGAAAAAGGGAAGTGGTTATCACTCTATACAGACAGTTGGTGAGACTCCATCTGGAGTACTGCGTGCAGTTTTGGAGACCTCATCTACAGTATGCAAGGACATAGACAGGATGGAAGCAGTCCAGAGGAGGGCAACTAAAATGGTGCAGGGTCTACATCAGAAACCATATGAAGAGAGACTGAGAGAGCTTAATATGTATACCCTTGATGAAAGTAGGGACAGGGGGGACATGATAGAAACTTTAAGTACCTCAAGGAATCAACAAAGTCCAGGAGGGTAGCATCTTTCAGAAAAGAGATGTGTAGAACAAGGGGCACAATTTAAAGTTAGAGGGGACGGCTCAGGGGTATGTGAATTCTTTTTCACGAGGAAGTGGTGGAGCGCATGGAACCGCCTTCCTGGAGAGGTTGTGGGGTCTAAAACAGTGTGGGAATTCAAACATGCATGGGACAGACATAAGGCAATTATAGTGAGGGTTGCAGGAAGTAGGCTGTTGGTTAACTAGAATCTGCAGCTTATCCAATAGGTAGGGTAATGGGCAGACTGGGTGGGCAAGTGGTCCTTATCTGCCATCAAAGTCTATGTTTCTGTGTTTCTATCCATCGGACAAGGACTCCAGAAAATTGGACAGTATAGCCAAAAAGACTAATTGTCAGCCTCACTGGCCATGAGACAGGCTACTTTCAAGCTTATGCTGCCCAGTATCAGAAATCTCTGTGGCAGTCGGTACTGGAAATGTCCATGAAAGCCACCTCACCCTTGTCAGATGACCTGGCTGAAACTCATGTTTGGACTAGAAACGGCTAAGTACAAGTTCCAAATGGCTGCTTGATTCGAATGACACTGCAGCCAGATGGATGGCTAACACAGTGGCTCAGAGGAGGTTTGCTTGGCTTAGGGCTACTAACCTCACTCAGGATACCCAATTGAAGGCCCTGGATTTTCCATTAGAAGGAAATTCTCTTTTTGGAGAATCCACGGTGGCCTATATTAAGAAGGTGGATGAATATAAGGCTACTTATAGAAGCAACTTTGCCAGAGACAGAGCTTCTTCATCCACCAGGCCCTATGGAAGGGGGGGCAGAGGTCGCTCTTTCATGACAAGACCTTTTTTCCAGCCAGTAGCCATGCCCCAATACCAGCAGTACCCCCAACAAGTCTACTTTAGGGGTAGGGGTAGAAGGGGCTCTAGGCGAGAGTCTCAGGCACAACCTCAGCCCCAGCCTAAACAGAACCCATGAGATGCAGACTGCCTTCTCCCTACCTGTCAGAGGCAGACTGTCCCATTTCCTCCACCTTTGGTCAACCATCACCACAGACAAGTGGGTGTTGGAGGTAGTGGGCAAAGGTTTGTCTCTGGACTTCAGATTTCTTCCTCAAAAAACTTCCATGGTTTCCATCTCTCCTCCCCTAGCACAAACTTTATTGCTAGAGGCAGAGGTTCAAAAGCTACTACAGCTCAGAGCAGTGGAACCAGTTCCTACAACCCTGAGAGGAAGAGGTTTTACTCCAGATACTCCTAACAACAAAGAAAAATGGGAGCGGTGGCCAATTTTGTATCTCAGAGCTTTAATCAAGCACTCTGAAAAGCCAAAGTTCAAAATGGTAACTTTGGCTCTGATTCTGCCAACAATCCAAAAAGGGGACTGGCTGGCATCTCTGGACTTACAAGACACCTATTTTCATGTCCCCATAAAATAATCTTTCAGAAATATCTCAGATTCAGACTCCCATCAGGTCATTATCAGTTTGCAACCCTACCCTTGGCCTTTCCTCTGCACCAGAGGTGTTTACAAAATGCCTAGCAGCTGTGGTGGCATTTCTTGAAGACAGGGAGTGACTGTTTTCCCATATCTGGACGACTGGCTGGCAGTGGGCAAGTCATCAGAACAAGTCAGAACCTCTCTAAAGCTCACACAGGATCTTCTGGAGTCCTTAGGTTTCATAATAAACCAGAAAAAAATCTGTCTTAACCCCTACACAGACTTTACAGTTCATAGGGGCAGAGATCAGTACTCTACAGGCCAGGGCCTTTTTGCCACTAGACAAGGTGCAATGCCTTCAGACCATAGCAAATTCCTTCAAGCTGCACAGGCAAAAAAACAGCCAGGCAATTTCTGCAGCTCTTGGGTCATATGGCTGCATCCACAGGCACAGTGCAGGGTTCCAGGTTTTGCATGAGAGACTTCCAGTTTCATCTCAGGAATCATTGGAGTCAGAGAAAAGATCCCTTTTCAAAACTCATTCCAGTGACAAAGGCACTGTTACAAGCCCTTTGTGGTGGGAAAGAAATCCAACCTAAGGCAAGGAGTCCCTTTGAGAAGGAGGATCTTTCACTAGTCCTCACGACAGATGCATCCCTTCTGGGCTGGGGTGCCCACCTGGGGAGCACACAACTCAGGGTACCTGGGCAGAAGCAGAGTCCCTTCAGCATATAAACTTGCTGGAACTCAGAGCAGTGTGGCTGTCACTAAAGTTTTTCTACACTGGTGATGAGCAAGGTGGTGCAGGTCAGAACAGACAATACCACCACTATGTACTACATAAACAAGTAGGGAGGCACCAGATCAGGTCCCCTATGCACAGAAGCCATGAAAATTTGGACTCTGGCGTATTCTGTGAAGGTGTCCCTGCAAGCAATCTATCTGCCAGGAAAGGACAGTACCTTGGCATACTCACCGAGTCGAATCAATCAGTCCCATCACGAATGGATACTGAACAAGCAGGTGGTGCAGGTAATTTTCAGGAGGTGGGGCATTCCAGAGATAGACTTGTTCGCATCCCACCAGAACCACCAGTTGCCTCAGTATTGCTGCAGACCACCAGCACAGGGAACAATCCCTTTGGATGCCCTGGTGCTGGACTGGTCAGGCAAGTTTCTTTATGCCTTCCCCTTTTTCCTCTGGTTTTCAGAGTACTACTGAAGCTCAAATCCCTCTAAGCTTCTCTGATCTTGATAGCTCCAGATTGGCCCTGGCAGCCATGGTACTCTCTTCTGCTTGCCATGGCAGTGAGCAGGCCAATAAGCTTGCTTCTCAGGCACAATCTCCTGACCTCCAGTCAGGGAACATTGTTGTACCCAAATCTCAAGTCCCTCCACCTCAAGGCATGGCTCTTGAGGAATTAGAGTATGCAGACTTAAACCTTTCTGAAGCTGTATTAACTATCTTGAAAAGTTATAGGAAGCCCTCCACTAAGAAAACGTATTCTGCTAAGTGGAAGAGATTTTCGTTTTGGTGCTCTGGTAGGAATTTCGCCCCAAATGATGCAGGAGTCTCAGTGGTGTTGGATTATCTAACTCACATTCATAAGGTCTACAACCCAGTTCTTTAAGGGTTCATCTTGCAGCAGTGTCTGCATATCTTTCTGCTGGGACAAAGGTGTCAGTAGCATCAGATCCCATTTTCAAAAGATTTTTTAAAGGCCTGATACATTTGCATCCTCCTCACAGGGCACCAGTGCCCACTTGGGATCTTAATATATGTATAGCCAGATTAATGAGGGCTCCTTTTGAGCCCATGGCTACAGCCAATTTAAAATACGTTACCTGGAAAACAGTTTTTCTGGTAGCAATTACCTCAGCAAGAAGAATCAGCGAGCTTCAGGGTCTCTGTGTTGACCAGGACTACATCTCCTTTCACAGAGATAAGGTAGTCCTCTGAACAGACAGACAATTCCTTCCTAAGGTCATTTCAGACTTTCTTCTGAACCAATCGATCACTCTGCCTGTCTTTTTCACAGACCATACAAGCTCTGGTGAAAGACTCCACAGTCTGGATGTGAAAAGAGCTCTCAGCTATTACATGACAGCTACTAAGAGCCATAGGCAAAACAAAAAACAACTTTTCCTTACATATGGGGATGTTGGAATGGGCAAACCAGCCTCAAAAAGATCCATTTCTCGATGGATTGTCAAGTGTATTCAATTCTCCTACAATAGAGCAGGTAGGGAGTCCTCAGCTGGGCTGAGGGC
This sequence comes from Neoceratodus forsteri, assembly GCA_016271365.2. Lineage (NCBI taxonomy): Eukaryota > Metazoa > Chordata > Ceratodontiformes > Ceratodontidae > Neoceratodus > Neoceratodus forsteri. Next base: position 399,434,556 of record CM057452.1, read on the forward strand.
GCACTCGACAAGAGGAACAGCTGCCAGTCTTGCAGCTGCTAGGGAGGTTCCATTATTGGATATTTGTAAAGCAGCTACCTGGAAATCAGTACACACCTTTACAAAGCATTACAGCTTGGATGTTTTGTCCAGAAGTGATGCTAGGTTTGGCACAGCAGTCCTGTAATGTCTGTTTCCAAAATAAGTTCTGTGCCACCTGGTACTGCTTGGTAGTCTGCACAAAGTTATGAATATCCTGAGCATTACTGGGTTAGAAAAAAAATACTTATCATAGTAATCGTCTTTCTACCCAGTGATGCTCAGATATTTATAACTCCTCCCATCCTCCCTTCCAGAACTTCAGCCTCTGCACCGCATGCTAGTGCCACATAACAATACCCTTCTGGGTACACTTCTTTATACTAAATAGATTTAAACAAAGTTTTCTGTCTCTCTTAATAGTTTTCTCATGCTGTTTGGTGAACACCATTGTTTATTTGATGTAGTTCCTCCTTAAGAGTTTTTTTGGGTAAATTCTCTTTATTAGGGTAACCCTATAAAAAAAATGTAATTAATTAGCTGTTGGATTTTTTCATAATGCCTGACTTCCAGGCTTTTTACAAATCTAAAGGGGTTGGAACACTACAGTTGGTAGAGGCAGTATTTGAAAGATGTTCACGTGCAAATAATTCCATCATTTGCATGTGTTCCATCTCTCCGGACAGTCCAACCCACCAGGCTGACTGCACAAAGTTATGAATATCTGAGCATCACTGGGAAGAAAGAAGATTACTATGGTAAGTAATTTTTTCTTTACGATCGTTGTCCAACAACCTAGTTTCTACCGCCGCCAGTCTCTTATTCATCTCTTCCCCATTTGCTTGTATCTTGGAAAGTATTGTTAGAATTTGGTTAGTCGGCAACTCCGACGCAGGCATGCCACTCGCTGCTACAGGCCCAACTCCAGCACTGGAGCTCGCTGGGGACAAGAATGCTTCCATGCTGTGTGCTGCCCGTTTTTAGTCTTTCTGTCCCATTTTATACTCGATAGCTTTGGGCACTTTACTGGCACTATTTTGATCTTTTCAAACTGCCAAAAGGTAGCTTTTGTACTCTTTCTTTTTTTTTTTTTTTAAGATAGAGATCAGGAGCTTCTCTTAAGATGCTGGCACCATCTTGCTGCTCCACAGCGCCCCCTCCTTTCAGGAATTTTAACACATTCTGTGACTGAATCAACATTTTTGTCTGACCTGCTCCTAAAGGAACTGTACTTGCCTCTGAGGACTTTGAAGATCAAAAGAAACATACAGACAATAGGCTTACACACTGCATATGCCCAGGCCACAGTTTATCATCTTTCAGGAATTTTAACATATTATGTGACCCTGGATCTCAACAGTTCATCATTTCTTCTGGATGTAATTAACCATCAGCATTTTCATTTTAAATCAAATTTACATTTACTTTTTCATTTTCTCTGCTCTCTAAATCTGCTGCTCCTGCTACTGTCCTGGAATATTCACCCAAACCCTGGACCCTTTCACGCTAAAATGACTAAACTTAAAGGTCAACTTACTATAGTATCATTAAATATTAACAGTCTCCTCGCCAAGTTTGCACAATTCCAGGCATGGGTGCATGTGATCAACCCAGACATTATAGCAATCACTCAGACCTGGCTTTCCCCCAAGACACCAGATGCCTCTATCTCCCTTGATGGCTACAACTCGTTCTGACAAGATAGGATTGAGAAACGCGGGGGTGGGTGCCTAGTATATGTCAGGTCTGGAATAAAGGTGCAGGCCCTTGATAACAGTCAATACAAAAGAGGCCCAAATTCTGAACCTCAAATTAAACATAGGGACACAGAATAAAGTCCTGCTGGTCTCTACAGTATACGGACCTCCAGGGCATCAACCCGATGGGCTAAACCATGACATAACAAGCTAAGAACAACTAGCCAACCACTGGGAGAAGATCATTTTAGGTGACATCAATATAAACTGGCACTCACAGAAAGAAACAAAAGCCAAGGATCTAATTACTAGCCTTTTCCTAAAACAGATGGTCACTGCTGACACCTGGCTTAACTACAAAACAGGGAGCAGCTCTCTCATAGACTGGCTCCTGACCACTCACCCTGAGCATATATCTGATGTCACTGTCCTGCCTGATAGGCTCAGTGACCACTCCCCTGTGAAGTGTATCTGGTCTAACAAGTCCCCTAAGAGTTCACCCAAGGTGTGCAAAAAACGCTGCCTGAGGCCTAGAATATTTGAACATTTCAAGCTGTACGTGACACAACTGGATTGGCCCCCGCTGGCTGGGGATATAGATGGTAATGAGGCACTTAACTACTTCATCATGGTTTTCAACCGTGCTTCTGATATTTTTGCACCATACAAAATTAAAACAATTAAGGGAACCTCCAATCCCTGGCTCTCCAACTCTCTTATTGGACTTATGAAGAACAGACACAGTCTTTGGCATATAACAAAAGCAGCTGGTACACCTGCTGCATTTAATACCTACAAGGCAGCTAGAAACGCCTGCACCAAACTCATCCGACAGGCTAAAGCCTCCTACTATAAGGACGTACTAATCAAAACCTGGGGTTCTGGAAGAGACTTTTGGTGCTCTCTTAAATTCTTAACATGCAAAGCCCCTAAGACCCCCCTCCGATCTACTATTGACTGCGAAGGGGCCCCTACAGGAAGCCATTGAAATTGCCAATGAGCTCAACAACGTGTTCACTAACCTTTCAAGTGTACTCCATGGTGACTACTTCAAAAATATGCATGTTCAGCAAAACGCCCAACTGCCCCTTAAGATCCCCCAAGGAAAGATGTACCACCCTTCTACTTTAGACGTGTCACCAAAGCCGAAATCATTGAGCATATTAAAAGGGTGCTTGGCAAGACCAGGATGGGGGTGGATCTGCTTGACATGAAGCTGGTTGGTCTACTCCTTCAGGAACTTGCTGGTCATCTTACCATGGTATTTAATGCCTCACTAAAATCAGGAGTATTTCCAAATGCATGGAAGTCGGATAACGTGAACGCCTGTCTTTAAAGTGGGGAAATAAAACCCAAACATCCAAATACAGACCTATATCCATCCTTCCTCCCTTTCAAAAGTACTGAAAGAATGGTCTCTGAGCAGCTTACTGAACACCTTGATAACTGTAACCCGCTCTGCCCGCAACAGCATGGCTTCCGTAAAAAGCACTCCACACTCATCGCTCTAGTTGATTTTTCATCCCAACTGTATAACGCCTTGGATAGTGGTCAGGCAGTTGGATCAGTCTTCACCAACCTTACGAAGGCTTTCGACTCTGTTAATCACAACCTCCTCCTAAGTTGCCTTCTGTCTACAGGTCTATCCCTAGATACAGTACTGTGGTTTGGCAGCTACCTCTCTAACGGATCATGACGAGTCAAAATTGGTGATACCCCATCCGCAGCTAAGGAGGTGCACCTCAGGGTTCCGCAGGGGTCAATCCTCTGTCCTCTACTCTTTAGCCTTTTCATCAACTCTGCCCCAATGGCTTGCTCAGCAAGCACAGTTCTCTGTGCTGATGATGCAGTGATCTCAGTCGCCGGCAGAGACCAACAATCCATCACAACTGTACTCCAAAGCAGCTTCCATATACTTGAACCTTGGTTTACGGAAAACACGCTACTATTAATTGTCAAAAAAGCAGAGTATGCTCTTCACCACCTGCCAAAGCAAAAAAGAAGTAGTTGCCCCTGCGTATTCATAACCAAAAAGGGTGAGATCCTAGACCAAGTATCTAACTTCAAATATCTCGGCATTACCTTTGATGACATGCTCACCTTCTCAAACCACATTGACTTTATCAAGACTGCAGATATTTATCATCACAGACTTTCAGTGACACCAGACTCAAACTAGCCACCAGTAGCTCAGTACTGTCTGCCATTGACTATGGGTTGCCTGTATATGGGGCCGGCACAAACACTGCTCTTAACAGGATCAACACACTCCTCAGAAAGGACTGTCGTTTTACTTTGGGGGCTACTCTCGACACCCACACCTGCTCGCTGTGCACTGAAACTAGGTGTCTCCCACTCCATCTTAGAGGGCAATATCAAGATTGCGTACTTCTAAAAAAGTACTGCTTGGACTGGCATCTCCCACACTGGGTGGAGACTTTAAGCTGGCCGTCCCAACGAAATCTACCCATAGTGCGGTCGCTGACAAGATGGTGATTCCCTTCAAAAGGACGAAACTTGCCCAGAACTCTCTCCTGTATCAAGAATCGAAATGGTACAGTGAACTACCTGCTGACCTCACTGATACTACAAAGATTAGTACCTTCAAAGCTGGGCTCAAATCTCTCCTTGGCTCTAAAATGAATTGTATCTGCCTGCACTAATGTGATAGTACCTCACCCCAGTTTTCCATTTACCTACCTCCTCTACATCTTTCTGCTATGTACCACTTTTTCTCTTACCCACTCCCCCACCAAATTACCGGCAGATGGCCTCACTTGGTTGAAAGTTCCACCTCAAACTATACCCTCCGCTGAGCCCCCAACCACCTATTATCTAATCAGTTTATCTGTTAATATGTACTAATTTGATGTGTATAAGTTCACATTTTACTATTACTGCCTATGTATATGCTTCAATGTTTTCTTTTTTTTTTTCTCTGTAGACCTTGTATTTTTGTAATGTTAGTTCAGCTTTGACTGGAACCTTTGAATATGAGTCCATGACTCAAAGGTATTAATCCCAAACTGAAATAAATAAATATCTGTGCCCTAAGAAAGAAGCTGGCAAAATATGTTGAAATTGCCCATAATAATCAGGAAGACGCCCGAAACCATCAGAAGGTATATTATGACCATGGGGTAAAAGAAAAATTTTTCGAGCCAGGTGAAAAGGTTTTGCTACTGCTGCCCACAACAGAGAATAAACTGTTAATGAAGTGGCAAGGGCGTTATAAGGTTCTTAGATGTACTGTCACTGTTAACTACGAGATTGAGCCCCCTGACAGGAAAAATCCTATTAAGATATACCATGGTAACCTCCTCAAGAAATGGGTTGAAAAAATGCCAAAAGCTGCTTTGCTAGTTTTACCAGAAACTGATAAAGAAGATATTAATGTGGCTTATGATAGTCTGGAACAAACTGTAAATGCTGATACTATAAAGGTGAATGTTTCCTTAACCTCAGGACAAACTGCATGCCTTCATAATGTGGTAAAGACATTTAACAGTGATTTTACCATGGTACCAGGCCGATCGAAAGAGGTTGAGCACATAATAGTGACAAGGAATGCTATTCCTATTAGGCAAAAGACATACAGGTTGCCAGAGCTGTTAAGAGCTGATGTGGTTAAGGAAATACAAAAAAATGAAAGAACTGGGTATCCTAGAGTGCTTGGTCATCTCACATGGTAATTGTAAACAAAAATTGAAACAAAAGCAAATGTATGACAGCTTAGATTCAATGCTAAGAAGTTCAAGGTAATGCGCCTGGGAAACAAAAACCCAGGGGAAGAGTACACAATGAGGGATGAGATACTAACAACAACAAAAATAGAAAGGGACCTGGGGGTAGTCATATCAGATGACTTAAAGGTGGACAAGCAATGTGAGAGGGCAGTAAGGAGGGTTGGGGGGATACTGGGTTGCATAGGGAGAGGCATCACCAGTAGAAAACAGGAAGTTGTTATCCCTCTTTACAGACAGCTGGTGAGACCCCATCTGGAGTACTGTGTGCAGTTCTGGAGACCCAATCTCCGCAAGGACATAGACGAGATGGAAGCTGTCCAGAGGAGGGTGACTAAAATGGTGCAGGGTCTGCACCAGAAGACATATGAAGAGAGACTAAAGGAGCTTAATATGTATAGCCTCGAGGAAACGAAGGAGAGTGGGGACATGATAGAAACTAGTACCTCAAGGGAATCAACAAAGTCCAAGAGGGTAGCATCTTTCAAAAACAAGAGGTGTGCAAGAACAAGGGGGCACAATTTGAAGATGGGGGGTTGGCTCAGAGGTAATGTAAGGAAGTATTTTTTCACAGAGAGGGTTGTGGATGCATGGAACGGCCTTCCGGAGGCGGTTGTGGAGTCAAAAACAGTGGTTGAATTCAAGCATGCATGGGACAGTCATAAGGCAATTCTAGGGGGTGGAGGTAGAAAGAAGTAGGCTGCTGGTTAACTAGGATCTGCAGCTTATCCATTAGGTAGGAAAGCGGCAGACTGGGTGCGTCCTTATGCCGCCAAGTTCTATGTTTCTAAAGAAGGGGTATTAGAATCTGCCTTGATTTCAGGAAACTTAATCAAGTGTCAGAATTTGTCAGTTATCCTGTGCTCAGAATAGATGATTTGGTGGACAGACTGGGAGTGCAAAGTATATCAGTACCCTCTATCTCACCAAGGGTTACTGGCAAATACCTTTAGCTAAAGAATCCAGAGATAAAACTGCATTTGCCACCCCTATAGGATTCTGTCAGTTCACCACCATGCCATTTGGTTTACGGTGAGCCAGCTACATTCAGGCGGTACATGAATGTAATTTTATCCCTCACAGTGGTTATTGTGCTGCGTACTTGGATGATGTCATGGTGTACAGTCCAGATTGGAAAAGCCACCTGGAACACCTACGAAGTTATCCAAGCTATCAAAATGCAGGTCTGACAATTAATCCTACCACAAATGTGCATTGGGCATGCAGGAAACCAGATACTCTTGGGCTATGTGCTGGGAAATGGAGAAGTCAAGCCAGAGGTTTCTAAAATAGAAGCTGTAGCTAACAGCCCTGTACCTAAAACAAACAAACATGTCAGGTCATTTTTTAGGGCTGGCTGCTTATTATCTGAGAGTTCCCAACTTTGCTGAGTTAGCTACTCCCCTCACTGAACTCACAAAAAAATGGTACCCAAATCATGTAAAATGAACCCCAGAGTGTGATGAAGCTTTTCAAACCATAAAGGTTGCATTATGTTCAGCCCCTGTTTTAAGAAGCCCAGACTTTGAGAAAACATTTCTGCTACAAACAGATGCATCCGAGGTAGGCCTAGGTGCAGTCCTAAGGCAACCTCTCCCACACAAGCCTAAATGATCCTGCTGGCTTATACACACACACTCACGTAACTCTCACACTCACACATGATAGCACTGTACCTCAGCTCTTCTCCCCAGACCACAACCCCCACCACCCTGGTAAGCCCAAAACAGTCCCCACCCTCTTAGCAAGCGTCATACCCAGTCTTCCAGTCCCCACCACCAATGCAAAAAGACCTAAACCCTACCAATCCCAATGTCACTCATCCAGACTCTGCAGGTTAGCCTTCCTGTGGCACACCCTACTACTTCTCTTATTATCTGGCAATATCCACCCCAACCCAGGACCACCCTGCACAGTGGCCTCACCAAGCAGCCCAAGTGGGAGTCTACTGCTAGCTACTCTTGATATATGCAGCCTACCAAAACCCCCAAGGCTGGATTGCCCAGCATGCACCGGACATACTAGCCCTATCGGAGACTTGGCTCTCTGAAAGAATACCCAGTGATGCTGTCTCCCTGAGTAATTATTCCATCTTCCGGGCCGACAGGACCAGCAAGAAAGGCGGTGGCTGTGCAATCTATGTTAAATCCTCACTTCATGCCACTGAAGTACAAACTCCTACACCACAATATGGTGCCCAGACACTCACAGTCAAACTTAGTCTGGGTACCAAAACCCTCCACATCACTGCAGCCTATATCCCACCAAGAAACCAAAAACTCGCATTTGATTCTATCCTCCACAGCATCTCCCACCTACCTAAAACTAGTGAAATCATCATAATGGGAGACTTTAATGTCAACTGGCTATCCCCTGCCTCATCCAGTTTCAAAGACACTGCCCTAGCATACGATCTTACCCAACTCGTCACCTCTCCTACCAGAAGAGATAATAGATCTGGTACCTCCACCCTTCTAGACCTCTTTTTCACCAACAGGCCACGGAACCTCTCCCATGCCACGGTGCTCCCTGACTCTTGTCAGTGACCACTCCCCAGTGACCTGCCGGTGGTCGGGTAAATTGCCCCCTGCCCCCCCAAATCTCCTTGCAGAGGCGGCTAAAAAGAGGAGGCTTAGAGAATCTCAAAGCCCACCTATCTACCAACAATTGGCTCCCCATTTATACCACGCAGTTTGTAGACCTGGCACTCTCCCACTTTATAACCACTTTAAACAAGACCTGCAATATTTTGCTCCCCTCTCCAAGCAAGTAGTGAAAAACAGAACTACCCCCTGGATCACACGCTCACTACTTAATCAGCTCCAACAAAGGGACAACCTATGGCATAAGGCCCTTGACTCCCAACACACACAGGATAGACAGCTATACCGGGAGGCCCGCAACAAATGTACCTGGGCCTTACGGCAGGCGAAAGCTACTTACTACCAACAAATCTTAACCTCCTTCTGGGGAGATGGTAAAAAATTCTGGAACAATATGAAACAGCTCAGTGGGAAATCCTGCTCCCCACCCCGACTCAACTCACAATAAATGGGGATATCACCCAGGATCCTTCCACTATCGCATGAAGCCCTCAACTCTGCCTCCTCAGACCTCTCCCATATACTCCCTCCCTAACTACTTCCACCCCTGTCCACCCACCCCCGACACCTAGGTGTAACAACAATACGATACCCTTCAGGCTGAGTGTCATTTCCTGCCTCGAGGCAAAACACTACATTTCCAAAGCTATCGCCAATACCCGATACAGCAATGATTCCCTAGATCTTAAACTCATTCTGCTGACCCTGGATGTCACATTACCCCACCTCACTAAAATTCTCAACATCTCACTATGCCTAGGTCAGTTCCCCTCAACCTGGAAAGCCATATTCAAACAACATGAAGTCTTGCTATATTATGACATATGCAGTGAGTCCCAACCTTCGAACTGCTCCGGAGGTGAAAGAGTTAACTTTCCATGCCAGGCATGGAACGCTGAGCTCGAGCTCGGTTGAAACTCTATCTATTGTTCTTCAAATTCAAACCGTCAGATTCTTTACTCCGCCCCACTGAACAGTCGCTCTGGAGATTTCTCCTTCTGCTCAGTTCATTTTGTTGGTTAAAGTATTGTTTTTCTCGGTTTTGACCGAATTTAAACCACAACTGGTCAGTTCAAGCTCTTTCTGTGGTATTTGTGAGTACTAGATAGGTTTACATTAATTCTCTTCTGTGTGGAACTTGTAAACTGTTTATCGGTTCGGTTTGAACCGATCAGGTTGTTTAAAATATCTTAATCTGTGATTTAGAATGTGGTTACCGGTTCTTATCTGTTCTAAAAAAAAACGGATATTATTACGGTTTTTTCCATGACCCGTGACACGGTTGGGAACCGATAAGAGGGTCTTGCCTGGCCGATTGCCATAAACGGGTAAGTTTGGTTAGGACTGGCACTATGTCTGAGAAACCCAAAAGAAAAACCGGGCCCACTGGGTTTCAACACTGCAGTGTGTGTTGGGAAGTCTTTGCCAAGGCTGACCCCCACACCACCTGTGTTTACTGTCTGGGGTTTGACCACCTCAATGCAGACTGCCAGATTTGTAAAATTTTCCTGCAGCTACCCTGGAAAAGAGTTGGTAGGCTCAGGAAAGGGAGGCCAAAAAGTCCGCTGACCCAGATATCCAGCCCGGTTGGTACCAACCGAACCAGAGGGAGTGCCCTCGACCAGAGCGAGACTTCCTCGGGCAAAAGGAGAGCCGACTCTGAGGGGTCAGTTCCAGCAAAAAGGACTAGGAAGTCAGCTGGTGTGGAGCCAAAACTTTCCTCTCTAACCGCTGAAGATATAGCCAAAGCGATTCAAATTGTCCGGTCTCTTTCCCTGGTTCCGACCGAACTGGCACCATCAGGTAAGCGCCTGGTTCGGCCGGTTCCACTGGTTCAAGATTATGATTTAGAGGAATATTACGAACCGGAGGAGGGGGAAGAGGAGTATGAGGAGAGTGAACGTGGATTTGAAAGTCTGGATGTGCCCATTGACCCGGACATCTCCCCAGACAGACCTTTGGAGTGTCTCCTCCTAGGCTTTCTGAGTCCCCTTCTCATTTTATGTTTTATAAAAAAGTGGCTGAAACCCTCCAGCTCCCTATGGAGGAAGCTGTGGATGATCAAGAGGAGCCTGACTATGTGGAAATGATGGATATCCCAGAGTCTAGGAGACTGTCTGTTCCCTTGCATAAATCTTTTGGGAAACAGACTTTTAAAATTTTAAAACTCCTCACACTATACCTCCTGTGGATAAGAGAATGGACAAGAGGTACACATTGTCAGGCTCTGATACGGAGTTCCTTTCACAACAATGCAGCCATGTTGGGGTAGTGCAGGCTGCAGCCTGTGACAAGGCAAATATCCCTTGGCTTCACACCCCCCGGACAAGGACTCCAGGAGGATTGATGCCATGGCAAAGAAACAGTACATGGCAGCATCCTTGGGACTCAGACAGGCAAATTATATGGCTTATGTTGCTAGATATCAGAAATCCAGATGGGATACTGTTATGGCTCTAGCAAAACAGGTCCCTGGCCAGCTTACCAAGGAGCTGGAGCAGGTGGCTGCTGATGGTATTGAGGCATCCAAGGTGCATTTCCATGCTGCAGTGGACTCAAATGATGTGTCATCAAGAGTCATGGCTACATCTGTGGCACTTCGCAGAATGGCTTGGCTCAGATGTACTAGCCTGTCACAGGATACCCAGACTAAGGCCATGGATTTTCCTGTTGTGGGTAATTCCCTGTTTGGGGAGCAGACAGAGAATTACATGAAGAAAATGGATGAGTATAGGACCACCTATAGGAGTGCACAGGCCAAGGAAAGGCAGGCCACTCCTCAAAGGCAGCTTTCCAGGGGCTGGGCAGGCCTTTTCATAGGCCTTTTTACCAAGTCCAGGCCTCCTCTTCTGCTTATGCCCAGAGGGGGTTCTTTAGAGGGAGAGGCAGAAGGGGTGCCAGCAGGCCTGTTTCCACCCCTCAGCCCAAAGCCCCTGCCAAGCAGGCACGCTGATGGGGTTGCCAGGGCCGATTCTCAACTACCTGTAGGGGGCAGGCTGGCTTACTTTGTCCAGGACTGGGAGTCTCTGACATCAGACAAGTGGGTCCTGGAAGTAATAAGCCAGGGATTGGTTCTCAGCTTCAAAAAGTTTCCAAAGATGAGAACCAGATCCTTTCCACCTGCAAATCCTCCAGAGGCACTTACCCTAGAGGCAGAGGTCTCTTCCCTCCTGGCTCTCAGAGCTGTGGAAAGGGTTCCACCCCTACACCAGGGCAAAGGGTTGTACTCCAGGTACTTCCTTACCCCAAAAAAGACAGGAGAATGGCGACCCATCCTGGATCTCAGATGCTTAAACGAGCACCTTTAAAACCAAAATTCAAAATGGTGACTCTGGGAATTATTCTACCCTCTCTAAGGCCAGGGGACTGGCTAGCATCCCTGGACCTCAAGGATGCCTACTTCCATATTCTCATCAGAAGCTCCCATCGAAAGTACCTCAGGTTCGAGCTGCCTCAGGCCATTACCAGTTCAGAGCAATGCCCTTTGGCCTCACCTCTGCTCCAAGGGTATTCACAAAATGCCTGGCAGTAGCAGTTGCTTCTCTAAGAAGGCAAAGAAGTGCCATCTTCCCTTACCTGGATGACTGGGTCATAGTGGGCCAGTCCCCAGACCAAGTCAAGTTACACCTACAGATGACTCGGCAACTGCTCACTTCTCTAGGTTTCCTTCTGAATCTTTCAAAATCAGTTCTAGAGCCTCTCCAGCTCCTCACCTTCATAGGCGCAGAACTGAACACAGAGAAAGCCAGAGCCTTCCTTCCTTTGGACAGGGCAAGGACCCTGGTGTCTCTGGCCTCCTCATTCACCCTGCAGCTGTCTCGACCAGCAAGGCATTTTCTACAGCTCCTGGGGCACATGGCTGCTTCTACAGCAGTAGTGCAGGAGCAAGATTTCAGATGAGGGACATTCAGTTCCATTTGAGAGCCTTTTGGTCTCAAAGGAGAGACCCTCTAACCAAATTGATCCCAGTGACTCAAACCTGATCCAGGCCCTACAGTGGTGGCAGGATCAGAGCAATCTGAGACAGGGGTTCTTTGTCACTCAGTCTCATTCCTTAATCCTTACTACAGCTGTATCCCTCTTGGGGTGGGAGCTCACATGGGCGACCTCACTACCAGGGGTTGTGGTCCCCTCAGGAATCTCTGCTCCACATCAATCTGTTGGAACTCAGAGCAGTTTTTCTAGCACTTCAAGCTTTTCCAAATCTGTTCAGAACAAAGTTGTACAGGTCAGAACAGACAACACCACCACAATGTGGTACATCAACAAGCAAGGGGGCACTCAGTCTACGGCCTTGTGCACTAGAGCAATGAAGTTGTGGTCTCTGGCTTATTCTCTGAACACCTCCCTTACAGCAGTTCACCTCCCAGGCAAGGACAATGTCCTGGCAGATGCTCTCAGCAGGATTTCCCAGGGCCATCACGAATGGTCACTGGACCCCCTGGTCCTGGAGGTGGTATTTGCCAGATGGGGCACCCCGCAGATAGATCTTTTTGTAGCCCCAGACAATCACCAACTTCCCCTTTTTTGCTGCAGGCCCCCAGTGTTGGGCTCAGTCCCTCTGGATGCCTTAGTTCTCAATTGGGAAGGGAAGTTTCTCTGTGCTTTTCCCCCGTTTCCCTCTTCTGTTCAAAGTGCTAGTCAAAATCAGATCTCAACCCTGCAAGATGATCCTGATTGCTTTAGATTGGCCCAGACAACCCTGGTATCCACTTCTACTGTCCTTAGCAGTCCATCCTCCCCTGTGTCTTCCCAGGAATCACAACCTGTTAACCTGTGCTCAGGGGAGGGTTTGGTACCCGAACCTCAAATCTCTCAATCTCAAGGCCTGGCTCTTAAAGAGTTAGAGTTTGCTGGTTTACACCTCTCCCAAGGTGTAATGGATATCCAGAAGGCTTCTAGAAAGCCTTCCACCAGAGCTACTTATAATTCCAAATGGAAGAGGTTTTTCATATGGTGCTCTGGAAAGCATATTTCCCCAGAATCTGCTGATTTACCCATAGTCCTGGATTATATGGTCCACTTAAATACCTTGGGACTGAGACCAGCTACCCTAAAAGTGCATCTGGCAGCTGTGTCTACTTTTATTTCAGCAGGTAAGCCCTCTTCTCTTTCAGCTCACCCTGTATTCTCCAAGTTTTTCAAGGGATTGCTTCACACCAACCCTCCATTCAGGGACCCTGCCCCTGCATGGGAACTTAATGTTTGCATTGCTCAGCTTATGCAACCTCCCTTTGAGCCTTTGTCTTCAGCAGAACTTAAGTATTTGACTTGGAAGACTGTGTTTCTGGTAGCAATCACTTCTGCCAGACGCATAAGTGAATTACAAGCTTTGTCAGTGGAGCCTGATTTTATCTCCTTTCATAGAGATAAGGTGGTCCTCAGGACTAACAGGAAGTTCTTGCCTAAGGTGGTTTCAGATTTTCACCTTAATTAATCTGTATCTCTTCCAGTGTACTTCACTGGCCATTCCTCCTCTGGTGAGAGGAGGCTGCACAGCTTAGATGTGAAGAGAGCCCTTAGTTACTACATAGAGCGTACCAAGGGTCACAGGTTTGACTCCCTCCAACTGTTCCTCACTTATGGTGAGGTTGGTAAAGGGAAACCTGCCACTAAAAGATCCATTGCCAGGTGGATTGTCTCTTGTATGCAATTTTGCTATGAAAAACTGGGTAAGGTTCCTCCTCAGGCCTGAGGGCTCACTCTACCAGAGGTACAGCTGCTTCCTGGCTGCTGCCAGGGATATCCCTATTCTAGAGATATGTCAAGCAGCTACCTGGAAAACAGTTCATACTTTTACAAGCATTACTCCCTGGATATCCAGGCTAGGAGTGATGCTTGGTTTAACTTACACAATATTTGCCAGAGCCTATTTCCTAAGTAGGTTCTGTCCCTCCTCCATGGAGGTACTGCTTTGTAGTCTGCATATGTCATAATATAGCAAGACTTCATGTTGTTTGAAGGAAAAATTACTCACCCTAGTAATGTTGTTTCTTCTATTGGAGTCTTGCTATATTATGACCTCCCCCCTGCCTGCCCCTCTCAGAACCTCTGTTTTTGGGATGTGGGTGGGCAATGCAGTGTTGGCACTTAGTAGGTGCCCACCTTGTTGTTTTTCACCCCTCCTTTTTGGGGTGACTTGGTGTTGTGTTTTTCATTTTTTGGGTCTCCTGACTTGAGTCTTTGTTTTGGGACCAAAAAATGTGTTCTTACGTTTAGTAGCCAGTTGGCTAGTGTAGGTTTACAGCTTCCACATAGGACCTCAGTGAGTTTAGCTCGTAAAGATCTGACGGTTTGAGTTTGAAGAACAACAGACAGAGTTTCAACCGAGCTTGAGTTCAGCGTTCCATGTCTGGCATGGAAAGTTAACTCTTTCACCTCCGGAGCAGTTCGAAGGTTGGGACTCACTGCATATGTCATAATACAGCAAGACTCCAATAGAAAAAACAACATTACTAAGGTGAGTAATTTTTTCATTACTCCTATTTTGAAGAGCGGCGACCCCACTAACTCAAGCAACTACAGACCAATTTCGATATTTCCATCTCTGTCCAAAGCACTGGAAAAAATAGTTTCGGACCAGCTAACAGAACACCTAACTAAACACAACCTTCTCTACCGAGAACAGCATGGTTTCCGGACCAGCCACAGTACCGTCACAGCGCTTACTGAGCTCACCTCATTCATCCATGAGGCCCTCGACCAAGGCTTTATAGCAGGTGCAATCTATGTGGATCTGACCAAGGCATTTGACACAGTCAGTCATGAGCTACTGCTTTGTGTCCTTCCTCTACTAAATGTGGTCCATGAGGCAACTGCCTGGTTCAAGGATTACCTCTCAGGCCAGTCACAAGTCAGGATGAACACCACCATCTCCTCCTGCAAAACAGTTTGCTCTGGTGTCCCATAGGGGTCTATACTCGGCCCTCTATTATTCACCCTCTTTTTAAACTCCCTCCCCAAGTCATGCAGTGGTCACCTACTTCTCCACGCTGATGATGCGGTAGTATTTTGGAAATGCCCACAACCGAGCGCCCTTCAACTAGCCCTACAGGTTTCTTCAGGGAGCTAGAAACCTGGTTCACTGAACACCGCCTGATCATCAACTATCAAAAAACTAAGTCCATGATCTTTGCACACCGTCAAAGCCCACACAGTCAGTCAGCACTCCTAATCACAAACACACAAGGCTCCCCACTTGAACAAGTTACAAGTTTTAAATACCTGGGAATCACATGAGACACCTCCCTCTCCTACCATAGTCACATACAACTTCTCTCATCCGCCGTCAACGCTAGAGTGGGTATCCTCTACAGACTTAAACACTGCTTACCACACAGCCATGCATCTTGCAGTCTCCTCCTCAATCCTCTCCTAGTAGACTACAGGATAGTGATATATGGCTCTGAGAACCCACCACACTACGTAGCATTAACACTGCCTTGAATAAAGCTTGCCGCCTAGTTACCGGCAGTGACAGACTAACTCATACCTGTGAGCTCTATGCTTTGGCAGTTGGCTAAACTTCCAAGAAAGACTAAAGTACCACACCCAAGGCCCTCAGCAAAAGATACATCTCCAATTAGCCCCCGCTGGCCTTCTCTCTATGATCAGCGCAGCCCCCCTCAGGCGTAATACAAGATTCGCAGCAAACTCCTCATTTCTGGTCCCCCATAGTAGAACATCCCTTGGGCAAAGATCCTTCCGCTACCATGCCCCTCTTTGGCTCAGTACTTTACCACCCCCTATCTCTCAGACCCATATCCTCTCCCATTTCAAAACAGGCCTCAAATCACAACTACTTGAATCAGCAAAATGTGACTGTGGCTAACACTGCCCTCCTTTTGTGTTTTCAAACCCTCCAAATACCTGACACAGGGTCTCTCTAGATCCCAAGAATCAGCATCCTGCATGTCTCTGACAAGGGATATTCAGAATGCTGCCTACTACTGTCACCGTTAACTAAGTTAAAGCCTGGACTGCACTACCAGTACTGTTATCACGAATACTGCTTGTTTATATGTGCGTTTTTCTGTATTTGTTTTCCCTCCACCCCTGTAACGCGTGGAGCCTTTGCAAAAGAGTCTGTGACTCAAAGGATTGTAATTCGATTATATTCAATAAATAAAATAAAAATGTAGATGGGACAGAACATACGTGTTCTGTACATAAGCAGGAAGTTGCATGACAGAGAAAAATGGTACTCCACTATCGAAAAGGAATGTATAGCAGTAAAGTGGGCCATGGAGCCCCTTAAGTTTTGTTTGCTAAGAACTGATTTTGTTCTTGTAACGGACCATAATCCTCTCTGTTGGCTTAACCAGATGAAAGATAAAAATTCCAGAATCACAAGGTGGTACCTGCACTACAGCCATTTAAATTCACAGTGATTCACAAATCTGGTAAAGAGAATAGTAATGCTTATTTTCTGTCAAGATATGGCTCAGGAATTAAGGATTCTGAAGGTTGAAAAACAAATGTATGAGTTTAAACTTTACTGTTTACTGTACTGTTGTAGCAAAACTGATAATGCACATGTGCTTAACTGCTGAAAGCAGCAAATGTTATTAGAGAAGTAATAAAAGTTTTGGAAACCTGTTCCAATAAAACAGGTTCCCTTAAGGAGGGTGTATGTGACAGGGTGGAATAGGACCCTGTACCATTTGTTATGAAGAAAGTGTTTAAATGCAAGGATCTTTCCTTTTCTGACTCTGTCTGGTTGTGCAACCAAATTTTTCTGTGAGACTTCAGACTTGATCAGCTCGACAGGCTCGCAGTTCTTTGTCTCTGTGTCCTCTTGCTGTCTGTTTTTCTCCCTTGCATATCTAGATCTGCTGATACAAAAATATGTGCAAATCATTGTATGGAAATATAACTGATATTGTGATCCCTTATGTTTGGAAGATATATAGCATTACTGTTGAAATGCATATAATTATAAGTTGAGATGACTGCAAAAAGCTGTTGGAAGCTAGAGGTTACCAGAGTTCAATTTTTAAGCCTTTTGCAAAAGCTGTGCAAAAGGGGGCCTCAACTCAAGAAGCACACAGTGTTCTAGCAGCTCCTGCCTGATATTTACAAAAACAGGATGCTTGCTAAGGATGGGGGTTGAAAGGACTTATAAGAGCTAAGTTGCAACTGCAAGAGAGATTAGAAGAAAAAGGGACACAGAGACTGAAACAAAAAAAACGATTTCATTTCTCCTCTGTATGTAGTTATTATTAACAAGTTTATTTTTTTTATGTTACTGCTACTGTAAATAAATATTTTTGGTGAATTCTACAACTGCTCCTGCTTTTCCCTATGCTTCCTGACCTGTGCCTTGATGACACGCATCTGGAGTACTTTGTACAGTACTGATGCCCAAACCTTAAAATGGACATGAACCTGATGGAGACAGTCCAAAGGAGGGCAGCAAAGATGACCATGGGCCAGCAAGGTAGAACATATGAGAAGAGGTTGGAGGCCCTGAACATGTACTCCCTGGAGGAGAAAGAGATAGGGGGCATGATTGAGACCGTCAAGTATTTGAAAGGAATTAATTGTGTTGTTAAGGAGATCTCTTTAGCTAAAAACCAGAACATGAGGGTCACAGTCTCAAATTGGAGTGGGGCGGTTAAGAGGAAGGCTTGTATGCGCTTTTTCATGCAGAGGGTGGCGAGTTGGAGTGTGCTTCTGGAAGAAATGGTTTCTAAGACGGGCAGCTTCAGGAGAAGCTGGCATAGAGTTGGAGGAAAATAGGGGTCAAGGGAGGGGCGGACAGAGGGGAAGAGTGGATGGGCAGGACCAGTAGCTTAGGCTGAGGACCCTACAATACGAGCAGACTAGATAGAATAAATGGCCTTTTCTGCTGGCTTCACTATATGTTCATATATTCTTACAGTGTTTTCCTGTGTACTATTTTTACTTGGGGGTTATGTTGTTCTTTTTTCTTATTATGTGCGCTGTATTATGAAATCACACACTCTGACATGCTGATAACATGGTTTCAGGTAATACGTATGTACTATACTTTTAAATTGTCTCAATGAAACAGAGACCTAGACACACTGTAAGCCACACCCCCAATGAAGGTTCACGCTAGACCCAAAGCGTGGGGTTCACTATGTGGGTGTTTAACAAAATGTTTTTAATTCTTAGTTGCCTTATGCAGTTCTTAAATATGCACTGACTGCTGTAAAACTCTGAGCATGTGGTGCCTGTGTGTTCTTGAAGGAGTGAAAGGATTCCTGCTCAGTTTACTTACTTTATATGTAACCCATGTATGAGGTGGACAAGTTATCTAGGAATAAAGTGATAACAGAACATTCATAATTTACTGCAGTATTGTCACAATGATCAGTTAACAACTGGGTACACATTTTCTCTCTTTTATTTTCTGATAGTGTGTTGAAGAAATCCTTGGGTACCTGAAATCCTGCTTCAGCAGAGAACCCACCATGACCATCGTTTGTGTTCAGCAGGTAAGCTTCAGTACTGAACACTGCTAGTGCTGATACTGTAGCTTAATCTAATTAATAGCAACTGGCATATTTTTGATGAACCCACACTGATGTTTGGTGATCTGGTGCTTGGTAGACCATCAGAAAAAAAATCCATGTAGTGAAGGAAGCACAAGCATGGAATCGGGTTTTGGCAGAGATTTTATCAAGCTAGTGACTGATGCTAGCAAGTTTGCAGAGATTGTGGTAGGGTGATAAACAGAAAATGTGAGGTGGAGATAACTGATACTGACAAGTTTGCCGATTCTGGTAGGGTGATACATGCAGAAAGAAAATGTGAGGTGAAGGTAGGTTCAGGGCCCACGATGACCTCTGGGTTTCAAGCTTTGTTAGGTAAGTTAAGTCTTGTACTTGTGTTTAATGGTGTGGACACTCTTCCCTAGAAAATAATGCGCATTTATAATATGCTAAGTTGTACTAAAGTGTGTTAAACTTGGTACTGGAAGACAAGTCCATAAATGTTAGTAAAGCCTAGGGATCCCAACCATGTATTTAATCTATCATCTGTAATTTCAGAGAATCCCAATCATGTATTGGTGAGCACTTACCCCTCTGATTCCCCTTCCACACAGAGTTCATTGTCTGTGTAGCAAAGTAGACAAGTTGAAGTCAAGTTTGTGATGCGTGTGTTTTCTTGTTCATTTTTTGAGCATTTTTCCTTGTCCCTGTTCCCCTTTGGGTTCTTTAGTTGCTGCTGCATTATCCCTGGTTCAGATTTCATTACCATTCCTTACTTTATGGATGTTTATTCCACAGTTTCTTGAATTTTATTTATAAATTTAAATTGCCCTTAAAATATGTGCTGAAACACAAACCTGAACTAAATGTACCTGCTTGGAGTGTTTGTTCTCTGTAGTTCTATTGGTAAATATTTCATGCTTGTAGTGTCAGTTGATCTAGTACTGATGTGCCCTCTAGAGCTTTATCAGGTGGGCGAATGGTAGCCATCTAGATTGGAACCCGTCCTGACTGAGCTCTAATTGTGCTGTAATAGCATACTGTACTTTTCTGACAATCAGGAGTGCGGAGAAGAGGTTTGTCAATCAGTTACAGTTCTTAGCTTCTCAGGAAGGGGTGTTTTACTTCTGCTGGAGCAGTACCTTGGTTTTTGTTAGTCATTTTATGTACTTTTATATATGAAACCAATCTAAGTCAGTTGCATAGTTTGCCATACATGTTCCACATTTTGCTGTAGATATTTAAACAGCATTTTAACAGTATTAACAAAGTACCAGCTATAAAACTTTAAATGGATGAAACTGAAATATGGTTTATAATTAACATGACCTTTAAATAATTTTGGAATATATCCTAATCATCCTTCCATCTTTGGTTGTTACCTAGAAAATGATCCATAAACTTTTTTCAAAAAGCGTAGGGGCTATCCCTGATGTTGTTGCTTGCACACATACAGTCTTCCTGGAGATAAAGTCTCCACCACTCATTCACACTAATGGGAGATTGCTGGAGGCGCTAGGACCCAGCAGGATCAAACTTTTTTTTCAAGTGGGCCGGCGCCAGAGATGGAGCCGTGAGGAAGCAGCACTGCGAGCCTCGGCTCGTGCGGTAAAGACTATCTCAGCGTCGACCCTCCAACCGCCTCAGTTCCTTTTTTCCCCTGCCATCGAGTGTGCTACCAGTGACGATGTTGCTCACCCTCCGGGAGTTAAACTTCACTAGCAGCAATAGTTCAGTTTATGTTTTAGTTTTATTTCGGAAGTACCGAATATATCCTATATATTTAAATTATACATCAAGAAGTCTTCAGCCCTCCATTGACGGAGTCGACCATGAGCGGGTCAGGTGACGGTATGTGACGGTAGGGAGACTTCGTATGAAGAAAGAACAAAACAAATATCCACACCACACAACGCTGAACAAGAAAAGCAACTTTATTTTAAATTTAAAAAGAGCCAAGCAAGACCAGCATCAGCCCTACTAAACCTCTACCAGTTTTGCAATATATGCGTCATCAGGAGGCTAACACTACTAACAAAGTGGACCCTTAAATACATACTACTTCATTATAATTTAAAGTGACAGTGCTCACTAAATATAAAATACATGATACATAATTACAAAACCAAATATAATACAATAAATACAGAAACAGCTCACGGATACTGTGTTTTATGTTAAGTTAAAGAGTGATCCTACTATTAAGTTTAAAGGGGAAATTGATGTTTTCTTAAATGATGCCTTAATGTCTGGTGTCATAACAAAAGATGAATGGGGGTTTTTAACTGCTGTTCATCCAGTTAAAGCATGTATCTGTATCCTTCCAAAGATTCATAAAGATCTTCCTAGACCACCCGGCAGGCCAATAGTGTCAGGGAATGGATGCTTAACGGAACCCCTTTCACAATTTGTAGATTCGTACATTCGACATTATGTTTTCCAGTTGCCTTCATTTATTATTATTATTATTTATTATTTAGGTACACTACACACATTTTGGAAATATTGAATGATATGCAGGCTGAGGTAGGTTGGTATTTGGTTTCGTTAGATATTGACTCTTTATATACTAACATTCCTCATGAAGGTGGGTTGAGTGCTTTGGATTATTGGTTTGGAATGGATGCTGAGCTTTCCAACAGTAAGAAACAATTTCTGCTGTCTTGTACTGAACACATTCTCAGTAAAACTTTTCCTTTTTCAAACAGATATGTACCTATAGCAAAGGGGACAGCTATGGGTGCAACTTTTGCACCAAATTATGCTAACCTCTGTTTGGGACTTTGGGAGAAAACAACAGTTTATGACACTGATTGCAATCCTTATTATGATAGGATTATATTTGGCGTTGCTTTATTGATGATATATTGATGGTATGGAAGGGTACTTTAGCAGAATTAGATGAATTTATAGGTTATTTGGAAAATAGTAACCCAAATCTTAAGTTTTCTATTCAGAGTGATTTGCACTCTATCTCTTTTTTGGATTTAGAAATAACCATGAAACCGGATGGAACTTTTAAAACTGATCTTTTCAGGAAGGAGACTGATAGAAATTCTTTGTTGCATGCTTCAAGTTGCCATCCACGCCATATGATTGAAAATATACCCAAAGCCCAGATGCTGAGGATACGTAGAAATTGTTCTGAGGATGTTGATTTCGTTGTTAATGGTATGGATATGTATGCTAGATTTGTTGGATGTGGCTACCATTCTGGGCTAGTGGAGAAGGCATACCTTGAAACTGTGGGTACCTCTAGGATGAATTTGTTCACTAAAAATAAAAAATGTACTGATGATCCATCCAGGGTAAATTTTGTGACCACTTATACAAGACATACTAATCAAATGCAACAAATAATTAATAAGAATTGGCATATCTTAGAAAATGAGCCTGGTTTGATAGAGGTTACAAAATTAAAACCAAGGATGGTATACTGTAGGGGCCGTAGCCTAAAGAATAGATTGGTTCACAGTTTCTATAGGCCTGCGGATACCAGTACAGAAGTGAATACTGGTTGCCCCCTCCCTATGGGGAACTTCAGGTGTGGCAATTGTAAATTCTGCCCACATATTTTGAGAACTGACACCTTCACTACATGTAATAGTAACAAGTCATTTAAAATGGGTTCTTTTTAATTGCAGTAGTGAACAAGTGGTCTATTTGGCAACATGTGAATGTGGTGCCTTTTATGTGGGGAAGACGATTCGACCTTTGAAGTGCGAATAGGAGAACATCTGAGGTCCATAATGGAGGGATAAAAGAATGCTCTGGCTAGCCATATATCTATGAACAACAATGGTCATCATGGTTTCAAATTCTGTGCACTTGAAAAAGTGAAAATGGGACTTAGAGGTGGTGATTTAAATGCTAAGTTATTATGTAGGGAGTCCTTTTGGATTTTTACCCTAGGAGCATTTAGACCACCTGGTCTAAATGATCGTATAGAATTGATGCCATGCATACAAAAAAAGTGATAACATATTGTGAAAATTGTCTCTACACTGAAATGATATAATGTACATATATAGATTCTACTTATTTTGTCTGATATATGTATTTTTTCTGATGCAATGTTCTTTTATGTCTCCATAGGTTCTTTTTGACAATAACAGTTTGGCAAGCTATTCCATTTTCGAAAAGAAAGGGAAAGAATATAGCATTATTAATATGCATATATTTTTTTGTGATGCCATATGTTCCGTTATCTGTATTATGGTGAAATATGGACTTTGTATATATTGTATTATATTTGGTTTTGTAATTATGTATCATGTATTTTATATTTAGTGAGCACTGTCACTTTAAATTATAATGAAGTAGTATGTATTTAAGGGTCCACTTTGTTAATAGTGTTAGCCTCCTGATGACGCATATGTTGCGAAACCGGTAGAGGTTTAGTAGGGCTGATGCTGGTGTTGGCGTTTGGCGCTCTTTTTAAATTTAAAATAAAGTTGCTTTTCTTGTTCAGCGTTGTGTGGTGCGGATATTTGTTTTGTTCTTTCTATTTTGTATATCTCGCACACCCTTTTGTCCAACGGAGCAGTTTTGATTTTGAATATAGACTTCGTATGAAAGCTGTTCAGTCAGCCAGGCTGGGTCCGGTCCGACGCCTTCTCCGGGGGGGGTCTGATAACGGACAGTCCAGTGCCCGATGGGGTGGGCAGTCCCCTCTAAAGCATAAAAGCAAGCGGTCGCACTCTCGGCACGTCCAGCCTCAAGCTCTTCTTCAGCCCACATGTTGAGAAAATGAAGGCATCACTCGGTCACCCTCTGATATGTCTGCGTAGATGGTCAGTTATTGGGGCTAGTTGCGGTCTCCTCCTTCGGGGTCACCGGTTTCTGTTTCTGGTAGCAGACGTCTTCGGCATCGGAGCCCTATCCCGCCCTCTGGTAGGTCTTCAGATGAGCAGTTTCATCAGTGGGCTGCTCTTATGCAGCAGTGGGCTCGGAGGTTGATCCAGCTGCCTGGCCCAGTCACTCAGAGGCCTTCGGGCTTGTTGGGAGATTGGGTAGGGTGGTTGAGCCTCCCTAGTGACGCGGCGCTGTCTTCGGTGCCGTCGACTCCGCGCTTAGGTGTTTTCCCCCCTCACAGGGCTGCGGTGCAGGGGGCCACACTGATGCTTCTATCTCCTGGTTTTCATCCTTCTTTCTCCTCAAATCCTGTTTTTCAGAGTCTTGGGATGTTTTCGACGCCCTTGACATCGATGGCACACTTGGCACCATCTTCGGGGCTGACGTATCTGTCAGCACCGTCCTCAGCTATTGATTTTCCGTCCATCTCGCACCGATGTGGCTTCTCAAGCGCCGTCTTCAGCTCCATCCGGCTTTTGGCACTGTGTGGCCTCTGACGCCATCTGGCCTTTCGGTGTTGTCTTCAGTGCCGTGTGGCTCCTCAGCGCCATGCGTATTTTTGGCGCCATACGTTTCTTCAGCACCGAGACCTTTTAGGGCGTCATCCAGCCCTCAGGACTCCTCCTCCTCTTTTAATCCTTTTCCTTTCTCATTTGCTTCTGAATTTCACTCCTTTCCTGTCCATACAGTCCCTCCTGGACTGTCAGGAGATGACATTGAGCCTGACCCAGACCTTAGGCTGGGTTATGATGTGGAAGGAACAGGATCTATTCCTGCAGCAGAGCCTATGGTCGAGGACCTGTCTTTTAAGTCTCTGCTGAAAAACTTGAATTCCACTCTTTCTCTCCAAACTACAGATATCGATCCTGGGAAACTATTAAGACTCCGATACCTCCATGTTCCACAGATCCCTATGGATTTGATTCTTCCAGTACAGCCCTCCTTTGAGATGCTGTCTTAAATGGTATGGAAAAATCCTGCTCTCATTCCTTCGGTGGCTAAGTCCTTTGATAGGAAATATGCTGCTCCCAAGGATTGATCCATTTTGGTATCCCAAGCCTTTATGGATCCTATTGTAGTCTTGGCAGAGAATGATAAGGTCGTCCTTCCCCAGACTACTACAGCTTGACCTATTAACAAAGAATCTCGTAAGATAGACACTTTGAGTAAGAGAGGCTTTGCTGCTTCCACCCTAGGTATGCGTATTGCCAGCTACCAAGGCTATTTCTCTTAATACGAGTATATCCTTTGGCATTCGCTTAAACAAATGGTTGAAGCTCTACCGGAGTCTGATACTAATTCAGAGCTTCTTCAGACCATAACCAGGGGTATCGAGTCCAACAACCAGCAGGTTAAAGCAGCTATGGATGCCTTTGATACTGCCTCCCGAGCGGCGGCAGCGGCGGGCATTTGTACCCGCTGCCATTCCTGGCTGCGCACTCAAGGTTTCATGAATGATGCACAACAGCAGGTAATGGCGTTGCCTTTCCATGGTGTGTACCTCTTCGGCCCTCAAGTAGAACAAGCTCTAGAGGCCACACAAAAGACTACAAGCCATTAAATTGGCTTGACCTCCTCCCACTCCCTCTCGAGGGGGTGTTAACAAACGCCAGTTTCATAACTGTCAGTCCTTTCGAGGCAAAGGCAGGGGAGGTTTTAGTAAAAACCAAGCCCCTCAGCCGCAAAAGAAAATGCAGCAGAAGGCACAAGGACCCAAAGCGCCCAGTGCCGCCTTCTGAGTTGTTGGCCCAAGTCCCACCTCAGCTGCCCGAGGGGGACTCTTCCTCAGCGGTGGGAGGTCGTCTGACTCACTTCTACAATCAATGGAAGTCCATAACCTCGGACAAATGGGTCCTCGGGATAATCTGCAAGGGGTATTCCCTCAATCTTTTGGACACCCCTCCGGATCGTCCCCCCAGATGACAGCCCAGGCTGTCAGTTCTTCAGTCAGAACTTCTCGCCTCCGAGATACAAGGCCTTCTGAACAACAGGGCAGTGGAAGTAGTTCTGCTGGATCAATGGAACACAGGGTTCTACTCCCATTACTTTCTGGTTCCAAAGAAAACCGGGGGCATGCGCCCCATTTTGGACCTCAGAAAATTAAACAAATTCCTACCCAAAGAGAAATTCAAAATGGTATCGCTAGGAACCCTGTTGCCTTTGCTTCATCAACACAACTGGTTAGCCTCCCTTGACATGCAGGATGCTTACCAGCACATACCTATTCACCCGAAGCTTTACAAATACCTAAGGTTTATAGCTTTGGCCAGCATTATCAAGTTCAGAGTCCTGCCCTTTGGGCTATCCTCGGTGCTGCGAGTTTTTACAAAGTGTTGTGCAATTCTCACAGCGCATCTCAGGAAAATCGGAATACAAGTGTTCCCATATCTGGACGATTGGCTTCTCGCAAGTCCTTCCATGCAAAGAACTCTGGACGCCATAGCCACGGCCTCACACTTTCCCGCGTCCATGGGAGTCCTGCTAAACCTCAGAAAATCACAGTTGCAGCCCATCCAGAGGCTCCTTTTCATAGGAACTCTTCTGGACACCTCCTGTGCGAAAGCATTTCGTCCAGAGGACAGGAGGTGCGATATTCTTCAGATGGCCCAATACATCGGAGAGAGCAGCTCGGTGTCAGCTCTCTCAATGTAACAGATGCTAGGTCTCATGGCATCCTCAGTGTTCACTGTACCCCTAGCACGCCTCCACTTGAGAACCTCTCAATGGATGCTCAGTGGTCCCCGACCACGCATCCTCAAACCTTTCTCATCAAAGTGACAGAACCTCTGAAGAAGTCACTCACCTGGTGGTCGCAGGAGGACAATCTTCTGGAAGGATACCCCTTTGCTCCTCTGGATCATCAGATTTCCATTACCACGGATGCGTCCCTGATGGGGTGGGGAGCTCACTGTCAGACTCTCCACACTCAAGGTACGTGGACTCAGGACGAGTCCCAACTTCACATAAATACCTAAGAAATGAGAGCCGTCCTTTATAAAGGACATTCTCTGTCACAAGAATATTCTCCTTCAAACGGACAACAAAGCAGTGATGTATTAGATCAACAAGCAGGGCAGTGCTCATTCTTACCCCCATGCAGGGAAGCAATGAGAGTGTGGAAATGGTGCTTGGAGCACAAGGCTCTTACTCAGGAGGTCTACCTACCAGGAGTGCAGAATGAACTGGCAGACCGTCTCAGCAGAACAGAGACAGATCCTCACGAATTGTCCCTCGACTCAACCGTAGCTCAGTCACTATTCGCAGAGTGGGGAACTCCAGACTTGGACCTTTTTGCATCCCCACTCAACACAAAACTGCCTCTCTTCTGCTCCAGAAATCCAGGGCTTGGCATTTTCTGTCAGGATGCGTTCAGGCTGCGGTGGACAAAACTCTTTCTATACACCCTTTCCGCCTCTTCCTCTAATTCAGAGAGTACTTCTCAAATTCGAGTCCCAGGGCGACAAAATGATCCCCATTGCTCCCTTCTGGCCTCGACAGATATGGTTTCCACTACTCAACAGTATGTCGGAAACTCCTCCGAAACCGCTTCCCCTTCAGACGAACCTTCTGACTCAGGGGCCTGTGGTCCACCCCAATCTGAGGTCACTTCACCTTCACGCTTGGCTTCTGAAGAGATAGAAGTGAACAGGTTCAACGTCTCTCGTAGGGTTTCAGATATTCTTCTGGCTGCACGCAAGCCAGCCACTAGGAAAACTTACACAGCCAAATGGAAGCATTTTTTCACTCTGGTGTGCAAAATACTCCTTGAATCCTTTTTCCTGCCCACTAGATAAAGTTCTAGAGTACCTTTTAGACCTCTCAAATTCAGGTCTGCAATACTCTACAGTTAAAGTGCACCTGTGTGCCATTTCAGCTTTTCATGAGCCAGTACTTTCTTTGTCACGGGCTCAGTTACCTGTAGTCAAGAGGTTTCTTAAGGGAATTCTGCATACCAGACCTCCTATAAGATGTACAGTTGCAGCCTGGGACATTAATCTGGTGCTAGACATGCTCACCCGAAAACCCTTTGAGCCTCTAGCTACCTGTGAGTTGAAATTTCTCACCTGGAAGACGGCCTTCCTAGT
The DNA here is from genome assembly GCA_016271365.2 of Neoceratodus forsteri. NCBI lineage: Eukaryota > Metazoa > Chordata > Ceratodontiformes > Ceratodontidae > Neoceratodus > Neoceratodus forsteri. The sequence continues at coordinate 399,462,016 of CM057452.1, forward strand.
GGCCATTACCTCAGCCCGCAGGGTCTCTGAGATGCATGTCTTGGTCACAGACCCTCCGTATACTGTGTTTCATAAAGACAAAGTAGTTCTTACAACCCATCCTGTTTCTCCCTAAGGTTATTTCAGAATTCCATCTAAACCAACCTTTGGTCCTTCCTTCCTACTTTGCAAACTTCCAAAATGAAGGAGAGCATTCTCTTCATTCCTTGAATGTCAAAAGAGCTTTGTGTTTCTATCTAGATAGACAAAAGACTTTCACAAAGCTCAACAACTGTTTGTTTCCTTCAGCGAGACCCAGCTGGGCCAACCGGTCACTATCAGATGTATTTCAGCATGGCTGGTGGCATACCTTCGCCACTGTTATTCCATGGCGCAGGTAAAGCTGGAGGGCAGAGTATATGCTCACTCTGCTATAGTGGTCGCGGTATCCCTAGCGGAAATCCGCAACGTGCCCATTGCAGATATTTGCAATGCGGCTACCTGGAGCTCAGTGCATACTTTGGTCAAACACCATGCTCTGGATGTCCATGTCAGACGACATCTTTCTTTCGGCAGAACCATCCTTAATGGACCGCTGTCCTAAAACTTTCAGCTCTTGGTCTCTCCTGCCGCCCTCTTGGGGGATTATTAGCTCTGTACTCTCCCAATAGTGTGAATGAGTGGTGGAGACTTTATGTTCAGGAAGATATGGAAATTACGTACCTACCGTAATTCTTTAACTTCTTGGACGAGTTTCCGCCACTCATTCACATGCCCACCCTCCATCCCTCGAGCTCACTTTTATTGTTGGTCTTCACTCCCTCAATCTTAGGCTGTGAAGACTTCTTTGTTGACCCTTCTTATACGGGTCGTCCGGACTATCTTGTGTCCGTTTTTTTGGTTAGGCTGTCCTTCTAGGTTAGTCGCTGACCTCATTGGGAAAAAAGGTACTGAGGCGGTTGAAGGGTCGGCCGAGATAGTCATTACCGCATGAGCTGGTTGTCATGGTGTCACTGCTCATGGCTCCATCTCTGGCACCGACCCTCTAGCAAAAAAGTTTGCTCCCGCTGGGTCCTAGTGCCTCCGGCGCAATTCCCATTAGTGTGAATAAGTGGTGGAGACTCATCCAAGAAGATCAAGAATTATGGTAGGTACGTAATTTCCATTTTCTACTCCCATTACTTTCTGGTTCCAAAGAAAACATGCGGCATGTGCCCAATTCTGGATCTCAGAAAACTAAACATGTTCCTTTGCAAGGAAAAGTTCAGGATGATTTCACTAGGTGCCCTGCTACCTTTGCTTCGTCAACACAATTGGCTAGCCTCCCTGGACATGCAGGATGCCTACAAACACATTCTCATTCACCAAACCACCAAAAATACCTAAGGTTCGTAGCATTGGGTCAACACGATCAGTTCAGTGTCCTGCCTTTGGGCTATCCACGACACTTCAGGTTTTTACAAAGTGTTGTGTAGTTCTCAAGAGCACCTTGAGAAATCGAATACAAGTGTTTCCATATCTGGATGACTGGCTCCTAGCAAGTTCCTCCAGGCAGTAGACTCTAGAGGCTATAGCCATGGCCTCAGACTTCCTCATATCCATGGGAGTCCTGCTGAATCTCAACAAGTTGCAGTTGCAGCCCTCCCAGAAGCTCCTCTTCATAAGAACTCTTCTGGACACCTGCTGTGCGAAGGCTTTTCTTCCAGAGGACAGAAGGAGCGATATCCTACAGATGGCCCAATATATCAGAGAATACAGCTTGGTTCGAGATATCTCAATGCAACGGATGCTGGGCTTCATGGCATCCTCTGTGTTCTCTGCACTTTTAGCTAGTCAACACTTGAGAACCTCCCAGTGGATGCTCAGTACTCTGTGGTCCCCAACCACTCACCCTCAGTCATTTCTCATCAAGGTGACGGAGCCTCTGAAGAAGTCGCTCACCTGGTGGTTCCAGGAGGACAATCTTCTGGAAGGATATCCCTTTGCCCCTCTGAATCATCAGATCTCAGTTACCACGGATGCGTCCTTGATGGGTTGGAGAGCCCACTGCCAAGATCTCCACACTCAGGATGAGTCCCAACTTCACATAAACGTCCTGGAAATGAGAGCCGTCCTCTATGCAGTCCGAGTTTTGAAGGACATACTATGTAACAAGAACATCCTCCTTCAAACAGACAGCAAAGCAGTGATGTACTACATCAACAAACTGGGCGGCACACACTCACCCTTTATGCAGGGAAACGATGAGAGTGTGGGAGTGGTGCCTGGAACACAAGGTCTCGATTCAGGCGGTTTACCTACCAGGAATGCAAAACGAGCTGGCAGAATGTCTCAGCAGAACAGAGATAGATCCTCATGAATGGTCTTTCGACTCAATCATCGTTCAGTCACTTTTCAAAGAATGGGGAACTCCAGATCTGGACCTTTTTGCGTCCCCACAGAACACAAAACTGCCTCTCTTCCTCTCCAGAAATTCAGAACCTGGTATTTTTTGTCAGGATGCGTTCAGGTTGCGGTGGACAAGACGCTTTCAGTATGCCTTTCCGCCCCTTCCTCTAATTCAGAGGGTACTTCTCAAATTGGAGTCTCAGGGGGGCAGAATGATTCTCATTGCCCCGTTCTGGCCTCAGCAGGTATGGTTTCCATTACTCAATAGTCTGTCGGAAACTCCCCTGAAGACACTTCCCCTTCAGACAAACCTTATGACCCAGGATCCCGTGGTCCATCCCAACCTGAGATCGTTTCACCTTCACGCTTGGTTCCTGAAGAGATAGGGGTGAATAGGGTCAGTGTCTCTCGTCGAGTTTCTGATATCCTTTTGGCTGCATGCAAGCCAGCCACTAGAAAAACCTACACAACCAAATGGATGTGTTTCTCTATCTGGTGTGCAAAATCCTCCTGGAATCCTTTTTCCTGCCCACCGAATAAAGTCTTGGAGTACCTCTTAGACCTCTCAAATTCATGTCTGCAGTACTCTACAGTCAAAAGTTCATCTTTGTACCATTTCAGCATATCATGATCTGGTGCTTTCCATGTCACTGGCTCAGTTGCCTGTGGTTAAAAGGTTTCTTAGGGGTATTCTGCATACTAGACCTCCTATCAGATGCCCCAGTCGCAGCCTGGGACATTAATCTTGTGCTAGACATGCTCACTGATAAACCTTTCGAGCCTCCAGCTACTTGCGAATTGAAGTTCCTCACTTGGAAAACGGCCTTCCTAGTGGCCATCACCTCTGCCCATAGAGTTTCTGAAATACATGCATTGGCACTGACCCCCCCCCCCGTACACTGTGTTTCACAGTGACAAAGTGTTTCTTAGGGCTCATCCTAAGTATCTCCCCAAGGTTGTCTCAGAATTCCATCTAAACCAACCTTTAGTCCTTCCTACCTACTTTGCAAATTTCCAGAATGAAGGGGAGCGTACTCTTAATTTACTGGAGGTTAAGAGATCTTTGCAGTTCTATCTAGATGGAACAAAAGAAAGTCGCAAAGCTCAACAACTATTTGTTTCCTTCAGTGAGACCCGGCTTGGTCAACCTGTTGCTATCAGATGTATTTCAGCATGGCTGGTGACTTGTCTTCACCACTGCTATTCTATGGCACAGGTCAAGCTCGAAGGCAGAGTATACGGTCACTTTACCAGAGCAGTCGCGGCATTTCTGGCGGACATCTGTAACATGCCCATTGCAGATATTTGCAATATGGCTACCTGGCGCTCCATGCATACTTTCGCTAAGCAGTATTCCTTGGATGTCCTTGCCAAATGACTTCTGTCCGAAGTATGTGAGCTCCTTATCTTCTGCTGCCCGTCTCTGGGGATTATTTAGCTTGGTACTCTCCCATTAATGTGAATGAGTGGTGGAGACTTTATGTCCAGGAAGATATGGAAATTACATACCTACCTACCGTAATTCTTGATCTTCTTGGACAAAGTCTCCACCACTCAAAGTTTGGGATCCCTACCTATCTAAGAACCAAGATGGCGGCCACGTTGGGCTAGCCACTCTGTTGCTCTGTTTCATCTACTTTTCGTTTGTCTGTATGCGTCTGGAGCTTTATTGTTCGGTTTTTCGTTTATTTTTAAGTTTACCGAATACCGACTATCGATTAGTTGCAGCGTTTCGTCAAGCGACGTGGCTGCTGTTATTTTTGGACGAGTCTTCTCCGAGGATTTCTGGCTGACTGGTTTTGGGTCGGGCTGTGACCATTCGGATTTTTGTACTATTTGCACTACTTGGATTGCCGATACTGGATGGGGGCTTTTCCTGTTGGTGCTGGATGTAATTCTTGTAGAACCGCTGAGTTGCGGGCGGTTTGAGCTGAGCTAGGCGGAGATTTGTTTAGCTCTGTTTGAATGCACCGGGTACTCCCGCCATGAGGACTGTGCTACCCGTGTTCTTCTTGTCTCCCTCCTGGATTTTTGGATCTGCAGAGATGCTGATGGACTCCTGGATTTGCTGAGACTGGATTTATATTTGGAGTGCACTGGATTTGGTCCTGCTGAGACTTGGATGTTGGATTATAATACCGGGGCTTTCCTGGTGAGACCGTACTGTTTGTACTATTTCTGGGTCGTGGGGTTTTGTTCTTGTACTGTATCCCTCTCCCCCATCTAGTGAGTATGGTGACTGCTTTGTCCACATTTTAGGTTGTGGCATGATAGATTGAGAGGCCTCTGCATTATTGTGGGTGTTTTTCTATCTGGAATCACGTTTGTGGGACAATTGCAATCTTTATTTAATATATGATGGCACAGGGTTGTCCTGGCATCGCAGGAGTTGGTTTCAATTTGTAAGTTGTGTTGTCTACCTGGTGGTCTCCAGCCAGGCAGGAGTGGCCTTGGGTGTCTCCCAGGGAGCTGGGGGAGTCCGGGGCCTCTTCTAGGCTGTCTTGGGGTCAGCTGTAGTGCTGGCACGAGAGACAGCTTAAGCTGTTGGCTGCTGTCCGAATGTGGGCAATACTCCTTGCAGAAACATACCTCCTGACTGTATTTTTGGTTTTAATTACTGGCATCCGTGGAACAACTATTGGAAGATTTCTGGATTCTTTGGAATTTCTGAACTTCCAAAGACTCCTCTGATTTATTTGGGCGTTATTAATGGAAACACTAGTTTTAGCTTCTGGACTATAGGTAGTGTATTTATTATTACAAATTTGAATTGACTCCTGCCATGTGAGAGTGGTATTGGGAGATTATTTAATATTTTTGTAACTGCGCATGTGAGAGGTGCTGCATTAAAGATATGAAATTGTTTAAAATTCAAATTTGTTTAATATTTAATAAGTTATTTTGCTGTGTTTTAAATTATTGTATTTTATTTTTATTTTTGGTTATTTTTGTTTTTTGGTTTATGTTTGTTTATTTGGTTTGCTCTCCTTCCTCTGTGAGAGAGAGTGGGAGGGCGTTTATAATTGTGGTATTTTTGGTTTATTATTAGGTTTATTTTAGTGATTTGTTTTAATAATGGCGGTTGGGCATTATTCCCCACTAAGCTCAGGAACTTAGCCCTTTTGAGTGTCCACCATTATCATCCGACATCTATTTTAGGTGTCGGGCATTGGGCATTCTGAAGAAGGCGAGGGACGAAGGTGGAAAGCTGGGCCTTGTGGGGGACAGGAGAGGGAGGGCGGATTGGGGTTCTAGGGTCCAGAAGACGTCCTGGGGCTAAAATGGGGTCAGGATAGAGGTTGTTCCTATCTTGTCCCATACCCAAGAGTCCGAAAATATTGGACAGGTACCGAGGTCTTCACTGTCATCTCATCCTGCCTTGGCGGTGTTGTGCAATGCCAGATCCATAAAAACAAGACAGCTATTGTAGCTGATCTTGTTGGGTCAGCTGATCTGACTTGCATTACGAGACATGGCTGGATGAAATATGCTGGCCCTATATTGGCCTTGGCAACTCCAGCTGGGTTCTCGGTAATACACCATCCAAGGCAGGATCGTAGGGGTGGAGGTGTGGCCATTATGTTTAAATCTGAACTGGGCCTTGTGGATGTTCCATTGAGAACACCAGATCTTTTGAATATGTCCTGGGCGAGGGTGCAGGCTGTGGGATTCTCCTCGTCTACCGTCCACCAGGTGATGGTGGCGAATTCCTACAGGAGATTGCAGACTTCATTGTCGACCTTATGTTGAGGTTTCCCAGATTAATACTTCTGGGCGACTTCAACGCTTGGGTCGACGATGAACTCTCTTATTTTGGTCAAAATCTCCTCCAGTTGATGAATACACTGGGCCTGACACAGGTTGTTACCACCTCTACCCATATTGGAGGTCATTCACTAGATCTGGTCTTTCTCTTGGGTATGGAGATCACTGACTTGGGGGTGGAACCTGTCAGTTGGTCGGACCATTACACCATAAGGTTCAGTTTTAGGGCCCCCTCTAATAGGTCTGCCCCTACGGAGATGGTCCAATACCGCCCTTTAAGGGGTGTTGGCCCCAGTGACCTTATGGCGGTGCTGGACCTATCGAGTTTGTCAAGTGAATGCATGAGTCCAGATGATCTTGTACTCGCCTATAATAAGGCTGTGGGAGATGCACTGGACAAAATTGCTCCTGTTCGCGTTCGGCCTCTCACTATCCATCCAAGGAGTCCATGGTTTGATGGCTCCTTGAAGGAATAAGCAGTAGGCGAAGGCTGGAGAAATCTGAGGAATCGGGCCTTGAGGTCGACAAGCTTAGATTGTTAGCCCATTATGATAGCTATCAATCAGAAATCACCTGAAGAAGGCAGAATTTCTGTCCAGAGATTTCTGCTGCAAAGAATCGACCTGCTCAGCTTTTCCGGACTGTGGACAGGCTGTGCAATCCAGTCTGTCTTCAGCCTAGAAGCTTTCTCAACTTAGATGTGAGGAGTTGCATTCTTGCAGATAAGGTTGCCGACATCAGGTCCGGCATCGGCCCGAACTCTCCTTCGGGGGGTTACGGTGGGCAACCGGCTGTGCCTAATCCTCCGCCTAACTGGTTGGAGTTTCACCACCCGGAATTCGTTGACATTGTGAGGATCATCCAATCAATGCGTCCAACTAGTTGTAGTTTGGATCCGGGTCCTACACCACTGTTAGTAGGTTGTATAGATGTCATCTACCCAATCCTTGCTGACATTGTCTGGAAATCCTTGGAGGGGTTTTCCTAATCCCTTAAGGAGGCAGTGTCCATCCACTCCTTAAAAATCCTCCTTGGACCCAGACTGTCTAGCTAACTACCGCCTATCTCTAACCTGCCATTTGTTGGTAAGGTTATTGAAAAGGCAGTTGCACTGCAATTGGATGAATATCTCACCTCTCATAATGTCTATGATACACTCCAATCTGGTTTCAGGAAGAGGCATAGTACTGAGACTGCCCTTGTTCGGGTACTGAGTGACCTCCTAATGGCCAGAGATCGAAAGGCTTATACCATTCTGGTCCTTCTTGATCTTTCTGCAGCATTCGATACTGTAGACCATGAGGTGCTATTGGAGGCGTGACTGCGGGCTTTTTGTGGACTGTCTGGTACAGTCCACGAATGAATTCCGATCCTACCTCACTGGTAGGTCTCAAAGAGTCGTCACTGGAATTTATTCCTCTGACGCCTTTTCCCTGCCATGTGGGGTACCCCAGGGTTCCATTTTAGCTCCCATGTTGTTTGCAGTATACATGCTGCCATTAGGAGAAATCAGGAGATACAGCCTGAGTTTTCACTGTTATGCAGATGATACTCAGCTGTATCTATCCTTTCTCCCCTATCAGAGTGATGCACTCTCCGTACTTAACAACTGTCTGGATGAAATCAGAATTTGGATGAGTTCGAGTTGGTTGAAGCTTAATCCAGATAAGACCGAGGTATTGGTTGTGGGCCCAGGTCATCCTGGGAGGGGTTCGGGCGTGGCACATCCATCAGGCTTATCACTTGGTGGGGTACCGCTCTCCAGCTCTCGACAGGTGCGTAACCTTGGTGTTATTTTTGACGACGGTCTGACCCTGAAATCTCAGGTGTCAGCTGTTGTCAAAACCTCTTTTTATCATCTGAGGAATATCGCACGGGTGAAACATCTGATTCCCCAGGAGGACCTCTTGACCTTGGTTCACGCCTTTGTTACTACCCGCTTGGACTACTGTAATTCCCTATACCTAGGGCTTCCAGGGGTTGATATTCGCCGCCTGCAGCTGGTGCAGAACGCTGCAGCCAGGCTATTGACTGGGACTTTAAGAACCAGTCATATTACACCTGTAAGCTCACGAACTGCACTGGCTGCCTGTGCGTGGCGAATCACCTTTAAGGTTGGTCTACTAACCTTTAAAGCCCTACACGATCAGGGACCCGGCTACCTGAAAGATCTTCTGACTCCCTACTGCCCCCTCCACCCCGCCAATGAGGGATTGCTAGAGATTCCCAGGGTTCGTTTGAAGTTATCAGGATCTCGTGCTTTTGCTTTCTCAGCTCCTACCCTGTGGAATTCTCTACCTCATTGGTTGAGAGAATGCCCGACCGTTGATAGTTTTAAAATTGCTTTTAAAACATATCTTTTTAACTTGGCTTTCTCTTTATAGTTTGATTGTCTAATTGTTGTTCTCTGTTTTTATTACTATGTACAGCGCCTTGATTTTGAAAGGCGCTTTATAAATAAACATGAATTGAATTGAATTGAACCACTCATTCACATGCCCACCCACCATCCCCTGAGCTCACTTCTGTTTTTGGTCTTCACTCCCTCAGTGACTAAGCTGTGAAGACTTTATTGTTGTCCCTTCTCACACAGGGTCATTCAGACTATCTTATATCCGATTTTGGGTTAGTCCTTCTAGGTTAGTTCGCTGCACCTCCTTGGGGGTACTGAGGTGGTTGGAGGAGTCGGCCTTGAGATAGTCTTTACCGCCTGAGCGAGGCTGGCGTTGCCGCTTCCTCACGACTCCATCCTGACGCCAGCCCTCATGAAAATGTTTGTTCTCGCTGGGTCCTAGCGCCTCCGGCGAACTCCCATTAGTGTGTATGAGTGGAGGAGATGTCGTCCAAGAAGATCAAGAATTATGGTAGTTACGTAATTTCCATTTCTTGTTCATTCTTTCTCTCCCTTTCCCCTCTCTCCCCCTTCATGTCCTCCCCGTTTAAATTATAACATATTGGCATGACAAGATATACCGGTATTGCCAAAGTTTATACATCAAACTACTCATAAGACATAAGCATACTACAGTGGACTTAAAACATATCTGTGTTGTATTTTAAAGCTGGTGACAAGATGGTATATAGTTTGCAGTTGTTCCTGCTATATCTTTTCTTTCTCCCAGCAGTATACATAGTTAGCTTTATCAATCATGAGCTGAAAGTCCACTATCCTTTGTGTTAGCTCTTGGAAGCGCTTGTATACAGCTGTATTTTGTACAAGTGGAGAATGAAGTGCATTTCTGTTTGTTTCACCACTTTCACACTGAGCACAAGTTAGGCTTCTAGGTTAATTTGTGCCTGTCTGTTTCTAGATTGTGGCCACCAGTTCTGTGTTTGGTTAGGTCTTTGTTTAGCAATTTTAACTATGTAGATAAGCAGCAATGGTGACATTTTTGTGGAAGGATCTGTTTCGCTGTAGTTTTGTTTGAGATTTGCTTTGCTGTTCCCAGTATAGAATATATTTGTTTTTCAGGGTCATCTCTAGTAATCTGGATAAGATACTGTTATGTTTAGTCTTACTTTTGTCGTAGTCTTTGATGTCACTATTACTGTACTCTAAGGGTAATCACTACCCCCTCCCCCCAGATAAATCCTGCAGTTGTCAGTTGCTGTGTACATTAGCCATGTTTTCATAAAGTTGCTAAACTACCATTTCAAACAACATGAAGTCTTGCTATATTATGACATATGCAGTATAACCCCAGGTTAGAACTGCTCCGGAGGTGAAAGAGTTAACTTCCATGCAGAGCATGGAATCTTGAGCGCGAGCTCGGTTGAATACTCTGTCTGTTGAAGCTCAAACTTAAACTGTCAGATTCTTTACTCCGCCTCACTGAACAGTTGCTCCGGAGATTCCTCCTGCTGCTCGGTTTGTTTGTCGGTTTTAAAGTGTAATTCTCGGTTTATTTTACCGAAATTTAACTGCAATCATCGGTTCAAGCTCTGTCTGTGGTATTGTAAGTAATAGATAGGCTTATTTATTATTTTTTCTTCTGTGTGGAACTTGTAAACGTCTTTTTCGGTTTGGTTTAAACCAATCAGAGGGGTTTAAAAATTACTTTCTAGCCCTTTAGAGTGCGGTTCCTGGTTCTTATCGGTTCTAAAAGCGAGTTTTATTACGTTTTTCTACGACTCCGTGACACGGTTGGGAACCGATAAGAGAGTCTTGCTGGTGGATTGCCATTAACGGGCAAGTTTTGGTTAGGCTGGCATCTATGTCTGAGAAACCCAAAAGAAAACCCATTCCACTGGGTTTCAGCACTGTGGCCTCTGTGGGGGAAGCCTCGCTAGGCTGACCCACACACCATTTGTGTATATTGTCTGGGGTTTGACCACCTCAATGCAGACTGCCAGATTTGTAAGAATTTTCCTGCTGCCACCGTGGAAAAAGAGCTGGTAGGCTCAGAAAGGAGGCCAAAATTCCGCTGATCCGGATGGCCAGCCCGGTTCGGTTCCAACAGAACCTGAGGGAGTGCCCTCTGACCAGGGCGATGCTTCCTCGGGCAAACGAAGAGCCAGCTCTGAGGAGCCGGTTCCAACTAAAAGGGCTAGAAGGTCAGCTAGTTTGGGGCCAAAAGTTCTTTCTCCAACCGCTGAGGAAATAGCCAAAGCTATCCAAATTGTCCAGTCTCTTTCCCCAGTTCCGTCCGAACCGGCACCATTGGGCAAGCGCCGGTTCGGTTGGTTCCCTCGGTTCAAGATTATGATTTTGAAGATTTTTATGAACCAGGGGAAGGGGAGGAGAGGTACGAGGAGAGTGAGTGTGATTTTGACAGTCTGGATGTGCCCATTGAACTGGACATCTCTCCAGACAGACCCTCAGGAGTATCCCCTCCCAGGCTATCTGAGTCCCCTTCTCATTTTTTGTTTTACAAGAAAGTTGCTGACACTCTGCAACTCCCTGTTGAGGAAGCTGTTGATGGTCAAGAAGAGCCTGATTTTGTGGAAATGATGGATATTCCAGAGTCTAGGAGACTGTCTATTCCCTTGCATAAATCTTTTAGGAAACAGACAGTAAAAATTCTGAAAACTCCTCATTCTGTCCTCTCTGTGGATAAAAGGATGGACAAGAGGTATGCTTTATCAGGCTCTGATACAGAGTTCCTATCTCAGCAGTGCAGCCATGTGGGGGTAGTGCAGGCTGCAGCCTGTGACAAGGCTAATATTCCTCTAGCCTCTCACCCTCCTGAAAAGGATTCCAGGAGGATGGATGCCATGGCAAAAAACAGTACATGGCAGCATCTTTGGGACTCAGGCAAATTATATGGCTTACGCAGCTGAGGTACCAGAAATCCAGGTGGGATACTGTCCTGGCCCTAGCAAAACAGGCCCCTGAACAGCTTGCCAGGGAGCTGGAGCAGGTGGCTGTGGGCTGTATTGAGGCATCCAAGGTGCAATTTCATGCTGCTGTAGACTCTAATGATGTTTAGTCTAGAGTTATGGCTACATCTGTGTCTCTTCATGAATGGCCTGGCTCAGATGTACTGCCCTGTCACTGGATACCCAGTCTAAGGCTATGGATTTTCCTGTTGTGGGAAATTCTCTGTTTGGGGAGCAGACAGAGAATTACATGAAGAAAATGGATGAGTATAGGACCACCTATAGGAGTGCACAGGCCAAAGAAAGGCAAGTCACTCCTCAAAGGCAGCATGTCAGGGGCAGGGGTAGGCCTTTTCATAGGCCGTTTTACCAAGCCCAGGCCTCCTCTTCTGCTTATGCCCAGAGGGGGTTCTTTAGAGGAAGGGGCAGAAGGGGCTCTAGTAAGCCTGCTACACCTCAACCCAAAGCCCCTGCAAAACAGGCTCCCTGATGGGGTAGCCAGGGCCGATTCTCCACTACCGGTAGGGGGCAGGCTGGCTTACTTTGTCCAGGACTGGAAGTCTTTAACATCAGACAAGTGGGTCCTGGAAGTAGTAAGCCAGGGACTGGTTCTCAGCTTCAAAAATTTCCGAAGATGAGAGCCAGATCTTCACCTGTAAACCCATCAGAGGCACTTGCCCTGAAGCAGAAGTTTCTGCCCTCCTGGCTCTGAGCCGTGGAAAGGGTTCCCACCCATACACCAGGGCAAAGGGTTGTACCCAGGTACTTCTTACCCCAAAAGACAGGAGAATGGCGTCCCATTCTGGATCTCAGGTATTCTAAACAAGCACCTTTAAACCAAAGTTCAAAATGGTGACCCTGGGATTATTTTACCCTCTCTAAGGCTGGGGACTGGCTAGCCTCCCTGGACCTCAAGGATGCCTACTTCCATGTTCTCATCAGAAGCTCCCATCGAAATTACCTCACATTCGAACTGCCCTCAGGCCATTACCAGTTCAGAGCAATGCCCTTCAGCCTCTCCTCGGCTCCAAGGGTGTTTACAAAATGCCTGGCAGTAGCAGTTGCTCACTTAAGAAGGCAAAAGATTGCCATCTTTCCTTATCTGGACGACTGGCTCATTGTAGGCCAGTCTCCAGAACAGGTCAAACTTCATTTACAAGTAACCCAGCACCTGCTTACATCTCTAGGTTTCCTTCTCAATCTTCCAAAGTCTGTTCTGGAGCCTGTCCAGCTTCTCACCTTTATAGGCGCAGAACTGAACACAAAGAAGCCAGAGCCTTCCTTCCTCTGGAGAGAGCAAGGACCCTGGTGTGTCTGGCCTCCTCTTTCACCCTGCAGGTCTCTCAACCAGCAAGGCATTTTCTACAGCTCCTGGGGCACATGGCTGCTTCTACAGCAGTAGTGCAGGGAGCGAGATTTCAGATGAGGGACATTCAGTTCCATTTGAGAGCCTTTTGGTCTCAATGGACGGATCCTTAACCAAATTGATTCCAGTGACTCGACCCTGATCCAGGCCCTCCAGTGGTGGCAGGATCAGAACAATCTGAGACAGGGGTTCCCTTCACTCCCCAGTCTCATTCCTTGACCCTACTACAGATGCATCCCTCTTGGGGTGGGGAGCTCACATGGGCGACCTTTCCACCCAAGGGCTGTGGTCCCCTCAGGAATCTCTGCTCCACATCAATTTGCTGGAGCTCAGAGCAGTTCTAGCACTTCAGGTTTCTCCACAGCTGTCCAGAACAAGGTAGTTCAGGTCAGAACAGACAATACCACTACAATGTGGTACATCAACAAGCAAGGGGCACTCGGTCCTGACCTTGTGCACCAAAGCAATGAAGTTGTGGTCTCTGGCATATTCTCTGAACGCCCTCACGGCAGTTCACCTCCCAGGCAGGACGATGTCCTAGCGGATGCTCTCAGCAGGATTTCCAGGGCCATCACGAATGGGCACTGGATCCCTAGTACTGGAGGTAATATTTGCCAGATGGGGCACTCGCAAATAGATCTCTTGCAGCCCCAGACAATCACCAACTTCCCTTTTTGTTGCAGGCCCCAGTGTTGGGCTCAGTCCTCTGATGCCTTCCTTCTCAGTTGGGAAGTTTCTCTGTGCTTTTCCCCCTTCCCCCTTCTTTTCAAATTGCTAGTCAGAATCAGATCTCAATCCTGCAAGATGATCCTGATTGCTCCAGATTGGGCCAGGCAGCCCTGGTACCCACTCCTCATGTCCTTAGCAGTCCACCCTCTCCTATGCCTTCCCAGGAATCATAACCTGTGCAGAGGGGAGAGTTTGGTATCCGAACCTCAAATCTCTCAATCTCAAGGCCTGGCTCTTGAAGAGTTAGAGTTTGCTGACCTACACCTTTCTCAAGGTGTATTGGATATGTTGAAGGCCTCTAGGAAGCCTTCCACCAGGGCTACCTATAATTCAAAATGGAAGAGATTTTCCATATGGTGTGCTGGTAAACATATTTCCCCAGAATCTGCTGGTGTGCCTACGATCCTGGATTATTTGGTGCATTTGAATTCCTTGGGGCTGAGGCCAGCTACCCTAAAGGTGCACTTGGCAGCTGTGTCTGTCTTCTTGTCAGCAGGTAAGCCCTCTTCTTTATCAGCTCACCCTGTGTTCTCTAAGTTTTTTAAAGGGTTGCTTCACACCAATCCCCCGTTCAGGGATCCTGCCCCTGCTTGGGATCTTAATATTTGCATCGCTCAGTTTATGTAATCCCCTTTTGAGCCATTGTCTTCAGCAGAGCTGAAGTACTTGACTTGAAACTGTGTTCTTGGTAGCCATCACCTCTGCCAGGCGCATAAGTGAGCTACAAGCCTTGTCAGTGGAGCCTGATTTTATCTCCTTTCATAGAGATAAGGTAGTCCTCAGGACTAACAGGAAGTTTTGCCTAAGGTGGTTTCAGACTTTCACCTTAATCAAGCCATGTCTCTTCCTGTGCTTCACTGACCATTCCTCCTCTGGTGAGAGGAGATTGCACAGTTTAGATGTCAAAAGAGCCCTTAGTTACTATATAGAACGTACCAAGGGTCACAGGTTCGAATCCCTCAATTGTTCCTCACTTATGGTGAGGTTGGTAAAGAAACCTGCCACTAAAGATCCATTGCCAGGTGGATTGTCTCTTGTATCCAATTCTGTTATGAAAACTGGGTAAGGTTCCTCCCTCAGGCCTGAGGGCTCACTCTACCAGAGGTACAGCTGCGTCTCTGGCTGCTGCAGGGACATTCTATCCTAGAGATATGTCAACAGCTACCTGGAAAACAGTTCACACTTTTACTAAGCATTACTCCTTGGATATCCAGGCTAGGCATGATGCTCGATTTGCACAGCTGTGCTTCAGAGCCTATTTCCCAAGTAGGTTCTGTCCCTCCTCCATGGAGGTACTGCTGTAGTCTGCATATGTCATAATATAGCAAGACTTCATGTTGTTTGAAGAAAAATTACTCACCTTAGTAATGTTGTTTCTTCTAATGGAGTCTTGCTATATTATGACCTCCCCCCAGCCTGCCCCTCTCAGAACCTCTGTTTTGGGAGGTGGGTGGGCAATGCAATGTTGGCACTTCTTTGATGCCCACTTTATTTCACCCTTCTAGGGTGCTTAGGTGTTATGCTTAAGTTTCTTCTTGAATCTCGACTTGAGTCTTTGTTTTGGGATCAAGATCAAAAGGTGTTTTGTAGTTAGTAGCCAACGGCTAAGTGTAGGTTTACTGCTTCCACACAGAACCTTCCAGAGTTTTTGTTTCTCAGAAAGATCTGACAGTTTAAGTTTGAGCTTCAACAGACAGAGTGTTCAACCGAGCTCGTGCTCAAGATTCCATGCTCTGCATGGAAGTTAACTCTTTCACCTCGGAGCAGTTCTAACCTGGGGTTATACTGCATATGTCACAATATAGCAAGACTCCATTAGAAGAAACAACATTACTAAGGTGAGTAATTTTTTCTTATTGTTTTGCAAAGTGGTCTGAGGTGCAGTGTACATGAAAGACACTAGTATTTGGCAATGTGGTCTAGTGGTAAGAAGAGTGAATTAGGAGGTCACAGAATTATGTCCCACTACAGCCACTGGCTTACTGTATGACCACAGCATTTTGCTTCCCTACTCAGAGCATTCGTCTTCCCATCCATAAGATTGTGTAGAAGCAGGACTCCATTGAAAGTGAGATGTTGCATCTTATGTGGCTATCCTGGGTAAATAATTTGTATGATAATACATAATCGTTGAACTGTAAAGTAATTGTTTACCTCTGTTCATAATCCTAGCTTCTTAAGACTCTCTTTGGGACCAACCTGGCATCACAGTATGATGGATTCTCCTCTAACCCTAGCAAATCCCAGGTAAGGCCTAGCGCTTAGGCTCTTCCAGTCTGAGGCCTGGACTGTATCACTACTGCTTCATGGCACCTTGCACTTCACTAAGCATTAGCAGATGCCAGCCTCAGGAATATGGTACAAGCTGAGCAGGAGCAGGATGCTTCAGGGTAAGAGTTGCAATTTGGTGCTGTTATTTTTGGAAATGTTGGGCTGTTGTGATTTTAGCTGAAGAAATATATTTGTTGACATACAAAACCAAATACATTTTACAAGTGAAATGTAGTTGCAAAGCATCATCATCCTTTTTTTTTTTTTTTTTTTTTAATTGTTTTTCCCTCCGGTCATGGTCTGGGGGACCTCTATCAGGTATCCTGCCTGATCCTCCCCTGCCTGAAGTCCTCTGTCTGTGCCTCCTCTCTCCTCCTCCTCTTACCATTGTTGGTACCCCCAGCTTGACCCATATGGGGTGCGGCCACCCCTCCTCTTTGGGCACTCCTAGAGACAGACCCCCGACATGAAAGACGACCCAGACGAGGGAATCTAGAAGGCCAGGTAGGACGGACTCAGCATTGGAGATGGGGGCAGGTGCTGTCGCCTACCCCCGCAGACCAGGTTTTTCCGTTTCCTTGTCGATCCCTCTCCTTGTGTGGAACGCCGACGCACTAGCACTGGCAACCCTGCGGCGCCGACCACGCTTAGCACGTGCACAGTATTGGGCATACTGCAGTGCCCCGATCTCACCGGAGGCCGCTGGTACACCAAAGGAACCGTCCTCCCTTCTTGGGGAGGAAAGCACCATGAGGGCACACATCCTCAACCCTTCCTCTGCCGACCCCGGTGCCTGAAGCTCGCTCCTGAATCCAGGTTGTCGGCGTGGCCGCAGTGTGGCGTCCAGTGCCCTGCAACCCTCAGTGCCACCGGCCGGCAGCATCATTATCCCACGTGCAACAACTGTAGCTAACGTGACTAATTTTTATTTTATAGTTGTAAACAGTTGTGTCATCCACAAGTATTTTTTAAAGGCAATAGGCAACAATTTTAAATATTTGTGCATTCAAACTATTCTTTCTGTCATATTTGAAGTGGACATGAAATTATTTTTAATGTCGGAAACTGCGTTTATAATGTCTCTTTTCAGAAATGATATGCATACTCTTAAATGATACATGTTTACAGGGAACTGTACTGAACCTGCAAGTTCTTTTCCCAGTAGAAGCAATTTATAAATACTGGTTTGCCATTGGGCTTGCAGTATAGCCTAGAGGTTAGAGGAGCGAGGTGTGAGCACGAGCTTGGTACATCCAGCAGACTAGACCCGAGTTTGATTCTCACAACCTCCACTTGCATACTGTGTGACTCTGAGCAAGTCACTTAACGCTCTGTGCTCCCAGGTCACCCCTGAAAACAGGCACTTGTGCCTAGTGGGCCTTAACCAGTTACCAAAGGCTAAAATAAAAAATAAATCTTTCTTGTGAGTTGCCAAAGACCCATCGTCAGTAGGAGGGTGTCTCCTCTTAGTACCTTGAGAAGTGGAAAAGGATTACTACAGATATGTGGGTCCTAGAGGTGTGGCTCAGTAGGTAGCACAGTCGCCTCTGAGGCCGGGAGATCAGAGGGGCTGTGGGTTCAGTTCCCACATCTGGCACATGGGTTAATATCCCAATACTGACACTGTAGTGCAGCATGAGGTGGTTGCTGCACTTCTGAGGTGCCGTCTTTCGGATGAGACGTTAAACCGAGGTCCCATTTGCCTGGATTGGTGGTAGTTCAGGTGGATGCTAAAGATCCCATGGCACTTATCGAAAAAGAGTAGGGGAATTTCACCAGTGTCCTGGCCAAATTTCTCCCATTCACTAAAAATACCACCAACAGCTTAATCTGGCTCAATTTCAGTTGCTTACCATCTGTATCTCCCCAGTCGCCCCTGAAAAAGGGACTTCTAAGTCCAGTTGGCTTACCGGGTCAACAAAATTCAATAAATAAATAAATAGAGGTAATAGGACAGGGCTGAACTCTTCAATTTGTAAAATATTCAAAGTTAAGCAAACTCCGATTTTTCAGCTCATTGTAAAGAGCACAAACTCCTACTGCAATTGGAATGGAGTGTCCCCCCCCCCAACCCCTGTGGCTCAATCACTAGTACTTCAGTTTTGTCTGGGTTGAGTCTCGACCAGCCTGATGACTTCCAGTCCTGGATCTTGGCCAAACACTGGTTCAACACATCCACCGCTCCACGATCCTGAGGTGCAAAAGACAGATTGAGCTATCATCTGTCTAGCAGTGAAACTCAACTCCATACTTCCTGATGATCCTACCCAGGGGTAGCATATACACTGAAAACATGGGCGAAAGGACCATCCCTTGGGGTACACCACAGTACAAGTCCATTGTGCGTAATGAAAGACTACCCATAACAACTCTTTGTGACCTGCCCCTTAGGTAGGATTCAGATCAGCTAATCACTTTGCTGGAGAGTTCCACATACTCCTGAGTCTATCCAAAGAAGCCCATGGTCAGTGGTGTCGAACGATAAGGGAAATCAAGGAGAACAAGAACTGACCACTCTGCTCTGTCCCTCACCTTGACCAGGTCACTATGCACCCTGACCAAAGCAGTCTCAGTGCTGAACTTTGACCTAAATCCTGACTGGAGAGGCTCACAGATGTCAGAGGTCGCCAAGTGTGTCTCCAGCTGCAATAAAACAACATTCTCAATAACGTGGCATAGAAAAGGCAAGTTAGAGACAGGCCAGTAGTTTGGCAGGTTATCCAGGTCCAACATTGGCCTCTTCAGAAGAGGTCTTGCCAGCGCACTTTTCAGTGCCAAAGGGAAGACCCCCTCTGACAAGGAACACCTGATAATGTCGGCTAACACAGGGCCCAGCTGCCCAACACAGCACATCAAGAGTCAAGTTTGGCCTGGGTCCAGCTCACAATACGTTGGTTGCTGCCCCAAGATCAATCTGCTCAATCGTTACTGACTAAAACTCTCCCAAAGAGCAGTGACTTCCAGACTCGACACTGTTGGGTGTTGACTGCCCAGTTGAAGAGATCTCAGCCCTGATGGAGGACAGTTTGTCTGAGAAGAACCAAGCAAACTCCTCACTTTTAGCAGATGAAGCAGCCTTCAAAGGCTCCAGACAAGCTGGGTGCAGAATCCTGTCCGCTGCCCGAAAATGCTGAGCTGGTTAGTCTTTCCTAGCCGCAATCTCCCTGGACAGAAATTCTGCCTTTTTTTGAGAGATTGCCTACTCACTGTATTGAGTATTCAAAGCCAGTTTGTTCTCAAGGGTTCCAGTTCTCTTCCTTCTCCACTCCAACCTTCACCTCTTTGCTTTCATCACCCTCATCTTACTGTTAAACCACAGAGAACCAAGACGTGAAACCAGTGGATGAGTATGGACTGGTGCTACAAGGTGAAGGCCACACAGTGGCCCTGTTATAGGCTGCCACTTCTTCCTCTGTTCTCTCAGTACATGCTGCCTTCATACCAGAGTTGTCCAATGCGTCCTAGAAGTCTATCCGGCCTCAGCCCTCTAAAAGTCGGTATCCGACCACCTCCACAGGGTGGACTACAGAGGGTACCCTGAACTCAAACCTGATGGCACAATGATTGACCAGCTGACTGGATCAATCTTGAGGTTTTCCACCTCAAGCCCCATGTGAAACACCAAGTCCAGTGCATGCCCGTGTTGGTGGGCTGCAGTAGCAATTGCTTGTGCTGTGCCCAGTGCTATCATACCTTGGAGGAAATCCTGTCCAAAACGTGAGAGTTCATCATCGACCCAGGTGTGGAAATCACCAAGGAGAATCCACCTTAGCGATTCCAACATCCTGTCAACAATGAACTCCACAATCTCCTGCAGGAAATCCCCCTCCTGCCCAGGTGTCCAGTATGTAAGGAGGACCCTGCACCTAGAATCCCCCTTCCCCAGCCCGGCCAAACATTCAGAGGAAGAAATGTCACCCACGTGCACCACCAAGTTCAGTTCAGATCTAAAAGGAATAGCTACCCTCCCCCATGGTCCTTCCTTGGGTAGTGCACCATGGAGAAACCAGCAGGGACAGCTGTCTCCAAAACTGAACCAGTATTATTACCTAACCAGCTTTCTGTGAAGCTTGCCTGGTCGATTGAGGAATGCGATATAAAATCTGCGAAAATAGCGGTCTTATTCCTTATCAGTCTGGCATTTCATAGCATCACCTGAAGAAGACGAGTAGTGGCGACTGGTCAGTCAGTTGCCTGTCCACTTGGTCTGATGGAAACCCAGGGAATGGTGATTAAACACCTCTGATCCCTCCAAGATCCCCATTTAACCCCAGGGCACCTCCTGATCCTCACTGTTCCAAACCCCGGTCAGCCACACCTCATCCCCCACCCTAGCCCTCCTGCATCGCCTTTTAATAATCCCCAGCCCCCTGCATCTATAGTATACCTCTTGTAGGTAGGGGGAGATCATTGAAGGAATGCAGCTCACAAAGTAGGGATGGGGTTAGCTGAGCCTCAGGATCCGCTCAGGATGACGCATTCATGAACAGTGCAGTTAACCCAAGACCAATTGAAAATCTTCCCTCTTTACAATCTCTAATCGAAACAAACCCCTCCACCACCCCCACAAGTCACACCGAATACTCACTCACACCTGTATAACAGCATACACCACACACACCCCAACTAACTCCAACAATGGCAGCAAATTACATTTATTTATTTTAAATGTGTTAACCAGGTGAGGACATTGGGCAAGAGCCCTTTTTCAGGATCAACCTGGACATCAAACAATTAAACAAAATGAACTTGCAATACAATGTCACACTACCGACATTAAATATTACGACATACATTCATAGACAACAAATAACTTTAAACTGAGTTTTAAAACTTTGCAATGAAGTTGCAGAGCGTAAAAACAGCAGGTAGTGTATTCCACAAAGAAGGAGCCATAATTGTAAAGGAGCGCGCAAATAATCATTAAAATCGATAAATAACAATAACCGTTCGTCTTCCAACTGGATTAAACCGTTGCATAAACATATACAGAGGAGATAGAAATGAAAAGTTAGGGTGGAGATTACTGGAACACAGGAGCATAGTAGGTAGAGGAACAGAGGAGGGACTGACACCTATGACCAGCTAGGGTCAGTACTGATGAAATAGGCAGGGACAAGGGGAAGACCGGATGGGCCTAACTGTCCTTTTCTGCTGACAAAATCTATTTCTATGTTAGTCCATATGTTGTGCCATCCTCATTAGATCAAGGATGCGGTGGTGCTCCTTGAGCTCCTTCGACTATGGACATGAGCTAGGAAGCTGTGGGCGCTCTCTTTGTAGACTACCGCTCCTCATGGACAAGGGGTTCCCGGCTGGCATCAGAGTCCCCCACCAGCCGGAGGCAGAGGACACACAGCCATTTTGAGGCTAATCCTGGTGGGCTGCTGGCTGGCATCTCCCCTCAACAGTCCTTGCACCCAGGGGTGGCCTGCTTCTGACTGCCAGCAGTCCACCCTGCCTAACTCGTACCAAACGTATTGGCTCTTGGGACTGTAGTACAGGGATCCCCAATGCCCTGTTGACCTTGGCCGCCCGTATCCCTTGACCAGGGGTCAGGATCCACAACCCCTCTCAGATCGTGGTCAGCCTGGCTATTCCCTTTCCCCAACCCCCATTACCAGTACCCACTCTAGAGGCCCAGGGATGGCAGTGCAGTCTGGACTGAAAGTTCTGCTTCAGCCTGGGCCCCTCCTTCCACCTGAGCCAGAGGAGGTGGTGGTGGGAGAGTTGCTTTGCCCTCCACTTAGTGCAGTGGAGACACCACTCCAGATGCTTCCATCCCACCCTCTTAGATCAAGGCCAAACTCTAGCACTTCAGGGTTGCTTCCAGACTTCTGTCTTTTCCCCTCCCCTGTTCTCAGTCCTCTTACCAGTGTTACTGGAGGGAGTACATATACTGCTGCAAAGAGGGTCATGGAACCAGTACCATGTCAGGAAAGGGCTGTGGGGTTCTATCCTTACTTCTTGCAACTCAGAGAGTCATCTGGAAGGTGCCCCTTGGGTCCTCTACCCTTACAGAGGGAGTACGCAGGAGGCTCAATCCTCGGCCCTCCTTTTCTCCGTGGTTACTAACGACCTAAGCCTCCACTGTGGGGGAAAGTTAAGTTTCAATGCCTGTAGTTATGACACCGTCCTCTACCGATCCCTGGATAACATTGCAGCTCTAGGTCCTCTTCTCCAAGCCGACCTAGCATCTCTCGAGGCCTGGCTGAGAGCAATTAGAATGGTCCTAAATACAGGCAAAACTAAGGTGATGCTATTCGGACGCAGCGTCCTTGGACACGACAGGTCTAAATCTCTGCAACTCATTGCTCTCTCGGGAAATGACATTGAGGTTGTGCCCTCCTTAAAATACTTAGGTCTAACATTGGACCATTGCCTTACCTTCAAGTACCATGTGGATCAGGTCACCAAGACCATGCACCAAACCTGGTACTCTGTGCCGCTAAAGACCAGCTCATCCCTGAGAGTTCAGCACCTCAATCGCCACAAGTGTCCTCCTCCCACCCTGACTTATGCTGCCCGATCTTACAGGGCATGACTAAGCAGGAGGTCACCAAGATGCAAATCCTGTATAACACAGGTAGCCCTGTTTCATACCCAGGACCACTCATGAAGGCACCATTGTAGGCACACTCTGCCCAGCCACGCTCGCCTTGCTGACCTGTCATCTCCCTCACCTCTGCTCTGCTTGACCTTTCAGCTATTTAGCCCTTCGGCTCCCCCCAGCATCGCTGGAACTGTCGCACTCGAACATAACCCCAGGAGCCTACGGACATCTGGATGTACACTGCTTGAAGTTCCCAGAGTAAGGACTAATGCTGGCGGCAGGTCTTTCTCCTACTCAGCCCCCTACCTGTGGAAGAAACTCCTAGTGCAGGAAGCCTCCTCACTGATGAACTTCCACACCAGACTCGGAGCCTATATGCCAGATACTAGCACTTGTCATTGCTACGGCTCATGACTCTTCCCCAGCTTCTATGCTCTAATATCCAGATCCTCCAAGCACCTTACCAGGCTCCACGGTGCTTCCCTCTAGATATAGTACCGCAGCTAACTTTCCACTGAACCATGCCATTAGTAAACAATGAGTTTACCATGTAAAATTACATTTCTTCTGCACCTTTTGTTAATTCTACTGTCAACATATTTGTAAGGACTGATGCATGATAACCATGGCTGTAACCTGCTCACATACCTGAAAGTACTCTGTAACCCAAGTCTTTCTCTGTATGAAAATATGTATTGTTATCCCAGGTCGCCCCTGAAAAAGGGACCTTCGAGGCTCAGTGGACCTACCTGGTTACCAAATTTTAAATAAAATAAATAAATAAACTCCACAGGGGCATTGAGACCCATTCCGACTGGGGATCTGCACCTTTCTTTCAGTTCAGAGAGAAACAAGGAGACTGGATATGCCTCTTAGATAAACAGGATGCTTACCTGCATTTCATGGTTTTCCCCCTCACAGACAGTTCCTCAGATTTCTGTTCAGGGGGAGCACTACCAGTTCAGGGTATCTTCCTCTGGCTTGTCTTCTACACCATGGGACCATATCAAATGTTTAGCAGTGGTGGCTGCAGCCCTCTGGAGAAAGGGAATGTACGTCTTCCCCATCTAGACAACTGGTTGCTCAAAGCTCAGTCCACTGAGCAACGTTCATAAACCCTAGCACGTACCAGGCAGTTCAGTATCCTAGGGAACACTGTCATCCTGACTCTCGTCAGCACTTGCAGTACATGGAGCAGTTCTGGATATGGCCCAAGGCCCAGCCTTTCTGCCCAGGGACAGGGTGGAATGCCTCATAGCTCAGGCCTAGTTGGTTTCTCAGAGCAGGTATGTCACAGCCTGGAGATTCCTGAGGATCTTGGGCCTGATAGCAGCTGCCATTGTTACGGTACCCCTGGCAAGGCTGCTCATGCAGATTTCCCAATGGACCCTGAGGGTTCAGTGGGATCAGTGCATGAACGATCTAAAACAGGTTCTAGTATCCTCCAAGGTGCTTCAGTGGTAGATGGACCTTAACAACTTGCTGAAGGGGGTCCCATTTCTCATCCCCTCTTCTCAGCAGCTCCTTACCACAGATGCCTCAGAGCTGGGCTGGGGGGCACATCTGGCTCCCCATCAGACCCAAGGAACGTGATCTTCAGTGGAGACTTCCCTCCACACAAATGTTCTAGAGATGAGGGCTGTTTTGTATGCCTTGTAAGCCTTCCAGAGCCACTTGTCCCAGGGACCTCTGGTGGTGCAGGACAACCTCAATGTAGTATACTACATAAATAAGCAAAGGGGGGAGAGACTCATTCCTACCCCCCTGTGCAGGGAGGTGATGAGAGTTTGGTACTGTGCTCTAAAACACAGTCTAGAACTATCGGCTGTCCATGTTCCAGGCATCTATAATGTCGTGGCAGACAGGCTGTGCAGGTCACAGTCCAGAATGCACGAGTGGGAGCTGCTGACCTTGGTAGTAGAAGATCTATTCGACAGGTGGGGTCATCCGGAGCTGGACCTTTTTGATTCCCCACTCAACGCAAAACTGCCACTTTTTTGCTCACTCGATCCAGAGCCCTGAGTTTTCTGGCGAGACATGTTGTCCCTCTCTTGGAAAGGGAGATTCCCTCTGTGCCTTTTCTCTGATTCAGAGGGTTCTAATCAAGCACCATATGGAGGTGGCCACTCATAATTCTTGTTGCATCCTTCTGGCCTTGTCAGATATGGTTTCCATTACTGCAGCAATTAGCAGTGGAACCTCCAGTACCCCTGCCTCTGTGTAAGGGCCTGCTGACTCAGAAACAGGGCACCGTGGTCTGTCCAGACCTCAAGTCACTCTATCTAATCTATATGCATGTCTGTGGAGGACATAGCCATTGCAGCATTCGGGGTGTCCCCAAAAGTGACTGATTATTCTAGAGGCTACAAGGGGTTCGATGTCAATTTAGCGCGACTGTTAAAAGCACAAGTTATATTAACACGTACATTGTAGCGCCTTGGCACATTAGCGGTATTATTTGTTAGCACTTGCACAAAATAGCGCTATGCATGTTATTAAAAAATGGTGAAGGGCAATGGAATAAGCACTGTACAGGTGGACAAACTGTCACTAGGGACTGCAGAGATCACAGTAGAAACGCAAGAACCTCAGCAGCCAGCACAGACTCTTAACAGAGAACCAGCACCAAAAAAGCAGGCACCCAGATCGTGTACTTGACCAAGACTTTGCTGCTGGTCTCAGATGCTTCAGCAATAAGTAATCTATGGATCCCCGCCAAGGACTCTACACCTGGTTAGTATGAGCTGCTGAAGCAGAACTGAACCATGTGGCTGCAAATCAGTAAGGCAGAGGTGACCCCACTGAGCCGACTGATTACTTCTCCAGTAAGTGGCATCTTTGGCCGATTGCATTGGGCTCACGTATGCCCTAATACGGACTGGCTTGCAGTGTACATTGACCACAGCTTGAATAGCTGTGTCTTCTATTGACAGCAGATGGATGCCCCACCCCTCGGAGGCTCTGTGATCCTGGGGGCTAGCAGCTCTGCACAGCTATTTACCGCACCCTTCTAGCTTAGCTTAGCTATGGTGCTGACAGAGGGGAAAGAATGACTTCACTGATTGCAAGCACTGTTAAGTGACATGGGAGAATGCTTACTGTTGTCATATTTGTCACTACTTAAAGTATATACTTGTACATTTTGAATGGACACATTTGCACTAAAACTATTAGCTGCAACATGAATTCAGTAATTCAGAATAGTAACCGCGCTATTATTGACTTCCATGGTTATGTTATAGCATTACTTTTGTCAGCACTATTAAGTATGCGCTATTATGACTCACGCTATTTGCAATGCGCGATTTTCACCGGATCCCCTAAAAGGGTACCTTCCATCAGGGCAACCTACTCCATGAAATAAAAGCATTTTGCTCTGTGGGCCACTCCCCCCATCTGGATCCCTTCACTTGCCCAGTGAACTAGACTTTAGAGTATCTGCTGTCCTTGCCAGATGTAGGGCTGCAATACTTTTTCATTAAAGTGCACTTGTCTACTATATCAGCCTTCCATGAGTCCACTGATGACCATATTGTGGCCCATATGTCCCTGCAAGGCATCTTACATTTGAAGACTCCCAGCCCTGGCATGGTACTTGAATTTTGTTTTAGAAAAACTTACTTTGGCTTCTTTTGAGACAACCGTGACTTGCAGGCTACACTTTCTGTCATGGAAGGCATTATTTTTAGTTGCTGTTACTTCTGCTCAAAGGTTTTCTGGGCTTCATGCTCTTATGGGTTAGCCTCCTTATTTGGTTTTCCATGAAGACAGGGTGTCTTTGTGGACTAACCCTAAGTTTCTGACAAAGGTGATGTCCGAGATCACCTTATATCAAGCCATCCACCTGCCTGTTTATTATCCCGAGCATGGCAATCCAGAGCAAGCATTGCTCCATACCATAGATACGCATAGAATACTTGGGTACTACTACACACTGCACAAATGACAGCAGAAAGTTCTCACAGTTGTTTGACTCTTTCTCCCCTGGGAAGGAGGGGTTCCAATTTCTACACTGTGTTTTTCCAGATGTTTGCCCAGCTGTATTACTTTTTTATTAGAGGAAGCATGGTAGGGAGCTTCCTGGGGTTGTTCATGGCCATTCAACCAGAGGCATAGCTGCTTCTGTTCTGTTGCCTGTTTCAGGAATGTATCTCCTCTGTCCCTTCTGGGTTCCAGTGAGTACATATTTAGTGCACTGAGTCATTCCTCATAGGGTCTGCCTTGCTGGCCCAGAATAATTTTTGATCTTCTTCAAGGTACAGCTCTTGCAGCAGGTTACACCATTAGGACTGAGCGGCGGGCGTCAGGACCTGAAATCTTCTAGCTAGCAGTCTTCATGAGGACACCTCCAGTCGGTCCTGCCCCCGATGTCGGGCGTAGTACATAAGGAGGCGGTCCTGCCAGAATCCCCAGTTCTTTCCCGCCGTCGACTTGCATGTCTCGACCCTTCGGTCAGTATCTAGTGCGTGACGATCAGGAAATTCGTTCTGCCGTTTCCTCAACCGAGAATTCTTCAAGAATCTCTTCCTCCAGATTCATTCTTCTGTCTGATGTCCTCCTCCCCAACCTCCGTGGAGGGCCATTCGTCCAAGTGTGCCTGTGGGAAACAAATTGGATTCAAAGACCCACATTCGGCCTGCGTCCGGTGCCTGGGCCCAGACCACGACACCCAGGCTTGTTCTTTCTGTCAGGGCTTCAACAGCCGGACCCGGATCCGCCGACAGAAGGCTCTCCAGGCTTACCTTTTAGAAGAGAAGCACAAGGCTATGGAACCTTCCTCCAAGGGGGATTCTTTGGAAAAATCCCACAGGCACCATGAGAAGCACAGGGAGAAGGTGAGACCTAGATCCCCTTCTAGGGCCTCGGACTCCCGCAGCTCCAGGTCCGACCGCTCTCCGTCTCGGGCCTGCTGTCAGCCTCCCTGTCGTGGTCAAGTCTGCCAGCGTTCTTCATCCCTCGGCCTGCTGAGCTTTCTAGGCCTTCATCTTCCTCCAAGGCCTCGCTCTAAGTCTGGGGATCACCACAAGCGTCACCGCCCTGATGTCCGTCACTTTCCCGCCGCCCCTCAACGGAAGACTAAGGAGCTGACCTCCCTTAAGAGGATGTCTGAGCCGAGGTTGGCTCCCCTAACGTCAGCCAAACACCATAGATCCCGGGAACCGACTACAGTTTGACACTCGTCGCTGGTCAGGCACTCTCCTACCCGGACGCCAGCTGGGGGACCGACGTCTGATACAGCAGCGAGAAGAACCACACCACCGCCCGCTGACGTCGGCCAGGAGGCGTTGACGGAGGAGGAATCCACTCCGCCGAGGACCAGGCGGGCGACCCCGGACCTGTCGAGCTCCCACGGGAGCCCTTCCCAGAACCGGAGATCCCAGGGAAGCCGACGCCGGGACCCGACGACAGGCCACCGGTGCCTGGCCCGTCGTCAGGCCTTAACATCTCGGAAGTGAAGGAGTTATTCACTTTCTGGTGGGACACCATCAAAAAGGATGTGGTCACCACGCAGCCTCCTCCCGCACCTGCGGCACCACCGGCCCCAGCGCCCCCTCCTTCAGCCAATGGGGCAGCAGGCCGAGTAACCCCCGAGCCAGCCGGACCTCCTAGGGGCAGACCTACGGACAAGAGAAGGCCTCCATCCAGATCCTCTTCTGGCTCACCCAGCCCCAAGAGACCCAGAAGACGCCGCTACTCCCTTTCTACTGAGGGATCAAGATCGGACATCTCTGATGGCTCCAGATCTTCTTCTCCCATTAGCGCCCCCTCTCCGGACCCACGTGAACTTCCTAGGTCTCCTCCGTATGACCCCCTCATTTTCTGAGATTATGAGACATATCCAAGAGAACATGGGGTGGGACGCAGAAGAACTTGACCCTGAAAGGCTACGCCTAGCTCGTTATCTTCGGCAGAAAGATCCTAAGCCTGTGGTGGTACCACCCTTGGTGGACACCTTTGTGGACGTCACCAAGGCAGCGTGGAAATGTCCACATTCGCTCCCGGCGATGCCGAAGAAGGCTGACCGCCTGTACAAGGCCCCAAGGGAGGACCAGTACTTGGCTAATCATCCTCTGGCCAGCTCCATGGTCATCACAGCCTCTCATGACCAGTCCCAGAGACCGCAACATCTGAGCACTCAGCCACTGGACCCGTAGTCCAAGCAACTGGACGCAAGGTCCCTGAACTACCTTACCCACATGGTTCAATTTCAGAACGCGCTGTGGGAACAGGGACAGGACCTGGCAGAGAAATTGCCAGACAGTGGCCCAAAGGAGGAACTTCTCCAGCTCCTCCGTATGGGTTCAGATGTGGGGACCCAGGTGCTCCGAGCCGCGTACTCCTCGGCCAGAGTGGCAGCCTCAGGCGTATGCCTCCGGAGACACTCATGGCTCCGTGTCTCCAGATTTATCCCGGACGTCCAGAAGAACATTCTGGATGCCCCTTTTCACGACGAAGTCTTGTTTGGTGAAGCATCCGAGAAGGTCATCACCAAACTGCAGGAAGCTGGGAAGGCCGTTAGATCTGTCCAGGCCATGTACAGATCTAGGCTCAGTTCCTTTTGTAGGCACCAGAGTTGCTTTCGCAGCCGGACTCGGAGACAACAGCCTCGTTCTGGCCTGCAACAGAGTGGCTCCTTTACCCGGAAAGCCCAGGGCAAGTCGTCCTCAGGTAGAGGCCAACGTCCCACCAAGTTGGCCCAACCTGCAGGACCCTCCGCCGCCACAGCATGACTCCTTCCCGGCCCCCGCCCCTCAGGATCAATGGGAAATAAAGGTCGGGGGTCGCCTTGCAGACCACCTCCCAGGGTGGCAGTCGATCACCACCAACAGGTGGGTGCTACAAGTGGTCAAAAAAGGCCACTTTATAGAATTCTCAGACAAGCCACCCACAAGACCTCCTTTGCTCTCCCATTACTCAGGTCAGCACGCCCTGCTCATCAGGCAAGAAGTGCTCACGCTGCTGCAGAAAGAAGCTTTGGCGCACGTCCCAGTGAACCAGAGAGGAGCAGGATATTATTCCCACTTCTTCCTGGTTCCAAAGAAAACAGGGGACCTCCGTCCAATCTTGGACCTAAGCGACCTCAATATGTCGGTCGCCTGCAAACGCTTCCGCATGGTGACCCTCCCGGGCCTAATCCCGATGCTGAAGAAGGACTCATTTCTGGCATCCCTGGATATGCAGGATGCTTACCTACACATTCCCATCGCTCAAGCACACAGGAGGTTCCTGCGCTTCGAGTTCCTCAGCCACCACGATCAATTCCGAGCGCTTCCTTTCAGGCTGTCATCGGCCCCAGGGTCTTTACCAAGTGCATGGCAGCGTCTCTGAGGAGACAGGGCCACTATGTGTTCCTGTACCTCGACGATTGGCTTCTCATGGCCTCTCCCGAAGAGGCGCTGTTGATAGCTATCCAGCACACCCAGATCCTTTTTCAGTCTCTGGGTATCCTAATCAACTACGAGAAGTCTCTCCTGGTACCGTCCCAGAAACTGCAATTCATAGGGGCAGTTCTGGACACCACCTAAGGGAAAGCTTTTCTTCCCAAAGACAGGGCGGAACGCATCCAGTCCCTCGTAAGGGACCTATCAGCGAAAAAGACCGTCCCCCCCAGATTGGTCCTTCGCTTGCTCGGACACATGGCTGTGGCCATTCCAACAGTCCCGGTGACAAGGCTCCACATGCGGGTAACCCAGTGGATGCTCAGAGTGCAATGGGACCAAAGGCAAGACCATCTGCAGCAGCCAGTCAGAATCACGAAGGCCGTGGTTCGGGACTGGCAATGGTGGCTAGATCCAGGAACCCTCTCTGTGGGGGTTCCGTTCTCAGCGCCGTCCCCGGTGATGACACTCTCCACAGACGCCTCAGGGCTGGGGTGGGGAGCGCACTTGAACGGGGTGAAGTCTCAGGGAACATGGACTACTCAGGAAGCTCATCTCCATATCAACATATTAGAGATGAGAGCGGTCCTTTATGCCCTGCAAGCCTTCCAGTCGGACATTCCACCGAGTACTCTTCTGTTACAAACAGACAATACAGCGGTGATGTACTACCTTAAGAAACAAGGAGGCACACCTCCTACCCTCTGCAGGAGGCCATGAGAGTGTGGGAATGGGTAGTACGACACGGCGCAAACCTCATTGCAGTTCACGTTCCCGGAGTGGACAACACCGTTGCAGACAGCCTGAGGCGTTCCCAGGCCAGGGTCCACGAGTGGGAACTTCTACAAGAGGTGGCAGAGGATCTGTTTCACAGATGGGGCACTCCAGAATTGGATTTGTTCGCGTCCCCATCCAACGCAAAACTGCCCAATTTTTGCTCGCTAGATCCAGGGCCTGGTGTTTTCTGGCGAGACGCGTTGTCCCTCTCCTGGGTGGGCAGATTCCTCTATGCCTTTCCTCCCTTCCCGTTGATCCAGAGAGTCCTTCTCAAACTTCGCTGGGAGCACGCAACGCTGATTTTGATAGCGCCTTTCTGGCCCAGACAGATTTGGTTCCCGCTCCTGAGTCACCTGTCCCAGGAACCTCTGCTTCCTTTGCCAATCAGTTCCCATCTACTGTCTCAGGAGGAGGGTTCACTAGTCCACCCGGACTTACATTCACTGAACCTGCACGCTTGGTTCCTAGAGACGTAGCCATTTTGCGTTACGGGGTCTCGCAGGAGGTGGCGGAAGTACTTTCTGCCGCCAGAAAATCAGCAACACACGCTACATACTCCATGAAATGGCGTAGGTTTTGCCTGTGGTCTCAAGCACGCGGGTTCTCCCCTTTAGGCTGTCCAGAGAAATTAGTTCTGGAGTACCTGCTCTCCCTTTTTCAATCAGGGTTGGCTTACTCCTCTATCAAGGTGCACCTTTGTGCAATCTCAGCCTACCACGCCCGGTAGGCCAACGCACGGTAGCACAGTTGGATATGTCCCAGGCCTTCTTAAGAGGGGTTCTCCACCTTAGGCCACCCATTAGGGATCCTGTCCCTCCTTGGGACGTGCCTTTCGTCCTGGAGCAGCTCACGTTGCCACCCTTTGAACCTGCCGCAGATTGCGAGCTGCGTTTTCTGTCGTGGAAAACGCTATTTTTGGTTGCTGTTACTTTGGCGAGAAGAATCTCCTAACTACACGCTCTAATGTGCAAGGAGCCTTATTTAATTTTCCACCAGGACAGGGTGTCCCTGAGGACGAATCCCAAGTTCCTGCCTAAGGTGGTCTCAGCCATTACGCTTAACCAGGACATTGATTTACCTGTGTACTTCCCTAAGTACGCTAATCGAGGAGAAGCACTGCTTCACACCCTGGATGTTCTCCGGTGTCTTCGCTACTACTTGACCAGGACCAAACAGCACTGCAAAACGGAACAGCTGTTTGTCTCTTTCACTGAGAGGATGTTGGGAGACCCAGTCTCGAAACAGACCCTTTCTCGCTGGCTAATTCAGTGCATTTCCCTTTGCTACAACAGTAGACAGAAACCCTTACCAGGGGTGGTTAAGGGCCATTTGACAAGGGGAGTGGCTACCTCTTTTGCAGCTCTAAAAAATGTATCCACATCAGCCATGTGTGCTGCAGCCACCTGGAGCTCAGTGCACACTTTTGTCAGGCATTATAGCCTTGATATTGCCTCACGGCGAAGAGCGGGTTTCGGACTTGTTGTCCTGCAGGGTCTTCTGTCCTAGGCTCAGGACATGTTGCGGTATCAGTGTTGCCTCCTCCCAAAGGCTTTTCTAGGCGCCATTGCGTGGGAATCAGTCCTAATGGTGTAACCTGCTGCAAGAGCTGTACCTCGAAGAAGATAGTACAGTTACGTAAGAACTTACCGTAATAGTAGATTTTCGAGAACAGCTCTTGCAGCAGGTACCTTCCTGCCCACCATTCCCCCTTGGAGGAGGTAAGTTCCAGCCTATGCTGAGCAAGATCGTTTTAGTCTTGGCCATCTGATGGCGGGTCCTCGGTCTCCCTTTTTGATGTCATCCAGCGGCCGGGAGTCTCCGGCGGGAGAACTAGGGATTCTGGCGGGACCGCCTCCTTATGTACTACGCCTGACGTCGGAGGCGGTCCCCGCTGAAGACTGCTAGCTAGAAGATTTCCGTGGGGTTCTGACGCCTGCCGGCATCAGTCCTAATGGTGTAACCTGCTGCAAGAGCTGTTCTCGAAGATCTACTGTTACGGTAAGTTCTTACATAACTGTACTTTACTTTGTGCTGCACTGAGGATTCCAGAACTGGGCGCAGTACTCTATGTGAGGCCTCACCAGGGATTTGTAGAAGGGAAGTATTACCTATTTTCTTTTGCTATCAGTACTCCTCTCAATATATCCCAGCATCCTTTTTAGCCTTACTATAGGCCTTGTTGCACTGACTCAATTGCTTAAATGAGTTGCTAATAACTCCCAGATCCCGTTCCTCATCTGCAGTGCCAAGTCTCTCTCTTCTCATCCAGTACTATGTCTTTGGGTTCTTTTTCCCCCTAGGTGCATTACCTTGCACTTTTTTGCATTGAATTTTAACTGCCAGTCCTTTGACCACCCCTCTAGCTTTTGTAGATCTCTCTGCATTTCCCTTATTCCCTTGTCACTGTCCACCTTCCCACATAGTTTTTTGTCATCTATGAAGAGACACAACCTGACCTTTCTTTTGCTTGTTTTATTCCTATATCCTTTACCTATCCCTTTGGACTAGAAAGTCACTAGCCCTCTCTTTTGCTTCTCTCCACATTGTTTCTCTCCTGGCAAGCAGAACTGATGTATGTGAGGGAATGCCGTTGGTTAATTGCTGGTGTGCACAGCACCACATGAGGTGTGCAGGCTCAGTCAGCAGCCAACATCAACTCCATCCCTGCAAAAAATATTTGATCCTGTGAGGTCCTGATGCCTCCGACCCCAGAGCCATCCGTGGTAATCATACTAACATTCTAATTGCCAGCAGATTAGGCTGTACAGTCTATCGAGTCTGCTCAAAACCTCAGATCCCTAGATGGTGACCGAGGTCTTCCCCCTCCCTTGTGTTCCAGAATGCCTACCATCCCTCCCTGCCTCCCTAGGCCAGGCCTTCCCTTGATACTTCCCCTTTCTGTATCTATTCCATCCTTTCTTAAAACCTTCCACCATGGAAGCCTGAACCAGCTCTCCAGGCAGCACATTCCAGGGTCCCACCACCCTCTCTGTGAAGAGCCTCCTTTCTCTTTCAAACAACATGAAGTCTTGCTATATTATAGACATTAGCAGTTTGATCCAGCTCTAGAACTGCCCCGGAGTGAAGTGGTTAAAACCATTCCAAAATAGAATTTTGGCACGAGAGCAGCTCTATCTGTGTCATTTCAAACTTGAACTGTCAGATTCTTTACTCGCCTCAGTGAACAGTCGCTCGGAGATTCTCCCTTCTGCTCGGTTCATTTCTCTGTTTAAAAGTGTTTTCTCGGTTGGATTTAACCGAGAATAGTTTTATTTAACCACAAAACAGTTAGGTTCAAGCTCTATCTGTGGTAACCGTAAGTAAATGAAAGGTTTTGTTTTGTGGAACTTGTAAGTTATCAGTTCGGTTTTGAACCGATCAGTGGGTTTAAAACTCATTTAAAACTAAAAGTTACTATTTTAGAGTGCGGTTCTCGGTTCTTATCAGTTCTAAAAAACGGATTTATTACGTTTTTTCCAATACCCTGACATCGTTAGGAACCCATAAGGGTGTTCCTGCCTGGCACTGCCAAGTAAAGGGCAAGTTTTTGGTTAGCTGGTATTATGTCTGAGAAACCCAAAAGAAAAACCGGGCCCACTGGTTTCAACACTGTGATGTTTGTGGGGAAGTCTTTGCCAAGGCTGACCACACACCACATGTGTTTATTGTCTGGGGTTTGACCACCTCCAGTCAGACTGCCAGGTATGTAAGAATTTCCCTGCAGCCACCCTGGAAAAGATTGGGCAGGCTCAGGGAATGAGATGCTAAAAGTCCGCTGACCCGATGACAGTCTCCGGTTCGCCAATCAACCAGTGAGTGCCGCCTGACCAGGGCCAGACTTCGGGCAAAGAAAAGCTGGTTCTGAGGAACCAATTCCAGTAAAGAAAACAAGAAATCAGCAGGTCTGGAGTCCAAAATTCTTTCTCCAACTGCTGCAGAGATAGCAAAAAGCCATACAAATTGTCCAGTCACTGTCTCACAGGGTCCGTCCGAACCACCACTATCTGGTAAAAGGTCGGTTCATCCGGTCCCAGTGGTTCAGGATTATGATATTGAGGAATTTTATGAACCAGAGGAGGGGGAGGAGGATTATGAACAGTATGAATGTGGCTGGGAAGGTCTGGGTGTGCCCATTGAACCGACATCTCCCAGACAGACCTTTAGAATCTCCCTTATGCTGTCTGAGTCCCCATCTCATTTTATGTTTTATAAAAAGTTGCTGAAACCTCCAGCTTCCTTTAGAAGAGGCTGTGGATGAGCAAGAGGAGCCTGATTTTGTAGAAATAATGGATATTCCAGAGTCTAGGAGATTGTCTATTCCTTTACATAAGTCTTTTAGGAAACAAACAATTAAAATTAGAAGCTCCTAATTCTGTGCCTCCTGTAGATAAAAGATGGACAGAAGGTATACATTGTCAGGCCCTGATACAGAATTCCTTTCTCAGCAATGCAGTCATGTTAGGTAGTTCAGGCTGCTGCCTGTGATAAAGCTAATATTCCCTTGGCTTCACATCCTCCTGACAAGGATTCCAGGAAGATTGATGCCATGGCAAAAACAGTATATGCCAGCCTCTCTGGGACTCAGGCAAGCAAATTATATGGCTTATGTAGCTAGGTATCAGAATTCTAGATGGGATACTGTTATGCAATTGGCCAAGCAGGCCCATGGCCAGCTGGCTAGTGAACTAGAACAGGTGGCTGCTGATGGCATTGAAGCCTCTAAGGTTCAGTTTCATGCTGCTGTGGATGTTAATGATGTTTCCTGTAGGGTCATGGCCACATCTGTAGCTTTTCGTCGGTTGGCCTGGCTCAGGTGTACTAGTTTGTCACAGGATACCCAGACTAAGGCTATGGATTTTCCTGTGGTGGGAAATTCTCTGTTTGGAGAGCAGACAGAGAATTACATGAAGAAGACGGATGAATATAGGACTACTTACAAGAGTGCCCAAGCTAAGGAGCGGCAAGCCACTCCTCAAAGGCATGCCCCCAGGGGTAGGGGTAGGCCTTTTCACAGGCCTTTCTACCAGACTCGGGCCTCCTCTGCCTATGCTCAGAGGGGCTTCTTCAGAGGCAGGGGTAGACGAGGGTGGCAGACCTGCTCCCACCCCCAGCCTAAAGCTCTCTGCGAACAGGCACCCTGATGGGGTGCCCAGGGCCGATTCTCCTGTACCAGTGGGGGGCAGGCTGGCTTACTTCAGTCAGAATTGGGCTTTAACCTCAGACAAGTGGGTTCTGAAGTAGTAAGCCAGGTCTGGTTCTCAGCTTCAAAAGTTTCCCAAGTTGAGAAGCAGACTTTTCTACCTGCAAGTGCTTCAGAGACCCTCGCTCTGGAAACAGAGGTCTCATCCCTGTTAGCTCTCAGAGCAGTAGAAAGGGTTCCTCCCCTGCATCAGGGCAGGGGTCTGTATTCCAGATATTTCCTTACCCCAAAAAAGACAGGAGAGTGGCGGCCCATTTTAGATCTCAGATATCTGAACAAGCATCTTTTGAAACCAAAGTTCAAAATGGTAACTCTGGCAATGATTTTACCTTCCCTAAGGCCAGGGGACTGGCTAGCCTCCCTGGACCTCAAGGATGCCTATTTCCATGTCCTAATCAGAAGATCCCATCAAGTACCTCAGATTCGAACTGCCCTCAGGTCATTACCAGTTCAGAGCAATGCCCTTCGCCTTACCTCTGCTCCAAGGGTATTCACAAAGTGTCTAGCAGTGGCAGTGGCCCACTTAAGGAGGCAGAGGATTGCTGTTTTTCCTTATCTAGACGACTGGCTCATTGTAGGCCAGTCCCCAGAACAGGTAAAATCTCACCTGCAGGTCACCCAGCAGCTTCTCACCTCCTGGGTTTTCTGCTAAACCTACCAAAGTCGGTTCTGGAACCAGTCCAGGTACTCACCTTATAGGGGCAGAATTGACACAAAGCTAGCCAGAGCCTTTCTTCCCCAGAAAGGGTAAGAATTTAGTGGCTCTGGCCTCTTCCTTCACTCTGCAGGTCTCTTGACCAGCAAGACACTTTCTGCAGCTCCTGGGGCACATGGCTGCATCCACAGCTGTTGTGCAGGGAGCCAGATTTCAGATGAGAGACATTCAGTTTCACTTGAGAACCTTTTGGTCTCAGAGAAGAGACCCCTTTCCAAGTTGGTCCCAGTGACTCGAACCTTGATCCTAGCTCTCCAGTGGTGGCAGGATCAGAGCAATTAAGAGCGGGGGTCCCTTCATTTCCTTCTCACGACTTGACTCTCACTACAGATGCTTCCTTCTGGGTTGGGAGCCCACATGGGACCTTTCCACTCAGGGAGTTTGGTCCCCCAGGAATCTCTGCTCCACATCAATTTGCTGGAACTCAGAGTTGTCTTTTAGCTCTTCAAGCTTTTTCTGCATCTGTCCACGACAAGGTGATACAAGTCAGAACAGACAACACCACAACAATGTGGTACATCAACAAACGGGGGCACTCGGTCTTTGGCCTTGTGCACCGAGGCAATGGAGTTGTGGTCTCTGGCCTATTCCCTGAACACTTCCCTCATAGCAGTTCATCTTCCAGGGAAGGACAATGTCCTAGCGGATGCCCTTAGCAGGATTTCCCAGGGCCATCACGAATGGTCCCTGGATCCTCAAGTGCTGGGGGTAGTTTTTGCCAGGTTGGGCATCCCTCAGATAGATCTTTTTGCAGCCCCAGACAATCACAAACTTCCTCTGTTCTGTTGCAGGCCTCCAGTGCTGGGCTCAGTTCCCCTGGATACCCTTCTTCTGGATTGGGAAGGGAAGTTCCTCTATGCTTTCCCCTTCCTCTCCTATTCAAAGTACTAGTCAAAATCAGATCTCAGCCTTGCAGGGTGATTCTGATTGCCCCGGATTGGGCCAGGCAGCCCTGGTACCCACTCCTTCTGTCTCTGACAGTCCATCTTCCCTGTGCTCCCCAGGAATCACAATCTGTTGACTTGTGCCCAGGGAAGGGTTTGGTATCCGACCTCAATCCTCAACCTCAAGGCCTGGCTCTTGAGGAGTTAGAGTTGCTGATTTACACCTCTCTCAGGGTGTTCTTGAGATCCTAAAGGCTTCCAGAAAGCCTTCCACTAGGGCTACTTATAGTTCTAAATGGAAAAGGTTTTCCATTTGGTGTGCTGGGAAAATATTTCCCAGAATCTGCTGAATTGCCCATTTTGTTAGATTACATGGTACATCTTAATTCTTTGGGTCTCAGACCAGCTACCCTGAGAGTTCATTTGGCAGCTGTGTCTGCTTTTGTGTCAGCAGGAAAGTCATCCCCTTTCCTGTCATCCTGTGTTTTCCAAGTTTTTTAGGATTACTCCATACTAATCCTCCTTTCGGGAACCGCCCCTGCTTGGGACCTTAATGTTTGCATTGCCCAGTTAATGCAACCCCCTTTTGAACCTCTGTCTTCTGCAGAGCTTAAGTACCTAACTTGGAAAACTGTTTTTCTAGTGGCTATCACTTCTGCCAGACGCATAAGTGAATTGCAAGCCTTGTCAGTGGAGACTGACTTTTATTTCTTTCCACAGGGATAAGGTAGTCCTTAGGACTAATAGGAAGTTTTTGCCTAAGGTGGTTTCAGATTTCCATCTTAATCAATCTATCTCCCTTCCAGTATTTTTCACTGATCACTCCTCTTCGGGTGAGAGGAGGTTGCACAGCCTAGATGTTAAGAGAGCTCTTAGTTATTACATAGAGCGTACCAAAGGTCACAGGTTCGAATCCCTCCAACTTTTCCTTACCTATGGTGAAGCTGGGAAAGGCAAACCTGCCACTAAGAGATCAATAGCCAGGTGGATTGTCTCTTGTATCCAATTTTATCAGAAAGTGGGCAGAGCCTCCCCTGGTTTGAGGGCTCATTCTACCAGGGGTACAGCTGCGTCTCTAGCTGCTGCCAGAGATATCCCTTTATTAGAGATTTGCCAGGCTGCTACTTGGAAAACGGTACACACTTTTACCAAGCATTACTCCCTGGATGTCCAGGCCAGGAGAGATGCTCGGTTTGGCACAGCTGTTCTTCAGAGCCTATTCCCTAAGTAGGTTCTGCCCCTCCTCCATGGAGGTACTGCTGTGTTATTTCGTTAATGTTCATAATATAGCAAGACTTCATGTTGTTTGAAGAAAAATTACTCACCTTAGTAATGTTGTTTCTTCTAATGGAGTCTTGCTATATTATAGACCTCCCCAACCTGCCCCTCTCAGAACCTCTACTTGGTGGGTGCGGGCAACTTAGTGTGGGCACTACTTATGTCCTGTTAGCATTTTGTCCCCTTTGGGACTTTGGGGGTGTGTATGTGTACGCGTGTGTGTGTTTTATTATACTTATGTTCCTTTTTCATATTATTAGAATGGTGTTAGTATTTCTGGTCCCCTGACTTGAGTCTTGGGTGTTGGGACCATCAATGGTTGTTATTATTTAGGTAGCCATTTGGCTAGTGTAGGTTACAGCTTCCACACAGACCTTAGTGAGTTTGGCTCGTAAAGATCTGACAGTTCAAGTTTGAAATGACACAGATAGAGTTGCTCTCGTGCCAAAATTCTATTTTGGAATGGTTTTAACCATTTCACTCCGGGGCAGTTCTAGAGCTGGATCAAACTGCTAATGTCTATAGTATAGCAAGACTCCACTAGAAGAAACAACATTACTAAGGTGAGTAATTTTTTCTTTCCCCCCTCATCCTTCCACCTTCCAACTTCAGATCATGTCCTCTGGTGATACCTCCCTCCTTCAGTCTAAACATCCCCTCTGTATTAACCCTGTTTATTCCCTTGAAGTACTTGAAGACCTCAATCATGTCCCCCCCGTCTCGCCTCTTCTATAGTGAAAACAGGTTGAGCTCCTCAAGTCTACCCTTGTATGTCAGATCCCCTAGTCCTCATATCATCTTGGTAGCCCTCCTCTGGACCCTCTTCAGGAGCTGTATGTCCCTCTTTAGATGCGGCCTCAAGTACTGCTCACAGTACTCCAGGTGCAGTCAAACCAGCACATTATACAGCGGTAGGATGACTTCCCTGCTCCTTGAGGTGATGCCCATTGCGATGCATCCCAACATTTTGTTTGCTTTGGCAGCCGCTCTCCTGCACTGCTCAGAGTTATTCATACTTGCATCCACCATGACCCCTTGGTCTTTTTCCCCCATAGAGGCCTCCAGTGTCCCCCCGCCCCCACCCAGGGTATACACATGATTGGGGTTTCCCCGGCATAGGTGCAATACCTTGCATTTGGAGGAATTGAAAAGTAATCTACGGGTGTGAGCCCACCTGACCAGGGTTTATGTATCCTCCTGCAGGGCCAAACTCCCCTCTTCCCACTCAACTACTGCTCTCATCTTAGAGTCGTCAGCAAAGAGTCATTTCATTGCCTATTTCTTCCCTGATGTCTGATATGTAGGCATTAAACAGGATTGGACCCAGGACCGAACTCTGAGGTACCCCGCTACTGACTCCTCTAGGGCTCGAGAGCTCCCTGCCAGCCACGACTCTGAGTGTGACCAGTTAGCCAGTTCTTCCTGGACTAAGTCTCCATCACTCATTCACACTAGTGGGATAGCGCTAGAGGCACTAGGACCAAGCGAGAGCGCGGCATTTTCAGAAGGGTCTCCACTGAGACAGGACCACGCACATGCGGCACCGCGAGACTAGCTCGTGCCTGTGTAGGCTGTCTCGGCGTTAACCCTCCAACCACCTCAGTTCCTTTTCTCCCGCTCTGAAGTGTGCTTGGATGTCGATGTCGCTCGTCTGTCAGAGTCAAAGTTTTCATCTATACGACAGCAGCTTTTCGCATTTAATTTAACGTTTTAGTAGTAATTTCTTATTTTATGAACACGAAAAGAAGATTATGAAGAAAAATAATTTCTTTCCTGCCATCAACGGAATCGTCCTTAGACAGTAGCGGTGACGGTAGGAAGACTTTGTTTGAAAGTTGTTATGGCAGAGGGCTATGCCCGGTCCGCCCGCCTTGAGAAATGGGGTCTGACTGACAGCCTGTGCCTGGGGGACAGTCCACCAAAGCACAGATCTAGTGGTTCCGGAGATCCAGCTCCGCTTAACCACAAGCTCTTCTTCCTTGTTGGGGGAAGAAGAATCGGTGCCGCTCGAGGTTGCCCTTTGGTACGTCTGCACGAGGATTGTTCATTGGGAGGGGCGATGGGCCTGAATCGACTTTGGTGGGTTCCCCTTGGCCCCGCTCCAAACGGCCACATTCTGTACTCCGGACTCTATCTCTGTCCTCGTTGGAGCTCCGGTGAGCAGTTTCACCTCTGGGACGCTCCTGTGGAGCAGGGAGTTTGACTTCTTCCTTTTTTTTCACTGGCTGTGTTCCTGATTTCGGGGTCTCTGGGCCTTGGAGCCGCTGGACCGGAGCCAGGTCGATTGGATCAGGATGAGCGTGGTACCCTCTTGGTGCCTTCGCCATCATGTCAGCCCCTCATGCCTACCCCCCCTTCCTTTTCCATGCAGGGGCCAGCATGGGCACCACCTTTTTCCTTCTCTCCTCCTCAGGATTTCCATTTGCATTTTACATCAGGTCGACGCCATGGCTCGGTGCCTTGGTTGGCGCCGTGGTCTGCACCATGCTGGGTGCCATGGTTGGTGCCCTGCTGGGCGCCGAGGTCAGCGCCATGCTGGGTGCTGTGCCTCTGTGTCTTGGTTGGCACCATGGCTCGGTGCCATGGTTGGGGCCTTTGGTTGGTGCTATGGGTCGGCGTCATCACTCTGTGCAGTGCCGCGGGTGCTGTTGTTGCTGCCGTTGGTTGTCAGCATTGCTGGTGGTGCCGTGGGTGTCTTGTGGACCTGCTGGTGGTGCCAAGCAC
The DNA here is from genome assembly GCA_016271365.2 of Neoceratodus forsteri. Lineage (NCBI taxonomy): Eukaryota > Metazoa > Chordata > Ceratodontiformes > Ceratodontidae > Neoceratodus > Neoceratodus forsteri. Next base: position 399,503,343 of record CM057452.1, read on the forward strand.
CTGCCGGCAATGCTGAGCCCCCACAGGTGCCATCGGTGGCGCTGAGCACCCTCCGGAGTTGTGGGTGCCCCCAGGTGCTGCGGGCACCCATGGGTGCCATGGATTCATGGGTGCTGCTGGTGCCCTCGAGTGTCATTCTTGCCATGGGTGTCGAGGGTGCCTGTGGGTACTGCTGTGGACACCCTCTAGTGTTGCCCAGGTTGGCATAGGCACTACTTGGTGCCCTCCTGTGCCACGAGTGATGCTGCTGCTGCAGGGGTGCTAGTGGGTGCTGTCTGGCAGAACTAGTAACAAGTCTTCCTTCTACAGACTGCTTCTCCACAGAATTTGTGGCTGGATGTTTTCCACAGGATGAAGTCCTGTTCTCCGGATTATTTTTTCCGCGACATCTTGGTGAGTGGCGATCTCACGGATCTTGTGACATCCAGCGTTTTCCGCTGATGGAACTCTTTTGTACTGTTCTGCCAGTGGAATCTCTCATTCCGCTCAGCACTTTCTTGGCTCCCTGCATGGTGCCAAGCTCCTCGACATCCTTCCTGGTGGCGGAGTCTCTAGTGGCTTTGACCTAGACCTCCCTTAGGGGTCTTCTGGGGTAGAAGTGCATCTAGATGAGTCTCTCCCTGTCCTTCTGGTCAGTAATACAGCGGATGACTCATTTTATATACTGAAGGACACGCCCTCTCTATCATCAGAGTCCATGAAGGAAGATCTTTTTCAGTAGTTCCTCAGTGATAGGGTCCACTATAGTATTTCAGACTGCACCCATGGATCATACACTTTTGTGTCTAGACTTTTTCAGTCGCCAAGACAATTACACTCTGTGGAACATTCTAACTCAATGGTTGGGAGCCGCTCAGGCTCTTCCGCGCCTTTGATAGGGGTATATAGCCCCCTTGTCATATTGCCCCTTCAGTGGCTTCTTCGGCACAGGTGGTTATCATCTCTCCAGCTGTGATTATTAGTCAGCTCACGATTCAGTATGGATGCTCAAGCTCCTCCTTCGCTTCAGATGGAGGACATCTTCATCATTTTTGTATCAGGCAATCCTTGCGAAATAGCAGCCTGAGAGCCTTGTTCGTCTCGGACTAATTTAAAAAAAAAAAAAAAAAGAGAGAGAGAAAATTTATCACCGCACAGGGCCTAGCTGAAATTACTCTATACCATCCTTTTGGATCAGGTCAGGTTCTGCCTTGGCTCCCTGAGGCGCTCGTCTCTAGAATACGGTAAAGAGTACCTGCCTTCTCTAACCATGGGGGAGTCCGATCCAGCGGCAGTATGAGTCATCTCTTTCTCCAAGGGAGATTTCTTTAATTCAGAGACATTTCCTGGACTTATGTGACTGCCCAGTCTGTTAATCCCACTTTTTTTTATCAGGCTTTCTTCTCTTGAGCAGAGCCTCGCAGCAACAGAAGTGACTCTCCAGTGAGTCAGAACTCGGGTTCCTGCTTTCTTGCTTGCATCAGCTTAACAGATAACATACTCCTTTCTTGACCATAAGTCATGTAAGTCTTTTTTCTGAGATGGCTTCTCAAATATTAATGACGGAGCTGTGATGTTTGTTTTTCAGCGAACAAACTAGAGTTCTTTCCTCTTCCCTTCAGGGAGGCCAGAGTGAGTAGTGCCTCACTGCATTGAGTCACTTCTGCCACTGTTCAGTCACTTTCAACAAATGAGTTAGTCCTAACTTGTTCCTGCTGCGTCCCTCCTCAATGCACATCTGCCTCTGTTTGCCTTAGAAATCCAGCCCCTGTTTTTTCTGTCGGAATGTTTTTCCTCATTGGACATGTCCTCCTGCACATTTTTCCTCTCTTCCCTGAATCCAGAGACTGCTACTACAGTTGTACACACAGGGGCAGGATGATTCCTTTTTGGACTGTGAAGTGGGTAGGATCTGGTTCTACTAGGCCATCACAAGAGGCTTCTAAGTCATGCTTTGGCCTGCCATCAGGAACCTTTCAGTGACTAAGTGGAAACCATTTTCCTTGATGGGCTAACACCACATGCACCTTCTGTTGCTCACCAAGGAAGGGGTTCAAGTGCTCCTGGACCTGTTTTTCACAGGTCAGCCATACCTGGTTGTGGGGGTTTCCACCTGTACTTTTCGGTCTACCCTGAACCAGTAGACTTTACCTCCAGCTCTTTCAGTTCTTGAGGTCTTTTTACGTTAGATTGGTACATGTCCTTGACACTGTTAGTTTTGGTCCTAGACCAAATTGTGATGCCAGGTTCTCGCTGCTGTCCTAGAGTGGTTGCAGCTTCCTGGCAGAGTTTCATTTTGTGCCCATTGCAGTCGTCCGCAAAGTGATGAGTTACAACTCGAGCGTTTATCTTGTAAGCACTATGTTCTAGATGCTCTTTACAAGACTGCTCTTTTTATTAGCAGGACAGTCCTGGACATCCTTTCTGAGTGAACCTTATCTTCTACCACCCTACTCAGGGTTGTTGGTTTTAGTTCGGTACTCTTCCACTAGTGTAAATGAGTGATGGAGACTTAGTCCAGGAAGATATGGAAATGACGTACTTACTGTAATTATTGATCTTCTTGGACAGTCTCCATCACTTATTCACATGCCCACCCACCATCCCCTGGGTTCACTTGTTTTCTTTCCTGATCTTCATGGTCCTATGGTTCAGACTGTGAAGACATTGTTCTTTGACCTTTCTTGCAGAGTCCATCTGGGCCCTCTCAGACCCAGAAACTCAGGATGAGTTATTCTCATTAGTTATCCTGCACCTCCTTGGTGGAAAAGGTACTGAGGCGGTTGGAGGGTCGATGCTGAGATAGCCTACACAGGCGCAAGCTAGTCTCGTGGTGCCACGCATGTGTGGTCCTGTCTTGGCGCCGACCCTTCTGAAAATGTTTGGCTCCCACTTGGTTCTAGCGCCTCCGACGCTATCCCACTAGTGTGAATGAGTGATGGAGACTGTCCAAGAAGATCAATAATTATGGTAAGTACGTAATTTCCATTTTCGTATCCATCTTACCATCAATGGGCCCACACCCAACCCCGTCCGTTTCCCCACCAGGCCATAGTGGGGGGCTGAGTCAAACGCCTTGCTGAAGTCTAAAAATAGTACATCCTCTGGCCTTCCCCTGTCCAGTTCAGATGTTACCCATTCATAGAACTCCCCAAGGTTAGTTTGGCATGATCTGCCGGGCACAAAACCGTGTTGCCTGTTATTCCTCCCTCCTTCTCCAGGAACACCCCCAATCTTTCTTTCAGTATACTCTTCATTAATTTCCCCACCAATGTCAAACTGATGGGTCAGTAGTTTACTGGCACTTCCCTTGACCCCCTTTATGGATAGGCACCGTCACAAACCCACTCAGCAGGTCATCCCTCTTTTCTCAAAGTGCCAACCTCTGAGCATAGCATTGTGAACAGTTTAACAGAACAAGGTAACCCTCTTGTCTGTTTTGTGGGTTCGAGTCACCTTAGTCCCAAGTTCTGGAGTGATTCAAACCAGTAACCTCTTGTTAGCGTACCCAATTGTCACTCTCAGATAATTCTGTCTTTGGGGGGGGCCAGATGTCTTTGCCTACGGGCACCTAACCAGGTATAACGAAATGAACCCTTAGAACTCTATGCAAGACCTTAGAGAACTCTTATCTGTTTCCCAGTTTGGTATCACAATAAGCACATGCACAGTGTCAACTATAACCATCTAAGCTTCACTTATATAAAAAGAAGTTTCAAGGCACACCAGGCAGTTTATTTTTTTAAAATATATATCTTTACTTTAAAATAGGTAAAATAGGAAAACAGTAAAATACAGAACAAGATATCCCAACACATACAGCCTTAAAAATAAAACTGGTTTAAAAGTACAAACTCCTACTATACATAAACTCAGACTGGTTTTATCTAAGGTCTCCTTACTTCTTAATCTTTCAGTGCTTTGTTGTTCCTCTTTTCTCAGTCAGTTAATAATGCCCTCTTTGTAAGGTCTGCTCAGTATTTTTAAAAGCAGTCTTGAGCCGGCCTTCTCTCCGAGGTCACCTAACTCCGCCTTGGTGTATTAAAATTAATATTTTATAACACAGGATGTCCTACTAAGATATTTAAAAAAATAATAGGTGACATAATGAATCACCTCTCTTTATGTGACTGGTCAAAACCGGTCTGTGATCTGCTTCACCCAGACATCAAAAGTCTCTTTGATGTAATTCACTGTATACTCCAAGCAAATGCTTATTGACTTTCTTAATTTAGTCTGGGACCTGCTTTACCCAGACATCAAAGCCTCTTTTGATGTAATTCGCTGGCGTCCTGGGAAGATACCCAAAACACATGCCTAGGCCCCTTTTTCTTATGACACCTAGTGCAAATCAAAGGATTTCTCTGAGGGCATTATAAAATGGATATATTGGTTCCTGCCATCAAAGCAAACTAACAAGATAATTGCACCTCAGATATCTGCAGTTTAAGCTACCTCTGTCCTTTGAACTTATCCCGGGGTTGGGGGTAATGTGTCAATTTCAGCAAGCCAGCATTTCCTCCTGCCAGACAGTCCATCACACGTTTTATATTTACAAAAATGATACATGGATTAGAACCAGCTGTCCAAGTAAGACAGGCACCACATGCTCCTCTAGCCAATCCCTGGGTACCTTCCCTGTCTTGAGCGACCCATTGAAGAGCTCTGCCAGGGGTGCTGCCAGTACGTCCGCTAATTCCCATAGCACTCTCAGGTGTATGCCATCCGGCCCAGGAGATTTATCTTTCTTTAGGTCTTTTAGGGCTTTCCACACCCTTTCACTGGAGATTGCATCATCAATCTCCCCCCCACTGGCCTGTTTAACCATATCTGGATGTGACCCTCCCCGGTTACCTCCCCCTCCTGCTCCCTATTTGTTTCCTGTAAAGCCTCATTACTCATAGTATTTAAACCTTTCCCTTCCTTCCTTGGTGCATTGGTACTGTTTGGGAATCAGTCTATGCTGTGGCTTGATGGCAGGAGATATCCTTGAAGAAGATATGCTGGCCTGCCAGTGTAGTGGTCGTGCTACCACTCACAACACCGATGACCTGGTTTCAGGAACAAGCCTGAGTCATCGGTGGGCCAGCCGGGTAAGGTGAGATGAGTGTCCCACTGGACGCTCTCCATCTCAGGGAGGGAGGGTGCTCAGTTTTCACTGCTCTTCCGCCTCCTGGGTGACACAGGTGGTGGTATGTTGGAGCCGATGGGCTTGGAGGGGGGATGCCCCCATGCTGAGATGTGAGCACATGCACAGCATGTGCATGCATTGGGAAGCTTCCTTGGTGTTCCAGGGGAGATGAGAAGAAGGGAAACTCACTGGCTATGGCAAGAGGACATCTATCCTTCACCACATGTCCTAGACTGCCGACTGTGGCTCTCTCTCTCGCTCCTGGATCACTGACAGAGTCATCCCCCCAACCCCCGACAGCCCTGACCTAGAGAGGGCGAGCCAGTAAGTACTCAGGGAGAGAAAGGTAAGTTCCGAAGAAGGCAGGTGATGTGGGGTCAGGACTGATGGAGGCCAGCAGGTAAAAGCACACTATGCTAACAAAAAAACAAAAATACAAAGAATAGTTACTAACAAAAAATCTTTTGAGAGAATCTTCTCCATTGAGCCACGGCTCTCCCTCCCTCCTTCCCCCTTTTTTTGGGTGGCAGGTGCTTATCGTACCTTTTCTTGCAAGCTGATTTTTCCTCTTGTGTCCAATTTCAGCATTATATTACTGAGGTTTCCATTTCCTTTCCTGTGTGCCTGGTCTTGTGCTGGCTGCTTTGGTCCCTACTGGTCCGATGATCCTCCAGGCTTGTCGCTGGCAGGAAACTGCGGTATAATGGGGCCGCCTAGGTTACATAGGCAGCGATGATGCATGTCAGCATGGGTGGCCCCAGCTAGCAGTAATTACTGGGTGGTGCTGATGTAGACAGCTTACAGTTCCAAGGTGTGGCTCAATGGAGGAGATTCTCTCGAAGATCTACTATTACGGTAAGTAACTTTTTAGTGAGGGGGGCAGACGACAAGTTATTGACTGGTGTGTGATATCGTGAGAGGTGAGTAAGCACCATGTCCACTAGCCATGGCTGGCCCCCTGGCAAAAGCTTTACTGCTGTGGGGTCCTTATTTGTCCGGCAGAGACCCATAAGTAGTAGTCAGTGGTAAAGATATTCTGGCAGATCAACAGTTATGTTGAGCTCATGTTTGGCCGATAGTATGCACAAGGTATGTCTCACAGGATTTAAATCCTCCAAGGGAGAAATGACAAGTGGGATCCCTCAGGGCTTAGTCTTAAGGCTTGGTACTCCTTAACACCTGTGTAGCTAGTATGCAGCCTAGCAATGGGGTATGGATGTTCAAGTCATCAGACGATGCCAAGATTGGTATGGTGGTGGACACTGAAGAGGGAGTGAATACACTGAGGAAAAACCTGGAAACCATGGAAGAGTCAGCAAACAAATCCAAATTATTGTTTAATATAGACAGATGCACAGCCATGCATATGGTTAAGAAAAATCCGGGAAACAGTTGTAAACTGTGTGGTTCAGTACTGAAAGCAACAACTGAGAAGGACCTTTGTGTCAATGTCACTTGTAATTTGAAGTTTGAAAAATCTAGTCAATCACCAGGAAGGAGTACAAAATTCTTGGATGTATTGTTAGAAATATAAGCAGCAGAGGTAGGGAGGTTTTGATACCCCGTACAACTCAGTTGTCAGGCCACACACTGAGTATTGCAGCCGGTTTTGGGCTCCATAGTGCAGAAGGGACATTCGGCTATTGGTGGGTGGTGCGGTGAATATGAGGAAAGAGTTATATAGAAAGGTCAGAGGAAATGGAGATGTATAGTTTGGAGCTGAGAAGGCTAAGGGGAAATGTGTGGCTAAAGACCTTTGGGACTGCTTAGGGCTTGAAACAAGGGATAAACCTGTATGTGGGAAGACAGCACACAAAACAATTAAAAGGGACAACTATAAACCTGTAAAAAAGCAAACTGGTTTATCCAGAGGATTGTTAGCCAGTGGAATTCACTTCCAGAGGAGGTTGTATCTTGTCGATCAGTAAACAGCTTCAAAACATTACTAGAATATGTACTTGAAAACAAGGGGTATTTGAGGTTATAGCCATTGAGATGTGGTGAGCAAATAATAGACTCCAGTAGTCCACTTTGCTTGTATACCTTCCTATGATTCCTGTGAAGCACATAGCTGTCATTGTTAGTACCTTTTGTGAAGACAGGAATGCTGGAGGGTCAGTCATTACCTGAAATAGAAGTCAGTTTAGCTTACTGCCTATCTGTATGTTCACCTATCATTCCTTCTGTCTGTCTGTCCATCCATCAAACTTTGTCTACCTACCTACCTATCTCATACACATTTTTTTTTCTCCTTTTAGGTGGTTTGATGTACTACAGAAAGTTTCCTCCCTACTCAAGACTAGTATTACAAGTGTAGCAAGACACCGTGCCGACAAGGTAGTGAATGATGCGCTCTATTATTTGCGACAGATTTGATCTCCCAGGAATCAGCCTTCACCATTGATTCACACTAGTGTTTATGAGCCTGAGGACCCACTGTGAACCAGAACTTTTTAGAAGGGTTGGCACGGAGGTAAGCTGCTTGCATGCACAGCGCCGTGAGAGAGCATGAACTCATGGCACAGGCTTACCTCGGCACTGGCCCTCAACCGCTTCAGTTCCTTTTTTCCTGACATAGAGTGCATATTAGTGGGGACGTCACTCACCTGCTGAGAGTTAGTACTTCATGTCTGTACAACAACAGCATTTAGTTCTTCTCAGTTTAGTGTTTAAAAAAACTAGAGTTTTATTTTTATGTCAGTTTAGTGATTTTACAAAAAATGTTTTCTTTCCGTTTCTCTCAGCCCTGCCAAGTCAACGGTTGACAGCCATGGAGGACAATGATAGGGAGCCTACTCAGGCAGGCGGCGGCAGCAGGGCTGTGTTGGGTCCAGTTTCCCCATGGAGAGGGGAGGGTTCTGACCATGGGTGCTTCAGTGACTGGGAGGAAGGACATTCCTCCCAGAAGCACAAAAGTAAGTGGGTCCATTTCCAAGCCTGCTCGGGTTCTTGGCTTCGCTAGGCCTCGTGTTCTTCCTCTTCCCATAGGAAGGAGAAGAAATGGTAACGCTCGAGGTCGCCCTCTGTGAGGTCTTCCGCGCGATCTTCTGTCTCCTAGTGCCGGAGGCCCTCACTGGTGCCATCAGCATCACTGGGGGCCTCTGATTGTAGGGAGTTGCTGTCTTAGCCTGAAGTCCCTCTCTGTCTGTCAGTGGGGACTCTGGTGGTCAGTTCCATCATTTGGCAGCTCTTATGGAACAGTGAGTGCAGTGTCTGGCTCATGTGCCTTTTCCAGCAGAGCCAGTCCCTGGCCCTTCAGAGTCTTTGGAACTAGAGCTGCAGGCAGGGCCCTCAAGCCACATAGATTATTTGGCTTTGGCAACAGCTCTTGGCAACGCTGCCAACACCTGTCCTATGGCTGCACCCCATTCTGTGTCACTATGATGGGACCGGCCCGGTACCATTGCTGGTCACTTTGGTGCTGCCTTGCTGGCGAGAAGCAGTGTCGAAAGCGTCCATGGCGGCTTTGACCTGTTGGTTATTGGACTCAATACCTCTAATAACGGTCAGAAGAAGCTCTACTGGAGTCCGAATCTGGAAGAGCTTCAACCATTCTTTTCATAGAGTGCCACAGGATATACTCATACTGAGAAAAATAGCCTTGATAACTGGCAACACATGATACTAGAGTGGAGGCAGCAAAGACTCTCTTACCTAATGTATCAATCTTCGAGACTCTTTGTTAATAGGTCGAGCTGTAGTAGTTTGAGGAAGAACGACCTTGTCATTCTCTGCCAGGACTACAATAGGATCATAAAGGCTTGGGATGCCAAAATGGGGCGATCCTTGGGAGCTGAATACTTCTTATCAATGGATTTAGCCACTGAGGGAATAAGATCAGGATTATTCCAAACCATTTGAGACAGCGTCTCGAAGGAAGAGCTGGATCGGAGGTCAAATCGTAGGGATCTCCGAAGCATGAAGATACTGGAGTCTTAATATCTTCCCAGGATCGATGTCTGTAGTCTGGAGAGAAGAGTGGATCTCAGGTTCTTCAACAGAGACTTAAAGACAGGTCCTCGACCACAGGCTCTGTAAAGAAAGATCCTGTTTCCTCCACTTCATCACCCAACCAAGGTCTGGGTCAGGCTCAACATCATCTCCTGATGGTCCAGGAAGGACTGTTTGGACAGGAAAGGAGTGAAAATTAGGAGAGGAGGAAATAGCAGAGAAACAGGAAGAGTCCCGAGGGCCCCAGCTGAGAAGGCAAAGCGGGTTGAAAACAGCAAGGCGGAGGGGCACTGGCGCGCCGAAAACCTTGGCACCCTAGCGCCCAGCCCCAGCACATAGCGCCCAGCCCGCGAGCGGCGCGCCCGATGCCCACTGCGCCGCCCGACCAAGCGGCGCCACTGACAGCGCCGCCAGAGCAAAGTGGCGCCATGACAGCAACGGCTCGCAGGCGGCGCTGCGAGACCACCCGGCGCCACGGACGGCACCGCCAAGGCCCAGCGGCACAGCAGGCGCGACAAGCCAACAGACCCTGCCGAGGCACTGGAACGCCCAGGAACCTGGAAAGCTAGAAGGAAAAAAAACAGGAGATAAGGGCATCGGTGTGGCCCCCGCGCCACAGCCATGTGGGGGAACACCTAAGCGGAGTCGCTGGCACCAAGAAGCGCCGTGCGACTGGAAGGTCCAACCACCTACCTGATTGCCGGAGGAGCCGAGGCTCCGTGGCAACCGAGCCAGGCAGAAGAACCAACCTCTGAGCCCATCGCTCCATAAGAGCGGCCCACTGATGAAACTGCTCATCTGGAGCCCTACCTATAGGCGGGGAGGGGCTCCGATGTCGACGGCAGCGGTTACGGAAGTTGGCGACTCCGAAGGAGACCGGCAACTAGCTCGATAACCGATCACGAGCAGAACATACCAGAGGCGACCTCAGTGATGCCTTCTCTTTTGACCTGTGGGCGAAGAAGAGCTCGAGGCAAACGGTGCCGAAATGCGACCATTTATTTTATGCCGGCAGGGGACCGCCCATCCCCTGGGCATCGGACTGACCGTTGTCGGAACCCGCTGAGGAGAAGAAGGCTGACGGACCCAGCCTGGCTGACTGAACAGCTTTCATACGAAGTCTCCCTAACGTCACCTGACCTGCTCATGGTCGACTCTGTCCAGTAAGCCGAGACTTCTTCAAGTAAGTTAAATTTAAAATATTAGAAAATTTTACGAAAATAGAATAAAATTAAGCGATACTACTATCGTGATAATTTACAAAACAATAAACTGAAAACTACAGCTAGTTTGAAGTTTGACTCCGATAAGCGGCGGCGTTGTCACTGAAAGCGCACTGACGGCGGGAAAAAAGAACTGGCGGTTGGAGGGTAAATGCCGAGATAGTGATTGCCGCTCGAGCGCTGCTTCTCGCGTGCTGCCTCGGCGCCATCTCTCTCGCGCCAACCCTCCAGCAAAGTTTGTTCCCGATGGGTCCTAGTGCCTCCGGCGCTAATCCCACTAGTGTGAATGAGTGGTGGAGACTTGTGTCCAGGAAGATACTGGAATTTCTCTTCCACCGTCATAGACTTGAGATGAAGTACCTAGGGATAAAAATCCCAGCTAAGTTAATACATCTTGAAATGGTAAATATGGAACCAATTACACAGCAAATTATCTCAGATGTGTCTCGGTGGACACAACTCCCCCCGGGCCTAATTAATAATGTAGAAACAATCCAACAAATATTTTTCCTCGTTTATTATTTTTCCTACAAACTTTGCCAACCATTCCCTCAGGCTTTTATTTTCGATCCTGGGATAAGCTTATCTCGAGGTTTATTTGGGGAGGAAAACCCCCCCAAGGATAAAATACACCTTGCTACAGCTTTCTAGATCGCAGGGAGGGCTAAATTTCCTAACCTGAAAGAATATTCTAGAGCAACTCAAACCCGTACAGCCCTATTACTCATTAATCCCTCTGATAGGGCACACTGGAAAACAATAAGAGATCACCTTAAATGGACTGGAATCCCTACCAACGTATCTACTGGGAGACCACAACAGGTGTTATCCCTTGAATAGGTTTCTGAAAATGACGGCGGAATTTATAAAAAACTAGCTTTATATAATTCGATACAGATTAACCTCTCAAGAGGCATACTATTTAGGTGCCCTAACTTGTAATAAAAACTTCTTTCCCTCCTCATTGGAGACAGATCTATTAAGATGGGAACACTATTCCATCAGATATGTATTCCAACTGATAAGCCCTGTGGGAATTCATCCATTCACATATTTACAATCCTCATATGGATTACCCCAGAGAGAACTCTCAATTTATAAGGCACTACATGCTGTTTTAGTTAAGATGGCTGACTTCTTGACTGAGACAGCAAAAGCCCCCTCTAAGAGGGTACAGCTGATTATCCAGGCTATAGAAGGCAGATCTCAGGAACACATTATTAGCAATATTTATCTGGCAATGTGTCCTATGTCCGCACAGGAACATGACCAAGTGACAGCCAGATGGGCAAGAGAACTTAAAATAGAACTAGACCTAGACAGATGGTTACAATCTACCTACTTTTATTCTAAAAACTCATCATCATCTTATTGGAGGGAGTTTGCATGGAAGACCAGGGTTAGATTCTTTAGAACCCCAGATATTCAGCTAAAATTGGGAGCACCAAATGGTAGTCTCTGCTGGACAGGATGTGGGTATTCTCCTGCAGGCCAAGAACATATATTTTGGGCCTGTCCACTCCTATCAGACTTTTGGAGAGATATCATAATGGAACTTAATAATATTTTTGGTATGCCTGATCTATTTACTCCAGGATTTATCCTGACAGCAACATCTCCACAAGACATATAGATTAGCTGGCTTAAATATAAACTGGTCACACTTTTAATTCTAGTAGCTAAAAAAGTTATTACCAGATTATGGCTCACTAAAACAATTCCTGACAAGGCCTCTTGGAGAAACCTCACTTATGAAGTATATTACCTGGAACGTCTCTCACAAAATAAACAACAGGATTAACACTTGTAATACTAGATGGGGACTATGGGCTGCATACCAATTAGAGACTTACTCAGACTTTGTACCATGAAACCAAAAAAGGATACTCCTATGTATTTCGTGCTAATCACAGTTGGGAATAGTATATTATTCTGGGGTGTCTGATGCTAAGGGGAGGAGACCCAGTTCGAGAGAGATGTTGATCTGGAAAAGATGGAAGGGGGAAGCAAGGGAATTTTATTATTTATTTAAGACTATAGTCTATGAGATCCTATTTTGGTCAAAGAACCAAATAATGAAAAAAAAAATAAAATGCTACTACAGAGATATGTTAAACAATCCAATGTGTATAAATCAAATGCCTGTAAATTAACTGCCTGTATGAGCTGTATTATGGAACCTCAACAGCTAACATATTATAAAATGTGATCATGTATGTGATATTCTACCTCAAAATAAAATAAAAGCTACATTTAAAAAAAATCAAAAAATCCGAGGACTCTTGATCTGGGGGCCTGTCACGGTGAAGCCCTGAAGCCCATCGGGAGTGTCCAGCTGTGTCAATCCTGACTGAGGATGAGGCATGGAACCTGGAGACTCCGGGGGGTGCAATACCGCTGGCAGAGATCCCTAGGGGTGGGAACCCCAGAAAAGGGTCTCTGCCAGGAACGCAATGATGCCTCCCTAAAGGGAGCAGGCCAGGTGGGCACAACAAGGGTGTCCTCACTGAGGTCACCCAAAAAGGCGTGCGCCCAGTGCTCCAGATTGCTCTGAGTGGTAGGAGAGAGATGCAGGTCCTCCAACATCCTTGTGAGGAATCGCTGATATTCCACGAGATCAGTGGCTGGGGAGATGTGGACAGAAGGTTCCTCTCCCCCAGAAGAGGGGGATGAAGAGTTAGAGGACCTCAACTGTTCAGAGGCTGGCTGCTCGGGGGGGGGGGGGAGGTTGAAAAACCTGTCTGTCCATTGCCCTGACGTAAGCGGGAAAGCGAGCAGCCACGGCTCTAAACTGCTCCCAGGAGAGAGGCCCGCTAGGAACAAGGATGCCTGGGAGTGCAGGAGAGTGTGGCAGAGGGATGGGGACAGAGCCAAGAAGAGAAGTCAGCTGACCTCCGTCTGGGCTAGGGAGCGGACCAGGAGCACCAGAAGATAAAGGTGCTCTGGAAGACTCCACAGCCGACAGCTGAACAACCATTTCAGAACTGCCTTGGCTGCAAGCGGAAGAATCCCCTGAGAGGTGACCGGGGCCGTATAGGTCCAGAATGATGGTCCCCTACTTCAAAAGAACGGGGCTCTCTCAAAGAAAGCAAAGAGGAAGAGCGGAGATCCGCACTGCGGCATCTTCCAGAGCCCGGATGGGCACCAGAAAAAGGCCTCTGCGTAGACCCCATGCCCCTCGACCCCTGTGAATCTGAGAGTGCCCTCCTCCTCAAGATGGCCAGCATAGGTAATTGACAGCCCTGGTCAGCACCCAAAGGAGCTATCCAAGGCACAGTACCCTCCCCTCTCGTAGGTGCTCTGATCGGCCCCAAAGTTGGGCGATCCAGGCACAACACATGAGGGGTACCACCGCTGAGGGGTCAGCTAACCCTCCACAGCTAGGCTGCAGTGCAATGGTGGCATGCACCACTGCCCACTGGTCAGAGGCCCTGACCCCAGCCTTGGAAGTCACCGGCCGCTCCTCAGAGGGGGGCCGACTCTGGTCTGTCAAAGACACCACAAGGCTGACCACACTAGCATGGTTCCAAGGAGCCAGACTGCCCGTCTGACTCAAGTCCGCCTCTGAAGAGGTGGAGACCGAGGCCCTGTGCCAAACAGTAGGTGGTGCCTCTTGTCATCCCTACCAAACAGGATGCCAGAAATGGAGGCTGCACCGAGCCAGTGCCAGTGCCCTCAGCAACACTGTGAATGGTGGCGAAGAGGACACAGCCCGGCCGAACAGCAACCTCGGATCGGAACCTGCCCGCAGTGCCATGGCGACCCAAAGAGACGGCCAAGCGACAGCTCTGCGGTGTCGGAGTCAGAAACCCCCATGGCACCGACTCAGCTGCATGCCGAGGCAGGAATGGCGCTCGACAATGGCTCCAACAGCACCATCTGAACCCGCATGGTGCCATACCCATGTCCAGTGTAGCGAACAGCTCCAGAACTGGACACGGCACGCTCAACCTTGACACAGCGGATGGTGCGAGGTGAGGAGAAGAAAGGACAATGCTGTAGAGCCTCCCATGGCGCCGAACAGCACCAACAGCAGCCACGGCACCACGCGACAGACCGGCGCCCGACAACAACTCCGCCAGGGCCACGGTGCTGGCCCAAAATTCACGCCCGACCAATGGCGTTGAGGATGGCGCCGACCGGGCGCTGCCCGAACAGTGGGTCTGACACCGGGGGCCTTTGCCCCGAAGGGAGATTGCCATGGTGATGCCTCCCCGCCCCGAGGGAACAGACTGGGCCTCCTGCACCACAGGGAGGCCTTGGCCACAGCTAGGCTACTAGAAGCCGAGGCTCCCTCCTCCTGGTCCATATAGAACTGGGAGGGACTCTGAGGAAGGCCTTAAGATGGTGGCCTGGCCCGAAGCCAGTCTCACCCGACCTCGAGTCGGTGGAGCTCGCCCCACTTTCCAAGTGCGGCTGTTCAACGCACCTGTCCATAGAGAAGCAGGCGTCCGATGAATCCATGTCATGAAGCGGGCCAAGACACGTAAAGGCTGGTTGGGACACCTGCCTAATGGCAGCCTAAACAGCAAGCTCCATCAATTGACAAAACAATCCACAGGCATCTAACTCTTAATCCATCATCCTATCGACTTAAAGGCGAATCTCAGACTATCTGATGCCTCCGAAACATCGCTGGAGGATAACTCCGCAATCAAGCAAGTAAAAGCTCAAAATCCGGCCGGTCAACAATGAAGGCCCAGGAATCCCAGAGTCTTGCGCTCGGGTAAGCGCTGAAACCCCCAGGAGGAAGCTGAGTGCACAATCACATCTTGCCAAACCCTGAAACAAATCAACCAGACACTCCAGCGATTAGAAGCTAAGGTCTCAGACCAATGTACAGAGATCGGCACATTAACCAAGCGAGCTGGGGAAAATGAGGAAACCTTAACGGATTATACTACTACCACCGATGTGCATAACAAAGCCCTTCCGGACTTACACCATCGCTCTCAACTCGAAGCACGCTTAGAAGAACTAGAGAACAGAAATAGAAGGAATAACCTCCAGGATTCACGGGCTCCCCGAGGGCACTGAGACTGGCGCAATGACCGCTTTCATAGACTCATTTCTGCACAAGATTTTTAATCTCCCTCCAGATAAAGCTCTCAATATAATTCGAGCCCATAGATCCCCGATTCCAAAAACTCGGGACCACAAGTCGAAACCATGCTTGGTAGTTTTAGCATTCCTGGACTATAGAGTGAAGGAGGAGATTTTGCAGTTAGCATGGTCCAAAAAAAGTGATTCACTCTGGGGACACTCGACTGTATTTGGACAACGACTTTACACCATAGCTGCTTTCCCAAAGGAGAAAAGTACTTACAGTGGTTAAACAGTTACAGCAGCAGAATATCAGGGCTTTCGTTGAATATCCAGCACGCTTAAAGGGTCAGATGGTTGAAGGTATGAGACATTTGCAAGCAGCAGGGGACTTTCTGATTTCGGTGGGCATTCAACCCCAGGGAGAGGAGGCCAATCTACCACGACACAGACAGTTGGAGACCAGAGACTGGACCTACAATGGAACTAAAAGACAGGGCTCAAAGGCCAACACGACCCTTCCTCCTTGTGAGACTCCTACACAGTAAGAAATGCTCGAGAGGACAGTAAAGAGCCAACACAGACTGCATGAAATGGACAATGCCATGAGAAGCAAACTCCCAAATTACCAGCGCTTTCCAGGCGTAGTATCTTTCATTCATTTGCTTCTTGTGATCTCTCAGGCTTAACTTCACGGGGACATATTTTGAAAATATCTCTGACTTTACAAGGGGTTTCTGAGATTGAGCGTCATTTAAAATGGAGTACAAAATACTCAACTGAACAAATTCTATAATGTCAGGATGTACTCGTTTTAAAATATACCACTCAGTATCTACACAGCCTGTGGTTTGATGGTTGGGGGCGTTGCTCCCTCATGGGGACAATGAGTGGGCCTGGAAGCTTCTTGGGTCTGTCGGTGTGGGTGGAGAAGCCATGTCAAGAATTCACGCCTCCCTCACACAATTTGGAAGTATTAACTGGGTGATCTGACTTAAGCAGTAGTCAATGAGGCACAAAGATCAAGGTTTCAGCTGGATTGCAGGGATCTTATAGGGCCTTTATTGGTAACCTCTTTGAGGGGCGTCTTGGGGCTGGGCCCGCTATGGGTGGTTAACTTCCCTCCGTTCAGGGGCTTGGCAAGCAATTTGGAGATGTGTTGCTGAGGTTCAGTCCCTTAAGCTGCTAAATGTGCCTATGATTGGGCTTGCTAGGTCTCCATAATTACTTTATTATTTTACTAACTCCTCAAAATGGAAGCTATCAGGTGATTGGTATATTGCACCCTAATTTCTATGGCTTTCCTGCTCGGACCTGTCTTGCGCGGACGGGGGCTCCTTATGAGGCCTACTTGGTGGCCCTTCTGACGGGGGGGGGGGGTGGCTACGTTACCCATTACTCCCTTACCAGAGACCAGGATTTAGTAAAGTATGTTCATATTGTTTTACAAAGCATAAGTCGATTGGCCTACAGTTTTATATGTTGCTGATAGAAACAACCTAAGTAACACTCGTACTAAATAGGCAGGGTGTCCTTTCACTAGGGGTGTCAAGGGCGGTTTGGGCCCACAATTTTTAGTTGGTTCAGCTGCTGACACACAGTGTAAGGAGCTAAATAATAATTACCATCATTGAAACTCTAGGTGGGAGCCCTCCATTTGGAGAGCGTAAACATATCCCCCCTCTTAATTACCTTTCCACAGTGGGGAAGGGAGTTCAGACAACTATCCTATAAACCTGGATCTTCCATCTAGGAAGTCATATAATGATAAACCACAAAGGTTTTTGCCCAGTTGGCATTGATGATTGTTGTATAGTTAAGAAGCTGTTCAAGGATGGAGATACACTGCAATGTTTTTGGGGGAAGGGGGATCCTGAGATGGAGATCTGGGGAGCCTGTCTTGACTACTGTGTTATTTTTTTTTCTTTCTTGTTTTAAAAACCCTTAGAAGACTGTGGACGTATATATATGTCCAGAATCTATATACGTTCACACATATTCAGTTCTCAAAGGGTAAACATAATGGCCAATGTTAGATCGGTGATATGCACTTATAATATAAATGGTCTTACAAGTCCAGTTAAACGAAGTAAGATTTTAGCACAGCTTAGAAAGCCGACAGCAGAATTTGTGTTTCTACAGGAGACACATCTATCTGAGAGGGAGCATAGTAAATTCATGAAGCTGGGGTTTAAGGAGATGGCAGCCTCCTCATATAAAAAGGGTAGACGTAGAGGTACTATGGTACTTATTCCACACAAGTCCCATTTTGAAAAACTGGCAGTAAAGGTGGATGGGAGGGTAGATATGCTCTCATGAAGGGCAAACTAGAGGAGCAATTAATAACACTTGCTTCTGTGTATTTCCCTCCAGATACCCCTTACGGGGACTATAGATTGTTCTTTCTCCTTCTCCAGGAGTGGGCGGAGGGAGTCTTGCTATGTGGAGGAGACCTGAATTTGACCTTGAATCCTGCCCTGGACACCACTTCCCAGATCCCGAGAAAGTCCCATCAGGTGACAAGAAAGGTCCATAAATTAATTGGAGAATTGGGCATTTTAGATGTTTGGCGTTACCAGCATCTGAAACAAAGGGACTATACTTATTTTTCAGCCACATACAATATGCATTCCAGGTGGACTACTTCTTACCTAGAGATGAGATTTTTAGGGTACAGGATACCTAGTCAGGGGACTTTCTCCTCTCTGATCATGCTCCGCTCTACATGAGTTTGGATCTGGGAGGATTTAGAAGAAACACTTTTTGGAGACTTAATGTCTCCTTGCTTAAAGATCCGGCAGTTAAGGAACAGATCATAGACACATACCAGTGTTTTCTAACAGAAAATGAAGGACAGGAAATGTCATGTGCCACCTTATGGGATGCGGCCAAGGCTGTTCTCCGAGGGAAGTTTACACAACTTGCTGTAAGGAAGAAGAAGAGAAGAGAAGGAGACGGAAGGCCATCAGTGATCAAATCCAAACATTAGAGGAATGAAAAACAGAAATACTCCAGAACTGTAGCACAGCAACTTAAGACTCTTAAAGGAACTGGGCCAAATATTGGATTATCAGGTAGAACAGAAATTGTTATTTTAAAGCAGAAATACTACGACAGGGCAAGGTCACTTAGATTATTAGCCAGTAGGTTGAGAGCACAAAGAGTTTAGGCCACAAAATTTCATACTGAAGAGGAAATACATTATAAGAACCACCCACCATTTCCCCAGCATCCAACAGAAAACCCGATCAGAGAGGGTAGTTGGTCCAGGAGGTTGGCAGGTGGTTAGGAGGAGCAAATCAGGTGCCCCATCACTCTCTGCTCTCCAACACATTACCTCCAAACCAATATATAAACACTACAAACAGGTATCTGCCTCTATCTCTGAAATCAACAAAGAGGCAGAAGACACTGCAGAGCAGGACACTGCGGCACAGGAGCTAGCACAACAATACTCACCCAAATCAGGAACCAAAACTAAACAAGCACAAAGGAAATCCAAAAACTTCTGATCATAGGAGACTCCATGATTCGGGAGTTGATACCCATCTCCAGCCAGGGTGATGGTCAGATGTCTCCCAGGTACATCAGCATGGAGAGACATGACCGCATTACTAAAACTGTTCACAAAGCAGGAGAAAACATTGATGTCTAGTACACATAGGGACTAATGATCTCGCCAGCCGGTCAGTTGTGGAGACCAAGGAACACCTGACTAAGCTGGTGACAAACTATCATCTATTTCATCCAGCATCTCCTTCTCTGAGATCCTGCCAGTCTGGGAGAAGGGAGCAGATGGACGGAAGGTCAGAGAAGGGAGATAGGGAGCTAAACACGTGGCTCAAGGACTGGTGCCAGGAAAAAGGACACAGATTTGTAGGAACTGGCAACAGTTCTGGGAGCGAGTTCTTTAAATTTGATGGACTGCATCTGACTAAAGAGGAGTCAGTGCATTGGGGGAAGTTTGGCGTCTTTGCAGAATATTTAAACTAGCAATGGGAGAGGGTGCAGCACCCCATACGTCGAATGGGAAGAACACCCTCCCCTCAGCTAGTGGTCAAACAGGAATTCAGCGTGTTTGCTGCTCATTTGCATCACCAGGTAAGAAAAGGTTTGTCTCCCCATAACGATGCACAGGGTAATGCCAAACTTCACCCAACAACCAACACACCAAAATCTGGCCAATGGAAAATCATACACAATTGCTCACAGCCTGGAAATAAGATCCCAGACCTGCAGGCAATAATGTCAGAGGCTAAACTGGACATAGTAGCAATTAGTGAGACGTGGTTTACCAGTAACCACACTTGGGAGACTTCAGTACCTGGCTATGTATTGTTCAGAAGAGACCGAGGTGCAAAAAAGGGGGGGGAGGAGTGGCCCTGTATGTTAATGAAAATATCAAAGCTACAGAAATTCAGAATACACATAAGGAGCCAGAAGAACTGTGGGTCACCCTGGAAACAGGAAATGGGACAGCCATAAGAACTGGGGTTGTCTACAGGCCCCCAGACCAGAGGGAGGACATAGACACATTACTGTTAGAAGATATACAAAACATGACAGCTAAAGGGGAGGTTCTGATAATGGGAGACTTCAACATGCCGGATACAGATTGGTCAATACCAGCAGGAACATCTGCCAGAACTAGACTCATAGTGGATTCCCTGCAGGGAGGGCCTCAAACAACTGGTACAGCAACCCACAAGAGACAGGGCTATCCTAGATCTAGTACTGACTAACAAGAAGGGATCACAGATCTCCAGGTAGAAGGTCACCTGGGGCCAGTGACCATCATGGTATGGTTCAATTTGGCTACTACATCTAAATCATCCCATTCCAAGGCAAAAATATGGGACTTCAGAGGAGCTGACTTTGATAAGATGGCCAACAGAGTTAAGCTAGCCCTGGCAAAAAGAAACACAGGTGAGGAGGTACAGGCAAAGTGGGCAGGCATTAAGGATACAATACTTGAAGCAACATCCCATTGTGTTAGACAGAAAAGGAAGTGCACAAGAAGAAGGAAACCACTTTGGTTCTCAAATACAGAAGCAGAAAAGGTCAGAGCCAAAAGGCTGGCCTTCAGGAAATATAAGGAACACAGCGGGATGAAGAGAGGAGGCATACCAAACTGCCCTAAGGGAAGCAGGGAAGGCAGTAAGGCAGGCAAAGTCCCAAACTGAGGAAACACTAGCACGAACAGTAAAGAAGGTGACAAGACTTTCTATAGATACATTAGTGAAAGAAGAAAGTCCAGAGGGGTATTGCTAAGCTTAATGGAGAAAAGGGAGCATGTGAGGAGGAGGACCTGTAAAGGCATCTATCCTAAATAGATATCTTTTGCTCAGTATTTACTGAAGAGAAGGTAGGCAGGGCCCACAGCTCAGCATCATGGACACAGGGGAGGGAGGTGAGCACTACTCCCTTCACAAAAGAAAGGGTCCCTACAAGAGCTTCATAAGCTCAGGGTGGATAAGGCAATGGGACCTGATGGCATACATCCCAGGGTACTTAAGGAGCTAAAGGAGGAACTAGCAGAGCCATTAGCAGAATTGTTTAGTGAGTCTCTGAGCACAGGAGAGGTCCCAGAAGACTGGAGAAGGGCTCATGTGATCCCGCTCCACAAGAGTGGTAGCAGGGAGGAGGCAGGGAACTACAGACCAGTCAGTCTTACCTCAGTAGTGGGCAAGATTATGGAGGCACTCCTTAAGGAAAGGATAGTGCAACACCTGGAATCCATAGGGCACAGGATCCAAGACAGCATGGGTTTACAAAAGGAAGGTCCTGTCAAACTAATCTCATAGATTTCTTTGACTGGGTAACCAGAGTGGTGGACCAAGGGGGAGCAGTTGATGTCGCCTTACCTTGACTTCAGCAAAGCTTTTGACACTGTTCCACATAGAAGATTGATAAATAAGCTAGGTAGGCTCGGTGGGTCAGAAGTTGGTCAACTGGGTGGCAAACTGGTTGACTGGCAGAAAACGAGAGTGGTGGTAAATGGTATACAGTCAGAAGAGATGCAAGTCACAAGTGGGGTACCTCAGGGATCAGTCCTGGGGCAGTCCTATTCAACATCTTCATTAGTAACCTCGCAGATGGACTAGAGGGTAAGGCTTGTCTGTTTGCAGATGACACCAAGATCTGCAACAGAGTAGATGATCCAGATGGGTGGGCAGAATGAGAAGAGATCTGGATAAACTAGCAAAATGGTCAGAAGAGTGGCAACTGGGATTTAATGCAAAGAAGTGCAAAATCATGCACATAGGGAAGAAACCCTGAAGCCACTTATAGGCTGGGAGGAGTTGCTAGCAGTCACAAAGGAAGAAAGAGACTTGGGCATCATCATCACTGATGACCTAAAATCATCAAGCAGACCTCTAAAGCAGTAGGTAAGGCTAGGGGGTGTTAGGGTGTATTAGTAGGGGTATCACAAGTCGTAAGAGGAGGTAATAATCCCTCTGTACAAGACATTGGTTAGGCTCCATCTGAGTACTCGTGCAGTATTGGAGGCCACACCTTCACAAGGACATTAACCAAATTGAGGCAGTCCAGAGAAGGGCACAAAATGGTGCAGGGACTGCATCAGAAGACATATGAGGACAGATTAACGGAGCTCAATATGTATACCTTGAGCAAAGGAGGGAGAGAGGTGATATGATCGAGACATTTAAACACCTTAAGGGCATAAACAAGGTGAAAGAGTCTAACATGTTTAAATATAAGAAAACAGCAGGACAAGAGGACACAGCATGAGATTAGAGGAGGCCGATTAAGGGGAATGTGAGGAAATTCTTTTTCACAGAAAGGGTGGTAGATGCATGGAATGCTTACCACAAGAAGTGGTGGCTATGAATACAGTGCAGGGCTTCAAACAGGCATGGGATAGGCATAAGGAGCAATACAAATGACTATGAATAGATAGGTCACTGACAGAGCAAAGGCCGATGGCACATTTATAAGGTAGAAAAGAAATGGGCAGACTGGATGGGCCTTGCGGTCCTTATCTGCCGTCAACTTCTATGAGCGTGTGGCACCCCAGACATCAGAAAGTGGTATATAAAACAAATGAGATAGCTGAGACTTTTCGGGAATTCTATGAACAGTTATATCAAAAAGTAACCCCCACCTGACGGGAAGACAGAATCTTTCCTAAATAACCAACCCTGTCACCAGACCAGGCAAAAGTGCTGATGCACCCGATATCAGCGGAGGAACTTAAAGTGCAAGTGGGAGCCCTGAAGACAGGGAAATGCCCCGGAACTGACGGGCTCCCAGGGGAATTTTTTAAATGTTTTAGAGACTTGCTCCAGCCTCTTGTTTTGAGAGTATTCTCTGGGGTCTTGGGGGATAGGGGCACGTCTCCACCCTCCTGGGCCACAGCACTGATTTTGGTGATACCCAAATCGGGAAAGGACCCCTCCAGATGTACTTCCTATCGCACAATTTCCCTCTTAAATACTGACTATAAGATCTTTTCTTCCATTATGGCTAAAAGAATACAACAATATCTTCCCCATCTGATACAGTTAGATCAGAATGGATTTGTCCTGGGTAGGCAAGCTCAGGATAATCTGAGGCGAACCACCCACCTTATTGACCATGACAACAACTCTGCTACTTCGGCACTATCAATGAGTCTTGACGCTGAAAAAGCATTTGATAGAGTTGATTGGAGCTTTTTGGGGACAACCCTTTCCCGGTTTGGATTCCCGAGAGAATTTATACAATTGATAAGCAAATTATACCACTCCCCAACTGCCTATGTTCGCACAAATGGCCACATTTCTAGGCCTCTGAAACTCTGCAGAGGTACAAGACAGGGGTGCCCTTTATCACCATTGCTTTTTGCATTATATATAGAACCTCTTGATTAGTCTATCGGGGAGAATGGGAATATAAAGGGAATAACACTGAATGGCTTTGAGTATAAACTGGCCTTATATGCCGATGACAAATTTATGTACCTTACAGAAATGGAAATTACATACGTACCGTAATTCTTGATCTTCTTGGATGAGTCTCCACCACTCATTCACACTAATGGGAACTGCGCCGGAGGCACTAGGACCCATCGGGAGCAAATGTTTTTGCTAGAGTGTCAGCGCCAGAGATGGAGCTGCGAGGAGCGGCACCGTGAACCTCAGCTCATGTGGTAATGACTATCTCGGCGTCGACCCTCCAACCGCCTCAGTACCTTTTTTTCCGACGAGGTGCAGCGTAACTAACCTAGAAGGATAACCTAACCAAAAAACGGACATAAGATAGTCCGGACGACCCGTATAAGAAGGGTCAACAGAAAGGTCTTCACAGCCTAAAGATTGAGGGAGTGAAGACCAACAACAGAGGTGAACTCAGGGGATGGAGGGTGGGCGTGTGAATGAGTGGTGGAGACTTGTCCAAGAAGATCAAGAATTACGGTAGGTACGTAATTTCCATATCTTCCTGGACATAAAGTCTCCACCACTCATTCACACTAATGGGACAGTACCGAGCTAATAATCCCCCGAGAGGGTGGCAGAAGAGACCAAGAGCTCACAGTTTTAGGACAGGAGTCCATTAAGGATGATTCTGCCAAAAGAAAGATGTCATCTGGCATGGACATCCAGGGCACAGTGTTTGACGAAAGTATGCACGGAGCTCCAGCTAGCCGCATTGCAAATATCTGCAATGGGCACACTGCAGATTTCTGCTAGGGATGCCGCGACCGCTCTAGTAGAGTGAGCATACACTCTGCCCTCCAGCTTAACCTGCACCATGGAATAACAGTGGCGAAGGCATGCCACCAGCCATGCTGAAATACATCTGATAGCGACAGGTTGACCCAGCGGGTCTCGCTGAAGAACGAACAGTTGTTGAGCTTTGCAAAAGTCTTTTGTTCTATCTAGATAGAAACGTAAAGCTCTTTTGACGTCCAAGGAATGAAGAGAACGCTCTCCTTCATTTTGGAAGTTCGCAAAGTAAGTAGGAAGGACCAAAGGTTGGTTTAGATGGAATTCTGAAACAACCTTAGGGAGAAAATTAGGATGGGTTCTAAGAACTACTTTGTCTTTATGAAACAGTATACGGAGGGTCTGTGACCAAGGCATGTATCTCAGAGACTCTGCGGGCCGAGGAAATGGCCACTAGGAAGGCCGTTTTCCATGTGAGAAATTTTAACTCACAGGTAGCTAGAGGCTCAAAAGGTTTTCGAGTGAGCATGTCTAGCACAAAATTAATGTCCCAGGCTGCGACTGGACATCTTATAGGAGGTCTAGTATGCAGAATTCCCTTAAGAAACCTCTTAACCACAGGTAACTGAGCCAGAGACGAGGAAAGTACTGGCTCAAGATAAGCTGAAATGGCACAAAGGTGAACCTTAACTGTAGAGTATTGTAGACCTGAATTTGAAAGGTCTAAGAGGTACTCTAAAATTTTATCTGGTGGGCAGGAAAAAGGATTCAAAGAGGATTTTGCACAACAGAGTGAAAAACGCTTCCATTTGGCTGTGTAAGTTTTCCTAGTGGCTGGCTTGCGTGCAGCCAGAAGAATATCTGAAACCCTATGAGAGACATTGAACCTGTTCACTTCTATCTCTTCAAGAGCCAAGCGTGAAGGTGAAGCGACCTCAGGTTGGGATGGACCACATGCCCCTGAGTCAGAAGGTTCGTCTGAAGGGGAAGTGGTTTCGGAGGAGCTTCCGACATACTGTTGAGTAGTGGAAACTATATCTGTCAAGGCCAGAAGGGAGCAATGACGATCATTTTGTCCCCCGGGACTCGAATTTGAGAAGTACTCTCTGAATTAGAGGAAGAGGCAGAAAGGCATATAGAAAGAGTTTTGTCCACCGCAGCCTGAACGCATCCTGACAGAAAATGCCAGGCCCTGGATTTCTGGAGCACAAGAGAGGCAGTTTTGTGTTGAGTGGGTATGCAAAAGTCCAGGTCTGGAGTTCCCCACTCTGCGAATAGTGACTGAGCTAAGGCTGAGTCGAGACCATTTGTGAGGATCTGTCTCTGTTCTGCTGAGGCGGTCTGCCAGTTCATTCTGCACTCCCGGCAGACAGACTGCATGAATTAGGGCCTTGTGCTCCAAGCACCATTCCCACCCTCAGTGCTTACCTGCATAAGGGTAAGAGTGAGCACCGCCCTGCTTGTTGATGTAATACATCACTGCTTTGTTGTCCATTTGAAGGAGAATGTTCTTGTGACAGAGAATGTCCTCAAAGCCCGTACTGCATAAAGGACAGCTCTCATTTCCAAGACATTTATGTGAAGTTGGGACTGATCCCTGAGCCCACGTACCTTGAGTGTGGAGAGTCTGACAATGAGCTCCCCCACCCCATCAGGGACACATCTGTGGTAATGGAATCTGATGATCAGAGGAGTAACATAGAAACATAGAATTTGGGCAGATAAGGACCGCTTGGCCCACCCAGTCTGCCCATTTCCCTGCCTACTGGATAAGCTGCAGATCCTAGTTAACCAGCAGCCTACTTCTTCCTACCCCCACCCCCTAGAACTGCCTTATGACTGTCCCATGCATGCTTGAATTCCACCACTGTTTTTGACTCCACGACCTCCTCCGGAAGGCCGTTCCATGCACCCACAACCCTCTCTGTGAAAAAATACTTCCTTAAATTACCTCTGAGCGGCCCCCCCTCTATCTTCAAATTGTGCAGTAAAGGGTAACCCTTCCAGAAGATTGTCCTCTTGCGACCACCAGGTGAGTGATCTCTTCAGAGGTTCTGTCACACTGATGAGAAAAGACTGAGGGTTGGTGGTCAGGACCACTGAGTACTGAGCATCCACTGAGAGGTTCTCATGTGAAGGCATGCTAGGGGTACAGTAAACACCGAGGATGCCATGAGACCTAGCATCCGTTGCACCAAGAGAGCTGAAACCGAGCTGCTCCTCAACGATTTATCGGGCCATCTGAAGGATATCTCCTCATGTCCTCTGGAAGAAATGCTTTCACAAGAGGTGTCCAGAAGAGTTTCTACAAAAGGAGCCTCTGGGAGGCTGCAGCTGTGATTTTGAGGTTGCAGGACTCCCATGAATGTGAGAAAGTGTGAAGCCGTGGCGGCGTCTGAGTTCCCTGCCTGGAAGGACTTGTAAAGTCAACTGTCCAGATATGGGAACCCTGTATTCGATTTTTCTGAGTTGCGCTGCGATAATTACACAACACTTTGTAAAAACTCGCGACACTGAGGACAGCCCAAAGGGTAGGACTCTGAACTGATAATGCTGTCCCAAAGCCACGAACCTTAGGTATTTGTGATGCTTTGGATGAATAGGAATGTGCTGGTAAGCAACCTGCATGACCAGGGAGGCTAACCAGTCGTGTTGACGAAGCAAAGGTAACAGGGTTCCTAGTGATAACATTTTGAATTTCTCTTTGGGAAGGAATTTGTTTAGTTTTCTGAGGTACAAAATGGGGCACATGCCCCCGGTTTTCTTTGGAACCAGAAAGTAATGGGAATAGAACCCTGTGTTCCGTTGATCCAGTGGAACTACTTCCACTGTCCTGTTGTTCAGAAGGCCCTGTTTCTCGGAGGCGGAGAAGATCTGACTGAAGAGCTGACAGCCTGGGCTGTCATCCAGGGGACAATCAGAGGGTCTCCAAAGATTGAGGAATACCCCATGCAGATTATCGGAGGCCCCATTTGTCCGAGGTTATGGACTTCCATTGATTGTAGAAGTGAGTCAGGCGACCTCCCACCACTGAGGAAGAGTCCATCTCGGGCAGCTGAGGTGGGACTTGGGCCAACAACTCAGAAGGCGGCACTAGGCATATGGATCCTTGCACCTTCTGCTGCATTTTTCTTTTGAGGCTGGGGGCTTGGTTTATTAAACTTCCCTGCCTTTGCCTCAAAGGACTGACTGTTATAAACTGGCATTTAACACCCCTCGAGAGGGACAGGATGAGGTTGAGCCAATTTAATGGCTGACCTAGTCTTTTGTAGCCTCTAGAGCTTGTTCTACTTGAGGGCGAAGAGATACACACCATCAAAAGGAGCGCCATTACTTGCTGCTGTGCATCATTCATGAAACCTGAAATGCGCAGCCAGGAATGACGGTAGTAAATGCCCGCTGTTGCCACTCGGGAGGCAGTATCAAGGTGTCCATAGCTGCTTTAACCTGCTAGTTGCTGGACTTGATACCCTGGTTATGGCCAGAAGAAGCTCTGAATCAGTATCCGACTTGGTAGAGCTGCAACCATTTGTTTGAGCGAATGCCAAAGGATATATTCATATTGAGAGAAATAGCCTTGTAGCTGGCACACGCATAACTAGTGGAAGCAGCAAAGACTCTCTTACCTAAAGTGTCTGTCTTATGAGATTCTTTGTTAATAGGTCGAGCTGTAGTAGTCTGGGGAAGGACGACCTTATTCTCTGCCAAGACTACAATAGGATCCGCAAAGGCTTGGGATGCCAAAATGGGTCGATCCTTGGGAGCAGCATATTTCCTATCTATGGACTTAGCCACCGAAGGAATGAAAGCAGGATTATTCCACACCATTTGAGACAGTGTCTCAAAGGAGGGCTGTACCGGAGGAGTCAAATCCATAGGGATCTCCGGAACATGGAGGTATTGGAGTCTTAACAGTTTCCCAGGATCGATATCTGTAGTTTGGAGAGAAAGAGTGGAATTCTAGTTTTTCAGCAGACTTAAAAGACAGGTCCTCGACCACAGGCTCTGCAGCAGGAATAGATCCTGTTCCTTCCACATCATCACCCAGCCTGACATCTGGGTCAGGCTCAATGTCATCTCCTGACAGTCCAGGAGGGACTGTATGAACAGGAAAGGAGTGAAAATCAGAAGGAAATGAGGGAGGAAAAGGATTAAAAGAGGAAGAGCCCTGAGACTGGAAGACATCCTAACAGGTCTCGGCACCGAAGAGCATGGTGCCGAGGCCGGATGGTGCCGAGGCTGGGCGGCACGAAGATGGTGCCGAAGCCACACAGCGCCAAGGAGCAGTGCCGGCGCATGGCGCCGAGTAGACGATTAGTGTCAAGACAGCAACTAGCGGCTATCGATGCGAGGTGTTTAAACATTCTAAGTCTCCGAAACAGGATTTGAGAGGAGAAAGAAGGATAAATACCAGGAGGTAGAGGCATCGGTGTGGCCCCCTGCGCTGCAGCCGTGTGAGGGGGGAAAACACCTAAGTGTGGAGCTGACAGCACCAAAGACGGTGCTGCGTGACTAGGGAGGCTCAACCACCTTACCTGATCTCCCAAAAGGCCCGAAGGCTCCTGAGTGACCGGGCGAGGCAGCTGGACCGACCTCTGAGCCCATTGCTCCATAAGCGCAGCCCACTGATGAAACTGCTCAACTGAAGACCTACCAGAGGGGCGGGCGGGGTAGGGCTCCGATGTCGAAGCCGTCGGCTATCAGAAACAGAAACCGGAGACTCCGAAGGAGGAGACCGCAACTACCCAATAACTGACCATCTACGCACAGAGATATATTGTGAGGGATACTCTTCTTTTGGACCGTGGGCCAAAAGAAGAGCTCGAGGCTGAATGGTGCCAAGAGTGCGCACTGCTTACTTTATGCTTCGAGGGGACCACCCACCCCTTAGGCACTGGACTGTCGTTCTCAGGCCCCTCCTCCGGAGAAGGTGGCGGACCCAACCCGGCTGACTGAACAGCTTTCATCTGAAGTCTCCCTACCGTCACCTGACCCTCATGGTTGACTCCGTCAATGTGAGCTGAGACTTCTTTAAATAAAATAAATAAACTAAGCGATACTTATTCGAGATATTACAAAACAATAAAACTGAAAACTATGCTGCTAGTTTGAAGTTTGACTCCGGCGGCGGCGTAGTCACTGAAGTGCATTGACAGTAGGAAAAAGGAACTGAAGCTGTTGGAGGTTGGCCTTGAGAGAGAGTCATTACCGTACAAGCTAGGGCTCACAGTGCCTCCTGGTGGCTCCATCTCATCACCTTCTAGCAAAAAGTTTGCTCCAACTGGTCCTAGTGCCCGGCAGTTCCCATTAGTGTGAATGAGTGGTGGAGACTTTACGTCCAGGAAGACCTGACTCCTCTATCCTGCTTTGTTTCGGCAGTTGGAGGAATTTTCCCTCCCTCTCTGGATACAAACTGAACTGCTCTAAAACAGAGATACTTAGTTGCAATTTTACTCCTTCCCTGGAATTAAAGAAAAGATATCCCGTGAGGTGGGACCTAGATCAGATGAGTTACCTAGGGATTACGATTGGGATTGGCAACCACCGCCTCTTGGAATTTAATTATCCCCCTTTGATTAACCAATTAAGGATGGATATCCAGAGGTGACTCTCCTACCCTTATCTATATATTCTAAGACACAGGCATTAAAAATGAATGCCCTGCCAAGGTTACTTTACTTATTTCAATGTGCACCCTGTCAGGTCTCTCAAAGAGAGTTAAACATATGGCAGGGCATATTTTTCAAATTTCTTTGGGCCAAAGACCGTCCTAGGATTTGTAGAGGTCTTATGTATGCCCTACGGGTCCATGGTGGGCTAGCCTTCCCTAACTTACAGGGTTACTGGGCTGCGGCCCAAATGCGGGTGGCTCTCCTGTGGGGCAGTCCTGGTTTTGATTCTCATTGGAAGAGAATGGATTTGGCAGTTGAGGCCGTCCCTCCCCATTCCAGCTAGCCTATTTCATGATGATGTTGGGGTACTTGAGTCTTGTTATACAGGGACTAGGACTGTCCTGGAAGGATGGAGGAGAGGCATAACCCGTGGTCCCATAAGAAATCAATTGTGGAAATTCCAATGGTGGGCTTATGACCCCCTCTTCCCAGCTGCCACCTTGGATTCATGGTTTAAATAGTGGGCCAGGAAAGGATTTCACTCTCCTTATCAGATTTTATCAGCAAATAACCCTGTTTCTTTTGAGGCAGCCAGGCAGACATTTGGGCTTCTCCCACTAGATAATCTAAGATTCTACCAGATCAGAGACTATGTCCTTGCCCTTCAGAAGACATATGCCCGGTTGCAGGTGGAGGTGGAGGACCCTCCTTTCTGGGGTATTTGGTTTTCAGGGGGTGGGAAAGGAGCCATATCCCTATTGTATCAAAGGTATCTAACAGATGAGACCCTTCCTATTGAAAAACTTAAAACTTAAGTGGGAAATGGACCTGGGGATCACTGTTTCACAGAAACAGTGGACTGCTGTGTGGCAAGCTACATGGCGGACAACAGGGGCCCCCCCTTTGGAGGGAATATGGATGGAAGCTGAGAGCTAGTTACTTCAGAGTTCCTGCACAGGTGGTGCACTATGCACCAACAGTTGGTTCGGACTGCTGGAGAGGATGTAGGATCTCCCAAGCTTCACAGGCCCACATTTTCTGGACATGTCAGATACTTGAGGAGTATTGGTCCAATACAGAACACCATCTCAGAAATTTTCAATTTCAGTTCCCCTGGGCCCTGAACATTTGGTTTTAGGTCTTAGACCATAGGAATCTACAGGGAAGAGGCAATATATTTATTTTTATTTATTTAGTTTTTGTTAACCGGGTAAGTGCGCTAGTCAGCAAGTGACTGTTTTCAGGCACGACCGGGAGAATACAATTAAACACACAAAGAGTAGCCAGATTATTAAGACAACGAGTACAAAAATGCAGAGAGAAATACATATGGCAATGTAACATACATTAGTAAACAAAAATATACTTTAGCACTTGATCATGGAACATACTCAAAATGTGAATAGTAGAAGGCAGAAAATAAGAATGGATAGGCATCAGTAGAAAAGACACAAGGAAGGAAAACTGGCAAAAGGATGGGAGGGAGAGATTAAGTGGAAAGGAGGTGCCATCAGATCGGCAACAGCGGGGTGAGGTACCAACCTGCTCGAGCCTATGGAGCGAAGACGGCAGGCGAAGAGAGGGTGGTAGGGGAGCGGCAGTAGATGGCAACAGCGAGGAGGTAGGAAAATACAGCCGGGCTGGTGGAACCGATAGACGGCAGAGGGCGAGAGTGAGGATGCCGGTGAGGAGGGATAGAGGCAGAGGAGTTCGGCAATAGCGGCAAAAGTGTCAGTCAAGCCGAGCCAGTGGAACCAAGAGACGGCAGGGCAGGAAGGGGGGTCGGTAGACGGTGGGAGTAGGCGGTAGTAGGTGGAGAGAGGTGACTAAGCACAGCCAGGAGGGTGGGGACTAAGGAGGGGCATGGATGAGGTAGGAACAGGTAAAGGTGAGTTTGGTGGGGAGTGGCAAAAGGGGAAGAGGATATAACAGAAGAAGGGGGAGAGAGCAGCAGTGGGGTTAAGTGAGGAGAGGCTGTGAAGTGAAGATAAGAATGTCATGGAGTAGAATAGCGACTTACAATTGTCAACAGCTAACATTAGGCTTATAAAGAAACAGGTTAAGGCAACATTAATTACAAGGCACAAAATAAAACATTAATTACAAGGCACAGTATAGAACACCCATTTGGACAGGCAAAAGTGCTAGTAATGAGGAAACAGTACAAATGAAGCGGATCAGGTAGGATCAAAGCAAACACATTTGTCCATAGTAGTGAGGAAAGTCCTGAGTTTGCTCTAAAAAGTCACATGAGTGGAGACATCTCTTAGATCCTGAGGTAGTAGGTTCCATAGGTGGGGGCAGCATGATGGAAGGAGCCCATGCCCTTTTAGTCCGACAAAGGGGATGGATAGTAAGTCTGATCAGCCGATCTAAGATTCCTTGTGGGAATGGCGGCCTGAGGAGATCAGACAGGATAGCAGGCTTGGGCGTCCTTAGGATGGAATCAACTAAATTGTACAAGTAGTACTGCCTGGTAGAGGAAGGAGAGAGCCAACCAAGGTCTGATATAAGAGACAATGATGCTGCAGCCGAGGTGCTTTGGTTGCATACCTGCACACATTATTGAAGGTAGTATCCCATAGTTGTAGTGAAGATTTGGTGGCCAAGGACAGGATGGGACACCCATACGTAAGGTTGGCAATAGAATGCCTCTGGCTATCGCCAATTTAGCAGCAGGGGTGAGCAGGTATTTGGTTCTATAGGCCCCCAATTTGCAGTTAATTGACTTGCAGGTTTCCTGTATATGTGCTTTCAGGTCAAGGTTTGATCAAGGTGGATGCCAAGGTAACGAAAGGAAGTGACAGTTTCTATAGGGTCCCCATCGATATCAGAGACAGAGATGGTCAGAGGACAGGATCTAAGCTTGTGATTGGAGCCAAACATCATAACTTTTGTTTGTATTTAAAACCAGGCGTTGAGAGTTCAACCAGTGTTGTACAGCACGAAAATCTGCAGTGAGGGCAGCATTTAGATCCAGGACCTTATCAGAGTGATAATAAATTACAGGTCATCCGCAAAAGTGAGTGACCTGTGGTGACCAGCTCAGGAAGTTTATTGACAAATAATGAGAATAGAAGGGGCCAAGTATAGACCCTGAGGGACCCCAATGTTGATAACAGCACTGTCTGACATGGATGAATTAAACTTAACAGCTTGTGTTCTGTTGGAGAGGTAGCTTTTGAACCAGGTAGTGACTGGGGAGAGAAGCCCAAGGTACTGAGGGCGGATAGTAGCAGAGAATGGTCAACCAGATCGAAAGCTTTGGTTAAGTCAATGAAGACTGCCCTGTTAACTTTCCTCTATCCATATTGGTAACGATATCTGAAGTGAAGTTTGCAAGTGCTGTCATGGTGCTGTGATGCTTTCTAAAACCATGTTGTGCTGAGCTTAGTAAATTGAATTTCTCAAGGTATTCAGTGATTTGCATGGATACTACTTTTCCAGGATTTTATTCAGAACAGACAAAATAGCAATAGGCGGTAATTTGATATGTCATTTTACTGCCTTTCTTAAATACAGGAGTGACTCTGGCTGCCTTCCAGACTTCAGGGACAATGCCATTGGAGAGATAGGGTGAAGATGTGTGCCAGGGGCCAGAGATGTAGTAAGAAGCCATTTTAGTAGTCTTGGTTCTAGGCCATCTGAGCCAGTACTGGTGTTTTCAGAGAGTGACCTGAGCAGCTTTAGGACCTGATGCCTAGACACTTCCCTGAAATAGAAGAGTTGGTTAAGTTTGGGGTCCTTCAGATGCTGTGGGGTTAAACTGTGAAGCAGAGGATTGTGATGGGAGGGAAGCTGTGTAGGCAGATAAGTCAGAAAATTGTTGGTTAAAAGCATTTGCAATGGTAGTAGAATCATTACAGTGTACACCATGTAGGACCATATCTGAGGGAGTGACATCTTTAGCAGAACCTAAGAAGGACTTAATGTGACCCCAAAACTTGCGAGGGTCATTGGAAGAATTAATCAGCAGGTTTTGGCAGTATTTACTTTTGGCCTGCCTGATGCATCTTTACAGTCATTTCTGTATTGTTTATACAGAATGAGATCTGACTACAGTCCAGTTTGTTTGTACTTTTCCATTGATTGTCTCTAACTTTAACTTTTGGAAGCAGGTCTTTTCAGCCACCTCGAATGCTGGCCTTACCCTCCTTTTGACTGTAGGGAGGTGCTTCTTTTGGATGTTGCCAAATTCAGTCAGAAATGAATTGAGGGCAGTATCAACATTGGTTGCGGTATAAATGTTAGACCAGTCAACACAAGAGAGGTCAAATAGGAAGGCTTGTTTGTCCAGGGCAGCATAGTTTGAAAACCTAATCAGACGTGGTGGAGGAGGAGGAGGAGGTGGACAGGATCGCCATCGACAAAGTGTGGGGAATGATCAGTGATTGAGTCAGCAAGCACTGTGGCATCTAGTACATGATCAGGTCTGGTGGTGAGGATCCAATCAAGTAGGGACCCTGAGTGCGGAGTAGTAGTTCTGGTAAAGCCTGTGATAGTTTGGTGTAGATTGGGCTTCTGTATTAGAGATTCAAGGATGCTGTGCTGTGGACCCAGCCAGTTAAGGTTCAGGTCCCCAAGGTAGAGGCTCATTTGATTTTACATTCTGGGAGACATATTGTAGCAAATTCTGGAGACCACTCATCCCGCTTGTAGGTGGATTGTGAGACACAAATGATGTGCAGCAGTTTTGAACCCAGTGCCAGGGTAGCATGCAGAGTTTCACAAGGTGTTGGGGAATCAGTGCAGGGTAGGATGTTCAGGGATAGATGATTTTTGTACATAATCGCAACCCCCTTGACTCAAGGTCTTTCCTTAGAATGCTATAACCAGGCACAAGACAAGTGGCATCAGGCACCCAAGGCTTCAGCCAAGTCTCTGATAGGCATAAAATGTCAGGGTTAATCAGTTTAGCCCAGGCTTGAGCTCAGCCAGGTGACTCGTGAGACTCCGGATATTCATGTGGGCTATAACAGACCCTTTTGTTGCAGCCGTTGCAGGGGTGAAGCGCAAACCATAGGGCCGGATTGGGTTCAATATCTCCGGCAAGCATAAGGAGCCGCGGGCAAGGTGAGAAAGCAGGTTGGCAGAGAGTGCCTAGCTGGCGTTTGGGTCTCTGATAGTTCAAGAGATAGGAGTGGATAGATAGATACAGCCCTTTTGATGAGGATAGAGTGAGCAGGGTAGAATTGATAATAGTACAGCAAGATGTTAGAAAACCTGAAGTCACTATCATTGTTAGCGCAGGGATAAGTAGCAAGAGATGTACAAGTTGTTAGCCAGTTTAGACATAACAGGAGAGACAGGAGTATAAGTGGTGAAGTTTTAGAGGTGAGAGGAGGGTTCATTAGGGGGAGACTGGGGTGCAGCACCATATCTGAAGTGGCCAGTTTCACAGAAGAAACTATGTTGCCATCTGAATACCCTGATCACGTAAATGACCTAACCTAAAAGTTAAACTTCAGCATGATGTGTAATTTAATCGACTTCCAAAGCGTAATATTAAAACTATGATGCTGTGAATATTTAATTCCAACATTCCTGCCACCCTCCTGTGCTCTGCATGGCGGAGATCGTGCCAATTAATAGTTTCAGGATACTGCTTACAGTCAATAACAGAATAAATTATTTAACAAAGCTGTAGTAATGACATTTTGAGAGTGCTGAGGTGGCCCTGCTTATATACACACTGAAAACTAAATGGCAATTAATGCTCTAATGCTTTAAAACAGTTATGAACAATCTTATTTGCTAATATTAAGATTTTCCAGAATTAAACAGTAAATTTTGAATGAGAAGTTCGTACTGTAGAACCCACGGCATTTCAAAATATTCATATATTTATGGTCAGTTTTACGATAGCTGCTTTGAAGGCCATTACTAGAAATGGGCACAGCTTCCATAGCAGACTGGACAGACATAGTGGAAAATATTCACTTAATGGAAGGATTACATTCAGCCTCGTCAACAAACCCACTGCGTACCAAAACAGGTGGACTAGGTGGCTCTTGTATGAGCCTCATTTACATTTAGATGCCTAATTAGGCATCGCTGGCCCCTCTCCTTCTCTCTCTCTTAAATTTATAAAAATAAGAAAGGAAATATATTTTTATTATTTTATGCAGTGCATTGTACAGTTTGTTAATATCTTCATTGAGTAGTAACAGATAAGAACTTCTGCAGTATTATATGATAGATCTTTGAGAACATGTAGTTTACTTTAACTAGATCATCAAATGCTTTTATTCAGTAAAAGCTAACGTGTAGGTACACACTGTGATGTCATCAAGATATGTTTTATGTACCTATGTAACAGATGTATAATCTATCTGTATGGACATGATCTCAAGCCCTTTCGGCCTACCATAATAAAGGAAGTATATATAAAAAAAAGACAAGAAAGGGACGGTCGTGCTGGTCAGTGACAGAAAATTTTCGACTGAATGGGCACCGTCGCAAGGACGACCGTCTTTGAAGTCTTCTTGCCATCTGACCTAGACATGACCTCTGGGAAAAAATACAAAACAAGACTCGATGTCGCTGTAAAGATGAAATATGGAAAGATCTTACCGGCGATGTCGGTGGCTAGCAAAACCGTCAGGAGAACCAGCGGACTTGGCGTGATTTTCTGGAGAGAATGAACCACTGCAAACAGGTAGGCCCAAACTCAATTGCTGGAGAAAAGTACTACAAGGTGACCTTTTGACGGTGGGAAAGTAGAACTGGCAGGTGGCGGAGTCAACGGCACCAACCACAGTCCCGGTGAGCACCACGTAGAACGTCAGCCCTCGAGGGCAGCGCAAAGAGCACGCCAGATCCACCTACCAAAAAAAAAAAAAGGCAGTTCTGCTGGGTCCTGACCTTGCGGAGTACTAATATGTGATGAATGGTGAAGAATGACACAGATAAGATTGCTGAGTTCGGGCAGGTAAGGGGTACAGGCGATGAGATGATGCCCATAAGCAGAAGCGCTTCCACTTCATGGCATAAGTGGAGTGAGCAGAGGCTTCCTCACCGAGATGACGACATCTGCCAAAATCCATACCTGGATTTTCTACGTCTGCAAGGAGCCAAGCATGAAGATGAAAAGACCCAAGATCTGGGTGGACCAGAGTGCCCAATCCTGGGACACAGCAACTGCAAGCATTTGGCAGTGGAATTGGCGGTTCCGAGAACAACCACTGAAGTAGTGAAACAAATCTGCCGAGGCCACAATGGGGTGATTAGAATAATCCGAACCCCTTCGGCCTGCATCTTCAACAGTACTCTCTGAATGAGAGGAATGAAAGAAACCTCCCTGCCCAACAAAGGGACAATGCACCTGGCCAGAAAGCACCAGGTGCAGGCTCTGCAAGCAGAAGGCTGGCAGATCATGCTGTGTGGGGACGCGAAAGAGGTCGAGCTCTGGACGAGCCCATGTGTCAAAGAGCTGGTCCGCTACTGATTGTAGCAACTCCTACTCGTGCGCCTTGAACCGAGACCTGCTTAGGCTGTCTGCCAAGTCATTTTGGACACCTGGAAGGTGCACTGCGGACAGAGAGATGTGATGCTCCAGCACCCAGTACCAA
Organism: Neoceratodus forsteri; assembly: GCA_016271365.2. Lineage (NCBI taxonomy): Eukaryota > Metazoa > Chordata > Ceratodontiformes > Ceratodontidae > Neoceratodus > Neoceratodus forsteri. The sequence continues at coordinate 399,540,522 of CM057452.1, forward strand.
ACTCTCATTGCCTCCCTGCATAGGGGGTAGGAGTGTGTTCCCCCTTGCTTGCTGAAGTAAAAGACGACCGCCATGTTGTCCGTTTGAACTAGGAGAGAGTCTGGGACAAGGTCCTCTTGGAAGGCATGTAACGCATAGAGGACCGCTTGCATTTCTAGAACGCTGATGTGGAGGGCATGCTCCTCCAGTATCCAGACTCCTTGTGTCCGGTGGGCCCCCCATCCCAAATTGGAAGCATCTTTCATTAAGAGTCTGATTTTGGGGCTACTGATTGAGAGGGTCCAGCCACCAAAGTAGGATCCTCTTGACCGCTCTACAACTCTGACCATGTGGTCTAGTTCGTCTGAGCATTGATCCCACTGCACCCTGAGCATCCACTGTGGGATTCTTATGTGGAGGCGAGCCAAAGGAGTGACAGGGATGGCCACCGCCATGTGTCCCAGAAGTCTGAAGATCATCTTGGCCTGGACCTGAGGGGTTACTAGGACCGATCCAGCTATCTCCCACAGGCGATCGCCCCTCTCTGGGGGGTAGAAAAGCCATGCCCTGGACTGAATCCGCTACGGCTCCTATGAAAACGAGTCTTTGGATGGGCTCTGGGGAAGACTTTGGAAGGTTCAGGGTGATCCCCACCTCTCGGAACAGAGTACAGGTGTCTCTGAGAGCCTGAAGGAGGCGCATCCTTGACGGGGTCGTAAGCAGCCAATCGTCGAGGGAAGACGTAATGCCCCTGGTGCCTTAGAGCCACAGCTACCACTGCCAAACATCTGGTGAAGACTTGAGGAGAGGCCAAACGGAAGAACCCGAAACTGATAATGTTCCCCCTGGATGTGGAACCTCGGGTACTTCCTGTGAGGGGGGAAAGACCCCGATGTGCATGTACGCATCTTGCATATCTAGGGAGCAGAGCCAGTCTCCCTGGTGCATCAGAGGAATAAGACATGGAAGGGTCACCATCCTGAACCTTCAGTACTCTATATAGTTGTTTAAGGAGCTGAGGTCCGGGATGGGCCGAAGATCTTGCGTCTTTTTTGGAACTAAGAAAAAGTGGGAGTAATATCCCTTTCCCTGCTGCTGCTGCAGAGGAACTGGTTCTATTGCCCTTTCTCATAAGAGGGCCTGAATCTCTCCTTCTATAAGGGGTACATGAGAAGGAGGATATCTTGAGGACCTTGGTGGAGTGTCTGGGGGGATTTCGCTGAACTCCAGCATATGTCCCCTCCTTATAATATCTAGGACCCACTGTTCTGCTGTAATAGAACTCCAAGCCTTCAGGTGAAGGGAGAAGTGACCCCCTATTGCCTCCCCTGGTACCTCCTCTGGAGGAAGGGGGGTTGGGAGGAGTCATTGGGTGGAGCTGGGAGTGGGCAGAGAGACTTTCGAGGACTTGGAGCCTCAAAAAGTTGCTGCCTCCAGGTTGCTGGTTGCCGGCTTTCCTTTTGAAGCCATGTCTCTGGCCCTGTTGGTTACCATGGGCTTGAGCACCTGAGGGCTTAGGAAAAGGCCAGAGTCTCGTGCGTTTCTGGTCCCCTCTATACATCTGCCTGATGGACCAGATAGATTTGCCAGACTCCTGGAGATGACAGATAAGAGACACCGTCTCCTGCCCAAAAAGGACGGAACTCTGGAACGGGAGGTCCCAGATTCCGGACTGCAAATCCTGGTGAAAACCCGAGACTCTCAACCAGGCATGGTGCCGGAGGCAGACACCTGATGCTGCCGCTCTGGCCACCCATGTCTGCAGTGTCGTCTGAGGCACGGAGGACATGCGTGCCTACATCCGAGCCAGATTTCAATATGTTCAGAAGTTCCGTTTTTCGTGGAGCCTGGCAAGGCATTGGCTAGATCCTGTTCTCTCTCCCACCACGCATTCTGGTACTGGACCATATGCGTAAGGAAGTTGAGGGATCCAACGGGGCAGGTGGAAGTAGAGTAGACTTTTTTGCCCACCTGGTCCAAGTAGCGGGATTCTGGGTCAGGAGGCTGGGATCGGAGGTGCTTAGGCTGCTTAGACTTGTTGTGAGCAGCCATAATGACCAATTAGTCCACCTGAGGGTGTTATGCCAGGAAAGGCTCATCCCTCAGGGCTCTATACAGCCTGTCTGACTTCTTCAGAATGGCCGGAACTGATGCTGAATGCTTCCAAGTTATCCTGGTGAGGTCTTGGAAGGTGTCCTCTAAAGGAGGCACCATCAGAGGCTTGGGCTCCCTTCTGCCTCACGTAAAGGGTCAGTCGCGGCGTTCCGGATCCAGGTCCTCCATCTCCCATTTATTGGAGGCCTGGATGTGCCTCATGACATCCATAAAGTCAGATCCTCAGGAGGCGGCGTGGTTGGTCATTCTCCCCAAGGAACCTCAACCCCGAGAAGGATGAGGAGGAAGCAGAAGAAGAAGAAGACCTGCTACTGGGCCTAGAATAGCCTGAGCTGCGTCTAGGACTCCCCTGCTCAAGCGTGAGGTGGCTACCAGACCACGGGAACATGACCAATGCCGGCCTGGGACCGTGTCGGAAGTGGGTCCACCTGGGAGAGCAGGATCAGCTCTTGGGCTGTGACCGGGACCGACGATGGCTGCCCAATCGAGAAGGGTGCCAACGGTCCTCAGACCGGGAACGAGCCTTTAAGGGTGGGCAAGGCAGCGGCCGCTTGGAGTTCTTCAGAGAAGGAGCGGGAAGGCCCTCGGGCTCACGGTTATCTGGCTGGTCAGGAACCAGTGTCGGGTCCAGCTTCGTTGTAGTCTCCTCTTTTTTTATCTGACTCCACCAAAAAGACAAGAATTCTTGCAGCTCCTCTTGTCGAAAACAGCAACCGCTGTTCCGGGAAGGGATCCGGAGAAGCTGGAGGGTCGGTAGGGCATGGTGGGGAATCCCAGAAGAGCCCTGCAGGTGGAGAAAACCTGGGGTGCTTGGAACCTTACTGGTGCCCTTCATGAGGTGTCTTCTACCGAGGAACCTCCACCAGTGTCGGTACCATGGCTGGCGCTGGTTTTACAGGAGGTGGTGCTGGGGTGTCCTTGTCACCTGGCTGCTTGCCAGAACTGGGTGAGCTTGAGGGCAGCTATGGGCTGGGGCAGGGCTTGAGGGCCTTGGAAGTCCTGCAAAACACGCCACCTTAGGTTTCGCCGGTTTATCTCCTGACAGTCCCACCTTGACCGGCATCGTTTTTTTGCAGAAAGGCTCAGTTTCTTGGAGTCTTCTTTGCAGTATTCCCCTCAAGCCCGTGGAAGAAGAGGCTCTCCGGAAACTAATGATGGGACCGCTACGGTCCTTATCCCAGGAGTGCTTACGGGTTTGTCCTGGTGTTTGCCCTTGTCCCCGAGGTGTGCAGGACATCCATCTGTTGTTCTACAAGATGGGCTTTTAGGGCCTTCAGGTGTCAAATTCTTGTCCTGCTGGTAAAGCCTCTACAAGTCTTGCAGGCAGCACTGTACGTAGTCTGGACCCAAGCAGAAGGCAGCACTTGGAGTGGCTGTCTTTTGATGGTATCTGGCAGCCACAATCGAACTTGTTCCTCTCTGGCCCGGAGGAGGATACCGAAGACAGAGATGACATACGCCAAACTGAAGTTGAAAAGGGAGAAAAAATGGTAGAGATGAATCCAAAATTTGAACTGGAACTGCTGAACAGCAAAAACTTCCCCAACGTGAGTGGGTCGCAGCAGGAAAAGAACTGAGGTGGAGCCAGGGTCCACCCCCTTATGTAGCATGGCCGACGTCGGGGTGCAGCTGATGTCAGGGTGCGGTCCCTGCTAGGTACTTCTAGCTAAGATTTTTCTGGTGGGTCCTAAGGCCTGCGGCATTAGTCCTAATGGTTATAGCCTGCTGCAGGAGCTCCCACTGGAAGTAAGATCAAAGGATAACTGAGCAAATTACAGGGTAATAGTACAATGCCGTGGGAAAGATTACCAGGTTCATGCTCAGCACAGCACAAAGAATAAACTGTCAAAAGTGCAGATTTTATTTTTACATAGTGCTGCTGATTCAACTAGGGGCTGGTCTGCTGGCACAGTGGTTGGATTTCCGCCTGTGACACCGACGACCCGGGTTCGGTAACAGACTCAGGCACTGGAGGGCCGGTTGAGGGGAGATGGCTTGAACGTCCAACGACCGCTCACCTTCTCCTGGGAGGAAGGGGTTCACTGCTCAGTGTTTGCTGGCCCCTGGCAGAGGCCGGGGGGCACAGCAACATGTTGGGCCTTGCTGCGGGAGGAAGCATGGCAGATGGCTTGTGCCTTGACGTAGTATTTGCCGAACTGAATTGAGAGACCTGGAGGTCTGATATGAGGACAGCGCTTCGTTTGGTGTGGATAGATTTCAGCTCCTGACACCATACCTGTGCAGTGTGAGAGACTGCAAGCAGGGTTTTTGTCGACGAGCTGTGATCACTGCAAATTGGGGGGAGCTAGGACCTCGGTGTCCTCCTGACTTTTCCCTGTTAAATTTCGTCTGCCGTAAGCGTAGTATTTGCCGAATTGAATTGAGAGACCTGGAGGTCTGATATGAGGACAGCGCTTCGTTTGGTGTGGATAGATTTCAGCTCCTGACACCATACCTGTGCAGTGTGAGAGACTGCAAGCAGGGTTTCTGTCGATGAGCTGTGATCACTGCAAATTGGGGGGAGCTAGGACCTCGGTGTCCTCCTGACTTTTCCCCTGTTAAATTCTCGCTCCGCTCGCAAGCGCGAGCGTTGTGAGTGGCGCGAGCGCCACTCGGCACTGGAAATGTTTAGCTGACACAGGGGGGTGAGGCTATGTCTTACTATGTTTTTGGTAATTAACTATTTATTTATATAGTTTTTACTATGTGTAGTTCTAGAACTAATTTGTTCGAGGGCATGGCTATTAGTAGGCTTGTCATATTTTAGAAGTTAGGTTTGACGGGGTATTTTATATATATTTCATATATTAGTTATTATTTTTGTATTTGTTGTGCCTTGGAGACATATATATGATATGGAGGTATTGAGAGGGCTAGAATTATGTATGATGGCTTGGTGTTGCGCGACCTACGTCCTTTCATCCCCCTTCCGGTTTCTGATGTTACTATCAGACGTTGTCAGGAGGTGGGGATTGGCAGGGATAGTGTTGGTCGCGCAATACCAAGAAATCTTAATTCGGATAATGCAAGGATTGAAGTTATCAGGTCCAGGAGACGCCCTGGGTTGCGACGGGCACATAGGAGAGGCCAACCGTGTTTGGTGTCCGTCCCCAGGGAGCCTATTAGATCAAATGGCCAGGTAACCTGTAGGGCTGCATCACCCCCAAATCCCCTGACGGCTGCTTTGTAATGCCAGATCGATCAGAAATAAGACAGCAATTATTGCTGCCTTGGTTTCGGCTCGGTCGATCTGGCTTTATCATGGAGACCTGGGTGGGTGACGATGCGGGCCCTATTTTTGAGGCTGCTGTCCCCTCTGGGTATACCGTGGTACACTGTCCCAGAGTGGAGCGCAGGGGTGGCGGTGTAGCCATCTGTTTTAGATCTAGCCCGAACTTTACTGTGCACCCGGTGAGAGCCCCGGGTTCTTTTGAATGTGTGGCTGTCCGGGGAGGACCTGATGCGGGCTGCAGGATCTTTCTTATTTATCGCCCTCCGGGGTTGATGGGGGAGTTCCTGCAGGAGGTCGCAGACTTTGTCGCCGCTGCATCGTTGGAATCCCCCAGATGTGTTTTTCTGGGGGATTTCAATGTTTGGTTTGATGATGTAGACCATGGACATGATTGCGAAGCTTTCGGATCATGTCCTCCTTGGCTTGACGTAGGCGGTTACTCTACCAACGCATCGGGATGGCCACATGTTGGACCTGGTGTTCTCACTGGGATTTGATATTAGTGATCTTAAGATCGATCCAGTTCTCTGGTCTGATCACTGCAGTTCAGTTCACGTTTGGGGCTCCGCCATAAGCCCTTCCTGCTGAGATGATTCGCTGTCGCCCGCTGGGGTTTGACCCCTGAGGGTTTTCTGGCGGCAGCGAATTTATCTAGAGTGGGTGATGCATCTGGCGGGAGGGTGGTGGTCGGAGTTGATGCCTATAATAAGGTGTTATCTGATACCATAAACTCCCTCGCACCTGTCCGTATCGACCCAGGACTTCCTACCTACCAATTGCATGGGTTTGATGGTGAGCTCAGGAGATGAAGAGACTGGGTCGGAGGTGGAGCGCTGCGGAGGAGATCCCGTCTGGATGCGGACAAACTGGCTCTGCGTACCCATTATGGGGAGTACCAGAAGGCAATCGACCGTAAGAAGACAGTGTTTCTGTCTGGGAGATTGCTGCGGAAGAATCGACGCCTCACTTTTCGGACCGTCGATGAACTCCTACATCCTGTCTGTCTATGGCCGAGAGGTTTTTCTAATATTGACTGTGAGGATTTTGCTCGATTCTTTTCGGATAGGGTGTCTATGATCCGGGGTGGCTCCCTCAGCCAGAAATGATACAGCTGGCAGTGATCGCCTGATGTGTTCTGAGTGCACTCCGCCTGGTTGGGAGAGTTTAGACCAGTGGAGGATACTGAGGTCATTGAGGTAGCAACCAATGTGAGGCACACCTTTTGTGAACTGACCCAGTGTCGACGCTGCTTTTAATGAGATGTAGTCGACTCTGTTGGCCCGGTGTTTGCCATGATTGTACGGTGTTCCCTTTCTGAGGGTGTCTTCCCGGACGCCTTGAAGGAGGCTCTGATGAGACCCCTCTTAAAGAAGCCATCTTTGGACCCAGAGATCATGGCAAATTACCGTCCTATCTCTAACCTTCCATTTCTAGGAAAAGTTATTGAGAAAGTGGTAGCGCTTCAATTGGAAGAGCACCTCACATCTCATGAGTTATACGAACCCTTCCAGTCAGCTTTTCGTGCCAGACATAGCACCGAAACTGCACTTGTTCGGGTGCAGAATGACCTTCTCAGGCTAGAGACCGGGGAGATAAGACAATTCTGGTTCTCCTCGATCTCTCATCAGCATTTGACACTGTGGACCATTGTGTGTTGCTTGCTCGCCTTGGGGATCTATGTGGACTCACCGTAATGTCATCAAATGGTTTGAGTCCTTTCTTACTAACAGGAGGCAGCGGGTTGTGATGGGAAATTTCTCTTCTATACCTGGTCTGCTTCTTTGTGGAGTTCCCCAGGGGTCAGTACTGGCTCCAATGTTGTTCGCAGTGTACATGCTGCCTCTGGGTGGGATCATTAGGAAATATGGCTTGAGTTTTCATTGCTATGCTGATGATACGGAGGTATTAGTAGTGGAGTCGAACAGAGTTCGTGATAAGACGGTCTCTGACACAGAAACTGGGCTTGTCCTAGGGTCTGTGCCATTGAAAGCCTCCGCTTCGGCACGAAATCTTGGCGTGATCCTGGACAGGGATCTAACCATTGAGGCTCATATATCCTCTGTGGTTCGTACCTGTTTTACCACCTCAGAAACATTGCCAGAATTAAATCTCTTGTTCCGCCTCTGGACACGCCCTACTTTGATACATGCCTTAGTTACATCTGGGCTTGATTATAACGCTCTATCTCGGGGTCACGAGGAGGATCTCTCCGCCGATTCAGCTGGTGCAAGCAGCTGCCGGTTGTTGACCGACAGCAAAAGTTTTGTCATATTACACCTGTTCTACGTAAATTGCACTGGCTGCCAGTTAGGTGGAGAGTCCTCTTTAAAATAGGTCTTCTTACCTATAAGGCCCTACAGGACAGGGCCCTGGTTACCTGCTAGATCTTCTGTCACCTGTTCTCTCCATCGCCCTCTTCGCTCCTCCAATGAATGCCTCCTGGCCATTCCCAGAACTAGGTTGAAATCAGCGGTGATAGGGCATTTAGTCTCATGCCCCTTTTCTGTGGAATTCTTTACCAACTATGGTCAGAGAGGCTCCATCGGTGGATGCTTTTAAGGCTCAACTAAAGGCCTTTTTCTTTTCTAAAGCATTTAATTTAGTTTAATTTATGGCTTGATATAGTTTTATATTTAACCATTTAGTTTTGAAATTATTTGTATTTATATGTTTACTTTATATTTATTATGCTAAAATGTTTGTTTTAAATTGATTGTATGGCGCCCAGAGCCTCAGGGATTGGGCGTCTTTTAAATAAACTTTGCCTTGCCTTGTCATCATGTGGCAAGTCACGCTCCCCCAGAAAATGGGGGAAAAGAAAGCCACCCGCCTGGCCAACTGGATGATGGCTGCCAATCCCTCCACATGCCCAAAGCCTGGACAAGAGCATCTGTGCCACCCTGCCATTCCCAGAATACACTGGAAGCCCTCTGGGTGAGTCTCCCTCCTGGACAGCCTCCCACAGGGTAGGGGGCCCAACAAAGGTTATGTCGGGTTACCGGGGACATGATAATTAGGCGGTGGATAGTGTTTGGGACTCGGCAGTGGTGGTAGGGCCTTGGCTGGCCTGATGGGGTGGATGGCCAGGGGGTCAGAGGAGCAAAAAAAAAATACCTTAACTAATGCAGAGTAGTATTAAAAATGAAATAGACTATTTTATTGCCTTATTATTTTAAAATAATAAACCGACTGGAGACGTGGTTGTACCAGAGCTATACTCAGGGGCACCGCTCTCTCCCGGCAGAGAAACAAATCTGATAACTGCCAAGGTAGATGGAGGCTGCAGAGTTTTTCAAATACCCATTCTATGTTCCATTCTTAGAACAGGGTTCGTTTTCAAGGCATCTATCTCTACGGAGAATGATACTGTACATTGAGTGAAACCATAAGTGAGGGATTCCTAGGGTTAGAAACATGTCTTAATTATTATGCAAAAAATACAATACACTGTGTTAACTGTAAGTAAAAAGTACAGTTACATAAGAACTTAATCGTAACAGTAGATCTGCAAGAGAAGATCTTGCAGTAGGCAACACCGTTAGGACTGAGCTGCCAGGACCACCCAGAAAATTTCTCACTAGCAGTACTCAATGGGGGACCGTTCCAACGTCAGCACGTCGACATATGTTCTAGCATAAAAGGAGCAGTCCCCCACACCCACTTCAGTTCCCCCTTCTGGAGACCCTGAAGCGAGGTTTGACAGGAGAAAAGGAGGACTCCTGGAGCCTACAGAGGCCGAGATAAGAGAGCAGAGGGATAGAGGGAGGGAAAATAAGTGCCTATTGCAAGAGCACCTCTCAAAGATAGTACAGTTACGTAGAAACTTACCGTAACAGTAGATCTTTGAGAGAGGTTCTTTCAATAGGTCATCACATATGGGACTAGAGCCACCTGGCATCTGGCCACACGGCAGACTTTTTCTAGCAATACCTGACGGGGGAACCGCACACCTGTCACATGACCAACATCAGCATGACGCTATACAGTGGAAGGTCCACACGCCCGCCCTCCAGTTCTCCCACCAGAGCCTGGAATAGACCTGACAGCAGGAGGAAACAGAGTCTGGAGTCCCTAAATAAAAAAGGGGGAAGGAGGGTGGGAAAAATATGACCTACTGAAGGAACCTCTCTCAAAGAGCTACTGTTACGGTAAGTGCCTACGTAACTGTACTATCTTACTCCAAGACGGTTCCTTCAGTAGGTCATCACATATAGGACTGAATCCCAAGCAGTCCCTCCGCAGAGAGACAGAGAGAAACAAGGGAGGAGGAAAAAACTCCAACAACAAAGGTAAACACAGAGTGGAACCAGCCTAGGACAGAAGGCCCTGCAAAACAGCTAGGCTGAAACCCTCCCTCCGCCTAGAAGCAATATCCAGACTGTAATGTTTGGTAAAGGTATGGACAGAACTCCACATTGCTGCTGAGACAATGCGCAGAAAAGCCGCAGAAGCAGCCATGCTCCTTGTAGAATGACCTCTGACTGGTCCCGGCAGAGTCTTGTCGTACTTCTGGTAGCAAAGCAAATATAATTGCTCAACCAATTGGACAGACACTGCTTAGAGACAGTTTTGCCCAAATATCTACAGACAAAAGACACAAATTGTTGATCATCCTTATGGAACTCTTTGTATAATGAGTATAGCATCGGACAGCACGATGCACATCCATGGTGTGCAGGTGCCTCACCTCTCTTTGCAGAGGACGGAAAATAAACAGGAGCTCCACTGATTGATTCAGTGTGACCTCCAAAACCACCTTTGGCAAAAACTGGGATTTGTCCCAAGGACCACCTGGTCCTTATGGAAAATTAAATAAGGCTCCTTGTAAACCAGAACCTGAAGCTCTGAAATTCTTTGAGCTGAGGTAACAGCAACTAAAAACAACATCTTCCAGGAGAGGAAGCGCAGATCACAGCTCATCGCTGGTTCAAAAGGCGGGAGAGTGAGCTTCTCCAAAACAAAGTTTAAATCCCAAGGTGGTGTGGGGCTGCGGATGGGGGGTTTCAGATGGAGAATCCCTTTCTGAAATGTTTCTGAGGCTTCCAACTGAGTCACGGGTTTACCATCCACCAGCTCGTGGTGCGACAAAATAGCCGAAAGATGGACTTTCAAGGAGGAATAGGATAGGCCCGAATCCGAAAGATGAAGGAGGTATTCCATGACTTGTGGGGCAGAAAAAGAAAAATGGGTCCCAATCTTTGGAAGCCGCCCAAATGGAAAAACGTTTCCACTTCATAGCATAGGTGGAATGAGTAGACAGCTCTCTAGCCTCAACAATTATCTGGGCGACCCAAGAGAAGACCCCAAAGCGAAAGACCGCTATGTCTGTAGGAGCCACGGGTGAAGATGCAGGGTCCTGGGCCCCGGATGGACGAGCCGGCTTTGATTCTGTGTCAAGAGGTTGCGAGTCACTGAAAGTGGAACTGGAGGTTCCTCTGCTAACTGCTGCAGAAGCGGGAACCAAATCTGTCTCGGCCAGACAGGGGTGATGAGGATCATCCTCGCCTTCTCTGCCTGAAGCTTGAGGAGAACATCTGGAGAATGGAGAATGGGAAATGGAGGGAAGGCATGCAAAAATGTTCCTGTCCAAGAGAGAGACAACGCCATGCCAGAAAGCACCATGCCTTGAATTAGCGAGCAAAACTGTGAAGTTTTATGCTTGAATGGGAGGAGCCAAAGGTCTAGTTCTAGACGCCCCACCTTAGGAAGAGAGACTCTGCCACTTCCTGACTTGTTTCCATTCATGACGGAGGGTTTGAGACCTGCTGAGACTGTCCGCCAGGACGTTTGAAAGCCTGGAACATGCGGCCACTAAGGACAGATCATGCTGGACTGCCCAGTTCCACACACTCAGCGCTTCCCTGCAGAGAGGGTACGATCGAGTTCCTCCTTGTTTGTTGACATACCAGACTACTGACATATTGTCCGTCTGAATGAGCACTGATCCTTGGGGAGAAGAGTCTGGAACACCTGACAAGCGTACAAGACCGCTCTCATCTCCAGAACGTTGATGTGTAACAGCCTCAAGCTGGACCAAAGTCCTGTGCTTGGTGTTCCCCAAATGCGTCCCCAGCCCATATTTGATGCATCTGTTGTCAGATACGCGGGGACAGTACTCCTGAAAGGAGACCCAAAGAAAGGTTGCAGGGATCCCACCACCAAAGCAGATCTTTCTGGACTGCTGACGATACCAGGACCAGATGATCCAAATCGTCCAGGAGTTGATCCCACTACACCTGCAAGGACCACTGAGTAATTCTCATCTGGAGCCTCGTCAGGGGAACGGTAGTGATAGAGGCTGCCATGAGGCCGAGAAGGCAAAGGACCTCCCTTGCTGGAATGGTCCTGGATGAGGCCACCACTGAAGCCTGACGGACCAGGGTTTCCACCCTGTCCAGAGGCAGGAAGGACAGTGTCCAAGACCGCCCCGATGAACTGAAGCCTCTGATTCGGGGACAGAGACGACTTGGGGAAATTGACAGTAATCCCCAATTTGGAGAACAGATCCAGAATGAAGTGCAGAGCTTCGGAAAGGGAATCCCTGGAAGGGGCTCAAATCTGCCAGTCATCCAGGAAAGGGAAAAATGGAAATTACGTACCTACCCCAATTCTTGATCTTCTTGGACGAAGTCTTCACCACTTATTCACACTGATGGGATCTACACCGAGGTGCTAGGACCCAGCGGAGCAAACTTTTGCAAGAGGGCTAGTGATGGAGCCGAAGGAGCGGCGCCACGAGCCCTCGCTCGACGACAATGACTATCCCGGCACTGACCCTCCAACTGCCTCAGTACCTTTCCCCAAGGAGGTGCAGCGTAACTAACCCTGAAGGATAGCCTAACAAAAACGGACATAAGATAGTCCGAATGACCCGTATAAGAAGGGTCAACAAAGAAGTCTTCACAACCTAAACATTGAGGGAGTGAAGGCCAAAACAAGGTGAGCTCAGGGAGGTGGGTGGTGAGGAATGAGTGGTGGAGACTTCGGCCAAGAAGATCAAGAATTACGGTAGGTAGGTAATTTCCCCATCTTCCTGGACATAAAGTCTCCACCACTCTTTCACACTGATGGGAGAGTACTGAGCTAATAATCTCCCGAGAGGGCGGCAGGAGAAACCAAGAGCTCACAAATTTAGGACAGAAGTCCGTTAAGGAAAGTCCTGCCAAACAAAAGATGTCGCCTGGCATGGACATCCAGGGTATAGTGCTTGACGAAAGTATGCACTGAGCTCCAGGTAGCTGCACTGCAAATGTCTGCAATGGGCACGTTGCATATTTCTGCCACGGATGTCATGATTGCTCTAGCAGAGTGAGCAAACACTCTGCCCTCCAGCTAACTTCGCCATGGAAAAACATTGGAGAAGGCATGCCACCAGCCATGCCAAAATGCATCTGATAGCAACAGGCTGACCCAGCCGGGTCTCGCTGAAGGAAACAAACAGTCGTTGAGCTTGTAAATTCTTTGTTCTATCCAAATAGAAACGCAGAGCTCTTTTGACATCTAAAGAATGAAGGTGCAGCTCTTCTTCATTTTGGAAGTTAGCTAGTAGTAGGACCAAAGGTTGGTTTAGATGGAATTCTGAAACAACCTTAGGGAAAAACTTAGGATGGGTTCTAAAAACGACTTTGTCCTTATGAAATACAGTATATGGAGAGTATGTGACCAAGGCATGTATTTCTGAAACCCTGCGGGCCGAGGTAATGGGCACCAGGAAGACCGCTTTCCAAGTAAGAAATTTCAGCTCACAGGTAGCTAGAGGCTCGAAAGGCTTTTGAGTGAGCATGTCTAGCACAAGATTAATGTCCCAGGCTGTGACTGAACATCTGATAGGAGGTCTGGTATACAGAATACCCTTAAGAAACCTCTTAACTACAGGTAACTGAGCCAGTGACAAGGAACGTACTGGCTCATGATAAGCTGAAATCGCACAAAGGTGAACTTTGACTGTAGAGTATTGTAGACCTGAATTTGAGAGGTCTGAAAGGTAAACATTGAATTTGACGGCAGGTAAGGACTGCTGGCCCACCCAGTCTGCCCATTTCCCTACCTAATGGATAAGCTGCAGATCCTAGTTAACCAGCAGCCTACTTCTTTCTACCCCACCCCTAGAATTGCCTTATGGCTGTCCCATGCATGCTTGAATTCAACCACTGTTTTTGACTCCACAACCTCCTCGAAGGCCGCTCCATGCATCCACAACCTCTCTGTGAAAAAATACTCCTTACATTACCTCTGAGCCGCCCATCTTCAAATTGTGCCCCTTGTTCTTGCACACCTCTTTTTGAAAGATGCTACCCTCTTGGACTTTGTTGATTCCTTTGAGGTACTTGAAAGTTTCTATCATGTCCCCCTCTCCTCCTTTCCTCGAGGCTATACATATTAAGCTCCTTAGTCTCTCTTCATGTGTCTTCCGGTGCAGACCCTGCACCATTTTAGTTGCCCTCCTCTGGACAGCTTCCATCTTGTCTATGTCCTTGGGAGATTGGGTCTCCAGAACTGCACACAGTACTCCAGATGGGGTCTCACCAGCGGTCTGTACAGAGGAATAACAACTTCCTGTTTTCTACTGGTGATGCCTCTCCCTATACATCCCAGTATCCCCCCAGCCCTCCTTACTGCCCTCTCACATTGCTTGCCCACCTTTAAGTCATCTGATATGACTACCCCCAGGTCCCTTTCCATTTTTGTTGTTGTTAGTATCTCACCCCCCATTGTGTACTCTTCCCCTGGGTTTTCCCAGGTGCATTACCTTGCACTTCTTAGCATTAAATCTAAGCTGCCATACATTTGACCATTCCTCTAACCTTGCCAAGTCCCTTCTCATCCTTTCCATCCCACCTTGTGCATCAACTCTGTTGCAGATCTTTGTGTCATCTGCAAAGAGACATACTTTCCTTCCAGTCCCTCTGCAATGTCACACAAAGACACTGAAGAGGACCGGTCCTAATACTGAACCCTCCGGCACCCCACTAGTAACCCCTTTCTTCAGAGTGGACTCCATTTACTATTACCCTCTGTGTCCTATTCTCCAGCCAATTCTTTACCAGGCTATCATCTTGGGACCTCCCAGGCTGGCTAACTTGTATATTAATCTTCTGTGATGGACTGAGTCAAATGCCTTGCTAAAGTCTAGGTAGGCCATGTCCACAGCCCCTCCCTGATCTACTACTTTGGTCATCCAGTCAAAGAAATCTATTAGATCTGTCTGGCAACCTTCCCTATGAATCCATGCTGCCTTGGGTCCTGTGCCTCTCTGGCCTCTAGGTACTCAACAATTCTTTCCTTCAGAAGTGATTCCATCATTTTCCTATCACTAGGTTAAACTAACAGGTCTTTAGTTTCCTGCTTCTGCCCTGCTCCCACTTTTGTGAAGGGAATTGCATCTGCCGCCCTCCAGTCCTCAGGTACCATCCTCCCATGATTTGATAAAGAGGGTAGTCAGTGGTGTCGCTAGTTCTACCCTTAGTTCTTTTAGAATTCTGGGATGAATCCCATCAGGCCCCATTGCTTTGTCCACCTTCAGTTTTAAGAGTTCTTTCAGAACCCTTTCTTCTGTAAATGGGCTGGTATCAACTTCTGTATCCAGAGTGTTTCTGTTGTTTGTTTAGGTACCTCCCATCTTCATTTGTAAATACTGAGCAAAAATATTTGTTTAGTATCTCTGCCTTTTCACAGTCACCCTCTGCCCACCCCACCCCCCCATTAAGCCTCACTATCCTCCCTTAGTCTTCCTTCACCTTGATGTACCTAAAAGTTTTATCCCCTTCTCAACTGAGTTGGCTATCTTTTCCTCAGTTCAGGCCTTTGCTGTTCTGACTGCCTCCCACCTTCCTTTTGCTTTAACTGATACAATTCTCTGTCCTGCTCCTTCTGTGATTCCTTGTACTTTCTGAATGCTTTTTTTTTCTCTTGAACCTTCACTGCTACCTCCTTTGAGAACCATAGTGGTTTCTTACATCGTTTTGTTTTGTTTATTTGTTTCACACAAAGGCTTGTTACCTCTGTGATGGCAGTTTATTATTCCCATTGTTCTTCCTCCTCCTTCCTGCCCATTTGCTAATGCATTCCTTAGGCACTCACCCATTTTGGCAAAATCAGCCCTCCTGAAGTCCAGTACTTTTGCCTTTGTATGGCTTGACTCTATTGCTGTGTTTATTGAACCACACTGTTCAAGGTCGCTAGTTCCCAGATGGCTACCCACTTCTATATCTGTGATCCTCTCCATCTCCATTTGAGAGGACCAGGTCTAAGATTGCTCCCTCTCGAATGGGTTCCAATACTAATTGTCTAAGGCATGCCCCCTGTAAGGCATCTAGAATAACCCCACTCTTAGAAGTGGCTGCTGCAACTGCACTCCAGTTAACATCTGGCATATTCAGATCACCCACCAGCAATATCTCCCCTTTATCTGCCATTCTAAGTATACTTTCTATCATTTCCTTGTCCATTTCCTCCCCCTGAGAGGGGGGTCTGTATACAACCCCTGTGCGGACTGAGGTGCCATTGCCTGCCTCAAATTGATCCACATGCTTCTTCTCCTCCCTGTTTATCCTTTTGTTCTGTTGCTTTGATTCCTTCTCTTATGTAGAGAGCTACTCCTCCTCTTTTACCCTCCCCATCCCTCCTGTAGATAGTGTATCCTGGTAGGTTTACGTCCCAGTCATGGTTCTGTGTGTACCATGTTTCTGTGACTGCCATGATATCCAGATGTTCCTCCTCCATCAAGGTCACTAATTCAGGAAGGTTGTTACCCAGACTATGGGCATTGGTACTCATTGCTCTCCATTTTTTGATGGCTTTACCTTCTGTAGCAGCATCCCCCACTGACCTTTCTACCTTGGTCTTTTTCTCATTTAGTACCCTGTTTTGTAGGGGGAGGCTGGGATTTTCCTGCTGCTTATCAGTGCCTCCCCCCTCTAGAACTTTATTTGGTGGGCAGGAAAAAGGATTCAAAGAGGATTTTGCACACCAGAGAGAAAAACGCTTCCATTTGGCTGTGTAAGTTTTTCTGGTGGCTAGCTTATGCACAGCCAAAAGAATATCTGAAACTCTCCGAGAGACATTGAACCTGTTCACATCTATCTCTTCAGGAGCCAGGCGTGAAGGTGAAGCGACCTCAGATTGGGATGGACCATAGGTCCCTGGGTCAGAAGGTTCGTCTGAAGGGGAAGCACCTTCGGAGGGGTTTCCGACATACTGTTGAGTAACGGAAACCATATCTGTTGAGGCCAGAAGTGAGCAATGAGGATCATTTTGAACCCCTGGGACTCTAATTTGAGAAGTACCCTCTGAATTAGTGGAAGAGGAGGAAAGGCGTATAGAAAGCGTTTTGTCCATTGCAGCCTGAACACATCCTGACAGAAAATGCCAGGCCCTGGATTTCTGGAGCAGAAGAGAGGCAGTTTGTGTTGGTGGGGATACAAAAGATCCAGGTCCAGAGTTCCCCACTCTGCGAATAGTGACAACTACGGTTGAGTCGAAGACCACTCATGAGGATCTGTCTCTGTTCTGCTAAGATGGTCTGCTAGTTCGTTCTGCACTCCGGCAGGTAGACCACCTGAATTAGGACCTTGTGCTCTAGGCACCATTCGACACTCTCATTGCTTCCCTGCATAAAGGGTAAGAGTGTGCACAGCCCTGCTTGTTGATGTAATGCATCACGGCTTGGTTGTCCGTTGGAAGGAGAATATCCTTGTGACAGAATGTCCTTCAAAGCCCGGACTGCATAAAGGAGGGCTCTCATTTCTAGGACATTTATGTGAAGCTGGGACTCATCCTGAGTCCACGTACCTTGGGTATGGAGATTCTGACAGTGAGCTCCCCACCCCATCAGGGATGCTTTTGTGGTAATGGAAATCTGATGATCCAGGGGAGCAAAGGGATACCCTTCCAGAAGGTTGTCCTCTTGCGACCACCAGGTGAATGACCTCTTCAGAGGTTCTGTCACCTTGATGAGAAAGGACTAAGGGTGAGTGGTTGGGGACCACTATACTGAGTATCCACTGAGAGGTTCTCATGTGGAGACATGCCAGGGTACAGTGAACACCAAGGATGCCATGAGACCCAGCATCCATTGCATCGAGATAGCTTGAACTGGCTGTTCTCTCTGATGTATCGGGCCATCTGTAGGATATTGCTCCTTCTGTCCTTTGGAAGAAAAGCTTTCACAGGAGGTGTCCAGAAGAGTTCCTATAAAAGGAGCTGGGAGGGCTGCAACTATGATTTCTTGAGATTTAGTAGGACTCCCATGGACGTGTAGAAAGTCTGAGGCCATGTCTATGGCGTCGAGAGTTCCTTGCCTGGAAGGACTTGCTAGAAGCCAGTCGTCCAGATATGGGAACACTTGTATTCCAATTTTTCTGAGATGCTCTGCGAGACTTGCACAACACTTTGTAAAAACTTGGTGGTGCCAAGGATAGCCCAAAGGTAGGACTCTGAACTGATAATCTTGGCCCAGTGCCACGAACCGTAGGTATTTCTGGTGCTTTGGGTTATAGGAATATGTTGGTAAGCATCCTGCATGTCCAGGGAGGCTAGCCAATCGTGTTGATGAAGCAAGGGTAACAGGGTCCCTAGCGATATCATCTTGAACTTTTCTTGGGAAGAAACTTGTTTAACTTTCTGAGGTCCAGGATGGAAGCATGCCACCGATCTTTTTGGGACCAGGAAGTACAGTGGAGAGAAACCTGTGTTTGCTGATCCAGCGTAAACTATTTCTACTGTCCTGTTGTTCAGAATGCCTTGTATCTTGGAGCAAGAAGGTCTGACTTGAATTGTTGACAGCCTGGGCTGTCGTTTGGAGGACAATCCAGAGTGGTTTCTGAGAGGTTGAGGTACCCTCGAGGTTTATCTGGAGGACCCATTTGTCTGATGTTATGGACTTCCACTGGTTGTAGAACTGAGTCAGACGTCCTCCACCCGCTGAGGAAGAGTCCCCTTGGGAAGTTGAGGTGGAACTGGGCCAGAAACTCAGAAGGTGGCACTGTGTGCTTTGGGCCCTGTGCCTTCTGTTGTGTTTTCTTCTGAGGCTGGGGTTTGGTTTTGCTAAAACCTCCCTGCCCTTGCCCAAAAGGACTGATGGTTGTGAAATTGACACTTGTTAACCCCTCCACGGAGAAGGGGTGGGAGCGGGTCGACTGTTTTGATGGCCGACCTAGTCTTCTGTGTGGCCTCCAGAGCTTACTCTACTTGAGGTCCGAGCAAATACATATCGTCAAAGGGTAAGACCATGACCTGCTGTTGGGCATCATTCGTGAAGCCCGAAGTGCGTAGCCAGGAGTGACGACAGGTACAAATGCCCACCGCTGCCACTCGGGAAGCAGTATCGAAAGCGTCCACAGCTGCTTTAACCTGCTGGTTGCTGGACTCGATACCCCTGGTTACGGTTTGAAGTAGCTCTGAACTAGTGTCTGACTCAGGCAGAGCTTCCACCATCTGTTTGGGCAAATACCACAGAACATACTCGTATTGAGAAAAATAGCCCTGGTAGCTGGCAATACGCACACCCAGGGTCGAAGCAGCAAAGACTCTCTTACCTAAGGTGTCTATCTTGCGAGATTCTTTGTTTATAGGCCAGGCTGTAGATGCCCGAGGCAGAACGGCCTTATCATTCTCTGCCAGGACTACAATAGGGTCCGCAAAGGCCTGGGAGGCCAAAATGGGTTGATCCTTGGGAGCAGCATACTTCCTGTGTATGGACTTAGCCACAGAAGGAATGAGAGTGGGATTATTCCATACCATCTGAGAGAGTGTCTCAAAGGATGGTTGTACCGGGGGAGTTAAATCCATAGGGATCTCCGGGACATGACGGTATTGGAGTCTTAAGAGCTTCCCAGGATCAATATATGTAGTCTAGAGAGAAAGAGTAGAATTAACATTTTTCAGCAGAGACTTAAATGACAGGTCTTCAACCACAGGCTCTGTGGCAGGATTGATCCCTGCTCCTTCATCATCATCACCCAGTCGAAGATCTGGGTCAGGCTCAATATCATTTCCTGACAGTCCAAGAGGGACTGTATGGACAGGAAAGGAGTGAAAATCAGTAGGAAACAAAGAAGAAAGAATTAGAATCGAGAACCCCTGTAGGCTGTATAGTACCACACAAGCCTCAACGCTAAAGAAGAACACGGTGCTGAGAGCAAGGAGACGGGCGCTATCGGAAATAACCCATACCGACAGGTGCATCAGCACCGAGGATGGTGCAGACAAGCCCAGCGGCGCAGAGGATGGCGCTTGATAGGCACATCAGCACCAAGGACGGCGTAGACAACCTCAGCGGCACCGAGGACAGCAATGACAGGCACGCCCAGCTGCAAGATACCCATCGACACCAAGAGCATCCAAGACGCGCCGAAAGCAATCCAGGGCCCCGAAGACTTTGATTTGAAGAAAAGAAGGAAGAATACCAGGAGATAAAGGCACTGGTGTGGAGCCCGCGCTGCAGCCATGTGAGGAGGAAAACACCTGAGCACAGAGTCAATGGCACCAAAGAGGGTTGCCGGCGCAGCTGGAAGGTCAACCACCCTACTCGCTCCCTCGAAAAGCCCGAGGGCCTCGGAGAGACCGGGCCCAGCAACTGGACCAACCTCCGAGCCCATTGCTCCGTAAGAGCAGCCCACTGGTGAAACTGCTCATCGGAAGTCCTTTCAAGAGGCGGAGAAGGGCTCCAATGTCGAAGAGGTTGGTCACCGGAGGCAGAAACAGCGCACACCGGAGGAGGAGACCGCATCTGACCCCAATGACCGACTGGTGACACGCGAGACATACCAGAAGCGACCTTGAGTGAAACCTTTTTAACCTTATCTTTATTCCTCCTTACCGCACCGTCCCTCCTCTCATTCAGACACCCTCAATTAGCCTTTCCACAAGTCCCCACGGTGCCCCCAGGAGGCTGCTCTTGGGTGGTTGCTGCTCACAATGGTTATAGGTATCCTGGTACACCCGGGCAGGGAAGGAACCGCGATCCTCCCCCTAATAACGGCGCAGCTGGTGATTTGCATTGGAGTCTGCCCTGGTGAGTACCTGGTGACATGGATTGGCGTCGGAGGAGTCGTCACCTAGGAGTGACTGGCTCCATTTTCTCCTGTTCTGCCCTATCCCCTGCAGTTGCCGGCACATTGGGAGAGCCAATGAGGAGGCATGCGTATATGCTGCTCCTCTCCGGGCTCTCGGCTAGCACTGCCCCTCCCATTGTGCATCCCGACCCGCATCGCCATTCCCAGGTAACCCCCCCAGAGAGGGAGAGCCACCGTTGGGCGCCCAATCCCTCTCCTCCCCTGCCGACCCCCGACGGCCTGGGCTCGTTCCCGAACCCGGTCGCCGGGCGAGAGCTTTGTGTGGCATACAGCGCCAACCTTCAGCACCACTGAGCCGGTTTATACCTTCTCTTTCTTGACCTGTGGGCGAAGAAGAGCTCGAGGCGAACAATGCAGTGTGACCGTTTTCTTTTATGCTTCGGGGGACATACATCCCCGCCATGAACCATTCACTGTCAGACCCTCCTTCCGGAGAGGCGGTGGACGGATCCAGCCCGGCTGACTGAACAGCTTTCAAGAAGTCTCCCTCCGTCACCTGACCCGCTCATGGTCGACTCTGTCGATGGAGGGCTGAACTTCTTTTCTTAAGTAATCTAAAAGTAAGCGGTACTTATTTTGAGATAGATTAAAAGCAATAAACTGAAAACTATGCTGCTAGTTTGAAGTTTGACTCCCGACAGAGTGACATTGTCACTGAAGCACCCGACAGCGGGAAAAAGAAGGAACTGAGGCGGTTGGAGGGTCGGCCTTGAGACAGTCATTGCCCATCGAGCCGAGGCTCGTGGCGCCCTCCTCATGGCTCCATCTCTGGCGCGCGCCCTCTTGCAAAAAGTTTGCTCCCACTGGGTCCTAGTGCCTCTGGTGTAGATCCCATCAGTGTGAATGAGTGATGGAGACTTCATGTCCAGGAAGATCTGCTATGCCCTGGTGATGCAGAAAGGCTACCACCACCGCCAGGCACTTGGTAAAAACCTGAGGTGCCGAAGACAGACCAAAGGGGAGAGCCCGGAACTGGAAATGCTCCCCCTGGAAACAAAACCTCAGGAACCATTGGTGGTTGGGGAAAATTGGAATGTGCAGGTAGGCATTCTACACATCCAGAGCACAAAACCACTGGTTCTCCAGCAGAAGAGGGAGAAGGCTTTGGAGAGTCAGCATTCTGAATTTCTTGTACTCGACAAACAGATTGAGACTGCTCAGGTCAAGAATGGATCTCATGTCGCCAGACTTTTTTTGGAACCAGGAAAAAGTGGGAGTAGAACCCCCCCCCCTTCTCCTTTGCTGGAGGGGAATGCTCTCTATAGCCTCCTTGAGCAAGAGACAGTTGATTTCTTCTCTGACGAGAAGAGCCTGGTCCCGAGAGCTGGATGATCGGCTTGGTGGAGGATTGGGTGGAATCTTCAGAAACTCTATGGCGTGTCCGGTGGACACCAGCTGCAGGACCTATGCATCGGAGGTAATGCTTCCTCAACTGTTTATGTGTGAGTTCTTACCTGTAACTCTCCCGGGTCACACCTGAAAATAGGCACTTGGCTGTCTAGTGTGCTCACCCAGTTAACAAAAGCAAAACAACAACAATAAATGCCCTGCCACCTCCGCAGGTGAACCCCCACTGGCTCCTCGCACAGAGGCTGAGGAGGGGGTGGGGCGAGGGAGTCAGAAGGTGGCAGGACAGTGAGGGGGAGGGCCCCCTGAATGTCTCAGATTCTTGGAGGTGGGAGGGGTGGCGGAACCCGTGGACTTACACTTGCCCTAGTGACAAATGGGGCCTGCTTCCTCTGGCCCCAGGTCCTTTTCCGAAAGGGCTGCTGCTGCTGCTGTTGGGCACCCGATCGGTACATGGACCGCACTGATCTCAGGGCCTGACCTTTATCCCGGAGATTGGTGATGATGTCTTTAGTGTCGCCGCCAAAGAGCATTGAGCCCCAAAAAGGGGTGTCCTGAATCACAGACTGGACCTTGCTGGCAAGACCAGAGATGCAAAGCCAGGCCTGTCGTCTGAAAGCAACAGCAGTCACTGAGGCGCGAGCTACTGAATCGACAGAGTCGTAAGTAGCCTGCAATGCATGCCTGCAGGAAAAGTGGGACAGACTGAGTTCCTTGGCGAGCTCCTCCTTGAGATCCGAAGATTCCATGAACTGGACTTGGGCCTCGAGCCTGGCCAAGGTAACCTTTTGGTGCGACACCATATGGGCCACATAATTAAGGGACGAAGAGCACATGTGGCAGAAGAATAGACCTTCTTACCGAACTGGTCCATCTACCTCAACTTCTTGTCTGGAGAGAGGTACACATGTGCTGGGTGCTGAAGAGCGATCATGAGCAGCTGAAATCACACGGAGTCTGCCTTGGATAAGCGTTAAAAACAGAGCATCCTTGGGCACCAGTAAACCTTGTCCGCCCTCTTGGGGACAGCCGGGATGGAATGCAGCATCTGCCAGACCACAGAGGCATGGGCCGATCCATGGGGGAACAGGGATCTGGAACTGAGACTCCAGGTCCAAGTGTTCAGTGAGTCTCTGCCGCATGGGGTCCTTTTCCTCAGACTCCCACTCAAATTAATTCTGCATGAATCTCAAGAGGTCCGAAAAGGCAGGGTCCTCCGGAGAGAACTTGGGGGAAACCTTGCCCTTAGGGACAGAGAACTCGTGATCTGAGTGCTCCTCTGGCGAGTCATCGCCATCCTCATCACCATCGTCATCATCATCATTCCCCACGTCCAGATGGTCTCCAAGATCCAGAAAAGGGACATCCTTGCGAAACGTCCCCAGGATGTGAACCGTGGAGGGGAATGAGCTCCTCGGGACAGAGACCTAGGAGAGCACTGTGGTGGGAGTCTGCTCTCCAGGTCAGAGCAGGCTCGAGTCGTCCCTGCCACCAAGACTGAGTAGAGTCTTGAAGTGTGGTTGGACCGGAGCCTGTGGAGGAGGTGGTTGAGGTTTGGGGGAGGTGGTGTAGGTATTAGCGGGAGAGGAGGGTAGTGATACCCCTGGTAACCTGGGTAGCCATAACCTGGGTACCGACAGTAACCCAGGAAATAATGCCCTGCGCCACTCCAATCTGGAGGAGGACCGGCCGGGAGGTGGTCCCCAGGATACCCTAAGGGGTAATGCGGAACAGTCCGGGGGTCTTAAGTAAGGCCTAACATCAGAAGATCTGACAGAGGGAACCCACGTAGGACCTCGTCGTATAAATTGCGGCAGATCCGGCCGGGGAGGTGGCACTGGAGCCACCGATGTCAGAACTGCACCACCCAATCCGCCTGAGCAGGGAAGCTACCGGCAAGGAAGGATGGGAAGAGGCATTCTCCCTGGTTTTACGGACGCTAGGGTGGGCGCCATTAGGCCCTGACAGAAGGAGTCACGCCTGAGCGCTGCCAGGGACAGATGTCTGACCAGACGGAACAGGGCGGGAGGGTGAGGAGCCCCGGCCGACTTAGCTGGTTGAGCTGTGCAGGTCCCAGAGGCCTGGGGACCCATCTTACTAGCAGCCAGGCGATCCCCGGGGCTCGACTTAACGGCAGGTGCGGTGCAGCTGTTGGAGGAGCTGGCAGCAGACTTACCCACAGAAGAGGACTTATCTGACTTAGCTTCCGATGCTCTAGACGGCAGCTGAGAAGAAGGCTTGCTGGTCGAGGGCCGAGAGGCCTCGGGTTGGGACACCTCCGTGGAGTGCTCCCGCTTCCTGTGTTTCTCTTTCCTATGTTCTTTTTTGGAAGGAGATGAAGAAGAAGAACGGATCCGCTCCATTCATTTTTCTAAAGATGCCAGCTGGGTCTTCAAAAGATGGGCCACAAAAGCCTGCCTCCTTTGCATGTGGCCTGGTTAAAGGTTGGCAGTCCGGGAAAGAGGAGACTGGGTGGTCTGGGCCAGGCGAGATCAAGCACGCTTCATGTGGTTGACTCTGTGTGGAATTTGCACATAGGCGACTCTTCGGGTGAAGACACAGAAGAAAATTTTGACAAATGGTAAGAAAACGTGGTGGAAACCGACAAAAAACTACAATTTCAATGATGATCGCTTGGGAAGTCTGCAATGTGACTGACACGAGGAGCGGCGGGAAGAAATTAAAAGTGCATTGCCTACCGTATTCCTATCTTTCTGTGTATCTTCACCATTTATCACCTGTGGGTTCTGGCGGAGGTCACGACCTCAGGGAGCTTTTTTTGATGGGCGGTGTCGACGCACCGACGGTGCCACCCTCAAGGCCGACGCACTGCATAGTGCTCATGGGTTGGCCATTAGGTGTCGTTGACCCTGCCCTCCCACCAGTTTTGAGTCACCGTAGAGAAAGAAAGGGTTAGGAGGGAGGGACAAGGAAGTCCAAGGGACAGAGAAAGGAAAAGATATACAAACTAAAAGGAGAAATAAACGAAGGAGAGGACAGAAGGAGAATTAGAAATCTAAGGGGATTGGGAAAGGGCCCCAATCTCTGGAAGCAGAAAGAAGAGGGAAGGAGGTGGGAAAAAACTAGAAGTAGGGAGGGAGGACATACCGTGCACCTTAGACCTGTCTCCAGACTGTATAAGAACTGCAGCGTAGTAGCAAGAGGCTGATTTGCCAGAATTCAAGGCACAGAATCACTGGCAATAAACTCCAACAAGAGCAGAAGTGGCTATTCTGGAAGAAAAGACAGGATACAGGGTTGTCCTCCCCACAAACCACATATCTGGAGGTGAGAAACAAAAGTTTCTTAAATTGATTTGAGGGTTGAGTCCTTAAGGAGAACGGAGGATAGCGGAAAGAAGAAAGAGAAAAGAGAGGGCAACCACCAACCCCACCCACAGGGGTGGAGCTGAGGTACTGAGGAAAGAAGTGCCCTCCCCATCCTCTCCTTGAGAGAAGGTAAAAATTCTCCTGTGTCCCCAGGTCACCCCACTCTGACCAGCGGAAAGGAAGGGAAAGGGGCCCCAGAGACTGAGGCCCCAGGGGATAGAGGGTGGGATTGTGATGAATGGTGAAGATGCACAGAAAGATTAGGAATTATGGTAGGTACATAATTTTCATATCTTATTTGTGTCAATCTTCACCATTCATCACCTGTGGGTGAGTACCGAGCCCTCCCCCCCAAAGGGGGCCCTAAACTCTAAAGGACAAAGTCCCTTAGCTCTCAGTGGGTGAGACACAGAGGGAGAACCTTCATGGGCCTGGCGAGGCCTGACAGTGGGGAGAGTGAAACGGGGACCCCTCGGAGGGGGTAGGAGGTTGCCCCGACAGATGCTGCCTCACCCTACAGGAGAAAAGATGGGTTCTCCAGTAAAGCGGAGGAAATCACCCTACGCTGGACCAAGAGTTACAACCGGGAAAGACGCAGCCATGCTGTCTGCCTAGTGCAGATCGCTGTCCCTATGACCCTGGAAGCTACCTCGTTGGCATTGTAAGATGCCATCGCTTGGTGCCTTGCTAGCTCCAGACCACGTGCAGAGTGTGCAATGGCTTGTCTGGTTACCTCCATATAAGGCATAGAGGCTAGGAGTTGACCTAGCCTGGACCACAGAAACCTATCATAGGTAGCACAGTGGACCTGATGTGCAGAAATTGAAAGAAGCAACCGTGCCGAGTAGGTGGGTGTTCTGATCGGCCCTAAAGTTGGGCGATCCATGCACACCACCCGAGGGGGTACTCCAACTGAGGGGGCAGAAAACCCTCCGAGCCCAGGCTGCAGAGCAATAGTGGCCTGCACCACCGCCTGCTGGTCAGCACCCGACCCTAGACTCGGAGGCAACTGCCTGCTCCTCAGAGGGAGGCTGGTTCCGATCAGCCGAGGAAACTACTAGGGTGTCCACATGGGCTGCCAACTCCAGAGAGTCGGACAGCTGGTCTGACCCAGACTCGGACTCCGTCTCCAAGGAGGTAGAGACCAAAGTCCGGTGCCAGACTGTGAGCGGATGCCCGCTGCTGTCTCGCCCGAAGGGGGTACCAGTCCGGATGTCTGCACCAGAGTCGGCGCCGAACTCTCCAATGGCACCTCGAATGGTGCCCGAAGACACGTCACCGAGAGCGGTAGCAGAAGCGGAGTCGATGCCTGCCATGGCACTGTCCCGACCCATGGTGCCGCATGCGGCACCAAAATCAGGGACGGTGCTGACGACAGCACAGACAGCTCCCTCGGTGCCACAAACTGTGCCGAGAGCAACTCCTCCCACGGTGGCATGTCTTTGCTCGGCACTGCAAGTGGCACCAGAGTTAGACACAACGCAGTCCCCAGCTTCGGTGCTGTGAACGGCGACGAGGTGAGAACTGGTCGAAGATGGTGCTGTAGAACCTCCAACGGCGCCGTCAGCACCATTGGCACCACGAACATCATCGACAGCGGAGACAGCGCCAAGCGGTGGACCGGCACCAACCACGGCGTCATCAGGACCCACGGCACCGTGAATGAAGGCAGCACTGATGGAAGGCATCAATGACTGTGCCAACCTAGGCTTCCCAGCCAGAGGAAACTACACCGGGGGAGTCTTCACCCCCTGAAGGGGCAACTGCCAGAGTGGTGCTTCCTGCCCGCCCCCCAGGGGGACGGACTGGGCCTCCTGCACCACAAAAGGGGCTTCTGCAACAGCGAGGCTACTAGGAGCAGAAGCCCCGTCCTCCACGTTCCATATAGAACTGGGAGGGGACCCGGAGGAAAGGCCGAGAGACCACGGCTTCGCCCGACGAGTGCACGCCCATCCCCCCAAAGTTGGCAAAGTTCGTCCAACTTTCCATGAGCGTTGCTCAATGACACGATGGTCTATGGAGAAGCAGGCATCGCACGAATCCATGTCCTGAAGCGGGCCAAGATACGCGAGGCAACGATCATGCTGGTTGGTGACGGAGTACTTGCGGTACTTGCATGGGCACCGTCGCATAGGGGGCCGCCCCGTCTTCACCGGTTTCTTGGCCCCTGACTGACACATGATCCACAGCAAAACAAGTTAAACAAAGACTCTACGTCGCTGACAAATAAAGAAAAGGAACAGTCTTACCACAGCGGCGTCGAGTGGTGGCGAAAACGGAACCGGCAGGAAATGTATTTCACGACATCAAAGTATTTCTCAGCATCGACGACACAGAGTCAATAGTACTAGGCCTCTTGATAGTAGCTCTTCACGAGGTGCGACCTCTACAGCAGGAGATGAACTGGTGGGAGAGCGGGGTCGATGACACTGAACGGCCAACCCGCGAGCGCCACGCAGGGCATTGGCTTAGAGGGCAGCGCTGTCAGTGCATCGACTCCACCCATCCAAAAAAAAAAAAAAGAGCTCCCGCGGGGTCGTGACCTCCAGCCAGAACCCACAGGTGATGAATTATGAAGACTGACACAGATAAGATCTGGAGGGCGGGCATGGGGACTGTCCACTATATAGCGTCACACGGACGTCGGTCACATGACGTCAGGTGGGCGGTCCCCCGTCAGGTATTGCTAGAAAAAGTCTGCCGTGTGACCAGACGCCAGGTGACGCTAGTCCCATATGTGATGACCTACTGAAGGAACCCTCTCGAAGTAAGATCTACTGTTACAGCAAGTTCTTACGTCAATATCTTACTTCAAGGGGGCTCTTGCAGTAGGCAACACCGTTAGGACTGAGCCCCAAGCAGCACTGGAAAGAGAGATATCCGGAAGGAGGACAAAGGACTGCACACCCTCAGACTGAAGGGGCCTTCCTTACAGACGGTGGAAGTGAATTCCACAGGACGGGGCCGATGACACTGAAAGCTCTGTCACCGGCCATTTGTAGCCACGCCCTGGGAATCGCCAGGAGGCCCCTAGGGGAGGAACATAAGGAGCGGACTGAGGCGGCTGGTGTGAGGAGGTCTACCAGGTAGCCAGGGCCCAGTCCATGTAGGCCTTAAAGGTGAGCAAACCCACCTTAAAGAGGATCCTCTACCTGACTGGTAGCCAGTGCAATTCCCGCAGCACTGGGGTGATGTGACAGTACTTAGACCGCCCCAACAGCCTGGCAGCTGCGTTTTGCACCAACTGAAGCTGGCGGAGGATACCCCCCAGAGACCCTGAGGTAGAGCACATTACAGTAATCAAGCCTCGTCACCATGAAGGCATGTACCAAAGTTGGGAGGTCCAGACGCGGAACTAGGGGCCTAATCCTAGCGATATTTCTCAGATGGTAGAAAGGACAGCGGCCAATGCCTGAGCCTCAAGCGTCAGACAGCTATCCAGAACAATGCCCAGGTTCTGCACCCTAGAGGAGGCCTTCAATAGTACAGATCCCAGAAATAATCCTGTTTCTGCACCTGAGGCCAAACTATCACGCCCTCTGTTCGACTCGACAACTAGTACCTCAGTCTTATCGGGGTTCAGTCACAACCAGCTGGAGGCCATCCAGTCACTGATTTCGGCAAGGCAATTGTTTAGCATGTTCACTGCATTGGATGTTCGGAAAGGAGAAGATAGCTGGGTATCATTGGCATAGCAATGAAAACCCAAGCCATACTTCCTAATGAGCCTTCCCAGGGGTAGTATATACATAGCGCACAGCATTGGTGACAAGACCGATCCTTGAGAAACTCCACAAGACAGAAGGCTAGAACAGGAGGAGAGATTCCCATCACTACCCTTTGCCTCCTGTTTGTGAGACAGAACTCAAACCAGCAGATGATTGTGCCAGTGAGTTCACAAAATTCCCTCAGGCAGTCAAGTAATACAATGGTCCACCGTGTCAAAGGCTCAGGAGAGATCGAGAAGAATGAGAACTGTCCCTTCCCCTTGATCTCTCACCCTGAGAAGGTCACTGTGCACTGAACTAATGCAGTTTCAGTGCTGTGCTTCTCCCAAAACCCAGATTGGAAAGGCTAGTATAGATCATAGGTCAAGACGTGCTCCTCAAGCCGAAGCGCCACAATCTTCTCTACAACCTTACCCAAAAAAGGGAGGTTGGAGATAGGATGGTAATTTGCCTTGACATCAAGGTCAATGATATTTTTTTTCAAAGGGTCTCATCAATGCCTCCTTCAAAGCATCAAGAAAACCCCTCCGACAGGAGCACCACAAAATCAATGTAAACACCGGGCCAATGGAGTCTGTGCATCCCATCAAGAAACGCATCGCCACCGGGTCCAGTTCAAAATATGTGTGCTTCAGCTTGGAAGCAGCCTTAATGCCCTCAGCCACCTCCACTGGTCTAAACTTGCCACAACCAGATGGAGCACAATCCGGACGTCCAAGGTGATCACTATCGGCTATGGCGTGGCTCACTGGTAGAATTCCTTGCTGGATGCCGGACACTCTGTCCAAGAAGAACCAAGCAAACTCCTCACAGAACTCATCTGAAAAAGTATTTTTCGGCTGCAGACAGGCCGGGTTTAGCAGCCTGTCTACAGTTGGAAAAAGCAGAGTTGGTTGGTTCCTCCTGGCACCAGTCTCCCTGGACAGGCTCCCGTCTCCCAAACCGACTAATGTTGGGGGATCTGCGCCAGTTCCTAGGGTGATCCCCTGAAGCTCGGGGGGCCTGGGCCCACCATCCCATCTTATCTCCCCCCATGACTGCTGCCCTGGGGGGGGAGGCGACGAGGTACCCCGGCTGATGATAGCTGCACCTAGACTGAGTCGGGACTATAGCCCTCCTAAAGGAAGGCCACCAATGAAAGGTGTGAAAGGACAGAAACCCAGTATATGGGACAGGAACGGGCAAGAGCCACCATCCCCCCCCCCCGAGGTTAGAAATGTCATGCTATCCTGTGCCTCAGAGGGGTTGACGAGCAGACGTTCGACCCTAACTTGCAACCAGAGGGATAACACCACAAGTAGGTGGAAAGTGAGGGACAGAGGGCAGCGCTCCAGAACATCCAGAGCTGGCCCCGGCAGCCGAGGGTGGGATGTGCAGAATAGCGATCCGCTGCTGTCAAGTAAACATCCTTTCAAGGGTGAGCGGTCAACAGAGACAGAGCATGAGGCTGGAGGCCACGGTAGCTAAAGGATAAGACCTAATTCTCCACCTAAAAAAGAGACCAGGAAAGCTGGAGCGTGATGTCAGGTCACACCCAGGGCATCCCATTTAGATGGAAAGCCCTGGGAAAAAGAAGAAAATTGCGAGAAGACAAAGGGAAGAGGAAAGGCCCTCCTTGCCACTGGGTATCCGCCTCTCCTAGAATCTCTGATTCATCCAAAGAAGGAGAGGATGGAGGTAACGCTGAGTTGAGGAAGACGTAGCCAGATGGCACAGCTACCACCACACTATGGGCTTTAACAGATGAGGCAGTGGTGGTTTAAGAGGCCTTGTGCTTGCCTCTCATCCTTGAAAGCTGAGGATGATGCCCCTGAGGACTGAGCAAATGAGTGTGCAAGCCATTCTGGAGCCCCTGAAGGTCATTCTGGAGGGAAACTCCAGAGTCCTGAAGTGAGGCCAGTAATGCCTGCACCTCCTCACTAAATAATACAGGGCCTCAAAATGGTGCATCCAAAACAGAAGCCTGGACCACTGAGGTAAAGTCTGCTAGACGAAGCCAAGTGTGACGTCTGATGCATATGGAAGACGCCACACTATGGACAGTCACATCTACCATGTCAGAAGAGGCACGTAGAGCACAGAAATCGATGCTAGAGGCGGAAGCAAGAAGGTGCTCCAGTTGAGACTGGGTAGAGGAGTCCAGTGTCAAATGGAGAAGGTCCACAATCTGCCCAGTGAGGGATTGCTGATGCATAAGCATATGGGCTAAATAGTTCTGAGCCCGCAGGGCCAAGGTTGAGGAGGCATAGGCTTTGCATCCTAGAAAGTCCAAAAATTTGGATTCCTGGTCCGGGGGGCAATCCCGAAGGCTGGGGCTTTCACAAGCCGCCGGCAACCCCTCAAGAACGGGGGGCTCAACCTTAGGGTGGGAGACAAAGAGAACTTTGCCATCCGGGGCCTGATACAGATGGTTGGCCTTTCTTGGAGTGGCAGGTGCTGATGCTGGCTGCTGCCAAATTATGGATGAGACATCATTACGTGGGACCACTAAGGGAGGGATCACTACAGAGTCCACTTTGGGAAGGCACAGATGTTGCACTAGGCAGTGTCTTTGAGGCACTGCTCCTCCGTTCATAATACAGTCTGCATCATTTCCAGGAATGACTGGTCTCCTCTGGAAGTTTAGGTGCATCTGACCTATATGTCCCCTAGGGGTGAATGTGAGAGGGTAGGGACTCGAAGGAATCCTGGGCGACATGCGGGACACTTCAGAGTCTGATGCCGAATGGGGCGGAGGTGACATACAAGAAGTTGTGACTGTTACTGCGACCAAGTGATGACCCCTGACAGGAGGGGAGGCCTCTGTGTCCAATGGTTGGGTAACCCTCTGTGGGGGAGAAGCCGGCGTCAGTGACTGATGATCTATATTGGATTTAGGAGCATACACCCACCAGGCGTTCAAAAGGGCGCTATAGTGCACCAATGTCCAGCAAAGGAATGTCGGCTGAAAGGTACAGCCTATCATCAGGTAGTGCACTAGGATACCATAAACCGGGCATCGCATTACCCCGGACAAACCCGTTGCATGCCCAACAGTTACAGACTGAAGGTCCAAATCAGTGACTGCATCCAAAGAGGAACCAGGGGACAGTGCTGGCTGCTGTCCTGGGTTGGGTAATATTCCTGATGGCTCAGACGTCGGAGACCGGCTCCTGGTGGGCCGAGAAGGGCTCCAGAGAATGTGGAGCTGGGGACGTCTGGTCCGGAGGCAGAGGACATCTATGCCCAATTGAGAATCGCCGAGCATCAGGTCCCAGGAAGAAAACTCAGAAGAGGAAGGCACTGCCAGCGTCTGGTGGGGAGAGGTCTTGGAGGCAACCACCAGTGGCGGCTGAGAAGCTTGAAGCCCCAACAGCAGAGGCTGCACGGAGGCAGGCTGTGGCCTCAAGGGCGACAGCAGGTGTTGGTCTCGTAGACCACCGAAGGATCCCAGGATGGGATCCAGCAAAGATGCTGAGGCCGGGAGGGTTTAAACAGCTGTAGCCTCACTCAAGGAACCGACCTGATCACTTGTGTCAGGACCATTCTGGAGGACCAGCCTGAGCAACAGGAGTGGTAGGGTGAAGGAAAACCTCAAGCCCCACAAGCACTACCCACCACAAAGATAA
Organism: Neoceratodus forsteri; assembly: GCA_016271365.2. Classification (NCBI taxonomy): domain Eukaryota; kingdom Metazoa; phylum Chordata; order Ceratodontiformes; family Ceratodontidae; genus Neoceratodus; species Neoceratodus forsteri. The sequence continues at coordinate 399,572,934 of CM057452.1, forward strand.
TGGCAGGTGGCTGGTCCACAGGCAGCTCCAAAGGAAGGAGGGCTGGAGTGGAAGAGGTTGTCACGACCTCCTCTTGGGAGGAAGGCTCAGGGTCTTCCGTGATCCCAGAAGGCGACCGTGACTCCGAAGTGGACTGGTCCCGGTCCCGCTGCTTCTTGTGTTTTTTCTTGCAGACGAAGGTTCCCCAGAAGTCCCAGCTGTGGCACGGAACTGCAGCTGTTGTTCCAGGGCGGCCGATCTTGCAGCAGGAAATGGGTCTCCAGAACTTTCTGTTGTCATTTCCGCGTGACTTGACTGAATTTTTGGCAGGCCTGGCAGGCTTCGGAGTCATGGTCTGGGCCTAGACAAATGACGACGCGAGTAGCCATCCTTCTTGGGGAGCTGCTTCCTGCAAGCACACTTGGATTTGTGGGAGTCTGCAGATAAATTTGGTGATGATATAAGGTCAAAAACAAACAAGTATTGAAAAAAAAGTTACAAGGTAAATGGCGGTCAGCTAAAACAACGTTTTCCATGGAATCTATGACACAGGTCGATGGCAGGAAAAAGAACTTGAGGTGGTGTGGGGACCGTTCCTTTTATGTTAGAACGAGACGCCAACATGCCGATGCCAGGGGTGGTCCCCTGCTGTGTACTGCTAGAAATTCTTCCGTAGGTCCTGGTGCCTTAGTCCTAACGGTGTTGCCTACTGCAAGAGCCCCCTTAAAGTAAGATCAATAAACATTTTTGCAAGATTGATAAAGTAGTCCCTTTCAATAGTGAGGGTACTTCAGAACTGTAAATAGTGACTAGCAGTCCAGTTGGCACTGTAGAGGGTAGTGATTTGATGTGGTACACAGGTTCTTCGTCTGCAAGAAGTACAGGAGTGCAATTATGGCCTCACAATCACACTCCCTTACTGCTCTCTTAGCCAATAAGAAAGCTTACATTTTTCTCACCATGTTAGAATCTGGAATGAGTACAGGAAGCTCCTGCACATAGAGTAGATATTTTATGGGACATAGTCTGGGGTAAAGCACAGGGTGCTCCTGTACATACAGCAGATATTTTATGGGAAGAAGTCTTGAATAAAGCACAAGGCACTCCAGTACATACCGTGGATATTTTATAGGAAGTGGTCTGGAACAAAGCACAGAGTGATCCTGTATGTACAGCAGGAATTTTATGGGAAGTAGTCTGTGAAGTCCATCATCGTAACTGTCCTAGCAATTGCATCTACATCACTCTGCTCCAGAAAAGCATCCAGTGTGTGCCTAAAGAATCCAAGTGAATTCAATTTCATTGCCTCTAGAGGCACTTCACACATTCTCATCACCCCTGGAGTAAAGTAAAGGTCCTGATTATCCGTTCTAACCATCAGTTCATATCCCTGTGTTCTCTCTTCCTGGCTGACAACAGAAGGCCTACTCGAGTTAAAGTTCTCCATATCTTTCATTATTTTAAAACACATAAATCCGGCTCATCTACCTCGTCTCCATGGAGAAGAAATACAGCAGCTGTAACATAATTTAGGATTGCACTGAGGACCTAAAATCTGGCTTAATTTAGAAGTAATTTTTTAAGTGACCCATAACTATTTTCCCAGACAGGACTCCTACGTTATTTAGGAATACAGCTTGGCCAAATTGTTAGAGTACAGAGCTGTGAACTTGGAGACCAGGTTTGAATTTATTAAGCTAGACACAATGGGCCAGATATTCAAAACTTTGCCCCGGGGCTAAATTAGCACTGCCCAGCGTGCAAACTTGGCCCTAAGCACAAAGCAAGCTATATTCAAAAGGAAACAGCCCGGTGCTAATCCTGCTGAATACAGCAGTTTAAGGAAGCCGGGCAAACTGGTCTGGGAGTGCAGGGCGAAAATAACCCAGGAATAAGACAGCAGTTAATATAGCAACAGGGAAGTGCAAACTGCAACTGCAGTTCATTACACTCTGTAGCAAGCCAGTGCTAAACTTGCAGGTGGAGAACACTGTGTGATTGCACAGAGCTGTCTCACATCTGCTGCAAACACACCTCTCAATCTCCTGCCTCATAAATCAGGGACAAGATTTAAAATAATCAGGGACACACCTTAACAAATGGTGATATCCACTCGGGAAGCTGGTAGAATAAATGGTGAAGTGTAAAATGCATTTTCTATGGAAGAACACGTCTGTAACATTAATGTCTGACATTATGTTATGCTTACAACCCCCACTGTTTGGTCATGGAAACACAATTTGTAGGAGGGACAGAGTAAAGGTTTGAGGTAAAATCAGGGACAATTGAGAGGTATGACTGCAAACAACAATGTAAGCCACACACTGCATAACTATGCTTAGTGTGCTATGCTGAAAGTGAGGTTTGCCGAGGCTAACTCTGATTGCACAGTGCTAACACATTAGCCTGGTACCAAACTGGTTAACCGAGAACAGACTATATTAAAGAAAAACTACACCCAAAACTTGAAAAAATATATGCTGTGCAGAGTGTTTTAATTTGTATGTGAAGTTCTAGTGTTTCCTTCCCTCTGACTGGTATTAGGAGTTTTTCCTAAATTAGCCTGCTAGCTTTAGGGTAGTTTTACGACCCCTGGAGATCTCCATATCAAATAGCTTTATTGCTTTTCTTTGTCCTACAATGCACCTTGTTTCATGTGATGGTGATGTAGCAGAGCCCATAAATCCAGCAGAAAGCATTGCATTACAATCAGTTCACAACAATAGAGATGGCTATATTTTAAAATCTGTAGAATTCAGCTTGGTGACTACCCTCATCCTAAAGGTTTTACCGTCTTGAAAACCTTTGCTGCTGGTAATTTTTGTGCATCTTATAAAGCTTCCAAGATATTTAGTTTGTTTGGCTTGTGTGTGCTGAATGTTGGGTCTCTCTCACATCACAGTCACATGAGACAAGATGCACTGTGGGAACAAGAAATACAATTATGCTATCAGGTATGAAGATCCCCAGGGGTCATAAAGCTAGCAGGCTAATTTAGGAAAAACTCCTAATACCAGTCAGAGGGAAGGAAACACTAGTACTTCACATACAAATTAAAACACTCTGCACAACACATATTTTTTCAAGTTTTGGGTGTAGTTTTCTTTTAAAAAGCTCCCATGCAAATGAGCCTACTTAGGTAATCAGTGGGCAAACAGACATATTTGCATCTCATTATGCTTGCTTAGCATACAGTACCATGCAGTTTGCCAGTGCTACTGCATGAAGCACAAAGCTCACTTTTGGTCAGAATGGAAGTATAGGCTGGGCGCTGCAGACCAAGGCAGACCCACAGCACCCCTCTTGGTCAGAATAGAGGTACAGGCCAGAAGCAGCAGGAACTGTGTGCTGACAGGCTCAGTTGGTGCAGAGTCCTGACCCATTCACAATGAGTTATAAATGCAACATTCCTGGTAGTCTAGTGGTCCCCCACCCCCTGCATGACTCCACTCCGTTACAATATTATTATACATAACTTCCCTGGTAGTGTAGTGCTACCCCCACACACGTATCCTGACCCCGTTTCCAATAAAAGTAAACACATATCCCTGGTAGTCTATTGTTTCCCCCAGCACATTTACAGACCCCGTTTTAAATAAAATAATCACATTTCCTGATAGTCTAGTATGCCCCATGCGTATCCCGACCCCATTTTGAATGAAATGAAGCACTTATCCTGGTAGTCTAGTGGCTCCTCCAACACGTTTCCCGACTCCGTTTTAAATGAAATGAAGCACTTATCCCTGGTAGCCTAGTGCCCCCACAACCCGTTTCCCCGACTCCGTTTGAATATAATTAAGCATTTAACCCTGGTAGTCTAGTGGTCCCCCCCAGCACGTATCCTGACTCCCATTTTTAATATAATTAAGCACTTATCCCTAGTAGTCTAGTGGTCCCCCCAGGCACGTATCCAGACTCCCGTTTTGAATATAATTAAGCACTTATCTCTGGTAGTCTAGTGGTCCCCCCCAGCATGTTTCCCGACCCCGTTATAAATATAATTAAGCTATTTTCCCTGGTAGTCTAGTGGGTCCCCCAGCACGTTTCCCAACCCGTTATAAATATAATTCGCTATTTTCCCAGGCAGTCTAGTGGGCCCCCCACCGGGCAGCTGCCCGCTCAGCCACCCATCTGCCAGGAAGCGGGCGGCCGGCTCAGCCCTCCGCACCACCACGGCCGCGGCCTCGACTGAGAAATGAATGAGCAGCTCGTGTTCCTCAGTCAGCAGCCAGCCATGGTGGTGTGTGAAGGCTGAGCCAGCACTCTGGCAGATGGGTGAGTTAGTGAGACAGCTCAGGTGGGGGAGGCTACACTGGACTGCAGGGAAAATGACAATGTATTTATAGCGAGGTCGCGCTGTGCTGGAAACCACTGGACTACTGAGACCATGCAATTATATTCAAAAGCAGAGTGGGATCGTGCTGGAGGGACCACTAGACTAGTAATGAGTGCTTAATTATATTCAAAAGCGGAGTCGAGGCAATGCTGGGGTGGACCACTAGACTATCGGAATTCTGCTTATTGGGCAAATGGGTCGGGATACGTGTTGGCGGAAGGGACCCACTAGACTACCAGGGCTTCTACTTAGCTACAGGGGTCCACGGGGGGACTCGATTACCGCCAGCTTTTTTCGGCAGTATCTAGTGCCTGCGCTAATGCCTGTGGCATGGCGCTATTGCATTTGAATATGCCACGCTGCTGCATGCATGGGCACTCTTCTGTCCACACCCTGCATACCATTATCTATTGGCGTCAAGCGCTACCGCTGATGCTGGTGCTAATGGGGCTTTCAATATGCAGCCTCGCGCAAATCCAGCGCTGTGGATTTCCGCTAGGCGCAAGGGTTTGAATATCTGGCCCAATAAATCCAGCACCACCCACTGCTAATGAAACAAAATACAGCAGTACTGTAATACAAAATCAGTTTTACTGAATAGCGCTCACCTCAAAACACATAAAAAGCATGAAACCGGGGGGGAACACCAACAGGACCCCTCCAGCTCCTACTGGTTTCACTTCAGCATCTTCCCCAAGTTGGAAGGGTCCTGCTGGCGTTCCCCGGTTTCATGGTTTTGCATTTTCTGAGGTCAGCACTCTTCAAAACTGTGATTTTTATATTACAATACTGTTTTTCTGTGTGTGTTGTTTCATTAGCGGTGGGTAGTGCTCGATTTACTACAGCTTCTTCTTGTCTTATTTAACTTATTTATTTAGCTAGCTACGTGATTTGAATATCTGAATTTGTAATTTTATTTTACTGATTTATTGTTGATATTTTATTGTTCTATTTATGTCTAACTCTGTACAGTGCTTTGATACATGCTGAATGCGCTTTACAAATAAATTTTATTATTATTATTGTCTTTCTGTCACACACCCGGTCATGGGGCAGCTCTCTTGTTTGTGTTGAATTTAGTCGCTGCCAGTTACTTGCTATGTGACCTAGCACAAGTCACCTCTCTGTAAACTCTAATGTATCTCAGTGCACTCTCTGTCTCCCTCTGTGCCTTAATGCAGCAGAATTCTCTCCCCTCTCGTCTGTACATTGTAAAGTGCAGTGGGATAGTTTGTATGAAAGGCACTACACAAAAAAACAGGTTGCTCACCTGTAACAGTAGTTCTAGGAGTGGTATACGTTGTTCATCCATACTAACTGGCATGTCCTTTCCCCTTTAAGATTTGCCGGAAGATCTTCAAGCTGGCTCCTCCCACCCACCCAGATGGTATAACCCTCGGCTCTGCCCCATGACGCCAGATCTTGCCCACTGGAAGCTAGATGTGTGTGTCGAAGCTGGGGAGTCACGTAGGTCACGTGTGGATGAACAATATATACCACTCTTAGAACTTACTATTACAGATGAGTATTCTATTTCTAGGTAAATGGATATGTTGTTCATCCACACTAATTGGCAGACTCTAGCAGTTCTCCGGGAGGAGGAGGCAAGGCACACCCCCAATACTTACTTGGGAAATAGAGACTGGAGAACCGAGGCCCCAAAACCAGCATCCCGGCATGACTCAAGGTCGATGTGGTAGTGGGTAATGAAGGTATGTGCCGACTTCCAGGTAGCAGCCCTGCAGATATCCTGGATAGGGACATCCCTAGAAGCAGCCACCGACACAGCGGTATGGTGGCAGAGTGAGCCCTTAGTCTTACAGAAGGCTCCTTACCCGCCAACCTATAGCAGAGATCAATGCAAGATGTAATCCATCTGCCAATCGTCCGCTTCACTGCAGGTCTGCCAGGCGCGGCTTCAGCGTAGGTGACAAACAGCTGGCGAACCTCTCCCTGAACTTCAGCCATCCGCTCCTTATAATAAGACAATGCTTGTATCAGGTCCAGACTATGGAGCCTGTACTCAGCCTCCGAGGTGTAGTTTGAGTAGAACACAGGCAGTTAACACCTGGTTAAGGTGAAACTCCGACACCACCTTCAGAAGGAACTTGGGTTGGGGCACAGGCAACCTTGTCCCTGTGGAAGACCAGGCAAGGAGACTCCACCAAGAGTGCCTGGAGCTCCCCAGTGCTTCTGACTGATGTGACAGCCACCAGGAAGGTGGTCTTCCATGACAGATGTGACATCTCACACTTGTGCATCAGTTTGAATAGCTTGCCCATGAGTTTTGCCAAAACCAGCAGTAGATCCCATGGAGGTGGAGGTTCATGCACAGGAGGGGATACGTGATTGAGGCCCTTGGAAAAGTGCCAGATCACCATCTCCTGTGCCACTGTCCGCTGACCGGCCTGCGCCTGGTAAGTGGAGATGGCTGCCAGGTGGATCTTAAGGGTAGATGTCCGAAGACCTCCTTTGGAGAGGGACCAAAGGTAGTCGAGGATACTGGCTACGGGACAGGAACTAGGGTCTAGGCCCTGCTCTGACACCAAATGGAAAACCTTTCCATTTGAAGGCATAGCACCTCCTGATCGACTCTTTCATAGATGACTTAACTATGCTGAGGACATCATTGAAAGATCCAAAGCCTGTAACTCTAGCTGCTCAGGTACCAGGCTGTTAGGTGCAGGGATTGAAGGTCCGGATGGAATACCTTCCCCTGACTGATTGATATCAGGTCCAGGCGTGCTGGAAGACGCCTCGGGAGCCTGTTGCTGAGGAGATCTGGATACCAGAACTGGCGTGGCCAATCTGGAGCTACCAGGATCACCTTCACCTTGTCCCTCCTCGCCTTGAGAAGCAGCTTGTGGAACAGGGGAAATGGAGGGAAGGTGCAGAAGAGGTGTGGGGTCCATGGCCTCGAAAAGGCATCCCCCTGCAGACAGCCCTGCTGAGGGGGAGGCGGGCATGAAAGAGCATCAGCTTTGTGTTCTCCCTGGAGGCAAACAGATCCACCTGAGGGGTGCCCCACAGGGAGAACAGGCTGCAAACTACCTCTGGGTGAAAAAGACCACTTGTGGGACACCTACGCCTACATGGCTGAGAGGCATCCACTAATTGGTTTGAGGCTCCTACAACACGGATGGCTAGGAGATCTGCCTCCAGTCGGTTCACGAGGGTCCAGATGCGGAGCGCTTCCCTGCACAGAGGCCGGGAGTGCATGTCGCACTGTTTGTTGAGATGGTCCATGGTCGGGGTATTATCCGTCTGGACCTGGAACACTTGACCCCGCAGAAATGGAGCTAATGCAGTCAGCACCAGCCGGACTGCTCGGAGCTCCAGCAGGTTGATGTGGCATCATGACTCCTCGGGGTTCCAGAGCCCATGGACACTGTGGTTCCCCATGTGGGTTCCCCAGCCCGTGAGAGAGGTATCAGTCATGAGAATGACCATCGGCTCGGGGCGGACAAATGGGATCCCTCCTTGCAGATGTTTCGGGACGGTCCACCACTGGAGGGCATCCCAAAGCCTCTGGGTTACCAAGACCAGCTGGTTGAAATGACCTAGATGCTGGGACCACTGGCTGGCCAAGACCCACTTAATGGAATGCATTAAGCCATAATTGTCAGACCAGGTGGTGCAGGCATGTATAACCCAGGAGATGCAGGAAGTCCCGGGCAGGGCGCAACTGCCCAACCAGAATTGATAGGGCAGAGGAGGAGAGAACCTCCGCCCTGTCCACGGGAGCTGGGCTCTTGCTGCGTATCGAGCTCTGCCCCAATGAAGCAGATCACCTGTGAGGGTATGAGTTCTGACTTGGCCGTTAATTAGGAGGCCAAGTTTAAGATAGGTCTTGAGGCCAGGTCCTGGACCTCTCCACCTCAATCTGGAGGACCCACTATAAGCCAATCATTGAGGTAGGGTACACCTCTGACCCCTCGATACCGAGATGGGCTGCCACCACTGCCATGCATTTGGTGAAGACCGGGAAGGAACATGACGAGCCGTCAACGGCATGGCTTGAACTCGTAGAGGATTCTCCACTTGAAAGCGGAGGAACCTTCAGTGATCGGGACGTGGAAGAACGTGTCCTGGAAGATCCAGGGAGCAGAGCGAGGCATTTTGCTTGAGGATGGTATGATCTGGGACAGAGTTACCATCCGAAAGGTGCATGACCCGAGTTACTGGTTCAGGTCATGCAGATCCAGAATGGGGCGCCAGCCCCCCATCCGTTTCGTGACCAGGAAGTACCTCGAAATTAACCCTGGGTCAAATGGGGGATCTGTCACTTGGGCCACTACCTCCTTTATTTATTTAAGCGTTTCACCAGGAAGGTATACTGAGCAGGCTACTGCTCAATTCCAGATGCATCCTGGGGATGGGGAGGTATAAACACAGTTGAGGAAACAAGTGCAGTATGTTACATAATACATAGAGTAGAGTACCTAGTGGGATAGACACAGCACCTTGGTACCGATACACAGATAAGATAGCATAAGAGAACATAGAAACATAGACTTTGTCGGCAGATAAGGACCACTTGGCCCACCCAGTCTGCCTATTTCCCTACCTACTGGATAAGCTGCAGATTCTAGTTAACCAACAGCCTACTTCCTGCAACCCCCCACTATAATTGCCTTATGTCTGTCCCATGCATGTTTGAATTCCCCCACTGTTTTAGACCCCACAACCTCTCCAGGAGAAGGCGGTTCCATAGTCCACCACCTCTCTCTCTGTGAAAAAGGATTTCCTCACATTACCCCTGAGCCGTCCTCCCCCCCTCTAACTTTAAATTGTGCCCCCTTGTTCTTACACATCTCTTTTTCTGAAAGATGCTACCCTCCTGGACTTTGTTGATTCCCTTGAGGTACAATTGGGAACAACTGGTACTGTCTCGATCAGGCACTGTTTTAAATATAAAGCATTAAATATTAGGATAGGCAGCTATCATTAAATGTACAATAGGAAGGGCAACCAGGTTGCCTCATTGTGGACTGTTTATTGGGCCTGGACACATGAACAGGTAGGGGAGAAATGAGCTAGGAGCATGGAGTTAAGACACGGGGGGGAAGAGAAGGGACGAATGTTTGCGGGGAGAGAGTTCCATAATTTAGTCATGCAGTAACTAAAGGCTGCTTGGCCCAAGGTAGTGGATCTGTGTGAGATAATTAGGATCGAGGGTCATTGCTTCTGAGTGAATATGCTTGGGTGCTTGTGTCGACAAGGGCAGATGTGAGGTGGGGAGAGAGACTAGGACCAATACTTGGCAGAGATTTTGGCGCAGTGAGCCTACCTACAGTTATCTAGAGATGCAAGGTTCATTGATTGGTAGAGGCACAGTGATGGGTGGAGCAAGGGCAGTTCAGGACAAAGCGGCAGAAAGAGTGGTACAGGGATCCAGTCTGGTTAGGGTGGACTTGTTCCCGCACAGTGAACAACATCCCGTAATCAAAGACAGGGAGGCTCATTTTTTGCATGATGGCCCTGCGAGCAGAGTCTGGGATACTGTCACAGTTGCGGTAAAGTACACTGAGCCTGGGAGCTTGAGGTGCTGATCAAGCCAGACTCCGGTACCTGAAAAAGTACAGGCCTCGAGGCGTACCTTCAGGGTGTATGGAATGCGATGGGGAGGGAGCCTGGAAAAGTCTCTGCCTAGTGTCAGAAGTCACTGAGGCGGTTTTCTTTGCATTGAGGAGAGCTGATTTGAGTGTAGCCAGAGCTGGACCTTAGCAAGAGTCAGCTGCAAACTGATCATAACCTCTGAGGCCGAGGGGCCAGATGTATACAGCACAGTATCGTCCGCATACATGTGAATTGAGGTGTGTGGGCAGGCGGCGGGCAGGTCATTAAGTAAGATGGAGAACAGTAGTGGGCCAAGGACTGAGCCTTGAGGAACCCCGGTAGTAACAGGGAGGGGGGCGGAGGTGGCAGAATTGACTCTGACTGATTGGAACCTGCTTACAAGGTATGACTGGAACCAACTGGAGGCCCAGCTAGACAGCCCAGCATTGGTGAGTTTGGTCAGGAGGAGTGAGTGGGAGACGGTGTCCAACGCCTTGGCCAGATCAATGAAAATAGCGGCTGTGATGTGGCCAGCATCCATACCTGTGAGGATGGAGTTGGTGAGCCTGAGAAGGGAGGAGATAGTTGAGTGGGATTTCCTAAAGCCAGACTGGAAGGGGGGTGAAGAAGGAGGAGTCAAGAAAGGGGGACAGGCGAGAGAGCACCAGACGCTCTTGGAGTTTTGCCAATACAGGTAGTAGGGAAATAGGATGGTAATTGCTTGGGTTGGAGGCATCCCCTCCCTTGGGAAGGGGGATTACAGTAGCATGTTTCCATTCAAAAGGGGACTTCAGCAAGGGAGAAGGATAGGTTGAATAGGTCGACCAAGGGTTTGGCTATAGTGGGGGCTGAGAGGTGGAGCATCTTGGAAGTCCAACCCTGTTGGGCATTTGCCCTTATTAGGATTAAGGGTGAGCAGTGCATTATATACCTCAACCTCAGTGACCTGCTGAAATGAGAATGGGTGTGTCTGTGACAGGGAGTTGCTGTGCAGGGTGAGGAGGGGCGGAGGTTGCATGACAATTTGTGAAGTGAGAGTTAAACTGAGAGGCCACTGCAGGGAGTCCGTGACGAGGCCCCTATCTGTTAGGTAGGAGTGGGGGGCTGCGAAGGGGGCTGAAGCGATTTTACCACTTTCCAGAATTTGTCTGGCTGATGTGAGGTGGGGCTGAATGAGGCTTTGAAACAGTCAGCTTTGTTTGGCAGATTTTCCTAGTGCATGTATTGCATAATGAGCGATAAATCTGGAGGTCAGCTGGAGAGCTGGATGATTTACAAGGATTTCAGGCTTTATCCCTGCTCCTGAGGAGGGCTAAGATTTTAGTTGAAATCCACAGGAGGTGTGCCCTCTGACTCTGGTACACCTGAGGTGGGTGTAGCAGTCTCAAGCGGCAAAGAACTTGGGACTTAAAGAACTCCAGGGCCACATCAATGGAGGAGAATTGGCTGATGAGTGACCAATCAGTGTTGGCCAAGTCAAATAGTAATGAGGTGAGGTCCGGGGACTTGTAGGCTCGAGTCAGTAGGATTCCGGGGAGGGCATTAGACATGTGATTTTTCTTACTAAATAGATACCATGATGGTCACTCAGGCGCCGGGCAGGAGGCGGAAGGTAGGATCCTATGGGGCTGTGGGGTGAGAGCCCAATCCAGGACAGTGTGGTTCAGTGTTTTGTTGATTTAACCGGGGTAGGTTCAGAGATTAGCTGAGCTAAGTTTAGGGCAGTCACGTTGTCGCGAAGCTTGGAGTTTGCCCCAGCGAGCCAGTTCAGGTTAAAGTCCCCAAGTATCTGGAGCTCTCCATCGGAAGACAGGGAGTTTAGTGTGCCTAGGAGGTCCAGTATAGCAAGTGTATTGGAGTTGGGTGCGCAGTAGGTGCCAACAATGAAAATCTGAGTAGAGTAGGGGAGAGAGAGTTTTACCATTAGTGCGTCGATGGACTCCAAAGGCAGAGACAGGGTGACCTGGGAGAACTGGATTGAGGAGGCAATGTACATGGCTATGCCGCCTCTTTATAGCCCCTCACGATCTTGTCGGATAAGTGTATAGCCAGGAATACAGAACTCCCTGTCTGTGTTGTGTGACTTCAGCCAGGTTTCAGAGACAATCAGTATGTCTGGGCCATGGGACAGGGCAAGGGGCTGAGGCAGTGTTATTTATGAGGAAGGCTGCACATATTTAGGTGCATCATTTTGAGCCTGATGGAAGTTGGATTGGCGAGCAGGGGTTGGGGTGTGGTGATGATTAGGTCGGAGTTGGACTCAACATCGCCTGCTAGGAGTAGCAATAACGTGATCAGGCGTTTCATATTGTGTGCAGCCAGTATAGCTTACGGAGTTGGTATAGGGCTTAGCAATAGCAGCTGTTGTTCTTCGAGCATGGGGCTACAGGGCTAACTGGCTAATTTGGAAGGTAGGTAGTACGGGTGGGACCAACTGCTATTGTGTGGTAGCGGCAGTCGAGTGTATTATCCTTGGTGGTGAAGGAATAGATGTTAATTGGCAAGCTGATGCAGGGTGCCTTCCAGCCCATCAGCTCACGGTAGGAAGACAGGGGGAGGTACACCCATGGGAAGAAGATGATGACAGTAGTTAAGAACAGAGGCAGCACTGTAGTGGAGAGGCAGGTGTGAGGGATTTGGATGCTTTTGTTTTGAGTGTAGTGGCCTCTAGTGGTTGTAGCGAATAGCCTGCAAATGTGAAACTAGGCTGGTTTTGGTGTGCATGTGACTATTCCTATATATATGATAGCTTGCCAAGGGGGGTGATGGGGTAGCTGACGCGAAGCGTCAGTGGGGTGTGCTCACAGCTGAGTTGATCTGCTGAGGAACGGGTGGAGCCATACCTGCTTGCTGTGCTGTGTGGCGGGGGCCAGCTCTCGAACTGGGGGGAGGGCTTCGGTAAAATCTGCTATCACGACCTCCTAGGTGAAATGAGGAGAGCTGGGGAAAATAAAAAGAGGAAGCAGGATTAAATAAGGTATGAGTGGGGCGGGCTAAGCTCTACTGCATCACTGAATGTAACAAGAACAGTCCTAGCAGAAATAACAGGGTTTCCAATTGACTAACAGTAAATTGATTAAACTCTACTTTTAAACTCAGAGGTAAGGAACTAAATCAGTAGCAGCACTAAACAATTAAGTCCAGTTGCACTGTTCATACAAACGGAGAGTGCAGAAAGCACAGGTGAACACACTTTACTTACAGTTCCGAGAGAATTTGTTTAAATTTTAACAAATGAAAGGCACCCTGCTGTGGGCTGAAAGCCTCCATGCCTAGTGCAGGGTAGAAGAGGGTAAAATCATACACAGTTAGTCTGCCGAATTCAGAGTGGGCCAGATTAAAATTCTGGCGCCCAAAGTTCTTGCTCACAGCTGAGCTGATCTGCCGAGGAGCGGGTGGAGCCATACCTGCTTGCTGTGCTGTGTGGTGGGGCGCCAGCTCTCGAACTGGTGGGGAGAGCTTCAGTAAAATCTGCCCTCATGACCTCATAAGCGAAATGAGGAGAGCTGCTTTTTGTGCTGTGAGGCAGGGGGCCAGCTCTCAAACTGGGGGGAGGGCTTCAGTAACATCTGCCCTCATGACCTCCTAGGCGAAATGAGGAGAGCTGCTTGCTGTGCTGTGAGGTGGGGGGCCAGCTCTCGAACTGGGGGAGGGCTTCAGTAAAATCTGCTCTCACTACCTCCTAGGCGAAATGAGAGCTGCTTGCTGTGCTGTGTGGCGGGGGGCCCAGCTCTCGAACTGGGGAGGGCTTCAGTAAATTGCCCTCATGACCTCCCTAGGCGAAATGGAAAAGCTGCTTGCTGTACTGTGTGGCGAGGGCCAGCTCTTGAACTGGGGAGGGCTTCAGTAAAATTTGCATTCACGACCTCATAGGCAAAATGAGGAGAGTTGCTTGCTGTGCTGTGTGGCGGGCAGCTCTCGAACGGGGGAGGCTTCAGTAAAATCTGCCCTCACGACCTCCTAGGTGAAATGAAGAGCTTGCTGTGCTGTGTAACGAGGGCCAGCTCTCGACCTGGGGGAGGCTTCAGTAAAATCTTCCCTCATGACCTCCTAGGCGAAATGAGAGAGCTGGTTGAGGAGGAGTTGGGCTATGTCTTCTCTCAGAGCCAAGTGGACTGATACCCTTTCCTCACATGGGGCACAGACTCGGCTTGGCAGGTACTGCGTGAACTTTAAGGCAGTCCTGACTGACACTAAACACCTACCTGTCCATGGTAACAGCATACCAGGCGGAAGGAAGTGGCGGGCCGGCCCCAGGAGGACCCAGAGTGAGTCGCGGGTGTGGAGCTGGTGCCCATACCGTCACTGAGCAGGCCTGAAGAAGGATCTGGAAGCGGGACCGCCAGGACCCTTCCTCCTGGTTTGCATGAACTGAGTGCCTGACTTAGGCCAAGGGTGCCAAGATTGGGCCTGCTGCTGTTGCCCAGATTGAAACTGGGGCTGCTTGACCGCAGGGGCGAAAGGGTGAAATGGCTTCTTCTTCTGCTTCTTGGAACCTTGGGATTTTGGGGGGGCAGATGCAGTGGAGTCCAGTGTGGTACTGGACTTCTCAATACGTTCAAGGTGACCGTCCACTCCTGGACTGAACAAGTCGGTGCCCAGGAATGAGACATTTGCCAACCTGTGCTGGGTGTCGGCCGTGAAAGTCGAGACCCTCAATCAACCCCTGCAGCGCATGGCAACCGCGGCTGCAACAGAACGGGCACAGGATCCCCGATATCCAAGGCCGTTTAGAGCTGTTGTCTGGCAACAGCCCAGCCCTGGTCCCGGACCTGCTTGACCATGGTCTGAAGGTCAGGGGAAGATGAGAAGCACCTCATCTAAAGGAGCCCAGCAGGATGTAGGAGAAGTGTGCCATGATTACAGCCGAGCTCGCCTGACGGAGACCCAACGACGAGGCAGCACAGACCTTTCGGGCAGAGTGAACCAGCTTCTTGGATTCTTTGTCCGGTGGTCTATCGGAGTCTCCTGCGTTCCCAACCCATCTGAACACAGACTCGGTCACCACTCCCTTAGCCGAGGGATGTTGTGAAAATCCAGAAAGGGAGCCAGTAGGTACCGTGTATTTGTGGGCCATCCTGGCGGATGGTGCCGGACAGCAGGCAGGGTGTTGCCAGAGCTCCAGGGCTGGGTCAACAACTGCTTCAGCTACTGGGAATCTCCCTCTTCTGGCGATGTCAGTTGAGGTATTCACCCATTTCTCAAGAGGCTCCAGCTTCATCACTTAGATTTGGAGATGAGGTGGAGGATGCCCATAAAGCTGGGCCTTCTCGGCAGATGGCGCATGGCATCGTTGTCCGAGAACAAGATGCCAAACCAAGTCACTGGACTCAGAGGGTCCAGATTCAGCAGTCTGCCACCAGAGTCACTGCAAACCCGCTGCGGGCAGTCGGGAGTCAAGTAACGGACAGCCTGTGTGGGAGGCCTGAGGCAGGCCAAGATTCCTTGGGAGGAGCCCCAAGGAAGGCTGTTTCGGCAGCGGTTCCATTGGGATAGGTGGAGAGACCAGCTTTGGCAGAGTCGGGAGTGGCGTCATCGGCTCCTGGCGGAGGGGGGGGACAACGACCGACTCCGGAGTGGTCGACTTCAGCCTAGATGGTGACAGTCAAGTAATGGCTGGGGTGGAAGGGACTGCCTTCGGCCCAGCCAGAACAAGCTGTTGCCACAGCATGTCCTCGTAGCACCGAAGCAACTTGCGTCGGAGCCTCCCCTCATCCGAGGAGGACAAGGATGAATGGCGGCGGCACCGCTTCTTAGAGTGCCACTTATGCGACTTCCTCTGCCTTTTGGTCGAGGATGTTCCAGACCTGGACGTCGGCTGTCGGGGAGACCAATGGGGACGCTTGGGAGAAGGCGGGGAGAAAGTACAGTTACGTAAGAACTTACCGTAACAGTAGATCTTCAAGAGAGGCTCTTGCAGTAGGTAATTACATATAGGACTGAAGTCGGCAGGCGGCAGGACTCCGCAGGAAAAATTTCTAGCTAGCAGTCTCTGGTGAGGGACCGCCCCCACATCAGGTGACCGACGTCATGCGACGTCAGTATAAAGAGGTGGTCCCCCACGCCCGCCTTCCAGTTCTTTCCTGCCAAAGGCCAAAAAAGGCAAGACAAGAGAGAGAGAGAAGCGGATGATTCCCTTCCTGGAAAGGGAGCTGAAAAAGCTAAGGGGGATGGAGGGCAGGAAGACATTACCTACTGCAAGAGCCTCTCTCGAAGATCTACTGTTACGGAAAGTTCTTACGTAACTGTACTATCTTATTTCGAGAGGGCTCTTGCAGTAGGTAATTACATATAGGACTGAGTCCCAAGCAGTCTGGAACCAAGAAAAGTACTCGGGAGGAGGAAAACTAACACCAATAGAACCTCCGGCTATAAGGGTCTAAGAAAGATGACCTTGCAGAACAGCCAACCCAAAGCCTGCTCTCCGGCGACAGGAAATGTCCAAACTGTAGTGTTTCGTGAAGGTATGGACGGAAGTCCAGGTGTGACTCCGCGAAGTATCTGCCGCTGACACATTTTAAAACAAGCAGCAGAGGCAGCTACTCCTCTGGTGGAGTGACCTCTGACTTGACCCGCACAGTCTTGTGGTACTTGTCATAACAGAAAGTGATACAGTGAGCCAACCACTTGATAGGCATTGCTTGGAACTGCCCTTTCTTTTGTGAGCAAAAGAGACAAAAAACTGATCCGATTTCCTGGGATCCTTAGTCCTAGTAGTATAGTATCTCAGAATCCTGTGAACATCCAAAGTATGCAAGATGTACTCTCCTTGATGGGAGTGGTGCGTAAAGAAAGCAGGTAGCTCAATGGATTGGTTCAGCATTGATTCCGCTATCACCTTATGGAGAAACTTAGGGTTAGTGTGCAGAGCCACACATTCCTTGAGAAAAATCAAATAAGGGATTTTGCACATTAGGGCCTGAAGCTCAGAAATCCATCGAGCTGAAGTAATGGCCACTAGGAAGAGAGTCTTCCAAGATAGGAACTTCAAGTCTGCTGAAGCTGCCAGTTCAAAGGGAGGCAGGGTAAGCTTCTCAAGAACAAAGTTCAGATCCCAAAGAGGAGCAGGAACGCGGAGAGGGCGTCTCGAATGGAGAACCCCTCTGAGGAAAGTCAGAGACTTCCAACTGCGCAAAAGCCCCGTCTCCAAAAAGGACATGGTAGGCCAAAATAGCTGCCATGTGGACCTTCGAAGAGGAATGGCTGAGACCCAGGTCAAAGACATGACGCATGTAGTCCAGGACGCTCTCGACAGGGCAAAAGAAAGGCTCTAAGTCCTTTGAAGAGGCCCAAATCGAGAAAGGTTTCCACTTCATAGCGTAAGTGGACCTAGTGGAAGGCTTTCTGGCCTCCACCAAAATGTCTGCGACGAGCGAAGAAACCCTGAACCAGGCTTGAACTATGTCCGCAGGAGCCACGCATGCAACTGAAGGGATTTGAGACCTTGGTGAACCAGGGTCCCTGATCCTGGGTCAGCAAATGCTGTGACAGAGGAAGAGGAAGTGGAGGTTCCTCTGAAAACTGTTGCAGAAGAGAGAACCAAACTTGCCTGGGCCAGAATGGAGCAATGAAGATCATCCAGGCTCCTTCTGAACTGAGTTTGTTTAAGACCCTCAGAATTAAGGGAATTAGAGGGAAGGCATAGATGAATCTGTCCCTCCAGTGGAGAGACTGGTCGTCCCGCCAGAAAATGCCTCACCCTGGAGTGAGCGAGCAGAAGGCGGGAAGTTTTGTGTTTTGAGGAGATGCGAACAGGTCTACCTGAGGGGTTCCCCAGCGCAGGAAGATATCGTCTACTACCTCTTGATCCAGTTCCCATTCGTGGGCTTTGGCTGACAACTGACTGAGGTGGTCTGCCAGCGTGTTTTCTACTCCTGGAACATGAACTGTTGTCAGCTGGAGGTTGTGCTGAACAGCCCAACTCCATACTCTCACTGCTTCCCTGCACAGAGGGTAGGAGCGAGTCCCTCCCTGCTTGTTGATATATCAGACTACGCACTTGTCTATCTGGACTGTTAGATGACCGGGAAGAATGCAAGAGTTCAGAACCTAGAGAGCATACAAGATGGCTCTGAGCTCGAGCACATTTATATGAAGAGTCTGCTCGAGTCTGGACCAGGAGCCCCAAGTCCTGTGAGACCCTTGATGGGCCCCCCAGAACTCTCCTGAGGCATTTATTGTTAAAGTTTGGGAGGGATCGATACAGAAGGAACTCCCCAGCAAAGGTTCTCTTGCACCATCCACTTTGCAAGTCCCTGACCATGGGATTGGAGACCAGAACTTCCTGGTCCAGGTCGTCCAATGTCTGGTCCCACTGAGACCAAAGAATCCACTGAGAGATTCTCATATGGAGCAGAGCGTGAGGGACTGTCGGAATAGCAGCCGCCATGAGCCCGAGGAGGCGGACTGACCTGGCACCGACCCTTCTGCGACTGGACACCAGACTTGCGTGAACCTGGAGGGTGTCCACCCTGTCTGGAGGCAGAAAGGCCTTGCCGATGGTCGTGTCCAGGATTGCCCCGATGAACTGGAGTCTTTGGCAAGGAACCAGATGGGACTTGGCCTGGTTGATGGTGATACCCAGGCTGGTGAAAACCTTCAGGGTAAGGGAAAGAGAGCGTAGGAGTTCCTCCCTGGATGGGGCCGCCAGGAGCCAGTCGTCCAGGTACAGGAATACCTGCACTCCCTGGGTACACAGGTGCGCCGCTACCAATGAAAGACATTTGGTAAACACTCAGGGAGCCGAGGAACGACCAAATGGGAGGGCCCTGAATTGGTAGTGGTCCCCTGAAACGAAAACCGGAGGAATTTGCGTTGGGAAGGGCGGATGGCGATGTGCAGGTAGGCATTCTGCATATCCAAAGTGCACAGCCACTGTCCCTACTGAAGGAGCAGCAGAAGCCTCTGCAAGGAGAGCATTCTGAAGCATTTGTACTTCACGAACATATTCAGGGAGCTGAGGTCTAAAATAGGCCTCAGGTCTCCCATCTTCTTTGGAACAAGGAAGAAATGGAATAGTAACCTGTCCCCAAAGGTGGGTGGGGACTGGCTCTATCGCTGCCTTCGAGAGAAGGGAGGAGATTTCTTCAGGACAGAGGAAGATATTCCGGGAGTAAGATGACCGGGGGTTCTGGTGGTTTCTGAAGAAACTCAATTGAGTGTCCTACTACTATCAGTTGGAGCACCCAAGCATTTGATGCAATCCTCTCCCAACCGGTAGATGGAAGGAGAACCTCCCTCCTACTGGTTCTTCTGGGGTCCAGAGGCTGTGGGAGGAAAGGAGTCAGAAGGTGTGAGGCATCGTAGCGGCCGAGGCTCCCACAGCCTTTTTGGGCGGGGGAGGCTTGGCTGCTGGAGGGGCCCCGAAGTTTGTTGGCCCGCTTGCCCTGAGGTTTTGCTTTAGGTCGAAAACGTCTGCAAAAAGGGCGACACTGTCCCTGAGGGGGCCTGTACTGAGAGTCAATGGACTTGAGTGCAGTGCCCTTCTCTTGCAGGTCGGTGATGATGTCCTTGACATCCCCACCAAACAGCACCGAACCTCTGAAGGGTGCATCCTGAACTGCGGATTGCACTTCAGGAACCAAACCTGACACCCGGAGCCAGGCATGACGCCGAAGACCTATGGCGATAGCCGAACTCTGACCAGCTGCGTCCACTGCATCGTATGTGGCACGGAGCATGTGCCGACTGGTCGAATGAGCAGACCGACAAGATCAGCCACGCCCTGTCTGGTCTGAGACTCAGGAAGGGAGTCCAATTTGGATTCCACCTGACTCAGGATAGTCTTCTGGTAGTTCCCCATATGTGCAACACAGTTCAGAGCCCTAATCCCCAGGGTGGAAGAAGCGTACACCTTCTTCCCATACTGGTCCAAAAGACAGGATTCCTTGTCGGTGGAGATGAGCTGAGATGTTTGGATTGGCCGACCATCCGTGAGTGGCGCTAATCACGACTGAGTCAGCCTTGGGGTGTGTATTCAAAGAATCCACGCACTCAGAAGCCTGGTATAGCCGATCCGCCTTCCTAGGAAGGGGGCTATGACCGGTTGCTTCCAAATAGTGAAAACAAGATCCACGTGAGGCTCGATCCAGGGTGGAATCAATGTTGGAGCGGTTTCGGGCAGATCCAAGTGAGCAGCAAGCTTCTTTCGCTGTGGATCTGGCTCCAGAGATTGCCACTGGTGAACCTCTTGGATTTTTCTGAGTAACTCCAGAATGGAGGGATCTTCCGGAGGAGTCTTTGGAGGAGTCCTTGGCCTGGGTCGGTCTGGAGTACGTGGCTCATCATCAGGATCGAAGCATCCCCCTGAGTCTGAGTCAGAGGTCTCCGAAAAAGAGAATGAAGACTCCTCCCGATGCGGGGGAGGAACAGTCACCCTAGGAAGACTTCGGGGAAGCATATCCTCCCAACCCCTGGCGCCTGAGGGTTCAACTCTGGTGTCGGGTAAGGGGATCCTGTGCAGGGTCCAGCGCCGGCAGACAGCTCTCCACCTCACTGGTGAGCTGAGCCTTGGCCTCAGCCCACCAGGCAGCTACAGCCTCCTTCAAATCCACCGGCAGCTGTGGGGTGGTGGAGGAGAGGAGAGGAGGGATACGGATACTGAGGTATCCATAACCCGGCAGTCGGAAGCCCGGCATCGGGTATTGAGGCGCCGGGTACTGCAGCGTTGGATAAAGTTGGATACTGTGGTCCCAGGTAGGTCGGCACCGGATTAAGTGGGGTCCGCTACCCGGGAACCAGGGGCTCTGACGAAGCAGATGGCCCTTGGAAAGGCCCAGTGGGCGGGCCAGGAACAGGTGGTCCTGTGGCGTCGGGCCCAGCATTGGAATGGCACCTGGCAAAGGGATGTCGTGCGGCGTCAGAGCCGGCGTCCGACATCAGGGGATCCAGCCCTACAGGAGGGAGCCCTGATGCCAGCGTGCCTAAATCTTCCATATTGCCTGGGGATGGAGGGTTAAAATCCCTGGGGTCCAACAGGGGAGACACGGGAGCCTCAGTAAGCAGCAGCAAGCACTGCGGCAAGCATGGGACATTGGACTTATGTAAGGGGTCCGACGCAGGCTCTTTCGCAAGGGTGTTCTTTGGGGGAGCTGAAGTCCGGCTTACCAGCAGGATCCGGGTGGGCATTGGAGGAACCCGGCGTCCGACTTATCGAAACAGCGATCGGCGAGGGTCCCCAGGGAGAAGCGACCTTGATGGTCGTAAGAGGGACCATCGCCCCGAAGGAGCGGACGTCTTATCATCCCTGTCCGAGCAGATGTCGGTAGCACCAGCGTCCGGCTTACCAGACCCCTCGAACCAGAGGGCCCGTGGTAGCGGCCTTCCTGGGAGCAGCCTCCTTTGTCCCGGAGGCACCAGAGGCCAAGCATAAGCCCGACAGGAGGGATGCCACTGTCTTGGACACGCAAGATGGCGAAGTTGATCCCCGGAGAGATGTTACCTGGAGAAAAGCGACTCCAGCCGGAGTCGCGGAAGCCATGGAGATGGAGTCCCAGTCCCGGTGCTTCTCTTTCTTTTTCCGGTATCCCTCGGGTGAAGTGGAGGCCTGCCTAAGCTTCTTCAGCTCCTTCTCCATGGAGGCCATCTTCTTCTTGAACGTGGGCCTCCAGAGACTGCTGCCTCCATTTACAGGTGGCGGCGTTGAATTGCTGGCAGTGCTGGCACTTCTCCACAGGGTGTTCGGGGCCTAGGCAGAAAAGGCACAGGAGTGACCATCTTATGCGGTAGCTGGGATCTGCCGAGTCGCACTTGTTTTTATGCGACTCGGAGGGCGTCTGGGATGACAGACGGCCGTTGAAGTAGGAAAAACTGATGAAAAAACTGGGTGAACTAGACCAATGTAAGACTGGCGAGCAAAGGAACTTAACTGCGAGGCACTTTCTCAAGTCGACAGTGGGAAAGAACTGGAAGGCAGGCAGGGGGGACCGCCTCTTTATACTGACATTGCCTGGCGTCGGTAGGACCTGCTAGCTAGAAATTTTTCCGTGGGGTCCGATGCCTGCGGTTTTCAGTCCTATATGTAATTACCTGCAAAGCCCTCGCGATGTAGATCCCCAGTTCCTCCGGGTTAGGGGCGACCATGGCCTGGGGCTTCCCAGTTGGCTGGGTCGCCTCATCAGTGAGGTCCAAAAGGACTGGAGTCCTAAATAAGGAGCTGTCAGCCTCCTTGGTCAACGACGGGGTCAAGGATTATCTCAACCGGATCGTCGTCCAGTATTTGAGCTGGCTGACCTGACGAGGGCACTGTGAGGTTGGCAGCAGAGGACACAACTTTGATTGAAGTTGAAAGAGGAGACTCCTGGGACCGAGATCTCTCTTTGTCCCAAGAGTGGCGTCAACAAGATGCAATTTCTCTCGGTTCCTTCAATTTCTTTTGCGGGACCTGGAGATATCTGAAACTAGGGCCGTCTCCACGAGAGGAAGGGACTGGATGAGCTCCTTGAAGGAACCCAAGAAAGAGGAGCCCAGTTTTAGAGGAACAAAAATCGAGGGTGAAGGCGAGAACTCAGCGGCATGAGCCACCTCCTCTTTGAAGGCCTTCATCTGTTCCAATTGTTCCAGCGGACCCGCTGATCGCATAGTGGGCATCCTTGATTTGACCAGTAGAGGCGTTTTCCAGACATCTGAGCTGGAGCAGCGAGCGATCATCAAAACATTTGGATGAAAAAAGTGACATAGGTCGCAGGCCTGAGTGTTATGACCAAGATCCAGGCAGTACCACTACGTTGCATGCAGGTCAGTCTTGGACATTTTCTGCCCACAGGGATACCGGCAGAACTTCCGGGCGGACTTGTCCTCCACCATGATCGCTAGAACAAAATAATTCAGAGATTCTGTGAATCTTTGATCGGTAAAACCGAGTTTTGGAGCACCAGGGCCTACTACACGCAGAAGCGAAAAGGAGGGAACCTGTATCTTCCAGCGGAAAGGAAGATCTGGCATCATGGGGCGGAGCCAGGGGTTATACCACCCGGGTGGGTGGGAGCAGCCAGCCTGAAGACCTTCGGCAAATCTTGAAGGAAAGGACATGCCAATTGGTGTAGATGAACAACATATCCATGATCCTGGAAACCTAGTTTCCGTCCTTAATACTTTCTCCTGCAAAGTGAATTTGAATACTTTGATGTGAAGGTAAAAATACATTATGAGCATATGAAACTTGCCAGCAGAAACAGGCCTCATGGTCTATCAAGTCTGTTTGAATCGCAGCTAGCACCCCTATACTGCAGCTGCCCCACCCCCATCCCCCCTCTCACCACAGTTTAAAGGAAATCCATTCAGGAATTCTGAAGCAACTGTGATAACATCAATACAATAATAGTAATGGTTGCCAGGCAGCAACTTCTGCCCAATGCACATTTTTATAGGGTGTGTAACTTTTCAGTAAAATATTAAAGGGGGAAATGTGTGTCCACATACAAAATACTTAGATCGTGAGGTATGTTCATTCCGAGGAAAGGAGGGAGAGGGGGGACATGATAGAAACTTTCAAGTACCTCAAGGGAATCAACAAAGTCCAAGAGGGTAGCATCTTTCAAAAACAGAGGTGTGCAAGAACAAGAGGGCACAATTTGAAGATAGAGGGGGGGCGGCTCAGAGGTAATTTAAGGAAGTATTTTTTCACAGAGAGGGTTGTGGATGCATGGAATGGCCTTCCGGAGGAAGGTTGTGGAGTCAAAATCAGTGGTGGAATTCAAGCATGCATGGGATAGTCATAAGGCAATTCTGGGGGTTGGGGGTAGAAAGAAGTAGGCTGCTGGTTAACTAGGATCTGCAGCTTATCCAGTAGGTAGGGAAATGGGCAGACTGGGTGGGCCAAGCGGTCCTTATCTGCCGTCAAATTCTATGTTTCTCCCCCTCCCAGGCTGGCCTCTGAACCTCCCTGTGGAGACACCTAAAGCTCTCATCAGTGTGTGGATGTCCCAAGCCTCCTTAATCTTACCTGGCCCCCTGCACTGAAATGGAAATTATGTACTTACCGTAATTGTTGATTTTCTTAGTCTCCATC
The DNA here is from genome assembly GCA_016271365.2 of Neoceratodus forsteri. NCBI lineage: Eukaryota > Metazoa > Chordata > Ceratodontiformes > Ceratodontidae > Neoceratodus > Neoceratodus forsteri. Next base: position 399,596,816 of record CM057452.1, read on the forward strand.
ACTCATTCACACTAGTGGGATAACGCTGGAGCACTAGGACCAAGCGGGAGCCTAAAATTTTCTGAAGGGTTGGCGCCAAGACAGGACCACGTATGCGCGGCATCGCGAGACTAGCTTGCGCCTATGTAGGCCATCTCGGCGTCGACCCTCCAACCACCTCAGTACCTTTTCGACCGAGGAGGTGCAGCATAACTGATGAGAATAACTCATCCTGAGTTTCTGGGCCTGAGAGGGCCCAGATGGCCTTAGCAAGAAAGGTCAAAGAATAATGTCCTCACAGTCTGAACCATAGGACCATGAAGACCAGGAAAGAAAACAAGTGAACCCAGGGGATGGTGGGTGGGCGTGTGAATGAGTGATGGAGACTGTCCAAGAAGATCAATAGTTATGGTAAGTACATACTTTCCATATCTTCCTGGACTAAGTCTCCATCACTCATTCGATAGTGAAAATGCCGAGCTAAAACCAACAACCCTGAGTGGGTGGTAGGAGACAGGGTTCACTCAGAAAGGACAGCCAAGGACTGTCCTGCTAATAAAAAGAGCTGTCTTGTAAAGAGCAACTAGAACATAGTGCCTACAAGATAGCGCTCGAGTTGTAACTCACCACTTTGCAGATGACTGCAATGGACACAAAATGAAAGTCTTCCAGGAAGCGCAACCACTCTGGGAGAATGGCAAGAACCTGGCCTCACAATTTGGTCTAGGACCAAAATTAATAGTGTCAAGAGACATGTACTAATGTAACGTAAAGGGACCACCCTCACTCCATGCACCCCTCCTTTCCATCCACCTCCTTAATCCCTTGTCATATACACAGCCCTATACCATATACAAACCCCCAGTGCCGCCCTCCTGCCGTCTTCATAAGGCCCACAGTTTATCCATTCCACAGTATAGGCCCCACCATCTTCCTCCTCCCCCCCACCAGCCAGGCACACCACTTCCCGCTCCCCTTCCCCTCACCCCTTATTACCACTACACCTGAATTTAAAGTATAGTCTGATTAGAATGTATCCTTAGACTGTGTGTATACTGAATATTCTATGTAGTATCCTAGAGTGTGTGCATACTGAATATTTTTTGTGTATCTATGTAAATTGAACCTTGACCTTACCAGGTCCATCTTGCAAATGAGCTGTGCTCAACGATGTTCACCTGGATAAATAAAGATTTGATTGAAAGAGTCAGAGGTAAAGTCTACTGGTTCAGGGTAGACCGGAAAGTGCAGATGGAAACCCCCACTATCAAGTATGGCTGACCAATGAACAACAGGTCCAGGAGCACTTGAACCCCTTACTTGGTGTGCAAGGGGGTCCAGGTGAGGTTAGCCTATCAAGGAGAAAGGTCTCCACTTAGTCACAGAAACCTTCCTGATGGAAGGCCAAGCACATCTTGGAAGCCTCTCATGGTGGTCTAGTAGAACCAGATCCTACTCACTGCATATTCCAAAGGAATCATCCTGCCCCTGTGTGTACAACTGTAGTAGCAGTCTCTGAACTCAGGGAAGAAAAGAAAAGTGTACAGGAGGACGTGTCCACTGCAGAAAAAACATTCCGACAGAAAAAAAAGGGCTGGATTTCTAAGGCAAATAGATGCAGATGTGCATCGAGGAGGGACACAGCAGGACCAAGTTAGGGCTAACCCATTTGTTGAAGTGACTGAAAGAGGTAGTGACTCAAAGCGGTGAGGCACTACCCACTCTGGGCTCTCTGAAAGGAGTAGGAAAGGATTCTAGTTTGTTTGCTGAAAAACAAACATCATAACTCCATCACGCACTTGAAGAGGATAGCTTCGTGAGAGAATGGCATGGACCAGTGCGCAGGAACCGAAGGTGTGAATATTTGAGAAGTTACCACGGAAAAAAGACCTACTTGACCTTCCGTCAAGGAGGAGAAAATCACCTGTTAAGTTAAGCAAGCAAGGAAGTAGGAACCTGAGTTCCGACTCAGTGGAGAGTCGCTTCTGCTGCTGCAAGGCTCTGCTCAAGAGAAGAAAGCCTGATAAAAAGGGGACTTAACAGACTGGGCAGTCGCATGGGTAGAAATGTCTCTGAATGAGAGAAATCTCTCTTAGAGAAAGAAATGACCCATAACGCGGCCGGATCGGACTCCCCCTAGGGGAAGAAGAAGTTAGGTACTCTTTATCGTACTCTGGAGACTAGTGCCTCAGGGGCTGAGGCGGAACCTGACCAGATCCAAAAAAGGGGGGGTATCAGGTAATTTCGGCTAGGCCCTGTGCTGTGATAAAAATTTTTTTTTTTTAGTCCGAACCTAACAAGGCTTTCAGGCTGCTATTTCACAAGGATTGTCTTGATACAAAATGAGGAAGATGTTCTCCTTCTGAGTGCAGAAGGAGTCTGAGTGTCCATACTGAAATCATGACCGGACTAATAATCACAGCTGGAGAGATGTTAACCACCTGTGCCGAAGAAGCCACCGAAGGGGCAATGTCACAAGGGGGCTATATACCCCTATCAAAGGAGCAGATGAGCCAGAGCGGCTCCCGACCATTAAATTAGAATGTTCCACAGAGTGTAACTGTCTTGACAATTGAAAAAGTCTAGACACAGAAGTGTATGGTCCATAGACGCAGTGTGAAATACTATAGTGGATCCCATTACTGAGGAACTACTGAAAAGATTTTCCATCATGGACTCTGATGATACAGAGGATGTGCCCTTCAGTATATAAAATGAGTTGTCAGCTGTATTACTGACCAGAAGGACAGGGAAAGACCCATCTAGATGCACTTCTACCCTAGAAGAACCTCCAAGAGGTCTAGGTCAGAGCCACTAGAAACTCCGCCATCAGGAAGGATGTCGAGGAGCTTGGTATCACATAGGAGGCGAAAGTGCTGAGCAGAATGAGATTCTGCTGGCAGAGCAGTACAGCAGAGTTCCATCAGCAGAAAACAGCTGGATGACACATGATCCCACATGACCGCCACTCACTAAGATGTGTGGAAAAATAATCATGAACAGGCAGTTCATTCTGCAATAAACATCCCGCCACAAGTTCTGTGGAAAGGAAGTCCGAAAAAAAAAATGTGTCACTAATTCTGCTATACAGCACCCACTAGCACCCGTGCGGCACCAGCATCACTCGTGGCACAGGGGGGCACTAAGCAGTGCTTATGCCAACCTGGGCGATACCCGAGGACAGCTGCGGCAGTACCCGCAGGCACCCATGTAGCAGTAACACCCGAGGGTGTCTTTGATATCCATGGTACCATGGCACCCATGGCACCATGGTACCCATGACAAGAATGGCATGCGAGGGCACCAGTGGCACCCATGGGTGCCTGTGGTGCCACCCGTGGCACCCACGGTACTCATGGCACCTGTGGCACCCATGGTACCCGTGGGCACTCACGGCGCCACCAGTGGCACCCACCCTTGGCAACCATGGCACCCATGGGCACCACCTGCAGGTGCACAGTGCCACCCAGGCACCTGCGGACCACTGACGGCGCCGACAACCAACGGCAGCAACAAGAGCACCAACGGCACCACACAGAGCGATGGTGCCAACCTACGGCGCCGACTAAGGCACGGCGCCGCTCAAGGCACTGAAGCTCGGCGCTGACTAAAGCACCAAGCCACGGCTCCGAGGCACGGTGCCGACCACGGCATGGCGCCAACCAAGGCACCGAGGCATGGCGCCAATCAAGGCACCGAGCCACGGCTCCGAAGCACGGTGCCAAGGCACAGAGGCATGGCACCAAACCATGGCACCGAAGGAAAATGCCAATGGAAATCCTGAGAAGGGGAGAAGGAAAAAGGTGGTGCCCGTGCCAGCCTGCAAGGAAAAAGGAGGGGGTGAGCCGAGGGTCGACCTGATGGCAAAGGCACCAAAGGTACCTCACCATTCATGATCCAATTGACCCGGCTCTGGTCCAAGGGCTCCAAGGCCCATGAGTCCCGAAAACAGGAACAGAGCCAGGAAAACTGGAAGATCAAACCCCTGCTCCCACAGGCGTGGAGAGGTGAAACTGCCCACGGGCTCCAACAGGACAGAGATGGGCTGAGTGAAGGAACCCACCAAAGTCGGTTCAGGCCCTTCAGCCCCTCCCGACCGAACAATCCTCGTGCAGAGCGTACCAGCGGGCAACCTCGGCGGCACCAATTCTTCTTCCCCAACGAGGAAGAGGAGCTCAAGGTTAAGTGGAGCGGATCCCGGAACCGCTAGATTTGTGCCGGAGGACTGTCCTCCCCGAGCACAGGACTGTCCGTAGTCAGACCCCCGGTTAATTAAGGGTGGCGGACCAGACACAGACCCTCTGCCATAAAATTTTAAAGCAGTTCTCCTATCGTCACCGCTACCGTCTAAGGATGACTCCGTTGATGGCAGGAAAGAGTTTCTTTTCTACTTCTTCATAATCTTCTTCTTGATCGTAAAATAAGAAATTACTACTTAAAATATTAAATTAAACGTTAAAGCGCTGCTGTCGTATAGAGCGAAAACTTAGATTCCGGCAGCGACGGCGTGACATCAAGCGCACTTGACAGCGGGAGAAAAGGAACTGAGGCTGTTGGAGGTTGGCGGAGATAGCCTCACGTAGAGCGCTGAAGCTAGTCTCGCGGGCACCGCCGCCAGCATGTGGGAGTCCTGTCTCGCGCCGATCTTCAGAAAATTTTAGGCTCCCGCTATCCTAGCGCCTGGCGCTATCCCACTATGTGAATGAGTGATGGAGACTTAGTCCAGGAATATCATTCCTCCTAATGTTCTGCCTGTCTGCATGGATTTTGTCCTGCATTCAGTTTATATACCCTAGGTACTGGGTATTTCTCTGTGAGTGCCTCTCCTTGCTGGGGGCGTATATTGTACTGGACTCAAAGTATAATGACTTGTATATAATGCACTGCTCACAGCTTTGGTGTTCCGATGTATTTGCTATGACCATTGTACCTGCTGACCACATTTTGTTTCTGTTTCCCCTGACTCTGGGTAACTGCCTAAAGTGTATCTTGTTGTGCCATGTCATATCTGTATACTCTCCTGGGTCATACCTGAAAATAGGCAATTGTCTGTCTAGTGTACTTACCTGGTTAACAAAAGCTAAATAAATATATAAACTGCCTGATTAAAAAGTGATTAAAGGCATGCATTTGTACACATACTATTTCTAGTTGATCCTATGACCCTCCCACACCCTACCCCTGCCATGCCAGTGTATTCACAATGCTACAAGCGAATATGGCAAGCGTCACTGATGACATCAGTCTCGTTTGGACTCCTACACATGCCATGCTGAAGGCGAGGGATACTGTACTAGAGTCAATAACGAGGCATACACTGACAGTACCACACTCCCTTCCTGGCTACACTTGGCAAATATGGCAGTCTGCCAATTAGCCACTGTCAACTGAAGTCTCTTGAAAATCTTACCCAAACAGCAAAAATCTTAAAAGGTAAGCATTTAGAGAATTCCAAAGTAAAAATTCAGCTGTTTTTGAGCAACTGTGTTAGAAACAGTTCAATAAATGCGTGTAGATGGGGTGCTAGCTGAGCATCGTGCACTGGTTGTTTAATAAACTATGCTTTTATCATGACCTAGTTTAAAAGGTCGTTTTTTGCTCTCGCTAACTACTGGGTTGCCAGACTTCTGTACTTTTCCAGTTATGTTTTTCGTTCGAGGCACCAGTTTCTCCACAAGCCGCCACCTTCCTTGTAGTCTGCAGTTTAATAAAGGTGGTCATCAGCCAGCCAGTAGCGCTTCTAGTCACTATACCAGAGACTCGTGTTCAGGAATGAACCCAAGCTGTTGGGGCTGGCCAGAATAAGAAGGATATAGTGCCCCAGGAACAGGTGTCCTCCTTTGGGGTGGGGGATAGTACACTTCAACATGCACCTGCCGCATGACTGCAGCTGAGTAGTACTACAGCAGAAGTCACCTAGCCAGGGAGAGAGGCCATCACATGCAAGGCATGTCATTGCAGACCTGCATCCCTAGAGGGAGAAAATCCATGGAAAATACCTCTGGCAGGCAGAATGATGCCAGCACCCTTGCAAGCCCTGCACTACCGACAGTGGCAACCACCCACCAAGTGGTCCAGGGCAAGCTGTGGGGCACATCCCATAAAAGGCAGCTGTCGCAGAAGAGGGGTGACAGAAGGAGGCATACCAGCAAGTCAAGTAGATAACCATCTTTATTTTTCAATCCTCTGTTTATCAGTCCATCTTTGAACAAATGAGCACCAACATTTTGGCTGCAAATTTTAAAATCATGAAGCATACTTATTAAAATTTAAGACAGGTGGGAACTGGATGGCTCAATTGACTGGTAGTGGGTTAAGGAGCCTTTCACCTCTAGGTCATAGGTTCAAATCCAGCACAAGTCGATAGTGGTCAAAAGCCGTTATCACGCAAGGGCTGTTCAGTGGCCTATGTGAAATGAGTTGTGGTGGTCTCAGTCCAGTTCCCCATGGGTAGGTGCCCGCATCATACCACCACCAACACAACTGGCACTAACTGCACCCTTGTTGGCAGTCTCACATGAGAGGCCAAGGACTGAATAGGCATGGAGTCTGAACTACCCTCTCACCTATGTGGTGGTCCCTCCATGGCAGGGTTAAGGTACACTGGCAAAGATGGGTGGGAAGCTTGCACAATGGTCACCCGCTGTACCCGACATGTGGACAAATGGAGGACTTTAGGTTCCAGTGCTGTCAATCCAGTACCTTTCACAAGCACCAAATTTAATATGTAAAAAATCTTAAAAGAAAAAAAGATTTCAGACAGGCCCAGCGGCAGCCTGTCACACTATGATCACCAGTTCAGAACAGAACTTTGTTTGTTAGCATCAGAAGCAGGCCAAGGCTGAGGCAGTTAACATCAGTGTGTCTCAGCTTGCGAGGTTGGCAGCAGATTTTAGAGCCATAACAACCCTGCAGGGTCCATGGAGCTACTTCTCCATATGGAATGCTGTGCATGTGTGTGGCCGACAGTGGCTGCACCACACAATGGAAGCCAGGCAGGCTTACAGCTTCCAAGGGAGAAAGCAGGGGACAAAAAATCCCAGTCCCTGTCTCAATGAAGGCTACCTGTACACTCACAAGCAGCTTGTGGCCCGCCACCAAATCCTTGTTGTGTCGAGATGAGGACAGCCATCCCACAGACTCCTGCCATGAAGAAGAAGCCATGGGGGACAGTGGCAGTGGTGGTCAATGGGTTACATGGTTACTGGTCACAACCAGATAGACAGGCGAGGGACTGGTGGTGAGAAAGTGTATTAAAAGAAAAAAAAAAAAAACAGGCAGTGAGAGAAAATGCAAAAAAAATTTATTATTTCAGGACAATCCATTAAACTATGTTTGAATCTATACCCTTCAGGAACAGATTTGTGTAGGACATACAGCTGAAAAGATGACCCAACAAATTTGCTTCCACTGCTGGTTATCTCTAAGTCTGAACTCCATACAACAAGCAGCCCCAGAATCATTACATGCAAGTCATCTTGCAGTGGCTGTATACAGAAACGGTCAGCAGATAAAGACTGCTAGGCCCATCCAGCCTGCCCGTAGGCCCTATACATTTTATGTGGCCACTGACCCTATGTGATCAATGGCTTTTCATCACTCCCTCCCCTTTCAAGCTTCCCTTGTGCCTGTCCCAGGCATGCTTAAACCCCTCCGCTGTGCTTGCCCTCACTACCTTCAGTGGTAGACTATTCCAAGCGTCTACTACCCTCTCTGTGTAGAAAAACTTCCTCACATTACCTCTTAATCTACCCCCTTCCAATTTCATATTGTGCCCCCTTGTTCTAGTACTTTTTCTACATTGGAAAAGGTCCCCCATCTGCACCTTGTTTATGCCCTTGAGGTACTTGAAAGTTTCAATCATGTCACCCCGCTCTCTCCTCTCCTCCAGTGAGTACATATTGAGGTCCCTTAGTCTCTCCCTCATATGTTTTGTGGTGCAAGCCTGCACCATCTTTGTTGCCCTTCTCTGGATAGTCTCCGCCTTATCTATTTCCTTAGCAGGTGTGGCCTTCAGAACTGCACGCAGTACTCCAGGTGAGGCCTTACCAATGTTTTATACAATGGCATCACCACCTCCCACCTTCTGCTAGTGATACCCCTGCCTATGCACCGCAGCATGCCACTGGCCCTCTCTACCGCCTTTGTGCACTGCTGTGATCCCTTAAGGTCAGAGATGATAACCCTTAGGTCCCTTTCCTCTTTGGTGACAGTCGGCTCCCCCCCACCCCAACCTGCAGCTCTCCCCAGGGTTCCCTCTACCCAGGTGCATTATTTTGCACTTCTTTACATTGAACCTCAGTTGCCACATCTCCGACCATCTTTCAAGCTTCTCCAGATCTCTCTTAATTTTATGTACTCCTTCTGGAGTATCCACCCTGTTGCAGATCTTGGTATCATCTGCAAACAGGCAGACATTCCCTTCCAGCCCCTCTGCAATGTCACTGATGAAGACACTGAACAGGACTGGTGCCAATACTGATCCCTGTGGTACTCTGCTGGTCACCCCCCCTCCCAAGATTGTACCACCCTCTGCCTCCTGTCTGTTAACCAGTTCCTATAGCCAGTTCATCACCCTGTCTCCCATGCCCAGATTACCCATCTTGTTACTCAGCCTTCTATGTGGGACAGTGTCGAAGGCTTTGCTAAAATCTAGGTAGGCAACATCTACCGCCCCTCCTTGATTTACTTCCCTAGTCATCCAATCAAAAAATCTACTAGATTCGTTTGACATAACCATCCTGCTGTGAATCCGTGTTGCCTGAGATCTTGAACACTGCCGGATTCCAGATGTGCCACTATTCTTTCTTTCAGCAGTGTCTCCATGATCTTTCCCACCATTCAGGTGAGGCTGACTGGCCTCTAGTTCCCTGCCTCCTCTCCACTGCAACTTTTGTGCAGTGGGACTACATGTGCCCTCCTCCAGTCCTCTGGAACCACATCCATTTTGAGTAACTCTGAACCGGGTTGCCAGATGTGCTGCTAGTTCCCTTGATATCCACGGGCTGATGCCATCTGGCCTCATGGTCTTGTCCACCTTCAGCTTTCTGAGTTCTTCCAGAACTCTCTCCACTGTGAATGGACTGCTGTCCACTCCCCCAAAATGCCTCTGCAACCCAAATGTGGTCCTGGCCCTCCCCTCCTTAGTGAATACTGAGCAGAAGTATTTGTTCAGCATTTCTGCCTTGTCCAGATCCCCTCCTTACACTCTCCCTCCCCTTTGAGCCTCACAATCCCCCCACCCCAGTTTTTCTTGTTTCACTGATGTACCTATAAAATGCCTTATCCCCTTTGTTTACAGACCGCGCTAAACCCTCGTCTGTCTGCACCTTCACCCTCCTAACAGCCTTCCCTGCTTCCCTTAGACATTCAAGGTACACCTCCCTGTACTCCTCCCTTTGGCTCCCCTTATATTTCCTGAAACTCAGATTTTTAGCCCCAACTTTGTTCCTCACCTCTTTAGAGAACCATAATGGTTTCCTTCTTTTTTCCCTTTTGCCACTATCCTAACGTATTGGTTTGTTATTTCTAATATGGCGCCTTTCAGTTTCTCCACCCCTTCTACTACCCTTCCCTTCCCCAGGACTGCTTGTATACATTTACCCATTTTAATGAAATCGGCCCTTCTGAAATCTAATACTCTTGCCCTTGTGTGGCTTAACTAAGTCCATGTCTTCATGCAGAACCACACCATGTGGTGGTCACTGGACCCCCGCTGCCCTTCCACATGTATTTCTTCAACTCTGTTCCCACTGGTCCATACCAGGTCCAGAATCAAGTTGTCCCCAGCTGGCTCATGCACCAGCTGCCTAAGTCCGACCCCCTGCAGGGATTCTAGGATGGCTGTGCTTCTAGCTGGAGCAGCCACCTGGGTGGCCCAATCCACATCCGGCATTTTGAAATCCCCCAGTAGCAGGATTTCACCTTTAGCTGCCATGTTGTGTATGTTCTCACCCTGTCTACTTCCTCCCTCGTGGAGGTCTGCAGATCACCTGTGTGTGTGCTGTTCCATTCCCTGGCTCCAGGGTGACCCATTACCTCGGCCTCCCGTCTTCCCTGAACTTCCAGCCTACTACAAGTGGTCAGTTAAAGCCACCCTAACTTCCTGAGGACACTTAAAAGTTTATCACAATACAGAAGAAAGACATCAGTTTTGTTTCTACACATTTGACTACTTGCCCATTTAATACAGCATGCTGCTAGAGAGCAACAGCATACATCTAACATATACAGTACTTCCTTTACTGGCAAGGATAAAAACATTCATATCTCTGAAAGTTGCGACACCTTTGGACACCACTGAACAAGGGCTCTTGAGCTTAAAGGTCCTCCGAAGACAATAAAAAAAAAAGTACAATACCTGCAAACAGGTTTCCACACAATATCAGAGCATCCTGGTGTGATGAAAGATCCAATGGGAACCACGCAGAAGAAAGAAGGGATTGAATCATACTGGCCATTCCAACTGTGCATGTCTTTCGAGACTCATCCGTGGAACTGGGTTGGGGCATGCTGAAAGTAAAATACCAGAAGGACTCAAGTTAGAGGTATTTAACATATGGGAATGAAGGAAGGAGGAACTATGGCACACAAACACACATATCCCCCTCAAGATGAACAAGTGTATACCAAACAAACAAAAAATAATCTTAACAAGAAATTTCTTCAACAATGGAGAAGCAGCTGGCTAATATGTAGTTGTAGTAGTAGATTTATTTGAAAGTGCCCTTCCGAAGGCACAGGGGCCCACTACAGCATGTAACATCATAAACATCATACGTAATCCGATCAAACATTTAACATCAAACAAATATAAATATAATAACAAATTCTAATAGATATTTTGTATCCTATGTTCTAAAAACAGTAACAATTCTCTATTTAATCCCGAAGGCTTGTTGAAACAGAAAGCGTTTTCAATTTTCTTTTAAATTATAATTTTATTGAGTTTAAAGAAGCACATAGTTAAAAAATCAAAATGCATCTCCTGCTATATAATCTCACTAAAGTGAAAAAGATCATTCCATAGACAGTTAATGACAGTACTTAGAGGGTGGGTCATCCATCCCCCCACTGCGGTCCCAGGCATACCCACATCAGAACCCCCTCGTGTTACCCCACCTCATCGGACAAAGTCCAGATCCACTTGAGCTATATGCTAAATCCACCGTTGCCATTTCTGATTGAAAAATGCCAACTTGTCTTGTAAGGAAGTAGTCAGGCGTTCCATATGCAGTTTTTTTTAAAATATTTCTATGGAGGGGGCCTTCCTCAGGTGCCCAGGCAATGAATTCCAGAGGATCGGCGCCGCCATCTCAAAAAAACGATCCCCCGAAGAGTGGTGGGTAAAGAACACATCACAGGCATCCACTAATGTGCATGAACAAAAGATAAAGACTAATGCTGTAAAATATATAAACTATTTTTATATTTCAAGGTAGTTGAAAAATGCATCTGTTCTGCCTTACAAAATCATTATTAGCTGGAATTAGTTAATTACCAAAGGACACAATAGTCATAAACATAGACAATGACAGCAGAAAAGACCATCCAGTCTGCTCGGTTCTCTATTTAGCCCTGGGATCTAGTGTCCCCTCCCCCAGGGTCTTAGCCCTTTCCATCCTTCCCCATTCCCTCCCAGGTTCTGACACCCCAAGCAACCACTATACTTTCATTCTATCCCAGCTGTGCTTGAAGCCACCAACAGTTTTAGCACCCAGCACCTATGGGAAAGTACAGTTGCATAAGAACTTACGTAATAGTAGATCTTGAGAGAGGCTCTTGCAGTAGGTATTCACATACAGGACTGACCCACCAAGTCAGGACCCCTGAAATTTCTAGCTTGTACTCTCTGGCGGGGACAGCCCCATGTCAGATGACCGGCATTATATGACGTCAGTATAAAGGGGCGGTCCCCCATGCCTGCCTGCCAGTTCTTTACCGCCAAAGGAAAAAGAGGCAAGATGAGAGAGAAGAGGATATTTCCCCATGGAAATGGAGCCAAAAAAGCTTAGGGGGACGGAGGCCGGGAAGGCAATACCTACTGCAAGAGCGCCTCTCTAAGATCTACTGTTACGGTAAGTTCTTATGTAACTGTACTATATTACTTTGAGAGGGCTCTTGCAGTAGGTATTCACATATAGGACTAAGTCCCAAGCAGTCTGGAACAAGGAAAAGTACTTGGGAGGATTGTTATCCATTGCATGGAACCTCAGGCTGAGCAGGTCTCATGAAAGGAGACCTTGTAAAACAACCAACCTGAAGCCCTTTTCTGACAAGAGGCAATGTCCAAACTGTAGTGTTCATGGAAGGTATGGAAGAAGTCCAAGTTGCGGCTGCACAGATGTCTGCCTGACACATTCGTGAACAAGCCAGAGGCAGCTACTCCTCTGGTGGAGTGACCTCTGACCTGACCCGTCAGGGTCTCTTGTACTTATAACAGAAAGTGATACAATGAGCCAACCATTTTGATAGGCATAAGCTAGAGACAGCATTGCCTTCCCTTTTGTAAGCAAAAGAGACAAAAAGTTGATCAGTTTTCCTGAGATCCTTAGTCCGAGTGGTGTAGTATCTCAGTATTCTGTGAACATCCAAAGTATGCAAGAGGTATTCCCCTTGACTGGAGTATTGCGTAAAGAAAGCGGGTAGCTCAATGGATTGATTAAGCATACATTCAGCCACCACCTTAGGAAGAAACTTAGGGTTGGTGCGTAGAGCCACATGTTCCATGTGAAAAATCAAGTACGGGATTTTGCACATCAAGGCCTGAAGCTCGGAAATTTGTTATAGCGCACGCTACTAGAAGACTCTGTCTTCCAAGAAAGGAACTCTAAATCAGCTATAGCTGCCGGGCTTGAAGGAGGCAAGGTAAGCTTCCAGAATGAAATTCAAGTCCCAAGGAGGGCAAGAATGCGGATGGGGGGTCTCAATGGAGAACCCCTCTGAGAAAGGTCTTGGAGACTTCCAACTGAGCAAAGTCCTGTCTCTAAAGGGACTATGGTAGGCTGAAATAAGCGGCCATGTGGACTTTAACGAGATGGCTGAGACCCAGGCGGAGGGTGGCGCATGTAGTCCAGGACTTTATTGGCTGAGCATAGAAAGGTTCAAGTCTTCGAATTAGCCCAAATAGAAAATCGTTTCCACTTCAAGCTACCATTTGCTTTATTTTATTTAACACTTCTATCTCAACAGAGGTCAGTGTCTGTTGAGATCAAGCAGACTAGATACTTTATTACAAGTAGAAGGGGTCTTATTTAGAGTTAAAAAACAAAGAAAAGAAAAGAAAGAAAGTCAGTGTGTGTTCTGTGCTGGGAAGGGTACTCTATCAACTTGCTTTGCTCAAATCAGTAGGAGGAGAGAAAGAGCTTAATTGGGGGTGTGGCTTAGACAATATAAAAGCAGATGACTCAAATTACAACTTCCTGTTGCTAGCCATTTTTCTTACTAATTGCCCTCCATCCCACCATAAGCCAGTTCTACTTTTATAGCCACTGGATTTGACTGAGAACAGAACTTCCTGTTTGGCAGTAGGAAGGAAGGATCATAGAAACATTGGTTTGTCAACCTAAAGGAAAAAGTAGCTCATCCCCCAGCTGGTGGTATGACACTGAACAAGGAAGAAGGAGGCTACTGAATAATATAGGAAGTTGCTGTCCCAGAACAGGAAGGGTGAGAGTTGTAAGGAAAGAGAAGTAAGCATACAGAGAAACAGGAGAGGACACAAAATAAGACATGATAGGAGAGGTGCGGTACAATGGCTGTGGGCGGCAGTGTTCGGAGATATTCTGAGGCTGCGATGCTGCCTTATTTGCAGGCACCTCTCTGGGCTGAGAGAGGAGGTTGCCATTCTCCAGGCTGACCTGGCTAGATTCTGCGGAAACCTCCTCCCCCCACCCAGGGACCACCAGGGCCAATGCCACTACCTCAGAGGTTGCCAAGAAAGAGGAGAGGCTGGACCAGGGTGGTTTCAGGGAGGGAGCGGGTGGTGGAACAGAGTTGCATCCCTCCAGCTGTACCTCTCCACAGTTCATACGCTCTTCTGGTGGATAGTGGTTCCTCTATGGAGGCACCTGCAGTGGAGACCAAGGAGGATGCTAGGAACCTTCACAAAGGAGACCCGCAGAAGGGTGGCATGAAACCCCAAAGGGAAGGAAACAACTCCTGGTGGGAACTCAATCATTGGGGGAAGGGAGAGGAGGTAAGGTGCCTGCCTGGCGCCACAGCTTGGAGGACAGGAAGCGAATCCTCAGGATCGTGGGAGCAGCTCACACAAGGAGGAGATGGATGTCATTGTCCACCTAGGGACAAATGACCTGGCTAGGAATGGGATCAGAGCAGTGCAAGAGGAGTTTGTAGAGTTGGGGAGGGGCCTTAGACAAGTAGTGCATCACGGTAACCTTATCGGAGGTGCTGCCTGTGTCTATGGCAAGGGTGATGTAAGTGCTCCTCACCAGGGAATTCAATGAATGGTTGAAAAACTGGTGTGGAGCTCAAGAGTTTTGGCTTCACTGGGACTGGGGCCACCTGGAGGATGCAGACCCATACTGGTGCGATGGTCTGCATGTGTCCAGGAGGGAACCAGGATCCTAGGTGAGAGATTTAAATGCTTCGTGTTGGCTATTTAAACTGGCTAAGGGTGAGGCACTGAAAGGAACAGGAAATCAGCCTCCCCCAACAAAACACGGTAATTAGTGAAGTAAACACCAACGTAGAGAAGTCATTAGGGAGCAGGACAGAGGTAAATGTAAAAAAAGGTAAAGGCAGTAAGGACAGGAATGGGGCTAAGAGAGGCAAGGCCATCAAAAAGTGGAGGGTGATGAGTACCAATGCTCGTAGTCTGTGTAACAAGCTCCCTGAACTAATGGCCTTGACGGAAGAGGGTTGGCTGGATATTGTGGCAGTCACAGAAACATGGTACACAGAGAACCATGACTGGGATGTCAACATACCAGGATACACAATCTACAGGAGGAACAGGGAGGGTAAAAGAGGAGGAGGAGTAGCTCTCTATGTAAAGGAAGGGATCAAAGCAACAGAACTAAAGAGTAAACAGGGAGCAGATGAGGCACTCTGGGTCACCCTGGAGACAGGAAATGGCACCACAATCCGCATGGGGTTGTATACAGACTCCCATCTCAGAGGGAGGAGGAACAGATAAGGAAATGATAGAAGGCATCCTTAGGATGGCAGAAAAAGGGGAGATATTGTTGATGGGGGGCCTGAATATGCTAGATGTTAACTGGAGCACCTTTGCTGCAGGTACATCCAAGAGCAGGGTCATTCTTGATGCCCTACAAGGGGCATGCCTCAGACAGAGAGTATTGGAACCCACTCGGGAGGGAGCAATCTTAGACCTGGTACTCTCAAATGGGGATGGAGAAAGAATCTCAGATTTAGAAGTGGGTAGCCATCTGGGAACAAGCGACCACCAAACAGTGTGGTTCACAATAAACACAGCCATACAATCAAGCCATACAAAGCCAAGAGTATTGGACTTTAGGAGGGCTGACTTTTGGAAAAGGAGAGAGTGCTTCAGAAAAGCACTAGCAAACAGGCAAGAAGGAGGGGTGGAGGAACAATGGGAAGTAATCAAAACAGCCATCACAGAGGCAACAAGCCTTTGTGTAAAGCAAATCAACAAAACATAACGAAGGAAAGAACTGCTATGGTTCTCAAAAGAGGTGGCAGGGAAGCTTAAGGAGAAAAGGACAGCATTCAGGAAATATAAGGAAACACAGAAGGAGCAGGACAGAGAACTTTATCAGTTAAAGCAGAAACAGGCTGGGAAGGCAGTCAGAACAGCAAAGGCCTAAACCGAGGAAAGGATAACCAACTCTGTTAAGAAGGGGGATAAGACCTTTTATTGGTACATTAGGGAGTGAAGAAAGACCAAAGGAGGGATACTGAGGCTTAGTAACGGGGAGGGAATGTAGGTAGAGGGTGACAGTGAAAAAGCAGGGATACTGAACAAATATTTCTGCTCAGTATTCACAAAGGAAGAGGAGGGAGGTACCTAAACCAAACAAGAGAAACACTCTGAAGGCGAGGGGTCGATACCAGTCCATTTACAGAAGAAAGGGTTCTGAAAGAACTAATAAAATTGAAAGGTGGACAAAAGCAATGGGGCTGATGGGATTCACCCAAGAATTCTAAAGAACCAAGGGTAGAACTAGTGACACCGCTGACTACACTCTAACAAATCATGGAAGATGGGGTGGTACCTGAGGACTGGAGGAGGCGAATGTGATTCCTCTTCAAAAGTGGGAGCAGGACAGAGGCAGAAACTACAGTCCAGTTAGTTTGACCTCAGTGGTAGGAAAATTATGGAATCACTTCTGAAGGAAAGAACTGTTGAGTACCTAGAGGCCAGTGGGGCCAGGACCCAAAGCAGCATGGATTCACGATGGGAAGGTCGTGTCAGACAGAATCTAATAGATTTCTTTGACTGGGTGACCAAAGTAGTAGACCAGGGAGGGGCTGTGGACATGGCCTACCTAGATTTTAGAAAGGCATTTGATACAGTCCCACACAAAAGATTAATACACAAGTTAGCCAGCCTTGGAGTGGGTCCTAAGACGGTAGCCTGGATAAGAAATTGGCTAGACAACAGGATGCAAAGAGTAGTAGTAAATGGAGTCCACAGTGAAGAAAGGAGGGCTACTAGCAGGGTACCACAGCGTTTAGTACTGGGACCGGTCCTTTTTAATGTCTTTATAAGTGAC
Organism: Neoceratodus forsteri; assembly: GCA_016271365.2. NCBI lineage: Eukaryota > Metazoa > Chordata > Ceratodontiformes > Ceratodontidae > Neoceratodus > Neoceratodus forsteri. The sequence continues at coordinate 399,613,516 of CM057452.1, forward strand.
ATTGCAGAGGAACTGGAAGGAAAAGTATGTCTCTTTGAAGATGACACAAAGATCTGCAACAGGATTGATACACAAGATGGAGTGGAAAGGATGAGAAGGGACTTGGCAAGGTTGGAGGAATGGTCAAATGTATGGCAGCTCAGATTCAGTGCAAAGAAGTGCAAGGTAATGCACCTGGGAAACAAACACCCAGGGGAAGAGTACACGATGGGGGGGTGAGATACTGACAACAGTAAAAATGGAAAGGGTCCTGGAGGTAATTATATCAGATGACCTAAAGGTGGGTAAGCAATGCGAGAAGGCAGTAAGGAAGGCTGGTGGGATACTGGGATGCATAGGGAGAGGCATCAATAGTAGAAAACAGAAAGTCGTATCCTCTGTACAGACAGTTGGTGAGACCCACCTGAGTACTGTGTGCAGTTCTGGAGACCCCATCTCCACAAAGACATAGACAGAGTGGAGGCTGTCCAGAGTCTGCACCAGAAGACATACGAAGAAAGACTAAAGGAGCTTAATATGTATACCCTTGAGGAAAGAACGGAGAGAGGGGACATGATAGAAACTTTCAAGTACCTCAAGGGAATCAACAAGGTCCAAGAGGGTAGCATCTTTCAGAAAAAGACACATGCAAGAACAAGGGGGCACAATTTGAAGATAGAGGGGGGACGGCTCAGAGGTAATGTGAGGAAGTATTTTTTTCACAGAGAGGGTTGAGGATGCATGGAATAGCCTCCCTGAGGAGGTCAAGGAGTCAAGAACAGTGGGGGATTTCAAGAATGCATGGGACAGACATAAGGCAGTCCTAGTGGGGGGCAGGAGGAAGTAAGCTGTTGATTAACTAGAATCTGCAGCTTATCTGTTAGAGTAGGAAAATGGGCAGACTAGGTAGGCCAAGTGGTCCTTATCTGCCGTCAAATTCTATGTTTCATGGCATGGAGGTGGACCTGGTGGAAGGCTTTCTGGCTTCTGCAAAATGTCCACTACCGAGAGGAGAGACTCGAGCGGGCTTTTGCTACATCTGCAGGAGCCATGCATGTAAATGAAGGTATTTGAGACCTGGATGAACAAGGGTCCCCTGATCCTGGGTCAATAATGGCTGTGACAGAGGAAGAGGAGGTTCCTCTTAAAACTTGCAGAAGAGAAGAACCAAACTTGCCTGAGCCAGAAGGGAGCAATGAGAATCATTCAAGCTCCCTCCGATCTGAGTTTGATCAGGACCCTTGGAATTAAAGGAATGGGAGGGAAGGCATAAACGAATCTGTCCCTCCAAGCGAGAGACAGACCATCCCGCCAAAAAATGTCTCGTCCTGGGGCGAGCAAGCAGAAGGCGGGAAGTTTTGCATTTTGGGGAGAGGCGAAGAGGTCTATCTGAGGTGTCCCCCATCACTGAAAGATGTCGTTTACAACTTGCTGATCTAACTCCCATTCCTGGGACCTGGCTGAGGACCGACTGAGTAGGTCTGCCAGTGTGTTTTCCACTAACGGAGCCTGAAGGGCATAAAGGACTGCCCTCAGTTCAAGCACATTTATGTGCAGATTTTGTTCGAACTTGGACCAGCTGCCCCGAGTCCTATGAGACCCGAGATGGGCACCCCAGCCTTCTCCTGAAGCATCTGTCGTCAATGACTGGGAGGGGGTTCGATGCAAAAGTGAACTCTCAGGCATAGGTTCTCCTGAACCATCCACCATTGCAAGTCTCTGATCATGGGATTGGAAACTAGTACCTCTTGGTCTAGATTGTCCATGGTTTGGTCCCATTGCGACCGAAGCGTACACTGAGAGATCCTCATATGGTGCAGAGCGAGTAGGACTGTCAGAATGGCAGTCGCCATGAGCCTGAGAGGCAGAGGACTGACCTGGCTCCAACCCTCCTGCGACCGGACAGAAGACGGGCCTGAGTCTGAAGGGTGTCTACTCTGTCCGGAGGCAAAAAGGATTTGCCAGTGGCCGTGTCACCCCTGTAAATTGGAGGCGTTGGCAAGGGACCAAATGGGACTCGGCCTGGCTGATGGTGATACCCAAGTTGGTGAAAACCTGCAGGGTAAGGGAAAGGGAGTGCAGGAGTTCTTCCCTGGATGGGGCTGCCAGTAGCCAGTTGTCCAGGTACGGGAATACCTGAACTCCCTGGGTATACAGGAGGGACGTTACCACCGAAAGACATTTGGTAAACACTCAAGGGGCTGAGGAAAGACCAAATGGGAGGGGCTTGAATTGGTAGTGGTCTCCCTGAAAGCAAAAACGAAGGAATTTGCAGTGAGAAGGGCAGATGGGGATATGCAGGTAGGCATCCTGCATGTCCAGAGCACACAGCCACTGTCCCTGCCGAAGAAGAGGTAGAAGGCTCTGCAAGGAGAGCATTCTGAAGCGTTTGTATTCCACGAACATGTTCAGGGAGCTGAGGTCTAGGATAGGCCTCAGCTCTCCCATCTTTTTTGGAACTAGGAAGAAATGGGAATAGTAACCTGTTCCCCGAAGATGAGTGGGAACTGGCTCCATCACCGCCTTCAAGAGAAGGGAGATGATTTCCTCTAGGACCAGTGGAAGATGTTGCATGGAGTAAAGGCAGCGGTGGTGGGGGGTTGATGATCTTCAGGGTGGTTTCTGCAGAAACTCTATTGAGTGTCCTGCTGATATCAACTGGAGCACCCAAGCGTCTGACGTTATCCTCTCCCAACCTGGCAGATGGGAGGAGAATCTCCCCCCTACCGGTTCCGCTGGAACCTCCAGAGGCAGTGGGAGGCAGGTAGTCAGGAGGTGTGGGGCAGTGGAGCAAGCCGAGGCTCCCATGGCTTTTTGCTGGGGAGTCTTGGTTGCTGAGAGAACCCGATATTTGTTGGCCCGTTTGCCCGTCGGTTTTGTCTACGAAAAGGATGCCGCTGCCTTGAGGGGGCCTGTACACAGAGTTGACAAGACTTTAGTGCAGTGCCCTTCTCCTGCAGTTCGCTAATGATGTCCTTGACATCACCCCCGAACAGCAAAGAAATCCCAAAGGGAGCATCCTGAATAGCGAATTGCACTTCAGAGACAAAACCTGACACACGGAGCCAGGCATGATGCCGTAGGCCTACGGCGAAGGCTGAGCTCCTTCCAGCTGTGTCCACTGCATCATAAGTGGCACGAAGTATGTGCCAACTGGCCGAACAAGCAGAATAGACGCGATCCGCCACTTCCTGCTTAGTCTGTGACTCAGGAAGGGAGTCCAATTTAGATTCCACTTGACTAAGGATGGTCTTCTGAAAATCCCCCATATGTGCCACATAATTAAGGGCCCTAATACCAAGGGTAGAAGAGGAATAAATCTTCTTCCCTTATTGGTCCAGAAGCCGGGATTCCTTATCAGGCACAGACGAGCTGAGGTGTTTGAGATTTTCGGAGCGGCCATGAGCGGCGTTGATGATAATAGAGTCCACCTTGGGGTGGAGGCTAAGGAAGTCTACACCCTCAGGAGCCTGATATAGCCTGTCCACCTTCCTCGGAAAGTGGGCCATGCCGAAGGTTGTTTCCAAATGGTGGAAACAAGATCCGTGTGAGGCTCTATTCAAGGTGGAATCAGCATAGGAGGCGGTCTTGGGCAGATCCAGATGAGCAGTGAGTTTCTTACACTGTGGGTCTGGCTCCACTGATATACCTCCTGATTTTCCTCAGTAACTCCAGAAAGGAGGGTCCTCCGAGGAGTCCTCAGCCTAGGGCATTCTGAGTCGTGGCTCGTCTTTGGGGTCAGAGCGGCCTGTCTCTGAGTCCAAGTCAGAAGTATCTGATGAAGAGAAGGAAGACTCCTCCCTGCGAGGGGGAGGGATGGCCCCTCTGGGAAGTTCCTTGGGGCATGTATCCTCCACTCCTCTGGCGCCAGAGGGCTCTCCTCTGGTGTCGGGAAGGGGGGAGGGAGTCTCCCGTCTCCGACGTAGGGGATCTTATATAGGGTCCAGCGTCGGTAGACGACTCTCGACCTCTCGAGTGAGCTGAGCCTTGGCCTCAGCCCACCAGGAGGCCAAGACCTCCTTCAGATCTGCTGGCGGCTGGGGACTGGGCAGCGGAGGTGGAGGAGCAGGGGGATACGGATATTGAGGATATCCATAGAAGGCATATCCATAACCTGACGGCAGGAAACCCAGCACCGGATACTGCGGCATTGGGTACTGGGGTGCCAGGTACTGCAGCACCAGACAGTGCGGTGTCAGGTACCTGGGTGCCAGGGGCTCTGACGGAGCAGAGGGACCTGGCAAAGGCCCTGCTGGTGGGCCAGACGGTGGTAATGCTGGCCCAGCGGGTGTCGCGCCCGGTGTGGGTACACCTTGATAGGGTCCCAAGGACCCAACAGAAGGTTAGCCTATCAACAGATAAGGGACGCCAGATGGCGCCGGGTAGGCCGGCGTCGGGACTGGCGTCTGAGGATCTGGCCCAGAAGGAGGGTTCCATGACGGCAGCATCCCAGTATCCTCAGTGATGACCGGGGAAGGAGGATTATAATCCCCAGGGGTCAGTTGAGGAGATGCGGGGACCTCAGAGGGCAACTTGGGACATTGCGGAGAGCCTGGGGCATCGGACTGTTCCATGGGGTTCGGCGCAGGCTTCTTGGTCGGGCGGGCGTCGGCGGAACCGGCGTCCGACTTATCGGCCGAATCCAGGCAGGCATCGGAGGAGCCGGCATACGACTTATCGGACTCCCTGCCGGAGGAAGGTCGCGCAGGAGAGATGCGGCCTTGTCTGGCGTAGTTTGGCTGGGCACTCCCAAAGGGTTAAGCAGCTTAGCAGCCTTGCCCAGGCAAGCGCCCGGTGGGACCAACGTCCAGACTTACTGGACCGCTCTGACCCAAAGGCCCACGTGAGGCGGCCTTCATGGGAAGCGGAGGCCTCTTTTGCCCGGAGACTCCGAAGGGGCCAGCGTCGCCAGACGGGAGGTGGCGCCTTCTGGTAACCACCAAGACGGGCCGCCATCAGCGATCCCCTGAAGGTTGTTACCTTAAGTGCTGCGACTCCGGCCGGAGTCGCAGCTGCTGTGAAGCCAGTTCCGCTCCCGGTGCTTCTCCTTGTTGCGTTTTTCTTTTGACCTTCGGAGGAAGTGGATGCCCGCCTGAGTTTATTTAGCTCTTTTTCCACAGAGACCATTTTCTTCTTTAGGATATGGGCTTCCAGGGACTTCTGCCTTCTTTGTGGGTAGCGGAGTTAAATTTCTGGCACTGCTGGCACTTCTCCATGGGGTAATCTTGGCCCAGACAGAAGAGGCACAAGGAGTGGCCATCCTTGTGTGGAAGTTGGGAACCACCGAAGTTGCACTTATTCTTCATGTGATTCGGAGGGTGATGGAGACGACATACACAGCGAATCATGAAATAAAATCGTAAGACAGAGAAAATAGGTCAAAAGTTCTAAAACTTAGGGACCGGCAATTAAACTCCCTTCTGCAGGACAGAAATACACAGTACTTCAGGCTATGAGCAGTCTGTAAATTAAAGCTCCTTTTTGCAGGAGAGAAATACACAGTACATTCAGGGTAAGGCAGTCAGTATAAAAATTATCTCCTTTCGTCTGCCGATGGAATTTGAAATTGGCACCCTTTTTCTTTGTTGAGAGAAAGCTGTGCTGTGCCGTACCTGCTTGCTACGTGCGATTGCCTTGGGGGGGGGTTCACGCTCCAGTTTGGGGGAGGGCTACTTGGCCACCCTCACAACCTCCAAAATGGACTGCAGGAGCTGCTTGCTGCGTGCGACTGCCTGGACTGCAGGAGCTGCTTGCTGCATGCGATTGCTTGGGGCCGCTCTGGTTCGGGAGGCTAGCTTGGCCGCCTCACGACCTCCAAATGGACTGCAGGAGCTGCTTGCTGTGTGCGATTGCCTTGGGGGGTCCACGCCGGGTTCGGGAGGGCTACTTGGCCTCACGACCTCCAAAATGGATTGCAGGAGCTGCTTGCTGTTGCGATTGCCTGGGGGTCCGCGCTCTGGTTCAGGGGAGGGCTACTTGGCCGCCCTCATGACCTCCAAAATGGACTGCAGGAGCTGCTTGCTGCATGCGATTGCTGGGGAGGGGGCGGCCGCGCTCCAGTTCGGGGGAGGGCTACTTGGCTGCCCTCACGACTTCCAACCCTCTTGGTCATTTCAAGAAATAACCATTTGGTGGGGGATTCTGTAGGAGAATGACTGGTAAGGGTACCTGTTAAGAAGTCTTTGTAGTACAAGAGGACCCTGCCACCCTTGCAAGCTCCCAGATGGTCAGCTCTAATAAGGGAGTAACCAGATAGATTACAAAGGGAGTCGGGGGTGGAAGGTTTTGCCAGGATTCAGATATTCCAAGGATGTCGGGCTTATAAAGGGAGACCCAGGCCTCTAGCTCTGGAAGCTTGGACAAGGCTACAGATATTTAAAAGTGCGACTTTTAGTCCATGGTTTTGGTCCCAAGTAGGGTTAGTATGAGGGATAGAGTGGGTGACAGAGCCTGGATTGCATTTGATATCACCTGTAAGTAGGAGGAGGAGAGCAAGAAATGGTGGTGGAAGGTTATTGGGGGGGGGGGGTGACAGAAGGCCAAGTGATAGTTATAAAGAACACAAAGTGGAACAGGAGACAGCAGTCTTGTTTGGTGATTAGAGCAAGGGGAGAACAGGGTTAGAGAGCAACAAGTCACAGATGGTAGAGATAGGGAGAGGAGACGGATGAAAAGTATGGTAAACGTTTTTCAAGGAGTCTTGGTCTATAGCTAGCACATTACCACAGGTTTCAGTGGCAAAATAGAAACCAAACAGTAGAGAACATATTAGTAGGGTGGTATTTAGGGGCTTCATAATCCTAGTGGGGCAGGGCAAGGCAAATTTTATTTTTCTGGCGCCCAATCCCAGAGGCTCTGGGCGCCGTACAAAACACAAAAATGTAATTTCCACATACATAAATACAAAATATACCATCATACAAACCCAATAACTATATAAAAACCCTCTTTAGTTTTAAAAAAGACTGATAATAATATCAAACAAAGTCTGAGAAGGCCTGACTAAATAGATAAAACTTCAGGCGGGTCTTAAAAGCCTCCACCGACAGGGCCTCCCTCACCAACAATGGGAGCGAATTCCACATGACTGGACCGGCGACACTGAGCTCGATCGCCGGCTGTTTTCAATCTTGTCCTGGGAATCATCAGGAGGCCCCTCGAGGAGGACCAGAGGGGACAAACCGAGGCAGCGGATGTAAGAAGGTCAGCCAGGTAACAAGGGCCCAGTCCATGTAGGGCCTTATAGGTGAGCAAGCCCACCTTGAAAAACACCCTCCATCGAACTGGCAGCCAGTGCAGTTCCCGCAGCACCGGGGTGACATGGCAGTATTTCGATTGACCCGTCAACAACCTGGCAGCTGCATTCTGCACTAGCTGCAGTCGATGGAGAGGTAGAGCACATTACAGTAGTCAAGCCTAGATGTTACAATGCATGTACCAAGGTGGGGAGGTCCAGGGGCGGAATCAGGTGCCTAATCCTGGCGATGTTTCTCAGATGAAAAAAACTCCCCTTGACAATGGTAGACACCTGATATTCCATTGTCAAACCGCTATCAAATATCATGCCAAGATTACGCACCTTAGAGGAAGTCCTCAATGGGACAGACCCTAGGACAAGTCCAGAGTCTGCCCCAGGGGGCAACCCCACATGCCTCCTGTTCAACTCCACCAACAGTACCTCTGTCTTATCAGGGTTCAGGCACAACCAGCTGGAGGCCATTCAGTCATTGATCTCTGCCAGACAGTTGTTTAATACATCCACCGCATTGGATATTCCAGGGGCAAAGGATAAGTACAGCTGGGTATCATTGGCATAACAATGAAACCCCAAGCTGTACTTCCTAATGATCTCTCCCAGGGGTAGCATATACACAGTAAACGACATCGGTGACAACACCGAACCCTGAGGTACCCCACAAGACAGAAGGCTAGAAGATGAGAAGAAATTCCCCATCACCACCCTCTGTCTTCTGTTTGTCAAAAAGGACTTGAACCAGCGAATAACAGTGCCGGTGAGTCCACAGAAGTCCCTCAGGCGGTAAAGTAACACCTGATGGTCCATCGTGTTGAAAGCTGAAGAGAGAGCGAGTAGGATGAGAATTGTCCCCTCCCCCTCGATCTCTCGCCCTGAGGAGATCATTGTGCACCTGAACTAATGCAGTTTCTGTTGAATGTCCTGCACGAAAACCTGACTGGAGCGGCTCATAGATATCAAATGCCATGCGATGATCACCCAACTGATGCGCCAATCTTCTCCACAACCTTTCCTAAAAAATAGAAGGTTGGAGACCGGTCGATAATTTGTCTTGATGTCAGGGTCCAATGATGACTTCTTCAGGAGGGGTCTCACCAGAACCTCCTTCAAGGCATCTGGGACAACCCCCTCTGACAAGGAGCATCGGACAATCAAGGTGAACACCAACAGCGTCGACGCATCCCACTAAGAAACGCGTCGGCGCCAGGTCCAGTTCACAATATGTGTGCTTCAGTTTTGAGATCACCTCAATGACATCAGCCACCTCCACTGGTTTAAACTCCCTCCAACTGGGCGGAGTGCTTTGTCAACAATCCAGTCAACCACTGTTGGCCAAAGTATGACCCACTGGCGTAACTCCCTGTCTGATGGCAGACACCCTGTCTGAGAAAAACCGAGCAAACTCATTGCACAAGGCTTCAGAAACTGCTATTTTTGGCTGAAGACAAGCAGGATGTAATAACCTGTCCACAGCCCGAAAAAGCATTGCTGGTCGGTTCCTCCCAGCAGAAATCTCCCTGGACAGGAACACTGCCTTTTTATGGTTGACTGCCCCCTGGTACACACTATAGTGTGCACGCAGGGCCAGTTTGTCTGCCTCCAGGCCGGACCACTGCCAGCAGTGCTCCAACATCCGACCCTTGAGCTTCCCATCAAACCATGGGGACCTCAAGTGAGAAGATCTGGGTCGTACATGGACCGGTGCAAGGGAGTCGCGTGCCTCAGTCACTGCCTATAACAGGCATCAACTGCCTCCCCTGCATGCACTGTCCACACTAGATAGGTTTGCCACCGCCAAAAAACCCTCTGGGGTCAAATCCCTCAATGGGCAGTAGCTCACCATCTCTGCAGGGGGAGGGATCTCGGAGGGTACCCTGAGCAAGAACTCCACCATGCAATGATCAGACCAAACGACCTGATCAGTCCTGAGATTCTCAATCTCAAGCCCCAGTGAGAAGACTAGGTCCAGCATGTGTCCACCCTGGTGGGTCACAGTAGTAACTGCTTGCGACAGGCCCAGTGATGTCATCAATTGAAGGAAGTGATAACTCAACCTGGATGACTCGTCGGCCCAGACATTGAAGTTCCCCAGAACTAAACATCTGGAGGACTCCAACGTCTCACTGACCACGAAGTCACCCACTTCCTGCAAGAACTCTCCAACCACCCCAGGACGACGGTATATCAAGAGAATTCTGCAGCCTGCACCCAGACCCCCACGAATAGCCACACATTCAAATGAACCCGGTGTTCTCACTGGATGTATAGTGAAGCCTAGCTCAGCTCTAAAACAGATAGCCACACCTCCGCCCTTGCGTTCCACTCTCGGGCAGTGCACAACGGAATAACCTGGAGGGACGGCGGCCTCTAGCACTGGCCCAGCATCATCCCTCAACCAGGTTTCTGTAATGCAAGCCAGGTCGACCAATGAAATCAGATCCGCAATAATTGCCATCTTATTATTGATCGACGTGGCATTGCATAGCACCACCCTCAGGGGATTGGTGGACAGTGCAGCCCCTCTAGCTACCTGCCCACTTGATCTCATGGGAACCCTGGGGACAGGAAATAATTCCATCTGGCATCTCTCCAAACCCCATCGCATCCCAGGGCGCCTTCTGCACCCAACCACCTCTATCCTATTCCCTCACCCGTGTCACAGGGCTCCGGCCAGCTTCTGCCCATGTCTCCTTCCAATTCCCACATCCTGGCATTGGCGAGCTGTGGTACTTCGAGCACACTGGGGTAATAAAGGGCTACAGGTCATAGAGCTTGGGACACCCTGTACACTATTCTAGCCCACCCCAATTTACACACCCTCAACACATATTTATCTGTCCTAACACAAAAATCCCCCATACACTAATTCTTCCTTAACATATACCCCTACTAATATCTAACCCCTTCTCTATAACCCAATTTACCACAACCACAAAAGAAAACCCCGTAGAAAACAAAACCAACCCCCACCCTTTATATAAGTATAAACACAGAAAAAAGAACCTAATAAAATCTAAAACTATCTAAATTAGCCAAACCAGAAGGATTTAGCCCAAGAACAATCATACAGTTCAGCAGGAAACAGTCAATCCAGTCCTAACACAGACTGGTAATAGTCCCTTCTTAGCCAGCTATTATCCACAATTCAGATACAGCAATTTCAGTCTCACCAATTCTTCAGGGAGCAGATAATCAGTGCAACCAGGAAATCCCAAAAACGGTGTCAAAACTCACATTCCCGGCTTAGTTCCTCCATAACATTAATCCGTCATAACAGTTCCACATAAGGAGCTCAGCCGACCGGCATAGAAGGCCACCTTCTCCAGCCCAGGATCCGCCACAGAAATTCAATGCCCTCAGCAGCAGGAGACAGGTCAGGTTCTCCCAAAACGCAGTGGAGCTCCCTCCTCCTGCCCACCAGTTACCTACATCGCTCAACCACTGTCCCAGCACCGCAGAGTCCTTAAACCCACAAGGTGGCCTCCATCGTAGTCAGTTCAAACTTCTTCCTGCTCGCCTCACACTCTCTCTTCTCAGGACTTCTTTTCAGCTGGTCCCAACACACAGAATGACCGACAGCTTCCTGCAGATCGGTCCGACTGGGCTCTCACCCCGGCCGGAATCTGCCACTCCAACCGTCATTCCTCTACATTATTCCCGGTCTTCTCCATGCTCCCAAATCGTACTCTGACGTCCTGGATCTCCTCACGCCACGACAGTGGTAGGCAGCTCCTTACACCATGTTCCACGATATTATACAGAGTCTTAACTTCTCAGGGCTTTTCAAGAGGAATCCTCGACACCCCGAAAATCACCCAAGTCAACGGGGGCAAGGAATTCACCTCTCCAGCTCCTAAACTAAAAATAAAAAAGCTACCTCCTCACTCTAATTCACTAAAATGTCCCTTTCTAAAACTAAAAACCCCTACTCCTAATGCCTAGCCTTAATACAAATAAATCTTGGATCTTAGTCCACATACCTAAAATTACAAATAAAATAGCTATAAAAGAAACACTAAGCTCAATAATGCCTCCACAAGCAGCAGTCCAGCTGGCCGGGTGAGGGGGCACGAAAGAGGAGGCCGGTGGGTGCCAGAAAGGTGCGTTTTAATTTTAGGAAGAGAGGGAGGATAGCAGCAGGGGAGGCACTAAGGTAAAAAGGAATTTGTGAAGGAAAATGGCAGGGATAACAGCTAGGGCTAGAGCAGCAATCAGCACACTCGTGTAAAGAGAGATGACATATGTGTCTGGCACTGTTGGGAGGAGCCAACTGTAGGGGAAGGGGGACAGCAGGAGTGGAGTGAGGAATCAAATGTAGGAGAGAATGGGGGGACGCAAGTGAGCTGATTTGTAATCACACAAGTCACAGTCACTAGAAAAACGAACACCAGCTTAGAATGGGAGTGTGCCTGGGGAAGAGTGGGCAGGCAGTGCTGAGTGCTGCCGCGCAGTGACCGCATGTCCAGAGGCCAAGATGCAGGTGAGCTAGTGTCCCAGTGCTGCTGCCACTACTATTGCTGGAGTTCGAGGGTGGGGGGGGGGCTCAGAGACCTGGCCCTCTTCAACCACAGACGTATTAAGGCAGATGACATGGGAAGTAACTCTCAAATTATTTTTTTTTTTCTGTTTAGTTGGAGGGTATGGAGATCCTCAACCCATTTTAGTTTTTTTGTTTTGGAAACAGAATGTTCCAACTTAAGAAAGGAAGGACCCCCCCCCCTTCCCAAGAGGGAGTGGCAAGAAGAATGCCAGTGTGCTGAGGCACAACAGGGCGAGCTGCCTAGAAGCCGTGGCAGTGTGTGAATGAATGGTGAGGATAATTCTGGAAGATCAACAATTACAATGAGTACATCATTTTCATATCTTCCAGGAATCAATCTTAACCATTCATTCACACTAATGGGTCAGAGTACCAAGCTTTCCAAAAAGGAAGGAGTTGGCACACTCTGAGGGAAGATATCCCTCAGCCTACTGCATGAGAGAAAACCACCTAAGGGCATGGACTTCTTATAGGTACAGCAGGACCAAACATTGGTCAAGGCAGGTGGAGGCTGCCGTGGCATGGGAACAGGAGGGTGCCCCGCTGTCTCATGCCTGACCCTGCAGGAAAAGAAGCGAGTCCCTTTGAAACACGAGCAGAGCGCCTTTAACACAGCCAGAGGTGCCAACCTGGAAGTACAAAGCACTGCCATCCACGGACTATAGACTGCTGTTCCTACCAACCAGGAAGCTAACTTACTGGTGTTGTGCAATGCCCTTGATTGATGTCTCGCCAGCTAAAACTCCTAGACAGAATGGCAAATGGCTTGCCAGTTTTACTAGCGGTCAGGTATTGCAGCTAGGATCTGAGCTAGCTGCGACCACAGGAGCTTGTTATAAGCTACATAAGCTAAGGGGTTCCTCCAAACTGGTGGTACACACAGTAAATATATAGAAACACAGAAACATAGACTTTGAAGGCAGAAAATGACCAGGGGTCCATCCAGTCTGTCCATATTCCCTATAATGCCTGGAACCGATTGTTCCTCTAGGGTACTAACCCTCCCCACCCTATTCACATTCTCCCCTTGGTCTTGTTGTCCCGGGTGACCACTATTCCCTTCATTCTATCCCATGCCTGCTTGAATATCGACTGTGTTTGCACCCACCACCTCAGCCAACAGACTGTTCCAAAGTTCCACCACCCTTTCCGTAAAGAAGAACTTCCTCATGTCCCTCCAGAAGCTACCTCCTGTTATTTTCCATTTGTGTCCACGTGTCTGTGAGTTGCTATTCAGGGTAAATAATTCCCCCCAGTTTACCTTGTTAATTCCTTTAAGGAACCTGAAGGTCTCTATCGTATCTCCCATCTCCCTTTTGGTCTCCAACGAGTACATATTCAGTGCCTTGAGGCGCTCCTCACAGGATCGGCCCTGCTGGCCCTGAATCATTTTCATTACTTTGTACTGCACTGTTTTCAACCTATCTCTGTCCTCTACGCCCTGCATCCTGTCAGCCTTGCCATAGGCCTTGTTGCACTGGCTCGTTCGCTTAAAGGAGTTACTGATAACTCCTAGATCCCGTTTCTCTTCCACAGTGCCAAGTCTCACCCCACCCATCTAGTACTCCGCCTTGGGGTTCCTTTTCCCTAGATACATTACCTTGTACTTTCTGGTATTGAATTTTACCTGCCAGACCTTTCACCACCCCTCTAGTTTCTGTAGGTCCCTGTAACAGGGTTGAATAAGACCTTGTCCCATTTGTTAAGTAGAAAGATTTGCTATGTAGAAAGAGTTAAACGCAAGGATCTGTTTTATCTCCTTCTGTTTTGTCTCTTGTCCATCTGACTGCACAGTCAAATTTTCTTGCGAGACCTAGGAACTGGCCATTCAGACAGTCTCGCTAACCCCCCACCCGCTGTCTCTGCTTTCTCTTGCTGTTTCTATCTTTTCTTCCCCCTTGCGTATCTGAAGTCGTAACATATGTGTGAATCTTTATGTGAAAATGGGATCCCTTGGTTTGAAAATGTATATGGCTATATTCTTGAAATGACTGCAAAAACCTATTTGGAGCTCAAGGGGTTAACCAGAGATGCTGGTTTGCAAACTCTTTGCAGAGCTGTAAACAGGAGGTCAGTTCTGGGACCTCATGTACCGTTTTGTTGCACCTGCAAGGAAGGAAACAGACAAGAACATTTTCTGAAAAACAGAATTTCTTCTTAACGAGTTCTCAGACAGAGACTTATAAAAAGAGCAGCAATACTTCTGCTAGGGAGAGAGAGAGAGACTGAAACTTGGAATTAGAGATATCCTCAGATGAAGGACTTTGTTTTCTATGTTTGTACTGCCTTTGTAAATATTTATACAGAAAAAAAATTATTTTTATTTTACTGTTATTGGAAAAAATAAAACACTACTGTACTTGCGAATTATATACCCACTTCTGGTCTTCCTACGCTCCCTGACCTGTGCCTCGATTATATATGGTTTTAGAAGTGGGATTTACGCTGTGCATACTCTAAGCCAGGAGTTTTGTGCACAGGTATTAGGACCTGGTAACAGGGCAGCATAGCAGAAAGGTATGGATTCTGCAGCAGCAAACCCAGGAATCATTACTAGAAAAATGGAAAGTCAAACTAGCAGAGACAGAAGTCCAAACTGAGACTGTACAGCCAGCACCGATGATGGAAAAAAAAAAAAAAGAACAGGCAGTGACAGAACCTGAAAGCCAGTCTGCCTTCTTCAAATGGTGGGCTATACAACAAAGAGAGGCAGAGAAAAGAAGAGGAGCAGTAGAGAACAAAAGAGATGCAGCAACAGGAGAAGCAGAGAAGAGAAGAAATGCAGTGACTGGAGCAATGATGGCTGGATGCCTTGCAAGCTATCAAAGCTGGAGAATCTGGCACTGGTCCAGCAGAGCAATAAAACACCAACAACTTAAAAGACCTTAAACTTACAAAGCTGTGTCCCTTGGATGATATCTAAGCATACCTGACAACTTCTGAAAGGGTTGCCGCAGCCTGCCAGTGGACAAAGCAGCAATGGGCAATCAGGCTGGTACCTTACCTGACAGGTAAAGCCCAACATGCCTACCAGCAATATGGACACTGCACAGTCGGGAAACTATGACCTTCTGAAGAGAGAAATCCTGAAAAGATACGACATCTCAGGAGAGACCTACAGGCAAAGATTCCGGTCCCTGAAGTACAACTCAGTCGACAATTCTCAAGAAGCATTCACCTGACTCAGAGAACTCCTTATTAAATGGCTCCAACCAGAGGGCAAAAAAGTCCAACAGATCACTGACACATTTGCAATGGAGCAATTCATCAACATCTTGCCTACAGATGCACAGCTTTGGGTAAAAGAACATCGACCAGAAAGTGGAGAAAAAGGCTATTTCTTTGGCCAAGCACTTTCAGATGGCCGAACAGACCATGCAGCAGCAGCAGCAAAGTAACAGCCACAGACCAGTAAGATCCATGTTTTCTCAATCTAACTCCAAATCAGATAAAAACTGTGGTGGGGGGTAACAAGTCTGCATCCAAAGACTTTATTTGCTGTAACTATAACAAGCCAGGCCATATCACAAGAAACTGCCATAAAAATAAGGAGGCTACCTCTGCAGCAGATTTGGCCTTGGCAAATTGAAGCAAGTATTTAAGAAATGTCAAGGTGGGAGATAAGACTGTAAAGGGACTTATTGATTTGGGAAGCAGACAGACCCTAGTGCATATTGAAGTGCTGGGAAAACACTATGTAAAAGGACCAGGTACTGGTGTCATCTGCATCCACGGGGACACGTGATACTATCCCACCACACAAGTGACACTGAATATTAACGGAGTGTCACACCAAATGTAAGTGGGAGTAGTACCCAAGTTCCCCTGTACCTGCGAATATTGGAAATGACTGTCCAGGGTTTACTGAGTTAATGTCAGAGGAACTGAAACCTGCAGATTTAGCAGGAGTGGTAACAAGTGCACAGGCAAAGAAAATCTCAGATGGTGGAGACATTTTTCCTTTTGGTGACTTTGATGCGGACTTGTTTGAGCCCAGTTCCAAGATCTAGAAGTCCAGGAAAGAAAGAAGACACCTGAAACAACAGTGGCAACAAAAGACTGCTGAACATAAGGAGTTAAACTATGAAAATGCTGAAACTAGTCTGATAACTGAATGTGATTTTGTTTCAGAGCAAATTAATGATGCTTCTCTTCTAGGTTATTTTAAGCAGCTTGGGGTGAAACAAAAACAGGGTGAACCAATGTTTAAAAAAATGTAACATGTTACTGTACCAAGTTTATGTTACACCTCGGACACAGGAACAGAACATTTGGTTATAACACAAAAGTGTAGAACCGAGTTGTTACAGATAGTACATGACAGCCCTATGGCTGGTCACTCAGGAAGGGATCGCACCCTTGCCAGATTGCTGCACAGATTTTACAGGCCTGGAATACACGAAGATGTTGCTACCTATTGCAGTGCTGGTGCTGAATGTCAGAAAGTAGCCCCAGTAACTAAAAAAAGACACAATGCCCCCTGATGCCCCTACCCTTAATAGATGTGCTTTTTGAGAGAACTGCAATGGATGTGTGGTTGGCCCCTTAGACAAAAGTAAAGAGTAACTGATTCATTTTGGTAGTATGTGACTATGCTACTCGATGCCCAGAGGCAGTTCCAATACATACTGTTACAGCCCCAAAAGTTGCAGCTGAGCTTGCCAAAGTTTTCATCAGGGTGGGCATACCAAAAGGGATTATTACTGATCAGGATGGTCATTTTGGTGCTGCATTACTGAAGGAGCTGTACCAACTATTAGGTATTACTGCCATAAGAACCTCGCCTTATCACACTCAGAGAGACCGTCTTGTTGAGCGTTTTAATCAAACCATAAAACGCATGTTAAAAAGGTTTGTAAAAGGGGAAGGGAAAGATTGGGACCAATATTTACCTTATCTGCTTTTTGCTTACAGAGAAGTGTCACAAGCCTCAACAGGTTTTTCACCATTTAAAATGCTGTATGGTAGACAACCTAGAGGGCCACTAGATGCAATAAGAGAAACATGGGAAGATAACCCCACTCAAGTGTCCTTAGAATGAAACTGACAAAATATGTTGAAATTGCCCATAGTAATCAGGAAGAAGTTCAAAACCAGAAGGTGTATTATGACCAAGTGGTAAAAGAAAACGTTTTTGAGCCAGGTGAGAAGGTCTTGCTACCGTTACGCACTACAGAAAATAAACTGTTAATGAAGTGGCAAGGGCATTATAAAGTGCTTAGACGTACTGGCACAGTTAACTATGAGACTGAGACCCCTGATAGGAAAAATTCTACCCAGATATACCATGCTAAACTCCTGAAGAAATGGGTTGAAAAAACACAGACGACTGCTTTGCTAGTTTTACCAAAAACTGATAAAGAAGATATTGATATAGATGACAGCCTGGAACAAACCAACTACTGATGCTGTAAAGGTGAATGTTTTCTTAATCGCCGGACAAACTGCAGAAATTCGGAACTTACTAAAGGCATTTAACAGTATTTTTACCACAGTGCCAAGCTAAGCAAAAAGGGATCCAGCATGCAACAGTGACAGGGAATGCTCGCCCTATTAAATAAAAGACATACAGATTACCAGAGTGATTACGAGCAGACGTGGCTAACGAAATACAAAACATGAAAGAGTTGGGTATCACAGAAGAGTCGAGAAGTGCTTGGTCATCACCAATGGTGATTGTAAATAAAGAGTGGGGTGTAAGAATCTGCCTTGATTTTAGGAATCTTAATCAAGTGTCAGAATTTGACAGCTATCCTATGCCAAGGATAGATGATTTGGAGGGCAAACTGGGAAGTGCCAAATACATCAGTACCCTCGATCTCACCAAGGGTTACTGGCAGATTCCCCTAGCTAAAGAATCCAGAGACAAAACTGTATTTGCCACTCCTGTTGGATTCTATCAATTCACCATCATGCTGTCTGGTTTACATGGTGCACCCACTACATTCCAACGGTACACGGATGTAATTTTAGCTACTCACACTGGTTATTGTGCCGCTTACCTGGATAATGTTGTGGTGTACAGTTCAGACTGGAAAAAACACCTGGAACACCTACAAGCAGTTATCCAAGCAATCAAAAATGCAGGTCTGACCATTAATCCTACCAAATGTGCATTGGACACGAAGGAAACCAGATATTTGGGATATGTTTTGGGAAATGGAGAAGTAAAGCCAGAGATTTATAAGATAGACACTGTAGCTAACAGTTCTATCCCTAAAACAAAGAAACATGTCAGATCATTTTTAGGGCTGGCTGTTTACTATCGTAGATTTGTTCCCAGCTTTGCTTGTGGGAGGGGGACCAATTTTTCTCATTTACTGAAACTTCTGTTGCAACAGTTCTCTCATTTCTCCTTTTATTCTATCATTGCATTTTCTAGTTTAAAAGGCTGGCCACCTTTAGCCCCCCTTCTCTTAGCTATCACCACTTTTTATTTCCTTTTTCCCCTCTTTGATGGTCCAGCTATTGGGAGGTTAAGAAAGTGACCTCTGCAACATTTTGATAAAAGAAGCCCATGTGGGGATTATAAGGAAAAGTACTGGTACCAGTAATGAAATGCCCTGAGCAACAGTACACTCAGGACAGGAATGTATAAACTGTTATTTGCCAGAGCAGTGGCTTGGATGTTTGCTTAATAAAGCACCCCTCTTATGTTTCTGTATTCCTTTAGTTACCCTGCTGCCCCATAGTATTATGTATAAAACTGCTGAGATATTAAACTGAGTCCTGGCTGAGGAGAGATGCAGTCGTTAGGTCCTGGTTAAGTACAGTGGCTCTGTGTGCATATTCACCTAAAACAAATGTAAGAGGACTGTTTTGATATAAAAATAACAAAAGTTTGTGTCTGTTTCTTTAATATGTTTGCTGCCCCTTCTAAGACATCTTTTGCTGCAGACAGCATGTTCTTGCAGAAGAGTTTGGGAGTACAAAATGTTCTGGCCTCGGGTCTGACCTTTCCAAATGTTGTAAACAAATCTGTAGGTGACAACTGAACTGTTCTCTATGGAGCAACAGTGGCCCCTAGTGGCTAATTTTGTTATGTCTGATGTCAATCACAGGGAAGGGAAATTTCCTAACTTCTAGAGAGCCTATAAAAGCTCTAACTCAGTTCTGGAATGAGTTTTAGACAGACAGAGAGATAGGGTCAGTTCCTGCTGGCTGGTGTAGGTAAAGGACTTAAAGGAGTCCCATACTACTGCTGAGTGGAAGCTGAGAGAAGTTTGCCACGTCCTAAGAACTTTATCTGAGTTAATTTTCTGTTTATTTTTGTTATGAAGCCTCTCTTTTGCATCTGCCTTTTATATTTTTAAACTTTAATTTTATTGACAGTTTGCAGGAAACTTGTGTACATTTGTCGGGTCAATATGTACAAAGTATGCCATTAAAATATATTGTACAGTCACTCCATGGATATAATACTTACTCTACCCCAAACTGATAATTCCATTAAACCTCTTTCACAACTAAGTACTAAGTTAACAGGAGGAGGATTTCTTTTCCCAACTACCCCACCCCATCTATGTTTCTCCCTCTGCTTGCTTCCAAATCTCCCACCTCGTCCATCTCTGGATATAAAGTGAGGTCCTGTGATTTATTTTAAAGGTGAGCTCTTCTAGTTCAGCTAAACTCTGGACGGCTGATATCCAATCTTGTTTCTTAGGAGGTGAGAGACTGAACCATGACCTAGTTATGGCCTTATGGGCTGCAGTAATTAAGATCGCCCATAGGTACAGAGAGTCAGGTCCCCTAATGTCGGCTGGGGGGGGGGGTTCCCAGGATCACTTCCATCCAGTCAAGAGGCTGGTCTAATGCGAGAATTTCCCCTATAGCTGTAATGATCTCAGCCCAAAACCTCTGCAGTTTCAGGCATGCCCAAAATATATGAAGATAGTCCGCTGCCTCCTCCCCACATCCTCTCCAATAGCTAGCTGAGTATTTGGGGTTTCTTTTATTTAAGTTCTTAGGAGTAAGGAAGAAGTGGACCCTTACCTTCCAGGCAAACTCCTGCCATAGGGGGGACCTGGTCATTTTTCTGACTGTGTTAAAGATAGATCCCCAGTCAGGAGTCGAGGAATCAAGATTGACTTCCTCCTGCCATCTAGTCTTGATCCTGGTTAATGGGTCAATTTTCACTGTTCTAAGGGACCTGTAAAGGTGAGAGAGCAGTCCCTTCTGGCCAGTAGTGGACTTTTGCATCTGCCTTGAAGACATGTTTATGAAGCAATAAACATCACACTAGACAAAGTGTGTTAACCTTATACAGTCGTGGCCAAAAATATTGGCGCCCATGCAGTTTTTTCTAATAATGCACCATTCCTTCCAGAAAATTGTTGACATTAAAAAATATTTTGGTATCCACATATGTATTTCTTTGGTTTGCAGTGGAATAAAACACAAAAGGCAGAAAAATTTACTAAGTCTTAGCTTATTCCACACAGAAATCCTTAAATGGCCCGGACAAAATTATTGGCACCTTTTAGAACTAGTTAGAAATAATTAGATTTCAAGCAGGTGATTCTCCTTCACTTTGGAAGTGAACTCACCTGTGGTGAGTTGCAGGTGCCTGCAATATAAAAATCACTCATTCAACCAGTTTGAATAGAGAAAAGGACTCATTCTCCTGTTTTGTGTCACTGTGTGTACCGCAATGAGCATTGAGAAAAGAAAAGACAGCCAGAGAATTGTCTGAGGAGGTCAGACAGAAGATTGTAGTCAAGCAAGGACACTCTCAAGGCTACAAATCAATCTCCAGAGACCTTGATGTTCCTGTTTCCACCGGTGACGTAATGTTATCAGGATGTTTAAGGCCCATGGCACCGTGAGCTAACCCTCCCTGGACGTGGTCAAGAGTGAAACTTGATCAAGATTGCAGTGCAGATTGTTTGAATGGTGGAGAAAGCACCTCGATCAACTGCCAAACAGATTCAAGCTGACCTTCAGACACAAGGTACGACAGTTTCAACTCGCACCATCCATCGCCAACTCAATGAAAGGGGGTTATATGGTAGAAGGCCCAGGAGGAACCCACTGCTGAGAGAGGGACAAAAGAAAGCCCGACTGGGGTTTGCCAAAACACACCTGAACAAGCCAAAATCCTTCTGGGAGAATGTCCTGTGGACAGATGAGACCAAATTAGAGCTTTTTGGTAAAGCACATCATCTCTATGTTTACACAAAACAAAATGAAGCCTTCAAAGAAAAGAACACCCTCCCTACAGTCAAACATGGAGGAGGTTCAGTGATGTTTTGGGGCTGCTGTGCTGCCTCTGGCACTGGGTGCCTTGAACGTGTGCATGGCATCACGAAATCTGGAGATTACCAGGCCATTTTGGAGCGCAATGTTGAACCCAGTGTCAGAAAGCTGGGTCTCCGTCAAAGGTCATGGGTCTTCCAGCAGGACAATGACCCCAAACACACTTCAAAAAGCACCCAGGAATGGTTCAAGACAAGACGCTGGACTGTTCTGAAGTGGCCAAGCAATGAGTCAGATCTAAATCCCATTGAAAACCTGTGGAGAGATCTGAAAACAGCAGTTGGGAGAAGGTACCCTTCAAATCTGGGAGAACTGGAGCAGTTTGCACAAGAAAAGTTGGCCAAACTGCCAGTAGAGAGGTGCAGAAAGCTCATCCATGGCTACAGGAAGTGGTTGATTGCAGTTATTTTGACCAAAGGCTGTGATACCAAATATTAAGTCTAGGGTGTCAATAATTTTGTCAATGCCATTTCTTTTCATTTTCTGATTTAAAAGGATATATTAAATTCTGAATCAAAAACAAAGGTTCTGTAATATTAACAGAGAAATAAAGAATTGTGGAGACCAAATACTGTACTGTTGTTAATTTCAACTTATGTTTAGGGAAATTGTGAGTTATTTGAAAAAGTGCAAGGGCGCCAATATTTTTGGCCACGACTGTAAGAACTGTGTTATGTCCATCTGTTATACCACACTCCTACATTGCCTAGTTAGCTACTCCCCTCACTGAACTCACAAAGAAACGGTACCCGAATACTGTGATATGGTCCCCAGTGTGATGAAGCTTTTTGGACCATCAAGGCTGCATTGTGTTCAGCCCCTGTTTTACGAAGACCAGACTTTGAGAAACTATTTTTGTCACAGACAGATGCTTGAGAGGTAGGCCTAGGTGCAGTTTTGAGTCAAAATACAGATGGAAAGGAACATCACATTCTATATGTCAGTAGAAAGTTGCACGACAGAGAAAAAAGGTACTCCACCACTGAAAAGGAATGCCCTGCAGCAAAGTAGGCCATGGAGTTGCTTAAGTTTTATTTGCTAGGAGCAGAGTTCGTACTTCTAACCGATATCCCTTATTCCCTCATCGCTATCCACCCTCCCACATAGTTTTGTGTCATTTGTGAAGAGATACAGCCTGCCCTGGATTCCCTCACCAATGTCACTAGTGAACATGTTGAAGAGAACTGGACCCAGGACAGATCCCTGTGGAATGCCACTCATAATCTCCCTTTCCTCTGATTTAACCCCATTGGCCACCACACTCTGCTGCTTCCCTTCTAGCCAACTACCAACCCAGTTCACTATGGTTTTAGCTGCACCCAGGTCTTCCATCTTTTTGAGCAACCTTTTGTGTAGTACCTAATCAAAAGCCTTACTAAAGTCAAAGTACAGCAGATCCGCAGTGTGGCCCTTGTCTACTTTCTTGATCACCCAGCCAAAGAAAAGAATCAGGTTAATCTGACAAGACCTTCTTGCCATGAAACCGTATTGTTTACCATTCTGGAGCCCACTGCTCTCTTGGTAGTCCACGAGGTCCTCTTTGATTAGTGATGGATGGAGGTCAGACTGACAGGCCTGTAGTTCCCTGGTTGCTCCCTATCCCCCCTTCCTCATAAAGCAGTGCAACGTCTGCCATTCTCCAGCCCCTTGGAACTTCCTTTGACCTAAGTGAGCTGCTGAACAGCTGAGTCAATGGTTCAGATAGTTCTGCTGCTAACTCCCTAAGTATCCTCAGATGCAACCCATCTGGTTCTGGGGCCTTATCTAGCATAAGGGCCGGACAGCCCTTTCAGGATCCTTTCACTAGTAAGTATTGGCTGCCTCATTTCCAGTACTCCCTTACTGGCTGCTTTGATACAGCTTTCTGGCATGAACCCGCAGTCCGCCTTAGTGAATACTGAGCAAATGCAGTCATTCAGGATGGCAACCCCACTCGAGAGGGAGCAATCTTAGACCTGGTTCTCTCAAATGGAGATGAAGAGAGGATCACAGATGTAGAAGTGGGTAGCCATCTGGGAACTAGCGACCATCGAACAGTATGGTTCACAATAAACACAGCAATAGGGTCAAGCCATACAAAGACAAAGGTACTGGATTTTAGGAGGGCTGACTTTGCCAAAATGGGTGAGTGCCTAAGGAATGCACTAGCAAATGGGCAGGAAGGAGGTGGAAGAACAATGGGGAATAATAAAACTGCCATCACAGAGGTAACAAGCCTTTGTGTAAAGCAAATAAACAAAAGCAAGCGAGGTAAGAAACCACTATGGTTCTCAAAGGAAGTGGCAGTGAAGGTTCAAGAGAAAAAGAAAGCAAGTACAAGGAATCACAGAAGGAACAGGACAGAGAACTGTATCAGTTAAAGCAAAAGGAAGCTGGAAAGGCAGTCAAAACAGCAAAGGCCCAAACCGAGGAAAAGATAACCAACTCAGTTAAGAAGGGGGATAAAACCTTTTATAGGTACATCAGGGAGCGAAGGAAGACAAGGGAGGGATAGTGAGGCTTAATAAAGGGGAGGGAGGGTGGGCAGAGGTGACTGTGAAAAGCAGAGATACTAAACAAATATTTTGCTCAGTATTTACAAAGAAAGAGGGAGGTACCTAAAACAAACAGTAGAAACACTCTGGATACAGAAGTTGATACCAGCCCATTTACAGAAGAAAGGGTTCTGAAAGAGCTCTTAAAACTGAAGGTGACAAAGCAATGGGGCCTGATGGGATTCATCCCAGAATTCTAAAAGAACTAAGGGTAGAACTACTGACACCACTGACTACCCTCTTTAACAAATCATGGGAGGATGGTGGTACCTGAGGACTGGAAGAGGGCAGATGTGATTCCCTTCACAAAAGTGGGAGCAAGGCAGAAGCAGGAAACTACAGACCTGTTAGTTTAACCTCAGTGGTAGGGAAAATGATGGAATCACTTGAAGGAAAGAATTGTTGAGTATCTAGAGGCCAGAGGGCACAGGACCCAAGGCAGCATGGATTCAGGCGGAAGGTCATGCCAGACAAATTTGATAGATTTCTTTGACTAGGTGACCAAAGTAGTTGATCAAGGAGGGGCTGTGGACATGGTCTACCTAGACTTTAGCAAGGCATTTGACACAGTCCCACACAAAAGATTAATATACAAGTTAGCCAGTCTGGGAGTGGGTCCCAAGATGACAGCCTGGGTAAAGAATTGGCTGGAGAATAGGACACAGGGAAGTAATAGTAAATGGAGCCACTCTGAAAAGGGGGGTTAGTGGTGGGGTACCACAGGGTTCAGTAGGACGGTCCTCTTCAATGTCTTTATAAGCGACATTGCAGAGGGACTGGAAGGAAAGTATGTCTCTTTGCAGATGACACAAAGATCTGCAACAGAGTTGATGCACAAGGTGGGGTGGAAAGGATGAGAAGGGACTTGGCAAGTTAGAGGAATGGTCAAATGTATGGCAGCTTAGATTCAATGCTAAGAAGTGCAAGGTAATGCACCTGGGAAACAAAAACCCAGGGGAAGAGTACACAATGGGGGGTGAGATACTAACAACAACAAAAATGGAAAGGAGCCTGGGGGTAGTCATATCAGATGACCTAAAGGTGGACAAGCAATGTGAGAGGGCAGCAAGGAGGGCTGGGGGGATACTGGGATGCATAGGGAGAGGCATCACCAGTAGAAAACAGGAAGTTATTATCCCTCTGTACAGACAGCTGGTCAGACCCCATCTGAAGTACTGCGTGCAGTTCTGGAGACCCAGTCTTCGCAAAGACATAGACAGGATGGAAGCTGTCCAGAAGAGGGCAACTAAAATGGTGCAGGGTCTGCACCGGAAGACATATGAAGAGAGACTTAAGGAGCTTAATATGTATAGCCTCGAGTAAAGGAGGGAGAGGGGGGACATGATAGAAACTTTCAAGTACCTCAAGGGAATCAACAAAGTCCAAGAGGGTAGCATCTTTCAAAAAAAGAGGTGTGCAAGAACAAAGGGGCACAATTTGAAGATAGAAGGGGCGGCTCAGAGGTAATTTAAGGAAGTATTTTTCACAGAGGGTTGTGGATGTATGGAGCGGCCTTCCAGAGGAGGTTGTGGAGTCAAAACAGTGGTGGAATTCAAGCATGCATGGGACAGTCATAAGGCAATTCTAGGGGGTGGGGGTAGGAAGAAGTAGGCTGCTGGTTAACTAGGATCTGCAGCTTATCCATCAGGTAGGGAAATGGGCAGACTGGGTGGGCCAAGCGGTCCTTATCTGCCATCAAATTCTATGTTTCTATGTAACCCTTTGCTCATCCTCCTCCATCATTCTACCCTTCCAACTAGTCATGCGATGCCCCCTTTTTTCATCGATACATCTAAAAAACTGTTTTCCTCCATTCTTGACCCCTCCATGATACACAGCTTTGTGTCTGCATTCACATTCCTGACAACCCTCTTTGCCTATTTTTCTGTAGCTAATCCTCCCTTTCTGCCTCCCCCTGCTTTTCCTTGTATTTACAGTAGGCCATTTTTTTTTGGCCCTAACAGCTTTCCTGAGCCTGAGAACCACGGTGTTCTCTTAAACCTTTTTTTTTTTGTTACAGATACTGTTCACCTAAGACTACCCTTCTAAAGTCAAGGACTTCAGTTCTTGATTGCGGGTTGCCAACCAACTCAATATTCAATGCAAAAATGATTAAGTCAGGCAAAAAATGAAAATGTATTTATTTTTTTAATTTTATTCTTCTGGTAACTGGGTAAGGCCCACTAGGCACGAGTGCCTGTTTTCAGGGGTGGCCACTGGCCAGGAGCACTGGGGTGGCTAAGGCACTTGCTCAGAGTCACATAGTATGCAAGTAGAGGTTGTGGGAATCAACATACTCAGCATAATTATTGATCTTCCAGAATATCTTCACCATTCTTTCACACGTATGGGTCTGGGGCCAGAGGCACAAGGACCCTGTGGGAGTACAGTCTTTTGTGGCCTAGGGGACTGATGTTGGTGCCTGCACCACACACGAGGCAGATATACTGACATCATGTTTGTGGACTGGCCAGTAACCGATAAATACAGGTTACTCACCTGTAACAGGAGTTCTAGGAATGGTATATGTTGTTCATCCACACTTATTGGCAGGTATCCTTGCCGCTTTAAATCTTGCCGGAAGGTCTTCAAGCTGGCTCCTCCCACCCACCCGGGTGGTAAAACTCTCAGCTCCACCCCATGACGCCAGATCTGGCCCGCTAGAAGCTCAGGTTGTGCGTCGAAGCCGGGGAGGTCGGGTGGGTCGTGTGGATGAACAGCATATACCATTCCTAGAACTCCTGTTACAGGTGAGTAACCTGTATTTCTAGGGACATGGATATGTTTTTCATCCACACTTATTGGCAGACTCTAGCAGTTCTCTGGGAGGAGGGAGGCAAGCACACCCCTACTTAGGGAAAAGAGACCTGGAGAACCGAGGCCCCAAAACCAGCATCCCGGCGTGACTCAAGGTCGATGGTAGTCGGTAATGAAGGTGTGTGCTGACTTCAGGTAGCAGCCCTGCAGATTTCCTGGATAGGGGCGTCCCTGGAAGCAGCCACCAATGCAGCGGTATAGGCGGGTGAATGAGCTCTTATCCCTCTGGGAGGCTCCATGCCCGCCAACCTATAGCAGAGATCTATGCAGGAGGTGACCCACCTACTTATCGTCCGCTTGGCTGCAGGTCTGCCAGGTGCGGCTTCAGCGTAAGTGACAAACAGCTGGCGAACCTCTCCCCGAATTTCAGCCGTGCGCTCCTTATAGTAAGCGAGCGCCCTTCTAGGGTCCAGAGTATGGAGCCTATATTCGGCCTCCGAGGTGTGATTGGGGTAGAACACCGGCTGAGTCAACACCTGGTTAAGATGAAACTCCGACACCACCTTGGAAGGAATTTGGTGGGGCGCAGGACAACCTTGTCCCTGTGGAAGACCAGGTGAGGAGACTCGATGAACAGGCGCCTGGGCGCTCCATCCTTCTGGCTGGCGTAATAGCCACCAAGAAGGCGGTCTTCCACTACAGGTGAGAGTCACACCTGTTCATTGGTTCGAATAAACGCCCGCCAGGCTTTGCCAGTACCAGCAGTAGATCCCATGAGGTGGAGTTCTCGCACCGGAGGAAAATGTGATCAAGGCCTTTGAAGCGCCAGACCACCTTTCCCTGCGCCACCGACTGCTTCACGGCCCGGGCCCGGTAAGCAGAGATGGCTGCCAGGTGCACCCTTAGGGTCGTCGACCTAAGCCCTTGCTGAGAAAGGGACCATAAATAGTCCAAGATGCTTGCCAAGGAACAGGAGGAAGGGTCCAGGCTCTTGCCCTGACACCAAATGGAAAACCTCTTCCATTTGAAGGCATAGCATTTCCTGGTCGAATCCTTACGGGACGCCTCAACTACACTGAGGACCTCGTCGGAAAGACCCAAGGCCTGGAACTCTAGCCGCTTAGGAACCAGGCCATCAGGTGCAGGGATTGAAGGTCCGGATGGAACACCTTCCCCTGACTGACAGAGCAGGTCCGGGCGAGCTGGAAGCTGCCTCGGGAGCCTGGAGCTGAGGCTGAGGAGATCTGGATACCAGCATTGGCGAGGCCTGTCTGGGGCTACCAGAATCACCTGCGCCTTGTCCCTCCTCGCCTTGAGAAGCACCTTGTGGATCAAGGGAAATGGGGGAAAGGCGTAGAAGAGGCCTGGGGTCCACGGCCTCGAGAAGGAATCCTCCATAGCAGCCCTGTTGAGGGGGCAGGCATGGAACAGCCTCAGCTTCGCGTTCTCCCTGGAGGCAAACAGATCCACCTGAGGTGTGCCCCAATGGGAGAACAGATCTTGTACTACCTCCAGCAGGAGAGACCACTCGTGGGAGACAGCCCCTATCCGGCTTAGGGCATTGGCCAGGGTGTTGGAGGCTCCTGCCACGTGAATGGCTAGGAGATCCGCCTCCAGGCTGCGCACGAGTGACCAAATGTGGAGAGCTTCCTTGCACAGAGGCATGGAGCGCATCCCGCCCTGGCGGTTTAGGTAGTACATGGTCGTGGTATTGTCCGTCTGGACCTGGACCACTTGACCCCGTAGAAACGGAGCGAAGGCGGTGAGAGCTAGGCTCCAGTAGGTTGATATGGCATCGGGACTCCCGCGGGGACCAGAGGCCGTGCACTCTGTGCTCCCCCAGATGCGCACCCCAACCCATCAGAGAGGCGTCGGCTTGGGGCGGACAAACGGGATGCCCTCCTGCAGATGAGCTGGACGATCCACCACTGGAGGCTTCCATATCCCCTGGTCACCGTCACAGCTGGTCCAATGGATCGCAGCGTTGAGACCACTGGCTGGCCAGCCCCATTGAAGGGACACATGTTCCAGCGGGCCCAACCGACCACGCTGGTGCAGGCCGCCATGAGACCCAGGAGCGGCAAGGTCCCAGGAGGGCGAATTGCCCAACCAGAAATGACTAGGCAAAGGAGGAAAGAACCTCGGCCCTGTCCGCCGGGAGCCGTGCTCTGCTCAAGAGAGTCGAGCTCTGCCCGATGAGAGAATCACCTGCCTGTTCGATTCCGACTTGGCCTCGTTGATGAGGAGGCCGATCTGAGAGCAAACCTGGAGGCCAGATCTCTGGACCGCCCACCTCTTGTCTGGAGGGGCTGCTATCAGCTCGTCCAGGTAAGGGACACCGGACCCCTCGGCGCCAGGAATGCTGTCACCACTGCCATGCATTTGGTGAAGACCCTGGGAGCAAGAGACAGGCAAGGGCATGGCTCGAACTCGAAAGGGATCCTTCCGCTCGAGCGGAGGAATTTCTAGTGAGACTGACGGATAGGACGTGAAAACGCGTCCTGCAGGTCCAGAGAGCAGAACCACATGCCGCGTTCAAGGATGGTATTATCTGAGCCAGGTGACCATCCTGAAGGTCCGAGACCTTAGGAACTTGTTTAGGTCGTGCAGGTCGAGAATGGGCGCCAGCCCCGTCCGTTTGGAACCAGGAAGTACCTGGACACAAACCCGGTTCTGAGGGAGGGTCTGCCACCTTTCTGATCACCTCCTTCGGGAGCAGGCGATGTCGGCTCAGTGGAGCCGACAGCGAGACTGCGGACCCGAGGCCCGGGGCGATGACTTGAGGCGGGGCCTGCTCAACTCCAGAGGCAGGCCCTTTCCCACCACTTCCAACACCCAGCGGTCTGTGGTGATAGCAGACCAGGCAGAAAGGAAGTGGTGAAGCCGTCTAGGGGAAACCTGGGGTGGAGGACAGGTTGGGGCAGCACCCTCAACCGTCACTGAGCAGGCTTGGAGGAGGGACCGCCGAGGGACCACCTGGGCCTTTACCTCCCTGCTTCCTGGAGGAGGAAGCCACGGGCTTGGGTTTGGGATGCCAAGCGCAAGCCTGCTGGCCCTGATGCTGCTGGGCCAGATGTGCCGCGGGCGCAGACGGACGAAAGGGCTTGGGTTGCGGTCTGCGGCCCTTGTCCCTCTGGGCGGATGAGACCGTGTCCAGGGTAGCACTGGACTTTTCGATCCTCTGGAGGTGACCTTACACTCCAGGGCCGAAGAGGTCGGTCCCCAGGAAGGGGACATCCGCCAACTTGTGCTGGGTATCCGCTGTGAAGGTGGATATCCTCAGCCATGCCCGACGGCGCATAGCCACTGCGACCGCGACTGACCTGGCGCATGAGTCACCAATGTCCAAAGCAGTCTGAAGTTGCTGCTTGGCCACTGCCCTGCCCTGGTCCCATACCTGCTTAACCGTGGTCTGCAGGTCAGCCGGGAGATGAGGGACTACCTCGTCCAGGGAGCCCAACAGGGCATGAGAGAAGTGTGCCATCAGCATGGCCGAGCTGGCCTGACGAAGGCCAAGGGAGAACGCAGCGCGAGACTTTTGCCCGCGTAGTCCAACTTCTTGGACTCCTTGTTGGGAGGTTGTCACGTCCTGGCGTTTTCCGGCACGCGGAGACGCTGCTCGGTAACCAACCCCCGGCTGAGGGGTGTTCGAAACGGACAGGAACCGGTAGGGACCTGACATACTTCCTAGCCATCCTGGCCAAGGCGAGGCAGGAAAGCAGGACGCTGCCACAGCTCAAGGCCGGGCTTACAATGGCCTCGCCACCGGAAAGGCCTCCGTAGGAGAATGCCCTCGGTCCAATATCTCCGTGAGGGGATACTTGGCCCGCTTGGATACGGACTCGAGCTGCATCCCGGTGGACTCCAAGATGAGCCTAAGCAAACCCATGAAGGACGAAGGGCTATTGTCCAGTGACTGACCTCCTGAGGACTCCAAGTCGACCCGCCTGGAAAACAGGGAGGAATCGTCGTCGGACTCAGAGGAGTCCGCAAAGAGCAGTTTTGGCCTGAGCCACCTCCACCTGCCGAGGCGATCGGGAGTGAGGGTGACAGACAACCTATGGGGCAGACCCTGGGCCGACCGAGAATTCTTGGTCGGAGCCCCAAACAATGCCATGGAGGCGGAGGTTCCACCGAATCGGGGGCAGTCTGTTTCGCCGAGCAACAGGCCTGGAAGCAGGCGCCTCGGCTAAGGTGAGGGGTTGCTTCGGCCGCTCCGGTGACAGCCACTTGATAGCCGGGGAAGGTGACGACATCGGCTTGCTCCCGGACAGAAGAAGCTGTTACCACATAAGGTCCTCGTATCGTCGACGCAACTTGCGTCAAAGCCTCCCCTCGTCCGAGGACGAGTGGCGACGGCCCTTGCCACGGTGCCGAGACCAAGACCGCCTATGACGGGGGATCAGCTGGACCGAGAAGACGTCCGAGACCGCGAACCTCGGCTTTTCCGAGGAGGGTTCTGGGGCAGGGCGGGGGAAACCCGCTCTCCCCTCGGCTCAGAGGGCTCAACCGTGGACTCCGGAACCGGAGGCACGGGCAAGTCCACGGAAACCTCAGTCTCCGCCGGGGGAACCGGGGAGTGAGGGTTTTCGCCTTCACCGGTCGACAGCCCGTCCGACGGGTCAAGAAAAATCTCGACTGCGTCGACGGGAGTCTCGGTCAACTGACCTGACGGGGCGCCCGTGAAGCCAGTGGCGGCCGAAGATCGACCAAGTCGGATGGTCGACTACTCGGTGAGCGGGACCTCTCCGCCCCAAGAGCGCCGACGGAGGGACTTACCTTTGTGGTCCTTCTTCCTGGACCGAGAGGAAGGCCCTGAAGATGTTGGTCCCTCTCCCTTAGTGAGAGGGACAGACAAACTCCTTAAAAGAAGCTGAATAGGAGGATCCCAGGGAGGCGGGATAAAGACCGCGGCCTAGGGAGGACGAAGATGCAGCCTCGCCGCCTCCTCCTCGAGGGGTGATCATCTGCTCAGCTGTTTCGGCCGAGTCTGCCAAGGAAAACCACAACCGGCCTCCTTGACTTTACCGTGAGGATAACGCTTTTCGGTCGCCTAAGTTGCAGACGGGCGTGCACGGCTTCCAGGACGAGGGCCGAAAAAGAAGAGCACAGGTCGCAAGCTCCGCGGGTCGTGCTCAAGGCCCAAGCAGTAGACACACGTGAGTGCGGGTCCGTCCGAGACATCTTCTGCCTGCATGGGCACCTCCGAAACCAGAGTCGATTTGGTCCATCGTAGCCGCGAGGGAAATATTTGACCAGTCTTGAAAACCTTAAACTTTATTTCGGAAAACCAAGAATTAGGAACTAGTCTTGTAAGCAGAGCGCTAAGGAGGGAACCTGAGCTTCCAAGCGGTAAGGAAGATCTGACGCCATGAGGCGGAGCTGAGAGTTTTGCCACCCGGGTGGGTGGGAGGAGCCAGCTTGAAGACCTTCCGGCAAGATTTAAAGCAGCAAGGATACCTGCCAATAAGTGTGGATGAACAACATATCCATGTCCCTAGAACAGTCACTTATCTTCCTCACTTCTGTACCCAGGAAACAAACTAGCAGAAAAGAAAGAAAGAGAGTATAGACGCTCAGCCCAAAGGAAAAGAAAAAGGATATAGAATAAAAAAAAATCATAAAATTAAAAAAACTACCAACTTAGAGAGCCTGAAGAATGGGCCTAAGTGGCACAGGGGTAGCGGGCAGAAGAGCCACAGTCTACTAGCCAGGAAGATGGAAAAGGGCAGCAGCCCTTGCACAAAGTTCTATCTGGCATCAGAGAGAACTGAGGGACTCTCTAGAGGGTAAAGAAGGCAGAAGCCAAATATAGGAAGGGCCCTGTACTCAGGAGTACAACAACCAAGATTAAACCATGCTAGAGAAGAATAGAGATTGAAGCATACTCACAGTACTGCTGCTATCCTCTTGCTACTCCAAGAGAGTGAAAAAAAAAAGAGGAGAAGGACCCAGCACCAAGGTGTGGGACTGCATGTAGCTGGAAAGGATGAGAAAGAATGAAAAATAAACCTCCCACCAAAATATATAGAAATTACATACTCACCATAATTTTTGATCTTCTTGGACGAATCTTCACAATTTCTTCATACTTCTGGGTTCAAGCCGGAAGTGCTAGGACTCTGTGGGAGCCAAAAATCTTCAGGAGGGCCAGCACCGAGGTAGAACCGCACATGCGCGCCACCGCAGCACTACCTCACGCTGTATAGGCTGTCTCGGCGTCGAACCTCCAACCCCTCAGTACTTTTTTACCAAGGAGTTGCAGCATAAAATAAGTTGAGAACACCTAACCTAACAAGGGCATAAGATAGCCCTTCTGACCCATAAAAGAAGGGTCAGTTAAACAAGGTCTTCACAGCCCATACCAACCGAGGGAGTGAAGTCCAGAAACAAACTGAGTGAGCCCATGGAGGGGATGGTGGGTGGGCATATGAATAAATGGTGAAGACTTGTCCAAAAAGATCAAGAATTACGATGAGTACATCATTTCCATATCTTCCTGGATTTAAAATCTTCACCATTTATTCATATTGCTGGGTTAGAGTATCAAGCTAAATCAATCCCCCGAGCAGGGTGGTAGGAGATGGAGCTCACTCAGGACAGAAGTCTATTAAGGATTGTCCTGAAAAAGAAAGCATGCTATCTGGCATGGACATCCAGAGCGTAGTGCTTTACAAAAGTGTGCATTGAGCTCCAAGTA
Organism: Neoceratodus forsteri; assembly: GCA_016271365.2. Classification (NCBI taxonomy): domain Eukaryota; kingdom Metazoa; phylum Chordata; order Ceratodontiformes; family Ceratodontidae; genus Neoceratodus; species Neoceratodus forsteri. The sequence goes on from CM057452.1 coordinate 399,646,536, forward strand.
GCCGCTTTGCAAATGTCAGCAATGGGGACAGAGTGGAACTCTGCCAGGGACACAGCAACTGCTCTGGTAGGGTGGGCACGCATCTGGCCTTCCAACTTAACCTGTGCCATAGAGTAACAATGGTGCAGGCATGCCACTATTCAAGCAGAGATGGATTTGATGGATCCAGGTCACGTTGAAGGACACAAAGAGTTGCTTGTCTTTATGTATATTCCTGGTTCTATTGATGTAGAATTGTAGCGCTCTTTTAACGTCCAGAGAATGAAGGGTACATTCCCCTTCATTTTGGAAGTTAGAGAAGTAAGAGGGGAGAACCAAGTGTTGGTTGAGGTAGAACTCTGAAACCACTTTGGGTAGAAATTTATGGAGAATACAGAGAACCACCTTGTTTTTATGAAAGATAGTTTTCGAAGGGTCTGTGACTAATGCACGTATTTTAGAGACCCTGCAAATAGAAGTGATGGCCACCAGAAAGGCGGTCTTCCAGATCAGAAACTTTAAATCACATGTGGCTAGAGGCTCAAAGGGTTTACGAGTGAGCATATTTAGCATGAGATTAATATCCCACACGGCAACCTGGCTTTCTAACTGGGGGCCTTATGTGCAGATTACCTTTGAGGAATCTTTTGAACAGAGGTAACTGAGCCAGGGACATGTTCTGAACTGGCTCATGACAAGCAGAGAGCATGCAGAGGTGTACTATGACTGATGAGTGTTGCAATCCTGCATCTGAGAGATCTAATAGGTACTCCAGAACTTTATTTGGAGGACAGTGAAAAGAGTCTAAGTAGACCTTAGTACACCATTCTGAAAAATGTCTCCATTTATCTGTGTACGTCTTCCTGGTGGAAGGCTTACGAGCTGCCAAGAGGATGTCCGCGATCTTTTGAGAAACACTAAACCTGCTCACCTTGGTCTCCTCAGGAGCCAGGCATGGAGATGAAGGAAGTGCAGGCTGGGATGTGTCAAGAGGTCCATTCACAAATGCAATTGCTTCAGAGGGGCCTCTGACAACTTGTTTAGCAAGGGAAACCATATCTGTTGAGGCCAGTACAGTGCAATGAGAATCATCTTGCCCCCTTGTGCTTTCAGCTTGAGTAGTACCCTCTGAATTAGTAGTAGAGGAGGAAATGCGTACAGAAAACATCTTGTCCATTACAGCTTTAATGCATCCTGACAGAAAACGCCAGGGTCTGGATTTCTGGAGCAGAACAGAAGCAGTTTTGCATTGAGTGGAGACACCTTTTGGTCCAGGTCAAAAAGTGACTGCATATCTGTTGCAAGTGACCACTCATGAGGATCTGCTTCTGTCCTGCTGAGTTGGTCCGCCAGATCGTTCTGAGTTTCCAACAGGTAAACTGCCTGGATCAGAATTTCGTGCTCGAGGCACCACTTCCATACTGTCATGGCTTCTCTGAATAGAGAGTAGGAATGTGCTCCACACTGCTTGTTGATGTAGTACATCACCACTTTGTTGTCTGTCTGAAGAAGACTGCCTTCTGGCTGACATCTTCCAGGGCTCTCAGGACATACAGGACTGCTCTCATCTCTAGAACATTTATGTGAAGATGAGGTTCTCCTGGGTCCAAACTCCCTGTGTGTGTGAAGATCCTGGCAGTGAGCCCCCACCCCACCCCACCAGACAAGCAGGAATGCAACTGTGGTGATGGTGATCTGAGATTCCCATGGAGCAAAGGAAAGCTCTTGTAGCAGGCTGTCCTCTTGTATCCACCACCCCAGTGATCTCCGCAGCGGTTCTGTCACTTGTGTGCGGTAAGACTGTGGATGTGTTACAGGTGTCCATTGTATGCTGAGCACTCACTGAGTGATCCTCATGTGCAATCCAGCTAGAGCTACTGTGAAGACGGAGGGGGCCATAAGGCCTAACATCCGTTGCATCGAGTCAGCTCTTACAGGGCTGTGAGCTCTTACAGGGCTGTTCTCTCTGATGAAGTGAGCCATCTGGAAAATGTCGGTCCTCTGGAAGGAAAGCCCTTGCTTTTGTATTATCCAAAAAGCTCACATGAAGAGGAGCTGCTGGGAGGGCTGAAGCTGTGACTTTTCCAGATTCAGCAAGACTCCCATGGAGGTGAGGAACCGAGATGCTATGAACACTGCTTCCTGTGTCTTCTGCCTTGACGGACTTGTCAAAAGCCAATCGTCTAGGTACGGGAAGACTTGAACGCCAAGCTTTCGAAGGTGTGCAGCGAGAACTGTGAATCACCTGGTAAAGACCTGAGTCACCGAGGAGAGCCCAAAGGGCAGGACTCTGACCAGGTAATGTTGACCCAGGGCCACAAAAATAAAAATTACGTAATCACCATAATTCTTGATCTTCTTGGACAAGTCTTCACCATTCATTCATCTACTAGGTTTAAGCCGGAGGCGCTGGGACCCTTTGGGAGCCAAAAATCATCAGGAGGGCCGGTGCCAAGATAAGACAGTACATGCACGGCACCACAAGGCTGGCTCACGCCTATGTAGGCTATTGCAGTATAAACCCTCCAATCACCTCAGTACTTTTTTTTTTACCAAGGAGGTGCAGCATAAAATAAGTTAAGAAACACCTAACCTAACAAGGGTATAAGACAGCCCAACTGACCCATATAAGAAGGGTCAATTTGAAACCATGTCTTCACAGCATAAACAGAACAAGGGAGTGAAGGCCAGGGACAGATCGAGTGAGCTCAGGGGATGGTGGGTGGGAGTATGAATAAATGGTGAAGACTTGTCCAAGAAGATCAAGAATTATGGTGAGTACATAATTTTCATATCTTTCTGGTGCAAATGTTAGAGTCTGGTCGATGGTGACCCCGAGGTATTTGAAAGTTTCTACCTGTTCTAGAGGGTCGCCCTTACTGTTGAGAATGTTGAGCACTTGTACCTTAATTGACTTCTGTGCACTTGAGAAGAACATTGTTTTGGTCTCCTTGTAGTTGAGCACAAGCTTGTTCGGCTGGAACCAGTTTTTGAGGAATGCAAAGTTGCATTGGAGGTCTCGAGTAAGTAAATCCTGGCAGGGGTTACCTGCACAGATGACTCATCTGTGTAAAGTAAGACAGTGGAACTAGGGCAGGCTTCAGGAATGTTATTGATGAAAAGGCTGAACAAAAGGGGCCCAGGATGGAGCACACCCAATGTGACAGGCCTGGCATAAGAGAGCTCCCCATTTATCTTAACCTGTTGCGATCTGCCTGAGCAGTAGCTTTTAAACCAGAGCACAGTGTCCGCAGTGAGATCTAATGTGGGTAGCTTTGTTAGTAGTAGCGCATGGTTTACTAAATCAAAGGTCTTGGTGAGGTCTATATAGACAGAGCCCACCAGGTGTCCTTTGTCAAGATCCTTATGTAGTATGCTTGTGTATTCGATCAGTGCAGTGTCCTGTGCATTTTACAAAAAACGTTTTGTTGTTCACACTGGACATTATACTGGCTGAGTTATGAGATAAGTTGGTCAGATATAATTCTCTCGAGTGCTTTGGACAGTGGGGAGAGAATGGATATAGGCCTGTAGTTTGCAACTAATGTGCGGTCTCCACTTTTATGGATGGGGTGACCAGGGCACTTTTCCATTCCTTGGGGAACTTTGAGAATCTGAGGGAGAGGTTAAAAAGTTCAGTCAGAAGGATGGCAAGCTCATCCAGGACCAGGGCAACTACTTTCATGTCAAGTGAATCACTTCCCATCGTCGTTTTCCCCAGTACTCACTTTAGAGAGACAGATTTGAAGTGGAACTGTGGCCCACATTGGTCTTTTTGGGTGTCATCATGGGATGCAGTGGTGGCAGTGGGCTTGTCTTTGGGGAGAGGATGGCACGAAGGTCGGTGAAGGCTTTATTGAATGAATTGACTATCTTAATAGGGTCGAGTGTGATGCTTCCATTTAAGCTGAACATTGCTGGTGACATTTTATCACCTCTACCCAGGAGATAGTTTAGCGATTCCCAGAACGCCTTCCCCTTTTCCCAGCAGCTAGTCTGCTCCTCTTTATAAAAGTTATCCTTAGCCTGTCTGATATTCTTAGTACGCCTATCCCTAGCTGCCCTATATTCCTGCCTGTGTGCTGGATTCCTTGGCTTTGTGCCATAGGTAGTCCCTGTTTCACATTTGAGCAAGCAGTGACAGTGTAACCCATGTGGCATAATCCCTTCGGATGACCCACTTCTTGAAAGGGGCAAATTTACCTGCAACGGCAATAAACACAGTTATGAAGTGGTCGAGGGCTGCATCAGTGTTAGTGGTGGAATCTAGCTGGCTCCAGTTAGTTAGGCCAAGTGGACTTTAAATGCACTCAGTGCCCCTTTGCGGAGTACCCTATTGTAGGTTGCTTTGGGAGCTGGCCAGGTTAGTTTGGCAGACCAACTACACACAACTGGTGAGTGGTCACTCAGAACATCATGCATCACAGTAACCTCTTTCAACCTACCTGAGTGGGTAGTGAGGACTTTGCACTCGTTTTTTTTTTGACTGTTTTTCTGCAGTTGGTGGCACTGGATATATTGTGCCTTTCTCTACTTAGATTTTTGCAAGGCTTTCAATATTGTTCCACATAGAAAACTTAAGAAAACTCTGTACCTTAGGGGTGGGTCATAAGGCGGCAAACTGGTAAGAAATTGGTTAAGGGATAGGCGACAGAGGGTGGTGGTAAATGGCATTCACACTGGGAAAGGGAGGTTGACCACCAGGGTGCCTCAGGGCTCAGTACTGGGACCACTCCTATTTAATGTCTTTATAAGTGCCACTGCAGATGAGCTGGAAGGGAAGATATGCCTCTTGCTGATGACACCAAAATCTGCAAATAGGTTGGACATTCCAGAGGTGGTGGAAAAAATGTACAAAGACCTGAGAAGACTACAGGACTGTCAAGGCCATGACAGCTGGGTTTATTTGCAAAAAAGTACAAAATCATGCACTTGAGGACAGAAACACAGAGGCAGAGTAAAAAATGGGAGAAGAAATATCAGTGGTCACCAAACAGGATAGGGACCTGGGAGTAATCATATCTGATGACTTCAAGGTAGTGAGACAGTATGACAAGGCAGTTGGTAGAACCAGTGGGATGCATAAGGAGGGATATCACCAGTGGAGGGAGGTGGTGTTGCCATTGTATGGCTCGCTGGTAAGACCCCACATGGAGTACTGTGCCCAGTTCTGGAGACGACATTATCAGAAAGGACACAGAGAGAGACCGTCTAGAGGAGGACAACTAAAACGCTGCAGGGATTGCATCAAAAAGCCCTATGAGGAGAGACTGAAGGACCTCAAAATGTAAATCCTGGAAGAGAGGAGCGGGGGGGGGCATGATGGAGACCTTTAAATACCTCACTGGGATAAATAAGGTACAGGACAGGAGTATTTTTCAGAGGTAGAGATGCACGAGAACAAGGGGCTATGCAATGAAGCTGAAAGGGGGTCAATTTAAGAGAGATGTGAGGAAGTACTTTGTCACTGAAAGAGTGATGGATGCTTGGAAATGGAAATTACGTACCTACCGTAATTCTTGATCTTCTTGGATGAAGTCTCCACCACTCATTCACACTAATGGGATCTACGCCGGAGGCGCTAGGACCCAGCGGGAGCAAACGTTTTGCAGGATGGCTGGCACCAGAGATGGAACTGCAAGGAGCGGTGCCGCGAGCCTCTGCTCGTGTGCCAATGACTATCTCAGCGTCAACCCTCCAACCGCCTCAGTACCTTTTTTTCCCTAGGAAGTGCAGCGTAACTAACCTAGAAGGATAGCCTAACCAAAAACCGGACATAAGATAGTCCGGAAAACCCATATAAGAAGGGTCAAGAAAGAAGTCTTCACAGCCTAAAGATTGAGGGAGGGAAGACCAACAACAGAGGTGAGCTCGGGGGATGGTGGGTGGGCGTGTGAATGAGCACTGGAGACTTCGTCCAAGAAGATCAAGAATTACGGTAGGTAGGTAATTTCGATATCTTCCTGGACATAAATTCTCCACCACTCATTCACACTAATGGGAGAGTACCAAGCTAATAATCCACCGAGAGAGTGGCAGGAGAGACAAGAGCTCACAAATTTAGGACTGAAGTCCATTAAGGATGGTTCTGCCAAACGGAACATGTCATCTGGCATGGACATCCAGGGCATAGTGCTTGACGAAAGTATGCACCGAGCTCCAGGTAGCTGCATTGCAAATATCTGCAAGGGGCACGTTGCGGATTTCCGCCAGGGATGCCGTGACCACTCTAGTAGAGTGAGCGTACACTCTACCTTCCAGCTTAACCTGCGCCATGGAATAACAGTGGTGAAGGCATGCCACCAGCCATGCAGAAATGCATCTGATAGAGACAGGTTGACCCAGCCGGGTCTCGCTGAAGGAAATAAACAGATGTTGAGCTTTGCGAAATTCTTTTGTTCTATTTAAATAGAAACGCAAAGCCCTTTTGATGTCCAAAGAATGAAGAGAACATTCCCCTTCATTTTGGAAGTTCACAAAGTAAGTAGGAAGGACCAAAGGTTGGTTTAGATGGAATTCTGAAACAACCTTAGGGAGAAACTTAGGATGGGTCTTAAGAACTACTTTGTCTTTATGAAACACAGTATACGGAGGGTCTGTGACCAATGCATGCATCTCAGAGACCCTGCAGGCTGAGGTAATGGCCACCAGGAAGGCCGTTTTCCAAGTGAGAAATTTCAACTCATAGGTAGCTAGAGGCTCGAAAGGTTTTCGAGTGAGCATGTCTAGCACAAGATTAATGTCCCAGGCTGTGACTGGATGTCTGACAGGAGGTCTGGTATGCATAATACCCTTAAGAAACCTCTTAACCACAGGTAACTGAGCCAGTGACAATGAAAGTACTGGCTCATAAGTTGAAACGGTACAAAGGTGAACCTTGACTGTAGAGTATTACAGACCTGAATTTGAGCGGTCTAAAAGGTACTCTAGAACTTTATTAGGTGGACAGGAAAAAGGATTCAAAGAGGAGTTTGCACACCAGAGCGAAAAACGCTTCCATTTGGCATGTAAGTTTTCCTAGTGGCTGGCTTGCACACAGCCAGGAGAATATCTGAAACTCTGCGAGAGACATTGAACCTGTTCACTTCTATCTCTTCAGGAACCAAGCGTGAAGGTGAAGCAATCTCAGATTGGGATGGACCATAGACCCCTGAGTCTGGAGGCTCGTTTGAAGGGGAAGCGCTTTCGGAGGGGTTACCGACATACTGTAGAGTAACGGAAACCATATTTATCGAGGCCAGAAGGCAGCAATGAGGATCATTTTGTCCCCCTGGGACTCGAACTTGAGAAGTACCCTCTGAATTAGAGGAAGAGGCAGAAAGGCGTATAGAAAGCGTTTTGTCCACTGCAGCCTGAACGCATCCTTACAGAAAATGCCAGGCCCTGGATTTCTGGAGCAGAAGAGAGGCAGTTTTGTGTTCAGCGAGGATGCAAAAAGGTCCAGGTCTGGAGTTCCCCACTCTGTGAATAGTGACTGAACTATGGTTGAGTCGAGAGACCATTTGTGAGGATCTGTCTCTGTTCTGCTGAGACGGTCTGCCAGTTCGTTCTGTACTCCTGGCAGGTAGACCGCCTGAATTAGAGCCTTGTGCTCCAAGCACCATTCCCACACTCTCATCGCTTCCCTGCATAAGGGGTAAGAGTGAGCACTGCCCTGCTTGTTGATGTAATACATTACTGCTTTGTTGTCTGTTTGAAGGAGAATGTTCTTGTGACAGAGAATGTCCTTCAAAGCCCGGACTGCATAAAGGACAGCCCTCATTTCTAGGACATTTATGTGAAGCTAGGACTCTTCCTGAGTCCATGTACCTTGTGGTGGAGAGTCTGACAGTGAGCTCCCCACCCCATCAGGGATGCGTCTGTGGTAATGGAAATCTGATGTTCAAGGGGAGCAAAGGGATACCCTTTCAGAAGGTTGTCCTCTTGCGACCACCAGGTGAGTGACTTCTTCAGAGGTTCCGTCACCTTGATGAGAAAGGACTGAGGGTGAGTGGTAAGAGACCACTGAGTACTGAGCATCCATTGAGAGGTTCTCATGTGCAGGCGTGCTCGGGGTACAGTGAACACCGAGGATGCCATGAGACCTCCACTGCATTGAGATAGCTCTTACTGAGCTGTTCTCTTTGATGTATCGGGCCATCTGCAGAATAATCGGTCCTTCTGTCCTCTGGTAGAAAACCTTTTGCACAGGAGGTGTCCAGAAGAGTTTCTATGAAAAAGAGCCTCTGGGAGGGCTGCAGCTGTGATTTCTTGAGGTTTAGCAGGACTCCCATGGATGTAAAAAGTCTGAGGCCGTGGCAACAGCATCGAGGGTTCCCTGCCTGGAAGGGCTTGCTAGAAGCCAGTCATCCAGGTATGGGAACACTTGTATTCCATTTTTTCTGAGATGCTTTGCGAGTATTGCACAACACTTTGTAAAAACTCGCGGCGCCGAGGACAGCCCAAAGGGCAAGACTCTGAATGCTGGCCCAAAGCCACGTAACCTCAGGTATTTGTGATGCCTTGGGTGAATAGGGATATGCTGGTAAGCATCCTGTACATCCAGGGAGGCTAACCAGTCGTGTTGATGAAGCAAAGGTAACAGGGTTCCTAGCGATATCATTTTGAATTTCTCTTTGGGAAGAAATTTGTTTAATTTTCTGAGGTCCAAAATCGGGCGCATGCCCCCCTGGTTTTCTTTGGAACCAGAAAGTAATGAGAGTAGAACCCTGTGTTCTGTTGATCCAGCGGGACTACTTCCACTGCCCTGTTGTTCAGAAGGCCTTGTATCTCAGAGGTGAGAAGTTCTGACTGAAGTACTGACAGCCTGGGCTGTCTTTTGGGAGGACGATCAGAAGGGGTCTCTAAAAGATTGGGAGAATACCCCTCGCGGATTACCCGGAGGACCCATTTGTCCGATGTTATGGACTTCCACCAATTGTAGAATTGAGTTAGATGACCTCCCACCACTGAGGAAGAGTCCCCATTAATAATAAAGCCAAGACAGTCTTGTCCTTCAAGTCCCTCTGGGATACTGAGGAAACGGAGGTTTGCAGCCCAGGCCCCATTCTCTAGATATTCTAGGCTTGTCCTCAGTAGCTTGTTTTCTTTCAAGACTCCATCAACCTCCACTTTTGAGTTATTAAAAGCATGTGATATTTCTTTCTGGCCGGCTTCAAGGGTGGTGACTTTCATTATGACTTATGTCAGTTGGGTATTGAAACCCTCTACTTTTCTAATCTAGTTGTCATACCACCTCAAGTACAGCCCCGACTACGGCCTCCAAATCCCCAGAGTTGTCATCCACTGGTTTCCCACCTCCCTCTCTACTGGCTGAGGGCCCAGGTCCTTTCCCCTTCCCTGCATCCTTTGAAGGGCCATAATTAGGTCTCCCCATGATAATAGTGATCTGCTTCTCAATGATATCTGCTACCAAATTAAGAAGAAAAATTCAGGCAAAGCAGCACAAATAACCAGTTTTATAGCTTTTAAAAGTTTTCTTATGTTGAAGCCTCATGAGATGCGTCGTCTCCTGTCGGCTGCTAGCATGCACCCTCCAAATTCAATGTTTCTATGCTTTCTCTCTTTCTTGTGTGGAACCCACTCTCTGGATGTGTTTTACAAAGTGTGTGGCCCATAAGAGGCTCACAGGTGGCCAGTGGGGAGCTAACTAATTAGGAGAATGCCACACCTCTCGTCCTATAAACAGTCCAGTGGCATGGTGTTCAGATTACGGTCCATAAAACATGGAATTGCCAGAGCCTTCTTTATCTCCCACATAAATCACTGATATACAATCAAGTCAGCTGCTAAGGTCATGTGTAGTGGGGATTCGTTGTCCTCAGAGAAGGATGTTGAGGGTGAGGAGGCTGGAAAAATCGACAATGGATATTGCTGGGTAGGTCTCTTATAGTAGGCCCTATCAGACTCTCTAAACCAGTTTTCTACATTTTCCTTCCACTAGCAGCATCTGTTGCAGAGGCCGGGGCTGAGGAGGCCTCTTGGTCTCTGCCACACTTTTGAAACAAACCCAGGCCACTTGAGGCGAAAGCTTTGAAGGGGGGCATTAGTGGTTTGCTGGGCCACCAATCCCATGCCTCAGCTTGGACTTTGACTCTCTCAACCTCCTCACACTAGGGAAGGAGTGGGAAAGGCCTCCCGAATCTGACTCTCCAACCATGACGGAGGCTTCAGACTAGATGCCCCATGAAAGAGCCAACCTGACAACAATGAAGCTGGTTCTGGGTTAGCCCCATCAGCAAGAACAGCCTAGATCCGGCGACAAAGTTCATACCAGCTGAGGAACGAACACCAACACTGACACAGACCACAGTGCAGATATGGACACAAGAACCCCAACCCCCTCAGACAGTGATACAGAGTCTAGTGAAGACAGCTGACCTCAACAAAGTCAGCTGTCACCAAAGGAGCAGACCCTGACAATGAGGTAGTCCAGAGCACAGGGCTACTGGACCACGGTGGGTGCTCTCTTGGATGCCCTGAAGGAGTCAAGGGTCCAAGTGACACCAACACTGCAAACTCCATCACAGCCCTAGCTTAGTTGCAGGAGGGAGAGCTCTGTACCTCTCCTAACTCCAAAGAGCAGGGAGAGGACCTGAAATGAATGGTCCAGTGTTCTACCTTGTGAGCTCTTTGTCGGACACCTGTCCCAAAGGTAAGAACCAGTTGGCACATCTTCAAGCAATGATTCTTCAACGTCAGTGGTCGAAAGAGAAGCAGGTGCCACAAAAGTCAAATGTCACAGTTAGGTCAAAGGCAGACCAGACATCAGCTGTATTGGTCTGCATTGAAAATACTTTTTGCCACAGCGGCAATGTCGAAAAAAAGTCACTTTAGTATGAGCTTTCTCAGGACACAGACTTGATGGAGTCACTTTAGTATGGGCTTTCTTGGCATGCAGACATGACATCAGGACAGAAAAAAAAGAAAACACGAGAACTGAAGTCAAGGTGAAGTTTGTGCCCATACTGCACACTTAATGGTGGGAAACACAGAAATTAGGCTGTTTGGGTGTCAGCAATGGCTACAAGAAGTTGTATGTGGTGTCACACATGCATTGGCACCTGCACCCTGACTGAAGATATTTGCCCCATTGGGTCCTCGTGCCTCCAGCTCTAAGACCAAAGAGTGGAGCTGTGTGGAAGAGATCGATTCTTAGAAGATAACTCTAATTTAATCTTAAGGGTCAAGTGATTTATTAAAATTTTTTTCTTTCAGCCCCCCCCCACCCGAACTCATCCAAATGGGCCCCAGACTCAGAGCAGTGGTGGGGGCTTAGCCATGCAGGCGGCTGCACGAAGCCCTTCCTCCACTTTTCTCTATTTTCTCCCTGACCAACCACGAACGTGCAATGAGCCCGTTATGCGAGCTCCGCCTCCGTGGAGACACCCCTAGTGTTCTGGACATGGGGCCTACCCACTTGATGTGACCCACTTGCACCTCCAACAGGATTCCTCCAGGTGGCGGTAGAGCAGTGGGCCACAGAACCCCCTTCCCCAAGTGCAGAAGAGCTGTCCTTCGGATACTTGATCCTCCTTCCCCCTGTCGACCCCCGGCAACCTGTATCCGTTCTCGAACACGGGTCACCAAAGTGGCAGGAGGTAAGGCGTTTAAAGCGGCTCAGTCCTCCATGCCACTGGGCCGACTTGATTCACAGTATTTTAAATTTAAGGACTCATGCAATTTAACTCTAGAGGCAAAAGTTCAAGTATTAAAAAATTAGCCAGAGGTTGAACCAGTGATCCAGACAAGTTTTGAGACTGGGAAATATGGTATTTACTGCAAGCTTCAACCTGGCAGTATTTTTATCTAGATGGTAGTACTACCATCAGCTGACCAGTCTTGCCTGCCTCGAAACCAAGTCTCTAGCCCACTAGGCAGCTATAGCCAATGGCTCTCTCTCTTCTGCTTGTTACTACCATGGAGTCTGGGATATCTTTTCCAAGGTTTTGCCAAATTGCAACAACCTACTGGCCAGGCAGTGAGCATCTCCTGACACCATGTCCTGCACTGTACACAACTGAAACTGATGCTGTTCCTTTTGAGCTTAAAGGAGAATTTTTCTCTTCACAATTTCTTTTTTTCATACTTTTTTTTTTAATTTTAGCCAAAAATAGCCCATCAATTATTTGGTGGTTAAAATCTGAATCCCCCCCCAAAACTCTTTTTTGCTCTGGTCACCGGCTGCCAGGAACTCCCTTTGGCAAGACCCCACTCTAGCAGCTCCTACTGCCTTGCCTGAATCCCAACCCCCCCGACCAGGAAATCGGGGACAGAATCCTCTCCCACTGTGGCCCCGGAAAGAGAGAAGGATCTGGGAGAGCTGGTCGGGCAGGGACCGGCAGTGGGCATGTGTGCCGCTCCCTCAGTGTCCGCCGTCGTCCTCCTGGCCACAAGGGGTTTTCCACTTGTTTTGCGCCAAGGAGGAGGGTGTGCAATGACGCCAGCACACCAAGTCGTGTGCTCCCACATGACTCCTGTTGGCCTCCACCTCCTCCTGTACCATTTTCGAGTGGTTCCATCTGCAGAGGCTCTCAGCCCCACTGGGTGCCGCTGCTGCACCAGAAGCCACGGAACCCCTCCCCAAGACAGGAGAGCTTGCCAGCAGCTGCTCAATCCTGCTCTTCCCTCCCACTGCCCCCCAGCAACCCGAGCTTGCTATTGAACCTAGGTCACCGGCGTAGCACATGGTGTGGCGTCCAGTGCCTCAACCCTCACCGCCACTGGGCCAGCACTAAAATCTAAATTTTAAGAGCAAAGAAAAGAATGGCTACAATACCTGAAAGAACGTCCTCTGTTTTTATAAAGACTGAGTCTGGATGTTTGTGAACTCAAGGCAGTAATGTACCCACAATGCCATCCTACACGCCAGCTGCACACTGGAAACGTCACTGAGAGAAGACTTAGAGCTTCACAGCAGCCAAACTGAGAATAAAAGAGACTTCATTAGGAAGATTACACTTAGTACAGTATAGTTGTACACCAAGATAGAGTTTTTCCCCAGGTACACAGTAAGCTCTGTACAGCCATTTTCATGGATTTATTCTCAGCTGTGTAAACAAGACATCTGATTCAAGTGACTTTCCATGAACCAGCCAGGTCACACTGTGTGTGCCAGTTGACTTTATTTTGAAAAGCTATAATATTCCACACTCGCAACTTGACTAGCTGAAGCCTTCAAAAACGTAATGTTTCCCTTAAAGTATGTAATATGTGTTAGTCTGCAAAATGTTTCATTCTGTAGTTTTTGTTTTGTTAGCAAAATGCATTTCAGACATCCTTATAACTAGGACTGCTGCAAAGTTTAACTTCTTCGCTGCACCTCAAGAACTAAACTTCGCCACCTTATGGTTAAAAAAACAAAACTTTGAATTGGCAGGTTTTCCAAGTGAAGTACATACACACTTTGAAGGGAAGTGCTAAGTGAAGTTCCACACTTCACAGTGAACTACATGAAGAGCACAGATTTTTCACTTCACACAGACCTACTCATAACCAGTATCTTTTTAATTTCCTCAGTAATTTAAAATGCAGCTTTTATATTTGAAATTAAGTCATTAAAGATGGCCACCACTTGCAATATTTAAAAATCGCTTTCGCTGAGGGTACCTGTTGACTGGAAATACTGAATTTATACTGTGGATACACTATGATGGTGCTAGTACATGTTTCTGATGCTGAACTGCACCACACCACACCAAGATACGCAATACAAGGGAGTTTTAAAAATTTTAAATCGTGTATCTTTGGTCAGGAATGAAACAAAAAAAAAAAAAAGAAAAATTGGCGCAGTAATGTTTTTCCCAGAAATACATTACTAAAAAGACATGTTTACTAAGAAATACTGCTGCTTGACACTTCCATGAGCCAAGCAAATTTTTCAGTTTAGTATAGCACCACAAAGATTGTTCTATGACCACTTTTTCAGAAAACAAAAACATTACCACCCCCAAAAACAAATATTGGCAAGAACCTTATTTCTCACAGTATGCCGATGAAATTAATTTATTTAAAATTTAGTACTAGACGCTGGCCTGGTGGTGTAGAGGGCCGAGGCACTGGTGCCTTACCTCGACCCACACCAGCGACCTGGGTTCAGGAACTAGCCTGGGTTGCCGGAGGTCGGCATGGGGGGGGGGGCGGAGCTGGATGGAGCTGCCAGCAGGCAGCTCTCCCTCCCGGGGTTGGGGGATGTGGCATCCCTTGGCAATGTCTGCCCCCTGGAGACAATGCAAGCCACAGGGTGCCCGGCATTAGGCCAATGGGATGGGTGGAAGGGGGTCATTACCGGGACCAAAGGCACATGCACCATTCTCCCGGGACCCTCAGGAGAAAACGGAGGCCAAAAATGTCAGCGTCAGAATGAGAACTGACTCCCCACATGCGCCACACTGGGGCCAGGCAAAGGCAAACCTCGGTGATTCCGGGTGACGGGGTTGGGGGAGTCAGTTGGATGGGGGCCGTCCAGGGGTGAAAAAGTCCGACATGATTAAAAAAAAATGTGGAACTAGGATAGGCACACTGAGCCAGGGATCTTTTCAGGGGTGACAAGGGAGGAAATACAGCAGTGAGGAAAAAGGAAAATTACGTACCTACCGTAATTCTTGATCTTCTTGGACGAGTCTCCACCACTCATTCACACTAGTGGGATTAGCGCCGGAGGCACTAAGACCCATCGGGAGCAAACTTTTTGCTGGAGGGTCGGTAGCGAGGGAGGCAGGCGCCGCGAGACATGGCGCCCGCGAGGCAGCGGCTCGAGCGGTAATGACCATCTCGGCGACGACCCTCCAACCGCCTCAGTACCTTTTTACCAAGGAGGTGCAGCTGAACTAACGTAAGAGTAAACTCAACATTAAAAACGGACATAAGATAGTCCGTATGACCCGTGTAAGAAGGGTCAGCAAAGAAGTCCTCACGGCCTAAAGATTTGAGGGAGGAAGACCAATACAGCGTGAGCTCGGGGGATGGAGGAGCGTAGAATGAGTGGTGGAGACTCGTCAAGAAGATCAAGAATTACGGTAGGTACGTAATTTTCCTATCTTCCTGACATAAGTCTCCACCACTCATTCACACTAGTGGGAGAGTACCGTGATAATCCCCAAAAGGGCGGCAGGAGAGCCGAGTTCACGCCTAAGATAGAAGCCCATTAAGGATAGTTCTGCCGAATGCGGAATGTCGCCTAGCATGAACATCCAGTGCATAGTGCTTAACGAAGGTATGCACTGAGCCCAGGTAGGCGTTGCATATATCTGCACTGGAACATTACGACTTCCGCTAGGGATGCCAGATCGCCTCTAGTAGAGTGAGCGTACACCTGCCTTCTAATTTAACTTGAGCCATGGAATAGCAATGACGAAGGCATGCCACTAACCATGAAGAGATGCATCTAATAGCGACAGGTTGACCCAGCCGGTGTCGCTGAAAGAAACGAACAGTTGCTGAGTCTTGTGAACATCCTTGGTTCTATCTAAATAGAACCGCAAGGCTCTCTTAACATCCAAGGAAATGAAGCGTCCTCTTCATTTTGGAAATTAGCGAAGTAAGCGGGAAGTACCAGAGGTTGGTTTAGATGGAATTCTGACACAACCTTGGGAAGAAATTTAGGATGAGTGCAACTACGTTGTCTTTATGGAATACAGTATACGGAGGGTCCGTAACCAGGGCATGTATCTCAGAGACCCTGCGGCTGAGGTAATGGCCACCAGGAAGGCAGCTTCCAGGTAAGAAATTTTAGCTCACAGGTAGCTAAGGGTTGAAGGCTTCCGAGTGAGCACGTCCAGCACCAGGTTAATGTCCCAGGCTGCAACTGGACGCTTAACAGGGGGTCTGGTATGGAGAATCCCCTTAAGAAATCTCTTCACCATAGGAAACTGAGCCAGAGTTAAGGAAGAAACCGGCTCATGGAACCTGAGATGGCACTAAGGTGAACTTTAACTGTGGAGTACTGAAGACCTAAGTTTGACAGGTCCAAAAGATACTCCAGAACCTTGCCAGGAGGACAGGAAAAGGATTCCAAGAGGATTTTGCACACCAGAGAAGGCGCTCATTTGAGCCGTTTACGGGTGGCTGGCTTCCGAGCAGCCAGAAGGATGTCTGAGACTCTACGAGAGACGTTGAACCGATTCACTTCTATCTCTTTCAGGAGCCAAGCATGAAGGTGAAGTGATTTCAGGTTGGGATGGACCAACAACCCTGAGTCAAAAGACTGATTTGCAAAGGAAGTGGTCTCGGAGGCTGCCAACATACTGTTGAGTAGAGGAAACCATAGTTGCCGAGGCCAGGAAGGAGCAATGAGAATCATCTTGGTCCCCTGAGACTCGAACTTGAGGAGTACTCTCTGGATTAGAGGAAGCGGTGGAAAGGCGTAAAGAAAGCGTTTTGTCCACCGCAGCCTGAACGCATCCTGACAGAAAATGCCAGGCCCTGGATTTCTGGAGCAGAAGAGAGGCAGTTTTGCGTTGAGTGGGGATGCAAAAAGGTCCAGGTCTGGGTCCCCACTCTTTGAACAGGGACCGAGCTATGGCTGGATCGAGACCACTCGTGAGGGTCTGCCTCGCTCTGCTGAGGTGATCTGCTAGGTCGCTTTGTATACCTGGCAGATAAACCGCTGAATCAGAGACTTGTGCTCCAAGCACCACTCCCACACCCTCATTGCTTCCCGCAAAGGGTAAGAATGAGCACCGCTGCTTGTTGATGTAATACATCACTGCTTTGTTGTCCGCTTGAAGGAGAATGTTCTTGTGACAAAGGACATCCTTCAGAGCTCGGATTGCATAGAGGACCGCCTCATCTCCAGGACATTTATGTGGAGATGAGTTTCAACTGAGTCCATACACCTTGAGTGTGGAGGGAGAGACAGTGAGCTCCCCATCCCATTAGCGATGCGCCTGTGGTGATGGAGATCTGATGATCCGGGGAGCAAAGGGAAATCCTTCCAGGAGATTGTTTCTTGAGACCACCAGGTGAGAGACCTTCAAGGGGCTCCGCCACCTTGATGGGATAAGACTGGGGGTGAGAGGTCGGGGACCACTGAGTGGAGAGCATCCATTGGGTGGTTCTCATGTGCAGTCGGGCCAGGGGACAGTGAAGACCGAGGACGCCATGAGACCCAACATGCGTTGCATCGAGAGAGCTGTAACCGATTGGTTCTCCCTGATGTAACGGGCCATTCGAAGGATGTCGAGTCTTCTGTCCTCTGGAAGGAAAGCCTTCTGAAGAGGTGTCTAGAAGCCCCCTATGAAAAGGAGCCTCTGGGAGGTTGCAGCTGAGATTTTTTCAAATTCAGCAGAACTCCCATGGACGTGAGAAGACGAGAAGTCGCTTGCACGGCTTCCAAAGTCCCTTGGACGGAAGGGCTTGCTAAAGCCAATCGCCCAGGTAGGGAAACACTGGAGTCCGACTTTCCTGGAGATGCGCCATGAGAACTGCACAACACTTTGTAAAATCAAGGCGCCGAGGATACCCAAAGGGCAGGACTTGAACTGATAATGCTGACCCAAAGCTACAAACCTGAGGAACTTGCTGTGGGTCGGGTGGACGGGATATGCTGGTAAGCATCCTGCATATCCAGAGAGGCCAGCCAGTCGTGTTGATGCAGCAAGGGTAACAGGGTACCTAGGGAAATCATCTTGAATTTCTCCTGGGAGGAATTTGTTTAACTTTCTGAGGTCTAGAATGGGCGCATCCCCCAGATTTCTTTGGAACCAGAAAGTAATGGGAGTAGAACCCTGTGTTTCAGGATCTGGGGCACCAGTTCTATTGCCCTGTTGTTCAGAAGGCCCTGGATCTCCGCGGTGAGGAGGTCTGACTGAGAGGCCGACAACCTGGGTTGTCGCCTGGGAGGACATCTGGGGTTTCAAGAAATTGAGAGAATAACCTCGAATTATCCGGAAGGACCCATTTGTCCGGGTTATGGACTTCACTGGTTGTAGAAGTACATCAGACGACCTCCCACTGAGGAGAAAGTTCCACCGGGCAGAGTGGATGGAACTTGGGCCAACGACTATAAGGTAGCTTGGAGCTTTAGGCCCTCGCGCTTTCTGCTGCTCTTCTTTGAGGTTGGGCAGGTTGGCTTTTGTGGAAGCTTCCCTGCCTCTGCCTCAAAGGACTGACGACTATGAAACTGACGTCTCGTTCACATGCCCCGAGAGGGGCAGGCGGAGGTCTGGCCAACTTAATGGCTGATCTAGTCTTCTGAGTGGCCTCAAGGCTTGCTCCACCTGAGGGCCAAAAGAAAGGAGCCATCAAAGGCAGCGCCATCACCTGCTGCTGAGCATCATTCGGAAGCCAGAAGTACGCAGCCAGGAATGGCGCCGAGTACAAATCCGCGGCTGCTGAGCGTAGAAGCAGTGTCGAAAGCTGCCCATGGCGGTTTGACCTGTTGGTTATTGACTCAATACTCTAATAACGGTCAGAAGAAGCTCTGACTTGAATCGAATCTGGAAGAGCTTCAACCATTCTTTTCATAGAGTGCCACAGGATATACTCATACTGAGAAAAATAGCCTTGATAACTGGCAACACGACTTAGAGTGGAGGCAGCAAAGACTCTCTTACCTAATGTATCAATCTTACGAGACTCTTTGTTAACAGGTCGAGCTGTAGTAGTTTGAGGAAGAACGACCTTGTCATTCTCTGCCAGGACTACAATAGGATCCGCAAGGCTTGGGATGCCAAATGGGACGATCCTTGGGAGCTGAATACTTCTTATCAATGGATTTAGCCACTGAGGGAATAAGAGCAGGATTATTCCATACCATTTGAGACAGCTGCTCAGGAAGGCTGGATCGGAGGAGTCAAACTGTAGGGATCTCCAGCATGAAGATACTGGAGTCTTAATATCTTCCCAGGATCGATGTCTGTAGTCTGGAGAGAAAGAGTGGATCCCAGGTTCTTCAACAGAGACTTAAAGGACAGGTCCTCAACCACAGGCTCTGTAGCAAAGAAAGATCCTGTGGTTCTCCACTTCATCACCCAACCAAGGTCTGGGCAGGCTCAACATCATCTCCTGATGGTCCAGAAAGGACTGTTTGACAGGAAAGGAGGAAAATTAGAGAGGAGGAAATAGCAGAAAACAAGGAGAGTCCTCATACGCTGGCCGTAGGACGGCAAAACGGGCTGAAGACGGGTATCGAGGAGGCGACGGCGTCAAGAGGCACGTTTCCTCAAGCGCCGGCGGTGCCGCCGCGACGGTTATCGCCGCCGGGCGCCGGGCTGACGACGACCGCACAGCGCCGCAACGGGCGCCCGGACGACGCCATGATAGGCGCTCACAGACGGCGCGACGACGTAACGGCGCCGCCTCATCCAACAGCACCACCGGCAGCGCCACACGACCCAGCGGCGCCATGACGGCGCCGCAAGACCCAGCAGTATCGAAAACGGCGCCGGCTGCCAACAGACCTGCCGGGCGCCGAAAAGCCCCAGGAGCCTGGAAAGCCAGAGAAGGAAAAACAGGAAATAAGGGCATCGGTGAGGCCCCCTGCGCCGCAGCCATGTGAGGGGGGGAAACACCTAAGCACGGAGTCGCTGGCACCGAAGAAGGCGCCACGCGACTAGGAAGGTCCAACCACCCTACCTGATCGCCGGAGGGGCCCGAGGGCTCCGAGGCAACCGAGCCAGGCAGAAGAACCAACCTCCGAGCCCATTGCTCCATAAGAGCGGCCCACTGATGAAACTGCTCATCTGGAGTCCTACCTATAGGCGGGAGGGACTCAGCGTCGAGGACGACGACATCGGAAGTTGGCGATCCAAGAAGGAGACCGCAACAAGCAACGATAGCCGAGGCCGACGCCACAGACATACCAGAGGGCGACTTCGAGTGATGCCTTCTTTGACCTGTGGGTCAAGAAGAGCTCGAGGTCGAACGGTGCCGAGAATGCGACTCGCTTATTTTATGCCGGCGGGGACCGCCCATCCCCCGGCATCGGACTGACCGTTGTCGGAACCCCGCTGAGGAGAAGGAGGCTGACCGATCCAGCCCGCTGACTGAACAGTTTCATACTGAAGTCTCCTACCGCACCTGACCTGCTCATGGTCGACTCCGTCCAGTAGGCCGAGACTCTTCAAGTAAAATTTAATATTAGAAAATTTAACAAAATAGAATAAAATTAGCATACTACTTATCGAGATAAAGTTACAAAAACAAACTGAAAACTATGCGCTAGTTTGAAGTTTGACCTCGACAGGCGAGCGACGCCGTCACTGAAGCGCACTCGACGGGCGGAAAAAGGAACTGAGGCGTTGGAGGTCGCCGCCGAGATGGTCATTACCGCCGAAGCCGCTGCTCATGTCTACGTCTCGGCCGCCTGCGGCCGACCCTCCAGCAAAGTTTGTTCTCGATGGGTCTTAGTGCCTCCGGCGCTAATCCCACTAGTGTGAATGAGTGGTGGAGACTTATGTCCAGGAAGATCAGCAATAACAAAAAGACGATAAGCACAATAAAATCACAGTACAATACGTGAATTCCAGAAAAAAAAGAGAAAAACACAATGTAAAAAGTGTAGTTACATCGGTTATGGTGGTAGTCAGAATGAGAGTAATGGAACTGTGCTGCCGACATACGGCAAGACAGTTGTGCAGAATCATGGTGGTGTAAAATTCAAATTACAGAGTGCACTGAAATATAAACTATATAATAGAGTAAGTTGCAAATTAGGTAAAATATGTGGGGAGTGGGGAGTGGATAGGGCAGGGCAGGGCATGGCTTGTTGTAATGTGGAAAGAAGAGGAAGAAGCCTAGCTGCAGGTGCATGCCTTTGAGGGTTGTGTCAGTAAGAGTAGTTTGAGAGAGTGCAGAGAGGAAGAGAGATGGATAGGGAGGGGGCTGTTCCACAGTGTTAAAGGAAAAATTGAGATAGCAGACTGGCCTAATTCAGATTTACTGTAAGGGACAAGAAAGGAACAAACAACGAATGATAAGAGGTAGTAGAAGGAGAGGATTGCAGGGTTAAGGATAGAGGAGAGGTATGTAAGAAATAAAAATGACATACTTGCCATTATTCTTGATCCTCCTGGACCATCTTCAACATTGATTCATGCTGACGGGTTCTGAGCCAGAGGTGCTGGGACCCTGCAAGAGCCAAAAATCTTCAGGAGGGCTGGCGCTGAGATAGGCTGCATGCATGCACAGCACTGCGTGACTAGATCACGCTACATAGCCTACCTCGGTAATGGCACTCGACTGCCTCGATACCTTTTTTACCGAAGAGGCGCTGTGTAATTTAACTAAATAAACTCCTAACCTAAAAAGGGCATAATATAGCCCTTTGGGACCTATGTAAGAAGAGTCAACAACAAGAACAGTGTCTTCACAGCCCGTCCTAAACAAGGGAGGTGAAAACCAATAAACAGAGAGTGAGCCTAGGGGATGGTGGGTGGGCGTGTGAATCAATGGTGAAGATGGTCCAAGAAGATCAAGATTTATGGTGAGTACATTATTTTTATATCTTCAACACTGATTCACACTGATGAGTTCAAGTAACAAGATCAGACAAAATCCCCTGAGAAGGGCAGTAGGAGACGGAGCTCACTCAGGACAAAAGCCCATTAAGGATTGTCCTGTCAAAAGAAGCATGTTGTCTGGCATGGACATCCAGGGCATAGTGCTTGATGAACGTGTGCACTGTATTCCAAGTACCCGCTCTGCAAATATCAGCAATGGGAAAAAAGCGAATCTCTGCTAGGGACATAGCAACTGGTACAGTGGCGTGGACACAAACCTGGTCTTCCATCTTTACCTGTGCCATAGAATAGCACTGGTGAAGGCAAGCCACTATCCAGTCAGAAATGCATTCGACTGTAACTGGCTGACCTAGCCAGTTCAGAATGAAGGAGACAAAGAGCTGCTTGGACTGTCAGATGTCCTTAATTCTACTGATGTAGAACCCAAGGGCTCTTAACATCCAGAGAGTGGAGGGTGTGCTCCCACTCATTCTGGAAGTTGGGGAAGTACGTGGGCAACACAAAAGGTTGGTTTAGATGGAACTCCGAAATCACTTTTAAGAATTTGGGGGTGTGTGCAGAAGACCACTTTGTCTTTATGGCAAAGTTTAATTCGATTCTTGACTGGACAGCCTGGTGAAAGTGATCTTGGGGCCTGCAAGGAGGAAGGAGGCATCATCCTGCCGGCTGTGATTTTCACACACTGGTTTCCGGGGCGATGGCACATGACATGAGTGGCGCTCAGAGCCTCAGCATATCCAGCACCTCCAACTACAACCAGCCCCGCAGGTTGGAATCCCTGGTGCCATAAGGGGTCAGTACCAGGCTGCTGACATCCCCACCCTCCCCGGAGGAAGAGAGCAGTCCATGGGATGCTTAATCCTCCCCCCCCACCAGCTGGCCCTCCAAGATCGCTTCCAATCTTGGGTCATCAGCATCACAAGCAGTAGAGTGAAAGCTGCACCGGTGGGCCAGCTGCAGATAGAATTGTCATCTGCATACACATGTATGTGTGAGTATACCGGGTGGAGGGGAGGTCATTTAAGAAGATGGAGAAAAGGACTGGTCCAAAGAAGGAGCCCTGGAGACACCACACTTCATGAGCATGGAGGTTGACAGCGCATCACCAACTTGGACTGACTGTAGCCGATCCAAGAGGTATGAGTAGTACCACCTGATTGCCAGGTCAGATAGGTTCGCAGCACCTAACTTATTCAAGAGAAGGGGTGGGCCACAGTATCAATGGGCTTTGTCAGGCCTATGAAAAATGGCTGCAGTGAACAGGCCCTGGCCTATGTTTTTCAGCACAAAGTCAGTGAACCAGAAGAGGGAGGAGATGGTGGAGTGGAGTTTGCAGAAGCCAGAATGAAAACAGGAGAGGAAAGAGGAGTCCAGCTTCCTCAACTTGGATGTCCTGGTCAAATGCCTGCCTCCGAAGAAAATGGCATCCCAACACCACTTCAACATGAAGATCTCAACAGTGCGTAAATCCATGGAGAAGCAGGCTTTGCATGAATCCGTACCACGGCTAGGCCCAAGGCAGGAAAAGCAAAGTTATTCCAATCATCAGGCAAAATCTTCCTTCCACAAGGGTAGAGGTGAAAAATACAGGTTACTCACCTGTAACAGGAGTTCTAGGAGTGGTATATGTTGTTCATCCACACTTACTGGCAGGTTCCTTGCCGCTTTAAATCTTGCTGGAAGGTCTTCAAGCTGGCTCCTCCCACCCATCCGGGTGGTAAAACCCTCGGCTCTGCCCCATGACGCCAGATCTAGCCCCGCTGGAAGCCAGGTTACAAGGAAGCTGAGAGATCGAGGGTTGTGGATGGTCATATACCACTCCCAGAACTCCTGTTACAGGTGAGTAACCTGTATCTCTAGGGACATGCATATGTTGTTCAATCCACACTTATTGGCAGACTCCTATCAGTTGTCCGGGAGGAGGGAGGCAAGGCGCGCACTCCCTACTTAGGGAATAAGGACTGGAGAACCGAGGTCCTAAAACCAGCATCCCGGCGTGACTCAAGGTCAACGTGGTAATGGGGAAATGAAGGTGTGTGCTGACTTCCAGGTAGCAGCCCTGCAGATTTCCTGGATAGGGACATTCCTAGAAGCAGCCACCCTCCTGCAGATGAGCTGGAATGAGCCACCACTGTAGGCCGTTCCACATCTCCTGGGTCACCGTCACTGGCTGGTCCAGAGGACCGGAGCGCTGTGACCACTGGCGGCCAGCCCCCATATTACAGGTGACGATACAGCGTAAGTCACGGACCACACTGGCAGCCATGAGCCCAGAAGGCACAGGAAGTCCTGGGCAGGGTGCAATTGCCCAACCAGAAATGACTGGGCAAAGGACAAAAGGACCTTGGCCCTGTCCGCCGGGAGCCGGGCTCTGGCAAGAAGACAGTCGAGCTCTGCCCCGATTAACTGAATCACCTGCATTGGCACGAGTTCCGACTTGGCCTCGTTGATGAGGAGGCCAATCTGAGAGCAGACCTGGAGGGCCAGATCCCTGGACCGCCTCACCTCCAACCTGGAGGGGCTGCAATCAGCCAGTCGTCCAGGTAAGGGTACACCCTGACCCCTCGGTGCCACAGGAATGCTGTAACCACTGCCATGCATTTGGTGAAGATCCTGGGAGCTGGAGAGAGGCCGAAGGGCATGGCCCCGAACTCGTAAAGGGATCCCTCTGCTCTGAAGCGTAGGAACCGCTGACAAAACGGACGGATTGGGACGGGAAAAAAAGGCATCCTGAAAGTCCAGAGAATAGAACCACATTCCTGGCTCCAAGGATGGAATGATCTGAGCCAAAGTGACCATCCTGAAGGTGCGAGACCTTAGGAACTTTTTCAGATCATGTAGGTGGAGAATGGGGCACCAGCTCCCCATCTTTTTTGGGATCAAGAAGTACCTGGACACAAACCCTGGGTCTGGAGGGGGGTCTGCCACCTCATTGATCACCTCCTTCTGGAGGAGCAAGGCAATGTCGGCTCAAAGAGCCGACAGAGAGGCTGAGGAACCCGTAGCCCCCAGTGGGGAGACAGCCCGATAGGAGGGGGAACTGCTCAAATTCCAGACGCAGACCCCTGCCTACCACTTCCAACACCCAGCGGTCCGTTGTGATAATGGACCAGGCAGAAAGGAAGTGGCGGAGCTGCCCCCAACGGGGAACCCTGGGAGGAGGAGTCAGTTGGGGCTTACACCCTCAACCCGTCATTGGGCAGGCTTGGAGAAGGGCCAGCCGAGGAACCTCCTGGGCTTTTCCTCCAGGCTTCCTGCTGGAGGAAGCAGCAGGCTTGGCTTTGGGGCATCAAGCGTGAGCCTACTGGCCCTGATGCTGGTGTTGCTGGGCCGGACGTGCCGCAGGGGCTGAAGGACGAAAGGGCTTACACTGCTGCTGGCGGTCTTTGTCCTTCTGGGCAGACATGACAGAGTCCAAGGTGGCACTGGACTTCTTGATCCATTGGAGATGACCCTCCGCTCCAGGCCCGAATAAGTCAGTACCCAGGAAGGGAACATCTGTCAGCTTGTGCTGGGTATCTGCCGTGAAGGTGGAGATCCGCAGCCAAGCTCTGCGGCGCATGGCCACTGCGGCCACTACTGACCAGGCACATGAATCAGCAATGTCCAAAGAAGTTTGGAGCTGCTGTTTTGCTACTGCCATTCCTTGATCCCACACCTGCTTGACCGTCGTCTGAAGGTCAGCCAGGAGATGAGGAATCGCCTCATCCAGGGAGCCCAAAAGGGCATGTGAAAAGTGTGCCATCGAATGGCCGAGCTAGCCTGATGAAGGCCTAGGGAGGAAGCAGCGTATACTTTCCACCCTGAGTAGTCCAACTTTCTGGATTCCTTATCGGGTGGTCTGCCCACATCCCGAGCCGCTCCTCGAACGCCGGAAAACACTATCGGTCACTAACCCCTCCGCAGAGGGGTGCTCCAAGAAACCAGAGAGTGAACCGGTAGGGACCACATACTTTCGAGGCATCCTGGCCAAAGGTACGGGATAAGATGCTGGCTGCTGCCACAACTCCAGGGCCAGGCCAACAATGGCTTCGGCCACAAGAAAGGCCTCAGTAGGGAAATCCCTTCAGTCCAGTATCTCCGTGATGGGATACTTAGCCCATTTTGAAACGGGTTCGAACTTCATCCCAGTAGACTCTGAGATGAGTCAGGCATTCCCAAAACAAGGATGGGCTCTTGTCTACCGACTGACCCCCTGCAGACTCCAGGTCGAGCAGCCTGGAGAACAAGGAGGAGTCATCGTCAGACTCCGAAGAGTCTGCGAACAGCTGCCGAGTGCCTGAGCCACCCTCCACATGCCGAGGTCAACCGGGAGTGAGGGTGACCGACAACCTATGGGGCAAGCCCTGACCTGACCGAGAATCCTTGGCCAGGGCCCCAGTCTTCGGTTGTGGAGGCGGAGGTTCCACCACAATGGGTGGAGCAGCCGGTTTCGGCCAAACAACTGGCACCGGTGGTGGTTCCTCGACTACTACGAGGGGTTGTTTCAGCCGCTCCGGTGACAGCCACTTAATGGCCGGAGAAGGCGATGGAGTCGGCTTGTCACCGGACAGTAAGAGCTGCTGCCACAACAAATCCTCGTAGCCCCGCGCAACTTGCGCCGGAGCTTATCCTCCAAAGAGGACGAGCGGTGACGCCGCTTTCCATGGTGCCGAGACTGAGACGGTGGGATCGGCTGGACCTGGAAGAGGGCCGAGACCTTCGGGGATTCCGAGGGTGGGTCTGAGAGGGGACGGGGGAAACCCGCTCCTCCCTCGGTACAGGGACCTTAACCGGGGACTCCAGCACAGGAGGCTCAGGCAAGTCCTCGGTTTCCACCGGGGGAACCGGTGAAGTAGGGTTGTCGGCATCTCCAGTCGACAAACCGTCCAACAGGTCGAGAAAAATCTCGACTGTGTCGACGGGTGTCTCGGCTGGCTGACCTGACTGGGACACCGTGAAGCCAGCGGCCTTAGCTGCAACCTTGACCGAAGTCAAAAGTTGATGGTCCGGTGAAGGGGATCTCTCCTGCTCCCATGAACATCGACGGTGGGACTTACCTTTTGAGTCCTTCTTCTTGGACCGACTAGGATGTCCCGATGGTCCTTCTCCCTTGATGGAGAGGGACTGACAAAGTTCTTTAAAAGAAGCTGTATAGGAAGAGCCCAAGGAGAGTGGGATAAATGCCGCTACCAAGGAGGAAGAAGAAATGGCCTGGGCCCTCCTCCTCAAGGGTGATCATCTGCTCCAACTGTTTTATGGAGCCCACCGCTGGACACCACCCAAAGGGCCTCCTTCGACTTAACCGCCGGGTTCCGTTTTTCAGGGCACCCAAGAAGTAGTTGAGCAGTATGGTCCTCCAAGACCTAAGCCGAGAAGCAGCTGCACAATTCGCAAGCCTGCGAATCGTGGCCAAGCCCCAGGCAGTAGACGCACGTGGAGTGACTGGATAGGTCCAGGACATCTTCTGCCCACAGGGGCACCAACGAAAGCCAGGAGTCGATGTGTCCATCGCAGCCGCGAGGGAAGACTAAGACCGGAGTCTTGTAAAGTTTAGAATTAGTTTCGGGTTAACCATGAGTGTGATTCAGGCCTAAACGCAGAGCCGTTAAGGGAACCTGAGCTCAAGCAGTAAGGAAGCTTTGGCCATGGGGAGCCAGGGTTTTACCACCCCGTGCGGGAGGAGCCAGCTTGGAGACCTTCCGGCAACATTTAAAGCGGCAAGGAACCTGCCAATAAGTGTGGATTGAACAACATATCCACGCCCCTAGAAATGGTGGATTTTTGGTCCCATTTTTCACTTACAGGACATAATGGGAAAATAATATGAAAAAGGGAAGAAGAGAATTCTAAGTAATAAGGTGATTCAGCGAACTGCGGTGATGACCAACTCCACAGTGACAGTCGAGGGTGGGAAGAAGAAAACTGAGGCTGGTGAGAAAGCCAATAATGGTGATTGGTAGGCACCACAAAATGTCATGCAGGCTCTTTTGCAAGTAGCCACTGCTAGCCCCCTGTTCAAAAGATTTGCTCCCGTGAGGTCCAAGTGCCTTCAGTTTTAATGAAGAAGACAATCTATGAAGATCAAGTTTTTCCTGCAACTTAGACAGGGAAGAGAGTAGTGAGTTGGGCCAGTAATTACCTAGGGAAGAAGAGTCACCACCTTTGAGGAGCAGGAGTACTTCAGGCAGCTTCCATTACTGGTAGATGGCCCAAGCTGGAAAGAAGGATGACGAAAAAAAGAGGCAAGAGGGACAACGATGGCTGGCACAGACAGATGAAGAAGATTAGTATCCACCCATATGGACTGTGCCCCTTAGAGAATTGAGACAGCATGGCAGCAAGCGTGATCTCTGTGGAGATTTTGAGGGGCGGAATCTGGGGTTGAGGGTGGGAGGTCAGGGCATTTGGGGAGAGACATGGCGGCAGGAGGGGAGAAGGGTGGAAGGAGGAAGTAGAGAGTGGTCACAGGGTGTGAAGAAATTGTTAAATATAACAAGTAGTAAGAAAGCAGCTCAAAGGTCTGTGAGGTGCACAGTCCAATGATAATGTTAAAAAAAAAAAAAATCTGCACTCAGCAACCCTATAAAGGGTTATACCCGTTTCAGTACATACAGTGCATCAAGGCCTACAATGATATATTTAAATAAAATAATATTTCACAATAATCAGTACAATGAAAGGATAGTGACATAAAGGTGAGCATGTCAAGAACAAGAGAGCTAATGAGTTTCACAAGGGGCGCTTTATCAGAAGTCCCCCAGTGTGAAACACATTTAGGTTTTTCTGTTTCATGACATATCCACTCTAATGCTGCTGTCCATGAGTTGTGCTGATTATGTAAATAAAAATTACATTTCAAGGCTTCCGTTCTCGCTTCCTCCAATGTAGACATGGGTCCATGCAGCTTCCTCCCTCAGTGAAATAAACAGTAGATCTGCACATTTTGAGGCATATAAACCCTAGATTAAAACAGCTTCCAGTAAATAGAGCACAGTGCCGCTGAAAACAAGTTGCAAGAGACACTCTCTGCACAGATGATTGCAGACTGCAGAGACTCAACATTTGGCAACGCTAGTGTTGGTGAGTGAATTATTCCTTTCTTTCTTGATCTCAAACAAAATTGTTTGAGATCAAAGGAGTGCAAGGTCGCTTCTGTTTGCTGTGGGTCTGGAGCCATGCCTGGAAGCTGTTTTTCAGTGCCTGCTGGAGTCATAATGCTCTGTGCTATCTACTGCTCTGAAAAGAAGATTTATAAATGCCAGATGAATTTGTCTGCTGTGGTATTTCTGCTGTGAGTTCCAGAAAAGCTTTGATAAAGTGCTCTAAAGAGCTAAGGTATACAATTTCTGTACTAAAACTGAGAACCTGATGTTGAACTGATGCACTAAATTAAGTATTGATCTGCCTCTGAATAATTTTTCTGGAGAATTGAGAATAAATGTGGAACTTTGGAAAGAGGCTACATGTGTCAAGCTACTTGATTTGCCCACATAAACCTGCGCCCTACCACATTTGGTGTCAGAAGTGGGATATCCTGATGTACCATGTTGGATGTTGGGATAGCGAGATCCTGATATACCCTGTGAAGTCCTGCATGGTTGATGTTAGTGGCCTGTACAAAAGCCTGGTGGGCTAGTGCATCTGAAGAGATATTTTAACATATGTTTGCTGCTGTGTTGAAAGGAACAATACCAGTATATTTAAAGAGACATTGCTACAGGTTTGAAGAGCTGTTTCAATGATGGAATTTATGAAGCAAGAAACAGATGGTCCAGTCATGTCTGAACAAGCCAATCAGAACTGTGATCTTCAGAAAGTGTTAAGATGGCAATATGAGCGTTGGATGGAGGCAGAGAATCGCTGTAAGAGTGCTGAATTGCAGTATTATGACCTTTTGAGACGTCTGGCAGTACCTACTAAACTGATGCACTAAATTAAGTATTGATCTGCCTCTGAATAATTTTTCTGGAGAATTGAGAATAAATGTGGAACTTTGGAAGGAGGCTACATGTGTCAAGCTACTTGATTTGCCCACATAAACCTGCGCCCTACCACACTGGGCTTTACGAAAATCCTTGGTTCTATCTAAATAGAAACGCAAGGCCATCTTAACATCCAGAGAATGAAGGGAACGTTCCCCTTCATTTTGGAATTCCGCAAAATAAGAGGGAAGGACTAAAGGTTGGTTAAGATGAAATTCTGACACAACCTTAGGAAGAAATTTAGGATGAGTACGAAGGACAACTTTGTCCTTATGGAACACAGTACACGGAGGATCTGTGACCAGGGCATGTATCTCAGAGACCCCAAGGGCTGAGATAATGGCCACTAGAAGGCAGTCTTCCAGGTGAGGAATTTTAGCTCACAGGTAGCTAGAAGCTCGAAAGGTTTCCGAGTGAGCATATCTAGCACAAGATTAATGTCCCAGGCTGCAACTGGGCATCTTGTAGGAGGTCTGGTATGCAGAATACCCTTAAGAAATCTCTTAACCATAGGTAACTGAGCCAGTGTGAGGGAAGAAACCGGCTCATGATACCCTGAAATGGCACTAAGGTGAACTTTGACTGTAGAGTACTGCAGACCTGAATTTGAGAGGTCCAAGAGGTACTCCAAAACCTTATCTGGTGGGCAGGAAAAGGGATTCAAAGAGGACTTTGCACACCAGAGCGAAAAACGCTTCCACTTTGCTGTGTAAGTTTTCCAAGTGGCTGGCTTCCACGCAGCCAGAAGAATATCTGAAACTCTTCGAGAGACATTGAACCGGTTTACTTCTACCTCTTCAGGAGCCAAGCGTGAAGGTGAAGTGATCTCAGGTTGGGATGGACCAGCGGTCCCTGAGTCAAAAGGTTCATCTGCAGGGGAAGTGGACTTGGAAGAACTGCCAACATACTGTTGAGTAAGTAAGTAAGTAAGTAAGTAAAAATTTATTTTTAAGCGCTTTTCAATATCAAAGCGCTGTACAAAACAATTTAAATACATATAAAACACATTCATATAACACAACAACAACAAAAATAGTTACAATAAAACACAATAAATCATTCCCCATACGCCCTTTGAAATAAATAAGTTTTCAGTTCTGACTTAAAACTTTCAACGGTCAGGCAGTTTCGTATCCGACGAGGTAGAGAATTCCACAGGGTAGGAGCAGCATAAGAAAACGCACGTGCTCCTGATGTTTTCAAGCGAACCCTGGGAACCTCTAGCAATCCCTCACCGGCGGAGCGGAGTGAGCGAGAGGGACAGTAGGGAACAAGCAGATCTTGAAGATATCGCGGTCCCTGTTCGTGTAGGGCTTTATAGGTCAGTAAACCGACCTTGAAGGTGATCCGCCATTGAACCGGCAGCCAGTGCAGCTCGCGCAGCGCAGGCGTAATATGATTCCTTATAGATGTTCCCGTCAATAGCCTGGCTGCTGCGTTCTGCACCAACTGCAAGCGGCGGATATCAACCCCCGGCAGCCCTAGGTACAGGGCATTGCAGTAATCAAGGCGGGAGGTAACAAAGGCATGGACTAATGTCGAGAGGTCGGCCGGAAGAACAAGGTGTTTCACCCGAGCAATATTCCTCAGATGGTAAAATGAGGATTTGACAGCAGAAGACACCTGAAATTTCAGCGTCAAACTGTCGTCAATAATAACGCCCAGGTTACGAACCCGGTCTGAGGTCAAGAGCTGGACACCATCGATCCATATGCCCAAAGGAAGACCAGCCCTACAACCCGCTTCAGGACGACCTGGGTCCACCACCAACACCTCAGTCTTATCCGGGTTTAACCTTAGCCAGCTGGCACTCATCCAATCACTGATCTCGGATAGACAGTTGTTAAGTATTGAGACTGCCTCTTCTTGCCCGGGACTAAAGACAAATATAGCTGGGTATCATCTGCATAGCAGTGAAAACCCAAGCCATATTGCCTAATAATGTCTCCCAATGGCAGCATGTAGACAGCGAACAACATGGGTGCCAAAATGGAACCCTGCGGAACCCCACAAGGCAAAGAGATGGCATCAGAGGAATAAATTCCAGTGACAACCCTCTGTCTCCGCCCTGTGAGAAATGATTGAAACCATTGTAGAACCGTACCAGACAGTCCACAATAGAACCGCAGGCGTTCCAAAAGCACACCATGGTCCACAGTGTCAAAAGCTGCAGAGATCAAGAAGGACTAGAATAGTACGAGCCTTTCGATCCCTCGCTATCAGGAGATCATTTAGAACCCGGACAAGAGCAGTTTCAGTACTATGTCTTTTCCTAAATCCTGATTGAAGAGTATCATAGACATTATGGTTTGAAAGATGGTCATCCAGTTGCAGTGCAACCACCTTTTCAATAACCTTACCCAAAAAGGGCAGGTTAGAGATAGGTCTGTAGTTAGCTGGACAGTCCGGATTCAATGAAGGTTTTTTTAGGAGTGGTCGAATGACCGCCTCCTTTAAGAGTTCAAGAAAGATCCCTGCTCCAAAGATTTCCAGACAATTTCAGCAATGGCCGGGCAGATAATATCGCCAACCCAATAAAAGTGGCGTGGGCCGGATCAAACTACAACTGGTTGGACGTACAGTCTGGACAATCCTCATAATGTCCATGAATTCCGGCCTACCAAAGTCAGACCAGGTGACACAGGTGTTTGCTTCCACTCGCCGATCACTGCAAACCCTTGAAGAGTGAACTTGGCTGAGATCCGCCCTAATGCTGGCAATCTTATTTACGAAAAATCGAGCAAGCTCATCACACTTTACTTGTGAAAAATCTCTTCCAGACTATAGACAGAGTGGATTGCACAATCTGTCAACAGTCCGAAAGAGTTGAGCCGGTCGGTTTCGTTCAACAGCAATCTCCCTGGACAGGAATTCTGACTTCTTACGGGATATTGCCGATTGACAGATAGCATAATGATCCATCAATCTAAGTTTGTCAGCATCCTGGCAAGATTTCCGCCATGCTCTCTCTAGCCTTCAACCCACTCTCCTCAGCTCCTTCAAAGACTCGTCAAACCAGGGAGTCTTTGGGCTGATGAGTGAAGCGACATAGAGGCTGGGAGCATTTGATCCAGGGCCCTGGTCACTGCCTTGTTATAGGCACTAACCAGGTCCCCTGCACCCATGCTCTCATCCGAAACACCAGATAGGTCCAGTACCACCGATAGGCCCTCTGGGTTTACTCCCCTTAAAGGATGATACTGGACCATCTCCGTAGGGGCAGACCTATTAGGGGGTGCCCCAAAACTGAATCTTATGGTGTGATGGTCTGTCCACACATTTGGTTCCACCTCCAAATGTGAAACTTCCAAATCCAGTAGGAACACCAGGTCCAAAGAGTAGTGGAAACCACAGCTGTCGAGGCCAAAAGGGAGCAATGAGAATCATCTTGTCCCCCTGAGACTCGAACTTGAGGAGTACTCTCTGAATTAGAGGAAGAGGCGGAAAGGCAGAAAGAAAGCGTTTTGTCCACCGCAGCCTGAAGGCATCCTGACAGAAAATGCCAGGCCCTGGATTTCTGGAGCAGAAGAGAGGCAGTTTTGCGTTGAGTGGGAATGCAAAAAGGTCCAGGTCTGGAGTTCCCCACTCTTCAAATAGTGACTGAACTATGGTTGAGTCGAGAGACCACTCGTGAGGGTCTCTGTCTGTTCTGCTGAGATGGTCTGCCAGTTCGTTCTGAATGCCTGGCAGGTAGACCGCTTGAATTTGAGCCTTGTGCTCCAAGCACCATTCCTATACCCTCATTGCTTCCCTGCATAAGGGGTAAGAATGAGCACCGCCCTGCTTGTTGATGTAATACATTACTGCTTTGTTGTCCGTTTGAAGGAGAATGTTTTTGTGACACAGAATATCCTTCAAAGCTCGGACCGCATAAAGGACAGCTCTCATTTCTAGGACATTTATGTTGAGCTGGGACTCGACTTGAGTCCACGCACCTTGAGTGTGGAGAGCCTGACAGTGAGCTCCCCACCCCATTAGGGATGCATCCGTGGTAATGGAGATCTGATGGTCCAGAGGAGCAAAGGGATACCCTTCCAGGAGATTGCTCTCTTGAGACCACCAGGTGAGTGACCTCCTTAAAGGTTCTGTCACCTTGATGAGATAGGACTGCGGGTGAGTGGTCGGGGACCACTGAGTACTGAGCATCCACTGGGTGGTTCTCATGTGCAGACGTGCTAGGGGTACAGTGAACACTGAGGATGCCATGAGGCCTAACATCCATTGCATCGAGAGAGCTGTGACTAAGCTGTTTTCCCTGATGTGACAGGCCATCTGAAGGATACCGTTCCTCCTGTCCTCTGGAAGAAAAGCCTTCGCACAGGTGTCGTCCAGAAGGGTCCCTATAAAAAGGAGCCTCTGGGAGGGCTGCAGTTGCGATTTCTTGAGGTTGAGCAGAACTCCCATGGGCGTAAGGAGGCGCGAGGCCGTCTCCACGGCGTCCAGAGTCCCTTGTCTGGAAGGGCTTGCTAGAAGCCAATCGATAGAGATAGGAAACACGTGAATTCTGACCTTTCTGAGGTGCGCTGCGAGAACTGCACAACATTTTGTAAAACTTGCGCGCGAGGATAGCCCAAAGGGCAGGACTCTGAACTGATAATGCTGTCCCAGAGCCACAAACCTCAGGAATTTGTGATGCCTTGGGTGAATAGGAATGTGCTGGTAAGCGTCCTGCATATCTAGGGAGGCCAACCAGTCGTGTTGATGGAGCAGAGGTAACAGGGTTCCCAGAGAAATCATTTTGAATTTCTCCTTGGGGAGAAATTTGTTCAGCTTTCTGAGATCTAGAATGGGGCGCATTCCCCCAGACTTCTTTGGAACCAGAAAGTAATGGGAGTAGAACCCCGTGTTTCGTTGGTGCAGTGGCACCACCTCTACTGCCCTGTTGTTCAGAAGGCCCTGAATCTCGGCGGCGAGAAGGTCTGACTGAAGGGTTGACAGCCTGGGCTGCCGTTTGGGGAACGATCCGGGGGTGTCCACAAGATTGAGTGAATACCCTCGCAAATTATCCGAAGGACCCATTTATCTGAGGTTATGGACTTCCACTGGTTGTAGAAGTGCATCAGACGACCTCCACCAGAGGAAAAGTCCCTCCGGGCAGCTGAGATGGAACTTGGGCGGCAATTCATAAGGTAGCGCTGGGCGCTGCTTGGGCCTGCGCTTTCTGTTGTGCCTTCTTTGAGGTTGGGCAGGTTGGTTCTTATGGAAACTTCCTGCCTCTGCCTCGAAGGACTGGCGATTATGAAACTATGGATTACTGGCATGCCCTCGAGAGGGGCAGAAGGGGCCGAGCCAACAATGGCTGAC
Organism: Neoceratodus forsteri; assembly: GCA_016271365.2. Classification (NCBI taxonomy): domain Eukaryota; kingdom Metazoa; phylum Chordata; order Ceratodontiformes; family Ceratodontidae; genus Neoceratodus; species Neoceratodus forsteri. Next base: position 399,681,244 of record CM057452.1, read on the forward strand.
CTAGTCTTTTGTGTAGCTTCGAGAGCTCTACCTGAGGACCAAAAAGAAATGCACTGTCAAGCGGTAATGCCATCATTTCCGCTGGCGCGCGCCATTCAGAAGCCCGAAGTGCGCAGCCAGGAATGACGCAGGTAAATACCAGCAGCCGCTGAATGGGAAGCAGTGTCAAAAGCATCCATGACTGCTTTAACCTGCTGGTTGTTAGATTCGATACCTCTGGTAATGGTTTGAAAAGCTCTGGTTTAAATCCGACTCGGTGAGAACTCAACCATTTGTTTAATAGAATGCCACAGGATATACTCATACTGAGAAAAATAGCCCTGGTAACTGGCAATATGCATACTTAGAGTAGAAGCAGCAAAGACTCTCTTACCTAAGGTGTCTATCTTAGAGATTCTTTGTTAATAAATTAGAGCTGTAGTAGTCTGAGGAGGAGACGACCTTATCATTCTCTGCCAGGACTACAATAGGATCCATAAAGGCTTGAGATGCCAAAATGGGATGATCATGGGGGCTGAATACTTCCTATCAATGGATTTAGCCACCGAAGAGGTAAAACAGGATTATTCCATACCATTTGAGACAGCGTCTCGAAGGAAAGACTGAATCGGAGGAGTCAAATCCGTAAGGGATCTCTGAGGCATGAAGATATTGGAGTCTCAACAATTTCCCAGGATCGATGTCTGTAGTCTGGAGAGAAGTGTGGAACTCAGATTTTCAACAGAGACTTAAAGGATAGGTCCTCGACCACAGGCTCTGTAGTAATAGATCCTGCTTGTTCACTTCATCCACCCAACCGAAAGTCTGGGTCAGGCTCAACGTCATCTCCTGACAGTCCAGGAGGGACTGCATGGACAGAAAGGAATGAAATTCAGAAGAGGAGGAAGAGCGAAACAAGTGAAAGAGGAGTCCCGAGAGTTGCCGGGCGCTGAGGCGCACAGCACAGAAGCAGGCGCCGTGAGGCTGCCCGGCCAGCAGCAGCACCCGAAGCTGCAGTGTGAGAGGGACGCGCCGAGCCCGACGGCGCCACGGACAGCGCCAAGCGCAGCACCGACGCCGAGGACGGTGCCGAGAGGCCACAAGATGCCGAAGGCGCCGAAAACACTCCCAGACTCGGAAAAACAGGTTTTGAAGGAGGAAGAGCAAGAGATAAGGGCATCGGTGTGGCCCCCTGCGCCATAGCCATGAGAAGGTGGGAAACACCTAAGCATGGAGTCGACGGCACCGAAGAAGGTGCCGCACGACCAGGAAGTTCAACCGCCCTACCTGGTGCCAAAAGGTACGAAGGCCCTGGCTGACCGAGCCAGGTGGCGAAACAACCTCCGAGCCCATTGCTTCCATAAAACCCACTGATGAAACTGCTCATCTGAAGACCTACCTGCAGGCGGGATAGAGGGCTCTGATGTCAAGCCGTCAGCTACCAGAAGCAGAGGTTGGTGACTCGAAGGAGGAGACCGGCCTAGCCCGATAACCGGCGTCTACGCACAGACATATCAGAGGGCGACCTCGAGTGATGCCTTCTCTTTTTAGACCTGTGGGCCGAAGAAGAGCTCGAGGTCGAATGGTGCCGAGAGTGCAATCGTTTATTTTTATGCTTCCGGGGGGACCGCCCATCCTCCCGGGCATTGGACTGACCGTTGTCAACCCTCCCCTCTGGAGAAGGAGGCGGACCGGACCCAGCCCGACTGACTGAACAGCTTTCATATGAAGTCTCCCTACCGTCACTTGACCTGCTCATGGTTGACTCCATCAAAGTAGGCTGAGACTTCTTTATTGTATTTATTTTAAAAATAAGAATAAACTTAAGCGATACTGTATCGAGATAATACTACAAAATAATAAAAAACTGAAAACTATGCTACTAGTTTGAAGTTTAACTCCAATGGCCCGAAGTCGTCACTGGAGTGCACTCGGCGGTGGGAAAAAGGAACTGAAAGGCGGTTGGAGGTCGATGCCGAGATAGTCGTTACCGCACGAGCTAGGGCTCGCGGCGCTGTTCCTCGCTGGCGCCGACCCTCCAGCAAAAAGTTTGCTCCCGATGGGTCCTAGTGCCTCTGGTGCAAATCCCAATTGTGAATGAGTGGTGGAAACTTATGTCCAGGAAGATCTGCGGTTTGTTACAGGGTAGAATAGGACCCTGTCCCATTTGTTTTGGATAAAGTGTTTAAATGCAAGGATCTATAGTCTTTCCTTTTCTGTCTCTTTTGTCTGGTTGCACAAACAAATTTTCCTGTGAGACCTCGGACTTTATCAACCTGACCAGTCTCGCTATCCTTTGCCTCTCACTGTCTCTCAGTTTTCTCTTGCTGTCTTTCTTCCTTGCATATCTATATCTGCTAATATAAAATATATGAGAATCAATGTATGGAAATGTAGCTGATATTGGGATCACTTTTGTTTAGAAAATTGTGTTACTGTTGAAATGTATATATTTATACTTTGAGAGAACTGTAAAAAGCTAGAAGTTACTTGGGTGCAAATGCCGAGCCTTTTGCAGTTGCTGTGGGGACCACAGGAAGTTCTCAATGTTCTAGCAACTCATGAAATTTACAAAGAACAGAATGCTTGCAAAGGACGGGAGTTGAAAAGAGTTATAAAAACAGCGAAGCTGAGCTGCAAGGGAGATTTTTTTACAAGAGATTTTATTTCGCTTCTGTATATAGTTATTCTGAACAGGTTTATTTCATTTTATTTTACTGCAACTACAAATAAACAGTTTTGTGGAATTTTACAACTGTTCCTGGGTTTTCTCTATGCCTCCTGACCTGTGCCGCGATGACAGGGTTGATCAAGTCCGAGGTCTCACATGAAAATTTGGTTGCGCAACCATACAGAGAAGAGACAGAAAAGGACAGATCCTTACATTTAAACACTTTCTACAAAACAAATGGGACAGGGTCCTATTCTACCTTGTCACATACATACATACACACACACACACACACACACACACACACACACACACACACACCCTCCTTAAGAGGGAACCTGTTTCATTAAACAGGTTTCCAAAACTTTCTATTCTCTAACATTTTCTACTTTCAGAAACTAAGCACATTTGCATCCATTTTTTTAACAGTAGAGCAGAAAGTACAGTTTAAACTCATACATTTGTTTTCAACCATCAGAAACCTCTTGAGCCATATCTTGTTAGAAAATCAGCATTACTATTCTCTTTACCAGATTTGTGTATCACAGTGAATTTAAATGGCTGCAGTTCCAGGTACCACATTGTGATTCTGGAATTTTTATCTTTCATCTGGTTAAGCCAACAGAGAGGATTGTGATCAGTTACAAGAACAAATTAAGTTTGTAGCAAATAACATTTGAGGGACCCCATGGACCACTTTGCTGTTAAACACTCCTTTTCGACAGTGGAGTACCTTTTCTCTCTGACATACAATTTCTTACTTATGTATAGAACAGGATGTTCTGTCCCATCTACATTTTGACTTAGAACTGCACCTAGGCCTACTTCTGATGCATCTGTTTGTACCAAACATGGTTTCTCAGAGTCTGGGCTTCTTAAAACAGGAGCGGAACACAATACAGCCTTTATGGTTTAAAATGCTTCATCACACTCTCTGGGGTCCATTTCACATTACTTGGGTACAGTTTCTTTGTGAGTTCAGTGAGGAGAGTAGCTAACTCAGCAAAGTTGAGAACAAATCTCCAATAATAACCAGCTAGCCCTAAAAATGACCCAACATGTTTCTTTGTTTTAGGGATAGGGCTGTTAGTTACAGCTTCTATTTTAGAAATCTCTGGATTAACTTCTCCATTTCCCAACACATAGCTCAAATATCTGCTTTCCTGCATGCCCAATGCACATTTGGTAGGATTAATAGTCAGACCTGCATTTTTGATATTTTGGATAACTGCTCATAGGTGTTCCAGGTGACTTTTCCAGTCTGGACTGTACACTACCACATCATCCAGGTAAACAGGTCAATAACCAGTATGAGTGGATAAAATTACATCCATGTACCACTGGAATGTAGCTGGCGCACCATGTAAACCAAAGGGCATGGTGGTGAACTGACAGAATCCCATAGGGGAGGCAAATGCAGTTTTATCTCTGGATTCTTTAGCTAACTTTGTCAGCCCATCCTGTGTTTTGTAAGTTCTTCAAGGGATTGCTGCACACCAATCCCCCCTTTAGGGACCCTGCTCCTGCTTGGGACCTTAATGTTTTCATTGCTCAGCTTATGCAACCACCTTTTTGAGCCTTTGTCCTCTGTAGAGCTTAAGTACTTGACTTGGAAAACTGTGTTTTTGGTAGCCATCACCTCTGCCAGGCGTATCAGTGAATTGCAAGCCCTGTCAATGGAGCCTGATTTCATCTCTTTCCATACAGATAAAGTGGTCCTAAGAACTAACAGGAAGTTTTTGCCTAAGGTGGTTTCAGATTTCCACCTTAACCAGTTTATGCCTCTCCCTGTTTTCTTCACTGACCATTCCTCCTCTGCAGAGAGGAGGCTGCACAGCTTGGATGTTAAAAGGGCCCTCAGCTACTACACAGAGTGCACCAAGGGTCACAGGTTTGAGTCCCTCCAATTGTTCCTCACATATGGAGAGGTCGGTAAGGGCAAACCTGCCACTAAGACATCTATTGCCAGGTGGATTGCCTCTTGTATACAATTCTGCTATGAAAAACTGGGTAGAATTCCACCCTCAGGCCTGAGGTCTCACTCTACTAGAGGTACAGCTGCTTCCCTGGCTGCTGCCAGGGATATTCCTATCTTAGAAATTTGTCAAGCAGCCATCTAGAAAACAGTCCATACATTCACCAAGCATTACTCTCTGGATATCCAGGCTAGGAGTGATGCTCGGTTTGGCACAGCAATACTTCAGAGCCTATTCCCAAAGTATGTTCTGTCCCTCCTCCATGGAAGTACTGCTCGGTAGTCTGCAATAGTCAGAATACAGCAAGACTTCATGTTGTTTGAAGTAAAAATTACTCACCTTAGTAATGTTGTTTCTTCTAATGGAGTCTTGCTGTATTCTGACCCCCCCCCCCCGTCTCCCCTCTCAGAACCTGGTTTTTGGGATGCGGGTGGACAGGAGCAGTGTTGGCACCCTAGGGGTGTCCCTTTTTCACCCTCCTTTACTTTGGGTATGTGTTGTGTTTTGTTTTTTGTGTTTCCTGACTTGAGTCTTTGCATTGAAACCAAAAAGCCCTTTTTAATAAATTTAGTTCCTAGTTGGCTAGTGTGAGTTTTACAGTTTCCACACAGAACTTCTAGTGAGTATTGCTCATAAAGATCTGATGGTTGGAGTTTTAACAGCAGCAGACAGGGTCTTCAACTGAGCTCGCAGTGAACATTTCATGCTGGCCATGGAAAGTTTAGCTCTTTGTTCTCCGGGGCAGTTGAAAGGCAGGACCTAACTGCAATAGTCAGACTACAGCAAGACTTCATGTTGTTTGAATATTCTTTTTTTTTTTAATCTAGTTTCTTTAAAGGAACTGAATCCTTTACTGAGTCACCCAGTCTTTTTAGTCTGGATGCCTCACCTTTTTCAGGGGCATTTGCATCAGCATCCTTAGACTTTTCCTTTGGTTCTGTGGTCGGATCAGTCGGATGTCCAGAACCGGAGTCAAAATGCTTATGGTGTTTTTCAATGGTCTTTTCAGGAAAGGTTTTGGAAATCTTGCAATCAGCCTTAAAGTGTTCAGCCCCAAGGCAAAATAAACACAAGTCGTTTTTATCTGCGCTTGTAAAAACTTCCTTACACTTAGTACAATTTTTAAATCCAGTCTGCCCAGTTTTCTTTTTAGGCTTTTTGGACATTACCAATCGGCTTCTAAACTGTGCTTAACCGGTTAAACACCACTGAGCGGTAAGAAAAACTCCTTGCGGTTGGTTCCTCAACCAAGGAAAAACACAATTTTAACTAAATAACACAACCGGAATAGACCCAGTAAAAGAAACACGACTTAGGTGTATAAGCTTCTGAAATAAAACACATTTTTTTTATATATACACACACAAGTATTTCCTTCTGACGGGCTGGCAGCTTGTGTCACCTGACCATACTGGACATCCGCGGTCCCTTCAGGGCCACCCCCAGTTCCAGGAAGGACCACCAGACATTTAGTCTTTGCCACCCGCATTTTCCACTTATCTCTCCCCCCCCAGTCCCCGCAGCCTCAATCAAGGTTGGGCACGCATACCTTGGCTTGGCTGACATCGCTCCTCCCACCCCTGGCTTAGCGCCCAGCTCCCTCTCTGCCTGCACCACCATCATGCCTCCACACTGTGATGGTCAGGCTGAGCGAGCCAACCTCCCTGATCCAGGAGAGGAAGAGCTGCCAGAAGGCCACTCTATACACTCCCAACCCACCCACCCCCAGGCGACCCATGGTGGCCCGTGCTGGATTCTTGAACACGGGTCGCCGGGCGTGAAGTGAGGCACCCAGCACCCGAAAGCCACAGGACCAGCGAAATAAAACAATTTTAATGATAAAGAATACTAACTAATTGGTTCCCCAGCGGTTTCTAGAAACCGAAAAAATACCGCAAACTAACTAAAAAGACTTCAATAAAATTACGCAGGGCAGCAGAAATGAAGTAAATAAATGTTAATACTTTTTTTGAAAAATAACATTTCTCTTCATCATGCTGAGAAGCAGTCACCGAGGCGTCCAACAAGGCAGGCGGAGAATGAAATCTGAGCATTACAGAATGCAGCAGCTGGTAAGGGCTGAAGGTCTGAATGGTGGCACCAGCCAATAGGTGTTTCACTATTTGCATGAAGTTCCATTCATGTCCGGCGCAGTGCAATCCACGATGCTGACTGCTAGAGTTAATCGTATTTAAGAATTCCTGGGGTTAAAAGGCAGTATTTCCATAGAAAAATAAGCTTAAGGACAAGAAGTCACTCTATAAAGTTGGGGGGGGGGGCGCGCCTCAGAGGAAATACTTCTTCATGGGGAGGGTGGTGAATGCCTAGAACAGCCTTCCAGTGGAGGTAGTGTGTGCCAAAATGGTGACGGATTCAAGCATTCATGGGACAGATACAAGGGGACCCTGGTTGTAGGGAAAGGGAAGGAGATGACCAGAGATCGAGTAGGGTCTGCAGTGGCACAGCAAGCAGGGAAAACTGGGCAGACTAGGTGGGCAGAGAGGTCATTATCTGCTGACACCTTCTATTCTTCTATGTTTGTCAATAGCAGTGTCTCACAAAAGCTGCTGACAGTGAATGGTTAAACCCTTTCCTGGTACCCCCATCCCCTCCCCCAAAAAAACAAAAACTGCCATACTGTGTCTCCTAGTCACCTTGGGATATGTATAAAACTAAGTTATTAATTTCAATATTTGTATTTCTAAGCCAGCTCGGTGGTGCCGAGGTTGGAGGTGCTGGATGCCACACCTCATGCTACGCCGGCGATCCGGGTTCAGGAGCGAACTCGGGCACCGGCAGGGGAGGGTTAAGGATGAGTGCCCTTGTGGTGCTCTCCTCCCTGGGGAAGAAGGGGTGGGATGCCCCAGCATGCCAGCGAGGAGACCGGAGGCACTGCAGCATGCCAGGCAAGCACGCAACTAGTGTGGCCAACGCTGGCAGGGTTGCCATGCGCCAGTGCATCAACATTCACCACATGGAGGGTAGCGCGCACAGAACACGGAAAACATCGGCGCCGTGGACAGGCGACGGCACCTGTCCCCCATGCCCTACACCGGGCCAACCCCGATTGGCATTCCAGTTCCTCCACTGTGGGCCCAACCCTGCAGCCAGAGTCTGACTCACAAGAGCGCCCAAAAGGAGGGGGCGACCCACCCAGGGCAGGTTAAACTGGGGGTGCTGGCTGCGGGGAGGAAGGGGAGAGAGGAGGCACAGATCGGGGGGGGGCTTAGGCGGGCAGGACATGGACTAGGATGTCCGAGAGAGTTTCCACGGGGGCCGCGACCAGAGGGAAATAAATAAAAAAATACATATTTGTATTTCTAGTAGGCTTACTTGCCGCAAATGCCCTACAAAATGAGAGAGGCTCAATCTGTGCTGCTGCTACTGCTGATAGAAATGAGAATTATGTACTTACTGTAATTCGTGATCTTCCTGAATATCTTCACCATTCAGTCCCACTTATGGGTCTAAGCCGGAGGTGCGAGGACCCAGAGGGAGCAAAGTCTTGCAATCCAGTAGGGGACTGATGTCTGTGCTGGAGCCACTCACGAGGCTGATGCAGTGACACTGTGCTCGTGGGTTGGCCAGCAACTGGTGCCAGACCCCTCCCTTCCTCAGCTCTGTTTGCCAAGAAACAAAAACAAGTGGGAGAGAAAAAAAAAAAAGAGAGGGCTATGGACTGCTAGCACAAAGGGATAGGAACAGGATATAGGATGTAAAATAATAAAACCCTTCTACCAACTGAGAAGAACTAAGGGTTGGGCCTCAGTGGCAGAGGGGTAGCGGGTGTAAGAGCCAGAACCAAACTCAGCTACCTGGACAGAAAGGCTTATGTTTGTTACTGGGCCGGAGTGCAGACAGAAGGGTGTCACCTCTCTCCAGCAGTGCACTGCATGTTCCTGGGGAACTGGGTGCTAAATTGTTAATAGAAGACCTGTTTCCAGGTGAGGGTTTTGCACTTAGCAGAGCAGCAACAAGCTGTGATATACTGAAAGTCAGCCCTCGAGACAAGCTTTTGTATTTTGTAGGACTCAGCAGCAGGAAGCCCTGGCATTGAGTTCTGGCTGGAGCAGAAGGCCCAGAAGACCCCAGTGCCATTAGGAGGGCAGAGAAGACAATAATTCGGTAGGCAAGCTCAAAGAGCTCCAGAGGAGCTGAGGAAATAAGCACTATTCTATGCAGTGTGGTGCATTTAGAAATGCTGGGTGAGTACTGGTACTCATGAAAAACATTTTCTGAAGAGTATTTCCTAAAATGAGGCGAGTAAAACAGGTCGGTACTCCCCTAATCTGGAGCCCTGGACTTCCTGGAGATGCTGCTACCTGTAAGGTTGGGCTATGGACGTTCCAAAATCATGGTGTTACATTTTTAAAGATGTCCATTCAATCCAATGTCCCAGGATGGGCTCTTCTGTGCAGTCAGCAATTTCATCAAGCAGCAGAAATGAAAACCAAGCTGTGGTAAGAACAGACTGTGCATGTGTTCCTTGTCATTGTGCCTGTGCCATTACCAGTCTTTATTTTGCTTTTTGCACTGCACACTGCATTTCTCTATGTGCTGTACTTGCAGTAGCAGCCCAAGACTAGCTCTTGTTCACAGGCCACAGAGGTTTGAGGATATAAATTAAAAACCCTTTTCAGGGCTCTCTGTTAACCAAGAGGTGCCACCTAAGTCTAATAAAAAAAACACACTAAAAGCGAGAAAACTATATATGAAAGCCCTTTTCAGGGCAAAGAGTCAAGACAGAAAGAGGGGGAGACTCAGTACAGTATTTAGAGATTAGGAGAGGAATGTAAAGGGCTGCGGCACCCACTTAAAACCCCCTGTCAGAGCAGGAAGGGCTCCAGAGGCAAGAGATGGGGAGGCTAGTTAAAAGTCCTTCTTAGAGTTACTAAGTAGGGGGAGACTTTTAGTGTCTAGGGCTATACAAAGGAGCAGAGGAAGCTTATTGGCTTGTCAGGGCAGATCAGAAGGGAGTTAAGGGCCCTTGTCAGGGCTACTACTGAGCAGGATGGGGAAGGAAGTTAAAAGCCCTTATCAGGATAGTGCACTGGGAGCACACTTGTGAAGTCATTTTTAGGGCCATATACCAGCCAGCAGGTAATATTCAGTAGCCCTTTTTAGGACATCATCAATTATTAAGTCCTTTTCAGGGCACTGCACCAGCCAGAGAGTGCACTAGTTATTATTGGCTCATATTTGGAAACAGAAATGTAACATCAGTAAACAAATAATCAACAGGATAGCTACAAATTGGGTGGGACAGTCAACATGAACACTGCACCTGTCCCTTGGACAGCCATCCACAACAAATTATTTCTAGCCCTGGACATAGTGATGCTGCATTTGTGGGCTGGCCAGTACCAGAAGCCAGCCCCCCACCTTCCTCAGTTCTATTAGCCAAGAGAGAAACTAGTACGAGGAAAAAAAAGAGAGAAAGGGCTGTAGACTCCTAGCCCAAAGGGATAGGAAAGGATATGGGATATAAATTCATAACAATAAAACAACCCTATTAGCAATTTACAGAAACTAAGGGATAGGCCTAAGAGGCAACAGGGTAGCGGGTGCAAGAGTCAGAGCCTACTAGCCAACTAGACAGAAGGTTGATAAAAGTACAGTAACCCTGGCATCTAGCTCTGGCTGGCCTTGGAGAGAGCTGGGGGGAATCTCCAGAGGGTTTTTATTTAGTTATTTATTTATTTAAAATTTGATGACCGGGAAAGGCACACTGAGCTGAGGCTCGTTTCCAGGTGCAACCCGGGTACAGAGTGTACAGTGAAAAAGCGAGTACAAAAGGTGGGGAGTACACACAGTATAGACAGACATTTATACAGAGAACTTAATACTTTACAATAAAATATGGGATGGCAGAAGCTAATTTAAGAAGGGTCTTGTAATACAGGAGGTCAAGGACCAAGGATTAAACAAAATCCAAAGCGAAGAAGAAAGAATGAAGCAGGCCCAGAGCACTGCTGCTATCCTTTTGCCACTTCAAATGAGTGAAGAATGAGAAAGACCCAGAACTGAAGTGGGGGGCTGAGTAAAGAGCAAAAATAACTCCCCTGATATCCGTTTACTCAAGCACTAGAAGTGGGGTGGGGCACATCTTGATTTGAGGCTATGCTACTAATTGGCAGAGGCTGAAAAATTCCAAGGTACATACAGAGGTTACATTAGCCCTAGAGGGTAAATGTGACAGGGTTGAATAAGGCTCTGCTCAATTTTTTAATGCAGAAAGAGTTTAAATGCAAGGATCTGTTCTTTCTGCTCCTTTTTCGTCTCTTGTCTGTCTGGTTGCACAACCAAATTTTCTTGTGAGACCTAGGAATTGATCACTCCGATGGTTTTGCAGTTTTCTGCCTCTTGCCATCACTCTGCCTTCCCTTGCTATTGCTGTCTTTTTTCCCCCTTGCACATCTGCGGGTATAAAAAATATAAGTGAATCTTTATGTGGAAATGTCACTGATACTGGAAATCCCTTTGTTTAAAACTATTAAGAGTTATACTATAGAAATGATTGCAAAAAGCTATTTGGAACTCAAGGTGTTAACCTGAGAAGTTGGTTTGTAAACTTTCTGAGGTGCTGGCAACAAGAGGTCAGTTCTAGGTCACCATGCACTGTTTTGCTGCACCTGCAAGGAAAGAAACTTACAAGAACATTATGTGAGAAGCAGGCTTTGTTAACGAGTTCCCAAAGACTTATAAAAAGATCAGCAATGCTTTTGCTAGAGAGACAAGGAGAGTGAAATACTGAAAGTTGGAATTAAGAGTACCCTCAGAAAAAGGAGTCAGAAGGATAAGTTTTTTTTGCTGTCATTGAGAAAAATAAAACGCTATTTGCAAACTTTGAAACTGCTCCTGGTTTTCCTATGCTTCCTGACCTGTGCCTCGACGACTGTAACCAAAAACCTCCTAGAAAAGAGAAGGGGAATGTAGTGGGTTAAAAAATGCAAAAAAGCTTAACTTGTTTTTTGTTTTGGAAGGATGGTAGAGACCCTCATTCCTTTTTTTTTCTGTTAAACAAACAATAAAACCAGGAGAGTGGGAAGGATGAGAGGGCCCAATTCCCACAGAAAGGGACGAGGGTATCCCAAAAGGGGAGAGAGCCCTGTAGGAGTGCAAGAAGATACTATGCGTCTGAAAGATATAGGGTGAGCTGCCCAGAGGCATTGGCTCTTACCTGACCAAGGGATGATGGGGGGCATGTGAATGAATAGTGAAGATATTCTGGAAGATTAACAATTACAGTGACTACATAATTTTCACATCTTCCAAGAATCGGTCTTAACTATTCATTCAAATGTATGGGTCAGAGTACCAAGCTTCCCCCTAAGAAGGGAGGAAATAACACCCAGAGGGAAACAGTTCTTCCCTCAGCCCTCTAAGGTGGATAACCATAGGAGGCAGGGACTCCTTACAGGTCTGGCGGGACCGCAGATGGCCCAGGGTCAGACAAAGGCCACCGTGGCCTGGGAGTAGGAGGGCACCACAACAACTCACACCTGACCCTGTGGAAAAAGAAATGAGTCCCTTAGTACTGTGAGTTTAGCACTCCCTGCACCAGGCAAGGTGTGCCCACCATGAGACACAAAGCCATGTTGTACGCTGAATGCAGAATGCAATTCCCAACAGCCTAGAAGCTACCTTGCTGGCATCATAAGACACATTCGCTTGGTGCCTTGTCAGCTCCAGGCCTGGGTGGAAAGGCGAATGGCCTGCCTGGTTGTCTCATAATCCTGAAACGACGTCAAGAGTTGACTAAGCGTCCCCGACAGGCGCTTTCATAAGCTGTCTGGTGTGCCTGATGTGCAGAGAGGCACATCACGGCATGTGCTGCCATAAAGACTCTCCTATCCCAAGCATCAATCTCCACAAAGTTGGCGTCAGGGGGCCAATTGTGCACCAGTCGCCTAGGTTCAGAGGGGGTCTGCAGTACCAAAATCCCTAAGGTGGGATAAGGGACAGAACCTGGAGACCCCACTGGAGTGCAAAATCTGTACTGGACGTCCCCAGGGTTTGGAGACAGGGCAAAGAGATGGAGCCTGATGTTTCTGGATGCCTCCGTAAATGGTCGGGGCCATGGAGGGATGACTGACTGTCACTGCTGTATTCCCCAAGGAATGGCAGCACCAGGGCAGCAATATTGCAACCTGTAAAATGGTGAAGACTCAGCTACTGCATAGTCTCTGACAGGAATTGCTGGTACTGAGAGTACTCGGTGTCAGAACAGAGATGGACTGAAAAACCCTCTTCCTCAGTAGAGGAAGTGGGACAAGAAGAGCAGGATTTAGGCATCAGTGGTGCTGGGATATAAGGCCTGAATATACCTTGATCAGCTCTAAGGTGAAACTGGTGGAAAACACCAGCTGCTCATCTGAATTGGTCTCAGGTCATAGGCAAAAGGGGCCAAAAATGCCTGAGAGAGAGAAGCCGAGGGGGGCGGGAGGGTCATGAGTGACCAGGCCAGTTCCTTTGCCAGAACTGCAAGAATTCATACAGGAACTCATTCGGATGGAGGGCCTTGAAAAACTGCCATTCTGTGTATGACCAATATATGTGGACTGGTCTAGATGGTGCCTTTGGGGGGGGAAAGTACAGTTACATAAGAACTTACTGTAACAGTAGATCTTCGAGAGAGGCTCTTGCAGTAGGTAATTACATATAGGACTGATGCCAGCAGGCGGCAGGACCCCACGGAAAAATTTCTAGCTAGCAGTCCCTGGCGAGGGACCGCCCCCACATCAGGTGACTGGCGTCAGGAGACATCGGTATAAAGGGGCGGTCCCGGACACCCACCTTCCAGTTCTTTCCCGCCACAGGCTGAAAGAGGCCAGACGAGAGAGGAGTGGATATTTCTCTATATGGAAAAGGAGCTGAAAAAGCCTAGGGGGGATGGAGGGTGGGAAGGTATTACCTACTGCAAGAGTCTCTCTCGAAGAGCTACTGTTACAGTAAGTTCTTACATAACTGTACTATCTTACTTCGAGAGGGCTCTTGCAGTAGGTAATTATATATAGGACTGAATCCCAAGCAGTCTGGAACAAAGAAAAGGCACCGAGAGGAGGAAAACTACTCCAAGAAGTAGTTCTAGCCGTGCAAGTCTCAAGACAGGAGGCCTTGCAAAACAGCTAGCCCGAAGCCTGCTCTACAGCGAGAGGCAATATCCAAACTGTAATGTTTCGTAAAGGTATGGATGGAAGTCCAGGTGGCGGCAGCGCATATGTCTTCCGCATACACATTCTTGAAACAAGCCACAGAGGCAGCTACTCCTCTTGTGGAGTGGCCTCTGACTTGACCCGGGAGGGTCTTGTGGTACTTGTCATAGCAGAAAGTGATGCAATGAGCCAACCACTTAGACAGGCATTGCTTGGAAACCGCATTGCCTTCCCTTTTGGGAGCAAAAGAGATGAACAACTGATCAGTCTTTCTGAGATCCTTCGTCCTGTTGGTGTAGTATCTCAGAATCCGGTGAACATCCCTAGTATGGAGTAAATATTCCCCTTGATTAGAGTACTGCGTAAAAAGGGCAGGTAGCTCTATGGACTGATTTAAGGTAGACTCTGCTACTACTTTAGGTAGAAACTTAGGATTCGTGCGAAGAGCAATTCGTTCCTTGTGAAAAATCAAGTAGGGGATTTTTCACATCAGGGCCTGGAGCTCGGAGATTCTTCGAGCCGAAGTAATGGCCACCAAGAAGAGCGTCTTCCATGAAAGAAACTTCAAATCTGCAGAAGCTGCAGGTTCAAGGGAGGAAAAGTTTCTGAGAACAAATTCAAGTCCCAAGGGGGCAGGAGTACGGATGGGGGCCTCAGATGGAGAATCCCTCTGAGAAAGGTCATGGAGACCTCCAGTTGAGCAAAAGCCTTGTTTGTGAAGGGAACATGATAGGCCGAGATGGCCACCATGTGTACCTTCAAAGAGGAATGGCCGAGACCCAGGTCGAACAGATGACGTAGATACTTCAGCAGAAGCCCCGCTGAACAGGAGAAAGGTTCCACATTCTTGGAAGCAGCCCAAATAGTGAATCTTTTCCACTTCATGGGAGGTAAGAGGAAGGGATGGAGGGTGGGACAAGAGAGTCCAAGGGACAGAAAAAGGAAAGGATGTCTGAACCAAAAGGAGAAATAACGACTGAGAGGACAGCAAAGAAGAGGTTATACTAAGGGGATTGGGAGGGGCTCCAATCTCTGGAAGCGGAAGAAGGGAAGGGTAGGGTAGGGAAAGAATTTAGGAGAGAGAGGGAAGAGGTATTGAGATATCCGAGACCCTTGTCCGTCTCCAGATTGTATAGAAACTGCAAGGAGTAGCAAAGCTGTCTGCCAGAATTCAAGGCACGGAATAACTGGCAAATACTCCAGAAAGCAGAGTCGGCTATTCTGGAAGAAGGACACGGTACAGGGATTCAGCACACTCTCAAGAAAAGATGTTTGGTGAAAAAGGTTTCTTTTTTTTTTTTTTTTTTTTTTAGGAGAAATAGTTGGATGGAAACCAGGAGGAGGAGAGAAGGAGGGCAACTACCAACTCCCACCCACAGGGGTGGAGACAAAGTAGTAGAGAAGGAGTGCCGCTCGAGCTGTCCACTCTCCTTGGAAAATACTCCCCTGTGTGTGCTACTTTACCCCACTCCTAAGGAGGAGGGGGGGTCACAGAGAGGGAGGGGGACCCAGAGACTGAGGCCCGGGGGATGGTGGGTGGGGTTGTGATGAATGGTGAAGATACACAGAAAGATCATAATTACGGTGAGGTACGTAATTTTCATATCTTATCTGTGTCAATCTTCACCATTCATCACAGATGGGTGAGTACCAAGCCCCCAAGGGGGTTGTTTCTTTACACCCTAAGGGACAAAGTCCCTTAGCCTCAGTGGGTGACACACTAAGGGGGGGGACCTTCAGGGCCTGGAGAGGCCCGAGAGTGGGGAGAGAGAGACGGAGTTCCCCCGAAGGGGGAAGGAAGTTGCCCCGACAAGCGCCGTCTCACTCTGCGGGAGAAAAGGTAGGTTCCCTGGTGGGCAGAGCTAATCACCCTACACCGGGCCAAGGGTGACAGCCGGGAAAGACGCAGCCATGCCGATCGCCTAGTGCAGATTGCTGTCCCTACGACCCTGGTAGCTACCTCATTGGCGTCGTAAGATGCCCTCGCTTGGTGCCTTGCTAGCTCCAGGCCACGTGCAGAGAGTGCGATGGCTTGTCTGGTTTGCTCCGAGTCAGGCAACGAGGCTAGGAGCTGACCTAGCCTGGACCACAAGAACCTGTTGTAGGCTGCGTAGTGGGCCTGATGAGCAGAAATAGAGAGGAGTAACCGTGCCGAGTAGAAGGTCCTCCTCCCCCAGAAATCAAAATCCAAGGAGTCTTGATCTGGGGGCCGGTCACGGTGAAGGGCGCGAAGCCCATCAGGAGTATCCAAGTGCATCAATCCAGACTGTGGATGAGGCATGGAACCTGGAGACTCTGGGGTGTGCAATACCTCTGGCTGAGATCCCTTGGGGCAGGAACTCCGAAGAGAGCCTCTGCCAAGCATGGCCTCCTGAAGGGCGGCCTGGGCGGCACCACAAGGTGCCTTCATACAATCGCCTAGAAAGGCGCGTGCAAGGCTCAGGATTGCTGACAGTGGAAGGTGAAAGGTGCAAATCCTCCAACATCCTCACGAGGAATCGCTGATACTCTGAGAGATCAGCAGCCGGAGAGATGTGGACAGAAGGTTCCTCTCCCCCTGAAGAAGGGGATGAGGAGCTGGAGGTCACCATGTGTTCAGTGGGTGGCTGCACGGAGGAAGGTTGAAAAACCGGGCTGTCCATTGCCCTAATGTAAGCAGGGAACCGGGCAGCCACCGCTCTGAACTGCTCCCAGGTGAGAGGGCCGCTAGGACCGAGGATGCCTGGGAGCGCAGGAGAGTGTGGCAGAGGGATGGGGGCAGAGCCGAGAAGAGATGTCGGCTGACCTCCGCCTGGGCTAGGGAGCGGACCGTGGGCACCCGAGGAAGAAGGTGCCCTGGAAGACCCCATAGCCGACAGCTACATAACCACATTGGTACTGCCTTGGCTGCGCCCGGAAGAATTCCCCCAGTGAGGTGACCGGGGCCGTAAAGGTCCACAAGGACGGTCCCCTACCTCAAAAGAACGAGACTCCCTCAAAGAAACCGAGGGGGAAGAGTGAAAATCTGCACTACGGCTCCTCCCAGGGCCCGGTTGGACCCCAGAAAAAGGCCGACGCGCCGACCCCACACCCCTCAACCCCTCGGAGTCCGAAAGAGTCCTCCTCCTCGAGAGGGCCAGCCTAGGTAGCTGGCATCTCTGGGCAGCCCCCGAAGGGGATACCCAGGGAGCAGTACCCCCCCTGCAGGTGCCTCGATGGGCCTCAAAGTCGGGCGATCAAGGCACACCACCGGAGGGGGTACCACAACTGAGGGATCGGTGAAACCCCCAAGACCAGGCTGCAGAGCTATGGTGGCACGCACCACTGCCTGCTGGTCAGCACCACTGACCCTAGCCTCGGGAGCCACCGACCTCTACTCAGAAGGGGGCTGGCTCCGACTCATCGATGAGACCACTGTGCTGCCCATGTCCGCAGCCAACCCCGAGGGGTGCGACTGCACGTCTGACTCAGAGCTCGACTCCGTCTCCAAAGAGGTAGAGTCTGAGGCATGAACCAAACCGTGGGAGGGTGGGCAGAACTATCCCTACCACCAGGCCGGATGCCGCTGTGCGAGGCAGTGCATTACCCGCAACCCCTTGGCGGAGATCCGAGGAAGAGCACGGCCCGGCCCAAGCCAGAGGTCCAATGTCAGACCAGTCGTAGTACCATCCGATCCACTGGCACCGGGCGGCACCAAGGACAGGGACGGCGCCGACAGCCCAAGCGGCACCCTGAGGCGCTGGATGTTGGCTGGTTTGGCGCTGGGCGGGGTGCCTGAGGACCGTGTGAGCGCCGCCAATGGCCCCAAAGGCGGACCCAGCGTGAACACGGCGCTGCCCGGCTCCCCGGTGCCGAGAGTGGCGCCGAGTGCGTGGACAGCGCCACAGACGGCACCGACAGATGGAACCGAAGGCCCCACAGCGCCGAGCCTCGAGGACATGGCGCCGTGCTCAACCTCGGTGCCGAGGATGGCGCCGAGGCAAGACATGGCGAAGGACGACGTTGGAGTGGGTCTCACGGTGCCGCGAACACTGTCGGCGCCGTGATTGGCATTGACCAAGCCCACGGCGCCAAGCAACAAGTCGGCGCCGACGGCGGCCCCTCCAGGGCCCACAGTGCTGACGGCACTGACCGACTGCGTCGGGGACGGCACTGACCCGGGCCTTCCGAGCCGCGGGAACGACACCGGGGGAGCCTTCACCCCTGAAAGGGCGATTGCCATGGCGGTGCCTCCCGCCTGCTCCCGGGAGGGAGCGGGTTGGGCCTCCTGCACCGCGGAAGGAGCCTCGGCAATGGCTAGGCTACAAGTAGCCGAGGCTCCCTCCTCCTCGGTCCGTATAGAACCAGGAGGGGACCCGGAGGAAAGGCAGAGAGAGCGCGGCTTGGCCCGACGAGTGCGAACCCTACCCCCGAAAGTCAGCGGAGCTCACCCCACTTTCAATGTGCGCTGTTCGAGGACCGGGCGGTCCATGGAGAAGCAGGCGTTGCACGAGTCCATGTCGTGAAGCAGGCCAAGACACACAAGACATCGGTCGTGCTGGTCGGTGACGGAGAATTTTCGGCTGCATGGGCACCGTCGCATGGGGGGCCGACCCGTCTTCGAAGACTTCTTGCCCTCCGACCGAGAAATGACCTACGGAAAAAACACCAAAACAGACTCAACGTCGCAAAATTCAAAAATAAGGAAAGATCTTACTGGGCGACGTCGAGAAAAGGCAGAAAACAGAACCGGCAGGAAACCGACGGACTTAACGCTGAAAGAATAGGATGAAATCAGGCCTACAAACTCTTCAAGCTTCCCACGAGGTGACCTCGGCGGGAGACGAAGAACTGGCAGGCAGGTGGTCGAGCACAGCATAACGTGGCCAGCAGCCACGCGGTACGTCGGCCTCAGGCGGCCCCGATGGTGTGTCGGCTCGCCCTGGCTAAAAAGCTCTCTGGGTCCTGACCTCCGGCCAGATAACCCATCTGTGATGAATGGTGAAGACTGACACAGATAAGATTTCCGCCACTTTGGGAGACACACCAAAACGGGATTGGGCTAGGTCTGCAGGAGCCATGCATGCAGTTGAAGGGATCTGAGGCCTGGATAGACCAAGGTCCCCTGATCCTGGGTCAACAAACCTCGAAACAGAGGAAGAGGAAGTGGAGGATCCTCTGAATATTGTTGTAGAAGAGAGAACCAGATTTGCCTGGGCCAGAAAGGAGCGATCAGAATCATTCTCGCTCCTTCTGAAGCTAGAGTCTGCAAGACTCGTGGGATAAGAGGAATTGGGGGAAAGGCACAGACGAATCTGTCCTTCCAGTCTAGAGACAGAGCGTCGTTCCAGAAAGCACCTCGCTCTGGAATGTGTGAGCAGAAGGTGGGAAGTTTTGCGTTTTGGGGGGGGATGCAAACAGGTCGACCTGTGGTGTTCCCCAAAGTTGGAAGATATTGTATAGGACCCCTTGGTCCAGTTCCCACTCGTGAGTCAGAGCAGAAGAGTGACTTAGCTTGTCTGCCAGGGTGTTGTCGACTCCTGGAACATGAATCGCCGTGAGGTGAAGGTTGTGTTGTGTTGCCCAATCCCAAACCCTCATTGCCTCCCTGCATAGAGGGTAGGACCGGGTTCCTCCCTGCTTGTTGATGTACCACACTATGCACATGTTGTCCGTCTGGACGGCAAGGTGGCTGGGAAGGATGTATTGGTGAAGGACTTGGAGAGCGTACAACACTGCCTGAAGCTCGAGCACATTGATGTGGAGAGCTTGTTCTAGCCTGGACCAGGAGCCCTAGGTCCGATGAGGGCCTAGACAGGCTCCCCAACCTTCGCCTGAGGCGTCTGTGATTAGAGTCTGGGAGGGGGGAGGATGAAAGAAAGGAACCTCCCGAAACAGGTTCTCTTGAACCATCCACCATTGTATGTCTCGCATCATCGGCGATGAGATCAGAACTGAGTGATCTAGGTCGTCCACTAGTTGATCCCACTGAGAGCATACAGTCCACTGAGAGATCCTCATGTGGAGTCGAACGCGAGGGAACGTCAGGATAGCAGCCGCCATGAGCCCGAGGAGGCGAAGGACCGACCTCGCCGAGACCATCCTGCGGTAGGATAACAGACTTATCTGGGTCTGAAGGGAGGCCGCCCTGCCCATGATCGTATCGAGGATTGCCCCAATAAACTGTAGCCTCTGGGAAGGGTCCAGATGAGACTTGGAATGGTTGATGGTAATAACCAGGCAGGCAAAAACCTGCTGGGTAAGGGAAAGGAATCGCAGGAGTTCCTCCCTGGACGAGGCCGCCAGGAGCCAGTCGTCCAGGTAAGGGAAAACCTGTACTCCCTTGGTACGTAGGTGGGCTGCCACCACTGCCAGGCATTTGGTAAATACTCGGGGGGCTGAGGATAGACCAAACAGGAGCGCCTTGAACTGGTAGTGGTCCTCCTGGAATGCAAAACGTAGGTATCTGCGATGAGATGGGCGATTGGGAAAGTGCAGATAAGCATCCTGCATATCCAGGGCACAAAGCCATTGACCTGGCCTGGAGGAGGGGCAGAAGGCTCTGCAGAGAGAGCATCCTGAACCTTTTGTACTCTACATAAAGATTCAGGGAACTGAGATCTAAAAATGGTCTGAGATCTCCCATCTTCTTTGGGACCAGGAAGAAATGGGACTAGTAACCCGTCCCCTGAAGATGAAGGGGGACGGGCTGTATCGCTTGCTTCAGCAGAAGAGCCGAGATTTCCTCCTGAACCAAAGGAAGGTGTTCCCGTGAATACGACAACTTCAGAGGGGGGTGGCGGGGTGGTTTCTGAAGAAACTCTACAGAGTGTCCTGTTATGAGCTGGAGCACCCAAGAATCTGTGGTTATCCTCTCCCATCCTGGAAGGTGGAGGGAAAACCTCCCTCCTACTGGTTCCTCCGGGGAGTCCGGAGGCAGTGGGAGAGGAAAGGAGTAAGGTGGTGTGGGGCAGCGCCGCAGCTAAAGCACCCGCTGCTTTTTGGGGCAGGGAGGGGCTTAGCAGCCGCGGGGGCCCGACGTTTTGTGGCCCGCCTTCCATGGGGTTTTGCCTTTGGCCGATTCAGTCTGTGAAAGGGATGGCACTGCTACTGATGGGGATGGTACATGGAATCAACTGACTTCAGAGCCGTCCCCTTTTCTTGCAAATCGGTAATAATGTCCTTGACATTTACCCCCGAAAAGGTGCATCCTGGATAGCAGATTGCACCTCCGGGACCAGACCTGACGCGCGGAGCCAAACATGATGCCGTAGGCTACGGCGAAAGCTGAGCTCCGCCCAGCAGTGTCCACTGCGTCGTATGTCGCACGTAGCATGTGGCGACTGGCCGAACGAGCAGAGTGGACGAGATCGGCCAACTTCTGTTTGACTTGGGAGTCAGGCAAGGAGTCCAGCTTGGCTTCCACATGAGTAAGGATGGCCTTCTGGTAGTCCCCCATGTGGCTGACATAGTTCAGGGCCCTAATCTCCAGAGTGGGAGAAGCGTAAATCTTTCTCCCGTACTGGTCCAGAAGGCGAGATTCCTTATCAGGAGGTGATGAGCTAAGATGTTTTGGGTTCGCCGACCGGCCATGAGCGGCGCTAATCACAACCGAGTCGGCACGAGGGTAAGAATCCAGGAAATCAACACCCTCTGGAGCCTGATATAGCCTGTTCGACTTCCTAGGAAGTGGAGCTAAGGCCGACGGCTGTTTCCATATCATGGTAACAAGGTTGGCATGAGGCTCTATCCAGGGTGGCACTAATGTAGGAGCTGTCACGGGCAGATCCAGATGTTCAGCGAGTTTCAGATGCTGAGGATCTGGTTCCAAAGAGTGCCACTGATGAATCTCCTGGATTCTTCTAAGCAACTCCGTAAAAGAGGGATCCTCTGGAGGAGACTTCGGAGGAGTCCTTGGCTGGGGCTTCGACGGAGAGCGGGGCTCATCGTCTCTCTCGGAGCAGCAGTCGGATGAGTCTGAGGAGTCTGAGAGTGAAGAGGAGGATGAAGAAGAGTAAGACTCCCTTTCCCGACCTGGGGAAGGAATGGGTCCCTTGGGGAGTCCCTGGGGACACATGTCCTGCCCCTCTCTGGATCCAGACAGAAGAACCCTGGAGTCCGGAGGAGGTGAGGGAGTGTGCCGCCTGGGGCGTACAGGAACCTGGGATGGCACTGTCGCCGGAAGGCGGCTCTCGACCTCTTCGGTGAGCTAAGCCTTGGCCTCAGCCCACCAGGAGGCCAGAGTCTCCTGCAGGTCCACCGGCGGTCGCGAGGGCGGTGGAGGAGGAGGAGGCAGGGGATAAGAATACAGGTTATACCCATATGGAACGTATCCAAAACCCGGCAGCGGGTAACCCGGCGTCGATTACTGTGGTGTCAGGAAGCCCAGCGTCGGGTACTGTGGCACCGGATATGGCGTTCCCGGGTACACTGGTGTAGAATAAGATGGAGGATACCCGGAAGACGGGGAAGGGGGCTGCCTGAGCAGACAGCCCGGCCGGGAACCTCACGGGCGGGTCTGTAGTGGACAGCCCGGAGGGTGGAGGGCCCGATGGGTGCAGAAGATCTCCCTGAGTCAGTAAGGCCAACGTCAAGGCCGACGGCGGAGGCCCTGACGCCGGAGGTACTGACGTCAGAGGGGCTGGCGTCCAGGGAGCCAACATCAGGTCCAGCGCTCCAGATGGAGGAAGGACTGACGGAGGCAAAAAATCCTCAGCTTCGCCCGGGAACGGAGGGGAAAAGTCCCCGGGTTCAGGTTGGGGTGATTCTGGTTCCCCAGACAGCAGCGAAGGCTGCGGTGAACCAGGAACAACGGACGTTGGGTGGTCCATCGACGTTTCCCTCACTGGTCAGATGTCGGACGAGCCAACGTGAGGCGCAGAGGCAAGCTCTCGGCGGGGGCCTAGAAGAGCCGATGTCCGACTTACGAGAGCCATCCCCGGAGACAGGTCGAGAGGAGGGGTCGGCCTGGTCCGGTGGGCAAGAAGCCGCGCGTCGCCCCGGAGGGTCGGACGTCTTACCAGCCCTCTCCGGGTGGACATCAGAGGAGCTGACGCCCAGCTTACTGGAGTCACCCACGATGGTAGGCCGCAAGCCTGCGGCTGACCCAGAGGCGGAGGCCAACTGCCCGGAGGTGCCCGCAAGGCCCGAGCGCGAGCCAGACGGGCGGGCCGACACCGTTTCAGAAACCTCTGAGGCGGCCGTCGAGGAGCGATCCCCCGGAGGGGATGTTACCTGCGTGCCCGCGACTCCCGAGGGAGACGCTGTGAGGAGCTTTGTCCCGTGCCCTCCTTGTCCTTCTTCTTCGATGGCCTTCGGAGGAGGTGGGCGCCTGCCTCAGTTTTTTAAGCTCCTTCTTCATAGAGCTCATTTTCTTCTTTAGAATATGGGCTTCCAGGGATTGCTGCCGCCTTTTTAGGGTAGCCGCGTTAAAGCTGAGGCAATGCTGGCACTTTTCGACCGGATGATCAGGGCCTAGGCAGAACAAGCACAGAGAGTGGCCGTCCTTGTGCAGTAGTTGGCGCCGCCACGAATCGCACTATTCTTGTGTTTGGAGGTGTAGGGGATGACATACACCAATGTTGAGTACTGACGTTAGTCGAAAAATAAAGTTTTTCGGTAAAAAGCGGCGGCGAAGGAAGGGCTGATGAAGCACAAACTTTTCCACGAGGAGCTGCACGAGCTAATGGCGGGAAAGAACTGGAAGGCAGGCGTCCGGGACCGCCCCTTTATACCGTCTCCTGACGCCGGTCACCTGACATGGGGGTGGTCCCTCGCCAGGGACTGCTAGCTAGAAATTTTTCCGTGGGGTCCTGCCTCCTGTCGACATCAGTCCTATATGTAATTACCTACTGCAAGAGCCCTCTCGAAGTAAGATCTGGAGTTATACAACTCCCATGTGGTGGCCCTGGTCCCCACCATTGAAAGGACTAAAAGGTTTCAGAGAAAACTAGGCTCCACACTAGTACTGTGACCCTTGCCAGAGGTTCCACCACCTCTGGCCAAGGGGTGAGCCGCAGGCCATGAGCACAGACAACACCGATCTCCTAGACCCTGCCTCACCTGAGAGGAACCTGCCCCTCGAAAGAGGCCTTAAGACAGAAACTGGGGGAGTAGCAGACTCGGCAGCACTGGGATCCACTGCGGCACCACCCCGGCACAGAGACCCAAACTGGTGCCGGCTGCAACACCACAAACAGGCCCGGCACTGGAGACGCACTGTACCGCGACTCAGCACTGGGCCCAGCACCGCCTTCCTCACTGATGGCTGGGTCAACACCAGAAGCATCCCTAGCACAAGCAGCTCCTGGAGATGCAGAGGAGGTGGCACCATGGTTGGCACCACAAAGGGGACTCCCAGGTTCTGTAGCCAAAGAAGGCTTCAGGCTGGGCAGAGAAGGGTCCAAAGGTTCTGGAGAGCCAATCAGGATTGTGCTGATTGTCCTCCGAAATGTAGGACGAGATCAGGGAGATCACCAAATGGGCAGACCCGGGGACCCTTCCCTCTCCCTGCACCACAAGCGGCATCGGAAGGGGACCCAGTTGCAGGACTGTCACCCCCTTGCTCACCAACACCGGTGGTGGTGTCAGGAGCCAAAGCAGCACCAGGTCACACTATTGAGGGATCTGCCGGAGCAGGCCCAGTGTATAGCAGCAACACCATCACCAGGGGTATTCAAGCCCCCGAGGGGGCAATGGACTGAGAGGTGGTGTTCAGCTGACCCCCCCCCAGGGAAGCCAACTGTCCCATCAACCCCTCACACAGGCCTCCCATCTCAGTGAGACAAGAAACAGAGGAGGTCGTGGAGTCAAGAACAGTGGAGGAATTCAAGAATGCATGGGACAGACATAAGGCAGTCCTAGTGGGGGGTAGGAGGAAGTAAGCTGTTGGTTAACTAGGATCTGCAGCTTATCTGTTAGGTAGGAAAATGGGCAGACTAGGTGGGCCAAGCGGTCCTTATCTGCCGTCAAATTCTATGTTTCTATGAGGCCTGCTCTCCTTTAGTACATATAGTACTGGGGAAGGGCCCAAAGACCTGACCTTGGCGTCCCTGGTGCGGCACCGGCCTCAAGAGGTTGGGGGAGTTCCATCCCAAACCTAAACGCGTGAATCTGAAGAGTGTGGAAGTCCACCCTGAAGCAGGTGCCAAACATGTCCATGTCACGGTTCAGACCCAGGCAGGTCAGACACCGGTCATGGCACTCAGTAACTGTCATGGGCACGCCACAGGGGCACCAACACATAGGGGAATTTGGATTTATTGGATTTCACAGGCCCCGGACAGGACACGACCGACTAATGGAAATAAAATAAAAAACAGCAAAAGCACTCAATGTTGCACTGAAAGGGAGAGAAAATAAGAAAAAGGGAAGTGGTACTGAACTCTGGAGTCAAAAACTTGGGTACAGGGCACAGCAAAACAGCAACAGGAGAACTGATGCAGTTTATTGCTGAAGCTCCTCACAAGATACTGCCTTGACAGCAGGAAAAGCAGAACTGAGAAGAAAGGGGAGCCGGCACTGGTTATTCGCCAGTCTACGAGCACCATGTAGTATGTTCGCCTCATGGGTGGCACCATCTCAGACATCGGCTCCTCCACTCCAAACCTCTTAAAGCTGAATGCTCCCATGAGGGTCCTTCGCCTCTGACTAAGACCGACCAGTCATGAATGGTGAAGATTGATTTGGGTAAGATCAGGTAAATTTTGTCTAGCCCTGATTTCCTGGTCAATAAAAACTAAAATAAATAAATAAATACCCTTTGGGCAAAAGGACAATGACCTGCATCAGTGTTGGGCACCAGTGTCCCTGGCCCCAAACGTTTCTGGTTCCCACATGCTGCTGCTGCCTCCGGCATGAATACTAAGTGTAGCTTTGTGGGGAAGACTAACTGTTGACAGATTCACAGCACGTAGTGGAAGGAGGCGGAGATTCGTGGGGGTTGGTGGGGGGGTATATGACGGAGGTAGGAGGGCAGATTGGGGTGGTGGGGACTAGGAGGTGCCCTGGGGTGAAATGGGTCCTGGAGAAGGGTCCTCCCTGCCTGGCTCCCATACCCAAGGGCTCCACAGTCAGTGGGAAGGTGACCGGTCCAGCCCCACTGACCTATTCCTTCTCAGGCAGTGTTCTGCAACACCAGATATATAAAAAACAAGATGGCAATTATTGCTGATCTTGTTGCAACATCAGATCTGGATTGCATCACCAAGACCTGGCTGGACGAAAATGCCAGCCCAGTTTTGGAAGCGGTTGTTCTGGCTGGGTATTCGGTGAAACACTGCTCGAGAAAGGATTGTAGGGGTGGAGGTGTAGCCATTTGTTTTAAAATGGATATTGGCCTCGCAGCTTTCCCAGTGGGAGAGACGAGATCCTTCGATTGCGTCGGGTGTGCAGGTGTAGGCTGTAGGATCCTTCTCATCTAGTGACGTCTGGAGGATGGGAAGGAATTTCTACAGGAAGTCATGGACTTCATCATCGACATGGTGTTGGATTCACCTAGATGGATTATTCCAGGTGACTTCAGCACTTGGGTCGATGATGAACTCTTGCAATTTGGTCAAGACTTCCTCCAACTAATGTGATAGTTAGGCCTGACACAGGTTGTTACCATTGCAACCCATGAACTTGGCCATTCATTGGACCTTGTCTTCCTACTGAGAATGGAGGTCTTTGACCTCAGGGTGAAACCAGTTGTATGGCTGGACCACCATACTGAGAGGTTCCTGTTCGATGCCCCCCCCTCCAAAAAAATAGACCATCCCCTAAAGAGATGGTCCAGTATTGCTCCTTTAAGGGTTTGACCCCCGGGTCTGATGGACGGTGCTGGACCTATCAGGCCTAATGGAGGCTTGCAAGAAGATGGGAGAGCTTGTATTGACCTATAATAGGGTCACTGCACCTGTCCATGTTCGGCCCCATACCTCACACCAGGGGTCTCACCTGTACAATGGGACCCTTAGGGAGATGAGGAGGAGGGATCAAAGGTTGAAAAGATGCTGGCGGAGGCCTGGCCTGGCGGAGGACAAGCTTTTATTGATGGTCCATTATAGGGATTATCAATCTGCAATCTCCTGTAAGAAGGCAGAGTTCTTGTCCAGGGGAGATTGCGGTAGCAACGAACAGACTGGCCCAGCTTTTCCGCACTGTTGACAGGCTGTGTAATTCAGCCTGCCTGCAGTCTGGAGGAGCTTTATCACAATCAAGATGTGATGAGTTTGCTCTGTTTTTTGCTGAAAAGACTGCCTCTATCAGGGCGGAGAACT
The DNA here is from genome assembly GCA_016271365.2 of Neoceratodus forsteri. Classification (NCBI taxonomy): domain Eukaryota; kingdom Metazoa; phylum Chordata; order Ceratodontiformes; family Ceratodontidae; genus Neoceratodus; species Neoceratodus forsteri. The sequence goes on from CM057452.1 coordinate 399,708,245, forward strand.
GGTTAGTGTCCTCTAATGGGCATGGCAGTGACTACTGTGGGGTCGCAGGCACTCAGTTTGTCTGGTCCGATTTCGACCAGGTAGCAGTAGTAGATGTTGTGAGGGTCATCCATGAGATGTGGCCTACTTACTGTAGTTTGGACCCGGGACCAACGCGCCTTCTTGTGGGGTGTGTTGAGGTTATCGGCCCAGTCCTAGCCAAGACAGTCAGATTTTCTTTGATGTCAGGGGGTTTTTCTGAGCCTCTGAAGGAGGGGGGCTGTAAGGCTCCTCCTAAAGAAACCATCATTAGATGCGGACTGTCCAGCAAACTACAGGACAGTCTCTAACCTTCCCTTTGTGGGGAAGGTTACTGAGAGGGTTGTGGCCACTCAGCTAGAGACCCATTTAACAGTTTACGACATCTATGAGCCTCTCCGGTCTGGTTTCAGGCAAAAGGCACAGCACTGAGACCACCCTGGTTCGGATGCTTAATGATCTCCTGGTGACGAGGGATTGAAGGAGACCTTTCATCCTTGTTCTCCTTGATCTCTCAGCAGCATTTGACACTGTGGACCATTGAGTGCTGTTGGAGCGCCTGCGGGTTTGCTGTGGGTTAGTGGGAACAGTCCACAGTTGGTTTAAACCTTACCTCACTGGTAGATTACAATGTTTTGTGTCTAGGGTGTATTCCTCAGGGTTCACTGTCAAAAAAGTGCAACTGCAAAAGCGTACAGCATTTCAGCGCTTACATTTTAGCACTAAGTCACAGTCACGAGTGTTCAAAATATAGAGCGCACAAAATTGCGAGCACGTTATTTAGAGTTACTTTATGATTATTTATACTTACAAATGATGTACTGACAGGGCATTTCATTTGAGAGACTGTTACAACAGACTGTTACAACCATCGCCATCTCTGCATAAAGTACTGACAGCACTTGCGGGTGGACAATCCTGTGCAGCTCATATGATGTCCGTGTTAAATCCAGCAGCTTAACTTTTGTGTTCCACCACCAAACACCACAAAAATATAACACACAGGACTGAATATGCAGTGAAAAGGTAGCTCTTTATTAACAAATACAAAAGGCAAAGTATCAAGAAATGAAAAAAATAATTACTGTAATTTATAAAAGCGAATCATAAATAAAACTCTTGGTTGTGAGTGGGGGGATGAGGTTAATTCATTGCATGCTAACTCACTGCACAGCATTTATACTATTCAGCAACATCTCTTCATGTCTGTAACAAAGTTATAGGCAATCCCTCTAAGGTACTCATTTTTTGGGTACTCTCCATACTGAGAGACAATGGCAGCTATACGCCTTGCAGTGTCTATATTTTTTTCTGCCTTCTGCAATAGCTGTACCAGCAACCAGCTGCTCCATTACAGTGGTGTTGCAGTGTTGTTCCAATTTCAAGAACTCAAGGAAGCGCCATATGGAGGGATGATGGGCCCCTATAAAATGATTAAACATGCAATGCCATGCCTCAACAGGGTTAATCGTTCTGGCCAATTTACTCTGCATAGCATCAAAACAGTTCTGTAGTTCAATAGCGAACACTGATCGCCTTTTCCTTCCTCTGGCTAATGGGCATCCCAGCCAGGTATCTTCGAAATAGTCTAGGAGTGGAGATAGTCTGTCACTGTTAGCTTGGAAGAACTCGTTAGACATGATCTCGTCAAATGATGGTACGATGTCTGCTAAAGACATGTATGCCAAAGCTGGCAGAAAAAGTACATGCAAGGAAAAGTTAGCATCGGACACATACTGCCCGCAGACCTCTGTCATCTCTTGTATTTTTCTCCAGAGTACTTGACAAAGATGAAAAAAACAGCCATGCATTTGTGCTGTTGGGAACGCCAGTTTGAATGCCTTGATAGCTGCTAAATCGAAATCAATGAGTATTGTATCAGGGCGCAATGGCCCACAAAGTCGGTGCAATTCATTAAAGGAAAGCTGTCCAAAACACTCTTGCCAATTACCAGGGCTGCAGAAAAATGGAAATTATGTGCCTACATTAATTCTTGATCTTCTCTTGCATCTTCACCATTCATTACTGCTGGGTGTAAGCGGGAAGTGCGCACCCGCTACGGGAGTTGTTTTTTTTGGGGGGGAAGGTCAGCACCAACGACACTGCCCACCACAGTGATGCACCGTGTGGTGTGCGGGCGGCCGTTAGGTGCCGCAGACTCCTCCTCCATCCCAGTTCTGTAAGCCAGAGAGGCAAATTAAAAAGAATTAGAAGAATAAGAGCGAGGCAAGAGAGCTGAGGGATAGATAAAGGAAACAAACTGAAAAAGGAATAAGCCGAAAAGAGGACAGTAAAGAGGAGAACCCTACCCTAAGGGACTGCAGGACCTCACTCCTTGGGCAGCTATGAGGGAGGAACAGATAAAGGGAGAGGGTGAGAGAAGGAAGAGGAAGAAGAAAAGAGGATATTGGGAGGAGGGAAAAATTCTGCCACAAATTCTTAGTGAAATTGGCTTGAGGCTTATCAGCTCAGAACTTAAAAGCAAGGGAGCAAGGATCCCTTCAGACAAAACTGATTTAGATGGTTCAGCTGAACCTTCTGCACAGCTCGGTACGAGAGAGGCAGATTTCCCTACACATCCCGCTATCCTATTACCCATCACTTAAGTTGAGCGCTCACAGATTGCCAAGGCAAATAATCTGTTCCAGAGAGGAAGAGCCCTCAACTAGGTATAGGGAAAAGACCCCACTAGCACACAGTCATGTGATAAGTACGGAGGGGAGGGGAAGCCCTAAGAGAGGGCAACCTCTTTGGAAAGATGGACAGAGGCAGAGAAGGAAGTTCCTTCTTACTCCCTGGAGAAGGCAGGGAACCAGACCACCAGTTCAAGATTGTAATTTTCAAATCGGGCTAGAACTGACATTGACTAGCCCTGGCCTGGCATTCACAAGGCAAGATTCAGGGTCACCAGCTAGGTCTGAAGACCGAGGGTTACAGGACTGTCTCAGAAACAAGCCCTGTTGGCTGGTGATTGAACTAATCTGGCCTGAAGGTAAAGTCCTCGAAGAGAACACCTTCCAAGAAAATCAGAAAGAGTTCCCTCAGATGGAAAGGACGAAGCTCACTTAGCTCTCCTCCTTCTTCAAATCCTTTGATTTTTTTTAAAGAGAAGAACAGAAGGTCCTGAGGAACCAGGGGAATTTAGCCCCCAAATGGCCTCGGGGGGGGGGGGTGAACAGGGCAGGGGAGACGTCCAAGAAATGAGGCCCATGAGGGGAAGGTGGGTGGGATTCAGTAATGAATTGAGAAGATACAAGAGAAGATCAAGAATTACGGTAGGTACGTAATTTCCATATCTTCCCTTGTTAATCTTCACCATTCATTACTGCTGGGTGAGTACCAAGCCCCCCAAAGGTGGTCCAGCACAGCCCTGAGGGAACAGGACCTTCAGTCTCCTGCTGGTGGAAAACAGGAGGAGGAGACCCTGGCCATACTAGACTGGAAGTCTGAGGCTGAGGAGAGCTAGAAGGTGTCCCCCCTGAAGAAAAGGGGATGGAGGAAGCCCCTGCAGAAGCCTCCTAGCCCTGGTAGAAAAAAGGCAGATCCCTCAGAAGGCGGAGCGGATCACCCTACGCTGGGCCAGGGGTGACAACCTCGACAGACGAAGCCACACCGTCCATCTAACGCAAATCGCTGTCCCCACAAGCCTGGAAGCCACCTCACTGGCATCATAAGATGCCCTTGCTTGGTGCCTTGCCAGTTTCAGGCCTATGGCAGAGGGGGCAATGGCTTGTCGAGATTGCTCCGAATCAGCCATCAGTGCTAGCACCTGAGCCAGCATTGACCACAAGTGCCTGTTGTAGGCAGCATGGTGTGCCTGATGTGATGCAATGCATAACATCGCATGAGAAGAAGAAAAAACTCTTCGCCCCGACCGGTCGAACTGTAGGGAATCCGAATCTGGTGGTTGGTCGTGTGCCATGTACAGATGCCCAGAAGGGGTCTCTAAGAATGCCAAGCCTGAAGGGGGTGAGGGAGAGAACCTAGAGACTTCAGTGGAGCACAATACCTCCTCCTGCAGTCTGCCGGGGCTGAGAAAGGGTCGGCTGGAGACTGCCAGGTGCGGATAGACGCTTCCTGGAAGGGAATAGGCCAGGATGGCACCACCAGGTGTTGGGCACTGAATTCACTGGGGAATCTGTGCATCTCCAGCTTGGTATTGTCCCGTCTAACAAAAGATACAGAGATCCCGAACCATCCTCGACAGGAAGCGCTGATAAGTGAAATCAGCATCAGAAGACAGGTGAATGGTAGGTTCCTCTCCCTCCGAAGAGGGAGTTGAGGAGGATGGGGAACTCGACTGTCCAGTAGACTCCTCCGGCGGTGGGGACAGGCGAAAGACCAGTTCATGCATGTACCTAACGTATGACGGGAAAGCCGCCACAGTGCCTCTGAATGTCTCCCAGGATAAAGGTCCCGCAGGACCCATGTGGCCTGGGAGAAGTGGGGGGGTGGCTGCAGAGAAATGGGAGAAGGGCAGGGCTCTGGAATCCAGGGAACGGTGCCAGAGCTAGAGGGATCCCCGAATCAGGAGCAGGAATCAGGGGTTGAGGAACAGTGGGCAGTATTGAAAATGGGGATTACAAGAGCAACAGAATTATGTATTAAGCAGGTTAGCAAGAAGAAAAGGAAGAGGAGACCATTATGGTTTTCCAAAGAGGTAGCAAAGAAAGTGAAAGCAAAAAAGACTGCATTCAGGCAATACAAAAAGACACAGGCAGAAGGGGATAGGGAGAAGTACCAGGAGAAGCAAAGGGAGGCAGGGAGGTCAGTAAGGGAAGCCAAAGCTCAGACAGAAGAACACATTACAAAATCAGTGGGTAGAGGGGACAAAACCTTTTACAGGTACATAAGTGAAAGAAGAAAGGCAAAGGGAGGGATAGTGAGACTGAAGGGGGAGGATGGGGCTGTGTGGAGGATGACAACAGTAAAGCTGAAAAATTGAACAGGTATTTCTGCTCAGTCTTTACTGAGGAAGAGGAGGGTAATGAGTCTGAACGGAGTACAAGGGGTGAGAATGGTGCAGAAATGGACACAAGTCCCTTTACACGAGAAAGGGTCCTGAAGGAACTGGAAGTAATAAAGAATTGATAAAGCAATGGAGCCAGATGGGGTGCACCCCAGGGTCCTTAAAGAACTAAGAGAGGTGGTGGCTGAACCTCTGGCTATCCTGTTTAGCCGATCACTGGAAACAGGGGAGGTACCCAAAGACTGGAGGATAGCAGATGTAGTCCCCTTATACAAAAGTGGGAACAAAGAGGAAACAGGGAACTACAGACCAGTCAGCCTGACCTCGGTAGTGGGGAAGATCATGGAAGCACTACTGAAGGAGAGATTGGTGGAACATCTGGCTGTCAATGGACTACAGAACCCAAGGCAGCATGGTTTCACCAGGGGGAGGTCATGTCAGACCAACCTCATTGAATTTTTTGACTGGGTGACTAGGGAGGTGGATCAGGGGAGGGCAGTGGACATGGCCTATCTGGACTTCAGCAAGGTTTTTGACACTGTGCCACATACAAGACTATTGCACAAACTGGGGAATATGGGTGCGGGCAGAACAGTAGTATGGTGGGTAGGTAAGTAACTGGCTGGGCGGCAGGACACAGAGGGTAGTGGTAAATGGCTGTCACTCCACAGAAGGAAGAGTGACCAGTGAGGTACCACAAGGATCAGTGCTGGGACCGGTCCTATTCAATATCTTCATCAGTGACATTGCGCAGGACCTAGAAGGCAGAATTTCACTGCTCGCTGATGACACAAAGCTCTGTAACAGAGTAGACACATCAGAGGGTGTAGACAGAATGAGAAGGGACCTGCAGAAACTTGAAGAATGGTCAGGGGGTTTGGCAGTTGAAATTCAATGCAAGGAAGTGCAAGATAATGCATATGGGACACAAAAAACCCTGGCACAATATATCAGTTGGGGGCTGAGGATATAGCATGCACCAAGCAGGAAAGGGATCTTGGGGTTATCATCTCTGATGACCTCAAGGCAGGGAAACAGTGTGACAAGGCAGCAAGTAAAGCAAATAGGATGCTGGGATGCATAGGCAGGGGCATCACCAGCAGGAAAAGGGAGGTCATAATTCCACATTACAAGACACTAGTGAGGCCCCACCTGGAGTACACTGTACAGTTCTGGAGACCTTACCTATGTAAGGACATAGACAGGGTAGAGAAGGTTCAGAGGAGGGCAACAAAGATGGTGCATGGATTGCATCACAAGTCCTATGAGGACAGGATGAAGGAACTGAACATGTATGCCCTGGAGGACAGGAGGGAGAGAGGGTATATGATAGAGACATACAAGTATCTTACAGGGAGGAACAGGGTGCAGGAATACACTATTTTTAAGTGAAAAATATGTTCCAGGACTAGAGGGCATGGGATGAAGTTGGAGGGAGGACGATTCAGAGGAAACGTGAGGAAGAATTTCTTCACAGAACGGGTGGGAGACAAGTGGAACACCCTGCCAGAGGAAGTGGTGGGGGCTGAAACAATCACGGGATTTAAGAATGCATGGGATAGACATAAAGGAATTCTGGAGGTCGGGGTAAGGGGCAACAGACTTCTTGGAAAACATAAACTGAACTCACAAGCTCAAATGGGCAGACTGGGTGGGCCATAGGCCCTTATCTGCCGACACTGTCTATGTATCAAACCGGGTCGCATGGCGGAACCCTGGGCATGTGAACTCCAGAAGAGCCCAGATGGGGAATCCCCCCTGTGATGCACCTAGGGTTGCATGAATCCAGAAGGGCAACCCTCAGTGGTGCTACCGGCTGGGACCCCGGAGCCCGAGAAGGAGAGGAGGGGCTCGGCCCTACAACTCCTCCCTGCACCCCGTGGGGTGGCAGAGGAGTGCTGCCACCCCTCAGACTCCGAGGACACCCTCCTCCTCAACCCCAGCAAAGGAGTCCCCTGATGCAGAGGCCTCCCAAGGGAGGCCACCGAAGCTAGGGTCTCCAGTCCCCCCTGGGAGGGCACAGCAGAACCAAGACTGGCAGCTGCCATAGCCTCTCAAGAGGAGAGGACCCCTTCCCCTACCCCAGAGCTGTCCTCCCCAATGGACCCCAGGCCACCCCCGGCTGACAGGTCCTCGGAGGTAGACTGCACCGGAGACTCAGGATTGGGGGTGTTGGGCCACCTGACATCGAATGCCAGAGAGATCTCTGATTCAGAGGAATTGGCAGCCAGTACGGGTCCACAGCTGAGTTGACACCCTCCAAAGAGGAGTCAACCAGCAGGACCGCAATACTGGCCACCCTTAGAATACCTTGAGAGATGGCGCTGGCGTCCCCAGCGTCCCCAGTTGTTCCCACCACACCGCCCACAGTCCCAGAATCCAACACAGACCCACCAACTGCTCCGGCCGGGCCCCCGGTGCTGCGCATGGTGTCGGAACCTGAAACAAGGCCGCTGTTGGAGTTGTCCAGGGCACTGGTGCCGCAAGCAGTGCCGAGAACCAAACTGGCGCCGCCCCAATCACCGGCGCCGCGAATGGCACCAGGATCCGAAACAGTGCCACAAGGCGGTGTCGAGGGTCCATCAATGCAGGACATAGCAATCGTGGGCTGCGACACTGGGGAAGCCTGCACCTCAGGAGAGGTGACTGCCGAGGCAGTGTCGATGACGTGATCCCAACACTAAAAAAAGAAACCTCCTCCTCAGCAAGGCTTGGAGATGAGGAGGCCTCCTTCTCACCAGACCGTATAGAACTGGGAGGGGACCCGGAGGAAGGGTCTAAAGATCTGGCATGGGAGGCCAGAGAGCAACGTCGTCCTCCGAAAGTTGGTGGGGCCCTGCTGACTTTAATCACGCAGATTTCCAGAACACAGCGATCCATGGAAAAACAGGCGTCACATCTATCCATATCATGGTTAGGTCCCAGGCACCGCGGACAGACATCAGGCCTATCTGAAATGGAAAAATGCTGGCCACAGGAGCACCGACGCATAGGGGCGCGGCCTGTTTTTAACTCAGGCTTGGCTCCCGAACTAGACATGATGTGAAATAAAGCAAAATACAGCAAAAGATCCTGGCGCCGTTAAACAAATAATTGGAACGAACTTACCGGCCACTAACAGCATCAGAATGGAGAACCGGGATGAGAAGTGGTCGAAGAATGGCATCAACAAAATAGGCCTAATGGTGTATACTAGAACTGAAGTCGTGCAGCAGGTGCAACCTTGACGGTGGGAGAAACAGAACTGGGATGGAGGAGGAGTCTGCGGCACCCAACGGCCACCCCTCACGCACCATGCGGTGTGTCACTCTCATGGGCAGCGCCATCTCCACCCTCCCAAAAAAAAAAAACTCCCATAGCAGGTGCGCCCTTCCGGCTTACACCCAGCAGTAATGAATGGTGAAGACTGACAAGGGAAGATCGCCTGTTCAGCACTACCTTTATGTGGTTACAAGTTTCCAGCTAACATGTCATTATTAATTTGCCCCGTTTCTGTGCCTTGAGTGTGGTACTGAGTTCTGTGCTGAAGCTACCATTTGGACACTGCCACTGCACCGGAAGACTGAGTGTGCGCTCTGTTCAGTAGTTTCCTTCTTGCACTCTGCTGGAACACTCATTTATGACGAGCTGGGCAAATTTTACCAAGGGAAAATAACTGGTGTGGCATGTACTACTCATTTAACTGAACTATTAGAAGTAGGCCCCGTTGAAAATGGAGTATGGTAACCTTTTTAATTGAAAGTTGAAGTTCTGAGTTCAGGCAGTTTTGGTACTTAACAACTGTCTGGATGAAATACAGGACTGGATGAGGGTGAACTGGTTGAGGTTGAACCCGGATAAGACAGAGGTTCTAATGCTGGAACCTGGTCACCGGGGGATAGGATGGCAATCTGGTCGAGTCTCAGGGTTAAGGCTCGGGGGCTCCCAGTTGCTTACCTCTGATCAGGTGAGGAATCTTGACGTGATTTTTGACTGTGGGCTGATGCTGAAACCCCAGGTGTCGGCCATGGTCAAGACTTCTTTTTACCATCTTAGAAACAACGCCAAGGTGAAACACCTGATCCCCCCAGCAGATCTGCCAGCACTTGTTCACGCTTTTGTGACCTCATGCTTGGATTACTGTCATGCCCAATACCTGGGGGTGGATCTGCGCCGCTTGCAGCTGGTGCAGAATGGAGCAGCCAGGTTGCTGACAGGTCTATTAAGATCATGTCACATTACACCTGTGCTGCGCTCTCTGCACTGGCTGCCAGTTAGGTGGTGGATTGCCTTCAAGGTCAGCTTGCTGCCCTACAAAGCCCTGCACATCCAGAGGCCTGTTACCCGCAAGACCTCCCGACTCCTTACAGCCCCATTCGCCCCCTCCACTTCAGTGACGAGGGTTTGCTTGAGGTATCCAAGATCTGTTTAAAATCTTCTGGGGCACATGCTTTTTCACTTGTGGCCCCAGTTGTTTGGAACTCCCTCCCTCATCCAGTGCGTGACAGAGAATCCACCGAAATATTTAAAAGGGAGCTAAAGTCTTTCTTATTTAACCAAGCTTTTACAGATTCCTAGTAGATATATTTATGTACTGTTATATTACTTGTTTAATTAATACCTTTTTAAATGTTGTTTTTATTGTAAAGTGCACTGAATCAAAATGAGAAGTGCGCTATAGCAAATAAAATCTGATTGACAGCTCTTTCAACACTCAGTAAAATTGATTCAGAATAGACATACCTGATGGTACTGGATGAGTCTAAGCAGCATCGACACCACCACTTCCTTCTGTGTTTCCAGTTCTTTTCCTGCATCAGCTTTGTTTGTTCCTCGCAGAACAAATAAATCATGGACTATGGGTTGGAGAGCCGGAATAGCTAATAACAAAGACCTTGCAATTTAGTAATCTTTTCTAGTTAATTCTGTTCTTTCCAAATAACTACCCACTGACTTCTGAATACTATACTTAAATTATTTTTAAAAACAACCTGACTGCTTAAAAACAATTCTTTACAATAAACAGATATTAACAAAAAAAAAAAACTGATCTTTTCATTGAAATATAATGCACTGGGGAAAGGGTCAAGCTTCTCTGAATCAACACCATCATTTTACTTACTAAGGAACATAATGATTGCATTTTGCTTCACTTATCTATTGAAAGGCACAAATTATACTTTTAGGACCAAAACCAAGACCTGTGTTATGCAAAACAGATATTTCAATATCCACTTTATAAAACACACTACTGCTTGGGAAATAAATGTTTTCAACTTAAGACAGTTGACCAAAATAGAAAACTTGCAAATTTACAGTTGTAAACGGTGCTTCTTATAGGATCAAATTAAAAGGAAATTTATTTACTGTAACTCTTGATCTTCTAGAGTTTCCTCCATAGACCCACACTCTCATAATAGAGCTGGAGCCACTAGAACCTTGTGGAAAATACTGTAACTGTTGATTTTCCTAAATATCTTTTTAGATTACCAGACCCTGCAGAAGTCAGAACCTTTCTGAAGGGCTGGTGCCGCAAGTAGGCCCTGCACACATGTCACCACACATGCCTGCTTATATACAGAGGCACCCGCCTACAACTGCCTCAGCACCTATTTCATCGAAGAGGTGAGCAGCATAAAACTAACCAGTAACCTATAAACTTTTTTTTTTCTATTCCATACAGGTGTTTTTCGTTCCCCAACAGACTTGGCAGCTGCATCAGCCCTTCCCAAGTCTCAACCAACTCCCAAGACGGGGCAGGCCATGTTCCTCACTGGGAGGGCAACCTCTATATTTTCTACCAAGTTTTCTCTCCTTACGTCCTTGGAGCCCCAGTGCAAGGACATGGAGGTGCGCATGCACGCCTTGGCCTGAATGGCCCCGATCCGCCACCCAGCCTAACGCCTAGTCCCCCAGACACCCGCACCATCATGACACCTCCACATAGTGGCAGTCAAAGACCGGGAAGGCTAACATTCCCAATCTAGGAGAAGAGAGCTGCCTGGCGACTGCTCAATCCTCACCCAGCACCCCACTCCCGGCCGACCCACAGCAACCCGCGCTCGTAAACAAACACAGGTCACAAGTCTGGCAGGAGGTAAGGTGCCAGCGCCTAGCCTTCCACACCAGCAGGTCGGCCTAGTAACCTATGAACTTAATGTAAGGGAATACGATAGCCCTGGTGGCCCGCATAAGAAGGGCTACCTAACCCAGTGTCTTCACAGCCCAAACCAACTATAAAGGGGGTAAAGACCAACACAGCAATACTAGAGTGACTCCGGCAAATGGTGGACGGGTGCAGTAAACAATGATGAAGATATTCTGGAAGAACGACAGTTATGGTAAGTACATAATTTTCATATCTTCCATGAATCAATCTTCACCATTGATTCCCACTTGTACGTCACAGTATCCAACTCAGAAACAGTCCCCGGATCAGGGAGGCTGAAGCTTAGGACTCATTCAGGATAGTAATCCATTTAGAAGGGTCTTGCCAAAGATGACATGCTACCTGGCATAGACATCCAGGACACAGTGCTTGGTAAAGGTATGCACTGTGCTCCAAGTTGCAGCTCTACAAATATTTCCAGTACTCACAGAGTGCATTTCTGCCAGGGAAGTGGCAACTGTGCTCTGGTGGAGTGGGTATGTATGCTGCCCTCCAGTTTAGCCCTTGCAACAGAACAGGAGTGGTGAAGGCAAGTTACAATCCAGGCTGAAATGCATTTAGTTGTGACTGGATGTCTTTTGATTAGGGCTGATAGAGCCAAAGCAGTTTAGACTGCCCTAAATCCTTCGTTCTGTCAAGGAAATCCAAAGGACTCTCTTAACATCCATTGAGTGGAAAGTCCTTTCTCATTTTTTCCAGAAGTTGAGCAAAGAAGGTAGGCAGGATTACAGCCTGATTAAGATGGAACTCCACTTTAGGTAGAAGCTTAGGGTGTGTACGAAGAATTACCTTACCTTTACAGAAACAGTACACAGAGGATCTGTGACCAAAGCCTGGATTTCAGATACTCTATGTGTAAAGATGAATGGTACCAGAAACACGGTCTTCCAAGTCAGAAACTTCAAGTTACAAATCACAATAGGCTTGAAGGGCTTGTGAGTGAGTATATCCAGGAGAGGGTTAATACCCCAGGAAGCCACTGGCTTCCTGATGGAGGGTCTTGTGTGCAGAATACCTCTGAGCCATGTAGGGATTATCTACAGGTTCATGGTGTGTGGATATGGCACACATGTGGACCTTCACTGTAGAATACTGCAGGCCAGCATCAGAAAGGGTCAGTAAGTACTCCAAAACCTTTTCAGGCGGACACCTGAAAGGGTCTACAGATGGAAAATCTTTTCAACTTGGCTGTATATGTCTCTTCAGGAGCCAGACCCAGAGGTGAAGGAGTGCAGGTTGGGATGGACCAGCTGATCCAGGGTCAACAAGCCCCTCCTAAGTGGCAGAATTCTCAGTTCACTGATGAAGTCAATATAACAGAGGAAACCATATAAGCCGAGGCCAGCAGGGGGCCACTATTATCATCTTGCCCCATGTGCCTCCAATTTGAGCAACAGTCTCTGGATGAGAGGGACTGGAGGGAATGCATACAGAAACAGATTTTGCTACGGCAGTCTGAATGCATCCTGACAGAGAGTATCTATGCCAGGGAAGTAGCAACTGCTATGGTGGAGTCGGTGTGTACACTACCCTCCAGATTAATCTCACCATATCATAGGAGTAGCGAAGGCAATTTAAAATCCAGGCTGAAATGCACTGAATTGTGACTGGCTAACCCCTTCAAATAGGGTCACAAGTGACACAGCTGTTTAGAATGCCTGAAATCCTTAGTCCTGTCCAGGTAAAATCTAAGGACCCTCATAACATCCAGTGAGTGGCGAGTCCTTTTCTCCTATATTCTGGATGTTGGCATAGAAGGCAGACAGGATTATAGCCTGCATAAGATGGAACCCTCCTTCAGGCAGAGAACTGGGGTGTGTACAGAGAAAGGAAAATTACGTACCTACCGTAATTCTTGATCTTCTTGGACGAGTCTCCACCACTCATTCACACTAGTGGGATTGGCGCCGGAGGCACTAAGACCCATCGGGAGCAAACTTTTTGCTGGAGGGTCGGCGCGAGAGACGGCGCCGCGAGACACGGTGCCGCGAGCAGAGGCTCGAGCGGTAATGACCATCTCGGCGACAACCCTCCAACCGCCTCAGTACCTTTACCAAGGAGGTGCAGCGCAATCAATGTAAAGAGTAAACCAATATTAAAAAACGGATATAAGATAGTCCGTAGGACCCTGTAAGAAGGGTCAGCAAAGAAGTCTTCACGCGCCTAAAGATTTGAGGGAGTGAAGACCAATACAGCGTGAGCTCGGGGATGGAGGGTGGGCGAATGAGTGGTGAGACTCGCCCAGAAGATCAAGAATACGTAGGTAATGCACTTTCCTATCTTCCTGGACATAAGTCTCCACCAACTCATTCACACTAGTGGGAGAGTACCAAGCTGATAATCCCCAAAAGGGCGGCAGGAGAGCCAGAGCTCACGCTGCCTAAGATAGAAGCCCATTAAGGATAGTTCTGTCGAATGCGGAATGTCGCCTGGCACGAATATCCAGTGCATAGTGCTTAACGAAGTATGCACTGAGCTCCAGGTGGCGCGCTGCATATATCTGCAATTGAAACATTGCGACTTCCCGCTAGGGATGCCGCTGACACGGCCTAGTAGAGTGAGCGCACACTCTACCTTCTAATTTAACTTGAGCCATGGAATAGCAATGACGAAGGCATGCCACTAACCATGAAGAGATGCATCTAATAGCGACAGGTTGACCCAGCCGGGTGTCGCTGAAAGAAACGAACAGTTGCTGAGTCTTGCGAACATCCTTGGTTCTATCTAAATAGAACCGCAAGGCTCTCTTAACATCCAAGGAATGAAGAGCTCGTTCCCCTTCATTTTGGAAATTAGCGAAGTAAGCGGGAAGTACCAGAGGTTGGTTCAGATGGAATTCTGACACAACCTTGGGAAGAAATTTAGGATGAGTATGGAGAACTACCTTGTCCTTATGGAATACAGTATACGGAGGGTCCGTAACCAGGGCATGTATCTCAGAGACCCTCATGGCTGAGGTAATGGCCACCAGGAAGGCAGTCTTCCAGGTAAGAAATTTTAGCTCACAGGTAGCTAAGGGTTCGAAGGCTTCCGAGTGAGCATGTCCAGCACCAGGTTAATGTCCCAGGCTGCAACTGGACGCTTAACAGGGGTCTGGTATGGAGAATCCCTTAAGAAATCTCTTCACCATAGGTAACTGAGCCAGAGTTAAGGAAGAAATCGCTCATGGAACGCTGAGATGGCACTAAGGTGAACTTTAACTGTGGAGTACTGAAGACCTAAGTTTGATAGGTCCAAAAGATACTCCAGAACCTTGCCAGGAGGACAGGAAAAGGGATTCCAAGAGGATTTTGCACACCAGAGAGAAAACGTTTCCATTTGGAAGTCGTGTTTTCGGTGGCTGGCTTCCGAGCAGCCAGAAGGATGTCTGAGACTCTACGAGACGCTGAAGTTTATCTACTTCTATCCTTCAGGAGCCAAGCATGAAGGTGAAGTGATTTCAGGTTGGGATGGACCAACGAACCCTGAGTCAAAAGACTGATTTGTAAAGGAAGTGGTCTCGAGAGGCTGCCAACATACTGTTGAGTAGAGGAAACCATAGTTGCCGAGGCCAGGAAGGAGCAATGAGAATCATCTTGGTCCCCTGAGACTCGAACTTGAGGAGTACTCTGGATTAGAGGAAGTGGTGGAAAGGCGTGAAGAAAGCGCTTTGTCCACCGCAGCCTGAACGCATCCTGACAGAAAATGCCAGGCCCTGGATTTCTGGAGCAGAAGAGAGCAGTTTTAGCTGAGTGGGGATGCAAAAGGTCCAGGTCTGAGTCCCCACTCTTTGAACAGAGACCGAGCTACGGCTGGATCGAGAGACCACTGGAGGGTCTGCCTCCGCTCTGCTGAGGTGATCTGCTAGTCGCTTTGTATACCTGGCAGATAAACCGCTTGAATCGGAGACTTGTGCTCCAAGCACCACTCCCACACCCTCATTGCTTCCCTGCAAAGGGATAAGAATGAGCACCGCCTTGCTTGTTGATGTAATACATCACTGCTTTGTTGTCCGTTTGAAGGAGAATGTTCTTGTGACAAAGGACATCCTTCAGAGCTCGGATTGCATAGAGGACCGCTCTCATCTCCAGGACATTTATGTGGAGATGAGTTTCGAACTGAGTCCATACACCTTGAGTGTGGAGGGAGAGACAGTGAGCTCCCCATCCCATTAGCGATGCATCTGTGGTGATGGAGATCTGATGATCCGGGGGAGCAAAGGGGAATCCTTCCAGGAGATTGCTCTCTTGAGACCACCAGGTGAGAGACCTTCGAAGGGGCTCCGTCACCTTGATGGGATAAGACTGGGGTGAGAGGTCGGGACCACTGAGTGGAGAGCATCCATTGGGTGGTTCTCATGTGCAGTCGGGCCAGAGGGACAGTGAAGACCGAGGACGCTATGAGACTCCAACATGCGTTGCATCGAGAGAGCTGTAACCGATTGGTTCTCCCTGATGTAACGGCCATAACGAAGGATGTCGAGTCTTCTGTCCTCTGGAAGGAAAGCCTTCGCTGAGGAGGTGTCTCAGAGCGTCCCTATGAAAAGGAGCCTCTGGGAGGGCTGCAGCGAGATTTTTTCAATTCAGCAGAACTCCCATGGTCGCGGAGAAGACGAGAAGTCGCTTGCATCGGCTTCCAAAGTCCCTTGGCCGGAAGGGCTTGCTAGAAGCCAATCGTCCAGGTAGGGAAACACTGGAGCCCGACTTTCCTGAGATGCGCCCAAGAACTGCACAACACTTTGTAAAAACTCACAAGGCCGAGGATAGCCCAAAGGCAGGACTTGAACTGATAATGCTGACCCAAAGCTACAAACCTGAGGAATTTGGTGTGGGTCGGGTGGACGGGATATGCTGGTAAGCATCCTGCATATCCAGAGGCCAGCCAGTCGTGGTTGATGCAGCAAGGGTAACAGGGTACCTAGGGAATCATCTTGAATTTCTCCTGGGGAGGAATTTGTTTAACTTTCTGAGGTCTAGAATGGGCGATCCCCAGATTTCTTTTGAACCAGAAAGTAATGGAGTAGAACCCTGTGTTTATGAGATGCGGGGCACCAGTTCTATTGCCCTGTTGTTCAGAAGGCCCTGGATCTCCGCGTGAGGAGGTCTGACTGAGAGGCCGACAACCTGGGTTGTCGATGGGAGGACAATTCGGGGGGGTTTCCAAGAAATTGAGAGAATAACCCTCGCGAATTATCCGAAGGACCCATTTGTCCGAGGTTATGGACTTCCACTGGTTGTAGAAGTACATCAGACGACCTCCCACCGGAGGAGAAAGTTCCACCTCGCAGAGTGGATGGAACTTGGGCCAACGACTATAAGGTAGCGCTGGGAGCTTTAGGTCCCGCGCTTTCTGCCGGCCTTCTTTGAGGTTGGGCAGGCTGGCTTTTTATGGAAGCTTCCCGCCTCTGCCTCGAAGGACTGATGACTATGAAACTGACGCCTGTTCACATGCCCCCGAGAGGGGCAGGCGGAGGTCTGGCCAACTTAATGGCCGATCTAGTCTTCTGAGTGGCCTCTAAGGCTTGCTCCACCTGAGGGCCAAAAAGAAAGGAGCCATCAAAAGGCAGCGCCATCACCTGCTGCTGAGCATCATTCGTGAAGCCAGAAGTACGCAGCCAGGAATGGCGCCGAGTACAAATCCCTGCGGCTGCTGAGCGAGAAGCAGTGTCGAAAGCGTCCATGGCGGCTTTGACCTGTTGGTTATTGGACTCAATACCTCTAATAACGGTCAGAAGAAGCTCTGACTTGGAATCCGAATCTGGAAGAGCTTCAACCATTCTTTTCATAGAGTGCCACAGGATATACTCATACTGAGAAAAATAGCCTTGATAACTGGCAATACGCATACTTAGAGTGGAGGCAGCAAAGACTCTCTTACCTAATGTATCAATCTTACGGATTCTTTGTTATAGGTCAGCTGTAGTAGTTTGAGGAAGAACGACCTTGTCATTCTCTGCCAGGACTACAATAGGATCCGCAAAGGCTTGGGATGCCAAAATGGGACGATCCTTGGGAGCTGAATACTTTATCAATGGATTTAGCCACTGAGGGAATAAGAGCAGGGTTATTCCATACCATTTGAGACAGCTGCCTCGAAGGAAGGCTGAATCGGAGGAGTCAACCGAGGGATCTCCAAGCATGAAGATACTGGAGTCTTAATATCTTCCCAGGATCGGCATGTCTGTAGTCTGGAGAGAAAGAGTGGATCCCAGGTTCTTCAACAGAGACTTAAAGGACAGGTCCTCGACCACAGGCTCTGTAGAAAAGAAAGATCCTGTTTCTCCACTTCATCACCCAACCAAGGTCTGGGTCAGGCTCAACATCATCTCCCGATGGTCCAGAAAGGACTGTTTGGACAGGAAAGGAGGAAAATTAGGAGAGGAGGAAATGGCAGAAAACAAGGAGAGTCCCTGATCGCCGGGCGCCGAGACGGCAAAACGGGCTGAAGACGGCATCGAGGAGGCGACGGCGCTGAAGAGGCACGCTGCCTCGCAAACGCTGGGCCGGGCGGGCGCTATAAGACGGCGCTGCCGCCGACGCCATGAATGGTGCTGCCAAGCCGACGCCGCTTAACGGCGCTGCAGATGATGCCGCTAACGGCGACGCCGATTCAACGGCACTACCGGGCGGCGCTGAGATCGCGACGGCATCGCCAACGGCGCCGAGAGACCACGCGGCGCCGCCAACGGCGCTGCAAGCTCCGGCGTCCCCGAAAACGGCGCCGACACGGCCACAGACCCTGCAGAAGGCGCCGGAAAAGCCCCGGGAACCTGGAAAGCAAGAGAAGGAAAAAAAACAGGAGATAAGGGCATCGGTGAGGCCCCCTGCGCCGCAGCCATGTGAGGGGGGGAAACACCTAAGCACAGAGTCGCTAGCACCGAAGAAGGCGCCGCGCGACTAGGAAGGTCCAACCGCCCTACCTGATCGCCGGAGGAGCCCGAGGGCTCCGAGGTAACCGAGCCAGGCAGAAGAACCAACCTCCGAGCCCATCGCTCCATAAGAGCGGCCCACTGATGAAACTGCTCATCTGGAGCCCTACCTATAGGCGGGGAGGGGTTCCGATGTCGAGGACGACGATTATCGGAAGTTGGCGACTCAAGAAGGAGACCGCAACCAGCAACGATAACCGACCGCCGACGCCAGAGACATACCATGAGGGCGACCTCGAGTGATGCCTTCTTTTGACCTGTAGGGGTCAAGAAGAGTTCAGCGCTTCGAACGCGCCGAATGCGACTCGCTTATTTTTATGCCGGCGGGGGGACCGCCCATCCCCCCGGGCATCGGACTGACCGTAGTCGGAACCCCGCTGAGGAGAAGGAGGCTGACCGGACCCAGCCCGGCTGACTGAACAGCTTTCATACGAAGTCTCCCTACCGTCACCTGACCTGCTCATGGTCGACTCCGTCCAGTAGGCCGAGACTTCTTCAAGTAAGTTAAATATTAGAAAAATTTTACGAAAAATAGAATAAAACTAAGCGATACTACTATCGTGATATTACAATAAAAACAAACTGAAAAACTATGCGCCTAGTTTGAAGTTTGACTCGACAGGCGAGCTACGCCGCCTGAAGCGCACTCGACGGCGGGAAAAAGGAACTGAGGCGGTTGGAGGGTCGCCGCCGAGATGGTCATTACCGCCGAGCCGCTGCTCGCAGCATCAGGTCTCGCGGGCGCCGCCTCTCGCACGACCTCCAGCAAAAGTTTGTTCTCGATGGGTCTTAGTGCCTCCGGCGCCAATCCCACTAGTGTGAATGAGTGGTGGAGACTTATGTCCAGGAAGATCTACCTTATCTTTATGGAAAACAGTACATGAAGGATCTGTGATCAAAGCTTGGATTCCAGATATTCTGCGTTCAGAGATGAAAGCTACCAGAAATGCAGCTTTCCAAGTTAGAAACCTCACGTTACAACTTGCAGTAGGCTTGAAGGCCCTGTGAGTGAGCACATCCAGCACAACATTAATATCCCAGGGAGCCACTGGCTTCCTGATGGGGGGCCTAATGTGTAGAATACCCCTGAGGAACATCTTAAACTGCGGAAACTGTGCCAATTACTGCAGGGTTCAGTTCTAGGACTGGTCCTCTTCAATGTCTTTATAAGTGACATTGCAGGGGGACTGGAAGGAAAAGTATGTCTCTTTGCAGATGACACAAAGATCTGCAACAGGGTTGACACACAAGGTGAGGCGGAAAGGATGAGAAGGGACTTGGCAAGGTTGGAGGAATGGTCAAATGTATGGCAGCTTAGATTCAATGCTAAGAAGTGCAAAGTAATGCACCTGGGAAATAAAAACCCAGGGGACGAGTACACTATGGGGGTGACACACTAACAACAACAAAAATGGAAAGGGACCTGGGGTAGTCATATCAGATGACCTAAAGGTGGACAAGCAATGTGAGAGGGCAGTAAGTAGGGCTGGGGGGATACTGGGATGTATAGGTAGAGGCAACACCAGTAGAAAAATGGAAATTACGTACCTGCTGTAATTCTGATCTTTCTGTATATCTTCACCATTCATCACCTTAGTGTACTTGGCCGGAGGTCATGACCCCGCGGGAACTTTTCTTTGGGATGAGTGGAGTCAGCGCACCATCGACACCGACCTCGAGGCCGATGCACAGCGTGGCACTCATTGGTTGTCCGTTAGGTGTTGTCGACTCCGCCCTCCCGCCAGTTCTGAGTCACCATAGAGGGTAGAAAAAGGGTTGGGAGGGTTGGACAAGGAAGTCCAAGGGACAGACAAAGAAAAAGATATAAAATTAAAAGGAGAAATAAACAACTGAGAGGACAGAAGTAGTTCAAAGACTAAGGGGGATTAGGTAGGGGCCCCAATCTCTGGAAGTAGAAAGCAGGAGGGATGAAGGGTTAAGGTTTTTAGAAGTAAGGAAAAAACTGAGGTGGGGGGGGACAGGAGAAACATACTCTGTAACCTTGACCTGTCTCCAGTTTATATAGGATCTGCGAGGGAGTAGCCAAGAGGCTAACTGCCAGAATTGCAGGCACAGAATTACTGGCAAAAACTCCTACGAGCAGAATCGGCTATTCTGGAAGAAAAGACAGGAAAACAGGGATATCCCCCCCCCCAGGAGATTTTGGTGCAAGAAACCTAGTTTCTTAAATTAATTAAGGTTACGTCCATAGGACAACGAAATCAAGGACTGACGGGGAGAAGGAAAGAAAAGGGGGCAACTACCAACCCCCACCCTACAGCGGTGGAGCCGAAGCACTGAAGAAGGAGTGCCCCCAATCCTGACCACTCTACCCCTAAAGAAAACTATCCCCCAATGTGCCCCAGTTTACCCCACTCCTGACTAACAGAAAGGAGGGGGCAAGGGGGGCACAGAGAGGGAAGAGGACGCAGAGACTGAGGCATCAGGGGGATGGAGGGTGGGATTGTGATGAATGGTAAAGATACACAGAAAGATCAGAATTACAGTAGGTACGTAATTTCCATATCTTATCTGTGTGAATCTTCACCATTCATCACCTTTGGGTGAGTGCAGAGACCCCACGTAGGGGGTTTATAATCCAAAGGGGCTGAGTCCCTTAGCTCTCAGTGGGTGACACACAAAGAGGGAGAACCTTCATGGGTCTGTAGAGGCCCAAGAGTGGGGAAGAGTTTGACGGGGCCCCCCCTGGAGGGGGTAGGAAGTTGCCCCAACAGACGTCACCTCATTACGGGAGAAGAGATGGGTTCTCTGGTGGGCGGAGTTAATCACCCTACGCCGGGCCAAGGGTGACAACCGGGAAAGGCGTAACCATACCGTCCGCCTAGTGCAGATCGCTGTCCCTACGACCCTGATAGCCATCTCACTGGCATCATACGATGCCCTTGCTTGGTGCCTTGCTAGCTCCAAGCCACATGCAGAGAGTGCAATGGCTTGTCTGGTTTGCTCCATGTCAGGCATGGAGGCTAGGAGCTGACCCAGCCTAGACCACAGGAACCTGTCATAGGTTGTAGAGTGGGCCTGATGTGCTGCAATAGAGAGTAGCAATCGTGGCCGAGCAGAACGTCCTCCTCCCCCAGAAGTCAAAATCCAAGAAGTCTTGATCTGGGGGCCAGTCACGGTGAGGGGCACGAAGCCCATCAGGAGTGTCCAGTTGCATCAATCGTGACTGAGGATGAGGCATGGAACCTGGAGACTCCGGGGGGGGGGCAGAATACTGCTGGCAGAGATCCCTAGGGGCAGAAACTCCGGAAAAGCGTCTCTGCTAGAAATGCAACGACGCCTCCCGAAGGGGAGCAGGTCAGGGGGGGCACCACAAGGGTATCCTCACTGAAATCATCCAGAAAGGCATGCGCCAAGTGCTCTGGATTGTGTTGAGTGG
This sequence comes from Neoceratodus forsteri, assembly GCA_016271365.2. Classification (NCBI taxonomy): domain Eukaryota; kingdom Metazoa; phylum Chordata; order Ceratodontiformes; family Ceratodontidae; genus Neoceratodus; species Neoceratodus forsteri. The sequence continues at coordinate 399,729,687 of CM057452.1, forward strand.
GAGGGGTGAGGTGCAGGTCCTCTAATATCCTCATGAGGAATTGCTGATACTCAGCGAGATCAGCAGCTGGAGAGATGTGGACAGGTGGCTCCTCTCCCCCAGAAGAGGGGGATGAAAAGTCAGAGGACCTCGAAGGTTCAGAAGCTGGCTGCTCAGGGGGAGGTTGAAAAAACCTGTCTGTCCATAGCCCTAACGTAAGAGGGAAACTGAGTAGCCTGAGCTCTGAACTGCTCACAGGAGAGAGGCCCGCTAGGACCAAGAATGCCTGGGAGTTCAGGAGAATGTGGCAGAGGGATGGGGGCAGAGCCGACAATGGGAATCAGCTGACCACCGCCTGGGGTAGGGAGCACACCAGAAGCCCTAGGGAGGGAATGAGCTCTGGAAAACTCCACAGCCAACAGCTGATCAACCAAACGAACTGCCTAGGCTGCGCCCTGAAGAATCCCTCGTGAAATGACTGGAGCTGTATAGGTCCAGAAGGACGGTCCCCTACCTCCAAAGAACAGGGCCCTCTCAAGGAAACCGAAAGGGAAGGGTGGAGATCCGCACTATGGCTTTTCCCAGAGCTCGGGTGGGCTCCGGAAAAAGGCCGCTGCACAGACCCCATGCCACTCAACCCCTCAGAATTCAAGAGCGCCCTCCTCCTTGAGAGTGCCAGCCTAGGCAGCTAGCAACCCTGGTCGGCCCCCGAAGGGGCTATCCAGGGAGCAGCACCTTCCCCTCCTGTGGGTGCTCTGATCGGCCTCAAAGTTGGGTGATCAAGGCACACCACCTTAGGGGGTACCACCACTGAGGGGTCAGAGAACCCTCCGAGGCCAGGCTGCAGAGCAATGGAGGCCTGCACCACTGCCTGCTGGCCAGAACCCCTGACCCTGGCCCCAGCAGTCACTGACTGTTCCTCAGAGGGGGGCGGACTCTGGCCTGTCGAGGACACTACCAGGGTGTCCATGACAGCAGCCAACTCCAAGGAGCCAGACTGCATGTCTGACTCAGAGTCCGACTCCTCCTCCTCCGAAGAGGTGGAGATCAAAGTCCTGTGCCAAACAGTGCGTGGACGCCCGCTGCCATCCCTACTGAACAGGGCACCAGAACTAGAGACTGCACCAGAGTCGACGCTGGTGCCCCCCCTCCGCACAGTGAACAGTGCCAGAAGAGGATACGGCCCCAACAAGGGCAGCAGCCTTGGAACTGGAGCCTGTCACAGCGCCGTCCTGACCCACAGCGCTGCAAGCGGCATCAAGAGGAACAGCTGATATTCAGTGAAATCAGTGTCAGGGAAAGGTGGACAGAACGCTCCTCTTCCTCAGATGAGGAAGTCGAGAAAGTAGAGGTGCTCGGCTGTTTGGAGTCCTCCTGCGGCGGGGGAGACAGGCGAAAGATCTGCTTGCCCATAGCTCTAACATACCTAGGGAATACCGCCGCAGAGGCCCTGAACATCTCCCAGGTTAAAAGTCCCGAAGGTCCCACATGGCCTGGCCCAATGATGCAATAACTCGAACTCGCACAGCAAGTGCGACCTCGATGGCCAGAGAAACAGAACTCGGGTGGAGGAGGAGTCTGCAGCGCCTAACGGCCAACCCTCATGTGCCACGCAATGTGTGGGCGTCATGGGCAGCGCCATCATCGCAGACCCCCCTCCCAAAAAGCTCCCATACAGGAGCGGCACCTCCGGCTTACACCCAGCAGTAATGAATGGTCAAGACTGACAATGAAGATCTTACCATAACAATAGACCTTAGAGAGAATCTTTTTCATCAGGCCCACCCTCCGCCCCCCTTGGTCTTGGAGCTTCCCAGTTCCTGTCTCTCCCCCCACCCCACCCCCGGACAGTCTACTTACTCTTTTCCACTTACCTAGTGGCGCGAATCTCTAGCTCTCCCTCGGTTCCACAGGAGGATGGCCTGTGTGTATGGACTCCGGTGGGGAACTGAGGAGTGCGCAGGCCACCTGCGTTTATCTAGTGAGAATGTTGTTGTGGGTGGCCCCTAGAAGACTGCTAGCAAAAAGGTTTTCATGTGGTCCTAGTGCCTGGCAGCTGTAGTTCCATAGGTTTTACCGGATGAGAGATTCTCTCAAAGATCTACCGTTACTGTAAGTTCTTACGTAATTGTACTTTCTTGAGAGGCATTTTACACATAAAACCTCCCCTTCAAAATCCAGTCCTGGCTTTGGATATGACTTTTACTTTGGAAAAGCTGATTTTGGCTCCTTTTGAGCCAACCATGAGTTGTGGCTTACACTTTCTTTCTTGGAAAGAATTCTTTTTAGTTGCAGTCACTTCTGCTTGAAGGATTTCAGAGTGCAGGCTCTAAAGTGTGAGCCTCTCCTTTTCCACAAGGACAGAGTGTATTTGCATACTAATCCTAAGTTTTCACCAAAGATGGTGTCTGTGTTTACTTTAAATCAAACCATTCACCTATCAGTGTATTATCCAGAACTTGCCAATCCAGGGGAAGCATTTTTCCATACCACAGATGTGCACAGGATACTCAGGTACTATATATACAGTACAAAAGACTGTAGAAAGTCCTTGCAGCTTTTTGTTTCTTTTTCCCCTGGGAAAGAGGGTGCCCCAGTTTCTAAATCTAAACAATGCTCGTTCAAATGGCTATCACATTGCATTAGGTTTTGTTACAGGAAGTACAGTAAGGAACTTCCTGGTGAGGTTCGTGGTCATTCAACTAGAGGCTTTTGGACCACTTCTGTAGCTTGTTTTTAGAATGCTTCCATTGAAGAAATACAGTATGTACAGCTGTCACATGGAGTACTGTCCATACCTTCACTAAGCATTACAGTCTCTCGTAGATGAACTGGGTTTGTCTAGCTGTGCTACACGGTATATTATCATTAGCCTGTAGGCTCCAGTAGCCCAGAATGTTAGCTTTTGGTGCTGCTTGGGATTTGTTCCAAAGGTGTGGCCCGATGAACGAGATACCTTCAAAGAAAATAGAACAGTTATATAAGAACTTACCCTAACAGTAGATCTTCGAGAAAATCTCTCATTAGGCCATGCCATCCCGCCCTCCTTCCCCTTTAAGGGTTGCGACAAAGGATCTTTGTACTGCTGTCTCCATTACTGTCTTTTCCAGCACTCTGTCTCTCATGGTATGCGGAGTGTTGGGATCTCTCCTGGTTCCCTAGAGGGAGGTACTCTGAGCATGATCTTTGCTGAGGAACTGAGTAGAGGAGGGGCTGCCCATGTTTATGTAGATGCTGTCGCATGACATCATCATGGATGCCCCCTGGCTGACTGCATGCAAAAGTTTGTGTGGTCCAAGCACTGACGTGGGTATGGTTCCAAAGGTGTGGCCTGATGAATGAGATTCTCGCAAAGATCTACTAGTACGGTAAGTTCTTAAGTAACTGTTCTTTTTTGAGAATCATTTTGATTAATTTAAGGTTCTCTCTTAATTAGTATGCCAGAGAGACCTTGGGGACCATCAAAAAAAATGCACAAATTGTTTTCAGCTCCCGGCAGGGGCAGACTGCCACAAGCTTTGTTTAAAGTGTTTGGGTCCTCAATCTGACTTTATAAATCATTAAGTCCTGCCATATTTTTTGTCCAAAAACCTCATTTAAAAGGGTAAACATTTTAAAAAGATGCATGTATTCTCAGTCTGTCTCTGTGTCACCTAAACATAATAAAAAATGGCTTAGAGGGTGGTCCCAGTGATGGTGGAAAGTACACCTCTGAAGGGTCCATCTCCTCATATACAGCAGCAGATAATAAAAAAGGTGACAAAAAAAAAGATAAAGCTGCACAGCCATCAGAAAAGCTTGGTAAAGATGGCTCAGATATCAGGATGTCCGAAAGGGAGAACACTGGATCCAGTGATGACAACAATAAAAGAGCATCAGAGCAGGCAGTGGGAATGGTGTCTGCCAAAAAGAAATTTAAAGAAAATAATGTCACTGCTACTCTTTCTACACGGTGAAAGGAGCAGGAAGATGATGCAGAAAAAATGCCCTCATCAGAGGACATATCAAAAATGTAATTTTTCCAGGCAATCCAGGCCATGGGAAGTTTGAATAAAATGCCTTCCACCCCTCTCCGCAGGCTCAGGCTCCAACCTATGTGCCCGCAGAGGAGGAAGATGACCCCATGGAGTCAGAAGGCAAATCTGAGCAAAATTTTGAACCTCCTCAAAAAATTAAGGATTAATCATCTTTTTCCTTGTCAGACAAATGGTTGATATCCTCAACATCCCCTTGTAGAAACAGAGGAGAAGGATGAAGAGGATGCTGATTTTATGGACATGTTGGGGAGTAGCTCCACCAAGAAGGATGTTACTTCCCATACCTAAACCACTTGAAAAGGCCATAGCATGAATCATGGCTGCACCCACACTTCAGCTGCAGCCATCAACAAAAAAACAGAGAAAATATCAGGTGGACAAGCAGGTAGTAGAATACCTGTATGCCCATCCTTATCATCATGGTGTAGTCCAGGCTGCTGCTTGTGAGACCGCAAAAATTACTATCTGCACAGCCCCCCTGAAAAAGACTCTTAAAAAATTAGACACTATAGCACAGTACTAGAAATCACTTTGGAACACAGTTGTGTCACTGCCAGAAGGAGCTGAAGATGGTTTTGCACATGACCCGACTGCCACAAAACATAATTTTCAAACTGCAGTGAACACTACTGATACTGCTGCTAGAGTTTTGTCTTGTGTAGTGTTATTAAAAAAGTTTTCCTGGCTAAGTACCCAGGGCTGAATGGGTCGGTGCCAAGAAAGGGACATCTGCCGACTTCTGCTGGGTGTCTGCCATTAAGGTGGACAGATGCAGCCAGGATCTGTGATGCATAGAGACTGCTGCTATGGCATGGGCTCAAGAGCTGCTCATGTCCAAGGCCATCTGAAGCTGGTGTTTGGTCAGCGATTGACTCTAATGTCTGATGACCATCACCACCAACTGCTGATCAACAGGGAGGTGAGAGAGGATTGCACTGAAGACCCCACATCAGGGAGTGACTGAAGATGACCATCATCAGGACATAACTAGTCTGACAGATACCCAAGTACACCGCAGCATACCCCTTTTTAGTGGCATGGTCAATCTTGCAAGACTCCTTGTCCAGAGGCTTTGTCCGTGTCTTGCTGGTGTCTGGAACTGCGGTACACTGACTCGGTGACCAACCCCTCTGCATATTGGTGGTCCAAAAACCTAAGAAAGGTGTACTTGTGGACCTTACGGTTATGGGCAGAGGGTTACTGGCAGAATGCTGGATGCTGCCAAAGCTCCAGGGCCAGTCCCAGAATGACTTCTGCAACAGTGAAGGCACCCACCGGGGATTCGTCTCTGTCCAGTATGTCCATAAATGGATACTTAGCCATTTTGTGGACTGGCTCTAGCAGGACTTACATAGACTCTAAGATTAAAATGAGAAGCACCCCGAAAGACACCGGGCCATGCTCAGTGGATAGCTCCTCAACCGCTTCTCGGATGAGAAGAGGAGACCCTGAAAGGCAAAGGATTCATGATCTGAGTCATATGAGGACTCCCCAGAAATGGCCCTGTGACAGGGTAGAACAGGACCCTGTCCCAGTTGTTATGGAGAAAGTGTTTAAATACAAGGATCTTTCCTTTTCTGTCTCTTCTCTGTCTGGCTGCGCAACCAAATTTTCCTATGCGACTTTGGACTTGATCACCCCGAACAGTCTCGCAATTCTTTGCCTCTCACTGTCTCTCAGTCCTCACTTGCTGTCTGTCTTTTCCTCCCTTGCATATATGCTAATATGAAAATATGTGCAAATCATTGTGTGGCAATTTAACAGATATTGGGATCCCTTTTGTTTAGAAAAATATATGGTATTACTGTTGAAATGTATATAATTGTGGTTTGAGATGATTGCAGAAAGCTATTGTAAGCTCAAGAAGTTACCCTAGTTCAATTTTTAGGCCTTTTGCAAAAGCTGTGGAAATGGGGCCTCTCAGCTGAAGAACACTGTGTGCTAGCAGCTCCTGCCTGAAATATACAAGGACAGAATGTCTGTTTAAATGGGGGGTTGAAAGGACTTATAAAGGAACTAAGCTGCAATTGCTAAAAAATATTAGAAGAAAAAGGGACAAAGAGATTGAACTACAACTGTTTTTCTCCTCTGTACGTAGTTATTCTGAACAAGTTTATTTTTTTTTATTTTACTGCTACAGTAAATAAATGTTTTTGCTGAATTCTACAACTGCTCTTGGTGTTTCCTGTGCTTCCTGACCTGTGCCTCAATGACAGGACCTAGACTGCTTCTCACCCCAGACCTCCCAGGTTGATCCTCACTGACAATTGGCCTCCCAAGCCAGTGACTGAAACAGGCATCCCTGGTTAGAGAGCAGCCTTCGGCTGCAGTGAGGGTGGCTCTACCCAGAGGCAGTGAAGCAGCTGCAGGGGGGCATCTGCATCATGTGGACCAGCGGAGGTAGCACCAGCGGCCACCTGGAGACCAAAGGTTCATGAGGTACACCCTACTCTGCCCCACGATGGCCCATTGTTGTAAGAGGAGATCCTCGTAACACTGGCACATCTTGTGACGGTGCCTCTCCTCACCAGAGGATGAGGAGCACAAGAAGCATCGATGGCAACTCCTCCCCATCTAGCGGGATAGACAAGCAGAAATGCCTCAACCACGATCTCGACCATGACCTTAACTGGCTGGTCGACGGCAAGGGAAGCCTTCAAGCTGAATGTGTGCTAAACCACAAGCCAGCCCACACTGAGTAAAATGGCCATCAAAGACTCTACCACCGGTGAAGACTTCTCTCGCCAAGGACTGGATGAGGAAACCACCCGACCGTCTTCTTGAGTGAGGACTGGGAGTACTGGGGTCTGAGAGAGCGAATCCTCAACCTTGACAGACAACTGGTCAACAGGCTCAAGAAATATTTCAGCAGCCTGCTCAACCAGAGTTGAAGTTGACTGACTCAACTGGGAACCAATGAGCCCTCGACATGCTCAACCTGCCTCTCAGTCCAAGGGGCACTTGACAGCTGTGGAGCAGTCAGGTGAGTCAAAGGACTAGGAGGACCTCAACTGCTTCCAGTCCTAAGACCGATGCCCACAGCACTGTGCTTAGCACCACGGCAGCAGGGCTCTCCCCCCATGGTCTTAAGGATCAGACACATGATCCGGAATTCTCTGGTGAATGACCTTCTGATGCTGACACCAGGGAACAGCACTGAGACTGAAGAGGTGCCAACCACAGCAAGGGCTGCAAACTTTTGAGCAGACCCAGCTGCAGCAGAGGCCTTCTTGTAGCCCTTAGCGTGGTCCTTCAGATCCCCTTCCGATGACCAACCCAGCAAGAGCTGGAGCTTCCTGTCCTTGAGGGACTCGGGAAGCATGCTTATGCATAGGCAGCACCTGGCCACGTAATGTTGCTCTCCCAAGCAGCACATGGACATGTCGTACAGGTCAATGGCCGAAATCTTTTGCTGACACAGAACACAGAATTTAAATCCCACCTTCTGTCACTCCATTGTCAATCGCTGAGGGGAGTTGAAGGAACTGAGAGAAAAGCTTCAATAACTCAAAAAACTTCAAAAATGAAGTTTACCACTGGCGCCCTATAACCTAAGCAGCAGCCACAAAGGAGGTGACCTGTTCTCCCAGTGGAAAGAAAGATCTGATGTCACGGGGCAAAGTTGGGCCCTGGTGGTCAGAGAAGTGTAGCTTAAAGATGTCAGGCCAATCAGATTGTTCCAGAGGAACTGCCAGAGGGTTGACAGTGAACCATATCCAGGCCCTAGTAACATATAATACAAACAGTAACAATGAACATCTGCTACAGTGCACACACTATCTGCTGGTTGCAAGTACGCTTTAAAGTGGACCATGCGTTTAACAGATCCTCTATATTTTCTATTGAAGAAATTCAACTGGCTGCATTTACAATGTTAAAAATGGGTTGTTTTATTAACACTCACTAGGAATCCCTTGTCTTGATCAGATTAGTGACTTCAGTTGATTAGGTGTGATTGTGTGCTTTGCTGGCACCGCATACATACCTACCTTCACTTGTCATTCATTAAAACATTCAGTTAGTTCATGAAGTACCAGTTAGATCACTGTCATACAGAGCTACAGCTATGCATTTAAACAGGCTCTTAAATGCATTTAACAGGTCATTTAATAGATATTTTGCCTCAATCTTCACGGAGGAAAGAGAGGGCAGGGGACCAGGACGGGCTGGGGAGGGTGACAGCCACAGGCAAGTGGGTGTGGCAGAATTCACAGCTGAAGAAGTAAGGAAAGAGCTGGGTAGACTCAGGGTGGACAAGGCAATGGGACCTGATGGAATACACCCAAGGGTTCTCAAAGAGGTGAAGGATGAACTGGCGCCGCATCTGGCGAGGCTGTTTAACTTGACCTTGGCCACAGGGGTGGTGTCAACGGACTAGAATAGAGCAGAGGTGGTCACATTACATAATGGAGGGTGGAAGGACGAGGTCAAAAACTACTGTCCCATTAGTCTTACTTCGGTAGTGGGGAAGGTAATGGAAACACTACTTAAGATCACATTGATAGAATACTTGGAGATGAATGGCATACAGGATGACAGGCAGCATGGCTTCACCAAGGGAAGGTCCTGTCAGACTAACCTGATAGAGTTTTTCGATGGGGTGACACAGATAGTGGACCAGGGAGGAGCGATGGACGTGGCCTATCTGGATTTCAATAAGGCCTTCGAACACCGTTCCGCATGGTGGAATGGTGCATAAGCTGGACAGACTAGGGGTGGACCTCAGGATCACCAGGTGGGTGGAAAACTGGTTGAAGGGAAGGAGTCAGATGGTGGTGGTAAATGGGACACATTCCAGGGAATGGGCAGTAACCAGTGGGGTGCCACAGGGGTCAGTGCTAGGACCAATACTTTTAAACATCTATGTTAGTGACCTAGTGGAGGGTCTGGAGGGATGGGTGTGCCTGTTCGCAGATGATACAAAGGTCTGCAATAAGGTGGATTCACCTAGTGGGGTGCAAGCCATGATGTGGGACCTGGAGAGGCTGGAGAGGTGGTCTGACACCTGGAAATTTAAGTTTAATGAACAAAAGTGCACGCTGATGCACCTGAGGAGGAAGAATAGGAGAGAAACTTACTCCCTTGGGAGGGAGGTGGTGATTAAGGAGAAGGAAATGGAAAGGGACCTGGGGATTATGGTATCACGTGACCTCAAGGTGGGCAGCCAGTGTAGCAGGGTGGTGGGAAAGGCAAATGGAATGTTGGCCTGCATTGTGAGGAGTTTCAATAGCAGGAAGAGGGATGTGCTAATACCATTATACAGAACCATGGTCAGGCCGCATCTGGAGTATGAGGTGCAGTTCTGGAGGCCTCACCTACGAAAAGATGTTGAGTTGATGGAACCGGTACAGAGAAGGGTAACCAAAATGGTACGAGGGATGCAGGATGTACCCTATGAGAGAAGATTGAGAGCACTGAATTTGAACCCCCTGGAGACTAGGAGGGAGAGGGGGGACATGATTTAAGCAATAAGGCATGACCAAGGGTTATGTTTATGGTCTATAATTAATGGCTTCCCCTTTTTCCCCATAGGGAAACCGTGGCATAATTTCCCATTAAACACGAGTGTGTATAACGGTAAACCGCACAAAGCTGCGCAATGCCGTGCAGTCACGCAAAGCTGCGCAAACCATGCAAATCCCCATTAATTATAAAAAATAAAATATGGGGTGTTGTGTGTAAACTCAGTTTACACACACCCTCGGAGTGATGCAGAATAAACCCCCTCGAGCTTCGCCTCGGGTTTGTGTAGCATCTGTTCCTCAGGTGTGTGTACCCCCTCATACACACACCGCCCCATACATTATTCTCTATGTTAATAACCCTCTAGGGGTGCAATGTTGCACAAGGGGTAGCTGAGTGCCACATGCCCGTACAGGATGATTAACTGACCATTAACATAATCCCCGGGAGTGCCTTATTGCTATTATAATAAAACAGTTTTTTTAAACAGTGTTAAACTATGTTCAGCATATGGTTAAGCTCTACATGTATGTTAATAAAAGATTAACATAAGGCTGTTAGAATGTTTACAGCCAATCAGAAAGCTCCATTTCTCAGACCCTTGTTATGAGACCTGTAAATATCTGAAGGGAATAAATAAGGTGGAGGGTGATAGCTTGTTCAAATTGAAGAAGGGAGCGAAAACTAGGGGACATAGCCCCAAACTGGAAGGTGGGCAATACAGAGGTAATGTCAGGGGGCAGTTTTTCATGGAGAGGGTGGTGAAGGCCTGAAACAAGCTGCCGGAGGACGTAGTGGCAGCTGAAACGGTGGAGGGGTTCAAGAGGGCTTGGGATAGATTTAAGGGGTTGGGAAAAGAGGGTGGAAGCATAACAGAAGTGGGGTGGTAGGGTGTTGGGCAGACTAGATGGGCCGTGGGGCCTTTCTCTGCTGTCACACTTCTGTGTATCTGTCTAACAGGAATAAATTAATACAGAGGAGCTACAAATTAAATTGGGACTTGCTTTAGAAACCTATGCACCAAAACGGGCTATGCATTTAAGACGTATGTGTATAAGTGGGCATGGTCCAATGCAATGTTCTTCCTCTCTAATCCCTACTCCAGTCCCCTGTTCCCTTGCAGGGTTCCCCACTTCCTGACGGGGTCTCTCTGGGACACGACTCTGCACTATCTGTCATCTTATCCTCTCTCTCTCCTTCACCCCTTATTTCACGATAGCACTTGTTCACTTATTATCATTGCACTTAATTGTTCTCACAAATTACATATGTATGCGACACTGTAACAGCTGCCTTAATTAACTGTATGCTATGTTGATCCTAGTAACTTGAATGTAAAATGTCTCATCCCTATTGTACCCCTTCCCCCCAGGTCGCACGGGAAGATGAGCAACCTGTTGCTCAGTGTGCCTTTCTGGTGAAACATTTCAATAAATAAATAAAATACATAAATTCACTATTTTTTAGTATGTTAACAGATGGTAAGACAAAACATTTCAAATGTACATTCAATTACCGTGTGTAACAGCTTTTCTGCCACTGGCCATGATGCCATCACAGAGTTGGATAATTTTGAGAATTCCAATTATCTGTTTGGAATGATAACGCTCATAAGAAAGCAAGACCAGGAAAAAAAAGATGCTAGGAATGATGGCTTCTGAGTCCCTGAAAACAAATAAACAGAAAGGTTGGGACATTGTAAACTGTGTTCTAAATGCACGCTCTGTAACTAATATCACATGCAACTAACAATGACGGTAAAAAAAATGCCAATGATAGTAGAAAAATATATAAATATTTTAAAACAAGTAGCTGTTCCACACAATGGCTGGCGGGGTGGCTTTTCAGAGGTGAGTAACTTGGCCCTAAGAAAGTAGGATGCAAGTAGCTGACATTCACACGCCTCTTGTTGACTGGATGATCAAAAAGCAGCGCTGTCTGAACAGGCAGCCAATCATTCAACCTCCCAGAGGAAAGGTGCCGCCAAGGCAGCCCCACTGTCAAGAGGGTAGGATGGACAAATGGGGGGCCGGGGCAGAAAAAATTACTCACCGCTACAGTAAGGCTTCTTCTAGAGTCTATTATTCGTGAATCATGCAATTTGCATCATTTCAGCCCATATGTGTTGCCTCACAGACAAAACTTTAGAATTTGTTTTTCTGTTTCTTTTATGCCCCCTTCCTGTCACCAGCTTTCATCTCCCTCCAAAACACCCAATGCCCCCCGACCCCCTGTACACCCTTACTTTTGTCCGTTTTTCCTCCGTGCATCCTTGGTCTCCCCCACCCCACAGAGGAGATAGGAAAGGGGGATACCCCCATGCTGCAATGTTTTGCCAGGTGGTGCCAAGGAGAGGGTGTAGGGTCCAGCTATTCTAGGTCCATATTCGCAGTCGCTGAGGTCATTTTTATTTGTCTTCCACTCTCCTGTAACACTGCTTGCCATGTTGTCAAGGGCACGTGTACACTAAGTGTGCCATGCACTGACGACTGCAACACCCCTTCCCTCCCTTGGCTCTTCAACCGCACTACCACCTGTGGCCACCCAGCTGGCAGTACTGCAGCGAAGAATGGACCCCCCCCACCCCCAAAGTAGGAGAGTGTCCTCTGGAACACTTGATCCTCGTCTCCCCAGCTGGCACTTGATGATTCAAGCTCATTCCTGAACTTGGGATGCCAGCACTGCAAGTGGTAGTGTTACTGACCGCTGCGCTGACAGTCTGTCCAGAACTTCAGAATGTTGAGGTTCAAACTCTGTAACTGACCCTGCAACAGCAGATTTATAGCAGAAGAGAAATGTAAATTACATACCTACCATAATTCTTGATCTTCTTGGACGAAGTCTCCACCACTCATTCACACTAATGGGACTATGCCGAAGGCGCTAGGAACCAGTGGAAGCCAAAAATCTTCAGGATGGCCGGCGCCTAGGTAGGGCGCGAGGAAGCAGCACCGCGAGCCCGGCTCACGCCATATAGGCTACCTCGGCATCGACCCTCCAACCACCTCACTACCTTTTTTTACTGAGGAAGTGCAGCGTAAACTAACCTAGTGAAAACGAACCTATTGTCGGACATAAGATAGTCCAAATGACCCATGTAAGAAGGGTCAACACAACAGAGACTTCACAGCCCAGCCATCAAGTGAGTGAAGACCACAAACAGATAAGTGAGCTCGAGGGATGGCGAGTGGGCATGTAAATGAGTGGTGGAGACTTCGTCAAAGAAGATCAAGAATTATGGTAGGTACGTAATTTACATATCTTCCTGGACATAAAGTCTCCACCACTCATTCACACTAATGGGAGAGTACCGAGCTACATAATCTCCTGAGACGGGCAACAGGAGAGAGGAGCTCACTTTGGACGGAAGTCCATTAAGGACTGTCCAGCCAAAAGACTGATGCTGCCTGGCATGGACATCCAATGTGTAGTGCTTTACAAATGTGTGCTTGGAGCTCCAAGTGGCTGCACTGCAGATGTCCGCAATGGGCACATTACGGATTTCTGCCAGAGAGGCCGTGACTGCTCTGGTAGAATGAGCATATACTCTGCTTTCTAGCTTGACCTGTGCCATGGAGTAGCAGTGACGGAGGCATGCCACTTGCCGTGCTGAAATACACCAGATAGCAACAGGCTGGCCCAACTGGGCTGTGCTGAAGGAGACAAACAGTTGTTTAGAAGTGCGGATTTCCTTAGTCCTGTCTAAGTACAACTGCAAGGCTCTATTCACACCCAGGGAATATAGGGTATGAGCTCCCTCATTCTGGAAAGTTCGCGAAGTAGGTAGGAAAGACCAAGGGCTGATTCAGATGGAATTCTGTGACAACCTTGGGAAGAAACTTGGGGTGGGTCCTGAGAACCACCTTGTCTTTGTGAAATACAGTATACGAGGGTATCTGTGACCAAAGCATGTATTTCAATCAATCAAATCTTTATTTCACCAGGCGAAACACCATTGAGAAAAACTCATTTACAAGGTGGACCTGGAAGGGTCAAGAAAAATCACAAGGCAATACATAAAGAGTAAGCAGAAGAAAACATAAAGGCATATAATTACATACAAGTAGCAACATACTAGCAAAGGCAGAATTACATATGAACAGAGTAGGGTACAGAACTCTCATAAAGAGACTTGAGAAACTTTAATGATGTTGGCATAGGGAACCTTATATCTCGCCATTCCAGTAGCTATATATACAAAACATATACATATATGTGTGTGTGTGTGTGTGTATATATATATTTATATATATAATTGTGTATGTATATAATTGCATATGTATATACCAATATACACACACACACACACACACACACACACACACACGTATACATAATTAACACACTTGCACACTCACACATAAGCACACGTACATAAGTATACATACACGCACATACAAACGTATTCTCAACAGTGCAGCACCACACAAGAAAGATTAGCAAGGAGTTGTTCTGACAGCAAGTAGTACAGTGGAACAATATAACATAACCAGAGAAAGCTACAGAGGGAGTAACTAGGGAGGAATAGTGAGGAGAAGGGTGTCCCTAGTCACTCTGCTAACACATGGGGTGGTCACTAGTAAGGGCATTTGAACGTCTCTTTGACAGAGCAGTCAAGCAGGGTTTTGAAGAAGGGTAACTTCACAAGAAATTCAAGTTTAAGAGATTTCGGATGGTGTTCCAAAGGGCAGGGAGAACGAAGCTTATAGCTGCTTTGCCAAATCGAAATCTGACTGGGATGATAGAGCATAGAAGCTTCAATAAGTAGCTATCTGTGAAACAGCATGTCAAACAATTGGTGATATATTGAGTAAGCATGTTGCTAATGGCTCTGTAGGTCCACAAGATAGAGTTAATTTGCCATTTAAAGCTCAGCGAACACCAACCTACCACTGCAGAGGGAGCAGTGATGAATGGAATAAAGTGCATCTGTAATGAATCTAAGCGCTCTGTGGTAAAATGTGTCAAGTTTGGACAACGCATTTTTCTGGCCTTTTCCATACAGAAAATCAGCGTAATCCAACAGTGACATGAATGTTGATTGGACCAGACTAGTTCTAGCCTTCCAATGTAAGCAGGTGCCTAATCCTAAAAAAAAAAAAGAGACCCACCTTTGCCTAAGCTTCTTGGAGAGCTCCTCAATGTGGTCACTGAATGAGAGTTTAGTGTCTATCCACACCCCTAAGTATTAAACTTGTCTATGTGTTCAAGGGTCTCATCTAGAAATGTCGTTATGTAAGGTGTGACACTGTGGTTATGTTTAACAGGAGCAGGAGCCGACTGAGAAAAAAGCATGGTCTTAGTTTTTTTTTGCATTTAAAAGCAACTTTAAATGTAGCAGGTTTTTCTGCAATAGGTTTAATTCCATCTGGAGGTCACTGAACGCTAGGTCTGGGGAGGGTCTGTCTATATAAATAACAGTATCATCTGCAAACAAGTGAATGTTTGCTAATTTAATACATGCATTGATTTTGTTTATATAGATAGCAAACAAAAGAGGTCCTAATATAGACCCTTGTGGCACTCCTCTTTGCAGTACTTTTAGGGGCGACAGGTCACCTTCAACCTTGACTTGCTGGTGACGCCCAATGAGGTAGTGAGAGAACCAGTTTAGTGCTGAACAGTCCAATCCAGTGTTTCTTAGTATGGCTAACAGCAGGTCGTGGTCCATGGTATCGAATGCTTTGCTCAAGTCAAGAAACAAACCGCAAATATGGTTTTTAGAGTCCAAGGCATTTAGCCAGTCATTTGAGACCTTGGCAAAGGCAGATACCATGCTGTACTGGGCTCTAAAACCAGACTGAAAAGGATTTAGAAGATTATGGTTCTCCAGGTGCTGCCTGAGTTGTGCGTAGACGATCTTTTCTAAATGTTTAGACGGTAGGAAGCATATATATTCAGCAGTAATTATTTAAATCACCTGGATCCCAAGATTTAAATAAGGGAATTACATAGGCAGTTTTCCAGATAGTGGGGATCGTGCCTTGTACAAGTGATAAGTTAAAGAGGTGGGTAATTGGTGCTATTAAAATGTAATATCCTTATTTTAAGAAGAGGAGCTCAATATGATCTGCGCTCCCACTTTTCTTCAAATCCAACGTCAAAAGGAGATCCTCTACCTGTTTGAACGTAATAGGGCTGAATGAAAAACCAGGAGTATGCCCAGGATTTAGTGAGACAATGGAATCAGAATCTTGGGTGCACATTTGGGCCCTAAGGTTACTAACCGGTGAAGTAACAAATGCCAAACCTGCGGTGGCAAAATGTTCATTTAGAAGGTCAAGGATCTTGGGCTTATCAGTAAAACACAGACCACCGTGGGAGATTTTACAAGGAAGTGCACTAGCAGAGTTATGGCCTTCAATATTTTTTAGCGTTTTCCAGAATTTTGCCACATGATGTGTTGAGTCATTAAGCTTGGTGCGGAAATATCTAGCTTTCTCATCCCTGACCTGCCGAGTGCACCGATTCCTTGCAGATCTAAAGGTAACCCAGTCGGCCTGCAGATTAGTTTTTCTGGCTTTCTTCCACAGTGCATCCTTATGGAGAAGTGCAGCTTTGAGACTAGTGGTGAACCAGGGGCAGGACCTCTTTTCATGCGCACTTTAACTAAAGGTGCATGTCTGCTGATGGCATCCAGGACTGAGTTTTAGAATATCTCATAGGCTGTGTCTACTGTGGAGGCAAGGTAAAAGTCCTACCAATTTATGTTCTGAAGGTCAGTGAGAAATGCATTTAGATCAAAGTACCGAAAGCATCTATTAATAATGTGTCTAAAGGAAGAGGTAGCTTTTTTCACTGACCTCACGCAGGCTATAGCACAGTGGGCGTTAATATCACTGAAGAAGGCAGCAGAATGTGAAAAAAGGTTGGGCCTTTTCTCTAGAATTAGGTCCAGAAGGGTACTTTGAGACAGGTTTTTTAAGTTAGGATGGGTAGCTTCTGGGACCAGTTGGCTGAGACCAAAGGAGTCACAAATATCTTTAAGGGGCTAAGAAGCAGGGGAAAACCAATCCATATTGAAGTCATCCAGGATAATGACCTCTGAGGTCGTGGAGCCTAGCACATTGCGCAAGTGTTCCAGCACTTTATGTCCTGCAGAAGGAGGTCTGCAGTACCCTAATATACAGAATGAAGTGTCTTGTGAAGTTTGGACTCTTACAGCAACGCATTCAAATTCTTTCGCCACGGTAGTAGCTTCAATTAGGGACGAGGAAAAATTATTCTGAATATAAATAGCTACCCCTCCACTCTGTGTGAGTTTGTCAGATCTGAATAGATTGTACAAGGGAATATTAGCCTCGTGGTCCTTAGTGGAAGGCTTTACCCAAGATTCAGTGACAACAAGGACATCTGGGCAAGAGTGAAGAGTCCAGGCATGAACAGAGTGGAATTTCTTCAGCAGGCTGCAGGCATTAATGTGAAGGAAACTTATTCCCTTCAGAAGAGGCATATCTGAAGGTGCATTAATGGGCTGGAGAGGACCAGGGTTAAGCTCAACATTGCCTGCACATACTAGCAGCAGTAGAAGTTTTTGTTTTAGTGTGTTTAATAATAATCTGAGTAAGCAAGACCTTCCTCGCCTGCGTGAGCAGGGGGAGATAGGGAGTGAAGTTGAGGAAGAAGATTCGAAGGGACCCAAGACTGCATACAGCAGCAACCTGAGAAAACAAAGGCTCTGCTAGTAGGAGAGGGAGGTAGGTCTGGGAGAGGGTACCCCAGAGTATGTGTATATAGATGTGCAGTGTACAACAGAGGTTAGTGATTGCTCTCCCGTGGCATGTGCTGAGGGTATGGAGCAATGGAAGGATGAATATGCAGTACAGAAAGGCACAACGGTTGCGGTAATAACAAGGTAAGGCCATATCCTCACAGCTACCAGAAATCCAATTAATATTTGTGAAGGGAGCATGATGAATGCGTGGAGCAAGGCAAGATAAAGGTGTAGGGCTAGACTAGAAGTTACCAAGCCTAGAAATCAGTGCAAGAAGCCAGCAGTAGTGGCATCCAACAGAGAGGATGGTAGGTAGGAAGGACGGGGCAACTGCGTATTTAATAGCAGCCGGGGTTGGGGCAGGTGGGCGGAAGAAAATATAGCCTGTCGCTATCAAGCACAGAACTACACAAACAGAGTCTATCCCTAGCCAAGATTCCAAGCTAGGAGAAGCCGTGCGGTTCTCAGGCTGGTGCAACGAGTAGCCAATAATTGCACAGTCAAGGGGGCCATCTACCAATCAAAGGCAAAGCAGTGCAGCCAGGGACCAATCACTTAGCTAGTGTTCATTAGCAGTGGAGCGTACCTGCAAGCCATGTCCAGAGAGTTGGGTAGCGGGTAGAGCCTGAAGCAGCCAGCTGTAGGGCCGAACACAAGCCACGGGACGGCTTGAGCTGCCCAATCAAGAGCACAACCTGAAGGGATTAAGAAAGGAAAATTCAGCAATATAAGGGAAATGGCCCACGGCACAGCAGAGGGCTGAAGCAGTAGGATGGGTCAGTGTAACAAAGAGATGACAGAATACTTATTAACAGCTTTCAGTCTCTTAACTAAGGGGGTTGAGGAAAAGTAAATAGGAGTACTTGTTAAAATGTAGGGGCTGTCTGACTTCTGGCGCCAGGCTATTTTGAAAGAGGTGGGGGGGGGGAGATAAAGGTTAAGGTCAGAATTCAGACTGAAAAAGAGTAAAAAGAAAAGAAATTAAGAGTTGGCAGTCAGGCTATTTAGAAAGAGGGGTGGGGGAGATAGGAGTTAAGGTCACAATTCAGACTAAGTAAGAGTAAAAAACAGAAAAGAAATTAAGAGTCTGCGGTCAGGCAGAGGCAAAGAGAAGTGCACAGGGAAAAATGATTTATAGGACAGAGCAGGAAAATACTTTCAGTTCTACCTACCTCCTATTCACATAACACAAATTCACGTGCTCAACAATTAGCCTAATTAGCAAGTTTCAGTGGTCGGAATATTAGCACACAGTCTAGCAAACAGTCAACTTCTAGATAAGCGTTACAAGCACATTTCAACATTTAACAAGGCAGCAATACATACAGCCGGTAGCTAACAAACAGAACTACACAAGCCGAGTCTATCCCTAGCCAAGGTTCCAAGCTAGGAGAAGTCATGTGGTCCTCAGGCTGGCGCATCGAGCAGCCATTAACTGCACAGTCAAGGGGGACGTCTACCAATCATGGGCAAAGCCGTGCAGCCAGGGACCAATCACTTAGCTGGTGCTCGTTAGCGGTGGAGCATACCTGCAAGCCGTGTCCAGAGAGTCAGGTGGTGGGTAGAGCCTGAAGCGGCCAGCCATAGGGCTGAACACAAGCCGCGGGACAGCTTGTGCTGCCCGATCAAGAGCGCAACCTGAAAGCCATGTCCAAGGAGTCAGGTGGCAGGTAGAGCCTGAAGCAGCCAGCCGTAGGGCTGAACACAAGCCGCAGGATGGCTTGTACTGCCCGATCAAGAGCGCAACCTGCAAGCCGTGTCTAGGGAGTTGGGTGGTGGGCAGAGCCTGAAGCAGCCAGCCATAGGGCCGAACACAAGCAGCGGGATGACTTGTGCTGCCAATCAAGAGCGCAGTCTGAGGGGGATTTCAGACACTCTGCGGGCGGAAGTGATGGCTACAAGGAAGGCCGTCTTCCAAGTCATAAATTTGAGGTCACAAGTATCTAGGGGCTCGAAAGGTTTATGGGTGAGCATATCCAGCACAAGGTTAATGTCCCAGGCTGCTACTGGTTGTCTGACCAGTGGCCTAGTATGTAGAATGCCTTTAAGAAACCACTTGACCACAGAAAGCTAAGATAGAGACATGGAGAATATGGGCTCTTGGTAAGCTGAGATTGCGCAAAGGTAAACCTTAACGGTTGAATGCTGCAGGCCTGTGTTTGAGAGGTCTAGGAAATACTCTAGGACAGTGTTTGGTAGGCAGGAAAAGGGGTTCCAGGAGGATTTTGCACACTAAATGGAGAAACGCTTCCACTTAGCTGTGTAGGTTTTCCAAGTAGCTGGCTTGCATGCTGCTAACAGAATATCTGAGACCCTATGTGAAACATTAAACCTGTTCACCTCAGGAGCCAGGCATGGAGGTGAAGAGACTTCAGGTTGCGATGAACTACAGGGCCCTCGGTCAGCAGGTTCGTATGAAGTGGAAGCTGTCTCGGAGAGGTTTCCAATAATCTGCTGATTAATGGAAACCAGATCTAACGAGGCCAGAAAGGGGCAATGAGAATCATCCTGCATCCCTGTGCCTCCAGTTTGAGCAGCACCCTCTGAATTAGGGGAAGAGGAGGAAAAGTGTACAGAAAGCATTTTGTCAACCACAGTCTGAATGCATCATGACAAAGAATGCCAGGTCCAGGATTTCTGGAGCAGAAGAGAGGAAGTTTTGCATTGAGGGAGGACGCAAAAAGGTCCAGGTCTGAAGTTCCTCACTCTTTGAAGAGTGATAGCACGATGCTTGCGTTGAGAGACCACTCATGAGGATCTGTCTCCGTTCTGCCGAGACAATCCGCCAAGTCATTCTGGACTCCTGGCAGGTACAACGCATGAATCAGAGCTGTGTGTTCCAGAAACCATTCCCACACCCTCTTCGCTTCCCTGAATAAGGGGTAAGAGTGTGCTCCCCCTGCTTCTTGTTGTAATACATCACTGCCTTGTCCATTTGAAGGAGAATGGCTTTGTGACAGAGCATGTCCTTCAAGGTGTGGACTGCGTAGAGGACGGCTCTCATTTCCAGAACATTTATGTGAAGCTGAGACTCGTCTTAACTCCAACAACCCTCAGTGTGGCGATCCTGGCAGTGAGCTCCCCATCCCAGAAGGGATGCATTCGTAGTGATGGAGATCTGGGGATCTAGAGGGGCAAAGGGATAATCTTCCCGAAGGTTGTTCTCCTGAGTCCACCAGGTAAGCAACCATTTTAGCGGTTCTGTCACCTTGATGCGAAAGAACTGTGAGTGTGTGGCTGGTGAACACTGAGTGCTGAGCATCCACTGGTTAGTTCTCATGTGAAGGCGAGCCAGAGGCACAATGAACACAGAGGATGCCATGGGACCCAGCATTCGCCGCATCCAGAGAGCCCAGGCAGAGTTGTTTTCTCTGATGAAGTGGGCCGTCTGAAGGATGTCACTCTTTCTGTCACCTGGAAGAAAGGCTTTTGTGATGGAGGTATCCAGAAGGGCTTCTATGAAGAGGAGCTGCTGGGAGGGCTGCAGGTGTGACTTTCCCAAGTTTAGCAGGACTCCCATGGACGTGAGGAATTTTGAAGCTGTAGCCACGGTTTCCAGAGTTTCTTGTCTGGAGGGACTTGCCAGAAGCCAATCATCCAGATACGGGAACACCTGAATTTCAAGCTTCCTTAGATGCACTGTGAGAACTGCGAAGCACTTTGTAAAAACTCGAGGTGCTGAAGGTAGCTCAAAGGGCAGGACTCTGAATTGGAAGTGCTGACCCAACACCACGAACCTGAGGTATTTGCAGTGGTTTGGGTAAATGAGAATGTGTTGGCAGGCATCCTGCATGTCCAGGGAGGCTAGCCAATTGTGTTGATGAATCAGAGGTAAGAGTGTACCGAGCGATATCATCTTGAACTTTTCCTTGAAAAGGAACTTGTTTAACTTCCTGAAGTCTAGAATGGAATGCATGCCTACAGTTTTCTTTGAAACTAGAAAGTAATGGAGTAGAAACCTGCATTCCGTTGATCCAGCGGAACTATCTCTACTGCACTGTTGTTCAGAAGGCCTTGGATCTCGGATGCAAGAAGGTATGACTGAGAGACGGACAACGTGGGCTGTCATTTGGGTGGATGATCCGGAGGAGTTTGACAGATTTAGAGAGTACCCCTCGCGGATTATCCTGAGTACCCATTTGTCTGATGTGACTGACTTAAACCGGTCATAAAACTGAGTTAGACTCCCTCCTACTGCTGAGGAAGAGTTCCCCTCGGACAGCTGAGGTGGGACTTGGGCCGGAATCTCAGAGGGTGGCACTGGGCGCTTTGGGGCCCTGTGTCTTCTGCTGCATTTTCTTTTGTGGCTGAGAGGTTTGGTTTTTGCTAAAGCCCCATCTGATTTTACCACGAAAGAACTGACGGTTATGAAACAGACACCTGTTGCCGCCCCGTTGAGGGGCTGTGGAAGGTGGTCTGGCCATTTTGATAGTCGTTCTAGTTTTCTGAGGAGCCTCTAGTGCCTGCTCAACCTGAGGATCAAACAAGTATGTACCATCAAAAGGCAAGGCCATAACACTCTGTTGGGCATCATTTGTGAAGCCCGATGTGTGCAACCAAGAGTGGTGATGGGTGCAAATACCGGAAGCTGCTGCTCTGGAGGCAGTGTCAAAGGCATCCATGGCAGCTCTGAGCTGTTGATTATTGGATTCAATACCTCTAGTAATGGTTTGAAGGAGCTCTGTATTAATTTCCAAATCTGGAAGAGCTTCTACCATAGCTTTGAACGAATGCCAGAGTGTATACATGCTGAGAGAAGTAGCCCGGGTAGCTAGCAATATGCATGCCCAGAATTGAGGCAGCAAAGAATCGCTTTCCCAAGGTGTCGACCTTGCGAGTCTTTGTTTTTTTTAATTTATTTTCCCTCCGGTTGCGGCCCCATGGACCTCTCTCAGGCATCCAAGTCCGTGTCCTGTCCGCGAGAGCCCCCCCCCAGCTGTACCTCCTCTCTCCCTCCACTCCCTGCAGTTGGTACCCCTGGTCTAACCCTCCCAGGGTGGGTCACTCTCCTCCTCCTTGGCGCTCTTATAGTCCAACTCCAGCTGCAGGATAGGGCCGGCTGTGGAGGACCTGGAAGGTCAGTCAGGGTTGGCCCAGCGAAGGGCATGGGGGACTGGTGCTGTTGCCTATCCATGGTGCCATTGTTTTCCCTGTTCTTGTGTGTCTCTGGAGCTCGGATGTGCAATGACGTCCAGCTCGACTGGTGCACACTCCCGTGCACCCCCAAATGATGTCCGCCGCAGCTCCAATCCCCAGCATCTTGCGGCCATGCGCTGTAGAAGTGCCTCCAGCCTCAGCTAGAGGTCACCAGTGCATCGGCTGGTGGACCCCACCCAGGGGGAAGGACAGCAGTCTTGGGGACACTCAATCCTTTCCCCTCCTTGCCGACCCCCAACGACCCGGGCTTGTTCCCGAACCCGGGTTGCCAGCGTGGTGCAAGGTATGGCGTCCAGCGCTTCAACCCTCAGCGCTACCGGGCCTCTCGAGTCTTTGTTTATTGGACGTGCCATAGATTCTTGTGGAAGAACGGCTTTGTCATTCTCTGCCAGGACAACGATGGCATCAGCAAAGCATTGCGAGGCCAGAACGAGTTGATCCTTGGGTGGGGCATATTTCCTGTCTATGGACTTATGCCACAGAGGGAATAAGTGCCGGATTATCACACACCATCTGCGAGAGTCTCTCAAAAGAGGGTTGCATGGGGGGGTGGGAAGTCAATTCCACAGGAATCTCTGGAATGTGCAGGTACTGCAGATGCAGCAACTTCCCAGGATCGATATCCGAAGTCTGGAGAGGGGGAGAGAGAGAGAGATTTAAATTTATGAGCAGAGACTTAAAAGAAAGGTCCTCGACCAAAGGCTCTGTTGAAAGAGGTTCATTCACTGCCCCTAGGGAGGAATCATCAACAAAGTCGCCCTCCAATCGAAGATCAGGATTGGGTTCAACATCAACTCCTACCAGTCCAGAGGGGACTGCATCATAGGAAAAGAAGGAAAAGAAGGAGGCAGAGCGAATCAGTGTAGAAAACCCCTGTAACCCATGCAGCACCGCAGGTGCTCTCGACGCCATTACAGGAGGTGGCACAAGCACAGGAAGTGGCACCGGGCACGGCGCCGGCACACGATACGGCAGAGTGCGGTGCCGGGGACAGAGACGCCGGAGCTGCTGAAGCATAAGTTCCCAACCCCTGACTCGCTGAGGAGAAACAAAGAAATTCAGCAGGAGATAAAGGCACTGGTGTGGAACCCTGCACTGCAGCCATATGAGGGGGATAAACACCAGAGCGTGGTGTCGCCGGCTCGGGCAGATGGGACAACTGCTGAACCCATTGCTCCATAAGAGCGGCCCAATGGTGAAAATGATCACCGGAGGACCCCCCAGTGGACAGGGAGGGACTCCGGAGTTGAGGATGCCAGCCACCAGGGACAGAGACCAGAGGAGACCACGGAAGAGGCAGAGTTTGGCCTCTGCCTCCAGAAACCAATGACCTAGTGCATAGACGTACCAGAAGGCGACCTTGAGCGGTGCCATTTCTTTTTCAACCGGGAGGCTGAAGAAGAACAAGAGGCTGAGCGGTGCAGAGTCCTCGACAAGGACTAAGAATAGGACCGCTTCTTTTTGTGCTTTCAGGAAGACCGCCTTCCCCCAAGCACCAGCCTGCCTGTAATCGCCCCCCCCCCGGTACAGGACAGCGGGCCAGACCCAGCCCTGCTAACTTAACAGCTTTCATGCGAAATCTCCCTAACACTACCTGCTCTGCACATGATTGACTCTGTCGAAGGAGGGCTGAAGACTTCTGATGGAAAACTTACTTAAATGAAATTACTTAGTTATATTTCTTTCAAAGAAAATAATAAAACTAATAAATAAACTATTCGAAACTGAAGACTATAACTGCTGTCCTACAGAAGTGAAGTTTAGACTCCCAGCAGGCAGGCAATGTCGTCACTGAAGCGCACTCGACGGCGGGAAAAAAGGAACTGAGGTGGTTGGAGGGTCAACGCCGAGGTAGCCTATATGGTGCAAGCCAGGCTCACAGTGCCACTTCCCCGTGGCCCTACCTAGGCGCCGGCCCTCCTAAAAATGTTGGCTCCCGCTGGGTCCTAGCACCTCTGGTGCAGTCCCATTAGTGTGAAGGAGTGGTGGAGACTTTATGTCCAGGAAGATCACTGAGCATCTAATTCATCTATGCTAAGCAATCACCAAATGAAAAACTTGTAAAAAGGACGTTGCTTATCATAGCTCCAGATCTTCAAGAATATATTCTTCATAGAGTCACACTCTTTGGTCAGAAGCTGGAGGCACTAGGACCCCAAGGGAGTAAAACTTGTGGGCAGTGCACCAGCGCATGCGCAATACCACATGTCTTCTCTAAGAACCATTGACCCAGCCGTAAATGCCATATTCTGTCAGCAAGGAGAGAGAAAAAACAATAAACAACCACCATGCTTGTAGGGCAAAGAAACAAAAAAGCACAGACAGTGAAAAGAAAAACTGAGTTTAAACAACAGTCTAACAGGAAGAAAGCAAAGATCTTCTGTCCCTAAGACGTCACCCCCTTAAGTGCAGACAAGTTGTACACGCAAGACATATAGGAATCCTGATCCAGGGCTATCTTACACAAGCCCTAGATAAGACAGAAAAAAACAAAAAGGCAATGAGCTACCCTCTTTTTTCGTCTTTCTTTTTATGTACCTTCACGCACCACTACAGCCTCCATCCACTTACTTAGGTGGCCTTCCAGCAGCCACCTGCACATTCTCTGGTACTTACTTGCTTTCTCTTTCCCTGGACTTTCCCCTCCAGGCTGAGGTCAGTGGGGAAACTGTCCAGACTCCCTCCTTCTGAACTACACTGTTCTGGGAAGCAGCAGACAGTCAGGGGCTCAAGAGTGCCAATGGTTTTATTCTGCATGCTAGCATGGCATTTTCCTTGTTCCTCCCCCACTCCTCAAGGATGCTGAATACAAAGGCTCAGGTCATGCATGCACATGCAATACTTGGCTGCAAACGTCAGTGTTAGCAGGCGCTTCTTACTGCCACAGTAATAACTTAACCTGGACCGCCACCCGTGGTCACTGAGGTGATGGTGCCACAGTGGAGGCTGTAACCCACTCACCCCAGAGGAAGACAGTGTCCTCCGAGACGCTCGATCCTTCTCCCCCAGATGGCCTCCAATGACTAGGGCTCGCTCCCAAAGCAACGACACCACTGACACAGAGTGGTGGCACTACAGCTGTGCAAATGGACTAGCCTTTGATGACCTACCATCTTAATGCTGTCAGGCAATATATCCTACACTCAGGGCAAAGAGTAGTAGTCTAATAAAGCCAAGGGCAACCTGCGTATACCAAGCACCAAGGCAATCAGAGTGGAAAAGTATCTCTCCTTAAAAGAACAGGAATTTAGTTGCTGGAGAGTGGTACATAATCCAATGTGTCCATATCTCCATGATATGGGGTAGTCGGAAGGTCCACAAGGGTCGTGAGGGCTCAGGAAGTGCCTGCCTCCCCAGAAATCACCTCGTAGAATCCCACCCCCCAAGAGTGCAGGAAGCTGCAGGGGTCGCTCGGAAGGTCCACCAGGTCGTGAGGGCTCAGAAAGTGCCTGCCCTCCCCAGAAATCACCTCACAGAACTCCCCCCACCCCCAGGAGTGCAGAAGCTGCAGGGGTCATCGGAAGGTTTGCGAGGGTCGTGAGGGCTCAGGAACTGCCTGCCTCCCTGGAAATCACCTGTAGACCCCCAGGAGTGCAGAAGGTACGGACAACGCGCTTACAGGACCAGCACCAGCCTCTTGTACACGGCGTGTGTTTACCCTGCCGGTGCTGTGCGCCAGCTCCCCACCACCACCCTTGGTCGGCTCTCTGCTTTATACGCGATGTCACGTGTGGCTGCAGAACCAATCAGCCCACTCTCTCATTAGCAGCTCATCTGCCATCACTAATAGGGGCTGCAACCACTTGTTTGCTGGGACATTATAAGGCAAGATGCTACTGTTTTTCCTCCCACTATTCCTCCTGTCTTTTCCCCTAGCCTCTCTCTCCCCAGCAACCCACCCACAATGGCATCCCAAACACCCCCCCATTCCACCCTCACTATCCCCTGCCCCCCCAAGCACTTTCCCACAATGCCTCACACACGGACCAGCGCAACATTGGGAGCTTGGAGCTACCATCCTTCCTCCCTCCTTTTTCCCAGGGCTAACTGTCCCATGTAACTCAGCAACTTCCGCCACTGCGCCCACCCTTAACGCACCCCCCTCCCTTCACACGGCCAGACTTGCCTAGCACAAAACTAAAATCATTCTCACACTGCTTCTTCTGCTGGCAGGTGACATCAAAGCAAACCCGGGTCCCACCACTCCCAGTCCCCACACTCAAATGAGCCTCCCCAAGGGCCTCCGACTACTGCACCTCAACATCTGCAGCCTCCTGAAAAAATTACCAGAACTGCAACTTACTGCCCTATCTCTGCACCCAGACATCCTCATACTATCAGAGACCCGGCTAAAGCCACACCACATGGACTCTGCTATAGCCATCCCTGGCTATGCAATGATCAGGCAAGACCGTCAAAGCAAGAAAAGGGGGGGGGGGGGGTATTGCCATGTTTATCTCCTCCAGGCTACAGTTCACCCTGGTCCAAATCCCCACACTGTCACCCCAAACAGAGTCTTTATTAATCAAACTTGCACTGCCTTACTCCACCCCTGTCTACATTGCGGGCTCCTACTGTGCCCCTAGTACCACCCTGCCAGTGTCCTAGAACACCTGGCCTCGCTAAAGTCTACTGCCACAGCTGGTGAACTCCCTATCTTTGGCAATTTCAACTAGCTAGCAAAAGACTGTGCCAAACTACGCACCAAAATAAATGCACTAAACCTCTCCCAGCTAATCTCCCAACCCACCTGGCTAAACCCTAAAACACCCAACCACTTCCTCCTGGACTGGGCCCTCACTTCCCACCCTCACAGAATCACTAGTGCTGGTCTCCTCCCTGACTCCCTAAGTGACCATCACATGATATACATGGTCAGGAAAGTGCACAGACCCGTAAACCCCCCCTCTAGGATGATTCTCATGAGATCTTACAAATCCCTATTTCTACCTGCGCTCCTCTATGACCTGGCTCATATTGACTGATCCTTCATACCAAAAGCACCCTCAATTGACTACGCTTATGAAACATTTAAGACCAGGTTTCTTACAGTTTGGGATAATCATGCCTCGCTAAGAAGCACACGAGTAATGGGCTCCCACCTTCCTTGGGTCTCAGCCGATCTCATTAGCAGCTGCTGCACCAGAGATCAGGCTTGGACTAAACATAAACTAGCATGCTCCCAAGAATCCCTACAAATATACCGTACCCTCCACTACTCCTGCACCAAACTGATACATCAGGCAAAAAAGAGCTACTTCACGTCGGCTTTAAACTCAAACCTCAACCACCCCACCAATTTTTGGAAAACTCTCAAATCCCTCCTCTCCCCCCCCCCCATCCAACCTCCAACCCCGACCCTATCCATCCTAGGTTCGACCGTCACTGACCCTGGCGAAGTAGCTTCTGCCTTCAATACCTTCCTCACTAGCTGTGCAGCGTTTCTCCTATCCAATCACCCGCCTACCTCATCCAGACCACATACCCCACTAAAATCTCTGAACTCCACACATGCCCCCAGTTTCTCCTTCCATCCAGTAACCCCAGCCGAAGTGCTGCAAGTAATGACTACACTCAGCACTAACAAAGGTAAATGTCCATCAGGCCTGTACACCAAATTGCTTCACTTATCTGCTCCCGCCATAGCCGCTCCATTAGCCGATCTTCTCAACCTCTCCTTCTCAATGGCCAAAATCCCAGCCGCTTGGAAGCATGCAACTGTTATCCCCTTCCCTAAGGACGGAGACCCCTTTAGGCCAGGTAATTACCACCCCATCTCCCTTCGTCCAATTCTGGCTAAAATTCAGGAACACCACGTACTTGCCCAACTTTCCCAATTCCTAGACACAACCTCTTTCTTCACCCCATATCAGTCTGGTTTCCGAAAGTCTCACTCTACCATCACCTCCCTATTAAGAATCACCGATGACATCCTTTCTGGAATGGACAAAGGGTTTATCACCTCAGCCATTTTCATTGACCTGACCAAGGCTTTCGATACCGTCTCCTACTCTAAGCTACTAGCAAAACTAAATGGTGCTGGCCTCTCATGCCATGCCACTAGCTGGTTTCATGCCTACCTGGTAGGCAGATATCAATCGGTGAAAACTGGCCCTCACATATCTTCCCCCCTACCAGTCACTATGGGTGTCCCCCAAGGCTCAGTCCTGGGCCCTCTGCTTTTTTCAATATTCCTAAATGACCTTCCGCAGACCTGCACACTATCATCCATCCAAATGTACGTGGATGACACCATACTGTATGCCTCCGGCCCTTCCACTGGACAGGTGTCCACTGTGCTTCAGTGTGATTTCAATGCCGTACAGAACTGGTTCCTGTCCAACCAGCTATCCCTAAATAAGAAAAAAAAAGTCACGCTCACCTTCAGGTCTGTTCGCGACTCTCCCGCTTAAGCTCCACTACCCTCATTCCTTACCTTAGATGGGGCCCCCCTTGAGTTCTGCATCTCATTCAGATACCTGGGAGTCTGGCTTGACCAATACCTGGATTTCTCCACCCATATCGAATCATTACACAATAAGTTGCACCTGAAACTTGGTGCTCTATATCGCAGTAAGGATTGCATGCCCAAATAGGCCCAGAGGGAAACTGTTCAAAAAATGATTCTCCCTATACTTGACTACGGCGACATGGTATATGGCACCACACCCTTATCTAACCTGGCCAGCCTGGACACACTTTTCCACTCCTTCTGTTGCTTTGTCCTGGACTGCCCACCAATGACCCACCACTGTGATCTGTACAGGGACCTAGCCCTGCCTTCACTCACGACCCGCAGACAGATCCACTGTTCCAGAGTCATCGCCAAATTCTGGTCACAGACCCTTCCCCCTTATCTCGATTCCACCATATCGACTCAGCCTTCCCCTGCCTACTTACTCAGAAGCACTGACTCCAGGCTTCTCCAAGTCCCTTTCATGCATACCTCCAAGGGCCAATTGGCTTTCAAATATCGCACGCCCAAACTATGGAATGACTTGCCTGCTGACATCAGGTGCTCCACGAACCCCGGACATCTTAACCCACTCCACTACGCACACTTCCCCACCACAAGCACATGCTCGCAGTAGCCATAAGCACAAGCCCGCTGGTTCTTGCTAACCAGTAGACATGCCAAATCTCTGCTGCTACACTGTAGGGTCCTAAAGGTTAATTGCTGTTCTGTTCTCTGTTGTTTGTGAAAATGTACAATTTATGAAAAAGTGTCCTCTATGTCAGCTGTTCTTCAGCCCTCTGGCTGTAAATTCTGTACACTATTGTAATTATCTATACTGTATGTAATAATTAACATCTGTACACTATTGTAATTATCTATACTGTATGTAATAATTAACATCTGTACACTATTGTAATTATCTATACTGTATGTAATAATTAACATCTGTACACTATTGTAATTATCTATACTGTATGTAATAATTAACATCTGTACACTATTGTAATTATCTATACTGTATGTATAATTAACATCTGTACACTATTGTAATTATCTATACTGTATGTAATAATTAACATCTGTACACTATTGTAATTATCTATACTGTATGTAATAATTAACATCTGTACACTATTGTAATTATCTATACTGTATGTAATAATTAACATCTGTACACTATTGTAATTATCTGTATTGTATGTAATAATTAACATCTGTACACTATTGTAATTATCTGTATTGTATGTAATAATTAACATCTGTACACTATTGTAATTATCTGTATTGTATGTAATAATTAACATCTGTACACTATTGTAATTATCTGTATTGTATGTAATAATCATCATATGCTCCCAATCCCCCATCTCCCTAGGTCGCGCCTGGAAACGAGTGGTGCTCTGCTCAGTACGCCTGCCTGGTTAAACTCTTAAATAAATAAATATGAAGGGAATTATGGTGAGAAAAACACCAAGAGAGTCCACTGGAGAGACACCAGCCTTGGTGACATTGAGGAAAAAATACCCATAGGTAAGAACAGAACTGCTGAAAGAAGGGTATTATGTCAAATGTCCATGCCAAATAGAAACAGATTCTAAGAACTCTGTAGTTGATATTTGTCTAGAATATCCAGAGTGAAAAATTTAGTCATGCATTACAGAAGATGACACGTTAGATATATTTGCATTTATGCCTGAAAGAAGTTGACCATAGTAGCGTACAGGGACACTTATAGAATAACTCTGGCTCAGCCCTGAACAAGAAAAAAAACAGACATGAAAAACAAGCCCCTAAGAAACAGGATCTCTGTGCTAGTAGGAGAAAAACCATGTAAGATGCAGCGCCAAGCAACAACACTGAAATTTCCATCAGATGCTTACATCATTGGTAATAGCATTTTCTGCCACAATGGGAGTCCAATTCGGATGGGGGACTGGGTACAGAAAAACAAGAAAATTACAAAACAGCAAAAAAATGGCGATGTATACCACTGGAACACAAAAAAAGGGAAAGTACCCCTTTGAAAAATGGAAGAGAATATGGTGATATGAAGGGGAAGAAAAAAAATATCTTCCTTCTAAAAAAATGTTTTAGGTTTTTTTAATAAACTTTTTTTTTTTATCTGTTTTGCCCATGCGAGCAAAGAAGTGACCAACAGTTCTCATTTTTCTGCCCTTGCAGGCAAAGAAGTGATCCAATGGGTCAAACAAGGATATTGGCCAGAGACCGAGTAGCAAAGCTGGCCACTGTAAAAAGTGACATACTGCCCAAGAGGTCGAGACTCAGCAGCCACTAAGTCCTGGCTCGCCATAAAGCAGAGAGAGAACGGGGATGGTGGTCAGGTGAGTGTGGCTCTGTGGAGAAGATATTTCTTGAAAACCTGGAATTACAGAAAGTAACTTTTCTGTCTTCTAAGAATCAATCTTTTCCACAGAGCCACACTCTTTGGTCAAGTAGCAAGCTTCACACTTAATGGGGAGAAGCAGGCTCAACCCTGAGGCCGTAAGCCTCAGTCCTAAGTGGGGAGAAAACTGAGAAGGGGGATCAGCTGGATCATCATCACTGTCCAGGGGTAGGATGGGTGAGAGCATCTGGTCCTGAGGAACAGGAGATGTAGTTTGCCCCAACAGCTGCTGCTGCTCCACCCACTGAGAAAATAGTTTTCCTGGGCAAGGAGCATTCAGGGCCTTATGTCTGGCAATCAGATCTAACTGGGAGAGTCATAACCACGACATCCACCTGAGATGGAAGTCAGATGCTACAAAGTGGGAAGCCACCTCAGAGGCATTATAAGATGCCCTTATTTAGTACCATGCTGCTTCAATAACATTAATAGCAATGCCAAGGATGGACTGTGATTGTCACTGACAGACTTCTCAGGTAGCAGGGTGTGTATCTGAGCTCACATGTGCCACTGATAAACCACCATATGAACATGGCGTGATGCTATAGTCAGGAAGGAACTGGCTATAGTAAACATCTTCCTCCCTAAGATGTTCATTTGTTAGCCCTGCAACTGGAGTATAACCTAGTCACTGGAATGGGTTTGCTGTCCATGGGGATCAAGTAAGACCTTAACTATCTCTCTTTTTTAATCAAGGCTGATAATGTTGTTGTATCAGATAAGAGATACCAACTTGTATCAATGTATTGGTTGACCTCTGGAGAAACTTAATTAAGAATAAAAAAAATATTAAATATAAAGAGAGAAAAAAAAAAAAAGAAAAGTCCTCAACTTCTGTAAAGGACGAGCAGGATCCCCAGGACACCCAATGGGAGCACGGTACCAAGTCTGGAGGTCATGCCGAGCAGGCGGAGTGAAGAAGGAATGCCTCCTGACCGCCATAGTAGCCTCTCCAAGTGCAGTATGCCAAGTAGGGATCACCACTGTGTCCTGACTGGGCAACATCAAGAAGCTCAGCAGCATGGTAATGGGGTTCCTATTCACAAGGTAGGTCGAACCCAGTGCCTTCAGTATCTTCTTCCTGAATTGCTGAAAGATAATCTCTTCAGCTGCAGAGGAGAAGTGGAGAGAGAAAAGAAAGTTATGTACTTAAGGTAACCACTGATCTTCTAGAATATCTTCACTATTGATTACTACTTATGGGTCTGGGCCAAAGGCACTAGGACCCCACAGGGGCAACACTTCTGCCAAGGGGGCTGGCCAAACCTACTGGGCATGGCATCTGCGCACCCCCCCCCATGTGATGCCATGCACCAGCCAATAACCATTGCCGGCTCCCTCACTAACTGTTCTGTTTGCCATGAGAGAACCAAAGTGGGGAAAAAGGCTAAGGACTAAGAATTTTTCTAGCCCAAAGGAATAGGGTAAAGATATGGGAAATACAGAAACAAAGACAATGACGGCAGAAAAAACTCAAAGGTCCATCTAGTCTGCCGAGAGTTCCTTATCTGCCCCTGGATCTATTGTCCATATGGGATTTTATTCCTCCTGTTCCACCCCCTCCGTCCCCTCCCTATTGCCACCGACCTGAGGAACCATGAAATCCTTCCCTCTGTCCCAGCCACGTTTGAAACCATTTACAGTCTTGGACCCCATCTCCTCTGCTGGCAGACTCTTCCATGGTTTCACCACCCAAAACATAACTTCCTCACATCCCTCTTAAACCTTCCCCTCTCCAGTTTCCACTCGTGACCTTGGGTTCTTGACTCTGTATTCCTACTTAATAGTTCCCTGCAGTTCACCTTGTTTATTTCCTTCAGAAACTTGAAGGTCTCCATCATATCCCCTCTCTCACCTGTTCTCCAGTGAGTACATGTTCAGTGCCTTCAGAAGATCTTCGTAAGATCTGCCCTGTTGGCCCAGAGTCATCGTGGTCACAATACATCGTCTCCAGCCTGTCCCTGTCCTTCCTTAGGGGAGGGTTCCAGAACTGAGCACAGTATTCCAAATGAGGCCTAACCAGTGATGTACTTGATGGTAGTAGTACCTCCTTTTCCTGCAGTCAGTATCCCTTCTGATGCACCCCAGCATTCTATTAGCCTTACTATATGCTTTGTTACACTGACCTGATTGTTTGAGGGAGTTGCTAATCATGATTCCCGGGTCCCTTTCCTCTACCACAGTATAAATAACAAAATAAAACCCAACTACCAACCTTTGAATAAAGGAAAAAAGGGCACATTAGGTGGCCTAAAGGGGTAACTGGGTATGGAACCACAGCCTCACTCCACTAGCCAGACAGGAGATAGATAGTGATTTTAAAGGCAGCAGTGGCTCTGGCAGAAAAGTAAAGAAGGGATGCCCAGAACTGGAACCCCCTTGCAATTGAGATGGCACAATGTAACAAAATAGGAATAAATCACATAGACTCTCCTAGAAAACCCAAACACCATGATACATGGTGAAACAATTTCAATAAATAAATAAATATGATGTAGGACTGACTGACTAGCTTGTCAAAATTGGAGTGGGGGGGGTGGGGGGGGGAGGAGTCTCATTTGCAGGTGAAGCTGAAGGCAGAACAGCCCAAAGGTGTCAAGATGTGTTCATTTCCCCAGGTACCTCTTACGGAAGTGGGCTAACAGCCCAGCTGGCATAACAGAAGAAGGATATACCAACAAAAATAATAGTCTGGCATAGCCAGAAGAAAAAAACATTAGAGAAAAGGACTTGCTTCTCCAGCAACAACAGGGATATACCCTGTGTAAGAGCCAGTGTACTTGATCCAATCCAGTGCACAGCACTGTTCCAGAGACAGTGCAACTGCCAAGGGAGTTAGACTGGATAGTGCCCAAAGGCAAAGAGAGCATTTAGCAACTAACGGAGATATACTCTGGGCAGGGAGGCCAAGAAAGAAATAAAAAAAGAGGAAAAGAGCTACCTACTCTTTTTTTGTAGTTGGTATGAGGATCCCAAAATGGAACCCTCACCCCAGTTTTGAGGTTTTTTTTTTTGTGGGAATGGGAAAGCAGCAATGGGTGCCGACCTGCACTTTTTTTTTTTTTTAACAAATACTCCATAGGAAATACAACTGGCACTAGATGGCGCCAGCCAACATTAACAGGGTAGCTGCCCAGAGGCACTGGCTCTGCCAGAGCAGGGGATGGTGAGTGGGTGTAGTAATCGAGGTTAAAGATATTCGGGAACATTAACAGTTACAGTAAGCATGTAACTTGTATTTTCCATGAATCAATCTTCACCACCGATTCCCACTTACGGGTCCAAATACCAAGTTTTCTCTTCTTTTCTTATAGAGGAGATGGCTTACCCTAAGGATAATGAACACCCTCAGCTCTCTGTATGGAGAGCACTTGGGGGCAGGGGCTCCTTACAGGTCTGGCAAGGCCCAAAACTGGTCAATGCCAAGTGATGGTTGCTGTGGCACAAGAGCAGGAGAGTTTCCTGACCCTGGGGGGGAAGAAATGAGCCTCCTGGAAGTGTGAATTTAACACCTTACGTGAGAACAAAGGTGCCAGTCAGGAGAGGTGAAGCCATGCCATCAGCTTGATACTGACTGCAGTTCCTGCCAACCTGGAGACCACCTCATTGGTATATGATGCCTTCCACTGGTGCCGTGGCAATGTAGCCAACAGTGTGCTTAGCTGCAACGACGGGCAACGGTTACAGGCCGCTATATGTGCCTGGTGTACAGAACTGTACATTAGGGTGTGTACCAAGGAAAAAAAACTTTCCTGCTGAGGGCATCCATCTAAGTGGAATCTGCCTCTGAAGGACAGTCACATGCAAGGCATTGTGGCTCCGATGGGGTCTACAGTACTTCAAGCCCCAAGGAGAGATGAAGTATATCACCTGTGGATCCTGATGGTGCGTAATACTGCCTCTGGAGGTCTTTGGGGATACTTGGGTTGTAGAAGGCATGCCTCCACACTGCCCTGGATACCTCCCCTCAAAGGCTCTAGGACATGGAAGAACAACAGAAGTATCGTGATTGGGAACTGGAAGGAGTCCTAACAGCAGGGCTGCCAAACTGCAGCTTGTAAAAGCATGTACGTCAAGTGCATGGAGCATCTTCACCAAGAACTGCTGCTACAGAGCGTACTCAGCTGCTGTAAGAAGGTTGTCAGATGATTCATTCTCCTCTAACTAGGATGTCGATGGAAACTTGGCAGTGACTCTGGCAACCGTTGCTGCCAGGGAGAAGGGCCTGTACTGGACTCTAGTCAGACTCCCTATGCCACCTCTCCTAGGCTCTGGACACGTTATGGTTTTTAAAATATTTTTAACAGTTTAAAACATTTCAAAAACGTGAAACACGGTTTGCATCCACACCTAACATGGTTTGAAACTATGTTTAAAAACCGTGCTTAAACCCTGCAAGAGATCTAGTCTTAAAATCGGCTTTAAACACAATTTCAAACCAAAAACATTTTCCCTTGTCGTGCGGGCGAACCCATGCAGTGGAAGAAAAAAACAGGTTACTCGCCTGTAACAGTAGTTCTAGTAGTGGTATATGTTGTTCATCCACACTGTTTGGCATGTCCTTTCCCATTAAGAATCTTGCCAGAAGGTCTTGAAGCTGGCTCCTCCCACCCACCTAAGTGACAGAACCCTCGGCTCCACCCCATGACACCAGATCTTTCCCTGCTGGAAGCTCAGGTTGTGCATCGAAGCTGGGGCGGTCGGGTGGGTTCGTGTGGATGACCATATACCACTCCTAGAAAGTGCAGTTACGTAAAGTCTTACCATAACAGTTGATCTTTAAGGAATGTCTCTTGCAGTAGATAATTACTTCTGGGAGTTTCCAGCAGAGGGCGCTGTCACACGGCAGCTCTTCCAGCAGTTTTCACCAGGGATCGCCCACACACGACATCATGTCCTGCTTTCTATATCACGACCTGGTAACCTCAGATTTACTGATTAGGCACCAAAAAGAGGACCAAGGGAAGCCGAGTGTACCATGCAGTCCCAACCCTACTGTTAGAGAAGGAGGGGGATGGAGGCGGGACTGCACCAACTGCAAGAGACATTCCTTGAAGATCTACTGTTACCGTAAGACTTTACGTAACTGCACTATCTTCCACAGAATGCTCTCTTGCAGTACGTAATTATTTTTCAGAGAATCCCCAGTAATTATGTCCATATTAGAGGATGATTATGATAGGAGACCTTGTAGGACTGCATAGCCAAAGGCCGTCCTATGTCATGAGGCAGTATCAAGATTGTAATGTCTTGTAAAGGTATGTATTGTGGACCAGGTAGTCGCACTGCAGATATCTGAAATGGAGGCTCCTCTAAAGCAAGACGCAGTAGTGGCCATAGCTCTGGTGGAATGAGCTTGGACAGGTCCAGGTAAAGTCTTGTTGTACTTTTTGTAACAGAAGGTAATAAAATTTGCCAACCATGAAGACAGGGTTCGTTTAGCAACAGAAGCCCTTCTCTGCCAGAGGCAAGGGTGATGAATAATTGAGACGTTTTCCTAATCGGCTGGGTACGATTAGTGTAATAGCATAGAATATGATGGACATCTAAGGTATGAAATAGAGGTTCACCTGGACTGGAGCAGTCGGGGTAGTAAACTGGAAGCACCTAGAACTGATTTAAAGTATGTTCAGAGACTACTTCAGGAAGGAAGGATGAGTTGGTATGAAGGACCACCCTGTCCTTGTGGAAAATCAAGTAAGGTTCCCTACACGAGGGCATGAAGCTTGGAAAAATGGCGAGCTGAATAGCACTAGAAACATTTTCCATGAAAGGAAAACAGAGATCACAAGTGGCAGCTGGCTCGAAGGGTTCAAGGGTAAGTTTTTCTATAATTAAACTGAGATCCCACGGAGGAGTGGGTCTTCTAATAGGAGGTTTGATATATATTATTCCTTTCAAAACATCTTGGCTAAATGATGCTGGTACAGAAGTTTGCCATCGAAAGGTCCATGGAATGCTAATATGGCAGCCAGGTGGACTTTGACGGAGGAGTAACTTAAGCCTGACTCTGATAGTGAGGCCAGGTAATCTAAAACCTTCATCAGTGGGCAAGAGTAAGGGTCCAGGGAGCAAGAGGCAGACCATATGGAAAAGTGTTTCCATTTGGAATTATAGGTTGCTAGTTTACAAGAAGCCAGGAGAATGCTGGCAAGGAGAGGACACCTGGAGTCTATTTATGAATGCATCCTCAAGAGCCAAGCGTGAAGATGAAGGGTCTTCAGGCTGGGGTGCAGGAGGGATCCGTGACATTGAGTCAGGAGGTCCGGTCTGACTGGCAACTGAATGGGTTCCTTTACTGACAGGTGTTGGAGTAGAGGGTACCACGGTTGATGCGGCCACACTGTTGCTATGAGAAGCATGGTGGCCACTTCCATTTGAAGTTTCAATAGAGTCCATTACAAGAGAGGGACGGGGGGAAGGCATAAAAGTAGAGTCCTGTCCATGGTCGGGACAGGGCATCTATAGACCGTCCCTTGTTGCTCGGGATAATGGAGAAGTAACTGGGGAGCTGGTGACTGAAAGGGGAGGCAAACAGATCCAGCTGTGGAGATCCCCATAGGTTTAAGATTTCTTGGAGTATTTCTTTGTGAAGTGTACATTCCTGAGCGAACTACTGGCGACTTAGACGGTCCGCTGATTGCACCGTCCCGGTAGGTGGACGGCCGTTAGCATTAGGTCTGATGGCTTCCTGCCAGACTACAAGGGTCTCCATGCAGAGGGTGCATGATTTTTGTGCCCCCTTGCTTGTTGAGGTAAAACACCACTGCAGTGTTGTCTGAGTCAGCAACAGTCCTGGCTTGAGATAGGGCTGGAATGCCTGAAGGGTGAGACGGAACGCCTTCATCACGAGAAGATTGATATGAGAGTGATGGGAAGAGGCGGTCCACCGGCTTTGGGTCTGATAAGGACCTAAGCGTGTGTCCCATCTGTCCAGGAATGCATCCGTGGTTAACATCTGCATGGGAAGGAGGGAGCTGAAAAGCATTTCTTGACACAAATTGGTTTCGATTGTCCATCACTTCAGGGAGGACTTCAGAGAAGGAGTGACCCTGATTCTGTCATCTAACTGTCCAGTTCTTTGAGATAATTGATTCTGGAGGGTCCACTGGACAGGTCTCATATGAAGGCGGGCGAATGCCACCGTTGGGATGGCTGCAGACATGTGACCCAGAAGTCTCAGCATTTGTCTAGCCGTGACTATTTTCTGGGTCTGTATTCGCAAAGTCAGAGATACAAGAATGGCCTGATGAGCAGGCAGAAGGTAAGCTCTGGCTGTGACTGTATCTAGAACACCTCCAATGTATTGGACAGACTACATCGGGTGTGGACTGGACTTTGGACAGTTGACTGTTATCACTAGATCGTTGAACATACTCAGAGTAGCGGCTAAGGAGGCAAGCAGAGCCTTTCTGGATTCTGCTTTGATTAGCCAATCGTCTAGATATGGAAAGATGAAGTGCGCTTTTTTCCGTAAGGCTGCTGCTACCACCGCAAGGCATTTGGTGAACACTCTTGGGGTCGATGAGAGGCCGAAAGGGGAGTGCTCGAAACTGATAGTTTTGACCCAGAAGGTGGAAGTGCAGAAATACGTAATGGGCAGGATGAATGGGGATATGCAAGTAGGCGTCCTTCATATCCAGGGCACACAGCCAGTCTCCTTGTTTTAGAATAGGCATGATGGTGGATAGAGTTATCATGCAAAAATGTTTGAACTGAATTTATCGATTCAGATGTCTCGGATCTAATATTGGTCTGAGATCTCCGGTTCACTTGGGTACTAGAAAAATGTGGGAGTAAAATGCAGTTTGATGTTCTGGAAGGGGCACTGGTAAAACAGCCTGTTTCGTCAGAAGTGCCTTCAATTCTTCTTGAAGGATAGGGACATGATCTGGTGGGTAATGGACTATCCAAAGGGGGACTGGGGTGTGGCAGAAAGAAATTCCAAAGTGTGTCCCTTTTGAATTATCTAAAGTACCCATTTGCCCAAAGTGATCGCTTGCCAGGCCTCCAAATGGAGGGCAAAAGACACCCCACCGCCTCCGTGGCCTGGTCAAGGAGGCGAGGGGAAAGCCCTGATAGGTCACTGGGTAGTGGGTTGTCTGGCCCCTCCTGAAGGACAGGCACAGGAATCACAGGTGGCGGAAGCGTTGCTCCTTGTGGGCTGGGCACTTACCTCGAAAGCCACCTCTATTGGAGACCTTATATTTTCCGCCTCTTTTGGAATAGGAAGAATATTGTGTACGGTAGGGTGGCTGTGGAGTATGGTACATGCCGTGCACTGTACGAAGGGTTCTGCCTGATGCCTGCAAATTGTCTAACAATGTCCTAGTACCTGGCCCGAACAGTTTGGACCCATTAAAGGGTGTATTAGCAACTTTATGTTGTACGTCAGGAGCAAAACCTGAAACGCAAAGCCAAGCATGGCGAGGCAGAGAGACTCCAATAGCTGAGAGTCGGGGTGAGGTATCAATGGCATCATATCCCGACCGGAGCAGGATATAGAATTGCCATTAGACACTGTGGCTAATAACTTGTCCTCCTCCTGGGAGGGAGGAAACTTACTGATAAGGTCGATGGTCGAAGCACCAAGGGTACCTTGGTATTTAACCACATAACCCATATAATTCAAGATTAGAATATTCATGGTGCCAGAAGCAAAAAACTTTTCCCCCAGGTAGTCAATCCTTCGGGATTTTTTATCGGGTGGTAAGGAACTCATGTGCTTGGGTTTTTTGGTACGATCATGAGCGGCAGTAATGACTGTCACAAACCCACTCAGTAGATCAGCCCTCTACTCCCAAAGTGCCAACCTCCGAGCGCAGTCTTGTGAACAGTTTAAAAGTACAAGGTAACCCTCTTGTCTGTTTTTGTGAGTTCGAATAAACCTTTGGTCTCAAGTCTTGGAGGGATTCAAACTGTGCACCTCCTGCTAGCGTACCCAAAGCATAGGCTCAGCTATATCTGTCTTCGGGGGGGCCAGATTTCTTTGCCTATGAGCACCTAACCAGGTGTACAAAAATGAACGCTTAAACTTTAATAAAGACTTCAGATTATTCTTACCTTTTTCCAGTTTGGTATCACCATTCAAACTTATGCCCAG